>CM062371.1:26017500-36017500 GCA_031216125.1 Dalbergia cochinchinensis
TTATGTGCTATGACCCATGACATAGGAAACCATGATATATGATTTATGTTCTATGATCCAAGCTATATATGATTTATGTTCTATGATCCAAGTTATATGATTTATGTTCTATGATCCAAGTTATATGATTTATCTCAATTATATGATTGAAGTCCCACGATTTACTTCCCATGATTTATGTAAATACAAGTGATATGTTAAAAGGAACGGATCTCGGAAATGGAGACTTTAGAAAACTCATAATTGAACCAATAGATGTCTATGGTTTTATAAATAAACCGAGATTCCTGGAGACGTAGATGATGACACCTAGGATAGGAGGAGAACCCTACTGAGTTTCTTTAGTAAGAATCTCACTCCCTCTATCTCTTTCTTTCCATTACGTCTTCAGAGCGAGATGGCGACGTTCGTGTTGTTCGTTGATACGCCACGGTGGGAGATCCACCATGACCCGGAGCACGGGTCATTCCATTTTGAGGGCCGATGTACTGTACGCATCTTCATGTTTTTGGGACGGCCATTTGCACACCCCGTGTATAGTTATCGCTTCTCCCCAACATCCCCGTATGGTGACCCCACGATTTTTGAGCATGCACGGACACGACATGAGAGGAACCTATGGACTCACTCTGCCGGTTCAGTTGACATACCGAGATGCGTTACGCTATCGCGACTTTTCGGAGGAGGACCCTCCGAGGATTCCCCATGGACCATGAGGGCTCGCCCTCCACCTCTGCGGTGATGGGCGGCGAGGAGGAGACACTTTCGGCGTCGGAGGGCTTCGGTGCCCGGACCACGACCCCGACATGGATGACACGTTCAGTCACAGGGCATGCCTGCACCCGCCGAGCTCTGCCCGTGGATTGCTACATTCCTCCGTGCCCGTGATTCTGCTGTGGAGATTGGAGGGTAGCCCTTAGTGCACGCACGACACGTAGTATAGATGAAACCTCTTTTGTGTTGAGGTTATCCACCTTAGGATGCACATGGGTAGGGATGTTTCTTTCTAGTTCTTTTCTATGTATTCAGTATTGCCGTTGTATTCCTGTTTATCATGTACTTGAAGAGTCCTGCCCCGTAGGGTAGGCATATTATATATGAGGTATTCCAGTTGTGATGATGTTATGATTCAGAGCCACTTCTATGTTTATATTTTTGCATTTTATGATACCAACCCAGTAAGATATGCGCGGCTTCTATTTTAAGTAATGTTTTTTAAAAAAAAAAAAATTGGCTCGTATTTTCGTTAAGCTATTTTTCCAAGGAAAAAGAACCATGATAGTAGGTAATGACTAATATTTGGCCTAAGTACGTACTAGTAGTATTGGGTCGAACATTAGGGTGTTACAGTCAAGGTTTGGATTTGTGAAATCATAATCTTATTTCCTGATATCTGTTTAATTAGTGCAGATTGAAGTAATTTAGGAAAAAGAAACTAATTTATAAGATACCTTATAGCATGAACAAATGCATCATGAAATGATTTACAATACCGTTGATTGTTACAAGATACTGCTTGATTATAGTGATTTGTGGTTTCTGGTTGATGTGTTCTGGCTTAACTGATTGATAATGTAGTCGATTGGTTCCTAAGATACTGATATATTGTTGTGATTTGCTTTAATTTTAAGGGATGCTATGTTTGTGTATGTGTGTGTGTGTGTGTGTGCAAAGAGGGATTATTTGATGGCTGAGCTACTTCAATTTTGTGAACAAGTTCTGATGTTAGTGGTTCTTAGATACTACTTGTGATTATAATGATTTTTCTCATTTTGTAAGGAATGTGGTGTTAAGAAATATTTTGCAGAAAATATGATGAAAGTGGGAAATAAATTCGAATTCAAAGCTTATTTTTTTTCCAGCTTGGGGTAAATTTGGTTTACACTTCTGTATGTGGTTTCAAACTAATATTTGATTTTCTGTTGGCATCGATTAATTTATCCAGTATTACCTCTTTTGTCAATCAGTATTCTATCATTAGGAGAAAACTGTTTCATGGAGGTCATGTTGTTAAGCAACAACCATTATTGTACTTTGCATTATATTTGAGAAATAAACTTGATTTGCTTATTGAAAAATGGCCATTGTTTATGGAATAACAATAACATAGTTTTTCAGTTCTTGCCTTTGATCATTTAAATGTGAACCATTCCTTTTATCTTGACAGTTCTTGTTTGGTTGCTGTCTTGCTCTGCATAAATGCTCATGTGTATATGAGATTTGATTTGAAGTAAGTTATCCATATCCTTATTTATTAAATTTACTAGGTTCTGTATGTTTGGTACTTTGCTATGTCTTAAATACAATTAAATTTTATGGGGATAACAGTCTTGCATATGTCAGCCTGTGAGCTTTTTGGATTCTTTGTTGTGTGGGTTATCAATAGCGCGCTATAGCGGCGCTATCGCACCATCTCCGAGCGTTGCGGTCCTCTGCTGCTACAGGGCGCTCATCGCGGAGCAGATGGCCTTCGCGGGAGTTGCGGCCACGAATCGCGGTGCTTCGCGACGTGAATCATGGGAATAGCGACCGCTATTGCTTTAGGTCATGATTTCCCTGGGTTTTGGCATTGTGGAGATACACACTCCCATGAAGAAAACAATAGAAGGTTGCTGTAATTTCTTCTTCTATGTTGGCATTTGTTTCTTATTCTCTATTGGTAACATGTAGTATCTATTTTTTTTATCAGTTTAATATCTGATACATGGTTAAGATATATATAGTTTCAATATCTTTCATTTTCTCATTTTTGCTTTTTGAGTATTTTTAATTTGTTTATGATCTCTTATAATAAGCCATATATTTATATATGAACTGCATTATGCAAATGTAGGTGAGAAAATTGGCTCAGAACCCACATTGCCATATTTGAGTCCAGAGCTTGATGGTGAGAAGCTACTTGTTAGTGCAATTTTGCTTCTACTGGTATAGGAATTCTTAACGATATTGGAATCCAGTTTGTTAGTAATATATATAAAATATGTCTAAGTTAAATCATCCATATTATATTTAACACATGACACATTGTGTGCTTATGTAAGGTATTACTTGATATGTTATTATTATAAGCTAAGGTAATCACTCTAATAGAAGATAGGTTGGAAATTGTTGGTGGAATGCTTCCTAAAAGCTAGTTAAGTGCAAAATCCACCCACTTCAACTGTCGGAGCTGGTCAATCATTGATGGAATAGCTCCTTTGATTATGGATAAACAGATGGAAGTATATCGTACTTATGGCCACTATGTGTTTGAATTGTTACGGCTATTTTGTTATGTAATTTGGATGGTACTCATGTACCTAGTGTTGTAAAATAAAATTATGTACTTGAATTTAATTTGAGCAAATTCTATATAATTATGGTTATGATAGATTATATTTACGTGCAAATTTTGTGTCAAGCCTTGTGTTTAATGTTAATTTTTGAGTTAAAATTATTAATTTTTAGTTAAAATAGTTAATTAACAATTAAAATTGTTAATTTTTAGTTAGAATAGTTAATTTTTAGTTTAAATGGTTAATTTTTAAGTTAAAATTATTTATTTTTAGTTTGAATAGTCATTTTTGAGTTAAAACTGTTAATTAGAATATTAATTTTTGAGTAACAATAATTAATTTTTAGTTTAAATATTTAATTTTGAGTTAAAATTGTTAATTTTTAGTTTAAATAATTAATTTTTTAGTTGAAATTGTTAATTATTAATTAGAATAGTTAATTTTGGAGTTAGAATTGTTAACTGGTAGTTAAAATAGTTAATTTTTAAGTTGGAATTATTAATTTTGGCATTAAAATTATGAGGGGTATTTTGGAAATATCACACAACATTCCTGGGAATATAAATAACAACCAAACACAAGATATTGATTCCCGGGTATATTTTATAATAACTAACACTTCTATCAAACGCTCTTAAAATATTGTTCCTGGGAATAACATTCCTGGGATTAGTATTCCTGGGAATACTACTCCCAGGAATATAAAATTAAACCCCCTACCACATGTGAAATAAGGTCTGTGATAAAAATTCTAGAGGTAATTAAGCCTGTAGAGGAAGAAAAGCAAGCAGAAGATGAGCACAAAAAGGGGAAGTGTTGCAGCGCTTATCCGAGCGTGATGATTCTTCTACTAGTGATTCGGAGACGGATACCTCCTTAGGTGAGCACCGCAGCACTAAAACAGTGCTGCAGTGCTCAATCAAAGCTATTAGAAACCAGGACTTCTCTCCTCTACTGCCTTTCCCTCATAGAATCTATTCCAGAAAAGTCACTCTAGCAAATTTGGATTCAGACACACTAGAAACCTTCTAGAAAGTACAAGTGAATATTCCCTGTTAGATGAAATCAAGGAAATTCCTAGATATGCAAAATTCTTGAAAGATGTGTGCATCAATAGGAGGAAGATCAAGGGTAGTGGGGAGGACAAGGTGACTATAGGGGTAAATGCCTCCTCCTTATCAAGTCCGGCAATCTACGACCCAAGTGCAAGGATCCGAGTACATTTGTTGTCCCTTGCACTATTGGGAACCTACACATTGTAGGTAGAAAAACGCACGAGAAGGGAGGGTTAAATCGTGCTTCACTTTTCTTGATCTTTTTAACTTCTAAAAACTTAAACAAAATACTATCAAGCTTTAGGCTTGAAGTGCATCGGAAATAATATTAAAGGTCTCAGAAAGTAAAGTTACTTTCTAAAGTATAGCATCAGTAAAAAAACAACTAAACAGAAAAACTTTAAGCAGAATAAACAAATAATCATAGAATAGCGAATGTAAAAGAGATAAGAGAGGAAGATACTGCATGGATATTTTTATACTAGTTCGGCCAACCCTTCTACATCCAGTTTTTAACCACCATTGAGTTTTACTAAAGCCTTTCTCAACCCGAGAAAGAAATCAAATAGTCTTTACAATAGCCTTCCCAAGCTCTAACCTGTGGCTAGTATACAACCCCTACCGTCACAAACCAAGTAGTTATTCACTGGCCTCTCCAAGCTAAACAGAGTAATCTTTGACCAGCCTCTCTAATCCAAAATGAGTAGTCTTTAACCAGCCTCTCCAAGCTAAATCAAGTAGTCTTTAACCAGTCTCTCAAAGCTAAACTGTAACTAGTAAAACATTTTTACTATCACACTACAAATAGTCTTTGACTAGCCTTTCCAAGCAAAACTCACACCAATCACTACTAGGTTGAGGATACAAATGTTTGTGTTTGGGTTTATAATTCAAACTAACCTAAACTCAAGTTTCCTTAAGGTATATTGTGAATGACCAGGGGTAACCTGAATGTCTTTTTTCTAGCTATTCTTTCTTAGAAGAATGTATGAACAATGAATGAATATAGAAAAAATATTTTTGCAAACAAGGAAACTGATTACAAAATGTGATGAACTTTACAAGAAGATGAGGAGATATTCTCATAGTCTTTTTGCTCTTTGTGCAGTGTCTATCACTTTTTCTTTGAAAGTCCAATATCTCTATTCATAGATGGTCTTTACTTATGACAGTTACCCTTGATTAGTTTTCCAAGTAACATGTGTTAATCATCTATTTGTGTCTTAGAAAAGCAGTCTAGAAAAGTAGCCTGTCTGTTTGTCAGAGCTATTGTAAAAGCTGGTGTAAAGTTGAGATTTCTAATGTCCCTTTAGAAACTACTTTTACTTTTTGAACATGGTTTCTGAACTCTTTCTTTTAGAAGTTGGAGTAGTTGACCAAGTTAGCTGAAGAGATGGCATGCCAGTCTATTAGT
Source organism: Dalbergia cochinchinensis (assembly GCA_031216125.1). Classification (NCBI taxonomy): domain Eukaryota; kingdom Viridiplantae; phylum Streptophyta; class Magnoliopsida; order Fabales; family Fabaceae; genus Dalbergia; species Dalbergia cochinchinensis. The sequence continues at coordinate 26,023,245 of CM062371.1, forward strand.
GGGTTTGACTTTTGAATTTTGAATTTCAAATTTCCCTTATTTTCTTGAAGAGAACAGTGTTTCACTATTAAGTAAGCTTTCTGATGTGTGGTAACATTTCTTAGATGAATCTTCAGTCTTCTAGACTTCTATCAGAGTTTGTTGATGATAAAAACATTGCGAATGTGATGATTGAAGATGGTAGAATACTTTGGCTTCAATGTTTGAGTGATATCTTCATCCTAAGTGTACTTTCTAAAGTCTGGTGTTGCTTTCTAAAGTCCCAAGACTTAGTTTCTTGAACTGGTTGTATTTCTTCAATTTGTTAGACACGTTATACTTGATTTATGATATTTTGATGACTTTTGTTTAGTTCCTATCTCTTAATAAGGGATAAAGCATGTTTGCACATGTAATATGAAATTAATCTCATGTAAAAGAGCCATGTTATGCTAATGAAAGAACCTGTTTGCTACTTCAAGAAACTCATTGTAGACATTAGTTATTCTTCAAAATATTTTCCTTAAATTGGCTTTGTTGTCATTCAAAACGTATTATATAAAGCTTTCAGAAGGGTTTTGGAGCTAACAATCTTCCCATTTTTGATGATGACAAACCAATTTGAAGAAAATCTTTTGAAGAGATATTGAAAGAAATATTACAGAAAATATAGCGTGAAAAGCAATATTCTTTCAAATTATCACAGAATGTGATTTTTAGGAAGTCCTTTTCTAAAGGCATGATATGGATAGAAACAAAAGCATTTTATAGCCTTAAGTGACTTAAATCATAGTTGTTTTGATTATTCATGAAGATTTTGAAATTTCTTAGCATATTTTTTGAGTGGTATCAAGGTACTATAAATCATCGTTTAAGCCTTTTTTACCAGAATAGCTTGATTTTTAGTCATTTATAAACTTTTTGAAAATACACGTGCTTGAATTAAAAACAAGTGATACTTGTTATATTCATCTCAATTAAATTCCTTATTTAGGACATTTTAATCCAAAATTATTTTCTAAGCATATGCTCATATTTCTATGAAAAAGATGAATCAGAGCATGTGAGCAGAGAAAACAACTAGACTGATACAATGTAGTTTCTGATACTCAAAGAAACCTTAAAATAAAACTTAATAGCATATATTACTCGAGGTTTTTGAAGCTCAACAAGGATCAATCCCAAATAAATCAGAGAAAAATTTATTTTGAGCTTGTATTATGAGTTACGAAACTCTTCATCTAAGTATCAGAGCATGAAATTTTGTAAAGCAAAGCTTGAAAACAAATGAAATGCTTTTTAAGAAGCTAACATACTAACATATATAATGGCACACACCATGACATATATCAAAGCATTTAATCATAATATGTTCCATAGCTTGAGCATACATAAAGAAAGATTGATGTAATGAGGTATCAAATCAAGCAAGTAGAGGACCACTCAGCATAGTATGCCTAATTAACTTAAGCAAGATATATATGTCACGAGGCAAGCAAAAGCAATTGTATCAAGGCAAAAAATAAAGCCAAAAGAAATAAAATGGAAAAGAGATATAAGAGCAATTGAAATAAAACATAAATTGCACTTTTTTTTAAGAAATGCAAATGCTCAGGAAAAAAATTCTCTAAGTGTCTCCTCCTCAGCTTACTCCCCCTGTCTTTCTCAGCACAAGATTTTCTTCTATTTTCTTCTCCCTCTTTTGACATCAGTAAAAACAAAAGTATGCCAGAATCCAGTTATACCATCATCAGCCCTTGCACCTGACTTCCTGAAGGATCTCCACAAAAAGAGCTTCATGTCTTCAAGATAAAGCTTCCAGTTGATCTAGGTGGTTGTTAATGAAGTGTTGCCTACGTAGCAATAGCTGCACTTCTGTGTAGCTAGGTTGCGTTGTTAGTACAGGTTGATTTGGTAAGGGATCTACTTTCTAAATCGGAGGAGGTTCTAACATAGATGGAGTGAGAAGAGTGTTAGCTCCAGAACTCTTTCAAGAAGTGTTAACAAGTTTTGAATGACAACAAAGCCAATTTAAAGAAAATGCTTTGAAGAACGACTAATGGTTTTCTTGAGTTTCTTGTAAGATTAAAGTAGAATTCTATCATTTAGCAAGAGCAAGGCTTACTAAAACAAGGATAAAATTTACTCTGCCCATGTAAACATGTTTATTTCATGTTAAGAGATATGAACTGAAAAGGAAGTGAAGATTATATCCTTATTCAAGCTTAAGATAGCTAACAATTAAAGAAGAATCAACAATACAAGAAACCAAGCTTTTGAACTTCAGAAAGTAGCATTGGACTTCAAAAAGGACACATGAAAGGAGGATATCAAACAACCTATGAAGTCAAAGTGTTCTACTATCTTCAGTCTTCACATTCATAAAGTTTAGATCATCAACAAATAATGATTGAAGTAGAGATGTCAAAATGGGTTGAGCCCGTCAGGTTGGTCCTCCAAACCCACCACTTTTAGTGGGCTGGGTTGAAGTTTTAAACCTACCAAAAAATTCCAACCCGCCTAACCCACGGGTCTTGGCGGGTTAGGGTGGACTTAGCACGCGGGCTAAGTCTTTTTTTTTAGAAAAAATTATAATTTATCCGTAAAAAAAGGTAAAAAACATGTAACCCAAAAAAGAAAAATGTAAGAAATATGTATAGTTACGAATATAGTAACATTATATAGTTGACACTATTTACTTAAAGTTAAAACTTAAAAATAAAATAGTATTATAACTCACAAATAACACTATTAGTAATAACATATTGTAGTCCAAGTTAATATATAGTTGTTATAGATATTGAAAAATTAGATATATATAAATAAAAAATATTATTTAAAATATTTTTTTTAAAAAAATTCATCAAAATATTTAAAAATATATATTTTAATTTTTTAAACGGAGGGCGCCAACCTGTTTTGACACCTCTAGATTGAATACAAGAAGACTCAAGTTTTGTTAAGGAAATGTTACCACACTTCAGATGGCTTACACTCAGTAAAACAGTGCACTCTACAAAAAAAGAAAGGAAAATTTGAATTTGAAAAAGTCAAATTCTGGTGTTAAAACTGGCTAACCATCTGTTTTGCCTTTGAAGCCAACTATTCCAAATCCTAGAAGAAAATGTTCAGAAACCATGGTTCAGAAAGTAAAAGTAGTTTTTGAAGGTCATTAGAAACCTCAACTCCATAACAACTTCTACAAATTGCTCTAACAGATAGACAAGCTATGCTTTTGGACTATCTTTCCAAGATACAAATAAAAGATCAACACGTGTCATTGGAAGATCTGATCAAAGGCAACAGTCATAAGGAAGACCTCTATAAATTGAGATGTTGTGCTTTCAAAGTTAGATGACAAAACATTAATAAAAAATTTGAAATGCTGCAAAGTTTTTCCTTCTTCTTTTGTAAACTTTATTACTGCTTGTAATTATTTCCTTGTTCACAAAATCTTCTTTTTACACTCCTTATTGTTCATACATTCTTCTAAGGAAGAATAACTAGAAATAAGTCATTCAAGTTTTTCAAGTCCTTTACTGTAAATCTTAAGAAAGCTTGAGTATAGGTTAGTTTGAGATGCAAACCCAAACCCAAACCTTTGTATCCTTGATCTAGTAGTGATCGGAGTGAGGTAGCTTGGAGAGGCTAATCAAAGACTACTTGTAATGAAATAGTAATAGTTAGTTTATTGGTCATGGTTTAGCTTAGAGAGGCTGGTCAAAGAATACTCGGTTAAGCTTGAAGAGGCTGGTAAATAACTACTTGGTCCATCACAGTAGGGGTTGTCTATTGGTCACTAGAAATAGCTTGGGAAGACTACTATAACGACTATCTTTGTTCTTTCTCAAGTTGGAGAAAGATCTTGTGAAACTCAACAGTTGTTAAGAACTGGATATAGGCAGGTTGGCCGTGTTAGCTCTAGAACCCTTTGCACTTATTTATTTTGAATAACACTAAAGCTAATTTAAAGAAAATGCTTTGAAGAATGATTGATGTCTATTTTGAGTTCCTTAAAAAATTATAACAGGTTTCTATCATTTAGTAAGAGCAGGGCTTACTCAAATAAGAATATATTTCATTATACATGTGTAAACATGTTTATCTCATGTTATGAGATTTGAAATAAAATAGAAGTAAAATTACCCAAGCAATTGACAACTAACGATAGAAGAAGTTTTCAAGGCTACAAGGAACCAAGTTCAAAGACTTCAAAAAGTAGCACGGAATATCAGAAAGTATACTTAAGATAAAGATATTAACTCATGTCCAAGTGCATATGTTACTTAATCTTCAATCATTTGCAATGATATTATCAGCAAAGATGTAATTGAAGATCAGTAAGTGAGAAAAACTCTTCAAGGGGCTGATTGTGTACATCAAAAAGCTTATCCATGAGTGGAGCAAAGAATACTGCAAGAAAGGAAAGGAAATTTGAAATTTGAATTTCAAATAATCAAGTCAAACCCAGTTTCAAATTGGTACGTTATCTCTTTTGCCTATTTGATCAACCACTCTGGCTTCATGAAGGATGAGTTCAGAAAGCATATGTCACTTGAGGAGCTGATCTATGGCAACGGCCACAGAATTTTTTAACAAATACCTCAGAGCTGCATTGTCAGAATATACTACCACCTTGGAACCAAGTAAATATGATCTGAATTTATCTAGAGCAAAAACAATTGCCAAGACCTCCTTTTCCGTAGTAGTGTAATTTGACTATGCAGTATCTAAGGTCTGGGAAGCATAGTAAATAACATGAGATTGCTTACCAATTGATTGCCTCAGAACAGGCCCCACGGCATGGTTGGAAGCATCACACATCAGCTCAAATGGTAGGGACTAGTTAGGGGGCTGGATGATAGGGGTCGAGGTCAGGTTCTTCTTTAAAATGTCAAAAGCTTCCTTACAACACCCATCAAAGATGAATTCCACCTCTTTTTGTAAGAGCTTGGTTATGCACTATGCTAATTTACTGAAATCCTTGATGAAATGCCTGTAAAAGCCTGCATGACCAAGAAAAGAACACACTTCCTGCATGCATATGGGATAAGGAAAGGATGTAATCACATCTATCTTAGCCTTATTTACAGTTATTCCATCCCTAGAGATGATATGCCATAACACCACACATTGTTTGACCATGAAATGGCATTTTTCAAAATTTAGGACCAAGTTAATAGAGATATATCTACTCAAAACTTTTTCCAAACTATGGAGGCATGCATCAAAAGAGAGACCAAAAACTATAAAATTATCCATAAAAACTTCCATGCATTCATCAATAAAATCAGAGAAGATACTTACCATACACCTCTGGAAGGTGCTTGACACATTGCATAGCCTAAATGGCATTCGTCTGTATGCATATGTACCAAAAAGGCAAGTGAAGGTGGTTTTTTCTTGGTCTTCTGGAGCAATAAGATTTGGAAGTACCCAAAGTATCCATCTAAAAAGTAGTAGTGTAACTATCCTGTAAGCCTTTCTAACATTTGATCAATGAATGGTAATGGGAAGTAATCCTTCCTAGTGGCTTGGTTTAGCCTGCAGTAGTCAATACATACTCTCCAATTATTATGGGCTCTTGTGGGCACCAACTCATTTTGCTCATTCTTAACCATAGTAATCCCAGATTTCTTGGGACAACCTGGACTGGACTAACCCATTAACTATCAGAAATACGGTAGATTATCCCTGCAGCTAAAAGCTTCACCACCTCTTTCTTAACCACATCTAAGATTAAGGGGTTTAGATGTCTTTAGGGTTGTCTCACTGGTCTTGCACCCTCATCTAAGAAAATGCTATGTGTGCAAATGGAGGGGCTTATACCAATGATGTCTACCAGTGTCCACCCAAGTGCCTTCTTGTGACCTCTTAAGACATGTAAGAGCTTGCTTTCTTCTTTTGTAGAGAGGTCACTGGCAATGATAACAGGTAGCTCAGTACCCTCCCCTAAGAAGACATACTTAAGATGAGAGGGAAGGGGCTTCAATTCATCCTTTGCTATCTCGGGTGAGCGCTACAACGGTGGTTGACTGCTGCAGCAGTCACTAGTATTCTCCAATCCTATAATTTTAGCATTCCTTGCAAGAGCAAGTGCATCATATCCAGTTGGCAGGTAAAAATGAAGAAGGGATGGTAGGTATAGGTGATCTGTAGGTGGGTGCATTTCCAAAAATTTCATCATTAATTAGCAAAGCATCCATCTCAACACATTCCTTGCACAAACTATCCATTCCCTTGCAATTCGGGCATTCATACTCATGATCCAAAGAGTCATTCAGCACATTACACGCTGAGTCAAACTATTCATTACAAATATCATCCAAAATGTCAATGGCAAAGACGTAGTGATCTTCAGGGGGTATTTAATAGCATCAACAAGGTTAAATGCCACCTTCATATTACTACATTCCAATGTGAGTATACCCACATACTCCTCAATCTTGGATTTGGCTATTCTCAGAAAAGATCTACCAAGAATAGTTGTGTGTTGGTTCACGTGTGTGTCGTTTGCCATTTCAAGAACATACAAATTTGCTGGAAAAATTAAATCATTTACCTTAACAAGCACATCTTCCAGTAGTCCTTCTGGCCTTTGAATGGTTCTGTTGGCCAGCTGTACAATCAGTCCTATGGGTTTTAGCTCACCAATATAAAGTGCTTTGTAGATTGATTTGCGCATCACATTGATGGTTGTCCCCAGATCAGCTAAAGCATCCTTAAACTCTAAATTTCCAACAACATAGGGAATGGTGAATGATCCGGGGTCCTTGAATTTCTTTGGTAACCTAGGAGTGAGTACCGAGGATAAATTCACACCTAAACCCACCCTTTCATTGCCCTTCAACTTGCGTTTGTTCGTGTAGAGATCCTTCAAAAACTTAGCATATGTTGGAATTTGCTTGATAGCATCCAATAGTGGTATGTTAACCTCTACCTTTTTGAATGTTTCAAGCAACTCGGGATCTAGTACTGCTGTAGCTTTTTGAGACTTCATTCTCTATGAAAAAGGCAATGGAGGAGAAGGATTTGTGCTCTTCTTAGCTTTTGGACACCGCTAGAACGATTATTGACCATTATAGCGGTCAGTAGAGGACTCTTCTTCCGTGTCTAGTGATGGGTTGCTCTCGGTGGACCGTTGCAATAGTGATTAAGTGCTACAGCGGTCATCCAAATCCTCTTTGGGCCCCTTTTCTCCTTGACTTTATATCCTGTAGGCTTGCCACCTCAGGAATTTTTGTACCAGATCTGAGGGTAATTGCACTCATATTTCCCTTTGGATTTGGTACATTTTGTGAAGGGAGCTGGGAAACTGGGTTTTGCTGACTCTGATTATTCTTCAATTGAGCCATCTCTTCTTTCAATTAGGCATTTTCCTTCCTTATCTTTTGCATTTGCTCCATCATTAATTTCATCATGTCAGTGACAGTGTGATCTGAGCCAGTTAATGGAGGAGGGACTTGTTGCCTTTGGTGAGGGGCTTGATATTTCTATTGTGAAGGTTGGTCCTAATGTTGAGAGTTGTTTCCCCACTTGAGATTGGGGTGATTTTTCTAGCCTGGGTTGTATGTATCTCCAAATGGAAATTGGCCTATTGGATTTTGCTTGAATTGAGGTTGGCCTGGGAAGAGGTTAGTTGCTGCAACTTCTGCTAAGGACTCATTATGTAGCATAGGACACATATCAGTATAGTGCTCAGTGGAGGCATAAATGCCACAAACCAGGGGAGCTATTGGTGTTGATACTTGATTAACCACTAATTGCTTCATGCCCTGAGAGTTCTTGCAAAGTTTAGGTCAATGCTAGATTTTCTGTTTGGCTCACCTTATGAAGGCCTTTGGTGATGGCTACACCTCTAGAACCAAATTGTTGAAAGTTTGTTACCATGTTTTCAATGAGGGCTCTAGCTTCCTCTAATGTTTTGTCTAGAAGTGCTCTTCCACTTGCAACATCAATCATGCACCTATCAGCAGGCACAAGTCCTTCATAAAAATATTGGAGGAGCAGTTGCTCTGGGATCTAATGGTTTGGGTAACTTGCACATAGGAGCTTGAATCGCTCCTAATATTCATGAAGTATCCCATTGGACTAGTGAATCCCAGATATATCTTTTCTGATAGACGCCATTGAAAGCAGGAAAGTACCTCTCAAGGAACAATTTCTTCATTCCAGTCCAATTGGTTACAAATTTCATCGTAAATTAAAGAACCGGCCAGCAAAGATCCTCTAGGGAGAAGGGAAATGCCGTTAGCTTCACATCATCCACTTCCACCCTATTGGGCCTCATACCAGAGTACACCATTTGTAGTTTCTTGACATGCTAATGAAGGTCTTCTCCAAACAGCCTATGGAACTTGGATAAAGCATGGACCATATACCCCTTTAGACCAAAGTCATTCTCAAGTCTAGGGTATATAATAGCCAAGGGCTACTGGGTAAAGTCAGGAGCTGTGAGCTCCCTACGTGTCCTATTACGGTCTTCCTTATTTTCTGTAGCACCTAAAATAGTATACAGAGGGTTAGATCGCCAGGAGTGTTCCTCTTGTTGACGCCTTGCCTATCAATCCGCCTTAAAGTTCTCTCAATTTCAGGATGAAGAGGAGTTAAATTTTCAGCGAACAAGGAATTCCTTATACAAGGGAACAAGAAAAAATAAAATAAAAATAAAATAAAGAGGAAATAAAATAAAATTTAAAAATAGAGATAGAAAAATAAACAACCAAGTGATATTGCCTCCTCGGCAACAGCGCCAAAATTTGATGCGAGCTGTCACAACTCACAACAAATTAGAAAATAGTTCCAATACTAAATTGTACCAAAAATGTAGCAAAGGGTACGACCTAGGTCGTCTCTCAAAGGAGGCCTTATCACTTAGTTGAGAATTTGGGGTTTAAAGAATAAGATTATGGAAATTGAAAATTAGAGATTAATAGCAACAGAATGATAGCAATAGAATGGGAGGCACTAGTGCAGGGTAACTCTAGGATTAGAATTAATTATCATTGACCACATGTTGGATCCATTAATAGCTCCTAGTTATTATTAACTTGCAACTCTACTAGTGATTAATCAATCCCTAGAATTTGACCAATGAAATTAACAAATAATTGAGATCTCAAATTAATTGGAAGTTACACCGATCTAAAATACTAGTTGCCAGAGCCTAGCCACCAATCAGAAGGTTAATTCCATTGCTCTCATTATAAGTTGATAAATCTATCTATTATGACTAAAGGGTTTCCCTAAACAACAATTATCAATTTGGGAATTCCAATAACAATTATAGCAATCACCACAATTATTATAAGAATAGAAACTAAAGAACGATAGGAAAATTAAAGCATTCAACATGAAGAAAAGGTCTCAAAGTTATCCCAATCCATCCGGCTACACTAGCTGTGAAATCTACTCCTCCATTCTTGGAGGATTACAATCAATAAATATGAAAGAATACCTAGAAACAATAGCAACAATCCTTGCTATCATCCACAAGAACCAAACAATCCACTAGTGAAATCCCTAAGAGAGAGAGGATGAAGAGAAGAGAAAAAAGAGAGAGAGAGAGAGAGAGATAGAGAGAGAGAGAGATTGAGAAAGAAAGAGAATAATAATCACTAAAACTCTACTATTTAAAAACTAGTTTAAAATTCTGATATATTTCTATAAATACTGCTCTCAGAAGATGGGGTCAAAGTGGGTCCTGTAGAACTTAAAATTGCCCTTCTGGTGTATCGCGCCACCACTATAGTGGTTGTTGACCGCTGCAGTGGTCTCCAGAGAAGATGCTTGCAGGTCATCGCGCTGGGCTCTTTGCTGACCGCTACAACAGTTACCTGAATGGTTGTCTCCAGGTTGCTTCCCCTTTTTCCAGCTTTTGATTTCTTCTAGAGGGTTCCCAGCATTCTTCTTTGATAAGTGCACATGATCTAATGCCTTTGTACATAAAAACCACACTAGGAGACAGGTTAAATGTAACAAGCTTCAATTTCCAAAAGTCAGTGCAATAATCAATGATTTCCAAACAAATGCACAATGAGGAACAAGTTAGCAATCACTAATGATTTCATAAGTTTATTAGTAGAACTTATTCAAAAGACTAGAGTTTAGAAGAAAAATAAGTGGCATAAATGCCCCTTATCAATACTTCAAAGAGAGGTTACTCTTCTCAAGTTATATGTTTTTGAAGCCTACCAGAAGATATATATATATATATATAATCATGCCAGAAATTTCTTCTGAATCGTTGAAAGGATTTCTTGGCATCCTAAGATCTGACCTGTTTTATTTGATATAATCCAAAAACTATATTTTTTGTGAAAATGGTCAGCATCTTTTGTTTTAGAAAACTGGACTGAGATATATAGGTGAAACAAAAGGAGAAAGATCTATGCAACTTCATCCATATATATGTATATATGTATATATTTGTTTCTATTTCTTCAAGATGTTTAAAGAGATACCTTTGCAACAAATGAATCCTGAAAAGGAATTCCTTTAGAAAGGTTGAAAAAATCTCTTTCTCTAAAGCTAACTAAAAAGGACCCATGAAAGTCTGGGTACCAAAATCAATATTCTTTCCTACTGGTATATCTAAAAAATCTCTCTGACTAGCTGAAACTCGAAGAAACACACTGATGATGATCATTCCAGATATCATGTTTTGAACCTGAAGAGTTATCTCAATTCCTGAGAGATAATCTACTCAAGAATCTCTCGTGTATGATGATGATAAAAAGACTAAGGAAGACTTTATTGATAATCTTGATTATCTTGAAGAAAGTCTTGAGAATTTTTTTTTCTCAAGGAAACTCCAGACAGCAAGTAGATGAAAGCTAAAGCTTTAGAAAGTGAGCTCTAGAACCTCAATCTTTTAGAAAAGTATGCTCGAACCATTCAAGATGATCAGAAAGTAAGCTTTCTGAAATACAACATGAGTAGTATGAAGACAACATAGAAGCTGGAAGATTTGAATAGATAGTAATTTCACGAAAGTTTTTATTCTAGAGATAATCTTCTATTGTCAAAGTGCTTGGAGTATCCCCAACGGTACCAAGTTATTCCTTGGATATTCATCAACTGCACTTTCATCACCACCACTATATCTATAGATGTTGAGAAAGCTTTGAGTTGTCAAAGTTAGGTGGAAGCTATGCTGAATATGCTGACCAAGATCCAAAGAAAGGCAAAGTCTACTCATCATGTTCGAAATATTATCATCCATAGTAAGTGGAAGCTCAAGGACTATTTTGATAAATATGATATCATCAGGGCAAGCATATCCATACAAAAAAAAGGACTAAAAGGAAAAAGCCCAAGCTTGCTAAGATCTTTGAACCCAGATGCTGCAGATAAGGAATCAGCTGCAAAACCATCTCTTGAGGCAATTCGCCTTCCTATCCTCTAAGATAATGTTGTGCTATTTATCTTTTCAAGAATCCGTTTAGCACTCTATATCCCAATTTATTTTTCTAAAATTCCTTCTTTATGATATCTATTAAAATGGAGATGATTAGTAAATAAATATGTCTACTAAAAATCTTATATCAAGATGTATTCACAATATCTATGGCTGAAGATCTCTTGCATGTATTTTGGCTCTGTTGTTTTTTTGTTGTCACATATACATAAGCATTTATGCATAAAATATCTCTGGGCGGTGGTCTCTCTCCATGACTCCCTTCTGAAGATCAAGCAAAGCAATTAGAAATCATCAGTATACAGATCCTCCTAAAGACTCTGCTTGTCAATTTGCAAGACCACAAACCTCTATGAGGATTGATTCATCAATTTACAAGATTAGAAAGAAATTAGTCTATTTAGTTTGTAGATGGGTTAATCAGAAAGAAGACATGTGTTTAGAAGAAGTTTGTTTAGTCAGAAAGAAGTTTTTCAGGATTAGAGAATGATGGTTATATAGAAGCATTGAATCCAGAGCAAGAAGCTGGGATGAAATAAGAAGGTTCTTCAGTAGATCAAACAGTAAACCTTGAAGCTTTAGAAAGTGATATCAAGAGTCAGAAAACTCTCTTTCTGGAAGAAAATTGAAAAGGTAGGATTTTTACCTACTCTGTTAGAGTTTCTTTCTCCCACATCGTTTCACCTTCAGTCATGTTACATCACTTATAAACTGGTACGTCTTACTTTCCACCTATACCTTCATCTTCTTGAATAAGTGTTTTTACCATCATCTTAACCTCAAACACTAAACCATTCCTCTTACTATCTCTTTCATGGAACCCCCTTTGTTTCTTCACAAACCCTTCATTCAGTATCTACAAATCATTTCTCAACTTTACTTCATCTTTTCTATCCCTATCCTCTTTCCTATTTCACCAAACCCTAACTTGTTTTCTTTTCCTTTCAAAGTCTTTTTCCCCATGGCTGAAGGTGGAGTGATAGAAAAAGATACATCTAGACGAGGAGCTTTCCTTATGTACAATGAGCTGCATATGTTGGAGACATATGAAGAAGATTTTTCTCGGAGGACCATAACCCCTGAAAAAGGTTAAGCAATGCCTTACTAGATCAAGTTCTAATACTTAGGGAAGTGTTTACTTTCCACGGATGTGAATACATTTTGGACACCTCTGATAAAATCTTTCCAGTAATAGTCATTGCTTTTTATTGCTTTTTGGAAGCAAAGAATCAAACCACTCTCTCCACCATAATCAGGGATGTCTTCTTGGAAATAGAACTATCAGACTCGGCAGCTGTAGTTAGGGCTCTTGCTGCTGGAGTCAACTATTTTGCTGATGAAGATTGGGCCAATTCTGTTGGAGTGAGTGCTGAAGAAGTATCAAAATGCCTCACCAACTCTACAAAATACAAACCTAGTAACATTACTACTGCCATACTGAGTTCTAGGGTAAGAAAAGTATTTTTTGTGGTACAATTTTCTGTTCTTCCTAATAGAGGAAACACAGATGTTTTAATAGGAATGAACTGTATGCTACTTTTCTATTTGATGACCAAATGAAAAGTGAACTTGCTGAAGCTGATAATGGACTATATGCTTAGTGCCATTACCAAAGACAAGAGAAGAACCGCAATAGTACCCTATGGAATGGTGCTGATAAAAGTTTTCCAGTACTTTCGATATTCTCTTACATAAGAATGGTTTGAGTATGCTCTAGGAACTGACTACACCATCAATTCCTTCAAATCAAAGAAGAAAACTCAGTCATTTCCTATGAAAACAGGCTCAAGGAAGACAACCTATCTGGTTGAAGAAACTAAACTGGAAAAAAAGAATGTAAAGAGGAAGAAGGGAGTAGAAGATCAGTAGAAAAGGAATACAAAGAAAGTTGTTATCCTCTCTGAAAACAGTTCAGAAAGTTCTGATGAAGAAGAATAGACATCTTCTGAAAAAGAGTCTAAAAAAGCTCTATCAAAACTTTTTCAAAAAGGCAAGAGTAAGTTAACTAAGAGACAAAAGCTATCAAAGACTCAAAGGCAGGATGACAAAGAGGTAGAAACATCAGAAAGTGAGCTTCCTTGAGGCAAACCGGATAAGCTCCCCATGCGAAAAAAAGTTCAAGAAAAAAAGGTACGGTCTTTGTCTAAAGAAGTTCAAGGAGCTACACTCATTGTGAAAGGTATGAGTAAAGCAGAGAGTACTACTAGAGCAATTAGAGAGGCTGAGCTATCTAATGATGAGGAAAAGACATACCTCATTCTTAAAAAACAAAGGATTTTGTAGAAGAAAAGAAGACTGGAGAAAGCAAAGAAAAGGCAAGAAGCTAAAGGAATTCAAGGCTTAAGCAGAATAAGGGTAAACACTATTCTTGAACCCTTTATGGTTATTGAAGAACTACCCTCACAACCCAAGACTCAACAATTTGGGTATACTTTTGGTCTTGCTCCTATGGTTTCAAATGAATAAGCTTTTGATGTCTCTAAAGACTTTATGACTATTAGCCAAGTCCTGGAAATCATGTCAATGTCTAAGGAAGCAAAGCCACACTCAAAGGAAAAGGACATGGATAGTCTGTACTTCTTCGTTAATAATGTTTTCTCCAATATGGAACCAATTGTAGAAAAACCTAAGGAAGAAGCATCTACACCACAGATGGCAATTATTCTTATGGTACCTATAACTCCTCCTTCCATTTGCATTACCCTAGTGGAGGAAGAAGTGGTTAAGGCTTCTAAAGCTCCTATGGTGAAAGATATTGCTGCCTTGGTGTCAGTTCAAGAAGTTCCTCTTCCCTTTGCTACTGCTCGAGAAGTTGTTGTTCCTTCCTTGCATTAAACATCTGATACTGGTGCTACCATTCCTGAGCACTCTTTTGCTCATGCTACTTTTGATCCTGCAACTTCTGCAATATCCTCTCCACATCCATCTACTACACAGAAAATCACTCAGGCTGAATCACCTCATTTAGGGGAAGCTGTGCCACTTGACATCTCTACACCACCTCCAAAGCTACTCCTATACCCATCAATATACCACCTTTATCCTCAACCGCATATTTAACAAGCTATCAAGTTATCCTGTTGAATCTTAGAAAGATTTCCTCCAGACAAGATAACTTTGAAGCAACCCTGTCTGTACATGGTGCTCAGCTGAGATGGATGGAAGATCTTCTACTTCAGATGTTTCATTGGATGTAGCATGTATTTCATGGCACACCTCCTTTTCGATGATACCAAGTTTGGATTGAAGAAAATCTTGTGCAAATGGGATTCAGGGGGAGCTGTGCTGAAATGAGAGCTATGCTAAGATACTCAGGGGGAGCAAATGCTGAGGGGGAGCCTAGAGATTCTTTTTGTTTAGCATATTTTCATGTTTTATTCTTTTTTTGTGAATTTCTAAACATTTGTTCTGTTTATATAAATTTTTTCTTCCTTTGTCTTGATCTCTTTTATATCTTTTATGCTATATATCTTCCTTAGCTCATGTGTTCGATGCATACTTGTTTATCATGCTTCATGTTTTGTTTTTATCTTAAGCTCTGAATCTTATCAATACTTTAATACCCTAATATTTAACTCAACACGCTTAGGATGTATTTAAGTTAATTATTAGTTATTACTCTTTTGTTCCAGTTTTTAACTCAAAACTTCTTGACAATACTTTAGCAAAAATATGAGTAAATTTTTTTTTTTGGAACTTAAATACCAAAACGTGAGCCGCACATACTAAGTATCTAACGTTATTCATCTTGCCTGCGTAAGAGAAATGTTAGAAACAAATAACAGGTAAATACATAATACAACCATAGCATAAGATTACTCAAATAATAATAACATATCAATAATTGTATCATAATAATGATGTCCTATGAACATAAGGACATC
This sequence comes from Dalbergia cochinchinensis, assembly GCA_031216125.1. Classification (NCBI taxonomy): domain Eukaryota; kingdom Viridiplantae; phylum Streptophyta; class Magnoliopsida; order Fabales; family Fabaceae; genus Dalbergia; species Dalbergia cochinchinensis. The sequence goes on from CM062371.1 coordinate 26,038,527, forward strand.
ATTATATATTCATCAATAGAATACAAACTGATAAATGAGATAGGATCACTCTAAGGCAAATATCCAAAGGGAAACTATCTTCATTAAATCTCTTGTATATAACATAGCTCCCTTGTCCACGTCTTAAAGAAAATCACGAATTATTCCATCATCCTTGTCTAGAGACGACACGGAAAAGAAGAGGGATGAGAAACTTATACATGAATCTCAGTAGGGCTTTCCAACTCTAATACAAGTGTCATCGTCATCGTCATCGTCCTTAGGAGCCTCGGGTTTAATTATGAAAATGGAGGACATATATATAAGATTCATTTATTAAGTTCTAAATACCATTAGCTGAGGCCCGTATCTTTTAGCATGAATCTTAATGTCATGAATGTAACGTACTAGTCATGAATGCATGTCAATATCATATACAAAATATCATAGAATTCATAAAACATTGCATATGATATAAAGAACATAGAATCATGATCATCATTCTTACAGGTGACTTAAACTTCTTATTCTCTTTTCCTTGGGGGCCGCTCTATATTTTCTCTTTTCTCGAGAGTTCTAGGTTATGAGCTCATATCTCACTAGTCATCATTAGCATAATCTTATCCTTTTTGATAAGTTAAATTCTTGACTCTTAAGGTATGGGATAGGGGCCATTAGGATCACATTTCATAACCTTTAATTCGGGGAGTCCAAATGATCACTTCCTATTTGGATCACCTCTCATAACCTTTAATTCGAGAAGTCTAGAGGATCATTTCCATGTGTCTTATGTCACCTTTAATCTTGGCATGATATATAAGATACAAACATGAATAACTCATCATTTCAATATTTCATGCTCATAAACTTCATGAACTTATGCGTCTCAATGAATCAAACATAACCATAACATGTCATAATTCAAATTACATAAACATGTATCTAAGCCATATAAATTTCAATATATGAACATAGCCTTAACAAGATACCAATCATATTCATCTCATCAAATTATCAATATTTATACTTAAGCCCCAAATGGGTCAAATTGCAATTTCTCAAAGGTTACAGGTCAAAACGCAGATACCCCTTTTTAACATATTCACACAAAACTATAGATCTCTAATATTAACCAATACCTTCAAGAGACATATAACCACTAGAGCCATTTAAAACTCATCATAAAAACCTTTTAGGGCTATAGACCAAATTTTAACATACTTTAGGGGTCAAAATGCAGAATTGCTTATTTTTAATATTTAACTACAACCGAAATTTTTAAAACTTTATCTAAACTTCATAAATAGTATTTTGGACTCATAGACGCATTCAACATCATTAGTAGCTCTAAATAAAATCATTTGGCTGAAATAACATAGTTGACAGTTCAAAACACAACTTTTCGCATTTTACAAAACGGCCCAAACTAACATTTTTAATTACCCTTTTATGCATCTATGGTACCAAAAACAATTTTTACAACAAATATAAGTAATTCTTAAGTGTGTGAACAATGTGAACAGCCTTGAACAACCCTTGAACAGAATCATAAAATTAATCTCCTTAAAGCTTCACAAAAACACAATTTTAATCCTTTCTAGTTACTAGACTTTCCTAAAATGCTAAGAACAATTTTATGACAACTATTAGTGATCCTCAAGTGTGTGAACAGAAATGAACAGTAGTGAACAGAGACAAACAGTAATCAGAAAAAAATTAGCATTCTAAAAGCTTCATAAAAACACAATTTTAATCCTTTTTTATTACTAGTTTTTCCTAAAACACTAAAAACTATTTTTACAATAGCTATTAGTGATTTAAACTCATCTAAACATCCTAAATCAGTAACCATTCTAGTTCTAAAAGATTAGATTAGAATACTAAAACTTTAGCATTTAAAATCATGAGAAAAACTATATTCTTAATCTTTTGCAATTTCTAAGTCTTTCAAAATTTCTTTGTACAACTTTAAAGACAAGATCATACCTAAAAATAAAATATATCAATTTTTAAATCAAAATTATATGAGGGCCAAAAATAAATAGATGAGAAGTATCCATGATCAAAATTTTCATTTAAGATAAAAGAAGTAAGTCTTGAACTTTAGGATTTAAGTGATGACTAGAATCATAAACTTGTCTTGTAACCTTATTATTATCATTATAAGGTGATAACTTGGAAATATAAATATGAAATGCAAGGCTTGAAATATAAATATGAAGATGCAAGTTCATTCTTAGGTCTTTATGATTTAGGTGATAACATGAAATGTAAATATGAATATGCAAGTTCATATTATTATCTTCAAGAATTAAAGTGATAACTTCAAATATAAATATGATTATGCAAAGATTGGAATATAAATATGATATGCAAGAACTTGAAACATAAATATGGATGCTAGTTCATTTTTATATCTTATTAAGCTTAAAACTCAAAACTTAGTAATTCCTTTATTAATCTTTTAACATCAAGAATTAAACCTTGGGCTTTAGAGGTCATTTAAATGATGGATTCACAACTACCACCATGATTCCTCATCATCAAGCCATGGTCAATATCAAGTCATAAAAATCAAAAATATAAAGAGCAAGAGAAAGAACATGAAATAAAATCCCTACCAAGTTGTTTCTTGTTATCAAAAGGTAATACTTGATATCTTAAGAAGTAAAGAGAAGAAAATCTCCTCTAGATGATGATAATAGCTTCGGCCAAGTGATGATGGAATGGCAAAAGAATTTTACTGTGTTCTTGTGTTTGATAATGGAAAGGTTATGTGTTTAGGAGTTGATTTGTGGTTGGAATGTGTATGCTTGAGGTTTAGAGCTTGGTTAGAGGTTGGGAATGGGGTCTCTTGGATGTGAATGAGGAAAAAGAAGAAAGCTTGAATTATTGAGAGAATTTGAGAACTTTGAGTAAACATTGAGCAAGAAAACTATCAAGTAAGCAAGTACCAAGGCTATGAATGTTTGTGTGAACATTTTAGCAATGGAAGAGCTCATATTTATAGGCCAAGGAGGCTGTATGGCCGTTGCCTTCATGGCTGGAAAATGGGGTTTTAAATTTCATTTTTCAATTAAAGAAACATAGAAAAGAATGCTTTTATTCTTGTACTAATTTGGTTCATGTATAATGGATGAAAACACTAAAATATGATGCTAATGGGAGACATTGTTGCTGATCACATCATGGCTGAAATGGGTGGGTTTTCTTTTGATTAAACATAGCAAAAAATAATGCAAACGAAAGCTAAAGGTATGGTGTTATGGTTGGATATGTTTCTTTGTTGGAAAAATAATAAAATATGGTGATCATGAAGCAACTTGGCCACTGCTTTTCTGGTTGTAAATGATCAGGTTTGTGTTCTTTTTACAAGTGGTAAATCATGTATTAGATGTGTAATTACTTAGGTAAAAGGTTAAGAATTGATAGATTAGTAACAATGGTAAAAGGTTAAGTGTTTAGGACAATTTAAGACAAGGTAAAAAGAATAATCATACACTAGTAAATGAAGTTAATTTCAAATGAGTTGAAATCAATTTGTAACATAAGTTCTAAACTTAGGATCAGAAAATGTAAATGTACAAGATTTTACCTAAATCGTAATTTTAACTTTGATCTTAAACGTTACTAATTTTATGAGCTTTTGTAATTATGGAAAGGTAACCTTTGGTAATCTTAGGCTCTAACTACCTCAAGTAATTATTTTTAACATTGGATAATTAATTTTTAACTCAAGGTTAATGAATGAAATCAATTTGAGTTCAATTAGAGCTTAATATTGCCTTAATTACATAAATAAAATCATGTAGCATACTTAGGAGTAAAAAGGTAATTTCACATAAAAACTCGCTGTAAATACTGGACATTCTCAAATCATACTTGAAATAGTCATTTTGAACTTTTGAGTGAAAAACCAAATTCAAAGGTTATATAATTTCATGTAAAATTATTACAGCGGTAAAATAATAATTTTATGTATGGTAAAAATTGAGAATTGAGATTTTTACCTCTAAGACACATATAATCCCCATCAATCATAAAACTAACCCTTCGAAGATAATTTAGATTGGTTATCCTTGATTTCCTGGTAAAAATGACCTCCGGGGCATTTTGGTCATTTTACCTGTATAGAAAAATCAGGGTTTGCAACTTTCGCATGAATCGCTATTCAAATTTCTCATAACGTTTCTCTAATGTTACATTCCTTTATTGAAGATTATTCGGCTCGAATTATGTGTAAAAATTACCTAGGGGCATTTTGGTAATTTTTACATAGTAGTAAAAATTGGGGCATTACAAATACTCTATCTAAGCTCAACTAATCACATATATCTCTATCAAATGTTTGCTTCTTATCTTGAATGCGTATATTTTGATATGTTTATTCGTATATGCTAGATATTAGCTTACACGTTTTCTGTGATTAGTCTTGGCCAAGTATCTTTAGGAGCACAAGGTGGTTGTTGCTCTGATACTAGTTATTATAAGCTGAATTTTGATATACATGATGAGTTTAATCGTTTTCTTTATCCTCTACTCTTGTAAGAGATAGTTTTCTAAAACGTGTTGTTTATAACTTGATCAAAGTTTAGTTGTAAATTGTTTCTAACTTGTCTTTATAAACCTATGCTTACACATGTTGAAAAGACCAAGATCAATTAACAAGCTTCAGAAATCTCTCAAAGAGTAATGTGTTATTTTTTTTTTTACAAACACCTATTTTAAAAGATCATATATCCTCTGTTTTGAAAACATCTTTTTCATAATCTGATTCTTGTGGGAAAGTTTCATAGCTCAGTACAAAAGTTCCTTCTTGCTTATTCAGGGATTGATCCCTAAATGAGCTTTAGAAACCTTGTGTACCAATATGTTGTTTTTACCCTTCTTATGGTTTCTCTAAGCATCAGAAACTACATAAGCATAAGTTTGTTTTCCAAAATTATAAATGCTCTGTTTCGTTTATCATTTCTTTGAGCATTCCTTTCAAAGGATCTTTTGGATTAAGATTTGCTGAAAATGGATCTAGTTAAGATAAAATATCAAGTATTACTTGTTAAGTTTTCAAGTATGATGATCTTTAGAAAGTTTCTTTCTTTTGACAAATGATCAAGCTAGTTGTTTATCCATTGCTTAAACATCTTTCTCTTTAATACCTACACTTATAAAGTTCAGAAAGTACGTTAAGTCTGTCATATGCTTTAAGCGAAATAACAACAACTCTGATTAAATGTCACTTAAAGCCAAAAAGCTTTATATGATCAATATCACGCCTTAAGAAAATGAACTTCCTGAAAATCTCTCTTTATGATACATTAAAAGAATATGTATATTTTTTTATATTTCTATAATATTCTTTCAATTATCTTTTCAAAAGATTTTCTTTAAATTGGTTTGTAATCATCAAAAAGGGAAGGATTGTTAGCTCCAAAACCCTTTACGCTTATTTGTTTTGAATGACAACAAAGTCAATTTAAAGAAAATGCTTTGAAGAACAATTGATGCCACTTTTGAGTTCCTTGAAAGATTATAACAGGTTTCTATCATTTAGCAAGAACAAGACTTACTCAAATAAGAATATATTTCATTATACGTGTGCAAACATGTTTATCTCATGTTATGAGATCTGAAATGAAACAAAAGTGAAATTACCCAAGTAATTGATAGCTAATGATAGAAGAAGTTTTCAACGCTACAAGGAACCAAGTTCAAAGACTTTAGAATGTAGCACGAGACATCAGAAAGTACACTCGAGATGAAGATATTAACTCATGTCCAAAAACAACGTGTTACTTAATCTTTAATCATCATAATCGCAAAGATATTATTAGCAAAGAAGATGTAATTAAAGATCAGAAAGTGAAAGAAACTCTTCAAGAGATTGATTGCGTACATTAGAAAGGTCAACCGTCAGTAGAGCAAAGAATACTATAGGAAAGGGACAGAAATTTAAAATTTGAATTTCAAATAATCAAGTCAAACCTAGTTTCAAACTGGTACGTCATCCCTTCTATCTATTTGATCAACCACCCTGGCTTTATGAAGGAGGAGTTCAAAAAGCATGCTCAGAAAGTAGACAAGTAGTTTCTGAAGGAAGATTAGAAAACTTAACTTTACAACGGCTTCTGCAACTGAAGTGATAGATCTGTCAACCTTTACTCTAGCTATTTCTTTCAAGACATAACTGATGATCAATACGTGTCACTTGAGGAACTGATCTATAGAAACAGTCATAAAGAAAGACCACTATATAAGGAGATGCTATGTTTAAAGACCGATGAGAGATTTGAAGATTCAAGATAGGAAACTCTGTAAAAATCTTTTTCCACTTCTTGGTGTAACATCCTAATTTTTAACCCAATACTCTAGAACATATTTAGGTTAATCATTAGTCTATTACATCTTAGTTTCCTTTTTACTTTAAAATACTTAGCGAAAAATACTGGTAAATTTTTTTTTGAATTATAAAAGCAAAGTGAGAGCAAACTGGGCGCATCACGATAAACATCATAACACAAAGCAAGTAAAGACACATCACGATAAAATTGAACTGCATATTTATATAATATGATATGCCCACTTATGGAGAGTGGGACTTAGTTTAGTACAATATGAAACGAATACATCTAAAAAGAAAATACAAAGGAAAGTGCGACGAAAAGTATAAAAACAAACTCCCTTACCCAAGTGCAACTAAAGGGATAACTTCTACACAAAAGAAGGTTTATCCTTATCCAAGTGGTGTGTGCACTACCCCGGGTACTCCATCGGTCATCCGCTACCTCCTAATGTCCATCTCGTGAGCGAGGCACATACCCGGCAAACTAGGTGAGCTCCTCCAGGGTGTAAAGGCAAAGCGGGGATCGGGAGTGACCCCCACGACTTGGCCGCATCTCCAGTCGTCGTGCTAGCCGAGGCTGAGTCACGGTGTCCTCACTGCCCTCTCTCATCAGTGGTGGAGTGGGGGCAGATGTAACGGGAAGAAAAGATAGAGGGAGTGAGAATCTTGCTAAAGAATCTCAGTAGGGCCTCCTACTACCTAAGTGTCATCATCTACGTCCTCAGGAACCATGGGTTTAGTGTACAAAATAAGTGAGCATGCATTAAGTTCATTTTTAAGCTTTTGAAACATAGTTAGCCAAGGTCTGTTCATTTTAGTATGATTCTTAATGTCATGGATGCAATATAGTAAAAAATGTATGCATGGCTCTACTTAATGCAAGAATAGTAATCATGACATTAAGAACATCATAATAGTGGCATAAAGTGGCAATTGAAATCTCATATGGGAAAACTTTGTGACATAATCATCATACTTTACTTCCTCATGGGCCACCCTAAAAGACATTCGTTCTGGGGGTGCTCGGCCGAACCGGTGTCATCCAGAATGTGTCACACCTCTAGGTTATGAGTTCATACCTAACTAGTTGTAACTAATTCTTACTTATCAATCCTGATAAGCGTATCATAATCATAATCCTGACTATCTAGTACGAGCTAGGGGGCATTTCTTGGGGGTTGCTCGACCGAACCGGTGTCACCCAAGAATACATCTTGGTACCGATGTCACATGAGTTCTTTGGAGGTGCTCAGCCAAACTGGTGTCATCCAAGAACTCATCATAGTACCTCACATCTCATAAAGAAAATCTCATGGGTTTTTCAAAAACTTTCTAAGTCCCCAAATTTGTCAGAAATTCGGCAACGCAACAGCAGCACGCCGGATTTCTTCCAAATTTACTTTATGCCACATAAAAAAATAAAACATGCATCCTCAATCATAATCCCATACGTTTACATAATCATTCTCAAATAAAACATATGCTCACATGTAACATTGAAACTCATTATGCTCTTGGTCCTACGGTATCTTATGCTTTGACCCTTACGGGCCTTAAACTTGAGATGTAATTATTCTATCATTCTCTATCGACCTCTTATGCACATAAAGATTCTCTTCTAACAAATCTTACTATTATTTATGCTCTTTAATAAATCTGGGCAGCACCATTCTTCAAGGGCAGAGTTATACATTTATGATTACGGGGTTCTAGAACTTACGTTTTAGACCCTTTCTCGATTCCGTCTTCACCTAAGGCACTATAAATTAAATCTAAACCAATTATGAGGCATTCCTATGCCTAAGAACTAATTATAAACCATGTTTTCCATATTATGAGGTTGCTAGACAAAATCCATAAATTAAATGTACTACGAGTTCTAGGATTGCACTTTTACGGTTTTCTAGTTACTAGTTTCTCTATAGGTGCTAAAATTCAATCCTACTTCAAATGTAACCAAATTTTTCATGATTAATCAATCCTAAAATGATTGTTATCATACTAAAACAGTTTTGGCACTGATTAAGATTAAAGGGGTTAAACACACATTAAATTTGAACTTTTATGGTTTTTCTATAAAGCTAGTTTCTCCCCTATCATGCATAGAAGTATTCATACCTCATCATATATCATTTTCACACATTCTAACACATCAAAACATCATAATACAGTAACAAACATAACATCATCATACAGCAACAAAAAGACACATAAATTGACATTTCCAAAGCATATATGTTGCTAGTTTCCATTTTATTTTATCAAGAGGCTAAAAACAACCTTAGGTCAGTAACCAATTTAGTTCTTCTTTGGAAGAGGATTAAAATCATAAATCTTGTTGGTCATAACTTTATAAAACTCATCAAGCTTAAAGAAAATCCTAGAACATAGGTTGTTGGCCCTTGTAACTAGATGGAACTTATTCCAAGCTCATCATTAATACATGGCCGAAATTGTACATTCAAAGAATGCTTCCATATTAAACTTTAACTTGAGATAAAATGGGCAAGTCTTTGAGCTCTAAGGTCTTTAAGTGATGACAAAATATAAACATGCTATGCACTTCATTTTTATTCTTCATTACAAAGTAAAGTGAGAACTTTAAAGTAAATAAGCAAGACTTGGAAATAAATATGCAAGGCTTGAAATTTAAATATGCGAGACTTGAAATAAATATGAAAGGCTTGGAATTTATATATGCAAGACTTGAAGTAAATATGCAAGACTTGAAATAAATATGCAATGCAAGTTCATTTCTTTATTTTAGTACTCTAGACCCAGTAACAATCGACTTTAAGGCCGAAATAGAAAGGCTTTGAGAATTAATTAGGTGATAATGCAAGTCTTGTTTTAATCTTTGAGTCTTTAGGTGATGACTTGAAAATAAAGATGCAATGCAAGAATATATGTAACGCCCCGATTTTTCTGTCTAAGAGGAAAATGACCAAAATACCCCTGATGTCATTTTCTGCCCGAAATTCGAGAATGGCCGGCCCGGCAGTCCTCGAAGGGCCAACTCAATATTTGAAGGGGATTGGATGACCCTTGAACGGTTTTGGAGGTGAAAACCTCATTTTCTGCAGTTTCGGGTCAAAATGACCAAAATACCCCTATAGCGTTTTTACACGGGTAAAGGTGTCGTTTGAGCCCGAAACTTTCCTCGAAGGTTTAAAATAATGTTTTTACATGTTTAAAAGCATCTGTTTAAGTCCAGGTGGTCCCGGGCAGTTTTAGTGCAAAATTACGATTTTGCGCCTAGGATAGTGTTTTTGAGCTTAATGATGTAATTAAGCAAACCTAAGCAATATTAGGCTCTAATCGAAGATTAATTAATTTCCATAATTAATCTAGAGTCAAAATAAGCTATTAAAATTAATTAGAACCTAAAATTGCTTAGATTAGATTTAAATCTCTTTTTAAAACTCAAGATTCCAATCTTGGAATCTTGAATAGTATTTTCTCTCTCCAATTCCTTAAATCATGGAATTGTGTCTAGAGTTGTTTATGAATTAAAATAAATTTATAACTCACTAATTATGCAAGACCACTCCTTAAACATGTCTTGACAACCTTGATTACACATTTTCTCACCTAAACATTTTCTTACAAATTCCTAATCTTAATCCTAATCAAAGATACACCTAAACACAACTCTAAACCACAATTAAAATGCAAGAAATCCTCCATCATGGCTGATGCATTTTCGGCCACTCCTCCCCCATTTTCATCACATGTTGATTTGTTTCTCACTCAAAGAACCGTGCTTGACCCTTACATGCAACCATACTTGAACCCATACCTAGCCATGTTTTCCACCAAGCCTTGAACCATACCTTGGAGAAGATATTTTCTCCTCCTTGTGTTGTAATGGCCGAAGCTCTCACTCCCATTTACACCTCTCATTTTTTTCATTTCTCTATAAATAGCATGCTTGGGTGAACTTGCATCATTTTGGGTTCATTTGCTAAGTGTAAGTTTTCAAAGAGCACTTCAAAGTTTTCTTTTTCTCTCAAAGTTCAAGTGTCCAAGTTCTTCATTCTCTTCATTCATCTCAACCTCCAATCACTTGGTAGGGATTTTCTTTCAAGTGTTTCTTTCATTTAAGTTCTTAATCTAATTATGTGTTCATGGTTTCTCTTGAATCTTTTGGAACTTCTTTTCTTCTTCTCCTTCTTCATTTTTGGCCATGAGCCTTTGAAAACAAAGGAATGAGAGCTTGATGATGAGGGTTTCATGATGATGTTCATCACTTGAACAAACCTCTAAAGCTTGATCTTTGTTCTTGAGTTAAAAATGTTTAGTTCTTTCTTCCTTGAACCTTGAAATCTTTAACTTTGATGATGTTTAAATATGGTTATATGAACTCAATGATGAGGACTCATGATGTTGGTGTTAATATATCATCAAGATCATGGTCTCTAGAGTTTCAAAATGGTTCTTTCTTGCTCTTAAGTTTAAATTTCTTTCTTTTCCTTTTCTCTAGAATTTCGGCCAACCAACTTGGGTGGTCCAACATGATAGCTTGATGATGAGAGTTCTAGTTGGTGACTTTATGTTCACTACAAAGAAATCTCTAAAGCTTGAGTTTTCATAAAGGTGTTATAAAGCTCATTTATGGTTATATTTTTAAGGAATGTTATCTTGAGTTCTAAGAACTCTAGACCTCACTTTATCTTGTCATGATGAGTTTGGGTTAAGGTTAAAGTTCCTCTAAAAGTCTTGTATGAGCTCTAATAAGATATAAATGAACTTGCATATTTACTTTGAGGTTGCACTCATGTTTATTTTCTTGCTTTGCATCTTTATTTTCAAGTCATCACCTAAGGACTCAAAGATTAAAACAAGACTTGCATTATCACCTAATCAATTCTCAAAGCCTTTCTATTTTGGCCTTAAAGTCGATTGTTGCTGGGCCTAGAGCACCAAAATAAAGAAATGAACTTGCATTGCATATTTATTTCAAGTCTTGCATATTTAAATTTCAAGCCTTGCATATTTATTTCAAGTCTTGCATATTTAAATTTCCAAGCCTTGCATATTTACTTTAAAGTTCTCTCTTTACTTTGTAATGAAGAATAAAAATGAAGTGCATAGCATGTTTAGATTATGTCATCACTTAAAGACCTTAGAGCTCAAAGACTTGCCCACTTTATCTTAAGTTAAAGTTTAATAGGGAAGCATTCTTTGAATGCATAATTTCGGCCAAATAACAATGATGAGCTTGGAATGAGTTCCATCTAGTTACAAGGGCCAACAACCTATGTTCTAGGATTTTCTTTAAGCTTGATGAGATTTATAAAGTTATGACCAACAAGATTTATGATTTTATTCCTCTTCTAAAGAAAAATTAAATTGGTTATTGACCTAAGGTTGTTTTTAGCCTCTTGATAAAATAAAATAGTTTGCAAAGAGTTTTAGAAGTCCTAAAATGATTCCAAGAGAAACTAGCAACTTATATGCTTTAGAAATGTCAAATCATGTGTCTTTTTGGACTTGAACAATTTGGTTCTGCCTTGATATGTTTGATGCTGTATGATGATGTTTTTATGTGTTAGAATGTGTGAAAATGATATATGATGAGGTAGGAATACTTCTATGCATGTTAGGGGAGAAACTAGCTTCATAGAAAAATCGTAAAATTGGAATTTAACGTATGTTTAACCCCTTTAATCATAATCAATACCAAAACTATTTTAGTATGATAATAATCAGTTTAGGATTAATCAAGCATGAAAAATTTGGTTACATTTGAAGTAGGATTGAATTTTATCGCCTATAGAGAAACTAGTAACTAGAAAACCATAAAAGTGCAATCCTAGAACTCCTAGAACATTTAAATTCTGGATTCCGTCCAGCAACCTCATAATATGGCAAACATGGTTTATAATTAGTTCTTAGGCATAGGAATGCCTCATAATTGGTTTAGATTTAATTTGTAGCGCCTTAGACGAAGACAGAACCGAGAAAGGGTCTAAAAAGTAAGTTCTAGGACCCCGTAATCATAAATGTATAACTCTGCCCTTGAAGAATGGTGCTGCCCAAATTTATTAAAGAGCATAAATGATAGTAAGATTTATTAGAAGAGAATCCTTAGGTGCATAAGAGGTTGCTAGAGAATGATAAAATAATTACATCTCATGTTTAAGGATCGTGAGGGTCAAAGCATAAGATACCGTAGGATCAAGAGCATAATGAGTTCCAATGTTACATGTGAACGTATGTTTTATTTGAGAATGATTATGTAAAAGTATGGAATTATGATTGAGGATACATGTTTGATTTGTTTATGTGGCATAAAGTAAATTTGGAAGAAATCCGATATGCTGCTGTTGCGCTGCTAAATTTCTGACAAATTTGGGGACTTAGAAAGTTTTTGAAAAAACTATGAGATTTTCTTTATGAGCCACTAAGATGAGTTCTTAGATGACACCGGTTCAGCCGAGCACCTCCAAAGAACTCCTGTGACATCGGTATCAAGATGTATTCTTGGGTGACACCGGTTCGGTCGAGCACCCCCAAGAAATGCCCCCTAGCCCGTACTAGATAGTCGGGATTATGATTATGATTATCATACGCTTATCAGGATTGATAAGTAAGAACTAGTGATGACTAGTTAGGTATGAGCTCATAACCTAGAAATGTGACACGTTCTGGGTGACACCGGTTCGGCCGAGCACCCCCAAAAGGAATGTCTTTTAGGGTGGCCCATGAGGAAGGAAAGTATGATGATTATGTCACAAAGTTTTCCCATATGAGATTTCAATTGCCACTTTATGCCACTATTATGATGTTCTTAATATTATGATTACTATTCTTGCATTAAGTAGAGCCAGCATACATTCTTTAATATGTTGCATCCATGACATTAAGAATCATACTAAAATGAACGGACTTTGGCTAACTATGTTTCAAAAGCTTAAAAATGGACTTAATGCATGCTCACTTATTTTGTACACTAAACTCAAGATTCCTGAGGACGTAGATGATGACACCTAGGTAGTAGGAGGCCGTACTGAGATTCTTTAGCAAGATTCTCGCTCCCTCTGTCTTTTCTTCCCTCACGTCTTCAGATGGCGACATTCGTAGTTTTTGTGGACACCCCGACGTGGGAGGTGCACTATGATCCGGAGCACGGATCGGATCATACCATTTTGAGGGTCAGTGCACGGTTTGAGTCTTCATGTTCATTGGACAACCCTTCGCTCACCCCGTACATACCCATCGCTTATCCCCGATAGCATCCTACAACGATGACGAGCGGGTTTTTGAGCACGCGCGTACACACAATGAGAGAGTGCTCTGCATGCACACCACCACTTCAGCCATGCGTGACTATCCCAACTACGTGCCCCGGACATACTTCTCGGAGACCGACCCATCGAAGGACCCGCCTACCTATCTGTACAGCGAGAGCTCTGCCCCCATTCCACCCCTGATGAGAGAGGGCAGTGAGGACACCGTGACTCAGCCTTGGCTAGCACGACAACCGGAGATGCGGCCACGTCGTGGAGGTCACTCCCGATCCCCGCTTCGCCTTTACACGCCGGAGGAGCTCACCCAGTTTGCCGGGTGTGTGCCTCGCTCGCGGGATGGACGTCAGTAGGAGATAGCAGACGACCGATGGAGTACCTGGGGTAATGCACACACCACTTAGATGAGGATAAACCTTCTTTTGTGTAGAGGTTATCCCTTTAGTTGCACTTGGGTAGGGGAGTTTGCTTTTATGCTTTCCGTCGCACTTTCCTTGTATTTTCCTTTTGATGTATTCGTTTCCCATTGTACTAAACTAAGTCCCACTCTCCATGAATGGGCATATCATTTTATATAAATATGTAGTTCAGTTTTATCGTGATGTGCCTTTACTCGCTTTATGTTATGATGTTATGAGATGCTTGCTTTATTTTCTTTCATGCTTCATTGTTCGTCAAGTCGCGCGTCTCTCACTTTGTTTTTATAATTCAAAAAAAAAAATTACCAGTATTTTCCGCTAAGTATTTTAAAGTAATAAGGAAACTATGATGTAATAGACTAATGATTAACCTAAATATGTTCTAGAGTATTGGGTTAAAAATTAGGATGTTACATTATGGTATCAGAGTAGTTCGATTCTCATGAAACTTAAGGATTGGACTGACTATGCTTTTGGAGCATAATGCGGTAGTCATGTCATGTGTAGAGCTTGATAGAGAGAAGCCATAGGTTAGAGATGCATGACCCCTGTTTGTTTGTAAGTGCTATGGTAACCAGCTTATTTCACATGAAAGGTTGAGCCTGATTAACTCAGTGGTTATTGTCTTATGCGTTTAGGAACCAATGGCACCCAGATGACAGAATAGGACCCCGACCGAGGGTAACCAGGAGGATGCAACTGCTGCTGTTGTTCGAGACATGGCGAGAGCCATGGAGCGGATGTTCGAAAGGATGAACCAACAAGGGGACACCGGACGTGCTCCCCCTACCGCTGAAATGATTGACCAAGCAAGGTTCAGTGAATTTTGCAAGGCAAACCCACCGGCCTTAGAGGAGCCATGGATCCCGACAAAGCTGATGAATAGATCAAGAACATGGAGAAAATCTACTCCGTGGTCGCTTCCTCGGAGGAGCAAAAGGTCACGTTCGTTACCTATATGATGGAATCGGACGCCGAGTTTTGGTGGACCGGCACCCGAAGACTACTGGAAGCCTCTGGTACTGCTATCAACTAGGAGCTGTTCAAGACCTACTTCTATGAGAAGTACTTTCCGGAGTCAGTAAGGAATGCAAAGGACATTGAATTTATGCAACTGACTCAAGGAGGGTCTACTGTCGCCAAGTACACGATGAAGTTTGAAGAGCTCATCAAGTTCTCGCAGGTGTTTCAAGGGAACCCCGACGAGGTGTGGAAGTGCGTCAAGTACGAAGCCGGACTGACGGCAGAATTGAACTATGCCGTGGCGCACATGGAGATCAGGGATTTCCCTACCCTGGTCAACAAGTGCCGGATCATGGAGGAAAGATAGAAGAAAATCAACGCTACAAGAGCATAACGAACTAAGGGGTTGGGACTGCAAGCCACGAGGTTCAAGCCGCAACAACAGAACCAATCACAAACTCACTACAACCCCTACCACACCAACCAGTTCAAACCACATCAACAACAACAAAGAACCCTCTTCCACCAACAACCCAAGCAACACTACAGACCACCATTCCAGCACAACAACCACCAAAACAACAACAACAACAATAACCGACAAGGAGGGTCGGGCGGCCCCCGGAACAATAACCAACAAGGAGGGTCCAGCGGGACCAAGAACAAGACACCCCAAGGAGCCCCCGCCACCTTTTCCAGACCCGCACCAGCGATGGTGTATCCCTAGTACGGGAAAGACCATGGCAACCGTCCCTGCCTTACTGGGCAGAACATTTGTTTTAAGTGCGAAAAGCCTGGCCACTATGCCAACAGATGCACTAATAGGAGGCCAACAAACCAGAACCGCAAGCCACAACACCAAGGGAGGGTCTTCACCCTCAATGCAGACGAAGCGGAAAAATCCAACGGCCTCATAGAAGGTAAGTGCGAAACAAAATGGTAGAACCTTAACTGTACTTTATGACTCTAGTGCAACCCATTCCTTCATTTCGTATGCTAGTGTCGAGTCTCTAAACTTAAAGACTTCCAAACTTCCTTTTGATCTTATTGTTTCTACCCCCACAAATCACCCCGTAAATACTTGTTTTTGTTGTTTAAATTGCCATCTCATTGTAAAAAATAGATCCTTTGTCATAGATTTAATTTGCTTACCCATGAAAGGTATAGGTGTACTCCTTGGCATGGATTGGCTTCACGTCAACCGTATATTGTTAGATTGTGATACCAAAATAGTAGTTTTTCCTTCTCCCCCTAGCGAAACTAGTTAATCCTTGAAACTTTACCTTAATGCCGTAGAGGTCAACTGTAGTGGGCAAAAGACTAAGCGATATGTTCTCCTAGCCGCTAGCGAGGTAGACTTTGAGTAAAACCTAGAGAATATACCGGTAGTAAGAAACTATCCCGAGATATTTCCGGAAGAGATACCCGAGTTTCACCCCAAGAAAGAAGTGGAGTTCTCCACTGAGTTGGTTCCTGGAGCGGGACTAATCTCTATAGCCCCTTATCAGATGTCACCCTTAGAGTTGGCCGAGTTGAAAACCCAGCTTGAGGAGCATTTAGGGAAGAGTTTCATTAGACCTAGTGCCTCACCTTGGGGAGCCCCGATTTTGTTTGTCAAGAAAAAGGACGGGAGCATGAGGTTGTGTATAGACTATAGGCAATTGAATCGTGTAACGGTGAAGAACAAGTACCCTTTGCCTAGGATTGATGACCTTATGGACCAATTAAGAGGAGCGGTGGTATTTTCCAAGATTGATCTAAGGTCGAGATACCACCAAATTAGGGTGAGAGACCAAGATATACCAAAGACTGCCTTTAGAACTTGGTATGGACACTTTGAGTTCACATTGATATCTTTTGGGTTGACAAATGCTCCTGCAGTATTTATGGACTACATGAATAGGATCTTTAGATCCTATTTAGATCAATTCGTGGTCGTTTTCATAGATGATATACTCATCTATTCAAAGACCCACGAGGAGCATGAGCATCATTTGAGGATAGTTTTGGAGATCTTGAAGGAGAAAAAGCTATATGCAAAGCTCTTTAAGTGTGAATTTTGGTTAGAGGAGGTTAAGTTTTTAGGGCACGTCGTGTCAAAAGGAGGTATAACCATTTATCCTAGTAAGGTAGAAGCCGTAATGAATTGGGATAGACTAACCACCGTAACAAAAATACGGAGCTTTTTGGGTTTAGCAAGCTACTACCGTAGGTTTATCAAAGGTTTCTCCCAGATTGCCTTACCCCTGACCAAGCTAACTAGGAAGAACGCCCCCTTCGTGTGGAGTCCCGAGTGTGAGAAAAGTTTTCAAGAGCTTAAGGAGAAGCTAACCACAACCCCAGTTTTGGTTTTACCTAGCCCCGATGTACCCTTCAAGATATATTGCGATGCCTCGGGTAAGGGTTTAGGTTGTGTGTTGATGCAAAATAGGCAAGTGGTAGCCTATGCGTCAAGGCAACTCAAGCCGTACGTAGCAAACTACCCCACCCATGACTTGGAGTTAGCAGCCGTAGTGTTCGCCTTGAAGATGTGGAGGCACCATTTATATGGTGTAAGGTTTGAGGTTTTCTCTGATCACAAGAGTCTCAAGTATTTCTTTGATCAAAAGGAGCTAAACATGAGGCAAAGGAGGTGGATGGAGTTCCTTAAAGACTATGATTTCGGCTTAAGTTACCACCCCGACAAGGCTAATGTAGTCACCGATGCCTTGAGCCGAAAATCATTGCACCTATCTCATATGATGGTCAAGGAGGTTGAGCTAATAGAAAAGTTTAGAGATATGAATCTGGGATGTCTGTGACCAACGAGGGCATGAAGATGTGTTATCTTAGCGTAACAAGTGGGTTTAAATAGAAAGTCATGCTAGCCCATCGGGAAAGTGAGGAATTTAGGGAAACCATAGAGGCGGTTAAGGTAGGAAAGCTAGAAGGTTTTGAACAAGGTTCTGATTGGGTATGGAGGTTTGAAGGAAAAATCTACATGCCACAAGATGGTGACCTTCAAGAGAAGATCTTGGAGGAGGCCCACAAAATCCATTTCACCATTTATTCGGGTGTTACCAAGATTTAAAAAGGATGTTCTGGTGGCCCGGATTGAAAAAGGATGTGGCCGCCTAGGTTAGTAAGTGCTTGGTGTGTCAAAAGGAAAAGATCGAACACCAAAAGTCACAGTTTATCAGAACCCTGTCAATCCCCGAATGGAAGTGGGAGTGCATATCGATGGATTTTGTGACAGGACTGCCCAAGACCCAAGCTGGCCATGATGCCATATAGGTGATAGTGGATCGACTAACCAAGTCGGCTCACTTTCTACCTATTAGAGTGACATACTCTTTGGACAGATTGGCACAGCTGTACATCCAAGATATCGTAAGGTTACATGGAGTACCGTCGACGATAATCTCGGATAGAGATCTGTAATTTAAATCACGTTTTTGGGGAGCCTTTCAAAAGGCATTTGGTTCGAAGTTGTGTTTGAGCACGACTTACCACCCACAAACAGACGGACAATTAGAAAGAACGATCCAAACCCTGAAAGACATGTTGAGAGCCTGTGTTCTAGACCAAAGAGGAAGTTGGGACAAGTACCTACCACTGATCGAGTTTGTGTATAACAACAGTTATCATGCAAGTATTGGCATGGCACCCTACGAAGCCCTATATGGACGAAAATGTCAATCTCCTCTATGCTGGTATGAGCCCGGAGAGCAGAGCATGTTAGGACCCGATATCGTGAGGGAAACAACAGAGAAAATCAGGAAGATCCGGGATAGGATGCTTACAACTCAAAGTAGACAAAAGAGCTATGTGGATAGGCGGCGCAAGCCATTGGAATTCAACGAGGGAGAACATGTGTTCCTTAGGATCACCCCTACTACAGGCATAGGAAGAGCTATAAAAGTTAAAAAGTTGAGCCCTCGATTCCTTGGTCCCTTCGAGATCCTTCAGAGAACAGGGCCAGTGGCTTACAAGATAGCCTTACCCCCTAACCTTTCCAATCTCCATGACGTCTTTCACGTCTCCCAGTTAAGGAAGTATGAGTCCAACCTTAGCCATGTCTTAGAGCCAGAGCATGTACAGTTAAGGGAGGACTTAACTTTCAATCTGCCACCGACGAGGATCGTGGATCACGGAGTCAAGCAGTTGAGGAACAAGTCCGTTCCTTTGGTGAAAGTAATATGGGGACGGGACAAAGCCGAAGAATTCACAAGGGAGCTAGAATCAGAGATGAAGACGAAATATCCGGAGATTTTCTAAGGTAATGAATTTTGAGGATGAAATTCTTTTTAAGGAGGGGAGTAATGTAACGCCCTGATTTTTCTGTCCGAGAGGAAAATGACCAAAATATCCCTGAAGTCATTTTCTACCCAGAATTCGAGGATAGCCGGCCCGGCAGTCCTCGAAGGGCCAACTCAATGTTTGAAAGGGATTGGATGGCCCTTGAACGGTTTCGGAGGTGAAAACCTCATTTTCTGCAGTTTCAGGTCAAAATGACCAAAATACCCCTAATTTATTATTATCCATTACCTAATTTATTATTATCGATTATCATTGATTAGGAAATTGATTTTATTTTATATTTAGTTTAGATTGAAACAAATTTTGGTAGAACTTGATAGCAAAATCATATATTAGAATATAATCACATAATTAACATAGATGTTCAAATCTAATTACTATAGTATCTTGTCATAATTTGTTTTAATAATTTTATATTTATTTTCACAATACAGTATCTTTTCATAGTTTTATATTAGATTCGATATTAGAATATAATTTTAGACTTAACATAGATATTCAAATCCAATCATTATTATATCTTTTCATAATTTGATATCAAATCCAATATTATAATATAATTTCATATTTAACTTAGATATTCCAATTGAAATACAAAATGCACAAAAGAATGACACACATGACATGATATTGAGCTAGTTTAATGCCATTATTTTAATTAAAAATATTTTTTAATAAAAAAGATCTTTTCATGTTTTTTAATATATATGTGCTTTTTAGTATATATGTGCTTGTTTGGATGACATTATTTTCATTAGAAAAGCTTTTTATTTTTATTTTAGTATGTCTAGGTTGATTTTTTTAAGTAAAAGTATAATCATTAAAAAAAAGTAAAAATATCTTTTTTGAGAAGCTATAGGTTCTATACATTGGAAAACAAAAATTTTATAAATTGAAAATAAAATTTGATAATAAACAAAGATAATTTAATATTACATTTAAACATAAAATATCTTTTACTTATGTAAAAGATCTTTTTAAAATAGATCATTTAAAAAATATTTTTTTTATAAAGGAATTCAAACAAGCCTCATGTGTAGGTAAAGTTTTTAAGTGAAAGCAAAATTACTGTAAATATTAAAAAATAATTTTTAGAAACTATAATTTTTATCTTTTGGAAAATAGATTTTTTGCATAATATTAAAAATATATTTAACAATAAACAAAGATCTTTTAATTTTATATTCAAACGTTGATGTTAATTAAAAAAGAAATCAAAAAAGATTTTTTATAAAAATCAATTAAATCTATGTAGCCTATAATTGAATATATTATATAGAGACAAATAATGCTCACACTTGATTGTTCGAAACATTCTCCACATTGGCGAGTCCATTACAGGCAAAGCAACACACCATTTTTTCACTTCTCTTAGACCCTCATCATAACACAACAACAAAATCATGATCAACAACGAAAAAAAAAACTCTCAGATTACACCCGTTAATCCCAAACACAACACTGCACTGATACTTCAACAACACAAGCCCACACACACAACCATGTCCAAGGACTGCGGCCACCAAGATGACGAAGATCGCCACCAACGCCGGCAGGCGCCGCCATCCTCTCGCTTCCATCGGCCTCAGATTCTTCGCAGATTCCCCTCATATGGATCGCCCTCCGCCCGCCGTGCCCGCTTCATCCTCCAAGACGCCATCCTCTACACCTTCAACCTCTCCACCATTGCCGAACCGACCGAACACGCTCATCACCACCACGATGCACGTCAACCTCTCATACTTCAACCCAAACAAACGAAGCGGCATCTACTACACGAAGCTCGAAGTGTACGCCTCGCATCAGCGGCTGATCTCGCAGCCACTGAGTCGCCGGCGTCTTACCAGGGCCACCACGATCGCATGGTGTGGTTGCCGTTCTTGAACGGAACCAGCGTTCCAGTGTCACCGGACTTGTTGGGGTTTCTGCAACAGGACACGGCTGGTGGAGTGCTGGTCATCGACGTGGAAGTCAAGGGGAGGGTGAAGTGGAAGGTGGGGACTTGGGTCTCCCGGAGTTTCGATGTGCTCGCTAACTGTCCGGTGTACATAAGCTTCCCCGCCGCCGATAGAGATAACGCCGTGGGAGTTGCGGCAGCGGCTCCGAAGGAGATGGAGCTTCCATCACTGGGGGTGAAGCATAAAATGCAAAGCTGCACAGATGATGATATGGATCGTTGGTTCGAAAACTGATGTTGATCTTTAAATAGTAACAATAATAATAACACTGATTAGACAAATTCTAAGAATAATAACGGTCAATTAGTCAACTTGATTCAAATTGATTAAGAGTTAATGAATTATAGGTGCTGGCTAGCGATGCTTTCGTTAGTAGTTGTTAGTTCTTTCTATAGGTTAGTCTCAACTATTTTTACCTTCATTCAAAAGACTGGTATTTATATATGTGATTTCACCAATTTATTTTGATCTTTTATTTTTTTATTTGATATTTTTTAAATATTTGTATCAGTAGTTATGCTTAGATCCATTCAAATTTCTCCTTTTATATGATTTTGCAAGTAGTGGAAGTGGATATTAACTATATTTATTGATGTGACATTATATATAATTGAATAAATGTGTAAAATTATTTACACTGTACATTCTAATTAAATCCTAAAGTATATGTTATTTTGTTTATTATGAAACCAAAATAAACTTGTTGTATCGAAACATATCAAAGCCTTTTGATAGCAACTTTAGAATCAAATGAGTCATTGAATAGTTTGTTGGACAATGATGAAATTATCTATGGAGTTAAAAAAAAAAATTTAAAAGTTAAAGACGTGAAACTAAAGATGATGAGGAATTTTTTTTATTTAGATAGATATGGTAGCAACCAAATTAGATTAATCTCAACAATGGCATGAATATTAAAAAATAACGTGGCATATAATAGAGAAGCAAAACGAATGGAAGGAATATAACCTTAGTGTGAATACCCGATTTTGTCAGGTCCATAAACAAAAAAATATTATCAACCCATTTCATTTCATTTTTTGTTGTCATTTGGTTTATTATACAAAAATGATTGTTGTTTAGTTTATCACACCAAAAACAAAACCAAAAAAAAATTTTGAGCCCATTTCTTTCATGTTTTTTGTGATACAGCATCGCGCCCACTTCATTTTTGGTGATATTTGTTTTTTAAACCCGTTTCATTTTGTTTGAGCCTATTTCTGTTTTTGTTTTTTGCTTATTTTTAAAGAAAAAAGGCGAAGTATCTGTTCACCATTTTCATTTCATTATTTTTGGGAAAAAAATAAAGCAACAGACAAGAGAAGGAGTGTGCAAGTGTTAGTCAAAAAAGACAGGGGAAGCTGCACATGTCTTTAACAAAAGACAAGGACAAACCAAGGTGAAGTCAAGAAAAGCGTGAATCACTGAAAGAATACCAGCCAAATTTTCAAAAAAGGATGGCACCAATATCCCTTAGAATCTGCAAGATCACGTGTTATGGATGCGAGCATGGTGTATAAATTCAGACAAAGGGGGGGATCCCGGACAGATTATCTACTTCCAACACTAAATTTCTTTCATCACCACTTGTTTGAAAACCATTTTGCACTACACACGAGAAAAAGAATCAGCGAGAGTCACAGGTAAATCATTTTTAATCGTTGATTCATTTTTTAGTGTCTATTCTCAGTGTCCACCAAAACTCATACCAATCACCCATCACAGTCCATTCAATACCCAATCTCACTTCATTCCAGTTCACAAACAATTCACAAATCATAGTCAAATATAAACTCCAAAGTCCATTAACCGTCCAACTTAACAAGCAACTGTCCCAATTCAAAC
Organism: Dalbergia cochinchinensis; assembly: GCA_031216125.1. NCBI lineage: Eukaryota > Viridiplantae > Streptophyta > Magnoliopsida > Fabales > Fabaceae > Dalbergia > Dalbergia cochinchinensis. The sequence continues at coordinate 26,061,580 of CM062371.1, forward strand.
CAAAAAGGGAAAAGCATCAGAAACAAAAAAGAAACAGGAATCGAAAAGGGAGAGTGGAGCCACCCCATCCGTAGCCACCACGGTCCTTCCCTCAACCACTGCCCCCGAACCACCATTTTCCCCTCTTCACTGTCGCATCATCATCATCAAATCACCTAAAAAACCAAAGTCACAACTATTCACAGATTCAGAATTTCTTTAAGGAGATGAAGCAAAAATGAAAAATAAGAAGTGGGGAAACAGCCTCCCCTGTCCATGGTTAGATCAGCGTTCCAAGCTCCGCCAACGCCTCCAACGCCTTCACCACCGTGGCTCCAGCCGGCCGAACTCCTCCTTGCGTGATGACCATCACCGCGCCACCCTCCACTAGCACCACGAACTGCGTGGTCTTCCCTATCCGCCGTACACCATCATCGCAGCCCAAACCAGCACCCTGCACTTGCGGCCTCCGCTCCATCTTCCTCCATCGGGCAGAAGTCCAGGTCAGCCACCGGGCCACCGCTTCACGGCCCTTCGCGATCGCATGCCGCCCCCTTCCTCTCCCCCGCGATCGGGATCTCAGCCATGGCCCAAACCAAAAACCACCGCCATCCTCTTCTTCCGCCTTGCGCACGCATAGCGGTGACCACCACTGCGCCGCCCCCATAGTTGCTGCCACCATCGCAAGCCGCGACGCCCGCGCGAAGCCTCTCCATCGACCAACTAGCACACGGCTTCCCTTCTCTCTGTATTTTGCTTTCTCTATTTCACTCTATCTCTTTCTGTTTCTCATCTCTTCTCTCTCAGATTATCTAATCTTTATTATTTTTTTCTTTCTTTCTTTTAGTGTGTGTGTGTGTGTGTTATCAGTGGAGTGTGTGGATGTGTTTTGAGTGGGTGCCAATGTGTGAGTGGGTGAGCGTGTCTATGAGAGGGTGTGAGCAATGTGAGTATGTTTGGAGGAGTGGGTAGAATAATTTTAGGGGTAGAATTAAATTAGGATTAGATTAAATAAAATTTAAATTAATAAAATAAAGTATAAATAAAGAGTTTATTTTTAGCTTGAGTTAGTGCTAGAATAAGTTTGTGAATTATTTTTTTTAAATTTGAGTTTTTTTAATTTTCAGATTTTCTCGTTTTAGAATTAGTTTAGTTTGAGTTCTAAAAAAAAAAAGATTTGTTTTCTTTTGAGTAAAATTAATTAATTGGATTAGAGATTGATTTAGCCATTAATTTGATATTTTGATGAGTTTTGTCTAAAATCTTAAAATACGAAAAAATAAAAATGGTAGTTAGGACCCTTGATTTATTTTTAGTTTTAAATTATTATTATTTTTTGTTAGCTTTTTTATTTAAATTGATATTTTATCTTTGAATTAATTTTGTCAGTTCCTAATGAAAATTATCATTTTATAAAACGTGTTTTTCTTTCAAATAAACAATAAAAATCTTTTGGAAACTCTTTTTTTTACTTGTGCAGTGATCAATAATGATAATTGAGTAACAGATGTTACTTGCATTGTTATTTGAATCATAAGGGTTTACTGAGTGATCTAGTGTTAACTGAAATCCTGTGCACATGGATTTTCATGATTTGACAAGATTTTTTTAATCCGCTCAATGGTCAATAATGATGACTGAGTAGCAAATGTTACCTTCATTGTTGTTTGAATCACAAGAGTTCATTGAGTGGCCTAGTGCTAACTTGGATTCTGTGCGATAATGGATTTGATGTGCCTTGCAATAAATTCTTGTTCTTTTCATAAATAAAAGTTGTCAACCTATAAATATTTTCTACAAAACTACATAACTTTGTGTTCCCCATTGCACCAGGGGATACGTAGGAGCAGGTGACCCCTGTTAAGCCAAAATTAAATTTTCATAATTTGCTTTACTTGTAAATATTTCTTTTAGTGCATTTCTTATTTTTGTTTACTTGTAAATGATCTAATTTTTAAAGGTTTTATTAATTAATTTGCACAATTTACTAAGGTACCGTCCAAAAACGAGTGTACTAGGGTGCGTAGGATTAAATGCCTACCCTTCCCTATGTATAACCGACTCTCGAACTCAAATCTGGTTTCAAAGACTATTTTCTAAAATAAACGGATTTTTCCACATTTTCTCAATTAAAAAAACTTGGTGGCAACTCCATATTTTCAAACAATTCTTTTTTCGCCGCCCCATCGCGATCCCTATTGCGACACTTAGAATTGGCTACCGAATACAAGAGTGTAGGGTGAAACAATAAAGAATGTATGGAATAGTTAGCAAGTGAACATGAGAAAACGAACAACACCTTGTGAAAAGTGAAAAAAAAAGTTGTCTTAGAGGGGATGGTTTTTATTTAACAATTGCAATTGGAAGTGTCACATAATAATACTTTGAAGCAATCACTCTAGGTATAGATAATAGATATATAGTTTTCAAATTTTAGCAAGAGTTTTTCTTTAGTATAATTAAGTGTTGTCATGTGATATTTAAAGGTAATCCATTTAATTATAGATAATAAATCATACATAATTTTTAGAAATTTCCATATGATCGAGTCCACCAAAAAAGACATTATTTTCATTTGAAACTTTTAGAGTTTAGGGTTTAGAGTTGTTATGTCCCACCTAGAGACATGCTTTTTATTTATAGATAATAAATAAGAAATAAATAGGTAAGTAATAACTTTTGTGAAATTTTGGAGAGAACAATTTTTGTTTAATTGTAATTAGTAGTTTTCATGTAATACGTAATTAGAGATAGTCCATTTAATTATAGATAATAGCGTAAAGGTGCCATTTGAGCCCGAAACTTTCATCGAAGGTTTAAAACAATATTTTTACATGTTTAAAAATGTCTGTTTAAGTCCAGGTGGTCCCGAGCAGTTTTAGTGCAAAATTACGATTTTGCCCCTAGGATAGTGTTTTTGAGCTTAATGACGTAATTAAGCAAACCTAAGCAATATTAGGCTCTAATCAAAGATTAATTAATTCCCATAATTAATCTAGAGTCAAAATAAGCTATTAAAATTAATTAGAACCTAAAATTGCTTAGATTAGATTTAAATCTCTTTTTAAAACTCAAAATTCCAATCTTGGAATCTTGAATAGTATTTTCTCTCTCCAATTCCTTAAATCATGGAATTATGTCTAGAGTTGTTTATGAACTAAAATGAATTTATAACTCACTAATGTTGCAAGACCACTCCTTAAACATGTCTTGACAACCTTGATTACCCATTTTTTCACCTAAACACTTTCTTACAAATTCCTAATCTTAATCCTAATCAAAGATACACCTAAACACAACTCTAAACCACAATTAAAATGCAAGAAATCCTCCTCCATGGCTGATGCATTTTCAGCCACTCCTCCCCCATTTTCATCACATGTTGATTTGTTTCTCACTCAAAGAACCGTGCTTGACTCATACTTGCACCCATACTTGAACCCATACCTAGCCATGCCTTCCACCATGCCTTGAACCATACCTTGGAGAAGATATTTTCTCCTCTTTGTGCTGTAATGGCCAAAGATCTCTCTCCCATTTACACCTCTCATTTTGTTTCATTTCTCTATAAATAGCATGCTTGGGTGAACTTGCATCATTTTGGGTTCATTTGCTAAGTGTAAGTTTTCAAAGAGCACTTAAAAGTTTTCCTTTTCTCTCAAAGTTCAAGTGTCCAAGTTCTTCAAGTTCTTCATTCTCTTCACTCATCTCAACCTCCAATCACTTGGTAGGGATTTTCTTTCAAGTGTTTCTTTCATTTTAAGTTCTTAATCTAATTATGTGTTCATGGTTTCTCTTGAATCTTTTGGAACTTCTTTTCTTCTTCTCCTCCTTCTTCATTTTCGGCCATGAGCCTTTGAAAACAAAGGAATGAGAGCTTGATGATGAGGGTTTCATGGTGATGTTCATCACTTGAACAAACCTCTAAAGTTTGATCTTTGTTCTTGAGTTAAAAATGTTTATAGTTCTTTCTTCCTTGAACCTTGAAATCTTTAACTTTGATGATGTTTTAATATGGTTACATGAACTCAATGATGAGGACTCATGATGTTGGTGTTAATATATCATCAAGATCATGATCTCTAGAGTTTCAAAATGGTTCTTTCTTGCTCTTAAGTTTCGGTTTCTTTCTTTTCCTTTTCTCTAGAATTTCGGCCAACCAACTTGGGTGGTCCAACATGATAACTTGATGATGAGAGTTCTAGTTGATGACTTTATGTTCACCACAAAGAAATCTCTAAAGCTTGAGTTTTCATAAAGGTGTTATAAAGCTCATTTATGGTTATATTTTTAAAGAATGTTATCTTGAGTTCTAAGAACTCTAGACCTCACTTTATCTTGTCATGATGAGTTTGGGTTAAGGTTAAAGCTCCTCTAAAAGTATTGTATGAGCTCTAATAAGATATAAATGAACTTGTGTAGTTACTTTGAGGTTGCACTCATGTTTATATTCTTGCTTTGCATCTTTATTTTCAAGTCATCACCTAAGGACTAAAAGATTAAAACAAGACTTGCATTATCACCTAATTAATTCTCAAAGCCTTTCTATTTTGGCCTTAAAGTCGATTGTTGCTGGGCCTAGAGCACTAAAATAAAGAAATGAACTTGCATTGCATATTTATTTGAAGTCTGTAACGCCCCGATTTTCTGTTTGAGTGGAAAATGACCAAAATGCCCCTAAGGTCATTTTCGGCCCGGAATTCGAGGATGGCCGACCCGGCAGTCCTCGAAGGGCCAACTCAATGTTTGAAAGGGATTGAATGACCCTTGAGTGGTTCCGGAGGCGAAAGTCTCATTTTCTATAATTTCGGGTCAAAATGACCAAAATACCTCTATAGCGTTTTTACGCAGGTAAAGGTGCCGTTTGAGTCCGGAACTTTCCCCAGAGGTTTAAGACCATGTTTTTACATGTTTCAAAGCATCTGTTTGAGTCCCGGTGGTCCCGGGCAATTTTAGTGCAAAATTATGATTTTGCCCCTAGAATAGTGTTTTTGAGCTTAATGATGTAATTAAGCAAACCTAAGCAATATTAGGCTCTAATCGAGGATTAATTAATTTCCATAATTAATCTAGAGTCAAAATAAATTATTAAAATTAATTAGAACCTAAGATTGTTTAGATTAGATTTAAATCTCTTTTCTAAAACTCAAGATTTCACTCTTGGAATCTTGAATAGTGTTTTTTCTCTCCAATTCCTTAAATCAAGGAATTGTGTCTAGAATTGTTTATACACTAAAATGAGTTTATAACTCACTAATGATGCAAGAACACTCCTAAATTATGTCTTGACAACCTTGATTACCCATTTTCTCACCTAAACACTTTCAAACAAATTCCTAATCTTAATCTTAATCAAAGATACACCTAAACACAACTCTAAACCATGATTAAAATGCAAGAAAACCCTCCCTATGGCTGATGCAAGTTTCGGCCATCTTTCTCCCTTTACATCTCATGTTGAATTGTTTCTCACTCAAAGAACCATGCTTGAGCCATACCTTGAACCATACCTCACCATACTTTGAACCATACCTCACCATGCCTCAAGATCACAACATCTCAACTCATGAAACACATGGGGGCTGCCCATGATGCTGTAATGGCCGAAGCCTTCCTTCCTCCTTGCACCTTGCATTTGTTTCATTTCTCTATAAATAGCTTGCTTGGGTGAACTTGTATCATTTTGGGTTCATTTGCTAAGTGTAAGTTCTCAAAGAGCACTTCAAAGTTTCCTTTTTCTCTCAAGTTCAAGCCTTCAAGTTCTTCGTCCTCTTCTCTCATCCCAATCTTCAAACCATTAGGTAGGGATTTTCTTTCATGAGTTTCTTTCATTTAAAGTTCTTAATCTCTTTATGTGTTCCTAGTTTCTCTTGAAACTTTTTGGAACTTCTTTTCTTTTCCTTCTCCTCTTTGTTTTCGGCCATGAGCCTTTGAGAGCAAAGGAATGAGAGCTTGATGATGAGGGTTTCATGATGATGTTCATCACTTGAATAATCTCTAAAGCTTGATCTTTGTTCTTGAGTTAAAGATGTTTTTAGTTTTTCTTCTTGAATCCTTGAAAAACCTTTCACTTTGAGGATGCTTTAAAATGGTTACATGAACTCCATGATGAGGGCTCATGATGTTGGTGTTAATGCATCATCAAGATCATGGTCTCTAGAGTTTCAAATGTTTCCTTTACCTCTTAAAAGTTTCGGTTCCTTTTCCTTTTCTTCCTTCACATTTTCGGCCATATTGGCCATTAAGGTTCACAATGGCTTGATGATGAGAGCTTCTAGATGATGACTATGTGTTCATCACAATGAGGCCTCTAGAGCTTGAGTTTTAATAAAAATATTATCTATGCTTACATTTCAAGAAAAGAAACTTGGCATTTTTTTAAAGGACCCTTGAGGTTCACACTTGTTTTCTTTACTTTATCTTGTCATGATAAGTTTGGGTTGAGGTTTAAGTTCCTTTAAAAGTCTTGTATGAGCTCTAATAAGAAATAAAATGGACTAGCATTCATATTTAAATTCAAGCCTATGCATTACACATTTACTTTGAGCTTTGCATCCATATTTATTTTCCAAGCCATCACTTAAAGTTAAAGGATAAAGAATGGAGTGCATCTCATATTTACATTCGTGTCTAGCATATTTACTTTTCATCACTAAAGAACATAAAGATTTAAAATGAGAATTGCACTATCACCTAACTAAATCTCAAAGCCTTTCTATTTCGGCCTTAAAGTCGATTGTTGCTGGGTCTAGAGCACTAAAATATATTTATGATTCAAGTTTGGGTTAAGGTTAAAGCTCCTCTAAAAGTATTGTATGAGCTCTAATAAGATATAAATGAACTTGTGTAGTTACTTTGAGGTTGCACTCATGTTTATATTCTTGCTTTGCATCTTTATTTTCAAGTCATCACCTAAGGACTAAAAGATTAAAACAAGACTTGCATTATCACCTAATTAATTCTCAAAGCCTTTCTATTTTGGCCTTAAAGTCGATTGTTGCTGGGCCTAGAGCACTAAAATAAAGAAATGAACTTGCATTGCATATTTATTTGAAGTCTGTAACGCCCCGATTTTCTGTTTGAGTAGAAAATGACCAAAATGCCCCTAAGGTCATTTTTCGCCTGAATCGAGGATGGCCGACCAGCGATCCTCGAAGGGCCAACTCAATGTTTGAAAGGGATTGAATGACCCTTGAGTGGTTCCGGAGGCGAAAGTCTCATTTTCTATAATTTCGGGTCAAAATGACCAAAATACCTCTATAGCGTTTTTACGCAGGTAAAGGTGCCGTTTGAGTCCGGAACTTTCCCCAGAGGTTTAAGACCATGTTTTTACATGTTTCAAAGCATCTGTTTGAGTCCCGGTGGTCCCGGGCAATTTTAGTGCAAAATTATGATTTTGCCCCTAGAATAGTGTTTTTGAGCTTAATGATGTAATTAAGCAAACCTAAGCAATATTAGGCTCTAATCGAGGATTAATTAATTTCCATAATTAATCTAGAGTCAAAATAAATTATTAAAATTAATTAGAACCTAAGATTGTTTAGATTAGATTTAAATCTTTTTTCTAAAACTCAAGATTTCACTCTTGGAATCTTGAATAGTGTTTTTTCTCTCCAATTCCTTAAATCAAGGAATTGTGTCTAGAATTGTTTATACACTAAAATGAGTTTATAACTCACTAATGATGCAAGAACACTCCTAAATTATGTCTTGACAACCTTGATTACCCATTTTCTCACCTAAACACTTTCAAACAAATTCCTAATCTTAATCTTAATCAAAGATACACCTAAACACAACTCTAAACCATGATTAAAATGCAAGAAAACCCTCCCTATGGCTGATGCAAGTTTCGGCCATCTTTCTCCCTTTACATCTCATGTTGAATTGTTTCTCACTCAAAGAACCATGCTTGAGCCATACCTTGAACCATACCTCACCATACTTTGAACCATACCTCACCATGCCTCAAGATCACAACATCTCAACTCATGAAACACATGGGGGCTGCCCATGATGCTGTAATGGCCGAAGCCTTCCTTCCTCCTTGCACCTTGCATTTGTTTCATTTCTCTATAAATAGCTTGCTTGGGTGAACTTGTATCATTTTGGGTTCATTTGCTAAGTGTAAGTTCTCAAAGAGCACTTCAAAGTTTCCTTTTTCTCTCAAGTTCAAGCCTTCAAGTTCTTCGTCCTCTTCTCTCATCCCAATCTTCAAACCATTAGGTAGGGATTTTCTTTCATGAGTTTCTTTCATTTAAAGTTCTTAATCTCTTTATGTGTTCCTAGTTTCTCTTGAAACTTTTTGGAACTTCTTTTCTTTTCCTTCTCCTCTTTGTTTTCGCCATGAGCCTTTGAGAGCAAAGGAATGAGAGCTTGATGATGAGGGTTTCATGATGATGTTCATCACTTGAATAATCTCTAAAGCTTGATCTTTGTTCTTGAGTTAAAGATGTTTTTAGTTTTTCTTCTTGAATCCTTGAAAAACCTTTCACTTTGAGGATGCTTTAAAATGGTTACATGAACTCCATGATGAGGGCTCATGATGTTGGTGTTAATGCATCATCAAGATCATGGTCTCTAGAGTTTCAAATGTTTCCTTTACCTCTTAAAAGTTTCGGTTCCTTTTCCTTTTCTTCCTTCACATTTTCGGCCATATTGGCCATTAAGGTTCACAATGGCTTGATGATGAGAGCTTCTAGATGATGACTATGTGTTCATCACAATGAGGCCTCTAGAGCTTGAGTTTTAATAAAAATATTATCTATGCTTACATTTCAAGAAAAGAAACTTGGCATTTTTTTAAAGGACCCTTGAGGTTCACACTTGTTTTCTTTACTTTATCTTGTCATGATAAGTTTGGGTTGAGGTTTAAGTTCCTTTAAAAGTCTTGTATGAGCTCTAATAAGAAATAAAATGGACTAGCATTCATATTTAAATTCAAGCCTATGCATTACACATTTACTTTGAGCTTTGCATCCATATTTATTTTCCAAGCCATCACTTAAAGTTAAAGGATAAAGAATGGAGTGCATCTCATATTTACATTCGTGTCTAGCATATTTACTTTTCATCACTAAAGAACATAAAGATTTAAAATGAGAATTGCACTATCACCTAACTAAATCTCAAAGCCTTTCTATTTCGGCCTTAAAGTCGATTGTTGCTGGGTCTAGAGCACTAAAATAAAGAAATGAACTTGCATATTTATATTTTAAAGTTTTGCATATTTATATTTTAAGTCATGCATATTTAATTCAAGCTTTGCATATTTATGATTCAAGTCTTGCATATTTACTTTAAGCCCTCACTTTACTTTGTAATGAAGAATAAAAATGAAGTGCATAGCATGTCTAAATTATGTCATCACTTAAAGACCTTAGAGCTCAAAGACCTGCCCATTTGATCTCAAGTTAAAGTTTAATATGGGAGCATTCTTTGAATGCATAATCTCGGCCAAGTAGTGATGATGAACTTGGAATGAGTTTCATCTAGCTACAAGGGCCAACAATCTAAGTTTTAAGAATCCTTTTAAATCTCATGAATTTGTTTGAGTTTAAGACCAACAAGATTCTATGAATTTAACTCTCTTTAAGGAAGGATCAAGTGGTCACCGACCTAAGGATGTTTTAGCCTCTTTTACAAAATAAATTGGTTTGCAAAAGAGTTTTAAAGGTTCTAAGTTGGTTCTAAGAGAAACTAGCACCTTATATGTCTTAGAAACATCAAGTTTTGTCCTTGTCATGATGATTTTGTTGTTGTGTGATGATGGTTTGATATGTTATAATGTGTGGAAATTATGTATGATGAGGTAGGAGCACTCCTATGCATGTTAAGAGGGGAACTAGCTTTCTAGAAAAAATCGTAAAGTCAAGATTTAGCATAGATTTAACCCAATTATATTTGGACACTGCCCAAACTGTTTCAATGGGAATATAATCAGATTAGGATTGTTTAACCATGAAAAATTTGGTTACAATTGAAGTAGGATTGAATTTTAGCACCTATAAAGAAACTAATAAGTAGAAAACCGTAAAATCGCAATTCTAGAACTCCTAGAACACTTAATTTTAGAATCTGTCCAGCAGCCTCATAATATGGTAGACATGGTTTATAATTAGTCCTTATACATAGTAATGTCTCATAATTTGTTTAGGTTTAACTTATAGCGCCTTAGGCGAAGACAGAACCAAGAAAGGGTCTAAAACGTAAGTTCTAGAACCCTGCAATTTTAAGTTTAAAGTGCTGCCCCTAAGGAGTGATGATGTTTCAGATTTAATAGAGAGCATGAATAATAATAAGTTTTGTTAAAAGAGAACCCTTAGGTGCATAAAAGTTTGATAAAAGATGATAGGTTAATTGCATCACAAGTTTAAGGCTCATAAGGGTCAGAGTATAAGATACCGTAGGACCAAGTGCATAACGAATCTTTAATGTTGCTTGTGGAAGTATGAGGATGATTGTGTGAATGCATGAGATTATGATGAAGGATGCATGTTTGATTGACTCATGTGGCATAAAGAAGAATTTGGAAGAAATTCGGCATGCTACAGTTATGCCGCCGAATTTCTGACAAATTCGGGACTCAGAAAGTTTTTTTGAAAATCTATGAGATTTTTATGAGATACTAAGATGAGTTCTCGGATGACATCGGTTCGGCCGAGCACCTCCAGAGAACTCATGTGACATCGGTACTAAGATGAATTCTTGGGTGACACCGGTTCAGCCGAGCACCCCCAAGAAATGCCCCCTAGCCCGTACTGGATAAGTCGGGATTATGTTAATGATTATGTTACGCCTATCGGGATTGATAAGTAAGAACTAGTGATGACTAGTTAAGGTATGAGCTCATAACCTAGAGATGTGACACGTTTTGGGTGACATTGGTTCGGCAGAGCACCCCCAGAGTGCTTGTCTTTTAGGGTGGCCTATGAGGAAGTTATGATGATTATGTCACAGAGAATTTAATTGCCACTTTATGCCACTATTATGATGTTCTTAAAGAAATGATGATTATTCTTGCATTAAGTAGAGCCATGCATACATTCTTTAACATGATTGCATCCATGTCATTAAGATTCATGCTAAAATGAACGGACCTTGGCTAATTATGTTTTAGAACCTAAAATTAGATGATTATGCATGCTCACTTATTCTGTTTACTAAACCCAAGGTTCCTGAGGACGTAGATGATGACACCTAGGTAGTAGGAGACCCTACTGAGATTCTTTAGCAAGATTCTCATTCCCTCTATCTCTTTCTTTCCGTCACGTCTTCAGATGGTGATGTTCGTGGTTTTTGTGGACACCCCAACCTGGGAGGTACATCATGATCCGGACCACAGGTCATACCATTTTGTGGGTCGCTGCGTCGTTCGAGTGTTTATGTTTGTTGGACGGCCCTTTAGTCACCCTGTACATAGCCATCGATTCTCTCCTGTCTCACCCTTCGGCGACAACTTCGTGTTCGAGCGCGCCCGCACTCGAGAGGAGCGGATCCGCCGCACCCCACCGACGACCTCTGCCATCCGGGACTACCTATAGTATGTACCCCGCTCACCCTCATCATTCTCCGAGACGGACCCTTCGGAGGACTCTGCCACTCAGGTATCCTCTGAGGGATCCTCCCCCACTGTGCCGATGGATGTTGGGGAGGGTAGCGAGGCTTCTATCGCTCAGCCAGTACGTGGAGGGCGGGTGAGGATGATTCCCCGCCGTGGAGCTCATGCCCAACTGATGCAGCGCATCGCCACCCCGGCCGAGATAGCCCAGTGGATCGGGTACATCCCTCCTTTCCAGAGAGGCCCGCAGTAGGAGACGACCGTCGCGTTTTGGTGCCCGAGCTTTGACTAGGCTAGGATAGCCTTCTTTTGCCTTTGGGGCTATCCATTTGTAGGCGCACTAGAGGTAGGAGAGAGTTTTCTTTTATGCCTCTGTTGTACTTTCATTTTCATGTATCTTTATTTCAGATGTATTAAACTAAGTCCCACTCTTTATGAGCGGGCATATTCTACTCTATATATATAAGTATGCAGTTCAATATGATTGTGATGTGCCTTTACTTGCTATGTGTTATGATGAGATGTTTGCTTTACTTCCGTCTATTCTCTATTGATCATCGTGTCGCGCGGCTCTCACTTTGCTTTTATAATTCAAAAAAAAATTTACCAGTATTTCTGCTAAGTATTTTAAAGTAATAAGGAAGCTATGACGTAACAGACTAATGATTAACCTAATTATGTTCTAGAGTATTGGGTTAAAAATTAGGATGTTACAAAGTCTTGCATATTTAAATTTTAAGCCTTGCACATTTATTTCAAGTCTTGCATATTTAAATTTTCAAGCCTTGCATATTTACTTTAAAGTTCTCACTTTACTTTGTAATGAAGAATAAAAATGAAGTGCATAGCATGTTTAGATTATGTCATCACTTAAAGACCTTAGAGCTCAAAGACTTGCCCACTTTATCTCAAGTTAAAGTTTAATAGGGAAGCATTCTTTGAATGCATAATTTTGGCTAAATAACAATGATGAGTTTGGAATGAGTTCCATCTAGTTACAAGGGCTAATAACCTATGTTCTAGGATTTTCTTTGAGCTTGATGAGATTCATAAAGTTATGACCAACAAGATTTATGATTTTATTCCTCTTCTAAAGAAGAATTAAATTGGTTACTGACCTAAGGTTGTTTTTAGCCTCTTGATAAAATAAAATGGTTTGTAAAGAGTTTTAGAAGTCTTAAAATGATTTCAAGGGAAATTAGAAACTTATATGCTTTGTCAAATTATGTGTCTTTTTGGACTTGAACAATTCAGTTCTGCCTTGATATGTTTGATGTTGTATGATGATGTTTTGATGTGTTAGAATGTGTGAAAATGATATATGATGAGGTAGGAATACTTCTATGCATATTAGAGAAGAAACTAGCTTCATAGAAAAATCATAAAATTGGAATTTAACGTGTGTTTAACCCCTTTAATTATAATCAGTGCCAAAATTGTTTTAGTATGATAACAATCAATTTAGGATTAATCAAGCATGAAAAATTTGGTTACATTTGAAGTAGGATTGAATTTTAGCGCTTATAGAGAAACTAGTAACTAAAAAACCATAAAAGTGCAATCCTAGAACTCCTAGAACATTTGAATTCTAGATTCTGTCCAGCAACCTCATAATATGGCAAACATGGTTTATAATTAGTTCTTAGGCATCGGAATGCCTCATAATTGGTTTAGATTTAATTTGTAGCGCCTTAGGCGAAGACGGAACCGAGAAAGGGTCTAAAACATAAGTTCTAGGACCCCGTAATCATAAATGTATAACTCTGCCCTTGAAGAATGGTGCTGCTTAGATTTATTAAAGAGCATAAATGATAGTAAGATTTGTTAGAAGAGAATCCTTAGGTGCATAAGAGGTTGCTAAAGAATGATAGAATAATTACATCTTAAGTTTAAGGACCGTGAGGATCAAACCATAAGATACCGTAGGATCAAGAGCATAATGAGTTCCAATGTTACATGTGAATGTATGTTTTATTTGAGAATGATTATGTAAACGTATGGAATTATGATTGAGGATACATGTTTGATTTGTTTATGTGGCATAAAGTAAATTTGGAAGAAATCCGGTGTGCTGCTGTTGCGCTGTCGAATTTCTGACAAATTTGGGGACTTAGAAAGTTTTGAAAAACCTATGAGATTTTCTTTATGAGGTACTAATATGAGTTCTTGGATGACACCGGTTTGGCAGAGTACCTCTAAACAACTCATGCGACATCGGTCCCAAGATGTATTCTTGGGTGACACCGGCTCGGCCGAGCACCCCCAAGAAATGCCCCCTAGCCCGTACTAGATAGTCGGGATTATGATTATGAATATGATACGCTTATCCGGATTAATAAGTAAGAACTAGTGACGACTAGTTAGGTATGAGCTCATAACCTAGAAATGTGACACGTTCTGGGTGACACCGGTTCGGCTGAGCACCCCCAAAACGAATGTCTTTTAGGGTGGCCCATGAGGAAGGAAAGTATGATGATTATGTCACAAAGTTTTCCCATATGAGATTTCAATTGCCACTTTATGCCACTATTATGATGTTCTTAATGTTATGATTATTATTCTTGCATTATGTAGAGTCATGCATACATTCTTTAATATGTTGCATCCATGACATTAAGAATCATACTAAAATAAATGGACCTTGGCTAACTATGTTTCAAAAGCTTAAAAATGGACTTAATGCATGCTCACTTATTTTGTACACTAAACCCAAGGTTCCTAAGGACGAAGATGATGACACCTAGGTAGTAGGAGGCCCTACTGAGATTCTTTAGCAAGATTCTCGCTCCTTCTATCTTTTCTTCCTGTCACGTCTTCAGATGGCGACGTTCATAGTTTTTGTGGACACCCCGACGTGGGAAGTACACTATGATCCGGAGCACGGATCATACCATTTTGAGGGTCAGTGTACAGTTCGAGTCTTCATCTTCATTGGATGACCCTTCGCTCACCCCGTACATATCCATCGCTTCTCCCCGACAGCACCCTACGGTGACGATGAGTGGGTTTTTGAGGGCGCGCATATGCACAATGAGAGAGTGCTCCGTATGCACACTGTCGCTTCAGCCATGCGTGACTATCCCGACTATGTGCCCCGGACATATTTCTCGGAGACAGACCCGTCGGAGGACCCGCCTACCCATCTGTACAGCGAGAGCTCTGCCCCCACTCCACCCCTGATGAGAGAGGGCAGTGAGGACACCGTGACTCAGCCTTGACTAGCATGACGACCGGAGATGCGGCCATGTCATGGGGGTCACTCCTGATCCCCGCTTTGCCTTTACACGCTCGAGGAGCTTACTCAGTTTGCCAGGTATGTACCTCGCTCGCGTGATGGACGTCAGTAGGAGGTAGCAGACGACCGATGGAGTACCCAGGGTAATGCACACACCACTTAGATGAGGATAAACCTTCTTTTGTGTAGAGGTTATCCCTTCAGTTGCACTTGGGCAAGGGAGTTTGCTTTTATGCTTTCTGTCGCACTTTCCTTGTATTTTCCTTTTGATGTATTCGTTTTCCATTGTACTAAACTAAGTCCAATTCTCCATGAGTGGGCATATCATATTATATAAATATGCAGTTCAGTTTTATCGTGATGTGCTTTTACTCACTTTATGTTATGATGTTATGAGATGCTTACTTTATTTTCTTTCATGCTTCATTGTTTGTCAAGTCGTGCGGCTCTCACTTTGCTTTTATAATTCAAAAAAAAAATTTACCAGCATTTTCCGCTAAGTATTTTAAAGTAATAAGGAAACTATGACGTAATAGACTAATCATTAACCTAAATATGTTCTAGAGTATTGGGTTAAAAATTAGGATGTTACAATATAAACATGAGTGCAACCTCAAAGTAAATATACAAGTTCATTTACATCTTATTAGAGCTCATACAAGACTTTTAGAGGAACTTTAACCTTAACCCAAACTCATCATGACAAGATAAAGTGAGGTCTAGAGTTATTAGAACTCAAGATAACATTCCTTGAAAATATAACCATAAATGAACTTTATAAAACCTTTATGAAAACTCAAGCTTTAGAGATTCCTTTGTGGTGAACATAAGGTTACCAACTAGAACTCTCATCATCAAGCTATCATGTTGGACCACCCAAGTTGGTTGGCCGAAATTTTAGAGAAAAAGGAAAAGAAAGAAATCGAAACTTAAGAGCAAGAAAGAACCATTTTGAAACTCTAGAGACCATGATCTTGATGATGTATTAACATTGACACCATGGGTCCTCATCATTGAGTTCATGCAACCATTATAAAACATAATCAAAGTTAAAGATTTCAAGGTTCAAGAAAGAAAGAACTATAAACACCTTTTGCTTAAGAACAAAGATCAAGCTTTAGAGGTTGTTCAAGTGATGAATATCATCATGAAACCCTCATCATCAAGCTCTTATTCCTTTGTTTTCAAAGGCTCATGGCCGAAAATGAAGAAGGAGGAGAAGAAGAAAAGAAGTTCCAAAAAGATTCAAGAGAAACCATGAACACATAACTAGATTAAGAACTTAAATGAAAGAAACACTTGAAAGAAAATCCCTACCAAGTGATTGGAGGTTAAGATGAGGGAAGAGGATGAAGAACTTGGACACTTGAACTTTGAGAGAAAAAGAAAACTTTGAAGTGCTCTTTGAAAACTTACACTTAGCAAATGAACCCAAAATGATGCAAGTTCACCCAATCATGCTATTTATAGAGAAATGAAACAAAATGAGAGGTGTTTAGGGGAGGGAAAGCTTTAGCCATTACAGCCACAAGGTGGAGAAAATATCTTCTTGAAGGTATGGTGGAACGCATGGCTAGCTAGGGGTTCAAGTATGGGTGCAAGTATGGGTCAAGCATGGTTCTTTGAGTGAGAAACAAATCAACATGTGATGCAAATGGGGGAAGAGGTGGCCGAAACATGCATCAGCCATGGGGGGGGATTTCTTGCATTTTAATTGTGGTTTAGAGTTGTGTTTAGGTGTATCTTTGATTAGGATTAAGATTAAGAATTTGTAAGAAAGTGTTTAGGTGAGAAAATGGGTAATCAAGGTTGTCAAGACATGTTTAAGGAGTGGTCTTGCATCATTAGTGAGTTATAAATTCATTTTAGTTCATAACCAACTCTAGACACAATTCCATGATTTAAGGAATTGGAAAGAGAAAATACTATTCAAGATTCCAAAATTGGAATCTTGAGTTTTAAAAAGAGATTTAAGTTTAATCTAAGCAATTTTAGGTTCTAATTAATTTTAATAGCTTATTTTGACTCTAGATTAATTATGAAAATTAATTAATCTTCGATTAGAGCCTAATGTTGCTTAGGTTTGCTTAATTACGTCATTAAGCTCAACACTATTCTAGGGGCAAAATCGTAATTTTGCCCAAAAACTGTCCGGGACCACCGAGACTTAAATAGACGCTTTTAAACATGTAAAAACATTGTTTTAGACCTTCGGAGAAAGTTTCGGGCTCAAACGGCACCTTTACCCGCGTAAAAACGCTATAGGGATATTTTGGTCATTTTGACCCGAAACTGCAGAAAATGAGATTTTCGCCTCTGAAACCATTCAAGGGCCATCCAATCCCCTTCAAACATTGAGTTGACCTTTCGAGGACTGCCGGGCCGGCCATCCTCGAATTCCGAGCAGAAAATGACCTCAGAGGCATTTAGATCATTTTCCTCTCAGACAGAAAAATCAGGGTGTTACACTTGGAATATTTTATCTTTATCATGTAATTAGTTTTATCCTTGAAGTACAAAAAAATCTTCCTTCTATATTCTCAATTAGATTTATACTCTTCCTATGGAAGAAGTAGAAGAAGGAAGTCATTCAAGTTTTCCTAAGAACTTTTCTTGTATATGTTAAGGAAACTTGAGTATAGGTTAGTTTGAGTGGTAACCCAAACACTGAACCTTTGTATCCTCAATCTAGTAGTGATCGCTGTGAGATAACTTGGAGAGGCTACTGCAAAACTACTTGTAACGCGACAGTAAAGGTTCCTACTACTCACAGTTAGGCTTGGAGAGGCCAGTGTCAAGACAACTTTCAACATGACAGTGGAGGTTGCTGTAACGCCCCGATTTTTTTATCTGAGAGGAAAATGACCAAAATGCCCCTAGGTCATTTTCTGCTTGGAATTCGAGGATGGCCGGCCCGGCAGTCCTCGAAGGGCCAACTCAATGTTTGAAGGGGATTAGATGGCCCTTGAATGGTTTTGGAGGCGAAAATCTCATTTTCTGCAGTTTCGAGTCAAAATGACCAAAATACCCCTATAGCGTTTTTACGCGGGTAAAGGTGCCGTTTGAGCCCGAAACTTTCCCCGAAGGTTTAAAACAATGTGTTTTACATATTTAAAAGCGTCTATTTAAGTCCAGATGGTCCCGGGCAGTTTTAGTGTAAAATTACGATTTTGCCCCTGAAATAGTGTTTTTGAGCTTAATGACATAATTAAGCAAACCTAAGCAATATTAGGCTCTAATCAAAGATTAATTAATTTTCATAATTAATCTACAGTCAAAATAAGCTATTAGAAATTAATTAGAACCTAAAATTGCTTAGATTAGATTTAAATCTCTTTTTAAAACTCAAGATTCCAATCTTGGAATCTTGAATAGTATTTTCTTTTTCCAATTCCTTAAATCATGGAATTGTGTCTAGAGTTGTTTATGAACTAAAATAAATTTATAACTCACTAATGATGCAAGACCACTCCTTAAACATGTCTTGACAACCTTGATTACCCATTTTTCTCACTAAACACTTTCTTACAAATTCCTAATCTTAATCCTAATCAAAGATACACCTAAACACAACTCTAAACCACAATTAAAAGGCAAGAAATCCTCCCCCATGGCTGATGCATTTTCGGCCACTCCTCCCCCATTTACATCACATGTTGATTTGTTTCTCACTCAAAGAACCATGTTTGACCCATACTTGCACCCATACTTGAACCCATACCTTGCCATGCTTTTTACCATGCCTTGAACCATACCTTGAAGAAGATATTTTCTCTTCTCCTTGGCTGTAAATGGTCGAAGCCTTCCTCCCCATTTACTCCTCTCATTTTGTTTCATTTCTCTATAAATAGCATACTTGGGTGAACTTGCATCATTTTGGGTTCATTTGCTAAGTGTAAGTTTTCAAAGAGCACTTCAAAGTTTTCTTTTTGTCTCAAAGTTCAAGTGTCCAAGTTCTTCAAGTTCTTCATTCTCTTCACTCATCTCAACCTCCAATCACTTGGTAGGGATTTTCTTTCAAATATTTCTTTCATTTAAGTTCTTAATCTAGTTATGTGTTCATGGTTTCTCTTGAATCTTTTGGAACTTCATTTCTTCTTCTCCTCCTGGTTCATTTTCGGCCATGAGCCTTTGAAAACAAAAGAATGAGAGCTTGATGATGAGGGTTTCATGATGATATTCCTCACTTGAACAACCTCTAAAGCTTAATCTTTGTTCTTAAGCAAAAGGTGTTTATAGTTCTTTCCTTTTGAACCTTGAAATCTTTAACTTTGATGATGTTTTAAAATGGTTACATGAACTCAATGATGAGGACTCATGATGTTGGTGTTAATACATCATCAAGATCATGGTCTCTAGAGTTTCAAAATGGTTCTTTCTTTCTCTTAAGTGTAACGCCCCGATTTTCTGTCTGAGAGGAAAATGACCAAAATGCCCCTGAGGTCATTTTTCGCCTGCAGTCGAGGATGGTCGCCTGGCGATCCTCAAAGGGTTAACTCAATGTTTGGAGGGGATTAGATGGCCTTGAGCGGTTTTGGAGGCAAAAACCTCATTTTCTGCAGTTTCGGGTCAAAATGACCAAAATACCCCTATAATGTTTTTACGCGGGTAAAGGTGCCGTTGAGCCCGAAACTTTCCCCGAAGGTTCAAAACAATGTTTTCATGTGTTTAAAAGTGTCTTTTTAAGTTCCGGTGGTCTCAGGCAATTTTAGTGGAAAATTACGATTTTGCCCCTAGAATAGTGTTTTTGAGCCTAATGATGTAATTGAGCAAACCTAAGCAATATTAGGCTCTAATCGAAGGTTAATTAATTTCCATAATTAATCTAGAGTCAAAATAAGTCATTAAAATTAATTAGAACCTAAGATTGCTTAGATTAAACTCAAAATCCCTTTTTCTTTTAAAGAACGCAAAGCTTCTAGAACATAGAATCTTGAATAGTGTTTTCACTGTTTACTCTCTACACCTCAAAAGGAAACCTAAGATGTAGTTGAAAGCCTAGGACAAATAGAGATAGACCCTCCTAAAAGGCTAGAATACCCACTAATCATAACCTACATAGCCTTAATTACCTATCTTTTCACTTACACATTTTACTATAAACTCCTAATCTTAGGCCTAATCTAAAAAATACACTTAAACACATAACTAGCCCATAATTAATAAAATAATTTCCTCCCCTTGGATTCCCCTATAAGTGGCGCCACCTCATACCCTATACCTCACAAGTTTGTTCACTCATACACTCAAAGAACCATGCCTAAACCTATGCCTAAACCCATGCCTACACCTTACCTTGAAATGACACAACCAAGAGATATTTTCCATCCTTTTTCCCCTCAATATTTCGGCCTCCCTTCCCTCCACTCACCTCCCCATGTTTTGTTTCTCTATAAATAGCATACATGAGTAAACTTGAGACACCTTTAGTCACTTGGCAAGTTTTAGTTTTCTAGAGCACTCAAAGGCTTTCTTTTTCTCTCAAGTTTCAAGAGTTCCTCTTCTTCAACTTCTTATTCATCTTCATCTTCTTCAACCTCATCCCACTAGGTAGAGATTTTCTTTCAAGTATTTTCTTCATTTAAGTTCTTATTCTAGTTATGTGTTTATGGTTTCTCTTGAGTCTTTTTAGAACTTCCTTCCTTCTCCTTTTTCTTCTTTATTTTCGGCCATGGGCCTTTGAAGACAAGGGAATGAGAGCTTGATTATGAGGTTTCATGATGATGTTCATCACTTGAACAATCTCTAAAGCTTGATCTTTGTTCTTGAGTTAAAGATGTTTTTAGTTCTTTCCTTCTTGAACCTTAAGATCCTTAACTTAGATGATATCTTAAAATGGTTATATGAACTCAATGATGAGGACCCATGGTGTTAGTGTTAATACATCACTAAGATCATGGTCTCTAGAGTTTCAAATGTTTCCTTTTCCTTCTTAAAAGTTTCGGTTCTTTCCTTTTCTTTCCCATGATTTCAGTTTCTTTCCTTTTCTCTTCTTCATAATTTCGGCCAACGCTTGTTGGATGATCTAACATGATTGCTTGATGAAGAGAGTTCTAAATGGTGAATTTATGTTCACCACAAAGAAATCTCTACAGCTTGAGTTTTCATGAAAATCTTATATAGTTCACTTATGGCTTTGTTTTTTAAGGAATGTTATCTTGAGTTCTAAGAACTCTTGTCTTCACTTTATCTTGTTATGATGAGTTTGGGTTGAGGTTTAAGTTCCTTTAAAGTCTTGATTGAGCTCTAATAAGACATAAATGAACTTGCATATTTATTTTGAGCTTGCACTGATGATTATATTCTTGCCTTGCATCTTTATTTTTCCAAGTTATCACCTAAGGACTCAAAGATTAAAACAAGACTTGCATTATCACCTAATTAATTCTCAAAGCCTTTCTATTTCGGCCTTAAAGTCAATTGTTGCTGGGCCTAGAGCACTAAAATAAAGAAATGAACTTGCATTGCATATTTAAATTTCAAGTCTTGCATATTTATTTCAAGCCTTGCATAGTTATATTTCAAGTTTTTCATATTTACTTTAAAGTTCTCACTTTACTCTATAATGAAAGATAAAAATGAAGTGCATAACATATTTACATTTTGTCATCACTTAAAGACCTTAGAGCTCAAAGACTTGCCCATTTTATCTCAAGTTAAAGTTTAATATGGAAGCATTCTTTGAATGCATAATTTTGGTCATGTGGTGATGATGAACTTGGAATGAGTTTCATCTAGCTACAAGGGCCAACAATCTAAGTTTTAAGATTTTCTTTAAGCCTCATGAATTTTATGAAGTTAAGACCAACAAGATTTATGAATTTAATCCTCTTTTAAGGAGGAATTAAGTTGGTTACTGACCTAAGGTTGTTTTTAACCTCTTTGATAAAATAAAATGGTTTGCAAAGAGTCTTAGAAGTCCTAAATTGGTTCCAAGAGAAACTAGCAACTTATATGCTTTAGAAAAGTCAAATTGTGTATCTTTTTGGACTTGACATTTTGGTTCTGCCATGATGATTTTGCTGCTGTATGATGATGTTATGATGTGTTAGAATGTGTGAAAATTATATGATGAGGTAGGGACACTTCTATGCATGATAGGAGAGAAACTAGCTTCATAGAAAAAACCGTAAAGTTGGAATTTAACATGGGTTTAATCCCTTTAATCTTAATCAATGCCCAAACTATTTTAGTATGATAACAATCAGTTTAGGATTGATTAATCATGAAAAATTTGGTTACATTTGAAGTAGGATTGAATTTTAGCACCTATAGAGAAACTAGTAACTAGAAAACCATAAAAATGCAATTCTAGAACTCTTAGAACATTTAATTTTCTGATTCTGTACAGCACCCTTATAATGTAGTGAAAATGATTTATAATTATTTCAAAGGCTTAGGAATACCTCATAATTGGTTTAGATTTAATTTATAGCGCCTTAGGTGAAGACGGAACCGAGAAAGGGTCTAAAACGTAGTTTCTAAAACCCCATAACTGCAAGATTTATAATTTGTCAAATCTGTATGGAGATGTTTGGTTTTGCTCCTAAGCATAAATATTAATGAGGATAATTCGTTGTGAACTCATAGATGCATAAAAGGTTAATAACAGATGTTAGAATAATTATATCTCAAGTTAAGATCTGTAAGGGTCAAAACATAAGACATTATAAGCCCAAGACTTTATGAGCTTTATGACTTCATGATTATGCATGCCTGATTATGAGAATGGCTTGTTGTCTTATGATTTGATGTTTGAGTGGCTGTGCATGCTTTATAAAATTGTGGCATAACCCAAATTTGGGAAAATTCGGGTTACAGCCGTTATGCTGCCGGATTTTCGCCAAATTTGGGGAACTTGGAAAGTTTTCGAGAATATATGAGAATTTGAACGTGACATAGTACTGGGGAAAATGTGTTCTGGGGGACAGCGATACGTAACGCCTCAGAAGAGGACAATATTCACTGTGTACTCGATGCCGGTGTGACACGTTCTGTTATGATTATTATTATTATTGAGATTTCACTTATCAGATGATAAGTAAGAACTAGTGACGACTAGTTAAGGTATGAGCTCATAACCTAGAGATGTGACACGTTCTGGGTGACACCGGTTTGACCGAGCACCCCCAGAATGATTGTCTTTTTAGGGTGATCCCTATGTTACAGTACGATACTTGAATGTCACACAGTTATAGAAAAAGAGAAATGTTTTACATGAGAAGTATATGCCACTTTATGCCACCTTCATGATGTTGCTTTCTCTATGATGTTTAATTGATTTCTGCTTGATGCACCTTCATGCACTCATGCCTTATGATGCCGCATCCATGACATCAAGGCTCATTCTAAAATAGGCGGACCTTGGCTAACTATGTTTTGAAACTTAAAAATGAACTTGATGCATGCTCACTTATTTTATACACAAAACCCAAGGTTCCTGAGGACGTAGATGATGACACCTAGCTAGAAGGTTACCCTACTGAGATTCTTTAGTAAGATTCTCACTCCCTCTATCTTTTCTTTCCGTCACGTCTTCAGATAGCGACATCCGTGGTTTTTGTGGATCCTCTGACGTAGGAAGTGCACCATGATCCGGAGCACGGGTCATGCCATTTTGAGGGTCGATGCACTGTTCGTGTCTTCATGGTTGATGGACGACCCTTCGCTCATCTTGTGCATACTCATTGCTTCTCCCCGGCATCACGATATAGCGATGGCGATTAAGTTTTTGAGCATGCCCATGCACTTCGTCCTTGGATAGAATATGTCCTACCCTTTTTGGGATCCTAGCAGTATAGGCTCGCGGGTAAAGACAGTACATACACCACGTAAAAGAGGATAAACCTTCTCTTGTTTAGAGGATATCCATTTTAGATGCACCTAAGTAGGGGAGTTTCCCTTTTCGCTTTCTGTAGTATTTTCTTTTCTGTTGCACCTTCATTTCAGCTGTATTCGTTCCATGTTGTACCTAACTAAGTCCCACTTCTCATGAGTGGGCATATGATATATATGTATATGTATATATATATATATATATATATATATATATGCAGTTTGTTTTATCATGATTGATCGGATATTCACGAGATGTTTATGTGAGTTTGTGTTTATCTATTGATGTGCTTCATTGTTCACCGTGTTGCGCGGCTCTCACTTTGCTTTTATAATTCAAAAAAAAATTTACCTGTATTTTTCCACTAAGTATTTCAAAGTAAAAGAGAAACTATGATGTAATAGACTAATGATTAACCTAAATATGTTCTAGAGTATTGGGTTAAGAATTAGGATGTTACATTAAGTTTCGGTTTCCTTCCTTTCCTTTTTCTCTAAAATTTCGGCCAACCAACTTGGGTAGTCTAACATGATAACTTGATGATGAGAGCTCTAGTTGGTAACTTTATGTTCACCACAAAGAAATCTCTAAAGCTTGAGTTTTCATAAAGGTGTTATAAGGTTCATTTATGGTTATATTTTTAAGGAATATTATCTTGAGTTCTAAGAACTCCAGACCTCACCTTATCTTATCATGATGAGTTTGGGTTAAGGTTTAAGATCCTCTAAAGTCTTGAATGAGCTCTAATAAGATATAAATAAACTTGCATATTTATTTTGAGGTTGCACTCATGTTTATGTTCTTGCTTGCATCTTTATTTTCAAGTCATCACCTAAGGACTCAAAGATTAAAACAAGACTTGCATTATCACCTAATTAATTCTCAAAGCCTTTCTATTTCGGCCTTAAAGTCAATTGTTACTGGGCCTAGAGCACTAAAATAAAGAAATGAACTTGCATGGCATATTTACTTTCAAGTCTTGCATATTTAAATTTCAAGCCTTGCATATTTACTTTCAAGTCTTGCATATTTAAATTTCAAGCCTTGCATATTTATTTCCAAGTCTTGCATATTCACTTTAAAGTTCTCACTTTACTTTGTAATGAAGAATAAAAATAAAGTGCATAGCATGTTTATATTATGTCATCACTTAAAGACCATAGAGCTCAAAGACTTGCCTATTTTATCTCAAGTTAAAGTTCAATATGGAAGCATTCTTTGAATGTGTAATTTTGGCCAAGTAATAATGATGAGCTTGGAATGAGTTCCATCTAGTTACAAGGGCCAACAACCTATGTTCTAGGATTTTCTTTAAGCTTGATGGGTTTTATAAAGTTATGACTAATAAGAATTATCATTTTATTCCTCTTCTAAAGAAGAATTAAATTGGTTACTGACCTAAGGTTGTTTTTAGCCTCTTGGTAAAATAAAATGGTTTGCAAAGAGTTTTAGAAGTCCTAAAATGATTCCAAGGGAAACTAGCAACTTAGATGTTTTAGAAATGTCAAATTATGTGTCTTTTTGAACTTGAACAATTCAGTTCTGACTTGATATGTTTGTTACTGTATGATGATGTTTTGATGTGTTAGAATGTGTGAAAATGATATATGATGAGGTGGGAATACTTCTATGCATGTTAGGGGGGAAACTAGCTTCATAGAAAAACCGTAAAGTTGGAATTTAATGTGTGTTTAGCCTCGTAATCATAAATGTATAACTCTGCCCTTAAAGAATGGTGCTGCCCAGATTTATTAAAGAGCATAAATGATAGTAAGATTTGTTAGAAGAGAATCCTTAGGTGCATAAGAGGTTGATAGAGAATAATAGAATAATTACATCTCAAGTTTAAGGCCCGTAAGGGTCGAAGCATAAGATACCGTAGGATCGAGAGCAAAATGAGTTTCAATGTTACATGTGAAAGTATGTTCTATTTGAGAATGATTATGTCAACGTATGAATTTATGATTGAGGATGCATGTTCTATTTATTTATGTGGCATAAAGTAAATTTGGAAGAAATCCGGCATCTTCTTTGTTATCTTTGAATTTCTGACAAATTTAGGGACTTAGAAAGTTTTTGAAAAACCTATGAGATTTTATTTATAAGATATGAGGTACTAAGATGGGTTCTTGGATGACACTGGTTTGGCTGAGCACCTCCAAAGAACTCATGTGACATCGGTACCAAGACGTATTCTTGGGTGACACCGGCTCGGCCGAGCACCCCCAAGAAATGCCCCCTAGCCCGTACTAGATAGTTGGGATTGATAAGTAAGAACTAGTGACGACTATTTAGGTATGAGCTTATAACCTAGAGATGTGACATGTTCGGGGTGACACCGATTCGGGCCGAGCACCCCCAGAACGAATGTCTTTTAGGGGGGCCCATGAGGAAGTAAAGTATGATGATTATGTCACAAAGTTTTCCCATATGAGATTTCAATTGCCACTTTATGCCACTATTATGATGTTCTTAATGTTATGATTTCTATTCTTGCATTAAATAGAGCCATGCATACATTCTTTACTATGTTGCGTCCATGACATTTAGAATCATACTAAATTGAATGGACCTTGGCTAACTATGTTTTAAAAGCTTAAAAATGAACTTAATGCATGCTCACTTATTTTGTACACTAAACCCAAGGTTCTTGAGGACGTAGATGATGACACTTAGGTAGTAGGAGGTCCTACTGAGATTCTTTAGCAAGATTCTGACTCCCTCTATCATTTCTTCCCGTCACGTCTTCAGATGGCGACGTTCGTGGTTTTTGTAGACACCCTGACATGGGAGGTGCACTATGATCCAGAGCATGGATCATACCATTTTGAGGGTCAATGCACGGTTTGTGTCTTCATGTTCATTGGATGACCCTTCGCCCACCTTGCGCATACCCATCGCTTCTCCTCAACAAAGACCTCTACTGGCGACGACGAAGGGTTTTTGAGCTCACAGATGCACAACGAGAGAGTGCTCTGCATGCACACCGCCGCTTCAGCCATGCGCAATTACCATGACTACGTGCCCCAGACACACCTCTTGGAGACCGACCCATCGGAGGACCCGCCTACCCATCTGTACAGCGAGAGCTCTACCCCCACTCCACCACTGATGGGAAAGGGCAATGAGGACACCGTGACTCAGCCTCAGCTAGCACGACGACCGGAGATATGGCCACGTCGAGGGGGTCACTCCCGATCCTTGCTTCGCCTTTACACGCCAGAAGAGCTTGCCCAGTTTGCCGGGTATGTGCCTCGTGTAACACGCTAAAAATTATTTAAAAATTAATTTGAGCTTTATTAATCGTAATTTCAAAAATTTGATAGTTTGAACAAGGATGAGGATGATCCAACGGATTTGTAAAAAAAAAATGTGAATAGTGTTTTGCCGACCTTGCAGGCCCGCTAGGACAGCCGAAACCCTAGAATTGGGACCCGAAGATGCCTGAAATTGAGAAATTATATGATTATGGTTAGAAATAGGTGGACATAAAGATTTTATACCCGAAATTATTTTTCGGGCAATGTTTGATTACCCGGGTGCACTGTTTTGCCCGTTCGGTAAAATTTCGGTGTACGGTTTCTAACACCGTAAAAGATATTTATTCTACAAGTTAAAGAGAGCCACTTATCTTGAGCCAAGTGGCTGACCAAGATTCATTCTTTGACCAAAAAACCAAATCTTAGCCATCCATTTTTCTTACTTTGGTCAAAGATCATTTAATTATATAATATAATATTCATTCTTTTATATATAACAAGATAACCACAAGCCAAGCTTCTTCGAGAAGCTCAAATTTTCGTGCATCATGTTGTAAGGAGAAGGAAACCAGGTTCCTCCATGTCCAAGAGCTCAAACTTCACTTCAAATGCCAAAAACACTAGCCTAGAGTTGATGAAACACTAAACTTCCTTCACTAAACTTGTTCTACACATCAATATCTACCATTCTAACCGATTGAAATTTCAATTTCTCACTTTGATATCTCATCCTCCTCTGCCTAAGGAAGGGTTTGGTGTGGGTTTAGGAGCTTTGAAGTGGAAGGAATCAATCTTGGAGCACCTTGGAGCCAAGGATCCAAAAGACACCAAAAGTAGGGTTTTATTTGTTCTCTTTTCTTTCAAAATTTGTTTTTAATTTCTCTGATTGGGCTGGCTGGAAATTCTAGATGTATTGATTGATGATAGATAGATATTGATGTGTCTAATTTGGTGGAATGTTTGGATGATGTTAGAAATCATTTTTGTTAAAAGAGATTTTGAACCATGTTGCTGGAATTTCAGTTTTTGTACAGGTAGTATTTGTTCACGAATTTTCTGGGCTTGTTGTTGATAGTTCCATGAGCTGAAAACATTATATGTTGGAGCTAACATCTTGAGCTAGTCCCATGAATTTTCTTGGGTTTTGATTTTGAGTCAAACTGCCTTAGAAAAATCAAGAACCAAAATTAAGCATATGCTGCCTAAAGTGTTGGAACAAAAGCTGTAAATTTTGCTAATTTTGTTACCATATCAAATGATGGAATTATCACTTGAAAGTTTTACAGAGTATTATAGAAATATTGAGATTTTACCAGGATTTTTATTTATAATTTTCTGGGTTCAATTGATAGAGTTAAAAATTCTGAATTTTGGTTCTTGAGTTAAGGTTGAGTGGTTTCTGGCCTCCAAATTTGTCTAATTTTATTTTTACTCTGAAATTTTTACAGAACCTTGATGACACATTGAGGTGTCATTGAGAATTTTTATAGCATTTGAATTGATCATTTGGTATGAGAAATAAATTGTGCTACTTGAGTGAAAAATCCACCATTGTGCTGAAAATAACTTGATGCTTTGAATTGATGAAATGATGGCATTTTGTACTAGTATGACATGAGTACCTGAATATGAGTATGAGTAATTGAGCATGTGAACTTATTGATGAGGTTAGGTACACATAGATATGAATGATTATTACAGTTGTTTATATGTAAAAGAAAAGCATAAGATTATGTTTCTTGGGCTGGAGAAAGTAAATCCGGTCTGTCAGGGAAAGTAAACCTGACTACCCTTGAATTGAGTTGGGGAAAGTAAACCTGGCTAGGAATAGGTCTGTGTGAGAATTGGAGAAAGTAAATCCAATGATCATGTATAGGAATGAGCTCAGTCCTGAAAAGCAGTCTATTACCCATTATTGCCACACTGGGGACGGCGGTACGTAACGCCTAGATGTGACAAGATTAGTCGAGGGCCAAGGCAAGTTTAAGAAGTAAATTTTCTAAGAAATCTTTTGTCTTATATGCCGAGTGAAGAAGTTTAGCACTGATATTGAGACCAATATATTTAAGTGGAAATTTTAGTAGTATATGATGTTGAGTAGTATGGTAGATGTATATTAAGTGATTGATTATTAAAAGTAACCCACTTCGGAAGTACGATTTGGAACTTTAAAAATAAACCGTTATTATATAATTCTCACCCCTATTAACGATTTGGAACATTATGATTGTGTATTTGGGGGATTTACCCTACTGAGAATTGTATAATTCTCACCCCTATTTTTTGTGTTCCCGTGTCGTCTCCAGGTTGATGCAGAAAATCAAGAAACTGCTATACAACAGAACTCGAAAGTACAATAGGGTAGTAGTTAATACTTTTGTTATGTTGTATTTAGTGGAATTGATATGTATGTAAATAGGTTAGAGGACAAGGTGTGTTAAGGCTCATCAAAGAGCTTTCTTAATATACTGAACTTTGTATTAAATGAATATTTTGGTTTCATTGCTATATATTTCAGAAGAATTATGACCAAGTTATCTCGCGAATCAATCCAAATGGCTATAGATATTTAAGAAAGGTCCGCTAATTTATAAGTAACAACTCTCGAGTAGGATGTCATGACTTAAGGATGATGTTATACATGGGAGGATGTTACATTACATGTAATGCCCGGGGATTGCGAAGTCGGGGAGTGATCGCCGGTGCAAGGAGGCACAGACAAGGAGCGGCTCCTGGCAGACTTCGAAAGCGGAGGGGTACATGAATGAACCGATTACACACCCGAATGAGAGGGATCCTGAGACTGTATAGGTATGGGACTATACAGTTAAGGAGGGCTTATATGAATTGATTTGTACTACCTATACCAACAAGATGCATCTTCTTTTCGGTAGCCCAAACTGAAAGAACTCCACAGTTAAGCGTGCTTGACTTGGAGCAATTTTGGGATGGGTGACCTCCTGGGAAGTTTTCCTAGGAAGTGTGTGAGTGAGGACAAAGCACGCTGAAAAGACCCATGTTGGTTTGTGGGGATAGTCGTCAATCTATAAAGCAGCAGGGGATATTACACCTCACTCGCGGGATGGACGTCAGTAGGAGGTGGCGGATGACCGATGGAATACCTGGGTAGTGCACACAGCACTTAGATGAGGAAAAACCTTCTTTTGTTTAGAGGATACCCCTGTAGTTGCACTTGGGTAGGGGAGTTTGCTTTTATGCTTTCCGTCGCACTTTCCTTTGTATTTCCTTTTTAGATGTATTTGCTCATGTTGTACTAAACTAAGTCCCACTCTTCATGAGTGGGCATATCATATTATATAAATATGCAGTTCAATTTTATCGTGATGTGCCTTTACTTGCTTTACGTTATGATGATCAGGAGATGCTTGCTTTATTTCCTTACGTGCTTTATTGCTTATCATGTCGCGCGACTCTCACTTTACTTTTATAATTCAAAAAAAAAATTTACTAGTATTTTCCGCTAAGTATTTTAAGGTAAAAAGGAAACTATGACATAATAGACTAATGATTAACCTAAATATGTTCTAGAGTATTGTGTTAAAAATTAGGATGTTACTGTTGCTACTACTCACAGTTTGGCTTGGAGAGGCCAATGTCAATGCTACTTTCAACATGATAGTAGTGGTTGTTGTTGATCACGGGGTTAGCTTGGAGAGGCTAGTACAATACTACTCAGTTTAGCCTAGAGAGGCTAATAAAAGAATACTCAACTTGTGATAGTTTCTGAGTTGGTCTGCTGACACAAGGGTTAGCTTGGAGAGGTTAGTACAATACTACTCATGCTAGCTTAGAGAGGATAGCACAATACTACTCGATTTAGCCTGGAAAGGCTTGTAAAAGAATACTCGACTTGTGACAGTCTTTGAGTTGGTCTACTAGCACAAGTGAGAGCTTGGGAAGGATAATGTAAAGACTATCCAACTTTGTTTTCTCAGGTTAAGAAAGTTATTTTAAATGAAACCTCAACAGTTGTTAAGTATTTGATGTAGACAAGTTGGCTGAACCAGTATAAAATCCTGTGTATCTTTTCTCTCTTTCTCTGATCTCCTTTATTTGTCTTCATTGCACCATTTACTAATTCTTAATCCAATATATCCTTCATGTTTTCTATCATCTCTTTTAATAATGAGTTTTTTATTTGATGAAGTTCAGAAATCTATTTTCTAAAGCTACTGACAATGTTTCCACTGCACTACAAGTTTTATATTTGACAGTATTTATTTTCAGAAGTTTCAGAAAACACGAAAGTGATCAATGCATGAGTCAACCCTCTTCTCATGCACATCTTTACCTACAGGCCAAACCGATATAAAAACCCTTGAGCTGTATCTTTTTTCTCCTTTATCTCTCTTTTTATTTCTATATCTATTTTCTTATTAGTGTTTGTTCTAGAAAACTTTCCTTTGTTTAATTGTTACCTTTTTATTTGCTAAGATTGTTTTCCAATGCACTTCAAGTTTGTAACTTGATAGTTTTGATAAAAGTTTCTTAGAAGTCTATTAAAGAAAAGAAAAGGAAGAACACGATTCAACTCCCTTCTCTTGTGCTTTTCTACCTACAAAGAGGAAAAGGGTCTTCAGTAGAGGCAGAAGCCTGAGGCGAGCCTATATTAGGATTTTCTTTGAAGGATAAATCTTTAGATATCTTAGATAAGGAGGAGGGTTCTTTTCCTTTCAGTGTTTCTGAGCTTGATTCTTCTCAAATTCTGATAATGTGGATGACTAAGAGGGGGATCCTCCATATCTGATAATCTCACTTTAGGCCTTTGGCTGTATTCAGAACTGTCTTCAAGAATGACTATTTTTCTTTTTCTTCTTCTTCTTTAGCTTCTTCAGTAGTTTTTTTAATGGCTGCGTCTCTTATTCTCAAGCTTTGTCCCCTGACCCTAGATGTGGCAACATCTGTGGGTTTCCTCATGGTTCTAAAAGAGTTGAAAGTGTACATAGTACCTTTTATATACTCATACCACTCATTTACCAAAGGGTAATGCAAGTGCTCAAAAATCTTGGACAACAAAATACTATAAGGAACATTAGTATTTCTTTTCTTCTCTGGAGTGATGGCACTCAGCATGTGATCAAAGACCAATTTGGGCAAGTTTACTCTTATTCATGTCATCATACAAAAGAGTAACATGCAGTCCATCCCCACCAATAGACGCATGCTTCCCAACCTCAAGAGTAAGGAGAACTAGATGATGGTGAAGACCTACCTTACCTTGGGGTTCAACATGGCTGTAGTAATCTCACTAGGTTAGTGTTTAGGAGAGTCCATGAGACATCTAGAAACCTTCTTTGCTGAGACTCAAAGAGTCATGCACCGGTGCTAATTTAATGAGCATATTAGTCCTTCTCCAGGAGCATAGATGATGTTTGAAAGGTCTACCCTTGCCTAGTTCCAAGTCAGTGCCTCTGATATAAGAAGTCAGCAGAGACTCTAACACTTGCACTAACTGGGAATAGAAGGTAGTAACCAACCCCGTGAATACTCGGTCGCTGAGGTTAAGAAACCTTTCATATCCCTGGAAGCAGATGACTTCCAATAGAATGAGAACTTGAGCCATCATCTCTTATCCCAACTTTTTCCCAAAAGCTGCTAGTAGCTGAGAAAATTTGCCAACGTAATACTTCTGGCGATGAGGTTCGTCAAGCATGAGAAGTGTTCCCATGTTAGCAATACGACCAGCATGGTGTATCCCTTCAGCCATTGTTAGATGTGAGGGTATATTAAAAGATTGGAGCTTGAAAGGATTGAAGGTTAGGGTTTATGAGAGAAAACGAGCAACTTTGGTTGTAGAAATGAAGGTTTGAGAAGAAATAAAATGATTAAGGATGCATGTTTGTAGGTTGAGGATGAAGGTAACGCGTGAAATATGAAGAGTGGCGGTTATGTAAGTTATGGGGCATGACATAATTGAAGGTGAAGCAATGATGGAGAGAGAAACTCAAGAGAGTGGGAATTATCCTGCCTTTTCATCGTTCTTCAGAAAGAGTGGTTTTTGACTCTTGAGATTACATTTTAAAGAGGTTACTTTCCTGAGCTTCACTATTCACTATTCACTTTCTGATCCATCTGAGCCTCACCATGTTTTCATCATAAGCCCATTTTCATATATTGAATATCATGAGGCCATATATTCTCCATTTTTTGATCCTCAACTTTTCTTTCTAATCATCCCATTTTCTTTTTGACCTTGCAAACTGAGACTTTGATCTTTAATTTGATTCGTGGTCTTACAAACTGAATTCTACTTTTAGGGCTTTAGCTCGGAGTTATGAAGAGAGAGAGTACCCAGAGATGTTTGTGTATCAAGGCTTATGTAGATTTAAAAACCATTAAGTTTAAAAGCTTTTTCAAAACACAAAAACTATCTGCAGCTAATGGCTTTGTGAATATATCTGACGCTTGGTCTTAATTATTCACAAACATTAACTTAACATCTCTTTTTTGAACATGATCACGGATAAAATGATGTTTAACATCAATGTGCTTGGATCTAGAGTGCTGGATAGGATTCTTAGCAAAATTAATAGCACTAGTATTATCACAGAAGATAGAGATTTTTGAATACCTCAGGTGATAATCTTTTAGCTGGTTCCTTATCCATGGTATCTAGGTGCAGCAATTCACAACAACAACATATTCAGTCTCGATAGTAAAGAATACGATTGTATTCTGCTTTTTGCATGACCAAGTGATTAAGCTTTTTCCAAAGAAACAGCAACAACCACTGGTGCTTTTTCTCTCTATTCTATCTTCAGCGAAATTAGCATCATAGTAAACTACAATCTTACAAGATGTACCTTTCTTATACCACAACTTGAGATTAGTACTACCTGATAAATATCTAAAAATTCTTTTAACAACATTTAAGTGTGACTGCTTTGGGTTAGATTATAATCTAGCACAAATTCCCACACTTAATTGAATCTCTAGTCTACTAGCTGTAAGGTACAGTAGTGAACCAATCATTCCATGATAATTACTTTCTGAGACCTTTTCACCATTCTCATCAATATTAATGATTTGGAATGGATGCATGGGGGTACTCATTAGTTTGGCTTGATCCATGTTAAACTTTTCAAAAGCTCGTTTATATATTTTTCTTGATGGATCAAAGTTCCTTCCTTTTGCTGTTTTACTTGCAAACCGAGAAAGATCTTGAATCCACCTATTATCCTTATCTCAAATTCACTCTGCATTAATTTTGAAAACTTTTCACGGAGAGAATGATCAGTAGCACCAAATATAATGTCATCAACATATATTTGAATTATCAGAAAGTTATTATCTTGTTCAAGAGTAAAAAGAGTAGTATCAACTTTACCTATCTTGAGCCCATTTTTCAGGAAGAAAGTACTCATTCTATTATAGCAAGCTTGAAGATCTTGTTTCAGATTATAGAGAGCCTTTGTTAGCTTGAAGACATGATTAGGAAGGTCTTCACTCTCCAAACCAAGAGGCTGCTTCACATATACTTCCTCAAAGAGGAATCCATTTAGAAATGCAGACTTAACATCCATTTAGTAGAGTGAATCCTTTGAAGATAGCAAAAGCAAGTAGCATTCTGATGGCTTTGAGCCTAGTTACTAGTACAAAGGTTTCATCATAATCAATTCCTTCTTGTTGATTATAACCTTGTGCAACTAATCTCGTTTTGTTCCTAATGACTTTGCCAGTTTCATCAAGATTAATCTTGAACACCCATATTGTACCAATGATAATCTTTCCTTTTGGTCTATCAATAAGCATCCAGACTTTACTTTTCTCAAACTGGTCTAGTTCTTCTTGCATAGCATTCACCTAACTTTGACCACTCAAAGCCTCTTCAATGCATTTAGGTTCGATGGTGGAGATGAAAGTATAATTTGACATATTTTTAAGGAATGATCTAATTCTCACACCCTTGGAAATGTCTCCAAGAACTCTGTTATGAGAAGCTACCTTTAAATCAGAAATTCCCTTGTAGTTTCTATATCTTTGAGGTTCTTTAGCTTCTCCTTCATCTCCAGATTGCTCTTTTTTGTGTTCAGAGATGCTACTTTCTGATTGCTTTGGAGGTTTGAACAAGTTTTCTAAAGTGCTTATGTTCTAGAGCTTACTTTCTAAAGCTTTGGCTTTCATCCCGTTACTATCAAAAGTTTCCTTGAGACTCATTTTCTCAATACTTTCTTCCAGTTATTTGAGATCATCAGCAAAATCCTTCTTGAACTCCTTGAACTTGATATGAAATAGTCTCTTCAACGCTTAATATTCTCTTATTGTTCACTCTGCAAGCTCTAGAGATAGAAGCGTAGCCTAGGAAAATAAGCTCAAGATCAAACTTTGCGAGTTTGTCCCTGGTGTTAAAGATAAAACATGATAAGTCAAAGATGTGGAAATATGAAATGTTGGGTTTTCTACCATTCCATAGCTCATAGGGAGTTTTCTTAAGGATTGGCCTTAGAAAGATTATGTTTTGTATATAACATGAAGCTTATGTTTTTCTTTTCAGTAACCTTATTTTGTTGGGGAGTTCTAGGTGCAAAAAACTCATGAACAATGCCAAGGTTTTCACAAAACTCTTCAAAAATATGATTATCAAATTCTCCTCCATGATTAGATCTGATAAAGATGATTTGGGATTTTTTTTTTGTGCAAATACGTTTTCCAAAGACTTTGAATCTTTCAACCACCTCATCCTTAGAATCTAGGAAAATAACCCATGTAAATCTTGAGTAGTCATCCACTATGACAAGACAATATCTCTTTCCAGTAAGATTTGCAGTCTTGGTTGGCCCAAATAGATCCATGTGTAAAAGCTCAAGTAGTCTAGTAGTTGAAACCACATGCTTATTATGGAAAGAAGCTTTGGTTTGCTTACCTTTCTCACAGAAGTCACAAGTTGAGTCCTTGTCAAATCTGATCTTAGATAGGCCTTTAACTAGCTTTTTCTGATAACGCTCAGAAATAAGCATCACATGAGCATGCCTAAGCTTCTTATGCTATAACCACCTATCATCTGTGAAGGATGCAAGACATTTTACATCTTGATTTCTTAGATCATCCAAGAATAACACAAGTGTTATTGTGCCTTTTACTAGACAGAATAACTTGTCCTGAAGTGAGACCAACTATTGTGCATGTATGAGCATTAAAAATAATATTAAAGCCTTGGTCGCAGAATTGGCTAATACTTAATAAGTTGTGAGCTAGACCATCAACAAATAAGACATCAGAAATTTGGAGATTAGAAAGTGAAAATTATATCCTTATTCAAGCTTAATATGGCTAACGATTAAAGAAGAATCAACGATACAAGAAACCAAGCTTTTGAGACTTCAGAAAGTATATAAAAAAGGAAGATCTCAAAACAATCTGTGAAGCCAAAGTGTTCTACTATCTTCAATCTTCACATTCATAAGGTTTAGATCATCACCAAATGCTGATTGAAGATAAGAAAAATCAAGAATCAACAAGGAAATGTTACCTTACTTCAGAAAGCTCAAACACAATAAGGCAGTGCGCTTTATAGAACTAACTTATCATCTTTTTTGCCTTTGAAGTCAATGACCCTAGGTCCTAGAAAAAAAGTTCAAAAACCATGATTTAGCAAGTAGAGCGGTTTCTGAAGGAACATCAAAAACCTCAATATTGCAATGGCTTTTGCAATAACTCTAACAAATAGACAGACTATTCTTCTAGACTACCTTCTCAAGACACAAATGAATGTTCAACACGTGTCCCTAGGAAATCTGATCAAGGCAATGGTCACAAGGAAAGACCTTTATATATAGAGATGTCATGCTTTCAAAAGATACAAGACTGATCGCTAAAAAAAAAGCAAAAACGCTACAAAGTTTTTCCATTCATCTTTTTGTAAAGATCATTACTACTTGTAATCATTTCCTTGTTCAAAAAATCTTCTTTCTACATTCTTTATTGTTCATATGTTCTTCTACGGAAGAATAACTAGAAAAAAGTCATTCAAGTTTTTCAAGTCCTTTACTGTAAATCTTAAGAAAGCTTGAGTGTAGGTTAGTTTGAATTGCAAACCTAAACACAAACCTTTGTATCCTCGATCCAGTGGTGATCAGAGTGAGGTAGCTTGGAGAGGCTATCAAAGACTACTTGCAACGAGACAAAAATAGTTGGTTTATTGGTCACGATTTAGCTTGGAGAGGCTGGTCAAAGACTACTTAGTTTTAACTTGAAGAGGCAGGTCAAAGACTACTCAGATCAGCTTGGAGAGATTAGTGAATAACTACTTGGTTTGTGACAATAAGGGTTATCTGGTAGTCACTGGTAAGACCTTGGGAAGGCTATTGGAAAGACTATCCTTGTTCTTTCTCTGGGTTTGAGAAAGATTTAGTGAAACTTAACAGTTGTAGAGAACTAGATGCAAGCAGGTTACTGAACCAGTATAAATCTCTTGTGCAGTATCTTTTCTCTCATTCTTCATTTCTTTTTTTTTTCTATATCCATTTTATTATTAGTATCTATTCTAGAAAACTTTCTTTCATTTGTTTATTACTTTTTCAGTTCAGAAAGTTCACTTTTTGAAGTTACTAATGTTGTTTTCCACTATGCTTCAAGATCACAACTTGATAGTTTTTATAAAGTTTTCCAGAAGTTCATTAGGGAAAGAAAAGGCAAAACACGATTCAACTCCCCTTCTCGTGTGCCTTTCTACCTACACTCCAACATCTAATTTGTGTTCAATCCATCTGCATATACCATTCCTATGTAGCCTTGTCCAAACTCTTAGGGAAAAAGTTAATTAGGAAATTCTCATCTTTGGACCATATTCCCATTTTGGTGCAATACATTCAGAGATTCATACTAGGATTGGTGCTAATACCGAATTTGATGAAGCCAAGCATCTTGAAATCCTTGGGAATGGTGACATTTGGAGCCAAGCATAGATCATTGATGCTCATCGGGCCGTTGAGGTTAGGCCCTCGCAAAATTCAAAATTTCTCCTGTATACTTTTTTCCAATTCTTGTTTGAGTTTCTTCTGCTCCATTTCCTTTACAATCTTAGACTTGTCATGCGGAGTTGCAATGTCATTATTATCATTTGATTTGTACCTCTTTGGAATACCTTGATCATAATTTCTGAACTTTTACCTCTATTTGATTAAGGCTTCAAGTACTTCCTTGAGCTCAACTCTTTGTTCATGTGTAACGCCCCGATTTTCTGTCTAAGTGGAAAATGACCAAAATGCCCTTGAGGTCATTTTCGGTCCGAAATTCGAGGATGGCCGACTCGGCAGTCCTCAAAGGGCCAACTCAATGTTTGAAGGGGATTGAATGACCCTTGAGTGGTTCCGGAGGCGAAAGTCTCATTTTTCGCAGTTTTGGGTCAAAATGACCAAAATATCCCTATAGCGTTTTTACGCGGGTAAAGGTGCCATTTGAGCCCGAAACTTTCCCCAGAGGTTTAAAACCATGTTTTTACATGTTTCAAAGCATCTGTTTGAGTCTCGGTGGTCCCCGGCAGTTTTAGTACAAAATTACGATTTTGCCCCTAGAATAGTGTTTTTGAGCTTAATGATGTAATTAAGCAAACCTAAGCAATATTAGGCTCTAATCGAAGATTAATTAATTTTCATAATTAATCTAAAGTCAAAATAAATTATTAAAATTTATTAGAACCTAAGATTGCTTAGATTAGATTTAAATCTCCTTTCTAAAACTCAAGATTTCACTCTTGGAATCTTGAATAGTGTTTTCTCTCTTCAATTCCTTAAATCAAGGAATTGTGTCTAGAATTGTTTATACACTAAAATGAGTTTATAACTCACTAATGATGCAAGAACATTCCTTAAATGTGTCTTGACAACCTTGATTACTCATTTTCTCACCTAAACACTTTCTTACAAATTCCTACTCTTAGTCCTAATCAAAGATACACCTAAGCACAACTCTAAACCACAATTAAAATGCAAGAAAACCCTCCCCATGGCTGATGCAATTTCGGCCCTCTCTTTCTCATTTACAACACATGTTGATTTGTTTCTCACTCAAAGAACCATGCTTGAGCCATACCGTAAACCATACATCACCATACTTTGAACCATACCTCACCATGCCTCAAAATCACAACATCTCACCTCATGGAGCTCATGGGGCTGCCCATGAGCTATAATGGCCGAAGCCTCTTCCCCTATTTGCACCTTGCATTTGTTTCATTTCTCTATAAATAGCATGCTTGGGTGAACTTGCATCATTTTGGATTCATTTGCTAAATGTAAGTTTTCAAAGAGCACTTCAAAGTTTCCTTTTTTCTCTCAAGTTCAAGTGTTCAAGTTCTTCAAGTTCTTCATCCTCTTCTCTCATCCCAACCTTCAAATCACTTGGTAGGGATTTTCTTTCAAGCATTTTCTTTGTTTAAGTTCCATTTCTAGTCATGTGTTATGGTTTCTCTTGAAGTCTTTTTAGAACTTCTCTCCCTCTCCTTTTTCTTCAACATTTTCGGCCATAGGCCTTGAGGACAAGGGAATGAGAGTTTGATGATGAGGTTTCATGGTGGTGATGTCCATCACTTGAATAATCTCTAAAGCTTGATCTTTGTTCTTAAGTTAAAGATGTTTTCTTTTATTCTTTCTTCTTGAACCTTGAAACCTTTCACCTTCATGATATTTTAAAATGGTTACATGAACTCAATGATGAGGACTCATGATATTGGTGTTAATGCATCATCAAGATCATGGTCTCTAGAGTTTCAAATGTTTCCTTTTCTTCTTAAAAGTTTCGGTTCCTTTTCCTTTTCTTTCTTCACATTTTCGGCCATGTTGGCCAATGAGGTTCTCAATGGCTTGATGATGAGAGCTTCTAGATGATGACTATGTGTTCATCACAATGAGGTCTCTAGAGCTTGAGTTTTAATAAAAATGTTATCTATGACCACATCTCAAGAAAAGAAACTTTGTGTTTTAAAGAACCATTGAGGTTCACTCTTGTCTTTACTTTATCTTGTTATGATAAGTTTGGGTTGAGGTTTAAGTTCCTTTAAAAGTCTTGTATGAGCTCTAATAAGAAATAAAATGGACTAGCATTCATAGTTAAATTCAAGCTTATGCATTACATATCTACTTTGAGCGTTGCATTCATATTTAATTTCTGAGCCATCACTTAAAGTTAAAGGATAAAGAATGGATTGCATCTCATATTTACATTCTTGTCTAGCATATTTACTTTTCATCACTAAAGAACATAAAGATTTAAAATGAGAGTTGCACTATCACCTAACTAAATCTCAAAACCTTTCTATTTCGGCCTTAAAGTCGATTGTTGCTGAGCCTAGAGCACTAAAATAAAGAAATGAACTTGCATATTTATATTTCAAGTCTCTTATATTTCAAGTCTCGCATATTTATTTCAAGCCTTGCATATTTGTATTCAAGTCTTGCATATTTACTTTAAGCTCTCACTTTACTTTGTAATGAAGAATAAAATGAAGTGCATAGCATGTTTAAATTATGTCATCACTTAAAGACCTTAGAGCTCAGAGACTTGTTCATTTTATCTCAAGTTAAAGTCTAATGCGGAAGCATTCTTTGAATGCATAATTTCGGCCATGTAGTGATGATGAACTTAGAAGGAGATTCATCTAGCTACAAGGGCCAACAATCTAAGTTTTAAGATTCTCTTTAAAACCTCATGAAGTTTATGAGATTAAGACCAACAAGATTTATGAATTTAATTCTCTTTTAAGGAGGGATTAAGTGGTCACTGACCTAAGAATGTTTTTAGTCTCTTTTACGAAATAAAATGGTTTGCAAAAGAGTCTTAGAAATCCTAAAAATGATTCCAAGAGAAACTAGCAACTTATGTGTTTTAAAAATATCAAGTTATGTATCTTCTTGGGACTTAATGTTTCGGTTCTTCCATGATAAGTTTGCTGCTATATGATGATGTTTTGATGTGTTAGAATGTGTGAAAATTGTGTATGATGAAGTAGGAACATTTCTATGCATGATAGGAAAGAAACTAGCTTTCTAGAAAAACCGTAAAGTCAAGATTTAGCATAGCTTCGACCCATTTATCTTTGGACACTGCCCAAACTGTTTCTATGCGAATATAATCAGATTAGGATTGTTTAATCATGAAAAATTTGGTTACAATTGAAGTAGGATTGAATTTTAGCACCTATAGAGAAACTAGTAACTAGAAACCCATAAAATCGCAATTCTAGAACTCTTAGAACATTTAGTTTTTAGAATCTGTCCAGCAACCTTATAATGTAGAGAACATGGCTTATAATTAGTTCTTAGGCATAGGAATGCCTCATAATTGGTTTAGGTCGAACTTATAGCGCCTTAGGCGAAGACAGAACCAAGAAATGGTCTAAAACATAAGTTCTAGAACCCCGCAATTATAAGATTATAATGCTGCCCCTAAGGAATGATGTTGTACAGATTTAATAGAGAGAATAAATAATCATGAGATCTATTAGAAGAGAACTCTTAGGTGCATAAAAGGTTGATAGAAGATGATAGATTAATTACATCACAAGTTTAAGGCCCGTAAGGGCCAAAGCATAAGATACCGTAGGACCAAGAGCATAATAAATTTTTAATGTTGCTTGTGAATGCATGAGAATGATTATGTGAATGCATGAAAATTATGATGGAGGATGCATGTTTGAATGACTTATGTGGCATAAAGAAGAATTTGGAAGAAATTCGGCATGCTGCAATTATGTTGACGAATTTCTGACAAATTCGGTGACTCAGAAACTTTTTAAAAACCTGAGATTTTTTTTATGAGGTACTAAGATGAGTTCTCAGATGACACCGGTTTGGCCGAGCACCTCCAGAGAACTCATGTGACATTGGTACCAAGATGAATTCTTGGGTGACACCAGTTCGACCGAGCACCCCCAAGAAATGCCCCCTAGCCCGTACTGGATAATCGGGATTATGTTTATGATTATGTTATGCTTATCGGGATTGATAAGTAAGAACTAGTGATGACTAGTTAAGGTATGAGCTCATAACCTAGAGATGTGACACGTTCTGGGTGACACCGGTTCGGCTGAGCACCCCCAGAGCGATTGTCTTTTAGGGTGGCCTATGAGGAAGTAAAGTATGATGTTTATATCACAAAGTTTCCCATATGAGAATTTAATTGCCACTTTATGCCACTATTATGATATTCTCAATGTTGTGATTATTTTCTTGCATTAAGTAGAGCCATGCATACATTCTTTAATATGTTGCATCCATGTCATTAAGAATCATGCTAAAATGAATGGACCTTGGTTAATCATGTTTTAAAACCTAAAAAAATAGACTTAATGCATGCTCACTTATTTTGTATACTAAACCCAAGGTTCCTAAGGACGTAGATGATGACACCTAGGTAGTAGCAGGCCCTACTGAGATTCTTTAGCAAAATTCTCACTCCCTCTATCTCTTTCTTTCCGTCACGTCTTTAGATGGCGACGTTCGTGGTTTTTGTGGACACCCCAACCTGGGAGGTACATCATGATCCGGACCACGGGTCATACCATTTTGTGGGTCGCTGCGTCGTTCGAGTATTTATGTTCGTTGGACGGCCCTTTAGTTACCCCATACATAGCCACCGATTCTCTCCTGTCTCCCCCTTCGGCGACGACTTCGTGTTAGAGCGCGCACGCCCTCGAAAGGAGCGGATCCGCCGCACCCCACCAATAGCCTCTGCCATCCGGGACTTCCCACAATATGTGCCCCGCTCGCCCTCATCATTCTCTGAGACGGACCCTTCGGAGGATTCTGCCACTCAAGTACCCTCCGAAGGATCCTCCCCCACTGTACCGATGGACGTTGGGGAGGGTAGTGAGGCTTTTGTCGCTCGGCCGGTACGTGGAGGACGGGTGAGGATGATTCCTCGCCGTGGAGCTCACGCCTGACCGATGCAATGCATCGCCACCCCGGCCAAGATAGCCCAGTGGATCGGGTACATCCCTCCCTTCCAGAGAGGCCCGCAGTAGGAGACGACCGTCGCGGTTCTGGTGCTCGAGCTTTGACTAGGCTAGGATAGCCTTCTCTTGTCTTTGGGGCTATCCATTTGTAGGCGCACTAGAGTTAGGAGAGTTTCTTTTATGCCTTTGCTGTACTTTCATTTTCCATGTATCTTTATTCCAGTTGTATTAAACTAAGTCTCACTCTTTATGGGTGGGCATATCCTATTATATATAAATATGCAGTTCAGTTCTATTGTGATGTGCCTTTACTTGCTTATGTCATGTTGCTATGCGATGCTTGCTTTATTTCCTTTCATACATTATTATTTAACGTGTCACGCGGCTCTCACTTTGCTTTTATAATTCAAAAAAAAAAATTTACCAGTATTTCCGCTAAGTATTTTAAAGTAATAAGGAAGTTATGACATAACAGACTAATGATTAACCTAAATATGTTCTAGAATATTGGGTTAAAAATTAGGATGTTACATCATGCATTGTAGCCTTTAGACTGTCAATGTCTTAGTTTAGGTTTCTTTCACTTTCCATGGCCCTCAGATGGGTTCTCAAACAAAGTTTCTTGGATTAGACAAAGTCCCTTTTGGGGGATCAATAGTTGTGAAGGAGGCACCAGCCTCTTAGTCATAATTACCTTTAATTTCTTTAAGACATTTTTTTCTCTTAAGGAAAACTTACTAAAATCCTAAGACACAAAAAAGAAGTCAACCCAAAAACAAACAAACAGCCTAAAAAAACAAGAGGTCCTAGGGGTTATTTGGCATTAAGTTTAAAAAATGGTTTTCAGTTTTTAAAAATAAAAGATCAAGAAAACTTGTTTGGCCACATGTTTTTGTAACATAGATTTTAAAAATCAAAAAATAGATTTGTGATTTTGAAAACAGAAAACACAAAACACCTTGAAGATGTTTTCTTCAACTTTTGTTTTCAAATTGAAGAAAAACACGATGGCAACTTAGTAAATATTGTGTTTTATTGTGTTGCCACCATTGTGTTTCCTTTCCTGGTTTGTTCCGAAGAGAAAAGAAGAGAAGAGAGCAACAGCGGAAGGGAGCAGATCCTCTGCCGCCACCACGCGACCTCCGCCGCAACTGCCACCCGACCTCCGCCTCCACCACGCATGGAACCAGATGCGCCGGCGCATGTGAACCTAGCCCCCAACCACCAGATGCTCCGACCAAGCTTCTTCAC
Organism: Dalbergia cochinchinensis; assembly: GCA_031216125.1. Lineage (NCBI taxonomy): Eukaryota > Viridiplantae > Streptophyta > Magnoliopsida > Fabales > Fabaceae > Dalbergia > Dalbergia cochinchinensis. The sequence goes on from CM062371.1 coordinate 26,105,611, forward strand.
AAAGCTCCTCCGCGAAGCAACGGCTCCGAGACAGCCTTCAAGCAACTCCGACAACCCAAACCCGCCGACCTGCTCCCGTCGGTGCCACCTAGAGCTCCATCGCAACCCACTCACGCACGCAACCTCCCTGGCCACCTACTCCCCTAGCTCTACCTCGACCGCAACATGCTCCCCTAGCTACGCCTCTGCCAGCCCTGCCACCCGCGAAGCTGAGATCAGCCGGCCTCACTACCAGCTCTGCCTGCGCCTCTACCTGCGCATTGAGCAATGAGAGAGGAGGCAGCATGAGGGGAAAGGAAGAAGGATGGAGAAGGTGGTTTCTGTTTTTGCTTTCCATTCAACTTTTCTTTTTTTGAAATTCTAAATCTATGTTTAATTATCTGTGGATTAGGATTCCATGAGCTAAGATGTATTATTAATGGTGATGATTGTTGATTGGTTGCCGGAAATAGATTATTGCTATTTGATTTGCGTTGATTTGAGAAGGGGATGCGGGACTAGGATTGTTTGGAAACTGGTTTGGTTTGTTGTTGTTGTTGTTGCTATTGCTGTTAACAAATTGGTAAGATATCATGACCAAATTATAAATTGAACATGGCTATAAGAAAATCATGAATAGTTTATAAATGAATTTATAAATGTAAATTAATATCAAGTTGTGTTAAGACTATTTTTAGAATAGAAAGTTATATTAAGACTTTATTTATTAAGTATGTATGAAAAATTTGTCATTTATAGTTATGCAATTTGCCAAACAGTTTTTTGTTTTATTAGTTTTAAAAGTTATTTTTTTAAAAAATTATCCAAACAAGTTTTCTATTTTTTATTATTATAAAAGTGTTTTTAAACTTAAATTACCAAACAAGTTTTTCTATTTTTTTGTTTTTAAAAATCAAACTTAAAAGTGTTTCCTAAAACAGTTTTTAGAAATAAAAATAAAAAAAACACTTTCAAACAGCCCCTAAGTGTCCCTAATTAAAAAAAAAAAAAAACACATACATCCCAAATCCCTAATTCTTAATTTGGGGGCTATACCAAAAGTGAACATACGGCAGGAGCCAAGGAATTGAGCAGTGGTGGTGACCAAGTAAAGGAAGGAGCATCTGCAGATTCTCCAGCACCTCTCCAACTTGTAGCAGCGACTCTAGCTTGGTGGGGTCATTTCGATGAGTTGGCACAGTTATGGGTGATTCACCACAAGGGCTACTCTCGGTGATTACTGCTATGCTTCGCAGAGATCACTGTCCGTGAAGAAGTTTCTTCGTAGGTGGTGCAGGGACAGTGCAATGGCGGTGCTGCAAGGTCTTGTGGTGTAGGATAGTTGAGCTTCAGTGGTTAGGGTTTGAGGGTTGGTTGCTGATTATGAAAAGTGATTATGGTTCACTAAGTTAGAGGAAAGCGGCAATGAAGGATGATGATGCTGGTGATGAGTGTCATTGGGAAGTTGGTGATAGTGTGGTTGTTATCATATGATGATGGCGAGGATTGTGAGGGTTTGAAGGATGAGTGAAGATAAACTGCCTGCTTGCTAATTTATTTCCCTTTGAGATCACCACCCCTTTTTATTGTTGATGCGTAGAATTTTTGAGTTAATTTTTATTTGATCTTGATTGTGGTTAGTTGATAAAAATGATTTGATTGATACAATTTTATTTAGTTAGGATTTGAGTTGGGTTGATCCTATCATTGAGAAAATTATTGATTCTATTTTGATTGGAATTTGATCAGGATTCGGTCAAAACTAATTAGCACTTATCCCCTTTTTGATCTTTTGAGTTTTTTTGGGTTATTTTTTTGTTTAGTGGTGTTAGCGATTTGAAAAAAGAAAGATTTGGATTGACCTTTTTTATTATTATTTTTCTTTTTTCCAATTTTTCAAAATTTCAATCAGAAAAAATATGGTGTTTACAATTGTGTATATAAATAATTGTACAAAATATTTAAAAATAAATAACTAATTCTATTTCTAATTGTAAGGATTCATCTATTAAGTTTATGAATTTTTAATATATTTGATAAATAACGTAACAGACTCTTTTAGAACAAAACTTATAACCTTTTAAATAAATTATATAGAATTAAAAATATTATATACATCTTATGATCAAAATATGAATCATCCAATTAACCTGCACAGAATAAGAGACTTGAATGGAATAAAATGTGCATTCGTTTGCAAGAATCAGATATGCGAACCAACATAAACAAGCGAATAATATTTGCTTGTTATTTTTATCGTGTTATTCCATGTGGCTTCTGTTTTGAATATAATAATAAAAAAAGAAATTAAAACTATGAAACAATTTTAGAACATTGATTGAAAGATAAAATGAAAACTGTATTAGAACTTAAGCATACTTCTTTTTTTCGCTTCTAACTTAAGTATGCTTTGAATAAATATTATTAAATTTTGTTAATAAAAAAATATACTTTATTACACAATCCATGTTTTCCGAAAAACAAGAGCAAAAGATTACATAAGTAAAATATCAATATAACATATTCTATGCATAGAGCTTACCAAAATATTCTATGCATAGATGCTCGACGTTAGCGCACATGAGTGGGATTTGGTACTCTGAATTGCAACTGCTAACAGCGTATTGAACGCAAGTATTCTTACCTGAGCACACCCTCACCTGTGTCAACTGTCAACTCTGATGAAATGGCCAATTGGCAAAACCACTACTGGAAAAAAGGTATTTAGCGGCGGTTACAAACCGCCACAAAATTTGTCATTGGTGCCAAATTATCGTATTTAAAGCTCTGCACATTCATTTGCCCCCTTACTGGCAGTTTGAAACCGCCACAAAAAAGATCAATGCACATTTATTTATCCATTCTCCTGGTAGTTTCAAATCGCCACAAAATAATCCACTATTAATTGCTCTTTTTTTTTCTTTCACTTTTCAATATTTTATTTTGAAGTATACAAGTCAAAATATTAATTAGTATTCTGTACAACACTAATAATTAACAATCATGAACAAAAAGGAAAGTTTCATAGAAATTCTTAAACTTTTAAACAAACAACAAGTGTGTCAAATGTCATAATATAAAATTAAATAACAAATAAACATATTCAAGTGTTCCAAAAAAGTGAAAGCTAAAAGAGCATAAAAACAAGGAAAAAAAAATTGTCTCAAGTCAAGTTGCTATGATACATTCATTTTCAACTTTGGTTGAAATGATCATCACGATGTTGAACATTATGACTAGCTGAGGAAAACGGTCTTACACCTAGTGAGATTGGTCCACTCCCTTCATGTAGGGCCTGAAATCATGAATAGAAGACATATTGTATTGTTAAATTGGCCCACTTCGTATTTTCAATGAAGAAAGAAAAGAAAAAAAAATGATTTCATGTACAGCCTACCATTTAATCATGGAAGAACATATAGAAACCAAAACTAGGGTAACTTAGCTCCTATAATTCTGCAATTGACTTCAAAGAAATTTTAACCATTTCATAAAAATTTATTTACCTCTTAACTTTCCAGATTAAAACTACATGTTTCTAGCTTTCAAACAAATTTATCTCAGCGTAATCTAAATTCTAGAACTTGAGATACAAGTGATCGAAGTCTGCTGCTAAATATCCTAAAATCACTAGTTAGCTTATTCTTGCACGGTTCATTCTCATTTCAACCTCATTCTTTATGAAAGAAAATATTTAGTTAACAATTTTTAATTTGGAGGTGAAAATTTCAAGAATACTCAAACTACAAGTCTACAACACAACTAACAATTAGTAACAAAACTATGATTAAGGTAAAGATAGTAAATTAGTATGATATGCCAAACCATGACATATAAATAAACAATGGGAAAGCGCAACTGGGAAAATCTTTGAGAAAGCACAACTGTGTAGTAAAAGCAATGGGAAAATCACATACATACCTTGCAATAAATAATTCTTGAAGTGCTTCGAAACCTGTCAAAGCATGGCGCTTTCCAACCTTGGATGTCACCATTCCTAGACAATATATATATATATATATATACACATTTCATTAAAAGCCTCAAGTCTAAAAGCACATTCTGGAAGGAATACAAATAATAAATATGCTAATGTAATATTAAAGCGTAAATACAGAGAAAGGCGATCTTACAAGTCAAAACAAGAAGCATAATTATTGAGAAGAAGAATCAAGAGGTTGAGATAATCAATTGCTGAAAAAAAATGGTTGAATATCTGATGCAAATAAACCTAGCAAGAGTAATGTTTGAATACATATTTCATTCACTCCAATTTTGGGTAACGCGTTCAGGGAGTGCTACACCAATAATAATTTAATAGAAACAAGTCCTAGGAAAAGCATGCACATTGTTTGCAGTTCACACCCCCACCTCCCAAATGTTAAAAGAAATTCAAATGATTAATCTAACACTAAGTATCCACAGGTTCATATGCACTCTCAAGCAATGAATCTAAGCTAAAATATGGAATCAAAACTTTGAAGGGCTCAACCAATGCTTAAGGGCTCAGTTACGTTGGGTCCTGCATCTATTCCTTGTTGGAAATCTTCATAATACATGATCATTCTTGAACTATCTATATTGTGACCTCTTGCCAACTTAATCTTAATTATTAACAAGAAATTAAAATTGCTGCTAATACAGATGCAACTTCGTAATCAGGAACAACAGAGCAGCACCATCTTTATATGAACAATTTTACACTCTACAAAAAGTTGTGCATCCAGCCTAGTATACTAAAACCATAATCACACAACAATGAATTCACTGTTATTCAATGTCGCTAAGGGGTCAACAATCAACATCAGCAGCGCAAGCCCTTTCACAACTATCAAGCACACATTCAAAAGCATAAAAGCTCAATTTTCAGAAAGTCAGATGCATTTACAGCATTACCTCAATATATTTCTCTGCAGGAGAACAATACAACAGAATACCCAACACCCTAATTCTCAACACTCAAGAATCTAAAATTTCAACAAAGAGCATCATTTATCATCATCACCTAGCTAACGAAAAACAGAGAAGCGGTGATACTGTGCAGGGTTTTCCTCACCATGATGATTAAACCCAAACGAAGACGCTTCAACATCTTCTGCCACCTCCAAAACCCAACCCAAACCTTCATCATCTTTCCCTCTTCCCTTTGAAGCCGGCGAGAGCATGTCTCGGAGGCCATGAACCATGAGCCAGTCACTGTAATACAACTCAGGGAAAATCGCAGGCATGCCATTCACCAACAACATGTCAGTACTGGACTTGGTGATAGTGAGCATGAACCCTCTCTCATAGTATGGGAAGTCACTATTCTATCTAACTTGAGAATTGACATTTTTGGAGAGATTCATATGTCAGGAAAAAAAATGAAGTTAAGGTGAAAATAAAAAAGGACAAAAGGCAGAAACTTACAAGAAGCAAAGAGCTGGTTCAAAGACTGTGACTTGAGATGAGATTCAAGTACTCCGGGAGCCTTCAATGCATATCCACGACGTGGTGGCGGTGGATCTGGAGGGGGAGGCAGCAACTGTGTGTCTTGTTGAAGAGGAAGAGGCCGTGCGTGTTCCTAGTTGTTCAGGAGCAAGAAGCCGCGATGTTGTGGCTCCGAAAGCACTCTGTGCTCATTGGGAACTGCAGCGACGGAGGGACCGGGATGGAGCAACTTCAGATCTGTGAGCACTCCATGCTCGTTCGGAACGTAACGGCGACAGAGCTGCAATGACGGAAGCACCGGGATGGAGCAGCTTCAGATTTGTGATGTTGTGGAGTTTACGAGGAGGAGAGTTCCTTTGGTTTCAGGTCTGTATTTGTTGTGGGGTTTAGGTGGAAGAGAGCTCCTTTTTCTTACACAAACAAGAACAATGCGGTAATCTAAAAAAAGTTCCCCCCTTTTAAATTAGCGGTGGTTACATTTTATTTAAACCGCCGGGATGTGGTAACCGCCGCTAATCCTTTATTGAACCGCCGTGAATCAATTTAATTTGTGGCGAGAAGCGAAAACCGCCGGAAAAACAAAAATATAGAACCGCTGCTTAAAAACTGCCGCTAAGCAACGTTTTCCTTGTAGTGAACAAAAAGGGCAAATTTGAGAGTGCGAATGCATGCATTTTGTTTAAAATAGGGTGGCGCAGATTCGAAGCTTGAAAGTTGAAAGTGTGGTGGCAAAAGAATTCGTAGATTGCTTACATATGCATAAGAATTAAAGAATTCTATCCCAAAAACAAAATATAGAATTTAAAATTCGAACATGTTAAACTAATTTCTTCTTAAATTTGATAAAATCAAACCTAATTCTCCTTTAAATGTATTGATAACACTGATATTTTCTAGATATAGTGCAATATATACTCTTTTTTGTATTTATAAAATTATATTAATCGCACTGAGATTTGAACTTAAGATCTTATACATACTATCTGTACCCCTTACCACTAGACCAATCATAGTGACTTGCAATATATACTAAAAAGGGGAATGATATAACAATTTCACAAATTTTAAAAAAATACGGTATAATAATTTCAAATTTTCAAGAACTTATAAGTAAATTTTACAAAATAAATACAGAGAAATTAAAATAAAGTTCACATCATTTTAAGGAAATTAGTATAATTTTATCTTAAAATTAAAATTTAATTATAAAATAGTTTATTTAAATTTTTTCAGTTAATTTATTCTATTAATTTAATATTATATGTTTAAATTAAATTAAAAATTTAATAAAAAATTTGTTATCTATCATCATACGAAAATAATAGATACAATATATTAGAAATTTGTTGTAAAAGCAGCCGATAAAAAGCTAGAAGAAAGTTACAGTTTATTCAAATGAAAAAAACTGACGACGATTTTAATTGATTTTGATGCACCGCAATTTTCGATGAATGAATGTAAATAATGAGAAATGAGAGAATCGATGTTTAATTGAGAGTGAAGTTATTGTACGTTCTTGGTGGTGGGTGGTCCTTGGTCTGCAAGCAATTTCAGCATCTGAATTACCGTAACTTGTCAGCCAATGGCTTTTATCACAACTTGTCTGGACATTCTGGTTCATGCAACAAGCGCCGCAAACTTATCAACTTCCGAGGCAGCATTAACTGTACATACAAGCATTTAATTCTGTGCAGTCAAATTATTCGTGGTTTTCCCAATGGAGGAAAAGATACATGGCAACCAAGTTGCCCTTTAAAAATGATTTTTCCCCCCAATAATAACATGCGACTTAAAATAATGAAAATTTGTTAAAATTTGGATTTATCTAATATAGTATCAGTTAAGGAATCGAAAATACAAGTTTATACTCCCTTATTTTTATCCTATCTATCCATTTTTTTATTGTAAAATATCTATCAATTTATTGTATCAAGAAGTATTAAGTTTTTATTTTTAATACTATCCCTAATGTAATTAATTATACTTATTTTTAACAACATTGTAATCATATAAATGTATATTTTACAATAGGTAATATGATCTACTTATATATCTTTTTACCATCACTAAGATATATTTATTATTTTCTTAATTTATATTTTTCTTCGGGACAGATAGGATGAAAATGATGAAGTACATTGAGGAGATGAGTTTTGATGTTTTCTATACAAGGGTGTAGGTAGAAAAGTGCACGAGAAGGGGAGCTAAATCGTGCTTCGTTTTCTCTTTCCCTTTTTACTTCTAAAAACTAAACCAAAATACTATCAAGCTATTAGCTTAAAGTGCAATGGAAACAATGTTAGAAATGTCAAAAAGTGAACTTTCTGAACTAAGATGGTTAGATAAACTCATAAAAAATAGCTTTCCAAAAGAAACACAGTAAATAAACTAAATGCAATAATAAGATAAAAGATGAAGGAGAAGGGAGATACTGCACATGAGTTTTTGTACTAGTTTGGTCAATTCTGTCTATATCTAGTTCTCAACAACAGTGGAGTTTCACTAAACCTTTCTCACACCAGAGAAAGAATAAGGATAGTCTTTACAATAGCCTTCTCAAGCTTTCATATATGACCAGTAGACAACCCCTACTGTCACAAAATAAGTAGTTATTCACCATTTTCTTCAAGCTGTATTTTGTTTGTCTTGTTATCTCTGAAAGCACAGCATCTCTATTTATACATGGTCTTGCTTATGACCATTGCCTTTGATCAAATCTCCAAGTGACACATGTTGATCATCCATTTATGTCTTGAAAAAGCAGTCTAGAAGAGTAGCCTATTTTTTTATCAGAGCTGTTGCAGAAACCGTTGCAAGGTTGAGGTTTCTAATGTCCTTTTAGAAACTACTCTTACATTTTGAACGTGGTTTCTGAACTCCTTCTTCTAAAAGCTGGGGTAATTGATCACGATGGCAAAAGAGATGTCACATCAGTTCGAACACTGGGTTTTGACTTTTCAAATTCAAATTTGAATTTTGAATTTCCTTCTTTTTCTTGTAAAGTGCACTGTCACTGTAAATGAGTTTTTTGAAGTATAGTATCATTACCTTGATGAATCTTTGGTCTTCTAGTCTTCAATCAGAGCTTGTTGATGATCAAAGCATTACGAGTGTGATGATTGAAGATAGTAAAACACTTTGGCTTCAGAGTTTGATTGATATCTTCATTTCAGGTGTACTTTTTGAAGTCCAGAGTCTTGGTTTCTTGAACTGATGGTGTTTTTTCAAATCGTTAGCCATTTTTAAGCTCAATTTTTGACGTAATTTTCTCTTCTATTTAGTTCCCATCTCCTAATTTGAGATAAAATATGTTTGCACATGTAAAGTGAAATTATTTTCGCTTAGTGGAGCCATGCATGCTAATGATGAAACCTGTTTAGCTACTCAAGAAACTCAAGATAAACATTAGTCATTCTTCAAAATATTTTCCTTAAATTGGCTTTGTTGTCATTCAAAACATATTTTATTCACGCTTTCAGAAGGGTTCTGAAGCTAACAATCTCCCTCTTTTTGATGATGACAAACCAATTTGAAAAAAATCTTTTTTGATGATGACAAACCAATTTGAAAAAAATCTTTTGAAGTGATATTAAAAGAATATTACAGTAAATGTAGCGTGATAGATAATATTCTTTCAACTTATCATAGAATGTGATTTTCAGGAAGTCTTTTTCTTAAGGCATAATAGGATAAAAAATGTTTTATAGCCTTAAGTGACTTAAATCATAGCTATTGAAATAGCTCAGTATACTTTCTGAAGGGTATCAGAGCGAGAGAAAAAGACATTGTTTAAGCCCAGTTTACAAGAACAGCTTGATTTTTAGCCATCAAAATGAAACTTTCTGAAAGATCGTGTGCTTGAATAAAAGACAAGTAATAGTTGTGATATTTCATCTTGATTGATTTTCTTATCCAGTACTTCTTTGTCCAAACTTATTTTCAAAACGGATGCTCATGTTTATATATAAAGAGATGTAACAGATCATTTGAGTAGTAAAGAAACATATCAGTTTCTGATGCTCAGAGAGGCCTTTAAAAAGAAACAGGATAAGCTATCCTAGGTTTCTGAAGCTCAGTGGGGATCTGTCCTAATTAGATCAGAGTAAGAGCAGTACTAAGCATATATTGTGAGTTAAGAAATTCTTCGCACAGATATCAAATCATAGAATTTTGAAAAACATTGCTCAAAATATTTAACATGTTTTTAAGTAAGCTTGCACATGGATGTATATATGTATATAACATAACATTTATCAAAGCATAAACATAGCATGTATTAGAGCATAAATATAGCATGTATCAAAGTATTAAGCATATTGTGTTCCATAGCTTGATCATATAGAAGGAACTAAGATATCATATCAAGCAAGTGAGAGTTCCCTCAATCAATTAACACAATATGTATGGTAAGATAAACGCCTGATAGATAAGCAGGATACACACACACACACACACACACACACACACACACACACCCCATAGAGCAAGCAAAAACAAATTGAAGTATTTTGAAAAACAAAACAGATAGTGTTAGATTAAACAACAACAAAAAATTTCAAGGCAATAGAAGAATCAGAATGATTTTAATAACAAAAAAACTGAAATTGTTCTTAACAAAAACAACAACAAAATATGCAAATGTTGAAATAATCTCTGAGTACATCTCCCCCTCAGCTTGCTCCCCCTGTCTTTCTCAGCACAAGATTTTCTTCTATTTTCTTCTCCCCTTTTTGACATCAGCAAAAAGAGGTGTGCTAGAAGCCAGGAATACCATCATTAGCCCCTGTGCCTAACTTCATGAAGAATATCTTGAGAAGTTTGAAGAATTTGAAGGAACAATTCTTCATGATGTCAGAGTTGGGCACCCTACTCAATGTTTATTGCTTTAACCCTAGAGGCAATATCTCTGAGATGTCGCAGGATAAGCCGGTCAAACTGAGAGTTTGCTGGAGGCTTGATTGAAGATTGATAAGGTAGAAAGGGGTGCAGATGTTGATAGAGCCACTCTTGGAGAGGGTTAAGGTATATCTAAGGGTATGGTTTCCCCTGACTTAGGGCAATTCAGCCTGAGCATCAACAGTGGTAGCAACAGCAAATGGTGGACAGGATAGAGTATGATCAGCAACATGAGTAGAAGCTGTTACACTCTAATATTTAACCCAATGCGCCTAGGATGCATTTAAGTTAATTATTAGTTATTACTTTTTTAGTCCAGCTCTTACTTTTAAAATGTTAAAATACTTAGCGAAAATACTGGTCAATTTTTTTTTCCTGAAATTTCAAACGAAAACATGAGCCATGTAACTTGAAAGAACTATGTTGTATGATACGCCTGAAAGCTGATAAAGGACTAGACTCATCATAAGCATACATGAATTAAAGTAAATTTCAAAACATAACACATCATCATGAAGACATTCATAAATAACATCAGAGGTTCATATTACATAAGTGTTTATCATAATAGAATTACGCCCACTAATAATGGTTGGGATAGTACAATCCTTTAAAGGCATAAAAGGAAATAACAGATACAAATAGTCAGGATCTCGACACCCTCTACACTTAAAATAGATAACCCCTAGAAGCAAAGGGGCTATCGTCCACGTGATAGAGTGTAGGCCATTGATGAGATCCACGATCACCTTCTACTGCTGCTTACAGAAGAAATCATTATCCTCTGAAGACGTGATGGAAGAAAGAAAGAAAGGACAAGAATCTTATAAAAGAAACTCAATAGGGAGTTCACCTCCTAACAAGTGTCATCATCTACGTCCTCAGGAACCCCGGGTTTCTTTATAAAGTGGTGAGTCATGCATATGGTTCACTTTATTAAGTTCCAAGAATTATTATCCGAGGCCCGTTCATTTTAGAATACGTCTTAATGCAAGATTGTAACATGACATACCATGACCATATAACTAATGCCATAATTAAACAATATATATAATAAAAAATGCAAATTCGTCTAGCATGATCTTTTTCTCAATATTTCTTGTAGGCGACTTAAGGTGCTTATCTCTTTTTCTTGGAGGCCACCATATTATTTTCTCCTCTCGAGAGTTCTAGGTTATGAGCTCATAACTCACTAGTCATCACTAGCTAACGCTTATCTTCTCGATAAGAAAATTCTCGGCTCCATCTCAGAGTACAGGATAGGGGGCATAGGAATACTTATCCTCTCGATAAGTACGCTTATCCTCTCGATAAGCAATTCCCCATGATCACTTTACATCGAGCACAGCTTGTTACGAAATGATCATTTCTGAGTGTTTTAGGTCACCTTAAGCTTAGCATGTTATGTTGAGATGCAAGAGCACAAACTTATCATGTAATGTCACATGCTTTCATATAACTTCAATACATGCACCTTAAACATTCCAAATGTAATCATAACATGCCACAACAAATCTTATAATTGGTAGCCAAGTATGCAAACATAATCATCACATAAATTCTCAAATATATTAAATTACAACATCTCTTAAGGTAAGCACTTTCATTATCTCTTAATCAGTTAAACCTCTAAATCGGGTAAACCCAACTTTCATATTTATTCATTTATGCATCTAAGGGAGCAATTCCAATTATTCTCAATAATTATTAACCTTAAGAACATCATGAAACCATGCTAGGCAAAATTGGACAGAAAAGGAAATTTAACCATTTCGGTGTTCTAGAAATTACGTTTTTGATCCTTTCTCATTACCAATATTTCCTAAGATACTAGAATTAATTCCTATACCAATTATGGGAGATTCCTACGTATTTACTAAGTGATAAATATCCTTTTTACAGAATTATTACTTACTAAAACAGAATCCATTCTTAAGGGTCCTAGAAATCACATATATGGCCCTTTCTAGTTGCTAGTCTTTGTCTAAGTGCTAAAAATAATTATTACACTAACTATTAACAAATTTTTCCCATTTAAACAATCCCAAACAGCACCATGACATACTAAAACAGTTTGGATAGTGGCCGAAAATGGGTTTGTTAAAAGCTTCTAAAATTACGATTTTTTGGGATTCTAGTTACTAGTTTTTACCTAAGATGCCAAGGATGATTTTCACCATAATTGATAATAATTTTCCTACATTTAAGCCACTCCAAACAATTTTAAACAAATCTGGAAATGCTATGGCAGGAACCAAAAATTTAATATTCCAAAAGCATGCAAAGTTGTTATGTAAGTCATTTCTAGTAACTAGTCTTTCTAAAATTAATTCCTAGTTAAAGAACGTTCTTAGAACCAAATTTTATTCCTTTCGGAAGATGGAAGTATAACCTTTAGGACTTAATTGACAATTTGGAAAATAAATATGAATACATTTCTATTTCTCTAGTTTTAATGCCCAAGACTCCTATTTAGAGTATTTACTCTAAAACACCGATAAACTTTAAGGTCGAAAGGGGTAAGTCTTGAACTTTAATTAGTTAGGTGATGACATAAATATAAACATGCTAATGCAAGCTTTATTTTAATCTTTAAGATTTAGGTGATAACTTTGGAAAATAAATATGAATGCATTTCCATTTCTCTAGTTTTAATGCCCAAGACTCCTATTTAGAGTATTTACTCTAAAACACCGATCAACTTTAAGGTTGAAAAGGGTAAGCCTTGAACTTTTAGAAAATCATTAAGTGATAACATAAACATATAATTCCATTTTTGTTCAATGTATTTAAAACCGAAATAGAACCACACCTTAGGCTTTTAATGGTCTATCACATGAAGGTTTTACAACCATCACCAATATCCATTATCATCAAGCCATGGTTCCAACATTTTATTAACAACCAAAGTCAAAACTAGAAAAGAAGAAAGAAGACCAAAACCGAAAATGGTGAAGGAAAGAAAAGAAATAAACTCAACCACATATTCTTCATCAAGGCTGAAAATAAAGAGGAGGAACACATCATTATAATACTTTAAAGGCTTTCAAAATAAAGAGAGATTAAGAGAGAAAAACTAATCAAAATACCTACCAAAGAAAAGAGAGAGCTTGGTCTTGAAATAAGATGAGAAGAACAATTTCTCCTTGAAGCAAGCAAGTGGTTTCGGCCAAGAGAAGAAAAAGAGGAATGAAGATGTGTCTTGGGATTGATCTTGGAAGTGAAAGGCTAAGTGTTTTGATAGAAGATTTATGGTGGTTGTATGGTGGTTTGAGGTTGAGAGGTGGTGGTGAGTAGTGGTTCTTGGAACAAATAAAGAAGAAGAGGAAGAAGAACTCTTTGAAAAACTAGAGAGAAACTTTGAGGATTCTTGAGCCAAGATTGCAAGAAATGAACAAATGGTGTTATAAGAGTTTCCTTGCATGTGTATTTATAGAAAAATTGAAACATGAGAGGATGAAAATGGAGGGAAGTGTCGCGGCCTTCTAGAAGAACTTGGGGGGCAAGTTTCATCTTAATGTAGGTTAGGATGTGTATTAGAGATAGATTTAACTAGGAAAATGGCGAGGAATGGGTAATTAAGTGTTTAGGTTGATAATCGTCTATTTAGGAATTTCAAGATCATGATTAAAGAGTGGTCATAAATATTTGAAAGAGTTAAGTTCATTTAATTTGAATTAAACTTAATTATTTTGAATTTCAAAAGGCAATACATTTCCTTAAATTAGGAAATGAATACTATTCACCTTTTTGACTTTTGATATCATAAGACCACTTTGATTTTAAAAAGGGATTTAGCTTTCTCTAAGCAATCTTAAGCTCTAATCAACCTCAAGTAATTATTTTAACTCAAGATTGATAATTAAAATTAATTAATCTTTAATTAGAGCCTAATATTACTTAGGTTTTGTTAATCATGTAATTAAGCTCATTATGCCTTTAATTAGAGGCAAAATGGTAATTTTACAGAGAACTCCTCGGGGCCACCCGGATTTATACCGACATCATAAATTCCTTAAAAACAACATTCCAAACTTCTAAATGAAGTCCGGGCCTAATCGGTAATTAATTTTGTATTAATTAGCCATAGGGGTATTTTAGTAATTTTGCTCGGAAAAATCAAAAACTGAGATTTTCACCTCTGACACTATGCGCAACACAATTAATCCCCTTCAATTGTAAAACTAACCTCTTGAGATTAGTCGGGACCAACTGTCCTTGATTCCCGAGCAGAAATGACCTCAGGGGCATTTTGGTTATTTGTACACAAGGAAAAATCGGAGTGTTACAAAAGCAGAGGCAAGATCAAAAGAACCAAGGTCAAGCATCTGAGCCAAGGCAGGAGCAGTAGCTTTATTGGCTTGAGAAGCTCCAGCTTTTGATGTCCTATCCCTTTCTTCCTCTACTAGAGTAATACAGATGGAGGATGAAGGTTGAGGGACCATTAGGATAAGAACAGAAGCTGGTTCATTTGCTTCTTCAGTAGGCTTCTCAATGATAGGTTCTATTAAGGCACTTAGCCTAGCTTTCTCACTTCAGAGCAAGTTTCCTCACTTTCAAATGAGGATGCTTCTGTTTGTTCTTCTTCTTCTACACCTTTTTCTTCTCCTTCTTCTCCTTCTTCTTCTTTGGAGTCAGTAAGAATAACTTGATAACCAACCTCTTCATATTTTGTGACTTCTTTCATCAACATGGAGATCCTAGATTCATGCTTGGGCATACTTTTGAGCTGAGCCTAAATATTTCTCCTTCTAATGAGTTTCATTGGTTTAACTGCCATCTAAGTATCTTGTGAAGCTGTCTCCTATTTTCTTTTTGTCCTCTTTTCACCAGTGTGAAGAAGTAGATTGGATTCATTCTCTTCTAAGTTCTCTGTAACATCCCCTGCTGTCCCCACAAACCAACACAAATTTTTCAGCATGCTTTGTCCTCACTCACACGCTTCCTAGGAAAACTTTCCAGGAGGTCACCTATCCCAAAATTGCTCCAAGTCAAGCACGCTTAACTGTAGAGTTCTTTAGTAATAGGCTACCGAAAAGAAGATGCATCTTGTTGGTATAGGTAGTACAAATCAATTCATATAAGCCTTCCTTAACTGTGTAGTCCCATACCTATAGAGTCTTAGGATCCCTCTTATTCGGGTGTGTAATCGGTTCATTCATGTATCCCTCCGCTTTCGAAGTCTGCCAGGAACCGCTCCTTGTCTGTGCCTCCTTGTACTGGCAATCACTCCCCAACTTTGCAATCCCCGGGCATTACATGCCTACCAGCTTTTGCTTGGTTCATCCCCAAACCACATCCTACTAGGAGAGGTACAGGCTCTGATACCATTTGTAACATCCTTTGCTGCTTTATAAATTGATGGCTGTCCCCACAAACCAACACAAATCTTTTTAGCGTGCTTTGCCCTCACTCACACGCTTCCTAGGAAAACTTCCCAGGAGGTCACCCATCCCAAAATTGCTCCAAGTCAAGCACGCTTAACTGTGGAGTTTTTTAGTGATAGGCTACCGAAAAGAAAATGCATCTTGTTGGTATAGGTAGTACAAATCAATTCATATAAGCCTTCCTTAACTGTGTAGTTCTATACCTATACAGTCTTAGGATCCCTCTCATTCGGATGTGTAATCGGTTCATTCATGTACCCCTCCACTTTTGAAGTCTGCCAGGAACCGCTCCTTGTCCATGCCTCCTTGCACCAGCGATCACTCCCCAATATTTAACTCAACACACCTAGGACGCATTTAAGTTAATTATTAGTTATTACTCTTTTGTTTCAGTTTTTAACTCAAAACTTCTTGAAAATACTTTAGTGAAAATATTGGTAAAAAAAAATTTAAACTTAAATTCCAAAACGTGAGCCGTGCATACTAAGTATCTAATGTCATTCATTTTGCCTGCATAAGAGATGTTAGAAACAAATAACAAGTAAATACATAATACAACCATGGCATAACATAATTCAAATAATAATAACATATCCATAACTGTATCATAATAGTAGTGTCCTATAAACATAAGGACATCAATATGTATCCATCAATAGAATACAAACTGATAAATGAGATATGATCACTCTAACGACAAATATCCAAAGGAAAACTATCTCCGTACCTCCTCGTCTAATCTCAATGGTAAATCACGAACTACACCATCATTCATGTCTGGAGACGACATGGAAAAGAAAAGGGATGAGAAACTTATACAAGAATCTCAGTAGGGCTTCCCGACTCTAACACAAGTGTCATCGTTATCGTCCCTAGGAACCTCGGGTTTAATTATAAACATGGTGAACATATATATAAGGTTCATTTATTAAGTTCTAAATACCATTAGCCGAGACTTGTATCTTTTAGCATGAATCTTAATGTCATGAATGCAGCATATTAGTCATGGATGCATATCAATATCATATACATAATATCATAAAATTCATAAAACAATGCATATGATATAAAGAACATTATGATAACATTCTTACAGGTGACTTAGACTCCTTTATTCTCTTTTCCTTGGAGGCCACCCTATATTCTCTCTTCTCTCGAGAGTTCTAGGTTATGAGTTCATACCTCACTAGTCATCACTAGCGTAATCTTATCCCTTTTGATAAGTTAAATTCCTGACTCTTAAGGTATGGGATAGGGGGCATTGGATCACCTTTCATAACCTTTAATTCGGGGAGTCCAAAGGATCACTTCCTATTTGAATCACCTCTCATAACCTTTTAATTTGGGGAGTCTAGAGGATAATTTCCATATGTTTTATGTCACCTTTAATCTTGGCATGATATATATAGAGATGCAAACATGAATAACTCATCATTAATATTTCATGCTCATGAACTTATGCATCTCAATGAATCAGGAATAACCGTAACATGCCATAAATCAAATTACATAAACATGCATCATATTTCATTGCATATATCCATAAGCCATATAAATCTCAATACATGAACATAGTCATCACAAGATATCAATCACATTCATCTCATCAAATTATCAATATTTACGTTTAAGTCTCAAAGGGTCAAATCATAATTTCTCAAAGGTTACAGGTCAAAACATAATTACCCCTTTTTAACATCTACTCATAAATTAAAGATCTTTAACTTTAACCAATACATTTCAAGAGACATATAACTATTAGAAACCATTCAAATTCATCATAAAAATCTTTTGGGGCCATAGACTAAATTTAACACATTTTAGGGGTCAAAGTACAAAGTTACTTATTTTTGACACTTATCAAAAACCAATACTTCTAAAACTTTCTCTAAACATCATAAATGGTATTCTAAACACATATACACATCAGATATCATTATTTACTCTAATCAAAATCCTTTGAATCAAAAAATTATATAATTGATAGTTTAGGACACAACTTTCCGCATTTTATGAAATGGTCAAAACTAATACTTGTAATTATTCTTTTCAACCTCTAGGATACCAAAAAAAATTTATACATCAAATACTAATAATTCTAATGTATATAAACCATAAGATCAATATCAAATCAGTGAGGAATTAATCCAGTGTCTAAAGCTTTATAAAATTACGATTTTGATCCTTTCTAATTATTAGTTTATCTCAAAAATGCTAAAAACAATTCTTATATCAATTATAAGTAGTTTATACACATTCAAACCTTATAAAATATCATTCTAACCATTTTATTTAAATCAGGTTAGTAATATAATTTTTAAATCAAAAAGCTTGAGAAAAGCACAATCTTTAACATTTTTGGATTTCTAACTCTAACAAAAATTATTTAAGTAATTTAAAAACAAGATCAAAGCCTTAAAAATAAAATAAACTAATCTTAATACCACGAACATCAAGAGGCTAAAATTAACTTAATTTAAGTATAAGAATTCCTATTTAAGATTAAAGAGGTAAGTTTTGAGCTTTTAGAGATTTAGGTGATAACAAGAATCATAGATATGCTATACAATCCACTTTTAATTTTTATCATTATAAGGTGATAACTTGGAAATATAAACATGATATCTAATACTTCAAATATAAATATGAAGATGCAAGTTTATTTTTAGATCTTCAAAGTTTAGTGATAACTTGAAACATAAAATGCATTACTTGAAATTTAAATATGATCTGCAAGAGCTTGAAACATAAACAATGGATGCAAGTTCATTTATCATCTTGTTAAGCTCAAAACTTTTAGAGAATTAAACTCTTTAACCTCAATTAATCTTAACAAAGGAAGTGAGCCTTAGAGTCCTTGATTATCATAGTCCCAAGAACATTATTTCATGGTCTCATCATTAAGCTCATTAAAAGTTAAATTATAAGCAAAGAACAAGGAAATAACATGAAATAAAATCCCTACCAAGTTGTTTCTTGTTCTCAAATGTTAAAGCTTGATGTCTTAAGAAGTAAAGAGAAGAAAATCTCCTCTACATGATGATGGTAACTTCGGCCAAGTGATGATGGAATGGTGGAAGAATTTTTGTTGTGTTCTTGTGTTTGATAATGGAAAGGTTATGTGTTTAGGAGTTAATTTGTGGTTGGAATGTGTATGCTTGAGGTTTAGAGCTTGGTCAAAGGTTAGGAATGGAGTCTCTTGAGTGTGAATGAGGAAGAAGAAGAAAGCTTGAAGTATTGAGAGAATTAGAGAACTTTGAGCAAACTTTGAGTAAGAAAACTATCAAGAGGAAAATGCTAAGGCTAGGAATGTTTGTGTGTGCATTTAAACAATGGAAGAGCTCATATTTATAGGCTAAGGAGGGCTGTATGGCCAGTGCCTTGTGGCTGGAAAAATGGAGTTTTTAGTTCATTTTTCAATTAAAGAAAACATGGAAAAAGAATGATTTTATTCTTGTAATAATTTGGTTCATGCATAATGGATGAAAACACTAAAATATGATGCTAATGGAAGAATTGTTGCTGATCACATCATGGCTGAAATGGGTGGGTTTTCTTTTGATTAAACATAGCCAAAAATAATGCAAAAGAAAGCTAAAGGTATGGTGTTATGGTTGGATATGTTTTTTGGTTGGAAAAATAATTAAAATATGCTGAAAAGGAGGCAAGTTGGCCGCTGGTTTCTGATTCCTTTAGGATCAGATTGGTGATGTTTTACAAGTGGTAAATCATGTATTAGATGTGTATTTACTTAGGTAAAAGATTAGTAATTGATAGGTTAGTGAAAATGGTAACAGGTTAAGTGTTTAGGACAAATCAAGACAAGGTAAAAAGAGAAATCATACACTAGTAAATGAAGTTAATTTCAAATGAGTTAAAATCAATTTGTAACATAGGTTCTAAACTTAGGATAAGAAAATGTAAATGTACAAGATTTTACCTAAACCGAAATCTTAACTTTGATCTCAATTATCACTAATTTTATGAGCTTTCATAACTAAGGAAAGGTAATTTAATTTTACCTTAGGTAATTTTAGACTCTAATTACCTCAATAATTAATTTTTAACCTTAGGTAATTAATTTAAACTCAGGGTCGATGAGTGAAATCATTTTGAGTTTAAATAGAGCTTTAATACTACCTTGATTACAAAAGTAAATCTATTTAGTACAACTAGGGGTAAAAAGGTAATTTCACATAAAAACTTTTTGTAAATACTGGACAATCTCAAATCATACTTGAAATAGTCATTTTGAACCTTTGGGTGAAAACCAAATTCAAAGATTATATAATTTTATGAAAAATTACTGCAGGGGTAAAATAGTAATTTTACTTATGGTAAAAATTGAGAATTGAGATTTTTATCTCTAAGGCACATATAATCCCCATCAGGCATAAAATTAACCCCTCAAAGATAATTTAAATTGGTTATCCTTGATTTCCAGGTAAAAATGACCTCAGGGGCATTTGGTCATTTTACACATACAAAAAAATCGAGGCTTGCGACTTTCGCATGAATCACAAATCAAGTCTCCTATGATGTTTCTCTAATGTTATATTCCTTTATTGAGGATTATTTGACCTCGAATTATGTGTAAAAATTATCTAGGGGTATTTTGGTAATTTTCACTTAGCAGTAAAAATTGGGGTGTTACATTCTCAGTCTCACTCCCTATAACAATCAGCTTTCTTTTTCCTTTTGCTTTCTCCTGTTGCGACTTGGCCTTCTAGGAGGCTTTTCTAGCTTGATCTCCTCTCATCCGAGGACTCTGCTTGCTGGTTTTTCTCTCTATGAACACCAGAAAACTCTCGTTCCACTCTGATTAGTCTCTTCTAATAAGTGTTCTCTCTCTAATCTTCTATGGGTTATGAGTTAAGCCTATCCTTGGGTTATCACAACAAGTTTTTCCTCTCGATTTCTTTCTTTGTCAGGTCCAATCCATGTTTTCTTGGTTTATTGTTAGTTAGGAGCACTATTCCAATTTGTTAGGATCTCATGGCCAGTGGAAATGCACTCCTGGCTATAAATAATTAGTGAGTAGTTGCCCGTGACTATAGTTTGGCCATGTAAATAGTCTTAGAAAATTATTATACCTTCTATATATTAATTTGAGCCAAAAACATCTCAAGAAATTGCCAAAATATTGTTTTATCATCAAAATCATTATTGTAGAAATCCACACAAGACCATTATTGCTCTCACTAAATATTTTTTATGATTGTATGTGCCATACCATATTTTTGGCATATGTGTTTCATAGATATGAGCCAGTTTTAAGCAAAGAATATTAGAGAATGTTTGTATGAGAGTTATGAGTTGAACTTTAATTGTTTGGCAACCATTTCATGAGAGAACTAGTATGAAAAATAGTTAGATAATTATTACATGTATATAATATGTTTTATATTAGTCCATAATAGAACTATGAGTTAACTACAATCCATACTGTTAATCTTGGTATACCATGTTTCTTACTAGAGCATGTCTCCCCACATTATAGCCCACCAAGGGCTAGCCAGATGCTTTTAAACATGCTAGAGGTTAGACTATGGGCTTCAAGGGGTTAGCCTAGAATGTCTGCCAAGGATTGAGGATTATATTAGTAGAAACCATGTGAACTCTATTTAGGACTAAATTTCCCATATTAAAGTTTATTTATTTATTGGAAATTACCAAAATGAATGTACAGTGAATTGTGTGACAGTGATGCATGTATTTTATTCATTATTTGTTTGTCCCATGTGAGTTGTAGGTAATTATTTTTCTACTAAGTTAGATAACTCACCCATCTTCTTCCCCATTCACATCCAGCTATCGGCACAAACACCACTCCTACTTCACCTTAGTAGTTGTTGACAGTTACTTATGGTGAGCTTAGTTCGTAGTGAAGTCAACAAGTTTCTAGAGTATTTTAATAGCTTTTTAGATGTGCTCCGATATAGTGTAGATCCTCAGGCATACATTTATTTGAAGTCAGTATTTTTCATTCAAATTTGTTCAGATTATGGATTAAAGATTTAAGAATAGTCTTTTTCTAATGTATTAAACAATTCAGATTACATAGTTGATTAATAAACTTTCAAGTTGAATAAATAAATAATTTATTTATATATTTTCATAAGATATGAACATTTATTATGAATTGCAGCATGTTAGTTTTAGTAGGCTTGCATGAAGGGCAGCACCACTTATGTGTTGGTCACGATTAGCTTGGTTCGTAACATAAGTTATAAGCCCTGATTTTTGTTTGCACTAACTACATGTACCCTTGAGGTAATTGTGTGTGTGAAAAGTGATAATTAGCCATAATCAACTCTAATTAACTTAATCAAAGTTAATTTTGTATGAATGTATGCTATGTGAATGTTGCTTGAGTGTAATTAGGTTTAAAAGGGTTAATTCTCTTTTAAGTAGTATTAATTGAGTCTGATTGAGATTAGTTAATGATAATTAAACTTAATTAAGATTTAATTACCATAATAATCCCTAATTACTTTAAAATCTTAATGATTAAGAAAGATTAATCTCATCCTTAATTAATAGCAACAAGTCAGAGACAAAGAGGATATGATTATGTCACAAAAACAAAAAGTAAAAGACAAAGTAACTTTTGTGTGTGGGACTTTTGCCATAAAATTAGAAGTACATACTAACTGTAGGGTTTTTGTCATATAAAAATAATTTAGAAAGTTGATTTCATCTACAAAAATAATTACATAATATTTCCTTTCAAAAAATATCTCCCAAAATCCTAATTTGCTTCCAACCATTTAAAAAATTCCTAAAACTATTTTTACAGTTTACACCCTAATTTCAATGCCACTCTCTCCCCCATACCCCCTCACTTTTTTGCCACACACTCTTATACTAACACATTTCAAAACACAATGCTTTTTCTCTCTTCTTTCTTTGGTGAACAAAACATAACCTTCCTATTCTCTCTTTATCTTCTCCATATTCTCTAACTCCCTCTTCATTCACCTTCATCCAAACCTAAGTACTTGATCAACAATCAAAGGATGTGACTCTTAATGCTTTACAAACACCCAACTCTAAGCTAAGAAAACATAAATCCATCTTGTCTACCACAGAGCAGGCCAAGGCGAGGAAAAATTGGGCACGTTTTTGTTCATATTTTCTTGTACAAGTTTCATGTTTAAGCTCATTTCTTAACTTAAATATAGAAACTTTTTTCCTTTTGCTTCTTGAGACATGCTCAAGAATGCTCTTTTTTATGTTTGATAACTTTATTTTAAATTTTAATCCATTGAAATTGTTGTTTTTGGCGATATTTGATGTTTAAAGGATTTTGATGAATTTTAAAAGGTGGAAATTATTTCTAATGATCTATAATTTGTTTTAATTGATTAGATTTGTTGAGCACCCTTTGAATAATCTTCTAAACGATGTATTGTGTCAAGAAAACAAATTTTGGAAGCCTAAGAATAGGCATATTTTCGTGGTTTTAGTATGTTTGTGTTAGGGCTCAAGTTGGTTTTTTGTTATTTTGATATCTTGTCATTTAAAATGTGTCAAAATTATGTGTTGGGTTTAATAAAATGATTTTTAAAGTTGTTTTTGTTGGTTTAATGATTTACTACATGAAAATATCTTTTAAGTGAAGTTAAAAGTATCAATGATTGAAAGGTTATTAGAGCTATGAGGTTGAAAGTTTGTGAAAATGTATACATAAATTAAATTGATGAATTTGGAAGCTATGACATAATATTTTGTTACAAAATGAAAATAAGTGAGCGTACATGTAATCACAAGGCCACAGTTTTTTGGTTAGGAAAAGAGAACAAGTGGGTTATTGACACTTTGTGAAAATTGAGTATTTAAGAAGCTTAATCGAAATGTTTTAATGTAAGGAAGGAAAATTGTAATATTTTTTCTTGGTTGGATAAGTGAATTCTGCCAAATGGCCTTTTATAGAGAAATAAGTGTTTAAAACTTCATGAAATATGAGGATTCAATGACTTTAAAGTAAGCACATTGAAGTAAAAAGGAGAACTTAAAATAAAGGATTTTGCGTTAATCATGATTTCAACCAAGAAAGGCTTTTGATGAGCAAAATGTATTTTCAAAACTTTAAAGTCTAGTTTGAAGTTTAAATGGAGTTTTAGTAATTTTAAAGTTTAAGGAAAAAGTTGCTAAACAAGTCTTTTATCAATCCCTTTGTGAAATGTGGTTTTGAGAAAAGAAAGAGGTTGGTGATGAGTTTTGTAACTCTTAAGTTACAAGGTTTAGTAAACATTATAGCAAGTGACGTTTTATGAGCATAAGACTTAATAAGAAAGTTTAGAGCTTGAAAGACTTAGTTTTAAGTCACAAAAAGTATCATAAGTAAATGTGAATTGTTGAACTCTCTTAATTAATGCATACTTCAGGTGGTGTGAAGAATAAGATTCATTCACTTCAAGGAATGATCTTTCAACATATCTACTTGTGGGAATATATTAATCTCTTGAAATAGAAAAATAATTCTATAATATTTCTTCAGATAATTTTCAATAATAAGAATGCATTCCCTTTAGGGAATGACTATCTTCTAATTTGGGTACAATTACCATTCACGTATAGGAATGATTTTCATTCTCTTATATAAATGGTTGTCATTCCCTTCTTGGAACTACACTTTTATTTATTATTTTATAGGTGGAATTACCAATCAATTTAGGAAATGATATTTGATTTAGAACAAATATATATATCTCAAATCATTGGTTTATGCAATCTTTTAAGTGAGGAGTCATCTCAACCTATCAAATTATATATATATATATATGGGGCCTTGCCTCATTTGACAATAGCTTAGGATCAAAGTCCTATCACTCTTTAACTCAGTTTCATGCACTGTATACATACACATAAGTCATTATATCTCATCATTATAGTGAGTGGTCCTGTTATAAGTTTTTCATAATGACATGTCGTACCATGTGTTATATCTTTTCACTGATTGGAAAGAATATTACAACTAAGGATTCGTCTTGGATTTCTTATTTAATGGCGTCTTCAAGACCCAATTAAATCAAAATAATGTTTGACATCGAAAATTCAAGATAAATAATTCTTCTCAAATTAAAAATATTAAAATGTCTTACCTCAAATCTTTACTTAGATTGTAACGCCCCGATTTTCTGTCTGAGTGGAAAATGACCAAAATGCCCCTGAGGTCATTTTCGGCCCGGAATTCGAGGATGGCCAACCTGACAGTCCTCGAAGGGCCAACTCAATGTTTAAAGGGGATTGAATGACCCTTGAGTGGTTCCGGAGGCGAAAGTCTCATTTTCCCCTATAGCGTTTTATGCGGGTAAAAGTGCCGTTTGAGCCCGAAACTTTCCCCAGAGGTTTAAAACCATGTTTTTACATGTTTCAAAACATCTGTTTGAGTCCCGGTGGTTCCGGGCAGTTTTAGTGCAAAATTATGATTTTGCCCCTAGAATAGTGTTTTTGAGCTTAATGACGTAATTAAGCAAACCTAAGCAATATTAGGCTCTAAACAAAGATTAATTAATTTCCCTAATTAATCTAGAGTCAAAATAAATTATTAAAATTAATTAGAACCTAAGATTGCTTAGATTAGATTTAAATCCCTTTTCTAAAACTCAAGATTTCACTCTTGGAATCTTGAATAGTGTTTTCTCTCTCCAATTCCTTAAATCAAGGAATTGTGTCTAGAATTGTTTATACACTAAAATGAGTTTATAACTCACTAATGATGCAAGAACACTCCTTAATTATGTCTTGACAACCTTGATTACCCATTTTCTCACCTAAACACTTTCTTACAAGTTCCTAATCTTAATCCTAATCAAAGATACACCTAAACACAACTCTAAACTACAATTAAAATGCAAGAAAACCCTCCCCATGGCTGATGCAATTTCAGCCCTCTCTCTTTCATTTACAACACATGTTGAATTGTTTCTCACTCAAAGAACCATGCTTGAAGCCATACCTTGAACCATACCTCACCATGCCTCAAGACTACATTATCTCACCTCATGGAACTCATGGGCTGCCCATGAGGCTGATGGTCGAAATTTCCTTCTTCATTTGCACCTTCCATTTGCTTCATTTCTCTATAAATAGAATGCCTTGAGGAGCTTGCACCACTTTTAGATCATTTGCAAAGTTTAGTTCTCTCCAAAGCTTTTCCTTTTCTCTCAAAGTTCTAGCGTTCTTCAAGCTCTTCAAAGTTCTTCAAGTTATTCATCTTCTTCATCTTCTTCTTCCATCTTCAATATCATCACACCAAGTAGGGATTTTCTTTCAAGTATTTCTTTCTTTAAAGTTCTTGTTTTAGCTTTATGTTCATAGTTTCTCTTGATTCTTTTTAGAACTTTTTTTCCTCTCCTTTTTCTTTCTCATTTTCAGCTATGGGCCTTGAAGTTCAAAGAAATGAGAGCTTGACGATGAGAGTTTCATGATGATGTTCATCACTTGAAACAAACTCTAGAGCTTGATCTTTGTTCTTGAGTAAAATACTTCTAGTTCTTCCTTTCTCTAACTTTTGGAATCTTTAACTTTGATGATGTTTTAAAATGGTTTTAAGGACTCAATGATGAGGTCTCATGATGTTGGTGTTAATATATCATCAAGATCATGGACTCTAGAGTTTCAAAATGTTCTTTTTGTTCCTTGAAATTTCGGCCATTTCCTTTTCTTTTACATGCAAAATGTTTTGATTTTTCTAAAAATGTTATGTTGAGTTCTAAGAACTCTAGACTTTACTTTATCTTGGTTTGATGAGTTTGGGTTAAGGTTTAAGTTCCTTTAAAGTCTTGTTAAGAGCTCTAGAAAGATAAAATGAACTTGCATAATTTATTCTATGCTTGCATTTATATTTACATTCTTGCTATGCACCTTTACTTTCAAGCTATCACCTAAGAACATAAAGATTAAAATGGAACTTGCATAATCACTTAATTTAATTCTCAAAGCCTTTCTATTTCGGCCTTAAAGTCGATTGTTGCTGGGCCTAGAGCACTAAAATAAAGAATTGAACTTGCATTATCACATAAATAATTTCTCGAATGTCTTTCTATTTCGGCCTTAAAGTCGATTGTTGTTGGGCCAAGAGCACTAAAATAAAGAATTGAACCTTGCATATTTACTTTCAAGCTTGCACGTTTAAGTTTATGCCTCGCATATTTACTTTCAAGCTTGCACGTTTAAATTTATGCCTTGCATATTTGTTTTACGTCATCACTCTATTTTGTAAGCAAGATTAAAAATGAAAAGCATGAGCATGTTTATTTTATGTCGTAACATAAGAACCTAGAGCTCAAAGACTTGCCCATTTCATTTCAAGTTAAAGTTTGATGTGAATGCATTCTTTGAATGCATGTTTTCGGCCAAGTAGTGATGATGGACTTGCAATGAGTTTTCATCTAGCTACAAGGACTAATAGTCTATGTTCTAAGTTTTTCTTAAAAGCTTTACAAATCTTTACATGGTTATGTTATCATGAGATATGACTTTATTCCCTTTTAGAAGATGAAATATATTTTGGTCACTGACCTAAGGCTTCTCTTAGCCTCTTGATGAATTAAAATGATTTGCAAAGAGTTTTAGAAATTCTAAATTGATTCCAAGAGAAACTAGTTAACTGATGTACCTAGAAATGTCAATTTAGTTCTCTTATTGAGGATAGATGTTTTCGATACTGTCATGATTAGCTTATGGTTGTATGATGATGTTTTGATGTGTTAGAATGTGTGAAAATATCACATGATGATGTAGAAACGATTCTATGCGTGATAAGCAAGAAACTAGCTAACTAGAAATACCGTAAAGCTAGAATTTAACATAGTTTAGACCCATTTGTTTTTGGAACTTATCCAAACTATTTTAATGGGAACATAATCAGATTAGGATTGTTTAGACATGAAAAACTTGGTGACATTTGGACTAGAATTGAATTTTAGCACCTAAAAGGAAACTAGTAACTAGAAAACCGTAAAAATGCAAATGTAGAACTCTTAGAACATTTAGTTTTCTGGATTCTGTCCAGCAATGTTACAACATGATAAATATGATTTATAATTAGTTCTTAAGCATAGGAATGTCTCATAATTGATTTAGATTTAATTTATAGCGCCTTAGGCGAAGACGGAACCGAGAAAGGGTCTAAAACGTAAGTTCTAGAGCCCCGTAACCACAAGTTAGAAATTCTGCCCTATGCTTTTCAGATTTGAGTATGAACATAAGGATTAGGAATGATGATTAATTATGAGCCCTTAGGTGCATGACATATGAACGACGGATGATAGAGAATTATATCTCAAGATTAAGACCCGTAAGGGTCAAAGCATAAGCTACCGTAAGGGTAAGCGTTTGAATGTCCTATGATTGATTACGAGAATGATTTGATGTCTTATGATGATGATGAATGGTTGTGCATGTCCTACAAGTTCCGTGGCATAAAGCAAGTTTGAAGGAAATCCGGTGAACGCCGTTATGCTGCCGAATTTCCCATCAAACTTGAGAAATTGAGAAAAGTTTGTGAAAACTCCTGGGTGACACCGGTTCAGCCGAGCACCCCTAAGAAAGGTTCTGGGTGACACCGGTTCGGCCGAGCACCCCCAGAACAGATGTGACATAACACTGAGATGCATTTCTCCCGCTACGGTGGGGAGGAAACAAATCCATGAGGGTATTGACATTGAGCTTGCCAAAGCGGACAATTCGCTGTGTACTAGATACCAGTAGAGCGTTTCAAAGAAGGAAATAATCCTAAGATAGGTGATCCAAGAAAGTTATGTATACCCCCTTTATTAGCCCATATTAAATCTAGTGACGACTAGTTAGGATTGAGCTCATTCCTAGGCGATAGGTGAGATGTAGTTTGGTGACCAGATTATCACCGGGCCGGTGAATCGGTTGGATTTTTTGTGGATATGTTAAGAGGGTGGTCTTTAAGAAAAAGAACTTAAGAGTTTTATTTATAAGAAAGATATCACATGAAAATTACTATGCCTCTTTATGCCATATATATGATTCTTATTTCTTTATGATGTGCCCAAGTATTACGATTTTCGTGTTAATGTGCATATGGTATTGTCATGCATTCATCAAATATCTGTTGCATTCATGTCATTAAGACACATACTAAAAGACACCCACTTCGGATAAATAGATTTGTAAAGCCTAAAACCAATCCTTATGCATGTACACCTTTTTCATAATTAAAACCGAGGTGGCTGGGGATGATGACGATGACACTAGTGTTAAAGTCAGGAATCCCTACTGAGAATCTCGAATGAGTTTCTCATCCCTTCCTTTTCTTCCGTGTCATCTCTAGACGAGGATTACAACGAGGTTCGTGACTTCTCTTGAGGCGCGCGCTTAAGGGACACACTAGCAGACGGAGCAGAGGGTTGCTGCGGAGGCATAGATAGCTTAGCTTTTGGGTTGACACTTATCTGACCTCATAGGTGGATAAGGATGACTTCACATATATGGGCATGTTTTGATGTAAATGATGGTACAATGATGTTGGTAGTCTATGTATCTATGAAGATGTAATGATATTATGATTGTTATGTATAATACTATGTTTCATGATTATCTATGGTGTGGTTACTTTTTCTTGCACGTTATGGTTATGACGAACGTTAGGTTAGTGCGCGACTCGCGTTTTGCTTTCAAGTTTCAAAAAGAAAAATTTATTCGTATTTTCCGCTAAGTATTTTAATGAAAGGTTGTAAGGATTGAGACTAAAAGAGTAATAGACTAATAATTAACCTAAATATGTTCTAGGGTATTAGGTTAAAAATTAGGATGTTACATAGATGATAGAACTCACCAATAATAAGTTAATTGAGGAAGAATGGATGATGCTTCGAAGAGCTTGTCAATATATGCTATCTTCGTGTGCATTGTTGCTCTGGCCATGTATAAATGGTAAAGCTTTGTGTTGATTATGTGTTGTAAAAATAATAATGGAGAGAATAAATTGATGGAAAAGAATAGAGAATAATGTTATTGATAGTCTTAAATGTACAATATATGAAAGACCTAAAAGGGCTATTTACAGCCAAATGATGACATACGTTCTTTCTATGTTCCGTGTCTATAAAAATCTTCTTTCTATGTTCTTACAGGACCATACGTTCTTCTAAGGAAGAATATTAGAAAGAACCCAATCAAGTTTTTCCAAATCTGTTATTGTAAATCTCATGAAAACTTGAGTGTAGGTTAGTTTGAGTGCAAACCCAAACACAAAACTTAGTATCCTCAATCTAGTGATCAATGTAAGTTAGTTTGGAGAGTCTATTCAAATACTACTTGCAACATGACAGTAAAGTTAGCTATTGGTCATGGTTTTAGCTTAAAGAGGTTAGTTAAAGACTGCTCAAGGTTAGCTTGGAGAGGCTGGCCAAAGACTACTGAGGTTGTGACATTAAAGTGTAGTTGCTAGTCACTAGTTCAGCTTGGAGAGGCTAGTCAAAGACTACTTGGTTTATGATACTAGAGGTTGCTACTAGTCATTGGTAAGACCTTGAGAAGGCTATTGGAAAGATTATCCAACTTTCTCAGTTTGAAAAAGGTTTTTAGTGGAACTCAACTATTGTTAAGAACTGAATGTAGGCAGGTTTGGCTAAACCAATATAAAAACCTCTGTGTACTATCTCTTTCTTCTTTAACTCCTTTATATTACTGCATTGCTTTTATTGTTCTATGTTTTTCTGTTAAATCTATTATACGTGTTGCTATCATATCTGCTATTGTTCAAAAAATTACTTTTTGAAATAACTGACTGTTTTGACTATAATTCAAGCGCAAAGCTTAATAGTATATTGTTTGAGTTTTAAGGAAAGAAAAGGCAAAGTACGATTCAATCTCTAAAGCAAAGCACGATTCAATCTCTCTTCTCATGCGTTTTTCTACCTATATTGGGTAGTATGCATGAGATCCTAGATTTAAACTTATGACCATTGTAATTTCAAAAATTCCAAAAGAAGAAAAAACTTGTTCTAATACTAATATTGCTATCAAATCTTATTCTAGTACTAATTCTAGTGTGTCTAATACCTAATAACTGTAGGTTGTTGTAGAAAGTATGAGAATGGAAGTTGAATCGTGTCTTCTAAAACCCTTTGATTTCTGAAACACTTAAAAAGTTATATCAAGTATTAAAACTTGAAGCAGTGAAAAACAAGTTACACTGGTTTGACTAAACCTACCTACATATAGTTCTCTAGAACATATTGAGTTCCACTAAATCAACTCTTTTTCAACCTTAAGAAAGTCAAATAGTTTTTCACTAGCCTTCTCAAGCTAACTCACATGACTAGTAGCTCACTCTACTATCACTCTCATGTAGTCTTTAATTAGTCTCTCCAAGCTAAACTCACAATGATCACTATTGAATCAAGTTACAAAGATTTGTGAAGGTTGGTTCACTCCTACAAACAAACACTCAAGTTTTCTCATAATAAAGCAAAGTATGACTTGAAAACTTGAATGATTTCTTTCTAAGAATTCTTCCTAAGAAGAAGATGTTATTTAATAAGAACTTAGAAAGAAGATTTTGTAGAACCAGAAACAGATTGCAAGAAGTAATTTCTTTTCAAAAGAAGGAGGATTCTTTTGTTCTTCATAGATATGCAAACGTTTTAGTCAAAAGTCTTGAGTTGTAAGTACTTGACCTTCTTTTATACTTAATCTTCAATTTCAAACCGTTGCTATTTGATTTGTTTTCCTTGTGACACGTATTGATCATCTTTTTGTGTCTAGGAAATACAATCTAAAAGACTAGCTTAACTATGTCAGAGTTACCTTTATAGTTGTAAAGACCATTGTCAAATGAGGTTTCTAAGTCCATCTTCAGAAACTACTTTTTACTTTCTAAATGAGGTTTCTAAACACTTTCTTCTAGAAGTTGGAATAGCTGACTAAGTGAAAAAGGTGAAATGTCACTATCAGTCCCCATTTGGGTTTGAATTTAATTTAAAATTTGAATTTTCCCTTCTATTATGTAAAGTGTGCACCGTTTAAAAGTAAACGTGCTTTCTCAAACGCCTCTTTAATTTTTAGCCTTCTCATTGATCTTCATTTTTTTAATTGGACCAAACAGAGTATTTTTTGGGAGTTGCCATATTGGAAGGATAATTTAGTGCGTCACTATTTAGATGTCATCCATGTTGATGTGTTCAACAATATTATGAATACTGTAATGGATACAAATTGAACCAAAGATAATGACAAGGCAAAGCATGATCTGGTTGCATATTGCATGCGGCCTTATTTGCATTTACAAGAATTAAGAGATGGTTGTTTTTATAAACTAAATGCCAAATATGCTCTAAATTCCACTCAAAAACAAGTTGTTTGTCAATGGCTAAAGGAGTTGAGAATGCCTAATGGTTATTCGTCTAACTTAAGTAAATGCGTCAATGTTGCACAAGGTAAGCTTGTTAGCATGAAAAGCCATGATTATCATATCTTCATGGAGTGTTTGCTTCCAATTGCATTTACAGAGCTCCCTGATGTTGTCTGGAAGCCCTAAATCAAGCCGAGTTAGTATTTCATGGATTTATGCTCTTCTTTTCATAAGGTTGATGATCTGTGTATCATGTAAAAAATATTCTCATAACCATGTGCAAATTAGAGAGAATTTTTCCTCCCAGGCTCTTGGCCTCAATGGAATACTTGCCTATACATTTAGCATATGATCACAAGTGTGTAGACTTGTTTAACACAGGTGGATGTATGAATTTCAAAGAGAAATAAGAAGGTGTAAAAGAACCGTGAAGAATAGGTCTCAATATGTCAAGCTTATCTAGCCAAAGAGACTTCAAACTTTTGCTCATTTTACTTTCAGCCCCATGTTCAATCTAGGAGAACTCAGGTTGGTCATAATGATGATAGAAGGGAGTGTTCTATTCCACCAACTTTGTCCATATTCAATCAACCTAGTTAAGCTGTTGAAAGAACGAACCCCGATGGCTGACTTCCGAGAAGTAGAATTCTACGCACTTACACATTTTGATAAATTGTGATGAAGTGCAACCATTCAAATTGTAAGTCAATGACCCTTTCTTTAATAGGTAAAAGTGTGATGTTATGCATCCTTAAAATAACCTAAAATATATTTTCAACACTAGATACTTTGAAGAACTGCACTTTCAAGATTCTCTTCAACAATTTTCGAACTAGTTCAAATTACATATAAGTCTATTTTGTTAAAATTATGTAACCCAATATATTGTTGTCAGTAAATCTTGTTTGCTACATGTAAGTTTGATATTTCAAACTTCATCCACGTAGGTTCATAACAAAAATAATGGTGTAATATGTCCCTATTTGTTTAACCTAGCTTGGGGCCCCAAAAATAAAGCTATAAGTTGGCCCATGTACTATGTCAATGGGTACAAGTTTCACACAGCTGATTAGGGTATGGAGAAAAAAAAAACAATACTAGTATTTGTATTAAATGTGATGTTGAGGATAGAGAATGTGATTAGTATGGTGTCTTTAAGGAAACCTTTGAGTTTGAATATGTTGGTAAGCCAACAAAAAGTATGTGCTATTCAGATGTGAATGGTATGATCTAACGCGACTTACTGGAACTCGATAACACAATAATTACAAAATCATTGAAATCAATCACACCAGAAGATATGAAAGTTATGATCCATTTATTATAGCTCAAAATGCTAGACAAGTCTATTATATATCTTATCCTGAGAAAAGTATGTCACACTGGAGGGTTGTGAACAAGATAAAACCAAGAGATATGATTGAAATAGAGGAATATACTATTGAAGATGCTTATCAAATGGACGATCTACCTCCTTCAAGGCAGTAATCGATGCAGACAATCCTGAAAATCCTCTTCCATTGACAATTGGGGAAGTTGATGTAATTGAATATACAAGTAACCATCCAATAAGAAATCACAAAGATGAAATAAGTGATAGTAGTGGTGGTGATTCAGATAATGATCAACAATAAAATGATGATGGAAATAGCCTTAAAACTTTTAGACTAACTAAGGTGTTCAATATTATATGCAATACTATTATGAAATTGTTTGAAATTTCTCAATGTAATTTTGTTTTTGGCTTTTTTCATTGTTTCAGTATAGCTGATAGAGGTAAAGGTAGAGGTAGAGGCTGACCTTGGAAGCTACATTTACGCATCTCTCCCTCCGCCACCACCCCTCCTACCATTTCCACCATCACCCTTTTCACTACCTCCACTAACTCTACCTCCATTCCTGCTACCACCACCCCTCCTTTTAGGATGATGTCTACACCTGGGTATGCTGGCCTCTCACCTCCCCCTTATTCCTAATCACAGCCCGTCCACAATAGTGACCCCTCCTTTAGCCCTACCACTGCCCCTACTCCTAGCTCTGTATCTCACCAGACTCTTGTATCATCGAGTGAGTCACAAACATGAGACCTGGATGGGAAGCCCCTCGAGCTAGATAGTAGGCCACTTGGACATGACAGTAAACCGCTGCTACAGATTAGGCGAATAGAAAAGATAGGTAAGTTTAGACAACTTTTCTATTACATTCTAATTTACATTGCATTTGATATTTGAATGTTTTTCATTATTTTTAATAGTTTTGACGTGTTTTCTGAAGGTCATCACAAGATCACAGAGGTTATATAGATGTTATATAACCATCTATGGCCCACCTAAACTAACATCTCGTGGGATGTCAAGGAGCTGTGGTGGTAGGACTGGAAGATAATTCTATTATTTATTCACCTTTGTTAATATATATATATATATATATATATATATATATATATATATATATGTTTATATTATTTAATTATATGGTTACGATTACTTATGTGTTGTGAGTTTTGTGTATGGAAAGGACATTTTATACTTAGCTCGAGCATGAGCCCGCCGTTAAAAGGGCTTGGAGGATTAGGTCCTCCAAGCGCTTGCGACACATGATCCATGATGTTCGCAAAGGGCACATGAACTGCTCATGGCTGAGTGATGCCACCCTTAGTGTGTCGCAGCACCATTGGGCCTCCGACCCGACCTTCAAAGATAGGTTGGAGAAGGGGAGGACAAACCGAGCCTCCCAGAAAGGCAGGTCATTGCATATCGGTAGGTCGAGCACCCAGGAGGGTCCTCATCGAAAATGTCTGGTAAGTCTTTAACCTTTCTACATTTAATATATTATTAAATCTTAGTTTACTACATTTCAATTGTGGCAAATATTATGTTTTGATAACTTTCTTGTGCTTATTTATGCAATTGAGGGAGCTAAATCACCCTTTTGGGAGACCCAAACTCAAAAGGGTGCAGTGTGAGTAGAGTTAGGAGAGGTCTGGGTAGATTCTTATTCTGAGGCCACTTATGTAAGTTTCAATTCGAACATATTTTTACTTAATTTTTATTACTTTTTCATTTATGTCATAATTATTGCTTACAATGTATTTTATCTTTTTTCTTTTATAGCGCGAGTTCACAGACCTATGGGAGCAGGCGCAGACCCAGTACTAGACCTAGGTGGTTGAAGTTGGGCCCGATGCTAATGTTCTTCCTCCTCCAAACGAGGAGGATGTTTGGGCCCAAGTGGTCAGCAGCCCATACAAAGGTTGCATATACAGGATGTGGTACTATCCTGACAGTAAATCCCTATCCTCCGCCCCTAAGTCTACTACTAGGGATGACGCCCTAAGGGAGCATGTTCATGCCCTAAACTAGGAGCTGCAGCAGCAAGCACAACTCATCCAGCAGCAGGCATGACTCCTTCAATAGCTCCAGGAGCAGGCAGTAGGCCAAGCAGCAGTCCATGGAGTAGTAGCAGTAGCAAGAGAAGACCAAGAAAGAAAAGATTAAGTTCAAGAAGATGCAGTAGAAGGTCACTACTAATGTTATGGCCTTCTTCAGGGATATGCAGGCTTCAAGATCCTCTGGCTCCGACAAGATACTCCACCAAATGCCGCTCCCCTCTATTTCTGAGGGCTCTTCTCCCTCCTATGACACAGATGACTCAACTAGGTCCGATGATGATGATAGTGCCGACGATGCTAACAACCAACAAGACTTTAGCTTGATTTTTATTTTTGATATTTTATTCATTTATCACACTTTGTATATATTTTTTTTATATTTTATTATGATACTTTGTTTAGTTATTGCACCGGTTTGTTTATTTTACTATTTTTTTATTTTTTTTCACTTAACATCACTTTAATCGGTAATTGAATTATTATATTAAAAAATAATTAAATACGATCCATAGTTTATATAAGTGAGTTATAAAATTACAATGGCATTAGCCAAAAAATAAATTTATTAAAACTTTACCGATGGGCACATCCATCAGTAACAAATTATAGTTTAAAATTAAATAATTTAAAATAATAACACAACCACAGGTAAACCAGTCAGTAATATCAATTACCTGACACCATTTGTAACACCTTTAATCTAATTATATCGATTGCTTTTTACTTTTAATACCTATCAGTATAACAATCAAAAATTACCGATTGATATAATAACCGGTCAGTATAATTAGTACCCGTTGGAAAACTCATCTGTAATTCCCTCAATTTCCCGTGTTTTTCTTGTAGTGGCTTTTAGCGTAAAGAGTAATAACATATACTTCCTTTCACATTTAATCGTTCCTCCGAGAACTTGCGATGCTTCAGTTGAATAACTAAAATGAAACTAACGTTAGGCTTTCCATCAGGAAAGACCCTAGGAAAAAAAATCCTAGAAGTATTATGCAATGGTAAGTATTTGGGATGGGATGTTACAGCCATCAGTTGATCAATCTGTGTATACATTTGCCATCTACCGATTGTAACTTAGATATAAATCTCCAACTAATTCTGTGCATTATCACCTATATACATGACAAAAATGGATTAGTTGTGGGGTGAGATCAACTTATATTATTGTATATAACATGTTGGTTGCGAGAGTTATTTGATTGGTAGATAGTCTTGTTAAGTTTGTTAGGCCATACTGTTATTTTTCTATTTTTTTATAAAGATTATACTAATAATTTTAATTCGTACACTATGTATATTAACATAAATTTTTCATTAAAAGTCATTTAATTATGTATTTATATTTTGTTTATTAGAAAACAATTATACAAACAAATTCATCAAATAATCTGACAATGCATCACTAAATATTAACATAAATTTTTTATTAGTACGGTATATTAAAATTAAATCTTACTCTGTTCCTTCATTCAACTCAAATATGCTTCAATTGTTTTCTCACTTTCTTAGTTGTTTGCTTTCAATAAGTTTTATGTGCAAATTACCTTATAATCTAACCGTTTAGGTTTTTAACGGAATTGATCATTTTTAACAATTGAAGCAGTAATAAGTTAAACAGTATATATTATGGTAATTTTGTGTGCTTAGGACCCTTTTATACTCCTTAACAAGATGAGAGTGTCATATTCACATAAAAAAGAATGAGAATGTCATATTATAAAAGGAAAAAATATTAAAAAAAGATCATAGATCGGTACATATAATTATAGATCCTATAATAATAAAATTTAGGATGCATTTGTTTTAAATTATTTTAATAAAAATGATTATTTTAATTAAAAAATCATTTTTCTAAGAAGTTACTCATATAAGTTTCTATTCAAAAACCAATTTTCAACCATGATATCTAGTACAATTGATAGTTAATTGGACTCTATAAATATCTAGTTAGAGATTCAATTCTAAATTCTAAATGATCAATAGTGATATGAATAATTCTATCAAAAATATTCGTTAACTGATTTTTTTGTTCAAAATAAAAACAAAAACAATAATAATAATAAATCCCTTTTTCATGATGTTGATAATGACAGATGAAAACAAAATATTCTATATTGCGAGGACCATAAATCCACGTTTTCATAATGCTATATCATCCCTTCCCGCGAAATATATAGACGCGCGTTCCGTGAGTGTCGGCTGCTAATTGTACAAATCATGCCTCTATATTTTAATGACAGATGCAAAGCATGCACCTATTATTTAGTTGGAGTATCTGAACAGGATGGAGCATTGTGTTTTTCAGGGATTACAAAGTGGTTAAAAATATAATATCATTCAAATTTTTTTTTTTTGGATGAACTCATATATTTATTGTCAAAAGTAATGACTAATTTACTCAAGATGTAGAACTCACATAAATGGATTTTTTATCAATAAATATATATGCCTAACTGGTGTGTTATAATAAATAAATGATAATTATTTATTACCTGATTTGATTTCGAATTGATTGGATACTGATTGGAAACCAATTATCTTTTCAACATGCTTTTGTATATATTACACTAGATTTTCAATTAAATAGACTGAATGAGTTGCACCTGTAAAATGCTTCGTACAATTGGGTTGCTCAAATCAAGTTTTTAACATTTGGCTTGAGTTTGTAATACTTTCTATTTAAACAGATTAATTAATTTCAGCATATCAATCACATTTGTAGCTTAGTTACATTCACTATTCAAATTATTTTTAAGATATCATTTTTATATTGAATCTTGCGTTACTCAAAATCATACATATTTTATTTGTGTAAGTTATATACATATATTTTTTTTTTAAGATTTGTAAATCTAATGAAATATGAATACACTGATTTTTTGTGATAGTTTATGTAACTGCACTTGTATATGCAAATTTGTACATAAGTTTGTAAAATTGTTTGAAGAGAAAAGTATATGCTTATCTACTTCTACCTAGAATTTCAATGCAAAAGAATGGTGCGATATTCCCCACTAAATAAATTACTTTTGAAAATTTCTTAAACTTCAATCTGAAAAAATGTACTCTTACATATTGAATAATTAATAAGCTCTAAAAATAATTTAATAATAAATTTTTTTAATAATATACATAAGATTTTAGATTTAAATACCATTATAATTAATATAATTTTTAAAATATTAAAAAAAAATACCAATAAAATACCAAGAAGGAAGAGACTGTGCACTTAGGGCGTGAGCCTAGCAAAGTCCGCAGGTGTTTGAGGATAGGGCTATTGTGTCACTTTAGTTTTTAATTGGTTCTGAAAGTGCTGTAATACTTTCACCCCTGTTTTGGGGAGAATAAATTCTCAAAAAAAATAATAATAAATTTATACGAAAAATGGTTTTAAAGGCCAAACTATTAATCCTTATCAAAGTATTAAAAGAAAAAAAAAGGCATTAATTCAGTGTATGTAATCTATGTCAATTACATGTCCACTTGACGGAGGCGTACAACTTAGTTAAACACCGCCGAAAAGGCATAAAAAGAAAAGAAAGACCTAACCAGGCATATTCCAATAGATTGTCAGAATATTCAAATAGATGGCATGCCAAGTTGTTAAGTCTGGGCGACAATCAATTTGTAAAAAAGATAAGATTGAGTCACGCGGGTCGACCGGAAGCAGTGAATATTGGGAAGATGTTGCTCGTAATTAATTTTGCACAAAACAAAATCATATAAATGTCAAATCATGCCTCGAATATTAACTATTAGGACTCAATGCAACTGCGTGTAAAAGTTTAACTATGACCACAAAAATTATAGGATATACTGAGATTCTCTAATATGACCTTGTGCAATGCATAAAAATGACATCATAACCTAAATCATACGTACAAAATTACAACCGCCTGTCACTAATTCATTGTTAATTTAGTTTATGCATATTATAGGGCCATATTTACAAGTCACTGTCCAACCAGCGATATCTCTGTAAAAAGATCTTTCAGAAACGTTCATCTTATCAACCACGTTTTGAAGTGAGGTACGCTAGTTCAGCCAAATCAGGAAACCCACCCTTCGCGCGGAAATATCCTCGCCTATCACGTGCTTCAATCATCGCATGAAATCATGAATATTTATTTTAGTTTCACCCTTTTATTTTTTAATTCCACCAAAATTTTCTCCCTTAAAATTTAATTAATCTAACTTTTTATTTTCTCCTAGGCGCCTTCAGGCTTAGGTCATTGATCATCAACTAGATTTCCCACATATATAAAGGGGTGGGTTCTTGAAACTTGGGGGGCAGAGTTAGTTGTTCTCTATTTGCATTTTCTTTCTTCTCCGCGAAGCAAAGCAACGCACAAAAAGCACACAAAAGCACGCCACACACAACGCAACACAACACAGTGACCTCTCCAAGATTCAATCAACTCAGATTTCTGCGGCCATGGATTGGGTACGAGGAGACGCAGTTGGTAGAGGAAGCTTCGCCACGGTGAGTTTAGCAATACCGGGAACCGGTTCCGCCCAGTTCCCCTCCCCGATCGCCGTCAAGTCCTCCGAGGTTGTCACCTCGTGCTGGCTCAAGAACGAGAAGCACGTACTCGATTGCATAGGCACGTGCCCAAGAATCATCCGGTGCTACGGCGAAGACTACAGCATCGAGAACGGCGACGAGTACTACAACCTCTTCCTAGAGTACGCCACTGGCGGTAGCCTCTCCGACCAGCTCCGCTCCCATGGCGGCCGGATTCCGGAACTCCAAGCTCGGCGCTACACGAAATCAATCGTCCAGGGACTCAGGCACATTCACGAGAACGGGTTCGTGCACTGCGACATAAAGCTGCAGAACATCCTCGTGTTCGAGGACGGAGAGGTTAAGATTGCTGATTTCGGGCTCGCAAAGGAGGCAGGGGAGGGAATTGGGAAGAAGAAAAGGTTCGACTGCAGGGGGACTCCGCTGTGCATGTCGCCGGAATCGGTTAGCGTCGGCGAGTGTGAGTCGCCGGCGGATATATGGGCCTTGGGGTGCGCGGTGGTGGAGATGGTGACGGGTAAGCCCGCGTGGAACGTTCAGAGGGATTCGAGCATTTGGTCTTTGTTGCTTCGAATTGGGGTGGGAGAGGAAGTGCCTTTGATCCCTGATGAGATTTCGCAAGAAGGGAAGGATTTCTTGGGGAAGTGTTTTGTGAAGGATCCGAGGAAGCGATGGACGGCTGAGATGCTTCTGAGGCACCCTTTTATTGCCGGTGACACTGTTCCATTGAAGGGTGTGAGTGAGCCTTCGCCCTCGCCAAGGAGCCACTTCGATTTCCCTGATTGGGTTTCCAGCGTCAACGGCTCTGTTCCGAGCTCACCTGAATCCGGTGAGCCCAGTGAATTGAATTTTGGTTCGTCGTGTTTGTCTTCGCCGGCGGATCGGCTCTTGCGGATCGTGACGGATCAGTTGCCGGCGAATTGGCGGGAATCGGATAGTTGGACTAGTGTTAGGTGAAATTAGAGTTTTCTTAAAGCAGAGGAGCAACAGGGGAACTAGACGATTGTTCTTTGTTAATGACAATTGTTAGGTCCTGTTTCGATTTTGATTATTCACATTCGTTGATTCTAATTTTAGGTTGTAAATTGGGTAGGATATGCATGTACATTCATGATCTGTGATCTCACTTGATGGAAGAGTCCTAACTGGCACCCCTTGTGGCCCTATGTAGAGAGGCTCATTTTATAATACCAATTTTTGATAATTTTTTCTCACCTGTTGCTTCTATTTGATTCCTTGATCTTTTCCTTCTATTATTTTATTAAGGGGGGCTGAACTTTGTTTCGTTCAGTTTAGCCCTGTGAAAGAGCTTTTACGAGTGTGATGCATCAGCCGCTGTGAGCCCGGGGCAGTAAAAGTATCGACATGATCACTAAGCACATGATTACTTCTTGTCTCACAGAAGATATGGTGAATCAGGTTTAAAAACTTTTCTGTTGGCTTGATCGGTGTTAAATGTCCAAATTAAAGTCATTTTTGTTAGGCGTCGGCAATGTAACCGTTTGACATTTCCATTGTCAATGGGGTAAAGTAAATCAATGATTTGGTCTCGGTTAGGCTATATTTTCCCTATTGTGGATTCCTTTGACTTCTTTGGTTTCAAATCTCAAGTGTGAAATGAAAAGGCATTGGGAACACCTGGGCCTTGACGGTCTGGTGTGCCAGCGAGAATACAACTCTTTCTAGCACTTTGGAAACAAGGAATCCATACTGGCGAATGGCGATGAAAAGTAAGAACATGAAAATTAGAAATGAGTAAAAGGTTTTACATTCATATTTGTGAACAACCCCAATCTATTCGTTGTACTCCACGTGGAGTACCCAATACATTTCAACTAGTTTTTACTTTCTATGAATGTAATCACATAATTAGTATAGGAAGGATAGAAAGAAAGGAATCCACCATTACCAACACCACACAATGCGTCATAGAATTTTGGGACCGTAGGAGTAAGGTGAAAGTATTCTAGATTTTCTACTTGTGGGAGGGGGCAGATATACGAATTCAGAGCAATAAAACTGGAAGAAAGAGACTAAAAGGTCAATTAAGGAACACCCCAACTCCTATGACTTGTACAAACCAGGGGAAAGTGGGGAACAAAGAAACTCCGCATAATATCCTCAATTCTGTGCGCGAAACATTCATCATTTTGACCATTTTAGAAAAATCTTCTTTCCAGAAAGGTAGAAACTAGAATGTAACAAGTCAAGAACGAAAACCTTATCAATTCACTCGGTTAAATCAATAAGCCAAACAACACCATCAACACGTACTTTACAACACTTATAGCAGATATTAATATATTATATTGCCTAAATTTGTGTAACGCTGGACTACTTAGCGTAATTAGGATTTGGTTCCAAGGTGAATATGGAGATTCGGGGAGTTCTCTGGTGTTGTTCGTACTCAATGCATTTGGTGTTGTCCATGAATTCTTCAATAAGATGACATTTGGTAAAGTGGGCCCTATATTGTTGGATGATGATATTGGGAGTTAACATATTAATAGAGTGGATGGGTGGTTATGATCACTCTCAAATGACTATTACCCGTTTCACTCATTTTTAGTTAGTTTGTCTAAAATTACTCTTCTTTTCATATCTTAATCAAAGTAATAGTTTAATATTAATTATCCATTATTAATCATGATTTTATCTTTATTTATTATTTTTATTAGTTTAATTAAAAATTGTTAAATTATTTAAAGTCATTTTACCAATAAAAAAATAGATATTTCTTTGAAATTATTTTTTATTGAATATAAAAAGTACTAAAAATTAATTTATGTAATATAATCATTTAGATCTAAACATTAAATTGTTTGTTTAAACTTTTGGATACTATAATTATCTAAATATAATAAAAAAGACTATTTATTTGAAAAATATTAAGTAAAAAAAAATAAAGGCATACTAATAAACTGTGATATTCAATTTTAATATACAGAAAAATTCTAAAA
Organism: Dalbergia cochinchinensis; assembly: GCA_031216125.1. Lineage (NCBI taxonomy): Eukaryota > Viridiplantae > Streptophyta > Magnoliopsida > Fabales > Fabaceae > Dalbergia > Dalbergia cochinchinensis. Next base: position 26,148,524 of record CM062371.1, read on the forward strand.
AAATTTCAATATTCCTAGAATATGTAAGATTTTTTTAATATAAAATTATAGTAAAAAAATATTCTAGGAATATTGTTTTAATTTTTATGTTTTTATAACTGGTAATGGAGTGAGAAACCTAATTAAATATTTATTTTTTGTATAAGGATCCAATTGAAAACTTTTAAAATGTAGGGATCTAATTAAAAATTTAATAAAACTATAGGAAATGACGAATTAATTAAATCTTATCTAGTGTGATTGCGCATCATTTTGCAAAAATAACCAAAAAACAAGAAAGTGTGTTCAATGTGAATAAAGCAGCCATCATATGTCGTCACCAGGTCATTCCACATGGACAACAACACTATAGCCATTGACCTTAGACAACACCATGGCATTCCCCATATGATTCATGTGAAAGATAATTTAAAATGCATTGCAATTTTCAAAGATTTTCTTGGAGCCTTAAAAGTGAAAATTACGCTGCGTTTGTTTTACTTTTTGGCTTCTGCCTTCTGTTTCAGACGAAGCTGGAAGCCATAGAAACTTAATAAACACAAAAATCGGTCACGTGCACATTAATTATTCGTGGTTTGAATTTATGGCAATGACCAATTTTTGAGCTGGACATGGTAGCCCACAACCACAACACAACAGAGCTATGAACCTCGCGTGCATATAGACCCAATTTGGAGAAAAGTTGAACCAGTCCGTGTGCAAAGGCATAGCTGAACTAACATGGGCCACATAAACGCAAAGCATTCACCGTAGACAAAACCAATTTTTTAATCTTTTAGGCTGGATTTTGGGGCCCGTAAATTATTTCACAAGACGATATCCAAGATTTTATTTTTTAAAGCCACGTGCTCCACCGATATCTCTACGCACAAAATACCCATTGTGTCCTGATTCAGCACTGGTGTCGATAGACGAAATTTGTCATTTTGTTGGCTCAAGAACAAAAATAAAAAGAAAAGAAATTTGTCATTTTCTGACAGTGCGCCTGTGGCGAGGGTTGTGCCAATGGAGTTTATACATGTCTTTATTTCTTTTCTCCGGACAGATCTTAATTTCTATTTACTATCAGTATTAAATTTTTTTATAAATTCATCAAATCATATTTTATCATATTAGTAATAATAGTTTATCCTCTCACGTACTACTTCAAAAGTAATATAAATCAATTATTTTTTATTAAATAATAATATAAAATATTTTCTGCTGTTTTTGCATTAAAAATTAAACTCTTTTATCAACTGATATAAACGAGCTCAAAAAGAAGCAAGTATTACAATAGATCACAAACAATAAACACATAAAAGCTATTACCTTGCTTTCGCCATTTACACAAACAATTTTAAAGGCATTTACCTAGTGTTGGCCTTATCAACTTCTATCAGTGATTATGATACTCTCAAAGCAGCAACTAAGCATCCAATTTGGCAAAGATTCTCTTTTAGCAAGAACTAGATTACCAACCCGTGTGATGCACGGGTAAGTTATGTAGTGTTAATCTAAAAGTGGACAATGCAATGAGAATACCAATTATTAGTATTAAACTTAAAAGAATTCAAGAAGGCATCAATGTAAACTATTTTGGAAACAGCACAAAATGATTTAGTATAACTTTTATATTTTAAAAAACACAAAAGCTCAAATAGTCTAATCATAAGCCCAATATCAATATTCATGAAACTACAGCGAGTGATCAGAATAATGGTTCCAAAAGTTATAGTATCTATAGACATATATGCAAACAATTTTACCAACAATAGAGAGAATTTAGCAAATGATTTGTATGCAAAATCCAAGTAGTTAAGAGCGCATTTAGTTTGGACGTTTTCTATTTTAATTTTCAATAAAAATAGAAAATATGTTTGGTTGAACTTTTTGGGAAACGTTTTTATGAAAATAGTTACTGAAAAATCCACAAAATTGAAAATGCCAATTTCGCGTTTTCTTCATTTCTTCTGTCAATTGTTAGACAACGAAAATGGTGAAAATGCGATGGCATCACCGTAATATTAATGAGATTGTTCTCTCTCTTTTCTCTTACAACTATCACGAAAAGCAACCGCACACGATGCTGCTATGGTCTTTGACCTTTTAACTCCAAGTAACCCAACTTTGATGTAGCCACTAGCACCCATGTACAATCCACATGCATGGCCTATTCTATGGAGTTCAAGTGGTCACATCATAGATTCAACTGGGAGCGCCACAAATAAATTGGCAATTGATTGTTGTTTTATGGCTATGCATGGGATTTGGTGAATCTAATGATCATGAATTGTTACTAATAATGGTGCTGCTTCGACACCTTTTAGAGATGGGACTATGGATTATAGACAGAACATGGAGCATCTGCTGCCAAGCAACGTGACTGAAAGTCAGATAAAGAGAAGATGGAAGAATGATGAAGAGTGAAGATGAAGGACACGACACTAGTGGCAGACATGGGTGGTGGTTGGTGTGTAGGTGACGGTGACAAGTGAGATTTGGAAAAAAAAAAAAAAAAAAAGAGAAAGAAAGCCACCCTAAAAAAATGGTGGTTTTACATAAATCAAATAAAAATATGTTTTTCTATATATATATATATATATATATATATATATATATATATATATATAGTGTGTGTGTATTTTTTAATCATTATCTCTGAAATATTTATATAATTTTCAACCTTTAATTAATAACAAGTATATTTCCATTATTTTAAATTGTTAAAAATTTCATTAAAAATTCAAATATATTTTTTGTTATTTAATATCAAATATAATTTCATTATCTTAAATGTGATTTTGAGGATCACATTTTGAATAGAGATAAACCAAACACATTTTCAAAATTTTCACTTTTTGAAAATAAAATTTACTTTTATAAACTAAATGTATTTTCTATATCTGAAAATAAAAAATGGAAATCATTTTCAAAAAATAAAAATAGAAAATATTTTCACAAATCAAATACGTCTAATAGTCTCGTTTTCAACCTCCTAAACCAATTGGAATGAGTGTCACCATCTATGCATTTTTAATCATTATCAACCACCAAACATGCCATTACAATTATTTGCACAAAAATTTGGATGACGGGGATAAGATCGACTGAAAGAAGCTAAAAGATGACAGAAATATATCTTGATCTAACATGCTTCACTAAAAGCAAATATTCAACTAAAAAGTACAAGCTTAAGTGAATCAAGAGAGCAATTAAATCCCAAAGTGGAATTGCTCCATGCAAACCAAAAGAAAATAATTTATATAGAGAGATTCACTACACGTTGCATTTATTACAATGAATAACTAAGTGAAATATTTGTATATTTATATAATTACACAATTTAAATATTATGCATTGTATGTAAAAACTGAATGGTCATATATATAATTATTTAATTATCATTATATGTTATAATTGGATTGTTATTTACCACAAAATTTATGCAAAGCAATGGCTTAACCCAAAGCAATGGACTGTTATCTAACCATGATTTTCTCACCATCAAAGTTAATTTCTGGATAAGAACATTGGCACCTATCATGGGATCAGTAAACAAGCCTACCCCACTAAGGTTGGTAGAATAAACCAAACTATAAAGAATTACCACAGTAGAGAACAAATCCTTATCAAGCATGTCTCTTTATTGTTGGATAAATTAATCCTCAAGTAGTATCTAACCATGATTCTCTCACTATCAAAATGAATTTATAGGTCATATCCCTTTATTATTCTATCTTTTTTATATGTGCAAGGAGAATTGCATGTAATCATATTCCACATATTAATTTGAGAGAATTACATGTGAAATTCAAAGTTGAGCTTATAATTGTGAATGAATAAAACAAATTCTCATGAATTTAATCGTGTTTTCACACTATTTAAGTTTCAGTTTTTCTTGTTTATACAACCACACTATCCCACCATCATTGTTTCTTTAACACAATCACATAGTTTCTGAATCCAGAAAACTCTTCAACCATTGTTAATTATTAAAGAAAAGGAGGCTATCGCATATGCTGTGATATTCATCCTGGTGAAAAAAAAAATCTGACAACAATTACATCAATGGAGTTTGTAATATCTACTACCCTTTGCAACATGATCCACTATTCCAAAAAAAAATTTCACAGGATGCATGATCAAGCAATGACGGCAAGGAGCCTGCTAGCCATCATCACATTGCCTTCTTCGGTGAACCACCCGTCACCATCACCATGACTTCACTAGCTGCAACTCGTAAGCATGCAACTACTAGCCTGTGCAACTTGGTGAAATCATGCCTTTCACACCTGAGCTGCTCCACTAGCCTTGCTTCTTACCACTAAACTTGAGAAAACATGAATTTTTTGTTAGCTCTAGAATTCTTCAGAAAGCCTTAATGCAAAATGTTTTGAGTGATAACACAACCAATTTGGAGAACATGTTTTGAAGAAGGACTAATGTTTCCCTTGAGTTTCTTGAAGTATCAAACAAGTTGTTACATTAGCATAACACAATTTTTAAAGTAGAAATATTTTCACATAATATGTACAAACATGTTTAATCTCGTTTTGAAGAGATTAGGACTTAATGAAAGTGAAAAATATATCATGATATGAACGTATATATGCTCAACATATTGAAGAACATTCTTAAACACAAGAAACCAAGGCACAGATCTTCAGAAAGCAGCACACGATTTCAGAAAGTACATTTAGAACCGTACAACATTGTCATATCTTATTGTAGAAACCCTAATTCACTGCAGCAAGCTTATCTAAATCAAAAGTTGCAAACAACAGCACTAGGGGTCGCTACAGTGAGTTTTCTCAATTTTTGACAAGTTAAACGATCAAATTAGCTCTTGGTGTCTTCATCAAAGCTGTAGATCTTTTTCTTCTCTTCAAAATGGACACTTATTTGCCTTATTTGGACTTTGGATGAAAGAGACATGCCCTCATTATTGAAGCATGCCCAATCTAGAAATTCAGCACCTCAGTCCTGATCCAGCTTTTGAGCTCTCATGAAAGTTGTAAATAATCCTCTTATCTTTCTTTCAAATCAAAAAGCATAAGTTTTTTAGGTCTACAAATCTAGTTAACTACAAAAAACAAAATAGTGCCTAAAGTGCAATTATGCAGAAAATTATCACTAATGCTCAAATCAATGTCCAAACTTAAACGTGATGCAAATCCATGCAATTAAGCATAAAAGAGTAGGACACTATGAATAGGGTTCAAAATATGTATAGAAATGCATACTTATCACTTCATCACACTTAGCTTCTTGCATGTCCTCATGCAGTCAACAATTATGCAATGGTCAAAGTGTCAAAGCAATCAAACTATCCGCAAGCCAACTAGTAACAACTCACAAATCCTAAACATGACACAAAATAAAGAAAACAACTAAAATGCCAATTCTAATGAACTATAAGGAAATAAACATAAAGGCCAAAAATGTGCTATCAAGCACCAAATCCTTCCAAGCATGACTTGTGCAAAATGAGAGCAAACAAAGTAAATTTCACTCATAATATGCAAGGATCAAGGACATGGACCTCACAAGGCTAGTGTTTACCACTCAAGTCTCTCTAAGTTTTTTGGCTTAGATTTTGAAGCTCAAAACTTCTCAAATGGAAATGCATTACCATAGGCTTGCAAGTCATCTCATTCTCCACTAGTCATACACATGCATACACAAATCAAGATGACTTATTCAAGGTTGTAACTGGGCTTGGGTAAGAGGTAGGTAAAATAAAAAAGGTCAAGCAAAGTTAAACCTAAGGCTAAAAGAGCATATGCATATGTACAAGAGCAAAGATGCAATAAGTGCAATTTCTAAATAAAACATGCTCAAACAATCCTTATCTGCCATAACTTAACCAATTCCTTATAACTTTTTATTCGCAGCAACTTTTCTTTTGTAAAATTTTCTTTTTTTTTATTCTTTTGAATTTTTTTTTGGTATTCTCATGCATATTTATGCACATTTACTGCCACACTATCCTTGTAGGGCTTCTCTTTATAAGTTCATTCCCTCCCCCATACCTAAAAACAATACATGTGCTTATGTAAACCTCCACACTTATGCTCAAGCACATATGAAGGACGAACAAATGCTCTGCTAAGCTTAGAGATTAGGTACTTTCATTGTTTTCCTCTTTGGCTTATAGTGTAGGAAACAAAAAAGTGGTCATCAAGGCTCAAAGTGGGTGCAAATAAGGGCAATATAGAAGGTTAGCCATGTGGTCAAGTAGGCTAAAACAAGAAAAATACCTTTATCATCTTAATACATGCACATGATACTGGCAAAGCTTCAAGAACGACAAAAGGCAAGTTCTAAAATGTATACCCAATGAAAGAACACACAAAAAAATAAAATAAGAATGGCAATCAATATATCTATCCATAAAAGGCTCGAAAACTCAACTAAGGGTTATGTCCACATACTTAATCCATGCGATGAAGAGCAAATTACCAAGTGTGCATTACACAAAACACAATTCATAGTCAAGCAAGTTAGGAAAAATGCCAAATGTGCTAAAAGCCAAGAAAGTAATCCTCAATAGTGCAAATGGAATAGCACACAACACAACTAAATAACAACTAACAACCTAAAACTAGTAGCATGTGAAATCCTACACTAAGCATGCTTTACTGAAAGTTAAAGATAGAAAACTAAAAGAAAAAATTGTTAGCTCCAGAACCTTTTAGAAAGCTTTATTGCAATATGTTTTGAATGATAACTCAACCAATTTAAAGAAAATATTTTGAAGAATGACTAATGTCTACCTTGAGTTTCTTGTAGAAGCAAACAGTTTCCTTCGTTAGAATAACTTGTGTTTATAGCGATAATAATTTTATTTTACATGTGCAAATATGTTATAGAGATTGGAACTTAATGTAAGTGAAAATTATGTCGTGAAATGAGCATATAAATGTCTAACAAATTAAAGGAAATCAATATGTATGAGAAACCAAGGCATAGATCTTCAGAAAGTAGGGCGTAACTTCATAAAGTACACTTCATATGAAAAGATCAAACCAGCTCTGAAGCAAATGTGTTTTACAACCTTTAATCATCATGATCTTTATCATCTCACCATCTACAAGCATTGATTGAAGACTGGAAGATCAATTTTTTATCACAGAATTTATGGCGCACCTCAAAAAGTTCACTTCATCACGTCATGTTTTCTACCAATTAGTCAACTACTCTAGCTTCTAGAAGGAAAAGTTCATAAACCTTATTCAGAAAGTAAAAGTAGTCTCTGAAGGTAACATTAGAAACCTTTGTTTCATAATGGCTTCTGCAATAGCTCTGACACAAGGTAAGCTACTCCTCTAGACTATATTTCTAAGACATAAACAGATAATCAACATATGTCACTTGGACAACAGATCAAGGGCAACGGTCATAAAGGCAAATCATCTATAAATAAAGATGATGAGCATTCAAAATAGGAGACATTAGTAAAGAGCAAGTGCTGATACTTTGCAAAAATTTCTTTTCATCTCTTATAAAGTTCATTATATCTTGTAATCAGTTTTAGTGTCTGTAAAAATCTTCTTTCTACACTCTTTGTTGATTATAAGTTATTCTAAGGAAGAATCTTGTAAAGAAGTCATTCAAGTTTTTCAAGTCTGTTATTGTACATCTTACAAACCTCTTGTAACCTCGATCCAGTACAAACCTCTTGTAACCTCAATCCAGTAGTGATCAGTGTGAGCTAGTTCAAAGAGGCTAAGCAAAAACTACTTACAACGCAATAGTATAGCAAGCTACTATTCATAATTTACCTTGGAGAGGCTAGTACAAGACTACTCAGGTTAGCTTGGAAAGGCTAGTATAATACTATTCATATTAGCTTGGAGAGGCTAGTACAAGACTTCTCATGTTAGCTTGGAGAAGCTAGTACAATACTACTTGGATTAGCTTAGAGAGGCTAGACTACTTAGATTCAGCTTGAAGAAACTGGTAAATAACTACTTGGTTTATGATATTAAAGGTTGCTATTGGTCACAGGTAAGATCTTAGGAAGGCTACTGTAAAAACTATCCTTTGACTTTCTCGGTTTGAGAAAGGGTATTAGTGAAACTCAACTATTGTTAAGAACTGGATATAAGCAAGTTGGTCGAATCAGTATAAAAACCTTTGTGCATTATCTCTTTTTCCTTTATCTCTTTTATTTTTCTTGTATCTAAATAAAGTAAACTATGTTTTTTGAACAATAATCTTTTACATGTTTTATCGTATTAGTTGTAGTTTAGAAAGCAGCCTTCTGAAGTTACTAACGCTATTTCCGTTACACTTCAAGCACATAGCTTGATAGTATTTTGCTTAATTTTTCAGAAGCTAAAAAGGAAAAGAAAAAGTAAAGCATAATTCAACCTCCTTCTCGTGCACTTTTTTACCTACAAGTGGCATCAAAACTCAGGCCTCTAAGGGCTTGAGCAATCTAACGACTATAGAGGACAAAGATCTTGAGGAGTTATGACACAAAATATTTATATAGTAGAAGGACACTCCATCAACAGACCACCATTTTTTGATGGTGGAGACTACGCCTATCGGAAAGACCATATAGAGCTGTTCATAAAATACACAAGCCTTGACTTGTAGGAAATCATACAGGAAGGTGATTATGTTCCAGAGGAAGAAGTTCTGGGAATTGATCATACAGCTGCAATATCAAGAGAAATTTTGAGGAGTAGATGGATAGAGCAACACAAGACCAGAGTTCAATTGAACTCCAAAGCTAAGTATCTACTTAAGTGTGTACTAAGCAAAGAAGAATATAATAAAATCATCGCTTGTGACACGACCTAGGAAATCTGGGATAGGCTACACGTGCTACACGAAGGCATTAATCAAGTTAAGAAGACAAAGATCAATATGCTGGTACATTAATATGAAATGTTTAAAATGACAGACCAAGAAAGTATTGATGACATGACCACAAGATTCATGCACAGCTGAAAGGACTAAGAAAAAGGTATTCTAACTCAAAGATGGTTAGAAAATTCATAAGAAGTGTCCCTACAAAATGGCTGTCCAAAGCCATAGCCATCGCTAAAGCTAAGGACCTTCAAACTCTAGACGTGGACATATTCATCAAGTCTCTTAAGACCTTTGAGGTAGTGCTCTCAGAAATGCATGGTGAATCCATCAAGAAAAGCAAATCCATGGCCTTAAAATTATCTCATCAAAAACAAAATAAAAGCAAAGCAATGAAAGTTGTTGAAACATCTGATAAAGAGGAAGAATCTGATGATAATTCTGAAGAAGAGGATGGAGAAGAGATCTCAATACTTGTGAGGAAGATGTCCAAAGCCTAGAGAGGCAAGACAAAGAGAAGAAAAGACATTAACCTCAAGAAAGATAAAAAAGGCAAGGGAAAGCTGGAAACCATCACTTGCTACAATTATAAAGAGAATGAACACTTTAAACCTGAATGTTCCAAGCTCAGGGGCCCATAGAAGAAGTGTGGTTCTAAAAAGAAAGGCATACTGGCCACATGGAGCGACTGAGAAGAAGAAGAAGAAGAAGGATCAGAAGGCGAGGAAAAACTAGAAGACATTGCCAATGGTAGATTATACTTCAGAAGGTGAACTTGAGGTAAACAATCCTAATTCTAATCTTTCCTATGATGAACTATTAGCCCTGTATGATGAGTTACTTGAAGATTCTCAAACTCTTTCTCCTTACTATCTCAACCTAAAGAAGAAACATTAACAGGTCATTTTAGAACTTGAAATAGCCAAGTTAGATGTAGAAAATATAATGCTTAAGAAGGAAGAATTAAAAGGAGAAAATAAAGTTTCAAATATCAAGCTTAATGCCTTAGAAACTGAAGTCGCTAAGAAAAATGAAAAATCTCATAAAATTATTTTGAATTAGAAAAGACTTCAAAGCTTGTCAAATCTAACCTTGAAAAAAATGGTATATGGTTCAAAGAACCTTGAACTAGTGCTTGGAGGTCAGAGGCCATATTATCAAAGAACTGGGTTGGGATGTGAGGAGGAATTGAATGAGAAAGGAAAGACAACTCAACCAAAGAAGGTGAAGAACAAAGTTTCTTGTAGTTTCTGTCATAAGAAGGGACATCTACTTGACAAGTGTTTCATAAGAAAGAAGTCTATCAAAAAGGTTGGGAAACCTACTCCTGTACAGACTAATCTAAAAGGACCCAGAAAGGTGTGGGTACCTAAATTAAAAACTGTGTTCGTTGCAAGTGCGTTTGAGAATGCATGTTGAAGCAAACAACAAGTAGTACATGGACAATGTTAGCTTCAAAACCTTGTCAAAATGTACTAATCAGTTTTGAATAACAACAAAGCCAATTTAAAGAAAATACTTTGACGAATGACTAATGGTTGTCTTGAGTTTCTTGTAAGATTATAACAAGATTCTGTCGTTTAACAAGAGCAAGGTTTACTCAAACGTGGATAAAATTACTCTGCATGTGTAAACATGTGGAGATATAAACTAAGAAAGAAATGAATATAATATCCTTATTCAAGCAAAAAATAGTTAATGATTAAAGAAGTATTAATGATCCAAGAAACCAAGCTTTTGAGACCTCAGAAAGTACACCAGAAAGGAAGATACTAAATAATCTATGAAGTTAAAGTGTTCTACTATCTTCAATCATCACTCTTGCAACATTTGGTTTATCAACAAATAATGATTAAAGACAAGAAGACTCAAATTTCATCAAGGAAATATTACCGCCCTTCGGAAAGCTTATGCTCAGTAAAACAGTGCAATCTACAAGGAAATTGAGGGAAATTTGAATTTCAAAATTTGAATTTGAAAACGTCAAATCCTGATGGTAGAACTAGCTGATCATTTATTTTGCCTTTGAAGTCAACTATCTGAAAGTCTTAGAAGAAAAATTTTAGAAACCATAGTTCAGAAAGTAAGAGTGATTTCTAAAGGACATCAGAAACCTCCATTCCACAACCGTTTCCACAAATTGATCTGACAGACAGATAAGTTGCACTTCTAGACTATCTTCCTAAGACAAATAGAATATCAACACGTGTCCCTGGAAGATCTGATCAAAGGCAATGATCACAAGAAAGAGCTCTATAAATAGAGATGTTGTGCTTTCAAAGAAAATGACTTAACATTGGAAAAAAAAGTTGAAATGCTGCCGAGTTCTCTCTCCATCCTCCTGTAATATTTATTACTATTTGTAATCATTTCCTTATTCATAAAATCTTCTTTCTACACCCTTCATTGATCATATGTTCTTCTAAGAAAAAATATATCTAGAAAGAAGTCATTTAAGTATTTCCAAGGCCTTCCATTGTAAATCTAAAGAAATCTTTAGTTTGAGTGACAACCCAAACATATAAACTTTGTATCCTTAATCCAGTAGTAATCTGTGTGAGATAGCTTGAAAAGGCTTGTCAAAGACTACTTGCAACGTGACAATAAAAGTGTATTACTGGTCACGGTTTTAGCTTGGAGAGGCTAATACAAGACTACTCGGTTCATTTTGAAGAGGTTAGTGAATAATTATTTGGTTTGTGACAGTAGAGGTTACTTACTGGTCACTGAACATAGCTTGGGAAGGCTACTGTAAAAACTATCTTTATTCTTTCTTAGATTAGAGAAAGATTTAGTGAAACTCAACGGTTGTTGAGAATTGGATGTAGGCAAATTTAGCCGAATCGGTATAAAATCTCTTGTGTTGTATCTTCCTTCTTTTCATCTCTTATCTTACTTCCATATCTATTCTTTTATCTATGTCTATTTTTGAAAAACTATCTTTAATATTTCTATTGTTTTTCAGTTCAGAAAGTTCACTTTCTAAAGCATCTAACTCTATTTTTCACTGCAGTACAAGTTCACAACTTGATAGTTTTGATAAAGTTTTTTATTTAGAAGTTCATTTAGGAAAGAAAAGTAAGAACACGATTCAATGCCCCTTCTCATGTGCTTTTCTACTTACAAATAGCATCAGAGCTTAGCCTCTAAGAGGTTGAGCAATCTAACGACTGCAGAGGATAAAGATCTGAAGAACACCAACTGGCAACTGTCCCATGGGGGATGTAGAAGAACCAATCCTTAACAGCTCTTTCAAAGGAAAATGGGAAGGCCCGTGTTTCGATACAACAAGTTTATTTTGGTTTCATAATAAACAAAATAACATATACTCTAGTATTTAATTAGAATGTACGGTGTAAATAATTTTACACATTTATTCAATTATATATAATGCCATGTCAATAAATATAGTTACTATCCACTTCCACTACTTGCAAAATCATATAAAAAGAGAAATTTGAATGGATCACAGCGTAACTACTGATACAAACTATTAAAAAATATCAAATAAAAAAATAAAAGATCAAAATAAATTGGTGAAATCACATCGCATATATAAATACCAGTCTTTTGAATAAAGGTAAAAATAGTTGAGACTAACCTATAGAAAGAACTAACAACTACCAACGAAAGCATCGCTAGCCAGCACCTATAATTCATAAACTCTTAAATAATCAATTTGAATCAAGTTGACTAATTGACCGTTATTATTATCAGAATTTGTCTAATCAGTGTTATTATTATTATTACTATTTAAAGATCAACATCAGTTTTCGAACCAACGATCAACATCATCATCTGCGCAGCTTTGCATTTTATGCTTCATCACCCCCGGTGATGGAAGCTCCATCTCCTTCGGAGCCGCCGCCGCAACTCCGACGGCGTTATCTCTATCGGCGGCGGGGAAGCTTATGTACACCGGACAGTTAGCGAGCACATCGAACCTCGGGGAGACCCAAGTCCCCACCTTCCACTTCACCCTCCCCTTGACTTCCACGTCGATGACCAGCACTCCACCAGCCGTGTCCTGTTGCAGAAACCCCAACAAGTCCGGCGACACTGGAACGCTGGTTCCGTTCAAGAACGGCAACCACACCATGCGATCGTGGTGGCCCTGGTACGACGCCGGCAGCTCCGTGGCCTGCGAGATCAGCTGCCCGCGGTACGAGGCGCACACTTCGAGCTTCGTGTAGTAGATGCCGGTTCGTTTGTTTGGGTTGAAGGATGAGAGGTTGACTTGCATGGTGGTGGTGATGAGCGTGTTCGGCGTCGGTTCGGCAATGGTGGAGAGGTTGAAGGTGTAGAGGATGGCGTCTTGGAGGATGAAGCGGGGCACGGCGGGGCGGAGGGCGATCCATATGAGGGGGAATACGAGGAATACGAGGCCGATGGAGCAGAGGATGGCAGCGCGCACGCGGCGTTGGTGGCGATCTTCGTCATCTTGGTGGCCGCAGTCCTTGGACATGGTTGTGTGTGTGGGCTCGTGTTGTTGAAGTATCAGTGCAGTGTTGTGTTTGGGATCAACGGGTGTAATCTGAGAGTTTTTTTTTTCGTTGTTGATCATGATTTTGTTGTTGTGTGAGTATGATGAGGGTCTAAGAGAAGTGAAAAAATGGTGTGTTGCTTTGCCTGTAATGGACTCACCAATCTAGAGAATGTTTCGAACAATCAAGTGTGAGCATTATTTGTCTCTATATAATATATTCAATTATAGGCTATATAGATTTAATTGATTTTTATAAAAAATCTTTTTTGATTTATTTTTCAATTAACATCCACGTTTGAATATAAAATTAAAAGATGTTTATTTATTGTTAAATATATTTTTAATATTATGCAAAAAATCTATTTTCCAAAAGATAAAAATTATAGCTTTTAAAAATTATTTTTTAATATTTACAGTAATTCTACTTTCACTTAAAAACTTTACCTACACATAACGCTTGTTTGAATTCCTTTATAAAAATATCTTTTTTAAATGATCTATTTTAAAAAGATCTTTTACATAAGTAAAAGATATTTTATGTTTGAATGTAATATTAAATTATCTTTGTTTATTATCACATATTATTTTCAATTTATAAAATTTTTGTTTTCCAAAATATAGAATCTATAGCTTCTCAAAAAAGATATTTTTACTTGTTGTTTAATGATTCTACTTTTACTTAAATAATCAACCTAGACATACTAAAATAAAAAAATCTTTTCTAATCAAAATAATGTCATCCAAACAAGCACATATATACTAAAAAGCACATATATGTTAACAAACATGAAAAGATTTTTTTTATTAAAAATATTTTTTAATTAAAATAAAGGCATTAAACTAGCTCAATATCATGTCATGTGTATCATTCTCTTGTGCATTTTGTATTTGAATTGGAATATCTAAGTTAAATATGAAATTATATTATAATATTGGATTTGATATCAAATTATGAAAAGATATAATAATGATTGGATTTGAATATCTACGTTAAGTCTAAAATTATATTCTAATATCGAATCTAATATAAAACTATGAAAAGATACTGTATTGTGAAAATAAATATAAAATTATTAAAACAAATTATGAAAAGATACTATAGTAATTAGATTTGAACATCTATGTTAATTATGTAATTATATTCTAATATATGATTTTGCTATCAAGTTCTACCAAAATTTGTTTCAATCTAAACTAAATATAAAATAAAATCAATTTCCTAATCAATAATAATCGATAATAATAAATTAGGTAATGGATAATGAATATTTCATAGTCCAAAATATGTTAGATATATGATCAAATAAAACAATAAAAATCTAATGAATAGTATAATACATAAAATTTCCACCTATATCAATTTTTTTATCATTTTATTCTATATCAACTTTTTGTTAGATATTAATTTAATTTTATATTGATTCTAATTTGATATCCAAGGGATTTAATTTGATATTATACGTACCTATATTGTACTCAATTTTTTTTTGGTTTGAAATTTAATATGATATCGATGGATTCAAATTTTTTCTTTTCAAAATCAATTAAATAATTATTTAAATCAATTTAATATGAATTGTAATTTAATTTTTAACTTTTATTGATTATATTATTTGAAATTATTAATATGTTGATTTAAAATGAAAATAAGTTATTTGTATTGATTCTTAACTGTAGTTCAATTTATATGTATACAATAAGTTAATTGTCACTTGAAAAAAGGTTAATTGTTACTTATTTACTTATATATTCTAAGAGCTATATCTCAAAACAGTTTTATATTACTATGACCCTATGAGAATATTAAACCGTGCATCGGACGAGGCACGATATTAGTATTATACATAGGCAAAAAATGAATAATGTGGCTTGCAAAAAAAAAAATATTTACAATTATTTGATACAATTGTCATTGGGACAGGTTACTCCTGACTTTTGCCAATAGCTGCATGATTCCAAAATAGGTTATTAAGTGAGAAAGTTAATAAAGTAAGAGAAAGTAAGTGATTGATTACTCTTAAATTCATAACTTTTAGGGTTTTCACTATAGTGATTAATTAATCTTTTATTTTCTTATTTTACCAATCAACCCACTTTAAAGAAGTCAACACGTTCAGATACATATGCATTTTTAATATCACTAACATTAAAGATATTGATCAATATTTGTAGATTACAGATTAAATAACTACAAATTTTAATTATATAAGTATTAAATAACTATTTTACTTTAAATTTGTTGATAGTTGATATTATGTATTTACATTTGATATTTATATAACTAAAATTAATCGTTATTTAAGTCATTAAGATTGGTTTAATGGTGATGAGTTTGGGTAATATATAAGAGTTTAATTTTGATATTAATCGACAAAACAGTAAAATAGTTTTACACTGTCATCCAATCAAAATATTTTGTTTGGATGACTTTTCAGTAGTAGGTATAAAAGTCAACTATCAAGGCTTATGTGACAATACATGATTGAATGACTGTATAAAAAAATTATACACTGTCAGTATATAGCAATTAAATCCAATATATAAACACAAGATCTAAGATTAAAACATCATTACAATGAATATAATTTTCAAAGTAAAAAAAAATTACCCTTATTTAAATTATAATTCACGAATCTCAAGCAATATGTTTATACACACTCTATAGAAAGTATCTCTCTTTTAATGTATTATCTTTTAAGTGAATATCCTATTTAGTCCCTCAAGATTTTTGTGTTGGACTACTTCATCATTCAAGAAAAGAAATTAATCTCTTGGTCCCTCAAGATTGAAAATAATGAATAAATTAGTCCCTCTATTAGTTTTTCATTAATGGACTTACACATGTGGCATAATACAATGATAGCATACCATTAAAACGTTAGAAGCAATCTAAATGAAGCTATTTTGGAGCAAATTACACTTATTTTTTATATCTAAAATTACACAAAATGAATCACTTTATAACTTATAATATAGATTTAAATAACTTATTTTGTGATTTTCAACTACCAAAATAAGTAATTTTAAACTCTATCCTCTTCATATGACATCTAAATCACTTAACATCATATTAGCAAGTTAACGTGCAATTCTATTAGTGTTTAAAGAACCAAATACATATAGAAGGACTAATGTGTCCTAGTATTAAAATCTTGAGAGATTACAAATTTAATTTTCATTTTTTAAAGACTAAATAGTTTTATAAAATTTTCTTAAAGAATTACATGGGTTATTCACTCTTATCTTTTTCAATTTGGCCACTAGTGTTATGCCAATATGTTAGGAAATAATTATTTCAATCAGGAATGTGAATTCATAACTGTCAAAAAAAAAAAAGGAATGTGAATTCATACAGAACAGCGTCAGCAAAAAAAAAAAAGGCCGCCTCATCAACAAAACTCAATGTTAGATGTCAAATCAAATTACGGAAAAAAAGCTCATCATTATCTCATATAGTGAAAAGCACAACCATAGAAATATGGGTGGATATATGCGAAGAGCTCTTGGCTCTTGAGCGTATTATATGAACTATGAAGATCTCGCCTTGGTTTTAACATTAATTATGAATTATAGTTACATGAAATTTAACTCAGTGGCTGACATTATTTTAAAATGTATATTTTACATATTTTTATGTAATTTTAACTACTAGAAATATAACACTATATATCATGAAACTTCTGACAAAATTATCGTAATATGTGAAACCGTGCTCTTTCCAGTAACTGATGGGTTTCTTGTTTGATCCCTCTATGTAGAATACATGGAAAAAGAAAAGAAAAACCCAGGGGATACAGGAGCTTTATTCCCATAGCCGCCGCCTACTCACCTCGTTAAAATGAAAAAAATAAAAAAGAAGTCTAGTAGTATTTGAAAAGAATGAAAGCAAAAAAAAGGCATTTTCTCATTACCTTTATTCTTTCAAATTTTTTGAATGTTTCGAGTTTTGACGTAAATAGAAAAAACGATTGAAAATTGAGAGACGTATTTTATACAAAAATATTATTTTAATATTCAATAGTGAGTGTCTAAGTGAAATATTTATTCCATTATCATTGGATATATTAGATAGATAGAGATAGTAAGGACTATCATTGATGCCAGCTGTCACAACTCACTAACAAATTAAAATTTATAAAATATCAAATTGCACAAAAAATATAGCAAAAGGTAAAATTTTATCTCATAATAAGGAAGTATTACTAGCCAATTAAAATTTAGAGATTTTGAACTTATAATAAAAATTAATCGAGAAATTTATATGAAAATAATTACATGTATATTGAGTTATTCAAATTAAGAATTGTTCAATCTTTAGTTCAAATAATTAATTCATAGTTACTTTAATTAATTATATTATCACCCAATAGTTATAAATTTTACTTATGGGTGACACAATTGCACTCCTACTAAGATATGGGTTTGATTAACAGATGTACTAGTAATTCATAATGATAGCTCCATGAACCTATGTCAGAACAAAGTTAAATCCAATCCCTTACTAAACGAATGTAATTCACTCAATTGACCAAATACTTTAATAGAATCCTAATTATGCATAAAACTCACAATGTGAATGAACACATAATCAGATATTTCTAAAAAACACAATTGCAATCACAATCAATATTAGAGAGAGATAACCGACAGAGAAAGAAAAACCAACCACAAATTGAATTAAAAATTAGAACCTCAATAACAAATCTTAATCATCAATTATTCTTGCACAAGGTAAAAAAAATTAGTCCTCCATAGGTGGAGGATCACAATCAATGTAATAGAGAGTGCAACCATAATCCTAAATGGAGGCCAAAACAAGAATTGGAAGCTCCTAAAATCTTGAAAAATAGTAGAGAGATGAAGAGAGAAAAAGTAGAGCAAGTTTGATGGCAATATTAAAAATAATAATCAAAAGTATATGCAATGTTTAACTTATCGCTATTTATATTGTAGCATAAATACATAACGAACAGGGTCCACTGGAGAAAAATAAAAAGCCTGTTGAAGTGAAGTAATGTGCACGCATGACCATTGGGGTGGTTGTCGCTATTCCTATAGTTGCTGTTGACCGTTGGGGCCGTAAATGACAGCTATGACTATCTTGCCTTCACTAAATTGTGATTGAGAATTGCTCTGCATCCTTTTTGGTTCAATGAACCAACTTAGAAAGTTTCTGTCACCAAATAATACTCACATGAAGAGATTAAAAGCATAAATAACTCCAAAATATAATTATTAATTAAAAAGGGTACTAATTGCTATTGATTTATCCAATGATGCATGATAAGAACGAAATACAAATTCACCATTAATCAATCAATTAAACACAAGCAAGATGCAAAATGCCTAGAGTTATATGGGAAAATGGGTTCATAAATACAACCCATTAACCATTACATCCAATGGTGATAGAGTGAGTGTCTCATTTAAATACAAATTTTTGAGTATAAGAATAACATTGATTTCATTTTATATGCATTCTAGGAGCTATTATTTATCGTTATGAAACTAATATTAAAGATTGAGAGACGAAAGCAAAATAAAAAAATGTATCAAATGCAATTTTAATAATCGGGTACATTGATTAGCAGGATCTTAAAATATAATTAAGTAGGGGAAAACAATGAGATTTCAGTGTCAACTTGAGGAGATTACAGACACAGACATGTGAGCACACGTGGCTAAGCATGTGGAGAGAGAATCTAAGAATCGAACAGGGTCAACTACTGGTCTCGCCCTAGTCCAAACACAAGGAAAGTACCTTGAACTTAGAGATATCAAAACGTTGAGCCCATTGGGTTAGTCCATTAAACCCACTATTTTTAAAGAATTGTGTTGAAGTTTTGAGCTGATCAAAAAATTCTAACCTGCCTAACCCACCCCACCTAACTTGCGGATTTTGATGGGTTGGGGCGAGCTTGGGCCACAGACCAAGTCTTTGTTTTTTTGAAAAAATTTATTATTTATTAGTAAAAAAAGTAGGAAACATGTTACCCAAAAAAGAAAAAGTAAGAAATATGCACAGTTACGAATATAGTAACATTATACAATTGATACTATTCACTCAAAGTTAAAATTTAAAAATAAAATAGTGTCATAACTCATAAATGACACTATTAATAATAATTTTTTTAGTCCAAGTTAATATATAGTTGTTATGGACTTTGAAAAATTAGGTATACATAAATAAAAAAATATTATTTGAAAACTTTTTAAAATTTTTTTTATCAAAACATCAAAAAATATTTTTTTTGAATTTTTTAACTTTTTGGCAGGCTAGCAACCCACCCTAAAATGGATTGCCCTGACTATTTCAGCCTATTTTATTTTTGCGGGCCAATCCGCCTTGCCCTGCCCTGTTTTTTATGGGTTTTTAGCGAGGCGGGCTATCCCATTTTGACACCTCACTTGAACTCATGCAGCTAATGGCGATGTAGGTTCAAATAATAATAAATTAATAATAACAAAATAACATTATAATATCTCTTGGGTGCGTTCTAGTGTGCATCATGCTTCATTGAGGAATAGTGAAGTATACATGTAGCTTCAGGGCAATGTGACATGTGGAGCATTGACCTCACACACTCATGGTTTTGGCATATTTGTGGTCTCACTCCACCTTATTTTCATTATTCACGGTATCACCCCACAACATTATTGAGATCATGATTGTAACCCTATATCTTCTTCCATCTTTATATGATACAAATACAATACTTATACATAAACTTGACCTCATACCACTTACTGCCCTTATTACCGTCAGCATCAGTGGCATCTCTTCTTACCCTTCTTCACCCAATCCCCTCATATGTGAAATGTGATACCATTGTCTTTCTTCCCCAGAATTGAATCCTAAATCCCTATTATTTGATGTCTGAAATCAAAATCGATCCGTCTCAAACCCTCAAAAAGAATATCAAAAGATACTCTCCTACTCTTATGAACCCTAGCATCCCTATGATGACATAGATCAGCGCTTTATCCTCCAATCGGCGGTGACACCATGAAGACCACCTTGTCGGCTCATCTTTTCACATCGTCAACCACCACACATAGTGCCCATCCCTCTTGTACCACCCACGAAGCATCCACTTTCCTGCAGCCGCGTGGCATCCAGCGTTGGTCTCTCTACCGCGAGAAAACATGAGTTTTATGTTCAATTTTGCCTCTTCTCATTGAGAGCAGGGCAGTGGTAGCACCTCTCTGTCGTGTGGTCTTTCTGTCACATGCATAAACTACTGGTCGGCCTACAAACTGCGTTAGTTGCAAAGAACCAGTGACGAGCATGCATTGCGATGAGCAATACCACGAAGCTCCTCTTATCTCACACTTTTACAATCACGCCTAGTGATGGCCATGAAGTTTCATCATGGTTCAAAGGCACGATCAACCATTCAAGATTTCCTTTTGACTGGCAACGCAGGTTAGATTTGATTTTTAATTATGTGTGAATTTTGGGGCGATTTTAATCTTAACTGTGTTGGCAGATTGGTAGATAGGATGAAATTTAGGTTTATTTTTGTTGATTGTGAATGGTTTAAACTAATTAAATGGCTTTTTTTTGTTTGGTTCAGTTGAAGCTTGTAATGGATTCAGTAGCTTTTCGAGAGCTTGTGTGCATCAACTCCAAACAATGCAACTCTCCCTTATTATTATTATTATTATTCAAAAGCTTTGGCCCAGGACCACAGGGTCCCCTTTTTTCTTCTTCCTTATGCAAGCGCCGCAACCTAATATGTGATATATTAAGCTAAATACAGCCTGCTAGCTAACCTTCTTCATCAACAGAATTGCATACCAACACCACTACATAGCGATGGTCATTGGAGAAGGTAATTCCATAGAGGAACAACTGGTTCTATTTCACCGCGACAATAGTAGCAACAACCCTCTCCATGCATGATGTGGCAATATGGACGATGCCGACGATGGAGGTGACATGACAGCAGTGCCAATCTCTCACTCTCTTAATCTCAGTTCTCAATCGGCAACAAGAATTAAAAGAAAGGGAAAAGCCATTTTTTTGTACACCTAATTTCGTATTCAATTAGGAAAAATCCCCAATATCCTAGAATTGAGAATTATGCATTGAAAAAATAAAAAGGGTTTCTAATCCTAGTATTACCCACTGTAATTCAGCACGTTAAGAGATACAAACTGAAATGGGAACCCTGTCCAAAAATAAACTATATTGTAACCAAGCCTAGACCATCATGGGCCTGAGTTACAATAGACTCACACACCTTTAGTGTTCACAATTGGGCTTACGCCCAATAATACGTGGTGAATCCCAAACTTATAATTGGATCATAAGATAATATTAAATGAGTCTCCAGGGACCAATTAGGCTGTCCATTCAATCCGTTTTATAAAATTAAAATATACACCAATCAATAATAACCAAAACTTGAAAAATTCTAACATAAAGAACTCGCAATAGAACCCTTTTCCCTCACTTTGCAAAATGTCTCTCTCTTCTCTCTCACTTTCTCTGCTGCCACTGCCACTGTCCATGGAGCATTAGCAGCAATAAAGCAGCAACAACAAAAGACTAAGAAAGAAAAAAAATAAATTCAAGAAGATGCAGAAGAAGATTACGGCCAATCTGATGTGGTTCTTCAGCAACATGAAAGCCTTAGGATCTTTTGGGAAGAAGCTCCCCCGAACGCCACTCCTATCTTTTTTTTTTGAGGGCTCCTCATCTAATGGTGGTTATAAGAAGTCCAACTAGTCTTTTTCTAGCTATTTATATTATATTTTGGGTATTTTTATATTTATCACACTTTGTATTTATTTTATTTTGATACTTTATTAATTCACCCATTACTTCATTACTTTGTTTATTTAATTATCATTTCATTAATTCCTTATTTCATATCATTTTAATTGATAATTAAGTTATTTTATAAATAAAAATAAATGCATAAATGTCAAACAATTATAAATTCTTTACATACAACAATAAATATTGAACACCCATCGACAAACTCTTCTGTAATAAATAAATAAAATATTTTTTTATTTTCAGAACCCCTCGGTATAATTAAAATATCTATCGGTAACAAATAAATAAATATTTTTTGCTTCCAATACTCGTTGATACAAATAAAAAACTCGTCGTTAATATTATTTGCCTGACGACTTTAGTGATGCCTTTAATACATATGTACTGACTGATTTTTTAGTTTTTGTCCCATCTATATGCCCTCGGCAATTACTGACGGGTGATGGTACTCATCCATAATATTCTACCAACAAATCAAAAATCAATGATCCGCACCAATAGGTAAACCCGTTAGTGAAATTCAAATCTGTCAGTAAACCTAACAATATCCCGCGTAAATCTTGTAGTTTATTCCCATCAAAATTTCTAATGACAACCAATTAAATCTATTATCTATAACTAAATGAAAGAGTCATGTGGCAACTTCAAATTACAATTAAACAAACATTGTTCCTTCCAAAATTTCATAAAATTAAACAATATATCTACTAATTATTATCTGTAATTAAATGGACTATCTGTAATTACGTATTACATGAAAACTACTAATTACAATTAAACAAAAATTGTTCTCTCCAAAATTTCACAAAAGTTATTACCTACCTATTTATTTCTTATTTATTATCTATAAATAAATAGCATGTCTCTAGGTGGGACATAACAACTCTAAAAGTTTCAAATGAAAATAATGTCTTTTTTTGTGGACTCGATCATATGGAAATTTCTAAAAAATTATGTATGATTTATTATCTATAATTAAATGGATTACCTTTAAATATCACATGACAACACTTAATTATACTAAAGAAAAACTCTTGCTAAAATTTGAAAACTATATATTTATTATCTATACCTAAAGTGATTGCTTCAAAGTATTATTATATGACACTTCCAATTGCAATTATTAAATAAAAATCGTCCCCTCCAAGGCAACTTTTTTTTTTCACTTTTCACAAGGAATACGAGGCCGATGGAGCAGAGGATGGCAGCGCGCACGCGGCGTTGGTGGCGATCTTCGTCATCTTGGTGGCCGCAGTCCTTGGACATGGTTGTGTGTGTGGGCTCGTGTTGTTGAAGTATCAGTGCAGTGTTGTGTTTGGGATCAACGGGTGTAATCAGAGAGTTTTTTTTTTCGTTGTTGATCATGATTTTGTTGTTGTGTGAGTATGTTGAGGGTCTAAGAGAAGTGAAAAAATGGTGCGTTGCTTTGCTTGTAATGGACTCACCAATTTGGAGAATGTTGCGAACAATCAAGTGTGAGCATTATTTGTCTCTATATAATATATTCAATTGTAGGCTATGTAGATTTAATTGATTTTTATAAAAAAAATCTTTTTTGATTTATTTTTTAATTAACATCTTTTGAAAAAAAAATTTATTTCATGTTTGGATGTAACCTCAATTGATGTTTGAATATAAAATTAAAAGATCTTTATTTATTGTTAAATATATTTTTAATATTATGCAAAAAATCTATTTTCCAAAAGATAAAAATTATAGTTTCTAAAAATTATTTTTTAATATTTACAGTGATTCTGCTTTCACTTAAAAACTTTACCTACACATAAGGCTTGTTTGAATTCCTTTATAAAAAGAATCTTTTTTAAATGATCTATTTTAAAAAAATCTTTTACATAAGTAAAAGATATTTTATGTTTGAATATAATATTAAATTATCTTTGTTTATTATCAAATATTATTTTCAATTTATAAATTTTTTGTTTTCCAAAGTATAGAACCTATAGCTTCTCAAAAAAGATATTTTTACTTTTTTTTAATGATTCTACTTTTACTTAAATAATCAACCTAGACATACTAAAATAAAAAAAAAAATTTTCTAATCAAAATAATGTCATCCAAACAAGCACATATATACTAAAAAGCACATATATATTAAAAAACACGAAAAGATATTTTTTAATAAAAAATATTTTTTAATTAAAATAATGGCATTAAACTAGCTCAATATCATGTCGTGTGTGTCATTCTCTTGTGCATTTTGTATTTCAATTGGAATATCTAAGTTAAATATGAAATTATATTATAATATTGGATTTGATATCAAATTATGAAAAGATATAATAATGATTGGATTTGAATATCTATGTTAAGTCTAAAATTATATTCTAATATCGAATCTAATATAAAACTATGAAAAGATACTGTATTGTGAAAATAAATATAAAATTATTAAAACAAATTATGAAAAGATACTATAGTAATTAGATTTGAACATCCATGTTAATTATGTAATTATATTCTAATATATGATTTTGCTATCAAGTTCTACCAAAATTTGTTTCAATCTAAACTAAATATAAAATAAAATCAATTTCCTAATCAATAATAATCGATAATAATAAATTAGGTAATGGATAATGAATATTTCATAGTCCAAAATATGTTAGATATATGATCAAATAAAACAATAAAAATCTAATGAATAGTATAATACATAAAATTTCCACCTATATCAATTTTTTTATCATTTTATTCTATATCAACTTTTTGTTAGATATTAATTTAATTTTATATTGATTCTAATTTGATATCCAAGGGATTTAATTTGATATTATACGTACCTATATTGTACTCAATTTTTCTTTTTGGTTTGAAATTTAATATGATATCGATGGATTCAAATTTTTTCTTTTCAAAATCAATTAAATAATTATTTAAATCAATTTAATATGAATTGTAATTTAATTTTTAACTTTTATTGATTACATTATTTGACATTATTAATATGTTGATTTAAAATGAAAATAAGTTATTTTTATTGATTCTTAACTGTAGTTCAATTTATATGTATACAATAAGTTAATTGTCACTTGAAAAAAGGTTAATTGTTACTTATTTACTTATATATATTCTAAGAGCTATATCTCAAAACAGTTTTATATTACTATGACCCTATGAGAATATTAAACCATGCATCGGACAAGGCACGATATTAGTATTATACATAGGCAAAAAATGAATAACGTGGCTTGCAAAAAAAAATATTTACAATTATTTGATACAATTGTCATTGGGACAGGTTACTCCTGGCTTTTGCCAATGGCTGCGTGATTCCAAAATAGGTTCTTAAGTGAGAAAGTTAATAAAGTGAGAGAAAGTAAGTGATTGATGGCTCTTAAATCCATAACTTTTAGGGTTTTCACTATAGTGATTAATTAATCTTTTATTTTCTTATTTTACCAATCAACCCACTTTAAAGAAGTCAACACGTTCAGATACATATGCATTTTTAATATCACTAACATTAAAGATATTGATCAATATTTATATATTACAGATTAAATAACGATAAATTTTAATTATATAAGTATTAAATAACTATTTTACTTTAAATTTGTTGATAGTTGATATTATGTATTTACATTTGATATTTATATAACTAAAATTAATCGTTATTTAAGTCATTAAGATTGGTTTAATGGTGATGAGTTTGGGTAATATATAAGAGTTTAATTTTGATACACTGACAGTGTAAAATAGTTTTACACTGTCATCCAATCAAAATATTTTGTTTGGATGACTTTTCAGTAGTAGGTATAAAAGTCAACTATCCGCATGTGATAATACATTTATTGAACGATCACAGAAAAATTATACACTGTCAGTATATAGCAATTAAATCTAATATATAAGCACAAGATCTAAGATTAAAACATCATTACAATGAATATAATTTTCAAAGTAAAAAAAATTACCCTTATTTAAATTATAATTCACGGATCTCAAGCAATATATTTATACACACCGTATAAAAAGTATCTCTCTTTTAATGTATTATCTTTTAAGTGAATTTTTTTTTTGTGGACTATTTCATTATTCAAGAAAAAAAATTAATTTTTTGGTCCTTCAAGATTGAAAATAATGAATAAATTAGTCCCTCTATTAGTTTTTTATTAATGGACTTATATATGTGGCATAATACAATGATAGCATACCATTAAAACGTTAGAAGCAATCTAAATTAAGCTATTTTGGAGCAAATTATACTTTTTTTTGTATCTAAAATTACACAAAATGAATCACTTTATAACTTATAATATAGATTTAAATAACTTATTTTGTGATTTTCAACTATCAAAATGAGTTATTTTAAACTCTATCCACTTCAAATGACATCTAAATCACTTAACATCATATTAGCAAGTTAATATGCAATTCTATTAGTGTTTAAAGAACCAAATACATACAGAAAGATTAATATATTCTACTATTAAAATCTTGAGAGACTGCAAGTTTAATTTCAATTTTTTAAAGATTAAATAGTCTTATAAATTTTTCTTAAAGAATTACATGAGTTATTTACTCTTATCTTTTTCAATTTGGCCACGAGCGCTATGCCAATATGTTAGGAAATAATTATTTCAATCAGGAATGTGAATTTATAACCGGAAGAAAAAAAAGGAATGTGAATTCATACAGAAGTAAACAGCGTCAGCCAAAAAAAAAAAGCCCGCCTCGTAAACAAAACTCAATGTTAGATGTCAAATCATATTACAGAAAAAAAAAACTCATCATTATCTCATATAGTGAAAAGCACAGCCATAGAAATATGGGTGGATATATGCGAAGAGCTCTTGGCTCTTGAGCGTATTATATGAACTATGAAGATCTCGCCTTGGTTTTAACATTAATTATGAATTATGGTTACATGAAATTTAACTCAGTGGCTGACATTATTTTAAAATGTATATTTTACATATTTTTATGTAATTTTAACTACTAGAAATATAACACTATATATCATGAAACTTCTGACAAAATTATCGTAATATGTGAAGCCGTGCTTTTTCCAGTAACTGATGGGTTTCTTGTTTGATCCCTCTATGTAGAATACATGGAAAAAGTAAAGAAAAACCTAAGGATATAGGAGCTTTATTCCCATAGCCGCCGCCTACTCACCTCGTTAAAATGAAAAAAATAAAAAGAAGTCTAGTAGTATTTGAAAAGAATGAAAGCAAAAAAAAGGCATTTTCTCATTACCTTTATTCTTTCAAATTTTTTGAATGTTTCGAGTTTTGACGTAAATAGAAAAAACGATTGAAAATTGAGAGACGTATTTTATACAAAAATATTATTTTAATATTCAATAGTGAGTGTCTAAGTGAAATATCTATTCCATTATCATTGGATATATTAGATAGATAGAGATAGTAAGGACTATCATTGATGCCGGCTGTCACAACTCACTAACAAATTAAAATTTATAAAATATCAAATTGCACAAAAAATATAGCAAAAGGTAAAATTTTATCTCATAATAAGGAAGTATTACTAGCCAATTAAAAATTAGAAATTTTGAACTTATAATGAAAATTAATCGAGAAATTTATATGAAAATAATTACATGTATATTGAGTTATTCAGATTAAGAATTGTTCAATCCTTGGTTCAAATGATTAATTCATAGTTACTTTAATTAATTATATTATCACACAATAGTTATAAATTTTACTTATGGGTGACACAATTGCACTCTTACTAAGATATGGGTTTGATTAACAGATGTACTAGTAATTCATAATGATAGTTCCATGAACCTATGTCAAAACGGAGTTAAATCCAATCCCTTACTAAATGAATGTAATTCACTCAATTGACCAAATACTTTAATAGAATCCTAATTATGCATACAACTCACAATGTGAATGAACACATAATCAGATATTTCTAAAAAACACAATTGCAATCACAATCAATATTAGAGAGAGATAACTGACAGAGAAAGAAAATCAACCACAAATTGAATTAAAAATTAGAACCTCAAGAACAAATCTTAATCATCAATTATTCTTGCACAAGGTAAAAAAAAAATTAGTCCTCCATAGGTAGAGGATCACAATTAATGTAATAGAAAGTACAACCATAATCCTAAACGGAGGCCAAAACAAGAATTGGAAGCTCCTAAAATCTAGAAAAATAGTAGAGAGATGAAGAGAGAAAAAGTAGAGCAAGTTTGATGGCAATATTAAAAATAATAATCAAAAGTATATGTAATGTTTAACCTATCGCTATTTATATTGGAGCATAAATACATAACGAATGAGGTCCACTGGAGAAAAATAAAAAGCCTGTTGAAGTGAAGTAATGTGCACGCATGACCATTGGGGTGGTTGTCGCTATTCCTATTGTTGCTGTTGATCGTTGGGGCTGTAAATGATAGCTGTGACTGTCCTGCCTTCACCTGTGGGATGTGCCCCTCCTGGCAAACACTAGGGTAGTCATGGACCATTGTGGTGGTCCCACTGTTACTAAATTGTGATTGAGAATTGATCTGCATCCTTTTTGGTTCAATGTAGCAACTTAGAAAGTTTCTGTCACCAAATAATAATCACATAAAGAGATTAAAAGCATAAATAACTTCAAAATATAATTATTAATTAAAAATGATACTAATTGTTATTGATTTATCCAATGATGCATGATAAGGACGAAATACAAATTCACCATTTATCAATCAATTAAACACAAGCAAGATGCAAAATGCCTAGAGTTATATGGGAAAATGGGTTCATAAATACAACCCATTAACCATCACATCCAATGGTGATAGAGTGAGTGTCTCATTTAAATTCAAATTTGTGAGTATAAGAATAACATTGATTTCATTTTATATGCCTTTTAGGAGCTATTACTTATCGTTATGAAACTAATATTAAAGATTGAGAGACAAAAGCAAAATAAAAAATTTATCAAATGCAATTTTAATAATCGGGTACATTGATTAGCAGGATCTTAAAATATAATTAAGTAGGGGAAAACAACGAGATTTCAGTGTCAACTTGAGGAGATTACAGACATAGACATGTGAGCACACATGGCTAAGCATGTGGAGAGAGAATCTAAGAATCCAATAGGGTCAACTACTGGTCTCGCCCTAGTCCAAACACAAGGAAAGTACCTTGAACTTAGAGATATCAAAACGTTGAGCCCATCGGGTTAG
This sequence comes from Dalbergia cochinchinensis, assembly GCA_031216125.1. Lineage (NCBI taxonomy): Eukaryota > Viridiplantae > Streptophyta > Magnoliopsida > Fabales > Fabaceae > Dalbergia > Dalbergia cochinchinensis. The sequence goes on from CM062371.1 coordinate 26,177,783, forward strand.
TCCATTAAACCCACTATTTTTAACGTTGAGCTGGTAAAAAAATTCCAACCTGCCTAACCTGCCTCGTCTAACCTGTAGGTTTTGGCGGGTTGGGGCGGGTTTGGGCCATCGACCAAGTCTTTTTTTTGAAAAAATTTATTATGTTTTAGTAAAAAAAGTAGGAAACATGTTACCCAAAAAAGAAAAAAGTAAGAAATATGCACAATTACGAATATAGTAACATTATATAGTTGATACTATTCACTCAAAGTTAAAATTTAAAAATAAAATAGTGTCATAACTCAGAAATAACACTATTAATAATAATATTTTTTGGTCCAAGTTAATATATAGTTGTTATGGACCTTGAAAAATTAGGTATACATAAATAAAAAATATTATTTAAAAACTTTTTTAAAATTTTTTTTATCAAAACATCAAAAAATATTCTTTTTTGAATTTTTTAACTTTTTGCAGGCTAGCAACCTACCCTAAAATGGGTTGGCCTAACTATTTCAACCCATTTTATTTTAGTGGGCTAATCCGCCTTGCCCCGCCCTGTTTTTTATGGGTTTTTAGTGAGGCGGGCTATCCCATTTTGACACCTCACTTGAACTTATGCAGCTAATGGCGATGCAGGTTCAAATAATAATAAATTGATAATAACAAAATAACATTATAATATCTCTTGGGTGAGTTCTAGTGTGCATCATGCTTCATTGAGGAATAGTGAAGTATACATGTAGCTTTAGGGCAATGTGACATGTGGAGCATTGACCCTATACACTCATAGTTTTGGCATATTTGTGGTCTCACTCCACCTTATTTTCATTATTCACGGTATCACCCCACAACGTTATTGAGATCATGATTGTAACCCTATATCTTCTTCCATCTTTATACGATACAAATACAATACTTATACATAAACTTGACCTTCTACCAAACACTGCCCTTATTACCGTCAGCATCAATGGCATCTCTTCTTACCCTTCTTCACCCAATCCCCCCATATGTGAAATGTGAAACCATTGTCTTTCTTCCCCAGAATTAAATCCCAAATCCCTATTATTTGATGTCTGAAATCAAAATCTATCCGTCTCAAACCCTCAAAAAGAATATCAAAAGATATTCTCCTACTTTTATGAACCCTAGCATCCCTATGATGACATAGATCGGTGCTTTATCCTCCAATCAACAACGACACCATGAAGACCACCTTGTCGGCTCATCTTTTCACATTGTCAACCACCACACATAGTGGCCATCCCTCTTGTACCACCCGCGAAGCATCCATTTTCCTGCAGTCGCGTGGCATCCAGCGTTGGTCTTTCTACCACGAGAAAACACGAGTTTTATGTTCAATCTTGCCTCTTCTCATTGAGAGCAGGGCAGTGGTTGCACCTCTCTATTGTGTGGTCTCTCTGTCACATGCATAAACCATTGGTTGGCCTACAAACTACGTCAGTTGCAAAGAACCAGTGACGAGCATGGATTGCGATGAGCAATACCATGAAGCTCCTCTTATCTCACACTTTTACAATCACGTCTAGTGATGGCCACGAAGTTTCATCATGGTTCAAAGGCACGATTAACCATTCAAGATTTCCTTTTGACTGGCAACGCAGGTTAGATTTGATTTTAATTATGTGTGAATTTTGGGGCGATTTTAATCTTAACTGTGTTGGCAAATTGGTAGATGGGATGAAATTTGGGTTTATTTTTGTCGATTGTGAATAGTTTAAACTAATTAAAATGGCTTTTTTTTTTGTTTGGTTCAGTTGAAGCTTGTAATGGATTCAGTAGCTTTTCGAGAGCTTGTGTGCATCAACTCCAAACAATGCAACTCTCCCTTATTATTATTATTATTCAAAAGCTTTGGCCCAGGACCACAGGGTCCCCTTTTTTCTTCTTCCTTATGCAAGCGCCGCAACCTAATATGTGATATACTAAGCTAAATATAGCCTGCCAGCCACCCTTCTTCATCAACAGAATTGCATACCAACACCACCGCATAGCGATGGTCATTGGAGAAGGTAATTCCATAGAGGAACGGCTGGTTCCATTTCACCGCGACAATAGTAGCAACAACCCTCTCCATGCATGATGTGGCAATATGGACGATGTCGACGATGGAGGTGACAAGACAGCAGTGCCAGTCTCTCACTCTCTTAATCTTAGATCTCAATCGGTAACAAGAATTAAAAGAAAGGGAAAAACCATTTTTTTGTACCCCTAATTTCGTATTCAATTCGGAGAAATCCCCAATATCCTAGAATTGAGAATTACGCATTGAAAAAATAAAAAGGGTTTCTAATCCTAGTATTACCCACTCTAATTCAGCATGTTAAGAGATACGGACTGAAATGGTAACCCTGTCCAAAAATAAAATATATTGCAACCAAGCCTAGACCATCATGGGCCTGAGTTACTATAGATTCACACACTTTTAGTACTCACAATTGGGCTCACGCCCAATAATATGTGGTGAATCCCAAGCCTATAATTGGATCATAAGATAATATTAAATGAGTCTCCAGGGAATAATTAGGCTGTCCATTCAATCCATTTTATAAAATTAAAATATACACAAATCAATAATAGCCAAAACCTGGAAAATTCTAACATAAAGAACTCGCAACAGAACCCTTTTCCCTCACTTTGCAAAATGTCTCTCTTTTCTCTCTCACTCTCTCTACTGCCACTGTCCATGGAGTAGTAGCAGCAATAAAGCAGCAACAACAAAAGACTAGGAAAGAATACGAGGCCGAGGAATACGAGGCCGATGGAGCAGAGGATGGCAGCGCGCACGCGGCGCTGGTGGCGATCTTCGTCATCTTGGTGGCCGCAGTCCTTGGACATGGTTGTGTGTGTGGGCTTGTGTTTGGGATCAACGGGTGTAATCTGAGAGTTTTTTTGTTCGTTGTTGATCATGATTTTGTTGTTGTGTGAGTATGATGAGGGTCTAAGAGAAGTGAAAAAATGGTGTGTTGCTTTGCCTGTAATGGACTCACCAATCTAGAGAATGTTTCGAACAATCAAGTGTGAGCGTTATTTGTCTCTATATAATATAGTCACTTATAGGCTATATAGATTTAATTGATTTTTATAAAAAATCTTTTTTGATTTATTTTTTAATTAACATCCACGTTTGAATATAAAATTAAAAGATCTTTATTTATTGTAAAATATATTTTTAATATTATGCAAAAAATCTATTTTCCAAAAGATAAAAATTATAGTTTCTAAAAATTATTTTTTAATATTTACAGTATTTCTACTTTCACTTAAAAACTTTACCTACACATAACGCTTGTTTGAATTCCTTTACAAAAATATCTTTTTTAAATGATCTATTTTAAAATGATCTTTTACATAAGTAAAAGATATTTTATGTTTGAATGCAATATTAAATTATCTTTGTTTATTATCAAATATTATTTTCAATTTATAAAATTTTTGTTTTCCAAAATATAGAATCTATAGCTTCTCAAAAAAGATATTTTTACTTTTTTTTTAATGATTCTACTTTTACTTAAATAATCAACCTAGACATACTAAAATAAAAAAATCTTTTCTAATCAAAATAATCTCATCGAAACAAGCACATATATACTAAAAAGCACATATATATTAAAAAACATGAAAAGATCTTTTTTATTAAAAATATTTTTTAATTAAAATAATGGCATTAAACTAGCTCAATATCATGTCATGTGTGTCATTCTCTTGTGCATTTTGTATTTCAATTGGAATATCTAAGTTAAATATGAAATTATATTATAATATTGGATTTGATATCAAATTATGAAAAGATATAATAATGATTGGATTTGAATATCTACGTTAAGTCTAAAATTATATTCTAATATCGAATCTAATATAAAACTATGAAAAGATACTGTATTGTGAAAATAAATATAAAATTATTAAAACAAATTATGAAAAGATACTATAGTAATTAGATTTGAACATCCATGTTAATTATGTAATTATATTCCAATATATGATTTTTCTATCAAGTTCTACCAAAATTTGTTTCAATCTAAACTAAATATAAAATAAAATCAATTTCCTAATCAATAATAATCGATAACAATAAATTAGATAATGGATAATGAATATTTCATAGTCCAAAATATGTTAGATATATGATCAAATAAAACAATAAAAATCTAATGAATAGTATAATACATAAAATTTCCACCTATATCAATTTTTTTATCATTTTATTCTATATCAACTTTTTGTTAGATATTAATTTAATTTTATATTGATTCTAATTTGATATCCAAGGGATTTAATTTGATATTATACGTACCTATATTGTACTCAATTTTTTTTTGTTTGAAATTTAATATGATGTAGATGGATTCAAATTTTTTCTTTTCAAAATCAATTAAATAATTATTTAAATCAATTTAATATGAACTGTAATTTAATTTTTAACTTTTATTGATTATATTATTTGAAATTATTAATATTTTGATTTAAAATGAAAATAAGTTATTTTTATTGATTCTTAACTGTAGTTCAATTTATATGTATACAATAAGTTAATTGTCACTTGAAAAAAGGTTAATTGTTACTTATTTACTTATATATTCTAAGAGCTATATCTCAAAATAGTTTTATATTACTATGACCCTATGAGAGTATTAAACCGTGCATCGGACGAGGCATGATATTAGTATTATACATAGGCAAAAAATGCATAACGTGGCCTGCAAAAAAAAATATTTACAATTATTTGATACAATTGTCATTGGGACAGGTTACTCCTGACTTTTGCTATTGATGAGTAACTCCTCTACGTACTGGCTTAGCTCCTCTCATCGGCTGTACTATGGTGGCCTCACTGTGCTCGCCAAAATCCATGGGCACAGTGGGGGAAGAGCCCTTGGATGACACCTGGGTGGCAGAGTCCTCATATGGATCCGTCTTTGAATGATCCGTGGGGGAACGGGGCACATACTCTGGGAAGTCACGAGTAGCAGAAGTGGCTGGCTGGGTACGGCGAGTCCGCTCCTCGCGAGGTCATGCACGCTTGAAGACAAGATCGTCACCAAAGGGGGAACCAGGAGAGAACTGAAAGCTGGAAACTGGGTGTGCAAAGGGGCGGTCTATGTACATAAAAAGGCGAACGGCATAATGACCCACGAAGTGATATGACCAATGGGCGGCATCGTAGTGCATCTCCCAAGTAGGCGCGTCAATGTAAATCACGAATGTCACCATTGACCTTTGAAAATGCGATGGAAAGAAAAGATAGAAGGAGTGAAAATCTTAACAAAGAATCCTAGTAAGGTGTTCTCCTATCTTGATGTCATCATCTATGTCCTTAGGAACCTCGGGTTTTCATTATGAAGTAGTAAGCATACATAAGGTTCAATTATTAAATTCTGAAATACCATTAGCCGAGGTCCGTATCTTTTAACATAAGTCTTAATGTTATGAATGCAACATGCTGATCATAAATGCATATCAATATCATATACAAAATATCATAGAATTTATAAAACAATGCATATGATATAAAATCATGATCATCATTCTTATAGGTGACTTAAACTTCTTATTCTCTTTTCCTTGGGGCTGCCCTATATTCTCTCTTTTCTCGAGAGTTCTAGGTTATGAGCTTATATCTCACTAGTCATCATTAGTGTAATCTTATTCCTTTTGATAAGTTAAATTCCCAACTCTTAAGGTATGGGATAGGGGGCATTATGATCACCTTTCATAACCTTTAATTCGGGGAGTCCAAAGGATCATTTCCTATTTGGATCACCTCTCATAACCTTTAATTCAGGGAGTCTAGCGGATCATTTCCATGTATCTTATGTCACATTTAATCTTGGCATATTATATAGAGATGCAAACATGAGCATATAATCATGAAATGTGTATTCACAAGCATCCTTAGTGAACAGCTTATAACAATAACATGCTCCTACCTAGTATGCCGGAATTCAAGGACTAGACTCAGCTAATGCATATGTTGTGCTCAACAGGATACTGCATAGTAGAGATCATCACTTAACACATCTTACTACTCAACACCATAATAATTTATTCTCCAAAGAAATGAAAATAAAATGTCTATATCAAAATTTATTAGAAAAGAAATCATTTACAAATGAGACTAAAATTATAAAAATTAATTTTGGCTTAATAGTTGTTATCTATGCTGACGTATCCCCTGGTGCAAATGAGGAACTTAAAGCCATGTTGTTCTCAAAAAAAATATTTATTGGTTGATTGATTTTATTTCCTTTGAAAAGGAATTGAGAATATCAATAGGTTGACCAAAAATATTAGATATCAATAACAAGTAATTTACATCAGCATTGCAGAATACATGAAGATCTATAATAATATTGTAATTATAGCTAAAACAGCATATATTCGATCACGCAGTCTTTAATCATAATAAACCATCCATAGCATAACATTATCATATATAACACTTAGTGCAAAATATATATGTTAAAATAATAAAAAAATTAATACTTGATAGTATATCCCTTAAAGAATGCTACAATCAAAATATGTTAGCATAGTGCAATAACGTTATTACCACAAATAAATACTCATCATATACAATGAGCAGCAATGCAAGATTATTCAAAGGGCCAAATAAGTACAGAGAAAATTAAGAAACAATGAAAATTGGTAAAAGCTTAATTGAGCCTAAAAATTAAACCAAAATTTAATTATTTTTATCTTTTATTCTTTATTTATTTACTATTATTATTATTATTATTATTATTATTTTATTTTAAACAGTTACAACAACCCAACTTAAGGAAATTAAACAAAAAGGTTCCTAGCCCAAAAGTCTTTCAACCCCAAAAACAAAAATGATTTTAGCCTAAAGTTCTCGAAGAGATAGAGCCCAAACCAACAAAAAATAAAGTATACGAAACCCATTAGTCCTGCACTAGTCTAAACAACAAGACTCTAATTAAAAGAGACTGACCTAAAACAAAACATAGAAGAGAGAAAAAGAAACGCTCAGACTAATAAATAAAATAAAGATAGAATAAAAAAAGAATTTAAACTATCCCAATTTCTAGATCTAGCTTATGGTAACACATACACATACACGCTCCTCTCTCCCGCTTACATACATATACACACTCTTAATCCTCTCTTTTTCTTTCTCACAAATACACAAATTCACAGAGAGGTAGAAATAGAGACTGAGAGAGAGACTAAAAGAGAGAGAGTGAGGGGGTAAGGGGCCACGGTTATGAAGGGGAAAAGAGGAGACTGCCATTTTCGATGGCTTCGTGGCGGTGCATGTGGAGGTGGCGCGACAGATCCGTGGGAGGAAGAGAGATGGGTGCGGCGGCGCTTGCTCATGGCGCGGCGGTGATGAGGGGAAAGGGAAGGGCTCACAGGGCGGCAGAGGTGGGGTTGAAGAGCTGCGAAAGTAGAAAAGGGGCTGAGCTTCACAGAGATGGCGGCTAGGTTGGGTAGAGCTTCACGGAACCTCCATAGGTCACGATTTGGCCACAGATCGGGTGAAGGTGGGTATTGTTGTGCGGTGGCGCAATGGTGCGCAGTGAAGGAGCACAATTGGAGCTTCAAGGTGGGGCTGTCATTGGTGATGGGGTGGCTGAGGTGCTCCAGGCAGCCAAGGGAGAGGCCGATCTGGCGGCAGCGCTCACGGAAGCAGAAGCGGCTGTTGGCCATGGAGATAGTGGACAGTGCCGGTGAGGTTTCTTTCCCTCTTCTTCTTTTCCTCTGTGATGGTTGACTTATGGTTTAGAGTTATTTTATTTGTTGTTGTTGGTTGTGCCTGGTTTAGGTGGTGATGGAAGGAAGGGGGAGGATGGTGAGGCAGTGGTGGAGGCACGGCGGTTATTTCAGATAAGATGGGGAGCACGCATAGTGGACAAAGAACAAAATGGTAGCGGCGGCGATGCACCTTGGTTGCCAGAACTGCCGCCTCTCCTGTGTATCTTACCCATTTTCCTTTATTTTCATTTGTATTTTTGTCATGTATATGGATTGTTTTGGACTGAATTTGAATGAGAATAATTGTTCCTGGACTTTTATTTCTAGTTGTGGTTTTGTTAATGTTTGAGCTGGGATTATGTTTGTCTAGTTTATGCATTATTTGGATTGTTTGCTGTGATTTGAGAATGGTGAGGGTATGCTAATGCTGCTGAGGAATGGTTTGTTTTTGTTTTGAGAACGGGAGAGTTATGGTGTATGTATGTGCATGTGTGACTTGTGATACCAAGATAGAGGAACATACAATTAATCAACATTAGGAGAGCACACAGCCTCTTACTTGTGTTTTTCCTTTCCAGAATCTTGTTTGTTCTCTCCGCTTAGTTGGTTACTAGTGTATGATTGCCTACCTTCTTCGCTCCTATAATTTTTCTTTTTTAAGAAGCTGAAGATAGTTGTAACACCCCATTTTTCTCTAAACTTTTAAATGACCAAAATGCCCCTAAGGTCATTTTTACTTGAAACACGAGGACGACCAGCCTCGGCCATCCTTATAGGGTTTTTATGATATATGAAGGGGATTGTATGTATGTGAATGCTTAACAAAGCAGAAAAATCTCATTTCTGAGGTTTCTGTGCGTAAATGACCAAAATACCCTTGCACAGCTTTAAGGCAGTTTTAAGTTTTGGTTGACCCGGCCTCATCCCGAAAATCAAAAATGATGTTTTTGAGGCATGAACTATGTTTGTTTAAGTCTCGGAGATCCCGGACAACTTTTAGTAAAAAATTATAATTTTGCCCCTGTTTAGTGCATTTCAAGTTTAACGAATTATTTAACTCGTAACCTAAGCAATATTAGGCTCTAATGAAGGTTAATTAATTTCCTTAATTAATCTAGAGCTAAAATAATTATTTAAGATTAATTAGGACTAAAAATTGTTTAAGAAAACTCAAAACCCATTTCTAGTCTTTTTCTTTAAAGAAAAGCATTCATGAATAGTATTTTCACTATTCACACTCCCATTCGCAAGGAAAAGTTGTCACCCTTTAATCACTAGTTATAGGAGTTTTGACTTCATTAATCCTACAAGATCAGTTTTAATCCAAGGTATTCATGGCCCTAATGACCAAATTAGTTAACCTAAACACTTGATTACATAACCTTGATTAGTGGCATAACCTTGCTTACTTCTAGATGTGTCTCTAATATATGATAAATCAAACAAAACCCCCCTATGGCTACATCAAAACCGCCACCTTTTCCCTCAAAATTCAAAAGAATTATATTTTATGTAGTTAATGAAGCTTTCTTTCAAAGCCACCCTATGAATCATGCCTACTATGCTTTCAATCACACCATGAATGACAACTCAAGAAGATTTTTTCCTCCTCCTTGCCCAAGAAGTTTCGGCCATGCCTCCCCCTTTCACTCCTTCATGATTTATTTGCTTATAAATACATTACCTTGGTGAACCTTGTTTCATTTTCAACCATTTGCAAAGTTTGAGTCAACAGTTGTCTTAGTTCTCTCTAGAGCTTTCTCCAAGTTTTCCTTTTCCTTCTTTGCTCCAAGAAGAAACCGCCACCTCCTCCTCCTCCATTCTTCATCTTGCTTCCATCTAGACATATACAACCAAGCTCAAACACATCTTCTTCCTCCATTTCTTCCTTTGGCCGAAAACACACCAAGGCTCCAAGGAAGATTTTCCTTCTTTCACTTCAAAGAACCAACCTTTCTCCATCATCAAGGATATCAGCACTTGGTAGGGAAATGATGAATGGTTGAACCTCTATGATGTTTTCCTTTTCGGTTTCTTCCTTTCCTTTCCTCTAGATTTCGGCCTTAAGGCCTTGAATATGATGGCTTGATGATGAGTGCTCTCTAGAGGTGACCATGAGTTCATCTCACTTGAGACTTCTAAAGCTTGAGTTTTTCTTGAAGAAAAGTTTCATCTTTTACAAGTTTAGTTAAGGATGAGTTTATGTTTCTCTTGAATATTTTGGAACTTCTCTTTTCCTCTTCATGTTTCGGCCATAAAGGCCTTTGGCACTTGGAAAAATGAAGTCTTGATGATGAGGGTGTCATGAGGGTGCTTGTCACTTAGACAACCTCTAAAGCTTGAATCTTTCTTAAAAGGAAAGTTCAATTTTTTCCAAAGTTGAGTAAAGAATGAGTTTACGTCTCTCTTGAACACTTTTTGGATTTCTCTTTTCCTTTAAGATTTTGACCATGGAGGCTTAAGGACTTGGAAAAATGGAAGCTTGATGATGAGGGTTTCATGTTGACGCTTGTCACATGAACAAACTCTAAAGCTTGAAACTTTTGACTCTAAACCAAGTATGATTTCGGCCATCTCCATGATTCTTTGAGGTTATAATTTCTTTTGTTATCTTAGCACTAATAGTTTTCTTTTCATGTGAGGATAAGTTTTGGGTTGGAACTTTGTTCTTTCTAAAGTCTTGTAAGAGCTCTAGACAAGATACAAAAGTAACTTGCATTCACGTTTATTTTATGCTTTGTATAGCACGTTTACTTTCTATGCTAGCACTAAACCCCAAGATAAAGAATGAACTTGCATAATGCACGTTTAAATTCCAAGTTTTGCATTTCATGTTATATTTCAAGTCATCACTAAACTCAAAGGCTAAAAATGAATGTGCATTTCATATCTACTTTAAGCTATCACTTTACTTTCTAATGAACTATAAAAACGGAATGCATGGCACGTTTATTTTTATGCGTCACCTAACACTACTAGAGCTCAAAGACTTGCTCATTTCATCTTGAGAAAAGATAAATCAAGGAGGTATCCACTTGAATATATATATATATATATTCGGCCATGTGGTGAAGGTGGCTCAAGGATGAGTTTCACTTTATTACAAGGGCCTATAAGTAATGTCTTAGGATTTTCCTAAGCATAGAAGTATTTAACAAGAGTTTTAAATGAGGTCCCAAGTTTTAATCTTGTTCAAAAGCAAAATCAAATAGCTACTGCCCTATGTATTTTATGATGGTTTCTGATAAGATAAATTTTTCCTCCATGAAGTTTTGAAGCCCTAAAAAGGTTCCAAGAGAAACTAGCTACCTATATGCATTGAAAAGGAAGTTTTATACATGATTTGATGATTACAAATTTTCAGATCTGCCTTAACAGTACCAGCCCCTTAAATTCTATTTTGGGTGGTCTAAATATGTTCAAATACCTTGCCAAGTATATGATAATTGTTCTAGACATTTTGGAGCATGCTTAGTCACTTTAATTGCTTGAAATGTGAATTCTAGAACCCCATAGGTACAGAAATTATAGATTCTATTCCAGCCTAGTTAATGTCTATAGAATCACATTATATGATGTCTAGATGAGTAAGAGTGACTCATAATTGGTTTAGGTATGAATTATTGCATCATAGAAAAAGTCAGAAGTGAGAAAGGACGTAGAATGCATTTTCTAGAACACCCTAATTCATCTAATTTAGCTTACTGCCTAATGCTGTCCAACCATAATTAATTAGGTTTTAGGACTTAATAAATTGTGGTAATAAGGTTAATCAATCCCTTAGAGGTGTAATGAAATAATTTTGAAGTTTGAGATTACCCGATTGGGGGTTTTCACTCTTAAGGGAATGGTTTAAGCATTACTCTATGAATGATGAATTGGTGTTTACCTCATGACTTGTATGATGCTATGTGAACTATCATCCTTAAATGATAGTTTTATTATTGCATGTGATTGTTCTTCAAGAACTTAGAGATGCCTATGTTGTAATAATAGATATGTGACATGTATGAACTAAGTAGCATCTCAATAAACATGTTAAGACATAAGGTGACTTAAACTATGAGAAAATGATCCTTTGAACCACCAAAATAAGGGTGGGGATGAGGTGATTCTAGCCCCTTAGACCCATACTTTAAGTCGAGACCTTTAACTTATCAAAAGGGATAAGTCCATGTGCTAGTGACGACTAGCGTGGTATGAGCTCATAACCTAGAAGTTTCTCCAAAGGGAGATCAGTTAGGGTGGCCCAAGAAGAAAATGATAAGGCTTTAATGTCACCTAAAGTAACCAAGATAAATTACCATATACCATGTTCCAAGAACTATGCTTCTATGTATCATGAATTATGAATTTATCTTCCATGATCCATGATATTAGGAACCATGATTTATGATTTTACATACCATGACTCATGATTCAAGTTTTATGACTTATAGACTACGTAACCAAGAAGTTTTATAATTAAAAGGAATGGGCCTTGGAGGTTAACATTTGCGAACTTTATAATTGAATCATTATATGCCCATGTTTTTACTAAGAAACTGAGGTTCCTGGAGATGTAGATGATGACACATAGATAGGAGGAAAAACCCTATTGAGTTTCTTTAGTAAGAAATCTCACTCCCTCTATCTCTCTTTTTCTGTCATGTCTTCAGATTCGGATGGCGATGTTTGTGCTCTACATTAAGACACCTACGTGGGAGTTCCACCATGATCCGGAGCACGGATCTTATCATTTTGAGGGCCGCTGCACAGTTCATGTTTTCATGTTCCCCAGACGGCCGTTTGCTCATCCTGTAGGTAGCTACCTTTTCTCACCGATGTCGCCTTATGGTGACGATATGGTTTTTGAGCGTGCTTGCACACGCAACAAGATGATTCTCCGGACTTATACTGCGGGCTCAGACATTGTACTTGAGTACATACCTCGTTCACAGCATTCAGAGGAGGACCCCTTGGAGGATCCACCCGCCCATATGTATGGAGAGGACTCTGCCCCCACTCCCCCACGTATGCCAGTGGACAGCGAGGAGATAGTCACCTAGCCACAAAGGGCCAGGATGCCCGAGATGCGGCCTCGACGCGGAGGACATGTTCGAGTTCCCATTCCTGTTGAGCTTCGCCCATGAATTGGCTATGTCCCACCTTACCCGTGACTTTGGTCGTATGGTTGGAGGGTAGTCTTTAGTGCACACACGACATGTAGTTAGGATAAACCTTCTTTTGTGTTGAGGTTATCCACCTTAGATGCACTTAGGTGTGGGTGTTTCCTTTTATTTTTTATTTATGATTTCATGTATTTCCCATTTGATGATGTATTTGCTCCTCATGTACTGAATAGTCCCGCCACTCTCAATGGGCACCCTTTATATATTAATGTATGAGGTATTTCAATTATGTGTTCATGATGTTATTTACTGAGCCTTTTCTATGTTTACATTTCCGCACTTTACAATATCGTTTAATTTGTTACGCGCGGCTCATATTTTCTCAAAGTTTTGTTAAAAGAAAAAAATTGGCTCTTTTTTTTGTTAAGTAATTTTCAAAGTAGTAGAACTGAGACAAGAAGTAATGACTAATATTTAGCCTCGGTACATACTAGTAGTATTGGGTTGAATATTAGGGTGTTACATTGATGGGAATGAAATATTGATGGTGCCTCCTCTGGACTTGTGTTCATGTTTCAATCTTGCCCATGATTGTCGGTTAAGTGTCTTGATAAAGTGCTCATGCTGTAGTGAGTGGTGAGTGCAAGGGTTGGGAAAGAAATGTTGCAAAATTAGTGACCTACAAGTGTTCATTTGATCACTCTAGTGTCTTGACGTGTAGCTTTATATTTGCTTTTGTATTGCTTATTTGACAACTGTTAATTTGACAAGGCATTGGAGACAAAACGAGTTGTATGAATCATCTCATCATCAAAGATTCCAAATGGCAATAGTCATTTCAACAAATTAAATTTCAAAGCAATCAGCACAATAATTTTCAAGCAGAATGCAAGAACAGAAATTATAAAGGAAATAATACAAAGTATGCACAATACATACTGTAAAATCATCCCCTAACATAATTATGAAATTAGAACGCACACGAGTTACATACATAAAAAGGATAAATAGAGTTTAATCAATATTAAAATAAATAGCATATTTGTTCATTTCATTAAGTTAACTTAATTATAAATTTATATTATTTTCATAATGCATACAACTTTAGGGTTAAACTTACATCTTCTGGATAATCATTTTGATTCAGTGTTCAAAGAAAGTGGATATAAAAGAAGTTTGGGCATTATAAAATATGAAAATTTTGGATTTTCTTAGATAACCTAACCTTAATAAATCATTATGACTCAAGATTAATTAATTTATCTTTCAATCATCCAAAACATCTCCTCAAGGGCATTTTGGAAATTTTACACAAGCCCAAAAATTCGGGGTGTTACAAATCGCAACTTGAACCAAAACCAGAATCAGCCAAGGAGAAACATGTATAGAGCAAAAATGCTTTTGCCACCACGTAGACTATTCCCTACACCTGTTCCATCTCTTGTTTGTGAAAATTTTGGGAAAAATCATGGAAATAAGCCATGTTTGAAAAGAAAGGCTATTTGTTTCACGTGCGGAAAAGAGGGACAATGCTCACGTGAATGTCCTTAGAATTAGCGTAAGGGAGAAGTTTCCAACTAGAGGCCTTAAGCCAAAGAAAGAGTCTTTACCCTAAGTATACAAGAAGCAGCTCAAAATCCTAAACTGATACAGGGTATATGTATTTTAAATAATAAAATATTAATTATACTATTTAATTTTGGAGCTTCTCATTCTTTTATTTCCCTAACTCGTGCAAATGAACTTGAATTACCCATGTCTACCTTATCACATGATCTTATTGTCTCTATGCCCACTGGGGGAAGAATTTTGACTTCTTTTGTTTGTTTAGACTGTCATATTCAGATTGGTACTCATTGTTCTAATGTTGACCTTATTTGTTTACCTATGAATGATACTGATATTATTCTAGGTATGAATTGGTTATTTGATAACGATGTCGTTCTAAAGTGTCATAAGAAAAGTATACAGTTCTCTAGCCAAAATACTCTTGTAACCTCTTTAACAGAGACTGCTGAATCTTTGGCCAATCAAATAGGAGAATGTTTAACTAAACAAACCCTAGGATGTGTTTTACTATGCTTATTGGAATCAGAGGCAAATAATCAACTGAAGATTGAAGATATTCCCATAGTGAAAAAATATCCTGAGGTATTTCCACTTGATATTGAGAATTTACCTCCCAAGAGAGAAATAGAGTTTTGTATTGACCTCTTGCCTAGTACTGGTTCCATATCCATAGCACCTTACAGAATGTCACTTCCTGAGTTGAGCGAATTAAGGAAACAAATAGATGATCTATTAGGGAAAGGATTCATTAGACCTAGTGCCTCACCTTGAGGAGCACCAGCATTGTTCGTAAAGAAAAAGGATAGTAGCTTAAGATTGTGCATAGATTATCGTCAACTGAATAAAGTTACCATTAAGAATAAGTATCCCCTTCCTAGAATTAAGGACCTTTTTGATCAATTGAGAGGAGCCAAAATATTCTCTAAGATAGATTTAAGGTCAGGATATCACCAAATTAGGATTAAGGAAGAAGATATACCTAAGACTGCTTTTAGGACTAGGTATGGACATTATGAGTTTTTGGTGATGCCTTTTGGATTGACTAATGCTCCAGCTATTTTCATGGATTATATGAATAGGATTTCTAGATCTTTCTAGGACAAATTTGTGGTGGTGTTTATTGATGATATTTTAATTTATTTCAAGACTGAGAAAGAACATAAGGAGCATTTGAGAATAGTTTTGCAGATATTGAAGGAGAAACAATTGTATGCAAAACTAGAGAAGTGTGATTTCAGGATAAAAGAAGTAAAATACTTAGGTCATGTGATAAATGAAAATGGAGAATCTGTGGACCCTAGTAAGGTAGAAGCTATGCTTTCTTGGGAGAAACCTAAGACAGTAACTGAGATTAAGAGTTTCTTAGGACTTGCAGGATATTACAGGAAGTTTATCCAAGGATTCTCATAGTTAGCTTTGCCTTTGACTAGGTTGACTCAAAAAGGAAAACCGTTTGTATGGACACCTGAGTGTGAAACTAGTTTTCTAGAGTTAAAACGTAGGCTCACATCTACCCCCGTATTAGTTATACCTAACCCGAAAAAGAATTTTGTAGTGTATAGTGATGCCTCTAGAAAAGGCTTGGGTTGTGTCTTAATGCAAGAAGGAAAAGTAGTAGCTTATACTTCTAGACAGTTAGACCACATGAAAAGAACTACTATACCCATAACTTGGAGTTAGTAGCTATAGTTTTTGCTCTTAGGATATGGAGATATTACCTATATGGTGTTAAGTTTGAAGTATTTATTTGACCAAAAAGAATTGAATTTAAGACAAAGAAGGTGGTTAGAATTTTTGAAAGATTATGATTTTGAAGTTAAATATACCTGGGTAAGGCCAATATAGTTGCCAATGCACTTAGTAGAAAATCTCTACATGTGGCAAGTTTGATGGTCAAAGAATGGGAATTATTAGAAAAATTTAGAGACTTGAACCTTGAAGTAACTATAGAGGCTAACGATTTCAATTTGAATCATTTGAGGATAGAAAATAACCTTAGGAAACAGATCATTAAAGGTTAGAAGGAGGATAAACTTTTGCAATCCTACAAAGAGTTGGTAATTAAGGAGGAATAAAAGGACTTTTGTATTATTGGGGATGGAGCACTATTATATCATGATAGGTTATGTGTACCTAGTGTGGGAAACCTAAGAAAATTAATTTTAGATAAAGTACACAATAGCAGGTATACCATACACCCTGGAGCTAACAAAATGTATTAAGAAATTAAACGATTCTTTTAGTGGCCAAGAATAAAGAAGGATATAGCAGAATTTGTGGCAATGTGCCTGGCTTGTCAGAAAGTCAAAATTGAACACCAAAAACTCTCGGGCTTATTCCCTCTTCCCTTTTTATGTTTCCAACTCTTGATTGATCTCATCTTCAATTCCTGACCTTATCACGCTTTGTACTTTGGTTCTTTTGTCGATATTGCCCCAATTCTTGCATGGACTGACATCTTTGGTTCCCGATTTGAGCAAACTTTCCCTCTCTCTTTCTTTATTTTTTGTTGTGCTTTGATTTTTATTTATTTATTATTATTTTTTTTACCAAGATCGCCCTTTTAGGTTTTCAATCAAGCAAGCTGTTTGTTTTCTTCATTTTTGGACTTTTCTTTCATTTTTTTTGTTTGTCTAATTCTTGCGATGATTGTCCTTTTGGGTTTTTGATATAGTTAGCTCCCTTTTGACATAGCCATTAACTTGACTTGATTTGTTGTCTTGATTATGAATGATCAGTATTTGATAATGAAGGAAAGAGAGAATAGAGATGAGATGGAGGTTAGAATGAAAGGATTGTATGAAATTTACGAGACAGAGGATTAGAATGAGATGTGCAATGCAAATTTCATTTGATTACTCATTTCATTAATTACTCAGCTACTTTGAATTAGAATTCATGATTAAGATTAGATCCATTGCTATGCGACAAATGTGCCTTGGACTGTTGACTTTGTATTCTTTGAAAGATGACTCTTGTTTGATCAATGATCATCTAAATACCCTAGCTGGACATTGTTCATAAACTCCTTTTTGCCTGATTCTGAAATGACACACCTTTTCTTAGACTGTCCTCTTAGGTTTCGGTCTGATTTGCATCTTGTTCTTATTTCTGCCTAGACTGTCACTTTGACTTTTCAGTCTTAGCGACCTCTTTTCTCTCTTTTTTTTCGACTCTAACTTTTGCCTAGATTCGTCTTCTTTTCATTTCATTTTTTTTTCAATCCAGCGAGCCTTTTCTTTTACTTTCTGTTCTAAACCCCTTTTTTCAAAACTAGCTTTTCTTGGTTTTTGGTCTGAGATGACTATTCATAGTGTGTGAATATTCTTAAATTGGAGCTTACAATTGATGTCAAAGCGTGGAAGATCAAATGTTTCCTCTTCTTTTGATATGCTTGTCCTTGGCAAATTGGTGCTGATCATATCTGACATTTTGCATATTGAAGCTTTTCTGCCAATCATTAAAATTGCCCCAGTTGATAATTGACCTAGAGTGTTAGGGATGACACTTTACTCTTTGATTGTTGGCTGCTTGATCATTTTTCACTAAGTGTAGCACTTGAATATATTGTTTGCATAGTTTTAGACTCTCATCAAGATCATGATTGTTCATATTCATTGTAACACAAGAATCAATTGATGAATTATGAAAATTATCTGCATAGGGTAAAGATGTTTGAAATGGAAAAGACTTTGAAACAGTGAAAAGAAAATAAGAATATGTGGATAAAAGGTGAAAGATTGTGTATTGGAAGAAACATGCATAATCATTTCAAGAGCTTAGACAGAATTTGAGGCCATAAAAGCCGACAATTCATTGATCGAGTTTAAGTCAAGTCATGATTCCGATCAAAAGGAAAACCACTTCGCATATTCCAAAGCTTTGTTTAACTTATCGACATCAAGCCTTAAGACCAGGAGTAACTTATTCAAATTTACTCTTCAGGAGTTCTTTAAATCACCTTTTTTATTTCTCCTTCTTTCTTTTTACTTTTCTCTTTTCCTCCTTTTTGATTTGCTCATTATTCTCAAACACAATCTCTTGGATCAGATAAATTTTGCTTGGATGATGCATTTCTTTTGCTCTTTTTTTTTTTTACAAAATGAGATGCTACTATATGATGCATGACTAATGCATATTGGATGAAGTTTTATTTTTATTTTTTTGGTATGCTATGTGATTTGAAAATAAGAGTCAGTTTTTTTAAGCTTATTGATGCATTCTATTATGTGTAGAAAAAATGCATGATGCAAACTAGGGAATGAATAGATGAGAGATGGGAATGCATGTTCGATTTTTTTTAGCATGGATGTAATTATGCTATGTGAAAAGAAAACATGAATGTCAAATAAGTTTTTTCTCTTTTTTTGTGTCACTTGGACTATGGATGAGAAAGAAGATATTTATGATATGTGTAAAAAAATGAATGCATGTCAAATGATTTTTTTTTTATGCGAACTAAAGATAAAAAAGAATGAGAAAGAATATGTGTGCAAGAATGTATGCCATTTTTATGAATGTAGCCTATGCATGAATGGATACTAATTTTTCAAATAGAAGTGGATATACATGGAGGAAAATGTATGAATGCCTAAATATGCCTCTTTTTATGCACTAGATATGGACTATGCATGAAATCAAATATATGAATGCATGCCAATTTTTTTTTTAAATGGATGTAGGTTATTGTGTGAAGGAAAATGTATGAATGCATGTTATGCATGAATGCAGTGTTTTTTTTTAGGATGCATGAAAATGAATGTTAAATGATTTTTTTTAATGGATGATGTCAATGTGGTGTATGCATGAGTTATGTGAGAGAGGAATGCATGCCATATATACATTAGATAGAATGTATGTAAAATGAGTTTTTTTTTATTGGATGCATAAGACATGAACTGTTCACAAGAGTTTTTTTTTTTATATGTACAAAATGTATGCATGTATGTTAGGGAAACGTACAATGAATAAGTCATGCATTAATTTTTTTGAATGCATATAATGAGATGATTTTTTTTTAAGTAAATGCAATGAATGAGTCATGAATTATTTTTTTGGGATACACATAATAAAATAAAAAGATGATTTTGTGCATGTAATGAATGGACCATGAGGAGATTTTTGTATGCAATGGATGAACTATGCAAGATTTTTTCTTTTTGTTGCAATGAATGAGCATGCAAGATGATGCGAGCCATGGATTTCTACTACAATGAATGGGTTATGCAGGATGAGTTTGTTTTTAATGCAATGAATGAATTATGCAAAACGATTTTCATATGCAAGCCATGCAAGCTTTTTATGAGTTATGCATTAATTATTTTTTGTATTTTATTTTTTTATTTTTCTGAATGTATGCAATGAAATGAAATGATTTTTTCCTTTGGCACCATGCATGGCACTCCTATCCTAAAAATGGGTATTATGCATTTTATGAATGCAAAGGAAAAGTGTACACATGAGATTTTTTTTTTTTAAATGGATGTCTTTATGAATGCCTATGAATGAAATGTTTATTAAAATATTTTTTTTGTTTTTTAGAGAAAAGGAGGAAAATGCATGCATGTATGTTAAGATATATATACAATGAATGAATGAGATATCGGAGAAATGGATGCTCCTTTGTGTCCTAAAAGGGTGGGATCTAATGGTTAAGCATCTCTAAGGATAAGACTCTAATTTGGATAGCGACTAGGCTCAATCTATCAGTGCATGATTTTTGGGTTGAATCTACGTCTTTAAAAGTCAAGGTCCCCAGATTGCTGTTATTGACAGGATAAGGACCCAACTCTACAAGCCCAACCAGAGGGACATGAAAGTCACAATATGGTGGCTTGTAAATTCAGTAACAATCTGAGCGGAAGAATCGACGACTATTAGGGAAGCATAAGTTTCACAATAACAACGTCAAAAACCCCTTCTTGCCCTATGGTTTTCCAAGGCTCGGGTATAAAGCCCAAATAGTGTGTGAAGACAGTGATAGTGAAAGTGTGTATAGGGAGCATACAAATCTTTGACTCTAAGTGCTATATGTAACACCCTAAAAAAAATTATTGTAAAAATTTATTCAAGCTTTATTAGTCGTAATTTAAAAAATTTGAAAGTTTCAATAATAATGACGACGGTCCAACGTATTTGTAACCAAAAAAAAAAATATGAATAGTATTTTACGGGTCCTACAGGCCCACCGGAACAGCCGAAACCCCAGATTCAGGACTTGGAGGTGCCCGAAATTAGGAAAACATGGGAATAAGATTAGAAATAGTTAGAAATAAAGATTTTATACCTGGAATTAATTTTCGAGAAATATTTGATTAATCGGGTATGATGTTTTACCGATTCAGTAAAATTTGGTGTGTGATTTCTAACACCGAAAGATTCTTTAATCATTATAAGTGAAGGATGTGCATCCATTTAAGATAAGTAGGAGGCTAAGATTTAGTCTTGACTTACAAGATTTAATCTTAGCCATCCATTTTACTTTCTTTCTTTTAAAGAAATATGTATCCATGTTATATAAATTCAAAAGCTAAATTAGAATAAATACGAGACAAACTTCCTTATCACTCCACAAAGCTTTCTCGGCCAGCATTTTCAAACCAGCCACCCTCTATTGTTGCTTCACCAAAACCATGGAAACTTGATTTCAAACCCTCAAAAACCTAGTCTAAACTTTTATAAAACTACAAACTCCCTTTACAAAACTTGTTCTACACCTCAATCCCTACAAATTTAACCTATTAGAATTTTAATCCATCAGTATTTTTCCACTTTGAGCCATCATACATCACTACTAAAGAGAGGTTTAAGGGCTTTTTGGAAGGATTTTGAATAAAGAAAAACACTTGGGAAAGATTGTTCTAGGCAAGGAGCTATGGAGATTCAAGTAGGGCTTTCTTTGACATCTGTTCTTTCAAAATTTATTCTGAGATTTTCTGATTGAATTGGCTGGAACTATTTAGTTATATTGATTTATTTCATATAGATATTGATGTAAGAATTTTGGTAGAGAGTTTTGATGAAGTTAGGAAACCCTTTTTGCAAAAGCATGTTATGAATAATGCTGCTGGAAATCTCGAATTTAGCAGGCAGGTGAAATGTTCTGATTTTTCTCACTGATTTTGAGACATTATGAGCTTAAATTTTTATATGATAAAGCTAACATATGGAAGAGTTTTCAATTTTCTTGGGTCATCTTTATCACTTTTACTATTTTTAAAAAATGGAAAACCGAACAGGTCATGGGTGCTGTCCAGCCAGTCCAATTTATAGTACTGAATTTGTCTAATTTTATTACCTTAGCAAATGATCAAATTATTAGCTGAAATTTTCACAGGATGTTGAGAACATATTGAGGTTAAACTCTAATTTTTCATACAAAGTTCTGGATTCATTTGATAGGGTAGAAAAATTGAGATTTCTGGCTATTGGCTGAGAGTGTGTAGTTTCTGACCTCTGAAATTGTGAGATTTTATTAATATAGTTAGAGACCATTTTATGCTCTGAAAGTTTTATGGAAACTTGTGGACACATTAAAGTGTCACAGATAAATTTTATAGCCTTGGATTTGATGGTTTGAGATGCAGAATAAATTGTGCTACGAATATGTGGAATCTGCCATTGTGTTGAAATTGCATTGATGTTTTGAATTGATAAAATAATGGCACCTTGTATGACATGAGCACATGAATGTGAATATGAATAATTGAGCATGTGAACTTATTAATGAGGTTAGGCATACATAGATATGAATACTTTTTATAATTGTGTGCATGTAAGAGAAAAGCATAAGATTGCAAATCTTGGGATGGAGAAAGTAAATCCAGTTTGTTAGGGAAAGTAAACCTGACTACCAAGAAGAGCGTAAGACTTATGATTCTTGGGCTGGAGAAAGTAAATCTAGTCTGTTGGGGAAAGTAAACCTGACTACCCTTGAATTGAGTTAGGGAAAGTAAACCTGACTAAGAATAGGCCTGTGTGAGAATTAGAGAAAGCAAATCCAATGATCATGTATAGGAATGAAGTCAGTCCTGAAAAGCAGTCTATTACCCATTATTGCCACGCTAGGGATAGGGGGTACTTAATGCCATAGTCAAGGACTAAGGCAAGTTTAAGAAGTAAATTTTCTAAGGAGTCATTTGTCTTCTATGCCAAGTGAAGAAGTTTAGTATCGATATTGAGACCAATATGTTTAAGTGGAAAGTTAGCAGTATATGATGTTGAGTAGTATGGTAGATGTATATTAAGTGATTGAATGTTAAAAGGAACCCATTTCGAAAGTATGATTTGGACTTTAAAAATAAACCCTTATTATATAATGCATGACCACTTTCTCTTAATAAATCAAAGTGGCTGGGATGATGACGATGTCATTATATTTGAGTTTGGGGGAGTTACCCTACTGAGAATTGTATAATTCTCACCCCTATATGTTTTGTGTTCCCGTGTCGCCTCCAGTTGATCCAGAGAACGATGCGACTGTTATGTGAAAGCACTTGGAATTACAGTTGTTTAGTAGTTAATATTGTTATTATGTTGTATATAGTTGCAGGCATATGACTATGTAAATGTAATAGGGATTGTATGTCTATTAAAGCTTCATTATGTAATTGACTTGTATCATTGTTATATATTTTAATCGAATTACACTAGTTATTACACGAACCCATCAAATTTGCTATAGTTATTTAAGAAAGGTCCGTTAATTTATAAGTAACAACTCTCAAGTTCGATGTCATGACTTAAGGATGACGTTGTACTTGGGAGGGTGTTACAAAATGGTATCAGAGCAGTTTATCCTAGTAGGACCTTAGGGAATAGACTGGCTATGTTTCCAAAGCGTAGATAAGTCATGCCTTGAATCTTATCTATATGGTAAGATATACGGTTTAGATATGCATGACAGTCTAGTGGTGTTGTAGTTGGTTGCTATCACACTTAGCATAGTGTTGAGCCTGATCAACTCAACACAGGTTTTTTTAGCATGCTTTGTTCTCACTCACACGCTTCCTGGAAAACTTCCCAAAAGGTCACCCATCCCAAAATTGCTCTAATTCAAGCACACTTAACTATGAAGTTCTTTAGTGATGGGCTATCAAAAAGAAGATGCATCTTGTTGGCATAGGTAGTACAAATCAATTCATATAAGCCCTCATTAACTATATAGTCCCATACCTACACAATCTCAAGATCCTTCTCATTCGGGTGTGTAATCGGTTCATTTATGTACCCCTTCGCTTGGAAGTTTGCTCAGAGAAGCTCTTTGTCCGTGCCTTCTTTTTGCACTGGCAATCACTCCCCGACTTCGTCCCCGGGCATTACACTATACACAATCCTACAAGACAAAGCAAAACAGTATATATATATACAAAAGTCAGAACCCTAAGGTTTAAGAAAGATAAAATAAAGTTTTCTACCCTAAGGGTCCAAATATATACAAAAATAAAAAAATCTCTATTTTAAATTTGAATGACAAATATGTACAAATAAAATAAATAATTAGTTACAAAAGGAAGATAATTATTTATAAAAAAAGAATTAAGATGGGGAAATATAAATATTATAAAGTTATAATTATTTACATAATTAACTCTAATAGGCTTGACTCTCAAACATCCCCAGTGGAGTCGCTAAACTGCCACAACGTACTTGGAGGGCATCGTGACGGGGATGACGATCAATTTTAACATAAAAGTCAAAATAGAAGTTGCCACTAATTTTAATTCTGGTTAAAATTGGAAAGCATTTTAATTTTCAAACTAGTCTTTTAAAGAGATTTGAAGTTCGGGAGTCTGATTATGATTAGAGAAGGGTGGAAACTTAATCCCACTACACCCTTAATATATCCGTATAAATATGGTTACCCGAGAGCTCATTATGCAAATTAATTATAATTTTAATAATATTTATTTTTCCCCAAGTGACACAATTATATAAAAACAAAGAAAAAAATGAAAAGAAAATTAAATTTAAAGAGAACACAATTTAATGAAAAATTAATTTTGACTTGATAGTTGTTTGCTACGCCGACGTATCCTTTGGTGCAATAAGGAACTCAAAATCACGTCGTTCTTGTAGAAAATGATTTTGCATTGATGGATTTTAATTAATAAAAAAAAGATGTGTTAATTGATTTTAATTTTTGAAAATAATTTTCATAAAGAAATCAAAACTCACTTTTGCAGCGAATTTAGGATAGCATGAACTATACAATAAACCCTTACATTCTTGTGAAACTTGAGGATGATGAGTCATACATCAAAATCACAATTTGTTGCATGAGTTAAAATTTTTATAAAACATATTTATTTATTTACTTACCATTTAAATCTTAAGACTCTTAAAAAAGAAGATTAGCCCAAAAAGAAAACTTCATCCCAAACTAATAAAACTAACCTAAACAGAATCCGACAAAAATCTAAGTAAACCCAAAACATCTGCTAAATACCCACAACCACAAAGCCCAAAGACTCCCAAAATAATGAAAACAAAATCGAAAAAGGAAATAAAAAAAAGAAATCAAACTCCCAAGAAAGAAAACAAAGGAATTAATGAACAAATCCTAAACTAAAGTCTAAAACACACAATACTCGTATAAAGAAAAGAGAAAGTGAACCACAATGACATATCCCTAATCTAAGACACAACAAAGCGTGAAACTAAAAAAAGGAAAATGAGGCGAGCTGCCATTGCAGCTGTTGGCAGTGCTAAGAAGAAAAGCCGCGGTGGGTCTGGTCGTGCCCTAGAGGAACAAATGTGGAGGAGGGGACTACGGTACTAGACGGCTGGCAGGCATGGGTGGTTTCGGGTAGACGAGGCAGGCAGAGCTAGGCTTGAGGCGCGGTGGCTCCTGGCGGTCATGGTAGAGTTTGCGAATGGGTTGGCAAAAGCAGAAGCCTGTGTGGTGGTTGGCGCGTAGACGGCGAGGTGCTGCTTGCGGTGATTATGAGGCTGTGTGGTTAAGATCCGGCCGAGGGAGCTTTACGGGTGGCTGGCTCGACTGATGAAGAGGTCGCAGCAGTAGTTCCATGGTGGAGGAGGGACGATGGCTGAGGATGAAGAAAAAGGATGATGGTTATTGGGGACAGTGATGATGGTGGCAAAGTGAGATGAGGAAAGAGGAAGATGGTGGTGGAGGTAGTATGTGGTGTATGGAGATGGCCGTGGAGCAGGGAGTTGGTGATGAAAGAAAAATGAGGAGGCCGCGACGGTGGTGGGGAAGGCCGCGGCCTCCCTGCCCCTCTTTCCTTTTTTGATCTTTTCCTTTTTTTTATTGGATTAATACTGAAAAAGAGAACAATACCTATGATGTTGTTGCTGTTGTTTTTCTTGCTGGATGTTACTGGTTTCCTTGTGGATTGGTTTTTTGTATGTTGGAAAATTTTCTTGCTGAATGATCTCTCTATGTGTATTCTTTCAATGTTTTCTAATTGCTCTCTTTCTATCTAAAAATTTTATGATCGGATTGCCCCCTTTTCATCGTTGCAACCAATCCCTTTTGTATTGAGCTTGCATTGATTAATCAACTAATATCCCCGTACTCTTTCTGAAATGCAGGAATCCAACCAAACTTGCTCCCCATGCTTCTGATGTTCCAACTAGGCAAGGAATGGGAATAGTGGTAGTGAGATGGTGAAGTAGAACATGGGGTGAGTGGATGGCTGTAATGCTATTTGAAATGGGAGGCACAGGCATGAGGCATGCCCTTCCCCCCATACTTTCGTGTTTTTTCAATTTTTATATTGTTCAAGTTTTTTTGTTTTTGTTTTTGTTATTTTTTTTAATGGACAGAATGTAAAAGAAACAAAGGACTTGGGTTGGCAAAAAAAACTAGGTTTGGGTTAAAACACAAGTAGACAAAAACACAAATGGACCATCAAAGGAAATTTGGGTATCCAATTAACAAAAAAAAAGGCAACAATAAAGGAATTGGATTTTTGTTTTTTTTTGTTTTAATTTTTGGAAATGACAACAAAAACAACCAGAAAATTCTTTTTCTTCTTTTTTCACATTTTCTAAAAGGAATAAATGAAAAAAAATTGTAAATTAGATACCATAAAATATGCAAATTTTTTTTTGGGTTTTTTTTTGTTTAACGAGCCAGACAAAATTGAGTGTTCACACTGGTATCAAGATTAATGGATTAACTGCCATTAACACACAGCCTATTTCTCTATAGCTATTGTCTCTAGTCTATTAATAACTGAAGTAAATCAGAAATTGTTTTAAATCTCTAGGTACTCTGAAAGCTCTAAATCCTTGTAAGTCTAATAGTCTAACTTTAGTATAACTATGGCTACGAAATCATGTCCAAGGGGTTACCTTTTGTAGACATTGTGATTTCAAGTCTACAGAATATGTATCCGCCAACTGTTCTGAGTCATACAAAGATTCATACTCTGAAATCCTTTTATATCATAATTTCTAAATCAATTCTCAACAATGTTCTTTCATAAGCTCAAATTATAAAATCATAATAACATTCCTTAACATCTCAAAGTTTTCCAGAAATCACTTGCATAATCCATGTTCAGTAAAAACAAACATTTTAACAATCATAAATATCGAATAATCACAATTAAAACTAACTCTAAATAGAATCATTATATCAATAATGGTCCATGAGTTTTCTAAAACATGGTTCATACTATTATAAAAATCACAGTTTAATAATTCAACATAAATCTCAAATCTTATACAACAGTCTCAATCATACTTTAAGTTATAATTTCATGAAAATAACTCTAATGGGCAACATAGAGATCACAAGTGCGAACCCACTCACCTGGTGGGGTGGACGATGAAGGATCTACACTGATGGAGCTCTTTGGAGCAAGAACAATACCAATATCTAACATAGAAGCCATAGTACTCTAGATTAACGTCTAGAAATTACTAGATAACTTAGATCTGACTCTAATACTAAAGAGGAACATCACCTCTTGGATAACATGGAGAAATAGTAAGATTAACCTCAGGAACAAAGGGGAAATGGAAGAAAAGGAATGGAAACATCAAAATCTCTTGCCTTTGAACCTTAGAAGAGAAAGATTTGAGTTAGATTAAATGAAATGGAGTGAGAAAGGAGTAAGGAGGTGAGTCCTTTGTGTTTCGGGGGCTGAAGGTCGTGTTTTGTGTTATGACACCCCAAAATGGGTGTTTTTATAAATATGTTGACTGCTGCAATGCTCACCCTGCCATACCGCCTTACTGATTCCTGGCTACTGCAGTGCTCTCCTAAATATACTTATTTACATTTATTAATTTTAAGTTAATTGTACCTTCCATTAACTTTAAAACGTAAATGTAAATAAGAAAATACCCCTCATTTGGATTCAAATAAAATGTTAGAAAAATCAAAATCCGAACAAATCAAAATCTAAATTTTGGATTTTAGTTCAAATTCGAGAATCTTCAAAATTTTCTAAACTTGTGGGCTACAAATGAAGTGCTTAAAGGTTTCATAAAATTTATTAAAAATTACTCTTTAACTTATTTTTCTCTTGGAAATAATTACTGGGACTTTTAATCCCATGAATATAACTTTATCGTATAGCTTTCCAAGGACGTGTAGGGTCCAGACTTAGTGAAATCCAGGACCCGAAATGACAAGTAAAGGTAACTAGCACCCTTTCTCATTTGAAAAATTTTCTACTACTTTTATTTAAAACCTAGGGTATTACAATGATCGCTGAGGAAAGAATAATGAGTTTTCTGTTGATGTAGAGGGTATGTTGCACTTTGGGGACCGTTTATGTGTACTCTATGTGGGTGAGCTAAAAAGAAAAGTGATGGATGTAACACCCTAGTAATTAACCAGATACACCTAGGTTGAATCTGATTAATGACTAGACTTTACTCCTTGCTTTGGTTCTTTCTTTATAATTTGAAAATACTTAGTGAAATTACGAGCTATTTTTTTTTTAAAATACATAATTGAAAACGTGAGCCGAGTACAACGTGAACGAGTAAGCGGAGTATAATAAGACGTTTAAGAATATATCATATCATATCACTTAGGCTCCATCATATAACATCCATAAGCACATTATAGCATATATTTACATACAATAACCTCACTCAAAGGGTGGGTTATGTTCATACATCATTATCTTATGCAAACCCATAAAAGAAAATATACATAAGGAAATACATGCCCCTAAACTAGATAACTCCATAAGCCGGGAAGGTTATCCTAAAACTAGGGTGCATGATCACACATAAATCTACTAAGAACCCTCTATGGCCAATGTCCTGGAAATGGGGGAATAAATCCGATCCACTGATGAGTTCCCTCGGGAGGGGACACACGAGATGCACCAGGCTGGGGTCGCATGGACGGCCTTCTTGCTAACCTCGGCTGAACAACTATTTCCTCACTACCCTCTCTTACATGTGTGGGAGTAGGAGCAGAGCTCTCAGAATATACATGAGTAGGAGTGTCTCTGAAGGATCAGTTTCAGAATATCTCGTCTCGGGAACATACTCTGGAAATCCATGGACAGCAGATGAAGCGGGATAAGAACGTAACATCCTTTCATCAAGTAGACGTGTATGTTCGAAAACCATTTCATCGCTATAGGGAGAAGTAGGAGAAAATCGATAACTAGGGACAGGATGTGCAAATGGACGACCTATGTAAATAAAAACACGAATCACAAGACCTCCCTTCAAAATGATACGAGCAATGCACCGGATCATAGTGAAATTCCCAAGTAGGGGTATCAACGAACAGGATGAATGTCGCCATCTGAATCTGGAGACAATGACGGAAATAAACAAAAAGGGAGTGAGAATCTTGCTAAAGAATTCTCAGTAAGGTACCTCCTTCTACAGTGTCATCATCAAAGTCCCCAGGAACCTCGGGATTATTCTAAAATAGTGAGCATGCAAAGATTCATTTTAAGTTCGGACAAATACTTAACCGAGGTTCGTCAATTTTTAATCATGCGTCTTATAATGCATCATAATCTTAACATGTCATATTTACAATGAACTTTTCCTTTATCATTACATCATTTTCCTCATCATCATTATCAAATAACATGCATAAAAGAACGCCATATAATATTAGCTACACGTGGACATAGTGCACATATTTCATTTCTTTAGTGCCTTAGGTGACTTAAAATCTTATCATCATCATTATTTTCCTTAGGCCACCCTATACTCCACCCTTTTGGGAGTAATTTAGGTTATGAGCTCATACTTTACTAGTCGTCACTAGCATATACTTATCCCTTTTGATAAGCTAAAGTCCCGACTCTACCCTTTTGAGAGAACGGGTTAGGGGGCTAAAATCACCTTTTCACCACCTATAGTCTGATGGTTCCAAAGGATCATTTTCTTATAAGTTTAAGTCACCATTAAATCTTTGCATGTTATATCATAATACAATTCATAAACATCATAACATTTTCTCATTTATAGTCTTAAGCTAGAATAATATATATCAACTGTAATCATGCATATGGGAGATTCCCAGGAAAGAGAGGTGGGTCACAATGGACACGCTTAAATACCAAGTCTTTCGTTAGCTAGAACCTTTCCAAATTACACTTTTACAATGATACACTTTCTTCTACCAACAAAGTTAAATTTTACATAATAAAGAACATTTCATGTATAAGCATTCTCATTATTTGCAACAAAGAACTATAACATGCAAGCCAGGAAATCATTCAATGATATCAAGTACTTAATAAGCATCCAATCCTTACATAGATATATCAATTATAGAACTAATTAGTTACTAAACCAATTATGAATCATTCTCTTAACAATAAACCATAATTATCACAACTTCAATCATATCAAATCATTATCACACATTGATACTAAACTCAGATCAGTGGCCGAATCATGAACCTCATGCAATTACATAGAATCATATTTTAAGTGCATATAAAATACTAGTTCCCCGTAAAATCCTTGCAAAGCCTTAAAACTCATTTAGAAACTAGTTCTTTTGTCAAATTTGGGAGGATCTTCACAATTAAAATTCTCACTTAAGATAAAAGGAGTAAGTCTTGAGCTTTAGAGATTTAGGTGACATCTTAGAATTATAAACATGCTATGCAACCTTATTTTAATCTTATCTTTATAAGGTGATAGCTTGGAATTATAAACATGATATGCAATTCCATTTCTTTATCTTTAAGATTTAAGGTGATGACTTGAAAATTAAACATGATGCAAGAACTTGAAATATAAACATGATACAAGAAACTGGAGCGGTAATCCGCACAGGACCAGTAGAGGGAGAAGAGAATATTAAGAAACCGGAGCGGCGGTAGTCCGCACAGGACCAGTAGAGGGAGAAGAGAATATTAAGAAATCGGAGCGGCGGTAGTCCGCACAGGACCAGTAGAGGGAGAAGAGAATTATTATTACATCTTTTTAAGCTCCAATCTCAAGACTTTTTAAAGAATAAATTCTTTAACTCCAATAATCATATTTCTTTGCTTGTGATACATGGGCAAGTCTTTGAGCTCTAGGATCTTTAGGTGATGGCATAAAATAAACATGCCATGCGTTGATTCTTTTAGCCATTATAAAATATAGTGAGAGCATAAATTAAATATGAAATGCAACCTCTTTATTATCTTGAAAGATTAAGTGATGACTTGAAACATAAACATGAAATACAAGCTTGGAATTTAAACATGAGAAATGCAAGTTCATTTATTCATTCTTGAAAATTTAGTGATGACATAGAAGGTAAACATGGTTATGCAAAGCATAAACTTAATCATGGATGCAAATTCATTTTGTTTCTTTACTAGAGCTCCTTCAAGACTTTAAAAGAATTATAAATTCAACCCAATACATATCTTAACAAGAAATAAAACATAAAAGGAAAATACATCTTTCAAGTTCTAAACTAAAAATCTTTGTTTTAGCATCATAAAGCATTATTCTTTAAAAGTTTTGCATCAAATGAAATTTTCAAGCTTTAGAGGCCTAACTTGTGATGGATTTACAACCCACCCTCAAGGTCCTCATCATCAAGCCATCATCTTAGTTCCACCTAGGCCATATGGTTGAATTGGTTAAAGAAAAATTGAAGAGGAAAACCAAAATGAAAAGCTAAGGTAAGTTCATAATTTCATCATTTTGAGCTAAAAACACAACTCCTCAAAGCATAGAAATAAATTTAGAAACTACTCCCTACCTAATCTGAGTTGAAGAAGAGGAAGAGAACTTGGTTTCTTGAAGTGAAATGAAACAAAATCTCTTTGAAGAAATTGAAGAAAGAATTCAGCCAAAGAGAAAGAAGAAAGAAAGTTTTTGGTGCTCCTAAAAACTAGTTATGAACCAAGCATTCCAAGACCACTCAAGCAAGCCTATTTATAGAAGATTTTGAGGCTTCTAATTGGCCAAAATGATGAGGTAGTGGACGGAATTTTGCAGGAGAAATAAAGGAGGAAAAATCATTTTAGACAAAGTTGTATGAAATTAAGGAATTATGTCTCTTATGGTGACATTTTGGCATTTTGTTCTAGTGCAACTTTTGGCAATAATTCAGCTGCATAAGGGCATCAATAATTTCGTCCATTACAGCCCAAAGAAGTGAAATTTGTGTGTTCCATGCATTATTTAGGTGTAGGCAAGGTATTCATGTAATTTAGAGAATTTACGGTTAAGGGTTTAAGTGAATTAGTAAGCAATTTGGGTGTTTTTGAGCAATTTTGGGTTCTAATCAATCTAAATACATAATTTTGACTCTAGATTAATATTTAGAATTTAATAAGCTTTAATTTGAGCCTAATATTGCTTAGGTTTCGGTATACGAATCAAAAATTTCGAAATTCGCAAAACTGTCCAAAAGGCCACCCGAGCTTAACCAATGGTTAATCATGGCTTAAAAACATATTTTAAAACATTTTAGTGAGGTTCAGGCTCAGTCGGCACGCACATCGAGTTAAAACAAATTGAGGCGTTTTGGTCATTTCTGGCGTCGAACTCAAAATTGAGATCCTTCTGCTCTATTAACACACATAACACAAACAATCCCTTATTATCCTCAAAATATCCCCTTGAGAATAGGTGGGGCCCACGATCCTCATTTTCTGAGTAAAATAACTTCAGGGGCATTTTGGTCATTTTATACGTACAGAAATTCGGGATTTGCGACTCTCACATGAATCGTTCCTAACCTCTCTTCTAATGTTATATTCCTTTATTGAGGATTGTTCGGCCTCAAATCTTATGTAATAATTACCTACGGTAATTCAGTAATTGAGTAATTTCTAATGACAGTAAAAATTACAGTAAAAATTGGGGCGTTACAATGGAAGTGTCTCATGGTTTAGCATACTCTATCCACCTTGGTTCAGCTAAGATGTATCAAGATCTCAGACAGCTATACTAGTGGAAAGGCATGAAGAAGGACATAGGCGACTTCATGGCACGGTGTTTGGTGTGTCATCAAGTTAAGGTCGAGCACCAAAGACCAGTAGGCTTACTTCAGTAGATAGAGGTCCCTGAGTGGAAGTGGGTAAAGATAACCATAGACTTTGTAGTTAGGTGGCCTCGGACCACCAAAGGCTTTGATTCCATTTGGGTAATTATGGACAGAATGACCAAGTCGGCCCACTTCTTACTAGTGAAGATGACCTTCAATGCTGCTCAGTATGCCCAACTTTATATGGATGAGATTGTTTGACTTCACGGAGTGTCAGTTTCAATTATATCAGACAGAGGGTCCCAGTTCACTTATCGGTTTTTGGAAAGCATTTCAAGAAGCTCTTAGGACTCAGGTAAATTTAACCACAGCTTTTCACCCACAAACAGATGGCCAGTCAAAGAGGACGATCCGAACCTTAAAAGACATGCTTCGAGCTTGTGTTTTAGACTTCAGCGGGAGCTGGTGTGACCACTTGCCATCGATAGAGTTCTCTTTTAATAATAGCTACTAAGCAAGCATCCAGATGGCATCGT
Source organism: Dalbergia cochinchinensis (assembly GCA_031216125.1). Taxonomy (NCBI): domain Eukaryota; kingdom Viridiplantae; phylum Streptophyta; class Magnoliopsida; order Fabales; family Fabaceae; genus Dalbergia; species Dalbergia cochinchinensis. The sequence continues at coordinate 26,211,127 of CM062371.1, forward strand.
TCGAAGCTTTATATGGGAGACAATGTAGATTTCCTATAAGTTAGTTTGAGCTTAGGGAAGCTAAAGCCCTAGGCCCAGACTCAGTGCAAAAGACTCTAGAAATGGTTCCAGTTGCTTTATTTATTTATTTTTTTTCTCATTACTCATTCATGATGATATGATTTGGGCTTCAATGTATGTATGTTAAAAAGAATGTCTTATTGGATACGTTACTAGCAAAATAAAAATGTCTAACATCATATCATGGAATTTTTTTTCTTATAATCTGAATTTTGTTATATATTTTATTTAGTTTGGTTTACTTTGTGTAATTATGTTTTTTTTGTTTAATTTACCATTTAAAGTGTGTTAAATTGATAATTATTTGTGTAATTTTAAAAATATTTTTATATATTTATTTAATAAGTACCACAAGGCTAACTTGCTTTTTATTCATTAAGTACCAATAATTATATGTATTATATACTTAATATATTTTTATATATTTATTTAATTAAATTTGGTTCAACTAGTTGAACTAGTGACCCACTGGTTGAACCAGTGACCCAATGACCAGGTACTTTGACTACGGCAATTATCAGTTAAGTTTTGAAAACTATGCTTGTGAGTATTGCCCATGAAAAAGGTGGTGAAGTTCGGTAAGCGAGGAAAGCTAAGTTCTCACTATATCAGCTCAATTGAGATTCTGGAGAAAGTTGGAGCAGTGACCTACAGATTGGCACTATCTCTCAGTCTATCAGCTATTCATCCAGTCTTTCATGTCAGCATGCTCAGAAAGTACATGCCAGATCAGTTTCATGTTCTCACATCGCAAGCCGTTCAAGTTAATGAGAGCTTGTCATATGAGGAAGAATCGATTGCCATCATGGATAGGCAGATCAAGAAGCTTTACTTTAAGGAAATTGCCTCAGTGAAAGTCCTCTAGAGGAACCACTCCAGCGAAAAAGCCATTTGGGAGGCCGAAGAAGCCATGAAGACCAAGTATCCGCATCTTTTCCCTCCTCAAGGTATGTCTTAAGATTTAGGGACCAAATCTCTTTTAAGGGAGGGAGAATGTAATACCTGAGGTACACGTGTCCGTAGGCAAATTCCGTACTTCCCTAGGGTTCCGCAGGGCCCACCCAAGTAGCCAGATCGGGCCCGAATATAGAAACCAAGTGTGGACTATGTTGTGCAAAATTATGCAGAACAGTCAAGCCTTTTCTGTGCTTGTCCGATGGCACGAACTAACTGCAGCGAGCACCCCATGTCAGCACAGTATAAATGAAATGATACCGTTTCATTTTTTCCCTAAAATATAAACCCATCAGAAACAAAAGCAAAACCCTTCTCCCCTAAATTTTTGTCCCTTTTTTTTCTCTTATTCTCTATAATCTAGCTCCCTTAAATCATCAAGGTATGTTTATATTATTAGATTATGTCTTCATTCTCTCTATTCTTTCACATCCTTGGTATGGGTATAGTTATTTCTGTCCTTATTGTCAGGTAAGGGTACTCCCCCAAAGTTATTGGTGTATATTTAGTGTAATCTAGAGCTTCCCATAGGTTGTTGATGAGTTTTATGTTTTCAATGGCAGACGTTGGTGTCATTCCTCCTCGCCGGAGTCCCCATGGTGTTGGTACTTCACGGTCTACCCTTCCAGGTGAGTGGGTTTGAACTCATGGCTTTAATTTGATCATTATATTACTATTTGCTAGTATTACGGAGTATTTAAAGAGTTGGAAAATAGATTCTTATATGATATAGCTTTATGTAAAAATATGTTTGACTAGAAATACTCCATTTGAACTTATGTTTGAAATTGTGATTTTAAAAATGTGCATAGGACCATAATTATTCTATAAAAGGCTTTGTATAATTTAATCTATGATTTGGTTTAGTTATGATAAATTGGAATTTGCCATGATTTACAAAATGAGATTCAAGGCTTTATGTTTGTTATAATAGCGAGAAATGTTGGACTAGGAATACAGAATTCCCTTTTTTATGATTTCAGTTGGTTTTATATTAGAGAATTACTGAGAGGAATAGAACTGTAAGTTAATGGCAGTTATTCCATTAACCGTGGTATACCAAGGCCCCCCAGGGGCTTGAGTTAAATCAGTCTGCTAGGGATGCGATTCACCAAGGACCATTAAGATCTCTTTAGTTAGGGGCTCTTGTCTGCTAGGGACTGAGCATCCTCCCTACAGTTGATGGATAGTTAGTTCCCTTTTGTAATTCTTTAAAAAGATAAAGATTTTAATTAGTATGTAAAGTAAATAAAATGTTTATAAATGCTACATTATTAGAACGACATCTGTAATCGATGTGACAGTTCTGTCAACCTCTCTTTTAGCTGTTTCTTTCAAGAAACAACTGATGATCAACACGTGGCAACAGTCACAAAGAAAGACTACTATATAAGGAGATACTAAGCTTGAAGAACATTGAGAGATTTGAAGATTTAAGAGAGGAAACTCTGCAAAAATCTCTTCCTACTTCCTGCAACATTCTATCTTTATCATGTAATCAGTTTTATTCTTGAAGTGTAAAGAAAATCTTCCTTCTATATTCTTAGCTAGATTTAAGCTCTTACTATGGAAGAAGTAGAAGAAGGAAGTCATTCAAGTCTTTCTAGGAACTTGTTTTGTGTATGTTAAGGAAACTTGAGTGTAGGTTAGTTTGAGTGGCAACCCAAACACAAACCTCTATATCCTTGATCCGTTGGTGACCAATGTGAAACATAGCTTGGAGAGGCTAAGGTAAAACTACTTGCAATGCAATAGTAAGATGTTCTTGCTTATCACGATTTAGCTTGGAGAGGCTAGTCATAGACTACTTGTAGCTTGAAGAGGCTAGGGAAAGACTATTTGGAACATGCTAAAGGAGTTGCCTGTTAGTCACGGTTAAGCTTAGAGAGGCTAGTGTCAAGACTACTTTCAACGTGTCAGTAAAGGTTGCTACTGTACACGGTTGGGCTTGGAGAGGCTAGTGTTAAGACTACTTTTAACGTGTTAGTAGAGTTTGCTATTGCACACGGTTTGACTTAGAGAGGCTAGTGTCAAGACTACTCGTGTTAGCTTGGAGAGGCTAGTACATAACTACCCAAAATCCTTGGCTACAGGTGATTTCTGAAAACCTAGGAAGATAACTTAGGAAAGCTAATGTAAAGGCTATCTATCTTTACTTTATCAGGTTGAGAAAGTTGTTGTTATAGTGGAACCTCAATAGTTGTTGAGTACTGGATGTAGGTAGATTGACCAAACCAATATAAAATCTTTTGTGTCCTTTCTCTCTTACTTGATCTCTTTTATTTACATTTGTTGCATCATTAACTTACTATCGGTCTTATATATTTTACTCTTTGATGTCATCTCTTTTAAATAGTGAGTGTTTTATTTAATAAGGTTCAAAAAGCTACTTTTTGAAGCTACTAACTATGTTTTCACTACACTACAAGTTTTATACTTGATAGTATTTATTTTTAGTAGTTTCAGAAAATGTGAAAAGGATCAATGCATGATTCAACCCCCTTCTATTGCACATCTTCACCTACAAGTGGTATCAGAGTTAGACCTCTGAGAGGTTGAGCAATCCAATAATTGCAGAGGACAAATATCTAAGGGACAGTATGGCATACTTGATATTCACCAGATCGATCTGTTATTTGATTATCCTTCACTGGCAAGTTTCTGGTTTGGGCACAGTTCATTCATTTGATAAAAGGGATTCAAAAGAGACTTGTTGACAAGAATCTTTCAAACAAGAATGTTTATCTTCTCTATCAAGTCAAGTCTTTGCTCATTTAAGCCTCAAGCTTAAACTATATATGTTTCCTATGTATCAGTTGTTACATTAGAAAGGCTATATGAGACAATTAGTACATGATATCAAAGGATCTCAGCTTGTGTCAAGATATCTTTGATCCTATTTGTATCATATTAGATGTTTTACAATGATGAAGCAATGAAAATTGCTAAAACTTCTCAGTGAAGTAGAAAGATCTAATTTTATTATCTAAGATTAGATTCTCTATATGTCAAATATGTTTGAAGTCTGTAACGACTATATCAGAAGGACATCAATCTCATGAATGACAAATCAGGGCAAAGATCATCTTGAGAAAGAACACTTGCTTGTAGCAACTATGTCACACATCATGTATCTATTCAGTTCTTTATCAACATATGCCTATGCAAAAAGGAAGAACGTGTCAATCATCCAAAAGTCTTTGTCAGAAAGTCTTGCTATGTTAAAACCTGTTGCAATTCTGTGCTTCATATCTGAAGAGCATTGTTAGAGACTCTTGAGGTAAAAGTTTCAAAATCTTATCTCTATCATTTTGTTATTATTTCTGTTTTACTTCATGAGATAAGTTGCTAGTAAGATATCAAGCCTTTTTATCTATATTGCTCAATCTATTGAAGAACTCATAAAGTTGCCCTGAATACTTAAGAAGATCTAGTTTAAAGCTGAAAACCTAGAAAAGAAAAATACTCCAAGAGAGTTTACTCTTCTCAATATATATATATATTTCTAAAGTCTCCAAGAAGCTATATGAACATGTTAGAAATTTCTTCTGAATTCTTGAGAGAACTTTATGGCATCTTAAGATCTAAACTATTTTATCATACATACTCAAAAACCATGTTTTTATAACAAAAGGTCGACATTTTTACTTCAGAGAAACTGGATTGAGATATACAGATAAAATAACAGAAGAAAAATCTATGCAACTTCATCTATTTGATATCTTCTAGTTCTATTTTTCAAGATTTTTGAAGAGATACCTTTGTAACTAATGAATCCTGACAAAGGACTTTCCTTTAAAAGGTTGAAAAGATCTCTTTATCTAAGACTAACGGAAAAGGACCTAAAAAGTTTGGGTACCAAAATTTATATTCTTTTCTACAGGTATTTCTGATATATCTCTCTGCCTGAAACTTTAAAGAAAGCACTCTGATAATGATCCATCCAGATATCAGGCTCTGATTCTAAATGTTGTCATAGTTTCTAAGAGATAACCATTTCAAGAACCTCCCATGGTGATGATAAGGAAAAGGCTTAAGGAAGACTTTGCTGATAATCTTGATTAAGCTGAAGAAAGTCTTAAGATTTTTTTTTAACCTCAAGGCAACTCCAGAAAGCTAGTAAATGAAAGCCAAAAGCTTCAAAAAGTGAGCTCCAGAACCTCAGTCTTTCAGAGAGTTTGCTCAGACCTTTCAAAGGAATCAGAAAGTAATCTTTCTGATATACAACATGAGCAGTTTGAAGACACCATAGAAGCTGGAAGATCTGAATAGACAGTAACTTCATGAAAGTTTTATTTTATAGATAATCTTCTATTGTCAAAGTTCTTGGAGTAGTTTTAGAGGAATGAGTACGAAGTGATTCCTTGGATTTTTATCAACCATGCCTTCTTCACCACCATGATATCTACATATGATGAGAAAGCTTTGAATTGTCAAAGTTGGGTGGAAGCTAAGCTGTTTATGCTAACGAAGCTCAAGAGAAAGACAAAGTCTACTTATTATATCATCATCCATTCTAAGAGGAAAGGTCAAAAACTATCTAGATAAATATGATATCATCAGGGCAAGCATTTCCATACAAGAGAAAGAGACCAAAATGAAAAAGCCAAAGCATGCTAAGATTTTTGAACCTAGATGTTGCGGATAAGGAATCAGCGGCAAGATCATCTCATAAGGTAAGTTGATTTCCTATCACCTAAAATTTCATGTGCTATTTATCCCTACAAGAATCTGTTCATCTCTTCTTATCCTAATTTGTTTTCTATAAAATTTCCTCTTTACATTATCCTTTTTAAAATGGAGATGCCCGGTAAATAGATGTGTCTACTGAAGATCTTGTATCAAGATGTATTCACAATATCTACAACTGAGGATCTCTTGGTGGTTCTGTTGTGTTAAAAAGATTTTAAGCTTTTACATATGCATAAGCATCGCTGCATAAAACTCTCTAGATCGTCTCTTTTCACTACTCTCGTCTAAAGATCAAGCAAACCAATATGAAATCATCAGAGTACATATCTTCCTAAAGATTTTGCTTATCAATTTGCAAGAATGTTAGAAGACCAGTTTGCAAGATTACTTCTACCGACATGTTTTCCAAAAGTTAGTTTGCAAGGCCATAGTTCTCTGTGAGGTATGATATATCAGTTTTCAAGATTAGAAAGAAATCAGGTTGCTCAATTTGAAGACAGATCGATCAAAAAGAAGACTATGTGTTCAAAAGAAGATTGTTGGGGCAGAAAGAAGGTCAGTGTATGATGATTCTATAAAGGAATTAAACTCAAAGCTAAAAGAAGTATCTGGGATGAGATTCAATGGTTTTTTAGGAGATCAGAAAGTAAAATTCTCTGAAAGTAGTTTTTTCAGAAAGTGAGATCAAGAGTTAGAAGACTTTCTTTCTGAAAAAATAATGAAAAGGCGGGAGTTTCTATCCATGATGTCAGAATTTCTCTCTTCCACATTATTTCGCCTTCAGTCATGTCACATCTTTTTAAACCTCCACATCTTGCCTTAACCTTCATCTTCCCATATACGTTTCCTTAAACCGTTTCGTGTTCTCCCAACGTCAAGATCTCATCCGTTCCATCCTTTTTCACATCCCTCTGTAACCTCAACCTCCATTTTTGTGCCCCAACAAAAACCCTTCTTATACACACCTAACCCATAAAGATAAAGGAAAGCTCTACACTAATCATATCTCTAGCGTGGAAACTCTACTCATGTTCAGTAATCCTCTAGATTAGTAACACTATGCTGACAACTTTTCTCAGTGACCAGTTGCTCCTGGAATGAAGTTGGGACAAGAGCTGATGTCTCAAGTTCTTATCCTAATGGAAATTGTCTCCTTTCACAGATGGACAGGGTTCTTAAATATCATGGACAGAATCTTCCCTGGAATAGTTACAGCATTCTACTCATAGTTGGAACCTGTGTCTGATTCTCTTCTTATCACCTAAGTTAGAGACACTTACATGACTTTGAGCATAAAAGATTTCTCTCGTATCGCCAACGCTCTAAATGAAGGTGCTAGTTGCTCATCTAAAGAAGATTGGTTTATATCTCTTGGAGTTTCAGTAGAGGAAGTCTCCAGTTGTCTCATAGGGTCTCCCAGACATCAACCAGGCGAGATAACCCCTGCCATGCAATTACCCAAGGGTGGTAGGTTTTTACTCTTATCCAGCTCTCTCTACTTCCGAGGTTAGGATGCATGGACTTACTAGTTGGAATGGATTGCATGTTGTTATTCTAGCTGCTGACAAAGCGAAAAGTAAATTTGACTAAACTTATTTTCGACTACATGTTGAGTACCATTTCTACTGAAAAAAAGAAAATTGATGCTATTCCTTATGGGATTCTTTTAACCAAAATCTTCAAATACTTGTATCATCCACTGGAAAATGAATGGTATGAGTACATGGTTGGAAGTCAATATGCAGTGTCTCACTTTGAGATTCAGGGGAATATAGAGAAAAGGGATGCAAAAAGACATGTGATCAATCTGGACAATAGCTCCGAAGATTCTGCAAAGCTTTTGCCAGATACTAAAGCTAATGGAGACACCATTCTTCTATCCAAAACATTAGGATCTAGAACTAATCAAGGCCGTAGAATTCAGATGCATGATGATGTATCTTCCCTAAAGATACAATGTCAGATAATTATATAGAAAGTGTAGTTCCTGAGACTATCTTCACACATGCCAGTGACTCTCCTCCTTCTCGTATTGGACAACCTTTCTCTTCTGTCCCATTTATTCCTCAACCAGCTCAAGATTAAGGTGCTAATCAACCTTCTTCTAGTCATCATTGGGCCACACCTCCTTCAAACTACACCTATCCTGGCATAAGTCTGATGTCTAATCAACAACTCATTTTAGACAGACTGGACAACCTAGAAAATAGGTCCCAGAATTATGAAGATTTACTGCGATAGGTCATTTAGAATACTTCCGACATTCTACAAGAACTGAGGCAAAGAGGTTGAATTTGGTGTCCTTGGCTTCTTGGCACACCTCATTTTTTTATGGTGTCAAAAGGGGAGAAGTTTTGTTTGAAGAAAGTCTACGCCAAAGAGGATTCAAGGGGAGATATGCTAATACAAAGGCTGGACTAAAGGACTCAGGGGGAGATATACTAAGGGGGAGCCTAGAGAATTATTTTGCCTGTCTTTTAGCAGTTCTTTTGTATATCTCTAAACTTGTTTTATGTTTCATAAAAGTCCTTTGTTTCTTCTTCTTATCTTTATCTCTCTATGTCTTTATGTTATATATCCTTTTAACTCATGTTTTTAGTGCATACTCTTTTATTATGCTTCATGTTTTCTTAAGCTCTGAATCATATCATTGCTCTGTCTAAGCTCAGCCAATCACACATATATATATATATATATATATATATATATATATATATATATATATATATATATATATATATATCTGTCATATGTTTGCTTCTTATCTTGAATGTGTATGCTTTGTCATGTTTGATCATATATGCTGGATATTAGCTTGTGGTTTTTCAATGATTAGTTTGGCCAAGTATCTTTAGGAGCACAAAGTGGTTATTACTTTGATACTATTTTATAAGTTGAGTATTGATACACATGATGAGCTTAATCATTTTCTTTATCCTTACTCTCTTAAGAAATGGTTTTCTAAAGTTCTATACTTAACTGGATCAAAGTTTGGATGTATATAGTTTCTGACATGTCTTCAGAAATTTGTGCTTACATGTGTTAAAAAGACCAAGATAAGTAAGCAAGCTTCAAAAATCCCTCATAGAGTAATGTGCTCTTGCTTTCACAAAACCTACTTTAAAAAGGATCATACATCTTCTATTTTTGAAAACATCATTTTCATAATCTATTTCTTATGGGAAAGTTTCATAGCTCAATTCAAAAGCTCCTTCTTGATGATTCAGAGATTGATCCTTATACAACCTTTAGAAACCTTGAATAGCAATATGTGGATCTTATCTTTCTTATGGTTTCTTCAAGCATCAGAAACTACATAAGCATCAGTTTGCTTTTCAAAAATTACGAATGCTCTATTTCGTTTTTCATACCTTTGAGCAATTTTTTCAAAGTTTTTTTGAATTAAGCCTTGTTGAAAACGGATCTAGTAAAGATAAAATATCACAAGTTTTTCTTGTTAAGTTTTCATGCATAGGGATCTTCAAAAAGTTCCTTCTTTTGACAAATGATCAAACTAGTTGTTTATCTATAGCTTAAATGTCTTTCTCTTTAATATCTGCTCTCACAATGATCAAAAAGTACATTAAGTTTGTCTTATGCTTAAAATGAAACAACAGTAGCTCTGATTAAATGTCACTTAAGGCTAAAAGGGTTTTTATATGATTTATATCATGCTTTAAGAAAAAGAACTTTCTGAAAATTTCTTGTTTTGATACATTGAAAAGATATGCGTATCACGTTTACATTTCTACAATATTTCTTTCAATTATCTCTTCAAAAGTTTTTTTCAAATTGGTTTATGATCATCAAAAAAGGGGAGATTGTTAGCTCCAAAACCCTTGCATTCATGTGTTTTGAATGACAATAAAACCAATTCAAAGAAAATACTTTGAAGAACGACTGATATTTCTCTTAAGATTCTTGACAAGGTATAACAGGTCAAATCTAGTTCATATATTACAAACTTAAAGAAAGAGTGATATCTCACTTTGCATGTATAAGCATGTTTTATCTCGTGGGAAGAGATTAAGCTAAATAGAAAATGAATATTATGTCAAGCAAAGCATGTGTATACGGATTAAAGCATAATACGAACTTAAAGCAAGAATAATGTTTCACTTTACATGTGCAAGCATGATTTATCTCATGAGAAGAGATTAAGCCTAATAGAAAGTAAATGTTATTTCAAGCAAAACATGTACACATACTTATGGACTAAAGCATAAAAATGGACTTGAATCGAGAATAATTTCACTACACATGTGCAAACATGTTTTATCTCATATGAAGAGATTAAGATAAAATGAAGTGATCATTATCTCATGCAAAGAATATATAAATACTTAAGGACTGAAGCAGATCAAGTCAAGAAAGAAGAAACCAAGGAAAAGGTCTTTAGAAAGTAGCACGGGACATCAGAAAGCTCACTCAAGATGAAGATATCAAAATATGTCCATATGCAACATGTTACTTAATCTTCAATCATCACAATCGCGAAGAAATCATCATATAGAAGATTTGATTGAAGATCAAAAAGTGAAACAACTCTTCAAGGGCTAATTACATACATCAGAAAGCTCACCGTGAGTAGAGCAAAGAATGCTATCGGAATGAGAAGGAAATTTGAAATTTGAATTAATCAAAGAGGTAGAAGAGATGATGTACCAATTTCAAATTATCAAGTCAAACCCAGTTTTAAATTGGTACATCATCTCTTCTACCTCTTTGATCAACTACCTTGGCTTCATGAAAGGGGAGTTCAAAAAGCTTGCTCAAAAAGTAGAAAAGCAATTTCTGATGAAAGATCAGAAAGCTCATATTTACAACAGTTTATGCAACCGATGTGACAGTTCTATCAACCTCTCTTTTAGCTGTTTCTTTCAAAACACAACTGATGATCAACACGTGTCACTTGAAGAACTGATCTATGGCAACGATCACAAAGAAAGACTATTATATAAAGAGATGCTAGCTTGAAGAACATTGAGAGATTTGAAGATTCAAGAGTAAAAACTCTAAGAAAATCTCTTCCTACTTCATGGAACATTCTATCTTTATTATGTAATCAGTTTTATCCTTGAAGTGTAAAGAAAATCTTCCTTCTACATTCTTAGTTAGATTTAAGCTCTTCCTATGGAAGAAGTAGAAGAAGAAAGTCATTCAAGTTTTCCCAGGAACTTTTTATGTACATGTTAAGGAAACTTGAGTATAGGTTAATTTGAGTGGCAACCCAAACACAAACCTTTGTATCCTTCATCCATTAGTGATCAATATGAAACATAGCTTGGAGAGGTTAAGGGAAAACTACTTGCAACGCAATAGTAAGATGTACTTGCTTATCACAATTTAGCTTGAAGAGGCTAGTCTAAGACTACTTGTAGCTTGGAGAGGCTGGGGAAAGACTACTTGCAACGTGCTGAAAAAGTTCCCTGTTAATCATGGATGGGCTTGGAGAGGCTAGCGTCAAGACTACTTTCAATATGTCAGTAGAGATTGATACTGCACACGGTTGGGTTTGGAGAGGCCAGTGTCAAGACTAGTTCCAACATGTCAGTTATTGCACATGGTTTAGCTTGGAGAGGCCAATGTCAAGACTACTCAGGTTATCTTGAAGAGACTAGTACAATACTACTCATGTTAGCTTGAAGAAGCTATTACAAAACTACTCAAAATCTTTGGCTACAGGTGATTTCTGAAAACCTTGTGTCACAACGTGCCCGGAGGGCGCCGCGACCAGGGGAATGACGACCGATTTCAAAATAAACTTGTAAAAATGGGAGTCGCCACCAATTTTAATTCTGGCTAAAATTGGAAAACCTTTAAGTTTGCAAAATGGTCTTTTAAAAAAAGATCAAAGGTTCGGGAGTCTGATTATGATTAGGGAAGGGTGGAAACTTAATCCCACTGCACCCCTAATACATCCGTATAAATACAGTTATCCTAGAGCTTATTATGCAAATTTATTTATAATTTAATAACATTTATTTTTCCCCTAAAGTTATAATTAAAAAAGAAACAAAAATAGGAATATAAAAATTAAATTAAAGAAGAACGCAATTTAATGGAAAATTAATTTTGACTTGATAGTTGTTGACTACGCCGACGTATCCTCTAGTGCAATGAGGAACTCAAAGTCACGTCGTTCTGTAGAAAATGATTGTGTGTTGGATAGATTTTAATTAAGAAACAAAATAACAATGCATTGATTGATTTTAATTAAAAAAGTATTGATCGATTTTGATTTAAGTTTTTGTTTTGGAAATGGGTTTTTATTATGGAAGGACAACATTTAGACAAACACTAATTTTAATAAGATTTGACAAAATTAATTCACAAACATATAACAAATACAGTTAATTTGAACATACATATAAAATTAAACTAAAAAAATACTATTTTTTTATCATTTTCAGAATAAATAAAGAGACAAAAATGAAAAAAAATGAAATAAGATAAAATAAAAAAAATTGAATTACTATTTTTTTATCATTTTCAGAATAAAAGAAAGAAAAATAAATAAATAAAAAAATGGGAAAAAACTGCCAAAAAAAAATCCAAAAAACGAAATAAAATAAAATAAAATAAAACAAAATGGATTAAAGGAAAACAACAAAACACAAAAAAAAAAAGGAAACCCAAAACAGAAAACAGAAACAAAAAGAAGCCCAAAACAGCAAACAAACCCAATACAGATTAAAAAAGCCTTAGTCCAAATGCCCCAAAACATGGATCTGATTTCCCAACCGAAAAAAGAAAGAAAAAAAAAACCAAGCCCAATAAGAAGAGTTCATCCCAAACTAACAAGACTAACCCAAACAGAGTCCTAATGAAAAAAAAATCTAACAAACCCAAACATATGCTAGCCCAAAAAAGTAACAGAACCTAAAAATAAAAAAAACCTAAATTCAAACATAACACTCACGCGATAACCCACTTGCTCACATGAACCTCCACAAACCCATGTACACATAAACATACTGATACATACCCACATATCACTAATACACACATCCACTAACTAAATCTCCTCTCCTACACACTTACACACATATGCTAACACATGCACACAGGGAGGAGGTCTGAGAGAGAGATAGAGGAATTGAGGGACCAGCCGCCACCAGGACGAACCGCACGGCCACCACCGTGAGGGAAGGAGCCCGCACAAGCACACGACGGAGCTCGCGGAAAGCTGGTGGAGGCGCGACTCTGGCGATCTTCGAGGGTAACGGTGGCGGTGGTTTCAAGGAGCGGCGGTTTGGAGGATGAAGGAAAGATCGCCAGCGGGGCCGCATGGGCGTGGCTGGCTTCTCGCGGCGGCGAGGACCGTGGCTGGCTGGGGAAGAAGAAAGCGGATGAGAGAGATCGCAGCGATAGGCTCACAATTTGGTTAGGTGAGGTTGCGCGGTTGGTGGCCATGGGTGGAAATGGGGACTGGGTTGGATGGAGCTTCACGAAGACTGGCGCGATGGCTAAGGGTAGGAGTGGTGGGGGGAAACCGCGATGATGGATGATGGTGAGTCATGGGAGGCCGCGGTTGGGGGAGGAAACCGCCGCAGCCTCCTTCCCCTTCCCTTTTTGTTTTTTTTTTATTTATTTCTGATGGTGATGATGATGATGATATGTACCTATTTTTGCTGTATTGATTCGGTTTAGCTTGAATTTCAGCTGTTGTGCTGCCGGTTTCTGGTTTGGAATTTTGTTGCCTTTTGCTCTCTGTTTTGAACAATTTTCATATCCCCCCTTCATTGCTGCTGTTGATTCACTTTTATGCTGAGTTTGCTCTAATTAGTTCTCAATATTCCCATGCTAAACCCATACCTTCTGAATTGCAGGAGCTCCAAAGGAATCTATCCACCATGCTTTTGCGGCTACTGAGCACTCCATCAGCCCATCCTCATGTGCCGCTGAAATGGGATAGCTGAAGCATGCACCCCACGCTTCTGCTGGCCCCTTTCATTCTTTTTGTTATTATTATTTTTTAATTGTAAATGACATGCCACTGATTGCTTGCCCATTGTTTCATGTTTGGTCCGTGGAGTTGCAGGGTATGGCATAGCGCTAGGAGACCGAAGTGGGAGGCATGAAGTGGGGTGTCATATGCCCATCCTTCCTCGTTTCAGCACCTTTCATTTTTATTTTTTGTATTTTGTATTTTGTATTTTTTTTATTGTTTTTTTTTATGAACAAAAATATAAACACCAATTGGGCTTGTAACAAAAAGGTACTTGTATTGGGTTGAAACACAAGTGAACTACTAAAAGGAAATTGGGTATCAAATTAAAAGAAATAGGCCATAAAAGGAAATGGACTCTTTTTGTATTTTTTTTGTTTTGATTTTGGGGATACAATAAAAACAAACAGAAAATCTCTTTTTTCTTTTTTCTTAAAAGAAATGAATGAAGAACTATAATGAAGAAATACAAATTAGATGCAAATTTTTATTTTTGTTCAATGGATCGGACAAAATTGGGTGTTCACACCTTGGATGATAGCTTGAGAAGGCTAATGTAAAAATTATCTATCTTTACTTTCTCAGGTTGAGAAAGTTGTTGTTATTGTAGAAACTCAACAGTTGTTGAGTACTCGATGTAGGCAGGGTGGCCGAACCAGTATAAAATCCTTTGTGTCCTTCCTTTCTTACTTTAATCTCTTTTATTTACCTTTGTTTCCTCGTTAACTTACTATCGATCTTATATATGTTCTGCTCTTTTATGTTATCCTTTTAAATAGCAAGCATTTTATTTAACAAGGTTCAGAAAGCTACTTTCTGAAACTACTAACTATGTTTCCGTTGCACTACAAGTTTTATACTTGATAGTATTTATTTTCAGTAGTTTCAGAAAATGCGAAAAGGATCAATGCACGATTCAACCCCCCCTTCTTGTGCACATCTTCACCTACAACAAAGATTTATTCTTCATTAAGGAAATGGTACCGAAGTTCAAAAAGCTTACTCTTAGTCAAATAGTGTTTTCAACAAGCAAAATGAGGGAAACTTTGAAATTCAAAATTTGAATTTGCTTTTCTAAAAGTCACATCCCGGTGTCAGAACTGATCAATCATCTCTTCTGCCTTTGAATTCAACTATCAAAATATTCTAGAAGAAAGTTTTCATAACCCATGGTCCAAAAAATAAGAAGTAGTTTATAAAGAATATTAGAAACCTCTTCTCTCACAACACTTCTGCAAGCTGATCTGACAAAGCAGAAAGGCTACACTTCTAGACTATCTTTCCAAGACACAAATGGATGATCAACACGTGTCCCTGGAAGATCTGATTCAAGTCAACGGTCTCAAGGAAAGACCTTTATAAATAAAGATGTTGTTCTCCTAAAAAAAAGGACTTAACATTGAAAAATAGAGCTGTAACGCTGCCAAGTTTTCCTTCATCTATTTCTTTTTCTCTATTTGAAAGTCATTTCCTTGTACATTAAATCTTCTTTCTTTCCTAGGAAGAAAATATAGAACTAAGTCATTCAAGATTTTCAAAGTTCTTTTCATTGTATATCCAAAGGAATCATGAGTGTAGGTTAGTTTGAATGGCAACCCGAACATATAGCCTTTGTATCCTTAATCTAAAAGTGATTGGTGTGAGATAGCTTAAAGAGACTTATTAAAGACTGCTTGCAATGTGACTGTAAAAGTGTTCTTTACTAATCACAGTTTTAGCTTGAAGAGGCTGTTGAATAACTACTTGGTGTGTAATAGTAGGGATGTCTACTGGTCACTAGACATAGATTGAGAAAGCTACTGAAAACACTATCTTTGTGCTTTCTCTGGTTGGAGGAAGAGTTAGTGAAACTCAACGGTTGTTAAGAACTGGATGTAGGTAGGTTGGTCGATCCAATATAAAATTTCCCATGTTGGTTCTTCTTTTTCCTTTATCTCCTTTTATTTCCATATCTGCTATTGTTTCAGTTTTAAGTTTTGAAAAGGCTTTTATACATTTTCTTTATTTGCTCAAGTTCAGAAAGTTCACTTTCTGAAGTGTTTAACGCTATTTTCTGCTGTGCTACAACTTCAACTTGATAGCCTTTTCGATAAAGTTTTTTAGATCTTCAGTGGAGGAAAAAAATTCAAATACAATTAAACCCCTCCTTCTCGTGTGTTTTTCTACCTACATATAATGTGTTTTATTACGCGATTTTTGCCCCCAATCTATAAATAGGAATGCTATAAGACCCCTGAACACTCTAGATATGAACCCAACTACCCCAACTGCTCTCCCTATCTCAGAGCAAAAATCTCAAGAGGATTCTAAGCGTTCTTCACTGATTACCGTCCTCAAACAAGTGAATTCTCCATGTTATCCCATAGTTATCAATCCTTCAATGATTCTTTGGTAGTTGGGAACGTCATTCCAAGTCCTCAAGTTCACATAGGTGGTGGTGAGGCACTCTCAGCAACACATGATAAATGGATAGTTGCTCATGACTATATTTTAGCCATTAAAAGTCTTTTAGAAATTATTATAAAATATGTATAAATTATTTTTAAGCTTAGAAAATTCAACAACAACTTCAGGTTTATTTATTTTCATGAAAATCCTTATTTTCAAATTATGATATTATATTCATATGATTCTAGAAACTCAAAGACTATAAGATAATTTTATATTTTGTTTTTAAAAATCATAAAATCATGTTTCGAAAATTCTCATGGGACCATTATTGTTGTATACTTATTTGCTTATGCCTTTTTATGTTATGCCATTTTTTTTAGAATATGTTTTTAAGTGAAATTTACAAGTTACCAAGAACAGCCTTATGTAAGAATATGTTATCATTATCTATATGACTATGTTTGCCTTGGAATAATCTAAACACAGCATGAAAGTTAACACATCCATCCAAGGGATAGTCTCCAATTATATGGTCCGTCCAAGGGACCTAGCTATCATGTATCATTTACCTATCATGTATCATGTATTCAGCCCGTATTATGTATTTATTACTGTGAGCCTAGAGAGGTCATCATAGACTGTTTGCCTAAGGGACACGACCTACCTAATGAACCTAGCTATCGCATTTTCATGATTCATTTAACAATATTCGTTCTCATGATAATTCCCTTATGTATATGTCTTATGTGCAATTATCTTCTCATCCTCGTGATGATTTAGTTTGATAACAATCAATTGATTTTATGTATATTTATTTTTATGTATTAAAATAATGATTGTAAATAAATTTTTGTTTAGTTATTTATATATTGTTGATGCATTTTTATGTGTGATCATTTATTTGTTTGTAAAGTGAGTTATGCGTAATTATTTGCGGACATGAATGATTGATGCACCACTTATACCTAAATATATCTTTAAAATTATATTTCATCAGTAATTTTGTTTGTAATTTGTCTTTTTCTTGTAGTGAGAGTTACTCTCACAAAAAAGATAGTGGTACTAAATAACATTTTTTCATTTAAATTTTATATCATCAATTGGTATTAAGTGCGTTGAAATTTTTGTTTTTAAAATTTATCTCAAGAAAAAATAATTTAAAGAATGTTTCTAGTTAATTATCATTATATGGTAAGAAATTAAGAATTATTTAAATGGATTGAAACTTGAAAAGAAATTTCTTAAACATTATAATATTTATATGTTTACAATCATCAAATAAATAAATAATCATAATATCTTTTCTGAAAATGGAGATCAAATATAAAAGAAAGGAATCTTTTCATTTTGAAAAAGTGTATGAAAATTAACATAAATAAATATTAAAAGGTACTCATAATATTGTCTTATATATGTGTGTATGTGTGTGTGTTTTGGAATTTAAAATTAAAATAGGTGACATAATGTATTTAGAATATTAACCTTCATTACAGGAAACGGACACATGTACCGACGGGCTTTTCGATGGGTAGCATTTTTACCAACGGGTACAGGGGCATCGATTTTCAGGCCATCGATGAATATTACCGACGGTAGAAAAAAAAACCCGCCAATTTTTTTCAACACGTGTACCGACAAGTAATAAAATAATTAGCCATCAGTACAATTATATAAAAGGCATCAACATGGTCATCAGAGACATATTTATACAACGGGTTTATTTATTTTTACCGACGGATATTGAAATAAATAAAATATTTTTTTCAATCTCTTACCAACGAGGTTACCGACGGTGTTTTGATTTATGGAAAACAATTTATTTTAAAAATATTACTTATTATCAATAATCAAACCCGTTGGTAAAAAATTAATTTTTTTATAATTTCCCTATTTAATTATCAAGTGATTGGTAATTTATCATTTATTTATTTATTTATATAATAACCTAATTATCAATTAAATTAATATTAAATAAGAAAATAATAAAATGCATAAATTAAACTGATTAAATAAAATAGAAAATTATGACAATAAAATATACACAAATTACAATAAATGTAAAAAATATCCAGAATGGAAAAAGAAAAAAAGAAGCAACTAGATAAAAACTAGCTGAACTCCTAAGCGTCGTCATCCGTGCGATCCGATTGTGAGTAGCCCTCAGAGATGGAGGGGAGTGGGATATGAGGGAATGGGATCCAAGGGAGTATCTTGCCGGAGTTGGAGGATCCCGAAGTCTCCATGTCCCGAAAAAAGGTCATCATATCCGCAGTGATCTTCTGCTGTATCATCCGGAACTGAGCCTTTTCCTTCTTTACTTTCTCTAGCTGCTGCCGCTCCAAGGAAAGCTTAGGCTCTTGGATCTCTCTCAGCTCCTACTCCACAGCTGCTCGCCCTTCCTGGTGCTCCCTCGGGGCATCATCCCCAGTAGCTAACCCAATGGCAAAGGATAAGGATATACTCTTATGGTAATACCTCATCCCATATATGCAACCCTTGTAAGGGTTGCTAACTACCTAGACCCAGACATCTTCCTTGTTTGAAGGAGAAGGAATGTCAGCACTGAGCCCAACCTCAGCCATCTAAGTCTGATACTAGGTCTATTCCTACTGTTAGCTCCAGAACCCTATCGAGATGCGCTAATCTATTTTGAATGACAACAAAGTCAATTTAAAGAAAATACTTTGAAGAACAACTTATGTTTGTCTTGAGTTTCTCGTAAGATCATAAACAGGATTCTATCGTTTAGCAAAAGCGAGACTTACTCAAAGAAGGATAAAGATTCACATCGCATGTACAAACATGTTTTTCTTATGACAAGAGATATGAAGTGAAAAGGAAGTGCATATAATATCCTTATTCAAACAAAAAATAGCTAACAATTGAAAAGGAATTAACGTCACAAGAAACCAAGTCTTTTTGAGTCTTCAGAAAGTAGCACTGGACTTTAGAAAGTACACCAAAAAGAAAGAAATCTTATAATTTATGAAGCCAAAGCGTTCTACCACCTTCAATCATCAGATTCATAAAAATTAGATATCAACAAACAAGTTATTGAAGAGAAGAAAACTCATATCTCATCAAGGAAATATTATCACACTTCAGAAAGCCTACACTTAATAAAACAGTGCAAATCTACAAGGAAATGGATGGAAATTTGAATTTCAAATTTGAGTTTGAATTTGGAAAAGTCAAATCCTGGTGTCAGAACCGAATGATCATCTCTTTTGCTTTTAAAGTCAACTACTCAAAAGTTCTAGAAGAAAAAGTTCAGAAACCATGGTTTAGAAAGTAAGAGCATTTTTCTGAAGAGCATCAGAAACCTCTATTCTTCAATAGCTTCTGCAAACTATTCTAACTGACAGATAGGCTATTCTTCTATATTATCTTTTCAAGACACAAATGGATGATCAACACGTGTCCCTGGAAAATCTAAGCAAAAGCAATGGTCACAAGGAAGACCTCTATAAATGGAGATGTCGTGCTTATAAAGAAGATGACTCAACACTATGAAGAAGAGCTGAAACGCTGCTAAGTTTTCCCTTTATTTTTCCTGTAATATTCATTACTACTTGTAATCTTTTCTTTGTTCATAAAATATTCTTTCTACATCCTTTATTAATCATACGTTCTTCAAGGGAAAAATATCTAGAAATAAGTCATTCAAGTATTTCGAAGACCTTTCATTGTAAATCCAAAGAAATCTTGAATGTATGTTAGTTTGAGTGACCATCCAAACATATAACCTTTGTATCCTTGATCCAGAACTGATAATTGTGAAATAGCTTGAAGAGTTTTATTAAAGACTACTTACAATATGACTGTAAAAGAGTTTTTTTTTTACTGCTCACGGTTTTAGCCTAGAGAGGCCAGCACAATACTATTCAGTTCAGCTTGAAGAGACTAGTGAATAACTACTTGATTTGTGATAGTAAAGGTTGTCTACTGGTCACTGAACATAGCTTGGGAAGGCTACTGTAAAGACTGTCTTTTCTTTCTCAGGTTGGAAAAAAGTTAGTGAAACTCAATAGTTGTTAAGAACTAGATGTAGGTAAGTTTGGCCAAACTAGTATAAAATTTTCTGAGTTGTATCTTATTTTCCTTCATCCCCTTTTTATTTCTATATATGTTCTTGAATTAGTTTCTATTTAAAAAAAGGACTATCTTTCGTTTGTTTGTTACTAGTTTAGTTTAGAAAGTTCACTTTCCGAAGTATCTAACGCTATTTACCGCCGTGCTACAAGTTTACAACTTGATAGCTTTTGATAAAGTTTTTCAAATCTTCATCAATGAAAGAAAAGGAAAAAACAATTCAACCCCCCTTCTCGTATGCTTTTCTACCTACACATGCTCCTAGAGGTCTGTAAACTCACACTGCAAAGGAAAAAAGATAAAATACATTGTAAGTAATTATTATGATATAAATGAAAATAATAATAAAAATAAAGTAAAGATATGTCTAAATTCAAACTTACATAAGTTGCCTTGGAGCAAGGGTCTACCCAGACCTCTCCAGACTCCCTCATACTCACCCTTTCAGGTGTGGTCCTCCCGAAATAGCTCGCCTTGTGTCCGAAGACGGCGTAACTCCCTCGCCTGCACAAATAAGCACAATAAAGTCATAAAAACATAGTATTTGCCATAATTCAAATATAGTAAATGTTATTATAAAATGTAAAATGATTAAAGAATTATCAAATGCTTCCGAGTCCCCACCTGGGTGCTCGACCCACCTGTGTGCAGCAATCTGCCTTTCTATGAGGCTTGGTTTGTCTTTCCCTTACCCGATCAGTCCTTGAAGGTTGGGTTGCTGGCCTAGTGGCGCTGCAACTCACTAAGGGTGGCATCATTCATTAATAAGCTGTTCATGTGTCCTTTACGGACATCATGAAACATATCCCACATTTACTTGGAAGACCTAATCCTCCAAGCCCTTTACACTACGGGCTCATACTCGGGCTGAATGTAAAAGGATTTCTGCACAAACAAATTCATAAAACATAAGTGATTATATATAAGCATATAATTAAATAATATAAACATATTTTAATAAAAGCAAATAAATCATAGAATTGCCTTTCACTCCTTCCACCATGACTCTTTGACATATGCTATGATGTTAGTCTATGTGGGCCATGGGTGGTTATACTGACTTTGTATAACTGACTTTGTATAACCTCTGTGATCCAATGGTGAGTCGACACAAACGAATGAAAACTATTACATAGATAAAATAAATCAAAAAAATCAAAATATTTTAAATATCATAGGCAATGTAAAATTAGAATGTAATAAAAAAAACATGTGTCAACCTCCCTGTCTTTACCATCCGGCCGAATTTGCGAGAGTGGTCTATAATCAGGCCTAAGTAGCCCGCCATCTGGCCCGAGGAGCCTCCTATTCGTGTCCTATGCCTGTGACCCAGTCAAGGAAGGAGGAGTCTACTCAGATACAAGGCTGGGAGTCAGGGCAATGGTAAGGCTAGGAGAGGGGTCGCTAATGTAAGTGGGTTGCGAGTGTGAATACAAGGGAAGTGGGGGGTTGGCATACCCAGGAGTGGGCATCATCCTAAAAGCTAGGGTGCTGATGGTAGGGACTGAGGTGGAAGTAGTGGAAAGGGAATTGGCGGAGATGGTGAAAGGGGTGGTGGCAAAGGTGATGGAAGGGGTATGGCGGAGGTGGTGGGAAGGGCAGTGGCTGAGGGGGTGATGGGTAAACTAACTTTCTAAGGTCGGCCTCTACTTTTACCAGCTATACTAAAACAATTAAAAAGTCCAGAAAAAAGCATTAATTAAATCAATAAATTAATTTCATAATAATATTGCATATAATATTGAACACCTTCGTTAATATGAAAATGCAGGGCTATTTTCATCATCACTTTATTATTGATCACTCGCTGAATCATTAGCACTACTATCACTTGTTTCATCTTCGTGATTTCTGATTGGGTGGTTAATGCATTTAATTATGTCAACTTCCCCAATAGTTAACAGAATAGGGTTTTCAAGATTGTTTGCATCGATTACTGCCCTGGAAGGGGGTGGATTGTCCACTTGATAAGCATCTTCAACGGTATCTTCCTCTATTTCACTCCTATCTCTTGGTTTTATCTTGTTCACAACCCTCCATTGTGGCCTACTTCTCCCAGGATAAGACATATAATGCAGTTGTCTAACATTTCGGGTTATCATAAATGGATCATAACTTCTATATATCCTAGTGTGATTGATTTCAATGATTTTGTAATTGTCGTGTTTTCGTGTCCTAGTAAGTCGAGTAGGATCATACTATTCACATTTGAATAGGACATACTTATTTGTAGGCTCATCCAAATAATCAAACTCAAAGATTTCCTTAATGACATCATACCAATCACATTCTCTATCCTCAATATCTCCTTTAACACAATCACCAGTATTGTCAGTTTTTTTCCCCACACCCCAATCAGCTATGTGAAACTTGTACCTATTAACATAGTACATGGGCTAACTTACAAATTTATTTTTTGGTCCCCAAGCTAAATTAAACAAATAGGGGTATGTTACACCACTATTTTTGTTATAAACCTATATACATGAAGCTAAAATGTCAAACTGACTTATATCAAACAAAATTAACAGATACGAATATACTGGGTTACATAATCTAAAACAAGTGGACTTACGTGTAATCTAAACCAATCTGTTGAAAAGAATCTTTACCGTGTAGTTGCTCAAAGTATCTTTTGTTGAAAATATAGTTTACATTATTTTAAAGATGCATAACATCATACTTTCACTAAAATGAGCAAGGGTTATTCACTTACAATCTGAGTGATTGCACCTCATCATAATTTATCAAAATATGCAAGTGTGTAGAATTCCACTCCTTGGAAGTCGGTCATCAAGGCATGCTCTTTCCAGTAGCTCAACCAGCTTGATTGGATATCGATAAAGTTAGTGGAATAGAACACACTCTTCCATCATTGTTATGACCAACCCAAGTTCTCCTAGATTGAACATGTGGTTGAAAGTAAAATGAGCAGAAATTTGAAGTCTCTTTCACTAGATAAGCTTGACATATTGATCTTTCCACTTAAGACCTATTCTTCACGGTTCGTTTAAACCCTCCTATTTCCCTATCAAATGGATACATCCACTTGTATTGAACCGGTCCACACACTCGTGCTTCATATACCAAATGTATAGGCAAGTGTTCCATTGAATCAAATAACCCAGGAGCAAAAATTCTCTCTAATTTGCAAAGAATTTTGGGAATATTTTTTTTCCATGATAAGCAGATCATCAACCTTAAGGGTGTGTTTGGTTGGAGAGTAAACCTAAGGGTAAAATTTACCTAGATGGGTTTCATGTGAAAAATAACACATGCAACTCATCTAGGGAATTTTTACCTTCATTTTTACTTTCCAACCAAACACACCTTAAGAGTAGAAGAGCATAAATCCCTAAAATACTAACTTAGCTCGGTTAGGGGCTTCTAGACAACATCAGGCAACTCTCTGAATACAATTGAAAGAAAATACTCCATGAAGACGTGACAATCATGGCTATTCATGCCAACAAGCTTACCCTGTGCAACATTGACGCACCTACTTAAGTCAGAAACATAACCATCGAGCATTCTTAACTCCTTCAACCACTGACAAACAACTTGTTTCTTATTGGAACTCAGAGCATATTTGGCCTTTGGTTTATAGAAAAGACCATCTCTTAATTCTTGTAAATGCAAATCAAGTCACGTGCAATACTCAGCCAAATCATGCCTTGTCTTCTCATTGTCTTTGATTTGATCTGTGTCCAATACAGTATTCGTAATATTGTCAAACACATTTTTCTCAATATGCATGACATCTAAACAATGACACACCAAATCATCCTTCCAATATTGCAACTCCTAGAAAATATTTTGCTTGGTCAAATTATAGTAAACCCTATAGCTTGACTGTCGCACTACCTTTCCGATTTATGTTATTTTTGTTAAATCCTTAACTCAATCCCACATTTCTCGACCACTTAGTCAACTGGAGGCTCATCATGTTCAATACAATTACTTTTAAAGCCGTATCTACTTCGCATATGTGGATGATCTGAATCTAAGAATCTTCTATAAGAATCAAACCAAGAGTTCTTTCCTCTATGTTTCAAGGTGAATGCTTTAGTATCCTCCATGCAAATCGGGCATGCTAATTTGTCTCGGGCCATCCATCCAAACAGCATTCCATAAGCTGGAAAATCATTGATGGTCCATATTAATGCAGCTCTCATCATGAAATTCTGCTTTGTTGAAATGTCGTAAGTAAGAAAACCCTAGCACCACAACTCATTCAATTCATCGATTAGGGGTTGAAGATACATATCAATCTTAGCTTTTGGGTTGTTAGGGCCAAGGATTATACATGTTGAGAATGGGTAACAATCTTTCATGCAGATGTCAAGAAGGAAATTATCGGGCATAACAACTATGGGCCAATTGGAATAAGGTTTGCTAAATTGGTTATTCAAAGTAAATCTATTTGAACAAAGTCCCAATCTAATATTTCGCGGGTCAAAAGCAAAATCAAGATATTATTCATCAAATTTTTTCCATGCTTCCTCGTTCGATGGATGAGTCATCATACCGACATCCCTTTGATTTTCACCGCGCCACCTTATATGAGAAGCCGAGCTCATTGATGTATAGAGCCTTGTAAGTCTAGGGATTAAGGGGAGATAATGCATTCTATCTGAGGGACATCCTTATACGTCTTATTTCCACGTCTCTTGGGTTTAAACCTAGGCTCTTGGCATAACTTACACTCAGTCAATGAAATATCATCTTTATAATAAAGCATGCAACCTTTCAAGCAGCAACCAATCTTTATTTCCTTCAACCCAAGTTTAGAAACTAATTTTTTAGCTTGATAAAAATCTATTGGAATTATATTAGGGTTCGGACTTAGCTCACTTATCATTGTAGTCTACTGATCAAAAGAACTTTGGCTTTGGTTCCCTTTTGACTTAATGTTCAATATCTGAAATGCTGATGACAACTCGGAGTGTACACAATCCTCCCATAAAGGTTGATTAGAAGCCTCTAGGAGACTATAAAACCTAGCGGCATCTTGGCTAGGCTCCTCAACTGAAGGCTACAAATAATGAGCTGTAAATTCAGCGCCAGCAACATCAAAAACCATATCTTCCCATAACACATTACCCACGTCATGTTGACATACATGGATCCTACCAGAGCTACTCTAATATGAAACATACCCACTTGATTCCATGCATTAACTACCTCTCCATGCTACATCCAAACCCAATAGTCAGGCATGAATCCCTACTTATACAAATGAACCCTTATCGTATCATCATCTAAATACTTCCTACATTTGCACTTATTACATGGACACCTAATTTTATAAAACTTCTATTTAATCCCCCTCTATTAGGATGCAATCTATCATACATCCATGATCAGTTTAAAGGTAACATTGCGTTTGCGATAAACCCAAGACCCTACAATTTGTTAAAGACGTCAAATTATTACTTTTAAATACAAATTCAATTGGTATTTAAATCTGTTGTACAACTACTTTCAATCTTATTTACTTAACAAAAATTAGCATCTCGGCTTAAAATTAAGAGTTTCCGTCTTCTTATATTCCAGTGCAACCATAAACAAAGAAATTTACATAGTGTTCTTGTTTGGGACAAGAATATTTGTTATTTTTTAAATATAAAGGAGGCTTCTATTTTAAAGCCAAAGTGTATAACCAGAGTGCTTTAGAAATGGATTATTCAAGATGTAATGAAGACACTACCAAAGATTGTGAAGTTGGCAATTATGATATTGAAAGGCCTACACCATATGAGAATCACATACAACTTTCAAGAAATGTATATGATTCTCAGGTGCTGTAGGCCTTTCAGTGTCATCATTGCCAAATTCATAATCTTGGGTAGTGTCTTTGTTATATCTTGTATAATCCATTTCTGAAGTACTTTGATTATACACTCTGACTTTAAAATAGGAGCCTCCTTTATATTTTAAAAAATAACAAATATTCATATCTCAACACAAGAACTTTTTGTAAATTCTTCTAGCCATATATTTCAGGGCAACCATAGCCATACAATTTTTTAACAGCGGGCTCAAATTATTATTTTCAAACATATTGAATTGGTTTTCTTTATCTTTTTTTAATACAGTTACTTTTAATCCTTTTATTTAATCTTATTTCCTTAATGAAAATTTTGATAAAATTTTGACTGCATCTCTCCTTAAATTAGGAGCTTCTTTCATTAGAAATTTCTTTTAGTTAGTCTCTACAATTGGTCTTTAAGTTTTATTTTTATTATTACTTTCAAGCACATTCATATTATTACTTTCAAACACATTCAATTGGTCTTTAATTTTTTTTAATACACTTACTTTTAATCTTTTATCCCTAAAAACAATTTTAACAAAATTTTGACAGCATCTCTTCGTAAATTAGAAGCTTCCGTCATCAGATATTTCTTTTAATTGGTCTTTAAGTTTTTTAATACAATTATTTTTAATCTTTTATCCGTAAAAAATTTTAACAAAATTTTGACAGTAGCTCCCCTTAAATTAGGAGCTTCCATCATCAGATATTTTAGTCAATTTAACAATTATAAAGATCAACAACAGAATAGATATAGTGAAACAGTTACATTTTAATAATTACATACAATTTACATAATCCTAAAAACTATTTTTTTGCACATCCCCTTATAACTCCACAATATACATCCTACAATCTCTGCAAACACAAATAATCTTACAGCAAACAATGCAAATAAGTCAGGGAAAGACCTCTACACCCTTCCCCCCCGTCATGCAATCTCCATTTCCTATAACTCTATCCTAGAAAACATAAGTCTTTATCCTGCATGCATATCAAACCATATAAATAACAAGGATTTAGTTATTAATCTCTGTAGCAGTGGAAGTAAATAGAATGTGCAAGTTATCCGCATCCAACCAAATTCAATCCTGAAAATCCAATATGAAAAATTTGTATCTACACACACTTATATACATAGAAAATATAAAATAAGATAAAATAATTAGAATGGCAAGCCGATCTCAGTCAATAATCGCTGCCACCCTCAAATAATACACCTACATTAAGGAAAAAAAACCAACAGTAATTACTCTCAAATGCAATAAAACATACACTATGGCCACCTATAAACGAACGAAAAAACCAAGCCAAATCAAAAAACTAAACTGATTAAAGTACTCACTAAAGATCCTAGATCGCAATGGTGGTCTCCATTTCTCGAACGGAGCTCCGGTAGCAACGCACGGTGGACAAAGAGGCTGCGGCAGCGAGAGGGAAAGAGAGAAAGCATTAGAAGAGAGAGATAGTGGCGGATGAAATGGGAAAGAAGAAGGTGATCTGATCAAGATATCCACAGTTTACCGACAGTTATATGAATAAGTGAAACAATGTGTTTCATATTTTCATAGTTACCGATGGGTGTGTTGAATGCCAAAGGTTGTATGGCAACGTATCAAAATTCACATACCTGTCGTAATACTCGTCGGCAATTAATAAAAATTAAAAAAATAAAAGAAAACTAACTACCCATTGATAGTATTTAATTAAAATTACTTGCAAAATCAAATAAAATACCTGTCAGTTAAGTAGTCAGTAATTTAATAAAAAATTAATTAAATCAGTGCCTGTTGATATACCTGTCGGTTATATTTACTAAAAATTAAATACAAAATCAAATTGAATACCCGTCGGTTAGGTAGTCGGAATTAAATAAAAAATAAATTAAATAACAACCCATCGGTAACACATCGGTAATTTAATTATAAAATAAAAAATCAAAATTAAAAAAGCTACCAATCAGTATACCCATCACTAACAATTAATAAAAATAAAATTTAAAAACAAAATACGATACTAGTCAGTAAAACCGTCAGAAATAATGTGCACCATGTGGCATGATTTAGCGCCGTCATTTACTGACAGAGAAACTGACGAGTATTTATATAAGTTTGTTTTGATTAGAAAAATACAATAACTCATCAGAGATACCATCGATAGTTATCGATGGGTATGTACTCGTCAGTTTCCAGTGGATTTCTAGTAGTGCTTTTGATATTCATTACCAAATTCTAAAAGGGATAATTAACAACAATAATTTTTAAAGAGTAAAAATTAAATACTAAACTATATAATATCATAAATATTAATTATTTCATTTGTGCTTTTGACTTACACTATTTTATTCAATTTGCTTTTTTATTTTTGTTAATGTCAAAATAATAAACCTTATAAAATAGTTAAAAGTAAATTATATAATTAGGAAATAAAAATATATAGAATTTCATTATTGTGCATATATTCAAATAAATATATTAATTAATACGATGAATATATAGCCTTATATTTTTTCCTTAAATATATAAATAATGAATGATAAATTTTCAATAATTAGAAAATCTTTAAAATTTATAGACATAGATCTATTCTTAAACAAAAAATAATATTATTAAAAATAAGAATTTAATTTTGATTCAAATTAATATAAAAAATTTTAAAAAATAATTCAATAATTTATTATTACAGTAAAAAATTATTTAACTTTTATATTCATTGTTTTGAAAATTGTACATATAATAAGATATGATTAAAAAATTCTAAATATTTTAATGAAAAAGATAAATAATTAACTACCATAATTGCTGCTTAAAACACAAAATACAATATAAGAAAAATATGTAAAACAAATGATCATTATCCTCAGTAAGTAGTTGTGTTAAAATTCAAAGAGAAGAGAATTTTATTACTTTAATGGCCCTATCTATCTCAAGCAGATTTATCTCTAATAAAAAGATAGTTGTGGTTTAGGCCTAAAAATTGGACAAATTATTTAAATAATTTAATTTCTTTTGGATTGGAAAAACATAGAATCGAAATTGATCCGATGATTAATTGGTTTTGTTTCACTTTAAAATGACCCAGTCAATTTAATCAATTTAAACCAATTCTGAATTAGTTTGAATTTTTAGTTTATTAAATTAAGCCGATCCGTCTGCCGCTCCACAAAGCAAAATTGTTTATGTAATATCATTATCCAAAAGTTTTTTTTTCCCATTTTTCTTTTGTGTGTTAAACAGTTAATAATATCCAAACCGCACGTCAAAATAATCAAGATTACAATAATAATATCCAAACCAAGAGAAGGAACCTTTTACGCACCGTAGTCAGATGGCATGGGGCCAAGAATCTATCAAAGTGGCTTCCTTTTGTTCCGTTTCGTCTCGTCCTGATTAAGCTTTTGGACTTTAGTGCTTCTCAAAATTTCTAGAACCCACGTCACTTGAGGGGTTCGGGTTGGGTACTTGGGTCCGCGTGTGGTGTCATATTCTATTATTATTATTTTGTTTTTCTGCGTACATTTATTAAAGAGTCCCCTGCACGAATGAGAAGAACAGAACATCACTCTGCTGACCTTCCCCCTCTCTCTTTCTTCTCTTGAAGGTATGGTATTTGTCACCCAATTCCACGTTCATGTGCTGGTTATGCCTACGCTCCATGGGTTCTGATCGCCCAATAAATCCTTCCTATTACTTGGTTCACTCACGCTTCTTCCTCTCTGGCTTCTATTGCTGGGACTGGGAATTCTTAACTGCTCTCCTTCTCTTCAGTTCTTCTTACTAAGCTTCTCTTCTCAACCCCTCCCCCCCCCCTTTCAACAGTAACCAAATTACAAAATTTTCTATTCTCCCCTTTATTTTATTTTGCCATATAATTACATCAGTTTTTTAATTTTTTTTTCCTACAAAGTGAGGATTTTATTTTGCTTTTCTTAAGAGAGGGAATTTGTGAGGTAGGTGAAGGGTAGATCGGGAAGAAATGTCGCAGCGGTCTGTGCCAGCGCCGTTTTTGACGAAGACGTATCATTTGGTTAATGATCCTGCCACCAACGACGTCGTATCGTGGAGCGAAAGTGGCAACACTTTCGTGGTGTGGAATCATGCGGATTTCGCTAAGGATTTGCTTCCAAAGTACTTTAAGCACAACAATTTCTCCAGCTTTGTCAGACAGCTCAATACCTATGTATGTGTCTCTCCCCTCCTCTGTTTTCCATTGTCTTTAAAAAAAAAAATCACGTGGAAATTATGTGTTTGTGTGAATCATTTGCAATAACTGGACTTCTTGTCAGTTGTACTGTTTGAAGTCCTGTCATGATTGAACTGAATTTTTTGCGGTGAATATTGTTTTTGTGTCATTCAAGGGAGATTATTTGATCGTGATGAAATTTCCAGCAAGTTTTAAGTTCATTAAGAAATCGAAGTTTTGTTTGTATTTAAAAATTGTTTTAGATGCCACGACCGAAAATAAAAATGTTTTGGATGTCGATATTTAGCATTTCTTGATTTTTGTATAACTGGTTCACTTAGAATTCTATGTAAAATTAATGACACTTGTTTACCATGTGGGGATTTGATGAATTCGCTTGATTTTCAAATCCCAAATCATGTCTGGAACATTCAAGGCAATGATCATTTGGCAATTGGCCTAAATCGAATAGGAAAAGAGTGTTAAACTATACTCCCTTCATTTCTTATTATTAGTTGTCATCGGGAAAATTGTAGTAAGATATATCAATTTTTTAATGTATTAAAATATCATGGTTTCCCAACAAAGATTATTAATTAGCAGTGGAGCGGATAGTATAGGATTTGTTGCTTTGAATATGTCTCGTTTGTTGAAACATCGTTATTTGGTCAATGTTTTTAAATACTTTTCACACCAAGAACTCTGTTTCTTGGAAATTTACTCCACATGCGCTTCGTAGAAAATGTGTAATTTGAAGGAGAAAGCAGGGAACAAGCTTTAATTATGTATGGAAAAGCTTATGTTGCTAACTGCTGCTATAAATCTTGTGTTTGGCGGATAAATTGGAATACTTCCCTTCTTTTCGCTGGGGGAGGCCTAAAACGTGCTTTTGGTGATTTTTAAATGTAAAGAAATAGAGCTTATGGAAAATTATATCTACGAAAAAATAAAAATAAAAATTATAAATAAATTGATACATATTTTTATCGAAAAAATACTTCTTTTAGAAATAAAGCATTTATGGAATGCATTGATTTATTTATAAAATGATTTTTTCAAAAATCAAATAAATGGCGAGATAAATGTGATGTGTGTTTCATTTTATGAGAAAAATGTATTACTCAATTCGTTGAATTCAAAAATGTATTCATTTATTTCCAAAATGAGATTTTCTAACCAAATTAATGGTGAAACAATTGTGATGTGAATGTAATTAACCTTTTATAGCGTTACTATCCTATTATATGATGTTCAGGTTAAATATGTTTACATTGTGGGATAAGTATGGGTAGGAGTAGATCAAGCAGTATATCAGAGGTTTATGCATTAGCCTATTTAGTTAAATGATCAGGTTCTGGTAATGAAAATAATCCATTAGGACCGATGGGTTGGTATACTATTATTATTATTATTATTATTAGTGTCATTTATATTAGTATTATTAATATTTAAAAATTAATCATAATATAAATATTTAATTTATTTAAATATATGTTTTGATTTATTTAAGAAGTATTTTAACAATTTAAAAATATCTTTTTGACATATTTAGATGTTATTTGACTTATTTGAAAAGTATGTATTTTGATTTATTTAAACAGTGTTATAATCATATAGATGCTTAAATAAGTTTTGAGTCTGTCTTAAGCCTACTAGGTAATAGGCTTAGGATTAAACTACATTTTAGGAATATTGTCCAAATTTATTTAAATCAAAACTAGTATATGTCTATTTCCTCTCCTATTTCCTCTCCTATTTTAAATTAAATTGCATTTTTTTAAAATAAAAAATAAGTCGTTTTCATTCTCGGAACTTTTATTGGTTCGTTGGATTTCCATAAAAAAGGATGTTAGAAAATTTGAAACCGAATAGTCCCGGTGGCAGTTGCGCCGCCGGCCACTGTGACGACTGCTCTGAATTGTTTCATTTTGCACTACTTTTATTGCATGCTCGTGCTGGCTTAGTTGTTAATGAGCACGGTCATTTTTGTACTAAAATTAAAGTATTAGAATCACAAACTGTCTCATCCTTTGAACCGGATATCTTATTTGAAAATTGAAAGAAAAATAATTGAAGTTTGTCTGAAACTCATTTTCCTTTACTTTTTCTCCTCTTTGAAGTTTGAATGATTCATGAACCTAAACTAACTGAAGTTTCATATAATTCAGTTAATGATATATGTTGTCATAAAGTTTTGGGTACCATAGCTATTGTATCATGAATGGTATATATTCATATAAAACCCTTAGATTGTTTTAATGCATATAAAAATAAGATGAAAATTTTATTAATAAATTTTCTATGTAATTTTATAGGTATAATTTTTTCATGAGATTTTCATTCAATTTTTATTCTCATTCCACACTAAGTAATGTTCATACTCTAGCTGCTGAAAATTAAAGAGAACAACAAAAATAATATTCGTTGGTTCTTGAACATTTCAGGGATTCCGAAAGACCGTTCCTGACAAATGGGAATTCGCGAACGAGAATTTCAAGCGAGGAAGCAAGGAGCTTCTCGCCGGGATCAAGCGGCGGAAGATGGTGCCCCAGTCGACAGCGGCCCGCGGTGGCGGCAACTCGGCGTCGAACTCGGGCGGCGAAGACATGGGCTCTACGTCGACGGGTTCTGTGGAGTTGGCGACTCAGTGCGCGGATTTATCGGGCGAGAACGAGAAATTGAAGAAGGACAACGAGAAATTGAGCTGTGAGCTGGCGCGCGCGAAGAAGCAGTGCGATGAGCTCGTGGCCTTCCTGAGGGACACTCTCAAAGTGGGTCCCGACCAGATGGACCGCATAATTCGGCGAGGAACTTGTGGGTCCAGCCTCGATGCGGTGCGTTTCGATGGTCACAATGATGTTACTGATGATGATGACGAAAATGCGGTGGTTGAGGAAAGTGTGAAACTGTTTGGGGTTTGGTTAAAAGGGAAAGAAGGGAAAGAGAGATTGAAGATTGGTGGTGGTGCTGCAGCCGCCGCAGCTGCCAATAACGGTAACTGCTGCCTCAAGAGAGGGCGCCAGGACCAAATGGGCCTTGGCGGGTCTTGTGCCAAGGTGTTGAAGACTGCTGTCTAGGACTTCATAATTTCAAGTTATAAAGTTGTTTTTCTTTTCTTCTCTTTTAAAGGGTATTTAGTGATGAACTCTTTGGCCTTCGTGAAAATTATCGACTTTAAACCTTGTATGAAAAAACTGGTAGCTGTCAATTGATAGTATTATGTGGTTTGGTCATGTAGTGGAGGAGCGAGACTAAGCTAGTGACAATAAAGGAGGTCTTGAATAATATAATGGTATGTGAATGACATTGATGATACAATGGTTCGATTTTAATAGATCAATGTCTATTCTTAGTTGACAACTTTAAGCCACGAAAAAAAAAAAAAAATCCCGCGGTGAAGTACGGTGTTTGTTGTTTAGTGTATTGAATTGATTATTAATAAAAAAATTCAAATCAAACTAATGAGTTTGATTTAAATTAGTTCAAGTTGTTAGAAACTAAACC
The DNA here is from genome assembly GCA_031216125.1 of Dalbergia cochinchinensis. NCBI lineage: Eukaryota > Viridiplantae > Streptophyta > Magnoliopsida > Fabales > Fabaceae > Dalbergia > Dalbergia cochinchinensis. Next base: position 26,244,768 of record CM062371.1, read on the forward strand.
CAGAGAAACACGGAGGAAATAGCTAAATGGTTGTGTATATTGCATTGTATATTCGTATGGAGAGGTGGTGCACATTTATAGGCTGGTAGTAATAAATCCAATCAAATCAATATACAATCAATTGTATCTAACATATTTTAACAATGTCATAATATCCCTCTTCAGATTGAAGTGGGTGGTGAGAAAACCAACTTGAGTTTGGAAAGAAGAGCGTGGAAGTGACCTAGATGATGAGTTTTGGTGAGTAGGTCAGTAGGTTAGTTAAGAGTACCAATGGATATGATATAAAGAAAACCATGAGTGATGTGTCGTTGGTGAATAAAGTGGCCATCAATCTTAATATGGTTGGTGTGCTTATAAAAGAAGTCATCATGCACAATTTGAATAGCACTCCAATTGTCACAGTGAAGATTAGTTAGGGAATACTGAGTGAGACCTAGATCATCAAGAAACTAACAAATCCAAAGAACCTCAAAAGTAGTGTTAGTAAGAGCTCAATGCTTAGCCTTTGTACGAAAGTGAGCAACAAAAATTTGTTTATTGCTATGCTAGGAGATAAGAGAGTCTTCAAGAAAGATACAGTAGCCAATGGTAGAGCAACAATTAATGGGATATCTGACCTAATCAACATCAGACTAATTTAGAAGAACTAGTGGAAAATGAGCAGAAAAGTGAAGTTCATGGAACAATGTTCCCTTGACATGACGAAGGATGCGAAGAACATTATCATATGAGTAAAGTGCGAAGCAGACATAAACTGACTAAGAAGATGAACAACATAGGAAATGTGAGGTTGTGAGACTGTCTAATAGATCAAACTCCTGACTAACTGCCTGTAAAGAGTAAGATTATCCAAGATGGTGCCATCCATAGGAGTGAAACGCACATTAGGCTCAAGAGGTGCTAATTCCATATTGCTATCCGTGAGACCAACTCTGAAGACAAGATCATAGATAAAATCAAAAGCATACTTGGTCTGAGATAAATAGATGCCATCATCAAATGATTGAACTTCAAGACCTAAGAAATAATTCAGAGGACTATGATCCTTCATCTCAATCTGACTGCTTAGGGAGGCCTTAAGATTTGTGATGCTAGAGATGTCATCGCCTGTAATAATCATATCATCAACATAAAAGTAACAATAACATAGTGCCATGATCAATCCAACGAATCAAGAGAGCAGAGTCATGAGAACTAGTTGAGAAACTCAAGATGAATAGGAAGAAGTTACAAATTTGTGCTTCAACGCATATTATATTTCTGAATAAGAAACTGAGGTAAAAGAACATTTTGAACTTGAGCTTTCTTATAATGAGTTGTTAAAATTATATGATGAGCTGCTGAAAAATTCTCAAACTCTAACATCTCATTACCTCTTTTTCAAGAAAAATCATTAGAAAGTAACTTTAGAACTTGAGAAAGTCAGAATAGATTGTTAAAATCTAAGGCTTGAGAAAGAGGATTTAAAAGGAGACAACATGCTTTTAATTGTTAAAATAAAATCCTTCAAAATTGAAGTTTCTAAAAAGGATCAAAAAGTTGAAAAGGAAGTTTCTGAACTTCAAAGAACTATGAAACTTCTCAAATCTAATCTTGAGAAAATGGTAAATGGTTCAAAGTTTCTAAACATGATGCTTGAGGCTAGAGACCATATATTCAAAAGACTAGAATTTGATATGAGAAAGTTACAGTAAGCTTACCTTTGAAAGAGAAAGCTAAATTTGTTTGTGTTTTCTGTTACAGAAAGAGTCATCTAATTGACAAATGCCCTATGTCAAATAAGGTATAGAAACAGGTCAGAAACCACCCTATTAAAGTCACTAACTTAAAGGACCCAAAAAGATATGGGTACCTATAATGCACTGTTATGCTAGGTCTTCTCTCTAGTTGTATGGTCAATGGTAATGTTGATTGTTTCCTCCTTCTTCACGGTGAACCGAGAGCTGGGGTGAATACTTACAATGGGACTCCAATGTCTAAGTCAATGAAGGTTGCGAAAAAGGGACACAGACAATTGGAATGTAATACTTACCCATGATAGACTTTCCATTTTATATTTATACCATTTGAATATGTCCAAAATAGGTGATTTAGGGTTGAGCTTTATTGTATAAATAGTACCAAATACCATTAGGGGATCTTTCTAGAAGAATTGTCAAGGTTTGTGCTTAACATGCGGTCGCTTTGCACTTGTCCTGGACTCAGGGTTCTTGTAGTCTGTTCGTACACCCCGAGATAACACTAGGGTGTTGCCCTTCGAGGTCCCTATCTCTGATGTGACTATATCTCGGAGCTCCATCCTACTTGTCGGGGTGATCTCAAATAGGTCTTGGGACCCAATCGTAGTTCTTCTAGGAAGACACCAAGGCTTATTTCTTCATCAACCTGGTTTATGACCAAGTTCCATTATCTAGGTACAGGATAGTAATAGTTGCCCCTAACTAGATTACCGCATGCTTATATCGGTTGTCAAGTTCCTTTTCCCTTTCCTTGCCCAATACTATCCATCCAAGGTGAGTTCCTCTTTGCCTTTTAACATTGAGTTTGGGTTTTATGTTCCTGAGGAGAAGTTGGACTCATGGGAATATTTCCAATAACCGAGGCTAAACCGAGGTAGGGTGACCGTGCCTTGGGGGATACAATTGCCCACTATCCATTGGGTCTTTTTGAGGAATTACGCGGTCTTTTCGAGTAAAAATTACACTCTTCCCAAGGATATATCACACTTTTTCTGAAGACGTTCAGTCTTTCCAACCATTTGGGGTCTATGTCTGTTCACCTGATATGATGTTCCTCCTCCTAATGAGCATATGACATGTGACATTTTGGGAGAATCCCGACGCGTCACTGGAGTGATCGTAACACTTCCCCTTGGACATTCTTACACCAGGCTTCCTAATATAAAGTTGTAGGTGGAAATGTGCATGAGAAAAGGGGATTGAATCGTGCTTGCTTCATTTTATTTTTCTGAAATATTTAAATCAAATACTATCAAGTATAAAACTTGTAGTGCAACTCAGTTAGAAATTTCAGAAAGTAGATTTCTGAAGTATAAAATAAATAATAGAACAGTAAGAACATTATATCAGCATATGATGAATAATAATGAGTAATAGAGAAAAATAAAGAAAATCGAAGAGAGGAAGATAAGACACAAATATTTTTATACTGGTTCGACCAAAACTGCCTACATCTAGTACTCAACAAATGTTGAAGTTCCACTAATCATCTTTCTTAAACCAGAGAAAAAATAAATGGATAGTCTTTACATTAGCCTTCCCAAGCTCTCATTTGTGACTAACAGATAACCTTTGCTGCCACAAACTGAGTAGTTCTTCACCAGCCTTTCCAAGCTGAACAGAGTAGTTCTTCCCAACTTCTCCAAGCTGAACCATGAACACTAAACCACATGTTACTAACACGTTGAAAGTAGTCTTTAACTAGTCTATCCAAGCTAAACCGTGATCAGTAAAAACACCTCACTATCACAGTGTAAGTAGTTTTACATTAGTCTCTTCAAGCTATCTCACAGCCATCACTACCAGATCAAGGAAACAAAGGTTTTGTGTTTAGGTTGTCACTCAAACTAACCTACACACAAGTTTCCTTAACATAGACATGAAAAGATCCTGGGAAAAATTTGAATGACTTCCTTCTATCATTTCTTCCTAGGAAGAACATAAATCTATTTAAGAATATAGAAGGAAGATTTTTACAAGTAAGGAACCTGATTACATTATGATATGAACCTTACTGGATATGAGGAGAGATTTTTGCAGAGTTTTCTCCTTAATGCGCAGAGTCTCTCTATATTTCATTTGAGCACAGTATCTCTATTTAAAGAAGGTCTTCCCTGTGACCATTGCCTATGATTTGTTTTTCCAGAGACACATGTTGATAATCTATTTGTGTCTTGGAAAAATAGTTTAGAAGTGTAGCCTGTCTGTCAGTCAGATTAGTTTGTAGAAGCCACTATGGAATAGAGGTTTCTGATGTCCTTTAGAAATTATTCCTACTTTCTGAACTATGGTTTCTGAACTCTTTCTTCTAAGACTTGGGATAGTTGACTTCAAAGGCAAAAGAGATGATCAACCGATTTTGATATCGAGATTTGACTTTTTCAAATTCAAATTTCCCTCTATCTCCAGTAACGCTCAACACTCCTAGTGAAATGAGTTTTCTGACGTGCGTTAATAGATCCTTGATAATTTCTTTACTTTCTGATCTTCAATCCAAGATTTAATAATGATGACTGATTTGCGATTGTGCTAATTGAAAATAGTGTAACATCTAGTCTTCAAAGATTGCTTGATATCTTCATTGTAAGCACTCTTTCTAATATTCGGTGCTACTTTCTGAAGTTTCAAGACTTGGTTTCCTGCAGCGTTAATATCTTCTTCAAATCATTAGCTATCTATTGTTTGAATAAGGATATAATTTCACTTCCTTTTTGGTTCATATCTTGCAACATGAGATAAACATGTTTACACATGCAGAGTGAAAAATATTTTCGTTTGAGTAAGCCTTGCTCTTACTAAATGATAGAATCCTGTTATAATCTTATAAGAAACTCAAGACAACTATTAGTCGTTCTTCAATACATTTTCTTTAAATTGACTTTGTTGTCATTCAAAACTGATTAGCACATTTTGGCAGGGTTCTAGAGCTAACAAAAGGACCGTTCCTTATTCTCATTTTTGGCAGGGTTCTAGAGCTAACAAAAGGACCGTTCCTTATTCTCATTTTTCCTATTTGTTTCTCTTCATACATGTCGCTTTGCTTTTTCTCATTCTCCACTGTAATTCGTCATGTCTCTGTCGTGCTCCTTCAGAGATTCACTGTGCTTTGCCATGCCAATTTTGCATTGTTCATCATTTTCCGCCTTTTTTCCACCTGTTTCCTCCCATTCTTATTATCCAGTGAGTGCTCTTTCTCTTTTCCCTCATATTTGCCTTTGTTATTCCTTTTTTTTTTTGGTTCGTTGATTTCTGTTAACTCCAGAATCTTTTAGAAAACGTTATTGCAAAATATTTTGAGTGATAACACAATCAATTTAAAGAAATTTTTTTGAAGAATGACTAGTATTTTCCTTGAGTTTTCTTGAAGTAGCAAACAGGTTCTTCCATTGGATAACACCTCTCTTGAAGCAAAAATAATTCCACTTTACATGTGCAAACATGATTTATCGCGTTTAAAGAGATAGAAACTCAATGAAAGTGGAATTTGTATCATGAGTTAATATATACATGCTTAACGGATTGAAGAAAATCTTTATATTCAAGAAACCAAGGAACGAAGCTTCAAAAAGTAGGACATGATTTCAAAAAGTACAATTCATATGAAGAAATCAAACCTGCTCTGAAGCAAATGTGTTTTACAACCTTCAATCATCATGATCGTTATCATCTTATCATCTACAAGTATTGATTGAGGATTGGAAGATCAAATATTTATCACGGAACTAATGCCACACTTAAGAAAGTTCACTTCACAGTGAAATGGTACACTCTACAAGAAAAATTGCGAAACTTAAAATTCAAATTTAAAGTCAAATCTAGTTACAGACTGACACGTCATCTCTTCTACCAACTTAGTCAACCACTCTAGCTTCTAGAAGCAAAAGTTCAGAAAGTAAAAAGCAGTCTCTGAGGGTAACATCATAAACCTTTATCTCACAATGGCTTCTGGAACAGCTTTAACTGATAACGAGCTACTCTTCTAGACTGTTTTTCCAAGACATAAATAAATGATCAACACATGTCACTTGGATAATTGATCAAGGGCAACGGTCAAAAACAAAAACCATCTATAAATAGACATGTTGTGGTTTCAAAGATAGAGATCCCAATGTTGCATAAGAGCTAAAACATTGTGAAAATTTATCCTCATCTCTTGTAAAGTTCATTACATCTTGTAATCAGTTTTTGTGTCTGTAAAAATCTTCTTTCTATCTTCTTAGTAGATCATACATTCTTAGTAGGTATAAAAGCACACGAAAAGGGGGGTTGAATCGTGCTTGGCTTTTTCTTTTCCTGTTTTACTTTTGAAAAACTCTATCTAGATACTATCAACCTATGAGCTTGAAGTGCAGTGGAAATAGTATTAGTGATTTCAAAAAGTATACTTTCTGAACTAGATATGAAATAAACATGTGAAAAAAAGCTTTCCAGAAATAATACAGTAAATAAACCAAATACAAAAATAAAACAAAAGATGAAGGAGAAGAGAGATATTGCTTAAGAGCTTTTATATTGATTCGGCCAACCTGTCTACATCCAATTCTCAATAACCGTTGAGTTCTACTAAACCTTTGTCTTACCAAAGAAAGAATAAAAATTGTCTTTACAATAGCCTTCCCAAGCTCTTACTAGTGACCAGTAGACAACCCTTACTGTCACTAACTAAGTAGTTATTCATCAGCCTCTTCAAGCTGAACCAAGTAGTCTTTGACTAGCCTCTCCAAGCTAAACCGAGTAGTCTTTAACCACCCTCTCTAAGCTAAACCATAACCAATAAAATACCTTTACTATCGCATTGCAAGTAGTCTTTGACTATCCTCTCCAATTTAACTCACACTGATTATTACTAGATCAAGGTTATGAAGGTTTGTGTTTGGGTTTGCAACTCAAACTAACTTGAGTGACTTCTTTCCATTTATTCTTCCTTGGAAGAATGTATGAACAATGAAAAAACAGGGAAAGAAGATTTTTACAAACAAAGGAAATGATTTCAAGATGTAATGTGCGTTATAGGATGAAGAGAAATTTTGCAGAGTTTTTACTCTTTTGTTTATTGATAATCTCTCTATTTTTGAAAGCACAACATCTTTATTTATAGATAGTCTTCCTTGTGACCGTTGCCTTTGATCAGATCTACAAGTAACACGTGTTGATTATCCATTCATGTCTTGGAAAACCAGTCTAGAAGAGTAGCCTGTCTGTTTATCAGAGCTATTATAGAAGTCATTGCAAGGTTGAGATTTCTGATGTCCCTTCAGAAACTACTCTTACTTTCTGAATGTGATTTCTGAACTCTTTCTTCTAGAAGCTAGGATAGTTGACCATGATGGCAGAAGAGATGTCACACCAGTTATAACACTGGGTTTTGACTTTTCAAATTCAAATTTAAATTTTAAATTTCCCTCATTTTCTTATACATCGCACTGTTTCACTGTAAATGAACCTTCTTATGTGCGGTATCATTTCCTTGATGATTCTTTGATCTTCTTGTCTTCAATCAGAGCTTGTTGATGACTGAAGCATTACGAGTGTAAGATTGAAGATAGTAGAATACTTTGGCTTTAGTATTTGATTAATATCTTCATTTTAGGTGTACTTTCTGAGGTCCAGTGCTACTTTCTGAAGTCCTGAATCTTGGTTTCTTGTACTGGTTTCATTTCTTCAATCATTAGGCATTTTAAGCTCATATTTTGGACATAATTATCACTTTATTTAGTTCATATCTCTTAAAATGAGATAAAGCATGTTTCATATGTAAAGTGAAATTATTTTTGCTTAAATAAGCCATGTTATGCTAATGATAGAACCTGTTTGTTACTTCAAGAAGCTCAAGACAACCTTTAGTCATTCTTCATCAAAGTATTTTCTTTAAATTGGCTTTGTTATCATTCAAAACATATTGCATTAAAGCTTTCAGGGAGCTAATAAGAAGTCATTCAAGTTTTTCCCTGATTTGTTATTGTAAATCTTAAGGAAACTTGAGTATAAGTTAGTTTGAGTGGCAAACCAAAACACAAATCTTTGTATCCTCGATCTAGTAGTGATCAGTGTGAGTTAGCTTGAAGAGGCTATTCGAAGACTACTTGCAATGTGACAGTAGAGTTAGCCACTGGTCACAGTTTTAGGTTGGAGAGACTAGTTCAAGACTACTCAGGTTTAGCTTTAAAAGGCTAGTTCAAAGATTACTTAGGTTGTGACAGTAGTGGTTACTGCTGGTCACTGGTTTAGCTTGGAGAGGCTAGGTAAAGACTATTTGATTTGTGATAGTAGAAATTGCTACTGGTCATCGGTAAGAGCTTGGGAAGGCTACTATAAAGACTATCCTTTGACTTTCTCAGTTTGAGAAAGGATTTTAGTAGAACTCAACTGTTGTTGAGAATTAGATATAAGCAGAATTGGCCGAACTAGTATAAAAATTTCTGTGTAGTATCTCTCTCTCTCTTTCTCTATCTCTTTTATATTGCTACATTACGTTTATTATTCTGAGTTTCTATTTTAAATTTTTCATACATGCTGCCATCATATCTGATTTCGTTCAGAAAGTTACTTTCTGGAATAATTAATATTGTTTCTACTGTACTTTAAGCTCAAAGCTTGATAGTGTATTATTTAATAGTGTATTATTTAAGTTTTCAGAGGCAAAAAAGAAAAGAAAAAGCAAAGTACGATTCAACCCCCCCTTCTCGTGCACTTTTCTACCTACAATTTTTCCCTACTTTTTATGAGTTTTGGGGTGACTTTGTGAAGCATCTCCACTGTATACAATGGTCTAGTGGGCGTCGCCACCCTCTACAGGGAGAGGGAACCACCCTTAGGCTTGTTTCATCTTTTCTTGCTCCTTTTTGAAATTTTGCCCCCAACTTAGGAATTTTCCATGGTGGATCCCCTTGTAGGATATATGGCGGATAAATACATAATTCTATACCTCGTGGACCACAGATTAGTGAAGCATTTTTCCATTAAAGTGGTCAGGGTTCTAGCCGTGATAAATGAAAGGATGCTTGAAAGTTATGGTGAATTCCCTTTGTTTTTGGACTCTGAGGTAGCAGCTCACCTCGTGCTTGAGTTTCTAGGGTCTAAAGAGAGGATTTGCGGGGGACCTCAGGAAGAAGAAAATGAATTCGAGGTCACCATATTTGATAGGATGAATATGGCTCCTTCCGAACTCTATTCCAATTCTTGGCCCCTACTTCGGGGTTTTCAGATTATCCGCAGCTTCCTCTAGATCCTTCTTTCTTAACGAGTGTTATTCTCCCTTTTCATGTTGATGACCTCTCAAGAAAAGGACAAGAAACCTGTCACAGTTTCTTTTTAGGTCGTGGAGAGTAAGAGATCCTTTGACATTTATGAGGAGTCCTACATACTACAACTTTAAGCCGAGGTTCTACAAGATTCATGGGACCCCCAGTAGTTCTTCGTCCTTCCTTTCCTTTGATAGAACTTTGATGTTCCCTTTGTATTGGCAAACCTCCTACTCTTCCCTGACTTATAGGGCTCACAACTTCACGTCAGAGAAGGTGGTAATCATAAAATTTTTCATCGACACATGTGGTAAACATCCCTTTTTGTATAGATATGGCTTCTAAGAAGAATTTGACTCTTCTACGTTCTCATAACTATGCTTTGGTTTCAACATCTATTCCATCTACTGAGAAATACATGGACTTTGATGCTACATTTACATGTTCCTCTTCCCTGGGTATAGGGAAGAAGAGGAAACTGCCGAGGAGCCTTCGTTGCTTGAGTTTCCTTCAGTCGATCCCAAGATTTTTGCGAAACCCAAGGTCGATCCTCCTCACTCTTAGGGTGGCTTCTTGATCTTGTCTCTTCTTGTCTTGAACTTCAGGTCCAAGGAGTTCAACGGCAAGATTTGCAATGTTGGCTTTCGACACCATGTCCGCTAACATGATCCGAAAGAGGTCCTCTCCCATTTTCAAGAAGACCCAGCGAAAGCCGTAGGCTTTGCTCATTGCTACAAGGAAAGGCTATTCAAGGTTTAGCTCTTTAAAAGGCAGATTGACTCTCTAGAAACTAAGAAGGTAAGTCTCCAAGAAATGGTCCTTAATGCTGAGTGGAAGGTTTCCACCCTCAAGTGGAAGGTCAATGCTTACAAAACTAAGGAGAAGGGTAGTGGGAAGGATATATCTAAGCTTCAAGTAAAGCTGAAAGACCTTGAGGAGGAGAAGAATACTCTGGAAGGGGATAAGGCCAAAGTTAACAGGGCCATTGTTGAGTCCGAGGTAAGGTGGGCCAAATTGATCAAGACCTGGTCGAACAGCTCTACGAAGCTCTTAGAGAACTTGATGTTTCAGGTTGGCATTTTCTGACATGTAGTGGATAGCCAAAATAAGGACATTCCTGAGGATAAGGAGTAGGAGCTTTTGTTTTTGTTCTGGTACTTTAGTAAGTACGTTTTTGTGTACAAGTCCCCTCGGGGCCTCTTCTATAATTTTGATGATATGAATGAAATTCCTTTTTTCTAAGATCTTTGTATATTTTCCAAGTTTTTTTAACATATCTTTTTGTATTTATCTTTTCTTTATTTTTCTTGCCTTCAAGATGGGCACAAGTTCTGGGGAAATTGACTTTTCTCAGGATGCGTGTCCATCACGATCTGTCTTCAGTGTAATAGGGGTATTTGGCATTTGGATTTTTTCTTTCATGATCATTTCACCTTCTCGTGGTCTATGCTTTATTTTTTAATATCGAATATCAAGTTTGAAGAGGTATGGGGCATGTCGTGATTTTGAAGCCAGATGAAGTTCAGGTGCGATTCTAAACTGAAAGAATTCTGATGGAGCTCATGTATAGTGTCCATCGAAGATGCGTTCAAGGCGAGGCTCAAGTGTGGCACTTACCAAGGTTTCTTGAAGCCGAAGGGAGTTTGTGTTAGACTCGCTTTGGCTATTTTGGGGGAGTTTGAATGGAGTTCGAGTACAGCCTCTATCGAACTCACATTTAGGGCAAGGCTTGAGTGTAGCACTCGGCGAGTGTACTTGAAGTCATAGGTAGTTCGTGTGTAACTCTCATCGCTAAGCTTGGGGAGGTCAGATTAAGTTCAAGTACAGCTTCCATCGAACTCATGTTTTGGGCGAGGCTTGAGTGCGGTGCTCGCTAGGTGTGCTTGAAGCCAGAGGAAGTTTGTGTGTGACTCTCATCAACTACGCTTAGGGTGTTTGAATGGAGTTTGAGTACGTCCGCCATTGAACTTGCATTTCAATGGGGCTCAAGTATGGCGCTCACCCGGTGTGCTTGAAACTAGAAAGAGTTCGTGTGCGACTCTCATTGGGTAAGCTCGGGGAGTTTGAATAGAGTTCAAGTGTGGCCTCCATCGAACTCGCATTTCGGGCAAGGCTCGAGTGCGGCGCTTGTCAAGTTTGCTTGAAACCGGAGGGAGTTCATGTATGACTCTCATCGCCTAAGCTTAGGGAGTTCGAATAGAGTTTGAGTGCGGCCTCTATGGAACTTGTACTGAAAATATCAAAACTTTGGCAAAATGGATTTTCTTCATTTAATAAGAAACTAGTGTCTTTTTGTCCAAACTTGCCAACGAGGTCAAGGCCTCATTAAAACTATCCTAGGAAAACCTAGTGGGACAAAACTCCGGTGAAGGAAAAGAGTACCTCAACAAACCGCAATTGTTACATAGCTTGCGTTACATGTATAACTTCCTCAAATTGGCCGCATTCCATGCTCAGGGGATTTCTTTTCCTTCTAAAGTGACCAACTTGTCTGTTTCTTTGGTGACTTTGTATGGCCCTTCCCAATTAGGGCTAACTTTCATTGGCAAGGGAGTGGAAGTTTGATATTAGCTCTTCAAAGGACTAAATCTCTACAGATGAAAGACTTCAGGATCACCTCGTTATCATATTTGCACGCTACTCTTCTTTTCATCTCTAGCTCCTGGATATGTGCCTGTTCTTAGACTTCTGGTAATAGATCTAGCTTTTCTCTTTGTCAATTTGGATTGCCTTGTCTGAAGTAGGAGATTGTTCTAAGGGTGGGTTCCTTGATCTTAACTGGTATCACAACTTCATATCCATAAACTAGCTAAAAAGGCATTTCTTTAGTTAATATGGTGTAGTATGCTTAAAGCAAGCTTCCTAGTTCACTCGCCGATGCTCCTTTTGCTTGCTCAAGCCTTTTCTTCAACTTGTGCAGGATGATGACCTTGTTGTTTGGTTCCACCTGCCATTAGTTAGGGGTGTTCTATGGAAGTGAAGTGATGGGCCACTCTGAAGTTCTGCAATAGTTTCTTGAAACTTTGATTGGTGAATTAAGTGCCATTGTCAGTAATGATCTTCTTTTGGATGTTCTTCTAGACAAACTTCTGACACTAGGAAGAGGTGATGGTGGTCAAAGTTTTTGTTTCCACCCATTTCGTGAAATAGTTGATTCCCATGATCAGGTGCTTGACCTGCCTAGAGCTATTAGGAAGGATCCGAGAAGGTTGAGTCCCCATTAGTCAAACATCTAAGACGTGGTGGTGACAATCATTTTATCTACTAGGGCTATGTGAAACTTTGCATTCTTTTGACACTTGTCTCATTTCCTTTCGAACCTAGCTTCATTTTTTTCAAGGTTAGCAAACAATACCTGGCTCAGAATGCTTTCAAGGCAAGGGCTTGTCCCCTGAGATGTTGGCTTCTTACTCCGCTGTGGATTTCCTCAAGGACATATGTAATATCCTAATTTTTAACCCAATACTCTAGAACATATTTAGGTTAATCATTAGTCTGTTACGTCATAGTTTCCTTATTACTTTAAAATACTTAGCGGAAATACTAGTAAATTTTTTTTTGAATTATAAAAGAAAAGTAAGAGCCGCGCAACAAGATAAGCAATGAGGTGCATGAGGAAATAAAACAAGCATCTCATAACATCATAACATAAAGCAAGTAAAGGCACATCATGATAAAACTGAACTGCATATTTATAAAATATGACATGCCCACTTATGGAGAGTGGGACTTAGTTTGGTACAACCGAAATAAAAATACATGGAAAACGAAAGTACAACAGAAGGCATAAAAAGAAATTCTCCTAACTCTAGTGCACCTACAAATAGATAGCCTTAAGACAAAAGGAGGCTATCCTGGCCTAGTTAGAGCTCGAGCACCAGAATTCGACGGTCGTCTCTTACTGCGGGTCTCTCTAGAAATGAGGGATGTATCTGATCCACTGGGCTATCTCGGCCAGGGTGGCTATGCGCTGCATTGGTCGGGCATGAGCTCCACGGCGGGGAATCATCCTCACCCGTCCTCCACGTACTGGCAGAGCGACAGAAGCCTCGTTACCCTCCCCAAAGTCCACCGGCACAGTGGGGGAGGATCCCTCGGAAGGTACCTGAGTGGCAGAGTCCTCCGAAGGGTCCATCTCAAAGAATGATGAGGGCGAGCGGGGCACATACTGTGGGTAGTCCCGGATGGCAGAAGTTGTCGGTGGGGTGTGGCAGATCCGCTCCTCTCGAGGGCGTGCACGCTCGAACACGAAGTCGTCGCCGAAAGGTGAGGCAGGAAAGAATCGATGACTATGTACAGAGTGACTGAAGGGCCATCCAATGAACATAAATACACGAACGACGCAGCGACCTACAAAATGGTATGACCCGTGGTCCGGATCATGATGCATCTCCCACGTCGGGGTGTCAACAAAAATCACGAACGTCGCCATCTGAAGACGTGACGGAAAGAAAGAGATAGAGGGAGTGAGAATCTTGCTAAAGAATCTCAGTAGGGCCTCCTACTACCTAGGTGTCATCATCTATGTCCTCAGGAACCTTGGGTTTAGTGTACAAAATAAGTGAGCATGCATTGAGTCCATTTTTAAGCTTTCAAAACATAGTTAGCCAAGGTCCATTCATTTTAGTATGATTCTTAATGTCATGGATGCAACATATTAAAGTATGTATGCATGGCTCTACTTAATGCAAGAATAGTAATCATAATATTAAGAACATCATAATAGTGGCATAAAGTGGCAATTAAAATCTCATATGGGAAAACTTTGTGACATAATCATCATACTTTACTTCCTCATAGGCCACCATAAAAGACAATCGTTCTGGGGGTGCTTGGCCAAACCGGTGTCACCCAGAACGTGTCACATCTCTAGGTTATGAGCTTATACCTTAACTAGTCATCACTAGTTCTTATTTATCAATCTCAATAAATGTATCAAAATCATAATCATAATCCCAACTTATCCAGTACTGGCTAGGGGCCATTTCTTGGGGGTGCTCGGCCGAATCGGTGTCACCTAAGAATACATCTTGGTACCGATGTCACATGAGTTCTCTGGAGGTGCTCGGCCGAACCGGTGTCATCCGGGAACTCATCTTAGTACCTCATAAATAAAATCTCATAGGTTTTTCAAAAACTTTCTAAGTCCCAAAATTTGTCAGAAATTCGGCAGCATAACAACAGCATGCCAGATTTCTTCCAAATTTACTTTATGCCACATAAGTCAATCAAACATGCATCCTCCATCATAATTCCATGCGTTCACATAATCATTCTCATACATTCACATGTAACATTGAAACTTATTATGCTCTTGATCCTACGGTATCTTATGCTTTGACCCTTACGGGCCTTAAACTTGAGATGTAATTATTCTATCATTCTCTATCAACCTCTTATGCACATAAGGATTCTTCTAACAAATCTTACTATTATTTATGCTCTCTAGTAAATCTGGATAGCACCATTCTTTAAGGGCAGAGTTATAATCTTGCAATTACGAGGTTCTAGAACTTACGTTTTAGACCTTTTCTTGGTTCCATCTTTGCCTAAGGCGCTATAAATTAAACCTAAACCAATTATTAGGCATTCCTATGCCCAAGAACTAATTATACACCATGTTTACCATATTATGAGGTTGCTGGACAGATTCTAAAAATTAAATGTTCTAAGAGTTCTAGAATTGCATTTTTACGGTTTTCTAGTTACTAGTTTCTCTATAGGTGCTAAAATTCAATCCTACTTCAAATGTGATCAAATTTTTCATGATTATTCAATCCTAAACTGATGGTTATCATACTAAAACAGTTTTGGTATTGATTAAGATTAAAGGGGTTAAACATACGTTAAATTCCAACTTTACGGTTTTCCTATGAAGCTTATTTCTCCCCTAACATGCATAGAAGTGTTCCTACCTCATCATATATCATTTTCACACATTCTAACACATCAAAACATCAACATTCAGCATCAAACATATCAAGATAGAGCCGAATTGTTCAATGTTCAAAAGACACATAATTTAACATTTCTAAAGCATATAAGTTGCTAGTTTCCCTTGGAATTATTTTGGGACTTCTAAAACTCTTTACAAACCATTTTATTTTATCAAGAGGCTAAAAATAACCTTAGGTCAGTAACCAATTTAATACTTCTTTAGAAGAGGAATAGAAATCATAAATCTTGTTGGTCATAACTTTATAAAACTCCTCAAACTTAAAAAAAACACTAGAACATAGGTCGTTGGCCCTTGTAGCTAGATAGAACTCATTCCAAGCTCATCATTGTTACTTGGCCGAAATTATGCATTCAAAGAATGCTTCCATACTAAACTTTAACTTGAGAAAAAATGGGCAAGTCTTTGAGCTCTAAGATCTTTAAGTGATGATATAATCTAAACATACTATGCACTTCATTTTTATTCTTTGTTACAAAGTAAAGTGAGAACTTTAAAGTAAATATGCAAGACTTAGAATTTAAATATGCAAGACTTGAAGTAAATATGCAAGGCTTAAAATAAATATGTCATGCAAGTTCATTTCTTTATTTTAGTGCTCTAGGCCCAGCAACAATCGACTTTAAGGCCGAAATAGAAAGGCTTTGAGAATTAGTTAGGTGATAATGCAAGCTCTCATTTTAAATCTTTATGTTCTTTAGTAATGAAAAGTAAATATGCTAGACAAGAACGTAAATATGAGATGCACTCCATTCTTTATCCTTTAATTTTAAGTGATGGCTAGGAAAATAAATATGAATGCAAAACTTAAAGTAAATATGCAATGGATAAGCTTGAATATAAATATGAATGCGAGTTTATTTTATTTCTTATTAGAGCTCCTACAAGACTTTTAGAGGAACTTTAACCTTAACCCGAACTCATCATGACAAAGTAAAGTGAGGTTTAGAGTTCTTAGAACTCAAGATAATATTCCTTGAAAACATAACCATAAATGAACTTTATGAAAACTCAAGCTTTAGAGATTTCTTTGTGGTGAACATAAAGTTACCAACTAGAACTCTCATCATCAAGCTATCATGTTGGACCACCCAATGTTGGTTGGCCGAAATTTTAGAGAAGAGAAAAAGAAAAAAACCAAAACTTAAGAGCAAGAAGGAACCATTTTGAAAATCTAGAGACCATGATCTTGATGATGTATTAACACCAACATCATGAGTCCTCATCATTAAGTTCATGTAACCATTTTAAAACATCATCAAAGTTAAAGATTTCAAGGTTTAAGAAAGAAAAATTATAAACATTTTTAATTCAAGAACAAAGATTAAGCTTTAGAGGTTTGTTCAAGTGATGAACATCATCATAAAACCCTCATCATCAAGCTCTCATTCCTTTGCTCTTCAAGGCTCATGGCCGAAACAAAGAAGTAGGAGGAGAAGAAAAGAAGTTCCCAAAAAGGTTCAAGAGAAACTATGAACACATAAAGAGATTAAGAACTTAAATGAAAGAAACACTTGAAAGAAAATCCCTACCAAATGATTGACGGTTGAGATAAGAGAAGAGGATGAAGAACTTGAAGAACTTGGACACTTGAACTTTGAGAGAAAAGAAAACTTTGAAGTGCTCTTTGAAAACTTACACTTAGCAAATGAACCCAAGCATGCTATTTATAGAGAAATGAAACAAAATGAAAGGTGTTTATGGGAGGTAAGGTTTCGGCCATTACAGCACAAGGGAGGAGAAAATATCTTCTGCAAGGTATGGTTCAAGGCATGGTGGAAAGCATGGCTAGGTATGAGTTTAAGTATGGGTGCAAGCATGGGTCAAGCATGGTTCTTTGAGTGAGAAACAAATCAACATGTGATGTAAATGAGGGAGAAGTGGCCGAAAATGCATCAGCCATGGGGGAGGGTTTCTTGTATTTTAATTGTGGTTTAGAGTTGTGTTTAGGTGTTTATTTGATTAGGATTAAGATTAGGAATTTATAAGAAAGTATTTAGGTGAGAAAATGGGTAATCAAGGTTGTCAAGACATGTTTAAGGAGTGGTCTTGCATCATTAGTGAGTTATAAACTCATTTTAGTGCATAAACAATTCTAGACACAATTCCATGATTTAAGGAATTGGAGAGAGAAAATACTATTTAAGATTCCAAGATTGGAATCTTGAGTTTTAAAAAGAGATTTAAATCTAATCTAAGCAATTTTAGGTTCTAATTAATTTTAATAGCTTATTTTTTACCCTAGATTAATTATGGAAATTAATTAATCTTTGATTAGAGCCTAATATTGCTTAGGTTTGCTTAATTACATCATTAAGCTCAAAAATTACTATTCTAGGGGCAAAATCATAATTTTGCACTAAAACTGTCTGGGACCACCGGGACTTAAACAGACGCTTTTAAACATGTACAAACATTGTTTTAAACTTTCAGGGAAAGTTTCAGGCTCAAACGGCACCTTTACCCGCGTAAAAACGCTATAGGGGTATTTTAGTCATTTTGACCCGAAACT
The DNA here is from genome assembly GCA_031216125.1 of Dalbergia cochinchinensis. Lineage (NCBI taxonomy): Eukaryota > Viridiplantae > Streptophyta > Magnoliopsida > Fabales > Fabaceae > Dalbergia > Dalbergia cochinchinensis. The sequence continues at coordinate 26,262,219 of CM062371.1, forward strand.
GCAGAAAATGAGACTTTTGCCTCCGAAATCATTTAAAGGTCATCCAATCCCCTTCAAACATTGACTTGGCCCTTAGAGGACTGCCGGACTGGCCATCCTCGAATTCTGGACCGAAATGACCTCAAGAGCATTTTGGTCATTTTCCTCTCAGACAGAAAAATCGAGGCATTACAACATACCTACTACGTTTAGGATCCAAGCATTTCAGCATTGGTTGTGAAGAACTTCTCCTGTAAATGATTCCATCTATGAGGGTGAAGTAAAAGGGTTCCTTTTAAATCTTTCTAGCCTTGGTTGGGTCTTCCGGAAGGGTTTCGTGCTCCACAAAGCACTTGAATTCTGAACTCTAGCTCGGACCTACTTCGATTTCTACAACTAGCTTTTTTGCTATTATAGTTGGCTAGCTTAATATTTCCATGATTAGGCTTCAATTGTTGCCTCCAGGCTAACATCAGACTTTGGACGTACTCCAAATATCTTCGTAATCGGGGTTCTTTTACTGCGTATTCTCTAAAGATGTTGGACGCCATGATTTGTGAGTCGATGAGGACTTCCAACTTGGCTATGTTTAGTTCTTTAGCGAGATTCAAACCAGTGATTAAAGCTTCATACTTGGCTTGGTTGTTTGAAGTTGGAAACTCGAAGATGATTGATATATCCATTCTCATCTCATCATCCTTTTTTAGCATAACTCTAACTTCTTTATCCTTTAGGTTGGAGGACCCATCTACATACAATTTCCATCCTTTACCTTCATTAGTAGTTTCTTCATTGCTCTATTCCTAAATGAAGTCTGCCAATGCTTAAGCCTTGATGGTTGTCCAAGGTTCACAGCAGATGTCGAACTCAAAAAGCTCGATGGACTAGGAGATCATTCTTCCTGCTAAGTCTGGCTTTTGAACTTGTCGGATGGGTTGGTTGGTCTGAACGCGGACAGGATGCACTTGTAAGTATTATTGTAACCTTTTTGATACTAAGATCAAGGCAAACACCAACTTTTGGTACCGGAGTTTTGGTCCATGTAGTGCTTTGTTGGTGAAGTATACTGGCTCTTGGGTTTCCTCTTCTTCTCATATTAGTGCTACCCTACCAGTCTCCTTTCTAGTCGACAGGTAGAGGATCAATTTTTCCATTTCTTTGGCTTAGTTAGAATAGGTGCAAAGGCCAAGTATTTCTTGAAATGCTGGAATTCTCCTCACACTATTTTGTCCATGCAAACTCAATCTTTCTTCAGCAATTCAAACAATGGGAAGGTCCTTTATGCAAACTGGGACAAAAACCTTGATAGGGCTACTAGCCTTCCTCATAACTTTTGAACTTCCTTCATGTTTGTCAGACTTCTCATTTCAAAAATTGTTTGGCACTTGTCGGGGTTGGCTTCTATCCATTTGTAGGTGAGCATGAAGCCAAGGACCTTTTTTGAGTTGATAGCAAAGGTGCATTTGGTGGTATTAAGCTATATTGTTTGCTCCTAAAAGTGCACTTCTAAGTCGAAAATGTGGAACTCTGGATGGCACTCTTGACCAACATATCATCGATCTATACTTCCAAGGTTTTTCCAAGGTGGCTTCCAAAGACTTAATTCATGAGGCACTGGCAAGTGGAACTCCCATTTTTCAACTCGTAGGGCATCACTTTAATCGGTAATTTGCTTATAGAATTATAAACATCATTTTTCTCTTCATCCTTAGAGTCCATGGAGATTTAGTTGTATCCTGAGAATGCATCCATGAATGACAGAAATCTGAAGCCTAAGGCTGAATCTACTAATCCGTCTATGCTAGAGGAGGGATAGGGGTCTTTTGGACATGCCTTGTTTAGATTGGTGTAGTCAATGAACATTTACAATCTCCCATTTTCCTTGGGGACCATGATGATGTTCGACAACCAAGTCGAATATTGGACTTCTCAAATGAAATTAGCCTTTAGCAGTTCTTCTATTTGCCTTATTACTTCCTGCTCTCTATCGGGTGCCATCTTCTTCTTGTGCTGAATAATTGGCTTGGTTCCCCAGTAGACAGAAAGTTAGTAGGACATGGTTTACAAGTCAATGCCAGGCATGTCCATTACTATCCATGTGAACATATCGCTATTTCTCGTAGGAACTCAAGCAACTGATCCTTGGTTTCCTTTGGCAACTCTTTTTTTATCTTGGTCGTTTGTCCTTCATCTTTCCTTAACCTAACTTCTTCCAAATCCCCCTCGGGCAACTCTTTGTTTCCTTTGGCAACTCTTTGTTTATATATATATATATATATAAGGTAATAATATGGATATGTTCTTGGTTTTTCAAATTTGTGATATTTTACATTCTCTAGTCATGTAATGATTACTTGTGTGAAAGAATTCAACTTTTTTTATCTATTGGCATTGTAAATTTTTATTGTAAGCTCTAACATATTTTAGAAGTCACAACTTTGACTCTTAAAGTATTTGGATGTACCCATGTGTTTTAATAATAACAAACTAATTACTTAAAAAATGATTTTGCAAGGACTAATGGTTTGTCAAGCTTTGAGTGTCACATATTCATAGCATTCATAAGAGCATAAGGCCATGTTCTTAAGAAATTTGTCATTTCTATTATCTTTCATTTTCAAATTTGATCAATTCCAAAAGAAATTTTTTTCAGAAAGATGAGTTTCTTTGAGAAACTTGGCCTTCCATCTGCAAAGAAGAAAATGTGATCCATCAGAAAGTTGTATTTCATTAGAAGAATCATTTGCCTAACCAAAAAGGAAGTTTATCTAGGAAGAAGACTGTGCATCTATAGAAACTTGTTTCACAGGAAGAAATATATATCACAAGGAAACAGAAAGTGCTCATTCATGTTGAGTAAAACCGAAAGACAAACTCATAAAATCTCTATTTGTAACCCAACCTAGTAGTGATCTATGAGGTAGCTTGGGAAAGCTAATAAAAAGAATAATCAGTAATAAATTTAATTGAGAATAACCTTTATCATAAAAGATTCTTGAGAGTGACTATGTGTTGGCACCAAATTTTACTAAGTGTACAAAAGTTAAACTGTCATTCGATTTTGGTGAGACAGAGATAGTAATGAAAGGAGTTTGGTTGTCAAAGAATGAGGACACTTGATAATGACAAATTATGACAAACAGTCAACATGTCAAAGTTAGTCCATGTTGATGAAGTATGATTCTCAAGAAAAGGCACATCGATGTTAACAAAATCACAAATTTGATAGTTGACATATCGAAGTAGATATTTCTTATTTGGGATGAAGTTGAATCTCCAAGCATGCAAGTCAATAATAATAAAATTCTAAGATTAATGTTCGACAAGTCTAAGTGGGAGTTAGTCAATCAAAGTTGGAGTTTGACAGGTCAAAGTCAGAGTTCATTAGGTTAAAGTCTGAGTTTGTCAATCAAAGTTGGAGTTTGATAGGTCAAAGTAGGAGTTTGTCATTTGGGAATTGGAAAATTTTGAAGATCTTAAGAAGATCGTCATAGTGATCAGTAGGGGATAGATGTTATTCACGCGACGGTTAACAGCAATTTCTAGTAGTTATTGACAGAAGCCTTGTGAAGATGCGACGAAGTAGTAACTGTTCAATGATAGAAAGTGTGTGACAAACAACAAAACTGTTAAAGACATGTGGACAACATCTAAGGGTGCAGACAAATACAGATGTCAAGATTTTAGAGTTCTAAGATGTCTATGAATACTGGTTCTATACATTTGTAAGGGATTGGAATTTTTACTCATACCCTCACTCTTAAAACGTCTCCAATGACTAAACAAAGCCCTGAGTTTACTGAGTAATTGTTCTTAACCCACTTTCCTACTTTCTTAGGATTTGTCTGTCTTTAATTCCTTTGCAATTTCTGTATTCATTTACATTTGTCAACCAATTTATATTCTACAATTCCTTTTTCTTCTTTAATTTAATTTGTCAAAAATAACATCCACACAACCACAAAACAAATCATATTTGCATTCCATTCCATCCTTATTCAATTAAAATAGTTTGACACTCGATTCTTTTTTATGGAGAACATAAGAGGAGTAGCTATCTTGAAAAGTAAAAGTTGTCATCCAAACTCTTGAGTTTGTCGATTAATGTCTGGTTTAGAGCAATTTGCCCTCCTATACAATAAGATTGTCAATTATTTATTGTTGACAATATAAATGTCAAGTTCTGCTATAAACACTATGAAAGTAGGTGTGGTGATACTCTTTAAAGGAGAGGAGAGCTTTAGTTTATAATAAAACAAAAACATAAGTCAAATTTTCCTATTCATCAAACTAAGTTGAAATGATTTTACTCTAGCTTATAAGAGTCACGGGTATTTTTAGAATATCATATGGATTACCTTTCAAAGATGGGTTTCGCTCTATAAAATTCAATAGACTAATATGATGACTGTCTAATTAATGCAACAAATGTCCAAATGTCCTTTTGTTTTGGTCAAACAAATTCCCTCTTTAATATATATGTTTGATATTATCATTTTAGACTTTTAGAATGCATTTATCATATATTACCATCGTGGCTTCTATTTATTCAAAAAGCAACTTCAGTCACCAAAAAAAGCAACTTCAAAGTAATACTGACATGGCTTAGTTCTATGATAGCTTATAAGCCTCGATAGCTCTAAAAATGTCGTCGCAATATCCGCCCAGTTGTCACCGAAACAAGACCAATGAAATTGGGCTTCTTAAATTGAACTCATTTTTAAATTTTAGAGTAAATAATTCATGTAATTCCTCAAAGAAATTTCACATAACTATTTAGTCTTTTAAAAATTGAAATTAAATCCGCAACCCCTTAAGATTTTAATAATGATACACATTAGTTTCTCTGTATGTATTTGATTCTTTAAATACTAATAGAATTATATGTTGACCTCTTAACATGATGTTAAATGATGCATATATCATTTAAAATGGAATAGATTTTAAAATGACTCATTTTGGTTATTGAAATTCACAAAATGAGTCATTTAAAATTTCTATTATAAGTCATATAGTGATCCATCTTGTGTAATTATAGACACCAAAATAAGTATAATATATTCAAAAATAACTTGATTTAACTTGTCTCTAACATTTTAATAGCACATTATTATTATACTATGTCAGTCCACTAATAAAGAACTAACAGAGGGATCAATGTGTCAATTATTTTCAATCTTGAAAAATTATGAAATTAAATTCTATTTTTAAAAAGTAAAATAGTTTAACTTAAAAATATTGGGAGATCAAATAGATTTTCACTAAAAGTTTTAGCCTTTTTTGGCTATTGCAACTTCTACTAACACTTTTTCTTGTTAAATGTTACTAAAATGCCCTTCTTTTATTTTAACAAAAGAATGACTAGTTACCATTATTTATTTATTATCATAGTAATATCAAAAGTTATCATTAATAATTTATTTTTAATACTTTATAAATTAAAAATAATTTAATTAAAAATATTTAATACAAAAACCTTAAAGTTACATTTTTACTATATTCACCTCATGTCATTGTTCAATCTAACACTTCATTTAATAGTTTTTTTTTTTGTGTTCAACAAAGTTTAATAAAATTGTGTGCTACAAGTTATAAACTTTAGCTCACACACAAACATAAAAAATGAGCCAAACATCGAGTAATTATTTTTTAGTTTATCCTACTAAATTTTATTTCAATAATTAAAAATAAAATAAAGGAAAAGGTTGTAGATTGAGGAAGTCAATATTTTCTTGGCTAAGGTTAACATGGCCAGGGACCGTGTGATTACTCTGTTAGATGAGATTCAAATTTGGAGAAGAATCATGGAGCATAATAAGGACGTTAGTAATTGCATAGATCTCATATGGTGCATCTTATATTTTTTGTTGATCTCGTACTCTTTGGGTGTTCTCTCAGTAATATGGGGTTTAAGCTATTTCAATTATATATATATATATATATATATATATATATATATATATATATATATATATATATATATATTCAATACTTTTAAAATGACATAAACATTGAATGATAAAATACCAATATATGTGTCAAATGCTTCGATTTATCAATTCCTCTTTATAAATATTCATTCTTGAAACTTTTGTTTTTCAAAAATATTTGCTATTATATTGTTTAGGTAACTATTGTCTTAAGAAATCTTTAAAACTCAATATGAAAATATTTTTAAATTATTATATCAAAGACGCTAATGTTAAATATTTAGTTGATGATGTGTTTGATCTTCATGTCTATTGAATTGTCTTGATGATAGAATGTCTGGGTCAGAGACTTGTGCTTTAGAGTCCTGCGATTGCAGTTATGATAATGACAAATCAATAATATCAACTAGTGGACACCGGTTGGAACTTTTCTAAGGTAGTAAATCTCCTTCTACAACGCATGATTGTCTTTAAAAATTTTGTTGAAATGTTATGTACCACAGAGTGAGCTGTGGTATATACACATGGCTACTACCACATCGATAAGCTAGATGGTGTCATGTTCCACTCCTCAATTATAAGAAGTTGCCACTATGTGTTTTGTTTCTATAGGCATGGGGTATGATGTTTTGCAATACTTCAGATAGATAAGAGATCTTATGTGCTCACCTTTGAGTTCATGAGTTTCTATAGTGTGTTGTGATTGCATTTATATTCTGGACATTTTACTAAAGTTGTATACTATGTTCAGGCTTTTGATGTCTACAGATTTTGATGTACTATATCTAGTTTTTTACTTGATGCTTTGTACCACCAGGCTTAGGCCCTTGTTTTGCAATCAATGAAACTTTCTGACAAATAATAATTGGGCGAAGTTATTTTTCAGTATCATTGTATATAAATAAATAATTGTTACGTTTTTTTTTTCTAATTTACATGCTGCAAATGAAAAAACAAATGTTCATTTAAAGTTCAAGCCAATGATCCTTACCAAAGCAGCGTTAGGAAGAATTAGGGTGAATTTGCCTTTAGTTTACTTTGTATTTAAAATATTTCTTTTAATCAAAATTTAATTCAGAAAGCTTTTGGAAATATATTTTTCCCTGAAAATTGAGCACATCGAGACATACACTAAATTTCTCCTCTCTAAACTAGTGTAAACCCTCTAAAACCCTAAAATAAAATAAAAGCAAAAAAAAAATTACACTTATGACATAAAAAAAATATTATTTATACTCACAATGCATAGGATATTGTGCTAACTCACATTTTATTCATCATTGGATGAGACGTGGACCTACTTAAATCAGGTCTACACTTCATTCAACGGTGAATGAAAAGTAAGTCCACATCATATTATGTAATTACAAGTATCATAACTAATGACATAATTGACCAGCAACAAAACGAACGACGCACTATCTGCCTTCTTCTCCTTCACCATATATTGACCCAACCATAAATATGTTCGTATGAAAATTAATTGTCAATCAACATGGAGGAGGGACCAAAAATTTATTCTACGCAACTCCAAGTAAATTGTAAGAATCCAAAGAAGAAGAAAAAAAATTATCATTTCAGGCTTACGGATTGCCTGCCTGAGAAGTAGGAGGAAAGCTTGTCTCTCATGATGAGAGCAGCAGTGTCAGCAGTTTCACAAGTTTGGTCCTGATATCCTGGATCATGCTGGTGTCTCAAGGAAATACTACTATGCATTACTTCATCCTCCATATCAATAACTATATCATGAAGTATGCAGCAAACAAGAATAACTCTTGGCAACTTGTGCTTATCAGGCATCCACATCACACCTTGAATGATCTTCCACATCTCCTTTAGCGTTGCCAATGCTCTCTTGGCTATTATTCCAGTTGAGATAAGCCCTCCGTTGAACTCATCCTGAACATATGACAGTCCTCCACCTTGGTAAGGAGTGAGGAGCCATGGCAAAAGGGGATAATCTGTATCTCCAACGATATATTCCCTTAGCACTGCTCCATCTGGGAGAGCTTTTTTATTCCCATTCAGCTTCTTCCCTTCTTCAGCAGCTTTAAAAAAGGCAGAGCTTCGAAGCACATCTTCATCACTCAGACTTCCTGGCCAACCACAAACTACATCACGGAATCTCATATCTGGATCCACAATGGCTTGCATGATCATGCTGCAGCTCTTCTTGCGATCAAGCCATACTTTGTTGGAAGGGGTAGAGGGCAAAGTCATCAGTATGTGTGTTATGTCAACTGCACCACAACAATTAGGAAGGCCCTGTGTATGCTGAAACTTGGCCTTTACCTCTTCCATTTCCATTTCAGTTGACGGCCAACTAAGATGGTGAAGACCTCTTTCTTCCATTGCTTCCACGAATCGCCATGTTATTTGGGAAACAGTTGACTGTTTCATCCCAAATGTGTCACCAATGGCCGACAATGACTCACCAGAACCGAGCCTCCTAAGAGCAACAGCTACTTGGTCATTCAAGGACAAAGGTTTGCCATTAGAATCAGAGAAATTTGAGGTTCTAGCCATCATGTCTTCTTCCACAAGAGAACATATATAGCTGAACGTTTTTCTTGAGATCTTGAAAACAGACTCAAATTTCTCTAAATCCTCAGATTGTGATAAAGGTCCTAAAATTAGCAAAATTGAAGCATTAGCATATCAGATGAGGAATCAGTATTCACAATTAAGAGAATATTACATTGAATAACTGAGCAAATTTAGCACACAGCGCTGCATCAATTTAAACACAACAAAAGGAAGGCAGTCCACAAGCCAAAATAAGCAATAGAAGACTTTTTTTTTTTTTTTTTTTTGAGTTCAGTCACAACGATAATAAATTAGAAGCAAATTTGGCAGTTCTTTGTAACCAGATGGTTAAAGTTAGTTTTTCTCTTAAAGATACGTAAGTAAAACCTTTCTCTTTTGCTACGCAAGCTACTCAAAGGCCTGAAAGCATATATATCAGAGAATAGGTACACCTAATAGCTCTTCTGTGACAGAATTTCAGTTAAGAAAATCAGCTTACTAGTGAATTGAATGAAGGTGTTTAACTGAAAATAGAAAAGGGTTCATCCCTCTACATTTCTTCTTTAACTCTTCTCTCAAAAAATCTTGAGCTGTCAACCAGATTCTAAAGTATTTAACTAACCAGACTGCATTGTTCATCGTATTGACTACATCATTCCAACACTCCAATTTATACACGTTCAGCCTGTATTCTATGCTTCTTTTTATCTCTTCAGCTTCCCATGTTAGCATTGTTTCTTGCCTGGGAAGCAGTGATGCAGCCCAAAGTGGTAAGCGCAACCCAGGTGTCAAGCTTCCATACAGCCACCAGTACAAAAGTGCTAAATACCACTATACCTTTCTCCTGATTTCACCTTTCTACGCGCCACGTGTCTCCAAGAAAGTCTTTCCATCGCCAGCACCGTACCAGGCAAGGACCTTACTCTTCCCAACATTCCCACGTAGCTTATGATGCTCCTTCCATGCCGAACGTTCCAGATTCTGCGTTTCCCCTCTTCCCCCTCCACGTGCCAACCATCCCTTTCATCATAAGGAACAACTAGTCACTCTTTGGCTAACACGTGGAACGTACGTCACAATCCATCATCGTGTGTATCCAATTATCCACATTATATCGCTTTGGCTCGTGTAATTACGTTGATCTATTTATTGTTGAACGAACATTGTTCACTGCCTCATTCCCACACTCACACTCATTCACTCCCAAAGGGGACTCTTCCTCCCAAGTGAGGCGTGAGGGACCATATTGTGGTGTGCAGTGGTGGTCACATTACTCACAAACAAACCAAACCAGCTAATTCCAATTGCAATTCACATTTTGTAAAACATGGATAGTGGTGGAGGGTCACTACCAAATCAGGATCAAGAGAACTCTATTATAGTCTCAGCACTCACGCGTGTTATCTCATCTAGTGCTGATGCTTCTAGGGATGATCACAAGACCTGTGCTCCTAGTCTTGTCCTTGATGATTATCATGCTAAACCCACCAACTATCAAATGCACAGAAAAAACAAAAAGTCTGATGAGGTACTTCCCAACAGCCAGTACCACCGGGAATCGGCCACCACATCATGGTCTTCTTGCACAAGTGGGACCCTCCAACCTTACTACCAAGACCACCACCAATCAAGTCTTCCTGGTGCTGACACGTGTCGTGTGTGTCAAATCAAGGGCTGCCTGGGCTGCAACTTCTTCTTAACGGCCACCCGAAAGGGTGAAAAGCTAAAGGGGACAGTGGAAGTGGAAGAGGCAGAGAGGAAGGGCATCATTAGGAGGAAGAAGTACAGGGGAGTGAGGCAGAGGCCGTGGGGGAAGTGGGTGGCAGAGATTCGAGACCCAAGAAGGGCAACCCGAGTTTGGCTTGGAACCTTTGAGACCGCTGAGAAAGCTGCAAGGGCTTATGACAAAGCTGCCATAGAGTTTCACGGGGCGAGAGCTAAAACCAATTTTGGGTTATCTGATTATGCAGTGGAGGAGCAGGAGCAAGCTCGAGAGGATGCAGGGGTTAAAGGAAAAATAAAAGCAGCCATTTTATCGTTCTCATCTCAAAGCCACTGATTCAGAGAACTTCAACAGGGTACCTAAAATCAATTCTTTGGAGGAGAATAAATCAATTAAGGTTGTTGTTTTTAGGTTATAAGGTATCCTTTCGGGAAATAAATCATGCCTGCTATGACAGGTTGGCGGCAAGCAGCAAGGTTTAGTAGAATGAGAGGGAACATTACTGTAACCTCAACGATCTTCAATTTTTGATGTGTTTCGACTTCGTTATGGTTTTATGCCTTTTTTTTTTTTTTTTGCTTTTCAGTGTTTTTATCTTTGCATGAGTTAAACCTGATACAACTCCGTGACTTTGCATCAGTGACTTATTTTAATACGTGACTTCCAGAATAATTTAAAATAGTCCTGACATTAAAAAATATAAGTTATATTAGTTTTTTATTTCATTTTCATTTAATATTTTATTAGTTAAACCAAGGTAGTTAGGGTAATTATCTCCCTCGTGTTAGTTGGGAGATCTACCTTGTGATATCACACGATCTTACGCTCCTAGCTCCCATCTGCGATCTCAATTCCACGTCTATGGCTCGCTACCACCGCCTTGCCATGGGATCGTTGGGGAAGCTTGTGGGATCGGTGGAATCCCGTAAGCTTTGCTTGTCAATCGAGTCCATCATCGAAGCTTGGCTAAATGGCCAAAACCCAGCCCATTTCTCATAGCCCCATAGGAACCCAAATGGGTCTATCCTTCCTCACTCTCGAGTGGTCCCTCTCTCACTCTTCAATCTCTCTCACTCACTTCGGACTCCTCTCTGCTGCTCCGGTCTCAACTCCAACCTCTTCTCCGGCCTCCATTTTCATTCTTCGGCCTCTGCTTTTCCTTCCCCATCACAAACTCTGCTTGCCTCTCTATTGCATTCTCTGCTCGACACAACCACACCAGCTCTCCAGTGCAGTTCGAGCTTGCCGGTGCCACTCTTTTCTCCCTTCTAACCTTCTCAGTTAGTTCAGCGCTCGGCTCTACCTCTAAGCTAGTGAGCTTACAAACAGGTGAGCCCTAAACTTTTTTTTTTCCTTCATTTTTTTCCAGCATTCTCCTTTTAGTATACTCTCAACAAATTTTAATCTTTTGATTGGGAGTATTTGTGTGTTGGATTTTGTATTAAGTATTGTTTGGGTGGGGGAAAATGTCATCAGATAATGCTGGTATGAGGGGCAATGGAGGTTCTAGTGGTGGAGGGGCACTGGAGGTTCTAGTTCTACTCCTTTATCCGAAAGTGGGAGTTTTGTTGGGAATCCTTCGGTTAGAGCTAAAAATATTCAGAAGAATGCACCTGGAAATAGAAGTGATATATGCCAGAATCATGTAATTTCTATTTATGGAGATACTAGAAAAATCAAATGTCAATATTGTCATAAGGAGATTATAGGAGGGGATTTAGAGATTAAAACATTATTTGGCTGGAACTCAAAAAAATATGGGAGCATGTAATGCTGTTAGTAATAAGGTAAAAAAAATAAATGTAGGATATTGTGGTTGGTTTACAAAAAAATTGATCATGAAAACAAAAAGTAATGAGAAAGCATTTGCATGAAAATAATGATGGACAAAGTGATGATTCTTCAGTTGGTGAGAAAAGGAAGGAAAAAGAAGTAGAAACTCTTGCAAACCTATTTAAGAAAAGAGGAATTAGCATTCAATCCACAATTAACATTATATTTAAGAAAAACTTAAGGGAGGAAGCATGTGAAGAAATTACTTCATTTTTCTATAACAATGCTATAGCCTTTAATGTGACAAGGAGTGAAGAATATGAGAATATGTTTGAAAAGCTTCTCTGACATGAAATAGGATTCAAACCACCTTCTTACACTAAGCTAACACTCAAATATTTGAAGAAAAAGATGGTTTCAACCATGGAGATGATAGAGGAACATAGAGTTTAGTGGAAGAAAGTCCTCCTTCAACTATTATTGCTTTTCTTTTATGAAAAAAATTAAAAAGTTCTACTGTTACTCCTATGGTCCTACTATGATATTTATTTCATTTAATTTCTCTATATTTTCCTCCTTTTATTTTAATCAAAATAATTGTTTAATATTAGTTATTCATTATCAATCATAATGTGATCCTAATTTATTATTAGTCTCATAAAAATTGAATTAATTAATTTGTTTAATATTTACCTGATTTCTTAAACATACAAGGTTGATGTAGTTTCCAGATAAACAAAATTATATATATACACAACGTTATTATGGTTAAAAATTATTAAGTAAAATATGATAGTAGGATTTATTGCTACTGACAAATTGATTTTCATTATAGTTATTTCTTATTTGTGTACATGAAAAATTAGGTAATTTAATATGTTAAATTAAATTCTGTTGTCTATATTTTTTTGGTATATTATGATTTAGTAGTCTATAAAAAATGTTATAATTAGTAATTATTTCTATTCTTATTATGACTTATTGAAAATGTTTTAAATATTCAATTTATGTTGTTTATGTGACTATTGTAAAGACAAAAGTTCAAATAAAATAATTTAACACATGAATTAAAACAATTCTATTAAATAAATTAATTATGAATAACTGTAATATTTTAGCTATATAAAATTAGAAAAATAGATTTAGTATTGAAAAATGAATTAGTTATTAATTACAAAATATAATTGATAATAACAATTATTATTAAACTATTATTTTTAAATAAATAAGAGAGAATGACATTTTGGATAAATCAAATAAAAGCTACTTTGGTGAGAGTTACAATAGACATTTAAAGATGAAAATAGTTCTGACCATTATATGCTCTTCTTTCCTTCTTTCTCACCTTCTCTTAAGACACAAAGCGGCTTCAAAAAATCAGGTTTTTTTTTGTTTTTAAATAAATTAAACGAAGAAAAAATGATAGGGTGCGAGTGGCATTTGACCTACGAATAATGAAATTCATATTTCACTTCTTCATATTCTCGCGCGACAGTGGAGCAAGAAGATTCAGGTGGAAGGGTGTGATATGCTACGCTGAGGTCATGAGGAGCTGTTGATGGGATGGCAACACGGAGGATTTGCACTTGCAGTTCGGCTAGGACAACGCGGACGCTGGTGAGTCTTTGACACTGAGAGTCAACTACGACGGTGGAGAAAAAGGCGAGGTGGTGACTGAGAGAGTAAAAGATATGGATAATGTACCAATGTGATTAAGGTTTTCCTTTTTTAAAAAAAATTAAGAATTCAATATATTTTAGCTATTAAGTATTAGGCTATTAGCTATTACACTTAGTAGTATCTGCATACAATTTGTAAATTGTCATGTCATTTGATGTGTCAGATCTATTTTATTTTATTTAGCATAATTATAAATATCACTTTACTTAGTAATTTTTTTTCTATATTATAGTATCAAATAGTTATTTTTGTTTGTTGGAATTTTTTTTTTTGGCTGTGAAAAATTTAAATAGTTTTGTTTATGTTATAATTATGTTTATTTTAAACTCTGCCTATGATGTACTTTAATGAAAATCTATTTACATAGCCAGTCTCAAACCTAAATAAAAGAGGAGGCTTGTGTTAGGCCGTCGATAACTATCGTAAAATTTTTGTCGAATCTTTATGAACATAGATCAAAAACAAAACGGAGCTAAAGCTAGATCGTTGCCCGGAAGCAACACGCTGTATTGCTCAAGTACAGTGTAAAATGAGCAAGCGCAGTATCATCGGTGCCCAGATGCAATGCAAAATAAGCAAAGGTTCCCGCATTTTCGTGAACGGGTGCGGGTAAATAAATTAGTTCACAATGGTAATTTATGATTTGGGACTTGAAACTAGGCACACTAAGGAGGATAAATTCTATATGCCTACAAGAAACTAAATGGGTGTGAGAGAAGGTGAGGGATTTAGATACTTCGGGTTTTAAGTTGTGATACACCAGTAAAGCAAAATCTAAAAATGGTGTGGGTATAATTATGGATAAGTCTTGGAAAGAGGAGGTTGTAGAGGTTAAAAGGATGGGAAACAGGATTACAGCACTAAAATTGGTAAGTAGAGGAGACACGTTCAATGTCATTAGTGTCTATGCACCACAAGTTAGATTAGAAGAGCACCACAAAACAAAATTTTGGAAGGATCAAGAAGGTTTAATCCAATGCGTACCTTTAGGAGAAAAGTTTTCTTAGGAGGAGATCTAAATGGACATGTCAATAAGAAGGCTAGCATATATGAGTGGTCGCATGGAGGATATAGTTTAGAGAAGCAAATGACAATGGTAAGACTATCTTGGACTTCTCAATAGCTTTAGATTTACTATCACTAGCACTTCTTTTCGAAAATGGGAAGAGCACCTTTTAACCTATAAGAGTGGGTGAGTAAGCAACCAAATCAATTTCTTCTTAACTAGATAATTGGATAGAAAACTTTGGATGAACTGCAAGGTTATTCCGAAGGAGAGCTTGACTACTCAATATAAGATCTTAGTAATGGATGTATGGTTCACAAGAAAAGGGAAGAGAAGAGACAAAAAAAATACTCCGAGGATTAAGTGGTGGCATCTAAAAGATGAAAAAAAAATTTCAAAGGAAGATTGAAGAAGAATTAGGATGGGAGACACAAGTAAATGCAAATGAAATATAGGACAAGATGGCAAGAGAGATTAGGAAAATCGCAAAAACCATTGGAGAATCTAGAGGTTTTGGTGTAAATGGTAAAGAATCTTGGTGGTGAGAGAAAGACTTGCAAAAGAAGGTTAAAGGTAAAAGAGAAAGCTTTAAAGCATGATGTCTAGATAAAAATGCTAAAACATCAGGAAAAATATAAGATAGCTAGGAAAGAAACAAAGAAGGCAATGAGCGAGGTAAAAACTAAAGTTTTGGAGGGGCTATACCAATCTTTGGGCACTAAAGAAGGGGAAAAGGTATCTATAGATTGGCAAAAGCGAGGGAAAGAAGCGTAATGTATCCAGATCAAGTGAGATACAAAGGATGAAAATGATAATGTGTTGTTTGCTGAACAAGATATTAAAGAGAAGTGGAGGAGCTATTTTAACAAGTTGTTTAATGAAGGACACCAAAATCCTTTGCAAATGGATAGTTGCTAACAAAACAAGAAGGCAAAAATTTTAATTTCTACCGTAGAATTCAAAAGTTTGAAGTAAAGAAATCCTTGAAGACAATGGAGAATAGGAAAGCAATGGGTCCTGATAACATACCTATTGAGGTTTGTAAATTCCTAGAAAGAAATGGAATAAGATGGCTCATAAAGCTATTTAACGAGATTTTAAGGCAAAAAAGGATGCCTGATGAGTGGAGAAGGAGCATCTTAGATCCTATTTACAAAAACAAATGGGATATGCAAAACTATGCAAATTATAGAGGGATAAAACTTATGAGTCACACTAGTTGTGGGAGAGGGTAACAGAATTGAGATTGAGATGAGAGACCTGTATCATGGAGAACTAGCTTGGTTTTATGCTTGCAAGATCTACCATTGAAGCTATCTACTTGTTACAAAGATTGATGGAGAAATATCGGAGAGATCAAAAGGATTTACATATGGCCTTCATTGATTTGGAAAAGGCATATGACAAGATGCCAAGAGAAGTTCTATGGAAAGTGTAACACCCTAATATTTAACTCAACACGCTTAGGATGTATTCAAGTTAATTATTAGTTATTACTTTTTAGTTTTAGTTCTTAACTTTAATTTGTTAAAATAGTTAGCGAAAATATGGGTAAATTTTTTTCTCTTTTGAAACTTAAAATGAAAACGTGAACCGCACATACTTAAAACAAACTACGTCATCCGTCTATCATACAAGTGGAAAAAAAATTAAAGCACCTCATAGATAGACATGGATTATAAATAAACACAAAGCCATAACATAACACATCATCATAGATTCATATGTCACTGGCATCAATTGTTCCTTTTTACACACCATAATATTGTAATACCCTAGGTTTTAAATAAAAAGCTAGAATTTTTTTTTCTTTCGAACCAGGAAGGGTGCCAGTTACATTGACTTGTCAAAATGGCTCCTGAATTTGACTAAGTCTGAATCCTACATGTTCTTGGAGGGGTATATGATAGAACCATATTCTTGGGATTAAAAGTCCATGTAATTGTTCCTAAGAGGAAAATAAGTTGAAGGATGATTTTTAATGAATTTTATGAAACCTTTAGATGTTTCATTTTTAGTCCACAAGTTTAGAAAATCTCGAAGATCCCCAGATTTGAACTAAAACCCAAAATTTGGATTCTAAATTGTTGGGATTTTGATTTTAATAATATTTTATTTGAATCCAAATAGGGGGTATTTCCTTATTTACATTTATGTTTTAAAGTTAATGAGGACATTAACTTAAAATTAATAAATGTAAATAAGTATATTCTTAGGACCGCTATAGCGGTCAATGACCACTATAGCAGTTAGAGAATAGTAAGGCGGTACAGCAACAAAATTCATACTCCCTGGTAAATGCTATAGCAGTCACAAGAATTATAAAAACCCCTCATTTCAAGTTCCAGACCACACAAACACGACCCTCTACCCCCCCCCCAAACACCAAAAACCTCGTCCCCCAACCTCTCTTCACCCTCTATACTCCATTTTCTTCCATTTTTCTCAATTCTAACTCTAATCTTTCTTTCCTAAGGCTTTAAGGTATTTTGTTCTCTTGGTTATACTCTTTTTTCTCCATTTCCTTCTTGTTTTTAGGGTGATATTCTCTATGCTTCTCAAGGGAGACAAGTCTTCTACCTTGTTAGAGTGGGTTTTGAGTATTTAGAGGTTTTAAAAGTTGATTTACAGTTCTATTGTTTCTACATCGGATATCGCTGTCAATTCTGCTTCCTATTATGCTATTTGTGTTAGTTCTTCACTATCCACCCCACCAAGTGAGTGGGTTCGCACTTGTGATCTCTATGTTGTGCATTAGAGTTATTTCATAAAATTATGATTTTAAGTACAATTATAGAGATTATTGTACAAGATTTGAGATTTATGTTGATTTATGAAATTGTGGTTTTAAACTAGCATGAACTATGTTTTAGAAAACTCATGAGACCATTATTGATAAAATGATTCTGTTTAGAGTTGGTTTTAATTGTGATTATTAGAGATTTATGATTGTTAAAATGTTTATTTTATAAAATGATTATTGAAGAATTTTGAGATGTTAAGGAATGCTATTATTACTTTAGAAATTTCAAGTTTAAGAAAGAATGTTTTTGAGAAATAATTAGAAACTCATACATAAAGAGATTCTAGAGTTTGAATCTTTATGTGATTCAGAACAGTTAACGGCTACATACTCTATGGAGATTGAAATCGCAATGTCCACAAAGAGTGACCATTTGGACATGATTTCATAGCCACCGGTATGTTAAGGTCAAACTGTTAGAATCGGATAGATTCAGAGCTCACAAAGAATTTAAGAGTTTTAAAAATTATCAGATTTAAACGGATTTGTTTACTTAGTTTAAACAGTAGCTATAGAGAAACAAACAGCGAGTTAACGGCTGGAATTGATCATTAACCTTGGTACCAAGTTGTCCAAAAGACAATCTCATAGGTAAAAAACAAAGCCTTGAGGGTGAAGCTCGTGTCTGGCACCCACAGAGAATAATATTTGCATTCAATGTAGATTCCCACAAGGGGTATGGAGTAGTCCCATTGAAACAAAACCGTGAGTCCCCCAGTGAGGCCTGTGCTTGGCACTGGTGGAGCATACAAGATTATCTCATGACTAATAAACTTTACTGTTTCTCTAAGAGCTACTACATTATGAGCTTAAATGATATCAGGTATGAAAGTAAATTGAGAAAATTGTTTTCAGCTCGTAAAATGATGATTTGAATATACATATATGTGTGTGTGAGTGTGTATCTATATATATATATATATGAATTGTTTAATGCTTTACACTATTGTTGTTATTATGATTTTGTGTATTGTTCTTTGACGTCCCATGAAGGGAGGTTATAGGTGGGGATTCACTCACTGAGTTTTGCATAAAACTCACCCCTCTTCTCTTCTTTTTCCTTTACAGATACAGAAGTAGTTGTGGGTTCTTCCCAGCCACCATTGTCCCAGCACTAGAGTCTCAGTGGTGAGCTTCACTTGGTGAAGTGTTTTTAGTTTTGTCTAGAGTACTCCAGTATAGATGCAAGCAGGATCCCGGACATAGAGCATGTTTACGTTTTTACATATCATAACAATATTTTAGTTCATATCAAATGATTTGGCACTTATGAATGTTTCAAATCAGAGCAGCCTTATTTATACATATTTTGCATTATGATTTACAGACAATAGAGTTTGAGTTATGAAATTTCAGCATAGACTAGCATAATTTAATGAAATAGGTGATTTTTATGCCAAAAAGAAAATTGTATTTTGAATAATTTTATAATCAGCTGTACATATAGAGAAATCCAGGTCACGAGACTTATGTGAGAATGAGATTTCTCACATGTTGGTCACATTCCTAAATCGGGTTGTGACAAATATGTATTTATAGTAAGTAGCATCATACACACCATTAGTGGTTGGAATAGTACAGTCATCCATAAAAATCATGAAAAGAAAAACTAAATACAGCTAGTCAAAACCTTTCCCCCCGCTATTCCTACTGGGTGCGCCTAGGTAGATAACCTCTAAATCAAAAAGGCAAAAGAAGGCTATTCTATCAATAATATGTGCACAGGTGCTCCGAGGTCCGCTGCTAACTCCTACTGTTGTCGCTCCCAGGAGGGAGGAAAATAACTAATCCAACAAGCCAACTCGTCGGTGTGGCAAGACGATGGGCAAGTCAGACATGGGCACCTCGATGTGGTCTAGTAGCTCCCCTAACTCCTCTCAAGGGCTGAATCACAGTGGCCTCACTACTGCCTCCTATCTCCATGGGTACTGTAGGTGCGGAATCTTCCAAAAAATACTAGGTAGCAGAATCCTCGGACGGGTCTGTTAGTGGCTCCAGCAGATGAGGGGTGATCGGGGGATGTAGACGGGGTGATCACGGACAGTCGAAGCAGAGCTCCCCACACAGACGAGCACACTCAAAAACAAGATCATTAGCGAACAATGTGGTGGGAGAGAACCTAACGCTAGTGACCGGGTGTGCAAAGGGGTGCTCCATGAAGACAAAAAGGCATACTGCACATTGATCCATGAAGTGATATGTCTGGTGAGTGGTGTCGAAGTGCAACTCCCAGGTGGGAGCATTAATGAAGATCACGAATGATGCCATCGACCTCTAAAGACAAGATGGAAAGAAAAAAGGAATGAGAAACTTATATAAGAGTCTTAGTAGGGTGTTCACCTCCTAACATGTGTTATCATCCACATCCTTAAGAACCTCAGGTTTAAATATGAAATAATGGGCACATATATATTTCATTTATTAGGTTCTAAATACCATTAGTCGAGGCCTGTATCTTTTAATATGAGTCTTAATATCATGAATGTATCATACCATATTATGAAATGCATGTCAATATCAGATGCAACATACTATAAAGAAACATGTGTGAAATAATTCATGACATAAAGAACATAAATAGCATGGCATGATCTCTTCCTTTTTATTCTTTAGGTGACTTAAATTTCTCATTTCTCTCTATGGGGGCCACCCTGATACTTTCTCTTCTTGAGAGCTCTAGGTTATGAGCTCATACCTAACTAGTCATCACTAATCTACACTTATCTTTCTTGATAAGCTAATTCCCAACTCTCAGAATGCGGGATAGGGGGCATAGGATCACCTTTCATAACCATTAATTCCTGGAGTCTAAAGGGTCTTTATTGGATTACCTCTCATAACCATTAATTCCTAAAGTTTAGAGGATCATTTCCATTTGTCTTATGTTACCATTAATCTTAGCATGTTATGAGCATATAATTATATTTGTCATAATAACTTATCTTTAGCATTTCATGCTCATAAAATACATAAATCATGCATCTCAAATTCTCAATTCACAATCGCAATTTATCATGTAATTATTCACATAAGCATGCCATCATTAACATCTTTTGAAAAGGTAAACATGCTCTTACCCAATATGCTGAAATTATAGACCAAACTCAGCTAATGCATATGTCATACTCATCCAGATATACATATATTTATATACATAATGAACTAAAGAACATCACAGATACCATTCACATTTTCATCCTCAAGTTGTCGGTAATTACTTATTAGTTGTTAAACGGGTTAAAACTACAAATCGATTTAACCTAACACTTGTAATTATTCTTTTATGCATCTAAGAGACCAACAATGGCTATCACAATCATTTTCACTAATTTTTAACCTCATGAACAGTACTAAACAACATTGTACAGTTTGGGCATTATTTAAAATAAACAGTTTCAGGGTTCTAAAAGCTACATTTTTTACCCTTTTTAATTACCGACTTTTCCTAAGATGCTAAAATTAATTCCTACAGTAATTAGTAGTGATTTTTACATATATAAACAGCATCAAAAATCTTTTTACAGAATTAATAATGCTAAAACAAAGTCCATAATTTCAATTCCTAAGTGCTCTAGAAATCACATTTTTTTTCCTTTCTACTTACTAGTTTTTTGTCAAGTGCTAAAAATAATTATTACACTAGTTAGAAAATTTTACACAATTAGACAATCCCAAACAGCACCATACAGAATCAAATAATTTCAAGCAGTAGCCAAAACTCAGTTTTCTAGTTACTAGTTTTGCCTAAAGTGCCAAGAATGATTTTTATAACAATTAATAGAAATTTTCACACATCTGAACCATTCCAAATAGCATGTTACAGATTTAGAAAGGTCAAAACAGTATCTATAATTTTAATTTCTAAAAGCATTGAAAATTGCAATATTAATCATTTCTAGTAACTAGTTTTTCTCTAAATTTATTCTAAGTCAATAACACTTAAAACCAATTTACCCCTTTGAAAATATAAATAATAACCTTTAGGGCAGTAGCAAAAATAAATATTCTATTAATAAGGTTTTGTCCATGAAAACCATATTTTTAATACCTTTAGAGTTTCCAATTCTCTCAAAAGAAATTACAAGACACAAGTTTTGAAACTTAAGATAAAATAAAATCAATTCCAAAGCCAACATTATATCATGGCTGAAAATACATTGAAGAGAAATAGCCATAATCAAAATTACCATTTAAGATACAAGGGCAAGTCTTTAAGCTCTAGAGATTTAGATGATGAAAAACAAGAATCATAAACATGCTATGCAACCTCATTTTTAGTCTTTGTTATTATAAGATGATAGCTTGGAAATATAAATATGATGTGCAAGACTTGAAATATAAATATGGAAATGCAAGTTTATTTTTAAGTCTTTAAAGTTTAGGTGATAACTTGAAATATAAACATGAAATGCAAGACTTGAAATTTAAAGATGGAAATGCAAGTCCATTTCTTTAGTCTTCAAGATTTAAGGTGATGAACAGAATATAAACATGATATGCAAGGCACTGAAACATAAACATGAAATGCAAGAGTTTGAAATATAAACATGATGTAAGTCCATTTTTATATCTTACTAGAGCTCATTTCAAGACTTTAAAGAATGATACTTCCAACCCCAATCAATCTTAACAAATGCAAGTGAGCCCTAGAGTCTCTCATCATCATAGTTCCAAGAAGCTCATTTCTTAGACTCACCATCAAGCTCAAAAAAAAACTAACAAAGGAAACGAACTAGCACTTTACCTGTCATACACTATTTGAAATCGAAAATGAAACCTTGGGCTTTAGAGGTCACATATATGATGATTCCACAACCATCATTACAAACCCTCATCATCAAGCTATGGCCTTGAACATCAAAGAAAGAAAATATTTCAAAGGAACTAACAAGTATTCCATCTTTATCTTATTCTTTAAAATCGAAAAAAAAGAAGCAAGACTTGGGCTATAAAGGTCAAGCACATGGTGGTATCAAAACTACCATTACGATCTCTCATCATCAAGCCATGATTTTTTTATCCATCCAACAAGAACCAAACCAAAAAGAAAAGGAGGAAAAGAAAAGCTCAAACCGAAAGAAAGAAAAGAACAAAAACTCAACCATTCATCTATCATCAAAATCGAAAAATGTGAGGAAAAGCAAAGAGGAAAACTTTTCCATTTATTCCAACATAGAAACTGAAAAGCAAAGAAGAAAAAGGAGAAAATTCAAAATAAAAACCCCTACCAAAGACGTTTTCTTTCTTGCAAGATGAGAAGCTCTTGTTCTTGTGAAAGGAAGAGAAGAAAAAATCTTCTCTTGGAGCCAAGGTAGTTTTTGGCCAAGGGAAAAAGAAATGGATGGAGGATTTTTCTTGGGTTCTTGAGTTTGGGGATGGAAAGGTTATGTGTCTTGGAGATGATCTATGGTGGAGGTGAGGTGGTTTAAGGTGGAGAGGAGGTTGAGGGTGGTGGTTCCTTGAAGATGGAAGAAGAAGAAAATGAGAGCTTTGGAGTTAAGAGAAAAAAGAGTTTTTTTTGGTAGCAAGACTTGGCCAAAAAAGCAAATGGTACAAATGAGTGTTTCTTTGTGTTAGAAAAATTTAATATGATGGTGAAAAAGGGGAGGAAAGGCCATGGCCCTCCTTGTCAAATTGGGGGGGGGGGGGGGGGATTTTCACTTTCATGTGGGTTAGGGGTTGTGTTTAGAGATAGATTTGATTAGGCAATGGGTTAGGAATTGGTAATTAAGTATATAGGTTGGTAATCATGTGTTTAGGGGCTTCAAGACATGATTAGAAAGTAGTCTTACACATTTAGTTTGAATTAAAATCAATTTATTTGAAATTCAAAAGCTAACACAAATCCTAATTTTAAGAAAAATGAGAGAGAAAATACTATTCATCCTTTGACTATTCTATGTCTTATAAGTCCATTTGATTAAGAAAGGGATTTAACTTTTTTCTAAGCAATCTTATGCCTCAATTAACCTCAATCAATTAGTTTGACTCAAGATTAATAATTAAAATTAATTTATCTTTAATTAGAGCCTAATATTACATACATTTTCTTAATTGCTTAATTAAGCTCATTATGCACTAGTTAGGGGCGAAATGGTAATTTTGCACAAAAACTCCCTGGAACCACCCGAACTTATGCAAATATCATGTATCCCTTAAAATCAACATTTCAAACTCCCAGGTGATGTCCGGGCCCAGTCGGCAATTAATCTCACATTGAATTATTGCAGGGGTATTTTCATAATTTTGCACGCGAGAAAACCAAAAATTAATATTTTTACCTCTATCATCATTCACAACACATTTGATCCCCTTCAAACATTTAGCTAACCCCTTTAGGATGGCCGAGGTCAGCCGCCCTAACTTCCCGGGTGAAAATGACCTCAGGGACATTTTGGTCATTTTTCACTACAGGAAAAATTGGAATATTACATTTTTCCCCTCCTTAAAAAGAATTTTGCCCTTAATTCGTTATCTGTGAATAGCTCAGGATATTGTGACTTCATCTCTGACTCCAATTCCCACGTGAACTCCTCTGCCTTTCCTTATCCCCATGCCACTTTGACCAAAGGTGCGGTTTTGTTCCTTAATTGCTTGACTCCTTTGTTCATGATCCTCGTAGGTGGCAGCAAGTTAAAGGTTAGACCCTCCCTCAATTGTACTTACTCTGACTCTAGCACATAACTATGGTCGGATTGATATTTTCTCAATTGAGAGACATGGAAGACATCATGAAGGTTAGACAGAGTGGGGGATAAAGCTATCCAGTATGCTACTGACCCAACTCTATTAAGAATTTCAAAGGGATCAAGAAATCTAGGGCTCAACTTTTTGACTCTCATGGCTCGTCCTATGCCTATAGTAGGGGTGATCCTAAGGAATACATGTTTTCCGTCTTGGAATTCCAATGGCTTTCACCATTTATCAGCATAGCTTTTCTATCGACTTTGAGTAGTAAGAATTCTATCCCTAATTCTCTTGATTTGTTCTGTTGTTTCTCTCACCACTTTAGGTCCTAACATACTTTGCTTACCAGGTTCGTACCAACATAGAGGGGATTAACACTTCCTTTCATACAAGGGCTCATACAGTGCCATATTTATGCTTGCATGATAATTGTTATTATATGCAAACTCGATTAATGGCAGGTATTTATCCCCACTCCCTGGTCCAGCACGCATGCCCTCGACATATCCTCCAAAGTTTGTTTGGTTCCTCCCGATCGACCATCTGTTTAAGGGTGGTAAACCGTGTTTAGGCACAACTTTGAGCCACATGTCTTCTGAAAAGCTCCCCAAAAACATAACGTAAACTGATTATTATCGACAGCACTCCATGCAACTTCACAATCTCTTGGATATACAACTAGACCAACTTATCAAGGAATTTAAGTGTCAATAATTTTAACATGAATATGATATATAATAGAGCTATATAACATCACCTAATCTAGTAGTCAACTCTATTTACTGGAACAAGACTTTGTTATTATTATATAATTATGTTTGTTTAATTTGTTCAAACATATCAAATCTTTTTTATTTCACACTTTGAGACTAATAATTGATAACAATTACGTGATAATTAATGGCTGATTCTCCTAAAATATGATTAAAATTAAATTGTAATTTATATGAGAAAATTATAAACACCTTAACAGTCAACAATAGGATGGGACCAGAATTTAACAATAGCATAATAATTTATTAAAATACTAAATCACTTGATTCATTCCTTCCCAATTTAGAAGAAAAAATAAGAGACAGTAATATCAAATAGATTCCACCCATCTCTATTTTACTCCATCCAAATTTTACATATCAATACAATCATAATTAATTAAAATTTCACTCTCTCCCATCCCACTCCATCAATCCAAACATTACCCTTAAAACAAGTGAGTTCCATTAACACGTCAAGTCTTAACGTGAAAGTGAAAGTAAAAACGAAAAGCTAAGCATTTCTCAAAACTGAGACTCCCCTTATAATAATAATGGAAAGAATACACGAGGACTACTAATGATTTCAATGCGCAAAACCCCAGTTAATAATCTGCCTGGTTTTATACTGTCAAAAGAAAAAGAAAGATCGACCATGCTTGATTGAATATTGATACACCATTCCAAAACGACATTGCGCCCATCAAGCAGCACTAACATACTAAACAGTAATCCCCAGGAGCCCGGGTGACCAAAAAAGTCACATCAATCACTGCCGCAGCCTGAAGGCAAGTAGAGAAAATGATGCAGCCAGCAAAACTACCGAACACTCAACATGCCCTTCCCCAAGAGGTAGACGCTAATAAAACTTTCCTTTTCCTTCCAAAATATGGCTATAAAGCCTTTCAAGGTATTTTTCAAATCCATTAGCGCTCTCTTTCTCGCCCCTCATGAAGCTGATGATGCCCCACCAATAGTCTGTTTAGCCACATAAATTTGCTTGACCTTCGATGAGGAGAAGCTCTTATCGGGACCCACGGGTTGATTTCTTCCTTGGTACCCCATTCTACGATGGGACCATTCACCCCCAGAACTATTTCTCTGAGAAACACCCCCTCTCTGATAATTAGTACTACGTCCGGAGGAATGGTCATATTGCTGGGTAGAAACACTATCTTGTTGCGAGGCCTGACTCTTGAAAGCAGAACTTGCGTTCTGGGTGTTACTATTGCTGCCTTTGATAGTCTGGAAATCAGCCTTGGCAGCATCCGTGATGCTGATCAAGGATGGAGGCTTGTTGACAACACCCTGTTCTGAAGCCTTGGAAGCAGTGGTGTTTGAAGTTCCCACTAATCCAAGTTCAACTGGCAATTGATTTACATTTACATCAGCTGCTCTAGGAAAATTCCTATCACCATCGGAAGGTGTTGAAGTGCGAGGACTGGTAAACCTTTGGGCATTTAATGGCTGATCAACAGAAGATCCATGGTTGTACTGAGAAGTATGTACTCCTTCTTGTTGCTGCATTGGCATTGACAAAGGAATGGATGAAAGTGGTGAATTAGGAACATGTGGCCATCGGGCTTGTACTGACATGTCAGTAGAGGGCTGGCACAAATTTTATTAATTGTTAACTATGGGGAAAAAAAATTAACTATGTAAACAGATAAATTAAGTGAAACGTAACCAAAACAAAAAAAAAAAGATAAATTAAAGGAAAGCATAAACTAAGGGTTTTCATTATCTCATTGCACAAACTGAAACTAAAAATAGTAATATTGACAAATTCCAGGCAAGAACTATACCATCCCTGGCATTGCAGTGCTGTGCAACAGGCATGTAAGATTTTATAAGGCAGTAACAACAACTAAACCTTGTCCCAATAGATGGGATCAGCTGCAAAAGCTTTTATAAGGCAATTTCAGAGATTAATCACAAGACGCATCAAAATTTTACCTGGAAAGGAGAAACATCAAACATAGCCAGAGGAGAAGCCATCGGCAAAAGTGGTGAACCAGGAGCCAGGTGTTGAATTGGCGAAGGAATGTTAGCAGGATTTCTCTGTGAAGATGCCATATTCATTTTGTTCATATCCCCTTCCCCAGCTCCTACGGCAGAAGATGTAGGGATGTGTTTCCAATCAGGCTGATTTCCAGATGGGATATAAGTGGTTCCCATGAAACTCAAGCCAACTTGACCAAATTGTCCAACAGGTGCAAAATGATTATAAACCACCATTGGTGGCCCCTGGACCCCTGGGATGCCCCCAGGAGGAGTTATAAAAGGCCCAGTGAATCCCGTTGGAGGACCATAAAAAGATTCCACACCAGAATGGCACTGCTGCCAGCTTCCAATTGGCCTAGATGTTGATGCAGTACTTTTTTGAGTCTGCGACTGTGATGTAGATGCAGACTCATCATGTGCTCCAAATGCGAAGAGAGGACCACCCATCATAGGATTCATTTCATAGAAAGGAAAATGAGATGGAGGGCCGGAAGGAAAATGAGGAGGGATGGAAGGAAAATGCGAGATCATTTGGCCTGAAGAATTTTGCGTACTAGACAAGGGAGGCCACAAGGAAATTGGTGGATTCTCAACAGATAAGTCTGCAGGAAGAGATACACTTA
Organism: Dalbergia cochinchinensis; assembly: GCA_031216125.1. Classification (NCBI taxonomy): domain Eukaryota; kingdom Viridiplantae; phylum Streptophyta; class Magnoliopsida; order Fabales; family Fabaceae; genus Dalbergia; species Dalbergia cochinchinensis. Next base: position 26,289,705 of record CM062371.1, read on the forward strand.
GAGGCTCCTCAGATCTAGAGTGACTAGCTGATTGTTGCCCACAACCTACTCCTGCAAAAGTAACAGATAAATATAAAGGTCCAGAATACAAATTGATCTGAAGTTGTGTTAGTACAAGACCAGAAGAAAGAAAATTATAGTAATGCCTATTAAATAGGGAAAAAATTCACCTGCTGCTACCCTATCAATATCTGCAGCTACAAATCCTTTACCATCTGAAACTGAGACAGAACAAGTACCCAATCCATTTCCGACAATCTCATCACTACTAATGGCAGCAACAGCAACAGCTGAAGCAGCTGCTTCGGCTTCAGCTTCACAATCTTCTAAATGGCCATGAGATTCATCACCAATGTTCTCTTTATCAAAGAAAAGACTGCAATCATTATCAGATCCAGCAAGATTGTGGGATATTTGCATGTCTGATCTAGAAGAACGAGAAGGGCCAATGCGATGAGACACAGCACGACTGCTAGGAGGAAGAACAGTTGGAGATGTTACTGCCCCTGAATACAGAAAGAAACATCCTCCATTGGTAAAGCAAATATAAATCAAGAAATATTACCCAAAACTGCAAGAAAAATGCCTTCCAATGCCTACAATAATCAAATGAATGACTAAACAAATCCCAATACAGAGTTTATCTGCTAACCAAATTGAATTTTCTCTCCAGCCAGCAAGGAATTAATTGGGCTGGCAGCAGACGAAAATGCTTTCTCCTTTGTCAAAATGGATGATGATGGCAAGCTGGGTTCATTAACAACACCTGTCATATTGCTAACAGAAGTCTTTGAATCAAACTGTTGGGGCTTCATAGCTTCATCAAGTTGTGTCTGTGTAAGCGCCATGACCTGCCATATAATTTGTTTTAAATTCTCAACAAAAGGATTTAACAAACCAATAAAGTATGTATGAGCGTGCTTTGATTATTCATCCTTCCCTTCTTTAGATTATCCCATTTTGACCATAAACATCCTCCACCCCCTTCTTTTAAACAAAAAACTCAAATCAAAACTACTTGGTGGATCCTGGAAAAAAGAACAGTCACACCAGAAATGGGAAAAATTAAATAATCAAGCAAGTTGCCTATATAATTAACTACGCTTAGAATAAAACAGCTCCAAATTTTCCATGTAGATAACCAAACCTATGCAGCAAAGGAGATGACACACATGGAGTTTAAAGAAATAAAAAAACAGAAACACACAAGCAAAACATAAATTATTGCACTTCAATCGCCGTTGTTGTCATATAACGTGGGATTGAGGGTTTCAAACCTGTTGACTAATTTGAGGATTGCCCCAAGAGCCCAAAGATGTCTGAACATTATCAAGAACCTTGTTCTTACTCTCAAATATCACACCAGGCCCAGGGTCCTTTTCACCACCAGAAACAGCTGGGAAGCTTGTCTGCAGTGGCCTGCAAAAGTAAAAGTAGCATTAGTGTTTTTTTTTAAAAAAAAAAAAAAGATCAGTGATTGCCCTCATGAGATCTTACAGGACAACAATTACCTGGTTATCTGTGATCTTAAATCAGGCTGAGCATCAATTTTCAAATGAGGTGTGCCTATAGGAGCTAATGATTGGGACAATATGCTTGAATTAAATCCAGAGGAGACATCAACCTTTGCCAATCCACGCTCCTCAGCAGCAACATAATCAGTGGGAGTACTGTTTGTCACTTCCCCTGTAGACATGAATCCTTTGCTAGAACTAGACATGGTCAAAGCACTTTGCGAAGTAGAACGTGGTTTTCGTGGTTCCTTGTATTAAACAAAAACAAGGTTAAGATAGATGCAATACAAAACATGGTCATATTAACAGACAAACCATAAATGATTTAAACCTTTGCAACCCGAGACTTGGCCTTGATTTCTTTCTCTCTCTGCTCTCGCCGATCATTCAGCATTTGCCTCTTTGACCTGACTTCTATAAAATCATCTTCATCACTAGGAGCTTCAATTCCAGCTTGCTCAAACACACGTATAATTCCACTTTGCAATGGAGCATCAACATCTTCCTCATAACACAAGTTCCTTTTGAGATTACTTTGTCCAGAATGTGAGATGCTCTGAGCCTTTGTTGAATCCTTTACATCAAACTTCTCAGCTCTGCTTCCAGAATCCATTCCATGTGAGTTTTCCGTAGCTGATTCTACTGTCTGTTCTCCTGACTTGCTGGCCAAAGCCTTCATAGGCCCAGTCCTACCAGATACGCCTATTCCCCTTCCACTGACATTTGATTTATTATCCAACCCAGACTGATCAGTCAGAATCAAACTAGAAGATTGCCTCTTATCAGCACTTTCCCGAACTCGAAACTCGGTGCGCTGTATATTACGCCGAGGCCTCCTCATAAATCCTCCAGAGTCTGGGCGGTTGGCCTGTGGAGCCTGACCCGATGATCTTGAGCCTGAAGTTTTCACTGCAAAGACGTATCTCTTTCCTCTACCACCAGATACAGGAAATTGTGCTTTTGACTCCATAAAATCTCTCTCTTTTGAAACAGAATGAAGTGATGCATATCTACTAAGAGACTGACCTTCTGATTCTTTAGCATTGTATGAAGCATTGCTGCTCTTTCTAACAACATTTTGGCTCTCCTGTTTGGCCAATTGGAAAGCTTTAGCAGTCCTAGTGCTACCATTGCCATCATGGGGAGCCCCAATTTGGCCCTGCTTTATTTCAGCTACACTTTCTGCATTCTCACTTGGCTGTGAACCTTGTGATAAGTTCCTTGCAGTACCTGATTGGCTGTCAACAGAATGATGCCTGATCACGTCTTTAATAAAAGAATCAGATGTTTCTGCACCAGTTGGAACTGGAATTCGACCTCCAGGGTTATGATTAAAGGAGAAACCTGATGGAATATTAGGCTGAACAAACGGCATCGACTGAGGACCCAGAGGCATCATCCCCTGTGATATGGGAGATGTATACCTTAGCTGGCCAAACTGAAACAAAGGAGGCTGTGATGGGTGCATGTGAGAAATGGGTGTACCAACCTGTGGATGCAGATGCAGTGGCATCTGTATAGAACCAATCTGTATGGCCGGTACTGGTGATGGTATCAAAGATGGACCAGAAAAGAGGCCAAATTGGAGCTTAATGGGTAAGTCAGCTTGACATGGAGTAGCAGCTACATTAGACATAACAGTTTGGCCCGAAGACAAGTGGTGAGGTGCAATAGGAACTGAAGTTGGCATGCTGTGATGGGTAGACAGGCCATTAGAAGTTTCCACACTGCCTAAGCTCTCAGAGGCCACAGATGAATGAGCATTACTAGGCTGAATGACCAAATCTTTAGTTGGCTTCTCGGGTTCATGGAAAACACTAGAAGAATTACTAAGATTCACCTGCTTGGAATCGTCAACAGGCTGAAGGCCTTTGCCATCATTGTCAAAAGAAGCATGTCCTTCTAGAGTGCCGCCAGCAGCCTGTTGTGCAATGAATGTAGTTTCTTCATGTTTAGAAGTCCTTTCAAACTCCTCATTAGGCATTCCAACCTGGACCCCATCATCAAATCCTAACACTAGGTTATCCCTCATGTGGGGCAATCCTTTCTCCTGCAGATGCATATCTTCAAACTCATGGTTGAGGTCAACATTATCATCACCTTCATGCACTTCATCTTCTTCCTGATAATCTTCATCTTCATATTCTTCTTGCTCCTGGAACTGCTCATTATTCTCATCACTCCACTCATCATCATCACCACTAGACACAGCAGATGAAGTAACTGCACTCTCATTTCCAGCTCTGGAAGGTATTTCAATGGATTCATTTTCTGGAGCTGAAATGATACCATTTTTGCTTTCTTCAGTAGTCAATATCACAGGAGAAACTCCAGATTCATCTAAGTCATCATGAGAGAGATGAGTTGGAGTACTCGGGGGGCTTGAAACAGAGAGTGATGACTGAGAATCACATCCTGGTGCGGTCTCCAATTTCTGGTTCTCATTCTCACTAGCTTCTTGCAGGGCATCTGCTACTCCGGTTTGTCCATGATTCCTGTTGTCATAACCAGTTGGCAGTGTAGCGTCAGTCCTTGCTGCTTGATCATACCGTATCTCATTTTCTAGGAAAGCAGAAGGACCAGGGTATTCATTTCCATTCCGGTAACTTCTGTGCACAGAAGCTAATGAAGGTGGAGGGAGAACTCGAGGCTGCCTGACCGAATAACGCGACCTCCCCAAGGCAAAAGGTCCAGCTGGTTCAGAATTGTGATAAGGACGCTCAGCGTATGGAGGAAATGGATTTCCTCGGGATCGGCTCTGACTCCACCCATCCCCAAATCTTTCAGCAAAGTTTTCATGAAAATCAGAATCATTCTCCATATTTCTGCTAGCATGATCTCCATCTCCAGATTGATTCCACCGCTGCCCTCTTACATGAGCATATTCATCTAAATGAGCCTCAGAGATCCCTCCTTTATAGTAAGTCCTTGATGAAATAAATCCAGCCCCACCATTACATTCTTTCCTCACAAATGGCTTTCCACCAACTAATGAATCTCTTTGGGGACTGTTGTGACCATTCTCTTGGTCTTGTGGACAGAAAGCCGGGCTGCACCAATTCTCATGTGCATCTCTTCTCAATGAATTAACTGGTTTTCCTCTGTCAACAAAGGCAGAAGAAGCATCTCTAGAGAAATTAGGCCTGCAGCCAGTCTCCAATGGCCTATTCACACTCGATGAATCAGAAGATGCTGAAGTCAATATCCGGTCAACCATCCGTTCACTATCCTCCCAATCACCCACATCTGTAGCCCTGGATACATCTTTTTCATTCACTACACCAGGCATCTTCTCATCTATGATAAGTGAAGAATTATTACCACATTTGGCTGTTTCAGCCTGCCTCCTAGCAATCCTTTGTTCCAATTCCAAAAGCTTTTGTCTAGCAGCTTGTTTCCTTCTCTCTTCTTCTAAAAGGATCCTTTGCTTCTCTTCTTCCCTTGCGAACCTCTGCTCTTCCACCTTGCGCAAAGTTTCAACCCTTTCTTGTTCTGCTTTCCATGCGGCCTCTCTTGCTTCTTCTTCCAACCTCCTCTGCCTCTCCTCCTGTTCTCTAGCTTGTCTTAATCTTTCCTCCTCTTCTCTGCGTGCTAACTCCATCGCCCTTTCTTGCCGTTCAATAACCCGCTGCCGCTCCTGTTCTTGCATTCTCTGAACTCTTTCAAGCTCAGCCTCAAATGATTCTCTAACAGGATCATGGAAATCAGTTTGCTTGAGCATATCCTTCTTCTTCTTGACCACCCCAACAATACCTGCTGAAAATATATCCCTTCCATCAAAACCAGAAGCTCCAAGTGGATCCTCCGGGAATGCCATTTCAGACTTCTGCAATGTACGTTTTTCTCTACCAAAATTAAGCAGCGGATCATTAACAGGAAGCCCTTTACCACCCCAGGAAAATGAAGATTTTGACACTGAGCTCTGGACAGAATCAACTCTATTTCTGTTGTGTTGTTCAGTACCAACATGCCGTGCATTATTATTTCGGTCACCATATGATTCCATCATGTTATTCCAAGGCTGTTTCCCTGCCTGACCATGCCCCACATCCCTCTTCCCGGGATCACCATGAACATTATCTTTGAAAGGGGATGGAACATATCTGTTATCCTTCCCCACATCTCTACCCACGCTGGATGGCCTCACACCAGCACCATTCCTCTCATTTCCTGCATCTTCCGCACCAAATCCATCCTTTAAAAACGGTGAATTCCTCCAAGAATTCCCTTCCCGCCCTTCCCTACTGGCCGCTCTACTCCTATCATAAAGGTCCAGCTTGGAAACTTCACTGGAGGAGATAACCTTTCCAACTTCATTGTCCCGCAGCCGCTGTCCCCTCTTATCAAAACCATACCCATGCCTATTATTATGTGGCAACACGCCAACCCTCGGCATATTGAAATCCCAATAGGCCTCGCTGTTCGAAAACCCGTGATCCCTTCCCTCCCTGCTCCGTTCGGCCAGCCCATGACTCGTGTCGCGCTCATCATCAGCCCAATCGGACCTCGGGTTCACCCTTACCAGAGGCAGAGGACCAGGGAAGTACTCCTCCTGCTTCCTACCATGTTCACCGGCAACACGAGAGCCGCTTCTAAAGCCACGAGTTCCACTGCCACTCTCACCAGCCTCGCTGCCAACGCCGCCTTGAGAGTGCTGCTGCAGCTGCAAATCAACAACTGACCCCAACTGTGAGCCATCATTTTCCTGCTCACCGGATACATTGCTCTCATCGCCCGAAATCTTTGGCTTCTGATTAGAACTCTCCTTCTCCTTGTTCTTCTGACTCTGCCCAGGCGTGGACGACACTAAGGTGGCACGCAATGAAGGAAAATCCTCTCCTCTCAGCACTGCGGCCTTCTCTGCGGCCGGCTGAGGCAAAACGGGTGTGGCAGCTGGTCCGACAGGGCCGGATCGCGCCGAGGGCGGCATATAAACACTGCCGCCGCGGCCGTACCCGTCGCCCGACGTCAATCCGTTGTCGGATCCATCGAGCGCGTGCTCAGCAGACGCTTCTTTCTCCGGCGCAGCGACCGCGGCCAGCTTGGTCCAACCCAAACCGGAAGAAGCGGGTCGGGGCCCGGTTCCCGAACCGGAAGCGCCGGCTGAACCGCTGCTTGATCCCAACGAATCGAACCGCTCGTGCTCCTTGCGCAGCGAAGGGAGGTTCAGGGGGGGCGGGACAGAGAGCTTCGTTCCGGCCTTGTGCGAGCTCCGAGGCCTCGAGAGGACCACCATGCCTCCGCCGCCACCGCCTGCGCCGCCATGTCCGGCGGCGGGACGGGTGGTCCGGCTGGATCCGAAGGAGGCGGGGTGGTTGTGATGGTGGTGAGAATGCTGCCCATAGGATTTGTTGAGATTCACAGAGACGAATTTGGTGCCGGAATTGGCCATCGCAGTGTGAATCGCCAAAGCATGAAAACCCTAACAGTGTTCTTTGATTCGCAGGATCTCGCAACGATTGATCGAAACACTAAGTGGGCTAGCACCCAAACCCTAACCCTGGTGATCGAAACGACGACGCGCGTGGTTGAATGAAGCGTTAGCTATGGTGGTGGATCTCGTTGAGTGACATGAATTTGGGGATTCAATTGTTTGTTAGGGTTTGTGTGTAGGATAATAGGGATACTTCCAGTCGCGTAACACAGAGCAAGCAAGGCAGTGGTTTGGAAAAAAAGAAGCCCTACTCTACGATGTGTCTAACCGGAGACCGAGAGAGACAGAGAGAGAGGAGGAGGGAACAAGGACAGCAGGGGAAGCTGAAGAAGTAGACCAAGCTACAAGATGTTTTTTCTTGTACTCATGTTTGCTCCCCCATGTTTCTAGGTAATTATGTTTGTGCCATGGTTCATTCATTCACCAAGTGATGTATAGACGTAAATTTAATGAAAAAATTACACTGAAATCTCTTAAAAATTGGTATAATTATGCTTGTTATCCATTTATATCACAAATTACAATGACTTTTTCTATATATGTTAATTTATTAATTTAAGTGATAAATAAGATGATATATAGTAATTATTTGTGACACAAACACTTTATTTGATTAATATGTCATATATTATCTATTTTTATCACTTAAATTAATAAATCAGTATTTGCAGAAAAGTTGTGTAACTCCTGAATTTTTCCTTCTTTGTAAAATGACCAAAATACCTTTGAAATTATTTTTACACAGGAATTGAGAATGACTAATCTCAGTTATCCTCAAAGGGTTAATTTAATATTTGAAGGGAACTATATGTGTTTTATATGGCAATCGGTATGAAAATTACAATTCCTAATTTTTTTATGCTCGAAATTACTAAAATACCACTAAGGTAATTTAACATAAGATTAAGTGATAACCAGACCTAGCCATCACTCGGGAGTTAGATATATTAATTTGAGAAGCTATATGATATTTGGATGAGTCTTGGTGAGATTTCATATAAAATTACTATTTTGTCCCTAGTTAGTGCTAATTAAACTTAATCAAAGTAATTAAGGGCATATAGATAATATTAGGCTCAAATTAAAGATTAATTATTTTTATCAATTAATTTTGATTCAAAATAATTATTTTGAGTTAATTGAGATCTAAGATTGATTAGAGAAATTTAATCTCATTCTTAATCAAAAATTAGTGAGAAATAGATAATTAGTGTTTTATGAGACAAAAAAGTAAAAGTACGAGACAAAGCTACTTTATAACAAAAGTAAAAGAGAGACTCTAAAGATTATCCATGCCCTTTAAGGGCTAAAGTTCATCCATTGTTCATTTTTGTGAGGAAAATCTTTGTTTTGTTAAGCTTGATGAGGTTAAAGTTCCATACTTTTTTATGCCTTTAGTTCTTGAGACTCTAATATTATGTTTAAATGGCTTCAAATGAACAAACATTGCATATTTATGTTTCAAGTAATCACTTTATATTTCTAATGGCTTAAAAATGAACAAACATGACATGTTTATATTTCAAGTCATTACATTATATTTCAGGATGGTATGTTTATGTTTCAAGTCATCAATTTATATTTCTAATGGCTTAAAATAAACTTGTATTACGTGTTTATATTTCAAGTCATCACTTTATATTTCTAATGGCTTAAAAATGAACATGCGTTGCATATTTATGTTTCAAGTCATCACTTTATATTTATAAGGACTTAAAAATGAACAAGCACTGCATATTTATATTTCAAGTTATCTATTTATATTGCTAATGACTGAAAATGAACTTGCATTATATGTTTATGTTTCAAGCTATCATCTTATTATTTCTAATGGCTAAAATGAGCAAATATTGCATATATATTTTTCTAGTCATCACTTTATAACTTTAATGCTCAAGCCTTGTCTTTCATTATTTTAAATGGAATTTTTTAACGTGGACACACACATATATGCTTTTAGCCATGCACATAGATAGGGTTTATGATTGGTTTTTAATTTTGTTTAAAACTTGCATCTTGTGTCTAAGGTGTTTAAAGGAATTTTGAAAGAGTTACAAATCAATAAAGAGAAAAAATGTGATTTTTAAACAAATAGGATCTTATGAATGAAATTTTGGGTTAGCCATTGTTTTAACGTCAAAAATTAATTTCTCTATGTGTGAAAATGATTTCTTGAGTTTTAAGTGTCTTATAATAGTTTTTGAAAGACACTAATAACTGGAAAGAAGTAAAAATATAATTTTCAAATTTTTTTGTATTTTCAATTTTTGCATTGTTACTCATTGTTTGCCACTGTTTTGGGTGTTTAAAAATGTTAATAATTGTTGCAGAAATTACTTTTAGCATCCTAGGTGTCTAAAAGGATATTTACAAGTATTAAGTTTGTGTAGTTTCGCAAATGTGAAAAATTACACTTTGAACTTCTCAAATATGTGAATTTTGGCCAAATGAGTTTTATTAAAGTCAATAATGATTTTAGATGTGCCCATGTGTTGAAAATATCATTTATGATGTTAAAACTGATTTTTAGAAGTGTTGACACCTACTAAGTGTCAAAAAATAGAACTTTACACTTTAACCCTTAAAGTCTAACAAATTCGACCAATGGCCCAAAATGGTTTCTACAATATTTAAAAATGATATCTAAGTGGTATTAGGTCTCTTAAAAGTAAAAAATAATTTTGAGAATCATTAATTTTGATAAAAGTGCTGAAGAGAGAAATTTACACTTTGACCTACATACTTATAGAAATTTCTGTTTGACCCCTTTTGGGGTTAAAGTATAAATATTGATGACTTATCAATAATGATGTGATTGATGCACTATGTGGATTATACTTGTGAGAATTGTTTAGAATTTGAATGACTTGAATGGTTATGTGGAACTATGAATTGATGGGTATCCATGCTTGAAACCTTTGATGATGATAATGATTATGATTATTATTATTATTATTGAACATTGTATGTGCATTAGCTGAGTTCAGTCTCTTGATTTTCAACAACTGGATAGGAGCATATTTACATTTTAATGAGATATTGATGATGATATGCTTAAGGATACATGCAAATGTGAAGTGCATGCTTATGTGATCAATGAAATAATAACTGTAGCATTTTGTGATTAGGTCTATAGATGTTTGAAATGCATGATTCATAAGTTAAATTATATGAAGCAAATTTGGGGAAAACTCTATTCCTAGCCATTATGCTACCGGCTTTTCGTCAAATTTGTAGACTTAGAGAAAATTTATATGAAGTATGTGAGCATGTCTAGCTTTAATGAGAATTGATGATAAATCGTGATAAATGCTCACTTGTCGCGTACTGTTATATGATATCATCATGTGCATGCTTAATGTCTCATTATGACTTACAAGATCTCTAACAAGTATAGTAAGTATACGGGCCATGATCTGCTAATTAACTCATTTAACTCACAACCCGCATGAAAATGGACTAAAAAATTTTTAATCCACCAACTCGTGGACTTTTCTGATTCGCACCGCTTAACTTGTAGGCTAAACGGGCCTAGCCCGCGGATTTACGGACCAGTTCGCTAACCCACATACAATGCTAAGTGTCCAACTAGTGCACCAGTCCATGGACCATTACAAATTTACAATTCTAAAAGTGAAGCACCCAAGCAGCCAAGCCCAAGCCCAAGCCCAAGCCCAAGGGGATTAGTGGCCCAATCTTCACGTCAGTCTTCATAAGTCAATAAGTCATAACATAGTGGAAGTGTGGAACACTAGGGTTCCTTAATTCCTTTTCTTTTCATGTTTTTTGTGAGTTCCAAACTTTCAGTGCCATCGACGTGCCTCCTCTAGCCACCCCCATCAAGCCTCCTCCAGCCACTACCACCAAGCTTTCTCTTACTCTCGTCTTTCAAGTCTAAGTCTTGGTTGTAGGTGGAGATGTGCACTAGAAAGGGGGTTAAATCATGCATTGATCCTTTTTCATTTTCTAAAGCTTCTGAAAAGGATTACTATCAAGTATAAAAACTTGAAGTGCAACGGAAACAAAGTTAGTGGCTTCAGAAAGTTACTTTTTGATCCTTATTAAATACAATGCTCAGTATTAAAAGATAACCGATTGATAAGATAATGAAGCAATAAAGGAAAATAAAAGAATTAGGGTAAGAGAGAAAGGACATAAAGGATTTTATATTGGTTCGGCCAACATGTCTACATTGAGTACTCAACAACTGTTAAGGTTCCATTATAATAATAACTTTCTCAACTTGAGAAAGTAAGAATGGATAGTATTTTCATTGGCTTTCTCAAGCTATAATCCAAGGATTTCAGAAATCACCTGTAACCAAGGATTTCAGAAATCACCTGTAACCAAGGATTTAGAGTAGTTTTATACTAGCCTCTCCAAGCTAACATGAGTAATCTTGACTCTAGCCTCTCCAAGCCAACCCGTGACTGACAGGCAACTCCTTCAGCATGTTGTTAGTAGTCTTTGCCCAGTCTTTCCAAGCTGCAAGTAGTCTTGACACTAGCTTCTCCAAGCCCAACCGAGTAGTCTTGATATTGGCCTTTCCAAGCCCAACTGTAACTGACAGGCAACTCCTTCAGCATGTTGCAAGTAGTCTATTCTTGGCCTTTCCAAGCCACAAGTAGTCTTTTCCTAGCCTCTCCAAGCTAAACCGTGATAGGCAAGAACATCTTACTATTACATTACAAGTAGTTTTACCTTAGCCTCTCCAAGTTATGTCTCACTCTGACCACTAGCGGATCAAGGATACAAAGGTTAAGTGTTTGGGTTGCCACGCAAACTAACCTACACTCAAGTTTTCTTAAAGATGATACATTTTAAAAGATCCTTGGAGAACTTGAATGACTTCCTTCTTCTTTCTTCCACAAGAAGAATATAAATCTAATTAAGAATATAGAAGGAAGATTTTCTTTACAATTCAAGGATAAAACTGATTACATGACAGAGATTGAATATTTGCAGAGTTTCCTGTCTTTGAATCTTCAAAATCTCTTTCGTTTTTCAAGCTCAGCATCTCTTTATATAATGGTCTTTCTTTGTGACCATTACCTTAGATCAGTTCTTCAAGTGACACGTGTTGATCATCAGTTGTGTCTTAAAAGAAACAGCTAGAAGAGAGGTTGACAAAACTATCACATAGGTTTCAGAAGTTGTTGAAAATATGAGCTTTTTGATCTTCCATCAGAAACTACTTTTCTACTTTTTGTGCAAGCTTTTTGAACTCCTCCTTCATGAAGCTGAGGTCGTTGATCAAAAAAGCAGAAGAGATGATATACCAGGTTTAAACTAAGTTTGACTTGATAATTTGAAATTCAAATTTCAAATTTCTCTCCCTTTCCTGTAGCATTCTTTGTTCCACTCACAGGTGAGCTTTTTGATGTACATAATCAACCCTTAAAGAGTTATTTCGCTTTTGGATCTTCAATTAATTCTTCTTGATGATGAATTCTTTGTGATTGTGATGATTAAAGACTAAGTAACACATTGCATATAGACATATTCTGATATCTTCATCTTGAGAGTACTTTCTGATGTCGCGTACTACTTTCTAAAGTCTCTTTCCTTGGTTTCTTGGCTCTTGACTTGATTTCCTGTGGCCCTTAAGCATTTACACATTCTTTGCATAAGACAATGATCACTTCGTTTTAAGCTTAATCTCTTCACACAAGATAAAACATGCTTGTACATGTGTAGTAAAATTTTTCTCGATTCAAGTCTATTTCTATGCTTTGTTTCATAAGAATGTATGTCGCAACCGAGATCGCGACGGGGACGGCGAAAAAAGAGAGTTTTCATTTTGAAAATTAATGGAGTCGCCACCAAATTTATTAGAATTTGAGAAAACATGGAAAACCCCATTTATTTTGAAGAATGATCTTTGAAACCAGTTTTGAGTTCGGGAGTCGGTTATGTATAGGGAAGGGTAGAAATTTAATCCTACGCACCTCTAGTACACCCGTCCTAAGACGGTACCTTAGAAAATTGTGCAAATTAATTAATAACCCCTAAAAAAAGGAAAACAAGAAAAGAGACAAAACATATTACAAATTTAAACAAACAAATTAAGAAAAAATTAATTTTAGCTTGACAGGGATCACCTACTCCTATGTATCCCCTGGTGCAATGGGGAACTCAAAGTCACGTAGTTCTGTAAAAAATGATTATGGGTTGATAAATTTTATTTATGAAAAAAGAATTTATAACAAGAAAATCCATTATTGCACAGAATCCAAGTTAGCACTAGGCCACTCAATGAATTCCCATGATTTAAATAACAATGAAGGTAACATCTGCTACTCAATCATCGTTATTGATCATTACATGGATTAAAAAGACTTTTGTGAAGGAATGATTCCTTTAGAAAAACAGAATCCGTTCTTGTGCAGGATTTAAGTTAGCGTTTAGCTACTCAATAAACCCTTGTGATTCAATAACAATAAAGATAACATTTGTTACTCAATTATCATCATTGATCATTGCGCGGATTAGAACAAATCTTGATGAAAATCCATTTGTGCACAGAATACAAGTTAGCACTAGGCTACTCAATGAATCCTTATAATTCAATAATAGTGAAGATAACATTTGCTATTCAACCATCATTATTGAACATCGCACAAATGTAAAAGATTTTAAAAAAGGTTAATAAAAAATATATATATATTTGTTTTATTTCATATTTTTTTAAACAAAACCAGAATTTTAACAGAAGTTGACCAAGATAATTCACAAATATAGATACACAAATAATTTGGACCAAAAAGCATAAACATATAAAAGAATTAAAATAAGCAAAAAATTAATTCATAAACATAGTTACACACACAACGCATAATCATATAAAATAATCAAACTAAAAAAAAATCATAAACACAAATACACACTTAATTCAAGCAAAACACAATATATATATATATATATATATATAGATAATAATTAAAAAAAATCATAAATACAAGCACACAATTAATCCAAGCAAAACACATAAATATATAAAATAATAAAAAAAATAATAATCACAAACACACAAACATGTAAAATAAATAAACTAGAAATGCAAAATTATTACAATCACATAATTAATTTAATCAAAACATATAAACACAAAGTATTTAAAAAAGGAGTAAAATAAACATAACTAAGCAATTAACTTAACCAAAACATATAAATTTTAAAAAAAAAATTCATACATGTAAACATAATCTTACAACTTAACAAAACATGTAAAATAATTAAACTAAAAAAGGTCCTAATTACTATTTTTCTTTTTTTTAAAAAAAAATCTTTTTCAATTAATAGAAACACTAACACTAAATTGATCAAAAAAGAACTTGTTTTTTTTTATTTTTTATTTTAATTAATTTACTTAATTCCATTCAAACAAGCATACTAGAAAATCCTCTTTTTAATTAAAATACCCAAACATTTATTATAAACTCAAAGTGAACAAGACTTTTTATTTAGACTTAAATTAAATCGAACCCAAAAGTATATAAAAAAAAAGAAAAAACTCACTTCATTTATGAACTGACAAAATTAATTCACAGACAAAATTATTTATTTAAGTAAAAACACTAACAAAATATAATAATTTAAAGACTAAAAGCAAATCAAGGGTCCTAACTACCATTTTTTTTTTGTATTTTTAAGGTTTTAAACATAAAACTCACTAAAATATTAAACAAATGATTACATCAATTCCTAAAACAATTTATTTAATTCCATTCAAAAGAACACCAACTCTCTCTCTCTCTCTCTCTTTTAAAAAAAAACTCAAACTAAACTAATTCCTAAATAGACAAATCTTAAAGCCAAAAATTAAACCAACAAATAAACTCGAGTTTAAACACATAATTTGGAAATTTATTCTAAAAATAATACTAGCCCAAACTAAAATGAATCTTAAAACTCCCTTTTTTATTTTATTGATTTAAATCTACCCCTAAATTAACTCTACTCACTCCCTACACACACTCACACGCTCACACACTCACACACACATGCACCCATGCTCATAACTCTCTCACACAAGCACACGCGCGGCACTCTCACACACTCTCATTGACTCACACGCGCACCCACTCACTCTCACACATACACTCACTGAGCCATCTCTCTCTCTAACACTCACACACACACACACACGCATGTTCAAATGCATATACACTAACACTAACACTAACACTTGTCCACACAAGCACTGAAAAATGAAAGGAACTGAGAAATAGAAACAGAGGAAAGAAACGAAGAGAGAGAGATGGGGAAGCGCTGAGAGATTAGGGGATAGAGTGGGAGCCAGGCGACCTGAGGAGGAAGGAAACAGAGAAGTCGCATGAGAGGGGGAAGGAGGTTGCAGCGGCGGTGGTTCGCGGAGGGCTTTCGGTGGGTTTCAGATCCGAAATTTGTGATGGGGAAGGAGGCCCAGCTAGATCACCGGTGGACATGGGTAGCTCCTCGGCCACTTGCGAGAGAGGGGCGTTTGATGGGTTTCGAGACAGGAGGGAAGGAATTTGCAGCGGCCATCGCCATGGCTGGGAATGCGGACGACGAAAGGAGGGGAGCGGCGGTGTGGCTGTTGGTGTGAGATGGGGTGCACGCAGCCATGAAGGGGAGGCCATGAGGAGCTCTGTGCGGCTGGGTTCGGTGGAATTGAGATGCTGGGCAGAGGAGCTGTCCGTGTATGGGGGCACAAGGCAGAGGTAACGAGGCACGGTGGCTCCTGGAAGTTGCGGCCTTGGGAGACAAAAGGGGCAGTGGCCGTGGCTTTGGTGTTTTGTTAATTGAGAGAATGTAGTGGTGGTCCATGGTCTTTGATGGAAGGAGGTTGAAAGAGGGGCATGGAGGGTGATGGAGGAAGAGTGGCGGTGTATGGTGGTGATGGCATGGTGTGGTAACATGAGGGTGATGGAGCTTGTTAGTTGATGAGGAAGGAGTAAGATGGTGGCTGAGGATGATATCATGAGGAGGCCGCGGTGGTGAGGGGAGGCCGTGGCCTCTCCGTCTCTCTTTTGCTCCTTTTTTTCTTTAAATTTTTTTGATAATGATAATATTACTGCTGTTATTACCTGATTCTTCCCTTCTTGTTGCTGGGTTAATTGAATTGTTCTCCTCCTTTATATATGTTGGCTATCTCCAATTTCAACTGATATGCTGCCGAAATTTTTTTGGTTTTCTTGCTTTTATGTTTTTAGAAAGAATTTGATCTCTGGTACTATCTCTTTTTGTGTGTGTCCGTCCTCTCCTTTGTGAATATCTTAGACTTCCCCCCCTGTTGTTTCTGATAGATATGTATATAAATCCTTGGTTGATCAATATCGGTTCTACAGGCTGGTTGAAGTGCGTAGTGCGATCCTGCTCTGTAAAGTGAAGGAAGTAATTATGGTTGAAGAGATGGAGAGGGTATCATTGTTGTGTCCACCACTATCATTGTGCAAAGAATGGAGAAATCCTCCTGTCTGCCATTGTTACTGATTCCTTTCTTTATTTTTTTATTTTTTATTTATTTATTATTATTATTTTTTTTTAGTTTTGTATTTTATTCAGAAAAGGAAATAGACTGTAATAGAAAAAGGATAACATAGAACGACCCTTTTTATTTTTGAATGGGTTGAACACATTTTTTATTTTAAAATGGGCTACAGTGATTTTTTTTTTGACAATTGGAAATGGATTGAAACACTTGGACCCCTTTTTTCTTATAGGACAAAACGTAAAATAATAATAATAATAATAAAAAATCTAAACATGATCTAAACTGAATTGACTATCATGAGTCTATAAATAGGTTAAATTCTAAAAATATGTCAATTTTGATTTTTTGGTTTTAAGGCCGGACAAAATCGGGTGTTCACAGTTGCCCCTCTTTACTTATTTCTTATAAAAGAATATGAAAAATCTAAGTTTTACATATTATCTTCATAAGGAATAAGTAAAGATATGAACATTGATTTTGTTCGGTAATGCATGAAATGCAACAATTTAAGTTCACACAACAAAAGAAGATAAACATTCAAGGAAGTAACATGAAATGATGCAATTCAAAAACTAACTGTATGAATCATGCAAAGAAAAGAAACTAAGTTGACACAAATCCACAAATGACTCTAAATGTAAAAACCAATGGGACTGATTGGAAATGTACAAGCTTGTGAGACTGACAAAAAATCGAAAATCTTGTGACCAAGTGGATAGGGTCAACAAGTGACAGGAAATCAAAAGCCGACGAGGGTTGACAGGAATTTACAAGCCGACGGAGGCTGACAGGAATTTACAAACCTTGCGACCCACTGGATGGGTCAATAAATGACAGGAAAATAAATGGTGACAATCTGAGGCCAACTGGAAATTAAATTGGCAATCTGAGACCGACTAAAAATTAAACTGGCAAAGATACCTACTGAAAAGTAAATTGGCAAGGATATCGACTGGAAATGTAAACTGGCAAGGAGGCCGACTGAAAATTAAACCGGCAAGGATACCGACTGACTGAAAATTAAATCGGTAAGGATACCGACTGGAAATGTAAATTGGCAAGGAGGCCGACTGAAAATTAAATCGGCAAGGATACCGACTGACTGAAAATTAAATTGGCAAGGATACCGACTGGCTGAAAATTAAACTGGCAAGGATACTGAATGGAAATGTAAACTGGCAAGGAGGCCGACTGAAAATTAAACTGACGAGGGTACCAACTGACTGGAAATTAAACTACCAAGGATACTGACAGGCTGAAAATTAAACCGGCAAGGATACCGAATGGAAATGTAAACTGGCAATTTGAGGCCAACAAGAAATTAAAAACTAACTTAGAGAACAACCATTTTCACAGTTTCTATTTCTTTTTTCTTCTTCTTTTTTTTTTCAAGTTATATGCAAAAGTCATGAATTTTAACTTATTTCAGACACATTCTTGAAACACTAACCACAACCAAATCGGGCAATACTCCAGGAAACTTTTACCGATCAAACTCATAATTCTTGCACTGCACTTTTTGGCACAACTGAAACTCGTTCACTTTTTTTTCTTCTATTACTTTGCTCATTTCTTCTCTTCTCCTCTACTTTTCCATTTTTAAAACTGATGATTATTTTTCTGCCATGCTTGATTGAAATTTCTGAATTGTGATGCTAGTCACTTGATGTATTGCTGTAAACATTGTTAGACCGTATAATTGACGCTTAAATTTATCCTACTTGAGACATCATAAATGAACATGCATTCAAAAAGATGATGACAGGATCAACTGAATAAACATCTTTATTGCTTGGTGTATTGGGTGCCAAAAGATTTTGAAGAAGCCAACAAAATAAAAGCAAAATACAAAATTGCGAGAGACATGAAATTTTGCCCCAGTTTAGGTTCTTTATAGCTCAATCAATTGACTTCTTGCAGCAAATTGAACACCATAACCATGATATCCGATAACATGTCTTCAAATCCCTTCTTCAAAATTTGCCCTAGTTTCGGACTTTGATTTGCTTGATTTACTGGGCAAATTCAAAAATTGCCCCAGTGTAGGCTGTACCATTGCCATGCTCTAACTTTTGCTTAGGCCGTTCTTTCGAGTTTTCAACCTAGCGAGCCCTCTTCCTTTCTTTTTTTTTTTATCTTTTTATTTCTTTCTCTTTTTTGTTTTTTTGTTTTGCCCTAACTTTTGCTTAGGTCGTTTTTTCGAGTTTTCAACCTAACGGGCTTTTTGAGCATCTTTTCAAGTATAAAATCTTTTGACTGCATCACTGTTGATTGACTTAGGCAATTCTTGTCCATCCATGTTTTGCAAAATCAACGCCCCACCTGAGAATGCTTGCTTGACAATATAAGGACCCTCATAACTTGGAGCCCACTTTCCCTGTGCGTCCTCTTGATTAGGGTGAATTTTCGTCAAAATCAAATCTCCTGGATGAAAATCTCTAGGGCAGACTTTCTTATTAAAAGCCTTAGCCATTCTACTTTGATACAACTGGCCATGACAAATAGCTGCAAGCCTTTTTTCTTCGATCATGTTTAACTGCTCATATCGAGCTTTCACCCATTCAGATTCTTCCAACTCAGCCTCTATTAAAACCCTAAGCGAAGGGATTTCCACTTCTATGGGAGATACGGCTTCCATTCCATATACCAATGAGAAAGGAGTTGTCCCTGTGCTTGATTGTATGTTGGTACGATATGCGTGCAGAGCATATGGCAGCATTTCATGCCAATCTTTGTAGTTCACCACCATTTTGGCAATGATTTTCTTGACATTCTTATTTGCAGCCTCAACTGCGCTATTCATTTGAGGCCTATAAGGAACTGAATTGTGATGCTTGATCTTGAAAGTCTCGAAGAATTTTTGAACCTCGGCACCATTGAGGTTAGGAGCATTGTCTATGATAATCCTTTCTGGGATTCCATATCTGCAGATAATGTCTCTTTTGATGAATCTGAGAAACACATTCTATGTGATGTTGGCATATGAAGTAGCTTCCACCCATTTAGTGAAATAATCTATTGCCACCAAGATGAAACGATGCCCATTGAATGCTTTGGGATTAATTGGGCCAATAACATCTATGCCCCACATCGAGAAAGGCCAAGGAGATACCATGCTATGCAACTGGACTGGGGGAGCATTGACTCGGTCTGCATATATCTGACAATTGTGACACTTCTGAACATATCTGATACAGTCATTCTCCATAGTGGACCAGTAATAACCGCCCCTCATGATTTTGCGTGCCAACATATGTCCATTGGCATGAGTTCCACAGATCCCTTCATGGACTTCGGTCATGATTATTCGAGCTTCATGAGCATCTACACATCTAAGGAGAGTGGTGTCATAATTCCTCTTATAAAGGACTTCACCATTCAGGAAGAAGGCCATGGCTAATCTTTGAATTGTCTTTTTATCCACCTCATTTGCACCTACTGGGTATTCTCCCTTTTGAATATATTGCTTGATATCATGATACCATGGTTGTCCGTCTGGTTTAGTCTCCACACTGTCACAATAAACCGGTTCACCTTGCACTTCTACATGGATGGGTTGGACATTAGCATTTACCTCCAAATTAGTCATCACGGCCAAAGTCGCCAAAGCATCCGCAAACTGGTTCTTGTCCCGAGTTAAATGAGAGAACGATATATCATCAAAGCGTTTAATTAATTGAGACAAATGCTTCTGATAAGGTACCAACTTTGGGTCTTTTGTGTGCCATTCTCCATTAACTTGATAGATTATGAGCGCGGAGTCTCCAAAGACCTTTAGTTCTTTGATTCCCAAGTCAATTGCAACTTGCAAACCATTTGCACATGGTTCATACTCTGCCATGTTGTTGGTATATTCAACGTCTAGTTTGATGGAAACTGGGTGCTGTTTCCCAGCTGGTGAGACTATTACAGCTCTTATTCCACATCTATTCATATTAGCTGCCCCATCAAAGTACATCTTCCACACATTATTTTCTTCCCCATCTTCTCTTTCCAGTGTCAATACCTCGTTATCAGGGAATTCAGGCATGGTAGGTTATCCACCCTCCAGAGGGTTTTCAGCTAGATGATCAACAATTGCACTTCCCTTTATGGATTTTTCAGTAACATATTTGATATCAAATTCTGACAGCATCACTTGCCACTTTGACATTCTTAATGACACATGAGGACTATCAAATATGTATTTCAATGGATCCATTCGAGAAATCAACCAAGTGGTGTAGTATAACATGTACTGGTTCAACCTCTTAGAAGCCCATACCAATGCACAACAGGTCTTTTCAATCGCCAGATAGCAGGACTCAAATTCGTTAAACTTATTGCTCAAATAATAAATGGCATGTTCTTTCTTTTTGGATTCATCATATTGCCCCAACATTGCCCCGTGTGAAGTGGGTAACATTGTAAGATACAGTATTAAAGGACGGCCTGGCGTAGGAGGAATCAAAATTGGAGGTTTCATTAGATAAGTCTTGATTTTGTCAAAGGCTTCTTGGCATTCTTCATTCCATTCTCCAGGTTGATGTTTTCGTAGCAACTTGAATATAGGCTCACAAGTACTGGTCAAATTGGCAATGAATCTAGCAATGTAGTTGAGCCTCCCAAGAAAACTTCTCACTTCCTTTTCAGTTCAGGGAGCTGGCATCTCTTGTATCGCCTTCACCTTGTCTGGATCTACCTTTATCCCTTCTCTACTAACGATGAATCCAAGCAATTTCCCTGTAGACGCTCCAAAAATGCATTTATTCGGGTTCAGTCGCAACTTGTATTTTCTGAGTCTTTCGAATAGCTTTCGCAAAACTGCCACGTGACTTTCTCCCTCTTTAGACTTAGCGACCATGTCATCAACATACACCTCAATCTCTTTGTGCATCATGTCATGGAATAGTGCAACCATAGCACATTGATAAGTGGCACCAGCATTCTTCAACCTGAACGACATAACTGTGCAGCAAAATGTTCCCCACGGAGTTATGAACGTGGTTTTCCCTTTATCGTGAATATCCATGGGAATCTGATTATACCCAGAGTATCCATCCATAAATGAGAATCGGTGATTTCCGTCTGTATTATCAACAAGGATATCAATGTGAGGGAGAGGAAAATCGTCTTTCGGGCTAGCCTTATTCAAATCTTGATAATCTACACACATCCTGACCTTCCCATCCTTTTTAGGCACAGGTACAATGTTGGCCACCCAATCGGTGTGTCTTGATACCTCCAAAAATCCTGCTTCTAACTGTTTTGTCACCTCCTATTTTATTTTTAAAGACATGTCGGGTCGCATTCTTCTCAACTTCTGCTTTTTCGGCTCAGCTTCCGGATACAAAGGGATTTTGTGTGAAGCAATCTCTGGGTCCAATCCTGGCATATCATGATAGGACCATGCAAAGACATCCAAGTATTCTTCAAACAACGCAATCATTTCTGTTCGTTCAGGGTTTTCCACTATTTTCAGCTCTTTCTTTTCTTCTTCAGTGCCCATGTTAATCACCTCAACCACCTCATTGTCTAAGTCAAACCCCTTTTTTGTATATTCCAACAGATTTGAAAATTGCCCAATAGCTTCTTCATCATCCTCAGATTCATAATTATCGCAATAAAGTGCAGCAAGAGAATCAACTGATAAGCATCCAAAGTCCTTTTCACGTGGCAAAATGTTCATAGTATTTAGGTCACTGGAAAGCATTTGTAGGGGTTGGAATGCCAAAATAAATGGTGGATAAAACGCAAATAATACAGGAAAATTCCAATTAATGGTTTGAGAAAATGGTGATAAAAATAAAAAGGAAACAAAATAATAGAGGTTGAAACAAAGAGAATGGAAGACACGAAGAAATGTAAAAATTACTGGATAATCATGCAAATTCATTCAAATGATGTCTCGAAGTAGCATACATGAAAGCAAAAACAATTAATACAATCCCAAATAATTACTTTGAAGCAATAACATCAATCAATGGTTCAGCTATCCAATTCATCAGGATATCCTCACGGTTGGCAGCACAATCGTTGTTGCATTCTTTAGTCTTCTCAACATCCACCATATTGATAATTGGACAATAGCTAGAGGCACGGCTTTCTTCAGCCATAATCACAGCCGGGTAAGGAAATGTCTCTTTCAGATGAGGGATTTGCTTCATCTTTTCTTTTGGTTTCTTTTGCTCAAAAGCCATGGTCTTGATCTGCTCTTCCAATGACATCTCATATCCTAAACCGAATCGATTAGGCTTCCCTGAGATAGGCAGAGGTGTTTTGATACCCTGCAACCGTGGTCCCAGCCTTTTGCCGTGCTGATAACCATTTTTGGTCATGATATGAGCTACTACCTGATTGACTTCTTGCCTTGGGAACTCATTTTCAACTTGTTTCAGCCCTACTGCCTCCAGATTGTGCCATAAGCTGCTTTCCACTAACTCAACATTTTCAACATAAGGCAGTGTAACTAGTTTAGATACAAGGATCTCATTCTCCCCATGGATTGTAATGACTAAGCCATTCTCAATGTACTTAACCTTTTGATGCAAGGTTGAAGGAACAACACCAACATTGTGAATCCGTGGTCTTCCCAACAGCATATTGTAATCAGACTCAATCTCCATTACTTGGAATAACACCTCAAATTGGCTTGGGCCGATTTCCAATGGTAGCACCATCTCCCCAAGAATGCTTTTCTTTGCTCCATCAAATGCTTTCACAATCATCATTGTGAAATATCATTCTTGCTTATTGATAAGTACCTTAAGGTCGACACTGGTAAGACATTTAATCCTGACCCTCCATCAATAAGGGCTCTGGGCACTATGTGGCCTTTACATTTGAGGGTTATATACAGTGCTTATGGGTTAGTCTGCGACACAACTTCTTCATCTGAAAAGGTGATCATATTGACACGCTTCACTGGATCCACCATATTCACTATGTTCTCCAACGAAGTGTCAGGCTTGACGAAGGCTTCCTTCAGGACCTTTAGCACTACCTTTTGGTGGAGTTTAGATGACAGTATTAATGACAAAAGGGATATTCCGGCAGGAGTCTTTTTCAATTGTTCCAAAATATCATATTCGCTTTATTTCATGATTTTAAGGAACTCTTCTTCCTCCTCTTCTTCTTTTTTCTTCTCTCCAACATCCCCTCCGTCCACGAATTTTCCTTTTTCCAGTTCTTTAGGCCCATAGACTCTTCCACTTCTTGTTATTCCTTTTACTTCGGCCACCACTTTACTTGTTTGGGCCTTTGAGGTTTCCCTTACATCCTTATTTGTTTCCACTTTGGTTTCGTAGTTCCAAGGCACCGCATGTGTATTCTCATAGCCAAAAAGCATCGGCTTGTTCACAGTGAGCACTGCTTTTTCTAGTCTCGGAGCTGGATCAAGTGGCGGCACTCGAAGCACAAAGCGTTCTATCACATTTATTTCCTTAGGAAAAATTGGCCTCTTTTTCGCCTGAATTACGCCCAAGTTGAGCAATCCCTATACACGAGCCTTAAAATCCTAGCAATTTTCTATATCATGGCCGAGACCTCCACAATGGTATAAACAGCTTGATTCCATGTCATACTTCTCATCTTCCTTCATTATGGATACAGATGCTATGATGTCATATCCAGCCTCCTTCAAGCCGTTGAACACTTTTTCCATTGGTGTTCGAAGACTCGAAACCTTCTTAATCGAAGGTTCTTCTATCCCCAGAGCATTTACCCCACTTCTTCCCTCATGTTTTGGGATTGGGTTATTAACAATGTCTGGCTTCGAATCTTCCTGAAAGTCCAGCCTCCCACAAGCAATTAATTTTCTCACTGCCATTTTGAATCCTTCACAATCTTCAATGGAATGTCCCGCAATATCCATATGATATTTGCAAGTAAGGTTTGGATTATACCATACTGGATATGGTGGTTCTAATGGGTGCACTGGATATGCAGAGATCAGGTGGGCATCAACTAGTTTTTGAAAGAGGTCAGCATTTGAAATGGATAGCTTTGGAAAAGGTGGAAGGTTAGGAAATAGATTGCGGTTCTGGTTTTGAAAATTTGGTCGGGGTTCTAGGGTATATGTTGGGCAAGTTGGTTGATATGGTTTTATATGGATGTTGTTAACTTGAGGCTGGGAATATGGGACAGTGTTTGGGGTTGGTGTGGCTTGGTAAAATGAGTAAGGAGGGAATGATGACATTTGGGGTCGTGGACGTGTTGGTGTATACCTTGGGACGAAGGATTGCTGACTATGCACATAATTCACATCTGTCTCCTTCTTTCTGGGCGGGAAGCTTTTTCTCGTGTCTTCATTGCTCATGGGAAGCTTGCCGGCCTTTGCTAAGCTCTCAATTCTTTCTCCAGCAGTTATTAATTTAGAGAAATCCTTTTATGCTGCTCCTGCCATTGCCCCAATGTAAGGGGATCCCAAGGTCCCCAAGAAGTAAGAGCACATTTCAGTAGGGATAAGTGGTGGTTGAACTTGGGTAGCCAAGGCTCTCCACCTTTGAGCATACTGCTTGAATGATTCATCCTTCTTCTTCTGCATGGAGTTTAATTGCTCCCGGGTAGGTGCCACATCAAGATTGAACTTGTATTGGCTCATGAACAGATCCGCTAATTCTCTCCAACTAGAAATCTTTGAATGGTCTAATTGAATATACCATTCCAGAGCAGATCCAGTCAGACTTTCATGGAAGAAATTGATGAGAAATTTTTCATCTTTTGACCATATTGCCATATCTGAGAACTCCTTTTTCCATGCCGGTGCCTCTTAATGGCTTATCTGCATATGGTGGAAGCTTCCAAATGGATCAGGAAAGAGACCCATGCGATTATTAGCATATGCATGGGTCATAAACCAAACATATAACATCGGTAAACAGCACCGTAACCTGCCACCATTTTTCTTAAGATAGACCCCCAAGGAAAGGAAGGTATCCACCAATATGGCTAGAACCGGATTCATGCCTTGTGTCTCGAATTTGAAAAATACATCTATGGCGGCCTAGTCAACAATGTCTGGTGTGAATGGGAATAGGACCAATCCGTAAACAGTTAGTGCCAATGTTTGATTGAAGAAGTCCCAATTTCCTTGTTGGGCCAACATTTGCAGATGGGCTTCAAGAAAACCCCTCTTGATTCCCTGAGTAGATCCCCTTACTTCCATTTCCATCTGATTTGCTTCAACTCCAATTATTTTGGCAATCTTTTCTTTACTGACGTAATTCCCCTGATAGAGATTCATACCAAATCTTTCTCGAACTGGCAGCCTTATCATAACCATGTACTCCTCTATAGTTGGTGTTGTATCAAAATCAGGTAGTTCAAAACAACAAAGAGAAGGATTCCAAAACTGTGTGAGAGCGCTCAATGCTGGTGCTTCTACTGGGATAAGCAACAAATCTAATATACGCCCATACGTATCCTTGAAGGATGATCAGACTTCACGAGGCATCAACTGAATTATTTTCTTTACTTGCTCTAGCTCATTATTAGTCACTGTAACTCTGATGTTCCTTTTCCAATCATGTGCATTGCTAGTGTTCATTTGTAATGCTTCCATTTGCTTTGAACTGATAATGACTATTGCTTTATTAACAATCCAGGTCCAACTGTGGGAAAGAAAAAGATAAATGAGTAAAATTAAAAAGACGAAAAGAAAACAATAAATAAAAATGCATGCTCCTATTGAGAATATGAGATGTTTCCATAAGAAAATGATGATGCATGAACCCACGAATTTTTCATGATAGAGCAAATTATGAATAAGAATAAGAAATGATAAAAAAATGAATACGTGTGATAATTAATAGAATGCTTGTCTATGTTATGTATGCCTAAACACATAAAAAATACAAAGCATGACCACTTTATGAGATGATGCAATGGCTAATCCTAAATGCAATATGATAATGTTTTGATGTGAGTGTAACTAGTTTAAAGTAAAATATAAAGAAATGCAAAGTAAAAGGATGAAAGAAGTATGCTCCCTTTGTCCTAATAGGGTCGAACTTAATAGATGGGGAGTTCTAAGGCCAAAACCCTAATTTGGGTGTTTGCTAAGTTCAACTATACGTGTACACATTCATGGTGGATCTAGACTTCTAATAGTCATGGTCCCCAGATTGCCCCTATCCATAGATAAGGATCCGACTTTCAAATTAACCACAAGTAGGGATGAACCCTCTCAATATGATTGATCCATAAAGCCAGTAACAATCTGAGTGGTGTCCCAACAACTATCAAGTGAGCATGAAGCCCCTCATGACAATGTCAAGAAACCCCCTATCTTTTGGTTTGCACAGGCTCGGGTATAGAGCCTAAAAAAGTGTGTGAGATAAGTGATTGTGAAGTGTGTGCAGGGAGCATACAAACCTTTCAATCTTAAAACTACATACACTCCTGCAAAACAAATATAAACAATAAATATATACAGAACAATAATGGTCATCTATCTTAAGGTTTTAACAAATAAAGCCAACATTATAAACCTATGAAATATTAAATTCTATAAAGAACTAAAACATAAAAAAATGTACAAAATAAGAAAAGGAAAATAAGAATCAAAAGGCTATACTTAATTTGCACAACTAACTAAAACAGGCTTGACTCTCTTGTTCATCCCCAGTGGAGTCGCCATCTGTCGCAACCGGGATCGCGACGAGGATGGCGAAAAAAGAGAGTTTTCATTTTGAAAATTAATGGAGTCGCCACCAAGTTTATTAGAATTTGGGAAAACATGGAAAAATCCATTTATTTTGAAGAATGATCTTTGAAACCAGTTTTGAGTTCAGGAGTCGGTTATGTATAGGGAAGGGTAGAAATTTAATCCTACGCACCCCTAGTACATCCGTCCTTAGACGGTACCTTAGAAAATTGTGCAAATTAATTAATAACCCCTAAAAAAAGGAAAACAAGAAAAGAGACAAAACATATTACAAATTTAAACAAACAAATTAAGAAAAAATTAATTTTGGCTTGATAGGGATCACCTGCTCCTACATATCCCCTGGTGCAATGGGGAACTCAAAGTCACGTAGTTCTGTAAAAAATGATTATGGGTTGATAAATTTTATTTATGAAAAAAGAATTTATAACAAGAAAATCCATTATTGCACAGAATCCAAGTTAGCACTAGGCCACTCAATGAATTCCCATGATTTAAATAACAATGAAGGTAACATCTGCTACTCAATCATCGTTATTGATCATTACACGGATTAAAAAGACTTTTGTGAAGGAATGATTCCTTTAGAAAAACAGAATCTGTTCTCGCGCAGGATTTAAGTTAGCGTTTAGCTACTCAATAAACCCTTATGATTCAATAACAATAAAGATAACATTTGTTACTCAATTATCATCATTGATCATTGCGCAGATTAGAACAAATCTGGATGAAAATCCATTTGTGCACAGAATACAAGTTAGCACTAGGCTACTCAATGAATCCTTATGATTCAATAATAGTGAAGATAACATTTGCTATTCAACCACCATTATTGAACATCGCACAAATGTAAAAGATTTTAAAAAAGGTTAATAAAAAAAAATATTTTTGTTTTATTTCATATTTTTTAAAACAAAACCATAATTTTAACAGAAGTTGACCAAGATAATTCACAAATATAGATACACAAATAATTTGGACCAAAAAGCATAAACATATAAAAGAATTAAAATAAGCAGAAAATTAATTCATAAACATAGTTACACACACAACGCATAATCATATAAAATAATCAAACTAAAAAAAATCATAAACACAAATACACACTTAATTCAAGAAAAACACAATATATATATATATATAGATAATAATTAAAAAAAATCATAAATACAAGCACACAATTAATCCAAGCAAAACACATAAATTTATAAAATAATAAAAAAAAATCACAAACACACAAACATGTAAAATAAATAAACTAGAAATGCAAAATTATTACAATAATTAATTTAATCAAAACATATAAACACAAAGTATTTAAAAAAGGAGTAAAATAAACATAACTAAGCAATTAACTTAACCAAAACATATAAATTTTAAAAAAAAAATTCATACACGTAAACATAATCTTACAACTTAACAAAACATGTAAAATAATTAAACTGAAAAAGGTCCTAATTACTATTTTTCTTTTTTTTAAAAAAAGTCTTTTTCAATTAATAGAAACACTAACACTAAATTGATCAAAAAAGAACTTGTTTTTTTTTGTTTTTAATTAATTTACTTAATTCCATTCAAACAAGCATATTAGAAAATCCTCTTTTTTAATTAAAATACCCAAACATTTATTATAAACTCAAAGTGAACAAGACTTTTTATTTAGACTTAAACTAAATCAAACCCAAAAGTATATTAAAAAAAAAAAGAAAAAACTCACTTTATTTATGAACTGACAAAATTAATTCACAGACAAAATTGTTTATTTAAGTAAAAACACTAACAAAATATAATAATTTAAAGACTAAAAGCAAATCAAGGGTCCTAACTACCATTTTTTTTTTTGTATTTTTATGGTTTTAAACATAAAACTCACTAAAATATTAAACAAATGATTACATCAATTCCTAAAATAATTTATTTAATTCCATTCAAAAGAACACCAACTCTCTCTCTCTCTCTCTCTCTCTCTCTCTCTCTGTTTTAAAAAAAAACTCAAACTAAATTAATTCCTAAATAGACAAATCTTAAAGCCAAAAATTAAACCAACAAATAAACTCGAGTTTAAACACATAATTTGGAAATTTATTCTAAAAATAATACTAGCCCAAACTAAAATGAATCTTAAAACTCCCTTTTTTATTTTATTGATTTAAATCTACCCCTAAATTAACTCTACCCACTCCCTACACACACTCACACGCTCACACACTCACACACACATGCACCCACGCTCATAACTCTCTCACACAAGCACACACGCGGCACTCTCACAGACCCTCACTGACTCACACGCCCACCCATTCACTCTCACACATACACTCACTGAGCCATCTTTCTCTCTAACACACTCACACACACACGCATGTTCAAACGCATATACACTAACACTAACATTAACACTTGTCCACACATGCACTGAAAAATGAAAGGAACTAAGAAATAGAAACAGAGGAAAGAAACGAATAGAGAGAGATGGGGAAGCGCTGAGAGAGTAGGGGATAGAGTGGGAGCCAAACGACCCAAAGAGGAAGGAAACAGAGAAGTCGCACGAGAGGGGGAAGGAGGTTGCAGCGGCGGTGGTTCGCGGAGGGCGTTCGGTGGGTTTCAGATCCAAAATTTGTGATGGAGAAGGAGGCCGTGGCTAGTATCAAAGGCGGACATGGGTGGCTCCTCAGCCACTTGCGAGAGAGGAGCGTTTGATGGGTTTCACGACAGGAGGGAAGGAATTCGCGGCGGCCATCACCATGGCTGGGAATACGGACGATGAAAGGAGGGGAGCGGTGGTGTGGCTGTTGGTGTGAGATGGGGTGCGCGCAGCAATGAAGAGGAGGCTGTGAGCCGTGCGATGATGGAGTTTGTGGAGGAGCTCTGCGCGGCTGGGTTCGGTGGAATTGAGATGCTGGGCAGAGGAGCTGTCCGTGTATGGGGGAGCAAGGCGGAGGTAACGAGGCACGGTGGCTCCTGGCGGTTGCGGCCTTGGGAGACAAAAGGGGCAGCGGCCGTGGCTTTGGTGTTTTGTTAATTGAGAGGATGTGGTGGTGGTCCATGGTCTTTGATGGAAGGAGGTTGAAAGAGGGGCATGGAGGGTGATGGAGGAAGAGTGGCGGTGTATGGTGGTGATGGCATGGTGTGGTGACATGAGGGTGATGGAGCTTGTTAGTTGATGAGGAAGAAGTAAGATGGTGGCTGAGGATGATATCATGAGGAGGCCGCGGTGGTGAAGGGAGGCCGCGGCCTCTCCGTCTCTCTTTTGCTCCTTTTTTCTTTAAATTTTTTTGATAATGATAATATTGCTGTTGTTATTACCTGATTCTTCCCTTCTTGTTGCTGGGTTGATTGAATTGTTCTCCTCCTTTGTATATGTTGGCTATCCTCCAATTTCAACTGATATGCTGCCGAAATTTTTTTGGTTTTCTTGCTTTTATTTTTTTAGAAAGAATTTGATCTCTGGTACTATCTCTTTTTGTGTGTGTCCGTCCTCTCCTTTGTGAATATCTTAGACTTCCCCCCTGTTGTTTCTGATAGATATGTATATAAATCCTTGGTTGATCAATATTGGTTCTACAGGCTGGCTGAAGTGCGTAGTGTGATCCTGCTCTGTAAAGTGAAGGAAGTAATGATGGTTGAAGAGATGGAAAGGGTATCATTGTTGTGTCCACCACCATCATTGTGCAAGGAATGGAGAAATCCTCCTGTCTGCCATTGTTACTAATTCCTTTCTTTATTTTTTTATTATTTATTTATTTATTTTTATTTTTTTATTTTTTTTTGTATTTTATTCAGAAAAGGAAATGGACTGTAACAGAAATAGGATAACATAGAACGACCCTTTTTATTTTTGAATGGGTTGAACACATTTTTTTTATTTTAAAATGGGCTGAAGTGATTTTTTTTTTGACAATTGGAAATGGACTAAAACACTTGGACCCCCCTTTTTTTATAGGACAAAACGTAAAATAATAATAATAATAATAATAATAATAATAATAATAATAATAATAATAATAATAATAATAATAATAATAATAATAAAAAATCTAAACATGATCTAAACTGAATTGACTATCATTAGTCTACAAATAGGTTAAATTCTAAAAATATGTCAATTTTGATTTTTTTGTTTTAAGGCCGGACAAAATCGGGTGTTCACAATATATACGTGCTTTTCTTGAAATAATATTCTCTTTCTATTTGGCTCAATCTTTTCCTATAAGATAAATCATATTTGCACATGCAAAGTGAAACATTATTCTTGCTTTAAGTTTGTAACATACTAACCGGATTTGACCTATTATACTTTGTTAAGAAACTCAATAGAGGCATCAATCTTTCGTCAAAGTATTTTTTTTAAATTGGTTTTGTTGTCATTCAAAACTTATGAGCAAGAGGGTTCTGGAGCCAACATTGGTCTCTTTCGCCCAAGCGATCTTCTGAAGAAAAAAAACCCCCAATAAATCTCAGATCTTAGATCTCTCCCTCTCTCACACTCATCTCTCAACTCGCAGTCTGCGACCAAGCAGCCACTAATCCACTCTGCCAGTCCACCATCGAGTTGCTACCAAGAGCCCTCCGCATCTCCGTGAGACACCGTGTCGTGCTGCCACCAAGAGATCTCCATGGATTGTTGTGCTGTGCTGCCGCTAGGAGACCGCCGCGAGACACCTCCACCGCTGCTGAAAGAAAGCACTGAACGATGCTTCAAGTGGTATCATTGAATAAAGAATAATGATTTGCAATGGTTTTAGACTTTTAGTAGACTTTGGAAACATTTGCGTTCTTCACCTTATCTTTCTTATGGATGGACTTTGCAAGGACATTATATTTTTATTTGTATTTTTATGGATGAACTTTATTTATGTGCTTGATGGATGAACTTTGTAATAATTTCAATTTGATGTATTAAGACTTCTGTTTTGGTGAGTTGGTTTATTTTACTATTGGTATTTAATTTGCTTATGTTTGGTGTTTGATAGTTAGCAGTTGCTAATTTATATTCTTTAATAGTTTCAATATTTTTTATGATTGGATGAGTTATTCATATTTGATTGGTTTGTAATTTGGCATGTTATTATTTTGAAAAAATTAACACTTGGATTTTAATATTTGCAATATTTACTAATTAGTACTGTTATTTGTTTAAAATTTAAATTGGAATTTGGATACTGCAAAGAGAAATGCGTGTATATATTTTGTGAGGTAAAATATATTGTATGAATATAAATATATAATATAGGGTATTAAAAAAAGTAAAAAAAAATGAAAGGAAAAAAAAAACTGGTCCCGGGTCGGTCCGCTATTTGGGATACGGGCTTGTTACGAGGCAAAAAAGTGAATAGTATGCAGAGTGGTCCATGAACTTGCGGGCTTATGCGAGGCAGACGTGGACTGGGTAAAAGTCAAGTCCATTTATAAAACGGACCAGTCCAATCCAGTCCATTTAATTGTGGCTTGTCACGGACCGGTCTAAACGGACCGAACCGATCCACATACCCTTCTCTATCTATGCCTCGTAGTACTTTCATGAGGTCTCAATTTATGTTGCATGCTCATGAGAAGAAAGTTAACTTAAGGCGAAAAAGTGATGTTTTCCCCTTCTATTATCCCATATTAAATCTAGCGACAACCGGTTAGGTTGAGCTCATCTTAGGAAATTGGTGAGATAAAGTTTTGCTAGTTATTGTAAAATTGCCGGGGAGGTAAGATGGTTAGTTTAGGATTGTCGCAACCGGGATCGCGACGGGGACGACGAAAAAAGAATTTTTTTTTGAAAATTATGGAGTCGCCATCAAGTTTATTAAAACTAGGAAAACATTGGAAAAACCCATTTATTTTAAAGAATGATCTTTGAAATCAGTTTTGAGTTCGGGAGTCGGTTATGCATAGGGAAGGGCAGGAATTTAATCTCACACACCCCTAATACACCCGTCCTTGGACGGTACCTTTAATTAACTGTGCAAATTAAATAATAACCCTTTTAAAAATATTTATTTTTATTTTATTATAAGAAAGGAAAAAAGAGCACCAAGTTGTCACAACTCAGGTGTTATGAAATATCGAGTTAACAAGCCATCACAGCCAAATTAACATCTTCATTCAAAATGGAATACTCCCAAATAAATGAAAAATTTAAATTAAATAAATAAAATAAAATGTCTCTAATAAATGATAAATATTTCCAAAGGAGATAAAATGTATTACAAAGCAAGAATAACTATTTTTAATGAGATTTTGGAACATCAAGTTGTCACAACTTAGATATCCAACATACTGAGTTAATAAGCCGTCTCGACTAAATTAACATCTTTATTTGAAATAAAATTTTTGATAAATAAATGAATAAATTTAAATAAAAAATGAAAATATAAATTATAAATTACCAATGAGGCAAAAGGAAATTTATTTTGATATTTTTTATAAAAAACAAAAAAAGAATCACAGCTCAAATGTCCAAATTATCAAGTTAACAAGCCGTCGCAGCTAAATTAACATTTTTAATCAAAATATTCCTCTATTAAATGAAAATTAAATAAAATATCTCAAAAAAATATTAGAGAAATTAATTACAATTAAGATAAAAATTATAAACAAAACTAATTTTGGCTTGACAGGATTAGAATCACCTGCTCCTATGTATCCCCTGGTGTAATGGGGAACTCAAAGTCACGTAATTCTATAAAAAAAAAGATTCTGTATTGAATTGATTTTATTTAGAGAAATTTTGAAATATCAAACTATCACAGTTAAAATATTCTGAAATATAAAGTTGACAAACCATCACGGTTAAATGAACTCTATTTTTGAAAAGAGGTTTTGAATATCAAGCTGTCACAGCTAAAATATTTCAGAACACAGAATTAACAAACCGTCACGGCTCAATTAATCCCATTTTTAAAAAAATTATCAATTAATTAACTAAGTAAAATTTTTTAATAAAGCAAAATATCTAAGTATTTATTTTGAATTCAAATTGCATAAAAATCTTTTTGAAACTAAACGGAACCAAAACAAGTAACTCAGAAATTTAAGAAAACAAATACTAACGAAAACTTAAACTCAAATTCCAAACAAATAAAGCCAATGATTTAATTCAACAAAGAAGAAAAGACAACATTAACTAAAAAAAAATTAATTTACTAAAAAACTAAGCTGTTCCTAATTCTACATACACACACCCTAACACTAATACACAATTCTCTTTCTCACATACTCACTCAGTGACTCACTAAGCACTCCCCTTCTCATGCACAAACATAAATTAAAAAGAAATAAAACTTAGAATTATCTCCATTTCTCTTACACACAGATAACTTACACACAAATGACCATATTCACACACGCACACGTATTCACTTAATTAAAAAGAGAATGAAAGAAGAGAGTTAGAGTTAGAGGCAGAGAACTAGAAAGAGAGAAAGAGGGGAAGACCCACACATGCATCCTCAAACACAAACTAACACAAAAAAAGAAAGAAAAAGAGAAGCAAAAAGTGAAAGGGGGCGAGGGAATGAAGCAGAGAGAGAGAATGAGAGAGGGATGCAGAGAATAGAGGGAATTGGTCCATGAAGGGAGGCCGCCGGCTCGCGACTATGGACTGGCACTCAAGGCTGGCCAGCGCGCGAGGGGGAAGACAAGGATAGTGGGCCGGCTGTCACGATCTAGAAGCCGACAGCGGTGGCTTCATGCCAGATCTGAAGTGGTATTGGACTTCGTGACATAGATGTTGAAGGGCAGAGGAAGAAGGATGAGAAACCAGTCACCATGCAATGGTAACCGGTTCGCGGCGTACATACTGTTGAGAGGGATAGAGGGTGCGCCGCGATCTAGCAGTGGTGAAAGACGGTGTCCGCGGATGAGCTGGGTTGAGGACCGAAACAGAGATGGGTTTCGCAAAGTGTGTTTGCGCGATGGGGACTGAAGATTAGAGCAGAGGAAGCCTACTGCAATCGCGACTCCGATCTAGGCTTCCTGCAACAGTAGCGAGGACTGCCATGGTTAGGCTTTGTGGAGGGTGACTCGCGGTTGTTTCAGTGGTTGGTGCTGGCATTCATGGTGGTTTCAGAGATTTCTCATGGTGGCCGGTTGTGGAGGAAGGGGAAAGTGTGGCCGCAAAGGGGAGGGCTATGATGGTGGTTCCTGGCCATGATGGGGAACTTTGGTGGTGATGATAATGGTGGTTCACGACCAGGAGAGGGAAAGAGAGGTTGAAGGAGGATGAACCGGCTGTGGCTATTGGTGGTGGTTCGAGAGGTGATGATGGGTGGAAGAAAGGATGATAGGGGGAGGTGGAGAAGGGAAGCTGTGGGAGGATGATGATGATGATGAAGGGGAAGAAGAGGAAGATGGGGACGGGGAAAAGGGGAGGCCACGACAGTGCTTGGCAAAGAGGGGGAGGCCGCGGCCTCTTTTTCTTTTTTATTTTTATGACATTGATAGAATTATACCTATTCCTAATTGTATTGATGATTCTGGCTTGTATCTATGTAACTGCTTTTGAATTTTTCTAGCTCATAGATGATCCTTCCTCCTTTTTCTAATGTTGAAATATATATGCACATGATCATCCTCGACCATCTCCATTATTGATCACAGGTTGGCTGGCAATAAAGTCTCCTTCTTCTGTAAAGGGAAAGACATCATCATGGTTCAAGAAATGGAGAGGACATCATCATTACTCAAGAAGTGGAAGAATTATTATGTTTGCCATTGTATCGATTCCTTTCTTTATTTTTTATTTTAATTTTTTTAAATTAGAGAAAAGGAAACGGGCTGATGCATTTTCTTTTTCTTTTTTCAGAATGGGTTGAACACATCTTTTTTATTTTTGAAATGGGTTGAATTAAATGATTTTTTAATAACAATAAAAGGGCTAAAATGATTAGGCCTCTTTCTTTTTTTATTTTTTTTATGCACCTGAAGCAAAAATGCAAAACAATAATAAATGAACCCAAATAAAAAGGGTTAAAAAAACGAAGAACTATCGACAAAAATTGAAATGGTTTGCAACTTCACTTAATAAAACAAAACAATCAATATGGGCTAAACTCGGAAAATATGTCAAAAGATTTTTATTTTTGTTTAGAGGCCGGACAAAACCGAGTGTTCACAAGGATGGTTTTGTAAGATGGTGGTTATTAAGAAATGAACTTGAGAGCTTAATTATGAGAAAGTAAAGTATCATGGATTCTCTTGCATTCCCATGCTAAATGTTATAGCACTTATCATGCTTGTCCTGTTACGCATTCATTTACTTATTACTCCATTGCATAATTTGAATGTCAAGTCACTTAAGAAAGTAAAGATATATATATTATGTTAGTGCTCTATTGGTATGCTTAATCATGTGTTTTATGTGCTAGGTGGCTTTAGTTCTTTAGCTTATCTCATGCTTATATACTTAGCCTTATGTTGTGTTTTAGATTTGAATGCTAAAAATGTTGTGAGTATGGTCATGTTATTTACATGCGTTACTTATGCACTTGAGATATTGTCATGCATACATGAGACATTTGTTGTATTTATAACATTAAGAACTCACTTCAAATAAATAGTTTTGAAAGTTTGAAATTAAACTTTGTGCATGTATACCTCTTTCATAATGAAAATCAAAGTGGTTTGGGAAAATGACGATGACACTTGTGTTAGAGTCGAGAAGCCTTACTAAGAATCTTGAGTAAGTTTCTTATCATTTTCCTTTCTTCTATGTCATGGCCAAACGAGGATAATGGCATTGTTTGTGGTCTTCATTGAGATATAGATGTGGGATTGCTTTATACACAGGATTAGAGAGTCATAGCAGAACACAGAGATAGCTTTCCTTTGTGCAGTAGCTTTAGGGTTGTTATATCTCTTAGACGCATTTGTAGCTTAGTCTTTTGATAGATGTGTACTTGCAACTGGTTTAGTTATGCTATAATTATGTTTAGATTTTGAACTATTGTATGCTCAACCTTTATTGGTGAGCTTAGTATCCTATGATGTCCTTTATGTTTATGGGATGTCACCATTATGTTATAGTTATGATATGTTATCCTAGAATGTGTCATGTTATGCTATGGTTGGTATATATATATATCATGATGAGGTTTATATGATTGCTATTATTATGTGTGTATCGACCGGTATTTATGTGCACGTGTGGCTCGCGTTTTGGATTTAAAGTTCAAAAAAAATTTTAGCCGTATTTTTATTACTTGTATTTTAAGGAAGAATAAATTAAATTCTGAGATAAAAACATAACAACTAATGATCAATCACAATGCAACTCAGGCATGTTAGGTTAAAAGTTAGGGTGCTACAAGGTCATTGCAATTTTAGTGAACATCAGAAGCGATCAATGATAGTTTTGTAAAGTAGAGTGGTGTCGATGCTACTCTATAGCCAGCTCCCCTTCTTTGACTCCAAGGACTCTTTTTGACTTCTTCTTCAAAGCATGTTCCCAAGCTCCAACTCCACATTGCACTCTCAAATACCATCTCCTAAAATCTAAAATCTCTCTGTAAAAGTAAAAGAATTCATCAAGATATAATTAAATACTCAAAAAGGTAATGAATTAAAGTCATATTCAAGCATTGAGTGTAAAGAGATTCAATTGCAACTTCCTAGCAAAATAATGAGAATTTTACACAAATTGCATGTAAAATTACCTAGTGTAAATAGAAAATTATATGCAAAATATGTGTTCATTAACTCCCCAACACTTAAGCAATTGCATGTCCTCATGCAAAAATTATTAGCATTTAATTTCTTCATTAATGTTATTAAATTTTAATTTGCTTGTTTAGATTTGTAGATGTTAATTTATTTTTATTGTTATGGTAATGTGTATGTTAAGTTTATTCTAGTTTTGGAACTTAGGTAGCATATTTTACTTTAGTTTGTGAAATGTAATAAATTTAAGTCTACTATAGTTTAATTTGCTTGTATTTTATTTTAGTGTAATTTAGTAGAATATTGTAATGTATATTATAATAGTAGTTCAATTTATTATCAGTGTCATCTATAATTTTATCTTCAATTGTTAGTAAACTTTAATTTTAATGAATGGTAATGTTAATTTTTTTATGTGTAGTATGTTATTTATTTATTGTAATAAATATATAACTCTAGTTTTAGGGCTTAGTGAGCATTTAGTTTAATTGGTGAATTTTAATAAATTTAATTTTAGTTTTGTTAACTTTATTTTGTGGGATATTGAATTTAGTTTAGTTTTGTTGTAATTTATTTATTTTAGTGCAATTTTGTATACTATGATAATCTTATTTTAGATCATTTTTATATATTTTATGTGATACAAGATGCATAGATTTTGAAAACTAGGTGCTATAACTTGATGGTGGCACCGATTTTGCGGATGGAATCTTTTCTTAAGCAGGCTGGTTTTTGGTATGTTGTGTGGATGGTTAACAGAGACTGTTGTTTACCTCCTCAAATTAGAAATTTATTTTGATACTAAGTTGCATAAAAAATGTAGCACAGGGCATAACCTAAGTCATCCTTCAAGGAGACTTCATCACTTAGTTCGAAGATTTGGGGTTTTGAATAATGAAATTTAAGGCAATTAAAATTAACAGGTAATAGCAATAATAAAGAGGCATAAGTTCTAGGCATTCCTAGTATTGAAACTAGTTATCATAGACCAAAAATTGAATTCATTAGTGGCTATTAGTAATAAATTATTAGTAGTTCTACTAATGATCAATTGACCTCTAGGATTTGAACAATGTAAATAATTAATAAATGAAATCTTAATTTATTTAGAAATCACATTAATTTAATGAACCAATTGGTATAGCTTAACAGCCAATTGGAAAGATAATTCTAATATTCTCCCTCAAATATAAACCAATAAATCTATCAATTTATGCCCAAAGAGGTTTCCATAAACGACAATCATCAATTTAGTTATCCTAATAATAATTACAACAATCACAAATATAATTATAAAAAATAGAAAATACAGACAATTGAGAAAATTAATGCTTTCAATATCAAAAGAGGTATCAAACACCATCCCAATCAATCTAGAAACCTTTATGCTAGTAAGAAAATCTACTCATTCATCCCTGAAGGATCACAATAGTAAAAATAAATGGAACATGGAAATAATAACAAAAATTTTTACCATAATCTCCAGTACAAAGTACCTTCACTAATGGAATTTGTAAGAGAGAGAAGAATAAAGAAGAAGAAGATGTAGAGAGAGAAACCTAGTAGCTTAAAATCTGAGTCAAAAACTAGGGTAAATAATTGTGTCAATTCTTTAAATACTACTCTTTAAGATAGCCCAAAGTAGGGCCTAAAAACAGATTAATTATCTAATATCTTGTCATCGCTCCAGCACTGTAGTGCTAAAATGAGTGCTGCAGTGCTCTTTAGAGAATGTCACCCGAGCCTCGAATTTTGGTTCTTTTGCCAAGCACTGCAATGGTAAATGAGTGCATTAGCGCTTGCCTGAAAGTGAACATCCATGCTTTTGCTCCTTTTCAGCTCCAGGCTCATTCCCAGAAATCTCTAGCCTTGTTCTTGATACTTTACACTTGATCCAAAGCCATTGTGCACAAAACTATGCTCAAAAGACAAGTTAAATGCAATAAGATGTAGTTACAAATTATTCCAAAATCAGTGCAATAGCTAACAATTTTATCAAAATCACACAATGAAGACTAAATCAAAATCCTCACTATTGATATCAATAACTCAGTAAAACTTATGCAAAAAACTAAGGTTTGGTAGCAAGATAAGTGACATAAATGCCCCTTATCAAACTCCCCCGCACTTAAGCTTTCACATGTCCTCATGCGAAACTAAGATTAAACCAATGCATAGATGAGAAATAGTATACAAGGATTAGACTGAACTTCTAACTCTAAAATTGCATGATGCATGAAAATAAATAACATTACACCAATCCAATGAACCTCGAAGCACAATTGTAAGCTTTCACACAAACAATCAAGAGAATTACAATAGACAAGGCATGAAAAACAGCATAGCACGTTAGGTAGAATCCACATACGTGATGCATGGACTAAGTATAAAAATCTTCCCAATGTCAGTGTTTGCCACTCATTCACTCAAGTGTTTTTGGGTTATGATGCACACTCAATCACCTAAAATGAAAATATATTACTATAAGCTTGCTACGGGTCTCATTCTCCATTTTGTCACACATACATGCATACTGGATCAAGAGGACTTGTCTTTGGTTGGAATGTGGCTTAGATGAAGGTGGGTAATTAATTAAGCCAATAGAGCTAAACCTCTAGTCAATAAAGAGCAAATGCATACACCAAGAGCATAAGTGCCTAAGGGTATACTTTGTCTAACTAAATCACAATTATAGGCCTTTTAATTTCAATGTGGCAAATGTTCAACCAAATTTCTTCAGAATTTTTTTTTTCAGATTTTCAACTTTGCCCTTTTTTTTTTGGTGTGTCACTTGCTCAATTTTAGGTACACATTGTCCCTACCCTACACTTAAGTTGGGTTATATTCCTATACTCTTCCCACACTTATGTTCAAACACATATAAGAATTGTACAAATGCTCTCCTAAGCCTAAAGGTTGGCAATTTTTATGGTTTTTCACTTTTGGGTAAGGATGTACTAAAATAAAAGAATGAACAATAAAGCTCAAATGGACTAAACAATAGTAACATGCAAAGGTAGCTAAAAACAAGAAAAATGCCTCAATCATATTCAAGCATGCATAAGGAAACATATTTCAAACAAGACTCTAAGCAAGTTCCAAAACACAAATCCAAAGAGGAAAACACACATGAACAAACAAGAATGTCACTTGATAGTCTAATAAAAAAGGCTCAAAATCCCACATGTAAAAGTGTATGTATTCAATCCAAATAACACAGTGAATCCACCAAGTATGCAATACAAAATAAAGTCAACACCAAGCAAGTTAGTAAAGTGCATATGGTGTGAGCCTATACATGTGACCTCTAAGGTGTCAAAGGAATGGTGAAAGACATAAACAAAAATAAATATGATGCAAAACGCAAAACTAAAATGAAAATAAATAAACTATGAAAAATAAAAGAGAATAGTAAAGGAAAACCTCATGGTGGGTTGTCTCC
Organism: Dalbergia cochinchinensis; assembly: GCA_031216125.1. Classification (NCBI taxonomy): domain Eukaryota; kingdom Viridiplantae; phylum Streptophyta; class Magnoliopsida; order Fabales; family Fabaceae; genus Dalbergia; species Dalbergia cochinchinensis. The sequence goes on from CM062371.1 coordinate 26,330,862, forward strand.
TACCCAACATTTTGCTTTAATATCCCTAAGTTTGACAGTCAGGACTCTTATGGAGGATGTACAACTTCAACCCATAGATATGCCATCTGACCCCTAAGATCCATGGGGGCTTCATAAAAGTGCATAAGCCAATGCCCATTAATGTGACACAAAATCATCCTAGGTTCTCCAATTCAATTGCACCATCAGAGTGCATATGGGTGACCAAGAATGGTCCCTTCCATATGAACATTGACTTCCTAGTCATCAGTTTTAATAGGGGCTCATGCAACAAAATCCTTAGTCTTTTATAGGGCTTCTTTCTTATTGTGGGCTACTCTTGAAATATTCAGCAAACTGATGACTGCTGCTTGGGTAGTGTACCTGTATCTGGAAACTTGAAACATTTTAACATAACAAGTTCATCATATCCCACTGGAGGAGAAAAAGTAAGGAATGGGGAATTTAGATCCTTATACAGTAGATTACCATAAACATCATCAACTAGAAAATCAATGACATCAATGCCAAATACAGAGTGTTCCTCATAGGATATTTTATTGCATCAGATAAATAAAATTAGACTTTCATGTCTCTATACTTTATGGATAATATGCCAGCATGAACATCAATCATGATTTCAGTCAAAAAGGGTCTACCCAAGATCAATGTATGCTGGCCGACATTGGTGTCATTCTCTATATGAAGCACGTAAAAATCAGTAGGGAATATTAAATCATTTACATGTACTAGAACACCTTCCAATACACCTTTGGCTTAGTGATGTTATGGTTGGCAAGCTAAATTTACAATTGAGTAAGCTTTAGCTTCCCAAAGTTCAAGGATTGGTAGAGTAAATTAGGCATAACATTAATGCTAACTCCAAGGTTTGCTAGGGCTTTTGCGATGTGCGAGTTCTAAATAGTATAAGGAACATAAAATGTGTTTGGGTCTTTGCACTTGGTTGGCAGGTTGTTTGGCTTGATAATGGAGGAAACATTTACCCTAGTAGTTATCTTCTATATCCCATTACCCTTGATCTTCCTTCAATTGGTGCACAGATCTTTCAAGAATTTTGCATACTTGGGAATTTACTTGATTGCATCCAATAGAGGTATGTTTACCTCCACTTTTCAGAAGGTTTCCTAGGCTTCTGGATCGAGTTCTACTATAGTAGCTTTCCTAGGTTACATCATCTGTGGGAATGGTAATGGAGGAGTGGGGTCTAGAGAATTTGTGGGTTTTGTTGAGCGATGCAGTGCTTGTTGAGCGATGCGGTGCTCGATAGAATCTTTCTCTATTGCATTTCCCTCTTTGGCTGAGTGTTGTGACGCTCCCTTAGCATTACAGCGCTCACCTAAGGGATTTATTGCTACTGAATCTCCATCTAGTACTTACAGCACCATGGTGCTTAGTAGAATGCTTATCGGGCTAATCTCTTGCTTGCTTTTCTTCCTCTATAGGCCTAGTTACCTCTAAAATTTTCATCCCAGACCTCAAGGTGATTGCATAGACATTTCTCCTTAGATTGGGCACAATCTGAGCAGGTAAGTAGGTAGCTAGGGCTTGTTGGCTCTAATTATTTTTCATCTGGGTTAACTCCTTTCTCGACTGGGCATTCTCTTTTCTTAGTTTCTGCATTTGCTCCATCATCATCTTCATCATCTCAGTCATAGGGGGATCTGAAGATAGAGGTGCAAGAAAGGCCAATTGCTTCTGATGAGGTGCCAAGTACTTTTGTTGTGAAGGTTAGCCTTGTGGCTGAGAGTTATTTCCCCACTCAGATTAGGCTATTTTTTCCAATTTGGGTTATAAGTATTTCCAATTGGAAACTGCCTTGATTGACCCTGAAAGGAGTTTATTGTGGCCACCCTACTAGTAGAGTCATCTTGCAATGTTGGGCACATATTAGTGTAATGGTCATTTGAAATACATATGCCATAAATCTTGGGGACTACTAGAGTTGCTGCTTGGGTAACCATCAACTGCTTCATAAGCCTACAAAGTGTTTATAAGGTCTAGGCCAACACTAGATTATCTGTTCAGCTCATTTCATGAAGGCCCCTATATTTATGGTTGCCCTGGATCTAGATTACTAAAAGTTTGTAGCCATATTCTTTATCAAAGCATAGGCCTCTTCTAATGTCATATCTAGGAGTGCTCCTCCACTAGCAGCATCAATCATGCGCTTATTAGCAATTACAAGACCTAATATTAGAGGAGGAGCTGCTCCGGGATCTGATGGTTGGGGTAGTTGGCACATAGGAGCTTGAAATTCTCTCAGTACTCATAGAGAGTCTCATCTAACTGGCAGATTCCAAAGATCTCCTTTCTGATGGAAGCTACTATAGAGGCAGAAAAATACCTATCAAGAAAAAGCCTTTTCATTTGTGGCCAATTGTTCACAATTCCATCAAGAAGGTTGAAGAACCAATTTTCTATTGCAACCTCTAGGAAGAAGGGGAATGCTCTTAGCTTAGCATTATCTACCTCTACCGTATTACATCTTATGCTAGAACACACCATATGAGCTTCTATAGGTGTTGGTGTGGGTCTTCTCCAAACAGCTCATGAAACTTGGGTAAAGCATAGACCATGTACCCTTTTAGCCAGTGTCAAGCCTTAGGTATGTGATTGCAGGGGCTATTAGGCAAAGTCAAGAATGGTGAGCTCCCTAAGTATTCTGTTGCGGTCTCCCATATCCGTGGTATCACCTAAAGCAGGAAACAAAGGATCATAATTCTCGAAAAGTTCCTCTTGTTGACACTTTGCTTGTCTAATCTGCCTTAAAGTTTTCTCAATTTCAGAATCAAGAGGTAGTAAATTGCCGGTGGATAAGGAATGCCTCATACAAGGGAACAACTAGTTTTTTTTAGAATAAAATAAAGAGCAGAAAATAAAATAAAAACAATAAATAAATGAAAACTAGAATAAAATAAAATAAAATAAAAATAGTAAAAATAAATAACTAAGTTCTAATGCCTCCCAACAACAGCACCAAAATTTGATAGAGATTGTCACTTACCTCCTCAAATTAGAAATTTATTTTAATGCTAATTTGCACAAAAAATGTAACAAAGAGCATAGCCTAGGTCGTCTCTTAAGGAGGCTTTATCACTTAGTTGGAAGATTTCGGGTTTTGAAGAATGAGATTTAAAGCAATTAAAGTTAATGGGTAATAGTAATAATAAAGAGACATTAGTACAAGGTACTCCTAAAATTTGAACTAGTTATCACAGACCAAATATTGAATTTATTAGTGGCTATTAGTAATAAATTATTGGCAATTTTACTAGTGGTCAATTGACCTCTAGAATTTGACTAATATAAATAACTAATAAATGATATCTCAATTTATTTAGAAATTAAATTGATTTAATGAACCAATTGTTATAGCCTAATCGCCAATCAGAAAGTTAATTCTAATATCCTCCCTTAAACATAAACCGATATATCTATCAATTTATTCTCAAAGGGATTTCCCTAAATGATGAGAGCTAATTTAGTTATTCCAATAATAATTACAACAATCGCAACAATAATTATAAGAATAGAAACCGCAGAACATTGAGAAAGCAAATACATTCAATATCGAAAGAGGTTTCAAACATCTTCTCAATCTATCCAGAAACCTTTACTCTAGTAAGAAAATCTACTCCTCTACTTATGGAGGATTACAATAATGAAAATAGATGGAACCTGAAAATAATAGCTACAATCCTTGTCACAATCTCTAAGATAAAGTACCTTTATTAATAGAATCCCTAAGAGAGAGATGTAAAGAGAAAAACATAGCAGCCTAAAATCTGAGTATTCTTTAGGATAGCCCAAAGTGGGGCCCAAAAATGGATTAATTATCTGATATCCAATCATCATGCTGCAGCACTCTCCAGAGAGCATCACTTAGCCTCTAATTTTGGTGTATTTTATCGAGTGTTGTAGCGCTCATCCAAAGGTGAACATCCACCCTTTTGCTCTTTTTCAGCTCCAGGTTCATTCCCAGAAATCTCCAACCTTTTTCTTGACACTTTACACTTGATCCAAAGCTCATGTGCACAAAACCATATTTAAAGAGACAAGTTAAGCAACTTGGTGTAATTACAAATTATTCCAAAATTAGTGCAATAGTCAATAATTCTATCAAAATCACACAATAAAGAGTAAATCAAAATCCTAAATATTGAGTGGCATACATGCCCTTTGTCAATGGTTCTCATAAGTGCACTTGTTGAGTGTTGGGGGCCTATGTCACATACTTTACAACTTTCGTACGGAGAGCACATGATCAAAATAAAGGATGTGGTATTCCAGCTGGGTTTGCATGCAAATGGGCTACCTATCAGTGGCTGAATAGGTGCATGGGAGAAATTTTATGATCATGATATATGGTCATTGTGTACAGATTTACTTGGTGCGATTTCAAAAGAAAGGGATATAAAAGGATTCTCCATCAATCTACATTGGTTCACAGACACATTTGGATTATTGCCACAGAATGCTAATTAGCAGAAGGTTATTCATTTCGCTAAAACTTACATAATGGTTCTATTTGGTGGGGTCCTATTCCCAGACAAATCAAGGTTCATATGAAGTGGCTCCCTTTTCTTATTGATTTTTGATGAGATTGTAAACTATAGTTAGGGATCTGCGGTTCTAGGATCCTTTTATTGTGAGTTTTGCTGCGTGGTGAAATACAATGTCACCAAGATTGTAGGTTGTTTTGCCCTTCTGTAGTTTTGGACATGATATAGAATGCCTCAATTAGGCCATAGACAGCACCATCCACTCACACTGAGGTATATATTTATGTGAATATTTTTGTTTTGTTATTTATTTGAATGTACAAATTGTAATAATGAAAACCAATTACATCACACACACATAATATATATATATATATATATATATATATATATATATATATATATATTCCATATGCGGTTGATTTAGGTGCTCGACGAGCTTAGACATGATTCAACTACTGCAATATAGGTAGCGCATTGGTGCGATTAGTATTATTGGGGTAAGTCGCATATAATGGTTATGCTATTAACGCATTTATTGAGTTGTTTTTGTCAGTTTGATATTTTTTGTTCGCTATTGAAGTTTCGGTGGACTCCTTCAACCTGCGATGAAGTTAGGGACATTGCACGCCCATTTGTTTATGAGGAGGCCGATGTCTAGGCATCTGTGATAGAACTTACACAGTTTGATGTGATTGAGTGGTGCCTGCCAATCATGTGGTTTGACTATTTGGTGGAGGACAACATATACCAATTGTCCTGAAAAACATTAATCAATAGCACACCAAGGATGGTAGAGGGGATCTAGATGTATAGTGGCTTGTGTTTCATGTGACATGGCATGCTGCATGGAAGGAACGTAGGGAGTAGCAAGTTCAATGTCCTTATCCGATTATAATCGGCCATCTGTTAAGTACTTTTAGTGGCACTTGTCAGTGGCAAATAGATTTTATCGATAGTTGGAGCCCTTGAGGATCTTGAGCTTAGGGATTTGCCAAATGGTACCAACCCAGGCCCCACCAGCACCAGATATCTCACACCCTATTGACATCCCATACCGATGTTCTTTGAGATGTCGTGTACGCGTCGGGATGGGTGCTAACAAACTCCAATACCCAGACGAGGTACCTGGTGATGATAGAGGTAGGCTGGATGATTATGATTATCATCATGCTAATTATATGCAGCTTCAGCCAAAGCTTAGCCATCAGCCTCAGCTAGAGCCTAGCCATCAGCCTTAATTAAAGTCCAACCATAGGCTTGAACCTTAGTCTCTATGCATGTACCACCTGACATCTGTGTACCCTAGCCAGTAGTTCATGGTTGACCTTAATCACCAGTTTATGGCTAGCCCAGCCACTAGTCCATGGCTAGTGTCATGACCCGCCTAGAGAACGTGACCAATATATGAGGACTTGGATCCCCATGGAAGCCTTTAACAACATGACTGGGTAATATGCATAAATAAATCGAATATATTCAAAATATCTCAAACTGAAATAAATTTCATAATTCTAAAATTGTTTTCAATCATAAATATAGAACATAAAACTGCATAAAATCCATAACTTGGGCCAAAGCCAAACATAATTAAATAAATGACTGAAATTCTGAAAATAGTCAAAATAATATAATGCATGTCCAAGATCCTGCCTACACAATTATTGGAACACTACTAATCCGACATGACCAACAGTAAGCTCCACTCTAAAGCGAAGCTCACTAAAAGAAGCTGCAACACTACTGGGGAGGATCTTGTGGTGCAACTGAACCTGCAGTTATATCTGTGAAAGGAGGAAAAGAGAGGGGTGAGTTCATCAAAATTCAGTGAGTGAGCCTCCACTCATAACCCACATAGGACAACAACAAAGATACATAACATATGCATGCAACTTGATGTAAAACATTTTATATATAATTACAAGAATTGTTTTGTACATAAGTATTTAAGTTGATTAGCTGAATCTGAGTCAATGACTAATCTGATGGGCACCTAATTACATCCCATAAATAGGCACCTAACTAGGTCCCATAAATAGACACCATACTGGGTTCCTTCGAGCTAGTCCTCTAATGGACCACTTGGTACCACGGTTAACGATCAATCCTGTAACCGTTAACTTGCTGAACTGTTTCTCAATAATTATTGGCTAAAAACTAGTAGCAATAAAATTCATTGTTCTTATTGTTCATACAAACTGGAATCCATGAAATTTCTTTTTGATAAAATAAATCTAAATCATACATACAACAAGTATGGTCCATGAGTTTTTTTAAAATAATAATTTATCATGATAACTACAGAACAATAATTTTCTAAAATTTCCATAATCCATAAAAGCATATTTCTTGACATAAATCATTCTAAAATTTCATACATAATTTATATAATATGGAAAAATAATACTAATGACCAAAAGTATAGCCATAAGCTTAAAGCCACTCACCGTTGGTAGTAGGGAGTGTGTTTCCACTAACAATTTGACCTTGGGGAGTAGGAATGGCATCGGTAGCTACCAAACAATATAATAAAAACATAAACAATTTGACTTATCACCCAAACTGAGTTTGGGATGGTTGGGATGGTAGGGAGAAAGAATGTTGAGAGAAAATTGTGCCTAACAGTATCCAAACTCATAGGTTATATAAAAAGAGGAAAGAACTAACTAAATTCCATGAAGATCACTTACCAGAAGAGATTAATCGGAGAAAATTGAGAGAAACTATATTTTTCTCTCTAGGAAAATATCCTTGACAGCTAGGGTACTTAGAAAAATATTTAGGAGTATTGTGATGTGCCTACAAGAAAAAATATTATGAGACAACAAAAATTCAAGAATGGAACCATCAGTGTCGTGTGCACATTGTAACATCCTAATTTTTAACCCAATACTTTAGAACATACTTAGGTTAATCGTTAATCTGTTACTTCACAGTTCTCATTTTAACTTTGAAATACTTAGCGGAAAATACGGGTAAATTTTTTTTGAAATACAAAGTGAGAGCCGCGTAATGCGATATAACATGTAACGGACAAAACATACATCTCATAACGTCATAGCATAAGACACATAGAGGCACATCATGTGAAGCACTGAATATCATCTCATATATATATATAACTTGCCCACTTATAAGTGTAGGACTTAATTTGGTACAAAAGAATACATGAAAGAAAATACAACATGAACATAAACATAAACTACTCCCCTACCCGAGTGCATCTAATGGGATAACCTCTAAACAAAAGAAGGTTTATCTCCATCTAAGTGGTGTGTGCTCTATCCCGGGCTATCCACAGCCTCCTACTGACGACTATCCCTCGAGCGTGGCACGTAACCAGGAAACTGAGCAAGCTCCTCCGACGTGAATAGGCGGAACGGGGCTCGGAAGTGACCTCCTCGGTGTGGCCTCATCTCCGGTCATCGTGCAAGCCTTGGCTGAGCCACGGAGGGCTCGCTACTTTCCCCAAGGTCCATGGGTATGGTGGGGGAAGATCCCTTGGAGGGTACCTGGGTCTCCGAATCCTCGGAAGGATCCGTCTCCGAAAAAGACGACGGGCAACGGGGTACATACTAGGGGTAGTCTCGAACGGCGGACGCAGACGGTGGGGTACGGCGAAGCCTCTCCTCTCGGGGACGTGCGCGCTCGAACACCAGGTCATCGCCAAAAGGTGAGACGAGGGAGAAATGATGGGAATGTACAGGGGGAGTGAATAGTCGACCCATGAACATGAATACTCTAACCGTGCATCGACCCACAAAATGGAATGACCCGTGGTCCGGGTCATGGTGCACTTCCCATGTCGGCGTGTCCACGAACACTACGAACGTCGCCATCTGAAGACATGACGGAAAGAAAGGATAGAGGGAGTGAGAATCTTGCTAAAGAATCTCAGTAGGGCCTCCTACTACCTAGGTGTCATCATCTACGTCCTCAGGAACCTTGGGTTTAGTTATACAAAATGAGTGAACATGCATTAAGTCCATTTTTAAGTTCTAAAACATAGTTTAGCCAAGGTCTATTCATTTTAGAATGATCTTAATGTCATGAATGCAACATAATAGCGAATGTATGCATGGCACTACCTAATGCACATACATAAAACATAACATCAAGCATCATTATACTTAGTGGCATAAAGTGGCAATAGAAACATTCATATGGGATGAACTTAGTGACATAATCATAATCATGAAACATCTCTTGCTCATGGGCCACCCTAAAAGACAATCGAACTGGGGGTGCTCGGCCGAACCGGTGTCACCCAGAATGTGTTACATATCTAGGTTATGAGCTCATACCTTAACTAGTCGTCACTAGTTCTTACTTACCACTTAACGATAAGCGTATCATAAATCATAAATCCCGACTATCTGAGTACGGGTTAGGGGGCAATTCTCTTAGGGGTGCTCGGCCGAACCGGTGTCACCTAAGAGTATAAATGGGTACCGATGTCACATGAGTTCTATGGAGGTGCTCGGCCGAACCGGTGTCATCCTAGAACCCATCTTAGTACCTTAATTTTTAAAATCTCTTTAAGTCCCCAAATTTGTCGGAAATTCGGCAGCACAAAGGCATTACGCCAAATTTCTTCCAAATTTGCTTTATGCCACATGAACATATATCCTCATGAATTCCTCATATGACTAACATCATCATCATTTACATATCACATGCATCATCATAGAACATTCAAACGCTTACCCTTACGGTAGCTTATGCTTTGACCCTTATGGGTCTTAATCTTGAGATATAGTTCTCTAACATCTGTCATTCATATTTTATGCACCTAAGGGCTCATAATTAATCATCATTCCTAATTCTCATATTCATTCTCAAATCTGAAAAGCATAGGGCAGAATTTCTATCTTGTGGTTACGGGGTTCTAGAACTTACGTTTTAGACCATTTCTTAGTTCCGTTTTCACCTAAGGCGCTATAAATTAAATCTAAATCAATTATGAGACATTCCTATGCTTAAGAACTAATTAATAATCACATTTATCATGTTGTAATGTTGCTGGACAGAATCCAGAAAACTAAATGTTCTAAGAGTTCTACATTTGCATTTTTACGGTTTTCTAATTACTAGTTTCCCTATAGGTGCTAAAATTCAATTCTAATCCAAATGTTACCAAGTTTTTCATGTCTAAAAAATCCTAATCTGATTATGTTCCCACTAAAACAGTTTGGATAAGTTCCAAAAACAAATGGGTCAAAACTATGTTAAATTCTAGCTTTACGGTATTTCTAGTTAGCTAGTTTCCTACCTATTATGCATAGAATCATTTCTACATCATCATATGATATTTTCACACCTCAAAACATCACCATACAGCATCACACTCATCATGACAGAACCGAAATCATGGAGCTTCAGTAAGAGAATTAAATTGACATTTCGAGGTACATACGTTAACTAGTTTCTCTTGGAATCAAATTAGAATTTCTAAAACTCCTTGCAAATCATTTTAATTCATCAAGAGGCTAAGAGAAGCCTTAGGTCAGTGAACAAAATATATTTCATCTTCTAAAAGGGAATAAAGTCGTAACTCATGATAACATAACCTTGTAAAGATTTGTAAAGTTTTAAGAAAAACTTAAAACATAGACTATTAGTCCTTGTAGCTAGATGAAAACTCATTGCAAGTCCACCATCACTACTTGGCCGAAAACATGCATTCAAGGAATGCATTCATATTAAACTTTAACTTGAAATGAAATGGGCAAGTCTTTGAGCTCTAGGTTCTTAAGTTATGACATAAACTAAACGTGCTCATGCTTTTCATTTTTAATCTTGCTTACAAAATAAAGTGATGACTTAAAATAAATATGCAAGGCATAAACTTAAACGTGCAAGCTTGAAAGTAAATATGCAAGGTTCAATTCTTTATTTTAGTGCTCTTGGCCCAACAACAATCGACTTTAAGGCCGAAATAGATAGGCATTCGAGAAATTAATTAGGTGATGATGCAAGTTTAATTCTTTATTTTAGCGCTCTAAGCCCAACAACAATCGACTTTAAGGCCGAAATAGAAAGGCTTTGAGAATTAAATTAAGTGATGATGCAAGTTACATTTTAATCTTTATGTTCTTAGGTGATAGCTTGAAAGTAAAGGTGCATAACAAGAATATAAATGTAAATGCAAGCATAAAATAAATTATGCAAGTTCATTTTATCTCTCTAGAGCTCTTAACAAGACTTTAAAGGAACTTAAACCTCAACCCAAACTCATCAAACCAAGATAAAGTAAAGTCTAGAGTTCTTAGAACTCAACATAACATTTTTAGAAAATCAAAACATTTTGCATGTAAAAGAAAAGGAAATGGCCGAAATTTCAAGGAACAAAAGAACATTTTGAAACTCTAGAGTCCATGATCTTGATGATATATTAACACCAACATCATGAGACCTCATCATTGAGTCCTTAGAATCATTTTAAATCACCATCAAAACTAAAGTTCTCAAGAGTTCAAGAAAGGAAGAACTAGAAACATTTTTGCTCAAGAATAAAGATCAAGCTCTAGAGTTTGTTTCAAGTGATGAACATCATCATAAAACTCTCATCATCAAGCTCTCATTTCTTTAAACTTCAAGGCCCAAGGCCGAAAATAAGAAAGAACAAGGAAAAGAAAAGAAGTTCTAAAAAGAATCAAGAGAAACTATGAACATAAAGCTAGAACAAGAACTTTAAAGAAGAGAATACATGAAAGGAAATCCCTACTTGGTGTGATGAACTTGAAGATGGAAGAAGAAGATGAAGAACTTGAAGAACTTGAAGAACACTAGAGTTTTGAGAGAAAAAGAAAAGCTTTGAGTGTTCCTAAACTTAGCAAATGATCTAAAAGTGGTGCAAGCTCCTCAAGGCATTCTATTTATAGAGAAATGAAACAAATGAAGGGTGCTCATGGAGGAGGAGAGCTTCGGCCATGTGTGTAGAATTGGAGGGCATCCATGAGTTCCATGAGGTGAGATAATGTGGTCTTGAGGCATGGTGAGGTATGGCTCAAAGTATGGTGAGGTATGGTTCAAGGTATGACCTCAAGCATGGTTCTTTGAGTGAGAAAATAATTAAACATGTGGCCAAAGGGGGTGAGAGTTTCGGCCATGTGCATCAGATTTGGGGGAGGATTAGTTTGCATTTTAGTTGTGGTTTAGAGTTGTGTTTAGGTATATCTTTGATTATGTTTAAGATTAGGAATTTGTAAGAAAGTGTTTAGGTAAGGAAAAATGGATAATTAGGGTGGTCTAGACATAATTAAGGAGTGGTCTTGCACCATTAGTGAGTTAGATCCTCAATTTAGAGTCTAAACAACTCTAGACACACTTTCTTGATTTAAGGAATTGGAGAGAGAAAATACTATTCAAGATTCCAAGACTAGGAATCTTGAGTTCTAAAAAGGGATTTAAGTTTAATCTAAGCAATTTTAGGTTCTAATTAACTTTAATAAATTATTTTGACTCTAGATTAATTAGGGAAATTAATTAATCTTCGTTTAGAGCCTAATATTGCTTAGGTTTGCTTAATTACGTCATTAAGCTCAAAAACACTATTCTAGGGGCAAAATCGTAATTTTGCACTAAAACTGCCCGGGGCCACCGGGACTTGAACAGAGACCTCTAGACACATGAAAACGTGTTTTTAAACCTCTGGGGAAAGTTTCGGGCTCAAACGGCACTTCTACCTGCGTAAAAACGCTATAGGAGTATTTTAGTCATTTCGACCCGAAACTGCGGAAAACGAGATTTTTGCTTCCGGAAGCATTCAAAGGTCATTCAATCCCCTTCAAACATTGAGTTGACCCTTCGAGGACGACCGAGTTGGTTACCCTCGAGTTCGGGTCAGGAAATGACCTCAGGGGCATTTTGGTCATTTCCCTCAGACAGAAAAATCGGGGTGTTACACACATGCTGATCAAGAAAGAGCTTGGTTATCTATTTATGGCCAAAGATAATGCTAACATTTCTCGTTTCACCTAATAAAATAATAAAAATAATAGTAATGACTCGTTTCACCTACGTAACTTATATATAATAATAATAATAATAATAATAATAATGATGATGATGATAATAGTGCTCTATTTCACCTAACACATACACACACACACACACACACACACACACACATATTAATACTTCACCTAACACACATACACACTTATATAATATATTAGATAATTCTACCAAATGCACTAACTCACATACATATTAAATAATTTCACAACTACACAATCTGTGTATGAATGCGTGTGTACAACAACAACAACAACAACAACAATAACATAATTAATAACAATCATAATAATAGTAAAAATAAGTAATAATGATGATACTAATAAATTCCATATTTGGGATATCACAGGTAGTTTCTTTCTGCAACATTTCATGGTTGACCCCTCTTAGCAGTAGTTTATGGCTAGCTCTTCTCAGTAGCAGCTTGTGGCTGGCCCCTCACAATAGTAGTTCATGGTTAGGCACTTGTAGCAATAATTCATGGCTGGCCCCTCTTAGCAACAGTACATGGTTGACCCTACTCAGCAGTAGTTCATGCCTGGCCCTAGTCACCAGCTAATTCCAGATCCCTTTGTTCACTTTAGTCCAGTGCAGTAGTTTATGACGAGTTTGTCCTAAAGTGACATAGCTCAACATATATTATTTCGCTTGCCATTCATGATTGCTTCTCAGGTGCTGGCTAGGATAGAGTCGTTTAACATGCCTTGATCCATTTCAGTGTCCAACCACCAAATCATTCCTATCAACTCTCAATAGAGCATATCCTAGCTCCCTCTCATCAAGAGTCTCGTGAGGAGCTAGAGCCAGAGTCTGAGCAGAAGTAGGAGCATAATGAGGAGGAGGAACAAGTGTAACATCCTCCTAAGTATAACATTATCCTTAAGCCATGAAATCGGACTCAAGAGTTGTTGCTTATAATTTAGCGAACCTTTCTTAAATATTTATAGCTAGTTTGATTGATTCACGAGATAACTATGTCGTAATTCTATTAAAATATATAATAAAGAAACAGTACATTTATTGACTATGAATTCAAGTACAAAAGGAAGCTCTCCTATGAGCTTTAGTACATATCTATTATCTATTATGTTTATAGACATATCATACAACTAAGTACAACATAATAAAAGTATCAACTACTAAACTATTGCAATATGATTCCTTTTGTGTAGTAGCCCCATAGTTCTCTGTGTCAACTTGGAGACGACATGGAAATACAAACACATATGGGTGAAAATTATATAATTCTCAGTAGAGCATTTCCTCAAATACACAATTGTAATGTTATCTTCATTGTCCTATCCACTTCGGTTTATTAAGAAAAAGGTAATTATGCATTATATAATAACGGCTTATTTTTAAAATTCCAAATCATACCTTCAAAGTGGGTTGCTTTTGAAAAATCAATCACTTGGTTTACATTTATCATAAGCTCATAATCATAGTGAATAATGTCAAATAAAGTGATTCGATATGATATAAATACGTGTATGCCAAATGTAGTGAAATTATCTTTAATCGCCCTTGATAAATCGAAGAGGATTTCATCTCTCTTTATTTGCCCTCGACAAGTCGAAAAGGATCTCATGTTTCTTTATTTGTCTTTGACAAGTCAAAGAGGATCTCATTTTTTATTTATGGCTACAGAACTTAATTCAGTGTATCATTCTCATTCACTTTTTCTCAGTGTATTATTCACTTTTCTTTTTCCAAATGCATGCATAAAACACATATATGCATTCATTCACAATGTGATTTTAATCATCTCTCATAAACCAATCTTTAAAGGCATTAGTATGCATTGCATTCATATACAATATATTTGAACCCAATATCATTATGTCACCAATATAATGCATTAGCACAAATACAGCACATGGGCAGATTTCACACCTTTGTAGCATAATTTAATTTGCATATCAAAACAACAAATTCAGATGCTATAAAAATTATCCACGACACTTCAAATGTTCACAATGTCATGTAAAATTTTCAAAGCAAGCATCATTTTCTACTATATCAACAAAATTAGACAAATTCAGAGGCCAGAAACCCCCTCATTATAGCCAATAAACATAATTCCCAATTTTATTATCATATCAAATGAACATATCAAGTCATACAAAAATTTAGGATTGGACTTTAATATGTTCTCAACATCCTATAAAAATTTCAAAGTAAAAATCAATCATTTTCTATGGTAACAAAATTAGCAAAATTTATCTCTTCAAAATTGGTTATGCAGGCAAGAACCCTAACTATCTCGGTTTTTGATTTTCAGAAAAAGTAAAAATCTTTTTTAAAACCCAAGAAAAATACTAAGAATACCTTAACTTCATCATATAAAATTTTTAGCTCATGAATCCATCTACAAATACTTCAAAAAAAATATGAGCCATAACTTGTATATACAAATCCGAGAATTCCATCAACATGATTCAAAAATTATCTTGCCAAAAAGGGTTTTTTAACACCATCTAAACACTCTACCAAAGTAGACACATCAAATGCATCAACCAATACAGCCAAATGCATCAAATTAAATCAGCAACTAAATGGTGGGAGCATATTTGACACAAAAAGAAATTCAAAAGCTCTACTTTTTGGAGCCTTAGAGATCTTGGCTTTAAAGGATGCTCCAAGAATAATTTCCTTCACTTCAAGGCTTTCAAACCAACACCAAACCCTCCATTAGGCAGTAGGATATGCAATATCAATGTGAGAAATGGTAAGGAAATGAAATTCCAATTGGTTAGTTTGATAGATTATGAGGAGTAGAACAAGTTTTGTGAAAAGATTTTGGTGTTTTAGTGACTTTGAACTAGGGTTTTGCAAGCTTTGAAGCTTCTCAATGGTGGCTTGAAAGAAATAAGATGAAGGCTATAACTTAGAGTGGCTTGGCCAAAATTGATGGGTTCGAGTGATAAGGTTTGGTGATTTATCTTTATCTTGGTGTAAATGTAGTCAAAATGGGTATTTCTTCCTTTTTCAAAAAGAAATAATGAAATGGATGGCTAAGATTTGGTTTGTTGGTCAAAGAATGATACTTGGCCATCCACTTGGCTCAAGATAAGTGGCTCACTTTAATTTGGTGAGCAAGTAGCTTTTTCGGTGCTAAAATCGCACATCGAAATTCCATCAAATGAATAAGATATTGGCACCCAGGTAAAATAATAATAAATAAAAGACCATGATTAAAATTGACTTTCCAAGTTTTAATCATTGTCATCCACTTGGCATAAAGTGTTTGGTAAATGTTACTTGGCCACTAAATAACTTTTACAATGTTAAAAATCACATATCAAAACTCTACCGAATGGGTAAAACACCGTACTCAGGTAATCAGGTATTGCCTGGAATTAAATTCCATGTATAAAATCTTTATTTCTAGCTATTTCTAACCTTAACCCTATGTTTTCTCAGTCCTGGACATCTCCTGATCCCAAATCTAGGGTTTCGCTTGTCTCGACGAGCCTGTGGGGCCCACAATGTTACTATTAACATTCAGCCTGAATTTTTTTTAACTCGTTTATTGGGCCATCCTCATCATTGTTAAAACTATCAGATTTTTGAAATTATCATTAATAAACCTCAAATAAATTTTCAAATAATTTTTCAATGTTATATTACATGTAACACCCGATGACGAGGGTGAAGAGTGATTGTCGATGCAAGAAGGCACGGACAATGAGCAACTCTTGGCAGGGTTCTAAGCAGAAGGGTACATGAATGAACCGATTACACACTAGAATGAAATGGATCTTAAGACTGTATAGGTATGGTACTATACAGTTAAAGATGGCTTAGATGAATTGATTTGTACTACCTATACCAACAAGATACATCTTATTTTGGATAGCCCATTACTAAAGAATGCCATGGTTAAGCATGCTTGACTTGGAGCAATTTTGGGATAGGTGATCTCTTGGGAAGTTTTCCCAGAAAGCATGTGAGTGAGGACAAAGCACACTAAAAAGACCCTGTGTTGGTTTGTGGGGACAGACATCAATCCATAAGGTAGCCTGAGCTATTATAAGTGGCATCAGAGCAGCACTTCTCCCAGTACGGTGTGGTTCGAGGACGAATTAAGTGGAAGTTAGTAGGCATATAATACCCGGTGACGAGGACGAGGAGTGATTATCGATACAGAAAGGCATAGACAATAAGCGGCTCTTTACAGGCTTCTAAGCAGAGGGGTACATGAGTAAACTAATTACACAACGGAATGAAAAAGGATCCTAAGACTGTATAAGGTATAAGACTATATAGTTAAAGATGGATTATATGAATTGATTTGTACTACATATACTAACGAGATGTATTTTCTTTTTGATAGCCTATCACTAAAGAACTCCATAGTTAAGCGTGCTTGACTTGGAGCAATTTTAGGATAGGTGACCTCCTGGTAAGTTTTCCTAGGAAATGTGTGAGCGAGGACAGACAATGGTCAATCCATAAGGCAGCCTGGGCTGTTACAACAAGAGTAGGTGCAGGAGGAAGAGCAAGAATAGGAGTAGGAGGAAGAATAGGAGTAGGAGGAAGAATAGAAGAAGGAGCACTAGGAGTAGGGATAAGAGCAACAGTAAGGACAAGAGTAAGAGTAGGCACGAGTTAAGAAGCATGTACAAGCTAGGGAGCAGGTACAGGCCTAGGTGGGGCAGGTAGTGATTATGATTGTATAGTGTTTATGTATTTTGGACTTTTATATCATGTACTTGAGATTAGTACTTTGGATGGTTATATAGTGACTATGATTGTATATTTTATGTATTACGTACATTAACTTTTTATTTTCTATTAGTGATTATGCATTTCAACACTTTTATGTCACTTGTGTAGTCTTTCGTTGTTTATTTTAATTTAATTAACATGGTTACATGTACTGTGTAAATTAATAAAGATTAAACAATAAATTACATTAAGAAAGAGGCCACATAAGAGTTACATTAACCAAGACACCACAACAATTACATTAACAAATAGACCAGAACAAAGTTAAATTAACAATATTGCACTGAATAGATTACACTGAGTAGATAACACATAAGGAGCAATAATAACAAGTGGGCTACATAAAACCAAGACATAACACGTTAGGAGCAATAAGAATAGAATGAATCAATGACGTTGGCTAAAAAATGGAGTATGCACGCATCGTCTGGTATGACTTATTCCCTTACACAATCCACAACATTTTTCCAGGCCCTAATCAACCTTACCTATTTCGTTGTGAATCCTTGTGGAAATTGGACAACCATAAATAGTTCGCTAGGAGGCCCAATGTATGGTAGCCACGTCTTCATTAGCAATTGCAGAGAATTCCATTTTGTACATGTTGAATACTGATTCCATGTTTTAAACTTCATGAACAATAGAGGTACACTTTTGTCAAGCATTAACACACGTGGTGAGTGTGTGACGGCATGGAGAGTCCAATTTTCGGAATTCCCTATAGTCACACCATCGCTCAATTGAATCCATTCTGAATTCTTGCTGATCGTGACTACCTATGTCATCTCATTCAAATGCTAAGTATTCCAAAGTCTCTTGGCTGATTCGAGTGGCACTCATGTTGCCAAACTGTCACATGTGCTCCTCAATTGTATTCAAGAGAGTCTGAAATTTTCAGCCACTTGCAAGTTGTGTCTTTGCCTTTATCCCTTTTCTAACAAACAACTCAATAAGGCGATAGTAACTGGACTTGACTATGGTTGTAATGGGAAGATTGTGGGTTCCTTTCATGACAGCATTTCATACACTGCTCTAAATTGGTTGTCATATGCATGAATCGATAGCCATATTAGAATGGTGTACCTAATTATTGTGTGTTATGTTGCTAACCTATGCACACATTGTGGGATCCACATTCCTAGATGCGCTAAACCAATATAGAAAATTGTGCTCAGTCTTTGCATATGCTGCGTTCACTAGCAACCATTTGGCTTCTTTGTTCTTGAATTTTATACAAAGTTTGACGTGATGTGGCGAGCGTAGTATGCATGATAAGCTTATAGAGGATGCTAGCCACTCCCTTCCACATCTAAAGATGCTTTGATAGCATGATGCCTATCATATATGACAAGAATGCCCTCTTAGCGCGTCACATGCTATCAAAGGTTTCTTAAGAACAAAGACCATGCTTCCTTTGTCTTTCCCTCTACCATGACAAATGTAACTGATGAAATATTAGAGTTGCCATCTTGGGCAATTATTGTCATCAACAGTGTTCCAGCATACTTGCCGTATAGGTGAGTGACATCAATCGCAATAAGCCGTTTGCAATATTTGAACGCCTCTATGCATGGCGAATATGTCTAGAAAAGACAGTGCAACATAAAGCAACTATGATCGACTACATCACCAACATAGTATGATTTAAGTCTACAACTTGATAATAGTACCTGGCATATGAGACTACAGACTGCCCAACCATCTAGGAAGGTCACTATATTTGGCATATTATGGTCCATATTGAGTAGGATGCTCTCAAGATTAAGATTGGGATTGAGACTGCCACATGAACTGTTCACCCAAGTTTTGTGCATGAAAGAGCTACTGCTCTTCTTCACATCATTTGCTACATGATCGAGCTCCTCCTCTTCATCATTTTCATCATCTTGCTGCATAGTAAAATCAAAATTCTCAACTGAGCCAGCTTGTGCTAATGCTTGTGGATTTAGAGGTAATGGCTCTTCAACCTGCCTTGAAAGATGTGCAAGGCATAGAGAAGCCAAGTCATCATCTACTATATATGAGCTTTTCATATGATCACAGGGCACTTTAAAGGATGGGAATGCATTAGGTGCAGCAACAAATGATGGACCTGGAGCTGAACCTCTATAGTTAAAAGGACCATCTTGGAGTTCCACAAATAGATATATTGTATGAACTTCGGCAAATGAGTGAAAATGAGCGAACATGTGATTAAGGTGCTCGCCATTTCGAATTTAAAACCTTCTATATTGGATCCTATTTGGCCCAATATCAACCACCATCCTATAGAATATTTTTGTGATTTGCTTGTTGTTTCCTTGTACTCTTCTAGTATTATACTCTACAACTCTAACAAACTAATAGGTGGATGGACAACTAACCAAGTTGGATTATCACTACAGAATGTGTCACCTTCCACTGTGTTTATAATATCACCATTATAGTAGACATGAATATGAACATAACTCTCTGCATATTCTCGCTAAAATTTTTACACTCAATCACTTAATTTTTCCAAGATGATACTATCCTGATCTGGGGACCTGTATTTATAATTGAGGAGCAACTTAAAGTCGACTTAACTCAGCCTAGGCAATGTTAGAAGTCGATTTAAGTTTTTGCCAAACTGAAGTCAATTCAAATTGACTTCTATTCATTATAGAAGTCGATTTCAATAGTCTTTGCATTGTTCCAGACATAATACTCTTAAGTTGGTTCAAATTGACTTCTTTGTATAGTTTGATCACCCTAGCATAATGTGACCTATTCATGTAATAGTAGCAGGTGAGCATCTATGCAAAGTCAATTTATATTGACTTGATTACAATTTCGAATGAAATTTTAATTGACTTCATTTGTATTTAAGTGAAAGTCGATTTAAATTGACTTTTACAAAATAAAAAATAAGACAAATATGTAACTAAATAAAAAGTAAGAATTGTTTGTAATTTGGTACTTTTTTTATTTTAATCACATAAAAACCCCTTTGTTTTGTTTTACATCCAAACAACAGAAGAAATCGCTGTTTTTTTTTTTTTGTGACAAATCACTAGAGTATGAGAAAGGAAATCACTATTTTATCCTTGTTTTCTTCTTTTTCATTTTCTTTACCCTTGCTTTCTCTTCCCATCAGAATAAAATTTCAAACCCTAGCATTTCTTTCCATTCTCTGATTCATGCCTTCATTTGTAATCTCGTTCGATCATTCCCCCATCTGATCCATTCTTATCATCCGCAAGTCGCCATTAGCTACTGGCTAGGCTTCTGTTTCACCTCGTAACAGTGTAACCAACCATCGCCCTCTCCTTCTGTGTGTGTGTGTGTTTTTTTTTCTTGTTATTTACTATTTATTATTATATTTACATGTTACATAATAGAAGAGAAAACCTCGTATGATGTGGCCTTAAGGCGTAAACCCTTTTTTTGACTGTGTAGATTGGAATCATAGCATAGCAATGGCAAGAGCGGCTCTCCTCCACTTGATACGGTCACAGAGCAGGAACCATTTGTCTACGAATGCAACTTCAGGTTCTCTTCTTCCTCTTCTTCTTGCTTCACCTGTGTTTGTGCTATTTTCACTTGCTGCTTCTTCTGGGTATTAAAATTACCTTTGGAATGAAGCCCACGCATTCATTTAATCATCTGGGTATAGTGAGCTTATGCTAGTAATAATATTGATCGGTTCAGGAAGGTGTACCGGTGACTGGATTATAGTGTAAGTGGCGGCAATAGAGGTGATTGCAATAGTGAGGGCAACAGGAGTGATGGAACTGCTATTGAATCTGTAGAGATTTGATAAAGGCTTGCAGGACATTTACAATGTTTGAATATTTTTGATCAAAATGAGTCTGAATCAAATCTATCTCACGGGTTTGGGACTTTGGGTCACCTCCTCATATTTTATGTTAATTCGTCCTCTCATTCGGTTTGTGTTATTGACCAAATATTCTTATTATTGTGAACAATATCACACAAAGTGATAACCTTTGTTCGATTAATGTCAAGTTATTAGTTGATGCTTCTAGCTGATGAAAGTCTAGTACTTATTAGTTCTTAGCCTTGTCTCCTTGTATATATTTTTCGAATGAATAAATACAAACATATAGCTTACCAAGGACCCCAATCAGGTTGTCCCATCAATATCAATTGAATGAAAAACAAATATATGTGTCAGTTTTTGCACTGTTTATGTTCTGAAAGTAAACCCATATGTGCTGAGATATCTGATTTTGTGTTGAGGCTGAATAAACTTGAACCAAAGAGACCAGACTCTAGTGGTCATGATTTTGAACGCAAACAGAAGCATTGAATCTTGCTGAACTGACTCAATGTAATCATGGGTCGAGGTTTGGTTTGTTTCAGTTAGAACTGGTGTCTGTGAAAGAACAGTAGAAGAATGGACTGAATAATTCTGAGGGAGGGATTCAGTGTGAATCTCCACCCATCAGGTTTGTATTGATATAAATCTGGGTAAATATGAACAAGTATAGCAATATGAGTGTTTGTGTATGCTGAAATGTAAAAGAAAGGATATGGCTTGGGAATAAGGATCCCTTCACCCTCTAGCCTGGTTCTTTGATTCTGCCTAACCTTTCCACACTCCACTTGTTCGTATATATACAGCATTCCTCCCTCCAAATCCCACAAAATCCTCTTTCCGTCAACAAAACCCTGCTACAAGTGTGCCCCTCATTCTCTCTCACTTCACATTTTCAGTAATTAATAAAATTAAGGCTTAATTCATTGCTATTGGCCTGGTCTCTAACAGTTTTGAAGCCATGGTCACTGTTATTTCAGTTCCTTCCAAATGCCAATAATCTGTTAATTATATGGTAGAACTGGATCAGAAGATCGACAAAGAATGTGAAGAAAATTGGGATTTTGATTATGGTTCTTTATCAATATTATTACAGAACCAGAAATGTGAGATGCGACAATACAATACTATTTTGATTTTGCTGATGAGATTTACTTTGGACTTGAACACCTTAGCAATATGTCCGAGTTGTTTATGACTACCAAATCATGCATCAGGTCTCCAGTAGCAATAATTTTCAAGGTGTATGTCCTTTTGCTAGGACGATATTTCTTCTGGTTTGGATTTTCTTGACTGCTGCTTCCTTCCCTTTTGTTTTTGTAGAAATTCTGCTTGCTTTTGTTGATTTATTTGTTTTAGCACCTTCCTCAGTTTTCTCGCCTCAGGGCCCGCCTTTTACCCTTATGCTTGTAGAGCACTCATCAATTCATAAAGGGATATTTTGTTAAGATTATTGGACTCTTCCAGTGAGGATATTTTGGATTCTAAGCCCTCTAGAAATGCCACAAGAACCTTTTCTACCACTCTGCTATCAGGAAAATCTTCTCCAATTAATCTGATTTCATTTATAATTGTTGAAATTCTTTCAGAGTATTTGGATGTTGTTTTGTTTGCCTGCATAGATAGGACTTTGAAGTCCCTCTCCAAATTTTGAACTTGCGTTTTCCTAGTCCTTTAACTACCTTGATATTCCTCCTTCAACGTATTCAAGATTTTGTTGGAAATGGAATCGGAAGCATTTTGAAGTATGGCTTTGGCTTGGGATCTTTGAGCCCGTTTCTTCAATGTGTTGCTTGATTTGAGCAACAGTTGGAGTAGAACTCAAAGATTGTACGGTTTTATCCTCCACTCACATCTCAAAGATCAAAGGCTTCTAAATAATTTTTCATTTTGGAAGATCAAATGTGATAATTTTTCCGTGAAGGAAGTGGATGGTATGAGGAACATTGTAGGATACCATTTGTGTGAGGGTTTAAAAGAGAGGTTTAAAGGTTCTGATTTATAAAAAGGTTTAAGAAGGGTTTTTTGATGAAAGTTTCTGGTTTTCTCTCATACTCTTAGATCCCAAAAGAGATTTGTTGAATCGGAGTTTTAACAAGAGGGAAGGGAGATAAGATTTACAAGAAAGAATGTTGGTTTAAAAGAATTTGAAATTCACACACACAATATATGCTTCACAATAAGATGAAGAAAGCATTGTTTAATCACCATACTCTCTTCATGATTTGATGATCAAATTCTCGGTACAGGGCACTGCCATTCATTGGCTAAAATGGTGAATAAATAGTAATAAATTTTTTCTTAATACATGTGGAAAAACTTAGGCAGTGATGCAACTTGAACCAACTTGATCAATTTGAGATGTCTCATGCGTTCAACAAGTTGCAACTTGCAGTTTGGTCAATTTGACAATTCAAATCTTATCACTTTGACTATTCAAAATCCAGCCAGTAAATGTGCTTGCATGCTTATCATCCTGCACGTGTGTGTGCTGTAATTTTTCTCAAATTTTTTTTGAGAAGGTTGTAGAAGCAAAAATGGCGGTGGGGCAGTTTATTTACAAATTATCATTGTCAATACTAACTAACTAATTGTTAGTCCTACCAACTAGGGCCCATTAACTACAGGCCCAAGGTCCTAACAATGAAGATCATTTGGGGGATTTATGGTGATTTTACCCCATTTCAAGCTTTGATCTAGGATTTTCTGGTTTGCTTCTCCCGTTGTCGTCAACCTCCTCTCTTACTTGTTCTTAGACTTCATCTTCTCATTCCCACCCTTTGAATCTTTGCCCATTATCCTCAATTGATGTTCTCTTCTCAGTTGCCCTTGTACTCTGTTCAGCTGCAGCTGATGATGCCCTCTGCTCTCTTTTGGTTAGGGTTTTATTTAATATTTTGGTATATTTTTATTTTGTGCTGAAACTTTCTTTTTTGCCTGAATGAGTTTATTAGGGCTAGGTTTCTTTCTTTTTCTTTTCATCTTTTCTTTATTTGACTTCTACCTTTGTTAATAAAGAGAAAACTATTATCAGCTCCAAAAACTGCTGGCCTTTCATTTTAAGTCTTAAATGATTAAAACTTAATTCGGGTTTGGTGCCATAATTTTTTCCTTTATGCTACTTTACATGCATTGCATTGACTAATTGTTTATGAAGGTGATTGCATGTTTAGTCTAGATCGTAACTTTTGATTAATAATGATTAACATGTATTAAGATGTGGGTAATTTTTTAATTTTGAGTTTATTTGTGTGTAGCATAAATTGCATATTATTTATCCCTATTAATGATGCCGGTCAACCATGTTGCTATTTGCTAACCCTTCATAATTTGAGGCCTACAATAGCATAACAAACATTATTAATGTATAGTTTGTAATTGTATGTTAGGGTTGTCCTACAGGGAATCAGTGGTCACTCATGTTCATGTAATGGATTTGATGGCTCCTCACATGTTCAGTTCTCATTAAAAAATGCCTCCTGTTGTGATTCAAATGTTCTGTAGAGTTTAATTTACAATTTTATTCATAACAGTCTTGGTATTCAGCTCCTGTTCTATTCAGTTCTTTGAATTATGTTGTCTGTAATATTCTAGTTTAGCAAAACTAAATTAGTTGTGTTGTACTATTATATGGAGCTTCTTCTCAGATGTTTCTGGATTTCTGACTGGTTAGGATGCCATATCTGTTTAAGTTTGTTTTTCATTGTAAAGATTTTACATATTAATGTTTTCATTTGTATATATCTGTTTCCACTGTGCAGCATATCATCGTTTTAGGTCCTCAACAGGTGGATGGCCCATCAATGTTAATCCTACCTTTAAAACTACCTCCCAACATGCTGCTACCCAAATAAGATTGGCATCTCAAGCCACAACTACTGAGGAAGACAACAAGATTAGCATTGGACCTCGAAGTGGAGGACACTTTGGAGAAGATGACAAAGACAAAGAAGCTGGAGTTGTTTATTATGGTCCGATCTCAAATACCATTAAAAAAGTAAAACTTCTGTCTCTCTCAACCTGCTGCCTCTCGGTATCGTTGGGTCCGGTCATAACCTTCATGACATCCCCTGATATGAATGTCATACTGAAGGGTGCAGTAGCATCATCTGTTATATTCTTTAGTGCTTCTACCACTTTTGCCCTTCACTGGTTTGTTAGCCCATACATTCACAAACTCAGGTGGCAGCCTGGTTCAGACAGCTTTGAGGTGGAGATGATGTCCTGGCTGGCAACTTATATTCCAAAGACCATTAAGTTTGCTGATATTCGTCCAGCACAAACCAATAGGCCTTTTGTGACGTTTAAGGCTAATGGGAATTTTTACTTTGTTGACACCGAGCACTGTCACAATAAGGCACTTCTGGCTAGACTCACCCCCCAAAAGGTAACTCATGAATCAGCTTTCAAGAACTTGTGATTTGAAATATGAACTCTGCGATGTTTTAGTGTTAGTATGAGTTGAGAAGCTGTAGCCCTGCCTCAATTTCAGTCTGGAATTTTGATGTAGACAGTGAATAAACCCGGGTTGTGGAACCATGGGTTTGATGAACTTTTTTCTCTTTGAATCCAATAGATTGTTTGATTCGGCATTTTAGAACTCAGGGTACTCTCGAGTAGCTTAAATTATGATGTTTGGGATTTCCAGCTAACTTGCTGGTTATTATTGAGATGAAATAACAGAAAATGATGTTTTTTCCAAAGCTGTGAAATATAGCCTAATAATCTTTTATGTTATCTTCCATAGATATTCTCAGATTATCAAGAGTTATTTCTATAATGTTTAGTCAAGTATCTTTTCATATTTCAATCGCTCGCGCAACACATGGACTCTAGTTAATATTAACTGTACAGCGCAAGGAAGAGGTTTTTGGATAATATGGGTTGGTTCACTGTACCAGGTAGCCATAATAGCAACCCGGCACAACCCTTGATTTGTGGTTTGTATGGGTTGGCTCAATTAAAATTTAAAATAGTTCTACAAAAATAAACGCTAACAGAAAATGAGTGAAAAAGCACAATGCTCGTCTTCGACTAGGTGGATGTAGCCCCACCACAGCCAAAGCTTCGGTCCTTCCAATTGGCCGCTGTTGGCGGAGACGTGCGAGGACAGTGACGAAGGTTAAGGCGGTGGTGAGTGGCAATGGTCATGAGGAACGGTGCCTTGCACTGCTCTCTATTCTACAACTCGCGACAAAGCTTGGACTAGAGGAGGAAACAAGTTGGAGACAAAGTGAAAGGAAAGCAGACAGGTGAAGGGGATGTGGGCGGCGGGGAGAGATGATGATGTAGAGGAATGGGCAGGAAGGGAAAGGATGAGGGGTGGCAGTGGCATTACGTGAGTAAGGGGAAGAGAGATTAGGGTTCAAAGAATGATTTTTTGTTTTTTCAGTCAGCAAGAATGAGTTCAAAAGTCAAAATGGAGGGAAAAGGGAGACAAACAATTTGATGTTATGTCTTGGTGATGGATGGGCTTAGTGATGGCCCAACAATAAAGTTATACTGGGGCATGAACGTGCGTGTGTTGAGACTTTT
Organism: Dalbergia cochinchinensis; assembly: GCA_031216125.1. Taxonomy (NCBI): domain Eukaryota; kingdom Viridiplantae; phylum Streptophyta; class Magnoliopsida; order Fabales; family Fabaceae; genus Dalbergia; species Dalbergia cochinchinensis. The sequence continues at coordinate 26,357,448 of CM062371.1, forward strand.
TTTTTTAAATAAATATGGACGATACAACTAATCCTGGGCCGAATTCTTTTTTAATCCACGAGTTATGTATGTTGGGGTCAGATTAATCCAAGGTCTGTATAAGTTGTATTTTTTATAACCCAAACCACTAAAATAGTGGATCGGGCTGAGTTAGCTCATGGATTACGACTCACATTGGCTGCTCTGGAATTCAACTTGGCTTATTATACTTTACTAAAGCTTTTAAATGTATATATTTACTGCTGAATAATGCACCATTATAAAATATGAGTAGTTGAGTGGAAAACTTAAAAGGTAGATATGAAACAATTTTCCCATCTTCTATTTTCACAAATTTGAAAAAAAATGTGTTTCGAATGAGGCTAACGTTCCGTTCATGTTGACAAATATCTTTGTATGGATATGAGTGTAATATATTATATTTAGATATATTAATATTAAAAATGAGCCTCATTAGTTTTGTTGTCTGTGTGCGTAGAATTGTGCCACGCCAGAATTTTTCAAACTTCTATTACCTATATAATAGGGTGAATGCTCACATGAAGTTACAAGTCAATAACTTTATTATCATTAAAAGATGATATGGTGACACACGTAGTTATGAGTTCACACACTTTTCATCTCACTCTCTCTCCCAAAAATACCCCTTCATACTTTCTCTTCCCCCAAAATTCTCGACCACCAGCAATAGTGGAGAGCAGGGGAGGGGTGGCCTCGTTGGCCCCGAGGAAAGACCATATGCCATCCATTGAAATAGTAACATAATTATAACTAAATTTTAAAAAATAAAAATAAGATAATAAGAAAGGAAAAAATAAAAAATTACCACTGTTAACTTAATCGGACAAAACAAATTAAAAAAAATAAATTTGAAATTAAAAATTACAAAAATTAAACAGTAAAAATTAACAAAAATTAAAACAAAAAAGTAATACAAAGGAAATTAACTAAAATTTAAAAATATTTCAAAATAAATATCAAAGACAATTAAGATTTAAAAAAACTGAAATAAAGCATAAATTTAAAAAATATATTGTACACAATAAAGAATTCTTTCTAACTAATTTCTTAAAAAAATAAATAAAATTAAATATTATAAAAAGTTAAAATTAACAAAATAATAAAATTGAAGGAAAATAAAATTAAAAAGCACTAAAAAGACACTGTTTCCTTGGCACACACGAAAGTCTGCAAAATAAAAAAATTGAAGGAAAATAAAATTAAAAAGCACTAAAAAGACATTGTTCCCTTGACACACATGGAAGTCAACAAAAATAAAATAAAATAAAAAATTACAAAAATTAACACTGTTCCTAGCCAAGAGTTCGGACAAATCGAATTCATAATAAAATAATAATATAAGAAAATAAAATATTAATAAAAAATATTAAAATAAGAAATAAGATAAAAATCACTTTATATCATATACAGTTCTGACAAACAGAATTTTTTAAAAATTAAAAAATTATAAAAATAAAATATAAAAAATAACTACATTTAAAAATAAAAAAATTTTACAACATAAATATTAAAATCAATTAAAATTTAATAAAATGAAATAAATATGAAAAATAAAAAACACCGTAAATTATATGTAATTTGGACAAACAGGGTTGAAAATAAAAACACTGTTCGCAACAAGGAATTCGGATAAAACGAATTCATAATAAAAAATAATATAAATTAATTAATTAAAAAATATTTAAATAACAAATAAAATAAAAAAACATATTACACTAGGTAAAGCTTGGAGTACGGGGGATAGCTTGAACTTGAAATAGAAGTTGTGGGCTTTTGGGAGGCAAATCTTGATGCATAGATCCAATCACACCCGTACCTACAGAAAAAAGTTGGGTGAGGAAGAACAAGCTACTGTTCTTCTCATGTCCCTCTCTTATAGATCCATTCATGCCTAATTAAGCTCCCTCGCCGCCACCATGTTCCAGGCCACCGCCACTGTCCCTGGATCCGTCGACTTCGTCGACATTACTGACATCGTAACTAAGAAAGTGATGGGGTATTTTCGGGGGAGAGAGTGATATGAAAAGTGTGTGGACCCATAATTATATGTGTCACCATATTATCTTTTAACGGCAATAAAGCCATTGACTCGTAACTTTATGTGAGGATCCGCCAAATAATAGAGGTTGAACACGCGTCCACATTAAACGAAAAGTGAACCATCCATGTTGCTTGGCACGCGGTAATTGAGATGAGATTAGGATTCAACTTTGTCAGTGGGGCATGTTGGTGAATACACGGTTTTCCAAAAAGAGGGATTTGGGATCGACCTCACAGACGCGTTTCCACCCGAACCACAAAGAGTATCCTTGCTCCGCCATGTGAAGTGTCCCTTGATCAATGCGTTCCACAAAAGTTTTCTTCGAATTTTACCAACTTAGCGTTTCATAATAAAATAATTAAAAAGCTTGAATAAAGAGCCACCTCAGAAGACGCAAGAATGACAATAATGGTAGTAACTATTCAGATTCTAATTCTATCATTGTTCCCTCAAAAAATCTTATCACAAGGGAACTCACAGCTTATAGCCGTAACTTAGTAGTGAAACAAAAATATTCCGAATATTTGTGTATCTTTAGTTTAGTAACTTAAGTCCTAATTACATAGGCCATGTCAAATTTGAGCTTCCTTCAGTTTCAGGCCAGCACTGTAAGGAAGTCCTCTCCACCCGAAAATTCACCCTTCAAATCAATACAGCCATCGAGTGCAGCATGTAGTTTCCAGCCAGAGGCAGAGGAGATGAAATGGGTGTTTGATAAATTTGACGCCAACAAAGATGGCAAGATTTCCCTTGATGAGTTCAAGGCAGCTGCGAGGAGCATGGGTTGGGGCCTTGGGGACGACGAGGCTGTCAAGTCATTTCAAGTCATGGACGCTGATGGAGATTGTTTCATTGATTTCGAAGAGTTCATGGAGATGTTCAAGGGGGAGGAGAGGATGAAAGAAACGGAGATCAAGAGTGCTTTCCAAGTGTTCGATTTGAACGGTGATGGGAAAATTAGTGCAGATGAATTGTCCCAAGTTCTCAAGAGCCTAGGAGAGAGCTGCAGCCTTAACGCTTGCAAGAAAATGGTGATGGGGGTGGATGGGAATGGTGATGGCTTTGTAGACTTGAATGAATTTATGAGGATGATGAAGAGTGGCAAGAAACTGGCCTAGCTAAGTGATCATATTATTTGGTGCAAGCTAGGCATGTGTGTGTTTCTTAGTACACCACGGAGGATAATCTCGTTCAGTCATCGTGAAGTTCGTGTCTTCCTTAGCTTCTTTTTTTTTTTTTTTTTCCCTTATATTTATTTTGTTTTTAGTTTTCCAGTAATTTTGGTTGCCAAAGAGACCTTTTATTAAATATATGGAATTATGGATATTTTATTGTTTGTAAACTGGGATGAAAATCTTTTATTATCAAATAGTATCTTTTTTCATATCCTAGATATCATTTAGGGACAAAAGAGTTATACAATAACATAAGAATACTGTATTATAAACTTCTAATATGAATAAGTATAGTATTATTGATAGGTAATTTTCTTTCTTTTCTAAAAATATCAATACGTGCATCGAGTCAATTAAGTCATAAAGTAATGAGTAGAATGATAATTAATTTAGCTAAGTACAAAATCCTTATTTGAATTCTATTTAGGCTCTTGAAAAAAGTCAATTGGATAGTAGTAAAGATGAACATAAAAAGAAGAATTATGAGGGAAAAAAATTAGCAAGAGAGAGAATGCTAGGGATTTGATTTCATCTAGATGTCACCGTGAATATTGATTTTTTCTATGTCCACGTTCTTCTAATTATCTAATTGATGCGCAGGGGTCCTAAAGAAATTGGTGGCAGGTTCCTTATAAATATCAATTCTATTATGCCATGAAATACAATTGGACTTTCAAGACATTGAATTATAAGGTAAGAGAAATTAATCTTCTTTGACTCATTTGACTAATGTCCCATGAATAGACACCCTTATTCATGAACAAATAGGTGAATAACGGCTGTTATATCATTTACCAAGTGTGTACCCTAGATCTCTCTTAGTATACACAAGACTACATCAAGCACAAATATAAATTAGGGAAAAGAATTCATCAAACAAAACAAGGTTCAATACATCAGCATAATCAAGACTACATTATCACTAACAAAATAAAAGTAGCAACACATGAATAAAATAAATATTCTAAACATGAGAGAAGAAAAAGATACGCAGCACTGATTGTAAGTCTTTTTTTGTTTTCCTACAAAAGCATCACTTTGGCCTAGAGGTCAAAGTTGCCTCCTCTCTTTTGAAAATGGGTGTTTTATTTTGTATTAATTAAGTCTAATCAGCACAAACTAAGGGTAAAATGATAATTTTATAGGTTGAAAATAACACGAGAAAAAGGGTTGAATTGTGCTTTAATTTCTTTTTGGAATTTGAAATACTAAAAGAGTTGTATCAAGTTCTTCATTTGAAGACAACAAAAATAAATGTTAGTCTAGTTCATAAAGTTACTTTCTGAACTAATAAGTGAGAACTTAGAACTTAGTTTAAAAACATTTTTCAGAAATATATCATCAGTAAATCTCAAATGAAAAATATAAGAGATAAAAAGAGATAGAGAAATACTACATAGATATTTTTATACTAGCTCAGTCAACCTTTGCCTACATCTAGTTCTCAATAATCAGTTGAGTTTCACTAAAACCCTTTCTCAACCCAAGGAAAGAACGATAGTCTTTGTATAATCTTCTCAAGCTATTTTCCATGACCAGAAGTTTCGCACTACTATCACTTCCAAGTATTCTATGACTAGCTTCTCCAAGCTAACCTCATAGTGATCACTAATGGATAAATTTACAATAATTTTGCTTAAGGTTGGTTCTCTCTAACAAATGAGCACCCAAGTTTTTTTGTAAATGAAATAATATATGATCTGAAAACTTGAATGATTTTTTTCTAATAATTCTTCCTAAGAAGAACATGTTATCTAGTAAGAATATAGAAAGAAGATTTTTATAGAAGATGAAATTGATTACAAGATATAATATGCTTTACAGGAGAAGAAGAGGGATTTGCATTTTAGCGTTTTGTTAAAGATCTTGCCAAAAAGTCTTGAGTTGTATGCACATGGCATCCTTTTATATTTGATCTTCAAATCATATTATTGCCCCTTAATTTTGCTTCCTCTTTACACATGTAGATTTGTTTTTTGTGTCCTGGGAAAAGCCATCTAAAAGAGTAGCTTGGTTGTGTCAGAGATACTTTTATAGGCTTAGAGACTATTGTCTAATATGGTTTCTGAGTGAAGATTCAGAAACTACTTTTTACTTTCTGGCTGTGGTTTTTGAACTTTTGCTTCTAGAACCTGGAACGGTTGACTAAGTGAAAAAGTAAGATGTCACTATCAGTTATTTTTGTTTGTTTGACTTAATTTGAATTTTGAATTTTTTTTCCTTTTCTGCATAGTTCATAGTTCCTAAAAACTCATATTTTCTAATGCATTTTCTCAGTTTATGATCTTCTTGTTGATCTTTATTTCTTCAATATGATCTTGATAGCAATTTTGTCATTGAGATTGAAACTGAAATCACAACTTGCTTCAGGAAAGAATTTATTTCTTCATTAAGCAGCACTTTCTGAACGCATGAATCTTTTTTCTAAAGATTTGGACTTGATTTCTAATATTCAAAAATCCTTTCTTGAGCATCCAACATACACAAGTTCACTCTTAGAGCTATTTGTCATATTATCGAGATTCTGAATATCTTTGAATGAGATTATAATCATGTTGAAACATGACATTGTGAAAAATGACTTGTTGAATTGAACTAATATGTCTACGAGAATGGTCCTGTAAATGCTATATAGAAACTCAAGTGAAATGTTGTCCATTCTCCAAAACATTTTATTAGAATTTGCTTTGTTGTCACTCGAAACCTTAAGCTTTAAAGCATTTTGAAAGGTTCTAGAGCTAACAAATTTCACATAAGATTTCATTAGAATTCATCCAATCATCATATATCCCCAAAAATTAAAATATCTAACTTCCAGATGATGATCGAGTCCACCCATGATTTAATCCCGCATCAAATTACTTTAATGGCATTTTGGTAATTTCAAGTGTGAAAAATCGGGAATTGCGATTTTCACGTCAATCACTATCCAAAATGCATACAATCCCCTCCGAATATTAAACTAACTCTTTGAGGATGGTCGGGGCTAACCGTCCTTGATTCTCGTGCAAAAATAATCTTAAGGGCATTTTGATCATTTTGTACAAAAGGGAAGATGATGTTAAATTTTCCGCTCCATTGTTTGTAATAATTTGCAATCCATCCCATTTCATCCAATTTTGTTGTATCCAAACAATAGAGCTTATTATAATGTCATTCCACCCCATCCTATTCCGTTAATGAAAACATAATATGAAGATCTATACTTATAAATTTAAGGTCTTGTACTAAGAAAGTAGGAATTCAACCTTTAGGGTCACAATGCAATTCTCAAAGTAAAAAATATATATTATGATTAGAATCAACATAATTTTTTTACAAAAATAAAATAGTTGATTTTAGAGTAGGACAAAATATTTGAATTCTATGTAAGAATATCATGTTAAAGTGAAAAGTGAGAGTTTATCCACCTTTAGATTATTAACTTGAATATGAATTCCATTAAATAATCCTAGATTGAATAACTCATCATTTTGTCACTATACAAGCTACGAAGATTCTTGCTTTAGACAATGCTAGTCTATGCTTTAAACCCAACATTTAAAGATAAAAATGTAATTTCCTCATGACCAGACTATGATAATAAATAGTAGGGAAACATTATGAGCTAAATTTGTTTTTCACTTTTTGACTTTAGTATAAGGGAAGTAAAATCTTTTGCCAAACCTAAGCACGTTACCTTTTGAGTAATGATATTTTGATGCCTAAAAAGTGGATGTGATGGATATTAAAGATAAGTGGGAACCATCATCACATCTAATGATTCAGATATCCACTTTTTGGGTGTCAAAATATTATTACCTTTACTTTTTTACGTCCTGTTCCAAATGGCAGAGACTGTTTCATTCTAACATTAATCCTCTGTTTTCGAGAAAGAGAGAGAAAAACAACAAAGCCCAGGTTGCATGACCTCCAGGCTCCAAGACATACAAGGCGAAAATGGCAGCTGGTGCTCCGGTGGTGCTGGGCTAGTTGTCGAAGAGGAGGTTCAGCTCACGGTGGCAGGGCTTGTGGCAGCATGGCTCACGTCTTGCGACGATGGTCGCAGAGGTCGCGGTTTTCTTGCGGTGCTGGCGGTTGCTCATGGAGCTCGCCATGCTCTCGGTGGTTGTGCCGGCATCGACAGTGGTGGTGGCTGTTCCTTCTTCTTCTTCAAAGTTACAAAATGAAAACTATGTCAAAGTTTTGTTTTGAAAACAGTTTTGAAAAACATGCTAAAGTTGTTTTTGTTTTTCTATTTTTTAAAATGAGAGGTTTCTTTTTCAATTTTTAAAACATGTTTTCAAAAATCATCCATCCAAACAAGTTTTTTGTGTTTTTGTTTTTAAAAATCAAAAACAATTTTTAAAAAGACTTGCCAAACAGGCTGTCAAGGTTCAAAGAATGATTTTTTGTTTTTTCAATCAGCAAGAATGAATTCAAAAATCAAAATGGAGGGAAAAGGGAGACAAACAATTTGATGTTATTTCTTGGTGGTGGCTTAGTGATGGCCCAACAATAAAGTTAAATTGGGGCGTGAACGTGCACGCATTGAGACTTTTTTTTCAAATAAATATGGACAATATAACTAAACCTGGATTGAATTCGTTTAATCCACGGGTTATGTAAGTTGGGGTCAGATTGATCCAAGGTCTGTTTAAGTTGCATTTTATATAACCCAACCCACCAAAATAGTGGATCGGGCTGAGTTAGCTCATGGATTATGACTCACATTGACTTCTTTGGAATTCAACTTGGCTTATTAATACTTTACTAAAGCTTTTAAATGTGCACTTGAGGCGTTGCTCTAGTGAACAATCTGTCCGCCTCCAAAGTTGTGCACCCTGGGTTCGAGAAATGAACCCTCTCCCCTCCCCCCAAACACCCCCAACAAAAAAAACCTTTTAAATGTATATATTTACTGCTGAGTAATGCACCATTATAAAACATAAATAGTTGAGTGGAAAACTTAAAAGGTAGATATGAAACAATTTTCCCATCTTCTATTTTCATCTATTTGAAACAAAAATGTGTTTCAAATGAAACTAACACTCCATTCGTGTTGACAAATATCTTTGTATAGGTATAAGTCTAACATATTATATTTAGATATATCAATATTAAAAACAGTCTCATTAACTTTATTCAATATTAGCCAAATTAGTTTGGTTGTTGTTGTGCATAGAATTGTGGGCTTTTTTACCAGAAAAAAGTGAAAAAAATAATTATTCACCCATTTCCACTGATAGCAAGATTAATTACCTATGTACACTCATTTTTTTTATTAAAAGCAATACGTGAAAAATTTTCACGTAATATGAACATATTATGCCTTACAAGCCCGCGTATTATGTGCAATTCATACTGAAAATACGTGAAACACTTGCACGTTTTATGTTCCCAGCCCCTTTGCATCATAAAGCTATTGCTCATAAAGTACTTTTGAATGATAAAGTCATATCACAAAATACGTGTTTCACGTTTTATATTCCCAGTCCCTTTGCATGACAAAGCTGTTGCTCATAAAAATGACTTTGAAATCACAAAATATGTGGCTAAGCCTCACGTAGTCGGGGCCAGAAAATGTGAAAGTTTCCCACAGATTGTGTGGAAAATATATGTGAGGGAGTATCACGTATTCTACTTCGGCCATCTATAAAACCCAATACGGGACCACATGTCTCACGTATTTTGTGAGTACAAAGATAGAAAAGTTAAGCGAAAGGGCAGTGAAGTGTTTACTTATGGCCGAGAATAATAATATCTACTGAAGAGATCAATGTGGCACATCGCTGGAAATCTGTGTACACATGTAAGTTAAGAAAATAATTTTATTTCTTCACGCTATTATCGTTAAATGATTTAATTTTGTGTATTATATAATAATTAGTTAGAAAAGTTGGTTTTAGACTTATGTATAATTTTAATCTGACTTGATTTGTTTAAAGATGGAATTTTTTTCTGAAAAAACTATTTAATTAGGAATAAACTAATTAATCAATTAATATTGCTTAATGAAATTTTATTTTTATGTAATAGAAACCCATTTAGAATTTACTTTAATTAGGATTAATAAATTGTTAGTTCTAAGAAAAATGAAATAGTTTCCCATAATAATATTTGTTCTTCATAGCTAATAGTATAATTAGGAATAAAAATGTTATATTAATATGTCCTAATAAAATGTCAAAATTAAATAAACTATATTGTGAAGAGTTAAATAATTAAGATTTATTTAGTGTCACCATTTTTTTTAAGTTTATGAATTTATTGCAACTAGGTTAGAGACTCTAGCTTTTTACTACAATAAAAGATTGGGACAAAAATTTTTGTTATTTATTCTTTATAATTAATAGTATAATTAGCAATTAAAATCATATATTAAAATTTAGTTTAGTAAAAAATCTAAAAATTAAATAAATACTGTTGTGAAAAGTTTAATAATTAAAGATCTATTTAGTGTGTCCATTTTTTTAAGTTTATGATTTTATTCAAATTAAGTTAAAGATTCTAGCATTGTACATTGAAAGCTTAGGATAGAAATTTTTGTTAGGGATTAACTTGAACCAAAAAAGTAATATTTTTTGCTAATTGATTATAAATATTTAAACTGAGTATATGGGCTTGTAATGAGTTTATTTCTAGTTTATGATTGTAATCAAGTTTAGGTTAGGGTTCCTGCCTTCGACATTTTAAGTGTAGGTTATAATTTATAGGTTATGATAGATTTATTTGGTTTAGAAGGTGAATATCATAGGTGTATTAAAAAATATATCCTTAGTCTTGGACATTTCTTTTCATATTATCAGATTTTAGCGTTATAAATTTTAGAAATTGTAAATTTATTTGTTTAAGTTGCCTTGATGTAAATTAATTTTGTTTATTTTATGTCCTCTATATAGCCTCCTCGAGTTCTGCGTGGTAGCTCTGACTTTAACCGTGCAGCTCCCGATGCCCGTATTCAGCCATACTTGATACAGGCAAGATTTTGGCATGCTTCACAGATTCCATATTATGAGTATGATAATGCATTGCTATCGGCATTTGTGGAGCATTGGAGGCCGGAGACGCGCACTTTCCATCTACCTGGGAGTGAGTGCACTATCACTCTACAAAATATTGCATTCCAGTTAGGATTGCGAGTGGATGGGGTACCCATGAGTGGTTGCACGGGTTCATGGGGGCTCCATCATCAGGGTATGGATATATGGGAGCTTTGTGATTAGCTGCTAGGGAAGGTGCCATCAGAGGATTATCGAATGGTGTACAAGAATACACTTTCCATGGACTCGCTTAGGAAAGAGGTTCTCCCGTTGGGCCGGTAGGAGCCAGAGGCACGGATCATGCAGTCAGCACGTGCATATATATTGTTGCTTATTGGCGATGTGCTGCTTGCTGACATGTCTTCGTCCAGGGTGCACTTGAGGTATCTCCCACTCTTGCGTGATTTTGAGGAGTGTGGGAGCCTCAGCTAGGGTTCAGCTGTGTTGTTCGTCCTCTACCGCGGGCTTAGTCGGGCTTGTAGGATGCATGCCATGGATTTTAGTGGATGTCTTTATTTGTTTTAGTCTTGAATTTGGTATAGAGTGCTACAGCTGAGACCGACAGTTGACGCTGGTATACAATTTCCACTGACGATGAGGTATGTCAAATTTTCCATGCCAGTATAAAAATTTATATTACAAAACTCTCTTTATGATGAAATGCTATACAGATAATTGAAATAATATAATTGTGACATTGCTTTTCAGGTGGCGAGGGTATAGATGTCTGCCAGATGTTACAGGCAATCGATTACAGCTGATGAGGATGCAGCTTGACTTACTATCGCATGATGATGTAAGTATACTATTTTGTGTATTAAATACTTTGATTAATACAATATAATTGATTATTGATGAGTATTTATGCAATTGCAGTTCATCTGGACTCCATATGATATTCACGAGATACTTACGGCTACATCAGAGTAGGTATATCAGGAGTCACACCTTTGGACTTCTGTGACATCCCTTCTGTGCTTCCAGACTGTTGAGTGGCACTAGGTGGACTGTGTGCTCAGGTAGTTTGGTGCACACCAGCCCATCCCGGGTGAGGCACTAAACATTGATGGGCTGATTGGAAAGGATGCACGTGGACAGGCACCTTGGTGGCCAAACCATTATGGGGTATGGTACAACTTGTGGGCCATAAGACATGACAGATGTATCATGATACAGCATTGGCCTAGGTCAGTTCAGGTGCCATTAGTGGAGTACTTTACATGGTATTGCGATGTTGCACGTAGAGTGTTGACACCCAATATTCCACAACACTCATACTTGCCTCTTGATGCACTAGTGCATGTCCCTGTGGTGCATGTTCCACAGAGTCCTGATCACATTCCGGATAGGCGTCGAGCTGAGAGGCATGCTCGAGTGAGGACCCACATTATACGTCGACAGCCTTGACAAGATATTCCTGATGATGATGATGATGTTGGTGGCTATGATGGCCGTGGTGGCGATGATGGTGGTAAGCCTAGCACTTAGCCTAATCCTAGTGGGAGTGGCTACCACACGGGTAACCCTAGCACTCAGCCTGATTATGAGTTCCAGCCGCAGTTTTACACCGGTGAGTCTACTTCACATATGGGGGGTTTCAGGTGCCTGATATAGACCTACTCCATCTGCTTGAGACGAGCGAGAACATGTCATAGGCAGAGCTCTACAGAATGTTAAGGTGGTACTCGGATCACATCCCTAGTACCCAGACCATAGAGGAGCACCTACCGTATGGGTTTGATCTAAACACTCCACCCAGGCAGCCCTCATTATCTCCTGTACATAGCAGTAGCCCTCAGCATGTGGGTGCGATTCCATTCTTTGATATTTTGGGCGGAACTCCACCATCAGGGCACTTACAACAGAGAGTTAGCAGCCTGAGGAGCAGTAGCCCGACCACCATTGCCCTGATGACCAGCAGCCTGAGGAGCAGCATGGTCCCGACAGACCTGTGCATGACATCTGTCCTCATCGATGTTATGTCGGAGGACACATTGGACCTCCCATCCGTCGCAGGCGACACCGCTAGACCATGAGATAAATAGCTATACAAGTACGTTAACTTATGTTATTGTCCCTATATTCTATTTTGTTAAATTAATTCTATAATATTATCTTTTGAAGGTGTGACTTGCAGACCTATGAGCTCAAGGATTTGGTAGATAAATAGAGCGAAGATATTTATGTTATCTTCTTTTGAGTTTTCTAGATTTCATATGTATATGACATCATAGCTACTTTATTGTTTTAGGTGTACCAAATCAGTGTGTTTTATGTGTGTATAACATTGCAGGTAGTTTATTTTATATGCTCTCAGGTATATATTGCTGAGTTTTTAGATTCCCGGATTGCGTGAATAATGTGGAAAAAAAGAAATGAACATAAATAATTAAGAGAATTACTCAAATGTCAAAATAAACATGCATTTTACTACACGATAATACTAGGCTAGATAATGAAAGCACTTAAAACATGAAAATAGTATAGTGCATAGCATAAAACATGAAAATAACTACAATTACTGTGAGCCTCCTGCTTGATTTGAGCTAGAGCCTAATACTTGCAGGCAGCGTTGCCTGGTATGACCTGGCTGCCTACACAAACTGCATCGCTTTCCATGACTAGTCTCAGCCTCATCCATTTCATTTCAAATTCTAGATGAGACCGGTCGGCCCTCTTTTGCTCATCTAAGCTCAGGATTAGGCCAAAGCGAGGCCTATTGAATTGAGGCCAGAGTGTTTCATTTGAAGCAGGTTAAAAGTCCATTCTGTACACATTGAAAACACTCTGCATGTTGTAAACATCATCAACAAAAGCAGTCCAGTCAAGGTGTACCTTTGGATATCCACAAGCAGCCAATACATGTCGACAGGGATAATGCAAGGCTTGAAAGTATCCGCAGTCACACCAATGCTCCTTGAGTCTACCTCTATAAGTTCCAACACCCGAATTACCCATGTATTGGGTCTCTTGGACAACAAAGGACTCATTGGATCATGCGAAATTAGTAACAAACATATCACCCATCGACTGCCTATTGATTTCAATCGCATGCAAAAGGGCTTGTGAAAACCTTGCGCCAGATGCAAGTTGTGCCTCGACCTGCTGCCCTTTCTTGAAAAATAGTGCCGCAAGATGGTAGTATATTGCTTTAACTATGGCAGTTATAGGAAGATTGCAAACTCCTTTCAAAATAGCATTAATATACTCGGAGAGATTAGTTGTCATGTGACCATATCTACGGCCTTCATCATGAAGCTATGTCCACTTTAACAGGGGGATTCTTTTGACCCACGCATCATATCCCAGTTTGAAGCTGTCCACCAACCCGTAATAATGGTCAAACTCTGCCTGAGTCTTCAAATATACTGCATTAACCAAAGCTCGCTTAGCTTTTTTATCCTTGAATTTTAGTGCAAAGTTAGAAGCAATGTGACGAATACAATAAGCATGGTAGGCTTGAGGAGGATGCCATCCACTGCCTTCCGCATCTAAAGTAGCCTTGATGGCAACATGCCTATCAGATATTATAAGAACCCTTTGTTGTGGTGTCACATGCCATCGAAGATTATTTAGAAAAAATAACCAGGCATTTGTCGTCTCTCCTTTAACCACAACAAATGCAACTGGCAAAATATTTGAATTACCATCTTGTGTGATTGCCATAAGTAATGTACCCCCATACTTGCCATAGAAATGCATCCCTTGATTGAAACAAAACGCTTGCAGTATTTAAATGCCTCAACACAAGGCGGAAATGTCCGAAATACACAATGAAACATCAGACATGTAGTGTTAACTAAATTTCCCTCGTAGTAAGGCATAGTTGAAATTTCAAACACTGTACCTGAAATGAATTGAAAAAATAATGGAAAATTATTAGTTAAATCGAATAATTTGAAAAAAAAATAAAACATGCATAGGTACCTGGCATAAAAGACTGCAAACCAAGTAGCCATTTCGGAAGCTCGTTATAAGAATCTTCCCAATCTCCATAAATTCGAGCAATGGTTTTTTGTTTTGCAAGCCATGCCCTCCTATATGAAACTGAAAATCTATATTTTTCATGCACTGAGGCTTGCAACACTCTAATAGGAACTGTTGGGTCGGCTTCCACCAAAGAAAATATGCAAGAAGTGATGACATCAACATCCAAGTGGGAATTGTGTTGAGAAACTCCTCTAGCTAAACAAGTATGCTCTCTGTTATATTTCCGAACCTCCCATACCCCTTTCTTCTGTCTATATGTAACGCGGATGCTCCAATTACACCCATTCCCAAAGTGCTTACATTTTCCCTGATATTTTGTTTGATCTGACTCATGGACCTTGCACGTAACACCCCTTCGGATGCTATAATTTTTAACTGCAAGTAGCACAGACTCTTTATTGGGAAATTGTTGGCCCTCTTGCAAAGGGGACTCTCCAAATAATTGCACAGCGTATCCACTATCCACACTGCCCCTCAACCTTCCCTCCACGGTCACCTGTGCTTCTTCCATATTCAAACTTGAACAGTGACCAACTTGTTGACTTTCAGAATGCATGAGAGTTTGTGTAAATGGCTGGGATTGGGTGGGGGGCACAATCTCATCGTTATCATCGTGCGGCACTACAAAATTTCAAGTATTATGAAAATATGGTAACATTAATTGTGAATAATCAATTATTATAAATGATAAAGATTAATTATTCTGCAGGTCTAAATAATTTCACTCGGCTTCTACTATGTCACTATATTTTAAAAGTTTTTAACTTGGTCCTTATATTGGAATATTCCAATTTTTTTAACAATAAATCCTTTACTGAAAAAATCTGATACACAATAGCAACCTAACTAAAAACTTTTACTTAGTATGAGCACTACATAATAAGAACTTGCACATTAATTAAACCAATAACAAATTAATTGCATACATCACAATAATAATAAATAACATGAAACATGAATTCCTGATTAAGCAATATTAAAAAACAAGTTAACCATATTCCTACAAAAAATATAACACAATAATCCATGGATGATAATTTTTGAGCTATAAAGAGAAATTTAACAAATAGCTATAGTTAAAATTAAAAATATTCCCCCAATTTATGAATAAGATTCTAGCAATATTAAAAATTATGTTAATTATGTTAACTACAAAATTCTAAAAGATATAGAAACTCTAAACACTGGAATCAAATCTTACCTTCGTTTGACTCTTCTTGAGAAATTACTTCATTATAAGGCTCATATCTTGCAATTGGACCGTCCAATTGAAGTTCTCTACCACCCTCAACTGCAGGTTCTCTCAAGATTGATCCATTGGTCTTTTCTTCCAAATTTACTTGTCCAACATTTTCATTTTGCATTGGACTTTGCCTTGAAATTATTCTAGAAGGTCGAGCTAGTGACATTCCATCAAAAGTTTGAAGAGGATTTGATCCTTCAGAACTCAATTGCAACTCTTCCAAAGTTACAAATACCTCCATAACATGAAGGTTGTGAAACTGACTATGACAATCAAACATGATCATCAAATCATCATCAGTATCAATGCTGCAACTTTCATACCACACCATACCTTAACTGATCAATATAGGTAATCGATACATCATCTGAGTTATTTACCTGTTTTCTTCTCGTAGCTTGTGAAGAATTTTACTGTGAACCTCAGAAAGGCTCATAGATGAATGCACATTTATAAGTTTTGAATTTTGACCACAAAACTTAACCCCATCTTGTGAATTTTGAATAATTTCATAATTATAATGAACAAGTAAATAATATCTCTCAGACATTTTTTTTAAATGAGAAAATATAGCTAGCTCACACTTGTGCATTTCGAGCTTAGAGAACTTTGGGATCGATTGCTTCTTTGCTTTTATAGAAGCTTGCTAGGAAAAAAGATGGAAGCGGCCTGTGCATAATACGTGAGGACATTCCACGTAATGGTTCCTTATAATACGTTTCAGCATGTCACATTTTGTGCAATAATACGTCTCACTTTGTTACGTATTCAATGTATAGATTTAACATAATACGTGATATTACTTTATGTATTATCACCAAAATATATTTACTATTTTCACGTATTGCTTTTAATAAAAAATATATATATTGGTAATTAATGTTGCTACCAGTGAAAATGGATAAATAATTATTTTTTTCATTTTTTTCTGGTAAAAAAGCCTAGAATTGTGCCACACCAGAAATTTTGAAACTTCTATTACCGATATAATAGAGGTTGAACACGCGTCCACATTAAACAAAATGTGTACCATACATGTTGCTTGGCACGCGGTTATTGGGATAAGGTTAGGATTCGACTTAATCAGTGGGGCATGGTGGTGAATACACGGTTTTCCAAAAAGAGGGATTTGCGATCGACCTCACAGACACATTTCCACCGAACCACAAAGAGTATCCTTTCCCCGCCATGTAAAGTGTCCCTTGATCAATGCTTTCCACAAAAATTTTCTTCGAATTTTCAATAAAATAATTAAAAAGCATGAATAAAGAGCCACCTCAGAAGACGCAAGGATGACAATAATGGTAGTAACTATTCAGATTCTAATTCCATTATTGTTCCCTAAAAATCTTATCACTGGGGAACTCACAGCTTATATATGTACATGCAAGCCGTAACTTAGTAGTGAAACAAAAATATTCCGAATATTTGTGTATCTTTAGTTTAGTAACTTAAGTCCTAATTACATAGGCCATGTCAAATTTGAGCTTCCTTCAGTTTCAGGCCAGCACTGTAAGGAAGTCCTCTCCACCCCAAAATTCACCCTTCAAATCAACACAGCCATCGAGTGCAGCATGTAGTTTCCAGCCAGAGGCGGAGGAGATGAAATGGGTGTTTGATAAATTTGACGCCAACAAAGATGGCAAGATTTCCCTTGACGAGTTCAAGGCAGCTGCGAGGACCATGGGTTGGGGCCTTGGGGACGACGAGGCTGTCAAGTCATTTCAAGTCATGGACGCTGATGGAGATTGTTTCATTGATTTCGAAGAGTTCATGGAGATGTTCAAGGGGGAGGAGAGGGTGAAAGAAACGGAGATCAAGAGTGCTTTCCAAGTGTTCGATTTGAACGGTGATGGGAAAATTAGTGCAGATGAATTGTCCCAAGTTCTCAAGAGCCTAGGAGAGAGCTGCAGCCTTAACGCTTGCAAGAAAATGGTGATGGGGGTGGATGGGAATGGTGATGGCTTTGTAGACTTGAATGAATTTATGAGGATGATGAAGAGTGGCAAGAAACTGGCCTAGCTAAGTGATCATATTATTTGGTGCAAGCTAGGCATGTGTGTGTTTGTTTAGTCCACCACGGAGGATAATCTCGTTCAGTTATCGTGAAGTTCGTGTCTTCCAACCTTCTTTCTTCTTTTTTTCTTTTCCTTACATTTATTTTGTTTTTAGTTCTCCAGTAATTTTGGTTGCCAAACAGACCTTTTATTAAATGTATGGAATTATGGATATTTTGTTGTTTGTAAACTCGGATGAAAATATTTTATTCTCAAATAGTGTGATATCATTTAGGAGCAGAAGAGTTCATACAATAACGTAAGGATACTGTATTATAAATTTCTAATATGAATAAAAATAGTATTATTGATAGGTAATTTTCTTTCTTTTCTAAAAATGTCAATACGTGCATCGAGTCAATTAAGTCATAAAGTAATGAGTAGAATGATAATTAATTTAGCTAAGCACAAAATCCTTATTTGAATTCTAGTTAGGCTCTTGAAAAAGTCAATTGGATAGTAGTAAAGATGAACATAAAAAGAAGAATTATGAGGGGAAAAAATTAGCAAGAGAGAGAATGCTAGGGATTTGATTTCATCTAGATGTCATCGTGAATATTGATTTTTTCTATGTCCACGTTCTTCTAATTATCTAATTGATGCGCAGGGGTCCTAAAGAAATTGGTGGCAGGTTCCTTATAAATATCAATTCTATTATGCCATGAATACAATTGGACTTTCAAGACATTGAATTATAAGGTAAGAGAAATTAATCTTCTGTGACTCATTTGACTAATGTCCCATGAATAGACACCCTTATTCATGAACAAATAGGTGAATAACGGCTCTTATATCATTTACCAAGTGTGTACCCTAGATCTCTCTTAGTATACACAAGACTACATCAAGCACAAACATAAATTAGGGAAAAGAATTCATCAAACAAAACAAGGTTCAATACATCAGCATAATGAAGACTACATTATCACTAACAAAATAAAAGTAGCAACACATGAATAAAATAAATATTCTAAACATGAGAGAAGAAAAAGATACCCAGCACCGATTGTAAGTCTTTTTTTATTCCTACAAAAGCATTACTTTGGCCTAGAGGTCAAAGTTGCCTCCTCTCTTTTAAAAATGGGTGATCAGAACAAATTAAGGGTAAAATGATAGTTTTATAGGTTGAAAATAGCATGGGAAGGGGGTTGAATCATACTTTAATTTCTTTTTGGAATTTGAAATACTAAAATAAATCCTATCAAGTTCTTCATTTGAAGCAGTAAAAATAAATGTTAGTCTAGTTCAGAAAGTAACTTTCTGAACTAATAAGTGAGAACTTAGAAACTATTTTGAAAACATAGATATTTTTATACTGGCTCAGCCAACCTTTGCCTACATTTAGTTCTCAACAACTTGTTGAGTTTCACTAAAACCTTTTCTTAACCCAGAGAAAGAACGATATTCTTTGTATAATCTTCTTAAGCTATTTTTCGTGACCAGTAGTTTCGCTCTACTGTCACTTCCAAGTATTCTATGACTAGCTTCTCCAAGCTAACCTCATAGTGATCACTAATGGATAAATTTACAATGATTTCGTTTAAGGTTGGTTCTTTCCAACAAATGAGCACTCAAGTTTTTCTGTAAATGAAATAATACATAATTTGAAAACTTGAATGATTTTTTTCTAACAATTCTTCCTAAGAAGAAGATGTTATCTAATAAGAACATAGAAAGAAGATTTTTACAGAAGATTAAACTGATTACAAGATGTAATATGCTTTACTGGAGAAGAAGAGGGATTTGCATTTTAGCATTTTATTAAAGATCTTGCCAAAAAGTCTTGAGTTGTATTTACATGGCATCCTTTTATATTTGATTTTCAAATCAGACCATTGCCCCTTAATTTTGCTTCCTCTTGACATGTGTAGATTTATTTTTTTTGTGTCCTGGGGAAAGCCATCTAGAAGAGGAGTTCGGTTGTGTCAAAGCTACTTTTGTATGCTTAGAGACTGTTGTCTAATATGGCTTCTGAGTGAAGATTCAGAAACTACTTTTTACTTTCTGGCTGTGGTTTCTGAATTTTTTCTTCTAGATCCTGGGACGGTTGACTATGTGAAAAAGTAAAATGTCACTGTCAGCCATTTTTTGGGTGTTTGACTTAATTTGAATTTTGAATTTTTTTCCCTTCCTGCATAGTTCATATAGTTCCTAAAAACTCATTTTCTAATGCTTTTTCTTAGTTTCTGATCTTCTTGTTGATCTTTATTTCTTCAATTTGATCTTGATAGCAATTTTGTCATTAAGATTGAAGACTGAAATCACAACTTGCTTGGAAAGAATTTATTTCTTCATTGAGCAGCACTTTCTGAACGCATGAATATTTTTTCTAAAGATTTGGACTTGGTTTCTAATCTTCAAAAATCCTTTCTCGAGTATCCAACATACACAAGTTCACTCTTAGAGCTATCTGTCACATTATTGAGATTCTGAATATCTTTGAGTGACTCTTATAATCATGTTGAAACATGACATTATGAAAAATGACTCGTTGAATGGAACTAATATGTCTACGAGAATGGTCTTGTAAACGCTATATAGAAACTCAAGTGAAATGTTAGTTCATTCTCCAAAACATTTTATTAGAATTTGCTTTGTTGTCATTCGAAACCTTAAGCTTTAAAGCTTTTTGAAAGGTTCTAAAGGTAACAAATTTCACATAAGATTTCATTAGAATTCATCCAATCATCATATATCCCCATAAATTAACATATCTAACTCCCAGATGATGACCAAGCCCGCTCATGATTTAATCCCGCATCGAATCAACTTAATGGCATTTTGGTAATTTCAAGTGTGAAAAATCGAGAATTGCGATTTTCTCACCAATCACTATCCAAAATGCATACAATCCCCTTCAAACATTAAACAAACCCCCTTGAGGATGGTCAGGGTCGACAATCCTTGATTCCCGTGCAAAAATAATTTTAGGGGTATTTTGATCATTTTATTCAAAAGGGAAAACGACGTTAAATTTTTCGCTCCATTGTTTGTAATAATTTGCAATCCATCCCATTCCCCCCAATTTGAGAGAAAAGAAAAATAAAGGAAATGATGGAATTGGATGGAATAAGTTCCATCCATCTCCACTCCACTCCACTTTATTCAATTTTGTTGTATCCAAACAACAGAATTTATTATAATGTCATTCCACCCTATCCTATGCCGTTAATGAAAACATAATATGAAGATCTAAACTTACAAATTTAAGATCTTGTACCAAGAAAGTAGGAATTCAACCTTTAGGATTACAATGCAATTCTCAAAGTACAAAATATATATTATGATTAGAATCAACGTAATTTTTTTAAGAAAATAAAATAGTTGATTTTAAAGTAGGACAAAATATTTGAATTCTATGTAAGAATATCATGTTAAAGTGAAAAGTGAGAGTTTATACACCTTTAGATTATTAACTTGGATTTGAATTCCAATAAATAATCCTAGATTGAATAACTCATCATTTTGCCACTATATAAGCTACAAAGATTCTTGCTTTAGACAATGCTAGTCTATGCTCTAAACCCAACATTTAAAGATAAAAATGCAATTTCCTCATGACCAGACTGATAATAAATAGTAGGGAAACATTATGAGCTAAATTTATTTTGCACTTTTTGACTTTACTAGAAGGGAAGTAAAATCTTTTGCCAAACCTAAGCACATTACCTTTTGAATAATGATATTTTGACACCTAAAAAATGAATGTATAGATATTAAAGATAAGAGGGAACCATCATCATATTTAATGATTCAGACACCTACTTTTTAAATGTTAAACTATTATTACCTTTACCTTTTTATGTCCTGTTCCAAATGGCACAGACTGTTTCATTCTAACATTTATCCTCTGTTTTCGATAAAGAGAGAGAAAAACAACTAAGCCCAAGTTGCATGACCTCCAGGCTCCGAGACATACAAAAATTAATGGCTTTGCTAACTTGACACTCATATCAGTAGTGCACAGTGCACAGTGCACATATACTTACTACATGTATCCAGTTGAAGCACAGTTTCAGTTTTAAGTTGCAGATATTATAACTCAATGGCACCACACGAGCCAGTATAAACATTATACGTACATTCTCAATTTCGCACAATATGAAAGGAAGTTTCACCAAGGAGCAGCAGCCTCTTTCTGAAACTTATGCTGATAGCTTTCAGCTTTCAACTTCAAACTTTCAATGTAAGCACCAAAATCATTACAAGCTCCTTTCAACTCTTCTAGCTTGGTTTCCATGTTCTTTATTTCACCATCTGCTCGACCGTGTTCAGTTCTATATAAAGAGTATCTTCTCGTCTCTGAGGCATCTTCAGTTTCATAGGCAATGCTCACAAGCCGTCGTAATTTGACTCTCAAAAATTCAACGTTCATTCCCAGATGCTCAAAGGCAATCAAAGTTTTGTCCCAATTTATGAACTCAACACGTGGAGTAGCTATCACGCTAACTTTTATAGCATCAGCAATGTTGACGGTTTCAGATATAATTCCAGCAATCAGCTTATAGTTCATGCCCTTGACGAGATTGTCATGAAGAAAGGAACGTTGACTGTAGCATAGCTTGTAGTACTTGCTTCGAACTTCATTAGAGAGCTCAGCATCTATCGGTACTCCCTCAACTATGATGCTGAAATTTTCAAATCCTCTCACATCTTTGAATTCAAGCATTTTAAAGCTCTCCAATACTTCTGAGAGAGCTTCCTCACTATCATTTTCGGATTGTTCTGCTGACTGCCTAAGCTTATGCCCCAGTCTTGCCACACCTGTCCTCTTTTTCTTTTGGACATCTATTGGAACAGATCTGCCTTGTTTTCTCTTTGAGCTATTGTACGCTACAACATCAGTATCTGGGTTTTCTTTGTCTAAGAACATCAAGGAACAAAACAAAGAGTGTTAGTATTCTATACTAGGGGCATAAAGCTTTGATGAGTCATGATTGATATTCAAGAAGCTAAAACATGGAGAAACAAATCTTGCCTCCCAATTTTTGTTTTGTATAACTGTCTATATTCATCAGGGAAAGGGCCCCATCTTCTTCCCTCAAATTATCAGCTCTAATTATATAAACCTGAAAAACAAGCATAATAATATAGAAAGAATTGAGTTCTACCCATTTGCGGGAGATGAATCAAATTGCATGCATCGTCACCTTCAGTTCTATGCATTGCTAACCTTCGTCAGCCATAAATCTTGGGTCAATTTTAATATAGAATATGGCAACATGAACCATAAAAAGGGAAGGCGAGGGAGGGAGAGAGAGAGAGAGAGAGAGAAGCATTCTTATCAGCCAGACTTACTAGCGATAGCATTTTGGTGTCCAATAATAAAGTAATTCTCTAGTTCATTGTCTTTCATCATTTTGCATGTAATATTTCGGACCCACGAGAAGTATTTTGTTATTGGCATTGACCTCCCCCATTTCATTAGTAGAATCCATGAAAGAATAACATGGATATTCCCAAAATAATATGGCCAATTTTCAGGGATTTTAGATTTGTAATTATGATTGATACTTATTAATCTGACGTCTGTAGCCAACAGAAACTGAGCGAACTACAGAAGTTTAAGTGATATACATAATACATGTTATTGTTATCCTGTTCTCTTTGCAACATACTCCTCACTCCTCATATTGCCATTGAAATAGATAATCCACAGTATAACTAACAAAAGAACATTTTCTTAATAGGAGTATAGGACAAATTCAGCCCATCACCTTAAATTTGGTAGGTTCAACTAACTGGAAGACCACGACATCACCCTCTTGCAATTTGTGCACAGCAGAAAACTGTCTCCAACCAGCACTAAGTCCTGTCTTATATGCAATGTATTTCATCTTGTATTCTTTACCAGATTCATCTTCCAAAGTGATTGTTGTATCCTTATCTGGTAAGTGTCTTTTACAAAATGCCACAGGCAGCCCCTGTAAATACAAATTAGAAGACATGGCTCTAAAATATCATTCCACTTGGTTTTGTCAATAAAGTTATTTTAATTTAGTCTCTAAGCATGCTTACCATCCAAAAACAGCTAGCAACATGTGACCTGACTAGTGACTTCACAAAACTAGGGAATTCCTGCTCCAAATTTGATCGGATCTCTTCTGCTCGAATTACAGCAGATGACTTAGCCTCGCCACGAGATGTTGTTGCATCTGTGGTAACCTTCCCAGAGCTGCAAGAAAGTATACAAACCCCAATTTCACCAAAAGTAATTCACTAAAAAAAAGGAGGAATTTAATAACTAAATTAAGACACTGTACTAACCTCACAAATTTCTGTGCTTCGCTAGATGCAACCTGCAGAAGCATTTGTCAGAATTGTCAATCATTGAGACCTTGACTTATAATGAAATCGTGCCATTTGTTTCATGGTCATTCTTGCAAAGTACAAGAAGATGCTGGTCTTAGGGAAACAGCAGGGCACAACCCGAAACTAAGATGAAAGAGTGTCCAATGTCCAATGGAAGGTCAGAATTGTGCGGAAGAATATGTGTTAAATACTTAAATCAACTAGCTAGCATTGAACTTTGAGCGAAGGTTTGAGCAAATAGGGAAACAGGGGAAAGGGACAGAGTGTCAGGAAAAATATGGCATAGAGAAAGTTCTGCACTCTGTCAAGGATTTGGAATCAAGCAAAAGGCTTGTAAAGTAAAAGTAATGCCAGAGCATAGGTTATTTGGAGAGTAAGAAATTGCGTGATGTTAATTGCCTATGATAATAACATACTCAAGACTTGAGTAAAAATTTGATGTTACTATTCAAATTGTTTCCATCATAAAAGCCCCCGAAGACAGAGAATTCTTCTCAAGTATCTTCTCGTGCATAAAAGCTTAAAAGTTCATAGACTCATCGATGGGTGTCTTGCAACACAAATTCGTTTCACTTGTCCTAAAGAGTCAAAAAGTATAACAAATGCCCAATTTTGTCCTTGGAAGATACAATGGGCATCATTTAGCATTCCAAAGATTTTTCTAATCAATTTAATTCATCATAGTGTAAAATGATCATCAATTTAACTTGAATTTGACCTTTAAATATACATTGGAAACTAAATTGATGTCCCTTTTTGTTGGAGCACAAGAATATTAGTTTTTCGAGAATGGATGTTAATCGCGGGAAAACAAGCTTGCGAAAATGAAAAGTAAGCCTACGACTTAGTATTTGGCTGATGAATAGATGACAAGTGATAATATTCACATGGAGGATGTAGTCGATGAAAAATTAGCCTGAAACAATCTTAAAAGACTAGAATCCTCGTCAAAACTTTGAATGGTCGAAAGCTAAACTGTGGTTGTCAAAATAACTACTAATGTATGTCGACGAAAAGCTTAGGACGAGAGTTTCAACATGGCAAGTGGGGTTTACCCAGTTGAGGTCATTTTGGCCCCAAAAAGAGCCCGATTCGATACTACTTTGATTATTTTTCTACTTTTATTATGTTTACTAATTAAGATATTTTCTAAAACTTTGAGAATGCTTATCCATCGTATACAGTGTCCCTAAAGTATGGAGGCTGACAATGGCTGACCTTGGTTGAATATCCATCAGTCGAGAACAGTTAGTCTTGTAAAGTGGCTATCCTTTAGCTAAGGTAATGGTCCTATGCTAGGCTATGGTCCTCATGATGCCTGTCCATCCAAGAATCACTTCCAGACTTTGGTTGAAAAGAACATGTGCTTTAGAACGTGATAAAGGAGCTTTGATTAGGTCTGCAACCACTTCCCTTAAAATAAGGGTGGTTAAGAAAAGTGATTGCTAATTCGCATAAGGAGATAAGTGATTGGATAATGGTTCTGGGAGGTTACAGAAAAATGTGGAAATACTTCCTACAAAATAGGACAAATGGCAAGGCATTGGTTAGCCTGCAGACCTGAATTAGCCAAGGCTAGTTATTAGAATTAGTTAAGGCTAGTCTGTTTAGTGCTAGGAGTTAGGTCCACATTTAAGAATCATATTAGTGGAGCTAGTGATTGCATAAGTGCTTCATTGTGCTTATAAATAGCTATGTACTCGATTGGATCAAATTATCTCAAGACACTAAATCAATGACAATTTCATTTCTATTTATCTTTATTTTCCTACACTTTACTTTTCTGCAATTTATCTTTTCAACCTTTTACTTTGAATTCTATTAGGAAATCTCTTCGTATTACAGTCAAACGCTTTCCAAAATAGTTTGGAAATCCATAACGAAGAAATAGAGTCTCTTTCTCTGTGAAATTATCTAAGTTTTGTGAATGAAAGTTTTGGTGGAAAGCACCATTTAAACCGTCAAAGGCCCAATTCATGTCTACAGTACTTGGAAGGACAAAAATGTCTACGGCATTTAGAAGGATAAACTCGATGACTCGTATAGCTTGGAGGACTAATCTGAGTGAAAATATTTGACCTAATAATCTGGGAGTCTAGGATTTTGCTGTCACCATACACTTATACATAGGCAAATTGCACGGATTCAAAGCACGCAAATTCTTCAAGTTTAACACAGAATAAAAGCAAGAAAAAGAAAGTCCAAATCTTACTGGCTTTATCGTACTGCTCAAAAGCTTGTTTTTATTCTCCACGGCCCTGCTTTGTTTATCCTGCAGAAAATAACGCAATTTATTAACTGGAGGAAAGGAATCTCATGTTAGCATGATCATGGCATTAGCCTGGTCATGATGAAATTATAAAATATCAACAAAATTAAAAAAAATAAAAACCGACGAGGAAATAAAGATGCTCGTCAAATCCTATTTTATTCAACATGCAAAACACACAATATGGCAAAAGAAAAAAATTTCCAAACTTTCATACATTCTGTAAAACTTGAGATAAGAGACATAGAGAAAAGAGAAAACCATGGTTAAGGGAGACTTCCTAGACAACTGGGCTAGAGGCATGTTCTCCTGCAGCTCCTCCCCACCATAAAATGCTATAGTCACAAATTGATGATCATGTTGTTGAAGCTCCACAACCTCCTTCTTGAACACCCTTTCCCGGTTCTTTGCATCACCAACAACCATTTCCAACCTCCACAAAGACAAGTCTTTTTTTTTTTTTTTTAATAATCCTCTCTTCTTTGAATGAACAAATGGAAACACCACGTGGCTTCTCAAGACAGAACAGATCAACTGGCTACCATTCTTCTCCACAACCCCTCCAATGCAGGAAACAGAATCCACATTGCATCAAAGGAGAGAGAGAAAGAGAGGCCAAGAAGCCCTTGATGGGTTGTAGGATGTGGTTGGCTCTGATCAAAAGAGAAGAAAGAAGTTTACAACTTTACATGATGGGTTGGTCCGTTAATAAGAATGAAAAACCAAAATGTGTGTCTAACGTTTGAGAAATGGCCACAAAGTTGACCAAAAAGAAAAGTTTGATGTATGGGGTTAAGACGGTTAGGCTCCTCCTGTCCTCCACCTCAATTGTTGCCTTGTAGGTGTTGCTTTCGTGTCTTTCGGTTCGGTGTTACTACTATCACTATCGTAAACGGAAATCAGTTGACATAGAAAATTGATAATTGCTACTCCTCCTTCTTTTCATTATATTTATCATGTTTTTTTATTTAAAATATCTATCTATTTATTATTTTAAGAAATCATTACTTTTTTTAATACTATTCTTAATGTAATTAAATGTGTCATTAATTTTTTATTTTTTAATAGGAATAATTTGATATATTTACATAATTTTTTTTACCATTACCAACCTTTTTTCAAATTTTTGAAGGGCTAGATTATGGATGGGAAACACGTGGAGTACTAGGCAAGGACATTAGGAGTGAATTGTGAAGTAAAGACACGGACACGGACACGGACACGGACACGGACATGGGACATGACATAGACACAGACACGACATATATATATAATTTTTTTATTTTATTATATGATTCTTTTTTTTTTCTGAATTTTTAGTCATGTTTGTATAATTTTTATCTAATTGATTCTTATTTTTTGTATTCAACTGAAAAAATTTCAAAATAAAATGGCCTAACAGTACAGATCCAATTAAATAACTAGAATTGGTTTTGGACTCATGTTAGTATTAAAAATTTAAAAAAAAAAGAAATTAACTCAAGCGTGTCCATGGTGTGTCTAAGCCATGTCTATAGTGAATTAGAGTCGTGTCTAACGCGTGTCCGGCCGTGTCCAGCACATGTCCGATCTCAGAAAATTTACTTTTTTAATTGGACATGTACGGACATGTGTTGTGTGGGTGCGTATGGGTGTCAGTGTCCGACACGTATTCGTGCTTCTTAGAGAGTGAATAACAGATATTCAAACATCATGGCATATATATGCACTCTGTTTTCAAGATATTCTTTCTATATCATATTTAATGTGTGTTCCAACAACATTAATAATTATTCATTTTAGGGTTTTTATATAATTATAAGTTAAAATGAATGGTTATGAATATTCTTGTATTAGCTCTAGAATCTTTGGGAAGACTTCCAGAGCTCAAGTTTTGAGTGACAACAATGTAAATTTTAATAAAATATTTTAAAGAAAACACTAATGGTTTACATGAGTTTCTTAAGTCTTAAACATAAACTTTCTCATGTCATATGTAACTAATTTCATGAAATATTTTTCATACTATCATAATTTAACAAGATATAAAACTGATCCTAAGAGTTTATGAGTTTTGATATATGAACAATAGCTCAGAACGTGAGTTATAATATTTGACATATATTAGAAAGTAATTTGTAGCATTAGAAAGTGGGTTGGAACATCATAAAATAACCATAAGAAAGTAACCAGATACATCAAAAAGTGACATGATAGCATCAGAAGATGGCTATTCATGATCAAACCAAGCACACCTCTATCAAATTCAATTGTGCTCAATAAATAAGAATCCAACGCTCTCTAGAGACTCACATCTACATAAGAAAGAAATTCAGTATGAGCTAGAAAAGCTCAGAAAGTAAAGAGTATCATAAAAAATTGAAGATCTGGTGTTAAATGGAAGATAAAGCCTCAGAAAGTCTTTGCTAATGATATATTAGCTTTTTACTTGAAAGAAATACTGTAGGTAAAGAAGTGCACGAGAAAGGGGGTTGAATCGCTTTTCTTTCCTTTTCTTTATTTGAAAAATTTAAACAAAATACTATCAAGTAACAAACTTGAAGTGCAGCGGAAATAATGTTAGATACGTCAGAAAGTAACTTTCTGAACTTAGATAGACAATATATGCGTAAAAGAAAGCTTTTCAGAAAACACAAAATAAAGCACAAGGCAGTAAAAGAAAGACAGATGAAGGAAAAGAAGATACTGCACAAGAGTTTTATACTAGTTCGGCCAATCCTGCCTACATCTAGTTATTAACAAGAGTTGAGTTCTACTAAACTCTTTCTCAACACGAGAAAGTTAGATAGTCTTTATAGTAACTTTCCTAAGCTCTTACCTGTGACTCATAGCTAACTCTATTGTTACAAACCTCATAGTCTTTAACCAGCCTCTCGAAACTAAACTAGTGACCAGCAAGTACACTTTGTTGTCACAAGCTGAGTAGTCTTTTACTAGTCTCTCCAAGCTAACCTTGTGACCTGCAGATCACACCTGTAGTCATGTTACAAGTAGTCTTTGCTTAACCTCTCCAAATTACCTCACACCAATCACTACTGAATCGAGATTACAAAGGTTTGTGTTTAGATTTATCACTCAAACTAACCAACATTTAAGTTTTCATAAGATATACAGTAATGGACCTAGAAAACTTGAATAACTTCTTTCTATGATTCTTCCTAAGGAGAATGTATGATCTACCAAGAACATAGAAAGAGAATTTTTACAAAAAAGAAACTGATTACAAGATGCAATGAACCTTTATAGAAAAGATGAGGAGGAAAACTTTCAGCATTTCAACACTTATGCAGCTAAAGCCTCTTTTTCTTATAAGCACAACATATCTATTTATAGATGGTATACATTTTCTACCATTACCCTTGATCAATTGTCTAAGTAACACATGTTGATAATCTGTTTATGTCCTGGAAATGCATTTTGGAAGAGTAGCTCGGCATTTGTCAGAGTTGTTGTAAAAGCCATTGTGAAATAAAGATTTCTGAGGCCACTTTCAGAAACTACTTTTTACTTTCTGAATGAGGTTTCTAAACTTTTCTTTCTCGAAGCTGGAGTAGTTGACCAAGTTAGCAGAAGAGATATCACATCAGTCTGTAACTACATTTGACTTTAAATTTGAAATTCAAATTTCTCTCATTTTCTTCCAAAGTGTACCGTTTCATTGTGAAGTGAACTTTCTGAAATATGGTATCAATTTCTTGATATATCTTTGATCTTCTAGACTTCAATAAGAGCTTGTAGATGATAAAAAGATTGCGATTATTATGATTGAAGGTGTAACATCCTAATATTTAACTCAACATGCCTAGGACATATTTAAGTTAATTAGTTATTACTCTTTGTTTCAGTTCTTAACTTTAGTTTATTAAAAATACTTAGTGAAAATATGGGCAAATTTTTCTTTTTGAAGCCTAAAATGAAATATGTGAGCCGCGCGAACTTATAAATGCTACATCATAACTACGCATACAAGTCGAGAAGGAAACTAAACACACCATAAACATACATGAATTTAAGTAGATACAAGCCATAACATAACACAACATCATAGAGGCATATGTTAATAACATCAGAAGTTCCATACCATAACACAAGTACTTAAAATAGTAGCATTATGCCCACCATTAAAGGTTGGGACAGTACAATCATCCATGAAAGCATAAAAGAAAAGATCACAGTACGTCTAGCCAAGCTCTCTCCTCTCAGCCACTCATACTGGGGTGCATCTATGGTAGATAACCTCTAAGTTACAAAAGAAGGCTATCATCGCCATGACATATGCAATGACACCCCCAAGGTTGACTACTCACTCCTACTACTGCTCTCCCTGGGAGGGAGATAGATATCCAATCCATTGAGCCAACTCATCGGGTGTGGCCAAATAGTGAGCTGGACGGGGGTGAGCACCTCGGCGTGGTCACATCGCTACCTTAGCTCCTTTTACAAGCTGGGTCACCGTGGCCTCGCTATGCCCTCCAACATCCATGGGGATAGTAGGTACGGAACCCTCCGAAGGGCACTGAGTAGCCAAATCCTCAAATCGATCATACTGAGAATCCATCATGGGGGATCGAGCCATGTACTCCGGAAAGTCATGGACGGCAAAAGCGACAGGATGGGTATAGCGAGTCCACTCCTCACAAGGGTGAATACGCTCGAAGACAAGGTCATCAACGAAGGGAGAAGCAGGAGAAAATCGGAAACTAGAGACTAGATATGCAAAAGGGTGCTCCATGAACACAAAAAGACGTATAGCATAATGACCCACGAAATGATATGACCGATGGGCAGTGTCGTAGTGCATCTCCCAAGTAGGCGTGTCAATGAAGATCACGAACGAAGTCATCATCCTCTAAAGATGGGATGGAAAGAAAGAAGGGATGAGAAACTCATAAAAAAATCTCAGTAGGGCTTTCACCTCCTAACTAGTGTCACCATCTACGTCCTTAGGAATCTCAGGTTTCATTATGAAATAGTGGGCACAAATATAGTTCATTTATTAAGTTCTAAATACCATTAGCCGAGGTCCATGTCTTTTAACATGAGTTTGAATGTCATGAATGCATTATACCATACCATGGAAGGCATGCCAATAGTAGGTACATCATGCTATAAGCAATCATAAGTGAATTGATCAATGACATAAGGAACAAAAATAGCATGGCATGATTTCTTCCTTTTTATTCCTTAGGTGAGTTAAATTTCTCATTACTCTCTGTGGAGGCCACCCTAATACTCTCTTCTTTTGAAAGTTCCAGGCTATAAGCTCATACCTCACTAGTCGTCACTAACTTACACTTATCCTCTCGATAAGCAAATTCTTGACTCTCGGAGTGTGGGTTAGGGGGCATTGGATCACTTTCCGATGGGCTCGACCCATTATGAAAAGATCACCTCCTTGGATCACCTTACGCTAGGCCCGGCCTGTTACGGAAGAATCATTTTCGAATATTTTATGTCATCTTTAACCTTAGCATGTTGTTTAATGATGCAAGCATAGGCATATAATCACATCACCATAATTCATCAATTAACTTATCATGCTCATAAAACATATCAACTATGCATCCCCAAATATCTCAATCATAATTGCAAATTCACATAAACATGCCATCACCAACATTTTATTAAAGGTAAACATTCTCCTACCCAGTATGCCGAAATCAAGGACCGGACTCAGCTAATGCATATGCTATATTCAACAAAGTGTATATACACATATATGAGGTATTAAAGATCATCACAGATATTATTCACATAGCCATGCTCAAGTTATCGGTAATCACTCATTAGCCTAAACGGGTCAAAACCACGATTCGGGTTAACCTAACATTAGTACTGATTCTTTTATGCATCTAAGAGATCAATTACCATGATTCCCACTGATTTTAACCTCATGAACATTACCAATCAAGGCTGCAAAGTTTGGACAGCACTTAAAACTATACCATTTCGAGATTTTAGAAGTTACGTCTTTGACCCTTTCTTATTACCGGTTTTTCCTAAGATGCTAAAATTAATTCCTATACCAATTATGAGTGATTCTTACACATTTACTAAGTGTTAAACATCTTTTATATAGAATTATAACTTTACTGAAGCAGAATCCATAATTCCATCCTTAAGTGTTCTGGAAATCACATTTTTGACCATTTCTAGTTACTAGTCTTTTCCTAAGTACTAAAAATAATTATTACACTAATTATTAACAAATTTTACACACTTAAACAATCCCTAATATCACCATACAGTAATGAAACATTTTAGGTAGTATCCAAAAATGGAGTTGTCAAAAGCTTCCAAAATTACAATTTTGAGTGTTTCTAGTTACTAGTTTTGCCTAAGACACCAAGAATGATTTTCATAATAATTAATAGTAATTTTTGCACCTCTAATCCATTCCAAATAGCTTGTTACAGATTTAAAAGAATCAGAACAATAGCTATAATTTTAACCTCCAATGGCATCAAAAATTGCAACATTAATCATTTCTAGTAACTAGTTTTCCTCTAATTTTATCCTAAGTCAATGAGAACACTTAAAACCAAGTTACCCCTTTCAAACTGTGCATAATAACCCTTAGGGCAGTAGCAAAAATAAAATTTCCATTAATAAGATTTTGTCCATAAAAATGATATTTTTGATACCTTTAGAGTTTTCAATTCTTTCAAAAATAAACAAAGGATCATAGACATAAGTTTGAACCTTAAGATAAACTAAAATCCATTCTAAGACCAATACTTTGTCATGGCCAAAAATGTGCTCAAGGGAAATAACCATGACCAAAACTTCCACTTAAGATACAAGGGCTAATCTGAGCTCTGGAGATTTAGGTGCTGGTAAGAAAATAAACGTGATATGCAACCTCATTTTAGTCTTTATCATTAGGAGGTGATGGCTTGGAAAAGTAAATATGATGTGCAAGACTTGAAATATAAATATAAGAATGCAAGTTTATTTTTAAGTCTTTGAAGCTTTAGGTGATAACTTGAAATATAAATATGAAATGCAAAACTTGAACTTTCAACATGAGAATACAAGTCCATTTCTTTAGTCTTCAAGATTTAAAGTGATAACTTGAAAATAAATATGAGGTGCAAGGCATTGAAACATAAAATGAGATGCAAGAGCTTAAAATATAAATATGATACAAGTCCACTTTTACATCTTACTAAAGCTCATTTCAAGACTTTAAAGAATGATGTTTCCAACCCCATTTAATCTTAACAAATGGAAGTGAGCTTTAGAGTTTCTCATCATGATGGTTCCAAGAACCTTATTCTCTTAGACTCACCATCAAGCTCAAAAAGAAACTAACAAAAAGAATCAAATAACATTTTACTTGTCATAAATCATTGAAACCGAAAATGAGACCTTGAGCTCTAGAGGTCATCAATATGATGATTTCACAAACATCATCTAGGAACTCTCATTATCAAGCCATGATTTCAAACATCAAAGAAAGTATTTCCAAGGAAACCAACAAGGATTTATTTTCTTTCATTCTTTAAAATCGAAAATGGAATCAAAGCTTTGAGCTATATAGGTCTATTATGTGATGGTTTCACAATCACCACCAAGATCCATCATCATCAAGCCATAGTTTCAATTGTCCATTGACATACAAAACTGAAACTAGGAAGAAAAAGAAGGCCAAAATCGAAATAAAAAAGAAAGGAAAAGGAAGGTCTTGTCCATTTATTCAACACCCAAAATCACAAATGAGAACAAAAATAAAAGAGGAAAAACTTGTCCATTTAACCAATACAAGGCCTGTAACATCCTAATTTTTAACCCAATACTCCTAGAACATATTTAGGTTAACCATTAGTCTATTACATCATAGTTTTCTCTTTACTTTAAAATACTTAGCAGAAAATACAGGTAAAATTTTTTTTTGAAAGGTAAAAGCAAAGTGAGAGTCGCGCAACACGATGAACGATGAGGCACATAAAGAAACGAGACACAAGAGTAAACAAACATCTCACGAACGTCAGAACATAAAGCATGTAATTGCACATCATGATAAACTAACCACACACACACACACACACACACACACACACACACATATATATATATATATATATATATAATATGTACGCTTACGAGAAGTGGGACTTAGTTGGTACAATATAGGAACAAATACATTCGAAATGAAAATACAACAAAAAGGAAAATGCAACAGAAAGCAAAAAAGGAAACTCCCCTACCCAAGTGCATCTAAAATGGATAACCTTTAAACAAAAGAAGGTTTATCCTCATCTATGTAGTGTGTGCATTATCTCTACCCACGAGCCTCTGCTACTGGGGTCCCAGAAAAGGTGGGACATATCCAATCCATGGTTGGAGCTCGGCGGGAACGGGTACACCAGAGAACTGCGAGTGACTTCTACGACATGGGCGCATAGATGGCCTCCGAGCCAATCTTGACTGCGTGACAGTCTCCTCGCTGCTCTCTCTTATTTGCAGCATGTAACATCCTAATTTTTAACCCAATACTCTAGAACATACTTAGGTTAATCATTAGTTTGTTACTTCATAGTTCTCAATTCTACTTAGAAATACTTAGCGGAAAATACGAGTAAATTTTTTTTTTGAAATACAAAGTGAGAGCCACGTGATGCGATATATCATGTAACGAACAAAACATACATCTCACAATGTCATAGCATAAGGCACACCATGAATAACACTGAATATCATCTCATATATATATAACTTGCCCACTTATAAGTGTGGGACTTAATTTGGTACAACACGAGTAATACAATCTAAAAAGGAAATACAAGAGAAAATGCAACGGAAACTATAAAAGCAACTCCCCTACCCAAGTGCAACTAGCGGGATGACCTCTAATACAAAAGAAGGTTCATCTCCATCTAAGTGTGTGTGCTCTACCCGGGTACTCCATCGGTCGATCGTCACCTCCTACTGACGTCCATCTCGCGAACGAGGCAAATATTCGGGAAACTGGGCGAGCTCCTCGGGCGTGAAGAGGCGGAACGGGGATCTAGCGTGACCCCCGCGGTGTGGCCACATCTCCGGTCGTCATGCAAGCCGTGGCTGAGTCATGGTGTCCTCACTGCCCTCCCTCAACGGTGGGGGAGAGGGAGCAGAGCTCTCGCTATACGGATGGGTAGGCGGGTCCTCGGACGGGTCGGTCTCCGAGAAGTAGGTCCGGGGCACGTAATCGGGATAGTCTCGCATGGCTAAGGCGGCAGTGTGCATGCGGAGCACTCTCTCGTCATGCGTACGCGCACGCTCAAAAACCCACTCGTCGTCGCCATAGGGTGCAGTCGGGGAGAAGCGATGGGTGTGCACGGGATGAGCGAAAGGGCGTCCCACGAACATGAAAACCCGCACCGTGCACTGTCCCTCAAAATGGTATGACCCGTGAGCCGGGTTATAGTGCACCTCCCATGTCGGCGTGTCCACGAACACTACGAATGTCGCCATCTGAAGACGTGACGGAAAGAGAGAGATAGAGGGAGTGAGAATCTTGCTAAAGAATCTCAGTAAGGCCTCCTACTACCTAGGTGTCATCATCTACGTCCTCAGGAACCTTGGATTTATTTACACAAAATGACTGAACATGCATTAAGTTCATTTTAAACTTTAAAATATACTTTAGCCAAGGTCCATTCATTTTAGGATGATCTTAATGTCATGAATGCAACATAATAGAAGATGTATGCATGGCACTACCTAATGCACATACATAAGACATAACATCAAGCATCACCATACTTAGTGGCATAAAGTGGCAATAGTAATGTTCATATGGGACAAACTTAGTGACATAATCATAATCACGAAACATCTCTTCCTCATGGGCCACCCTAAAAGACAATCGAACTGGGGGTGCTCGGCCGAACCGGTGTCACCCAGAACGTGTCACATATCTAGGTTATGAGCTCATACCTTAACTAGTCGTCACTAGTTCTTACTTACCACTTAACGATAAGCGTATCATAAATCATAAATCCCGACTATCTGAGTACGGGTTAGGGGGCAATTCTCTTAGGGGTGCTCGGCCTAACCGGTGTCACCTAAGAGTATAAATGGGTACCGATGTCACATGAGTTCTATGGAGGTGCTCGGCCGAACCGGTGTCATCTTAGAACCCATCTTAGTACCTTAATTTTCAAAATCTCTTTAAGTCCCCAAATTCGTCGGGAATTCGGCGGCACTAAGGCATTATGCCGAATTCCTTCCAAATTTGTTTTATGCCACATAAACATATATCCTCATGAATTCCTCATATGAATAACATCATCATCATTTACATACCACATGCATCATCATGGAACATTCAACCGTTTATCCTTACGGTAGCTTATGCTTTGACCCTTACGGGTCTTAATCATGAGATATGGTTCTCTAACATCCGTCGCTCATATTTTATGCACCTAAGGGCTCATAATTAAACATCATTCATAATCCTCATGTTCACACTTAAATCTGAATAGCATAGGGCAGAATTCCTAACTTGTGATTACGGGGTTCTAGAACTTACATTTTAGACCATTTCGTGGTTCCGTCTTCGCCTAAGGCGCTATGAATTACATCTAAATCAATTATGAGGCGTCCCTATGCTTAAGGACTAATTATTAATCATGTTTATCATGTTGTAAGGGTGCTGGACAGAATCCAGAAAAATAAATGTTCTAAGAGTTCTAAACTTGCACTTTTACGGTTTTCTAGTTACTAGTTTCCCTATAGGTGCTAGAATTCGATTCTAATCCAAATGTTACCAAGTTTTTCATGTCTAAACAATCCTAATCTGATTATGCTCCCATTAAAACAGTTTGGATAAGTTCCAAAAACAAATGGGTCAAAACTATGTTAAATTCTAGCTTTACGGTATTTCTAGTTAGCTAGTTTCTTACCTATTATGCATAGAATCATTTCTACATCATCATATGATATTTTCACACATTCTAACACATCAAAACATCATCATACAACATCATACTCATCATATCAGAACCGAAAACATTTAGCTTCAGTAAAGGATTTAAATTGACATTTCTAGGTACATAAGTTAACTAGTTTCTTTTGGAATCAATTTAGAATTTCTAAAACTCTTTGCAAATCATTTTAATTCATCAAGAGGCTAAGAGAAGCCTTAGGTCAATGACCAAAATATATTTCATCTCCTAAAAGGGAATAAAGTCATATCTCATGACAACATAACCTTGAAAAGGTTTGTAAAGCTTTAAGGAAAACTTAGAACATAGACTATTGATCCTTGTAGCTAGATGAAAACTCATTGCAAGTCCATCATCACTACTTGGCCGAAAATATGCATTCAAAGAATGGTTTCACATTAAACTTTAACTTGGAATGAAATGGGCAAGTCTTTGAGCTCTAGGTTCTTAAGTTACGGCATAAAGTAAACGTGCTCATGCTTTTCATTCTTAATCTTGCTTACAAAATAAAGTGATGACTTAAATTAAATATGCAAGGCATAAACTTAAACGTGCAAGCTTGAAAGTAAATATGCGAGGCACAAACTTAAACGTGCAAGCTTGAAAGTAAATATGCAAGGTTCAGTTCTTTATTTTAGTGCTCTAGGCCTAACAACAATCGACTTTAAGGCCGAAATAGATAGGCATTCGAGAAATTAATTAGGTGATAATGCAAGTTCAATTCTTTATTTTAGTGCTCTAGGCCCAACAACAATCAACTTTAAGGCCGAAATAGAAAGGCTTTGAGAATTAAATTAAGTGATGATGCAAGTTCCATTTTAATTTTTATGTTCTTAGGTGATAGCTTGAAAGTAAAGGTGCATAACAAGAATGTAAATATGAGTGCAAGCATAAAATAAATTATGCAAGTTCATTTTATCTTTCTAGAGCTCTTAACAAGACTTTAAAGGAACATAAACCTCAACCCAAACTCATCAAACCAAGATAAAGTAAAGTCTAGAGTTCTTAGAACTCAACATAACATTTTTAGAAATCAAAACATTTTGCATGTTAAAGGAAAAGGAAATGGCCGAAATTTCAAGGAACAAAAAGAACATTTTGAAACTCTAGAGTCCATGATCTTGATGATATATTAACACCAACATCATGAGACCTCATCATTGAGTCCTTAGAACTATTTTAAAACACCATCAAAACTAAAGTTCTCAAGAGTTCAAGAAAGGAAAAACTAGAAATATTTTTGCTCAAGAACAAAGACCAAACTCTAGAGTTTGTTTCAAGTGATGAACATCATCATGAAACTCTCATCATCAAGCTCTCATTTCTTTGAACTTCAAGGCCCATGGCCGAAAATGAGAAAGAACAAGGAAAGGAAAAGAAGTTCTAAAAAGAATCAAGAGAAACTATGAACATAAAGCTTAGAACAAGAACTTTAAAGAAAGGAATACTTGAAAGAAAATCCCTACTTGATGTGACAAACTTGAAGATGGAAGAAGAAGATGAAGATGATGAAGAACTTGAAGAACTTGAAGAACACTAGAACTTTGAGAGAAAAAGAAAAGCTTTGAGTGTTCCTAAACTTAGCAAATGATCTAAAAGTGGTGCAAGCTCCTCAAGGCATTCTATTTATAGAGAAATGAAACAAATGAAGGGTGCTCATGGAGGAGGAGGCTTCGGCCATCAGATGGGGAGGGAGCCCATGAGTTCCATGAGGTGAGATAATGTGGTCTTGAGGCATGGTGAGATATGGTTCAAAGTATGGTGAGGTATGGTTCAAGGTATGGCCTCAAGTATGGTTCTTTGAGTGAGAAAACAAATCAACATGTGGTCAAATGGGGGAGAGGTGGCCGAAATGCATCAGTCAAGGGAGGAGAGTTTCTTGCATTTTAATTGTGGTTTAGAGTTGTGTTTAGGTGTATCTTTGATTATGCTTAAGATTAGGAATTTGTAAGAAAGTGTTTAGGTAAGGAAAATGGATAATTAGGGTGGTCTAGACATAATTAAGGAGTGGTCTTGCACCATTAGTGAGTTAGATCCTCAATTTAGAGTCTAAACAACTCTAGACACACTTCCTTGATTTAAGGAATTGGAGAGAGAAAACACTATTCAAGATTCCAAGACTAGAAATCTTGAGTTCTAAAAAGGGATTTAAGTTTAATCTAAGCAATTTTAGGTTCTAATTAACTTTAATAAATTATTTTGACTCTAGATTAATTAGGGAAATTAATTAATCTTTGTTTAGAGTCTAATATTGCTTAGGTTTGCTTAATTACGTCATTAAGCTCAAAAACACTATTCTAGGGGCAAAATCGTAATTTTGCACTAAAACTGCCCGGGACCACCGGGACTTGAACAGAGACCTCTAGACACATGAAAACATGTTTTTAAACCTCTGGGGAAAGTTTCGGGTTCAAACGGCACTTCTACCCGCGTAAAAACGCTATAGGGGTATTTTGGTCATTTTGACCCGAAACTGCGGAAAACGGGTTTTTCGCTTCCGGAAGCATTCAAAGGCCATTCAATCCCCTTCAAATATTGAGTTGGCCCTTCGATGATGACCGAGTTGGTTACCCTCGAATTCGGGTCAGGAAATGACCTCAGGGGCATTTTGGTCATTTCCCTCAGACAGAAAAATCGGGGTGTTACACGGCAGAGTGGGGGCTGAGATCTCACTAGACACGTGGGTAGGCAGGTCCTCCGACGAATCGATCTTCGAGAAATATGTACGAGGCACATAGTCAGGGTAGTCACGCATGGCCGAAGCGGCGGTGTACATGCGGAGCACCCTCTCGTTGTGCATACATGCGCGCTCAAAAACCCAGTCGTTGTCACCATAGGGTGATGTCAGGGAGAAACAGTGGGTATGTACAGATGATCGAAGGGTCGTCCAACAAACATGAAAATGCGAACAGCACATCGACCCTCAAAATGATATGATCCATGCTCTGGATCATAGTGCACCTCCCACATCGGGGTATCCACGAAGACCACGAATGTTGCCATCTGAAGACGTGAAGGAAAGAAGAGATAGAGGGAGTGAGAATCTTGCTAAAGAATCTCAGTAGGACAACCTCCTATCTAGGTGACATCATTTACGTCCTCAGGAGCCTTGGGTTTCTTTGTAAAAGGTGAGCATGCATATACTTCATTTATTAGGTTTTAAACTTAATTATCCAAGGTCCGTTTCTTTTAGGATGAACCTTAATGTTATGGATGCAGCATAATAAAGTATAAATGCATGATGATACATTGGCAAAAATCAATTAAACATTCATAGAGATATCAACATCATGCAGGTGGCATAAAGTGGCATATTCTTCTCATGTAAAAACATTTATGTTTATGTAACTGTGTGACATTCGAAGCATCATACTGCAATATAGGGATCACCCTAAAATCTTCTCTAGGTTATGAGCTCATACCTTAACTAGTCGTCATTAGTTCTTACTTATCCTCTGATAAGCATAATCACAATAATAATAATAATAATAATAATAATAATAATAATAATAATAATAATAATAATAATAATAATAATAATAATAATAATAATAATAATAATAATAATAATAACAAAACGCGCCGCACCGGTATCAAGTACACAGCGAATATTGTCCTCTTTGGGGCGTTACGTATCGCCACTCCCTCTCAAGGATTTGTTTCTGCGGCGTTGCGTATCGCCGTCCCTCAGAACACGTTCTTACAGTACTATGTCACATTCAAAAACTCATTTTTTAAAACTTTCTAAGTCCTCAAATTTGTCAGAAATTCGACAGCATAACGGTAGCACACCAAATTTCTTCCAAATTTTCCTTATGCCACATTCACATATATACATAGTCATTCATAATTATATGTGTTGTAAGCATCATAATCATCATATGCACCATAAGCATCATAAACATCATATGCATCATAACATCGTAATTTTTTCATAAGGCATCATAGCATGAGTATCAACACATGAACATTATATACTCTAATAGGAGATCACATGCTCAAGTTATTCTCATAATAAAACATGCATTCACATGAAACACTAAAACTCGTTATACTCTTAAACCTATGGTGTCTTATGCTTTGACCCTTACGGAGCTTAAACTCGAGATATAATTATTCTAACATTCGCTATTAATCTTTTATGCACCTATGGGTTCACAAGTAATTATCCTCGTTAATTTTTATGTTTAGGAACAAAACCAAACAACTCCATATAGATTGTCAATTTCTAAATCTTGCGATTACGGGGTTGTAGAAACTACGTTTTAGACCCTTTCTACGTCTCATCTTCGCCTAAGGCGCTATAAATCAAATCTAAACTAGTTATGGGGTATTCCTATGCCTATGAACTAATTATAAACCATGTTTATTGCATTACAAGGTTGCTGTACAGAAACAGAAAATTAATTAATCTAAGTGTTCTAGAATTACACTTTTACGGTTTTCTAGTTACTAGTTTCTCTATAGGTGCTAAAAATCAATCCCACCTCAAATGTTACCAAGTTTTTCATAATTACACAATCCTAAACTGAATGTTATCACACTAAAATAGTTTTGGCAGTGGCTAAGAATAAATGGGTCAAAAATATGTTGAAACTCAACTTTATGGTTTTTCTGTAA
Source organism: Dalbergia cochinchinensis (assembly GCA_031216125.1). Classification (NCBI taxonomy): domain Eukaryota; kingdom Viridiplantae; phylum Streptophyta; class Magnoliopsida; order Fabales; family Fabaceae; genus Dalbergia; species Dalbergia cochinchinensis. The sequence continues at coordinate 26,399,129 of CM062371.1, forward strand.
GACTAGTTTCTTTCCTAACATGCATAGGAGGGCTCCTACCTCAACATATATAATTTTTACACATTCTAACATACCAAAAAAACATCATACAGCAGCAAGCACATGAGGCAGAACCAAAACATTAATGCTCAAACATCATTCAAAAATCATGTCCTTAATACATATAAGTTACTAGTTTCTCTTGAAATCGTTTTAGGACTTCTAAAACTCATTGAAACCCATTTTATTTTATAAAAGGAGACTAAAAATAACCATAGGGTAGTAGCTAATTCAAAGCATTCATAGAAGAGGTTTAACTCATAAATCTTGTTGGTAATAATCTTATAAAACTCTTAAGGCCTAGGGAAAATCTTAGAACATGGATTGTTGACTTTTGTGACTAAATGAAACTCATATCAAGCTCCTCATCATTACATGGCCAAAATAAGCATCCATGGGGATGTTTCCATAACCAAACTTTAACTTGAGATAATAAGGGCAAGTCTTTGAGCTCTAAAGTCTTTAAGTGATGACAAAATGTAAACATGCTATGCATCCAATTTTATTCTTCATTATAAAGTAAAGTGAGAGCTTCAAGGTAAATATGAGATGCAAGAACTTGAAATATAAATGACGTGCTAGAAATATAAATGTGCAAGGATTGAAAATAAAAATGCAAGACTTGAAAGTAAACATGCAAGGCTTGAAAGTAAATATGCAAGTTCATTTTATCTTTTAGGATTTAAGTGATGACTTGAAATATAAACGTGAAATGTAAAGCTTGAAACTTAAACATGATAATGTAAGTTCTTTTCTTTAATCTTTAGAGTTTAGTGATGACATAGAAAAGTAAATATGAGGTGCAAAGCATAAATTTAAACATGAATGCAAGTTCATTTTATATTCTTTACTGGCTCTTGCAAGACTTTAAAGGAACATGAGCCTTAACCCAACTCATCATGGCAAGATAAAGTGAACTTTAGAGTTCTTAAAACACAAAATAACATTTCTTAAAGTAAAACCGCAAGTGAGCCATATAACATTTTTATGAAAACTCAAGCTTTAGAGGTCTCATTGTGATGAACATATAGTCATCATCTAGAAACTCTCATTACCAAGCTATCATGTTGAACCATCAACAAGGATGGCCAAAAACTTAGAGGAAAGAAATTGAAACCACGAGCAAGGAAAGGAACCATTTTGAAACTCTAGAGTCTATAATCTTGATGATGTATTAACACCAACATCATGTGCCCTCATCATTGAATTCATATATTCATTTTAGGACATCATCAAAGTTAATTTTCTCAAGAATAAGAAAGGAAGAAACCAAAAACATTTTTTACTCAAGAACCAAGATCAAGCTTTAGAGGTTACTCAAGTGATAAATATCATCATGGAGTCCTCAGCATCAAGCTCATATTTCCAAGTTCTCAAAGGTTCTTGGCCGAAAACAAAGAGGAGGAAAAGAAGTTCTAAAAAGTTTCAAGAGAAACCATAAAACACATTACTAAATAAGAATTTCAATGAATGAAACACTTAGAACAAAATCCCTACCAAGTAATTTGAGTTTGAGATGAGTGAAGAAGGTGAAGAAGTTGAAGAAGAGGAACTCTTGAACTTGAGAGAAAAAGAAAAGCTCAAAGTACTCTTGAAAACTCAACTTAGCAAATGAACTAAAAGTGATTCAAGTTCCTCCAAGCATGCTATTTATAGAGAAATGAAACAAATGAGAGGTGTAATGGAGGGAGGAGGTTTCGGCCAAGCATGCAGCCCCATGAGTTCCATGAGGTAGGATATTGTGTCCTTGAAGCATGGTGAGGTATGGCTCAAGGTAAGGTGAGGTATGACTCAAAGCATGGCTCAAGGCATGGTTCTTTGAGTGTTTGAAATTTCAAACATGTGATGAAAATGCGAGGAAGAGTGGCCGAATGTGCATTAGCCAAAGGGGAGGAAAATCTCTTTTTTCAATTGTGGTTTAGAGTTGTGTTTAGGTGTGTCTTTGATTAGGCTTAAGTTTAGGAATTTATGAGAGAGTGTTTAGGTGACTAAGGATGTAATTAAGGATTTCAAGACAAGGTTAGGGAGTGCTCTTGCTTCATTAGTAAGATAAAAACTCACTTTATTGTATAAACAATTCTAGACACAATTCCTTAATTTAAGGAATTAGAGAGAGAAAATACTATTCAAGATTCTAATACTAGGAATCTTGAGTTTTAAAAGAGATTTAGGTTTAATCTAAGCAATTTTAGGTTCTAGTTAATTTTAATAACTTATTTTGACTATAGATTAATTATGGAAATTAATTAATCTTCGATTAGAGTATAACATTGCTTAAGTTTGCTTAATTACATCATTAAGCTCAAACGGCACTATTCCAGGGGCAAAATCGTAATTTTACACAAAAATGGCTCGGAACCACCAGGACTTAAACAGATACTTTTAAACACATGAAAATATCATTTTAAACCTTCGAGGAAAGTTTCAGACTCGAATGACACCTTTACCGCATAAAAACGCTATAGGGGTATTTTGGTCATTTTGACCCGAAACTGCAGAAAACAAGATTTTCGTTTCCGAAATCACTCAAGGACCATCTAATCCCTTTCAAATATTGAGTTGACCCTTCGAGGATTGCCGGGCCCTCGACTGCTGGGCCGGCTATCCTTGAATTCCAGGCAGAAAATGACCTCATGGGCTTTTTGGTCATTTTTTCTCATACAGAAAATCGGGGCATTACAAGGCCAAATATAAAAACAAAGAAGAGGAAAAGAAACTCAAAATAAAAACCCTACCAAAGATGTGTTTCTTGTTGCAAGAGAAAGAGCTTAATCTTGTAAGGAAATGAGAAGAATAAATCTTCTCTTGGGGTAGGACAAGGGTTCGGCTAAGTTAGAAGAAAAAAGGAAGAAGGATTTTTCTTAAGTTTTTGAGCTTGAGAATTGTGAACAACCGATTTTATTCAATCTTTTGACAATAATTCAAAAATTTTCATCAAGTTTACCTCTTTTATTTTATTTACAGTTTCTTTAATTACTTCCTAAAAAAACAAAAAAAAACAAAAAAACTAATTAATTACTAGTTGTTTTTAATTTTAATTTATTTCAAAAACAAAAATGAAAAAAGAGGAGTCACGGGCTCCTCTCCTTCTCTTCCCCCGAAGTCAATCCGTGAAGCATGGGAAGGAGGAAAAGAAGAAAAATCAAAAAAATGGATGATGATGTCTGGAAACTTTTGTTAATTTTCTTCCGGTGAAATTATGAGGATATAGAGAACATTATTACATATTGAGGAGAGGAGAACTAAAAAGAGAAGGACACCAATTTTGAGAACCGGCAAAGAGGCCAATTCCAGTAAGAGAGAACTCAGTGGCAAGGTAAAATTATCAACAACATATCATTAGTCTTTTTTTTTTCTCTTTTAAAAAAAAAACACAAACAAAATTTGAAAAAAAGAGAGGGGAGTGGCCGCGGTGGTTTCAACCACCACCACCGCGGCCGTAGATCTTCATCAGCATCAACATCATCATCATCGTCGGTCATCGTCCCTGCAACTCCTCAACAACCACCCACCACCACTCAACCTCCAATCTTCATGTTCCATCATCATTCCCTCTCCCTCATCAACCTCAACAAACACCACCTTTCACCACCTTCCCCCCCTGCAGCCACCATAGCCACGGCCCCTCACCTCTCCAGTAACATCATCACCACGTTCCCACCATCATCAGAGCCACTACTACTGGTGGCCTCTCACCCTCGAATCATCATCATCTAAAAGTCTCAATCATGGAGGAAGAACACACTCATCAACAACCTCCACCATGAACCACAACATACCACCACTCCCCTCCCCTCCATGACCGCTACCATCACAGCCTTTCCCCCTCAAATCTTCATCATCTTCATTCCCTTCATCTCCTTCAACATCTTCAACCCAACCACTGCACCGATCTCCGTCCCCGTCCTTAACTACTGCAAGCCTCCAACAACGACCCCATGGCCGCAACCTTAGCCTCCACTAAACCCATCGATTTCCCCTCTCCTGGCCGCGCCGGCTTCTTAGCCTTGTCCTTATGTTCCTCTCAGTCTCTCACTTTCTCTTCCCTTTTACGTTGCTTTGTTCTTTTTTTCTTTTTTTCGTTATTCTCGTGTGTGCAGAGAGAAGAAAGGGAACGGGTAAATGGGTGAGGGAATGGGAATGAGGGAAAGTTTTGGTATGTGGGTCACGTGTGTGAAGATATGAGAGAGAGAGATTTTCTTTTTAGATTTGTATGTGTGTGTCTCGTGAAGATATGAGAGAGAGGTTTTCTTTTTAAATTTGGTATGTGGGTCACGTGAGTGAGTATGAGAGAGAGAGATTTTCTTTTTTTAAATTTTGTATGTGTGTGTCTCGTGAGTGAGTATGAGAGAGAAATGAATTCTTTTTTTGTTTTATGTTTAGGTGTTTTTTATGTTGTGTTAATGAAAAATAGATTTAAGTTAAGTTAAATTTTGTTTGTATATTTTCAGTTAATTGTTATTCCTTTTTAAGTAAATTTTGAACTTGCTTGTGTTTACGTGGTTAGCATTTACCTCAATTTTAATTCTTGAATTTATTTGCTGGGTTTGGATTTGATTTTGATCTAATTGAACTAAGGGATTTTATTTGATTCAAAAATAAATTTTGTTTTTAATTTATAAGATATTCTCTTTTATCTTCTTTTTATTTGAGTAGGATCAAATAGATCAATAAAAAAAAAACAAAATAAAAAGTGATTTAACATTTTCTTTGATTTTCGGATATTTTAGTGCTAGCATTTCTTAATTAAAAAAAAAGGGTAATTAGGACCCCTTGTTTAGTTTAGTTTTCCTTATATTCAATTTAATTGCTTGTTTATATTTATGTGCTAATTTTATTTATATTTAGTTTAACTATTTTATGTTTATATTTTGCTTTAATTAAATGCATAATTATACTTATTCTATTTTAATTTAATTGTTTCATATACTTATGTGTTTTATTTGAATTGGTTGTGTATTTATGCTTAGGGATTTATCTTCATTTCTAGTTTAAATATTTTTATTTTATGTGTAATTTCACGTTGTTCAATTTAATTATTTTATATATTTATATGTTTTATTTAAGTTAATTGTGTTTTTATTTTTTTTTAATTTTACTTTGTTAGCTTAATTATCTTAACGTTTTTTTTTTTGGTTCAAATTCATTGGATATTTGTTTTTATGCATTAATTGTGTAGGTTCCTGTTAAAATTAGAATTTTTGTCTAAAAAGAGGAGTTTTATTCAGTTTGGATTTGAAATGAATACTTGAGTGTTTTGCTTTATTAAAACTCATTTAATTAATTAATTGATGAATTATTTTTTGTTTTTAAATAGAGTTAATTTAGCCATGACGGCTTGTTAACTCTATGTTTCAAGAATATTTTAGTTGCGACGGCTTGATATTCAAAGTCTTTTTAAGAATAAAGTTAATTTGATGACGAACATTGTTAACTTTATATTTTAGAATATTTTAGGTATGACAGTTTAATATTCTAAAATTCTTTTTTTTCAAAATTAACCTTTTCACCACTTAATTTATTTGTAAATAATTTTCCTAAATATTTTTCTATGCTATTTATGCATTTTGTTTCATTTATAAGTTCTTTTTTCCTCATAATTTTATTTCAAAATATTTTATTTAACTTTTGTTATTATAGATAAAGAGTTAATTTAGCCGTGACGGCTAGTTAATTCGATATTTCGAATATTTGAGTTGTGACAGCTTAATGATTCGAAAATTTCCTCAAAAATATTTGTTCTCTTTTATATTTGTTTCTACTAATTTATATAAATATATAAAAAAGTAATTTTCTTCTTTTCCTCTTATTTGTAAATATTTATAATTTATACATTTATTTTCAATTTAAATTTGCTCATTTATTTAGTAAATTTCTTATTCAAATAATAGGGTTAATTTAGCCGTGACGGCTTGTTAACTTGATATTTGGATATCTGAGTTGTGACAATTTGATATTCTAAATATCTCTCATAAGGTTTTTATATTTTCTCTTACAAAAACACCAAAAAATAAATCTTCGTTTCTTTTTAGATTCTATTTGCAAATATTTATTATTTAGAATAATTCTTAAAAAAAAATTATATACTTATTGTCAAATGCTTCATTTTAAAAACGGTTAACTTAGTCGTGACGACTAGTTAACTTATTTTTAGGACATCTGAACTGTGACAGTTCGGTGCACTAAAAATTCTTTTCTTTTAAGAAAAATAAATTCCTTTTAATTGTCTTGAAACAGAAAATAAATGTTTGAAAAAGGTTATTTATTTAATTTGCACAGTTAATTAAAGGCACCATCTAAGGACGGGTGTACTAGGATGCGTGGGATTAAATTCCTGCCCTTCCCTATACATAACCGACTCCCGAACTCAAACTGGTTTCAAAGACTATTCTCCAAATGAATGGGTTTTTCCATATTTTCCCGATTTCTAATAAACTTGGTGGCGACTCCAATATTTTCAAACAAAAATTCTTTCTTTTTCGCCGTCCCCGTCGCGATCCCAGTTGCGACAAGAATAGAAAAGTTATATGTTAGAGGCAAGATCTATGGTGGTTATGTAGTGGTTTGAAGTTGAGAGGTGGTGGAGAGTAGTGGTTCTTGGTGGTGGAAGTTGAAGAAAAGAGACCTTTGGGATGAAAGAGAAGAGAGGATTTCAAGAACACTTTTTTGGACACAACTCCTGGCAAAAAATGGGAATAGAATGAGAGTTTTTGGTGTTAAAAAAAACATAAATATGAAAGTGTATGAGGGGAAGATGGCTGCAACCTTCATGGCCTTGTGGGAAGAGGGATTTCGTTTTTCATTTGGGTTAGGAGTTATATTTAGAGATAGGTTTAATTAGACAAAGAGTTAGGAATTGGTAATTAAGAGTTTGGAGTTATAAGCATGTGTTTAGGGGCTTTCAAGACATGGTTAGAGTGCAGTCTTACACTTTTAGTTTGAATTAAACCTAATTAGTTTGAATTTCAAAACCCAACACAATTCCTAGTTTTAAGGAAAATGAGAGAAAAAAACACTATTCATACCTTGACTACTTCACGACATGTGAGTTCTTTTAATTAAGAAAATGGATTTAACTTTTTCTAAGCAATCTTAAACCTCAAAGAACTTCAATTAATTATTTTGACTCAAGATTAACAATTAAAATTTACTAATCTTTAATTAGAGTATAATATTACCTATGTTTCCTTAATTACACAATTAAACTCATTATGCACGTAAGCAAGGTCATTATGCATGTAAGCAGGCGTAAAATGGTAATTTTGCACAAAAACTCCCCGGGACTGTCCGGGCTTAAACAGACATCATGCATCCCTTAAAAAACCAACATTTCAAACTCTCGGGTAAAGTTCGAGTCCAATCGGCAATTAATCCCGTGTTAAATTACTACAAGGGTATTTTGGTAATTTCACGCGTAGAAAACCAAAATAAGATTTCACCTTTATTAATGCGCATAACACATATAATCTCCATTCATCATTGAAATAACCATTTGAGAATGGCCAAGACCGGCTATCCTTGTTTCCCAGGTAAAAACAACCTCAAAAGCATTTTGGTCATTTGTACATAGGGAAAAATCGGGGCATTACAGAAGGTTGTAGAACACACTTGTTTTAGAGTTGGTTTGAAATCTTCATTTGAAGCATACTTTTTGAAGTCACGTGCTACTTTCTAAAGATCTGAGCCTTGGTTTTTTGCACATGATGATTTTCTTCAATCTGTTAACCATGTACATGTTCATTTCACGATATATTTTTCACTTCCATTGATTTCCTATCTCTTTAAATGAGATTAAACATGCTTGCATATGTAGAGTAAAAATATTTACGCTTCAAGACCTGTGTTATGCTAACATAAGGACTTGTTCAATACTTCAAGAAACTCAAGGGAAACATTAGACTTTTTTTCAAGATATTTTCTCTAAATTAGTTGTGTTATCACTCAAAATATTTTGCATTAATGTTTTTTGAAAGATTTTGGAGCTAACAATCTCTCCCTTTTTTATGATGACAAATCAATTTAAAGAAAAATTTTTAAAGAGATTTTGAAAGAAATATAACAGGATATACAACATGATAACCAATTCTTTCAAATCATCACATGATATGATTTTCAAAGAGTCTTTTTCTCAAGGTGTAATACATATAGAGTCAAAAATGTTTCATAGCCTTGAGTGACTTAAATCAGAGCTATTTTAATTTTTCATCAGATTTCTGAAGTTATTTAAAGCGCTTTCTGAGAGATATCAAAGCATTCTAAGAGGTACTAGAGCAAATTTGGTAAAGATATAAGCATTTAAGCTTTCTAATTAAACACAACTTGATTTTTCTTGTCATTTTGACCTTACTGAAAATACAAGAGTTTCGATAAAGCAAGTAATACTTGTGATATATAAACTTGACTTTGAATCCATACTCAGCTTATCTTTATCCAAACATGATTTTGAAACACGATGAGATTTTGTGCATAAAACAAGATAACATATAAACTTTGCACACAAAAGAAGTTTATGAAGTTCATAGAAACCTTATCTCAATTATATCAGTGTATGTTAAAGAGGTTTCTGAAGCTCAAAAAGGGATTGATCCTAATTGTATTAGAGAATGATTTTCAAAGCTTGTGATGTGAATGAGGACACTTCATATTTTGTGTAACAGAGCATATGTGTTAAAAAAAAAAACTTTAAGATTATGTAACATGGCTTATATATATCAGCATGCTATCAGCATTATCTTGACATACATATCAAAGCATAGACAGGATATATATATAGCATACAACAAAAGATATGTATCAGAGCTAATCATACAAACAAGATACTAATGTAGCTAAGTATTAGAGCATGCTAATAATTTGAGCATCTATAAGAAGATGCTAATACTTATGATGCATACATCACAGCAGAATATCTAATTAGTTGAGCAAGATATATATCTCAAAGTAAATAAATTATACATATATATGCCATATAAGAGAAAATGTTATCAAGGCAAGAACACAATATGGTATCAAAGTTAAAAACTAAAAGCATAGCAAATGTATGTACTTAGAGCACTCAGAGTACTCTCTACTGTCCCTAAAAATAACGAATAGTTTCCAAGGATTCATCCAATAAGGGTTTTTTGGCAATCCTTTAAAATGTACTACATCTTTTCCTTCTCCAAGAAAAGAACCTCTTCATCTTCCATATCACAAGGTTCTTCCTTTAGAAAAGTTTGTGGTTGACCAATTGGATGTTAGTTGAAAAACACACGAGAATGAGGGGTTGAATTGTGTTTTTACTTTTTCTTTCTTCACTAAAGTTCTGAAAAACTATATTGAAAAGGCTATCAAGATGAACTTGTAACACAGTGGAAATTAAAGTTATGCACCTTTAGAAAGCCAACTGAACTTGATTAAATAGGAAATATGTCAAATAGCTTTTTAAAACTTGAAACTGAAACAAAAAAAGGATAAGAAAATAAAATGAGATAAAGAAAAGAGAAAAACGAACACAGGAAGATTTATACTGGTTCGGCCAACCTGCCTACATCCAGTTCTCAACCACCATTGAGTTTCACTACCTCTTCCTCTAACCTAAGAAAAAGTCAAGACAGTCTTTTTAGTAGCCTTCTCAAGCTATGTCTAGGGACCAATAGACACACCTACTGTCTCACACCAAGTAGTTCTTTATCAGTCTCTTCAAGCTGAACTGAGTAGTCTTGAACGAGCCTCTCCAAGCTAAACCTGTGACTAGTAAAACTCAATTACTGTCACATTGCAAGTAGTATTTAACAAGCCTCTTCAAGCTATATCACATTGATCACTACTAGATCAAGGTTACAAAGGTTATAAGTTTGGGTTGCCACTCAAACTAACCTACACTCAAGATTTCTTTGAATATACAATGAAAAGATCTTGAAAATCCTGAGTGACTCCTTTCTAGAAATTCTTCCTCAGAAGAACATGTTATCAATGAAGTATAGCAAGAAGATTTTGTACAAGGAAATTATATATAGATAGTGAAAACTTTTACAAACGGATGAAAAGAAAACTTGACAGCATTTTTGCTCTTTTGTTTAGCGTAAGTCCTTCTTTTTGAAGAGCACTACATCTCTATTGTAAAGGTCTTCGTTGAGACCATTGCCTTTAGTCACGTGTTGGTCATCTATTTCTGTCTTGGAAAGATAGTCGAGAAGAGTAGTCTGTCTTCTTGTCAACCACTTTGCAGAAGCCATCGTGAAATAGGGAGATTTCTGATGTTTGTCAGAAACTTCTTTATACTCTCTGATCTTATGGTTTTTGAACATATTTCTTCTAGAACATTTGGACAATTGATTTTTGAAGGCAAGAGAGATGATTTACCAGTTTTGACACCGGGATTTGACTTTTTCATAAGTAAATTTGAATTTTGAAATTCAAATTTTCCCTACTTCTGTGTGATGTAGATTTCACTGTTTTGATACGTGAGCTTTTTGAACCATGATATCATTTCCTTGGTGAGCAGTGAGTCTTCATAGCTTCAATCATTGTTCGTTTATGATACAAACTTTATGAAAGAGATGATTGAAGATGGTATAGCATCTGGTCTTCAGAGAATACTTGATTCCTTCATGTAAACGTACTTTCTGATATCCAGAGCTACTTTCTGAAGTCTCAATAGCTCGGTTTCTTGTAGCGCTGAAGTCTTCTTCAATTGCTTATCCTTCAATGCTTTAGATAAGGATATAATTTCACTTCTATAACAATTCAGATCTCATTTCATGAGATAAACATGCTTACACATGCATGGTGAAACATATATTCTTATTTGAGTGAAACATATATTCTTATTTGAGTAAGTCTTAAATTATAGAACCTGTTATATTCTTACAAGAAACTCAGAGAGAAACATCAATTGTTCTTCAAAGCATTTTCTTTAAAGTCAATTCAAAACATTCCAGCACAATTGATAGGGTTTTGGAGCTAACATTGGATGCTCCATGAGACATGGAACTAACTGCTACAAATTTCTCTCAGCACACTCTCACAAATTCTGGCAGAAAATACTCTTTTAGAAAAGCCTAGTGGAGTATAGAGAAACCCCAAAGGGGCACTAAAAAAAACCTTTCATAACACAAAGAAACGTTGAAGATGCACAAAGAGAAAACCCTCTTTCTGTTAGACAATAAAATCAAAATAGCTCAAAAAAGGGATGATTATATCATTTTATATATGTGGTTAAATGATAATAACTTAAGACAATCAGGTAAGTAAAGGAGGGGAAATTTTTTTCTCGATTATTAATATGTAATTAAAAGTTAAAATAATATTAAAAAAAGTTAAACTCTAGAGATAACTGAGTGCGTGTATGGGAACCATCATACCTGTTTCAATTTGAAAAAAAAAGAAATGATCATATTTGATACAAATAAAAATAGATTATAATTAAAAATTAATAATTTTAAGTTAAAAAATACTGATAATTATAACTAACTTTTGATGATTATAGGCAAAAATTGATTATTTTATAATTATGATATTTTTACCAAAGTAACTTTAAATATCAAATATTATATAGCATAAACAAATTATTCCACACACTTTTTAATAATTTATTATAAAAAATCATTTGTTTAAACAATAAAAGACACACTACTTTAAAATTTAAATTAATACATCCGAACATAAATTGATTTTAACATAATTTATTCTATGAAAAAGTAATTCTACTTATAATTGATTATTGAAATAATTTTAATCTCACAACTTCAATTTTTCAAACATATCTATGAATAGTGGCACCAAAGCAGTATAGTGGAATAGGATACAAATGTTATATCCACTTGTGTTGAAAAATTGACGAGAAATTCACAAGTATGAAATATGGGTTTGATTTTGATGCGTCTAAAATTAAATATATTTACATTATTATCTAATAAAGTGTTATTGCATGTAAAATTTTTTAAATAATAAATATGAAAATTAATTATTTTTGCTGATATCATAATATGTTTTTTGGTACATAAAAATTTAATTTGGGAAAAAGGCCATATCAGTCGAGGATCGGGGTATGCCTCCTAACTCATTAAGCACCTATGAGATTCATAGATTATTCACAACAAGGAAATCTAAGAATTAAATCCATGCTATCATGACGAACGAGTTATGATAACTGATCACCCACCAACTTACAATCATCATAATATATGAATGGAATGCAGTATTATTAGTGCACAAAAATAATTAATCTATTTAAATATTAGTAAAAACTAAAAGGTATATATACATAAGTTTTTCATTTCTTTTGACGTTTTACAAATAAAAGTTGAAGACATTAAGCGCTAATCAATAGTAATTCGAAAGAGACATTGAATACCTATGTTGACTCATCGATTGCTATCGGCGTTGTTCAATCTTGGCAACCCAGGTTTCACTATTATTTCTCGCTTTTATGCTGGTGAATTATTGTAAGCAAGGAAAAAACAAACAAACAAACAAAGCCATGGGATTATAGCTAGAACAAGCAACAATAGAATTTTTCTAGCGTGTATGTGCAAGGCAGGGCTAAATCCTAAAATGATGGACCATTTGTCAGAATATCCAATTTAAGGTTTATAAGTTTATAACATCTTCAACATTCCCATCCCACAACAACAATGGGGACCAACCAAATTTAATTGCACTTACAAATTTGAGATTGGTGGGTCATTGCTTGAAGGCTTGAACCAATTGTATTTTGGATTAAAGAATGCATTGTGGCACGAAATCATCATCACCATCATACTATAAAAGAAGAACGAAAAAGAAAGAAGGGAATCCCGGAACTCATGCCAGCTAACCCTTACAATCAAACCAACTGTTAACTTAGGCATCTTAATATTAGTATTCAATTAGTCCGAATCACATGACGTATATAATTTCCTTTGACCTTTTCGCCCTTGCCCTTAGGTATAAAACTGAGTTTTTTTTTTTTTTTTTTGAGTTTTGCTAATCCATGTCTTAAGGACAATGGTTAAAGGTGTAGAAAATAGAAAGTCTTAAAATCTTAAAAATATTTAATGCTATAGAAACATACACAACCTTATCTTTTGAAAGTGAACCTTCCTTTCTTATATAACCTTAAGCAATGTCCTGGTTAGATTAATATTTTTATTTTATTTATTTTGAAAAATAAACATACATATATCTATAATCTATAATCTACAATACAAATATTTCAAATTCTTATGAGGAAAACTTTTATAGGTGTAGCTTTTAGAACGATTTAGGGCTTACAATTTTTATTTGGAATTTGAATCATCAATTTATATTTATTATGCTTAATTAATAAATATCAATCGCATCAATTATAATTAATTATTAATTATGAAATATCAATTATAAATTATAATCTCACTCTCACTTCACAACCTAATTTCAAAGCCCATTATTAGATACTGCAACATCACTATACAAATTTTTTTATTGGTTGACTTTGCAAATTTTTGTTCTATATTTTAAATTTATGAAATAGTATTTTTTTCATTATAATATATTTTAAATTTTTTATGATTATATTATTTGGCTTATTCATCAAAAAATTATTTGACTTAACATATAGTCATGATTTTTTTTAAATGTACATTATAGTTCTATACGGAACACGTGATTTATATTATCAATTAATGTACAATTTGAAATTAACTTATGTGATATTTTTCAATCAATATGTAATTATCAATTTGTAATTAATGTAATCTATCACAATGATATCAATTATAAATAATAGATGGATATTTTAAAATTATATATTTTATTTGAAAAACATACCTATCAGGATAAATAAATTAAAATCTTTTAGAATTAAATCAATACCAATTTAAATAATTTATTTTTCCCTTTGAAATATATTTTTACTTTTAAAAATATAAAATATTTATTATGATATATTTATTTTGACTTAAATTCAGAGAAATTAATGCTTGGATATTTTTTATAAACTCACATTTTCACTATTATCATTTAGTTTTAATATAAAATTTTCAAGTATGGAAGTTATTCATTTATTTTAAATAGTATTTGTAAGGTTCTTTATGGTTTTCAATATGGTATAAATATGATATTCTCTTTTTATTATATTCAAATTACATTTAAATATGGTAGTTAGCTATTGAATATTTTAATTTTATATAATTAAATATCTATGTAAAATATCTTTTTACACTAACAATATATTAAAATTAAACCCTTGGAATAATATATTATAAAAATTAATGAGATATATATATATATATATATATATATATATATATATATCTTTAATCAGAATTTATGTTAGCTTTGGACAGGTCTATGAATTTAGAAAAGAGATGTCAATTCAATATTATTGAGTCAATCTTAAATTTGTGCTATTATTAACATAGTAGTTATATTAATTTAAAATTATGTTATTAATTAAACTCACAGAGAATATTATCATAGTCAACAAATTATAACTAAAAATTTAGTACCATAAATTAATATATAAATATGATCAACCAGTCACTCTCTAATTAATCAATCACTTTCAAATTTAAATTAAAACTTTAAAGAATAATATTAATTACATATTATTTTATTTTCGCATGTCAAATTTAATTAGTATAATATATAATTTATTAAAAATTATACAAATATATAAAATTTGCCACATTATATCATTATGATATTTATAATAAAAATATAATAATACATGTTATACTATATTAGTTTTGATAATTTAATAAAACTTAATATTATAGTTAACATATTTTCTAAAGATTTAACATAATCTTTAATCTATCTATAATATTAATAATTAAGATTCATTACATTGATAGTTTTCTATGTGTCATTTATAAAGAAAATTATACCCTCACTATTTTCATAATCTTAATATTAAAATAATTTTTATATTTAATTTACCTTCTAATTATTAATTATTTTTTCCAACTATACCTTCATATCTCTCTTCATTAAAATTATTTAACAAAATAGTTCAATAAAAAATATTTAATAAATAAGAAATAATATAAATAAAATGATAATTGAATGTATTGTAACATTAAAATTATATATATAATTATAGTATTAAAGATAATAAAGCTAATATAATTACAATACCAAAAAAAATTATAATTAGTGATTATAATTATAGTATTAATGATAAAAAATTATTATAATTATAATAATTAATGATAACAAGAAAATCTTAGAAAACATTTATTTTTTAATTATCTTTGTTGGATTTAATTTGCATCATGTATGTATTTTTATTTCTAATTTGAATTGTGTTGTATTAGTGATATTTGTCATTATGGATATTTGTATTTGAAATTTCAAATTAGTTTGAAATCTCTTTTGCTTTTTGAAATTTTGTTAATAAACCTGTGAATACTAGTAGGAATTCAAATCCTACTAGAAATAAGAAATGAAGACCCGTAACGAGGATAAAAATGGGAATAAGAGACAAAATTATAAATGAGGACGAGGTCGAGAGATAGGGAGTTTCTAACTTCAAATGAAAAGTTTTTGAAAATCATAAAAAATATATATCTACCCGTCTCACTATACCATGTTTAATTTTTTTAGGACCTAAACATTCCAACTTATCAATTACACAATTGTTTTGTATTAACTTTTTCTTTGAAAAACAAGAGTTCAATTTTTCAACATTAAAATATTTAAAAAAATCAATCTCATAATTTAGACTTCATTGATAATGATACTAATTATTTATTAATTATTTTAAAAAATTAAATAATTACATCACTTAATAATTACATCACTTTTCTGATAAAAAATAATTATGTAATTGATATACTACTGTAATAATTGAGATGACATAAATTAGTATTATATGTGATTTTTTACTAATTATAAAACATTAATTATAATGTATATTTTAAATTGATATTTTAATTTACTAATAGTATGTACAACAAAAGGGGTATAATTGAAATCACATAAATAAAATTTATTAATTATTTTTTATTAACTAGAAGATATATTTTTATGTTTTTTATAAATCAAATATTTTAATTTATTAAAAATGTGTAAATGGCTAGGGATGACAACAAAATCACTTAAGTAGGTTCACGTGGGATGGGATTGCCCACAATATAGATGAGAATAGGGACTGATTTTGTCTTCATGAGGGTGGAGTCTCCATTTGTTAAATGGGATAGGGACAAGGATGGCAAATTATTATTTTTTCAATTATTTATATTAGATTTGCATTTTATGTGCATTTTTTATTTTTTTTAATTTGGGTTATATCACATGACTAATATTTGTTATTAAAAATATTTATGTTTCAAATTTTAAAATATTTTAAAATTTTTTTGTAATTCTTTTAATTAGTCAATGAATATGCACATGGATTCAAATCCCCACGGGAAATGAAGACCTATGATAGTGATAAGGATAAGGGATGAGAGGAAAAATTTTAAATGGGGACAGAGACATGGGATATGTTTTCTCTGTCACAGATACCCACTATCATACCTATAAATGGATCATGATATAATAAAATTATCCACTTATTCTCTTTCATTATCCAATAATTTCAACGTTTAAAATGTGTAAAATTTTCATAAAATAAGCTCTTTATTATTTTAAGTCATCTTCCAAGATTTTTTTAACCTTATTGTAACATCTCAAGCTGCCTTATGGATTGATGACCATCCCTACAAATCAACACGTATTTTTTCAACTTGCATTGTCCTTACTCACATGCTTTCTAGGAAAACTTCCTAGGAGATCGCTCATTCTAAAATTACTCTAAGACAAGCACGCTTAACCATAAAGTTTTTTAATGATGGGCTGCCGAAAAGAAGATGCATCTTGTTAGTATAGGTAGTACAAATCAATTCATATAAGCCATCATCAAATATATAATTTCATACCTATACAGTCTTAGGATTTTTCTGATTCTGGTGTGTAATCAGTTCATTCATGTACTTCTTCATTTAGAAGCCTACAGGAGCCGCTCATTGCTCGTGTATCACTCTCAATCCTCATCACCGGGCGTTACACTTATAAACATGATATTTAAAATAAGATATAAAATAGAATAATATATTTATATTTTGTCAATTTATTTAATTATTTAACTATCAGCTTATTTTCAAAATAAATTTATATACTCAATTTTCTATAAGATATATTTAAATAAATTACTTATTTTCGATAATGGTTAATAAACTATTCTTATTATTATCTCATGTATCGCACGGGTTAAACGACTAGTCTATTTATAATGCGTACAATTATGGACTAGATGAATTCAATATTATGTCATGTGTCAATTTCTCATGCATTTTTACATTCGATTGGAACATTTATATTAATTATGAAATTCATTTTTTGATGCAATCAAATTATGGAAAGATATTAAATTCGATCAAATTTGAATATCATTGGTGAAAGAATATCAAAATACTTTATCAAAGTATGAAAAGATATTGTTATCAAATCTAATCTATCATATTCTAATAGTTAATTTCACGCTGATTGCATAAACAATTATGATTATGAAAAGATTTTTTTTTAAAGATAATTCTAATTATGGCGTTCTGATTTTACATAAACAATTATGATTATGAAATTGTTTTTTAATGCAATTAATTTATGAAGGGATATTATAATGATCTAATTTGAATCTCTATGTTAATTATGAAATTATATTCTATTATCGAATTTGATGTCACAATATTAAATGATATTATTATATAAAAATATAAAATTACTATATCAAATCATATTGTAATTTTAAAAAATTAAAAATAAAATCTTCATACAAAAGATCAAAATAACCAAATTTATTGTAACACCCCAAAAAATTATTTAAAAATTAATTTGAGCTTTATTGGTTATAATTTAAAAAATCTGACAATTTTAGAATGAGGTCCAACGGACGTGTTAAAAACAAATTTTGGGTCGGAACGTGAATAGTAACCTTGCGAGCTCCACTGACCTGTCAGGACAACCAAAACCCGCAATCTAGGACAGGAGATGCCAAGAACTGAGAAAACAGTGTTAAGGTTAGAAATGATTAGGAATAAAGATTTTACATCTCGAATTAATTTTCAAGTAATATTTGATTACCAAGGTATGGTGTTTCACTCATTCGGTGAAATTTCGGTATGCAATTTCTAACACTGAAAGATAGTTTAATCACTATAAATGGATAATGTATATCCATTCAAGACAAGTGGAAGGCTAAGATTTAATCTCAAATTCCAAGATTAAATCCTAACCATCCATTTTATTTTCTTTCTTTAAGAATTATCTGTTTATATTATATAACATTCAAACTTCCTTTATAAGACAAATACAACCAAACTTTCTCCATTAAGCCACCTAAACATTTCGACTAAGACAAGAAGGGAGGCAGCTACCATTGTTATCTTTCTCAAGAACTCAAACTTGATTTCAAATCACCAAAACACTTGCCCAAAGTTACTAAAACCATAAACTTCATTCACCAAACTGGTTCTACTTATCATAACCTACAAATCTAATCGATTGAAATATCAATTCCTCATTAATCCTAACCTTGATACCTCATTATCTCACTGTCTAAGGAAGGTTTGAGGCTGATTTGGTAGCCTTGCAGTAAAGAGAAATCACTTAGATCACCTTTGGAGTTGTAAAGCTCTAAAGATTGCAAAGTAGGGTTTTGTATTCTTGTTTGTTGTGATTATGTTTTTCTAGATTTTCACCTCTTGGAATTTCGAATTTTCTGGTTCTAATGTATGATTTCACATAGATATACATGTATTTGCATAGCTAGAGTAGTTTGGGGTTGTGGAAAAATCATTTTTGTCAAAATGAGTTTTAGAATACCTTGCTGGAATTTCGGTTCTGTTATGGGCAGTGATTGTTCATGAATTGTTCTGGTACAATTGTAGATATTTTACTAGCTTAACATCTTAAGCCAACTCCATGATATTTCTTGGGTCATGTTAAAGACTTTTACTACTTAAAAAAAATCATGAACCAAAATGATACCTGTGCTACCTGAATTGTTGAAATAGAATGTGAATTTTGCTAATTTTGTTACTATAGCAAATGATTGATTTTTCCTTTAAAATTTTTACAAAGTATTGGAAACATCTTGAAGTCCAACCATGATTTTTGTTCTGAATTGATTTAGTCATTTGCTAAGGTTAAAAATTAGGAATTTTTAGTTTTAAGCTGAGACTTAGTGGTCTTTGACCACCTAATTTGTCTAATTTTATTAACATAGCTAGAGAATGACTTGTTCTGAAATTTTTATAGGACCTTGTGGACACATTGAAGTGTCTTAGGAAATTTTTATAGCCTCTGAATTGATTGTTTATTGTGCAAATTAAATTATACTACAAAAGTGTGAAATCTGTCCATATGTTGTATTTGTGCTGCAATGAACTCAAGTATTGATTTGGTGATATAATGACTCTTAATTCAAGTATGATGAGTATAAATACATGCTATATAGTTTGAAGATTGGTTTATGAGAAACAAACAAGAATTGCATTGTAAATGAATCCCTACATGTGGCTTATGCATGCATTTGAGAAAAGAAAAGTACGTGATGCACTTATATGAGAAAAGAGAATGTATAAATTTTAATTGTGCATGTTCTGACATATAGATACAATAGAAACAAGGCTTATGTTGAATAAGGGGAAGGCAAAAAGAGAAACTTCCCTAGAGATAATTTGAGTCAGTAGATGTATCGGCTAAAAATAGATCTGTGTGTGATTCAAAAAAGGAAAAAATGAAGTCCAATGATCATATATTGGAATGAGCTCAATTTTGATAAGCAGCCCATTTCCCATTATTGTCACGCTGGGGATGGCGATACGTAACACCCAAATGTGATCCATTATAAATATCATGTGATATAAACTAAATCTTTCATATGTCGATGAAAAGAGAAAAATGTACTGAATTGAGTTTCATAGCAATAAGTGAAACCAGGTCACTTTGAGATCATTTCACTGCATTTAATATATGCATAATCATATCATATTTAATTGCTTGATTAGAATTACTTACTATGTGTTTGAGCTTTATGATATATGTACACTAAGTGATTGATTACTAAAAGCTATCCATTTCAAAAAGATTGATTTTGGACTTTAGAAATGAACTATTGTTATATAATGCATGATCACCCTTTTTCCTACCAGACCGAAGTAGCTAGAACGATGACAATGATAGTTATTGTTGTGTATTATTTGGGAGAAATGTCCTACTGAGAATTTTAGAATTCTCACCTGTATGTGTTTTTGGTATAGAAATGATTAAATGGGAATTGCAGTAGTTTAGTAGTGGAGACTTGTATCTATTATATTTAGTTATATGTAAATGTCTATAAATATAGTAGAGAACACATGTGTATTAAAGCTCGTAAAAGAGCTTCATTTTGTACTCGATTTTGTATTAAGTGAATGTTTATTTCTTTGTTATATATGTTAATAGAACCACAAACTAGTTACTACCTGACTCAATGGATCTTGCTATAGATAATTAAGAAAAATCTATTAACTTATAAGTAACAACTTTTCACTATAATGTCGTAACTTAAGAATGATGTTGTACTTGAGAAGGTGTTACATTTGTTGCTATCAAATCTTATTCTATTACTAAGTTTAATATATCTAATATCTAATTTATAATTTAATATATTATATTCTAATAGTTAATTCTAGGGTGATTACATAAATGATTGTGATGTTCAGATTTTACATAAATAATTGTGATTATAGATTTATTTTAATGAAATTTTTTTTTGAAAAGATATTACCATGATCTAATTAAAATATCTATGTTAATTATATTCTAATATTGAAGTTGATGTCAAATTATTAAAGTATATTGTTATGTGAAAACAGAATTAAAGTGACCAGATTTAAATTATGACATGTATGACTCATTTTTCATAAATGAAATATCTGTGTCTTATTTTATATATATATATATATAACTCTTAGATTAATTTTTATGGCTTAGATTTAATCTCATTAAAACATATCCACGTGACCAATTACAACTTCAATTCTCTCCTAACCTTGCAGTTATCAACATCTTCACAGTGCTCTACCGTCCTCTCCCCTATTATACAGTTGCTAGGTTTCGTGTTTGCTTTTGATAATAAGTTTTTCCTCTAATTTATAAATCATACAATATATACATTTGATTTAGAAGACAAATTTTACCCCATATATCGATAATTTTAGTTATTACAAGCCATGTATGGCTCGAGAATGAACATTGTTTGGTCGAATTTGCATTTTTTCCCTTTGGTTCTGCACGGTAATGAAAACGATCTAATATTGGTTTCAGCAATTCCCCATAAAAACCCGACACACACTAAATTGAAAATGGCCGGAAAAAAGTGAGACACATTAGTATAATTGACTGGATTGTCTTAGCTGACAAGGGCTCACAAAGTTGAAAAACTTCTTGACGATGGAGCAGGCGCACATTACAATCAGATGACGAAAATGTTATTGGCGCGTGGCAAGGATGACAGAAAATTACAGGCTGTGGGATAGGTTAAGTTTGTGTTGAATTTTCAATAAATTGTCACGTGATAGGTTCTAATAAGGATTAAATCTAGGCCATAAAAAGTAGAGATGTCTGAGTAGGTCAATTTGGATGGGATGACAAATCCGAATTGGCCCACTTTAATCGTAGGTCAAGAAAATTCCAAGCTGGCTCAACCCACCTGGCCGGTGGATTATCTGGATTGGCCCACCAAAAATTTAAAAAAATCTGAAACCACAAAAAATATTAAAAAATCATTAGAAAATCCAAAAAAACACAACAACTAGTCTCCATTTGCAACACTCGAACAACAAGCAGCCAACACAGCAACCATTAACAACACAAGCATGAGTCTCCATTCTCCAGGAATATCCAACACAGTAACAGTCCATCAACATCAAGCCATGAAGTCACTGGACCCAAATGAAAAGGAGGAGGAGAACACGAACCACTGGACCAGGCAGAACTCAAACGACAGAAGCCGAATCAAAACACGAAACTCACAACAGAAGCGAAATTCAGAAGCAGTGGAGCTAGGGTGTGGCCCGCGAAGTCGTAAACGGAGAATGAGGCAGAAGCAGAAGGCAGAACCAAACCTCAAGCGGAGGCAGGCGCGAACAAAGGCGGTGGTGGACCGGCAGTGAGAAGAGCCGAAGCAGTGCTCAGCGAAGCAGCAGCGGCGACGACATTGTGTGAAGTGAGGGAAGAGAAGAGAAGTTAGGGTTTTTTTATTTTTGTGTGTTGTCTTTTGTCTCTGTCAATATGTTTCAATGTGTGTGAGTTTAGACTTTGTAATCTGAACTGTCAGAATGTCAGTGAATGGGTTTTAATTTGTTTGAAAAAAATTGAAATGAATTGTGAAATTTTTTAACTTTCCCCAATAAAAAAATGAAAGAGTCCGCCTTCTGGTTACTTGAGCCCATCCAAACATAAAGAGGAGCTGAGCAAAAGCTAAATAAATAAATAAATAAGAGTAATGCTATTTTGATACCTAAAAAGTGGGTATCTATTCAGACATTCATTTTATAATAATTAAATGTGATGAATATTAAGGATAAGTGGGGACTATTATCACATCTAATAGTTATAAAATGGGTATCTGAGTAGACATCTACTTTTTTTGTGTTAAAATAACATTACCCAACAAATAATGGGTTGGCCGAAAAACCCTAACTCAAATCCACTTATCTCGCAGGTTAAATGGGCTGGGTCATTTCGACTAGTTTTTATGTTCACTACAATTTTAGCAGTTCAATCCAATATTTTGGTGGGTCGATCTAGATTGGTATATTTTGGTGGGTCGATCTAGATTGGTTTGCAGGTAAGTACCCATTTTGGTGATTCTAATAAAAATCAATCTAAAGGTTGAAAATTTCTTTTTCATTTCTCATAAAAAAGTCATTTTCGCTTGATATATCTCTTGTGTAGGGTTAGAATTAAGTTACATGCTTAATAACTTTTTATAAAATATGTTTTTGGTCAATCCAATCAATGAGTTATAATTACCTATCATAAATATTATTTATGCTAAATTTTATAAAAATTAAGTATAAATAAGAGTGTAATCATGAAGCTTTTATTCTCATGAAAAAAAAAACTTAGATAACAATAGCTAATAGTTAAGTAAGCTCATTGTACAACATGACCTTATCGTGATTTATGTCTGCGGGTATTAACAATACACCAAAAGGTAACTTGCGTTAAAAGATATATTCCAGTACTGGGTTGCAGATACAAATATCTAGAATTAATAGATAATGGATGTAAAGTTGTAAACCTATCCAAATTCAAAGTTATACTATATAAATTTAAAAATAAATCTTACATATATATGTTAAAAAGTAGTAAAATGAATAATTATTTTTTTTAATAAGTGAGTAACTGTCATATTTATGCTATCTATAATATTAATATTTTAAACTCATTCTAAGAAAAGTTTTGTAGGTATCGCTCATAGAGCAATTTATGGCCCATGATTTTTATTGCCTTGATTATTAATTATTTTGTTATAAAAATTACCTTCATATCTATTTCATTAATACAATATAAATAGTTCATATTAAATATTGGATTTTAAATCATTGTAATTCTTAATTGAAAAGATATAACTGATGAAAATATGTCAATCTAAATTATTTAACATTAAAAATGGATATTCATGTGATACATGTATTTTTTCTATTTTCTTTATAATCTTTTTTTATTTTTTCAATTAAACACATATTTTTCCATATTAATTACAAAATTTTAAATTTTGAATTCACCTTGATGTTTTGAATTTTGGATTCAATAGACTACTAAATTTTCATTCCACAGCAAACCAGAATCCAATTAGATTAGTGCAAAAACAAAATTGAAAACAAAAACTATTGCTATCAAGAAAGATTCACTATAATCAAAGTATAAACCCCTTAAATTACTCCTAGAATCTGTAAAATATTCATTGCTATAAAAGATGACCATTTATACTAGCCGAATTGAAAATCCTTACTTTTCTTAGAATCTGCAATATCAATTTTGTGAACACCATATTTTGTCCAGTTTTATTTACTATTATATTTTTTAGAAAAAACAAGAAATGTTACTTAACATGTTTTCTTTACCAAGTTTTTTGTCCAACCCTGAGAGTAAGACCATCCCATCTTATTTTATTTTTTGTATTATTTTGTTTTGTGTTAGCCCAAATTTCTTTGATCTATAAACTTAGCCCAAAAAAAAAAATGAAATACAAAAAATGAAAAAAGAGAGTTGGGACACGTAGAGCGCACTAAATTGAAGATAATGAAAAGAAATCAAAGGTTGAGGTGCCATGCTGTGTTATCATTACCAAATTTGCCAATTGGAAAAAAGAGATTCCTTAACCATTCCCTCATAGCTCGCAACTCATGTTGTTCTTGACCATTCCTACGAAATCATTATGGGAGCAGGGGGTCTGAATCACAAAGCTGTATAAATGGAACTAAAATTTCAAGAGAGGGGGGAATGAAAAAGAAAAGAAACACAGACCATCGATACGGGGAAGAGATACACAAATCTTGCAAATACAAAGAAGGACAAACCAGCAACACTTCCAGCAACAAAAAGAATAGAATAAGGTGATAACAATAACAGTCTCATCATCAAAAAAAGGGAAAAGAAAAAAGGTGAAAAGGCCATGGCTTCCCCCCTTGCCACCGCCGCGGCATCCTCTTCTTCCTCGGTCTCCATCATCCTCAATCTCTTCCTCCCATCACTACTATCACCATCGCCAAAACTTCCCATTCCAACTTTTGGAAAAGAAGGAAGATCAGGAAGCAACATCATGCTTCACCCCTTCCCTTTATCCTTCCCTAGCAATCTCATCAGCGGAACCAAGCACCTCCAATTCAATAAGATCCAACACCAACAACAACAATAACAGTAGTATCATAGGTATTGTTTTCCCCAAATATCAATGTAAAAAAAACAAAAAAAAAAAGAAAAAGGAGGAGGGAGGCCGCGGCCACCCTACCATCACCGCGGCCTCCCCATTGTCTCATTACTGTAACATCCTAATTTTTAACCCAATACTCCTAGAACGTATTTAGGTTAACCATTAGTCCATTACTCTTTTAGTCTAATTCTTTAAAACCTTTTATTAAAATACTTAGCGAAAGATACGAATAAATTTTTCTTTTTCGAAACTCGAAAACAAAACGCGAGCCACACGCTAACCTAATGTTCATCATAACCACATCGTGTAAGAAAAGTAATCATACCATTCATAATCATGAAGTATAGTATCATACATAACAATCATAATATCATCACCCTTCATAAATACATAAATTACTAGCATCATTGTACCATTATTTACATCAAAGCATGCCTACATATATGAAGTGATCCTTATCCTCCTATGAGATTGGATGAGTATCAATCCAAAAGCTAAATTATCTATGCTTCCGCGGCGACCCTCTACTCCATTTGCTAGCGTGACCCTTAAGCACAAGCCTCAGAAGAAGTCACGAACCTCGTTGTAATCCTCGTCTAGAGACGACACGGAAGAAAAGAGAGAGGGATGAGAAGCTCATTCAAGATTCTCAGTAGGGATTTCCGACTCTAACACGAATGTCATCGTCGTCGTCCCCATCCACCTCGGTTTTAATTATGAAAAAGGTGTACATGCATAAGGTTCGGTTTTAAGCTTTCCAAATCCATTTATCCGAAGTGGGTGTCTTTTAGTATGAGTCTTAATGGCATGAATGCAACAGATATTTGATGAATGCATGACACTACCATATGCACATTAACATGAAAATCATTGCTCTTGGGCTCAACATAAAGAAACATAAATCATATACGTGGCATAAAAAGGCATAGTACTTTCCATGTGACATTTTTCTCATAAGTTGAACTCTTAAGTTCTTTTTCTTAAAGACCACCCTCTTAACATATCTACCAAAAATCCAACCGACTCATTGGCCTGGTGATAATCTAGTCACCAAACTACATCTCACATATCGCCTAGGAATGAGCTCAATCCTAACTAGTCGTCACTAGATTTGATATGGGCTAATAGAGGGGGTATACATAACTTTCTTGGATCACCTACCTTAGGATCATTTCCTTCTTTGAGACGCTCTACTGGTATCTAGTACACAGCGAATTGTCCGCTTTGGCAAGCTCAATGTCAATATCCTCACGGATTTGTTTCCTCCCCACCGTAGCGGGAGGAATGAGTCTCAGTGTTATATCACATCTGTTCTGGGGGTGCTCGGCCGAACCGGTGTCACCCAGGAGTTTTCGCAAACTTTTCTCAAATCCTCAAGTTTGATAGGAAATTCGTAACAGCGTATACCGGATTTCCTTCAAACTTGCTTTATGCCACGAAACATATGGAGCATGCATAGCCATTCAACATCACCATAAGACATCAAGTCATATAGTCAAACTCATCATAGCATATGTATCATCACATCATTGCTTTAACATCCTTAAAAGATAGCATGCTCCTAACCAGTTTGCCGAAATCAAGGACCGGGCTCAGCCAATACATATGCCATGCTCAAGTCATTCTCATAATTAATTATACATATGCCATGTTGTGTTATCATTACCAGATTTGCCAATTGGGAAAAAGAGATTCCTTAACTATTCCCTTACAGCTTGCAACTCATGTTGTTCTTGACCATTCCTACGAAATCATTATGGGAGCAGGGGATCTGAATCACAAAGCTATATAAATAGAACTAAAATTTCAAGAGAGGGGGGAATGAAAAAGAAAAGAACACACAGACCATCAATATGGGGAAGAGATACACAAATCTTGCAAATACAGAGAAGGACAAACCAGCAACACTTCCAGCAACAACAAGAATAGAATAAGGTGATAACAATAACAGTCTCATTATCAAAAAAAGGGAAAAGAAAAAAAGGTGAAAAGGCCACAGCTTCCCCCCTTGCCACCGCCGCGGCATCCTCTTCTTCCTCGGTCTCCATCATCCTTAATCTCTTCCCCCCATCACCACTATCACCACCGCCAAAACTTCCCATTCCGACTTTTCGAAAAGAAGGAAGATTAGGAAGCAGCATCCTGCTTCACCTCCTCCCCTTATCCTTCCCTAGCAATCTCATCAGCGGAACCAAGCACCTCCAATTCAATAAGATCCAACACCAACAACAACAATAACAACAGTATCATAGGTATTGTTTTCCCCAAATATCAATGTAAAAAAAACAAAAAAAAAAGAAAAAGGAGGAGGGAGGCCGCGGCCACCCTACCATTACCGCGGCCTCCCCATTGTCTCATTACCATCATCATCTCACCATTACCTAAACCTCCATGAACCACCACCACATCTAAGAACCACCGCCATCTTCCACGAACCATTCACGCCCACCGCTACGCCTTTTACCTCCCCCAGCCGTGCACGGTTCGTTCCCCAACACAGCTCAGCAGCATGCGGCCTCCCTCGGTGCATAGCTTCTCCTCCGCCTCTATCACCGTGAGCAGCCATTGCTCCTCTTCAGCCTCGATCTGCCAGTCCACTGCCGCATGTAACCTCCGCGGTGACCAGCACTCCTTTCGCGAACCCATTGCCGCGGATGGCTCACTATCGCAGTGGTCTTCCCTTTTCTCTGCCTTGCTCTCTCTTTCTTCACTCACCCTCTCTCTCTATTTCTTGGTCTCTTTTTCTACCTCTCTTTGTATATGTGTGTGTATGTGATAAAAGAAATATGTATGTATGTGTTTTAGAGAAAAACATTTGTGTGGTTGTTTTTTTTTAATGCTTTTTAGGATCAGATTTTTTTTGAGTTGTAGGCCTAGTTTTCGTTTCTTTTTGTTTTGTTGGTTGGTTTTGTTTAATGGGTCACAGTGGGTTTGTCTCTGTGTATGTGTGAGATTGGGCTATATAAAAAAAAAGAGTGGGTTTGGGGACATTTTTTTTGTTTGCATTTTTTATTTATTTATTTTGGGTTTGGGTGTTAGCTTTTTTGGATTAGGATAAATAAATAGGGCTAGATTTATTTTTTTTACCTTTTTTTTAATTTCATTTTGGGCTTTTTTTTAGTTAGTTTTTTTTAACAAAATAAAACATCTTATTAAAAAATTTTTTCTTTCAATTTTTTTTTATTTTAGTGGGTTAGTTTGGTTTTAAATCATTTTTTTTGGATTTTATGTCCAGAATTGAAAATCTAGAAAATAAAAAAAATCTTTTAATTTGTCTAGATTTTAGGATTTTGCTAAAAAAAAGAATTGTCTCTATTAAATTTTATCTGACTAGAAATCTTTCACAAATAAAATCAATCAACAAACATTTCTTTTTTTATTTTCTTTTAATTAAAATCAATCAACACAGAATCATTTTCTACAGAACGACGTGACTTTGAGTTCCTCATTGCACCAGAGAATACACCGGCGTAGTCAAAAACTATCAAGTCAAAATTAATTTTTTATTAAATTGTGTTCTCTTTTAATTTAACTTTCTTTCCTTTTATTTATTTTGCTTTTGCATATTTTTTACTTTTTGGGGAAAAATAAATATTATTAAAATTATAATTAATTTGCATAATGAGTTTTAGGGTAACCGTATTCATACAGATGTATTAGGGGTATAATGGGTTTAAGTTTCCACCCTTCCCTAATCATAATCAGACTCCCGAACCTCAAATTTCTTTTAAAAGACCAGTTTACAAATCAAAAGGTTTTCCAAATTTAATCAAAATTAAAATTGGTGGCAACTCCCGTTCTGTTTTTTATTTTAAAAAATGATCGTCATTCCTCGTCACGGCACCCTCCGGGCACGTTGTGACAGTTTGGCGACGTCACTAGGGATGTTTGAGAGTCAAGCCTATTAGAGTAAATTATGCAAATATTCATAACTTTATTATATTTATTTTTTCCCATAATAACTCTTTTATTATTTTATTTTTGTAAATAATTGTCTTACTTTTATAAATATTTGTTATTCAAATCTTAAGATAGAGATTTTTATTTTTGTATATATTCGGAACCTTAAGGTAGAGGACTTTTTGTATATATATGACTCTTTGGTTTTGTTTTGCAGGGATGTAAATAGAATTTAGGGATAAAGGTTGGTATGCTCCTCACACATGATACATGTTCACACCGCCTCACAAACCTTTTTGGGCTCTATACCCGAGCTTGTGCAACCCAAAGAATAGGAGGGATCTTAGCATTGTCATTGAGGAGCTTCATGCTCACTTGGCATATGGGGGATTCTACTCAGATTGTTTCTAGTATCATAGAATGGTCATATTGAGAGGATTCATCCCTACTTGTAATCCTTTTATGAGTTGGGTCTCTACCTTATTGATAGGGGTAATCTAGGAACCATGGCCTTTAGAAGTTTAGACCTGTCCTGAAAACCATGCACAAATAAAATGAGCTTAGTAGTCACCCAAACTAAGGTGTTGAACTTAGAAAAATTCTTCCCCCAGGATTAACTCTTTTAGGACACAGGAGCATCTATCTATATCTTTCTCTCAATGGCTGGCAAAAAAAAAAAAATCTTGCATAACTCATTCATTGCATAAGAAGTTTTGCATGGCTTGTATGTATTGCATAAAAAAAAATCATTTCATTTCATTGCATGCATCCAAAAATCAATACATGACTTATTCATATCTCCAATATACATGCATGCACCTTTTTTTCCTTTTCTTTGAAAAAAAATCTTTTTATAAGCATATCATTCATAAGCATTCATAAGCCATCCATTATACCAAAAAAAAAAAAAAAATTGACATGCACACATTTTCCTTCGTGCATATCCACTCCCATAGGAAAAATTGGCATTCATTCATGCACAGTTCACATTCATGAAAAATGGCATGCATTTGAATTTCTGTCTCATCCATAGTCTACATTAGCAAAGAAAAAAAAATCATTTGACATGCATTTATATTTTCTTTTCACATATCATTACTACATTTATAAAAAAAAGTTTCAAACATACATTCTCATCTCTCATATATCCATTCATTAGTTTGCATCATGCATTTTTTTTCCTTACATACATTCATGCATAAATATAAAACAAAATAAAAATACAAATACAAATACAAGAAGAAAAAAAATCATCATCCATTTTCCCTTCTTTTTTTTTTACCCTCTTGGTTAATTAGTTTTCAACGGTTTGCAGTTTCCAAATGTTATTCTCCCAAGGAGACTTTATTTGATTAGTTTTGTTGGAAGAGCCTGTCAAGAAGCCATGGTAGGAGAAAGAGACTTTGGGAAGGAAATTGATGAACTGAAAGCTGCAATGAATGAACAAATGGCTGTGGTCAAAGAAGCTGTTGGACATCTCCTTAAGTTCAAGGAAAATAGAGAAGGTAAAGGCAACAATCCTAATAATGAAGGGGTCGAACATGACTCAGATGATAATGCAAACCCACACAATAGTCTGGAGGTAGAACGATTGAAGCTTAGGGAAGAATTGGAAGAAAGCATGCTAGAGCAGTTTTGAATGTTGCGAGGGCCTAATCCCTATGGCCCAATGAGCATCAACGACTTATGCCTGGCTCCAAGCGTCACCATTCACAAGGATTTCAAGATGCTTGAACTAGTCAAATTTAATGGCAGCTCTAATCCCATCATGCATCTGAAAATGTATTGTACTAATATGGGAATATGGTCCAAAGATGAGAATTTTCTAATCAGCTTCTTTCCCGAGAGTCTGGACAGGGCTGCATGGGAGTGGTACATGCAAATGGATCAAACACAAATCAGATGTTGGGAGGACTTGACACAAGCTTTCGCCAATCAATATAAATTCAATTTAAATATTGCACCTACTAAAGATCAGTTGAAAGGGCTGAGAAAGAAAGAGAGTGAGACATTTAAAGAATATGCCCAAAGTTGGAGAACTATAGCCATCAAAGTTGTCCCACCGATGTTAGAACAAGAGATGTATTCCTACTTCATTCACACACTAAAGGGTCAGTTCTTCAAGAATATGTTGGGAACCCATGTTAAGGAGTTTGTGGACTTGGTGGAAATTGGAGAGAGAATCGAGGCAAATATCTAAGAGGGGAAAGTGGAGTTAATAGAAGATAAATCGAGTAAGCTACAATTTAAGCAAAGGTCGCTATATAAGAAGGTAGAAGACACTGTAAACTTCATACAACCACAACAGTCGTCTCAATCCTATAAGCCTACCTTCCAGCCAAACCACTACTCATCCTACCAACACCCACATTACCCATCCTCCACATCTTGTCCATCCCCTACACACTACCCACCTCAGCCATACCAAGTCAATCACATATCTTATCCTCAACCGTATGTACCTTTCAAATACATGCCTTTCTAGACCATGCCCCCAAATCACCAAAGAACTTCTCTCAACACTGCTGGTCCTAGACCACCAAGAAGCAATCATCCCCTGCCCAACTTCAAAGTAAGCAACTTTGAACTGTTTAAAAACTTACATCACGCAAATCTATTAGCTCCACGTCCTGCTGGTGTTGTAATGCCACCATATCCTCATTAGTTTAATCCAAATCATGTGTGTGAATATCATTCCAACACTCTTGGACACTTGATTGATGACTGTAAAAGCTTTAGAGATGCTGTGTGGGATCTTTTTGATGCCAAATCTATCGAAGTACAAGATACAAGAACAGAAGAAGCCCCTTCTGGAAGTGGCATTGCTTGAATGTTGTTTTACTAGACTTATCCTTACAAGGTTGCTTTTTTCTTGAGATTTATTCATGATTATGTGTGGCTCATTTTTTAATCACTTTATCATTTGCTTCCTTTTCTTATCACCAATGTCCTTTCACCTTATTTCTTTAATCCTCTCTTCTTAATTAATCATAAAAAAACACATTAATTGATTGTTGTGTTACAATGAGCTTGAATGACCATGAATATGATGAAGATCCTAAACTATGTGAATAATCTAAATGATGAAAAATAAAAAAAATCAAAAGATCACCATCAACTAAGGGAATCATGAAGTGTCCTCAAACATTTCAGTCAAATGACTTAGTCTTGAAATGTCTTTGTAAAGAGGAAGTTGCCCAAGACACTCAAAAAGAAAAAGCTCATTGGATTAGAAATTCAAAAAAAAAGGGGGGGAGGGGAAGAAAGAAAAAGTCTAGGCAAAAATTAGAGCAAAAACAAAATGTCCATTAGATTGAAAACCCAAAAGGGCGGCCTAGGGAAACATATCAAGAAAAGGCTTACAATAATTGAGCCCAAACTGGGGCAATTTGTATTGGTGGTGAGGGATCAATGAAAAGCATTTGACAGAAGATGAAACATCAATTTTCATGTACAGATTTTTGTCACATAGCAAAGGATTGTAGTCTTAGTCATAGGTTTAAGCTCCATGTAACCGAATAATCAATTAAATGGGTTAATTCGATCAAACTTGCACTTTCAATCTTTCGTATCTCACCCTTACCATTTCCTTCCATTTTCATCCTTTTCTTGAATCACACGTAATCACACAAAATCAAAAGGCATTAGCTAATGGAGAAACCTTGTTAAAAAAAAAAGAAGAAAAAAGAGAGAATGCTCACTAGACTGAAAACCTGAAAAGACGGTCTAGGAAAAAGTCAGAGCAAACAAAAGGAAAAGCTCACTAGATCAAAAACCAAAATGGTGATCTAAGCAAAAATTAGAGCAAAATCAAGTCAGATAGGACAGGGGCAAGAGTTGAAAATAAAATGCATGAGCAAGCAAGCTAGATGGACTGTCCATAGTAAAAGTCAATAGCAATGGTTCTTTGAACAAAATGGTCTATTTGGAATCAGATTGAGGCTTTCCAAAGGAAATAATGTTTGGACATGGTAGACTGGGGCAATTTTTCTTTTTTTTTTCTCCCTCCATTTCTCTTTGCCATATTAGGTCATTCTCATTCCTTTCATCAAATTGTCAAAGCATGTTATCATCATTTTCTAAATAAAAAAAAAAAGAAAAAAAGAACAACCAGGACAGTTTACTCTCTCTCTCTCTCTCTCTCTCTCTCTCTCTCTCTCTCTTTTTCCTTTTGTGATTTTTTTTTTGCATAATTCAACCATTCAGGTTTCATTTCATTGCATCATTTATCATGTGCACAAACTGGGGCAATTTTTTTGGGGCATCCTCATCTCTTTTAATCTTCATCACATCATTCATTATGTGTAAAGTTTTCGTAAGGCATTCACATTTCCCAATTATCAAATCATCTAGGACATCCATCATGCTTATACCATCAACATTTTTTTATGCCGCAAACTGGGGCAAAATTGTTTCCTTTGTGAGGTTATCTCATCATGTTAGGGCATTTATCATTCGTATCATAAAATCATTTAGGCAAAGTGGTCATAAGTCATTTCATTCATCATATCAGTATTACATCATTCAATCATCTCTAGACATTTCTTTTCTACAACATGGATCATTGCATTGTTTTTGTAAATATCATCCATCATGAATAAGCATCACATATAATTCATATTGAACATCCATTCAATTTTGCATACTTTCTTTTATCATATTGATCGCATCATGTACTTTTCCATATTATCATCTCATATAGTTTTTCATATCATCACATCATGCACTTTTCTGTAACATCACAAATATCATATCATTTATTTTCAGCAATTATCATTATCACATCACTTACTTTCATGCAGTATCACATCATTTACTTTCTCACATTATTACATCGTTTACTTTTTAGCAATATCATATCATTTACTCTTCAGCAATATCACATCATTTACTCTTCAGCAATTATCACATCATTTACTTTTCAGCAATTATCACATCATTCACTTTTCAGCATTATCACATCATTTATCTTTTCAACAATATCACATTATTTACTTTTCAGTCTCAATCATAACCATTTACTTTCACATTTCACAAATTTTGCTGCTTTCAAGTTTATTTTCACGTGCCTTTATTGCTTTCACAAGGATTTACTGCTTTCACGTTTATTTTCACAAGCCTTTACCGCTTTCACATTTATTTTCAAATGTCTTTATTGCTTTTACGTTTACTTTCACAAGGTTTTATTGTTTTTGCATTTATTTTCATAAGTGTTTACTGCTTTCACATTTATTTTCACATGCCTTTACTGCTTTCACATTTTTTTCACAAATTTTACTGCTTTTACATTTATTTCACAAGTCTTCATTGTTTTCACAAGGATTTACTATTTTCACGTTTATTTTCACAAGCCTTTACTACTTTCACGTTTACTTTCACTGGCCTTTATTGCTTTCACGTTTACTTTCACATGTCTTTACTGCTTTCACGTTTATTTTCACAAGGATTTACTGCTTTTACATTTACATTCACATATTTCATTTTCATGTTTATCTTCACATGCTTTCATATCTCCCATTTCACATTCTTTTTCACATGCTTTTAAATTTTATATGCATTTAGTTTTCACATACATTCCATTCCCATTTGCATTAGCAATGTACAGTCATATGACATCATCATGCATCCATTGCTTCCGTGAAATCATCTAGCATCATTCACTACAGCAGTTCACATATCATGCATTTATTGTCATTATGCATTGGTTTCTAGCAGTACTCATCAAGAACCTTTTGCATTGTTACTAGTTATTCGTCATTTCTGCCATACACTTGTCATCATCAACATTGCTATCATAAATCATGCATGTATCATTTGGACAAAATATGTGTTCATATCTTTACTTGTCTCTTATAGCAAAATGTCAAAGCCACCGTCTTTATATTTTTCAGTAAGAAACAAGTAAAAAGGGATAACTGTGAACACCATATTTTGTCCAGTTTTATTTACTATTATTTTTTTTAAAAAAAAATGTTACTTAGCATGTTTTCTTTACCTAGTTTTTTGTCCAACCTTGAGAGTAAGACCATCCCTTTTTATTATTATTTTTTTATTATTTTATTTTGTGTTAGCCCAAATTTCTTTGATATGTAAACTTAGCCCAAAAATTAAAAAAATGAAATATAAAAAATGAAAAAAGAGAGCTGGGACAAATAGAGTGCACCAAATTGAAGATAATGAAAAAAAATCAAAGGTTGAGGTTCCATGTTGTGTTATCATTACCAGATTTGCCAATTGGAAAAAAGAGATTCCTCAACCATTCCCTTATAACTCGCAACTCATTTTGTTCCTGACCATTCCTACGAAATCATTATGGGAGCAGGGGGTCTGAATCACAAAGCTGTATAAATGGAACTAAAATTTCAAGAGAGTGCGAGGTGGGGGGGAAGGGGAATGAAAAAGAAAAGAACACACAGACCATCAATATGGGGAAGAGATACACAAATCTTGCAAATACAGAGAAGGGCAAACCAGCAATACTTCCAACAACAACAAGAATAAAATAAGGTGATAACAATAACAATCTCATCATCAAAAAAAAGGGAAAAGAAAAAAGGTGAAGAGGCCGCGGCTTCCCCCGTTGCCATCGCCACAGCCTTTTCTTCTTCCTCAGCCTCCATCATCCTCAATCTCTTCCTCCCATCATCACCATCACCGCCGCTAAAACTTCTCATTCCAACTCTTGGAGAAGAAGGAAGATTACGAAGAAGCATCATGCTCTACCTCCTCCCTTATCCTTCCCTAGCAATCTCATCAGCGGAACCAAGCACCTCCAATTCAACAAGATCCAACACCACCAACAACAATAATAGCAGTATCATAGGTATTGTTTTCCCTAAATATCAGTGTAAAAAAAACAAAAAACAAAAAAAAAAGAAAAAGGAGGAGGGAGGCCGCGGCCACCCTACCATCGTCGCGGCCTCCCTACCACCACCGTGGCCTCCCCATTGTCTCATTACCATCATCACCCCATAATTACCTAAACCTCCATGAACCACCCCCACATCTAAGAACCACTGCCATCTTCCATGAACCATTCATGCCCACCGCTGCGCCTTTTACCTCGCCCAGCTGCGTGCGGTTCCTTCCCAAGCACAGTCCAGTAGTGCGCGGCCTCCCTCTGCGCACAACTTCTCCTCCGCCTCCATCACCGTGAACGGCCACTGCTCCTCTTCAGCCGTGATCTGCTAGTCCACCGCCGCATGCAACCTCGGCAGTAACCGGTACTCCCCTCGCGAACCCACTACCACGGACAGCTCACTACTGCGGTGGTCTTCCCTTTTCTCCGCCTCGCTTTCTCTCTCTTCCCTCACCCCTCTCTGTATTTGTGTGTGTATGTGATAAAAGAAATGTGTATATGTGTGTTTCAGAGAAAAATGTGTGTGTGCTTGTTTTTTTTTAATGCTTTTTAGGATTAGATTTTTTTTGAGTTATAGGCTTAGTTTTCTTTTTGTTTTGTTGGTTGGTTTTGTTTAGTGGGTCATAGTGGCTTGTCTTTGTGTATGTGTGAGATTGGGCTATATAAAAAAAGAGAGAGTGGGTTTGGGGGCATTTTTTTTGTTTGCATTTTTTATTTATTTATTTTGGGTTTGGGTGTTAGCTTTTTTGGATTAGGATAAATAAATAGGGCTGGTTTTTTTTTTGCTTTTTTTAATTTCATTTTGGGCTTTTTTTTTAGTTAGTTTCTTTAACAAAATAAAAAATCTTATTAAAAAATTTTTCTTTCTATTTTTTTGTTTTATTTTAGTGGATTAGTTTGGTTTTAAATCATTTTTTTTGGATTTTATGTCTAGAATTGAAAATCTAGAAAATAAAAAATCTTTTAATTTATCTAGATTTTAGGATTTTGCTAAAGAAAAGAATTGTCTCTATTAAATTTTATCTGACTAGAAATTGTTCACAAATAAAATCAATCAATAAAAATTTATTTTTTTATTTTCTTTTAATTAAAATCAATCAACACAGAATCATTTTCTATAGAATGACGTGACTTTGAGTTCCTCATTGTACCAGAGAATACGTCGGCGTAGCAAAAAAATATCAAGTCAAAATTAATTTTTTATTAAATTGTGTTCTCTTTTAATTTAACTTTCTTTCCTTTTATTTATTTTGCTTTTACATATTTTTGACTTTTTAGGAAAAAATAAATATTATCAAAATTATAATTAATTTGCATAATGAGCTCTAGGGTAACCGTATTCATACGGATGTATTAGGGGTGCAGTGGGATTAAGTTTCTATCCTTCCCTAATCATAATTAGACTGTCGAACCTCAAATCTCTTTTAAAAGACCAGTTTACAAATCAAAAGGTTTTCCAATTTTAACCAGAATTAAAATTGGTGGTAACTCCCGTTCTGTTTTTATTTTAAAAAATGATCGTAATTCCTTGTCGCGGCGCCCTCCGATACGTTGTGATAAGTTTGTTACTAAGATCTCTACTGCCTAGAGTTTTATTTTAAAATGCTAACACCTCATCATTTCTCCTCTCTATTCCACAACTTTCTTTTCTCTTCCACTCTTCTTCTCATATTTTCCTATTTTTTATTTCTCTTAGTCCATTATCTATTTGTTCTCTCAAAATATATTAATTTACTTCATCTTTTAATTTTCTTCTTCATTGTTTATATTAAGGAATAAGAATTTGTACATTAGAAAATTCAAATGTTCCACTATTCTTCTTTGAAACACTTTTCTTCTTTGTAAGCCTTTTTTTTGTATAATATTTTTTTATGTTTGTTTATTATTTTTAATTTGTATATATATTTTATTATTTTATACATTTAAATGTTTCATCAATGAAATAAAGATTTTTTTTTGGAGTTCTCTTAAAATAAACCAATTTATTTATCCTTTTCATTTTCATTATTTATATCCAATTTATTTCTACCTTTCTTCTTTGTGATTTTTTTTTTCCGTATAGAGATTTTTCTATGTTTATTAGTCTTTTACTTTGTGTATATATCTTAATAGTCTTCTTCTATATTTTGAGCAAGAAACAACCACTAGGTTGTAGGCTCAATCATGTATTGTTCAATCCTTTGTGGTAAAGGTAATTGTATTTTTCATAAATAATTTAATAAATATTTTATTAATTTGAGATTAATTTTATTGTTGTATAAACTAGTATTAATAATTTTATAATTTTTTTCTTTTTAGAATTTGAAGCCATAATTAAGTAAAGGAGATGATATTGTTGGAGTATATCAACCAGTCATCTCACTAAACTTAAGGTAGTAAAGATTAAAGACAAAAAATGATTAAAGATTGTGTTTGGTTTTACTTCTATTTTTACGTTTGATTTTATCTTGCTCATTTATTTGGCAGAACATTTATATACGAGTGAATTGTTGTTGTGTCAAGAACAATACTTTCCTAAGTCAATTCAGTGCACAACCAAGCTAGCTGATGATTCTAATAGTAATATTAGACAAAATGCATCAGCTAATCTCCATTGGAATTTGTTCATGTTGTTCCACCTTCTTCAATTTATTTTTTCTTCATTATTTTGTAAGACTTAAAGATTGTTGAATTCAATATATACATAGCTATTGAATTATAATTTCAATTCCATTTACAAACACTAATTATGGAGGATGAATAATATTTTGGAACAAAATTATATTTTTTATTTAAAATTTCCATTATGCATTAATATTGTACAAATTAATTGTTAACTATTACTTTTTTTTATTTTGATGTGAATCAAATATACTGATATATATATATATATATATATATATATATATTGATTGATTTTTCTTTCAATATATGCATTTATTGTTTCCTTTTCTTTTCTCATGCTAAAACTTTAAATTAATTGATAAAATTTAAAATATTATTCTTGTATCTATATACAATTCATATTTATTTGTGTTTACTTTTTTAAGGTATAATCATTATTAGTATATTATTTTATTTAGAAAAAATATAATTATCGATAGATTGCTGATTTTATTTTTTAAATCCCCACCTAACTATTTAAGTGACCCAAAAAAGCTAATATTACTCACTAAAAAAATAGAAACACAATAAAAATTAAAAATAAATTATATTATTACCTTTTTTTATAAGCCTAATACTATAACCTTTAATTGATACTGATAGCCATATCAATCAATAACATATACATACTAATAGTATTATTATCCTTTCTGTTACCATTTTTAAAATTTTTCTTTTTTTGAAATTCTTTTAATAAATTCATGAATTGGGATTCAAATCTCCATAAAAATTGAGGAATAAGGACCCATGACGAGGATATAGATGGGGATGAGAGGAAAATTCTAAATAAGGATGAGGTTGGGAGAAAAGTTTCTAACTTCAAATCTAGAACTTTTGAAAATTGCATATGTGTGTGTCTCACTATGCCATATTTAATTCTTTGAAATTTAAACATTTCAATTTGTTAATTCCACAATTGTTACATTTTTTTTTTGGGAAAAAACTTTAATTTTTCAAAATAAAAATATTTTTAAAAATAATTTTCACAATTTATACTTCTTTGATAATGATACTAATTATTTATTAATTTTTAAAAAATTAAAAAATTATAATAATTTTTTAATTAAAAATAATCATATAATTGATATACTACTTCAATAATTGAGATGATATAAATTAGAATTATATATGATATTTTTACTAATTATAATATATATTTAAAAATTGATATTTTAATTTACTAAAAGGATGTACAATGAGAGGATGTGTAATTAAAATCACATAAATTAAATTTATTTATTACTTTTTTATTAATTAAAAAATATATTTTTATAAAATTAAATATCTCAATTTACTAAAAAGATATAAATGACTAGGGATGATAAAAAAAAACCCAATGAAAGTAAATACATACAAGGATTACTCACAATAATATGATGAGATTGAAAATAGATTTTGTCTTTTTAGGGATGATTGATAGTGGAAAGTTTCCATTTGTTAAACAGAGCAGGATAGGAATAACACACCCTCATTTTTTTCAATTATCTTTGTCAGATTTGCATCCTGTATGCATTTTTAATTTGGATTATGTTGCATTAGTAGTATTTATTACTATAGATATCTGTGTTTTGAATTTTAAAATATTTTTGATTTTTTTAAATTTTTTTAATAAATCCATAAATACCTATGGGGATTCAAATCCCCACATAGATAAGGAATGGGGACCCATGATGCGAATGAGCATGTGGATCAGAGTAAAATTTCAAATTAGGACAGGACGTGAGATATGTCCACTTTCTCATGGATACTCATTGTTATTCCTATAAATGACTGATGATATAATTAAATTATCCACTTATTTTCTTTTATTTTTTAATAATTTTAACTTTTGAAATCTGTGAAATATTCATAAACAGGTTCTTTATTATTAGTTATAGGTCATTTACCGAGTTTTCGTCACCTTATAAATATAATATTTGAAATAAGATATAAAATAAAGTGACACATTTATATTTTTCTCCATTTATTTTTCAAAATAAATTTATATATTTAATTTTTTATAAGATATATTTAAATAAATTATTATTTATTTTTTTAATGGCTAATAAATTATTTTTTATTATCATCTAGTGCAACGCACAAGTCAAACAATTAATTTTTAATATACTAATGTTAAACATCTAAAAAATAATATGTAAAATCTTTTACAAAAATCAATATGATTATTGGATAAAATAAGGTGGCATGATCCACCAATTAATCTAAAGACTAATAACTTACCGCATCATAAAATTTTAGGCAAGTTCATGGTTGACTAATATTTTTCTTTTTAATAATAAAATATGTTTCATCACATGATATACGAGAAGTCTTTTACAACAAATAGTCCTCCGTTATTTAAAACCTTAAAATAATGGTATTTAAAGAAAATGATAGGCAGAATAATGTAGCATCCCTACCATGCGCCGTTGAATTGAGACGTTTTGGATATAATCGTAAAGGGCACAAAAAAATTGCTTGAACAGAAGAACGTTTGTTAAGGCACAACCCCAGCAAATTATTATTTTTTTACTCATAAGGGAAAGAGCCATAGAGGTCTGGTCAAACTATGAATCAACCAAACAATTCAAACAAATGCACTTCTATTACTATATTATTTGCATGACGTAATTGTATATTCCAACTTCTCTCCAGCAGCCTCACCCTTCTCCTCATTTTTCTTGTGCCAATGTTAATTTCTGGTTTCTCGGATGATTCAAGTTTTAGTTGAGTTTCGGTTTTCGTTTCTCTTGATTTGTCATCTTCTTGCAGCTCACGCCTCTCCATTTCTTTGTGGAATTATTTGACCGGTTGCCTTGTTTTCTTCTCGCTTTGCCAAAATATTGATCTTTTCTCAGTTTGTGTTCATAGTTCCATTCAAATTTTCAGTTACAACTTGCAACTTCTCTTGTGCTGTTATCTTCATGATCCTTATCCTTTCATAGCATGGCTTTTGCTGGCTCTATCCGATGTTGGATGAAGGCTTCTTATGTGGTCTTTGCATTCTGCTCTGCTTTCTTCTTTGGTGCCTTAAAAGGTTCTCTCTTTTTTTCTTTTGCCGTTTTCATCCTTTGGAGTTCATGATTGAATCTTTGACCACTAAATATTTTTATCTTTTATTCACTTTTTTGGCTTTATTTCTTTTCAAGTTCTAAAATCTAAACTCTAAAATGAATTGGGATGATGGGCTCTTGAAATTTCCTTCAAACTCTGCAGGCTTAGTTGTGGGTCCTATTGCTGCTCTGATACTGATTATAGGGAATGTTGGGGTGATTCTGGGGCTGTTTCCTTCGCATGTGGCTTGGACTGTATACACCCTTTTAAAGTAACATACACTCTTTCCACAACATCCCTTTCTCCTATACGGGAATTTCAGTCAGAATTTCTGTCTTATACATTGGATGGTTCGTGTTAATTTGCAGGATTGAAATATTTGATGCAGCCTTGAAAGTTGCTATTTTGATTCCTTTGCCTGGCTTGTTTGGTCTATGGTTGGGTCTTGGCATAGC
The DNA here is from genome assembly GCA_031216125.1 of Dalbergia cochinchinensis. Taxonomy (NCBI): domain Eukaryota; kingdom Viridiplantae; phylum Streptophyta; class Magnoliopsida; order Fabales; family Fabaceae; genus Dalbergia; species Dalbergia cochinchinensis. Next base: position 26,440,968 of record CM062371.1, read on the forward strand.
TGGAAGCGTTCTTCTTGGTGTGGGCTATGGCTTTTTCACACCATGGGTTTCAACTTTTGAGGCCTTCAGATATGATAACGAGTCCAAGAAATTCTTGCACTGTATTGTGGTGAGGTTCTAAGATGTTCTTGGTTTCTTGCCTTAATAGGAAGAATTTAATTTATTAGCACATCATTTGCTTGTGGTAAAAACTACTAGTGCATTTTACGTTCCTTCACTGAACTCAGGATGGAACCTGGGGAACCATCAAAGGCAGCTGCACCGTTGTTAGGGATTTTGCAGATATTTGTTACCATTCATACCCGAGTTACCTGAAGGAACTGCGCGACTCACCTGGTTCAAATGAGCGTCAGAGACTAAGGTAATGATCATCAGATGTTCTGTTCATTTCTTTCCACTGTCTCATTTCCTTTTCTAACAAGAAAGACAGAGAAACAGTAGATTGTTGAGCTGAGCAGTGTTGCATAATGTCCTTACTCCTTTCTATTAGATTGTCGATTTGAGCAATGTTGCAAAACTAATAGAGTGATCATGAAAACTGGAAATTTACGGCGTGTTTGGTAAAGCATTTGCACACTTCAAAATTGATTTTGTCCAATTTTGATCTTGTTTGGTTTTATGTTTGCATCCAATCTCAAATTTGATTTTGGCTGGAAAATCAATTCTAGTGGAAGTGAAAGTTTGTTGCTTCTAGAATTTTACTCTTTTAATTTTTGTCAAAATCACATCTCATATCAAACTATCAAATATAAATCACTTACCTCAAAATCAATTCTAGGAAAATCAATTCTACAAATGCAAAACCAATCACACACTTAGTTCTTTGGACCCCAGAGTTTTGGGGATCACGGAGTTGAAAATCCTAAGCTTAAGTAAACATAACATTATTTTCTTTTGAGCATTATTGAGCCAAAGCTTCCAACTTACTAATGTTCATGTGGTCAAGAAGACATGGTTGTTCTCCTCAATTTGTTAAATTTTTCTTAATGGAAGTCATTTTGATTGTATATTTTGAGTTAAAATTTTCTATTTGCATAATCTTTATTGAAATGATGAGTGGCCCTTACTTCTTGATACTTGTCCCTGAACTCTCACCTGGAAACTTGTCTTGCAGGTTAATCCATGTTCCTGGATGTATCATTGTAGGAATAATTGGACTAATCGTGGAGATTCCCTTTTTCACTGCAATTGCCATAGTAAAGAGCCCCTACCTGTTGTTCAAGGGATGGTTCAGACTTTTGCATGATTTAATTAGCAGAGAAGGTCCATTCCTTGAAACAGCTTGTGTTCCCATAGCTGGTTTGACAATATTTGTGTGGCCACTCGTTGTCATTGCCAGCATTTTATTGGCTATTCTCTCTAGCATCTTTGTTGGACTTTATGCATCTGTTATAGTGTATCAGGTTTGATCACTCTTTTTGTCCTTTCAAATCTAATTACCTTGACTGAGTCATTGATCTCACTTTTGTTTAACCTTCTTGGGAGTGTAGGAAAGATCATTCCACAGAGGTTTAGCCTACGTGATTGCAATGGTTGCTGAGTTTGACGAATACACAAATGACTGGCTCTATCTTAGAGAGGGGACATTCTTTCCAAAGTACACATTCTTCCAATTAGTTTCCTCCTTCCTCTCTGCCATTTATTCCGTTAACATCAGCATTCAATTTGCTTGCAGCCAGGCCCCAGTATCGAAAGAAAATGGTTTCTCAATCATCTGAATATTCTATTCGAGGAAATAGCGTGTCTGGAAGTAGATTGAATTCTTCTATGGAGCCACCTGCAATGTTTATGCCAAGCTTAGCTCCTTCAAGATCAGTAAGAGAGACCATCCAAGAGGTGAAAATGGTTCAGGTATGTGGTTTTTCCACCTAATGTTGACTGACTACTTTGTATTTTATCCTTCCCCTTTTTGTCAAGGAATATAGGTTAGTTTAAACCACAGGAAAATGATCTCCTAAAAAATTCTTTTGGAAGAACTCTGGACATGTCAAGTTATAACCAATGAAACTGTTTAAAAAATGTTCATGTTATTATATGAGGTTCAAATATAAAAGGCAGCTTATGTGCAGCCCTAGCCACACAAGTGGAGAGCCTATTTTCATGATTTGAACCTTTGACCTCAAAGTCACAAGGCAGTAATTTTACTATTGTGCCGACACTTACTATCTAAGACGTGAAATTTCTAAGAATTTCAGCCAAAAACTTTACTTACTTCATTGTAACATCATATATACTTGAAGACAGCTTTCTTCTGATCTTATTTTGCTGCTGTTGTGCTCTTGTATATTTATTCGAAATACTAACATTTCTTACAAAAAAATGCAATGTGATAGATCTGGGGAAATATGATGAGGTACTGTGAGATCAGGGGCAAGGAATTATTGGATGCTAATGTATTAACACCGGACGACCTTTATGAGTGGTTGAGGGGAAAGAATGGCAATGAAGCTGCCATAGTTGGCGTTGGCTTGCCATGTTATTCACTTCTACAAACACTCCTCTTCTCCATCAAAGCCAACTCAAGCGGCGTATTGCTTCTCGATGATTTCGAGATAACATATTTGAACAGACCAAAGGACAAGTTGTTGGATTGGTTCTTCAATCCTGTAATGGTTCTGAAGGAACAGATAAGGGTCATTACATTGGTGGAAGGTGAAGTGAGATACTTGGAAAAGGCAGTTCTCTTTGGAAGCAATAAGCAACGGTTGGAGGCTTGGGATAATGGCGGTTTAGTGATTGCTGATACTCTTCGAGCTGCTCAAATCGAGGGAATTTGTAGAAGGTACGCGGCTTGTATCTTGACCCAATAAATTAGAGAAAGAAACCCAATACATATTATTGTGATCTATTTTGGTTTCAGTTTTTTATATCCTGTTTTCAATTGGTATTTTTACGGTGAGGATTTTGTGAAGAAAATAATAAAAAGAAAGAAAATCTTTATAATTTGTTGTCATGTATTGTGTTCAGTATTTTTGTTTTTAACAAAATGCTATAACACCAAAAACAGATCAAAAATAGAAACTGAATAGACTAATAATGTGCACTATATATGGGAATGGGACTTTTTTTTTTTTTTCCTCCCCTTACTGTTATTAAGTACTGACTGACTGTATGCAATGATAAATGCATTGTTAGGATGGTAGGAATGATAAGAAGTGTTACAAAGCTTCCAACTTACAGGAGGAAGTTTCGCCAGGTCGTTAAAGCTTTAGTTACTCATTCTCTGGAGCAAGATGCCTCTGAAAAAGCTTTAGTTAGTCATTATCTGGAGAAAGATGTTTCTGAAAAAGCATTAGTTACTCATTCTTTGGAGAAAGATGTTTCTGGAAGATCCACTAGGTCAATAGTATCAGTTGCCTCAGATGACAATGTTTAAGATGAGCTAAACTAGTTTTCTTCACTATTGCTGTCAATGAATCGTTGTAAATTCCTATATTGATTTCTGTAAAAGAGAAACATTGAGGTTCATTACAGATTGAAGGTCCTTCTTAGCTTTGAGAACCAAGTTGCCTTCAATGGGTACAACAATTTGCAGTTCCGCGAAGAAGTGTTGGCTGTTTCATCTTCCAACCCAATTTTCCGGCTAAGCTAGTTGTGTTAATAAATCAAATAAATGAAATCGGGAATCGAGTTTGAAATCATTATCAACCAAACTAGTTTGGTGCAACCAACCGAAAGAAAATTAGTATGGCATTGTTTTAATTATATTTAAAATGAGTCTTGTGAATTCAAACGCGCATGCGCACGCGCATATGTGATTCAGTTTAGGACAATATGCCATACATTGGAATGAATTCTCGTGTGAGAATTTTCTTTCTTATGAGTTCACTCACAATTAATTTTTGTATGTCACATGCTATGTTTGAGTTTTACTTATTAAATCAATATTAAGAGATCTGAGTTTTACTTATTAAATCAATATTAAGAGATCACAATTGATAAGATAATGTAAAAATCTCACATAAGGGGATTCATTCCATCATATACTATTTCACCAATGGTCCATCTTTTTTTTTTTTTTTCCTGTTAATGAGTCGGGCAACCCAAATGAGTACAAAAATTGTCCCCCCGTTTTTTTTCCTTCATGCAAAACGGGGAATTTGTTCATCTAGCGGAAAGTAATTTGTACACTCATGAGCTTGTTTATATGCTAACTTTCAAAAAGTCAAATTAGTCTTTGACTTTGTAAAATGTGAGTCGAGTTAGTCCTTGAGCCCACTTTCAATTAACATTCTGTCAATTAAATGATCTTGTATAATATTAAGGATATGTTTGTGTTGGTGGAGCATAATGGAGTGGAGCAAAGTGGATCGGAGTAGAATAAAGTGGAGTGAAGTAGAATAATTATTTTGCTTCATTATTTGAATATTTTTTATTCCATCTCATTTCACCTAATTTGGGGGAAAGAAAATTGAGAAGAATTGATGGATTTAGATGGAATAAAGTCCATCCTTTTGTGCTTGATTCCATCCTAGTTTGGCAAATCCAAATAGTAGAGCAAATTAAAATCTCTCCACCCAACTCCGCCAATCCAAGCATACCCTAAGTGATAACTTGATATTTCATGTGTCATATGAAGTTGAATGGAGTTTGAAATGACTCATTTTGATATATGAAATTACATATAAATCCCCATTCTAAGTCATAAAATAAGTTATTTTATCCAATTATAGACACTAAAATGAGTCAATTCGATCTCCATTTTACATCTTATAACACATGATATGTCAAAGTATCACTTAACATTATATATCATCATTTAACTAACAAAATGTTAGATAAAGGTGTTTTGAGGGACTAATATGATTCATATTTTGTAATATCACATACCAATTTGAATCATTTTAAAAGTAAAGGATAAAAATTATTCATACATGTAAAGTAACGGGAGATTTAACTTCTTCTTTTTGTGAATCCTCTGATGGGGCCTGTTCTTTTTTCTCTTTTTCTTGGATTGGCCTGGTTATGGAACTTTTTGGGTCGAGTTTATGGGACTTGTTATGATAGTGGCCAATGGGAACACCAAGGCAAGCCCGGCCCCGGTTCTGTGTGGACCGTTGGAGCACAATTCCATTATGACCAAAAGAAAAGATAACAAATAATAATCTCTTTAACGAGAATTTGTTCCGTCACGGGGTGCTTGAATTTTGAATAAAAAGGGTTTTGTTATGAAAATGCTAAAATTAAAATTATATAAATAAAAAAAAATTATGCATCAAAATCAAACTATAAAAGCATTTCATGCTAGAGTTAAAATGAGTGGATGTTCATTTTACTTCATGACTTTATATTTGTAAATTATTTTAGTTCATAGATTTCAAAATGAGTCAAATTAATCTCTAATATTATAAAATATCAGTCATTTTAGTCCTCTAGTCCACTTTTAGTTGACATTCAGTCAATCGAATAATGATGTGTAACATTAAATGATATTTTGGCATATCTTGTATCACTTGAAGAAGAATTAAGTTTAACATTATTTATTTTAGTGTTTAAAATTATATCAAATGAGTTATTTAAATATCCTTTTCAAGTCACAAAATCCTCATTTTATGTAATTTTAGATCCTAAAATAAGTCATTTTAAATTTTATTATATTATATATGACATGTAATATGTCAAAGTATCACTTAACATCATATATCATCATTTAATACATAAAATGTTAAATAAAAGTGGGATGATGGACTAACTTGACTCATGTTTTATAATATTAAAGACTAATTGAACTCATTTTGAAAGTTAAGGATTAAAATAACTCATGTAATATTAATGACTAAAATAAATATTAACTTAGTTAATATTCCTAGTTTAATTTTCCAGGCTCGGACTTAAATGTTTTTATTTCTTATAAACATGCTGAATTTTTCTTTTAGTCTATAAATTTTTTTTTCGTTTGCATTGAAAACTTCTAATATATTTGATTTTGGTCCCGGTTGCATTTGTCCAGTAGTTTATTGATGATATTTATAGGAAATAAAAGAAGATTCTCAAAATATTTTTGAGCATCAAATCCAAAATTCCAATATTTCTAAGTACAAAACTCATTTAAATACTTATATGGATCAAAACTTAAAACACTAGGGACCAAAACTAAGAAAATAAAAAAAATGGATAAAAGATATAGGGATCAAAATTAAAATTCACTATACTTTCAAGGATCAAAAATATATTTAAACGTAACTTTTAGTTAAATGTACATCATGTGTTCCACTTTTCCAAACAAAACCAAGGTGTTCCTCTCATAAGATTTCATTAACCATATTGAGAGATAATGCTTATGTTCTTAAGAACTCGATTGGTGTAAGACCTCTCCTTGGAGGTAGAAACAACGTTGGGGCTGGGGGACTACTCCGATGCTCAAGTAATATTAGAGCGAAAAGTGGTAACATAATCTCATTATCAAACTTAGGGCATGCAACCCTTCCTTGGTTTCCATGAATAGGAAGATCTTCTAGAGATTCCTTTTTTTTTGGGTAGTCTGACAAGAAACAAAAGAAAGAGAAAGCACAAACTCTCACCACGGCCACTGGTAAATCAAACGCTCACTATCTACATGTAACAAAATTCACACGTCCTCAAGAGGGCTATCCTAGTGCCTGATAAGGCTATTCACATTAACAATTTAACTACACCAAACTTTAACCAAACCATAACCAATCCCAAGAATAACCGGTTTTCCTAAATAGATTCAAAGCTATTTGATTTGACGAAAGATCACTCCGGGGCTCATTCACCTGCTTCCTGTCTCTTCTATTGAACAAGTTGCTTCTATTGAACAAGTTGCTATTAACCTCTTATGCATGCGTCATAATTGGTCAATTATTAGATTTCTTACATTTTAATTTCATATGATTAATTTACTTGAAAATGCTTTGGGTGGAAAATAGCACCAAATTATTTTTTGAAAACTTAAAGTGACAAGAACCTTCTGGAGATCATAAATATTTAACATCACATGTCATCACATTATAATATAATAGGGTGCTAATATATCATATGAGGGCATAGGCCCATGGGGGGACAACCACACCTAACATAAACCACATGGAAAACAACATAATATCTTGATAAAGAACACATCATAAATGAATCCTAAATAAGAGCTGGTAATAAGGCTCGGTCTCAAATATGGTCATCCATAAAGTAAGGGAATCTCATAATAAGAAAAACATAAATGAGGATCAATAGTCTGCATGCTCAATGATGAATACAAGTTATGTCTAGGATGATAATTAAGTCTCCGAGCATGGGTTAGATCTAAAATCATAGACTTCTAAACAAGAGATTTGTTCTGTATTGTCTTATCATAATCTCAACATTCAAACTGTTCGAGGCCAAGGATATGATGGTGCTAGTAATATGCATAGAGAGTGGAAGGGGCTACAAGATTTAATTATTCAAGAATGCCCTTATGCATATTATCTACATTGTTTTGCTCATCAATTATAGTTAGCTCTTGTTGCTATAGCCAAAAAAGTTGTAGATGTTCATGCTTTGTTTCAAAACTTGACTAATACTGTCAATGTTGTGTTTTCTTCTTGCAAATGCAATGATGAAACAAGATGTTGATGCAAATGAAATAGCTCATTTAGTTGCAAATAATGAGATTGAGACAGGGAGAGGAGCTAATCAAATCGACATGTAGCCTTTTTGTGCATGTTTGGTGCAACAATTTCGGTTCTTAAAGATTTAGCTATTAAAGGATCTACATACTCTCAATGAGATGAGGCTACTTATGCTCTTAAATCTTTGATGTCATTTGATTTTTATTTATTTTACATGTGATGAAAGTGTAGGTAGAAAAGTGCACGAGAAGAGGGGTTGAATTGTACTTCGCTTCTCTTTATCTTTTTAGCTTTTGAAAACTTAAACAAAATATTATCAAGCTTTAAGCTTGAAGTGCAGTGGAAACAATATTAGAGGTTTTAGAAAGTAACTTTCTGAAGTACAGTATTGGTAATGGAATAGCTAAAAAGATAGGCTTTAAGTAGAAACAAACAAATAATTACTAAATAGTAAATGTAAAAAGGATAAAGGATAAAGGAGAAAAGGATACTATGCACATATTTTTATACCGATTTGGCCAACCTGTCTACATCCAGTTTTCAATCACTGTTGAGTTTTACTAAAACCTTTATCAACCCGAGAAAGAAACCAGATAGTCTTTACAATAGCCTTCCTATGTTGTAACTCATAACCAGTTGACAACCCCTACTATCATAAATCAAGTAGTTATTCACTAGCCTCTCCAAGTTGAATCAAGTAGTTTTTGACTAGCCTCTCTAAGCTAAATTGTGATCAGTAAAATACCGTTACTATCACATTGCAAGTAGTTTTTTATCAACCTTTCCAAGCTAACTTACAACAATCACTACCAGATCGAGGTTACAAAGGTTTGTGTTTAGGTTTACAACTCAAACTAACCTACACTCAAGTTTCCTTAAGATATACTATGAATGACCTAGGATAACTTGAATGACTTCTTTCTAGCTATTCTTCCTTGGAATAACGTATAAATAATGAAGGAATGTAGAAAAAAGATTTTTACAAACAAAGAAACTGATTACAAAATATAATGAACTTTACAAGAAGATGAGAAGAAATTTTCATAGCATTTTTGCCTTCTGATACCATTTGTAATATCCCTTACTGCTTTATGGATTGATGACTATCCTACAAACTAACATGGGTCCTTTTAGCATGCTTTGTCCTCACTCACATGGTTCATAGGAAAACTTCCCAGGAGGTTACTCGTCCCAAAATTACTCCAAGTCAAGCACACTTAACTGTGGAGTTCTTTAGTAATGGACTACTAAAAAGAAGATGCATCTTGTCATCAGGCATTACAGGTGTGAGGGATGCAAAGGTGGTTCCAGACCGCGATTATTTTTTACAACCAGCCACTTTTGTCATTACAATTGTGGCGGTCATAAGAACCACCGCTATTTACTATATATTAAGGCAGTTTTAAAGAATCGCCCTAATTTAACCGCCATAGTAAACATGATTTTTGTATTGTTTCTGAAACCCAAGTCTTGGTTTCTTGTACTGGTCATTTTTTGTTATGCATGTGTATGCTCAATTTACAATATAATCATCACTTCCATCTAGTTCCCATCTCTTAATAAGAGATAAAATATGTTTGCACATGTAAAGTGCAATTTTTCTTGCTTAATGGAGCCATGTTTTGCTAACGAAAGAATCTGTTTACTACTTTAAGAAACTCAAGATAAACATTATCATTCTTCAAAATATTTTTTTTAAATTGGCTTTGATGTCATTCAAAACATATTACTTTAAAGCTTTCAGAAGGGTTTTAGAGCTAACAGAAAGAAATTATGGGAATCACTAACAAGCTTTATCAAGCATTGCAGCAAAAATCTCAAGATATTTTGAATGCTACACATTTGATTTCTATCACAAAATCATTAATTCAGAAGTCAAAGGATTGCTGTTGGGAAACTTTTTTTTTGAGAAAGTTAGATTTTTTTGTCGCAAACAAGCAATTGAAGTTCCTGATATGAGTGCTTCTTTCTCTGACATAATTTGGATCCCATCATCGAAAAGACGTTGTCATGGTTGAGCACCACTATTGTGTTGATATATTTACTGTTATGATAGATCATTAGTTGAAAGAGTTGAATAATAGATTTAGTGAACAAATAACCAAGCTTCTCATATAGAGCACCACTTTAGATCCTAAAGATGGATACAAAAGATTTATTAATGATTCTAACATTTGTAAGCTAGTTGAGAAATTCTATTTTTTGGGTTTTTCTGAGTAAGAGAAGATCCAATTAGCACATACATTACAGCATTATGAATTTGATACGCTTAAAGCTCTAGATTTTTAGAATTTGTCTACTATTGCCAGGTTGTGTTAGACATTAATGGAAATTGGTAAATCAAATATATATGCTTTGGTTAATAGATTAATTTGACTTATTTTGACTCTTCTTGTGTCGACAGCAACAATAGAATGAGCATTTTTAGCTATGAAGATTATTAAAACAAGGCTTCAAAATAAGATGGAAGATGATTTTCTTGCAGATTATATAATTATTTACATTGAAAAGGAGATTGCTGCAAAGTTCAATTCATATATGATAATTGATGATTTTTATACCATAAAGCATCACCTAGTACAATTAAAAAAGTAAATGTAGTAGCTACGTACTTGACCTCATGCGTATATAATTGTTTATATTGGTCTTAAATATATGTGGATGACTTATAATTTGTTAGTGGTTTCATATATATTATATATGTTTCTGTAACGCCTCAATTTTTATTGCTATGTAAAAATTACCAAAATACCCCTAAGTAATTTTTGCATGTAATTCAAGGCCGAATAATCTTTAATAAAGGAATATAACATTAGAGAAATATTATGAGAAACTTGAATAACGATTCGTGCGAACGTCGCAAACCCCGATTTTTTTGTACGTGTAAAATGACCAAAATACCCCTGAGATCATTTTTACTTAGAAATCAAAGATAACCACTCTAGATTATCTTTGAGTGGTTAGTTTAATGCTTGATGGGGATTATATGTGCTTTAGAGATAAAAATCTCAATTCTCAATTTTTATTGTACGTAAAATTACCGTTTTATCCTTGCAGCAATTTTATATAAAATTATACAATCTTTGAATTCAGTTTTCACCCAAAGGTTCAAAATGACTATTTCAAGTATAATTTAAGAATGTCCAGTAATTACAGAGAGTTTTTACATAAAATTACCTTTTTACCCCTAATTATGGTAAATAGGTTTACTTGTGTAATTAATGTAATATTTAAGCTCTATTTGAACTCAAATTGATTTCATTCATTAATCTTGAGTTAAAAATTAATTACCTAAGGTTAAAAATAATTACTTGAGGTAATTAGAGCCTAAAATTACCTAAGATAAAATTAAATTACCTTTCCTTAATTATAAAAGCTCATAAAATTAGTGATGTTAAGATCAAAGTTAAGATTACGGTTTAGGTAAAATTTAGTACATTTACATTTCCATATCCTATGTTTAGAACTTATGTTACAAATTAATTTTAACTCATTTGAAATTAACTTCAATTACTAGTACATGATTACTCTTTTTACCTTGTCTTAATTTGTCTTAAACACTTAATCTTTTACCATTTTCATTAATCTATCAATTCCTAATCTTTTACCTAAGTAAGTACACATCTAATACATGTATTACCACTTGCAAAACAACACAAATCTGATCATAATGGGACCAGAAAACCAGAGGTCATATGCTCCATTTGCACCATATATTATTATTTTTCCAACAAAGAAACATATCCAACCATAACACTATTTGTTTAGCTTTCTTTTGCATTATTTTTTGTTATGTCTAATCAAACGAAAACCCACCCATTTCAGCCATAATGTGATCAGCCACAGTGTCTCCCATTGACATCATATTTTATGCATTTTCAAATAATGATACTTGAACAAAATTATGACTACACCATAAGCAGTCTTTTTCAAAGTTTTCTTTAACAAAAAAATGAAATAAATCCCTCCATTTCTAGCCTAGAGTGCATGGCCAAACAACCTTCATAAGCCTATAAATATATGCTCTTTCATTGCCAAAATGCACACACAAACACTCTTAGCCTTAGCACTTGCTTACTTAATAGTTTCCTTACTCAAAGTTTGCTCAAAGTTCTCTAACTCTCTCATAACTTCAAGCTTTCTTCTTCTTCCTCATTCACACTCAAGAGACTCCATTCCCAAGCTCTAACCAAGCTCTAAACTTCAAGCATACATATTCCAACCATAAATCAACTCCTAAACACATAACCTTTCCTTTATCAAACACAAAAACACACGAAAAATCCTTCCTCCATTTGTTCTCATCTTGGCCGAATTCACAACACTCATCAAGGACATATTTTCTTCTTCTAACTTTTCTAAAGATCAAGCATGATCTTTTGTTAACAAGAAACAACTTGGTAGGGATTTTATTTTATGTTCTGTTTCTTGTTTTTCCTTTATATTTTTGGTTTTTATGACTTGGTAATGACCATGGCTTGATATGAGGAATCATGGTGGTGGTTGTGAATTCATCATTTAAATGACCTCTAAAGCTCAAGGTTTAATTCTTGATGTCAAAAGATTAATAAAAGAATTGCTAAGTCTTGAGTTTTAAGCTTAATAAAACATAAAAATGAATTTGCATTCATATTTATGTTTCAAGTTCTTGCACATCATATTTATATTACAAGCTTTGCATAATCATGTTTATATTTTAAGTTATCACTTTAATTCTTGAAGATAATAATATGGACTTGCAGAGTCGTATTTATATTTCAAGTTATCACCTAAATCTTAAAGAGCTAAGAATGAATTTGCATCTTCATATTTATATTTCCAAGTTATCACCTTATAATGATAATAATAAGGTTACAAGACAAGTTTATGATTCTAGTCATCACTTAAATCCTAAAGTTCAAGACTTGCTTCTTTTAATCTTAAATAGAAATTTTGATCACAGACACTTCTCATCTATATGTTTTTAGCCCTCATATAATTCTGATTTAGAGCTTGTTATACTTTATTTTTATATATGAATCTTGTCTTTAAGATGCATAAAGAAATTTTGAAAGATTTAGAAATTGTAAAGGATTAAGAACATGGTTTTTCTTATAATTTTAGATGCTAAATTTTTAGTTTCTAATCTGATCTTTTAGAACTAGAATGATTACTAATTTATGAAGTTTATGAGTCTAAATTACTGATAATTATTGTAAAAATTATTTTTAGTGTTTTAGGAAAAACTAGCAATTAAAAAGGATCAAAATTGTGTTTTTATGAAGCTTTTAGAAGGCTAATTTTTCTGATTACTGTTCGGACCTGTTTATCACTGTTACCACTGTTCATTGCTATTCACATACATGAGAATCACTAATAATTGTTATAAAAATTGCTTTTAGCAAATTGGGAATAATTAGTAACTAGAAAAGATCAACATCATGATTTTATGAAGCTTTAAGGAGACCAATTTTCTGATTATGTTTAAGAATTGTTCAAGGCTGTTCACATTGTTCACACACTTAAGAATTACTTATATTTGATGTAAAAGTTGTTATTGGTATCATAGATGCATAAAAGGATAATTACAAATGTTAGATTAGGCCATTTTGTAAAATACGGAAAGATGTGTTTTGAATTATCAACTATGTTATTTCAGCCAAATCTTTTTAATTAGAGCAACTAATGATGTTGAATGTGTCCATGTGTTCGAAATACCATTTATAATTTTTAGAAAAAGTTTTAGAAGTTTCGGTTGTTATTAAGTGTTCAAATGTGATTTTGCACTTTGACTCCTAAAGTGTGTTAAAATTTGGTCTATGGCTCTAAAAGGTTTTTATGATGAGTTTAAATGGTTTCTAATAGTTATATGTCTCTTGAAAGTATTGGTTAATATTAAAGATCTCTAGTTTGTGAGAATGTGTTAAAAAGAGGTATTTATGTTTTGACCCGTAACCTTCGAGAAATTGCGATTTGACCCCTTTGGGGCTTAAGCGTAAATATGGATAATTTGATGAGATGAATGTGATTAATATCTTGTGAAGGCTATGTTCATATATTGAAATTTATATGGCTTAGATTGCATGTTTATATAATCTAAATTATGGCATGTTATAGTTATGCTTGATTTATTGAAATGCATGATTCATATAGTTTATGAACATGAAATATTGAAATGATGAGTTATAGTTGTGATATTCATGATTGCATCTCTATATAATATGCCAAGATTAAATGTGACATGAGACACATGGAAATGATCATCTAGACTCCCCGAATTAAAAGTTATGAGAGGTGATCCAAATAGGAAGTGATCCTTGGACTCCTCGAATTAAAGGTTATGAAAGATGATCCTAATGCCCCCTATCCCGTACCTTAAGAGTAAGGAACTTAACTTATCAAAAAGGATAAGATTACACCAGTGACAACTAGTGAGGTATGAGCTTATAACCTAGAACTCTCGAGAAAAGAGAGAATATAGGGCGGCCGCTAAGAAAAAAAGAATAAGAAGTTTAAGTCACATATAAAATGATGATCATGATTTTATGTTCTTTATATCATATGCATTGTTTTATAAATTCTACAATATTTTGTATACGATATTGACATGCATTTATGATTAATATGTTGCATTCATGACATTAAGATTCATGCTAAAAGATACGGACCTCAGCTAATGGTATTTAGAGCTTAATAAATGAACCTTATATATATATCCACCATTTTCATAATGAAACCCGAGGTTCCTGGGGATGATGATGATGACACTTGTGTTCGAGTCGGAAGCCCTACTAAGATCCTTGTATAAGTTTCTCATCCCTCTTCTTTTTCATGTCGTCTCCAGACAAGGATGATGGTGTAGTTTGTGATTTTCTCTGAGACGTGGATAAGAAGCTACGTTATAAACAAGAGATTTAATGGAGATAATTTTCCTTTGAATATTTGCCTTTAGAATGATCGCATCCTATTTATTAGTTTGTACTCTATTGATAGATATGTATTGAAGTCCCTTATGTTTTTAGGACGTCGCTATATTAATACAGATTTGATATATTATTTGCTATATAATATGTCGTGGTTATATTTTATGTTTACCTGTAACTTGTGTTATTTCTCTTTTGTAGGCAAAGGATTGACGATAGTGACTTAGTATGCATAGCTCACGTTTTGGTATTTAAGTTTTAAAAAAAATTTTACCCATATTTTCATTAAAGTATTTTAAAGAAATTTTGAGTAAAGGACAGGAACAAAAGAGTAATAACTAATAATTAACTTAAATGTGTCCTAGGCATGTTGAGTTAAATATTAGGGTGTTATAGTTTCTACGTGATAATTAATTTTAATTTTAGTTTATATTATATTTGTTAATTAGTTTGGCCCCCTCCTTCAAAATTCCTAGCTCCACCCCTGCTTGCAACCAATACCATTAACCAAATTAAAAAGAAGATAGCTAATAGCAATAATTTCATATTCAGCCATGAGCAGAAGGCCCATTTTTTGGTGTGATTCTTCTTTTCATGTTATCTTCTGGAAATTAAAAGTCACCCATTTTTCTTTTTCTTTTTTCAAAAGAAAAGGAAAAAGGAGAATATGGGATTTGGTGGTAGATATTATTGAGGAAGAAAGATAAGAGGATGAATAGATGGAATAGTTGTGTGAATTTTAAAATTTGAATTTCAAATTGGAAGTGGAGAAAGAGAATAAAAAAGAGGAAGATGGAAGAAGATGATGAGGTGAGGAGGGAAGGGAAGAAGAGGAAAGAAGAAGACTTAAAAAAGGAGAAGAACTTTTCATCTTTGTTGTACAGACGCATAAAAAAATTAATATTTTTTTTCCTTTGAGTGAATTAATGAAAGAAGAAGAGTGAGAAAAGTGTGGATTTCAAATTTGACTTCAAATTTTGAAATATTTACTAGTATAATAGCCTGTGCTTTGCATAGGAATGCTAATTAAATTATATGCAAATAGAATAATATGATTAGAGTAATAATTATCGTAATAACATGTTATATATGTAACGCCCGGGGATTGCGAAGTTGGGGAGTGATCGCCGGTGCAAGAAGACATGAACAAGGAGCGACTCCTGGCAGACTTCGAAAGCGGAGGGGTACATGAATGAACTGATTACACACCCGAATGAGAGAGATCCTAAGACTGTATAGGTATGAGACTATACAGTTAAGGAGGATTTATATGAATTGATTTGTACTACCTATACCAACAAGATGCATCTTCTTTTCGGTAGTCCAAACTGAAAGAACTCCACAGTTAAGCGTGCTTGACTTAGAGCAATTTTGGGATGGGTGACCTCCTGGGAAGTTTCCTGGGAAGTGTGCGAGTGAGGACAAAGCACGCTGAAAAGACCCGTGTTGGTTTGTGGGGACAGTCGACAATCCATAAAACAGCAGGGGATGTTACAATATATATAAACCATAACAATATAACTCAGTCATATTTCAATTTGTCCATAATAGATATTCAATTAAAATTAAACGAAATAAATGTAAGTAGCTAAATTGCTATATCTGCATTACCCGAGGCGCATAAATGATAAAAATTAATAACTCTATTTTGATAATAATAATTGTTATTAGTACAAATAGAACCTCAAAAAAAAAAAAAAAATACTCAGAGATTTTACTAGAACTATATTTGTTTGAAAAAATAATATTCTTAATTGTTCATTTCATCATAATCTATTATAGTAGTTTAAAATGATATTAACATTAGCTACAAAATAGAATATAAGTATGTGAAAATTACTTATATCATCAATTTTTTTTATCATACTTATAATATTTTTATCAATAAAAACTAAGAAAAAATTGCTGCAACTCTTGAAAGAAACTACTGCATAATTTTATCTTGTATGACATTGTACCTTTTAATAGATATCTTCCACCACCAACATAAAAATCACAAATTAGACATAAAGTAGTTAACTGCCAAAGTTGACTCCATTGGCTATGGCTAAATTCCATAGTATGAAATTGGGAACTAACTTGCCCATAGGACATCCAACTTAATATTTGAATAATATCTTACAATTATATATGGGTAGTTTATCAATAATCACCATATGTAATTTCTTTTACCCTCAATACTAAATTCATTCCTTGGTCATTCAAGTCTTCATAGGACATCCTACTTAATATTTGAATATTTCCCTAGATGTACACCCCTGCAAATTACATCAAATTAATTAAGACAAATGTAAAATATTAATCTAAACAAAATTCAGAACGAATCAATTTTTGAAAAAAAGCACTGCAAATCTTGTATTTCAATTTTCTTATCACGTATAACTTATTCCAAATCTTGTTCTTTTAAAGCATTATGAGAAGAATTAAATATATAAAAATGTTGTATAAAATTCATAGAATACCTCTATTAGCTAAGTGAAACATAGAAAGAACATGGGAAATTGAAAGTGTATACCCAAGGCATTTTTATGCACAATCAACTTTGAAACTTGCTGTCAATTTTGAAAGATATAGTATCTCTATCTTTATAGTTGAGATTAGAGGATATTATCATTCGTTGTTTTATTTGCATCATCTACTTTTCACATTTTGCATCCTTCAGGTTGGTCAAATTCAAAATTCAAACAAATAGAACCGTGCGTCATCTAATAAATGAGGCACATCAAAAGCTAGAACACCAAACCCATCAAAATAAATGAATTAGATGAGAGTAAAGCCATACATGCATCATTACATTACACTTCTAAACTTGCTAAAACTGATTCCAGCATATTTGGGGTAATTGCAAATCATTGTCATGTTGCTACATATTAATTCATTAGGCTAAATGCACAAATGTAACATTGGTCAATTTCAAACAAAACACTCCTTTAGCAATTAATATACTTCTTTGAAAATTCACTTAAGCTACATTGTAGATCCAATAGATTGCACATTTGCACTTGCTGGGAGCAATAAATACAATGGTACAAAGTGGAAAATAAAGGTTGTATCTCTTGTAGTAAGACCTAGAAATTGATTGAAATCCATTTCATTACACTTGATGGAATTGAATCCAACAAATTAGAGGACAACAACTTATCACCCTTGTTTTTAAAAGTTGCTGGAACCATTAACTGGAATCACAAAACACAAGCTACAGCCTAATACTATTATCAATTTCGATATTTTGCAGGCAATCTAAAATCACCATGAGATGACATCTCAGATTTTCGCACTATCAACACTTGTTGGATGACCGATTTTTAATATATAGTATAGGATTCATATAAAAAAAAAAAGCAAGTGCATCATGCTTAACAACTTTAGCCTTCACCAGGAAATTCCAAAATTGTTAAGTGATTTAATTCTTCCATGCCCAATGCCATATTACATGAGTTTAAGGTATTTAAGTAAAAATCATACGATACATAAAGAGTCTACCATAGACACAAAAAAGCACATAAGGACAAATTTCTCTTAATTCAATACCCATAGTCACATTAAAACACTACAATAGATCCACACCAAATACAAAGGCATTTAATGAAAAGAAACTGACATTGGATTAGTACTATGAACAAAAAGGATAACTAAACCCTATATTAAAGGCTACGTAGCATCAATCTCAATGAATCTACATGCTAATTGATGGAACGTATTAATTTTTGAAACCACAAAAATAGTAGTAGTATTTTCTTGCCGAATTCATGAGACTTCATTGCAGCTCAAAATAGCGAAAATCACTTAATCTAAACCAAAAAAGCTTCAATGGCAAACAACATGTTCCTTTAAAACTTTTCTTTGCTTGTTGGATGACATATTGACATCTTTTCTAGGCGTTAAAACATGTTTTCCTATCCAGCTAGCATCATTTAGATCATTATTGGAGTAAAAGAACATGGTGAACCAAAATCAACTACATTATCATATCATCGTCATCGAATATCCTAATAAAGCCATCAATCGATCCATTTTGACATTGCAATCAATGTTGTCATAACATTAACCACCAAAGCTCTAAATACTTATCCTTGGATAACTTTACTTTCATATCACTAAAAGCAAATATATAGCTCTATCATGTACATAAAAGAAGCAAACCTTTAGGCATTGTAAAATCAGCCTTTGATATTCTTTTTATATATCTAGAGCAACATCTATGGCTCTTTTACATAACTTATTCCCCAAGGGACCATCTTTATCACTTTCATATTCAATAGTGTTTATGTATTCACATAATGACTTTATTTTACAGGTACATTAGTCATCTAAGTACAATAATTGACAATAATTAAATATGTAATAGCAAAAATTTGGATAACCCTCACCTGGAAGATTTATTGATCCACTGATACTTGTCCTATGAAATTATGTTTCTTTTCTTACTCTGAGAAGAAGAATCAGATATGTTGTAAATGAAATAAAAGTATATTAATAGTGACAAATTACAATTGCCTTTGTCTTTTCAAAACATTACGTAGTTCTGATATAGTACTCTGAGATTAAGCACATAAAGAACTCAAAATTTTCAAATGCAGGTGTTCAGTGGCTTATGTTCCAATAGCAAATAGACTGAAATTGCCTTATAACTTATGAATATTGGATCTGCAAGTGACTTAAAAGAATTAACATCATGAAGTAGGTTCTTAAAACATGTGACACAATCTCGATCAGGATTCACGTTTTCTAACAATTCATTCTTATCAAGTAAGCCAATTACTAAACATTAATTCCAACTCTTCAATGTAATGACACCCTTATGTTCGCCCACATTTTAATTAATCATCAAATTCAAAACCAGCCAAGCAAGTTTGAACCCTACTTGATGTCATGAAAAATTCTAATTTATTTGTGTCTGAACAAATAATCTTTGCTTGTAGTCAATTCCCATTGTTCCAAGCAACAAAAGCAAAAGAATTTCAATCCTAGATATAGCTTAGGAGCATCGATTTCAAATCTTTGAACCTTTAATTAACAGCAAACTAAATTCTATTTGAAGCAAGAAAAAGAGATTCATCAAATATTCAACCACCATAGTTTAGGTGAATCAAATGCTAATAGGATTAGGTTGAATCCTAACTGATGTCATGAACCATAAACCAAATGTTAAATTTATATGCTTTGTTTTGTTAAACAATTGAAAAGGACAAGTGCCTATTTTTTGATACAACATAATCAGGCAAGCATTTGAGCTAGGTATAAAAATCAAGATGTGCAAATATTGTAAGGCAAGTTAGGAAGGAAGCATACCTTACACAGAAAAATAAACTAATGCAAAGGAAAAAAAATGGAAGAAAGAGGAGCCAAAGATTACACTTGCATAAATAAAAAAATTTAAATATATTCAAACCAAATTCTCAATTGATTGGTATGACCCTTGCTCAAATTCAACAACAAAATGAAATATAAGTTTTAAGATCTTATCATACACCTTTAAATGCACCAGCTTACAAAATTGGTTTTAATAATCATCACTTTTTAAGCACACATATGAAGGCAAGAAGACTTCGATGCATTGGCACTGAATCAATGAAAAAAACAAATATAACAAAAGAATAAAGGAGACAAAATAGGTATGCCTAAGGAAGACAAAATGGACACATGAATAAGACATAAAGATGACTGAAAAAAACCAGTAGAAAGCAAAAAACCAGTAGAAAACCAGGAACAAATAAATATATAGCAGAATAATGAGTTATGACAGAACCTACAGCAGCACCCCATATATCTGATATATGTGATAATCAAGTCCGCAAATGCATCTTCACATTTATGTAGCTAGAATTGAAAAAAAAAAAATTGACAGCACCATGAATTGCAAATATGCGACAAAAAATGCAAATGATTAATTAGGAAATATGAATTTGGGTATTAGTTCATTAGTAGTATATTGAAGAAAATGTATAATCATCTAATGCTATGTCATTTGCTCAAGGAATCTTTTAATGTATAATAAACTAATGTCATGTCATAATGAAGAAAATATACCTTCATTTTCTTTTGTATCCATGCAAGCACCATATAGCTCAATAAGGTACCATATTGTGATTTGCACTTAAAAATAATAGCAACAATTTAATAAAAGTTATAAAATCTAAAAGATCAAATTAGTTTAAAAGAAAACATGTCAAAATTGAATAAAATAAAAGTTTATACATCGAAAGGCATAAACCGTGTCATCACAACTTGAAATTGAAGCCTTGAATTCATAATTGGTCATCTCTGCAACTTTCAGCCACATTAATAGAGAAAATGAGAGGAAAAAAAGAAAAGCAAAAAAAAGAAAAAAAGGAGGACAGACTCGTAGCACTATTGGGACATGGTGGCCAGAGAAGTCCTGTCAACCATAGCGGCACCATCTTCGTCCTTGTAGAGTAGCCATGCCTTGTTCCTTAGCCCCGCATTGCTCCTCTGCCATTTACGTCATCCACCGCCGCATACCATCTTCATCCTCCCACAATGTCCGCATCTCATTCCTTTTACACATCGTCACCCAATCGCCATTGTGAACTATGTCTCATCATCAGAAACCACTGCGCCACCACCGTGGCCCTATGTTTGTCATGCTCTTCCCGCTCTATCTCCATTTCTCATCACTCTCCATGGCCTTTTTGAGAATGTCATCCTTTGCCATGATTTTTAATTTTGTGGTTGAAATTTGTGAGGCAATGAGTTTTTTTAGAGAGAAAATGGAAGGGTGGGAGAGAGGGACTGAATCAACCGATTCTGTTTTTTGTGTATGGGCAGTTTTAAAATACAATTAAATTGAAATGAGAATGCTTATTAATTATAATGGAAGAATTTCTCACACTACAAGAAATGCGCGGGATACCTACGGCATTACCAATGGGTTTTTTGATGGGTAACAATTATACCTACGGACTTGCCGACGAGTACAGGGGCATCAATGATGAGGCCATCAATGAATATTACCGACGGTAATAAAAACCCACTGGTTATTTTTGACTCTTTTATCGACAGGCAAATGGATTATCAGTTATCGGTACAATTAAGAAAAGCTGTCGCCATGGCTATCAGACACTTAATTATACCAACGGGTTTACCGACATCTGGTATGGGTGTCGCTGCCCGCAACAAATTAAAAAGATTTTCAGTTACCGAAATGTACCAAGAATGTAGCTATAATGTAATCTGGGTCGTCTCACGTGGAAGCAATGAGATTGATTCTAAAGAAATTGGGGGGGGGGGGTTTAGAATTTTGGAAAACAAATTAATTTGAGAAAAATTACGATGCAAAAATTACCTGCACAGAGATTCCTTTAGATCAATGATTGTTCTATCACAGGTTCAAACAAATAAATTCATGATGGTAGCTATCTACGTAAATTGTGCTATCGCACAACTGATGATGCAATTCTACTCAACAGTCATATGAACATAATTCTGTCAAGGGTTTAACTAACACAAGAACTAGTGATCACAATCATGACCATATAAACCTATGTTAATTTAGTTATCAATTGCGGTAGCATAATTCCTAATGGAATTAATCCCGACCCCTTACCAATTAGAGATAATCAAATCAATTGACCCAATTTTCCAAACAGTATTCAGATCATGCAAACAAACGAAACACAATCAACCACTCTTAAAAAATAATCACAATAATCATCACAATTAGAATTAGAAGAGAAAACAATAGGGACGAAAAACTAATCAAGAACTGAATTTAAATAAATGGGAACCCCAAGAACAATTCTGATCTTCAGTTGTCTCTGCGCGCTATAAGAAAATTACTCCTCCATAGGGGGAGTATTACAAACGTAGTCTGATGAAGGCGGTAAAATTACAGTCTAGAATTTCTGATCAAAAATTGATGAAGAACCCTAGCCTAGAGAGAGAGAGAGGGGGGGGGGGAGATAGAGAGAGAGAGAGTTTCTAAAAGAAAACCTAAAAAAAAAAACTCCCAAAACCCGTTCTGATTCTCGATGCCCAAGAAAATGGAGTTCTTTTGTTTTTAAAAAGTTGAGTCCAAGTATGACGTCGAAAAAGTACGGAGAACAAAATTCCACTTATGACCGCTATAGTAGTGTTTGACTACTATAGCGGTCTTAGCTTTCCTGGTATGCGCTGCTGCCAAAATGTCCCCCTGATGACCGCTATAGCGGTCTTAGCTTTGCTCATATGTACGCTGCTGCCATGTTTTTCCTCTGGTGACTGCTATAGCAGTCTTAGCCTTGTAAAGTTTGCTGGCCCTTTCATCTGGAGGAAAATTTCAAGATCTTTTACTAGCCTTGCTCACCAGTTCACCAATTGGGAGTCCTGTTGCTCGACATAGCTCACAAAAAATGGTTAATAGCATAGGTAATTTTCAAAAACAATTATTTGTCCCAAAATGATGCTAATAACCAAGAAATTACTTAACAATGCAACATGAGGACAAAGTGCAAACTAACCAATTAAGCATTAATTCATTATAATTCAATTGCAAATAATTCAAAGTTAGGGTGAGAAATGGGTGCATAAATGCAACCCATCAACGTCCTTACACTAATTTATTTGATTTTTTATTTTTTTACCGATGGGTTTACTGACAATATTTTTATTTATCTATAATCTTATTATAAAATAAATAATTCGTATTAATTGGTAAAAAATAATTTTTGTAAAAAAAACTCCTTTTAACAATGATGTGATTTTTTTTTGTTCCTTCGGAAAGTAAACAAACAACAAAAGGACTAAGCTCTAAAATGCACCGTCCCCACTAAATCACTTAAAAGGAGCAAGGAGAGGGCAAGGGGAGAAGTTTGCCATACATGATAAGGATCTGATCTTAAAGCTTCCTCATTTGCTAACCAACCGGCACAAGAATTCCCTTCATGGAGAGTACGCTCAATAATTACTTCCCAGTGCTCACTAGTAATTTGTTTAATTGCTGTAATGAGTCCCGCATAAGAATGGAAATCATCCATACCCTTATTCACTAGATTCACAGCTAGTTGAGAATCAGAATGGCAAATGAGTCTTCTAATACCCCTCTCTTTTGCGAACAAATGACCCTGCTTAATAGCCAGAAGCTACAAGAAAAGCACACAGTTTGTGGTTGATTGACCAGAGAAGCCCATAATCCAGTTACCACAATTATCGTGAAGCAACCCCCCATAACCAACTCGTTGAGGATTACGATGAAGGCTACCATCAGTATTGAGCTTGCTCTAACCTTCATCGGGCATAGTCCAGCCTACTTCACAAACATCCCTCCTGACTAAGACAATATTATAAGTTTAAGTTAGGCAGTCCATGAAACTGTTTATATTTCGAACAATCATAAAAAGCTCCCAGGATTCGTCCCCAAGTACTTCAGCCGATCTTGCTCTCCAGAGCCACCAAATAATAGAGAGGAAGAGGAGCCCTCTATCGGTCATAGCAAAATCCTCAACCCATCTTTTTAAATCATTGGAAAGAAAATTGGAATGATTGCAAAAGCCAAAAAATTGCCAAACAGCAAATGACTTCTGGCAATCACGCAAGCAGTGAAGAGTAGTCTCCACATCAGCAGAGCAGCACGGACATCTTGGATTGGTAGCCATATGGCGAGCATGTCGGAACTCATTAGTGGGCATAGCCTCATGCGAGATTAACCATAGAAGGGACTTGATTTTTTCTAGAATCAGCAACTTCCAAATCCAGCCCCATCTATAATCGGGAATGGTACCCAACTCACTATTAAGAAGACAAGAATAACCAGCTTTGGCATAGTATTTTCTTGACAAATTCCCATTCCAAACCACCACATTGGCCACAAGCATTAACTCAGGGACATGGAAATTATTAATAGTTAGGCGAACATCCCCTGGGATCATGGTAGCCACCGCGTCTAAGTGCCAATCCCCATGGGAGAAAACATCCTTGATGTGCAGCTCAGTATCCTGGATATTAACAAAGGGGACTAGATGGCAAAGTTTTCATAATGGAAGCCAGTAGTCGTACCAAAGAGAAAGATCCCCACAACCAATTTTAACTCTAAATCCATCCTTAAGGCAATCACGAGCTTTGATACTAGATTTCCATATAGGAGAGTCATGAGGTTTGGCCATAACTTGGAGAGGAGATTCACCACTAAGGTAATTGGACCCAAGAATCTGGACCCACATCTTGTCAGGAGAATTTAATAAAGCCTGAAAAAGTTATCCAATAGAGTGGTGTTAGCAGTATGAGCTCGACGGATACCTAGCCCACCACGGTTTCTCGGCCTTGAGACCAAATTCCAGTTAACCATGTTCTAGCCTTTTGCTTTGTCAGGGTTGCTTCTCCAAATAAAGTTACGGACTTTTGATCAATTGTATCACAAGTTGATTTAGGAAGCCAAATATTCTGCATTGTGTAAGTGGAGAGAGAAGAGAAAACAGAGGTGGCTAAAGTTACTCTACCTAGTTTGTTAAGGAGCTTTCCTTTCCAGCTAGCAAGACGAGAGTTGAGTTTTTTAATCACAAAATCAAAATCTCGCTTAGAAGGTCTACCATTCAAGATTGGGAAGCCTAGGTATTTACCCATTGTTGCCATTTGAGCAATAGAAGTAATCTGGCTAAACTTAGCACCTTTGACTGAAGTAACATTATGAGAAGCAAGGAATTTGGATTTATCAACATTCACCTTCAGCCCAGAAGTAGCACAAAATCTGTTGAGTATCTCTGTGAGTTCCCTAACCTGGGAGGACTTGGCCTTAGTGAATAATAGACAATCATCCATGAAGAATAAGTGAGAAATTGCTGGGCCGTCACGTGAGACTTTTATCGGGATTCAAGAACCATCTTGCACTTTTTCATTGATAAGTAGACCCAACTTCTCCATACAAAGCACAAATAAGTAAGGAGAGAAGGGATCGCCCTGGCACACACCTCTCGTTGGAGCAAATTTTTCCAGGTGATCTCCGTTCTAGAGAATTGAGAGAGAAAAAGTTATAATACAATTCATGATCAAGGTAATAATTAGACTCGGGAAGCCAAACTCATTGACCGTGAGACGTAAGAAATCCCAGTTAACTCAGTCATAAGCTTTTTCAAGGTCGATTTTAAACATAAGGGATCCATGTTTCCTTCTCTGCTTCTTCATAAAGTGAGCAATCTCCTGGGCAATAATCACATTATCAGAGGTACCCCTACCTAGAATGAAGCTGCTTTGGAGAGGCCCTACTATGTCAGCTAAATAAGGGCGAATCCTGTTGACTAAGACTTTGGTGATAATTTTAGCCACTACGTTACACAAGCTAATGGGTCTCAAATCCTTGAGACGGGAAGGAGGATCCACTTTAGGAATTAAAACCACAAGGGTTTCTGTCAGAGTAGGATCAATCCGACCTGTTTCAAAGGCTTCACGAACAACTCTCCAAACATCATTGCCCATAGCATCCCAATGGGATTTAAAGAATATCGGTTGGAAATCGTCTGGACCAGGTGCTTTAAAGGAGCCCATAGCCATGAGAGCAGAGTGAACTTCGCGCTTAGTAACCGATTTTGTTAGAGCATCAACTGCATTAGAGCTCAACTGAGGAATATTATTAACTTTCAGACGATTTGCTTGACAAGGGTCATTGGCGCAAAAAAGGTTCTTAAAGAAAGCAAGAGCTTCCCGTTGAAGAACTTCACTATCACACACTAGATATCATTAATAAATAGCCTTGCAATTCTATTTTTCCTATGTCTGATAATAGTATGGAAGAAGCGTGTATTATGATCACCATGTTTAACTCATTTTCTCTAGATTTTTGATACCAAATGAGTTCTTCATGCTGCCAAATTTTAAAGAGCTCACTTTTAAATTGTTTTTCCAATTAGACCAAATCAGAAGAGGGTGTTGTCTCAAGCTGTCTTTGCACACCCCTAAGCCTAGCTTCAAGATGTCTTTTTTGCCTAAAGACATTACCAAAGGTTCTTCTATCAAATTCCAAGGACTCCCTGTTAACATTGTTGAGTTTCATACCAATCCCTCCATTCACAGCACCCTATGCTGTACGCACCAGGGCAGGATAGTCAGGTTGAGAATTCCAAGCAGCTTGGAATCTAAATGGTCTATTCGTGGAGTTAATTGGGGGAGCACCATAACTAAGATGCAGGGGATTATGGTCTGAATGTACACGCTGAAGAGTTTCAATGAAGGCGTCAGGAAAGCGGGTGCGCCATTCACAGGTGGCGAGGCCTCTATCCAGAAGTTTGGAAATATGATGACCCGTAACTGTATTGTAGAACCAAGTGAACCTGTCCCCCATATAGCCCAGGTCCACCAGCCTGCACTCTTCCAACATGGTAGCGAGGTTGAGAGCTCTAGACTAAGAAAAGACACAACCAACGACCTCAGAGGGGACCAAGATTTCATTAAAGTCTCCAACCAAGGCCCTAGGGATAGAAATATTCTGGCTAATGTAATGCAAATAATTCTAGAAGACGAGGCGAGTAGCAGGGTTCGGACTCACATAGATTGTTGTACAAGCCCAAGCATGTTGACCTGATTCTATCTTGGTAGGAATAGCTTGAGGAGAGCTATCAATAATAGATATCGAGAAATGCAATGACTTGGCCAGCACCCAAAGGCCACCAGAGTGGCCATTAGCCTCCTCAATAGCAATAGAAGGCATACCACTTCGTGGGCCATTGTTCCGTCTGTATGTTTTTTTTCCTGGACCGCCCGTTCGCTCATCTCGTCACCAGTTTCCGTTTTACTTCTACTACACCTTTTGCAGATGAGCTCCTCCTTGAGCTTGCATGCTCCCGCGGAGAGCAGACTCGACGCACCCAAGCCACTACCTCAGCCTTATGAGATTTCCCGGAGTATGTTTCTAGCTCTCCTTTGGCTCATTCGGAGATCGACCCCTTTAAGGACTCAGCCACAGAGGTCCTGTCCATTGGTTTTTCCCCCACCATGCCCCTGGAGATCAGTGGTGGTAGCGAGGCTACAGTGATGCAGCCAATTCGTGGAGGTCGAGTGAGGATGATACCCCACCGTGGAGTACATGCCTGAGCCTCTCACTATTTGGCCACTCTAGCCGAACTGGCTTAGTGGGTTAGTTATGTTCCTCCCTTTTGGGACAGGCAGTAGTAGAGGGTGGACTGTAAGCGTGGTAGTACTGGTACATATATCTTGCATAGGATAGCCTTCTTTTGTTTTAGAGGTTATCTACTTTAGACGCACTTGAGCAGGCGAGGTCTTCTGGTTGATGTATTTTATGTTTTTTTTATTGTATTTGTACGGATGACTGTATTAATGATACTATTTAATTTGGTGTATGGCAGAACCTTTATTATATATATATGATATGATGGTTGTTAGGTTATGATCTTGTGATTTTATTCATAGTATGAATGTTCCTTGTTATTGTTCACAAATCAAACGATGTAGTGTTTATCTTATGCATAGCTCACGTTTTTATCTCTTATCTCAAAGAAAAAAAATTTACCTATATTTTCGTTAAGTATTTTCTAAACATTAGAATTAAGATCTGCAACAAAAGAGTAATAATTAATAATTAACTTGAATACGTCCAAGACGTGTTAGGTTAAATATTAGGGTGTTACATTTTGGTCTCAGAGCAGTTTGGTTCTCACGGAGCCTGAGGATTAGAATGACTATGCTTCTTAAGCATAATGCAATAGATATGTCATGTGTAGTTGCTCTATCAATAGGATAAGTTTAAGAATTAGAAATGCATGACCACTGTATGTTTGTACGTGCCATGGTAACTAGCTCACTTTTCATGGAGTATTGAGCCTGATCACCTCAACATTTGTTGTTTTGTGTGCATAGGAACCAATGGCATGTCAACAACAAATAGGACCTCGACTCCTTGTGGACAAGACAATGAAACTACTAAAGCCCTCTATGATGTGGCTAGGACCATGAGGGCAATGTTCGAAAGGATGGACCGAGACCGCCAGACTGATACGGGACATGGTCACAATACTGCTGAAATCCCCGAGCACGCTTGTTTCAGGGAGTTTTGCAAGCCAAATGCATCGTCTTTCAAAGGAACCTTGAACCCAAAGGACACTGACGAATGGATTAAGGGCATGGAGAAGATCTTCATAGTAATCCCATGCTCAGAGGTGTAGAAGGTGACTTTCACCACCTACATGCTGGAAAGGGATACCGGGTTCTGGTGGACTGGTGCTTAAAGGCTGTTAGAAGCAGCTAGCACCGAGATTGACTATGAGCTATTCAAGGCTCATTTCTACAAAAGTACTTCCCGGAGTCGGTAAGGAATGTGAGGGTCATTGAGTTAATGCAATTGACTCAAGGAGGCATGAGTATCGCCTAGTATACTGCCAAGTTCGAGGAGCTCATGAAGTTCTCGAGGATGTATCAAGAAAACTCCGATGAGTACTGGAAGTGTGTTAAGTACGAGTCCAGGCTGAAGGCTGAGATCAATGTTGTGGTGGCCCATTTGGAAATCAGGGACTTCCCTACCCTGGTCAATAAATGCCGCATCATTGAAGATGGCCAAATGAAGCTGAGCGCATCGAAGGTCGACAGCTTTGCGAAGAAGCTAGCACCACAAGCGCCAAGGATTAAGTCATAGAATCGACCATTTTTCTGACTGCAACCAAGGCCGCAGTCCAGACTGCCATTCTAGCCCCAAGGCCCCTAGAGAGATTTCAACCAAGGGAGGCCAAATGACAATCGAGGGAAGGCACCTTAGAGGACCCCAGCCACACCCTTGAGGCCTACACTCACAGCTTTATGTTCCAAGTGCGGGAAACCTCATGGGGACCTACCCTGCCAAGCAGGCCTCGGTGTTTGTTATCGATGTGGAAAGCCCGGCCACTACTCACGAGAATGCACGGAGAGGAACCTAACGGCCCCCAAACCCAAGCTGCAAAGCTAAGGAAGGGTCTTCACCCTCAATGCGGAAGAGACAACGGCATCACAGAACCTCATGGAAGGTAAGTGTGAAATGTATGGTAAAACCTTAATTGTACTCTTTGACTCTGGCACTACCCATTCTTTTGTATCCCATTCTTGTGTAGAATCCCTAAAATTGCATGTGTCAGAACTTTCCTTTGATCTTACTATTTTTACCCCTATTGGAAAACCTGTTAGGACTTGTAGATGTTGTCTAAACTGTAGTTTCATTGTTGAAAATAGATTTTTTGTCTTGGATTTAGTTTGCTTACCTATGCAAGGTCTAAATGTGATCCTTGACATGGGTTGGCTTTATGCCAACCGTGTAATGTTAAATTGTTATAAGAAGTTTATCACCTTTCTTCCTATTCCTAGTGAACCTAGAAAACCCCTAAGTTTGTACATAAATGCTGTAGAAATAAACTGTGGTAAGGGAGAAAATAAAGGTTACATTCTTCTGGCCGCTAGTGATGCGGACTTTGAGCAAAATTTTGATGAGATACCTATTGTGAGGAACTATTTCAAAGTGTTCCTAGATGAGATACCTGAGTTTTCCCCCATTAGGGAGATAGAATTTTCAATAGAATTGCTTCCAAGAACAGGACCTATATCCGTAGCACCTTATAGAATGTCCCATTTGGAATTCATCAAGTTAAAAACCCAGTTAGAGGATCTACTAGAGAAGAAGTTTGTGAGAAATAGCGCATCACTGTGGGGAGCCTCAGTGTTGTTTGTAAAGAAGAAGGATGGGAGCATGAGCTTGTGTGTCGATTATAGGCAATTAAACCGAGTGACTGTGAAGAACAAGTACTCGGTGCCTAGGATCGACGATTTGATGGATCAATTAAAGGGAGCGGTAGCATTTTCAAAGATTGATATGAGGCCAAGTTACCATTAGATTAGAGTGAGGGATGGGGATATACCAAAAATGGCCTTTCGCACTCGTTATGGCCACTTTGAGTTTACCATAATGTCCTTTGGACTGATGAATGCTCTGGCTATGTTCATAGACTACATGAATAGGATTTTTAGACCCTATCTAGATCAGTTTGTGGTTGTCTATATAGATAACATACTCATCTACTTCAAGATCCATGGATAGCATGAACGTCATTTAAGGATAGTGTTGGAGATCCTAAGAGAGAAGAAACTATATGCCAAGATGTTTAAGTGTGAATTTTGGCTGGAGAAAGTAAAGTTTTTAGGGTATGTAGTGTCAAGAGGAGGTATTACTGTTGACCTTAGTAAGGTAGAGGCTGTGATGAACTAGGAGAGACCTACCACGGTAACGGAGGTTAGAAGCTTTTTGGGTTTGGTAAGATATCACTATAGGTTTATTAAAGGATTTTCCTAAATTTCTTTACCTTTGACCAAACTTACTAGGAAGAATGCCTCTTTTACTTGGACACCAGAGTGTGAAAAGAGTTTCCAAGAGTTGAACTAGAAGTTAACTTCAACCCCAGTTTTAGTACTACCTGACCCCAATGTACCTTTTGAGGTATATTGTGATGTTTTGGGAAAGGATGCTTTGGGAAAGGATTGGACTGTGTACTGATGCAAAATAGGCAAGTGGTAGCCTATGCATCCAGACAACTCAAGCCTCATGAGGCAAACTACCCCATAAAAGCCATTTTACTATTCACCCTGGTACCACCAAGATGTATTAGGAACTGAAGAAGATGTTTTGGTGGCTTGGGTTGAAAAAAGATGTGAGTGCCTAGGTAAGTAAGTGCTTAGTCTGTCAGAAAGTGAAGATTGAGTACCAAAAACCCTCTAGAATGTTGTAACCCGTATCACTACCCAAGTGGAAGTGGGATAGTATCTTAATGGATTTTGTGACTGGGCTACCAAGGGCCCAAGCTAGTCATGATGCCATATGGGTAATAGTGGACCGGCTGACTAAGTCAGCCCACTTTCTACCTATTAAGGTAACTTACTCCGATAGGCTAGCTCAGTTATATATTCAAGAGATCGTAAGATTATATGGGGTACCATCAACGATAATCTCGGATCGAGACTCGCGATTTACGTCACGGTTTTGGGGAGCCTTTCAAAAGGCATTTGGTTCAAAGCTATGTTTGAGCACAGCTTACCACCCTCAAATGGATGGACAATCCGAGAGGTGTAACACCCTCCGAATTACCATAGTTTACTCAAGTATCAACACAGTAAATTAGAAAAGCATTACTTACATTCACAATCTATACTAGTTGAAAATAATTGAAATAAAATAATGTAAGCGTATATGTTGCAAAGCCAATATATACATATATGGACATTGTTTTTAAGTTTACAATAGGCAATTCTGTAAAACAAACTAGTTATTTCCTCAACATCAGGGACTCAATTCACAAAAGAACACCTCTACTATCTAGTCTGACCTATTCAAAGTTGAGATCCAGCAAAATTTTATACAAATAGAAAATAAATCTCATCAACATCTAATAATGTCAAACTGCGGTCTGGTGGATCCTACTTCTAAACTGCCACTATACATACATCAAGAGCCGCTGAGTTGTCCCATAGTCTCCTAAATAAAACCATTTGCCATTGGTACAATGGCATTGCCCCCAGCAGGGGTATTAGGATCAACTGGTGGGTCGGAGTCGGAGGAAGAGGATGAAAGATCATCTCTAAAGTTTCCTAAGGAGTCCTTATTTTTGCCTCCTCGCTATACCCCATATAAGCCTTGTCTCTGTTTTCCCCCATATGCTAAAACTTTCACAACTAAAAGTCATTTTTTTTTCTTTTGTCATCATAGTAACCACATAATGTAATTCTTTTTTCAAAGGCCTACTTATATCACAGGTAGGCATATCATTGTGTTAGAGTCTCATCCATATCTAGTCAACATTACTTTCAAACAATTAGCATGCATTCACATGATATATACTTGCATTTAAATATCATTAGTTTAAGACATTCTTACCGTTTTCAACAAGTGGGCAGATTTATCACTCTAAAATTCAAAATTAATTTCCATATCAAACAGCCAATTCAAGAGACATGAAAATTCTCTATAACATCTTCATATGTCTAAAAGACCCTGTAAAATTTTCATAAAAATCGGAGTTCTATAACCATGTCACTAAATTTTACAAGTTTAGTGGTCAAAGAACACTTTTTCACAGCCTACGACAGGGTTCTCACAATTTTTAAATTTATCATATGATAGAATCAACTCAAAATAAAAATTACAGATACACTTCAAGATGTTTTTAACTCCCTGTAAAAATTTCAACTTAGAAATCGATCATTTACTATGATAATAAAATCATACAATTTCCTTGCTTTAGTTTCAGAAATCGAGACAGCATGAGTACTATTTTAGTTTCTGATTTTTTATGAGATAGTATTCCTTGAAACCAATGCCCAAGAAATTTCGTTAAATAGTTCAAGATGTTAGGTCCAACATATAATTTTTCCAGACAATGACCATGACTACAAAAATGTCTAAAAATTCATGAAATTTTACTCTCTATAGGCAAACTAAAAATCCAATACTCTAACTAAAACTTCTCTTGATAAAATGAGTTACCTAACCTCATCCAAACCCTCCACCAAAATTCATACAACAACAACCATATATCATTAACCACAAAAATCAAGAATTTTGAACAGAAAAAATTAGAAATGTGAAATATAAATTTGGCAAGAAAAGACCTAATAAAACCTACTCTTGGAAGCTCGTGATGTCTTTGTCCCTAGTATGCTCCAAGATGATGGCCTCCACTTCAAGGCTCTCAAAACACACCCAAACCCTTTCCAAATAGTGAGGTACAAGGTATCAAGGTTGAGATTTGGTGAGTGATTGAGATTCAAATCGGTTATATGTGTAGGTGTTGAGGTGTAGATTTTTGTGAAAGGAGATTTGGATTTTGGTAACTCTAGGCTAACATATATGGAAGTTGAAACCAAAATGAAGCTCTTAGCTATGGAGGAAAGTGAGCTTATTCCCTTCTCCTTATTTGGCCGAAAATATAGCTTCTTAAAGAAGCCAAGTGTTGAGCTTATCATGTATTAAATGAATGAATATAATATATTATGTTTAGATAATTACTAATCCAATAAAGTAAAATGAATGGTTGTGATTCAATCTTATAGTTCAAGATTGAATCTTAGCCATTCATTTGATTTAAAGAGATAGGTTCATTTGTTTTGTAGAGATCCAACTTATTTTCGGTGTTAGAATTCGCACATCGAAATTTCATCGAACGGGTGAAACAATATACCCGGATAATCAAACATTGCCCGAAAAATAATTTCGAGTATAAAATCTAGATTTCTACCTATTGCTAACCATAATCATATAATTTCTCAATTTTGGGCATCTCCTGGGCTCAATTTTAGGGTTTTGGTTGTCCCGGGGGCCTGCAGGGCCCATGAAACACTATTCACCTTTTTTTTGTTCATTCGTTACATTGTTCTCATCATTTCTACGTCTATTAGAATTTTGATATTCTCATAAATAAGATCTCGATTATTTTCTGAATAAAAAAAATTAGGGCATTACAAGAGGACCATCTAAACACTAGAGGATATGCTGAGGGCATGTGTGTTGGACCAAAGAGGAAGTTGGAACAAGTACTTGCCATTGATCGAATTTGCTTATAACAATAGTTATCATGCAAATATCGGCATGGCATCGTATAAAGCTCTATACGGACGAAAATGTCAGTCACTTTTATGCTGGTATGAGCCTGGAGAGCAGAGTTTGTTAGGGCCTAAAATTGTAAGGAAGCGACAGAACAAATCAAGAGAATTAGGGATAGGATTCTCGCTGCTCAAAGTCGACAGAAAAGCTATGCGGACAAATGGCGAAAGGCTCTAGAATTTCAAGAGGGAGAA
Organism: Dalbergia cochinchinensis; assembly: GCA_031216125.1. Lineage (NCBI taxonomy): Eukaryota > Viridiplantae > Streptophyta > Magnoliopsida > Fabales > Fabaceae > Dalbergia > Dalbergia cochinchinensis. The sequence continues at coordinate 26,475,181 of CM062371.1, forward strand.
CATGTATTCCTTAGGATCACCCCTACCACAAGCATAGGTCGAGCTATGAGAGTCAAGAAATTGAGCCCTAGATTCCTTGGCCCATTTTAGATCCTTAACCGAGTCAAAAACGTAGCATACCGTATAGCCCTACCTCCCAATTTATCCAACCTCCATGATGTTTTCCATGTTTCCTAGTTAAGAAAGTATGAGTCTGACCCGAGTCATGTATTAGAGCCAGAGCAAGTACAATTAAGGGAAGACCTGACGTTTAACATACCACCTACGAGAATCGTAGACAAAAGAGTCAAGCAACTGAGGAACAAGACTGTACCCTTGGTCAAAGTAGCGTAGGGACAGGGAAGAGCAGAGGAGTTCACATGGGAGTTGGAGTTGGATATAAAGGCGCAATATCCCAAGCTTTTCTCAAGTAACAAATTTCGAGGGCAAAATTCTTTTAGGAGGGGAGTAATGTAACGCCCCAATTTTTCCTGCACACAAATGACCAAAATGCCCCTGAGGTCATTTTTATCGGGAAAATGAGGATTGCCGGCCCCGGCCATCCTCAAAGGGCTGTTTTAATATTGAATGGGGCTATGTGTGTTAATAGAGCAGAAAAATCTCTTTTTTAAGGTCCTGGGCACAAATTACCAAAATGCCTTGTAGGTAATTAGCACAGAATTTAATTTCGACTGAACCCGGACTTTGCCCGAGAGTTTGAAATGTCGTTTTTAATGGATGTTTAATGTCTATCTAAGCCCTGGTGCTCCCAGGGAGTTTTTGTGAAAAATTACCATTTTGCTCGTAATTAAAGGCATAATGAGCTTAATTGCATGATTAACAAAACCTAAGCAATATTAGACTCTAATTAAAGGTTAATTATATTTAAAAATTAATCTAGAGTTAAAAAAATTAATTGAGATTAATTAAGGCCTAAGATTGCTTAAGGAAACTCAAAATCCTTTTCTTAATTCAAGACTTTATGTCCTATTTTCATGAATAGTATTTTCTCTATCCAATTCCTTAAATTAAGGAATCAAAGATATGATAGTAATTGTTGATTGAATGAGGTTTGACCCCACTAATTGAGCAAAAGCACTCCTTAACCATATCTTGTGCTACCATAATTACTCACTTTCTCACCTAAACACATTACTACAAACTCTTAATCAAAGGCCTAATCAAAGATACTCCTAAATACACTCCTAAACCCACATCAAAGTGAGATATTTTCCTCCTCATTCCCTTGATACAATTGGCCAACCCCTCCATTCATCTCATTTCATTTTATCTTATTACACAAAATCAAAGACAACCATGCGTAGCCATATCCAAAGCTATACCTGGCCATTCCTACACCACTCCATGGCATGATGCATGCAAAGAGATTTTTTTTCCTCCCTTTTCTCTCCCATGGCCGATGGCTACACCTCCTCTTCTCACCCCCTCATGTTTCATTTTTTCTATAAATAGGCACTAAAGGAAGCTTGCAAAAACCTTTGCTCATTCTTGCAACTTCAAGCTTTCTTTCTTTGATCTCAAGAGCTGTTCTTCTTCTTCTTCACCACTCTTCAAGGACCACCATCCTCCACCATTTCTCAACCCCAAGTCACCACATAACTACTATCAACCTCCCCTAAAACAGTTAGCCTTTCCACTTCCTAGACTAAAAACTCAAGACAAACCTTTCTTCCTTTTCTTTTCCTCTTGGCCGAAAATCATCTTGGCCCAAGGAAGAATTTTTCTTCTCATTCCTTTTCAAGATCAAGCTCTCTTTCATTCATCAAGAAAAACATCTTTGGTAGGGAGTTGTTTTAAAAATATTTCATTCTTTTCTTTTGTATCATTCTTAGATTGAAATGTTGAAATGTTGGTTCTCTCCTTCTCCACTTCATTTTCAATTTCTTACTTTCCTTTTTCTTTCCTTTTTGTTTCAGCCTTGATGGCCTTGTTGTTTAAAAACCATGGCTTGATGATGAGGATCTTGGATGTTGGTTGTGAAACCATCATTTGCTTGACCTCTAAAGCTTGAGGTTTCACTCCGTAAAGCTTGACGTTTCACTCCTAAAAGTTTTTGGCAAATGAAAATGTCGCTTAATTTTCTTCAAGGAGTTTTGCTTGAGCAAAATGGAATAATATGTTTATCTTATCTCTTAATCATCTTAAGTTCAAGGCTTACCCCTTTCAACCTTAAAGTTGATCAGTGCTCTAGAATGGTTACTCTAGATAGGAGCCTTGAGAATAAAACTTAAAAGGAATAAATGGACATACATTCACTTTACAAACCTTAAAGTTGATCGGTGTTTTAGAGTTATTGCTCTAAATAAGAGTCTTGAGTCTAGGATCTAAAGAAATAATAAATGGAAATGCATTCATATTTATATTTCAAGTCTTTACATTTCATATTTATATTCAAAGACTAGCACATCATATTTATTTCTAGGTTATCACCTAAAGCTTGAAGATAAGAAACGAACTTGCATCTCATATTTATATTTCTTGTCTAGTATGTTTACATTTCAAGCCATCACCTAAACTTAAAGATTAAAACAAATGAACTTGCATTCTCATGTTTATATTCAAGCTTTGCATATCATATTTATATTTCCATTGCCATCACCTTATAATACTAAAATTAAAATGAAGCTTGCATTTTCACATTTAGGTTTATGCCATCACCTAAATAATCTAGTTTCAAGACTTACCCTTTTCAACTTACATGGAAATTTTGGTGCATGGACATCGACCCTTACAAATATGATTTGGTTTTTCAAGAAATAAGGTTCTAATAAATGATATATTGTTGTCTTGAGATATTGAAGCTTGTGTCTTACAACTTTTCCTTGAGAAATATGTTAATTCCTAAAGTACTAAAACATGGTTCACATAACCAAAATCCTTTTATTAAGCTCTCTAACTTTGCTATTGACCTAAGGTTATTACTTGTGTTTTTATAAGGATAAAATTAATTACAAGGGTATTTCTTGATCTAGAATTAATTCTAAGTAAGACTAGTTACTAGAAATGCTTATTTTGTAATCTTGCATGCCCTTAGGATATTAAATTTTAGATTCTATTCAAACCTTTCCAGATTTGATGTATGCTGTTTGGAGTGTATTTTAACATGCAAAAATTGTCATTAATTAGTGTGATAATTATTTTTAGTAATTAAGGGAAGACTAGTAACTAGAAAGAACTAAAAATGTAAACTCTAGGACTCTTTAAAATGAAAAATATGGTTTCTGTCCAGCTAGTGTTAATTAAGTAAAAGGGATGTTTACCACTTAGTAAATGTATAGGAATCACTCATAAATGGGTTAGCAATTTATTCTAGTATCATCGAAAAAGTTGGTAATAAGAAAGGGTAAAAAATATGACTTCTAGAACACCAAAATAGTTTATTCTCTTTTCTATTCAAATCTATCCAGATTTGTTTAGTGATGTCCTTAAGGTTAATAATTAATGAGAATCTTTGGAATTAATCCTTTAGATGCATAAAAGAATAAATACGAAAGTTAGGTCTACCCAATTTAGAGGTTTAATCGATTATGAGTGCTTGTCTTATGAGATGTTATGAATTGATGCACTTGAGAATTTATGTAATGATTATGTTTGCATAGCATGTCATGATTACATTCGGAATGTTTAAGATGCATGTGTTGAAGTAATATGAAAGCATGTGACATTATATGATATGTTGTGTTCTTGCATCTTAATATAACATGCTAATGTTAAGGTGACATAAAACATATGGAGATGATCCTCTAGACTCCCCAAACTAAAGGTTATGAGAGGTGATCCAATAGGGAAGTGATCCTTTAGACTCCCCGAATTAAAGGTTATGAAAGGTGATCCCAGTCCCCTATCCCGTATTTAAAAGTCAGGTGTTAACTTATCTTAAAGATAAGAGTATGCTAATGATAACTAGTGAGATATGAGCTCATAACGTAGAACTCTCAAAAGGCGAGAGTAATAGGGTGGCCCCAATAAGAAAGAAATAGTCTAAGTCACCTAAAAGATAAAATAAAGTAATTCATGTTATATTTACTATGATTCATGAGTATCACTTATGTTGGTATATAGTATGTTGCACCTTACATTGACATGCATTTCATGTTGAGGTATGATGCATTCATGATATCCAAGACTCGTATTAAAATGAATAGGCCTCGGCAAAAAGGTGTTTTAGAACTTAATAAATTGAACCTTATACATGCTTACTATTTCACAATGAAAAACTGAGGTTCTTGAGGACGTAGATGATGACACTAGGATAGATGGACACCTTACTGAGATTCTTTATCAAGTTTCTCACTCCATCTATCTTTTCCTTCCATTGTGTCTTCAGAAGGCAATGGCGACATTCGTGATCTATATTGACGCGCTGACTTGGGAGCTACATTTTGACGCCATGCACCAGTCATACCACTTCGTGGGCCGTTGTTTGGTCCGTATGTTTGTTTTTCTGGACCACCCATTCGCTCATCCTGTCACTAGTTTCTGTTTCACTCCTACTATGTCTTTTGACGACAAGCTCCTCTTTGAGCGTGCACGCCCCCACGAAGAGCAGACTCGACGCACCCCTGCTGCTACCTCAGTCGTACGAGATTTCTAGGAGTATGTTCCCCATTCTCCCCCGGCCCATTTGAAGACCGACCCCTTTGAAGACTTAGCCACAGAGGTCCCATCCATTGGTTCTTCCCTCACCGTGCCCATAAAGATCAGTGGTGGTAGCAAGGCTATAATGACGCAGCCGATTTGTCGAGGTCGAGTAAGGATGATACGCTGCCACGGAGCACATGCCCGACCCTTTACTGGCTCAGTGGGTTGGTTATGTTCCTCCTCTTTGGGACAGGCAGCAGTAGAGGGTGGACTGTAGGTGTGGTGTGCTGGTACATATATCTTGCATAGGATAGCTTTCTTTTGTTTTGGAGGTTATCTACTTTAAACGTACTTGAGCAAGCGAGGTTTTCTGGTTGATGTATTTTATGTTTTCTTTATTGTATTCGCACGGATGACTGTATTAATGCTACTATTTAACTTGTTGTATGGCAGAACCTTTATTATATATATATGATGGTTGTTATGTTATGGTCTTATGACTTTATTCATAGTATGAATGGTTCCTTGTTATTGTTCACGAATCCAACGATGTAGTGTTTATCTTATGCGCAGCTCACGTTTTCATCTCTTATCTCAAAAAAAAAAAAAATTTACCTATATTTTCATTAAGTATTTTCTAAAAATTAGAATTAAGATCTGGAACAAAAGAGTAATAACTAATAATTAACTTGAATACGTCCTAGGTGTGTTAGGTTAAATATTAGGGTATTACAGATAGATCTTGATCTTCTATGAGCAATAAGAACCAAAAATCTGATCCTAATGCTAGTGATGGTTTCGGCCAAATGAGGTTGGAATGGAGGAAGGATTTTTCTTGTATTGTTGTGTTTAGAAATGGAAAGTTTAGGTACTTAGGAGTTGATCTATAGTGGATATGTGTTTGTTTGAACTTGAGAACTTGGATGAAGGTTGAGAATAAAGTCTCTTGGAGGTGGAGAAGGAAGATGAAGAGAACTTTGAGTTAAGAGAGAAAAGAGAGGATTTTTGGCTAATTTTTGTGAGCAAGACTACAACTCAAAATACTAATAGTAAGAATGAATGTTTGTAAATGAATTAGGACTTGGAAAAGCACATATTTATAGTGATTTGGGGGTGATGGAAACTGCATATATGGCAGTAATGGGGAGTAATTTTTCAATTTTTGTGAGTGACAGGACATGTATTTGGTATGTAATTAATTGTTAGTGGAAAAGAAATTGATAAACTAAAGTAAGTGCTTAATAATCAAATATTTAAGGTGCTCCATTACAAAATTAAATGGCCAACATATGTAGTGGAAATTTTAGTGCTAATAATCTGAAGTAATAAAAAAATAAATAAATCTAAAATATATTTTATTTTTAAGAAAAAGAAATATAATACACTAATTTCCTATTATGTGTCTTGAGAACCCTTTTAATTAAGAAAGAAAATCAATCTTTTCTAAAATAATCTTATATTTTAAAATTACCTCAAATAATTATTTTGACCCAAGGTAAATAAATAAAATTAATTTATCTTTAATTAGAGTCTAATGTTGCCTATATTTACTTAATCACGTAAATAAGCTCATTTAGCACTAATTAGGGGCAAAATGATAATTTCACACAAAAAATCCCCGAAACCACCCGAACATTTTCAAATATCAAATTATACATGTAATAAACATTTTGAACTCCTGGGTGATGACCGGGTTCATAAATTACTTAATCTCGTGTTAAATTATCACATGGGCATTTTGGTAATTTCACTCACAGTAAAAATTCGAAGTTGATATTTTCACTTCTACAACATCCATAACACATATAATCCCCTTCAAGCATAAAACAAACCCTTTGAGGATAGCCTGGACCGACCGTCCTTGATTTCAAGTCAAAATGACCTCAGGGGCATTTTGATCATTTATACACTGAAAAATCAAAAATTGTGATTTTTGCACATATTGCTATTTAATCATCATATAATGTTATTCTAATGTCAAAATGACATATTGAAGACAGTCTGGACTATTTCGGCCTCAAATCTCGTGTAAAAATGACTTAGGGATATTTTGGTCATCTTGTACAGCAGTAAAACTCAGGGCATTACAATCATCATTAGGACCATCATCGTCATCCATCCCATCCGACTGTGACGAGCCCCCATCAATGGATGGGAGAGAGATATGGGGGAATGGGGTCTGGAGGAGTATCTTGCCGAAGCTAGAGGATCCCAAAGCCTGCATGCCTTGGAAGAAACTCATCACATGCGTAGTGACCTGCTGCTGCATCTTTCAGAGCTGAGCCTTCTCCTTTTTTGCAATCTCCTCCTGCTTGCTCTCCAAGGAGAGCTTAAGCTTTCATATCTCTTTCAACTCCTGCTCCATAGCTATTTGGCTTGCCTACTGCTCTTGGAGCTGCTAAAGGAGCTATGCCTACTATTGCTGCTGGATCAACTGTGCCTGCTATTGCAGCTCTTGGTTGAGGGCATGCACACGCTCCCTCAAGGCATCATCCCCAGTAGCTGACCTAGTGACGGAGGATGGGGATATACTCTCAGTGTAGTACCCCATCCCATATATACAGCTCTTGTAAGGGCCACCAACCACCTAGGCCTAGACATCCTCCTCGTTTGGAGAAGGAAGAAGAATGTCAATATCAGACCCAGCCTCAGCTACCTGGGCCTGGTACTGGGTCTGTGCCTACTCCCAGAGGTAAGTAAACTCATACTGTAAGGGAAAAAAGATAAAACACATTGTAAGTAATAATTATGACATAAATGAAAATAATAATAAAATTTAAGTAAAGTTATCACAAATTCAAACTTACATAGGTTGTCTCGGAGCGGGGGTCCACCCAGACCTCTCCAGACTTATCATCACCCCTCTGCACACCCTTTCGGGTATAGGTTTCTCGAAATAGCTCGCCCTGTGTCGGAGGGCGGCTAAGCTCCTTCGCTGCACAAATAAGCACAATAAAGTCATAAACATATAGTATTTGCCACAATTCAAATATAGTAAATGTTATTATAAAATTTATAAAGGTTAAAGAATTACCAAATGCTTGCGGGTTCCTTCTTGGGTGCTCGACCCATCGATGTGCAGTGACCCATCTTTCTGTGAGGCTCAGTTTGTCTTTCCCTTATTCGACCTATCCTTAAAGGTCAAGTCGCTTCCCTAATGGCACTACATATCATTGAGCATGGCATCCCCTAGCCAGGAGCTACTCATTTTCCCCTTATGAATAACATGAAACATATCTTGCAGTAGCTAGGAAGACCTAATCTTCCAAGCCCTCTTCACTGTGGGCTCATGCTCAGGGTCAATATAGAGGGATTTCTACATATACAAATTCTTAGTATATGAGTTATTATATATAAGCATATAATTAAATAATATAAACATATATTTTAACAAAAGTGAATAAATCATAAAATTACCTTCCAGTCCACCCAATATGACTCCTTAACATCCTCAAGGATGTCAGTCCATGTGGGCCATGAATGGTTATATCGACTCTGTATAACCTCCGTGATCCTGTGGTGAGCCAGCGCAAACAGCTCAAAACTATTACATAGATAAAATAAATCAAAAACAAGTGAAATATTTTTAATTGTCATAAGCAATGTAAAATTATAATGTAATAAAAAAATAAATCCAACTTACCTATCTTTACTGTCCGGCCTGATTTGGTGGAGTCCTCTACCATTAACCCCAAGTGGCCTGCCATTAGGGCCGAATACATGGCTGGGAGTAGAGGTAGTGGTAGGGCTAGGGGAGGGATCACTAATTCGAGTGGGCTGTAGGTGTGAATACGGGGGAGCTAGGGGCTTAGCATACGCAGGAGTGGGCATCAACCTAAAGCCTGGGGTGCTGATGGTAGGGACTGAGGTGGAGGTGGTAGAAGGGGCAGTGGCAGAGGTGGTGGAAGGTGCGATAGCGAAGGTGGTAATGGGTAAACCGACCTTTCGAGGTCGGTCTCTGCCTCTACCAGCCATACTGAAACAATTAAAAAGTAGTTCATAAAAAAAAATTCATTAATTCAGAAAATTATTATAATTTCATAACAATATTGCATATAATATTAAACACCTTGGCTGATCTGAAAGTGCAGGGCTATTTTCATTATCACTCTATTATTGATCACTAGTTGAATCATCAGCACTACTAGCACTTATTTCATCTTCATGATTGCTGATTGGGTGGTTACTTGTGCATTCAATTATGTCAACTTCTCCAGTAGTCAATGGAAGAAGGTTTTTAGGATTGTCTGCATTGAGTACTACCATTGAAGTAGGTGGATTATCAACTTGATAAGCATCTTCAATAGTATATTCCTCTATTTCAATCCTACCTCTTGGTTTTATCTTGTTCACAACCCTCCATTCTGACCTATTTTTCCCAGGATAAGATATATGATATACTTGTCTAGCATTTTAGGCTATATTGAATGGATCATAACTTCTATATCTTTTGGTATGATTGATTTCAATGAATTTGTAATTGTTGTGTTGTCGTGTCCCAATAAGTCAGATAGGATCATACCATTTACATTTGAATAGGACACATTTATTTGCGAGCTCACCGATGTACTCAAACTCAAGGATTTCTTTAACGACACCATACCAATCATATTCTCCGTCTCCAGTATCGCCTTTAACACAAACACCTGTATTGTCAGTTTTTTTCCCATACCCTAATCAACTATGTGAAACTTGTACCCATTAACATAGTACATGGGCTAACTTAGTACTTTATTTTTTGGCCCCCTAGCTAAATTAAAAAAATGGGGACATGTTACATTATTATTTTTATCATGAACCTACATACATGAAGTTTGAAATGTCAATTAGACTTATATCAAACAAAATTAAAGTATAAGAATATATTGGGTTACATAATCTTAAACAAGTGGACTTACATGTAAGGTAAACCAATTTGAAAATTGTTGAAGTGCATCTTGACCGTGCAATTGCTCAAAGCATCTGTTGTTAAAAATATATTTTACGTTATTTTAAAGATGCATAACATCACATTTTCACTAAAAAAGGAATTGTTGACTTACAATCTGAATGGTTGCACCACATCACAATTTATCAAAATATATAAATGTATAGAATTCCACTCCTGGGAAGTCAGCCATCGAGCCATGCTCTTTCTAGCTACTCAACCAGGTTGATTGAATATAGATAAAGTTGGTGGAATAGAACACTCCCCTCCATCATCATTACGATCAACCCGAGTTCTCCTAGATTGAACATGTGGCTGAAAGTAAAATGAGCAGAAATTTGAAGTCTCTTTTGCTAGATAAGCTTGACATATTGATCCTTCCACTTGAGACCTATTCTTCAGGATTCTTTTAAACCTTCCTATTTCCCTTTCAAATGGATACATCCACTTGTATTGAATTGGTCCACACACCCGTACTTCATATGCCAAATGTATGGACAAGTGTTCTATTGAGTCAAAGAATCTAGGAGGAAAAATTCTGTCTAATTTGTAGAGAATTATGAGAATATTTTTTTTCATGACAAGCAGATTATCAACCCTAAGAGTAGAAGAGCATAAATCCCCAAAATACTGACTAAGCTCAGTCAGGGGCTTCTAGACAATATCAGGTAGCTCTCTGAATGCAATTGGAAACAAACACTCCATGAAGACATGACATTTATGGCTTTTCATGCCAACAAGCTTGCTGTGTGCAATATCGACACACCTACTTAAGTTAGAAGCATAACTATCGGGCATTCTCAACTCTTTCAGCCAATGACAAATAGATTGTTTCTGATTGAAACTCAAAGCATATTTGGCCTTTGGTTTATAGAACTAACCATATCTTAATTCTTGTAGATACAAATCAGGCCGCGTACAATACTCAACAAATCAGGCTGCGTACAATACTCAACAAACCATGCCTTGCCTTGTCGTTATCTTTGGTTCGATCTGTATCCACTATAGTATTCATAATGTTGTCAAACACATTTTCTCAATATGCATGACATCTAAGCAATGACGTACTAAATTATCCTTCCAATACGGCAACTCCTAGAAAATACTTTGTTTTGTCCAATTATGGTATACTCTATACCCTGGCATTCGCACTACCTTTCTAACTTTTGTTATTTTTCATAATTCCTTAACTCGATTCCACATTTTGTGGCCACTTAGTCTAATTGGAGGCTTATTATGTTCAACACAATTACTTTTAAACCCATATCTATTTCACCTATATGAATGATCAGAATCTAAGAACCTTCTATGACAATCAAACCAAGAGTTCTTTCCTCGATATTTCAAGGTGAATGCTTTAGTATCCTCCATGTAAATCGGGCATGCTAATTTGCCTTGGGTCATCTATCCAAACAGCATTCCATAAGCTGAAAAATTATTGATGGTCTACATTCATCCAGCTCTCATCATGAAATTCTACTTTGTTGAAATGTCATAAGTAAGAACACCCTAGCACCACAACTCATTTAGTTCATCAACTAGGGGTTGAAGACACACATCAATCTTAGCTTTTGGATTATCAGAGCCAAGGATTATACATGTTAAGAACAGGTAAGGATCTTTCATGCATATTTTAGGAGGGAGATTATAGGGCGTAACAACTATAGGCCAACAGAAATAAGGTTTGCTAAATTGGTTATTTGGAGTAAATCCATCTGAACAAAGTTCCAATCTAACATTTTGTAGGTCGCAAGAAAAATCACAATACTATTAATCAAACTTTTTCCATGACTCATTGTGTGATGGATGCGCCATCACACCGTCATCCCTCCAATTTTCACTGTGCCACCTCATATGAGAAGCCGAGCTCATTGACGCATACAATCTCGTGAGTCTAGGGATTAAAAGAAGATAGTGCATTCTTTTCTAAGGGACATCTTTATGCCTCCCACTTCCATGTCTCTTAGGTTTAAAACCTAGGCTCTTGGCAGAACTTACACTCAGTCAATGAAATATCATCTTTATAATAAAGCATGCAACCTTTCAAGCAACAATCAATCTTTATTTCCTTCAACCCAAGTTTTTTTAGCTTGATAAAAATCTTTTGGAATTACATCGGGGTTCAGACTTAGGTCACTTATCAGTATAGCCCACTGATCAAAAGAACTTTGGCTTTGATTCTCTTCAGACTTAATGTTCAACATTTGAACTGCTAATAACAATTCAGAGTACACACAATCCTCCTACAAAGGTTAATTTGCAGCTTCTACGAGACTATAAAATCGAGCGGCATCTTGGTTGGGCTCCTCAACTGAAGGCTGTGAATAACAAGCATCAAACACCATCGCTTGATACCTAGCCAAGTTATCATCCCACAGCACGTTACCCATGTCGTTCTGAGTTATATGCATCCCACCAGAACTAATTCCAATTTGAAACACACACACTTGATTCCATGCATTAACTACCTCCCCATGCTCGGTCCAAACCCAATAGTCAAGCATGAATCCTCACTTGTACAAATAAACCCTTATTGTATCATCATCTAAATACTTCCTACATTTGCACTTGTTACATGGACACCTAACTTTTGCCTCATTAATGAACTATTGTGTTTGACATGCTACCCTCATAAATTCTTCAACACTACTATAAAACTCTGATTTAATCCCCCCTCTATTAGGATGTAATCTATCATACATCCATGACCAGTTTGAAGGTAACATTGCGCTTATGATAAACCCAAGACCTTTCAATTTTCTAAGGATGTCAAATTACTACTATCAAACACAAATTCAATTACTATTTAAATTTGTAGTACAATTACTTTATCTTATTTACTTAACAAAAATTTTGACAGAATTTTGATAGCATCTCAGCTTAAATTAAGAGCTTCCATCTTATATTCCAGTGCAACCATGGTTGGAAGATATTTACAAAGCATTCTTGTTTGGAACATGAATATTTGTTATTTTTTAAATATAAAGGAGGCTTTTATTTTAAAGTTAGAGTTTATAACCATGTTGCTTTAGAAATGGATTATTCAATATGTAATGAAGACACTACCAAAGATTGTGAAGTTGGCAATGGTGACGGTGAAAGGCCTACACCACCTGAGAATCACGTACATTTATTTAAGGTGCATCGCAACTTTCAAGAAATGTACAATGATTCTCAGGTGCTACACATCTTTCAAGGTCATCATTACTAACTTCACAATCTTGGGTAATGTCTGTGTTATATCTTGAATAATCCATTTCTAGAGGATCATGGTTATACACTCTAACTTTAAAATAGAATCCTCCTTTATATTTAAAAAAATAACAAATATTCATGTCCTAAACAAGAACGCTTTATAAATATCTTCCAGCCATATATTTCTTTAATAAAATTTTGGTCTTTAGAACATATATTTATTGTATTTGGTCTTTAGAACATATATAATTGGTCTCGAAGTTTTATTTAAATTATTTTTTTAAAACAAATTCAATTGCCTTTTAAGTTTTTCTTAATATAGTTACTTTTATTTGATATATTATTCCTAAAAAAATTAATAAAATTTTGATAGCATCTCCCCTTAAATTAGGAGTTTCTGTCGTTAGATATTCATTGTATTTGGTCTTTAAAATACATTCAATTGGTCTTTAACTTTTATTTAAATCTTTTTTTTAAACAAACTCAATTGTCTTTTAAGTTTTTCTTAATATAGTTACTTTTTTAATCTATTATTCCCACAAAAAATAATAACAAAATTTCGATAGCACCTCCCCTATAATTAGGAGCTTCCATTGTTAGATATATCAGTCAATTCGACAATTATAGATATTATTATAAAGATCAATAATAGAATAGGAATAGTGAAATAGTTACATGTTAATAAGTGCATACAATTCACATAATCCTAAAAATTGTTCTATTGTACATCCCCTTGTAACTCCATAACATGCATCTTGTAATCTTCGCAAACACAAAGAATCCCACAGCAGACAAATCAAACAAGTCAGGGAAGGACCTCTACGTCCTTCCCCCCAATCATGCAATCCTCATTTCCTATAACTTTATCCTAGAAAATATAAGTCTCTATATATCATACATATATATTAAATCATTAAATGATATAAATAATAAGAATTGAGTTACTAACCTCTATAGCAGTAAACAAAATATAAAACATCGAGAAGCTCTCAGCATTCAACTAAATCTAATCCTGAAAATCCAAAATCATAAACTTCCATCATACAATTATATACATACAAAACACATAGATTAACATAAAGTATTAGAAGGGCAAACTAATCCCAAAGTCGATAATCACTGTGACCCTCAAGTAAATCTCCTACATTAACAAATTAACAATAATAATTACTTCCCAATGCAACAAACACACAACACTATGGGCACCCATAAATAAACGAAAAATATAAACCAAATCAAAAAAGTAAACCGATTAAAATGCTCACCAAAGCCTCGGGATCGTAATGGTGGCATCCGTTTCTCAAACGGAGCTCCAGTGGCGGTGAACGAACGCAAAAACCGACAGTGGCGGTGCGGTTAGAGAGAAAGGGGGGTTTTAGAAAAAGAGAGAAAGAGGCTTTCGAATGAGGAGGAAGAAGGGTCTCAGGGGAGGTAATACCCGCAGATTACCAACGGGCGTACCGACGGGTTGTCGAATAATGAAACGCATCATTTTATTAAAAATATTTACCGACAGGTACCCAGAAATATCAAGCGTTCAAGCACGAAAAAAATAAATTTCAAATGGTCGTCGGTATACCCATCGGTAAATAATTTTTATGAAACGATGCGTTTTAACTACCATCGGTACAGGCGTTGGTAATTCAATTAATAACTAATAGACATTAAATATCATAATTAGCCGTCAATATGTCCGTCGGTAATTTACTTAATAAATAATAAATATTAAATACATGAATTACTCATTGGTAATACTGTCGGTACACCCATCGGATATTATGCATGCTAAGTGGGGGGTATTGCACCACTGGTTACTGACGTATTTACCGACAGATGCTCGTAACTAAAATAATTTATTTCCTAAAATACATCAAACTGTTGGAAATACCATCGGTAATTATCGACAAGTACATACCTGTTGGTAACTGTCGTTGGTATTCCGCTCATTTCTGGTAGTGTCAAAATCCTTCTCATTATTTTTTTTTTTTGGAATTTGAAATGTGTCATTTGCTATGTCATTTATTAAGCTTGATGGATTAGGTATCAAGGTGATAAATTTCAAATTTCAAACAAAGCTTTCTTCACAACCTCCATCACATTCTAGATTTTTTTTTTATCCGAGCACATTCTGTCACGTCCCATATTTGAAGTTGCTATAACTCAGTCCATCAAGTTGCTATAATCAATTCCGACAATTTGGGGGGAAGCTGAATTCCCCACTTCATTAAATGATGCAAACAACATGCTTGAGCTCACCACATACATATTGTTTATCCTCTATCTCTTGTATATGAGGCACTATAAGGTAGTCAGACATTTTAAGGGGAGTGACAATCACCATGAGGTTGCCACGTAAGGATTTGGCACTTAGAAACCTTGTTGGATAAGTGGTTTTTAATATATAGTATATGATTATCATTTATGTTTGTCATTTATAATTTAGCATGGATATGATAATTATGAGTCTATTGCACAGACTTCTTGTAATACTTCCACTTGGCGAGTTTGGGTTCATTGACGGGAGTTCAAATGAATTGAATACTTATACATGTCCACAAATTGTTCAATCATGTGTTATGATAGCTTTGGTCTATGGATTTGCAGAATGAACGGATTTTAGTCATAGATCGAGGATATTACGAGGAGCCACTATGAATGGGGCAAAGTGAGCAATGGAAATACTCATTTTGATTTAAAATATGTGTCATTTTTAGATTTTTTTATCTGGATCAAAATATAAATCGTTTTCATATTTTAAAAAAGTATTAATTATTTTTTTCACTTATTTTATTTTGATATTTATAATGAGTGAAAATAAATAAATATGTATATGATTATTTATTGGTGAGACAATTTATGAGGAGTGATAAAGTATTTTTTTTTTATTTTTTATTTTTAAAATGTAAATGAGGTTTAATTATTATCTTAATTTCCATTTGTAATCCTAACAGAGTTACTATAGACCAAAGGGAGTAAGTAATAGAGATTAGGAAAGGGTAAAGGATAAAAGGAGGGAATTGTGTCCTTGAAATTTAAAATTTCCAAAGAAAGGGATGTCCTGGTTATCGCGAAGAATATCTGATTCTCACTTGCTCTTTAATGATACTACTAATTATTCACAGCAATGTTTTTCGCAATGCAATGATTCGCATAACGGAAAGTAGCAGTTTGGGAGTCACAGACTCAAAGCTTGCTGTCTGTAGGTGAAAGATCCCCTTCCTCCATCTCTCTATCCCCTCCCCTCCGCTCGCCTCCCCCTCACAGTCACAGTCACACCAACCCACACGAACTTTTACACATCATGAAATTCACGCGCATCACGGAATCTCATGCCATGTGCTGCACCTGCACTGACCCACTCCATTCATTTGCCGGCTTGCAGCAGCAAAACAGTTGAAGCTATATTCACACTATCCTTTTTTCTTGGTTGCCCATTGTTCTAAATTTAATAATCTTGTATTAAATAATTTATGAGTTTCAATTTATGACAATTAGTTACCAATTTATTTATCAATTTCTTTTATGCAGGATTTATTTATCAAATTATGTACACTAATAAGAAAAAATTAATTTATCAGTCGTTATTTTAATATATTTTTATGCGCATATAAGGGTCGTCTAAATTTAAAAATTTTACAAACCGAAACGACGGCCCAATATTTAACTTGCCACTAACACCAACAAAAAATTATGAAACTAAGTTTTAATTACCGAATTATCAAACTAAGACCAATAAAAAAAAGAAAAGGTGACTCGCCACTAGTTATCCTATCTCTAGGTCCCATAGACCCAACCTATTGCTAAGCTATTTTCTATGCAGCATCGGCAGGACCACTACATCACTTTTTCCGTTCCACTCATCATGGTCACTTTTCCAGCTAGTGAAAAGTGTTCTACTTCTACAAATTGATTTCAAAGAAAATGATATATTGATTCCAAATTTGAAAATGCCAAACCACAAAAACAAGTAATATTACATAGTGAGTAAAAATATTATTTTCAACCTCTAAACATACAAACCTTATCATTTAAATGTTTTAAAACAATGTTAGTAATTTAGTCTCTCAGAGGTAAATATATATATATATATATAATGATTAAATTAGTCATTTTATCAAATCGGAAAAAAATTAAAACAACTTATAAAATCTTACTTTTTATATAATCTATTGACCGAATAAATGATATTTTATAATATTAAAGGACTAAATTAATATGGAAAATCTTCAACATATTAAAGTAATTATTTTATATAATTAAAACTAAAAGACTAAATTGATAAGGGTATTTCGAGCTCCAAAGTAGTAAGACTTGTGTATTTAGAAAATAAAAATAAGGGTTTACTGTATTTTAGTTAGAGTAAATAACACAAAAACTACCCATCAGGTTTGAAAAAATTGCACTCTATTCTATTATTCTTGTTAAATTATTGCACTTCATTCCATTTTTCTATTAATTAATAATAAAATTTTATAGTATAAGGACTCTCTTTCCATGTTCTTCAAAATCTAAACTCACAAATTAAACATACAATTATATTTGGTATGTTTGGTAAGATAAGATCTGATAAGATAATATTTGATAGTATAAGCCTTAATGATATTAGACTTGTTAAAATTTTAATATTATACAGTATTTGATGTGATATTGTATAAGATATTATATTATGTGATATATAATTATCCTCTCACTATTATAAATAATTTTAATTTAAATATTTAGTAGAAAAAAGAAAAAGTACAACAAAATAAAACATTAATTAATTATAAATTTTAAAATAAATATTATTACTTAATGACATATTGTTTGTGTTTATAGTTATTATAAACCAATATCAATTTTTATTTAAATTTATATTTTATATTAATGTAATTTAATATTTACTTTAATTTTTGTTTATATTTAATGAAATATAAGAAATAAAAACTATACAATACTGTATTTAAAAAAATTAATATTTTTAACTTATATTTTTCATCATATATTACATAAATAAAAGAAAATTATATTAAAATAATAACGTTTATTGCATATTTAAATTTAATAGGGTGAATAGCAATTTTTGAGAAAGAATTGGGTGGAGTGCAATCTAATCAAACATGAATGGTGATTTGCGCTATTTACCTTTCTGGTTATCTTGTTATTAGATGTGAAAGAACTCAAGGAAGCCAGGGATCAAAGACGTATGGCGCAAATAACATTGCTATACGTTTTTTTTTTTGTTTTTGGGTTGGTAATTACTATATACTGTAGTTTATTAGATAAATTATAAAATAAATTTTAAATTTTTAAGTCTATTATGAATCCCTATTATTAGTTATTAAATTATCCAATAACTTTTAATAACTAATAATAAGAGGTGTATGGCAAAGAGTTCCACCATAAATGCCATCTAACTCTCAGTGTCTTACTAATTTTGCAGAACTTGTCCTGGAAAGAATGAATTTTGTTCCAAAAATGGAAGACTCTTTCTCGGATCGGTCATAAAATAAGATCAGCTGTCCAATCCCATTGCATGTGTCCGTAACTCACGGCGGGTGCGTGTTCCTGCAACTCCCACAACCTATAATCAAACAAGCCATCGCTTCCTGCCCCCTCTTCTCACACTGACCACTTCTTTCACGTCCTCATTATCACTACGATTGATAACGTTCTTCATTGTGTTAATTTATTCCTCGATACTCATACAGTGTAATGAAATGAAAAAGACCTCATCATCCACCAAAGTTATGGACTTGTGGCAGAAAGGTTCAGGAGAAAAGGCAAAGTTTTTTCAACAGTTTTAAAATAAGGAAACGACAGGTCAGCGCTCAAAAAAAATAATAATAAAGCAAAGCAAAGACAAGAAAGATAAAGAAGGCAAATTAAGGAGGGAAAATTAAAAGAAACAAACAAAGCAAAAGAAAAAGAAGATAAGAGTCGGTCAGTAACTTTGCTGTACCCTGCAAAGTTAAAACAGAAAGAGAAACAGACACGAATTATAAGGTGGGAGCTCAAAAGAAAAAACGAGACTGGGATTTTGTTAGGTCGGACCTGTTTGTTCTTCAGTCATCACCACCAAAAGGAATCTACAGGAGAGAAATGCTAAATGTTTGATTCCTGTGATTAAAAATTCTCTTAATTTAAAATTTATTTTACATATATTAAATACCAATGTTGTATAAGTTATAATTCTTGTAATTGTCAATTAAATTTAAAATTAAGATAATTTTTATGTTGATTGTTAGAGGTTTTATATAACACTCCTGACAGAATTCTTCAGCACAGGACTAACTGGCTAGTAGCCTCTCCCTTTAACTCTACATAACCCGTACACAAATAACAAAAACGCGGCCGAATTTTCCTTTCACATCCCATTCCTTACGCATGAAGGAAAAATAAAGCTGTGCACCAAAACAAAAAAAGAGTCCTGGCGTAGAAGATAAATAAGATAGGATTGAATTGAAATCATATCAAATATACCCAAAGTAAATTAACGCTAAGAACAATGTCAGCAAGTGCCAATTGGCATGTTCAACTCCATATAGCACTTTCTTCTTCCTTCAAGGTCAGCGAGAATATTGAAAAGGCACTGGTGGCACTTTTATGGGTTTAATTGAACCCAATCGTATCGTCCTTCCAAGGGCACGTCCTTCACAATATCATAATTATACCTGCAAGCAGCATAAAATAACATGAAGGCACCATGTTAGTTACCCACCATATGGTTGCTGAAAATTTAAAATTAAATATGTCTCATAGTTAAAAAATGTGGTGTGTGAATTAGAAAAGTGTTAAAGAAAAAAAGGAATTTATATAGGAGTATCTTACTTGTCTGAAAACCGTTTCTGCATGTCTTTCTCGGCGGCAGCAAAGAATTCTTCAAGCTCCGACTCCGTTGGCATTTTCATCGGCGTTGATAGAACGGAGCGAGAATTAGCCTTTGTTGTTGACTTCTCCATTGATTCCACCTCTTGCGAATTCGTTCCAAGCTCGCTCAAGAGGCTCGTCTCTCTCCTGCGCAAGCGCAATGTGTGTTTGTGTTATACTGTTATGTGTAATTTTTATGTACACAATTATAAGACAGTTAGAATTTGTGTTTCAGTTAGAAATTACTAGAATGTTGAATCGAATTCAAATAAATCACACTATTGAGCATTGAAAATTTGAACCGAAAACACAAATAATTTGAACTTCGAAACACAATTTCGTTTTTTGAAAATAAAAACTAATAATTAAATTTGAAACCTTATTTCATCGCAGTTGCAACAAGTCGACGTTTCAGCCTGCGAGCTCTGTACCTGTAAACGCATAACATTGAATTTAGTGAAAAAAAGAAGGTTGAAAACCAAAACGATCGAATGAAGGACACCGACAGGCAATTAAGGAGAGCGAGACAGGACCCAGGTTCAATTAAATCTCTACGCCGACATTAACTGTTCGAGTTCAACCGAATTTAGAAATAAATTGAAACATCTCAGCTTTAAAACCCTCTTAAATAACTGAACAGTTACTAGTACTACCTCAAGATCTATGAATTTGATCCTCTCTTCATCGAGCTCGAAGGATCCGTTGCTGGAATAACAAGACGCCGGAGATTCGTCGGAGGCGGGGCCGGAGGAGCAGCGTTCCTCCCCCGCCTTCGGCACTGTCTCCTTGCCAATGCTCTTAAGCTGATCAACGAATGAGGATGCTGAGAATACAAGGTCTTGGCTAGTGCTGTTTTTGTCGATCTTCCTTCTTTTGGGTGAGGGTGCAGGCGAAGTTGCAGCAGCAGCAGTAGCAGGAGCTTCTATGGCCAATGTTGCTCGAGCTCTCGTTCTTGTTTCCACCTTAGCCATCTCCATTGATGCTGCAAATGCAATCTCAACTCTCTCTTTTCCAGCACAGATGGAAATCGTGAATTTGTGATAGTGAGTGGTGAGGGGCTCAATTCAACTGAGGGGAAGAAGGGGCCAATGAATGAATGACACGTCGCGGTGGAGAGAGTATATTGGATGTTGGTGCTGGAAGAGGTTGTTGGGAGTGTGACGGTGTGGAAGAGAAGGAGATTGTTATTACAGCGCAACAGGAAGGAAGCGAGAATCATGCGGTTGGAGAGAAGAGAGTTGTTCATTTATATACTGTGGCTTTGGCTTGGTTGCGTAGGAAAATTGCGTTTGGTTGGTGGAGATTCGAGAGCTGGTCTTCAGCTAAATAATTGTGTTGGCGAGGAATTTACACTTATATCCTTAGCCTCGGTTTTGAACCTCCAAATTTGCCATTTTTGGTCATTGATCCTATCTACGAAGCATCCACTGCATGAACGAGGGTGGATTTAATTGATGATTGTTCCTCGAGGCTATTCCACTCCATATTTAGGTATCGTCACTCTCACTCATCCATCTTTCATTTAACTTTCCTAAAATACCTATTTTCTATTCTCTTTCATAATTAAAACTCAATAGGTCATGGATACTTCTAATTTTATTAAAGCTCAATATTATTGTTAACCTTCTAAAAGAAAACTTCTTTAAAAACATTTTATTTTTTTTGCTTCTGTAATTTTTCATTTTTAAAAAAAAATTAATTACTTTTAATATATGTATGTGATAATTCACGTGACAATATGTCATCAAATATTAGTTTTTTTTTGTATTTTAATAGTACATAATAATTAATTGATGTCATCAAATATTGAAATGAATTAATTAATGTTGTATTGAAATTATAAAGTGATAGACCTAATACAGTTGATAGTTAACTGTGTTCTTTAAGGATATAGTTAAGGGTTTAATTTTTAGCAATATGTATAGAAAGAGTCTTTTAACTAGAGGCAAAACTCATATCTGTAAGTTTTACATCTCGATGGGATTAATTATATTATTTTTTACAATGGATACCCGGAGTTTAACTAAAAAAGTGACAATTGTTTTGAAAAAAATAAAGGAAACCAAAAAAAGAATAGTGTCCAAAAATAATTTACTATTTTCAATGTGTTAACATTGGATTATATATATGTTTTGTGAATAAAATTATTGCATAATTTGTCATGTTTAGCAAAATCTAAATAACGAAGATAGACAAGTGAGAATACAAGGGAAAAATGTTGGATTTTCTAAGACTCGGTAAACCTTATCCATAAAGTCGTGATTTTAATTAACTCATAGTAGGTAAAAAATCGACAGTGAGCCTAAACAATGATAATAGTCATAAGCGGTGCTAAAGACATACTTAATAAATAATAATATAGGACATACATACAATTTGTATCAGTTTTTAATTGATCTATTGACTAATATTATACTGTTCTTTTACAAATATTAATATATAGAAAAAATGTTGTTAAATATATAGAGTTTATATAATTAAAAATTATTAGATAAACATGTCATACCAAGATTTGTTTGACCAATTAAATTTTATAAATTTTTTCTTAAAAAATTAAGGCTAATTGATACGTTTAAAAATAGTTTAAGTATTAAGAAAACTTTAAATAAAATAATTCTATATATAAGTTTAAATATTTATATTATTTAGTATTCTTAGGATCTAGTTAAAAAGATCCATGGTCTTCCTGGTTTGAATATTGGTAGTGGATGAAGGGAAATATTTATGTTAAAATTTAATTATAAGTACTTACACAATCTATTGATTATATAAAAATTTGAAAATGAAATTAATAATAAGGTTTAAAAACTAAGTAAATATTAATCAAATAATATTAGCATTAATAAGTTTAGATAAATTATAATTATTGATAACAAAAAATAATATTAACTTTATTGATTTAAGTAACAAAAAAAAGTAAAAGGTCATTTTAGAGACAAACAAACAAAAGCCATTGATATGGGAGTGTGACAGACATTTAGAAGTGGCAATCCAATTCGTTCATACATCACATAACTTAGTTTGATTCTTAGGTTTTGATATTGATTGACGAATAAATTAGGAGATATGTTCAAATATTAAGATGAGTTTTTTCCACCGTCTAAACTTTAGTATGTACACATAAAATATATTGTATGTACAGTAACTAAGGGTACTTTCATTTTTAATGTTTAATTTTTAATTTATTTTCCATTCTCATCCATTCTATTGTCTTTAACAATGTACCAAAATTGATGTATAAATAATATTTTTCATGCATGTCAATTGGATTCATAAGGTCAACTACTAAAAGGAAAATTTTATAAGAAAAATTAGTTGAGAATGAAGAGGCGGTGAAGATAAAAAAAATTATTTTATCCTTAAAATGACGATGAAAAATACAAAAGTTCTAATACAAAATGAAGTGTACTTCCAATCATTCTGTTTCTCTGTTTAGAACGTTCTGATTAGTATAAATCTTAAAATAATTATGTTAATAAAAGGATGTAATTTTATAAATTTTATACAAATCGGTCAACGCGCAAAATGAGTTACACAAAAACGCGATCTTTTAACTAAATTCTTGAAACTTCTGGTTATGATCATTTTTGTTTTTTTCTCACCACGATTTCAATTGAAGGACAAGGATTTTCCCAAATGATGAAAAAGAAACTTTCAGTGGTAGGAGAGGGGACATGGCACACATCGTCATTTAATTTAGGGCCGTAGCGGTTTAACTCTGAGGTAAGTATAGAAACTAATTAATATATCAAATACGACTAGGATATCCATGTCGAATATGTGCAATTACGTTCACGTGGCTCTCTCATCGATCAATATAAATTAGCAGACATATGGACCACTGCCGTAAAAGTCTAGGTTGTTCTCTGATTAATGATCCTTTCTCGATATGCCTGCTACGTACTTTCCCTACATGTATCATTCATGTTCCATGCAAATCATTCATCCTTTTTTTATGTTGTATACAGGACATATCATATGAGATGATTCGTTTATTTCGGGATGAGAGAACGCTCTCACAACCCGTTGATCAAAATTAATGAATGAGATTAAAACATAACTATAAGTGATCAGGTGACAATGTGGTGATTTCTCTTCCACTCAAGTATGCCATTCACGCTCTAAGTGAGCACCAGAAGCCCCTTTCACAAATTAATCATTTCCCAGATTCATAGGTTTCGTGGTTTTTATATCACCGTTCGACTTCAATTCTTGCCTCAGATTCACTTTACTCTTCCGATTTTCGTTCTCTATGATTGAAAATCCTCAAATTCACTTATCTTGCACTCATGTGGTCCCCAACCCTTCTTATCATTCTCAAATACTAACATGAAAGGGCATCTGGATAATATTACATAAAAAGCAACGCAATGACAACCTTGAACGAAAACCAGTATCCTAAAATTCCATTAGAGTTATTATACTAGAAAGTTGTTTTGGTGGATTACTGCAATCATATTTCTTCCCGATGTGGCAGACTAACTGTTATAGTGAAAGGGTAACAATATCTCATGGGAAAAAAATGTTGAATCAATCGAATAAGCCACAGATTAATTGTTTTTTGATGTGACCAAAAGCAGTTATATGAAGATGGAACACAGGCGGCGGCGGCAACGTGATGGAGCTTGAACAATGATTTACAGTAGGTCACATGATCACTTATTGTTATGTTATTCTCTTCATCAACTACAATTTCTCCTGCATAAATAGATACTTTCACATGTAAAAGTAATGTAGCAGTTTTCCTTATTGGACGCCTTCTTTTTGAGTCTTCTCTTCCATGTTTCTGACTTTTTTCTCATGAGTATAGAGATCTCATTTTCATCCTCTTCTGAGTATTCTTCTGGGTCATCTTCCTCATCAGAAACCTCTATACCCTTCATTGCCTTCTTTTGGTTTTGCTTTCTGTGAAAGGTCTTTAGAGCCATAGATTCATTTTTTTTTATGGATTTACCATGAGCTTCAAAGAGCACAATTTCATAAGTCTTTAGAGATCCAATGAGAGCATCCAAGTTAAGAGTCTTGAGATCCTTAGCTTTAGTTGTAACATCCTAATTTTTAACCCAATACTCTAGAACATATTTAGGTTAATCATTAGTCTGTTACTTCATAGTTCTCATTTAACTTTGAATTACTTAGCGGAAAATACGGGTAATTTTTTTTTTTGAAATAAAAGTGAGAGCCGCGTGATGCGATAAGCGGTAAACCATGTATGGTAAACAAATGTCTCACAACATCATAACATAAGGCACAACATGAACATCACTGAAAATCATCTTATATATATATAACTTGCCCACTTATAAGTGTGGGACTTAATTTAGTACAAGGAAAATACAAGAAAGGAAATACGACATAAACATAAACATAATCTACTCCCCTACCCGAGTGCATCTAATAGGATAACCTCTAAACAAAAGAAGGTTTATCCCTATCTATGTGGTGTGTGCTCTGACTCGGGCCATCCTCGACCTCCCATCGGGCGACCATCTCGTGAACGCAGGCAGATATCCGGAAACCGGGCGAGCTCCTCGGACGTGAAGAGGCGGAACGGGATCGAGGGTGACCCCACGGTATGGTCGCATCTCCGGTCGTCGTGCAAGCCGTGGTCGAGTCACGGTATCCTCACCGCCTCCCTTGTCCGTGGTGGAGAGGGGGCGAGTTCTCGCTATACGGATCGGTAGGCGGGTCCTCTGACGGTCGGTCTCCGAGAAGTAAGTCCGGGGCACGTAGTCAGGATAATCACGCATGGCTGAGGTGGCGGTGTACCTCACGGAGTACTCTCTCGTCATGCGACGCGCGACGCTCAAAAACCCGCCGCCGCCGCCATAGGGTGCGGTCGGAGAAGTAATGGGTGTGCACGGATGAGCGAAGGCGCCCTACGAACATGAAAATCCGCACCGTGCACTGCCCCTCAAAATGGTATGACCCGTGAGTCGGGTCATAGTGCACCTCCCATGTCGGGGTGTCCACGAACACTACGAACGTCGCCATCTGAAGACGTGACGGAAAGAAAGAGATAGAGGGAGTGAGAATCTTGCTAAAGAATCTCGGAGGGCCTCCTACTACCTAGGTGCCATCATCTACGCCCTCAGGAACCTTGGGTTTAATTATGCGAAAAGTCTGAACATGCATTTAGTTCATTTTAAACTTCAAAATATACGTTAGCCAAGGTCCATTCATTTTAAGATGATCTTAATGTCATGAATGCAACATAATAGAAAATGTATGCATGGCACTACCTAATGCACATACATAAAACATAACATCAAGCATCATCATCATTGGTGGCATAAAGTGGCAATAGTAACATTCATATGGGACAAAACTTAGTGACATAATCATAATCATGAACTTCTCTTCCTCATGGGCCACCCTAAAAGACAATCGAACTGGGAGTGCTCGGCCGAACCGGTGTCACCGTAACGTGTCATACATCTAGGTTATGAGCTCATACCTTAACTAGTCGTCACTAGTTCTTACTTACCACTTAACGATAAGCGTATCATAAATCATAAATCCCGACTATCCGAGCACGGGTTAGGGCAAATCTCTTAGGGGTGCTCGGCGAACCGGTGTCACCTAAGAGTATAAAATGGTACCGATGTCACATGAGTTCTATGGAGGTGCTCGGCCGAACCGGTGTCATCCTAGAACCCATCTTAGTACCTTAATTTTCAAAATCTCTTTAAGTCCCCAAATTTGTCGGAAATTCATGCCCAACGGTCATTACAATCAATTTCCTTCCAAATTTGCTTTATGCCACATTAACATATAATCTCATAAATTCCTCATATGAATAACATCATCATCATTAGCATACTTCATGCATCATCATAAATCATCCAAACGCTTACCCTTACGGTAGCTTATGCTTTGACTCCTTAGGGTCTTAATCTTGAGATATAGTTCTCTACATCCGCTGCTCATATTTTAAGCACCTAAGGCTCATAATTAAACATCATTCATAATCCTCTCATTTTACTTTTAAATCTGAATAGCATAGGGTGGAAATCCTAACATGTGAATACGGGTTCTAGAACTTACGCTTTAGACCCTTTCTTGGTTCCGTTACGAAAGCTATATATTAAATCTAAATCAATTATGAGGCATTCCTATGCTTAAGGACTAATTATTAATCATATTTACCATGTTGCAAGGGTGCTGGACAGAATCCAGAAAATTAAATGTTCTAAGAGTTCTACATTTGCATTTTTACGGTTTTCTAGTTACTAGTTTCCCCGTAGGTGCTAGAATTCAATTCTAACTCAAATGATACCAAGTTTTTCATGTCTAAACAATCTAAATCTGATTATGTCCCCATTAAAACAGTTTGGAAAAGTTCCATAAAAAAATGGGTCAAAACTATGTTAAATTCTAGCTTTACGGTATTTCTAGTTAGCTAGTTTCTTACCTATCATGCATAGGATCGCTTCTACATCATCATACGATATTTTCACACATTCCAACACATCAAAACATCATCATACAGCATCATACTCATCATGTCAGAACCGAAAACATTTAACTTCAATAAAAAAGTTAAATTGACATTTCTAGGTACATAAGTTAACTAGTTTCTCTCGGAATCAATCTAGAACTTCTAAAACTCTTTGCAAAACATTTTAATTCATCAAGAGGCTATGTGAAGCCTTAGGTCACTGACCAAAACATATTCCATCCCCTAAAAGAGATTGGAATCACAACTTATAATGACATAACCTTATAAAGAATTGTAAAACTTTAAGGAACACTTAAAACATAGGCTATTAGTCCTAGTAGCTAGATGAAAACTCATTGCAAGTCCATCATCACTACTTGGCCGAAATTATGCATTCAAGGAATACATTCACATTTAACTTTATCTTGGAATGAAATGGGCAAGTCTTTGAGCTCTAGGTTCTTAAGTTATGACATAAACTAAACGTGCTCATGCTTTTTGTTTTTAATCTTGCTTACAAGGTAAAGTGATGACTAAAAATTAAATATGCAAGGCATAACTTAAATGTGCAAGCTTGAAAGTAAATATGCGAGGCATAAACTTAAACGTGCAAGCTTGAAGGTAAATATGCATGGTTCAATTCTTTATTTTAGTGCTCTTGGCCCAACAACAATCGACTTTAAGGCCGAAATAGATAGGCATTCGAGAAATTAATTAGGTGATAATGTAAGTTCAATTCTTTATTTTAGTGCTCTAGGCCCAACAACAATCGACTTTAAGGCCGAAATAGAAAGGCTTCGAGAATTAAATTAAGTGATGATACAAGTTCCATTTTAATCTTTATGTTCTTAGGTGACAGCTTGAAAGTAAAGATGCATAGCAAGAATGTAAATATGAATGCAAGCATAAAATAAATTATGCAAGTTCATTTTATCTTTCTAGAGCTCTTAACAAGACTTTAAAGGAACTTAAACCTCAACCCAAACTCATCAAACCAAGACAAAGTAAAAGTCTAGAGTTCTTAGAACTCAACATAACATATTTAGAAAATCAAACATCTAGCATGAAAAGGAAAGGTAATGGCCGAAACTTCAAGGAAAGAAAAGAAATGTTTGAAACTCTAGAATCCATGATCTTGGTGATATACTAACACCAACATCATGAGACCTCATCATTGAGTCATTAGAACCATTTTGAAACAACATCAAAGTTAAAGTTCTCAAAGGTTCAAGAAAGGAAAAACTAGAAACACTTTTGCTCAAGAACAAAGATCAAGCTCTAGAGTTTGTTTCAAGTGATGAACATCATCATGAAACTCTCATCATCAAGCTCTCATTTCTTTGAACTCCAAGGCCCATGGCCGAAAATGAGCAAGAACAAGGAAAGGAAAAGAAGTTCTAAAAAGAATCAAGAGAAACTATGAACATAAAGCTTGAAGCAAGAACTCTAAAGAAAGAATTCATGAAAGAAAATCCCTACTTGGTGTGATGAACTTGAAGATGGAAGAAGAAGATGAAGAAGATGAAGAACTTGAAGAACTCCAAGAACTTGAAGAACACAAAGACTTTGAGAGAAAAAGAAAAGCTTTGAGTGTTTCCTAAACTTAGCAAATGATCTAAAAGTGGTGCAAGCTCCTCAAGGCATTCTATTTATAGAGAAATGAAACAAATGGAGGGAGCTCATGGAGGAGGAGGTTTCGGCCATGAGGGTGCAGATTGGAGGCTTTCCATGAGTTCCATGAGGTGAGATAATGTGTTCTTGAGGTATGGTTCAAAGCATGGTGAGGTATGGCTCAAGGTATGGCTCAAGCATGGCTCTTTGAGTGAGAAAACAATTTAATATGTGTGGTAATTAGGGAGTGATGGCCGAATATGCATCAGCCCATGGGGGAGGTTTCTTTGCATTTTAATTGTGGTTTAGAGTTGTGTTTAGGTGTATCTTTGATTATGCTTAAGATTAGAAATTTGTAAGAAAGTGTTTAGGTAAGGTAAATGGGTAATTAAGGTGGTCTAGACATAATTAAGGAGTGGTCTTGCACCATTAGAGAGTTAAATCCTCAATTTAGAGTCTAAACAACTCTAGACACATTTCCTTGATTTAAGGAATTGGAGAGAGAAAACACTATTCAAGATTCCAAGACTAGGAATCTTGAGTTCTAAAAAGGGATTTAAGTTTAATCTAAGCAATTTTAGGTTCTAATTAACTTTAATAAATTATTTTGACTCTAGATTACTTAGGGAAATAAATTAATCTTCGTTTAGAGCCTAATATTGCTTAGGTTTGCTTAATTACGTCATTAAGCTCAAAAACACTATTCTAGGGGCAAAATCGTAATTTTGCACTAAAACTGCCCGGGACCACCGGGACTTGAATAGAGACCTCTAGGCACATGAAAACATGTTTTGAACCTCTGGGGAAAGTTCCGGGCTCAAACGGCACCATTACCCGCGTAAAAACGCTATAGGGGTATTTTGGTCATTTTGACCAAATCATGAAAACGAAATTTTCGCTTCCGAAAGCATTCAAAGGCCATTCAATCCCCTTCAAACATCGAGTTAACCCTTCGAGGATGACCAAGTCGGTTACCCTCGAGTTCGGGTCAGGAAATGACCTCAGGGGCATTTTGGTCACTTCCCTCGGACAGAAAAATCGGGGTGTTACATTAGTGATAGTAATGACCTTAGGAAGCCAGTTGGATGGAATACTTCTTATGATTTTTATAACCTTCTCAGAGTTTCGGTATCTCTTACTCAAACCTTTGAGTTGGTCGATAATATGCATGAATCTAGTGGTCATTTCATCAATGTTTTCATGTTCAACCATTTCGAATATTTTATATTGATGAACCAGCAAGTTTATCTTTGTCTCATTTGCTTGATTTGTTTCCTCATGGAGCATGCATATGTAGTTTGTACCAGATTTCCTTTGTCATGTCACAAATAATAATTTTGTCTCATATTTTGCTTTGCTTAAAGCACAAATAAGGAGGTATTTCGCCTTGGAGTTTATTTGAACTTTTTCTTTGTGTTGATCAGTCTATCTATTTCAGGGAATTTCTCTAGAGGTTGAAGGTGCACCGTCATTGTTTCTAGCAAACACATTTTCTAACACTTCTTCCATGGGGATGCAATCACCATCTTGTATAATCTCTAATGTAACACCCCGAAGTTATTTCAAAAAATTATGTGGACTTCATTAATGAGAATTTCAAATTTTTGATAAATTTATTCGTCATGAGAAATGGCTTAGTGATGACAAAAAAACACATGAATAGTGTTTTTGAGTATGTAGATGAATAGTAACCCTGGAATTGAGGCTAGAGGAAGATCAAGGGGGTCCAGGGACTGGGGAAACTTAGACTCATGACCAGGATAGAATATTTAGGCCCAAGGTGTGGGTACAAATATTTAAGTTTATCAAGTAGGGTGTCTACCAATTCGATGAAATATCAGTGTATAATTTTAACACCGAAAAAGTAACTTGCTCACTAAATTTAAGTGAGCCACTCATGCTGAGCCAAGTGGATGAGATAGATTAAAACTTGTTAAGAAAGATTTAATCTTGCCATTCCATTAATTGTAATTTCATCTGGGAGCCAATATCTCACCAATTTAGTAAAATTTTGGTGTGTAGTTTCTTGCACCACAAGAAGCTTAGAGAGCAATCTTCCTAGAAAAGTATGGCAAGGAGAAAAGCCACACCTCTTACCTTTGGCAAGATTATGTTAGAGCCAAACAAATATCTTAATTTTTATTACAAAGTTATATTTTTTTTGTGTTGAAAATTATTAACACATCTTCTTTATTAATAACACAAGAACACACCTACCATTTCTTTCCCTTAGAATTTGGCGAGCCCTATCTTAGCCTCTCCATTTTCTTTCTCAATAGGTACTTCATGAACTAGCTTGAAATCTTGTTCTACAACATCAAAGATCAATGACTTAAACACAAAACCTAACACACATCTTGAAATCTTCATATCCAACTCCAACAAATAATTTCCATCTCACTTTACCATCAAAAAGAGTTACTATATCACTACTTAGGACAGGGTTTTGGCTAGTCAAGATTGAAGTTTGGGTTGAAAAACACATGAAGAACCAAGACAAGTGCAAAAGTCTTCGAGCAACAAGTAGGGTTTTCTTACAACTCTCTTTCAATAAAACTTTGTTTCTCTGAAAATTTTCAAGGAATTAGGTTAACGTTTAGTTTTGTTATCATAATATGGTTGAAATTTTGATGAACATGCATGATTTGGTTAGAATATGCAGCTAGAATGTTCTTTCGATTAAATTACATCTTGCTAGCTAAATATGCTGGAAACTCAGTTTTCTGTCTGTAGTGTTTTTTTGCATGATTTTTAAAACATACTTAGAGATGTCTTCTTGATCTGTAATTTTTATGTAGTGAAGTTAACATCTTTAGATAGCTCCATGACTTTTCTTGAGTCCATTTGAAGACTTTGACTATTTTTAAAAATTCAAAAACAAAGGCGGTTAGGGTTACTATCTGACCTGCCATCTTTGAGCCTTTAGATTTGTCTAATTTTATTATTATATTAAATGATAGAGTTTTGACTTGAAATTGTTATAGGTTGTGGTAGATGAGATCTAACTTGAATTGTTAAGAAATTATTAATTTCATTTAATGTGATAACGAAATTGGAAACTCTAACTGTGATTGGAATTAGATGGTTACTGACCACCAAATTTGAACAATTTTGTAAATATAGCTAGAGAGCTTATTTTGCTCTAAAATTTTTAAAAGGTCTCATAGACATATTAAATTATCTCTAAATATTATTTTACACTACAACATTTTTATTCTTCAACAACGGCCGCAAACCATGGCTAGATGTAAAAAAACCGTTGCATTTATAATAGATAACGATTTTGCAACTATGGAGTATGCAGCCGTTACCTATTCTTCTAGGCAACATTTTTATACGTTTGGCCATGGTATAAAAAAATTGTTGCCTTTTATCAATTGAATAGGCAACGATTATATTGATATGTGTTAGACAACGATTTTATCCATTGCCTTTAATTTGGCAATGGTTTCACACCGTTGGGTAATAATTGGTAGTAGGAATATTTTTTAAACTGTTGCCATTTTGTAAGCAACGGTTTAAAAGGCGTTGCTAGTTATAAGCAATGGTTATCCATGTGTTGTCTATCTCAATTGGCAATGGTTTTACAATACGTATTATTGTTTATAAGCAACGGTTTTACAAGTGTTGTCAACCCCAATAGACAACAGTTTTATAAATGATACTACTATTTATAAAGAACAATTTTACAAATGTTATATATAATTTTTTGTAATATATTGGTGTAAACAAAAATATTACAATAAAAACAAAAAAACATTGTAAATCAATTAATCCATGACAAGCTCATACATATAATTATCAAATCCTATTTTTAAATCCATAAGATCTATGTGCACACATTAATAACCTTTAACAAGTGGCATACAAGGCAGTCATAACACCTACAAAATATTACTTCAAAATCACATAATGAAAGGATATAAACCATAATAACATCTACTTAAGTATTGATAGTTACAAAATATTCCCTAAGTATAAAAAGTCATAAAGCACAGCATCAAAATCCTATATCATCTCAAAAGATCTTGATCTCTTTCACTCTTTGTCTATTTGATCATCACATTTTGTAGTTGGGTTCTTCCTCTCCCTCAACATGATTTTGCTATAGAAATTAAAAATCATGAAATTAAATACCATAAATGTATAATCAATAAAACAAGGGTCAATATAAGCACAAGACACATATATAAGTGACACTGCAAAATTTTAGCAATAACAACTAAAATAAACATGAACCAAAAGAAACAATAAGTAATTTAGTCTTCACAATATAAGAGCATATGCAATAACACTAAAAACAACTAGCATAGGACAAAAAGAACCAAAGTCAAGCTACAATTAATAGAATATGTAACCTCTGCATTGATGGGATATTTTTAGTTTTTCAAATAATTCACCAATTATTTTTGCATTTATGAACAGTGTACCACTTGCATCAGGATAAAAAACATGGATTCAAACTATAACATTGGGTCTTTTTAGTGAATCATATGCAAATCAAATGCTTTATTTTGAACTAGAATCAATATAAAGTCTCCTATTGGGCACGGACTAGTTTCAATTATGAAGGAATTCTCACTCACAAGGTTCTATAACCGATTGCAAGGATCTCCATATGTTTGTTTAGAGCATTCGTAATGGCAGTAACAAAACAAGAAGCTAAAAACCCATTAGTCTCCCGATCATGTGTGCCATTTAACATAAGCACCTATTCTTTTCCCCAGAAAATTAGCAGAAATTCAGCAAAGAATGCAAAGATAACTATTAATTTTCAATGTTTTAGAATGCCAAATCTAATCCAATATTACAAGATGGAGAGTGCAGCTTGAAAATGCATGGAACAGCTCGGCATTAGCATATACTTTGCAACTAAGCCAAAAAGCATTAAAGAAACATCTGCAAATAAAGGCATGTAACTCACTGATGGCAACACGCTCAACATTGTGGACTTTTAAAGATGTAAATATCACCAGTAATTCAGCATTAGAAATCAAAAGATTATGGGACAGGGACCAGACATTTGGTCCATATCAAAGCACAGAAACTTATGACCCATTTTGTCTCAAAGCTTTGTAGTCAAGGAGAGGCTCAACCACCTTGAATAGTTTATTTCTTCCAAAAGAAGGTCCAAGACTCCACACAAACTAAACAAGAAATCTTATCAAGTCTAGATTTTTACAATATCACTGGGTGGAAGGCCCATCATACTTACTATTAATAAGCAAATAAAATGTGTATAATTACAAGATTAGGAAATACCTTGAGGCAAGGCCCTGAAGAAATAATCTCCCCTACTCCCAGTAAGACCTAGAAAAAATTGTTAGTCAGTAATTATTTATTGGGAGAACTAAATTTTCAAAAAGAATGGAAGGTATATGTTGTTCCACCAAAATTACAGATTAATCTAGCCAAATTTACCTCAATAAAATGCTACAAAAGTGAGAAATCATGTTTTTAAGACACAATGTACAAGGAAGACAAGGCTAAGCATATAAACCCCAACTGATCAACTATCTTTAGCAAAGGTACAAAAAATTTGTTCTTACACATTTGGGTATCCTAGCATCATACTATTCTTTTTTTTTGTTCTTTTGTAGTTGCATAACTATGTAGTTCATCCACTAGTCACTGTACTGCTACCCCATCACTGCCATCATCGTAGCCACCATGACCACCTGTGACCGAGTAAAGATCCAAGCCAGATACAACACATCAAAACAAAAAATCAAAAATTAAAAAATCAAAATTAAAAAGGAAACATGGAGAAGCCGCAGGTGAAGCCATTGGCAGCGGCTACCTCCACCGCTATGTTCTCCCTTTCTTTGTCCAGCCACCATCTCTCCACTTCCGACATCACCTTGGATTTGCCGCGCTACCTTCCTCCCTCGGTAAATTGCTACAAACCACCATCAAACACCGAGCTTCCCCGATTTGCTCTCCATTAATGCCGCGCAAATTTGCCAGCACCAAGACTTGCGCATCCGCGAGAAGCCCATACTAAGTCACGTCCCATAGGGAGCACCCTCGCTAGGCTCTCCAGCCACCATTCTCACACCCTCGTCGGATCTCTCTTTCATACTCTCCGTCTAACTTTCTCTTTCTCACCCCCTGTCTCTCTTTCTCCCTTTATGTGTGAGTGTGTCCATGTGTGCATATGTGTGTTTAGAAAGATAAAATAGAGGAAGTGACCAGTGAGAAAGTGTACTTGGAGAGCATCGCAGCCACTGGGTTGCGCATCACCTTCAGCATGTGCAAGACAGCGGAGGTTGTGTAACTGTCTTCAGCACCTGCAATGGAGGAAGAAGATGGTGGCCAAGACGGACGCTCCCAGGCGTGGTGGAGGCAGAAGCAGTAGAGGCGGCTGCGATGTTCCCAGGATAGCAGCGAACCAGGAGGAAGAAGCTTCTAGGTGAGGATAGCACCGGCCACATTCTCACGATGTTCGTTCACCAGCCCTCGCTACGAGGAGAGCTTCAAGGCGGTGTGAACAGTGCCTATGAAAGATGCTTCCAGGCTGTGCCAACTTTCCTTTCTCTTTTCTTGTTTTCTCTTTTATCGTTTTGGGCCAAAATGTTTTTGGGTTAAGAGTTTTAAACAAATGGTGGTAGGAAGGCAAATTTTT
Source organism: Dalbergia cochinchinensis (assembly GCA_031216125.1). Classification (NCBI taxonomy): domain Eukaryota; kingdom Viridiplantae; phylum Streptophyta; class Magnoliopsida; order Fabales; family Fabaceae; genus Dalbergia; species Dalbergia cochinchinensis. Next base: position 26,510,410 of record CM062371.1, read on the forward strand.
GTTCCCGCCACTCAAGGTATAATATGTAACACCCTAATATTTAACTCAATACGCCTAGAAACGCATTTAAGTTAATTATTAGTTATTACTCTTTTGTTCCAATCTTAAACTTTTAAAATACCTTAGTGAAAATATGGGTAAAATTTTTTTTTAAAACAAAACATGAGTCGCACATACTAAGATGTCAACATCATACATTTCGCATACATAAGAAAAGTGTAATGACAAATCATGATCATACATCAAATACATCACCACAATATAAATACCACAAGTTCATAATTATACACATTAAAACTAAATCATTCCTTGTTGCGCAATAGAACATACAAATACCAAAGTAAATAGCACATGGAAGAAATCAAACTATCTCAATTCTCTCATCTCACTAAGCATGCTTAGAATGGCAAGGATCGTCACGTGCAGCCAAATGTTTGGTCGGGTGAACATGGGCACCTCGACGAGGGCGAGTGGCACCTCTACGAATGGGCTATGTAACAGTCTCTGCTTCACCATCATCATTTCCAATATTCATCAGAGCAGAACTATAGGAAGAGTGCTGAGAGGGTGATCTCTCCGAAGGGTCTGACCACGAGCCAGTAGAGCAGGGTGGCGATTGGGGTATGTACTTAGGAATGTTTCGAACAGAAGATATACCAGGACGAGGAGGGGGATACTGTGGAGTTTGTGGGTGCGCACGCTCGAAGGCGAAATCATCCGTGAAAGGAGCAGTAGGAGAGAATCGAACACTATCAACAGGATGTGCAAAAGGACGAGCCATAAAAACATAAACACGAATAGCGCAATAACCCATAAAATAATATGACCGATTCACAGGATTGAAATGCATTTCCTAAGCGGGTGCATCAACGTAGATCACAAATGTCGCCATCAACCTCTGAAGACGAGATAAAAAAATAAAGAGGGAGTAAGAATCTTATAAAAGAATCTCAGTAGGGTCATCTCCTTCTACTATGTGTGTCATCATCATCGTCCCTAGGAACCTCGGGTTTCATTATAAAAAGGTGGACATGTATAGAGTTCATTTATTAAGTTCTAAATACCATTAGCCAAGGTCCGTGTCTTTTAGCATGAATCTTAATGTCATGAATACAACATACTAATCATGAATGCATGTCAATATCATATACAAAGTATCATAGAATTTATAAAACAATACATATGATATAAAGAACATAAAATCATGATCATCATTCTTATAGGTGACTTAAACTTCTTATTCTCTTTTCCTTGGGGGCTATCCTATATTCTCTCTTTTCTCGAGAGTTCTAGGTTATGAGCTCATACCTCACTAGTTGTCACTAGTGTAATCTTATCCCTTTTGATAAGTTAAATTCCCGACTCTTAAGGTACGGGATAGGGGGCATTAGGATCATCTTTCATAACCTTTAATTCGGGAAGTCTAAAGGATCATTTCCTATTTAGATCACCTCTCATAACCTTTAATTCGGGGAGTTTAGAGGATCATTTCCATGTGTCTTATGTCACCTTTAATCTTGGCATATTATATAGAGATGCAAACATAAATAACTCATCATTTCAACATTTCATACTCATAAAACTTCATGAAATTATGCATATCAATAAATCAAACATAACCATAACATGCCATAATTCAAATTACATAAACATGCATCTAAGCCATATAAATGAACATAGCCATCACAAGATATCAATCATATTCATCTCATCAAATTATCAATATTTACGTTTAAGCCCCCAAGGGGTCAAATCGTAATTTCTCAAAGGTTATGGGTCAAAACGTAAATATCCCTTCTTAACACATTCTCACAAAATGATATTTAATATTAATCAATACTTTCAATAGACATAAAACTATTAGAAACCATTTAAACTCATCATAAAAACCTTTTAGGGCCATAGACTAAATTTAACATATTTTAGGGGTCAAAGTACAAAGTTGCTCATTTTTGACACTTATCAAAAGCTAATACTTCTAAAACTTTTTCTAAACATTATAAATGGTATTTTAAAACATATAGATACATCAGATATCATTAATAACTCTAATTAAAATCCTTTGACCAAAATTACATAATTGAAGTTTAGAACATAACTTTTCGCATTTTACAAAAGGGTCAAAACTAACACTTGTAATTATTCTTTTCAACATCTAAGATACCCAAAAACAATTTTTACTTCAAATACTAATAATTCTTATGTATACAAACAATATGATCAATATCAAATCAGTAAGGAATTAATCCAAAAAATTCATTCTCTAAAGCTTTATAAAATTACGGTTTTGATCATTTCTAGTTACTAGTTTATCTCAAAAATGCTAAAAACAATTTTTCCATCAATGAGAAGTAATTTATACACGTCCAAACCTTTTAAATCAGTATCGTAACTATTTTATCTAATTTAGGTCAGTAACCTAAATCTTTTAATCAAAAAGCTTGAGGAAAGCACAATCTTTAATATCTTTGAATTTCTAATTCTAACAAAAGTTATTTGAGTAATTTAAAGACAAGATCAAAGCCTTAAAAATAAAATAAACCAACCTTAATATCAAGAGCATCAAGAGGCTAAAAATAACATAATTTAAATATATCCATAATAAAAATTCCTATTAAGATTAAAGAGGTTGAGCTTTAGAGATTTAGGTGATAGTAATAATCATAGACATGCTATGCAATCCATTTTTAATCTTTATCATTATAAGGTGATAACTTAGAAATATAAGCATGATATGCAATACTTGAAATATAAATATGAAGATGCAAGTTTATTTTTAGATCTTCAAAGTTTAGTTGATAGCTTGAAATATAAACATGAAATGCATTACTTGGTTAAACGTGAGAATGCAAATTCATATTATTATCTTCAAGATTTGAAGGTGATGACTTGAAATTAAATATGATTATGCAAGGCTTGAAATTTAAACATGATATGCAAGAGCTTGAAACATAAACAATGGATGTAAGTTCATTTATTATCTTGTTAAGCTCAAAACTTTCAGAGAATTAAACTCTTTAACCTCAATTAATCTTAATAAAGGAAATGAGCATTAGAGTCTTTTATTATCATGGTTCCAAGAACCTTATTTCATAGTCTCATCATCAAGCTAATTAAAAGTCAAATTATAACCAAAGAACAAGGAAATAACATGAAATAAAATCCCTACCAAGTTGTTTCTTGTTAACAAAAGATAATGCTTGATCTTTAGGAAAGCTAGAAGAAGAAAATATGTCCTTGATGAGTCCTCCAATTTTGCCCAAGATGAGAAGCAACAGAGGAAGGATTTTTCTTGTGATTTTGTGTTTGATAATGGAAAGTTTATGTGTTTAGGAGATGATTTATGGTTGGAATGTGTATGCTTGAGGTTTAGAACTTGGTTAGAGGTTGGAAATGGAGTCTCTTGGATGTGAATGAAGAAGGAGAAGAAAGCTTGAAGTATTGAGAGAATTAGAGAACTTTGAGCAAACTTTGAGCAAGGAAACTACCAAGTAAGCAAGTACTAAGGCTATGCATGTTTGTGTGAATATTTTGGCAATGGAAGGGCATGTATTTATAGGCTCATGAGGGTTGTATGGGCGCTGCACCATGGTTGGAAAATGGAGGTTTTATTTTATTTTTTTGTTAAAGAAAAGTTTGGAAAAAGAAAGCTTATCTTGTTGTAATAATTTTGTTCATGCAAAATGGATGAAAACACTAAAATATGATGCTAATGGGAGACATTGTGGCTAATCACATCATGATTGAAATGGGTAGGTTTTCTTTTGATTAAACAAAACCAAAAATAATGCAAAAGAAAGCTAAAGGTCTGGTGTTATGGTTGGACATGTTTCTTGGTTAGAAAAACAATTAAAATATAATGTAATGGGGCATAAAAGGGCGCTGGTTTCTGATTACATTAGGATCAAATTGGTGTTGTTTTACAAGTGGTAAATCATGTATTTGATGTGTACTTACTTAGGTAAAAGATTATGAATTGATAGATTAGTGAAAATGGCAAAAGGTTAAGTGTTTAGGACAAAACAAGACAAGGTAAAAAGAATAATCATACACTAGTAAATAAAGTTAATCTCATATGAGTTAAAATCAATTTTTAACATAAGTTCTAAACCTAGGATAAGAAAATATAAATGTACCGTAATCTTAACTTTGATCTCAACATCACTTATTTTATGAGCTTTTTCAATTATGGAAAGGTAATTTAATTTTACCTTAGGTAATTTTAGGCTCTAATTACCTCAAGTAATTATTTTTAACCTTAGGTAATTAATTTTTAACTCAAGGTTAATGAATGAAATCAATTTGAATTCAAATAGAGCTTTAATATTACCTTAATTACACAAGTAAACCTATTTAGCACAATTAGGGGTAAAAACATAATTTCACATAAAAACTCCTTGTAATTACTGGAAATTCTCAAATTATACTTGAAATAGTCATTTTGAACTTTTGGGTGAAAATCGAATTCAAAAATTATATAATTTTATGTAAAATTATCGTAGGGGTAAAATGGTAATTTTACGTACGGTAAAAATTGAGAATTGAGATTTTTATCTCTAAGGCATATATAATCCCCATCTAGCATTAAACTAACCTCAAAGATAATCTAGATTGGTTATCTTTGATTTTTTAGGTAAAAATGACCTTAGGAACATTTTGGCCATTTTACACGTACAGAAAAATCGGGATTTGCGACTTTCACACAAATCGCTAATCAAGTCTCCCATAATATTTCTCTAATGTTATATTCCTTTATTGAGGATTATTTGACCTCGAATTATGTGCAAAAATTACCTAGGGGTATTTTGGTAATTTTTATACAGTAGTAAAAATTGGGGCGTTACATAATACATCAGGGAATGGTTTTTATATGTACTCTAAGTTTTATAAATATTAACAATGGTTTTAAAGTGTAGCAGTTATAAATTTATATAAGCAACATCTAAATAACCATTGTTTAAAATAAAAACAATACAACAATTCATAAACCGTTGCTTATTTATACTAAGAGTACAGTTTTGTATTGTTGCAATAACATTCTATATAAATTCAATTACATCAGCAACAATAAAAAAAACCATGGCAATAGGCCCTTTTAAGCAACGATTTTTTGCCATTGCCAAGTTTAGCATTGTCGTAGCTAGGTTGAAATTCTGGACGAAATGCTAGTGAGCTAAAATTATGAGTATATATCGATGACTTGATATCTTATATACTATGTGAACTTCTTGATGATGTTATGTACATGTAAATGTGAAGTGATTATGACAATTGCTCCTATGTGAAAAGAAGATTAAGATTATGAATGGTGATAATAAGCACTAGGCTAATGACTTTATGTATGGTACACTATGTAATTTAATTGTTGATGCTATGCATATATGATTTATGATTCTTGTGCATATGACATAAAGCATGAAACATGAATTGTTAAATTATTTCATAATGAATAATAGATATCCTCCAACACTGAGTTAGGGAAAGTAAACCTAGCTAGGAATACTATTGTGTGAGAATTAGAGAAAATAAATATGGTAATTATGTATAGGAATGAACTAATTCCTGATAAGATCTATTACCCTGGATTGGGTAAGGCTGCTTATGTCAAGAGCATGTAAGGATGAAATCCCTTTCGATATATCAAGGGCATGTAAAGATGAGATCCTTTTCGATATAATGGGCACATAAAGATAAGATATATATGAAATCTCCTTCAATATATCCAAGGCACAAAAAGATGAGATATATATATATATATATATGATCCACATCTACATATCAAGGATGCATGAAGATAAGAATGCTACAAAAGTAAAGATAATCATTGAATTTATCATATGCATACTCATATTATACTGAATTATTTTCCTTTGTTGATTTAATATGAGCTTAAGCATTATGATATATTTGAATTAAGTGATCAAATGCTAAAATAAATCCACTTTGGAAAGATAATTTTGAACTTTAAAATGAATATTTGTTATGTACTGCATGATCACATTTTTTTATAAATTGAAGTAGCTGGGATGATAACAATGACATTGATGATTGTGTATTTGGGGATACCTGAATCGAGGTTGTCACCTACCTCTACAAATTAGAAATTATTTTATATTAAGTTGCTTTGAAAAAATGTAGTAAAAGGGCACAACCTAGGTTATCTCTGAAGAAGGTTTTATCACATAGTTGGAAAACTTAGGGGTTTTGAGAATTAAAGCAAAACATTTAAAATTAAATAATTATAGCAATAATGAAGAGGGCACTAGTGCAAGGTATTCCTAAGATCAAAATTAATTCTCCTTAACCAAATATTGAATCAATTAGTGGCTATTACTAATTAATTACTGGCAATTCTACTAATGATCAATCGATCCTTAGAATTTGACCAATGCAAATAATTGATAAATGAGATCTCAATTTATTTAGAAATTACATTGATTTAAAGTATAAATTGCTATAGCCTAACCACCAATCAAAAGGTTAATTCTAATGTTCTCCCTTAAACATAAACTAATGAATCCATCAATTTATGCCCAAAGGGTTTATCTAAACGACTATCACCAATTTAGTTATTCAAATAAAATTTATACCAATCATCATAATAATTATAAGAATAGAAACTGAAGAACATTGAGAAAATTAATTCATTCAATATAAACAAAGGGTCTCAAATATCATCCTAATCTATTCCAAAATCCCTACACTAGTAAGAAAATCTACTCCTCCATCCTTGGAGGATTACAACAGTGAAAATAAATGAAACTTGAAAATAATAGCAATAATCCTTGCCATACTCTCCATGACAAAGCACCTTTACTAATGGAATCCTTAAGAGAGAGAAGAATAAAGAAAAGAAGATATAGAAATAGAAACTTAGTAGCCTAAAGTGTGCAGTAAAAACTAGGGTAAACATCTGTGTCAATCTTTTATATTTTGCTCTCTAAGATAGCCCAAAGTGGGGCCCAAAAATAGATTGATGTTATGCAATCCTGCTGTTACATGAGCCTTACAGCGCTAAAATGAGAGCTATAGCACTTCCTAGATAGAGTGGCCCAAAAATTAATTGTTATGGCTCTGCGAGTGCTGCAATGCTTAAGTGAACGCTATAGTGCTTACCCGATAGTGAGCTTTCATAATTTTGCTTTTTTTCAGCTCCAGGCTACTTCCCAGAAATCTCCAGCCTTGTTCTTGACATTTTGCACTTGATCCAAAGCTCTTGTGTATAAAACCATACTCATAGAGACAAGTTAAATACAACAGAGTGTAATTCAATAATTATCCTAAAATCAATGCAATAGTCAACAATTCTGTCAAAATTACACAATGAAGACTAAATCAAAGTCCTGAGTATTGACATCAATAACTCAGTAAAACTTATGCAAAAAGCTAAGATTTTGTAGCAAGATAAGTGGCATAAATTCCCTTTATCAAATTCCCCCATGTAACATCCTCCCAAGTATAGCATCATCCTTAAGTCATGACATCATGTTCGAGAGTTGTTACTTATAAATTAGCGGACCTTTCTTAAATATCTATAGCCATTTTGATTGATTCGCGAGATAACTAGGTCATAATTCTACTAAAATATATAACAAGGAAACCAAAATATTTATTTAATACAAAGTTCAGTACATAAAGGAAGCTCTTTTATGAGCTTTAACACACTTTTGTACTTTAACATATTTACACACATATCCATTCTACTAAATACACCCTAATAAAAGCATTAATTACCAAACTATTCCACTTCCACGTTCTTTTGCATATCAGCCTCTTAGTTCTCTGCATCAACCTGGAGACGGCACGGGAACACAAAAACATAGGGGTGAGAATTCTACAATTCTCAGCAGGGTAACTCCCCCAAAGACACAATCATAATGTCATCGTCATCGCCCCAGCCACTTCAGTTTATTAAGAAAAAAGTGGTCATGCATTATGTAATAACGGTTTATTTTTAAAGTTCCAAATCATACTTTCGAAGTGGGTTACTTTTAACATTCAATCACTTAATGTACATGTACCATACTACTCAACATCGTACACTACTAACTTTCCACTTAAATATATTGGTCTCAATATCAGTACTAAACTTCTTCACTCGGCATATAAGACAAAGGATTTCTTAGAAAATTTACTTCTTAAACTTGCCTTGGCCCTTGACTAATCTTATCACATCTGGGCGTTACGTGTAGCCGTCCCAGTGGCAATAATGGGTAATAGATCGCCAGGGTGAGCTCATTCCTATACATGATCATTGGATTTACTTTCTCCAATTCTCACACAGACCTATTCCTAGCCAGGTTTACTTTCCCCGACTCAATTCAAGGGTAGTCAGGTTTACTTTCACTGATGCATCGGATTTACTTTCTTCAGCCCAAGGATTATAAATCTTATGCTCTTCTTGGTAGTTAGGTTTACTTTCCCTAACAAACTGGATTTACTTTCTCCAGTCCAAGAAACATAATCTTATGCTTTTCTTTCGCATATAAACAATTGTAATAATCATTCATATCTATGTGTACCTAACCTCATCAATAAGTTTGCATGCTCAATTACTCAGACTCATATTTAGGTACTCATGTCATACTAGTACAAAATGCCATCATTTCATCAATTCAAAGCATTAAGTTATTTTCAGCACAATGGCAGATTCCATACTATTGTGGTACGAATTTATTTGCACACAAAACAATCATTTCAGAGATTATAAAAATTGTAAATGACACCTCAATGTGTGACCAAGGTCCTGTAAAAATTTTAGGGTAATTAGAGTTCTCTAATACTCTTTAAAAATTTCAAGTGATAATTCCATCATTTGATATGGTAACAAAATTAGCAAAATTTACAGCTTCTGTACTAGCATTTCAGGCAGCATATGCTTAATTTCAGTTCTTGATTTTTCTAAGGCAATTTCACTCAAAATAAAAACCCAATAAAATTCGCGGGACTAGCTCAGGATGTTATCTCCAATATATATTTTTTTCAGGTCATGAAATTGCACACAAAAAGCCCAGAAAATTCGTGATCAAACACTGCCTGTCAGAAAACCAAAAATCCAATAAATATCACTCAACATCTTTTGACAAAATGATCTCTCTAACCTCATCCAAACACTTAAGAAAAATTCATATATCAATAACAACATAATATCAACCCAATTAACCAGAAATTTCAGATTGAAACCAGTAAGAATTGCTCAGAAAAATTTTGAAAGAAAAAGGCCAAAGAAAACCCTACTTTGAAAGCTTTTGAGCTTGATACTTCAAAGGATGTTCTAAGTGATCTCCCTTCACTTCAAAACACCAATTTCAGTCCTAAACCCTCCTTAGGCAGTGGGGAAGTGAGGTATTAAGGTGAGGATTTGAGATTTCAATCGGTTAGATTTGTAGGTATTGAGGTGTAGAACAAGTTTTGTGAAGGAGTTTTGAAGTTTTAACAACTCTAAGCTAGGAAAATGGAGGTTTCAATCAAGTTTCATACTCTTTGAAGGAACAAAAATGGAGGTGGCTGTGTGAACAAGAAGCTAGCCGAGAATTGGTTGCAAGGAGATAAGATTAGGTGTGTTATACTTATCTTGTCATAGATGTAGTCTTTGTATAATTAAAATATGCTTTCTTTCTAATAATAAAAAGGAATGAATGGCTAGGATTTAATCTTGTAAAGCAAGATTAAATCTTAGCCTTACACATGGCATATAAAGGATAAGCATTATCCCTTTTATAAGAATAAACTATCTTTTGGTGTTAGAAATCACACACCGAAATTTCACCGAACAGATGAAACAGTGTACCCGGGTAATCAAATATTGCCCGAAAAATAATTTCGGGTATAAAATCTTTATTTCTACCTATTTCTAACCATAATCATATAATTTCTCAATTTCGGGCATCTCCGGGTTCCAATTATAGGGTTTTGGCTGTCCCGGCGGGCTTGCGGGGCCCGCAAGTTACTATTCATGATCTTTTTTTTTTTTTTTACAAATCCGTTGGATCATCCTCCTCGTTGTTCAAACTATCAAAATTTTGAAATTATGACTAATAAAGTTCAAATTAATTTTTAGACAATTTTTAGGGTGTTACACCCCATACTAAAGCTTTCACATGTCCTAACGTGAAAATCAAATCAAACCAAGGTGTAACACCCTAAAAATTATTTAAAATTAATTTGAGCTTTATTAGTTATAATTTCAAAAATCTAACAGTTTTATCAACGATGAGGATGGCCAAATAGATGTGTTAAAAAAAAATTCAGTTCGGGCATGAATAGTAACCTTATAGGCTCCACGGGCCCATCAGGACAGCCGAAACCCTAAAATTAGGATCTAGAGATACCCAAAACTAAGAAATCATAGGGTTAAGGTTAGAAATAGTTAGAAATAGAGATTTTATACCTAGGATTAATTTTCGGGCAATGTTTGATTTCCTAGATATGGGGTTTTACTCGTTTAGTAAAATTTTGGTGTGTGATTTCTAACATCGAAAGATAGTTTAATCTTATAAAAAGGATAATGTCTATCCTTTATATGCCAAGTGTAAGGCTAAGATTTAATCTTGCTTACATGATTAAATCCTAGCCATCCATTTCTTTTATTATTAGAATTGACTACATAAATGTCATCTTTACTGCAAGATGAAAACAAAGGCACCAAGCTTATCCTTGAAGCTTGTCATTCTCGGCCATGTTTCCAGCACACAAACCTCCATTTTTCTTCCTCTCAAATAGCCATGAATAAGGTTTCAATCTCCAAAGGCCTAGCCTAAAATTGGTAAAACCTCAAAGTCTCTTTACTAAACTTGTTCTACTCATCAATTCCTACTAATCTAACCAATTGAAATTTCATTTTCTCACCAATCCTTGTAACATCCTAATTTTTAACTCAATACTCTAGAACATATTTAGGTTAATCATTAGTCTACTACGTCATAGTTTCCTTTTTACTTTAAAATACTTAGCGGAAAATACCAGTAAATTTTTTTTTTGAAATGTAAAAGCAAAGTGAGAGTCGCATAATACGATGAACGATGAAGCATAAAAGAAATACAACACAAATCCAAAGAAACACCTCATGAACATCTGATCATAAAACATGTAATTACACAACAGAATAAAACAAACCGCATATATAGATATCATATGCCCACTTAAGAAAAACGGGACTTAGTTTAGTACAGTACAGAACAAATACAACTGGAATAGAAATACATGGAAACATAAAAGGAGAACACCCACACCCTAGTGCACCTAAAATGGATAACCTTTAGGAACAAAAGAAGGCTATCCCAATCTACGTGTGGTGTGTACACTATTACTCCTCAAGCACCTCTATTGTTGGTAGTCTGGATAAGGTGGGACATAGCCGATCCAAGGACGAAGCACATCCGGAGTGGGCACTCGCTGTGGCTGGACGTGAGCTCCTCGACGAGGGCGCATGGACTACCTCCGAGCTAGCCTTGGTTGTGTAACCATCTCCTCACTACCCTCTACCCTCAGCGAGGGAGTAGGGACAGAGCTCTCAGAGTATAGATGGGTGGGTGGATCCTCTAATGGGTCAGTTTCTGAGTTCCTCGAACGGGGGACATAGTTGGGAAAATCACGGACGGCAGATTCAACAAAGTATGTGCGGAGTACCCTCTTGTTATGCATCCGCACACGCTCAAAAATCTTGTCGTCACCAAACGGGGAAGTCGGAGAAAAGCGATGGCTATGTATAGGGTGAGAAAAAGGGGCGTCCCAAAAAACACAAACACTCAGAGTATGCAGCTCCCCTCAAAATGATACGAATGGTGCTTCGGGTAGTAGTGCACCTCCCAGGTAGGAGTATCAATGAACAACACGAAAGTCACTATTTGAAGACGTGACAAAAAGAAAAGATAGAGGGGGTGAGAATCTTGCTAAAGAATCCCAGTAGGGTAGCCTCCTATCTAGGTGTCATCATCTACATCCTTAAGAACCTTGAGTTTCTTTGAAAAAGGTGAGCATGCATAAAATTCACTTATTAGGTTTGAAACTTAATTATCCAAGGTCCGTTCCTTTTAGGACGAGTCTTAATATCATGGATGCTACATAATAAAGCATGAATGCATGAAGATGCAATAAGCAGAATCAATTAAACATTTATAGAGCTATCATCATCATATAGGTGGCATAAAGTGGCATATACTTCTCATATAAAAGCATTTCTCTTTCTGTAACTGTGTGACATTCAAAGCATCGTACTGTACATAGGGATCACCCTAAAATCATCTCTAAGTTATGAGCTCATACCTTAACTAGTCGTCACTAGTTCTTACTTATCATCTGATAAGTGAAATCTCAATAATAATAATAATCATAACATAATGCGTCGCACCGATATCAAGTGCACGGTGAATATTGTCCTCTTCGGGGCATTACGTATTGCCGTCCCCCTCAAGGATTTGTTTCTGGGGCGTTATGTATCGCCGTCCCCCAGAACGCGTTCTCACAGTACTATGTCACATTCAAAACTCATATCTTTTTGAAAACTTTCTAAGTTCCTCAAATTTGTCAGAAATTCGACAGCATAACCACAGCATACCGAATTTCTTCTGAATTTGCTTTATGCCACATTCATATATATACATCATCATGAGCATCACAGTCATCATAAATTTTCATAATAAAATCATGCACCCACATGAGGTACTAAAGTTCATTATGCTCTTAAACCTAGGGTATCTTATGCTTTGACCTTTACGGGTCTTAAACTTGAGATATAATTGTTCTAACGTCCGCTATTAATCTTTTATGCACCTATGGGTTCACAACTAATATCCTCACTAATCTTTATGCCTAGGAGCAAAACCAAACAGCCCCATACAGATCTGCCATTTTCTAAAACTTGCGATTATGGGGTTCTAGAAACAACGTTTTAGACCCTTTCTACGTTCCGTCTTCGCCTAAGGCGCTATAAATCAAATCTAAACCAATTATGGGGCATTCTCATGCCTATGAACTAATTATAAACCATGTTTAATACATTACAAGGTTGCTGAACAGAAACAGAAAATTAAATAATCTAAGTGTTCTAGAATTGCACTTTTACAATTTTCTAGTTACTAGTTTCTCTATAGGTGCTAAAAATCAATCCTACATCAAATGTTACAAAATTTTTCATGATTAATCAATCCTAAACTGAATGTTATCCCATTAAAATAGTTTTGGCAGTGGCTAAAAATAAATGGGTCAAAACTATGCTAAAACTCAACTTTACAGTTTTTTTATAAGACTAGTTTCTTTCCTAACATGCATAGAAAGGCTCCTACCTCAACATATATACTTTTTAAACATTCTAGCATACCAAAACAACATCATACAGCAGCAAGCACATGAGGGCAGAATCGAAACATTAAAGCTCAAGCATCATTCAAAAATTGTGTCCTTAATATATACAAGTTACTAGTTTCTCTTGGATTCATTTTAGGACTTCTAAAACTCTTTGGAAACCAACTTATTTCATTAAAATCCTCATAAACTAAACAAGGGCAGCAACCATTTGAGTTGGCCCAAGATTGGAGTATAAAATGTAAAATCATACTTGAAATATTTTTTGAGTTCTCCTATGCTTAAGAAAAATCCTAAGACATAGATTATGGGCACTTGTGGCTAGATGAAACTCACACCAAGCTCATCATCATCACATGGCCGAATTGTGCATTCAAGGGAATGCTTGCATAACCAAACTTTAGCTTGAGATAAAAGGGCAAGTCTTTGAGTTCTAGGATCTTTAAGTGATGACAAAATATAAACGTGCTATGCATTCTATTTACTCTTCATTATAAAGTAAAGTGAGAGCTTCAAAGTAAATATGAGATGCAAGAACTTGAAAGTAAATATGCAAGTTCATTTTATCTTTTAAGACTTAAGTGATAACTTGAAATATAAACATGAATGCAAGTCCAGTTCTTTATTTTAGTGATCTAGACTCCACAATAATCGACTTTAAGGCCGAAATATGTGAGCTTCGAGATTGATTATTAGGTGATATGAGAATGCAACTCTTGTTTTAATATTTACGTTGTAGGTGATTAGCTCAAAAATAAATATGCTAGGTAAGAAAAATAAATATGCAAGTTCATTTTTACATCTTTACTGGAGCTCCTACAAGACTTTAAAGGAACTTAGACCTCAGCCCAAACTTATCATAGGAAGGTAAAGCAAGCTTTAGAGTTCTTGTACCAAGATTTACAAAGAAACCATATGATGTGAACTTCATCATCAAGCTTAAAGAATGGATCGAAAGAAACAAGTTAAACATTAATATTATTTAAAGAACCAAAAATGGATCAAGTTAGAAAACCAAGCTTTGAGTTTTAGAAACTATCTCACCATGTCTTTGATGACAAAACCAAAATATCAAGAAAAGGAAACCGTGGCCGAAACCATGAAGGAGAAAGGATGAAACTTTGAAACTCTAGAGGTCATGATCTTGATGATACATCAACACCAACATCATGTGCTCTCATCCTTGAGTCATTTCCCCTAACATAAACCTTAAAAATCAAAACTAGGATCAAGGAAAAGGAATGAAAACCAAATCTAGAGCATGGAAAGAAAAGGAAAAACCGAAAACATCCTTTGCTCAAGAACCAAGATTAAGCTTTAGAGGTTGCTCAAGTGATGAACATCATCATGAAATTCTCATCATCAAGCTCTCATTTTCAAGCCTTATAAGGCCCTTGGCCCAAAAGAAAGAAAACAAAGAGGAAGAAAGAAGTTCTAAAAGATTCAAGAGAAATCATAAAGCACATAACTAATTAAGAACTTTTAATGAATGAAACACTTAAAATAAAATCCCTACCAAGTAATTGGAAGTTGAGATGAGAGAAGAAGGTGAACAAGTTAAAGAAGTTGAAGAAGAGGGACTCTTGAACTTGAGAGAAAAAGGAAAGCTTTAAGGTGCTCTTGAAAACTCAACTTGGCAAATGAACCAAAAGTGGTTCAAGTTCATTCAAGCATGCTATTTATAGAGAAATGAAACATGAGGGGTGAAAATGGGGGGAAGAATGGTGCCATTTCTAGGGGAAGTAGGAGGGAGAAAATATCTCTTGGTTATGTCATTTCAAGGTAAGGTGTAAGGCATGGTGTAGCATGCTTCTTTGAGTGTGTGGGTGAACAAATTTGTGGTGCAAGAGGGGATGAGGTGGTGCCACTTTTTGGGGATCCAAGGGAAGGAAAATCTTTCATTTAATTATGGTTTAGAGGTGTGTTTAAGTGTAGCTTTGATTAGGCTTAGGATTAGGAACTTGTAAGTAAGTGTGTAAGTGAAAGGATAGGTAATCAAGGCTATTTTAAGGCATGATTAGTGAGCATTCTAGCCCATTAGTGGGGTCAAAATCCTACTCTACCTAGGCTTCTTGGAGTATGGAGAATGAATAGTGAAAATACTATTCAAGATTCTATGTCTTGGAAACTTGAGTTTTTAAAAGAAAAAGGGGGGGGGGGTTGAGTTTAATCTAAGCAATCTTAGGTGCTAATTAATTTTAATGACTTATTCTGACTCTAGATTAATTATGAAAATTAATTAATCTTCGATTGGAGCCTAATATTGCTTAGGTTTTGCTTAATCACATCATTAAGCTCAAATGGCACTATGCTAGGGGCAAAATCGTAATTTTACACAAAAAATGCCCAAGACCACCGGGACTTAAATAGGTACTTTTAAACACATGAAAACGTCATTTTAAACCTTTGGGGAAAGTTTTGGGCTCAAACGGCACCTTTACCCGCGTAAAATGTTATAGGGGTATTTTGGTTATTTTGACCCGAAACTGCAGAAAACACAATTTTTGTTTCCAAAATCACTCAAGGACCATCCAATCCCCTTCAAACATTGAGTTGACCCTTCGAGGACTGCCGGGTTGGCTATCCTCGAATTTCAGGTTGAAAATGATCTCAGGGGCATTTTGGTTATTTTCTCTCAGACATAAAAATCGAGGCGTTACAATCCTCACCTTGCTATCTCATAGCTCACTGATTGGGGAAGGGTTTGGAGTTGGTTTGGTGGCCTTAAAGTGAAGAGAAATCATTTGGAGGCTCTAAAGTTTTCAAAGTAGGGCTTTTGAATCTCTTTGGCTTCAAATTTGTTTTCATGCTTTGCTCACTGATTTGGCTACATGGTTTTGCTTGCATTGGTCGATAATATATGTATATTGATGTATTAATTTTGGTAGAGTTTTTGGATGATGTTAGAAAACCCATTTTGGCAAAACAAGTTTTGAATCATGTGCTGGAATTCATAGATTTGTACTAACAGGTTATGAATCACGAATTTTTTGAAGCATTTGTAGATGCTTTTATGAGCTAGAAATTATATGTTGAAGCTCACATCCTAAACTAGTTCCATGAATTTTATTGAGTTTTGATTTTGAGTTATACTGCTTTAAAAAAATCAAGAATCGAGATTGTAACTACCCTGCTTGGATTATGGGAACTGAAGTTATGATTTTGTATAATTTTGTTACCATAGTAAATGATTGAATTTTCTTGAAACTTTTACAGAGTATTGGGCACATATTGAAGTTAAACCATGATTTTTCTTTAGAATTGATTTAATCATTTGCTAGGGCTAAAAATTATCAATTTCGGTTCTTGAGCTAAGCTTAGGTGGTACCTGACCACCAAAGTTGTCTAATTTTATTAACATAGTTAAAGAATGATTCTTGCCTTGAAATTTTTATTGGATCTTGTGGACATATTGAAGTGTCACGGAGAATATTTATAGCCTTTGAATTGGTTGTTTGATATGTGAAATAAATCTTGCTACTTAAGCATAAATTCTACCAATATGCTGGAGTTGAATCCAAATGTTGATTTAGTGATATAATGACTTTTAATTCAAGTATGATGTAAATGAATGCATGCTATGGACTTTAAAGATTGATTTGTGAGAAATGAATGAGAATTATATTGTGAATAACTGCCTATATGTGGCTTATGCATGAATTTGAGAAAAGAAAAATACATGATGAAATTATGTGAGAAAAGACTTACGTTGAATAAGAGGAAGGAAAAAAGAGGAACTTCCCTAGGAATATTATAACATGATAGATGTATTGGCTAGGAATAGATCTGTGTGTGATTTGGAAAAGGAAAAAATAAAGTTTGATGATCACATATAAGAATGAGCTCAATCCTGACAAGCAGTGTATTTCCCATTTGTGGAGTTATCCAAGTGGATACCATTTGGTATAAACTATCCGCTGTGGTGTTGTCCATAGCAGATATACACTGGGTATAAACTAAGTTTTTCCTATGTTGACGAAAAGAGAAAAATGCACCGAGTTGAGTTCTATGGCTATAAGTGAAACCATGCCACTTTGAGATAATTTCACTATATTTAGCATATGCATAATCATATCATACTTAATTGCTTGATTAAAATTATTTACTATGTGTTTAAGCTTTATGATATATGTGTATTGAGTGGTTGATTGCTAAACGCTACCCATTTTGGAAAGATTGATTTTGAACTTTAAAAATGAACCATTGTTATGTAATGCATGATTATTCTTTTTATAAATAAACCAAAGTGGCTAGGACGATGATGATAATATGGATTTCTTTATTATGTGTTTTGGGGATACCCTACTGAGAATTTTAGAATTTTGACTCCTATGTGTTTGTGTTCCCATGTCTTCTCTAGCTTGATGTAGAGAACTATGAGGCTGCTATACAAAAGAACTAGGAAGTACAATAATGTACTAGTTAATGCTTTTATTATGTTATATTTAATGGAATGGTATGTATATAAATATGTAAGAGAATAAAGGTGTATTTAAGCTCATAAAAGAGCTTCCTTTTGCACTTAACTATGTATCAAATAAATGTTTTGTTTCTCTGCTATATATTTTAATAGAACTACAAATTAGTTACTTCACGATTTGATCAATTTTGCTATAGATAATTAAGAAAGACCGTTAATCTATAAGTAACAACTCCTAAGTCCGATGTCATGGCTTAAGATTGATGTTGTACTTGGGAGGATGTTACACAAGGCATGGACAAGAAATAGTATACAAGGATTAGACCAGACTCCTAACACTAAATATGCATAATGTATGAAAACAAATGACAATACATCAATCTAATGAATCAAGAGACACAATAGTAAGGTTTCACACAAACAATCAAGAGAATTTCAACAAGCAAGGATATAGCACAAGGTAGACACCACACACATGATGTATGGACTAAGTACAAAAATCCTCCCAAGGTCAGTGTTTGCCACTAATTCACTAAAGTGTTTTGGTTATGATGCACTTGCAATCATCTCAAATGAAAATGCGTTACCATAGGCTTGCCACGGGTCTCATTCTTTATTTTGTCACATACACATGCATACTAGATCAAGAGTACTTGCCTTCGGTTTTAAGGGGGCTTCGGTGAAGGTAGGTAAGTATGTAGGCCAATAAAGCTAAACCTCTAGTTAAAGGATAGCAAATGCATACACCAAGAGTATAACTGCTTAAAGGTACACTTTGTCCAACTTAAAATCACAATTACAAGCCTTTAATTTCAATGTGGCACACCATCAACCAAACTTTTTCATAATTTTTTTAATATTTTCTTGGTGTGCCACTTGCTACATTTGGGGTACATTGTTCCTCCTTCACACTTAAATTGGAGCATGTCTGCATGCTTTCCCCCATACTTATGCTTATGCATATATAAGAATTTGCACAAATTCTCTACTACGCCAAAAAGTTTGGGAATTTTCACATTTTTTCAGTTTTGGTTAATGATGTGCTAAAATAAAAGAATGGGCAATAAGGCTCAAATGGGATAAATAATGGTAACATATAAAGGATGGTTATATGGGTAAGTGGCCAAAATAAGAAAAAATGCCTCAATCATATTCAAGCATGCACATGGAAACGTATTTTCAAACAAGACCCTAAGCAAGTTCTAGAATGCAAAGCCAAAGAGGAAAACACACATGAAGAAATAAGTATAGCACATGATAGCCCAAACAAGGAGCTCAAAATCTCTCAGGTAAAAGTGCACGTACTCAATCCAAACAACACAGTGAATCCACCAAGCATGTAATAGAAAATGAAGTCAATGCCAAGCAAGTCAATAAAATGCATGTGGTTTGAGCCTATGCATGTAATCTCTAAGGTGTTAAAGGAATGATGTAGAAAAATAGAAGAAAAAAATAAGAAAAACCTCATGATGGGTTGTCTCCCACCCAACACTTTGTTTTAACATCCATATGTTGGACGGTTAGGACCTTTATAGAGGGTGTGCAACTTTAACTTACGATATGCCATTTGAGCCTCCAAATCTTTGGGGACTTCATAGAGGTGCATCAGTTGGTGCCCATCAATGTCACATCGAATCATGCTGGGGTTCTCCAACTCAATCGCACCACTGGGATACACACGAGTGACCCTGAATGTTCCTTTCCATCTAGACCTTCACTTTCTAGTCATCAGTTTTGTCGGGGCTCATGCAGCAAAATTCTTTACCCTTTATAGGGCTTTTTTCCCACTATGGACTATTCCTGAAGCACCTGAAAAACTGATGACTATTGCTTGGATGGCATACCTATATCTAAAAACTTAGAACATTCTAACACAACAGGCTCATCATATCCCATGGGAGAAGAAAAAGCAAGGAAAATGGGGATGTGTATCTTTACAAGCAAGCTACAACATATATTTTCTACCAATGAATCAATGACATTTATGCCAAACAAAGAGTGTTCATCATGGGGATAATCCATTGCATCAGATAAATAGAATTAGACTTCCATTTCAACACACTTTATAGATAGTATGCTAACATGAACATAAATCATAGTTCTAGTGGTTTTCAAAATATGTCTACTCATGATCAATGTATGCTGGCTAACATTAGTGCTATTCTCCATCTCAAGCACATAAAAATCAGTAGGGTATATTAAATCATTTACCTGTACTAGAACATCTTGCAGTACTCCTTGTAGCTTGGTGATGTTGCGGTTGGCAAGGTGAATTTGCAACCGGTGGGCTTTAGTTCTCCAAAGTATAAAGATGGGTAAAGTGATTCAAGCATAACATTAATGCTAGCTCCAAGGTCAGTTAAGGCTCTCATGATGTGCAAGTTCCCAATGGTGCAAGGAACATAAAATGTGCCCAGTTCCTTGTACTTGGTTGGCAGGTTGCTTGGCTTAATAATATAGGAAGTATTTACCCCGTAGTTACTTTTTCTTCCCTACTACCCTTGATCTTCCTTTTATTAGTGCACAAATCTTTCAAGAATTTTGCATACTTAGGAATTTTCTTGATTGTATCTAATAAAGATATGTTTACCTCTACTTTTTGGAAGGTTTCCTAGGCTTCTGGATCAAGTTATGCTATAGTAGCTGTCTTAGGTTGCATCCTTTGTAGGAATGGCAGTGGAGGAGTAGGGTTTTGGTCTTTGATAGCTTTTATTGAGTGCTACAGTGCTATCTAGAATCCTTCTTTGTTGCTTCTTCTATCTCAACTGAGCACTATGACGTTGTTTGAGCGCTGCATTGCTATTTGAGCATTGTGATGCTCAACAGAAACAACCCCAGACCTAGTTTTCTATTACTGATCTTCTTCTATAAGCCTGGCTAACTCTAGAAATTTTGTCCTAGACCTCAAGGTAATTGCACAGACATTTCCCCTTGGATTGATCAAAGTTTGAAAGGGTAACTAGGCAGCTAGGGCTAGCTGGCTTTGATTATTTTTTATTTGAGTCATCTCCACTCTCAGCTGGGTATTCTCTTAGTCATCTCCCCTCTCAGCTCCATCGTTATCTTCATCATCTTAGTCATAGTATGATCTGAAGATAGAGGTACAAGAAGGGCTAGTTGGCTTTGATCAGGTGTCAGGTACTTCTATTGTAAAGGTATTTCCCCACTTCATATTGGGATGATTTTTCCAATTTAGGTTATAAGTGTTCCCAAATGAAAACTAGGTTGGCTGGCTCTGATAAGGGTTGTTATGGCTACACTAGTGATTTTTATCATCTTGCAAAGTTAACCACATTTCTGTATGATGGTCATATGAGGTACAAATGCCATAAATCTTAGGAACCACTAGAGTTGCCACTGAATAACCATCAGCTGTTGCATAAGCCCAAAGAATATCTGTAAGGTCTGGGTCAATACTGGATTTTCTGGCTGGCTCACTTCATCAAGGCCTCTAGTAGTTGTGGTTGCCCTGGAACCAAATTGCTAAAAGTTTACAGCCATATTCTTAATCAAAGCATGGGCCTTTACTAGAGTCTTATCTAGAAGTGCCCCTCTAATAACAGCATTTATCATGCATCTATCAGCAGGTAACAAACCATCATAAAAGTAATAAAAGAGGAGTTGCTCCGAAATGTAATGATTGGGGCAGCTTACACAAAGGAGTTTGAAGTGCTCCCAATATTCATGTAAATTCTCATTAGTCTGGTAGATTTTGAAGATTTCTTTTTTGATATAAGCCACTCTAAAAGTGGGAAAATACCTTTTTAGGAAAAGCCCCTTTATCCCCATCTAACTGTTCACAATCGCATCTGGCAATTTAAAAAACTAGTTTTCTATAGCACCCTGTAGGGAAAAAGGGAATGGTCTCAGTTTGACATCATCCACCTTTACCCCATTAAGTTTCATGCTGGAGCACACCATGTAAAGCTTCTTCAAGTGCTAGTGGGGGTCTTCTCTAAGTAGCCCATGGAACTTGGGTAGAGCATGAACCATATACCGATAAGCTCAAAATCATTATCTAGCCTGGGTTATGAATGGCCAAAGGCTACTGGGTAAAATTGTAAGCTCCAGAATCCTTCAGAAAGCTTAATGGTTTTGAATGACAACAAAGCCAATTTAAAGAAAATATTTTGAAGAATGTCCAATGTTTACCTTGAGTTTTCTTGACAAAGTATAACAGGTCAAATTCGGTTCGTATATTATAGACTTAAAGCGAGAGTAATATTTCACTTTGCATGTGTAAGCATGTTTCATCTCATGGGAAAAGATTAAGCCAAATAAAAATTGAATATTATATCAAGCAAAGTATGTGTATACAGATTAAAGCATAATACAAACATAAAGCAAGAATAATGTTTCACTTTGCATACGCAAGCATGATTTATCTCATGAGAAGAGATTGAGCCTAATAGAAAGTGAATGCTATTTCAAGCAAAGCACGTATACATGCTTATGGACCAAAGCATAAAAATAGACTTAAATCGAGAATAATTTCACTACACATGCGCAAACATGTTTTATCTTGTGTGAAGAGATTGAGTTTAAATGAAGTGATCATTATCTCGTGCAAAGAATGTGTAAATGCTTAATGTCTGAAGGAGATCAAGTCAAGAAAGAAGAAACCAAGGAAAGTGTCTTCAGAAAGTAGCTTGGGACATCAGAAAGCTCGCCCAAGATGAAAGCTCACCCAGGATGAGGAAATCAGAATATCCATGAGTAAAGTGTTACTTGACCTCCAATCATCGTAATCACAAAGAAATCATCATCAAAGAGATTGGATTGAAGACCAGAAGACTGAAAAATCATCAAACAATTTGTTACGCACATTAGAAAGCTAACATTTGTGTGGAGCATTGAACGCTACAAGAAAAGAAGGGAAATTTGAATTTTGAAATTCAGATTTTAATTTAGGGTATGTTTGTGAGTTTGGATTTTAAAGGGGAAGGGAAGGGAGGTGAAGACTTGTGGTGTAAAATTATATTAAAAATCCTCCCTTCCCCTTCCTTCTCCTCCAAAATCCAAACTCAAAAACATACCCTTAAAGTGTAACCCAGTCGTCAAATTGGTACATCATCTCTTTGCCAAATTGATCAACCATCCTGGCTTCATGAAGGAGGAGTTCAGAAACCATGCATTAGAAAGTAAAGAAAAAGAGCTTATGAAGGGAGATCAGAAAACTCAAATATTACAATGGTTTTACAACCTATGTGACAAATCTGTCAGCCTCACTTCTAGCTCACTCTTCCAAGACACATCTGATAATCAACACATGTCACTTGGAGATCTGATCAAAGGCAACGGTCATAAGGGAAGACCGCTATATATAGAGAGATACCATGCTAAAAAAGAGATATGAGAGAGCCTATGCTTAAAAGAGAGGAAACTATGTTTAAATCCCTCCTCATCCTGTAAAGTTCATCATTCTTTATGTAATTAGATTCCTTACATGTAAAAATCTTCTTTCTTATTCTTGTAATGTAAAAACTCTTCTTAGGAAGAAATATGGAAAGGAGTTACTCTTGTTTCCCAAGTCTGTTTTTCAATATATTATCATTAAGGAAACTTGAGTGTAGGTTTGTTTGAGTGGCAACCCAAACACTTAACCTTTGTATCCTCAATCCATTAATGATCAGTATGAGGCATAGCTTGGAGAGGCTAAGGTAAAAATACTTACGACAAGATAGTAAGATAGACTTACTCATCACGGTTTAGCTTGGAGAGGCTAGTCAAAGGCTACTTGAGGCTTGGAAAGGCTTGGAATAGACTACTTGAAGGCTTGGAGAGGCCTGAAACATACTACTTGAGGCTTAGAGAGGCCTAGAATAGACTACTCATGATAAGCTTGGAGAAGCTGGAGTCAAGACTACTTAGTTAGGCTGGAGTCAAGACTATAGGCCGGAGTCAGAACTACTTGCAGCCTGAAGAGGCTGGGGAAAGAATATTAACAACGTGCTGAAGGAGTCGCCTATCAGTCACGGGGTGGCTTGGAGAGGCCAAAGTCAAGACTACTCATGTTAGCTTCGAGAGGCTAGTACAGAACCACTCAAAATCCTTAGTTACGGGTGAATTCTGAAATCCTTGGATGATAGCTTGAGAAGACTAATGAAAATACTATCCATCTTTACTTTCTCAGGATGAGAAAGTTTGTTGTTATAGTAAAACTCAACAATTGTTGAGTACTGGATGTAGGCATAATGGTCGAACCAGTATAAAATTCCTTGTGTTCTTTCTCTTTTCTCCCTAATCTCGTTTACTTTCAGTTTTGCATTATTTCTTTTCTTTACTCATCTTTATTTGCTTCATCATTTGTTATCTTCAACAATATAGTGTTTATCTCTTAAGCTTTTGTTCCTAAATGTCTCGGTTCAATCACTCTCATCAGAAAGTAACTATCTAAAACTACTAACATTTTTCGCTGCACCTCAAGCTCATGCTTGATAGTACTCTGTTTCTAACGTTTCAGAAAGTAAAGAAAGAATATCTGAAGAAAAGCAAAGCACCATTCAACCCCCATTCTCATGCATATCTTCACCTACAGAAATCAAGAGTAGTGAGCTCCCTCAGTATATGCTAGCGGTTTCCTAGATTGCCAGTATCACTTGAAACAGGAAACAGAGGATCATAATGCTTAGGAAGTTCCTTTTGTTGATGCTTTGCCTGTCTGATCCACTTTAAAGTTTTCTCAATTTTAGAATCAAGAGGTAGTAAATTACTAGTAGACAAGCAACGCTTCATAAAAAAGAACAACCAATTTTTTCCTTAGAATAAAATAAGCAGCAGAAAATAAAATAAAAATAGTAAATAAATTAAAATTTGGAATAAAATAAAATAAAATAAAACAATCAAAATAAACAACTTAGTTCTAATGCTTTCCTGGAAATGGCACCAAAGTTTGAAGTGAGGTTATCGCCTACCTCCTCAAATTAGAAATTCTTTTACACAAAGTTGCAACAAGAAAATGTAATAAAAGGACACAACCTAGGTCGTCACTCGAGAGGGCTTTATGACTTAGTTGGAAAACTTGAGGGTTTTGAGAATTAAAGCAAAGCGATTAAAATTAAATGATAATAGCAATAATGAAGAGTACACTAGTGCAAGGTATTCCTAGGAATGGAATTAATTATCATTGACTAAATATTGAATCTATTAGTGGCTATTAGTAATTAATTATTGACAATTCTACTAGTGATCAATTGATCCGTAGAATTTGATCAATGCAAATAAACAATAAACGAGATCTCAATTTATTTAGAAATTACAGTGATTTACAATACCAATTGCTATAGCCTAGCTTCCAATCGAAAGATTAATTCTAATATTCTCCCTCAAATATAAACCAATGGATCCATTAATTTATGCCCAAAGGGTTTCCCTAATCAATAATAGTCAATTTAGTTATTCTAATAAAAATTATAGCAATCACCATAATAATTTTAAGAATAGAAATTGAAGAACATTGAGAAAATTAAACTAATGCATTCAATATAAAACAAAGGGTCTCAAATATTATCCCAATCCATCCGGAAATCCCTACACCAGAAAGAAAATATACTCATTTATCCCGGAGGATTATAACAGTGAAAAAAATAGAACCTAAAAATAATAACAATAATCTTTGCCACAATCTCGAAGATAAAGCACCTTCACTAATGGAATCCATAAGAAAGAGAAGAATAGAGAGAAGAAGATGTAGAGAGAGACGTAGAGAGAAAAATCTACCAGCCTCAAGTTTGTACCAAAAACTAGGGTAAATATTTGTGTCAATCTTCTATATATTGCTCTCTAAGATAGTCCAAAGTAGGGCCAAAAAATAGATTAATGTTATGTAATACTACTATCGCACTAGTGCTATAGTGCTAAAATGAGCATTGCAGTGCTCTCCAGAGAGAGTGGCCAAAAAATTGATGGTTATGGCTCTGCCGAGTGCTGCAGTGCTCACCCGAGAGTAAGCTTCCATGATTCTGCTTCTTTTAAGCTCCAAGCTACTTTCAGAAATCTCCAGTCTTGTTATTGACATTTTGCACTTGATCTAAAGCTCCTGTGCACAAAACCATACTCAAAGAGATAAGTCAAACACAACAGGGTGTAATTCAATAATTATCCTAAGATCAGTGCAATAGTAACAATTCTATCAAAATCAAACAATAAAGACTAAATCAAAATCGTAAGTATTGACATCAATAACTAAATAAAACTTTATGAAAAAGCTAGGGTTTGGTAGTAAGATAAGTGGCATAAATGCCCCTTATCAACACCCTACTGAGAATTTCATAATGGCCACCCTCTATGTTTATGCATTCTTATGTAGTCTCATGAGAACAAAGAAGTTGCTCATGTTAGAAGTGTATAATTCAAAATAGCTCAATGGCTGAAGACCACTTTTAGTTTTTGTGATTATGAATATTTAACAAGACATATGTGTATTAAAGCTCATAGAAGAGATTTTTTTTATATTTGGATATGTATTATATGAATACTTGTTTCATTTTTATATATTTAAGTAGAACTATGGCATAGTTACTGCAAACTCAATCGAATGGTATCAAAGGAGTTCATGTAGGACCTTTAGGATTAGACTAGCTATACTTCCAATGTATAAATAAGTCATGCCTTGAATCTTATTTGTATGATAAGATATAAGGTTTAAATATGCATGATAGTCTAGTGGTGTTGTAGTTGGTTACTATCACATTTAGCATAATGTTTAGCCTGATTAACTCAATATCTTTTATTAGTGTGTTTGGGAACTAATAGCAGACCACATACATACTAGGAAAGGGAATACTGAGCTGGAAGACGCGATGGGTACTTTTCATGAGATGACTGCTACTATGAGGGAACAAGCTACAGTGGCGAACCAAATAATAGAAAGGCTAGAGGGAAATACTGATGGAAACCTGGCTATACACCCAGGAGAAGCAGGTAGACATAGGGTATTAGAAGTTTGTTGAATTCAGAAAAACAAACCCATTACCTTTTTGAGGAACCTTCAATCCATATAGAGTAGAGGAATGGATTAAGGCAATGGTGAAAATTTTGTCATTGCTTGCTTGTACAGAGGACCAAAATGTGGCCTTTGCTATCTACATGCTAGAGGCAAATGCAGAACTTTGGTGAGTCAGCATCAAGAGATTATTTGAGGCTTCTCAAATAGTAATAACTTAGGAGATCTTCAAGGAGGCATTCTACTAAAAGTATTTCCTTGCCTACGTAAGGAATGTAAAAGAATTGGACTTCATAGGACTCAAACAAGGAATTATAACTATGGCAGAATACACTGCAAATTTTGAGGAGCTATGTCTGGAAGTGTATCAAATATGAAGGTGGACTACAAGAAGACATTGAAGCTATTGTCAGACTTTTAGAGATTAGAGACTATGCTGCCTTAGTAGACAAATATCAACTAGTGGAAGGAAATAACAAAAAGCTAGTGACTGCCAAGTCCGCTAAGAACAATTCTAAGAAGAGACTACCACCTGAAGACTAAGTCTATGAGGATGCCCCACCCTAAAGGAAACAGTTTTAACCCAGTCCATATGAGGATAAACAACAACAAAAGTCAACCTAGAGGCAAGATTATCCAAGTTGTAGGAAGAATAATGGAAGTAGGCATTGCTTGGCAAGTCAATACGTATTCTATTGCTGTGGAAAATTAGGGCATAAGATGTGGAAGTGTCCAGTTAAGTATTCAAAACCAACTATGCAAAACCACAACAACGGAGTAGTTCACCCTAAGTGCTAAGGGGACATCACCACCTGACGATTTGATATGAGGTAAGAACACTTCTACTACATTATAGGATTTGATTGTTACCTTTGGATTGGCAATATGTAGATTGCTTGTTTGAATTGTGTAAACTATCTTTTCAAATCAATGTCAAATGAATTTTGTGGGCAGCATTTTTTTAAGGAGGGTGGTATTATATCATGTTGAAGTTATTCCAAAAATTTATTTCGACTTTATTAATCAGAATTTCAAAATATTGATAGATTTAGTCATCAGGAAAAATGACTTAGCGATTACAAAAAAAAAATGAATAGTATTTTTAAGCCTGTGGATGACTAGTAACTTTGGAACTGGGGCTAGAGGAAAACAAGGGTGATCTTGGGGCTAGAAAAACTTAGACTCAGGAACCATGATAGAATATTTAGGCATAGGGCCAAGATATAGATATTTTAAGCTTCTCGGGTATGGTATTATACCCGTTCAGTGAAATATCAGTGTGCAATTTTAACATCGACAAGGCAACTTGCTCACTAAATTTATTTAAGCCACTGTTGTTGAGCCAAGTGGGTGACATAGATTAAAACTTGTCAAGTAAATTTTAATCTTGGCCTTTCACTAATTTTAATTTCATCGAGGGACTAATATTTCATCTGTTCAGTAAAATTTCACTGTGTGATTTCTTGCACCGTATAAAGCTTAGCTAGAGAGAAAGCTTCCTACAAATGTCAAGGAGAAGAGCCACATATCCTATCTTTAGGAAGATTACATTAGAGCTATACAAAAGTCTTAATTTTTATTGCAAAGTTATATTTATTTTGTGGTAAAAATTATTAACACATCTTCTTTATTAATAACACAAAAACACACCTCCCATTTCTTTGCCATAGAATTTGGCTAGTCCCTTTCTGAACCTCTCTATTTTTGTTTCTCTACAAACACTTCATGAACTAGTTTGAAGTGTTGTTTTACAACATCAAAGATCAAGGACTTAAATGCAAAACCTAAGGCATCCTTAAATGCAAAACCTAAGGCACCTCTTGAAATCTTCACATTCAACTCCAAAAAAGAATTTCTATCTCACTTTACCAATAAAAAAAGCTACTATATCACTGCTTAGAAGAGGGTTTTGGCTGGTCTAAGATTGAAGATTGGGTGGAAAAACACTTGAAGAACCAAGACAAGTGCAAAAGTCTTCTAGCAACAAGTATGGTTTTCTTGCAATTCTCTTTCAATCAAACTTTGTTTCTCTGAAAATTTTCAAGGAATTAGGTTAGGGTTTGGTTTTTTATCATAAGATTGAGTGAAATTTTAATGAACAAGCATGGTTTGTTAGAATATGTTCCTAGAATGTTTTTTGTTTTTTCAAATTACATCTTGGTTGAGTATGCTAAAAACTCGATTTTCTGTCTAGCGGTGTTTTTGCTTGATTTTAGAAACATACTCAGAAATATCTTTTTGATATAAAATTTTTATGTAGTGAAAGTCAAGATAACTCCATACTTTTTCTTGAGTCCATTTGTAGAGTTTTACTTTTTTAAAAATTCAAAAAAAAGTGGTTAGGGTTGCTGTCTGATAAGCTAGCTTTGAATATATAGGTTTGTCCAATTTTGTTACTGTATCAAATGATGAAATTTTTAAATGCTGTGGTACATACTTTGAGGTCTAACCCTAAATTTTTACAGAAATTATTGAGTTTATTTGATATGATAACAAAATTGGGAACTCTGATTATGGCTAAGATTAGATTGTTTTTGACTATCGAACTTGAAATTTTTTTTTGGTATAGCTTGAGACTTATTTTGTTCTAAAATTTTTACAGGATCTCATAGACATATTGAATTTTATCTGAAAATTATTTTATCCTATATTTATGGTGTTTAGTAATTTAACCATAATTTTCTGGACAAAATGTTAATGAGCTGAAATTCTGAGTATATATTAATGACTTGATATCATGTATACTATGTGAACTTATTGATGATGTTATGTGCATGTAAATGTGAAGTGCTTATGATAATAAGAAATCCCCTTTGACACTAAGTTAGGGAAAGTAAACCTAGTTAAGAATAGTACTATGTGAGAATCAAAGAAAGTAAATCCGATAATCATCTATAGGAATGAGCTTAGTCCTAATAAGCAGTCTATTACCCTGAAATAGGCAAGGCTACTTAAGTCAATAGTAGATAAAGATGAGACCGCCTTCGATATGTCAAAGGCATGTAAAGATAAGATATATATGAGCTCCCCTTCGACATATCAAGGGCACGTGAAAATGAGAAAGATATGTATATGGGATCCCTTTCAACATAATAAGAGCACGTGAGGATAAGAAAGCTACGAAAGTAAAGATAGTCATTACATTTATCATATGCATACTCATATTATCCTGAATTATTTGCCGATGATAATTTACTATAAGCTTGAGTATTATGATATATGTGAATTAAGTGATTGAATGCTAAAAGAAACCCACATCAGAAAGATAACTTTGAACTCTAAAATGAATCTTTATTATATATTGCATAATCACATTCTTTTAATAAACCGAAGTGGCTGGTGTAATGCCCCTATTTTTTTCCTTGTGTACAAATGACCAAAATGCCCCTAAGGTCATTTCTGCCTGGGAATTGAGGAAAGCTAGTCCAGGCAAACCTCGAGGGAATATTTTAGTGCTTGAAGGGGGATT
Source organism: Dalbergia cochinchinensis (assembly GCA_031216125.1). Taxonomy (NCBI): domain Eukaryota; kingdom Viridiplantae; phylum Streptophyta; class Magnoliopsida; order Fabales; family Fabaceae; genus Dalbergia; species Dalbergia cochinchinensis. The sequence goes on from CM062371.1 coordinate 26,540,545, forward strand.
AATTGTGTTATGTGTATTGTTAGAAATGAAAATCTCAATTTTTGGTTTTTCCGCATAAAATTACCAAAATACCCCTATGGCTAATTAACATAGAATTAATTGCTGATTAGGCCCGGACTTCTCCCAGAAGTTTGGAATGTCATTTTTAAGAGATATTTAATGTTCATATAAGCCCGGGTGATCCTGATGAGTTTTTATGCAAAATTACTATTTTACCCCTAACTAGTGCATTATGGGCCTAATGGTGTAATTAAAGAAACCTAAACAATATTAGGCTCTAATTAAAGATTAATTAATTTTAATAATTAATCTAGAGTCAAAATAATTAACTGAGGTTAATTAGGGCCTAAGATTGCTTAAAGAAACTCAAAATCCCTTTCTTAATCCGAGACTTTGCGTCATATCAAATGAAAAAGTGTTTTCTCTCTCTAATTCTTTAAATCATGGAAACCATGATGTGATGAAATTCCTTGCTAATAAAGGTAGATTTCCACTAATTGAGCAAGACAACTCTTTAATCTTGTCTTGTATGGCCTTAATCATTTGTTATCTTACCTAAACATTCATTTACCAATTCCTAAACAAATACCTAATCAAGTTTATCTCTAAACTCAACTCCTAATATAAAAGAAAGAAAAATATCTTCTTCCTCCCATGCCTCTATGATGGCCACCCATACCTCCCATCACACCCTCACATGTGTCTTTATATACAACACACACTCAAAGAAGCCTATACTTCAGCATTCACTTTTTTTGGATTTGAAAACTTGTCTTGCAATTCTCTCTTCTCTCACCTCTCAAAAACTCTTTTTTCTTTCTCCACCACCACAAGAACCACCCTCACCACCACTTCTCAACCTCAAATCACTATAAACCACCCTCAAGAAACACAATCTTTCCACCTCTAAACACAAGAGCTCAAGAACAATTTTCTTTCCTTTTCTTTCTCCTTTGGCCGAAAAGTGTTGTTGCCCAAAGAGAAGATTTTCTTCTCATTTTCTTTCACAAAGATCAAAGCTTTTCCTTACAACAAGAAAATACCTTGGTAGGGAATTTTGTTTGATTTTCTTTCTTATTCTCTCTTTATTTTTGAAATCATTGGAATGATTGGAAACATTTTCTTCTTCCTTCTATGTTTGCCTTGTTAAAGAATGGTTTGATGAACTTGTAATCTTTTCTCTCCTTCCTCATCATTTTCGGTTTTAGCTTCCTTTTTTCCTTCTAGTTTTAGTTTTTATTGTCAATAAAATATTGAAGCTATGGCTTGATGATGATGAATCTTGGTGATGGTTATAAAACTATCATGTGATAGACCATTTAGATCCCAAAGTTTTGGTTCCATTTCGATTTTAAAAGATTGAGCAAAAAATGGAATAATATGTTTATGTTATCACTTAATTATCTTAAGTTCAATACTTACCCCTTTCAACTTAAGATTGATCGGTGTTTTAGAGTTGTTACTCTAAATAGGAGTCTTGAGCTTAAACTTTAAAGAATTAAATGAAAATGTTGTTTTGTTTTCTTTGATGGTTTTCTTTTGAGCTTCATGGTGAGTCTAAGGAGACAAGGTTCTTGGAACCATAATAATGAGAGACTCTAAAGCTCATGTCCATATTGTAAGACTAATCGGTGTCTTAGAGTTGTTACTCTAAATAGAAGTCTTGAGCCTAGGACCTAAAGAAATAACAAATGGAAATGCATTCATGTTTATTTTCCAAGTCTTTGCATTTCATATTTATATTTGACTCTTGCAGATCACATTTATTTCCAAATCATCACCTAAAGCTTGAAGATAAGAAAATGAACTTGGATCTCATGTTTATATTTCTTGTCTAGCATGTTTACATTTCAAATCATCACCTAAATCTTAAAGATCAAAAATGAGTTTGCATTCTCATGTCTATTTTCAAGCCTTGCATATCATATTCATATTTCCATTGCCATCACCTTATAATGCCAAAGATTAAAATGAGGCTTGCATTAGCATGTTTAAGTTTATGCCACCACCTAAATAATCTAAAGTTCAAGACTTATCCTTGTCAACTTACATAGGAATTTCAGTTCCATGGGCATTTGTCAAATATGTTTCGGTCACAAAGGAATTAAGTTTTGAAGTTTGGTGTATTATTACTTTGAGGTTTCAAAAACTTGAGTCTTGCAATTTCCTTGAGAGAAATGTTAACTCTTAAAGTGTTAAAATATGATTTACATAATCAAAACCTTATTAATGAATCCTCTGATTTTGCTACTGACCTAAGGGTATTTACTTATATTTCCAATGGGATAAATTGCCTTTAAGAATGTCCCATGACTTAGAATTAATTTTGAGTAGAACTAGTTACTAGAAATGCCTTTTTATTGCAACTTTGAATGCTTTTGGAAATTAAATTTCAGATTCTGCTCTAGCATTTCCAGATTTATTACAAACTGTTTGGAATAGGTTAAATGTGTGAAAAATGACTAGTAATGTTGTCATAATCATTCTTGATACTTTAGGCAAGACTAGTAACTAAAAAGGATAGAAAAAATGCGACTTCTAGAACTTAAATTATAGATTCTGTTTCAGAATGTTTAGAATGGGTAGAAGTGTGTTTTATTATGTGTATATGTGTAAGAACCAATAATAAATGGTTTAGAAATTAATTCTAGCATTTTAGGAAAAGCTGGTGATGGGAAAGGGTAAAAAACGTAACTTCTAGAACACCAAAATTGTGTGATTTCAAACGCTGCCCAATTTGTCCAGCACTGTTTAATAATGTCCATGAGGTTAAAAATTATAGGAAATCATGGTAATTGATCCCTTAGATACATCAAAGAATAATTACAAAAGTTAGCTTTTACCGATTTGTAGTTTAACCTGTTTAAGTGCTAATAAGCAATTGTCGATAACTTGAGAATAAAAATATGAATGATAATCTTTTAGTACATTAAGTATATATAAGTTGAGCATAGCATGTGTATTAGCTGAGTCCAGTCCTTAAAATCCGGTGCACTGGGTAGTAGCATGATTATTGTTATGAGATGTTGATTATGTTTATGGGTATGGCTATATGTAAGGGATGTGATGCATGCTTATGTGATCAATTGCATGTTGAGTTATGGTACGAGATAATTATGCTAAGATGATTGAGATGCATGGCTTATAAAGATTATGAGCATAATATGTTGAATGATAAGTTATGATCGCATCTCATTCCCAAAGGACATAAAACACATGGAAGTAATCCTTTAATTTCCTTTAATTAAAGGTTATGAGAAGTGAGCCATTAGGGACCCTTGAGCCTTCTCTAATGGAAGGTTATGAAAGGAGAGCCGATAATTGGCCCTTGAGTCTTCTCTAATTAAAGGTTATGAAAGGTACTCCAATGTGAAAGTTGCATATTCATGAATATAAAGTGATATATTTTTCCTCCTCTATTACCCCATGTTAAATCTAGCACAGGCTAGTTAGGTTGAGCTCACCCTAAGCAATTGGTGTTATGGAGTTTTGGTGCTGCGTTTAAAATCACCGGGGACAGTGAAATGGTTAGTTTTCGTTGCGCATGTAAGAGGATGGATAATAAGAAAGGAACTTGAGAGTTCGGTCACGAGAATGGACACTATCTGGGTTCTCTTGCATGCAGGCCAAAGGACATATCATTCATTGTGCATTCTTTTACTTGTCATTCAATTGCATAATTTGATTTCTAAGGCACCTAAGGAAGAAAAGATTGCATGCATGGTGGATATGTTCCTCATGCTTCTATTTTATGTCGATATGCACTTGGAATATTGCATAAGGTATTGACATGCATTCATGACTTAGTATGCTACATTCATATCATTAAGATGCATGCTAAAAGACATGGGCCTCAGCCAATGGTATTTATAACCCAATAAATGAACCTTATTTATGCCTACTACTTTCATAATGAAACCCAAGGTGCCTGGGGATGATGATGATGACGTGTGTGGAGACGGATTTCCTAACTGAGATTCTTTTATAAGTTTCTCACTCCTTTCTCTTCTTTTCCATCTTCGTCTTTAGACAAGGTCGATGGCGACTTCCATGGACTACCTTGAGGTACCGGCAAGAAGTTGCACGATGGTCAAAATCAGAGTGGCGCAGTGGAAGTGAAGATGTAGGCCTTCCTGTTTACAATGCTTAGGAGTTATCTTGCCTTCGTACAGCTCGTATCTTAGTTTCTAATAGATGTGTACCCGCGAGGGGTTTAGCTACATTTTAGTAATGCTTAGCTTTTAAATCATTGTATGCTTAACCTCTATAGGTAAGCTCAGTAATTTGATGTGGTATGATACTTATGGGATATTCCCATAGTAATACTATTATTATTTGATATGATATTTGGAGTCAATGTTATGATGTGAGGATGTTCTTAGTTTATTGTTTTCACTCGATTGTAATTTATATGTATATTGTGTGATGTATAATTATACGCTATAACTCATATGCGAATGGCTCATAGTTTGGTCTTTCAAAAAAAAAAATGGGTCATATTTTTCATAGACTTATTTTCAAAAGCCTCAAAATTAAGTAAAGTTTTGAGACCAAAGAGTAACAACTAGTGATTAACCATTATGCGTCCTAGGTGTATTGTGTTGAAAGCTAAGGTGTTACAGCTGGGATGATGCCAATAATGATGACACTGATTATTGTGTATTTGGGGATAACCTACTGGGAATTTCATAATTCTTGCCCTTTATGTCTATGTGTTGTCTCCAAATAGCTCATGAGAATAATGAAGCTACTCATGCTGGAAATGTTTGATTAAGAGTAGCTCAATGGCTGAAGACCACTTTGAGTTGTTGTTTTTATGAATGTTTTAATAGGACAAATGTGAATTAAGGCTGATAGAAGAGCTTTTTCATGTATTTGGATATGTATTCTATAAATACTTAGTTTCCTTTTTATATATTTAAGTAAAACTATGACTTAGTTACTATACGAGTCGATCAAATATACTATAGATACTTAAGTAAGGTCCGCTAATTTATAAGTAAAAAAAGTACGTAGAAAAGCGGACAAGAAAAAGGAGGGTTGAATTGTACTTCACTTTTTCTTTTCTTTTTAGTTTATGAAAAATTTAAACAAATTACTATCAAGTATTAAACTTGAAATGTAGCAGAAATAGTGTTAGAAATGTCAGAAAGTAAACTTTCTGAACCTGTATATATATATATATATATATATATATATATATATATGTATATATAATAAAATGCATAAGAGAAAGCTTTCCAGATAACATAGAGTAATAAACACAAAATAGTAACTAAATAATTGATGAAGGAGAAGAAGATACTACATAAGAGATTTTATATTGGTTTTGTAACGTCCCAATTTTTACTGCTATGTGAAAATTATCAAAATGCCCCTAGATAATTTTTACACGTAATTCGAGGTTAAATAATCCTCAATAAAGGAATATGACATTAGAGAAATATCATAGAAGACTTGATTAGCGATTTGTGCGAAAGTCGCAAACCCCGATTTTTCTGTACGTGTAAAATGACCAAAATGCCCCTGAGGTCATTTTTACCTAGAAATCAAGGATAACCAATTTAAATTATCTTTGAGGCGTTAATTTTATGCCTGATGCGAATTATATGTGCCTTAGAGGTAAAAACCTCAATTCTCAATTTTTACCGTAAGTAAAATTACCGTTTTACCTCTGTAGTAATTTTTCATGAAATTATATAATCTTTGAATTTGGTTTCCACCCAAAGGTTCAAAGTGACTATTTTAAGTATGATTTGAGATTACCCAATATTTACAGGGAGTTTTTACGTGAAATTACCTTTTTACCCCTAGTTACACCAAATAAGTTTACTTGCGTAATTAAGGTAATGCTAAAGCTCCATTTGAACTCGAATTGATTATATTCATTAACCTTGGGTTAAAAATAATTACTTGAGGTTAAAAATAGTTACCTAAGGTTTAAAATAATTACTAGATGTAATTAGAGCCTAAGGATTGTTTAGGAAAATTTAATTTCCTTTCTTAATTACAAAGAACTCATGAAACCTATAATGTTAAAGATTAGGGTAAATGTAATGCATTTACTTTCTTTACCTTGAGATTAAAATTTAAATTACTAATTGATTTTCAACCCAATTGAGATTAACTCTATTGTTAAAATAAAGATTATCTTTTTACCTAGTCTTGAGTTATCTTACACACCTAGTTTTACCTTTTAAACAAAATTACCAATTTCTAAATCTACCACCTAATTAAATAAGCTATCCTTGTGTCCTACCATGAATAATAAATGAAATTTTGTCCCCCAAATTCCTTGAATCAGCCGTGACATTTCATGCTCCACATGATGCTTATATTTTAAAATTTCATTCAAGGAATAATGCACTACATCATGCACCTCAAAGACATGTCCTACCATGAATGAAAAAAATAAAACTTGTCCCCCATGATAGCCTTGCAAACTCACGGATTCTTCCTCCTCCATCACCTTGATATTTTAATTTTTCTTTCAACAATGATACACAAGAATACATCATTGCTTTACCTTGTGCTTTGTTGAGTTGTCTTGCTAGTTATTTAGTCAAAAATTCTGCCACATTACAACCATGATGGCCACGGTTTTCAGCACCTTTCCACCATCAAATTTTAATTTGTAAAGCCTAAAACACTCTAAAATAGATCATAACTATAGCATGTGCTCTTTGACTTGTCTTGCAACCTTTTTGAGCAAAAATTATGATTGTATTACAGCCTATATGCATCAGCCTCCATACCCCCTTAATGCCTCCATTTTATTTTATTATCAAAGAATTAAGCACTCAAACAACACCATGATCATACCATGTGATCTTTGAGTTGTTTTGCATGATTTTTGAGCAAGAATTCTGATCACATTTTAGCCCATATGCAGCGTACATACACCCTCCAAATGCCCTATAAATATGTGATTTTCCAAGGCCTAAATGCACACACAAACATTCCTAGCCTTAGCATTTTCTTACTTGATAGTTTTCTTACTCAAAGTTTGCTCAAAGTTTTCTAATTCTCTCAATACTTCAAGCTTTCTTCTTCTTCCTCATTCACACTCAAGAGACTCCATTCCCAACCTCTAACCAAGCTCTAAACCTCAAGCATACACATTCCAACCATAAATCAACTCCTAAACACATAACCTTTCCATTATCAAACACAAAAACACAAGAGAAATCCTCCCTCCATTTGCTCTAATCTTGGCCGAATTTCAAGGACATATTTTCTTCTTCTAACTTCTCTAAAGATCAAGCATTACCTTTTGATAATAAGAAACAACTTGGTAGGGATTTTATTTCATGTTCTTTCTTTTGTTCTTCGTTTATAATTCGATTTTTATGACTTATTGACCATTGCTTGATGATGAGGAATCATGGTGGTGGTTGTGAATCCATCATTTAAATGACCTCTAAAGCTCAAGGTTTAATTCTTAATGTCAAAAGATTAATGAAAAAATTGCTAAGTTTTGAGTTTTGAGCTTAATAAGACAAAAAAAAAGAACTTGCATCCATATTTATATTTCAAGCCTTGCATTTCATATTTATATTTCCAAGTTGTCACCTTATAATGATAATAAGAAGGTTATAAGACAAGTTTATGATTCTAGTCATCATCTAAATCCTAAAGTTCAAGATTTACTTCTTTTATCTTAAATGGCAATTTCGACCATGGACACTTCTCATCTATTTATTTTTGGCCCTTATATAATTCTGATTTAAAGCTTGATATATTTTATTTTTAGGTATGACCTTGTCTTTAAAGTTGTACAAAGAAATTTTGAAAGTCCTAGAAATCGTAAAGGATTAGGAATATGGTTTTTCTCATGATTTTAAATGCTAAAGTTTTATTATTTTGATCTAATCTTTTAGAACTAGAATGGTTACTGATTTAGGATGTTTAGATGAGTTTAAATCACTAATAGTTATTGTAAAAATTGTTTTTAGTGTCTTAGGAAAAACTAGTAACTAAAAAGGATCAAAATTGTGTTTTTATGAAACTTTTAGAATGATAAATTTTCTAATTTCTGTTCAGCACTGTTCATCATTGTTCACCACTGTTCACTAGTGTTTATAACTGTTCACACACTCTAATAATTGTCATAAAAATCGTTTTTAGCATTTTAGGAAAGTTTAGTAACTAGAAAGGATTAAAATTGTGTTTTTATGAAGCTTTAAGGAGACTAATTTTCTGATTCTGTTCAAGGGTTGTTCAAGGCTGTTCATATTATTCACACACTTAAGAATTACTTATATTTGTTGTAAAAATTATTTTTAGTATCATAGATGCATAAAAGGGTAATTACAAGTGTTAGTTTGGGTCGTTTTGCAAAATTCGGAAAATTGTGTTTAAACTATCAACTATGTTATTTCAGCCAAATAATTTTATTTAGAGGTACTAATGATGTTGAATGTGTCCATGAGTCCAAAATACCATTTATAAAGTTTAGATAAAGTTTTAGAAATTTTGGTTATTGTTAAATATTAAAAACAAGCGATTCTACACTTTGACCCCTAAAGTATGTTAAAATTTGGTCTATAGCCCTAAAAGGTTTTTATGATGAGTTTTATATGGTTCTAGTAGTTATATGTCTTTTGAAAGTATTGGTTAATGTTAAAGATCTCTAGTTTGTGAGAATGTGTTAAAAAGAGGTATTTATATTTTGGCCCGAAATCTTTGAGAAATTATGATTTGACGCCTTTGGGGCTTAAGCGTAAATATTGATAAATTTGATGACATGAATGTGATTGATATCTCGTGAAGGCTATGTTCATGTGTTGAAATTTATATGGCTTATGGATATATGCAATGAAATATGATGCATGTTTATATGATTTAAATTACGGCATGTTATGGTTATGTTTGATTCATTGAGATGAATAAGTTCATGAAGTTTATGAGCATGAAATACTGAAATGATGAAGTTATTTATGTTTGCATCTCATATATCATGCCAAGATTAAAGGTGACATAAGATACATGGAAATGATCCTTTAAACTCGGAATTAAAGGTAATGAGAGGTGATCCAAATAGAAAGTGATCCTTTGGACTCCCCGAATTAAAGGTTATGAAAGGTGATCCTAATCCCTATTTCGTACCTTAAGAGTCGGGAATTTAACTTATCAAGAGGGATAAGATTACACTAGTGACGACTAGTGAGGTATGAGCTCATAACCTAGAACTCTCGAGAAAAGAGAGAATTATAGGGCGGCCCCCAAGGAAAAGAGAATAAAGTCACCTGTAAGAATGATGATCATGATGTTCTTTATATCATATGCATTGTTTTATGGATTTTATGATATTATGTATATGATATTGACATGCATCCATGACTAATATGTTGCATTCATGACATTAAGATTCATGCTAAAAGATACAGGCCTCGGCTAATGATATTTAGAACTTAATAAATGAACCTTATATATATATACATATATTCACCGTTTTCATAATTAAACTCGAGGTTCCTGGGGACGATGACGATGACACTTGTGTTATAGTCGGGAAGCCCTACTGAGATTCTTGTATAAGTTTCTCATCCCTTTTCTTTTCCGTGTCGTCTCCAGACATGAATGATGGTGTAGTTCGTGATTTGTCTTGAGACTGGACGAGGAGCTACGGAGATAACTTCCTTTTGGATATTTGCCCTTAGAGTGATCGTATCTCAGTTATCAGTTTGTATTCTATTGATGGATATATATTGATGTCCTTAAGTTTACAAGACATCACTATTATGATACAGTTATTGATATATTATTATTATTTGAGTTATGTTCTGTCATGGTTGTATTATGTATTTACCTGTTATTCGTTTCTAACATCTCTCTTACGCAGGTAAGATAATGATGTTAGATATTTAGTATGCGCAGCTCACGATTTGGTATTTAAGTTCAAAAAAAAAATTTTACCCATATTTTCACTAAAGTATTTTAAAGAAGTTTTGAGTTAAAAACTGGAACAAAAGAGTAATGACTAATAATTAACTTAAATGCGCCCTAGGTGTGTTGAGTTAAATATTAGGGTGCTACAGGTTTGGTCAATTCTGCCTACATCCAGTTCTCAACAACTGTTAAGTTCCACCAAAACCTTTCTCAAACTGAGAAAGTTGAATAGTCTTTACAGTAGCTTTCCCAAACTCTTATTTGTGAATAATAGTAATCTCTACTGTCATAAATTGAGTAGTTTTTAACCAGCCTTTTTAAGATAAACTATGAACAACAAGTACACTCTGTTGCCACCACTTGAGTAGTCTTTAACTAGCCTTTCCAAGCTAGACCGTGAACAGCAAGTATACTCTACTGTCACAAACCGAACAATCTTTAACCAGCATCTCTAAGCTAAACCCGAGTAGTCTTTAACTAGCTTCTCTAAGCTAAATCGTGACCAGTAGCTCACTCTTGTGTTGCATTGCAAGTAGTATTTACTTTGCTTCTCCAGACTATCTCACCAATTACTACTGGATTGAGGATACAAAGTTTTGTGTTTGGGTTTGCAACTCAAACTAGCCTACACTCAAGTTTTTGTAAGATGTACAATAATAGCCCTGGGGAAAACTTGAATGACTTCTTTATAAGATTCTTCCTAAGAAGAACATATGATTTACAAAGAATATAGAAAGAAGATTTTTATAGACTAGGAAACTGATTATAAGATATAATGCACTTTACAGTAAAAATGAGGAAGAAAACTTTCAGCATTTTAGCACTTGTGTAGTAAAAGTCACTTTTTGGTAAGCACATCATCTCTATTTATGGATGGTCTTTATTTGTGGCAGTTGCTCTTGATCAGTTGTCCAAGTGACATGTGCTGATCATCTATTTGTGTCTTGGAAAAGCGGTCTAGAGGAGTAGCTTGGTACTATTAGAGCTTTTGCTGAAGCCATTATGTGAAAGAGGTTTCTAAGGCCACCTTTAGAAACTACTTTTTACTTTCTGAATGACATTTCTAAACTTTTCCTTCTAGAAGCTAGAGTGGTTAACCAAGTTGGTAGAAGAGATGTTATGTCAGTCAGTAACTCAGATTGACTTTAAATTTGAATTTCAAATTTTCCTTAATTTTCCTGTGAAGCACACAGTTTCATTGTGAAGTGAACTTTATAAAGTGCGGTATCAGTTCCTTGATATGTGTATATGATTTTCCTGTAACATCCTAATTTTTAACCCAATACTATAGAACATAATTAGGTTAATCATTAGTCTGTTACTTCATAGTCCTCATTTAACTTTGAGTTACTTAGCGGAAAATACGGGTAAATTTTTTTTTTTTAAATATAAAGTGAGAGCCGCATGATGCGATATAACACGTAAAGAACAAAACATACATCTCATAATGTCATAGCATAAAGCACACCATGAATAACATTGAATATCATCTCATATATATATATAACTTGCCCACTGATAAGTGTGGGACTTAATTTAGTACAAGGAAAATACATGAAAGGAAATTCAACATAAACATAAACATGATCTACTCCCCTACCCGAGTGCATCTAATGGGATAACCTCAAATCAAAAGAAGGTTTATCCCCATCTAAGTGGTGTGTGCTCTAACCGGGTACTCCATCGGTCGATCATCACCTCCTACTGACGTCTGTCTCGCGAACGAGGCAAGTATCCGGGAAACTGGGCGAACTCCTCGGGCGTAAAGAGGCGGAACGGGGATCGAGAGTGACCTCCACGGTGTGGCCACATCTCCGGTCGCCGTGCAAGTCGTGGCTGAGTCACAGTATCCTCACTGCCCTCCCTCATCAATGGTGGAGAGGGGGCAGAGCTCTCGCTATACGGATGAGTAGGCAGGTCCTTGGATGGGTCGATCTCTGAGAAGTAGGTCCAGGGCACGTAATCGGGATAGTCTCGCATGGCTAAGGTGGCGCTGTTCATGCGGAGCACTCTCTCGTCATGCGTACGCGCGCGCTCAAAGACCTGCTCATCGTCGCCATAGGGTGCAGTCGAGGAGAAGCGATGGGTGTGCACGGGATGAGCGAAGGGGCGCCCTACGAACATGAAAACCCGCACCGTGCACTGCCCCTCAAAATGGTATGACCCGTGAGCCGGGTCATAGTGCACCTCCCATGTCGAGGTGTCCACGAATACTACGAACGTCGCCATCTGAAGACGTGACGGAAAGAAAGAGATAAAGGGAGTGAGAATCTTGCTAAAGAATCTTAGTAGGGCCTCCTACTACCTAGGTGTCATCATCTACGTCCTCAGGAACCTTGGGTTTAATTATACAAAATGACTGAACATGCATTAAGTTCATTTTAAACTTTAAAATATACTTTAGCCAAGGTCCATTCATTTTAGGATGATCTTAATGTCATGAATGCAATATAATAGAAGATGTATGCATGGCACTACCTAATGCACATACATAAAACATAATATCAAGCATCATCATACTTAGTGGCATAAAGTGGCAATAGAAACATTCATATGGGACAAACTTAGTGACATAATCATAATCATGAAACTTCTCTTCCTCATGGGCCACCCTAAAAGACAATCGAATCGGGTGCTCGGCCGAACCGGTGTCACCCAGAACGTGTCATACATCTAGGTTATGAGCTCATACCTTAACTAGTCGTCACTAGTTCTTACTTACCACTTAACGATAAGTGTATCATAAATCATAAATCCCGACTATCTGAGTACGGGTTAGGGGGCAATTCTCTTAGGGGTGCTCGGCCGAACCGGTGTCACCTAAGAGTATAAAATGGTACCGATGTCACATGAGTTCTATGGAGGTGCTCGGCCGAACCAGTGTCATCCTAGAACCCATCTTAGTACCTTAATTTTCAAAATCTCTTTAAGTTCCCAAATTCGTCGGGAATTTGGCAGCACAAAGGCATTACGCCGAATTCCTTCCAAATTTGCTTTATGCCACATAAACATATATCCTCATGAATTCATCATATGAATAACATCATCATCATTTACATACCACATGCATCATCATGGAACGTTCAACCGTTTATCCTTACGGTAGCTTATGCTTTGACCCATACGGGTCTTAATCTTGAGATATAGTTCTCTAACATCCGTCGTTCATATTTTATGCATCTAAGGGCTCATAATTATAGATCATTCATAATCCTCATGTTCACACTCAAATCTGAATAGCATAGGGCAGAATTCCTAACTTGTGATTACGGGGTTCTAGAACTTACGTTTTAGACCCTCTCTTGGTTCCGTCTTCGCCTAAGGCGCTAAGAATTAGATCTAAATCAATTATGAGGCATTCCTATGCTTAAGGACAAATTATTAATCATGTTTATCATGTTGTAAGGGTGCTGGACAGAATCCAGAAAAATAAATATTCTAAGAGTTCTAAACTTGCACTTTTACGGTTTTCTAGTTACTAGTTTCCCTATAGGTGCTAGAATTCGATTCTAATCCAAATGTTACCAAGTTTTTCATGTCTAAACAATCCTAATCTGATTATGCTCCCATTAAAATAGTTTGGATAAGTTCCATAAACAAATGGGTCAAAACTATGTTAAATTCTAGCTTTACGGTATTTCTAGTTAGCTAGTTTCTTACCTATTATGCATAGAATCCTCTCTACATCATCATATGATATTTTCACACATTCAAAACATCATCATACAACATCATACTCATCATATCAGAACCGAAAACATTTGGCTTTAGTAAAGGATTTAAATTGACATTTCTTGGTACATAAGTTAACTAGTTTCTCTTGGAATCAATTTAGAATTTCTAAAACTCTTTGCAAATCATTTTAATTCATTAAGAGGCTAAGAGAAGCCTTAGGTCAATGACCAAAATATATTTCATCTCCTAAAAGGGAATAAAGTCATATATCATGACAACATAACCTTGAAAAGATTTGTAAAGCTTTAAGGAAAACTTAGAACATAGACTGTTGGTCCTTGTAGCTAGATGAAAACTCATTGTAAGTCCATCATCACTACTTGGCCGAAAATATGCATTCAAAGAATGGTTTCACATTAAACTTTAACTTGGAATGAAATGGGCAAGTCTTTGAGCTCTAGGTTCTTAAGTTACGACATAAAATAAACGTGCTCATGCTTTTCATTTTTAATCTTGCTTACAAAATAAAGTGATGACTTAAATTAAATATGCAAGGCATAAACTTAAACGTGCAAGCTTGAAAGTAAATATGTAAGGCATAAACTTAAACGTGCAAGCTTGAAAGTAAATATGCAAGGTTCAATTCTTTATTTTAGTGCTCTTGGCCCAACAACAATCGACTTTAAGGCCGAAATAAATAGGCATTCGAGAAATTAATTAGGTGATCATGCAAGTTCAATTCTTTATTTTAGTGCTCTAGGCCCAACAACAATCGATTTTAAGGCCGAAATAGAAAGGCTTTGAGAATTAAATTAAGTGATGATACAAGTTCCTTTTTAATCTTTATGTTCTTAGGTGATAGGTTGAAAGTAAAGATGCATAGCAAGAATGTAAATATAAATGCAAGCATAAAATAAATTATGCAAGTTCATTTTATCTTTCTAGAGCTCTTAACAAGACTTTAAAGGAACATAAACCTCAACCCAAACTCATCAAACCAAGATAAAGTAAAGTCTAGAGTTCTTAGAACTCAAAACAACATCCTTAGAAAATCAAACCATAAGGCATATAAAAGGAAAGGAAATGGCCGAAACATCTAGGCAAGAAAAGAAATATTTGAAACTCTAGAGTCCATGATCTTGATGATATATTAACACCAACATCATGAGACCTCATCATTGAGTCCTTAGGATCATTTTATAACACCATCAAAACTAAAGTTCTCAAGAGTTCAAGAAAGGAAAAACTAGAAACATTTTTGCTCAAGAACAAAGATCAAGCTCTAGAGTTTGTTTCAAGTGATGAACATCATCATGAAACTCTCATCATCAAGCTCTCATTTCTTTGAACTCCAAGGCCCATGGCCAAAAATGAGAAAGAAAAAGGAGAAGAAAAGAAGTTCTAAAAAGAATCAAGAGAAACTATAAACATAAAGCTTAGAACAAGAACTTTAAAGAAAGGAATACTTGAAAGAAAATCCCTACTTGATGTGATGAACTTGAAGATAGAAGAAGAAGATGAAGAAGATGAAGAACTTTGAAGAACTTGAAGAACTTGAAGAGCACTAGAACTTTGAGAGAAAAAGAAAAGCTTTGAGTGTTCCTAAACTTAGCAAATGATCTAAAAGTGGTGCAAGCTCCTCAAGGCATTCTATTTATAGAGAAATGAAACAAATGAAGGGAGCTCATGGAGGAGGATGGCTTCGGCCATGTGTGCAGATTGGAGGGCATCCCATGAGTTCCATGAGGTGAGATAATGTGGTCTTGAGGCATGGTGAGGTATGGTTCAAAGTATGGTGAGGTATGGTTCAAGGTATGGCTCAAGCATGGTTCTTTGAGTGAGAAAACAATTAAACATGTGGCCAATGGGGAGGTGTGCTGGCCGAAATGCATCAGCCCATGTGGGGTTGTGTTTGCATTTTAATTGTGGTTTAAAGTTGTGTTTAGGTGTATCTTTGATTATGCTTAAGATTAGGAATTTGTAAGAAAGTGTTTAGGTAAGGAAAATGGATAATTAGGATGGTCTAGACATAATTAAGGAGTGGTCTTGCACCATTAGTGAGTTAGATCCTCAATTTAGAGTCTAAACAACTCTAGACACATTTCCTTAATTTAAGGAATTGGAGAGAGAAAACACTATTCAAGATTCAAAGACTAGGAATCTTGAGTTCTAAAAAGAGATTTAAGTTTAATCTAAGCAATTTTAGATTCTAATTAACTTTAATAAATTATTTTGACTCTAGATTAATTAGGGTAATATTGTTTAGGTTTGTTTAATTACGTCATTAAGCTCAAAAACACTATTCTAGGGGCAAAATCATAATTTTGCACTAAAACTGCCCGGGACCACCGGGACTTGAACAGAGACCTCTAGACACATGCAAACATGTTTTTAAACCTCTGGGGAAAGTTTCGGGCTCAAACGACACTTTTACCCGCGTAAAACGCTATAGGGGTATTTTGATCATTTTGACCTGAAACTGTGGAAAATGAAATTTTCGCTTCTGAAAGCATTCAAAGGCCATTCAATCCCCTTCAAACATTGAGTTGACCCTTCGAGGACGATCGAGTTGGTTACCCTCGAATTCGGGTCAGGAAATGACCTCAGGGGCATTTTGGTCATTTCCCTTGGACAGAAAAATCGGGGTGTTACATTTCCAGTCTTCAATTAGAGCATGTAGATGATGACATATTTGCAATTAAAATGATTGAAGGTTGTAAAACACACTTGCTTCAGAGTTGATTTGAAATCTTCATATTAAAAATTTTCTGAAGTTGCATGCTTCTTTCTAAAGATCTAAGCCTTGGTTTCTTGTGCATGATGATTTTCTTCAATCTGTTAGGCATGTGCCCATTCATATCATGATATATTTTTCACTTTCATTAAGTTCTCATTTCTTTAAATGAGATCAAATATGTTTGCACATGTAGAGTGAAAATATTGACGTTTTAGAAACTGTGTTATGCTAACTTAAGGACCTGTTTAATACTTCAAGAAACTCAAGGAAGACATTAGTACTTCTTCAAAATATCTTCTCTAAATTAGTTGTGTTATCATTCAAAACATTTTGCATTAACACTTTCTAAAGAGTTCTAGAGCTAACAACAACTCTTAAGTCTAATGTCATGGCTTAAGGATGATGTTGTACTTGAGAGGGTGTTACATCCCACAGGTCAAGACTCAGGTATTTGATGAATAGCTCCATTTTGTCCTTCTAGTGTGCATAGTCACCACCATCAAAGAATGGAGGTCTGCTTATGGAGTGTCTTTTAGCTATGTGTATAGCATTGTGTGCCACTTTCTTCAAGGATCTTTTTTGCTGAAATGATTAGAATGCTCAACCCCTTAGAGGCTTGAGTTCTGATGCCAACTATAATTGAAGATATAGCATGGGAATAGAGAGTTAAATCATGTTTTCAAACTCTTTTACTTTCTAAAAACTCAAGCAAAGTTTATCAAGTGTTTTAAACTTAAAGGCAGTAGAAAAACACAAGTTAATAGGCTTCAGATGGTTACTTTTTGAAGTGTCTAGGAACTAAATAAAGATTTCATAAAGATGTTTAAACAAGTAGAAAGATTAACACAATAGAAATGAATAACGCACAATATTTTAAAGAGATAGGAAAAGAAAATATCACACAGATGATTTTAAATTAGTTTGGCCAAACACCACCTACATCCAATTCTTAACAAATTTGGTTAATTCCACTATTAACCACTTTCTCAACCTGTCATGAGTCGACTTGAGAACATGACTAGCATGTGTAGGTTTAGGTCCCCACATAAGCCTCCTTAGTAGCGTATCTCTCTAAATGCATGAAATAACATATTTTTCAATCTTAAAACATAAATAAATCTAATTTATTATCAATTTCTCTATTCAAAACATAATATATGATTTGTAAAAATGATGTGTTTGCAACATACATAACTTTGAAAGTAAATACATAATATTAAAAAAATGTATGGCTCGGATCTTTCCTATACATCTACTAGAGTACTCTAATCTAACATATCCCTAAACTAAGCCTCTATGCAAAGTAAAGCTCACTATTGGAAAAACTGCATTTACTGGAACAACAGCTGAGCATATACAAGACTTGCAATTGTAAGGAGGAAGGGAAAGGGGTGGGTCGACGAACTCAGTGAGTAGACTACCCACATGGGACAAGAACAACCATACATTATATATACATACAACTGATAAAATTTTTTTTTTCTATTATATAAGTAGCTATACTGAGAAGAACATTTACAATTTTAGAAATAATATTTCCTGAAATCCTAAAAAGTAATTTAAATTTCTCCAAGGAAATTAGGGAAGAAATAGAATTCTAATCAAGGTATAAAAAAAATAGTGATACTCAGTCCTTTATAAACATGATCATCTATCTGATAGCAAACAGTCACTCATGAACCACGTACCTCGTAGACAAGCTATGAGCACCTAACTAGGTGTCATCTCTATACTCTGGGAAAAGAGTGATTGCCTCTTATGGGCAACATGGTATACCAAGATTAACGAAATAACTGTCATTAACTCACAGTTCTGTTTCTTTCTAATTCATATTACAAGACTAACTTGCATTTAATTGAATAAATTGTAGGTGGAGATATGCATGAGAAGAGGGGGTTGAATCATGCGTTGATTCTTTCTACATTTTCTTAAGCTTCTGAAAACAAATACTATCAAGTGTAAAATTTGTAGTTCAATAGAAATATAGTCTGTAGCTTCAGAAAGTAAGTTTCTGAATCTTATTAAATAAAATGTTCATAATTAAAAGAGATGACAGAAAAATGAGAAAGATCTAACATCATATGAATAAATAAAACACAGTAGATATAACATGAAGGAGATCACACAGAGAGAGAAAAGACACAAAAGAATTTTATACTGATTCAGCCAACCTGTCTACATCCAGTACTCAACAACCGTTGAGGTTCCATTCAAAACAACTTTCTCAACTTGAGAAAGTAAAAAGTTAGTCTTTATACTAGCCTTCCCAAGCTTTTACTTGTGCTAGTAAACCAACTCAGAGACTGTCATAAGTTGAGTATTCTTTTACAAGCCTCTCTAGGCTAAACCAAGTAGTATTGTACTAGCCTCTTCAAGCTAACATGAGTAGTATTGTACTAGATTCTCCAAGCTAACCCGTGATCAGTAGAAACCTCTATAGTCATGTTGCAAATAGTCTTCACACTGGCCTTTCTAAGCCAAAATCGTGATTAGTAGCAACCTCTACTGTCACGTTAAAAGTGGCCTTGACACTAGCTTTTCCAAGCCAAAATTGTGACTAGTAGCAACCACTGTTGTCGTGTTGCAAGTAGTTTTACAATAGCCTCTCCAAGCTATTTCACAGAAATCACTATTGGATCGAGGATACAGAGGTTAAGTGTTTGGGTTGCCACTCAAACTAACCTATACTCAAGTTTCCTTAACATATACATGAAAAGTTCCTGGGAAAAACTTGAATGACTTCCTTCTTCTACTTCTTCCATAGGAAGAGCATAAATCTAACTAAGAAAATCTAATTAAGAATGTACAAGGAAGATTTTCTTACCCTTTAAGAATAAAACTGATTACATGATAAAGATTGAATGTTCCAGGAAGTGGAAGAGACTTTTGCAGAGTTTTCTCTCTTGAATCTTCATATTTCTCATCGGTCTTTAAGCATAGCATCTCCTTATATAGTGGTCTTTCTTTGTGACCATTGCTATAGATCAGTTCCTCAAGTACGTGTTAATCATTAGTTGTGTCTTAAAAGAAACAGCTAGAAGAGAGGTTGACAGATTTATCACATCAATTGCAGAAGCCAATGTAAAGTTCAGTTTTATGATCCTTCTTTAGAAACTACTTTTTAACTTTATGAGCATGCTTTCTGAACTCCTCTTTGCTGAAGCTAGGGCAGTTAATCAAATAAGCAAAAGAGATGACGTACCAGTTTGAAATCAGGTTTGACGTGATCATTTGAAATTCAAATTTCAAATTTCATTCCCTTTCTTGTAGCATTCTTTGCTCCACTCATGGGTGAGATTTTTGATATCAGCAATTAGTCCCTTGAACAGTTTTTCACTTTCTGATCTTCAATCAAATCTTCTTTGCGATTGTGACTATTGAAGATTAGGCAACACGTTGCTCTCGGATATGAGTTAATATCTTCATCTTGAGTGTTCTTTCTGATATCCCGTGCTACTTTCTGAAGTCTCTAAACTTGGTTTCTTGTAGCGTTGAAAACTTCTTCTATTCGTTAGCTATCAATCGCTTGGATAATTTCACTTCTGTTTTATTTTAGATCTCAAAACATGAGACAAACATGTTCATACATGTATAGTGAAATATATTCTCATTTGAATAAGCCTTGTTCTTGCTAAATGATAGAAACCTGTTATAATCTTACAAGAAACTCAATAGAGACATTAGTCATTCTTCAAAGCATTTTCTTTAAATTGGCTTTGTTATCATTTAAAATAAATGAACGCAAAGGGTTTTGTTGCTAATAATCTCCCCCTTTGATTATGACAAACAATTTGAAGAAAATATTTTAAAGAGTTAATTGAAATAAATATTACAGGAATATAAACATGATAAACATATTCTTTCAAACTATCATTAAGAGAGATTTTCAGGAAGTTCTTTTTCTTACAGCATGATATGAATCATATAAAACTTTTTGGCCTTAAGTGACATTTAATCAGAGCTACTGTTTTTTCGCTTGAAGCATAAGACAGACTTAACGTATTTTATGAACATTATAGGAGTGGATTTTAAAGAGAAAAACATTTAAGCTATAGATAAACAACTAGCTTGATCATTGTCAAAAGAAAGGAACTTTCTAAAGATCTTTATGATTAAAAACTTAACAAGTAATACTTGTAATTTTTATCTTAACTAGATCCGTTTTCAGCATGTCTTAATCCAAAAGAAACTTTAAAAGGAATGCTCAAGGATATGATAAATGAAACGGAGCATTCGTAATTTTGGAAAACAAACTGATGCTTAGAGAAACCATAAGAAGGATAAGATCAACATATTACTATGTAAGGTTTCTAAAGCTCATTCAGGGATCAATCCCTAAATAAGCAAGAAGCAGTTTTTGTACTGAGCTATGAGACTTTCCCATAAGAATCTGATCATGAAAAGGATGTTTTCAAAATGAAGGATACATGATCTTTTAAAATAGGTTTTGTAAAAGCATAACATATTACTCTTCAAGAGATTTCTAAAACTCGTTAACTGATCTCAGTCTTTTCAACACGTATAAGTGCAAGTTTCTGAAGACAAGTCAGAAACTATTTACAATAAAACTTTGATCAAGTTATACATAACACTTTAGAAAACATCTCTTATAAGAGTAAAGGAAAAAGAAAAATGATTAGGCTCATCATGCATATCAAGACTCAGCTTATAGAACCAATTTCAGAGCAACGACCAACTTGTGCTCCTAAAGATACTTGGCTATGGCTAATCACAGAACACGTGTAAGCTAATATCCAGCATATATGAATAAACATGTCAATGCATATGCATTTAAAATAAGAAGCAAAAATCTATCAGAGATATATGTGATTATCTAAGCTTAGATAGAGCATTGATATGATTCAGAGCTTAAGATAAAAACAAAATATGAAGCATGATAAACATGTATGCATTAAACACATGAGCAAAGGAAGATATATAGCATAAAAGACATAAAGAGATCATGATAAAAGAAGAAATAAATTATATAAACAGAACAATTGTTTAGAGATATACAAAAGAAAGCATAAAGCAAAAAGAAAATATGCTAATTAAAAAGAATAATCTCTAGGCTCCCTATTAGCATATGCTCCCCTTGAGTCCTCAACATAGCTCCCCCTGAATCCCATTGGCATGGATTTTCTTTAATCTGTACTTCACTCCTTTTAGCATCATCAAAAAAGAGGTGTGCCAGGAAATGCATGCTGCATAAAATGAAACATTTGAAGTTGTAGATCCTCCATCTGTCTGAGTTAGGCACCATGTACTGACAGGGTTATTTCAAATCTATCTTGTTTGGAGGAAATCTCTCTAAGATTTCACAGGATGACTTAATAACTTGCTGAAGTCTCTGTTGAGGATGGAGACAGTAGATATAGGAGCAGTTCTGGGAGATGACTCTGGAATGTCTAGAGGTACAGTGTCCCCTGATCATGGTGAGTCAATCCTAGTGTCATCTTGTACATCAGAAGGAGGTGAAAATAATTGTCTACAAGCATTTTTAGATGTGGCAGATACAGAAGCAAAGACTGTAGGAACAGGGATAGGCTCAGCAGTAACAACAAATAACATTTGAGCTGAGGAAGGAGCAGGAACATCTTATGCAGGAGTAGAGATGTCAGGAGTATTCTGACCCGATAAGCATCGAGCTTCGAGACGATGGAGTCTTTGGGCCTTCAGGTATTCCATTTCCTTCTTTTTCAACTACAAAGATATGAATGGAAGAGGGGGGCTGTGATAAAAATAGAATGAGAGCAGAACAAGTTGCATAGTTCTCCTTCTCTAGTTCTTCAATAATAGGCTCCATCTGAGGCTCTTTATGTGCGGGCGTAGAACTAGACATAGCACACAGTCTGGCTTTCTCACTGCTTAAGAGATTTTCCTCTTCTCAGATGATGATTTTATAGTTTCTTCTTCTTCTTCTTCATTATCATTCAACACAATTACATGGTATCCCTCACCCCGAAACATTTTAACTTCCTCCTACAGAACAATAACACTTGATACACTCTTGTGCATCTTAGCTTAATCTCCTTTGTGCTGATAACCTTTTCAGGTTTGGTTACAGCTCTTGATGCTTGATTATCTGCCTCCTCTCTTTTTTTTTGTTCTTCTTTCAGAATGTTGGATTAAGGGAGCATCTTTTTCATCAAATTCACTTTTAGGAAGGATGAGTTTTCTTTTCCCTTTAGCTTTTTCTTGGTTAAACTGAAACTTGCGGGAGGCTTTATGAGCTTGTTCACCTCTTGTTCTGGGGCTTTGCCTTGTAGGCTCAGCTATTTGGAGGGTTGACCTTTTTTTGAGGCTCTGAAAGAGGAAGGTATAAAGATGGTTACTTCCATCAACTTATAGCTTTCGATGTCAAGAGGAAAGTCCAACCATTGAAGCATCTTTGTCAGAAGCATGCCATAAGGAACGCTCGTAGTTCTTCGAGTTTCCTTTATTGCGGCACTCATCATGTAGTCAAGAATGAGCATAGGCAAGTTCACTTTTCTTTTTTCCATTAGGCAATAAAGAAGCATGCAATCCATTCTAACTAGAATATATGTGTTGCCAATACGTGGAAGGATAGAAAACTAAACCATTGTGTACACTTTCCTTGCCCTAGTGCTCAACATAGTAGTGGTAATCTCACTAGGCTTGTGGATGATAGAGTCAATGAAATACCTAGACACGTCTTCTTCATTTACACTAAGAGATTTCATCTAGTCGAGTGAGGATTTGTAGACAATCCCTTCACATAGAGCTTTGATGATTTTGGCAAGTCCAGAAGTTGTGATCTTGATGGAGCAACCTCTAATCATGCCCCTGACTTGGGATGGTGATGGTCTCTCCAGATGAGAGTAAAAAGCATTAATCAACTGAGAAAAGATGAGTTCATTTGTTTCCAGAAAATCCTCGTACTTCTGGAAAGTAAAGTCTTTATTAAGTATAGTGACTTCTTTACGTAGGTCTTTACACAAAGACTTTCTAGGTGCCATTTTTTTGGACACAAAGAATCTTTCAATGTGATCTTGCATACCAGTGTCATCATACATGTGAAAGGATGCTTTTGCTGAAGCAGATTGAGCCATATTCTTTTCCTTTGCCATTGAAGTGAAAAATGGGTACGTTTGAGAAGATAAAGTTGAAAGAAAGGACTCAAGAAGGGTTAAAGAAGAAGAAGAGAAGATGGTTCAGAGGTAGAGATGAATGGTTACAGAAGTAGGGATGAAGGTTTGTAGAAAGATTGTTATGGAGCAGAAGAAGAATAGTTGAGGTTACAGAGAGACGTATGTGTATATGAAATGGTCAAGCGTATAGGGTTAAAGGTTAAAGAAAAGAAAAGTGAGTTGCTCAAAAAGATGATGGTTAAGAACAAACTGAGACGTGGGGGGTTTAAAAAGATATGACGTGACTGAAGGCAAAGCGACGTGGGAGAGAAAAACTTTGTCAGAGTGAAAAAAAATCTCGCCTTTTCATCACTCTTTCAAAAAAGGAATTTTCTGACTTTTGATCTTACTTTCTAAAGCTTCAGAGTTTACTTTCTAACCCACTGAAGAACCTTCGTATCTCTTCCTAAATCATCTTCCTGATCTGGATTCGATGCTCCTATATAAACATCATTCTTTGATCCTCAAAACTTCTTCTAAACTTCTTTTTGAACACACCATCTTCTTTCTGATCAACCCGTCTTCAAATTAAACATGTTGATTTCTTACAGATCTTCTAGACTGATGAACCATTCCTCACAAAGATCTATGGTCTTGCAAACTAACATCTGATATACATGCTGATAATCCTGATCTTGTAGATTGTCCTTCTGATGTTCTTGCAAACTAATAAGCAGTGTCTTTAGGAGGATATATATATTTTGATGATTTCTAATTGTTTTGCTTGATCTTTAGAGAGGAGTTGTGGAGAAAGAGAGAAAGCCCACCCAGAGATGTTTTATGTAGAAATGCTTATGCATATGTAAAAGATTAAAAGAAACTTTTCAAAGCCAGAAAACAAATAACAAATCTTCAGCCATAAATATTGTGAAACGCTAGGATATAGAGTTCTAAATGGATTCTTGAAAATATAAATAGCATAGTATTATCTCAGAAGATGGAAAAATGAACTACCTCAAGATATGGTCTTGCAGCTAATTCCTTATCTGCAGCATCAGGGTTCAAACATCTTAGCATGGTTGTGCTTTTGCCTTTTAGTCCTTTTCTCTTGTATGGATATGCTTGCCCTGATGATATCAAATTTATCCAGATAGTCCTTGAGCTTCCTCTTAATATGGATGATGATGTTTCGCACATGATGAGTAGACTTTGCCTTTCTC
Source organism: Dalbergia cochinchinensis (assembly GCA_031216125.1). Taxonomy (NCBI): domain Eukaryota; kingdom Viridiplantae; phylum Streptophyta; class Magnoliopsida; order Fabales; family Fabaceae; genus Dalbergia; species Dalbergia cochinchinensis. The sequence goes on from CM062371.1 coordinate 26,565,159, forward strand.
TTGAGATTGGTCAACATATTCAGCATAGCTTCCACCCAACTTTGACAACTCAATATTGTGGTGGTGATGAAAGCACAGTTGACGAATAACCAAGGAATGACTTGGTTCTTATACCCTTGGGAGATACTCCAAGAACTTTGACAATAGAAGACTATCTTTAAAACAGAGACTTTGTTGAAGTTACTATACATTCAAATTCTTCATCTTCTATGTTATCTTCATACTACTCATACTATATTTCAAAAGGATTAATTTTTTATCATCTTGAATAGTCCGAGCATACTTTCTAAAGGACTGAGGTTCTAGAGCTCACTTTCTTCTAAAGCTTTGGCTTTTATTTGCTAGCTTTTTGAAGTTTCCTTGAGATAAATTTTCTCAGGGCTTTCTTCAAGATTATCAAGATTGTCAACAAAGTCTTTCCATAAGCCCTTCATCATCATCATACATGAGAGATTCTTGAGAAGATTATCTTTTAGGAACTGTGATAACTCTTAAGTTCAAAGAATGATATCTAGAAAGATCATCATCAGTGTGCTTCTTTGAAGTTTCAGCCAAAGAGATTTTTTAGATGTACTTGCAAGAAAGAATGTTGATTTTGGTACCCAGACTTTCATAGGTCCTTTGCAGTTAGCTATAGAGAAAGAGATTTTTCCAACTTTTCTAAAGGAATTCCTTTCCAGGATTCATTTGTTGTAAAGGTATCTCTTTAAACATCTTGAAGAACAGAAACAAGATATATATATATATATATGTATGTATGTATGTATAAAGATGAAATTGCATAGGTCTTTCTTCTTCAGTTTCACCTGTATATCTCAGTCCAGTTTTCTAAAACAATTGATGCTGACCATTTTCACAAAAACATAGTTTTTGAATTTTGTCAAATAAAATAGATCTGATCTTAGGATGCCACGAAGTCCTCTCAAGGATTCAGAAGAAATTTCTGACATGACCATATATCTTTTTAGAGGCTTAAGAAACGTATAACCTGAGAAGATGAAACTCTCTTTGGAGTATGTCCCTCTTTCAGCTTTCCAGCTTCGAGCTTAACTTTCTCAAGTTTTTATAGCAACTTTTTGAGTCCTTTGACTGGTTGAGATATATAGATGAATAAGCTTGATAACCTTCTAGCAACTCATCATATGAAGTAACAATTATTATAATAGATGTGAGATATAGAAATGTTTACCTCATGTGTCTCAGATAATGTTCTTCAACCATGAAGCACAGAAGGGCAACAAGTTTTAGCACATCAAGACCTCTTGATAAAGGCTTTCTGGATGTTTGGCACATTCTTTTTCTTTGCATAGGGATACATCGATTAAGCACTGGATAGATACATGATGTGTGTCATTACTGCTATAAGCAGATGATATTTCTCAAGATGATCTTTTTCCTGATCTGTTGTTCATGAGATTGATGTCTTCTTGATATAGTTGTTGTAGACTTCAGACAATAAAATCAAATCTTTCTACTTCAAATAGAAGTTTTAGCAATTTTCATTGCTTCAACATTGCAGTTCATTTGATATGTCAACCTTAGGATCAAACACATCTTAATACAATTTGAGATCCTTACACATCATGTATAGTCTGTTTCATATAGCCTTTCATATGTAACAAATAATACATAGGAAGCATATACAGCTTTAGCATAGGACATATATGAATAGAGTCTTGACATGATGGAACCACTAAACTTTCTCCTTTGTAAGGTTCTTGTCAATAGGTCTCTTTGGAATCCTTTTCATCATTTGAATGAACTATGCCATAACCTTGAGTCTTGTTAGCAAAGGATGATCAGATGATAGATTGATCTTGTGAAAGTGATGTAAGCCATTCTGTCCCTCTGATCATTGTCCTTTGAAATCATTGGATTGCTCAACTCCTTAGAGGCCTTGCTCTGATACCAGTTGTAGGTAGAGATATGCATGAGAAGGAGGTTGAATGGTGCGTTGATTCTTTTCGCATTTTCTGAAGCTTCTGAAAACGAATACTATCAAGTGTAAAATTTGTAGTGCAACGGAAACATAGTCAGTAGGTTCAGAAAGTAAGTTTCTGAATCTTATTAAATAAAATGTTCATAATTAAAAGAGATGACAGAAAAGTGAGAAAGATCTAACATCATATGAATAAATAAAACACAACAAATATAACATGAAGGAGATCAGAGAGAAAGAAAAGAGCCAAAGGATTTTATACCGGTTTGGCCAACCTGCCTACATCCATTACTTAACAACTGTTGAGGTTCCATTCAAAACAACTTTCTCAACTTGAGAAAGTAAAAAGATAGTCTTTTACATTAGCCTTAACAAGCTCTCACTTGTGCTAGCAGACTAACTCAGAGACTATCACAAGTTAAGTATTCTTTTACAAGCCTCTCTAGGCTTAATCGAGTAGTATTGTACTAGCCTCTCCAAGCAAACCCATAATCAGTAGCAACCTCTATAGTCATGTTGAAAATAGTCTTGACACTAGCCTCTCCAAGCGAAAACTGTAACGCCCCAATTTTTCCTTTGTGTACAAAATGACCAAAATGCCCCTAAGGTCATTTTTACCTGGGAATCGAGGAAAGCCGGTCCAGGCAAACCTTGAGTAGATGTTTTGATGTTAAATGGGGATTATGTATGTTATGTATCCTAATAGGGCAGAAGAATCTCATTTTTGAGTTCAGATGCGCAAAATGACCAAAATACCTCTGCCGCTAATTAACACAGAATTAATTGCCGATTGGGCCCAGACTTCACCTGGAAGTTTGAAATGTCATTTTTAAGAGTTGTTTAATGTCTCTATAAGCCCGGGTGGTCCCGAGGAGTTCTTCTGTAAAATTACTATTTTACCCCTAATTAAGGGCATAATGAGCTTAATTGTGTGATTAACGAAACCTAAGCAATATTAGGCTCTAATTAAAGATTAATTAATTTTACTTATTAATCTTGAGTCAAAATAATTAATTGAGGTTAATTAGGGCCTAAGATTGCTTAAAGAAACTCAAAATCGTTTTCTTGATTCAAGAATTAATGTCATGTCAATTTGAAATAGTATTTTCTCTCTCCAATTTCCTAAATCAAGGAAACATGTTAGTATTGGATTCCTAACTAATAAAGTTTGACTTTACTAAGTGAGCAAGACAACTTTCTAATCATGTCTTGAGTGGGTTAATCACTTACTTACTAGCCCAAACACTCCATTAACAATTCCTAATCATGTTTACCTCTAAACTCAATTCCTAACACAAAAGAAAGAAAAATATCTCCTCATGCCCATGCCTCCATGATGGTCACCCATACCTTCCTCATGGCTACCCATACTTCCCATCACACCCTTACATGTGTCTTTATATACAACACACACTCAAAGAAGCCTACACTTTACCATTCACTTTTTGGATTTGAAAACTTGTCCAAAAAACTTGTCTTGCAATTCTTTCTTCTCTCACCTCTCAAAAACTCTCTTTTCTTCCTCCAGCACCACAGGAACCACCTTTCATCACCACCTCTCAACCTCAAACCACCACAAACCACCCCCAAGAAACATAACCTTTCCATCTCTAAACACCAAAGCTTGAGAAAAATCTTCCTTTCCTTTTTTCTTCCCTTGGCCGAATCCTTGAGGAGCTCCAAGAGAAGATATATTCTTCTCATTTCTTTGCAAAAGTCAAGCCCTTTTATTCCAAACAAGAAAAATACCTTTGGTTTTCTTTTGTTTTATTCTTGGTTTGAGATATTATAATGTCGATTCTTCCTTCTTCCCCCTCAATTTCGGTTCTTTGTTTTCCTTTCCCTTTCTTTTTATTTTTGGCCTTGATGGTTTATATATTGGAGAAACCATAGCTTAATGATGAGGATTGAAACACCCTAGTAATTAACCAGATACACCTAGGTTGAATCTGATTAATGACTAGACTTTACTCCTTGCTTTGGTTCTTTCTTCATAATTTGAAAATATTTAGTGAAATTACGAGCCATTTTTTTTTTAAACACATAATTGAAAACGTGAGCCGAGTACAACGTGAACGAGTAAGCGGGGTATAATAAGACGTTTAAGAATATATCACATCATATCACTTAGGCTCCATCATATAACATCCATAAGCACATTATAGCATATATTTACATACAATAACCTCACTCAAAGGGTGGGTTATGTTCATACATCATTATCTTATGCAAACCCATAAAAGAAAATATACTTAAGGAAATACATGCCCCTAAACTAGATAACTCCATAAGCCGGGAAGGTTATCCTAAAACTAGGGTGCATGATCACACATAAATCTACTAAGAACCATCTATGGCCACTGTCCTGGAAATGGGGGAATAAATCCGATCCACTGATGAGCTTCCTCGGGACGGGACACACGAGATGCACCAGGCTGGGGTCGCATGGACGGCCTTCTCGCTAACCTCGGCTGAACAACTGTTTCCTCACTACCCTCTCTTACACGTGTGGGAGTAGGAGCAGAGCTCTCAGAATATACATGAGTAGGAGTGTCCTCTGAAGGATCGGTTTGAATATCTCGCCTCGGGAACATACTCTGAAATCCATGGACAGCAGATGAAGCGGGATAAGAACGTAACATCCTTTCATCAAGTGGACGTGCATGTTCGAAAACCATTTCATCGCCATAGGGAGAAGTAGGAGAAAATCGATAACTAGGGACAGGATGTGCAAATGGACGACCTATGTAAATAAAAACACGAATCACAAGACCTCCTTCAAAATGATACGAGCGATGCACCGGATCATAGTGGAATTCCCAAGTAGGGTATCAACGAACAGACGAATGTCGCCATTTGAATCTGAGACAATGACGGAAATAAAGAAAAGGGAGTGAGAATCTTGCTAAAGAATTCTCAAGAGGGTACCTCCTTCTACGTTGTCATTATCCAAGTCCCCAGGAACCTCGGGACTATTCTAAAATAGTGAGCATGCAAAGATACATTTTATCTTCGGACAAATACTTAACCGAGGTTCGCGAATTTTTAATCATGCCTTATAATGCATCTTATTCTTAACATGTCATATTTACAATGAACATTTCCTTTATCATTACATCATATTCCTCATCATCATTATCAAAATAACATGCATAAAAGAACGTCATATAATATTAGCTACACATGGACACAGTGCACATATTTCATTCCTTTAGTGCCTTTGATGACTTAAAATCTTATCATCATCATTATTTTCCTTGGGCCACCCTATACTCCACCCTTTTGGGAGTAATTTAGGTTATGAGCTCATACTTTACTAGTCGTCACTAGCATATACTTATCCCTTTTGATAAGCTAAAGTCCCGACTCTACCCTTTTGAGAGAACGGGTTAGGGGGCTAAAATCACCTTTTCACCACCTATAGTCTGATGGTTCCAAAGGATCATTTTCTTATAAGTTTAAGTCATCATTAAATCTTTGCATGTTATATCATAATACAATTCATAAACATCATAACATTTTCTCATTTATAGTCTTAAGCTAGAATAATATATATCAATGTAATCATGCATATGGGAGATTCCCAGAAAGAGAGGTGGGTCACAATGGACACGCTTAAATACCAAGTCTTTCCTTAGCCAGAACCTTTCCAAATTACACTTTTACCATGATACACTTTCTTCTAGCAACAAAAGTAAATTTTACATAATAAAGAACATTTCATGTACAAGCATTCTCATTATTTGCAACAAAGAACTATAACATGCAAGCCAGAAATCATTCAATGATATCAAGTACTTAATAAGCATCCAATCCTTACATAGAATTATCAATTATAGAACTAATTAGTTGCTAAACCAATTATGAATCATTCTCTTAACAATAAACCATAATTATCACAACTTCAATCATATCAAATCATTATCACACATTGATACTAAACTCAGATCGCTGGTAGAATCATGAACCTCATGCAATTACATAGAATCATATTTTAAGTGCATATAAAATACTAGTTCCCCGTAAAATCCTTGCAAAGCCTTAAAACTCATTTAGAAACTAGTTCTTTTGTCAAATTTGGGAGGATCTTCACAATTAAAATTCTCACTTAAGATAAAAGGAGTAAGTCTTGAGCTTTAGAGATTTAGGTGACATCTTAGAATTATAAACATGCTATGCAACCTTATTTTAAACTTATCTTTATAAGGTGATAGCTTGGAATTATAAACATGATATGCAATTCCATTTCTTTATCTTTAAGATTTAAGGTGATGACTTGAAAATTAAACATGATGCAAGAACTTGAAATATAAACATGATACAAGAAACTGGAGCTATGTAATCCAGACAGACCAAGAGAGAGGAGAAGAGAATATTAAGAAACCTGAGCATGTAGTCCGCACAGACCAAGAGAGGAGAAGAGAATATTATTATTACATCTTTTTAAGCTCCAATCTCAAGACTTTTTAAAGAATAAATTCTTTAACTCCAATAATCATATTTCTTTGCTTGTGATACATGGGCAAGTCTTTGAGCTCTAGGATCTTTAGGTGATGGCATAAAATAAACATGCCATGCGTTGATTCTTTTAGCCATTATAAAATATAGTGAGAGCATAAATTAAATATGAGATGCAACCTCTTTATTATCTTGAAAGATTAAGTGATGACTTGAAACATAAACATGAGATACAAGCTTGGAATTTAAACATGAGAAATGCAAGTTCATTTATTCATTCTTGAAAATTTAGTGATGACATAGAAGGTAAACATGGTTATGCAAAGCATAAACTTAATCATGGATGCAAATTCATTTTGTTTCTTTACTAGAGCTCCTTCAAGACTTTAAAAGAATTATAAATTCAACCCAATACATATCTTAACAAGAAATAAAACATAAAAGGAAAAATACATCTTTCAAGTTCTAAACTAAAAATCTTTGTTTTAGCATCATAAAGCATTATTCTTTAAAGTTTTGCATCAAGTGGAATTTTCAAGCTTTAGAGGCCTAACTTGTGATGGATTTACAACCCACCCTCAAGGTCCTCATCATCAAGCCATCATCTTAGTTCCACCTAGGCCATATGGTTGAATTGGTTAAAGAAAAATTGAAGAGGAAAACCAAAATGAAAAGCTAAGGCAAGTTCATAATTTCATCATTTTGAGCTAAAAACACAACTCCTCAAAGCATAGAAATAAATTTAGAAACTACTCCCTACCTAATCTGAGTTGAAGAAGAGGAAGAGAACTTGGTTTCTTGAAGTGAAATGAAACAAAATCTCTTTGAAAAAATTGAAGAAAGAATTCAGCCAAAGAGGAGGAAGAAAGAAAGTTTTGGTGCTCCTAAAAACTAGTTATGAACCAAGCATTCCAAGACCACTCAAGCAAGCCTATTTATAGAAGATTTTGAGGCTTCTAATTGGCCAAAATGATGAGGTAGTGGACGGAATTTTGCAGGAGAAATAAGGGAGGAAAAATCATTTTAGACAAAGTTGTATGAAATTAAGGAATTATGTCTCTTATGGTGACATTTTGGCATTTTGTTTTAGTGCAACTTTTGGCAATAATTCAGCTGCATAATGGCATCAATAATTTCTTCCATTACAGCCCAAAGAAGTGAAATTTGTGTGTTCCATGCATTATTTAGGTGTAGGCAAGGTATTCATGTAATTTAGAGAATTTACGGTTAAGGGTTTAAGTGAATTAGTAAGCAATTTGGGTGTTTTTGAGCAATTTTGGGTTCTAATCAATCTAAATACATAATTTTGACTCTAGATTAATATTTAGAATTTAATAAGCTTTAATTTGAGCCTAATATTGCTTAGGTTTCGGTATACGAATCAAAAATCCCGGAATTCGCAAAACTGCCCAAAAACAGGGGCAAAATCGTACTTTCACTTAAAAATTGCCCGAGGCCACCCGAGCTTAACCAATGGTTAATCATGGCTTAAAAACACATTTTAAAACATTTTAGTGAGGTTCGGCTCAGTGGCACGCACATCTGAGTTAAAACAATGCAGAGGCGCTTTGTCATTTCAAGGCCTAACTCGAAATTGAGATCCTTCTGCTCTATTAACACACATAACACAAACAATCCCTTATTATCCTCAAAATATCCCCTTGAGAATAGGTGGGGCCCACGATCCTCATTTTCTGAGTAAAATAACTTCAGGGGCATTTTGGTCATTTTATACGTACAGAAATTCGGGATTTGCAACTCTCGCATGAATCATTCCTAACCTCTCTTCTAATGTTATATTCCTTTATTGAGGATTGTTCGGCCTCAAATCTTATGTAATAATTACCTACGGTAATTCGGTAATTGAGTAATTTCTAATGACAGTAAAAATTACAGTAAAAATTGGGGCGTTACAAGGATCTTGGGTATTGGTTGTAAAACCATCATTTATTTGACCTCTAAAGCTTGAAGGTTTCACTTCTAAGAGTTTTTGGCAAACATAGATATTATATTGTTTTAAAGAGTTAAATGGTAATCTTGAGCCTAGGACTCAAAAAGATAATTAATGGTTTGCATTCATATTTATATTTCAAGTCCTTGCATTGCATATTTATATTTAAGCCTTGCATTTCACATTTGCATTCATATTATCACCTAAATAATTAATCTTAAAGCCTACATATTTCAACCTCAAAGTTTATTGTTGATTTAGAGTAAATACTCTAAGGGGCCTAGAGCACTAAAATAAAGAATTGGGCTTGCATTCATATTTATATTTCTTGCCTAGTATGTTTATTTTTCAAGCCATCACCTGAATTTAAAGATTAAAACTAGAGCTTGCATTTTCATATTTATATTCAAGCTTTGCATATCGTATTTATGTTTCTCTTGCCATCACCCTATAGTGCCAAGATTAAAATGAAAATTGTATTTGCATGTTTAAAGTTATGCCATCACCTAATTAATCTAGTGCTCAAGACTTACCCTTTTAACTCACATGAGAACTTTGACTCATGAAATATATATATATCTTTATAAATGCAACTATCCTTTTATTGAGCTCTATAATTATGCTACTAATTTAAGGTTATTATTTGTGTTACTATAAAAATAAGAATTGATTATAAGGGCATTCCTTGATCTAGAATTAATTCTAAGAAAGACTAGTTACTAGAAATACTTATTATTGCAATTTTCCATGCCTTTGGAAAATTAAATTATGATTTCTGTTCTACCATTTCCAGATCTGATATATATTGTTTGGAGTGGTTTAAATGTGTGAGAACTACTATTAATTGATGTGATAATTATTCTTGGCACTTTAGGCAAGTCTAGCAATTAAAAAGGGTAAAAAATGTGATTTCTAAAGCTTTCTAAAAACTGAAATTATAGTTTCTGTTTCAGCATGTTTAAAAATGGTAGAAGTGTATTATATTAGGCATATATGTGTTAGAATCACTCATAATTGGTTTAGAAATTAATTCTAGTATCTTAGGAAAAGTTGGTAACGAGAAAGGGTCAAAAACGTAACTTCTAGAACACCGGAATGGTTCATTTTCTCTTTTGTTTCAATTCTGTCCAGATTTATTTAGTAATGTTCTTAAGGTTAACAATTAGTAAAAATCATTAGAATTGATCCCTTAGATGTATAAAAGAATAAATACAAAAGTTGGGTTTACTCGATTAGAAGTTTAATCGATTAAAAAATTATTATGAGTGCTTGCTTTATAAAGTGTTATGAATTGATGTACTTGAGGTTTATGTGATGATTATGTTTGCATAAAGATTGTTATAGCATGTTATGATTTCACTTGAAATGTTTAAGATGCATGTATGAAAGTAATATGAAGGTATATGACATTATATGATAAGTTGTGCTTTTGCATCTTAATATGACATGCTAATGGTAAGGTGACATAAAACATATGGAAATGATCATCTAGACTCCCCAAATTAAAGGTTATGAGAGGTGATCCAAGCAAGTTGCATATTCATAATAAGAAAGGCAAGGAAGTGATGTGTTTCTCCCCCTCTATTACCCCATGTAAATTTAGTGACGGCTAGTTAGGTTGAGCTCATCCTAGGCGATCGGTAGGTTGGTTGGTTCTGGTGGTAATTGTAAAAATCACCAGGGCTGGCATGTTGGTTGGTTTTGGTGATGACGTTAGAGGGTGGAATTGATAAAAAAGAAATGTGAGAATTCATTCATGAAGAGTAAATTACCATAGGTTTTCTTACCTTCCCATGCACATTGTATGATGTTTGACTCATTATATTGCCCTATCATGCATCCGTTTACTTGCCACTGTTTTAGTTTTCTAGATTATCTCTTGCTCATATGCTTAGCCTTATCTTATGTTTTGAACTTACACATTGTTGATTTATGTTGCATATGTAACACCCCGATTTTTCTGTCCGAGGGAAATGACCAAAATGCCCCCGAGGTCATTTCCTGACCCGAACTCGAGGGTAACCAACTCGATCATCCTCGAAGGGTCAACTCAATGTTTGAAGGGGATTGAATGGCCTTTGAATGCTTTCGGAAGCTTAAAATTTCGCTTCGCAGCTTTGGTCAAAATGACCAAAATACCCCTATAGCGTTTTTACGCGGGTAATGGTGCCGTTTGAGCCCGGAACTTTCCCCAGAGGTTTAAAAACATGTTTTCATGTGTCTAGAGGTCTCTGTTCAAGTCCCGGAGGTCCCGGGCAGTTTTAGTGCAAAATTACGATTTTGCCCCTAGAATAGTGTTTTTGAGCTTAATGACGTAATTAAGCAAACCTAAGCAATATTAGGCTCTAAACGAAGATTAATTTATTTCCCTAATTAACCTAGAGTCAAAATAATTTATTAAAGTTAATTAGAACCTAAAATTACTTAGATTAAACTTAAATCCCTTTTTAGAACTCAAGAGTCCTAGTCTTGGAATCTTGAATAGTGTTTTCTCTCTCCAATTCCTTAAATCAAGGAAATGTGTCTAGAGTTGTTTAGACTCTAAATTGAGGATTTAACTCTCTAATGGTGCAAGACCACTCCTTAATCATGTCTAGACCACCTTAATTACCCATTTCCCTTACCTAAACACTTTCTTACAAATTCCTAATCTTAAGCATAATCAAAGATACACCTAAACACAACTCTAAACCACAATTAAAATGCAAACTAATCCTCCCCATGCATGATGAAGTTTCGGCCAGCACCTTTCCCCATTGACCACATGTTTAATTATTTTCTCACTCAAAGAACCATGCTTGAGCCATACCTTGAGCCATACCTCACCATGCTTTGAACCATACCTCACCATACCTCAAGAACACATTATCTCACCTCATGGAGCTCATGGAAAGCCTCCAATCTGCACCCTCATGGCCGAAACCTCCTCCTCCATGAGCTCCCTCCATTTGTTTCATTTCTCTATAAATAGAATGCCTTGAGGAGCTTGCACCACTTTTAGATCATTTGCTAAGTTTAGGAAACACTCAAAGCTTTTCTTTTTCTCTCAAAGTCTTTGTGTTCTTCAAGTTCTTGGAGTTCTTCAAGTTCTTCATCTTCTTCATCTTCTTCTTCCATCTTCAAGTTCATCACACCAAGTAGGGATTTTCTTTCATGAATTCTTTCTTTAAAGTTCTTGTTCTAAGCTTAATGCTCATAGTTTCTCTTGATTCTTTTTAGAACTTCTTTTTCTTTCCTTTACCTTTTCATTTTCGGCCATGGGCCTTGGAGAGGAAAGGAATGAGAGCTTGATGATGAGAGTTTCATGATGATGTTCATCACTTGAAACAAACTCTAGAGCTTGATTTTTGTTCTTGAGCAAAAGTGTTTCTAGATTTTCCTTCCTTGAACTTTTGAGAACTTTAACTTTGATGGTGTTTTAAAATGGCTCTATGAACTCAATGATGAGGACTCATGATGTTGGTGTTAATATATCATCAAGATCATGAACTCTAGAGTTTTAAAATGCACTTTTCTCTTCTTGGAGATTTCGGCCATTTCCTTGAGATTTTCTAAGTTTCATAGTTTGATTCCCAAAGATATTATGTTGAGTTCTAAGAACTCCAAGCTTGACTTTACCTTGTTTGAATGAGTTTGGGTTAAGTTTTAAGTTCCTTTAAAGTCTTGTTAAGAGCTCTAGAAAGATAAAATGAACTTGCATAATTTATTTTATGCTTGCATTCATATTTACATTCTTGCTATGCATCTTTATTTTCAAGCTATCACCTAAGAACATAAAGATTAAAATGGAACTTGCATCTTCACTTAATTTAATTCTCGAAACCTTTCTATTTCGACCTTAAAGTCGATTGTTGTTGGGCCTAGAGCACTAAAATAAAGAATTGAACTTGCATTATCACCTAATTAATTTCTCGAATGCCTATCTATTTCGGCCTTAAAGTCGATTGTTGTTGGGCCAAGAGCACTAAAATAAAGAATTGAATCTTGCATATTTACTTTCAAGCTTGCACGTTTAAGATTATGCTTCGCATATTTACTTTCAAGATTGCACGTTTAAATTATGCCTTGCATATTTAATTTCAAGTCATCACTTTACTTTGAAAGCAAGATTAAAAATGAAAAGCATGAGCACGTTTTAGTTTATGTCGTAACTTAAGAACCTAGAGCTCAAAGACTTGCCCATTTCATTCCAAGTTAAAGTTTAATGCAAATCACACTTTGAATGTATGTTTTTCGGCCAAGTAGTGATGATGGACTTGCAATGAGTTTTCATCTAGCTACTAGGACCAATAGCCTATGTTTTAAGTTTTCCTTAAAACCTTACAAATCTTTATAAGGTTATGTCATCACAAGTTGTGATTTTATCCTCTTTTAGGAGATGAAATATATTTTGGTCTTTAACCTAAGGCTTCACTTAGCCTCTTGATAAATTAAAATGTTTTGCAAAGAGTTTTAGAAGTTCTAGATTGATTCCGAGAGAAACTAGTTAACTTATGTACCTAGAAATGTCAATTTAATTCTCTTATTGAGGCAAGATGTTTTCGGTTCTGATGTGATGAATGTGATGCTGTATGATGATGTTTTAATGTGTTGGAATGTGTGAAAATATCATATGATGATGTGGAAGCGATCCTATGCATGATAGGTAAGAAACTAGCTAACTAGAAATACCGTAAAGCTAGAATTTAACATAGTTTTGACCCATTTGTTTATGGAACTAATCCAAACTGTTTTAATGGGGACATAATCAGATTTAGATTGTTTAGACATGAAAAACTTGGTATCATTTGAGTTAGAATTGAATTCTAGCACCTACGGGGAAACTAGTAACTAGAAAACCGTAAAAATGCAAATGTAGAACTCTTAGAACATTTAATTCTCTGAATTCTGTCCAGCACCCTTACAATATGATAAACATGATTAATAATTAGTCCTTAAGCATAGGAATGTCTCATAATTGATTTAGATTTAATCCATAGCTTTCAAGTAAAAACGGAACCAAGAAAGGGTCTAAAACGTAAATTCTAGAACCCCGTATTCACATGTTAGGATTTCCACCCTATGCTATTCAGATTCAAAAGTAAAATGAGAGGATTAAGAATGATGTTTAATTATGAGCCTTAGGTGCTTAAAATATGAACGACGGGTGTAGAGAACTATATCTCAAGATTAAGACCCGTAAGGGTCAAAGCATAAGCTACCGTAAGGGTAAGCGTTTGGATGATTTATGATGATGCATGAAGTATGCTAATGATGATGATGTTATTCATATGAGGAACTTATGAGATTATATGTTAATGTGGCATAAAGCAAATTTGGAAGGAAATTCGGTGTAATGACCGTTTTGGCCGCCAAATTTCCGACAAATTTGGGGACTTAAAGAGATTTTGAAAATTAAGGTACTAAGATGGGTTCTAGGATGACACCGGTTCGGCCGAGCACCTCCATAGAACTCATGTGACATCGGTACCATTTTATACTCTTAGGTGACATCGGTTCGGCCGAGCACCCCTAAGAGTTTTGCCCCCTAACCCGTACTCAGATAGTCGGGATTTATGATACGCTTATCGTTAAGTGGTAAGTAAGAACTAGTGACGACTAGTTAAGGTATGAGCTCATAACCTAGATGTATGACACGCTCGGTGACACCGGTTCGGCCGAGCACCCCCAGTTCGATTGTCTTTTAGGGTGGCCCATGAGGAAGAGAAGTTTCATGATTATGATTATGTCACTAAGTTTTGTCCCATATGAATGTTACTATTGCCACTTTATGCCACCAAGAATGATGATGCTTGATGTTATGTTTTATGTATGTGCATTAGGTAGTGCCATGCATACATTTTCTAATATGTTGCATCCATGACATTAAGATCATCCTAAAATGAATGGACCTTGGCTAAAATATATTTTAAAGTTTAAAATGAACCTAACACATGCTCAGTCACTTTGTATAAATAAACCCAAGGTTCCTGAGGACGTAGATGATGACACCTTGGTAGTAGGAGGCCCTACTGAGATTCTTTAGCAAGATTCTCACTGGCTCTATCTCTTTCTTTCCGCCACGCCTTCAGATGGCGACGTCGTAGTGTGTTCGTGGACACCCGACATGGGAGGTGCACTATGACCCGACTCACGGGTCATACCATTTTGAGGGTGCACGGTGCGGATTTTCATGTTCAGAGGACGCCTTCGCTCATCCCGCACACCCATCACTTCTCCCGATCGCACCCTATGGCGACGACGAGCGGTTTTGAGCGCGGCGCAGACGCATGACGAGAGAGTACTCCGTAGGCACACCGCCGCCTTTAGCCATGCGAGATTATCCCGAACGCGTGCCCGACCTACTTCTCCGAGACCGGCCCATCCGTGGACCCGCCTACCCATCCGGATAGCGAGAACTCTGCCCCCTCTCCACCACAGATAAGGGAGGGCAGTGAGGATACCGTGACTCAGCCACGGCTTGCGCGATGACCGGAGATGCGACCATACCGTGGGGGTCACCCTCGATCCCCGTTCCACCTCTTCACGTCCGAGGAGCTCGCCCAATTTCCCGGATATCTGCCTCGTTCGCGAGATGGACGCCAAAGAGGAGGTGACGATCGTCCGATGGAGTACCCGGTTAGAGCACACACCACTTAGATGGGGATAAACCTTCTTTTGTTTAGAGGTTATCCTATTAGATGCACTCGGGTAGGGGAGTAGATTATGTTTATGTTTATGTTGTATTTTCTTTCATGTATTTCCATGTACTAAATCAAGTCCCACGCTTATAAGTGGGCAAATTATAATTATATATGAGATGTTATTCAGTGTCTCTCATGATGTGCCCTTATATGCTTTATGCTATGACGTTATGAGATGTATGTTTTGTCCGTTGCAAGTTATATCGCGTCACGCGGCTCTCACTTTCATTTCAAAAAAAAATTACCCGTATTTTCCGCTAAGTAATTCAAAGTTAAATGAGAACTATGAAGTAACAGACTAATGATTAACCTAAATATGTTCTAGAGTATTGGGTTAAATTCATTCATGAAGAGTAAATTACCATAGGTTTTCTTACCTTCCCATGCACATTGTATGATGTTTGACTCATTATATTGCCCTATCATGCATCCGTTTACTTGCCACTGTTTTAGTTTTCTAGATTATCTCTTGCTCATGTGCTTAGCCTTATCTTATGTTTTGAACTTACACATTGTTGATTTATGTTGCATACACTGAGGCATTGCCATGCATACATGAGATACCTGTTGCGTTCATGCATTAAGATTTATGCTAAAAGACATGGGCCTTGGATAATGGTATTTGAAAACTTAATAGATGAATCTTATTTATGCCCACTACTTTCATAATTAAACTTGAGGTTCCTGAGGATGATAATGATGACACGTGTGTAGAGAAGGAAACCCTACCGAGATTCTTGTATAAGTTTCTCACTTCCTCTATCTTTCTTTCCATCTATGTCTTCAGACAAGGTTGATGGCGATGACGATGGACTTCCTCGAGATGCCGGCACTGAAGTTACACGATGGCCGAGATCAGAGTGGCGCAGCAGAAACGAGGATATAGTCTTTCATCGTCGTAACCTTAGAAGTTGCCTTGTCCTCATACAAGTTCATAACTTAGTCGTGAGGGATTTTGTTACACCATAGTTGTGATTTGCTTTTGAGTTATTTGTATGCTCAACTTCTGTAGGTGGGCTTAGTATTATTATCAAAGTAAGTATGTGGAATATTCCTATATTGTCACTATTATTATTATTTGACTTTTGATGTTAATGTTATGACATGATGATGTCCTCAGTTGATGTTAGACTCTATTGAGATTTGTATGTATGCTATGTGATGAATAATTATATGCTATAACGTATATGCGAATGGCTCATAGTTTGATTTTTCAGAAAAAAAATGGGTCGTATCTTCCATAGACTTATTTTCGAAGCGCAAAATTAAGTAAAATTTTGAGATGAAAGAGTAACCATTAACGATTAACCATTATGCATTGTAGGCGTATTGTGTTGAAAGTTACGGTGTTACATTTTGGTATTAGAACAGTTTGGTTCTCATGGAGCCTGAGGATTGGACTGACTATGCTTCCTAAGCATGATGCGGTAGTTATGTCATGTGCAGTCATCTTATTAATAGGATAAGTCTTAGGATGGAGATGCATGACTATTGTATGTGAACTTTCCATGGTAACTAGCTCACTTTACATAAAGTATTGAGCCTGATGATAGAGGTTGAAATCTCAGTTTTTGGTTTTCTCACGCTCGAAATTACCAAAATACCCCTATGGTAATTTAACGCAGGATTAATTGCCGACTAAACCCGGACATTACCCAAAAGTTTGAAATGTTGTTTTTAAGGGATGCATGATATCTGTATAAGCCCGGGTAGTTCCGAGAAATTTTTCGTGTAAAATTACCATTTTATCCCTAACTAAGTGCATAATGAGCCTAATTAAATGATTAAGAAAATGCATGCAATATTAGGCTCTAACTAAAGATAAATTAATTTTAACTATTAATCTTTAGTTAAAAAAATTAATTGAGGATAATTGAGGCTTAAGATTACTTGGAAAAAAAATTAAATCCCTTTCTTAAATCAAAGAGCTCATAAGAGATGAAATAGTCAAAGCATGAATAGTATTTTCTCTCTCTTTTTCCTTAAAATTAGGATTTTTGTTGGCTTTCAAAATTCAAACTAAAAGTGTAAGACTACACTTTAACCATGTCTTGAAGGTTTTAAACACATGCTTACAACTCTAAACTCTTAATTACCAATCCCCAACCCTTTGCCTAATCAAATCTATCTCTAGACACAACCCCTAAACCACATGAAAGTGAAATTTTTCCCCCTTTAGGCTAAGGAAGTCTGCAGCAACTCCCTCCAAATGCACCCTTATATTTTAATTTTTCTTATACACTAACACTCATAAACACTCTCATTTTTATCACTCATTTTTTTGGCCATGACTTTTGTGTCTAAAAAGAACTCTTGCATCCTGCCAACTCAAGATCTCATTTTTTTCTCCTCCACTACCAAGAACTACCACTCTCAACCTCCTTTCCACTTCAAACTACCATACCTCCACCATAAAGCATCCCTAAAACACATAACCTTTCCATCCCCTAGCTCAAAAACACAAGAAAAATCCTCCCTCTATTTCTTTTCCTCTTGGCCGAATCTACCAAGGGTTCCAAGGGAAGATTTTTCTTCTCACTTAAACACACAAGATCAAGCTTTCTCTTTTCCAACAGGAAAACAACTTTGATATGGATTTTGTTTTGAGTTCTTTTTCTTTTTCTTTGGTTTATTTTTGGTTTGGAGGTTGGAACAAATGAAAAAGTTTTCTTTTTTTATTTTCCCTCTCATTTTTGATTTTGATGATAGATGAATAATTGAGTTTTTGCTCTTTTCTTTTTTTCTATTTTGGTTTTCAGCTTTCCTTTTCCTTTTTTGTTCTTTTCGATTTTGTTGTTGGTAGTGTTAGCTCTAGAACCCTATCAATTGTGCTTATGTGTTTTAAATGACAATAAAACTAATTCAAAGAAAATTCTTTGAAGAACAATTGATGTTTCTCTCTGAGTTTCTTGTAAGAATATAATAAGTTCTATTGTTTAGCAAGAGTAAGGCTTACTCAAATGAGAATATATATTTCACTATACATGTGTAAACATGTTTATTTCATGCTATGAGATCTGAATTGTTATAGAAGTGAAATTATATCCTTATCTAAAACATTGAAGGCTAAACAATTGAAGAAGACTTCAGCGCTTCAAGAAACCAAGCTAATTGAGACTTCAGAAAGTAGCACTAGACATCAGAAAGTACACTTACATGAAGGAATCAAGCTTTTTCTGAAGACCAGATGTTACACTACCTTTAATCATCTCTTTCATAATCATAAACGAACAATGGTTGAAGCTGTGAAGACTTTTTATTCACCAAGGAAATGATATCATGATTTAGCAAGCTTTCATATCAAAATAGTGAAATCTACATTGCACGGAAAGAGGGAAAATTTGAATATCAAAATTCAAATTTGCTTATGGAAAAGTCAAATCCCGGTGTCAAAACTGGTAAATCATCTCTTTTGCCTTCAAAAGTCAACTGTCCAAATGTTCTAGAAGAAAAATGTTCAGAAACCATAAGATCAAAAAGTATAAAGAAGTTTCTGATGAACATAAGAAATCTCCCTATTTTATAACAGCTTCTGCAAAGTATCTGACAAGAAGACAAACTACTCTTCTACACTATGTTTCCAAGACACAAATGACTAGAGGCAATGGTCTCAAGAAAGACCTCTATAAATAGAAATGCAGTGCTCTTCAAATAAAAGGACTTACGCTGAGCAAAAAAGCAAAAACACTGTCAAATTTTCTCTTCATCTATTTGTAAAAATTTTCATTATCTGAAAATCATTTCCTTGTACAAAATCTTCTTTCTACACTTTATTGATCACACGTTCTTCTGAGGAAGAATTTTTAGAAAGGAGTCATTTAAGATTTTCAAGATCTTTTCATTGTATATTTAAAGAAATCTTGAGTATAGGTTAGTTTGAGTAACAATCCAAGCTTATAGCCTTTGTAACCTTGATCCAGTAGTGATCAGTGTGAGATAGCTTGAAGAGGCTTGTTAAATACTACTTGCAACATGATAGTAACCGAGTTTTACTGGTCATGGGTTTAGCTTGGAAAGGCTAGTTCAAGACTACACAGTTCAACATGAAAAGGCTGGTGAAGCACTACTTGGTGTGAGACAGTAGAGGTGTCTGCTGGTCATTGGACATAGCTTGAGAAGGCTACTGAAAAGACTATCTTGACCCTTTCTTTGCTTAGAGGAAGAGGTAACGAAACTCAATGGTGGTTGAGAACTGGATGTAGGCAGGTTGGTCGAACCAGTATAAAATTTTCTATTTTTGTTTTTCTCTTTCCTTTATCTCCTTTTATTTTCGCATCTGTTTTACTGTTTTAGTTTCAAGTTTCCAAAAAAACTCTTTGACATCTTTCCTATTTAATCAAGTTCAGAAAGTTCTTTTTCTAAAGGTGCTTAACGTTATTTTCCGCTGCATTTCAAGTTCATCTTGATAGCTTTTTCAGTTTAGTTTTTCAGAATTTCAGTAAAGGAAGAAAAAGGAAAAACACGATTCAACCCCCTTCTCATGTGTTTTTCTACCTATAGTTGGATAGTTAAAAACCATGGCTTGAAGATAAGAGATCTTGATAGTGGCTTTGATATCACTATGTGCTTGACCTTTAAAGCCCAAGGTTTGGTTTATTTTTTGTTTTAAGAAATGAGAAATATAGAATATTTATTGATTCATTGAAATATCCTTTCTTTGATGTTTGAGACCATGGCTTGATGATGAGGGTTCCTAGATGATTTTTGGTGAAATCATCATATTTGTGACCTTTAAAGCTTGATACTTGATTTCGGTTTCAATGATATGATAAATAAAATGCTAGTTGGTTTTCATTGTTGGTTTTTCTTTGAGCTTGATGGTGAGTCTAAGAAATGAGGCTCTTGGAACCATGGTATTGAGAGACTCTAAAGCTTACTTCCATTTGTTAAGATTGACTGGGGTTGGAAGTATCATTCTTTAAGTCTTGAAATGAGCTCTAGTAAAATATAAAAATGGACTTGCATCATGTTTATATTTCAAGCTCTTGGACCTTATGTTTATGTTTCAACGCCTTGCATATCATGTTTATTTTCAAGTTATCACCTTAAATCTTGAAGACTAAAGAAATGGACCTGCATTTCCATGTTTAAATTCCAAGTCTTACATTTCATGTTTATATTTCAAGTTATCACCTAAACTTTAAAGACTTAAAAACAAACTTGCATTCCCATATTTATATTTCAAGTCTTGCACATTATATTTATATTTTCAAGCCATCACCTTATAATAACAAAGATTAAAAATGTGATTGCTTAGCATGTTTATGATTCTTGCAATCACCTAAATCTCTAGAGCTCAAAGACATGCTCTTGTATCGTAAATGGGAATTTTGATCATGGCTATTTCTCTTAGATGTATTTTTCGGCCATAATAAAATGTTGGTCTTTGAATGGACTTTATTTTATTTTAAGATTCAAAACTTGTGTCTTGTAATTTTTGAAAGAATTGAAAACTCTAAAGGTATTAAAAACATGATTTTCATGGACAAAACCTTATTAATGAAATATTTATTTATGCTACTGCCCTAAGGGTTAATATTTATATTTTCAAATGGGTAAATTGGTTTTAAGTGTTTTCATCGACTTAGAATAAATTTAGAGGAAAACTAGTTACTAGAAATGATTAATATTGCAACTTTCAATGCTTTTAGAAATTAAAATTATAGCTACTGATCTAATCTTTCTAAATCTGTGACATGCTGTTTGGAATGGTTTAGATGTGTTAAAATTACTATAAATTGTTGTAAAAATCATTCTTGGCACTTTAGGTAAAACTAGTAACTAGAAATGTGTAAAATTGCAATTTTAGAATACTTCTAGCAATTTTGAATTTTGGTTATTGCCTGGACTTATTTGATTCTATATGGTGCTGTTTGGGGTTATCTAACTATGTAAAATTTGCTAATAATTAGTGTAATAATTATTTTTAGCACTTAGGGAAGAACTAGTAACTAGAAAGGATAAAAAATGTGATTTCTAGAGCACTTATGGATTGAATAATGAATTCTATTTTAGCATGTATTAATTCTATAAAAAGATGTTTGACACTTTGTATATGTGTGAAAATAACTAACAATAGTGTGGAAATTAATTTTAGCATCTTAGGAAAAATCAGTAACTAGAAAGGGCAAAAAACATAACTTCTAGAACCCCGAAATTATTTATTTCAAATACTGCCCAAAGCTGTACAACATTGTTTGGTAATGTTCATGAGGTTAAAAAATTAATGGGAATCATTGTAATCAATATCTTAGATGCATAAAAGAATAATTACTAATGTTAGGTTAAACCAATTTGTAGTTTTGACCGTTTAAGGGCTAATGAAGAATTTGAAGATGAAAGTGTGAATGATATCCATGATGATCTGTAGTATACTGTGTATATATACGTATATCTTGCTAAGCATAACATATGCATTAGCTGAGTCCAATCCTTGATTCTGGCATACTAGGTAGGAGCATGTTTACTTTTCTATAAGATGTTGATAGTGGCATGTTTATGTGAATTACTTTATGAAGAATTGTAATTATGGCTGAGATATTTGAGGTGCATAGTTGATGTGTTTTATGAACATGAAATGTTAATTGATAAGTTATGATGATGTGATTATATGCTCATGTTTACATCTCTAAATAATATGACAAGATTAAAAGTGATATAAAACACTCAGAAATGATCCTTCCGTAATGGGCCGGGCCTAACGTAAGGTGATCCAAGGAGGTGATCTTTTCGTAATGGGCCGGGCCTTGCGAAAAGTGATCCAATGCCCTCTAACCTGCACTCTGGGAGTTGAGAATTTGCTTATCGAGAGGATAAGTATAGACTAGTGACGACTAGTTAGATATGAGCTCATAACCTAGAACTCTCAAGAAAAGAGAGTATTAGGATGGCCCCTACAGAGGGAAATGAGAAATTTAAGTCACCTAAAGAATATAAAGGAAGAAATCACGCCATGTTATTTATGTTCTTTATGTCATGAATTATTTCATACATGTTTTCCCTATGATATGTTGCATCTGATATTGACATGCATTTCATAATATGGTATGATACATTCATGACATTAAGACTCATGTTAAAATACATGGACCTCGGTTAATGTTATTTAGAACTTAATAAATGAACTATATTTATGCCCACTATTTCATAATGAAACCCGAGGTTCCTGAGGATGTAGATAATAACTCATGTTTGGAGGCGAGCGCCCTACTGAGATTCTTATATGAGTTTTTCATCCCTTCTTTCCTTTCATCTCGTCTTCAGAGGTCGATGGAAGTTGCACTGCAACGTCGCTTACTAGACATATCACTTTGTGGGTCAATGTGTTGTGTGCCTTTTTGTCTTCATAGAACGTCCCTTTGCATACTTGGTCTCTAGCTTTATGTTCCATCCCACCTCTCTGTTTGCCGATGATCTCATTTTTTAACGTGCTCATCCGCGTGGGGAACAAATTCGTCGTACTCGCACTATTGCTTCAGCTATTCGTGACTCCCCTGACTATGTTCCCTAATCACCCCCTCATCTGATGGAGCCACTGTCAGACCCGTCTGAGGATTTTGCTACCTAGCATTCTTCAGATTGTTCTACACCTACTGTCCCCATGGAGATAGGAGGCAATAGTAAAGCCACTGTGACTCAGCCTATGAGAAGAGTTAGGGCAGCTAATCGACCACACCGAGGTGCCCACGTCCGTCTTGGTCATCGTCTAACCACACCCGATGAGCTAGCCCAGTAGATTGGTTCTCTCCTGGGAGCAAAAACAGTAGGAGATAGTAGTGAGCCTCACAGAGCGGCGGTGCATTTATTATAGAAATTATAGCCTTTTTTTGCTCTTTGTTTATTAGGGGTTATATGTAACATCCCCTGCTGCTTTATGGATTGACGATTGTCCCCACAAACCAACACGGGTCTTTTCAGCTTACTTTGCCCTCATTCACATGCTTCCTAGGAAAACTTCCCAGGAAGTCACTCATCCCAAAATCGCTCCAAGTCAAGCACGCTTAACTGTACAGTTCTTTCAGTTTGGGCTACCGAAAAGAAGATGCATCTTGTTGGTATAGGTAGTACAAATCAATTCATATAAACCCTCCTCAACTGGATAGTTCCATACCTACACAGTCTCAGGATCCCTCTTATTCGGGTATGTAATCGGTTTATTCATGTACCCCTCCGCTTTCGAAGTCTATCAGGAGCCGCTCCTTGTCCATGCCTCCTTGCACCGACTATCACTCCCCGACTTCGCAATCCCCGGGTGTTACATTATCTATCTAAGCACACCCTAGTAGGAGTAGTGGGGAGGAGAGGCCTTGACTAGCTGTATTTAGTTTTCCTTTTATGACTTTTATGGATGAATGTACTATCACAACCTTTAATAGTGGGAATGTTGCTACGTATTATACTTATATATTATGGTGTGTAAAGAGGAACATCTGTTGCTTTGACATGAATCTATGATGATGTATTATGCTCATGGTTTGTGTTTAATTTTAATCCATGTATATCTATGATGCGCTTTAACTTCTTTCCCACCCATATACGAGATGGATGATGTAATTCTTTGAGTATGCACAACTCAAATTTCCGTTTTAAGTTTCAAAAAAAAAAATTTATCCATTTTTCGCTAAGTATTTTAATAATTTAAAGTTAAGAACTAGAACAAAAGATTAATAACTAATAATTAACTTAAATGCATCATAGGCGTGTTGGGTTAAATATTAGAGTGTTACAACAATGGTGGTTCCCAGAACCATTTAATTACCAATGCCATTTGGTTAATTACGGCGGTTCCTTTTTAACCGCCACAATTTACATTCGGTTGTTAATTATGGCGGTTCCAAAACTGCCGCAAATTGGAATAAAATTTTTAAAAAATATTAATTATGGTGGTTTGGAACCACCATAATTTTCGGTGAATTTTTTTTGAAAAAATAGCGAGAGTAGTTAGAAACCACTATAATTTGTGCCCTGATGGAAAAAATATTTATTTTATTTCAATAATAATGTCACACAATTTAATGAAACCAACTTCAGTTACATATTAAACTAAGAAGATAAAATAAAGAAATTAAGCAAAATCAAGTTTTATATTAAACTAAATCATACAGCAACTCTATGTAAGCATCAATCACCAAGGCCAACACATAGTGAATATATTTTCTATGCTACATCAAGAAAGCAATGATGACCCTGAGGAAAAGGCAATAGCCAAATCTATCTTGAGTGTAAATCAACAGTCTTTGAAAACTTCACCATCTTTGCCTGCAATTGTAATTTTAAATGTGCAAGTAATGGTAATCAGAAATAGTACATAATACTCAATAAAATCCATAAGGGATTTACATATTCCAAACACATTAGCATACGCTGGAATCATCATTTGGTCACACACATATTCCAGATTTATATATTTATTTTAAGCCTCCCTATAAGTGCTCTAATCTAAGGAGTCTTAAATATTAATCAAAGAATTAAGCAAAATCAAGTTTAATGGAACCAACTTCAGCTACATATTAAACTAAGAAGATAAAATAAAGGAATTAAACAAAATCAAGTTTTATATTAAACTAAATCACACAGCAACTCTATGTAAGCATCAATCACCAAGGCCAACACATAGTGAATATATTTTCTATGCTACATCAAGAAAGCAATGATGACCCTGAGGAAAAGGCAATAGCCAAATCCATCTTGAGTGTAAATCAACAGTCTTTGAAAACTTCACCATCTTTACCTGCAATTGTAATTTTAAATGTGCAAGTAATGGTAATCAGAAATAGTAAATAATACTCAATAAAATCCATAAGGGATTTACATATTCCAAACACATTAGCATACACTGCAATCATCATTTGGTTACGCACATATTCCAGATTTATATATTTATTTTAAGCCTCCCTATAAGTGCTCTAATCTAAGGAGTCTTAAATATTAATCAAAGAATTAAGCAAAATCAAGTTTAATGAAACCAACTTCAGCTACATATTAAACTAAGAAGATAAAATAAAGGAATTAAGCAAAATCAAGTTTTATATTAAACTAAATCACACAGCAACTCTATGTAAGCATCAATCACCAAGGCCAACACATAGTGAATATATTTTCTATGCTACATCAAGAAAGCAATGATGACCCTGAGGAAAAGGCAATAGCCAAATCCATCTTGAATGTAAATCAACAGTCTTTGAAAACTTCACCATCTTTGCCTGCAATTGTAATTTTAAATGTGCCAGTAATGCTAATCAGAAATAGTAAATAATACTCAATAAAATCCATAAGGGATTTACATATTCCAAACACATTAGCATACGCTGCAATCATCATTTGGTCACGCACATATTCCAGATTTATATATTTATTTTAAGCCTCCCTATAAGTGCTCTAATCTAAGGAGTCTTAAATATTAATCAAAGAATTAAGCAAAATCAAGTTTAATGAAACCAACTTCAGCTACATATTAAACTAAGAAGATAAAATAAAGGAATTAAGCAAAATCAAGTTTTATATTAAACTAAATCACACAGCAACTCTATGTAAGCATCAATCACCAAGGCCAACACATAGTGAATATATTTTCTATGCTACATCAAGAAAGCAATGATAACCCTGAGGAAAAGGCAATAGCCAAATCCATCTTGAATGTAAATCAACAGTCTTTGAAAACTTCACCATCTTTGCCTGCAATTGTAATTTTAAATGTGCAAGTAATGGTAATCAGAAATAGTAAATAATACTCAATAAAATCCATAAGGGATTTACATATTCCAAACACATTAGCATACACTGCAATCATCATTTGGTCATGCACATATTCCAGATTTATATATTTATTTTAAACCTCCCTATAAGTGCTCTAATCTAAGGAGTCTTAAATATTAATCAAAGAAAGGGCAACATACCGTTGCTCTCATGAAAAATGACACAAAATCATCATCTGTCATATGATCAATACACCATTGAATCCATATTACATCATATCTTCCTTTTTCTGGTGTAAAATCTGACAAGAAGGAAGATGAGGTTCTCAATAAAATATTGAAGAATAGACCAAAAAGTGATGCTGAAATTATTAAAGTCCAAACAAGTATCAAACATGCCAGAAATACTACCTCAGCTTGAATATTTCCTCTAAAGAGTAAAGATTATCAATTGTACCAAAGCATCAAATTTTTATTTTACTCTCTTTCTGGAGAAAAACAACAGCAATAACATGTTTCCTTTTAAAGTACTCATTCTGTCAATTTCAAACATTCTTTCAATCCAAGTATCTTACAATGTGCATTCCTCACTTTCAGTTTCAGTGTCAAATACATTCTATTTTTTAAACTGAATCCTTTACTTTCTGTAAATTAAAATAATTATCAAAAACTGACAAAAGTAATGACCAATAAAAAAGACTCTAATTGGTTGAGAAGTTCCAACATAGTACATTACACCTCACTATCACCATACGTTCAATTTTGCTATATTGAAGTGTAACATGTCCGAATGTCCAGCTACCTATTAACTCTTATTACTTGTGAAAAAAAAAGGTAAATAGTAAGAAGCATGGCAAATGTTTGCGAATAAGACAGGTTATAAATAGACAAATTCATTAAAAATCCCTAGCAACAACTTACGGTAAAGCAATTGAATGAAATTGAGAAGTAATCACATGACATTCATAGCATATGTCTATGGTAACTAGACATAAAATAAATTAGTAACCAGCAGCAGCCCATCATGTTCATGGGGTAGGCTATAAAGCACTTCCAACTTCCAAACCAACAACCATAAAAATACTAAATTCTGAGCAACAAAACCTTCTACCAAGAATCATAAGTTCCTGTCCAAAATTCAAACACACTAACCAAACATAAGTAAACTCAACTAAAAGTATGGACCCAATAACTGAGGTCCAATATCTCGGTACTATGAAATAGCCATGGCTAGGTACTCACTTGTTAAAAAGATTATCAAAAAATGCAACTTGTGGCTATTGGCTAACACATGTTCAGTCAGGGGGATTGGTTTGTAATTGCAATGAAAAGGAGCAAAACATTTTGGTTCGAAATAATAGATCTAATGAAGAATTAGAAATTCATGACTCCACTGTTTATGCTGAAAGGGATTAATGAATTTGCTGCTAAAAATAATAATAAAAAGATCCATATTCACAAGAGAATGGCAATTCAGTATAGAAAATAAATATATTTGGGCAACATACAACAACTTTGAGGGAGAGTGAAAAAAATACCTGTTGAAGATGTTGGGTCAAAAAATTCCGTTATAGTTACATATACATTGTACCTAGCCATAACTAAAAGTTCCCTTACCATGATTGAACCTTTCCAATGTATTTTTAAACTAATTCAGAACCAGATACCCTGATAAATGTACAATCAGTATGATATACCACTACTTTAGCCAACAATATTTTCCCAGTACCTGGTGGCCCATAGAGCAGAACACCCTGTGATATGTTAAAGAGAGTCAGCAAACAGGAAAATAGAAAGAGTGCAAGCAACCACGAAAGAGAAAAACACAACTAAGTATGCTAATAGAAGGATGGAAAGTAGAGTGAAAATCCCAAAACAAGACACTACCTTTGGCTTAGTTATTCTAAGACTTTCAAAGAGTTCAAGACATTCAATTGATAGCTCAATGACCTATAAATTTTACCACATATATGAAGCCCAACTACAATGATTTTTTTGTCTAATATGAATAAATTTATAATATCAAGTTACAAAGGCATGCATACTGATAGAAACAAAGAGAAGAGTGGTGTATGAACAAAAAGATGAATAGATAACTAACTCAAGAGTCCTGCTAAATAATGACCTTCAAATGCAAAGGTTAAGTCAGTTAGTCAGTGTATTATACTAATAGCTACCTTTTTTTATTTCTTTGATTTGCTTGTCTAGGCCACCAATCATGTCATCTTAACTTTCATTAGATTGACCAGTAGAACAACTTTGCTTAGTAGAATTAAATGAATAACATAGCTGTCATTACAAGCATTAGACTTCAAAACATGAATTTACTAAATTTGTTTTCCTTATGCATTGAAATTTCATGTATCATGCATGTATCATTAGAACACTTCACTGCGATTGAGAAAATTTTATATTTACATGAGAACCGAGTGTGCTACAAAAGACTTAACAAATGCATGTTAAAAATAAAATTGATACAACCATACATAGAAGTGACTAACTATCAAATACAATAAGATTATCAACTTTCTTGGGTTTATTTCATCCTTCCTTTTTGACAATTTAAATAATTGACATAAGGAAGAACAATTATAGTTACCCAACTAGATTTAAAAGGACTTGTTATCCCAAAAATTAATGATTCTAAATGATTAGTTATAACAACACCCTTTCTACTACTTCGGAGAGAATTGGATGATGAAAGGAATAATGACTGAAACTACCAAAAATAGAAGTACAAATAAGTAATAGCATCACACCTAGCTTGAATACACACCCCTCTAATGGAATCAGCTTTCAGAAAGGAATCAAAGGGAATCCATTTACCCCAACTCAATAAAATTCAAAGAAGCAACAAGCAAAATCTCACACTTTATTTTTCATTTTTCATTTTAAAAAAGTAATTTACAAAAATAGCAAAAGCAAGTGATAAATGAATCAACTCAAAAAAATGAGAATTGGATTTGCACATAGACAAACAAACCTTCCATGTTAGCAGAAATAAGCCATATTGTATGAACCAACAAGAACCAACATATGAAACCCAATGCCCAAAACTTTTTCTCCATCTTATTATGTAACTAACAATGACAACAACCACTACCACCTCAGATCCAAACAACACCTCACACCCTAACACATATCACATGAAAAAAAAACCCCTCCATAGTAACTAATCAAGTTCACCAATACATGACAAGAGCCCCTATTCAAACCCTAATGTACAATCAATCAAACAGAAGCTAGGCATTTGAACAAACAAAAATCGCACACTAAAAATGCTATTAAAATTCAAAAAATAAGTAAAACAAATAAATAAAGAAGTGAATAAAACCTTTTCTGCCAAGGAGTTGCTTGCCATCTTCGATTCGATGGCTATGGATGGGCACCACAGTTTGGTTGGCGAAGGGAAGGGGGTTGTTGCACCACTCACTGGCACAAAGAAGGAGAAGAGGCAGCAGTGCTGAGTGGGAAGTTTGGTTCAATGTTCGAGATGTGGTGGTGGTGGAGCTCTCACTAGTGGTTAGGCTACACAAACTGTGGCTTAGTAGAATACAAGTGTGTGTGCAAATGGCAGCGCGGAGTTAGCGAATGGACGTAGATAGAGAAGCAAGATGGAGAAGGAGGGGGGCACACGGTGAGGCAAGGCGGCGATGGTGTAGGCCAGTAGCGCCGCAGCTAGATAGAGAAGGAAAGGGTTAGGGGAGGGAGGGTTGTGTTGGTGAGAATTATGTGAATGGGGAAGATAAAAAGAACCTCTAACGTCCCTCTAAGAAAGAAAAAAAAGGAAACCCAATCAGAAACCTGACATGAGAAAAGAGGGAAGAATAGTGTTGTTACTCCCTGAAGTATCTTTCTCAGCCACCACTATAGAGCGGCGGCACAAGCAACTGCACCAGTTATCATGTGTCCTAAACCTTCTTTGTTTTATGTTAATGGAGGAAAATTAGGGAGGTTAGGAGGCTGCCATTTTTTCCCCTAAGATTGTGGCGGTCAATAAAACTGCCATAATTCACTACATATAAGGGCAGTTTTAGAGAACCACCCTAATTTAACCACCACAATAAACGTGATTTTTTGTAGTGACAGATTTTCTTTAACTCCTTTCTTCTCCCTCTTTTGGCATCATCAAAAAAGGTGTGCAAGGTATCTGAGACACCATATTTAACCTTGGCGTCTGAGCTCTTGAAGAATCTCCAATAGCAATGCTTTTTTTTTATTGAGCCTGGTGTTGATGAGCCGTTGCTCATTCAGTAATGACTAATTTTCTGTGTTGCTTGGCTGTTGACTTAGCGATGGATCATTATTAAGAGTGGTAGCTTGTTCAGGGACAGTCACTGTTGCTATTGAAAGAGAAGCATTAGCATATCTTGTATTTGTGTTCTCATATCTTTGAGACTGCTTATCTTTAGTAGCAGATTTTGAGTTAGAAGACTTTGATTTTGTCTCATCCTCAGATTCTGCGGCCATACATGAATGACAGGGAGGACCTCCATATCTTATGATAATTTCAGGCCTATTATTTTCATCAGAGCTATCTTCAAGGAAAATGATTTTTCTTTTTCCTTTTCTTCCTTCATCCTCTACTACAACCTTGTGGATAGGGGCATCCCTTATTCTCAAGCTCTGTCTCCTTGCACCCATAGTGGCAGCACCTATAGGTCTCCTTAGGGTCCGAAAAGAGTTGAGAAGGTATAGAGTACCTTCCATGTACTCGTATCACTCATTTTCCAGAGGGTAGTTCAGGTGCTCAAAGATCTTGGTCATTAGTATACCATAGGGAATAATAGCACTTCTCCTTTTGTCTGGGGAAACTATATTCAACATGTAATTGAAGATTAATCTTGCAAAATTTACCTTTCTCTTTGCCAACAGATAATAGAGCAACATGTAGTCCATTCCCATAAGAAGGTGAATGCTTCCTAGTTATAGAAGGATAAAGAATTGGATCAGAGTGAAAACTTGATGAGCTCTGGAGTTTAATATAGCAGTGGTTATCTCCCCAGGTTAGTGTCTGGAAAAGTCAATAAGACACTTGGAAACATCCTCTGTTGTAACTCCTAGATTTGTAAACTAGTTCACCTTAGATGAGCATTTCACACCTTCGTCAGGAGCATGAACAGTATAAGAAAGATTTGTTATGCTCAGAGTCATATGAGTCCCTTTGATATAGGGGTTAAAGTGGAATTAGACCTTTATTTTAACTAAGAGTATAATGCAGTGACCATTCCAGTGAAGACTCTGTCAGTGAGATTGAGGAAGCCTGCACATCCTTGGAAGAGGATTACTTCCATCAAAATTGATATTTACATTAGCAGCTCTCCTCTTAACATTTTCCCAGGTGCTATAGGTCGTTGGGAAAAGTTTCTGGCTTAGTGCTATTGGTGCTCTGGTTCATCAAACATGAGAAGTGTTCCTATGTTCATAATATGCCCATCACAGTATTTACCTTCAGTCATTTTAGGATTTTTGAGGTAGGTTAATGAACAAAGGTTGGAGCTTGAAAGGATTTGAAAGAGTTGGTGAAATATTGTGTAAGATGAAGATCTATTTGGGTTCCAAATAGAGGGTTTTAATGAAAGAGAATATGAAGGCGTTTGAGAAAGTGTGTATAGAGGAAGATGATAGTTATGATGTGGTGTGTAGTTAGTGGGAGGTTATTTATGAGATAGGATGTAGTTGACAAAAGGTGAAATGACGTGGGAGAGAGAAACCAAAAAGAACAAGGAAAAATTCCCGCCTTTTTCATCATGCTTCAAAGGAAAAGTCTCTAACTCTTGGGATTATTTTCTGAGGGAGTTACTTTCTGATATTCCATCTTTACTTTCTAAACCTTCAGACTTTCAACATATCTTCATCAAAACACACGGCTCCATATTTAGATCCATATAAGATTATCCCTTTCCATTTTCTGATATTCAGACCTTCGTTCTAATTGATTCTTCTTCTTTATGAGCTTACAGTTAAACTGATCTTCAAAAGGTTTCGGTGTTGGAAACTAACTTTCTTATATACTAGCAATTGCTGATCTTGTAGATTGATAAACTAACCTTTAAACAAGACAGATGATCTAGCAATTTACTAGTTGAACTTCAATTTTGAAGAGAAATCTTACAGATAGATATTCTGCTATTGTTGTGACCAGATAACTAAATCGAGACTTTACTTTGGAAAGTTTGAGGAGAGTGTACCCAAAGATGTTTTATGCCTAAATGTTTATGTAGATGTAAAGCATTTTTAAGAAAAC
Organism: Dalbergia cochinchinensis; assembly: GCA_031216125.1. Classification (NCBI taxonomy): domain Eukaryota; kingdom Viridiplantae; phylum Streptophyta; class Magnoliopsida; order Fabales; family Fabaceae; genus Dalbergia; species Dalbergia cochinchinensis. The sequence continues at coordinate 26,597,131 of CM062371.1, forward strand.
ATTTTTCAGAAAAGAAGGAAAAACATATTAAGGCATTTTTTGTGAAAAGGTTTTATGAAGAAGCAAAATATCTCCATCTTTTACAAAAGAACTTTTAAGACAAAGAGGCTTGGACATAGAGTGCTAGATAGGTTTCTCAATCAAAACTAATAGCACTAGTATTATCAAGGAAGATAGGGATGTAGGAATACCTCGAGTGATGATTTGCTAATTGTACCTTATCTGTAGTATTCGAGTGTAACTATTTTTGATAGCTATAGCATCTTTTTCTTTCTGCTCCATCTTCATTGTGCAGTCTATCACATTCATTCTGCCTTTGTTCAGGATGATTTTGTCAATTCCATTTGGCTAATGACAGAACTTGCACCATAGTGATAGTCTCTCCTTTGGACTTTAACAGGCTTTTGGACTTCTCCACTTCATAAGGAGTACATATCTTCTTTTAGCAAGACATCCACTCAACTTTGATTAGTCAAAGGTTCTTTAAGATATTCAAGTTTAGTGATGGAGATGAAAGCACAGACGCATATAGTTAAGGACAAACTGGATTTAGCGTCCTTAATATTAACTCCAAGAACAAAGAAACTATTTTCATATTAGAAACTTCCTTAGTTTCCTTTCATCTTCAAGTAGTAATGCATTTGAGTTTAGAAAGAATTCCTTATAATACTTTGCAATTCAGATCAAGCTTTCCGAAGTAAATAGGTTCTAGAGAGTACATTCTGAGCTACTGGCTTTCATATGCTTGCCTTTACAGGATTCCTTGGGAATTATTTTCTCATGGCATTCTTCGAGAAATATCGAGATAATCAGGAAAAGTCTTTCTTGAATATTGATTCCTTAGGAGTTCTTCATGTACTAAATTCCTTTTCTGATGTAAGACAACTGTCTGTAAAGTCATTGTCCTTTTGTTCTTAATACTTTAGCCAGTGGATCTTCTTCAAATATTCCTGCAAGAAAATTCTGACTTTGGTATCCAGGATTCTTATTAGGTCCTTTCTGGTTAGATTACAAAGTGAGGGTTCCCTATAACATTCTAACATATTTCTTTCTTAAGAACCATTTATTAGGTGGGTGTCCTTTCTAGAAAAAGATCTTTTGTAGGAAAATCAAAATAATAAATTTGATGAGGTGGTATTTCCTTTTCTATCCTTTTTTCTCTTTATATCTCAAACTTATTTTCCATAACAATGACCTCTGACTTTTAAGTATAAGATAAGGATCTTAAGATATCTTGCCATTCATTTTCTAGTTAGATTTCAGAAGCGATAAAGTTCCCTCAATTTCAGAAGAAAAAAAATTCTGAGATGTTTCAAATAAGTTCTGAGACTTTAGCTTCTAAGATCAAGAATTTGAAAACACTTTTCTCAAGTGTAACGCCTCGATTTTTTTCTTTCCTATGTTCAAATGACCAAAATGTCCCTGAGGTCATTTATGCCTGAGAATTGAGGACAGTCGATCCCAGCTAACCTGAAGAGGTTAGTTTTATAATTGAAGGGGATTAATTGTGTTATGCATGATGTTAAAGATGAAAATCTCAGTTTTTGGTTTTTTCCGAGCGAAATTACCAAAATACCCATATGGCTAATTAACACAGAATTAATTACCGATTGGGCCCGGACTTCACTTAGAAGTTTGGAATGTTGTTTTTAAGGAATATATGATGTCGGTATAAACCCGGGTGATGCCGAGGAGTTTTTATGAAAAATTACCATTTTGCCCCTAATTAAGGGCATAATGAGCTTAATTACATAATTAACAAAACCTAAGTAATATTAGGCTCTAACTAAAGATTAATTAATTTTAATAATTAATCTTGATGATAATGGATCTTGGTGATGGTTGTAAAGCCTTCATGTGATAGACCATTGAGAGCCCAAAGTCTTGGGTTCCTTTTTGTTTTCAAAAGGTTGAGCAAAAATGGATTGATATGTTTATGTCACCGCTTAAATTATCTTAAGTTCAAGACTTACCCCTTTCAACCTTAAAGTTGATCGGTGTTTTAGAGTAAATTCTCTAAATAGAAGTCTTGGGCATTAAAACTAGAGAAATGGAAATACATTCATAATTATCTTCCAAGTTGATAACTAAGTCTTAAAGGTTAAAAATAAACTTGCATTATCATTTGTACGTTTGTGTCATCAATTAATTATCTTAAGTTTAAGACTTATCCCTTTCAACTTTAAAGTTGATCGGTGTTTTAGAGTAAATACTCTAAATAGAAGTCTTGGACATTAAAACTAGAGAATGGAAATGCATTCATTTTTATCTTCCAAGACAATACCTAAAAGGATTTATAACTCCCAAACATCAAAGAATGGTTCTTTTATGACTAAAACCTTAATAATGAAACCTTTAGTTTTGCTACTAACATAAGGGTTATATTTCCATCTTCCAAAAGGGATAAAATTGGTTCTAAGAATGTTCTTTAACTAGGAATTAATTTTAAGAAAAACTAGTTACTAGAAATGCCTTATATTATAACTTTGAATGCTTTTGGAATATTTAGTTCTGCCATAGCATTTCCAGTTTAGTTTAAAGTTGTTTGGAGTGGCTTAAATGTGGAAAAATTACTATTAATTGTGGTAGAAATCATCCTTGGCATCTTAGGTAAAAACTAGTAACTAGAACACTTTAGAAGCTTTTAACAACCTCTTTTTTGGCTACTACCCAAACTGTTTCAGTAACCGATGGTGCTGTTTGGGGTTGTTCAAATATGAAAAATTTGTTAACAATTAGTGTAATAATTATTTTTAGCACTTAGAGAAAGACTAGCAACTTAAAAGAATCAAATATGTGATTTCTAGGACCTTTAAGAATGGAGATAATGGATTATGTTCCCGCAAATAATAATTCTGTAAAAAGGTGTTTATCACTTAGTAAATGTATAGGAATCAGTCATAATCACTATAGGAATTAATTTTACCATTTTAGGAAAAGTCGATAATGAGAAAGGGTCAAAAACGTAACTTCTAGAACACCAAAATGGTTTAATTTCAAAATTGTCCTAATCTGTCCAGCTTTGTTTGATGAAGGTTATGAGGTTAAAAATTGGTGGGAATCATGGTAACTAATCCCTTAGGTGCATGAAAGATTAAATACAAAAGATAGGTTTACTCGATTTAGAGGTTTAACTAATTAAGGGATAATGAAAGTGCTTAATTTATGAGAAGATGGGTTATGATATATTTGAGAATTTATGTGATAATTATGTTTGCATACTTGGCTACCAATTACAAGATTTGTTGTGGTATGTTATGATTACACTTGGAATGTTTAAGATGCATGTGTTGAAGTAATATGAAAGCATGTGACATTATATGATAAGTTTATGCTCTTGCACCTCAACATAACATGCTAAGCTTAAGGTGACATAAAACACTCGGAGATGATCCTTACATAGCAAGCCGGGCTCAACGTAGAGGTGATCCAAGAGGGTGACCTTTTGTGATGGGCCGAGCCTAGTAAAAAGTGCTCCTATGCCCCCTATCCCGCACTTTGGGAGTCGAGAATTTGCTTATCGAGAAGATAAGTGTTAGCTAGTGACCACTAGTAAGGTATGAGCTCATAACCTAGAACTCTCGGGATGAGAGATTAATAGGGTGGCCCCCAAGTGAAAGAAGTAAGAACCTTAAGTCACCTAAAAGAATAATGAGGAAAAGATCATGCTAAAAGAGTTTGCATTCTCTATTATATGATGTTTAATTGTGATATTAGTTATGTGGTCATGGTTGTCATGTTGCATTCTTGCATTAAGACGCATTCTAAAATAGATGAGCCTCGGATAACAATATTTGGAACTTAATAATTGAACCTTATGCATGCTCACCACTTTATAAAGAAACCCAACGTTCCTAAGGACGTAGATGATGACACTTGTTAAGAGGTAAACTCCCTACTGAGTTTCTTTTATAAGATTCTCATCCCTTTTTTCTTTCTTCCATCACGTCTTCAGAGGATGATGGCTTCATTCGTGGGTAGCAGTAAGAGGTGACTGTGGATCTTAGCAAAGGCCTAGGCACTGTCACGGGAATGATAGCCTCCTTTTGTTTCTAGGAGTTATCTGTTTGGGCGTAGAGGGTGTAGAGATCCTGGCTAGTTGTAACTGATATTTTCCCTTTATACGTTTAGATGATTGTACTGTCCCAACCGTTATTGGTTGGCATAATTCTATTATGTTAAGTACTTATGTAATGTGAACCTCTGACGTTATTTATGAATGTCTTCATGATGTTGTGTTATGTTTGTGGTTTGAGTTTTACTTTAGTTTCAAGTATGCTTATGGTGAGTCTAGTTCCTTATCGGCTTTTTGGGCAAATCATACGGCATAGTTTTTTCCAGTACGCAGCTCACATTTTCATTTTAAATTTCAAAAAACAAAATTTTTACCCGTATTTTTGCTAAGTATTTTAACAATTTAAAAGTAAGAACTGGAACAAAGGAGTAATAACTAATAATTAACTTAAATGCATCCTAGGCGTATTGGGTTAAATATTAGGGTGTTATATCAAGGATATTTTTTCTCACTTATAACAAACAATTTTGAGATGTGTAAAGAAAAGAGATATGCATGTCATGCCACAACACATCATATAAATGCAAGAAATAAAGATAAAGAAAGAGAAGATACAGAAATTTTCACCTTGTGTTTTATTGTCCAAACATACTCATGTTATGAAGCATAGATTTTCAGCATTTGATAGCTCATCATGACTGACTAGTCTATTTCATTTATCTCAGAGTTTGCTCTAGGTGGCCAGCAAGCCCTTCTTGAGCATCAACCTTTCCAAGGATATCATAAGCTCGGGATAAAAAGGTTCAAAAATGACCCTTCTTTCCATATGTAACAGTTTACCTTTTCAAGATATTTCTTGTTCCGTTTTGTCATCCTTGAGATTAATGACTCGTCATATGTTAGCTTTGCCTCCTCAGGCATTTAACATTTTGCATGAAGACATAAAGGTCTCATCTCCATCATCAATCTTAGACGTTTTATCAGATACATCCTTTTTATTAGAGGTTTCAGCACTATTCATGCTTTGGCTTTACTTGGCTCTTGATGTAATGACTATAGGATCAAGAATACGCTCTTTTTCATCATGTTAGCATATAATTTAGAGAGTATGACTCTATGAGATTCCAAAGATCCAAGAGAAATGTCCAAATCAAGAGTTTTAAGATCTTGATATCAGGATGGCTGCTACATGGATAGATTGAGTCATTTTGTTCCTTGAGTCTTCATCCTCTGCAATTGTTAGATCACTTAACCCCTCAGAGGCCTAGCTCTGATACCACTTGTAGATGAGAAATTGCATGAGAAGGAGGGTTAAATCGTGCTTTGCTCTTCTTTGTTTTCTTTTTCACTTTCTAAAACTTTTAAAACAAAGTACTACCAAGCTTTTGCTTGAAGTGCGACGAAAATATATTTGTTATTTCAGAAAGCTACTTCTGACATATATCATTAAAAGGGGAACACCTAAACAAACTAAAAGCATAAAAGATAAGAGCGAAAAAGCTGTAAATGATAAATGGTATGGTATATTAACGAAAGTAAAGAGAAGAAATAAAGTAAAAATGAAAATAAACAAGAATAGGGAAAAGAGGATTGACCCAAGGATGTTTATACTGGTTCGGCCAAATTGTCTACATCCAGTACTCAATAATTGTTGACATTTCACTAAAACAACTTTCGTAACTGAGAAAGCAAACTAGATAGTCTTTACATTAGTCTTCCTAAGCTCTCACTTGTGAACAACAAACCAACTCAAAAACTGGCACGAGTTGTATTTTTCACGAGCTTCTCCATGCTCTCCTTTGTAGCCAGTAGACCAACTTAGAAACTGGCACAAGTTGAGTAGTGTTGAACCAACCCCTCCAAACTAAACCGAGTAGTATTAACATTGGCCTCTCCAAGCCGAACAGAGTAGTATTGACACTGGCCTCTCCAAACCTAACCAAGTAGTATTGACACTAGCCTCTTCAAGCCTAACCGTGAACAGTATGATCACCTTATTGACACATTGCAAATAGTTTTATAGTAGCCTTTCCAAACTATCTCACACTAATCACTACCAGATCAAGGATACAAAGGTTTGTGTTTGAGTTGCCACTCAAATTAACTTATGCTCAAGTTTCTTTTAAGATAATACATTGAAAACAAACCTAAGAAACAAGACCGACTCCTTTCCACATTTCTTTCTAAGAAGAGCATTTAATATCACAAGGACCGACAAGACAATTTTTACATATAAAGAATCTGATTACATAAAAATATGATGAACCTTATAGGATGAGGAGAGATTTAAGTAGAGTTTCCTCTCTTTTAAGCGCAATCTCTCTCATATTTTTTTTTTAGCACAGTATCTCTCTATATAAAGCAGTCTTCCTTATGATCATTGCCTTTGATTAGATCTCTAAGTGACACGTGTTGATCATCAATTATGTTTTGGAAGAATAAGCTAGAAGAGAGGTTGATAGATCTATCACATCAATTGCAGAAGCCTTTGTAATGTTGAGTTTTCCGATCTCCCTTTAGAAACTACTTGTCTACTTTCTGAACATGCCTTCTGAATTCCTCCTTCATGAAACCAAGGTAGTTGATCATTTAAGCAAAAGAGATGATGTACCAGTTTGACAACTGGATTAAACTTAGATTAAAATTTGAATTTCAAAATTCAAATTTCCCTCCTTTTCCTATAGCAGTCAAATGCTCCACTCACATGTGAGCTTTCTGACGGCATAATCAGTTCCTTGAAGATTCTTCAATCTTTTGGTCTTCAGTCCAATCTTCCTTACTGATGATTTTTTTGCAATTGTGATGATTGATGATCGAGTAAGACATTGCTCTTAGGCATGGGTTGATTTCTTCATATTGAGTGTACTTTATGATGTCCCATGCTAGTTTTTGAAGACCCTTTCCCTTGGTTTCTTGCTCTTGACTTGATAAAATTCAGTCCGTAGTGCATGTAAACATTCTTTGTACAATTATAATATTCACTTCTTTTAAGCTTAATCTCTTTTCTTGAGATAAAACATGTTTGTACATGTATAGTGAAATTATTCTCGATTCAAGTTTACTTTTATGCAAATTGGAGCTGCTTGTTTTGCTATGTCAGGATATTCTTCAGTCCGTAATGCATATCTACGTTCTTTGCATGATATAATATTCACTTCATTTAAGCTTAATCTCCTCTCCTCTAGATAAAACATGCTTGCACATGTATAGTGAAACTATTCTCTATTCAAGTCCATTTTTATGCAATTCATAACAACCTATTTTGCCTTGTCAAGAAAATCAAAGTAGCCATTGGTCGTTCTTCAAAATATTTTCTTTAAATTGTCTTTGTTGTCATTTAAAACCACTAACTTTTCTGAAGGGTTTTGGAGCTTACACACACTTGAAACTATTTTATCTATTTGAGAACTTAAACATAAATGTCAAAACAGTAGCAAAACTAAAGATTTCATTAATAGATTGCTAATTGTGTAAAGATCATATTTCCACTCCTCTTGTGTTTCTAAATCTTTCAAAAATTCTTTATACATCTTAAAGACAAAATTCAAGTCTCAAAATAAAATAAAACCAACTTCAAACCCAAAATCTACACAAGGCCAAAATACATATATTGAGATGTGTCTATGATCAAAATTTTCATTTAAGATAAAAGAGGCAAGTCTTGACCTTTAGAGATTTAGGTGATGATTAGAATCATAAACATGCCATGCAATCTCATTTTTAATCTTTTTTATTATAAGGTGATGATTTGGAAATATAAATATGATGTTCAAGACTTGAAATATAAATATGAGAATGCAAGTTCATTTTTAAGTCTTTAAGTTGCAAGAGCTTGAAACATAAACATGAATGCAAGTCCACTTTTGTATCTTATTAAGCTCTAAACTCAAGACTTTTTTAAAGAATGAAACTCTTTAACCCCAACCAATCTTAACAAAATGGAAATGAACTTTAGAGTCCCTCAATACCATGGTTCTAAGAATCTCATTTCTTGAACTCACAATCAAGCTCAAAAAGAAACAAACAAAGAAAATCAACAAACATTCCATTTCTCATATTCGTTTGAAACCAAAAATCAAGCCTTGAGCTTTAGAGGTCAAAAATATGATGGCTTCACAACTAACATCAAGAACCCTCGTTATCAAGCTGTGGTCTCGACCATCAATCAACAACAAAAACCAAAAAAGAAAGAAAAGAATAAGAGAAAGAATAATCAAACAAAATCCCTACCAAGAGCATTCTTGTTTGCAAATAGAAAACTTGATCTTTTGTCAAGAAATGAGAAGAAAATCTTCACTTGGAGTTTATGGATGGATCCGGCCAAAGGGAAAGGAAATGGAGGGTGGATTTTTCTTGTGATCTTGTGTTTGGGAATAGAAAGGATAGGTGTTTAGGAGTTGATCTATGGTGGAGATGTGGTGGTTTGAGGTTAAGAGCTTGGGTGGAGATTGGAAATGGAGTCTCTTGAAGGCAGAGGAAGAAGAAGAAAAGAGCTTTGAGTTTAGAGAGAAAAGAGAGTTTTTTTTACCAAACTTGGTGAGCAAGGCTACAACAAAAGAGCAAATGGTAAAGAATAAGAGTGTGTGAGTGTATTGGTATTGTGAAAAATTAAAATATAACAGAGAAATGGGGGATGCAGTCCATGACCTCTTGGCTGTTTTGGGGGGACAATTTCCAATTTTTCATGTGTGTTAGGGCATGGATTAGAGATAGATTTAATTAGACAAAGAGTTAGGGGTTGGTAATTAAGTGTTTGGATTAGTAACCAAGTGTTTAAGGCTTTTTAAGATATGATTAAGGGGTGGTCTTGCACATTTAGTTGAGTTAAGTTTAATTAGTTTGAAATTCAAACTCCAACACATTTCCTAATTTTTAGGAAAAGAAAGAGAAAATATTATTTGCCTTTGACTTTGACATTATGGTCTTATGATCTCATGTGATTAAGAGAGGTGTTTAAACTTTCCTAAACAATCTTAGGCCTTAATTAACCCCAACTACTTATTTTAACTGAAGATTAATAAATAAAATTAATTTATCTTTAATTACAGCCTAATATTGCCTATATTTTCTTAATTACATAATTAAACTCATTTAGCACTAACTAGGGGCAAAACGGTAATTTCATACAAAAACTCCCTGTGACCACTCAGACTTTTCCAGATATTATACATCCTTTATAATTAATATTTCCAACTCCCAGGTGATGATTGGGCTTAGTCATCACTTAATCCCGCATTAAATTACCTTAGGAGTATTTTGGTAATCTTGCGCACGGGAAAAACCAGGAATTGAGATATTCACCTCTAACATTATCCATAACACATCTAATTCTCTTCAAACATTAAAATAATCCCTTAAGGATAGCATGGGTCAGCCGTCCTTGATTTTCGGGTAGAAATGACTTCAGAGGCATTTTGGTCATTTTGCACACGGAAAAAAAAAATCAGGGCATTACAGGATGGATAAAATGTAATATGATCTAACCTTAAGGGAGGTCTATGTAATTTCCCCAAATTTAAGATCAAAGTAATTACGTTATTTTAAACTCCTTTGAGTAAAAAAAACAAAATGGATTGATGAAAAGAGCATTTGCAACTGCACATAGGCAAACTTCCATATACTTAGCTGCAAACACAAGCTCTATTTTTTTTCTCCCATGTATAACTCCAAGAATATATAGAAGTATTGTTGAGTAGTTTAATAATTAAATAAAACAGGGGTACTCCCCAAGTTTACTTTATTGTTCGCTCGTTAATCGCACGAAATTCATAACTACTTGCTTTAAACTCTACTAGTACTTGAAGCTGAAGTAGTAAGTGCATATATACCTCCTTTAATGGAGATTGTTCTTTTAAATTGCAGTTGTGGTGGCAGTTATAGTTAATGCGATCGGGTGTAATGGAGCTGTTGTGATGCAGATTGTGGTCATGGTAGTACGAATTTTTTCTATGTTTGCACAAAATTTAACATAAGAAATATGTAATCATGATTTGGGGTCGCAGTTGTAGTTACTGTGATTTGCGGTAATGGAGCTGATGTGATGCAGATTGTGGTCATGGTCGCTTGAATTTTTTCTATGTTTGCACAAAATTTAACACAAGGAATATATAATCATGATAACTATTATACATCTTTTTTAAAAATATTATCTAAGTTTTTGTTAACATTTTAAAATTTTATATAATTCAATGAATAATTTAGCAGATATCATAACTATTGTGACAATGATTACAAGTAGGCCATTTAAAATTTTAAATTATAGAAGCATATTTGCTATTAATAAGAAAGTGAGAAATTCCACAATATTCAAATTTAAACAAATTAAATTTTTTGATTAAATACATCGTATTTTATTTTTAAAACCAATAATTAACTAAATAACCCAGTTATAAATTTTTTTTAGTTGATTATCATTATCTATAATGTTCAATTAGCTATTAGTATCTTTAATTATTTTATATTAAAATATTTCATCTTTCCTAATTTTTTTCACCATTAAAATTTTAAATTTGAAAACATTTCATTTTATATTTTGAGACCAATTCCCCGCGATAGATGTTCTGGGACTTTTCCCCTTATCCCATAGATATCTTCTTGGTCCAACTTTTGGATGTTCCAAGGGTTAAAGTCTTCCCTTTTGTTGACCTTCTCTTTTTATCTCACGAACCCAAGTTCCTGTAATTCTTTGCTCTCATCCTCTTCCACTTCACGATCTCAGCTCCAATAATCAAAATAGCTTATATCTTTCTCTCATCCTCTCCCACGTGGCCTCAGCTTCATCATTGTCTCCATGCAACGTGCCAATTCCCAAATAGAGTAAGAGACACCCATCTCCGTCCTCATGTTGGATTTGATTTAAATAACTAATTGAAGCTTGCTATTGATCGTGTCCAATTTTAAAAATATTTGGTGAAAGAAAAAGATTTGAAGAAAAAAATATTGGAAATCTTTTTCGATTTGAAAAATCTATTAAAATTTGAAAATTGGCTAGGAATTATTTGGAATCAGAACTAAGGATTTGGATTGGGGTGAAATTTAGCGAGTGTGTAAACTATTATAAATAATAGTTTTTGAGAATTGTTTATGTATGAGTGGCTAATAGAATTGAAAAATTAAAGATGGACAGTGGAGAGGAGGGAGATGATGAAGATGTATGTCACATATGATGAAGAAGAAAGTGATGGGATTGATGTGATATTTTGTTATTGGTGGAGGGTTTGCAGCTTTTGCTAGAAAAATTGCACTAATAGAAGGTTTGCAGTTTTCACTAGAAAAGTTGCACTGATTGAGGATTTCTAGCTTTCGCTAGAAAAGTTGCATTAATGGAGGGTTTGCCACTTTAGCTAGAAAAATTTCTTTGACGAAGGATTTGCAGCTTTTGTCAGCAAAATTACTTTGATAGAGGGTTTACAACTTTCATAAAAATGTTGCATTAATAATGTAATGTTCATGAGTAGTGTCTGTGCAAGTGAGGATAGCTTGGGTGGAAAGTCTTGTTAGTAATGTGGTGTTCGGCATTGTGTTAAGTGAAAAATGGTAGATTTGTTTGAGATTTGTTGATATTGGTGATTGTATTCCTCATTAAATCAATGGATTATTTGTGAGGTCATGGATATAGGCATTTGAGATTGAACTGTGTTAATATTGTTGCGTTCATTTGCTTTGTTGATTTGATAGATCTGTATTATGGGGAAATTATTTCCCAACGCCTCACCCTCTCTACCTTCCCATCTCTTTCCCTTATTTGCAACATTTCCCCAGCCAACCAATGAATCTATGGTGGCAAATCAAAATGAAGATAATGGAGGAGCAATAACAGGGGAGAATCGATGGGGCAGATGTTGGCTAATTTTTCTTCTTGTTGTAGTTACTATAGTCCGATGCAGGCGCAATGTAGTTTTGACCGCAATGTAGGTGAACCATGTGATTTTGTTTCTGTTGGCACCAAATTTCACTAAGTGTCATATTGTCGAATTAACATTCGACTTTGACAGTTGGAAGATCAATAAAAGGTTTGGCACGACTAAGGATTGACAAAATTGTGTAAGATTGACAAAGTTTTTGGTTTGTCAGACACCATGTCAAAACTCAAGAGAAGTCAGTCGTAACGAAGCTTAAGTGCCCAACTTGGCAACTTGACATTGATAGAATTCTTTTATTCGATGATGGATAAGGCAAAACTGAAGTTTGTCATTTGGGATTTAGAAGATTTTAAGATCAAAACAATTAGAAACTGATAACTATCATGCTCAAGGGTCGACGAGTCGAAGTGGTGGTTTGTCAGTGTATGTAAGGTCGTATATATCTTCTTACCAGCAATAATATACTTGACAGTGTATGTATGAGCTCATTGCTTAGCTCTGAAAGGGATGAAAAGAGTTGCTAGGTTTCCGTTATTTGACATACACGAACCATATGGGGTGCTTACCATTGTTGGGTTTCCGTTGTGATGAAGGGAGTACCATTGCGCGCTGCTACCATCATGATGGAAGGACCACCACATACTGCTTTCATTATGCTGAAAGGAACCACCACGCACTACTTCTGTTGCCTTGCAGCCGTCTTCAAACTTCAACGATCTCAGATTTTAGAAAGAAAAAAATTAAGACTTTGAAAATTAAAACAAGTTGCATTTGAATGTGGATTTAGAGGGAGAGAGTAGTGCTGAGAAAATAGGATGCACACAAAGAAGAAGAAAAAAAATTGGTGAGTTTTTTTTTTAAAGCTCAAATTCCATTTTTTGTTTCAGATTAACTCAGATTCCCCTTTTTGTCTTTTGGGTTTGTTTGAATGAGAACATAAAGGAAAATGGGAGAAGGGAAAAATAGAACAAAGGAATGAACCTTGGCATTGGGGGGTGGTGAGGGTGGTGCGTCTCTAACTTCTTTGTCTTGAAGCTTAGCACCATGTTCGAACAAACGAACCACTTCCAGCACCATGAACGAATGAACCCCTTCTAGCACCAAATGAACGAACGAATGCACCAGCGTGTAATGAAGAAGGGATCTCTTTCAGAGTGTGAATCGCGAACACAGATCTTTCATTGCGTGATAACAGTGCTTTAGGGATTGAGATTTTCTTTAATTTGAGTCAGCATAGGGATTGAGTTTAAGGATTTGAGAGTTTGGGAGAAATGGGGAGTAGTGAGGTGTGCTAGGAAGGTTCAGAAGGAAAATTAAAATTGGCTCCTTTTACGACCCTATTATCTAATTTACAGTGGCAAAACAAAAATTTTTGGTGGGAAAGATTTTAGGTTTGCGCTAAAAATGTAAGCAACGTTTTAAAAGCGTTGCTGCTTTGATTTTAAAAGGCAACGCTTGGAAAACAAAGCCGATGAGCATATAAACGTCCCCTGTTATAAGATGATATGGCACCGTTTCAAAAGTGATTTCTTTTTAGGTTAAGGCAACACTTTCTAAGCGTTGCCTTAAATTCTGTTGCCTTAGCCTAACCCAAATGCTACCCTTATAAAAACGTTGCCTTAGACCCCTAAAGCCAACACTTTCTAAACATTGCCTTAACAAGGTATTGTCTTAGAAAATTGTTGTAGTGGTGATGCAGTCTCCATTTTAATATACTGATGGATTTATTGGACATGAGAGGGCGTTTAGATATACCATAATTACTTTTAGATTCCTAGTAAGATTTTATTAGGTAGAAGGATATTGTTGAAGACGACCAAGTCTCACAAAATCTTAACTTAGGTAAAGATACACCAATAATTTGAAATTTCTTACAAAGGCTCATGCAAGAGTTAATTATTTGAACTTGAAGATTTAAAAATGTATAGCTCATTTTGTGTTTAAATTTAACATTTTTATCACACGAGTAATTTAACAATGATCAAATTTTTTACCAAAATATCATATTCTTTGATATCTTGCCAACAAACAAATTAAGGACTATTATGTCACATGTATAATTTAGAAAATAACGTGATATAAAGAATCTTTTAGGTAGCGAACTAATGTCACTGTATGTTTCAAGGACTAATTAATTGTTGCCAATAAAATTTTAAAGAGTAAACAGATGTTACATATGTATTAATAAAAGACCAAATTGCTAGTTTGTTAAACCCGGGCTGAATCATGATGAGTTTTTCAATAATCAACTTCAACCTTGGTTAGAGAAGAACTTAGAGGCTGTTTGGTTTGTGCATTTTCTGTTTTCATTTTCACTGAAAACAAGAAACAACATTGAAAATACATTTGGTTTAATCTTTGTAAAAATATTTTCTGAAAATATTTTCAAAAAGGTTGAAAATTTGAAAACATCAAATCCTCGTTTTCAACATTTTCAACATTTCATTTGTTAACTACTGAAAACATTTTCAATTGAAAATACGGTGGCATGAGAGTAAATAGGAGGAAATTCTCTTATGTTCACTTAATGGACCCGCGTTTGAACATGCCCATTGAGAAATCAATATTCCTTTCTTGAATTTTCAATGCCTCACCATAGACACCACACCTCTTTTTTTTTTCCTCGCTGATGCTGAGAACCAGACCGGCCACAGTGAAGTGTAAATCACATTTTCTTCGCCATGACATGTGGAAGTTCCTCATTTTTTGTTCAATCTTTTATTGACAGAAAACATCACAAGGCCAATAAGCCAACTGCACACTCGTGTAGCTATTGTGTTCTTTTCCAAAACAAGCCAATAAGCCAAAAAGCCAATTATATTTGAGATTTTCATTGTTTTTTCTTTTTTAAAGTTTAATAAATATATTTGTATCATTTATGTTATTTTTTATTGAATATATGTTTCCTTTGATTGCATCTATATTTCAAAAAAAAAGTGAGAAATTCATTCGATTCTTACTATTAATGTTGTATAGAGTTATTTATTATTTTTATAAATGCTTTTGGATGAGTCAATGCAAATCAAATATATGCAATTTTATTAGGATTTAATTTGTATACTCTAATGGTGTAAATTTTTTTACATTCTTATCAAACCAAATTTTTCTGTTTGTATGACTTTTAAAATAATGAAAAAGTGACTTACCCACACTTGTTGATGTGACAAGATGTGATTAGATGATAATATAAAAAATTTTATGCTGATAATGTATTCAAATTAAACTCATTCTATTATCTTAAATTTGATTTTGTGAACTACATTTTAAAAACAAACAAACCAAACATATTTTTATTATTTTCACTTTTTGAAAATATATCTTAAAATCAGACAAACCAAATATATTTTCATTGTTTTCACTTTTTGAAACTAGAATATGCTTTTATAAACCAAACACATTTCCTGATTTTGAAAATCTGAAAATGGAAATGCTTTACAGAAAATGAAAATAGGAAATGAAAATAAGAAATATTTTCACAAACTAAACGCACTCTTATTATCTCAGTCTCCTACCCTACAAGGGACCACTTGGCCCCTCTTATTTGCTACTGTCTGTAGTGTATCATGGAATGCAAGGAATTTATTTATCTTTGAAGACAAGAATTTTATTCTCCAAGATTTACTGGCTAAATGTATCTGGCTGTCTAAGGACTATTTTGTAGCTCATCAAATGTTACTTTCTGCTAAGAAGAAGGTGTCAGAGCTCACTATTAGGCAAGTGTGTTGGAAACCCCCTCTAGCTAATTTTTTGAAGATTAATTCGGATTGTTCTATTTTTAATCACCTTGAAGCTTCTTGTGGTGGTATCATGCGAGACCATTATGGTAATTTCATTCGTGGTTTCAGTGCAAATTTGGGAATATGTTTGATCACTCATGCTGAACTTTGGGGCATGTATATGGGTCTGCAGCTAGCCTTGACAATGGGCTATGCAAATGTTATTTTAGAGGTTGATTCTTTATGTGCAGTGTTGCTATGTCAAAACGACATTCCTTATTCTCATGGTTGCAGGTTACTAATTTATGCCATTCGTGATCTATGTTCTCATCCTTGGAATGTGTAGATTCATTATATCTTCAGAGAAGCTAACTTTTATGTTGATGGTCTAGCCAACTATTGGCATAAGCTTCAATTTAGTATCACTATTTATGATTCTCTTCCCTCTGTTTTTTCTAGCTCCGTTTTAGCTGATTGTATGGGTATATCCCAAGTAGGATTATTTCTATGTAATTGTTTTTAGTTGGGCTTGTTGCCCCGAAGTTTATCAAAAAAAAAAAGGACCAAATTGCTAGTTTATTAAAAAAATAGAAAAAGAATAAATTGAAACACACGTCCACGCGCACACACACATTATATATATATATAAGCACATTTTTTTTAATAATCAGATTGAAATAACAGGCTAGTTTGCAAGGCAGTGGATCACCGCGTGTTTAACCGAAAATTAATCCAATAAAAAAATTCAAATGTACCTATAATTTACTTGGTCCTAGCCTATGTAAATTTTTTTTTTTTGTATTGCTCAAGGGTATCCCCCAGCCAGCAGCCGAAGTGGGTATTACCTCTCCCAATAAAGCCCTTTTCTATACACACGGCAGGAGTCAAACCCCTAACACATGGTTAAAGGACTCAGCCATCTACCAACTGTGCCAGGCTTTGTTGGTCCTAGCCTATGTAAATTTCGAATTATGCAAGTTAGACTACATCCTTTAATTCATGTATCCACCTCTATATTCAACCTTTAAAGTTGAAAGAAAAAGAATTAAATTCCAAATTACTTCAAATACATAGTAAAAAAACTCTACGGCTAAATTCAAAACAAACTCTCATAAAAAATTATATTATTAAGTACAAACTTTTGAATCATTTTACATGTAACCAATGTTTTTAGCTATTCTTAAAAGAAAGCATTTCAAAACACTACAATTACCTTAAAAAATAACATCTTTATAACAAATTTCAACGGGCAAGTTTGTCAATTCTCTCAACCGCATACCTAAATAATTTGGGATATATTTCAATATTATCCAAAACAGAGAAATTGTTGCCAAGGAAACAGGATGAATCAATTTGGTTAGTTCCAAAGTAATCAATATAATTTTGCCACTTTAATGAATGTTTGTACCTCTTGGCTCAAACTAAAGGTAACAAAACACTCAACTTTATTAAAATCAAAGTTTGCCTGGCTAACATCTAACTCCTAAAAGATAAAACTATCTTACATTATAACCCTTTCAAATCAAAGTGAGAAAACAAGTAAAATTCCCGTGACATTAATAAAAGTGAATAAGGAAAGGCACATTAGTATCTTAGTTTAAAGACTAGGCGCAGAAAACTAGAATAAATTTGCCACAAAATGGTCTTGGGTTTTGATAGGAATTCGCTGCCCTTGTTACGGCTAAGTTTTATCATTAATCTGAAAGTGTTTTAATACACTTTAATTGGACCAGTATGCCGATCTCTATGTGAGAAATTATTGGATGATTATGGCACACTAGTTTCTACTCATTCATAGAATGGCATTTGGGTTTAGATAATAGGAGAATCTATCGTTATCTTATATATTTATATAAACTATTATGGATTTAATTTTTTTTTATTAATAGCATAAAAAAATTTAAAGCGTCATTCAATTATTTATTATCACATCAATAAATACGATTGTCTTTCTCACTCTCTACTTGAATGGTCATATAAATGAAAAGATTTAGGGTGGATTTGATAATACTCTTTAGAAGAATACTTGAGGTTCAGTTTCTCAAGATTCTCATTCAGCTCTTCAAGATTATCAACAAAGTTCTTTTTGAGCTTTTTGAACTTGATGTGGATGGTCTCTTCAATGCATAGCGTTCTTTTGTTGCACACCCTATAAGCTTTAGAGACCAAGGAATATCCTAGGAAAATACCATCATTAGATTTAGGATCAAATTTGTGAGTTTGTCCATGGTATTAAGAATAAAGCATGATAAATCAAAGATATAAAAATATAATATATTGGGTTTTCTACCCTTCCATAGCTCATAAGGTGTTTTCTTAAGGATTAGCCCTAGAAAGATTCTATTTTGAATATAGCACAAGGTATTTACAGCCTCTGCCCAAAGATCTTTTGATAAACCACTTTCTAAAAGTATGGTTCTGGCTGCCTCCTATAAGCTTCTATTCTTCCTTTTTACAACCCCATTTTGTTAGGGAGTTCTAAGAGTAGAGAACTCATGAGAGATTCCATGAGTTTTGTAATATCCTAACTTTTAACCCAATACTCCTAGAACGTATTTAGGTTAACCATTAGTCTATTACTCTTTTAGTCTCATTCTATAAAACCTTTCTTTAAAATACTTAGCGGAAAATATGGGTAGAATTTTTCTTTTTGAAAACATAGACAAAACGTGAGTCTCGCATAACGTAAAGCGTAAACATATTAAGAATAATATAAACAGAATCACCAGATAGGCTCCATAGAAAGGACATCCATCAGCATATCATCATATAACATTAACTTCAAATATCAAGTCAAACAACATTAATAGTATTAATGATATAGGAATATTCCCCATCAAATATACTGAGCCCACCTGTAAAGGTTGAGCATATGACAATTCAAAACTACACATAACGATGATGTAAATAAGCTAAGATTGTGTCCCCGCTGCCACTGCGCCACTCTGTTCTCGACCATCAAGTCACTTCTTTGTCGGCACCTCCAGGCAATCCACGGGCGTCGTTGTCAACCTTGTCTGAAGATGAAGATGGAAAAGAAAGACAAGGGGAGTGAGAAACTTATACAAGAATCTCAGTAGGGCTTCTCTATTCACACACGTGTCATCTTCAACATCCTCAAGAACCTTGGGTTTAATTATGAAATAGGAGGCATAGATAAGATTCATTTGTTAAGTTTTCAAATACCATTAGCCGAGGCCCGTATCTGTTAGCATGAATCTTAATGCATGAATGCAACAAGTATCTCATGTATGCATGGCAATACCTCAGCGCATGTGACATAAATCAACAATGTGTAATTTCAAAACACAAGGCAGGGCTAAGCACAAGAGCAGGGATTAATCTATAAAACTAAAACAGTGGCAAAAAGATGGATGCATGATAGAGCAATGTAATGAGTAAAACATCATATTTCTTTCTCATTAGTTCCACCTTCTTACATTATCACTAAAATCCAACCAACATGCCAGCCCCAGCAATTTTACAATTACTACCAGAACCAACCGCCCTAACTGATCGCCTAGGATGAGCTCAACCTAACTAGCCATCGCTAAATTTCATATAGGGTAATAGAGGGGGTAACACATCATTTCTTCTTCGAAACGCATCTACTGGCATCCAGTGCACAGTACTATTGTCTGCTTTGGCAAGCTCGATGTTAATACCCTCACGGTTTTGTTCCTGGGGGTGCTCGGCTAAACCGGTGTCACCCAGGACGCGTCTCGGTACTATGTCACATTTGTTCTTATGTGTGCTTAGCTAAACCGATGTCTCCCAGAATGTATATCAGCGTGCTATGCATGAATGCAATATAAACACATGTTCTCTTCAGAGATGCAATACAATCATAAATCATTATTTAACTTATCATGCTCATAAACTTATAAATCATGCATCTTGATCAATGATAATCATTCATTTCATATATATACATTCACCAAACTATAAATCATCATGTGCATAATCCGAGAATAAACATTCAAGATCATCAATTCATATTTACACAAAGGAAAGAACACTTGTCTACACATTTTAGATACTGGTAACCGATTACATGAGCCTGGTAATCGATTATCTCGGTTGAAAATGCATTTTGGGTCTCAAGAACACCTGAGTAATTGATTACATGGAGTGGTAATCGATTACTAGAGTCCAGTAACATGTTCTGGGTTTCCTAGAACATCGTGTAATCGATTACATCATCTTGCAATCGATTACACAGGCCAAAATCTTATATCCAGGTGTGCAAGGCACTCTAGTAATCAATTACATAAGCCCTATAATCGATTACCAGTAACCCAAAATGGTAAAAAACTTAAGTTTTGACATTCTTAAAACTACCCATTCTTTCAAAAACCCTTTTAACATCATTCCATCATTTTTCTTAAAATCAAATACACATTTAATCCCTTTGGGGGGCCTACAATCTTTCAAAACTTTTTACACATCACAAAATCAAGATTCATCATCAACAAGGCCATTTTCAAAATCTCCAACTCCTTAAACAGAAACAAGCATTTATAATGGTAAATGCACCTGGAACCGAAATTCAATTGTGGGTTAAGAAGAGTAAGTCTTGAGCTCTAGGATTATTTAAATGATGGCATAAATTTAAACGTGAAAATGCA
Organism: Dalbergia cochinchinensis; assembly: GCA_031216125.1. Taxonomy (NCBI): domain Eukaryota; kingdom Viridiplantae; phylum Streptophyta; class Magnoliopsida; order Fabales; family Fabaceae; genus Dalbergia; species Dalbergia cochinchinensis. The sequence goes on from CM062371.1 coordinate 26,617,352, forward strand.
AACCTTATTTTAATCTTATTATTATAAAGTGATAGCAATGGAAAAGTAAATATGATATGCAAAGCTTGAATATAAACATGTAATGCAAGTCCAATTCTTTATTTTAGTGCTCTAGGCTCCACAACAATCGACTTTAAGGCAGAAATAGACGAGCTTCGAGATTAATTACTAGGTGATAACAAAGAAATATAAATATGAATGCAAGGCTCAAATGTAAATATGCAATGCAAGGACTTGAAATATAAATATGAATGCAATCCATTTATTAATCCTTTAAGACCTAGGCTCAAGATCCCATCTTAACTCTTAAAAACCACATAACAACTTTATTTGTTAAGAACTCTTAGAAGTGAAACCTTGAGCTTTAGAGGTCAAGCAAATGATGGTTTTACAACCAACATCAAAGATCCTCATCATCAAGCCATGGTTTTCAAACATTTAACAAAACAAGAACAAGTAGAAGAAGCTCAAAACTGAAAAAGAGAAAGAACAAGGAAAGGAAGAAAAACTCAACATAAAATCCCTACCTAAGTATCTTCACAAAACTCTTCGAAAACATGATTTTCAAATTTTTCACCATGATTTGATCTTATATAGGTGATTTGAGAATCTTTTTCAATACAAATACATTTTGCAAAAGTCTTGTATCTTTCAACCACTTAATCCTTAGAAGCTAGGAGGATAACCCATGTAAATCTAGAAAAATCATCCACAATAACAAGGCAATATCTCTTCCCAACAAGAATTGCAGTCTTGGTTGATCCAAAAATATCTGTGTAAAAGCTCTAGTGGCCTAGTGGTTGAAACCACATTTTTGTTGTGGAAAGAAGCCTTGGTTTATTTGCTTTTCTCACAGAAGTCACAAGTTGAATCTTTGTCAATTCTGATCTTTGGCAGGCCTTTAACAAGCTCCTTTTGAGAAAGCTTAGAAATAAGCTTCATATGGGCATGTCCAAGCTTCTTATGCCACAACCACTTATCATCCATGAAGGATGCGAGATATTTTACATCTTGATCTAAAAATCATCCAAGAATAACACATAGGTGTCATCATGCCTCTTGTCAGATAAGATGACTTATCCTGAGGTGGGATTTACTATCTTGCTTGTATGAGCATTAAATAAAATATTAAAGCCTTGGTCACAGAATTGACTGATACTCAATAGATTGTGAGTCAGACCATCAACAAGCAACACATTAGAAATTTGGTGAAATTCATCCTTACTAACATTTCCTATGCCTGTTACCTTAGCCTTACCTCTATCAGCAAACTTGACTGATTTAGAGTTCTTTGGCTTTAGGTTTCTGAACCATCTTTTGGATTCAGACATGTGTCTAGAGTAGCCACTGTCCATATACCACTTGTTGTCTTGTTCAACATGTGTTCTCAGACACACCTGCAACAAACGCAACTTTTAATTTAGGTACCAAGACTTTCTTTGGTCCTTTTGGGTTGGTCTTTCGAGGGGGAAGTTTCCCAACCTTTTTGGAAGATTTCTTTCTTATAAAGCACTTGTCAGGTGGACGTCCCTTCTTATGACAGAAAGTACAAGAAACTTTGTTCTTCACTTTCTTTGGCTGAGTTGCCTTTCCTTTCTTATCTATTTCCTCCTCATATCCCAACCTAGCTTTTTAAAAATATGGCATTTGACCTCCAAGCATGAGTTCAAGATTCCTTGTATTCTCCATTTGAGAAGCTTTGAAGTCCTCTCTAGTTCAGAAATAACTTTCTAAGTTTTCTTATTTTTCTTAGAGATTTCGGCTTCTAAGGCATTGAGCTTGATATTTAAAACTTTGTATTCTCCATTTATCTCTTCTTTTTCAAGCCTTAGGTTCTCAGTTTTTTACTTGGCCATTTCAAGTTCTAAAATAACCTTATGATGTTTCTTTTTCAGGTTGAGATAATGAGAGGAAAGTGTTTGAGAGTTTTCAAGCAACTCATCATATAAAGCTCATAGTTCATCATAGGAAAGTTCAAGAACTTCTTGTGCAAACCTTGAGCTTGGGATATTCAGGCGTAAAGTGTCCTTTCTCACCATAGTTGTAGCAGGTAATGCATTCTAGCTTTCCCTTGCTTTTTCTGTTATTTGTGAGGTTGATGTCTCTTCTTTTCTTTGGTCTGTCTTTCCAAGCTTTTGATATCTTCTTTACAAGCATGAAGATCTCGTCTCCATCCTCATCTTCAGAATCATCATAAGATTCTTCCTCTTTATCAGAGGTTTTAGCAACTTTCACCATGCATTTCAAAGAGCACTACCTCATGGGTTTTGAGTGACCCAATAAGTGCATCGAGGCCAAGAGTTTGAAGGTCTTTGGCTTCTATAATGACTGTAATCTTGGGCGACCATTTAGTAGGGAGGCTTCTTACGATTTTTCTAACAATTTTCGAGTTAGAATATCTTTTATCCAGTCCCTTTAGTTAGTTTATGATATGCATAAACATTATGGTCATGTCATCAATACTTTCTTGATCTGATATTATATATTGCTAGAGCATAAAAATATTATTTTTTCCAAGGCTAAATATAGGTTGTAGAAAAACTAGGCTAGAAATAAAAGAATATGGGTAAAAAATAGCTCACAGTTGGGTATTTGACTGATGAGTAGGTGGTGATTAATAACACTCACGTAGAGGATGTAACTAATGAAAAATTAGCTTGAGACAACCACATAAAGCTGAAATCCTCATCATGACTTTAAATGGTCCAAGGTTGATGTGTGGTTATCAAAATGATAATTAATGCATATCAACATAAAAGCTTATGATGAGAGCTTTGATGTGGTCATTTGGGCTTACCCAGTTGAGGTCATTTCAATCGTGAAAAAAGGCCATTTCGACGATGAAAAAAGGCCATTGATACTATTTTGGCCATTTTTGTACTTTGACTATGTTAAAGTTAGCCAAATACTAATTCAGATATTTTCTAAGACTTTAAAAATGCCTATCCACCTATATACAATGTCCCTTAAGCTAGATGGCTGACAATGGCTAACCTTGGATCAGCCGATAGCAGTTGGCCTTGTAAAGAGGCTAGCCTTCAGCCGAGGGAATAGGCCCCATATTGGGTATTGGTCCTTGTGATAGCTGGCCACCCAGGAATCACATTTGCACATTGGTTGAAGGCTCTGAAACATGAACAAAGGAGTTAGACCAAGTTGCAACCATTTCCATGAAAATAGGGATGGTTGAGAAAAGTGGCTTACAATTCAAACAATGGAGGGAATGGTTGAATAACGGTTCTGGGAGGTTGCAAAAGAATGTGGGAACTACGCCTTACAAAATAGGACACATGGTAAAGCATTGGCTGGCTTGCATACTAGAATTACCCAAGACTGGTTTCTAGAATTAACTAAGGCTAGTGTAATTAGGAATCATGTTAGTGTAATTAGTGTTGAATAAGTTGCTTCATTGTGCCTATAAATAGCCCTATACTTTATTCACAACACACAATGAATCAATGACAACTTCATTTCCTTATATATATTTTTTTCATCACTTTATCTTTTCTGTACCTTACAGTGTTTTACACTCAATTTCATTAGGAAATCTATTAGTATCACAACCAAACATTTTCTGAAGTAATTTGGGAACCCGTAGCAGAGAAAGAGAGTTCTTTTCTCTACAAAATCGTCTAAACTTTGGGAATTAAAATTTTCATGGAAAACATATATATATGTGTGTACTAACTTCAGTTATATATTTTCCACCGCATTTCTTCTTATCTATTTGTATTATTTAATTTATCATCAGTAGAAAATTTCTTAGATGCTTGGAAAGCAAAAGAGGAAAAAAATTATTCTACCTCGTTCATTGGTTGAAACATAAGCTATATATATTAAAAATGTAGTAAAAGTGAAAAATGGTGATAACACAAAAACTAATGTGTTAAGTAATGAATATGACGTAATAAATACCCTTTCTTACTCTTGTAACGTCTAAAATTTTCTCTTTTATCAATATATGTAGCGAATGCACAAACAAATAAACAAGGACATTTTAAACTGTTTTTATTTTTTTCGGAATAGATGTCGTGTTAAGACTTATAAAACGAAAAAAGGCAGATCGATTAGAGTGTTCTTGAGATATATTATATCGTTTAGCTTTTTGGTGGCCAGTTGTTATAGCAATTATAATTAGATATGATTAGAGAAATTATCCTTTTTAGAAGTTAACCAATATCAACTAACGAATTATTGTTGGCTCTTGATTTCAGGTCAAACCTCCAACCACAGGAAGGTGGTGGTGGAACCAGAGCTTGAAAAAGAAATTTCACTCTTCAAAATAAAAACAAAAACAGTGAAAAAATGAGCATAATTGATAAACTTTATCATGGTCGGAATCCAAAAAGACTAGAGAACTTTAAGTTCTGCCTTCTCTTTTGCCATGCTAGACGGTGGAAAGATGTAACTAGTTGGGATGCTTAAAGAGTAAGAGAGTGATGAGTGAGGGAAGAGATCAAAAGATAAGGAAGGAAAGCGGGGAGCAAAAGCAAAATGAAGAATCTCAAGGTGTAATGCACGAGTTAAGCAGATACGTATAGCTGGGGTGTGAAGGCTTCAAGGGAGGGATTCCTTCTCATCCAAGACATGTGTGCTATTTGTTAGTGCTCTAATGGTCCTCTTTTTTCCAAAAGGCATCCATATTACTTTCCAAGGGCACGAGAGAAGAGTGAAGAACAAGGAGCCACGATTGTTGTTTTCTCAAGAAGCCCTCTCTGTTATCACTTTTTAAAGTGTGACTTTTGCCTTGTTAGGTCCATTTCCTTCTTTTTCTATGTTCATACTAAAATTAGATTGTATGGAAAATTCACCAATCAATTGTGGCTCGCTAGATCTTCGAGAATTTTTTTATATACCTAAGAATAACACAATAACATATGATATATATAAAAAGCAAAATATGTGACCCAAATTAATAAATATATCATATAAATTTTTATGCTATTATATAGACTATTAATTAAAGGCATTATTACTTTCAAAATATCAAGTATGTCAAATTTTCTTCCGCTCTAGTTTAATTACAGTGTAACAAATGGGTCTGTAAGTCGAAACCTATGTATGTATGTGTATATAAGTTTGATCAAATTTTATTTCCGTTGCATGTGAAATTCGTGGCTATTTTGTTTTAGTAAAAATAGACATTTGAAATGCTCGGCAACAGCCCAAACCGAAATTCAGAACTTTAACTTCTGTTTCTTTTTATTGTGAGTATCAATTGGTTACGGTTGAAATAAGATATGGTAGTCTTGAAAACAAATCCATCATTAAGTCTTCTTGCAAATAGTACTAGAAGTTAATGTTTATTGTGTATAGTTTCATGATTGAAGAGAACATAAGAAGTGAGATAATAACTAGTTGTTGAACGTGGAATTTTGCTTATGTCAGTTTTGATGCTAAGATCTTGACGATAAAATCCTTTTGGTTTAAGATCTCAAATCAGGCCAGGAAATGAATCATTTCCTCTCAATAAAGGTAACAGGGTTTTCACATGAAATGTACCATAATCATTGGTCAAAAACCTCCGATAATTGCTGCCATAGAAGCCACCTTTCAATTCTTTTCTTCCATTAATTTCGTTTTATTTGATCTTGTTTAAATCCTTTCTAGAGTGATTTGAAGAATTTATAGGCGAAAGAGTCACTCTCTCTTTAGTACAGATTACCTTATCTTAGACGATTCTTATATACTTGATTGAGTTAATTAGATTACACTTGATCTTAACCGATTCAATTTGGATCAAATATATTTTGACATGCATGGTGGGACTTCCAAGATCAATTATGAGAAGTTCCCTTCCCTCAGGTTAGATCATACGTGGTGTATAAATTTGTGGTCAAGGAGAAAAGCTAATATGACATCCACAAAGCCTAATTGTGAAAATTAATTTTATGAACAGATTTATATCCATTTCGGCTAGGAAGCTCAAGGCTTTTTCGCCATTACCCAAATTGAAACAAATAGAAGAGTTCTCATGGTGGAAGGAACAATCAGGGGCCTTTGAACAAATAAAACACTGTCTAGCGAACCCGCCTGTGCTTGTTCCACCTACAATACATAAAGCCTTAAGTGGTACATCTTGGCTACTTAGAATTCCATTGACAGCCTTTTAGCTGAACATGCTGAAGATGGAGCAGAGCGAGCTGTGTATTATTAGAGTAGGTGTTGAGCGATTCTGAAACCAGGTACACTCCAATTGAGAAGTTATGTTTGTCCTTGATTCATTCATTAGTAAACTCGTGTACTACCTACTACCACGAGAGGTTATGGTAGTCTATAAGGAGTGTTAGTTGTATGCCCTGGAGCTAATAAATATATGTAATGGCGGCTTATTATTCTTTTATCCATAATTTATATTTGTTAGAATAAATCCATAAGATACTTGCTAAATATTTCGTTCTCAAGAGTTGAAAATATGAGAGACGGAGTAGTCTAGTACAATATCTTTAAAATAATTCACGATTATAAGAATTCAAATTGGACATTTTTATTCTTAAAAATCGTCAGTTTTGTCTGTTTCCATGATTAATATGAGAGACTAATGAAGATGGAGTAGTGAGTCTCATACTATACAATATTAGATGTCAAAATAGATATGTGGACACTTATAGCATAAGTGGGTTGAACATGACAAATAGATAAAGTTCACTTAGTAATTTTACTAATGTTAATGAAACATTATCTAGATCATATCAGTGCATATAATCCTTAGACCTGAGATGACATGGTTATCTTGTACATAGGTAGCTATAGTTTGTGACTCTCCGTATACTCATGCAATGCATTAATATTAAGCAGTTTGTGACTATAGTTAGTTATGTATAGAGTAGGTGACTAATCAAGATGAAATTTATTACCTCATGTAAAAGAGGATAGGTCCTATGGATGAGAGGTTTTCTTGATCATGAAATCCTTCGCCAAGTTACTTGGACTAAAATAGAAAAGAGTTTCTAGTTCATGTCATATTGATCAAAGAATGAAAAAAACTCAGAGGATTCATATGTTCTAAGCTATAGGGTTTGATATTATCTATGACCCTGGATGGATTGGGATCCTGTAATGAAAGGATTTGAGTGCATGGAAAATATGATTATTAATTCACTAAATGTTCTAATTGATACATTCATTACTATTTGGGTGGTCATGGCATGTTGTGGTAGGTGTTACCCATGACTTATGAGGACCAAGGGTATTTGGAGAATTGTACTCCAGATTCGGAAATGATTTTCCAATAAGATCAAAAGTTTGATTTTGTGATCTCATTACCAACTAGTAATGAACCTAGTTAGTCACACACAATAGAACATTATGTGCCAAGAATGAATTAATTCTAATTCATTATAGTTAACTAGAAATTGATTATCGAATTGGACTTGCAATTGGATTGTAGGGTTGCTACCACATCCCGAAGTCTAATTCAACATGGTGGTAAATTCTCAAAAAGTTTTATTTGGAAGTTCCATATTTAGAAACTTGTGTTAGGAGCTTTTTGGTCTTTTCAAGTTTGGGTTAATATAAGGCATCAGATGACTTATATGTGAGATGATGTTATTTTGGTAAATACCAAAATTACATGAGCCTATTTAAAATAAGAATTATTTGAAAATAAATTAATATAATTTTAAATAAGTTTTTAATTGGGAATCAATATAATCTCCACAACCATAAAAGAAAAGAATCTAACATATAATGAGAAGAGAGAGTGTAGCTCATCGTTTTGAGAAAACCACTCCAATTTTGAGAAAACCACTCCACCATTCACTCAATACTAGTCTAGGTTCCTGTAACACCCCAATTTTTCCCGTGTCCAAATGACCAAAATGCCCTGAGGCCATTTTACTGGGAAAATAAGGATAACCGGCCCTGTCTATCCTCAAAAGGTTGTTTTAATGTTGAAAGGGGATTATGTGTGTTATATGTGTTAATAGAGCATAAAAATTTCATTCTTGAGTTCCTGCGTGCAAAATTACTAAAACATCCTTGTGTCCAATTGACACAGAATTGATCCCCGACTGGACCTGGGCTTTGCCCGGGAGTTTGAAATGTTGTTTTTAAGAGTTGCTTAATGTCTGGTTGAGCCCAGGTGGTCCCGGGAAATTTTTATGAAAAATTATCGTTTTACCGCTGATAAAGGGCGTAATGAGCCTAATTACATAATTAACGAAACCTAAGCAATATTATGCTCTAATTGAAGATTAATTTATTTTTATAATTAATCTAGAGTCAGAATAATTAATTGAGATTAATTAGGACCTAAGATTACTTAGAGAAACTCAAAACCCTTTTCTTAATTCAAGAATTAGTGTCATGTCAATTTGAAATAGTATTTCCTCTATTCAATCCCTTAAATCATGAGAATGGTCATGTGATGAAATTCCTTGCTAATGAAGGTAGATTTGCACTAATTATGCAAGAGTACTCTTTAATCTTGTCTTGAGCCACCTTAATTATCCACTTTTTCACCTAAACACCTAACCACAACCACGTAATCAAAGGCCTAACCAAATCCACTCCTAAACACACTTCTAATCCACATTAAAATGAAAGAAATCCTCCCCCATTTTCCTCTTGAAATGGCCAGCCGCTTCCCTTTATTTTCATCCATCACATGTTGAAATTCAATTAAAATATACACTCGAAGAACTATACATTGAGCCATACCTTGAACCATGCCTACACCATACCATGAAAAGAGATATTTTTCTCTTTCTCTTCCTTCCCATGGCCGGCCAAACACACACCCTTCTCACCCCCCTCATGTTGAATTTTTCTATAAATATAAGGAAGTTCTCCAAAAAGCCATTTACTCATTTTCTTGCAAACCTCAAGTTCTCAAGTTTTCTCTCTAGTTCTCAAGAGTTCTCATTCTTCTTCTTCTCCTCCTTTTTCTTCTCATCCTTCAAAGAGATACTACCTAACCTCTCACACCTCCCACTTCCAAGGTCAAGCTCTCTTTCAAACAAGAAGCATATCTTTTGGTAGGGATTTTTATGTTGAGTTCTTCTTCTTTCTCTTATTCCTTGTTTTTCGATTTTAAGCTTCTTCTTCTCCTGTATTTGCTTTTGTTTCGGTAATAGTTAGAAACCATGGCTTGATGATGAGAATCTTTGATGTTGGTTGAAAAGCCATCATTTGTTTGACCTCTAAAGCTCAAGGTTTCATTACTTAGTTTTAAGAGTTTCTAGAAAATGAGATATTATGATTTTTGCCCTCACTTGATTTTTATAAGTTCAAGATTTACCCCTTTCAACTTAAGGTTGATCAGCATTTTAGAGTTATCACTCTAAATAGGAGTCTTGAGCTTAAACTTTAAAGAACTAAATAAAAATATGTTGGGTTTTCCTTTGATGGTTTTCTTTGAGCTTGATGATGAGTCTAAGGAGACAAGGTTCTTGGAACCACAATGATGGGAGACTCTAAAGCTCATGCTCATCGAGTAAGATTGATCAATGTTTTAGAGTTATCACTCTAAATAGGAGTCTTGAGCCTAGAACCTAAAGAAGTAATAAAAGGAAATGCATTTATGTTTATGTTTCAAGTCTTTGCATTTCATATTTTTATTCAAGTCTTGCACATCATATTTATTTCAAGTTGTCACCTAAAACTTGAAGATAAGAAATGAACTTGCATTCTATATTTATATTTCTTATCTAGCACATTTATGTTTCGAGCCATCACCTAAACTCAAAGATTAAAAATGAACTTACATGATCATATTTAAATTCAAACCTTGCATATTATGTTTATATTTTCATTGCCATCACCTTATTATGCCAAGCTTAAAATGGGACTTACATTTGCATATTTAAGTTTATGTCATCACCTAAATCTCTAGAGCTCAAGGCTTACCCCTTTCAATTTACTTAGGGATTTTGGTTCCATGGGCATTCACCTTTGTAAAGGTGTTTTGATTTCAAAAAGATAGTAAAATAAGGTTCAAAAAGGTTTTAGAAGGGAAGAGTAACACAAGGAATGTTTAAAACTTGAATTTTCAAACTTTGAAGTTACTGGTAATCGATTACCAAAGTGGTCTACAATACCTAAGTATGAACTTTTGGCCTGAGTAATCAATTATAACATCATGTAATCGATTACACAATGTTCTGAGAAACCCAGAACACATTCCTAGACTCTAGTAATCGATTACCATTCCATGTAATCAATTACTTAGATGTTCTTGATGCCCAGAAATCATTTTCAACAGTGGTAATTGATTATAAGGTTCATGTAATCGATTACCAAAGCCCTCAACCTTTCTATTTTGAAAACTCAAGCTGTGATATCGATTACAAGGCTCATGTAATTGATTACCAGAACCTAAAATGTGCAAATAAGTATTTTCCCCACTTGTATAACATGAGTCTATGATCTTGTATAGCATGAATCTGCGATCTTGTATAACTTGAATTTATGATCTTGTATGGCATGAATTTATAATCTTGTATGACATGGATTTATCATCTTGCATGACTATTTTTGGATCATGAGCATACTTATTTGAATTAGGAATTCATTAGAAGGCATTTGCAATAACTATGAACATGCTTATATGATTTGGTTGAGATGCATAATTATGAGCAATGACATGTTAAGAAATAAGTTATGAATTAACCATGCATCTATGCATAATATGTCAAGATTAAAGGTGACATAAGACACATGGAAATGATCCTTTAGACTCCCCGAATTAAGGGTTATGAGAAGTGATCCAAAGAGGAAGTGAGAGGAAGTGATCCTTTGGACTCCCTGAATTAAAGGTTATGAAAGGTAATCCTAATGCCCCCTACCTCGTATTGTAAGAGTCGGGTGTTAAGCTTATCATAGGATAAGTATATGCTAGTGACGACTAGTGAGGTATGAGCTCATAACCTAGAACTCTCAAAAGGGAAAGTAATAGGGTGGCCCCAAGGAAAGAGAAAGAATAGTTTAAGTCACCTAAAAGATAAGATACAGTAATTCGTGTTATGTTTGCTAAGTTCCATGAGCATCACTATGTTTTATGTATTTTATGTTACCCCTCACATTGACATGCATTTCATGATAAGGTATGATGTATTCATAGCATTTAAGAAGCATGTTAAAATGAACGGGCCTCGGTAAATGATATTTTAGAACTTAAAAGTCGAACCTTATGCATGCTCACTACTTTATAATGAAACCCAAGGTTCCTAAGGACATAGATGATGACACCAGGATAGGAGGACACCTTACTGAGATTCTTTAGAAAGTTTCTTACTCTCTCTATCTTTTCTTTCCATCGCATCTTCAAAGGCTGATGGCAACATTCATAGTCTACATTGACATGCCTACTTGGGAGATGCACTATGACACCGCTCATCGGTCGTATCATTTCATGGGTCGTTGTGCAGTTTACCTTTTTGTCTACATGGACCGTCCCTTTGCACACCCAGTCTCCAGCTTCCAGTTCTTTTCTGCTCCCTCCTTCCAGTTCGCATCCTCGTGAGGAGCGAACTCGCCGCACTCCATTGACTGCCTCCACCATCTGTGACTTTCTGGAGGATGTGCCCCTTTTTCCCACGGACCATTCAGAGACAGACCCTTTCGAGGATTCCACTACTCAGGTACCCTCCAAGGGTTCTTCAGCCACCGTGCCCTTAGATCTTGGCAAGGGTAGTGAAGCCATCGTGATGCAGCCGATTCGCGGAGGGCGAGTGAGGATGATACCCCACCGTGGGGCCTATGTTTGACCTGTGCACTGTTTGGCCACCCCGGCCGAACTGGCTTAGTGAGTTGGATATGTTCCTCCCTCGTAGGGCAGGCATCGGTAGGAGTTGGTAGCCATTGTTTTAGTGCTCGAGTGTATGACTGGTGTAACATCCTCCAAAGTACAACGTTATCTGTAAGTCATGACATCAGACTTGAGAGTTGTTACTTATAAATTATCAGACCTTTCTTAAATAACTATAGCAAATACGATAAGATCATGTAATAACTAGCGTGATTTAGTTCAAATATATAACAAAGAAACACAATATTTATTAAATACATAGCTACGTACAAAAGGAAGCTCTTCTAAGAGCTTTAATACATATACGTTCTTTATTACATTTACATACATATAATTCTAACTAAGTACAGTAAATTAAAAACATCAACTATTAAACTACTGTAATCCTGAGTTCTTTTACACAGCAGTCGCATCATTCTCTAGATTAACCTGGAGACAACATGGGAACACAAAACACATAGGGGTGAGAATTATACAATTCTCATTAGGGCAACTCCCCAAAAACTCACTCTTAATGTCATCGTCATCGCCCCAGCCACTTTGGTTATTAGAAAAATATGATCATGCATCTCATAACAATGGTCCATTTTTAAAGTTCCAAATCGTACTTCCAAAGTGGGTGGCTTTTAATAATCAGTCACTTACTGCATATACTGCACAATGTTCAAACACCTAGTAAACTATCCTAAGCAGACAATTCAAATCAATATATATATGCATATGATAAATGTCGAAATCTTTAATGCAATCATCTTCACTTGTTCCGAATAATATCAAAAGGAATTCTCTAGTTTTCTCTTGTGGCCGTAGAACTTAATTGAGTACATTTTTCTCTTTTCATTAACATAGAAAGACTTAGTTTATATCATGCTGCAAAACTCAATTCAGTGCATTTTTTCTCTTTTTATTGACATAGGAAAGACTTAGTTTATACCTTACAGATATATGCCGTGGACAACTCCACAATAGATAGTTTATACCAAATGGTATTTATAGTGGATCACACCACACATGGGAAATAGACTGCTTATCAAGACTGAGCTCATTCCTATACGTGATCATCAGACTTCATTTTTTTCTATTTCCGAATGACACACAGTTCTATTCCTAGCCGATACGTCTACGGACTCATAATATCTTGGGGGAAGTTCCTCTTTTTGCCTTCCCCTTAATTCAACCTAAGTCTTGTTTCTGTTTTCTCCATATGTCAGAATAGGCACACTCAGTATTTTGGGAAAGTTTCTACTTTTGCCTTCCCCTCATTCAATCTAAGTCTTATTTCTATTTTCTCCATATGTCAGAACATGCACGATTAAAGTTCATATATTCTCTTTTGCCACATATACATATCATTCACTGATCTGTTCCAAATGCATGCATAAGGCACATATACGCATTCATTCATAATATGACTTCAATCATGCCTCAAACCATTCCTTAAAGTCACTAGCATGCATTCACATATGTCATACTTGAACCCAATGTCATTATTTCATCAACTCAAAGCATCAATTCATTTTCAGCACAATGGCAGATTTCACATATCTATAGCACAAATTATTTTGCATTTCAAACCATGAAATCCAAGGCTATAAAAATTATCCAAGACACTACAATGAGTTCCCAAGGTCCTCTAAAAATTTCAAAGTTAAAAGAGTTCTGTAAGTATGATAACAAAATTCAACAAATTAGGAAGCCAAAAACCCCCTATTTGCAGCCAACAGCCAAAGTTCTAATCTTATTACCCTATCAAAGGATCATATCAAATCATACAAAAATTCATGGTTGGACTTTAACATGTCCTCAATATCCTTTAGAAATTTCAGTAGAAAAATCAATCATTTGATGTGGTAACAAAATTAAACAAACTCAGAGCTCCAACATTTATAAAATAGTTAAACTCATTTTTAGGACCCAAGAAAAATCATGGAGCTACCTTAGGAGATTAGCTTCAACATATAATTTTTATAGCTTATAAAAACATCTACAAATACATCAGAAAATTCATGACTCATAACCTGCCTAGAAGAAATCCGAAAATCCAGTAGCATTGTCTAAGATTCCTTTTGAGAAAAATGATATCTAACATCATCCAAACACTCCACCAAAATTCATACATAAATATCCATATATCATCAATCAATACAACCAAAAATATCAATTTAAATTAGTGATTAAAATAGAAAAATGCATTTGAAGAAGAAGAGGTTCAAAAACCCTACTTTGATGGCTTTAGGGATCTTGGCTCCAAAGGATGCTTCAAGATTGATTTTGCCCACTTCAAGGCCACCATATCAGCACTAAGCTCTTCCTTAATCAGTCATGTATGGGATATCAAGGTGAGGAAATGAAATTCCAATCGGTTAGAATTGCAGGTTTTGATGTGTAGAACAAGTTTTGTGAAGAGAGTTTGTGGTTTTAGGAACTTTGGACAAGAGTTTTGGTGATTTGAAGCAAGTTGTAAGCTCTTGAAGAAATGAAAATGGTGGCTGGTGTTCTCTTCAAAGGCTGGCCGAAATTGGGCTTTAAGAAGAAGAAAATTTGGCTTCTTGGAGAAGCTTGGTTTGGTGTTGATCTTATATACAAAGAATGAATATTATAATGTGTAATTAAGTAATCTTTGACTAAAGAAAGAAAAATGGATGGCCAAGATTGTTTTCTTAGGTAAAGAATGGATCTTAGTCTTTTACTTGGCAGAAGATAATTGGATCACTTTAACTTGGGGAGCAAGTAGCCTTTTCGGTGTTAAAACCACACACCGAAATTCCACCAAATGGATGAGTTATTGGCTCCCGAGTAAAATATAATAAATCAAAGGTCATGATTAAAATTTGCTTTTCAAGTTTTAATCATTGCCATCCACTTGGCACAAAGTGGTTAGTAAAGGTTACTTAGCCACTAAGCAACTTGTACGGTATTAAAAACTACATATCGAAACTCTGCCGAACGGGCGAAACACTGTACCCGAGTAATAAGACATTGCCTAAAAATTAATTCTATAAAATCCTCATTTCTAACTATTTCTAATCTCAATCCTATAATTTCTCAGTTTTGGGCACCTCTGAGTGCCAATTCTAGGGTTTCGACTGTCCTGACGGGCTAGTGGGGCCCACAAGGTTACTATTCACTTTTTTTTTTACAAATCCATTGGATCATCCTTATCATTTCTGAAACTATTAGATTTTTGAAATTATGGCTAGTAAAACCCAAATTAATTTTTAAATAATTTTTAGGGTGTTACAACTAACATAGGATAGCCCCTTTTTGTTTTAGGAGTTATCTATTGTAGATGCACTAGGGTAGGCGAGGGTTTATGGTTTATGCACTCCCTATTTTTATGTATTTTCAAATAACTGTACCTATTACTACTACCTAAACTTGATGTATGGTTGAACTTTATTTATATATGATGGTTGTTATGTTATGATCTTGTGCCCTTATTCTTCGCATGAATAGTTCATTATTATTTGTTTACAACCCACACGACGTAGTGTTATCGTATGCGCGGCTCACATTTTCATCTCTTATTTCAAAAAAAAAAAATTTACCTGTATTTTCACTAAGTATTTTCTAAAAACTAGAATTAAGAACTAGAACAAAAGAGTAACGGCTAATAATTAACTTGAATACGTCCTAGGCTGTTGGGTTAAATATTAGGGTATTACAGTTCCCAAGGGAAACAAAGAACAGGACTTGGACAAGAAGGAGTTCCTTGGCATATCGTGTTCATGTGAACAAGCTAGAGGTCGTGCGGCTACATGTTCATGAGACGGACAACTACTCTCTACGGGACTTCACTACAAGAGGTACATGTCCTGTGTATTGATCCTTGCTTTAAGGATTTATGTTTTCTAAATGACACAAGGTGATACCAACATCATGAAATATGATTTCTTTGAGAGTGTTTTTGTATCCTATGTGAACAATTCATACAATGGAAAATTTTTATTCACTACTGTTTAATATTCCACGGCGTTAATCTAAAGTTTTCCATCAGTGGTATTAGAACCTCCCTTGTGATTGTTTAGTTACATCTGATATGCCTAATATTTGATGAAAATCTTGATCCTTTTCAAAGAGTTCGAATTATCCCCAAGCAAAATACAATGGTCTACACTTCATCCTATTTTCTTTTGCCAAAACGTTGATGATGGTGTTGATGGTTATAGCCATGCTCAGGCAATTAGGAAATTGTGTTTCTTGGTTAGCGTGAAATTGGATTTCATGTTAACTAGATATTAGATATTGAAAGACATAATTTTCACTGTACATGATTTTGCAATTCAAAAAGGAACAATGCATATTGTTATATTATCAACTTGCCATGTTTTGAAAATTTGTTTCCTTTTAATTTATTATTATTATTATTATTTTTGGATATTAATATTTTTGGAATCATATGACTAAATATTGGATATTCAATTATTGTTTTCATGTTACTAAATATTAGATATTTAGTTATTTTAAAAAATTGAAAAAAAAGGAAAGGAAACCATACGATATAGTTTTTGAAGTTTTTATTAGTAATAAAGTTTTATTTTGCAATTGCAATCATGATATGTGATATCTGTTATATTTCAAAATAAAATATGTTAATGATTTAGAATCATTTTAAAATGGCAAGTTTTAAATATGACATTTGTTACGTTCTGTAGCAGTTACAAATTGAAGGCAAAATTTAAATATATGATATTTAAAATGGTCATGTAATAACTACACAATGAAGACGTTGAAATCGAAGTATTCCCTTATTTATTATTGGTTCTTTATTCGATTTTATTGCACGAGGCTGATCATGGACTTTAGGAAATCAATGTGATTGATTTTATTTTATGGTATGTAATTATTTTTATTAGGTTGTAATTTAATTATTTTAGAGGCCTTTTAGAGTGCCCATTTTATTTTATTCTTGCCTTGGTATGCCAAGGATATATTCTTGTAATGTATGAGATACCATTAGAAGAAATGAAAGTGGTGAAAGCCTAAATCCCACGAAGAAGGCCCATGGGGATGGAGTCCAGTTGGAGCTTGAAGACATTTTTCTAATATTGCCCCATGGCCCTAACCCAATCCTTGTGGCTAGGATTGGGCCCGTAAAAGTCCATGATCATGCCCTTTTTATAATTCTGTTTCTCTTATGGATGCATGTGGTGTATGTTTTAATTGAATACGGATGCATGTGCAAAGTGAAACCAAAATAGTAATTAGGTTGCCCAGGAAAATCTTCCAACTAAAATTTTAATTCTAAATGGTATAGTTTTGGAAACTACATATGAGCTCTTCGCTGAAGCATTAACTAAGAATTTTAACTATTCTTGTTGTCGGCTATGGTTAAAAGTTTTTTAAGTTAATGTAAAACATTAGATGTTTTAGAATATTAATTACCAAGAATAGATGGACCTGAGGTAGTTAATAACTATGGTTTAGTGGGTTGGACTTAACAATGTATGATTGGCCAAGAATGGATATACCTGAGGTCTAAAATACTAGGAGCTAAATAAGATTGAACCATACGTGAGATGTATTTAACAAGAGTTGTTCATTTATAAAATATTAATTCTCCAACATTGGATGTACTTGAGGAGGCTTAACATTTTATAGGAATTCAATCACCTGCTAGGAATCTAATCCGACTAAGATTATCATTTCCTATTTTGGAAGTGTAGGATTCAAAAAATTAGTAGGAGATCATTTTGATTAAAAGACCATGATCATTATGATAGATACATCTAACCAAAACTTATTTAATCTTGTTACTTTATGTAGTTGTATTGAAAAATGAAATCTTTGAACCCTCTCACTAGCATACTCGATGCAAATAGGCTTACTGGGCCTAATTTTGTGGATTGGTTTCACAATTTGAAAATTGTTCTGAATTCGGAACGTATTGGATATGTTCTGGACACTTCACAACCTATTGCATTGGCAGAAGGGGCAACTGAACAAGAAACTAATGCCTATCATAAATGGCATGCTGATGACATGCAAGCACAATGTTATATGTTAGCTTCTATGACTAATGAGTTGTAGAAGCAACATGAAAACATGAAATCTGCTACTGATATTTTGCTACACCTTAAAGAGTTACATAGTGAGCAAAGCAGGACTGCTAGGTATGAGATATCAAAGCAGTTATTTCAGGCTAAGATGCAGGAAGGGTCTGATGTTGGAGCTTATGTGCAAAAGATGATCATGCTAATAGAACGGCTTGAGAATCTTGAGTTCTTCATGGATTTCAATCTCTATTTGGATTTGATCCTCTAATCCCTACCAAATTCATTTTCTTAATTCATTGTGAATTTTAACATGAACAAGATAGAATGTTCACTTGCTGAAATGCACAACATGCTAGTCACGACCTAAAAGGCTATGTCCAATAACAAGGGGAAAGAAAAGCTTCTTGTAGCTTCTACTTCTGGTAAGACTAAGAAGAATAACAATAATGAGAAATCTGTTCCCAAGTCATCAGCTGGGGTGTCTAAGAAAAAGGGCAAGAAACAAGTTGCGGATAAAGGAAAATGTTTCCATTGTGGTAAAGTTGGACATTGGAAAAGAAACTGCCCTCAATACTTGGATGAATTGAAGGCAAACAAGGGAAAGAGTGTACCTTTGGAAGGTATATCTCTTTCTTGTTTTTCTGCTAGTCCATATAGATCAAATACTTTGTGGATTCTTGATATTGGTGCAAGTTCGCATTTTTGTACCGCTATGCAGGAACTGGCAAGCAATAAAATCCTAAGGAGGAATAAAGTGACCCTGAAAGTAGGCAATAGAGCAAGTGTTGTAGCCAAAGCTGTGGAGTCAACTTCTTTATTATTATTGAATAATCATGTTATGGTTTTGGATCATGTTTTGTTTTTCCCAAGTGCTTATCAAAACATTATATCAATTTCTAGTTTGACTAAAATTGGTTATTCTTTTCTTTTTAAGGATAATGTTTGCAACATTTATTTTAGAAATGATGTTGTTGGTGTTGGTTACATTCATGTTGGACTTTATTATATAAATGCAAAAAATAAAGCATCTCCTAGGATTGTTGAAATGAATGCTATATCTGATTTAACTCCTAGTCTCAAACAACTTTGGCATCTAAGACTGGGTCACATTACAAAGGATAGGATAAACAAATTGGAAAAGATGGGACTATTAATTCCTTTGGGTTTTGAACCCATACCAACTTGTGAGTCATGTCTACAAGGCAAAATGATGAGGTCTCCATTTGGGGGACAAATGGAATAGGCCAAAGAAGTTTTGGAGCTTGTGCATAGTGATGTATGTGGCCTATTTAGTGTAATGGCTAGGGGTGGATATTTCTACTTCATAACCTTTATTGATGATTTATATAGGTATGGATATGTTTATCTTATGAAGCATAAACATGAATCCTTTGAAAAATTTAAGAAGTTCAAATTAGAAGTAGAAAAACAAACAAGAAAGAACATCAAAGTTCTTCGATCTGATCGAGGAGGAGAGTACTTGAGTACTGAGTTTGATGAATTTCTCAAATTGAATGGCATTATTTCATAACATACTCCACTAGGAACACCACAATTAAATGGTATTTTAGAAAGGAGAAATATAGTGCAGTCTATGATTAGTACAGATCTTTCAAATTCACTATAGGGATTCGCATTGCATACCACTTGTTATATTCTAAATAGAATTTCTTGTAAGTCGGTTCCTACTACTCCATTTGAATTGTGGTTTAGTAGGAAGCCTAGTCGTAAACACGTTAAGATCTGGGGTTGTCTACCATTTATTAAGAAACTGACTACTGATAAATTGGAAGCTTGGTCCCTAAAAGGCAGGTTTGTAGGATATCCACATGATAGCTTTGGATATCAATTTTACCTTTCCATTGTACAAAGACTTGCTATCAACAGGGATGCTATATTTCTTGAAAAAGAGTTTGTTCAAGAAAAAGGCATAGGAAGGGAAATAAATCTAGATGAAGAGTCATCAACCCAACAAACCAATGAAATGCCCAACACTATGGACATTGACTAGCTAGTACAAGAGCTAATTCAAAATGAGAGTGCCACGGAATCTCGAAGGTCAAGTAGGGTAATTCGTCCTCCCACGAGATACCTTAATCTCCTTGATAATGTGCAAGAGTTGTTCATATATGGAGATAATAATCATAGAGATGATCATTCTACTTACGAGGAAGCTACATTTGATATATATTCTTCAAAATGGCTAAAAGCAATGAAATCTGAAATGGATTCCATGTATTCAAATCAAGTTTGGGCTTTGGTTGATCCACCTGAGGGTATAATACTTATTGGAAATAAATGGATCTATAAAAGAAAGATTGGTGCTAATGGAAAGGTATAAACTTTTAAGGTAAGGCTAGTAGTAAAAGGCTATCGCCAAAAGGAAGGAGTCAACTATGAAGAGACTTTCTCGCCCATAGCAATTCTTAAATCCATCAGGATATTATTAGCCATGGCAGTACTTTATGATTATGAGATTTGGCAAATGGATTTTAAAACCGCTTTCCTTAATGGACGCATTGAGAAAAACATATTCATGGACCAACCCAAGGGTTTTGAATCTGAGGATGGCTCTAAAGTGTGCAAGTTTAAGAGATTTATTTATGGTCTTAAGCAAGCTTCGAGAAGTTGGAATCTTCATTTTGATGAAGTCAGTAAACCATTTGATTTTATTAAGAATGAAAATGAGCCATGTGTTTACAAGAAGGTCAGTGGGAGCCAAATGGCCTTTCTTGTATTATATGTGGATGACATTCTATTAATGGAGAATGATGTAGGTATGCTAACGACTATAAAAGTCTGGTTATCAAAGACTTTCTCCATGAAAGATTTAGGAGAAGCAAACTATATTCTCGGGATTCATATCTATAGGAACAGACCGATGAGACTGATAGGTCTTTCCCAAAGTTTGTATTTAGAAAAGGTGTTGAAAAGGTTTAACATGCTTGATTCTAAGAGAAGATTACTCACTGTGAGACATGGTATTCCCCTCTCTAAAGTGAGGTCACCTAAGACACCTAAAGAGAGGGGAAGATGGCTAAGGTACCCTATGTCTCTGCCATCGGTAGCCTCATGTATGCAATATTGTGCACTAAGCCAGATATCCATATGCTTTTAGTATGACTAACAGGTTTCAATCCAACGTAGGACTAGAACATTGGATAGCTATCAAGAACATCCTTAAGTACTTGAAAAGGACTGAGGATATAATCTTGGTATATGGAAGAGGTGATTTGAGATTAGATGGTTTTACAGATTTTGATTTCCAATCAGATGATGATGATAGAAAGTCTATCTCGGGACATATATTCACTTGTAATGGAGGAGTTGTTAGTTGGAAGAGTTGTAAACAACCAACAACTGTAGATTCCACAGCAGACGCTAAGTATATTATTACATCAGATACAGCTAAGGAGGCTGTTTGGATTAGAAAGTTTCTAATAGAACTTGGCATAGTTCCTTCAATATCATCACTAGTTTCTCTCTACTATGACAATAGTGGAGCAGTTGCTCAGGAAAAAGAACCCAGATCACACCAGAAATCCAAACACATTGAGAGAAGATTTCACATTATTCGAGAAATAGTCGGGTGAGGTGATATAGTTGTACAAAAGATAGCTTTAGCAAAAAATGTAGCTGATCTGCTTACAAAGGCCATGACACAATACCAAATAGACAAGCATCTTGAGAAGATGGGTCTTAGATATTGTACTGAGTAGCTTTAGTGCAAGTGGGAGATTGTTAGTTGTATGCCCTAGAACTAATAAATATTTGTATCAATAATTCCTATTAATGGCAGCTTATTATTCTTTTATCCATAATTTATGTTTATTAAATCTTTAAGATACTTGTTAGATATTCATTTTCAAGAGTTAAGAATATGGGTGATGGAGTAGTCTAGTATAATATCTTTAAAATAGTTCATGATTATAAGAATTCAAATTGAACATTTTTATTTCAGAAGATCATCATCTTTGTCTATTTCTATGATTAGTATGAGATACTAATGAAGAAAGAGTAGTGAGTCTCATACTATACAACATTAGATGTCAAAATAGATATGTAGACACTTATAGGATATGTGGGTTGAACATGACAAATAGATGAAGTTCACATGGTAATTTTACTAAAGTCAATGAAACATTATCTAGATCATATCAGTGTATATAATCCTTAGACTTGAGATGGCATGGTTATCTTATACATAGGTAGCTATAGTTTGCGACTCTCCATATACTCATGCCATGCATTAGTATTAAGTAGTCTATGGCTATAGTTAGTTATGTATGGAGATAAGTAACTAGTCAACATGGAATTCATTACCTCATGTAAAAGAGGATAGGTCCTATGGATGAGAGGTTGTTCTTGATCATGAAACCCTTGGCTGAGGCACTTGAACTTAAATAGAAAAGAGTTTCTAGTTCATATCGTATTGATCAAAGAATGAAAAAAAACTCAGAGAATCTATATGATCTAAGCTATAGATTTGACATTATCCATGACCCTAGCTGGATTAAGATCCTGTAATGAAAGGATTTGAGTACATGGAAAATATGATCATTAGTTCACTAGAATGTTCTAATTGATACATTCGTCACTATTTGGGTGGTCATGACATGCTGTGCTAGGTGTTACCCATGAATTATGAGAACTAAGGGTATTTTGGGAATTGCACTCCAGAATTGGAAATGATTTTTTGATAAGATCAAAAGTTTGATTTTGTGATCTCATTACCAACTAGTGATAAACCTAGTTAGTCACACACAATAGAACATGTATATGTCAAGAAAGAATTAATTCTAATTGATATAGTTAATTATAAATTAATTACCGAATTGGACTTGCAATTGGATTGCAGGGTTGCTAACACATCCCGAAGTCTAATTTAATATGGTGGTAAATCCTCAAAAGGTTTTATATGGAAGCTCCATATTTAGACACCTGTGTCAGGAGCATTTTGGTCTTTTCAAGTTTGGGCTAATATATGACATCAGATGACTTATATGAGAGATGATGTTATTTTGGTAAATACCAAAATTACATGAGCCTATTTAAAATAAGAATTATTTCAAAATAAATTAATTCAATTTTAAATAAGTTTTTAATTGGGAATCAATATAATCTCCACAACCCTAAAAGAAAAGAATCTAACATATAATGATGAGAAAGTGTGTGGCTCACCGTTTTAAAAAGGGGAGAAACCTATTGAGTAGACAGCTCTCTCCAATTCTGAGAAAACCACTCTACCACTCACTCAATACTAGTCTAGGTTCCTAAGGGCAAAAAAGATCGGGACTTAGACAAGAAGGAGTTCCTTGGCATATTGTGCTCATGTAAACAAGCTAGATGTCATGCGGTTGTGTGGCTACGTGTTCGTGAGATGGACAACTACTCTCTATGGGACTTCGCTACAAAAGGTACATGTCCTGTGTATTTATCCTTGCTTTAAAAGTTTATGTTATCTAAATGACACAAGGTGATACCAACCTCAAAAAATATGATTTCATGGAGAGTGTTTTTCTATCCTATATGAAGGGTTCATACAATTGAAAATTTTGTTCACTACTGTTTAATATTCTATTGCATTAATTTGAAGTTTCCCAACAAGGAGGACATAATCAAACACTAGTTAAATCAGCCCATACTTCAAGGATGGTTGATGAAGTAGGCAATAAATTTAAGCACGCTTTTGCACTAAAACATGTTCTACTCAGAACCATGAAATGAAATGTTTTAATCGATTTTAAAACACAAGACCCTTACCTTGAAGCCTAAAAGCCATTGAAGGTTCCTTGTCCTATTATTAGGCTAGAACATTGGACTTAAAGTTTGACAGTTCTAAACATCGAGGAAAGGTAGGAGCTGACATCACTATTACATGCCCAGAAAAAGGGAAAAGAAAATTCGTGTGTTAACTAAACTCCCTTTGTGCTAATAATCAGGCTGAGTTTAATGCTTTACTAATTAGGTTAAGGTTACTATCTTCCTTGAAGGCTAAAGCAATCTATATCTGTGGTGATTCTTAACTAGTGATTAACCAATTGCTAGGAAGTTACAAATGTTAGCTTCGGAACCTTTTAGAAAGCTTTAAGGCAATATGATTTAAATGACAACAAAATCAATTTAAAGAAAATACCTTGAAGAATGACTAATGTTCACCTTGAGTTTCTTGACTTAGCATATAGGTACTTCCGGATTTCATAACATGTACTTGAAGCGATTATAATTTCACTTTATATATAAAGAGATTAAGCTTAATAGAAAGTGAATATTATATCATGAAAAATACACATACATGCCTTACGGATGAAAGGAAATCAAATCAAGGCCAAGAAACCAAGGCATGAGACTTCATAAAGTAGCATTGGACATCAGAAAATATGCTTAAAATAAAGAGATCAAGCAAACTTTGATAATAACGTGTTACACAATCTTCAATCATCATGATCGCAATTCTTTCCTCATCAAAGTGCTTGGATTGAAGATCAGAATACTAAAGAATCTTTGGGGAACTAATACCGCATGTTTGAAAGTTCATTTCTACGTGGAGCGCTAAATGTTACTGGAAAATGACAGAAATTTGAAATTCAAATTTGAATTTGAAAAGTGAAAACCCAATGTTAGAACTAGTGTGATATCTCTTCTGCCTTCATGGTGTAACACCTTAATGTTTCATTTTTGAACATGAAGAAGAGCAATTTGAAGATGAAGAAGAAGCTGAAGAACTTCAAAGCCACAGAAACTATAAGGGAGTTCTTGGAGATATTTCCAAGGGTGTAAGAACCAGGTTATCCCTTAGAAACATGCCAAATTATGCTTTCATCTCTATCCTTAAGCCTGAATGCATTGAAGAACCTTTGAGTGATCAAAGTTAGGTGGATGCTATGCAAGAAGAGCTGGACTAATTCGAGAAAAGCAAAGTTATCAAAAACAAAGGGAAAAACCATAATTGGCACAAAGAGGGTGTTCAAGAATAATCTTGATAAAACTAGAAAAGTCATCAAAAACAAAGCAAGATTGATTGCACATGGCTATGATCAACAAGAGTAAATTGGTTATGATAAAACCTTTACACCAGTAGCGAGGCTTGAAGCCATCAAAATACTACTTGCTTTTGCAGCCTTCAAAGGATTCACTCTCTCTACCAAATGGATGTGAAGTCTGCATTTCTAAATGGATTCTTCTCTAAGGAAGTATATGTAAAGCAGCCTCCTAGTTTTGAGAGTGAAGATCTTCCTAACCATGTCTTCAAGCTAACAAAGGCTCTTTATGGTCTAAAATAAGCTCTTCGAGCTTGGTATGATAAATTGAGCACCTTCTTGCTAAAGAATAGGTTCAAGAGAAGTAAAGTTGATGCTACTCTATTTACTCTTGAATAAGATAATAACTTTCTAATGGTTCAAATATATGTTGATGACATTATATTTGGTGCTACAGATCATACTCTTTGTGAAAATTTTTCAAAATGGATGCAAAGTGAGTTTGAGATGAGTATGATGGGTGAACTAAAATTCTCCCTTGGCTTATAAATAAAATAGCAAAAGAAAGGAACCTTGATCCATCAAGAAAAGTAAACCAAGGAGCTTTTAAATAAATTTAATATGGATCAAGCTAAACCAATGAGTACCCGCATGCCTCCATCTCAAATCATTGATGCAAATAAGAATGGTGAAAAGGTTACAGAAAGTAGTTATCATGGAATGATTGGTTCACTACTATATCTTATAGCTAGCAGATCAGACATTCAATTAAGTGTGAAAATTTGTGCTAGATTTCAATCTAACCCAAAGCAATCACAATTAAATGTTGTTAAGAGAATTCTTCGATATTTATCAAGTACTACTAATCTCTTCTTATGGTATAAGAAAGGTACTTCTTATGAGATTGTAGGTTACTGTGATGCTGACTTCGCTGGAGATAGAGTTGAGAGAAAAAGCACCAGTGGTTGCTGCTATTTCTTTAGAAAAAGCTTGATCAATTGCTCTTTACACTGCTGAAACTGAATTTGTAGCTACTGCAAATTGTTGCACCTAAATGCTGTGGATAAGAAACCAGCTAGAAGATTATCACTTGAGGTATTCCAAAATCTCTATCTACGGTGATAATACTAGTATTATAAATCTAGCAAAGAACCCTATCCAGCACTCTAGATCTAAACATATTAATGTTAAATAGAGATGCTAAAGTTTTCAAGATAAGAGATTTGACACTGAACCAAAAAGCAAAAACACTGGAAAAATTCTTCTTCATCTTCTTGTAAAGCTAATTACTTCTTGTAATCATTTCCTTCCTTGTAAAATCTTTTTTCTACGTTCCTCACTGTTCATACATTCTTCCAAGGAAGAATAACTAAAAAGAAGTCATTCAAGTTATCCTAGGTCATTCTCTGTAAATGATAAGGGGCATTTGTGCCACTTATATTACTTTTAAACATTAGCTTTTTACATGAGTTTTAATGTGTTGTTGACACAATTAATAAGGATTTTGATTCATTCCTCATTGTGTGATTTTGATAAAATTGATGACTTTTGCATTGATTATGGGATAATTTGTAATTACATCCTGTTGCGTATGACTTATCTCTTTGAGTATGGTCTTGAGTACAAGAGCTTTGGATCAAATGCAATTGTCAAAAACAAGGAATTGGATTAAGACAAATAAAAATGTTTTGGAAAGCTTAAGAAATCCTCTACAACTTTCATGTTCAGCTCAAAACCCAGTTCTAAGAGTATCTTGGTGAAAATCGAGTTGCAAGATTAAAGGTTGCTGATGTTTTGATACTGTCCAACTTGACCTCCAATTAGTATTTTCGCAATATCTGGAGCTACAGATGTCTAATTGAGGTGCTTTTAGTGGCGTTGAAAAACTTATTCAAAGGGCTACAAATTTAGATGTTTATGGGGCCAAAATGACTAAATACGTGAATACATCAATTCTGTCCAGCCCTGTAGGTCATGAGATGACGGAATTGTAGCCCACTTATATATTTTTAGGCCCATTTTGGCCCATTATTAGAGAGGAAATATTTAAAGGATTGTTATAGAATTTTACCTAGCTTTTTACTCAGTTTTAAGCTGCGACTTTCAGTTGCTATTCCTCTCTTTCTACATCTCTTTCTTTCTCCTTCTTTATTCTTCTCTCTCTAAGGGTTCCATTGGTGAAGGTGCTTTGTCTTGGAGATTATGGCAAGGATCATTGCTATTATTTTCAGGTTCTTTTATCTTCATTGTTGTAATCCTCCAGAGATGGAATAGTAGATTTCTTTACTAGTGTAAGGATTTCCGAATGGATCGGGATGACATTTGAGACCCTTTGTTGATATTGAATGCATTGGTTTTCTTAATGTTTTGTAGTTTCTATTCCTTTAATTATTGTGGTGGTCACTATAATCTTTATTGGAATAAATTGATAGATTTATTGGTTTATGTTTGAAGGAGAACATTAGAATTAACTTTCCAATTGGCGGTTAGGCTATAGCAATTGGTTCATTAAATCAATGTGATTTCTAAATAAATTGGCGATTATCGTTTATTAGTTATTTGTATTGGTCAAATTCTAAAAATCAATTGATCACCAGTAGAATTACCAGTAATTTATTACTAATAGCCATTAATGTGTTTGATACTTAGTAAATGATAATTGATTTCTAACCCTAGGAATACCTTGCACTATTGCTTTCTTCACTGTTGCTATTATCTCATTGTTATTAACTTTTAATTTTAATTGTTTTAATTTTCATTCTTCCAAATCTCTAATTTTCCAACTAAGTATTGAAGCCTCCTTGAGAGACAACCTAGATTGTGCCCCTTGCAACATTTTTAGTGCAACTTAGCACTTTATAAATTCTAATTTGTTGTGAGTTATGACAGCTCGCATCAAATTTTGGCGCTATTGCCGGGGAGGCATTAAAACTTAGTTGTTTATTTTCTTTATTTTTTTCTCTAGTTTTTATTTTATTATTTATTTATTTATTTACTATTTTTATTTTCTATAATTTATTTTATTCTAAAAAAAAAATTGTTCCCTTGTATGAGGCATTCCTTGTTTGTTGGAAATTTAATAACTCTTGATTCTGAAATTGAGAAAACTTTGATAAAAATCAGACAAGCAAAGCGTTAACAAACGAAACCATCTGAGCATTTTGATCCCCTGTTCAGTATTACAGGCAATAAAAGTGACATAAGAGATAAGAACAGGACATTTAGGGAGCTCAATGCTCTTGATTTCACCCAGCAACCCTTGGCCATTACATACCCCAGGCTAGACAATGATTTTGAGCTTAAAGAGCACATAGTTCATGCTTTGTCCAAGTTCCATAGGCTGTCTGGAGAAGAACCCCATCAACATTTGAAGAAGCTTCATATGGTGTGTTATGGCATGAGATCTGATGGGGTAGAGGCGGATGATGTTAAACTGAGAGTATTCCCCTTTTCCCTTAAAGTTGCAGTAGAAAATTGGTTCTTCAACCTTCCTGATAGAGCTGTCAATAACTAGACTGGAATAAAGAGGCTTTTCTTAGAGAGGTATTTTCCTGCCTCTAGAGTGGCATCTATCAGAAAAGAGATCTCTGGAATCCACTAGTCAGATGAGACTCTCTATGAATATTGGGAGCATTTCAAGCTCCTCTGTGCCAGTTGCCCCAACCATCAAATTCCAGAACAACTCCTCCTCCAATACTTTTATGAAGGTCTTGTACCTACTGATAGGTGCATGATTGATGCTGCAAGTGAATGGGCACTCTTGAATAAGACATTGTAAGAGGCTTGTGCTTTGATTGAGAATATGGCAGCCAATTTTCAGCAATTTGGTTCCACAGCAGCCACAACTACTAGAGGCCTTCATGGAGTGAACCAGCCAGAGTCTCCATTGTTAGCCCAAACTTTGCAGTAACTTTTTGGCCTTATGCAGCAACTAATGGTGAGCCAGGCAACAACTCCAGTAGTTTCTAAGGTCTGTGGCATATGTACTTCAAATGACCACCACACTGATATGTGCCCAGCATTGCAAGATAACTCAACCACTAGGGTAGCAGCAATATACTCCTTCCAAAGTCAACCTCAGAATCAGGCAGGCCAGTTCCCATCTAGGAATACTTATAACTCTAGCTGGAAGAATCACCCCAATTTGAAATGGGGAAATAATTCTCAACAACAGGGTCAACCTTCACAGCAAAAATACCATGCACCTTATCAGAAGCAACCGACTCTTCTTGTACCTCCTTCATTAGATCTTCCTATGACTGAGATGATGAAAATGATAATGGAGCAAATGCAGGAAATTAGAAGAAAAAATACCCAACTAAGAGAGGAGGTGACTCAGATGAAAAATAGTCAGAGCCAGCAGGCCCTAACTGCCCAGTTACCCTTTCAAAATGTGCCTAATCCAAAGGGAAATGTTTGTGCTATCACTCTTAGGTCTGGGACAAAAATTTCAAAAGTGACTAGGCCTGTCCAGGAAAGGGAACAAGCTAAAGACAAGCCTGAAGAGCATTTGGATAAGCATTGCAGCGGTCAACCAACGCCGCAACGCTCTACAAAATCTACAAAGGTTCCAGACTTCACTCCTCCACTGCCATTCCCACAGAGGATGCAACCCAGGAAGGTCATTGTAGCAGATTTGGATCCAGACACACTAGAAACTTTCCAAAAAGTGCAAGTGAATATTCCTCTATTGGATGCAATAAAGCAAATTCCTAAATATGCAAAATTCTTGAAAGATCTTTGCACCAATAAGAGGAAAATCAAGGGCAGTGGGGAGGACAAGGTGACTATGAAGGTCAATGCTTGCTCCATTATCAAGTCAAGCAACCTGCCAACCAAGTGCAAGGACCCGAGCACATTTTATGTTCCTTGTACCATTGGGAACTTGCATATCATGAGAGCTCTAGCTGACCTTGGGGCGGACATTAATGTTATGCCCAAATCACTCTACCAGTCTTTGCACTTTGGAGAGCTCAAGCTAACCAGGTTACAAATTCAGCTGGCCAACCACAACATCACAAGACCAAAGGGAGTATTGGAAGATGTTCTTGTCCAGATAACTGATTTAATATTCCTTGCTGATTTTAATGTGCTTGAGATGGAGAATAACGCCAATGCCAGCCAGCATACATTGATCTTAGGAAGACCATTTTTAAAAACTACTAGAACCTTGATTGATGTTCATACTGGTACATTATCCATGGAGTGTGGGGACATGAAAGTCCAATTTAATTTATATGATGCTATGAAATATCCTCATGAGGAACACTTGGTGTTTAGCATTGATGTCATTGACTCTTTAGTTGATGATGCTTATAAGGAACCAGACCCTCCATTTCTCTACTTTTTCTTCTCCCATGGGATATGATGCACCTGTTATTTTAGAATGTCCTAAGTTTTTAGATGAAAGTACACCACCCAGGAAGTAGTCATCAGTTTTCCAGGTGCTCCATGACCAGCCCATGTTGGATAAGAAGCCTTGTGAGGGGCGATGAATCTTGCTACATGAGCCCCGGGCAAAACTGATGGCTGGAAGACCCAAGTCTAGATGGAAGGGACCATTCTTGGTCACCCATATGCACCTTGACGATGCAATTAAGTTAGAGAACTCCATGATGGTTCAGTGCACCATTGGTGGGAACCGGCTGATGTAGCTCTATGAGACTTCCATAGATCTGCGGCTCAAACAGCCTATCTATGGGTTGAAGCTACTCACCCTCCATGAGGGTCCTAACCGTCCAACTTAAGGACATTAAAGTAAAGTGCTAGGTGGGAGACAACCCACCATAAGGTTTTTTTTTACTTTTATACTTCCATTTTATTTTTTATTTTTTTGCATTTTATTTATTTTTATTTTAGTTATGAGTTTTGCATCATATTTATTTTTATTTGTATTTTACATCATCCCTTTGGCACCTTAGAGGTTACATGTATAGGCTCACACCACATGCACCTTATTGACTTGCTTGGCATTGACTTTATCTTGTTTTGCATGCTTGGTGGATTCATTGCGTTACTTGGATTGAGTACATGCATTTTTACCTGTGAGATTTTGAGCTTCTTAGATTGGATTATAATATGCCATCCTTGTTTGTTTATGTGTGTTTCCCTCTTTTGATTTGCATTCTAGAACTTGCTTAGGGTCTTGCTTGAAAATATGTTTCCATGTGTATGCTTGAATATGATTGAGGTATTTTTCTTGTCTTTAGCCACTTGCCTATATAGCCAACCTTTGCATGTTACCATTGTTTAGCCCTTTTGAGTCTTATTGCCCATTCTTTTTTTTTAGCAGATCCTTAGCCAAAAGTGAAAAACTATGAAAATTTCCAACCTTTTAGGCTTAGGATAGTATTTGTGCAACTCTTATATGTACTTGAGCATAAGTGTGAGGAGAGCATGAGGACACGCCCCAATTTAAGTGTAGGGGAGGAACAATGTGTAAAAAAATAAATTCAGCAAGTGGCAAACCAAGAAGGAAAAAAATTTTGATTGAAAGAAAAATAAAAAATAAAATTCTAAAAAAAAAAGAGTTTGGTTAAAGGTGTGTCACATTGCAAAAGAAAGGCCTGTAATTGTGTTGAGTTGGACAAAGTGTACCCTTAGGCACTTGTGCTCTTGGTGTATGCATTTGCTCTCCTTTGACTTAAGGTTTAACCCTATTGGCCTATATTTTTATCACCTTCACCCAAGCCCTATTACAACTAAAGGTAAGTCCTCTTGATTCAATATGCATATGTGTGTGACAAAATGGAGAATGAGACTTGTAGCATGTAACACCCCGATTTTCTGTCTGAGTGGAAAATGACCAAAATGCCCTTGAGGTCATTTTCGGCCCGGAATTCGAGGATGGCCGACCCGGCAGTCCTCGAAGGGCCAACTCAATGTTTGAAGGGGATTGAATGACCCTTGAGTGGTTCCGGAGGCGAAAGTCTCATTTTCTGCAGTTTCGGGTCAAAATGACCAAAATGCCCTTATAGCGTTTTTATGCGGGTAAAAGTGTCGTTTGAGCCCGGAACTTTCCCCAGAGGTTTAAAACCATGTTTTTACATGTTTCAAAGCATCTGTTTGAGTCCCGGTGGTCCCGGGCAATTTTAGTGCAAAATTACGATTTTACCCCTAGAATAGTATTTTTGAGCTTAATGATGTAATTAAGCAAACCTAAGCAATATTAGGCTCTAATCGAAGATTAATTAATTCCCATAATTAATCTAGAGTCAAAATAAATTATTAAAATTAATTAGAACCTAAGATTGCTTGGATTAGATTTAAATCTCATTTCTAAAACTCAAGATTTCACTCTTGGAATCTTGAATAGTGTTTTCTCTCTCCAATTCCTTAAATCAAGAAATTGTGTCTAGAATTGTTTATACACTAAAATGAGTTTATAACTCACTAATGATGCAAGAACACTCCTTAATTATGTCTTGACAACCTTGATTACCCATTTTCTCACCTAAACACTTTCTTACAAATTCCTAATCTTAATCCTAATCAAAGATACACTCAAACACAACTCTAAACCACAATTAAAATGCAAGAAAACTCTCCCCATGGCTGATGCAAGTTTCAGCCATCTGTCTCCCTTTTACATCACATGTTGAATTGTTTCTCACTCAAAGAACCATGCTTGAGCCATACCTTGAACCATACTTTGAACCATACTTCACCATGCCTCAAGATCACAACATATCACGTCATGGAACTCATGGGGGCTGCCCATGGGCTGTAATGGCCAAAGCCTCTCCCCTCATTTGCACCTTACATTTATTTCATTTCTCTATAAATAGCTTGCTTGGGTGAACTTGCATTATTTTGGGTTCATTTGTTGAGTGTAAGTTTTCAAAGAGCACTTCAAAATTTCCTTTTTCTCTCAAGTTCAAGTCTTCAAGTTCTTCAAGTTCTTCATCCTCTTCTCTCATCCTAATCTCCAAATCACTTGGTAGGGATTTTCTTTCATGAGTTTCTTTCATTTAAAGTTCTTAATCTCTTTATGTGTTCATAGTTTCTCTTGAATCTTTTTAGAACTTCTTCTTCTTCTCCTCTTTATTTTCAGCCATGAGGCTTGAGGATCAAAGGAATGAGAGCTTGATGATGAGAGTTTCATGATGATGTTCATCACTTGAACGATCTCTAAAGCTTGATCTTTGTTCTTGAGTTAAAGATGTTTTTAGTTCTTCTTCTTGAATTCCTTGAAAACCTTTCACTTTGATGACGTTTTAGAATGGTTACATGAACTCAATGATGAGGATTTATGATGTTGGTGTTAATGCATCACCAAGATCATGGTCTCTAGAGTTTCAAATGTTTCCTTTTCCTCTTAAAAGTTTCGGTTCCTTTTCCTTTTCTTTCTTCACATTTTCGGCCATGATGGCCAATAAGGTTCACAATGGCTTGATGATGAGGGCTTCTAGATGATGACTATGTGTTCATCACAATGAGGCCTCTAGAGCTTGAGTTTTAATAAAAATGTTATTTATGTCTACATTTCAAGAAAAGAAGCTTTGTGTTTTTAAGGAACCCTTGAGGTTCACTCTTGTTTTTACTTTATCTTGTCATGATAAGTTTGGGTTGAGGTTTAAGTTCCTTTAAAGTCTTGTATGAGCTCTAATAAGAAATAAAATGGACTAGCATTCATATTTAAATTCAAGCTTATGCATTACATATTTACTTTGAGTTCTGCATTCATATTTACTTTCCAAGCCATCACTTAAAGTTAAAGGATAAAGAATGAAGTGCATCTCATATTTACATTCTTGTCTAGCATATTTACTTTTCGTCACTAGAGAACATAAAGATTTAAAATGAGAGTTGCACTATCACTTAACTAAATCTCAAAGCCTTTCTATTTCGGCCTTAAAGTCGATTGTTGTTGGGCCTAGAGCACTAAAATAAAGAAATGAACTTGCATATTTATATTTTAAGTTTTGCATATTTATATTTCAAGTCTTGCATATTTAATTCAAGCTTTGCATATTTATAATTCAAGTCTTGCATATCTACCTTAAGCTCTCACTTTACTTTGTAATGAAGAATAAAAATAAAGTGCATAGCATGTTTAAATTATGTCATCACTTAAAGACCTTAGAGCTCAAAGACTTGCCCATTTTATCTCAAGTTAAAGTTCAATGTGGGAGCATTCTTTGAATGCATAGTCTCGGCCAAGTAGTGATGATGAACTTGGAATGAGTTTCATCTAGCTACAAGGGCCAACAATCTAAGTTTTAAGAATTCTCTTTAAAACCTCATGAAGTTTATGGGGTTAAGACCAACAAGATTTATGAATTTAATTCTCTTTTTAAGGAGGGATCAAGTGGTCACTGACCTAAGGATGTTTTTAGCTCTTTTACAAAATAAAATGGGTTGCAAATGAGTTTTAGAAGTCTTGAAAATGATTCCAAGAGAAACTAGTAACTTATATGTTTTAAAAATATCAAGTTATGCATCTTTTTGGAGACTTAATGCTTCAGTTCTTCCATGATGAGTTTGCTGCTATATGATGATGTTTTGATGTGTTTGAATGAGTAAAAATTATGTATGTTGAAGTAGGAACATTTCTATGCATGATAGGAGAGAAACTAGCTTTCTAGAAAAATCGTAAAGTCAAGATTTAGCATAGTTTTAACCCATTTATTTTTGGACACTGTCCAAACTATTTCAATGAGAATATAATCAGATTAGGATTGTTTAATCATGAAAAATTTGGTTACAATTGAAGTAGGATTGAATTTTAGCACCTATAGAGAAACTAGTAACTAGTAAACCGTAAAACCGCAATTTTAGAACTCTTAGAACATTTAATTTTAGAACTTGTCCAGCAACCTCATAATATGGTAGACATGGTTTATAATTAGTCCTTAGACATAGTAAGGTCTCATAATTGGATTAGGTTTAACTTATAGTGCCTTAGGCTAAGACAGAACCAAGAAAGGGTCTAAAATGTTAGTTCTAGAACCCCGTAATTTTAAGTTTATAATGCTGCCCCCAAGGAATGATGTTGTTCAAATTTAATAGAGAGCATGAATAATAACGAGATCTATTAGAAGAGAACCTTTAGGTGCATAAAAGGTTGATAGAAGATGATGGGTTAATTACATCACAAGTTTAAGGCCCTAAGATACCGTAGGATCAAGGGCATAATGGATTTTTAATGTTGTTTGTGAACGCATGAGAATGATTATGTGAATGCATGAAAATTATGATGGAGGATGCATGTTTGAATGACTTATATGGCATAAAGAAGAATTTGGAAGAAATTCGGCATGCTGCAGTTATGCTGCCGAATTTCTGACAAATTCGGGACTCAGAAAGTTTTTGAAAACCTATGAGATTTTTATTATGAGGTACTAAGATGAGTTCTCAGATGACACCGGTTCGGCCGAGCACCTCCAGAGAACTCATGTGACATCGGTACCAAGATGAATTCTTGGGTGACACCAGTTCGGCCGAGCACCCCCAAGAAATGCCCCCTAGCCCGTACTGGATAAGTCGGGATTATGTTTATGATTATGTTACGCTTATCGGGATTGATAAGTAAGAACTAGTGACGACTAGTTAAGGCATGAGCTCATAACCTAGAGATGTGACACGTTCTGGGTGACACCGGTTCGGCCGAGCACCCCCAGAACGCTTGTCTTTTAGGGTGGCCTACGAGGAAATTATGATGATTATGTCACAAAGAGAATTTAATTGCCACTTTATGCCACTATTATGATGTTCTTAAAGATATGATGATTATTCTTGCATTAAGTAGAGCCATGCATACATTCTTTAATATGATTGCATCCATGTCATTAAGAATCATGCTAAAATGAACGGACCTTGGCTAATTATGTTTTAGAACCTAAAAATAGATAATTATGCATGCTCACTTATTTTATATACTAAACCCAAGGTTCTTGAGGACGTAGATGATGACACCTAGGTAGTAGGAGGCCCTACTGAGATTCTTTAGCAAGATTCTCACTCCCTCTATCTCTTTCTTTCCGTCACATCTTCAGATGGCGACGTTTGTGGTTTTCGTGGACACCCTGACGTGGGAGGTGCACTATGACCCGGATCATGGGTCATATCATTTTGAGGGACAGTGCACGGTGCGAGTCTTCATGTTCATAGGACGTCCCTTCGCTCATCCCGTGCATACCCATCACTTCTCCCAGACAGCACCCTACGGCGACGACGAGCGAGTTTTTAAGCGCGCACGTACGCATAACGAGAGAGTGCTTCGCATACACACCGCCGCCTCAACCATGCATGACTATCCCGATTACGTGCCCCGGACTTACTTCTTGGAGACCAACCCGTCCGAGGACCCGCCTACCCATTCGTATAGCGAGAGCTTCGTCCCCACTCCACCACTGATGAGGGAGGGCAGTGAGAATACCGTGACTCAGCCACGGCTTGCACGACGACCGGAGATGCAGCCATATCGCGGGGGTCACGCTCGATCCCCGTTCCGCCTCTTTACGCCCGAGAAGCTCACCCAGTTTCCCGGATATGTGCCTCGCTCGCGAGATGGATGTCAGTAGGAGGTGACGTACGACCGATGGAGTACCCGGGTAGAGCACACACCACTTAGATGAGGATGGACCTCCTTTTGTTTAGAGGTTATCCCTTTAGTTGCACTTGGGGTAGGGGAGTTGCTTTTACGTTTCCGTAGTATTTTCCTTTGTATTTTCTTTTAGTTGTATCTGTTTATGATGTATCAAACTAAGCCCCACTCTACACAAGTGGGCATATCACATATTATATAAATATGCAGTTCAATGTTATTATGGTGTGCCTTTACTTGCTTATGTCATGTTGCAATGCGATGCTTGCGTTATTACCTTTCGTGCATTATTAATTAACGTGTCGCGCGGCTCTCACTTTGCTTTTATAATTTAAAAAAAAATTACCAGTATTTCCGCTAAGTATTTAAAGTAATAAGGAAGCTATGACGTAATAGACTAATGATTAACCTAATTATGTTCTAGAGTATTGGGTTAAAAATTAGGATGTTACATAGCAAGCTTATGGTAATGCATTTTCATTTGAAGTGATTGAGTGTGCATCATAACCTAAAACACTTGAGTGAATGAAGGGTAAACACTAACACTAGGAGGATTTTTGTACTTGATTCATACATCATATATGGATTTTACCCTGTGTGCTATGTTGTTGATCATACCTTGCTTGTTGTAATTCTCTTGATTATTGGTGTGAATGCTTACTGTTGTGCTTGTAGGTTCATTGGATTGGTGTATTGTCATTTAATTTCATGCATCATGCATTTTAGGTTTGGAGTCTACCGTAGTCCTTGTTTACTGCTTCTCATCCATACGTTGGTTTGATCTTAGTTTCACATGAGGATATGTGAAGGCTTAAGTGTAGGGGAGTTTGATAAAGGGCATTTGTTCCACTTATCTTACTTCTAAACATTAGCTTTTTATATGAGTTTTAATGTATTGTTGACACAATTAATAGGGATTTTGATTTATTCCTTATTGTGTGATTTTGATAGAATTGATAACTTTTGCATTGATTATGGGAAAATTTGTAATTACATCCTATTGCGTTTGACTTGTCTCTTTGAGTATGGTCTTGAGTACAGGAGCTTTGGATCAAATACAATTGTCAAGAACAAGGAATCGGATTAAGACAAATAAAGATGTTTTGGAAAGCTTAAGAAGTCCTCTACAACTTTCATGTTCAACTCAAAACCCAGTTCTAAGAGTATCTTAGTGAAAATCGAGTTGCAAGATTAAAGGTTGCTGATATTCTGATGTTGTCCAACTTGACCTCCAGTTAGTATTTTTGCAATATCTAGAGCTACATATGTCTAATTGAGATTCTTTTAGTGGCATTGGAAAGTTTATTCAAAGGGCTAGAATCGCCATTTCTATTGCCAAGGACAGATTCAAATGTTTAAGTAGTCAAAATGACCAAATATGTGAATACATCAATTCTAGCCAGCACTACAACACGTGAGATGACGGGATTGCAGCCCACTTATCTGTTTTTGGGCCCACTTTAGCCCATTATTACAGAGCAATATTTAAGGGATTGTTATAGATTTTTACTTAGTTTTTTACTCAGTTTTAAGCTACCACTTTCAGTTGCTATTATTCTTTCTCTACATCTCTCTCTTTCCCCTTCTCTATTCTTCTCTCTCTAAGGGTTCCATTGGGAAATGTGCTTTGTCTTGGAGATTGTGGCAAGAATCATTGCTATTATTTTCAAATTCTTTTATCTTCATTGTTATAATCCTCCAAAGATGGAGGAGTATATTTCTTTATTAGTGTAAGGATTTCCGGATCAATTAGGATGACATTTGAGACTCTTTGTTTATATTGAATGTATTGGTTTTCTTAATGTTCTGCAGTTTCTATTCCTTTAATTATTGTGGTGATTTCTATTATCCTTATTGGAATAACTAAATTGGCGATCGTCGTTTAGGGAAATCCTTTGGACATAAATTGATAGATCTATTGGTTTATATTTGAAGGAGAACATTAGAATTAACTTTCTGATTAGCGGTTAGGCTATAGCAATTGGTTCATTAAATCAATGTGATTTCTAAATAAATTGGTGATCATTTTTTATTAGTTATTTGCATTGGTCAAATTCTAGAGGTCAATTGATCACTAGTAGAATTGCCAGTAATTTATTACTAATAGCCATCAATGTGTTTAATACTTGGTCAATGATAATTGATTTCCAATCCTAGGAATACCTTGCACTAGTGTTTTCTTCACTATTGCTATTATCTCGTTGTTATTAACTTTTAATTTTAATTGCTTTAATTTTCATTCTTTCAAATCCCTAATTTTCCAACTAAGTATTGAAACCTCCTTGAGAGACGACCTAGGTTATGCCCCTTGCTACAGTTTTAATGTAACTTAGCACTTTATAAATTCTATTTTGTTGTGAGTTGCGACAGCTCGTATTAGTAAATCTTAAGGAAACTTAACTGTAGGTAAGTTTGAGTTGCAAACCCAAAATACAAACCTTTGTAACCTCAATCTAGTAATAATTGGTGTAGTTTAGCTTGGAGAGGATAGTCAAACACTACTTATAACTTGACAGCAAAGGGTTTTACTAGTCACGATTTTGCTTAGAGAGGATTGTAAAAGACTACTCGGTTTAACTTAGAGAGGCTAGTCAAAGACTACTCGGTTCAACTTAAAGAAGTTGGTGAATAACTACTTGATTTGTGACAATAGGGATTGTCTATTGGTCACTGGTGAAAGTTTGGGAAGGTTATTGTAAAGACTATCTGTCACAATCGAGATCATGATAGGGATGGCGAAAAAAGAAGTTTTATTTGTTTGAAAATATGGAGTCACCGCCAAGTTTATTTAAATTGGAGAAACATGGAAAAATCCATTTATTTAAAGAAATGATCTTTGATACCAGATTTGAATTCGGAAGTTGGTTATGCATAGGGAAGGGTAGGAATTTAATCTTATGCACCTCTAGTACATCTGTCCTTAGATGGTACCTTAGTAAATTATGCAAATTAATGAATAACCTTTAAAGGAAAACAAAAAAAATAAATAAAAAGAATAAACATATTTGCAATTTAAGGAAAATTAA
Organism: Dalbergia cochinchinensis; assembly: GCA_031216125.1. Taxonomy (NCBI): domain Eukaryota; kingdom Viridiplantae; phylum Streptophyta; class Magnoliopsida; order Fabales; family Fabaceae; genus Dalbergia; species Dalbergia cochinchinensis. The sequence continues at coordinate 26,656,651 of CM062371.1, forward strand.
TTTTGGCTTGACAAGGGTCACCTGCTCCTACTTATCCCCTAATGCAATAGAGAATTCAAAGTCACGTAGTTCTGTAAAAAAAAAAATTGTGAGTTGATAGATTTTAGTTAAAAAGGTGAATCAAATAAACAAAAACTTGAACAAAGAAAGAAATTTTTGATTATTAAATCAAAGAAAATCCATTTGTGCACAAAATTCAAGTTAGCATTAGGTCACTCAATGAACCCTTATGATTCAATAACAATGAAAATAACATTTGCTATTCAATCACCATCATTGAACATCGCACAAACGTAAAATATTTTTGAAAAGAAAAGTGATTATTAATAAAGAAAAAAACATATTTTTTTTGTTTCCCTTTTCTAAACAAAATTTTAATTTTAACAGAAACTGACAAAGTTAATTCATAAATATAAATGCACAATTAATTTGAGTAGAATACATAAACATATAAAAGAATTAAACTAAAACTAAAACAAGATTAATTCATAACATAATTACACACAGAACATATAATTATATAAAGTAATTAAACTAAAAAAAGAACACATAACCACAATTACACAATTATTTCAAAACAAAACATATAAATATATAAAATAATAAAACTGGAAAAATTCATAAATACAAATATACAATTAATTCAAGCAAAACATCTAAATATATAAAATAATAAAACTAAAAAAAATACACAATTAATTTAAGTGAAACACATAACATAAAAAAAAAGCAAAATTAATTCACAATTACACAATTAACTTAACCAAAACACATGAACATATAAAATAATTAAATCAAAAATAAAATTAATTCATAAACACAAATACACAAAAACATGTAAAATAATTAAATTAGAAATGCAAAATTATTACAATTATGCAATTAATTTAATCAAAACATATAAACACAAAGTATTTAAACTAAAAAAGTAAAATAAACACAATTAAGCAATTAATTTAATCAAAACATATAAACACAAATTAATAAAAATAAAAATAATTCATAGACATATACATAAACATATAATTTAACAAAACATAAAAAATAATTAAACTAAAAAAAACAAAGGACCTAATTACTATTTTTCTCTTTTTTAGTCTTTTTCAATTAATAGAAACACTAACACTAAATTCACTCCAAAAAAAAGAAAAAAATAAATCACTTGTTTTTGTTTTTGTTTTTTGCAATTAATTTACTTAGTTCCACTCAAAAAATAATAAATAAAAGAAAATATATTACAAATCAAAGTGAATAAAAACTTTTTATTCATATCTAAACTAAATCAAACCTAAAGGTTAAAAAAAAACACTAATTAAAAAATCAAATTTCAAATTAAATAAATCTATAATTAGATTTAACAAATTAAATAATATTAACTCAAAATATAAGTAAATAGATATAAAACGACATCTTTAATTTTTCTAATCCACCTTATAGACACAGCCCTTCACACACACACACTCAGTTCTCTCACACAAGCACACACGCAGCGCTCACAAAACAAAAACACTCCCTCGTGGTTACTCTTCTCTTCACACACACACGGTTTTTTTTTTATTCAAAACACAACTTTCCCTCATTCACACACACAATTCTTTCTCTCTGTCACATAAGCCTACATAAAAGAAAGAGGAAAACAGAGAGGAGAGCGTGAAAAAGAGAGGCGGAGAAGAGAGGGAAAGAGAGAGCTCCGCGTGCGAGAGGAAGCCACCACCGCAGGGCTGGCCCGATCTTTGTGGCGGAGGATGAGTCAGCTACAACCGGGAAAGGGGGAAAGGTGTGATCCGCGACGGCTTGGGGAAGCCGACTGTGATGGAAGGTTGCATGCGGAGAGGGAAGAGAAAGGGATTGCGGTGGTTGGCGTCACGGGTCGCGGAGGAGCTAGGTTGAGCTCCGCGGTGTGGGTGGCTCAGACGGAGCTCGCGGTGGCTGTTAGAGGGAGTGGGTTGGCCGTTCGCGGCTGATCTGTCATAAGCACTTCACGGTGGCTTTGCGGAGGAAAAGGGAGGCGATTCGCGGCGGTGATGGGATTTTGAGGGGGTGGCTTGCGGCGGAGGTGGGCTACACGTTGGGGGTCTCTATCTCTCTCTCTCTCTCTCTCTCTCTCTCTCTCGCGCGCGGTCTTGGCTGTGTTGATGATGGCAGTGCGGAGTGGAGGTTGGTAGTGGTTTAGGTGAAAGGGAGGATGGGAAATAAGAGGATAGCGGTGATGATGATGGGAGGCCGCGGCTGGGGTGATGGAAATGCCGCGGCCTCCTCCCTTTTTCTCTCTTTTTCATTTTTGATGATGTTAATATTGTTGATGCTGCTGGATTTACCTTGTTCTTTCTATTTTGTTTCCTAAATCGTGTTACTGGAATTGTTGCTGGATTCTTCTTCTAGGTTTCCCTTAGATTTGATCTCTGTTCACTGGCTAATTGGTGTACCAACATGTAATTTTGATTTTTTTGTGTTTTGGATTTTTTTTTGGCGATTGCAATTCTTGCGGATCTGTTTTAAAATTTTTAGTGATTTGAAAAAAATCTCTCTTGATGATGCTTTCTGTGTTCTCCATAAATCGTCCTTCCTCAACCGAAAGAAACTTCAGCATCTTGCAAGTAGTGGAAAGAAACATCTTCATGATGTTCTCTACCTATTTTAATTTTTTCAAAACTTCCACATCCCCATGCTTCACGAGTCTGTCTCGTGTAATGAAGAGGAGAGGAACCCGTGAATTTCGCAAGGACAAGAGAAGTGAGGAGCCCAAAGATAGGAGCCCGTGACTCCTCTGTTCTTTTTTTTATTATTATTTTGTTTTTTTTCCTTTGAAGTAAAACAGGTTACAATGGATTGGGTTTCTCTCTTCTTCTTTTTTTAGCAAAGGTTGAACAACAAATCCAAAAAACAGAATTGGCTGAAAATAACACAAATGGATCAAAAACAATTTTTGGGTATCAAGTTAATAGAACTGAAATAAATAAAATGGACTCTCTTTTTATTTTTGGAAATAATAAAAAAAAAACAACCAGCAAACTTCCTTTTTTTTCAAAAGAAATAATTAACAATATTGTAATAAAATAAAATAAAAAAGTAAACTAGATACAAATTTTTTAGATTTTATTGTTAAAAGATTGGGTAAATCAGGTATTCACACTATCCTTGTTCTTTTTCTAGTTTGAGAAAGATTTAGTGGAACTTAACTATTGTTGAAAACTGGATGTAGGCAGGTGCCCGAACCAGTATAAATTTCTTGTGCAGTATCTCCCTCTTCTCCTTCATCTCTTATTTTATTTCCTTATTTGGTTTATTTGCGATAACATTTCTAGAAAGCTTTATTTCACTAGTTCATTTCATATATAGTCAGAAAAGTACAGTTTCTAAAGCTACTAACATTGTTTTTGCTGCACTTCAAGTTCATTGCTTGATAGTTTATTGATTAAGTTTTTCAGAAGTCAAATAGGTGAAGAAAAGACAAAGTACGATTCAACCCCTCTTCTCGTGTGCATTCTTACCTATACTCAACAGGTTGTTGAGAACTAGATGTAGACAAGTTAGCTGAACCAGTATAAAAACTCTTTGTGTAGTATCTCTAAGCTCCATTTATCTATTTTACATTCTACTTTGTGATTCAAAACATACGTTTCTAAAAATATATTTTAACTAGTTTTATTATTTACAACTAAGTTTAGAAAGCTACTTTCTGATATTTAAAAACAAAGATTTTCGCTACACTTCAAGTAAACACTGGATAGTTTTTGTTTAAGAATTTTTTAGAAACAGGGAAAAAGAAAGTAAAAGTAGGATTCAACCCCCTTTTTCGTGCACTGTTCAACTTGCAATTGGCATCAGAGCTCAAGCCTCTAAGGGGTTGAGCATTCTAACGAGCGTAGAGGTTCAAAGATCATGAGGGTAAATGGCATAGAATATTCACATTGCAAAAGGACACTTCATAAATAAACCACCATTCTTTGATGGTGGAGACTATGCATACTGGAGAGACAGAATGGAGCTGTTCATTAAATATATAAGTCTTGACTTATGTGAGATTATCTAAGAAGAAGACTATGGTCCTATAGAAGAAGTTCTAGGAACTGAAGATGCACCCTCCACCTCTAGAAAAGTTCCTAGGAGTAAGTGGACAGAGCAACATAAAGTAAGAGTTTAGTTGAACTCCAAGGATAAATACCTATTCACTTGTGCACTAAGCAAGGCCGAATATGGTAAAATCATTGCTTGTTACATAATGAAAGAGATCCAGAACAGACTCCACATGCTGTATGAAGAGATAGATTAGGTCAAGGAGACCAAAATTAGCATGGCGGTCCATCAATATGAGTGTTCAAGATGACTGAACTAGAAAGTATTGATGACATGACCACTAGGTTCATGCACATTGTAAACTAACTCAAAAGCTTGGGTAAAAGATACTCAAACTTTGAGATGGTGAGGAAAATCTTGAGATGCCTTCCTATAAAATGGCTTTCTAAGGTTACAACTATCACTGAGGCTAAGGACCATCAAACTCTTAGCCAGGATGCTCTCATTGGGTTTCTTAAAACCATGATGTTGTACTCTCTAAGGTTCATGGTGAAACTATGAAAAAGAGCAAGTCCATGGCCTTGAAGTTCTCTCACAAGAAGCAGATCAAGGGCAAAGTAATGAAAGTTGTTGAGATCTTAGAGGAAGAAGAAGATTCAAAGAATGAATCTTAATAAGAAGATGGAGATTAAATCTCCATGATGGTAAGGAAGATGTCCAAAGCTTGGAAGAGTAGAACCAAGAAAAGAAAAGACATCAGCTTTAGAAATGATAGAAAAGGCAAATGAAACCTGGAAAGCATGAACTGCTATGAGTGTGGTGAGAAGGGACACTACAAGATTGATTATCCCAAGCTCAAGGGTCCATAGAAAAAGTTCCCTACAAAGAAAAAAAAGAATACTGGCCACCTGGAGTGGCTCGAAAGAAGAGAAAGAAGGATCAAGAAGCCATGGTGAACTTGAAGATATGGCCAACTTGGGCTTCATTGCAGGCTATACCTCAAAAGGAGAACTAGAGGTAAAAGCATCTTTAGAATCTGACCTATCTTATGATGAACTTTTGGCCTTGTATGATGAATTGCTTGAAAATTCTCAGACCTTATCTTCTCACTATCTTAACTGCAAAAAGAATTATTAGAAAAGTATTTTAGAACATGGAAAAGTTAAAATAGATGTTGAGAACCTAAGGCTTGAAAAAGAAGAAATAAAAGAAGAAAACAAGTTTTTAAATCTAAAACTCAAAGCCTTAGAAGTTAAAGTTACTAATAAAGATAAAAAAGCTTAAAAGGTAATTTTTGAACTTAAGAGAACTTCAAAGCTTTCCAAATCTGACTTGGAAAAGATGGTTAATGGCTCCAAGAATCTTGAACTAATGATTGGTGGTCAAAGACTATACTTTAGAAAATAGGATTGGAATATGAGAATGAGATGGATGAGAAAGGTAAAGCAATCTCATCAAAGAAAAAAGATATCATGTAATTTCTACCACAAGAAAGAACACCCGCCTGACAAATGTTTTATGAAAAGAGAAGCAGTAACACAGGTTAGGAAACCTCCCCCAAAGAAAACTAACCAAAAAAGCCCCAAGATGATATGGCTACTAAATTAAAATCTATGTTTGCTGAAAGTATGGCAGAGAACACAAGTTGAAAAAGACAGCAAATGGTACATAGACAGTGGCTGCTCTACACATATGTGATAAGAGGCATTTATGCCACTTATATTTCTACCAAACCTTAGCTTTTTGCATGAGTTTTACTGTGTTATGATGCAATTAATAAGGGTTTTGATTTATTCCTCATTGTGTGATTTTGATAGAATCATTAACTATTGCATTGAATTCAGGGAATAATTTGTAATTACATCTTATTGTTTTTAACTCATTTCTTTGAGTTTGGTTTTATGTACAGGAGCTTTGGATCAAGTGGAAAATGTCAAGAACAAGGCTGGCAACTCTTGGAAAGTAACTTAGAGCTAAAAAGGAGCAGAATTGTGGAAGCTTGCTCTCGAGTGAGCTTCGTAGTGCTCATTTAGTGCTACACCGCTTGACAATGACAACCATCAATTTTTTGGCCTCATCATTCTGGTAAGTGTGGTAGCACTCATTAACTATTGCAACGCTCATGCGATAACGGACTAACAGATCATTAATTAGATTTTCGGCCATAGTTTTGGCTATTTTAAATAACAGTATTTAAAGGATGGACACAGATGTTTACCCTAGTTTTTGACTCAGTTTTAGGCAGCTAAGATTAGTTGTTATTATTCTCTCTCAATATCTCTCTCTTCTCTTTCTTTAGTATTTTCTCTCTTAAGGATTCCATTGGTGAATTTGTTTTATTCTTATGGATTGTATCAAGGATCATTACTATTATTTTCAGATACACTTTTAGATTTATTGTTGTAATTATCTAGAGATAGAGGAGTAGATTTCTTTACTAGTATAAGGGTTTCCGGATGGATTGGGATGATGTTTGAGACCCCTTTTTGATATTAAATGCATTTGTTTTTTTAATGTTATGTAATTTCTATTCCTATAATTATTATGGTGATTGCTATAATCTTTATTAGGATAACTAAATTAGTGATCATCATTTAGGAAAATCCTTTGGGCATAAATTGATAGATCTATTGGTTTATGTTGGAGGGAGAACATTAGAATTAATTTTCCAATTGGCGGTTAGGCTATAGTAATTGGTTCATTAAATTAATATGATTTCTAAATAAATGGATATCTCATTAATTAGTTATTTGCATTGGTCAAATTCTAGAGGTCGATTGATCATCAGTAGAACTACTAGTAATTTATCACTAATAGCCACCAATGGATTTAATATTTGGTCAATGATAATTAATTCTAATCCTAGGAATACCTTGCACTAGTGTTTTCCTCAAAGTTGCTATTATCTTTTAATTTAAATTTCTTTAATTTCATTTTTCAATTCTCCCAATTTTCCCAACTAAGTGTTGAAGCCTCCTTAAGAGAGGACCTAGTTTGTGTGCTTTGCTACATTTTGATACAACATAGCATTAAAATAAATTTCTAATTTCAGGCCGTAGGTGATAGCCTCCACCAACATGTTTGGATGCAAAAAGTGCTTCAGAAACCTTAAACCAAAGAACTTTGGATCAGTGAAATTTGCTAATAGAGGAAAAGTTAAGGTCATAGGTATAGGAAATGTGTTGGTATAAAAGTGCACAAGAAGAGGGATTGAATTATGCTTTACTTCTTTTTGTGCATCTGAAAAGCTTTAACGAAATATTATCAAGCATTAAGCTTGAAGTGCATGGAAATAAGATTAGTTGTTTCAACAAGTAAATTTCTGAAGCATAAGATAGATAACAGAACAACTAAAAAGATATAACAGCATAAATTAAACAATAAAGAAAAACAGAGAAAAATAAAAGGATCAAGGAGAATAAGATGAGACAAAAGATTTTATACTAGTTTGGCCAAATCTGCCTACATCCAATACTCAACACATATTGAGGTTCCACTAAATATCTTTCTCAACTTGAGAAAGAAAAACTAGATTGTCTTTACATTAGCCTTCCCAAGCTCTCATTTGTGACCAATAGACAACCCCTACTGTCACAAATTGAGTAGTTATTCGCCAGCCTCTCCAACCTGAACCGAGTAGTTATTCAGCAAGCTGAACCTTGAGTAGTCTTGTAGTAGCTTCCCCAAGCTAACACTTATGACCGATAGACAACCTCTATTGTCACAAACCCAAGTAGTTATTCACCAACCTCTCTAAGCTAAACTAAGTAGTTATTCCCCAGCCTCTTCAAGCTGAACCCATGACAAGCAAACCAATTATTACTCTCTTGTTGAAAATAGTCTTTAACTAGCCTTTCCAAGCTAAACCGTGACAAGTAAGGACACCTCACTGCCGCGTTGCAAGTAATTTTATATTAGCCTCTTCAAGTTATCTCATATCAATTGCTACTGGATCAAGGATACAAAAGTTTTGTGTTTGGGTTGCCACTCAAACTAATCTATACTCAAGTTTCCTTATAACATACATGAATAACCTAGGAAAACTTGAATGACTTCTTTTTATCATTTCTTCCTAGGAAGAACATATATCTATTCAAGAATATAGAAATAAGATGTTTACAAGTAATCTGATTACATGATGATATGAACCTTACTAGATGTGAGGAAAGATTTTCACAGAGTTTACTCTCTTAAGCAGCATTAAAAATCTTGTTCATTTCTGCATAACATCTTTATTTATAAATGGTCTTCCTTGTGATTGTTGCCCTTAATCAAATCTCCAAGTGACACGTGTTGATAATATATTTGTGTCTTAGAAAAGCAGCCTAGACAAGTAGGTTGACATTTTGTTAGATCTGTTGTAGAAGTCATTGTGGTGTTGAGGTTTCTATTGTCCCTTCAGAAGCTACTCTTACTTTTTGAATATGGATTCTGAACTCTTTCTTCTAGAAGTTGGGGTAGTTGATCCAGTTAGCAAAAGAGAAGACACACTAATTTTGAAACTGGGTTTGACTTTAAATTTGAATTTCAAAAATTTAAATTTATTTTATTTTCCAGTAACATTTAGCGCTCTACGTAGAAATGAGCTTTCTAATGTGCAGTATCAGTTCCTTGATGATTCTTTGATCTTCTGGTCATCAATCCAAGCTTTATGATGATGAAAGAATTGCGATCATGCTGATTGAAGAAAGTGTAACATAGGGTTCTTAAAGTTTGCTTGGTATTTTCATTTTAAACATAAATTTTTTTTTAGAACTGTTCGCTAAAAAAATGATACCTTTTCTCGTTCTTGCTACCAGCGGATCCCCAGAATACTCCGCCCCTTTGATCAAATAATCTTATTCTTGAATCTTTTCGTGAAATTGAAAATAAATCATTTTAAAAATTCTTATAATTTGTATGTCTAGGAAACTATTGCAGGCTCATATATTTTTTGACTTTCTATTTTACATTTTTTTTCTTGTTCTTGATATGATTGTCTTTCATCCGTAAAGCATGTGTGCATACTTTGTACGATATAATATTCACTTCTACTAGGTTCAATATCTTCAAATGAGATAAATCATGTTAATACATGCAAAGTGAAATTATTTTCGCTTCAAGTGCATGTTATGCAATCCAGTTATACCTATAAGCTATGTCAAGAAACTCAAGGAAGACATTAGTTGTTCTTGAAAAACTTTTCTTTAAATTGGTTATGTTGTCATTCAAAACATATTGCATTGAAGCTTTCTAAAGGGTTCTGGATAAAAACAATCTCCCCCTTTTTGATGATGACAAACCAATTTGAAGAAAATCTTTTGAAGAGATATTGAAAGAAATATTATTGAAAATATAGCGTGACAAGTTATATTCTTTCAACTTATCACAGAATGTGATTTTTAGGAAGTTCTTTCCAAAAATATTATATAGCCTTGAGTAACATAAATCAGAGCTGATTTGAAATTTCTGAGCTTACTCAAAGTATTTTCTGAGATGTATAAGAGTTGAATATCATCATTTGAGTTATTTTTACATAAATAGCTTGATTTTTAGTTATTTAAAGAACTTTCTGAAAAAGTCATGCTTGAATAGAAAAACAAGTAATACTTGTAATATTTCATCTTGATTAGTTCCATATTCGACACGTCTTTATCCAAACAAATTTTTCAAAACAAATGCTCAAAGATATATGATAAACGTAATAGAGTATGCATGCTTTTGAGAGAAAACATATTGATGCTTATGTAGTTTTTTATGCTCAGAGAAACCTTAATATAATTTTATCAGCATATTACTATGTGAGGTTTTTGAAGCTCATTAGGGTTCAATCCCAGTATTAGCATAGATGAGCTTTTTGTTATGAGCTGTGAAATTTTTCTCATAAGTATCATAATATGAATGGAAATTTGTAAAATGGAGCTTAAAACATATGTTTTTCAATTCATTTTGTCCATTGATACATATATGAAACAGAACATAACACAATTTATGACATATAATCATAGCACACTTTGAGAGAGTTCTAAAGGTCACAAACTGATGTTAGCTGTATTAAAGCATGTAGGAATAGGTTTTTGAGGCTATCAGAAACTATACACAACTGTATTTTGATCAATTATATAAAGCATTTTGAAAATAACTCATATGTGTGTCAAAGAGAATGTGTTTTAAAAAGCAATATTTTTAAGCATATCATACATAATGAGGCACATCGAATAAATACGAGTATCAGAGCAACAGTAGAGAGATCTTGTGCTTCTAAAGATACTTACCAGAGCTAATCATAAATACACATGTAAGCTAACCTAGCATGCTGATGATTAAGCACGACAGAACACATGCATAAGAGATAAGAAGCATAAATCTATCAGCATGATATATGATTAGCTGAGCATAAGTAAGTGTCGATATGTATCAAAGCTTAAAAACACACACACACACACACACACACACACACACACACATATATATATATATATATATAGCTTTAAAAGAAATAGAGCTTAAGACAAATATGCATCAGAATCAAACATATAGCATAAGCATGATATTTGAACAGATATAATGAATTGTATAAAACAAGATAAGCTATTTGTCAAAGTATAACAACAACAAAAAAGAAAATTCAAACTAACAAAAGAATATGCATGCTGAAAAAAAAAATTCTTTGAACTCCCCTTGAATCCCATAGTACTTAATTTTCTTCAAGTCTTTTCTTCTCCCTTTTTTGACATTAGCAGAAAGGAGGTGTGCTAGGAATTATAAACACAATCTCTAGCCTCGACGCTGCAAAATCTGAAGTTGCAGTTCTTCAACTTGTCTGAGCTGGGCACCATGCTCTATTAATTGTTTCTTCAACCTATCCTATCTAGAGGTAATCTCTCTCAAATGCTATAGGATGATTTAACCAAACTGAGAGCTTGCTAAAGGCTTAGCTGAGGACGGAGTAGATAAGTTGATAGGTGTAGGAGTGGTTCTAGGAGATGGCTCAGGAATATCTAAGGGTACGGTCTCCTCTGACTTAGGTGATTTCGCCTAAGTTTTAGCATGTGCATCAACAGGAGGTGGAGATGATGGTATGACATTATTAGAGGCAGCTAGAGCAGGAGTAAGCTTAGGAATAGCAGCGGCAATAGTTTCAAGCATCTGAGCCCACACAGAAGCAGCAGCTTCTTGAACAGGAGGAGCTTTAACTTCTGTCATTCTAACCTCTTTTTCTTCCATTTGAGTGATGTGAATAGAAGGAGGAGATTTAGGCACTATTATAATGATAGAGATATTAGATTCATGGTTCACTTCATCGAATTCTTCAATGATGGGCGCCATTCGAGACTCCACAGCCATGGGCTCAAGGTTGGAGAATAGCTCATTGATGAAGTTTAGTCCATCCAAACCTTCTTCTTCATACTATGGCTTTGGGTTTATTGATTTTGACATGATATCTAGCACTTGACTTATGGTCATAAAATCCTCATTGTCATCATAAGCCATCTTATCAAAAGTAGTAAGGGCTGAAAAAGAGGTAAACCCAAATTGTTGAGATATGGGTCTTAAAGGCAATAACAACAAAGGGTTTGAGATCAACATGTCTTCTTCTGCTACTTGAGCTTGAATCCCCCTAGCTTCTTCTAGTTTTTTTGCTTCCTCTAATCTTCTTTTCTCTTCTAAAATATGTTGCTTCTCAAGGATTAGATCTGTCTCTTCTTTATCTTCTAAAGATTCAGATTCTCTAGATGCAGTCGTGGTCTGCTCTGCTTCACACATATCTTTTAAAATAAGTGCAATTCTTGGTACCCTCTTTGGCAGATTCCGATACATCTGCTCTAGATTTTTCCTTTGGATGGGAAGTTTGTCAGGTCTACCTTGAGAAACCTCACTTTCTGAGGTCTTCATGTTACTTTCAGAAGGCTTTTGAGTTTTTGTGAGCTTCTACTTTTGATTGATCTTTTCTTGCTCTTCTAAAACATCTTGGCCAAAACCTTTTCAAAATCTGCATCCATTGAAGTTTGCTCAGCTTCTTCTAAAATTTTAAAGCTGCTTACAGGGAGGGCAAACTTCCTTAGTTTTTTCTTTTTTCTACTCATCATTCTTCTTCTTGGTTTTGACATCTATTTTATCTAATCTGGCCTCATCAATTAGAATGCTTGGCTTTCTGGAGCTGGTCTTTATAGGTATAGATTGGGTTTCCTTTTTAGTTCTGCAGGAATTACTGGTGTAGTCTATACCTAGAAAGTATTCAAACCACTCTTCAGCAAAGAAGGTATTGGATGTGTTCTTTTCTTCTCCTTGGTAATGGCACTGAGCAAGTAGTCCATTATCATTTTTGGCAGATTTACTTCGTTTGGTCATCAGATAGAAGATTAACATACAATCTATTCCTAATAAAACATCTATACTTTTTCTCCTAGGAAGAATTGTAAATTGAACCATAGTAAACACTTTTCTTACTTTTGAGCTAAGCAAGGCAGTAGTAATGTTACCGGGTTTGTGTTTAGAGGAATCAATGAGGCATTTTGACACTTCTTCCTCACTTACCCCAAGAGATTTGAACCATTTTTCCTTCGCTAAATAGTTGACTCTGACAGTAGGAGCCCTAACCACAGCAGATAAGTCGGATAACTTTATCTCCATGAAGGTATCCCTAATGGTGGTCATGAGGGAGGTTTAGCTCTTCGCCTCGAGAAAAAATAGAAAGCAATGACCATTCTTGAAAATACCTTGTTAGAATTATCTATAAAGTGTTCCCAACCTTGAAAGGTAAATACTTCCTTAAGTATCTGGACTTGATATGATAAGGAGTTGTTCAGCCTTTTTCTAGATATTATTGTTCTTCGAGAGAATTTCTCCTCATAAATCTCCTACAGATGAGGTTCATTGTACATAATAAAAGGTCCCTTTTTGATGAAGACCTGTCGATTTCTTTTCCTTCAGCTATTGATAGGGATGTTTGTAAGGGAGAGATAGAAAGAAAAGATGATTAAGTCTTAAAGATGATAAAGGTATGGAATGGAAGGAGTTTTTGTGAGATGGAAAGTGGTTTATATTGTAGACATGAGAGTTTGAGAGAAGAGGGTTACAGTTACAGAAAGGAAAGATATGTGAAAGAGAGAGAACGGTAGAGTTAGCATGTTTAAGGTTAAAGGTAAAAAGATGATATGTGAAGAGTGGGGGTTTTTAAGTGATGTGACATGACTGACTGAAGGCGAAGTGACATGGGAAAGAGAAACAAAAAAGATTAGGAATAATCATGTCTTTTCATCTTTCTTCAGATAGGGAGATTTTTGGCTTGAGATCGCTTTCTGAATGAGTCACTTTCTAAAATTCACTATTCACTTTCTGATCCATCGAAGTCTCACCATGTTTTTCCTATACATTCAGTATTATATTCTAAGCTTTTGGAGGCCAAACATATTCTATTTTTTGACCCATTTTAATCATGGATACATTTTGATACACACACACACACACACACACACACACACACACATATATATATATATATATTGGCCATGTGAAGATTTAGGTCTTGTAGTTCGTTTTACTTTGAGGCTTGATTCTTGTTTCTATGATGTACAAAGAAAATTTGATTTGAAAGAATGTAATTGTTTTTAATGAAGAATTTGTTTTGGGTTGTAAAAACATGAGTATGATTTCAAAAGGAAATATTGGAATGATGTTTTAAAATCATTTTTGAATGAAATGGTAACTTAAAGTGTGTTAAAACTTTAGTTTTTCAACTTATGGAATTGCTGGTAATCGATTACCACACACTGTAATCGATTACCAGGATGTTCTTGGTACCCGAAAATGAGTTTTTGACTTTCGTAATCGATTACCACACACTGTAGTTGATTACCAAGATGTTTGGGTGCTCGGAATGTGTTCTTGGCACTGGTAATCGATTACAGACACCATGTAATAGATTACCAGCAACTTAAATGTTGTCTATTTTGAAAATATGAACTATATAATCGATTACCGAGCCCAGAAATGTGCAAATGAGTGTTTTTTGAAGGAATACATCTTTTGGGATCAATCTCCAATAGTTTAAGTAAAGTAATATGAATTGATGACTATGCATGCTTGATTTTTAAATTATGCAAATGATGGTCTCTAGTATGTTGTATATATCCTATTGAGCATAGTATATGCATTAGCTGAGTCTAGTCCTTGATTTCTGGCATACTAGGTAGGAGCATGTTTATTGCTACAAGATATTGATTAGTGACATGCTAAGATTAAAGGTGCTATAAGACACATGCAAATGATCCTCTAGACTCCCTGAATTAAAGGTTAAGAGAAGTGATCCAATAAGGTGATACTTTATACTCCCTAAATTAAAGGTTATAAAAAGTGATCCTATGCCCCCTATCTTGCACTCTGGGAGTTAGGAATTAGCTTATCAAGAGGATAAGTGTAGACTAATGATGAGTAGTTAAGTATGAGCTCATAACCTAGAACTCTCAAAAGGAGAGGGTATTAGGGTGGCCCCTATGAAAGAAAGATTAAGAAAGCTAGGTTATCTAAGAAAGAAAAAAAGGAAAGTTGTGTGCCATAATTGGATATGTTCCTTATGCTTCTATATTATGTCATTGTGTACTTGGAATATTGCATAAGGTATTGACATGTATTCATAATGTGGTATGGTGCATTCATAGCATTATGATTTATGCTAAAAGATGCGGGCCTCAGCTAATGGTATTTGGAACTTAACAAATAAACCTTATTTATGTCCACCGTTTTTATAATAAAACCCAAGATTCTTGGGGACAATGATGATGACACATGTGTAGAGATGGAAGCCCTACTGAGATTCTTATATAAGTGTCTCACTCCCTTTCGTTCTTTCTATCTTTGTCTTCAAAAAAGGCAGCTGGTGATGTCCATGGACTTCCTTGAGATGCCAGTATAGGAGTTGCACTATGGTCCATATCAGAGTGGCATAGCAGAAGTGGGAATATAGTCCTTCCTATTTACAGCACCTAGGAGCTGTCTCGTCTTCGTACATGCTCATAACTTAGTTTATAGTAGGTGCACCCATGAGGTGCTTAGCTACATCATAGTTATGCTTAACTTTTGAATTATTATATGCTCAACCTCGATAAGTGGGCTTGGTATAATTGTTATGGTATTATACTTGTGAAATATTTCTAAATTATTATTATTATTGTTATTGTTATTATTTGACATGATTTTTAAAGTCAATGTTATGATATGATGTTCTCAGTTTATGCTATACTTTGTTGTGAGTTGCATGTACGCTATGTGATGAATGGTTAAGAATATGCTGATGATATGTACTATTATTAAGTATTATATGATGAATAGTTATATGCTATAACTTATACACGAATGGCTCATGGTTTAGTCTTTTTTTTAAAAAAAAAGTCATATTTTCCATAGACTTATATTCAAAGTTTAAAAGTAAGTAAAGTTATGAGACAAAAGAGTAACAACAAATGATTAACCATTATGCATCCTAGGCGTATTGTGTTGAAAGTTAGGGTGTTACACTACACATTCAACTTCAGCAGTAGAAAGAACAATTGTATCCTGCTTATTGTATAACCACATGATCAGCCTTTTTCTGAGAAGCAGCATCAACCACTGGTGTTTTTTCTTTCAACTCTATCTCTAGTGAAGTCAGCATCACAATATCCTCTCTTGAACCCATTCTTCAGTAAGAAGGTGCTTAGTCTATAATACCAAGCTAGAGGAGCTTGTTTCAGACCATAGAGAACCTTTGTTAGCATGAGGACAAGTTTGTTAGCATGAAGACATGGTTGGGAAGGTTTTCATTCTCAAAACTAGGAGGCTACTTTACATGAACTTCCACAGAAAAGAATCCATTTAGAAATGCAGACTTCACATCTAATTGGTAAAGAGTGAATCCCTTGAAGGCAGCAAGAACAAGTAGCATCCTAATGGCTTCAAGCCTTGCTACTAGTGCAAAGGTTTCATCATAATCAATTCTCTCTTGTTGATTATAACCTTGTGCAACCAATCTTGCTTTGTTCCTAATTGTAACACCTTAATATTTAACCTAACACACCTAGGACGTGTTCAAGTTAATTATTATCCATTTCACTTTTGTTCTAGTTCTTAATTCTAACTTTTAAAAAATACTTAGTGAAAATATGGGTAAAATTTTTTTTGAAATAAGAGATGAAAACGTGAGCCGTGCATACTATATCCGTTTGATTCGTGAACGATAATAAGAAGATACACATGCTATGAATAAAATCACAAGATCATACATAACAACAATCATATTATATATGTAATAAAGGTTCTGCCATACACCAAGTAGAATAGTAACATAAGTATAGTCATCTGAACAGAATACATATAAAACATAAAATACATAGACTAGAAAACCTTGCCCACTAAAGTGCATTTAAAGTAGATAACCTCAAAAGCAAAAGAAGGCTATCCTATGCCGACTATTCGCACAAGCACCACCAAGTCTGCTACCAGCCCCAAGGGGGAGGAACATATCCAACCCATTGAGCTAGTTTGGCCGGGGTAGCCAAACAGTGCGTAGGTCGGGCATGGGCTCCATGGCGGGGTATCATCCTCACTCGTCCTCCATGGATCGGCTATGCCACGGTGGCCTCACTGCCTTCACCAAACTCCATGGGCACGGTGGGGGAAGAACCCTCGGATGGCACCTAGGTAGCTGAGTCCTCAGATGGATTCGTCTCCAAATGAGCCATAAAGGAACGGGGCATGTACTCCAGGAAGTCACGGATGGCAGAAGCGACCAGTTGGGTGCGGTGAGTCTGCTCCTCACAAGGACATGCACGCTCGAAGACGAGGTCATCACCAAAAGGGGAAGCAAGAAAGAACTGAAAGCTAGAAACTGGGTGTGCAAAGGGGCGGTTCATGTATACAAAAAGGCGAACAGCACAATGACCCATGAAGTGATATGACCAATGGGCGGCGTCGTAGTACACCTCCCATGTAGGCTTGTCAATGTAAATCACGAATGTCACCATTGACCTCTGAAGACGCAATGGAAAGAAAAGATAGAAGGAGTAAGAAACTTGACACAGAATCTCAATAGGGTGTCTTTCTATCCTAGTGTCATCATCTACGTCCTCAGGAACCTCAGGTTTCATTATGAAATAGTGAGCATGCATAAGGTTCAATTATTAAGTTTCTAAAATGTCATTTACCGAGGTCCATTCATTTTAATATCCGTCTTGGATGTCATGAATGCATCATGCCTCATCATGGAATGCATGTCAATGCAAGGTGCAACATACTAAATACAAACATAAGTGATGCTCATGGATCGTAGTAATTATTTCTTTAATTTATCCTTTAGGTGACTTAGACTATTTTTTTCTCCCATTTGGGGCCACCCTATCACTCTCGCCTTTTGAGAGTTCTAAGTTATGAGCTCATACATCACTAGTCGTCACTAGCATACTCTTATCTCTAAGATAAGTTAACACCCGAGTTTTTAAGTACGGGATAGGGGGCTAGGATCACCTTTCATAACCTTTAATTCAAGGAGTCCAAAGGATCACTTCCTTATTGGATCACCTCTCATAACCTGTAATTCGGGGTGTCTAGAGAATCATTTCCATATGTTTTATGTAACGCCCCAATTTTTACTACTATGTAAAAATTACCAAAATGCCCCTAGGTAATTTTTACATGTAATTCGAGGTCAATAATCCTCAATAAAGGAATATGACATTAGAGAAACATCATAGGAGACTTGATTAGCGATTTGTGCGAAAGTTACAAACCCCAATTTTTCTGTACGTGTAAAATGACCAAAACGCCCCTGAGGTCATTTTTACCTAGAAATCAAGGATAACCAATCTAAATTATCTTTGAGGGGTTAATTTTATGCCTGATGGGGATTATATGTGCCTTAGAGGTAAAAATCTCAATTTTCAATTTTTACCGTAAGTGAAATTACCGTTTTACCCCTGTAGTAATTTTTCATGAAATTATATAATCTTTGAATTCAGTTTTCACCCAAAGGTTCAAAATGACTATTTTAAGTATGATTTGAGATTATTCAATATTTACAGGGAGTTTTTATGTGAAATTACCTTTCTATCCCTAGTTGTGGTAAATAGGTTTACTTGTGTAATTAAGGTAGTATTAAAGCTCTATTTGAACTCAAATTGATTTCATTCATTAACCTTGAGTTTAAAATTAATTACCCAAGGTTAAAAATAATTACTGAGGTAATTAGAATCTAAAATTACCTAAGGTAAAATTAAAGTATCTTTCCTTAATTATGAAAGCTCATAAAATTAGTGATAATTGAGAACAAAGTTAAGATTTCAGTTTAGGTAAAATATTGTACATTTACATTTTCTTATCCTAAGTTTAGAACATATGTTACAAAGTGATTTTTACTCATTTGAAATTAACCTCATTTACTAGTATATGATTTCTTTTTTTACCTTGTCTTGTATTGTCCTAAACACTTAACCTTTTACCATTTCACTAATCTATCAATTCCTAATCTCTTACCTAAGTAAATACACATCTAATACATGATTTACCACTTGTAAAACATTACCAATCTGATCCTAAAGGAATCAGAAACCAGTGGCCAACTTGTCTATTTTTTCACCATATTTTAATTGTTTTTCCAACAAAGAAACATATTCAACCATAACACCATACCTTTAGCTTTCTTTTGCATTATTTTTGGCTATGTTTATTCAAAAGAAAACCCATCCATTTCAGCCATGATGTGATCAGTAACAATGTCTTCCATTAGCATCATATTTTAGTGTTTTCATCCATTATGCATGAACCAAATTATTACAAGAATAAAAGCATTCTTTTTCCATGTTTTCTTTAATTGAAAATGAACTAAGAACTCTATTTTTCCAGCCACAAGGCAGTTGCCATACAGCCCTCCTTAGCCTATAAGTATGAGCTCTTCCATTGCCTAAATGCACACACAAACATTCCTAGACTTATCATTTTCTTACTTGATAGTTTTCTTACTCAAAGTTCTCTAATTCTCTCAATACTTCAAGCTTTCTTCTTCTTTCTCATTCACACTCAAGAGACTCCATTCCCAATATCTAATTAAGTTCTAAACCTCAAGCATACACATTCTAACCATAAATCAACTCCTAAACACATAACTTTTCCATTATCAAACACAAAAACACAAGAAAAATCCTCCCTCCATTTGCTCTAATCTTGGCCGAAATTCAAGGGCATATCAAGGACATATTTTCTTCTTCTAACCTCTCTAAAGATCAAGCATTATCTTTTGATAACAAGAAACAACTTGGTAGGGATTTTATTTCATGTTCTTTCTTTGTTCTTCCTTTATAATTTCGGTTTATATGTGTAACACCCCGATTTTTCTGACCGAGGGAAATGACCAAAATGCCCCTGAGGTCATTTCCCGACCCGAATGCGAGGGTAACCAACTCGGTCATCCTCGAAGGGTCAACTCAATGTTTGAAGGGGATTGAATGGCCTTTGAATGCTTTCGGAAGCGAAAATTTCGTTTCGCAGCTTTCGGTCAAAATGACCAAAATACCCCTATAGCGTTTTACGCGGGTAAAGGTGCCGTTTGAGCCCGAAACTTTCCCCTGAGGTTTAAAAACATGTTTTCATGTGTCTAGAGGTCTCTGTTCAAGTCCCGATGGCCCCGGGCAGTTTTAGTGTAAAATTACGATTTTGCCCCTAGAATAGTGTTTTTGAGCTTAATGACGTAATTAAGCAAACCTAAGCAATATTAGGCTCTAAACGAAGATTAATTTATTTCCCTAATTAATCTAGAGTCAAAATAATTTATTAAAGTTAATTAGAACCTAAAATTGCTTAGATTAAACTTAAATCCCTTTTTAGAGCTCAAGACTCCTAGTCTTGGAATCTTGAATAGTGTTTTCTCTCTCCAATTCCTTAAATCAAGGAAATGTGTCTAAAGTTGTTTAGACTCTAAATTGAGGATTTAACTCACTAATGGTGCAAGACCACTCCTTAATTATGTCTAGACCACCTTAATTATCCATTTTTCCTTTCCTAAACACCTTCTTACAAATTCCTAATCTTAAGCATAATCAAAGATACACCTAAACACAACTCTAAACCACAATTAAAATGCAACTAAACCTCTCCCAAATCTGATGCACATGGCCGAAATTCTCTTCCCCATTGACCACATGTTTAATTATTTTCTTACTCAAAGAACCATGCTTGAGGCCATACCTTGAACCATACTTCACCATGCCTCAAGACCACATTATCTCACCTCATGGAACTCATGGGAAGCCCTCCAATCTGCACATATGGCCGAAGCTCCTCTTCTCCCTGAGCTCCCTCCATTTGTTTCATTTCTCTATAAATACAATGCCTTGAGGAGCTTGCACCACTTTTAGATCATTTGCTAAGTTTAGGAGCACTCAAAGCTTTTCCTTTTCTCTCAAAGTTCTAGTGTTCTTCAAGTTCTTGGAGTTCTTCAAGTTCTTCATCTTCTTCATCTTCCTCTTCCATCTTCAAGTTCATCACATCAAGTAGGGATTTTCTTTCATGTATTCTTTTCTTTAAAGTTCTTGTTTCAAGCTTGATGTTCATAGTTTCTCTTGGTTCCTTTTAGAACTTCTTTTCTTCTCCTTCTTCCTCTTTATGTTTCGGCCATGGGCCTTTGGGAATGAAGGAATGAGAGCTTGATGATGAGAGTTTCATGATGATGTTCATCACTTGAAACAAACTCTAGAGCTTGATCTTTGTTCTTGAGCAAAAATGTTTTTAGTTTTTCCTTTCATGAACTCTTGAGAACTTTAGCTTTAATGATGTTTTAAAATGGCTCTATGAACTCAATGATGAGGACTCATGATGTTGGTGTTAATATATCATCAAGATCATGAACTCTAGAGTTCTAAAATGTTCCTTTTTCTTCTTGATGATTTCGGCCATTCCCTTAAATTTTGCTTGGCTTCATGGTTTGATTTCCTAAAAATATTATGTTAAGTTTTAAGAACTCTAAGCTTGACTTTACCTTGTTTGGATGAGTTTGGGTTATGGTTTAAATTCCTTTAAAGTCTTGTTAAGAGCTCTAGAAAGATAAAATGAACTTGCATAATTTATTTCATGCTTGCATTCATATTTACATTCTTGCTATGCATCTTTACTTTCTAGCTATCACCTAAGAACATAAAGATTAAAATGGAACTTGTATCATCACTTAATTTAATTCTCAAAGCCTTTCTATTTCGGCCTTAAAGTCGATTGTTGTTGGGCCTAGAGCACTAAAATAAAGAATTGAACTTGCATTATCACCTAATTAATTTCTCGAATGCCTTTCTATTTCGGCCTTAAAGTCGATTGTTGTTGGGCCAAGAGCACTAAAATGAAGAATTGAATCTTGCATATTTACTTTCAAGCTTGCACGTTTAAGTTTATACCTCGCATATTTACTTTCAAGCTTGCACGTTTAAGTTTATGCCTTGCATATTTAAATTTAAGTCATCACTTTACTTTGTAAGCAAGATTAAAAATGAAAAGCATGAGCACGTTTAGTTTATGTCGTAACTTAAGAACCTAGAGCTCAAAGACTTGCCCATTTCATTCCAAGTTAAAGTTTAATGTGAAACCATTCTTTGAATGCATATTTTCGGCCAAGTAGTGATGATGGGCTTTCAATGAGTTTTCACCTAGCTACAAGGACCAATAGTCTATGTTCTAAGTTTTCCTTAAAGCTTTACAAACCTTTTCAAGGTTATGTTGTCATGAGATATGACTTTACTCCCTTTTAGGAGATGAAATATATTTTGGTCATTGACCTAAGGCTTCTCTTAGCCTTCTGATGAATTAAAATGATTTGCAAAGAGTTCTTAGAAATTCTAAATTGATTCCAAGGGAAACTAGTTAACTTATGTACCTAGAAATCTCAATTTAACTCTCTCATTTAAGTTAAATGTTTTTGGTTCTGATGTGATGAGTGTGATGCTGTATGATAATGTTTTGATGTGTTGGAATGTGTGAAAATATCATGTGATGATGTAGAAGCGATCCTATGCATGATAGGTAAGAAACTAGCTAACTAGAAATACCGTAAAGCTAGAATTTAACATAGTTTTGACCCATTTGTTTATGGAACTAATCCAAACTGTTTTAATGGGAACATAATCAGATTTAGATTGTTTAGACATGAAAAACTTGGTATCATTTGAATTAGAATTGAATTCTAGCACCTATAGGGAAACTAGTAACTAGAAAACCGTAAAAATGCAATGTAGAACTCTTGGAACATTTATTTTTCTGGATGCTGTCCAGCACCCTTACAACATGATAAACATGATTAATAATTAGTCCTTAAGCATGGGAATGCCTCATAATTGATTTAGATTTAATCCATAGCGCCTTAGGCGAAGACGGAACCAAGAAAGGGTCTAAAACGTAAGTTCTAGAACCCCGTGATCACAAGTTAAGAATTCTACCCTATGCTTTTCAGATTTAAATGTAGATATGAGGATTATGAGTGATGTTTAATTATGAGCCCTTAGGTGCATAAAATATGAGCGACGGATGTTAGAGAACCAAATCTTATGATTAAGACCCGTAAGGGTCAAAGCATAAGCTATCGTAAGGATAAACGGTTGAATGTTCCATGATGATGTATGTTATGTAAATGATGATGATGTTATTCATATGATGAATTCATGAGGATATATGTTTATGTGGCATAAAGCAAATTTGGAAGGAATTCGGTGTAATGTCATCGTGCCGCCGAATTCCCAACAAATTTGGGGACTTAAAGAGATTTTGAAAATTAAGGTACTAAGATGGGTTCTAGGATGACACCGGTTCGGCCGAGCACCTCCATAGAACTCATGTGACATCGGTACCATTTTATACTCTTAGGTGACACCGGTTCGGCCGAGCACCCCTAAGAGAATTGCCCCCTAACTCGTACTCAGATAGTCAGGATTTATGATTTATGATACGCTTATCGTTAAGTGGTAAGTAAGAACTAGTGACGACTAGTTAAGGTATGAGCTCATAACCTAGATGTATGACACGTTCTGGGTGACACCGGTTTGGCCGAGCACCCCCAGTTCGATTGTCTTTTAGGTGGCCCATGAGGAAGAGATGTTTCATGATTATGATTATGTCACTAAGTTTGTCCCATATGAATGTTACTATTGCCACTTTATGCCACAAAGTATGATGATGCTTGATGTTATGTTTTATGTATGTGCATTAGGTAGTGCCATGCATACATTTTCTATTATGTTGCATTCATGACATTAAGATCATCCTAAAATGAATGGACCTTGGCTAAAATATATTTTAAAGTTTAAAATGAACTTAATACATGCTCAGTCATTTTGTATAAATAAACCCAAGGTTCCTGAGGACGTAGATGATGACACCTAGGTAGTAGGAGGCCCTACTGAGATTCTTTAGCAAGATTCTCGCTCCCTCTATCTCTTTTTTTCCGTCACATCTTCAGATGGCGACGTTCGTAGTGTTCGTGGACACACCGACATGGGAGGTGCACCATGACCCGGACCACGAGTCATTCCATTTTGTGGGTCAATGCACGGTTAGAGTATTCATGTTCATGGGTCGACCCTTCACTCCCCCTGTACATTCCCATCGTTTCTCCCCCGTCTCACCTTTTGGCGATGACCTGGTATTCGAGCGCGCACATCCCCTAGAGGAGAGGCTTCGTCGTACCCCATCATCCATGTCCGCCGCTCGAGACTACCCCCAGTATGTGCCCTGTTGCCCGTCGTCTTTTTCGGAAACGGATCCTTCCGAGGATTCGGCAACCCAGGCACCCTCCGAGGGATCTTCCCCCACCATACCCATGGACCTTGGGGAGGGTAGTGAGCCTTCCGTGACTCAGCCGAGGCTTGCACGACGACCGGAGATGAGGCCACGCCGTGGAGGTCACTTCCGAGCCACGTCCTGTCTATTCACACCGGAGGAGCTTGCTCAGTTTCCCGGTTACGTACCACGCTCAAGGGATAGTCGCCAGTAGGAGGCGGCGGATGGCCCGGGTTAGAGCACACACCACTTGGATGGGGATAAACCTTCTTTTGTTTAGAGGTTATCCCATTAGATGCACTCGGGTAGGGGAGTAGATCATGTTTATGTTTATGTTGTATTTCCTTTCTTGTATTTCCCTTATACTAAATTAAGTCCCACACTTATAAGTGGGCAAGTTATATATATATATATGAGATGATATTCAGTGTTATTCATGTTGTGCCTTATGCTATGATGTTATGAGATGTATGATTTGATCGTTACATGATACATCGCATCACGCGGCTCTCACTTTTATTCCAAAGAAAAAAATTACCCGTATTTTTCGCTAAGTATTTCAAGGTAAAAATGAGAACTATGAAGTAACAGACTAATGATTAACCTAAATATGTTCTAGAGTATTGGGTTAAAAATTAGGATGTTACAATATGGTTTAATAATGACCATGGCTTGATGATGAGGAATTATGGTGGTGGTTGTGAATCCATTATTTAAATGACCTCTAAAGCCCAAGGTTTAATTCTTGATGTTCAAAGATTAACAAAGGAATTACTAAGTTTTAAGTTTTAAGCTTAACAAGATATACAAATGAACTAGCATCCATATTTATGTTTCAAGTTCTTGCACATCATATTTATATTTCAAGCTTTACATAATCATATTTACATTTCAAGTTATCACCTAAATCATAAAGATCTAAGAATGAATTTGCATCTTTATATTTATATTTCAAGCCTTGCATTTCATATTTATATTTCTAAGTTATCACCTTATAATGATAATAATAAGGTTACAAGACAAGTTTATGATTCTAATCATCACTTAAATTCTAAAGTTCAAGATTTGCTTCTTTTATCTTAAATGGTAATTTTGATCATGGACACTTCTCATCTATTTGTTTTTGGCCCTTGTATGATTCTGATTTGAAGCTTGTTGTATTTTATTTTTAGGTATAATCTTGTCTTTAAAGTTGTACAAAGAAATTTTGAAAGACCTAGAAATTGCAAAGAATTAAGAATATGATTTTTCTCATGATTTTAAATGCTAAAGTTTTAGAATTCTGATCTAATCTTTTAGAAATTGGAATGGTTATTGATTTGGAATGTTTAGATGAGTTTAAATCATTAATAGTTGTTGTAAAAATTGTTTTTAGTGTTTTAGGAAAAACTAGTAACTAAAAAGGATCAAGATCGTGTTCTTATGAAGCTTTTAGAATGTTAATTTTTCTGATCATTGTTTGGCCCTATTCATCACTGTTCACTACTATTTGTTTCTATTCACACACTTGAAGATCACTAATAATTGTCATAAAATTGTTCTTAGCATTTTAGGAAACTCTAGTAACTAGAAAGGAATAAAATTTGATTTTATGAAACTTTAAGGAGACTAATTTTTTGATTCTGTTCAAGGGTTGTTTAAAGGATGTTCACATTGTTCACACACTTAGGAATTACTTATATTTTTACTTATATTTGATGTAAAAATTATTTTTGGTATCATAGATGCATAAAAGGGTAATTACAAGTGTTAGTTTGGGCCGTATTGTAAAATGTGGAAAGTTGTGTTTTAAACTATCAATTATGTCATTTCAGCCAAATGATTTTATTTAGAGCTACTAATGATGTTGAATGTGTCCATGAGTCCAAAATACCATTTATAAAGTTTAGATAAAGTTTTAGAAATTTTGGTTGTTGTTAAATATTAAAAACAAGCATTTCTGCACTTTGACCCCTAAAGTATGTTAAAATTTGGTCTATAGCCCTAAAAAGTTTTTATGATGAGTTTTATATGGTTCTAGTAGTTATATGTCTTTTGAAAGTATTGGTTAATGTGAAAGATCTCTAGTTTGTGAGAATGTGTTAAAAAGAGGTATTTACATTTTGGCCCAAAATCTTTGAGAAATTGCAATTTAACCCATTTGGAGCTTAAGCATAAATATTGATAAATTTGATGAGATGAATGTGATTGATATCTCGTGAAGGCTATGTTCATGTGTTGAAATTTATATAGCTTATGGATATATGCAATGAAATATGATGCATGTTTGTATGATTTAAATTACGGCATGTTATGGTTATGTTTGATTCATTGAGATGCATAAGTTCATGAAGTTTATGAGCATGAAATATTGAAATGATGAAGTTATTTATGTTTGCATCTCATATATCATGCTAAGATTAAAGGTGACGTAAGACACATGGAAATGATCCTCTAGACTCCCCGAATTAAAGGTTATGAAAGGTGATCCAAATAGGAAGTGATCCTTTGGACTCCCCGAATTATAGGTTCTGAAAGGTGATCCTAATGCCCCCTATCCCGTACCTTAAGAGTCGGGAATTTAACTTATCAAGAGGGATAAGATTACACTAGTGACGACTAGTGAGGTATAAGCTCATAACCTAGAACTCTCGAGAAAAGAGAGAATATAGGGCCGTCCCCAAGGAAAAGAGAATAAAGAAGTTTAAGTCACCTGTAAGAATGATGATCATGATGTTCTTTATATCATATACATCATTTTATGAATTTTATGATATTATGTATATGATATTGACATGCATCCATGACTAATATGTTGCATTCATGACATTAAGATTCATGCTAAAAGATACGAGTCTCGGCTAATGGTATTTATAACTTAATAAATGAACCTTATATATATGTTCACCATTTTCATAATTAAACCCGAGGTTCTTTGGGACGATGACGATGACACTTGTGTTAGAGTCGAGAAGCCCTACTGAGATTCTTGTATAAGTTTCTCATCCCTTTTTCTTTTTTGTGTTGTCTCCAGACATGAATGATGGTGTAGTTCGTGATTTACCTTGAAACTGGACGAAGAGCTACGGAGATAACTTTCC
Source organism: Dalbergia cochinchinensis (assembly GCA_031216125.1). NCBI lineage: Eukaryota > Viridiplantae > Streptophyta > Magnoliopsida > Fabales > Fabaceae > Dalbergia > Dalbergia cochinchinensis. The sequence continues at coordinate 26,683,506 of CM062371.1, forward strand.
TTTGGATATTTGTCTTTAGAGTGATCGTTTCTCATATATCAGTTTGTATTCTATTAATGGATACATATTGATGTCCTTAAGTTTACAAGACATCACTATTATGATACAGTTATTGATATGTTATTATTATTTGAGTTATGTTATGCCATGGTTGTATTATGTATTTATTCATTATTTGTTTCTAACATCTCTCTTACGTAGGCAAGATAAATGACGTTAGATATCTAGTATGTGCGGCTCACATTTTTGTATTTAAAGTTCAAAAAAAAATTTACCTATATTTTCACTAAAATATTTTTCAAGAGGTTTTGAATCAAAAACTGAAACAAAAGAGTAATAACTAATACTTAACTTAAATACATCCTAGGCATGTTGAGTTAAATATTAGGGTGTTACATTTTATGTCATCTTAACATTAGCATGTTATATTTAAAATGCAAGAACACAACATATCATATAATGTTACATGCTTTCATGTTACTTTAACATATGCATCTTAGTCATTCCAAGTGTAATCATAACATGCCACAACAATCCTCATAACTAGTAATCAAGTATGCAAACATAATCATCACATAATCCTTAAGTATATTAAATCACATCATCTTATAGAATAAGCACTTTTGTTATTTCTTAATCGATTAAACCTTTAAATCGGGTAAACCCAACTTTTGTATTTTTTCTTTTATGCACCTAAGGGATCAATTACAATGTTTTCATTAATTACTAACCTCAAGAATATCATTAAATACTGCTGGACAAAATTAGGCAAAAAAGAAAATGAGCAATTTCGGTGTTCTAGAAGTTATATTTTTTACCCTTTTCTCATTACTGACTTTTCTCATAATACTAAAATTAATTCCTAAACCATTTATGAGTGATTCCTATACATTTACTAAGTGGTAAATATCACTTTTACTTAGTTAATACATGCTGGATAGAAACCATGTTTTTCATTTTAAAGAGTCCTAGAGTTTACATTTTTGGTTCTTTCTAGTTACTAGTCCTTCCTTAATTGCTAAAATTAATTCCCACACTTATTAATAACAATTTTCACATGTTAAATACATTCCATACAGCATACATCAATCTTGGAAAGTCTTGAACAAAAACTAAAATTTGATTTCCAAAGAGCATGCAAAAATACAAAATAGACACTTCTAGTAACTAGTTCTTTCTTAGAATTAATTTTAGATCGAGAAATACACTTATAATTAACTTTGCCCTTATAGAAACACAAATAATAACCTTAGTTCAGTAGCAAAGGTAGAGAGCTTAAATAATTTTTTGGTTATGTGGACCATGCTTTAACACTTCAAGAATAAGCATATGTTTCAAGGAAAAGTTGTAAGACACAAACTTCATTTTCTCAAGGTAACAATATGTCATTTATTAAGACCTCATTTCCTTGAAGAACCAAATCACATTTATAAAGATAAATGTTCCATGGACCAAAATCCTCATTCAAGTTGAAAGGGATAAGTCTTAAGCACTAGATTATTTAAGCGATGGCATAAGCTTAAATATGCAAATGCAAGCCTCATAACCAAAAAGAAATGAACCAAGATTTCAACATTCCAACCAAAATGATTCAAAAGAAAAGAATGAAACTTTAAAACAACTCCCTACCAAATGTATTTTTCTTGATGAAAGAGAGCTTGATCTTGAGGAGAAATGAGAAGAACAAACTTTCCCTGGGGCAACGGAATGGTTTTGGCCACTAGAGGAAAAGAAAGGAAGAAAGGTTTGTCTTGGGTTTTGGTCAAGGGAATGGAGTGGTTAAGTGTTTCAAAGGAGGTTGATGGTGGTTGTTTGGTGGTTTGGAGTTGAGATGTGGTGGTTGAGGGTGGTGCTCTTAGAAGAAATGAAGAAAAAAAAGAAGAATTCTAAAGAGGAAACTTGAGGATTCTTGAACTTGAGATTTGCAAGAAAAAGAGCAAATAGCCTTTTGAGAGCTTCCTTGTATTTATAGAAAAACTCAACATGAGGGAGGTGAGAGGAGGAGTATTGGTCGTGGCTTTTGGATGGAAGGAGGAACGAAAAATATCTCATTGCATGGAGTGGTGTAGGCATGGGTTTGGGTATGGCTAGGTATGGGCTTAGGCATGGTTCCTTAAGTGTATTTTAATTGAATTTCAACATGTGATTGAGTGAATAGGGGAGGAGTGGCCGGGTGGTCTCTTGGAGGATTTGGGGAGGAAAATTTCTCATTTCATTTGGTTTATGACATGGTTTAGGGAATAGGTTTGATTATGTACTTGATTAGGAGTTTGTAATTAGGTGTCTAGGTGAGAAAGTGAGTAATTGAGATTGATCATGGCAAGATTAAAGAGTGTTCTTGCACAATTAGTGCAAATTCACCTTTATTAGCAAGGAATCTCATCACATGACTATTCCCATGATTTAAGGAATTGAATAGAAAAAATATTATTTCAAATTGACATGACACTAATTCTTGAATTAAGAAAAGGGTTTTAAGTTTCTTTAAGCAATCTTAGGCCCTAATTAATCTCGATTAATTATTTTGACTCTAGATTAATTATTAAAATTAATTAATCTTTAATTAGAGCCTAATATTGCTTAGGTTTCATTAATTATGTAATTAAGCTCGTTATGCCCTTAATTAGGGGCAAAATGGTAATTTTTCACAAAAATTTCCTAGGATCACCCGGGCTTGGACAGATGTTAAACATCTCTTAAAAACGACATTTCAAACTCCCAGGCAAAGTTCAGGTCTAGTCAGAAATTAATTCTGTGTCAATTAGTCACAGGGGCATTTTGATAATTTTGCGTGAAGGAACTCAAAAATGAGATTCCTCAGCTCTATTAACACACATAACACATGCAATCACACGTAGTCCTCGTTCAATACTAGAACACCCCTTTGAGGATGGTCGGGCCTGATTATCCTCATTCTCCCGGTAAAATAGCCTCAGGGGTATTTTGGTCATTTGTACACGAGAAAAATCGGGGTGTTACACTGATAACTTTTCCAACTTCATTAAGATAGTTCTTGAATATTTACTTTGTACTGAAGATGATTTTTCAATAAGTGATCAAGATCTTGCCTTTCTTGGACATGGTCAGCTCTTTTTGCATAGAATCCACCTAACTTTGATCACTCAAAGCTTCTTTAATGCTTTTGGTTCAAAGATGGAGATAAAAGCACAGTTTGAAATACTTCTAAGGGATGACCTAGTTCTCATACCCCTGGAAATGTCTCTATGAACTTTGTTTTGAGAGACTGTCTTTGAATCAGAAACTCCCTTTATAGTTTCTATATCATTGAGAATTCTCATCTTCTCTTCCATCTTCAGATTGCTCATCTTCGAGTTTAGAAAAGTTACTTTCTTATAGCTTGGGAGTTCTGAGCATGCTTTCTGAAAAGTTGATGTTCTGGAGCTCACTTTCTGATGGTTTGGCTTTCATCTACTTGCTTTCTAGAACTTCCTTGAGATTCATTTTCTCAGGACTTTCAACAAGATCATCGAGATTATCAGCAAGATCTTCTTTAAGCTTTTTCATTAACATACTTTAGAAATTTTCTTATCCTTCAGGCTCCTAATTAACTCTCATATTCAGGATCGGTGTCTGGAATGGTCATCGTCTATCTGTTCCTTGATACACCATCCTATGAGCCTTTTCAGACATACCTGCAATAAGAAAGTTTTTATTTTGGTACCCAGACTTTCTAGGGTCCTTTTGGTTAGTTTCAAAGCAAGATATTTTCTAACCTTTTTAATGAAATTCTTTCCTAAGAACCATATGTCAAATGGGTGTCCTTTCTTATGGCAGAAAGTGCAAGAAATAAAGTTTACATCTTAGATAAGATTGCATAGTTTTTTTTCCCTTATTTCCTCTTCATATCCCAAACTTGTTTTCTAGACTTACGGGCTCTAACCTTTAGCATAAAAAGAAGGTTTTTGAACTATATATCAAATGTACCAAGTTAGGTCTTAGAAGCCATGAAGTCCTCTCAAGATCAGAAATAATTTTTTGATGTTTTTCATATTTCTTTTTGTAGGCTTCAGTTTTATAGGCAATGAACTTGAGAAAGACAAGAAAGAAATACTCTTTGAAATATTTTTCACTTAAGTTTAAGCTTTTCAGCTTTAGGTTTGATCTTCTCAAGTTTCAAAGTAACCTTCTGAGTTCTCTTGACTTGTTTAAGATATTTTGAGAAAATGAGCTTGAGAAACTTCTAGCAACTCATTATATAATGCAATCACTGAGTACCAAGAAAGATTGAGTTTAGATGCTCTTACCATACAATCTCTTACTGAACCATACCCAAATCATGATTTATAGGTTTGTAGCATTTTCTAGCTCATCATGACTTTATGATCCATTCTTTTCATCTTCAGAAATACTCTAGGTAGCCAGCACGCTCTTCTTCTTAAGGTTAGGACATTTCTGTGATGCTCTGAGCTTGGAACTCTTGATCCAAGATGTTCTTTCTTATTGCGGTTAGCAGATTACTCTTTCAAGATTTTCTTTGCCCTTTTTTATTTTTCCTAAGATTGATGTCTCTTCCTTTATTTGTTTAGCCTTCTTAGACTTTTGACATTTTTAACAGACATAGAGATCTCATTTCCATCATCAATCTTAGATTCTACATCAGGTCTTTCCTCTTCATTTGAGGTTTCAGCAACTTTCATTGTTTTAGATTTGGATTGCTTTTTGTGCCAAAGACTTTTAAGACGATTTAAGATCTTCAAATAACATGCATAGTCTATCCTATATTTCCTTTCATATGTCACAAGCAACAAATATGTCATATTCATCTCTGTGTAGTGCACATATGAGTAGCAGCTTGAATTGGGAGATCAGTTAACTATTGACTTTCCTGTTCTTATCCACTTGCCTCTGGATTTAATTCTAGGCAGCTGGTTTTATAGGTTTTGTAACACCCCGATTTTTCTGTCTGAGAAGAAAATAACCAAAATGCCCCTGAGGTCATTTTCTGCCTGGAATTCGAGGATGGCCGGCCCAGTAAGCACTCAAAGCTTTCCTTTTCTCTCAAAGATCAAGAGTTCTTCTTTTTCAAACTTCTTCATCTTCTTCATCCTCTTCAACATCATTTCACTTGGTAGGGATTTTATTTTAAATGTTTCTTTCATTTAAAAGTTCTTATTTAGTCATTGACTTGATGGTTTCTCTTGAATCTTTTAGAACTTTTTTTCCTCCTCCTATTTCATTTTCGGCCAAGGGCCTTTGGGGGGCTTGGAAATGAAAGCTTGATGATGGGGATTGCATGATGATGTTCATCACTTAAGCAACCCCTAAAGCTTGATCTTAGTTCTTGAGGAAAAAATGTTTTTAGCTTCTTTCTTTTTATCTTGAAAACTTTACCTTGATGTTGTTCTAAAATAAGTGTATGAACTCAATGATAAAGACACATGATCTTGGTGTTAATACATTATCAAGATCATGGTCTCTAGAGTTTCAAAATGGTTCTTTTCTTGTTCATGGATTCGGCTCCATTTTCCTTTTTCTTTCTCTAAGATTTCGGATATCATTGGTGATTCAACATGAAAGCTTGATGATGAGAGTTTCTAGATGATGACCATGTGTTCATCACAATGAGGCCTCTAGAGCTTGAGTTTTAACAAAAATGCTATTTATGATTTTGCTTCAAGGAATGATATTTTGTTTACTTTAGCTTGTTGTGAAAAATTTGGGTTAAAGCTTAAGTTCCTTCAAAGTCTTGTAAGAGCTCTAGTAAAGATATAAAAATGAACTTGCATATTTATATTTCTAGCACCTCATATTTATATTTCAAGCTCTTGCATCTCATGTTTACTTTCCTATGTCATCACTAAACTCTAAAGATTAAAGAAAAGGACTTGCATTATCACGTTTAAGTTTCAAGCCTTGCATTGCACGTCTATATTTCAAGTCATCACTTAAAGAACTTAAAGATTTAAAATGAGAGCTTGCATACCACCTAATTAATCTCGAAGCCTTTCTATTTCGGCCTTAAAGTCAATTGTTGCTGGGCCTAGAGCACTAAAATAAAGAATTGAACTCACATATTTACTTTGAGCCTTGCATATTTAATTTCAAGTTCTTGCATTTCATATTTACTTTGAAGCTCCCACTTTACCTTATAATAAAGAATAAAATGGAATGCATAGCACGTTTATATTTTGTCATCACTTCATATTTGACACACTTCCACACCTCGTCGAGGTTCCCTTGAAACACCCGTGAGAACTTGATGAGCTCCTCAAATTTTGCAGTGCACTGGGCGACAGTAGATCCTCCTTGAGTCAGTTGCATGAATTCAATATCCTTTGCGTTCCTGACTGACTCCGGGAAGTACTTCTCGTAAAAGTAGGTCTTGAACAGCTTCCAGTTGATAGCAGTACCAGCAGCTTCCAGCAGTCTTCGGGTGCTAGTCCACCAGAATTCGACGTCCGATTCCATCATGTAGGCAGCGAACATGACCTTTTGCTCCTCCGAGCAAGCGACCACGGAGTAGATCTTCTCCATTTTCTTGATCCACTTGTCAGCTCTGTCAGGAACCATGGCTCCTCTAAAGGCCGGTGGGTTTGCCTTGCGGAATTCACCGAACCTTGCTTGCTCGATCATTTCAGCAGTAGGGGGAGCACGTCCGATGTCCCCTTGTTGATTCATCCTTTCGAACATCCGCTCCATGGCTCTTGCCATGTCACGAATAGCAGCAGCAGTTGCATCCTCCTATTTACCCTCGGTCGAGGTCCTATTCTGTCGTCTGGGTGCCATTGGTTCCTAAACACATAAAACAATAACCACTGAGTTGATCAGGCTCAACGTTTCATGTGAAATGAGCTAGTTACCATGGCATTTACAAACAAACAGGGGTCATGCATCTCTAACCTATAGCTTGTCTCTATCAAGCTCTACACATGATATCACTACCGTATTATGCTCCAAAAGCATAATCAGTCCAATCCTCAGGCTCCATAAGAATCGAACTACTCTGATACTATAATGTAACATCCTAATTTTTAACCCAATACTCTAGAACATATTTAGGTTAATCATTAGTCTGTTACGTCATAGTTTCCTTATTACTTTAAAATACTTAGCGAAAATACTGGTAAATTTTTTCTTGAATTATAAAAGCAAAGTGAGAGCCACGTGACACGATGAATAATAAAGCATGAAAGGAAATAAAGCAAGCATCTCATAACATCATAACATAAAGCAAGTAAAGGCACATCGCAATAAAACTGAACTGAATATTTATATAATATGATATGCCCACTCATGGAGAATGGGACTTAGTTTAGTACAACCGAAATAAAAATACATGGAACACGAAAGTACAACAGAAGGCATAAAAAGAAACTCTCCTAACTCTAGTGCACCTACAAATAGATAGCCTTAAGATAAAAAGAGGCTATCCTGGCCTAGTCAAAGCTCAGGCACTAGAACGCGACGGTCGTCTCCTACTGCGGCCCTCTCTGGAAAGGAGGGATGTATCCAATCTACTGGGCTATCTCGGCCGGGATGGCTATGCGCTGCATCGGTCGAGCATGAGCTCCACGGCGGGGAATCATCCTCACCCGTCCTCCACGTACCTGCTAAGCGACAGAAGCCTCACTACCCTCCTGAAAGTCCATCGGCACAATGGGGAGGATCCCTCGGAAGGTACCTGAGTGGCAGAGTCCTCCGAAGGGTCTGTCTCAGAGAATGATGAAGGCGAGCGGGGCACATATTGTGGGTAGTCCCGGATGGCAGAAGCTGTCGGTGGGGTGCGGTGGATCCGCTCCTCTCGAGGGCGTGTGCGCTCGAACACAAAGTCGTCGTTGAAAGGCGAGGCAGGAGAGAATCGATGACTATGTACAGGGTGACTAAAGGGCCGTCCAACGAACATGAATTCACGAACGACACAGCGACCCGCAAAATGGTATGACCCGTGGTCCGGGTCATGATGCACTTCCCATGTCAGAGTGTTCACAAAAACCACGAACGTCACCATCTGAAGACGTGACGGAAAAGAAAGAGATAGAAGGAGTGAGAATCTTGCTAAAGAATCTTAGTAGGGCTTCCTACTACCTTAGGTTTAGTGTACAAAATAAGTGAGTATGCATTAAGTCCATTTTTAAGCTTTTGAAACATAGTTGGCCAAGGTCCATTCATTTTGGTATGATTCTTAATGTCATGGATGCAACATGTTAAAGAATGTATACATGGCTCTACTTAAAGCAAGAATAGTAATCATAACATTAAGAACATCATAATAGTGACATAAAGTGGCAATTGAAATCTCATATGGGAAAACTTTGTAACATAATCATTCTTATACTTTCACAAGTAACATTGAAACTCATTATGCTCTTAATCCTACGGTATCTTATGCTTTGACCCTTAAGGGCCTTAAACTTGAGATGTAATTATTTTATCATCCTCTATCGACCTCTTATGCACATGAGGATTCTGTTTTAACAAACCTTACTATCATTTATACTCTTTATTAAATTTGGGCAGCACCATTCTTTAAGGGTAGAGTTATAAGTTTACAATTACGGGGTTCTAGAACTTATGTTTTAGATCCTTTCTTGGTTCCGTCTTCGCCTAAGGCGCTATCAATTAAATCTAAATCAATTATGAGGCATTCCTATGTCTAAGAACTAATTATAAACCATGTTTACCATATTATGAGGTTTCTGGACAGATTCTAAAAATTAAATGTTCTAAGAGTTCTAGAATTGCATTTTTAAGGTTTTTTAGTTACTAGTTTCTCTATGGGTGCTAAAATTCAATCCTACTTCAAATGTAACAAAATTTTTCATGATTATTCAATCCTAAACTGATTGTTATCATACTAAAATAGTTTTGGCATTGACTAAGATTAAAGGGGTTAAACATACGTTAAATTCCAACTTTACGATTTTCCTATGAAGCTAGTTTCTCCCCTAACATGTATAGAAGTGTTCCTACCTCATCATATATCATTTTCACACATTCTAACACATCAAAACATCATCATTCAGCATCAAACATATCAAGATAGAACCGAATTGTTCAATGTTCAAAAGATACATAATTTGACATTTCTAAAGCATATAAGTTGCTAGTTTCCCTTGGAATCATTTTAGGACTTCTAAAACTCTTTACAAACCATTTTATTTTATCAAGAGGCTAAAAATAACCTTAGGTCAGTAACCAATTTAATACTTCTTTAGAAGAGGAATAGAAGTCATAAATATTGTTGGTCATAACTTTCTAAAACTCATCAAACTTGAAGAAAACACTAGAACATAGGTTGTTGGCCCTTGTAACTAGATAGAACTCATTCCAAGCTCATCATTGTTACTTGGCCGAAATTATGCATTCAAAGAATGCTTCCATACTAGACTTTAACTTAAGATAAAATGGGCAAGTTTTTGAGCTCTAAAGTCTTTAAGTGATGACATAATTTAAACATGCTATGCACTTCATTTTTATTCTTCGTTACAAAGTAAAGTGAGAACTTTAAAGTAAATATGCAAGACTTAGAATTTAAATGTGCAAGACTTGAAATAAATGTGCAAGGCTTGAAATTTAAATATGCAAGACTTAAAATAAATATACCATGCAAGTTCATTTCTTTATTTTAGTGCTCTAGGCCCAGCAACAATCGACTTTAAGGCCAAAATAGAAAGGCTTTGAGAATTAATTAGGTGATAATGTAAGCTCTCATTTTAAATCTTTATATTCTTTAGTGATGGAAAGTAGATATGCTAGACAAGAACATAAATATGAGACGCACTTCATTTCTTATCCTTTAACTTTAAGTGATGGCTTGGAAAATAAATATGAATGCAAAGCTCAAAGTAAATATGTAATGCATAAGCTTGAATATAAATATGAATGCGAGTTTATTTTATTTCTTATTAGAGCTCATACAAGACTTTTAGAGGGACTTTAACCTTAACCCAAACTTATCATGACAAGGTAAAGTGAGGTCTAGAGTTCTTAGAACTCAAGAGAACATTCCTTAAAAATATAACCATAAATGAACTTTATAACACCTTTATGAAAACTCAAACTTTAGAAATTTCTTTGTGGTGAACACAAAGTCACCCACTAGGACTCTCATCATCAAGCTATCATGTTGGACCACCAAGGATGGTTGGTCGAAATTTTAGAGAAAAGGAAAGAAAAGAAACCGAAACTTGAGAGCAAGACAGAACCATTTTGAGACTCTAGAGACCATAATCTTGATGATGCATTAACACCAACATCATGAGTCCTCATCATTGAGTTCATGTAACCATTTTAAAACATCATCAAAGTTAAAGATTTCAAGGTTCAAGAAAGAAAGAACTAAAAACATTTTTAACTCAAGAACAAAGATCAAGCTTTAGAGGTTTGCTCAAGTGATGAACATCATCATGAAACCCTCATCATCAAGCTCTCATTCCTTTGCTCTTCAAGCTACATGGCCGAAACAAAGAAGGAGGAGGAGAAGAAAAGAAGTTCCCAAAAAGATTCAAGAGAAACTATGAACACATAAAGAGTTTAAGAACTTAAATGAAAGAAACCTTTGAAAGAAAATCCCTACCAAGTGATTGAAGGTTGGGATGAGAGAAGAGGATGAAGAACTTGAAGAACTTGAACACTTGAACTTTGAGAGAAAAACGAAACTTTGAAGTGCTCTTTGAAAACTTACACTTAGTAAATGAACCCAAAATGATGCAAGTTCACCCAAGCATGCTATTTATAGAGAAATGAAACCAAATAAGAGGTGTAAATGGGGAGGAAGGCTTCGGCCATTTACAGCACCAAGAGGAGAGAAAATATCTTCTCTAAGGTATGGTTCAAGGCATGGTAGAAAGCATGGCTAGGTATAGGTTCAAGCATGGGTGCAAGTATGGGTCAAGCATGGTTCTTCGAGTGAAAAAAAAAATCAACATGTGATGTAAATGGGGGAGGAGTGGCTGAAAATGCATCAGCCATGGGGAGGGTTTCTTGCATTTTAATTGTGATTTAGAGTTGTGTTTAGGTGTATCTTTGATTAGGATTAAGATTAGGAATTTGTAAGAAAGTGTTTAGGTGAGAAAATGGATAATCAAGGTTGTCAAGACATGTTTAAGGAGTGGTCTTGCATCATTAGTGAGTTATAAACTCATTTTAGTGCATAAACAATTCTAGACACAATTCCATAATTTAAGGAATTGGAGAGAGAAAATATTATTCAAGATTCCAAGATTGGAATATTGAGTTTTAAAAAGAGATTTAAATCTAATCTAAGCAATTTTAGGTTCTAATTAATTTTAATAGCTTATTTTGACTCTAGATTAATTATGAAAATTAATTAATCTTCGATTAGAGCCTAATATTGTTTAGGTTTGCTTAATTACGTCATTAAGCTCAAAAATACTATTTTAGGGGCAAAATCGTAATTTTGTACTAAAACTACCCAGGACCACCGGGACTTAAACAGACGCTTTTAAACATGTAAAAATATTGTTTTAAACCTTCGGGAAAAGTTTCGGGCTCAAACGGCACCTTTACCTACGTAAAAACGCTATAGGGGTATTTTGGTCATTTTGACCCGAAACTGCAGAAAATGAGACTTTCGCCTCTAAAACCATTTAAGGGCCATTCAATCCCCTTCAAACATTGAGTTGGCCTTTCAAGGATTGCCGGGCCCCGGCCATCCTCAAATTCTAGGCCGAAAATGACCTTAGGGGCATTTTGGTCATTTTCCTCTCAGACAGAAAAATCGGAGCGTTATAGTTACTGCCCATGATTGTTCTTAGCCTCTTTTATGAGATAAAATATTTTGCAAAAGAGTTTTAGAAGTCCTAAAATGATTCAAGGAGAAACTAGCAACCTATGCTTGTTGAAAATGAGATTTTATGCAAGATATGTATATGCATGAATTCTGTTCTGCCATGACCTGATTGCTATTGTATGATGATGTTTTGACATGTTAGAATGTGTGAAATTTATATGTGTTGAGGTAGGAACCTTTCAATGCATGTTAGGAAAGAACCTAGTTTAACATAAAAACCGTAAAGTCAAGTTTTAGCATAGTTATGACCCATTTATTTTTAGTTTCTGTCCAAACTGTTTTAGTGGGATAATAATCAGATAAGGATTGTTTAATCATGAAAAACTTGGTAACATTTGATGTAGGATCGATTTTTATAGCCTATAGAGAAACTAGCAACTAAAAAATTGTCAAAATGCAATTCTAGAACTCTTAGAACAGTTAATTTCCTGATTCTGTACAGCACCCTTATAATGTAGTAAACATGATTTATAAATAGATCAAAGGCTTAGGAATACCTCATAATTGGTTTATATTTAATTTATAGCGCCTTAGGCGAAGACGGAACCGATAAAGGGTCTAAAACGTAAGTTCTAGAACCTCGTAATCATAAAGATGTAATTCTGCCCTTAGAGTATGATGCTGCCCAGATTTATTAATGAACATAAATGCTAGTAAAAATTATTAGTTGTGAACCTTAGGTGCATAAGAGGTTAATAGAGAACGATAGAATAATTACATCTCAAGTTTAAGGCTCGTAAGGGTCAAAGCATAAGAGATCGTAAGTCCAAGGATATAATGAGCTTTTATGTTACACGAGGATGTATGTTTTATTTGAGAATGATCATGTCAATGCATGAAATTATGATTGAGGATACATGTTCTAATAGTTTATGTGGCATAAAGTAAATTTGGAAGAAATCTGGCATGCTGCTGTTATGCTACCGAATTTCTGACAAATTTTGGGACTTATAAAGTTTTTGAAAAACCTATAAGATTTTCTTTGAAAAAGATGAGGTACTAAGATGTGTTCTTGGATGACACCGATTCGGCCGAGCACCTCCAAGAACTCATGTGACATCGGTACCGAAATGTATTCTTGGGTGACACCGATTCGGCCGAGCACCCCCAAGAAAATGCCCCATAGCCTATACTAGAGAGCCGGGATTTATTTATGATACGCTTATTGTAACACCCTAAAAAATTTATCTAAAAAATTAATTTGAGCTTTATTAATCATAATTTCAAAAATTTGATAGTTTGAATAATGATGAGGACGATCCAACGGATTTGTAAAAAAAAATTAAAAAAAATGTGAATAGTATTTTACGGGCCCCGCAAGCCCACGGGGACAGCCGAAACCCTAGAATTGGGACCCGGAGATGCCCGAAATTGAGAAATTATATGATTATGGTTAGAAATAGGTAGAAATAAAGATTTTACACCCGAAATTATTTTTTGACCAATGTTTGATTACCCGAGTACATTGTTTCACCCGTTCGGTAAAATTTCGGTGTGCGAATTCTGACACCGAAAACTAGTTTGACCTTTACAAAAGGATAATGTTTATCCATTTATATCAAATGAATGGCTAAGATTCAATCTTGAATTACAAGATTCAATCCTAGCCATCCATTTTTCTTAAGAATTAATGATGATTTAATTATATACTATAATATTACTATATTCATTACAAGATAAATATGACTTTAAACTTCTCTATGAAGCCATTTTCTTTCTCGGGCAGCATCTTCAAACCAGCCATCCTCCATTGTTGCTTCACCAAAACCATGGAAACTTGATTTCAAACCCTCAAAAATCTAGTCTAAACTTTATAAAACCACAAACTCCCTTTACAAAACTTGTTCTACTCATCAATACCTACAAAACCAACCGATTAGAATTTTAAATAATCTCTAACCTGAACCCTGAGCTATCATTATCTACTCTTTAAGGAAGGATTAGGTGCTGTTTGGAAGGCTTGAAGTAAAGAAAAATCATTTTTGAAAGATCCCTTGGAGTTAGAAGCCTTAAAGCTTCACAAGTAGGGTTTTCTTTGGTCTTTTCTTTCCAATTTTATGCTGGACTTTTCTGATTGTGTTTGGTCCGAAATTTCTAGATATATTGGTTGATAATATGTTGATATTGATGTGTTAATTTTGGCGGAGTGTTTGGATGATATTAAAAATCATTTTTGCTCAAGAGAAATTGAAATATGCATGCTGGATTTTCGGTTCTGTTCTAGGCAGCAGATAATCACGAATTTTCTGAGGGAATTGTGGGTGTTTTCATGAGCTATAAAAATTATATGTTGAAGGTAACATCCTAGGATAGTTCCATGAATTTTCTTGAGCTCTGGATTTGACTCCTAATTCCTTGAGAAATTCAAGAACCGAAGTGGTAACTATGCTGCCTGAAATCTTGAATCTGAAGCTGTGAACTTTTGAGATTTTATTAACCTAGTAAATGATCGAATTGTGAGCTGAAATGTTTACAGGATATTAAGAACATATTGAAGTCCAACCCTGAATTTTTATATGATTTTATATGATCATTTGGTAGGATAATAAAATTGGAAACTATGGATATTGGCTGTAAATAGGGGGTTTCTAACCTCCGAAGTTGTCTAATTTTGTTGACATATTTAGAGAATTCCTTTTGTTATGAAATTTTTATGGAACCTTGTGGACATATTGAGGTGTCATTGAGAATTTTTATAGCATTTTAATTGATCATTTGGTATGAGAAATAAATTGTGCTACTTGAGTGAAAAATCTGCCAATGTGCTGAAGTTGTGATGATGCCTTGAATTAGTGACCTAATGGCATTTGGTTCAAGTTTATGTGTATGAATGCATGCCATAAACTTCCAAGATTATGTTACAAGGAATGAATGAATAATATATATAGGTTTGATGTATTATGAGATCAAAGAATTATGTTCATGCATATAGAAATGTGATGCATGTATAAGTGAGCTTGAGGATGATGTATGTGCTAAGTGAACAATGAAGTCCCCTTTAGTATAAAAAGCGCATGGAGAGGTCCCCAGTAGGGCACGAAGAGGTCCCCAATAGGGCACGAAAAAGTTCTCATTAGGGCACGAAAAAGTCCCCTTTATTATGTGAAGAGCACAAAAAGATCATTGTAATTGCCATATGTATATGTATATGTATATCCTGTTAAATTATTGGTCTTGAAGAAATTTCTATGATTTTGAATGTTATAAAATACATGTTTTAAGTGATTGAATAATAAAAGAAACCCACTTCGGAAAGGTGATTTTATAACTTTAAAATGAACATTTGATATATATATATATATATATATATATATATATATATATATATATATATATTGCATGCTCACACTTTCTTAATAAACCGAAGTGGTTGGGGCGATGACGATGACATTATGATTGTGTAATTGGGGAGTTATCTTACTGAGAATTTTAGAATTCTCACCCCTATGTGTTTGTGTTCCCGTGTCGTCTCCAGGTTGATCCTGAGAACAAGGAGGCTACTTTATGAAAGGAAATCAGATTTGCAGTAGTTTACAGCTAGAGTTTGTACAGACTGTACTTAGTCATATGTTTATGTTTGTATTTATAATAGAGACCGGATGTGTATTAAAGCTCATAAAAGAGCTTCCCTTATGTACTTAACTCTATATTAAATAAATAGTTTGATTTCATTGCTATATATTTTAGTATAATTATGACCTAGTATCTCGTGAACCAACCAAACTGGCTATGGATATTAACAACTCTCGAGTATGATGCCATAACTCAAGGATGAGGTTGTACTTAGGAGGGTGTTACACTTATCGGTAAGGGATAAGTAAGAACTAGTGACGACTAGTTAGGTATGAACTCATAACCTAGAGATGCGACACGTTCTGGGTGACACCGATTCGGCCGAGCACCCCCAGAACGAATGTCTTTTTAGGGTAGCCCCATGAGAAAGTAAAGTATGATGATTATGTCACAAAGTTTTCCCCACCTTTGATTTCAATTGCTACTTTATGCCACTATTATGATGTTCTTGATGTTATGATTATGATTCTCGCGTTAAGTAGCACCATGCATACATTCTTTACTATGTTGCATCCATGACATTAAGAATCATTCTAAAATGAACAAACCTTGG
Organism: Dalbergia cochinchinensis; assembly: GCA_031216125.1. Classification (NCBI taxonomy): domain Eukaryota; kingdom Viridiplantae; phylum Streptophyta; class Magnoliopsida; order Fabales; family Fabaceae; genus Dalbergia; species Dalbergia cochinchinensis. Next base: position 26,699,405 of record CM062371.1, read on the forward strand.
CTAACTATACTTTAAAGCTTAAAATGAACTAGATGCATGCTCACTTATTTTACACACTAAACCCAAGGTTTCTGAGGACGTAGATGATGACACTTAGGTAGTAGGAGGACCTACTGAGATTCTTTAGCAAGATTCTCACTCCCTCTATCTTTTCCTTCCATAACGTCTTCAGATGGCGACGTTCGTGATTTTTGTGGACACCCCGACATGGGAGGTGCATCATGATCCGAACCACGGGTCATACCATTTTATGGGTCACTATGTCGTTCATGTGTTCATGTTCGTTGGGCAATCCTTCAATCACCCTGTACATACTCACCGATTCTCTCCTACCTCACCATTTGGTGACGATTTCGTGTTCGAGCGCGCACGCCCTCGAGAAGAGCGGATCCGCCGCACCCCACCGACAGCTTCTGCTATCTGGGACTACCAGCAGTATGTGTCTCGCTCCCCCTCATCATTTTCCGAGACGGAGCCTTCAGAGGACTCTGCCACTCAGGTAGCTTCAGAGAGATCCTCCTCCACCATACCGATGGACTTTGGGGAGGGTAGCGAGGCTTCTGTTACTCAGCCGATATGTGGAGGACGGGTGAGGATAATTCCCCATCGTGGAGCTCATGCCCGGCGGATGCAGCGTATAGCTTCCCCGGCGGAGATAGGCTAGTGGATCGGGTACGTCTCTCCTTTCCAGAGAGGCCCGTAGTAAGAGACAACAGTCATGTTCTGATGCCTGAGCTTTGACTAGACCATGATAGCCTCCTTTTTCGTTAAGGTTATCTATTTGTAGGTGCACTAGAGTATAAGAGTTTCTTTTTATGCTTTCTGTTGTATTTTCATTTTCCATGTATTTCCATTTCGATTGTATTCACTTTATGTTGTACTAAACTAAGTCCCGCCTTTCTTGGGTGGGCATAGTATATATCCACTTATGCAATTTGTTTTATTATTTTGTGAAATTACATGTTTTATGATCGGATGTTCATGATGTGCTTATTTGGATTTGCGTTTTATTCCTTTCATGCTTCATCGTTCATCATGTCGCGCAGCTCTTGCTTTGCTTTTTTTAATTCAAAAAAAAATTACTTGTATTTTCAGCTAAATATTTTAAAATAAACAGGAAACTATGACGTAATAGACTAATGATTAACCTACATATGTTCTGGAGTATTGGGTTAAAAATTAGGATGTTACAAGTTTGATCCTCTAAAGGAATGGCAAGGGAAGAGTAAAGATTTTATCTTTGATAGCCTCTATTGAGTGCTACAATGCTATTTGAGCACCGCGGATCTCTCTAGAACTTTTCTCTATTGCATGCTCAATCTTGGTTAAGCATTGTGGCACTATTTGAGAGCTGCAATGCTCACCCAAAAGGTCCTTTGGTGCTAAATCAACATTTGCATATTTTGTGGAGCGCTGTAGTGCTATTTAAGCACTACAACACTCAACAGAAACCTCTTTTGGCTTAATTTCCTCTTCCTTTCCTTCCTTTGCAAACCTTGTCACCTTTGGCATTTTCATCCCAGACCTTAGAATGATTGTACAAATATTTCCCCATGGATTAGGCATGGTCTGAAAGGGTAATTAGGCAATTGGGGCCTGCTGAATCTAATTATTTTTCGTATGAGTAACCTGCTCTCTCAGTTGGGCATTCTCTTTTCTTATTTCCTACATTTGCTCCATCATCATCTCAGTCATAGTGCAGGAAGGTGCAGGAAGGGCATATTGCCTCTAATGAAGTGCTTGATAACGGCCAAAATGCCTTAAGGACATTTTTGCATGAGAATCAAGAATGGCTAGTCCAGGCCATTCTCAATGGGGTAGTTTAATATTAGGATGAGAATATATGTGGTTTAGATAGTGATTTGTGTGAAAATCACAATCCCTGATTTTTTTCATGTGTAAAATAACCAAAATACCCCTAATGTCATTTTTTTCTCGAAAATTGAGGATGGTTGGTCCCGGCTATCTTCAAAGAGTTAGTTTGATGTTTGGAGGGGACTAGATCTATTTTGGATGACAATAGATGTGAAAACCTTAATTCCAGTTTTTTTTTATATGTAAAATTATTGAAATACCCCTAAGGTAATTTAATGCAAGGTTGAGTGACGACCAGACTCGGTCATCACCTAGGAGTTAGATATGTTAATTAGAGGGGATATATGATATCTGGATGAGTCCAGGGGAGTTTTATATTAAAATTACCATTTTATCCCTAGTTAGTGCAAATTAAGCTTAATTAAAGTAAGATTTAATTACTCCACAGGTCTCTATAATTTCACTCAATTTCGAATCAGATCCCTTAGTTTAAAAGTTTTTAATTAGGTTCCTATATTTTATAAAATTTTCAATTGAGTCCCTGCGAGTAATAACCGTTACAAAAAAAAAAGGAATATTTCTAGCATATTCCATTCCTATATAGTATATTCCATTCCTAGTATATACTAGGAATATTCTATAAATATACTATATAGGAATGGAATATACTAGAAATATTTTATTTTTTTTATAACGGTTATTACTCACAGGGACTTAATTGAAAATTTTATAAAATATAAGGACCTAATTAAAAGCTTTTAAACCATAGGGATCTAATTGAAAATTGAGTGAAATTATAGGGACATGTAAAGTAATTAAGGAAATATAGGCAATATATTAGGCTCTAATTAAGGATAAATTATTTTTATTTATTAATTTTGAGTCAATAATTATTTGAAGTTAATTAAGGCCCAAGATTAGTTAGGAAAAATTTAAGTTTCATTCTTAATCAAACAAGCTTCATAAGACCAAAAAGCAAAAGGTAAGGGATAAAAGTACTTTCTCTCTCTTTCTTTTCCTTGGTATTAGGAACATGCAAGACAACTCTTTAACCTTGTCTTGAAAGCCTTAAGCACCAAGTTACCAATTTTAACACCTAATTGCCAATTCCTAATCACCCTCCTAATCAAAATTACCCAAAAACTCTAATGCCCCCACCCACATGAAACAAAAATTCACCCCAAAACCCCCTACATGGCTGGTGAACATTCCCTCTCTCTTTCACTCTCATATGTCAATTTTTTTTCAACACACTCACACTCACACTTTCTCATTTCTTCCATCCACTTTTTTGGCCAAAACTTGTCCACCAAGTTGTGTCAAAAAAATACTCTTACTCTCTCTAACCTTGAGCTATCTTCTTCCTCTTCCCCTTCACCTTCAAGAACCTTCATTTTTGTTCCTCATTCAAGGCCCAAGCTCAAACAAAACACACCATCACTATAGATCTTTCCCAAAACACTTAAGCTTTCGTCCTTATACGTCAAACCAATACAAAACTCCTTCCTCCGATTTCTTTTACCTTGGGCAAAACCTCCTTGACCCTAAAGAAAAGATTTTTTTTTCTTTTCCTTTCACAAGAACAAGTGTTTTTCATCTGGCAAGAAAAAAAACCTCTTGACAAGGATTTTGTTCTTAAGTTTTCCTTTCATTTCTACTCATTTCTTTTATTTTGGTTGTGGTCAAGCTCATAGCTTGATGATGACTATTCTTGATGATGGTTGTGAGACTATCATGTGTTTAAACTCTAGAGCTTAAGGCTTGATCTTTGGTTTCAAAGAGAAAAAAAATGCTTTTTTGTTATCTTTGGTTATTTTGAGCTTGATAGTGGGTCCAAGAAATTAGGTTCCTAGAACCACGAAGTTGAGAGACTCCAAAGCTCACTCTTATTTTGTTAAGATTAATGGGGTTGAAAGTTTTACTCTTTAAAGTCTTGAGTTTTTGAGCTAGACTGAGATATAAAAATAGACTTGCATTCATGTTTATGTTTCAAGTTGTGCATCTCATGTTTATGTTTCAAGCCTTGCATATTATGTTTATGTTTCAGGTTGCCACCTTATAATCTCAAAGACTTAAAAATAGGCTTGAATCTCATTTTTATATTTCAAGCCTCGTACATCATGTTTATGTTTCTAAGTTGTCAACTTATAATGATAAAGATTTAAAATAAGATTTCATGACATGTTTATGATTCTAGTCATCACCTATATCTCTAAAGCTCAAGACTTGCCCCTTTTTGTCTTAAATGAAAATTTTGATCATGGACACATATTTATATATATATTTTGGCCATATGGAAATATTGGGTTTGAAGTTGGTTTTATTTTATTTTAAAATTTGAATTTTGTGTCTATAGTCTACAAAGAAATTTTAAAAGAGTTGGAAACTCGAAAGGAGCAAAAATGTGATTTTAAGTAAATAAAAATTTATTAATGAAATTTTAAGTTTTGCCACTGTTTTAATATTAATACTTATTTTCTCAAAGGGATAAAATATAGTCATGTGTCTTAAATGTCTTAGAATAGCTTTTGGGAAAAGCTAGTAATTAGAAAGAGTTAAAAATGTAATTTCTAAAGTTTTTTGAAATTTCAATTTTGCCACTATCCAGTACTATCTAGGTACTATTAATCACTATTCATGTGGTCAAAAATATGTTAGAAATTGTTGTGAATGATTTCAAGTATCTTAAATGTCTTAGAATAGTTTTTGGGGAAAACTAGTAACTAGCAATGTAACATCCTCCTAAGTACAACGTCATCCTTAAGTCATGACATTAGACTTGAGAGTTGTTACTTATAAACTATTGGACCTTTCTTAAATAACTATAGCAAATGCAATAAGATCGCGTAATAGCTAGCGTAATTTGGTTAAAATATATAATAAAGAAACACAACATTTATTGGATACATAGCTAAGTACAAAAGGAAGCTCTTCTAAGAGCTTTAATACATATATATTCTCTATTACATTTACATACACATATGCCTACAACTATATACAACATAATAACAATATTAACTACTAAACAACTGTAATTCCAAGTTCTTTCACGTAGCAGCCTCATCGCTCTCTGGATTAACCTGGAGACGGCACGGGAACACAAAACACATAGGGGTGAGAATCATATAATTCTCAGTAGGGCAACTCCCCAAAAACTCACTCATACTGTCATCGTCATCGCCCTAACCACTTTGGTTTATTAGAAAAAGAGTGATCATGCCTTTCATACCAATGGTTCATTTTTAAAGTTCCAAATCGTACTTCTGAAGTGGGTAGCTTTTAACAGTCAATCGCTTAATGCATATGTATTATAATGTCAAGCATCTAGTAAATCATCCTAAGCAGACATTCAAAAATAACAACCAAAACATAAGTAGAAATTTCATTCTTACAAGCATTATCAAGTAAACTTACATGCAAAAATAATAATAAATTATGCATTCTTGTTCGTGCCCAAGGAACTTAATCTAGTGCATTTTTCTCTTTTCATTGACACAGGAAAAACTTAGTTTATATCATACTACAAAACTCAATTCAGTGCAACCTTCTCTCTTCATTGACATAGGAAAGACTTAGTTTATACCCAACGGGTATCTGCCATGGACAACTCCACAATAGATAATTTATACCAAATGGTTTTTATAGTAGATCACACCAAGACTGATTATCAGGACTGAGCTCATTCCTATACGTGATCATCGGACTTCATTTTTTCCATGTTCGAGTCACACACAGTTCTATTCCTAGCCGATACGTCTACCGACTCATAATATCTTGGGGGATGTTCCTCTTTTTGCCTTCCCCTTAATTCAATTGAAGTCTTGTTTCTGTTTTCTCCATATGTCAGAATAGGCACACTCAGTATTTTGGGAAAGTTCCTACTTTTGCCTTCCCCTCATTCAATCTAAGTCTTGTTTCTGTTTTCTCCATGTTAGAACATGCACGATTAAAGTTCATATATTCTCTTTTGCCACATATACATATCATTCATTGTTCTTTTCCAAATGCATGCATGAGGCACATATACGCATTCATTCATAATATGATTTCAATCATGCCTCAAACCATTTCTTAAAGTCACTAGCATGCATTCATATATGTCATACTTGAACCCAATGTCATTATTTCATCAACTCAAAGCATCAATTCATTTTCAGCACAATAGTAAATTTCACATATCTATAGCACAAATTATTTTGCATTTCAAACCATGAAATCCAAGGCTATAAAAATTATCTAAGACACTTCAATGTGTCTCCAAGGTCCTCCAAAAATTTCAGAGTTAAAAGACTTCTCTAAGTATGATAACAAAATTCAACAAAATAGGAGGCCAGAAACCCCCTATTTGCAGCCAACAGCCAAAGTTCCCATCTTATTACCCTATCAAATGATCATATCAAATCATACAAAAATTCATGGTTGGACTTAACATGTCCTCAATATCTGGTAGAAATTTCAGTGGAAAAATCAATCATGTGGTATGGTAACAAAATTAGACAAGCTCAGAGCTTCAGAATTGGCTGTCCAGACAACTCAAGAATAGTCTCAATTTTTTATTTTTATAAAATAGTAAAACTCATTTTTAGGACCCAATAAAAATCATGGAGTTGCCTTAGGATGTTAGCTTCAACATATAATTTTTATAGCTCATAAAAATGTCTACAAATACATCAGAAAATTAATGAACCATAACCTGGCCAGAAGAAATCTGAAAATCCAGCAGCATAGTCTAATATTCCTTTTGACAAAAATGATTTCTAGAATCATCCAAACACTCCACCAAAATTAATACATCAATATCCATATATCATCAACCAAAAAAACTAAAAATATCAATTTAAATCAGTGATTAACATGGAAAAACGGATTTGAAGAAGAAGAGGTTTAAAAACCCTACTTTAATGGCTTTAGGGATCTTGGCTCCAAAGAATGCTCCAAGATTGATTTTACTCACTTCAAGGCCACCAAATCAGCACCAAGCCCTTCCTTAGTCAGTGATTAATGAGATACCAAGGTAAGGATTGATGAGGAATTGAAATTCCAATCGGTTAGTTTGATAGATTATGAGGAGTAGAACAAGTTTTGTGAAAGGATCTTGGTGTTTTAGTGACTCTAAGTTAGAGGTTTTGAAGCTTGAAGCTTGTTAATGGAGGTTTGAGAGGAAGAACAATGGAGAGGCTGTGTTTTCTGCCTCTTGGCCGAAAATGATGATGGTGGGGTGATAAGGTTGGTGGTTTTGTGTTAATCTTTAAAGGAAGCTTGTAAAGAAAGCTTAGTTATTGTAATTTAAAAGGAAAATTCTTAAAGATAGTAAAATGGATAGCTAGGATTGTTTTCTTGGTCAAAGAATGGATCTTGGTCATCCACTTGGCTCAAGATAATTGGATCACTTTAACTTGGGGAGCAACTAGCCTTTTCGGTGTTAAAACCGCACACTGAAATTCCACCAAACGGATGAATTATTGGCTCCCGAGTAAAATATAATAAATCAAAGGTCATGATTGAAACTTGCTTTTCAAGTTTTAATCCTTGCCATCCACTTGGCATAAAGTGGTTGGTAAAGGTTACTTTGCCACTAAGTAGCTTTTACGGTGTTAGAAATTACACATCGAAGTTCCATCGAACGGACAAAACACTGTACTCGGGTAATAAGACATTGCCCGAAAATTAATTCTAAGTATAAAATCCTCATTTCTAACTATTTCTAATCTTAATCCTATAATTTCTCAGTTTTGGGCACCTCCGGGTCCCAATTCTAGGGTTTCGGTTGTCCCGACGGGCCCATAGGGCCCACAAGGTTACTATTCATGATTTTTTTTTTTTACAAATCCATTGGATCGTCTTCATCATTTCTAAAACTATCAGATTTTTGAAATTACGGCTAGTAAAACCTAAATTAATTTTTAAATAATTTTTAGGGTGTTACAAGCAAGAGTTAAAAATGTAATTTCTAAAACTTTTTGAAATTTCAATTTTTTTTCACTATTTGACACTGTTCAATGCTGTCTAGGCACGGTTTGGCACTGTTCATTTGGTCAAAAATATTAATAATTATTGTAAAAATTATTTTTAACATCTTAGGAAAAACTAGAAACTAGAAAGGATTAAAAGTGTAATTTTTAAAGCCTTTTGTATTTTCAATTTTTGCCATAATCGGATACTGTTCAATACTATTTGGTACTATTCATGAGAAATAAAATTTATACCAATAAATAAAGAGGATTCCAAAAAAATACCTCTCTGGTGTCTCCTAACCAAAATGGATATTTGTTTAAAGTTTGGTTATACTTTCAAGACCTTTTCAGGTCTAGTTATTTTTCCAAGTCCCTTACTATTAGTTTCAACACCAACCTCCACACACCAACATTCATCTCCATCTCACCTCACACCCACACACTAACACTAACCTCCATATACAAACCGTAAACCAACATAGATCTGGTTAGATGAAGAGATCCATTCTTTTAAACAACAATAAACACAAGGCAGAACTCTGGCCACTTCCTTTTCCATGACTTTGAAGTACACCGCCATTGGACAGGGGCCAGTTTTATCTTTGATCTCTCTCTCTCTCCCCCCCTCTCTCTACTCAGGGTTCCACGTAAGTACCCCTTTTCTTCTTCTTCTTCTTCTTCTTTTTCTTTATTCTTGCTCTTCTTGCTATTCTTTGTATCTCCACTCTGCCTCCCTCACTCCCAATGTCATGGATTCTGACCCCGGTGAGGAAAGAGCGTTGCGGCGTGAGCAACATCTTCATTTGGATGGTAGATTGGAAGGATTATGTGATGGCGTTGAGCTGAGATCTCATCAAAAGAAGGTCGGATGGTTACAGATCAGGCGGTGGAGGTGAAGGATCAGATGGCGGAGATGAAGAACTACAGAGGAGAGAGACTGAGCGATATTTTCTCTTATTTGCTCTAATAGTTTGGGTTGTGTTCTGGTTTGATTTGTCTACTCGGTTACCATCAAAAGGCTGACGACGGACAGGAAGGATGATACGATGGCAGGTGCATTGGGCCGAGAACTCATCGAAAGGAGGTTGGATGGTTACCGAGAACTCGCGTTGGGTAGGTTGTTCAATAGTTTTGGTCTTGAAGGTTTTAATGGCTGAATTGCAATGTTGTTTTTAAATATTGAATCTTTTTCAAAATTGCTAGGGACAGATGTTGTTGATTATATGATACTCAAACCTGAACCATTTTTGTGTGTGAAAGTTGTTGGTGGTGCTATTTACATTGTTGTGACTTTCATTTTCTTTAAGAATTTATCTTTCTCTCTGTTTCATGATAAATTGATGAGTGAGGATCATGGCTTTCAATTTGCAACCTTTGGAGAATTTATAACTGCTTTACCTTCTGATTTTTGATTGGTTGGTATGATAACGTGGGAAAGTAAAAAATGAGCACGTATTTTGAGTACTTGGAATTGAATTTGTAGTATAGATTTTGTCTTTTTGGCTTTATTTTTGTAAAGGACAAAGAAAAGGATGGGGATATTATGGTGCTATTTGGCAATCATTTTTTAAAACTATTTTGTGTTTTTAAAAACAAAAGAACAAGAAATTTTGTTTGTTAATTTGTTTTACAAAATTTTTTTTAAAAACAAAAAACCAAAAACAAGTTTTGGATGTTTTCAAAAACAGATTTATAAAACAAAACTTGTAACTCCTCGCATCTCCTACAACTCCTCCTGGCACAAGCTCCACCATTCGCGAGTGAAGCTCTACTTGACCAAGCGCAGGAGCCGACGAGCCTCGCGACAAAGCTCCGACGAGTCCCGCGACTTAGCGCCCATGAGCTCTGCGACCCAGCGCTGGCAAGCTCCACCACCTAACCCTCGCGACTCTGCAACCAAGAGCCGGTGAACCCTGCGAGCTCCGCGACCCAGACCAAGGGCCCCACGACCCAACTTCGGCAAGCTCCATGACCAAACCCCCACGAGCTCCGCGACTAAGAGCCGGTGAACCCCGCGACCCAGACCAAGAGCCGGTGAGCCACGCGAGCTTCGTGACCCAGCCTCGGTGAACTTCACGACCCAGATCTGCCGCCACCGAAGTGACCCAGCCCCCACGCTTACCATTGTCCTTCTGGCATTGTGGGCAACCCGTTGCGCACATCCTTCTTTCTCTGCTTCTCCTTCCCTCTCATTGTTGTGTTGTTGATTGTGTTGATTTCATTGTAATTTGATCATTGTTGTTTGTTGATTTTTGTTATGACTGTTGATGGTTGTGATTTTTATTGTTGATCTTTTTTGTGGTTGCTAGTGATTGTTAATTTTTGTTGTTATTGATTTTTATTGTTATGATATTTGCCAAACAATTTTTTGTTTTATCCATTTTAAAAGTTGTTTTTTTAAAAAATTACCCAAACAAGTTTTCTTATTTTCTTATTTTTAAAAATTGAACTTAAACTTATTTTTAAAAATAGTTTTTAAAATCAAAAATAAAAAAACACTTTCAAACGGCCCTATATTTGCTGACTTTGATATGTTTCTTGGGCCTTTGTAAAGGTACGTGAGCATTATGTTACAAGGCTGTGGAAGAAGTTACAATTTAAAGAGAGGAAACAAGCTAATCAAGGAAGGGTAATTCTGCTGGTTTTATTGTCGTTTTGATTGTATGGATTCATGAAGTTTCATGTGTATGGAAGAAGGTGAAAGAAGAAAAAGAAACTACGTGAAATAGATTCTCTTTTATTAAGAGTTAAAAACCATTCTTTAGGTCTTAACAAATGATCATATAATCTGACCATTTTTTCCGGGGTTGCTAGATTTTATTTGTTCATGAGGTATGAGGGTAAAATAGTGTTAGTATGTTGGTATGTTACAGGTATATGATGTACCCAACAAAAAAATTACAATTAAATGAATAAAGGGCAATGAAGAAAAGGAAACTATGTGATGGATTCTCTCTAGAAAGGTAAATCTCAAAATAAATTTTAGCATTGAGAGAAGGAATAAACTCATATTCCACATCCAAGTTATCCCTCTTGCTGCATTTAAATGAATTATTAGTGAAAAACAAAATACAACTAAACTTTGTTCCACTAGCTAAAGTTGGCTATGCCTATATGGATTAGATAACTCCATGGCGTTTATCTTATTTTCTTTTATCTATAAAATCAAATAAAGAGGATTTGGCTTTTAACTGTTTTCTTGGTGTCTCCTCACTACAATGAAATGTTTTTTCACGTCCGCATATAGTTTTCTTCTTTTTTTTTTCTCCATTATCATTAAAGATTAATCATCCTGCGGTTATTTCAATATCACCCATCCACGCTTTCAAAACCACCTTACCTCATCAAAACTAACCGCCTGATTTTACACAAAACAAATCTATTTTACCTAGCCAACCAAATCCCCCTGTGCCATTTCTACATCACCTCTCTTCATACGACTCCTCTCTTGCAGCACTGCTCACATCACTTGATACCATTATCGCACCACTGCCTAGCACCGCCAAAGAACGTTCACACCATTGGTTTGCAATGTGCAGCCCACGCGGCTGTTTTTCTTCGTTGCCACGTTTTGCTCCATCGGGAGGCAGCCTCTGCTGACGTGTCCTTCTCCTTCAAGGTATGAGCGGCTCTTAGTTATTCAGACAATGCTCCTTGCTCCTGCTTCATGTGACTTTGATGTTTGTGGTTTATTTTGGAAAATGTTGTCTTCATTTTCACTAAAAGAGATTTAGATATTATTGTCATGCCTCTTTATCTTCTCCATTGTGTTTCATAGCAGCAGTTTTTTTTTTCTTTTCTTTAGACATGTTCAACTCCAGTAGCATTTATTATTACTCCACACCCGTGTTCTCCTTCTTTTTCGGCATCCCTAATCGCTTCAAAACATCCAGAAGGATCTTGCCCTTTTTATTTATGGAGTCACGCTATGTATCTCCTGCTGAACTAAAGGTATGAACACTCCCAATCATCCATTTCTGCAATAAAGCACCCTAAATCCATATGCATTGTGCTCTCTTTCAATTTTTTTCCACGATTCATATGAATTATTTTTTATTTTCTCCTTTTTTTATGATTATTCATATGTCTGAATTTTCATTTTTTAAAAATTTGAATTTGAATTGAATGTTTGATGCGTAGCTAGAGGAAATTCTTCAAAAATGGGGTGCAAAGTGAATGAGTAAATCATCTTCAGGGCTATAATCTGAGCAAGGTTCCAAGCACCTTTGTCAGAGGCTATCTATTTCATATTTTTCTCCCTTTCTATATGCAATCTTGCTTTTTGCAACGATCGTGTTTTCATTACTATACAATAAATTTTGTTTGCCATCCTATGCTTATGCAATTTGTTTACTATATTCTTAAATTGCCCAAGTCAAGTGTTAAGGTTATTGATTTTGGTAGCACTACTTAGCAACATATTGTATAAGTGACTGAATGAAGAATCTACCCATAATGCTTGCAAAATTAATGATTTTGGAGGATTTGGGTGGATTTATCTATGTAATATAAGGAGATTGTAACAAAGCCTCCTCAACTACAGGTTTATTCTTAAATTTTAAGTATCATGGAGAAGGATTATTTAATTTTTAAAGATCTCTGATTTTTAGTATATGTAGATCACGTTAGCTTTATTCCGACTTTGCTCTAAATAGTCTCAAATCATTGTAGGATGTCATAATGCTTCATGCAAATCATTTGGATTGGTTTCTTTTTTCCATTTTTTCTTGTCTTTCGCTGTTAATTAACGCCAGGAATAATTGAAGTTCGATGGCTTTCTTTTGCAATAACGCCGCATGCAATAATTATAGATATTTGAATTCCATGATTCAGTATGTAACACCCGATTTTTCTGTCTGAGGGAAATGACCAAAATGCCCCTGAGGTTATTTCCTGACCCGAATTCGAGGGTAACCAACTCGGTCGACCTCGAAAGGTCAACTCAATGTTTGAAAGGGATTGAATGACCTTTGAATGCTTCCGGAAGCGAAAATCTCGTTTTCCACAGTTTCGGGTCAAAATGACCAAAATACCCCTATAGCGTTTTTACGCGGGTAGAAGTATCGTTTGAGCCCGAAACTTTCCTCAGAAGTTTAAAAACATGTTTTCATGTGTCTAGAGGTCTCTGTTCAAGTCCCGGTGGTCCCGGGCAGTTTTAGTGCAAAATTACGATTTTGTCCCTAGAATAGTGTTTTTGAGCTTAATGGCGTAATTAAGCAAACCTAAGCAATATTAGGCTCTAAACGAAGATTAGTTAATTTCCCTAATTAATCTAGAGTCAAAATAATTTATTAAAATTAATTAGAATCTAAAATTGCTTAGATTAAACTTAAATCCCTTTTTAGAACTCAAGATTCCTAGTCTTGGAATCTTGAATAGTGTTTTCTCTCTCCAATTCCTTAAATCAAGGAAGTGTGTCTAGAGTTGTTTAGACCCTAAATTGAGGATCTAACTCATTAATGGTGCAAGACCACTCCTTAATTATGTCTAGACCACCCTAATTATCCATTTTCCTTACCTAAACACTTTCTTACAAATTCCTAATCTTAAGCATAATCAAAAGATACACCTAAACACAACTCTAAACCACAATTAAAATGCAAACACAACCCCACATGGGCTGATGCATTTCGGCCAGCACACCTCCTCATTGACCACATGTTGAATTGTTTTCCCATTCAAAGAACCATGCTTAACCCATGCTTGCACCATACTTGAGCCCATGCTTGACCATGCATCCAACCATGCCTTCAACCATGCTTTGTAAGAGATATTTTCCTCCCATTTCTGCACCCTCATGGCCAAAACCCCTTCAGCCACACACACACTCCATTTGCTTTATTCTTCTATAAATAGATGGTCTTAGGAAGCTTGCACCACTTTTAGATCATTTGCTAAGTTTAGAAACACTCAAAGCTTTTCTTTTCTCTCAAAGTTCTAGTGTTCTTCAAGTTCTTCAAGTTCTTCAAAGTTCTTCATCTTCTTCATCTTAAAGTTTATCACACCAAGTATGGATTTTCTTTCAAGTATTCCTTTCTTTAAAGTTCTTGTTCTAAGCTTTATGTTTATAGTTTCTCTTGATTCTTTTTAGAACTTCTTTTCTTCTCCTTTTTCTTTCTCATTTTTGGCCATGGGCCTTGAAGTTCAAAGAAATGAGAGCTTGATGATGAGAGTTTCATGATGATGTTCATCACTTGAAACAAACTCTAGAGCTTGATCTTTGTTCTTGAGTAAAATACTTCTAGTTCTTCCTTTCTCTAACTTTTGGAATCTTTAACTTCGATGATGTTTTAAAATGGTTCTAAGGACTCAATGATGAGGTCTCATGATGTTGGTGTTAATATATCATCAAGATCATGGACTCTAGAGTTTCAAAATGTTCTTTTTGTTACTTGAGATTTCGGCCATTTCCTTTTCTTTTACATGCAAAATGTTTTGATTTTCTAAAAATGTTATGTTGATTTCTAAGAACTCTAGACTTTACTTTATCTTGGTTTGATGAGTTTGGGTTGAGGTTTAAGTTCCTTTAAAGTCTTGTTAAGAGCTCTAGAGAGATAAAATGAACTTGCATAATTTATCTTATGCTTGCACTCATATTTACATTCTTGCTATGCACCTTTACTTTCAAGCTATCACCTAAGAACATAAAGATTAAAATGGAACTTGCATCATCACTTAATTTAATTCTCAAAGCCTTTCTATTTCGGCCTTAAAGTCGATTGTTGTTGGGCCGAGAGCACTAAAATAAAGAATTGAACTTGCATCATCACCTAATTAATTTCTTGAATGTGTAACATCCTAATTTTTAATCTAATACTCTAGAACATATTTAGGTTAATCATTAGTCTGTTACTTCATAGTTCTCATTTTTACCTTGAAATACTTAGTGGAAAATACGGATAATTTTTTTTTTGAAATATAAAGTGAGAGCCGCGTGATGCGATGTAACACGTAAAGAACAAAACATACATCTCATAACGTCATAGCATAAAGCACATAAAGGCACATCATGGGAAAACACTGAATATCATCTTATATTTATATAACTTGCCCACTTATAAGTGTGAGACTTAATTTAGTACAAGGGAAATACATGAAAGGAGATATAACATAAACATAAACATGATTTACTCCCCTACCCGAGTGCATCTAATGGGATAACCTCTAAACAAAAGAAGGTTTACCCCCATCCAAGTGGTGTGTGCTCTAACCTGGGCCATCCACAGCCTCCTACTGGCGACTATCCCTCGAGTGTGGTATGTAACCAAGAAACTGAGCAAGCTCCTCTAGCGTGAATAGGCGGGACGGGGCTCGGAAGTGACCTCCACAGCGTGGCCTCATCTCCGGTCGTCGTGCAAGCCTCGGCTGAGTCACGGAAAGCTCGCTACCCTCCCCATGGTCCATGGGTATGGTGGGGGAAGATCCTTCGGAGGGTACCTGGGTTGCCGAATCCTCGGAAGGATCCGTCTCCGAAAAAGACGATGGGCAACGGGGCACATACTGGGGGTAATCTCGAGCGGCGGACGTGGATAGTAGGGTACGGCGAAGCCTCTCCTCTAGGGGACGTGCGCGCTCGAACACCAGGTCATCGCCAAAAGGTGAGACGGGGGAGAAATGATGGGAATGTACATGGGGAGTGAAGGGTCGACCCATGAACATAAATACTCTAACCGTGCATCGACCCACAAAATGGAATGACCCGTGGTCCGGGTCATGGTGCACCTCCCATGCCGGCGTGTCCATGAACACTACGAACGTCGCCATCTGAAGACGTGACAGAAAGAAAGAAATAGAGGGAGTGAGAATCTTGCTAAAGAATCTCAGTAAGGCCTCCTACTACCTAGGTGTCATCATCTACGTCCTCAGGAACCTTGGGTTTAATTTATACAAAATGACTGAACATGCATTAAGTTCATTTTAAACTTTAAAATATACTTTAGCCAAGGTCCATTCATTTTAGGATGATCTTAATGTCATGAATGCAACATAATAGAAGATGTATGCATGGCACTACCTAATGCACATACATAAAACATAACATCAAGCATCATCATACTTAGTGGCATAAAGTGGCAATAGAAACATTCATATGGGACAAACTTAGTGACATAATCATAATCATGAAACTTCTCTTCCTCATAGGCCACCTTAAAGACAATCGAACTGGGGGTGCTCGGCCGAACCGGTGTCACCCAGAATGCGTCACATATCTAGGTTATGAGCTCATACCTTAACTAGTCGTCACTAGTTTTTACTTACCACTTAACGATAAGCGTATCATAAATCATAAATCCCGACTATCTGAGTACGGGTTAGGGGGCAAAACTCTTAGGGGTGCTCGGCCAAACCGGTGTCACCTAAGAGTACAAAATGGTACCGATGTCACATGAGTTCTATGGAGGTGCTCGGCCGAACCGGTGTCATCCTAGAACACATCTTAGTCCCTTAATTTTCAAAAATCTCTTTAAGTCCCCAGATTTGTCGGGAATTCGGCGACACGATGGCATTACGCCGAATTCCTTCCAAATTTGCTTTATGCCACATAAACATATATCCTCATGAATTCCTCATATGAATAACATCATCATCATTTACATGCCACATGCATCATCATGGAACATTCAACCGTTTATCCTTACGGTAGCTTATGCTTTAACCCTTAAGGGTCTTAATCATGAGATATGATTCTCTAACATCCGTCGCTCATATTTTATGCACCTAAGGGCTCATAATTAAACATCATTCATCATCCTCATGTTCACACTTAAATCTGAATAGCATAGGGCAGAATTCCTAACTTGTGATTACGGGGTTCTAGAACTTACGTTTTAGACCCTTTCTTGGTTCCGTCTTCGCCTAAGCCGCTATGAATTAAATCTAAATCAATTATGAGGCATTCCTATGCTTAAGGACTAATTATTAATCATATTTATCATGTTGCAAGGGTGCTGGACAGAATCCAGAAAAATAAATGTTCTAAGAGTTCTAAACTTGCACTTTTACGGTTTTCTAGTTACTAGTTTCCCTATAGGTGCTAGAATTCGATTCTAATCCAAATATTACCAAGTTTTTCATGTCTAAACAATCCTAATCTGATTATGCTCCCATTAAAACAGTTTGAATAAGTTCCATAAACAAATGGGTCAAAACTATGTTAAATTCTAGCTTTACGGTATTTCTAATTAGCTAGTTTCTTACCTATTATGCATAGAATCATTTCTACATCATCATATGATATTTTCACACATTCTAACACATCAAAACATCATCATACAGCATCATACTCATCATATCAGAACCGAAAACATTTAGCTTCAGTAAAGAATTTAAATTGACATTTTTAGGTACATAAGTTGACTAGTTTCTCTTGGAATCAATTTAGAATTTCTAAAACTCTTTGCAAATCATTTTAATTCATCAAGAGGCTAAGAGAAGCCTTAGGTCAATGACCAAAATATATTTCATCTCCTAAAAGGGAATAAAGTCATATCTCATGACAACATAACCTTGAAAAGGTTTGTAAAGCTTTTAAGAAAAACTTAGAACATAGACTATTGATCCTTGTAGCTAGATGAAAACTCATTGCTAGTCCATCATCACTACTTGGCCGAAAATATGCATTCAAAGAATGGTTTCACATTAAACTTTAACTTGGAATGAAATGGGCAAGTCTTTGAGCTCTAGGTTGTTAAGTTACGACATAAAATAAACGTGCTCATGCTTTTCATTTTTAATCTTGCTTACAAAATAAAGTGATGACATAAATTAAATATGCAAGGCATAAACTTAGACGTGCAAGCTTGAAAGTAAATATGCGAGACATAAACTTAAACGTGCAAGTCTTGAAAGTAACTATGCAAGGTTCAATTCTTTATTTTAGTGCTCTTGGCCCAACAACAATCGACTTTAAGGCCGAAATAGATAGGCATTCGAAAATTAATTAAGTGATGATGCAAGTTCAATTCTTTATTTTAGTGCTCTAGGCCTAACAACAATCGACTTTAAGGCCAAAATAGAAAAGCTTTGAGAATTAAATTAAGTGATAATGCAAGTTCCATTTTAATCTTTATGTTCTTAGGTGATAGCTTGAAAGTAAAGGTGTATAACAAGAATGTAAATATGAGTGCAAGCATAAAATAAATTATGCAAGTTCATTTAATCTTTCTAAAGCTCTTAACAAGACTTTAAAGGAACTTAAACTTCAACCCAAACTCATCCAACCAAGGTAAAGTAAAGTCTAGAGTTCTTAGAACTCAAAACAACATCTTTAGAAAATCAAACCATAGGGCATATAAAAGAAAAGGAAATGGCCAAAACATCTAGGCAAGAAAAGAAATATTTGAAACTCTAGAGTCCATGATCTTGATGATATGTTAACACCAACATCATGAGACCTCATCATTGAGTCCTTAGAATCATTTTAAAACACCATCAAAACTAAAGTTCTCAAGAGTTCAAGAAAGGAAAAACTAGAAACATTTTTCCTCAAGAATAAAGATCAAGCTCTAGAGTTTGTTTCAAGTGATGAACATCATCATGAAACTCTCATCATCAAGCTCTCATTTCTTTGAACCTCAAGGCCCATGGCCGAAAATGAGAAAGAAAAAAGAGAAGAAAAGAAGCTCTAAAAAGAATCAAGAGAAACTATAAACATAAAGCTTAGAACAAGAACTTTAAAAAAAGGAATACTTGAAAGAAAATCCCTACTTGATGTGATGAACTTGAAGATGGAAGAAGAAGATGAAGATGATGAACAACTCCAAGAACTTGAAGAACACAAGAGCTTTGAGAGAAAAAGAAAAGCTTTGAGTGCTCCTAAACTTAGCAAATGATCTAAAAGTGGTGCAAGCCCCTTAAGGCATTCTATTTATAGAGAAATGAAACAAATGAAGGGTGTGAATGGGCTGAAGGTGTTTCGGCCATGAGGGTGCAGAATGGAGGCATCCATGAGTTCCATGAGGTGAGATAATGTGGTCTTGAAGCATGGTGAGGTATGGTTCAAAGCATGGTGAGGTATGGTTCAAGGTATGACCTCAAGCATGGTTCTTTGAGTGAGAAAATAATAAACATGTGGCCAAGGAGAGCATGGCTGTTCGGCCATGTTGCAGCCAAGGGGAGGTTTGTTTTGCAATTTAATTGTGATTTAGAGTTGTGTTTAGGTGTATCTTTGATTATGCTTAAGATTAGGAATTTGTAAGAAAGTGTTTAGGTAAGGAAAATGGATAATTAGGATGGTCTAGACATAATTAAGGAGTGGTCTTGCACCATTAGTGAGTTAGATCCTCAATTTAGAGTCTAAACAACTCTAGACACATTTCCTTGATTTAAGGAATTGGAGAGAGAAAACATTATTCAAGATTCCAAGACTAGGAATCTTGAGTTCTAAAAAGAGATTTAAGTTTAATCTAAATAATTTTAGGTTCTAATTAACTTTAATAAATTATTTTGACTCTAGATTAATTAGGAAAATTAATTAATCTTCGTTTAGAGCCTAATATTGCTTAGGTTTGCTTAATTACGTCATTAGGCGTAAAAACACTATTCTAGGGGCAAAATCGTAATTTTGCACAAAACTGCCCGGGACCACCGGGACTTGAACACAGACCTCTAGACACATGAAAACATGTTTTTAAACCTCTGGGGAAAGTTTCGAGCTCAAACGGCACCTTTACCCGCGTAAAACGCTATAGGGGTATTTTGGTCATTTTGACCCAAAACTGCGGAAAACGAGATTTTTGCTTCCGGAAGCATTCTAAGGCCATTCAATCCCCTTCAAACATTGAGTTGACCCTTCGAGGATGACCGAGTTGGTTACCCTCGAATGCGGGTCAGGAAATGACCTCGGGCGTTTTGGTCATTTCCCTCGGACAGAAAAAAAAATCGGGGTGTTACAGAATGCCTATCTATTTCGGCCTTAAAGTCGATTGTTGTTGGGCCTAGATCACTAAAATAAAGAATTAAACCTTGTATATTTACTTTCAAGCTTGCACGTTTAAGTTTATGCCTCGCATATTTACTTTCAAGCTTGCACGTTTAAGTTTATGCCTTGCATATTTAAATTTAAGTCATCACTTTACTTTGTAAGCAAGATTAAAAATGAAAAGCATGAGCACGTTTAGTTTATGTCGTAACTTAAGAACCTAGAGCTCAAAGACTTGCCCATTTCATTCCAAGTTAAAGTTTAATGTGAAACCATTCTTTGAATGCATATTTTCGGCCAAGTAGTGATGATGGGCTTTCAATGAGTTTTCACCTAGCTACAAGGACCAATAGTCTATGTTCTAAGTTTTCCTTAAAGCTTTACAAACCTTTTCAAGGTTATGTTGTCATGAGATATGACTTTACTCCCTTTTAGGAGATGAAATATATTTTGGTCATTGACCTAAGGCTTCTCTTAGCCTCTTGATGAATTAAAATGATTTGCAAAGAGTTTTAGAAATTCTAAATTGATTCCAAGAGAAACTAGTTAACTTATGTACCTAGAAATGTCAATTTAAATCCTTTACTGAAGCTAAATGTTTTCGGCTCTGATATGATGAGTGTGATGCTGTATGATGATGTTTTGATGTGTTAGAATGTGTAAAAATATCATATGATGATGTAGAAATGATTCTATGCATAATAGGTAAGAAACTAGCTAACTAGAAATACCGTAAAGCTAGAATCTAACATAGTTTTGACCCATTTGTTTGTGGAACTTATCCAAACTGTTTTAATGGAAGCATAATCAGATTAGGATTGTTTAGACATGAAAAACTTGTTAACATTTGGATTAGAATCGAATTCTAGCACCTATAAGGAAACTAGTAACTAGAAAACCGTAAAAGTGCAAGTTTAGAACTCTTAGAACATTTATTTTTTCTGGATTCTGTCCAGCACCCTTACAACATGATAAACATGATTAATAATTAGTCCTTAAGCATAGGAATGCCTCATAATTGATTTAGATTTAATTCATAGCGCCTTAGGCGAAGACGAAACTGAGAAAGGGTCTAAAACGTAAGTTCTAGAACCCCGTAACCACAAGTTAGAAATTCTGCCCTATGCTTTTCATATTTGAGTATGAACATGAGGATTAGGAATGATGATAAATTATGAGCCCTTAGGTGCATAACATATGAGCGATGGATGTTAGAGAACTATATCTCAAGATTAAGACCCGTAAGGGTCAAAGCATAAGCTACCGTAAGGGTATGTGTTAGAAAGTTCTATAATGATGTATGTGGTATGTAAATGATGATGATGTTATTCATATGAGGAATTCATGAGGATATATGTTTATGTGGCATAAAGCAAATTTGGAAGGAATTCGGCGTAATGCCATCGTGTCGCTAATTCCGACTTAATTTGGGGACTTAAAGAGATTTTGAAAATTAAAGTACTAAGATGGGTTCTAGGATGACACCGGTTCGGCCGAGCACCTCCATAGAACTCATGTGACATCGGTACCAATTTATACTCTTAGGTGACACCGGTTCGGCCGAGCACCCCTAAGAGAATTGCCCCCTAACCCGTACTCAGATAGTCGGGATTTATGATTTATGATACGCTTATCGTTAAGTGGTAAGTAAGAACTAGTGACGACTAGTTAAGGTATGAGCTCATAACCTAGAGATGTGACACGTTCTAGGTGATACCGGTTCGGCCGAGCACCCCTAGTTCGATTGTCTTTTAGGGTGGCCCATGAGGAAGAGAAGTTTCATGATTATGATTATGTCACTAAGTTTGTCCCATATGAATGTTTCTATTGCCACTTTATGCCACTAAGTAAGATGAGGCTTGATGATATGATTTATGTATGTGCATTAGGTAGCGCCATGCATGCATTCTCTATTATGTTCCATTCATGACATTGAGATCATCCTAAAATGAATGGACCTTGGCTAAGGTATATTTTAAAGTTTAAAATGAACTCGATGCATGTTCACTTGCTTTTACGAAAATAAACCCAAGGTTCCTGAGGACGTAGATGATGACACCTAGGTAGTAGGAGGCCCTACTGAGATTCTTTAGCGAGATTCTCACTCCTCTATCTCTTTCTTTCCGTCACGTCTTCAGATGGCGATGTTCGTAGTGTTTGTGGACACCCCGACATGGGAGGTGCACTATGACCCGGCTCACGGGTCATACCATTTTGACGGGCAGTGCACGGTGCGGGTTTTCATGTTCGTAGGACTCCCCTTCGCTCATCCCGTGCACACTCATCGCTTCTCCCCGACTGCACCCTATGGCGACGACGAGCGGGTTTTTGAGCGCGCCCGTACGCATGACGAGAGAGTGCTCCGCATGCACACCGCCGCCTTAGCCATGCGAGACTATCCCGATTACATGCCGCGGACCTGCTTCTCGGAAACCGACCCGTCCGAGGACCCGCTTACCCATCCGTATAGCGAGAGCTCTGCCCCCTCTCCCCCACCGTTAAGGGAGGGCAGTGAGGATACCGTGACTCAGCCACGGCTTGCACATCGACCGGAGATGCGGCCACACCGCGAGGGTCACTCTCGATCCCCGTTCCGTCAATTAACGCCAGAGGAGCTCACCCAGTTTCCCGGATATGTGCCTCGCTTGCGAGATGGGCGTCAGTAGAAAGTGACGATCGACCGATGGAGTACCCGGGTAGAGCACACACCACTTAGATAGAGATGAACCTCCTTTTGTTTCAGAGGTCATCCCGTTAGTTGCACTTGGGTAGGGGAGTAGTTTATGTTTATGTTTATGTTATGTTGTATCTCCTTTCATGTGTTCCTTTGTACCAAATTAAGTCTCACACTTATAAGTGGGCAAGTTATATATATATGAGAGATGATATTCAGTGTTTTCCCATGATGTGCCTTTATGTGCCTTATGTTATGACGTTATGAGATGTATGTTTTGTCCGTTACTTATTATATCGCATCACGCGGCTCTCACTTTGTATTTCAAAAAAAAATTTACCCGTATTTTTCGCTAAGTATTTCAAAGTTAAATTGAGAACTATGAAGTAACAGACTAATGATTAACCTAAGTATGTTCTAGAGTATTAGATTAAAAATTAGGATGTTACACAGTAAAGCACACATGATAGTTAACATCTTGGTTTCTCCAAAGCCCATCTTGCTCTGGCTTTGCATTTGCTGACCATGGATCAGGGGAATGACTTGAGGCCCAAGTCAATGAAATTTATTTTTGTTTATTGTCAAGTTGAAGTTTGGTAACATAGGGCACCACACATTTTGGCACGTTTTTACAGGGTGGCAGCAGCAGAAATCTCTTCAAGTTCTAAACAAAATTAATAGCTATGGTATCAACACAAAAAAAGATTTTAGAATGTTATGATAAATATGATAGATGCTATGAGAAAGTATGGTTGTCTTCATTGCACGGCGAAGGTTCAAGTCAATAAAATTAAGGAGGATTCCACCCCACACTTACAACCTTGGTTTGGTTTACGAGACTATGGTCTCTCAAATGCCAATGATAATAATATCCAGTATACATTCTTCAAAGTTTCACAAGTAATTTGATAGTACCATGTTATTAATTACAATTAAAATTGTCACGTATGTATTTGATGTTAAAAGTGTTTTTATCTTTTACCTCTTAATTATCATTCATATTAAATAAGTATTAATATCTAAAAAATATTACATAAATTTACAAATATATCTAATCATGAAAATACCAAAGAATAAAAAAATGCGACTTGACAGGAAATGTAATAATATACACATTTGTTTACACATTTTCTATTTTATGTTAGAGATGTTATATTCATTTATATTTTAGATATGTAAACTTTAATTAATTTCAGATAAACTTATTTTATAATAAAATATAC
Source organism: Dalbergia cochinchinensis (assembly GCA_031216125.1). NCBI lineage: Eukaryota > Viridiplantae > Streptophyta > Magnoliopsida > Fabales > Fabaceae > Dalbergia > Dalbergia cochinchinensis. Next base: position 26,722,991 of record CM062371.1, read on the forward strand.
TAATCATATTTTCTTTGCATATAATGCAGTAACATGAAGAATCTTTTAGATATTCAATTACTTTTTGGCCTCTCAATTAAATCTGAGTACCATCAAGAGTAGTTGGAATGACATTTAAAGAAAACAAGTTACATAACTTTGAAAAATACATTATTTAAGTGCGTGAACTTAATACTAATTTCTTTTACTCTTTTTTTGTTTGATATTTAGATATGTTACGTTATATTTAAATATTTATTTTTATTTTCGTAAGGTTTTCATATGTAATATTTAGCACTAAATTATAATAATTCCAAAAAAAAAGCAACTTAATAGTTACCCCTATATTTATTTCCTCATCTTCACAAATCGATACCAATAAACAAAAAAAACAACTCCGTGCCTGTCGAGTTGCTAGTATTAATAATTGATATAAAAATTATTTTTGGCATCTTAGGTGCCTAAAAGGATAATTACAGGTGTTAGATTGGATAGTTCTGCAAAATGCGAAAAATTGTACCTTGAGTATCTCATTATGGGAATTTTGGCCAAATGAGTTTAATTAGAGTTAGTAATGATTTTGAATGTGTCCATGTATTCAAAATACCATTTATGATGTTAAGAATAAGTTTTAGAAGCATTGGCACTTACTAAGTGTAAAAGAATGGAATCTTTGCACTTTAACCCCTAAAATCTAACAAAATTTGGCCAATGGCCCAAAATGGTTTTTATGATGAATTTAAATGATTTCTAAGTGGTATGGGTCTCTTAAAAGTGTAAATTAATTTTGAGAATCATTAGTTTGAGAAAAAGTGTTGAAGGAGGAAATTTACATCCACAAACTTTTAGAAATCGCAATTTTGACCCCTTTTAGGGCTAAAGTGTAATTATCAATAATTTCATGATATTAATGTGAATGATATGTTATGAGAGCTATGTTCGTATGAATTGCTTGCAAATTATATGACTTGAAGTGATTATGCAAAATTAGGAATTGATGACTATGCATGCTTGATTATTGAATTATGCAAGTGATGATTATTGTCTATATTGTACATATATCTCGTTGAGCATAACTTATGCATTAGCTGGGTTCGGTCTTTGATTTTCGACATATTAGGTAGGAGCATGTTTACCTTTCAATGAGATGTTCATATGCTTATGGATATATGTGAAATGAGATGCATGCTTATGTGATTAATGATATGATGATTTGTGGCATGTTGTGATTATGAATGATTAATTGAGATGCAGGCTTGATCTGTTATATGTCAGGAAGCAAATTTGGGAAAAACTCTATTCCTAATCGTCATGCTACTGGATTTTCGCAAAATTTGTGGACCTAGAAAAATTATGAAGTTTTGAGCATGAAAATGTTGAATGATAAGTTATGATGATGGCTATAATTATATGCTCATATTTAAATCTCTAAAGGACATGCTGAGATTAAAGGTGATATAAGACACATGAAAATGATCCTCTAGACTTCAGGAATTAATGGTTATAAAAGGTGACACTATGCCCCTTATCCCACATTCCAGGAGTCAGGAATTTGCTTATCGAGAGAATAAGTGTAGACTAGTGACGACTAGTTAGGTATGAACTCATAACCTAGAACTCTCAAGAGGAGAGAATATTAGGGTGGCCCATTAGAAGAGGAAAAGAAAGCTAAGTCACCTAAAAGAGTAAAAAGGAAAGATTATGTTATGATGATTTATGTTCCCTATGCTATGTTAATTTAGTTCAAGTCTTGTGAAATGTTGCTTAGGCATTAACATGCATTAATAATATGGTATGATGCATTCATGATAGTAGGACTCATGCTAAAAGATACGGACCTCGGTTAATGGCTTTATTTAACTTTAATTAATGAATCTTGCTATGTCCACTATTTTTATAATGAAACCTGAGGTTCCTGAGGGTAAAGAGGATGACATTTGTTTGCAGACGAAAGCCCTACTAAGATTCTTATACAAATTTCTCATTCTTTCTCTATTTTTTTCATCTCGTCTTCAGAGGGCGATGGCTATGTTCATGATCTACATTGATGTACTCACCTAGGAGATGCACTATGACCAAGGCAACCAGTCATATCACTTTGTTGGTAGAAAAGCATATGAGAAGAGGGGTTGAATCATATTTTGCTTTTTCTTTCCTATTTTGCTTCTGAAAAACTTAATCAAAATACTCTCAAGCTGTGAGCTTGAAGTGTAGCAGAAACAGTATTAAAGACGTTAGAAAGTGAGCTGTCTGAACTAAGAAAGTTAACTAAACACATAAAAGAAAGCTTTCCAGAAGAAAGATGGTAGTCAAACTAAATGGAGCAAATAAATAAAAGATGAACGAAAAGAAAGATACTGCTTAGGAGTTTTTATACTGGTTCGGCCAACCTGTCTACATTCAATTCTCAATAACAATTAAGTTCCACTAAACATTTCTCAAACCCGAGAAGGAAGAAGAATAGTCTTTAAAATAGCCTTCCTAAGTTCTGACCTGTGACCAGTAGACGACCCCTACTATTACAAACCAAGTAGTTATTCACCAGTCTCTTCAAACTGAACTGAGTAGTCTTTGACCAGCCTCTCTAAGCTAAACCAAGTAGTCTTTGACCATCTTCTTCAGGCTAAACCATCATCAGTAAAACACCTTTGCAGTCACGTTACAAGTAGTCTTTGACTAGCCTCTCCAAGCTAACTCACATCGATCACTACTGGATCGAGGTTACAAAGGTTTGTGTTTGGATTTGCAACTCAAACTAACCTACACTCAAGTTTCCTTAAGATATACAGTGAAAGACCTGGGATAACTTGAATGACTTCTTTTTAACTATTCCTCTTTGGAAGAATGTATAAAAAATGAAAGAACTTAGAAAGAAGATTTTTAGAATCAAGGAAAAATGATTACAAGATGTAATGAACTTTACAAGAAGATAAGGAGAAATTTTCATAGCATTTTTTCTTTTTGAGCAAAGTCTGTCCCTTTCTTTTGAAAGCATAGCATCTCTATTTATAGATGGCCTTACTTATGACCATTACTCTTGATCAGATCTCCAAGTGACGTGTTGATTATCTATTTGTGTCCTGGAAAAGTAGTCTAAAAGATTAGCCTAACTATTTTTCAAACCTATTACAGAAGTTATTGTAAAATTGAGGTTTCTGATGTTCCTTCAGAAACTACTCTTACTTTCTGTTTCTAAACTTTTTCTCCTAGAAGCTAGGGTAGTTGACCAAGTTGGCAGAAGAGATGATACGCCAATCTGTCATTGGTTTTGACTTTTGAATTTGAATTTCAAATTTCTCTCCTTTTCTTGTAGAGCGCATTGTTTCACTGTCAAGTGAACTTTATGATATGCGGTATCATTTTCTTAATAAGACTTTGGTCTTCTAGTATTCAATCAGAGTTTTTGATGATAAAAGCATTGTGAATGTGATGATTGAAGATTGTAGAACACAATGGCTTCAGAGTTTGATTGATATCTTTATTTCAAGCATACTTTTTGAAGTCCAATGCTACTTTTTAAAGTCCTGAGTGTTAGTTTCTTGAGCTAAATGTATTTCTTCACTTTGTTAGACGTGTTTATGCTCAATTTAAGATATAATTATCATTTCCATTTAGTTTTTATCTCTTAATACGAGATACAATATGTTTACACATGTAAAGTGAAATTAATCTCGCTTAAAGAAACCATGTTATGCCAATGAAGGAACATGCTTGCTACTACAAGAAGCTCAAGAAAAACATTAGTCATTCTTCAAAATATTTTCTTAAATTGGCTTTGTTGTCATTCAAAACATATTGCTTTAAAGATTTCAAAAAGTTTTTGGAGTTAATAGTTACTCGCTTTTGGTTTTCCACAGCTACTCCTTTCTCTGATGATTTTGCATTTAAGTGTGATCGCCATGCTGCATCTGTAACATCCTAATTTTTAACCCAATACTCCTAGAACGTATTTAGGTTAATCATTGGTCTATTACTCTTTTAGTCTCTTTCTTTAAAACCTTTCTTTAAAATACTTAGCGGAAAACACGGGTAGAAATTTTTTGAAAACATAAACAAAACGTGAGCTTCGCATAATCGTAAAAGGTTGTTAACGTAAAGCGTAAACATGAAAAGAATAACATAAATAGAATCATCAGACAGGCTCCACAGAAAAAACAACTATCAGCACATCATCATATAACATTAACTTCAAATATCAAGTCAAACAATATTAATAGTATTAATGATATAGAAATATTTCACAATAATACCACATCAAATATATTGAGCCCACCTGTAAGGGTTGAGCATGCAACAATCCAAAAACTCCACATAACTATGATGTAAATAAGTTAAGACTATGTCCTCACTTTCGTTGCGCCACACTGTTCTCGACCATCAAGCTACTTCCATGTCGGCACCTCAGGGCAATCCATGGACGTCGTTGTTAACCTTAGCTGAAGACGAAAATAGAAAAGAAAGATAGAGGGATAATCTATAAAACTAAAATAGTGGCAAATAGATGAATACATGATGGGGCAATATAATGAGTAAAACATCATATAACATGCATGGGCAGGCAGGAAAACCCATGGTAATTGACTCTTTATGAATGAATTCTCACATTTCTTTCTTATTAATTCCACCCTCTTACATCATCACCAAAACTAACCAACATGCCAGCCCCTGTGATTTTCACATTTACCATCAAAACCAATAGACCTAACCGATCGCCTAGGATGAGCTCAACCTAACTAGTCGTCGCTAGATTTAATATGGGGTAATAGAGGGGATAACACATCATTTTCTTATTGGATCATTTCTTTTTCGAAATGCATCTACTGGCATCCAGTGTATAGTGATATTGTCCGCTTCGGCAGGCTCGATGTCCATACCCCCCAAGGTTTTGCTTTCTCCTCACCGTAGTAGGAGAAATGTGTTTCGGCATGCTATGCATGAATGCAACATAAACACATGTTCTCAAATATCAACATGACATATCACTTCCTTGCCTTTCTTATTATGAATATGCAACTTACGTGGATTACCTCCCAATACCTTTGTAACAGCCTGGTTTGGCACATGAGGACCTCTGTCCCCTTAGGAACCACACGGTTTTACTTTCCCCATTTGGCACATGAGGACCTCTGTCCCCTTAGGCACCGCACGATTTTGATTTCCCCGTTTGGCACATGAGGACTTCTGTCCCCTTAGGCACCGCACGGTTGTGTCTTTGGGAGACTTGAGCTCTGTGAAACGCATTCGCAAGGTTACGACATGGCCTATGCCACCCGTAATGATCCCGTGACTGGCTCTGATAGAAACTAGAGGATCACTTCCCAAGTTTTATATCTCTTAGCTATGGCATGTTCTTTACAAAGATGCAATGCAACCATAAATCATTATTCAACTTATCATGCTCATAAACTTAAAAGTCATGCATCTCAATCAAATAAGCATCATCATGCCACAACATAACTCATCAAGTAATAAGTGCACAAGCATGCATAGCTTTCATCACGCATATTCTTAAGCATATCATATTTCAATATATATAAAAATGAACATGCCATACAAGATCATAGATTCGAGTCATACAAGATCATAGCTTCATGTTATACAAGTAGGGAAAATACTTATTGCATATTTTGGGTTTTGGTAATTGATTACATGAGCCTTGTAATTGATTACACAGTTTCAAATTTCAAAACAGATAAATTGAGGGCTCTGGTAATCGATTACATAAGCCTTGTAATCGATTACACCTGTTGAAAATACTTTCTGGGGCTCCAAGAACATCCGAGGAATCGATTACTTAAGGCCAGGATGTGTAATCAATTACATGATATTGTAATCGATTACTTAGGTTAAAAGTTCATCTTTAAGCATAGCAAAACTCTCTGGTAATCGATTACATGGGCTTGGTAATCGATTACTAGCACCTTCAAAATACGAAAATTTAAGTTTAAAATACCTTCTAAGTTATTTCTTCCTTCTCAAACCATTTTGAACCTTATTCCAACACTCTTTTTGAAATCAAAACGTTTTTGTAACAATAAATGCTCATAGTTTCAAGATTAAGTTGAAAGAGTTAAGTCTTGAGCTCTAGATCTTTAGTTGATGACATAAACATAAACATGCTAATGCAAGCTTCATTTTAATCTTAGCATTAATAAGTGATAACAAGGAAAAATAAATGTGCAAGGCTTGAAAATAAACATGAGAATGCAAGTTCATTCTTAATTTTTAAGTTTAGGTGATGGCTTGAAACATAACCATGCTAGACAAGAAATGTAAACATGAAATGCAAGTTCATTTCTTATCTTTGAGCTTTAGGTGATGACTTGAAAAATAAATATGATGTGCAAGTTCAATTCTTTATTTTAGTGCTCTAGGCCCTTTAGAGTTTTCACTCTAAATCAATAATCAACTTTAAGGTTGAAATAGGTAGGGTTTGAGATTAATTATTAAGGTGATAGCAAAGAAAATAAACATGAATGCAACCATTTCTTATCTATTTGAGTCCTAGGCTCAAGATTATTCTTCTCAACAACATAGTTTCTCTGTTTTGTTAAAAACCCTTTCAAAAGTGAAACCTTCAAGCTTTAGAGGTCAAACAAGTGATGGTTTTGCAACCAACTATTCTTCTCAACAACATAGTTTCTTTGTTTTGTTAAAAACCCTTTAAAAAGTGAAACCTTCAAGCTTTAGAGGTCAAATAAGTGATGATTTTGCAACCAATACTCAAGATCCTCATTATTAAGCCATGGTTTCTTCATTGTATAGGCCATTTGGCCGAAAAATCAAAGAGGAGGGAAAGGAAATAGCAAAACCAAAAAGAAAAAGGGAGAAAGAAAGTAACATCAACATAGCATCATTTCAAACCATAAGTTTAAACAACAAATGAGAAGAAGACAACTCCCTACCAAAGATATGTTTTCTTGGAGATGGAAAGGACTTGATCTTGAGAAAAGGATGAAAGGAAAATCTTCCTTGGAGCTTGGAGGTGTGTTCGGCCAAGGAGAGAAAGAAAGGAAGAAAGTTGTGTTTCTTGAGTTTGATTTTTGGAAAGGCAAGGCTAAGTGTTTAGAAAGTAGTGTATGGTTAAGAGGTGGTTCTTTGTGAGTAAGAAGAAGATGAAGAAGATGAAAAGAACTCTTGAGAGAAAATGAAAGAAACTCAAGAATGCTCTTTGAAGCTTGAACTTAACAAATGAACAAAAATGCAACCAAGTCTATCTAGGCATGGTATTTATAGACAAATGAAGATGCATGGAGGAGGAGTGGAGGCCAAGACCTCATGTTCCATGAGGTGAGAGAATTTGTTCCATGGAGGTATGGGAAGGTATGGTGGTGAGTATGGCTCTAAGTATGGCCAAGTATGGCCTTGATTGTGTATTTGAAATTAAAATTAATTAATTCTTTAAAATGGAGGAGGAGGAGTGGCGGCCTTCTTCTTAATTAGGGGGGAAGATCACAATTTAATATGTATTTAGGAGTAAGTTTAGTGTAATATCCTAATTTTTAACCCAATACTCCTAGAACGTATTTAGGTTAAACATTAGTCTATTACTCTTTTAGTCTCATTCTTTAAAACCCTTCTTTAAAATACTTAGTAGAATTTACAAATAAATTTTTCTTTTTTTGAAACTTGAAAACAAAACGCAAGCCGCGTGCTAACCTAACGTTCATCATAACCATAATGTACAAGAAAAAGTAATCACACCATACATAATCATGAAATATAGTATTATACATAGCAACATAATATCATCACATCTTCATAGATACATAAATTACTAGCATCATTGTACCATCATTTACATCAAAACATGCACATATATATGGAGTGATCCTTATTCGCTTACGAGGGTGGATAAGTATCAACTTAAAAGCTAAACTATCTATGCTTCTGCAGCGACCCTCTGCTTCGTTTGCTAGTGTGACCCTTAAGCACGAGCCTTAGAAGAAGTCACGAACCTCATTGTAATCCTCGTCTGGAAACGACACAGAAGAAAGAAAGGGATGAGAAACTCGTTCAAGATTCTCAGTAGGGATTTTCGACTTTAACACAGGTGTCATTGTCATCATCCCCGGCCACCTTGGTTTTAATTATGAAAAGGTGTACATGTATAAGGTTTGGTTTTAGACTTTACAAATCTATTTATCCAAAGTGGGTGTCTTTTAGTATGAGTCTTAATGACATGAATACAACAGATATTGGATGAATGCATGACAATACCATATGCACATTAACATGAAAATCATAGCACTTAGGTCTAACATAAAGAAACATAAATCATGTACGTGGCATAAAAAGGCACAGTACTTTTCATGTGATATCTTTCTCATAAGTCAAACTCTTAAGTTCTTTTTCCTTAAAGACCACCCTCTTAGTGTATTCACCAAAAATCCAACCGACTCACCGGCCCCGGCAATAATCTGGTGACCAAACTACATCTCTCCTATTACCTAGGAATGAGCTCAAACCTAAATAGTCATCGCTATATTTAATATGGGGTAATAGAGGGGGGTAATACATCATTTCTTCTTCGAAATGCATCTACTGGCATCCAATGCACAGTAATATTGTCCGCTTCGATAGGCTCGATGTCCATACCCCCCCCCCCGATTTTGCTTTCTCCTCACTGTAGCAGGGGAAATGCATCTCGATACTATGTCACATTTGTTCTGGGGGTGCTCAGCCGAACCAGTGTCACCCAGAACGTATCTCATGGAGTTTTCAAAAACTTTTCTAAGTTCTCAAATTTGATGGAAATTTGGCAGCATAACGGCTGTAAACCGAATTTCCTCAAATTTGTTGTATGCCACGAAATATATAGAGCATGCATAGCCATTCAACATCAACACAGGATATCAAGTCATTTAGTCAAACTCATCATAGCATATACGTCATCACATCATTACTTTTAACATTCTTAAAAGATAGCATGCTCCTAACCAGTTTGCCAGAATCGAGGACCAGGCTCAGCTAATGCATATGCTATGCCCAAGTCATTCTCATAGTTAAACATACATCTATTTGAAGTCATAAAGTTCCTTATGTCTTGAGACCTATAGTGTCTTATGCTTTGACCCTTGCGGATCTAAATCTTGAAAACTAATTATGCTAACATCCATTTTTATCCTTTTATGCACCTATAGGTTCACAACTAATTATCCTCATTAATTTCTATGTTTAGGAGCAAAATCGAACAACTCCATGAAGATTTTCAATTTCTAAATCTTGCAATTATGGGGTTCTAGAAACTACATTTTAGACCTTTTCTATGTTCTGTCTTCGCCTAAGGCGCTATAAATCAAATCTAAACCAATTATGGGATATTCCTATACCTATGAACTAATTATAAACCATGTTTACTGCATTATAAGGTTGCTGGATAGAAATAGAAAATTAATTAATCTAAGTGTTCTGGAATTGCACTTTTACGGTTTTATTGTTACTAGTTTCTCTATAGGTACCAAAAATTAATCCTACATCAAATGTTACCAAGTTTTTCACAATTAAACAATCCTAAACTGAATGTTATCATACTAAAATAGTTTTGGCAATGGCTAAAAATAAATGGGTCAAAACTATGCTAAAACTCAACTTTACAGTTTTTCTGTGGAACTAGTTTCTTTCCTAACATGCATAGACAAGCTCTTATCTCAACATGTATAATTTTCACACATTCTAACATAACAAAACAATATCATACAGAAGCAAGCACATGAGGGTAGAACCGAAACATTAAAGCTCAAGCATCATTCAAAAATCGTGTCCTTAATACATACAAGTTACTAGTTTCTCTTGAAATCATTTTAGGACTTCTAAAAGTCATTGAAACCCATTTTATTTTCTAAAAGGAGACTAAAAATAACAATAGGGTAGTAGCTAATTCAAGGCATGATTAGAAGAGGTTTAACTCATAAATCTTGTTGGTAATAATCTTATAAAACTCTTAAGGCCTAAAGAAAATCTTAGAACATAGATTGTTGGCTCTTGTGACTAGATGAAACTCACATCAAGTTCATCATCATCACATGGCCGAAATATGCATCCATGGGGATATTTCCATAACCAAACTTTAACTTGAGATAAAGAGGGCAAGTCTTTGAGCTTCTATGGTCTCTAAGTGATGACAAAATGTAAACATGCTATACATCCCATTTTATTTTTCATTATAAAGTAAAGTGAGAATTTCAAAGTAAATATGAGATGCAAGAACTTGAAATATAAATATAAAGTGCTAGAAATATAAATATTCAAGACATGAAAGTAAATATGCAAAGCTTGAAAGTAACTATGCAAAGCTTGAAAGTAAACTATGCAAAGCTTGAAAGTAAATATGCAAAGTTTGAAAGTAAATATGCAAGGCTCGAAAGTAAATATGCAAGTTCATTTTATCTTTTAGGATTTAAGTGATGACTTGAAACATAAATATGCTAGACAAGGAAACGTAAACATGAATGCAAGTCCAATTCTTTATTTTAGTGCTCTAGGCTCCACAACAATCGACTTTAAGGCCGAAATAGGTGAGTTTCAAGATTAATTATTAGGTGATATGAAAATGCAACTCTTGTTTTAATCTTTACGTTTTAGGTGATGGCCAAAAATAAATATGCTAGGCAAGGAAAGTAAATATGAATGCAAGTTCATTTTATATTCTTCACTAGAGCTCTTGCAACACTTTAAAGGAACTTAAACCTCAACCCAAACTTATCATAGCAAGACAAAACAAGCTTTAGAGTTCTTGTACCAAGGTTTACAAAGAAACCATATGGTGTAAACTTCATCATCAAGCTCTAAGGAAATGGATTAAAAGAACAAATCAAGTTAACATTCCCTTAAAAATGAAAACTCAAACTTAAAGAAAAGGAAAGAAAACCGAAATGCTCTTTGGTTCAAAAACCAAGTTTCAAGCTTTAGAGGTTACACAAGGGGGGATTCTCATGATCTACCTTTTGGACCCTCATCATCAAGCCAACATTTTCAAGATTCAAAGGCTTCAAGGCTAAAAATCAAAAGAGAAATAAAAAAGTTCTAAAAGTCAAGAGGAACTAGCAAAAACTCATTTTTATTAAAGCTTTAAAAGACCAAACTTTAAAGAACAAAATCCCTACCAAGTGGTGAAGAGGAAAGCTTGTTTCTTGAAGTGAAAAGAGAAGAAATCTTGCTTCCAAGTGGTCCTTGGATTTTCGGCCAAAGAGGTGAAAAAGGAAGGAAAAGTTTTTGTGTGAGCTTGATGTGTAAGGATGAAAGCTTATGTGTTTGAATGGTGATCTAGGGTGGTTGTGTGGTGGTTTGAGGTTGTGAGGGGTGGCTCATTGGTGGAGATAAAGAAGATGAAGAAGAAGAGAACTTTTGAAGAAAATGAGAGAACTTGAGACAACTCTTAAAAACTCAAAGCTAGCAAATGAAATAAAGGTTCTCACAAGTTTATTTGCATGTGTACTTATAGAAAAACAAAACCAAGGGTAAAGGAATGAAGGGGGTGGCCGAACCTCATGTTCCATGAGGGGAGAGAATTGGTTTCATGGAGGCATGATGAGGTATGGTGGAAAGTATGGATAGGTATGGCCTAAGGTATGGTTCTAAGCATGGTTCTTTGAGTGTTTTGGATGAACAAACATGTGATGGACAATGGAAGGTGAGGTGGCGCCATTTTCTTCATGAAATGGGGGAGGAAGATCTTTCATTTAATTGTGGTTTAGAGTTGTATTTAGGTGTGCCTTTGATTAGGCTTAAGTTTAGGAATTTGTGAGAAAGTGTTTAGGTGACTAAGGATGTAATTAAGGATTTTAAGACAAGGTTAGGGAGTGCTCTTGCTTCATTAGTGCAATAAAAACTCATTTTAGTGTATAAACAATTCTAGGCACAATTCCTTAATTTAAGAAATTGAAGAGAAAAAAACACTATTCAAGATTCCGAGACTAGGAATCTTGAGTTTTAAAAAAATATTTAGGTTTAATCTAAGCAATTTTAGGTTCTAATTAATTTTAATAACTTATTTTGACTCTAGATTAATTATGAAAATTAATTAATCTTTGATTAGAGCCTAATATTGCTTAGATTTGCTTAATTACATTATTAAGTTCAAACGGCACTATTCTAGGGATAAAATCGTAATTTTGCACAAAAACTGTCAGAGATCACCGGGACTTAAACAGATATTTTTGAACGCCTGAAAACATCATTTTAAACCTTCGGGGAAAGTTTTAGGCTCGAACGGCACCTTTACCTACATGAAAATGCTATAGGGGTATTTTGGTCATTTTGACCCAAAACTGCAGAAAACAAGATTTTCATTTTCGAAATCACTCAAGGACCATCTAATCCCCTTCAAACATTGAGTTGACCCTTCGAGGACTACCAGGCTGGCTATCCTCGAATTCCGGGCAGAAAATGACCTCAGGGACATTTTGGTCATTTTTTTCTTAGACAGAAAATCGGGCCGTTACACTTAGGGGTAGTATTTGATTAGGCCAAAGATTAGAGTTTTGTGACTAAGTGTTTAGGTCAGTAAGTAGGTAATTAGGGCCTGTAAGACTAGATTAGAAGGTGGTCTCTCTAAATTAATGAAGTCAAACTTTATTAACTTGGAATCCAATGTCAACAACATTCCTTGATTTAGGGAATTGGAGAGAGAAAACATTATTCCTAGATTCCTTTCTTAAAGAATTAAAACTAGAAAAGAGTTTTGAGTTCCTCTAAGCAATCTTAGGTTCTAATTAACCTCAATTAATTATTTTGACTCTAAATTAGTAATTAGAATTTACTAATCTTTAATTAGAGCCTAATATTGCTTAGGTTTCGTTAAACATATCATTAGGCCCAAAATGCACTATGTAGGGGCAAAATCGTAATTTTGCTCAAAAATTGCCCGGTACCACCGGGACTTAAACAGACATGCCTAGACTCAAAAAATCGTCATTTAAAACCTTTGGGTGAAGTTCGGGCTCAATCAGCTCATCAATCAGCGTTAAATAGCTACAAGGACGTTTTGGTCATTTAGCGCATCGGAACTCAAAAACGAGATTCTTCTGCTCTATTAGCATACATACCACACATATCCCCTTTTAACATTGAGCTGACCCTTCGAGGACTGCTGGGTCGGCTATCCTTGAATTCCGGATGAAAAATGACCTCAGGGGCATTTTGGTCATTTTTGCTCAGACAAAAAAATCAAGGTGTTACAGCATTTGCCATGAAAGATTTCCTGAAGCAAGTGCCCTAGTCACCACTTCGCCCCTCTGTTTCGCGGTTTGACCTGACTGAGAAGTCACCTTCCTAGTATTCCTCAGACGATTCTACACCTACGGTCCCCATGGAGGTGGCAACTGGTGGCGATGAGGAGACTACGGTGATGCAGCCATTGAAAAGAGTCCAATAAGTTCATAGAGGAGCTTCTCATCCATGTCGTGGTGCCCATGTTCACCTATTGGTCATCTTGCAACACCTACCTACATTGCTTGCATGCTTGGATACCTTCATCCCTCTAGGGAGCAACATGCTTAGGAGTTGACATCAGATCTCGTAGAGTGCTTGTGCATATCTTGTGAAGAGGATAGCCTTTTTTTGTTATTATATTCTACTATAGGCATATCTTAGTAGGAGTTGTGAGATGGGAGGTTTTAGTAGGCTGTCTATATTGACTACTTATGTTCTGTTTATATTTTCCCATCGAATTACTTTACTTAGCCTAACCTCTTGGGCATGATACTATTTAGTAGTTTGTTTGGGTGTGTGTTATGGAACGGTTAACACACACGTACACACACACACACACACATATGATGATGTGTTTATGCTCATTATGTTGTTACATCCGAATTTTATGTATGCCCATGGAGTGTTTTATTTCCTCTATTGTATAAGACAAATGGCGTGTTTTATTTAGTACAGGCAGCTCATTTTTTTTTAATGTAAAAAAAAATTCTCATATTTTTGCTAAAGTATTTCCAAAAGTTAAGGATAGGAACTGAAACAAAAAAGTAATACCTAATAATTAACTTAAATGCATCATAGGCATGTTGGGTTAAATATTTAAGGTGGTCAATGATACTTCTGTTGTGAAGGTTGGCCTAGTTACTAAGAGTTGTTTCCCCACTTCAAGTTAGGGTGATTTTTCCAATTTGGGTTATATGTGTTCCCAAATGGAAACTGGCCTGGCTGGCTTTGAAGTTGACTTTAGAAAGGACTTATTGCTGCCACACTAGTGGTTAAGTCATCTTGCAGTGCTGGGCACATGTTTGTGTGATGATCATTAGAGGTACAAATGCCATAGACCTTATGAACCACTTGAGTCCAGAAAATGCTTGTAGGGTCTAGGCCAACACTGGATGCTCGAGCGGGCTAACCTCATGAAGGCCCTTGGTATTTATGGCTGCTTGCAAAAATTTTCCAGGCCCTTGGTATTTATGGCTGCTTGCAAAAATTTTCCAGCTATTTTATCTATCAAGGTAAAGGCCTCTTCTAGTGTTTTATCTAGGGGTGCCCCTCCAGTTATAGCATTAATCATGCATATATTAGCAGGCATAAAACCTTCATAAAATATTGAAGGAGGAGCTATATTGGGATTAGATGGTTGGGGTAGCTGCACATAGGAGCTTGAAATGCTCCCAATACTCATGCAAGGTCTCATCAAATTGGCGGATCCCATTAATGTCTTTTTGGATAGGTGCAAGTCGAGACACGGGGAAGTATCCCTCTAGGGATACTTTCTTCAGTCTCATCCAATTGTTCACCATGCCATCTGATAAGTTGAAGAACTAATTTTCTGCAACACTATCTAGGGAGAATGTAACGCCTGATTTTTTCTTGTGTACAAATGACTAAAATGCCCCTAAGGTCATTTATACCCGGGAATCGAGAACAGTCAGTCCCGGCTAACCTCAAGAGGTTGGTTTTATGATTGAAGGGGATCAATTGAGTTGTGCATGATCTTAGAGGTTAAAATCTCAGATTTTGTTTTTCCAAGTGAAATTACCAACATACCCCTGCGGCTAATTAATAAAGAATTAATTACTGATTGAGCCCAGACTTCATTTGGAAGTTTGGAATGTTATTTTCAAGGAATGTATGATGTCAGTATAAATCTGGGTGGTCCCAGGGAGTTTTTGTATAAAATTACCATTTTGCCCCTAATTAAGGGCATAATGAGCTTAATTACATGATTAACAAAATCTAAGCAATATTAGGCTATAATTAAAGATTAATTAATTTTAGTTATTAATTTTGAGTCAAAATAATTAATTAAGGTTGATTAGAGTTTAAGATTGCTTAGGGAAAGCTAAATCCCTTTTTAAATCAAGTGGTCTTATATCATCAAAAAGTCAAAAAGGTGAATAGTGTATAATTCCATAATTTAAGGAATTGTGTTAGTTATTGAAATTCAAAATAATTGAGTTTAATTCAAATAAAATGAACTTAACTCCTCTAAATATTTATGACCACTCCTTAATCATGATCTTGAAATTCCTAAATACATGATTATCAACCTAAACACCTAATTACTCATTCCTAACCATTTTCCTAATTAAATCTACCTCTAATACACATCCTAACCTATATTAAGATGAAGCTTGCCCCCCAAGTTCTTCTAGAAGGCCGCGGCACACCCCCCCATCTTCATCCTCTCATGTTTTAATTTTTCTATAAATACACATGCAAGAAAACTCTTATCACACCATTTGTTCATTTCTTGCAATCTTAGTTCAAGAATCCTCAAAGTTTCTCTCTAGTTTCTCAAAGAGTTCTTCTTCTTCTTCTTCTTCATTTCTTCCAAGAACCATCACTCATCACCACCTCTTAACCCCAAACCACCACACAACCACCATAGATCTTCCTTTAAACACCTAACCTCTCCATTTCTAAGATCAATCCCAAGACACATCTTCATTCCTCTTTTTCTTCTCTTGGCCGAAACCACTTCCTTGCTTCAAGGAGGAATTGTTCTTCTCATCTCATTTTCAAGACCAAGCTCTCTCTTTTCTTTAGTAGGGATTTTTGTTTTGTTGTTCTTTCTCTTGTTCCTTGTTTCATTTTTAGGCCTTGTTGTTTTTGGTTTGATCATTTCTTGCAATCTTAGTTCAAGAATCCTCAAAGTTTCTCTCTAGTTTCTCAAAGAGTTCTTCTTCTTCTTCTTCTTCATTTCTTCCAAGAACCATCACTCATCACCACCTCTTAACCCCAAACCACCACACAACCACCATAGATCTTCCTTTAAACACCTAACCTCTCCATTTCCAAGATCAATCCCAAGACACATCTTCATTCCTCTTTTTCTTCTCTTGGCCGAAACCACTTCCTTGCTTCAAGGAGGAATTGTTCTTCTCATCTCATTTTCAAGACCAAGCTCTCTCTTTTCTTTAGTAGGGATTTTTGTTTTGTTGTTCTTTCTCTTGTTCCTTGTTTCATTTTTAGGCCTTGTTGTTTTTGGTTTGATGAACAAGTTCTTCCTCTTTTATCATGTTTCATTTTCAATTTAATCTTCCTTTTTCATGCTAGTTTTGGTTTTGATTGCCAATAAAATGTTGGAGCTATAGCTTGATGATAATGGATCTTGGTGATGGTTGTAAAACTATCATGTAATAGACTATTAAAAGCTCAAAGTTTTGGGTTCCATATTGTTTTCAAAAGGTTGAGCTAAAATAGAGTAATATATTTATGCCATCACTTAATTAACTTAAGTTCAAGGCTCACCCCTTTCAACCTTAAAGTTGATCGATGATTTAGAGTGATTACGCTAAATAGGAGACTTGAGCACTAAAAGAAAGAAATGGAAATGCATTCATATTTATTTTCCAAGTTATCACCTAAATCTCAAAGATTAAAGCTTGAATTAACATGTTTATGTTTATGTCATCACCTAACTAATTAAAGTTCAAGACTTACCCCTTTCAACCTTAAAGTTGATTGGTGTTTTAGAGTAAATACTCTAAATAGGAGTCTTGGGCATTAAAACTAAAGAAATGGAAATGCATTTATATTTATTTTTCCAAGTTGTTCACTAAGTCCTAAAGATTATATTTCCATCTTCTAAAAAAAATAAAAATTTGGTTCTAAGAATGTTCTTTAACTAAGAATTAATTTTAGAAAGACTAGTTACTAGAAATGCCTTACAATTTTGCATGCTTTTGGAAATATTAAATTTTCAGTTTCTTGCATAGCATTTCCAGATTTGTTTAATATTGTTTGAAGTGGCTTAAACATGGAGAAATTACTATTAATTGTGGTGAAATTATCCTTGGCATCTTAGGTAAGAACTAGTAACTAGAAACCCATAAGATCATAACTTTAGAAGCTTTTAGCTAAACCATTTTTGGCCACTACCCAAACTGTTTCAATATGTTATGGTGCTGTTTGGGATTGTTTAAGTGTGAAAAATTTGTTAATAAATAGTGTAATAATTATGTTTAGCACTTAGAGAAAGACTACCAACTAGAAAGGACCATATATGTGATTTCTAGGACCCTTAAGAATGGATTCTATTTTAGCAAGTAATAATTATGTAAAAGATGTTTATCACTTAGTAAATATGTAGGGATCACCCATAATTGGTATAGAAATTAATTCTAGCATCTTAGAAAAAGTCGGTAATGAGAAAGAGTCAAAGACGTAACTTCTAGAATGCCAAAATTGCTCAAGGTTTTAATTTCTGTCCTGAACTATCCAGCATTGTTTAATGATGTTCTTAAGGTTAATAATTAATGAGAATCATTAGAATTGATCCCTTAGATGCATAAAGGAATAATTTCAAAGGTTGAGGTTACCCGATTTTGAGGTTTTATCGTTTAAGGAAAATGTTTATTTTATATGATAATGAATTTATGATGTATCGAAAACTATGAGATGTTATGCTTGCATACTTGGCTACCAATTATGAGATTTGTTTCGGCATGTTATGGTTACACTTGGAATGTTTAAGATGCATGTGACATTATATGATATGTTTATACTCTGGCATCTCAACATAATATGCTAAGCTTAAGTGACCTAAAACACTCGGAAATTATCCTTTCGTAACGAGCCGGGCTTGGCATAAGGTGATCCCGGGGAATGGCTTATCAAGAGGATAAGCGTACTTATCGAGAGGATAGGTATTCCTATGCCCCCTATCCCGTACTCTGAGATGGAGTCGGGAATTTGCTTATCAAAAGGATAAGCGTACTTGTCGAAAAGATAAGTATAAGTTAGTGACAACTAGTGAGGTATAAGCTCATAACCTAGAACTCTCAAGAGGAGAGAATAATAGGGTGGCCCCCAAAAAAAAGAGATAAAAACCTTAAGTCACCTAAAAGAAATATTGAGGAAAAGATCATGCTAAAAGAATTTGCATTCTTTATTATATGTTGTTTACTTTGGCATTAGTTATGTGGTCATGGTATGTCATGTTACATTCTTGTATTAAGATGCATTCCAAAATGAACGGGCCTTGGATAATAATTTTTGGAACTTAATCATTGAACCGTATACGTGCTCACCACTTTATGAAGAAATCGAGCTTCCTGAGAATGTAGATGATGACGCTTGTTAGGAGGTGAACTTCTTGCTGAGTTTCTTTTTTAAGATTCTCATCCCCTCTTTCTTTTTTCCATCACCTCTTCAGAGGATAATGATTTCGTTCATGAGCAACGGTAGAAGGTGACTCTCGATCTCATCAAGGGCCTACACTCTGTCGCGTGGACGATAGCTCCTTTACTTCTAAGGGTTATCTGTTTAAGTGTAGAGGGTGTCGAGACCCTGCCTAGTTGTATCTGTTATTTCCTTTTATGCCTTTAGATGATTGTACTATCCTAACCATTATTGGTGAGCGTAACTCTATTATGATAAGCACTTATATAATATGAACCGCTGATGTTATTTATGAATATCTTCATGATGATGCATTATGTTTCAAGATTTACTTTAATTCATGTATGCTTATGATGAGTCTGGTTCCTTATCGGCTTTCAGGCATGTCACACAACGTAGTTCTTTCAAGTTACGTGGCTTACGTTTTTGTTTTGAAATTTCAAAAAAAATTGATTAGTATTTTCGCTAAGTATTTTAACAATTAAAAAGTAAGAGCTGGAACAAAAGAGTAATAACTAATAATTAACTTAAATGCATCCTAGGCGTATTGGGTTAAATATTAGGGTGTTACAGAGAAGGGGATGCTCTAAGTTTGACATTATCCACCTCCACCTCATTGGCTCTCATGCCAGAACACACCATATGCAATTTCTTTAGGTGTTAGTGTGGGTCTTCTCCGGACAGCCCATGGAACTTCAACAAAGTATGAATCATGTACCCCTCAAGCTCAAAGTCATTGTCAAGCCTGGGATATGTAACTGCCTGCTGGGTAAAGTCAAGAGTAGTGAGCTCCCTAAGTGTCCAATTGTGATCTTCCATATTTGCTATATCAATTGAAACGAGAAATAGAGGATCAGAATGCTCAGATAGTTCCTCTTATTGATGCATTGCCTGTATGATCCGCCTTGAGGTTTTCTCAATTTTATAATTAAGAGGTATTAAACTACCGGCAGACAGGGAACTCCTCGTACAAGAGAACAATCAAAAATAAAAAAAATAAAAAAAAAAAGAATTACAAAAACTAAAATAAAATAAAAATAGTGAAATAAACAATTAAGTTATAATGCCTCCTCAGCAACGGCACCAAAATTTGAACTGAGGTTGTCACTACCTCCTCAAATTAAAAATTATTTTATGCTAAGTTGCACTAAAGAAATGTAGTAAAGGGCATAATCTAGGTCATCTCTCAAGAAGACTTTATCACTTAGTTGGAAAAATTTGGAGGTTTTTAAGGAGTAAATTAAAGCAATTAAAATTAATTGAAAATGAACAATAATAAAAAAAAGCACTATTGCAAAGTATTTCTATGATTAAAATTAACTATCATTGACCAAATATTGAATCCTATAGTAGCTAGTACTAATTAATTACTGGTAATTCTACTAGTAATCAATCGATCCTTAGAATTTGACTAATACAAATAATCAATAAATGAAATCTCAATTTGTTTAGAAATTATAATGATTTAAGGTACTAATTGCCATAGGCTAACTGCCAATTGGAAAGTTAGTTATAATGTTCTTCCTCAAACATAAACCAATATATCCATCAATTTATGCCAGAAGGTTTCCCTAAATGGCAATGCCAATTTAGTTATTCCAATAAAAATTGTAACAATCATAACAATAATTATAAGAATAGAAACTAAAGAATATAACACCCTCCCAAATACAACATCTTCCTTAAGTCATGACACCATACTCAAGAGTTGTTACTTATTAATTACTGGACCTTTCTTAACTATTTATAGCCAATTTGATTGATTCATGAGATAATTATATCGTAATTATAATAAAATATATATAACAAAGGAACAAAACTTTTATTGAATACAAAGTCAAGTACAAAAGGGAAGCTCTTCTGTGAACTTTAATACATATCTGTTTACTATCATATACACATATTCCTACAACTAAGTACAACTGATACAGTCTCAGACACTAAACCACTACAATTCCAATTTCTCTTGTGTAGCAGCCCCATAGTCGTCTAGATTAACCTGGAGACAACACGGGAATACAAACACATAAGGGTGAGAATTTTAAAATTCTCAGTAGGGTACCCCCAAAGTGTATAATAAAAAAAAAATAATCCATATCATCGTCATCGTCCTAACCATTTCGGTTTATTAGAAAAATATGAGCATGCAATATACATATATATATATATCAAAGGTTCATTTTAAAGTTCAAAGACCATTCTTCCGAAGTGAGCCTCTTTTATTATTCAATCATTTAATATGTACATGTCACCCTACTCAACATTTCAGTAATTCATTCTCAATTGTACGTGCCCTCGGTATATCAAAGAGGATCTCATATACATCTGTAAGTAGAAAAACACACGAGAAAAAGGGGGTTGAATCATGTTTGAACTTTTCTCCCTTCACTAAAGATTTGAAAACTTTATTGAAAAGGCTGTCGAGATGAACTTGTAGTGCAGTGGAAAGTAATGTTAAATTCTTTCAGAAAGTGAACTTTTTAAGCTTGAGCAAATAAGGAAAGACGTATAAAAACCTTTTCAAAAACTTTAAGCTGAAACAAAAGCAGATATGCAAATAAAAAGGAGATAAAGGAAAGAGTAGAACTAACACAGAGAGATTTATACCGGTTTGGCCAACCTACCTACATCCAGTTCTCAACAACCATTGAGTTTCATTATGTCTTCTTCCAACTAGAGAAAGATTAAAGATAGTCTTTGCAGTAGCCTTCTCAAGCTATGTTCAGTGACTAGTAGACACTCCTACTATCATACACCAAGTAGTTATTCAACAGCCTATTCAAGCTAAAACCGTGAGCTCTAAATAACACTTTTACAGTTACGTTGCAAGTAATCTTTTATAAGCCTCTCCAAGCTATCTCACACTGATCATTATCGAATTAAGGATACACAGGTTATATGTTTGGGTTGCTACTCAAACCAATCAACACTCAAGATTTCTTTGGATATACAATGAAGAGAACTTGGAAAATCTTGAATGACTTCTTTCTATATTTTCTTCCTTGGAAGAACGTATGATCTATGAAGTGTAGAAAGAAGATTTAATGTACAAGGAAATGATTTTCAAACAGAGAAGAAAAAGATAGATGGGGGGAAAACTTTTTTAGCATTTTAGCTCTATCTTTACAATGTTTAGTCTTTTTCTTTTAGGAGCTCAGCATCTTTATTTATAGAAGTCTTTCCTTGAGACCGCTGCCTTTAAACAGATCTTCCAAGGACACATGTTGATCATCAATTTGTGTCTTGGAAAGAAAGTCTAGAAAAGTAGCCTTTCTGCTTTGTCATATCAGCCTATAGAAGCCATTGTGAGAAAGAAGAGGTTTTTGATGCTCTTCAGAAACTACTTCTTACTTTATGAACCATGATTTCTGAACACTTTCTTCTAGAATATTTTGATAGTTGACTTTAAAGACAAAAAAGATTATTGACCGGTTCTAACACTAGGATTTGACTTTTCCGAAGCAATTTCAAATTTGAAATTTAAACATTTTCCTTCCTTTTTCTTTTCACTGAGAGTAAGCTTTTTGAGCGTTCAGTATCATTTCCTTGATGAAGAATGGATCTTCGAGACTTCAAACATTGTTCATTGATGCACCAAACTTTTACAAGTGAAATGTTTGAATAAGAGCATATCATTTTGACTTTATATGATATGTGATATCTTTTTTTCAAGCGTGCTTTTTGAAGTCTGATGCTACTTTCTAAAGTCCCTTGCTTTGGTTTCTTTCTCTTGATATGATTTTCTTTCAACTGTGAAGCATGTATGACTTCTTTGAATGATATAATATTCACTTTCTTTTAATTACAGTATTTTTTTAGAAGATAAAACATGTTTGCATATGTGAAGTAAAATTATTTCATTTCAAGTGCATATTATGCAAACGGGAGAGCCCATTATGCTTTGTCAAAAAACTCAAGGAGAAAATAAGACATTCTTCAGAATATTTTCTTTAAATTGGCTTTGTTGTCATTCAAAATAAATAAGAGTAAAGGGTTCTGGAGCTAACAACATCATCCCTATCCTTCTGTGCCCTTGACATAATAAAAGGGGATTTTTCTGTACCCTTAACATACTAAAGAAGATCTTTTCATGCCTTTAACATACTAAAGAGGATCTTTCTGTGCCTTTAACATACTATTTCATTATTTTCTTAGCACATACATCTATTAGTTCCAAAACCCTTCTAGTAAGTGTTAACAAATTTTGAATGACAACAAAGCCAATTTAAAGAAAATACTTTGAAGAACGACTAATGGTTGTCTTAAATTCCTTGTAAGATTAAATAGGTCCTATAATTTGGCATATCAAGGCTAAATCAAACAAGGATATATTTTATTTTGTATGTACAAACATGTTTTATCTCAAGATTAAGATATATGAACTAAAAATAAAGTAAAATTATACTCTTATTCAGGTTTAAAATAGCTAACGATTGGAAGAAGAAATCAACGTTGCAAGAAACCAAGATTAGAGACTTCATAAAGTAGTACTGGACATCAAAAAGTACGTTTACAATGAAGATATCAAGTAAACTCTGAGAACCAGGTGCTACACTATCTGTAATCAGTATAATCACAATTCTTTCATCATCATAAATCTTGGATTGAAGACCTAAAGATCAAAGAATCATCAAGGATCTGTTACCACATGTTAGAAAGCTCACTTCACTGTGGAACACTGAACGTTGCTGGAAAAGGACGTTGAATTTTTGAAATTCAAATTTAAAGTCAAACTTAGTGTCAGAACTGGTGTGTTATCTCTTTTGCCAACTAGATCAACTTTCCCTAACTTCTAGAAGAAAAAGTTCAGAAACCATGTTCAGAAAGTAAGAGTAATTTCTGAAAGGCAATCAGAAACCTCAACGCCACAATGGCTTCTGCAGCAGATCTAACAAACTGTCAGCTGATTCTTCTAAATTGCTTTTCTAAGACACAAATGGATGACCAACATATATCACTTGGAGATCTGATCAAGGGCAATGGTTATAAGGAAGGCCTTCTTTAAATAGAGATGTTGTACTCAAATGAAATAGAAAGAGACTCTATGCAAAAAGAGAAAACTCTACAAAAATCTCTCCTCACATCCAGTAAGGTTCATATCATTTTGTAATCAGATTCCTTACTTGTAAAAATCTTCTTTCTACATTCTTAATAGATATATGTTCTTCCTAGGAAGAAATGATAGAAAGAAGTCATTCAAAATTTCCCAGGTTATTCATGTATATGTTAAGGAAACTTGAGTGTAGGTTGGTTTGAGTGGCAACCTAAACACAAAACCTTTGTATCCTCGAGTGATCGGTGTGAGATAGCTTGGAGAGGCTAATGTAAAAATATTTGCAACATGATAGTGAGGTGTTCTTACTAATCACGGCTTAGCTGGGAGAGGCAAGTTAAAGACTGTTTTCAACGAGACATGTAAAAGTGGTTTACTTGTCACGAATTCAGCTTGGAGAGGCCGGTGAATAACTACTTGGTTCAACTTGGAGAAGCTGGTGAATAACTACTCGGTTCAGCTAGGAGAGGCTGGTGAATAACTACTCGGTTCAGCTTAGAGAGACTGGTGAATAACTACTGAGGTTTGTGATAGTAAAGGTTGTCTACAGGTCACAAGTGTTAACATGGAGAAGCTAGTACAAGACTACTTTATTCAACTTATAGAGGCTGGTGAATAACTACTCGGTTTAGCTTGGAGAGGCTGGTGAATAACTACTCAATTTGTGGTAAGGGTTATCTGCTGGTCACAAATGAGAGCTTAGGAAGGCTAATATAAAGACTATCTAGTTTTTCCTTTCTTGGGTTGAGAAAGATGTTTAGTGGAACCTCAACATGTGTTGAGTACTGAATATAGGCATGTTTGGCCAAGCCAATATAAAATATTTGTGTCACATCTTCTTCTCCTTGAACTCCTTTATTTTTCTCCATTATGATTTAATGTTAAACTTATGCTGGTATAACGCTTTAAGCTTTTACGCTATTTATCGTTTACTTCAGAAATTCATTTTCTAAAACTACTAACTGTATTTCCGCTGCATTACAAGTTTCGTACTTGATAGTGTTTTTTGTTAAAGGTTTCAGATATGCAAAAAGAAGTAAAGCACAATTCAACCCCTTTCTCGTGCACATTTATACCTACAACATCACCCTCAAGCTCACATATGTAGGCATCACCTTACTATATGCATTAGCATAAATTTCTGAATTTCATAATGCTTTAAACATATATATCATTCATTTATCACCTTTCTTTTTACCAATGCATACTCCAAGTACATATAAATATTCATTCCTCAAAAGACAATTTTTAAATCATATAGCATGCATTTATACTCATCATACTTGAATCAAAAGTCACTACATTACCAATTCAAGAATTTGGTTCATTTCCAGCATATTGGCAGATTTTATACTTAAGTAGCAAGATTTATTTTGCATATCAAATAACCAATTCCAAAGCCACAAAAATTCTCCATGATATCTCAATGTGTCTATAAAGGTCTTGTAAAAATTTCAGAGCAAGAATCATTCTCTAAATATGTTAATAAAATTCCACAAATTTGGTGGTTAAAGACCTCCTGATCTTAGCTCAAAGCCAGAATTCTTGATTTTTCTGCCCTAGTAAATGAACCCCAAAAATTCAAATAAAAATTCATGGTGAAAACAACATCAAGTAAACATTTCAAAGGAAAATTCAATCGTTTGTTATGGTAAAAAAATTAGCAAAATTCATAACTTCAAGTCCATAAATTCAAGTAGCACAAGCATAGTTTCGGTTCTTGATTTTTCTAAAGCAATAAAAGTCTTTAACATGACCTAACAAAAATCATTGAGTTGCCTTAGGATGTTAGCTTCAACATATACCTTTTATAGCTCATAAAAGAACACAAATCCATCAGAAAATTCATGACAAATCTTTGTCCATGGCAAAACCAAAAATCCAACAACATGGTTCAACACTTCTTTTGGCAAAAATGATTTCTAACATTATCCAAACACTCCACCAAATTAGGCACATCAATATCCGTACATTATCAACCAATATAGGTAGATTTTACCCCATTGTGGCACGAATTTATTTGCACATCAAACAATCAATTTAGAGGCTATAAAAATTATCTAATATACTTCAATGTGTCTATAAGGTTCCATTAAATTTTTCAGAGCAAAAAGAGTTCTCTAACTATGTTAATAAAATTAAACAAATTTGGAGGTAAGAAATCCCCTATTTATAGCCAACAGCCATAGTCCCCTATTTTATTACCCTATCAAATTATTATATCAAATCATAAAAAAATTCAAGGTAGGACTTCAATATGTCCTCAATACCCTCTAAAAATTTCAAGTGATAATTCAATCATTTGTTATAGTAACAAAATTAGCAAAATTTATAGCTTATATTCCAATATTTCAGGTAGCATATGTACAATTCTGATTATTGATTTTTTTTTAAAGCAGTTTAGCTCAAAATCAGAACCCAAGAAAATTAGTGGAACTAGCCTAAGATATTAGCTCCAACATATATTTTTCTCAACTCACAACAATGCCTACATCATGCTCAGATAATTTGTGATCATCCTCTACCTGTAAGAAAACTGAATTTCCAGCAAGTATGATTAATACTTCTTTAGCGAAATTGAATTTTTTTCGCAACACCAATACACTCCCCCAATACAAATACCTCTGCTCCTATATGTAATCGTACATTAGAACCAAGAAAATCAATTTTCCAATCATCATAATCAGCAAGAAAAATAGAATTTCATCAAGTAAAGAAAATAACACCCTACTTTGCAAGCTTTAGAGCTTTGTACTCCAAAGGTGTTTCAAAGGATTTTCCTTCACTTCAAGGACTCTCAGTCAGCCCCAACCTCCCTTAGTCAATGAGGAAGTGAGATATCAAAGTGAGAATTGATGAAGACTTGAGATTTCAGTCAGTTAGATTTGTAAGTTTTGATGTATAGAACAAGTTTAGTGAAGGAAGTTTGTGGTTTTAACAAGTTTAGGCTAGTGTTTTTAGCATTTGAAATGAAGTTTGGAGCTCATGGACATGGAGCTTGTTGGTTTCACCTTGCTGCTGCATGCTGGCCGAGAAATGTTAGTAGCTTAATGGAGAAGTTGGCTTTATATTTATATTAAGGAAGCTTGTAAGGAAAGCTTGGTGATTATAATATAAAAAGATAATTTTTAAAGATAGTAAAATAGATGGCTAAGATCGAATCTTGTAATTCAAGATTGAATCTTAGCTATTCATTTGACATAAATGGATAAGCTCATTTATTTTATAAAGATTAAATTAGCTTTCGGTGTTAGAAATTGCACACCAAAATTTTACCGAACAGGTGAAACACCATACTCAGGAAATCTGATATCACCCGAAGTTTAATTCTAGATATAAAATTCTCATTTCTAACTATTCATAACCTTAACCCCATCTTTTCTCAGTTTCGGGCATCTCCAGGTCCCAATTCTAAGGTTTCAGCTGTCTCAGCAGGTTTGCAAGACCCGCAAGTTACTATTTACTTTTATTTTTACACATTCATTAGGTCATTCTCATCATTGCTAAAACTATCAAATTTATGAAATTATGACTAATAAAGCTCAAATTAATTTTTAAATAATTTTTAAGGCATTACAATCTTTATAATAGCCTTCCGAAGCTTTCACCAATGACCAGTAGACAACCCCTACTATCACAAATGAAGTAGTTATTTACCAACCTCTTTAAGGTGAATCACGTAGTCTTTAATTTAACCGGCTTCTCCAAGCTATATTGTGACTAGTAAAACACCTTTACTGTCATATTGAAGTAGTCTTTGACTAGCCTCTCCAAGTTAAACCACATTGATCATTACTGGATCGAGGTTACAAAGGTTTGCGTTTGGGCTTGCAACTCAAACTAACCTACACTCAAGTTTCCTTAAGATATGCAGTGAAAGACCTGGGATTAACTTGAATGATTTCTTTCTAGTCATTCTTCCTTAGAAGATCATATATCTCTTAAGGAACATAGAAACAAGATTTTAACAAACAAGAAAACTGATTGTAAGATGTAATGAACTTTACAAGAAGATAAGGAGAAATTTTTGCAGAGTTTTTACTTTTCTATTTAGCGTAAGTCTCTCTTTTCTTCTTTGAAAGTACAACATCTCTATTTATAGATGGTCTTCCTTGTGATCGTTGCCTTTGATCAGATCTCCAAGTGACACGTGTTGATCATCCATCTGTGTCTTGGAAAAACCGGTCTAAAAGAGTAGCCTCTTTGTTTGTCAGAGATGATGCAGAAGCCATTGCAAGATCAATGTTTCTAATGTCCCTTCAAAAGTTATTCTTACTTTCTGAACATGATTTCTAAACTCTTTCTTCTAGATGCTGGGGTAGTTGACCACAATGGTAGAAAAGTTGTCACGCCAGTTCTGACATTAGGTTTTGACTTTTCAAATTCAAATTTGAATTTCAAATTTTCCTTTTTTTCTTGTAGAGTGTACTAATCACTGTACATGAGTTTTCTAATATGCGGTAATATTCATTGATGATTGTTAGATCTTCTTGTCTTTAATCAGAGCTTGTTGATGAACGAAGTATTTCGAGAGTGATGATTAAAGATAGCAGAACACTTTGGCTCTAGTATTTGATTGATATCTTCATTTCAAGCGTACTTTTTAAAGTCCATTGCTACTTTCTGAAGTCTCGAGTCTTGGTTTCCTATTCTGATTGTTTTTTCTTCAAATCGTTAGACATTTTTAAGCTCGTTTTTTGGACATAATTATCACTTGTTTTTAGTGCAAAAGAGATAAAGCATATTTGCACTTGTAAAATAAAATTACTCTTGCTTATAGAAGCCTTGCTATGCCAACGATAAAACATGTTTGCTACTTCAAGAAACTCAAAACAACCATTGGTCATTCTTTAAAGTATTTTCTTTAAATTGGATTTATTGTCATTCAAAACATATCGCATTAAAGCTTTCAGAAAGGTTTTGGAGCTAACATCATCATTACCTTGTGTTCTCGAATCCTATACAGAAGACATTTGCAAGGTAACCTATCATCCTATTATTTGCCTCATTGCACCTTAAAAAACATATTTGACTCTTCTAAAGTGAGGAGGTTGATAAATTGCAAAAGTAAAGGGTTAATCACTCTTGGATCATTTAGTAAGATTCACATATGATGCTCACATAATGGAAGTTAAGGGTGATTAACCCATCATTTTTGTATTTTACTAACTTTCACACTTTAAAGGAGTCAAATCCTAAAAATATAGTGCAATGTGGTTGGGTGTGGATGCTCTATGTCTCGTGAGTAAGAATGGGAGCAAGAAAGAAAGACAAAACCCATATTTTAGTTCTTCTAAAATTTCAAATGGGACAAATTAATATCTATAAAAAAAAACACCTCAAACTAGTCCTTGTAAAATTGAATCATCAGACAAATGGTTATTAGAATAAGACTTTTCAAATTGATTCCTACAAAATTGAATAGTTGAACAAATCGATCCCTACAAAATTAAATAATAGGCCAAGTTAATCCCTTTATATAGTTGGGCTAGAAGGACAAACTTGTCAGATAATTCATTTTTGCAGGAACTAATTTTAGAGTTACTTTTTACAGTGACCAATTGTCTAGCTATTCAATTTTGTAGGACCAATTTAAGAGTTTTATTTTTACAATGATCAATTTGTTTGACTTAAAATTTTATAGAGACTAAAATGAAGGTTTTGTCAAATTATTTTTTTATAAGGATTTAATGGGGGATATTATTTTAACTATAAACAATAGTAAGAAATATTTTTAGAAGATAATTTTATTAAAAACCATTTCTATTCTTATTTTTATTTCTATTATAAGCTGGATATCACTAGATTAAAAAAATGATAATCTATTAGAGCATTCACTTTATTATTATAGGATATAATAAGTAGATAAGATAAGTAAAAATTATTATTATATTTAATAATAATAAAGTGAGTATTTTAATATTTCCTTTTAAACTATTAAAATAACTTTCCACTTTTTAAAAGTCAACCCAAACTCTATAAAAAATACATAAAAACGTTGAAAAAAATTTATGTGCATTTTTTATTAGCAAAAGCCAATCCAAACGCACACCAAGTGGCTTAGCTGTGTGCAGTGAGGAACCAGAGATGACCGCAACGGAGGAGCTTTGGCAGAGAACACGTGGCGGGCACGTATATAACCGAGAAACCGCAATCCCATAATCACCTCACATCGCCGCCTTTCTGGCTGCTCTCTCTCCCCGTTTAACAACCAAAAGGAATCGCAATCAATCAAATCCCTCTTCCGCTTCCCATTCCCAAAAAAAGAAAAAAAAAATAGAAGAAAATATCTCCACATAAAAAATCCCTACTCAGATTTCACAATCTCTGTCTCTCTGTGTCTCTTTCTTCCCCTATTTTCTCTTCCTGTCTCTGAAAGTTTTCTCCGGAAACTTCCGACGGAAACCAGAAAAAAAAAGAGGAAAAATAGGGAAATAATGGAATCTACGCCGGTGAACTGGGAAGCTCTGGACTCTCTGGTAATCGAATTCGCGAAATCGGAGAACCTGATCGAAGACTCTACGACAAACTCTGCGCCTTCTCCGACGTCGTCCCCTTCGTCTTCCTCGTACCAGTCCAGGCTCGTCATCCGCCTGATCAGGCGCTCCTTGGAGTCCGGCGCCATCGACGCCGCCGTCGATCTCCTCCGCCTCCACGCTCCCTCCATCCTTAATGATCACAGGATCCTCTTTCGCTTGCACAAGCAGGTCCCCCCCCCTCCTTTTGCCGTTGATTTTCTTATTTGCGCTATTATTGATTTTTACTGATTTGTTGTTGTTCCGAAATTGTTTTTTGATTGGTTTTGTAGAAATTTATTGAGCTTCTTCGGAAGGGGACGACGGAGGATCGCGACTCTGCGATCGAGTGTCTGAGGACGGCTCTTGCTCCTTGTGCGCTCGATGCATACCCGGTATCCGAATCTTTGAATTCAATACGCTTTTATTAGGTTTTTTTTTAATATATATTTTGGATTTGTTGATAGACGATGGGTTCTGACTGTGGTTTTTGTATTTAAGGAAGCATATGAGGAATTCAAGCATGTTCTGCTCGCGTTTATATATGACAAAGATGACAGTGGTTCTCCTGTAGCGAATGAGGTTGGTCTGAATTTTTCTGTGTATATATATGTTGTGTGTGTGGTGACGGTAAAGAATTAAAAAATAAGAAATATTAAATTAAATGTAAAGCATTTAATAGCTTTGAGAAATGGATAAGCCTTGGGCTTCATATGGGACTTAATGTCGTTAGCAAAAGCCGTTGTACTTCTACTAGCAGTCTGACTCGCGCCTTAGTTGATGTTTGTAGCCAGTATTATTGAGAAGACCGTGCTGAGTAAAGTATTTGCTGAATTAGGTATAAAGTATATCTATAAAACGGTTATTTTTTGATGTTTTTGTTTGTGTTATTTAATTGACATTGAATATGCATCATTGCTAAAGTTGTCAAAATTGAAATCTGATGCAAGATCGTATAACGTGAAAATATATATGAAGTCTAAGATCTTACCTAAAATATGAGAGTAAACCCCAAATTAATTCCCGGGGAAAACACTGGGGGTAAGTTTGTCTCCGTAGAAAAAAATTAAATAACTCACCTTGACATCCCAGATCATTAATTCATTACAACAATGAGACAAATTCTTCCATGAACTCAGAGTTTTCAAAGTTAATGAAATTGCGCGCATGTAATGTTAATCCTCTGAGGTGGCATGTTATCTTTCGACATGAATTGTCATTTTTGTTGAGACTCAGAAGCTGACCCTTAGTGTCCTCCACCACCAACCTTCCTTCTACACCTTCACCCTTCATAACTACCATGGCTGCCACCCCTCCTCCACCCTTAGCAGCAACCTCCACAACCACCACCACAACCCTCCCTCAACCTCATCCTCACCTGAGGGCACCTGATTTATGTACTTTTTCAATCCTTCGAACAAGTTATTTAATTGTAAAAACAAGTTATAGATCTTAAGATTGAAAAAAATATTGAAACATCTATGCTTCTGCAGATGGCAACCATATTTTGCAAGCTAGAAAGCAATACAACAAAGCTTTATGAAATTTCTCCGAACCAACAATAATATGGTGCACAACTCAGTCCAAGAAACTTATTTCTTTGAATCTTGGAGAAGTTAGGTCATGTAAATTTCGAGAGCCATTCAACGTAGTGAAAAGAAAAATAGAGTCCAAAATGTAGAGCAAAGGCAAAATGCAAGAGTACTTCTACTCTTCTTTTGTGGCAACACTAATCTCACTTTTTTCCATTAAATAATATAAGTTCGTGACTTTGACCTGATCATTTCATTGATGCATCTTCCAAAATCCAAACTGTGCTTGTAGCTATATCGAGTACTATTTTGATGCAAATCTCCTTAACAACACTTGATTCTCCCAAGTGGCATGAGAAATCCTGGGGCCATCCATTTGCTTCCCAACTTAGTTTGGCATTTTCCTTTGGAACCTCACTCTTTATGGCATTAGGATATCCAAAATAATTATGGCTTGGTCAAGAATGGATGGGATGCTAATATAGCTAGCCAAGCTTCTCATTCCAACCCCTAGAAATTTGTTTCCCAAGGTTATATTTCCTTTTGAATCCTTGCTTTCGTTGAAGGTCAGTAATGGTTCTCATTTTTACTTTTGGGAGGATCATTAGGTAGGTGGCACCTCTTTTAATCTGGCTTTGCTCGCTTTGTTATGCAATTCTCCTCTGTAGAGCCTTTGTAGTGTGTAGGATTCCCTCCTATTCTTAGGACTTTCACTACTTTCGAAATCTAAATGATATGTCCTCTAAATTAGTAGTCTTTTGGGCCTCCCTGATTCTTTTCTTTTGTTCTATAGCCCAGATAAAAGTTTGTGGTCCCTTGCTCTTTCAGGAGTCTATACTTGCAAATCTTATTTTTAATTCTTAACTCATTCCTTAAATTCAACCTCTTTCCTCCTTGATAAAACTATTTGGAGATCCAAATCTCCCTCTAATGTCAAAGCCTTATCTTAGACAACTGTGCTTAACAAAGTTAATACCAATGACATGTTGTAGCTTCGAAGGCCTTATAAGGCCATTTCCCTAGATGTGTGTATTATGTGTGGGATGAAATCAGAGTTAGTATCTCATCTCTCTCTCTTTTTTGTTTTTTTTGCATTGTCCTATGGCTGATTTTTTTGTGGAATACTTTGCTTGGTATCTTTGGTGAGTGTTGGGTGTGCCCTGCAACCTTAGATCAGTTCCTTTTGGCAAGCTTTGTGGGTTTTGGGAAAAAGGAGGCAAAATTTTTGGGGCAATGTTCTATATATGTGCCACTATTTGCAGTATTTGGTTGGAATGTAATTCCTGCACCTTCAATGAAAAATTTTCAAACAAGCAAGTTTTGAGTGATAGGATTGGATGTTTAGCCTCTATTTGGCACAAAGTTCATAGTCTTTTTTGAGGACTTCCCCTCAGGTATGTTGAGAGACTGGAAAGCTAAACCTTATTGATAGTTTTTCTCTTGTCAGTATTGGTTCTTGTTTTGAGGGTCTATTGACCTCTTATCTTCTTGTATTTTTCCATCTTAATATAAAAGGTAAGGAGTCTTAATAGTGTGACAAAAACTTGCTAGATAAAGCTAAGGTTAAAAGGGAGTACTTTTATAGCGTGATCCTTGGATAGTAACACTGAAATTATGGAAAAACATAAGACTATGAGTAGAGAAACAAAGATGACATGTAGTGAAGCAAAAACTAGAGCTTTTGAGGGGTTATACTGATCCTTAGGCACTAAAAAGGAGGATAAAGATATTTACAGGTTAGCAAAGGGGAGGGAAAGAAAGACGAGATATCTAGATCAAGAGAGATACATTAAGGATGGAAAGGGTAATGTATTGGTCTTGGATGGAGGAGCTATTTCATAAGTTATTCAATGAAGGATATGGTTTGCAAGTTGATAGGCCAATGACAAGAGGAAGACCGGTGTTATTGAATATCGGCGATGGCGGCGCCATGGTGCCATGGCGTGGTGACCATGGCAGGTGCAATGGAGGTGGCGGCCCTGGTAGAAATTGCGCCAAAAACCTTTTTTTTTTCATACGGTATTTTAGGGTTTTTAGGTTTCAATAATGACACCCTATTGAAACTTGACCCCTCTCCCCATTTCTTCGAGTCTTGCATCCTTCTTTGCATCCCTCTCCCTCTTTCAGCTCTTCTCTGGCGATTGCTACGCCATTGCCGGTGCGGTGGCGGTTCACCACAGTCCACACCAACAGGCAACGGCCAGCACTGAGCACTCCATCGACGTCCTTGTTCTTCTTCTCCTTTTTCTTCTCTGTTCAGTTTTCTTCTTCTTCTTCTCTGATCTATCTTGTTCTCTGTTCCGTCTTCTTCTTCTCCTTCTTCCTTGTTCTTATTATATGTTCTTAATTTGTGTTGACATTATGTCTTTGTGCCTTTCATCATGGATTGCTATGTTTTTTAGTCCTTGTTTGTGAGTTTGATTGGGTATTTGATTATGTCTTTAATGCTTTGATTATGCATTATTTCTTTGTATTTTATTTTTGTGTATATATATTTTTAGTTTGCCATGACTTCTACCATAACCCGTAATGCCATTCGCCATACTTTTACGGAGGTTTTTTGCCTCACTACCATAAACCACCATCCGTCATTGACAACCTTGAGGAAGGCTAAAATTTTACTTTTCTAGAGTTCAAGAGTTAGAAGTAAAGGAGGCCTTGAAGCAAATGGAAAATAGGAAGGCAGTAGATTTCAACAACATACCTACTGAGGTACGAAAGTTCCTAGTAGTGAATGGTATGAGATTACTCCAAACTATTTAATGAGATTCTAAGGTCGAAGAGGATGCTAGATGAGTGGTTGAGTATCTTATTTCCTATCTACAAAAACAAGGGGATATACAAAGTTGTGCACGTTACAAAGAGATTAAAGCTCATGAGCTATACTATAAGCAGTGGAAGAAGATAAGGCAGCTGAGATTGAGACAGGAAACCCTTATCATGGAGAACCTGTTTGGTTTTATTCCTAGAAGGGGCTACCATGGAAGAATTTACTTGTTACGAAGATTGATGGAGAAACATTGGAGAGGAAAATGATTTACGTATTGTCTTCATTGATTTGGAAAAGACATATGATATAGTTCCAAGGGAAGTTCTATAAGTAGTAGATAAGAAGGGAGTTTGAATAGCCTATATCCAGGCAATCAAGCATATGTATGATGGGGTCACAACTAGCGTTAGGACACAATGTGAAGTAACAAAGGATTTTACTATAAGTACATGATTGCACCAAGTGTCAACTTTGAGCCAATATCTTTTCACACTAGTCTTGGATGTTGTTAATGAACATATTCAAGACTTGATGCCATGGTTTACGCCTTTTGTAGATGATATAGTCTTAGCAGGAGAATCAAGGAAGAAATAAATTAGAAGTTAAGTTGTGGAGAGAAGCTTTAGAGACATGGTTTTCTTATAAATAGAAGTAAGATAGAGTGCAAGCTGGCAAGAGATGCACAAACTCTAACGTAGAATTGAAAATTGGGGACGATATCACCCTATTTGATTTATTTGCTTTGATGGGAATGATTCAATAATTTTAGTTTGGTTTTGTTAGGGACTGAGCCAATACATAGTTGGGCTTTATTGTAATTACTGAAATGTGAGATGAGAGAGAGTAAGGGGGCTCACCCTTGTATAACCAACTGCAGAGTTGTCAAAGAGAAAGTGGAGGGAAGTGAGGATTTTGGGGGATTCTGTTGGAAGGGGTTATTTGTAGGGAGAGGGGGTGTAGAGGGAATCATTTAGGAAATTAGTGGGAAAGTCTTGGGAGAGTGGTGGCCTCTCTAAGAGCTACTTGGGAAAGATTTGGCCTCTTGAAGTGCCATACCTAGTTTTACCATTTCTTGTTAATGTTCATCTTGTTATTCATTCCTTCAAGCTCAACATTACACTGATATTGTAGCATTGTGTTAATTCCATAATATAATCCTTAACAATTGTTCTATTCTAGTTCACTACTGCTCGATGAGTACCAGGTTCCTTACAGGCTTCCAATTAATCATTATTTTTACCGAAACTCTTGTAAATCAAACAATTAAACAAAATGAAAATAGCTACCAACGGGTGAGGAAATTAGTTTTAATGGAAAATGTAGCACTACAAGAAGAACCAATGATCTATTATTAATTATTATGACATGAGAAGATTCACTTGAGGTTGAGACAAAGTGAAAGATGTGGAGGGAGTGAGGGAGAAGTAGCGGTGGTTGTGGCAAGTGAGGGTGAGGACAGGGTGGTTGTGGAGGGTGAAGGTGAAGGAGAGATGATGGCAGTGGTGGTGGTGACGGGTGAGAACAAGGCTGAGAGGGTGAATGTGGAGAAAAGGATAAATTCATCCCAGTGTTTCAACCAAAACTCTGCTGTTTCCAGCTATGTTGGAAGATAACATGCCACCTTAGAGGAGTAATGTGACATATCGGCAATACTAACATGTCTCACAATTGTCATGGTTAGGGACCTTTTTTTTTTTGGCCAGAGATCAATTTGGTGGTGTTTTTACCAATATAAATTATATTTAAACACATATATGTAAAAAATAACATAAACAAACAAAATAATCTTTAAATTAAAACTGACATTTAATTAAAGTCCAATTGATCATGCATTAGAAGGTTACAACTTAGTACTAAATTTACAATTTATATTGTAAGAGACAAAAATATTTTGTGAAAACATATAAAATTGAAAGATAGTACAAAAATACCCTGGAAGAAAGCCAAAATGTTGTAGGTGCTTCAATGGAGTCAAAATGCAGAGCTGTTAAGTATCTTGTTTATCAGTCTATAATGTTTAGGTGTGTTCTTTAATTGGCATTTATTATGTTGCTATTGTGTTCTTATTCTTCATTGTGGAGGTTATAGAGAGTGTAAGAAGGCTACTTATTTCTGGGGTGCCACACATTGTTTGAGAACATGTCACATTATATACTATCAAGAGCCAACTTTAGTTGTATGTATACAGAGAGTATAGATATTGGGAGATATGAACCATGATATTTGAGAGGAAAAAACAACAACTAAGCCTTGTCCCACTAAGTGAGGTTGGCTTTATGGATTAAGTGGTGCCACAAAGTTCTATCATATATCATATTCATGTTAAAATCATTGACATTTAAATCTATATTTGAGAGAGAAAAAAGTGAGACAAATAGTCAAGAAACTCCCATGTTTTTTGTAAATAGTATTATAGCACATGGAATGTAAGACTGTAGAAGTGTGGTTTACCTGGAATTATTTTTGTATCCATTTTGCATGATAATCATTAGATGTCCAAAATTTGTGGTAATGTGATACATGCTTGTGTTACTGTTAATGGTATACACTGTTTGCTGGTTTTTATTTGATTTTGAGGACCTAAATGCCATCATGGCTGTCAGAGAGGCATCTTCACCTAGCAGCATCTTGCCAATTTTTCTGTAGTTTGTAGATATTTACCATGTTCACCATTAGGGTAGGACATTGTGCAGTTAATTATGAGTTTATGGCTGAGTGGCTAGTTTTTGGAGGGGAGGGTCCATGCTCTTCGTAAACTTATTACTCCATGCTCTTCATAAACTTATTACTTTCTTCAGGAAAAAAATATTATAGGAAATAGAGCATGCTATTTCCTGTCAGTTTTTGACTTCCATGGTGTATTTAGGTTAGATTAACTGATTTAAATCATTACATTTCATTCACAATAATAATTGAACTTGTATAGACCTTACTATGGTTTGTGCTTGATCTTAAACACGGATGTGTAGCTTCCTGTTGCGAGGGAATTTGTTCACCAAATGATCATGCTTGCTTTATCTTATGCAGTGGTCTGAAAGGAGGAGACTTGACTTAGCTGGATTTATGTCCTCTATGTTACGAGCTCATTTACATGCCTATGATCCAATTTTTTCAATGGCTCTGAGATATTTGATAAGGTTATCTATCAACTTCTCGTACAGTTTGTAGTAGTTGATCAACTTATGCTTTGTTGCTATGTAGTTATATTTTCTTCCCTTTTTTTCAGTTTTTCAGCTGAATTTGACATCTTTTTTCCTTTCGGATTTCCTGTCTCCTTTGCAGCATACACAGGGCATATTGTTTACGTCAAGGTATTACATCACCCATCTCGGATTTGACTGAAAGGTTGCTTCTTGAGGAGCGTGACCCCCCTGCAACACCACAGGACATTTTATATGAAGTACCACCATTTGATGAGGTGAGATATCTATATTGTTTATTCTAAAATTTCATAGGGAAATTGATTGATACTGGATCAGGTCATGGAAAACAAAAGCTATATATGCTGTATTCACTACTGATAATCTGATGTCAGTGGGGTATAAGTGCCAGTAAATGGATTTACAGATGAAAGATTGAACACAAATTAGGAAAATACGGATGGTCCCAAGGCATTCGAGAGGCCATGGTTGCTCCCTCCAAATCCGTCTATTCAGTTCTTTTACCCCCTTTTTTCTTCTATCCTCTTTTTGATTCCATTCTCACTTCATGATCCTGCTATCTGAATCACCTGCCATGTTACAATGCAAATCAATAACACGGTGAACACACTCTTTTCCCACATGCCCACATGGTTCCCTAATCCTAATATCCTACGCTGCCTTTACTTTTTCCCCTATTGTGCACCTAGTTATGGGAGGGTGTCTATATGAAGTTAAGTGTAAGTTAATGGTGAATGTTATTATTTTGTAGAAACACACTGATGGATTTGCTTCCACGTGTTTTAAAATAAATGTAGCACACTTTTTTTTTTTTTGGTGTTTATGGATGCGTCATTCGTAAGCTGAAGCTATTTGTTTGATTCTGGAATCCAGGTTGACATCCAGGCTCTTGCACATGCTGTAGAGCTTACCAGACAAGGGGCAATTGATAGCTTGAGATTTGCAAAGGGTGATCTGTTTCTGGCATTTCAGGTTACATTAAATCTTTCTTATTTGTCTGTCGTGACTTTATTTTAGATGTTAGTTTGTGTATTACTTAGACTTTTGTAGTGTATCTGAGATTAATTTTGATTATTTCCACCCCTGGAGGCCTGAGCTTTCCAAGACTAAGTTATTTCTTGATTCTTTCATATAAAATAATCAGCCAGGTGTAGACGACTGTCTTCTTTTTTTTCCTCCTTTTTTGAAGAAAAGACACGTTAAAATGGCAATGTTTAACTCATCATCTTTTAATTCATCACCTTCCTTAGGTTGATAAATTTTGTTATACCATTACCCAAAATAATCAAACATATAATCGACTTAGTTACCATTGTCATTGATTCTGGAGCATTCAGTTTAAAAAATCCCATTTTCTTCACATGATATTTGGACCTGTGGATAATATCCAGACCTCTGAAACTAGATTCCCCAAATTTCTTTTTCTATGCCTTAGTCAGGGATAAGATTTTGGGAATCCAACATAAAAGTAGAAGAAAGAAAAAATAGTTGTAGGTTGATGCAAAATGTTATTTAATGATTTTAATCTCTCTCAATATTAATGTGTGGTTGAACTGGTGATTTATTTGTCAATCGTGCTGCATGTCTTAATTATTGTATTCCTATTGTTACAGAATGAATTATGTCGAATGAGGTTGGATGTTCCACTTCTTGATCAACTTGTTCGGGAGTATTGTGTTTACAGAGGCATTGTTGACTCTGGTATAGCATCTCCTCTGTTGAATCCAGCTGTGTATTGGTCTTAGTCATATGTGTAGAAGTATTTTCATATCTGCTCATCATTAATCTTGCATTGGATTTCAAGTCTCACTTGAAAATTTTACATTTTAGTTTTAAGTTATTTCATCTGTGCTTATCTAATTATGGGTCTTGCAGAATATTGAGTCCTATTCTAAATTAATTTGTATCGCTCTTCTTTTTTATTTTTTTAATATCTGGAAGTTACTTCATATCTTATTTTGATTACTATTTTTTTTTTTTTTTGCCAATTTATGATGAACTTAGCATTGGGGAAGCAACCTATTCCAGAATCCATAAAATTCAACCAACAAGACCCTGGGTATTGCTCAATAAGAGATTGTTCTACTGAGCTAGATTGTAATGCTAGCAAGCATTCTGATGGCGAAACTTCTGTTACAAATGCTCATATGGACGGTTCCCCTGAAAATAATGCTGACGTGACCAGCATGCGAGGAATTGATGTTGAAGTACGATATGGTTTTGAGCCCACGAGCAGTCATGAAGACTGTAGCACCAGTGGATCGCATCAATTTTCAAGTGTTCTGCAACGAAGCAGATTGCCTGGAAATGGAGAAAGGAGCAAACGCAAGCGGTGGAGAGGACGATATGATGACAATAATTATGTACCCAATGCTTCTTTGGAAGAGCACAGCAAGCAAGAGCATAGTATAAGTTCTGTTGTTTCAACTTTATCAAAGGAGAAGCAGGTATATGTTTGATAATTGATGTTATTCTGTCTGGGCAATCAATTGTTGACAGAATATTGTTTTGCAGGGCTCTGAAAAGCTTTCTGTTCTTGATGTTAGCAATGCTGAAGATAAATATGAGATTCTGTTGGGAATGAAGGAGTTAGCTAGCAATGGAATGGCTGCTGAAGCAGTTGAAGAAGTCAATGCTGTTGATCCCGATTTCTTTGTTCAGAACGCTGTTTTGCTCTTCCAACTCAAGCAGGTCATTGGCTTCAATGTTGTTATTGATACCTTTTTCTTTATTATTTTTATGTGGAAGGATCTAGAGGTTTGCCTTGCATAATGGCTTATGGCATCAAGAATGTGATCTTTTAAATGGTTTTCCTGGCTTTAGGTGGAATTCCTGAAGTTGGTCAGCTCTGGTGATTATAATGCTGCTTTAAAGGTTGCTTACTCCCATTTGGGTCCTCTAGCAGCTAGTGATCCTGCTTTATTGAAGCCTCTGAAGGAAACTCTCCTGGCTTTACTCCAACCTAATGAAGATGCTTTTGGAAGTGCCTTGCCTCTGCATGCTCTAGCTGCTTCTCTACAGGTACTAATCTAATATATTATGTGATATGTCATCAGTTATTGCCATGGTCTCATTCATATACTTCCTCTTTTAACTATATGCATATTAGTCGATGTAGAATTGTTGCTCCTGGTGCATATGCGGTAATGTTATGATAAATTTTTTTTGCCAAGTCTGTTTCGAGATTCTAACACTTTGTCCATGGGTAGTCTGGCTAATAGAAAAAGTTCTGGAGGGATTTCTATTAGGTTAGTTGATGATTGATGCGTGCTGAAAGTTTAGTGTTCTTTAACATAATGACGTCCAAGTAATTGAGGCTTCTTATCATATATGCCTTCTTTGTATTTCCTGTGTCTGTGTGCCTTCAAGCCATGTTCTGTACCTGAAGGCTTTCCCATCACTACCTAAGCGGAAGGACTCCTGCCTATTACTTTCTAATTATTTTATTATCATGTGAATATTTTACCCTGTTATTATTTTCCTTTTTTTTTTTTTTGTTAAATGTGGAATGCGTGTTTTGAAATGTACAGGTTGCAGTTGGTAGGAGGCTTGGTGTTGAAGAACCCCAGCTCATGAAAATAATGCGAGCCACTCTTTATACACATAATGAGTGGTTTAAACTTCACATGTGCAAAGATCGTTTTGAAGGTCTTCTGAGGATCAATTCCTTGAAGGAAGTTAATAGTTCTTTCCTCACTCCCATGTCTACGTCCAAGTCATGTGCTGATAGCTGCACAAATGGTTCTTCTCCGGCTACTGTATCTTCAGGCACCAGAATGTCAGAAGATGGAAACAGTCCAACGCAAGTGTCTTCAAGGGATGTCATCTGTGATGAAAGTGCAATACTGAAAGTAATGGTAAGTTGTGGATTCTTGCCGTTAAATCTTTTTGTTTTGTTCCTTTTGGTTTCCTAACAAAAATCTAAAATTCATGTATCGTGTTATGGTGCTCTTAGCCTTTGGTCGGTTTTATACCTCCTGATCATTTTATGCATTGCAACTTTTAAAAAGTATAGAGTAAATTCCACCACCATGATTATCACAAGTAGTAGGATAGACAAGTAATGGTTTGAAACAACTGATTTCAAGGATAGGGCTTGAACAGTGTGGTAGTGGCAAGTAGCGTCCAGGTGGAGGAGCTTTTGGAGATGATGAGTGAGAAGAGAGAAGGATGAAGGTTTAGAATGTCAAAATAGAAATTAGAAAGGTTAAATCAGTGTTTTTTTTTTCCCATTTTACGTGGGGGGACCAGGGTTGGTCCACAAGGTGAAGGGACCAACGAATCCCTCACCAATTTTAAAAACAGAAAAGAGGGGTGTCTAACAGAAGTATTTCTCAAGGGAAGGAAATGTAATTTACTTAAAATTTTAAATACATTCATAGGAAAAAATGCCCTACTTTTTACTGGCAGAACTTTTCCAAGTAAATTTGCAATTGTCAAAGCAATATGTGCACAATGAACTTCTGCAACAGCTAAGACACACATTCATGATGGAAGCTCATATAGGTGGTGCAACATTAATATTCAATGGCTTAGCCATTGTCCCAATAGGTTTTTAGATGGATTTTTTTCCCGTTAGTTTCTTGTCCTGTTTTATTTCGGTGTGTTTGATCCCGTTAATAGCTATGCCATCAAATATCATGTCTTCCTTCATCAGGTAAATATAGAAAATTATAGATATCCAGCTTGTTGGTTTTGAACCATGCCAAAACCTCATGTCTTTTTTTTTTTTTTTTATTGTTTGTTTACACCCCCCCCCCCCCAAAAAAAAAACGTTTATTTTAACTTGCGTGGCTACTTTGTGCACATTTCGTGATTACTTTCCCGTTTGTGTACCTGTATCTATCTGCGATAGATAATTATTCCTCTTACGGCTAATGGGAAGTAATACCAATGTCATCGATGCGTTGGTTTCGCACATATATTCTGGGTAAAGAATGATCGTCATTCTATACTTCCCCTCATTTTGATGTCGTTATTGGTCTGCTGCCTTTCTCTTCACTAGTAGTGGTAGGCTTTGCTCGATGAACTTATATTTAGACAGGAACTTCTTCATGTTTGTGTTTGTGGATGAGTGCAGGAGTTTCTGGCATTGCCTAGGGCTGATGCTATCCAGCTGCTTTCACAATACAATGGAAATGCGGAGACGGTCATTCAACAAATATTTGCCTAGTCTCTGTGAAGGAAAATCTAGTTTGCTATTTAGAAGGAAGGCCAAATTTTTTTTTTCCAATATTATTTTATTCAAATTTGTGAATATTTTTATGACACGTGTACAGATAGTTGCAAAGAGGAAATTTCTGTAACGTTTGAAATTACATGAACTTGTCTGTATAGATTCTCTTAAATTTTAGGGTAAATTATAACAATATATTTATCTTCTCTTATATTTTAAAATTATTACCACTAATATTAATTTTTATTCACAATTTTTAAATTTCAAGGTTACTCTTACTCAAAAATCCTAAGGCGATGATTAAGAGTTTCACAAAGGATAAAAGAGAATGATCATTAATGGAGTAAAGAAGAAAGGTGATGAGTGGAGTGAATGAGAAGGGATTATTTTATTATTTAGGAATTTATAATTTAAGCGAGTGGAATAAAATGGTATATAAATTTATTATCTATTTTTACTTTTTATTTTTTACTTTTTTTTTATGAAAGATTGATAAAAGGATAAAACAAGAAAATTACTAAAAAACATTTTCTTCATCCTGTTGTTTCTCTTGGGGTCTATAAAATCAGTCATGCCACACCCTCCATCAATACCACTCCCAAACACATAGCCTCTCCTCTCAATTCCTTTGTCATTTATCCTCCCACTCAGACCCTAGCACCCCAATCTTTATCTCGCTTCTCTAGCCATCACAATTGCCCCTTTGTAGCAGGCCATGTTTATCTAAAACATCTGCACCATTTCTTCGTCAATGGTTTGGTATCTCATTAGCTCCAGATTGAAAACCTCAACATTCCATTCTTCCCGAACAACAGACTAGACGCACCTACACTCTGCATAGTCTTATCTTAGAAACCATAGCCATCATCATAAAATTCACCAATTAAGAAGCAACCTTGTACTATCACGGCCATGGAAATTTGTCAATCATAACCCATCGCCATTGGTGTCGTGGTTATTGAGAATCTGTTGTGTGGCGCGAGTGGGTCACAGCTGAAGGTTCCATCGTGGCGGAGACGGAGAGTAGCAACGACAGCGACATTCTGACGACTCAGAGAATGGCGACGACCAAAAGAAAAGTGGTAGCGATGACTTTATAGTGGCCCGCAATAGAGACAGCGGCGCCGGAGCTCGCGAGAGCTTGATGAGGTGGAGAACGCGACAATGTCGAGGCTGTGGTCGCAACTGCTGCAACTTCTTTTGGTAGTGAACGATGGAGGTGAGGCTGAAGCACATAAGAGCTTGGATTATAGTTGTTTGTTGTTGTTCTTGCTTGATCCTTCTTGTTGTTCATCTTCTTGCTTGGATTTCCAGTGTTAGATTTCTATGGAAAATAATACGTAGTTCATCTTTTGGCTTGGATTTCCAGTGCTAGGTTTCTAGGATTCTACTAGAAAAGTCATAAAAAATTTTAGGGTTAATTATAACGACCTCCCGTTATCCCTTATAAATTTAAAGCAATTTTGAAAAGTCAATTTTACCCTTCTAATTAAAATTCTTTCCCTAACAAATCCTTAATTCTCCCAGCAACAAGTCTCTCTATTCATTTCACTGAGCCTTCTTCCCTGAAATGCGCTCATCACCGCATCTTCTCTAACCCTCTTCCCTAAAATGACATCATCACCTCCATGTGTTCTTAAAATCGTCTTGTC
Source organism: Dalbergia cochinchinensis (assembly GCA_031216125.1). Taxonomy (NCBI): domain Eukaryota; kingdom Viridiplantae; phylum Streptophyta; class Magnoliopsida; order Fabales; family Fabaceae; genus Dalbergia; species Dalbergia cochinchinensis. The sequence goes on from CM062371.1 coordinate 26,767,387, forward strand.
CCTTTCCAATGTGGCCTCTCTCCACTGCACAAGAGAGTTTCTTGTGATGTCCGTAGTGACGACGCCAGAGTCGACAACACAACCATTGGCAATTCTGTGCCCAAGCAAGTTCTATGGAGCAGAATCGAAACTGTTGGAAGAAGAAGGAGAAAGGGCGTGACCCGAGGAGGAGAAGTCATCAGTGAGTTGAAGGAGGCAAATCTGAGACAAAGGATGCAAGCTATACCGGAAAAACCATATGCCGGAAATAGAAACCAAATCGACAAAGCTCGCTGAAAATCACACTAAAAGGCAAACTAGAACTGGTTCTTGAGCAAGGATTCGACTTAGCTAGGCACAAACGATGAGAGAGAGAGAGAGAGAGAGAGAGAGAGAGAGAGAGAGAGAAGAAAGTGATGATGCAGTAGTGGTGGCTCGCCATTGTTGTGGAGAACACCTCTCTAATTTTTTGTTTTGGAAGTTGTTGATATATTTGCATGCAAGAGTAATGAAGAAAGGACGTGTGACAAATTTTTGAGTTTTGATCTGAAGAGTGGCTGGGGAAAATTAACGGTGGGTTGGAGGCGACGTTGTTGGGTGCATAGTTATGGAACTCGTACAGGTAATTGACTCGATTGAGGCATCGGGTCACTGGTTCAATTGGTGGGTTACTGATCGAACCGGTTGAATCGGATTTATAAGAAAAAAATATATAAAAATATTAAAAAATTTAAATAAAATGTAATAAAACGATAACTAATTAACAATTTGATACTCTTTAAGTGGTCCAAATACAAAAAATAAATAAATAACATAAATTTCTAAATATTGTTGATATTTCACAATCACAAATCACAATTGATAAGTTCAAAACATAATTATACAAGTAAACTCATAAAATTTTACATCATAAATTCACAGGTATGACAATATAAACAAAGTTATTTTATTTTTCTATGAATTAGATTAGAGTATATCTTTTAAGATTTTCAAAAAAGACATCATTTAGTAAAAAAAAAATTGGTTCAACCAACCAGGTTCAATCAGCCGAGTCACTGGTTTTGATACAAAACAGGGCGAGTCAAATCGGGTTGCACTAGTTTCGATACGAGATTGATCCAATTAGTGGCTCGGACTGGTTTCATGACCGGTTCATCGATTTTCCGATCGAACCAGCCTATTCGAGTCAGTTTTTACAACTATAGTGGGGTGGGAGTGGTGGGTGAGTTTTTTTTTAGTTTGAAGGGTAATTGAGGAATTTTAAAAAATTATTTAGAGATAAGGGAGGTAGGTGTAATATTAAAAATTAGAATGAGGTAAGTGTAATATTAAAGAACCTTAGGAAAGATTCTTGTAATTAACCTAATTTTTTATTGTGATGTGAATGATATTCTATAGAAATTGGAGAAATACTTAAGGGCATAATAGTCATTTTTTATGTTTTTTAATTTTTAAAAACTATGTTTTGTTTTATTATTAATTGTTTATTATAACTGAAGGATGTTGATGTAATAGCCTTTAAACAAGGTGCCCACTCCCCTACAGTTGAGAGTCAATGCATGGGTATACAATTGATTTTAACCACATTTATCAAATGTGGTTAAATGTAAATAAAAGTGTGATCAAACACACAACCACATTTCTCAAATGTCATTAAATACAAATAAAAATGTGGCTAAACAACTGTACAAATTACTGTACAAATAAGTGAATTCGGACCGTTCACATTTAGTTAACAAGTCAGTTCATTTAACCACATTTTTGGAATGTGGTTAAACGCGAATAGTGTGGCAAGTTGCAATTAACCACACTTTTAAAATGTGGTTGAATGAAAAAATAATGTAGCTAAACCACATTATCTTAAAAATTGTTTTTTCCTTTCTTCCTCCTCCAACCCTTCTTCCTTCCCTCTTGGCTCTCGTTCTTCCTCCTCCCATCCTCCCCTCTCCAGTCTTCCCTCTATGCTAACTATGAGTTTGAAAGCAGAAACCTTGATTTTTCTTAGTTATTAAATCAAGAATCAAACCTCTATCTCCACTACACAAAAAGGGTTGGGTTGCTGCCAAGGGTGGGTGTGACTATTCCCAGAGTTGTGACAAAGGAGTTGAGGTAATAAATTGAAATTTGGGAAATGGAGCTTTGGGTAAAGGAATACACACGAGTTTATCTCCTGTTCTAATTTTTTTTTTCTAATTTCTTTTCTAGCTACTCTTCCTTTTCAATGGTATGGGGAGATGGTGCAGGCCTGCTATGACTCCTTCGACTATGACCTTTATTGTGGCAGCTACTAGTACCCTCTCAAGGAACTATTCGAGGCCCTGGATTTGGGCCACTTGGGGTACACAGTGTCGTGGTACTTCTACTTGACAGCAAACATCAACATCCTGAGCTTCTTCAAGAGGTCGAGGTGGCTACATAGGATGTGGAATGAGAGGACCGATCGGGAAGGATATGTCACAGTTTCAGATGAGGAGATGAGTAGGAAGCTTGGAATGAGGAATGCTGCGATTGTGTGGAGGGGGACGATGACATCCATTGAGTGGGTGACAGACCTTGAAAACTACTTGAGGAACATATCGCCAGAGATTCCTTGCTCGCGAGATACAGTAGCTAGAGGTAAAGATTAGTGTTGTCTTAGCGGAGGAAAGGAAGAGACGGCGGAGGCAGCGGTGGTTGTGGTGGCAAAGGAGGAAGCAAGGCGAAGGACACGATTTTCACAAAGCTCTTGTGGGGCCCTTTTTGCCAAATAACATGTTACTATTGCATAACCACATATGGCCAGCATAGGGATTGACCAAGGTAGGTATGTGAGCAACGGCCTTTAAACAATTGGTAGAGGTATGTGTAAATTTTAAAATGTAGAAAGGAATAAGTATACTATCAACTTGGGGAAGGTTGCCATAATTCGTTATAATTTTTATCCTTAGTTTTAACTTGAGAATGTATTTACCAAAAGGATAAATGACATAAGCCACATGATATTTGGTAAAATTGTACTTCAGCTTATTCTTATTAAAAAATTGAACTCCATCTCATTAATACTCTAAAGTTGTACTTCAAGTCTTTTTTTTCCTTCTGGTACAGGTACTTCATAAGTTTAAATAAATAATAAAACTATTATTTCAATATAATTTTTTATGTTATATGATAAAAATACAAATAAAAAATTTAAAAAATAGTGTTAAATATTTTTAAATTCTTATATTTGATTAAATTAATAAATAATTAGTACAAATTAAATTACATGAAAAATTATACTTAATGCCTATTATAATTTTAAATAATAAAAATTAATAAATATTTATAACAATGATAACTATACATAATATATTTTAAAATAATATCTTATTTTTAAATCTGTAAATAAATAATTAAAAATGTTTTTACTTTATTATGATTTTTTATTAAATAATTACTTACTATTTTTAATTATTTGTAATTGTAAGAAGATAATTGTGTATCATATAGTGTAACATCCTATATAATGTTCGATTAATTACTATTCTTATTATGATGGATACTTATAATTCAATGGTTGGATTTTTTTTTATTGATCCAACCGTTGAATTATAATTACCCATCATAAAGATCATTTGTGTCAAATTTTATAAAAATTGAATATCAATTGCAATATAATCTTGTAGCTTTTGTTCATATTTATTTTAAGTATATATATTATACGTTAATTTTGGTGTGCATAAAAACTATGCTAAACAATTTTAGATTAACTTGAAATTTTACAGACTTATCTATTTATCCAACAATAGGTTTTCCAGAAATTTATACCAACAAAAGGTTATTTAACAGTGCAATATTTTTTTAGAGTTACATCAATATAACTTGATCATTGGTGATGGAATGCTAATATGCATGCGCGTGCGTGTGTGTATATATATATATTCAGATGAGTGGTATACATTAGTACTCTAATGCAATTCTCTCTATGAGTTAGAATAAATATGTTTTCGAACTTTCTCCTTCCAATTCAAAGTGTGTGTTCCCCCACGAATCTCAGCAATCACTTGTTCTGATTTCATATATTGATCATTTTGAACTAATAAAAAACTATTTGGTGGAATAGTAATATTATGAAGAATATCATCAATTTCAATAGTTATATACAAGTTTCTATAAGATAAAAAAGCAGGATGCCCATGACGTGTGGAGCTTCCTGGTTGAAACATCCATGGAGCTCACTGCAAATGCATTCTGCCACGAAAACGAATCCCATTAGTTCCTAAACTCAAGCCATAATTGAGAATTGGTAGGCGATTTTTTTATAGTCTAGTCGGTGTATGCCTTTGAATTTTCTTGTATTGGCCTGTTTAAGTTTTAAATTTGACTGTTTATGTTTTACCTATATGAACATTGCTCTCTGCTTCCTTTTTGGTTGGCTAAGAATTCTGCTTAACTATATAAAAAGAAAAAAAACCATTAGTGCATAAAGACGATTTGAATCGTGCTCTAACCTGCGAAATTTCTTGCTTGTGTTGGTGGAAAATGGAAATCCAAAGAACAATGTAGGAACTGGATTTTGATGTTTCAGATATCAGTTGCTCAGAACAGCTACCAAGCAACAACGAAAAAGGGAGAAGATGCATTGTCTCCTAGGTTAGACGCTGCAATTTGCAAATGCAAGAAGAGAAGGGAGTTTCTGTAAAAATTATAATCGAAGATGAATTTATGAAGAAGTGGTAAATTTGAAATTTTCTATTTTCACATGGAGATACATCAAGCAGGATAATTTTGATGGAAAATTGATATGAAATTGGGAGGGAAATAATAAAAACTTCAAAATTTAAATTGTTTGATAAAAAATTGTATTTCAATATTTTAAGAGGGGTAATAAAGTAAAATAAATTGTAATCCTCTCAAAATCTTTCAATTTGAGGAAATTATAAAATAGAAATTTTGGAGGGCTTTGAGAGGCTAATGAAGACCCTACAATACATTCTCTTTCTAAAAAATAAAACTGATGAACATGGTAAAACTCTAAAAATCTCTCGTTTCCTCCCCTTTCCTTCTAAATCAAACTTGCAAACATACCATCATAAGGGTACTCTATGGTGGCTCTACCTGTTCACTATCAAGGCCACTTCGGACATATAGTTCCTAATCCTACTCACATTTCCTCTAAGTTTACCAACTACGAATCAAACAAACTTGGTTATGATTGCTAAGTTTTGGTTCAGATCATATGGCGACTCCATTGGGGAGGACTTGAAAGAAATAGCAAGATCAGGATGAACAATGGAGCCACTATCTGCCACCCGTTGTATATCTCCACTCAATCTGGAAGATTTCCAAGAAAAGGGAATTGCGGATGCAATGGTGTAGCCCGAGGTAGGATGGCCCAATGAAAGGAGAAGTGAGGAGGACGGAAGGGGAGACATGGTTGTGGATCTCCTTGTACTTTCAGAGACTCCTTTTGTCGCTGTCCGTCTTCTCTCCTCTTTGCGTCACCATTCCAGTGCGCACTTGAACTCCATCGCAAGGCACCGAAACCAACGTTCACTCATGATGAAGGATCTAATGACCAAGATGGTTGTCATTGAAGCGGAAAGATGTACTAATGGAAGAAGACCAGCGAGTTGGGGAAATGTTGCTAGAGAACCCTTTTCAAGAGCAAAAAAAGAAATGATCCTCCAATGTTGCGTCTATTTATGAACATTATTTGGTGGAATCATGGCCAATCACACGCATGATCGAGGAATCGGTGGTATCATGTGTCCTCCACCTGTTTCACCTTTAGTCTAGTTGTAGATATTGGAGCGGGTAAGAGCTACACGACCTCGAGGACGGAGCGGTTCTTCCTCAATGATGGAGCTGTAGGACCTTGACGACAGTAGTTTGGCAACATGTTCTATCTGACTTGGGCTGAGGTTATCGCTATTACTACTATGATACATAGGTATCATTTGATCAGAGAAGAGGTAGGCTTTACGATTTGAAAACCTTGGGCATAAAAGGTGTTCATAGCATGACGCTCGGTCAAGCACTTTGGCAAACTAGCTGGAAAAAGAGAGATAAGTTACTGGGATCATCAAGGGTCTATGAAAAAAAAAGAAAAAGAGCAATCAAAGAGATGAAATACTGGAAAAGGAGCAAGATGCTGCAACAAGAGCAAGAGACTTCATGACTGAAGAAAAGGACGCTGCATGCTAACAAATATTGTAAGATGTTGTGTTAAGAGTGATGGATATTGTAGCACCCCAATAACATCTTTATGTGTACGATATAATTGGCTAACTATTAGGGACATGTTTGGTTTAAGTTTTCAGTTTTCATTTCCAATTTTTTAGTTTTCAAAATTTTGTGAAGGAAAAATTGAAAACTGGAATGAAAACTGAAAACTATATTTTGTAGTTTTCAAAATTTTCAATATTTCCTTCACAAAATCTGAAAAATTGGAAACTTATACCAAAAAGACCTTAGATCTCTCACATTTTGATTTCTTCCTTTTTAATTTACTCGAAAAATACTTCTAGCGGAAAAAAAGAGTATATATTTTTTCTTTTCTTTTCGAAAACTTAAAATGGCAAGAATCCCGTTCATTAATGCATGATCAAAACTAACATAACTTGTGAACGAAATTATATTTTCATAATAATAAATACATGACAGAACAAATCCTAGATATAATAAATATTTAACATCACATGTCACCACATCTCACATAATAAATATTAATATATCATAGGGGGGCATGCATAAGTCCATGGACGACAACCACAGCTAATACAAATCACATGAAACATAACATAATATCCTGATAAAGAACGTATCATAAATAAATCCTAGCTAAGAGTCAATAATAAGGCTTAGTCTCAAATACAATCATCCACAAAGTAATGGGACCTCAAAAACAAGGAAAACATAAATAAAGATTGATAGTCTACATGCTCAAAAGACAAATAGAACATATATCTGAGATGAAAATAAAGTCTCTAAGCATGGGCTGACTCCAAAATCATGAACTAAAGGGACTCCAACATTCTGGTCCACTGACTCATCTGAAGACGATATAGAAATAGAAAATGGGTGAGAATCCAAAATGAAACTCAATACGTAAATAAAAACAGTGCAAGTATCATCATTATCGTCTTCGGTCACTTTGGTTTAATTATAAAGTAAGTGAGCATGTTTTAGTTCATTTCATTAGTTATCCAATTAAAATTCCAAAGTGACACATATTTTAAATCTTGTAAAAATTCTTGATTAACAATTAATGATCTAGAGAACATTGCATTTTTAGCACGTTAAAAGACATGGAATGAGACTTGTATGAAGGATTAAAAGAACAGGACATAACACATTCTCTAGCACTTTTATTTAATTAAGCTTTTGTTCTTTTAATATATCACCCTCTCTTATATCACTTTGACCAACCACATCATCGCCTTTGGTGATTTAACTGTCATCTATACTTTGAATCACCTATCGCCCAGGATAAACTTAACGTAACTAGTCATCACTAGATTTAAATGGTGATAGAGAGTAAAAACTTCTCTTAAACTGTGAATTTAACTTCCTTATATTTTATATTCTAACATCATAAAAGTCTCTTAGGCTATTAGGAGGCATAAACACACCCTTTATGCATTTTAATGGCGCGGTGGTTCTTTTTACCTTTAGTGGCGGTTCATAAACCGCCACCATGTCAAGCGTTACCAGGCCAAACAACGATGGTTTCCACAACTGCTGGAATAACCACCGCAAAATGTTCTTGCGCTATAGCGGTGGTTTCAAATCGTTGTGAAACACCAAATAACAATTAAAAAAAGAATGTTGCGGTGGTTAAGAACCGTCACCATGTTCTAGGCCGCCAAATATTGCTCCTAAATTCTAAAAAATGATTGCGGCAGTTCAGAATTGCTACTAACAACAGTAAAAATACAAAAAAAAAAAAATATAGTCTTTTCCATAAATCTAATTACGATTACTTTCTTCAGGTAAGGATTACTTCCAAACATCTGAAAAATTCAATCATATAGAAAATATGAAATAGATTTATATTCTTTTCCTACAACTCAAGCTATGCACATTTGTACATATCTTAGTTTTACTCTATAACAGATCTTAAATTGAAAACATTCACCAAAAATAGATTTCAAATCCTTTTACTTAAAAATTTTACTAGAAGGTTTCTCTTATAGTATCTTTTCATCATATCCCTTTTGCCTCACTTCATTTTAACGTTTACAACTCAAATTATGCCTTAAAAATAAAAGCTATTCTATACTTTAGTCTATCCATTGCAATATACTTCAAAAATTCATAAGTAATTCTATAAAAAATCATGAGGCTCAAACTTTCCAGTTTGATAATAATTTAATTAATCTTTCATTTAAGCTCAAATTCATTAGTGATTTATGGGAATTTAATTTAGTGCGATCTAGTTATCATGTTTTTGCAACAACTTTCACTAGCTCATACATTTTTGTCTCTTGCTCTAAATGTATGGTTTTTGGTTCACGTATAGTCCTAAATTTTTGTCTCTTGCTGCAACAACTTTTAAAGGAATTTTGCTTCTTAGAGTGAATATTAAACGGAATGAAAGGTATATGGTGTATCATTCCAAATTCTTTTTTCTGACAAACTTAGGTAAAAGCTTATAATTAAGTAGTAACTCCATAGCTTAGTAAAACATCATGCACAAAAATTAAAATAAAGTCAATTCTTCAAAATTTAAAGGTTGACATAAATTTACAGCAAATCTATGCATGCATTCCTAAACTTAGTAATTCCATAAATTAGTCAAATATCATCCTCTGTCACATCACACAAAGAAAACAAAACCAATGTCACACATCAAGGTTTCAAGAAGGACCATATGTGCATATAAGTGAGAAAGAATAGCTCCCCAACCTTCATCATAATAATTCCACTAAATAATTTCATACAAACTTGAAAATTAATTACTAAAAGAATATGTCTCCTTCCATCAATACTTAAAATCTAATCTCTTACTTTAAAATGACATATATGTATATCTAACAAGAGAAGGTGCTTTCCTTATTTTCAACAGGTTACAGACATTCTATATGTGTATAGCTCCCAATTACTTGGATAAATCAGGAGGATAATTATATAAACAAAGACAACTCTTGAACTTAAATTCCAAGATATCTTTTTGAAGGATTTGGCTCCTCTAAAGTGCACAGTTTAAGGTGAAGTGCATGATAACTGTTGATGAGAAAATTAATGGTTCAAATTATTTTTCTTTTCAATAAAGTACAAATTTTATTAACAAGAGAAGAATATCACAGAGTCAAGAGGATAAGAGATCCTCAAAGCACAAAAATAAAATAAAAGAAGACATTAAAAGTTTAAAGGTTCAGACTCCATATTGTCACAAGTTTATGATTTGTCAGGTAATGCTAAGTAATCAGTTTCAATGACTCTAAAAAAAATGTCAAACAATTATTCTTTTCCACGAGAGAAGGCCAAGATAAGCAATTAAACCATTATCTACCACAAAAACGATTGCCACAGCCACAAAGCTAAGAAAACTTGAAATGTAGTAAACACAGACATACTCACCGATGATTGCATGTGCCAGGAGGTGAGAAAGCATACTCCGAGGAAGTAAGATGAAATATGCTGAACTAGGCAGTTAACAAAGACAGTTTCAGCAATAACCACCAACATAATTTTAATCATCATAAATTTCTCACCAGTCCTTATATTTACAAACACATGCAGAAAAGTAACAATAATAAAATATTTAGTTCAAGCCTAAAAGCACACAAGTAGAAAATCCTATTAGAGTTGAATAGAAACACATGAAGAGTCTCCATGAAGAAACACACAATTAAACATGTCCTAAAAATGCCATAGCAATATTTATATGTAATTGTGCTACCTTAACAAATTACATTTATATTTTTAGTTTATCATTTAATTGTTAACTAATCGTTCATATGATATAACCAAACACAAAGACAACAATCAAATTCATTTATGGGATAAGTTCAATTTAGTTTTATACACATCAACATATATTGTTCTCATTTGTCAACTCATGAGCATGATATAATATGAGAAGTGCAAATTTACACTATTATATGATCAACAAAACTATGATCATTTCTAAAAGAAAACAAGTGCAAATACAAACAAGGGAAAGCCAAGGCTAAATTGATGTCTTATTTAAAATGTTTGCATATCCCAAGTCATTTTGCCAAGTTATGGAAGAGTGTTAATTAATGAATCACTTACTCTGGACATGCTCCACACCAAGCAATATATTCAAGGTAGTGTAACAAACATCAGCCATTTGAATTTCTCTAAATTACTAGTTAAGGTATCAATATAAGGAAAGTAGTAAATCAATCAATTTTAGCATAGAAATACAGATTGGCATTAGCTTTATTTTTGCCTATGCACTACGTACTTTCAAAGGTGGAGTATCATGCATATGTAGTGGGTAGTTTGTGGATGTGTAGTGAGTACTTTTTGTATCTATCTTGGATGTGTAGGACTTTCATTTTTGTTATTAACGTACGAATAAATTGATCAAATGTCAAGTTTTCGTAAAATACATGTGCTTTTCTGGTTTGAGTTAGTTGGTGTGTGTAACTTCTTTTTGTTCTTTTTATAATTAGAAGAACAGCTAAAAACTTTTCCCTTCCCTTCAAAGAGAAGCCAACACAGAAAACCAAGAACAATAAACCGCATCAACCTGAAAATAAGAAAGCATTAGAAAATCAGACTGAAAATACTCTATATAAATATGTATGTTGACTTTTCCTCTATAGTTCGAACACCATATTCAAGCACAACATAGAGATCAACCATTACTTTTAAATGCACCCCTATTGCAACTTTCTCAAGTTTCTCACATCAATTATATATGAATGGTGTGTGGAAGAAAAAGTTTTTCCTCTTTCTAGTTGTACTTTGAGGAGTTCTTGCATGTTAACTAATCGAACCAGCCAAAATTTATCATCCAAAAGAAGCCATTTTCATACTTTAATCAACGCGTGTGTGGTAAAGCATAGAAAAATTTACAAGCACAAACTTTTTAAGTGTGAAAACAATGAGTAACACATGTGATTCTTTGTTAGCTATAGCATGCAATTCAACTAATGAGATGCAATTTGAGAAGGAAAAAAAATCAAAAGCAGAGAAGAGAGGCAGACTTATTTCTGTGTTAGGTGGAGGCTTGCATCCGAGGACCTTCTTCACTATTTTTCCACCGAGTCCCCCACCGCCTTCGCTGCCTTAGAGTCCCACTCTGAGCATCGGTCTAATTGGCTCGTGAGAACCAAGTTCTCTCTGCCTTCGAGTCTCACTCCGAGCACCGATTTCACTGCCTTGCGAGAATCATGTATTGCGTGCGAGATTCCAAAGAGAACCACAATTTTCTTATGAGAATGTGAGGCTTCTTCCACAATGTCGACAACAGCGAGCAGTGCGGCGGCGTCAAGCTTCTCGAGCATTGGATTTGTTTCACTGCGAAGCTTTCAAAGCAGGGGATTTAGGATTTGACTCATGAGGGATTTAGGATCAAGACGGGGAAGCAAGAGAGAGTAGCGATTAAGGATTTTGACCGGGGTTTGAGGCTCGCACCAAGATTTGGGGATTTTGGAATTGGAGAGAGAGTAAGGGTTTGAAGACTAAGCAGAGAAAAATCACTGGGAAAGGAAGGGACTAGCGCTTACGGGACAGGCTGAGAGGAAAAACTCCAAAATTGAGGGAGGCAAATGGCGGCGATTCTCACAACCATAGGGAAATATCAAAACTGATGGTAAGCGATGACCATTTCTTTAAACTGCCTCAAGAGAAGTGACGTGAAACTCTAATTTGTAGTTTTTGGATCCCCATGCACATAACCACTAATAATCACATAATTTCTATCAATTTAACATTTCAATTTGAAAACCATTCAATGCATAAGATAAGCGGGCATTAACCAATTGCTGGAGAGAAGGACCAGACTCAGCTAACATTTATCACAATCACATATTCTAATCATAGGATCAATAATCTTAGTTCCAATACCATCAGCAAATGCTTATCTCTAGTTCCCCATAATAGGAAAGCATTGAGTTCAATTTAATATGCCAGCTCAAGCAAAGACCAATCATTAATCCACTATTACTTAGAACACATTCCGAAGATTATATTTCCTATCTAAACTTTACAAATCTACTTACCAATAATTACCTTGATCAATTTTATAAATAAATACAGCCCTAAACTCCATAGCAAGACTAAAACGCAACTTTAAGCAAAGAATGTAAGTGCTATAAAAACTTCTCTTCTATTTTTCTGCATGAGAAAACACTTCATAGTTTCACTTAAAGACTTATTGGACATCATTTATCAAAACTCACACAAAACCCAAACATAATTACAAATCTATAAGATAAACTCATGTTCCCCAAAATTTAGGATCATTTCGAATATGTGCAGCATTTTTTTTTGAAAAAAATGGAGTGTGGATGGAGTTTTGAAATGCTTTGTCTTTGAAAGAAGTCCTTTCCAAGATTCATTGAAATTTCACTTTTTGAAGGCACAGTGGATACTCTATGTAACACCCTTCTAACTACTACATATTACTCGATAAGTTACACAATAATTAGAAGTCTGGTACTTTCATAATACTAGTCATTAGGCCTAAAATTGAAGTGAAATGAATCTAACGTTGACATTTTAATTTACTAATGTGGCCTTCAATAACCGATCAAAACATATATATACATAAATATGTTGTAAGACATGATAACAATAATTCTGAGTATCTCCTAAAAGTCCCTAAAGTAACATTACTTGTTCACTTGGATGTTAAGCTTACTCTTATGTTGACAATGCTGGAGTCGGACAAAGATGACAGCTATTACAACTTTCGCGAAGTACTAATGGTGCGATCAAAAGCTTTTCCCACTATATCAATTCAATGAAGATTCATATGGATGGCATCTATAAAATCTGAGGATACACAAAGTACATGCAACGTGTAACATCCTCCTAAGTACAACGTCATCCTTAAATCATGACATCGTAATCGAGAGGTGTTACTTATTAATTAGCGGACCTTTCTTAATAATCTATAACAAGATCGATCGAATCGCATATTAACTAACTCGTGATTCTATCAAAATATACAGCATGAAATAACACATTTATTTGATACAAGTCAAGTACAAAAGGAAGCTCCTCTATGAGCTTTAGTTCACATACGCTCTTTACTATATTTACAGACATATATATATATATACACACACACACACACACACACACAACAGATACAAGTTTTCACAACTAAACTACGAAAGTTACAATTTAGTCCTTCTTGTAGCTACTTCAGTATTCTCTGAAATAAACCTGGAGAAGACAAGGAACACAAACAAGCAAGGGTCAGAATTCTAAAATTCCCAGTAGGGTATCCCCAAAATACATAATCATAATGTCATCATCATCATCCTAGCTACTTCGGTTTATTAAGAACATGTGAGCATACAATACATATTAAAGATTCATTTTAATGTTTTAAAATCATCCTTCCGAAGTGGGTAGATTTTATTATTCAATCACATATCATACTACTCAACATCATACAAACCATATACTGGTAAATCACAACTTAAACATATTGGCCTCAATATCGATACTAAAATCCTTCACTTAGCACATAAGATAAAAGACTACTTAGAACCATTACTCCTCTTGGCCCTCGGCTTTTGTGGCTTTGACCACTGTAGGGTAATAGGCTGCTTATCAGGACTGAGCTCATTCCTATACATGATTATTGGATTTACTTTCTCCAATTCTCACAGACCTATTCCTAGCTAGGTTTACTTTCCTCGACAGACTAGATTTCTTTCTCCAGCCCAAGATTTATAAACTTCATGCTTTTCTTGGTAGTCAGGTTTAGTTTCCCCGACAAATTGGATTTACTTTCTCCAGCCCAAGAAACATAATCTTAGACTTTTCTTTCACATATGCGCAATTGTAATAAGCATTCATATCTATGTGTGCCTAACTTCATCAATAAGCTCACATGCTCAATTATTCATATTCACATTCATGTTCTCATGTCATACTAGTACAAGATGCCATTATTTTATCAATTCAAAGCATCAATTCATTTTCTAGCACAATAGCAGATTTTTCACTTAAGTAGCAAGATTTATTTTTCGTATCCAATAACAAATTTAGAGTCTACCTCCATGACACCTCAATATGTCTCCAAGTTCCTGTAAAAATTTTAGAGCAAAAAGAGTTCTCTAACTACTTTAACAAAATTAGATAAATTTGGAGGTCAAAAACCCCTACTCATAGCCAACAGCCATAGTTCCCAATTTTATTACCTTATCAAATGATCAATATCAAATCATACAAAAATTCAGAGTTGGAATTCAATATGTCCTAAACACCTATAAAAATTTCAAGTGATAATTCTATCATTTGATATGGTAACAAAATTAGCAAAATTTACAGTTTCTATTCCAACATTTCAGGTAGCACAGGTATGATTTTGGTTTATGATTCTTTTCAAGCAACAAAATTTCAAAACACAGCTCAAGAAAATTTGTGAACTAGCTCAAGATGTTAGCCTCAACATATAATTTTTCTAGATCATAAAAATACCCACAACCATGTAACATCCTAATTTTTAACCCAATACTCCTAGAACGTATTTGGGTTAACCATTAGTTTATTACTCTTTTAGTTTCATTCTTTAAAACCTTTCTTTAAAATACTTAGAAGAAAATACGGGTAGAATTTTTTTTTGAAAACATAAACAAAACGTGAGCCGCGTATAACGTAAAAGGTTGTTAACGTAAGGCGTAAACATAAAAAGAATAACATAAACAAAATCATCAGATAGGCTCCATAGAAAGAACAATCATCAACACATCATCACATAATATTAACTTCAATTGTCAAGTCAAACAATATTGATATTATTAATGATATAGGAATATTCTACAACAATGCCACATCAAATATATTGAGCTCACCTGTAAAGGTTGAGCATACAACAATTCAAAAAAAAAAACCTACACATAACTATAATGTGATTAAGCTAAGACTATGTCCCCACTTTCGCTGCGCCACTCTATTCTCGACCATCAAGCTACTTCCATGTCGGCAAATCAGGGCAATCCGCGGCCATCATTGTCAACCTTGTCTGAAGACGAAGATGGAAAAGAAAGATAAAGGAAGTGAGAAACTTATACAAGAATTTCAGTAGGGCTTCCCTCTTTACACACGTGTCATCATCAACGTCCTCAGGAACTTGGGGTTTAATTATGAAATAGTGGGCATAAACAAGATTCATTTGTTAAGTTTTCAAATACCATTAGCCGAGGTCTGTATCTTTTAGCATGAATCTTAATGCATGAATGCGATAGATATTGGATGAATGCATGCCAATACCATATGCACATTAATCATGAAAATCATAGTACTTGAGCACAACATAAGGAAGCATATAAATCATATGTGTGGAATAAAAAGGCACTGTACTTTTCATGTGACATTTTTCTCATAAGTTGAATTCTTAAGTTCTTTTTCTTAAAGACCACCCTCTTAGCATATTCACCAAAAATCCAACCGACTCACCGGCCCCGGCGATAATCTGGTCACCAAACTACATCTCACCTATCGCCTAGGAATGAGCTTAATCCTAACTAGTCGTCACTAGATTTAATATGGGGTAATAGAGGGGGTAATACATCATTTCTTATTGGATCATTTCTTCTTCAAAATGCATCTACTGGCATCCAGTGCACAGTGATATTGTCCGCTTTGGCAGCTCGATGTCCATACACCCCACAGTTTTGCTTTCTCCTTACCATAGTAGGAGAAATGCATTTGGGCATGCTATGCATGGATGCAACATAAACACATGTTCTTAAATATCATCATGACATATCACTCAATACTTCATGCTTATCAATTCACTATCATCATAGCATGCCACAAAACATTAAGAGTATGCGCATTCAATCATAATTCCATATTCAAAATTAAACCATCAAAGTCATATAAATATATTCTTAACGAACTTCATTATGTTACACAACTCATAAAGCTTCATGCCTTTGACTCTTACGGCTATTAAACTTGCAATCTAGCCAACTTATTATTCGTTTTTAACCTTTTATGCACCGATTGGTTCACGACTAGTTATCCTCTTTAATTTTTATGTTTAGGAGCAAAACCAAAAAAACTCCATACAGATTGTCAATTTCTAAGTCTTTGAAATTACGGGGTTCTAGAAACTACGTTTTAGACCTTTTCTATGTCCTGTCTTCGCCTAAGGCGCTATAAATCAAATCTAAAAATTTATGGGGTATTCCTATGCCTATGAACCAATTATAAACCATGTTTACTGCATTACAAGGTTGCTGCATAGAAATAGAAATCAAATAATCAATTGCACTTTTATGGTTTTCTAGTTACTAGTTTCTCTATAGGTGCTAAAAATCAATCCTACATCAAATGTTACCAAGTTTTTCATAATTAAACAATCCTAAACTGAATGTTATCACTAAAACAGTTTTGGCAGTGGCAAAAAGTAAACGGATAAAAAATATGCTAAAACTCAACTTTACGATTTTTCTGTAAGACTAGTTTCTTTCTTAACATGCATAGAGGGCTTCCTACCTCAACATATATAACTTTTACACATTCTAACATACCAAAATAACATCATATAGCAGCAAGCACATGAGGGCAAAACTGAAACATTAACGCTCAAGCATCATTCAAAAATCACGTCCTTAATACATACAAATTACTAGTTTCTCTTGAAATCGTTTTAGGACTTCTAAAACTCATTGAAACCCATTTTATTATATAGAAGGAGACTAAATATAACCATAGGGTAGTAGCTAATTCAAAGCATGTTTAGAAGAGGTTTAACTCATAAATCTTGTTGGTAATAATCTTATAAAACTCTTAAGGCCTAAAGAAAATCTTAGAACATAGATTGTTGGCTCTTGTGACTAGATGAAACTCACATCAAGTTCATCATCATGACATGGTTGAAATATGTATCCATGGGGATGTTTCCATAACCAAACTTTAACTTGAGATAATAAGGGCAAGTCTTTGAGCTCTAGAGTCTTTAAGTAATGACAAAATGTAAACATGTCATGCATCCCATTTTATTCTTCATTATAAAGTAATGTGAGAGCTTCAAGGTAAATATGAGATGCAAAAAATATAAATATGCAAAGCTTGAAAGTAAATATGCAAGTTCATTTTATCTTTTAGGATTTAAGTGATGACTTAAAATATAAATATACTAGACAAGGAAATGTAAACATGAATGCAAGTCCAATTCTTTATTTTAGTGCTCTAGGCTCCACAACAATCAATTTTAAGGCCGAAATAGGCGAGTTTCGAGATTAATTATTAGGTGATACGACAATGCAACTCTGCTTTTAATCTTACGTTTTAGGTGATGGCCCAAAAATAAATGTGCTAGGCAAGGAATGTAAATATGAATACAAGCTCATTTTATATTCTTCACTAGAGCTCTTGCAAGACTTTAAAGGAACATGCGCCTTAACCCAACTCATCATAACAAGATAAAGTGAACTTTAGAGTTCTTAGAACACAAAATAATATTTCTTAAAGTAAAACCACAAGTGAGCTATATAATGTAACGCCCCGATTTTTCTGTCTGAGTGGAAAATGACCAAAATGCCCTTGAGGTCATTTTCGGACTAGAATTCAAGGATGGCCGACCCGGCAGTCCTCGAAGGGCCAACTCAATGTTTGAAGGGGATTGAATGACCCTTGAGTGGTTCCGGAGGCGAAAGTCTCATTTTCTGCAGTTTTGGGTCAAAATGACCAAAATACCCCTATAGCGTTTTTACACGGGTAAAGGTGTCGTTTGAGCCTGGAACTTTCCCCAGAGGTTTAAAATCATGTTTTTACATGTTTCAAAACATCTATTTGAGTCCCGGTGGTCTCGGGCAGTTTTAGTAAAAAATTACGATTTTGCCCCTGGAATAGTGCTTTTGAGCTTAATGACGTAATTAAGCAAACCTAAGCAATATTAGGCTCTAATCGAAGATTAATTAATTTCCATAGTTAATCTAGAGTCAAAATAAATTATTAAAATTAATTAGAACCTAAGATTGCTTAGATTAGATTTAAATCTGTAACACCCTAGTGATTAACCAGATACACCTAGGTTGAATCTGATTAATGACTAGACTTTACTCCTTGCTTTGGTTCTTTCTTCATAATTTGAAAATACTTAGTGAAATTACGAGCAATTTTTTTTTTTAAAACACATAATTGAAAACGTGAGCCGAGTACAACGTGAACGAGTAAGCGGGGTATAATAAGACGTTTAAGAATATATCACATCATATCACTTAGGCTCCATCATATAACATCCATAAGCACATTATAGCATATATTTACATACAATAACCTCACTCAAAGGGTGGGTTATGTTCATACATCATTATCTTATGCAAACCCATAAAAGAAAATATACTTAAGGAAATACATGCCCCTAAACTAGATAACTCCATAAGCCGGGAAGGTTATCCTAAAACTAGGGTGCATGATCACACATAAATCTACTAAGAACCTTCTATGGCCACCGCCCCGAAATGGGGAATAAATCCGATCCATCGATGAGCTCCTCGGACGGACACACGAGATGCACCAGGCTGCGGTCGCATGGACGACCTTCTCGCTAACCTCTCCTGAACAAGTGTTTCCTCACTACCCTCTCTTACACGTGGGAGTAGGAGCAGAGCTCTCGTAATATACATGAGTAGGAGTGTCCTCAAGGATCAGTTTCAGAATATCTCGTCTCGGGAACATACTCTGGAAATCCATGGACAGCAGATGAAGCAGGATAAGAACGTAACATCCTTTCATCAAGTGGACGTGCATGTTCGAAAACCATTTCATCGCCATAGGGAGAAGTAGGAGAAAATCGATAAGTAGGGACATGATGTGCAAATGGACGACCTATGTAAATAAAAACATGAACTGCGCACCTCCCTTCAAAATGATACGAGCGATGCACCGGATCATAGTGGAATTCCCAAGTAGGGGTATCAACGAACAGGACGAATGTCGCCATTTGAATCTGGAGACAATGACGGAAATAAAGAAAAGGGAGTGAGAATCTTGCTAAAGAATTCTCAGTAGGGTCCCTTCTTCTATAGTGTCATCATCAAAGTCCCCAGGAACCTCGGGATTATTCTAAAATAGTGAGCATGCAAAGATTCATTTTAAGTTCGGACAAATACTTAACCGAGGTTCGTCAATTTTTAATTATGCGTCTTATAATGCATCTTATTCTTAACATGTCATATTTACAATGAACATTTCCTTTATCATTACATCATATTCCTCATCATCATTATCAAAATAACATGCATAAAAGAACGTCATATAATATTAGCTACACATGGACACAGTGCACATATTTCATTTCTTTAGTGCCTTTGGTGACTTAAAATCTTATCATCATCATTATTTTCCTTGGGCCACCCTATACTCCACCCTTTTGGGAGTAATTTAGGTTATGAGCTCATACTTTACTAGTCGTCACTAGCATATACTTATCCCTTTTGATAAGCTAAAGTCCCGACTCTACCCTTTTGAGAGAATGGGTTAGGGGACTAAAATCACCTTTTCACCACCTATAGTCCGATGGTTCCAAAGGATCATTTTCTTATAAGTTTAAGTCACCATTAAATCTTTGCATGTTATATCATAATACAATTCATAAACATCATAACATTTTCTCATTTATAGTCTTAAGCTAGAATAATATATATCAACTGTAATCATGCATATGGGAGATTCTCAGGAAAGAGAGGTGGGTCACAATGGACACGCTTAAATACCAAGTCTTTCCTTAGCCGTAACCTTTCCAAATTACACTTTTACAATGATACACTTTCTTCTAGCAACAAAGGTAAATTTTACATAATAAAGAACATTTCATGTACAAGCATTCTCATTATTTGCAACAAAGAACTATAACATGCAAGCCAGAAATCATTCAATGATATCAAGTACTTAATAAGCATCCAATCCTTACATAGAATTATCAATTATAGAACTAATTAGTTACTAAACCAATTATGAATCATTCTCTTAACAATAAACCATAATTATCACAACTTCAATCATATCAAATCATTATCACACATTGATACTAAACTCAGATCAGTGGCGAATCATGAACCTCATGCAATTACATAGAATCATATTTTAAGTGCATATAAAATACTAGTTCCTCGTAAAATCCTTGCAAAGCCTTAAAACTCATTTAGAAACTAGTTCTTTGTCAAATTTGGGAGGATCTTCACAATTAAAATTCTCACTTAAGATAAAAGGAGTAAATCTTGAGCTTTAGAGATTTAGGTGACATCTTAGAATTATAAACATGCTATGCAACCTTATTTTAATCTTATCTTTATAAGGTGATAGCTTGGAATTATAAACATGATATGCAATTCCATTTCTTTATCTTTAAGATTTAAGGTGATGACTTGAAAATTAAACATGATGCAAGAACTTGAAATATAAACATGATACAAGAAATCGGAGCGGTAATCCGCACAGACCAAGATAGAGGAGAAGAAAATATTAAGAAACCTGAGCGGTAGTCCGCACAGGACGAGAGAGGAGAAGAGAATATTAAGAAACCTGAGCGGCGGTAGTCCGCACAGGACCAAGAGAGGGAGAAGAGAATATTATTATTACATCTTTTAAGCTCCAATCTCAAGACTTTTTAAAGAATAAATTCTTTAACTCCAATAATCATATTTCTTTGCTTGTGATACATGGGCAAGTCTTTGAGCTCTAGGATCTTTAGGTGATGGCATAAAATAAACATGCCATGCGTTGATTCTTTTAGCCATTATAAAATATAGTGAGAGCATAAATTAAATATGAGATGCAACCTCTTTATTATCTTGAAAGATTAAGTGATGACTTGAAACATAAACATGAAATACAAGCTTGGAATTTAAACATGAGAAATGCAAGTTCATTTATTCATTCTTGAAAATTTAGTGATGACATAGAAGGTAAACATGGTTATGCAAAGCATAAACTTAATCATGGATGCAAATTCATTTTGTTTCTTTACTAGAGCTCCTTCAAGACTTTAAAAGAATTATAAATTCAACCCAATACATATCTTAACAAGAAATAAAACATAAAAGGAAAAAATACATCTTTCAAGTTCTAAACTAAAAATCTTTGTTTTAGCATCATAAAGCATTATTCTTTAAGGTTTTGCATCAAGTGGAATTTTCAAGCTTTAGAGGCCTAACTTGTGATGGATTTACAACCCACCCTCAAGGTCCTCATCATCAAGCCATCATCTTAGTTCCACCTAGGCCATATGGTTGAATTGGTTAAAGAAAATTGAAGAGGAAAACCAAAATGAAAAGCTAAGGCAAGTTCATAATTTCATCATTTTGAGCTAAAAACACAACTCCTCAAAGCATAGAAATAAATTTAGAAACTACTCCCTACCTAATCTGAGTTGAAGAAGAGGAAGAGAACTTGGTTTCTTGAAGTGAAATGAAACAAAATCTCTTTGAAAAAATTGAAGAAAGAATTCAGCCAAAGAGGAGGAAGAAAGAAAGTTTTTGGTGCTCCTAAAAACTAGTTATGAACCAAGCATTCCAAGACCACTCAAGCAAGCCTATTTATAGAAGATTTTGAGGCTTCTAATTGGCCAAAATGATGAGGTAGTGGACGGAATTTTGCAGGAGAAATAAGGGAGGAAAAATCATTTTAGACAAAGTTGTATGAAATTAAGGAATTATGTCTCTTATGGTGACATTTTGGCATTTTGTTTTAGTGCAACTTTTGGCAATAATTCAGCTGCATAATGGCATCAATAATTTCGTCCATTACAGCCCAAAGAAGTGAAATTTGTGTGTTCCATGCATTATTTAGGTGTAGGTAAGGTATTCATGTAATTTAGAGAATTTACGGTTAAGGGTTTAAGTGAATTAGTAAGCAATTTGGGTGTTTTTGAGCAATTTTGGGTTCTAATCAATCTAAATACATAATTTTGACTCTAGATTAATATTTAGAATTTAATAAGCTTTAATTTGAGCCTAATATTGCTTAGGTTTCGGGATACGAATCAAAAATCCCGAAATTCGCAAAACTGCCTAAAAACAGGGGCAAAATCGTACTTTCACTTAAAAATTGCCCGAGGCCACCCGAGCTTAACCAATGGTTAATCATGGCTTAAAAACACATTTTAAAACATTTTAGTGAGGTTCGGGCTCGGTCGCACGCACATTGGAGTTAAAACACCGCATGGGCGTTTTGGTCATTTCAAGGCTTAACTCAAAATTGAGATCCTTCTGCTCTATTAACACACATAACACAAACAATCCCTTATTATCCTCAAAATATCCCCTTGAGAATAGGTGGGGCCCACGATCCTCATTTTCTGAGTAAAATAACTTCAGGGGCATTTTGGTCATTTTATACGTACAGAAATTCAGGATTTGCGACTCTCGCATGAATCGTTCCTAACCTCTCTTCTAATGTTATATTCCTTTATTGAGGATTGTTCGGCCTCAAATCTTATGTAATAATTACCTACGGTAATTTGGTAATTGAGTAATTTCTAATGACAGTAAAAATTACAGTAAAAATTGGGGCGTTACAAAATCTCTTTTTTAAAACTCAAGATTTCACTCTTGGAATCTTAAATAGTGTTTTCTCTCTCCAATTCCTTAAATCAAGGAATTGTGTCTAGAATTGTTTATACACTAAAATGAGTTTATAACTCACTAATGATGCAAGAACACTCCTTAATTATGTCTTAACAACCTTGATTACCCATTTTCTCACCTAAACACTTTCTTACAAATTCCTAATCTTAATCCTAATCAAAGATACACCTAAACACAACTCTAAACCACAATTAAAATGCAAGAAATCCTCCCCCCATGGCTGATGCACATTCGGCCATCTCCCTCCCATTTACAACACATGTTGATTTGTTTCTCACTCAAAGAACCATGCTTGAAGTCATACCTTGAACCATACCTCACCATACTTTGAACCATACCTCACCATACTTTGAACCATACCTCACCATGCCTCAAGACCACATTATCTCACCTCATGGAACTCATGGGCTGCCCATGAGGCTGATGGCTGAAACCTCCTTCTTCATTTGCACCTTGCATTTGTTTCATTTCTCTATAAATAGCTTGCTTGGGTGAACTTGCATCATTTTGGGTTCATTTGCTAAGTGTAAGTTCTCAAAGAGCACTTGAAAGTTTCCTTTTTCTCTCAAGTTGAAGCCTTCAAGTTCTTCAAGTTCTTCATCCTTTTCTCTCATCCCAATCTTCAAACCACTAGGTAGGGATTTTCTTTCAAGAGTTCTTTCATTTAAAGTTCTTAATCTCTTTATGTGTTCATAGTTTCTCTTGAATCTTTTTAGAACTTCTTTTCTTCTTCTCCTTTTCCTCTATGTTTTCGGCCATGAGACTTGAGGTTCAAAGGAATGAGAGCTTGATGATAAGGTTTCATGATGATGTTCATCACTTAAACAATCTCTAAAGCTTGATCTTTGTTCTTGAGCTAAAGATGTTTTTAGTTTTTCTTCTTGAATCCTTGAAAACCTTTCACTTTGAGGATGTTTTAAAATGGTTACATGAACTCCATGATGAGGACTCATGATGTTGGGGTTAATGCATCATCAAGATCATGGTCTCTAGAGTTTCAAATGTTTCCTTTACCTTTTAAAAGTTTCGGTTCCTTTTCCTTTTCTTCCTTCAAATTTTCGGCCATGTTGGCCATTAAGGTTCACAATGGCTTGATGATGAGAGCTTCTAGATGATGACTATGTGTTCATCACAATGAGGCCTCTAGAGCTTGAGTTTTAATAAAAATGTTATTTATGTCTACATTTCAAGAAAAGAAGCTTTGTGTTTTTAAGGAACCCTTGAGGTTCACTCTTATTTTTACTTTATCTTGTCATGATAAGTTTGGGTTGAGGTTTAAGTTCCTTTAAAGTCTTGTATGAGCTCTAATAAGAAATGAAATGGACTAGTATTCATATTTAAATTCAAGCTTATGCATTCCATATTTACTTTGAGCTTTGCATTCATATTTATTTTCCAAGCTATCACTTAAAGTTAAAGGATAAAGAATGGAGTACATCTCATATTTACATTCTTGTCTAGCATATTTACTTTTCATCACTAAAGAACGTAAAGATTTAAAATGAGAATTGCACCATCACTTAACTAAATCTCAAAGCCTTTATATTTCGGCCTTAAAGTCGATTGTTGCTGGGCCTAGAGCACTAAAATAAAGAAATGAACTTGCATATTTATATTTTAAGTTTTGCATATCTAATTCAAGCTTTGCATATTTATAATTCAAGTCTTACATATTTACTTTAAGCTCTCACTTTACTTTGTAATGAAGAATAAAAATGAAGTGCATAGCATGTTTAAATTATGTCATCACTTAAAGACCTTAGAGCTCAAAGTCTTGCCCATTTTCTCTCAAGTTAAAGTTTAATATGGGAGCATTCTTTGAATGCATAACCTCGGCCAAGTAGTGATGATGAACTTGGAATGAGCTTTATCTAGCTACAAGGGCCAACAATCTAAGTTTTAAGAATCCTTTTGAATCTCATGAATTTGTTTGAGTTTAAGACCAATAAGGTTCTTTGAATTTAACTCTCTTTAAGGAGGGATCAAGTGGTCACCAATCTAAGGATGTTTTAGCCTCTTTTATAAAATAAATTGGTTTGCAAAAGAGTTTTAAAGGTTCTAATTTAGTTCCAAGAGAAACTAGCACCTTATATGTCTTAGAAACATCAAGTTATACACCTTCTTGGGGACTTGGTGTTTCGGCCTTGTCATGATGAGTTTGTTGTTGTATGATGATGTTTTGATGTGATATAATGTGTGGAAATTATGTACGATGAGGTAGGAACACTTCTATGCATGTTAAGAGAGAAACTAGCTTTCTAGGAAAAACCGTAAAGTCAAGATTTAGCATAGTTTTAATCCACTTTACCTTTGGACACTTCCCAAACTGTTTCAATGGGAATATAATCAGATTAAGATTGTTTAAACATGAAAAATTTGGTTACAATTGAAGTAGGATTGAATTTTAGCATCTATAGAGAAACTAGTAACTAGTAAACCGTAAAATCGCAATTCTAGAACATTTAATTTTTAGAATCTATCCAGCAACCTTATAATGAAGAGAACATGGTTTATAATGTAACGCCCTGATTTTTTGTCTGAGTGGAAAATGACCAAAATGCCCCTAAGGTCATTTTCGGCTCGGAATTCGAGGATGGCCTACCCGGCAGTCCTCGAAGGGCCAACTCAATGTTTGAAGGGGATTGAATGACCCTTGAGTGGTTCCGGAGGCGAAAGTCTTATTTTCTGCAGTTTCGGGTCAAAATGACCAAAATACCCCTATAGCGTTTTACGCGGGTAAAGGTGCCGTTTGAGCCCGAAACTTTCCCCAGAGGTTCAAAACCATGTTTTTACATGTTTCAAAACATCTGTTTGAGTTCCGACAGTCCCGGGCAGTTTTAGTGCAAAATTACGATTTTGCCCCTATAATAGTGTTTCTGAGTTTAACGATGTGATTAAGCAAACCTAAGCAATATTAAGCTCTAAACGGAGATTAATTAATTTCCATAATTAATCTAGAGTCAAAATAAATTATTAAAATTAATTAGAACCTAAGATTGCTTAGATTAGATTTAAATCTCTTTTCTAAAACTCAAGATTTCACTCTTGGAATCTTGAATAGTGTTTTCTCTCTCCAATTCCTTAAATCAAGGAATTGTGTTTAGAATTGTTTATACACTAAAATGAATTTATAACTCACTAATGATGCAAGAACACTCTTTAATTATGTCTTGACAACCTTAATTACCCATTTTCTCACCTAAACACTTTCTTACAAACTCCTAACCTTAATCCTAATCAAAGATACACTTAAACACAACTCTAAACCACAATTAAAATGCAAGAAACCCTCCCCCCATGGCTGATTCATTTCGGCCACCTCTCTCTCTTTTACCACACATGTTGAATTGTTTCTCACTCAAAGAACCATACTTGAGGCCATACCTTGAGCCATACCTCACCATACTTTGAACCATACCTCACCATGCCTCAAGACCACATTATCTCACCTCATGGAACTCATGGGCTCCCTCCATGCTGATGGCCGAAGCCCCTCTCCCTCCATGCACCCTTCATTTGTTTCATTTCTCTATAAATAGCTTGCTTGGGTGAACTTGTATCATTTTGGGTTCATTTGCAAAGTGTAAGTTTTCAAAGAAACACTTCAAAGCTTCCTTTTTCTCTCAAGTTCAAGTCTTCAAGTTCTTCATCCTCTTCTCTCATTCCAACCTCCTAATCACTAGGTAGGGATTTTCTTTCAAGAGTTCTTTCATTTAAAGTTCTTAAATCCTTTATGTGTTCTTAGTTTCTCTTGAATCCTTTCAAGAACTTCTTTTCTTTTCTTCTCTTCCTTGTTTCGGCCATGAGCCCTTGAGAATCAAAGGAATGAGAGCTTGATGATGAGGTTCCATGATGATAATGTTCATCACTTGGATAATCTCTAAAGCTTGATCTTTGTTCTTAAGTTAAAGATGTTTTCTTTTCTCTTTCTTCTTGAACTTTGAAACCTCTCACCTTGGTGATATTTTAAAATGGTCACATGAACTCCATGATGAGGACTCATGATGTTGGTGTTAATGCATATCAAGATCATGGTCTCTAGAGTTTCAAATCTTTCTTTTTCTTCTAAAAAGTTTTCGGTTCCTTTCCTTTTCTTCCTTCATATTTTCGGCCATATTGGCCAAGGGAGTTCACAATGGCTTGATGATGGGAGCTTCTAGATGATGACTATGTGTTCATCATAATGAGGCTTCTAGAGCTTGAGTTTTAATAAAAATGTTATTTATGTTTACATTCCAAGCAAAGAAACCTTGTGTTTTAAAGAACTCTTGAGGTTCACTCTTGTTTTTACTTTGTCTTGTCATGATAAGTTTGGGTTGAGATTTAAGTTCCTTTAAAGTCTTGTATGAGCTCTAATAAGATATAAAATGAACTAGCATTCATATTTAAATTGAAGCTTATGCATTGCATGTTTAATTTGAGCTTTGCATTCATATTTAATTTCCAAGCCATCACTTAGAGTTAAAGGCTAAAGAATGGAGTGCATCTCATATTTATATTATTGTCTAGCATATTTACCCTTCATCACTAAAGAATGTAAAGACTTAAAATGAGGTTTGCACTATCACCTAACTAAATCTCAAAGCCTTTCTATTTCGACCTTAAAGTCGATTGTTGCTGGGCCTAGAGCACTAAAATAAAGAAATGAACTTGCATATTTATATTTCAAGCCTTGCATATTTATATTCCAAGTCTTGCATATTTATTTTAAGCCTTGCATTTTTATATTCAAGTCTTGTACGTTTACTTTAAGCTCTCACTTTAAATTGTAATGAAGAATAAAAATGAAGTGCATAGCACGTTTAAATTATGTCATCACTAAAAAGGTCTTAGAGCTCAAAGACTTGCCCATTTTATCTCAAGTTAAAGTTTAATGAGGGAGCATTCTTTGAATGCATAATTTCGGCCTTGTAGTGATGATGAACTTGGAATGAGTTTCATCTAGCTTCAAGGACCAATATGTCAAGTTTTAAGAATCCTTTTAAATCTCATGAATTTGTTTGAGTTTAAGACCAACAAGGTTCTAAGAATTCAACTCTTTTGAAGGAGGGATTAAGTGGTCACTGACCTAAGATTGTTTTTAGTCTCTTTCACGAAATAAAATGGTTTGCAAAAGAGTTTTAGAAATCTTGAAAATGATTCCAAGAGAAACTAGCAACTTATGTGTTTAAAGATATCAAGTTATGCATCTTTTTGGGATTTAATATTTCGGTCCTTCCATGATGGGTTTGCTGCTGTATGATGATGTTATGATGTGTTATGATGCGTGAAAATTGTGTGATGAGGTAGGAACACATCTAAGCATGTTAAAAGAGAAACTAGCTTTCTAGAAAAAAAATCGTAAAGTCAAGATTTATCATAGTTTTAACCCATTTATTTATGGACACTACCCAAAATGTTTTAATGGGAATAAAATCAGATTAGGATTGATTAATCATGAAAAATTTGGTTACATTTGACATAGGAATGAATTTTGGCACCTATAGAGAAACTAGTAACTAGAAAACTGTAAAACCGCAATTCTAGAACTCTTAGAACATTTAATTCTTAGAATCTGTCCAGCAACCTTATAATGTAGATAACATGGTTTATGATTAGTTCTTTGATATAGGAATGACTCATAATTGGTTTAGGTTTAACTTATAGCGCCTTAGGCGAAGACAGAACTAAGAAAGGGTCTAAAACGCAAGTTCTAGAACCCCGTAATCATAAATTTATAACGCTGCCCCTAAGGGATGGTGATGTTCAGATTTAATTGAGAGCATAAATAAATGATAAGTTTTGATAAGAGAGAACCCTTAGGTGCATAAAATTTTGATAGGAGATGATAGGTTAACTACATCTATAAAATACCGTAGGACCAAGTGTATAACGAACTTTTAATGTTGCTTGTGAAAGTATGAGGATAATTATGTGAATGCATGAAATTATGATGATGGATGCATGTTTGATTGACTCATGTGGCATAAAGAAGAATTTGGAAGAAATTCGGCATGCCGCAGTTATGCCACCGAATTTCTGACAAATTCAGGACTTAGAAAGTTTTTGAAAAACTATGAAATTTTTATGAGGTACTAAGATGAGTTCTCGGATTCGGCTGAGCACCTCCAGAGAACTCATGTGACATCAGTACCAAGATTAATTCTTGGGTGACACCGGTTCGGCCTAGCACCCCCAAGAAATGCCCCCTAGCCCGTACTAGATAAGTCAGGATTATGTTTATGATTATGATACGCTTATCGATATTGATAAGTAAGAACTAGTGATGACTAGTTGAGGTATGAGCTCATAACCTAGAGATGTGACACGTTCTGGGTGACACCGGTTCGACCGAGCACCCCCAGAGCGCTTGTCTTTTAGGGTGGCCTATGAGGAAGTTATGATAATTATGTCACAAAGAGAATTTAACTGCCACTTTATGCCACTATTATGATTTTCTTAAAGTTATGATGATTATTCTTGAATTAAGTAGAGCCATGCATGCATCCATTAATATGTTTGAATCCATGACATTAAGAATCATGCTAAAATGAATGGACCTTGGCTAAATTATGTTTTAGAACTTAAAAATGGACTTAATGCATGCTCACCTATTTCCCTTACTAAACCCAAGATTCCTGAGGACGTAGATGATGACACCTAGGTAGTAGGAGACCCTACTGAGATTCTTTAGCAAAATTCTCACTCCCTTTATCTCTTTCTTTTCATCACGTCTTCAGATGGCGACGTTTGTGGTTTTTGTGGACACCCCAACTTGGGAGGTACATCATGATCCGGACCACGGGTCATACCATTTTGTGGGCCACTGCGTCGTCCGAGTATTTATGTTCGTTGGACGGCCCTTTAATCATCCCGTACATAGCCACCGATTCTCTCCTATCTCACCCTATGGCGACGACTTCGTGTTCAAGTGCGCACGTCCACGAGAGGAGCGGATCTGCCGCACCCCACTGACGGCCTCTGCCATCCGGGACTACTCACAGTATGTACCCTACTCACCCTCATCCTTCTTTGAGACAGACCCCTTGGAGGACTCTGCCACCCAGGTACCCTCCGAGGGATCCTCCCCCACTGTGTCGATGGATGTTGGGGAGGGTAGCGAGGCTTTTGTCGCTCAGCCAGTACATGGAGGACGGGTGAGGATGACTCCCTGCTGTGGAGCTCACGCCCGACCGATGCAGCGCATCGCCACCCCGGCCGAGATCGCCCAGTGGATCGGGTACATCCCTCCTTTCCAGAGAGGCCCGCAGTAGGAGATGACTGTCACGGTCCTGGTGCTCGAATTTGACTAGACTAGGATAGACTATCCATTTGTAGGTGCACTAGAGTTAGGAGAGTTTCTTTATCACCTTTGTTGTATTTTCATTTCCATGTATTTTCATTCTAGTTGTACTAAACTAAGCCTCACTCTTTAAGAGTGAGCATATCATATATTATATAATTATGCAGTTCAATGTTATTGTGATGTGCCTTTACTTGCCTTATGATATGATGAGATGTTTGCTTTACTTTCAATCACGTTTTATCATTTATCGTGTCGCGCGGCTCTCACTTTGCTTTTATAATTCAAAAAAAAAATTTACCAGTATTTCCGCTAAATATTTTAAAGTAATAAGGAAGCTATGACGTAACAGACTAATGATTAACCTAATTACGTTCTAGAGTATTGGGTTAAAAATTAGGATGTTACAATAATTAGTCCCCAGACATAGGGATGTCTCATAATTGGATTAGGTTTAACTTATAGCGCCTTAGGCGAAGATAGAACCAAGAAAAGGTCTAAAAGGTAAGTTCTAGGACCCCGTAATTTTAAGTTTATAATGCTACCCCTAAGGAATGATGTTGTTCAGATTTAATAGAGAGCATAAATGATAATGAGATCTATTAGAAGAAAACCCTTAGGTGCATAAAAGGTTGACAGAAGATGATAGGTTAATTACATCACAAGTTTAAGGCCCGTAAGGGTCTATGCATAAGATACCGTAGGATCAAGAGCATAATGGATTTTTAATATTGCTTGCGAACGCATGAGAATGATTATGTGAATGCATGAAATTATGATGAAGGATGCATGTTTGAATGACTTATGTGGCATAAAGAAGGATTTGGAAGAAATTCGGCATGCTGCAGTTATGCTGCCAAATTTCTGACAAATTCGGGACTCAGAAAGTTTTTGAAAACTTATGAGATTTTTATTATGAGGTACTAAGATGGGTTCTCGGATGACACCGGTTCGGCTGAGCACCTCCGGAGAACTCATGTGACATCGGTACCAAGATGAATTCTTGGGTGACACCGGTTCGGCCGAGCACCCCCAAGAAATGCCCCCTAGCCCGTACTGGATAAGTCGGGATTATGTTTATGATTATGTTACGCTTATCGGGATTGATAAGTAAGAACTAGTGATGACTAGTTAAGATATGAGCTCATAACCTAGAGATGTGACACGTTAGGTGACAGGTTGGTAGAGCACCCCCAGAGCGCTTGTCTTTTACGGTGGCCTATGAGGAAGTTATGATGATTATGTCACAAAGAGAATTTAATTGCCACTTTATGTCACTATTATGATGTTCTTAAAGATATAATGATTATTCTTGTATTAAGTAGAGCCATGCATACATTATTTAATATGATCGCATCCATGTCATTAAGATTCATGCTAAAATGAACGGCCCTTGGCTAATTATGTTTTAGAACCTAAAAATAACTATTTATGCATGCTCACTTATTTTGTATAACTAAACCCAAGGTTCCTGAGGACGTAGATGATGACACCTAGGTAGTAGGAGGCCCTACTGAGATTCTTTAGCAAGATTCTCACTCCCTCTATCTCTTTCTTTCCATCACATCTTTAGATGGCGACGTTCGTGGTTTTTGTGGACACCCCAACCTGGGAGGTACATCATGATCCGGACCATGGGTCATACCATTTTGTGGGTCGTTGCGTCGTTTGAGTGTTTATGTTCATTGGACGGCCCTTTAGTCACCCCGTACATAGCCATCGATTCTCTCCTGTCTCACCCTTCGGCGACGACTTCGTGTTCGAGCGCGCCCGCCCTCGAGAGGAGCGGATTCGCTGTACCCCACCGACGGCCTCTGTCATCCAGGATTACCCACAGTATGTACCCCGCTCGCCCTCATCATTCTCCGAGACGGACCCTTCGGAGGACTCTGCCACTCAGGTACCCTCCGAGGGATCCTCCCCCACTGTGCCGATGGACGTTGGGGAGGGTAGCGAGGCTTCTGTCGCTCAGCCAGTACGTGGAGGGCGGGTGAGGATGATTCCCCGCCATGGAGCTCATGCCCGACCGATGCAGCGCATCGCCACCCCGGCCGAGATAGCCCAGTGGATCGGGTACATCCTTCCTTTCCAGAGAGGCCCGCAGTAGGAGACGACCGTCGCGTTTTGGTGCTCGAGTTTTGACTAGGCATGGATAGCCCCTTTTGTCTTAAGGCTATCAATACGTAGGCGCACTAGAGTTAGGAGAGAATTCCTTTTATCACCTTTGTTGTACTTTTGTTTCCATGTATTTCCATTCTAGTTGTATTAAACTAAGTCCCACTCTACCTAAGTGGGCATATCATAATTATATATAAATATGCAATTCAGTTTCATTGTGTTGTGCCTTTATTTGCTATATGTTTTAATGAGATGTTTGCTTTATTTCCATCTATACTCTATTGATCATCGTATCGCGCGGCTCTCACTTTGCTTTTATAATTCAAAAAAAAAATTTACCAGTATTTCCGCTAAGTATTTTAAAGTAATAAGGAAGCTATGACGTAACAGACTAATGATTAACCTAATTATGTTCTAGAGTATTGGGTTAAAAATTAGGATGTTACATATAACATTTTTATGAAAACTCAAGCTTTAGATGTCTCATTGTGATGAACATATAGTCATCATCTAGAAACTCTCATTACCAAGCTATCATGTTGAACCATCAACAAGGATGGCCGAAAATTTAGAGGAAAGAAAAGGAAAGAAACCGAAACCATGAGTGAGGAGAGGAACCATTTTGAAACTCTAGAGACCATGATCTTGACGATGTATTAACACCAACATCATGTGTCCTCATCATTGAGTTCATATATTCATTTTAGAACATCATCAAAGTTAAGTTTCTCAAGAATAAGAAAGGAAGAAACCAAAAACATCTTTTACTCAATAACCAAGATCAAGCTTTAGAGGTTACCCTAGTGATAAATATTATCATGGAATCCTCATCATCAAGCTCTCATTTCCAAGCTCTCAAAGGCTCTTGGCTGAAAGCAAAGAGGAAGAAAAGAAGTGCGAAAAAGTTTCAAGAGAAACCATAAAGCACATTACTAAATAAGAATTTTAATGAATGAAACACTTAGAACAAAATCCCTACCAAGGTATGTTTTCTTGGAGGATGAACAAGGCTTGGTCTTGATGAGAGGATGAAAGAAAAATCCTCCCTAAAGCTTGATGGAGCTTTGGCCAAGAAGAAAGGAAAAGGAAAGGAAGTTGTGTTTTTTAAGCTTGATCTTAAGAATGATATGGCTAAGTGTTTCAAGAAGGATTTAATGGTGGTTGTGTGTTAAGGATGAAGAAGATGAGAGGAAGAAGGAACTCTTGAGGTTCTTGAAAGAAAATAGAGAAACTAAGACAACTCTTGAAACTAGCTTGAAAAAAAAATGAGCAAATGCATCAAGTTCTTCCAAGACAAGTATTTATAGAAAATTAAAACATGATGAAGTGAATGGGGGGAGTATGTTTCGGCCATATACAGCTTGGGGGAGGAAAAATATCTCCTTCAAGGTATGGTTGTGGTCATTCAAAGGTATGGCCAAGTATGGTTTCAAGCATGGGCTTAAGCATGGTTCTTTTAGTGAGAATAAAGCAACATGTGATGAATTGTGGGGGAAGAGGTGGCGCTAAATTGTTCAGCCAAGGGGAGGGAAAAATCATCTCTTTTAATGTGGATTAGAGGTGTGATTAAGTGTGGGTTTGATTAGATCAAGGATTAAGGGTTTGTAACTAAGTGTTTAGGTAAGTAAGTAGGTAATTAAGGGCTTGTAAGACTAGATTAGGAGGTGATCTTTCTAAATTAATGAAGTCAAGCCTCATTAACTTGGAATCCAACACCAACACTATTCCTTGATTTAGGAAAATTGGAGAGAGAAAACACTATTCACATATTCCTTTCTTTAAAGAATTGAAACTAGAATAGGATTTTGAGTTTCCTTAAGCAATCTTACGTTCTAATTAACCTCAAATAATTATTTTAGCTCTAGATTAATCATTAAAATTAATTAATCTTCGATTAAAGCCTAATATTGCTTAGGTTTGCTTAAATACGTCATTAGGCCCGAAATGCACTATGCAGGGGCAAAATCATAATTTTTCACAAAACTACTCGGGACCACCAGGACTCAAACAGAGGTCAATAAACACATAAAAACATCATTTTAAACCTTTTGGGAAAGTTCTGGGCTCAAACAACACTTATACCCACGTGAAAACGTTATAGGGGTATTTTGGTCAATTTGACCCCAAACATCAAAAAATGATATTTTCATTTCCGGAACCATTCGAAAACCATCTAATCCCCTTCAAACATTGAGTTGACCCTTTGAGGACTGCCGGATCAGCTATCCTCGAATTCAGGGTGGAAAATGGCCTCAGGGATATTTTGGTCATTTTCTGTAACACCCTAGTAATTAACCAAATACACCTAGGTTGAATCTGATTAATGACTAGACTTTACTCCTTGCTTTGGTTCTTTCTTCATAATTTGAAAATACTTAGTGAAATTACGAGCCATTTTTTTTTTTTAAAAAAAACATAATTGAAAACGTGAGCCGAGTACAACGTGAATGAGTAAGCGGAGTATAATAAGACGTTTAAGAATATATCACATCATATCACTTTGGCTCCATCATATAACATCCATAAGCACATTATAACATATATTTACATACAATAACCTCACTCAAAGGGTGGGTTATGATCATACATCATTGTCTTATGCAAACCCATAAAAGAAAATATACATAAGGAAATACATGCCCCTAAACTAGATAACTCCATAAGCCGGGAAGGTTATCCTAAAACTAGGGTACATGAACACACATAAATCTACTAAGAACCTTCTATGGCCTTTGTCTTGAAATGGGGAATAAATCCGATCCATCGATGAGCTCCTCGGGAGGGACACACGAGATGCACTAGTGAGTCGCATGGACAACCTTCTTGCTAACCTCAATTTGAACAACTGCTTCCTCACTACCCTCTCTTACACGTGTAGGAGTAAGAGCGAGCTCTCAGAATATACATGAGTAGGAGTGTAAATCTGAAGGATCGGTTTGAATATCTCGTCTCGGAACATACTGAAATCCATGGACAAAGTAGATGAAGCGGGATAAGAACATAACGTCCTATCATCAAGTGGGCGTGCATGTTCGAAAACCATTTCATCGCCATAGGGAGAAGTAGGGGAAAATCGATAACTAGGGACAGGATGTGCAAATGGGCGAACTATGTAAATAAAAACACGAATCACAAGACCTCCCTTCAAAATGATACGAGCGATGCAATCAATCATAGTGGAATTCCCAAGTAGGGGTATCAATGAACAGACGAATGTCGCCATTTGAATCTGGAGACAATGACGGAAATAAAGAAAAGGAGTGAGAATCTTGCTAAAGAATTCTCGGTAGGGTACCTCCTTCTGATGTCATCATCAAAGTCCCAGGAACCTCGGGATTATTCTAAAATAGTGAGCATGCAAAGATTCATTTTAAGTTCGGACAAATACTTAACCGAGGTTCGTCAATTTTTAATCATGCGTCTTATAATGCATCATAATCTTAACATGTCATATTTACAATGAACTTTTCCTTTATCATTACATCATATTCCTCATCATCATTATCAAAATAACATGCATAAAAGAACGTCATATAATATTAGCTACACATGGACACAGTGCACATATTTCATTTCTTTAGTGCCTTAGGTGACTTAAAATCTTATCATCATCATTATTTTCCTTGGGCCACCCTATACTCCACCCTTTTGGGAGTAATTTAGGTTATGAGCTCATACTTTACTAGTCGTCACTAGCATATACTTATTCCTTTTGATAAGCTAAAGTCTCGACTCTACCCTTTTGAGAGAACGGGTTAGGGGGCTAAAATCACCTTTTCACCACCTATAGTCTGATGGTTCCAAAGGATCATTTTCTTATAAGTTTAAGTCACCATTATGTTATATCACAATACAATTCATAAACATCATAGCATTTTCTCATTTATAGTCTTAAGCTAGAATAATATATATCAACTATAATCATGCATCTGGGAGATTCCCAGGAAAGAGAGGTGGGTCACAATGGACACGCTTAAATACCAAGTCTTTCCTTAGCCAGAACCTTTCCAAATTACACTTTTACAATGATACACTTTCTTCTAGCAACAAAGGTAAATTTTACATAATAAAGAATATTTCATGCATAAGCATTCTCATTATTTGCAACAGCAACTATAACATGCAAGCCAGGAAATCATTCAATGATATCAAGTACTTAATAAGCACCCAATACTTACATAGAATTATCAATTATAGAACTAATTAGTTATGCACCTAAGGGATTTATTACCATCCTTACGATTATTTATAGGCCTTAAGAACACTATTAAATCAAATGGGGCAGCATAGGTAGTAAGTTGTTCCTAAGGTTTTACGGTATGCTAGAAGTTATGTTTTAAATCCTTTCTTGTTACCAGCTTTCCCTATGATGCTGAAATTAGTTACTAAACCAATTATGAATCATTCTCCCTTATTTAAACATAATAAAACCTGGTTCTTATCGTTGCTAAAGATTCTGGATAGAATGCATAAATTTCATTCCCTATAGTTCTAGAAATCTTGTTTTTACGGTTTTCTAGTTGCTAAGTTCATTTTTAGTGTTCGGGATCAGTCCTAGTATAATTGATACCAAATTTTTCATGGCTAACTTATCCTAGACAGAATTATAACATACTAAAATAGATTTTGCATTGGCTAAACTTAAAGGGGTCAAAAACTAGGTAAATTCTAGCTCTTCGGTTGTTCTAGGGAGCTAGTTTTATCTCTAACATGCAATGAATCATTCTCTTAACAATAAACCATAATTATCACAACTTCAAACATATCAAATCATTATCATACATTGATACTAAACTCAGATCAGTGGCCGAATCATGAACCTCATGCAATTACATAGAATCATATTTTAAGTGCATATAAAATACTAGTTCCCCGTAAAATCCTTGCAAAGTCTTAAAACTCATTTAGAAACTAGTTCTTTTGTCAAACTTGGGAGGATCTTCACAATTAAAATTCTCACTTAAGATAAAAGGAGTAAGTCTTGAGCTTTAGAGATTTAGGTGACATCTTAGAATTATAAACATGCTATGCAACCTTATTTTAATCTTATCTTTATAAGGTGATAGCTTGGAATTATAAACATGATATGCAATTCCATTTCTTTATCTTTAAGATTTAAGGTGATGACTTGAAAATTAAACATGATGCAAGAACTTGAAATATAAACATGATGTAAGAAACAGTAGCGGCGGTAATCCGTACAGGACGAAGAGAGGAGAAGAGAATATTAAGAAACCTGAGCGGTAGTCCACAGGACAGTGAAGGAGAAGAGAATTATTATTACATCTTTTTAAGCTCCAATCTCAAGACTTTTTAAAGAATAAATTCTTTAACTCCAATAATCATATTTCTTTGCTTGTGATACATGGCCAAGTCTTTGACCTCTAGGATCTTTAGGTGATGGCATAAAATAAACATGCCATGCGTTGATTCTTTTAGCCATTATAAAATAAAGTGAGAGCATAAATTAAATATGAGATGCAACCTCTTTATTATCTTGAAAGATTAAGTGATGACTTGAAACATAAACATGAAATACAAGCTTGGAAAATACATCTTTCAAGTTCTAAACTAAAAATCTTTGTTTTAGCATCATAAAGCATTATTTTTTAAAGTTTTGCATCAAGTGGAATTTTCAAGCTTTAGAGGCCTAACTTGTGATGGATTTACAACCCACCCTCAAGGTCCTCATCATCAAGCCATCATCTTAGTTCCACCTAGGCCATATGGCCGAATTGGTTAAAGAAAAATGAAGAGGAAAACCGAAATGAAAAGCTAAGGTAAGTTCATAATTTCATCATTTTGAGCTAAAAACACAACTCCTCAAAGCATAGAAATAAATTTAGAAACTACTCCCTACCTAATCTGAGTTGAAGAAGAGGAAGAGAACTTGATTTCTTGAAGTGAAATGAAACAAAATCTCTTTGAAAAATTGAAGAAAGAATTCAGCCAAAGAGGAGGAAGAAAGAAAGTTTTTGGTGCTCCTAAAAACTAGTTATGAACAAAGCATTCCAAGACCACTCAAGCAAGCCTATTTATAGAAGATTTTGAGGCTTCTAATTGGCCAAAATGAGGAGGTAGTTGGCAGAATTTTTCAGGACAAATAAGGGAGGAAAAATCATTTTAGACAAAGTTGTATGAAATTAAGGAATTATGTCTCTTATGGTGATATTTTGGCATTTTGTTTTAGTGCAACTTTTGGCAATAATTCAGCTGCATAATGGCATCAATAATTTCGTCCATTACAGCCCAAAGAAGTGAAATTTGTGTGTTCCATGCATTATTTAGGTGTAGGCAAGGTATTCATGTAATTTAGAGAATTTACGGTTAAGGGCTTAAGTGAATTAGTAAGCAATTTGGGTGTTTTTGAGCAATTTTGGGTTCTAATCAATCTAAATACATAATTTTGACTATAGATTAATATTTAGAATTTAATAAGCTTTAATTTGAGCCTAATATTGCTTAGGTTTCGATATACGAATCAAAAATCCCGAAATTCGCAAAACTGCCCAAAAATAGGGGCAAAATCGTACTTTTACTTAAAAACTGCCTGAGGCCACCCGAGCTTAACCAATGGTTAATCATGGCTTAAAAACAAATTTTAAAACATTTAGTGAGGTTCGGGCTCAGTCGGCACGCACATCGGAGTTAAAACAGGCGCAGGGGCGTTTTGGTCATTTCGCGCGTCGGAACTCAAAATTGAGATCCTTCTGCTCTATTAACACACATAACACAAACAATCCCTTATTATCATCAAAACATCCCCTTGAGAATAGGTGGGGCCCACGATCCTCATTTTCTGAGTAAAATAACTTCAGGGGCATTTTGGTCATTTTATACGTACAGAAATTCGGGATTTGCGACTCTCGCATGAATCGCTCCTAACCTCTCTTCTAATGTTATATTCCTTTATTGAGGATTGTTCGGCCTCAAATCTTATGTAATAATTACCTAAAGTAATTCGGTAATTTCTAATGACAGTAAAAATTGGGGCGTTACATTTTCTCTCAGACAGAAAAATCAAGTAACAAAATTTCAAAACAGAGCTCAAGAAAATTTGTGGACTAGCTCAAGATGTTAGTTTCAACATATAATTTTTCTAGATCATAAAAATACCCACAACCATACCAGAAAATTCGTGATTAGTATCTTCCTATACAAAAATTGAAATTCCAGCAACATGATTCAAAATCTCTTTTGACAAAAATGATTTCTAAAATCCAAACACTCCACTAAATTAAACACATCAATATCTAGGTATAATCATGTATTAGAACTAGAAAATTCAGAATTCCAAGCAGTGAAAATCTAGAAAAATAGAACCACAAGAACACAAAACCCTACTTTGAAGACTTTAAAGCTCTTTACTCCAAAGAATGTTCTAATTGATTTCTCTTCACTTCAAGGACTCCCAATCAAGCCCAAAACCTCCCTTAGGCAGTGAAAAAGTGATATCAAAGTGAGGATTGGTGGAGAGTTGAGACTTTAATCAGTTAGAATTGTAGGTTTTGATGTGTAGAACAAGTTTTGTAAAGAGAGTTTGTGATTTTATCAAGTCTAGGCAAGGATTTGGATCAAGTTTTCATAGTTTTTGGAGAAGGAAAAATGGAGGTGGCTATGTTCTCTTACTTGGCCGAGAATGAAGATTGAAAAATGACAAAGTTTGGTAGCTTTAAATGGTTATATGTAAGGTTTAATCATTATTTAATATAAAATCCAAACTTTTCGTACAAGAAAGCAAGATAAATGGCTAGGATTTAATCTTGTAATTCAAGATTAAACCTGTAACGCCCCAATTTTTACTGTAAGTTTTACTGTCATTAGAAATTACCAAATTATTGTAGGTAATTATTACATAAGATTTGAGACCGAACAATCCTCAATAAAGGAATATAACATTAGAAGAGAGGTTAGGAGCGATTCATGCGAGAGTCGCAAATCCCGAATTTCTGTACGTATAAAATGACCAAAATGCCCCTGAAGTTATTTTACTCAGAAAATGGGGATCGTGGGCCCCACCTATTCTCAAGGGGATGTTTCGATGATAATAAGGGATTGTTTGTGTTATGTGTGTTAATAGAGCAGAAGGATCTCAATTTTGAGTTCAGACGCGCGAAATGACCAAAACGCCTCAAGGTCGCTTTAACTCCGATGTGCGTGCTGACTGAGCCCGAACCTCACTAAAATGTTTTAAAATTTGTTTTTAAGCCATGATTAACCATTGGTTAAGCTCGGGTGGCCTCAGGCAGTTTTTAAGTAAAAGTACGATTTTGCCCCTATTTTTGGACAGTTTTGCGAATTTCGGGATTTTTGATTCGTATACCGAAACCTAAGCAATATTA
This sequence comes from Dalbergia cochinchinensis, assembly GCA_031216125.1. Lineage (NCBI taxonomy): Eukaryota > Viridiplantae > Streptophyta > Magnoliopsida > Fabales > Fabaceae > Dalbergia > Dalbergia cochinchinensis. Next base: position 26,807,826 of record CM062371.1, read on the forward strand.
GGCTCAAATTAAAGCTTATTAAATTCTAAATATTAATCTATAGTCAAAATTATGTATTTAGATTGATTAGAACCCAAAATTGCTCAAAAACACCCAAATTGCTTACTAATTCACTTAAGCCCTTAACCGTAAATTCTCTAAATTACATGAATACCTTACCTACACCTAAATAATGCATGGAACACACAAATTTCACTTCTTTGGGCTGTAATGGATGAAATTATTGATGCCATTATGCAGCTGAATTATCGCCAAAAGTTGCACTAAAACAAAATGCCAAAATGTCACCATAAGAGACATAATTCCTTAATTTCATACAACTTTGTCTAAAATGATTTTTCCTCCCTTATTTCTCCTGCAAAATTCCACCAACTACCTCCTCATTTTGGCCAATTAGAAGCCTCAAAATCTTCTATAAATAGGCTTGCTTGAGTGGTCTTGGAATGCTTTGTTCATAACTAGTTTTTAGGAGCACCTAAAACTTTCTTTCTTCCTCCTCTTTGGCTGAATTCTTTCTTCAATTTTTCAAAGAGATTTTGTTTCATTTCACTTCAAGAAATCAAGTTCTCTTCCTCTTCTTCAACTCAAATTAGGTAGGGAGTAGTTTCTAAATTTATTTCTATGCTTTGAGGAGTTGTGTTTTTAGCTCAAAATGATGAAATTATGAACTTACCTTAGCTTTTCATTTCAGTTTTCCTCTTCATTTTTCTTTAACCAATTCGGCCATATGGCCTAGGTGGAACTAAGATGATGGCTTGATGATGAGGACCTTGAGGGTGGGTTGTAAATCCATCACAAGTTAGGCCTCTAAAGCTTGAAAATTCCACTTGATGTAAAACTTTAAAAAATAATGTTTTATGATGCTAAAACAAAGATTTTTAGTTTAGAACTTGAAAGATGTATTTTCCAAGCTTGTATTTCATGTTTATGTTTCAAGTCATCACTTAATCTTTCAAGATAATAAAGAGGTTGTATCTCATATTTAATTTATGCTCTCACTTTATTTTATAATGGCTAAAAGAATCAACGCATGGCATGTTTATTTTATGCCATCACCTAAAGATCCTAAAGGTCAAAGACTTGGCCATGTATCACAAGCAAAGAAATATGATTATTGGAGTTAAAGAATTTATTCTTTAAAAAGTCTTGAGATTGGAGCTTAAAATAATGTAATAATAATTCTCTACTCCCTTCACCGGTCCTGTGCGGACTACCACCGCTCCGGTTTCTTAATATTCTCTTCTCCCTCTACTGGTCTGTATGGATTACCGCGCTCCAGCTTTCTTGCATCATGTTTATATTTCAAGTTCTTGCATCATGTTTAATTTTCAAGTCATCACCTTAAATCTTAAAGATAAAGAAATGGAATTGCATATCATGTTTATAATTCCAAGCTATCACCTTATAAAGATAAGATTAAAATAAGGTTGCATAGCATGTTTATAATTCTAAGATGTCACCTAAATCTCTAAAGCTCAAGACTTACTCCTTTTATCTTAAGTGAGAATTTTAATTGTGAAGATCCTCCCAAGTTTGACAAAAGAACTAGTTTCTAAATGAGTTTTAAGACTTTGCAAGGATTTTACGGGGAACTAGTATTTTATATGCACTTAAAATATGATTCTATGTAATTGCATGAGGTTCATGATTCGGCCACTGATCTGAGTTTAGTATCAATGTATGATAATGATTTGATATGTCTGAAGTTGTGATAATTATGGTTTATTGTTAAGAGAATGATTCACTGCATGTTAGAGATAAAACTAGCTCCCTAGAACAACCGAAGAGCTAGAATTTACCTAGTTTTTGACCCCTTTAAGTTTAGTCAATGCCAAATCTGTTTTAGTATGTTATAATTCTGTCTAGGATTAGTTAGCCCCGAAAAATTTGGTATCAATTAGACTAGAATTGATCCCGAACACTAAAAATGAACTTAGCAACTAGAAAACAGTAAAAACAAGATTTCTAGAACTCTAGGGAATGAAATTTATGCATTCTATCCAAAATCTTTAGCAACGATAAGAACCAGGTTTTATTATGTTTAAATAAGGGAGAATGATTCATAATTGGTTTAGTAACTAATTTCAGCATCATAGGGAAAACTGGTAACAAGAAAGGATTTAAAACATAACTTCTAGCATACCGTAAAACCTTAGGAACAACTTACTACCTATGCTGCCCCATTTGATTTAATAGTGTTCTTAAGGCCTATAAATAATCGTAAGGATGGTAATAAATCCCTTAGGTGCATAACTAATTAGTTCTATAATTGATAATTCTATGTAAGTATTGGGTGCTTATTAAGTACTTGATATCATTGAATGATTTCCTGGCTTGCATGTTATAGTTGCTGTTGCAAATAATGAGAATGCTTATGCATGAAATATTCTTTATTATGTAAAATTTACCTTTGTTGCTAGAAGAAAGTGTAATTTGGAAAGGTTCTGGCTAAGGAAAGACTTGGTATTTAAGCGTGTCCATTGTGACCCACCTCTCTTTCCTGGGAATCTCCCAGATGCATGATTATAGTTGATATATATTATTCTAGCTTAAGACTATAAATGAGAAAATGCTATGATGTTTATGAATTGTATTGTGATATAACATAATTGTGACTTAAACTTATAAGAAAATGATCCTTTGGAACCATCAGACTATAGGTGGTGAAAAGGTGATTTTAGCCCCCTAACCCGTTCTCTCAAAAGGGTAGAGTCGGGACTTTAGCTTATCAAAAGGAATAAGTATATGCTAGTGACGACTAGTAAAGTATGAGCTCATAACCTAAATTACTCCCAAAAGGGTGGAGTATAGGGTGGCCCAAGGAAAATAATGATGATGATAAGATTTTAAGTCACCTAAGGCACTAAAGAAATGAAATATGTGCACTGTGTCCATGTGTAGCTAATATTATATGACGTTCTTTTATGCATGTTATTTTGATAATGATGATGAGGAATATGATGTAATGATAAAGGAAAAGTTCATTGTAAATATGACATGTTAAGATTATGATGCATTATAAGACGCATGATTAAAAATTGACGAACCTCGGTTAAGTATTTGTCCGAACTTAAAATGAATCTTTGCATGCTCACTATTTTAGAATAATCCCGAGGTTCCCGGGGACTTTGATGATGACACTGTAGAAGGAGGTACCCTACTGAGAATTCTTTAACAAGATTCTCACTCCCTTTTCTTTATTTCCGTCATTGTCTCCAGATTCAAATGGCGACATTCGTCCTGTTCATTGATACCCCTACTTGGGAATTCCACTATGATCCGGTGCATCGCTCGTATCATTTTGAAGGGAGGTGCGCAGTTCATGTTTTTATTTACATAGGTCGTCCATTTGCACATCCTATCCCTAGTTATCGATTTTCTCCTACTTCTCCCTATGGCGATGAAATGGTTTTCGAATATGCACGTCCACTTGATGAAAGAATATTACGTTCTTATCCCGCTTCATCTGCTGTCCATGGATTTCCAGAGTATGTTCCCGAGACGAGATATTCTGAAACTGATCCTTCAGAGGACACTTCTGAGAGCTCTGCTCCTACTCCCACACGTGTAAGAGAGGGTAGTGAGGAAACAGTTGTTCAGCCGAGGTTAGCAAGAAGGCCGTCCATGCGACCCCAGCCTGGTGCATCTCGTGTATCCCCTCCCGAGGGAGCTCATCAGTGGATCGGATTTATTCCCCTATTTCCAGGAGAGTGGCCATAGAAGGTTCTTAGTAGATTTATGTGTGTTCATGCACCCTAGTTTTAGGATAACCTTCCCGGCTTATGGAGTTATCTAGTTTAGGGGCATGTATTTCCTTATATATATTTTCTTTTATGGGTTTGCATAAGACAATGATGTATGATCATAACCCACCCTTTGAGTGAGGTTATTGTATGTAAATATATGTTATAATGTGCTTATGGATGTTATATGATGGATCCAAAGCGATATGATGTGATATATTCTTAAACGTCTTATTATACTCCGCTTACTCGTTCACGTTGTACTCAGCTCATGTTTTCAATTATGTTTTTTTAAAAAAAAAATGGCTCGTAATTTCACTAAGTATTTTCAAATTATGAAGAAAGAACCAAAGCAAGGAGTAAAGTCTAGTCATTAATTAGATTCAACCTAGGTGTATTTGGTTAATTACTAGGGTGTTACAAAACCTTAGCCTTACACTTGGCGTCTATCCTTTTATAAGATTAAACTATTTTTTGGTGTTAGAAATCGCACACCGAAATTTCACCGAACGAGTGAAACACCATACTCGGGAAATTCGATATTAGCTGAAATTTAATTCTAATTATAAAATCCTCATTTCTAACTATTTCTAAGGTTAACCCCATCTTTTCTCAGTTTCGAGCATCTTCGGGTCTCAATTTTAAGGTTTCGGCTGTGTTGACGGGCCTGTGGGACCTGAAAATTACTATTCACATTTTTTTTATAAATCCGTTGAGTCGTCTTCATCATTGCTAAAACTGTCAGATTTTTGAACTTATGACTAATAAAGCTCAAATTAATTTTTAATTAAAGTTTAGGGTATTACATTACCACCCACCTTAGAAAGAATTTTGCCCTCAAAATTCATTTGAAAGCAGTTTCAAAAGACTAATTTCCTAAATCCAACAAGCAATTCACTCAAATCCTAAACTTTTCTACCTTAGGTCGAATTCTTGGGTGGTGACGTCCCTTCAACACTTACGGTGAACACCCTACTCTGTTGTTGTGGCTTTGTAGTTGGTTTTGAATGTCTTTCCAGGTACTCCTAAATCTTGTGTCTTGGCTTTTCGCAACGATAACACACATTTTGTCCATCCAAGCAAGGTCTATTCCCATGACTCTTCCACATTTTGGGCATGAACTTAATGCCTGAGGTCGAGGGTAGGAGTGATCGCCGGTGCAAGAAGGTATGGACAAGGAGAGCCTCTTAGCAAGGCCTCTAAGCAGATGGGTACATGAATGAACCGATTACATACTAAAATGAGAGGGATCTTGAGATTGTGTAAGTATAGGACTATACAATTAAGGAGGGCTTATATGAATTGATTTGTACTACCTATAACAACAAGATGTATCTTCTTTTTGGTAGCCCATCATTAAAGAACTTCATAGTCAAGCGTGCTTGACTTGGAGCAATTTTGGGATGGGTGATGTAACATCCTCCCAAGTACAACGTCATCCTTAAGTCATGACATCAGACTTGAGAGTTGTTACTTATAAATTATCGGACCTATCTTAAATAACTATAGGAAATGCGATAAGATCATGTAATAACTAGCGTAATTAGATTAAAATATTTAACAAAGATACAAGTCTATTACATAAGGAAGCTCTACTTGGAGCTTGAATATATATACAATCTCTATTACATTTACCTACACATATACCTACAACTACATACCATATAAGAAAAATATCAGCTATTAAACTACTGCAATCCCAACTTCTTCCATGTAACAGCTCCATAGTCCACTGGATCAACCTGAAGACGACACGGGGACACAAACACAAAGGGGTGAGAATTCTAAAATTCTCAGTAGGGCATCCCCAAAACATATACTAAAATATCTGTCATCGTCATCGTCCTAGTCACTTCAGTTTATTAGAAAAGAGTGATCATGCACTTTATAACAATGGTTCATTTTTTTAGAGTTCCAAATCGTACTTCCGAAGTGGGTAGCTTTTAATGATCAATCACTTAATACACACATATCATAAAGCTCAAATATATAGTTAATAATCCTACTCAAGAAATTAAATATGATATGAGTATGCATATGCTAAATATAGTGAACTTATCTCAAAGTGACTTGGTTTTACTTCTGGTCATAGAACTCAACTCGGTGCATTTTTCTCTTTTCATCGACATAGGAAAGACTTAGTGTATACCCGACGGGTATTTACTATGGATAATTCCACAATGAATAGTTTATACCATATGGTATTTATAGTAGCTCACACCACATAAGGGAAATAGACTGCTTATCAGGACTGAGCTCATTCCTATACATGATCATTGGATTTACTTTCTCCAATTCTCACACAGATCTATTCCTAGCCGATATGTCTACCGACTCATATTATCTCTATGGAAGTTCATCTTTTTGCCTTCCCCTTTATCTCTAGGGACGTTCCTCTTTTTGCCTTCCCTTTTATCTCTAGGGAAGTTCATCTTTTTTCCTTCCCGCCATTTCACATAAGTCTTGTTTCTATTTTCTCCATATGTCAGAACATGCACGAGTGAAATTTATACATTCACTTTTCTCATATAACTGCATCATATACTTTCTTTTCTCAAATACATGCATAAGCCACATGTAGGCTTTCAATCACAAGTAATTCTCATTTTTGCCTCGTAAGTCAATCTTTAAATTGTCTAGCATGCATTCATACTCATCATACTTAAATCAAGAGTCATTATATCATCAACTCAATACTTAAATTCATTTCAACACAAATACAGCATGTTGGCAGAATTCATGCCTAAGGAGTATGATTTATTCTATCTATCAAAAATCCATTGCAAGGGCTACAAAAATTCTCCAAGACACCTCAATGTGTCCACAAGGCCTTGTAAAAATTTTAGAAGGAAAATCCTTCTTTAACTTGTTTAAAAAAATTAGACAATCTTGGTGGTTAGAAACCACTCAACTTCAGCTCAAGAACCAAAATTCATAATTTTTAACCCTAGAAAATGATTGAATCAATTCTAAAGAAAAATCACGGTTTAATTTCAATATGTTTCCAATTCTCTGTAAAACTTTCAAAGGAAAAATCAATCATTTGTTATGATAACAAAATTAGCAAATTTTGCAGCTTCAGCTTCAACAATTCAGGTAGCACAGGAATTCATGATTTTTTTAACATAGCAAAAGAAACCAGAATAACTCAAAAGTTTTACTGGAGATACCTTAACATGTTAGATACATCCCATAAAAGTTTTAGCTCAATCAAAGATCTCTAAATCTATCATAAAACTCGAGAATGACCACTGCCAGTAAGAAAATCGAAAATCCAACAGCATAGTCCAAAATTCCTTTTGACAAAATTGATTTCTAATATCATCCAAACACTCCACCAAATTAAACACATCAATATCTAGGTATAATCATGTATTAGAACTAGAAAATTCAGAATTCCAAGAGGACAAAATCTGGAAAAACAGAACCAAAACCACAAGAACACAAAAAAACCCTACTTGAATCTCCATAGCTCCTTGCTTAGAACAATCTTCTCCAAGAACTTTTCTTCATTCAAAATCCTTCCAAACAGCCCTTAAACCTCTCTTTGGTAGTGATGTATGATGGCTCAAGGTGGAAAAATAGTTATGGATTAAAATTCTAATCGGTTAGTTTAGTAGGTATTGATGAGTAGAACAAGTCTTGTAAAGGGAGTTTGTGGTTTTATCAAGCTTAGGCTAGGTTTTGGATCAAGTTTTCATGGTTTTTGAAGAAGAAGAAATGAATATGGCTGTGTGCTCTTGTCATAGCCGAGAATGAGCTTCTTGGAGAAGAAAGGTATTGTATTTATCTTATAATTAATGTAGGAATATAATAATATATATAGTTGGATAATTTTTAATCAAAGGAAGTAAAATGGATGGCTAGGATTGGATCTTGTTATTCAAGATTGAATCTTAGCCATGCCTTTAATTCAAATGGATAAGCATTCTCTTTTTGTAAAGGTCAAACTAGCTTTCAGTGTTAGAAATCGCACACCGAAATTTTATCAAACGGGTAAAACAGTGTACCCGGAAAATCAAACATTGTTCAAAAATTATTTCTAAGTATAAAATCCTCATTTCTAACTATTTCTAATCTCAATCCTATAATTTCTCAGTTTTGGGAACCTCCGGGTCTCAATTCTAGGGTTTCGGTTGTCCCGACGGACCCGTGGGACCCACAAGATTACTATTCATGATTTTTTTTTTTACAAATCCGTTGGACCGTCCTCATCATTACTAAAACTGTCAGATTTTTGAAATTATGACTAGTAAAGTCCAAATTAATTTTTAAATAATTTTTAGGGTGTTACAAGTGCCCTCCTGGGAAGTTTTTCTAGGAAGCGTGTAAATAAGGACAAAACACGCTGAAAAGATCCGTGTTAGTTTGTGGGTATAGTCATCAATCCATAAAGCAGCATGAAAGCATGTAAAAATTTCAGGCAAAATAAGGTCTGTAGCTATTTTAACAAAGTCATACAAAATTAGAGGTTAATAACCACTTAATTCCAGCCAACAGTAAGAGTTTTTGATTTTGATATCATATCAAATGAACTAATTAAATGCTATAAAAATTCAAGGTTGAACTTCAAGATGTTCACAAAACACTAAAAATTTCAGGTCAAAATTCGATAATTTGATATAATAACAAAGTTATACAAAATCAGTGCTTCAAAATTGGCTATTCAGGCAAAAATCCTGACTAGCTCGGTTTATAAATTTTTAAAAGCAGCAAACCTCTTCAAATAGACTAGAGAAAATTATTGAAGTTACCTTAATATGTTAGCTTCATTATATAAAAATTCTAGGTTAAAAATATGTCTCCTACTAAGTGAAAAAAATCATGTTTGATGACCTATTTGCTTAAAATCCGAGTTTACAGCAACAAAACTCACACCGTCTTTTAATAAAAAGAGTTTTCTAACATCATCAAATTATTCCACTCATATAAACACATCAACATTTAGGTGTAATGATCCAATTAAATAGAAAATGTTAAGATTAATCATTCAAATAATTTTAGAACCAATTTTGAAAAGAAAAAGGCTAAAAGAAACCTTACTTGAATCTTCATAGCTTCTTGCCTAGAATGATATTCCCCAAGTGCTTTTCTTCATTTAAAACCCTTCCAAATAGCCTTTAATCCTCTCTTTAACAATGATATATGATGGCTCAAAGTGGAAAATTGTGATGGATTAAAATTATAATCGATTAATTTTGTAGATTATGAAGAGTCGAGGAAGTTTATGAAGGAAACTTGTAATTTTAGTGACTTTGAACTTAGTTTTTGAGACCATGGAAGCTAGGTTGTGGGTTTGGAGCAAGAGCAAGATGAACATGGAGGCTGAAAAAAGGAAGAAGCTGGCTGAATTCTCTTAGAGGAAAAAGTGAGAAGTTTGTGATTTGTCTTGTTTATATAAGATGTGTTATAAATTTCAAGCACAAATAAATATTAATTTGTAGTAAAAATTAGAATTTTATGTAGTTATAATTAAATCTTTGACAAAGACAATGGTGTGGCCATTCCCTAGCCACACAATTGTCAAGAGTCGTAGAAAATTTGCACTGCTAGTTTCATATGGTGTAAGAAATTGCACATCAAAATTTTACTGAACAGATGAAATATTGGCCCCTAGGTGAAATTAAAATTAATGAAAGGCCAAGATTAAAAATTACTTGACAAGTTTTAATCTATGTCATCCATTTGGCTCAACATAATTGGCTCACTTAAATTTAGTATGAAAGTTGCTTTTTTGGTGTTAAAATCATACACCGAAATTTCACTGAACAAATAAAATATTGTACCCGTGAAATATTATTCGAAATTTAATTCCGAGTCCAGAACTCAACTTCTAACCATTTTTAACCTTTATTTTGTCTTTTCTCAGTCCCGAGTATTTCTTGATCCTAGTTCTAGGGTTTCAACTATCCTAACGAGCTCGTAAAGTTACTATTCACTTTTTTGGCTACTCTTCCGTTGAGTTATCCTCATTGTCACCAAGTCTGATCGAATACTCAAATTTGGGGTGTTGTACTCTAACCGCGTAATGTGTGTGTGTATGTGTGTCTATATATATATATAGGCCATCATAGGTTCACGTTCCAGACTTGAAAACCCAAGCTAATACAATATCCATTTCCAAAGACTTCTAGATCAGAGTCCTCAAAGCAAGCAAAATAATTAGCTATGTTGTGTAATAATGTAATAAAAATAAAAGCACTCAATATGTGTATCATATATACAGGTTAGGAAATTGTATTTTTCCAAAACTATAATGTATCCTCTACAAGTTAGTAGAGTCGATAATATGAAATTAGAAATCACAGCTTGACACTAAGAAGTGGAAGAAAAAAAGGAAAAAAAACACAAATCCTATTTGAAACATTGAGAAACCAAAAATTTAAGGGGAAGAATAAAGCCTATGCATTCATTCATCATCAAACTAGATTAAAGAGCCTAAAAACCAAGCCTAACAGCCATTTTTGGATTTTTAGTCCTCTTAAAATAGAATGGGTTCAAAACCTCATTTTAGACCTTAAATATGAATCAAAAGAAAAGAGTTTTAGAGAGAAACCCCCACAGAAAATGTTGAGGAACAAGAGGATAGAGCTTCTTTAAGCCTAATGGGCGTGGAAGGAACCAAAAACCTCCTCCTCTTTTCCTTCTAGGGTCGCGGTTGCCATAATGTCAAGAGGAGAGCCTTGTGCTCTTAGAGGTGGATAATGGTGGCCTTGGATGTAATGGGGTGGTTGCCTTGGGTGTGTTTGGATTTTAAGGAGAGAATGGAGATGAAATTGAGGTTAGGGTGCCATGATTCTTGAAGCTTTGAGGAAGAATGAGAGAATAGAGAAGTAGTGAAGATGGAGGTGTGTGTTTGAAAGAAAAAAAAAAGAAGAAAAGTGATGGGAGGGTATGTTACTATCCAAGCTTAGGGTAGCTATTAGGTCTCCAGAAGTGATTTACCCCCGTGCCCTTCTCCTGGTCCGTCCTATATCCTTTAGCTGAGGGTCCATTACCGTCCTTCAATGTGTGGACCGTTTTTCTCTTTAATGGCCTAACATTCCCATTATAGGACGTTTTGATCTCTGTGGGGAAGGAGATGGGGGTCTCTTCGGGCGGCTTGGATGGTCTTGCTCTCGACCCAAATCTTTTAGGCGTATGGGCTTATCATGGGCCGGTCATGGCTTAATCTGCTGAGAATGTGTCTTTTAGCCTGGGTGAAATAGGCCAATGGCTGTAGGTCGAATTGTGGGCTGGTCCTCCTTGGGAGAGTTATTGGTTTGATGGAAGGGTCAGTGCATGACTGATGCGAGCTATCGCAACTCACAACAAATTAGAATTTATAAAGTGTTAAGTTGCACCAAAAATGTAATAAAGGGCACAACCTAGATCGTCTCTCAAGGAGGCTTCAACACTTAGTTGGAAAATTGGGGATTTGGAAGAATGAAAATTAAAACAATTAAAATTAGAAGTTAATAACAATGAGATAATAGCAACAGTGAAGAAAGCACTAGTGCAAGGTATTCCTAAGATTGGAAATCAATTATCATTGACCAAATATTAAACACATTGATGGCTATTAGTAATAAATTACTAGCAATTCTACTAGTGATCAATTAACCTCTAGAATTTGACCAATACAAATAACTAATAAACAACGATCGCCAATTTATTTAGAAATCACATTGATTTAATAGACCAATTGCTATAGCTTAACTGCCAATCGGAAAGTTAATTCCCATGTTCTCCCTCAAACATAAACCAATAGATCTATCAATTTATGCCCAAAGGGTTTCCCTAAATGATGATCGCCAATTTAGTTATTCCAATAAAGATTATAGCAATCATCACAATAATTAAAGGAATAGAAATTGCAGAACATTAAGAAAACCAATGTATTCAATATAAACAACAGGTCTCAAATGTCATCCCAATCCATCCGGAAATCCCTTCACTAGTAAAGAAATCTACTCCTCCATCTCTGGAGGATTACAACAATGAAGATAAAAAAAAACCTGAAAATAATAGCAATAATCCTTGCCACAATCTCTAAGACAAAACACCTTCACCAATGGAACCCTTAGAGAGAGAAGAATAGAGAAGGAGAAGAGAAAGATGTAGAAAGAGAATAATAGCAACTAAAAATGGTGACTTAAAATAGAGTAAAAAGCTAGGTAAAAGTTTATAACAATCCCTTAAATATTTTTATATAATAATTGGCCAAAGTGGGCCTAAAAATAGATAAGTGGGTTGCAATCCCATCATCTCACGAGCTGTAGTGCTGGACAGAATTGTTGTATTCACGTATTTGGTCATTTTTACCCCTTAAACATCCTAATCTATCCTTGGCACTAAAATAACAATTGTAGCCCTTTGAATAAGCTTTTCAACGCCATCAAAATCACCTCAATCGGACATCTATAGCTCCAGATATTGTGAAAATACTAACTAGAGGTCAAGTAGGTCTGGTAATAATGACCGGTCCACAAGCCCTCTAGTCTCAAAGTTTGGAGGACTGAAGAGACTAGTGGGGAACGACTGGCTATGCAAGGATCAGTGAGGTTCTCATGCATGACCAGCATGACCGACCGGTCCACCAGCCCTCTAGTTAGTTTAGAGGATTGAAGAAACTTAGTGTTGGGCGAGTACTTGGAGGCTTTCCAGATTGATATTTTTGAATTTCCCTCCTTATTTTCACGGCTGTGTAGATTTTTGAGTTGATGGCCACGTGTCATCCTCTTATAGCTCAAGGGGTCATGTTCATTAAATGCAACTCTACCATTGCACGATGAAGGACACGTGTTCCCATTCGGGCGGTGGTGATAAGGAAACTAAAAAGCCGTTCCTCTCCGTGGGTGGCGTTTAGAGTAAGGTAAAGTAATTTCATTTTCTTCTTCTCATTTCACGTATTGCTCATCCTTTTCTTCCTTTTCTTCATCCTCTTGGCTTCTTCTTCCTTTGTTGGTGCTATGTTCGCGTTCCCGCTTCTTCTTTTGCTTCGCGTTGTACTTTAGAAAGGTATGCTACTCGTCGCCTTCCTACTTTTGTCTCTTTATTTTGCTAGCACAATATTAAAAATTTAAGTTTTCTACATGGGTAGTGCTGCTATTGTTTTTGTTTGAATGGTCATGCCTTTTCGTGTTTTTAGCAAACTAAACTTCTTATTTCTATCCGAAATGGCTATCCGAATGGTGGTAATATTACTGAGGTGTTTATTTGAATGATTAGTCATCGTGAGTAGTTAGCAGTAGAATCTTATTATTGGTGTCTTATTTTGTATCTTTCCGTCAGGGGGGCCTCTAACGTCCCTCTTGGGCTGTGCAGGTTTTCACTGTTGCAGAGACCATGTCTAAACAGTGTACTGAGGACTCGACCCCCCAACCTAGTGAAGTGTCATACTCGTTAGGGGAGATAAAGTCTACCCTTACTAAGACGGGGGATGTGGAGGGAGTTTAACTCGGGGGTATTCCTGAGCATTTTGAGTTCCTCGCATGTGGCCCGGATAACCGTGTGACTAGCAATCCTGGTCCGAGTTCATTCTACATGTATGAGATCAACTTGGGCCAGGTGAATGTGGATCTCCCTTTTCTACAGTTGTATACAGAGGTCTTAATTGTACTTTAATTGGCCTCGATATAATTGCATCCTAATTCTTAGGGCTTTCTCCAAGGGTTCCGATTATTATGCGATCTTCGGGGTTCCGAGCGACCCTGGGCTTATTCTTTTACTTTTTCCAGGTGAACAAGCCTAAGTCCAATACTGAGTCTTTGGTTTGTTTACTGGCACCCATAAGAAGCGGCTGCTTAAAGCGTTTGAGTCATCTTATAAGAGGCGGACATACATTGAGCAATTCTTCAAGGTTTAGCCTGGTGCTCATGTAGGAGACTAGTTCTACGGGCCTTCCGGGCATTCCAAATTTCCTTTTCGTTAGAATGTGTCTCCCTTGGCTAGTCCCTGAGTGTTAATGAGGGACTTCTCCATCGAAGAAAAGAGTCATGCTACTGAACTGGAGCAGTTGTCCCAAGATACCTTATTAGGGTGAAGTTCGCCTTTTTAATATAGGAAAGGGATAATCGACCCCTTTGAGAGAAAAGATTTAGTAAGATAATCATTGTTACTTTACTTGTTAGATGGTGTTTTTGACGTAGAGGCACTAATAATTCTTTCTCTCTCTCTCTCTCTCTCTTTTTGTTTTTAGAGTGATTTCTTGATTGGTTGGAGCAAGAAAAGAGGAAGATGGCCAATCAGATGCCTCGATATGACGTATATGCTCTCTGGGCATCTAAGAAGAGAAAGAAAAAAGATGCTTCGAGCCTTCTAGTGGTTTTTCAAGGGATGAAGGCTCTGCCAGGCGTTCCAGTGGTGGTGCCGATGTAACTTCTGCTCCGGCTCAAGAAGTAGAGACAAATGGAGGCGATGGATCGATTCAGTCAGATTTGGTCAGCTTGATAGATGGGATTCTTCAGCTCTTTGGCCAGGTTCCTCGTCTGCTGCACCCTCTAGGTTTGATTGCTTCCATTACGTCTGACCCCCTGCTGGAAGAAGCTGCTCCATTTCTAAAAGATTTCACTAGGGATGTAAAGGTACTGGTCAACTCGATTTGGGATAGGCGACTTGGCAACGAGTGCCACATTGATACTCATTTGCTAACTAACACTGATACTGCCAAGTTTCAGAATGTTGGGCTGTTGTCTTTATTCCAGGCCCAAGAGGCGACTTCTCTCCGAAATGCCGCCATGGCTCGGTACTTGGAAAAGGAGGTCAAGAAGATGGCTATCAGGCTAGCCAAACCACTCTATAACTCACAGAAGGCCAAGGGAAGATGGGCAAGTTGGAGGAGGCGCAGAGTGAGGAGGAAGTGAAAGCCGAGGATCGAATCAAGGCCCTGTCTTTGGCTCTGGAGTCTAGCTAGAGAATGAGAATGAGAATGAGCTTCTGGAAGAACATAGCAAGATAAAGGCTGAGAAGGAAGAAACTGAGCAAGAGTTGGTTAAGGCAAAGTCTGAAAAGGAGGAGACCGAGCAGTCTATGCTGGAAAACCTTCATCGACAGTTTAGTGTAGGTTATGAGCGTGCTAGGGGTCATTTTAAACATCTTTATCGGGACTTGGAGCTAGATTTTGATCAGGCTGGGCCTAGGCATAAGGTGGTGGATGATGTACTTTGCCCACCTTCCAATGATGACTCTGATGGCGAAGGTGGGGCCAGTCAGAGGATAAGGAAGGTTAAAGATTGGGGGATGCCCCGTTCCTTTATGTAAATGCTTTAAATTTCTGTTTAAGACTACTTCTTCGTCTTCTCTTGTTTTTTTTTTCTTTTTTTGAAGACCGTAGTTTATGAGGATTGGGATTGATTCCCGAATAATCTTATTCTAATAGGAATTTTCGAAAGATGCTTTACCTTTGTATACTCATGATGATGAGGTTTGTGGGCGATACTTGCGTACTCGTGATAATGAGGTTTTTAAGAGGGTTTGGCCCTGCGTACTCATGACAATGAGATTTTATTGAGTGATTTTTAAGCGTGTCCCGATCTTATTCCGTACTTGAACATAAAAAAATGATTTCAATAGAATCCCCTGAATACAGTGCCAACGTAGGGCTAGCTACAGTACCTCCAAAGTTTCATGGCATTCCATGTCCTAGGTATAGTTTTACCATCTATTGCGGAGAGCCTGTAGGCTCTATTTCCCAGATTCTCTTTGATTCGAAATGGGTCATCCCAGTTTGGGCCAAATTTTCTTTCAGTCAGGTGTTTGTCTGCTCTTCTTAACATGAGGTCTCCGGTCCGGAATTGTCTCTTCACCATCTTCTGATTGTACTACCAGGCTATCTTGTTCTTGGCCGCTATACTCCTTATGTGAGCTGTTTCACACTCTTCTTCCAGGAGGTCAAGGTTAATTCTTCTTGCTAAGTTACTCTGATCTTCTTCGAAATTTTTATTCGAAAGGTTAGCAAACTGACTTCCATTAGGATCATAGCTTCCGCCCCATATGTAAACCAGAAAGGATGGTAGATTGTGGGGTACTGTGATAAGCCCATAGGATGCTCAGTAGTTCTTTAACCTAACGCCTTTTTGCTCGGTCCAAACATTTCTTGATGCCCTGAAAAATGACTTTGTTGGTGGCCTCTGCTTGGCTGTAACATCCTAATTTTTAACCCAATACTCTAGAACATATTTAGGTTAATCATTAGTCTGTTACTTCATAGTTCTCATTTAACTTTGAATTACTTAGCGGAAAATACGGGTAATTTTTTTTTTTGAAATAAAAGTGAGAGCCGCGTGATGCGATAAGCTGTAAACCATGCAAAGTAAAACAATCGTCTCACAATCATCATAACGTAAGGCACATCATGAACATCACTGAATATAATCTCATATATATATAACTTGCCCACTTATAAGTGTGGGACTTAATTCAGTACAAGGGAAATACATGAAAAGAAATACAACATAAAACGTAAACATAATCTACTCCCCTACCCGAGTGCATCTAATAGGATAACCTCTAAACAAAAGAAAGTTTATCCCTATCTATGTGGTGTGTGCTCTAACTCGGCCATCCTCGACCTCCCATGGCGACCATCTCGTGATCGAGGCGGATATCCGGAAGCGAGCGAGCTCCTCGGCGTGAAAAGGCGGAGTGGGGATCGAATATGACTCCCAGTATGGCCGCATCTCCGGTCGTCGTGGCACGCCTCGGCTGAGTCACGGTGGGCTCGCTATCCTCTCCAAAGTCCATAGGTATGGAGGGGAAGACCCCTCGGAGGGTATGGGGGTGGCCGAATCATCGCAAGGATGCATGTGCGAGAAGGACGATGGGGAAGGGGGCAGATACTGCGGGTAGTCTCGAACGGCGGATGCGGAAGGTGGAGTACGGCGTAGCCTCTCTCTCTCGAGGACGCTTGGCGCTCGAACACTAGGTCGTCACCAAAAGGTGAGACGGGGAGAAACGATGGGAATGTACAGGGAGTGAAGGGTCGACCCATGAACATGAATACTCTAATCGTGCATCGACCCACAAAATGGAATGACCCGTGGTCCGGTCACGGTGCACCTCCCATGTCGGCGTGTCCACGAACACCACTTAACGCCGCCATCTCAAGACGTGACGGAAAGAAAGAGGTAGAGGAGTGAGAATCTTGCTAAAGAATCTCAGTAGGGCCTCCTACTACCTAGGTGTCATCATCTACGCCCTCAGGAACCTTGGGTTTAATTATATGAAATGACCGAACATGCATTTAGTTCATTTTAAACTTCAAAAATATACTTTAGCCAAGGTCCGTTCATTTTAGGATGATCTTAATGTCATGAATGCAACATAATGGAAAATGTATGCATGGCACTACCTAATGCACATACATAAAACATAACATCAAGCATCATCATCATTGGTGGCATAAAGTGGCAATAGTAACATTCATATGGGACAAAACATAGTGACATAATCATAATCATGAACTTTTCTTCCTCATGGGCCACCCTAAAAGACAATCGAACTGGGGGTGCTCGGCCGGACCGGTGTCACCCAGAACGTGTCATACATCTAGGTTATGAGCTCATACCTTAACTAGTCGTCACTAGTTCTTACTTACCACTTAACGATAAGCGTATCATAAATCCCGACTATCTGAGTACGGGTTAGGGGGCAAAACTCTTAAGGTGCTCGGCCGAACCGGTGTCACCTAAGAGTATAAAATGGTACCGATGTCACATGAGTTCTATGGAGGTGCTCGGCCGAACCGGTGTCATCCTAGAACCCATCTTAGTACCTTAATTTTTAAAATCTCTTTAAGTCCCCAAATTTGTCGGAAATCGGGCGACCAAAACGGTGATTACACCGAGTTTCCTACCCAATTTGACGCAAATTCGGCGCCAAAGCGGTCATTACACCAATTTCCTTCCAAGTTTGCCTTATGCCACATAAACATATAATCTCATAAATTCCTCATATGAATAACATCATCATCATTAGCATACTTCATGCATCATCATAAATCATCCAAACGCTTACCCTTACGGTAGCTTATGCTTTGACCCTTACGGGTCTTAATCTTGAGATATAGTTCTCTAATATCCGTCGCTCATATTTTATGCCCCTAGGGCTCATATTAAACATCATTCTTCATTCTCATGTTCATACTTAAATCTGAATAGCATAGGACAGAATCTCTAACTCGCTTTTCACGGGGTTCTAGAACTTACGCTTTAGACCCTTTCAGTTCCGCTTTTAGCCTAAGGCGCTATGCATTAAATCTAAATCAATTATGAGACATTCCTATGTTTAAGGACTAATTATTAACCATGTTTATCATGTTGTAAGGGTGCTGGACAGATTCCAGAAAATTAAATGTTCTAAGAGTTCTACATTTGCATTTTTACGGTTTTCTAGCTACTAGTTTCCCCATAGGTGCTAGAATTCGATTCTAACTCAAATGATACCAAGTTTTTCATGTCTAAACAATCTAAATCTGATTATGTTCCCATTAAAACAGTTTGGATTGGTTCCATAAACAAATGGGTCAAAACTATGTTAAATTCTAGCTTTACGGTATTTCTAGTTAGCTAGTTTCTTACCTATCATGCATAGGTTCGCTTCTACATCATCACATGATATTTTCACACATTCCAACGCATTAAAACATCATCATACAGCGTCACATTCATCACATCAGAACCGAAAACATCTTGCCTCAATAAGAGAATTAAATTGACATTTCTAGGTACGTAAGTTAACTAGTTTCTCTTGGAATCAATTTAGAATTTCTAAAACTCTTTGCAAGACATTTTAAATCGCCAAGAGGCTAAGTGAAGCCTTAGGTCACTGACCAAAACATATTCCATCCCCTAAAAGAGATTGGAATCACAACTTATAACGACATAACCTTATAAAGAATTGTCAAACTTTAAGGAAAACTCAAAACATAGGCTATTGGTCCTAGTAGCTAGATGAAAACTCATTGCAAGTCCATCTTCACTACTTGGGCGAAAAACATACATTCAAAGTGTGGTTTGCATTAAACTTTAACTTGGAATGAAGTGGGCAAGTCTTTGAGCTCTAGGTTCTTAAGTTACGACATAAACTAAACGTGCTCATGCTCTTCATTTTTAATCTTGCTTTCAAGGTAAAGTGATGACTTGAAATTAAATATGCAAGGCATAATTTAAACGTGTAAACTCGAAAGTAAATATGCGAAGCATAATCTTAAACGTGCAAGCTTGAAAGTAAAGATGCAAGATTCAATTCCTTATTTTAGTGCTCTTGGCCCAACAACAATCGACTTTAAGGCCGAAATAGATAGGCATTCGAGAAATTAATTAGGTGATAATGCAAGTTCAATTCTTTATTTTAGTGCTCTAGGCCCAACAACAATCGACTTTAAGGCCGAAATAGAAAGGCTTTGAGAATTAAGTTAAGTGATGATACAAGTTCCATTTTAATCTTTATGTTCTTAGGTGATGGCTTGAAAGTAAAGATGCATAGCAAGAATGTAAATATGAATGCAAGCATAAAATAAATTATGCAAGTTCGTTTTATCTTTCTAGAGCTCTTAACAAGACTTTAACGGAACTTAAACCTCAACCCAAACTCATCAAACCAAGACAAGGTAAAAGTCTAGAGTTCTTAGAACTCAACATAACATATTTAGAAAATCAAACATCTAGCATGAAAAGGAAAGGTAATGGCCGAAACTTCAAGGAAAGAAAAGAAATGTTTGAAACTCTAGAATCCATGATCTTGGTGACATACAAACACCAACATCATGAGACCTCATCATTGAGTCATTAGAACCATTTTGAAATAACATCAAAGTTAAAGTTCTCAAAAGTTCAAGAAAGGAAAATCTTAGAAACACTTTTGCTCAAGAACAAAAATCAAGCTCTAGAGTTTGTTTCAAGTGATGAACATCATCATGAAACTCTCATCATCAAGCTCTCATTCCTTTATTCTCCAAGGCCCATGGCCGAAAATGAAAAGGTAAAGGAAAGAAAAAGAAGTTCTAAAAAGAATCAAGAGAAACTATGAATTTTAAGCTTAGAACAAGAACTTTAAAGAAAGAACACATGAAAGAAAATCCCTACTTGGTGTGATGAACTTGAAGATGGAAGAAGAAGATGAAGATGATGAAGAACTTGAAGAACTCCAAGAACTTGAAGAACACAAAGACTTTGAGAGAAAAAGAAAAGCTTTGAGTGTTTCCTAAACTTAGCAAATGATCTAAAAGTGGTGCAAGCTCCTCAAGGCATTCTATTTATAGAGAATTGAAACAAATGGAGGATGTATGTGGGTGAGGATGGCTTCGGCCATGAGGTGCAGAATGGAGGCTCTCCATGAGTTCCATGAGGTGAGATAATGTGTTCTTGAGGTATGGTGAGGTATGGTTCAAAGCATGGTGAGGTATGGCTCAAGGTATGGCTCAAGCATGGTTCTTTGAGTGAGAGAAAATAATTAAACATGTGGTCAATGGGGAAAGGTGCTGGCGAAATGCATCAGCCCATGGGGAGGATTAGTTTGCATTTTAATTGTGGTTTAGAGTTGTGTTTAGGTGTATCTTTGATTATGCTTAAGATTAGGAATTTGTAAGAAAGTGTTTAGGTAAGGTAAATGGGTAATTAAGGTGGTCTAGACATAATTAAGGAGTGGTCTTGCACCATTAGAGGGTTAAATCCTCAATTTAGAGTTTAAACAACTCTAGACTCATTTCCTTGATTTAAGGAATTGGAGAGGCAAGACACTATGCATGATTCCAGGACTAGGAATCTTGAGTTCTAAAAAGGATTTAAGTTTAATCTAAGCAATTTTAGGTTCTAATTAACTTTAATAAATTATTTTGACTCTAGATTAATTAGGGAAATAAATTAATCTTCGTTTAGAGCCTAATATTGCTTAGGTTTGCTTAATTACGTCATTAAGCTTAAAAACACTATTCCAGGGGCAAAATCGTAATTTTGCACTAAAACTGCCCGGGACCACCGGGACTTGAACAGATACCTCTAGACACATGAAATCATGTTTTTAAACCTCTGGGGAAAGTTCCGGGCTCAAACGGCACCTTTACCCGCGTAAAAACGCTATAGGGGTATTTTGGTCATTTTGACCCGAAACTGCGGAAAACGAAATTTTCGCTTCCGAAAGCATTCAAAGGCCATTCAATCCCCTTCAAACATTGAGTTGACCCTTCGAGGATGACCGAGTTAGTTACCCTCGAGTTCGGGTCAGGAAATGACCTCAGGGGCATTTTGGTCATTTCTCTCGGACAGAAAAATCGGGGTGTTACATTGGCCGTTGCTTTGGGGATGCTCTACAGAAGCCAATTTTTGTTTGATTCCCAAGCATTGACAAAACCCTTTGAAGTTCTTATCTCCAAACTGAGATCCATTGTCAGTGACTATAGCATAAGGCAGGTCATACCTACAAACTATATTTTTCCAAGTGAAGTCTTCAATTTTCTAAGTTGTTGTAGTTGATAAAGGTTTTGCTCCAATTCACTTGGTGAAATAATCAATTACCACAACAAGGAACTTCCTTTGTCCTACAGCCTGAGGAAATGGGCCTAAAAGGTCCAACCCCCATCTGCAGAAAGGCCATTGTATATCTGAGTAATGAAGCTCTTCTAGTGGCACCAAATGCATGGAAGTAAATCTCTGACACTTGTCACACTTCTAAACGTATTTGGAACAGACTGCCTTGAGCATTGGCCAATAATATCCGGCTTTGATAACCTTCCCGGAGAGCGATCTTCTCCTAGATGGTGCCTGCAAACACCCTTGTATATTTCGGTCATGACAAACTCTAATTGATCTGGGTCTAATCATTTGAGTAGGGGCATTGAGAATCCTTGGTTGAAAAGCTGTCTATCAATGATCAGGTAAAAGGCAGAAGATCTTCGTATCTTTTGTGTGATTTGGTCTTCAACCAGTGCTTCACCAGTTGTTAGGAATTGCTTGATAGGGGTCATCCAAGAGGAAGTGGCGAGGTGAGGTTTGCGCGGGTCCTCTTTTGGGGATCCTGTGAGATGGCCAGGACTTCAATGTGAAAGACGTCGGCTGTTGGTATAGTCGGTTGGTCCCGACCGGTTGTTCCGAAGGCGTCTGGTGCTTGCCAATTTTGAGAGAAGGTTCGCTCGTGAATTATGTTCCCTTGGGATGTGTTCAATGTGAAATTTGCAGAAGTTCGTTAGTAATTGTTTAACTTGGACAAGATATTGTGCCAAGAGAGCATCCTTGGCCAGATATTCTCCTTTAATCTGCGTTGTTATTTAGAAAGCTGTATTTGCACATGAAATCAAATAACTCCTAGTAGTGATAGACTAAAATTATGTGATATAAGAGACTGAAAATAAATTGAGTATGGGCATAAGCAAGTTGAAGAGAGTGTATATGAATTCATTATTGTCTTGAGCGAAAATAGAATACACAACTTGAACCGAAAATAAAAAGCAAACAACTTGAAACCGGGGAATAAAAAGCAAATAACTTGAACCAAGGTAATCATGCTCGGGTACCTAGCTTATGACAATCTGAGAGTCGCTTTTAGCGGTCACTGCTGAAGTGCCCACTTCTTTGGCTAGATGGAGGTCGGCTAGAAGAGCCTCATATTCTGCCTGATTGTAACTTGCCTTGAATCCAAATTTAAGAGACTGCTCTATTGTTAACGCGTTTAGGCCCTCTAGGATTATCCCCACTCCACTTCCTCATAAATTCGATGCTCTATCCACATAGAGTGTCCATTCTTCAGTCGGAGTGTAACACCTCATCATTATAAAGCTATGCTTAAGCCATAACCTTATAGTGAGTAGTTGTTACTTGTAAACGCTACTTGATCTTAGAGGAGTGTACATATATTATTACATATGATCTTGCTTTTCATGACAAACATAAAGCGCTTCCTCTCTATGACGCTAAATTTGAACATAAATAATATGTCGAAAATACATCATTGAAGTAACTTATTACTAATCAACAGTATCCTGTAACTATATCAAACCCTTACCCTGGTTCACGCAGGAACCCTCTAGCCTAGGTAGGGCACTACTCGAAATTCATCAAAAGCAAATAAAAAGAACTGATTAATTCTCTATCATCGATTCATCAAAATGTCTGGACTATAGTGCCAACACCAGCTAAGAATCTCCACAAAATAAATCACCATCATCGCAATTTATATAAAAATATGATAACAGTAGGAATGAGAATCAAAGATTCCCAATAGGAAAAACACTAGTCTACTACACAGTAATATTTGACGTAGTCTTAAAATTCCTCTTATTCTAGTTGTTCATATAATACTTATCTCGTTTACTTCATTATTTCTTTATCATAAGCTCATGAACAGCTTTAGGCTTAGAAAAGAATTACTTATGATTTTCTGATATACTTCTCTTTTGATGTATTGTTTCTGCTGTAACACGTTGTGTTACAACCTGATATACTTCACTCGATATAGTATCTCGTACTATATCCTGATATAGATCTCAAAACATTTTCTTCTAAATACATTAATCTCAATTTTCCTTTGTAACACCTTGTGTTATAATCTGATATAGTTCATCCCTTTAACATGATATACTTCATTTTATTTTATCAATTTCATTTCCTTTTTGACATGGTCTTATTATTAAAGTTTAGGCTTGATAGTAGAACTCACAGGATTCTTCTGATATACTTCTTTATGGATTGTGCTATCAACGTCACAACGTCGTCACGTTACAACCTGATATAGTTCACTAAATGTAGTACGTCTACTACATCTTATCTAGAATAGCCTCGCTATTCTCAGTACATCCCTTTCTAATAATGATGTAACGTCGTCGTGATTACAACCTAATATAGTTCTAAGGGCGTGGCACGTCTACTACTACCCGTGAATCTATGAGCTTACCATTAAGCAATTGATTATTACGTAAAGCTTATTTTCTTGATTTCTCTCTCTTTGTATAAGACTTATTTTCTTATGTTCGCTTTCTTTATGAAACTCAGTTTCTTATACTTGTCTGAGATTTCCTTGAAATTTCATTAAATTCTTATGAGATATTTCCTTAAAATCTCTTGAATCCTTATGAGATATTTTGTTCCAAAAGTCTCTCTTAAAGTCTTATGAGATGTTCAGTTAAAGTCTACTAAATGTGTATGAGATATTCATGTTCTGTTCAAAATCTATCTTTAATTTTTTTATAAGATTTATCAGAAAATCTGGTAAACTTTCTATGTAATATTCTAGTCAAAATCTCTTAAAATATTCTGAAAATCTCATCAAGTTCAATTATTCATATTCATATTCATGTGCTCATGTCATACTAGTACGAGATGCCGTTATTTCATCAATTCAAAGCATCAATTTATTTTCAGCACAATTGTAGATTTCATATATTTGTAGTACAATTTAATATTCAATTCAAACCATCACATTGGAGACCATAAAAATTCTCAATGACATCTCAATGTATCCACAAGGTTCTATAAAAATTTCATAGTGAAAAGAGTTCTCTAGCTATGTTAACAAAATTAGACAAATTTGGTGGTCAGAGACCATCGATTCTTAGTTAAATTTCCAAATTCCCTAATTTTTAACCCTAGCAAATGAAACCAGAAAATTGGGAATAAAAATCCTAGTAAAACCTTAAGCTGTCTCTAATACCTTGTAAAAATTTCAAAGGAAAAATCAATCATTTGATATGGTAACAAAAATAGACAAATTTGCAGCTTCAGTTCTAATAGTTCAAGCAGCATAGGTACAGTTTAGGTTCTTGATTTTTTAAACATAGCAAAAGTGACCAGAATATCTCAAAATGTTTACTGAAGATGCCTTAACACGTTAGCTACATCATATAAAATTTTCAGCTCAATCTAAAACCTCTAACTAGGTCAGAAAATTCATGAACAAATGCTACCCTGTTGAAAATCTGAAAATCCAGCAAAGCAATTTAAAACTCATATCTATTGCATCCTTTATATTCATCCTACACACATATATATGAATCTTGAAGATAAATTTCAGATTTCATAAAATAATTTCAAACATATCTCAAGGATTTATATTAACAAACTAGCCAAACAATCACCAAGTAATAGACATAGATTTTTCCTACCTTCCTTTCAAGCCTTTTGCTAAACTTTCTCTAGCTTTTTCTCCTCTAATCCAAGCCTCAACCCACTTTCTAGCCTCTATATCAGCTGCTGTTTGGACATATTTAAAGGGGAAAAACAAGGTTTTGGCTTGAGTTTGATGTAGATGAAGTGTTCTTGAACTAGTTTATGTGTTTATCTAAGTTTATCTTCCAAGAATATGGATCTTTCATGGAGTTTGAATAGTAAGAACTTGAAGAAGATGGAGGAAGAAAGAAGAAAACGTGAAGCTTAGAGAAACGGAGAAGGAATGATATTTCATTTCCTTTTTCCTTTTTATAATATCACTAACTTGGAAAGAAAGTAAGGAAATTAATATTTCCGGATCAATTTGCCTTGTATCAGTATTAGAAATATCTATATTTATTTGATTGTCCTAAGTAAAAATTATATGAGATATGATAATATCCATTATTTTTACCAGATCTAGTGTTTTGGTGTACTGGTTATTACCATTTTGGTGTACCGATTATTACCATTTCGATACTTGATTGACGTAAAATAAACTTTACCAGGTTAAAATATATAAATACCCTTACCCTTATTTTTATCTAAGTCCTTATACCATTTATAGGGTCTTATCCATATTACCCTATATCTCTGGTTAAAAATATTATTATATTGAATTTTTTTTTATTAAATAAATTTTCATTTTTTTTTACAAACTCCTCATATTGTTGTGATCATAACTGTGTCAATCAAAATTGTCAAAATCCTTATAGATTATTCACAATTTATTATTTTATCACAACAACACTAAAAAAAAAAACCGGTCATTACACGGAGCCTTGGCTGCGTTGCACCATTCATTGATGAAATCTGCCAAAAATTGGGACTTGATTGGACCTCTGCTTTCATACAAAATCTAATATTCAGATAGCTCGACTGACCAAGTGATCATACGGCCAGCCAAATCGGGCTTTGCAAGGACTTATCTGATTAGCTGGTCAGTCCTGATAATGATCTGATGACTCTGGAAGTAAGGGCGTAATCATCTTGTCAAGATTACCAAAGCCAACGCCAGTTGTTCAATTTTTTGGTAGCGGGTTTTCGGGCCTTACAACACCTTGCTCACAAAATACACCTGGAGCTGCTCTCTCTTTACTTCTCGTACTAATGCCGAGCTTATTGCTCTTGAGGAGACCGAGAGATAGGGTATCAACGATTCTCCTAGAATGGGCTTCGTCAAGATAGGGGGCTTGAAAGAAATAAATTTATGCTCTGGAAGGCTACTTCACACTCATAATTCTACTTGAACTGTTTTGCTTTCTGATGCAATCAAATAAAAGGGCTATCTTGTCACCTACTTTAGACATGAGATGGGTTAAGGCCGTCGCTCGACCTGCGAGTTGCTGGACTTCCTTGACTATGGTTAGGCTTCTTATTTCAATGACGCCTTGCATTTGTCTGGGTTAGCCTCAATTCCTCTATGAGTGATCATGAAACCCAGGAACTTCCTAGCCTGTACCCTGAATATGCACTTACTTGGGTTCATGCACATGTTATGCCTCCTCAGCTTTTCAAAAATTTCTTGAAGGTCTTCGGAATGATTGCCCTTGGAGCCGGTCTTCACTACCATGTCATCAACATAGACTTCAATATTCCTCCCTATCTATCATTCGAACACTTTGTACATTAATCACTGATAAGCTGCCCCTGCATTTTTTAGACCAAAAAGCATGACTCGATAACAGTACGTCAGTCCGTCTGTCCTGAAGGTTGTTTTCTCTTCATCATCCAAATACATTGGAATCTGGTTGTATCCCAAGTATGCGACCATGAAGCTCAAGAATCGGTACCCAGCTTCAGAATCTACTAAGTTATCAATGTTCGGTAAGGGATATGAGTCCTGGGGTAAGCTTTATTAAGGTCTATGAAGTCTACACACATCTGCCATGTTCCCTTGCTTTTCTTTTCCACTAGGACCATGTTAGAGAGCCAGGTGGTATACTTTAGCTCCCTGATGAATCCTACGTTCAGGAACTTGTCCATTTTGGCCTTTACAGTCTCCTTTTTTTGTTCGGTTAGTATCCGTTTCTACTAGGCTACCGGCTTATATCCTGGCATGACCTCTAATTTGTGGCACATGAAGCTTGCCTCAATGCCTGGCATATCGGTCGGTACCCATGCAAACAAATGGGCATACTGATTTGAAAGTTGGGCTAACTTTGCTTTCTACTCTGATGGTAGTCCCGATCCAATTATGATGGTCCGGTCTTCGCCTTTCCCGATCCTGATCTTCTCTACTTCCCCCTTGGGTTAAGGTCTGGCTTCTCAAAAATCTTCTCGAGGGTCCAATTCAGCTATGTTGGCATTCGAACAATCAACATGCTTTCTTTTCTGTCCAGTGGTCTTGACCAAGACTGGCTTGTGTATACACAGGCAATAAAAGTAGCATTGCCGAGCCTCTTGTTGGTCTGCGTGGATCACCCCTACTCTCGAGTCAAGTGGGAATTTCATTGCGAGGTGAGGGGTTGAGATAATCGCTTTGAGCTTGTTAATGGAAGTCCGGCCAATGATGATGTTGTATGGGCTTGCTTTGTCCACGATGAGGAATTTGACTGGGATGATCTTAACCCTGCCAAAGGTGGTTAGCAAGTCTATGCTCCCTTTGGGAATGACTTATTCTCCTATAAAGCCTATCAAGCCACCACGAGAAGCCACAATGCTCTCTTTGAGCAAGTTCAGCTTTAAAAAGGCTTCCATAAAAATAATATCGGCTGAGCTTCCTTGGTCGATTAAAACTCTTCTTACCTCAATATTAGCGACAATGACCCGAATGACCATTAGATCATCATGGTTGGGTTCTGTCCCTTTAAAATCTTCAACCGAGAAAGTTATTGGGATGTCTTGCTCCTCTAATCTTGGGAATTTTTTACCAATGCTCATCACAGCTTTTAATGCACGGACGTGCTTTCTCTGGGAAGATTCTGTCCAGCCCCCTCTAGCGTACCCACCGGCAATGGTGTAAATGATGCCCCTTACAGACGGTCCTTCGTTTCTCACAGGTGACTTTGTTCCTGATCCTCCCAGGCAATCTTCTTTTGGTATCGACCTCTATTCTTCTTTTCCCCGGGTACTGCGAGAAATACTTAGCTAGCTTACCACTTCTTGTGGTAATCACATTGTTTATGCTGATCGACGAATCGAGATTGAAACCTTGGTTCTTCTGGAAAAGCTAGAATTCCAGTACTGCAAACATCCCAAAGAATCACGTCCTTCGGGGTTTCAAATTGAGCTAGTTTGTATATGCACGTTGCGAGGCCTGACTCTCAAGGTATTTTTCTTGGTTCCTTCTTGGCCCTTAACTCCTCTGGAATGCATTCCGAGGTTGTCGCCGGGCTTGGACTTCTCTTCCTGGGTGTAACGCCCCGATTTTCTGTCTGAGAGAAAAATGACCAAAATGCCCCTGAGGTCATTTTCTGTCCAGAATTCGAGGATAGCCGGCCCGGTAGTCCTCGAAGTGACAACTCAATGTTTGAAGGGGATTAGATGGTTCTTGAGTGGTTTCGGAAACGAAAATCTTATTTTCTGCAGTTTCGGGTCAAAATGACCAAAATACCCCTATAGCGTTTTTACGTGGGCAAAGGTGCTGTTCGAGCCCGAAACTTTCCACGAATGTCTAAAATGATGTTTTCATGTGTTTAAAAGTATCTGTTTAAGTCCTGGTGGTCCCGGGTAATTTTTGTGCAAAATTATGATTTTGCCCCTAGAATAGTGTCGTTCGAGCTTAATGATGTAATTAAGCAAACCTAAGCAATATTAGGCTCTAATCGAAGATTAATTAATTTTCATAATTAATCTAGAGTCAAAACAAGTTATTAAAATTAATTAGAACCTAAAATTGCTTAGATTAAACCTAAATCTCTTTTTAAAAACTCAAGATTCCTAGTTTTGGAATCTTAAATAGTGTTTTCTCTCTCCAATTCCCTAAATTAAGGAATTGTGTCTAGAATTGTTCATACACTAAAATAAGTTTTTATTTCACTAATGAGCAAGAGCACTCCCTAACCTTGTCTTGAAATTCTTAATTACATCCTTAGTCACCTAAACACTTTTTCACAAATTCCTAAACTTAAGCATAATCAAAGACACACCTAAACACAACTCTAAACCACAATTAAAGACAGATTTTCCTCCCTCCCTTGGCTGATGCATTCGGCCACCTTTCTTCCTCATTTCCATCACATGTTTGAAATTTCAAACACTCAAAGAATCATGCCTTGAGCTATACCTCACCATGCTTCAAGAACACAATATCTCACCTCATGGAATACATGGGCTGGCCGAAACTCCTCCCTCCATTTACACCTCTCATTTGTTTCATTTCTCTATAAATAGCATGCTTGGATGAACTTGAATCACTTTTAGCTCATTTGCCAAGTTTAAGTTTTCCAAGAGCACTTTGAGCTTTTCTTTTTTTCTCAAGTTCAAGAGTTCATCTTTTTCAACTTCTTCATCTTCTTCACTCATCTCAATCTCAAGTCACTTGGTAACGATTTTGTTCTAAGTGTTTCATTCATTAAAATTCTTATTTAGTTTTGTGCTTTATGATTTCTCTTGAAACTTTTTAGAACTTCTTTTTTTCCTCTTTGATTTTTCGGCCAAGAGCCTTTGAGAACTTGGAAGTGAGAGCTTGATGATAAGGAATCCATGATAATATTCATCACTTGTGTAACCTCTAAAGCTTGATCTTGGTTCTTGAGTAAAAGATGTTTTTGGTTTCTTCCTTTCTTATTCTTGAGAAACTTAACTTAGATGATGTCCTAAAATGAATATATGAACTCAATGATGAGGACACATGAAATTGGTGTTAATACATCATCAAGATCATAGCCTCTAGAGTTTTAAAGTCTCATTCTTTTCTTCCCACGGTTTCGGCCACTTTTTCTTTTCTCTAAGATCATTTGTTCTTTTAATCCATTTCCTTAGAGCTTGATGATGAAGTTCACTCCATATGGTTTCTTTGAAAACCTTGGTACAAGAACTCTAAAGCTTGCTTTATCTTGCTATGATAAGTTTGGGTTGAGGTTTAAATTCGTTTAAAGTCTTGCAAGAGCTCTAGTGAAGAATATAAAATGAACTTGCATTCATATTTACTTTCCTTGCCTAGCACATTTATTATTTTAGCCATCACCTAAAACATAAAGATTAAAACAAGAGTTGCATTTTCATATCACCTAATAATTAATCACGAAGCTCGCCTATTTCGGCCTTAAAGTCGGTTGTTGTGGAGGCTAGAGCACTAAAATAAAGAATTGAACTTGCATCCATGTTTACATTTCCTTGTCTAGCATATTTATATTTCAAGCCATCACTTAAATCCTATTTATTTTCAAGTCTTCCATATTTACATTTCTATCACCTCATATTTATATTTCAAGTTCTTGCATCTCATATTTACTTTGAAGTTCTCACTTTACTTTATAATGAAGAATAAAATGGGATGCATAGCACGTTTACATTTTGTCATCACTTAAAGACCTTAGAAGCTCAAAGACTTGCCCTCTTTATCTCAAGTTAAAGTTTGGTCATGGAAACATCCCCATGGATGCATATTTCGGCCATGTAATGATGATGAACTTGATATGAGTTTCATCTAGTCACAAGAGCCAACAATCCATGTTTAGATTTTCTTTAGGCCTTAAAAGTTTTATAAGATTATTACCAACAAGATTTATGAGTTAAACCTCTTCTAAACATGCCATGAATTAGCTACTGCCCTATGGTTATTTTTAGTCTCCTTTTAGAAAATAAAATGTGTTTCAATGAGTTTTAGAAGTCCTAAAATGATTTCAAGAGAAACTAGTAACTTGTATGTATTAAGGACATGGTTTTTGAATGATGCTTGAGCTTTAATGTTTCGGTTCTGCCCTCATGTACTTGCTGCTTTATGATGTTGTTTTGGTATGTTAGAATGTGTAAAAATTATATATGTTGAGGTAGGAGCCTTTCCATGCATGTTAGGAAAGAAACTAGTCTTACAGAAAAATCATAAAGTTGAGTTTTAGCATAGTTTTGACCCATTTATTTTTAGCCACTGCCAAAACTATTTTAATGCGATAACATTCAGTCTAGGATTGTTTAATCATGAAAAACTTGGTAACATTTGAGGTAGGATTGATTTTTAGCACCTATAGAGAAATTAGTAACTAGAAAACCGTAAAAGTGCAATTCTAGAACACTTAGATTAATTAATTTTCTGTTTCTATCTAGAAACCTTGTACGGCAGTAAACATGGTTTATAATTAGTTCATAGGCATAGGAATGTCTCATAATTGGTTTAGATTTGATTTATAGTGCCTTAGGCGAAGACAGAACGTAGAAAGGGTCTAAAATGTAGTTTCTAGAACCCCGTATTTGCAAGATTTAGAACTTGACAATCTATATGGAGTTGTTTGGTTTGCTCCTAAGCATAAAAATTAATGAGGGCAATTATTTGTGAATCCATAGGTGCATAAAAGGTTAATAGCGAATATTAAGGTGATTATATCTCGAGTTTAAGCCTCGTAAGGGTCAAGGCATAAGATACCATAGGTTTAAGAGCATAACGAACTTTAGTGTTTCATGTGAATGCATGTTTATTATGGGAATAACTTGAGCATGTGATCTCCTATTAGAGTAAATAATGTTGATATGTTAATACTCATGCTATGATGCCTTATGAAAGGAATTTTGATATTATGATGCTTATGGTACATATGATGATTATGAATGATTATGTATATATATGAATGTGGCATAAAGCAAATTTGGAAGAAATTCGATCACGCTGTTGTTATGCTGTCGAATTTCTGACAAATTTGAGGACTTAGAAAGTTTTCAAAAAGATATGAGTTTTTGAATGTGACATAGTACTGTAAGAATGCGTTCTGGGGGATGGCGATACATAACACCCCAGAATCAAATCCTTGAGGGGGACGGCGATACGTAACACCCCGAAGAGGACAATATTCGTTGTGTACTTGATACCGGTGCGATGCGTTCTATTATGATTATTATTATTGTAATTACGTTTATCAGAGGATAAGTAAGAACTAGTGACGACTAGTTAAGGTATGAGCTCATAACCTAGAGATGATTTTAGGGTGATCCCTATGTTGCAGTACGATGCTTTCAATGTCACACAGTTACAGAAAGAGAAATGTCTTTACATGAAAAGAATATGCCACTTTATACCACCTACATGATGTTGATTTCTCTATGGATGTTTATTTGATTTCTACTTGTTGCATCTTCATGCATTCATGCTTTATTATGCTGCATCCATAATATTAAGATTCATCCTAAAAGGAACGGACCTTGGATAATTAAGTTTAAAACCTAATAAATGAAGTATATGCATGCTCACCTTTTTCAAAGAAACCCAAGGTATCTGAGGATGTAGATGATGACACCTAGATAGGAGGTTGCCCTACTGAGATTCTTTAATGAGATTTTCACTCCCCCTATCTCTTCGTTTCGTCATGTCTTCAGATGGCGACATTCATGGTCTTCATGGATACCCTGACGTGGGAGGTGCACTATGATCCAAAGCATGGATCATATCATTTTGAGGGACGATGTGCTGTTCGTGTTTTCATGTTTATCGGACGACCCTTCGCTCATCCTGTACATACCCACTGTTTCTCCCCGACATCACCCTACGGCGATGATGATTGAGTTTTTGAGCGTGCTCGTACGCACAACGAGAGGGTGCTCCGCATGTACACCGCCGCTTTGGCCATGCGCGACTACCTTGACTACGTGCTTTGTACGTATTTCTCAGAGACCAACCCGTTGGAAGACCTATAGGCACATGTATAGCGAGAGCTCAACCCTCACTCCGTCGCAGACGAGAGAGGGTAGTGAGGAGACTATCACGCAACCGAGATTGGCTCAGAGGCCATCTATGCATCCACGTCGTGGAGGTCACTCGTAATTTTCTGGCGTACCCGTCCCCACCAAGCTCCGACCATGGATTGGGTATCTCCTGCCTTCTCCAGGACCATAGCAGTAGAGGCCCGTGGGTAGAAATAGTGCACACACCACATAGATGAGGATAAACCTTCTTTTGTTTAGAGGTTATCTATTTTAGATGCACTTGAGTAGGGGAGTTTCCTTTTATGCTTTTGTTGTCTTTTCCTTTCTGTTGTATTTTCATTTTGGATGTATTTGTTTCTATGTTGTACCAACTAAGTCCCGCTTTTCATGAGTGGGCATATTTTATATATACACAGTTAGTTTTATAATGATGTGCAATTACATGCTTTATGTCCTGACAGATGTTTATTTGGTCTTGTGTCTTATTTCTTTATATGCCTCGTCGCCTGTCACGTTGCGCGGCTCTCACTTTGCATTTACATTTCAAAAAAAATTTACCTGTATTTTTTGCTAAGTATTTTAATGAAAGGTTTAAAGAATGAGACTAAAAGAGTAATAGACTAATGATTAACCTAAATACATGCTAAGAGTATTGGGTTAAAAATTAGGATGTTACACTGGGGACATCGAGTGGCTTTTGGGTTCGTCTCTATTTTGCTTGCAACTTTCTTCCCCCTCTTCAACCTGAATATAGCCGGTAGGCCTATTACGGAGCTCACCCAAACTCTGGACGAGATTGATGTCTAGTGATTCTACGAATGGTCCTGGTTTCAATGCTCCTACGAATGCGTACATGGTGACCTTCTGGTCCAAGTCCTTGATCTGGGCCGTCTCTTTGTTGAATCGCCCCATAAAGTCTTTCAGTAGTTCTCGATCTCCTTGCACCAAGCCATACAGGGCTCCCAATCATTTTATGGTGGGTCTTGCTGGCTGTAAAGTGATTCAGAAAATGATCCGTCAAATCATTGAAACTTACGATTGATCGTGGGGCAAGGGAGGAAAACCATTGCTAAGCAACATCGATCAAAGTAGCAAGAAAGGATTTGCAACGAAGGGCGTCAGAATCTCCATACACTAGCATTGCGTTCTTGAAGGCATCAATATGACTCTAGGGATGGGATGTTCCATCATAAGGTCGTAAGTGGGTTGGCGGTCGATATGAGTATAACGACTTGCCTATTTGTATTTTCTTTTGCTAATATAATTAATTGTGAGTAATCAGTGAGGATTTTAAAAATTTTGGTTGACACCGTTAGGATCGAAACAATATAAGGATTCTGTAAAAAAAATGAAAATTAATTTAATATGATTAAAAATTTAGAAATAATAATATTTTAATTAGTAATATAGGATGAGACCTTATAAATGTTATTAGGACAAAATAAAAAAATTAGGATAAGGTTAAAATGATAATTTTACCTGGTAAAGTTTTTTTTATGTCAATTGGGTACTGAAATAATAAGAAATGGTACACTGAAATGGGAATAACCGATATACCGAAACATAGAGATTGGCCCAATTAATAGACATTATCATATCTTAAATAAATTTTTACTTAGAATAATTAAATAAATATAGATATTTCCAATACTGATAGAAGGCAAAATGATCTGGAAAGATCAATTCCCTTTCTCTCCAAGTTAGTGACTTTATAAAAAGGAAAAATGGCAAAGAAAATTCATTTTCTTCACGGGTTGCCCAGAATCCTGTTCTTCTTCATTTCTTTCTTTCTTCTTCACTTCTCCATTTTCAAAAACTTTCTCTTTGGAAAACTCCATCAAACCACCATATCTACAAAGGATACTCTTAGGTAAGCATCCAAACTACTTCAAGAACATCTTCTCTACATCAAGATCAATTGAAAACTTTATTTTTCCTTGCACTTGGTCCATTTTCCAGCACAAAACAAGGTTGAATAAAGGGGGGTTTGAGGCTTGGTTGGAGAGGAAAAACTACAGAAAAAGCTTGGAGGAAGGTATGAAATTATTCTAGTCTTTTACTTCATGATATTTAGCTATTTTGCTAAGATAAGTGCTTGAACTTTGCTTGGATTATGTTGCTAAAAATCTGAAACCAGAATTTTAGAATTTGTGATGGATTAAGTTGTGATGAGATTATGCATATTGGAACATGAATTTTATTTTAGAATTTCAGAATTTATAAGTGCTTGGATTATGATGAAATCTTGTGTATTGGAGTTTTTGGTGTGCTGGAATTTTATGTGCTGAAATATTTATAGCATTAGTTCTTGGTTTGTATGATATAATAGGTGCTCTAAGTGGTTATGTGCTGGAATTTTATTGTGCTAAAATTTTACAGCATTAGTTCTTAGGTTATGTGATCTTGGGATACATATTAATCAAAGCTTGAAAAGTAGTATCAAAACTTGGCTTGTATCTTCAAGATATAGAAGAAATGGTTGTCCAAAGAATGATAATTTATAGTAGAAATAATTTGAGATCCATCGCAGGGAACTTGGTTCAATGGTTGGAAAAATTGATAAGAATTATTGCTAACCAAGGGATGTAACAAATTTTGATGGTATAAAATCTATTAAAAACTTAGTAGACTTTGCAGAAAAATATCGCAACAGTATACCAAATGTTACGGGAAATATCTCATAAAAGTTAAAAAGAGACATTATACATATTCAAGAGATTTTAATAGAATATTTCATAGGAGTTTAAGTAGATTTCAAGGAAAAATCTCAAAGTAATGTATGAAAAATAGAATTCTAAAGAATAAATCTTACTCAATAACTATGAGAATTTTTATACAAATGATAAGATACACGCAAAGAAAGGGGAACTTAAGGAAATAAGCCTTATGTAATATTATTGCTTAGTGGTAAGCTCGTGGATTCACGAGTAGTAGTAGACATGCTACGCCCTTAGAACTATATTAGGTTGTAATCACAATGACGTTACGTCGTTATGAGGAAAGGGATGTACTGAGAATAGCAAGGCTATTCTATATAAGATGTAGTAGACGTACTCCATCTAGTGAACTATATCAAGTTGTAACATGACGGCGTTGCATCGTTGACAATACGATCCAAAAAGAAGTATATCAGAAGAGTCCTATGAGTTCTACCATTAAGTTTAAAATTATCTAATAAAATTAAGTCACAAGAAATAATGACATTAACTAATGAGACCATTATATAAATAATTGAAGTTACTTTGCTTATCTTGCATTAATCTGAATATCAATGAGCAATAGATTAGTGTATTTCCTACTAGGAATCATTGATTCTCATCCTTGCTATATGATGTATTTTATATAGATGGCCTCGATCGTGCTCTTTCTTGAGATGCCTAAATTGCAGTGGTATTATGACTCGAAGGTAGGGTCACTGTACCAGGTCACTAAGTCTCATATCCATGTTTATGTACTATTTGCTCATATGTTCGCTACTACTATTATGAGTCCTACATTTGCATAGAGTCCCTCATATCTTTTGACTATCGTAGACTCTTACATCTGACCTCTTGATGAGCTACTAACCGATGGAGTTAGGTTATCTGTATATAGTCTATTGTATTTTGATAGGCCTTAACCTAGACTAGGTGGTCACTGCAAAGGCCAGGGTAGGGTTATGTACAATACATATGTAATTAGGTGTAAATGTATATATTAAAATAGTATGACTTAACTTGCTATGGATATGATATCAAATGTAAAATACTGTGTGGCTGACTTCTTAGGATGCACATTACATTTTCACTATCTCTATACATTGATTATTATGTTGAAAAGGATTGCGACATGTGAAAAATTTGTATAGCTTTTAGTGCAAGGCTTTTACTTATTACCACTCATAATTATATAATTCACATAGTTAAGAATAAAGGTAAGGTTTTAGTAACGACTACTTACTGTAATGTTATGACTCGAACATAGCACTATGGTAGGATGGGTGTTACAATGAGGGTGGGATGGGCTCTGTCATTATGAATTCTGTGAATGGATACCCGGGATGGCTTCGGGGGGCAATGAGCTTTTCAACTATGTGATAGCTGGGATGGTTGTGGTATGTTTGGCTTGGGAAGTGATCGGTTGGTGTTTCAGTATGTGAAAAAAGTTGGTAAAGATTATGGCTCAAATAGGGTGGATAGGCATCCGAATGCTCGGGTGAGAATTGAGATTCTTCTGGATGGTCATTGTGTGGTTGGTTCATGATGTTTATTTTCTATTGCATGTCCTGAAGTGTTTTCATAATCTACTCGACGAATAGAGAGGCTATATCACTCAGCCCCCCTCTATTGTCATCGACTTGGGTGTTGGTGGTAGTGTGGGTACTCCCCTTACTGCGCATGTTGGCCATGGAGACAGGCAAAAAGCATGCAGTCGGAGGAGTGTACAAAAAGTGGGAGCAATTTTACCGAATCCCCACAGACGGTGCCAAAATATTACTGTCCAAGCTCAGGATAGTTGGTAAGTCTCCAAAAGTGATTCACCCCTACGCCCTTCTCCTAGTCCGTCTTATATCCTTTAGCTGAGGGTCCATTACCGTCCTTCAATGTATGGACCTTTTTTCTCTTTAATGGCTCGATATTCCCGTTATAGGACGTTTTGATCTCCCTGGGAAAAGAAAAGGGGGTCTTTTCAGGCAGCTTGGATCGTCTTGTTCTTGGCCCAAATCTTTTAGGCGTATGGGCCAATCATAGGTGGGTCGTGGCTCGATCTGCTGAGAATATGTCTTCTAGCCTGGGTGAAATAGCCCAGTGGCTATAGACCAAATTATGGGCTGGGCTTGAGGAGTTGTTGGTTTGATGGAAAGATCGGTGCATGACCGCCCGGTCTAGGGTGTATGTTTGGTAGGATCATGACCTGACTTGGGAACGCGACCGGCACTTGATGTAACATCCCCTGCTGTTTTGTGGATTGATGACTATCCTCACAAACCAACATGGGATTTTTTCAGTGTGTTTTGTCCTCACTTACATGTTTCCTAGGAAAACTTCCCAGGAGGTCACCTATCCCAAAATTGCTCCAAGTCAAGCACGCTTAACTATGGAGTTCTTTAGTGATGGGCTACCAAAATGAAAATGCATCTTGTTGGTATAGATAATACAAATCAATTCATATAAGCCCTCTTTAACTGTGTAGTCCCATACCTACATAGTCTCAAGATCCCTCTCATTTGGGTGTATAATCGGTTCATTCATTTACCCTCCCCCCCGTTTAGAAGTCTGCCAGGAGCTGCTCCTTATCCATGCCTTCTTGCACCAGCGATCACTCCCTGACTTCGTCACTGGGTATTACATTCCCACCAAATTTTGCTTGGTTCCTCCTCGAACCACACCATACTAGAACAAGTGCAGGCTCTGATACCATTTTGTAACATTCGCTGCTACCCTATAGATTGATGACTGTCCCTACAAACCAACATGGGGTCTTTTCAGCATGCTTTGTCCTTACTTACTGATTCCTAGGAAAACTTCCTAGGAGGTCACTCATCCCAAAATTGCTCCAAGTCAAGCACGCTTAACCATGGAGTTCTTTAGTAATGGGCCACCAAAAAGAAGATACATCTTGTTGGTATAGGTATTACAAATCAATTCATATAAGCCCCCTTAACTGTATAGTCCCATATCTACACAGTCTCAGGATCCTTCTCATTCGGGTATATAATTAGTTCATTCATGTACCCTCCCGCTTAGAAGTCTGCTAAGAGCCGCTCCTTGTCCGTGTCTTCTTGTGCTGGCGATCACTCCCCGACTTCATCACCGGGCATTACACATGAGGAATCCCATCCCCATGTAACCCTACTAGGTGATGTGTCTCCGTAAATACATAAAATATAATAATATTATACTTAAAACATGATTTTCTTTCAAATCAA
Source organism: Dalbergia cochinchinensis (assembly GCA_031216125.1). NCBI lineage: Eukaryota > Viridiplantae > Streptophyta > Magnoliopsida > Fabales > Fabaceae > Dalbergia > Dalbergia cochinchinensis. The sequence continues at coordinate 26,846,387 of CM062371.1, forward strand.
TATCAACTGCTCTGTTCAAAATATAAGATTCAAATTCATGAAAACTGAAGTATCTAATATTCAAGCTATGGAAACCCTTTTTAACCAAATCTGCTAATCATGAGATCATAATTGTTTCAGCATATAATATAAATCTGAAATCTGAAAATCTGCTTAACACTTGATAATTGAATCATTAATACTTTTCTGGCTCGTTACATAAACTCAAGTCAAACTTTACTATTTTAAATCTATACTTGTAAACTGAAAACACATACATAACTGTTTCAAATGCTGAAACTTAATACAAAATCTGAAAATAATGCATAGCTTGGATTCTACCTACACATCTACTAGAGCCCTCTGATACTAACATGAACCTATACTAAACCTTACTCCAAAATAAGGCTCATCACTGGGAAAAGCTATGCTAACCAGACTAGGCTAAAACTGAACCTGTACCTACAACTATGAGAGGAAGGGAGAGGGTGAGTCAACGGACTCAGTGAGTGAATTCTCACCCATCACCCACATGGGACAAACAAGAAATGTATATATAACACTATACATGAAACAATCATAAATCATTTGATCTTTAATGAAAGGTTTGACAGAGCCTTCAGAAATAGTATTTGCTGAACATGATAAATACATATATAATAACAAAAGCTGTAAAATGTTAAACATTGTTGGACAAGCTATGCATACCTAACTAGGTCCCTTTTTGTGTATTCTGGGGGGCAATATTATCCCCGGACGGACAACTTGATTCCAAGGTTAATGATCTCATCACAGTCATTAACCAACTGTCTGTTTCCTTATCTCTACCATCTAAACTAGTTTGTATATATTAAAAAAAAAACATAACTGAAAGGTTAGATACTCCATCCTTGGCCAACGAGAGCCCCTGAATTCTTAGTACACTGAGAGTTCTAGATTCATATAACTCTAATAATTTGATTTTAGCATAATTGTGGCTATGAAAATCATGCCTAAGGGATCACCCATTTGTAGGCATTTCGATTTCAAGCCCATAGAATATGTATCTAACAGTTGTTATGAATCATACTGAATTTCGTACCTCTTGATGCCATAAAATTGAAATTCTAAATTCATGTCTTAAGCTAACATATTTTTTTATACACTTGATAATTCTAAAATCATAGTTAAAAACACTAGGGTTCTTAATCATAAAACTTGGAAATCATATAACATATTTATTCGTAAAACTGGGTAGTACTCTTGTTTTACATTTCTCCAACATATATAAATATAGTAACTAAATATTCTAAAACATAGCTTGAAATCTTAAAACGTGAAATCATAGTGATATCAAATAAATCCATAAATACATATTCTATAAAATAGCCATCTTACTACAATACATATTTTCTTAATAAAACCTTTCTCAAACATGTAAAACATTTTCTATAGAATACAACATAGCAATCATAGTTCCATGGTTTTGTAAAACTCATTTTTTGATGCTATCACCATAGATCATAATTTTTCTAGCTTGACATAATCATGTGAAATAATATTCTATACTTTTTCTCATCTCAAATTTCATATTTCACAATCACAATTCTAGAGATGTACTCATAATGATAGAACTAAGGCTATGAGATCAAACCAACTCACCGAGAGAAAGAGAACAAAAGATAGCAACACCAAGGTTGCTCCGTGGAGTGGGGATGGTACCAACAACTATCATAGAGCAACCACAACTCTAGATTAATCTCTAACAACCTCTAGATAGTTCTAATATAATCCTAACATCATTGGGGGAGCACCTTCACTTGACAACAATGGGAGAAAACAACAATCCAAACCATAGAACATGAAAGGACGAGGAAAAGGAAGTATAAACCAACAACCAAACTCATATTGAAGCTTGGAGGAGGTGGATTTGATGGGGGATGAGAGCGGAGGGGGAGGAGATCACCTCAAGAGGGTTAGGGTTCGAGTTTCTACCTCTGGGAAGAGAAAAGCCCGAGTTGGGGTATATATAGGGCTCACTAAACAAAACTGCATAGTTTTGCAATGTGCTAACATTGGACCCACTTGCTTTAGCGAATAGAGCTCGTTGTACCAAGGCTATTTTGGAAAATTCTACAAAACTTGTACCGCAACATGGTTTTGTAATCCGGGGTCTTCCTGCTTACAAGGGCAGGCCCTGGGGACATGTATCTAAGGTATCACAAGCAACCACTTTTTGGCATGTAGGGAGGATAGGGTTCTTTTCTTTTGGGGTAGGTAAGGAGGAGTGTTAGTGTAATATAGTAATGGTAGGTGAGGATAGTTAGGTAATTTTATACATAAAGGTATTAAATAATAATTAAATCAACTCAAGGCCATAGTTAAATACAATTTCTAATATACCACTCATCCAAATAAATTTTATTATAGTGATGTGTCTTGAAATTTGGATTGAAGGGAATTTTCAATTGTCAAAATATTTTGATGATTATCTTTTAAACAATTCAACACAACAACTAACATAAACATGCACCAAAACTGCTAAGAGACTGGATTAAATTAGAAATGATTAATTATTAATTAATTAATTAATTACAAAAATTAATTTCTAATTAAACTCAATTAATTTTATTTAACATATAATTATGACTAAATGACAAGACATTACAGATATTATTTGTTGAATTGAAAAGTGGTGGGCTGTATGATAGAAGATGGACGCTACATCTTGTGCTGAAAAGTGAAAGACGCTAAAATGAACAATGGACTTCGCTGAAATATGATGGACATGATGACAACATGACGGCCACTGGCAAAGAGTGATGGCTACCAAAACAAGAGTACACGATGATGCAATTAAAATGATAAATGCTTTGACAAGTGTAAAAGATGCCTCATTGAAATTGCAATGTATGGTTAAGGAGATATTCAAGCAGAGGAGCTACCCATTATTCCAAAAGCTTGCACAAATGAGTCCAAAGGTGTCCAGGTCTGCAACTTCCAAGTATGTTAAGAATATTTTGTTTAATGTTCTTCGAGCATTCATTCCTTCATATAGACAAAGTACTTTAAAAGCTTCATGTTTCATGTTACATGGGCATCTCCAGCTTCTTGAAATTATGATGACACCATTGATTAGATGAATTCTGATTTTGATGATGGAAAGATCAATACACATTTGTTGGATCGATCAAACTTAATAGAAGGAACGGTGTTAGTAAAACACAGTTATGAATCATGGGCTAACTAAAGTAGGCAAAATCATAAATGGATAGGATAAGAATAAAAGAATAAATTAGGAAAAGGAGAAGGAATTCTAGAACAAGCACAAAGGGGCAAATGCAAGAGCGAGCATAACACACTCATTTTCATGCTCAAATGTCGAGATTGTTCAGGTACCAAAGATCCCAAGGTCAAGGGGGCTCTAAGAACACGTCAGGAGCTCAACAGGTAAGTCCCAAGGCATCTTGATTATAGAATATGCTACCCTTTAACGATACAATGATAAGTGAATGTTTGAGATCTGAACATTTGAACAGTATGACTAAATGATGCTGAATATTGAAAGGTAGTGAAAGAACCCAAACAAGTAATGAAAGAAGAAAGAAAGGAATAGATAAGGGTAGGAAATCAGAAAATTAAGACTGATTGTAAGGAACTAGGACTTTCTAAAGCTAAAGATTCATATCTTTTAGCCAAAGAGAATAAGTGGGTATCTTCCCGCCAAAAAAAAAAGAATAAGTGGGCATCTTGCCCCCTGGAATTGAATAAAAATACAAAGATCCTAGGAAATGTTCTATGTAAAAGGAAGCTGGTCATCTGGAAAAGAAAGAAACCATAATGCACTATGGAATACTATGGACATTTGACGATGAAAATGATGTGGAATTAAGCATTATATGCTAATGTTAATAAGTAAGGACGCTGAAAATGTTAAAGATTAATTGTTCATTGAAGAATTAAATAATGGGATGCGAAAGGCCTCAAACCATGCAAAACAATGTGCATTAAGGAGGATCATGTCAAAGACCTCAAAGGTGCAAAGTAATGTGCATAGAGCCATAACTCCCAAAGTACAGTGCAAAGGATTGTGTACGGTGCAAAATCATGCAAAAGCATTTGTAAACCCAAAGGTACAAAGTAATGGGCACAAGGGCAAAGCTATGGTAAAGCTCAAAAAGTGCAAAGCAATGTGCACAATGTAACACCCGAAATTTATTTTTAAAATTTTTTTATCTAGACTTTATTAATTAGAATTTCATGATTTTGATAGGGTTAGTCAAAATAAGAACGGGTTGATGGGAAAAAAGTGAATAGTGACCGTATGGGGCTCGCAAGCCAGACGGGACCACCGAAACCCCAAAGTTGGGATCCGAAAATGTCCGAGACTAAGAAAATATAAGATTAAGATTAGAAAAGGTTAAGAAAATATAAGATTAAGATTAGAAAAGGCTAGAAATGAGAATTCTAGACCCAGAATTTAATTTCAAGTAATATTTATTTTGCAGATATGGTATCTTACCCGTTCGGTAAAATATTGAGGTGCAGTTTCTTACACAATATGAAATTTAGAAAGTTAAGTTCCCACCTAAATGACAAGTGTGTAGTTCAGAGGAAGCCACACCATTTCCTTTTTAAAGAATGAATAGGAGAGTTACAAAAATTTACGTATTTATTTTTAAAGGAAATGCATTTTTAATAGAATTTAATGTGTAAATTATCCTAAAATGAAAAAAAATCAAAATCTTATCATTCCACCGCAACAATTTCATCCAACAATCCCCCAAATCAGCTATCTTCATCTTCTTCCTCTAGCAATAATATGAACCATGGCTAGAAACCTCAATTTTCATCCACAAACTCTATAATCAAAAGCTCAAATCACATACTATCTCTTGTAAACTCCAAATCAACTCTTTATAACAAATCCTCACCTTATCATATCAACAACCTTGGATGCTATTCCTGCTTTATTAGAAGGGGATTTGAGAGGGTTAAATCAATAATTGGGTGTAGGAATTCTTGAGAAAAAAACCAAGAACAATAATTAAAGATCGCAAGAGCCAAGTAGGGATTCATTTATCGATTTTTCTTTCCAAATTTACTCTGAGATTTTTTGGTTGACTGAGCTTGGAATTTTTAGTTTTATTGGTTGACATTACATGAATATTGATGTGTTTAAATTGGTGGAGTGTTTGGATGATATAAGGCCTCGATTTTTCTACGTACAAATGACCAAAATACCTCTAAGGTCATTTCTGCCCGGGATTCGAGGACAGTTGGTCTAGGCTATCCTCAAAGGGTTAGTTTGATGTTTGAAGGGGATTAGTTATACTGTAAATACTATTAGAGGTGAAAATCTCAATTTCTGGTTCTCCAACATATGAGATTACCAAGACACCTCTAAGGTAATTTGACGCGGGATTTAGTGACAATTGGACCCAATCATCACCTGGGGATTCGAAATGTCATTTATACACGCTGCATGGTATCTAGAAAAGTCCAACTAGACCAGCGAAGTTTTTGTGTAAAATAACCCTTTTGTCCCCAGTCTGTGCTAAATAGGCTTAATTGTGTAATTAAGGAAACATAGGTAATATTAGGCTCTAATTAAAGATTAATTAATTTTAGTAATTAATCTTGAGTCAAAATAATTAATTGAGGTTAATTAGGGCCTAAAGATTGCTTAAGGAAATTCAAAATCCCTTCCTTGATTCAAAACTTTGTGTCATGTCAAGATAAATAATGTTTTCTCTTTCTTCCTCCCTAAATAAAGGAAACATGTTGGAGTTTGAAATTCAAACTAATAATGTTTAAATCCCCCTAATTGTTTATGACCACTCCTTAACCTTGTCTTGTAAGCCTTAATCACTTGGTTACTAGCCCAAACACTTAATTACCAATCTTTAACCCTTTTGCCTAATTAAATCTACCTTTAATACATCTTCTAACCTACATGAGATGAAAATATCTTCCCCCCAGAGCCTCCAAAAGTCGTGGCCTTCCTCCCCCCATACACCCTCATATTTATTCTTTTCAACACTTAAATACTCTCATTCTTACCACTCATTTTTTTTGGCCAAAGTCTTGTGCCAAAAAAGTGCTCTCAAAACCTCTATTCTCTCTCATCTCAAGATTTCCTTTCTTCCTCTTCTCCACTGCAAGAACCACCATCCTTCACCACCTCTCAACCTCAAACCACCATACGTCTACCTTAGATCAAGCTCTTTTCAACAAGAAAAACAACTTTGGTAGAGATTTTTGTTTTGAGTTCTTTCCTTTTTTCTTGGTTTATTTTTGGTTTGATGTTAGAGCAAATCAAAGAAGTTTTCCTCTTTCCTTTTCCTCTCATTTTTGATTTTTGATGAAGATGGATGAGCTTTGTTCCTTTTTTCTTTCTATTTGTGGTTTGAGCTTTCCTTTTCCTCTCTTTATTCTTTTCATTGTGTTGTTGTTGAATGGTTAAAAATCATAGCTTGATGATGAGGATCTTTGATGTTGGTTGTATTACCAATATTTGTTTAACTCTAAAGCTCAAGATTTGATTTCTTTTTGATTTTCAAGAGAAATATGAGAAAAAGAATGTTTTGTTGGATAGTTCTCCTTGTCCATTTTCTTTGAGCTTGATGGTGAGTCCAAGAAATGAGGTTCTTGGAACCATGGTGTTGATGGACTCTAAACCTCACTTCCATTTTGTTAAGAATGATTTGGGGGTTAAAAGTTTTATTCCTCAAACTCTTGAAATGAGCTCTAGTAAGATACAAAATGGACTTGTATCATGTTTATATATCAATGCTTTGCATATCATGTTTATTTTCAAGTCATCACCTTAAATCTTGAAAACTAAAGAAATAGACTTGTATCTCCATGTTTAATTAAGTCTTTCATTCCATGTTTATATTTCAAGTTATTATCTAATCTAAAGACTTAAAAATGAACTTGCATCTCATATTTATGTTTCTAAGCCATCACCTTATAATGATAAATATTAAAATGAGGTTGCATAGCATGTTTATAATTACCAAGGGGGTACGAACATTGTCTAGAACACTGCAAAGTTTGAAGAGTTGATCAAGTTTTCAAGTGTCTTTCAAGGGAACCCGCATGAGATATGGAAATGTGTGAAGTATGAAGCTGGATTGAAGGCAGAGGTCAACATTGTTGTTGCACACTTGGAGATTAGGGACTTTCCCACCCTAGTCAACAAGTGTTGCATCATCGAGGACGGCTACAAGAAGCTAAGCTCACCGATAGCTAAGGGCTTTACCAAGAAGCTGGCACCGCAAGCCCCGAGGTTCAAGCCGCCGTTTTGACCACAGGATGTCACCCCTGGAGTTAACCAAGTTGAAAACCCAATTGGAGGAGCTTTTAGAGAAAATGTTTATGAGACCTAGTGCATCTTCATAGGGAGCCCCAGTGTTGTTTTGTCAAGAAGAAAGACGGGAGTATGAGGCTGTGTGTTGACTATAGACAGCTGAACCAAGTGAAAGTGAAAAATAAGTACCTTTTACCTAGGATTGACGATTTAATGAATCAGTTGAGAGGGGCGGTGGTGTCTTCGGAGATTGACTTGAGGTCAGGATACCACCAGATTAGAGTGAGGGATGAGGACATACCTAAGACTGCTTTAAGAACTCGGTATGGACACTTTGAATTCACAGTAATGTCGTTTGGACTGATCAATGCTCTTGCTGTGTTCATGGATTACATGAATAGGATCTTTAGACCCTATTTAGACCAGTTTGTGGTTATTTTCATAGATGATATACTCATCTATTTGAAGACTCACGAAGAGCATGAGTGTCACCTAAAGACAATTCTGGAGATTTTGAAGGAAAAGAAACTATATGCCAAGTTGTCTAAGTGTGAATTTTGGTTAGAAAAAGTAAAATTCTTAGGGTACATAGCGTCAAAAGAAGGTATCGCAGTAGATCCTAGTAAGATAGAGGTTGTGATGAACTAGGAAAGACCTACTATGGTGACAGAGATACGGAGCTTTTTAAGGGTTAGCTGGCTATTACCATAGGTTCATTAAAGGATTTTCTCAAATTTCCCTACCCTTGACCAAGTTTATTAGGAAGAATGCCCCTTTTGTTTGGACTCCCGAATGTGAAAAGAGTTTTCAAGAGCTGAAAGTAAAGCTAACCACAACCCCAGTACTAGTGTTACCTGACCCTAACATGCCTTTTGAGGTATATTGTAACGCTTTAGGGAAAGGTTTAGGTTGTGTGTTGATGCAAAATAGGCAAGTGGTAGCCTATATATGCAGGCAACTCAAGCCTCATGAAGTGAACTACCCCACCATGACCTTGAGTTAGCAGTCGTAGTGTTTGCCTTGAAGGTATGGAGACACCATTTATATGGAGTGAAGTTTGAAGTGTTCTTTGATCATAAGAGTCTTAAGTACCTTTTTGATCATAAGGAGTTGAATATGAGGTAGAGAAGATCAATGGAATTCTTGAAAGAATACAATTTTGGGTTAAACTACCACCTCGACAGGGCCAACGTGGTAGCTAATGCCTTGAGTCAAAAATTGTTGCACCTATCACATATGATGGTAAAGGAGACAAAACTGATTGAGAAGTTTAGAGACATGAATTTAGGGATGACGTTGACCACTGAGAGCATGAGGATGTGCCATCTCACTGTAATGAGTGACTTCAAGGAAAGAATTACTCGAGCTCAATAGGAGTATGAGGAGTTCAAGGAGACAGTAAAGGTAGTGAAGTTAGGAAAATTGAAGGGTTTTACCTAAGGAGCCAATAGGCTATGGAGGTTTGAAGGTCGAATTTATGTGCCAGTAATGGTGACCTCCGAAAAGAGATTTTGGAGGAAGCCTATAAGAGTCATTTCACTATCCACCCTAGCACTATCAAGATATACCAGGATTTGAAGAAGATGTTTTGGTGGCCCGGGTTAAAAAGAGACGTAGGGATATGGGTAAGTAAGTGCTTGGTTTGTTAGAAGGTGAAAATTGAGCACCAAAAACCCTCTGGAATGTTACAACCCCTGTCAATTCTTGAATGGAAGTGGGATAGCATCTCGATAGATTTTGTGACAAGGCTACCTAGGACCTAAGTGGGGCATGATGCCGTATGGGTAATCGTGGATTGATTGACTAAGTCGGTCTATTTCTTACCTATCAAGGTGACTTACTCCTTGGATAGGCTAGCCCAGTTGTACATCCAAGAGATTGTAAAGTTACATGAAGTGCCGTCGACGATAATCTCAGACCAAGATTCGCGGTTTACGTCACACTTTTGGGGAGCCTTCTAGAAGGCGTTTGGATCGAAATTGTGTCTAAGCATAACTTACCACCCTCAAATGGATGGCCAATCAGAGATAACCATACAAACATTGGAGGATATGTTGAGGGCGTGTATGTTGGACAAGAGAGAGAGTTGGGATAAATAACTGTCGTTGATCGAGTTTACATGTAACAACAGTTATCATGCAAGTATCAGTATGGCACCGTATAAGGCCCTATATAGGAGAAAGTGTTAATCCCCTCTGTGTTGGTATGAACCCAATAAGCAAAGCTTGTTAAGACTCGAAGTTGTAAGAGAAATGACGGAGCAAATCAAGCGAATTAGGGATAAAATTCTTACTGCTCAAAGTCAATAGAAAAGCTATGCGGATAAGCGGTGAAAGCCATTGGAATTCCAAGAGGGAGAACATGTGTTCCTTAGGATCACCCCTACAATGGGCATAGGACAAGCCATGAAAGTCAAAAAGTTGAGCCCCGAATTTCTTGGTCCCTTCAAAATCCTAAATTGAGTCGGGTTAGTAGTATATACCGAATAGCCTTACCACCTAATTTGTCCAACCTACAAGATGTCTTTCATGTTTCTCAACTAAGGAAGTAGCAGTCCGACCATAGTCATGTGTTAGAGCCAGAACAAGTACAATTAAGGGGGGACCTGACCTTTAATCTGCCACCTATGAGGATCGTGGATAAAGGAGTCAAGCAGCTGCGGAATAAGACTGTACCTTTGGTCAAAGTAGTGTGAGGATGAGGAACAACAAAGGAATTCACATGGGAGCTGGAATTAGAAATGAGGACGCAGTAACCCGAGCTTTTCTCAGGTAACGAATTTTGAGGGCGAAATTCTTTTCAAGGAAGGGAGTAATGTAACGCCCCAATTTTTCCTATGTTTAAATGATCAAAATGCCCCTGAGGTCATTTCTACTCAGGATTCAAGGGCGGCCGGTCCAGGCTATGCTCAAGAGGTTAGTTTGATGTTTGAAAGGGATTAGTTGTGCTGTAAATACTATTAGAGGTGAAAACCTCAATTTCTAGTTCTCCTGTACGTGAGATTACCAAAATATCCCTAAGGTAATTTGACGTGGGATTTAGTGACGGCCGGGCCCGATCATCACCTAGGGACGTGAAATGTCATTTATACACATTGCATGGTATCTGGAAAAGTCCGGGTAGACCTGGGAAGTTTTAGCATAAAATGACCCTTTTTACCCCCGGTTTGTGCTAAATGGCTTAATTGTGTGATTAAGGAAAAATAGGCAATATTAGACTCTAATTAAATATTAATTAATTTTAGTAATTAATCTTGAATTAAAATAATTAACTGAGGTTGATTAGGGCCTAAGATTGCTTAAGGAAATTCAAAATTCTTTCCTTGATTCAAGATTTTGTGTCATGTCAAGATAAATAGCATTTTCTCTTTCTTCCTCCCTAAATCCAGGAAATATGTTGGAGTTTGAAATTCAAACTAATAAAGTTTAAATCCCCTTAATTGTTTATGACCACTCCTTAACCTTGTCTTGTAAGCTTTAATCACTTAGTTACTAGCCCAAACACTTAATTACAAATCCCTAACCTTTTTGCCTAATTAAATCTACCTCTAATACATCTTCTAACCTACATGAGATGAAAATATCTTCCCCTAAAAGCCTCCAAAAGCTGTGGCCTTCCTCCCCCCATACACCCTCATATTTATTCTTTGCAACACTCAAACACTCTCATTCTTACCATTGATTTTTTTAGTCAGTCTTATGTCAAAAAAAGTACTCTCAAATCCTCTTTTCTCTTTCATCTCAAGATTTCCTTTCTTCCACTTCTCCACCACAACAATCATCATCCTCCACCACCTCTCAACCTCAAACCACCACACCTCCACCTTAGATAAAGCTCTTTCAACAAGAAAAACAACATTGGTAGAGATTTTTGTTTTGAGTTCTTTCCTTTTTCCTTTGTTTATTTTTGGTTTAATGTTGGAGCAAATGGAAGAAGTTTTCCTCTTTTCTTTTACTCTCATTTTCGATGTTCAATGATGATGGATGAGCTTTGTTCCCTTTTTCTTTCTATTTTCGATTTGAGCTTTCCTTTTTCTCTCTTTATTCCTTTAGTTTTGTTGTTGTTGAATAGTTAAAAACTATAGCTTGATAATGAGGATCTTTGATGTTGGTTATGTTACCAATATTTGTTTAACCTCTAGAGCTCAAGATTTGATTTTTTTTGGTTTTCAAGAGAAATATGAGAAAAAGAATGTTTTGTTGGATGGTTCTCCTTGTCCATTTTCTTTGAGCTTGATGGTGAGTCCAAAAAATGAAGTTCTTGGAACCATGGTGTTGATGGGCTCTAAAGCTCACTTCCATTTTGTTAAGATTGATTTGGGGGTTAAAAGTTTTATTCTTCAAAGTCTTGAAATGAGCTCTCGTAAGATATAAAATGGACTTGTATCATGTTTATATTTCAATGCTTTGCATATCATGCTTATTTTCAAGTCATCACCTTACATCTTGAAGACTAAAGAATAGACTTGCATCTCCATGTTTAAATTTAAGTCTTTCATTCCATGTTTATATTTCAAGTTATCACCTAATCTAAAGACTTAAAAATGAACTTGCATCTCATATTTATGCTTCTAAGCCATCACCTTATAATGATAAATATTAAAATGAGGTTGCATAGCATGTTTATGATTCTTACCATCACTTAAATCCTTAGAGCTCAAAGACTTTCCCCTTGGATCTCAAATGGAAGTTTTGATGTAGGAAATGTTTTTAGAGGATGCATTTTCGGTCTCATGATGATGATGAGCTTAAAAATGAATTTTTATTTTATTTAAAGATCAAAATTCATACCTTGGAACTTTTGGAAAAATTTAGGAACTCTAAATGTTGTAAAAAAATATGATTAGAAAAGTTATTAATAATAGTTTGTTTGATTGAGAAAATGTGAGTTTGATTTTAAAGGAAAAGTTGAAATGATGTTTAAAAAGGATTTAGAATGAATGGATAACTTGGGGGATATCAAAACTTGAGTTTTTCAATTTTTGGGGTTTCTAGTAATCGACTTCCAACATGCTATAATCAATTACCAGTATGTCTTTGATGCAAGAAAATGAGATTTTGGTCTTGGTAATCGATTACCATCTTCTGTAATCGATTACCAACATGCTCCTGAAAACCCAGAATGTATTTCCAACACTTATAATCGATTACATGGCTCATGTAATAGATTACCAGAAGCTCAAACTTACCTATTTCAAAAATTTGAACTATTTAATCGATTACCAGCTCATGTAATCCATTACTAGAACCTAAAATGTGAGAATAAGTGTGTTTCTATTTGAAATAACATGAATTGATGAATTTGCATGCTTAACCTTGAATTATATGAATGATAACTGTATACATATATCCTGTGAGCATAGCATGTGCACTAGTTGAGCCTGGTCCTTGATTTCCAGCATAATGGATAGGAGCATGTTTATTGTTATATTGAATTATAACTTGTCTATGGATATATGCAATGAATGTTGAGCATGCTTATGTGATTAATTATGTGATGAGTTATGGCATGATATGATTATACTTAATTGATTGACATGCATGATTTTTGAAGATTATGAGCATGACATGTTGAATAATAAATTATGATTGAATCGCATCTCTAAAAGAACATGCCAAGGATAAGTGATACGAAACTTAGGAAATGGTCCTCTAGACTCTCCAAACTAAAGGTTATGAGAGATAATCCAATATGATGGTCCTCTGGACTCCCCGAATTAAACGTTATGAGAGGTGATCTTATGCCCCCTATCCCATACTCTGGGAGTCGGGAATTAGCTTATTGAGAAGATAAGTGTAAGCTAATGATGACTAGTGAGGTATGAGTTCATAACCTAGAAATCTCAAAGGAGAGAATAATAGGGTGGCCCCTAAGGAAAAGAGAACGAGAAGCTTAATTCACCTAAGAGATTAATAAGAAAAGATCATGTTAAAGGAAATTGCATTCTTTATATGATGGCATTTGCATTGTGTTATTGTTTATGTACTCATGGTTTATCATGTTGTATCTTTGCATTAAGACGCTTGCTAAAATAGGCAGACCTCGGACTAATAATATTTGGAACTTAATAACTAAACCTTATATACAGGCCCACTATTTCATAATGAAACCCGAGGTTCCTGAGGATGTAGATGATGACATTGGATAGGAGGCGAAAGCCCTACTGAGATTCTTTTACAAGTTTTTCATTCTCTCTTTCTCTCTTTCCACCTCGTCTTCAGAAGAGGATGGCTTTATTCGTGATCTTTGTTGACACACCTACTTGGGAGATGCACTTCAATGCCACACATCAGTCGTATCATTTCGTGGGTCGTTGTGTCGTGCGCCTTTTGTATTCACATGGAGCATCCTTTTGCATACTCGGTCTCTAGCTTTCGATTCTTTCCTGCCTCTCCGTTGGTGACGACCTCATGTTTGACCGTGCTCAACCATGTGGGGAGCAGACTCGCTGTACCTATCCGGCTACTTCTGGTGTTCGTGACTACTCGGACTATGTCATCCGATCACCCCTTCACTCAATAGAGTTGGAGTATGACCCGTCTGCGGATTGTGCCACTCAACGTCCTTTTGAGGGTTCCACACCCACCATTCCTATGGAGGTTGGAGGCCGTAGCAAGGCTACTGTGACCCAGCCCATGAGAGGGGCTAGGGTAGCTATGCGACAGCACTGAGGTGCCCATGCTCGTCTGGCTCACCGTTTGGCTACACCCAATGAGTTGGCTTAATGGATTGGCTACCTTCCTCCCTCCCGGGAGCGCTAGCAGTAGGGGATGTTAGTGGATCTCACAGAGCACCTGTGCACATGATACATAGATGATAGCCTTCTTTTTCCTTTTGAGGTTATCTACTTAGGCGTATAGTGGGCATGATGCTACTATTTAAGTATTTATGTTATGGTATGTAATATGGAACATCTGATGTTAGAAACATATGCCTCCATGATATTGTGTTATGCTTACAACTTGTGTTTACCTTAATCCATGTGTACTCATGATGTGCTTAGTTCTTTTTCGTTTTGTATACGAAGTGTCTAATGCTGTTCTTTTAAGTTTGCGCGGCTCACGTTTTGTTTTAAGGGTTTAAACAAAAAAATTGACCCATATTTTCGCTAAGTACTTTAACAATTTAAAGTTAAGAACTGAAACAATAGAGTAATAACTAATAATTAACTTAAATGCGTCCTAGGCATGTTGAGTTAAATATTAAGGTGTTACAGATGGTATTAGAGAATCATTTTTCTCAAAACATTTTATAAACTATGTTGTTGGAAATCCCAATTTTATGGAAATAGGTGAAAATATTTGATTTTTTTTACTAATTTAGAGACCTTGTCTTGAGTTGAAAATTTTATGTGATGAAGTTAACAAACAAAGGTGTTTCCAAAAATTTCCTTGAGTCTTTTAAAGCACTTTTGCTATTTTTAAAAAATTTGAAAATTGTTTCTGCCTGCACAGTCTATTCTGAAGCACTGAATTTGTCTAATTTTGATGTCATATCAAATGATCAAATTTTGAGCTGAAATTATACAAGATATTGAGGACATCTTGAAGTCCAACCCTGAATTTTAGTATGATTTTATCTATACATTTGATAGGATAGAAAATTCGAGACTTTTGGCTGTTGGCTGAGACTATACAGTTTCTAACCTCCAAATTTGTGGAATTTTGTTAATATAGCTAAAGACCTTATTATGCTTTGAAATTTTTACAAGATCTCATCAATACATTAAGTTATCTATGAAAAATAGTTTTGCCCCGTTTTAATGATGTTTGGTAATTTAACCATAATTTTTCTTAGAACTGAAATTCTGGCAGCATACTAGATTGGCTGAAAAATTAATGAAATGATTATGATTTGATTTCATTTATTATGTGAACCTAATGATGATATTATGCATTTGTAAATATGAGTCCTCATGATAAATTCTCTTATATGAAAAGAAGATTGAGTTCATGAGTGATATGTGTGCTTGATGCATTAAAAACTCATAAATTGATGCTAATGCACATATGATTATGATGCTTATGTGAACTTGATGATGATGTATGTGCTAAGTAAAGATAAGATCCCTTTCAGTATGTTAAGGGCATGAAAGAAATAAGAAATATATGAGATTCCTTTTGATGTACCAAGGGCATAGAAAGATAAGATGATGTATATGAGATCCCCTTCAATGCACTGAGGGCATGCTAGGATGAGAATAAATTTCTATGATGTTGAGTAGTATGACATGTGTATGTTAAGTGATTGAATAATAAAAGAGACCCACTTTAGAAGAATGGTTTTTGGAATTTTAAAATGAACCTTTGATATATATTGTATGATCATATTTTCTTAAGAAATTGATGTGGCTGAGATGATGATGATGACATGAATATAATTATATATTTTGGGGAATGTCCTATTGAGAATTTCACAATTCTCACCCCTATGATTTGTGTTCCCGTATAGTCTCCAGATTGATCTAGAGCATAATAAAGCTAATACACAGAAGAATCAGATTCATAGTAGTTCAATATCTGAAGCACGTTATTAGTTTTACTTAGTTGTATGTATATGTTTGTAAACATACTAGAAGATAAATGTACAGTAAAGCTCATAGAAGAGCTTTTCCTTGTATGAAATAAATACTTTGTTTCCCTTTTTATATATGTTTATGGAATTACCACTTATTTATTACATGAACCAAATGAATTTACTATAGATATTTAGGAACAGTCCAATAATTTATATGTAACAACTCCTGAATTTAATGTCATGACTTAAGAATGATATTATACTTAGGAGGGTGTTACACACAAGGAAAACGATCATGCAAGAAACCCTAATAGTGCAAAGTAATTTGTATGTAGAAGTCCTCGAATTGTGCAAAACATTGTGCATAAACAATCCAAGTAATAAAAGATCATGTAAAATTCTTAAAGTGCAAAATAATGCTCACAAGAATAAAAGTTATAAAAAAACAAGGAACTCCAAAATGCAGAGCAATGAACACTATGACATTACAAAAGAACAAGAACTAAATGACATCCTAACAAAGATGCAAAGTAATGTGCACAAGGCAAAGCTATATCCCTAAACGTCCAAAGTAGTGTGCAAAGAGATGCAGTGTCTTGAAATGCAAATTAATGCAAAATTAAAAACAAATGGTATACTTAAGTGTGGAAGGTGATGTGCATAATTGAGCAACATTCTATAAAGTGCAAAACTAATGTGCACAAGAAAACCATAATTTGTAATCCTCAAACTTGGAAAGTAATGCACACAAAAGAGAACAACAACATGAAGTAAAAAGTCATATGTATATAGGAAAAACCTGAGGAGTCTTTAAGTGTGCAAACAAATGTTCATCAAGAAATTTATATTCTAATATGTGGAAAAGATTGTAAAGAAATCACTAGAAAAAGAAACATGCAAAATGACAATAATGACAAAAAGGGAAATATGTATAGGGGAGAGTGAGTGTTCTCAAGGGTGCAAGTCAAAGATCCAAATAAAGCACAAGGAGGTTATGCTCTCAAAGGTGCAAGAGACAAAAATATGATATATAAAAATACATGAGGGATCACAATAATACACAAAGAGGAATAAGTAGGTTTTAGAGGTGAAAGAAGTTAAGTAATCCACCAAAGAAAACCATGTTTCTAAAGGTGCAGAGGCTAAGCTTAATACAAAGTGAAGGCGTTGAAGATGCTAAAAGAGTTGAAGGCGTTAAAAACATTGAAGACGATAAAACAGTTGAAAGCATTAAAAATGCTGAAGACATTGGAAGTGTTGAAAATAAAAAAAAAATGTTGTAGTAGTTAAAAATGATGATAGTGCTGGAAAAGTTAGAGATGCTGAAGCAATTAAAGATGGTGTAAGCAATGCAATAAAAGACGCAAAAGCAGTCAAGGTAGTTGAAACTAATAAGAGAAAAAATCAAGGACATCTGGAGTACAAGGAATGGTGAAAGATGCCTAGAGAAAGATGATTTGCATGACTAAAAAATGCTGCAATCTTTTCGTCATACAAAGGGGCTAATGTTTGGAACCAAAATTAATTAACATGTTAACTCAAGGTAAATAGTTAGGAAGCAGAAACAAACCTCATCATTGAAGGAGACTTAGTGTGGGATGACACTTAGTCAACAAAGCCTTCAAGGAAAGGATTTGTCTGTTGGAAACTATGTAAACAAAGTGGATTGGCAGGCTTTAAGTACAATATGATCCCAAAAGGGATTTAGCCTAGAAACTGTAACGCCTCGATTTTCTGTCTGAGAGAAAATGACTAAAATGCCCCTGAGGCCATTTTCTGCCCGGAATTCAAGGATAGCCGGCCCGGCAGTCCTCGAAGGGTTAAATCAATGTTTGAAGGGGATTAGATGGTCCTTGAGTAATTTCGGAAACAAAAATCATGTTTTCTACAGTTACGGGTCAAAATGACCAAAATACCCCTATAGCGTTTTGTGCGGGTAGAGGTGCCGTTTGAGTCTGAAACTTCCCCCAAAGGTTTAAAACAATGTTTTCATGTGTTTAAAAATGTCTGTTTAAGTCCCGGTGGTCCTAGGCAGTTTTTGTGCAAAATTATGATTTTGCTGACATAGTGTCATTTGAGCTTAATGATGTAATTAAGCAAATCTAAGCAATATTAGGCTCTAATCAAAGATTAATTAATTTCCATAATTAATCTAGAGTCAAAATAAGTTATTAAAATTAATTAGAACCTAAGATTGCTTAGATTAAACTCAAAAACCCCTTTTTCTTTTAAAAATTCAAGTTCCCAAGATATAGAATCTTGAATAGTGTTTTTACTATTCACTCTCCATACTCCAAGAAGCCTAGGTAGAGTAGGATTTTAACCCCACTAATGGGCTAGAGTGCTCATTAATGAACCTTAAAATAGCCTTGATTACCTATCTTTTCACTTACACACTTACTTACAAGTTCCTAATCTTAAGCCTAATCAAAGCTACACCTAAACACACCTCCAAACCATAATTAAATGGAAGATTTTCCTCCCCTATTCCATGGAGAAGATGGTGCCACATCACCCTCCAATATCCACCACATGTTTGAATTCTTTCATTCAAAGAACCATGCCTACACCATACTTGAACCCATACTTGGCCATACCTTTGAATGACCACCACCATACCTTAAAAAAGATATTTTTCTTCCTTTTCCCTCCATGTAAATTCAGCCACTCCCTCCATTCCTTCACCCTTGATTTGTTTTTCAATAAATACACATGCAAATGAACTTGTGAGAACCTTTAGTTCATTTGCTAAGTTTTAGTTTCCAAGAAGCACCTCAAAGCCTTTCTTTTTCTCTCAAGTCCAAGAGTTCTCCTTCTTCAATCTTTTCATCTTCTTCACTCTTCTCAACCTCCAATCACTTGGTATGGATTTTATTTCAAATGTTTCTTTCATTAAAAGTTCTTACTAGTTATGTGTTTTATGGCTTCTCTTAAATCTTTTAGAACTTCTTTCTTCCTCTTTGTTTCTTTTTCATTTTTTGACCAAGAGCCTTTGGGGACTTGGAAATGAGAGCTTGATGATGAAGATCTTATGATGATAGTTATCACTTGAGCAACCTCTAAAGCTTGATCTTAGTTCTTGAGTAAAAGATGTTTTTGGTTTCTTTCTTTCTTGATCTTGGGAACTTAGTTTTGATAATACTCTAAAATGGATGTATGAACTCAATGATGAGGACTCATGATGTTGGTGTTAATACATCATCAAGAGCATAGTCTCTAGAGTTTCAAAATGGTTTCTTTTCTTGTTCATGGTTCGGTTCTTTTCCTTTTCTTCCTTTTGAGTTTTCGGCCATTATGTTGAATGGCTCAATATGATAGCTTGATGATGAGAGTTCTAGATGATGACTTCTTGTTCATCATAATAAAATCTCTAAAGCTTGAGTTTTCATAAAGATGTTATATGGCTCTATTATGGTTTTTTTTTTTTTTTGAGGAATGTTGTTTTGTGTTCTAGGAACTCTAATGTTCACTTTATCTTGTCATGATGAGTTTGGGTTAAGGCTTATGTCCCTTTAAAGTCTTGTAAGAGCTCTAGTAAAAATGTAAAAATGAACTTGCATATTTATATTTCAAGTTCTTGCATCCCATATTTACTTTTCTATGTCATCACTAAACTCTAAAGATCTAAGAAAAGAACTTGCATTATCACGTTTAAGTTTCAAGCTTTGCATTTCACGTTTATATTTCAAGTCATCACCTAAGAACTCAAAGATTAAAACAAGAATTTGCATATCACCTAAATAATCTCAAAGCCTTTCTATTTCGGCCTTAAAGTCGATTGTTGCTGGGCCTAGAGCACTAAAATAAAGAATTGAACTTGCATATTTACTTTGAGCCTTGCATATTTACTTTCAAGCCTTGCATATTTAATTTCAAGTTCTTGCATTTCATATTTACTTTGAAGATCTCACTTTACTTTCTAATGAGGAATAAAATAGAATGCATAGCACGTTTATATTTCGTCATCACTTAAAGAACCTAGAGCTCAAAGACTTGCCCTTACTACCTCAAGTTAAAGTTGGTTATGGAGACATCCTCATGGATGCATATTTCGGCCATGTGATGATGATGAACTTGGTGTGAGTCCCATCTAGTCACAAGAGCCAACAATCTATGTTTTAAGATTTTCTTTAGACCTCAAGAGTTTTATAAAATTATTACCAATGAGATTTATGAATTAAACCTCTTCTAGGAATGTTTCAAACTAGCTACTGCCCTATGGTCATTCTCAGTCCCTTTTTGTGAAATAAAATGGTTTTTAAAGGGTTTTAAAAGTCCTAAAACGATTCAAAGAGAAACTAGTAACTTATGCTTGTTGAAAATGAAATTTTATGTATGATACGTATATATATGAATTTGGTTCTGCCATGGTATGTTTGGTGCTGTATGATGTTATTTTATATGCTAAGAATGTGTAAAAATTATGTGTTGAGGTAGGAACCTTTCTATGCTTGTTAGGAAAGAAACTAGTCTTACAGAAAAACCATAAAGTCAAGTTTTAGCGTGGTTTCGACCCATTTATTTTTAGACACTGACCAAACTGTTTTAGTGGGATGATAATCAGATTAGGATTGTTTAAATATGAAAAACTTGGTAACATTTGATGTAGGATTGATTTTTAGCACCTATGGAGAAACCAGTAACTAGAAAACCGTAAAAGTGCGATCCTAGAACACTTAGATTAATTAATTTTCTGTTTCTGTTCCAGCACCTTTGAAGGATTGTAAAACCATGTTATGCCATGTTTACTTGAGTGAGAATGACCTATAAATGGTTTAGGAATTAATTCTAGCATCATAAGAAAAGCCGGTAACGAGAAAAGGCGTAAAATGCAACTTCTAGAACACCTTAAATCATAGAATTTCATTCACTGCCTATGCTACCCAACTTTGATTGATGGTGTTATTGAGGTTAATAATTAGTGGTATTGACGATGATTAGTCCCTTAGATGCATAAGGAAATAATTTGACAATTTGAGTTACCTAATTTAAGTATTTGGCCATTTAAGGGAATGTTTATGAGATGATGATTTGAGATGATGCATTCATGTGATATTTGATGTTATGTGAGGTATTGGTATAGAATTCATCATTTGCATGTCATGGTTTCATTGGAAACATTAGAGATGCATATGTTAGAAATATATGAAGAATTATGACATTTATGAGATATGTGTTGCATCTTGTTATAACATGCCAAGACTTAAGGTGACTTAAAGTATAAGAAAATGATCCTTTGGACTTATCAAACGATAACTGATGAAAAGGTGATTCTTGCTTAAGGTGATCTAAAATATGAGAAAATGATCCTTTGGACTCATCAAATGATAGGTGATGAAAAGGTGATTCTTGCTTAAGGTGATCTAAAACATGAGAAAATGATCCTTTGGACTCATCAAACTATAGGTGATGAAAAGGTGATCCTTGCCCCCTAACCCGTACTTATCAAATCAGGACTTCAACTTATCAAAAAGGAATAAGTTTATGCTAGTGCTGACTAGTGAGATATGAGCTCATAACCTAGAAGTACTCTCAAAAGGGAAGAGTAATAGGGTGGCCCCAAGAATGAAAAGAGACTTAAGTCGCCTAAGGAAAACAAGAAATGTCATTCATGAACCACGTTCTATGCATATCATGTTTGCTATAAAGTTAGATATATGCTTTAAAGTTAATGTTGCATAAAGTATTGACATGCATATCATAAAGAAGTACAATGCATTCATTACAAGACTCATGATAAAATGAACGGGCCTTAGTAATGGATGTTTTAGAACTTAATAAATGAATCTTTGCATGCTCACTATTTCATAGTTAAACCCGAGGTTCCTGAGGACGACGATGATGACACGTGCGTGAAAAGGGAAGCCCTACTGAGATTCTTGTATAAGTTTCTCACTCCCCCTATCTTTCTTTTCCATCTTCGTCTTCAGACAAGGTTGACAACAATGCCCATTGATTGCCCTGAGGTGCCGACATGGAAGTAGCTAGATGGTCGAGGATCAGAGTGGTGTAGCGGAAGCGAGGATATAGTCTTAGCCTTTTCACATTGTAGTCGTGTGTAGTTTTGAATTGTTGTATGCTCAACCTTCATAGGTGGGCCCAATATATTTGATGTGATTGTGGGAACCTATATCGCTAATACTATTAATGTTTGACTTGATATTTAACGTTAATGTTATAGGATGACGTGTTGATGGTTGTTCCTTACATGAGGCTTCTCTAGTGTTTCTATTCATGCTATTCCTTTTAGGTTTTCGCTTCACCGTACGTGAGGCTCGCATTGGTTTATGTTTCAAAAAAAAAAAATTTCACCCATATTTTTCGCTAAGTATTTTAATGAAAAGTTCTAAAGAATGAGACTAAAAGAGTAATAGACTAATGGTTAACCTAAATGCATTCTAGGAGTATTGGATTAAAAATTAGGATGTTACAGAAATAGGGCAACATAGAGTCTCGAGAAAAGGTAGCATGCCTCCTTGTAGGACAATCAGTGGGCAGGAAGCTCGCGTGTTCCCTAAACCTCCACACACACAGTACCATAATTACACCAAAATGGAAAGATTCTCTGCTAGCTTTGTAAAACCTTTGTTCCTTTTTACTATGCCAATCTCGACAGCCTACCCACTATCTAACAAAAAGCTACCTCTTATACCAAAGCATAGACACATGTCCCTATCACCAAGTCAAGTACATTGTGCTATCCTACCTAAAGCCATTATAAAAGGCTAAGAAGCTGAGAATAACGAACATGTATTACCCAAGGATAACTCAAATCTCAACAGACACATTTGAGACTAGCCCAACAACAATCTTATTCCCTTGAGTGCCATGTAACAAGGAGGAGGGCTTTGTCCTTTTTATCCTTTAAGAGTACTCTGTGGTGGCTATACCTGTTCATCATCAATGCCACTTCAAACATACAATTCCTTATCCTACTCACATTTCCTCTTAAGTTTATAAACTCACAAATCAACCAAACTTGGTTATGCTTTCTAAATTTTGATTCAAAATAGACACCGCCCAAGATTAATAGAATAGGCTTCCAAAAATGACCCATCTCATCTCTGGCCACCATAAGCTATAACACCCTAACTTTCAACACAATACACCTAGGACGCATAATGGTTAATCGTTAGTTGTTACTCTTTCGTCTTAGAATTTTACTTAATTTTGGGCTTTGAAAATAAGACTATGGAAAATACGATCCATTTTTTTTCTTCTGAAAAACCAAACTATGAGCCGTTTGTGTTTAAGTTGTAGTGTATAACTATTCATCATATAACCTATATACAGATCACAACAGAATCTAGCATAAATTGAGCACATCGTCATTAACTTCAAATATCAAGTCAAATAATAATAATAGTGATTATACAGGAATATTCCATAATAATACTATATCAAATATATTGAGCCCACTTGTAGAGGTTGAGCATACAACAATTCAAAAACTAAACATAACTATGACGTAGCTAAACCCTTCGCGACTAAGTTACGATCTCGTACGAAGGTGAGATAACTCCTAAGGTTGTGAAAATGAAATACTATATCCCCGCTTCCGCTGCGCCACTCTAATCTTAACCATCGTGCAACTTCTATGCCAGCATGTCAGGGTGGTCCACGGACGTCGTCGTCAACCTTGTCTAAAGATGAACATAGAAAAGAAAGATAGAGGGAGTGAGAAACTTATACAAGAATCTCAATAGGGTTTCTCTCTCCACATACGTGTCATCATCATCGCCCTTAAGAACCTCGGGTTTAATTATGAAAGTAGTAGGCATAAATAAGATTCATTTGTTAGGTTTTCAAATACCATTAACTGAGGCTCATATCTTTTAGCATGAATCTTAATGCATGAATGCAATAGGTATCTCATGTATGCATGGCAATGCCTCAATGCATAAATCAACAATATGTAAGTTCAATCACAAGATAAGGCTAAGCACATAGATAAGCTAAAGAACTAAAATAGTGGCAAGTAAATGGATGCATGATAGGGCAATGCGATGAGTTATACATCATGTAACATGCATGGAAGGGCAGGAGAACCCATGGAAATTTTCTTTCTCATGAATGAATCTTAAGTTCCTTTCTTATCAATTCCACCCATTCACGTCATCACCAAAAACCAACCAATATAACTTCCCTGGCAATTTTTACAATCATCACCAAAACCAACCAACATAACGATCGCCTAGGATGAGCCTAACCTAACTAGCCATCGCTAGATTTAACATGGGGTAATAGAGGGGGAGAAATACATTACTTCCTTGCCTTTCTTGTTATGAATATGCAACCTATTTGGATAACCTCTCATAACCTTAAGAGGGTCATTTCCTAAGTTTTATATCTCTTATCCATGGCATGTTCTTTTTAGAGATGCAATGCAATCATAAATCATTATTCAACTTATCATGCTCATAAACTTGTAAATTATGCATCTCAATCAAACAAGCATCATCATGCCACACCTTAACTCGTCAAGTAATAAGCACATAAGCATGCATAACCTTCATTACATATCTCTTTAAACATATCATATTCCAATATAACAATAAACATGCTCTTATCTAGTGTACCAGAAATCAAGCACTGGGCTCAGCTAGTGCACATGCTATACTTACAGGATACATACATACTTACACACACACGCACACACACACACACACACACACACACATACACACACACACACACATATATATATATACATATATATTCATCCAACTATAAGTCATCATGTTCACAATCCAAGAATAAGCATGCAAGATCACCAAATCATGTTCTTCAAGTGGAGAAATACTTATTCACACATTTCAGGTTCTGGTAATCGATTACATGAGCCTTGTAATTGATTACCATGGTTAAAATGCATTATGGGCCTCAAGAACATCTTAGTAATCGATTACATGGAGTGGTACTCGATTACTAGAGTTCAGAAAACATAATCTGGGCTTCCTAGAACATCTTGTAATCAATTACATAAGGCTGTAATCGATTACACAGTTCAAAAACTCATATCTGGGGACTTTAAGGCCTTCTGGTAATCGATTACATCACCCTGGTAATTGATTACCGGTATCCCCAAAAGATGAAAAATTCAAGTTTTGGTATTCCTCAAATCATTTTTTCATTCCAAAGCACTTTTAAACACTTTCCCAACATTTTCTTAAAATCAAACACACATTTTACTCCTCTTAAGTTCCTTAATCCTTCAAAACTTCTCTTCACATCATAAAAACCAAGATTCATCATCAACAAGGCCACTTCAAGATCTTTAACTCTCTCAAAGGAAATCACAAGACGCAAGTCTTTCAAAACTCAAAGTAATGATACATTAACTTTAAAACTTTATTCCTTTGAAACCAAAACATATTTGTAAAGACAAATGTCCATGAAACCGAAATTTCTATGTAAGTTGAAGGGGTAAGTCTTGAGCTATAGATTGTTTAGGTGATGACATAAACTTAAACGTGTAAATGCAAGTCTCATTTTAATCTTGGTATTATAGAGTGATGGCAATGAAAATATAAATATGATATGCAAGGCTCGAAAATAAACATGAGAATACAAACTCATTTTTTATCTTTAAGATTTAGGTGATGGCTTGAAATGTAAACATGCTAGACAAGAAATATAAACATGAAATGCAAGTTCATTTCCTTATCTTCAAGACTTAGGTGATAACTTGGAAATAAATATGATATGCAAGGCTCAAATATAAATGTGAAATGCAAAGACCTACAAGATAAATATGAATGCATCCTCATTTGTTATTTTTTTTAAGCCCTGGGCTCAAGACTTCTATTTAGAGCAACAACTCTAAAACACCGATCAATCTTATAAAATAGACATGAGCTTTAGAGTCTCTCATTATTGTAGTTCTAAGAACCTTGTCTCCTTAGACTCATCATTAAGCTCAAAAGAAAACCATCAAAGAAAAACCTAATATATTTTCAATTTATTTCTTTAAGTTTTAAGCTCAAGACTCCTATTTAGAGTATAAACTCTAAAACACCGATCAACCTTAAGTTGAAAGGGGTAAGTCTTGAACTCGTAAAAATCAAGTGATGACAAAATCATAATATTTCATTTACTAGAAACGTTTAAGACCAAATAATGCAATTTTAAGCTTTAGAGGTCAAAGAAATGATGACTTTTCAACCAACATCAAGGATCCTCATCATCAAGCCATGGTTATCAAACCATATAACAACAACAAAATAAGAACAAATAGAGGAGAAGAAGAAGCTTAAAACTGAAAAGAAAGAACAAGGAAAAGAAGAGGAGCTCATCATAAAATTCCTTACCAAGGTATCTTCTTGTTGCAAGGAAAAGCTTGAGCTTTGTGAAAGAAAATGAGAAGAAAATCCTCTCCTTGAGGCAAGAAGAATTTCGGACAAAGGAAGGAAAAGAGAGGAACGATTTTTCTTGAGCTTTGATGCTTAGGGATGGAAATGTTGTGTTTCTTGATGGTGGTTTATGGTGGTTTGAGGTTGAGAGGTGGTGGTGGGTAGTGGTTCTTGTGGTGGTGGAGGAAGAAAAGAGAGTTTTTGAGAGGTGAGAGAAGAGAGAATTTGAGAGCACTTTTTTGGACACAAGATTTGACAAAAAAAGTAGATGGGAAGAAATAAGAGTTTGTGTATTTCTTTTGAGTGTGAAAGATTATATAGGATTTGAAATGAGAGGATGTGATGGGGGAGGTATGGGTAAGGAGTGGCTAGCTATCATGGAGACATGGGTGGCCATGAGGAAGGTATGCGTGGCCATGAGATATTTTCTCTCTTTTGTGTTTAGAAATAAATTTGATTTAGCTCTTGGTTAGGAATTGTTAATGGAGTGTTTGGGCTAATAACAAGCAATTAAGGCCATGCAAGACAAGATTAGGAAGTTGTCTTTTTCAATTAGTAGAGTCAAACCTCCATTCAATAAGATTCTCCATCACATATTTGATTCCTTAATTTAAGGAATTGGAAAGAGAAAATAATATTTTATTTGATATGACACAAAATCTTAATTTAAAAAAAGAATTTTGAGTTTCTTTAAGCAATCTTAGGCTCTAACTAACCTCAATTAATTATTTTGACTCTAGATTAATTATTAGAATTAATTAATCTTTAATTAGAGTTTAATATTGCTTAGGTTTCTTTAATTGCATGATTAGGCTCATTAAATGCTTAATCAGGGACAAAATGGTCATTTTACAGAAAACTTCCCGGGACCACCCAAGCTTCAATAGGTCTTAGACATCTCTTAAAAATGACAGTCCCAACTTCCGGATGAAGTCCGGGCCCAGTTGGCAATTAATTCTGTGTTAATTAGCCGTAGGGGTATTTTGGTAATTTTGTGCGGAAAATCAGAAATCGATATTTTCATCTCTAACAATACACAGAACACAATTAATCCCCTTCAAGCGCTAAGACATTCCCTCAAGGTTTGCCTGGACTGGCTTTCCTTAATTCTTGGGCAAAAATGACCTCAGGGGTATTTTGGTCATTTACATACAGGAGAAAAATTGGGGCGTTATATTAGTCATTTGCATACAGGGAAAAAATCGAGGCGTTACATAAGCTGCAAAACCAGAATCCAAGACAGAGCCTTCTCATCTCTGGCCTTGCCTTGGTGCAATAGTGCATAATAGGACTAAGCTTTTTGCATTCCAGGTTGCTCTCTTTGCAGCATCATATTTGTTATTACATAATGGGTCACTTATGCATAGTCTAAAGAGAAGGGCACCAAATGAAATGGAGAAGTATATTATAAGGGTACGTTTGGTTAGGGAATTAAAAAATGACATAAATTTTTATACATAAATTCTATGTATAAAATTACACATGAATTCTGTCAATGAAAAACTTATCCTTAATCTTTACTCCTAAACCAATCACACTAAAGAATGTTTCCTTTCTTTTCTTCTCTTATTTATTTTTTCTTTGTTTTCAAATTTCTTTCATAGGTATTCTGTGTATAAGGAAGCAAGGAAAGAATAAATATGAGTCATTGCTATCAACTATATCTCAATGATTTTCATGAACCTGCAATTCACTATCCATATGCTTAGGAGCTGTACTTATCAGCATATTGATTATCACTATAGATACGAATTTTTTATATTGTCAATGATGCATAAGTAAATTATCAATAGTAAATGTAAATACATTTTTATAGATATTGGAAGGATGCAACCATAAATACAAAATTTTAATATATTTCATAGGAAATTAAAAAAAATAAAAACATTTAATTTTCATAAAATATTAAATATTTTTTGACCAAAAAATTATATTAAACATGAATAAAACTAGAAACAATAAAGATTATATTTAAAGGACATTTTAGGATAATTGAACAAAAGCTCAATATATAAACAGTGTAAATAGTCAAATGAAACGATAAATAGCCTGTCCCTGATTTATGTACCTTAGTATTTTTTTTTTTTGGTCAAAGTATAACTTAGCATGAATTATGTTATTTATACTTATGATATATGAGATATTATGCTGAGTTATATCTTATTCACCATTAGATAAGAAGTAAACTTTATTCAAATGAAATTCATATTCAATCTAATAATATATAAAATATTAGTCAATATAATACCTATATCCGGGAGTAAAAATAACATTTTTCCGCTAGTATTCTCAGAAAAAGAAAAGAGTTTGGCTGGATGGGCTTGACTTTAGGGCCATGACGCTTGTCCTTCAACGTTGGCAACTTGGCATCTTGTTTCCTCCAGTCAAACATGATGCAAAGCTTTGCCCTTCTCTGCTCCCTACCTTCTGCCTACTCTGTCCAGCTCTGCTAAACATCTACTCCTCTTCTTCCTGTTCTCTCTCTAATGTGTTTTTGCACAACAATGGTAGTGGAATACAAGTGTTTCTTCAACAAGGTTCTCCTATGTGGTCCTTACTACTAATCCAATCAATCACCTGTCCTTTGTTCTGTGACAAACAATTGGCTTCTTCTTTTAGCATTCCTTTTTTTTTTTTGGTTGACAACTGTTCTAAGTTATCCTCAAACCCATTTTTGTTTTTATGTGTTTCTTTTTTGCCTTATTGAAATGTTTCAAAAATAGTAATGGAGGGTCTTCTCTTTTCTTTTTTTTTTCCTCCCCCCTCTCTACTTCACATTTAATTTTGAAAGTTCATTTCCTCAAATCTTGTGTTTCACTGTGTGACTAAACCTGGGGAAGTTAAAAAAAAAAAAAGAAGAAGAAGATGAAATGCGTGACTTCATGCTTTTCGATCTGGTTTACTATCTGAATTTTGTGCTTAACTATCTCTTTGGCGGGCTTGCTTAACTGGAACTAGTGCTTCTAAAGTTTGTGCCTTTCCCCCCTTTCCAGCACCAAATTAATTTTCGTGTGTGTGTGTGTGTCTCTTTATTTTTTCGGAAAAAAAATAATTCTCATTCATCTTCTTCTGAGTATGTATTTATTTATTTATTTTTGTTGTTTTTTCTGCCTTTGACATTCTTGTCGCAGGATGTTCTCGTTATAAAGCCTCAGAAGAAATCACCACTGTTATTAAGGATGTCAGTGTTAATATTTTCAATGGTATGTGGCGTTTACATCTGCTGTGTATGTCTGAAGCAGATAAGCTCCAAAGCAAGGACTAAACTTTTGGAGTTGCAAGCTATGGAGGAGCCTTCGCGGAGGAGAGTGAAGCTAAGAGATAGTCGAAGTCCTTACCTACATTACCCCAAGCCTTTGTCTTTCAACAGGTAATGAGAAGTTTCTGTAAATCATTGTCAATTTGGCTTAGGACCTTGCTAATTTCATTGTTCATTGCCAGGAATGAGTGTGCTCAAAATCCTGTACATTTCTTTGCCATATTGTCAAATCAGAGGTCAGGGAGTGGGTGGTTTGAGACCCTTTTGAATAGCCATACTAATGTAAGCTCGAATGGGGAGATATTTTCTGTGAGAGAGAGACGGATAAATGCTTCTAAGATTGTACAGACTTTAGATAAAGTTTACAGTTTGGACTGGCTCAATAGTGCTTCCAAGAATGAGTGCTCGGCTGCAGTTGGCTTAAAGTGGATGCTTAATCAGGTGAAAAAGTCTTATTATTTGTAATGGCAGCTTCTTAAACTTATATTTTTGTTCTGGATGTATCAACAAGAAATAAAAAAGTGAAACCTGTGTTAATAGCCGGTATAGCTGCCTTCTTTATTAGGCTTAAGTTGCAATGTAATTTTATCCTTCCCACCCCTCTTTATATGTCTGATGTGGACGATTTCACTTACTTAAGTGGATAATTAGGGGACCAGTTTTCTCATTGGTCTCAATTTCTGATTACCTGTTGTGATCAGTGATAAGAGTAGGCTGCCATATTGCACATTAATGTGATCTAAGCAGTGAGATTTGCAAAGCAAGTATTATGTCTGATAGTAATGACAAGTTTTGCAGACGAGGGATGATGAGGTTAAATAACAACTTGTTGGGGGAACAAGATTATGTCAATTTAATAAATTTCTTCTTTTATACCAAAAAGATTATGTCAATTTAATAAAACATGGGTGTACTATAGCCCTGTCAAACTTCAGCGAGTACCACTAGGACAATGGATCTCAATTATCTGACTTAAGTTGCTCGAGTATTTTATTGGCTTTAACCTTTTGGTCCTCCTTGTTCCCCTGAAGTTTAATTTTGGCCCTTTCGTCCTTGTTACCCTGAAGTTTGATTTTGGCCCTTTATTTATGTCCCTGACCCTTTGTCATTTGCCGGCGCCACTGAATCATTGGGCCTTTATTTTGTCAAAGCTTACATTGTATGGCATTTTAGTCTTCTTTTGTTGAGATTTGGAAATGACTTAGCGTAATGCCAAATCAATAAGGGAGTGCCTCATCAAGAATCTTAATTGCATCAATTTGAAAACTATTGTGTGAGGACCAAAATTGAAGTTTAGAACTAAACGTACCTAAAAAGTATAGTTAATCTTATTTTAACCACAATAATGCATTCATTCAGCATGAGATGGTACATGATAAATGAAGGCATACTTTGTTGGCGATTTCTTTTGTTGTTTATTTTGTCCTGGGGGATAAGTCTGTCAAATTAAGTTGATGGGTTATTAATAGAAGAGTCAAGACATCCTCTGATTTCATGCAGGGGTTAATGGACCACCCTGAGGAAATAGCAGACTACTTCAACCGTAGAAGTGTTTCTGTTATATTTCTTTTCCGGAGAAACTTATTACGGAGAATGGTATCTATGCTTGCCAATTCTTATGATCGTGATGCCAAGTTGTTGAATGGAACTCATAAGTCTCATGTGCATTCTACAGAAGAGGTCTCTCTCTCTCTCTCTCTCACATGCATGCGCTTTTCTTTCATTTCTCTTATAGATATATGAAATTCATTTCAAATGTTTTAGGCTGATACTCTTTCAAAGTACAAGCCTACAATAAATTCTACACAATTGCTGACTGACTTGAAAGAAATGGAGACGAGAGCCGCAAAGGCTTTAGAGTACTTCAACACCACACGGCATATAATCCTGTACTATGAGGATCTTATAAGAAATCATACTGTAAGGGCCTCATCATAAATTCTCAAGTCTTATAATAAAAGCTATAGCCTTTTTGGTTGTATAATAAAGTCACCATTTAGCAGTATCTTCTGTAGGATTTATCATAAGCAGATTTGGGTTTAGCTGCATAGTTCTCCCAGGATATGATAATCTAGGAGTAGGAAGAAAAATCAATTTTATGACACCGAAAATTTTTAGTATGTTTCTTTCCTGCATTGAGCTGTTATAAGGGTTAAGGAAGAAGAGCTGTTCTGTTTGAAGCGTGAAGCTGCGGTGGCCAAGATAGCATACTTTTCTTGAAAATGAATTTAACCACACCTCTAACCCGAGTTTTCTTCCTTTATTTTCTTTTTTTCCCCCTCTGTTCCTTTTGTACATGGGAAGGGTACTAGGCAGGCAATGTGAATGAATTCCCTCGTGTGAATTACACGAGGGTCATGTACAAATCTTCACCCTTGATCTAATTATTTTTAAAATGATGGAAATGTGCTATGCGCACTACATGCTCATGTGTAGTTTACACATGAGGGGATCCATTCCCACGGCCAACTAACTTGAGATCTTTTATTCCTTCTTCAATTTCAGCGCTTTGAAAATTGACATTTGTTTTTCCTTGTTTCTGGTCATTGCAGAAGCTAAAAGATGTGCAAGAGTTTTTGGGATTGCCACAGATGGAGTTAACAAGCCGGCAGGTTAAGATTCATAGAGGACCATTGTCAGACCACATTAGGAACTGGGATGATGTTAACAGAACATTGCAAGGAACTACTTATGAGAGTTTCCTCCGAGCTGACTATTAATCTTTACCTCTTCTAACTCTTGGAAAGGTGTAAATATCAACAACACTGATTTTGTCCCACCAGAGAGTTTGAAAGTTCCGGTACGGGTAAGAACACAGTCTCCTTGTTCTGATGCTTCTTTCACTGCCTACCTTTCAACACTGCTGATAAGATGCACGCCTTTGGTTCGATTGTAGTTTTTTTTTTTTTTTTGTTTGGGTGAATTCTTGAATGACCTTGTATATGCCCGCTAATTTATCAGTAAAGATGAGCATTGGTTTTATTCAAACGGTCTTTGTGTGCTTTGTTGAATTTTTCTTTTATGTCATATGATTGAACTGTATAAATTTAGAAGCTGCGTGGTTGGTTCTACCAGATCTTGCTGCAGCATAGCCATTCTTTTTTCTGCTAATTGTTTCTTATGGGATTGCTTTGTTTATCCAAATTTTGTTGTTTCAACACTTTGTCGTCTAATTAGAGGTGGAGGAAGAACTAAGAAGATTATAGATACAATAGTTAAAAGATATTTAAATATTATTGGGATATGATACATTGTAGAGCACTGTGTAGTTGTTGTAGTTGTTTGATTCATGTAGTCAATTCCATATATTGAAATAAGGTTTAATATACAAATTGATTTGCAAGTTCATGTATTAACACGTAATTCAAGCGCATTCTAGGTATAGATAGTAGACAGTAGAGAGAGGACGTTTTCCTATTTATCGTTCGTTACCTCTAAAATTATACTCAACGCTAATGAGCCTATATATTCAATCAACAAATTTAAAAAGGGGCTGTGACCAACCTAAGTTAACTACTTAACTATCTCCTCCAGACGGAAGTCGATATTTTTGTGTGTAAATTGCTAGTGACTTGTTTGTGTCTGCTCTCTTATTGCTAAGTACGTTGTATAGAAGAATTGAGAAATAAAAAATAAATTAAAAACGTACACATAATTAGGTTATATAAAATTTATGGAAAATGAGAGTTCTCGCCCTTTCGTACATCATGCATGAGTTATGACGTCAGATTTTGTATCAGGATGTTGCCCATAGACTAACGGCGTAGTCGCTAATAGCAACTTTTTAACTTTATTGCATCAGCTTAAGCATCACATCAATTTGACTTTGACAACATACCTGTCAATCTTTACATGCAAAACGTTGGTCCATCTCAGCAACAATATGGCATCAAGTGGTTAATATGTTTATATTTAAAAACTATATTTTGTATTAATCTAAAAATATATTGGTGGTATGGTGGACCACATAATCGTCTTAAATTTCATATCATTTTCAAATATTGCGAAAACAATGATCAAATTTTCTAATTATTTTTTTCCATTTAAAAATAAACTTATTTCAGCTGCATGCCTGCATCCACCATTGCATAAATATTTAGTAATAAAAATTGTTAATTTTGACGAAATACTTGGCTAAACAGCCCAGGAAGCAGAAGAATTTGTCAATGATTTATTTTGGTCATGGAAATTTCAGGCTTTTTTATCAATAAAAAAATAATTATTTACCCATTTGGACGGGTAGTAAGATTATTTATCTATATACACTTGTTTTATACTAAAAGTAATATGTTAAACAGGTTCACATATTATACAATATAATCACAAAATATATGATTGTGTGTTACGTATTATAGGCAAATAATTTTCCAGAAACGCTGAGCTTCCTCTGCATTTGTTAGTGGTACAGTATGAATACGTGAAACAGCACATATTGCTTTGCAATACAGTCTCCGAGAATGACTGAGTGCCAGTAAGAATACGTGGAACATCTTCCCGTATTGCCTATCCAATACGTCCAACACATACACGTATTCTTTCTTTTGTCTTTTTTGCCTGCACATATATAAAAAAGAGAGAACAAGTTCTCGTACAGTGGCCTACCCACCCGTACTTCCACTTGCGTCGGACAATAATCATGTTTAAAATGTTACGGTTTTGAATTCTTCAGTATGTTACACTGATGGTGAAATGGAAGAAATGAATTTGATGAAAAAAAGAGGAAAATTATAATACAATTTGGTTTTGTGAGGGAAACAATTTAAGCTGAACAAAAAAGGCAATGTTTTATTCATGAGAGTGATTGGGATGAAAGTGTGGATAATAACAATGTCAGATCAACTATTTAACGAACCATGTTATAATGTTTGGTAAAAATATTTGACAAATAAACTAAATTGTTTGACATTTTAAAAGGTTAAGGACTCGTGTATATATTTTTTCCCTTAAGAATGAGTTTGTTCAAAGTGAAAACTGGCAGAAACCACTTTGGAGTTTATTCATATTTTTTTTAGATAATACATAAATTAATTCTTTAAAAATATATCGAGGGATAAATTAATCTTTCATAATTTTAAAATCTCAAATTGACCTATTACATTTCAGAAAAAGGAACAAATTGATCTCTACATATAATTCTGTACATAATATTTTTTTAAATTATATGAACTTATATGGAAAGACTAGTTTATCACCTTTTTTTAAATATGATGGACCAATGGAACTTTCAAATTCTAATAAGCTAATTTGTCCATAATTCTGAGTGACTGATTTGAATATTTAATCTTCTTTTTATCTTTAAGTTTTTCCTTTTTTTCCTCTTTTTAATAAGTGTATTTGAGTTTTTATCTACTTAAAAAAAGTGAAAAAAAGAAAAAAAAGGAAAAACTCAAAGATAAAAAGAAGATTAAATACTCAAATTAGTCATTCAGAAATATATCTAAAGACAAATTAGCTTATTAGAATTTGAAAGTCCCATTGATCCATCATATTTAAAAAAAGTGATAAACTGATCTTTCCATATAGGAACATACAATTAAAAAAAAATTGTGTACAGAATTATACGTGAAGATCAATTTGTTCCTTTTTCTGAAATATAATAGGCTAATTTGAAATTTTCAAATTTTAAAAGATTAATTTATCCCTCAAAATATTTCTAAAGAATTAATTTATGTATTATCTAAAAAGAATACCAATAAACTCCAAAGTGGTTTCTGCCAGCTTTCACTTTGAACAAACTAATTCTTAAGGGAAAAAAAATATACACGAGTCCTTAACCTTTTAAAATGTCAAACAATTTAGTTCATTTGTCAAATATTTTTACCAAACATTATAACATGGTTCGTTAAATAGTTGTTCTGACATTGTTATTATCCACACTTTCATCCTAATCACTCTCATTAATAAAACATTGCCCCTTTTTTTGTTAAGCTTAAATTGTTTCCCTCACAAAACCAAATTGTATTATAATTGTCCTCTTCTTTCATCAAATTCATTTCTTCCATTACACCATCAGTGTAACATATTGAAGAAGAATTCAAAACCGTAACATTGCAAACATGATTATTGTCCAACGCAAGTGGAAGTGGAGGTGGGCCACTGTACGAGAACTTGTTCTCTCTTTTATATATATGCAGGCAAAAAAAGACAAAGGAAAGAATACGCGTGTGTGTTGACGTATTGGATACGCAATAGGTGAAGATGTTCCACGCATTCTTACTGGCACTGCCAGCGGCTCAGTCATTCCTGGGGAATGTATTGCAAAGCAATACGTGATGCTATTTCACGTATTCATACTATACCATTGACAAATGCAGAGGGAGCTCAGTGCTCCTGAAAAATTATTTGTCTATAGCACATAACACACAATCACGTATTGTATTACATAATATGTGAGATTGTTTAATGTATCGCTTTTAATACAAAACAAGTGTATATAGGTAAATAATCTTATTATTTGTGTAAATTGGTAAATAATCATTTTTTTATTGGTAAAAGAGCCGGAAATTCCATCCTGCGACATCAATATGGCCTCAGGTTTGGCCCAAGATGATTTTCCTTTCAAATGTCGGCCGAGATGTTTTCAGTGTGTTAGAATTGTGTATAAAGAATAATTAATTAATTTCGGTTCCAAAAAAATTGTTAATTTTTGTTTTAGTAAAAAAATATTAACTTCTTTTTATTTGGGTCAGAAAAATGTTTAACTTTGAAATTAGCATTCCAATGCCAAGAACACCCAGCCCAGGGAGCAGAAATCATCGATTTCTTTTTTGTTTTATTATTATTTTTGGTCAAAGTCAATTTTCTTTTCGGCATGTAGGATTTGTCAGTGCAATATTTTTGTTTTTGGTCACGGTAGGATATGTCAGTTTGAGGTCATGCATTAGAGAGCCTGCCACACAAATATGGCCTCAGGTTTGGCCCAAACAAAAAATGTCAGATTATTTGGCCCCAGATGAACTATTACAGGCCGAGAATTTTTTATAAATATAAAATAAAATAAATAACATATTATATGTATGCACGGAAATGAAAAGTTTTACATATATATCTTGTTATTTATTGTATAGAAAATCGATTTAAATCGATTTCAGTATAGATTTCAGATTGCATGCAGTGAAATTGTGGAAATCGATTAGGGATATTTTGGTCATTTTGACCCGATACTGTAGAAAACACGATTTTCGTTTCCGAAATCACTCAAGGACCATCCAATCCACTTCAAACATTGAGTTGACCCTTCGAGGATTGCCGAGCCGGCTATCCTCGAATCCCGAGCAGAAAATGGCCTCAGGGGCATTTTGGTCATTTTCTCTCAGACAGAAAAATCGGGGCGTTACAATGAATGTTTGAGGAAAGATGCATGCTAATTGATTTTTTTTTTTAACTTATGGATGTATGCTATGTTATGAATGCATGAGAGATTATGCATGTAAAAAACCTCTTTTTTTTTTTTGGGGTACACCATGTATGCACTAGAGAAGATGCATGTGTAATGTATGCCATGTATACATAAGAGGAGATAATGTAAGAGACCATATGTCTTTTTCTTTTTGAGTGTATTCAATGAATGAGCCATAATTAAGAAAAATGATTTTTTTTAATGTAATGAACGAGATAAAGAAAAAGGGTACATGGATGCATGCTTCTTTGTATCCTAAGAGCAATAGTCTTAGAGGGTAGATCTTTCTAAGGTCAAAACCTTAAACTCTAAACCTAAACCCTATCCATAAGATAAAGATCAGTGCACGAAAGGATCACAAGTAGGGATGAACCTTCTCAATATGACCGGTTCATGATACTAGTAACAATCTAGGTGGTATTCAGCTAAATTTCAAGTGATCGTGAAGCCACTCAATGACAATATTAGGACCCTACCTAATCCTTGGGTTGCAAAAAGCTCAAGTATCGAGCCAAAAATATATGTGAACAAGTGATTGTGTACTGTGTGTAAGGAGCATACCATCCTTTCACCCTTAAATACTACACACAACCTTGCAAAATAGAGTCAAATAACATCTATACAAAAAAGGTCAACTACACTAAGGTTTGAGTAACCAATAATTACAAATAAAATAAATAATTATATATGTATAAATAAATAAAAAGAGGACACTTATTTACAAGAAAAAGTGATATAAAGGGAAAAAATAAATATTATAAAGTTATAATTAGTTTTATAATTTATTCTAATGAGCTTGACTTTCTAACAATCCTAGTGGAGATACCAGATTATCATAACATTCCCTGAGGGCGCCATGACAAAAATGACAATAAAAAAATTTATTTCTAGAAGAAATAAATTTGAATAGTGAGTTGCCACCAATTTTAATTCTGACTAAAATTGGAAAACATTTTAATTTTGCAAAACTAGTCTTTGAAAGAGATTTTA
Source organism: Dalbergia cochinchinensis (assembly GCA_031216125.1). Taxonomy (NCBI): domain Eukaryota; kingdom Viridiplantae; phylum Streptophyta; class Magnoliopsida; order Fabales; family Fabaceae; genus Dalbergia; species Dalbergia cochinchinensis. The sequence continues at coordinate 26,884,177 of CM062371.1, forward strand.
GTCTGGGTATCTATTTATGATTAGGGAAGGTGAAAACTGAATTGTACTACATCCCCAATACATTCATATAAATATAGTTACCCTAGAGCTTGTTACGTAAATTTATTTATAACTTTAATAGTATTTGTTTTCCCCTACAAAACATAACAATTAATAAAAAATCATAAAAGAAAGAAAATTAAATAAAACTTCAAGAATAAAATTCAAGAAATGATTAATTTTGGCTTGACAGATATGTCGTCTGCACTGACGTATCCTTTATTGCAATAAGGAACTCAAAACCATATTCTTCCAGAAAATAAATATGTGTTGATGGATTTTAATTAGAAAAAAAATATGTCGATTGATTAATCTTTTAAGAAGGTTTCTTTATCAAAATTTGTATTTTTAGTTTTAAATCCAATCTTAACCTAAAAAATGGATGAAGAATAAGTTAGCCCAACAAAAAACTTTAGCATTCCTTCCTAAATGATTAAATCAAGACAAAAGTATGAAAATTGTTACAATCCATGAGTTCAGATCCTGGAGTACAAGCTACTAGTTGAGAACATCGTCTGTTAGATTGTCAGGATTCGAAATGCATAGGCAGCTAAGGGAACCTAGGCCACCTCCCTCTAGACCTCCAATGAGAACTCAAGAACAGAGGACTCTGAGAGCACATGGGGGATAAGGAGCGATAACAATAGGTAGTACCGAGAACCTTTCCTCGAGAGAAGTTGAACAGACACATCCTCGAGGTCAGGATGAGCGCACCATCAGTACAAAACATATTACATGCTCTAAAAGGATATCCCTAATGGTATTTCATACACATCGTACACTATAGCTCAGCTTGGGATCACCAATTTTGGACGTATTTGAGCAATATAAATCAGGAAAGGAAATCTTTTATGGGGAAGCTATTCATTACAATTGCTTATTCCTCTTTTTGTCACACTTACTGACTTGGACATTTGAGTTCCTTTGTAAGTACCTACCCTTGGGGCTTTGTCCATCATAAGAAAAGGAGGCTCCATCCTAAAATACTAACTATCTATAAACTGGTAAGTACTCTCAACATAACATTACACTACATTGGTGCCGTTGTTGGGGACCGTTTTTAGTCGACAACACACTTTACCACTATTAGAGCCCCTATGATACCAATCATTACCACTACCTCAACTATCTTTGACCATCATTGTCTTTATATTAGCTCTAAACCCTTACTAGAAATGGCCTAAATCAAAAACTACTAATAGACCTCTCTTTAAAGGAGGCAGTGGTGCCACAGACCCACCAGGCCTATCTGCTCCCCAATGCAACACTTATCCCCAGACGGCCTCACTACATCCGAGTCCTTTTTTGGCACTGGGGACCTAAGGCCTAACCTAGAGTTAACCTCAAAAATAAGGGCCCTAGAGTATGGTCAAGCTCTATTGGCTTCAGCTGCTGAAGTCCTAGAAGGATCTACCCTTCCATACCAAGAAGTTCTCTATTTGTTGCAAGAGCAAAACGTGAGGATTACAAATTCGGAAAACGAGCTAAAGCAAAGGAAGTGCCACAAGGAGAGATGTTGGATGAATACACGGAGGCCACCGAAGTGAAAAGAAGATTGAGAAGAAGGGACCAGAAAATTTGTAACTAGAAGAAAGTTTGACAGCAGTAGAGGAAACTTGAGCTCGTGAAAAGTGAAGGGAAACCTGTTGCGAAAACAAAGAATGCTCTTGAAGCCATAAGGATACCATACATCAACCGAGGAGTTAATGAGATCTGACCATGCTACAGCTTAACTCCTCCCGGTATTCGAGCTCCTAGTTGATGCCATCCATTAAGCCACATTGCGAGAAGCATTTGACCTACCCGTGAACCCAAGGCTTCTAGATTTATGGCAATAACCCTAATCTTTGATGAAGAAATAAAAACCACCTTCGATGAATTAATCATGAAATGCGTCATTCCCATCGGTTTCAAGCTACCCACTGATATGAAGCAGTACGATGAGACCTCCGACCCCCAAGAACACCTTGACTTCTTTAAGACCCAAATGTTGCTTGAAGGAACTGCGGATCCCCTTAGGTGCAAAATGTAACACCCTAATATTTAACCTAACACGCCTAGGACATATTCAAGTTAATTATTAGTCATTACTCTTTTGTTCCAGTTCTTAATTCTAACCTTTTAGAAAATACTTAGTGAAAATATGGGTAAATTTTTTTTTTTAAATAAGAGATAAAAACGTGAGTCGCGCATATTGTATTCATTTGATTTGTGAGCGATAATAAGAAGCCATACATGCTATGAATAAAATCACAAGATCATACATAAACAACCATCATATTATATGTAATAAAGGTTCTGCAATACACCAAGTAGAATAGTGGCATAAGTACAGTCATCCGAACGAAATACATAGAAAACATAAAATACATAGACTAGAAAACCTTGCCCACTAGAGTGCGTCTAAAGTAGATGACCTCATAAGCAAAAGAAGGCTATCCTATGCCGACTATATGCACAAGCACCACCAAGACTACTGCCAGCTCCTACTGTTGCCCACCCTAAGGAGAAGGAACATATCCAACCTATTGAGAGAGTTCAGCCGGGGTAGCCAAACGGTGCACAGGTCGGGCATGGGTGCTACGACGGGGTATCATCCTCACTCATCCTCCATAGATCGGCTGCATCACGGTGGCCTCATTGCCTTCACCAAACTCCATGGGCATGGTGGGGGAAGAACCCTTAGATGGCACCTGGGAAGCTGAGTCATCAGATAGATCCATCTCCGAATGAGCCATGGGGGAACGGGGCACGTACTCTGGGAAGTCACAGATAGCAGAAGCGGTTGGCTAGGAGCGATGAGTCTGCTCCTTACGAGGACGTGCACGCTCGAAGACGAGGTCATCGCCAAAAAGAGAAGCAGAAGAGAACCAAAAGCTAGAAACTGGGTGTGCAAAGGGGCGGTCCATGTATACAAAAAGACAAACGGCACAACGACCCACGGAGTGGTATGACCGATGAGCGGCATCGTAGTGCATCTCCCATGTGGATGCGTCAATGTAAATCACGAACGTCGCCTTCGACCTCTAAAGAAGCAATGGAAAAAAAAGATAGAAGGAGTGAGAAACTTGATAAAGAATCTTAGTAGGGTGTCCTTCTATCCTAGTGTCATCATCTACATCCTTAGGAATCTCGGGTTTCATTATGAAATAGTGAGCATGCATAAGGTTCAATTATTAAGTTTCTAAAATGTCATTTATCGAGGCCCATTCATTTTAATATGCGTCTTAGATGTCATGACTGCATCATGCCTTATCATGAAATGTGTGTCAATATAAGGTGCAACATACTAAATGCAAACAGAAGTGATGCTCATGGATCATAGTAGTTATAACATGAATTTCTTTATCTTTTAGGTGACTTAGACTATTTCTTTTTGTCATTTGGGGCCACCCTATTACTCTCGCCTTTTGAGAGTTCTAGGTTATGAGCTCATACCTCACTAGTCGTCACTAACATACTCTTATATTTAAGATAAGTTAATACCCAACTTTTAAGTATGCGATAGGGGGCTAGGATTACCTTTCATAACCTTTAATTCGGGGAGTCCAAAGGATCACTTCCTTATTGGATCACCTCTCGTAACCTTTAATTCAGGGAGTCTAGAGGATCATTTCCATATGTTTTATCTCACCTTAATGTTAGCATGTTATATTTAAGATGCAAGAACACAACATATCATATAATGTCATATGTTTTCATGATTAATTTAACATATGCATCTTAGTCATTCCAAGTGTAATCATAACATGCTACGATAATTCTCATAACTAGTAACCAAGTATGCAAACATAATCATCACATAATCCTTAAGTATGTTAAATCACAACATCTCATAGAATAAGCACTTTCGTTATCTCTTAATCGATTAAATCCCCTAAATTGGGTAAACCCAAATTTTGCATTTCTTTCTTTTATGCATCTAAGGGATCAATTACAATGTTTTTCATTAATTACTAACCTCAAGAACATCATTAAATAATGCTGGACAGAATTAGGTAGAAAAGAAAATGAGCAATTTCGGTGTTCTAGAAGTTATATTCTTGACCCTTTCTCATTACCGACTTTTCCCATGATGCTAAAATTAATTCCTAAACCATTTATGAGTGATTCGTATACATTTGCTAAGTGGTAAACTTCCCTTTTACTTAATTAATACTTGCTGGACAGAAATCATATTTTTTATTTTAAAGAGTCCTAGAGTTCATATTTTTGGTTCTTTCTAGTTACTAGTCCTTCCTTAATTACTAAAAATAATTGCCACATTTATTAATAACAATTTTCATATGTTAAACACATTCCATACAGAGTAAATCAAATCTAGAAATCCTTGAACATAAATTAAAATTTAATTTCCCAAGAGCATACAAAAATATACAAAATAGGTATTTCTAGTAACTAGTTCTTTCTTAGAATTAATTCTAGATCAAGAAATACACTTATAATTAACTCTACCCTTGTAGAAACTCAAATAAAAACCTTAGCTCAATAGCAAAAGTAGAGAGCTTAAATAATTTTTGGTTATGTAAACCATGCTTAACACTTTAAGAATAAGCATATATTTCAAGGAAAAATTGTAAGACACAAACTTCATTTTCTCAAAGCAACAATATATCATTCATTAGGACCTTATTTTCTTGAAGAATCAACTCACATTTCTAAAGATAGATGTCCCATGGGTCAAAATCCCCATGCAAGTTGAAAGGGGCAGGTCTTGAGCACTAGATTATTTAGGCGACAGAATAAGCTTAAATATGCAAATGCAAGCCTCATTTTAATCTTGGTATAATTGGATGATAGCAATGGAAATATAAATATGATATGCAAGGCTTGAATATAAATATTGAGAATGCAAGTTCATTTTTTTTTATCTTTAAGTTTAGGTGATGGCTTGAAACATAAATATGCTAGACAAGAAATATAAACATGGAATACAAGTTCATTTCTTATCTTCAAGATTTATGTGACAACTTGGAAATAAATATGAGGTGCAAGGCTTGAATGTAAATTTGAAATGCAAAGACTTGAAATATAAATGTGAATGCATTTCCATTTATTATTTCTTTAAGTTCTAGGCTTAAGACTCCTATTTAGAGTGATAACTCTAAAACACCGATCAACTTCAATGTTTGTAAAGTGAATAAATGTCCAATTGTTCCTTTTAAGTTTTTATGCCCAAGACTCCTATCTAGAGTAATTACTCTAGAACAGCGATCAACTTTAAGGTTGAAAGGGGTAAGTCTTGAACTTAAGTTAATTAAGTGACAACATAAACATATCATTTTATTTTTCTCTCAAGTAAAACTCATCAAAGAAAACTAAGTGACACCTCCATTTGCCAAAACTCTTAGAAGTGAAACCTTTAAGCTTTAGAGGTCAAGTAAATGATGGTTTTGCAACCAACATCCAAGATCCTCATCATCAAGCTATGTTTTTCAAGAACAAGGCCATCAAGGCCGAAAAAGAAAAGAAAGAAAAGGAAACCTTTTAGGCCAAAAAAGAAAGGAAGAAAAGGAATGAACTAACATTTCAACATTCCAACCAAAATGATTCAAAAGAAAAGAATGAAACTTTAAAACAACTCCCTACCAAAGGTATTTTTCTTGATGAAAGAGAGCTTGATCTTGAGAAGAAATGAGAAGAACAATCTTTCCCTTGGGCAAGGGAATGGTTTCGGCCACTAGAGGAAAAGAAAGGAAAAATGGTTTGTCTTGGGTTTTGGTCTTGGAAATGGAGAGGTTAAGTGTTTTAAGGGAGGTTGCTGGTAGTTTTGTGGTGGTTTGGGGTTGAGATATGGTGGTTGAAGGTGGTGTTCTTGGAAGAAATGAAGAAGAAGAAGAAGAATTCTAGAGAGAAAACTTGAGGATTCTTGAACTTGAGATTTGCAAGAAAATGAGCAAATGACCTTTGAGAGCTTCCTTGTATTTATAGAAAAATTCAACATGAGAGGATGAGGGGGAAGATGAGTGGCCGGCCATTTGGAGGGAAAAGGAAGAGAAAAATATCTTTTTGTGTACATCATGTCATGGCATGGCTAGGTATGGGCTTAGGTATAGTTCTTTAAGGGTATTTTAATTGAATTTCAACATGTGATGGAGTGAATGGGGGAGGAGTGGCCAGTGGCCTCTTGGAGGATTTGGGGAGGAAAATTTCTCATTTCATTTGGGTTATGACATGGTTTAGGGAACAGGTTTGATTAGGTACTTGATTAGGAGTTGTAATTAGGTTTTTAGGTGAGAAAGTGAGCAATTGAGGTTAGTCAAGACAAGATTAAAGAGTGTTCTTGCACAATTAGTGCAAATCTATCTTTATTAACAAGGAATCTCATCTCATGACCATTCCCATGATTTAAGGAATTGAATAGAGAAAATACTATTTCAAATTGACATGACACTAATTCTTGAATTAAGAAAAAGGTTTTGAGTTTCTTTAAGCAATCTTAGGTCCTAATTAATCTCAATTGATTATTTTGACTCTAGATTAATTATTAAAATTAATTAATCTTTAATTAGAGCCTAATATTGCTCAGGTTTCGTTAATTATGTAATTAAGCACGTTATGCCCTTAATTAGAGGCAAAACAGTAATTTTTCACAAAAACTTCCCGGGATCACCCGGGCTTAGACAGACATTAGACATCTCTTAAAAATGACATTTCAAACTGTTGGACAAAGTTCGAGTCCAGTCAGGAATTAATTCTGTGTCAATTAGTCACAGGGGTATTTTGGTAATTTTACTTGTAGGAACTCAAAAATGAGATTCTTCTGCTCTATTAACACACATAACACATGCAATCGCACATAGTCCTCGTTCAATACTAAAACAGTCATTTGAGGATGGCTGGGGCTGGTTATCCTCATTCTCCCGGTAAAATAGTTTTAGGGGTATTTTGGTCATTTGTATACAGGAAAAATCGAGGCATTACACAAAGCTTTTCCCTTTACTCTTTAGAATCAACCTTGGGCTAGCACCACCTTACTACGAGGTGCACCAAGGCTAACATCCCTCTGCCATTAGCATACAGTTCTATTTAGGACTCCCCTCTTAAAAATAATATTTGACAAAACACCCATTTTGGTCCCTCTAAAATTTCTCATCGACCAAATTGGTCCCTGTAAAAAAGAAACTCCCAAATTGATCTCTACAAAATTGAATAGTTAGACAAATTGGTCCCTGAAAAATAAATCTCTCAAATTAGTCCCTGTAAAAACTTCAAATTAGACAAATTGGTCCCTAAAAAATTGAATAATTGGCCAAATTAGTCCATCTGATAAGTCAAACAAGGAGGACTAACTTGTTTGATAATTCACTTTTGCAGTGACCAATTTGAAAGATTTTTTTTATAGGGACTAATTTGATTGACTATTCAATTTTGTAGGGACTGATTTGAGAGTTTTTTGTTATAAGGACTAAATTGGTTAACGTGAAATTTTAGATGAACAAATTTGGTAGTTTTATCATAATATTTTTCCTCCTTTCCAAAATCTCAATTTCTCAATAACATTCACTATCAGTTTGGTTCCATCTTCTCAAATGCACAACCAACAAATTTAAAAGTTAAATGTCTAATATTTAGTTTATTCCTGTCTCATGCCTAATCTTGCAAATCGTTTCACTTAAGGAAAGAAAAGCCTTTAACATATTTCAACAAAATCATATAATCATTCTCAATCATTTTCAAAAAATCACATGAAATGCACGTTAAAAATACAAGCAAGAGCAAAATTTTTCAACCAGAACATATCTATCTGCTCATAATCAACCCTGCGAAGAGGGAAATTTAATTTGCTGGTGCTACAGAGCTCAATGACTGCTACTCACATGAACCTATCAACACAACTAGCTTCCATTAGGCTAAAAAATAAACATTATGAAATAGAATTTGGAATGGGATCACACACCCCAATTTGGACTCTTGGTCCTAACATTAACTACCCAGATCAAACATTAGGATGAGTTATAGATAACCTTATTCAATAAAGAGAGGTGGAGCCTTTGAAGTACCTTTTGGAGTCCCAAATGTAGAGAGGGTAGAATAGTATTGTAACATCCCAAAATTAATTTGAAAATATTTATTTGAATCTTATTAATCATAGTTTCATGAATATAATAGAATTAGTTATAATAAGAATGCCTCAGAAAAAAAAATATATGAATAATACCTTTACGGGCTTGTTGGGATATCCAAAACCCTATAATCAGGACTAGGAGATGGTCGAGACTGAGAAAAAATATGATTAAGATTAGAAATGGCTAGAAATGAAGATTTTAGACTTAGAATTTAATTTTGAGCAATATTTGTTTACTCGGGTATAATATGTTGCTCGTTCGGTAAAATTATGATGCGTAATTTCTCACACCGTATCAATCCTGTAGTGCAAGCTTGCCACCTAATGTGACAGGTGTGTGGTTTAGGAAAGGCCACACTACTGCTTTTTACCATGAGCCAATAAGAGTTGAACAAAATTACAATATTTATCTTAAGGAAACAATTTTTGTGGTAGGATGAAATTCCTACACAACACATGTAATAAATGATAAAAGACTAAATTTCTCATCTTTTCTCTTCTGTTTTAGGCCACGACCTCCCTTTACAGCCTTTTTACTTGGTTCTTTATCAAAATATCATAGCCTAGCTTAAACCCTAAGTTACAACATCAAATTTCCATGATCAAAGCCTAAACAACATATTTCTGTTAGCTCTACTAGAACCCTTCAGAAAGTTTCAAGATAATATATTTTGAATGATAACAAAAGTAATTTAAGGAAAATATTTTGAAGAATGACTAATGTCAACTTTGAGTTTCTTGAGATAGCAAATAGGTCCTTCCAAATTGCAAAATATGTCTAGAATTAAAAATAAATTCACTTTTCATGTGCAAACATGTTATATCTCTTGCAAAGAGATAGGAACTTAATAGAAGTGAATTTTATATCATGCAAAGTACGTATATATGCTTAATGGATTGAAGAAAAATCAAACCATGAGCAAGAACCCAAGGCTGGGATCTTCAGAATATAGAATGTGACTTCAGAAAGTACGCGAAGAATGAAGATATCAATCAAACTATGAAGCTAATGTGTTTTGCAATCTTCAATCATCACGTTCTCAGTCCTTTTATCAACAAGCTTTGATTGAAGATTGGAAGATCATTCGTTCATCATGGAATTGATTCCACACCTCAGAAAGTTCACTTGATAGTGAACCAGTTTGCTCTACAAGAAAAGGAGAAAAATTTGAAATTCAAATTTAAAGTCAAACCCAATGACAGACTGTAGTGTCATTTCTTCTAGAAACTTGGTCAACTACTCCAGCTTCTAGAAGGAAGAGTTTAGAAATCATGTTCAGAAAGTAAAAAGTAGTTTCTGAAGGGTCATTAGAAACCTCAACTTTACAATGGCTTCTGTAATAGATCTGACAAATAGACAAGCTACTCTTATAGACTGCATTTCCAAGACACAAACTGATGATCAACATGTGTCACTTAAAGAATTAAGGGCAATGGTCATAAGTGAAGGCCATCCATAAATAGAGATGCTATGCTTTCAAGTAGTAGAAAATAGAATACTACATAAGTACTAAAACTTTGTGAAAATTTCTCTTCATCTCTTATAAAGTTCATTACAACTTGTAATCAGTTTTTGTGTTTGTAAAAATCTTCTTTCTATGTTCCTAACTAGTTTATACGTTCTTCCAAGGTAGAGTCGTTACAAAGAAGTCATTCAAGTTATCACAGGTCATGCATTGTACATCTTAAGGAAACTTGAGTATTGGTTAGTTTGATTTGCAAACCTAAACACAAACCCTTATATCCTCGATCCAATAGTGATCGGTGTGAATTTAGCTTGGAGAGGCTAGTTAAAGACTACTTGCAATGTGACAGTAAAGGTGTTTTATTGGCCATAGTTTAGCTTGGAGAGGCTAGTCAAAGACTGCTCAGTTTCACATAATAAAGCTGGTAAATAACTACTTTGGTTTGTGACAGCAGGGGTTATCTACTGGTCACATGTTAGAACTTGGGAAGACTATTGTAAAGAATATCTGGTTTCTTTCTCAGGTGGAGAAAGGTGTTAGTAAAACTTAGCGTGGTTGAGAATTGGATGTAGTCAGATTGGCTGAACCAGTATAAAAACTCATGTGCAGTATCTTCCTTCTCCTTCATTTTTTATTTATTTATTACATTTTGTTTAATTACTCTGCTTCTTCTAAAAAGCTTTACTTTATGCATTTAAATATATTTCTTAGTTCAAAATGTTCACTTTTTGAAATTTCTAATGTTGTTTCTGCTGCATTTCAAGTATAATACTTGATAGTAATCTATCTGAGCTTTTTAAAAAGTAAAAGTGAAAAAAAAAGGTGAAGCATGATTCAACCTCCCTTCTCATGCATTTTTCTACTTACAAGTAGTATAAGAGCTCAGTCCTTTAAGGGTTGAGCACTCTAATGACTGCAGACGACAAAGATCCCAGGGACAAATGGCACAAAATATTCAGATAGTAGAAGGACACTCTATCAACAGAACACCATTCTTTGATGGTAGGGACTATGCCTATTGGAGGGATCGCATGGAGCTATTCATAAAGTACATAAGCCTTAATCTATAGGAGATCATATAAGAAGGAGATTATGTTCCAATGGAGGAAGTTTCTAGAACCAATAATGCACCCTCAACATTAAGAAAAATCCCCTAGAGCAACACAAGGCCAGAGTTTAGTTAAACTCAAAAGCTAAGTACCTACTCACGTATGGACTAAGCAAAGTTGAATATGACAAAATTATTACTTGTGACACGGCAAAGGAAATATGGGACAAGCTGCACACCCTGCACGAATGCATTGATCAAGTAAAAGAAATAAAGATCAATATGCTAGTTTATCAATACGAGATGTTTCAAATGACAGATCATGAAGGTATTGATGAAATGACCACAAGGTTTATGCATATCATAAACTAACTAAAGGGATTAGGTAAAAGATACTCTACCTCTAAAATGGTTAGAAAAATCTTGAAAAGCCTCTTTACTAAATAGCTGCCTAAGGTCATAGCCATTATAGAAGTTAAAGACCTTCAAACTATTAGTCTGGATGCACTCATTGGGTTAATCAAAACCCATGAAGTAGTGCTCTCTAAAATGCATGGTGAATCTATTAAGAAGAGCAAGTCCATGGCCTTGAAATCCTCTCATCAGAAGCTGAATAAGGCTACAGTAATGAAAATTGTTGAAATCTCTAATGAGGAGGAAGAGTCAAATGATGAGATAGAAGAAGAAAATGGAGACGAGCTCTCTATGAGAGGCAAGACAAAGAGAAGAAGATACATCAACCTCAAGAAGGATAGAAAGAGCAAGGTAAATCTAGAGGGTCACTTGTTATAACTATGGAGAGAAGGGACACTTTAAACTAGAATGCCCTAAGCTCAAAGGTCCACAAAAGTAGTTTGCCTCCAAGATAAAGGGCATGTTGGCCACCTGGAGTAAATCAGAGGAAGAGAAAGAAGGATTGGAAGATCAGGAGGAGCTAGATGTTGCAAACCTATGCTTCATGGCAAGCTGTAACATCCTAATTTTTAACCCAATACTCTAGAACATACTTAGGTTAAACATTAGTCTGTTACTTCATAGTTCTCAGTTTTACTTCGAAATACTTAGCGAAAAATACGGGTAATTTTTTTTTTCGAAATAAAAAGTGAGAGCCGCGTGATGCGATAAGCGGTAAACCATGCAAAGTAAAACAATTGTCTCACAACACCATAACATAAGGCACAACATGAACATCACTGAATATCATCTTATATATATATAACTTGCCCACTTATAAGTGTGGGACTTAATTTAGTACAAGAGAAATACATAAAAGAAAATACAATATAAAACATAAACATAATCTACTCCCCTACCCGAGTGCATCTAATGGGAAACCTTTAAACAAAAGAAGGTTTATCCCTCATCTAAGTGGTGTGTGCTCTAACCGGGTACTCCATTGGACGATCGTCACCTCCTACTAGCGTCCATCTCGCGAACGAGGCAAATATCCGGGAAACTGGGCGAGCTCCTCGGACGTGAAAAGGCGGAATGGGGTTCGAGTGTGACCCCCGCGGTATGGTCGCATCTCTGGTCGTCGCGCAAGTCATGGCTGAGTCACGGTATCCTCACTGCCCTCCCTCAACGGTGGGGGTGAGGGGGCAGAGCTCTCGCTATACGGATGGGTAGGTGGGTCCTCGGACGGATCGGTCTCCGAGAAGTAAGTCCGGGGCACGTAATCGGGATAGTCTCGCATGGCTAGGGCGGCGGTGTGCGTGCGGAGCACTCTCTCGTCATGCGTTCGCGCGTGCTCAAAAACCCGCTCATCGTCGCCATAGGGTGCAGTCGGGGAGAAGCGATGGGTGTGCACGGGATGAGCGAAGGGGCATCCTACGAACATGAAAATCCGCACCGTGCACTGTCCCTCAAAATGGTATGACCCGTAAGTCGGGTCATAGCGTACCTCCCACGTCAGCGTGTCCACGAACACTACGAACGTCGCCATCTGAAGATGTGACGGAAAGAAAGAGATAGAGGGAGTGAGAATCTTGCTAAAGAATCTCAATAGGGCCTTCTACTACCTAGGTGTCATCATCTACGTCCTCAGGAACCTTGGGTTTAATTATACAAATGAGTGAGCATGCATTATATCCATTTTTAAGTTCTAAACACAGTTTAGCCAAGGTCCATTCATTTTAGAATGATCTTAATGTCATGAATGCAACATAATAGAAGATGTATGCATGGCACTACCTAATGCACATACATAAAACATAACATCAAACATCATCATTCTTAGTGGCATAAAGTGGCAATAGAAACATTCATATGGGACAAACTTAGTGACATAATCATAATCATGAAACATCTCTTCCTCATGGGCCACCCTAAAAGACAATCGAACTGGGGGTGCTCGGCCGAACCGGTGTCACCCAGAACGTGTCATACATCTAGGTTATGAGCTCATACCTTAACTAGTCGTCACTAGTTCTTACTTACCACTTAACGATAAGCGTATCATAAATCATAAATCCCGACTATCTGAGTACGGGTTAGGGGGCAATTCTCTTAGGGGTGCTCGGCCGAACCGGTGTCACCTAAGAGTATAAATGGGTACCGATGTCACATGAGTTCTATGGAGGTGCTCGGCCGAACCGGTGTCATCCTAGAACCCATCTTAGTACCTTAATTTTCAAAATCTCTTTAAGTCCCCAAATTCGTCGGAAATTCGGCGGCACGAAGGCATTACGCCGAATTTCTTCCAAATTTGCTTTATGCCACACAATCATATATCCTCATGAATTCCTCATATGAATAACATCATCATCATTTGCATACTACATGTATCATCATAAAACATTCAAACGCTTACCCTTGCGGTAGCTTATGCTTTGACCCTTACGGGTCTTAATCTTGAGATATAGTTCTCTAATATCCGTCGCTCAAATTTTTATGCACCTAAGGGCTCTTAATTAATCATCATTCCTAATCCACCCGTTCGTACTTAAATCTGAATAGCATAGGGCAAAACCTCTAACTTGTGTTTACGGGGGGGTTCTAGAACCTACGTTTTGACCCTTTCTTGGTTCCGTCTTCGCCTAAGGCGCTATGAATTAAATCTAAATCAATTATGAGGCATTCCTATGCTTAAGGACTAATTATTAATCATGTTTATCATGTTGTAAGGGTGCTGGACAGAATCCAGAAAAATAAATGTTCTAAGAGTTCTAAACTTGCACTTTTACAGTTTTCTAGTCACTAGTTTCCCTATAGGTGCTAGAATTCCATTCTAACTCAAATGATACCAAGTTTTTCATGTCTAAATAATCTAAATCTGATTATGTTCCCATTAAAATAGTTTGGATTAGTTCCATAAACAAATGGGTCAAAACTATGTTAAATTCTAGCTTTACGGTATTTCTAGTTAGCTAGTTTCTTACCTATCATGCATAGGATCGCTTCTACATCATCATATGATATTTTCACACATTCCAACACATCAAAACATCATCATACAGCATCACACTCATCATATCAGAACCGAAAACATTTAACTTTAATAAGAGAGTTAAATTGACATTTCTAGGTACATGAGTTAACTAGTTTCTCTTGGAATCAATCTAGAACCTCTAAAACTCTTTGCAAAACATTTCAATTCATCAAGAGGCTAAGAGAAGCCTTAGGTCAATGACCAAAATACATTTCATCTTCTAAAAGAGAATGAAATCACAACTTGTGATGACGTAACCTTACAAAGATTTGTAAAGCTTTAAGGAAAACTTAAAACATAGACTATTGGTCCTAGTAGCTAGATGAAAACTCATTGCAAGTCCATCATCACTACTTGGCCGAAATTATGCATTCAAGGAATGCATTCACATTTAACTTTAACTTGGAATGAAATGGGCAAGTCTTTGAGCTCTAGGTTCTTAAGTTACGACATAAAATAAACGTGCTCATGCTTTTCATTTTTAATCTCGCTTACAAAGTAAAGTGATGACATAAATTAGATATGCAAGGCATAAACTTAAACGTGTAAGCTTGAAAGTAAATATGCGAGACATAAACTTAAACGTGCAAGCTTGAAAGTAAATATGCAAGGTTCAATTCTATATTTTAGTGCTCTTGGCCCAACAACAATCGACTTTAAGGTCGAAATAGATAGGCATTCGAGAAATTAATTAGGTGATAATGCAAGTTCAATTCTTTATTTTAGTGCTCTAGGCCCAACAACAATCGACTTTAAGGCCGAAATAGAAAGGCTTCGAGAATTAACTTAAGTGAAGATGCAAGTTCCATTTTAATCTTTATGTTCTTAGGTGGTAGCTTGAAAGTAAAGATGCATAGCAAGAATATAAATATGAATGCAAGCATAAAATAAATTATGCAAGTTCATTTTATTTTTCTAGAGCTCTTAACAAGACTTTAAAGGAACTTAAACCATAACCCAAACTCATCCAAACAAGGTAAAGTCAAGCTTAGAATTCTTAAAATTCAACATAACATTTTTAGGAAAACAAACCATGAAGCCTAGAAAATTTAAGGAAATGGCCGAAATCTTCAAGAAGAAAAAGGAACATTTTAGAACTCTAGAGTTCATGATCTTGATGATATATTAACACCAACATCATGAGTCCTCATCATTGAGTTCATAGAGCCATTTTAAAACATCATCAAAGCTAAAGTTCTCAAGAGTTCAAGAAAGGAAAAACTAAAAACATTTTTGCTCAAGAACAAAGATCAAGCTCTAGAGTTTGTTTCAAGTGATGAACATCATCATGAAACTCTCATCATCAAGCTCTCATTCCTTCATTCCCAAAGGCCCATGGCCGAAACATAAGGAGGAAGAAGGAGAAGAAAATAAGTTCTAAAAGGAACCAAGAGAAACTATGAACATCAAGCTTGAAACAAGAACTTTAAAGAAAAGAATACATGAAAGAAAATCCCTACTTGATGTGATGAACTTGAAGATGGAAGAAGAAGATGAAGATGATGAAGAACTTTGAAGAACTTGAAGAACTTGAAGAACACTAGAACTTTGAGAGAAAAAGAAAAGCTTTGAGTGCTCCTAAACTTAGCAAATGATCTAAAAGTGGTGCAAGCTCCTCAAGGCATTCTATTTATAGAGAAATGAAACAAATGAAGGGTGCTCATGGGGGAGGATGGCTTCGGCCATGTGTGCAGATTGGAGGGCAATCCATGAGTTCCATGAGGTGAGATAATGTGTTCTTGAGGCATGGTGAGGTATGGTTCAAGGTATGGCCTCAAGCATGGTTCTTTGAGTGAGAAAATAATTAAACATGTGGTCAATGGGGAAGAGAATTTCGGCCATGTGCATCAGATTTGGGAGAGGTTTAGTTGCATTTTAATTGTGGTTTAGAGTTGTGTTTAGATGTATCTTTGATTATGCTTAAGATTAGGAATTTGTAAGAAAGTGTTTAGGCAAGGGAAATGGATAATTAAGGTGGTCTAGACATAATTAAGGAGTGGTCTTGCACCATTAGTGAGTTAAATCCTCAATTTAGAGTTTAAACAACTCTAGACACATTTCCTTGATTTAAGGAATTGGAGAGAGAAAATACTATTCAAGATTCCAAGACTAGGAGTCTTGAGTTCTAAAAAGGGATTTAAGTTTAATCTAAGCAATTTTAGGTTCTAATTAACTTTAATAAATTATTTTGACTCTAGATTAATTAGGGAAATAAATTAATCTTCGTTTAGAGCCTAATATTGCTTAGGTTTGCTTAATTGCGTCATTAAGCTCAAAAACACTATTCTAGGGGCAAAATCGTAATTTTGTACTAAAATTGCCCGGGACCACCGGGACTTGAACAGAGACCTCTAGACACATGAAAACATGTTTTTAAACCTCTGGGGAAAGTTTCGGGCTCAAACGGCACCTTTACCCGCGTAAAAACGCTATAGGGGTATTTTGGTCATTTTGACCCGAAACTGCGGAAAACGAAATTTTCGCTTCCGAAAGCATTCAAAGGCCATTCAATCCCTTTCAAACATTGAGTTGACCCTTCGAGGACGACCGAGTTGGTTACCCTCGAACTCGGGTCAGGAAATGACCTCAAGGGCATTTTGGTCATTTCCCTCGGACAGAAAAATCGGGGTGTTACACAAGCCATACATTAGAAAGTGAACTTGAGGTAAACAATTTTGACTTTGATCTTTACTTTGATGAACTCTTAGCTTTATATGAAAGTTGCTTGAAGATTCTCAAACTCTTTCCTTTCACTATTTTAACCTGAAAAAGAACCATTAAAAGGTTGCTATATAACTTGAAATGGCCAAGGCAGGTGCTAAAGGTCTAAGGCTTGAAAAAGTAGTATTAAAAGGAGAAAATAAAGTTTTAACTATGAAATTCAATGCCTTAGAAGCTGAAGTCTCTGAAAAAAAAAAGAGAAAACTCATATAGTTATTTCTGAACTTGGAAAAACTTCATAGCTTCTCAAATCTGACCTTGAAAATATGGTAAATAGTTCAAATAAGCTTGAACTAATGGTTGGAGGTCAAAGGCTATATTTCCAAAAAACGAGGTTGAGATATGAGAGCAAAATGAATGATAAAGGAAAAGCAATCTCATCTAACAAAGTTAAGAATAAAGTTTCTTGCATTTTCTATCATAAGAAGGGACACCCACTTGACAAATGTTTTATGAGCAAGAAATTTGTCAAAAAGGTTAGGAAACCTCCCCCTCAAAAGACTAACCCAAAAGGACCTAAGAAAGTTTGGGTACCTAAATTAAAAACTGTTTTGTTGCAGGTGTGTCTGAGAATGCACATTGATCAGGACAATATATGGTACATGGATAGTGGCTGCTCTAAACACATGTTCGGATCCAGGAGATGGTTCATAAATCTAAGGCCAAAGATCTTTGGATCAGTAAAATTCACTGATGAAGGTAAGGCCAAGGTCATAGGTATAGAAAATGTTAGTAAGGATGACTTCCACCAAATTTCTGATGTCTTACTTATTGATGGTCTGGCTCATAATCTATTAAGCATCAGCTAATTCTGTGACCAAGGCTTTAATGTTTTATTTAGTGCTCGTGCTTGGGAAACTGTAAATCCCACTTTGGGAGAAGTCATTTTATTTGGCAAGAGATATGACAACACTTATATGTTGTTCTTGGATGACCTTCTAAATCAAGATGTAAAATGTCTCATATCCTTCATGGATGATAAGTGACTGCGACACAAGAAGCTTGGACATGCTTATATGAAGCTTATTTCTGAGTTATCTCAGAAAGAGCTTATTAAAGGCCTGCCAAAGATCAGATTTGACAAGGATTCAACTTGTGATTTCTGTGACAAAGGCAACCAAACCAAAGCTTCTTTCCACAACAAAAGTATGGTTTCAACTACTAAGCCACTTGAGCTTTTACACATGGATCTTTTTAGACCAACCAAGACTACAAGTCTTGCTGGAAAAAGATATTGCCTTCTCATAGTGGATGATTTCTCTAGATTCACATGGCTTATCTTCTTAGCTTTTAAGGATAAAGTAGTCAAAAGATTCAAGGCTTTTACAAAACGTGTTTGTACTAAAAAGGATTCTCAAATTTCCTCCATAAAATCAGATCATGAAGGAGAATTTGAAAATCATATTTCAAAGAATATTGTCAAAAATATGGCATCCCTCATGAGTTCTCTACGCCTAGAACTCCCCAACAAAATGGGGTTGTGAAAGGAAAAATTGAAGTTTGCAAGAGATGGCTAGAACCATGCTTTTAGGAAGTGGTTTATTAAAAGAATTTTAGGCAGAGGCTATAAACACCTCGTGCTATATCCAAAATAGAATCTTTCTAAGGCCAATTATCAAGAAAACTCCGTATGAGCTATGGAAGATTAGAAAACCCAACATATCTTATTTCCATATATTTGGTTCCTCTTGTTTTATTCTTAACACCAAGGACAAACTCAAAAAGTTTGATCCTAAATCTGATGATTAAATATTCTTAGGATACTTTTCGAACTCCAAACCATACAGGGTATATAACAAGAGAACACTATGCATTGAAGAGACTATCTACTTTAAGTTTAAGGAGCTCAAAAGGATTTTGTTGATGAACTTGAAGAGCTGGAAGAGATCCTTGAAAAGTTGAATATCAAGGAACTCTCATAAAGTAAGCAAATGAAAACACAATCTTCAAAAAGTAAGCTCCAGAACATAGACTCCTTAGAAAGCTTACTTAGAATTACAAAGTCCTCAAAAACTAACATTTCTGAGCATGAAGAAGAGTAATCTAAAGATGAAAGAGAAGTTAAAGAACATCAAGGTTACAAAACTACAAAGGAGTTTCTGATCTAAAAGCAGTTTTTCAGAACAAAGTTCTAGGAGACATTTCAAAGGGTGTGAGAACGAGATCTTCCCTTAGAAATGTGTCCGATTGTGCTTTCATTTCGACCATCGAGCTTGATTGCATTGAAAATACCTTGAATGATCAAAGTTGGGTGGATTCTATGCAAGAATTGTTAGCTACAGAACCTAGTCAAGAAGTGTTAATTAGTTTTGAATGACAACAAAGCCAATTTAAAGAAAATGCTTTGAAGAACGACTAATAGTTGTCTTGAGTTTCTTGTAAGTTTATAATAGGATTCTATTGCTTAGCAAGAGCAAGACTTACTCAAATGAGAATAAATTTTACTCTGCATGTGTAAACGTGTTTATCTCATGTTGCAAGATATGAGCTGAAAAAAAGTGAATTATATCCTTATTCAAGCAATAGATAGCTAACAATTTGAAGAAGATATCGACACTGCAAGAATCCAAGTCTTGAAACTTCAGAAAGTAGCATTGGACATCAGAAAGTACACTTACAATGAAGATATCAAGCAATCTTTGAAGACCAAATGTTACTCTATTTTCAATCAACGCAATCATAAATATGTCATCATCATAAAGCTTGGATTGAAGATTAGAAAGTAAAGAAATCATTAAGGATCTATTACCACACGTTAAAAAGCTCACTTAGTTGTGGAGCACTGAGCATTACTGAAAATAGAGGGAAATTTGAAGTTCTAATTTGAATTTGAATTACAAATAGTTAAATTTCGATGTTAGAACTGGCCAATCATCTCTCTTGTCTTTGAAGTCAACTATCTCAAGTTTTAGAAGAAAAAGTTCAGAAACCATGGTTCAAAAAGTAAGAGTAATTTCTGAAGGACATCAAAAACCTCTTTTCCAGAATGGCTTCTATAAACTAATCTGACAGACAGACAAGCTACACTTCTAGACTATCTTTCCAAGACACAAATGGATGATCAATATTTGTCCCGGAAAGAACAAATCATAGGCAACAATCACAAGGAAGACCTTCTTTAAATAGAGACAATATGCTCAAATGTTTAAGAGAGAGACTCTGTGCTTAAAGAGGAAATTCTGTAAAAATCTTTCCTTGTCTCCAGTAAAGTTCATATCATAATGCAATCAGATTCTCTACTTGTAAAAAATCTTCCTTTTATGTTTTCAAATAGATATATGTTCTTCCTAGGAAGAAATGATAGAAGGAAGTCATTCAAGTTTTCCCAGGATCTTTTCATGTATATGTTAAGGAAACTTGAGTGTAGGTTAGTTTTGAGTGGCAACCCAAACACTAAACCTTCGTATCCTTGATCTAGTAGTGATCACTGTGAGATAGCTTCAAGAGGCTAATGTAAAACTACTTGTAATTTGATAGTGAAGTGTTCTTGCTGACCACGGTTTAGCTTGGAATGACTACTTTCAATGGGATAGTAACAGGTGGTTTACTTATCATGGGTTTAGCTTGAAGAGACTGGTGAAAAACCACTTGGTTTAGTTTAGAGAGGCTGGTGAATAACTACTCAGGTTTGTGACAGTATGGAGTTGCCTACTTGTCACAGGTGTTAGCTTGGAGAGGTTAGTACAAGACTACTCGGTTTAGCTTGGAGAGGCTACTGAATCACTACTTTATTTGTGGCAGTAGTGGTTGTCTATTGGTCACAAATGAGAGCTTGGAAAGGCTAATGTAAAGACTTTCCAATTGTTCTTTCCCTGGTTTAAGCAAGATGATTAGTGGAACCACAATATTTGTTGAGTACTAGATGTAGGCAATTTTGGCTGAACCAGTATAAAATTTTTTATCTCGTCTTCCTCTCTTTGATCTTCTTTACTTTTCTATGTTACTCATTTTTTTTTTGATCATATGCTGATATTATGTTCTTGCTGTTCTGTTATTTATTTTATACTTCAGAAATCTACTTTTTGAAACTACTAACTGAGTTTTCGCTGCACTACAAGTTTTATACATAATAGTATTTGATTTAAATGTTTCAGAAAAGTAAAATGAAACAAGCATGATTCAACCCTCTTCTCGTGCACTTTTTCACTTACAAGTGGTATCAGAGTCAGGCCTCTAAGGGGTTGAGCAATCTAATAATTGCAGAGGACAAGATCTAAGGGACATAATGACATATATCCACTACACAAGATCAACCTATCAACTGATCATCTTTTGCTGATAAGGCTATATGGAATAAATTGTGCATAATGTTTGAAGATTTCAAATCGTCTAAAGATATCCTTGACCCTAAGGTTGTCATATAAGAAGCAATGCAATGTTAAAGCAATGAAAATTGCTGAAACTTCATATGAAGAGGAAATATCTGATATACATATCTGAGATTGAATATGGAATGAGATCTCTATGTCTGTGACGACTGTCAAAAGTCTATAAAGGCTAAAACAAAGAAAAGAAGAGACATCAATCTTAGGAAAGATAAAAAGGGCAAAGATTATCTTGAAAAAGCAGTATGCTAACCATAGTTAAAAAGAAACATCAGATATCAGGAGTTTCAAGCTTAGAGCTTAACAAATATATCCTAACATAAAGAAGAAGAGTATGCTAGTTGTAACGCCCCGATTTTTCCTTGTGTACGAATGACCAAAATAGCCATGAGGTCATTTCTGCCCGGGAATAGAGGACGACCAGTCCAGGCTAACCTCGAGTGAATATTTTAATGCTTGAAGGGGATTAATTGTGTTATGTGTATTGCTAGAGATGAAAATCTCAATTTTTGTTTTATCCGTATAAAATTACCAAAATACCCCTGCGGCTAATTAACACAGAATTAATTGCCGATTGGGCCCAGACTTCACCCAGAAGTTTGGAATATCAGTTTTAAGAGATTTTTAATGTCTGTATAAGCTCGAGTGATCCCGAGAGTTTTTGTGCAAAATTACCATTTTACCCCTAACTAGTGCATTATGGACCTAATGGTGTAATTTAAGAAACTTAAGCAATATTAGGCTCTAATTAAAGATTAATTAATTCTAATAATTAATCTAGAGTCAAAATAATTAATTGGGGTTGATTAGGGCCTAAGATTGCTTAAAGAAACTTAAAATCCCTTTCTTAATTCAAGATTTTAAGATTTTGTGTCATATCAAATGAAATATTATTTTCTCTTTCCAATTCCTTAAATTAAGGAATCAAAGATGTGATGGAGAATCTTGTTAAATAGAGGTTTGACTCCACTAATTGAGCAAGACAACTTCCTAATCTTGTCTTGCATGGCCTTAATTGTTTGTTACTGGCCCAAACACTCTATTAACAATTCCTAACCAAGTGCCAAATCAAATTTATCTCTAAATCTAATTCCTAATACACATAAAAAGAAAATATCTCCCCTATACCTCCATGATGGCTAGCCATTCCTTGCCCATACCTCCCTCATGGCCACTCATACCTTCCATCACACTCTCACATTTTCATTATACAACACATATATACTTCAAGAAACACACACACTTTACCATTCACTTTTTTGGAATCACAACGTACTTGTCCAAAAAAGTTGTCTTGTAAATTCTTTCTTCTATCACTTCTCAAAGATTTCTCTTTTCCTTCCACCACCACAAAAGCCACCATCCACCACCATCCCTCACCTCTAAAGCACCATACTACCATAGATCATCCATAAAAATACCTAACCTCTCTATTTCTAAACACCACAACTCAAGAAAGACCTTCCTTTTCTTCCTTCCCTCTTACCCAAACTTGTTCAAAAGCTCCAAGAGAAGATTTTGTTTTTCTCATTGTCTTGCAAAGATCAAGCTTTTTTTTATTTCAACAAGAAAAACATCTTCAGTAGGGATTTTTGTTTGGTTTTCTTTCTTAATTCTCTCTTTATTTTCGAAACCTTTGGAGTATTGGAATGTTGTGTTCTTCTTTTTTTTTTTTTTTTTACTTTCGGCTTGATGATAAATATTTGGTTGAGTTTGGTTTCTTTTCTTTCTTCTTCACCATTTCGGTTTGGTCTTCTTTCTTTCTTTCTAGTTTTGGTTTTGGTTGTCAATGAAATATTAAAGCTATAGCTTGATGATGATGGATCTTGGTGATGGTTATAAAACCATCATGTGATAGACCATTTAGAGCCCAAAGTTTTGGTTCCATTTCAGTTTTAAAAGATTAGGCAAAAATGAATAATATGTTCATGTCATCACTTAATTATTTTAAGTTCAAGACTTACCCCTTTCAACTTAAGGTTAATCGATGTTTTAAAGTTGTTACTCTAAATAGGAGTCTTGAGCTTAAAAATTAAAGAAATAAATGAAAATGTTGTTTGGTTTTCTTTTGAGCTTAATGGTGAGTCTAAGGAGACAAGGTTCTTGGAACCATAATAATGGGAAACTCTAAATAGGAGTCTTGAGCCTAGGACCTAAAAAAATAACAAATGGAAATACATTCATGTTTATTTTTCAAGTCCTTGCATTTCATATTTATATTTGAGCCTTGCATATCATGTTTATTTCCAAGTTATCACCTAAATCTTGAAGATAAGTAAATGAATTTGCATTTCATATTTATATTTCTTGTCGAGTATATTTATGTTTCAATCCATCACCTAAACCTTAAAGATTAAAAATGAGCTTGCATTCTCATGTTTATTTTCAAGCCTTGCATATCATATTTATATTTCCATTGCCATCACCTTGTAATATCAAAATTAAAATGAGGCTTGCATTAGCATGTTTAAGTTTATGTCATCACCTAAATATCTAAAGCTCAAGACTTACACCTTTCAATTTACCTAGGAATTTCGGTTCCATGGGCATTTATCTTTACAAATATGTTTTGGTTTCAAGGGAACAAAGTTTTTAAAGTTTAGTGTATCATTGCTTTGAGGTTTCAAAACTAGTACCTTGCAGTTTCTCTTAAAAGGATTGATAAACTCATAAAAGTATTGAAGTAGGATTTTATGATCAAAATCCTATTAATGAAACTTTAAGTTTTTGCTACAGACCTAAGGCATTTATTTATGTTTCTAAAGGGATAATTTGCTTTGAAGGGGGTCCTTTGACTTAGAATCAATTTTGAGTGAAACTAGTTACTAGAAATACCTTACTTTGCAACTTTGAGTGCTTCTTGGAAGTTAAATTTCAGATTCTGTTCTAGCATTTCCAGACCTGATATATGCTGTTTGGAGTGGTTTAAATATGTAAAAATTATTATTAATTATTGTGATAATCATTCTTGGCACCTTAGGCAAGGCTAGTAACTAAAAAGCATAAAAAATGTGGTTTCTAAAGCTTTCAAAAACTGAAATTATAGATTCTGTTCCAGCATACATTTAATTGGTAAAAATGTGTTTTGTCATGTGTATATGTGTTAGAATCCATAATAAATGGTTTAGGAATTAATTTTAGCATCTTAGGAAAAGTCGATAATGAGAAAGGGTCAAAAACGTAACTTCTAAAACACCGAAATTATTTAACTTCAAACACTGCCCAACCTATCCAGCATTGTTTAATTATGCTCATGAAGATAAAAATTAGTGGAAATCATTGTAATTAATCCTTTAGATGCATAAAAGAATAATCTCAAAAGTTAGGTTTACCCGACTTGTAGTTTGACCCGTTTAACGGCTAATGAGCATGTTTCTTTTATGAGATGATTGGTTCATGACATGGCTTGAGGATATATATATTGCATACTTAGCTATCAATTACATACTTTATTGTGGCATGTCATAATTACACTTGGAATATTTGAGATGCATATGATGAGTAATATGAAAGCATGTGATATTATATGTTATGTTTGTGCTTTTGCATCTCAATATAACATGCTAAGTTTGTAGTGACATAAAACACATGGAAATGATCCTCTAGACTTCCTGAATTAAAGGTTATGAGAAGTGATCCAAGTAAATTGCATATTCATAATAAGAAAGGCAAGTAAGTGATGTGTTTCTCCCTCTCTATTACCCCATGTTAAATCTAGCGATGGCTAGTTAGGTTGAGCTCATCCTAGGCAATCGGTAGGTTGGTTGGTTTTGGGGCAAATTTTAAAATCGCCGGGGAAGGCATGTAGGTTAGATTTGGTGTTAACATAAGAGGATGGATTGATGAGAAAGAAACTTGAGAATTCATTCATGAGAAAGGAAATTATCATGGGTCCTTTTGCCTTCCCATGCATGTTAAAAGATGTTTGACTCATTGCATTTGCCCCATCATGTCTTCATTTATTTGCCACTACTTTAGTTCTCTAACTTATCTTTAGTTACGAACTTACATGTTATTAATCCATGTTATGAGTAGGGCTATGTTATTTGCATGTGTTACTAGTGCACTGAGGCATTGCCATGCATAAATGAAATACTTATTGCATTCATACATTAAGATTCATGCTAAAAGATACGGGCCTCGGTTAATGGTATTTGGAACTTAATAAATGAATCTTATTTATGCCCACTACTTTCATAATGAAACTCGAGGTTCCTAGGGACGATGATGATGTCATGTGTGTGGATATGGAAACCCTATTGAGATTCTTGTATAAGTTTCTCACTCCCTCTCTTTCTTCCCATCTTTGTTTTCAAACAAGGTTAATTGTGATGCCGGTGGACTTCCCTGAGATGCTGACATAGGAGTTGCACTACAGTCTGGATCAAAATGGCGTAGCGGAAGTGGAGATATAGTCTTTCATTTTCATAACACTTAGAAGTTGCCTCGTCTTCGTACAAGTTCATAATTTAGTCACGAGGGATTTTGCTACACCACAGTTATGATTAGCTTTTGAGTTATTTGTACGCTCAACCTCCATAGGTGGGCTTAGTATTATTGTTTTAGTATGTGTGTGGAATATTCCTATATTATCACTATTATTATTATTTGACTTGATATTTGAAGTTAATGTTATGATATGATGATGTTCTCAGTTTATGCTAGACTATATTGTGATCTGTATGTATGCTATGGGATGAATAATTTTACGCTATAACGTATACGCGAACGGCTCATAGTTTGGTTTTTCAGAAAAAAAAAGGGGTCATATTTTCCATGGACTTATTTTCGAAGAGCAAAAATTAAGTAAAATTCTGAGACAAAAGAGTAATAACTAACGATTAACCATTATGCGTCCTAGGCGTATTGTGTTGAAAGTTAGGATGTTATACTAGTCACCTAAAAAAGGGATGAGACAGGAAGTTATGATGTATAAGAAAATACTGTCATTTTGTGTTCCATGACTAAGGGTTTTTCAACAAAGATAAGCAAGGTAATTATATCTGCATCTTATCTTTCATATCATGTTATAACTGCTTTATATGATCGGTTGCTAGAAGTGTCTTAAATATATTCTCCTATATATCTTAAACCAGTGAAAGAACTTTTGAGGTTGCTATGAAAACTTGAGAAGATCAAGCCTAAAGCTGGAATATTGAAAGTAAGATATACTCCAAGGAGATTTCCTTCTTCTTAAGTACTATAAAACTAAAGCCTCCAAAAGAAATGTGAAGAATATCAGAAAATTATTTCTAAATCTTAGAAAGAACTTCATGGCTTCTAAAGATTTGACCTGGAACATTCGATATATTTCAAAAACTTTATTTTTTTGTGAATATGGTCAAAATTTATAGTTTCAAAAAACTTGTCTGAGATATATAGAGGAAATAGAATATGAAAAGGCTATGCAACCTCATCCATTATATTTGTATTATGTTACCTGCTTTCACTGTTGTGAGAAGAGATACCTGCCTGACAAACGAGTCTTGAGAAAGAAATCTGTTAGAAAGGTTGAAAAATCTCTTTCTTTGAAAATAACCAAAAGGACCCAAGAAAGTATGGGAACCAAAATCAAATCCTTTTCCTACAAGCATATCTGAAAATATTCTCTGGTGAAGTATTAAGGAACAAACAGATGATGATCATTCCAAATACCTTGTTCTAAGCCTGAGATTTTCTCTAAAGCTTGAGGGATTATAACTTGGTACTTTTGAAGTACAATGGTGGACAAGCTTAAAGAAGATCTTGTTGATAATCTCGATAATCTTATGGAAACATCCTAAGAAGATAAATCTCAAGGAAATTCCAGAAAGCTAGCAGATGAAAGCCAAAGTTTTAGAAAGTAAGCTCCAGAATATCAACACTTTAGAAAGTATGCTCGGATTTCCCAAGATAATCAGAAATTAACCTTTCTGGACTACAAAATCAGCAGTATAAAGATGACATAAAAGCTATGGAATCTCAATTTGCAGAAACTACATGAACGTTTCTAATTTAAAGACAGTCTTCTAATGTCTAAGTTCATGGAGTGACTTCCAAGAGAATAAGAATCATGTCATCCCTTGGAAATACATTACAATCGTGCTTTCATCACCACCTTTGAACCTGAATGTATTGAAAAAGCTTTGAATAGTCACAGTTGGGTGGAGGCTATGCTAAATGTGCTAACCAAGTTCAAAATAAAGGCAAAGTCTGTACAACGTGTTGAAACATCATCGTCAGTGCAAAGTAGATGCTCAAGGACATTTGGATAAAGTTGATATCATCAGGGCAAGCTTGGCTGCAAAAGGTTATAATAGAAAACTATTTATGATGAAGCCTTTGCACCAGAATGCTATTTGCTACTACTGCTAACTTCTCTAGAGAAAGGGCTGAAAGAAAAAGCACAAGTGATGCTGCAATCTATTGCACCCAGATGCTACGAATAAAGAATTAAGTAGAAGATAATCTCTTGAGGTATTTCATATCTCCTATAATACTATTATTATTGAAATTATCAAGAATCCTTTCAGCACTCTAAATCCAAGTTTGTTTTGCAAATTTTTTTTATATATCTTGGTTAAAACAAAGATTGAGTTAGTAGATGTGCAAACTAAAGACCCTGTGTCAAGATGTATTCACAATATCTATTGCTAAAGATCTCTTGTATGTTTTTCTATTTTTTAAAAAGTTTTTTTTTAAGTTTTCACATCTACATAAGCATTCATGCATAAAACACCTTTGGGCATTTTCTCCTCTTAACTCCTATATGAAGACCTAGCAAAACCATCAAAAGTCATCAGAAGGTGCATTCTCTTGAAGATATAATATGTTAGTTTGTAAGAGTAGCAGAAGTTCAGTCTATGTGTTCAGCTGGTTAGTCAAAACATTAGAAAATCATAATATAATATCAGTAGCATAGTTTACAATATCAGATAAAAGACAGGTTGGTTAGAAAGAAGAAAATGAGGGTCAAAAACTAAAAAACATATGGGAGCATAGTATCCAGTATAGGAGGATGAGTTTGTGATGGGTTCATGAAGATTTTTTAGAGGGTCAAAAAGTAAACCATGATGTTCAGAAAGTAAATCCTTCATAAAGTAATATCAAGTGTCCAAAAACTTTTTTTCTAAAAAAAGGATGAAAAGGTGGGATAATTCTCACTCTTTTGTGTTTTTTTCTTCCATGTCGTTTCGTCTTCCATCACGTCACATCACTTAAAACACTCACTCCTCACATATCACTTTTACCTTCATTTTCCCAAATACACTACCTCAACTAGTTACCTTTCTTCTCTAAATCAGCAAACCCTTGCTCAACAAACCCTCATCTCTACAACAACTATTAGCTCTTCCTTTTTACTAAACTCTAATTCCTTCCTATCTTTTATCATCTCCAAGTCTCATCCTTTTTTCATCACCAATGGCTGAAGGGAGAGAAATAGATGTTTTTTCATCAAAACAAGAACCTTTCACTATGTTCAATGAACCTTATATGCAGGAGGTTTATGAGGAAGAATTTTCTCATAGAACTATAGCACCTGGAAAAAGGCTAAACAACTCCTTATTAAATCATGTTACCTTCCAAGGATGGGAACACTTTCTGGACATCTCTAACAGGATTCTTCCAAGAATGGTCACTGGTTTCTACTATTTTCTGGAGGCAAAGAACCAAACCACCCTCTCAACCACCATCAGGAATACCTTCATGGAAATTAAGGCTATCTGACTTAGCGACTGTGGTTAGGGCTCCTACTGCTAGAGTCAACTATTTAGCTGATGATGAATAGTTCAAGTCTCTTGGTGTGAGTGCTGAAGAAATTTCAAAATGCCTCACCAATTCTACAAAATACAAAGTTGGTAACATTACTACAGTCTTGCTTAGTTCTAGAGCAAGGAAAATGTTTACTGTGGTTCAGTTTACTGTTCTTCCTAAGTGAGGAAGTACATATGTTTTATTGGGAATGGATTGCATGTTACTTTTTTCTGTTTGATGACTAAACGAAAAGTAAATCTACCTAAGATGATAATGGGCTACATGCTCAATGCCATTACAAAGGAGAAAAAAAGAACCGCTAGAGTTCCTAGATTTTTCGACACTTCTGATACCCTCTGATGAAAGAATACTTTGAATATGCTCTAGGTACTGACTACACCAGTAACTCCTTCAGGTCAAGAAGAAAACCAATTTATTCCTATGAAAATAAGCTCTAGAAAGACAAGCCTTTTGATTGATGAAACAAGGCAGAGAAGAAGGTTGTAAGGGATAAAAAGAAAATAGAAGAACAGAAGGAAAGAAATTAAAATCTAAGAAGACATTTGTTCTTTCTAAAAGTAGCTCAGAGAATTCAGACGAAACTGAGTAGACATCTAAAGAAAAAGAGTCTGAAGAGACTTTATCTAAGTTCCTTCAGAAAGGTAAGAAGAAGTCAAATAAAAGGTAGAAACTCACAAGAATTCAAAAGGCCTATTAAAGTGAGATGGAGATATCAGAAGGTAACCTCCCTGAAGGCAAACCTAATAAGCTTCCCATCCAAAAGAAAACTCAAAAGGAGAAGTATAGGTTTTTGCAAAAAAGGGTTCCAAGAGCTGTACTCATTCTTCAAAGTATGAGTGATGTAGAGCAACTAGTAGCTGCCTCTAGAGAGTTGAAGCCCTTAGAAGATGAAGAAGAGGCTAACCTTATCTTCAAAGAGCAATGGATTCTATAGGAGAAAAGGAAACTTGAAGAAGCAAGGAAAATGGAATAGGCCAAAGGAATTCATGGATCAAGTAGTAGAGGAATCAATGTTGATCTAAATCCCTTTGTGGTTATTGAAAAATAACCCTCAAAATCCATGTTTCAACAATTTGGGTATACCTCTTTTCTATCACCTATTGCTTCTGATGAAATAGCCTTTGATGATTGTGAGGATTTTATGACCATAAGCCAAGTCATGGCTATAATGTCAAATCTGAGGATGCAAAACAACAATCAGAAAAAAATGGTGTAAATGGCCAAAACTTCTTTGTCAATGAGCTCTTATCCAACCTTGAGCCTATTGTTGAAGAGCCTAATAAATAAGTGCTTGAACTAGAATTTGCCTTTGTTATGATGGTGCCTCAACCTTCTTCCATCCACATTACTCAAATAGAGAAAGAAAGGGATATGACATCTAGAATTAAAGCTCCTTCAACTAAAGAAGTTGTTGCTTCAGCAATAGTTCAAGATGCCTCTTCTTTTACCGCTCCAGCTCAAGAGGTTGTTAATCCTTCCATGGCCCAAATAATAGATACTGTTGTTGCTATTCCTGAGCCTGCTCTTGGTCCTGCCATATCTACTACAAACCATGCATCATCCTCTTCTCCTCATATTGCACAGGATGAGACTCAGGTTGATTCAGCTAAGTTAGGGGAGACTGCACCCCTAAACATTCTTGAGCCATTTCCTAAAGTTGTTCCTACACGTATCAATTTACCGCCTCCATCCTCAGCTGAGTCTTTAGCAAGCTATCAGATCATCTTGCGGAATCTTAAGGAGATGTCCTCAAGACACGATGGATTTGAGGTGACTATTGTAGAGCATAGCGCCCAGCTTAGACATCTGGAAGATTTGCAGCTTCAGACTTTTCAATTTCTGCAACGTTAGGTTCCTGGCACACCTCCTTTTTTATGATGCCAAAAGGGGGAAAAGAAAAGATTTGAAGAAAATATGTTCCTATGGAACTCAGGGGGAGCTTATGCTAAAGGGGAGCTCAGAGATTTTTTCTATTCAGTATTCATTTTTTTCATATATGTTTTTTTTGTAATTTGTGGGCAAATAGCTTTTGTCAATTAGCATTTCTTTTTTCTCTGCTCATATATATCATGATCTTTTCTGATACATATATGTCATTCATGTTTCATGTTATGTTTCCTTTAAACTTTGATACATATGTGTGTGTGTGTGTGTGTGTGTGTGTGTATGTGTGCTTTCTAAGCTCTAATTCATATCAATTCTATTTTTATACTCAGCTAATCATAGATCTTTCTATTAAATGTCTGCTTCTTATCTCTTATGCGTATGCATTATCTTGTTTAATCATCAATATACTGAGATACTTAGCTTACATGTGTTTCACGATTAGTTTTGGCAAGTATCTTTAAAAGCACAAGTTGTTTGTTGCTTTGTTAATCGTATTAATCTGCTGAGCCTCGATATGTATGATGTGCTTGATAGTTTTTCTTAACTTTTATAGAATACATTCTCTTTGACACACACATGAGATTTTTTTAAGGCACTCGTGTGATGATGGTAGAACAACTAATTAATCTGTTTTTGGGCCCACTTTGGCCTATTGTTAAAGAGCAGTAAATGTAACACCCTAATATTTAACACAATACACCTAGGATGTATCCAAGTTAATTATTAGTTATTACTTTTTTGTCCTAGTTCTTAGTTTTAGTTTATTTAAAATACTTAGCGAAAATATGGGTAAATTCTTTTCTTTGGAACTTAAAATGAAAAACATGAACCGTGCATGCCAAAAGAGCTACGTCATACATTGCGCATAATAAAAATAATCTGAAGCACATCATGGACAAGAAATAATCACCAAATCATAAGCATAACATAACATCATGGGGACGTACATTAATAACATCAAAGGTTCCATAATACATGCTATAATACAAATACTTAATATAGTAGCATAAAACTCACCAATTAAAGGTTGAGCGGCACAAGGATTCAAAAGCTAAACATAACTAAAATATAGCTAACCTATCATAGGTACACATCTACTAGAAACCAAAATGTGAGCATGTACATAGGCAAGATAACTCCTAAGCGTTATAAACGGGAAAGCCTATGTCTTTGCTTCTGCTGCGCCTCTCTGATCTCGACCCTCATGAAATTCCTATGTTGGCATTTCAAGGTAGCCCACGGATATCGCCATCAACTTGTTCTGAAGACGAAGATGGAAAGAAAGGGAGGGAGTAAGAAACTTATAAACGAATCTCAGTAGAGAACTTATTTCCATGCACGTGACATCATCATCATCCCCAGGAACCTCAGGTTAAATTATGAAATAGTGAGCATGCAAAGGGTTCAATTATTAAGTTCTAAAAACATAATTTACCGAGGTCCATTCATTTTAACATGCTTCTTAAATATTATGAATACAACATATTTTATAATGCAATGCATGTTTATGCAACATGGAGACATAAGTAATGCACACAAGACATGTTAAACATAGCATGAGTTCTCATTCTTATACTTGAGGTGACTTAAACTTATTCTTTCACTTATGGGGGCCACCCTACTACTCTCCCTTTTGAGAGTTCTAGGTTATGAGCTCATACCTCACTAGTCGTCACTAGCATAATCTTATCCCTTTTGATAAGTTAAATCCCCGACTCTTAAAGTACGGGGTAGGGGGCACTAGGATCACCCTTCATAACATTTCATTCGGGGAGTCTAAGGGATCACTTCCAATTTTGGATCACCTCTCATAACCTTTAATTCGGGGAGTCTAGATGATCACTTCCATGTGTCTTATGTCACCTTAAATCATCTAGGCATGTTACATGAATATACAAAGTAGTTCATAACTTGTTTCATGTCATGGCATTCTCATAATCATGCATCTCAATATTTATATAAGCATGTTCAACATTTGTTGCAAGTGCCTTCAAATAAATTTCTAAACTCAAAGAAATATGCTCATGGTTCAAGAACAGTCATGTAATATCATAAATTCATGTTATACAAGATCATAGATTCATGGCATACGAGATCATAGATTCATGTTATACAAGATCATCGATTCATGGCATAGGAGATCATAGACTCATGTTATACAAGTAGAGAAAATACTTACTTTGAAATGCCCATAGATTCAAGATTACTTGTGTAAGTTGAGAGAGTTAAGTCTTGAGCCTTAGGTATTTAGGTGATGACCTAAATATAAACATGCTAATGCAACTTTCATTTTAATCTTATCATTATAAAGTGATGGCAAGGAGAAGTAAATGTGCAAGGCTTGAAAATAAACATGAGTATGCAAGTTCATTCTTAATCTCTAAGTTTAAGTGATGGCTTGAAACATAAACATGCAAGACAAGAAATGTAAACATGAAATGCAAGTTCATTTCTTATCTTTGAGCTTTAGGTGATGACTTGAAAATAAATATGATATGCACGTCAAATTCTTTATTTTAGTGCTCAAGGCCCCTTAGAGTATTCATTCTAAATCAACAATCAACTTTAAGATTGAAATAGGTAGGCTTTGAGATTAATTATTTAGGTGATGGCGAAGAAATATAAATATGCAATGCAAGGACTTGAAATATAAATATGAATGCAATCCATTTATTAACTCTTTGAGTCCTAGGCTCAAGACTACCATTTCACTCTCTTCAAAATAACATAGTATCTTTATTTGCTAAAAAGAACCTTTTTTAAAAGTGAAACCTTCAGGCTTTAGAGGTCAAATAAATGATGGTTTTGCATCCAACACCCAAGATCCTCATCATCAAGCCATGGTTTCTTCACTATGTAGGCCATCAAGGCCGAAAATAGAAAGCAAAGAAAAGGAAAAAAAAGAACCAAAAAAAAAAAGAGAAAGAGGAAGGAAGAATCAACATTGTAACATTTCAAACTAAGAGTAAAACAAAAGCAAAGAATAGCAATCTTTAAAACAACTCTCTACCTAGGATGTGTTTCTTTGAAAGAGAGTTTGATCTAGGAAAAAGGAGTAGAGGAAGAAGAAGGAGAAGAAGAACTCTTTGTGAAAGAAAGAGAGCTTGGAGTTGTAAGAGAAATTAGCAAAATGCCTTTTGTGGAGCTCCCTTGTATTTATAGAAAATTTTCAACATGAAGGGAGTGAGGGGGAGGAGTGACTGACAATCTTTAGGAGGGAAAGGAAAAGAAAATATTTCTCTTCACAGTATGCTGTAGGCATGGTTTAAGGTATGGCTAAGTATAGCTCAAGGTATGGCTCTTTGAGTGTGTAAGTGACTAAGTTACAGTATTTGTTCGGTAAATCACACAGATACTCTCTCATGAAAACAACCAATGCTAATCATTGTTAACAGAAAAGGGATCTCAGTGGAGCTCGGCCAAGAGGGGAGCGGAGCTCAGCTGAGAGAAGACAGAGCTCCATTGAAGTGTGAAGGATGAACTCAGCCATGAGATGGCAAAGCTTAGTCAAAAGGTAGCAGAGCTCGACCATGAGGTAGTAGAGCTCAGCCGTGAGGTTGAGGTAGCAGAGCTCAATTATGAGGTAGAAGTAGCAAAGCTCGGCTATACAGAGCTTCGGCCATGAAATAGAGGTAGCAGAGCTTGGCCGTGAGGTAGCGGAGCTTGGCCATGAGGTAGAGGTAGCATAGCTCGGCCATGAAAAGCTCGGCCATGAGGTAGAAATAGCAGAGCTCGGC
Source organism: Dalbergia cochinchinensis (assembly GCA_031216125.1). Classification (NCBI taxonomy): domain Eukaryota; kingdom Viridiplantae; phylum Streptophyta; class Magnoliopsida; order Fabales; family Fabaceae; genus Dalbergia; species Dalbergia cochinchinensis. The sequence continues at coordinate 26,918,650 of CM062371.1, forward strand.
CATGAGGTAGAGGTAGCAGAGCTCGGCCGTGAGGTAGAGGTAGCAAGGCTCAGCCATGAAGAGCTCGGCCATGAGGTAGACATAGCAGAGCTCGGCCATGATGTAGTAGAGTCAGCCATGAGATGGTGGAGATACATACATTCGACCTAACTATGTTTAGATGCTTAAAGCTTGCGAAAACAACATCCCAAACTCCCAAGTTCGGTCGATAACTAATCCCATGTTTAAATTACCACAAGGGTACTCCGGTAATTTCACACGTAGAAACCCAAAATGAGACTCTTCTACTCTATTAACACACATGATCCCCATTCAATATCAAAGTAGTCCCCTCGAGGATGGCCGGGTCAGCTATCCTTATTTTCTCGATAAAAAATGGCCTCAGGGGCATTTTAGTCATTTGTGCTCGAGAAAATCGAGGCGTTACAGTAAATATAGGGATAAGTCAGAATTGTAACCTAGCTTTTGACTCACTTTTAGTTGCTATTATTCTCTTTCTACATCTCTCTATTCTCCTTCTCTATTCTTCTCTCGTTTAAAGATTCCATTGGTGAAGGATTGTGGCAAAGATTATTGCTATTATTTTCAGGTTCTTTTTTATCTTCATTGTTGTAATCCTCTAGAGATGGAGGATTAGATTTCTTTACTAGTGTAAGGGTTTTTGAATAGATTAGAATAATGTTTGAGACCTGTTTTGACATTAAATGCATTGATTTTCTTAATCTTCTATAGTTTCTATTCCTTTAATTATTGTGGTGATTGTTATAATCTTTATTGGGATCACTAAATTGGAAATCGTTGTTTAGCGAAATCCTTTGGGCATAAATTGATAGATCTATTGGTTTATGTTTGAGGGAGAACATTAGAATTAACTTTTCGATTGGTGGTTAGGCTATAGCAATTGGTTCATTAAATTAATATGATTTCTAAATAAAATGAGATATCGTTTGTTAGTTATTTACATCAATCAAATTCTAGAGGTTGATCGATCACTAGTAGAATTGCCAGTAATTTATTACTAATAGCCACTAGTGGATTTAATATCAGGTCAATGATAATTGACTTCCAATCCTAGGAATATCTTGCACTAATGCTTTTTTTATTGCTGCTATTAACTCTTAATTTTAATTCTTCAAAAGTCTGGGGACACCATACCCTTAGACATACCTAAGCCTACACCCAAGGTTGCTCCATCTACACCAGCAATAATCCAGTTGCCATACCAACCCTCATATGAACCTTTAACAAGTTCTCATTAGGTCCAGCTTTTTCTGCGTAATCAAAGTGATATGGCCTCAAGGTTGGATTAGGTTAAAGCCTCCAACAGAAAGCTTGGTGCTCAACTTTGAAGACATGAAGAGCTATTGCTTCAGATGCTTTAAGACACTCAATCAAGAAAAAATGAAGCATTGCTGTTAGAGATCCTCTGTGAGGTAAGGTGAAGGGGCTGATGATGGTGTCACTTAAGTTCCTGCACACCCTTTTTTGTTGATGACAAAAGGAGGAGAAGAAAAGAAGAAAATTTTGTACAAAGGAATTCAGGGGGAGCAAGCTGAAGAGGAGCTTAGAGATGAATTTTTTTTTTATCAACATTTGCATTTTTGTTGTTATTTGAACAATTGTTTTGATGATTTCTCTGATACTATGATCCTCTTAGTACAAACATATAATTAGTTTTTTTTTTCCTTCTAGACCTTTTTTATGCTATTTAAGCTCTGGCACATATTTATGCTCTGATATATCTTGCTTAGCTTATCATATATCTTGTTGTGATATGTACATTATAAGTCTTAGTGTTTGCTCTGATTTTCTCTAATTCTTAGCATGCTCTGATACTTAGCTATATCTGCATCTTATCTGTATAATTAGCTCTAGCACATATCTATTAAGCTCTGTTATATACGTTGTTCTTATACACATATTTATTAGTGCTCTAATATATATGCCATGATATACGATCTTAATTTTTTTCTCATAAAAACATATATGCTCTGATACACAAATATGAAGTACTCTCATATATATTACAAACTCTATTACAAGCACTTCGTCACAGTCGTGATCAATCTATTTTTGAGCTTTAGAAACTTCTTTTGTGTGCAAAGTTTATATGTTGCATCCTTTTATGCACAAAAAATTGCATCTTGTTTCAAAAATTCATTTGGACAAAGATATGCTGAGTATGGTTTCAAGATCAAGAATAAACATCACAAGTATTACTTTCTTTTTCAAACACGCATATTTTGAAAAAATTCAAAATGAATCAAGTTATATTTATTTAGAAAGCTTAAATGCTCATGTCTTTTCTCAAAATTTCTCTGCTACCTTTTAGAAAGCATTCTGATTAACTTCAAAAACCTTAATTGAAATAAAATAGCTCTAATTGTAGTCACTTAAGGCAATGAAATGTTTTGATTCTATCTATTTTATGCCTTAAGAAAAGGACTCTCTGAAAGAGGAGATTGTTAGCTCTAGTACCCTTCAGAAAGCTTAAGTGCCAAATGTTTTAAGAAATAACATAACCAATTTTGAGAAAATATTTTGAAGAAGGACTAATCTTTTCCTTGAGTTTCTTGAAGCAACAAACAAGTCTTATTACGTTAGCATACAGGATTCTTAAAAAGAAAATATTTTCACATGACATATACAAACAAGTTTAATCTCATTTGAAGAGATTGAAACTTAATGTAAGTGAAAAATATATGATGGAATGAATGTTTATATGCTCAATGAATTGAAGAAAATTCATAAGTACAAGAAATCAAGGCTCAGATCTTCAGAAAGTAGCACATGACTTCAGAAAATGCAATTCAAGCGAAGATTTTAATCTAACTTTGAAGCAAGTATGTAATACCATCTTCAATCATGATGGCCGAAATCATATCATCATTAACAAGCTCTAATTGAAGACTAGAAGATCAAAGAGAAATGAAGAAACTGTTACTGCACTTTAGAAAGCATGGTTCACAGTGAAATAGTGCACTTTTAGGAAAATATGGGAATTTTGAAATTCAAATTTAAAGTCAAACCCAATCAATGACTGATGTGACATCTTATCTATCAATTTGGTCAACTGCCCCAGCTTCTTAAAGGAAAAGTTTAGAAACCTTGTTCAGAAAGTAAAAAGAAGTTTGTGAAAGTGGCCTTGGAAACCTCTATCTCAGAACGGCTTCTACAACTGTGTTGACAATGCCAAGCTACTCTTCTAAACTGCACTTCCAAGACAAAAAAAGAAGATCACCACATGTCACTTGGAAAACAAATCAAGGGCAACGGTCATAAATGCAGATCAAGTATAAAACAAGATGCTGTGCTTACAAGGAAAAAGAATTTTGCGAATCAAAGTACTGAAACACTAAAGAAATTTCCTTTTATCCTTTATAAAGTTTATTCCTACTTGTAATCAGTTTTTCCCTGTAAAAATCTTCTTTCTATATTCTTAGTAGATTATACATTCTTCCTAGGAAGAATAGTTAGAAAGAAGTCTTTCAAGTTTTCCAGGTCTATTATTGTTCATCTTATGAAATATTGAGTGTTGGTTAGTTTAAGTGTTCAAACCTAAACACAAACCTTTGTAACCCCGATCCGATAGTGATCATTGTGAGTTAGCTTGAAGAGGCTAAGCAAAGACTTACAATAAAGTGAGCTACTAGTGAGATTTACAATAGCCTTTATAATAGCCTTTCCAAGCTTTTACTAGTGAGATTAACCAATATAAAAACTCTTGTGTAGTATCTTCTTCTCCCTTAACTCTTTTTTACTTTTCTGCCTTGTGTTGTTTATATTGTGTTCTCTAGAAAAATCTTTAATCGTGTTTTTACATAGGTATTATGGTTCAAGAGGTTACTTTCTGATGTATTCTAACATTATTTCTGCTACACTTCATGTTTAATACTTGATAGTATTTGTCCAAGTTTTTCAGCAAAGAAAACGCGAAGCACGATTCAACCTTCGTTCTCGTGCACTTTTCTACCTACATAATATTCTATAAGTGACACCAATAGTTCTTCCTTTGCCTTAATAATGGCACTTAGCATATAGTGCATTATCAACCTTGGAAAGTTCACTTTTTTCTTGGCCATGAAACAGTATAACAACATGCAGTCCATACCCATAAAAACATCTGTGCTTCCCAGTCTTAGTAAAATAAAAAAAACTGAACAACTATAAACACCTTCCTAGCCCTAGCACTTAGCATAGCAATGGTAATATTGTTAGGTTTATGCATTATTGAGTTGGTGAGTTACCTTGATATGTCTTTTTTATTGACACCCAATGAATGAGGCTAGTTTCTATGTGGCATGCAGATTATCCCTTTATATGGTGCTCCAACAACATTAGACAATCCTAAAGGGCTAACCTCCAACAAGAAGTCTGTAATAATAGTTCTTAGGGGAGTATCTGGAGTTCCCTAAGTTCAGAATAGAAGGCCATTACCATTCTAGGAATCTGTCATTGATGAAGGAAAAGACTTCTTTGAGAATCGAAACTTCATCAAGAAGCCCCCTTTTAAAGGTTTTCCCAGGAGCAACTATCCTGAGAGGAAAGTTATTAATAGTACTCCTGTGTCTTAGCTTCATTGTACATGTGAAAAGTTCCTCTTTTGGCAAGGCAAGCAAGTTGCTTTTCCTCTGCCATTGGTTCTGGGGTTTGAAACAGAGTACTGGATTGAGAGTTTGTGATGAAAGAAGGTTAAAGAAGTAAAGGTTTGTAATGAAAGATGAAATGGTTGTGAAAAAGAGTTTGATTGAAAATGATGGGGTTTATATATGAAGAGTTATGTGTTTGGGAATTTTGAAATTGGTGAGATGAAAGGATTGGCAACCGACAAGACATAGAAGAGAAAAAATCCAAAGGTAGGAATTATCCCACCATAAATAGCAATTTAAAACTTAAAAGGCACCTGAACATGGAATATGGTTTCTGAACTTCTTTTTCAATACTTGAACCATTTTTTGAGCATGTAATCCATATTTTGAACCTTTTTATGATCATTACCCATCTTCTAAAACCATTTTCTGAACTTCATTTTCTGACAAATTTTTCATTTTTTGAATCCATATCACAACTTCTGAAAATGTTTCTGATCTTTTAACTCGCATTTTGGACTTGTAAACTAGTTTCTGAACCTGATTTGATGGACTTCTTCAAAGAGCCTCAACTTAAAGTTTCTTTGGAGGACTCTAGAAAGAGTTATGTATGCATGAAATGCAAGTATTAATAACATTTAAGGTTCAAAAACTTTTTCATATAGAAAAATGATCATCAACTAATGGTTTAGTGAATATGTCAGATACTTGATCTTCAGTATTCACAAACTTTATCTCAACATTACTATTCTAAACATGATCTCTAATAAAGTGATGTTTTATATCAATATGTTTGGATCTAGAATGTTAAATTGGGTTCTTAGCAAGATTAATAGCACTAATATTATCACATAGGATAGAGATTTTGGAATATCTCAAGTGATAATCTTCTAGTTAGTTTCTAATCCACAATATTTGTGTGCCATAATTTGCAATTGCAACATATTCAGCTTCTACTGTTGAGAGAGCAATTGCATTCTACTTTTTGCAAGACCAAGTGATGAGACATTCTCCAAAGAATTAATAGCATTTTTGGCCACTCTATCTCCAGACATTAGCATCACAGAAACCTACAATCTTACTAGATGTGCCTTTTTTATACCATAGACCTAGATTAATAGTACTTACTAAATATCTTAAAATTCTTTTGACAACATTTAAGTGTGATTGCTTTGTATTAGATTGAAATCTAGTACAAATACCCATACTTAATTGAATGTCCAGTCTACTGGCAGTAAGATAAAGGAGTGAGTTAATCATAACCATATAATTACTTTCTAAAACCTTTTCACCATTCTTATAAGTGTCAATGACTTGAGAATGATGCATAGGGGTGCTTATAAGTTTGGCTTGATCCATATTGAACCTTTTTAAGAGTTCTTTGGTGTACTTTTCTTGATGGAACAAGGTTCCCTCATTTTGTTGTTTGATTTGAAGTCCCAAAAAGAACTTTAATTCTCTCAACATGCTTATCTTAAACTCACTCTGCATTAGCTTAGAAAACTTTTCACATAGAAAATGTTTAGTAGCACCAAATATAATGTCACCCATATATATTTGGACTATCAGAAAGTGATTATCTTGCTGTAATGTTAATAAAGTCAAATCAACATTACATCTTTTGACCCATTTTTTAGCAAGAAGGTACTCAATCTTTCATACCAAGCTTTAGGGGCCTGTTTCAGACCATAGAGTGCTTTTGTTAACATAAAGACATGGTTAAAAAGGTTTCACTCTCAAATCTTAGAGATTGCCTTATCTAAATTGTAACACCCTCCTAAGTACAACATCATCCTTAAGTCATGACATCAGATTTGAGAGTTGTTACTTATGAGTTAGCAGACCTTGCTTAAGTATCTATAGCAAATTCAACTGATTCATGTAATAAATAATTTGTAATTCTATTAGAATATATATGACAAAGAAACAAAACATCTATTGAGTACAAAGTCAAGTACAAGAAGAAGCTCTTCTATGAGATTTAATACATAGCTATCTCACTTAAGCATTTATACAACACAAACTACTAAAGATCTTCAGCCATTGAGCTACCCTGATATATGCATTTCTAATATGAGCAACTTCTTTATTCTCTTGTGCTAACTGGAAATGACACGGGAACACACAACATAGGGGTGAGAATTGTAAAATTGTCAATTGGGCATTCCCCAAATACACAGTTATAAATATCATTGCCATCATCCCAACCACTTTGGTTTATTAGGAAATATGTGATCTCGCACTAGATAACAATGGTTCATTTTAAAGTTCAAAATCATCCTTCCGAAGTGGGTTTCTTTTAGTATTCAAACACATAATTCACATGTATCATGATGCTCATGCACATAGTAAATCTTCATTTGCAAATAATTCAATATGACATGAGGATGCATGTGATAAATGCAATGAAATTATCTTAAGGTGCCCTGGTGTTACTTGTGACCATAAAACATAATTCCATGCATTTTTCTCTTTTCACCAATATAGGAAAGACTTATTTCATACTGAATGGTATCTACATTAGATAACTCCACAATGGGTAAATATGGAATCTGTAGTGGATAACTCTACAATGGGTAATTCATACCAAATGGTATCTGTAGTCGCTAACTCCATAACAAGAAATAGACTGCTTATAAAGATTAAGCTCATTCCTATACGTGATCATTGGACTTCATTTTTTCCTCTTCTGAATCCCACATACATGATCATTGGACTTCATTTTTTTTTCTTCTGAATCCCACATAGTTCTATTCTTAGTCGATACATCCACCAACTCATAATATCCCTAGGGAAGTTCCTCTTTTTGCCTTTCTCTTCACCCAATATAAGTCTTATTTCTGTTTTGTCCATACGTTAGAACATGCACAATTGAAATTCATAAATTCTCTTTTGCCATATAAATGTATCATTTACTTTTCTTTTTCCAAATGCATGCATAAAGCACTTATCAGTATTAATTCACAATATAATTTCAATCATGCCTCATCAACCAATTTTTGTTTCCTCTAGCATGCATTTATATAACACAAGTCACATGGCCAAATATTTAACATCAAGTATTCATGTCATACTAGAACCAAAATGCCATTATGTTACCAATATAATGCCTTTGCACAAATACAACACATGGGCAGATTTTACAGCTTTGTAGCACAAATTATTCTGTATCTCAAACAGTTGAATCAAGACTACAAAAATTATCCATGACATTTCAATGTGTCCCAAGGTCCTATAAAAATTTCAGAGCAAAAATAGTTCTCTAACTTTGTTAACAAAATTGTACAAATTTGGAAGTTAAAAACTGCTTACTTTTAGTCATAACCAAAAGTTTCAATTTTATTACGCTATCTAATGAACATATAAAATCACACAAAAATTTAGGTTGGAATTCAAGATGTCTTCAACATTTGTAAAAATTTCAAAGGAAAATTCGATCATTTGATATTGTAACAAAATTAGACAAATTTATAGCGTTAGATTTGACTATGCAGACTACAACCCTAACTGCCTTGTTTTTAGATTTTTAGAAAATATTAAAAGTTATTTTTAAGACCTAAGAAAATTACTAGAGACATTTCATATGTTAGCTTCATCCCACAAAACTTTCAGCTTAGGAATAGGTCTCTAAATAAGTAAGAAAAATCGAGTAAATCCATTTGCCTACCTAAAACCAGGATTTCCAACAACATAGCTCAAAACATATTTTGAGAAAAAGGGTTCTCTAACCTTATCCAAACACTCCACCAAATTAGAAATATTAATATCTATATATTATCAACCAGTAAACCTAAAAATATCAAGTTAAATTAGTAAACAAATTGGAGAAACAAATTTGAAACAAGAAAAAGGTTCAAAATCTCTAATTGTGAAAGTTTAAGGCTTCTAACTCCAAAGAATCTTTCAAAGATGATTTTTCCTTACTTTAAGCCTACCAAATAGCTCTAAGCCTTTCCTTAAATAGTATAGAATGATAGCTCAAGGTTGATATTGGAGATTATTCAAACTTTCAATTGGTTGGTTTTGTAGATTGTGATGAGTAGAACAAGATTTATGAATGAATCTTGGTGTTTTAGTGATTTTGAGCTGGTGTTTTGGGGATTTGAAAGCAAGAATAAAGGTTTTAGACTAAGAACAATGGAGGAGGTGTTCTTGGAGGGTTCTAGCCAAAATTGATGATGATGGAGTGATAGAGTTGGTCCTATGTTTGGTGGTAATATTTATCTAGTTTCAAGCTTTCTTTCTTTCTTTCTTTTTGAAAAAGAAATGAAATGAATGGCTAGGATTATTTCCTTGATCAAAGAATGACTCATGGTTATCCACTTAGCTTAACATAAGTGGCTCACTTTAACTTGGTGAGCAAGTAGCTTTTTCGTTGTTAAAATCTTACACCGAACGGATGAGATATTAGTTCCCAAGTAAAATAATAATAAATGAAAAGTCATTATTAAAACTTGTTTTTCATGTTTTAATCAATGTCATCCACTTGGCAAAAAGTGGGTGGTAGAGATTACTTGGTCACCAAGTAACTTTTTACGGTGTTGAAAATCGCACATCAAAACTTTACCAAATGGGTAAAACACCATACCCGAGAAACTTGAAATATCTTTACATGGGCTCCAGGCCTTATAGTCTGTATGGACCCCATACAATGCTCTATCTTGATCCTCGGGCCTATTTCCCTTAGCTCGGAATACCCTTGATTCTAGTTCCATAGTTACTATTCATCTCTTTGAGCCCGAAAATCACTATTCACGCCCAACCTAAACATTTTTTTAACCCATCCCTTGGGCTATTTCATCATTGCTACGTCTGTCAAATTTTCAAAATTTGGACTAATGAAGTTCAAATAAATTTTTAAATAATTTTTGGGGTGTTATATTACCACCCACCTTAAAAAGAACTTTGCCCTCAAAATTCATTTGAAGTTGATTTCAAAAGACAGTTTTCATAAATCCAACAAGCAATCCAAACACAATTCAATCAAATCTTGTAATGTAGTAAAAATGTCCGTATTGTGGATTGAATCTTCGGTTGGTGATGTCCCTTTAGCTATTCTGGTGTAATAGGCTCAAGTAATCTTCTAGTGCTATTCCACTAAAATTCTACATCGGCCTCTCGCAAGTAGGTAGCTAAAGCTGTAACACCCCGATTTCTCTGTCCGAGGGAAATGACCAAAATGCCCCTGAGGTCATTTCCTGATCCGAACTCGAGGGTAACCAACTCGATCGTCCTCGAAGGGTCAACTCAATGTTTGAAGGGGATTAAATGGCCCTTGAATGCTTTCGGAAGCGAAAATTTCATTTTCCGCAGTTTCGGGTCAAAATGACCAAAATACCCCTATAGCGTTTTACGCGGGTAAAGGTGCCGTTTGAGCCCGGAACTTTCCCCAGAGGTTTAAAAACATGTTTTCATGTGTCTAGAGGTCTCTGTTCAAGTCCCGGTGGTCCCGGGCAGTTTTAGTGCAAAATTACGATTTTGCCCATAGAATAGTGCTTTTGAGCTTAATGACGTAATTAAGCAAACCTAAGCAATATTAGGCTCTAAACGAAGATTAATTTATTTCCCTAATTAATCTAGAGTCAAAATAATTTATTAAAGTTAATTAGAACCTAAAATTGCTTAGATTAAACTTAAATCCCTTTTTAGAACTCAAGACTCCTAGTCTTGGAATCTTGAATAGTGTTTTCTCTCTCCAATTTCTTAAATCAAGGAAATGTGTCTAGAGTTATTTAGACTCTAAATTGAGGATTTAACTCACTAATGGTGCAAGACCACTCCTTAATTATGTCTAGACCACCTTAATTACCCATTTTCCTTACCTAAACACTTTCTTACAAATTCCTAATCTTAAGCATAATCAATGATACACCTAAACACAACTCTAAACCACAATTAAAATGCAAACTAATCCTCCCCATGGGCTGATGCATTTCGGCCAGACCTCATCCCCTTTGACCACATATTAAATTGTTTTCTCACTCAAAGAACCATGCTTGAAGCCATACCTTGAACCATACCTCACCATACCTTAAGCCATACCTCATCATACCTCAAGAACACATTATCTCACCTCATGGAACTCATGGAAAGCCTCCAATCTGCACCCTCATGGCCGAAACCTCTTCACCCATGAGCTCCCTCCATTTGTTTCATTTCTCTATAAATAGAATGCCTTGAGGAGCTTGCACCACTTTTAGATCATTTGCTAAGTTTAGGAACTCTCAAAGCTTTTCTTTTTCTCTCAAAGTTTTTGTGTTCTTCAAGTTCTTGGAGTTCCTCAAGTTCTTCATCTTCTTCTTCCATCTTCAAGTTCATCACATCAAGTAGGGATTTTCTTTCATGTATTCTTTCCTTTAAAGTTCTTGTTTTAAGCTTGATGTTCATAGTTTCTCTTGATTCCTTTTAGAACTTCTTTTCTTCTCCTTTTCCCTCTTTATGTTTCGGCCATAGGCCTTGGAGAACAAAGGAATGAGAGCTTGATGATGAGAGTTTCATGATGATGTTCATCACTTGAAACAAACTCTGGAGCTTGATCTTTGTTCTTGAGCAAAAATGTTTTTAGTTTTTCCTTTCTTGAACTCTTGAGAACTTTAGCTTTAATGATGTTTTAAAATGGCTCTATGAACTCAATGATGAGGACTCATGATATTGGTGTTAATATATCATCAAGATCATGGACTTTAGAGTTTTAAAATGTTCCTTTTTCTTCTTGAAGATTTCGGCCATTACCTTAAATTTTCTAAGCTTCATGGTTTGATTTCCTAAAAATATTATGTTGAGTTTTAAAGAACTCTAAGCTTGACTTTACCTTGTTTGGATGAGTTTGGGTTATGGTTTAAATTCCTTTAAAGTCTTGTTAAGAGCTCTAGAAAGATAAAATGAACTTGCATAATTTATTTTATGCTTGCATTCATATTTACATTCTTGCTATGCATCTTTACTTTCTAGCTATCACTTAAGAACATAAAGATTAAAATGGAACTTGTATCATCACTTAATTTAATTCTCGAAGCCTTTCTATTTCGGCCTTAAAGTCGATTGTTGTTGGGCCTAGAGCACTAAAATAAAGAATTGAACTTGCATTACCATCTAATTAATTTCTCGAATGCCTATCTATTTCGGCCTTAAAGTCGATTGTTGTTGGGCCAAGAGCACTAAAATAAAGAATTGAACCATGCATATTTACCTTCAAGCTTGCACGTTTAAGTTTATGCCTCGCATATTTACTTTCAAGCTTGCACGTTTAAGTTTATGCCTTGCATATTTAAATTTAAGTCATCGCTTTACCTTGTAAGCAAGATTAAAAATGAAAAGCATGAGCACGTTTAGTTTATGTCGTAACTTAAGAACCTAGAGCTCAAAGACTTGCCCATTTCATTCCAAGATAAAGTTAAATGTGAATGTATTCCTTGAATGCATAATTTCGGCCAAGTAGTGATGATGGACTTGCAATGAGTTTTAGTAGCATGATGGACTTACAATGACTTGCAATGACTTTCAAGGAAAACATATTCCATCCCCTAAAAGAAACTAGCTAACTAGAAATACCGTAAAGCTAGAATTTAACATAGTTTTGACCCATTTGTTTATGGAACTTTTCCAAACTGTTTTAATGGGGACATAATCAGATTTAGATTGTTTAGACATGAAAAACTTGGTATCATTTGAGTTAGAATTGAATTCTAGCACCTATGGTGAAACTAGTAACTAGAAAACCGTAAAAATGCAAATGTAGAACTCTTAGAACATTTAATTTTCTGGATTCTGTCCAGCACCCTTACAACATGGTAAATATGATTAATAATTAGTCCTTAAGCATAGGAATGCCTCATAATTGATTTAGATTTAATCCATAGCGCCTTCGGCGAAAACGGAACCAAGAAAAGGTCTAAAACGTAAGTTCTAGAACCCCGTATTCACATGTTAGGATTTCCACCCTATGCCACTCAGATTTAAAAGTAAAATGAGAGGATTATGAATGATGTTTAATTATGAGCCTTAGGTGCTTAAAATATGAACGACGGATGTAGAGAACTATATTTCAAGATTAAGACCCGTAAGGGTCAAAGCATAAGCTACTGTAAGGGTAAGCGTTTGGATGTTTTATGATGATGCATAAAGTATGCTAATGATGATGATGTTATTCATATGAGGAATTTATGAGGTTATATGTTTATGTGGCATAAAGCAAATTTGGAAGGAAATTCGGTGTAATGACCGTTGTGCCGCCGAATTTCCGACAAATTTGGGGACTTAAAGAAATTTTGAAAATTAAGGTACTAAGATGGGTTCTAGGATGACACCGGTTCGGCCGAGCACCTCCATAGAACTCATGTGACATCGGTACCATTTTACACTCTTAGGTGACACCGGTTCGGCCGAGCACCCCTAAGAGAATTGCCCCCTAACCCGTACTCAGATAGTCGGGATTTATGATTTATGATACGCTTATCGTTAAGTGGTAAGTAAGAACTAGTGACGACTAGTTAAGGTATGAGCTCATAACCTAGATGTATGACACGCTCGGTGACACCGGTTCGGCCGAGCACCCCCAGTTCGATTGTCTTTTAGGGTGGCCCATGAGGAAAAGAAGTTTCATGATTATGATTATGTCACTAAGTTTTGTCCCATATGAATGTTACTATTGCCACTTTATGCCACCAAGAATGATGATGCTTGATGTTATGTTTTATGTATGTGCATTAGATAGTGCCATGCATACATTTTCTATTATGTTGCATTCATGACATTAAGATCATCCTAAAATGAATGGACCTTGGCTAAAATATATTTTTAAGTTTAAAATGAACTTAATACATGCTCAATCATTTTGTATAAATAAACCCAAGGTTCCTGAGGACGTAGATGATGACGCCTAGGTAGTAGGAGGCCCTACTGAGATTCTTTAGCAAGATTCTCACTCCCTCTACCTCTTTCTTTCCGTCACGTCTTCAGATGGCGACGTTCGTGGTGTTCGTGGACACGCCGACATGGGAGGTGCACCATGACCCGGACCACGGGTCATTCCATTTTGTGGGTCGATGCACGGTTAGAGTATTCATGTTTATGGGTCGGCCCTTCACTCCCCCTGTACATTCCCATCGTTTCTCCCCCGTCTCACCTTTTGGCGATGACCTGGTGTTCGAGCGCGCACATCCCCTAGAGGAGAGGCTTCGTGCACCCATCATCCACGTCCGCCGCTCGAGACTACCACCAGTATGTGCCCCGTTGCCCGTCGTCCTTTTCGGAGACGGATCCTTCCGAGGATTTGGCAACCCAGGCACCCTTCGAGGGATCTTCCCCCTCCATACCTATGGACTTTGGAGAGGATAGCAAGCCCACCGTGACTCAGCCGAGGCGTGCACGACGACCGAAGATGCGGCCATACCCCGGGGCTCACACTCGATCCCCGCTCCGCCTCTTCACGCCCGAGGAGCTCGCCCGATTTCCGGATATCCGCCTCGATCACGAGATAGTCGCGATGGGAGGCCGTGGATGGCCCGAGTTAGAGCACACACCACTTAGATGGGGATAAACCTTCTTTTGTTTAAAGGTTTCCCATTAGATGCACTCGGGTAGGGGAGTAGATTATGTTTATGCTTATGTTGCACTTTCTTTTATGCATTTCCCTTGTACTAAATTAAGACCCACACTTATAAGTGGGCAAGTTATATATATATGAGATGATATTCAGTGATGTTCATGTTGTGCCTCATGTTATGATGTTGTGAGATAATTGTTTCACTTTACATGGTGTACCGCTTATCGCATCACGCGGCTCTCACTTTTATTTCAAAAAAAAATTACCCGTATTTTTCGCTAAGTAATTCAAAGTTAAATGAGAACTATGAAGTAACAGACTAATGATTAACCTAAATATGTTCTAGAGTATTGGGTTAAAAATTAGGATGTTACAAAAGCCACTTTCTGAGCTTCTATACAAGCCATCACTGAGAGGATTTTCTCCATTTCTTTGATTCATCCATTTTCCTTGTTTGGATCGAAAGCTCCTCTAAATGGCATTAGGTTGATCTTCCTAAATTCAGTAAATTTCTATTATCCCATGTCCATGCCAGTTCCCCTTGAGTTTCCCAGTGGATTCCTTTCAGCATTTCGGTCTAATCTCTCCATCATCCAATTGCTACTACAACTTGTTCCCTTATAATAGTAGCCATCTCATGAGAAGTATCCATCATGTCTTCTGGCTCAGCATTCTCATTCCTTGTAACACCCTAATATTTAACCTAGCACGCCTAGGATGTATTCAAGTTAATTATTAGCCACTACTCTTTTGTTCCAGTTCTTAATTCTAAGTTCTAGAAAATACTTAGTGAAAATATGAGTAAATTTTTTTGTGAAATAAGAGATGAAAACGTGAGCCACGCGTCCTGTATTCATTTGATTCGTGAACAATAATAAGAAGCCATACATGCTATGAATAAAATCACAAGATCATACATAATAACCATCATATTATATAAATAAAGGTTCTGCCATACACCAAGTAGAATAGTAGTATAAGTACAGTCATCCGAACGAAATATATAGAAAATATAAACTACATAGACTAGAAAACCTCACCCACTAGAGTGCATCTAAAGTAGATAACCTCAAAAGCAAAAGAAGGCTATCATATGCCGACTATATGCACAAGCACCACCAAGACTGTTGCTAGCTCCTACTGCTGCCCGCCCCAAAGGAAAGAAACATATCCAACCCCCTGAGCTAGTTTGGCCCGGGTAGCCAAACGGTGAGCAGGTCGAGCATGGGCTCCACGTCGGGGTATCATCCTCACTCGTCCCCCAATGGATCGCCTGCGTCACGGTGGTCTTACTGCTCTCACCAAACTCTATGGACATGGTAAATGAGGAACCCTCGGATGGCACCAGGATAGCTGAGTCCTCAGATGGATCCATCTCCAAATGAGCCATGAGGGAACAGGGCACATACTCCAGGAAGGAACGGATGGCAGAAGCGGTCGACTGGGTACAGTGAGTCTACTCCTTACAAGGATGTCGCCAAAAGGGGAAGCGGGAGAGAACTGAAAGCTAGAAACAGGGTGGGAAAAATGGCAATCCATGTATATAAAAAGGCGAATGGCACAACAACCCACGAAGTTATGACCGATGGGCGGTGTCATAGTGCATCTCCCACGTGGGTGCATCAATGTAAATCCCGAACATCGCCATCGACCTCTGAAGACGCGATGGAAAGAAAAGACAGAGGGAATGAGAAACTTGACAAATAATCTCAGTAGGGTATCCTTCTATCCTAGTGTCATCATCTACATCCTCAGGAACCTTAGGTTTCATTATGAAATAGTGAGTATACATAAGGTTCAATTATTAAGTTTCTAAAATGTCATTTACTGAGGCCCATTCATTTTAATACGTGTCTTGGATGCCATGAATGCATCATGCCTCATCATGAAATGCGTGTCAATGCAAGATGCAACATACTAAATGCAAACATAAGTGATGCTCATGGATCATAGTAATTATAACATGAACTTCTTTAATTTATCTTTTAGGTGACTTACCATTTCTTTCTCTCATTTGGGGCCACCTTATTACTCTGCCTTTTGAGAGTTCTAGGTTATGAGCTCATACCTCACTAGTTGTCACTAGCATACTCTTATCTGTAAGATAAGCTAACACCTGACTTTTAAGTATGGGATAGGGGGCTAGGATCACCTTTCATAACTTTAATTTGGGGAGTCCAAAGGATCACTTCCTTGTGGGATCACCTCTCATAACCTTTAATTCGAGATTCTAGAGGATCATTTCCATATGTTTTATGTCACATTAACATTAGCATGTTATATTTAAGATGCAAGAACACAACATATCATATAATGTCACATGCTTTCATGATTATTTTAACACATGCATCTTAGTCATTCTAGGTGTAATCACAACATGCCACAACAATTCTCATGACTAATAACCAAGTAGGCAAACATAATCATCACATAATCCTTAAGTATATTAAATCATAACATCTCATAGAATAAGCAATTTCACTATCTCTTAATGGATTAAATCCCCTATGTTAGGTAAACCCAACTTTTGTATTTTTTCTTTTATGCATCTAAGGAATCAATTACAATGTTTCTCATTAATTACTGACCTCAAAAACATCATTAAATAAATCTAGACAGGTTTGAACAGAAATGAGAATAAGTAAATTTCGGTGTTCTAGGAGTTACGTTTTTTACCCTTTCTCATTACCGATTTTTCCTACAATGCTATATTATCAATGATTCCTACACATTTGGGCAACCTTATATAGCATATAACAAGTCTGGAACAATTAGAACAGAATCCAAAATTTAACATTCTAAAAGCATGTAAAATTGCAAGAATAAGCATTTCTAGTAACTAGTCTTTCTCAAAGATTAATTCTAAGTCATGGAACATTCTCAAAGACAATTTACCTCTTGGAAATATAAGCAAATACTCTAGGGTCAGTAGCAAAATTAGACAGCTCAATAAAAGGATTTTGGGTATGTAAGTCATGTACTAACACTTTAATCAACATATTTCTCTAGGGAAAATTATAAGACACAAACTTTGAACCCTCAAGATAATGATACTCCAAACCTTAAAACTTCATTTCCTTTGAAAACAAAACCATTTTATAAATATAAATGCCCATGTAAGTTGAAAAGGGTAAGTCTTGAGCTCTAGATTAATTAGGCGATGGCATAAATTTAAATGTACAAATACAAGCCTCATTTTGATCTTGGCATTATAAGGTGATGACAATGGAAATATAAATATGATATACAAAGCTTGAATATAAATATGAGAATGCAAGCTCATTTTTAATCTTTAAATTTTAGGTGATGGCTCAAAATTAACATGCTAGACAAGAAATATAAATATGAAATGCAAGTTCATTTTCTTATTTTCAAGCTTTAGGTGACAACTTGGAAATAAATATGGGGTGCAAGGCTTGAATGTAAATATGAAATGCAAAGACTTGAAATATAAATATGAAAGCATTTCCATTTATTATTTCTTTAGGTTCTAGGCTCAAGACTCCTGTTTAGAGTGATAACTCCAAAACAGCGATCAGCTTCAAAGTTTGTAAAGTGAATGAATGTCCAATTATTCCTTTTAAGTTTTTATGCTCAGGACTCCTATCTAGAGTAATTACTCTAGAACACTGATCAACTTTAAGGTTGAAAGGGGTAAGTCTTAAACTTATGTTAATTTAGTGACAACATAAACATATGATCTTATTTTTGCTCAAGTAAAACTTATCAAAGAAAACCAAGTGACACCTTCATTTGCCAAAACTCCCAGAAGTGAACCCTTCAAGCTTTAGAAGTCAAGTAAATGATGGTTTTGCAACCAACATCCAAGATCTTCATCATCAAGCCATGGTCTTTCAAGAACAAGGCCATCAAGGCCGAAAAAGAAAATAAAGAAAAGGAAACCTTTTAGGCCGAAAAAGAAAAGAAGAAAAGGAATGAACCAACATTTCAACATTCCAACCAAAATTATTCGAATGAAAAGAGTAAAACTTTAAAACAACTCCCTACCAAAGGTATTTTTCTTGATGAAAGAGAGCTTGATTTTGAGAAGAAATGAAAAGAACAATCTTTCCCTTGGGCAAGGGAATGGTTTCGACCACTAGAGGAAAAGAAAAGGAAGAAAGGCTTGTCTTGGGTTTTGGTATTGGGAATGGAGAGGTTAAGTATTTTAAGGGAGGTTAATGGTGGTTGTGTGGTGGTTTGGGGTTGAGATGTGGTGGTTAAGGGTGGTGCTCTTGGAAGAAAAGAAGAAGAAAAAGAAGAATTCTAGAGAGAAAACCTGAGGATTCTTGAACTTGAGATTTGCAAGAAAATGAGCAAATGGCCTTTTGAGAGCTTCCTTGTATTTACAGAAAAACTCAACATGAGGAGGTGTAACGCCCCGATTTTCACTAAACTTTTAAAATGATCAAAATGCCCCTGAGGTCATTTTTACCTGAAACACGAAGACGGTCGGCTTTGGCCATCCTCATAGGGTTCATATGTTGTATGTAGGGGATTGTATGATTGTGAATGTCCAACGGAGCAGAAAAACCTCATTTCTGAGATTTCTGCGCATAAATGACCAAAATACCCCTGTAACAGATTTAAGGTGGTTTTAAAGTTCCGTTTTGACCCGGACGTTGTCCCGAGGTTTAAAACAATGATTTTAAGGCATGAACTATGTTTGTTTAAGTCCCGGAGGTTCCGGGTAACTTTTGGTGAAAATTACGATTTTACCCTTGCATATTACATTTTAAGCTTAATGAGTTATTTAACTCTAAACCTAAGCAATATTAGGCTCTAATTAAAGGTTAATTAATTTTTGTACTTAATCTAGAGCCAAAATCATTATTTAAAATTAATTGGAACCT
This sequence comes from Dalbergia cochinchinensis, assembly GCA_031216125.1. Classification (NCBI taxonomy): domain Eukaryota; kingdom Viridiplantae; phylum Streptophyta; class Magnoliopsida; order Fabales; family Fabaceae; genus Dalbergia; species Dalbergia cochinchinensis. Next base: position 26,937,636 of record CM062371.1, read on the forward strand.
AGAATTGCTTAGGGAAATTCAAACTTAATTCTAGTCTCTTTCTTTAAAGAGAAAAAGTATCTATAAATAGTGTTTTCACTATTCACGCTCCCTTTTCCAAGAAAGGTTGTCACACCCACATCACTAGTCATAGAGGTATTGACTCCATTAAACCTACAAGACCACTTCTAACCTAAGGGATTATAGCTTTAATTAACTAGTTAGTTTACTTAAAGTACCTACTTAACAACCATTAATCCTAAGCCTAATTTATGTCACACCAAAGCACACTTCTAGAACATGATTTGAGGATATATTTTTGCTCTCCAAGGCTGCCCAAGTGGCGCCACCCTCCCCCTAGAAGTCAAATAAAAGTTACTCTAAAGTTGTCAAGCTACCCTATGACACATGTCTTGTACTCTTTCAATCAATGTCCAACTTTCAAGAAAAATGTCATTCAAAGATTTAAAGAATAAATTATATAGTCAATCAAGGTTTTCAATTCATTTCTAAATTAAAAATATTTATGTCATTCAAATTCAAAAAGAATGAATTGTTTTTGTGGTCATTCAAGCTTTCAATCAAACTTTTTCAAGACACCATGTCTTACACCACCTTACCTATGCTTTGGAAATTCAAGCCTAGAAAATATTTTCTTCTTTTTAGACATGGAATGCACGGTTTTTTTCCACCCCTTTACAGCCCAAAATTTTATGATTTTATTCATTTAAAAGGTTTGGAAATAAGCTACATTTTTAGCCATACTTTAGGACATGCATAGCTAGACTTTTCACCATGCTTTGAATGACTAACACCATGCTTTGAACAAAGATATTTCTTCCCTCTTGTGGCTGTAAAATGGCCGAGTTCTTCCCCCCAAAAAAGGCCACCATTATTTCAATTCATTTTACTTCTCTATAAATAGGTAGCTTAGGGAACTTGAAGCACCTTTTGTTCATTTTACTAAAGCTTAGAGTTTAGAGCACTTTGAGGTTTTCTTTCTCTCTCAAGTTCAAGAGTTCATCCTCTCCAACTTCTTCATCTTCTTCATTTCCTCTCAACCCTAAACACTTGGTAGGGAGCTTTTCAAATAATGCCTTTCCTTTTTTATCTTAATGCTTAATGCTTGATCTTGCTTGAATGTTGTGTTGTGGTGAGTTTTCTCAGTAGTTTCATTTTGGTTTTCTCCTTCTCTTTTTCTTTCATTTTTGGCCTCAAGGCCAAGGTAATGAGAGCTTGATGATGAGTGCTCTCCAAGATGAAACTATGAGTTCATCTTAAAGTGAGGCCTCTAAAGCTTGAACCTTTCTTAAGAAAAAGTTCCATCCTTTCCCCTTTTTCTTTCTTTTTCGGCCTCAAGGCCAAGATGAGGAGAGCTTGATGATGAGTGCTCTCTTGAGATGACCATGTGTTCATCCTAACATGAGACCTCTAAAGCTTGAATCTTGTTTGAGAAAAGTTTCATCTTTTTCAAGTTTTGGTTAAGACAAGGTTATGTTTTTCATGAAACCTTTTTGGAACTTTTGTTTCCTTGAGATTTTGGCCATAAAGGCCTAGGGTACTTGGAAAAAAGATAGCTTGGTGATGAGGGCTTCATGTTGATGTTTGTCACATGAACAACCTCTAAAGCTTGAGTTTTCTTAAGAAAAGTTTATTATTTCCAAGTTTTACTCAAGAAATAGTTGTGTTTCTCTTGAACCTTTGAAAACTCCATCTCTTTTCCTTGAGGTTTTGGCCATAAAGGCCTAGGGTACTTGGAAAAAAGATAGCTTGGTGATAAGGGCTTCATGTTGATGTTTGTCACATGAACAACCTCTAAAGCTTGAGTTTTCTTAAGAAAAGTTTATTATTTCCAAGTTTTACTCAAGAAATAGTTGTGTTTCTCTTGAACCTTTGAAAACCCCATCTCTTTTCTTTGAAGTTTCGGCCATGAAGGCCTTTGGGACTTGAAAAAATGGTAGCTTGATGATGAGGGCTTCATGTTGATATATGTCACATGAACAAAACTCTAGAGCTTGAACTTGGTTCCTAGACCAAGTATGATTTCGATTTTATTCCTTTATGTTTACCATGAGTTTGGTTTTGATGGAAGTTTAAAGCATAGTAAAATACTCAATGATGAGGACTTGAGATGTTGGTGTTTGAATCATCAAGATCTTGGTTCCTAGAGTTCAAAAATGGTTTGTTTCTTCATGATGAGGATTCGGCCACCTCATGGTTTTTGAGGATACTTCTCTTTTTATATATCTTGGTGTTATTAGTGTGTCTTTTCTTGTAAGGATGAGTTTTGGGTTGGACTTAGTTCCTTTTTAAAGTCTTTTAAGAGCTCTAGTTAAGATGTAAAAGAAACTTGCATTCGTATTTACTTTATGCTTTGCATAGCACGTTTATTTTCTATGCTCTCGGTAAGACCCAAGATAATGAATGAACTTGCATAATGCACGTTTATCTTTCGAGCTTTGCATCTCATTTTATGTTTCAAGTCCTCACTAACCTCCAAGAATAAAAAATGAATATGCACATCATATTTACTTTGAGCTATCACTTTACTTTCTAAAGGACCCTAAAATGAAATGCATAGCACGTTTATTTTATGTCATCACCTAAAATACTAGAGCTCAAAGACTTGCCCATTTCATCTTGAGAAAAGATTTATCAAGGAGATATTCCTTGAAAATGCATTCGGCCATGTGTATAGGAATGACTCAAAAATGAGTTCATTTAGTTGCAAAGGCCTATAAGTGTATGTCTTAGAATTTTTCCTAAGAGTAGATGAACTTAGCAAAAACTTTAAATGTGATTTCAAGTTTAGATTCTTTGTCAAGGGCAAGTTTAAATAGCTACTGCCCTTGGTGTTTTATGATGGGTTTTGGCAAAATAAACTTTGATTTTATGTAGTCTTGAAGTCCCAAAAAGGTTCCAAGAGAAACTAGTGAGTCATATGTTTGAAAGTGAAGTTTTCCTATGTTTTCATGCCTCAAGTTTTTGGTTCTGCCTTGTTAAAATTCCAGCACCTTAAAATCTGTTTTGGGTGGTCTAAATATGCTTGAATACCTTACCAAGTATGTGATAATTTTTCTAGGCATTCCAAAGCATCATTTGTAACTTTGTTTGCTTAATGTGTGGATTCTAGTGCTACTTAAAAACAGAAAAATTGAGGTTCTATCCAGCATTGTTAAAGTAGTTGGAATCACATAATATGATGCTTAGATGAGTGAGAGTAACTCATAATTGGTTTAGGTATTAACTAATGTACCATAGAAAAAGTCGGAAGTGAGAAAGGGCTTAAAACGCATTTTCTAGGACACATAATTCATCAAAATTGATCAACTACCTAAAGCTGTCCAACCATAATTAATTAGGATTTAGAACTTAATGGATTATGGTAATGAGGTTAATCAATCCCATAAACATACAAGAAAATAATGGGATAGTTTGAGGTTATCCGATTTAGGGATTTCTACCTTAAGGGATGATTATGTGCCTCTCATTTAATGATGAATTGATGTGTTAGCTCATGACGTATGTGGTGCCATGTGAACTATTACCCCTATGTGATGGTTTGTAATCTCATGTTATTGCTTCTTTAAAAGAATCTTAGAGATGCCGAAGTGGTAATTATGTGGCATCTTAAAGTAACATGTTAAACTTAGGGTGACTTAAAATATGAGAATGTAATCCTTTGAAACCACCAAACTAAGGGTGGGGACAATGTGATTCTAGCCCCCTAAACCCGTACTTAAAGTCTGAAAGTTGACTTATCCCAAGGGATAAAAGTCTAGATACTAGTGACGATTAGTGTGGTATGAGCTCATAGCCTAGAGATTTCTCAAAAGGGAGAAATATTAGGGCAGCCCCAGTTTAAGTAAACGTTTTAATGTCACCTAGGTAACTAAGATAAGTCACCATGTGCCAAGTACCAAGTTATATGATTTATGTTCTATGATCCAAGTTATATGATTTTCGTTCAAATTATATGATTGAAGTCCCACAATTTACTTCCCATGATTTATGTAAATACAAGTGACATGTTAAAAGGAACGGATCTCAGAAATTGAGACTTTAGAAAACTCATAATTGAACCAATATATGTCCATAGTTTTATAAATAACCTGAGATTCCTAGAGACGTAGATGATGACACCTAGGATAGGAGGAGAACCCTACTGAGTTTCTTTAGTAAGAATCTCGCTCCCTCTATCTCTTTCTTTCCATTATGTCTTCAGAGCGAGATGGCGACGTTTGTGCTGTTCGTTGATACACCCCGGTGGGAGGTCCACCATGACCCGGAGCACGGGTCATTCCATTTTGAGGGCCGATGTACTGCACACCCCGTATATAGTTATCGCTTCTCCCCGACATCCCCCTATGGTGACCCCACGATTTTTGAGCGTGCACGGGCATGACATGAGAGGAACCTACGGACCCACTCTGCGATTCGGTGACATGCAGATGCGTGCCACTATCGCAGCACTCGGAGGAGGACCCTTTAGAGGATTCCCCCATGGACCATGAGGACTCTGCCCCCACTCCGCCTCGCCGACCGATGGGCAGCGAGGAGACAGTCACTCAGCATCGGAGGGCTTCGGTGCCTGGACCACGACCCCGACGTGGACGACACATTCAGTGACAGGGCATGCCTCCACCCGCCGAGCTCCGCCCGTGGATTGGCTACGTTCCTCCATACCCGTGATTCTGCTGTATAGATCGGAGGGTAGTCCTTAGTGCACACACGACACGTAGTATGGATGAAACCTCTTTTGTGTTGAGGTTATCCACCTTAGGTTGCACGTGGGTAGGGATGTTTCTTTCTAGTTCATTTCCATGTATTCTGTATTTCCGTTGTATTCATGTTTATTATGTACTTGAAGAGTCCTGCCCCGTAGGGTAAGCATATTATATATGAAGTATTTCAGTTGTAATGGTGCTATGATTTGGAGCCACTTCTATGTTTATATTTCTACACTTTATGATACCGACCCGGTAAGATACGCGCGGCTTCTATTTTAAAGTAATGTTTTGAAAAAAATTGGCTCATATTTTCGTTAAGTTATTTTTCCAAGTATAAAGAACCATGACAGTAAGTAATGACTAATATTTGGCCTAAGTACATACTAGTAGTATTGGGTCGAATATTAGGGTGTTACAGGAGGGTGAAAGGAGGAGTGTTGGCCCTGGTTTTTGGAAGGACGAAGGAAGGAAAAATATCTCATTGCATGGAGTGGTGTAGGCATGGGTTTGGGAATGGCTAGGTATGGGCTTAGGCATGGTTCCTTAAGTGTATTTTAATTGAATTTCAACATGTGATGAAGTGAATGGGGGAGGAGTGGTGGCCGCCTCTTGGAGGATTTGGGGAGGAAAATTTCTCATTTCATTTGGGTTATGACATGGTTTAGAGAATAGGTTTGATTAAGTACTTGATAAGGTATTTGTAATTAAGTGTTTAGATAAGAAAGTGAGTAATTGAGGTTGCTCAAGACAAGATTAAAAAGTGTTCTTGCATAATTAGCGCAAATCCACCTTTATTAGCAAGGAATCTCATCACATGACCATTCCCATGATTTAAGAAATTGAATAGAGAAAATATTATTTCAAATTGATATGACACTATTCTTGAATTAAGAAAGGGTTTTGAGTTTCTTTAAGCAATCTTAGGCCCTAATTAACCTCAATTAATTATTTTGACTCTAGATTAATTATTAAAATTAATTAATATTTAATTAAAGCCTAATATTGCTTAGATTTCGTTAATTACATAATTAAACTTGTTATGCCCTTAATTAGGGGCAAAACGATAATTTTTTACAAAAACTCCCCGAGATCACTGGGCTTAGACAAACGTTAGACATCCCTTAAAAATGACATTTCAAGCTCCCAGGCAAAGTCCGGGTCTAGTCGAGAATTAATTATGTGTCAATTAGTCACAGGGGCATTTTGGTAATTTTGCGCATAGGAACTCAAAAATGGATTATTCTGCTCTATTAACACACATAACACATGTAATCACACATAGTCCCCGTTCAATACTAAAATAGCCCTTTGAGGATAGCCGAGGCCAATTATCCTCATTCTCCTGGTAAAAATAGCCTCAGGGGCATTTGGTCATTTGTACACAGAAAAAATCGAGGCGTTACATTCCTAGTATGTCTGCGGTTTGCCATTGGTTTCTGAACGCACTAACAAAAAATATTGAGTTGATCAGGCTCAACATTCTACTAAATATGAAAACAACTAACTACAGCACCATTAAACTGTAATGCATATCTAATCCCTATATCCTATCATATAGATAAGATTCAAGGCATGACTTATCTACACTTTGGAAGCATAGCTAGTCCATTCCTCAAAGTCCTACAAGGATAAACTGCTTTGATTCCATAATGTAACACCCTCCCAAGTACAACATCATCGTTAAGTCATGACATCAGACTTGAGAATTGTTACTTATAAATTAACGAACCTTGCTTAAGTATCTATAGCAAATTTGATTGATTCATGTAATAACTAATTCATCATTCTATTAGAATATATATAACAAAATAACAAAAAATTTATTGAGTATGAAGTCAAGTACAAGAGAAAGCTCTTCTATGAGCTTTAATACATAGCTATCTCAATTAAGCATTTATACAACACAAACTACTAGTGAACTTCAACCATCAAGCTACCCAAATACATGCATTTCTAGCACAAGCAACATCTTTATTCTCTTGTGCTATCTGGAAATGAAATGGGAACACACAGTATACGCCAAATACACAGTTATAAATGCCATCGCCATTGTTCCAGCCACTTCAGTTTATCTGGAAAAATATGATCATGCATTACATAACAACGGTTCATTTTAAAGTTCAAAATCATCCTTTTGAAGTTGGTTCTTTTAGTATTCAAACACTTAATTCACATGTATCATAATGTTCAAGCACATCGTAAATCTTTATATGCAAATAATTTAATATGACATGAGGATGCATGTGATAAATGTAGTAAAATTATCTTAAGGTGCCCTGGTGTTACTTGTCACCATAGAATTGAATTCCAAACATTTTCTCTTTTCATCAATATAAGAAAGACTTAGTACATATCAAATGGTATCTACAGTGGATAACTCCACAATGGGTAATTCATACAAAATGGTATTTATAGTGGATAACTCCACAACAAGTAATTCATACAAAACGGTATATGTAGTGGATAACTCCATAATGGGAAATAGACTGCTTATCAGGACTGAGCTTATTCCTATACGTGATCATTGGATTTCATTTTTTTCCTCTTTCAAATCCCACACAGTTCTATTCCTAGTCGTTACGTCTACCAACTCATAATATCTTTAGGGAAGTTTCCTCTTTTTTCCTTTCCCTTCACCCAACATAAGTCTTGTTTCCATTTTGTTCATATTTAGAACATGCACAATTAAAGTTCATAAATTCTCTTTTACTACATAAATGTATCATTTACTTTTCTTTTTCCAAATGCATGCATAAAGCACTTATCAACATTAATTCACAATATAATTTTAATCATGCCTCATAAGCCAATTTTTACTTTCTCTAGCATGTATTTATATAACACAAGTCACATAGCCAAATATTTAAAATCAAGTATTCATGTCATAGTAGAACCTGCCATTATGTTACCAATATAATGCCTTAGCACAAATACAACAAATGGGCATATTTCACAACTTTACATTACAAATTATTCTGTATCTCAAACAATTGTATTCATGGCTATAAAAATTTTCCATGACACTTCAATATGTCCCCAAGGTCCTATGAAAATTTCAAAAGAAAAATTGTTATCTAACTATGTTAACAAAATTGTACAAATTCAGAGGTTAGAAACTACTCATTTTTAGTCACATCCAAAATTCTCAATTTTATTACCCTATCAAATGACATATAAAATCACACAAAAATTCAAGATTGGACTTCAAGATTTCCTCTACACTCGATAAAAATTTTAAATGAAAATTCGATCCTTTGATATAGTAAGAAAATTATACAAATTTATAGCTTCAAATTTGACTATACAGATCACAACCTTAACTGCTTCGGTTTTAGATCTTTAGAAAATAGTAAAAGTCATTCTTAAGACCCACGAAAAATAATAGAGATACTTTCATATATTAGTTTCATCCTCTAAAAATTTAAACTTAGGAATAGGTATCCAAATATGTTAGAAAAATCAAGATATTCCATTGCTGCCTAAAATCGGGATTTGTAGCAACATAGCTCAAAATATATTTTGAGAAAAAGGGTTTTCTAACATCATTAAACACTCCACCAAATTAGAAATATAAATATTTATGTATTATCAACCAATACAATAAAAAATATCAAGTTAAATCAGTAACGAAATTGGAGAAACAAATTTGAAACAAAAAAAGGTTCAAAATCCCTACTTGGGAAGCTTTATGACTTTTAACTCCAAAGGATCTTTTAACAACATTTTTCCTCACTTAAAGCTTACCAAACTACTCCAAGCCCTTCCTTAAATAGTAGAGAATGATGGCTCAAGGTGGAGATTGGAGATGATTCAAAATTCCAATCGATTGGTTTTGTAGGTTGTGTGAGTAGAAGAAGTTTTATGAAGCAATCTTGGTGTTTTAGTGATTTTGAGCTAATGTTTTGGGGATTTGAAAACAAGAATGAGGTTTGAGAGCAAGAGCAATGGAAGAGGTGTTCTTGGAGGGTTCTAGCCGAAATTGATGATGATGGAATGATAAGGTTGGTTGTGTTGTATTTATCCTAAGCTTGGTTGTAATATTTATCTAGTTTCAAGATTTTCTTTCTTTCTTTTTTAAAAAGAAATGAAATGAATGTCTAGGATTGTTTCCTTGGTCAAAGAATGACTCATAGCCATCCACTTGGCTTAAGATAAGTGGCTTATTTTAACTTGATGAGCAAGTAGCTTTTTCGGTGTTAAAATCGTACACCAAAATTCCACCAAATGGATGAAATATTAGTCCTCGGGTAAAAAAATAATAAATGAAAGGTCATTATTAAAACTTGCTTTTCAAGTTTTAATCAATATCATCCACTTGGAAAAAAGTGGTTGGTAGAGGTTACTTGGAACTTTTACAATGTTAAAAACTTCATATCAAAGTTTTACCGAACGGGTAAAACATCATATCTATGAAACTTAAAATATCTTTACATGGGCCACAGGCCTAATACTCTATATGGGCCCCAGGCCTAATGCTCTATCTTGTTCCTTAGGCCTATTTCCTTCAACCCGAAATACCCTTAGTTCCAGTTCCATAGTTACTATTCATCTCTACGAGCCCGAAATTTTTTTGCTTTTCAACTCATCTCTTGGGCTGTCCTCATAATTGCTACGTCTGTCAAATTTTCAAAACTTTGACTAATAAAGTTCAAATAAATTTTTAAATAATTTTTGGGGTGTTACATAAATTTCTCTAGAAAGAAATCTAGTCAGGAAGGCAAACTTTATATCCTTTGGATATAGAATGAATCCCATGACGGTTGCAAAAGCAAGTACCATTCTAATGCCTCTAGCCTTGCTACTGGTGTTAAGGTTTCATCACAATCAATTTTCTTTTGTTGATTGTAACCTTGTGCAACTAATTTTGCTTTGTTTCTTATCACCTTTCCAGTTTCATCTAGCTTGTTTCTGAATACCTACTTAGTTCCAATGATGGATTTTCCTTTTGGTTTCTCGATAAGTGTTTAGACCTTGGTTTCTGAATTCTTTTTGAGAGACTACTTTTAAATCAAAAATTCCTTTCTAGTTTCTGTACCCTTATTGATCTACAATATCTTCTTGATCTTTAGATTGTTCTTTCTCATTTTCAGAAAGTGTGTCTCTATAAAAAATGCCACCTTCTGAAGGCTTTGGAACTCTAATATAGCTTTTTGAATTCTTCACTTTCTAGAGCTTACTTTCTAGAGATTGTGCTTTCTCTTACTTGCTTTTTGAAGGTTCCTTGATACTCAGCTTCTCAAGTTCTTTTTCCAAACCAACCAGATCTTAAGAAAGTCCTTTTTGGGCTTTTTGAACTTGATGTAGATGGTCTCTTCAATGCATAGTATTCTTTTGTTGTATACAATGTATGCTTTAGAGACAAAAGAGTATCCTAAGAAAATGTCATCATCAAATTTAGGATCAAACTTTGCGAGCTTGTCTTTGATGTTAAGAGAAAAAAAAGTTTTCAAAAATATGGTTTTCAAATTGTTCTCCATGATCTAATCTAATGGAAGTGATTTGAGTACCTTTTCATTAGAAACCCTTTTCACAAAAGTTTAAATTTTTCAACTAACTCTTTCTTAAAAGCTAAGAAAATAACCTATTTAAATCTTGAGAAATCATTCACGATGACAAGGCAATATCTTTTTCCAGCAAGACTTGTAATCTTGGTTAGTCTAAAGAGATTCATATGTAAAAGCTCTAGGGGCCTTGTGGTTGAAATAACATTTTTGTTGTGGAAAGAAACCTCAGTTTGCTTGGCATTCTCATTGGAATCACAAGTTGAATCCTTGTCATAACTAATCCATGGAAGGCCTTAAATAATCTCTTTCTGAGATAACTGAAAAATTAGCTTATATAAGCATGACCAAGCTTCTTGTGCCATAGCCCTTATCATCCATAAAGGATGCAAGACATTTTATGTCAAAGAATAACACATAAGTGTTATCATGTCTCTTGCTAGATAAAATAACTTGTTTAGAAACTGGATTCATCCTTTGGCATTAAACCAAACATTAAATCCTTGATCATAGAATTGGCTAATGCTCAACAAGTTGTGAGTCAAACCATCCATTAGCAATAGATCACAAATTTGGTGCGAATTATCGTTACCAATATTTCCAATGCCTATGACTTTAGCTCTACCTCTATCAACGAACTTTACAAAACTTGAGTTCTTTGGCCTTAAATTTCTGAACCATTTCTTTTTGCCGAATATGTGTTTGGAGTAGCCACTATCCATGTACCCTTTGTCATCCTTCTAAACATGCATCCTAAGACACAGCTACAATAAAAATAGTTTTTGCTTTAAGTGCCCACATTTTCTTGGGTCCTTTTGGGTTAGTCACTTTTAGGGGATGGTTTCTGACTTGTTTATTTGCTTTATTTATTAGAAAACATTTATTAGGTCGATGCCCCTTTTTATGACAAAAATTGCAAGATGTCTTAATCCTTGCTTTCTTAGATGCGGTAACTTTTGCTTTCTCATCCATTTCCTTCTCATATCCAATCACTATCTTTTGAAAATAAGGTCTTTGACCTCCGAGCATCATATTCAAAAACTTTGGTCCATTTACCGTTTTCTCCATATTTGTTTTACGAAGCTTTGAAGTTTTCTCAAGTTTAGAAATTTCTTTCTAAGCTTTCTGGTCTTTATCTAAAACTTTAGTTTCTAAGGATTTGAATCTAACATTTCAAAACTTGTTTCCTCCTTCAATTTCTTCTTTCTCAAGCTTTATATTCTCAAAATCAATTTTTGCTTTCTCAAGCTCATAAGTCATTTTTTGATGACTTTTTTTGAGGGATATGTAATGAGAAGTTAAGGTTTGAGAATTCTCAAGCAGCACATCATATAATTCTAGAAGATTATCATAGGCAAGTTCAGTTTCTAAAGGTTTATTTACCTCAGTTTCTCCTTCAAATGAGTAACGAGCCATAAAGCAGAGATTGACAACATCTTCAAGTTCATCTTGGCTTTCTAGAGATTCCTTTTCTTCTTCAGAATCACTCCATGTGAAGCATTCCTTTCTTCTTTAAAATGAACTTCATTTGTGCCTTTTTAGCTTTGGACAATATGTTTTGAAGGGTCCTTTCTTCCATAGTTATAGCAGCTTACCTTCTCCATTTTTTTTGTGCTTTTCTTTTTGTGCTTTTCTTATCTTTTCTAAAGTTAATGTCTTCCTCTTCTTGATTATTCTTCCAAGCTTTTGACATATTCCTAACAAGCATGGAGACTTCATTTCTATCTTCTTCCTCTTATTCATCTTCTGAATCTTCCTCATGATTAGAGACTTTAGTAGCTTTCATTGTTTTTCCTTCATTTTGCTTTCTGTGAGAGGACTTCAAGGCAACAAATTTTGTTAGTTCATGGCTTCACCATGAACTTTAGAAAGCACAACCTTATATGTTTTGAAAGACCCAATAAAGGTATCTAAGCTATGGGTTTGAAGATCCTTAGGTTCTGTTATTGCTGCAACCTTAGGAAGCCATTTGGAAGAAAGGCTTGTTAGGATCTTTCTCACTATCTTAGACTTTGAATATCTTTTACCCAAGCCCTTAAGTTAGTTCACCTGGTAGCCATCTCATCAATATTTTCTTATTCAATCATTTTAAACATTTCATATTGATGGACTAACATGCTTATTTTGGTCTCCTTGATCTAGTCAGTTCCTTCATACAGCATGTGAAATCCATCCCAGATTTCTTTAGCCATGTTACAAGCAATGATTTTATGATATTCTGCTTTGCTCAGTGCATAGGTGAGTAGATATTTAGCTTTAGAGTTCATCTAAACTCTTGCTTTATGTTACTCTGTCCATCTACTTTTGGGGATCTCTCTTGAAGTGGAAGGTCCACCTTTAGCTCCTGGTACATCCTCCATAGGAGTGCAATCTCCTTCCTGAATGATCTCCCACAGGTTAAGACTTGTATACTTTATGAATAACTCCATCTTATCTCTCTAATAAGCATAGCCACCACCATCAAAGAATGGGTGTCTATTTATGGAGTGTCCCTCAGCAATGTATGTGAACATTGTGTGCCCTCAAGATCTTTTCCTCTGTAACCATTTGAATGCTCAATCCTTTAGAGGCTTGAGCTTTGATGCCAATTATAGGTAGAAAGTAGCACAAAAAGGGAGGTTGAATCATGCTTTAAACTTCTTTTTAGCTTTTGAATACTAAAACAAACTCTATCGGTTATTCACTTGAAAGCAACTGAAATTATCTTTATGACTTTCTGAACCAAGTAGAAAACTCAGAACTTCAGGAACTATTTTGAAATCATTTTCAAAGACACACAATACCAACTAATATAAATATGGAAAGATAAAGAGATAAAGAAAGAGAGATATTACTCTGAGATTTTATACTAGTTTAGCCAAACACTGCCTAGATCCAGTTCTCAATAACCTAATGAGTTATACTAAAACCCTTTCTAAACCTTGAGAAAGTCAAATATTCTTTGAATAACCTTCTCAAGTTATATCCATTAAACAGTAGTTCCAATTTACTATCACACCTTTTTACTAGCCTCTTCAAGGTAACGTCACTCTAATCATTACTGGATTAGGGTACAAAGTTTTGGTTTTGGTTAGTTTTCTCCAACAAAGAACACTCAAATTTTTTCTAAGAATGAAACAGTGTATAACCTAAAAACTTGAGAGACTTCTTTCTAAATTCTTCTTGAGAAGAAAATGTTATCTAATGAGTACAAGAAAGAAGGTTTTGTGTAACAAAAATTGATTACAAGAAGTAATAGATAAAGTTTTAGAGTACATTGAAAAGCTTCAACATTAGTTATGCAAAAGTCTTCTTTTCATGTGAAGGTCTCATCCTTTTATACTTGGATGTCAAAATGACTGCTTCCTCCTGATTTTCCTTCCTCTTGACACGTGCTAATAATCTTTTTATGTCCTAAGAACTGTCCTGTCGAAGAGTAGCTGAGTTGTATACGAGTTGTCCTTGTAGGTGTAGAACCGTCATCAATTGTGGTTTCTGAATGGAGCTTTAGAAATAACTTTTATATTCTAAACTTGGTTTCTGAACTTTTTCTTCTAGAAGATTAGGATTTTGACCAAGTATAAAAGCAATGTGCCACTGTCAATACTTTTCTAAAAGTTGACTAAATTTGAATTGCAAATTTCCCTCTATTTCTATTAACTTAACATGGCTTCTAAATAATGCGTGCTTTCTGATGTAGCTTCACAGTTTCTAATTTTCGTATTAATCTTCTTTGCTTAGCTCTGAGCTTGATAAGAATCTTTGTACATTTAAAATGTCTTTAGAGTTGATTTCCATTGAGATTGAAGATTTTGATCATGGTATGCACTAGAGAAATTGATTTCTTCAATAATATGACATTTTCTAGACACATAATGCACTTTTTGAATATTTGAACTTAGTTTTTGATGCTAGATATTACTTCCTTGAGTCTCTAACATATTTTAGCTCACTTTCTAAGCTATTTTTCACATCATTAAGGTTTTAAATATCTTTGAATCAGATTATAATCATGTTAAAATATGATATTATGAAAAATATGTCATTAATTGAATTTATATATGACAAGAATAGTCCAATTAAACGCTACAGAAACTCAATTGAAAGATGGATTATTTTAAGAAAAATGTTAAATTATGATGAGTAATTATTCATTATGATACTTATTTATCATAATTTTTTGTTTTCTTCTATTTTTATTAGCTAATAATGTTAAATTATTATTAATAAAAAATTTAATCAAAAAATATTATTAAAATATTTACATTATCGGTACATATATTAAAATTAATTGCTTGATTTAATATGTTGAGTAATATTGAAAAAATCTATTTTAAAATTAACTATACTAGATATGAAAAATCATGAAATAATGATATTGACTTTAAATAACTTCAATTCTCTGTGTCACATATCGTTTGTTGGATATTTGAAATTTAAACTTTTTTCTTTTCAATACATTGTAAACAAAATTCGAAATTTTAATGTGAAGGGATCACAACGCATTTCATTTTATCAATTTTATTTACTTTTTTTGTATTATGCTTTAATCTTACTTTTAAACAAGATGTTATGCAATTATATTTCACAGTGTTACGTTTGTTCAAATTACTATGCAATTATATTTTCAGCGTTACCTTTTATCAAGCTGTTATCCAATTATATTTTCAATGTTACTTCTAATCTAGTCGTTATGTAATTATATTTAAAATTTTATAATTTTAAATAGATTTTTTAATTTATCAAGTTTTTATATTTTAAAATTGACAGTGAGGTTAATTTTTTGTGGTGGGGGAAGTGAGATTGTTTAAAATTAAAGTGTCAAATGCTATTTGGTCAACTGAGTAAATAAAGTTTACATTGACAATATATGATAAGTAAATCCAATAAAATATTTACAAAATTAAAATAATTCCAGTATTCTTTAAAATTGTGAGAACTCTTTAAACTCATCCATTGCATGGGAAAGAAAAAGTACTCGTGTTAATAATATAAGTTGAGAAAAAAATCTATATTTTAATATTATTAAAATAAACTATAAATATTTATTATTTTAAAAATTTAAATCTTGAAATTATTTTAAATAAGTAATAAATTTTGCTTTTATTTTTAAATATTTTTTAGGGTTAAATGTATTTTAGCCTTTAAATTTTAAGTCACGTACAATTTAAACCCATAATGTTATAAACATGCAATGTTACCTCTACAATTTTCAAATTGTGCAAAAAGGTCTTCAATTAATTATACGTCAATTTACTCAGTTAAGTATCCATGTCCAGGTCATGTGATTTTTTTATGGACAAATTATCCTTGCTTTCATGAAATTCCTAATGTGTTTTGTGTGAATGCGTGCTCTGTGGGAGGTGTGGGTTTTTGTTTTCGAGGGGGATTATGGTTAGGAAATTTCATAAAAGGCAAGAATAATTTTGTTCACAAAATTTATCACATGACTTGCACATAGATACTTAACAGAATAAATAGATGTCTCATTAATAAAAGGTCTATTTTGCAAAATTTGAAAATCATAGTGGATCAGGTTGGACGTTTTAAAAAGTCAGGTTTAAATTATACATGGCCTAAAATTTATGGGATAAAATACATTTAATCCTATTTTTTTATGTGATGAATTTCCGTACTTCAGCGAATTGATTAATTGAAGTGGAGAACCAGCTGAAGTGAGGGTTCCTCAGTCCATGGAGCCAACCTTTTGGAAGATTCTCAATTAATTTCCCCCACAACTTGAGTGGAGTAGTGCTGATTGTTGAAGCTTAATTAATTTGCAGCCAAGTGAATCTCCCACTGCCACTTTTATATGTGTTATACACTTCCGCTTCAGCCGTTCTTGCTTGTTTGATGGACCATCCATTGATTACTAAAATGACTAACAGGGTGACAAATTCAAGTGGTAGGACTATATGAGGCCAGGCTGCTTTTGACTTGACTTTTGTTTGCCCCTTTTCAATCTGAAACGCACATTCATAGTTGTTATGGTGCACTGATTTGGTGCAGTGTATGATTCATTAATTATGTTCTCCTTATCAATGCTTCGAATAATGCGATGGATATACTTAAGCTTCATAAATCCGATGAAAACAAAAAGATTTTAAAATCATATTAGATTTAGTTACAAGAAATTTGAGTAATATGCATGAAATTATATAGTTAAATCTTTGTCTCTAAATTATATTGCGATGTATAAAAAAAAAATGGTGCCAATATATCAAGGCTGAAATCTTTTTTTTTTTTTTTGTAAGATTCAAAATCATAATTCACTTATATTAGTGTTCTTACCTGGAAATTTGGTAAGACTGCAGGCTCTATCAATCGTTCGTAGAGTAGGGTGAGATACCTATAAAGATACTTAGATGCTCAAGTAGGTGAATGAATGAAGTAGAGGCAGTAAAAGAGTATTATATATATATATATATATATATATATATACACATATATTCAGATTGTGATATCTAGAAGCGTTAAACTCCTTATATAATGAGAGGTGAATATGTGATAAGTTAGGGTATGTTTGGTTGGAGGATGAAAATGGAGGTAAAAATTACATAAATAAATTTCATGTGTTATTTTACACATAAAACTTATTCAAGTAATTTTTATCCCTATTTTTATTCCTAAACCAAACACATCCTAAGAGATAATTTTTCTTAAATAAAAGAGATATTCTCAACATTTAGTGGAGATTTTATATATATATATATATATAAGTATTTGTAGGGGATATGATAGGATGATATGAGATTTAATGACCTAATAGGAAATCTCATATAATCTCTGATAGTCAATTTAAAAGATTTCTTTGATTAAATTGGTGGAGAATCTCTAGAAGCCTCTATACCATGTGGGTGAGTTTTGGAACTCCTAGGCCAAGTTCTCTAATATGGGCCGAGATCTTAGATCCGTATTTCTACTCCAGTATAATTACATTGCATCAAACTTCTTGACAACCCGTAATTACTATATTTTAGGCGGAGTATGTAGCTCCTTAGTAACAGATTTCACAAAACTATTTATCGGCATGCGTGGAACGTTTGAATATGAAAACTGTTGCATTTGTCAAAGGGTAATGACAAATATATAAGCAAAAAAAATTTTAAAAAAATTATTATATTTCTTAATAATGTATTCTTAATAACTCTTTCGATAGTTATAAAGAGTATTAAATAAAAATTTATTTGATTAATATTATGAAAACATTAAAAAAAATAGTTATTACTTTTTAATTAATAATTAAAACAATTAATAAGAAGAGTTAAAATTTATCTCAAAGCTTGCATAAATAACATACTCGTTTCACGACATAAAAAATTCTGGCAACTATTCACATCTTTTCTAGCTTTTTTTAATTTTTTTTATAATCAAAGTTTTTGATGAGAAAATGTTTGGGCCAATTTATGTTCAGGACATACTTATGGACTTATTGAACACTTAGCTTTTATATATGCACATGCATATCATCCACCAACAAGAAGAATTTAGAATCGAATTCAAGTCATAAAAATATACAAAAAAATAATCCTTGTGGAGAGACTATCTTAATTTTTTTTTTTGTTTATTAGAAGGAAGTTCAACATTTGCTGAGCTATGAACAATCATCACGCGGATCATAAAATTATTATTTCATTAATATCATGTTTTAATTGGCTTAAAATAAATAATTACTTTTAAAAAAATTAAAAATATCAATGAATTAAGTCAAAGACAATTAAAACTGAAATGATTCTTTATTTTAACATATTCACGATTTAAATTCAAAATAATTAGCCTATTTCTTTCTCGCCCCTCTCTTCCTCTCATGAAAAACGCAATTCCACTAAAGTTAAATATAATTAATTCAATTTAATAACTAGCAAAGTTTTCAAATTTTTATGTGAGGGGTTGGCTTAGTTAGTGTCATCAACCATCAAACCCAAAATTGAAGTTGGGTTTATATATAATCGCTAGCACCCTTCACTAAAAATGAAACTAACAGTCCAAAATCTTCTAGACTTTGTGAATGATAGATAAGATAAAAAAAAAAAAAAAATTTCATTGATACATAGTGTGTGAGATGCCGATTTTAAAACCCCACGTAAGTAATATTACTGAATAAGGAAAGTGACAATAGGCTGTTAGTCATATATGGCTACACAACATAGAAGAAGCAGCCAGAGTGCCACACTGGGACCAAAGACTACGAAATGGTTCACAATCACACGCATATCACAGCGGAACAAAGGTTCACAGCGAGGCTGCACATATTTCATGTCAAAATTTAAAAATTCCTTGTGTGATGGATCAAAATATTGTAAATCTAAAACTCCGAAAAGGGAAGGCGTATCTGCCCTAACCCCGCAACCCTGCCTTCCGGCATCATCAGTACCTTTAGATAGCATTTATTTACTATCCTAGGATAAGAAATATAGAAATAGGAATAGAAATATTGGAATAATGGAGACTGTGGAGACAGAAACATAAATAATAAATATATATATATATATGGGTATTAGCAAAAGATAAAAATATTAAATTTTTATCTTCATATTTTGTTTTCACTATCTCTATATTTTAGAGGTACAAAAATTTTATATTTTTTTGACCTGGGGACATATTCCTATCTCTACCACCAAATAGATTTATGTTTTTAGTGTCTCTATATTTCTGTTCCAGCGACTAAAGAAGATTAGGAAGTCCGGGCTCTCATATGAACCATCCCTTTTGTACTAGATAAATATGAACGCTTTCTCTTCTAGGTTAATTTTCTTTTGATTGAAACTAAATTTTAGTCGAGACGATAGATATAACATCATCGCTATACTGCTAGGAAGCGTATTCGTTGCATCTTTTAAATAAAATCTTATATTAATATTTTATTATTAATTTATTTTAAAATTTATGATCAGCTAACTTGATCAAAAGGGTTCAAATCGAACTTAAGAAAATGAAAGACTTTGAAATAACATTTTGATGAAGAGAAAAGTAAAATATCAACATTGTTGATTAAATTATAATGTTAATAAAACATTATACGATTTAAATATTTTGATATGTACAAATTCGGTTGCAAGCTCCAAAGTTTTTAATTACATAGGAAATAATTAATAAATTTGATCATTGGAATTCATTCCTTTATTATTGTAAGCTTCTTATTAATATGTCATGTGAGATGCGTTTTATTTTTTTCCTCGTTATATTAAAATCACAACCTTTTTTTTTCTTTATTTTTTGTTTTCATAATTTTTTAAAAAATTTATTATTTTTTCTATGTCCTTCACTGTTTTCAGTTTCTCTATTTGTGTGAAGAGTACGATACCTGAGATTATGATATTTGTGCATTTGACTTCTCTGTTCCTAATATGACCATAAAGTAAATAAAAAATATAGAAAAAAAAATCACCAGTTGAGAATGTGCGGCATTTTAAAGTCTGACCAAAGAACAGGCTCTTCTGCAGTATCAACCACCAAATTTGAGATTCAGTCATATGAGATGGCGGCTTGAATATAGATTGCCAAAATTAATATAAGTAATACCCAATAAAATAGACAGTAAATGCAGTGCAGTGCCAAATCTTTGATATTCAAGTCAAACATAAACACGAAAAGAGCATGTGCGAATCAAGAACCTTATTACTCTTTGCTTTGAGCCTGCGGCCGCGCAATCATGCAACCCCCTTGAAAGTTATAACATCCCATGAACACATATATTTGATACTACAGAGGATCTCATAGATAATGTCTTACACTTGAACTTGTCGATTAAAGTAAATGAATAAATGATTACTGAGATTGAACAGAAGCCATACACATAGCATAATTAGTACTATACCTCTTTAAGTGGAGAGCAGGTATAGAAGAATCCCCATCTTTATGCCGGGTGCCAGGGTCCATTTTGATGCTCCGTGACTCCACCAACTTTTCTTTATTGGTTCATCATAACTCTTCAATACCGGTTTGCGGAAGCAAAAGAGACTACGAGATTTAACAGTTGCTGCAACCTTCAAATTTAATTTAAAGCAATTTTTTCCCCTAAAAATAAAGCATAATATATTAATTGTTGGACTTCGGCACTATGAAAAGGTCACTATGTAGGCAAGAATGATTAATCTTCTATGTCAAGTCCTTCAGTACAAATGAACAAATCTCATAGCCTGATTGCGGCTGTCCTTATAGGTAAATTAGATACTTACATGTTAATAATTGTTTTAACTTGTATTTTCATTGACACATAAAGAAATTTGGCAAGTTTTGTTTTGCGATCTCAATTCGGGGAATGAATGTGATTCTTCTTTGAGTTATCAAGTTTTTTAACAATTAACAGCTTGTTTGGTTAAGCAATTTTATCCTGTTGGGTTGGAAAAAATTTATCTGGGAAGAAGTGAAATGGTTTGGTTTAGCTTTTCACTCTGAAAAGTGTATCACTTTCATCAAAATTAATTTTGGTGAAAGCTAAAAATTATAGCTTTTACTTTTCCGTTTTATCTCAATTCTTCTAAACTTCACTTTTTTAACGTCTTTCCAAAACATAAATAAATTATTTCAACATCAAATATGTTAAAGTCAATAATTCTTTTCAACACTAATTAGTTCAAAAGCAATTCTACCGAAATCTAAACTAAATGATACTAAGTGTCAAAGAGTATTTTCTATCAACTCAACGTCAACAATGACAACGCAAACAGAATTCATGTTGATGAATTGTTTTTCAATGTGGGCAAAATGATCACAAACAACTTCGAATAGGTAACTTTGATTTTGATTTCAATATCAGACTTACAAGAGTAAGTGCTTGAGTATAATGAACAAATAATAAAGAACATGAAAATGAACATGAAACAAAGGAAAAAAGTAATTGATCCTAGGAATTGAAATAAAATAATGACTCGGTGAAATATCATTATTCTTTTTCTTATTGTTCTTGGCATTAGAGTGACTTGAACATGTGAAAATGTTGCTGGGTGTGTGATTCCAAAGGCTGAAGGCCTCTTATTGTAGACAATCATATACAATAGGATTTTGACACCTATCCCAATGGTTATGATTTGCCTCACATTGCTTCTGTGTAAAGATCTCCTCATTTGTTGGACTACCCACATGTATCATCGATGCTCATGTCGGTGGGCATTTTTGCTGACATTGACCATATTTACTTCCACCAACATTGACTCAATGTAATTTGAATTTAATTCAAATGTGTCAATGTCCACTTTATACTACATAAGCCCTTCCTATAGGTGGAAATGTGCACGAGAATGGGGGTTAAATCGTGCATTGCTTCTTTTTTGCGTTTTCTGAAACGTTTGAAAACAAGTACTATCAAGTGTAAAACTTGTAGCGTAGCAGAAACATAGCTAGTAGTTTCAGAAAGTAGAATTCTGAAGCATTGTTGGTAAACTGATATTAACAAAGAGAATAATAGAATGACAAGAACAAATATCAGCATATGATTGAAAAGAGAATTGCAACAGAGATATATAAAGGAGATTAGAGAGAAAAAGAATAGACACAAAGGATTTTATATTGGCTCGGTCAAACTACCTACATCTAGTATTCAACAACTATTAAGGTTCCACTAAAAACATCTTTCTTAACTTGAGAAAAAGCAAATGAATAGTCTTTACATTAGTCTTCCCAAGCTCTCATTTGTGGCCTTCAAAAATCACCTGCTGCCACAGATTGAGTAGTTCTTCATCAACCTCTCCAAGCTGCACCGAGTATTATTGACACTGGCTTCTCCAAGCCTAATCGAGTAATATTGACACTGGCCTCTTCAAGTCTAACTGAGTGGTATTGACACTGGCTTCTCCAAGCTGAACCGAGTAGCCTTGACCCTAGCCTCTCCAAGCCTAACCCGGGACCAATAGCAACCTCTACTGTTACATTGAAAGTAGTCTTACCCTAACCTCTCCAAACTGCAAGTAGTCTTACTTCAACCTCTCAAAGCTACAAGTAGCTTGCCCTAACTTCTCCAAGCTATAAGTAGTCTTTTACTAGCCTCTCCAAGCTAAACCGTGATCGATAAGAATATCTTACAATCGCGTTGCAAGTAGTTTTACAATAGCCTCTCTAAGCTATCTCATAATGATTACTACTGGATTGAGAATAAAAAGGTTAAGTGTTTGGGTTGCCACTCAAACTAACCTACACTCAAGTTTCTTAACATATACATGGAAAGTTCCTAGGAAAACTTGAATGATTTCCTTCTAACACTTCTTCCCTAGGAAGAACATAAATTTAATTAAGAATGTAGAAGGAAGATTTTCTTACACTTTAAGGATAAAAACTAATTACATGATATATTGAATCTACCAGGAAGTGGGAAGAGATTTTTGCATAGTTTTCTCTCTTGAAAAATCAAATTTATCATAATCTTTTAAGCACAACATCTCCATTTATAGGTCTTCCTTTGTGACCGTTGCCCTTGATCAGTTCTGCAAGTGACACGTATTGATCATCAGTTGTGTCTTGAAAGAAACAGCTAGAAGAGAGGTTGACAGATCTGTCACATCGGTTGCAGAAGTAATTGTAATGTTGAGTTTTCTGATCTTCCTTTAGAAACTACTTTTCTACTTTCTAAACATGCTTTCCGAACTCCTCCTTCATGAATCCAGGGCAGTTGATCAATCAAGTAGAAGAGATGACGTACCAATTTGAAATTGAGTTTGACTTGAACATTTGAAATTCAAAATTCAAATACCCCTCATTTTCCTGTAGCATTCTGTGCTCCACAGTGAAGTGAGCTTTCTGATATGCACAATCAGTTCCTTGATGAATTCTTTACTTTCTGATCTTCAATCCAATCCCCTTTGTTGATGATTACTTTGCGATTGTGATGATTGAAGATTAAGCAACATAAGTTGATTTCTTCATCTTGAGTGGATTTTCTGATATCTCATGGTACTTTCTGAAGTCTCAGGACTTGGTTTCTTGTAGCTTTGCAACCTTCTGATCATTAGCTATTTATTGCTTAAACAGAGATATAATTTCACTTCTATTTCAATTCAAATCTCATAATATGAGGTAAACATATTTACACATGTATAGTGAAATATATTCTCATTTGAGTAAGCCTTGCTCTTGCTAAACGATAGAAACATGTTATAATCTTACAAGAAACTCAATAGAGACATTAGTCATTCTTCAAAGTATTTTTTTTAAATTGGTTTTGTTGTCATTCAAAACAAATAAGCACATAGCGTTCTAGAGCTAACACTTCCTTCTTTTATTTGCTCCTTTTCTTTTCCCAATTGTTCAACTCGTTAAACCTTTTTGGCCAATTGTGAAAAATCAAAGAATTGTATATTGATCAATTTTGTTTTTACTACTATTGTAGTTGAGCCCATCTAGATCCATGTTGACTATCTCAACCTTAGACACCTGTATATAATGCTTATTTTTCATATTTCTGAATCTAGCTAGATAGTCGTCAATATTTTCATCCTTAAACCATCGAATAGTGAGTAAGTCGATTGAACTAGCCCTCATCTAAATTGTTCATCGAAGCTTCTCTTAGTTGTATCCATGAGTAGATAGAATTAAGCCTTCGGTTAGAAAACCATGTGAAGGCATTTTTTTTGTCAAGGATAAGTAAAATAATATCATTTTTAGGTATCGTTTAATGCAATCTCTGTAACTTTGGTGACGTATTGAGCTATTAGCTTGATTGTCGACTCACTGCTCTCACCAGAGAATTTTGATAAAGACTTAGGCACTTTCCATTGTTGAGGCATTTCAGCTTGTTGATGTAGTCAAGAAATGCTGATATGAAAAGGATTGGTTGGCATAGCCAACTAACAATGCTCCTAAATTGATTCAGCACTTGTTCGGTAATACTTGTGATATTATGGTTTTGATTGATCAAGTGCACACCTTGGTTGAAGGGATTATTATTATCTCCTAGTAGAAGAGGGGGCGAAGGATGATTTTCCATTTGATATCCTATTTGGTCATTAGGATTTTCTTCGACATTAACCACTTGGCCTTTTGCCCTACTTGGCAAGATAATTGACCATATATTATGCTATTGGTGTCAATTAGTGGGTTCAAGATAGTGGCCATTTTTTTTAATTTGTTAGCATTTTCGCTAAATCTTGTTGGCTTTCCTCTATTTGTTAGTGCATTCTTACCTAATTGTGATAGCAATTGTCAAAGATGTGCTCCTAAGAGGGTCTCCTTATACTTCGATGTGGGAAGAGCTTAAAAATGGGCCATAAGAGTTTGGGTGCATGCCAAATATTGGCATATTAGCAATAATATCAGCATTTGCTTATTGCATATTGTGATAGGACTTTTATACATGGGATTGTTGTAGACATTTTTTAATATTCTCATCATCCCTTATGGAAATAAATTTGGGGAAACCCCTATTATCCCTTGGGAATACATGCTTGGGGAATGCTGCTACTATCCCTTGAGTTCGTGCTATTCTTGTCATTCCTTGGGTGACTATTGGAAGCACATACCCTAGAGGTAAGCCATACATTGGCCAAATACTAGGAGCTTGAACTATGTTCATGTCGGAATATAGGAAGAAACTCTCGGCATAAGTATTCAGACCAAGTTTTATGTTTGTTTTGACACTTTTCTTTTCCATTTGGTCTCAGTTGCTAATTTGTTCAACTTGTATTTTTGTTGACAAACAAATGAATTCGACAAGCTTTCCTTCATGATTTCAATTCGGGGAATGGAAATGATTCCTCTTTAGTTCTCAAGTGTCATGACTCAATTTGCGTTATGATCATAGTTGGCACGTGGGGAACCGACCCCATGAAAGCCCTTACATGACATGATATGCATGAAACTTTGTAATTCTTTAGTAAAACATAAATTAAATAAAAGCTGGGGGAATACTTTTTCATATTAGTGATAGCTAATGCATGAACAAAAATATTTGTTCTAAATAGTTCATAAAAACTTTCACTTGTAAGTTACATAAATCCTTAAAATAACATAATTAATCATAAACATGCATAGTCCATGAATCCTACCTACAATGTAATAGAGCACTTCTAACATAACTATCTATACTTCACTCTAAAATAAAGCTCGCCCAAAGAAGTAATCTAGCAGCTACTAAGGAAGGGGTAAGTGGGAAGACTCTGGATCAGTAGCTACATCTATAAGGGAAAAGAGGGGGTGAGTTTCATCTTAAACTCACTAAGTGGATTCCAATCCACTTCCACACATAGAATAACAAGGAAAATACATATATAGTAATGCGATAGTCAAAATTCATTTCTATTCATAATACATATTAATAATAACGATATCAGTTCCGCATAAAACATTGTAAAACACAATAATAATAATTTCTTTTTAAGGAATTAAATGAGATAGATTTTTAAAAGATTATCAAGGCAGTGCTCAATCCCTCGCAAAACAAGTGTGCCTAGCTAAGATCGTTAACAATTCCTTATGAATCGCGTCCCTTGTGGACTAATGTGAGTGTAAAGTAATTACCTCTCATTGACGTCATGATATACAAAGGTTGATGAATTTACTTTCATTAATTCACAGCTCTATCTCTTCCTAGTTCCTATCCAAACATCATGCTAAAATCTCAAGTTAGAAATCTCCATCTAATGCTTTCCATGACTTCTATAATTCATACTTGATTTTCTAGGGTAAATACTCTCTTTTCATAATTTATTAGAAGCAATTAAAAAGTATAATGGCAAAAAATAAAAATAAAAATTATGGCATACAACATCAACAATGGCCCTATGTATTTTCTAAAAGTCATGCATTTTCATGGAAGGCTAAAAAAAAAATATAATTTTCTCTAGTCTGTTTTAATTCTAAAAGTATGTTAAATTTTTAAATTCAAGGAAGGTTAAAAACATTGTATGGAAACTACTTGTAACGGCCAAAATTAAAGTCATGAACTTAAACCCACTCACCTAGAGGGGGTGCGAGGGAGGTGCCAGGACCAACTAAGCTTTGGGGAGTAGGAATGTTATCGGCATTTGTCATGGAAGCATTAAACTCATGAGAAAATTGTAGTCATACTAGAACAACCCTATGAATATTGGGAGAGTACCCAAACTTGATAACAACTAAGAACATAAACTCCCAATCATAAGGGTAAGGAAGAAAAGAGGGAAAAACAACATAAGCTATTGACAAATCCTTACCTTGAAGTTCAGGAGAGGTAGGATTGAAGGAGGAAGGGAGTGAAGGGTGGAAAAGAGAGCTGAAATGTTAGGGTTTTGAATTTTGGGAGGAAGAAAGCGTATGGGGAGGGTTTGTATAGGGTTAAGGTCGCTAAAACAAAAATGCATCATTTTGGACATTTGTTAGCATTCGGGGTCCTCACTGTAGCGAGTCAGGCTTACTGCCGTGAACCTACTAAACCACCTACCGCTGTTGCGAGTATTTCTCACTACAGCGAGCCGACTAGCTCGCCTACTCATTGCAGCAAGGATTTCTCGCTATAGCAAGCTTGTTCTGCATAATATTGCAGACTTCATCATCTACATGCTTTCCAACATATCGAGGGTTTTTGAGGTACCTAAAGGCTTGTTAGTCCTAGCTAGGGACACGTGGATCTAATGCATCACATCAAGTTTCTTAACAATTACATGTTAGAGTATTTGCTATCAACTTGATGTCAACTATGGCAACACAAACAAAATTCAAGTTGCTAAATTGTTTTTTTGATGTGAACAAAATGATCAGAAGCAACTTTGAATGAATAACTTTGATTTTGATTTCAATGCCAAACTTACCAGAGTAAGTTCTTGAGTACAATGAACAAATAATAAAGAACATGGAAATGAACATGAAACAAAGGAAAAAAGAATTGAATCCTAGGAATTGATATAAAATGAGTGAGTTAATGAGGAAATTCTCTATTTTTTCTCATTGTGAGGATGTTGAGTGTGTGATTCCAAAGCCAACTACAAAAAAGTGAAGCCTAAGACCTTTTATTTATAGATAACCATGTACAATAGAATGCTAACACCTGTCTTGATGATTATCTTTTGTCTTAGATTGCATATGTGTCCAAATCTCCCCATTTCTTAGACTGCCTACATTGTCAACACTCGCGTGCATTTTGGCTTAGCACTAGCAATAACCATTTTTGGTCAAGTGCATATAATTACCCACATTCTCCACTTTACTAAAGAAAGTTTTTGGTTCTGAAAATTTAGCTTAGTCTACCAAGCTCATGTTGATGCATGCTCAGCATTCATCTAAAATACCTCTGTGCATACAGACTGTAGCCAATGTTTTTTAATATCATATTCCCTGTGTCTCCCTTAGAGGATCCTACTCACCATGGGTGTCATTGTTGAAGTGTTCTCAACATTTTACATTATAGACATTTTTTAATATATAAGAATTTCACCATCTTAGTTATTACCCTTTTTTTAAAAAATAAGTTCTCACCTTTATTATTTCATAAAAATCTGACATGTTTAGTAAGTCTCTGACACCAGCAACATTTGATAATATTTTTTATACCAATTAACAATATTACAAAGAACACATGCAACAGAAGAAGAGCTGAATATCAAAAGAGACATATTACATCTAGATGCAGAGAAAATGAATGACTCTCTTCATTGATTAATTTAAGAAGTATATATACAAGTAGGTAAGCTCATAAATGCATAGTGTTAGCTCCAGAGCCCCATCAAGATGCACTAATCTGTTTTGAATGACAAAAAAGTCAATTTAAAGAAAATACTTTGAAGAAGGGCTAACGGTTGTCTTGAGTTTCTTATAAGATCATAAACAGGATTCTATCGTTTAGCAAAAGCGAGGCTTACTCAAACAAGGATGAAAATTCACATTGTATGTGCAAACATGTTTATCTCATGACAAGATATATGAAATGTAAAGGAAGTGAATATAATATCCTTATTCAAGCAAAAAATAACTAACGATTAAAGAGAAATCAATGATACAAGAAACCAAGGTTTTGAGACTTCAGAAAGTAGCACTGGACTTAAGAAAGTACACCGAAAAGGAAGATATCTCATAATCTATGAAGCCAAAGTGTTCTACTATCTTCAATCTTCACATTCGTAAAGATTAGATTATCAACAAACAGTGATTGAAGACAAGAAGAATCATATCTCAATCAAGGAAAGATTATCACACTTCAAAAAGCTTATACTCAAGAAAATAGTGCAAATCTACAAGGAAATGGAGGGAAATTTTTAATTTCAAATTTGAATTTGAAAATGTCAAATCTTAGTGTTAGAAACGGCTAATCATCTCTCTTGTCTTTGAAGTCAACTATCCAAAAGTTCTAGAGGAAAAAGTTTAGAAACCATGGTTCAGAAAGTAAGAACAGTTTTCTGAAGGGCATCAGAAACCTCTATTCCTCAATGGTTTCTGCAAACTGATCTGATAGATTAACAGGCTACACTTCTAGATTATCTTTCTAAGACACAAATAGAAGATCAGCACGTATCCTTGGAAGATCTGATCAAAGACAACAGTCATAAGGAAGATCTATATAAATAGAGATGATGTGCTTACAAAGAATATGACTTAATGCTGAGAAAAAGAGCTTAAACGTTGCCAAGTTTTCCTTTCGTTCTTTTGTAATATTCATTACTACTTGTAATCCTTTCCTTGTTCATATAATCTTCTTTCTACATCCTTCATTGATCATACATTCTTCTAAGGAAGAATATCTAGAAAGAAGTCATTCAAGTGTTTCATGATCTTTCAGTGTAATCCAAAAAAATCTTGAGTGTAGGTTAGTTTGAGTAACAACCCAAACATATAACCTTTATATCCTTGATCCATTAGTGATCAATGTGAGATAGCTTGAAGAAGCTTATTAAAGACTACTTGTAATGTGACAGTAAAAGAGTTTTTACTGGTCACGGTTTTAGTTTAGAGAGGCTAGCATAAGACTACTCAGTTCAGCTTGAAGAGGCCATAGAAATATTTATGCTAATGATGCCAAGAAAAAAAATGCAATAAAGTAAAACCAAATAATAACATAACAAATTTTTGAATGAAAGAAAGTTGAAATTCTAATTGAAAAAAGAAAGAATCGAATTTACAAGGGTATATGTTTTCTTAGGGGGGAGGGAGAGAGAGAGAAGGACCCATATAATTAAAAGTCATAATAGTGTTTTTTTTTAAACATCCTACAAATGGATATCCTATTTGACACATTTTTCTAATTTTTTATACTTCTAAAATTCTATTCGTCACAATAAGGTTTAAATATAGAACTCCATGTATATTACCTAAATTGATCACTATTAGATTAATATTAGTGGCTTATATATTTGATACTTATTTTATTACCATTTGATTGGCTTGTTAGCTCCACTTACTCCTATTCAACTAAGTTCTCCCTCCTCCCCCCTAGAAAAAACTTTGGTAGATGTCAAAATAAATACTCACTTTTAAATTTTCAAATAATATCACTCTGAAAGTCATTTTACACAGGAAAAATCCACATTAGAGCATGCACCAGTACTCCACAAATTTAGTCAAACAACATAATTAGCGGTTAGAATGTTAAACAAGAGGGCAGAATGACATGCTTCGACGATACCATAAATACCGGAGGATCCTTGAACTTATCACATATCATTATTCAATCGTCGAGAATTAATCAAACACATTAACTTTCCTCCCTATTCTCTGCAGTACCCTCTCCTCGAACTCCGAATCTGAATATCTGATACCTTAATATTTCCCGGCGCATTTGCCTCTTACAGAACCCTTTCAGTTACTTATCTCTTGCTTCTGTAATCATGGGCAAATTTCAGGCCATGCACAAATATTTTGTTGTTTTTCTTGTACTACTTGCTTGCAATGATACCCTCCTAACTTATGGAAGGAAGATAAAGCCACTGAACCAACATTCCTCGCTAAACACTCACACTATAGCGCTGGTAGATAATCCCCACCCTACCCTTCCGCTTCATGGAACAAGCTTTCATGTTACTACTCCAACATCAGCGAAGAAAGTTCAATCCTCCATGTCACCGAACTATGACGTGGCTAGCTTTCAAGATTCAGGTGCTTCCTACACAAATGCTTTCCGACCCACAGTACCAGGAGGCAGTCCAGGTGTTGGTCACCCAAAATTTGCAGAAGAGAAAGATGTGAAAGCAATGATGGCAGTCCAGAGTCCCGGTGTTAATAAAGTTTCTGTGACTAATGCCTCAACAAATGATTTCAGACCTACTGACCCTGGTAACAGCCCTGGTGTTGGCCATGCTCCGCACAACTAAAATGGTGAACTAAACTAGCTAGTAAGGTGTTTTGGACATACAAAATAGACATAATATGAATACTCATGAAGAGAGATGCAAAATATTGAATCTACCCAGTATCCTCTGTTCCAAGATATTTTCTATTAATCTTCATGAGTATCCATTGTTATGTCCATCTTTTATGTCTAAAAATTAATATGAGGAATGTTATGTATATAATAAAATTATACAATAAATATATATTGCACATCTTGTTACCATTAGGTGTGATGAGTAGTCCCCATTCACTCATCACATTTAATGGTGATAAAGTGTTAGTGTGCATTTATTGTGCAATTTTATTATACACATAATACTATTATAAAAAATATTACTCTTTTCTCCTAGGTCCCAAGACCTGCATCACACGGGTAGCATGTAATTTTCGCTAATGCCAAACCAAATACGTACGTGTCATGGGCTTGGCACTAATTAGTGCTTGTGGTCAATAGGGTTTTATGTTATAGTCATGAAATTAAATAGTGTTTAAGGTCTCCGCTATGTAGCATTCGTAATGTTAGCATTTTCTCTCTTTATTTAGAATTGTACGTTGGCTCCATGTACTATAAAGAAAATAAAAGTTGTCATTTGTAAAAATGGTCTCCTACGTTTTTTGACTTTTTTTTTCTTAGACTGGGAATGATGAATTATCTTAGAGACTAGGGTGCTTTTTATGCTTCGAAAGTCTTTTTCTATTCCTTTTTAATAATTGACAGAAACTCGAACAATCTGAATCATGGAGGAGCATAGGTTATAGCAATACGACACAAAAAACATAAAGAACTCATAAATAACACAATACTAAATGAACAAACCACAAAAAAGAAAGGAAAGAGAACCACATTAAAAAAAAAACGCCACATAATTAAGAAGCATAGTGAAAACCTAGTACTTTTGTTGCCTTCCTTTTTTGGCTCTAGCTCTAGTATGTTTTGTCCTAACCTCCTTTTCCATATAAGTTTAGCCAAATCAGGAATCACAATCTCCTCATTATCATGAACTAGAAAACAGTAGAGCACGAAGCTCTCAGCAAACATAAACTCGAACATAGCACTTGGCCATCACCAAACACAAATTCAAAAGTGCAATCGAAAGAAAACCACAAAATATCACTGAACACAAACTCAAACATGAAAATGAGCATGATGCCATTGCTCAACAGCAGAACAACAACAATGTAGCACATAACAACATAAACAATGCAGTAGCACCCGTAAAAACAGCTTAGTAACACCGATTATTGACCATTTATTTACAAATGCTTCCTTGTGACTGCACATTAAAATCGCCAACAACTACCGTTAGAAAGGTGGCCAAACCCGAAAATAAGCGACCCCACCACGGCTCCATCGGTAACATTGTGGGGTCCAAAACCCCATCGCGATGACAACACCGTCCACTTGCCTCCATTAATAAACACAGCTCCATAGCCCAGGAACTAAACGAAGGTCTTTTCAAATCCACCAAACCTGCCAAACCCATGCTTGAAAGATGGTCAGAAATCACCTTAACTGGAATAATGCCGATGCACACTCATTACTGACAGCGCTGATCATGGCTGTTAGGGCGGGGGATCCCAACAGGGGGAGACACAACCAATGGGCTAAGTGAGAGTACCATAATATCGGGCCGAACGCCACATCTTGATCCAAAACCTTAAGGAAATGAGTCATAAATCCTCCCACATTATATACCACTCACTTAATTCATTCTCAACCAATGTGGGATTTCACCTCTCACACTTAACCTCAACAATTTCTCCCTTAAGTGTGAGACCCACCACATTGCTCCCCCATCAGCTAACCACTCTTCCCAGCACCTGCCACCCGCAGCTCATGCCTTTCCAAGAACCGAGCCCAACCTTGGCTCCGATACTAATGTTGGGAAACTAAGACACTTTCTCTCCTTGAGAACCACCCTAAACAGAGAAATAAAATAGGAACACAACCACAACACAAGAATTTAACGTGGAAAACTCCAAAACCGGAGAAAAACCATGGCCGCTGTCAAAAGACAACCAGAGAATCTCACTATGTAAAAATTATTACAACACACAGACTTCTCTCTTACCACACCCCAGTACACCCACACTCTCACAAAGCAAATATTTGAACTACACCTCACAACACTCTAAAACAAGAGTACAGAGAAAGAAAATCAGATACAAGCTTAAAGTATTTCTGACTGGTGCAAATTGAAATGGAGAACTTAGGCTTCTATATATAGCCTTGACAACCTACTTCCATCCCAATTCTAAGCAATGTGGGACTAATTCCCCAAACCAAATTTCAATCAAAAAACTTAACAATCTCCACCTTGATTGAAATAAACACAACTTCATCTTCCGTTGTCAACACCGACAATCTCTTGCTGTCATTGTCTATACCAAAAATCATAGTTCAAAGAACTATCATACTCCACCATAAAAAGTACACTCACTTGGAATAAAACAATTCCAAGAATTTCACCTTGGCACATGTCGAAACCTTGCTGAAAAGTTATGGTGCAACTTCCACATTGGCTTTTCCTGGAAGTTTCTCAGCCATCGACATAACTCTCACCACACACCTTGCATCTCAATGCCAATCAATGCCCGTGTGCAATTGTGGATTCGCTAGCAACAACTTATCCTTTTCCATGGCAGCGCGGTAATGCCATGAGGATACACTTCTTACTTTCTAGTAAAGATCATCCTCTCCTTCTAGGAGAGCAATGTTGCAAGCATCAGATTGAGAGTCCCTTTCCAACACCGCGCCACCTTGTGCAAACCTGATTGTATCAACACATCCTTGACTTGTATTTGCCACAAGCCAAAATTGATTCTTCCATCAAATTTCTCTATATCATATTTCACAGCACTTGAAAAACTTGACATTATTGCAACCGTATACTGGAATAGTGTAAATCAACTGTAAACCGTGCACTAGGAGGGTTCCCAGGAAAGAGAGGTGGGTCACAATGGACACGCTTAAATACCAAGTCTTTCCTTAGCCAGAACCTTTCGAAACCGCACTCTCACAGTATCACACTGCCTTCCAAAGAATGATAGTATCACATCGCTTTCCAAAGACAAAGAAGCGTGGATGATCCTCAAGCACCAGGGAGAAATTCTTTTCTGATGTGGAAGATCAGACTAAGCTGCAACCACAGAGCATACTAAGAATAAATCCCACCGAATCAAAGCTCCTGATACCAATTGTTGGGAAACTAAGACATTTTCCCTCCTTGAGAACCACCCTAAACAGAGAAATAAAATAGGAACACAACCACAACACAAGAATTTAACGTGGAAAACTCCAAAACCGGAGAAAAATCACGGCCGCTGTCAAAAGACAACTAGAGAATCTCACTATGTGAAAATTATTACAATACACAGACTTCTCTCTTACCACACCCCAGTACACCCACACTTTCACAAAGCAAATGTTTGAACTACACCTCACAACACTCTAAAACAAGAGTACAGAGGAAGAAAATCAAATACAAGCTTAAAGTGTTTCTGACTGGTGCAAATTGAAATGGAGAACTTAGACTTCTATATATAGCCTTGGCAACCCACTTCCATCCCAATTCTAAGCAATGCGAGACTAATTCCCTAAACCAAATTCCAATAAAAAAAACTTAACACCCAACAGGGGAGGCACAACCAATGGGCTAAGTGAGTGTACCATAATACCGGGCTGGACGCCACATCTTGACCTAAAACCTTAAGGCAATGAGTCATGGATCCTCCCACATTATATACTACTCACTTAATCCATTCTCAACCAATGTGAGACTTCGCCTCTCACACTTAACCTCAACAATGGCAAAGAGAGATCATTTCCCAAGATCAAAACCATCTCATTGGCAGACTTACTCATTGTACCATTACTGGCAAACCTACGATCTCGATCAAGGCTTTGTTATCCAATCAAAGATCACCGATGACCCACATAATCCTTTCATAATGCCAATCGAAGCCACCACTTTTTAGGATGAGAAAATCCCAAAAAATGAGCCTTAGAAAGTGGGATTCCAACCTAGCTAGATCTCAATTTTAACATAGGCGAGCAAGACAAAAAGTCAACTCAAGAGTAAGGGTTCTAACAACAAGGGTTGAAAGACTCAGAATTGGTAGCAAAAGAAAGGAGAGAGATGACCAGATCAAAACAGAGAAAGAAAGAGAAAGGAAGGGGG
Source organism: Dalbergia cochinchinensis (assembly GCA_031216125.1). Taxonomy (NCBI): domain Eukaryota; kingdom Viridiplantae; phylum Streptophyta; class Magnoliopsida; order Fabales; family Fabaceae; genus Dalbergia; species Dalbergia cochinchinensis. The sequence goes on from CM062371.1 coordinate 26,972,229, forward strand.
TGGAGGGGTTAACTGCAAGCCATATAATGGCCTACAGCAACCCCCGTTGGAGTCTATAGGTTTTTTATGAGGTGAAGGGAGATGAAGCAATATAAGCATTGCTAAAACTAGAAGAGGCATTTATTTTTCCTTATACTAGTGTAGGATCTGTGCCCTATATAGGGAAGCCCTACAACAATACAAAATTATCAACACGTAATACATTTTATTTTCAAAAAGTACCTGCAATCCGAGATCAGGAAAAAAAAGTTAAACACCTGACATATGACATATAACAATATATGATTATTAATAATTGTATATAATTAATAAGAATTTATTATATTACCCATTTTTTGTGTGATAAAATTTTATTAATAAAAAAGTTTGATGAATCTTATAAATCGTAAAAGATAAATTAGATCTGAAATGAATAAGAAACAAATGTAATCCATACTCTGAGCTAACCAATGATACATGACTCTATTTCTTATTTGAAGACTAATGATGTCAAAAAATCTTTAAGAGCATAGACCAACACAAAAATCATTGCAACTTGAAGAGTATACATGATGTCTCCTTTTAAAATATATTTAAATAACTAACAAGTGCATAAATTATCTGAAAACGACTGTTTTAGTTTTAAAAGGATCAAATCCTAGATTTGTAACTACATTAAAACTTAGGATGGGGGAACTTTGAGAGCTTTGTTACCCTAGTGGTCTTACCTAACTCGTCAAGCATAATTGTCTTTAGCTAGCAGGAGAATATTTGTGGTTACAACCATATATATGTGTTTGCGTGTATGTGTGTGTGTTTTTTTTTGGGGCGGGGGGGAGGGGGGGTTTGCATATGTAAAACCATTAAAACACAAATACCCACAAAGGAAACCAAAAGACCCTCACCAAAAAGTCATAAGAGGGCGATGAAAACACAAGAAAAAGCCCAAAAAAAAAGCCAAAGCTCAAAATCCTAAACAATTAAAAGACAAAAGAAAAATGGTAAAATTGCTGTCAAAGAAGAAAGATTACAATCTCCACAATAACTCCCATACTAGGAAAAACAAAGAAAGAAGAGACAGAAAAAAAAGAAGTTAGATTGTCCAACGTATACATGTATGTATGTGTGTATGTATATATGTACTGCTAATTTATTCTTTTATGAAGGGTACGAAAGCCAGATCAAATATGTCTCAATGGTCAAAGTAAGCATGGACATTAGAAGAGAGGTGTTGAGATTTTAGATTCATCATCACGCAACAAAAATTGGGCCATATCTCCCATTCCAAACCCAGTACAATCACTTGCACTCCAATATAATCATGCTGTGCTCTAGCATGAACATGAAAATTGTTGTAGTAAGCTCTAGTGCACAAGGAACATGCTCCCTGTCAGTATGCATCAGAGCACTCTAGTGTGCCTGTCTCACACTCCAATGCAAAGACTTGAGCCATTACCTAAGTTCATTAAAGTCGCGCTGGAGCATGAGAATGTGTTCTCACATATTTTCATACGGCATTGTACTTGTTTTAGGTAAAAAAAATGCACGAGAAGGGGGTTTGAATCGTGCTTTACTTTTTTTCTTTATTTATGAAAAACTCTTAAACAACATACTATCAAGTGTTTAACTTGAAGTGCAGTGAAAATAACGTCAGTTACTTCCGAAAGCTACTTTTTGAGCTATAGCAGATATAATAAAAGCGCTTATAAGTTAGTTTTTCAGAAAACACAACATAATAGGCACAATGTGTAACGCTCAAAAAATTATTTAAAAATTAATTTGAGCTTATTAGTCCTAATTTCAAAAATTTGACAGTTTTAGTAACAATGAGGATGACTCAATGGACGTGTTAAGATAAAAAATTGGGCTTGGGTGAATAGTGACCTTGTAGGCCCTATGGGCCTATCGGAACAACCAAAACCCTAGATCCAGACTAGCAAAGGCTCAGGACTAAAAAAAGAAAGTATTAAGGTTAGAAATAATTAAAAATGAGGATTTTATACCTGGAAGATAATTTCGGGTAATGCTTGATTACTCGGCTATGGTGTTGTACCAGTTCGGTAGAATCTCGATGTGTGATTTTTAACACTAAAAAAGCTTCTTGTTGGCCAAGTAACTTCTACCAATCACATCTTGCCAAGTGGATGGCAAGGATTGAAACTTGAAAAGCAAGTTTTAATCTTGACCTTTCATTTATTATATTTTACTCGGGAGCCAATATTTCATCGGTTCGGTGGAATTTTAGTGTCTGATTTTAACAAAAAAAAAGCTGCTTGTCACCAAGCTAACGAAAGCCACTTGTCTTGAGCCAAGTGAATGACCAAGATTTATTCTTTGACTATTAAACCAAATTCTAGCCATCCATCTTACTTTCTTTCTTTAAGAATTATCCTTTTATATTATATAATATTCAAGCTTTCTTTACAAGCTAAACATAACACCAACCTTCTCCATTAAGCCACCCATATTTTGGCTAGCAAGAGGGGAATACAACAGCCATCAAAACTTGATTCAAGTTCTCAAACTCTTAGTCTAGACTTGTTAAAACCCTAAACTTCCTTCACAAAACTTGTTCTACTCATCAATACCTCCAAATCTAACCAATTAAAATCTCAATTCCTTATCAATCCTCACCTTGATATATCATTACCTTACCGCCTAACGAAGCCTTTAGGCTTGATTTGGTGGCCTTGAAGTGAAGAGGAATCACTTGGAGCACCTTTGGAGTTATAAAGCTCTAATACTTGCATAGTAAGGTTTTGTATTCTTGTTTGTTGTGATTCTATTTTTCTAGATTTTCACCTCTTGGAATTTCAAACTTTCTGGTTCTAATGTACCTATATATACATGTATTTGCATGGGTGGGGTAGTTTGGTATTATGGAAAAATCATTTTTTGCCAAAGATGTATTGAACCATGCTTGCTGGAAATTAGGTTTTCTTATAGGCAGAGTATGATCACAAATTTTCTGAGGGTGTTGTAGGTATTTTTATGAGCTGGAAAAAAATATATGTTGGAGCTAACATCCTAGGCTAGTCCACATTTTCTTGAGCTCTGTTTTTGAGTTATACTACTTTAAAAAAATCAAGAATCGAACTTGTACCTATGCTACCTGAACTATTGGACCTGAAGCTGTGAATTTGTCTAATTTTGTTTTGCAATTTTTACAGGTTGTTTAAAACATCTTGAAGTGCAGCCATGATTTTTATTCTGAATTGATTCAATCATTTGCTAGGGTTAAAAATTATAAATTTTTGGTTTTGAGCTGAGACTAAGCAGTCTTTGGCCACCAAATTTGTCTAATTTTGTTAGCATAGTTAGAGAATTTCTTGCATTGAAACTTTTATAGGACCTTAGGGACACATCGAAGTGTCTTAAAGAATTTTTATAGCCTCTGAATTGGTTGTTTATTCTGCAAATTAAATTGTGCTACAAAAGTGTGAAATCTGTCCATATGTTATATTTGTGTTGAAATGAATTTAAGTATTGATTTGGTGATATAATGACTCTTAATCCAAGTATAATTAGTATGAATGCACACTATAAAGTTTAAAGATTATTTTATGAGAAACAAATGAGAATTTCATTGTAAATGAATGCCTACATTTAGCTTATGCATGCATTTGAGAAAAGAAAAGTACATGATACAGTTATATAAGAAAAGAGAATGTTTAAATTTCAACCATGCATGTTTTGACATAGGGACAAAATAGAAACAAGACTTATGTTGAATGAGGGGAAGGTAAAAAGAGGAACTTCCCTAGAAATATTATGAGGGGAAGGCAAAAAGAGGAACTTCCCTAGAGATATTATGAGTAGATAGACGTATTGACTAGGACTAGATCTGTGTATGATTTGAAAGAGGAAAAAATAAAGTCCGAAGATTTCATATAAGAATAAGCCCAGTCCTGATAAGCAGTCTATTTCCTTTGTGTAATGTGATCCACTATAAATACCATATGGTATAAACTAAGTCTTTTCTATGTCGATGAAAAGAGAAAAATGCACTGAATCAAGTTCTATGACCCTAAGTGAAACCAGGTCACTTTAAGATAATTTCACTGCATTTAGCATATGCATAATCATGTCATATTTAAATGTTTGATTAGGATTATTTACTATGTGTTTGAGCTATATGATATATGTGTACTAAGTGATTGATTACTAAAAGTTACCTACTTCGAAAAGATTGATTTTGAACTTTAAAAATGAACCATTGTTATGTAATGCATGATCATACTTTTTATAAATAGACTGAAGTGGCCGGAACGATGACAATGACATTTATTGTTATGTATTTGGGGGAAATGCCCTACTGAAAATTTTAGAATTCTCATCCTTATATGTTTGTATTCTCGTGTCGTCTCCAGGTTAATGTAGAGAACCATAAGGCTGCTATAGAAAGGATTAAATGGGATTTGTAATAGTTTAGTGGTGGAAACTTGTATCTATTGTATTTAGTTATATGTATATGCCTATAAATATAGTAGTGAACAGATGTGTATTATAGCTCAAAAAAGAGCTTGTACTCCACTTTGTATTAAATGAATGTTCTATTTCTTTGTTATATATGTTAATAGAACTACGACCTAGTTACTTCATGATTCGATCGATCTTGTTATAGATATTTAAGAAAGATCTGTAAATTTATAAGTAACAACTCTCGAGTTCGATGTCATGACTTTAGGATGAAATTGTACTTGGGAGGATGTTACAAAAGACTACTCGATTCACTATCTACCAAATAAATGCAAAGTCTGTAATTTTAAATGGATTCTTCTATGAGGAAGTATATGTAAAGCAGCCTCCTAGTTTTGAAAGTGAAGATCTTTTTAACCATGTCTTCAAGCTAACAAAGGCTCTTTATGGTTTGGAACAACCTCATTGAGCTTGGTATGATGGACTGAGCACCTTCTTGTTAAAGAATAGGTTCAAGAGAGGTAAAGTTGATACTACTCTATTTACTCTTGAACAAGATAATAACTTTCTGATAGTTCAAATATATGTTGATGACATTATATTTAGTGTTACTGATCATTCTCTTTGTGAAAAGTTTTCAAAATTGATAGAAAGTGAGTTTGAGATGAGTATGATGGGTGAACTAAAATTCTTCCTCGGCTTGCAAATAAAACAGCAAAAGGAAGGAACTTTGATCCATTAAGAAAAATATACAACGGATCTTTTAAAGAAATTTAATATGGATCAAGCTAAACCAATGACACTACAAGAAATTTATGCTTAAGCGAACACTTAGTTTTAGGTATACGTAAAAAGTGTTGCTTTTGATATAGCAAAAGCTACACTTTTTTACGTTAAGATATCACTTTTTGAAGAGTTGCTATATCATTTGTTGTCAATTCTCAAAGGCAATATTTTTTAACAAAATGGTACATTTTTAAGCTAATGCATCATTTTTCATAGTGTTGTTATAGCAAGTCTGGTCAATTGTTTAAGGTAACACTTTTGAGTAGAAAAGACAACATTTTTTAGATATCAAAGGCAATATATTTTTTAAAAAAAGTGTTGTCTATATGTACAAAAAGTAACACTTTTCATATGTTTCAAAAAATAAGTGTTGTTTTAGGCCAAATTTCTTGTAGTATGAGCACCCCCATGCATCCATTTCAAATCATTAAAGTAGATGAGAATGGTGAGAAGGTTTTAGAAAGTGTTTATTGTGGAATGATTAGTTCACTACTATATCTTACAGCTAGTAGAGCAGACATTCAATTAAGTGTGGGAATTTGTGCTAGAATTCAATCTAACCCAAGGCAATCACACTTAAATGCTATTAAGAAAATTCTTCGATATTTATCAAGTACTACTCATCTTGGCTTATGGTATGAGAAAGATACTTCTTGTGAGATTGTAAGTTACTGTGATACTGACTTCGCTATATATAGAGTTGAGAGAAAAAGCACCAGTGGTTGCTACTGTTTCTTTGGAAAAAGCTTGATCACTTGGTCATGCAAAAAGCATAACACAATTGCTCCCTTTATTGCTGAAGCTGAATATGTAGCTATTGCAAATTCTTGCACCCAGATGCTATGGATAAGAAATCAGTTGGAAGATTATCACTTGAGGTATTCCAAAATCCCTATCTACAGTGATAATACTCGTGTCAGAAATCTTGCAAAGAACCTTATCCAGCACTTTAGATCCAAGCGCATTGATGTTAAACATTATTTTATTCATGATCATGTCCAAAAAGGAGATGTTGAGTTAATGTTTGTGAATACAGATGACCAAGTGTCAGATATATTCACAAAGCCATCAGCTGAAAATCATTTTTATGTTTTGAAAAGGCTTTTAAACTTAATGGTTTTCAAATTTGCATAAGCATTCATACACAAATTAAACATCTCTAAGTACTCACTCTCTCCATAAACTCCAAAGCTAAAGCCCAAAAGAAGAAATCAATTTGCAAGACCAAGATAGTATTGAAGATCAAAATTCTAGTTTGCAAGATCAGAAAGAAGATGGGTTGATTAGAAAGAAAAAGAGTTGATCAGAAAGAAGAGATTATGATCAGAAAATTAAGCATATATAGGGTTATGGGACTTAATCTATGAAGATGTTTTTATAAGGTGAGTATACGATATGTTAGAAAATGAGTAGTGAAGCCCTCAAAGAAATACTTTTAGAAAGTGCTCTCAACAGTCAGAAAGCACTCTTTCTGAAGAAAGATGAAAAGGCGGGATAATTCCCACTATTTTGGGTTTCTCTCTCCCACATTGCTTTACATTCAGTTGATCACATCATATCACTTAAATAACCTCCACTCCTCATACATCACCTTTTTACCTTCATCTTCAAACTCAAACTCGTTATCTCAACTGTTTCATCTTTTCTATAATTTTTTTTTTGTAACTGCAACCTTCTTGTACATGTGTAATGAAATTATTCTCGATTCAAGACCGTTTCTATGCTTTGTTCCATAAGTATGTATATATACTTTGCTTAACCAGATTTGACCTATTATGCTTTGTCAAGTAAAGTCAAAGGAGACATCAGTCATTCTTCAAAATATTTTCTTTGAATTGGTTTTGTTGTCATTCAAAACTCATGAGCGCAAGAGTTCTGGAGCTAACAATCTCTCCCTTTTTGATGATGATAAAGCAATTTGAAGAAAATCTTTTGAAAAGATATTTAAAAGAAATATTGCAGAAATGTAAATAGGATAAGCATATTCTTTCAAATAGACAGAAGGAGAGATATTCAGGAAGTTCCTTTTCTTAAGGCCTGATGTGAGTGTTAAAAACATTTTTAGCCTTAAGTGACATTCAATCAATATTGCTATTGTTTCATTTTAAGCAAACAACAGTCTTAAGCGCACTTTCTGATCATGGTAAGAATAGATTTTAAGAAGAAAGACAGTTAAGCTATGAATAAACAAACAGCTTGATCATTTGTCAAAATAAATGAACTTTCTAAAAATCCTTATGCTTGAAAAACTTAACAAGTAAAACTTTTGATATTTTATCTTTGCAAGATCTGTTTTTAGCAGGTCTTATATCGAAAGAAACTTTGAAAGGAATGCTTAGATGTGTATAAGAAATGAAGCAAAGCATTCGTAGTTAGAAAAGCAATCTGAATGCATTGCTATCCAGGTTTCTAAAGCTTGTATAGGGATTAATCCTTGAATTAATAAGAAGGAGCTTTGGAATTGAGTTATGAAACTTTGCTCATAAGAAATAGATTATGAAGAACGTTATTTTGAAAAAAGAAGATGTATAATCCATTTTGAAATAAGTTTTATGAAAAACAAGGAACAAATAAGCTCTTCATATGTATCAGTACTCAGCTTATAAAACAATATTAGAGTAACAACCACTTTTTGCTCCTTAAGATACATGGCCAAGACTAATTCACACTAGAAAACATAAACCAATATCTAGCGTATATATGATCAAACATGACAAAGAATACGCATTCAAGATAAGAGGCAGACATATGTCAGAGATATATGTGATTAGCTGAGCTTAAGTAGAGTATGATATGAATCAAAGCTTAAGATAAAAACAAAAAATGAAGCATAAAAAAATGCATCAGAACAAATGAGATGTGAAGATATAAGTAAGATATATTATGACAAGAACATAATCAAAGAAACTTTTGTAAACATAAAACATGGTGTTCAAAGATATACACAAGAAAACTAAAAAACATGAAAAAAAATTTGGGCTCCCACCTCCTTTTAGTATATACTCCCTCTAAGTTTCTCAGCATAACCTTCAGATCAGCATTGCTCCCCCTTGAGTCCTTAGCACAGATTTTCTTCACCATCATCACTCCTCCCCCTTTTGGCATCATCAAAAAAGAGGCGTGCCAGGAAATGCACGTTGCATCTAGTGAAACATTTGGAGTTGTAGGTCTTCCATCTGCCTCAGCTGAGCACTTTGTGTTGCCAAAGTTGATTCAAAATGATCCTATCTAGAGGAAATTTCCCTCAGATTCCTTTAGATGACCTGATAGGTTGCTAAAGATGCCATGGAGAGTGAAGGCGATAGATTGATAGGGATAGGATCACCTCTTGTATAAGACTCTGGAATGTCTAGAGGCACAATGTTCCCTGATCTTGGTGTTTTACCCCTAGTGTCATCTTGTACCTTAAGAGGAGAAGAGGAAGGTTGTCTATGCTTATTTCTAGAGGTGGCAGGGACAGAACCAGAGACTGTAGAAATAGATATAGGCTCAGCATCGTCAGAATTCAGCATATGAGCTATGAAAGAATCAGGGAGCTCTTGTGCCAGAGCTGATAAGTCAGGAGCATTTTGACTCGGTGTGGTGGCATCAGCTTCCTAAACATCGGGTGTTGGAAGCTCAGGGAGTCTATTTCCTTCTTCTTCAACAGAAAGAATGTGAATGGAAAAGAGAGGTAAAGATTCAAAGGGTACAAGAGCAAAACAAGTTTCAAGGTTTTCCTCAGCTGGTTCTTCAACAATGGGCTCTAACTAAGGTTCATCAAGAGCAAGTATAGAACTTGTAATGGCACTCAGTCTGGCCTTTTCACTACTCAAAAGATTTTCATCTTCTTCAAAAGATGAAGTTGCAACCTGTTCTTCATTAGCTTCTTCCTCCTCTTCTTCTTCAAGATCACTTAGCACAGTTACACGAAATCCTTGCTACTGAAAGTTTTTGACTTCCTGCCATAGAACAGTGATTGGTGATATACTCTTATCCATCTTTTTGTATCTTAGCTCAATCTCTTTTCTGCTGATGACCTTTTCTAGTTTGGCCTAGTTATCGTTCTTGTAGCATGTCATATATGTACCTTTTCTAGTATATTCAATGCTAGGCACAATGAGTATAGGGACCTCAAAAAAATTCGCTTTTCGTTCTATCTTATGAACTTCAAGGTGTATAAGGTTTCATTTCCTATTTGACACTTTCATTTTTTTTTTTTTAGTATAGTAGGTTGATAGAGAATCTATTAAACTTAAGTTGATCTAGGCCAAAAGCAGACCTACGTTAGGAAAACTTATGAAATTTTTATATCTTGTTTCGATATAGAACTAGACATGCGTTCTTACTAGACCGTTTTTCCTACCCATATGGTTATAATTGTATAGAACTAACTATATAGTTCTATATAGTTAGTTATATATAACTAGATATTTTGTTCTATTATAATAGAAGGTTCTAACGAATCTTTTTTTTTCATATTTATCGTATTGGATTGGCTCCAATTTTAAAATAAAAAAAATTTCGCGAGTGAATATTTACTCTTTCATTATCCATTTTTTTTTACATGTAATATAGGGTTATCCCATGAATCCTAAAAAAAATGGATTGGTTCTTAGTTCATTCCGCTATCCTGCGCAATGAATCATAAAGATTTGTTTGAAAAAATCTTAGATATTCATAGGTTTCGTCGTTCCTATCACTTCTTGATTAATAATTAGGTTGGAATTCTACAATGGAGCCTTTCAAATAATATTTTATATAATATATATATATATATATATATATATATATATATATATCTTCTTTTTTCTTGAATCAACCTTTTTAGTTTTTATTGACCCAATGCTTAATCTCTTTTCTGCTGATGACCTTTTCTAGTTTGGTTATTGTTCCTGATGGTTGAGTGCTTGTTTCTTCTCATCTTTTTTTTCTTCTTTCATAGTATTGGATTAAGGGAACATCTTCTTTATCAGATTCACTATCAGGAAAAATGAGTTTTCTCTTCCCTTTTACCTTCACTTGGTTGGACTAAGACTTATGAGAAGCTTCTTGAGCTTGTCCTTTTCTTGTTCTAGAGCTATGCCTTGTAGGTTCAAATATTTGGAGGATTGATCTCTTTCTTGTAGTTATAAAGGATGATGGTGTGAAGATGATTCATTCCATCAACTCATATATTTCATTATCAAGAGGGAATTTTGCCTTTTAAAGCACCTTTGTCAGAAGCATGCCATATGGAACACTCGCAGTCCTTCGAGTTTCCTTTGTTGTAGCACTCATCATATAATCAAGAATGACCATAGGCAAATTTACTTTTCTCTTTGCCATTAGGCAATAGAGAAGCATGCAATCCATTCGAACTAAAGTGTTTGTGCTACTAATCTATGGAAGGATGGAAAACTGAACTACAATGCACACTTTTCTCGCCCTAGCACTTAGGATGCTTGTGGTAGTCTCACTTGGCTTGTGAATGATTGAGTTAGTGAAATACCTGGACATATCCCCTTCATTTACACTAAGAGATTTTGCCCAGTCTGATGAAGATACACAGGCGATCCCCTCGCATGGTGTGTTGATAATCTTTGCGAGTCCTGAGGTAGTGACTTGATAGAGCAATCTCTGATCATTCCTCTGACTTGTGAGGATGAAAATCTTTGTAAATGAGGATAAAAGGCATTAACCAATTAAGGAAAAATGAGTTCATTCATTTCTAGAAATTCTTCCCATTTCTGAGATGTAAAGACTTCATTGAGAATGGCGACCTCTTCTCGTAGGTCTTTACTCAAAGACTTTCTAGGTGGCATCTTTCTACTCATGAAGAATCTTTCAAAATGATCCTGCATACAAGCATTTTTGAACATGTAAAAAGGTTTTTCTACAGGGATAGATTCAGCCACGTTTTTATCCTTTGCCATGGAAAAGGTGTAGAAGAAAGACTGAAAAGATAAAGGTTGAAAGAAAAGATACAAGAAGAAAGAAGGAAAAAAAGAAAAATGTCTCAAAGGTGAAATGAGCGATGAAGGGAGCAAGGGTAAAGTTTTGAGGAAAGATTATTGAGAGGAGAAATACGAGAGGTTTTGGTTATAGAGATATGACAACAAAACAGAGATGGTCAAGTGTATGGGGTTACAGGCTATAAAAGATGTGCTCAAGAAGATAACAGTTAAGAACAAAAAAAGAAATGTGGGAGTCTAAATAGATGTGACGTGACAGAAGATGAGGTGACATGGAAAAGAGAAACTTCTGACAGCATGGGTTAAAGACTCCCCGCTTTTTCATCCTCCTTTCAAAAAGAGAGTTTTTCGACTCTAGTTCTTAATTTCTGAGAAAATTACTATCTGATGCTTCAAGGTTTACTTTCTCACCCCTAGATGAGCTTTTGTAATTTATCCCAAATTCCTCTTCCGGCTCTAAATTCAAATACTTCGTAAAATCATCATGCTCCGACCTTTTTTCTAACCCAACCAAGTTTATTTCTGAACACATCTTCCTTTTCATGATTAGTTTGTCTTTACACTTAGCAATCTGATTTCTTTTTGAACTTGAAAATAGATAAACTATTCCTCATAGAGAACTATGGTCTTATAAACTGACTTCTGAGCCACATGTTGGTATATCTGATCTTGTTTACTGGTCTTCTGACATTCTTGCAAACTGAAGAACATATTCTTCAGGAGGATATGTATACTGATGATTTCTGATGCTTAGCTTGATCTTCATAAGGGAGTAGTGAAGAAAGAGAGCACCCAGAGAGTTTTTATGTAGAGATGTTTATGCATATGTAAAAACTTTAAAACTTTTCAAAAGCAAAGAAACAAACAAAAGATCCTTAGACATACATATAGTCAATACATCCTGATGCAAGATCTTCAGTAAACACATCTATTTACTAAGTATCTTCATTTTAAAAAGATAACATGAAGAAATTTCAAAACACAAGTTAGGACAAGAGAAGCTGAACAGCTTCTTGTAAGGATAAATAGCATAAGAAGACTTAGGTGGTTGAAAATCAACTTACCTTATGAGAAATTCTTCCAACTAACTCCTTATCCACAGCATTTAGGTTCAATAAAACTTAGCATGCTTTGGCCTTTTCTTTTTGATATTCTCTCCTTGAATAGATTTGCTTCCTCTGATGATGTTAGATTCATTCAGGTAATCTTAAAGGCTTCTTCTCAGTATGGATAAAGATGATATCTTAATTATGATGAGTGGACTTTGCTTTTCTCTTATGCTTAGATAGCATATTCAGCATAACATCTACCAAACTTTCACAGCTCAAAGCTTTCTCAACAAATATAGATATCGTGGTGGTAATGAAAGCATGATTGATAAAACTCCAAGGAATGACTTTGTTTTCATAACCTTGGGAATAATTTCAGAACTTAGATAACAGAAGATAATTTCTAAAGACTGAACTATCATAAAGTTACAGTACATCCAAATTATTCAGCTTCAGTGTTGTCTTCAAACCGCTCATGTTGTATATCAAGAAGATTTCGTTTTGATTACCTTGAATGACCCAAGCATAACTTTCTAAAATACTAACGTTCTAGAGCTTACTTTCTAAAGCTTTTGGTTTTCATCTGCTAACTTTCTGAATATATCTTGAGATAGAGGATCTTAGGATTTTCCTCAGCATAATCAAGATTATCAGCAATGTCTCCCTTAAGCTTTGTCTTTATCATAATCATGAGAAATCCTTGAAAGGATTAACTCTTAGGAATAGAGACAACACTTAGAACTAAAACCTGATATCTGGATAGATCATCATCAGAGTACTTCTATAGATTTTTCAGGTAGAGAGATATAATAGAAATTCTTACATGAAGAGGTATGACTTTTGGTGCCCAGATTCCCATAGGTCCTTATCAGTTAGATTCAGATAAAGAGATTTTCCAACCCTTTTTAAAGGAAATCCTTTTCAGGATTCATTTGACGTAAAGGTATCTCTTTAAACATATTGAAGTGTGTATATATATATATATATATATAGCAAATGAAGTTGCATAGATCTTTCTCATTTATTTTCACCTATATATCTCAGTCTGTAACACCCTAATATTTAACTCAATATGCCTAGGATGTATTTAAGTTAATTATTAGTTATTACCCTTTTATTCCAGTTTTTAACTCAAAACTTCTTGAAAATACTTTAGTGAAAATATGGGTAAATTTTTTTTTGAACTTAAATATGAAAACGTGAGCCGCGCATACTAAGTATCTAACGTCATTCATCTTGCCTGCATAAGAGAGATGTTAGAAACAAATAACAGGTAAATACATAATACAACCATGGTATAACATAACTCAAATAATAATAACATATCAATAACTGTTTCATAATAGTGATGTCCTATAAACATAAGGCCATCAATATATATCCATCAATAGAATACAAACTAATAAATGAATATGATCACTCTAAAGGCAATATCCAAGGAAAAAACTATCTTTGTTGAATCTCTTGTTTATAGCATAGTTCCCTCGTCCACTACTCAAAGAAAGTCACGAACTACTCCATCCTTCTTGTCTGGAGACGACACGGAAAATAATAGGATTAGAAACTTATACAAGAATCTCAGTAGGGCTTCCCACTTTAACACAAGTGTCATCATCTTTATGAAAATGTGGGCATGTATAGAGTTCATTTATTAAGTTTCTAAATGCCATTAACTGAGGCTCGTGTCTTTGAGCATGAATCTTAATGTCATGGATGCATCATACTTTATTATGAATGCATTTCAATGCCATATGCTAAAACATCAAAGAAATCACAAACAATGCATATGACATAAATAATATGAATGACTTTTCCTTATTACTCATTTAGGTGACATAAATTTCGCAATATTTTCCTTAGGGGCCACTGTAACATCCCCTGCTGCTTTATGGATTGACGACTGTCCCCACAAACCAACACGGGTCTTTTCAGCGTGCTTTGTCCTCACTCGCATTTGTAACATCCCCTGCTGCTTTATGGATTGACGACTGTCCCCACAAACCAACACGGGTCTTTTCAGCGTGCTTTGTCCTCACTCATACGCTTCCTGGGAAAACTTCCCAGGAGGTCACCCATCCCAAAATTGCTCCAAGTCAAGCACGCTTAACTATGGAGTTCTTTCAGTTTGGGCTACCGAAAAGAAGATGCATCTTGTTGGTATAGGTAGTACAAATCAATTCATATAAGTTCTCCTTAATCGTATAGTCCCATACCTATCTGAGTCTTAGGATCCTCTCATTCGGATGTGTAATCGGTTCATTCATGTACCCTCCGCTTCGAAGTCTGCCAGAGCCGCCCTTGTCAGTGCCTCTTTGCACCGGCGATCACTCCCGACCGCGATCCCCGGGCGTTACATGCCCACCAGCTTCCGCCGTTCGCCAGAACCACACCGCATCGGGAGAGGTGCAGCTCGATACCATTTGTTCCATCATCATTCTCATGGTCCTTGCTACGTCGCGAGTGCTTGGCTGTCTCGTTGTCGTGATTATTTTGTGTCTCGCTCTAGTCTGTTGTCGACGTGCCATTGGTCCCTATACACACAAACAAAGAACACCGAGGTGATCAGGCCCAATATTCCATGCAAAGTGAGCAAGTTACCATGGCACTTTCAACATACAGTAGTCATGTATTTCTACCCCAAGCTCATCCTAATGATAAACATCTACACATGGCGCCACTAACGTATTATGCTTTAGAAGCATAGCTAGTCCAATCCTCGAGGCTCCATGAGAATCGAATCGCTCACGATGCAAAATTGCTCCAAGTCAAGCACGCTTAAGTGTGGAGTTTTTTAGTGATGGATTACCGAAAACAATATGCATCTTGTTGGTATAGGTAATATAAATCAATTCATACAAACCCTCCTTAATCTGTATAGTCCCATACCTATCTGATCCTTAGGATCCTCTCATTCGGATGTGTAATCGGTTCATTCATGTACCCTCCGCTTCGAAGTCCGCCAGAGCCGCTCCTTGTCCGTGCCTCTTTGCACCGGCGATCACTCCCGACCGCGATCCCGGGCGTTACATGCCCGGCCTTCGCTGGTTAGTCCACGAACCACACCGCATCTTGGGAGAGGTGCAGGCTCTGATACCATTTGTAACATCCCCTGCTGCTTTATGGATTGACGACTGTCCCCACAAACCAACACGGGTCTTTTCAGCGTGCTTTGTCCTCACTCATACGCTTCCTGGGAAAACTTCCCAGGAGGTCACCCATCCCAAAATTGCTCCAAGTCAAGCACGCTTAACTATGGAGTTCTTTCAGTTTGGGCTACCGAAAAGAAGATGCATCTTGTTGGTATAGGTAGTACAAATCAATTCATATAAGCCCTCCTTAACTGTATAGTCCCATACCTATACAGTCTTAGGATCCCTCTCATTCGGATGTGTAATCGGTTCATTCATGTACCCCTCCGCTTTCGAAGTCTGCCAGGAGCCGCTCCTTGTCCGTGCCTCTTTGCACCGGCGATCACTCCCCGACTTCGCGATCCCCGGGCGTTACAGCCACCCTTGTATTCTCTCTTTTCTTGAGAGTTCTAGGTTATGAGCTCATACCTTACTAGTCGTCACTAGCGTAATCTTATCCTTTTTGATAAGTTAAATTCCTGACTGTTAAGGTACAGGATAGGGGACATTAAGATCACCTTTCATAACCTTTAATTCGGAGAGTCTGATAAGATCACTTCCTATTAGGATCACCTCTCATAACCTTTAATTTGGGGAGTCTAGAGGATCATTTCCATGTGTCTTATGTCACCTTTAATCTTGGCATATTATATAGAGATGCAAGCATGAATAGCACAACTATAACTTATCATTTCAACATTTCATGTTCATAAACTACATGACTCGTGTATCTCAATGAATCAAACATAACTATAACATGCCATAATTCAAATTACATAAACATGCATCTAAGCCATATAAATTTCAATATATGAACATAGCATTTACAAGATATCAACCACATTCATCTCATCAAATTATCAATATTTACACTTAAGCCCCAAAGGGGTCAAATCACAATTTCTCAAAGGTTACGGGTCAAAATGTAAATACCCTTTTTTAACACATTCTCACAAACTAAAGAGCTTTAACATTAACCAATACTTTCAAGAGACACATAACTATTAGAAACCATTTAAACTCATCATAAAATCCTTTTAGGGCCATAGACTAAATTTAACACATTTGAGGGGTTAAAAAGCAAAGTTCGTCATTTTTGACACTCATCAAAAGCCAACATTTCTAAAACTTTTTCTAAACATTATACACGGTATTTTAAACGCATATACACATCAGATATCATTACTAACTCTAATTAAAATTCTTTGATCAAAATTACATGATTGATAGTTTACAGCACAACTTTTTGCATTTTGCAAAACGGTCAAAACTAACATTTATAATTATTCTTTTCAACCTCTGAGATACCAAAAACAATTTTCACATCAAATAATAATAATTCTTATGTATACAAACAATATGATAAGTATCAAATCAGTGAGGAATTATTTCAGAAAATTCACTCTCTAAAGCTTCATAAAATTACGGTTTTGATAATTTCTAGTTACTAGTTTATCTCATAAATGATATAAACAATTCTTACATCAATTATAAGTAATTTATATACATCCAACCCTTTTAAATTATTATTCTAACCATTTTATTTAAATCAGATCAGTAACTTAAATCTTTTAATAGAAAAGCTTGAGAAAAGCACAATCTTTAACAACTTTGAATTTCTAATTCTAACAAAAGTTGTTTGAGTAATTTAAAGACAAGATCAAGCCTTAAAAATAAAATAAACCAACTTCAATATCAAGAATATCAAGAGATTGATATTAACATAATTTAAATATATCCATAATAAAATTTTCTATTTAACATTAAAAGGCAAGTTTTGAGCTTTAGAGATTTAGGTGATAGCAAGAATCATAAACATGCTATGCAATCCCATTTTTAATCTTATCATTATAAGGTGATAAATTGGAAATATAAACATGATATGCAATACTTGAAATATAAATATGAAAATGCAAGTTCATTTTTAGATCTTCAAAGTTTAGGTGATAACTTGAAATATAAACATGAAATGCATTACTTGGAATTCAAACATGAAGATGCAAATTCATATTATTATCTTCAAGATTTAAGGTGATGACTTGAAATTAAACATGATTATGCAAGGTTTGAAATTTAAACATGATATACAAGAGCTTGAAACATAAACATGATGCAAGTTCATTTATTATCTTGTTAAGCTCAAAATTTTTAGATAATTAAACTCTTTAACCTCAATTAATCTTAACAAAGGAAGTGAGCATTAGAGTCCTTTATCATCATGGTTCCAAGAACCTTATTTCATGGTCTCATTATCAAGCTCATTAAAAGTCAAATTATAAGCAAAGAACAAGGAAATAACATGAAATAAAATCCCTATGAAGTTGTTTCTTGTTAATAAAAGACAATGCTTGATCTTTAGAGAAGTTAGAAGAAGAAAATATGTCCTTGATGAGTCCTCCAATTTCAGCCAAGATGAGAACAAATGGAGGAAGAATTTTTCTTGCGTTTTTGTGTTTGATAATGGAAAGGTTGTGTTTAGGAGTTGATTTATGGTTGGAATGTGTATGCTTGAGGTTTAGTGTAACCTCCTCCCAAATGCAACATCCGTCTTAAGCCATGGCATCGGATTTGGGAGTTGTTACTTATTAATTAGCGGACCTTTCTTAAATATCTATAGCCAGTTTGATTTATTCATGAGATAATTATGTCATAATTCTATTGAAATATATAGCAAGGAAACAAAAACATTTATTTAATACAAAGTTAAGTACATAAGATAAGCTCTTCTATGAGCTTAACACATTTGTTCTTTATTATATTCACATATATATAACCACAACTAAGTTGTGGTAAAATAAATCCATCAACTACTAAACTACTGCAACTCTAGAATAGTTTTTCTTGTAGCTGCTCTACTGTTCTCTGGATCAACCTGGAGATGACATAGGAACACACAAAATAGGGGTGAGAATTTTAACAATTCTCAGTAGGGCAACTCCCCTAATACACAATCATAATATCATCGTCATCGCCCCAGCTACTTAGGTTTATTAAGAAAAAGGTGATCAAGTATTACATAATAACGGTTCATTTTTAAAGTTTCAAATCATATTTCCAAAGTGGGTTGTTTTTAAAAGTCAATCACTTTGTACACATTTATCATAAGCTCATAATCATAGTAAATAATGTCAATCAAAATGATTCAATATGATACAAATATATATATGCCAAATATAGGGAAATTATCTTTAGTTGCCCTTGATAAATCGAAGAGGATCTCATCTATCTTTATTTGCCCTCGACAAGTCAAAAAGGATCCCATCTCTCTCTACTTGCCCTCGATGAGTCGAAAGGATCTCATCTCTCCCTACTTGCCCTTGACAAGTTGAAAGGATCTCATATCGCTCTATTTGCCCTCGACAAGTCGAGAGGATCCCATCTCTCTCTATTTGCTCTTAACAAGTCAAAAGGATCTTATGTTTCTTTATTTGCCCTTGACAAGTCAAAAAGGATCCCTTGTCTCTTATTTGCCCTTGACAAGTCAAAGAAGATCTCATGTTTCTTATTTGCCCTTGATAAGTCAAAGAGAATATCATTTTTACTTATGGCTACAGAATTTAATTCAATATATCATTCACTTTCTTTTCCAATGCATGTATAAAAAAATATAGGCATTCATTCACATTGTGATTTTGATTATGCCTCATAAACCAATATTTACTTCCTCTAGTATGCATTTATATATTACAAGTCACATGGCCAAATATTTAACATCAAGTATTCATGTCATACTAGAACCAAACTACCATTACATTATCAATTCAAGTCTTTGGTTCATTTCCAGCAATTAAGCAGATTTCACACCATTGTAGCACAAATTTATTTGCACATCAAACAATCAATTCAGAGTCTATAAAAATTATCCAAGACACCTCAATGTATCCCCAAGTTCCTGTAAAAATTTCAGATGAAAAGAGTTCTTTAATTATGTTAACAAAATTAGACAAATTTGGTGGTCAGAAACCATTCAACCTCAGCTCAAGAACCAAAATTCATAATTTTTAGCCCTACCAATTGAACCCAGAAAATTTGAAATAAAAATCATGGTAAAACCTCAATATGTCTATAATACCCTATAAAAATTTCAAGTGATAATTCCATCATTTGGTAGGGTAACAAAATTAGCAAAATTTACAGCTCTGTTCTAGCACTTCAGGCAGCATATGCGTAGTTTCGATTCTTGTCAAAATCAGAACCCAAGAAAATTTGTGGGACTAGCCCAAGATGTTAGCTCCAACATATATTTTTTCTAGATCATGAAAATGCCCACAAAAAGCCCAGAAAATTCGTGATCACACACTGCCTGTAAGCAAATTGAAAATCCAGCAAGTATCACTCAACATCTTTTTGACAAAATTGATTTTTCCACAACATCAAACTAACCCACTTATGTAAATACATCAATATGTATGTGTAATCATCCAATAGAACCAGAAAATACCAACTAATTTAGAAATCAAACTTTAGAAAATAGATTTGAGAACAAAAGGTTCAAGAGCCCTACTTTGGTGGCTTATGAATATTGGCTCCAAAGGATGATCCCAAGAGTGATTCTTCTCACTTTAAGGGCACAAAATCAACACCAAACTCTCCTTTAACTAATGAAGGATGATATCTGAAGGTGGAAAAATGTGATGGATACAAATTCTAATCGGTTAGAATTGTAGGTATCGATGAGAGGAAGAACTTTAGTGAAGGGAGTTTGTGATTTTAGTGAGTGTAGGTTAGGAAAATGGAGGTTTAAAATCAAGTTTCAAGCTTCTTGAAGAAACAAAAATGGTGGTTTCTTGGCTTCCTTGACTGCCAAGACTTTCATTTTATGGAAGGATAAGGTTTGGTCTTGTATTTATCTTGTGATAAATGTAATCTTTATATGAATAAAGTATAGTTTCTTTCTAATGATAAAAAGAGATAAATGGCTAGGATTTAATCTTGTAAATCAAGATTAAATCCTAGCCTTACACTTGGCCCTAAGAGATAATCATTACCCTTTTTATAAAGATTTAACTATCTTTCGCTGTTAAAAATCGCATATCAAAATTTTACCGAATGGGTAAAATTAATTCCATGCCCAAAATTCTCATTCCTTACCATTCCTAATCTCAATCCTATAATTTCTCAGGTTTGGGCATCTCAAGGTCCCAATTCTATGTTTCGGCTGTCCCGACGGGCCCGTAGGGCTCGCAAGATGCTATTCATGATTTTTTTTTTTGCAAATCTGTTGGACTGTCCTCATCATTATTGAAATCGTCAGGTTTTTGAAATTATGTAAAGCTCAAATTAATTTTTAAATAACTTTTAGGGCGTTACATTACCACCCACCTTAAAAAGGATTTTGCCCTCAAAATTCATTTGAAACAGTTTCAAAAGACAATTTCATAAGTCAAAGAAGGAAGCCACTCATAGGCAAAAAAAAGACAATAATTGAATCCTAAAACGTCCTTACCTAGGATCGAATTATCAGGTGGCGAGATCTGCTTAGCTCGTGCCGCCTCTGTGTGGTGGCTTCTCAGTAGGCTTTGAATATCTTTTTGGACACTTCCAAATCTTATACCTTGGCTTTCCACAAAGGTAGCATACGTATTGTCCAGCCCTACAAGGTCTACCTTCTTGGTTCTTCCCACATTTTGAGCAATCTTGTCTTGTGGTTAATCGTTGTTGTTATTTATCCTCATATAGATTGGGTTGAAACTGCTTCTTTTAGGGTGGGACATCCTCATAGTATTGATCTTCAGGTGCAAGTCTTTTATTAAAGGTGTTTTTAACAGATTGGGCAATTGCTAGCTTCTTATTGGAGTCCTCTGCATGACAGCATTTTTTCACCAAGGTTGCATAATCTCGGATCTCTAAAAGACCCACAGTAGCTTCAATGTCCTTACGTAAACCTCCTTCATACTTCATGCATTTCCAAACTTCATCAAGATTATGCTGATAGATAGTAGAAAATTTGCAGAGCTCCTCAAACTTGGCAGTGTACTCTGCTACACTCATGGACTCTTGTTTGAGTGCCATGAACTCCAACTCTTTTGCATTTCTTACGGAGATAGGGAAGTATTTATGGTAAAAAGCTTCCTTGAAAATATTCCAGGTAACTTCAGTCTGGGATGCTTCAAACAATCCCTTGGTGCCAACCCACCAAAATTCAGCATCTGCTTCTAGCATATAGATAGCAAAAGCCACTTTTTGGATCTCGGTGTAAGGAAGAATCGAGAAAATTTTCTCCATGGCCTTAACCCATTCTTCTGCTTTACTTGGATTGAAGGCTCCTCGAAATGGCAGGGGATTTGCCTTCCGGAACTCTACAAATTTCTGATATTCCATATCCACTTCATTCCGTCCAGGGTTATCAACCGGGTTTCGGTATTCATTGCGGTTCAACCTCTCCATCATTCGGTTAGCAACTGCAGCTTGTTCCCTCATTGCTGCGGTCATTTCCCGAAAAGTATCCATCATACTTGTTTCATCTCTCACCCTATTCCTAGTACACCGATTTGAAGTCATTGATTCCTATCACACCAAACAAAAATATTGAGTTAATCAGGCTCAATACCAAGCTAAGTGTGGCAGTAACCCACAACATTCCCAACCAGCAGGCACACATATATAGATATGTAATTATAATGCATGACAATTACTAAGGAAGCATAGCTAGTCCATTCCTCAAGGTCCAACAATGATGAACTACTCTGATACCATAATGTAACATCCTCCCAAGTACAACATCCGTCTTAAGCCATGACATCGGATTTGGGAGTTGTTACTTATTAATTAGTGGACCTTTCTTAAATATCTATAGCCAGTTTGATTTATTCGCGAGATAACTATGTCGTAATTCTATTGAAATATATAGCAAGGAAATCAAAACATTTATTTAATACAAAGTTAAGTACATAAGATAAGCTCTTCTATGAGCTTAACACATTTGTTCTTTATTGCATTCACATATATATAACCACAACTAAGTTACGGTAAAATAAACCCATCAACTACTAAATTACTGCAACTCTAGAATAGTTTTTCTTGTAGCTGCTCCACTGTTCTCTGGATCAACCTGGAGACGACACGGGAACACACAAAATAGGGGTGAGAATTTTAACAATTCTCAGTAGGGCAACTCCCTTAATACACAATCATAATATCATCGTCATCGCCCCAGCCACTTCAGTTTATTAAGAAAAAGGTGATCAAGTATTGCATAATAACGGTTCATTTTTAAAGTTCTAAATCATATTTCTGAAGTGGGTTGTTCTTAACAGTCAATCACTTTGTACACATTTATCATAAGCTCATAATCATAGTAAATAATGTCAATCAAAATGATTCGACATGATACAAATATATATATGCCAAATATAGGGAAATTATCTTTAGTTGCCCTTGATAAATCGAAGAGGATCTCATCTATCTTTATTTTCCCTCGACAAGTTGAAAAGGATCCGATCTTTCTCTACTTGCCCTCGACAAGTGGAACGGATCTCATCTCTCTCTACTTGCCCTCGACAAGTCGAAAGGATCTCATCTCTCTCTCTATTTGCCCTCGACAAGTCGAGAGGATCCCATCTCTCTCTATTTGCCCTCGACAAGTCAAAAGGATCTTATGTTTCTTTATTTGCCCTTGACAAGTCAAAGAGGATCTCATGTTTTTTATTGGCCCTTGACAAGTCAAAGAGGATCTCATTTTTACTTATGGCTACCGAATTTAATTCAATATATCATTCACTTTCTTTTCCAATGCATGTATAAAACACATATAGGCATTCATTCACCTTGTGATTTCAATCATGCCTCATAAACCAATATTTACTTCTTTTAGTATACAGTTATACATCACAAGTCACATGGCCAAATATTTAACATCAAATATTCATGTCATACTAGAACCAAACTACCATTACATTATCAATTCAAGCCTTTGGTTCATTTCCAGCAATTAAGCAGATTTCACACCATTGTAGCACAAATTTATTTGCACATCAAACAATCAATTCAGAGGCTATAAAAATTATCCAAGACACTTCAATGTATCCTCAAGGTGCTGTAAAAATTTCAAAGTAAAAAGAGTTCTCTAACTATGTTAACAAAATTAGACAAATTTAGTGGTCAAAAACCATTCAACCTCAGCTCAAAAACCAAAATTCATAATTTTTAAACCTAGCAATTGAACCTAGAAAATTCGAAATAAAAATCCTGGTAAAACCTCAATATGTCTCTAATACCTTGTAAAAGTTTCAAGTGATAATTGCATCATTTGGTATGGTAACAAAATTAGCAAAGTTTACAGCCTCTGTTCTAGCACTTCAGGCAGCATATGTTTAATTTCGGTTCTTGATTTTTTTAAAGCAGTTAGACTGAAAATCAAAACCCAAGAAAATTCATGGGACTACCCAAGATGTTAGCTCCAATATATATTTTTTCCAGATCACAAAAATGCCCACAACAAGCCCAGAAAATTCATGATCTCACATTGCCTGTAAGCAAACCGAAAATCCAGCAAGTATCACTCAACATCTTTTTGACAAAATTGATTTTTCCACAACATCAAACTAACCCACTTATGTAAATACATCAATATGTATGTGTAATCACCCAATAGAACTAGAAAATACCAACTAATTTAGAAATCAAACATTAGAAAATAGATTTGAAAACAAAAGGTTCAAGAGCCCTACTTTGGTGGCTTATGAATATTGGCTCCAAAGGATGATCCCAAGAGTGATTTTTCTCACTTTAAGGCCACCAAACTCTCCTTTAACCAATGAAGGATGATCTCTCAAGGTGGAAAAATGTGATGGATACAAATTCTAATCTGTTAGAATTGTAGGTATCGATGAGAGGAAGAACTTTAGTGAAGGGAGTTTGTGATCTTAGCGAGTGTAGGTTAGGAAAATGGAGGTTTAAAATCAAGTTTCAAGCTTCTTGAAGCAACAAAAATGGTGGTTTCTTGGCTTCCTTGACTGGCCGAGACTTTCATTTTATGGAAGGATAAGGTTTGGTCTTGTGTTTATCTTATGATAAATGTAATCTTTATATGAATAAAGTATAGTTTCTTTCTAATGATAAAAAGAGATAAATGGCTAGGATTTAATCTTGTAAATCAAGATTAAATCTTAGCCTTACACTTGGCCCTAAGAGATAATCATTACCCTTTTTATAAAGATTTAACTATCTTTCGGTGTTAAAAATCGCACGTCAAAATTTTACCGAACGGGTAAAACATTGTACCCGGGTAATCAAATATTGCCTGAAAATTAATTCCATGCCCAAAATTCTCATTCCTTACCATTCCTAATCTCAATCCTATAATTTCTCAGTTTTGGGCACCTCAAGGTCCCAATTCTATAGTTTCGGTTGTCTAACAGGCCCGTAGGGCCCGCATGTTACTATTCATAATTTTTTTTTTTACAAATCCGTTGGACTGTCTTTATCATTATTGAATTCGTCGGATTTTTGAAATTATGTCTAATAAAGCTCAAATTAATTTTTAAATAATTTTTAGGCTATTACATTTAGAGCTTGGTTAGAGATTTGGAATGGAGTCTCTTGAATATGAATAAGGAAGAAGAAGTAAGCTTGAAGTATTGAGAGAATTAGAGAACTTTGAGCAAACTTTGAGCAAGAAAACTATCAAGTAAGCAAGTGCTAAGGCTATGAGTGTTTGTGTGAACATTTTGGCAATGGAAGAGCATGTATTTATAGGCCTAGGGGGGACTGTTTGGCCGTGCATGATGGTTGGAAAAATGGAGAGTTTTATTTAATTTTTTTAGTTAAAGAAAACTTAGAAAAGAAAGCTTATGAAGTAGTCATGATGTTATCCATGTATCATTGTTTGAAAATCCATAAAATATGATGCTAATGGGAGACATTGTGGCTGATCACATTATGGCTGAAATGGGTGGGTTTTCTTTTGATTAAACATAACAAAAAATAATGCAAAAGAAAGCTAAAGAAATGGTGATAAGGTTGGATATGATTCTTTATTGGAAAATCAATAATATATGGTGGAAATGGAGCATATGGCCATTGGTTTTCTGGTCCCATTATGATCAGATTTGTGTTGTTTTGCGAGTCGTAAAACATGTATTAGATGTGTATTTACTTAGGTAAAAGATTAGGAATTGATAGGTTAGTGAAAATGGTAAAAGCTTAAGTGTTTAGGACAAATCAAGATAAGGTAAAAAGAGTAATCATATACTAGTAAATGAAGTTAATTTCAAGTGAGTAAAAATCCATTTGTAACATAAGTTCTAAATTTAGGGTAAGGAAATGTAAATATACTAGATTTTACCTAAACCGTAATCTTAACTTTGATCTCAACATCACTAATTTTATGAGCTCTTATAATTAAGGAAAGATAATTTATTTTTACCTTAGATAATTTTAGGCTCTAATTATCTCAAGTAATTATTTTTAACCTTAGATAATTAATTTTTAACTCAAGGTTAATGAATGAAATCAATTTGAGTTCGATTAGAGCTTTAACATTACCTTAATTACTTAAGCAAACTCATTAAGTATTGACTAGGGGTAAAAAGGTAATTTCACATAAAAACTCCCTGTAATTACTGGACATTCTCAAATTATACTTGAAATAGTCATTTTGAACCTTTGGGTGAAAACCGAATTCAAAAATTGTATAATTTCATGTAAAATTATTGCAGGGATAAAATGATAATTTTACATATGATAAAAATTGAGAATTAAAATTTTTATCTCTAAGGCACATATAATCCCCATCAAGCATAAAACTAACCTCTCAAAGATAATCTAGATTGGTTATCCTTGATTTCTAGGTAAAAATGACCTTAGGAACATTTTGGTAAGGTCATTTTACACATACAGAAAAATTGGGCTTTGCAACTTTCACACGAATCACTAATCAAGTCTCCCATAATGTTTCTCTAATGTTATATTCCTTTATTGAGGATTATTCGGCTTTGAATTACGTGCAAAAATTACCTAGGGGTATTTTGGTAATTTTTACATAGCAGTAAAAATTGGGGAGTTACACAATCCATTCTTCAGAAATGATAGATGCTGACCATTGGTTACAAAAACATAGTTTTTGAGTTTTGCCTGATAAAAACAGGCCAGATCTAAAGATGCCATGAAGTCCTCTCAAGAATTCAGAAGAAATTTCTAACATGTTTGTATAGCTTCTTGGAGGTTTTAGAAACATATAACTTTCCCTTTCAGCTTTTCGGCTTTTGACTAGATCTTCTCAAGTGTTCATGGCAATTCTATGAGTCCTTTGACAATTTGAGATATATAGATGAATAGACTTAGAATCTTTCTAGCAGCTCATCTCATAAAAAGGATTGATGAAGATAGAATCCAGAAACTTTTACCTCATGAGTTGTTTATGATGTTCTCCAGCTATGAAGCACAGAATGGCAACAAGTTTTACCACAATAAATTCTTCTAACCAAGACTTTATAGATGGTAAGCACATTTTTCTTTTTGCATAGAGATATGACATGTAAGAGCAGATCAAATACATGATGTGTTGTGTAATTACAATAGGCAGATATTCTTTCTCAAGATGATCTTTGTTCTGATTTTGTCATTTGAGATATTGATGTCCTTTTGATATGGTCATTACAGACTTCAGATATGGACTACAGATGAAGAAATTATCCTTAGAAATCAATCTTAGATAACATTATCAGATCTAACTACTTCATAGAGAAGCTTTAGCAATTCTTCATTTCTTCAACGTTGTAAAACATCTGATATATAAAACAAATCAAAGATATCTTGATCAACGTACCTTATGTAACAACCCGTACATAGATAACATATATAGTTTAAGCTTGAGGCAGAGACTTGACTTGATAGGAATGCTAAACTTTCTCCTTTGTAGAGTTCATGTCAACAAATCTCTTTTCAATCCCTTTTATTACATGAAAGAACTGTGCCATGACTTAGAGTCTTATCAGCAAAAGGATCATCAGATAAAGACTGATCTTGAAAAGATGATATATGCCATTCCATCCTTTGGATCTTTTATCCTCTGCAATTGTTAGATTGCTCAACCCCTTAGAGGCCTTGCTCTGATACCACTTACAGGTAAAGATGTGCACGAAAAGAGGAGGTTGAATCATGCATTGATCTTTTTTTTTATTTCTCAAACTTCTGAAAAAGATTACTATCAAGTATAATACTTGAACTACAGCAAAAACATAGTTAGTGGCTTCAGAAAGTTACTTTCTGATCCTTATTAAATAATCATTTGGTATTAAAAGATATATCATGAAAAGAGCAAGAAATATATATGACCGATGGTGTAGTAATAAAGTAATAAAGATAAATAAAAGAGATTAGGGTGAGAGAGAAAGGACGCAAAGGATTTTTTACTGGTTCGGCCATCTTGCCTACATCCAGTACTCAACAACTGTTAAGGTTCCACTAAAACAACAACTTTCTCAACCTAAGAAAGTAACAATGGATAGTCTTTATGTAACACCCCGATTTTTCTGTCCGAGGGAAATGACCAAAATGCCCCTGAGGTCATTTCCTGACCCGAACTCGAGGGTAACCAACTTGGTCATCCTCGAAGGGTCAACTCAATGTTTGAAGGGGATTGAATGGCCTTTGAATGCTTTCGGAAGCGAAAATTTCGTTTTCCTGATTTCGGTCAAAATGACCAAAATACCCTATAAGCGTTTTTACGCGGGTAATGGTGCCGTTTGAGCCCGGAACTTTCCCCAGAGGTTTAAAAACATGTTTTCATGTGTCTAGAGGTCTCTGTTCAAGTCCCGGAGGTCCCGGGCAGTTTTAGTGCAAAATTACGATTTTGCCCCTAGAATAGTGTTTTTGAGCTTAATGATGTAATTAAGCAAACCTAAGCAATATTAGGCTCTAAACGAAGATTAATTTATTTCCCTAATTAATCTGGAGTCAAAATAATTAATTAGAACCTAAAATTGCTTAGATTAAACTTAAATCCCTTTTTAGAACTCAAGACTCCTAGTCTTGGAATCTTGAATAGTGTTTTCTCTTTCCAATTCCTTAAATCAAGGAATTGTATCTAGAGTTGTTTAAACTCTAAATTGAGGATTTAACTCACTAATGGTGCAAGACCACTCCCTAATTATGTCTAGACCACCTTAATTACCCATTTCCCTTACCTAAACACTTTCTTACAAATTCCTAATCTTAAGCATAATCAAAGATACACCTAAACACAACTCTAAACCACCATTAAAATGCAAACTAATCCTCCCCTTGGCTGCAACATGGCCGAACAGCCCACTCCCCATTGACCACATGTTTAATTATTTTCTCACTCAAAGAACCATGCTTGAGGCCATACCTTGAACCATACCTCACCATACCATAAGCCATACCTTTCCATGCCTCAAGAACACATTATCTCACCTCATGGAACACATGGAACCCTCCAATTCTGCACCTCTTGGCCGAAAATGCATCAGCCCATTCACACCCTCCATTTGTTTCATTTCTCTATAAATAGAATGCCTTGAGGAGCTTGCACCACTTTTAGATCATTTGCTAAGTTTAGGAACACTCAAAGCTTTTCTTTTTCTCTCAAAGTCTTTGTGTTCTTCAAGTTCTTGGAGTTCTTCAAGTTCTTCATCTTCTTCATCTTCTTCTTCCATCTTCAAGTTCATCACACCAAGTAGGGATTTTCTTTCATGAATTCTTTCTTTAGAGTTCTTGCTTCAAGCTTTATGTTCATAGTTTCTCTTGATTCTTTTTAGAACTTCTTTTCCTTTCCTTGTTCTTGCTCATTTTCGGCCATGGGCCTTGGAGTTCAAAGAAATGAGAGCTTGATGATGAGAGTTTCATGATGATGTTCATCACTTGAAACAAACTCTAGAGCTTGATTTTTGTTCTTGAGCAAAAGTGTTTCTAGATTTTCCTTTCTTGAACTTTTGAGAACTTTAACTTTGATGGTGTTTTAAAAATGGCTCTATGAACTCAATGATGAGGACTCATGATGTTGGTGTTAATATATCATCAAGGTCATGAACTCTAGAGTTTCAAAATGCACTTTTCTCTTCTTGGAGATTTCGGCCATTTCCTTGAGTTTTTCTAAGTTTCATAGTTTGATTCCCAAAGATATTATGTTGAGTTCTAAGAACTCCAAGCTTGACCTTACCTTGTTTGAATGAGTTTGGGTTAAGATTTAAGTTCCTTTAAAGTCTTGTTAAGAGCTCTAGAAAGATAAAATGAACTTGCATAATTTATTTTATGCTTGCATTCATATTTACATTCTTGCTATGCATCTTTATTTTCAAGCCATCACCTAAGAACATAAAGATTAAAATGGAACTTGCATCTTCACTTAATTTAATTCTCGAAGCCTTTCTATTTCGGCCTTAAAGTCGATTGTTGTTGGGCCTAGAGCACTAAAATAAAGAATTGAACTTGCATTATCACCTAATTAATTTCTCGAATGCCTATCTATTTCGGCCTTAAAGTCGATTGTTGTTGGGCCAAGAGCACTAAAATAAAGAATTGAATCTTGCATATTTACTTTCAAGCTTGCACGTTTAAGATTATGCTTCGGATATTTACTTTCAAGCTTGCACGTTTAAATTATGCCTTGCATATTTAATTTCAAGTCATCACTTTACTTTGAAAGCAAGATTAAAAATGAAGAGCATGAGCACGTTTAGTTTATGTCGTAACTTAAGAACCTAGAGCTCAAAGACTTGCCCATTTCATTCCAAGATAAAGTTAAATGTGAATGTATTCCTTGAATGCATAATTTCGGCCAAGTAGTGATGATGGACTTGCAATGAGTTTTCATCTAGCTACTAGGACCAATAGCCTATGTTTTAAGTGCTCCTTAAAGTTTTACAATTCTTTATAAGGTTATGTCATTATAAGTTGTGATTCCAATCTCTTTTAGGGGATGGAATATGTTTTGGTCAGTGACCTAAGGCTTCACTTAGCCTCTTGATGAATTAAAATGTTTTGCAAAGAGTTTTAGAAATTCTAGATTGATTCCAAGAGAAACTAGTTAACTTATGTACCTAGAAATGTCAATTTACTTCTCTTATTGAGGCAAGATGTTTTCGGTTCTGATGTGATGAATGTGATGCTGTATGATGATGTTTTAATGTGTTGGAATGTGTGAAAATATCATATGATGATGTAGAAGCGATCCTATGCATGATAGGTAAGGAACTAGCTAACTAGAAATACCGTAAAGCTAGAATTTAACATAGTTTTGACCCATTTGTTTATGGAACTTTTCCAACTGTTTTAATGGGGACATAATCAGATTTAGAATGTTTAGACATGAAAAACTTGGTATCATTTGAGTTAGAATTGAATTCTAGCACCTATGGGAAAACTAGTAACTAGAAAACCGTAAAAATGCAAATGTAGAACTCTTAGAACATTTAACTCTTTGAATTCTGTCCAGCACCCTTACAACATGATAAACATGATTAATAATTAGTCCTTAAGCATAGGAATGCCTCATAATTGATTTAGATTTAATCCATAGCGCCTTCGGCAAAAACGGAACTAAGAAAGGGTCTAAAACGTAAGTTCTAGAACCCCGTATTCACATGTTAGGATTTCCACCCTATGCTTTTCAGATTTAAAAGTAAAATGAGAGGATTATGAATGATGTTTAATTATGAGCCTTAGGTGCTTAAAATATGAACAACGGATGTAGAGAACTATATCTCAAGATTAAGACCCGTAAGGGTCAAAGCATAAGCTACCGTAAGGGTAAATGTTTGGATGATTTATGATGATGCATGAAGTATGCTAATGATGATGATGTTATTCATATGAGGAACTTATGAGATTATATGTTAATGTGGCATAAAGCAAATTTGGAAGGAAATTCGGTGTAATGACCGTTGTGCCGCCGAATTCCCGCCAAATTTGGGGACTTAAAGAGATTTTGAAAATTAAGGTACTAAGATGGGTTCTAGGATGACACCGGTTCGGCCGAGCACCTCCATAGAACTCATGTGACATCGGTACCATTTTATACTCTTAGGTGACACCGGTTCGGCCGAGCACCCCTAAGAGACTTGCCCCCTAACCCGTACTCAGATAGTCGGGATTTATGATTTATGATACGCTTATCGTTAAGTGGTAAGTAAGAACTAGTGACGACTAGTTAAGGTATGAGCTCATAACCTAGATGTATGACACGTTCTGGGTGACACCGGTTCGGCCGAGCACCCCCAGTTCGATTGTCTTTTAGGGTGGCCCATGAGGAAGAAAAGTTTCATGATTATGATTATGTCACTAAGTTTTGTCCCATATGAATGTTACTATTGCCACTTTATGCCACCAAGAATGATGATGCTTAATGTTATGTTTTATGTATGTGCATTAGGTAGTGCCATGCATACATTCTCTATTATGTTGCATCCATGACATTAAGATCATCCTAAAATGAATGGACCTTGGCAAAAAATATATTTTAAAGTTTAAAATGAACCAAATACATGCTCAGTCACTTTGAATAAATAAACCCAAGGTTCCTGAGGACGTAGATGATGACACCTAGGTAGTAGGAGGCCCTACTGAGATTCTTTAGCAAGATTCTCACTCCCTCTATCTCCTTCTTTCCGTCACGTCTTCAGATGGCGACGTTCGTGAT
Organism: Dalbergia cochinchinensis; assembly: GCA_031216125.1. Taxonomy (NCBI): domain Eukaryota; kingdom Viridiplantae; phylum Streptophyta; class Magnoliopsida; order Fabales; family Fabaceae; genus Dalbergia; species Dalbergia cochinchinensis. The sequence goes on from CM062371.1 coordinate 27,004,123, forward strand.
GTTCGTGGACACGCCGACATAGGAGGTGCACCATGACCCGGACCACGGATCATACCATTTTGTGGGTCGATGCACAGTTAGAGTATTCATGTTCATGGGTCGACCCTTCACTCCCCTTGTACATTCCAATCGTTTCTCCCCCGTCTCACCTTTTGGCGATGGCCTGGTGTTCGAGCGCGCACGTCCCCGAGTTAGAGCACACACCACTTAGATGGGGATGAACCTTCTTTTGTTTACAGGTTATCCTATTAGTTGCACTCGGGTAGGGGAGTAGATTATGTTTATGTTTATGTTGTATTTCCTTTCTTGTATTTTCCTTGTACTAAATTAAGTCCCACACTTATAAGTGGGCAAGTTATATATATATAAGATGATTTTCAGTGATGTTCATGTTGTGCCTTATGTTATGATGTTGTGAGACATTTGTTTACCATACATGGTTTACCGCTTATCGCATCACGCGGCTCTCACTTTTATTTCAAAAAAAAATTACCCGTATTTTCCGCTAAGTAATTCAAAGTTAAATGAGAACTATGGAGTAACAGACTAATGATTAACCTAAATATGTTCTAGAGTATTGGGTTAAAAATTAGGATGTTACATTTTGTAACATCCCCTGCTGCTTTATGGATTGACGACTGTCCCCACAAACCAACACGGGTCTTTTCAGCGTGCTTTGTCCTCACTCGCACGCTTCCGAGGAAAACTTCCCAGGAGGTCACCCATCCCAAAATTGCTCCAAGTCAAGCACGCTTAACTGTGGAGTTCTTTCAGTTTGGGCTACCGAAAAGAAGATGCATCTTGTTGGTATAGGTAGTACAAATCAATTCATATAAGCCCTCCTCAACTGTATAGTCCCATACCTATACAGTCTTAGGATCCCTCTCATTCGGGTGTGTAATCGGTTCATTCATGTACCCCTCCGCTTTCGAAGTCTGCCAGGAGCCGCTCCTTGTCCGTGCCTCTTTGCACCGGCGATCACTCCCCGACTTCACAATCCCCGGGCGTTACATGCCCACCAGCTTCCGCCTGGTTCGTCCCCGAACCACACCGTACTGGGAGAGGTGCAGGCTCGATACCATTTGTAACATCCTCGCCGCTTTATGGATTGACGATTGTCCCCACAAACCAACACGGTCTTTTCAGCGTGCTTTGTCCTCACTGCACGCTCCGAGGAAAACTTCCCAGGAGGTCACCCATCCCAAAATTGCTCCAAGTCAAGCACGCTTAACTGTGGAGTTCTTTCAGTTTGGGCTACCCAAAAGAAGATGCATCTTGTTGGTATAGGTAGTACAAATCAATTCATATAAGCCCTCCTCAACTGTATAGTCCCATACCTATACAGTCTTAGGATCCCTCTCATTCGGGTGTGTAATCGGTTCATTCATGTACCCCTCCGCTTTCGAAGTCTGCCAGGAGCCGCTCCTTGTCCGTGCCTCTTTGCACCGGCGATCACTCCCCGACTTCGCAATCCCCGGGCGTTACACTTTACATTAGCTTTACTAAGCTATCATCCAAGGATTTCAGAAATCACCTGTAATTAAGGATTTTGAGTAGTTTTGTACTAGCCTCTCCAAGCTAACATAAGTAGTCTTGACTCTGCCTCTCTAAGCCAACCTGTGACTGATAGGCAACTCCTTCAGCACATTGTTAGTATTCTTTCCCTAGCCACTTCAGGCTACAAGTAGTCTTGACACTGGCCTCTCCAAGCCCAACTGAGTAGTCTGTTCCAGGCCACTCCAAGCCTCAAGTAGTCTATTCTCGACCAGCCTCTCCAAGTAGCAAGTAGTCTTTCCCCAGCCTCTCCAAGCTGCAAGTATTCTTTGACTAGCCTCTCCAGGCTAAACCATAATGAGTAAGTCCATCTTAACATTGCGTTGCAAGTAGTTTTCCTTAGCCTCTCCAAGCTATGTCTTACTCTGATCACTAACAGATCAAGGATACAAAGGTTAAATGTTTGGGTTTCCATTCAAACTAACCTATACTCAAGTTTCCTTAAAATGATACATTTTAAAAGATCTTGGGAGAACTTGATTGACTTCCTTCTTCTACTTCTTCCATAAGAAGAATATAAATCTAAATAAGAATAGAAACCGATTACATCATAAAGACTAAATATTCCAGGAAGTAGGAGAAGATTTTTGTAGAGTTTCTTCTCTTTGAATCTTCAAAATCTTACACATTTTCAAGCTCAGCATCTTTTTTTATAATGGTCTTTCTTTGTGACCATTGCCATAGATCAATTCTTCAGGTGACACGTGTTGATCATCAGTTGTGTCTTGAAAGAAGCAGCTAGAAAAGAGGTTGACAGAACTGTCACATTGGTTGCAGAAGCTGTTGTAAATGTGAACTTTCTAATCTCCTATTAGAAACCATTTTTCTACTTTCTGAACAAGCTTTTTGAACTCCTCCTTCATGAAGCTAAAGGTGATGATCAAAAAAGGCAGAAGAGATGACGTACCATTTCCTGTAGCATTCTTTGCTCCACTCATAGGTGATCTTTCTAATTTACGCAATCAGCCCTTTGAAGAGTTGTTTTGCTTTCAGATCTTCAATCAAATCTTCTTGATGATGATTTCTTTGCAATTGTGAAGTGTAAGTAAAATGTTGCATATGGACATATTCTGATATCTTCATCTTGAGATTACTTTCTAATGTCCTGTGCTACTTTCTGATGTCTCTTTCCTTGGTTTCTTGGCTTTTGACTTGATTTCCTCCAGTCCTTAGGCATTTACACATTCTTTGCACGAGATAATGATCACTTCATTTTAAGCTTAATCTCTTTGCACGAGATATAACATGCTTGTACATGTGTAGTGATATTATTCTCGATTCAAGATCATTTCTATGCTTTGTTCCATAAGTATGTATACATACTTTGCTTAACCAGATTTGACCTATTATGCTTTGTCAAGAAACTCAAAGGAGACATCAGTCGTTCTTCGAAGTATTTTCATTGAATTGATTTTGTTGTCATTCAAAACTCATGAGCGTAATGCTTCTAGAGCTAACAGGAGCTTGAAATGCTCCCAATATTCATGTAGAGTCTCATCAGCCTAGCAGATTTTAGAGATCTCCTTTCTGATCGAAGCCACTCTAGAGGCAAGAAAATATCTCTCTAAGAAAATTCTCTTCATCCCCATCTAGCTATTTACAATCCCATCTGGAAAATTAAAGAACCAAATTTCTGCAGCACCTTCTAGGGAGAAGGGGAATGCTCTGAGTTTAACATCGTTCACCTCCACCCCATTAAGTCTCATGCTAAAACACACCATGTGTAGCTTCTTCAAGTACTAGTGGGGATCTTCTCCAAACTGACCATGGAACTTGGGTAAAGCATGAACCATGTACTCCTTGAGCTCAAAGTCATTGTCGAGCCTCGGGTATGTAATTGCAAGGGGCTGCTGGGTAAAGTCAGGAGCAGTGAGCTCCGTAAGTATCCTGTTTTGCTCTCCCATGTTGTATGTATTTCTTGAAACACTAAATAGAAGATCAGAATGCTCAGATGGTTTCACTTATTAACACTTTGCCTGTCTAATTTTTCTCAAAGTTCTCTCAATTTCAGAATCAAGAGGTATCAAATTTCCAACAGACAAGGAATGCCTCAGATAAGGGAATAATTTTTTTTTTGTTTTTCTATTTTGCATAAAAGATTAAAAATAAAAAATTAAAAGCAATAAATAAATAAAATAAAAAATTGGAGAAAAAATAAAAACAAAGAAAAATAAACAATTAAGTTTTAATACTTTCCTGGCAACAGTGCCAAAATTTGAATAGAGATTGTCACCTACCTCCTCAAATTAGAAATTTGTTTTAATACTAAGTTGTATCAAAAATGCAGTAAAGGGCACAACTTAGGTTGTCTCTCAAAGGAGCTTCAATACTTAGTTGTGAAACTTAGGGGTTTTGAAGAATGAGAATTGAGCAATTTAAATTAAAAGATAATAGCAATAGTGAAGAAGGCAGTAGTGCAAGGTATTCCTAGGATTGAAAATCAATTATCATTGACTAAATATTAAACCCATTAGTGGCTATTAGTAATAAATTACTGGTAATTCTACTAGTGATCAATTGACCTCTAGAATTTGACCAATGCAAATAACTAATTAACAAGATCTTAATTCAATTAGAAATCACATTGATTTAATGAACCAATTGCTATTGCCCAATTGTCAATTGGAAAGTTAATTCTAATGTTCTCCCTCAAACATAAACTAATAGATCTATCAATTTATGCCTAAAGGGTTTCCCTAAACGACGATCGCCAATTTAGTTATTCCAATAAAGATTATAGCAATCACCATAATAATTAAAGGAATAGAAACTACAGAACATTAAACTAAAACCAATGCATTCAATATAAACAAAGGGTCTCCAATGTCATCCCAATCTATTTGGAAATTCCTACACTAGTAAAGAAATCTACTCCTCCATCTCTAGAGGATTACAATAATGAAGATAAAAGAACCTAAAAATAGTAGCAATAATCCTTGCCATAATCTCGAAGACAAAGCATCTTCACCAATAGAACCCTTAGAGAGAGAGGAATAGAGAAGAAGAAGATGTAGAGAGAAAATAATAGCAACTCAAAGTGACGGCTTAAAATTGAGAAAAAGCTAAAGTAAAAGTCTATGACAATTCCTTAAATACTGTTCTCTAAAATAGCCCAAACTAGGGCCCAAAAAAGGTTAAATGAGCTGTTCTGCGTCATTGTACGAGTGCCAAAGTGCTCATTGAGTGCTACGGCGCTCAATAGTGAGCTGTGCTGATGAACGTCATTTTTAGGTGCTGTTGAGCGCTGCAACACTGCACAAAATTGAATTTGGCCTAGACACTATACATATCAATTGTAGCCATTTGAATAAGCTTTTCCATGCCACTAAAATCATGTTAATTAGACATATGTAGCTCCAGATATTGCGAAAATACTAACTGGAGGTCAAGTTGGATAGCATCAGAACATCAGTAACCTTTAATCTTGCAACTCTATTTTCACCAAGATACTCTTAGAATTGGGTTTTCAGTTGAACATGAAAGTTGTAGAAGACTTCTTGAGCTTTCCAAAACATCTTTATTTGTCTTAATCTGATCCCTTTTTCTTGACATTTGCACACAATTCAAAGCTCCTGTATATAAAAACCATACTCAAAGAGATAGGTTAAATGCAACAGGTTCTAATCCAATAATTATCCCAAAATCAATGCAAAAGTCATCAATTCTATCAAAATCACACAATGAGGAATAAATCAAAATCCCTATTAATTTTGTCAACAACACGATAAAACTCATGTAAAAAGATAAGGTTTAGAAGTAAGATAAGTAGTGCAAATGACCTATATCAATCTCCTCCATACTTAAGATTTGACATGTCCTCATGTGAAACTAACATTAAACCAAGGCATGAATGAAAAGTAGTAAAGGATTACACTAGACTCCTAACCTGAAATGCATGATGCATGAAATTAAATAGCAATACACCAATCCAATGAACCTAGAGGCACAACAGTAAGCTTTCACACTAACAATCAAGAGAATTATAACAAGCAAGGCATGATCAACAACATAGCACACAAAGTAGAATCCATATATAATGCATGAATCAAGTACAAAATCCTTCCAAGGTCAGTGTTTGCTCTTCATTCACTCAAGTGTTTTAGGTTGTGATGCATATTTAATCACATCAAATGAAAATGCATTACCATAAGCTTGCTATGGGTCTTATTCTCCATTTTGTCATACACATATGCATACTGAATCAAGAGAGCTTACCTTTGGTTATAATGGGGCTTGAGTGAAAGTGGATAAAAATATAGGCCAATGGGGTTAAACCTCTAGTCAAAGGAGAACGAATGAATACACCAAAAGTACAAGTGCCTAAGGGTACACTTTGTCTAACTCAACACAATTATAAGCCTTTCTTTTGCAATCTGACACACCTTCAACCAAACTTTTTCATAATTTTTTTTATCAACCTTCCATTTTTCCTCTTTTTTTTTGTATGTCATTTGCTGAATTTTGGATACACATTGTTCCTCCCCTATACTTAAATTAAAGCATGTCCTTATGCTCTCCCCTACACTTATGCTCAAGCATATATAAGAAATGTAGAAATGCTCTCCTAAGCCTAAAAGGTTGGGAATTTTCATGGTTTTTCACTTTTGGCTAACGATGTCCTAAAACAAAAGAATAGGCAATAAGGCTCAAATTGGCTAAATAATGGTAACATGAAAAGGTTGGCTATATGGGCAAGTGGCTAAAAACAAGAAAAATGCCTCAATCATATTCAAGCATGCACATGAAAACATAGTTTCAAACAAGGCCCTAAGCAAGTTCTAGAATGCAAATCTAAAGAGGGAAAGACACATGAACAAACAAGGATGGTACATTATGGTCCAATCAAAGAGGCTCAAAATCTCACAGGTAAAAGTGCATGTACTCAATCCAATCAATACAGTGAATTCACCAAGCATGCAATACAAAATGAAATCAATGCCAAGCAAGTCAATAAAGTGTATGTGGTGCGAGCTTATGCATGTAACCTCTAAGGTGCCAAAGAGATGGTGTAAAATGCAATTAAAAATAAATATGATGCAAGACTCAAAACTAAAATGAAAATAAATAAAATGCAGAAAAATAAAAGGGAAGAATAAAGAAAAACCTCATGGTGGGTTGCCTCCCACCTAGCACTTTGCTTTAACGTCCCTAAGTTGGACGGTCAGGACCATCATGGAGGGTGAGTAGCTGCAACCCATAGATTGGCTGTCTAAGCTCTTTAGATCTATGGGAGTCTTATGGAGGTGCATTAGCCAGTGCCCCTTAATATTATATCGAATCGTCTTGGAGTTTTCCAACTCAATTGCACCATCTGGGTGCACACAGGTGACCAAGAATGGTCCCTACCATCTAGACTTTGGTCTCCCAGCCATTAGTTTTGCCCAATACTCATGTAATAAGATCCACTGTCCCTCACAGAGCTTCTACCCAACATGGGCTGGTCATCGAGCACCTGCTAAATTGATGACTGCTGCTTGGGTAGGGCATCTATATCTAAAATCTTTGGACATTCTAAAATAATAGATGCATCATATCCCATGGAAGAGGGAAAAATAGAGAAAAAAGGATCTGGGACCTTACAAAGCAAATTACCACAATCATCATCAACTAAAGAGTTAATGACATCAACACAGAGTATTCCTCATAGGGACATTTCATAGCATCAGATAAATTAAATTGGACGTTCATGTCCCCACACTTCATGGATAATGTGTCAGCATGAACATCAATCAAGGTTCTAGCAGTTTTCAAAATAGGTTTTCCCAAGATCAATGTATGATGGCTAGCATTGGTGTCATTTTCCATTTCAAGCACATAAAAATCAATAGGGAATATTAAATCATTTCCTTGGACAAGAACATCCTCCAATACTCTCTCTGGTCTTGTGATGCTGCGGTTAGCCAGCTGAATTTGCAACCTTGTTGGCTTGAGCTCTCCAAAGTGCAGGGATTGGTAAAGTGATTTGGACATAATATTAATGCCTGCCCCAAGGTCAGATAGGGCTCTTGTGATATGCAAGTTCCCAATGGTACAAGGAACATAGAATGTGCCCAGGTCCTTGCACTTGTTTGGCAGGTTGCCTGGCTTGATAATACAGGAAGCATTGACCCCCATAGTCACCATGTCCTCCCCACTACCCTTGGTCTCCCTCCTATTGTTGCATAGATCTTTCAAGAATTTTGCATATTTAGGAATTTTCTTGATTGCATCTAATAGAGGTATGTTTACTTGCACCTTTTTAAATGTTTCCCAAGTTTCAGAACCCAATTCTAATGCAATAGACTTTCTAGGTTGGATTCTTTAAGGGAATGGCAGTAGGAGGATGAATTTTGGAACTTTTGCAGGTTCTGATTAACCGCTGCAATGCTGTCCATAGTGCTATTCAGGCTCATCTTTAGCTTGCTCCTTTTCTTAGACAAGCTTAGTCACTTCTAGAATTTTTATCCCAGACCTAAAAGTGATAACACAAACATATCCTGTTGGATTGGGCATGGTTTGAGATGGTAATTGGGTAGCTGAGCCTTGCTGGCTTTGACTATTTTTCATCTGAGTCACCTCCTCTTTCAGCTGGGCATTTTCTCTTCCAATTTCCTGCATTTACTCCATCATCATCTTCCTCATCTCAGTCATGGTGGGATCTGAAAATGGAGGTGTAGGAAGGGCCTATTGCCTCTGATGAGGTGCCAAATACTTCTACTGTAAGGGTTGACCCTGTGGTTGAGAGCTACCCCACTTCAAGTTAGGGTGAATCTTCTAGCTGGAGTTATAAGTATTCTCAAATGGGAACTAGCCTGCCTGATTCTGAGGTTGACTCTGGAAAGGGTTTGTTGTTGTTACCCTAATGGTTGAGTCATCTTGTAAAGTTAGCACATGTCAGTGTGATGGTCATTGGAAGTACATATGCTACAGACCTTGGAGCGTACAGGAGTTCCTACATGGCTGGCCATCAGTTGCTACATAAGGCTAGAAAGTTACTATAAAGTCTAGGTCAGCATTGGATCCTCTAGTTAGCTCACTCCATGCAGGCCTCGAGTAGTTGTGGCTACCCTAAAACCAAATTGCTAAAAATTGGTAGCCATATTCTCAATTAGAGCACGAGCCTCTATCAGAGTCTTATCCAAAAGTGCCCTCCACTAGCAACATCTATCATGTATCTATGAGTGGGTACCAAGCCTTCATAAAAGTACTGAAGGAGGAATTGCTCTAGAATCTAATGATTGGGACAACTTGCACAAAAGTGCCTGAAACACTCCCAATATTCATGTAGAGCCTCATTATTATAGCGGATTCCAGAGATCTCCTTTCTGATAGAAGCCATTCTAGAGGTAGAAAAATATCTCTCCAAGAAAAGTCTTTTCATCCCCATCTAGCTATTTACAATCCCATCTGGCAAATTAAAGAACCAATTTTCTGCAGCACCCTCTAGGCAGAAGGGAAATGCTCTAAGTTTAACATTATCCACCTTTACCCTATTCGGTCTCATGTCAGAACACACCATGTATAGCTTGTTCAAGTATTGGTGGGGATCTTCTCCAGATAGTCCATGGAACTTGGGTAGAGCATGAACCATGTACCCCTTGAGCTAAAAGTCATTATCAAGCCCAGGGTATGTAATTACTAGGGGCTGCTGGGTAAAGCCAGGGGCTACTAGGTAAAGTCAGGAGCAGTGAACTCCCTAAGTGTTCTATTCTGATCTCCCATGTTACCTGTATTTCCTGAAACACTAAACAAAAGATCAGAATGATTATATGGTTCCGCTTATTGATGCTTTGCCTATCTGATTTTTCTCAAAGTTCTCTCAATCTCAAAATTAAGAGGTATTAAATTTTCAACAGATAGGGAACGCCTTATACAAGGGAATAAAACTTTTTTCTTTTTTTTTGTAGAAAGATTATAAACAGAAAATTAAAAGCAATAAATAAAATAAAATAAAAAATTAAAAAAAATAAAAACAAAGAAAAATAAATAATTAAGTTTTAAAGCCTCTCCAGCAACAGCGCCAAAATTTGAATAGAGGTTGTCGCCTACCTCCTCAAATTAAAATTTTGTTTTAATGCTAAGTTGCATTTAAAATGCAGTAAAGAGCACAACCTGGGTCATCTCTCAATGAGGCTTCAATACTTAGTTGTGAAAATTAGAGGTTTTGAAGAATGAGAATTGAGCAATTTAAATTAAAAGATAATAGCAACAGTGAAGAAAGCAATAATGCAAGGTATTCCTTGGATTGGAAATCAATTATCATTGACCAAATATTAAACCCATTGGTGGCTATTAGCAATAAATTACTAGCAATTCTGCTAGTGATCGATCGATCTCTAGAATTTGACCAATACAAATAACTAATAAAGGAGATCTCAATTTAATTAGGAATCACATTGATTCAATGAACCAATTGTTATAGCCTAACTGCTAATCGCAAAGTTAATTCTAATGTTCTCCCTCAAACATAAACTAATAGATCTATCAATTTATGGGTTTCCCTAAAAGATGATCATCAAATTAGTTATTCCAATAAAGATTATAGCAATCACCACAATAATTAAAGGAATAGAAACTACAGAATATTAAGAAAACCAATGCATTCAATATAAACAAAGAGTCTCAAATGCCATCCCAATCCATCTAGAAATCCCTACACTAGTAAAGAAATCTACTAATGTCATCCTAATCCATCTAGAAATCTGTACACTAGTAAAGAAATCTACTCCTCTATCTCTAGAGGATTACAACAATGAAGATTAAAGAACCTAAAAATAATAGTAATAATCCTTGCCACAAGCTCCAAGACAAAGCACCTTCACCAATGGAACCCTTAGAGAGAGAAGAATAGAGAAGAAGAAGATATAGAGAAAGAATAATAGCAACTCAAAGTGACGGCTTAAAACTGAGTAAAAAGCTAGGGAAAAAGTCTATGACAATTCCTTAAATACTGCTCTCTAAAATAACCCAAACTAAGGCCCAAAAACATGTTAAATGAGTTGTTCTGTGTCATTGCACGAGTGCTATAGCGCTCAGAGGTGAGCTATGCTAATGAATGCCATTTTTCAGGTGTTGTTGAGTGTAACGCCCCGATTTTCGCTAAACTTTCATAATGACCAAATTGCCCCTGAGGTCATTTTTACCCGAAACACGAGGGCGACCGACTTTGGCCATCCTCATAGGGTTCATATGTTATATGAAGGGGATTGTATGAGCATGAATGCCTAACAAAGCGGGAAAACCTCATTTCTGAGATTTACAGTAAATGACCAAAATACCTCAGAATGTAATTAAGGCAAAGATTAAGTTCTGTTTTGACCCGGACTTTGTTCTGAGGTTCAAAACAATGATTTTAAGGCATAAACTATGTTGGTTTAAGTCCCGGAGATCCCAGGCAACTTTCGGTGAAAATTACGGTTTTGCCCCTGCATATTGCATTTTCGGCTCAATGAGCCGTTTAACTCCAAACCTAAGCAATATTAGGCTCTAATTAAAGGTTAATTAATTTCCATAATTAATCTAGAGCCAAAACCATCATTTAGAATTAATTGGAAACTAAAATTGCTTAGGGAAAATTCAAATCTCATCATAGTCTTATTCTTTAAAAAGGAAAAAGAATATGTGAATAGTGTCGAATAGTGTTTCCACTATTCATGTAACACCCTAGTAATTAACCAGATACACCTAGGTTGAATCTGATTAATGACTAGACTTTACTCCTTGCTTTGGTTCTTTCTTCATAATTTGAAAATACTTAGTAGAGTGCGAGCCATTTTTTTTTAAACACATAATTGAAAACACATGGTAGTACAGCGTGAGCAGTAGCGAGGGTATAATAAGACGTTTAAGAATATATCACATCATATCACTTAGGCTCCATCATATAACATTCATAAGCACATTATAGCATATATTTACATACAATAACCTCACTCAAAGGGTGGGTTATGTTCATACATCATTATCTTATGCAAACCCATAAAAGAAAATATACTTAAGGAAATACATGCCCCTAAACTAGATAACTCCATAAGCCGGGAAGGTTATCCTAAAACTAGGGTGCATGATCACACATAAATCTACTAAGAACCTTTTATGGCCCTTTGCATCACGGAAATGGGGAATAAATCCGATCCTTGATGAGCTCCCTCGGGGCCAGGACACACGAGATACACCGGTGACAGGGTCGCATGGGCTGACCTTCTGCGCTAACCTCAATTTGAACTTGTTTCCTCACTACCCTACTTACGTGTGGGAGTAGGAGCGAGCTCTCGGAATATACATGAGTAGGAGTGTCCTCTGAAGGATCGGTTCCGAGAATATCTCGTCTAGGGAACATACTGGAAATCCATGGGCGGCGAGATGAGCGGGATAAAGCGTAACATCCTTTCATCAGAGTGGGCGTGCATGTTGAAAACCATTTCATCGCCATATAGAGAAGTAGGAGAAAATCGATAACTAAAGGGACGGGATGTGCAAATGGGCCGACCTATGTAAATAAAAACACTGCGCACCTTTCCCTTCAAATGATCTGGCGATGCCGGATCATAGTGGAATTCAAATGAGGGTATCCAACGAGCAGGGCCGAATGTCGCCATTTGAATCTGGAACAATGGCGGAAATAAAGAAAAGAGTGAGAATCTTGCTAAAGAATTCTCAGTAGAGTACCTCCTTCTCTGATGTCATCATCAAAGTCCCGGGAACCTCGGGATTATTCTAAAATAGTGAGCATGCAAAAGATTCATTTTAAGTTAGGACAAATACTTAACCGAGGTTCGTCAATTTTTAATCATCGTCTTATAATGCATCTTATTCTTAACATGTCATATTTACAATGAACATTTCCTTTATCATTACATCATATTCCTCATCATCATTATCAAAATAACATGCATAAAAAACGTCATATAATATTAGCTACACATGGACCGCAGTGCACATATTTCATTTCTTTAGTGCCTTTGATGACTTAAAATCTTATCATCATCATTATTTTCTTGGGCCACCTATACTCCACCCTTTTGGGAGTAATTTAGGTTATGAGCTCATATTTTTACTAGTCGTCACTAGCATATACTTATCCTTTTGATAAGCTAAAGTCGACTCTACCCTTTTGAGAGAGAGCGGGTTAGGGGCTAAAATCACCTTTTCACCACCTATAGTCGATGGTTCCAAGGATCATTTTCTTATAAGTTTAAGTCATCATTAAATCTTTGCATGTTATATCATAATACAATTCATAAACATCATAACATTTTCTCATTTATAGTCTTAAGCTAGAATAATATATATATCAGCTGTAATCATGCATATGGGAGATTCCCGGGAAAGAGAGGTGAGTCACAATGGACAGCTTAAATACCAAGTCTTTCCTTAGAACCTTTTCCAAATTACACTTTTACAATGATACACTTTCTTTTAGCAACAAAGAGTAAATTTTACATAATAAAGAACATTTCATGTACAAGCATTCTCATTATTTGCACAACCAACTATAACATGCAAGCGAAATCATCCAATGATATCAAGTACTTAATAAGCATCAATCCTTACATAGAATTATCAATTATAGAACTAATTAGTTACTAAACCAATTATGAATCATTCTCTTAACAATAAACCATAATTATCACAACTTCAATCATATCAAATCATTATCACACATTGATACTAAACTCGGATCGTTGGCGAATCATGAACCTCATGCAATTACATAGAATCATATTTTAAGTGCATATAAAATACTAGTTCCCCGTAAAATCCTTGCAAAGCCTTAAAACTCATTTAGAAACTAGTTCTTTTGTCCAAATTTGGGAGGATCTTCACAATTAAAATTCTCACTTAAGATAAAAGGAGTAAGTCTTGAGCTTTAGAGATTTAGGTGACATCTTAGAATTATAAACATGCTATGCAAGCTTATTTTAATCTTATCTTTATAAGGTGATAGCTTGGAATTATAAACATGATATGCAATTCCATTTCTTTATCTTTAAGATTTAAGGTGATAACTTAAAAATTAAACATGATGCAAGAACTTGAAATATAAACATGATACAAGAAAGCTGGGCGCGTGTCAGCGCATACAGGACCGAGTAGAGGGAGAAAATATTAAAAGCCAGGAGGCGGCGGTAGTCCGCACGGACGATAGAGGAGAAGAGAATATTAAGAAAGCAGGGGCGGCGGTAGTCACTGAGGATGATAGAGGAGAAGAGAATATTATTATTACATCTTTTTAAGCTCAATCTCAAGACTTTTTAAAGAATAAATTCTTTAACTCCAATAATCATATTTCTTTGCTTGCTTGTGATACATGGGCAAGTCTTTGAGCTCTAGGATCTTTAGGTGATGGCATAAAATAAACATGCCATGCATTGATTCTTTTAGCCATTATAAAATATAGTGAGAGCATAAATTAAATATGAGATGCAACCTCTTTATTATCTTGAAAGATTAAGTGATGACTTGAAACATAAACATGAGATACAAGCTTGGAATTTAAACATGAGAAATGCAAGTTCATTTTATTCATTCTTGAAAATTTAGTGATGACATAGAAGGTAAACATGGTTATGCAAAGCATAAACTTAATCATGGATACAAATTCATTTTGTTTCTTTACTAGAGCTCCATCAGGACTTTAAAGAATTATAAATTCAACCCAATACATATCTTAACAAGAAATAAAACATAAAAGGAAAAATACATCTTTCAAGTTCTAAACTAAAAATCTTTGTTTTAGCATCATAAAGCATTATTCTTTAAAGTTTTTGCATCAAGTGGAATTTTCAAGCTTTAGAGGCCTAACTTGTGATGGATTTACAACCCACCCTCAAGGTCCTCATCATCAAGCCATCATCTTAGTTCCACCTAGGCCATATGGTTGAATTAGTTAAAGAAAAATTGAAGAGGAAAGCCAAAATGAAAAGCTAAAGCAAGTTCATAATTTCATCATTTTGAGCTAAAAACACAACTCCTCAAAGCATAGAAATAAATTTAGAAACTACTCCCTACCTAATCTGAGTTGAAGAAGGAAGAGAACTTGGTTTCTTGAAGTGAAATGAAACAAAATCTCTTTGAAAAATTGAAGAAAGAATTGACCAAAGAGGAGGAAGAAAAGAAAGTTTTGGTGCTCCTAAAAACTAGTTATGAACCATGCATTCAAGACCACACAAGCAAGCCTATTTATAGAAGATTTTGAGGCTTCTAATTGGCCAAAATGATGAGGTAGTGGACGGAATTTTGCAGGAGAAATAAGGGAGGAAAAATCATTTTAGACAAAGTTGTATGAAATTAAGGAATTATGTCTCATATGGTGACATTTTGGCATTTTGTTTTAGTGCAACTTTTGGCAATAATTCAGCTGCATAATGGCATCAATAATTTCATCCATTACAGCCCAAAAGTGAAATTTGTGTGTTCCATGCATTATTTAGGTGTAGGCAAGGTATTCATGTAATTTAGAATTTCTGATTAAGGAGTTTAAGTGAATTAGTAAGCAATTTGGGTGTTTTGAGCAATTTTGGGTTCTAATCAATCTAAATACATAATTTTGACTCTAGATTAATATTTAGAATTTAATAAGCTTTAATTTGAGCCTAGTATTGCTTAGGTTTGATTATCTGAATCAAAATCCCGAAAGTATAAGCGCCCAAAAATAGAGGGCAAAATCGTACTTTCACTTAAAAATTGCCGAGGCCACCGAGCTTAACCAATGGTTAATCATGGCTTAAAAACACATTTAAAACATTTTAGTGAGGTTCGAGACTCGGTCAAGCACGCACATCGGGATTAAAGACCCCTTGAGCGTTTTTAGTCATTTCAGCGTCGAACTCAAAATTGAGATCCTTCTGCTCTATTAACACACATAACACAAACAATCCCTTATTATCCTCAAAATATCCCCTTGAGAATAGGTGGGGCCCACGATCCTCATTTACAGTAAAATAACCAGGGCATTTGGTCATTTTTATCGTCTGAGAAATTCGGGATTTGCGACTCTCGCATGAATCGTTCCTAACCTCTCTTCTAATGTTATATTCCTTTATTGAGGATTGTTCGGCCTCAAATCTTATGTAATAATTACCTACGATAATTCGGTAATTGAGTAATTTCTAATGACAGTAAAAATTACAGTAAAAATTGGGGCGTTACAATTCACATCAACTTTTCTTTTTGAGACAAGTTGTCACACTCACATCACTAGTCCTAGAGGTGTTGACTCCCTAATCCTTCTAGACCACCTCTAAACCTAGGGATTTATGGTTTTAATTAACCTATTAGTGCACCTAAGTACCTACTTAGCAATTTTTAATCCTAAGCCTAATCTATGTCACACCAAAACACACTTCTAGAACATGGTTTAAGGAGATATTTCTCCTCCCCAAGGCTGCCAAGAATGGCACCATTTTCTCTAAAAATCATCAAAAAAAAATTAGTCTATGTGTTCAAGCTATCTTGTGACATGTGTCTTGAACACTTTCAATCAATGATCAACTTTCAAGAAAAATTGTCACTCAAGACTCAAAGAATATTTTATATGGTCAATCAAGGTTTTCAATTCATTTCTAAAATGAATTAAATTATGTCTTTCAAATTCAAAAAGAATGATTTGTTTTTGTGGTCATTCAAGCTTTCTATCAAACTTTTTCAAGACAACATGTCTTACAACACATTACCTATGCTTTGGGAATTTAAGTCTAGAAAATTTTCTCTTCTTTTTGGGCATGAGAAGCATGGTTTCTCTTCAGATTTTGCAGCCCAAAATTTTAAGTTTTTATGCATTTTTAAAGGTTGGAAAATAAGGTACATTCTAGCCATGCTTTAGGACATGCATAGATAGACTTTTCACCATACTTTGAATGACCAACACCATGCTTTGAACAAAGATATTTCTTCCTTCTTGTGGCTGAAAAGTGGCCGAAATCCTTCCCCCCAAAAGGCCTCCAATATTCAATTCATTTCACTTCTCTATAAATAGGTAGCTTAGGGAACTTGAAGCACCTTTGTTCATTTCACTAAAGCTTTGAGTTAGAGCACTTTGAGTTCCTTTCTCTCAAGTTCAAGAGCTCATCCTCTCCAACCTCTTCATCTTCTTCATTTCCTCTCAATCTCCAACTCTAGGTAGGGAGCTCTTTAAGAATGCTTTCTTTTATTTTCATGCTCAATGTTTATCTTGCTTGAAAGTTGTGTTGTTAGTAAGTTTTCTTCCCAAGCATTATTTCAGTTTCTTCTTTTCTCTTCCTTTTCATTTTCGGCCTTAAGGCCATGGTAGTGAGAGCTTGATGATGAGTGCTCTCAAAGATGAAACCATGAGTTCATCTTAAAGTGAGGCCTCTAAAGCTTGAACCTTTCTTAAGAAAAAGTTCCATCCTTTCTCCTTTTTCTTTCATTTTCGGCCTCTAGACCAAAATGAGGAGAGCTTGATGATGAGTGCTCTTTTGGGATGACCATGTGTTCATCCTAACATGAGACCTCTAAAGCTTGAGTTTTGTTTGAGAAAAGTTTCATCTTTTTCATGTCTTGGTTAAGACAAGGCTATGTTTTTCATGAAAACTCTTTTTGAGCTTTTGTTCCTTGATGTTTTCGGCCATGAAGGCTTAAAGAGCTTGGAAAAATGGTAGCTTTGTAATGAGCACTTCATGTTGGCCTTTGTCACATGATCAAACTCTAAAGTTTGAGTTTTTCCAAGAAAGGTTTCTCTTTTCAAGTCTTGGTCAAAGAATGAGTTATGTTTCTTTGATGCCTTGAAACTTTGCTTTTCTTTTTGTTAGTTTTCGGCCATGAAGGCCTCTTGGACTTGAAATATGAGGAGCTTGATGATGAGAGTTGTGTCATGATGTTTGTCACATGAACAACCTCTAAAGCTTGAGTTTTCTAAAAATAAGTTTATTATTTTCAAGTTTTGCTCAAGACATAGTTATGTTTCTCTTGGATCTTTGAAAACCCCGTTTCTTTCCCTTGAGTATTCAGCCATGAAAGGCTTTGGGACTTAGAAAAATGGTAGCTTGATGATGAGGGCTTCATGTTGATGTATGTCACATGAACAAAGCTCTAGAGTATAGACTTGGTCCCTAGGCCAAGCATATTTCGGTTACTTTCCTCCATGTTGGTCATGAGTTTAGTTTTCTTTTCTTGTGAGGATGAGTTATGGGTTGAAACCTTGTTTCCTTTAAAGTCTTGCAAGAGCTCTAAACAAGATATAAAAGAAGTTGTATCCACGTTTACGTTTATGCTTTGCATTAGCACGTTTATTTCCTATGCCATCACTAAGACCCAAGATAATGAATGAACTTGCACAATGCACGTTTATGTTTCAAGCTTTGCATCTCATTTTATATTTCAAGTCATCACTAAACTCTAAGAATAAGAATGAAGATGCATTTCATCTTTACCTTGTGCTATCACTTTATTTTCTAAAGGACTATAAAATGAAATGCATAGCACGTTTATTTTATGTCACCACTTGAAACTTTAGAGCTCAAAGACTTGCCCATTTCATCTTAAGAAAAGAATTCAATCAAGGAGGTATCTCCTTGAACATCATTCAGCCATGTGGTGTAAATGGCTCTAGGATGAGTTTCATTTAACTACAAGGGCCTATAATGCATGTCTTGGAATTTTTCTAAGCTTTGATGCACTTAACCAAGGTTTTAAACATGTTTTCAAGTTTTAAATCCTTGCCAAGAGCAAGCCGAAATGGCTGCTGCCCTTGGTGTTCCATGATGAGTTTTGGCAAAATAAACTTTGATCTTACATAGTCTTGAAGTCCCAAAAAGGTTCCAAGAGAAACTAGCAAGTTATATGGTTGAAAGAAAGGTTTTTCTCATGATTTTATGCCTTAAGGATTTCGGTTCTGCCTTAATAACTCCAGCACCTTAAATTCTGTTTTGGGTGGTCTAAATATGTTGTAATACCTTGCCAAGTATGTGATAGTTGTTCTAGACTCGTCAAAGCATTGTTAGTGACTTTGTTTGCTTAATGTGTGAATTCTAGAACTATAAAGAATGGCAAAATGAGTTTCTGCCCAGCCTTGATAAAATATTTAGAATCACATTAGATTATGTCTAGATGTGTAGGAGTGACTCATAATTGGCTTAGGTATTAATTATTGCACCATAGAAAAAGTCGGATGCGAGAAAGGGCTTAAAACACATTTTCTAGAACACGTAATTCATCAAATATGAACAACTACATAAGGCTGTCCAACCATAATTAATTAGGAATTAGAACCTAATGGATTATGGTAATGAGGTTAATCAATCCCATAAATATACTAGAAAGTAATTGGAAAGTTTGAGGTTACCCGATTTAGGGATTTTTACCTTAAGGGATGATTATGCGCCTCTAAGTTTGATGATGAATTGATGTGTTAGCTCATGACGTGTATGGTGCCATGTTAACTATTATCCCTATGTGATAGCGTGTATTAACATGTTATTATTATTCTTTAAAAAGGACTTAAAGATGCCGAGGTAGTAATTATGTGTTATGCATTAATTATGTGGCATCTTAAAGAAACATGTTAAACTTAGGATGACTTAGAACATCAGAATGCAATCCTTTGAAACCACCGAATTAAGGGTGGGGACAATGTGATTCTAGCCCCCTAAACTCGTACTTAAAGTCGGGAAGTTGACTTATCCAAATGGATAAAGTCTAGATGCTAGTGACGACTAGCGTGGTATGAGCTCATAACCTAGAGTTTTCTCAAAAGGGAGAAATATTAGGGCGGCCCAGTTAAGTAAAGGTTCTTATGTCACCTAAGTAAACCAGTTATATGATTTATGTTTCATGTACCAGTTATATGATTTATGTTCCATGTACCAGTTATATGATGCATGATCTACGTACCAAGCTACATGATTTATGTCCATGATTTTAGTATATAGCCTATGTAACACAAGTGCCATGTTAAAAAGAACGGATTCTCGGAAAATGAGATTTTGGAAAACTCATAATTGAACCTATGTATGTCCATTATTTTATAAATAACCCGAGATTCCTGGAGACGTATATGATGACACCTAGGATAGAAGGAAAACCCTACTGAGTTTCTTTAGTAAGAATCTCACTCCCTCTATCTTTTCCTTTCCATTATGTCTTCAGAGCGAGATGGCGACCTTTGTCCTATTCATTGACACGCCACGGTGGGAGATCCACCATGACCCGGAGCATGGGTCATTTCATTTTGAGGGCGCATCGCGCGCATCTTCATGTTTTTAGGACGGCCATTCGCACACCCCTTGTACAGTTATCGCTTCTCCCAAAGATCCCCTATGGTGACCCCGCGAGCATTGAGCATGCACGGCCCCGACATGAGAGGAACTCGCGGACCCACTCTGCCGGTTCAGCGGACGCGCCGCAGTACGTGCCATCATCGCAGCACTCAGAGGAGGACCCTTCAGAGGATTCCCCCATGGACCATAAGGGCTCTGCCCTCACTCCGCCTCTGCGACAGATAGGCAGCGAGGAGACAATCACTCAGCGTCGGAGGGCTTCAGTGCCCGGACCACGACCCCGACGTGGACGACACGTTCAGTCACAGGGCATGCCTGCACCTGCCGAGCTCCGCCCGTGGATTGGCTACGTTCCTTCGTACCCGTGAGTCTGCTATGGAGATTGGAGGGTAGTCATTAGTGCACGCACGTCACATAGTATGGATGATACCTCTTTTGTGTTGAGGTTATCCATCTTAGGTTGCACATGGGTAGGGATGCTTCTTTCCAGTTCTTTTCCATGTATTCTCGCTTTTTACGCCGCATTCATGTTACTATGTACTTGAAGAGTCCTGCCCTGTAGGGTAGGCATATTTTATCTATGAGGTATTTCAGTTATGATTGATGTTATGTTCGATGTTATGGTTTGGAGCCATTCCTATGTTATCGTTCCGTATACTATGATACTGACTCATAAAGTTACGCGCGGCTTCTATTTTAAGTAACGATTTCAAAAAAAAGTTGGCTCGTATTTTCGTTAAGTCTATTTTCTCAAGAAGATGAACCATGCCAGTAAGTAACGACTAATATTTGGCCTAAGTACGTACTAGTAGTATTGGGTTGAATATTAGGGTGTTACATTGAGCGTTGTAGCGCTACACATAATTGAATTTGGCCTTGACACTAGAAATAACAATTGTAGCCATTTGAATAAGCTTTGCAACGCCACCAAATCACCTCAATTAGACATCTGTAGCTCCAGATATTGCGAAAATACTAACTAGAGGTCAAGTTGGACAGCATCAGAATATTAGTAACTTTTAATCTTGCAACTTGATTTTTTATTTATAAATGACCTTATCAACATGCCCCAATTCAAGTGTAGGGAAGGAAGGGAACAATGTATATAGAGAAAAATTCAACAAGTGGCATACTAAGAAAATAAACAAAGGAAGGTTGGTTGAAAAAAAAATCTTAAAAAGAAGTTTGAATTAAAGGTGTGCTACGTTGCAAAAAAAAAGGCCTATAATAGTGTTTAAGTGGACAAAGTGTACCTTTAGGCACTTGTGCTCTTCATGTATGTATTTACTCTCCTTTGACTTAAGGTTTAGCCCTATTGGCCAATATTTTTATCCACCTTCACCCAAGTTGTATTATAACCAAAGGTAAGCCCTCTTTATTCAGTATGCATATGTGTTTGACAAAATAGAGAATGAGACCTATAGCAAGCCTATGGTAATGCATTTTCATTTAAGGTGATTGAATGTGCATCTTAACTCAAAACTCTTGAGTGAATGAGGGGCAAACACTGACCTTGGGAGGATTTCTGTACTTGATTCATATATCATATATGGATTCTACCTTCTATGCTATATTGTTGATCATGCTTTGCTTGTTGTAATTCTCTTGATTATTGGTGTAAAAGCTTATTGTTGTGCCTTTAGGTTCATTGGATTCATGTATTGTTATTTAATTTCATGCATCATGCATTTTTAGTGTTAGGAGTCTAATGTAGTCCTTGGATACTGCTTCTCATCCATGCCTTGGTTTAATCTTAGTTTCACATGAGGACATGTGAAAGCTTAAGTGTAGGGGAGTTTGATAAGAGGCATTAATGCCACTTATCTTGCTACCAAAACTTAGCTTTTTACATGAGTTTTAATGTGTTGTTGATATAATTAATAAGGATTTTGATTTATTCCTCATTGTGTGATTTTGATAGAATTGATGACTTTTGCATTGATTTTGGGATAATTTATAATTACATCCTGTTACATTTGACTTGTCTCTTTGAGTATGGTTTTGAGCATAGGAGCTTTGGATCACGTGCAAAATGTCAAGAACAAGGCTGAGAACTCTTGGGAAGTAGTTTGCAGCTAAAAAGAAAGAAAAAGCATGGAAGCTCACATTCGGGTGAGCATTGCAGCGCTCATTTAGTGCTATGGTGCTGGTGCAATGACAGGATTGTAGCTCACTTATCTATTTTTGGGCCCCACTTTGGGCTATTTTAGACAGCACTATTTAAGGGATTGTTATAAACTTTTACCCTAGCTATGGACTCAATTTTAGGTTGCCACTTTAGTTGCTATTATTCTCTTTCTACATCTCTCTCTTCTCCTTCTCTATTCTTCTCTCTCTTAGGGATCCTATTGGTAAAAGTGTTCTCTCTTAGAGATTGTTGCAAGGATTATTACTATTATTTTCAGGTTCTTTTATCTTCATTGTTGTAATCCTCTAGATATGGAAGAGCAGATTTTTTTACTAGTGTAGAGATTTCCGAATGGATTGGGATGACATTTCAGACCCTTTGTTTATATTGAATGCATTGGTTTTCTTAATGTTCTGCAGTTTCTATTCCTTTAATTATTCTAGTGATTGCTATAATCTTTGTTAGAATAATTAAATTGGCGATCATCATTTAGGGAAACCCTTTGGCCATAAATTGATAGATCTATTGGTTTATGTTTGAGGGAGAACATTAGAATTAATTTTCCGGTTGGTGGTTAGGCTATAGCAATTGGCTCATTAAATTAATGTGATTTCTAAATAAATTGAGATCTCGTTCATTAGTTATTTGCATTAGTCAAATTCTAGAGGTCAATCAATTATTAGTAGAATTGCTAGTAATTTATTACTAATAACCACCAATGAGTTTAATATTTTATCAATGATAATTGATTTCCAATCCTAGGAATACCTTGTACTAGTGCCTTTTTTATTGTTGGTGTTATCTCATTGCTATTGGCTCTTAATTTCCATTTGCTATAAATTCATTCTTTCAAACCCCAAATTTTCCCAACTAAGTATTGAAGCCTTCTTGAGAGATGACCTAGGTTGTTCCCTTTACTACATTGTTAGTGCAATTTAGCATTGAAATAATTTCTAATTTGAGGAGGCAGGCGACAACCTCCATTAATGTCTAGAGTAGATAACCCATAATATAATAACGAAAGAAGACTATCTTCTTATGAGATATGCACAAGCACTCAATGGAATCTCCTATAAGCTCCTAAGAGTATCATTACCAAGAGGGAGGAAAATATCTAAGAACGCCGGCAAGATTGGTAGGCATAGCAAGATGATTGACAGGGTGAACATGAGCGCCACATCATGGACGATAAGCTCCTCTACGAACATATTGGGTTCCCCTCAAGGGCTACATCACTGTAGTCTCTCCATTGCTACCACTCCCCACCTCCATGTGGACCATAGGTGCAGAATCGTCCAGGGAATGCTGAAAAGGTGACTCCTTAGACGGGTCAGACCATGAAACAGAGGGGTAAGGTGATGACCAGGGCATGTATTCCAAGAAATCTCTCACGACAGAAGCAGTATGGCGAGCACATGGGAACTCCACTATGCGAGGCGAGCACGCTCAAATGCAAAATCATCAATGAAGGGAGTAGTTGTGGAAAACCAAAATCTAGTAAAAAGGTGCACAAATGAACGGTCTAGGAACATGAATAGGCAGACAGCACAACGACCCTTAAAGTGATATGATCGATTGTCCGAGTCATAGTGCATCTCCCAGGTGGGTGCATCAATGTAGATCACGAAGGTGGACATCGGCCTCTAAAGACAAGATGGAAAGAAAGATAGAGGAAATAAGAAACTCGTACAAGAATCTTAATAGGGCTTTTTCCTCCAAATAAATGTCATCATCTTCGTCCTCAGGAACCTCGAGTTTCATTATAAAAATAGTGGACATAGCAAGGTTCATTTATATAAGTTTAAAAACCATTAGTCAAGGTCCATGTCTTTTAGCATGAGTCTTAATCTTATGAATGCATCACACCACATTATGAATGCATGTCAATGCTTTATGCAGCATATCACAAAATTCTAATGAATAAACATAGCATAAGGAATGTGAAGCATCATAACATAATCTATCTTTTTTGTTCTCTTAAGTAAGACTAGTCGTCACTAGTCTATACTTATCCTCTCGATAATCAAATTCCCAACTCCTAGAGTGCAAGATAGGAGCATAGGATCTCCTTTCATAACCATTCATCATAGCTTATCGACGAATAGGCCAAACGATGCGTTTCATTAAAAGTACATACCGACCAGTACATTGACGGGTGTTTGAAATTTCTGTTATTGCCGTGCAAACCCTTGGTATAACTCATCACCCGTCAGTAAGTAATTTTAATGAAACGATGCGCTTCATTAAACAGGTACCTGTCGGTAACCCATTGGTAATCCGTGGATTATTACGCACCGAGACCCTTCTTCCTCCCCACTCAGAAACCTCCCTCTTTCTCTAAAATCTCTCTCTCTAACCGTGCTACCACCATCATTTTTCTTTCTGTTCGCCGCCATTGGAGCTCCATTTGAGAAATGGAGGCCACCTCTATGATCCCTAGGCTTTAGTGAGCATTTTAATTGGTTTCGTTTTTTTATTTGATTAAATTTTTTTGTTCATTTATGGGTGTCCATAGTGTTGTGTGTTTATTGCATTGGGGAGTAATTATTATTATTAATTTGTTAATGTAGGAGTTTTGCTTGAGGGTCATAGCAACTATCGACTTTGGGATCAGTTTGCTATTCTTTTTCTTTATATTAGTCTATGTTTTGTATGTATATAATGGTAGTGATTGAAATTTATAATGTTCAATTTTCAGGATTAGATTTAGTTGAACACCGAGAGCTTTCCTATATTTTTGTTTTTTTACCTGCTACAGAGGTTAGTTGATGAATCCTTGTTATTTATATCATTTAATGATTTAATATATATGTATGATATATAGAGACTTATATTTTCTAGGATATAGTTGTAGGAAATGGGGATTGCATGATTGGGGGGAAAGGCGTAGAGGTCTTTCCCCGACTTGTTTGATTTGTTTGCTATGGGATTCTTTGTGTTTACAGATATTGCAGGATACATGTTATGGAGTTATAAGGGGATGCGTAATAGAACGGGTTTTAGGATTATGTGAATTGTATGTAATTGCTAACATATAACTGTTTCACTGCTCCTATTCTATTATTTTTTGTGGGAATAATAGATTACAAAAAGTAACTATATTAAGAAAAACTTAAAAACTTAAAAGGCAATTGAGTTTGTTTAAAAATAATGATTTAAATAAAAGTTAAAGACCAATTGAATATGTTTTAAAAACCAAATACAATAAATATTTGACGATGGGATGCTCCTAATTTAAGGGAAGATACTGTCAAAATTTTGTTGAAGAAATCTAATGTATAATTCTTAATCTAGTTTTGAAAATAAAATAAAAAAGATAAACTATTAAAATATCTTAAGAATATTTTACGAATAATGTCAATATATGCAATTAATAGAGAGTAATATTCGACAAATTGGAGCGGTTATGAGCAAGATTATAAATATTAAACGGGGCATCCTCTACTTTTGCAGTTTTATGGGAACATGCTTTCTGGTTACCTCTTTTAATAATTTTCAATTAGCAAAATCTGAATCCTCTTTGTTGGCATTTTTTTAAAAGTACTCAAAATAGAGAATGTATGTGCCACGTATCCCCTTCTTTTTGAGAAAGAAATACTAGGAGAATGTGTGTATGCACTTAATTTTAATTTATATATATCGTCATGTTTATTTGGGATAAATAATCTTTCAATTAATCTATATCACCAATATAAACTCCTAGTTTAAAGGAAGAAATTAGAGATAGGTACATGCTTTGACTTTATCTATAGATGCATGCACTTTATGTTGCATATTTTTCAAACCATATATTAGCAAAATTTATAATATCCATCAATAGCATAAAAAAATAAAAATAAAAACAATATCCATTAGCCACTAAAACCACATGTATAAGAACATGTGTTAATTATCCATACTCGTACTAACTATAACTTTATATAATAATTAATTAAAAATAAAGTGTTCATATTTCATTATGTTAATTGAGCCGCAGAAGTTCATTTTTAAGTATAATAGCGATGATCACTTAATATAATATATTGATGTAATTCGATGAGTTCAACCACATTTGGTAGCAAGCATGCTACTACCATAGTTTGTATACATCTTTAATTTAGACATTAAAAATGGTGCTAGCTCTATTATTAATTAATATGCCATAACAAGTATTATAATTTTTTTGATAAAATAAGATGTATTATAATTATTCGTACTCTACGACTCAAACTCCTCATACCTGCATGTGGAGTAGAGTATATACAACATCTTCACATATGTACATACATGGATTTAATGAAATTATAATGATTTTCTGATTTAATGAATTTTTTTAATGGACTACTTTTTAATTGTTTCAATATGGCTGGTAGAGGCAAAGGCCAACCTCGAAAGATCAGTTTATCCACGACCACCTCAGCCACCGCCCCCTCACCACCTCTGCCACCGCCCCTTCCATTACCTCTACCTCAGTCCCTGCCATCAGCACCCCAGGCTTTAGGATGATGCCCACTCCTGGGTATGCAAGGCCCTGACCTCCTCCGTATTCACACCCACAGCCGATTCGCATCAGTGATCCCTCCCCTAGCCTACCACTGCCCCTACTTTCACCCTTGTATCTTATCAGACTCCTCCTTCCTCCACTGGGTGACAGGCATGGGACGCATATGGGAGGCTCCTCGGCCATGATGGCAGGCCACTTGGGGCTAATGGTAGACTGCTCTGCCAGATCAAGCCGGATGGTAAAGATAGGTAAGTCAAATTTTTTTTAATTACAATATTATTTTACATTACTTATGACAATTAAACTATTTTGATTGTTTTTGATTTATTTTATCTATGTAATAGTTTTGAGCCATTTGCACTGGCTCACCACAGGATTACTAAGGTTATATAAAGCCGGTATAACCATCCGTGGCCCACATGGAGTGACATCCTAGTGACACTAGGGAGTCATTTTGGGAGGACTAGAAGGTAATTCTATGATTTATTCACTTTTATTAAAATATATGTTTATATTATTTAATTGTATGCTCATATATAATAACTTGTATACTGTGAATTTTGTATGTAGAAATCCTTCTACATTGACCCCGAGCATGAGCCCGTAATGAAGAGGGCTTGGAAGATTAGGTCCTCTAAGCAACCATGGGATATGTTTCATGCTATCTGTGAGGGGCAGATGAGTAGCTTGTGGCTGGGGGATGCCACGCTCAGTAAGCTACAGCACCACTAGGTTAGCGACCTGAACTTTAAAGATAGGTCGACTAAGGGAAAGACAAATTGAGCCTCACAGAAAGGAGGGTTGCTGCAACCAGTGGGTCGAGCACCCAGGAGGGAATCGCAAGCTTTTGGTAATTCTTTAACCTTTATAAATTTTATAATAACATTTACCATATTTGAATTGTGGTAAATACTATATGTTTATGACTTTATTGTGCTTATTTGAATAACATTTACCATATTTGAATTGTGGCAAATACTATATGTTTATGACTTTATTGTGCAGACGAGGGAGTTGAGTCACCTTCCGACACAGGGCAAGCTATTTCGAGAGACCCACACCTGAAAGGGTATGCAGAGGGATGATGATGAGTCTGGAGAGGTCTGGGTTGACGCTCACTCCAAGATAACTTATGTAAGTTTGAATTTGTACATAACTTTACTTAACTTTTATTATTATTTCCATTTATGTCATAATTATTACTTACAATGTGTTTTATTTTTTTTCCCTTGCAGCTCGAGTTTACTAACCTCTGGGAGCAGGCATAGACCAGTACCAGACCTAGGTGGCTGAGGCTGGCCTCGATGTTGACATTCCTCCTCCTCCAAATGAGGAGGATGTTTAGGCCTAGGTGGTTGGTGGTCGTTACAAGGGTCGCATATATGGGATAAGGTACTACCCTAAGAGTATATCCTTATCCTCCGCCACTGGATCAGCTACTGGGGATGATGCCCTAAAGGAGCGTGTGCATGCCCTCAATTAGGAGCTTCAGTAGTAGGCATAACTCATCCATAGCAGCAGGGGTAGCAGGCACAGTTGATCCACCAAAGAAGAAGAGCAAGAGGGCACAGCCCCTTCAAGCAGCTCCAGAGCAGCAACAGCGGTGAACAGCTTTAGAGTAGGAGTTGAGAGAGATCTAAGAGCTTAAGCTCTCCTTGGAGTGCCAGCAGTAGGAGATAGCAACGAAGGAGAAGCTTCAGCTTCGGAAGATACAACAGCAGGTCACTGCACATGTGATGAGCTTCTTCCAGGGTATGCAGGCTTTGGGATCCTCCAGCTCCAGCAAGACCCTCCCCCAGACCCTATTCCCCCATATTCAACTCCCATCCATTAATGAAAGCCACTTACAGTTGGACGAGGTGGATGATGATGATGGTCCTGATGATGATGATGCTGCCGACAATGCCGACGCCCAGGACTCTAGCTAGTTTTTATTTATCTTCATTTTTTTCCATTCTAGATTTTTTTTTACATTTATTGTGATTTGTGTATATTTTATTGTCATAATTTGATATTTTATTTAATCAGTTTAATTTATTCTTTTTACCAATTTATTATTTTCTTATTTAATATCGGTTTAATTGATAATTAGGTTATTATCTAAATAGATATATAATTAATAAATAAAATATTATCAATCACAACATAGGTAAATGGAAATTTTTTAAAAAAATATTATTTATTATCGACAGGTAAAGCCGTCGATGAAAATTAAACAAAACCAAATTAAATAATGTAATAACCGTTGATAAACCTATCAGTAAAATTATGTCTCTGACGGATGTGCTGATGCCGTGCTGATGCCTTTTATTTAATTATATCAATGGTTATTAATCCATATATCCGTCAGTAAAAAAGTTGAGATAACCGACGGGTATCTTATTACCGTCGGTAATATTCATCGATACCCTATTCACCGATGCCCACATACCTGTCAGTATAATCATTGCCCGTCAAAAAACCCATTGGTAATACCGTCAGAATCCCGTGAATTTCTTATAATGTCAACAGGATATAAGTACAATATAGACGGTAATCATTACTTGTATAATTCAAAAATCAAGCATGCATAGTCATCAATTTATAATTTTGCCTAATCACTTCAAGTCATATCATTTCCAAACAATTCATATGAACATAGTTCTCAAAACATATCATTCACATTAATATCATCAAGCTATTGATAATTATACTTTATGTAACATCCTAATTTTTAACCCAATACTCTAGAACATATTTAGGTTAATCATTAGTTTGTTACTTCATAGTTCTCATTTTTACTTTGAAATACTTAGCGGAAAATACGGGTAATTTTTTTTTTTGAAATAAAAAGTGAGAATCGCGTGATGCGATAAGCGGTAAACCATGTATAGTAAAACAAATGTCTCACAACATCATAACACAAGGCACACCATGAATAACACTGAATATCATCTCATATATATATAACTTGCCCACTTATAAGTGTGGGACTTACTTTAGTACAAGGAAAATACAGGAAAGGAAATGCAACATAAACTTAAACATGATCTACTCCCCTACCCGTGTGCATCTAATGGGATAACCTCTAAACAAAAGAAGGTTTATCCCCATCCAAGTGGTGTATGCTCTAACCCGGGCCATCCACAACCTCCTACTGGCGACTATCCCTCAAGCGTGGTACGTAACCGGGAAACTGAGCAAGCTCCTCCGGCGTGAATAGACGGGACGAGGCTCGGAAGTGACCTCCACAGCGTGGCCTCATCTCCGGTCGTCGTGCAAGCCTCAGCTGAGTCACGGAAGGCTCACTACCCTCCCCAAGGTCCATGGGTATGGTGGGGGAAGATCCCTCGGAGGGTGCCTGGGTTGCCGAATCCTCAGAAGGATCCGCCTCCGAAAAAGACGACAGGCAACGGGGCACATACTGGGGGTAGTCTCGAGCGGTGGACATGGATGATGGGGTATGACGAAGCCTCTCCTCTAGGGGACGTGCGCGCTCGAACACCAGGTCATCGCCAAAAGGTGAGACGGGGGAGAAACGATGGGAAAGTACAGGGGGAGTGAAGGGTCAACCCATGAACATGAATACTCTAACCGTGCATCGACCCACAAAATGGAATGACCCGTGGTCCGGGTCATGGTGCACCTCCCATGTCGGCATGTCCACGAACACTACGAACGTAACCATCTGAAGATGTGACGGAAAGAAAGAGATAGAGGGAGTGAGAATCTTGCTAAAGAATCTCAGTAGGGCCTCCTACTACCTAGGTGTCATCATCTACGTCCTCAGGAACCTTGGGTTTAATTGTACAAAATGACTGGGCATGTATTAAGTTCATTTTAAACTTTAAGATATACTTTAGCCAAGGTCCATTCATTTTAGGATGATCTTAATGTCATGAATGCAACATAATAGAAGATGTATGCATGGCACTACCTAATGCACATACATAAAACATAACATCAAGCATCATCATACTTGGTGGCATAAAGTGGCAATAGAAACATTCATATGGGACAAACTTAGTGACATAATCATAATCATGAAACATCTCTTCCTCATGGGCCACCCTAAAAGACAATCGAAGTGGGGGTGCTCGGCCGAACCGGTGTCACCTAACGTGTCATACATCTAGGTTATGAGCTCATACCTTAACTAGTCGTCACTAGTTCTTACTTACCACTTAACGATAAGCGTATCATAAATCATAAATCCCGACTATCCGAGTGCGGGTTAGGGCAAAACTCTTAGGGGTGCTCGGCCGAACCGGTGTCACCTAAGAGTATAAAATGGTACCGATGTCACATGAGTTCTATGGAGGTGCTCGGCCGAACCGGTGTCATCCTAGAACCCATCTTAGTACCTTAATTTTCAAAATCTCTTTAAGTCCCCAAATTTGTCGGAAATTCAAGCACAACGGTCATTACACCGAATTTCCTTCCAAATTTGCTTTATGCCACATAAACATATAACCTCATGAATTCCTCATATGAATAACATCATCATCATTTGCATACTACATGCATAATCATAAAACATTCAAACGCTTACCCTTACGGTAGCTTATGCTTTGACCCTTACGGGCTTTAATCTTGAGATATAGTTCTCTACATCCGTCGCTCATATCTTTATGCACCTAAGGGCTCATAATTAATCATCATTCCTAATCCTCATGTTCATACTTAAATCTGAAAAGCATAGGGTAGAATCTCTAACTTGTATTTACGGGTTCTAGAACTTACGCTTTAGACCCTTTCTGTTCCGTCTCACTAAGGCGCTATATATTAAATCTAAATCAATTATGAGACATTCCTATGCTTAAGGACTAATTATTAATCATGTTTATCATGTTGTAAGGGTGCTGGACAGAATCCAGAAAATTAAATGTTCTAAGAGTTCTACATTTGCATTTTTACGATTTTCTAGTTACTAGTTTCCCCATAGGTGCTAGAATTCAATTCTAATCCAAATGTTACCAAGTTTTTCATGTCTAAACAATATAAATCTGATTATGTTTCCATTAAAACAGTTTGGATAAGTTCCAAAAACAAATGGGTTAAAACTATGTCAAATTCCAACTTTACGGTATTTCTAGTTAGCTAGTTTCTTACCCATCATGCATAGGATCGCTTCTACATCATCATATGATATTTTCACACATTCCAACACATCAAAACATCATCATACAGCATCACACTCATCATATCAGAACCGAAAACATTTAACTTTAATAAGAGAGTTAAATTGACGTTTCTAGGTACATAAGTTAACTAGTTTCTCTTGGAATCAATCTAGAACTTCTAAAACTCTTTTTCAAAACATTTTAATTCATCAAGAGGTTAAGAGAAGCCTTAGGTCAGTGACCAAAACATATTCCATCCCCTAAAAGAGAATAAAGTCACAACTTGTGATGACATAACCTTATAAAGATTTGTAAAGCTTTAAGGAAAACTTAAAACATAGACTATTGGTCCTAGTAGCTAGATGAAAACTCATTGCACGTCCATCATCACTACTTGGCCGAAAATATGCATTCAAAGAATGGTTTCACATTAAACTTTAACTTGGAATGAAATGGGCAAGTCTTTGAGCTCTAGGATCTTTAGGTGATGGCATAAAATAAACATGTCATGCGTTGATTCTTTTAGCCATTATAAAATATAGTGAGAGCATAAATTAAATATGAGATGCAACCTCTTTATTATCTTGAAAGATTAAGTGATGACTAGAAAGATAAAATGAACTTGCATAATTTATTTTATGCTTGCATTCATATTTACATTCTTGCTATGCATCTTTACTTTCTAGCTATCACCTTGTAAAGATAAGATTAAAATAAGGTTGCATAGCATGTTTATAATTCTAAGATGTTACCTAAATCTCTAAAGCTCAAGACTTACTCCTTTTATCTTAAGTGAGAATTTTAATTGTGAAGATCCTCCCAAATTTGACAAAAGAACTAGTTTCTAAATGAGTTTTAAGGCTTTGCAAGGATTTTACGGGGAACTAGTATTTTATATGCACTTAAAATATGATTCTATGTAATTGCATAAGGTTCATGATTCGGCCACTGATCTGAGTTTAGTATCAATGTGTGATAATGATTTGATATGTTTGAAGTTGTGATAATTATGGTATCAGAGCAGTTCGATTCTCATGGAGCCTGAGGATTGGACTGACTATGCTTTCTAAAGCGTAGTACGATAGCTATGTCATGCGTAGTGCTTAGTTAGAGATAAGCTATAGGGTAGAAGTCCATGACCCTTGTCTACTTGCGTGTGCCAAGGTAACTAGCTCATCTTACATGGAATATTGAGCCTGATCACCTCAGTGTTTATTGTCTCATGTGTTTAGGAACCAATGGCACTAAGGAGACAACCTAAGACCCCGACCGAGGGGGACCAAAACGATGCTACTGCTGCTGCTGTTCGTGACATGGCTAGGGCCATGGAACGAATGTTCGAAAGGATGGATCGACAAGGGGATGCAAGACGTGCTCCCCCTACTGCTGAGATGGTGGAACAAGCAAGGTTTGGTGAGTTTCGCAAGGCGAACCCACCAACCTTCCGAGGAGCCATGGACCCCGACAAAGCTGATGAGTGGATCAAGAACATGGAGAATATCTACTCCGTGGTAGCTTGCTCAGAGGAGCAAAAGGTCACATTTGCGGCATACATGATGGAGTCCGACGCCAAATTCTGGTGGGTCGGCACTCGAAGACTGCTCGAGGCTTCGGGCACTGCTATCAACTGGGAGTTGTTCAAGACTTACTTCTACGAGAAGTACTTCCCGGAGTCTGTGAGGAACGCAAAGGACATTGAGTTCATGCAACTGACCCAAGGAGGGTCTCATCGCCCAAAGACACGGCGAAATTCGAGGAGCTGATCAAGTTCTCTAGGGTGTTTCAAGGAAACCCCGATGAGGTGTGGAAGTGCGTCAAATATGAGGCTGGACTAACGGCAGAGCTCAACTATGCTGTGGCACACATGGAGATTAGGGACTTCCCAACCCTAGTCAACAAGTGCCGGATCATGGAAGAGGGACAAAAGAAAATCAATGCTGCAAGGGCAAGATTTAACAAGGGGCTAGCACCTCAAGCCCCAAAATTCAAGCCCCAATATCCAAACCAATCTCGAAATCACTATAATCCCTACCAAACCAACCAGTTCAAACCACAATAACAACAAAGAACCCCCTTCCACCAACAACCCAAGCAACCATACCGACCATAATTCCAGAACAACAACAACAACCGCAACAACAACAACAACAACCGACAAGGAGGGTCGGGCGGCCCCCGAAACAACCAAGGAGGATCAAGTGGGACCAAGAACAAGACGCCCCAAGGATCCCCCGCCACCTTTGCTAGGCCTACACCGGCAATAATATGCCCCCAGTGCGGGAAAGATCATGGCAACCGTCCCTGCCTAGCTGGACAAAACGTGTGCTTCAAGTGCGGGAAGCCCGGCCACTACGCCAATAGATGCAACAACGGAGGGCCAGCAAATCAGAACCCTAGGCCGCAACACCAAGGGAGGGTCTTCACCCTCAATGTAGACGAAGCGGACACATCCAACGGTCTCATAGAAGGTAAGTGCGAAATAGATGGTAGGACCTTAACTGTACTTTATGACTCTGGTGCAACACATTCTTTTATTTCATATGCTAGTGTCGAGGCTCTAAATTTGAAAACTTCCAAACTTCCTTTTGATCTTATTGTCTCTACCCCCACAAATCATCCTGTGAATACTTGTTATTGTTGTCTAAACTGTCACCTCACCACAAAAAATAGATCATATGTTGTGGATTTAATTTGTTTACCCATGAAAGGTATAGGATGTTACACTTTAGCCCTAAAAAGGGTCAAAATTGTAATTTCAAAAGTTTGTGGGTCAAATGGTAAATTTCCTAATTAACACATTTCCTCAAAGCTAAAGATCCTCAAAATTAATTTACACTTTTAACAGACCCATACCACTTAGAAATCATTTAAATTTATCATAAAAATCATTTTGGGCCATTCACCAAATTTTGTTAGATTTTAGGGGTCCAAGTGCAAAGTTTCACTTTTTGACACTTAATAAGTGCCAATGCTTCTACAAATCATTCTTAATATCATAAACAGTATTTTCAACACATGGACACATTCACAATCATTATTAACTCTAATAAAACTCATTTGACCAAAATTCCCATTTTGAGAAATTCAAGATACAATTTTCCACATTTTACAAAACTATCCAACCCAATACTTGTAATTATCCTTCCAAGATGCCAAAAATAATTTTTACAACAATTATTAATAATTTGTAGTCACATGAACAGTAATAAATAGTAATGAACAGTATCAGAATTTTAATTTTAAAAGCTTTAGAAATTACATTTTTAACCCTTTCTAGTTACTAGTTTTTCTTAAGATGCTAAAAATAATATTTACAACAATTATTCATAATTTTTAATCACATGAACAATACCAAACAGTACTGAACAGTGATGAACACTGTCAAACAGTAAAAAGATTGAAATTTCAAAAAGCTTTGGAAATTACATTTTAACACTTTCTAATTACAAGTTTTTCTCTAAAGCTATTCTAAGACATTTAGAACACATGAAATCATTTTGTTTTGAATTAATTATTACCATTCAATCGGTATCAAAACTTAAAATTTTATTAATAAGGTTTTATTTACTTAAAAATCACATTTTTGCTCTTTTTGGGTTTCTAGCTCTGTCAAAATTTCTTTATACACTCTAGACACAAGATTCAAATCTTAAAGTAAAATAAAACCAACTTCAAACCCAATATCACTATATGGCCGAAATATACATATGAATATGTGTCCGTATTCAAAATTTCCATTTAAGACTAAAAAGGTAAGTCTTGAGCTTTAGAGACATAGATGATAGCTAAAATCATAAATATGCCATGCAAGTTCATTTTAAGTCTTTAATAATAGAAGGTGAGAATTTGGAAATATAAATATGATATGCAAGGCTTGCAAAATAAACATGAGATGCAAGCCCATTTTTAAGTCTTCAAGATTGACAACTTGAAATATAAACATGAAAATGTAAGTTCATTTTTAAGTCTTTAAGATTACAAGGTGACAACTTGAAATATAAACATGATACACAAGACAAAAAACGTAAACATGAAATGTATAACTTGGAATATAAACATGAATGCAAGTACATTTTTATATATCGTTAGAGCTCAAAAACTCAAGACTTTAAAGAGTGAGACTTGCAATCCCATTAATCTTAACAAAAATGAAAATAAGCTTTAAAGTCCTTCAATCCCATCATTTAGAGAACCTTATTTTCTTGGACTTACCATGAACCTCAAAAACAAACAAAGAAACCAATAAGAGGCCATATAGATAATGGTCTCACAACCATCATCAAGAGCACTCATCATCAAGCTATGGCCTTGATCACAACAAAAACAATAGAAAAGAGTAGAAGTGAAAAGAAGACTCAAGAATAAAATCCCTATCAAAGAGGTTTCTTGGTTGAAAGTGAGAATGTTTGATCTTTTGTGAAGAAAAGAGAAGAAAAATCCTTACTTGGAGCAAGACTAGGTTTCGGCCAAGAGAAGACAAAATAGGGAGAAGATTTTTGTTGTGTTCTTGTATATGGGAATGAAAAGGTTAGGTGTTGTTTAGGAGTTGATCTATGGTAGTGGTTTGTTTGTTTGATGTTTGAAGCTTTGTTGAAGATCAAGAATGGAGGTTTTGGAAGGTAAAGGAGAAGAGGAAAAAGAGAACTTGAGATTAGAAAGGCCAAGAGTATTTTTTTGACACAACTTGATGGACAAGTTTTGGCCAAAAAAATGAATGGTAAGAAATTAGAGTGTGTGAGTGTAAGAGTGTGTTTAAAAAATCAAAATATAAGAGAGAATAGAGAGAGGCTGCCAGCCATATAGGGGGTTTGGGTGGAAAATTTTGTTTCATATGAGTATGGGGATTAGTTAGGAATTGGTAATTTAGTGTTAGGATTAGTAACTTGGTGATTAAGGCTTTCAAAACAAGGTTAAGGAGTGGTCTTGCATGTTTAGTTGGACTAAGCTTGATTAATTCAAAATTCAAACACTAATATGTTCCTAATCTTTAGGAAAAGAACAGAGATAAAGTACTTTTGTCTCTTATTTTTCGCTTTTTGGTCTCATCAGTCATCTTTGAATAAGAATGGGATTAAACTTTCCCTAAGCAAACTTGGGTCTTAATTAACTTCAAATAATTATTTGGACTTCAGTTAATTTATCTTTAATTAGAGTTTAGTATTGCCTATAGTTCCTTAAATAAGCTTAATTAGCACTAACTGGGATAAAATAGTAATTTTACATAGAAAATCCTCGGGACTTATCCAAATATCATATATCACCTTTAATTAACATACTCAACTCTCGAGTGATGACCGGCTCTGGCCGTCACTTAAGCTTGCATTAAATTACCTCAGGGGCATTTCGGTAATCTTGTGCACGGGAGAAATCAGGAATTGAGGTTTCCACATCTATTGTCATCCAAACACATCTTGTCCCATTCAAACATCAAACTAACCCCTTGAGTATAGTCATGACCCGATCGTTCTCGATTTTGGGGCAAAAATGACCTCAGGAGCATTTTGGTCATTTTGCACACGAGAAAAAATCGAGAATTGTGATTTTCTCACATATTGCTACCCAAACTGCATATAGCCTCTTCCTATTATTAAATTACCCCAATGAGGATGGCCTAGACTAGCTGTCCTCGATTCTCATGAAAAAATAAACTTAAGGGCATTTTAGTCATTTTGCACAGCAAGAAAAATCAGAGCGTTACAATTTGTCATCATAAAAAAATGGGAGAATGTGAATGTACATGTTGTAGGTGTTTTGATGGTGCCAAAAGGATGATCTTGAATTGCAAAACAAAGTATGGAGTCCAATTGATCAAGTTCAAGTTCCAAAGAATAAGTTCAAAGTGCAAGCAAGTTTAAAACTCAATTCACCCCCCTCTTGTGTTATTGAGGTCGCTTGACCAATAGTTACATTTGGTTTGGTCAATCTTGAATTGCTTCACCATCAATTCAGCCCCTTTTAGATCCTTATCCACTTCTTCTCCATTGGCTAAGTATTTAATCATCGGCAGGCATAAAACACATAGGGATTAATGATTCGACCTCAGATAATTCTAATTATATTTTTAGTGTCAGCATATTGCCCCTTGCATTATATTAGCTAAGATAATAAGAGAACATCTAAAGTAATGTAATTAGTCTAGATTAAATTTGTCATTGCTTAACATATTTAACCCATGGCAATGGAATTAATCTGTTATAGTAATTCTGCTACTCATTAACCGTCTGGCAAATATCATAGCTATTGAAACAACTATTTGATTGACTATAAATACTTCTGCCAATGAAGATTAATGTTTTACCTTCACCAACTTTTGCACGAACGTCTTTCTTTCTTTTGTCTTCTTTTGCAATCCTTTGCTTGTTCTTGCGTTCCTTTTCTTTTCTTGCACATGTCTTTTCTTCTTCTTTTTTAACTTCTTATGCACAAGTCATGTTAAATTTAATCATTGATTATTACGTTATAGTCTCATAAATTTTGCTTATATAAATAAAATATAAGGAAAATATGTGTAAGTTTTTTTTTAAAACGATTGAGTTAAAACATGAGCCTTCACGTTTTAGAGATAATAACTACTCACACCTGTTAATTGTAGGTCACTTGGGAAATAAAAGCATGCATAAATCATTCATACACATTAAGCAACACAAATCCATAAAAGCATCAAACATTAGATTAATCCAAATACATTCTCCACCTAAAGCATTTAAATAGGATATATATATATAAAACATAGTAAATTGGTCCATCCTCGTAGTCACCCATTTGATGCACATACATAAACATAATCTTAAACGAAAAGCGTCTAAGCTAATTATAACTAAAACAAAATAGGCATGTGAATCTAAGAGCCAACTTGATGTATCATCTAGTCCTTTTCTTCAGTACAATCTTTTTCTTTGCTTCCTCTGAAGATGACATAGAAAAAGGGGTGAGAAATACTATATTTCCTTGAAGGGGTAAAAATAGACTTGTATCGTTGTGTTTGTCTTCAATCATTTCGCTTTATTAAGAAAAAATGTGCATACATCAACACTCATTTTTAAGTTTAGAATTTCTTTTTGCCCGATGTAACACTATTTTATACAGAATCTTTAGAGTTCATGCAAAAAGATTAGCAGTTTAAT
Organism: Dalbergia cochinchinensis; assembly: GCA_031216125.1. Classification (NCBI taxonomy): domain Eukaryota; kingdom Viridiplantae; phylum Streptophyta; class Magnoliopsida; order Fabales; family Fabaceae; genus Dalbergia; species Dalbergia cochinchinensis. Next base: position 27,042,729 of record CM062371.1, read on the forward strand.
TACATTTTAAAATTTCATGTCATCTATTATAAATTATATTTGAGACTAGAACTTGTTGTGTAACACTATACTTTATATTTATGTGCATTTAATGATTTTTATCTTCAATTTAGTTTAAATTGTGATTTTTAATTATATTATGCATTGATTTTTAATTATATTATGCTTCTTACTTTGAAAATCAAAATACTTGTTTTTTAATTTGAGTATTTCAATTTTTATATTTAATTATTTGACAGAAGTAAAAGAAAAATCTTTTGAAAACAGTTAATCATTTCTTAAATTGTATATCTTAATAAAACAAACTAGTAATATATTTTGAATAAAACAATATGAAATTTATGCCCTTTTTTAATTTTTCATTCAAAAGCGATTTCGATAAATATTATCAAAACAATATAAATTTTATCAAAATCACTTGTGAGACATCATACTATCAAACATAAATCATTTTACTTTAAAATCAATTTTATCCAAAATCAAGTCTATTCAAAATGAAATTTACAAACTCAAAACCAAACACACAATAAGCATGCTATGCTTAGCTTGCATGATACATTAATATACAATCTGTTAAAATGAATTCAAACTTCCTTCAACTTGCATAATAGAATAACTACCATTTTATCTATATATTAACCTATCAAATTTCTCATGAGGATAATATCTTAAAAATTTTACTTTTCAATTAAAACATTCTTCTTAATTTCTTACTCAACGTGCTTATGACATTCTTAGTAAAACCCAATTTTAAATTCTTTTAAAAAAATACGAAGACCAATATTATGATAAAAATAATAAAAATTTAAATTAAGTGAAATATAAAAGCCTTTTTTGGGGCTTTTGGAATATTTTCTGAACAATTTTAACAGTTCTAGCTACATAAAACCCTCTTAAATATGGTCACTCTATATGATCTCGTCAGCATTAATTACAGGTAAAGTCTGTTTAAAATTGCACTTTACTTTAGCTGCAATTAGCCACTTTGCAGTGAAGGTATATTAATTGTAAGCATGCCTTTTTCTTGTGTAAGAAACTAAGTTGCACTAAATCCTTTTCTTGTTTGAAAAATATAATTTAATTTTATACATTATTGACCTAAAAAAATTATAGTTAAAATATGTTTTAGGTTCTTGAAGAGTAAGTAAATTTTAGTTTTAATTCTTGAAATATACTTTGTTTGATTTCAGTTTAAATATTTTTAAAATTATCTGAGTTTAGTATTTTGTCATTATACTGTCTATATTAAATGATGAATTGAATAATGAAGGCTAGGTCATTTAATTTTATAAGATAACCAGAAATTATCCATGACAGAGACTAAAAGTAAGTAATTTTAAAATATACTTACATCGAAACCAAACATAACATTTTTCATAGACAAAAACTAATTAAATTTGCTTATTTTTAAAAGAACAAAACCATATTCAAGCAAAAATAATAATAAAATCATTCAATTGTATGGTTAAAAGTTTCACATATAATAATATATAATTCAATAATAGTAACATAAAATATATTAAAATTAATCTTTTATAAATATTATTTTAAAATTTCATTACTTAACAAAAAATGATAGGTTAACTACGACCCCACATATATTCTACTAAAATCTTAGGGCGTGTCATTGAGATTCGATGAACGGGACCCGAATGATTCTCTTTCTGTCAAAGTTGACATCACAGATGACACAGTTCGCAAACGCCCGTGCTTGCTCTAAATTTTTTTAATTAACTATATTAATGATGATGATAATAAAATAAACACCACTCGTGCACCACAGCGTTAAAGGTTTGGCAGTAGCCACCAGCCCACCACAGACATCGTCCCTAACGCGCTTTGCTACTTTCTGATTTTAAAAATTAAAAAGATAAAGTCGAGAATTTATAGGTTATAACAATCTTTTTAATTTATATTATCATTTTATTTCTTTATGTTTATTCTCCGTACTTTAGCTAATTGATCAATTGAGTAAGTGGTGAACAAGCAGAAGTGAGGGTTCCCCAATCCCTGGAGCCAACCTTTTGGAAGATTCTCCATTTCCACACCAACGATATTAATTTGTTTTCTTCATTATTTTGGCATGTTTGACGGATTATTAATTGACGGTCTGGGTGACAAACTCAAGTGGTAGGGACCGTTTTCCTATTCTAGTTTTCACTTGACTTTAGTTCAGTCCTCTTTAGCTTGATCTCTCAAAGGCATATTTATGCTTTATGGGTGCATGTGAACTGATTTTATACGCATTGTATGAATTATTTATTTTTAGAAAGTTTTTAATTTTTCTCATAAATGCTTTTGGAATAATAAGATTGATACTTACGTCTCCCAAATCTTATAGTAAATCCAAAAGTAAGAGTTGATACTTCGCTTAAATCTTATAAATCCAAAAATAAAAGTTCACAAATCCGTTGATGATATTGCATTATGTATAGCAGCGTTATAATTGTAGCTCAAGTGACATCTTCTCATATAATAATAATGTGACTTGAATTAGGGTTTAAATTCTTATAGGTACATCTCCTTCTTAGTAGTCATTGTACGAATTCTCATTATGTATACACATATATAGACTCAATTGGATATACAATTAATATAAAAGGATTTTCCATTATTATTAAATTATATGCCGCCATACATAAGACTTTTGAAATAATTAGAATAAGAATCAACCACTTTTGCAAACATGATAATATATAATTAAATATCACTATAAAATATTTTTAAATTGAAATTATTCAAAAGTTAATATGTACCATCCTTCCGAGTATAATAGCATCCTTAAGCCATAACATTAAACTCAGGAGTTGTTACTTATAGTTTTGTGGACGTTCTTTAATTATCTGTAATAGAGTTGATCGAGTCGTACAATAACTAATTTTAAATTATGTTAAAATATATAGAAAGATAACATAATAATATAATATTTATTACTATATAACTTCAAATACAAGAAAAACTCTTCTGTGTTATGAGCTTTCATATACATTTGTTTTCTAATACATTTACAAACTTATACATATATAAAAGCTTCAGCTTCCAAACTACTACAAATCTGATACCTTCGTGTAGCAGTTGTTAGCTCCAAAACCCTGTCAATATGCACTTATTTGTTTTGAATGACAACAAAGTCAATTTAAAGAAAATATTTTGAAGAACTACTGATGTTTCTTTTGACTTTCTTGTAAGAATATAACAACTTTCCATCGTTTAGCAATAATAAGGCTTAACTCAAATGAGAATATATTCCACTCACTACAAAAAATTATGGGAATTATGGCAGGGAAATTAGGGCGGGTCCTTAAAACTGCCACAATTGCAGTAAATTACGGCGATTTTATTAACCGCCATAATTTTTGTGAAATAAATGGCAGTCAATTGGGGTGGTTCTTTAAAACTGCCACAATCTAAAAATGACTCTCCCAGTGCTATTTACAAACGTACACAAACACAATATGGAAAACATTCAGAAAGAGGGAGAGAGAGAGAGAGAGAAAGATCAAAAGAGAAAAAGAGAAAAAGGGAAGTAGAGAGAGAGTGAAAGAGGAAGGCAGTCAAGGTGGAGGAGAAGAAGGAGCCACCACAAAAGCTCAGCCATGGCAAGCTCACAGAGGCACAGGGAAAATGATGCAGTGGCGCAGCATTTTTCGCTGTGGAGGGCAGATCTCGGAGCGAGAAGAAGCAGAGGCCGAGGGGGGAAGCCGGTTGGTGCAAAGGAGGAAGGTCATGCGCCGACACTTGGCAGCAAGCTGATCTACTGCCGCCATCATGCTGCGACGCCACCAGGAAGAAGGAGCAACAGTTTTGAGGTCGCAGTTCACTGGCGGAGGCGCTGATGATGGTGGAGTCGCGGTTGTTGACGATGTGTGGAAATTTCAGATCTGGCAGAGATGGCGAAGATTCAGACGGTTGCAGGGAAGTGGTGATGGCTTGGGGACGCCGGCGATGGTGGTAGTGAAACTTGCTCACCGGTCTTCTTTCTGCTTCTATTTCTTTTTTTGTTTGGTTTCTTTTTTGATGAAATATTTTTGAATCATTTTTTATGACATGGAATGGAAATTTTCAGGTATGGATGATGATGGTGGCGACTTTTGGCTTGCGGTTGAGAAAGATCGGAGGTTAGTGAAAGGATGATGATGATGCTAGAACGAAGGAAGGTCATTAGTAGCCGCAGCAGTGGCAGCCCCTGTTTTTTTCCCTTTTTGTTTTTTTTTTAATTTTTGATAAACTGAGAACTATGTTTGACTCTGATTTGGAAATTGGATTTTTGTATACTGAGATGGACTGTTGATGAGTTTGTGAATTGTGTATTTGTTGATGAATTTGGGTTTCTGATGTTTTGCTTGTGTTTAGCTGAGAATGATAGATTTTGATTTTGGCTGGGATTTACGGGTATAGGGTATGGCTGGGCTGTTGGCTATGATTTTTGGTTTGTGGTTTGTCGAATTTTTGAACAGTAGGGTATGGCTACCTGTTCAAGCAAGTGAACATCATTAAAGCCTCCACTTTGTGTGGAATATTAGGTCCTAAACTGTTTACATTATGAACCCAGTTATGGTTTTCCTTTTTGCAGACTTGAAATGAGATTTTTATGTGCTCTCATAATAGTATGTGTGTATATATAATCTTTTCTGGCATAAAGAGTTATACGTCACTTCAATAGTGATTTTAATGCTTAAAGCAATACATATTAAATGATAAATAGAATTAGAACTTTTCTTAACATAAAAATAAGAATGTCTCATTTGATGATAGAAACGTAGAAGAATTTCTTATATTTTTTCCTAGTTTGCTATGAATTACTAGTTCTTGTTATTTACTTTGAATCTTTCTTTCTGTCTTTTATTATTATTTTTTTGGATGTAATTAATTGACTGTTTGATCTTAAGTGGTTTACCCATTGGCTTATTATATAATCATGGGGTTGGGCCTTATGTGCGTGACGTTTTCCTTGTGATGTTAACCTGTGCTCATTGATTTGTTGTTATTAGGCTTGTTATATAGCTTGATATGATTGAAAGATTATCATTTGGAGATGATTCCTTAAGCATGAAGTCCAAGGATGTGCAATTATTCTCTATTGAAAAGGTATCTTTTTTTTTTATATCTTATATATTGCTGTGTAATTTTAATCCATTATCAATTGATTGTGAAATCATACTATTTGTCTAATTTTATATAGTTATTGAAGTAGCTTACAATTTTCTGCCTAAGCTGAAGAAAAAGAACAAAGTAAAGAGACACAAAATTAGATATAAGTGCTAAAGGAACAAAGCAAAGAAACACAAAATTAGGTATGAGTTATTGGTTTAGTGTGTTCTTGCTATTTCTTTGATGCGCCATCCTAATCTAATTTGGTTTTGAGTTCATTTTTATTTTATGTACTCTCCTTGTCCCCAATCCAAGGTGTTGCGAGCCCAAGAAGTTCGGTGGTCATGGTGCTCGTGTGAGGTTCCAGAAATTTTACAATTAAAGATATTCTAAGTTCGGAGTCTTTATCTTTTATCTGTTTCAGTTTTGGATTATATTGTGTTAAAACTTTTGAGATTGAAGTTATTTGGCTTGCAGTGTTGTGATGCCCTATTTCTGGTTTAAATTGAACTTGTTATTTAGTCTTTGAATACAAGTATGACATGATTTTGATGGTAATCTAGCGAATGATTATTTTAATATTTAGGTTTTTGAGATGCTTGTTTTTGTTTGTTGATCTACTTTGAATGTTATCATTTTGTTTGGGTCTTAATCTCGTTCCCTGGCCACACCTCGTAAATGCTAATTTTTCAAGATGCACTATTCAAAAACATTTTTCCACTGTATCTTTTTCAAAAGGCCCTTTAGTCACATGCAATTGTTTTTAGTGTTAGGAAGATGAAAAAAGTGTATGCTTATGTTGACTGATCTGTTTGTTCTGGTGCATACCAGAAGGCAACTATTGCTGGAAAAGCTGGAGGAGGGATTCACTAACTGCTTGTGTCTTTTATAGTAGGAATTTTTCTTGTAAGTTACTTTGCGTACAAGCTCGTATTCCAAATAAGTTTATGCTTTGGTTTGATAGTTGCATGTCTTCACTTGTAACCTTATTTGTGATGTTATTTTGTCTTTATTTTAAAAGCTTTTCCTTAAACTTTTCTACAGTTCTAGTTTATAACAGTTCGAGACTCCTAGAGTAGCCTTCAAAAAAATGGTAGGCTAGATCTCAAATGGAAGCTTAAAAGTGTAGCTGAGTTTCTGAAATGTTTTTAAGTAGGCTCTAAGGTTATTTCCAAGGCTGTAGTTTCTAATTTTTTAATCTTTGCTGACCTTGAGATAAGTGAGCCCTTTGAAGATGGTTCTTAGTTTTGTGCCAAAATTTATATTTGTACAATAGTAGGGCTGCTGGATGTGGAGGGAACTCTTTAATTTTTTTACTTTATTATTACCTTGTAATTTATCTTTAAGCTTTTTCCTTGGACTATAATTTTGAGTTATGCTTTTTCTTTTGCTAGACAGGCAAGTAATAGATTTTTACTTACATGTTAAATTGAAGAGTTTAGAAGCCTTTCACCCCTGTTTGAAGATACACTAAAGCTATCCATGAACTATCGATAGCAAGTAACATACTTCACTCCAACTAGTTATTCTATTTTTTAATTTATGAATGTGTATTTGTCCATTTCTTGGATCATCACTAATCCTTCTTTGTTATACTAGAGTTTTATATGCTATATTTTATTAAGCCGTTAATGTTTTTTTCTATTGCCTCTATGGATTGGAATAATGAAAACTCCTCTTGTAACATCCTAATTTTTAACCCAATACTCTAGAACATATTTTGGTTAATCATTAGTCTATTACCCTTTACTCTCATTCTTTCAAACCTTTCATTAAAATACTTAACAGAAAATACAAATAAATTTTTCTTTTTCGAAACTTGAAAACAAAATGTGAGCCGTGCGCTAACCTAACGTTCGTCATAACCACATCATGCAAGAAAAAGTAATCACACCATACATACCCATGAAAGGTACCATTATACATAACAACATAATATCATCACAGCTTCATAAATACGTAAATTACTAGCATCGTTTACATCAAAACATGCACATATATATGAAGGGATCCTTATCCACCTATGAGGTTGAATAAGTGTCAACCCAAAATCTAAGCTATCTATGTTCCCACAGGGACTCTCTGCTCCGTTTGCTAGTGAGACCCTTAAGCACGAGCCTTAGAAGAAGTCACGAACCTCGTTGTAATCCTCATCTAGAGATGACACGGAAGAAAAGAGAGGGATGAGAAACTCATTCAAGATTCTCAGTAGGGATTCCCGACTCTAACACAAGTGTCATCGTCGTCGTCCCTAGCCACCTCGGTGTTAATTATGAAAAGGGTGTATATGCATAAGAATTGGTTTTAGGCTTTTCAAATCTATTTATCCGAAGTGGGTGTCTTTTAGTATGTGTCTTGATAACATGAATACAACAGATATTTGATGAATGCATGATAATACCATATGTACATTAACATGAAAATCATAACGCTTGGACCCAACATATAGAAACATAAATCATATACGTGGCATAAAAAGGCATAGTACTTTCCATGTGACATTTTTCTTATAAGTCAAACTCTTGGATTCTTTTTTTTTTAAAGACCACCCTCTTAACATATCCACCAAAAATCCAACTGACTCATCGGTCCAGCAATAATCTAGTCACCAAACTACATCTCACCTATCGCCTAGGAATGAGCTCAATCCTAACTAGTTGTCATTAGATTTGATATGGGTTAATAGAGGGGGTATACATAACGTTCTTGGATCACCTATCTTAGGATCATTTCCTTCTTTGAAACGCTCTACTGGTATCTAGTACACAGCGAATTGTCCGCTTTGGCAAGCTCAATGTCAATACCCTCACAGATTTGTTTCCTCCCCACCATAGCGGGAGGAATGCGTCTTAGTGTTATATCACATCTGTTTTAGGGGTGCTCGGCCGAACCGGTGTCACTCAGAACCTTTCCTGGGGGTGCTCGGCTGAACCGGTGTCACCCAAGAGTTTTCACAAACTTTTCTCAAATCCTCAAGTTTGATGGGAAATTCAGCAGCGTAACAGCGTACACCGGATTTCCTTCAAACTTGCTTTATGCCACAAAACATATGGAGCATGCATAGCCATTCAACATCACCATAAGACATCAAGTCATATAGTCAAACTCATCATAGCATATACGTCATCACATCATTGCTTTAACATTCTTAAAAGATAACATGCTCCTAACTAGTTTTCCGGAATCAAGGACCGGGCTCAGCCAATACATATGCCATGCTCAAGTCATTCTCATAATTAATTATACATCTACTTGAAGTCATAAAGCTCATTATGTCTTGGGACCTACAATATCTTATACTTTGACCCTTACGGGTCTTAAACTTGAGATACAATAACATTTTTTATTACCCTTTTATGCACCTATGAGTTCACAACGAATTATTCTCATTAATTTTTATGCTTAGGAGCAAATCCAAATGGTTCCATATAGATTTGAAAAATTATAAATCTTGCAATTACAAGGGTTCTAGAAACTACGTTTTAGACCCTTTCTACGTTCCGTCTTTGCCTAAGGCACTATACATTAAACCTAAACCAATTATGGGGCATTCCTATGCCTATGAACTAATTATAAACCATGTTTCCTACATTATAAGGTTGCTGGACAGAGACAGAAAATTGAATGATCTAAGTGTTCTAGAATTGCACTTTTACGGTTTTCTAGTTACTAGTTTTTCTATAGGCACTAAAAATCAATCCTACATCAAATGTTACCAAGTTTTTCATGATTAATCAATCCTAAACTGAATATTATCCCATTAAAACAGTTTTGGCAGTGGCTAAAAATAAATGGGTCAAAACTATGTTAAAACTCAACTTTACGGTTAATCGGTAAGACTAGTTTCTTTCCTAACATGCATAGAAAAGCTCCTACCTCAACATATATAATTTTTACACATACTAACATGTCAAAACATCATCATACAGCAGCAACCATACCATGGCAGAATCGAAATGTATAGCTCCCAAGAAATACATAATCTTACATTCTCAAGACATATAGGTTACTAGTTTCTCTTGAAATCATTTTAGGACTTTTTAAAACTCTTTGAAAACCAACCTATTTCCTTAAAATCCTCACAAACCAAACAAGGGCAGCAACCACTTGAGTTGGCCCAAGATTGGAGTTTAAAAACATAAAATCATACTTGAAATATTCTTTGAGTTCTCCTATGCTTAAGAAAATCCTAAGACATAGATTATGGGCACTTGTGACTAGATGAAACTCACACCAAGCTCATCATCATCACATGGCCGAATTGTGCATTCAAGGGAATGCTTCCATGACCAAACTTTAGCTTGAGATAGAAGGGCAAGTCTTTGAGCTCTAGGATCTTTAAGTGATCACAAAAAGGTAAACGTGCTATGCATTCCATCTTATTCTTCATTAGAAAGTAAAGTGAGAGCTTCAAGTAAATATGAAATGAAAGAACTTGAAATCAAATATGCGAGGCTTGAAATTTAAATATGCAAGACTTGAAATTTAAATATGCAATGCAAGTTCATTTCTTTATTTTAGTGCTCTAGGCCCAGCAACAATCGACTTTAAAGCCGAAATAGAAAGGCTTTGAGAATTAATTAGGTGATAATGTAAGTCTTGTTTTAATCTTTGAGTCCTTAGGTGATAACTTGGAATAATAAAGATGCAAGGCAAGAATATAATCATGAGTGCAAGCTCAAAATAAATATGCAAGTTCATTTATGTCTTATTAGAGCTCAATCAAGAATTTAAAGGAACTTAAACCTCAACCCAAACTCATCATAACAAGATAAAGTGAAGACAAGAGTTCTTAGAACTGAAAATAACATTCCTTAAAAAACAAAGCCATAAGTGAACTATATAACATTTTCATGAAAACTCAAGCTTTAGAGATTTCTTTGTGGTGAACATAAAGTCACCATTTAGAACTCTCATCATCAAGCTATCATGTTGGATCATCCAACAAGTGTTGGCCGAAATTATGAAGAAGAGAAAAGGAAAGAAACCGAAATCATGGGAAAGAAAAGGAAAGAACTGAAACTTTTAAGAAGGAAAAGGAAACATTTGAAACTCTAGAGACTATGATCTTAGTGATGTATTAACACTAACACCATGGGTCCTCATCATTGAGTTCATATAACCATTTTAAGATATCATCAAAGTTAAGGATCTCAAGGTTCAAGAAGGAAAGAACTAAAAACATCTTTAACTCAAGAACAAAGATCAAGCTTTAGAGATTATTCAAGTGATGAACATCATCATGAAACCTCATCATCAAGCTCTCATTCCCTTGTCCTCAAAGGCCCATGGCCGAAAATGAAGGAGAAAAAGGAGAAGGAAAGAAGTTCTAAAAAGACTCAAGAGAAACCATGAACACATAACTAGAATAAGAACTTAAATGAAGGAAATACTTGAAAGAAAATCCCTATCAAGTGAAATGAGGTTGAAGAAGATGAAGAAGATGAAGAGGTTGAGGAGGAAGAACTCTTGAAACTTGAGAGAAAAAGAAAGCCTTTGAGTGCTCTAGAAAACTAAAACTTGCCAAGTGACTAAAGGTGTCTCAAGTTTACTCATGTATGCTATTTATAGAAAAACAAATCAAGGGTGATGGAATGGAGGGAGTGGCTGAAATGTTGAGGGGGAGAAGGAGGGAAAATGTCTCTTGGTTGTGTCATTTCAAGGTGAGGTTGTAGGCATGGGTTTAGGCATAGGTTTAAGCATAGGTTTAGGCATAGTTCCTTGAGTGTGTAAGTGAACAAACTTGTGAGGTATAGGGTATGAGGTGGCGCCATTTTTAGGGTAATCCAAGGGGAGGAAATTGTTTTATTAATTGTGGGTTAGTGATGTATTTAGGTGTATTTTTGGATTAGACCTAAGATTAGGAGTTTATAGTAAAATGTGTAAGTGAAAGGATAGGTAATTAAGGCTATGTAGGTTATGATAAGTGGGCATTCTAGCCTTTTAGGGGAGTCTATCTCTATTTATCCTAGGCTTTCAACTACATCCTAGGCTTCCTTTTGAGGTGTAGAGGGTGAATAGTGAAAACACTATTCAAGATTCTATGTTCTAGAAGCTTTGAATTCTTTAAAAGAAAAGGGGTTTTGAGTTTAATCTAAGCAATCTTAGGTTCTAATTAATTTTAATGACTTATTTTGACTCTAGATTAATTATGGAAATTGATTAACCTTCGATTAGAGCCTAATATTGCTTAGGTTTGCTCAATTACATCATTAGCCTCAAAAACACTATTTCAGGGGCAAAATCGTAATTTTACACTAAAACTGCTCGGGACCACCGGAACTTAAATAGACACTTTTAAACACATGAAAACATTGTTTTGAACCTTCGGGAAAAGTTTCGGGCTCAATGGCACCTTTACCCGTGTAAAAACGCTATAGGGGTATTTTGGTCATTTTGACCCGAAACTGCAGAAAATGAGGTTTTCGCCTCCGAAACCGCTCAAGGCCATCTAATCCCCTTCAAACATTAAGTTATCCCTTCGAGGACTACCGGGCCGACTATCCTCGAATTCCGAGTAGAAAATGACTTCAGGGGCATTTTGGTCATTTTCCTCTCAGACAGGAAAATTGGGGCGTTACACCTCTTCTTGAAGTAATTAAAGCTAATAGTCATTTTAGTACTTAAAATTTCCCATTTATTCGTTCTTTCTTTTATTTTGCATGATTATTGAAACTTTTTTTTTAAATTGGTGTTGCAATTATGGTGGTTTAAAATTGTAATAGATATGTTTAAATTTTTTCAAAAATATTTCATTGCAAATTGTGGCAGTTTCAACATGATTAATATTTTTTTAAAACATTGCCACACATTGCGGCGGTTTCAAATCGTCGTAATTTATTTTTAGAATATTTCACTAATTGTGGTGCTTTGAAATCGCCATAATTCAACCGCTGCAATTTACCCGAATTATGGCGGTTATACGGGGTGTTGCGGAGGTTTTTTTATAACTGCCGTAATTTACTGAATGACGTTGGTAATTACGGTGGTTCCTTGAACTGACATTAGTTGAGAAAAACAACGGTTATAACCGCTCTAATTTACTAAGAAAACCACCGCAATTTGCCTTTTTTTTGTAGTGACTATGCATATGTAAACATGTTTATCCCATATTATGAGACCTGAAATGAAATAGAAGTGAAATTATATTTTTATTCAAGCAATTGATAGCTAACGATCAGAAGAAGATTTCAACGCTAGAAGAAATAAAGTCCTGAGATTTCAAAAGGTAGCATTGGACATCAGAAAGTAATTCTTTGAAGATATCAAGCATTCTCTGAAGACTAGATGCTATATTATCTTTAATCAACACAATCGCAAATCAATCATCATCATAATGCTTAGATTGAAGATCAGAAAGTGATGATTTCATCAAGGAACTGATTGCGCACGTTAGAAAGCTCACTTCACTGTGGAGCATAGAATGCTACAAGAAAAGGAGGAAAAATTTGAATTTTGAATTTCAAATTTGCAAGTCCAACCCAGTTTCAAACTGGTACGTCATCTCTTCTGCCTAATTGATTAACCACCCAAGCTTCTAGAAGGAGGAGTTCAGAAACCATGATGAAAAAAATGAAAAAGGGATTTCTGAGGAGCATCAAAAACCTTAACTATACAATAGTTTCTGCAGCCGATGTGATAAACTATCAATCTAGTCTTCTAGACTGACTTTTCAAGACACAAATGGATGATCTACACGTGTCACTTAGAGAACTGATCAAGGGCAACAGTTATAAAGGAAGACCGCTATAAATAGAGATGTTGTGCTTAAAAGCCGATGAGAGATTTGATTTTTCAAGAGAGAAAACTCTGCAAAAATCTCTTCCCACTTCCTAGTAGATTCAATATATCATGTAATCAGTTTTTATCCTTAAAGTATAAGAAAATATTCCTTCTATGTTCTTAATAAGATTTATGCTCTTCCTAGGGAAAAAGTATAAAAGGAAGTCATTCAAGTTTTCCCAGGAACCTTTCATGTATGTTTTAAGGAAACTTGAGTGTAGGTTAGTTTGAGTGGCAACCCAAACACTTAACCTTTGTATCCTCAATCTGATAGTGATCACTATGAGATAGCTTGGAGAGGCTACTGTAAAAGTACTTGCAATATACACGACAGTAAGGTGTTCTTAGTGATCACAGTTTAGCTTGGAGAGGCTAGTCAAAGACTACTTGTAGTTTGGAGAGGCTGGAGCAATACTACTTGTAGCTTGGAGAGACTAAGGCAAGACTACTTTCAACATAACAGTAAAGGTTGCTATTGATCACAGGTTTTAACTTGGAGAGGCTGGTGCAAGACTACTCGTTTTAGCTTGGAGAGGCTAGTCAAAGACTACTTGCAGCTTGTAGAGGCTGGGCAAGATTACTTCCAACGTGACAATAGAGGTTGCTACTGGCCATGGATTTCAACTTGGAGAGGCTGTGTAGAACAACTCAATTTCTGGCAGCAGGTGATTTCTAAAGGTCACAGATGAGAGCTTGGGAAGGCTAATATAAAAGCTATCCATGTGCTCTTTCTCAGGTTGAGAAAGATGTTATTAGTGGAATCTCAACATTTGTTGACTACTGGACGCAGGTAGTTTAGCCAAACTAGTATAAAAATACTCATGTCTCATCTTTCTCTCTTAGATCTTCTTTGTTATTCTCTATTGCTCCTTATCATTCATTTATATGCTGAATAAACATTTTTATCTTTCTGTTGTTTATTTCTTGATGAATGTTTATTAGCAATGCTTCAGAAATCTACTTTCTAGATCCATTAACTACGTTTCTGCTGCACTATAAGTTTTACACTTGATAGTATATGTGTTAAAAGTTTCAAAAATGAAAAAGAAGCAATGCACGATTCAACACCCTCTGAGAGGTTGAGCAATCCAACGATTGCAGAGGACTAAGATCTGAGGGACAGAATGGCAAGCATCCACTTCACAAGATCAATCTATCAACTGATAATCTTTTGTTGATGAGATTCTAAGATCTGGCACAGTTCGCTCAAATGATGAAAGGGATTTCAAGAGACTTGTGGACAAGAACATTACAAAGGAGAAAGTTCAGTTGTTCCATTAAGTCAAGCCTCTGTTCATATATGCTCTAAGCTGAAGCTGAATATGCTACATATGCTCTAAGTCGAATCTTGGTTTCTTGCAGTGTTGATTTCTTCTTCAAATTGTTAGCTATTTTAGGCTTGAATAAGGATATAATTTTACTTCCTTTTTAATTTATATCTCATAACATGAGATAAAACATGTTTGCACATGCAAAGTGAAATATTCCTTGTTTGATTCTTCAAGAAACTCAAGACAACCATTAGTCATTCTTCAAAACATTTTCCTTAAATTGGCTTGGTTGTCATTCAAAACTCATTAACACTTCTTGGAAAGGTTCTGGAGCTAACATTTACATTGTCTATATATGATTTTGGATTGATACTTGATGATAAATATTAGATTATCTGTGATGAGAGGTTATGTGTTTTGGGGAGTGCAATGAGAAATATAAAACATGACTGAGCTTAATCTATTGCAAAATAAGGGTTGCAGTAATGGAATAAGCTAAAAAAATGTTCCATAAGCCTTGAAGCACAAACCTTGGAGAATGAACGAGATATGTGAAATACTAATTGTCAAATTAGGAATTTGATATGTGTTAACTCCAAAACCCTTTAGAAAGATTTATAGCTTGAGTTTTGACTGACAAGAAAGCAAATTTTGTTAAAATATTTTGAAGAATAGACTAATAGTTTATTTGAGTTTCTATAGCATTAAACAGAACCACTCTCATAAACATACAAGTTCAATTAATGAAATATTTTTCATAATGTCATGTTTTAACATGATCATTATCTTATTCAAAGAGATTCAAAGCTTAAACAATGAGAAAAATAGTTTAGAAAATGAACTAAAATATGTTAGAGACTCAAGGAAGCACTAGTGACCATCAAAAACCAAGCTAGCAACATCAGAAAGTATCACATTCATTCAGAAAGCTCAACAATCAATGAAGAACTTATCTTGGTGAAAGACCAACTCTGAAGACATCCCAAATGGTGAAAGACTTCCTATCAAGCTCAGAGTTATGTGATAAGAGGCATTTATGCCACTTATCTTGCTACCAAACCTTTGCTTTTTATATGAGTTTTACTGTATTATTGACACAATTAATAAGGATTTTGATTTATTCCTCATTGTGTGATTTTGATAGAATTGATGGCTTTTGCATTGATTATGACATAATTTGAAATTACATCCTGTTACATTTAACTTGTCTCTTTGAGTATGGTCTTGAGTACAAGAGCTTTGGATCAAGTGCAATTGTCAAGAACAAGGGATCAGATTAAGACAAATAAAGATATTTTAGAAAGCTCAAGAAGTTCTCTACAACTTTCATGTTCAGCTCAAAACCCAGTTCTAAGAGTATCTTGGTGAAAATCGAGTTGCAAGATTAAAGGTTGCTGATGTTCTGATGTTGTCTAACTTGACCTTTAGTTAGTAGTTTCGCAATATCTGGAGCTATAAATGTCCAATTGAGGTGATTTTGGTGGCGTTGGAAAGATTATTTAGAGGGCTACAATTTCTATTTCTAGCGTTGAGGCTAGAATCAATTCTGTTAACCACTACAGTGCTCTTTGGCTGCTACAGCGCTCAACAGCACCTGAAAATTAACATTAATCAACATAGCTCACTGCTGAGCGTTGCAAAGGTCAAAGAGCACTGCAGTGGTTGTGCAATGACACAGAACAACTCATTTAATCTATTTTTGGGATCTAGTTTGTGCTATTTTAGAGAGCAATATTTAAGGTATTATTATAGACTTTTACCCTAGCTTTTACTCAGTTTTAGGCTGCCACTTTTGGTTGCTATTATTCTCTCTCTACATCTTTCTCTTCTCCTTCTCTATTCTTCTCTCTCTAAAGGTTCCATTGGTGAAGGTGATTTCTCTTGGAAATTGTGGCAAGGATTATTGCTATTATGTTTAGGTTCTTCTATCTTCATTGTTGTAATCCTCCAGAGATGGAGGAGTAGATATCTTTACTAGTGTAGGGATTTTCGGATGGATTGGGATGACATATGAGACCCTTTGTTTATATTGAATGTATTGGTTTTCTTAATGTTCTACAGTTTCTATTCCTTTAATTATTGTGGTGATTGCTATAACTTTTGTTGGAATAACTAAATTGGTGATTGTCATTTAGGGAAACCCCTTGAGCATAAATTGATAGATCTATTGGTTTATGTTTGAAGGAAAACATTAGAATTAACTTCGATTAGCAGTTAGGCTATAGCAATTCGTTTATTAAATCAATGTAATTTCTAATTAAATTGAGATTTCATTTATTTATTAATTTCATTGATCAACTCTAGGGATTGATTAATCACTAGTAGAATTGCTAGTAATTTATTATTAATAGCCACCAATGGGTTTAATATTTGGTCAATGATAATTGATTTTCAATCCTAGGAATACCTGGCACTAATGCCTTTCTCCACTGTTGCTATTATCTTTTAATTTCCATTGCTATAATTTCATTCTTTAAAACCCCCAATTTCTTCCAACTAAGTAGTGAAACCTCCTTGAGAGATGACCTAGGTTGTGCCTTTTACTACATCTTTGGTGCAACTTAGCATTAAACTATTTTCTAATTTTTTGTAAGTCGCGACAGCTCGCATCAAATTTTGGCGCCGTTGCGAGGGAGGAATTAAAACTTAGTTGTTTGTTTTTTTTTATTTTTATTTTTTTCTAGTTTTTAATTTTAATTTTATTTTATTTATTCACTACTTTTAATTTTCTATTTTTAATATTTTCTACAAAAAAAATGAAAAAAAAATTTTTGTTCTTTTTTGTCAACAAGTGGAACCATCTGAGCATTCTGATCATCTGTTTAGTGTTTCAGAAAATACAAGTGACATGGGAGATAGGAACAGGACACTTAGGGAGCTCACTGCTCCTAATTTCATCCAGCAGCCCTTGGCTATTACTTACCCCAGGCTAGACAATGATTTTGATCTGAAGGGGTACATGGTTCATGCTCTACCCAAGTTCTGTGGGCTATCTAGAGAATATCTCCACTAGCACTTGAAGAAGCTACACATGGTGTGTTCTGGCATGAGACGAAATGGAGTGGAGGTGGATGATGTTAAACTCAGAGCATTCCTCTTCTTCCTAGAGGGTGTTGCAGAAAATTGGTTCTTTAATTTTCCAGATGGAATTGTAAATAGCTAGATGGAAATGAAAAGACTTTTCTTGGAGAGATATTTTCCCGCCTCTAAAGTGGCTTTTATCAGAAAGGAGATCTCTGGAATTTGTCAGTCAGATGAGACTCTTCATGAGTATTGGGAGCCTTTCAAGCTCCTCTGTGTAAGCTGCCCTAACCATCAGATTCCAGAGTAACTCCTCCTTCAATACTTTTATGAGGGTTGGTATTTACTGATAAATGCATGATAAATGTTGCTAGTGGAAGGGCACTTTTGGATAAGACCCTAGCAGAGGCCCATGCTTTGATAGAGAATATGGCCGCCAATTTTCAGCAATTTGGTGTTAAGGCAACCACAACTATTAGAGGCCTTCATGGAGTGAGCCAGCCAGAGAATCCAGTGTTGACCCAGACTTTACAGCAACTTTCTAACCTTATCCAACAACTGATGGGTAGCCAAGTAGCAACTCCAATGGTTTCCATGATCTATGGCATATGTACTTCCAATGATCATGATACTGATATGTGCCCACGTTGCAAGATGACTCAACCGCTAGGGTAGCAACAACAAACCCCTTCCAGAGCCAACCTCAGAATCAGGCAGGCCAGTTCCTATTTGAGAATACTTATAACTCCAGCTGGAAGAATCACCCCAATTTGATGTGGGAAAATAATTCTCAACCACAGGGCCAACCCTCCCAACAGAAGTATTTGGCACCTTATCAAAGGCAATAGGCCTTCCCTGCACCTCTATCTTCAGATCTACTATGGCTGAGATGATGAAGATGATGATGGAGCAAATATAGGAAATTAGAAGAGAATATGCCCAGCTGAGATAGGAGGTGACTCAGATGAAAAATAATCAGAGCCGGCAGGCCCCAATTGCCTAGTTACCCTCTCAAACTATGCCTAATCCAAAGGGAAATGGTTGTGCTATCACTCTGAGGTTTGGGACGAAAATTCTAGAAGTGACTAGGCTTGAAAGCTATGGAGTCAAGGAGAGAACAAGGCCCGCAGAGGATTCTGATGACCACTGTAGTGCTCCATCACTGCTGCAGCGGTCCACTAAAAGTGATCCACCACCAACTACTGAGGAAGGGCCCACTGCTGACTGCTGCAATGCTCAACCAATGCTGCAGTGCTCAACAGCAACTACAAGAGTTCCAGACTTCATTCCTCCACTGCCATTCCCACAGCGAATACAACCCAGGAAAGTCACTACAGCAGATTTGGATTCGGACACACTAGAAACCTTACAAAAAGTGCAAGTGAATTTTCCTCTATTGGATGCAATAAAGAAAATTCCTAAATATGCAAAATTCTTGGAAGATCTTTGCACCAATAAGAGGAAAATCAAGGGCAATAGGCAGGACAAGGTGATTATGGGGATCAATGTTTCCTCCATCATGAAGCTAAGTAACCTACCAACCAAGTGCAAGGACCCGGGCACATTCTATGTTCCTTGTACCATTGGGAACTTGCACATCACTAGAACCCTAGCTGACCTTGGAGCAGGCATTAATGTTTTGCCTAAATCACTCTATCGGTCCTTGCACTTTGAAGAGCTCAAGCCAATCGAGTTACAAATTTAGTTGTCCAATCGCAGTATCACAAGACTAGAAAGAGTATTGGAAGATGTTCTTGTCCAGGTAAATGATTTAATATTCCCTGCTAATTTTTATGTGCTTGAAATGGAAAATGACACCAATACCAGCCAGCATATATTGATCTTGGGAAAACCCTTTTTGAAAACTGCTAGAACCTTGATGGATGTTCATGCTGGCACATTATCCATGGAGTGTGGAGACATGAAAGTCTAATTTAATTTATCTGATGCCATGAGACATTCCCTAAGGAATACTCCATGTTTGGCATTGATATCATTAACTCTTTAGTTGATGATGCTTGTAAGGACCAGATCCCTCTTTCTCCATTTTTTCTTCTTCCATGGGATATGATGCACATGTTGTTTCAGAATGTCCCAAGTTTTCAGATACAGGTACACTACCCAGGCAGCAATCATCAATTTGCCAGGTGTTCCATGACCAACCCATGTTGGATAAAAAGCCTTGTGAGGAGCAATGGATCTTGCTACATGAGCCCCGGGCAAAACTGATAGCTGGAAGATCTAAGTGTAGATGGAAGGGACCATTCTTGGTCACCCATGTGCACCCTGACGGTGCAATTGTGTTAGAGAACTCTATGATGCCTCGGTGTACCATTAATAGGAGCCGACTGATGTATCTCCATGAGACTCCCATAGATCTAAGGGCTCAGACAACCTATCTGTGGGTTGAAGCTACTCACCCTCCATGATGTTCCGACCGTCCAACTTAGAGATGTTAAAGCAAAGTATTGGATGGGAGACAACCCACCATGAGGTTTTTCTTTACCTTTTCCTTTTATTTTTTCTACATTTTATTTTATTTTTTATCATTTTTTGTTTTAATTCTTGTATCATATTTATTTTCATTTGCATTTTACACCATCCCTTTGGCACCTTAGAGGTTACATGCATAGGCTCACACCATATGCACCTTATTGACTTGCTTGGTATTGACTTTATCTTGTTTTGGATGCTTGGTGGATTCATTGTGTTGTTTAGATTGAGTACATGCATTTTTACTTTTGAGATTTTGAGCCTCTTTGGTTGGATTATAATATGCCATCCTTATTTGTTCATGTGTGTTTTCCTCTTTGGATTTGTGTTCTAGAACTTGCTTAGGGTCTTGCTTGAAAATATGTTTCCATGTACATGCTTGAATATGATTGAGGCATTTTTTTCCTGATTTTAGCCACTTCCCCATATAACCAACCCTTGCATGTTACCATTATTTAGCCCATTTGATCCTTATTGCCCATTCTTTTGTTTTAGCATATCCTTAGCCAAAAGTGAAAAACCATGAAAATTCCCAACCTTTTGGGCTTAGGAAAGCATTTGTGCAATTCTTATATGTGCTTGAGCATAAGTGTGGGGGAGAGCATAAGGACATGCCCCAATTTAAGTTTGGAGGAGGAACAATGTGTACAAAAGTAAATTCAACAAGTAGCACACTAAAAAAAAAAAGAAATAAAAAATTCTGAAAAAAGTTTAGTTAAAGGTGTGCCACATTGCAAAAGAAAGGCCTGTAATTGTGTTAAGTTGGACAAAGTATACCCTTAAGCACTTGTGCTCTTGGTATATGCATTTGCTCTCCACTGACTTGAGGTATAGTCTCATTGGCCTATCTTTTTATCCACCTTCACCCAAGCCCCATTACAAATAAAGGTAAGTCCTCTTGATTCAGTATGCATATGTGTGAAAGCTTACTATTGTGCCTCTAGGTTCATTGGATTGGTGAATTGTCATTTAATTTCATGCATCATACATTTTAGGTTAGGAGTCTAGTGTAGTCCTTGTTTACTGCTTCTCATCCATGTCTTGGTTTGATCTTAGTTTCACATGAGGACATGTGAAAGCTTAAGTGTGGGGGAGTTTGATAAGGAGCATTTATGCCACTTATCTTGCTACCAAACCTTAGCTTTTAACATGAGTTTTACTGTATTATTGACACAATTAATAAGGATTTTGATTTATTCCTCATTGTGTAATTTTGATAGAATTGGTGGCTTTTGCATTGATTATGGGATAATTTGAAATTACATCCTGTTGCATTTGACTTGTCTCTTTGAGTATGGTCTTGAGTACAGGAGCTTTGGATCAAGTGTAATTGTCAAGAATAAGGGATCAGATTAAGACAAATAAAGATATTTTGGAAAACTTAAGAAGTCTCTACAACTTTCATGTTCAACTCAAAACCCAATTCTAAAAGTATCTTGGTGAAAATCGAGTTGCAAGATTAAAGGTTGCTGATGTTCTGATACTGTCCAACTTGACCTCTAGTTAGTATTTTCATAATATCTGGAGCTATAGATGTCGGATTGAGGTGATTTTGGTTGAGTTGGAAAGCTTATTCAGAGGGTTACAATTTCTACTTCTAGTGCCGAGGCTAGATTCAATTTTGTCCACCACTGCAGTGCTCTTTGACCGATGCAGTGCTCAACAGCACTTGAAAATCATTGTTCATCAGCATAGCTCATTGCTAAGTGCTGCAAAGGTTAAAGAGCATTGCAGCGATCGTGCGATGACACAGAACAGCTCATTTAACCTATTTTTGGGATCTAGTTTGGGCTATTTTAGAGAATAGTCTTTAAGGAATTATTATAGACTTTTACCCTAGCTTTTACTCAATCTTAAGTCACCATTTTTGGTTGCTATTATTCTCTCTCTATATCTCTCTCTTCTCCTTCTCTATTATTCTTTCTCTAAGGGTTTCATTGGTGAAAGTGCTTTCTTTTAGAGATTGTGGTAATGATTATTGCTATTATTTTTAGGTTCTTCTATCTTCATTGTTGTAATCCTCTAGAGATGGAGGAGTAGATTTCTTTACTAGTGTAGGAATTTTTGGATGGATTGGGATGACATATGAGACCCTTTATTTATATTGAATGTATTGGTTTTCTTAATGTTCTACAGTTTCTATTCGTTTAATTATTGTGATGATTGCTATAATCTTTATTGGAATAACTAAATTGGTGATTATCATTTAGGGAAACCCCTTGGGCATAAATTGATAGATCTATTGGTTTGTGTTTAAGGAAGAACATTAGAATTAACTTTCGATAAGCAGTTAGGCTATAGCAATTGGTTCATTAAATCAATGTAATTTCTAATTTAATTAAGATTTCATTTATTTGTTAATTTCATTGATCAATTCTAAGGATTGATTAATCACTAGCAAAATTGCTAGTAATTTATTACTAATAGCCACCAATAGGTTTAATATTTGGCCAATGATAATTGATTTCCAATCCTATGAATACCTTGCACTGGTGCCATTCTCTACTATTGCTATTATCTTTTAATTTCTATTGCTATAATTTCATTTTTCATAACCCCTAATTTTTCTCAACTAAATATTGAAGCCTCCTTGAGAGACGACCTAGGTTATGCCCTTTACTACATTTTTGGTGCAACTTAGCATTAAAACTATTTTCTAATTTGTTGTGAGTCATGACAGCTCGCATCATTATGCAAGGAAGCAACATAAAGATCAAAAGGAGTAAACCTATATCAAAAAGTGCATCACGTAGTCAGAAAGTACTATGTCCTTGAAGACATCAATTTTTCTAAAGCAAGTTGTGACCAGAGTCTTCAATCATGATAGGAAGATCCCCATCAAGTTCAAAATAAAATAAAGAAGATCAATGAGAAGATCAGAAATTGAGGAAGCATATTAGAAAGCATGCGCATTATAGAAAACAAGGGAAAATTCAAATTTAAATAAGGTCAACTCTCAAAAAGCATTGACTGTTACTACTTTTGTACTTGGTAAAGTGCCCTAGCATCTAGAAGAAGAAGTTCAAAGATTATGTCCAAAAAGTAAAAAGCAGTTTTCTGAAGATGCATTCAGAACCCACAATAGATCTATATAATTACAAAAGTGGCTCTGACACAAGAAAAAGGAGATCAACATGTGTTAAGAGAAAATGAAATCAAGGGGCAACGATCCAATTCAAAACCAAGTATAAAATGTATAACACCCTAAAATTTATTTCAAAAAATTTTATTTGAACTTTATTAATCAGAATTTCATGATTCTGATAGGGTTAGTCAAGATAAGATCGGTTTGCTGAATAAAAAAAAGGAAAAATATGAATAGTAATTGTACGGGTGTAGCTTAGAAGAAGCCACACAATTGCCCTTTCTCAAGAACCAATAGAATGCTTACAAAATTTATGCATTTATCTTTAAGGAAAATGTCCTTATCATAGAACTTAATGTGTATATTTTTGACCAAGGCCTCCTCCTTATCATAGAATTTAATGTGTATATTATCCAAATCTTATCATTTCCTCCCCAATATTTTTGGCCAAGGCCTCATCCTTTCACCCATCTTCATGTTCTTCTTCATCAAACACCATAACCTAGCTTGATAATTGAAGTTACAACACCAAAACTCTATAACCAAAGCATAAACTCCAACCTAGCTCTTGAAATCTCTAGATCAAACACCAATAGAGAATCCTCACCTCACCCCACCAAAAATTATGGCTGTTGTTCTTGCTTCCTTGGAGAAGGGTTGGAGAGGGTTGAATCAAAGATTGGGTGTAGGAACTCTTGAAGAAAGCCAAGAACAAGAATTAAAGCATGCAATAGTCAAGTAGGGCTTTCTTCAACCTCTTTTCCCTCAAATTAATTTTGAAATTTATTTGAATGATTTGGCTTGAGGTTTTCAGTTTTATTGAATGTTTAGACATGGATATTGATGTGTTTAATTTGGTGGAGTGTTTGGATATTGTTAGAAAATCATTTATCTCAAAACAAGTTATGAGTTATGCTACTGGAAATCCCAAATTTAGCAAGCAGGTGAATTGTTTTGATTTTTCTGATTGATTTAGAGACATGATCTTGAGCTAAACTTTTTATGTGATGAAGCAAACATATGGAAATGTTTCCAAAAATTTTCTTGGATAATCTTAAGCACTTTTGTTATTTTTAAAAAAATAAAAAATCAAACAGGTCAGGGTTTCTGCTGTACAGTCCAATTTGTAGCAGTGAATTGTGATTTAGTTACCTTAGAAAATGATTGAATTTTGAGCTGAAATGTTACGAGATGTTGAGGAAATATTGAAGTCAAACCCTAATTTTTTGTACGAATTTAGGTGATCATTTGATAGGGTAGAAAAAATTGAGACTTTTGGCTATTAGTTGAAACTGTGTAATTACTGATCTTTGAAGATATGAGATTTTTTAAATATAGCTAGAGACCTTTTATGCTTTAAAATTTTTATAAGACCTTACTAAGACACTAAATTATCTCTAAAAAATAGTTTTGCTCTATTTTAGTGATGTTTAATAATTTATTCATCATTTTTTTATGACTGAAATTCTAGAAGCATGCTGAATTAGCTAAAAGAATGATGAGATACTTATGACCTAATCTCATTTGTACTATGTGAATCTATTGATGACGTTATGCACATATGAATATGAATACTTAGTACAGTTGCTTTCATGTGAAAGAAAGCATGAGATTATGTTTCTTGGGCTAGAGAAAGTAAATCCAATCAATTAGGGAAAGTAAATCTGACTACCCTTGAATTGAGCCGGGGAAAGTAAACTTGACTAAGAATAGATCTGTGTGAGAATTGGAAAAAGTAAATCCAATAATCATATATAAGAATGCGCTCAGTCCTGAAATGTAGTCTATTATCCTACAGTGGTCAAAGCCACAATTGTCAAAGTCCAAGACAAGTCAAAGTAGCATTGTTCGAAGTAGTCCCTTATCTTATGTGCTATGTGAATGATTTTAGAATCAATATTGACACCAATATGTTTAAGCTGAAACTTAATAGTATATGCTTTATATAATGATGTATGTATATTATGGGATTTAAGGATAAAAGAAATCCACTTCAGAAGTATGATTTTAAAATTTTAAAATGAACCTTTAATATGTATTGTATAATCACATTTTCTTAATAAACCAAAATGGCTGGGGCAATGACGATGACATGGATTTTAGTATATGTTTTAGGATACCCTATTGAGAATTTTAGAATTCTCACCTGTACTTTTTGTGTTCCTGTGTCTTCTCCATATTGCTCAGGAAAGATATGAAGCTACTGCCATAGAAGAACCTGACATGTAGTAGCTTGATAGTTGAAGTCTCTTATCAATTTTATTTTGTTATGTACATATATTTGAAATTATATAAATAGACCAATGTATATGAAAGCTCATAGAAGAGTTTTTCTTGTATTTGAATTTGAACTTAATAAATATCATGTTATCTTTCTACATATTTTTATAGAATTACAAGTCGATTATTATATGAATCAAATGAAGTTGTTATAGATATTTAAGGAAGGTCCGCTACTGTATAAATAACAACTCTTGAGTCTAATGTAATGATTTAAGGATGATGTTATTCTTGGGAGGGTATTACAAACGGAGGTGTGACTTTCATATAAGAGAAGAACCTTTTTCTTTTCTTTTTTTTTTTTTGAAAAATCCTTTGTGTAGAACTCTTGTTGAAAAGTATTAGTGCTTATCCCTCTTATTTTTTGAGAGTCATTATATCTTGTAATCAGTTTCTATAAAAATCTTCTTTCTAATTTTTATTAAATAACACATTCTTCTTAGAAAGAATGTTACAAAGAATTCACTCAAAGTTTTTAATTCATACTCTATTTTATCCATAGAAAAACTTGAGTGTTCATTTATTAGAAAGAACTAACCAAACATGAAATCATTGTACCCTAATCCAATAGTGATCATTGTGAGATTAGCTTGGAAAAGCTAGTAAAAAGACTACTTGGAGTGACAGTAAGTTGGAACTAGTGCTCATGGAGTTGTCTTGGAGAGGCAAGTCAAAAGACTATTTGGAGTGATAGTAAATTGGAACTATTGGTCATTGGAAATAGCTTGAGAAGGTTATCCAAAGACTATCTCACTTTCTCTAGTTTGAGAAAGGGTTGTTGGTGAAACTCAACAGGTTATTAGGAATTGGATGTAGGAAAGATTGACTGAACCAGTATAAAATCACTCACTCTCCTTGTTTCTTTACTATATTCAACTTTTGTGTTTGATTGTGCTATATATTTCCAAAAAATGTTTTCAAATAGTTTCTGAGTTTTTTTCACTTAGTTTTGAAAGTAACTTTCTAAACCATACTAACGAAAGTTGCCGTTGTCTTCACGTGAAAAACTTGATAGATTTTCTTTAAGTTTTTTAAAAAGAAAAAGAAGTTAAAACACGATTCAAACCCCTTCTCGTGCTATCTTCAACCTACAAAATGTGCATGCTTTAATTCTCATAGTAAGAATGATATTTCAATTATGTTTAGTAGTCATAGCATGGCTATTATGAAAGGAATGCCATGTTAGTATTTGATATAAGCATATGATGTGACTAATGGTATTGGTGACAATTAAAAAATAAAATAGGAGCCTTCAGTCCTAAGTCACATGTTGGGAAGTAAAGTTGGCTACTTCGATCCCCAATTATATGATAGGAAAGGAAGGTGATAATGCCCTATCTACCCCATTATATTATCTAGTGATGACTAATAGTTATGAACCATGGCCTAGGGATTTGGTGATGTGGAGTTGATATAGAGCAAAGAGAGAATGAGAGGGTGGTTGGTCCAAATAATACATTAAGGCTCCATTTGATACATAGTATAAGGCCTAATAATGTTAGCTAATACTATAAAGCCAATTTTTATTACATATTTGGTGTCACATATGATAGTATAATATTATATGGTTGATGGAGGTTGTCACCTACGTCCTCAAATTAGAAATTTATTTAATGTTAAGTTGCACAAATATATAGTAAAGGGCACAATCTAGATCATCTCTTAAGGAGGCTTCAATACTTAGTTGTGAAAATTAGCGGTTTTGAAGAATGAAATTATAGCAGTGGAAATTCAAAGATAATAGCAACAATGAGGAAAATACTAGTGCAAGGTATTCCTAAGATTGGAAATCAATTATCATTGACCAAATATTAAACCCATTGGTGGGTATTAGTAATAAATTACTGGCAATTCTACTAGTGATCGATCAACCTCTAGAATTTGATTAATGTAAATAACTAATAAATGAGATCTCAATTTATTTAGAAATCATATTAATTTAATGAACCAATTCCTATAACTTAACCCCCAATCGGAAAGTTAATTCTAATGGTTTCCCTCAAACACAAACCAATAGATATATCAATTTTTGCCCAAAGGGTTTCCCTAAATGACGATTGCCAATTTAGTTATCCCAAAAAATATTATAGCAATCACTACATTAATTATAGGAATAGAAACTGCAAAACATTAAGAAAATCAATGCATTCAATATAAACAAAGGGTCTCAAATGTCATCCCAATCCATTCGAAAATCCTTGCACTAGTAAAGAAATCTACTCCATCTCTAGAGGATTAGAAAAATGAAGATAAAAAAGAACCTAAAAATAATAGCAATAATCATTGCCACAATCTCCAAGATAAAACACCTTCATTAATGGAATCCTTAGAGAGAGAAGAGAGAAGAAAGAAGAAGAGAGAGATGTAGAGAGAGAATAATAGCAACTAAAATTGACAACCTAAAAGTGAGTCCAAAGCTAGGGTAAAAGTCTGTGTCAATCCCTTATATATTGCTCTCTAAAATGGGTCAAATTAGGGCCCAAAAACATATTAAATAAGCTGTTTGCATCATCATACAAGCGCTGCAGCGCTCATTAAGCACTGAGGCATTCAGTAATGAGCTATGTTGATAAACGTCATTTTTCATGTGTTGTTGACCACTATGAGCACTAGACAGAATCGAATTTGTCCTTGGCACTAGAAATAGCGATTGTAGCCCTTTGAAAAATCTTTCCAACGGCACAAAAATCACCTCAATCGAACATTGGTAGCTCCAGATATTGGGAAAATACTAATTGGAGTTCAAGTTGGACAGCATCAGAACATCAACAACCTTTAATCTTGCAACTCAATTTCCATCAAGATGCTTTTAGAACTATGTTTTGAGCTGAACATGAAAATTTTAGAGGACTTCTTGAGCTTTCCAAAACATCTTTATTTGTCTTAATCCAATCCATGTAGAGAGAGATACAAATTTTCTATTACAATGCTTTTAGTAAATGTGCTCAAATGAGCTCAAGAACTTTTTTATTTTGCTCCCAAATTCTTCCCAATAGTTTGTAACCTTGTTCTTGACATTTTACACTTGATCCAAAGCTCCTGTGCACAAAACCATACTCAAAGAGACAAGCCAAATGCAACAAGGTGTAATCACAAATTATTTCAAAATCAGTGCGAAAGTCAATAATTCTATTAAAATCACACAATGAGGAATAAATCAAAATCCTTATTAATTGCATCAATAACTCAGTAAAACTCATACAAAAAGCAAAGGTTTAGTAGCAAGATAAGTAGCATAAATGTTCTTTATCAATGGTTAGACCATTTTTATCCCATGATTGTAGGATTAAGTTATCAAGTCCCAATAACCCTGATAACACCTAATGATAATATTATTTTTACCAGCCAATCCCAAATTAACTTTGACTTACTCTTCTATACTAGCGCCCAGCCCCTACCGACTTACTCTTCTACACTAGTGCCCCATCCCTACCCTTCAAAGGTAGTAGCCTGCCACCCATAGGTTAATGCTTGTCCACTGCCGATCGCAGCCCGCATGCTTGCCGGTCATCACCCATGTGCTTACCAGTCATAGTTTGAACCTATTGGTCATAGTGTAACATCCTAATTTTTAACCCAATACTCCAAAACATATTTGGATTAAACATTAGTCTGTTACTTCATAGTTCTCAATTTTACTTAGAAATACTTAGCGGAAAATACGGGTAAATTTTTTTTTGAAATAAAAAGTGAGAGCCGCGTGATGCGATAAGCGGTAAACCATGTAAAGTAAAACAATTATCTCACAACATCATAACATGAGGCACAACATGAACATCACTGAATATCATCTCATATATATATAACTTGCCCACTTATAAGTGTGGGTCTTAATTTAGTACAAGGGAAATGCATAAAAGAAAATACAACATAAGCATAAACATAATCTACTCCCCTACCCGAGTGCATCTAATGGGATAACCTCCAAACAAAAGAAGGTTTATCCCCACCTAAGTGGTGTGTGCTCTAACCGGGTACTCCATCGGACGATCGTCACCTCTTACTGGCGTCCATCTCGCGAACGAGGCAAATATCCGGCAAACTGGGCGAGCTCCTCGGACGTGAAGAGGCGGAACGGGGATCGAGTGTGACCTCCACGGTGTGGCCTCATCTCCGGTCGTCGTGCAAGCCTCGGCTGAGTCACGATATCCTCACTGCCCTCCCTCGACGGTGGGGGAGAGGGGGCAAAGCTCTCGCTATACGGATGGGTAGGCGGGTCCTCGGACGGATCGGTCTCCGAGAAGTAAGTCCGGGGCACATAATCGGGATAGTCTCGCATGGCTAGGGTGGCGGTGTGCGTGCGGAGCACTCTCTCGTCATGCATTCACGCGCGCTCAAAAACCCGCTCATCATCGCCATAGGGTGTAGTCGGGGAGAAGCGATGGGTATGCACGGGATGAGCGGGGCGCCTACGAACATGAAAACCCGCACCGCAATCGCCCTCAAAATGGTATGACGCGTGAGACGGGTCATAGTGTCCCACCCACGTCGGCGTGTCCATGAACACTACGAACGTCGCCATCTGAAGACGTGACGGAAAGAAAGAGATAGAGGGAGTGAGAATCTTGCTAAAGAATCTCAGTGGGGCCTCCTACTACCTAAGTGTCATCGTCTACGTCCTCAGGAACCATGGGTTTATTTATACAAAATGACTGAGCATGTATTAAGTTCATTTTAAACTTTAAAATATATTTTAGCCAAGGTCCATTCATTTTAGGATGATCTTAATGTCATGAATGCAACATAATAGAAAATGTATGCATGGCACTACCTCATGCACATACATAAAACATAACATCAAGCATCATCATTCTTAGTGGCATAAAGTGGCAATAGAAACATTCATATGGGACAAACTTAGTGACATAATCATAATCATGAAACATCTCTTCCTCATGGGCCACCCTAAAAGACAATCGAATCGGTGCTCGGCCGAACCGGTGTCACCCAGAACGTGTCATACATCTAGGTTATGAGCTCATACCTTAACTAGTCGTCACTAGTTCTTACTTACCACTTAACGATAAGCGTATCATAAATCATAAATCCCGACTATCTGAGTACGTGTTAGGGGGCAAAACTCTTAGGGGTGCTCGGCCGAACCGGTGTCACCTAAGAGTATAAAATGGTACCGATGTCACATGAGTTCTATGGAGGTGCTCGGCCGAACCGGTGTCATCCTAGAACCCATCTTAGTACCTTAATTTTCAAAATCTCTTTAAGTCCCCAAATTTGTTGGGAATTCGGCGGCACGATGGCATTACACCGAATTCCTTCCAAATTTGCTTTATGCCACATAAACATATATCCTCATGAATTCATCATATGAATAACATCATCATCATTTACATAACATACATCATCATGGAACATTCAACCGTTTATCCTTACGGTAGCTTATGCTTTGACCCTTACGGGTCTTAATCATGAGATTTGGTTCTCTAACATCCGTCGCTCATATTTTATGCACCTAAGGGCTCATAATTAAACATCACTCATAATCCTCATATCTACATTTAAATCTGAAAAGCATAGGGTAGAATTCTTAACTTGTGATCACGGGGTTCTAGAACTTACGTTTTAGACCCTTTCTCGGTTCCGTCTTCGCCGAAGACGCTACATATTAAATCTAAATCAATTATGAGACATTCCTATGCTTAAGGACTAATTATTAATCATGTTTATCATGTTGTAAGGGTGCTGGACAGAATCCAGGAAATTAAATGTTCTAAGAGTTCTACATTTGCATTTTTACGGTTTTCTAGTTACTAGTTTCCTCATAGGTGCTAGAATTCAATTCTAATTCAAATGATACCAAGTTTTTCATGTCTAAACAATCTAAATCTGATTATGTTCCCATTAAAACAGTTTGGATTAGTTCCATAAACAAATGGGTCAAAACTATGTTAAATTCTAGCTTTACGGTATTTCTAGTTAACTAGTTTCTTACCTATCATGCATAGGATCGCTTCTACATCATCACATGATATTTTCACACATTCCAACACATCAAAACATCATCATACAGCATCACACTCATCACATCAAAACCGAGAACATTTAACTTAAATGAGAAAGTTAAATTGACATTTCTAGGTACATAAGTTAACTAGTTTCTCTTGGAATCAATCTAGAATTTCTAAAAACTCTTTGCAAATCATTTTAATTCATCAAAAGGCTAAGAGAAGCCTTAGGTCAATGACCAAAATATATTTCATCTCCTAAAAGGGAGTAAAGTCTTATCTCATGACAACATAACCTTGAAAAGGTTTGTAAAGCTTTAAGGAAAACTTAGAACATAGACTATTGGTCCTTGTAGCTAGATGAAAACTCATTGAAAGTCCATCATCACTACTTGGCCGAAAATATGCATTCAAAGAATGGTTTCACATTAAACTTTAACTTGGAATGAAATGGGCAAGTCTTTGAGCTCTAGGTTCTTAAGTTTCGACATAAACCAAACGTGCTCATGCTTTTCATTTTTAATCTTGCTTACAAAGTAAAGTGATGACTTAAATTTAAATATGCAAGGCATAAACTTAAACGTGCAAGCTTGAAAGTAAATATGCGAGGCATAAACTTAAACGTGCAAGCTTGAAGGTAAATATACATGGTTCAATTCTTTATTTTAGTGCTCTTGGCCCAACAACAATCGACTTTAAAGCCGAAATAGAAAGGCTTCGAGAATTAAATTAAGTGATGATACAAGTTCCATTTTAATCTTTATGTTCTTAGGTGATAGCTAGAAAGTAAAGATGCATAGCAAGAATGTAAATATGAATGCAAGCATAAAATAAATTATGCAAGTTCATTTTATCTTTCTAGAGCTCTTAACAAGACTTTAAAGGAATTTAAACCATAACCCAAACTCGTCCAAACAAGGTAAAGTCAAGCTTAGAGTTCTTAAAATTCAACATAACATTTTTAGGAAAACAAACCATGAAGCCTAGAAAATTTAAGGAAATGGCCAAAATCTTCAAGAAAAAGGAACATTTTAGAACTCTAGAGTTCATGATCTTGATGATATATTAACACCAACATCATGAGTCCTCATCATTGAGTTCATAGAGCCATTTTAAAACATCATCAAAGCTAATGTTCTCAAGAGTTCAAGAAAGGAAAACTAAAAACATTTTTGCTCAAGAACAAAGATCAAGCTCTAGAGTTTGTTTCAAGTGATGAACATCATCATGAAACTCACATCATCAAGCTCTCATTCCTTCATTCCCAAAGGCCCATGGCCGAAACATAAAGAGGAAGAAGGAGAAGAAAAGAAGTTCTAAAAGGAACCAAGAGAAACTATGAACATCAAGCTTGAAACAAGAACTTTAAAGAAAAGAATACATGAAAGAAAATCCCTACTTGATGTGATGAACTTGAAGATGGAAGAAGAAGATGAAGATGATGAAGAACTTTGAAGAACTTGAAGAACACTAGAACTTTGAGAGAAAAGAAAAGCTTTGAGTGTTTCCTAAACTTAGCAAATGATCTAAAAGTGGTGCAAGCTCCTCAAGGCATTCTATTTATAGAGAATGAAACAAATGGAGGGTGTGAATGAGTGAAGAGGTTTCGGCCATGAGGGTGCAGATTGGAGGCATCCATGAGTTCCATGAGGTGAGATAATGTGTTCTTGAGGCATGGTGAGGTATGGCTTAAGGTATGGTGAGGTATGGTTCAAGGTATGGCCTCAAGCATGGTTCTTTGAGTGAGAAAATAATTAAACATGTGGTCAATGGGGGAGGAGGTGGCCGAAATACATTAGACCATGGGGGAGGGTTCTTTGCATTTTAATTGTGGTTTAGAGTTGTGTTTAGGTGTATCTTTGATTATGCTTAAGATTAGGAATTTGTAAGAAAGTGTTTAGGTAAGGGAAATGGATAATTAAGGTGGTCTAGACATAATCAAAGAGTGGTCTTGCACCATTAGTGAGTTAAATCCTCAATTTAGAGTCTAAACAACTCTAGACACATTTCCTTAATTTAAGGAATTGGAGAGAGAAAATACTATTCAAGATTCCAAGACTAGGAGTCTTGAGTTCTAAAAAGGGATTTAAGTTTAATCTAAGCAATTTTAGGTTCTAATTAACTTTAATAAATTATTTTCACTCTAGATTAATTAGGGAAATTAATTAATCTTTGTTTAGAGCCTAATATTGCTTAGGTTTGCTTAATTAAGTCATTAAGCTCAAAAACACTATTCTAGGGGCAAAATCATAATTTTGGACTAAAACTGCCCGGGGCCACCGGGACTTGATCTAGACACATGAAAACATGTTTTTAAACCTCTGGGGAAAGTTCCGGGCTCAAACGGCACCTTTATCCGCGTAAAAACGCTATAGGGGTATTTTGGTCATTTTGACCAAAGCTGGAAACGAAATTTTCGCTTCCGAAAGCATTCAAAGGCCATTCAATCCCCTTCAAACATTGAGTTGACCCTTCGAGGACGACCGAGTTGGTTACCCTCGAACTCGGGTCAGGAAATGACCTCAGGGGCATTTTGGTCATTTCCCTCGGACAGAAAAATCGGGGTGTTACACATAGCCTGAACTTGTTAGTTGCCGCTTGCAATTGTTGTTCATTACCCACCTATTAGCTGTCGTTGCCAGCCTTCAGTCGGTCATCGCCCACCCACAGTCCCTGATGCCTACACTAACTGATTACTGCCCACTACTCATCGCTTGTCATCCCTCCATCAACTCTGGCCACTCACTTGTTGCTCCATGCCCTCTATGGTCATTGCCCGCTCGCTCGTCCACTGCCGGTCATGTGGTGCACTAAATAATAAATAGAATAAAAACATATACAATGAATTCCTTATACTATATGTAACACCTTGAAATTTATTTCAAAAATTTTATTTGAGTTTTATTAATCAGAAGATCATGATTTTGATAGGATTTGTCTTGATAGTATAAATGTGAATAGTGATCATGTGGGCCCTGCAAGCCCGTCAGGACCACAAAAACCCTAGAATCGGGACCCAGAAATGCCCGAGACTAAGAAAACATAGGATTAAGTTTAGAAATGGTTAGGAATGAAGATTTTAGACCTAGAATTAAGTTTCAAGAAATATATGTTTCCAAGGTACGGCATTTTACCCATTTGATAAAATTATAGTTTGTAGTTTCTTGCACCGTATGAAAATTGTAGTATAAAGTCACCACCTAACTAGACAAGTATGTGGCTCAGGAGAAGCCACACCATTGCCTTTTGTGAGAACCAATAGAAGGCTTGCAAAAAATTCATCATTCATCTTTAAGAAAAATATTTTCATAATTAATTCTTGTATACATTATCTTTAAAAGAAGATAAATCAAACTTTTATCCTTTTTTCTCATGTAGAATTTGGCCAACACTTCTCCATATTGCTATCTTCATTTTCTTCTCTTCTGAACCTCCTGAATTTGCTCAAATCTTCATTCTACAACACCAAAAACCAATTATTTAAGCACAAAACCTAGTCTATGTCTTGAAATCTTAATATCAACTTTCATCAAAGAATTTATATCTCACTTTGTTATCAAAAAGGAATTACAATATAATTGTCTAGGAAAATGTTTGAGAAAATTTTTGTTTCAAAATTGGTGAAGAAACACTTGGAAGAATCAAGAACAAGAACAAGAGCTTCCAAGAGCCAAGTAGGGCTTTATTTGTCCATTTTCTTTTAAAATTTACTTTGAAATTTTCTGATTGATTGAGCTTGGAATTTTTTGTTTTCTTGGTTGAAAATACATAGAAATTTATGTATTTAATTTGGTGGGGTGATTGGATGATGTTAGAAAATCATTTTTCTCAAAACATGTTGTGAACTATGTTGCTAGAAATACCAATTTTAAGCAACCAGGTGATTTTTCTGACCTGATTAGAAACCTTATCTTGAGCTAAATTTTTATGTGATAAAGCTAACATGTAACAGTGTTTTTAATATTTTTCTTTAGTCATTTTAAGCACTTTTGCTATTTTTAAAAATTGAAGAATTGAGCTCGTCAAGGTTTCTGCCAGCACAGTCAATTCTAGAGTACTGAATTTGTCTAATTTTGTTACTAGATCACAAGATCGAATTTTGGATCGAACATTTTACAAGGTGTTAAGGAAATCTCGAAGTCCAACCATGAATTTTTATATAATTTTATCTATTCATTTGATAGGGTAATAAAATCGAGACTTTTGGCTGTTGACTGAAACTGAGTAGTTTTGACCTCCGAATTTGTAGAATTATGCTAATTTAGCTAATGACCTTATTTTGCTTTGAAATTTACAGGGTCTCATAAACATGTTAAAATGATTTTGAAAAATAGTTTGCCTCTGTTTTGATGAGATTTAGTAGTGGTTCCATAATTTTCTTTAGAACTAAAATTTTGGAAGTATACTAGATTGGCTAAAAAGACGATGAAATATCTATGATTTAATCTCGTTGATACTATGTGAATCTGTTGATGATGTTATGCATATACAAAGGTGAATGTTTGAGACTAAAAGTATTTATAGATATTCTGAGTTAAAGCTGAGATAATGAGCAATATGTGTGCACATTTAACTAAGATGCATACATAATCAAGATGCATATATAATTATGAATACTTTTGACAATTGCCTCTATATGAGAAAAAGAATGAGATTATATTTTCTTGGGTTAGGGAAAATAATTCGGTCAGTCAAGGAAAGTGAACTTGACTACCTTTGAAATGAATCGGGTAAAAGAACCTGACTAGGAATAGATCTGTATGAGAATTGGAGAAGGTCATCCAATGATCATGTATAGGAATGAGCTCAGAAGATCCGTATGTACAGGAATGGGCTCAGAAGATCCGTGTGTGAATTGGAGAGAAAATCCAAGGATCATATATAGGAATGAGCTTAGAAAATCTGTTTGTACAGGAACACACTCATTCCTAAAAAGTAGTCTATTACCCAAGATTGGAGTAATCCTCCATAGGTCAAGGGCCAAGACAAGCAAGACAAGTTAAAGTAGCAATTGTCCCAAGTAGTCCTTTATATTATCTACTAAACGAATGATTTTAACATCTATGTTGGGACCAATATGTTTAATTTGAAACTTGACAATATATGCTTTATATGACGATGTATGCATATTAAGAGATTGAACAATAAAAGAAACCTGCTTCAAAAGAATGATGTTAGAACTTTAAAATGAACCTTTGATATGTGTTGTATGATCACATTTTTTTAATAAACCGAAGTGGCTAGGACAATGACAATGACATAGATTTCATTATGCATTTTAGGGGTGCCCTATTGAGAATTTTAGAATTCTCACACTCTATTTATATTTCGATGTCATCTCTAGATTGCTTAGGGAAATTATGAAGTTGCCACTATAGAAGAATCTGAGTAGCCTAATAGTTGGAGTCTCTTATCAATATTATTTTGTTACAAATATGTTTGTAAGTGTATAAATAGACAGATGTATATTAAACTCATAGAAAAGCCTTTTGTATTTGGATTTATATTTAATGAATATTTTGTTTCCTTTTTCACATGTTTCTATAGAATTGCAAACTAGTTATGATATGAATTAATCAAGTTTGCTATAAATATTTAAGAAAGGTTCACTAATTTATAAGCAACAACTCCTTACTCTAATGTCATGGCTTAAGGATGATATTATACTTGGGAAGGTGTTACATAATGGTATCAAAGCAGTTCATCCTAATGGGACCTTGAGGAATGGACTAGGTATGCTTCCTGTAACATCCTCCCAAGTACAATATCATTCTTAAGTCATAACATTATACTTAGGAGTTGTCACTTATAAAGTAACAGGCCTTTCTTAATTATCTATGGCAGAATAGGTTGAATCGTGTAGTAACTAATTCATGGTTCTATCAAAATATATAGCAAGGAAACAAATTATTTATTTAACACAACATCAAGTACAAAAGGAAACTCTCCTATGAGCTTTAAGGATGATGTTATACTTAGGAGGGTGTTACACTATACTATTAGACCTTGTACCATAATATCTAATACTATTGGGCCTTATTCTATACGATGCACGAAATAAGGCCTAGGTCACCTTAAGTATGATAAAGAGTAAAGAGCAATGAACATTATGCTTATGTGGATGTTTATAACTAATGTTTCATATATTCATGCCCTGTCATGCAATATTTGAACATGTAATGCATCATGAGATTATAATTTAAAATGATTGTCACTTCATAATCTATGTTTTTAACGTATGTCCACTTACTGTCATAATAAACTAAAGTGACTGGAGATTACCACAATGACATTTATTATGTTTTCTAATCCTTACTGAGTTACTTTCGATTTACACTTCCTTTTTATTTTCATATCATCTTTGTAACAGCCTAGGCTGCTTTATGGATTGATGATCGTCCCCACAAACCAACTTGGGGTCTTTTCAGCATGCTTTGTCCTCACTCACACACTTCCTGGGAAAACTTCCCAAGAGGTCACCCATCCCAAAATTTCTCCAAGTCAAGCAGCTTAATCATGGAGTTCTTTAGTGATGGGCTACTGAAAAGGAAATGACTTAGAGTGAGGACAAAGCGTAATTGACTTGGAGAAATTTTGGGATGGGTGAACTCCTAGGAAATTTTCCCAAGAAGCATGTAAATGAGGACAAAGCACGCTGAAAAGACCCTGTGTTGGTTTGTGGGGATAGTTGTCAATCCATAAAGCAGCCTGGGCTATTACAGTCTTTAGATGAGCTTGCGAGCCTAGAGATAGGAGCTCCATGAAACTTTCAAGCACTGAGGATATTGCACATGTTGAATATTCAGCTCATATGTTTATTTGCTCGTTTATTTGTAATCTATTTATCCTTGGCATGTAGGTTATTTGTTATACTTGGTTTATGTTTAAGTTGGTTCAATTATGGATTATTGCATCTAAGTTCGGACCATTGTTGGTCAACAACCATAAATGTTTCTTTTATGTTCATGATTAGGATTAGTTGTAACTTTGCATGGATTCCCTTCATAGGCCCTCTCAAGTATAACATCACCCATAAGCTATGACATTAGACTCAAGAATTGTTACTTATAAAGTTGATCAAATCATGCAATAACTAATTTAGAAATTCTATTAAAATATATAACAAAGAAACTAGTATATATTCAATATAATTCAAATGCAAGAGAATACAATTTTGTTAGCCTTATAATACATTTATCTTCTTATATATTTATGATCATATATACATATAGTAAAATAGAATTAATTAGGGACTTTAGGTATTGAACTTCTGTAGCAGCCACCTTATCTCTTGAGAAATCTGAAGATGACACCGGAACACAAACAACATAGGGCTGAGAATCCTAAAATTCTCAGTAGTGCATCCCCAAAATGCATAATGAAAATCCACGTCATTGTCATCATACTAGCCACTTCAGTTTACTAAGGGAAATGTGATCATACGATAGATATCAAAGGTTCATTTTAAATTTCTAAAATCATTCTTCCGAAGTGGGTTTCTTTTTGTATTCACTTACTTAATATACATACATCATAATGATCAAGTTCATAACAATTCATCTTAGACAAATGATTCAATATAATATGAGTATGCATATGGTAAATAGTGATCTTAAATTATCTTTTTGTGCCCTTAATATGTTAAAAGGAATCTCATATACATCATCCTCATCTTTACATGCCTTTACATCGAAGGGGATCTCATATCTTTCTTATCTTTCCATGCCCTTGACATACCGAAAAAGATCTCATCTTTACGTGCCTTTGAAGTACCAAAGGGGATCTTTGATTTTATACTTAGCACATAATATAGAGGATTACTTAGGACAATTTCTATTTCAACCTGTCTTAGCCCTTGATCTATGGTGGTTTTTCCACTCCTAGGTAATAGACTACTTTTCAGGACTAAGCACGTTACTATATGTGATCCTTGGATTTTCTCTCCAATTCACACATGGATCTTCTAGGCTCATTCCTATGAGTAATGTTAGGTGAACAACAAAATTGTACAACAAATGCACACCATACATCTTATCACCATTAGATGTGATGAGTGAGTAGGATAAATGAGAACCACTCATCACGTCTAATAATTATAAGGTGTGTGGTATGTATTTATTGTACAATTTTATTATACAACAAAAATTTTTCCATTCCTATACATGATTATTGGATTTACTTTCTCCAATTCTCACACAGATTTATTCCTAGTCAGATTTACTTTCTCGCCACATCAATTCAAGGCTTGTCAGGTTTACTTCCCCACAGACCGGATTTACTTTCTCTAGCCCAAGAACATGATCTCATGCTTTCTTTCACATGTAAGCAATTGTAATAAATATTCATATTCATATGTGTCTAAAATCATCAATAGAGTCACA
Organism: Dalbergia cochinchinensis; assembly: GCA_031216125.1. Taxonomy (NCBI): domain Eukaryota; kingdom Viridiplantae; phylum Streptophyta; class Magnoliopsida; order Fabales; family Fabaceae; genus Dalbergia; species Dalbergia cochinchinensis. The sequence goes on from CM062371.1 coordinate 27,082,096, forward strand.
TATACAAGCATTACAGCCATATATGCATCTTGATTATGTATGCATCTTAATTATATATGCACACATATTACTCATTATCTCAACTCTGGCTCATAGACCATCTATCAATACTTTTAGTCTTAAACATTCGCCATTTTATATGCATAACATCATCATTAGATCCATATAGTATCAATGAGATCAATTTGAAGACATTTCATCATCTTTTCAGCTAATTTACTATGCTGCCAGAATTTCAGTTCTAAAGAAAATTATGGAACTACTACTAAATCTCGTCAAAATAGAGCCCAAGAATTTTTCAAAGTTAGTTTAACATGTTTATCAGACCTTGTAAAAATTTCAAAGGAATATAAGGTCTCTAGCTATATTATCAAATTTCCACAAATTTAGAGGTTAGAAACTCAATTTTAGTCAATAGCCAAATATCTTGATTTTATTACTTTGTCAAATAAACAAATAAAATCCTACAAAAATTTAGGTTGGAATTTAGGATGTCCTTAACTCCTTGTAAAGATTTTAGCTCAAAATTTGATCATTTGATATGATAACAAAATTAAACAATTTCAGTGCTCCAGAATTGATTGTTCAGGTAGAAACCATGACCAGGTCGGTTCTTCAATTTTTAAAAATAGAAAAAATGCTTAAAATGACCCAATAAAATATTGGAGAAGCCTTAACAAGTTAGCTTCATCACATACAATTTTCAACTCAAGCTAGGTCTTTAACCAAGTGACAAAAATTGAATAAATTCACCTACTTTCTTAAAACTGGGATTTCTGGCAGCATAGTTCACAACATGTTTTGAGAAAAATGGTTTTCTAACATCATCCAATCACTCTTCCAAATTAATACATCAATATCTATGTATTTTCAACCAATAAAACTAAAAATTCCAAGCTTAATCAATCAGAAAATTTCAAAGCAATTTTTTTAAGAAAAGAGAATAAATAAAGCCCTACTTGAATCATCATAGCTCCTTGCTTAAAACAATCTTCCCCAAGTGCTTTTCTTCATTCAAAATCCTTCCAAACAGCCCTTAACCCTTTTTTTAATTGTGATGTATGATAGCTCAAAGTGGGAAAATAATAATGGATTGAAATTCTAATCAATTAGTTTTATAAATTATGGATAGTAGAATCAGTTTAGTAAAGGAATCTTAGTGTTTTAGTGACTTGAACTTAGGCTTTGAGGCCATGGAAGCTAGGTTTCGGGGTTTGGACCAAGAACATGGAGATGATTGTAGGGAGGAGATGGTTGTAGGGGAGGTTGCTGACCAAAATTGTAAGAGGAAGCAAAGAAAATTTTGTAATCTTATATCATTTATGTGAAAACATGTGTTATATTTAGTGACCATAAAAATTATTTACTTAAAGAAAAGGATGAAATTTATAACCCTTTATTGGCCCTTTGTAAAGGCAATGGTGTGGCTTTTTCTAAACCACACACTTGTCACATGAGGTGTCCAACTTGCATTGTAAATTTCATATAATATAAGAAACTGCATATCGTAATTTTATCGAACAGGTAAAATATCATCCCCAAAAAAATAGATATTGCTTGAAATTTAATTTCACGTCTAAAATCTTCATTCCTAACTATTTTTAACATTAATCCTATATTTTCTTAGTCTCGGGCATTTTCGAGTCCTAATTATAGGGTTTCAGTGGTCCCGAACCTGCAGGGCCTGCACAATCACTATTCACAATTTTTTTTATCAAGCTATTCTTATCTTGAAACCCTATCTGAATCATAAAATTCTAATTAATAAAGTTCAAATAAAATTTTTTAAATAAATTTTGGGGTATTACATATGCTACTTATGAGATACATTATGTTATGGAGATGTGTTATACTCTTATGTTTTTCTTTATGATTATGTGTTAAGATGAATGTTATGTATAGGAACTGCATTTTATTTTTATTTGAGATGATGAGGGATGGAGATATCATATTTTCTCGCACCAATGTTTTGTTCATGTTTCACGCTAGACAGGTGTAATTGGTATATTATGCCTAAAATTGCAAACCCTTATGTTTTGTTTTAAAGTTTCAAAAAATATATATGTTTTTTTCTGCTAAGTTATTTTAAGTAAAAGGATATTTATGAGATCAAACTGTATTAATCTAAAAGTTGGCCTAATTATAACTTAAGCATAAAGGGTTAAATATTAGGATGCTACACAAGTTGTGAATGTCTTTACCAAGAATGTGTCTCAAGCTGCATTCCTTCAATTTGGCCCAAACTCAGAGTTTCAGTTCCTTCCCCTCTAAGCTCCTGAGGTGATATGAGTAGTGATGATGATAAACACCACACAACCCACATGTGATCTAAGTTGTTAGAATGGCTACCTTCTTTTACATTAGTTATTTTGTTGTAAAGAGCTAGTTTTTTGTTATGCAGCTTCAAATGTACTCACAGAGCACTCATATATGTTCTTTGAATCCTCATCATTGTTCAATCAAGATAATTCATAGTATTACACACGCCAAAACTCTCTTCTCTAACCTTTTGCTCGGTTTCTACTCTTTCTTTTATCACTAGCCTAATACCTTTAAATTTTGAGAAATTATTCACGTTTGAAGTTTAAAAAGACATTTGTGTAAAGTGATGTGTTAGATATAAAATTATTTATGTACCTTTATCCATTAAATTAAGCTTTTGGAAAATATATTTTCATGACAATGTATTCATTAAACTATTTGGATGCTTATTTATATAATTTTAATTTGATGAACTATCCAAGTAAACATTTTTTATAATATTATTTAATCATACATATGATAGCATATTAATAAAAGTTTAATTTTAACACACTAACAATGTAAAACTCTTTTTATATTATTATCCAATTAAATCTTTCCTTTTGCATGACTTTTTTGAATAGTATGGTGGAAAAGTTTGCCATATTTTTTACATGACATTATATGATGTGTAAAACTGTGTAAATTTTTTTTAATACCATTAATGCATTAAAATTAAATCTTATTAATAAAAGTATTTAACTCTTATAATAAGTGCATAAAAAGCATTTTATATGATAATATATAATTAGTTGATAAAATAAAAATATGCCAATAATATATCAATATTATATTCATAATTAAATCAATACAAGCTGAAAATATTTTTAATCTCTCGCGGTGGCATGTCTACAGGTATTATTATGAAGTTAATTAATTAACTCACTGTACAATATCGTCACTAAGAATCCTGGCCTCTCAATGTATAACTTTTTTCCAAAAGGCTTAAAAGCACAGAACAATACAATTTTGTTTAGCATCCCAAAAGAAAAAGGAAAAGAAATAGTATATGTTAGAAGAAAATGAAGAATATGACAACAAAGAAAGAAAGAACGACAGAAAGAAAAAAGCCATCACTCTTCTATTTTAATATTTAATATTTAATATGTAGTACGAAAGAACATATGTTTCTTGTTTGCTTTATTCGATTTCATCAATAGTCTATCTCACAACTAAACGATCCCAAATATGTGAGCTGCACGAAATGATGAAAATTTAGGTCCAATTCATAATATGACAAATGCTATAATCGAGATTAGGTATTTAAAATTACCTGGAACAGTCGAGGTTGATGAGTCCATGACTGGGTTCTTCCTTTTGTTGTGAGAAAAGCAATCAACTACAGAGGGAAATCCAGAGAGAGAGCTCCTCCTATCACCCTTTCAGATACTAGAAATTTGTGCGCTGTCTCAATGGGGCAACAGGCACTCTGATAAGGGTTAGGAGCAGGGGCCTCTGCATATTAGTAATAAAATGGGCCAAGCCTGCCCATTATAGCTAAGCCCAATAATAATAATCAAACAATATCATATCCACTAATAACGAAATAAAATCAAGCCCAATAACAAAATTAACTATAGAATTGGGCTAAACAATATGGTCAAATATATTTTAGCATCTAATTAATCTGGGATCAAATTAAAACTAAATTATAATAAAATAATTTATGCTAGTCCACACATAGAATATTCAACATTCTCCCATTTGGACAGCATAAATCAAAATATTATAATGTACCAGATTAATCAACAATATGTGGCGACAACAAGATGCCAAAATAAACCATCATAAACCACAAAAAGTCCAAAATGGAACTACAAGTATCTCAACAATGCAGAAAATCATACTCGAAGGAATAGTGATATCATACATTGCAAGACACTTATATCCTGTGACCCAACAACAAAGTGGAATATGGATAAATGGGAGAGCACAACAAAACGGCATGCCAAAGTTTGAACAAGGTGCTACTTCCTAACAAAATGGCCCAAGCATCCACCCAGGATGCCATATAAGATTCAATGAATCTTATCATAATAACAAGATTGAGAGTGGGTCTAAAATGTCTCCACAATATGCCATCACAATATATAAATATACAATAATGGTTATAACAATTAAATTGCACAGAATATTCATATGGCAATAACAATAGCAACAATAATCATTATTTGAACAATGTCTCAAATATTATTCAGTATGAGGTCATAACAAAACATAAACATAAACTCCCACTAATCCAAAACATTAAAAGACCTCACTACACCCATAGGGTTACATGATACTAGTTATGCCTTTTGTTAAAGGGTCAGCAACATTAAGCTCTGTAGGGATATGCTCGACACGAGTTTTAAACTCCTGAATCTTCTCTCTCACAAAGATAAACTTTGGCTCAAAGTGTTTTGTCCGCTTTGAGCTCTTATTATTAAGAGAGAAGCTCACCACAACAGAGTTGTCACAATATATGGTTAGAGGCCTAGAGATACTCTCCACAAAATCAAACTCAGCAATAAAGTTCTTCAACCATATTGCTTGACGTGTAGCCTCATAACAAGCTATATACTCTGCTTCCATGGTTGATATAGCTGTAAGAGTCTGTTTGACACTCTTCCAAGAGATAGCTCCTCCAGCTAACATGAATACATAACCTGATGTGGACTTATGATCATCTGGACAACCACCATAATCAGAATCACAATAACCTGTTACCTCAAGATGATCTGACCTCCTGTATATAAGCATATAATCTTTTATACCTTTCAAATACCTCAAAACACGTTTTGCAGCCTGCCAATGTGCCACACCAAGTTTACTCAAGTATCTCCCAAGTACACCAACAACAAAAGCAAGATCAGGACATGTACAAACTTGACCATACATAAGGCTGCCAATAACAGAAGAATAAGGAATTTTCTTCATATCTGTCATTTCACTTTCAGTCTGAGGACACTGGGCATTAGAAAGCTTCTATCATTGCAACACAGGGCTTACAAAATTGCATATTGAACCAGTTCAGGATTCTATCAATATATCCTTGTTGAGAAAAACCAAGGATACTGCGAGATCTATCACGGTGAATCTCAATGCCCAAAACAAAAGATGCATCACCAAGATCCTTCATATCAAAATGAGTTATAAGCATCTGTTTGGTTTCATTCAGAAAACCCACATCATTACTAGCCAAAAGGATGTCATCAACATAAAGAACAAGAATAACAAATTTTCTCCCACTATTCTTCAAATAAATGCACTGATCAACTGCATTTTCCTTAAAGCCAAGAGAGCTTACAACGTGATCAAACTTCAAGTACCACTGTCTAGAAGCTTGCTTCAGACCATAAATGGATCTTTTCAATTTGCAAACCATGTGTTCCTTGCCATTTTCAACAAAACCATCAGGTTGATCCATATAAACATCCTCAAATAGATCACCATTCAAGAATGTTGTCTTAACATCCATCTGATGAAGCTCTAAATCAAAATAAGCAACCAAGGCCATCACAATGCGAAAAGAGTCTTTAGTAGAGACAGGAGAGAACGTCTCTTTATAGTCTATGCCTTCCCTCTGGTTGTACCCTTTAGCAACAAGTCTAGCTTTATACCTTTCCATCTCTCCTCTAGCAGCACGTTTGGTCTTAAAGACCCATTTGCAACCAACAGGTTTACAACCTTCAGGCAATTCCACCAAATCCCAAACATCATTCCTATGCATGGAAGCCAATTCATCCTCCATAGCAACCAGCCATTGTGAACTATGAGGATCAGAAATAGCTTCATGAAAGGTAACGGGATCAGAATCCTCAACAGAAGCATACTCATGTTCCTGTAAATAAACAACATAATCCTTGAATCTAGTAGACTCAGTAGATGTAGGAACATGCTCCGATCGCCTCAATTGATGCACAACAATATCTAGATTCTGAACATCATAATCAACTTATGGATCAACATCAGCACCAACAATGGGATCAATGGCTTCATCATGAGTGACAACAGTCGGCATAGACTCGGGCAAAAAAGTAATGGGTACAGGAATAGTGACATGCTCTTCTCTGAAGCTAACAACACGCGGCTCCTGAGTTACAACATGTTTTGAATCGTTTTCAAAATAGACAGCACGATCAGATTGCAACAACTCTAGTTGTATGAGTAGGACAATAAAATCTAGAACCTCTGGAGCCCACACAATATCTAACAAAGAAACCACTAATCATTTTAGGATCAAGCTTCTTTATTTCTGGGTTGTAGAGCCTGACTTCTGCCTTACAACCCCATACACGAAAATGCTTCAGTGTAGGCCTTCTCCCTGTCATAAGTTCATATGGAGTCTTTGGAATTGACTTACTTGGCACATGATTTAAAATATAAGTCGCTGTCTTCAAGGCTTCTCCCCATAAAAATCAGGAAGAGTTGAATGGCTAAGCATACACCTAACCGTCTCCATGAGAGTACGATTTCGCCTTTCAGCGACACCATTTTGCTGCGGAGTTCCAGGCATAGTATACTGTGCCTCAATACCACAATCTTGCAGAAACCTTGCAAAGGGGCCAGGATTCCTGCCAGTTTCATCATACCTTCCATAAAATTCACCACCTCTATCAGATCTAACACACTTAACTTGTGTGTCAAATTTCAACTCAACAGCAGCTTTAAAATTCTTAAAAGCATCTAAAGAGCCTGATTTCTCACGCAACAAATCAATCCAGCCAAATCTTGATAAATCATCAATAAAGGTGATGAAATATCTATATGCTCCCAAAGCAATGGGAGTAATCGCCCCACAGATATCTATATGAATCAACTACAAAATGCCTTCACTCCTACCAACTCTTTTCTTCCTGACTCCAGCAGTAAGCTTTCCTTTCACACAATCAATACAGGTATCAAAATCTGAGAAGTCCACATTATGAAGAATGTTCTCCTTGATCAACCTCTCCATCCTTTCTCAGGATATATGTCCCAACCTCTTATGCCACAACATAGAAGAATTCTCAACAGCTTTTCCACGTTTTTGCCCAACAACATTATTAACATTGGAATGTCGCTGTTCAAGAGAAAGAGGATTGAGATCCAACAAGTACTTGCCATTCAATTTAACACCATAGCCAACAACAATAGATTCATAATATAAAACAACTTTATTAGATCCAAAATGGAAAGAGTAGCATGGAAAGAGTAGCCACATTCATCCAAAACTGAAATTGAAACAAGTTCTTTCTCATAGAAGGTACACAAACAGTGCCTCGCAAAATCAACTCATGTCCACTACTTAATTTCAAAGCAACTACTCCTATATGTTCTACTTTGACATTTATCCCATTTCCAACTGCAACAGACACCTCCCCTTCATTTGGCCTTCTCCTGGTTTTGAGCTCCTGCATAGATTTTGCAATATGAATGGTTGTTCCAAAATCTAACCACCAAGTATGAGAAGAGACATCAACAAGATTAGATTCAAAACACACTAGAGCTAGATGAATACCTTGCTTTTTCTTCTCTAGCCACTTCTTAAACTTAAAACAGTCAGATCGTTTGTGCCCGAATACATCACAAAACTTGCAAGTGCCATTAAATCTGTTTTTCACACCAGATGGTTCACCATCTTCATGAACTGAAAGAGGTCCAGACTTATCACTCCATTTCTTCTTGAATTGAGGCTTGCTACTCTTGCCCTTAAAATGCTTCTTCTTCTTATCGTGATTCTTATAGGAAGCCAGCTGAACAACTTGAGTTTTACCCTTCTTCATAGTTTGCTCCTCCTGAGTAAGAATGGCTATGAGCTCATCAATAGACCACTCTTCCTTTTGTGCATTATAAGAAGTCTTCAGAACATCAAATTCAAAAGGAAGAGAGTCCAACACCTGCTAAACCAGAAAATCACTTCCCAATTCCACCTTCATAGACTTCAACTTATTGTACCAGTTGGTGAACTTCATAGCATGCTCACGAACACCAGACACACCATCATATCTAGTCTTTGTCAACAATGAAAGATAGTAAGCCTTCTCCGTCTTATCAAATTTCTTGAATTTCTTGCCCATAGCCTCAAGAAACTCCTTAGCACTGTTCTTTTCAGGAACATTATCTTTGATGGTCTTGTCCATAGTGAACTTCATTGTCATCAGACAAACTCTATTAGAATGAACCCACTTATCATGTTTTGCTATGATAGCAGCAGAAGAATTAGGTGTGGGAACTTCAAGCTCACTCTCAGTAAAGGCAGCATCAATGTTGGAAATAGCAAGGAACAACTTAATAGAATCAGCTCAGTCCTCATAATTTGTTCCATTTAGCTTTGGTAAAGAGTTCATATTCATAGGCAAAGCTGGAATTTGTACATTAATGGGAGATTTTTATCAAGCATATCCAACAGAAGAAATAGAGCTTATGACCACAATAAAGTTATCTCATGCAAATGCAATCCCGCCGAAGGATCCCGAATTACAATGCATAAATTAACTCCCACATTACAGAAAATAATTATATTCTTAAAGCTAATATCGAGGGGATACTGAAAACTTTAAAATATAATTACCAATCATCAGGAACTATTTCAATAAAGACAAACCGATAGGGTAGGTGCATTATTAAAGTAATTCCTGATGCCACATTAGTAACAACAGTTTTCCAACGCTAGTATTTTATCAAAATCCGTCCGGCGAAGGCAAGTTCACAACTATGAAAAATACCCAATAACAGTACAAAATGGTCTAAACAAACATATCTCAGAATTATATATCACAAAATTTTATAATAGCAATAAAACATAATCTCAATAATTAATAATATGCATATAATAAAGCACAAAATTATTTAATTGACCAAATGATATCAAAACTGAGAACATGCTGAACATAATGTGCCCAAACAGTGCTAGAAATGTGCACAAAAAATTTCAGACCAAAATTTGGAGAGTACCCCATATTTCTAAGCAATTTATGCAATGAAAAATTAACAATAATTATTTTCGTTGCCCAAAAAAATAATTAAAAATTACCAATAATTCTGAAAAATTAAAAAACCCAAAACGAGCCCTGGATGGGCCCACACGCGCTGCACGCGCCTAGGCCCGCGTGTGTGACTGTTCACGCTGCACTGTTCATCATCTTCAACCTCCAACCGGGTCCTGTGATGGGTTGCACGACCCGCTTTACACCTAAACGGGTCAAACACCATATCTCTCTCGATTCTCAACGAAATTGAGCGATTTTGGTGTCTATGGATTCGAAATTTCATCCTCTACAAAAGCCCTAAGGTAATTGAAACAATTTCTCACAAGTATGGGTTCAGGTTCGTCAAATTGAAATCGGGTTCTATTCTAGGGCTCTAATTTTCAAAGATAAAATTCTCTCTATACACTCAACCATTTTACACAATCTTTATGTCGATTTGTTCAGAAAATTATTAGCAACAATAACCCTCAATCAATTTCGAGATTAATCGGTCAAATGGTATAATCCCAAATTAGATACTAGGGTTCATATCATATACGAAAATACATCATTAACACCTAATTTGAAACAGCAAATCACTGTCATATCAGAATTGGATTGGCTCTGATACCACTTGATGAAAATTTAGGTCCAATTCATAATATGACAAATGCTATAATCGAGATTAGGTGTTTAGAATTACCTGGAACGGTCGAGGTTGATGAGTCCATGACTGGGTTCTTCCTTTTGTTGTGAGAAAAGCAATCAGCTGCAGAGAGAAATCCAGAGAGAGAGCTCCTCCTATCACCCTTTCAGATACTAGAAATTTGTGCGCTGTCTCAATGGGACAACAGGCACTCTGATAAGGGTTAGAAGCAGGGGCCTCTGCATATTAGTAATAAAATGGGCCAAGCCTGCCCATTATGGCTAAGCCCAATAATAATAATCAGACAATACCATATCCACTAACAACGAAATAAAATCAAGCCCAATAACAAAATTAACTATAGAATTGAGCAAAACAATATGGTCAAATATATTTGAGCATCTAATTAATCTGGGATCAAATTAAAACTAAATTATAACAAAATAATTTATGCTAGTCCACACATAGAATATTCAACACGAAATGCATCCATCCAAATTTCTTTCTTTTTATGTACTAAATATGGGAAGGGTCCAATCTTTTTCGCCCCCACTTTCTTTTCTTTCCACTTTGCATTGGAAGCAGACCATACGTACGTGACCGTAATAAAAAATTTAAAATAATCTTTCAAACAATGGACAATTAGGGAGAAATTTTTAGGAGAGTTGTTCTCACATTTATTTATATGAGTTATATTAAAATTCAAATTTTTTATCAAAGAAATTTTAAACATGTCTAAGATTAATTTAGATGCTTAAATAAGAACTTATTGTCCAAAAAAGATTTCTGGACAGTTTAAAGAATTAAAGAAAGATCAGATTCGTAGCGTTGACCTATAACTGATTAATTCATGGTTGATATATACCTTAGGGAGAAAAGATGTTCCCACATAAACACTGAAATAACCAACCAAAATCAAAACAGTAATAAAATTAAAAAGAAACAAGATCGGCAAAGACCGAACTCAACTGCACATATGTTCTTTTCAAGATCCCAAATTTCCTTGTCTGATATGATGGGTCAAAATATTGCATATTCGAATTTCCGAGAAGGAAAGGCGTATCTCCTTTGGCATCATCAGTACACATAATGACTAACAAAACACCGTCAAATCGTGGTTCTCATATGAACCATTCTTTAATTTATGTACTCAATGATCACCTTTTTTTTTACTTCTCTTGATACACGTATCCACAATTCCACATCTTACTAGAACATTAATATTTTTTCATTGGAAATCAATTTTAATTTTGGCCCCTTTTTCATCTAACTGAAAGCACATTTTAATATGATATCATCACTGACACTAACCTAGTTACAACTAGCAACTGTACCCATGCGGATGGTTAATTTGGAATTTACAATATATCATATACACATTGATACGCATACATATATGAGCGCAGTCTCAACCATCAAGTATGTGAATCGATCATACCTGAAGGCGGCATAAAGGCCAACCGACGCCAAATCTTGATCTCTCCGCTAACCAATCAAATACAATATAAATGCAGTTCAGCACCAAATCTTGACGCAAGTCAAACATAACTAAGAAAGGCCTATAAGAAATTAAGAATCCTTCTCTCCTTCTCTAGCTCTTAGCTTGCGGCTGTGTAATCATGCAACCCATTTGAAAGTAAGCTCCCATAAACAAATATATTATATGATACTACAGAGTATCCCACAGGCAAATGTCATTCACTTGCATTTGTCGACCAAAGTAATTAAAAAGATTTCTCGGATTGAACAGAGGCCATTCACTCATACCATAATTAATGCTATACCTTTCTAAGTGGAGGGAATGTACTGTAGAATCCGCATCTTTCTGCAGGGTCCATGTTGATGATGGTGCGCGAGTCGTCCAACTATACAACTATTTTTTATTGGTTCATCATAACTCTTCAATTCGTGCTTGTTTGCGAAAGAGAAAAAAAAATCTCTAGGGCTTTTGCCAATTGCCAGCCATTACAACCTTAAAATTATTCAAAAAAAATAGTAATATATGTTTCGGGACATTTTTTAAAGTAGCAATATGAAGTTTGTCTTGAATATTAGCTAAAACAACAGTAGTGTTATTTCACTATTAAAAGTGAGCATTTTATTTGAAACACTAGCTTTTTCACCATTTAAAATAATTGTAGTCCCCACTCATCCTATAAATTTATCACATCCGAGAATAAAAAAATAGATGTCTGAATGTGACACTTGTTTGATACATTAAAATTATATTTTTGTTAAAATAAAAGAGTTACTACCTATTCTCAACTGCTTAATAAGACACTTTATATGTCCCTTTAATGATGTCAAAAATATTGGTGTAACATTTTTTGGAAAAAAAGAAATTAATTGTAGCGCTTGGGCACCTTGAAAGGTCACATTACAGTCAAGAATGATTAACTTTTAAGCTTCTGCGTCCCAGTCCTTCGTGTATATATGTCTATAATATATTATTAAGCAAATCTAAGCCTAAATGTCACGGGTCTTATTAAGATTTCATACTTAACATTCAAAGAAAGATATGCAACAGAAGAAGAGGTGAACATCAAAAGAGACCAATATCAAAATGAAGTGCAAATAATTTAGCGAACACTATGAGCCTAGTTTGTTCCTTAGTAAGCTGAGCATGTTCGCTCACTTAAGAGAGTGAGGCCCATGGAATCAAAAGCTATTTGCATTTAGACGGTCCATATTGAAGAGCGCCACTCCACATATTTAGTCAAATGACATAATTAGCAGTCAGAATCTTCAGAAACTAAGGCATTGGCAATAACATGCTCAACAAGATTATAAATAGCTGATGATCCCTAAACTTTCGTATCATCTCCCTTCACATTTTCCTCTTATCATCTGACCCAGATAGCAAAAAATATCCTACACATAGGTCACTCTGTCTACTTATAAAAAACCACTAAATTACTCTCTTGATTCTCTTCAAGTCTTTAGTCATCATGGGAACATTTCAGGCGATACACAAATGCCTTTTTGTTTTTCTAGCACTAGTTGCTTTCCATGGTTGCCATCTAACTCATGGAAGGAAGATCATAAAGCCATTGAACACAAACATTGTAATGCAAAAGGATGATCCCCAAGCTACTACCATTGCACCACTTAAAACCAGCCTTAATGTTCCAACTCCATCATCAAAGAAAGTTGACACACCCATAATGACACCAAACAATGGGGATGCATTAAGCGTTGTTGATTCAGGTGAAGATACAAATGCTTTCCGACCCACAACACCAGGAAGCAGCCCTGGTGTTGGTCACAAAAAATTCCCAGTAGAAGATATGAAAGAAGTGAATGTAGTTCAGAGTCCAGATGTTGAAGTTTCTTTGAGTGGGGGATCAAAAAATGATTTCAAGCCGACAGCCCCAGGTCACAGCCCTGGTGTTGGTCACGCTTACCCAAACAAAAATGGTCAGCTACATTAGTCATGTAAATAAGCATTTATTAAGGTTATGTTTGGTTAAAAAGTAAAAATAAGTTAAATTTTTTATAAACAGACTCTATGCAATAAAATTATACATAAATATAAAATAACTTTTTCATGAAAAAATTATCTTAATATTTACTTTCCAGTCAAAATACCCAAGAATTATGTTATATGGACATATTTTGTGTTCATCAACATATCGACTCATATCTTATCTAGATAGAAAGTGTGTCCACACAATACCCAACACAAACACATGTTCACTTAACATTTCTCTATTTCTCTATCTTTAATTATGTCCCAAAACTACGGAAGTCGACCCTAATGTGTAAGTCACAAATGCTTTCCTCAGTTTCATTCTGCACTTTAGATTCTGTAATCCATTGCATGCCAAACCATGCACGTGGAATGGCCTGGCATTATTATCACTTTAGGTCAGTAGGGTTCTGTATATTGAAAAAAGTCATAAATGTAAGTCGTGTTAAGGTCTGTTCAATGTGCTGTTCAAAATGATGATTGCGTTTTCTCTATCTATAATTGATGATTTAAATTATGTGATGTAAATTGGAAAAAGCAAATAAATAAATAATATTAGTTCTACAGATGGTCTATGTTCTATTTTTGTTTTTCTTTAGTTTTGACTGGAGTATTCTTGTGTACATTATTACGATATCAGCTCTCAGTAAAATATCACGATCAAGAGATCTTTCCAACCATTGCTTTAACTACTCGAAAGTGTAAATCGTAGCTTTCTATTTGTTGTTATTTGATGATAGATAAATGATCTATCCTCATAATAAATATAAACAAAAATGTTTTTGTATGCGTAATTGGTGTTAGTTTTTATAGGATGATATTTATTATAAAATAAATTAGTTTAGGTGAAAAATAAAATTTATAAGATTGAAGGGGTTGGAAAGGACGTGGGTTGTCAAATAAAAGGAAAAGATTATTGATATTTGATAGAAAAGATAGACCTGGTAGCACAAGAAAGCTTGGCTGAAATGAGTAATATTAGGTGAATAATAAAATTATATAATAAACATATATTATATATCTTATCACTATTAGATATAATAAATAAGTAGAATGAGTTGGGACCACTCATCATAATTATAAAGTGTGTACTATATATTTATTATATAATTTTATTACACAGTAAACATTTTTCTAGTTGAAATAGTTATTTGAAAGTCGGAGGTAAAGTGAGGTGTACTGGCTCAGAAACTTACGTACACGGTACACACACCATATATGCATAGCTCGACCCCCATTTATAGCAATGTAACAGTGACCCAGAAACCTCTAGGAATTTCTTATATCACTGTCTAGAATTTCTTATTTTTATTTCCTTCTACTGCCTGTACTTTTTCTAAGCAAATCCTAAGCCTTTTTTCATCTATATAAACCTCAAGAATGTGGATGACTTTAACACTCCTCCTCATGGAAAATATTTTGAAGTCATGAAGGACAAGAAGATTCAACGATAATCTTATGCGACAGCAAATCAATAATTGCAATCAGTGTTTTAAATTGCAGTTGTGGTTGCGGTCACTGTGGTTGCGGGCATAAAGGCTGCTGCGATGCGGATTGTGGCCATTTCTGCATGATTTTTTTTTTGCACAAAATGTTAAAATAAAAGAGGTACAACAATAGTAGCACGAAAAAAAAGTCTCCAACATATTTGATATAATCTTATATTATCAACATATTCAAATTAATTTTTCCTTTGCAATCATATAACTCACCATTAAATCCAAAGGGAAAAAACACACAAAAAATTAAAAAAAAAACCCATATACTCTGTGTCTTCATTCATTAAAAGAAATTAAAAAAGATATTTAATCTAAATATATATTTTTTGTCAACAACCTAAATAATTTTTTTTGGGTCCAGACCTAACTAAAATTTAAACATCCAAAAAAGTTGAGAAATAAAAAAAGAGAACCAATTGACAACCCACCCAAGAGCCTACTCTAGGACCTTTAAGAAAAGAAAGAAAAACAAAAAATAACTCAAGCAATAGTGCAGCACTGTATCCCTCACCCCTTTCCCCACCACCATTTTTTTCATAAAAGATAGCTTTATTTGTGTCAACCATTTGTAGAACTCTTTCTAGCCTAAATCATAGTTCAAGGTGTGGAGAAATAAAACACACAATTCCCTACTTGCAAGAACAAGAAGAGCAACTATAGCAGTGAAATAATGGCAACAATCAACACACAATATAAACTAGAATAATAGGGACAATGCACCAAGATTTTTAACGTGAAAAATTCCCTCAATGTGAGAGAGAAAAACCATGGGTTATCCAGACCAAAGAAATAGCTCCACTATGATCAAAACAGGTACAAGAGATCTCAAATATGTGCACAAATCGTGCTAACAACAATCAAAATCAACCAAATACTAATTCTTAAAATTGAGAACCAAGAAGATGATAAATACCCCAAATTCAGAGCTACTGTTCGAGACTAGTATCTCCCTCTCCGGACCTTTTCTCAACAATCTAACTGTTCAGAATGAAGAACCAGATATCTAGAACCTTCTGTCTAATTTCAGCCCGATCCAATGGTGAACGACTTTAGAAACCTCAATTTACAGAGACATGTTGCACTTGAAAACTGATTCTCCAAACAAGAACAGAGCTACTGTGTGAGATCGATAACTCACACTATTGACCTCCTTTTAATGATCCAACCGTTCAGAATGAAGAGCCACCTACTTTCCAAATTTCAGCTCAATCTAACAATGGATGGCTTCACAAACGCCAATCAACAACGGCTGTTCAAAGTAGGAATATGAAACCGAGGTAGGTGAGTTTCTCTCTTCTCTCTTTCGTTGTGGCCGAATTTTTCACACAATGAGCTTTCTTTCACAACCCTAGTTGACTCCTATCATTAAATAAGTGGGCTAGCTCGATTTTAGGCTTTTCTCCACATAGGAGAGAGCCCAAACCCAACAAATCTCCCCCTCATAACTATATGGAGGTAACTGCCAAATCGGTGATCAAACAACAAGCTTCAAACTTCCATCTTGGCAAAGATTTTGTCACCATGTCTGAACCATTCTCATTAGTGTGAACCTTTTCAAGTTCCAACAACATAGCATTCTAAACATCACGTATCCAATGATACCTCACATCAATATGTTTGGACCTCGAATGAAAAATTGAGTTTTTACCAAGATGTATAGCACTTTGACTATCACAAAATAGGACATACCTCTCTTGAGTAAAACCAAGTTCTTGGAAAAATTTCTTCATCCAAAGCATCTCCTTACACGCTTCGGTAATGGCAATGAACTCAGCCTCTATAGTGGATAAAGCAACACACTTTTACAATTTAGATTGGCAAGCTACAGCTCCACCTCCAAATGTAATCAAATAACCTAAAGTAGACCTTCTAGAGTCAACATCTTCTGCCATGTCTGAGTCAGTGTAACCAACTAGAGGAGGCTTCTCATTTCCAAAACAAAACTTCAAATTAGAAGTACCAAAAAATATCTCATAATGCACTTCATTGCATTCCAATCTCTTCCTAGGTTTGAAAGAAAACGGCTAATACTGCTAACAGCATGAGCTAAGTCTGGTTTAGTGCATACCATAGCATATATCAAACTAACCATGGCTGAAGCATATGGAACTCTCTCTATGTCTTTCTTCTCTTTTTTATTTGATGGACTTTGCTTGCAACTCAATTTGAAGTGCGTAGCAAAAGGAGTGCTAACAGCCTTAGCTTTCTCCATTTGAAATTGTTGCAGCATGGCTTCAATGTATTTCTCTTGTGACAACCAAAGTTTCTTTTCCTTTCTATCCTGGATGATTCTTATGCCAAGAATCTGCTTTGCTAGTTCGAGATCCTTCATTGCAAATGACATCCCTAGTTGCTTCTTCAACCTGTCAATTCTTGAAGCATTTTGACCAATAATAAGCATGTCATCAACATATAATAGGAGAATACTAAAATCATCATTGACAAACTATTCAATAAAGATCTGAAGTAGTTTTCTTGTAGCCTTGTTCACCCATTACAGACTCAAACTTCTTATAATATTGCCTCAGAGCTTGCTTCAAGCCATATAAGCTCTTCTTAAGTTTACACACATAATCTTCTTTCCTTTTTGCTATAAAACCTTCAGGTTGCTCCATGTAGATTTCCTCCTCAAAATCACCATGGAGGAAAGTAGTTTTTACATCCATCTACTTTATCTTTAAATTAAGACCTGTAGCCAAACTCAAAATAGTCCTGATAAAGGACATCTTCACAACTGGAGAAAAAATCTCATCATAATCAATCTCTCTTTTCTGCCTGAATCCTTTAACCACTAATCTAGCTTTATACCTTAGGGAAGAGGAATTTCCTTCATGTTTCAGCCTATATATCCACCTATTTTGCAAAGCTCTCTTACCTTTAGGCAATTTCACAAGCTCAAATGTTTGATTATCATACAAGGCTTGCATTTCATCTTGTATAGCATCAACCCATTCTTGCTTCTGGTTACTATCCATTGCCTCCTCATAACATTCAAGCTCTCCCCCATCAGTCAAGGTCACATACTTATCAGAAGGATACCTTGTTGAAGGTTGTATATTTCTATTAGACCTCCTAATCCTAAGTGTAATAGGCGAATTTGTATGCATCTCATGTTGATCATCAACAATATCATCCATTGGAGCATCTAAATGATCTCCCATCTGCTGGTCATCACGAACCCTATAGTCATTTTCTTGTGTAACATCCTCCCAAGTACAACGTCATCCTTAAGTCATGACATCAGACTCGAGAGTTGTTACTTATAAATTAGCAGACCTTTCATAATTATCTATAGCCATTTTGATTGATTTGCGAGATAACTATGTTGTAGTTCTATTGAAATATATATATAGCAAGGAAAACCAAAACATTTATTTAATACAAGGTTAAGTACACTAGGGAAGCTCTTCTATGAGCTTAACACATCTATTCTCTATTACATTTACATATAGATAACCACAATAAAGTTATAGTAAAATAAACACATCAACTACTAAACTATTGCAACTCCAGTATAGTTTTTCTCGTAGTGTCTTCACCGTTCTTCGGATCAACCTGGAGACGATACGAGAACACAGAAAATAGGGGTGAGAATTATACAATTCTCAGTAGGGTAAGTCCCCCAAACACAATTATAATGTCATCATCATCGCCCCAGCCATTTCAGTTTATTAAGAAAAAGTGGCCATGCATTATATAATAACGGTTTATTTTTAAAGTTCCAAATCATACTTCCGAAGTGGGTTACTTTTAACATTCAATCACTTAATGTACATATACCATACTACTCAACATCATATACTACTAACTTTCCACTTAAATATATTGGTCGCAATATCAATACTAAACTTCTTCACTCAGCATATAAGAGAAAAGATTTCTTAGAAAATTTACTTAAACTTGCCTTGGCCCTTGACTAATCTTGTCATATCTGGGCATTACGTATCGCCATCCCCAGTGTGGCAATAATGGGTAATAGATTGCTTTTCAAGACTGAGCTCATTCCTATACATGATCATTGAATTTACTTTCTCCAATTCTCACACAAACCTATTCCTAGCCAGGTTTACTTTCCCCGACTCAATTCAAGGGTAATCAAGTTTACTATCCCTGACAGACCGGATTTACTTTCTCCAACCCAAGGAATTAAAAATCTTATGCTTTTCTTGGTAGTTAGGTTTACTTTCCCTAACAAACTGGATTTACTTTCTCCAGTCCAAGAAACATAATCTTATGCTTTTCTTTCACATATAAACAATTGTAATAATCATTCATATCTATGTGTACCTAACCTCATCAATAAGTTCACATGCTCAATTACTCATACTCATATTTAGATACTCATGTCATACTAGTACAAAATGTCATTATTTCATCCATTCAAAGCATCAATTTATTTTCAGCACAATGGCAGATTTCACATTATTGTGGCATGAATTTATTTGCACATAAAACAATCATTTCAGAGTTTATAAAACTTATCAAGGACACCTTAATGTGTCACCAAGGTGCTGTAAAAATTTCAGGGTAATTAGAGTTCTCTAACTATATTAACAAAATTCTACAAATTTAGTGGTCAGAAACTACACACTCTTAGCCAATAGCTAGAAGTCTCAATTTTTCTACCATATCAAATGAACCCAGAACTTTGTACAAAAAATTAGAGTTGGACCTCAATATGTCCTCAATATCTTGTGAAAATTTCAGCTAATAATTCGATCATTTTCTAGGTTAATAAAATTTCACAAATTCACAGCTTTAGATTCAACATTTCAGGCAGCATAGTTACCACTTCAGTTCTTGAATTTCTCAAGGCATTAGAAATCAAAACCAGAGCTCAAAAAAATTCATGTAACTATCCTAGGATGTTACCTTCAACATATAATTTTTATAGCTCATTAAAACACCCACAATTCCCTCAGAAAATTCGTGAACAATCACTGCCAGCAGGAAAATTGAAAATCCAGCAAACCACTTCAAAATCTCTTTTGATAAAAATGATTTTTCCACAACCCCAAACACTCCACCAAAATTAACACATCAATATCATCATATTAGTAACCAATATATCTAGAATTTTGGACCAAACACAATCAGAAAAGACCAACATAAAATTGGAAAGAAAAGACCAAAGAAAACCCTACTTGTGAAGCTTTAAGGCTTCTAACTCCAAGGGATCTTTCAAAAATGATTTTTCTTCATTTCTAGCCTTCCAAACAGCACCTAGCCCTTCCTTAAACAGTAGAGAATGATAGCTCAGGGTTCATCTTGGAGATTATTTAAAATTCTAATTAGTTGGTTTTGTAGGTATTGATGAGTAGAACAAGTTTTGTAAAGGGAGTTTGTGGTTTTATAAAGTTTAAACTAGGTTTTTGAGGGTTTGAAATCAAGTTTCCATGGTTTTGGCGAAGCAACAATGGAGGGTGGCTGGTTTGAAGATGCTGCCCGAGAAAAATGGCTTCATGGAGAAGTTAAAAGTCATATTTATCTTGTAATGAATATAGTAATATTATAATATATAATTGAATCATCATTAATTCAAGTAAGAAAAATGGATGGCTAGGATTGAATCTTGTAATTCAAGATTGAATCTTAGCCATTCATTTGATATAAATGGATAAACATTATTCTTTTGTAAAGGTCAAACTAGTTTTCGGTGTCAGAATTCGCACATCGAAATTTTACCGAACGAGTGAAACAATGTACTCGGGTAATCAAAAATTGCCCGAAAAAAAAAATCGGGTATAAAATCTTTATTTCTACCTATTTCTAACCATAATCATTTAATTTCTCAATTTCAGGCATCTCTGGGTCCCAATTTTAGGGTTTCGGCTGTCCCGCGGGCCTGCAAAATACTATTCACATTTTTTTTTTTTACAAATCCGTTGGATCATCCTCATCATTGTTCAAACTATCAAATTTTTGAAATTATGATTGATAAAGCTCAAGTTAATTTTTAGATAATTTTTAAGGTGTTACATCTTGCATATGATCCCAGGCCTGATTCTCTGCTAGTTCTTGTACATGTGGTGGGTGAACTGGATCTGCATTGATCAAATCACTACTATGCTAGGATTCAGTCTTCTTCACTTTCTCAATATCTTCAATGGTTTGGTCTTCTAGAAACACCACATCACGGCTTCTCATAAGCTTTTTATCAATTGGGTCATAGAGCCTATAGCCAAGCTCATCCTGACCACACCTAACAAAGATGCATTACTTTGCCTTACATCCAACTTAGATCTCTCATACTTTGGAATATGAACAAATGTTTTGCACCCAAAAACTCTCAATGGTCATAAAAGACATTCTTGTCATACCACACATTATCTAGAACATTACTATTCAAAGCAGTTGTAGGACTTAGATTAATCACATGCACCGCTGTGAGCAATGCTTCTCCCTAGAAATACTTAGGCAGCTTTGCTTTAGTAAGCATGCACCTAACTCTTTCAATTAATGTCCTATTCATCCTCTCCGCTAAACCATTCAGCTGAGGTGTTTTAGGAGGAGTCTTTTCATGCCTAATGCCTTGCTATTTACAATAGGCATCAAATGGTCCACAATATTCACCACCATTATCAGTACGAATGCATTTAAGTTTCTTACCTGTTTGTCACTCAACCAAAACTTGGAATTATTTGAACTTCTCCAAGACTTAGTTTTTAGTCTTCAAAGCATAAGCCCAAACCTTCCTTGAGTGATCATAAATGAATGTCACAAAGTAAAGAGCACCACCGAATGACTTCTCCTTCAATGGACCACAAAATCAGAGTGCGCCAACTCCAAGAAATCTGATTTCCTTGAAGGAGGATGCTTTTTAAAGGATAATCTTCTTTATTTTCCAGCCATGCAATGAGAACATTCTCTAATTCTGTATTCTTCAAACCAGAAAGTACATCCTTTTTAGCTAAACAATTGAGTCCTTTTTCACTAATGTGACCAAGCCTTCTATGCCATAGCTCAGAAGCTTCTTTGCTTTTAACTACATTCACACGGCCTTTTGAAATTGTGGATTTCATCACATATAAACTTGAGGTCTTCTTTCCTCGAGCTACTACCAAGTTGCCTTTAGTGAGCTTCCATTGACTACTGCCAAATATGCTAACACAACCTTCATCATCAAGCTTTCTAATTGAAATCAAGTTCAAGCAGACATCTGGAGCATGTCTAACATCCTTTAGCAACAATTTCATTCCACATTAGTTTCTAAACAAATATCTCCAATACCAATCACCTTGGCTAAGCCATCATTGCTCATCTTTAGTACTCCATAGTCACCTGAAGTTTAAGATGTGAAGAACTCCTTCCTTGGTGTAACATGTATTGAGGCACCACTGTCAATTACCTAGTCAAACTCATCAGATACTATATTAATCATATTCTCATATCCGACAATGAGAAGATCATCTGAAGTAGCAGTACACACACAATCATTATTGTTCTCTTTCTTCACTTGCTTACCTTTATTCTCCTTTTTCCAAAGAAAGCAATATTTTTGGATGTGCCCTGATTTATGATAGTAATGACATTCAAAATTGTTGTACCTTGATCTGGACTTGCTTCTGCTTTTACCTCTGCCCCTTGTGCCTTTGTTCTGACTTCTCCCCCTATTTTCTGTAACCAACATCTCTGAGTGAGATGAAGAACCTTGAGTCTTCCTTCTCACTTCTTTATTCAAGACACCACCTTTCACAAATTGCATGGTTACCACAGCATTAGGAGCAGAATTAGTGAGGGAGATGTAGAATGTCCCCCAAGAATTTGGTAGAGTATTTAGCAACCAAAGTCCTTGAACTTCAACTTCAAACTTGATTCTCATGCCTAACAATTGATCTAAAACTCCTTAAAACTTATTCAAGTGATCAGATATGGAAGACCCTTCTTTGTATCTCAAATTCATCAACATATTCAACAAATACAACTTGTTATTCCCAGACTTAGAAACATATAAGGATTCAATCTTTTCCCACATAGTTCTAGCATGAGTCTCATTAGCAATGTAATTATAAACATTATCTTTTACACATTGCCGAAGAAAACCATAAACTTGTTGATGCTCAAACTCCCATTCTTCTTCAGTTTTTGAATCTGGTTTTTTATGTAGCAAACATAGGCATATGCAGATTTTTAACAAATAATAAATCTTTCATCTTGCCTTTCCATATATGATAATTAGTACTATTTAAGCATACTATTCTACTTGTATTTGCCTCTATCATTCAAGCAAGCTACCATCAATAATGCCCAAGAACGAGCTCTGATGCCAAATGTTAGGAAATAAAACACATAATTCCCTACTTGCAAGAACAAGAGGAACAACTATGGCAATAAAATAATGGTAACAATCAATACACAATATAAACTAGAAGAATAGGGACAATGCACCAAGATTGTTAACGTGAAAAATTCCCTCAATGTGAGAGACAAAAACCATAGGTCATCTAGACCAAAGAAATATCTCCACTATGATCAAAATAAGTATAAGAGAGTCTCAAATGTATGCACAAATCATGCTAACAACAATCAAATCAACCAAACACTAATTCTTAAAATTGAGAACCAAGAAGATAATAAGTACCCCAAATTTGGAGCTACTGTCCGAGACTAATATATCCCTCTCCAGCCCATTCTCAACAATCTAACTATTCAGAATGAAGAACCAGATATCTAGAACCTTCTATCCAAGTTTCAGCTCGATCCAATAGTGAACGGCTTTAGAAACCTCAATTTACAGAGACATGTTGCATTTGAAAACTGATTCTCTAAACAAGAACGGAGTTACTGTGTGAGATCAATAGCTCACACTTTGGACCTCCTTTCAATGATCCAACAGTTCAGAATGAAGAGCCACCTATCAAGAACCTGCTATCTAAATTTCAGTCCAATCCAATGGTGGACGACTTCATAAATGCCAATCTACAGTGACTGTTCATAGTAGGAATATGCAACCAAGGTGGGTGAGTTTTTCTTTTCTCTCTTTCTCTTTATGGCTGAAGTTTTCGCACAATGTGCTCTCTCTCTCAACCCTAGTTGACTCCTATCATTAGATAGGTGGGCTAGTTTAGTTTTGGGCTTTTCTCCACATAGGAGGGAGTCCAAACCCAACACAAGATGTTCTCAGATTTGTAAAGAGGAGATGAAGAATGAAAAGATTGGAGAGTTCTCTTTTGCTCTATTCTCTGAAAATTTATCAAAGCCTAAAAAGTTTGCTTCTTTTTTATGTTGGAAGAATGGATGGGATGAGCAAAAATGAGATAGAACTGGTTTGGTTGGTTGCACTCTGATGCGGCCTGTTGCAGCCATAATGCTGTTATGATGCGATTTTCCCAGAGATTTCCATTCACAACGCAATTGCGATGGTATGTGGTTGCAGATACAACTGCATCTGCAATAGTGCGGCCACATGAGTTGATGCAGTTTGCAATTTGAATAATTGAATTTGCAATTGCCAACAATTCAATTCATCACAGTAAAACAAAGCACGCACATTGCTGTCAAGTTTCACTTCACTTCAACTTTCTAAGAAGTATGTTAGGAGTAATTCAAAAGTGTACTGATCAAAGCAAAATTGCTTGGCTTGTGGCATTCGTTGCTACAACATACTTAACTTTAGCAAATAATTGTGCTATTGTTTCTTATTTTTACAATGCCCAAGAGAATACTTCTAATCCTAGTGTGAATACGTATTTGGATGTACTCTTCATGTCATCAAGTTACTTTACCCAGTCACTGTCAATGTATCTAAGTAACTTTGTTTCATCATTGGATATGTGTTGAATATCATAATCTCCTATCCCTTGTTAATAAATATTCTTCTTACAACTCCATATAGTGCTTCTAGCTTGGTATTTGCATAAACCTAGATAGTAGACTTAGCTCGTTGTATACATAATGTTTGACCTCGTAGTTGTCAGATATAAGAGGCTTCCAATGAGACTGATACATTGTGAGGCATTTACATCTCTAGATCTGTCTTCTTTCTATAATTTTTCATTGTGGACTAGAGGAGTAGTAGTCAATGCCTTGCAACTGCTCACTTTACATCTTCTAAATAAATTATTTGTGTATTCTTTTTTGAGATGAAAATCCATGCATCGGCATTTTGATTTATCTTAAGGCCAAGGAAATAGTGCATTAGACCTAAGTCAATCATCTTGAATGTTTGCATCATATTTGTAAGTGCAAAGTAGTACAAGAAGAGGGGTTGAATCGTGCTTCTAAGTCCTTTTCTATTATGAAAACTTAAACAAAAACTATCAAGTAATGAAGGTAGCAGAAAATAACTGTTAGAAGATTTAGAAAGTTACTAGCTTTATAAAGTAACTAAATCTGGAAAGCTTCAAAAACTTATTTCAAAGATAAATTTTGAAAACTACGCAATAAAATTAATTAAGTATTGAAGGATAAAGAGATGGAGAGAAAGAGAGATGTTTCTCAAATATTTTTATATTGGTTTTGACAATAAAGCCCATGTCTAATTCTCAACAACTTGTTGAGTTCCACTAATCAACTCCTTTCTCAACCTGAGAAAGTTTAATATTCTTTTGATAGCATTTTCAAGCTATCTCTAGTAAACAATAGTTCCAATTTACTGTCACTAACAAGTAGTTTTTGTCCTACTCCTATCAAACTAATTTCACTTGATCACTACTAGATCAGGGTACAAAGACATGTTTTGGGATGATACACTCTAATAAAGAACACTTAAGTCTTTCTAAAGATAAACATTGTTTGAGTAAAGAACATGAGAGACATTTTTCTAAATTCTTCCTAAGAAGAAAATGTTGGCTAATGATCATAAGAAAGAAGATTTTTTATATAGAAACTAATTACAAAGAAAATGATGAACGCCAGAAAGTATTAGAAGGTTTCAGCGCTTGTTGTGCAAAAGTTCCTTTACATTTGAAGGCTTTATCCTTTTATATTTGGATTTTAAATTAGACCACCGTCCATTGATTTTGCATCCTCTTGAGACATGTTGATCTTCTTTTTGTGTCCTTGGAACTGTCTTCTAGAAGAGCGGTTGAGTTATGTCAGACTGTCCTTGTTGGTGCAGATAAAGTTGACATTTAGTTTCTAAAAATTTCTTTAGAAATAACTTTTACTTTCTAAATGTGGTTTCTAAACCTTTTCTTCTAGAATACGAGGAATTGTCTGTCATGACCTGACTTGTGAACATGACCGGCATATGAGCAGTCCCCTCCCTACATAAGCCTCATGACCCCTAAGTTTCTCTATATGCATAACATAACATACTTTTTATTCTAAAAACATAACTTCATCTAAATCTTTATTCAAAACTTCATATCTAGAATCATAGAACTAAAATACTTGATATACAAAGCTCTGAAAACATTTTAGTCATACTTTAAAAATCAATTTAATACTTGAATTGAATCATAATTTCATCTCTAGCTTGTCACATAAATTCTAATCACAATCTACAAATCTCAAACCCATACTTGAAAATTGTAAACACATACATAAATATTTCTCATTATGAAATTAAATACAAAATCTAAAAGTAAATGTATAGCTCAGATCCTGCCTGCACATCTACTAGGTCACTCTAATACTAACATGAGCCTAAGCTAAGCCTTGCTTCAAAATAAGGCTCACTAATGGGAATAGCTGTGTTTACTGGATTGATAATGAAATGGTGCTTGTACCTGCAATTATGAAAGGAAGGGAGAAGGACGAGTCAACAAACTCAGTGAGTGGATTCTCACCCATCACCTACATAAAATATGAGTAATTATATAATAATGATATTTTCATGCTAATCCTTCAACCCTCGTCTTAACTGAATAAAATTCCAACTTTAAGAAAATATACTGAAAACTAAATTCATAATCCATAAACATTCTCTTATAGGTTGTCCTTTTAAGGATTGTATCCTGTAGCATATCTAAATCATAATTAATAGTACTCTAAACATGATGAATGATAATAACTATCTATCAATAACTCTATACTCTATGGGCATCTTACTAGGTCCCAAACTTCTATGATCTCTAAAAAGCCTGCCTCCATGGCTGCTTGACATACCACCTCCATGGCAGCCAAGTAAGTATACCAAGGTTAACATCTCATAAAACTACCTCCATGATAGCTTAGTACACTGCCTCCTTAGCAATTAGATGTACCAAGGTTAACTACTTTCTAAACATGAATCATATATAACTTAACTAAAAAAGGATAAGATCAATAATAAACTCAAAGTACTTTGAGAGCGTTGAATCCATGTAACTCTAACAGTTTGACCTTAGCATAATTGTGGCTATGAAATCATATCCAAAGGATCACCCATTCATAGACATTGTGATTTCCAAAGCTTACATAGTATGTAGCTATTAACTATTATGAATCATATGAAGATTCGTACTCTAATACTTTTATGATTGAATTTCTAAATCATCTCTCAAGCTATCATATTTTCAAAACTAGGAAATTAAAATATCGTACTCCAAAACCAATAGGATTCAAAATCTTGAAAACTCTGAAATCATCATAACACATACACACACACACATATATATATATTCAAAATGCTAAGTCATCCTCTACTCTATATTTGTCCGTAATAAATAAACTTGATATTCTAATAGCTCTTTGCAATCTCTTACAAACAAAGTGATATCATAAACTCATAGATACATGTTTGATAATAAAATAACAAACTTGCTACAATATATATTTTCTTAATAAATCCTTTCTTGAGCACATAAAACATTTTCTTAGCATACGACATAGCAATCATGGTCCTATAGTTTTCTAAAACACATTTTTCATCAATAGTCAAAATCATAATTTTCGCTAGGTTTGGCATAGCTTAGAAAATCATGTATAATATATTTTTACTTCTAAATTCATATTTAATAATCATAATACTACAAGCATACTCATAATGATGAAATTAAGGTCATGAGTTTAAACCTACTTACTATTCGAGATCAGGAGCATATAGACATCACTAACTTGACCTTGAGAGCTTGGAAGGTAGCAACAACTACCATAACCACCGTAAAACTCTAGATTAATCTCTAATACTCTCTAGTTAGCTCTTGATCAATTCCAAAATAACATTATAAACATTGGGGAGAGCAGCCATACTTGATAATAATGAAAACACATAACACCCAAACTCTAGAACATGGAAGGGAAGAGAGAAATCTAACATAAAACATGGATAAATCCTTACCTTGGAGCTTGGATAAGCCAAGATTAGGAGGGGATGAGAGTGAGGAGGGAGAAGAGCTCCTTTGGAAGGTTAAGGTTCGATTTCTGTATGGAGCATGAGCTTGGGGTGTTTATATATATAGAGGTGGGAGGATCAGTAATCAAAGCTGTGTCATTTTGGTACTGTGCTTCCATCGCGGTCTTGCTGCAATGAGTAAATACTAGCTGTAACGAGTATAGCTCACTATAGTGAGACTATCTAACACAAAGGATATGCGGGCTCACTTGTTTGCTGCAGCAAACATCTTCTACATAATTCTGTAGAACCTTAACATGGTTTCTGCAATCTGGGGCCTTCCTAGCTACACAGGTGGGTCTCGGGAACCCCAGGGCCGTACTGGACTTGTCTATAGACACGTATACCTAAGGCATCATATTGTCCAAGTACAAAGATGATGTGTCATTGTCAATATGTTTCTGAACGTTGAGTAAATTTGAAATTCAAATTTTCCTCAATTTCTGTTGACTCAAAGCGGTTTCTAAACTAAACATGATTTCTAGAGTGATTCCATACTTTCTAAGCTTCGTGTTGATCTTTTGAGCTTAACCTGAGTTTGCTGATGATCTTCATAACTTGTAGGAATTCTTTAGTAGTACTATCCAAAGTGATTTATGATGATGATGATGATCTACTCATGAGAAATTAATCTATCTATTAGATATCTCACTTTCTAAGCATGTAACATCACTTTCTGAAGATCCATACTTAGTTTCTATTGCTAGATGTTGCTTGCCCATCTGTCTCACATATCTCAGTTCACTTTTTGAACTATTTTTCACATCACTAAAGCTCTAAACCTCTTTGATTGAGATTTTGATCATGTTATCACTACAACAAAATTGTATTATAGTGACAGCAAAATACCATGGGTAAAAGTATGAAAACTGTGGGTATAACCTCAAAATCTTATACCCACAAATGTCTACTTCTATCATTTATGCTATGTCATTAGCCACATTTTTTTGCTGTCAGTATAACATAAAGTGACAATATCCATTACTGTTAGAAAATGTCTTGACTTATACCTACAGGTTTCATTTTGTCACCATAGGTTTTAGTGACAGAACTAAAAATCGTCACAAAAAATGACCAGGTAATTAGCCACGAAGACAATTTTGTCACTATATACTTTAGAAGAAAGGTCTTTTTTTCCAAGGGTATAGCTTATAGTCACATTTTTATTAGTTTTTAATTTTCTGTGGGTATAAATTATAGCCACACTTTTGTTGAACTTAACTTTTTAGTGGTTATAGCTTATAGCCGCACTTTTTTTTATTGGTTTCATATTTTCCGTAGGTATGGCTTATAGTGATTTTTTTTTTGTGGGTACCAAAAATAAAATTTGGAATTTGATTTATGTATTTAAATTTATATATATAAGAACAACAATCATATAAAAAAATCCAATTATATTAAAAGTAAAATAAGTCTTAAAGTAATAGACATCAATATTACAAAGAAACATAATCATATCAATCTAAAGAAGTACATATGTTATGCTCCCACAAAGTAAATATGGAGTGTACAAAATACAATTCTACAACATGATGGGCATGAATCATCAGATGAGCACCTTTGCTTCTAGTTATCACCTGCAAGTTATAATGAAGCATTAATATTAGTTGTATATTTAACAAAATTAATATCAATCTTAATGAAAATTAAGCAAATTAAGTACATACTATAGAAAAATTGTACAAATTTTTTAGATATATATCGTAGTAACAAAACAATATTTTACATACACAAACATTGACACTCAAAAATCCCAGTTGTTTTTTTTAAGACAAATTAAGTTCCGCTCTATTATTTCGCATCCCTCACAAACCAAAAGGAAAACTCAAGCGGAATCAACCTTATATTATAGATCACAGTATGATAGAAAAGAATATCTCCAGCCAAGATATGGCACAATCCATAAATATAAGGCACCAAAAATTAGTGAAAAGAGACTTACATGTCTCCTCCCTCACAACAACCCTAACAAGGAAGACATCATAATAGATCAATATGAAGTAGTTGCAATGAGTTTATATGTCATTACAAATCAACCATTACCCAAAACTATAATAATAGAAGGAAATAAGCATAGCAAAAATTTGGATAAGAAATGAATACTTAGTGCTCAACTAACAATAAAGCTATATTACATAGTCTACTACTCAATGCTATTATCTATCTATGATGCAGACTAAGTAGTCAAATGTTGCGATAATTTATTGTTATTAGAGCAAATGAAACCAGAAATAAATAATATCTTCAGGGTTAGCATCATACTAGGCCAAGAGTCAAACTTCTTCAAAGATTTTATGATACAAACATGTAGAGGTTCAATGGCAACCTTCCAACAGAAGCTTATTGAGGCAAGCTTTATAGAAGGCATTCTTGTAATCAATTGAGAAGAACAAAAGAAGAAACACCACACCTTTTCTACGTATGAATCTTTATACTCCACCATAAATGGATTTATTAATTTGGAAATGAGCTCCATCTACACCAAGCAAAAGAACAAAAAAGAGAAGATTAAAATTATCCACAAATAATAACACTTCAAATATTTTGAATCAATGTTGTTATGTTTGGTGCCTAAAATATCCATTTTATTCATACTAAAGTTTAAAGCTTAAATGAGATTCCTCTAGATCACAAACAAAATGCACCAGGAACCACACAGTAGTAAAATAAGAAACAATGGAAGATTTTATAAAACAGAAAACATCAGAAGATGTTCAGTGGTTTTACTTATTGAAACACTATTTAGCACCAACCTCTTGGTGTGTAGACCCACGATCGTGCTCAGTTTGGCGAGTAAGGTAAATCTTCTCCAGGACATATCTACATAATCCAAAAGGAAAAGTTAACTTAAAGGGATCAAATGAATAGATGTAGACATTTCTCAAAACAACAAAACAATAGCATGGGTTGGATTGTCATTTTGTCTTCTCATGCTTATGCTTGGCAAGAAGAGCAGAACTAAAAGCACCCTTTTCCAAATTGCTCAAGTGCTTCATGCTACTCCATGACATCAACACTTATTAGATTTCCCTCTCCTATGCACAAAGAGGAAAGCAAATCAACTATGTGAAGAATACGTATCAAAGCCTTGAACATAACAACACATATGTAACACCCTAAAAATGATTTAAAAATTAATTTGAGTTTTATTAATCATAATTTCAAAATTCTGACAGTTTTAGTAATGATGAGAACAACCCAATGGATGCATAAAAAAAATTATGGACCTAGATGAATAGTAACCTTGTATGTCCCACGGCCTCATTGGAATAGCTGAAACCATAGAATTAGGACCCGGAGATACCCAAAATTGAGGAAACATAGGGTTAGGGCTAGAAATAGTTATAAATATAAATTTTATACCTATTATTAATTTTTGAGCAATGTCTTATTACTCAGGTATGATGTTTGTACCAATTCGGAAGAGTTTTGATGTGCACTTTTTGACATTGTACAAGTTACTTGATGGCCAAATAACCTTTACCAACCACTTTATGCCAAATGGATGGCAATGATTAAAACTTGAAAAGCAAGTTTTAATCTTGACCTTTGATTTATTATATTTTACCTGGGAGCTAATATCTCATCCGTTCGGTGGAATTTCGATGTATGATTTTAACGCCGAAAAAGCTACTTGCTTCCCAAGTTAAAGTGAGCCATTTATCTTGAGCCCAATGGGTGGCTAAGATTCATTCTTTGACCAAGAAAAAAATCCTAGCCAGTCATTTCATTTCTTTTTTGAAAAAGAAAGAAAGAAAAGTCAATCTTTACCCAAATTACTACATCACCTTATCTAAAAGCATTTAAAAGCTACCAAGCTTACCCTTGAAGCCATTATTTTCAGCCAAGGAAGAAGAAGAACAAGCCCTCATGTTTCCTTTTCCAAACCTCCATTAACAAGCTTTAGATCCTCAAAATCAAAGCTTCAACTTGATAAAATCACAAGACCTCTTCACAAAACTTGCTCCCCTTATCAAACTATACCAAACTAACTGATTAGAATTCGAATCTATCACTCTTTTGCACTATGAGAGATCATACTTCACTGCCTAAGAGAGGGTTTGATGTTGATTTGGTGGCCTTGAAGTGAGCAAAATCCTTCTTGGAGCATCCTTTGGAGCCAAGATCCCTAAAGCTCCAAAGAATAGGGTTTTCTTTGGCCTTTTCTTTCAAAATTTATTCTGAATGTTTCTAATTAGTTTCGGCCCAAAGTTTTTGATTGTTTTGGTTGATGATATACAGATATTGATGTATTAATTTTGGAGGAGTGTTTGGATAATGTTAAAAAATCCATTTTGGTAAACAATTTTTGAATCATGTGCTGGAATTCTCGGATTGGTACTAGCAAGCTATGAATCGTGAATTTTCTGATGTATTTGTAGATCTTTTAATGAGCTAGAAAAATTAATGTTAAATCTAACATCCTAAAGCAACTCCATGATTTTTCCTGGGTCTTAAAAATGACTTTTACAATTTTATAAAAATTAGAAATCAAGACTATTATTGAGTTATTTGGACAGCCAATTCTAAAGCTCTGACTTTTTCTAATTTTGCTACTATATCAAATGATTAAATTATCACTTGAAATTTTTACAGGATATTGAGAATATATTGAAGTCCAACCCTGAATCTTGGTATGATTTGATATGATTATTTGATAAGGTAATAAAATTGGGGACTATGGTTGTTTGCTCTAAAATTTTTATGGAACCTTGTGGACACATTCAAGTGTCATTAAGAATTTTTATAGCCTCTGAATTGATTGTTTGATATGCAAAATAAATTGTACTCCTTAGGCCTGAATTATGCCACATGCTGTATTTGTGCTGAAATGAACTCAAGTATTAACTTGGTGACTAATGACATATGGTTCTAGTATGATGTATATGAATGCATGCTAGTGACCTTACGGATTGGTTTGAGGCATGATTGGAATCATATTATGAATGAATGTGTATATATGCCTTATGCATGCATTTGGAAAAGGAAAAGTGAATGATACATATTTGTGGCAAAAGAGAATATGTGAACTTCAATCGTGCATGTTCTGACATATAGGAGAAAACAAAAACAAGACTTAAGTTGAAAGAGGGGAAGGTAAAAAGAGAAACTTCCCTAGTGTTCATGTTCTGACATATGGAGAAAACAGAGACAAGACTTAGATTGAATTGAGGGAAAGGCAAAATGAGGAACTTCCCCCGAGATATTATGAGTCAGTAGACATATCGGCTAGGAATAGATCTGTGTGTGATTCAAAATAAGAAAAAATGAAGTCCGATGACCACGTATAGGATTGAGCACAGTCCTGATAAGCAGTCTATTTTCCCTTGTGTGGTGTGATCCACTATAAGTACCCAGCCCATTGTCGATGAAAAGGGAAAAATGAACTGAATTGAGTTTTGTAGCATGATAAACTAAGTGAATTGAGTTTTACAGCATGATATAAACAAAGTCTTTCCTGTGTCGATGAAAAGAGAAAAATGCACTAAATTAAGTTCCATAGCCACAAGAGAAAACTAGGGAAATCCTTTTGATATATCGAGAACAAGTAAAGATGATTTCATTAAAGATTTTGGCATTTATCATATGCATATACATATTAATTTGAATTATCTGCCTGGGAAGATTTACTAGGTGTTTGAACATTAGGGTGAATATTTATTAAGTGATTGATTACTAGAAGCCACCTACTTCAGAAGAATGGTTTTTGAACTTTAAAATGAACCTCTGATAAATGTTGTTTAATCACATTTTCTTAGTAAACCACAGTGACTAGGACAATGATGATGACAGGGATTTTAGTATATGTTTTGGGGATGCTCTACTGAGAATTTTAAAATTCTCATCCCAATGTGTTTGTGTTCCCATGTCATCTACAGGTTGATCGAGAAAACAATGAGGCTACTTTATGAAAAGAAATTGGATTTGCAGTAGTTTAAGGCTAAAGCTTGTATTGATTGTACTTAGTCATATGTTTATATCTATATATATAATAGAGAGCAAATGTGTATTAAAGCTCATAGAAGAGCTTCCTTTTGTACTCGACTTAATAATCAATAAATGCTTGTCTCTTAGTTATATATGTTAATAGAACTATGATTTAGTTACTTCACGATTCAATTGAACTTGCTATAGATATTTAAGAAAGGTCCAACAATTAATAAGTAACAACTCTCGAGTACGATATCATGACTTAAGGACGAGGTTGTACTTGGGAAGATGTTACAACATACACTAACTTGAATGGAAGAAAACAAAAATGAACCCAAGCATACCTTAGGCTGTAAAAGATCAATATAGCATAAGCTTTTCATTATCAATCTTGGTTAGTTTTTCTTTTTCAATGTAACTCTTCACTCTATGAATCAATCTACTAGTCCAAAACACATATGGCAAATCAGAATATTTTGCAAGAACACCAAAGCATTTTATCAAAAAATAAATTAGATACAAATAAACACTTCACAATAAAACCAATACAATAACTAAAAAACAATACAATAGAGAGATCAAAATCAAAAGGAAGAGAAAGTATTGCAAAAAATCTCAATTATGAAACATAGAAGGATAAGAAAAGTATGAAGAAATATTCAAATCAAAGTACCAATAAGAGATCAAAACCCTGTGATTATATACAAATCAAGAATAAAAGAAAGATCTAAAAACCTGTTATTATATTCAAATCAAATGACAAAAAATATATCGTAAACCTATGATTAACGATGCTTGAGGTATATTGCTATAGAGACAGAAAGAGAACAGTAGAGAGAGACTCGATGCTTTCGGTGCATTTCCACTCTAGTGGCTATCAAACATGCTATTGTGAAAAGTATGTCATGAATGAATAGTCATGTTAATCACTATAAGAACTCAACCAAAACATTAGTCTTTTCTTCAAAACATTTCAACAAAATTTGCTTTGTTGTCACTCAAAACATAAGCTACAATTAGCTTTCTAAAGGGTCATACAGCTAACAATATCCTCTTTTTTGATGATGACAAATCAAATGTTGAGAATTGTTTGAAAGAATTTTGCTTTAAGATCAGAGCCTTAATTTCTTCTTTTCAAAACTTAGTAAACTTTGTCTTACATCTTAGCCTTTTCAGAAAGTAAGCTTTCTCAAGTTTTATCATTGTCAGTTAAAGTTTTGTTTAAGTTTCTCTTAATTGAATAATCAAAAATTAAACATACAAATTATTAGAGCTAATAGTAGATAAAGATTATCTAGACTGAATTTATATAGTGATAGTAAACTTGTATCAGAACTTTAGGATTCAGTACAATATCTCCTAATTTTTCAGAATCAACACTTGAATCAAATAGTCAATATCAGTTTTCATTTCTCAAGATATATAACAAATGTACACAAAAGAGGCTGATATGAACATAAACATAGATAAATCAAAATACCAGAGCATAATAAGTATCAGAGCACAAAACTATATTAAAAGAAATAAAAAGAACATAGTCTCTGAATTATAAGAACATAGACATATTTTAGAATACTAAAAGAACAAACCACAACAAATTCCTAAAGTAATAAAAAAATGATATGCATGTATGCTCAAGAGCTTTTTAAAGCTCTCCCTTAGTACAGGACCTTTACACTTGTGCAAGAGATTATCTCATTACTCTTTCTCCCTTTTTTGTCATCAGCAAATAAGGTATACCAGAATTGTTCAGTCATGACCCTAGAAGGTTGGCCTTGAATCACTACAAAAGGTTTAAAGGCAAGTGCTCTTGTGCTTTTGTTTGAGCTCTGAATCCCCTTGGCCTATTGTGTTCTCTGAATCTTTTCCATTTTCCTCTTTTCTTGAAGAATCTTGTCGTCATTTTCTAAAAATCTTCATTTATAATGACATGCCCTGCTTGTTCTGCTTCCAACATTTCTCTCAAAATCATATCAATTATTGGAACATCCTAAGGTAGGTTTCAGTATTTGTGCTCTATTTCCTATCTTCTGATAGGAAGCTTGTCAGGCCTCCTTCTGCGTTCTTTACCTTCTAAGGATTGATCCTGACTCTTTGAAGCTTGAGATAGTTCAAGCTTTTGCTTTTTCTCTTCTCTGTGCTTTGTCTTCCTTTCAAAATTTATGATAGTTACATTGTTAGACTCAATACCTTTAGAATCATCACTCTTTGAATATAGGACTAGCTTCTTTTTCCCTTTTCTATTTTCTTCTTTCTTAGCCTTTCCTATTGGCTTCTTGGCTCGTCTTTCTTTTTCTTCATCTTCTATATTTGCTTAGGGCTTGACTTCTTGGAGCTCACTTTCTGAGCAGCTCTCTTGGTTCTTTTTATAGATTTGAATGAGTTCAAAGAGAACTCAGTCCTAATCATATACCCATACCATTATTCAACAAATGGGTAGCCTATATACTGATACATCTTGGTTAGTAGCGTGCTATAAGGAACAATAGTAGTTCTCCTTTTCTCCACAGCAATGGCACTTAGCATATAGCCTATTATCAGCCTAGGGAAATTCACCTTCTTCTTTGCCAAGAGATAGTAAAACAATATGTAATCCATCCTTGTGAGTACATCTGTACTATCTAGTTTAGGTAGGATAGTGAATTGAACAACAAGAAATACTTTCATAGCCTTAGCACTAAGCATAGCAATGGTAATCTCACTAGATTTGTGCGTAATAGAGTCAATAAGATGCCTTAAAACACTTTTTTCATTGACACCCATAGTGTGAGGCCAACTGTTGTTAAGTGAGCACAAAATACCTTGATAAGGAGCATTAATGATCTTTACTAATCCAGAAGGCCCTACATCAATAGCATAGTCTCTTATCACCAATTTGAGGGGAGTTTCTAATGTGCCCTTGAGCTGGGAGTAGAAAGTTTTCACCATCCCAGGGAAGACCTTTTTTTGATATCCCAAGAAATTCTTCCTATCCTTAGAAGGAAAAGAATTTCTTCAAGATTGGAACTTCCTCAAGAATTCCCCTTCTCAAGGTTTTCCCTCGATCAATATTTCTGAGGGAAAAGTTTTCAGTGTAATATGCTCACATATCAAGTTCATTGTGCATGTGGAACCCTAAGCATTTGCTAGTGCGTTAAAGTTGCTTTCCTTCTACCATCGATTTTGGAGTTTGAGGAAGATTGGATGGAGGAAGATTGGGTGAAGTGTTTGGGGTAAAAGAGGATTGAGAAAGTAAGGATTTGAGGTAGAAGATTAGATGGTTGTGGTAAAAGTGTTTAAGGTTAGAGATAAAGAGTTTAAATAGGGTTCAATGTGTGACGTGAGGTTATGAAGTGTGGAAATTTTGGGATTAGTGAAGTGTAACTGACATATAGTGGCCGAGAGAAAATCAAACGTGGTAAATTGTCTCACCATAATGTCATTTCAAAAACTAAAGCGGTATTTGAACTTTCAAAAACCAAAAGTGGTATCTAGGCGTGGAAGTAGTTGATGCATCTAGCTTTGGGTTTGGAGCTAGCTTTGGTCCCTATCGCAATGAAGAAGATGTAGCCTAAGAGCACATTACTAATGGTCTTCCAAACACTAGCTCAGATTCTATAAGTAGAGCCATAGCTATTGTGCTTGTAGAGAGGCAACCTACTGAGGGTATTATTGATCTTTGAAGTCCTACTAGATGTGCTAAATATGTTGGACTGAAATGCAATAGGCTAAATATTAAACCTTTTCGATTTGAGTTCCAATGATTACCTTAACTTAGGCAATTTTCACTAAAGAGGTTAGTTTGCTCTTTAGCCAATGAGTTCCCTAACTAACTATAGAAAGTGTTGAGCAAGATCAATCAACAAAAAGATAATGATAATGATGATGGTGATAATAATAGTAATGGATATTTTCTTTGATGAGAGAACAAAATTACAAAGAGCTAAAATAAATTATATATGTGCTTAAAATATAATGAACATGCATGAGAAGTTGAATTTTGATCACTTTATTAGATAATATTGTAAAATCCAACATCCTTCATGTAACACCCTAGTAATTAACCAGATACACCTAGGTTGAATCTGATTAATGACTAGACTTTAGAGAGCAAAATGTAACACCCTAGTAATTAACCAGATACACCTAGGTTGAATCTGATTAATGACTAGACTTTACTCCTTGCTTTGGTTCTTTCTTCATAATTTGAAAATACTTAGTGAAATTACGAGCCTTTTTTTTTTTTTAAACACATAATTGGCGTGGGCCGAGTCTGGCGTGAGCAGTAAGCGGAGTATAATAAGACGTTTAAGAATATATCACATCATATCACTTAGGCTCCATCATATAACATCCATAAGCACATTATAGCATATATTTACATACAATAACCTCACTCAAAGGGTGGGTTATGTTCATACATCATTATCTTATGCAAACCCATAAAGAAAAATATACTTAGGAAATTCATGCCTAAACTAGATAACTCCATAAGCGGAAGGTTATCCTAAAACTAGGGTGCATGGTCACACATAAGTCTACTAAGTACCTTCTATGGCCCTTTGTCACGAAAATGGGGAATAAATCCGATCCTTGATGAGCTCCTCGGGAGGGACACACAGAATGCACCAGGTGATGGTCGCGACGGCACTTCATGCTAACCTTGGCTGAACAAGCTTGTTTCCTCACTACCCTCTCTTACGTGTGGGAGTAGGGCGAGCTCTCAGAATATACATGAGTAGGAGTGTCCTCTGAAGGATCAGTTTGAGAATATCTCGTCTCGGGAACATACTGCAAATCCATGGACAGCGAGATAGGCGGGATAAGAACGTAACATCCTTTCATCAAGTGGGCGTGCATGTTGAAAACCATTTCATCGCCATAGGAGAAGTAGGAGAAAATCGATAACTAGGGGCGGGATGTGCAAATGGGCGACCTATGTAAATAAAAACACGACTGCGCACCTCCTTCCAAAATGATACGGCGATGCACGGATCATAGTGGAATTCCCAAGTAGGGTATCAGCGAGCAGGGCCGAATGTAAGCCATTTGAATCTGGAGACAATGGCGGAAATAAAGAAAAGGGAGTGAGAATCTTGCTAAAGAATTCTCGATAAGGTACCTCCTTCTACGGTGTCATCATCAAAGTCCCAGGAACCTCGGGATTATTCTAAAATAGTGAGCATGCAAAGATTCATTTTAAGTTCGGACAAATACTTAACCGAGGTTCGTCAATTTTTAATCATCGTCTTATAATGCATCTTATTCTTAACATGTCATATTTACAATGAACTTTTCCTTTATCATTACATCATATTCCTCATCATCATTATCAAAATAACATGCATAAAAGAACGTCATATAATATTAGCTACACATGGACACAGGGCACATATTTCATTTCTTTAGTGCCTTAGGTGACTTAAAATCTTATCATCATCATTATTTTCCTTGGGCCACCCTATACTCCACCCTTTTGGGAGTAATTTGGGTTATGAGCTCATACTTTACTAGTCGTCACTAGCATATACTTATCACTTTTGATAAGCTAAAGTCCCGACTCTACCCTTTGAGAGAAGCGGGTTAGGGGCTAAAATCACCTTTTCACCACCTATAGTCGATGGTTCCAAAGGATCATTTTCTTATAAGTTTAAGTCACCATTAAATCTTTGCATGTTATATCATAATACAATTCATAAACATCATAACATTTTCTCATTTATAGTCTTAAGCTAGAATAATATATATCAAGCTGTAATCATGCATATGGGAGATTCCCGGGAAGAAAGGTGGGTCACAATGGACACGCTTAAATACCAAGTCTTTCCTTAGCCAGAACCTTTCCAAATTACACTTTTACAATGATACACTTTCTTCTAGCAACAAAGGTGAATTTTACATAAGAACATTTCATGTATAAGCATTCTTATTATTTGCAACAGCAACTATAACATGCAAGTCAGGAAATCATTCAATGATATCAAGTACTTAATAAGCATCCAATCCTTACATAGAATTATCAATTATAGAACTAATTAGTTACTAAACCAATTATGAATCATTCTCTTAACAATAAACCATAATTATCACAACTTCAATCATATCAAATCATTATCACACATTGATACTAAACTTCGGATCGGTGGCGAATCATGAACCTCATGCAATTACATAGAATCATATTTTAAGTGCATATAAAATACTAGTTCTTTTGTCAAATTTGGGAGGATCTTCACAATTAAAATTCTCACTTAAGATAAAAAGGAGTAAGTCTTGAGCTTTAGAGATTTAGGTGACATCTTAGAATTATAAACATGCTATGCAACCTTATTTTAATCTTATCTTTATAAGGTGATAGCTTGGAATTATAAACATGATATGCAATTCCATTTCTTTATCTTTAAGATTTAAGGTGATGACTTGAAAAATTAAACATGATGCAAGAACTTGAAATATAAACATGATACAAGAAAGCGGGCGCGGTAATCCCTTGCAGGGACCGATAGAGGAGAAGAGAATATTAAGAAACCGGGCGGCCGGTAGTCATGAGGGACGATAGAGGAGAAGAGAATATTAAGAAGCCGGAGGCGGTAGTCCGCCTGAGGACCGATAGAGGAGAAGAGAATTATTATTACATCTTTTTAAGCTCCAATCTCAAGACTTTTTAAAGAATAAATTCTTTGCTCAATAATCATATTTCTTTGCTTGTGATACATGGGCAAGTTTTTAAGGCTCTAGGATCTTTAGGTGATGGCATAAAATAAACATGTCATCGTTGATTCTTTTAGCCATTATAAAATATAGTGAGCATAAATTAAATATGAGATGCAACCTCTTAATTATCTTGAAAGATTAAGTGATGACTTGAAACATAAACATGAAATACAAGCTTGGAATTTAAACATGAGAAATGCAAATTCATTTTATTCATTCTTGAAAATTTAGTGATGACATAGAAGGTAAACATGGTTATGCAAAGCATAAACTTAATCATGGATGCAAATTCATTTTGTTTCTTTACTAGAGGTCCTTCAAGACTTTAAAGAATTATAAATTCAACCCAATACATATCTTAACAAGAAATAAAACATAAAAAGGAAAAAAAAAATACATCTTTCAAGTTCTAAACTAAAAATCTTTGTTTTAGCATCATAAAGCATTATTCTTTAAGGTTTTGCATCAAGTGGAATTTTCAAGCTTTAGAGGCCTAACTTGTGATGGATTTACAACCCACCCTCAAGGTCCTCATCATCAAGCCATCATCTTAGTTCCACTAGGCCATATGGTTGAATTGGTTAAAGAAAAATTGAAGAGGAAAACCAAAATGAAAAGCTAAGGCAAGTTCATAATTTCATCATTTTGAGCTAAAAACACAACTCCTCAAAGCATAGAAATAAATTTAGAAACTACTCCTACCTAATCTGAGTTGAAGAAGAGAAGAGAACTTGATTTCTTGAAGTGAAATGACACAAAATCTCTTTGAAAAATTGAAGAAAGAATTCAGCCAAGAGGAGGAAGAAGAAAGTTTTGATGCTCCTAAAAACTAGTTATGAGACCAAGCATTCCAAGACCACTCAAGCAAGCCTATTTATAGAAGATTTTGAGGCTTCTAATTGGCCAAAATGAGGAGGTAGTTGTCAGAATTTTCAGGAGTAATAATGGAGGAAAAATCATTTTTAGACAAAAGTTGTATGAAATTAAGAATTATGTCTCTTATGGTGACATTTTGGCATTTTGTTTTAGTGCAACTTTGGAAATAATTCAGCTGCATAATGGCATCAATAATTTCGTGCATTACAGCCCAAAGAAGTGAAATTTGTGTGTTCCATGCATTATTTAGGTGTAGGCAAGGTATTCATGTAATTTAGAGAATTTCTGATTAAGGGCTTAAGTGAATTAGTAAGCAATTTGGGTGTTTTGACCAATTCTGGGTTCTAATCAATCTAAATACATAATTTTGAATCTAGATTAATATTCAGAATTTAATAAGCTTTAATTTGAGCCTAATATTGCTTAGGTTTCGGTATATGAATCGAAAATCCCGAAATTCGCAAAGCGCCCAAAAAGCGGGGCAAAATCGTACTTTCATTAAAAGCGCCCAAGGCCACCCGAGCTTAACCAATGGTTAATCATGGCTTAAAAACACATTTTAAAACATTTTAGTGAGGTTCGGGGCTCGATCGGCACACATCGGAGTTAAAAGCGACGCAGGCGTTTTGGTCTTTCGTCGTCGAACTCAAAATTGAGATTCTTCTGCTCTATTAACACACATAACACAAACAATCCCTTATTATTCTCAAAACATCCCCTTGAGAATATGTGGGGCCCACAATCCTCATTTTCTGAGTAAAATAACCAGGGGACATTTTGGTCATTTTATACGTCTGAAATCGGGATTTGCGACTCTCGCATGAATCGTTCCTAACCTCTCTTCTAATGTTATATTCCTTTATTGAGGATTGTTCGGCCTCAAATCTTATGTAATAATTACCTACGGTAATTCAGTAATTGAGTAATTTCTAATGACAGTAAAAATTACAGTAAAAATTGGGGCGTTACACTTCAGAAGCCACATTCTCTATGTAATACTTTGAAATTTATTTCAAAAAATTTTATTTGAACTTCATTAATTAGAATTCCACAATTCTGATAGAATAGTCATCATAAGAGTGACATGAAAAAAAATATGTATAGTAGCTTTACAGGCCTACGAGGCCACTCGAGACAGCTAAAACCTAGAATCAGGACCAAGAGATGCTCGAGACTGAGAAAATTTAGGATTAAGGTTATAAATGGTTAGAAATAAAATTTTTAGACCTGAAATTTTATTTCGGGCAATATCTGTTTTATGAGTATTGTATTTTACTCTTCGATAAAATTTTGATATGTAGTTTCTTACACTGTATGAAACATGTGTGCAAGTTGCTACCTAATGTGACAAGTGCGTGGCTTAGAAAAGGCCACACTATTGCCTTTTCCAAGAGCCAATAAGAATCATAAAAGAAACTACAATTTTATTTTAAGAAAACAATTTTCTAGTAGAAATTAATATATAGGTTATCCAAAAAAATAAAATCAGAAACTTTATCATTTCTTTGTCTAAAATTTTCAGCCAGCATCCCCATCATATAGCCAATTTCATCTTTTTCCTCTAGAAAATATAAAACCCTAGATAGAAATTCTAAATTACACTCAAAAGCTCCATAATCAAAAGCACAACTTACATATTATCCCTTATAATTCTCAAATCAAATCTTCATAACAAAGCTTCACCTCATCATATCATCAATTTTAGGTGCTCTTCTTGTTGTGTTAAGGAAGATTTGAGTGGTTATAGTAAAAAATTGGGTTAGGAGCTCTTAAAGAAAACCAAGACAAGAGCAAGAGCACATAAGTGATAAGTAAGGCTTTCTTTGGCCTTTTTTCTGTCAAAAATTGTTTTCAAATTTTCTAACTCATTTTGCTTGAAATTTTTAGTTGTATTTATTGATAATATATAGATATTGATATATCTAATTGTGTGGAATGATTGGATGATTTTATAGCATCCTTTTTGTCAAAATAAGTTGTGAACTATATTGTTGGAATTCTCGGATTTAAGCAGACAACTCAATTATATGATTTTATTCACATAATTAGAAACCATATTTTGAGCTAAAATTTTTATATAATGAGGCAAACATATTAAGGTATCTCAGGAGTAATTTTGAGCACTTTTTCTATTTTTAAAAATTCAAAAACCGAGTTAGTTAGGGTTTTTGCTAGCACAGCCAATTCTAAAACACTGAATTTGTCTAATTTTGTTACTATATCAAATGATCAAATTTTGACTTGAATTTTTATAGGTTATTGAGGACATTTTGAAGTCTAAATTTGAATCTTTATATAATTTTATATGTTCATTGGCTAAGGTAATAAAATTAGCAATTCTGACTATTGGTTAGAAATAAGTAGATTCCAACCTCCAAAATTATATAATTTTGTTAATATAGTTAAAGACCTTAGACATATAATTTTATATAATTTTGCTTTGAAGTTTTTACAGAGTCTCTTAGACATATTAAATTAACTTTAAAAAATAATTTTACTCTATTTTGATGATGTTTAGTTGTTGATCCATAATTTTCTTTAGAACCGAAATTCTGGACAGCATGCTAAATTGCTGATTCCTTGATGAAATTTTAAAGACTTGATGTCTAGTATACTATGTGAATTCAATGATGATGTTATACATATGTAAATGTCAGTGCTCATGATAGATGCTATAATATGAAAAGAAGATTGAGATTATAGCTTGAGATCATGAGTGATATGTATGCTTGATGCATTAAGTAACTCAAATACTGATGCTATGCATACATGATTTTGGTGCCTGTATATGTGACATGGGGCATGAAGATGTTATGTGCATATAATTGTGAATACTTTTGACAATCACCTCTATATGAAAGAAAAAGAATAAGAATATGTTCTCTTGGGCCAAAGAAAGTAAATCCAGTCTGTCGAGAAAAGTAAACTTGACTAGGAATATATCTGTGTAAGAGTTGGAGAAAGTAAACCCAATGATC
Source organism: Dalbergia cochinchinensis (assembly GCA_031216125.1). Taxonomy (NCBI): domain Eukaryota; kingdom Viridiplantae; phylum Streptophyta; class Magnoliopsida; order Fabales; family Fabaceae; genus Dalbergia; species Dalbergia cochinchinensis. The sequence goes on from CM062371.1 coordinate 27,126,679, forward strand.
ATGTATAGGAATAAGCTTAGTCTTGAAAAGCAATCTATTACCCAAGAGTAGAATAAACCACCATAGATCAAGGGCCAACTCAAGTTAGAGTAGCAATTGTCCTAAGCGTAGGTAGAAAAGCACATGAGAAAAAGGGTTGAATTGTGTTTTGCTTTGTCTTTCCTTCTTTTGTTCTAAAAACTTAACCAATATACTATCAAGCTTTGAGCTTGAAGTGTAGCAGAAATAGCGTTAGTTACCTCAGAAAGTTACTTTCTGAATGACAACAAAGATGATAACAGTGAGTATAATAGATTTAAAGAAAAACAAAAAATAATAAAATTAATGAAGTAATATAAATGAGTTAAAGGAGAGAAAGATACTGCACAGAAGTTTTTATACTGATTTGGCCACTTGCCTGCATCCAGTTCTCAACAATAGTTTAGTTCCACTAAAACCTTTCTAAAACTGAGAAAGTTGGATAGTCTTTGTAGTAGCCTTCCTAAGCTCTTACCTGTGACCAGTAGTAACCTCTACTATCACAAACCAAGTAGTCTTCGACCAACTTCTCCAAGATGAACCAGTGACCAACAAGTACACTCTATTGTCACAACCTAAGTAGTCTTTGACCAGTCTCTCTAAGCTAAATTGTGACCAATAAACTCTAGTGTTGTATTGCAAATAGTCTTGACTAGCCTCTCCAAGTTAACTCACATCGATCACTACTGGATCGAGGATACAAAGGTTTGTAAGGAAAAACTTGAATGACTTCTTTCTATGATGATTCTTCCTGAGAAGAACGTATGATCTGCTAAGAATGTAGAAAGAAGATTTTTATAGACAAGGAAACTAATTAAAAGGTGTAAGGAAACCAACTACAAGATGTAATGAACTTTATAGGAGATGAAGAGAAATTTTCACAGTGTTTCGGTTCTTTTTCAGTGTCTCAATCTATTTCATTTTGAGAAAAGCATCTCTAGTTATAGATGATCTTTATTTATCACGATTGTCTTTGATCAGCTATCCAAGTGACACATGTTGATAATCCATTTGTGTCTTGCAAAAGTAGTCTAGAGGAGTAGCTCATTGTCTGTTAGAGCTGTTCCAGAAGCCGTTGTGAAATACAGGTTTCTAAGGTCACCTTCAGAAACTACTTTTTACTTTCTAAATAAGGTTTATGATCTCTTCCTTCTAGAAGCTGGAATGGTTAACCAAGTTGGTAAAAGAGATAACACACCAGTCTGTAAGCAGGTTTGACTTTAGATTTAAAATTCAAATTTCCCTCCTTTTTCTGTAGAGTGCACTATTTCACTGTGAAGTGAACTTTCTGAAATGTGATATTAGTTTCATTTTATATATATATATATGATCTTTTGGTCTTCAATCAATGCTTGTAGATGATGAAATGATAACGATCATGATGATTGAAGGTTGTAGAACTTACTGGCTTCAGAGCTGGTTTGAAATCCTCATTTGACATATGTCTCTCTGAAGTCACGTCTTACTTTCTAAAGATCTATGCTTGGTTTCTTATATACAATGATTTTCTTCAATCCATTTAGCATGTATACATTCAATTCATGATATAATTTTCACTTTTATTGAGTTCCTATCTCTTTAAATGAGATAAATCATGTGTGCACATATAAAGTGAAATTATTTTCACTTCAAGAAACGTGTTATGCAAACAGAAGAACCCGTTTTCTACTTCAAGAGAACTCAAGGGAAACATTAGTCATTCTTCAAAAATTTTCTTTAAATTAGTTGTGTTATCATTCAAAATACTTTGCATTATCACTTTCTGAATGGTTTTGGAGTTAACAATCTCCCCTTTTTGATGATGATAAATGGATGAAAGAAAATCTTTTGAAGAGATTTTGAAAGAAATATAACATGGTATAGAGCATAGAAAAAATATATTTCTTTCAACACACAGTATGATGTGGTTTTCAGAGAGTCCTTTTCTTAAGGCATGAAAAAAAATTTTAATTGCCTTAAGTGACTCAAATTAGGGCTATCTTTTTCTTTTAAAGTTTCTAAAATTACTCAAAGTGCTTTCTGAGAGATATCAGAGAAAGAGAGAGAAAAAAGATATGATCATTTAAGCTTTCTGAATAAATATAGCCTGATTTTTAGTCATTATGACTTTTCTGATAAAGTGAGTAAAGTGAGTAATACTTGCAATATTAACTATTGATTATATTTCTCATTCAGCATATCTTTTATCCAAACTTATTTTTGAAACTTGATGCAATTTTTTGTGTATGAAAACTTGCAAAAACAAACTTTGCATACAAGTGAAGTTTATGAAGCTCATAGAAACCTTAAAAAAATTATCAATGAAAGTGACAAGAGGTTTCTGAGCTCAACATGGATTGATCCCAGTTGTATCAGAGCATCATTTTTCGAGCTTCTGATATGAAAAGGAAACTTCATGTATTGTGTACCAGAGCGTATGTCTTCAAAAACTATGAAAAATTTTAAAATCATATGACATGGCTTACATATCAGCATGTACACGGATATATATAGGATCATATGCCATAATATGTTTCAGAGCTAATCATATAGATAGAATACTGATGTACTTAGGCATTAGAGCACAGATAGAAAGTTGATGTAGCTACATATTAGATCGAGCTAATAATATGGGTATGCATACATCACCATTAGTATATTTGATTAGCTAAGCTAAATATATCTATCAGAGCATGTAGATTATATATGTGCCATGTAAGATCTTATCAGAGCTAAGATAAGAAACATAGCAAATGTGCTGAAAACAGATATATCATAGCAATAGAAAGTAAATATACAAGAACATAAACCAAAAAGATTAGAGCTATATAAAAAAAACAAATGTATCAAAGAAAAAAAAAGTGTTAACAACAATAAAGGAAATATGCCAAATACAAAAACAAAAAAAAACTCTAAGTTGGCTCCCTCTGAATTTCATAACACAAGATTTTCTTCTCTTTTCTTCTCCCCTTTTTAACTTCAGTAAAAAAGAGGCGTCCGGGAAACCAAGAACACCATCATCAAACCCTATGCCTTACTTCACGAAGGATCTCCTGAGTATTCTGAAGAATCTAAAGTAGTAATTCTTCACGACTCTAGAGTTGGGTGCTCTGCTCGATGTTGATGGCTTTAACCCAATCTAATCTGGAGGCAATGTTCCTCTGATTTCATATAAGAAGCTAGATCTGTAGAGAACTTATTGAAGTCCCGGTTGAAGGCTGGTATGGTAAGTGGATTGGTGCTATTATGGATGGAGCAACTATAGGAATAGGCTCAAGTATGTCTAGGGGTATCATTTCCCCAGACTTTGGCAATTCAGCCTCAGCAATAGTATGTGGAGTAGTAGGTAGTAGAAAGGATAGGATGACAGTAGAGGTAGCAAAAGCAGGGTCAGGAACATGATCTGAAGGAAAAGCACTAACTTCTTCAGGATGAGAAGTAATAGTCTCTAAAATCCTATCCTGTTCCTCTTCCACTAGAGAAATATGAATGGAAAGAAAAGGTTAGGACATCATCATAATGATAATAGTCTCTGGTTTAGTTACCTCCTCAACTAGCTCTTCAATTATTGGCTCAACAGATACTTCTTTAGTGATTGGTTCCATATAGGAGACAAGTTCATTTACAAAGAAATTGAGTTCATCCAAACCTTCTTCATCTAGCTGTGATTCTGATTCTATAAACTTTGTCATTGATTCTAACATCTGATTAATGGTCAAGAAGTCATTACTGTCACCTTGGGAAGCCACTTCAGCCTCAATTGTTGTTTTCTTTCCTGCAATGGTGGCTGAATCTAAGGTGGAGTAGGTTTCTAAAGCCATATGTCCTCTAGGAGGTGTAATAGAGACTGGGAAAAAGTTGAACCTGAACTGCTGGGTTATGGGCCTGTAGATTGTTCTTCAATTACCACAAAGGGTTTAGAGTCAGCAGGTCATCTTTTTCTTCTACTAAAACCCTGAATTCCATTAGCCTTTTCTAGTATTCTGGCTTCATCCAGTCTCCTTTTCTATTGAAGGATCCTTTGCTTCTTGAGAATACATTCTGCTTCTTCCTTATCCACTAAGGAATCAGTGTCCCTTGAAATAACTCCTGCCTGTTCAGAATCACACATGCCCTTTAAAATAAGTGCTGCACAAGATACTCCCTTAGGTAGATTTCTATACTTTTGCTCAAGATATTTTCCGTGAATAGGGAGTTTGTTAGGTCTACCCTTAGGAAGTTTACTTTCTGAGGTCTTATCCTCAGTTTTTGATGGTTTAGATGGCCATGGCATTTCAACTTGCTTTTACTTCTTATTCTGCCTTATTTTTCCTTTTTATTTTGTTTTGAGAGGAACCTCCTCAAACACAATCTTTTCAGAACTTGTTCTACTTCTCGAAGCTTTCAAAATTGCTAAGAAGGACAATCTTCCTTTTTGTCTTTTCCTTTTTCTTTTCTATCCTTTGGTTCTGGGATCCTATGGCAACTTTTTCTAGTTTAGCACCCCTGATTCGGGAGCTTTATTTTCTAATACTTATCGTGATAGACATAGACTTGGTCTTCTTCATTGTTTTGAAGGAAAGTATGGTGTAGTCTATGTTGGTGAGATATTCAAACCATTCTTCAGTAAGAAAGTGTGTCATTTGCTAAAAAATTCTTATCAGCAGCATTCCATAAGGAACTCTGGTAGTTCCCCTCTTTTCCTTAGTGATAACACTAAGCAAGTAGTCCATAACCAGTTTGGGCAGATTTACTTTTCTCTTAGCCATCAAGTAGTAAAGTAGCATGCAATACATCCCCAGCAACACATTTGTACTTCCTCATCTAGGAAGAAAGGTAAACTGAACTACAGTAAAAACCTTTCTCACTCTTGTACTTAGCATTGTGATAGTGATATCGCTTGGCTGGTATCACGATGAATCTGTGAGACATCTTGAGACTTCTTCAGTATTCATCCTGAATGACTTGAACCATTCATTCTCTGCCAGACAGTTGACTCCAACTGCTAGAGCCCTAACTACTATAGATATATCAGACAACCCAATATCCATGGAGGTGTCTCGAATGACAATTTTGAGAGTGGTACGGTTCTTTGCTTCAAGGAAAGAGTAGAAAGCGGCTACTATTCTTGGAAACACTCTATCTGAGATGTCCAGAAAATCCTGCCGACCTTGAAAAGTGAACACCTTCTTAACTATAGGGACTTGGTTCAACAACGAGTTGTTCAGTCTTTTCCCTCTGACAATACTTCTTTAAGAGAAGCTTTCTTTATAGATATCCTACATCAGAGATTCACTATACATGACAAAAGGTCCCCTCTTAGTGGAAGAGCAGTCAAGTTCTCTTCCTTTATCCATTTATGGGTTATGTGAAGATGAAAGAAAGGTTAAAGCTTGAGAAGGTTTGAGAGAATGACCAGTTGCAAAGAAGATTTGTGAGCAAGAGAAAATGAAACAATTGAGGTTTAGGTGCAAGAGATTGAAAATAAAGATAAAAGTGTGATGTGTGAGGAGTGGCGAGTTTTTTAAGTGATAGATTGACTGAAGGTGAAATGACGTGGGAGAGAAAAACTCAAAAGAGTGGGAACTATCCCACCTTTTTCATTATTTCTGAAATAATGGTTTCTGAAGCATAGAACCACTTTCTGAACATGTTTTACTTGCTCAGCTTTCCTCACTTTTTGACCCATCAGAGCATCATTGTTTTCTCATACTTCATCTGTTTTTTAATTCTGAACTCCATGAGACTATGTGCATCCCATTTTCTAATTCTCAATTTTTCTTTCTGATGATCTTGTCTTTTTTCTGGCCTTGCAAACTAACTTTTTGACCTTCAAACTGATTCTCTAGCCTTACAAACTGATGTCTTCATATGGGCTTCAGTTCAAAGCAATTAAGGGAAATATCTAGAAATGTTTATGCATGAATGCTTATGCAGTTTTAAAAACTTTTAAGTTCAAAAGCTTTTTGAAAACATGAAAGCAATCTTCAGCTAATGGTTTCTTAAGCATGGAACCACTTTCTGAACATGTTTTACTTGCTAAGCTTCCTTCACTTTTTGACCCATCAGAGCATCATTATTTTCTCATACTTCATCCATTTTTTAATTCTAAACTCCGTGAGACTATGTACACCTCATTTTCTAATTCTCAATTCTTCTTTCTGATGATCTTATCTTTTTCCTGGCCTTGCAAAATAACTTTTGACCTTCAAACTGATTCTCTAGCCTTGCAAACTGATGTCTTCATATGGGCTTTAGTTCAGAGCAATGAAGGGAAATACCTAGAGATGTTTGTGCATGAATGCTTATGCAGTTTTAAAAACTTTTAAGTTCAAAAGCTTTTTGAAAACACAAAAGCAATCTTTAGTTGATGGTTTTGTAAATATATCGAATACTCGATCTTCAGTATTTACAAACATTAACTCAATATCTCCTTTCTAATCATGATCATGAATAAAATGATGTTTAATATCGATATGCTTGGATCTAGAGTGCTGGATAGGATTCTTAGTAAGATTAATAGCACTGGTATTATCACAAAGGATAAGGATTTTGGAGTACCTCAGATGATAATCTTCCAGCTAGTTCCTTATCCACAGTATCTGGGTGTAGCAGTTTATAGTAGCTACATATTCTCTTCAGTCGTAGAGACTATGATGGTATTTTGCTTCTTACATGACCAAGTGATGAGGCTTTTTTCCAAAAAAATAGCGGCATCCATCGATGATTTTTCACTCTACTCTATCTCTATCAAAGTAGTATTGCAATAACCTACAATCCTACAAGATGTACCTTTCTTGTACTATAATCCAAGATTAGTACTACTGGATAAGTATCTAAAGATTCTTTTGATAGCATTTAACTGTGATTGCTTTGGGTTAGATTAAAATCTAGCACAAATTCCTATACTTAATTGAATGTCTAGTCTACTTGCTATAAGATACAAAGTTGAACCATTCATTCCTCTATAATTACTTTATGATATCTTATCTCTATTCTCATTAGTATCAATGATTAGAGATGGATGCATGGAAGAACTCATGGGTTTGGCCTAATCCATGTTAAACTTTTTCAAAAGCTCTTTTATATACTTTTCTTGATGGATCAGGCTTCTTTCCTTTTATTATTTTATTTGCAAACTGAGCAAAAACTTTCACCCATCATGCTCATCTCAAATTCTTCACAGAGAGAATAGTCAAAAGAGTTATCGACATATATTTGAACCATCAAAAAGTGATTTTCTTGTTCAAGAGTAAAAAAAGTAGTATCTACATTACCTCTCTTGACCTATTCTTCAGCAGAAAAGTATTCAACTTATCATAGCAAGCTTGAGGCACTTGCTTCAGACCATAGAGTGCCTATGTCAGCTTGAAGACATGGTTAGGTAGGTCTTCACTTTCAAAACCAATAGGCTTCTTCACATAAACTTCCTCAGAGAAGAACCCATTTAAGAATGTAGACTTGACATCTGTTTACTAAAGCGTAAATCCCTTGAAGGTAACAAAAGCAAGTAGCATTCTTATACCTTCTAGCCTAGTTACCAGTGTAAAGGTTTCATTATAATCAATTCCCTCTTATTGATTATAACCTTATGCAACCAATATTGCTTTGTATTGGTTGACTTTGTGAGCTTCATTAAGCTTGTTCTTGAACATCTTGAACACCCATTTTGTTCCAATGATGGTCTTCCCTTTAGGCCTTTCAACGAGCATTCAGACTTTGCTTTTCTTGAATTGTTCAAGTGCTTCTTGCATAGCATCCACCTAACTTTGATCACTCAAATCTTCTTCAATGCATTCAAGCTTAATGGTGGATATAAAAGCAAAGTTATACTGATTTCTAAGGTATGATTGGTTCTCACACCCTTGAAAATATCTCTAAGAACATTGTTCTTAGAAATTGCTTTTAGATCAGAAATTCCCTTGTAGTTTCTATGGTTGTGAAGATCTTTAGTTTCTCTTTCATCTTCAGAGCGCTCTTTTTCATGCTCAGAAATATCACTTTTCTGAAGGCTTTGGAGTCCTGAGCCAGCTTTGAAGTATCCATATTCTGGAGCTTACTTTTTAATGGTTAAGCTTTCATCTGCTTGCTTTCTGAAGAATTCTTGAGGTTTACATTTTCAAGATTCTTATTCAGCTCTTTGAATTTGATGTGGATGGTCTCCTCAATGTATAGAGTTCTTTTGTTGTATAGCCTGTAAGCTTTGGAGATCAAGAATAACCTAAGAAAATGCCATCATAAGATTTGGGATCAAACTTTACGAGTTTGTCCTTGGTGTTAAGGATAAAACAAGATGAGCCAAAAATGTAAAAATATGATATATTGGGTTTTCTACCCTTCCACAACTCATAAGGTGTTTTCTTGAGAATTGGACTTAGAAAGATTCTGTTTTGGATATAGCAAAAGGTGTTTATAGCATCTTCCCAAAAACCTTTTGATACACCACTTTCTAAATGCATAGTTCTAACCATTTCTTACAAGCATCTTTTTTTTCCTTTCAACAACCTCATTTTGTTGGGGAGTTCTAGGTGTAGAAAACTCATGAAGGATGCCATGTTTTTCACAAAGCTCTTCAAAAACATGATTTTCAACTTCTCCTTCTTAATCAAATCTGATATAGGTGATTTGAGAATCATTTTCAATGCAAACACGTTTTGTAGAAACTTTGAATCTTTCAACCACCTCATCCTTAGAAGCTAGGAATATAACCCATATAAATCTCGAGTAATCATCTACAATGATAAGACACTACCTCTTCCAAATAAGACTAGCAGTCTTGGTTAGTCCAAAAAGATCTATATGTAAAAGCTCAGGTGGCCCAGGGGTTGAAACCACATTCTTGTTATGGAAAGAAGCCTTGGTTTGCTTGCCTTTATCATAGAAATCACAAGTTTAGTCCATGTCAAATCTGATTATCTAGAAGGTCATCCAAGAATAACACATAAATGTTATCTTGCCTTCTGCCAAATAAGATGAACTGCCCAAGGTGGGATTTAATATTTTACATACATGAGCGTTAAATAAAGCATTAAAGCCTTGGTCACAGAACTAACTGATACTCAATAGATTGTGAGCTAGACCACCAACAAGCAGCACATCAAAAATTTGGTAGGAATCATCCTTATCAACATTTCCTACGCCTATGACCTTGGCCTTACCTCCAATAACAAACTTGACTACTCCAGAATTCTTGGGCTTCAAGTTTTTGAACCATCTTCTGGAACCGAACATGTGTCTAGAGCAGCCATTGTCCATGTACCACTTGTGGTCTGCTTCAATGTGCGTTCTCAGACACACCTGCAACAAACACAGTTTTTGCTTTAGGTACCTATACCTTTTTGGGTTAGTCTTTAGAAGGGGAGGTTTACCAACCTTTATTACAGACTTTTTTCTCATGAAGCACTTGTCAGGTGGGTGTCCTTTTTTGTGATAGAAAGTACAAGAAACTTTGTTCTTTACATTCTTTGGTTGAATTTCCTTTCCTTTTTCTTCCATTTCCTCTTCATATCCCAACCCGATATTTTGAAAATATGGCCTCTAACCTCCAAGCATTAGTTCAAGGTTCTTTGAATCATTAACCATCTTTTCAAGGTCATATTTGAGAAGCTTTGAAGTCCTTTCTAATTCAGAAATAATTTTCTAAGTTTTTTCATTTTTCTTAGAGACTTCAGCTTCTAAGGCATTGAACTTATTATTTGAAACTTTATTTTCTCCTTTTAATTTTTCCTTTTTAAGCCTTAGATTCTCTAATTCTGACTTCTCCATTTTAATTTCTAAAACAACCTCTTAATGTTTCTTCTTTAAGTTGAGATAATGAGAAGAAAAAGTTTGAGAGTCTTCAAGGAACTCTTCATATAAAGCCAATAATTCATCATAAGAAAGATCAGAATTACAATTATTTGTCTCAGGTTCACTTTCTGAAGTATAGTCTGCCATGAAGCATAGGTTGGCAACATCTTCTAGCTCTTCTTGGCCTTCTGATCCTTCTTTCTCTTCTTTCGAGTCACTCTAGGTAGCCAGCATACCTTTCTTTTTGGAAGCGAACTTCTTCTGTTGTCCCTTGAGCTCGGGACATTCAGGTTTAAAGTGCCCCTTCTCACCACAACTATAGCAAGTGACATTTTCCAGCTTTACCTTGTCTTCTTGTTCTTCTTGAAGTTAATGTCTCTTCTTCTTTTTGTTCTGCCCTTCCAGGCTTTTGACATTTTCCTCACAAGCATGGAGATCTCATCTCCATCCTCATCTTTAGCATCATTATCAGATTCTTCCTCTTCATCAAACGTTTCATCAACTTTCATTGCTTTGTTTTTACTTTATTTTTGATAAGATGATGTCAAGGCCATGAACTTGCTCTTCTTGATGGATTCACCATGCATTTTCGAGAGCACTATCTCATGGGTTTTAAGAGACCCGATAAGTGCGTCCAAGCCCAGAGTTTGAAGGTCCTTGGCTTCAATAATGGCTGTGACCTTGGGCATTCATTTTGGAAGGAGACTTCTCAGGATTTTTCTAACCATCTTCGATTTAGAACACCTTTTGCCTAGTCCTTTCCGCTTATTGCAATATGCATGAATCTTGTGGTCATGTCGTCAATACTTTCTTGGTCTGTAATTTTAAACATATCGTACTGATAAACTAGCATACTGATCTTTGTCTCCTTGACTGATCAGTGCCTTCATGTAGCATATGCAGCCTGTCCCAAATTTCCTTGGCCATGTCACAAGTAATGATTTTATCATATTCTGCTTTGCTTAGTGCACACATGAGAATATACTTGGCTTTGTAGTTTAACTGAACCCTGGCCTTGTGTTGCTTTGTCCACCTATTCCTATCGAAAATGGCTTCCAAGGGCGTAGTCCGAAATTTAACTGGTGCTCTCCGAGAACATATGCTCATCAATAAACACGGAAATGGGGAAATCATCCGAGAACAAGTTGTACCCCTTCTCACTCTTTTGGGGCATAACCCTTTTCCTGTTTCCACATCTAGAATCTCTACGTCAAGAGAATAGTCAAATCCTTTTCCCAATGATGATTTCTTCTTTGCAATGGTGTAACTGTTCATTTCCTATTTCTTGGGACTCAGTTGCTTGATATCTTCTGAGGAGGGTGAGGAGGAACCAGACACCTCGGTGCTCTGGCTTGCCGAGAGAACACGTATTTCAGAAGCATTGTTCTTCAAGACCTTTGATCATAAAGCCCTCAAACCCGATTGGGAAGTCATCTCACCTGACAAAAACAAGAAGAAGCTTAAATTTACAAGTTATGGACAACAATATAAAGAGAGAATTAGAGACTAACTAAGATAAACCCCAACAGCCTCTGAGGAAGAGCAGAAAATCTTTTTCAAGCTCACAGGATTAAACCTCCATGAAGCAAGGAAAAACTCGACAACGGCATGCTCACTCCCATCAAGAGAATTGTCAATTATCCTCAGAGAACGGGGAGCAATGGTCCAGAAATATGGAAATGCAGAGGACGCAGATAATCCGACAAAAAAAGGGGGGAATAATGGGGAACCCCCTAGACTTTGAAATAAAATTCCTTAAAATGGTGCAGGGACTCGTCGAAAGACTCAAAGACCTTCTTATCCACACGGCCTCACAAGGAGATCCAAGAACCGTTGGAAGGCTTTGTAAAAACAAAAAGGTAAAGGAAGGCCCTAGGTAACGGCGAAACTCCGAGAAAATCACACACAACTTCAAAACTTCGGATCATAGCCCAACTATTATGGTGAAGTTGCAAGGGAGCTGCATTGATTTCCTAGAGAATTGCCACCTGGAAATCTGAAAACGGAAGACGGACACCCAACTTTTCAAACAAAATGTCATACATCTACATATATTGAAAACCGTCACTACTCGAACGTGTGCAGATCCTATCATCAGGACCCGCGGCATCCACAGAATATTTCGCTTCATCTTCCAACCTATGGCAAAGGCGGTTGTTACGTCAGAAAGTGAAAAGATACTCCTCGTCCGCTAACGAAGGAATGCCAAGAACTTTGGCACAGAAAAGATGCATATAGTCACCCACCAATGCACTCAAAGGATGAAGAACCCTAGATACTTTAGTATCACGTTTTCCCATGACCTACATGGGGAAAACCACTACACCTAAGAACGAAAACTAGAAAAATCAATACTATGCAAACAAACGACGAACGGTACATGGTGGCTCCCCAACCCAACGACGACGTAATCAACAACGATGAAGAGCCATCTTCACTGGCAATCAAGCAAGCGCAGGTACGACACTCAAGTAGTGCACGCTTAATCCCGCCACAAATAACCCCCTGATAGCAGCGTCACCCCACACAGCCCATGTAACACCCCGATTTCTCTGTCCGAGGGAAATGACCAAAATGCCCCTGAGGTCATTTCCTGGCCCGAACTCGAGGGTAACCAACTCGGTCGTCCTCGAAGGGTCAACTCAATGTTTGAAGGGGATTAAATGGCCTTTGAATGCTTCCGGAAGCAAAAATTTCGTTTTCCGCAATTTCGGGTCAAAATGACCAAAATACCCCTATAGTGTTTTTACGCGGGTAAAGGTGCCATTTGAGCCCGGAACTTTCCCCAGAGGTTTAAAAACATGTTTTCATGTGTCTAGAGGTCTCTGTTCAAGTCCCGGTTGGTCTGGCAGTTTTAGTACAAAATGCGATTTTGCCCTAGAATAGTGCTTTTGAGCTTAATGACGTAATTAAGCAAACCTAAGCAATATTAGGCTCTAGACGAAGATTAATTTATTTCCCTAATTAATCTAGAGTCAAAATAATTTATTAAAGTTAATTAGAACCTAAAATTGCTTAGATTAAACTTAAATCCCTTTTTAGAACTCAAGACTCCTAGTCTTGGAATCTTGAATAGTGTTTTCTCTTTCCAATTCCTTAAATCAAGGAATTGTGTCTAGAGTTGTTTAAACTCTAAATTGAGGATTTAACTCACTAATGGTGCAAGACCACTCCTTAATTATGTCTAGGCCACCTTAATTACCCATTTACCTTACCTAAACACTTTCTTACAAATTCCTAATCTTAAGCATAATCAAAGATACACCTAAACACAACTCTAAACCACAATTAAAATGCAAAGAAACCTCCCCCATGGGCTGATGCATATTCGGCCATCACTCTCTAATTACCACACATATTAAATTATTTTCTCACTCAAAGAGCCATGCTTGAGCCATACCTTGAGCCATACCTCACCATGCTTTGAACCATACCTCACCATACCTCAAGAACACATTATCTCACCTCATGGAACTAATGGAAAGCCTCCAATCTGCACCCTCATGGCCGAAACCTCTTCCTCCATGAGCTCCCTCCATTTGTTTCATTTCTCTATAAATAGAATGCCTTGAGGAGCTTGCACCACTTTTAGATCATTTGCTAAGTTTAGGAAACACTCAAAGCTTTTCTTTTCTCTCAAAGTTTTTGTGTTCTTCAAGTTCTTGGAGTTCTTCAAGTTCTTCATCTTCTTCATCTTCTTCTTCCATCTTCAAGTTCATCACACCAAGTAGGGATTTTCTTTCATGTATTCTTTTCTTTAAAGTTCTTGTTTTGAGCTTGATGTTCATAGTTTCTCTTGATTCTTTTTAGAGCTTCTTTTCTTCTCCTTGTTCCTTCTCATTTTCGGCCATAGGCCTTAGAGAACAAAGGAATGAGAGCTTGATGATGAGAGTTTCATGATGATGTTCATCACTTGAAACAAACTCTAGAGCTTGATCTTTGTTCTTGAGCAAAAATGTTTCTAGTTTTTCCTTTCTTGAACTCTTGAGAACTTTAGCTTTAATGATGTTTTAAAATGGCTCTATGAACTCAATGATGAGGACTCATGATGTTGGTGTTAATATATCACCAAGATCATGAACTCTAGAGTTTTAAAATGTTCCTTTTCTTCTTGATGATTTCGGCCAAATCCATTAATTTTCTAAGTTTCATGGTTTGGTTTCCTAAAAATATTATGTTGAGTTTTAAGAACTCTAAGCTTGACTTTACCTTGTTTGGATGAGTTTGAGTTATGGTTTAAATTCCTTTAAAGTCTTGTTAAGAGCTCTAGAAAGATAAAATGAACTTGCATAATCTATCTTATGCTTGCACTCATGTTTACATTCTTGTTATGCACCTTTACTTTCAAGCTATCACCTAAGAACATAAAGATTAAAATGGAACTTGTCTCATCACATAATTTAATTCTCAAAGCCTTTCTATTTCGGCCTTAAAGTCGATTGTTGTTGGGCCTAGAGCACTAAAATAAAGAATTGAACTTGCATTATCACTTAATTAATTCCTCGAATGCCTATCTATTTCGGCCTTAAAGTCGATTGTTGTTGGGCCAAGAGCACTAAAATAAAGAATTGAACCATGCATATTTACCTTCAAGCTTGCACGTTTAAGTTTATGCCTCGCATATTTACGTTCGAGCTTGCACGTTTAAGTTATGCCTTGCATATTTAATTTTAAGTCATCACTTTACTTTGTAAGCAAGATTAAAAGTAAAAGCATGAAACACGTTTAGTTTATGTCATAACTTAAGAACCTAGAGCTCGAAAACTTGCCCATTTCATTCCAAGTTAAAGTTATATGTGAATGTATTCCTTGAATGCATAATTTATTGAAGTAGTGATGATAGGCTTGCAATGAGTTTTCATCTAGCTACTAGGACCAATAGTCTATGTTTTAAGTTTTCCTTAAAGCTTTACAAATCTTTATAAGGTTTTGTCATCACAAGTTGTGATTTTATTATCTTTTAGGGGATGGAATATGTTTGGTCAGTGACCTAAGGTTTGTCTTAGCCTCTTGATGAATTAATATGTTTTGCAAAGAGTTTTAGGAGTTCTAGATTGATTCCAAGACAAACTAGTTAACTTATGTACCCAGAAATGTCAATTTAACTCTCTTATTGAAGTTAAATGTTTTCGGTCCTGATATGATGAGTGTGATGTGGTATGATGATGTTTTGATGTGTTGGAATGTGTGAAAATATCATATGATGATGTAGAAGCGATCCTATGCATGATAGGTAAGAAACTAGCTAACTAGAAATACCGTAAAGCTAGAATTTAACATAGTTTTGACCCATTTGTTTATGGAACTAATCCAAACTGTTTTAATGGGGACATAATCAGATTTAGATTGTTTAGACATGAAAAACTTGGTAACATTTGGATTAGAATTGAATTCTAGCACCTATGGGGAAACTAGTAACTAGAAAACCGTAAAAATGCAAATGTAGAACTCTTAGAATATTTAATTTTCTGGATTCTGTCCAGCACCCTTACAACATGGTAAACATGATTAATAATTAGTCCTTAAGCATAGGAATGCCTCATAATTGATTTAGATTTAATATATAGCCTTTCAAGTAACGGAACCAACAAAGGGTCTAAATCGTAAGTTCTAGAACCCCGTATTCACATGTTAGGATTTCCACCCTATGCTATTCAGATTTAAAAGTAAAATGAGAGGATTATGAATGATGTTTAATTATGAGCCTTAGGTGCTTAAAATATGAGCAGCGGATGTAGAGAACTATATCTCAAGATTAAGACCCGTAAGGGTCAAAGCATAAGTTACCGTAAGGGTAAGCGTTTGGATGTTTTACGATGATGCATGAAGTATGCTAATG
Organism: Dalbergia cochinchinensis; assembly: GCA_031216125.1. Taxonomy (NCBI): domain Eukaryota; kingdom Viridiplantae; phylum Streptophyta; class Magnoliopsida; order Fabales; family Fabaceae; genus Dalbergia; species Dalbergia cochinchinensis. The sequence goes on from CM062371.1 coordinate 27,142,283, forward strand.
ATGATGATGTTATTCATATGAGGAATTTATGAGGTTATATGTTTATGTGGCATAAAGCAAATTTGGAAGGAAATTGATTGTAATGACCGTTGGGCCATTAATTTCCGACAAATTTGGGGAGACTTAAAGAAATTTTGAAAATTAAGGTACTAAGATGGGTTCTAGGATGACACCGTTTGGGCCGAGCACCTCCATAGAACTCATGTGACATCGTGGTACCATTTACACTCTTAGATGACACCGGTTCGGCCGAGCACCCCTAAGAGTTTTGCCCCAACCCGCACTCGGATAGTCGGGATTTATGATTTATGATACGCTTATCGTTAAGTGGTAAGTAAGAACTAGTGACGACTAGTTAAGGTATGAGCTCCATAACCTAGATGTATGACACGTTACGGTGACACCGGTTCGTGAGCACCCCGATTCGATTGTCTTTTAGGGTGGCCCATGAGGAAGAGAAGTTTCATGATTATGATTATGTCACTAAGTTTTGTCCCATATGAATGTTACTATTGCCACTTTATGCCACCAAGAATGATGATGCTTGATGTTATGTTTATGTATGTGCATTAGGTAGTGCCATGCATGCATTTTCTATTATGTTGCATTCATGACATTAAGATCATCCTAAAATGAATGGACCTTGGCTAAAATATATTTTTAAGTTTAAAATGAACTTAATACATGCTCAGTCATTTTGTGTAAATAAACCCAAGGTTCCTGAGGACGTAGATGATGACACCTAGGTAGTAGGAGGCCCTACTGAGATTCTTTAGCAAGATTCTCACTCCCTCTATCTCCTTCTTTCCGTCACGTCTTCAGATGGCGACGTTCGTGATGTTCGTGGACACGCCGACATAGGAGGTGCACCATGACCCGGACCACGGATCATACCATTTTGTGGGTCGATGCCGATTAGAGTATTCATGTTCATGGGTCGACCCTTCACTCCCTTGTACATTCCCATCGTATCTCCCGGAGTCTCACCTTTTGGCGATGGCCTGGTGTTCAGCCGCGCGCCGTCCCAGGTTAGAGCACACACCACTTAGATGGGGATGAACCTTCTTTTGTTTAAAGGTCATCCTATTAGTTGCACTCGGGTAGGGGAGTAGATTATGTTCATGTTTATGTTGTATTTCCTTTCCTGTACTTTCCTTGTACTAAACTAAGTCCCACACTTATAAGTGGGCAAATTATAATTATATATGAGATGTTATTCAGTGTCTCTCATGATGTGCCCTTCTATGCTTTATGCTATGACGTTATGAGATATATGTTTTGTCCGTTGCAAGTTATATCGCATCACGCGGCTCTCACTTTGTTTTTCAAAAAAAAAAGTTACCCGTATTTTCCGCTAAGTAATTCGAAGTTAAATGAGAACTATGAAGTAACAGACTAATGATTAACCTAAATATGTTCTAGAGTATTGGGTTAAAGATTAGGATGTTACAGCCCAATGGCACCGCCGAGAAAGAAAAGAACTATGAAGCCAAAAGACCAAGTAAGCCCCTTCGAACGCTCACAAAAACCCCAACAATCCCAGAAAACATTAACACTATAGCAAAATAAAAGAATCAGAAGAGAACTTACTTGCAATAAGGAGAGATATGAATCTTCTCTAAAGCCAAAAATAGAAGAGGTTGCGAAAGCTAGAACTTAAGAAAGGCACCAAGTTTTCTCTCTCGAATATAAAAGGTTACATTTGAGGAAGAGAGACAACGCGGGAAGAAGAATGCACTTCTAAGGGCAGAAGCATCATCACAACTCACCAGTTAAGGGCACGTCAGTCAATCCACACCCCAAGCATTTATTGCAACATCTCAAAAGGCGCGGTCTTTGACTTGTGCAAAAAGAAGGGAAAACGAAGTGATGGTTGATAGGACTCGGACTATCACAAGATCAGAAAAGCGTCAAAGGAAGGAAATCGCTAGGGCCCATGCATTCATACCTCGAAAAAATCATGTTGATTGGGTCTCCGTCCTACTGGCCAGACAAGGACGTCGAACCCCAGACAAATATATATAGTGTCATAAGTCCATGGTAGAAAACCTTAACTTAACACCAGATCAAACATGATCAGGCATTAAGTTGGGGGAACTGTTACAAACCAATTCATTTGGCCCAACAAGAAGCCCAATGTCCACATTGGCCCAAAAAAGGACGATCCAAATTAAAATGGCACAGATATGATTTGGAGCACAATAGGCCGAGGCCGTAAAACGGATCAAGCACGCATGGTCATGGCTTCCGACCTCGCCTGGCTCATGTTTCTGATTCGACCTGGGTACATCACACCACATGATCTCCACAATCTCATGACTATGCTACCACGTTCACTCCCACTAACCACGTCCCGAAATAAGGGGAAACTGGTGACGGGATTTACCGTCTCCTATTAAAGGGATACTAGGAGAAAGATCAAGGTATGCTTTAACTCACCTTTTGAAAAACCTATCAAGGCCATATCCTGATACCCTTGGTGGAGTGTATGCATGTACCCCACTATCCACTCAGTCCATTTGAGAAAGAGATCAGCATAGGAAGACAGCCATCTCACAGCATATTCACACCCCAGGTGACACCTCCCTATACTCCTTCATTACAGTGGCGCAAAGAATAGGTACTAGTTCAAAGGTTTAGAGGTCCAATCGGTTCAACCGAGGTTCAACAGGAATATTGTATGTATATATATATATATATACATGATTAATTACAATATAAAAAATATATTAAATCATTAACATTAATATAATCAACAAAAAAATATTCATAAGTCTACAAAAATAAACATAATCCATATAAAATTTCTCTAATCTTAGCCTCATAGTATGGTCACAACGCATTTGAAAACAATATTTGTTGATGACCAATGAGGTTTATGGTGAGCAATCTATGAATGACGAAGAGAGAAGAAAAACAACTCAACAATATTTGTTATGCCCTTCTTTGGTTCCATCTTTGCTCTGTGGCTGCCACAAGATATTAGTATTTAAGTTTTGAAAAGGGAAAAAAAAAAATCAAAAGTTCCATTCCAGTCTAGTTCACTGGTTTTGCCTAGTTTTTCCTGGTTTTGCCTAGTTTTGCCTGGTTTTGACCGATTCTTGACTAGTTTTGACTTCCCTCAATTTTTAGCTTAATTGGACCGGCCAAGTGACCGGTTCCCGATCGGATCGGCTGGTTCAATCCGGTTTTCTCTTCCATAAAATAAAGTTACTTTTATTTAATCTATTATTCCTACAAAAAATTTTAACAAAATTTCGACAGTATCTCCCCTTAAATTAAGAGCTTCCATCATTACATATTGCAGTCAATACAACAATTATAGATATTATTATAAAGATCAACAAAAGAATAAGTGTAGTAAACAGTTACATTTTAATAATTACATACAATTCACGTAATCCTAAAAACCATTCTATTGTGCATCCTCTGATAACTCCGCAACATGCATACTGCAATCTCAACATACACAAAGAATCCCATAGCAAACAATGAAAATAAGTTGGGGAAGGACCTCTAAGCCCTTCCCCCAATCATGCAATCCCCATTTCTTACAACTCTATCCTAGAAAACATAAGTCTCTATATATCCTACATACATATTAAACCATTAAACAATATAAATAACAAGGATTTAGTTACTAACCTCTATAGCAGTCAAAAAATACAAAATGTGCAAAAGCTCTCGGCATCCAACCAAATCCAATCCTGAAAATCAAATATGAAAAATTTAAATTAACACAATTATATACATAGAAAACATAAAATAAGATAAGGAAAAAGAATGCCAAACCGATCGCAAAATCAACAATTGCTACCACCCTCAAACAAAACTACTACATTAACAAAATAACAATTATAATTACTCTCCAATGCAACAAAACACAACACTATAGGCACTCATAAATGAACGAAAAGAGTAAACCAGATCAAAAAACTAAACCCATTAAAATGCTCACCAAGGCCCCTAGATTGCAATGGTGGTCTCAGCCTCTCGAACGGAGCTCCGACGGCGGCATGCACTAGCAAAATAGGTAGCGGCGGCATTTAGAGAGAGAAACAGAGAAGGAAGAGAGAGAAAAGGGTTGATAGAATGGGGAAAAAGAAGGCTCACGGTTTCAGAAATACGCAGATTACTAATGGGAATCTATAATACTAAAACTTTTACATGTGTCACTTCTAGAGTGATTTAGGACCCACAACTTTCATTTAGAATTTGAATCATTAATCTATATTTATTACACTTAGCTGATAATTATCAATCACATCGATCATAATTAATTATTAATTATGAGATATCAATTATAAATCATAATCTCACTCCCACTTTACAACCTAATTTCAAAATCCATTATTAGATACTGCAATATCACTTTGCAAATTTCTTTTTTGTTGGTTGACTTTGCAAATTTTTATTCTATATTTTAAATTTATGAAGTAGTATTTTTCAATGAATGCATAATTTGAAATTAACTTATATGATATATTTCAATCAATATGTAATTATTAATTTGTAATTAAAATAATCTATCACAATGATGTAATCATAGATGGATATTTTAAAATTATGTATTTTATTTGAAAACATGCCTATCTAGATAAATAAATTAAAATCTTTTGGAATTAATTCAATACTAATTTAAATAATTTAGTTTATCTTTTGAAATATATTTTCTTACTTTTAAAAATATAAAATATTTACTATGATATATTTATTTTGACTTAAATTTAGAGAATTTTTTTTATTTAATCCTTGAGTATTTTTTATAAACTGATATATACTCTATTATCATTTAATTTTAACATGAAATTTTTAAGTATGGAGGTTATTCACTTATTTTAAATAGGATTTGTGAGATTTTTTAGGGTTTTCAATATGGTTTAAATATAATACTCTTTTTGTTTTGTTATATTCAAATTACATTTAAATATAGTAATTAACAGATGAATGCTTTAATTTTATATAATTGAATATCTATATAAAACATCTTTTTCTATTAACAATGTATTAAAATTAAATTCTTGGAACAATATATTATAAAAATTAATGAGATATATATTTTTTAATCATAATCTATGTTAACTTTGGACAAGTCCATGAGTTTAGAGAAGAGATGTCAAATTAATATTATTAAGTCAACCTTAAATTTATGCTATCATTGACATAATAGTTATATTAATTTAAAATTATTTTTAAATTAAAATAACAACAAATATTATCATAGTTAACAAATTATAACTAAAATTTTAATACCATAACTTAACACATAAATATGATCAATTAGTCACTCTCTAATTAATCAATCACTCTCATATTTAAATTAAAATTTCAAATAATAACATTAATTATATATCATTTTATTTTTACATGTTAGATTTAATTACTATAATATATAATTTATTAAAAATTATTATAATATATAAAATTTACCACATTATACTGTAATGATATTGATAATAAAAATATAATAATACATGCTATACTATATTAGTTTTGATATTTTAAGAAAACTTAATATCATAGTTAATGTATTTTCGAAGGATTTAATATAATCTATAATCTATCTATAGTACTAATAATTAAGATTCATTACATAGACAATTTTTTATGTGTCATTCATAGAGAAAATTATGCCCTACTATTTTCATAACCTTACTATCCAAAGTAAGTTTTTGGATTTAATTTGTCTTCTAATTATTAATTATTTTTTCCAATCATACCTTCATATATCTCTTCATTAAAATTATTTAATAAAATAGTTCAATCAAAATTATTTAACAAATAAAAAAATATAAACAAAATGATAATTGAATGTATTATACCATTAAAATTTTATATATATATATATAATTATAGCATTAAAGATAACAAACCTATTATAATTATGTTACCAAAAAATATTATAATTAATGATTATAATTATAGTATTAATGATAACAAAACTATTATAATTATAATAATTAATGAAAAAGAAAGTCTTACCTTTATTTTTTAATTATTTTTATAGGATTTAATTTGCATCATGCATGTATTTTTATTTTTAATTTAAATTATAATGTATTAGTGGTATTTGTTATTATGGATATTTATATTTTGAATTTCAAAGTATTTAAAAAAATTTCACTTTTTGAAAATTTTTTAATAAACCTGTAAACACATGTATGGATTAAAATTTCTATAGGAAATGAGAAATAGAGACTCATGATGAGGATGGGAATGGGATAAGAAATGAAATTCTAAACTAGGACAAGGTTGGGGGAGGGGAAGTTTCTTCCTTCAAAAGCAGAGCTTTTAAAAATCATAAAAAAATATATATCTACCTATCTAACTATACCATATTTAATTTTTTATCACATAAACATTTCAACTTATCAATTCCACAATTATTTCATATTAATTTTTTTGAAAAACAAGACTTCAATTTTTTAACAATAAAATATTTAAAAAACAATGCCACAATTTATACTTATTTGATAATGATACTAATCACTTATTAATTTTTAAAAAAATTAAATAATTACATCATTTTTTCATTGAAAATAATTGTATAATTGATATAATACTCTAATAATTGGGATCACATAAATTAGGATTATATATATATTTTTTACTAATTAGAATGCATTAATTATTAATTATAACATATATTTTAAAATTAATATTTTAATTTACTAAAAGTATGTATAAGGAAATGGGGTGTAACTGAAATTACATGAATTAAATTTATTAATTATTTTAATTAATTTGGAAATATATTTTTATATTTTTATATATCAAATATTTTAAATTATTAAAAAGATGTAAATAACTAAGGATGACAAAAAAGTCATCGAAGTGGGTACACGTTGGATGGAATTATCCACAATAGATATGAGAATAGGAATATATTTTGTTTTCATAGGGGTGGAGTCCCTTTTTGTTAAATGGAGCAGGGATGGGGATAACACATTTTTATTTTTTTCAATTGTTTTTATTGGATTTGCAATATGTATACATTTTTTATTTTTTATTTAGATTATGTTGTATTACTAATATTTGTTATTACAAATATTTATGTTTTGAATTTCAAAATATTTTAAAATTTTTATTTTTGGAATTCTTTTAATAAATTTGTGAATATGTGCAAGGATTCAAATCTTTACGAGGAATGAGGAAGGGAACTTGTGACAGTGATGAGAATGGTGGATGAGAAGCAAAATTCTAAATGGGGACGGGAGCATAAAACATTTCCTCTCTGTCATGAATACTCATTGTCATCTCTATAAATGACTCATAATATAATAAAATTATTCACTTAATCTATTTTATTATTCAAGAATTTCAACTTTCAAAATGTGTAAAATTTTCATAAAATAGACTCTTTATTGTTATAGGTCATCTATTGATTTTTTTTTCAATCTTATAAACTTGATATTCAAACAAAGATATAAAGTAGAATGACACATTTATATTTTATCAATTTATTTAATTATTTAACTATTAAATATTTTCAAAATAAATTTATATACTCAATATATTCAATTTTCTATAAGATATATTTAAATAAATTGTTTATTTTTTATAATAGTCAACAAATTATTTTTATTATCACTCCGTACATCGCACGGGTCAAACGACTAGTATGTTTAATAAAACAATGCATTTTGGTCTCTAGTAATTACCGACAGGTTTACCGACAGACACATTGAAATACCAAAGGTTGTGCAACAACTACTAAAATTTCAAATACCCATCGGTAACGCCACCAGTAACATTTAATAATTAATAATTTTTAAAATAATACCCGTCGGTTAACCAGTCGATAAGATTCAATAAAACTAATTTATAAATTTTAATCAAACACCCATCGGTAAACTCATTAGTTATCCCGTTAGTTATCTAGTCGGTGATATTTGATAAAAATAATTTATAAATTTTTATCAATCACCCGTTGATACGTCCGTCGATTATATATTAACTAAAAATAAAAAAATACTCAATTACCCCATTGTTAATATTTGATAAAAATAATTTATAAAACATTATTAAATACCCGTTGGTAAGTCTGTTGGACACTATGCGCGCCAACTACCGCAAGATGGCACCAGCATTTACTGACGGTGTAACGACGGGTGAGTGAAACAAACACAATTATTTCCAAAAATGTGCCAACCAATCGGAATTGCCGTCGGTAACTATCGATGGATTTGTGACCATCGGTAAAGTTCGTCAGTATTTTGCATTTTTCTAGTAATGTTATCTAGTTACTAAATTTATAATGAATTGAATTAGAAACTATGGTTTACTAAGTTATAAAAGATTATGGTCCCCAAGTGATACATATGCCTCTTTCCTTGACATCCCATCATCAGAAAAGGAAGAGCTGCCATCTCTGAAAAATGCGTATTAACTTGGAAGATCAATAACCATATCTTCAAACACTAATAGTTCATATGGATATTCAGGTATGCTTACGCATCTTGTCTTCTAATTTTCTTGGTGATTTAACATGGATAATCTTGGGGTTATAAAAGAACTAAATTACTAACACTCTTGCCATTAACAATTGTTTCCCAATCCCATCTTCCACCTGTTTCGTGCTGGGTAGTCTTCCACCACCATAGCCGTTGTGAACAGCAAATAACCATCATCAATTGGACAACCACCACGATGGCCAACCCCTTCTTGCGTGATGAATGTCACTGCGCCTAGCTGCCATGTCCTTAGATCTGCGAACTAGCAACCATGGCCATTGTTCTTCCTCTTCAAATCAGATCCACAAAGCCCCTTTCCCATGTTGGCCGCAAGCTAACGAAGGAACCCTCATCCTACTTTTCTTTCTTGGCGGCTTCCTAGTGCGGTTCTTAGCTTAGTTCTTGGTTTGTTTTTTTTCCTTTCATTTTACGGTTTACCGATTAATTTCTTTTGTTTTATGTTTGGTCGGTCTTTTTTTTTTTCTTTTCTTTTCTTGCCACGGTAGTGTTTGGGTTTTTTGAGCCAGGTCTTTATTGGGCTTTTGGGGTAAAGGTAAGTTTATGTAGGTTAATTGGCCTAGTTAATAATTTTTATTTATTTGAATTATAAATATATATTTTCTGAACCTTGTTTATGAGTATGTGAGTTGATATTTTATTGGAAGTTGTAACTTGATACCTGAGAAATTTGATCTATATAAATAATTTTAATATTCATTTTGATTAAAGTATGAACTATGTTATATCATTTGGGTTGTATTAATGTCTAATATAATTTTTAGTTATTTTATGATATGTTTCATTTTATATTTTTACATATTTATTTAAATATATATTTAGTTATATATTGGTTATATCATGATTAAACTCCCGATCAAACTGTTTGAATCTCTGAATCAGTATCTCGTCCAGTTCAATGCTCGGTTCAAATTTTGAAACCTTGGTCATAAATCATGTTTCAAAAAATCTAAATTACTGTATAAAGATACATGAATGATTTTATCTTTTATATTTAATAACCTTTTAATTAATGCCGTAGTTTTTGCGTTACCTTTTCCATTTCACTTTAAAAATCCGCGGGGCAATGAAAACTTGAAGGGGTTGATTGGGTTATTGTGGTAATTCTACCAGCCGCAAATCTGAAACTGAATCCTCGACAATCCTATGTAGTAGGCTACGGTGTGAGCTAGATTCCATGCTGCTTGGTTTAATCAATGTACTGTTGATCACTTAATTTATTTCGGAGCACTTCAAACAGATGCATCTCGCTTTTAAAACGGGTTACGTCCAAAGACAAAAGGAACCAAAAGACCGACAGTATGCAGGTGATCACAGGAGTCAAATTCCCCCACCATGTGCAGCGCTGAACTTTTGGTCAGTCTCCGCATAGTTTCTATTAAGACAGCATGCAAGTTGATCAGCCAAGCTTCCACTCCATTTATACTTTCAAATTTTAGTGCGAGAATATTCTTATGACCGATGCTTTCCATCGTAACTGTAACGATTTTTTTAACTAAATCAAAGAACGAGACACCTCCTCTTAGTGCAGTGGCACAGAGGACATGAAGTATGTATGTTAGTGATCATCTCATCACGTGCAAAATCGGCTTTTCCAATTTTGTAATTGATTAAGGACTAACTGTCAAAAAAGCTTGACATGCGAGAGATACTCACATGTCAATAATTTTGTATGACTACTAGACCTATTAGAGTATATAACAATTTGTGTACCTTTATTCACAGACTTAAATTTTTGAAAAAGATACTTTTATAATATAATATTAGAATTTCTACAACCAAATAATCAATGATTCGAATCCTTATTCTGATAAAAATATTCACGCTCAAATTGAAATTGCTATTTCATATTTTCAAATAATTTAAACTATTTCTTATTGTTATTTTAAAATACCACAACTCAACTTCTTTTGTATGTGTTCTTATATGTGTCTCATTCTTATCGATGAACATACTTTAATGATAAAACTATTTCATAATGTATAGAAACCATATACACCTTTAAAAATAATTTTGTAGTATATGGAAATAATTTATTTAAAAATACAAGCCCACTAATTCATTAGCAATATAAAAGAGTTTTATATAATTATCTAATCAAATTTTACTAACTATCAAGTAATAGAGATAAAAATCAACCATAATTACTCATTTGATAATATATAATTAGTTGATAATATAAAACTCTTTTTATTGTCGATGTATCAAATTAAATCTTTAATTATATAAGCATTGTATACTTTATATTTATTTATTAATTAAAATCTAAAATTAGTATAATAAATCACGGTTAATAGTAACATTTTGTTTTAAGCTTTATATGTCAGATATCATTGGTTTTTTTCTAATATATAGTTTTTGCTTAAATTTTTGTGCTATACGTACACTTCCATCATATTAATTTAAAATTATGATGAGGGCTGTCTCAATTTTTTTCTTGCACAGTATTTTTTCATTTATTGATAAAGACCTTTAATTGTAATGCATGCTGTCATTTTTATATTTGTAAATTAATAAAAATAAATTTTAAAAACTAAAACATTGGTGAAATTAAATAGTTTTTTAAATAAAGTAGTAACCATTTTCCCTCGAATTTTATATTTGATTACGTGATTATGACATAATTCCTAATATTTATATTTGTTTGGTGTATATGAGGGTAAAAACTAAAATTCACATTTATATAATTTATTATATTTACATAGTTCTAACCTTTTTCTCAATGATTATTGTAAATATCAAATTATTTTGAGAAAATATAACTATGGGGTTATAACCATAAAATCTCATTCAATATGCAATTTAAAATAAAATATCACAAAAATGCTTCTAAAGTCATATGTTAAATATGTGTATGATAATATAAGAGTCAACACAAATTTTAGTCCATAAAATATGGACATGGTGTAACACCCTTCCAAGTGCAACATCATCCTTAAACCATGACATTATACTTTAGAAGTTGTTACTTATAAATTTAGTGGAATTTGCTTAAGTAGCTATAGCGTATTGGAGCGAAACGAGCAGTAACTAATCCATAACTCTTCACAATTATATAGAAATGAAACATAGTATTTATAGGTTACATATCCAAATACATGAAAAAGCTCTTCTTATGAGCTTTGATATACATTTATTTCACTTAAACATTTATACAACAGAACTATTAATGATCTTCAGCCATTGAGCTATTCTGATTCATGCATTTCCAGTATGAGTAACTTCTTTAAATTCTCTTATACTATCTGGAAACAACACGGGAACACACAAACATAGGGGTGAAGATTGTAAAATTCTCAGTAGAGTATCCTCAAATATACAGTTATAGATGTCATCACCATTATTCCAGGTACTTCGGTTTATTAGAAAAAACTATGATCATGCATTACATCTCAAATATTCATTTTTAGAGTTCAAAATCATCATTTCGAATGGGATTGCTTTTAGCATTCACTCACTTAAGAAACATATATAATAAGGCTCGCAATCAAAGTAAATAATGCTAAAGAAAATAATTTGATATGATATGAATATGCATATGTTAAATGCAGTGAAATTATCTTAAAGTGTCCCTTGACATATCAAAGGGGTTTCGGTTTTACTTATGACCACATAACTCCATTCTATGAATTTTTCTCTTTTCATCGACATAGGAAAGACTTAGTTCATACCAAATGGTATTAGTGGATAACACCATACATGGGTAATAGATTGCTTATCATGACTAAGCTCATTCCTATACGTGATCATCAGACTTTATTTTTTCCTTTTCCAAATCTCACATAGTTCTATTCCTAGCCAATACATCTACTGACTCATAATATCTCTATGGAAGTCCCTCATTTTGCTTTCCCTTTCATTCAATATAAGTCTTATTTCTGTTTTGCTCATATATCAGAACATGTACAATTGAAGTTCATACATTCTCTTTTATCACATATATGCATCATTTATTTTTCTTTTTTCCAAATGCATGCATAAAGCACATATAGGCATTAATTCACAAGTAATTTCAATCGCACCTCATAAACCAATCTTTATTCTTCTAGCATGCATTTATATATATCATGAGTCATATGCTCAAATATTCATACTTAAATATTCATGTCATACTAGAACCAAATGCCATTACATCGTCAATTCAAAACATTGGTACAATTCTAGCATTTTGGCAAATTTCACACCTATGTAACAAAAATTAGTTTGCATATCAAACAATCAATTCCAAGACTACAAAAATTATTCATGACACATCAATATGTCTACAAGGTTCTGTAAAAATTTTAGAGATAAAAATAGTTATCTCTCTATGTTAACAACATTCTCAAAATTTGTTGGTCAGATAAATCACCTAATCTCATCTCAAAGTCAAAATCCTTAATTGTTTTATCATAGTAAATGAGTCCAAAAAATTTGAATAAAATTCATAGTTAAGCCTTAAGATGTTTTCAACACCCTATAAAAATTTCAAGTGAAAATTCAATCATTTTCTATAATAACAAAATTAGCAAAATTCATAGCTTCAGATCTAGCAATTCAGTAACAGTATTCATATTCATGGTTCTTGGTTTTTTTTAAGATAGTAAGAGTCTTTAAAATTACCTAATAAAAATCATGGAGTTGCCTTAGGATGTTAACTTCAATATATAAAATTTTTAGCTCATAAATAAAAACTACAAATACATGAGAAAATAGTGAACTAATTCTTGCCTATGAAAAATCTGAAAATCCAGCAACCTAGTTCAAAACTACTCTTGACAAAAATGATTTTCTAGCAACACCAAACTACACCATCAATGTAAATACATCTATATCTATATGTAATTAGAACCAAAAATATCAAATTCAAGAAAGTAAAATATGAAAAAAAAAGAAGTGAACAAGAAAAAGTAAAAAAGAACCCTACTTTTGGAGCTTTAGGACTCTTAGCTCCAAAGGATGTTCAAAGAATAATTTTTCTCACTCCAAGGCCTTCCAACCAACACCAAACCCTTTCTTAGTAGTAGGGTATGATATCTCAAAGTGATAAAAGGTGAGAAATTCAAATTCTAATCGGTTAGTTTGGTAGATCGTGATAAGTAAAACAAGTTTTATGAAGGAATCTTGGAATTTTAGTGATTTTGAGCTAGGCTTTTGGGGATTTGAAAGCAAAAATGTGGGTTTGAGAGCAAGAACAATGGAGGGTGTGTTCTTGGATGGTGCTAGCTGAAAATGATGATGATGGAGTGATAAGGTTTGTGGTTTATGTTTATTTGATATAAATATAGTATGTATTTATGTAAGTAAAGTGTAATTTTCTTTCTTTTTAAAAAGAAATAATGAGATGGCTGACTAGGATTTGGTTTCTTATTCAAAGAATGAATCTTGGCTATCTACTTGGCTTAAGATAAGTGGCTTACTTTAACTTGGTGAGCAAGTTGCTTTTTCGGTATTAAAATCGCATACTGAAATTCCACTGAACGGATGAGATATTAACCCCGGGAAAAATAATAATAAATTAAAGGCCATGATTAAAACTTTCTTTCCAAAAGTTTCAATCCTTGCCATCCACTTACTTGGCCACCAAGTAACTTTACGGTGTTAAAAATCACATATCGAAACTCTACTGAACGGGTAAAACACCATATTTGAGAAACTTAAAACATCTTTATATAGGCCCTAGGTTTAATACTCTATGTGGGCCCTAAGCCAAATACTCTATCTTAGTCCTCAGGTATAGTTACCTTAGCCATGGACACCCTTGGCCCCAATTCCACAGTTACTATTCATTTACGGGCCCAAAAATCACTATTCATGCCCCGCCTGAAATTTTTTTCAATACATCCATTGGGTCATCCTCATCATTTCTAAGACTGTCAGATTTTCAAAATTCTTACTAATAAAGTTCAAATTAATTTTTAAATAACTTTTGAGGTGTTACATTACCACTCACCTTAAAAAGAAATTTTGCCCTCAAAATTTATTTGAAATTGATTTCAAAAAACAGTTTTCATAAATCAAACAAACAATCCACGCACAATTCAATCAAATCGTAAAACGTCCATGTCTCAGATCGGATTGCCAGGTGGTTATGTCCCCTCAGCTCTTAGTAGTCTTGTGTGGTGGCTGCAACGCCCCGATTTTTCTGTCTGAGAAGAAAATGACCAAAATGCCCCTGAGGTCATTTTCGACCCAGAATTCGAGGATGGCCGGCCCAGTAGTCCTTGAAGGGCTAACTCAATGTTTGAAGAGGATTGAATGGCCTTTGAATGGTTTCAGAGGCGAAAGTCTCATTTTCTGCAGTTTCGGGTCAAAATGGTCAAAATACCCTTATAGCGTTTTTACGCGGGTAAAAATGCCGTTTGAGCCCGAAACTTTCCCCGAAGGTTTAAAACAACGTTTTTACATGTTTAAAAGCGTCTGTTTAAGTCCCGGAGGCCCCGGGCAGTTTTAGTGTAAAATTACGATTTTGCCCCTAGAATAGTATTTTTGAGCTTAATGACGTAATTAAGCAAACCTAAGCAATATTAGGCTCTAATCAAAGATTAATTAATTTCCATAATTAATCTAGAGTCAAAATAAACTATTAAAATTAATTAGAACCTAAAATTGCTTAAATTAGATTTAAATCTCTTTTTAAAACTCAAGATTCCAATATTGGAATCTTGAATAATGTTTTCTCTCTCCAATTCCTTAAATCGTGGAATTGTGTCTAGAATTGTTTATGCACTAAAATGAGTTTATAACTCACTAATGATGCAAGACCACTCCTTAAATATGTCTTGACAACCTTAATTACCCATTTTCTCACCTAAACACTTTCTTACAAATTCCTAATCTTAATCCTAATCAAAGATACACCTAAACACAACTCTAAACCACAATTAAAATGCAAGAAATCCTCCCCCATGGCTAATGCACCTTCGGCCACTCCTCCTCCAATTACATCACATGTTGATTTGTTTCTCACTCAAAGAACCATGCTTGAGCCATACCTTGAACCATACCTCACTATACTTTAAACCATACCTCACTATACTTTGAACCATACCTCACCATGCCTCAAGATCACAACATCTCACCTCATGGAACTCATGGGGCTGCCCTTGCTTGGCCAAAACTCCTCTTCCCTCTTGCACCTTGCATTTGTTTCATTTCTCTATAAATAGCATACTTGGGTGAACTTGCATCATTTTGGGTTCATTTGCTAAGTGTAAGTTTTCAAAGAAGCACTTCAAAGTTTCCTTTTTCTCTCAAGTTCAAGTGTTCAAGTTCTTCATCCTCTTCTCTCATCCCAATCTTCAAATCACTTGGTAGGGATTTTCTTTCAATTATTTTCTTTATTTAAGTTCTATTTCTAGTTATGTGTTTATGGTTTCTCTTGAGTCTTTTTAGAACTTCTTTCCCTCTCCTTTTTCTTCTTCATTTTCGGCCATGGGCCTTTAAGGACAAGGGAATGAGAGCTTGATGATGAGGTTCCATGATGATGATGTTCATCACTTGAACAATCTCTAAAGCTTGATCTTTGTTCTTAAGTTAAAGATGTTTTCTTTTGTTCTTTCTTCTTGAACCTTGAAACCTTTCACTTTGATGATGTTTTAAAATGGTTACATGGACTCAATGATGAGGACTCATGATGTTGGTGTTAATGCATCATCAAGATCATGGTCTCTAGAGTTCCAAATGTTTCCTTTTCTTCTTAAAAGTTTCGGTTCCTTTTCCTTTTCTTTCTCCACATTTTTGGCCATGTTGGCCAATAAGGTTCACAATGACTTGATGATGAGAGCTTTTAGATGATGACTATGTGTTCATCATAATGAGGCCTCTAGAGCTTGAGTTTTAATAAAAATGTTATTTATGACCTCATTTCAAGAAAAGAGACTTTGTGTTCTAAAGAACCCTTGAGGTTCACTCTTATCTTTACTTTATCTTGTCATAATAAGTTTGGGTTGAGGTTTAAGTTCCTTTCAAGTCTTGTATGAGCTCTAATAAGAAATAAAATGGACTAGCATTCATATTTAAATTCAAGCTTATGCATTACATATTTACTTTGAGCTTTGCATTCATATTTATTTTCCAAGCCATCACTTAAAGTTAAAGGATAAAGAATGGATTGCACCTCATATTTACATTCTTGTCTAGCATATTTACTTTTCATCACTAAAGAACATAAAGATTTAAAATGAGAGCTTGCACTATCACCTAACTAAATCTCAAAGCCTTTCTATTTCGGCCTTAAAGTCGATTGTTGCTGGGCCTAGAGTACTAAAATAAAGAAATGAACTTGCATATTTATATTTTAAGTTTGCATATTTATTTCAAGTCTTGCATATTTAATTCAAGCCTTGCATATTTATATTTCAAGTCTTGCATATTTACTTTAAGCTCTCACTTCACTTTGTAATGAAGAATAAAAATGAAGTGCATAGCATGTTTAAATTATGTCATCACTTAAAGACTTTAGAGCTCAAAGACTTGCCCATTTTATCTCAAGTTAAAGTTTTATGTGGGGACATTCTTTGAATGCATAATTTTGGTCATGTAGTGATGATGAGCTTGGAATAAGTTTCATCTAGCTACGAGGGCCAACAATCTAAGTTTTACAACTTTCTTTAAGCCTCATGAACTTTATGAGATTAAGACCAAATAAGATTTATGAATTTATTTCTCCTTTAAGGAAGGATAAAGTGGTCACTGACCTAAAGATGTTCTTAGCCTCTTTTACAAAATAAAATGGTTTGCAAAAGAGTTTAGAAGTCCTAAAAATGATTCCAAGAGAAACTAGCAACTTATATGTTTTAGAAATATCAAGTTATGCATCTTTTCGGAGACTTAATGTTTCGGTTCTTCCATGATGAGTTTGCTGCTGTATGATGATGTTTTAATGTGTTAGAATGTGTGAAAATTATGTATGATGAAGTAGGAACATTTCTATGCATGATAGGAGGGAAACTAGCTTTCTAGAAAAATCGTAAAGTCAAGATTTAGCATAGTTTTAACCCATTTATTTTTGGATACTGCCCAAACTGTTTCAATGGGAATATAATCAGATTAGGATTGTTTAATCATGAAAAATTTGGTTACATTTGAAGTAGGATTAAATTTTAGCATCTATAGAGAAACTAGTAACTAGAAAACCGTAAAATCGCAATTCTAGAACTCTTAGAACATTTAATCTTTAGAGTCTGTCCAGCGACCTCATAATACAGCAAACATGGTTTATAATTAGTTCTTAGATATAGGAATGTCTCATAATTGGCTTAGGTTTAATTTATAGCACCTTAGGCGAAGATGGAACTGAGAAAAGGTCTAAGACGTAAGTGCTAGAACCCCGTAATTGTAAGTTTATAATTCTGCCCCCTAAGGAATGGAGTTGCCCAGATTTATTAAAGAGCATAAATAATAGTAATATTTGTTAGAAGAGAATCCTTATGTGCACAAGAGGTTGATAGAAAATGATAGGTTAATTACATCACAAGTTTAAGACTCGTAAAGGTCAAAGCATAAGATACCGTAGGACCAAGAGCATAATGAATTTTCAATGTGGCTTGTGAACGTATGAGAATGATTATGAGGATGATTTGATGTCTTATGATGATGTTGAATGGTTATGCATGTCCTACAAGTTTCGTGGCATAAAGCAAGTTTAAAGGAAATCCGGTGAACGCCATTATGCTGCCGAATTTCCCATCAAACTTGAGAATTTGAGAAAAGTTTGTGAAAACTCCTGGGTGACACCAGTTCGGCCGAGCACCCCCAAGAATGGTTTTGGGTGACACCGGTTCGGCCGAGCACCCCCAGAACAGATGTGACGTAACACTGAGACACATTTCTCCGGCTATGGTGGGGAGGAAACAAATCCGTAAGGGTATTGATATTGGGCTTGCCAAAGCGGACAATTCACTGTGTACTAGATACCAATAGAGCGTTTCAGAGAAGGAAATGATCCTAAGATAGGTGATCCAAGAAAGTTATGTATACTCCCTCTATTAGCCCATATTAAATCTAGTGATGACTAGTTAGGATTGAGCTCATTCCTAGGCGATAGGTGAGACGTAGTTTGGTGACCAGATTATCGCCGGGCCGGTGAGTCGGTTGGATTTTTGGTGGATATGTTAAGAGGGTGGTCTTAAGGAAAAAGAACTTAAGAGTTCAACTTATGAGAAAGATGTCACATGAAAAGTACTGTACCTTTTATGCCACGCATATGATTCATGTTCCTTTATGTGGAGCCTAAGAGCAATGACGTTCATGTTAATGTGCATATGGTATTGTCATGCATTCATCAAATATCTGTTGCATCCATGCCATTAAGACTCATACTAAAAGACACCCACTTCGGATAAATAGATTTGGAAAGCTTAAAACCGAATCTTATGCATGTACACCTTTTTCATAATTAAAACTGAGGTGGCTGGGGACGACGACGATGACACTCGTGTTAGAGTCGGGAATCCCTATTGAGAATCTTGGATAAGTTTCTCATCCCTTTCTTTTCTTCCGTGGCGTTTCTAGACGAGGATTACAACGAAGTTCATGACTTCTTCTAAGGCTCGTGCTTAAGGGTCACACTAGCAAATGGAGTAGTGGATCGCCGCGGACGCATAGATAGTTTAGCTTTTGGATTGATACTCATCCAACCTCATAGGTGGATAAAGATCACTTCATATAAATAGGCATGTTTTGATGTAAATAATGGTACAACGATGCTAGTAATTTATGTATTTATGAAGGAGTGATGATATTATGATTGTTATGTATGATGCTATGCTTCATGATTATGAATGGTGTGATTACTTTTCTTGCACGATGTGGTTATGACGAACGTTAGGTTAGCGCACGGCTCGCGTTTTATTTTTCAAGTTTCGAAAAAGAAAAATTTATTCGTATCTTCCGCTAAGTATTTTAATGAAAGGTTTTAAAGAATAAGACTAAAAGAGTAATAGACTAATGATTAACCTAAATATATTCTAGAGTATTGGGTTAAAAATTAGGATGTTACAGTGGCTTCCTAGTAGATTTTGGATATTTCTTTGGACATTCCCAAATATTATGCCCCAATTTTCCACTGTGGTAGCATACATATTGCCCAACCAAATAAGGTTTACTCCTATGGTTCTTCCCATATTTTGGGTAATCCTGCCACATGGTTGACTTTTGTAGCTGTTTGTCCTTAGAAGGAATTGGTCAAAACTGGTTCTATTTGGGAGGAGCATCCTCGTTACCCTAGTCTTTAAGTAGCAATCTTTTATTAGAATTGTCCTTAGTAGATTGGGTGATTGCTAGCTTCTTATTGGATACCTCTATATGCCAGCACTTGATTACTATAGTTGCATAATCCCTGATCTCTAAGAAACTTACAAGTGCCTCAGTATCCTCCCATAACCTCCTTCATACTTCATGCACTTCCAAGTTTCATTAGATTCCATTGATAGATAGCAGAAAATTTACAGAGCTCTTTGAACTTAGCCATGTACTCTACTACACTCATGGATCCTTGCTTAAGTGCTATGAACTCTAACTCCTTTGCATTCCTTACAGAAATAGGAAGATAGTTATGATAGAAAGCTTCCTTAAAAACATTCTAGGTGACTTCAATCTGAGAGGTTTCAAACAATCCATTAGTGCTAACCCACTAGAATTTTGCATCAGCTTCCAACATGTAAGTAGCAAAGGCCACTTTTTGGGTCTCCGTACAAGTAAGAACTAAAAAAATATTCTCTATAGCCTTAATCTATTCTTCAGCTTTGTTTGAATCAAAAGCTCCTCGGAATTGCAAAGGTTTGCTTTCCTGAAATCAACAAATTTCTAATACTCCACATCCACCTCTACTCCCCCAACATTCGTAGCCAGGTTTCGCTCATCATTGTAACTCAATCTTTCCATCATTTGGTTAGCCACTGCAGCTTGTTCTCTCATAGCAGCAGCCATTTCATGGAGAGTACTTATCATGTCTTTCAGCTCAGCGTTCCCATTCCTATTACACTTGTGGTCTGCCATTAGTTCCTAAACACACCAAACAAAAGATATTGAGTTGATCAAGCTTGACGCTATGCTAAGTGTGATAGCAACCAACTACATCACCACTACACTATAATGCATATCTAAACCCTATATCCTATCATATAGATAAGATTCAAGGCATGACAATCCTTAAGGTCCTACTACGAGGAATTGCTTTGATACCATAATGTAACACCCTCCCAATTGTAACATTATGCTTAAGCCATGACATTATACTTAGGAGTTGTTACTTATAAATTTAGCAGACCTTGCTGAAGTAGCCATAGCATATTAGAGCGAAACGAGTAATAACTAATCCATAACTCTTCATAATTATATAGAAAGGAAATGGAGTATTTATTGCTTACATATCCAAATACATGAAAAAGCTCTTCTTATGAGCTTTAATATACATTCATTTCACTTAAACATTTATACAACAGAATTACTAGTGGTCTTTGGCCATCAAGCTATTATGATTCATGCATTTCCAGTATGAGCAACTTCTTTATTCTCTTGTACTATCTAGAAAGGACACAGGAACACACAAATATAAGGGTGAGAATTGTAAAATTCTCAGTAGAGTATCCCCAAATACACAATTATAGATGTTATCATCATTATTCCAGCCACTTCGGTTCATTACAAAAATCTATGATCATGCATTACATACAAAATATTCATTTTTAGAGTTCAAAATCATCCTTCCAAAGGGGGTTGCTTTTAGCATTCACTCACTTAAGAAACATATATCATAAGGCTCATTATCAAAGTAAATAACACTAAACAAAATAATTCGATATGATACAAATATACATATTCTAAATACAGTGAAATTATCTTAAAGTGCCATTGACATATCGAAGGGGTTCCGGTTTTACTTATGACCATAGAACTCAATTCCATGCATTTTTCTCTTTTCATTAATATAGGGAAGACTTAGTTCATACCAATGGTATCACTGGATAACCTCACACCTAGGTAATAGACTCTTATCATGATTGAGCTCATTTTTTTATGTGATCATCAGACTTCATTTTTTCCTTTTCCAAATCTCACACAGTTCTATTCCTAACCGATACGTTTATCTGTGAACACCCGATTTTGTTCAATCTTTGAACAATAAAATCCAAAAATATGCATCTAGTTTACCTCTTTATTTTATTTACAGTTTCTTTAATTACTTACTAAAAAAAAAAAGAAAAGAAACAGGAGGTTCACGGACTTGTGTCCGATTCTCCTTCCTTTTCTCTCATCCCCGAGACGCACATGTGAACTACTGAAATGAGTGAAACTTTTAGAAAAATTAAAAAAAAAAAGATGGAGGACATCATGATGATGTTTTCTCCATTATTTGGAAGACGTTGAATTTTCTTTCGGTGATGAGTGGGGATCACACTACAGCCAACCTCTGCAACAAAATTTCATCATCAGAGAACTACGGATATAAATTCATCATCATTACAATTGAGAGGGGGGGCCAGAGAATTTTAGGACACCAAAAAATTTTCAGTAGCATATCAGTTGAAATTGGAGGATAACTAACAGATACAAAGAAGGAGAACAATTCAATCAATCCAGCAACAAGAAAGGAAGAATCAGGTAATAACAGCAGCAATATTATCATCATCAATTTTTTTTTTTAAAAAAAAGGAGCAAAAGAGAGACGGAGAGGCCGCGACCTCCCCCCACCGCCGCGGCCTCCTCATGGTATCTTCCTTAGCCACCGTCTTCCCCCTCCCATCGTTCCCCCTCCATCATTTTCTTCCTCAGTTCCCTCTCCAGCCACCACCATCGATATCTCACTCACTTGCCATATACACATTTAAAGCCTGAAATTATCCTTGCAACAAACTGAGAAAAAAGCAAAATCAAGCAGAGATAGACACGGTCCATAAATCCATCAACGGTCCAATTTAACAATAAAAGTCTCAACTCCTACATCAGCACAAAATAAAAATTTTAGTTTCAAAAAAAAAGAAAGGAAAATAGAAGAAACCAATGTTCTGCCATCTTCGCGGTTGCGGTGGCGTTCGGACCTGCCGGCGTTCTCGGGCCTCTTCCTTCGGCGACACCGACCAGCCACCATGATCGCTACCACCATCGCAGATCGTCTCTGGCCAGATTCCCCCTCTCTCTCCGTGCGGTCACCACTTCACGCGGCCTTCAAGCACCGGGATCGCCATCGTACTCCGGCGCACATCGCCACACGGCGACTTCGAGATCGTGGCCTCCCCCTTCAAGCCCGCCAGCTCCGCATGTCCCTTCTCTGTTCTTCCCGTTGCGGTGGGAAGGCCCAGCATCGTCGCGCCATCACCCAGCCTCCGCGAACCCATTACCGCCGCCCCTTTTTCCCTCTCCTTCGGTAGCGAAATCATCACCCTCCCCTTCCCAAATTGGGTTCTCCTCTCGGCCGCCATCCTTCGCGGATCCTCTCCTCCTTGGCCGGTGGACCTCCCATCGCTATCTCCTCGCCTTATCTCTTCTCACCCTCTTCTCTCACTCAACCAGTATGTGTGTCATGAAGGAAGAGAGAGAAATGTGTTTTTGTGTAATAATGTGTGAAAGAGAATATCAAGTATGTGTGTGTGTGAGAGATCCGTGAGTGATTGAAATAGAGAGAGAGGGAGAAACGCGTGGATATGTGAGGGAGTGTGTTTGTGAGCGTGTGAAAGAGAGAGAGAGATGTTTTTTTTTTTTATTTTTTTTCTTTTCCCTTTTTTTTCTGAAATTTATTTATATATGTGTACATGTTCACGAGCATAAGAAAGAGAGAGAGAGATTTTTTTTTTATTTCTTAAGTAGGGATTTAAATTAAATTTGTATGTGTGTGTGTTTTAAAAGGAGTTTTTAAAAAAGGAATAGTGGGATTCAGATTAAACTTGTGTGTATTAGTTTTTTTTTTTTATTCATCTATATTCTTAGATTAATGTCATTATATTTTGTTGGTTTAGATATTGGGTTTTGTTTACTTTATTTCATTTTAGTTTAGGAAATTACTTGTTTGGATTTGAGTCTAAATAATAGAAAGGAGTTTCATTTATCTTGAGTTTCAAGTAAATATTCGAGCTTTTGGATTTTTTTTTCTTTATTTATTTTTTTAAAAAAAAATTATATATGATGAAA
Organism: Dalbergia cochinchinensis; assembly: GCA_031216125.1. Classification (NCBI taxonomy): domain Eukaryota; kingdom Viridiplantae; phylum Streptophyta; class Magnoliopsida; order Fabales; family Fabaceae; genus Dalbergia; species Dalbergia cochinchinensis. Next base: position 27,165,862 of record CM062371.1, read on the forward strand.
AATATAGAATTTGTTCAGGAAATTATTGGATAGAATTGTTTTATCAGAGCAGATTTTGGGTTCGTTTATTTGGATTTAGATATGCTCGTTAAGTTAAAGTTTTTTTTAACATTTGGGATTTGCTTATTTAGATCTAAATTAATAAAGAAGAGTTTTTTTTTATTTATTGTTCGAAATAAGTATTTGAATATTTTGCTTTCTTAAGATTTTATTGATAAATTGTATTGTAAAAAAAAAAAAGAAAAAAGGTTTAACCGAACCGGGATAGCTTGTTAATCACATGTTATAGAATATTTTAGCTGTGACAGCTTAATATTCTGAAATTCCTTTTCACAATTCATTTTATTTGTAAAATTTTTTAATACTTCTTTACTTGTCTTTTTATGCAAATTTTGTAATTTTGTATTTATAAATAATTTCTTTTTCTAGAATATTTTATTTAATATTCATTTAAGTGGATAATTGGGGGATTTTAGATAATGAGGTTAATTTAGCCGTAACGGCTTGTTAACTTGATGTTGGGACATTTGAGTTGCGACAACTTGATGTTCTAAATATCTTTTGTAAAGCTTTTTTATTTCTTTTACAAGAATACAAAAAATGAATCTTCGCTTTTTTTAGATTCTATTCGTAAATATTTGTTATTTAGAAGAATTCTTTTAAAATTATATGCTTATCGTCAAATGCTTTGTTTTAAATAAAAAAGGTTAGCTTGGTCGTGACGGCTAGTTAATTCATTTTTAGGACATCCGAATCAAATAATGGTGCACTAAAAATTCTTTTCTTTAAAGAGAAATAAATTCCTTTAATTCTCTTGTAACATATAATAAATGTTTGAGAAAGGTTAATTAGTTAATTTGCACAATTAAAGTGACCGGCCCAAGGACGGGTGTACTAGGGTGCGTGGGATTAAATTCCTGCCCTTCCCTATACATAACCGACTCCCGAACTCAAACTGGTTTCAAAGACTATTCTCTAAAAATGGGTTTTTCCAACGTTTTTCCCAATTTTAAATAAACTTGGTGGCAACTCCATAATTTTCAAACTAAACAAAAAAAAAAATTTTCTTTTTCTCCGTCATCTCCCGTCTGATCCCTATGGGCATAAAGATACTTTATAATATCTTTAGAGAAGTTTTTATTTTTGCCTTCCCCTTCATTCAACATAAGCCTTGTTTCTGTTTTGCCCATATGTTAGAATATGCATAATTGAAGTTTATACATTCTCTTTTGTCACATACATGCATCATTTTTTTTTTTCCAAATGCATGCATAAAGCACATATAGGTATTCATTCACAAGTAATTTTAATCATGCCTTCTAAACCAATCTTTACTTCTTATAGCATGCATTTATATATCACAAGTCATATGCTCAAATATTCACACACAAATATTCATGTCATACTAGAACCAAATACCATTATATCATCAATTCAAAGTATTAGCACAATTCTAGCACTTTGGCAGATTTCACACCTATGTACCAAAAATTAGTTTGCATACCAAACAATCAATTCCAAGAGTATCAAAATTATCCTTGACACTTCAATGTGCCCACAAGATCCAATAAAAATTTCAGAGCAAAATAATTTTCTAGCTATGTTAATAAAATTATACAAATTTGGTGGTTAGAGACCACCTAATCTTAGCTCAAAGTCAAAATCCTTAATTTTTTTACTATAGTAAATGAGTTCAAAAAATTCGAATAAAATTCATGGTTAAGCCTTAAGATGTTTTTAACATAGTGTAAAAATTTTAAGGGAAAATTCAATCATTTCCTATAGTAACAAAATTATCAAAATTCTTAGCTTTAGATCTAGCAGTTCAGCAGTAATATTTATAGTCACAGTTCTTGATTTTTTTAAGATAGTAAGAGTCTTTAAAATTACCCAAGAAAAATCATTGAGTTGCCTTAGGATGTTAGTTTCAACATATAAATTTTTAGCTCATAAAAAAAACCTACAAATGCATGAGAAAAATAGTGAACTAACTCTTGCATGTGAAAAATCTGAAAATCTAGCAACCCGGTTCAAAACTTCTTTTGACAAAAATGGTTTTCTAGCAATATCAAACTACTCCATCAATGTAAATACATCTATATTTATGTGTAACCATACATTATTAGAACCAAAAAAATCAGATTCAAACAAGTAAAATCTGAAAAAAAAAAAAATAGAAGTGAACAAGAAAAGGTACAAAGAACCCTACTTTTGGAGCTTTAGGGCTCTTGGCTCTAAAAGATATTCCAAGAATGATTTTTCTCACTTCAAGGTCTTCTAACTAATGCCAAACCCTTTCTTAGATAGTAGGGTATGATATCTCAAAGTGAGAAAAGGTGAGAAATTCAAATTCCAATTGATTAGTTTGGTAGATTGTGATGAGTAGAAAAAGTTTTATGAATGATTCTTTGTGTTTTAGTGATTTCGAGCTAGGGTTTTGGGGAGTTGAAAGTAAGAATGAGGGTTTGAGAGTAAGAACAATGGAGGATGTTCTCTTGGAGGGTGCTGGCCGAAAATGATGATGATGGAGTGATAAGGTTTGGTGGTTTATGTTTATCTTTATATAAATGTAGTATTTATGTAAAAGTGTAATTTTCTTTCTTTTAAAAAAGAAATAATGAGATGGATGATTAGGATTTAGCTTCTTGGTCAAAAAATGAATCTTGGCTATCCACTTGGTTCAAAATAAGAGGTTTGCTTTAACTTGGTGAGTAAGTAGCTTTTTTAGTGTAAAATCGTTAAACTCTAAACCCGAAATTCCACCAAAAGGATGAGATATTGGCCCTCAAGTAAAATAATAATAAATGAAAGGCCATAATTAAAACTTGCTCTCCATGTTTCAATCTTTGCCGCACCAACCAATTAGCATAATGTCGTTAGTAAGGGTTATTTGGCCACCAAATAACTTTTATGCATTAAAAACTGCACATCGAAACTCTATCGAACAGGTAAAACACCATACCCAAAAAACTTAAAATATTTTTACATGAGCCCCAGGACTAATTAATTCTCTATGTGGGTCCCAAGCCTAATACTTTATCTCGATTCTTGGGTTTAGTTCCCCTAGCGCTGAACATCCTTGGCCCTGGTTCCATAATTACTATTCATGCCCTGCCTGAAATTTTTTTAACATGTCCATTGGGTCATCCTTATTATTTTTAAGACCGTCAAATTTTTAAAATTCTCACTAATAAAGTTTAAATTATTTTTTAAATAATTTTTGGGATGTTACACGCGACATCAATTTAATCTTTATAAGTTTTTTTTTGCATAAAAAATAATTAAAATTTAAAAGTATTTAAAAATATAAAGTTAAGAAAAAATGTAAAATATGGAAATTTTAAATTTTATATTTAATATTATGGATATTTTATTTAGTAGTTAAATATTCCATGTATATGTTTATAATTACAATAATTTTTTGTATAAAATAATAAGTTAATATAGCTATATTTATAATTTCACAAAGTAAGACCGAGTCATATTTATCATTAATAATTAGATTTACTGATGATTTCGACAAATATATCTTTTGATACTCTTTTATACTTTTCTTTTCTGGCAGACATACTCTTTTATACTTTACATAAACAATTTAATGAAACGAAAATTATCAATATGCTAAAAGAAAATTGTATGATTTTTGTTCTACAAATTTTTATTCTACAAGATATATTTAAGTAACAAGTATAAATTATATTATAATATAACAACTTTAAAATATTATTGAAATGTTAATATTTATTTATAATTGTCATTAATTAGTATAATTGATCTCCTATTTTAGATAATTTTTAAAAAATTAAAAAATTTAAATTTAGATATTGTAGAATATAAAGAGTTCAGAGTTCATCACAAAAAATGAAAAGTCAAAAACTATATATAAGATACACTGATGAAAATTAAAAAAAAATTCTAAGTAAAAAAATAAAAACTAATAAAAGATTAAGAAAAATATCATATGGTAACTATAGTAAGAGCGGCAGATGTACATAGCCTTTCCTTCACTTTGCTTTAGGATAGCTTTGAAATATTGGTAACTACAGTAGAATACTTTTAAAGTATACATATAGATAGATGCTTGTATAATCAGGTTTCATATTTGATATCCAATGCTAGGAGTGAAGCTTGTCAATTTAATTTTTTTTTAACACATGACTATATATGTTATATTATGTGAGGGGAAAGAGACAAAATAAATAAATGCTGAGTGTTTGCTAAAATTAATACTGTTTATTTCTTTCTTTAAATCACATGATCATATAAAAAATATTTAGAGAATTCACTTCTAAATGACCATATAAATGCATGGTGTACAATACTATTATATCCTACGAAAATATTTAATATCGTGGCCCATGTTGTTTAAAGAGTGTAATGCATATGTTTGATACAGTTTTCGAAAAATTTAAAGAAAGAAAGTTGCATTCTTGTTGTAGCTGATACTTTTCATATAATGGTGATCATTTAATCTAACAAATAATATTAGAGCACAACGGCATATTTTTGACAACTAGATTTAACATTTAGGCATATGGCCCCAAAAATATGTGCGACCCGTATACTTCATGCAGTTTTTTTGACCTAGTTGTATGCATTTGATTAACATAACTTTCTATCATTTCTTTCCCCATAAACATGAGCATTTGAACTGGCAAATGGTTTGGTTCTTTGGAATCTTCCTTGATGCTTAATTGGTTCTCTCCATTTCTTTTCTTTTCTTATTTTTTTTAGCCTCCCCTCAGAGTTTGGAGCACATGCTTCTGCTTTTGAGGGTCTATAAATACCATTAGGTGGTAGGCATTCAAATATCAATCCTCCTTCAATTCCTTCCCCCAAACTCCCATCCTTTCCACCCTTGTTACACCTTTAACCCTTAAACTCAGCTTCCTTTGCCTCCATCTGTTTACTTTCTCATCCTCAAATTTTACCCATGGCAAACTTCACTCGCACTTGCTTGCTCTTTGTACTGTTGGTTTTGTCTCATTTACTACTGCCTACAGAAGGTAGGAATTTGAGACAAAGCATTCATCCCCCAAATGCTACCCCTTCCAGGGCAGTGATGAGCAACGCAACTGGCACAGCAGAAAATGCTGTTTCCAGCCCAGGCCAAGACCATAGCATTAGAAGCCTTGAGGGAGATGCTGAAGCCTTTAGACCCACCACTCCTAGCCACAGCCCTGGTGTTGGTCATTCCTTAAACAATTAAACAATGCAAATGCAACGGACTACATAGTAGCTATGCCGTCCAAAAAATTCATGTACCCGCGTAATAGTTGTTTGAGTGTTCTAATTAGTGCTATTTCGTTTTATTGTGTGGTTGGTTCTTGTTTGCACTAGGTATCGATATATTCTAAGAGTATGTTTGTTAGTTTGGATTTTGGAGGAGAAGGGAGAGAAAATGAGGATTTATAATATAATTTTACACTAGAAGTCCTCCTCTCCCCCCTTTTTTCCTCCAAAATCTAAACCCACAAATATACCCTATGACAATTAGAATTTTATTTAAAGTATTATTATTTCAACACTTAAAAATAGGTATCCAATTAAGACACCTATTCTATTATCATGAGATATGATGGATTGATGAAAAAAGTGAAGATCAGCATTACATCCAATAATAGTGGAATAGGTGTCTCAATTGAATACTCATTTTTTAGTGTAAAAATAATATTTGCCCTTTTATTATTATGCATGCATGCAATATTATAGTTTGTAGTAGGCTTTCTGTGTTGGACTATATTAAATAGCATATGTTTCGTTATATTCTTTATGAAAATGTGATCTCTCTTCTCTCCTCTACTTCATTATCTCTTGCCCAGACTATTGCTGTTGTTCTTCGTCCTGTTACTATATAAATTAACTTGATAAAAAAGATCGCATGTTGGTTATAGATACTACTCCACATGCACAAAAACCATATCTTATAACCTAACTCTCCTACCTCCAAGTTAAAGAGAAAAAAACTTTAAACTAATATTATTCACATAATAATTACACTTCACTGGCAGTTTCAACAGCTATTTAGGCTTATTTATACCTAACAAAGTAACTGGCTCAAAATAAATAGACCAAGCGATTGCGTCAACGTGTGGATCCTCACATTTTCTGTGTCTATCTCTAGCTAGGGTAGGCAGTAGGCGCAGTTTCTGCGCCAGAATATCTCGTTATCACATAAAGTAATTTATGTTGATTCATTCTTTTACAAAAATGAATTTATATTATATTAACTACGACTTACATACTATGTTTTCGAGCCAGGCTAGTCACAATTATCGCAAATCATAGAAAAATTATTTATCCTAAAAGTTTAAGTTGAAAGCTAGAAGCACATAGATAATTTTATATTTAATATACCTAGCACACAATAATATCCTTTTTTTTGGGCTTAAAACATAATAACTTACAAGAATGATAGATAATAAGAATTGAATTCTTGATTACTTGGCCATGAATGCTTTGATATCATGTCAAAAAAATCTTTTCTAAAAGCCTAAATTAATATGGAGAAGCAAATGAATAGTCTTAATTCTAACATGTGGATGTTTTGAGATGAGTGAAAAATGGGAACTAATAATGGAATCAGCAAAAGTGAAAATGAATATAGAAAAAGTAATGCTATGAAGTCATAAACTTTTGTTAGAATTTAATGGTCATAATAATGTGATATGATTGCAAAAAAAATGATTATTGACTCTATTTTTATCTAAAATTTATAATAATTTCTATGAAAGATCATGGGAAAGTTTAAATTAGTAACTGTAACGTGAAGTTATGATGTGGGATTTGTTCAGTGTATGGCAGGTGGGTCTTCTGAGTAGTTCTTTCTTTCTCATGGTAGATTAAGCACCGGAGATAAGTACTTGCAACGGCACTCTAATGCCCAAGTCAAAACAAACATGATAAAAGTAAAATAAATAATGGGAATAAATAGTTTACCCTAAAAGATTTTCCTTTTTCTATTTATATCGCTTGAATATGTTAAAAATAGGTAATCCTAAGCTGCTATATAGCATAAACGTGTAAGAAATATTGCTAAGGATGTTCTTGTAGAACGTGTACTATGTTCCGCACTAATGATGCGCTGTTCATGCTCTTGTTCCATCCAGTGGAGGGGTCCATTCATCTTCCCCACATTATGGTCATTGGTCTATATCTGAGGTCACTGTTTCGAAGATCATCACACGTTTTTGATCCCACAGTATCCTAGATACCGAGGGGTATCTAAGCACGAAGGCAAGCAAGGCCTCAACAAATGGATACAGTGGAGTTCGCTAATCAGGACGGTTCAGCTAGTGTCCGTCGAGTCCTGGCCTCTTTCCAGGGTCCTAGCCCTGGGGTCGTAACAGTAGCTATAAGCACATGAATAGTTTTAATTCTAGCAACCAAGATGAAAAATAGCAACTAATTAATTGTAGGGTGTTTTGGGATGAGTGAAAAATGGGAACTAATAATGGAACAGGGAAAAATAAAAACCAATATAGAAAAAACTAAGGCCATGAAGTTATAAACTTTTGTTACAATTGAATGGTCATAATAATGTGATATGGTTATGCACGAAAAAAATGTAATATGATTATTGAATCTTTATTTTTATTTAAAAATTATAATAATTTATGAAAGATCACGTGGAAGCTTAAATTAGTAAGTATAAGCATATGAATAGTGTTAATTCTAACAATTGAGATAAAAAATAGCAATTAATAAATTACAGGGTGTTTTGGGATGAACGAAAAATGGGAACTTATAATCAATGAAGAGAAAACCGGATCGGACCGGCCGGTCCGACCGGGTTAACCGGGAACCGGTCCGGTTAGCATAAAAAAAATTGGGGAAAGTCAAAATCGGTCAAAACCGGAAAAATTAGGAAAATCAGATTAGTCTGACCGGTTTTTTTTTTTGTAAATTTTTTTTTTATTCTAAAACTTAGATATTGATATCTTATGGTAGTTATAGAGCAAAAATAAAAAAAAAATGGAACCAAAGAAGGACATTAACAAAATTTATTGGGTTGTTATTCTACTCTTTCCATTAATTGTAAATTGCTCACCATAAACCTCACTGGTAACTAACAAATATTGTTTTCAAATGCTTTTTGATAGTGCTGAGGTTGAGACTAGAGAAATTTTATATGGATTATGTTTATTTTTATAGATCTATGAATATTTTTTTGTTCATTATGTTAATATTAATGATTTAATATATTTATTTATATTCTAATTAATCATATGTATATATTTATATATATTTTTATTACATTCCAGTTGAACCCCGATTGAACCGATTGGACCTCTAAACCTTTGAATCAGTACCTTGACCGGTTCGATACTCGGTCCGATTTTCTCTTCCTTACTTATAATGGAACAAGGAAAAGTGAAAATCAATATAGAATAAAAAATTGCGATGAAGTCATAAACTTTATCACTATTTTAATGTTCACAATAATGTGAAAATAAGATGAGTAAATATTGATTATTAGATTTTATTAATAATCAAAATTAAAGCATAAAATTATAACTTTTTAAATGAACATATAGGTATTAATTACTATTAGTTAATTTTGACCATATATATATAATTAGAGAAATTATTATGTACTCTTATATGTAGTAGATTTTGCATTGACATAATATTTATGGCACAAATACCCCATTTGGACCGCACATTTTTAGGGTAGTAATGTTATATATTCCAAAAAAATTATTACTCTTTAAGATTATAATAAAAATTATTATTGTAAGAAATATAGTGGTATATTTCACTTACACGTTTAGTTAAAAATCAACGTGCGTGTCACATGGCCTGAAACTTGTATGCCAAAATAAATTGTCATGCATGTAAACCCTTAAAATAGAGTATATTAAGTGACTCGATTTCATTCCAACACTCCCATTAATTTTTCATATTTTTCTTTTTTTGTTGTGTATCACTACTTATACTAAAATTGAATGTCAACTGCCACAATACAGCCATATATTCCGGTATAAATAATTTTGGTTTTATTACCGTTGTTTGTGGCATTTCTGAGTGGCAGGCAATATAACAAGTTATGTGGTGTAACTATGAAAACGAAACTTGTAATTATTACTTGCTTCATTTCATAATATTTGTCATTTTTATGCACTGTAACATTAAAAATTAAATATATTTAACTATAAAATATTTGTATTCAAATATATTAACTTTTCAAAATACTATTTTATCCAAAATAACAAATATTATATAATAGAGGAAATATAAGGTTAGTTTTAATATACTGATAGTACAAAACTTTTTATATTATCATCAAAATATATCATTTTATTTAGGGTAAAATGAATTTTACCTCATAAACTATAGGTCATGTGTAGTTTATACCATGAGTTTCAAAATGTATATTATGACACTCTAAACTTTTCAAACAGTGCAAAACACCCTTTAACACAATTTTAGCAACTCGTGAAAGTATGATTTATATGTACCTAACCTCCTGAAACTTCTAATTTATGCAACCTAATATCTTGTTTATGAACTTTGTTATATACTTAACTCCTCTGATTTTTTTTATTACGTGCAATCCAATATCCTAATATGATATAAAATTTTGCACTGTTTAAAAAATCAGAGATTTTTTTGCCCTATTGAAAAATTTAAATTGTTGCGATGGACATTTTAAAAAGCTAGGTATTAATTGTACATAACCTAAAATTTAAAATTATAATGCATTTAATCTTTTTATTAAATAATTTTTTATGTACCGGTATAAAACTCAATTATTTTTATTAATATAGTAGTAGATGATTAGATATAAATAAATAGCAATTAAACTGATAGGAGTATTGCTGAGTGCTCTTATAAATTCGCGATAGACCCAATCACCCAAATAACGAAATTCGCGGAAAACTTCTGCGGCATCCTAAGGTTTTTATTGAAAATATGTTTACATATACAGTTAACGCAAAAGGTTTAAACAGTGCAGTACCCATTTCCGATATAATGGAGTCTCAAAATTGTCCAAAACATCGAGAAGCATTGATATAAAGTACTTCATGATTCTTTGTGAAAACATTTCGACAGGGAAATGGAAATGCGTGCAAAATTAATCAGCGATACATCTCATCAACCAAGCATATTCATTATATTTTACAGAGATTCATGCATTTAAAATCATTAGCAAGCACTGACTGCAGAACTTCAAGAATTGGGGGTGGCAATGATCATCCGAACTGAGGGTAACCACTTTGTACGTTGATCTTTCAATGTATTAATTTCCTCCTGATTTCTACGAAGATAGTTAAAAGTAGACGAAGATCATATTTGTTTGTTTGTACTTTTTATTGAAAAGGGAATCTTTTAGTTTTCTTTGTTTCTTCTTGTTTACATTCTTTTCGGGGTACTTGATTTGGGATCCTCTTGGTCGCAATGCGAGGTTAGGTTCGCCAGCCCTGTAAGGGCACGGTTCTCAGAGTTAAACCAAAATATAAAAGGTAGGTCGCACAACCATATAGCACTTAATTTATGTGTTCATTAACTCCGAAAAGTTATAATATTGGTTAAACCTGGGAAAGCATACAGCAAATCCCACATGAAAAGGCCAAAATCCTAATGAATGGCTTTGCAAGTGGAACCCCTTAGTGGGAAGGTGCATGTGGACTAAATAGTGACAAATGTACACACACCCTTTCAAAATTTGGAGTTACCGACCAAGCAACCCTTGAGTTGTATGAAGGGCAAAAGACACTTTTAAAGATCATAAATGACACCTTGTACTACTTAAATAAAGTTCAAATAGATTAATTTCAAACTAGGTACTGAGGGTACGTAAACATCACCACCCCCTAGGCCAAAGTACACATATAAAATAGAAGCTTTTGCCATAGAGGAAGAGAAAAAAGACACATCGTCAAATTGCACGAGGGGGGGGGGGGGAGAGAGAGAGAGAACAATACAACTACGGTGCTGGATAACATGGTGAGGGTATGTTTGGGACCATCTCATGGTCCAACCCCAAAAATTATGAAATGTACCCTTAATTATTTGAAAATTGTTCTTAGAGTCATTCTTTTAACTTATTTGCTAATGCGTTATCATCTTCATCATCCCCAAACCCAGGGTTCATCTCCCAAGCTTTCCTCGGCTACTGCCATTAGCAGTTTGCAACGCCATGGAGGAGCAAAGCATTTCAAAATCCAAAAGCCTCTCCTTCTCTTCTCTCTCCCAACACCACCATTGACCCTTTCCCCTTTCGCTGAGACCAAAAACACTTCGATTTTTTTAACCCCTACACGCCCTAGTATGTGTTTCTCTGCAACGCCGAACAATAACCTAAGAAAAAACCACTGAGAAAAAAAAACGAAGAAGTAAGCTTCAGAGAACCCAAAACCCAGAAGAGAAAAACCAATCTTCACAAAAAATTAAAAAGGGCACCCTTCTTTTCAATGAAACCAAAAATGAGTATCCAAATAAATTTCTAGGGTTTCTCCTTCCCTCAATAATCCTATCTTGGGACATCAAGCTGATCTCTCATTGTGGTGGGTGCAATGTTCAACTACATTAGCATAAATGAAATCCGCAATCTGTATTAGGTTGATTTTGTTTATTGTTCGTTTCTATTGCTTGGGTTGAATTGTAATTCCATCTCCATCGTAAAGATCAAGCTTGAAAACAGATGCAGAAGAAATTGCTCGGGGATTGAAGTTGAACACTAAATCCTTCTTATCTGATGAGCTGGAATGAACTCTTGAGGCATAGTGGAGGAATAGCCTTGAGAAATACCTGGAATTTCAATTGAAGGAACGTCTTCCTCCACCATGCTAGAAGGTTCACTCCATGAAGAAGTGGAGGAATAACGTTGAGAAATGTCTGGAGTTTCAATTGAAGGAACGTCTTCCTCCACCATGCTAGAAGTTTCATTACATGGCAATACTTCATAATCTAAGAACAAAATCTCCCCAAAGGATATGAAATAAAGGTTATGAAATAACCTGTATTGAAAGCAGGTTTTGATTATCAGGATTCAGTAGGGACTTTGACTCTCTAATTGGATCTAAGATATTTAATGATTATGAAATAAATTATCACCTCAAGTAATGGTTCAACACAAGGTTATATCATTCCTTCTTGTTTGTAGGTTTGATGACATCATGCTAGACCTGGGATTTTTCACATTTCGGATTTTGGGAAGTATGCCCAGTGGATGTTCAACAGAAGACGCGCTTGAAGTAGGGAGGGGACTACCACTGCAAATAAGAAAAATTAAGACTGAAAATGCAATTTTAGAAAGATACAAGCGGGGTAGATTGGGTAATTAATTTATCCGGACTTTGCGATGGTCCCAAACATGGTCAGACCATGTTATCCTTCGCCTCCAGCAGTGCAAAAAAGATACCAACTCTCTAGGTAGGGCTTAAACAGTCAATATAGTTCACAGTGAAGGATGATTTGATCCCCGCCACTTTTGGAAGGTCGTTCTATTTTTTTTGTAAAATTATATATTATTCCATATTTGTCTTTTCAATTCCTTTTTCCCCATCCCAAACAGCCGCGTAATTGCAAGGATCCAATATTGCATATGCTTCCTTTGATTTTTTTTTCACTATTGAAATCCCATATTATTTATTTATTATTTTTGAAAACTTTGATGCTTCATTGATGAAGTGTACCGGGTTTAATTCATATCAAAATTGTGTGTTTTGGATTTGTGCGCTTCTTCGTCAATCAAGTAAATTGGTGGTGATTGTTTTATGGATCTCATCATGTCTTGTTACTGATTTGGGGGAGACTTCTGTGTTTCTTGTTTGACTTCTCTACTAACCTCTGTATTTTTTTCCAATTAACTTATGCTTTTTGTTAGATCCATTTTATTGTTTTTCTTTTCCTCCCTTTCGTTGTGATCTGTGTTAGATGAAAAAGGGGAAATAACAATAATATTTGTTTCGTGTTTATGATGTTATTCTACACAAGAAGTAGTGGCATAATAACCCCAAATATTCTTGAACATTTTTTTTTCAAAGTTACACTGTATGTTTTTCATCTCTGTGGCGAAACCTGGTTTGCTTAAGAGCAAGACAGGTGGAGGTGCAAAGGCATTAGAATTGGAAAGTCAGAGATTGAAAGTAAGAAGGAGTATTGCAACTGAGAATTGAAAGAAAGATGGACAGTTAAGTGGAGAGAGAAAGAAAAAATTGATGGGTCATTTCGTAATTAAAAAATTATTATTTTTATCTAAACTTTTTATTTTATTTTATCATTTTATATAATTATTGTATCAATAAATCTAGATCATTCAAACATAGTCTTATGGCTGCAAATGAGGAAGCATGTGATTGTCCAAAACTACTATTGGACCAAATTATCAGTCACCGTAGTTCAGAGGGTGTCACCGCGGAATCTTTTTACCAGCGATGAGGAAAGAAAGACATCATATGCCGTGGTCGTTCCAAACCTTAAAAATTTAATTAGATTCACGTCTTTGATTTCTAACACTCATAAACACCTAGAAGGAGGAGCCTTAACAGTATCAGCTAACCATCTATCTTCCCTCTTGCAAAACCCTTCCCCATTTTTCTTTAGACATATCATCTTCGTTTTACAAACAAAACGCGTGTTACCAGTGAAAAACATTAGGCTCAAAATATAGCATGTGTTCTCCACTTATTTTTGGTTTTTCACCAGCCATTTCCCTTTGTCCAGGGCAGGCATCTGAGGTCTCGGTTGTGCCGAGAATACTCGAAGCCTCGCGAAAACCCCAAGCAGGACGTAGCATTTAACAATCGCGGAAGGAGTAACACTGTTCGTGAGGTGCATCAAGGAAGAACAAGGCGTGTAGAATACGAAATGGAGGATTTTAGGCCCAAATCGCCAGCTCATAGCCCCGGTGTAGGTCACTCCAACAATTTCCCTGCTAAGCTTCATATACTATCATATTCGATCTACAAAGTGAAACCAACATTTTGTTATGAGAAGCAAATTAATTTGTCGATATATAGTTGCTCAGTCGTCCTACTATGTCACTTCTATCAAGATTTGAGTAGGTTGATATACAATATATTTTTTTTTTATACCTTTTGAGTGTCAAAGGAGAAGAAACAATAGATAGTCTCTTGTAATTGGTTTTCATTCCTGTATATATAGTCTGCCTTTCCTTCGTACATCTCGACATGTGTGTGTTGGGGCTTCCATGGATACCGAATTCAATCAGGCCTGGATGGCTTGTGCTATATGATAATGGCTATGAACATGTTTCGTTTAATCTCATTTTGAAGGTCAAAAAGTATTATATAAAGAATAAATTAAATGGCATCAGTTTTCATTTTTTTTTTTCGATCAGTAGAAATTGCTTGAATCTCAAAGATCAAGTGTAGAAAACAACACATTGATATGCGAAGCGAAAAACGGAAATAACACGATGAAATCGAAACAAACATCAAAACATCACAACCAAAACAGAAAATGCTAGCCAGGTACAGAACTGAGATTGGACTGTGAAGCCTTGGCCGCAGCGATAGTGATCCAGCCCCAACCACTTCACTACCCGGAAAACGACCATTACCGATGGATTTCACCTATGAATTTTTTGGGTTATTAACAGAAAATTTTGTCACTGACAAAATTACTGACGTGTTTACCAACAGATTTTATAAAAATAATCTGTCGGTAATGTGCTAAAAAACAAATTCGTTAATGATCAATGTTACCAGCGGGTTTTTACTAATTACCATTGGAAAAATTTGCCGATAATCTTTTTATTTTATATTTATTTTAATTCTAAAATTTACCTATGAAATATTCGTCGATAATTTTTTAATTTTTTATTTTTAAATTTTACCGATAGTGAATCTTTCGGTAATTAATATTTTTTTTAAAAATATACAACAATTTTTATGTTACCTAATTATTTAAGAGTAAATTTTTTATTTAACGCTAATTATAAATATATAAATATATTTAATAATAAAAAATTATAAAAATATGCTTAATAAATCGTAAATGCAATGAATTTAAATTCAACATGTAAAATAAATACAAATGTAAGAAAGTTTACAAGTATAAATATAAAAAAGTCAATATATATAACAAATAAAATAAAAATAATAACTCCAATTAGGCGAAGTCAGTGGCATCATTGTTAGCATCGCCACCATTATCATCGTCATCGAAGTTTGGTGATATGAAAGAGCTTGCCCTCATCTTTTTCCACAAAGACAATGTCTCTTTCTTCATCTACTTTCTTATTCTCGTCTCCATGGCCTTTTTTTTGTTCTCCATCTTCTTTTTCATCTCCTACAACTGGCATTGAGTCTCCGCGTCCTTCTCTTACATACGATGAAGTTCCACAATGAGCAAGTCAACTTGCTTGCGGACCTCGTTGTAACGCCCCAATTTTTATTGCTGTGTAAAAATTACCAAAATACCTCTAGATAATTTTTGCACGTAATTCGAGATCGAATAATCCTCGATAAAGGAATATAATATTATAGAAACATTATGAGAAACTTGAATAGTGATTCGTGCAAAAGTCGCAAACCCCGATTTTTCTATACGTGCAAAATGACCAAAATGCCTCTGAGGTCATTTTTACCTAGAAATGAAAGATAACCAATCTAAATTATTTTTGAGGGGTTAGTTTAATGCTTGATGGGGATTATATGTGCCTTAGAGATAAAAAATCTCAATTCGCAATTTTTACCGTACGTAAAATTATCGTTTTATCCCTGCGGTAATTTTACATGAAATTATGTAATTTTTTAATTCAATTTTCATCCAAAGGTTCAAGAATGTTCGTTATAAGTATGATTTTGATGTTCAAGTAATTCCGGAAAATTTTTTATGTGAAATGACCATTTTACCCCTAGTCAATGCTTAATGAGTTCTCTTAAGTAATTAAGGCAATATTATGCTCTATTTCCATTCAAATTGTTTCCATTCATTAACCTTAGGCTAAAAATAATTATTTGAGGTTAACAATAATTGCCTAAGGTTAAAAATAATAACTAGAGATAATTAGAGCCGAAGAATTGTTTAGGAAAATTTAATTTCCTTTCTTAATTACAAAGAGCTCATAAAACCGGTAATGCTAAGATTAAGAAAATTCTAATGTATTTACTTTCTTTACCTTGAGGTTAAAACTTAAGTTATTAATTGATTTTCAACTCAATTGAAATTAACTCCGTTACTAGTATAAGATTATCCTTTTACCTAGTCTTGAGTTGTCTTACACACCTAGTTTTACCATTTTCACAAAATTACCAATTCCTAAAACTACCACCTAATTAATTATACTATCCTTGTGTCCTACCACTTAGAAAATCAAATGAATTGTTCCCCATTGTTCCCTAAACAGCTGTGGCCTTCCTACCTCCATCATGTGCTCATATTTTTTTTCTTATTTTATTTCAAAGAATAATGCACTATACATCATTAGGCATATCTCAAATATATATCCTACCATACATAATAAATGAAATCCTGTTCCCCATTATTCCTATACCAATCGTGACATTCCATGCTTCCCATGATGCTCATATTATAAAATTTCATTCAAGGAATAATGCATTCAAACAATACCATGATTTTACATGTGTTCTTTGAGTTATCTTGCAATATTTTTGAGCAAAATTCTGCTCCATTTACAGCCATGAAGGCAGCGGCCATACACCCCCAAATGTCCTATATATATATGTGTGTTTCTTTCAAGCCAAATGCACACACAAACACTTAGTCTTGCTACTTGAAATTTTTGGTGTAGTCTTGTTCATTATTTTGGCAAAAAATCCTCTATATTCTCTCTAAACTCAAAGTTCTCTTCTTCTTCCTTCTCGACCTCTATGAGACTCCATTCTTGATATTTATCTAAGTTCCCAAGCTCAAACAAACACATACATACCATAAACTAACCTCTTAGCACTTGAACTTTCCATATCTAAACACAAGAATACAACAAAAATCCTTCCACCATTCCATCATCACTTGGCCAAAACCATCACCATCTTCTAGAGAAGATTTTTCTTTTCTTTACTTCTTAAGATATCAAGCTTTAACTTTTGAGAATAAGAAACAACTTGGTAGAGATTTTATTTCATGTTCTTTCCTATGCTTCTTCCTTTATTTTTGATTTCTATGACTTAATATTGACCATGGCTTGGTGATGAGAAATCATAGTAGTGGTTGTGAATCTATCATTTAAATGACCTCTATAACTTAAGATTTAATTCTTGATGTCAAAAGATTAATGAAAGAATTGCTAAGTTTTGAGTTTTGAGCTTAATAAGACATAAAAATGAATTTGCATCCATATTTATGTTTCAATTTCTTTCATATCATATTTATATTCCAATCTTTGCATAATCATGTTTATATTTCAAGTTATCACCTTAAATCTTGAAGATAATAATATGGACTTGCATATCATGTTTATATTTCAAGTCATCACCTTAAATCTTAAAGATAAGAAAATGGACTTGCATATCATGTTTAAATTTCAAGTTATCACTTTAAATTGAAGATAATTACATGGGTTTACATTTCATGTTTAAATTCCAAGCCTTGCACATCATGTTTATATTTCAAGTTATCGCCTAAATCTTAATGACTTGAAAATGGACTTGCATCCTCATATTTATATTTCAAGTATTGCACATCATATTTATATTTTCAAGTCCTCACCTTATAATGATAAAGATTAAAATGAGACTTACAAGACATGTTTATGATTTTAGTCATCACCTAAATCTCTAAAGCTCAAGACTTGCTTCTTTTATCTTAAATGAAAATTTTATTCATGGACACTTCTCATCTATATGTTTTTGGCCCTCATATAATTCTGACTTATTATATTTTATTTTTTTAGTTATGGATCTTGTCTTTAAGATGCACAAAGAAATTTTGAAAGATTTAGAAATATCAAAGGATTAGGAATATGGTTTATCTCATAATTTTGGATGCTAAAATTTTAGTTTCTGATCTGATCTCTTAAAACTGGAATGGTTATTGATTTATGATGTTTAGATGAGTTTAAATCACTAATAATTATTGTAAAAATTGTTTTTAACATTTTGGGAAAAACTATTAACCAAAAAGGATCAAAATTGTGCTTTTATGAAGCTTTTAGAAGGCTAATTTTTCTGTTTATTGTTCAGCCCTGTTCACTACTATTAACCACTTTTCATTTCTGTTCACACACTTGAGAATCACTAATAATTGTTATAAAAATTGTTTGTAGTATTTTGGGAAAGTCTAGTAACTAGGAAGGATCAAAATTGTGATTTTATGAAGTTTTGAGAGATCTAATTCTGTTCAAAGGTTATTCAAGGCTGTTCATGTTGTTCACATACTTAAAAATTACTTATATTTGATGTAAAAATTATTTTTGATATCATAGATGCATAAAAAGGTAATTACAAGTGTTAGTTTGGACCATTTTGCAAAATACGAAAAGTTGTGCCTTGAACTGTCAACTATGTTATTTTAGCTAGATGTTTTTAATTAGAGCAGCTAATGATGTTGAATGTGTCCATCAGTTCAAAATATCATTTATGATGTTTAGAAATTTTTTTAGAAGTTTTGATTGCTATTAAACTTTCAAAATGAGCGGTTTTGCACTTTGACCAATACAGTATAGCAAAATTTGGCCTATTATCCAAAGTGGTTCTTATGATGAATGTAAATGAATTCAAAGTGTTATGAGTCTCTGAAATATATAAATTAGTTTTGAGGATAATTAGTTTGAAAATATGAGTTAAAAAGAAAAATTACGTTTTGACCTGTAATCTTTGAGAAATTGTAATTTTGACCCCTTTTTGGGGCTTAAGCGTAGATATTGTTAACTTCGTGAGATTAGTGTGATTGATATCCTATGGAAGTTACATTCATGTGTTTTATTCGAAAACTTATACTTATGCATAGTTACTAATATTATATGTTCAATTCTTGATTGATCTTAGTGACAATTATTAGTATGATGCATACTTACGTATTCAAGTTTCATGATGAATTGTGAATATATCTATGCTTGAATAATGGAAATGCATGATTTGTTAAGTTCATGAGCATGAAACATTGATTGATGGATTATGATTATGTGTTCATGTTTGCATCTCTAAGTAACATGCTAAATTAAAGATGACATAAAATATAAGGAAATGATCCTCTAGATTGCCCAAATTAAAGGTTATGAGAGGTGATCCAGTAAGGTTAATGCAACTTAAAACATATGAAAGTGATCCTCTAGACTCCCCGAATTAAAGGTTATGAGAGGTGATCCAAGGAAGTTGCATGCTTGTGATGAGAAAGTTGAGCTAAGGCAAGAAAGTGATGTATTCTCCTCCTCTATTACCCCATATTAAATCTAGCGACGGCTAGTTAGGTTGAGCTCAATCCTAGGCGATTGGTGAGGTGGAGTTTTGGTGCTAAATATAAAATCGCCGGGGAAGGTGAGATGGTTGGTTTGAGATGTTGACATAAGGTGATGGTTATTAAGAAAGGAGCTTGAGAGTTTCACTATGAGAAAGTAAATTATCATGGGTTCTCTTGCCTTTTCCATGCAAGCTAAATGGTATACGACTCATCAAGTTTGTTATATCATGCATTCATACTAAGTCACCTAAGAAAATAAAGTAAGGATGTATATTTGGTGTGTTTACTCATGTGATGTTGTGTTTTGGTTTTGTGTGTTACAAATTCATGTTAAGAGTATGCTTAAGTTATTTGCATGTGTTATTTATGTATTGGAGGCATTACCATGCATACATGAGATATCTGTTGCATTCATGACATTAAGACTCATGCTAAAAGATACGGGCCTCGGCTAATGGTATTTGGAACTTAATAAATAAACTCTATGTATACTCACCCTTTTCATAATAAAACCCGAGGTTCTTGAAGACGATTAATAAATGACACTTGCATTAGAATAGGGAAGCCCTACTGAGAATCTCGTATAAGTTTCTCATCCCCTTTTCTTTTTTCCATGTCATCTCTAGACAAGGATGATGGTGTAGCTTGTGAATTTCTCTAAGATGTGGACGAGGGAGTTGCGTTACAAAAGGAATCAAGAAGGCCACAATGGGAGTATGGAGATGGTCTCCCTTGGATATTGACTTTAGGGTGATCATACACTTTTTATATGCTTGTGCTTTAGTCTCTTGATGGATGTGTACTGATGTCCTCTATGTTTAGAGGACGTCACTACTATGATATAATTATGATGTGTTAATATTGTTTATGTCATGATATTCTGTGGTTTATATATATATATATATATTGTGATGTTGTATATATCTGTGACTTGTCTTTATCCCTTCTTATTTATAGGTAAAGTGAACAGCGTTAGTTACTTAGCATGCGCGGCTCATATTTTGTACTTTAAACAAAAAGAAATTACCCATATTTTCACCAAGGTATTTTAAAAAATTTAAATTAAAGACTGGAACAAAAGAGTAATAACTAATAATTAACTTAAATGTGTTCTTAGGTGTATTGAGTTAAATATTAGGGTGTTACATTTTGGTATCAGAGCAATTTGATCTTCATGGAGCTTGAGAATTGGACTGACTATGCTTCATAGTTATGTCATGTGTAGTTGCTTTATTAATAGAATAAGCTATAGGGTAAATATGCATGACTGCTGTTTGTGTAGGTGCCATGGTAGCTAGCTCACATAACATGAAGTATTGACCTTGATCACCTCAGTGTTTGCTATTTGGTGTGCTTAGAGACCAATGGCATCATCACAACAGAATAGGACTCCAAACGGAAACTACCAAGGTAATGAGACAGCTGAAGCTCTACGAGACATGGCAAGGGCCATGGAGAGGATGTTTGAATGGATGAACCGTCAAGGCGAAACTGGCTGCTGTTCCATTATTGCTAAAGGCCTAGAGCATGCTCAATTTGGAGAATTTTGTAAAGCCAACCTGCCATTTTTTAGAGGAGCTCTGAATCCAAACCTAGTTGACGAGTGGATCAAGAGTATGGAAAAGATCTTTTTAGTAATTGTATGCACCGAGGAGCAAAAGGTGACCTTTGCCGCCTACATGCTTGAAATGGATGCCGAGTTCTGGTGGACTGGCACCCAAAGGCTATTAGAGGTATCTGGCACCCATATGAATTGGGAATTGTTCAAAGCTTAGTTCTATGAGAAGTACTTCCCCGATTGTGGACAAATGACCAAAATGCCCCTGAGGTCATTTCTGTCTGGGAATTGAGGAAAGCCAGTCCGGGCAAACCTCAAGGGAATGTCTTAGCGGTTGAAAGGGATTAATTGTGTTCTGCGTATTGTCAAAAATGAAAATCTCGATTTCTGGTTTTCCACGCAAAAATTACCAAAATACCCTTGCGGCTAATTAGCACAGAATTAATTGCCGACTGGGCCCAAACTTCACTCGAAAGTTAGGAGTATCATTTTTTAAGAGATGTCCAAGACTTGTTGAAGCCTGGGTGATTCCAAGAAGTTTTTTGTAAAATGACCGTTTTACCCCTGATTAAGCATCTAATGAGCTTAATCATGCAATTAAAGAATCCCAAGCAATATTATGCTCTAATTAAAGATTAATTAATTCTATTAATTAATCTTGAGTGAAAATAATTAATTGAGGTTGATTAGAGCTTAAGATTGCATAGAGAAACCTAAATCCCTTTCTAGAATCAAATGGTCTTAAAGTCAAAAAGGAAATAGTATACAATCCCATGATTTAAGGAAACACGTTGGCATTTGAAATTCAAATTTATTGAGTTTAATTCAAATTAAATGAACTTAGTGTTTATGACCACTCTTTAACCATAGTCCTAAAATGCCTAAATGCATGATCATCCACCTAAACACCTAATTACCCATTCCTAACTTTTCTCCTAATTAAATCTACCTCTAATACACATCCTAACCTACATTAAAAATGAAACTTGGTCCCCAAGTCCTTCTAGATGGCCACCCATACCTCTCATCACACCCTCACATGTGTCTTTATATACAACACATGCTCAAAGAAACACACAATGTAACACCCTCCCTTCTATAGTGCTATGCTGCTCGAGTCATAACATTACAGTAAGTAGTCGTCACCCATAACTTATATATTTGCAATTTCTTAACTGTATGAAATATACAGGTATAATTTGTAATAAATATGAGCCTTGCACTAAAAACTATACTAACTTGTCTCAAATCAAGTTTGCTCACAATGTGATAGTCAGCTTATAGGAATAGCGAAAATGTAATGCGCATCCTAAGAAGTCGGTCACACGATAATTTACATCTTATATCACATCCATAGTAAGTTAAGTCACACAGTCATACTAAATACATTCATACCTAATTACCTATATATTATAAACAACCCTACCCTGGTCCTCGCAGTGACACCTAGTCCGGGTTAGGGCCTAACAAAAATATAAGCAACTACAGACAGATAAAACTAACTCCTTCAATCAGTGGCTCTTCAAAAGGTCAAACGTAAGAGCCTATGACGATCATATAATATGAGGAAATCTAGGTCATGCTATGTCTATAAATAAGGTGGATACGAGACTCAGCAACCAGATATAGTGACCCTAACTTTGGGTCATAGTGCCACTGCTGCTCAGGCATCTTGAGAAGGAGCATGATCGAGGCCATCTATATAAAATACATCATACAACAGGAATGAGAATCAATGATTCCTAATAGGAAAATGTACCAGTCTACTACTCAATGATATTCAACTTAATACAAGATAAGCAAAGTACTTCAGTTATTTATATCATGGTTTCATTAGTTAGAATCATTATTTCTTATGACTTAATTTTATTAGACAATTTTGAACTTAATGGTAACGCTCATAGGACTCTTCTGATATACTTCTCTTTGGATCGTACTGTCAATGATGTAACGCCGTCATGTTACAACTTGATATAGTTCAATAGATGGAGTACATCTACTACATCTCATCTAGAATAGACTTGCTATTCGCAGTACATCCTTTTCCTCATAATGATGTAACGCCATCGCAATTACAACCTGATATAGTTCTAAGGGTGTAGCACGTCTATTACTACC
Organism: Dalbergia cochinchinensis; assembly: GCA_031216125.1. Taxonomy (NCBI): domain Eukaryota; kingdom Viridiplantae; phylum Streptophyta; class Magnoliopsida; order Fabales; family Fabaceae; genus Dalbergia; species Dalbergia cochinchinensis. The sequence goes on from CM062371.1 coordinate 27,188,870, forward strand.
CGTGAATCCATGAGCTTACCACTAAGCAAATTACATTGCATAAGATTTATTTTCTTAAGTTTCCTTTCTTTATGTGCGCTTTTATCATTTGTACAAAATTCTCTTAAAACCTCTTGAATATGTATAATGCCTCTCTTTAACTTTTATGAGATATTTCCCATAACATTTGGTATACTGTTGCGATGTTTTTCTGCAAAGTCTACTAGGTTTTTAACAGATTTTATACTATAAATTTTTTTTGTTACATCCCTTGGTTAGCAATAATTCTTATCAATTCTTTCAACCATTGAACCAAGTTTCCTGTGATGGATCTCAAATTATTTCTACTATAAATTATCATTCCTTGGACAACCATTTCTTCTAAATCTTGAAGATATAAGCCAAGTTCTGCTGCCACTTCTCAAGCTTCGATTAATATGTATCTCAAGATCACATAACCTAAGAACTAATGCTGTAAATATTTCAGCACATACCTACTTAGAGCACCTGTTATATCATACAAACCAAGAGCTAATGCTGTAAATAATTCAATTAATAAAATTCCAGCACCTATTATATCACATAACACAAGAATTAATGTTGTAAGGATTCAACACATACAATTCCAGCACATCAAAAATTCCAACACACAAGATTTCATCATAGTCCAAGCACTTATAAATTCTGCAATAAAATTTGAGGTCCCAATATACATAATCTCATCACAACTCCATCTATTAGGAAATCTAAAATTTAGCTTCAAATTTTTCAGCAACATAACCACAAAATTCAAGCACTTATCTTGACAAAATAGTTAAACATCATGAAGTAAAAGACTAGAATAATTTTCCTACCTTCCTCAAAGCTTTTTCTCTAGTTTTTGCTCTCCAACCAAGCCTCAAACCCCCCTTTATTCAGCCTTGTTTTGTGCTGGAAAATGGACCAAGTGCAAGGAAAAACAAAGTTTTCAATTGATCTTGATGTAAAGAAGATGGTTCTTGAAGTAATTTGGATGCTTACCTAAGATTATCCTTTATAGATATGGTGGTTTTCATGGAGCTTCCAAAGAGAAAATTTTTGAAAATGGAGAAAGAAAGAAATGAAGAAGAACGGGTAACCCGTGAAGGAAGTGAATTTTCTTTGCCATTTTTCCTTTTTATAAAGTCAATAACTTGGAGACAAAGTAAGGGAATTGAACTTTCCAGATCAATTTGCCTTCTATCAGTATTGGAAATATCTATATTTATTTAATTATTCTAAGTAAAAATTTATTTAAGATATGATAATGTTCATTAATTGGGCCAATCTCTATGTTTCGGTATACCGGTTATTACCATTTCGGTGTACCATTTCTTATTATTTTAGTACCCAATTGACATAAAAAAAATTTTATCTAGTAAAATTATCATTTTAACCTCATCCTAATTTTTATTTTGTCCTAATATCATTTATAAGATCCTATCCTATATTACTAATTAAAATATATTATCCTAAATTTTTATTAATATTTAATTAATTTTCATTTTTTTTACAAAATCCTTATGTTGTTCTGATCCTAACTGTGTCGACCGAAATTTTTAAAATCCCTACTGATTACTTACAATTAATTATTTTATCAGAGAAATTACTTACAATTAAATATTTGAGCTTTGCATATTATGTTTATTTCTAAGTTATCACCTAAATCTTGAAGATAAGGAAATGAACTTGCATCTCATGTTTATATTTCTTGTCTAGCATGTTTATATTTCAAGCCATCACCTAAATCTTAAAGATAAAAAATGAGCTTGCATTCTCATGTTTATTTTCAAGCCTTGCATATCATATTTATATTTCCATTGCCATCACCTTATAATATCAAGATTAAAATGAAGTTTGCATTTGCATGTTTAAGTTTATGCCATCACTTAAACAATCTAGAGCTCAAGACTTATCCCTTGCAACTTACATAGAAATTTCGGTTTTGTGGACATTTGTCTTGACAAATATGTTTTGGTTTCAAAGGAATAAAGTTTTAAAGTTAATGTATCATTACCTCAAGTTTTGAAAGACTTGCGTCTTGTGATTTCCTTTGAAAGAGTTAAAGATCTTGAAATGGCTTTGTTGATAATGAATCTTGGTTTTTATAATGTGAAGAAAAGTTTTCAAAGATTAAGGAACTTAAGAGGAGTAAAATGTGTGTTTGATTTTAAAGAAATGTTGGGAAAGTGTTTAAAAACTCTTTGGAATGAAAGAATGATTTAAGGAATGTCAAAACTTGAGTTTTTTTTTTTTAATCTTTTGGGGATATTGGTAATCGATTACCAGGGTAATGTAATCGATTACCAGAAGGCCTAGAAGTCCTTGGATATGAGTTTTTAAACTGTGTAATCGATTACAGCCTTATGTAATCGATTACAAGATGTTTTGGGAAACCTAGATTATGTTTCTGGACTCTAGTAATCGATTACCACTCCATGTAATCGATTACTAAAATGTCCTTCAGGCCCATAATGCATTTTTAATCATGATAATCGATTACAAGGCTTATGTAATTGATTACCAGAACCTCAAACCTTCCTGTTTTGAAAATTCGAACTATGTAATCGATTATGAGGCCCATGTAATCGATTACCAGAACCTGAAATGTGTGAATGAGTATTTCTCCACTTGAATAACATGATTTGGTGATCTTGCATGCTTATTCTTGGATTATGAACATGATGACTTATAGTTGGATGAATATATTTATATATATGTATGTATGCATCCAGTAAGCATAGCATGTACATTAGCTGAGCTCGGTCCTTGATTTCTGGCACACTGGATAAGAGCATGTTTATTATTATATTGGGATATGATATGTTTAAAGATATATGTAATGAAGGTTATACATGCTTATGTGCTTATTACTTGATAAGTTATGGTATGGCATGATGATGCTTGTTTAATTGAGATGCATGATTTACAAGTTTATGACCACGATAAGTTGAATAATGATTTATGATTGCATTGCATCTCTAAAAAGAATATGCCATGGATAGACGATATAAAACTTGGGAAATGACCCTTTTAAAAGGTTGTAAGAGGTGATTCAAGTAAGTTGCATATTCATAATAATAAAGGCAAGGAAGTGATATGTTTCTCCTCCTTTATTACCCCATGTTAAATCTAGCGACGGCTTGTTAGGTTGAGCTCATCCTAGGCGATCGTTATGTTAGTTGGTTTTTGGTGATGACATGAGAGGGTGGAATTGATAAGAAAGGAACTTGAGAGTTCATTCATGAGAAAGTAAAATACCATGGGTTCTCTTGCCTTCCCATGCATGTTACATGATGTATAACTCATCACATTGCCCTACCATGCATCCATTTACTTGCCACTGTTTTAGTTCTTTTTCTTATCTCATGTTTATGTGCTTAGTCTTATCTTGTGCTTGAACTTACACATTGTTGATTTATGCACTGAAGCATTGCCATGCATACATGAGATACCTGTTGCATTCATGCATTGAGATTCATGCTAAAAGATATGGGTCTCGGTTAATGGTATTTGAAAACTTAACAAATGAACCTTATTTATGCCCACTACATTCATAATTAAACCCAAGGTTCCTGAGGACGATGATGATGATAGGTGTGTGGAGAGGGAAACCCTACTGAGATTCTTGTATAAGTTTCTCACTCCCTCTATCTTTCTCTTCCATCTTTTTTTTCAAACAAGGGTGACGACAATGTCCGTGGACCACTGCTAGGTTCTGATATAGAAATTTCACAACGGTCGAGATCAGAGTGGCGCAGTGGAAGTGAGGATATAGTCTTTTATTTTCACAACCTTAGGAGTTATCTCGCCTTCGTATGAGATCGTAACTTTGTCGCGAAGGGTTTAGCCACGTCATAGTTATGTTTAGTTTTTTGTATGCTCAACCTCTACAGGTGGGCTCAATATATTTGATGTGGTTTTATTGTGAAATATTCCTATATCATCACTACTAGTAATATTGTTTGACTTGATATTTGAAGTTAATGTATATGACGATGTGTTTAGTTTATGCTAGATTCTGTTGTGATCTGTATATATGTTGTATGATGAATAATTATATGCTACAACTTAAAAGCGAATGGCTCATAGTTTGGCCTTTCAAAAAAAAAAAAAATGGGCCGTATTTTTCATAGACTTATTTTCAAAGCCCAAAATTTAGTAAAATTCTAAGACGAAAGAGTAACAACTAACGAGTAACCATTATGTGTCATAGGCGTATTGTGTTGAAAGTTAGGGTGTTACATGTTGGTATCAAAGCAGTTCAATTCTCACGGAGCCTAGGATTGGACTGACTATGCTTCCTAAGCATAATGTGATAGTTATGTTATGTAGAGTGCCTTATTAATAGAATAAGCTATAGGATAAGAATACATGACTCCTGTATATATGGACGTGCCATGGTAACTAGTTCACTTTGCATAAAGTACTAAGCCTAATCACCTCAGTGTTTATTGCTCTGTGTGCTCAGGGACCAATGGCGCGTCAACAACAGAATAGGACCTTAACTGCTAGCGAACAAAGTAATGAGACTGCTAAAGCCCTTCGAGACATGGCAAGGGCTATGTAGATGATGTTCGAGAGGTTGGACTGCCAGGATGATACGGGACGTAATGTTGCTGAGAACCCCGAGCACGCCCGGTTCGGGGAATTCCGTAAGGCAAACCCACCATCCTTTAAAGGAACCTTGAACCTAAACCATGTGGACGAGTGGATTAAGAGTATAGAAAAGATCTTCATTGTGATCACGTGCACGGAAGTGCAGAAGGTGGCCTTTGCCACCTTCATGTTGGAATTAGATGCCGAGTTTTAGTGGACCAGTACCCAGAGACTGCTAGAGGCAGCTGGTACTCAGATCGATTGCGAACTATTCAAGGCTCATTTCTATGAGAAGTATTTCCCTGAGTTTGTGAGGAACACCAAAGATATTGAGTTCATGTAATTAACCTAGGGGGTGTGAACGTCGCACAGTACACCGTCAAATTTGAGGAGCTGATCAAGTTCTCGAGAATTTTCCAAGGCAACCTTGACGAGCACTGGAAATGCGTGAAATATGAGTTTGGGCTGAAGGCGGAGCTAAATGTCACCGTTGCTCATTTGGAGATTAGGGACTTTCCCACCCTAGTCAACAAATGTTGCATTATTAAGGAGAGTAACAAGAAATTGAGTTCAGCAAAGGCGGAGGACTATAAAAAGAAGCTGGCACCACAAGCCCCAAGGTTTAAGCCTTGAGTGCAAAGAAAAATCTTTCAACATGAGGGAGCAGATGTTACAAGAGAGGAGGGCCCCCAGAGGGACCCTGTCGATAATTGTCCAAAGCGCGAAAAGAATCATGGTGGCCGTCCTTGTTTAGCTGGCCTAGGAGTATGCTTTAGGTGTAGCAAGCCTGGCCACATGATTAGAGATTGCAATGTGATGCCCGTACGTCTAAACACCATATCTAGACCTCAACGCCAAGGGCGAGTGTTCATAATCAATGCTGAAGATACGTCCCGTTCTAACACCTGAGGTAAGAGCTAAACGGTAGGATGTCGGATATGCTTCTTAGTTTTGGAGGAATCCTTGAGACTTCTTGATTTATGCCCTTTTAATCCTTGGTAATCCTCTTGCAGTTACCTATATTCGAGTCTCCTTGTAAATGGCTTTGATCTTCCCATTAGAACTAATGTATCTTCCTTTTAAACTTCCGAGCCTATGTATATTTGTCGCTTCTTTTCAAACAAGTAAAGTTAAAGATGAGTTGTCCTCCCCTTGTGAAGTTTCCGCCCCGTGTAAGTCATGAGTATTGATTCTACCTAGCCTAGTCATCCATGTCTTGTTAAGTCATATTCTTCATAAGTGCTTGGATTGTTAGAAAAACCCTCATATTATCTGCCTTTGTTTCTTTCATTTTGACTTGTCATGTCTATCTGACTAGTACAATCGTGTACATGTAATGAATTTCGGGAGCGAAATTCTTTTTAAGGAGGGTAGTAATGTAATGCCCCGATTTTTCCCTTGTGTACAAATGACCAAAATACCCTTGAGGTCATTTCTGTCCGGGAATTGAGGAAAGCCAGTCCAGGAAAACCTCGAGGGAATGTCTTAGTGCTTGAAGGAGATTAATTGTGTTTTGCATATTGCTAGAAATGAAAATCTTGATTTCTGGTTTTCCACGCAAAAATTACCAAATTATCCTTACGGCTAATTAACACAGAATTAATTGCCAACTAGGCTCAGACTTCACTCGGAAGTTAGGAGTGTCATTTTTTAAGAGATGTCTAAGACCTATTAAAGCCCAGGTGATTCTGAGAAGTTTTTTGTAAAATGACCGTTTTGCCCCTGATTAAGCATTTAATGAGCTTAATCATGCAATTAAAGAAACCTAAGCAATATTAGGCTCTAATTAAAGATTAATTAATTTTAATAAGTAATCTTGAGTCAAAATAATTAATTAAGGTTGATTAGAGCTTAAGATTGCATAGAGCTTAAGATTGCATAGAGAAACCTAAATCCCTTTCTAGAATCAAATGGTCTTAAAGTCAAAATGGAAATAATATACAATCCCATGATTTAAGGAAACATGTTGGCATTTGAAATTCAAATTTATTGAATTTAATTTAAATTAAATGAACTTATAATTTATGACCACTCTTTAACCATAGTTGTGAAATGCCTAAATGCATGATCATCCACCTAAACACCTAATTACCTATTCCTAACTTTTCTCCTAATTAAATCTACCTCTAATACACATCCTAACCTACATTAAAAATGAAACTTGGTCCCCAAGTCCTTTTAGATGGCCACCCATACCTCCCACCACACCCTCACATGTGTCTTTATATACAACACATGCTCAAAGAAACACACAAACTTTCATTTTTTCCTATCCACTTTTTTGACCAAGTCTTGTGTCCAAAAAAGTGCTTTCAAATTCTCTTCTCTCACCTCTCAAAAACTCTCTTTTCTTCCTCCATCACCACAAGAACCACCACCCACCACTACTTCTTAACCTCAAACCACCATAAACCACCATCAAGAAACATAACCTTTTCACCTATAAGCATCAAAGCTTGAGAAAAAACCCTTCGCCTCTTTTCCTTCCTTTGGCCAAAATTCTTCTTGCCTCAAGGAGAGGATTTTCTTCTCATTTTCTTTCACAAGGCTCAAGCTTTTCCTTGCAACAAGAAGATACCTTGGTAGGGAATTTTATGTTGAGTTCTTCTTCTTCTCCTTGTTCTCTCTTGGGTATGTCCTTATCTCTTACTCTAATCTGGTGGTATCCTGACTTTAAATTGATCTTAGAAAAAACTACCGCCCTTCTTAACTGATCCATCAAATCATCAATCCTAGGTAGAGAGTACTTGTTTTTCATCGTCACTCGATTTAGTTGCCTATAATTAGCGTACAGCCTCATGCTTTTGTCCTTCTTTTTAACAAACAACACCGGGGTTCCCCATGGTGATGCACTAGATCTTATAAACTTTTTCTCTGGTAGCTCTTCTAACTGGGTTTTTAACTCGGTTAACTCCAAGGGCGACATTCTATATGGTGCTATGGATATAGGCCCGGTTCTCAGAACCAGTTCTATAGAGAACTCCACTTCTTTCACTAGAGGGAAGTCAGGTATCTCATCTAGGAACACCTCGGGATAACTCCTTACTATGGGTATCTCATCGATATTCTGCTCAATATCTACATCACTAGCAGCTAGGAGAACATATCCCTTACTTTCTTCTTTATAACAGTTGACCTCTATGGCATTTATGTAAATACTTAAGGATCTACTAGGTTCACTAGGAATAGAGAGAAAAGTGACAGTCTTGGTATAACAGTTCAACATTACACGGTTAGCATAAAGCTAATCTATGCCAAGAATCATGTCCAAATCTCGTATAGGTATAAACCAGATCTAGAACAAAAACTCTATTTTCAATAATCAAATAATAATTCCGGCAGCATCTATAAGTTCTAACAAGTTTTCTAGTGGGTGTAGAAATAGTAATATCAAAAGGAAGTTCTGACACTGGTAATTGCAAAGACTCAACACTAGCATGTGATATGAAAGAATGGGTTGTGTCAAAATCAAATAGTACAATTAAGGTTTTACCGTTCATTTCACACTTACCTTCTATGAGGCTTCCAGACTTTATCAAGTCTTCTGCATTGAGGGTGAAAACCCTCCCTTGGCGTTGTGGCTTGGGGTTCGGGATCGTCGAGTTCCTCTTGGGGCACTCCCTTGTGTAATGGCCAGGCTTCCCGCACTTGTAGTAAACCACTTGGCCTATCCAGTAGGGTTGGTCCCAATGTAGCTTCCCACACTTAGGACAGACTGTAGCAGGGGTAGGTTCGGGAGTTGCTACTGGGGTTCTCTAGGGCACCTTTCCTTTGGGCCCTACGGGCCCTGCGGCCTGGGCTGGGGTCTGAATAGTAGCTTGAACTTTGGGGCCTATGGCACTAGCTTCTTAGCAAAGCTGTCAGCTTTTGGTGCGTTCGACTTCTTCTGGCCATCCTCGAATAATGTGGCATTTGTTGACCAGGGTTAGGAAGTCCCTGATCTCCAAGCGTGTGACAACAATGTTGATCTCCAGCTTCAGTCCTGCCTCATATTTGACACACTTCCATACCTCGTCGGGGTTCCCTTGGAAGATTCTGGAGAACTTGCTCAGCTCTTCAAACTTCATGGTGTACTACGCGATGCTCATGCCTCCTTGCACTAGTTACATGAACTCGATCTCCTTTGAATTTCTTATGGACTTCGGGAAATACTTCTCGTAGAAATGGGCTTTGAACAACTCCCAGTCGATTGGCGTATTAGAAGCCTCCAGCAACCTTCGAGTGCTGGTCCATCAGAATTCGGCATCCACTTCTAACATATAGGTGGAAAAGGTCACCTTTTACTCCTCTGAATAGGTGATCACAGAGAAGATCTTTTCCATGTGGTTAATCCATTCTTCAGCGACATTTGGGTCTAGAGCTCCTCAGAATGATGGAGGATCGAGATCCTCTATAGTATTGGGACCATGGCCGGCATTGCCTTGTTGCCCTATTCGTTCGAACATCATCTGCATAGTCCTGGCCACGTCTCGAAGAGCTTCAGCGGTCTCGTTATCCTGACCATTCACACTTGAAGCCTTAGTCTATCGTGATCATGCCATTGGTTCCTGAGCATACATTACAGCAAACATTGAGGTGATCAGGCTCAATACTTTATGTAAAGTGAGCTAGTTACCATGACACATTCATATACAGCAGTCATGTATCTCTATCCTAAGACTTATCTTATTAATAAGGTGACTACACATGACATAACTATTGCATTATACTTAGGAAGCGTAGTCAGTCCAATCCTCAGGCTCTGTGAGAACTGAACTGCTTTGATACCAAAATATAGTACCCTAATATTTAACTCAACATGCCTAGGGCACATTTAGATTAATTATTAATCATTATTCTTTTGTTTCAGTTCTTAATTCTAATTTATTTAAAATACTTAACAAAAATATGGGTAAATTTTTTTTTGAAAGATTAAAATGAAAATGCGAGCCGTGCAACTTAAAAGAGCTACGTTGTATGATTACACATACAAGCTAAAAGGAACTAAACATATCATAAGTAAATACAAATCACAACGTATGACAACATCATGCATTAACAATAATGGGTAATTCATAATACGTCACATAATATAGATACTAATGTAGTGATAGGCCCACCATTAAAGGTTAGGGTGACACAGTCATCCATAAGGACATAAAAAGAAAATAGCAAAAGGTACAATTAGCCACGATCCCTCCTGCCAATTTCGCTTAAATAGATAACCCCCAAAGAAACAAAAGGAGGGTATTATCTATGTAATACGTGCATAGGTGCCCCATATGAACACAAAAGATGGACAATACAATGACCCACAGAGTGATATGATTAGTGCATGACATCGAATTGCAGCTCCCAAATTGGCGAATCAATGAAGATCACAAATGATGCCATTATTTTCTAAAGCTGTGATGGAAAGAAGAAAGAGGGGATAAGAATCTTATACAAGAAACTCAGTAGGGAAACACCTCCTAACATATGTCATCATCTACGTCCTCAAGAATCTCGGGTTTGATTATAAAATAGTGGGCATGCAGATGATGATCAATTATTAAGTTCCAAATGTTATTTATCCGAGGTCCGCCCATTTTATTACGTGTCTTAATGCATATATGCAACATGATGAGTCATACAAATGCTCCAAACAATTCCATACAGGATGCACCCTATACTAGCATGATCGTCTTCTCAACGATTTTAAAGGTGACTTAGGTTTTTATCTATTTCACTTGGGGGCTGCCCTATAATTTCTCCCCTCTCAGGAGATTCTAGGTTATGAGCTCATACCTCACCAGTTGTCACTAGCTTATACTTATCCTCTTGATAAGTACGCTTATCCTCTAGATAAGCAAATTCCCGGCTCCATCTCAGAGTACGGGATAGGGGGCATAGGAATAATTATCCTCTCGATAAGTACGCTTATCCTTTCCATAAGCAATTCCCCGGGATCACCTTATGCCGAGCCCGACTCATTACGAAAGGATCATTTCTGAGTGTTTCAGGTCACCTTTAACCATGACATGTTCAATGGAGATGCAATGCAATCATAACTTGTTAATCAATATGTCATACTCATAAGTTTTTATAAATCATGCATCTCGATCAATGAGTATAATCATAACATGTCATGCAATTCGTTACACAAGCATGCTTCACATCCGTTGCATATATATGTATATGTCCACAAGCATATTTGTATCAAAATAAACATGCTCCTACCCAGTATGCTGGGAGTCAAGGATCAGACTCAACTAATGCACATGCTATGCATACAAGATATATATATATATATATATATATATATATATATATATATATATATATATATATAATTCATCAAACTATAAATCATCATGTTCATAATCCAAGAATAAGCATGCAAGGTCACCAAATAATGCTGTTCAAGTGGGGAAACATTTATTCACACATTTTAGGTTTCGGTAATCAATTACATCGCACAAATTTTCAAAATAGGAAAGTTTAAGGCTCTGGTAATTGATTACATGAGCCTTGTAATTGATTACCACTATTGAAGATGCATTCTGGGTTTCAAGAGCATATGAGTAATTGATTATATGCAAGGGCAATCGATTATTAGGGTCAAGAATACGTTTTGGGTTTTCCAGGACATCTCATAATCGATTACATGAAGTTGTAATCAATTACACAGGCTAACAATTTGTATCTGAGTATGGAAACCCCTTCTGGTAATCGATTACATTACCCTGATAATCGATTACTAGAGACCAAAAAATAAGAAAACTTAAGTCTTGACATTTCCTTTTTAATTCCAAAACATTTTTAAACATAAAGCTAACATTTCCTTAGGATTAAACTCCCATTTCACTTCTTTGAGTTCTTTGATCTTTCAAAACTCGTTTACACATTATGAAATTCAAGATTCATCATCAACAAGGTCATTTCTCTAGTTTGAATGCCCAAGACTCCTATTTAGAGTACCCACTCTAAAATGCCGATCAACTTTAAGGTTGAAAGGGGTAAGTCTTAAACTTTTGGAAAATTGTTTAGTGATAACATAACCATAATTATTCCATTTTTGCTCAATCTATTGGAAAGGAACCAAACTTTGGGCTTTCAATGGTCTATCACATGAAGGCTTTACAACCATCACCAAGATCCATTTTCATCAAGCCATGGTTTCTAACCATTTAATAACAACAAAACAAGAACAAATAGAGAAGAAGAAGAAGCTCAAAACCAAAAAAAAAGAACGAAGAAAAGAACTCAACAGAAAATCCTTACCAAAGGAAAGAGAGAGCTTGGTCTAGAAATGAAATGAGAAGAACAATCCTTCCTTTGGAGCAAGGAATGGTTTCGGCCAAGAAAAGGAAAAGAGGAATGAAGATATGTCTTGGGATTGATCTTGGAAGTGAAAGGCTAAGTGTTTTGATGGAAGATTTATGGTGGATGCCTGGTGGTTTGAGGTGGGGTATGGTGGTTGATGGTGGTCTCTTTGAAGGAAAAGGAAGAAGAAAAGCTTAGAGAGCTTGAGAGAATTCTTGAACTCAAGTTTGTAGGAAATGAGCAAATGGTGTTTGTGGCTTGTGTAACACCTCGATTTTTCTGTCTGAGAGAAATGACCAAAATGCCCCTGAGGTCATTTCCTGATCTGAATTCGAGGGTAACCAACTCGGTCGTCCTTGAAGGGTCAACTCAATGTTTGAAGGGGATTGAATGACCTTTGAATGCTTCCGGAAGTGAAAATCTCGTTTTCCGCAGTTTCGGGTCGAAATGACCAAAATACCCCTATAGCGTTTTTACGTGAGTAGAAGTGCCGTTTGAGCCCGAAACTTTCCCCAGAGGTTTAAAAAAACACATTTTCATGTGTCTAGAGGTCTCTGTTCAAGTCCCGGTGGTCCCGGGCAGTTCTAGTGCAAAATTACGGTTTTGCCCCTAGAATAGTGTTTTTGAGCTTAATGATGTAATTAAGCAAATCTAAGCAATATTAGGCTCTAAATGAAGATTAATTAATTTCCCTAATTAATTTAGAGTCAAAATAAATTATTAAAGTTAATAAGAACCTAAAATTGCTTAGATTAAACTTAAATCCCTTTTTAGAACTCAAGATTCCTAGTCTTGGAATCTTAAATAGTGTTTTCTCTCTCCAATTCCTTAAATCAAGGAATTGTGTCTATAATTGTTTATACACTAAAATGAATTTATAACTCACTAATGATGCAAGAACACTCTCTAATTATGTCTTGCCAACCTTAATTACCCATTTCCTCGCCTAAACACTTTCTTACAAATTCCTAATCTTAAGCATAATCAAAGATACACCTAAACACAACTCTAAACCACAATTAAAATGCAAACTAATCCTCCCCCAAATCTGATGCACATGGCTGAAACTCTCCCCCATTTGACCACATGTTGAATTGTTTCTCACTCAAAGAACCATGCTTAAGGCCATACCTTGAACCATACCTCACCATACTTTGAACCATACCTCACCATGTCTCAAGACCACATTATCTCACCTCATGGAACTCATGGGATGCCCTCCAATCTGCAATGGCCGAATCCTCCTCCTCCATGTGCACCCTTCATTTGTTTCATTTCTCTATAAATAGAATGCCTTGAGGAGCTTGCACCACTTTTAGATCATTTGCTAAGTTTAGGAACACTCAAAGCTTTTCTTTTCTCTCAAAGTTCTAGTGTTCTTCAAGATCTTCAAAGTTCTTCATCTTCTTCTTCTTCTTCATCTTCATCTTCTTCTTCCATCTTCAAGTTCATCACACCAAGTAGGGATTTCCTTTCATGTATTCTTTTCTTTAAAGTTCTTGTTCTAGCTTTATGTTCATAGTTTCTCTTGATTCTTTTTAGAACTTCTTTTCTTCTCCTTTTTCTTTCTCATTTTCGGCCATGGGCCTTGAAGTTCAAAGAAATGAGAGCTTGATGATGTTCATAACTTGAAACAAACTCTAGAGCTTGATCTTTGTTCTTGAGTAAAATACTTCTAGTTCTTCCTTTCTCTAACTTTTGGAATCTTTAACTTAGATGATGTTTTAAAATGGTTTTAAGGACTCAATGATGAGGTCTCATGATGTTGGTGTTAATATATCATCAAGAATCATGGACCCTAGAGTTTTAAAATGTTCCTTTTCCTTCTTGAGATTTCGGCCGTTTTCCTTTCTTTTTCTAAGTTCATGGTTTGATTCTTAAAAATATTATGTTGAGTTCTAAGAACTCTAGACTTTACTTTATCTTGGTTTGAGGAGTTTGGGTTGAGGTTTAAGTTCCTTTAAAGTCTTGTTAAGAGCTCTAGAAAGATAAAATGAACTTGCATAATTTATTTTATGCTTGCATTTATATTTACATTCTTGCTATGCACCTTTACTTTCAAGCTATCACCTAAGAACATAAAGATTAAAATGGAACTTGCATCATTACTTAATTTAATTCTCAAAGCCTTTCTATTTCGACCTTAAAATCGATTGTTGTTGGGCCTAGAGCACTAAAATAAAGAATTGAACTTGCATTATCACCTAATTAATCTCTCGAATGCCTATCTATTTCGGCCTTAAAGTCGATTGTTGTTGGGCCAAGAGCACTAAAATGAAGAATTGAACCTTGCATACTTACTTTCAAGCTTGCATGTTTAAGTTTATGCCTCGCATATTTACTTTCAAGCTTGCACGTTTAAGTTTATGCCGTGCATATTTAATTTAAGTCATCACCTTATTTTGTAAACAAGATTAAAAATGAAAAGCATGAGCACGTTTATTTTATGTCATAACTTAAGAACCTAGAGCTCAAAGACTTACCCATTTCATTTCAAGTTAAAGTTTAATGTGAATGCATTCTTTGAATGCATGTCTTCGGCCAAGTAGTGATGATGGACTTGTAATAAGTTTTCATTTAGCTACAAGGATCAATAGTCTATGTTCTAAGTTTTTCGTAAAAGCTTTACAATCTTTACAAGGTTATGTTATCATGAGATATGACTTTATCCCCTCTTAGAAGATGAAATATATTTTGGTCACTGACCTAAGGCTTCTCTTAGCCTCTTGACGAATTAAAATGGTTTGCAAAGAGTTTTAGAAATTCTAAATTGATTCCATGAGAAACTAGTTAACTTATGTACCTCGAAATGTCAATTTAATTCTCTTACTGAAGCTCCATGATTTCGGTTCTGTCATGATGAGTGTGATGCTGTATGGTGATGTTTTGATGTGTGAAAATATCATATGATGATGTAGAAATCATTCTATGCATAATAGGTAAGAAACTAGCTAACTAGAAATACCGTAAAGCTAGAACTTAACATAGTTTAGACCCATTTGTTTTTGGAACTTATCCAAACTGTTTTAATGGGAACATAATCAGATTAGGATTGTTTAGACATGAAAAAATTGGTAACATTTGGATTAGAATTGAATTTTAGCACCTATAGGGAAACTAGTAACTAGAAAACCGTAAAAATGCAATATAGAACTCTTAGAACATTTAGTTTCTGGTTTCTGTCCAGCAATGTTACAACATGATAAATGTGATTTATAATTAGTTCTTAAGCATAGGAATGTCTCATAATTGATTTAGATTTGATTATAGCGCCTTAGGCGAAGACGGAACCGAGAAAGGGTCTAAAACGTAAATTCTAGAACCCCGTAACCACAAGTTAGAGATTCTGCCCTATGCTATTCAGATTTGAGTATGAACATGAGGATTAGGAATGATGATTAATTATGAGCCCTTAGGTGCATAAAATACGAACGACAGATGTTAGAGAACTATATCTCAAGATTAAGACCCGTAAGGGTCAAAGCATAAGCTACCGTAAGGGTAAGCGTTTGAATGTTCTATGATGATGCATGTGTTATGTGAAGGATGATAATGTTATTCATATGAGGAATTCATGAGGATATATGTTTATGTGGCATAAAGCAAATTTGGAAGGAATTCGGCGTAATGCCATTGTGCCGCCGAATTTCCGACAAATTTGGGGACTTAAAGAGATTTTTGAAAATTAAGGTACTAAGATGGGTTCTAGGATGACATCGGTTCGGCCGAGCACCTCCATAGAACTCATGTGACATCGGTACCAATTTATACTCTTAGGTGACACCGGTTCGGCCGAGCACCCCTAAGAGAATTACCCCCTAACCCGTACTCAGATAGTCGGGATTTATGATTTATGATACACTTATCGTTAAGTGGTAAGTAAGAACTAGTGACGACTAGTTAAGGTATGAGCTCATAACCTAGAGATGTGACACGTTCTGGGTGACACCGGTTCGGCCGAGCACCCCTAGTTCGATTGTCTTTTAGGGTGGCCCATGAGGAAGAGAAGTTTCATGATTATGATTATGTCATTAAGTTTATCCCATATGAATGTTTCTATTGCTACTTTATGCCACTAAGTATGATGAGGCTTGATGATATGATTTATGTATGTGCATTAGGTAGCGCCATGCATGCATTCTCTATTATGTTGCATTCATGACATTGAGATCATCCTAAAATGAATGGACCTTGGCTAAGGTATATTTTAAAGTTTAAAATGAACTCGATGTATGTTCACTTGCTTTTACGAAAATAAACCCAAGGTTCCTGAGGACGTAGATGATGACACCTAGGTAGTAGGAGGCCCTACTGAGATTCTTTAGCAAGATTCTCACTCTCTCTATCTCTTTCTTTCCGTCACGTCTTCAGATGGCGATGTTCGTAGTGTTCGTGGACACGCCGACATGGGAGGTGCACCATGACCCGGACCACGGGTCGTTCCATTTTGTGGGTCGATGCACGGTTAGAGTATTCATGTTCATGGGTCGACCCTTCACTCCCCCTGTACATTCCCATTGTTTCTCCCCCGTCTCACCTTTTGGCGATGACCTGGTGTTCGAGCGTACACGTCCCCTAGAGGAGAGGCTTCACCGTACACCACCGTCCATGTCCACCGCTCAAGACTACCCCCAGTATGTGCCCCGTTGCCCGTCGTCTTTTTCGGAGATGGATCCTTCCGAGGATTCGGCAACCCAGGTATCCTCCGAGGGATCTTCCCCTACCATACCCATGGACCTTGGGGAGAGTAGCGAGCCTTCCGTGACTCAGCCGAGGCTTGCACGGCGACCGGAGATGAGGCCACGCCGTGGAGGTCACTTCCGAGCCCCACCCCTCCTATTCATGCCGGAGGAACTTGCTCAGTTTCCTGGTCACGTGCCACGCTCGAGGGATAGTCGCCAGTAGGAGGCTGTGGATGGCCCGGGTTAGAGCACACATCACTTAGATGGGGATAAACCTTCTTTTGTTTAGAGGTTATCCCATTAGATGCACTCGGGTGGGGGAGTAGTTTATGTTTATGCTTACGTTATGTTGTATCTCCTTTCATGTGTTCCTTTGTACCAAATTAAGTCCCACACTTATAAGTGGGCAAGTTATATATATATATGAGATGATATTCAGTGTTTTCCCATGATGTGCCTTTATGTGCCTTATGCTATGATGTTATGAGATGTATGTTTTGTCCGTTACTCGTTATATCGCATCACGCGGCTCTCACTTTGTATTTCAAAAAAAAAACTTACCCGTATTTTCCGCTAAGTATTTCTACGTAAAATTAAGAACTATGAAGTAACAGACTAATGATTAACCTAAGTATGTTCTAGAGTATTGGGTTAAAAATTAGGATGTTACAGCTTGCCTTGAGGTTGTATTTATAGAGAAATTTTAACATGTGAGGATGAAAAAAGGGGGAGGGTTGCTGCGGCTTTCTTGGAGGAACTTAGGGAGCAAGTTCCTTCTTAATGGAGGTTAGGATGTGTATTAGAGGTAGATTTAATTAGGGAAATGCTTAGGAATGGGTAATTAGGTATTTAGGTGGATAATCATACATTTAGGCATTTCAAGACCATGATTAAAGAGTGGTCATAAATATTTAGAGGAGTTGAGTTTAGTTTGAATTAAACTCAATTAATTTGAATTTCAAAAGCCAACACATTTCCTTAAATTAGGGAATGGATGTAACGCCCCGATTTTCTGTCTGAGTGGAAAATGACCAAAATGCCCTTGAGGTCATTTTCGGCCCGGAATTCGAGGATGGCCAACCCGGCAGTCCTCGAAGGGCCAACTCAATGTTTGAAGGGGATTGAATGACCCTTGAGTGGTTTCGGAGGCGAAAGTCTCATTTTTTGCAGTTTCAGGTTAAAATGACCAAAATACCCCTATAGCGTTTTTATGCGGGTAAAGGTGCCATTTGAGCCCGAAACTTTTCCCGGAGGTTTAAAACCATTTTTTTACATGTTTCAAAGCATCTGTTTGAGTCCCGGTGGCCTCGGGCAGTTTTAGTGCAAAATTACAATTTTACCCCTAGAATAGTGTTTTTGAGCTTAATAATGTAATTAAGCAAACCTAAGCAATATTAGGCTCTAATAGAAGATTAATTAATTTCCATAATTAATCTAAAGTCAAAATAAATTATTAAAATTAATTATAACCTAAGATTGCTTAGATTAGGTTTAAATCTCCTTTTTAAAACTCAAGATTTCACTCTTGGAATCTTAAATAGTGTTTTCTCTCTCCAATTCCTTAAATCAAGGAATTGTGTCTAGAATTGTTTATACACTAAAATGAGTTTATAACTCACTAATGATGCAAGAACACTCCTTAAATGTGTCTTGACAACCTTGATTACCCATTTTCTCACCTAAACACTTTCTTACAAATTCTTAATCTTAGTCCTAATCAAAGATACACCTAAACACAACTCTAAACCACAATTAAAATGCAAGAAATCCTCCCCCCATGGCTGATGCAATTTCGGCCCTCTCTCTCTCATTTACATCACATGTTGATTTGTTTCTCACTCAAAGAACCATGCTTGAGCCATACCTTGAACCATACTTCACCATACTTTGAACCATACCTCACCATGCCTCAAGATCACAACATCTCACCTCATGGAACTCATGGGGCTGCCCATGAGCTGTAACGGCCGAAGCCTCTTCCCCCATTTGCACCTTGCATTTGTTTCATTTCTCTATAAATAGCATGCTTGGGTGAACTTGCATCATTTTGGGTTCATTTGCTAAGTGTAAGTTTTCAAAGAGCACTTCAAAGTTTCCTTTTTCTCTCAAGTTCAAGTCTTCAAGTTCTTCATCCTCTTCTCTCATCCCAACCTTCAAATCACTTGGTAGGGATTTTCTTTCAAGCATTTTCTTTGTTTAAGTTCCATTTTTAGTTATGTGTTTATGGTTTCTCTTGAAGTCTTTTTAGAACTTCTTTCCCTCTCCTTTTTCTTCATCATTTTTGGCCATAGGCCTTGAGGACAAGGGAATGAAAGCTTGATGATGAGGTTTCATGGTGGTGATGTCCATCACTTGAACAATCTCTAAAGCTTGATCTTTGTTCTTGAGTTAAAAATGTTTTCTCTTGTTCTTTCTTCTTGAACCTTGAAACCTTTCACTTTGATGATGTTTAAAATGGTTACATGAACTCAATGATGAGGACTTATGATGTTGGTGTTAATGCATCATCAAGATCATGGTCTCTAGAGTTTCAAATGTTTCCTTTTCTTCTTAAAAAGTTTCGGTTCCTCTTCCTTTTCTTTCTTCAAGTTTTCGGCCATGTTGGCCAATAAGGTTCACAATGGCTTGATGATGAGAGCTTCTAGACGATGACTATGTGTTCATCTCAATGAGGCCTCTAGAGCTTGAGTTTTAATAAAAATGTTATCTATGACCACATCTCAAGAAAAGAAACTTTGTGTTTTAAAGAACCCTTGAGGTTCACTCTTGTCTTTACTTTATCTTGGCATGATAAGTTTGGGTTGAGGTTTAAGTTCCTTTAAAAGTCTTGTATGAGCTCTAATAAGAAACAAAATGGACTAGCATTCATATTTAAATTCAAGCTTATGCATTACATATTTACTTTGAGCTTTGCATTCATATTTAATTTCCAAGCCATCACTTAAAGTTAAAGGATAAAGAATGGATTGCATCTCATATTTACATTCTTTTCTCGCATGTTTACTTTTCATCACTAAAGAACATAAAGAGATGAAAGTTGCACTATCACCTAACTAAATCTCAAAGCCTTTCTATTTCGGCCTTAAAGTCGATTGTTGCTGGGCCTAGAGCACTAAAATAAAGAACTTAATTTCCATATTTTATATTTCAAGTCTCACATCTTTATTTCAAGCCTTGCATATATATATTTCAAGTATCGCATATTTATTTCAAGCTTTGCATATTTATATTCAAGTCTTGCATATTTACTTTAAGCGCTCACTTTACTTTGTAATGAAGAATAAAATGATGTGCATAGCATGTTTAAATTATGTCATCACCTAAAGACCTTAGAGCTCAAAGACTTGCCTATTTTATCTCAAGTTAAAGTCTAATATGGAAGCATTCTTTGAATGCATAATTTTGGCCATGTAGTGATGATGAACTCGGGAGGAGGTTCATCTAGCTACAAGGGCCAACAATCTAAGTTTTAAGATTCTCTTTAAAACCTCATGAAGTTTATGAGATTAAGACCAACAAGATTTATGAATTTAATTCTCTTTTAAGGAGAGATTAAGTGGTCACTGACCTAAGGATGTTTTTAGTCTCTTTTACGAAATAAAATGGTTTGCAAAAGAGTCTTAGAAATCCTAAAAATGATTCCAAGAGAAACTAACAATTTATGTGTTTTAAAAATATCAAGTTATGCATCTTCTTGGGACTTAATGTTTCAGTTCTTCCATGATAAGTTTGCTGCTATATGATGATGTTTTGCATGTGTTAGAATGTGTGAAAATTATGTATGTTGAAGTAGGAACATTTCTATGCATAATAGGAGAGAAACTATCTTTCTAGAAAAACCATAAAGTTAAGATTTAGCATAGTTTTAACCCATGTATTTTTGGACACTGCAAAAACTGTTTCAATGGGAATATAATCAGATTAGGAATGTTTAATCATGAAAAATTTGGTTACAATTGAAGTAGGATTGAATTTTAGCACCTATAGAGAAACTAGTAACTAGAAACTCGTAAAACTGCAATTCTAGAACTGTTAGAACATTTAGTTTTTAGAATCTGTCCAGCAACCTTATAATGTAGAGAACATGGCTTACAATTAGTTCTTAGGCATAGGAATGCCTCATAATTGGTTTAGGTCGAACTTATAGCACCTTAGGCGAAGACAGAACCAAGAAAGGGTCTAAAACGTAAGTTCTAGAACCCCACAATTATAAGTTTGTAATGCTGCCCCTAAGGAATAATGTTGTTCAGATTTAATAGAGAGCATAATAATAATGAGATCTATTAGAAGGAAACCCTTAGGTGCATAAAAGGTTGATAGAAGATGATAGGTTAATTACATCACAAGTCTAAGCCCGTAAGGGTCAAAGCATAAGATACCGTAGGACCAAGAACATAATAAATTTTTAATGTTGCTTGTGAACGCATGAGGATGATTATGTGAATGCATGAAAATTATGATGGAGGATGCATGTTTGAATGACTTATGTGGGATAAAGAAGAATTTGGAAGAAGTTCAGCATGCCGCTGTTATGCTGCGAATTTCTGACAAATTCGGGGACTCAGAAAGTTTTTGAAAACCTATGAGATTTTTACGAGGTAATAAGATGAGTTCTCGGATGACATCGGTTCGGCCGAGCACCTCCAGAGAACTCATGTGACATCGGTACCAAGATGAATTCTTGAGTGACACCGGTTCGGCCGAGCACCCCCAAGAAATGCCCCCTAGCCCGTACTGGATAAGTCGGGATTATGTTTATGATTATGTTACGCTTATCGGGATTTATAAGTAAGAACTAGTGACGACTAGTTAAGGTATGAGCTCATAACCTAGAGATGTGACACGTTCTGGGTGACACCGGTTCGGCCGAGCACCCCCAGAGCGATTGTCTTTTAGGGTGGCCTATGAGGAAGTAAAGTATGATGTTTATGTCACAAAGTTTCCCATATGAGAATTTAGTTGCCACTTTATGCCACTATTATGATATTCTTAATGTTGTGATTATTTTCTTGCATTAAGTAGAGCCATGCATACATTCTTTAATATGATTGCATCCATGTCATTAAGAATCATGCTAAAATGAATGGACCTTGGCTAATTATGTTTTAAAGCTTAAAAATGGACTTGATACATGCTCACTTGTTTTAAATACTAAACCCAAGGTTCCTGAGGACGTAGATGATGACACCTAGGTAGTAGGAGGCCCTACTGAGATTCTTTAGCAAGATTCTCACTCCCTCCATCTCTTTCTTTTCGTCACATCTTCAGATGGTGATGTTCGTGGTTTTTGTGGACACCCCAACGTGGGAGGTGCACTATGATCCAGATCACGGATCATACCATTTTGCGGGATAGTGCACGGTGCGAGTTTTCATGTTCATTGGATGTCCCTTTGCTCACCCCGTGCATACCCATCGCTTCTCCCCGACAGCACCCTACGGCGACGACGAGCGGGTTTTTGAGCGCGCGCGTACGCATAATGAGAGAGTTCTCTGCATGCACACCGCCGCCTCAGCCATGTGTGACTATCCCGACTATGTGCCTCGGACTTACTTCTCGGAGACCGATCCGTCAGAGGACCCGCCTACCCATCCGTACAGCGAGAGCTCCCCCCACTCCACCACTGATGAGGGAGGGCAGTGAGGATACCGTGACTCAGCCACAGCTCGCACGATGACCGGAGATGCGGCCATATCGCGGGGGTCACTCTCGATCCTCGTTCTGCCTCTTTACGCCCGAGGAGCTCGCTCAGTTTCCCGGGTATGTGCCTCGCTCGGGAGATGGACGTCAGTAGGAGGTGACGTACGACCGATAGAGTACCTGGGTAGAGCACACACCACTTAGATGAGGATGAACCTTCTTTTGTTTAGAGGTTATCCCTTCAGTTTCACTTGGGTAGGGGAGTTGGTTTTATATTTTTCGTCATACTTTCCTATGTATTTGCTTTTTAGATGTATCTGTTCATGATGTACCAAACTAAGCCCCACTCTCCATGAGTGGGCATATCATATAATATTATATAGATATGCAGTTCAGTTCTATTGTGATGCGCCTTTACTTGCTTATTCATGTTGCTATGCGATGCCTGCTTTATTCCCTTTCGTGCATTATTATTTAACGTGTCGTGCGGCTCTCACTTTGCTTTTGTATTTCAAAAAAAATTTACCAGTATTTCCGCTGAGTATTTTAAAGTAATAAGGAAGCTATGACGTAACAGACTAATGATTAACCTAAATATGTTCTAGAGTATTGGGTTAAAAATTAGGATGTTACAATGGACACTATTCACCTTTTTGACTTTAAGACCATTTTAATTTTAGAAAGGGATTTAGCTTTCTCTAAGCAATCTTAAGCTCTAATCAACCTCAATTTATTATTTTGACTCAAGATTAATAATTAAAATTAATTAATCTTTAATTAGGGCCTAATATTGCTTAGGTTTTGTTAATCATGCAATTAAGTTTATTATGCCCTTAATTAGGGGCAAAATGGTAGTTTTATAAAAAAACTCCTCAGGACCACCCGGGTTTATACCAACATCCTATATTCCTTAAAAACAACATTCCAAACTTCCAAGTAAAGTCCGGGCCCAATCGGTAATTAATTTTGTATTAATTAGCTACATGAGTATTTTGGTAATTTTGCTTGGAAAAACCAAAAACTGAGATTTTCACCTCTAACATCATGCACAATACAATTAATCCTCTTTAATCACAAAACTAACCTCTTGAAGTTAGCCAGGATCGACTGTCCTCGATTCCCGGGCATAAATGACCTTAGGAGCATTTTGGTCATTTGTACACAAGGAAAAAATCGGGGCGTTACCGAATCGGTTGGATATGCTGTATGAAGGTACTGATCAAATTAAGGAAATAAAGATCAGTATGCTAGTTCATTAATAGGAGATGTTTAAAATGAATGATCGAGAAAATATTGATGAAATGACTACAAGGTTTATGCATATCATAAACCAACTCAAGGGATTAGACAAAAGATACTCTAACTCCGAAATGGTTAAAAAATTTTGAGAAGCCTTCCAGCCAAAATGGCTGCCTAAGGTTACAGTCATTAAGAAGCTAAAGACCTTCAAACTCTTGGTCTAGATGCACTTATTGGATTTCTCAAAACCTATGAAACAGTGCTCTTTGAAATGCATGGTGAATCCAT
This sequence comes from Dalbergia cochinchinensis, assembly GCA_031216125.1. Lineage (NCBI taxonomy): Eukaryota > Viridiplantae > Streptophyta > Magnoliopsida > Fabales > Fabaceae > Dalbergia > Dalbergia cochinchinensis. The sequence continues at coordinate 27,212,599 of CM062371.1, forward strand.
CAAGAAGAGCAAGTCCATGGCCTTGAAATCCTCTGATCAGAAGCTGACTAATGCTGAGGCAATGAAAGTTACTGAAGCCTCTAATAAGAAGGAAGAGTCCAGTGATGAGACAAAAGAAGAAGAAAGATAGGAGCTCTCCATGCTGGTGAGAAAAATATCCAAAGCCCAGAAAGGCAAGACAAAGAGAAGAAGAAACATCAACCTCAAGAAGGATAGAAAGAGCAAGGTAAAGCTAGAGGTCATCCTTTGTGACAACTATGGATAGAAAGGACACTTTAAACCAGAATGTCCTAAGCTTAAGGGTCCACAGAAGAAGTTTACATCGAAGAAAAAAGGCATGTTGGCCATATGGAGTGAATCAAAAGAAGAGAAAGAAGGATTAGAAGACCAGGAGGAGCTAGATGTTTCAAATCTATGCTTCATGGTAGGCTATATGTCAGAAAATAAACTAGAGGTAAAAAATTCTGACCCTGATCTTTCCTATGATGAATTCTAAGCTTTATATGAAGAGTTACTTGAAGATTCTCAAACTCTTTCCTTTCACTATTTCAACTTGAAAAAGAAATATCAAAAGGTTGTTATAGAATTTGAAATGGCCAAGGTAGAAGCTAATGGTCTAAAGCTAGAAAAAGAAGGATTAAAAGGAGAAATGAAGTTTTAAATGTAAAATTCAATTCCTTAGAATCTGAAGTCTCGGATAAAAATGAAAACACTTAGAGGGTCATTTATGAGCTTAAGAGAACTTTAAATCTTGTAAAATCTGACCTTGAAAAATAGTAAATGGTTTAAGGAATCTTGAACTAATGCTTGGTGGTTAGAGGCCATAGTTTCAAAGAACTAGGTTGGGATATGAAAAGGAAATTAATGAGAAGAGAAATGTAATTTGGCCAAAGAAAGTAAAGAACAAAGTTCCTTGCACCTTCTGTAATAAGAAAGGACACCTAACTGATAAGTGCTTTATGAGAAAGAAGTATATCAAAAAGGTTGGGAAACCTCCTCCTCCAAAAACTAACTGAAAAGGACCTAAGAAGGTTTGGGTATGTAACACCCTAATATTCAACCCAATACTACTAGTATGTACTGAGGCCAAATATTAGTCATTACTTCTTGTTTTACTTCTCTTAGCCGATCCATAGGCGAAGCGAGTCAGGAGTGGGCACTCAGACACGTCCACCATGGTGAGTTCGCACCTCGGGCATCCGAGCCCTCCGTGGCTGGGTAACCGTCTCCTCGCTGCCTGCTGGCACACGTGGGGGAGTGGGGGCAGAGTCCTCTCATACATTGGGGCAGGTGGCTCTTCCGAATGCTGCGAGTGGGGTACATATTCGGGTACAGTGCCCGAGCCTACGGTGTAAGTCTATAGGATTCTCTCGTTCCGTGTGCGAGCACGTTCAAAAACCATGTCATCTCCATAGGGTGATATCGGGGAGAAGAGGTAGCTATCTACAGGATGGGCGAAAGGCCGTCTGGGAAACATAAAGACACGAACAGTGCAGCGGCCTTCAAAATGGTACGATCCGTGCTCCGGATCGTAGTGGTACTCCCACGTGGGTGTCTCAACGTAGAGTACGAACGTCACCATCCGAATCTAGAGACGTAACAGAAAGAAAGAGATAAAAGGAGCGAGATTTTTTACTAAAGAAACTCAGTAGGGTTTTTCCTCATATCTAAGTGTCATCATATACGTCTCCAGGGACCTCAGTTTCTTAGTAAAAATGTGGGCATATAATAGTTCATTTATGAAGTTCGCAAACATTAACCTCCGAGGCCCGTTCCTTTTAATTATGAAAACCTCTTGGTTACATAGTCTATAAGTCATAAGACATGGATCATAAGTCATGGTACATTAATCATAAATCATGGTTTCCTATATCATGGGTCATAGCACATAAACTCATAAATTCATGCTTCTTATATCATGGGGCATAGTACATAAACTCATAAATTCATGGTTTCTTATATCATGGGGCATATCACATAAACTCATATAATCATGGTTTCTTATATCATGGGGCATAGCACATAAAGTCATATAATCATGGTTTCTTATATCATGGGGCATAGCACATAAACTCATATAATCATGGTGTATAGGATCATAGTTCATGGAACATGGTACATGGTACATATCTTGGTTACTTGAGGTGACATTAAAACATCATCATTATTTTCCTAGGGCCACCCTAACTGATCTCCCTATGGAGAAAATTCTAGGTTATGAGCTCATACCTTGCTAGCCGTCACTAGCATATGGACTTATCCCTTTTGATAAGTTAAAGGTCCTAACTTAAAGTACGGGTCTAGGGGGCTAGAATCACCTTATCCCCACCCTTAACTTGGTGGTTCAAGGATCATCTTCTCATAGTTTAAGTCACCTTAAGTCTTAGCATGTTTATTGAGAAGCCACTTAGTTCAAACATGTCAAGTATCAATGATTACAACATAGGCATATCTAAGTTCTTGAAGAACAACCACATGCAATAAAACTATCATTTAAGAATAATAGTTCACATAGCATCACATAAGTCATGAGGTAAACACCAATTCATCATCCATAGAGTAATGCTTAAACCTTTTCCTTAAGAGTGAAAACCCCTAATCGGGTAACCTTAAACTTCCAAATTATTTTCTTATACTTCTAAGGGATTGATTAACCTCATTACCATAATTTATTAAGTCCTAAAACCTAATTAATTATGGCTGGACAGCACTGGCAGCAAGCTAAACTAGGATGAATTACGGTGTTCTAAAAGATGCGTTTTAAACCCTTTCTCATGTAACACCCCGATTTTTCTGTCCGAGGGAAATGACCAAAATGCCCCTAAGGTCATTTCCTGACCCGAACTCGAGGGTAACCAACTCGGTCATCCTCGAAGGGTCAACTCAATGTTTGAAGGGGATTGAATGGCCTTTGAATGCTTTCGGAAGCGAAAATTTCGTTTTCCGCAGTTTCAGGTCAAAATGACCAAAATACCCCTATAGCGTTTTTACGCGGGTAATGGTGCCGTTTGAGCCTGGAACTTTCCCCAGAGGTTTAAAAACATGTTTTCATGTGTCTAGAGGTCTCTGTTCAAGTCCTGGTGGCCCCGGGCAGTTTTAGTGCAAAATTACGATTTTGCCCCTAGAATAGTGTTTTTGAGCTTAATGACGTAATTAAGCAAACCTAAGCAATATTAGGCTCTAAACGAAGATTAATTTATTTCCCTAATTAATCTAGAGTCAAAATAATTTATTAAAGTTAATTAGAACCTAAAATTACTTAGATTAAACATTAAATCCCTTTTTAGAACTCAAGACTCCTAGTCTTGGAATCTTGAATAGTATTTTCTCTCTCCAATTCCTTAAATCAAGGAAATGTGTCTAGAGTTGTTTAGACTCTAAATTGAGGATTTAACTCTCTAATAGTGCAAGACCACTCCTTAATTATGTCTAGACCACCTTAATTACCCATTTACCTTACCTAAACACTTTCTTACAAATTCCTAATCTTAAGCATAATCAAAGATACACCTAAACACAACTCTAAACCACAATTAAAATGCAAAGAAACCTCCCCCATGGATGATGAAGTTTCGGCCAGCACACTCCTCCTTTGACCATCTATTAGATTGTTTCTCACTCAAAGAACCATGCTTGAGGCCATACCTTGAACCATACCTCACCATGCCTTAAGCCATACCTCACCATGCCTCAAGAACACAATATCTCACCTCATGGAACACATGGAACCCTCCAATTCTGCACCTCTTGGCCGAAAATACATCAGCCCATTCACACCCTCCATTTGTTTTATTTCTCTATAAATAGAATGCCTTGAGGAGCTTGCACCACTTTTAGATCATTTGCTAAGTTTAGGAAACACTCAAAGCTTTTCTTTTCTCTCAAAGTTCTAGTGTTCTTCAAGTTCTTCAAGCTCTTCAAAGTTCTTCATCATCTTCATCTTCTTCTTCCATCTTCAAGTTCATCACACCAAGTAGGGATTTTCTTTCATGTATTCTTTTCTTTAAAGTTCTTGTTTCAAGCTTGATGTTCATAGTTTCTCTTGTTTCTCTTTAGAACTTCATTTCCATTCCTTTTTCCTTTTCATTTTCGGCCATAGGCCTTGGAGAACAAAGGAATGAGAGCTTAATGATGAGAGTTTCATGATGATGTTAATCACTTGAAACAAACTCTAGAGCTTGATCTTTGTTCTTGAGCAAAAATGTTTTTAGTTTTTCTTTTCTTGAACTCTTAAGAACTTTAGCTTTGATGATGGTTTTAAATGGCTCTATGAACTCAATGATGAGGACTCATGATGTTGGTGTTAATATATCACCAAGATCATGAACTCTAGAGTTTTAAAATGTTCCTTTTTCTTCTTAAAGATTTCGGCCATTTCCTTAAATTTTTCTAAGCTTCATGGTTTGATTTCCTAAAAATATTATGTTAAGTTTTAAAGAACTCTAAGCTTGACTTTACCTTGTTTGGATGAGTTTGGGTTATGGTTTAAATTCCTTTAAAGTCTTGTTAAGAGCTCTAGAAAGATAAAATGAACTTGCATAATTTATTTTATGCTTACATCCATATTTACATTCTTGCTATGCATCTTTGCTTTCTAGCTATCACCTAAGAACATAAAGATTAAAATGGAACTTGTATAATCACTTAATTTAATTCTCGAAGCCTTTCTATTTCGGCCTCAAAGTCGATTGTTGTTGGGCCTAGAGCACTAAAATAAAGAATTGAACTTGCATTTTCACTTAATTAATTCCTCGAATGCCTATCTATTTCGGCCTTAAAGTCGATTGTTGTTGGGCCAAGAGCACTAAAATAAAGAATTGAACCATGCATATTTACCTTCAAGCTTGCACGTTTAAGTTTATGCCTCGCATATTTACTTTCAAGCTTGCACGTTTAAGTTATGCCTTGCATATTTAATTTTAAGTCATCACTTTACTTTGTAAGCAAGATTAAAAACAAAAAGCATGAGCACGTTTAGTTTATGTCATAACTTAAGGACCTAGAGCTCAAAGACTTGCCCATTTCATTCCAAGTTAAAGTTATATGTGAATGTATTCCTTGAATGCATAATTTCGGCCAAGTAGTGATGATGGGCTTGCAATGAGTTTTCATCTAGCTATTAGGACTAATAGTCTATGTTTTAAGTTTTTCCTAAAGCTTTACAATCTTTATAAGGTTATGTCATCACAAGTTGTGATTTTATTATCTCTTAAGGGATGGAATATGTTTTGGTCAGAGACCTAAGGCTTCTCTTAGCCTTTTGATGAATTAAAGTGTTTTGCAAAGAGTTTTAGAAGTTCTAGAATGATTCCAAGAGAAACTAGTTAACTTATGTACCTAGAAATGTCAATTTAACTCTCTCATTTAAGTTAAATGTTTTCGGTTCTGATGTGATGAGTGTGATGCTGTATGAGGATGTTTTGATGTGTTGGAATGTGTGAAAATATCATGTGATGATGTAGAAGCGAACCTATGCATGATAGGTAAGAAACTAGCTAACTAGAAATATCGTAAAGCTAGAATTTAACATAGTTTTGACCCATTTGTTTATGGAACTTTTCCAAACTGTTTTAATAGGCACATAATCAGATTTAGATTGTTTAGACATGAAAAACTTGGTATCATTTGAGTTAGAATTATATTCTAGCACCTATGGGGAAACTAGTAACTAGAAAACCGTAAAAATGCAAATGTAGAACTCTTAGAACATTTAATTTTCTGGATTCTGTCCAGCACCCTTACAACATGATAAACATGATTAATAATTAGTCCTTAAGCATAGGAATGCCTCATAATTGATTTAGATTTAATCCATAGCGCCTTCGGCGAAAATGAAACCAAGAAAGGGTCTAAGACGTAAGTTCTAGAACCCCGTATTCACATGTTAGGATTTCCACCCTATGCCATTCAGATTTAAAAGTAAAATGAGAGGATTATGAATGATGTTTAATTATGAGCCTTAGGTGCTTAAAATATGACCGACAGATGTAGAGAACTATATCTCAAGATTAAGACCCGTAAGGGTCAAAGCATAAGCTACCGTAAGGATAAGCGTTTGGATGTTTTATGATGATGCATGAAGTATGCTAATGATGATGATGTTATTCATATGAGGAATTTATGAGGTTATATGTTTATGTGGCATAAAGCAAATTTGGAAGGAAATTCGGTGTAATGACCGTTGTGCCGCCGAATTTCCGACAAATTTGGGGACTTAAAGAAATCTTGAAAATTAAGGTACTAAGATGGGTTCTAGGATGACACCGGTTCGGCCGAGGACCTCCATAGAACTCATGTGACATCGGTACCATTTTACACTCTTAGGTGACACCGGTTCGGCCGAGCACCCCTAAGAGTTTTGCCCCCTAACCCGTACTCAGATAGTCGGGATTTATGAATTATGATACGCTTATCGTTAAGTGGTAAGTAAGAACTAGTGACGACTAGTTAAGGTATGAGCTCATAACCTAGATGTATGACACGTTCTGGGTGACACCGGTTCGGCCGAGCACCCCCAGTTCGATTGTCTTTTAGGGTGGCCCATGAGGAAGAGAAGTTTCATGATTATGATTATGTCACTAAGTTTTGTCCCATATGAATGTTACTATTGCCACTTTATGCCACCAAGAATGATGATGCTTGATGTTATGTTTTATGTATGTGCATTAGGTAGTGCCATGCATACATTTTCTATTATGTTGCATTCATGACATTAAGATCATCCTAAAATGAATGGACCTTGGCTAAAATATATTTTTAAGTTTAAAATAAACTTAATACATGCTCAGTCGTTTTGTATAAATAAACCCAAGGTTCCTGAGGACGTAGATGATGACACCTAGGTAGTAGGAGGCCCTATTGAGATTCTTTAGCAAGATTCTCACTCCCTCTATCTCTTTCTTCCGTCCACGTCTTGAGATGGCGGCGTCAGTAGTGTTCGTGGACACGCCGACATGGGAGGTGCACCATGACCCGGACCACGGGTCATTCCATTTTGTGGGTCGATGCGCAGTTAGAGTATTCATGTTCATGGGTCGACCCTTCACTCCCCCTGTACATTCCCATCGTTTCTCCCCCGTTTCACCTTTTGGCGATGATCTGGTGTTCGAGCGCGCACGTCCCCTAGAGGAGAGGCTTCGTCTGCACCCATCATCCATGTCGCGCCGAGACTACGCCCAGTATGTGCCCCGTTGCCCGTCGTCTTTTTCGGAGGCGGATCCTTCCGAGGACTCGGCAACCCAGGCACCCTCCGAGGGATCTTCCCCCTCCATACCTATGGACTTTGGAGAGGATAGCGAGCCCACCGTGACTCAGCCGAGGCGTGCACGACGACCGGAGATGCGGCCATACCCCGGGAGTCACACTCGATCCCCGCTCCGCCTCTTCACGCCCGAGGAGCTTGCCCAGTTTCCAGGATATCTGCCTCGATCATGAGATAGTCGCCAGTAGGAGGCCGTGGATGGCCCGAGTTAGAGCACACACCACTTAGATGGGGATAAACCTTCTTTTGTTTAGAGGTTTCCCATTAGATGCACTCGGATAGGGGAGTAGATCATGTTTATGTTTATGTTGTATTTCCTTTCCTGTACTTTCCTTGTACTAAACTAAGTCCCACACTTATAAGTGGGCAAATTATATATATATGAGATGATTTTCAGTGTTACTCATGGTGTGCCTTATGTTATGATGTTGTGAGACATTTGTTTACCATACATGGTTTACCGCCTATCGCATCACGCGGCTCTCACTTTGTTTTTCAAAAAAAAAATTACCCGTATTTTCTGGTAAGTAATTCAAAGATAAATGAGAACTATGAAGTAACAGACTAATGATTAACCTAAATATGTTCTAGAGTATTGGGTTAAAAATTAGGATGTTACATCTCACATCCGACTTTTTCTATGATGCAACAATTAATACCTAAGCCAATTATGAGTCACTCTCACTGATCTAGACATCATATAATGTGATTCTATGGATGTTAATCAATCTGGACAGAATTCATATTTTCTGTACCTATGGGGTTCTAGAATTCACATTCCAAGCAATTAAAGTAACTAAGCATGCTCCAAAATGTCTAGAACAATTATCATACACTTGCCAAGGTATTTAAACATATTTAGACCACCCAAAACATAATTTAAGGTGCTGGAAATGATCATGGCAGAACCGAAATTGGTAAGTCATCAAATCATGTATGAATTTCTTTTTTAATGTTCATAGGTAGCTAGTTTTTCTTGGAACAATTTTAGGACTTCAAAAACACCTTGGAAATCAATTTAACTTGCCAAGAACTTTCATACAATACATGGGGCAGCAACTCTTTAATTTTACTCATGGTTGAAATCCTAAATATATGAACATACTCAAAATACTTATAAATGTCACTTATATTTAGGAAAAACTTAAAACATAAACTATAGGCTCTTGTAACTAATGAAAAACTCATCCTAGAGCTTTCATCATCACATGGCCGAATGCATTTCAAGAAGATACCTTCTTCATTTAACTTTTCTCAAGATGAAATGTGCAAGTCTTTGAGCTCTAGTCATTTTAGGTGATGGCATAAAAGTAAACGTGCTATGCATTCCATTTTTATAGTCCATTAGAAAGTAAAGTAATAGCTCAAAATAAATATGAGATGCACCTTCATTATTAATCTTTGAGTTTAGTGATGACTTGAAATATAACATGAAATGCAAAGCTTGGAATTTAAACGTGCATTATGCAAGTTCATTCCTTATCTTGGGGTTTAGTGATAACATAGAAAATAAACGTGATATGCAAAGCATAAAGTAAACATGAATGCAAGTTACTTTTATCTTGTCTAGAGCTCTTGCAAGACTTTTAAAGAGAACATAGTTCCAACCCAAACCTCATCCTCACAAGAAAAGGAAACTACTAGTGCTAGAATACTCAAAATAAATCATAACCTTAATGAACTTGGAAGTGGCCGAATCTCCATCATAGAGAATGAACCATTTTTAAACTCTAGGGACCAAGATCTTGATGATCTAAGACATCAACATCCTAAGTCCTCATCATTGAGTACATAGCTTCCTTCAAAACCAACATTTAAACAAAGTTCATGCTAGAGAAGAAAGCAAAACCGAAACCATACTTTGCTTAAGGTTAAAGTTTCAAACTTTAGAGTTTGTTCATGTGACAAGCATCAACATGAAACCCTCATCATCAAGCTTTCATTTTTTCCAAGCTTTAGAAACTCTCATGGCTGAAAATATGAAAGAAAAAGGAAAGTCCAAGAAGTGTTCAAGAGAAACATAAACTCCTTCTTTACTTATCCTTGAAAAAGGATGAAACTTTCCTTGTGAAAAATTCAAGCTTTAGGGGTTGTTGAGTGACAAACACCATCATAACACCCTCATTATCAAGCTTTCATTTTTCCAAGGGCCAAAGGCCTTCATGGCTGAATCATAAAGGAGAAAAGAGAAGTTCAAGTGTTCAAGAGAAACATAAACTCATTCTTGACTAAACTTGTAAAAGATGAAACTTTTCTTTAAGAAAAACTCAAGCTTTAGAGGTCTCATGTGAGATGAACTCATGGTCACCTCTAGAGAGCACTCATCATCAAGCCATCATGTTCAAGGCCTTCAGGCCGAAAATGAAAGGAAAAGAAAAAGAAGAAACCAAAAATAAAAAGCAACATGGAGGTTCCACCTTTCATCATTTCCCAACAAGATTCAACATAGGAATCAAAGACATATTTAGAAAGGTTCCCTACCTTGTGGTTTTCAAAAAAGGAGAGGAAGAACTTGAGCTTGAAGAACTCTTGGAAGCTTGAGAGAAAAAGAAGTGAGAAAGCTTGAGATTTTTAGAGATTTTGCAAGAAATGAGCAAAGGAGTAAAGTTGTGTGGTGTTGTGTATTTATAGGCAAATGAATCATGAAGGAGTGGAGGGAAAGAAGTTGGCCGAAACTTCTTGAGGAAGAATGAAGAAAAATATCTCTTGTGTTGTCATTCATGGTGTCATAGGTCATAGGTCTTAGGGTGGCTTTGATGGACAATGTGATTGACTACATAAAATATCATTCTTTTGAATTTTTGGGGGGAAAAGTGGTTGAACGTCATAAGACCATGGGAGGGAAGATTTCATTCAATTTAATCATGTACTAATGGAGTGTTTAGGAGTAAACAAGGTTAGGTCACTAATTAAGGTTGTGTAACCAAGTGTTTAGGTGAACTAATTAGGTAATTAGGACCCTAATACCTTAGACTAAGAGTACTATTGTAGGATTGATGGAGTCAAACTCCTATGACCATTGATTGAAATGTGACAACTTTTCTTGGGAATATGAGCGTAAATAGTGAAAATACTATTCATAGTTGCTTTTTCTTTAAAGAAAGAAAAGAATTAGAAATGAGTTTTAAATTTCCTTAAGCAATTTTAGGTTCTAATCAATCTCAAATAATTATTTTAGCTCTAGATTAATTAAGGAAATTAATTAACCTTTCATTAGAGCCTAATATTGCTTGGGTTTGAGTTAAGTAACTCATTAGACGTAAAATACACTAAGCGGGGGTAAAATCGTAATTTTTATCAAAAGTTGCCCGGGACATCTGGGACTTAAACCAACATAGTCCATTCCTTAAAACATCATTTTTGATCTCCAGGACGAGTCTGGCTCGGAGTCAACTTAAAACTGCCTTAAATCAAGTTAGGGGTATTTTGGTCATTTGTGCACAGAAACCTCAGAAATGAGATTTTTCTGGCTTGTTAACATTCATAAACATATAATCCCCTTCATATATCATAAAAGCCTTGTGAGGATGGCCGAGGCCGGTCGTCCTCATGTTTCAGGTAAAAATGACCTCAGGGGCATTTTGGTTATTTAAAAGTTTAGAGAAAAACAGGGCGTTACAGGGTACCTAAATTAAAAACTATGTTTGTTGCAGGTTTTCCTAAGAATACACATGGAACCTGAAAACAAATGGTACATGGATAGTGTTGCTCCATACATATATTCGAATCCAAAAGATAGTTATGAAACCTGAGGCCCAAATGTTCTGGATCAGTAAAGTTTGCTGATGGAGGTAAAGCCAAGGTCACAGACATTGGAAATGTCGATAAGGATGACTCCCACCAAATTTCTGATGTATTGTTTGTTGATGATTTGACTCACAATCTGTTATGTATAAGCCAATTCTGTGATCAAGGCTTTAATATTTTATTCAATTCTCATGCATGTAAGATAGTTAATCCCACTTCGGGACAAGTCATCTTATCTGGAAAAAGGCATGATAATAACTATATGTTATTCTTGGATGACATGTTAGATCAAGATGTAAAGCGTCTCACATCCTTCACGGATGATAAGTGGCTATAGCATAAGATGCTTAGGTATGCTCATATGAAGCTTGTTTTTGAGCTATCTTAGAAAGAGCTAGCTAATGGCCTGCCAAAGATCAGCTTTGACAATGACTCAAATTGTGATTTCTATGAGAAAGGCAAGCAAACTAAGGCTTCTTTCCACAACAAGAATGTGGTTTCGACCACTAAGCCACTTGAGCTTTTGCATATGGATCTATTTGGACCAACCAAAACTGCAAGATTTAAATAGGTCATCTTTCTAGCTTCTAAGGATGAGATGGTTGAAAGATTCAAAGTGCTTGCAAAATGTGTTTGTATTGAAAAAGGATTCTCAAATCACCTTTATCCGATCTGATCATGGACGAATTTGAAAATTATGTTTTTGAAGATTTTTGTGAAAAACATGGCATCCTGCATGTGTTTTTTGCACCAAAAACTCCCTAACAAAATAGGGTTACTGAAAGGTAAAATAGAAGCTTGGAGAAGATGGCTAGGAAAATGCTTTTAGAAAATGGTTTATCAAAAGACTTTTGGGCAGAGACTATAAATACCTCTTACTATATCCAAAACAGAATCTTTCTAAAGCCAATTCTCAAGAGGACTCCTTATGGACTTTGGAAGGGCAGAAAACCCAATATATCATATTTTCACATCTTTAGCTCACCCTGTTTTATTCTTAACATGAAGGAGAAACTTGTAAAGTTTGATCCAAAATCTGATGATAGAAATTTCTTAGGTTAGTCTTTAGTCTCTAAAGCTTACAGAGTTTATAACAAAACAATACTATACATTGAAGAGAGGATTCACATCAAACTCAAGGAGCTCAAGAAAGACCTTGCTGATGATCTTGAAGAGCTAAATGAAAATCCAGAGAAACTGAATCTCAAAGATTCTTCAAAAAGCAAGCAGACGAAAGCCTAACCTTTAGAAAATAAACTCCAAAAAATAGATACTTCAGAAAGCTTGCTCAAGACTCCAAAGCCAATAGAAAGTGATTTTCTGAACACGAAGGAGAGTAGTCAGAAGATGAAAGAGAAACTAAAGGATATCATGAATACAGAAACTACAAAGGAGTTTTTGACTTGAAAGCAGTTTCCCAAAATAAAGTTCTAGGAGATATGTCAAAGGGAGTGAGAACCAGATCATTCCTTAGAAATCAATCAAATTGTGCTTTCATCTCCACCATTGACCAAAATTCATTGAGGAAGCTTTGAGTGATTGAAGTTAGGGGATGCTGTGCAAGAAGAATTTGATCAGTTCAAGAAAAGCAAAGTATAGATGTTTGTTAAAAGACGAAAAGGGAAATCCATTATCAGGACAAAATGAGTGCTTAGAAATAAGCTTGATGAAGCTGGCAAAGTTATCTGGAACAAAGTAAGATTGGTTGCACAAGGTTGTAATCAACAAGAGGGAATTGATTATGATAAAACCTTTTGCACTAATAGCTAGGTTGGAAGCCATAAGAATGCTATTTGCTTTGGCTGCCTTCAAGGGATTCACTCTTTACTAGATGGATGTTAAGTTTGCATTCGTAAACAGATTCCTCTCTGTGAAAGTATATGTGAAGTGGCTCCTAGTTTTGAAAGTGAAGACTTTCCCAACCATGTCTTTAAGCTAACAAAGGCTCTCTATGATCTAAAACAAGCTCCTTGAGCTTGGTACGAAAGACTGAGTACTTTTTTTTTGAAGAATGGATTCAAGAGAGGTAATGTTGACACTACTCTTTTTAGTCTTGATCAAGATAATCACTTTTTGGTAGTTCAAACATATGTAGATGAAATTATATTTAGTGCTTCTGATCATTCTTTTTGTGAAAAGTTTTCCAAGTTAATGCAGAGTAAATTTGAGATAAGCATGATAGGTGAACTTAAGTTTTTCCTTGGTTTGCAAATAAAATAGCGAAAGAAGAAACCTTGATCTATTAGGAAAAATATACAAAAAAAACTTTTGAAGAAGTTTAATATGGATCAAGGCAAAACCCATGAGTACCCCCCTATGCATCCTTCTCAAATCATTGATACTGATGAGAATAACAGAAAGGTATTAGAAAGTAATTATAGAGGAATGATTCGTTTACTTCTGTATCTTACAACAAGTAAACCAGACATTCAATTAAGTGTGCGAATTTGCGCTAGATTTCAATCTAACCCAAAGCAATCACGCTTAAATGCTGTCAAAAGAATTCTTAGATATCTATTCGACACTACTAATCCTGGTTTATGGTACAAGAAAGGTACATCTTTTGAGATTATAGGTTACTATGTGCTAACTTTGCTAGAGATAGAGTAGAAAGAAAGAGCTTATAGTTACTGCTGCTTCCTTGGAAAAAGCTTGATCACTTGGTCTTGTAAAAAGCAGAATACTATTGTACTCTCTATTACCGAAGCTGAATATATAGTTGTTGCAAACTGCTATAGCCAAATGCTATGAAGGATTATCACCTGAGGTTTTCCAATATCTCTATCTTCTGTGATAATACTAGTGGTATTAAACTTGCTAAGAATCCTATTCAGCACTCTAGATGCAAGCATATCGATGTTAAACATCATTTTATTTGGGATCATATTCAAAAAGAAAATGTTGAGTTAAAGTTTGTAATTATTGAGGATCGAGTGTCTGATATATTCACAAAACCAGTAGTTGAAGATTGCTTTTGTGTTTTGAAAGGGCTTTGAACTTAAAGGTTTTTAAATCTGCATAAGCATTCATGCATAAGCATCTCTGGGTATCTCCATTCATTTTTTTGAAAGCCTACATAAGAAGATTAGTTTGCAAAATTCAGAACATCAGTTTTCAAAGGTACAGAATCAATTCATAGATCAGAAGTCAATGTGCAAGATCAGAAAAGAGTTAAGGTGATAAGAAAGATGGTCAAAAGATCAAGAAATGGGAAACATATGCTTTCACAATTTTTAGATTTTGAAGATGAGTTAACCGTGAGAAAGCTAAGTTGCTCTGATGGGTCAAAAAGTGGTTGAGTTTCTCTGAAAGTAAGTGTGCTCAGAAAGTGTCTACAAGCATAAAAAATCTTTCTTTCTAGAAGAAATGAACAAGGCGGGATAAGTCATTTTTTTTGGAGTTTCTCTCTCATACGTCGCTTCACCTTTAGTCAGTCATGTCCATTACTTAAATAACTCCCCAAGCTTCACACGTCACACCTTTAGCCTTCATCTTATATTGCACTCCTTCTAAACCATTTCGTATTCCTTCACTCTTAAACCCTCATCTCTCATATCCTTTCAAGCTTTAATCATTTTCTTCTAAACTTCCACAAAAATCAACCAATGGTTGAAGGAAAACACTATAATAGCTGCATTATCAACATGGGAACACTTCTCATGTTTGATGAATCTATACATCAGTTGCATTACATTAAGAACATTTCTCAGTGACCAGTGGCTCCAGGGAAGCGGCTAAGAAAGGAGTTGATGGTTCAAGTCCTCACCTTACTAAAGTTTATCTCCTTCCAGGGATAGGAAGGGTTTCTCAACCTCAGCAACCGGCTATTCATAGGGATGGTTACTGCCTTCTACTCCTAGTTGGTGGAGGTGTCTAAGTCAGTACTGACATCCTATATTAGACGTATAGACTTTGAGTTAAGCATAGCTGACCTCTCCAGCATCATCCACTACTAGAAAAATTGTATTTACCGGCAGTTTTTTTTTTATTTTCGACGGTTTGTAACCGCTACAAAACCGTTTACCAGCGGTTCAGCAAACCACCATGGGTAACGGCGTCCTTAAACCATTTAGCGGCAGTTTGGAGCAACTGCTGGAATGACTACTGCCAGAAAAGGTTTTTCGGCGGTTATCACTGCGGTTTATATGGCGGCGAACCGCCGCAAAACCCTTTTTTTGCTGCGGTTTTCACAATATAGTGGTGGTTCAAAACCATTGCAAAATGAATTGTTAGTGCCAAATTATCAAATTTACCGGCGGTTTTGAATCGCCGCAAGATGCTGCTGTCTATTTTTCATCCTTTTTATACTGGCAGTTTGGAACCGCCACAAAAAGCTCAATATTAACCTCCTTTTTTTCATTTTTTCCCCCACTTTTCAATATTTTATTTTGAATCATACGAGTCAAAAACACTAGTTAGTATTCTATACTACATTAATAACCAACAATCATGATAAAAAAGGAATGTTGTATATAAAATTCTTAAACTTTTTTAAAAAAGTGTATATCAAATGTCATAACATAATGTTGAACAATAATTAAACAAATCCAACACAACATAAGACAAAACTTAAAAAGCAAAACTACAAAAAAAGTGTCTTAACTGAAAGCTAAAAATATAGCCTTGAGCTATGATACATTCATTTTCAACTTTGGTTAGAATGATCATCATGATATTGAGCATCATGACTAGCTAAGGAAGACAGTCTTACACCTAGTGAAATTGGTTTACTCCCTTCATCTAGGGCCTAAAATTTTGTCATCATTGAAAAACATATGAGAAGTGTCATCATCGAACATACTCAAAATTCATGATAAAGAATAACATTACATTAAAAATGAAGGATAGTTAGTCGAGAAATATCGTATTCATGGTTCAGATGTCCTTTATTTTGTCAGCCAAAAAACAAAAAGAAAGAAATAAATCTTGTTACTTGCTAACTTTGATGCAAGTTAACCTTTACATCTAAGTTACCTACGTCCAGCTCTTTGGTTATCTTAGTAAGGAAAATAATATTAGTAAGAACAGGCACAAGAATGTCCTATTAGTATCTAAGTAGTCAAATAATCTCATATGGGCTTCACACAATACACATACAAGGGACTGTGATAACTAGGTCTTATCCCTAAATCTGAAAGCAAAACTTGGTACTATTTATGATGACAACAGAATCTAGCCAAAAATCATACTAAGTAGAAAGCAAAATAAAAGGCATAATAACTTTTCCCTATGCAAGGAGTAAGAGAAAATAGCCTCTTCATCTCTTGACTACACAGGTTTTGGAGAACCAACAATTACATTCAAGCCCAAAAAAGTTAAAAACATAAAGTCAATTGAAGTATATTTGCTCAAGCATTTAAAATCATGAAACATCTTTATCTTCATAGCCATCCAACCAAGTAGCAACAACGGACATGCACTTCAATAAAAATAGGAAATAAGCACTACTACCAGTGTGTATGTACTTCTGGAATAAAAAGATTAAGAACTAACCTCCAAGATTGAAAGAGGTTGCACATTCTTCATGTTTGGTACTACTAGACCATTTAGAGTTTCCGTGGCAATTCCAATGTTGTGTGAACCTATAGCAAATACACGCATTGGGTCAAATTTCGAAAGAAGGCTACTGCTTCTAATAAATCATTGAATTAATAGCAACCAAGTATCAATCAACACTAAATAGAAAAAGAAGACACAAAACTGTAAAATAAAATGTCAACAAGCTAATAAAAATTGTCTCCAAATACTTGCCACTAAACAGGAACCAATCTGAGCAAAAGAAAAGCATCATTCAAACTTAAAATAAAATGCTTGTGTTCACTATCTACTGTTCAAGTATTGATCCCTTCTCGCTAACATAGATACCATCAAGGAACTTCTGGATATCCTTATTTTTAACATGACGTTTTTGTTACAATAACAAAAAACAACACAATTAAAATCCAAGCAAGGGCAGGATTAGATATGTTTGTGCATGTGTACAAATAAAGGGAAGGAAAGTACTTGGTTAATGAGGGCACAGGACCTAGAAACAAGCTCAATGTCATTTCCATCCAAGATCAACTCATCCTTAACCTTTTCAAAGGGAACATGAACTAAAGCATCAAATCACAACTTTCTTTAACTTAAATCAAATTGAATTAATCATAAAGCAGCAACCAAATGCAAGAAACCAAATTGCCAAACACAATCAATCATACACAAATAGATAGATAATTATAAAGACAAAAATTAAGAAACCTATAATTCAAAAATAAAGAAGGGCGAGAGAGAGAGAAGCTCGCTAAAGCTTAAACCAACAACTTGCTTCAATAGCATGAACACCAAAAACCAAAAAGACAGTGATCGATATCCAATTTATGATAATTCATTGAAAGTATTCAGAAAAATAGAAATTTAACATAAACTCAAAAATACTATGTCAAGTTCTTACTGAACTCAGAGAGCTTAAGAAGCTGAATCCTGGGGTTGGCTGATACTTCGTCTCTCTCTTTCTTAGTGTTGAAGCCACAGTTCACTGGTACAAACAACCAAGCTTAGCAAATATGGTACTCTGAAATCATTTTATGTGAATAATTTGATTACATTGAACAAAATCTAATTGATTAGAGATATACAATAGGATCAGCCTTTCAATCTGAGGAAATGATTTAGAATGATGACCCAAACCATCCATTGTATTCTCTTGTCTCCTCACTAACCTATACCTCTCATATGAATAAATTTATTGCAGTTTCAAGGTACTCACATATCTTAATTATACATTAACTTAATATAACTATATGAACCTTTTGAAAAATAGAAATAACAGAAATTCTATTTTTCCACAACCACAATCCACACCTGTAAAAATCACAAATGCTATATCTTCTCTTTTTGCACAACCACAGATTTACTTCAAGAGATAAAAGTTTAAAACAGAGACCAGAATAATCAATCAATTGCACACTTCATAACAAAATCAAAATCACCAATTACAAAAAAAAAGGAAGGAAGAAAGAAAGATTGAATACCTTTTTGATGTTCATACGGCACCGGCTTGATCACCGCCTCGCCATCCTCGCCCTCCTTCAGTGTAACAACAGTAGCAGGAACTCCGTGGCAGTGGTGCCAACCTTAGCATCCTTATCGTTGGGATATCAGGGACGCAGTAGTCGCTGACGCTGCCGAGCCTGCCTTCATTGCCTCGCTGGATGGCGTTGAGCTCTAACTGCTCTACCTCGAGGCACAACCTTTCCTTCCTATTGTGGTCCTTCACAATGTAGATCTTGTACGAGATTTGCGCCTCCCTCAGCGACTGAGCCAGATTCGCTGCCTTCGACGCTGTGAACGCGTTGAAATTGTTCTTGATTTTCTGGCGGTGGCCGTGGTCTCCTTCTTGGTGGTTAGCCAAGGTGGCAACAACATCCTAGTCAGAGTTTGGATATGTGTTGATGGAGAGGTTGATGGAGCCCTAATCAGTGTTGAGGAAGCACCACTGAGAGTCATAGACCGAGAGAGAGGGAAGATGAAAGTCTTGAGAGAGAGGGGGAAGATGAGTTCAACTAGGTTTTAGTATTTTGTGTTTTCATTTTTCATTTTTTTATTTCTTGATGGTTGGGGCAAATTAGAACCGCTGCCAATTCTTAAACCACCTCAATTTCAAATACAACCGCCGCCAAATAATTTGATTTATGGCTATCATGGTAAACTGCCAGGAAACACCTAATATAGTGGCAATTCAAGAAATCGTCGGTAAAAAACTGCCGCTAAGCAGCATTTTTTTGGTAGTGATCCATGCGCCTAACAAGGGACTTAAATGCCTATCTAAAGAAGACTAGTTTATGACTCTTGGGATTTCGGCTGAGGAGGTTTCCAAGTGTCTAATGGACTCTCATAAACACCAACCCAATGAGATAATAATTGTGGTGCTGAGTACTAGGGCATGCCAAGTTTTTCCTTTGCTCCTGAGGCTAGGAAGCACACACCTACTGGTAAGAATGGATAGTTTATTACTATTATGTCTGCTGGCAAAAAGAAAAGTAAACTTCCCTAGACTAATGTTTGATCACATGGTAAGTACCATCTCCGTAGAGAAAAGAAGAAATGCTGTTGTTCCTTATAGGATTCTGCTAACCAAGTGTTTTGAATACTTAAACTACCCATTAGCCAATGAGTTGTACAAGTATATGGAAAGCACTGAGTACTCCTTCAACTTCTTTAGGACCTTAAGGAAACTCACACATGCTGTAACATCCTCCCAAGTACAACCTCATCCTTAAGATATGATGTCATACTCGAGAGTTGTTACTTCTAAGTTTACGGACCTTTCTTAAATATCTATAGCCAGTTTGGTTGGTTCGCGAGATAACTAGGTCATAATTATACTAAAATATATAACAATGAAACCAAACTATTTATTTAATACAGAGTTAAGTACATAAGGGAAGCTCTTCTATGAGCTTTAACACACCTTTGTTCTCTAACATATTTACACACATATCCATTTCACTAAATACAACATAATAAAAGCATTAACTACTACACTATTGCACTTTTGAGTTCTTTTGCATAGCAGTCCCTCGGTTCTCTGCATCAACCTGGAGATGACACGGGAACACAAAAACATAGGGGTGAGAATTCTAAAATTCTCAGTAGGGTAACTCCCCAATTACACATTTATAATGTCATCGTCATCGCCCTAGCCACTTCGATTTATTAAGAAAGCGTGAGCATGCAATATGTACATATCAAATGTTCATTTTAAAATTATAAAATCACCTTTTCGAAGTGGGTCTCTTTTATTATTTAATCACTTAAAACATGTATTTCATAACATTCAACGTCATAGGAATTCCTTCAAGACCAATAATTTAACAAGATATACATATACATATGGCAATTACAATGATCTTTTCGTGCCCTTGACATAATAAAGGGGAATTTTCCGTGCCCTAATGAGGACCTTTCCCGTGCCTTTTATAAACAAAAGGGACCTTTCCCGTGCCCTTTATAAACAAAAGGAGACCTCTCCTGTGCCCTTGATAAACAAAAGGGGTCCTTTTCATGCCCTTTACATATTAAAGGGGACTTCTTCGTGCCCTTTTTATATTAAAGGGGACTTTGCCGTGCCCTTTTTATGTTAAATGGGACTTTATTTTTCACTTACCATACACACCATCCTCAAGCTCACATATACATGCATCACATTTCTATATGCATGAACATAATTCTCTGATCTCATAATACTTCAAACCTATACATATTATTCATTCATTCCTCATAACATAATCTTGGAAGTCCATGGCATGCATTCATACACATCAACTTGAACCAAATGCCATTAGGTCACTAATTTAAGGCATCATCACAACTTCAACACATTGGCAGATTTTTCACTCAAGTAGCACAATTTATTTCTCATACCAAATGATCAATTCAAATGCTATAAAAATTCTCAATAACACCTCAATGTGTCCACAAGGTTTCATAAAAATTTCATATCAAAAAGAATTCTCTAAATATGTCAAAAAAATTAGACAACTTCGGAGGTTAGAAAACCCCAATTTACAGCCAACAGCCATAGTTTCCAATTTTATTACCCACCAAATGATCATATAAAATCATATAAAAATTCAGGTTTGGATCCTTAATATCCTGTAAAATTTTCAGCTCATAATTCGATCATTTACTAGGTTAATAAAATCTCACAAGTTCGTAGCTTCAGATTCAACATTTCAGGCAGCATAGTTACCATTTCGGTTCTTGAATTTCTCAAGGCATTAGGAGTCAAAACCAGAGCTCTAGAAAATTCATCCTTGGATGTTATCTTCAACGTATAATTTTTATAGCTCATGAAAACACCCACAATTCCCTCAGAAAATTCGTGAACAATCACTGCCAGTAGGAAAACTGAAAATCCAGCAAACCACTTCAGAATCTCTTTTGATAAAAATGATTTTTCCACAACCCCAAACACTCCACCAAAATATATCCAGAAATTTTGGACCAAACACAATCAGAAAAGTCCAGCATAAAATTGGAAAGAAAAGATCAAAGAAAACCCTACTTTGATGGCTTTAGGGATCTTGGCTCCAAAGGATGCTCCAAGATTGATTTTACTCAACTCAAGGCCACCAAATCAGCACCAAGACCTTCCTTAATCAGTGATGTATGAGATACCAAGGTTAGGATTGATGAGGAATTGAAATTCCAATCAATTAGATTTGTAGGTGTTGATGTGTAGAATAAGTTTAGTGAAGGAAGTTTAGTGTTTTATCAACTCTAGGCTAGTGTTTTTGGCATTTGAAGTGAAGTTTGAGCTCTTGGACATGGAGGAACTTGGTTTCCTTCTCCTTACAACATGATGCACGAAATTTTGAGCTTCTTGAAGAAGCTTGGCTTGTGGTTATCTTGTTATATATAAAAGAATGAGTACTATATTGTATAATTAAATGATCTTTGACCAAAGTAAGAAAAATGGATGGCTAAGATTTGGTTTGTTGGTCAAAGAATAAATCTTGGTCAGTCACTTGGCTCAAGATAAGTGGCTCTCTTTAACTTGTAGAATAAATGGTTTTTACAGTGTCAAATTCGCACACCAAAATCCCACCGAACGGGTGAGATATGAGCACCCGAGTAAAATATTAATAAATGAAAGGCCATGATTAAAACTTGCTTTTCAATTTTCAATCCTTGTCATCCACTTGGCATAAAGTGGTTGATAAAGCTTACTTAGCCACTAAGTAGCTTTTACGGTGTTAGAAACCACACACCGAAATTCTACTGATCGGGTAAAATAGTGTACCCGGGTAATCAAACATTGCTTGAAAAATTAATTCTAGGTTTGAAATCTTTATTCCTACTCATTTATAATCTTAATATTATAATTTCTTAGTTTCAGACATCTCCGAGGCTCAATTCTAGGGTATCGGCTGTTTCGACGGATCGGTGGTGTAACATCCTAATTTTTAACCCAATACTCTAGAACATATTTAGGTTAATCATTAGTTTGTTACTTCATAGTTCTCATTTAACTTTGAATTACTTAGCGGAAAATACGGGTAATTTTTTTTTTTTTTGAAATGAAAGTGAGAGCCGCGTGATGCGATATAACTTATGACGTTTTGACAAAACATACATCTCATAACGTCATAGCATAAAGCATATAAGGGCACATCATGAGAGACACTGAATAACATCTCATATATAATTATAATTTGCCCACTTATAAGCATGGGACTTGGTTTAGTACATGGAAATACATGAAAGAAAATACAACATAAACATAAACATAATCTACTCCCCTACCCGAGTGCATCTAATAGGATAACCTCTAAACAAAAGAAGGATTATCCCATCTAAGTGGTGTGTGCTCTAACCGGGTACTCCATCGGACGATCGTCACCTCCTACTGGCGTCCATCTCGCGAACGAGGCAGATATCCGGAAAGCGGGCGAGCTCCTCGGACGTGAAGAGGCGGAATGGGGGTCGAGGGTGACCCCCACGGTATGGTCGCATCTCCGGTCGTCGTGCAAGCCGTGGCTGAGTCACGGTATCCTCATTGCCCTCCCTTATCTGTGGTGGAGAGGGGGCAGAGTTCTCGCTATACGGATGGGTAGGCGGGTCCTCGGATGGGTCGGTCTCCGAGAAGTAGGTCCGGGGCACGTAGTCGGGATAATCTCGCATGGCTAAGGTGGCGGTGTGCCTACGGAGTACTCTCTCATCATGCGTACGCGCACGCTCAAAAACCCGCTCGTAAATGCGCCATAGGGTGCGATCGGGAGAAGTGATGGGTGTGCACGGGATGAGCGAAGGGGCGTCCTACGAACATGAAAATCCGCACCGTACACTACCCCTCAAAATGGTATGACCCGTGAGTCGGGTCAAAGTGCACCTCCCATGTCGGGGTGTCCACGAACACTACGAACGTCGCCATCTGAAGACGTGACGGAAAGAAAGAGATAGAGGGAGTGAGAATCTTGCTAAAGAATCTCAGTAGGGCCTCCTACTACCTAGGTGTCATCATCTACGTCCTCAGGAACCTTGGGTTTATTTATACAAAATGACTGAGCATGTATTCGGTTCATTTTAAACTTTAAGATATATTTTAGCCAAGGTCCATTCATTTTAGGATGATCTTAATGTCATGGATGCAACATAATAGAGAATGTATGCATGGCACTACCTAATGCACATACATAAAACATAACATCAAGCATCATCATTCTTGGTGGCATAAAGTGGCAATAGTAACATTCATATGGGACAAAACTTAGTGACATAATCATAATCATGAAACTTCTCTTCCTCATGGGCCACCCTAAAAGACAATCGAACTGGGGGTGCTCGGCCGAACCGGTGTCACCCAGAACGTGTCATACATCTAGGTTATGAGCTCATACCTTAACTAGTCGTCACTAGTTCTTACTTACCACTTAACGATAAGCGTATCATAATTCATAAATCCCGACTATCTGAGTACGGGTTAGGGGGCAAAACTCTTAGGGGTGCTCGGCCGAACCGGTGTCACCTAAGAGTATAAAATGGTACCGATGTCACATGAGTTCTATGGAGGTGCTCGGCCGAACCGGTGTCATCCTAGAACCCATCTTAGTACCTTAATTTTCAAAATCTCTTTAAGTCCCCAAATTTGTCGAAATTCGGCCAAAGCGGTCATTACAATCAATTTCCTTCCAAATTTGCTTTATGCCACATTAACATATAATCTCATAAATTCCTCATATGAATAACATCATCATCATTAGCATACTTCATGCATCATCATAAATCATCGAAACGTTTACCCTTACGGTAGCTTATGCTTTGACCCTTACGGGTCTTAATCTTGAGATATAATTCTCTACATCCGTCGTTCATATTTTAAGCACCTAAGGCTCATAATTAAACATCATTCCTAATCCTCATGTTCATACTTAAATCTGAAAAGCATGGGACAAGTTCTCTAACTTGTATTTACGGGGTTCTAGAACTTACGTTTTAGACCCTTTCTCGGTTCCGTTTTCGCCGAAGGCGCTATGTATTAAATCTAACTCAATTATGAGGCATTCCTATGCTTAAGGACTAATTATTATTCACGTTTATCATGTTGTAAGGGTGCTGGACAGAATTCAGAAAATTAATTGTTCTAAGAGTTCTACATTTGCATTTTTACGGTTTTCTAGTTACTAGTTTCCCCATAGGTGCTAGAATTCAATTCTAACTCAAATGATACCAAGTTTTTCATGTCTAAACAATCTAAATCTGATTATGTCCCCATTAAAACAGTTTGGAAAAGTTCCATAAACAAAAGGGTCAAAACTATGTTAAATTCTAGCTTTACGGTATTTCTAGTTAGCTAGTTCCTTACCTATCATGCATAGGATCGCTTCTACATCATCATATGATATTTTCACACATTCCAACACATTAAAACATCATCATACAGCATCACATTCATCACATCAGAACCGAAAACATCTTGCCTCAATAAGAGAAGTAAATTGACATTTCTAGGTACATAAGTTAACTAGTTTCTCTTGGAATCAATCTAGAACTTCTAAAACTCTTTGCAAGACATTTTAAATCATCAAGAGGCTAAGTGAAGCCTTAGGTCACTGACCAAAACATATTCCATCCCCTAAAAGAGATTGGAATCACAACTTATAATGACATAACCTTATAAAGAATTGTAAAACTTTAAGGAAAACTTAAAACATAGGCTATTGGTCCTAGTAGCTAGATGAAAACTCATTGCACGTGCATCATCACTACTTGGCCGAAAAACATACATTCAAAGTGTGGTTTGCATTAAACTTTAACTTGGAATGAAATGGGCAAGTCTTTGAGCTCTAGGTTCTTAAGTTACGACATAAACTAAACGTGCTCATGCTTTTCATTTTTAATCTTGCTTTCAAAGTAAAGTGATGACTTGAAATTAAATATGCAAGGCATAATTTAAATGTGCAAGCTTGAAAGTAAATATGCGAAGCATAATCTTAAACGTGCAAGCTTGAAAGTAAATATGCAAGATTCAATTCTTTATTTTAGTGCTCTTGGCCCAACAACAATCGACTTTAAGGCCGAAATAGATAGGCATTCGAGAAATTAATTAGGTGATAATGCAAGTTCAATTCTTTATTTTAGTGCTCTAGGCCCAACAACAATCGACTTTAAGGCCGAAATAGAAAGGCTTCGAGTATTAAATTAAGTGAAGATGCAAGTTCCATTTTAATCTTTATGTTCTTAGGTGATAGCTTGAAAATAAAGATGCATAGCAAGAATGTAAATATGAATGCAAGCATAAAATAAATTATGCAAGTTCATTTTATCTTTCTAGAGCTCTTAACAAGACTTTAAAGGAACTTAAACCTCAACCCAAACTCATCAAACCAAGACATAGTAAAAGTCTAGAGTTCTTAGAACTCAACATAACATATTTAGAAAATCAAACATCTAGCATGAAAAGGAAAGGTAATGGCCGAAACTTCAAGGAAAGAAAAGAAATGTTTGAAACTCTAGAATCCATGATCTTGGTGATATACTAACACCAACATCATGAGACCTCATCATTGAGTCATTGGGACCATTTTGAAACAACATCAAAGTTAAAGTTCTCAAAGGTTCAAGAAAGGAAAAACTAGAAACACTTTTGCTCAAGAACAAAGATCAAGCTCTAGAGTTTGTTTCAAGTGATGAACATCATCATGAAACTCTCATCATCAAGCTCTCATTTCTTTGAACTCCAAGGCCCATGGGCCATAAACAGCAAGAACAAGGAAAGGAAAAGAAGTTCTAAAAAGAATCAAGAGAAACTATGAACATTAAGCTTAGAACAAGAACTTTAAAGAAAGAATACATGAAAGAAAATCCCTACTTGGTGTGATGAACTTGAAGATGGAAGAAGAAGATGAAGAACTTGAAGAACTCCAAGAACTTGAAGAACACAAAGACTTTGAGAGAAAAAGAAAAGCTTTGAGTGTTTCCTAAACTTGGCAAATGATCTAAAAGTGGTGCAAGCTCCTCAAGGCATTCTATTTATAGAGAAATGAAACAAATGGAGGGAGCTCATGGAGGAGGAGGTTTCGGCCATGAGGGTGCAGATTGGAGGCTTTCCATGAGTTCCATGAGGTGAGATAATGTGTTCTTGAGGTATGGTGAAGTATGGTTCAAAGTATGGTGAGGTATGGCTCAAGGTATGGCTCAAGCATGGTTCTTTGAGTGAGAAAACAATTTAATATGTGTGGTAATTAGGGAGTGATGGCCGAATATGCATCAGCCCATGGGGGAGGTTTCTTTGCATTTTAATTGTGGTTTAGAGTTGTGTTTAGGTGCATCTTTGATTATGCTTAAGATTAGAAATTTGTAAGAAAGTGTTTAGGTAAGGTAAATGGGTAATTAAGGTGGTCTAGACAGAATTAAGGAGTGGTCTTGCACCATTAGAGAGTTAAATCCTCAATTTAGAGTCTAAACAACTCTAGACACATTTCCTTGATTTAAGGAATTGGAGAGAGAAAACACTATTCAAGATTCCAAGACTAGGAATCTTGAGTTCTAAAAAGGGATTTAAGTTTAATCTAAGCAATTTTAGGTTCTAATTAACTTTAATAAATTATTTTGACTCTAGATTAATTAGGGAAATAAACTAATCTTCGTTTAGAGCCTAATATTGCTTAGGTTTGCTTAATTACGTCATTAAGCTCAAAAACACTATTCTAGGGGCAAAATCGTAATTTTGCACTAAAACTGCCCGGGACCACCGGGACTTGAACAGAGACCTCTAGACACATGAAATCATGTTTTTAAACCTCTGGGGAAAGTTCCGGGCTCAAACGGCACCTTTACCCGCGTAAAAATGCTATAGGGGTATTTTGGTCATTTTGACCAAAGCTGAAAACGAAATTTTCGCTTCCGAAAGCATTCAAAGGCCATTCAACCCCCTTCAAACATTGAGTTGACCCTTCGAGGATGATCAAGTTGGTTACCCTCGAGTTCGGTCGAGAAATGACCTCGAGGGCATTTTGGTCATTTCCTGACGAGAAAAATCGGAATTATTCTGAGGTGGGGCTCGTAGGTTACTATTCACTTTTTTTCTTTTTTACAAATCCCTTGGACCATCCTTATCATTACTAAAACTGTCATATTTTTAAAATTACAACTAGTAAAGGTCAAATTAATTTTTAACTAATTTTTTAGGGTGTTACACGTGCTGCCACAATGAGTATCAGAAGATAGAGCCAAATGATCAAAGATGTACTTCTTAATTTTTCAGCTGCTGATGTAGAAGGCACAATAAGGACAAGGAAAGGGAAAAGGAAAGTAATTGAGATTGAAAGCAGCTTAGAAGGATCCAAAGAATCTAAGGAAAAATCTTAGGATGGCTTGCTAGTATCCTATGGAAGAGGAAGATATCACCGGCCAGGACAAGGGTCAGATAAAGAAAAACAAAGATCATCTTTTGTCTTTGAACCCTAGGCTCTCACACGCAAGAATCTTCATTTTCATTTGAGTTTTCAGATTCTGAGTCAGAATCCTTAGGACATCAAAAGACAAGTACAGTTCACTAACTTATCTCTGGCTGCAAACTCAATTCCTGCTCCTATTGAAGAACCTACTCCTCCTCCCGCTTCAATTGTACTTGATCTATCTTTAGCTCAGGGTACTATTCCCTTATCAAGCAAACTTGCACCAGCAGTATAGCCGAGCTACACAGAGGTTCAATTACTGTCGTGTGGACAATGCTTCATTAACATCCGATTGGATCAAATTGAAGCATTATTTCGGAGACATAAAGATCTACTGATAGAAATTCTTAGAGAATTGAGGTGGCGGGGCTGATGATGGTGTTCCTAGTTTCTAACACACCTCATTTTTGCTGATGTCAAAAAGGGGATCAGAAAAGAAAAGAAAAGAGATGAAGAAAATGTACTGTTAAGGAACTGAGGGGGAGCCTATGCTAAGGGGGAGCTCAGAGATTTTTCATCATGCATTTTTTTTGTTTTGTTTTTAAAATTATCATTTTTTTATGCTCTAATCGATATTTATTTTAGCTCATGAACAATTTCCTTATGCGCATGATATATATATATATATATATCATTTTTTGTTGTTGAAGATATCATATGTTATGACTTCCTTTAGCTCTGATATATATCTATTTTGAGCCTTGGTACATGTAGATGCCTTTTTACCATGCTTAGCAAATCTTGAACCTTGCTTGAGAAGTATGTTTCTTATCTCTTAATGGTCACTCTGATTTTTTCATTCATTAAGCAAGCTATGATAGTTAGCTGGTCTGTATTCCTTTGACTAGCTCCAATATAGATTAAGCACAAGCATCCTCTTTGCTCTGATGTGCTTGTCTATTATGCTTCAATATGTATGTATTGCTTTTCATGCTTAAAATTTTTTTTGAAACATATATACTTTGACACACATATACAATGATTTCCTGAGCTTTGTATGACTTGATCAAAATATAGTTGTCATCAGTTTCTGTTGATTTTTAGAAACTTGTCCTTACATGCTTTCATACAATTGAGATCAGTCAATAAGCCTCAGAAATCTCTCATGTGTGCAAAGGTTATATGTTGCATACATTTTCATGCACAAAATCGCATCATGTTTTGAAAATACACTTGAATAAATTGTGCTGTATAAAAAATCTAATCAAGAGAAAATATCACAAGTATTACTTGTTTTCATTCATGCTTGTGTTTTTTTTTTCTAGAAAACATCTCTTGTTGAAAGAAAAAATCAAGCTGTCTTTAAGTTTAAATGATCATATTCCTTTTATAGTACTCTGATACTTCTCAGAATATAATGTGAGTAACAAACTTCATGAGAAATCAAAACAGCTCTGATTTAAGTCACTGAAAGCTAAAACGTTTCTGATTATATCAATATCATGCCTTAAGAAAATGATTTCCTAAAAAAAGGGCATGTGATGATGTCTTTGAAAGAATAGAAATTATTTTGATATATCCTGCTATAATTTCTTTTAACATCTCTTCAAAAGATTTTCTTCAAATTAGTTTGTTATCATAAAAAAAGAGGAGATTGTAAGCTTTAGAACTCTTCAAAAAGCGTTAATGCAATATATTTTAAATGACAATAGAATTAATTTAAGGAAAATATTTTGACGAATGACTAATGTCTTCCTTGAGTTTCTTAAAGTAGCAAACAGGTCATATCATTAGCATAATATGGGTCCAATAACGAAGATAATTTCACTTTACATGTGAAAACATCATTTATCTTGTTTGAAGAGATCGAAACTAAAATGAAAGTGATAATTATACAATGAAAAGAGCTTGCAAATGCCTAACAAGTTGAAGAAAATAAACAAGTACAAGAAACCAAGGCACAGGTCTTCAGATAGAAGCACTAGACGTTAGAAAGTAAACTTAATTTAAAGATATCTATCCATCACTAAAGCCTAAGTGTTTTACTATCTTCAATCATCGTTAACATAATCAATTTATCATCAACAAGCTCAGATTGAAGACTAAAAGATCAAAGACATATCAAGGAACTGATACCACACCTCAAAAAGTGCACTTCACAGTAAGACAATGTTCTCTATTTAAGAAAGGAGGGAAAATTTGAAATTTAAATTTGAAATCAAATCCAACTAAAAAATGGCATGTCATCTCTTTTGCCAACTCGATCAATCACTCTAGCTCCTAGAAAAAAGTGTTCAGAAACCACGTTGAGAAAGTAAAAGTTAGTTTCTGAAGGTAGTCTCAGGAACCTCTATCTTATAACAGCTTTTACAATAGATCTGATAAAAGTAGGCTACTCTTCTAGGCTAATTTTAAAGACACAAACAAATGATCAACATATGTCACTTGGAAAGCTGATCAAGGGCAATGGTCACGAAGGTAGATCATCTATAAATAAAGATGTTGAGTCTTCAAAAACAAGTGGAACATTATACAGTGTTGGAATGCTGTAAGTTTTTCTCCTCCTTTTTTTTGTGAAGTTTGTTACTTCTTGTAATCAGTTTCCTTGTCTATAAAAATCTTCTTTCTACATACTTAATAGATCTTATGTTCTTCTCAGGAAGAATTATTAGAAAGAAGTCATTTGAGTTTTCCCAGATCTTTTTTGTTGTATATCTTTAGGAAACTTGAGTATAGGTTAGTTTGAGTAGCAAACCCAAACACAACCCTTTTATAACCTTGATCCAGTAGTGATTGGTATGAGATAGCTTGGAGAGACTAAGGTAAAAATACTTACAACGCGACAGTAAGGTGTTTTTGCTGGTCACAGTGTAGCTTGGAGAGACTAGTATAAGACTACTCAAGTTAGCTTGGAAAGGCTAGTATAATACTACTCAGTTTAGCTTGGAGAGGCTGGTGAACAACTACTTAGTTTGTGATAGTAGGGGTTGTCTACTGGTCACAGGTAAGAGCTTGGGAAGGCTACTGCAAAGACTATCCTATTTTTCTTTCTTAGTTTGAGAAATGTTTAGTGAAACTCAATGGTGGTTGAGAACTGGATGTAGGCATGTTGGCCGAAAGTATATGTGCAGGATACTTTTCTTCCTTAACACTTTTACTTTCACTGCTCTTAGTTGATTTTTTTATATCTATTTAAAGTCAGTTTCTTGCTCTTCTATTACTATTCTATTGCTAACGCTGTAGTTCATAAAGTTACTTTCTGATGAACCTAACTGTATTTTTGCTGTACTACAAGCTCAACACCTGATAATGTTCTGTTTAAGTTTTCAATAGCAAATGGAGCAAAAAGAAGCAGAGCACAATTCAACCCCCCTTTTCGTGTGCTTTTCTACCTATACTCTATTCTTCTCTTTCTAGAAATTCCTTTTAGTGATTTTGATGTGTTCTTGGAGATTTTACAAGGATCATTGCTATTATCTTCAGGTACTCTTTTAATTTCATTATTGTAATCCTCTAGAGATGAGGGAGTGGATTTTCATGCTAGTGGTGTAAAGGTTTCCAAATGGATTAAGATAATATTTGAGACGTCCTTTTTATATTGAATGCATTAGTTTTCTCAATGTTCTTAAGTTTCTGTTGTTATAATTATTATTGCGATTGTTACAATTTTTATTGGAATAACTAAATTGGCAATCGTCATTTAGGGAAATCCTTTGGGCACAATTGGTTTATGTTAGAGGGAGAACATTAGAATTAACTTTCTGATTGGTGGTTAGGCTACAACAATAGGTACATTAAATCAATATAATTTCTAAATAAATTGGGATCCCATTTATTAGTTATTTGCATTGGTCAAATTTTAGAGGTCGATTGATCACTGGTGTAATTATCAGTAAATGATACTTCATAGCCACTAACGTTTTCAATATTTGGTCCGTGGTAATTAATTCCAATCCTAGAAATACCTTGTGCTAGTGCCTTTAATTCTAGATTCATTACCAATTATTTTAAATTGCTTTAATTTAATTCTCAAACCCCTTCGATTTCTAACTAAGTGACATAGCCTCTTTGAGAGACGACTCGTGTTGCACCCTAGCTACTATTTTGGTGTATTCTGCACTTGAACTACTTAATTCTAATTTGAGGAGGTAGTGATAACCTCATCGAATTTTGGCACGGAGGCATTGAAACTTAGTTGCTTATTTTACCATTTTTTATTTTTATTTTTATTTATTTTTGTTTTTACTTTTATTTTTGATTATTCCCTTGTATGAGGTGTTCCCTGTTTGGTGGTACTCTAAGACCTCTTGATCTTATCCTTTATTTGTTGTTTTAGGAAACATGAGTAGCATGGGAGATCACAATAGGAGAGGGGAGCTTATTGCCCTTGACTTTACCTAGTAGCCTTTGTCAATTACATATGCTTGGCCCAATAATGACTTTTAGCTTAAGGGGTATATGGTTGATGCTTTACCCAAGTTCCTGGGTTGTTTAAAGAGGACCCACACCAATATTTGAAGAAGCTACCCATGGTGTGCTCTGGCATGAGACCCAGTGAAGTGGAGGTGGATGATATTAACCTTAGAGCATTCCCTTTCTTTGTAGAGGATGCTATAGAAAATTGGTTTTCAACTTGTTAGAAGGGATTGTGAATAGCTAGATTGGGATGAAGAGATTTTTCCTTGAGAGGTATTTTCCCATATCTCGAGTAGCTTCTATCAGAAAGGAAATCTCCAGAGTCCACCAGTCCAATGAAACTCTATATGAGTATTGGGAGCGTTTGAAGCTCCTATGCACTAGTTGGCTTAACCATCAGGTCTCGGAGCAACTCCTCCTTCAATATTTTTATTAAGGTCTTATACCTACTGATAAATGCATAATTGATGTTGCTATTGAGGGGCACTCGTGGATAAGACACTTGCAAAGACCCATGCTTTGATTGAGAATATGGCTGCAAATTTCCAGTAGTTTGGTTCCAAAATAGCCACTAATACCAAAGGCCTTCATGAGGTGAGCCAAGTAGAGAACCAATGTTGACCCATACATTATAGGCACTTTCTGTGCCCATAAAGTAGTTGATGGGCTACTAGGCAACAACAATAGTGGTTCCCAAGGTTTGTGGCATTTGTAGCTCAAATGACCATCATACAAATATGTGCCCAATGCTACAAGATGACTCAACCATTGGAATAGCAACAATATCCTTTACCGATTCAACCTTAAAACCAGAGAAGCCAATTCCTATTTGGGAATATATACAATTAAAGTTGGAAGAATTACCTCAATTTGAAGTAGGGAAATAATTCTCAGTAACAGGGCCAACCTTCGTAGCAGAAGACCCCTCTTGCATCTCCCTCCTCAGGTCCCACAGTGATTGAGATGATGAAGATGTTGATGGAACAGTTATGGGAAATAAGGAAGGAAAATGCCTAACTAAGAGAGGAACTGACTCAAATGAAGAATAATCAGAGTCAGCAAGCCCTACTTTCCCAGTTTCCCTTCAAAATATGCCTAATCCTAGGGGAAATGTTATTGCAATCATCCTGAGGTCAGGAATGAAAGTTCCAGAGATGAGAAGGCCTGTGGAAAAAAAAAAGCAAAAGGAAAATGAGCCCAAAGGGTTTCTACTGATCACCACGACACTCAACCGAATGTCTAGATGGTGATTTTGCATTAGAAGACATCTCGTGTAACGCCCTAATTTTTATTGCTATGTAAAAATTACCAAAATGCCCCTAGGTAATTTTTATAGGTAATTCGAGGTCAAATAATCCTCAGTAAAGGAATATGACATTAGAGAAACATCATAGGAGACTTGATTAGCGATTCGTGCGAAAATCACAAACCCCGATTTTTCTGTACGTGTAAAATGATCAAAATGCCCCTAAGGTCATTTTTACCTAGAAATCAAGGATAACCAATCTAAATTATCTTTGAGGGGTTAATTTTATGCTTGATGGGGATTATATGTGTCTTAGAGGTAAAAATCTCAATTCTCAATTTTTACCGTAAGTAAAATTACCGTTTTACCCCTACAGTAATTTTTCATGAAATTATATAATCTTTGAATTCAATTTTCATCCAAAGGTTCAAAATGACTATTTTAAGTATGATTTGAGATTGTCCAATATTTACAGGGAGTTTTTATGTGAAATTACCTTTCTACCCCTAGTTGTGGTAAATAGGTTTACTTGTGTAATTAAGATAGCATTAAAACTCTATTGGAACTCAAATTGATTTTATTCATTAACCTTGAGTTTAAAATTAATTACCCAAGGTTAAAAATAATTACTGAGATAATTAGAGTCTAAAATCACCTAAGGTAAAATTAAATTATCTTTCCTTAATTATGAAAGCTCATAAAATTAGTGATAATTGAGATCAAAGTTAAGATTTCGGTTTAGGTAAAATATTGTACATTTACATTTTCTTATCCTAAGTTTAGAACCTATGTTACAAAGTGATTTTTACTCATTTGAAATTAACCTTATTTACTAGTATATGATTTCTCTTTTTATCTTGTCTTGTATTGTCCTAAACACTTAACCTTTTACCATTTTTACTAATCTATCAATTCCTAATCTTTTACCTAAGTAAATACACATCTAATACATGATTTACCACTTGTAAAACATTACCAATCTGATCCTAAAGGAATCAGAAACCAGTGGCCAACTTGTCTCCTTTTCACCATATTTTAATTGTTTTTCCAACAAAGAAACATATCCAACCATAACACTATACCTTTAGCTTTCTTTTGCATTATTTTTGGCTATGTTTATTCAAAAGAAAACCCACCTATTTCAGCCATGATGTGATCAGTAACAATGTCTCCCATTAGCATCATATTTTAGTGTTTTCATCCATTATGCATGAACCAAATTATTACAAGAATAAAAGCATTCTTTTTCCATGTTTCCTTTAATTGAAAATGAACTAAAAACTCCATTTTTCCAGCCACAAGGCAGCTGCCATACAGCCCTCCTTGGCCTATAAATATGAGCTCTTCCATTGCCTAAATGCACACACAAATATCCCTAGCCTTAGCATTTTCTTACTCAAAGTTTGCTCAAAGTTCTCTAATTCTCTCAATACTTCAAGCTTTCTTCTTCTTCCTCATTCACACTCAAGAGACTCCATTCCCAACCTCTAATCAAGTTCTAAACCTCAAGCATACACATTCCAACCATAAATCAACTCCTAAACACATAACCTTCCCATTATCAAACACAAAAACACAAGAAAAATCCTTCCTCCATTTGCTCTAATCTTGGCTGAATTTCAAGGACATACAAGGACATATTTTCTTCTCCTAACTTTTCTAAAGATCAAGCATTATCTTTTCATAACAAGAAACAACTTGGTAGGGATTTTATTTCATGTTCTTTCTCTTGTTCTTTCTTTGTATTTTTTTGATTTTTATGATTTGATTATGACCATGGCTTGATGATGAGGAATCATGGTGGTGGTTGTGAATCTATCATTTAAATGAACTCTAAACCCCAAGGTTTAATTCTTGATGTTAAAAGATTAATAAAGGAATTACTAAGTTTTGAGTTTTAAGCTTAACAAGATATAAAAGTGAACTAGCATCCATATTAATGTTTCAAGTTCTTGCACATCATATTTAAATTTCAAGCCTTGCATAATCATATTTAATTTCAAGTTCATCATCTTAAATCTTGAAGATAATAATATGAATTTGCATTCTCATGTTTAAATTTCAAGTAATGCATTTTATGTTTCAAGTTATCACTAAACTTTGAAGATCTAAAAATAAACTTGCATCTTCATATTTATATTTGAAGTATTACATATCATGTTTATATTTCCAAGTTATCACCTTATAATGATAAAGATTAAAAATGGATTGCATAGCATATATATGATTCTTGCTATCACCTAAATCTCTAAAAGCTCAAAACTTACCTCTTTAATCTTAAATAGGAATTCTTATACTTAAATTAAGTTAATTCAGCCTCTTGATGTTCTTGGTATTAAGATTCGTTTATTTTATTTTTAAGGCTTTGATTTTGTCTTTAAATTACTTAAATAATTCTTGTTAGAGTTAGAAATCCAAAAATGTTAAAGATTGTGCTTTTCTCAAGCTTTTTGATTTAAAAATTATGTTACTGACCTGACTTAAATAAAATGGTTAGAATACTATTTTATAAGGTTTGAATATGTATAAATTACTTATAATTGATGTAAGAATTGTTTTTAACATTTTTGAGATAAACTAATAATTAGAAAGGATCAAAATCATAACTTTATAAAGCTTTAGACAATGAATTTTCTGGATTAATTCCTCACTGATTTGATACTGATATTATGGTTTATATACATTAGAATTATTAGTATTTGATGTATAAATTGTTTTTGGTATCTTAGAGGTTGAAAAGAATAATTACAAGTATTAGTTTTGACCGATTCATAAAATGCGGAAAGTTGTGTCCTAAACTATCAATTATGTAATTTTTTGATTCAAAGGATTTTAATTAGAGTAAATAATGATATCTGATGTGTATATGTGTTTAGAATACCATTTATGATGTTTAGAGAAAGTTTTAGAAGTATTGGCTTTTGATAAGTGTCAAAAATAAGTAACTTTGTACTTTGACCCCTAAAATATGTTAAATTTAGTCTATGGCCCTAAAAGGTTTTTATTATGAGTTTGAATAGTTCTGATAGTTATATGTCTCTTGAAATGTATTGGTTAAAGTTAAAGGTCTTTAATTTATGAGTAGATGTTAAAAGGGGTAATCACGTTTTGACCCGTAACCTTTGAGAAATTGTGATTTGACCCTTTGGGACTTAAACGTAAATATTGATAATTTGATGAGATGAATGTGATTGATATCTTGTGATGGCTATGTTCATATATTGAGATTTATATAGCTTATGGATATATGCAATGAAATATGATACATGTTTATGTGATTTGATTTATGACATGTTACGGTTATGTTTGATTCATTGAGATGCATAAGTTTGTGAAGTTTATGAGCATAAAATATTAATGATGAGTTATTCATGTTTGCATCTATATATATATATATATCATGCCAAGATTTAAGGTGACATAAAACACATGGAAATGATCCTCTAGACTCCCTGAATTAAAGGTTATGAGAGGTGATCCGAATAGGAAGTGTTCCTTTGGACTCCCCGAATTAAAGGTTATGAAAGGTGATCCTAATGCCCCCTATCCCGTACCTTAAGAGTCGGGAATTTAACTTATCAAAAGGGATAAGATTACGCTAATGACGACTAGTAAGGTATGATCTCATAACCTAGAACTCTCGAGAAAAGAGAGAATTATAGGGCGGCCCCCAAGGAAAAGAGAATAAAGAAGTTTAAGTCACCTATAAGAATGATGATCATGATGTTCTTTATATCATATGCATCATTTTATAAATTTTATGATATTATGTATATGATATTGACATGCATCCATGACTAATATGTTGCATTCATGACATTAAGATTCATGCTAAAAGATACGGGCCTCGACTAATGGTATTTATAACTTAATAAATGAACCTTATATATATGTTCACCATTTTCATAATTAAACCCGAGGTTCGTGGGGACGATGACGATGACACTTGTGTTAGAGTCGGGAAGCCCTACTGAGATTCTTGTATAAGTTTCTCATCCCTTTTTCTTTTCTGTGTCGTCTCCAGACATGGATAATGGTGTAATTCGTGATTTACCTTGAGACTGAATAAAGAGCTACGGAGATAACTTTTCTTTGGATATTTTCCTTTAGAGTGATCGTATCTCATATATTAGTTTGTATTCTATTGATGGATATATATTGATGTGCTTAAGTTTACAAGACATCACTATTATGATACAGTTATTGATATGTTATTATTATTTGAGTTATGTTATGCCATGGCTGTATTATGTATTTATTCGTTAATTATTTCTAACATCTCTCTTACGCAGGCAAGATAAATGACGTTAGATATCTAGTATGCGCGGCTCACGTTTTTGTATTTAAAGTTCAAAAAAAAAAATTTACCCATATTTTCACTAAAGTATTTTTCAAGAGGTTTTGAATCAAAAACTGAAACAAAAGAGTAATAACTAATACTTAACTTAAATACGTCCTAGGCGTGTTGAGTTAAATATTAGGGTGTTACATCTCGCATGAGCGCCGCACATCACAATGTAATACCCTCCCAAGTACAACATCATTAAGCCATGACATTAGACTTAGGAGTTGTTACTTATGAATTAGCAGACCTTAATTATCTATAGCAAATTCGATTGATTTATACAAATAACTAATTTATAATTTTACAAAAACATATAAAGGGGAAACAAAGTATTCATTGAATATAAATCCAAATACAAGAAAAAGCTTTTCTACGAGCTTTAATATATATTTGTCTCCTTATATATTTACAATCATATATACATAACAAAATAAAATTGATAAGGGGCTTCAACTATTAAGCTACTACATATCAGGTTCTTCTATGGCAGCAGCCTCATTGTTCTCCTTAGAAATTTGGAGATGACAAGGGAACACAAAACATAGGGGGTGAGAATTGTGAAATTCTTAGTAAGGCATCCCCAGAATACACAATGCACAATAAAATCTAAGTCATCATCATTGTCCTAGCCACTTTGGTTTATTAAAAAAAATGTGATCTTGCATTACATAACAAAGTTCATTTTAAAGTTCAAAATCATCCTTCTGAAGTTCACATAGATCACAAGGCTCAAACTCAGAGTAAATAGTCTTAGGCAAACAATTCAATATAATATGAGTATCCATATGATAAATCCAATGATTGTCGTTAGTGAAATTATCTTGATGTGCCTTTGATATATCGGAGGGGATTTCATATTCATCTTTCTCATCTTTATGTGCCCTTGATACATAGAAGAGGATCTCATTTATATCTTATCTTTTACATGCATTTGGCATATCAAAGGGGATCTTTGATTTTATGTGCCCTTGACATATGGTGGCTTATTCCATGCTAAGGTAATAGACTATTAGCCATGGCAACATCACCTAAGAAGGGGTGAATTAGGTGATTTGAAAACTATTTCAAATTTAAGAAATAATTCAATTTTACATACTAAAATTATGCACGCAACGGAATGTGACGGAGGCTGTCGCCTACCTCCTCAAATTAGAAATTTATTTTAATGCTAAGTTGCACAAAAACTATGGTAAAGGGCACAACTTAAGTCATCTCTCAAGGAGGCTTCAACACTTAGTTGGGAAAATTGGGAAATTTGAAGAATGTAAAATTAAAGCAATTGAAATTAAGAAACAATAACAACAGTAAGGAAGGCACTAGTGCAAGGTATTCCTATGATTGGAATTTAATTATCATTGACCAAATATTAAACCCATTATTGGCTATTAGTACTAAATTACTGGCAATTCTACTAGTGATCGATCGATCTCTAGAATTTGATCAATGTAAATAACTAATAAATGAGACCTCAATTTATTTAGAAATCATATTAATTTAATGAACCAATTATTGTAGCCTAATCGCTAATCGGAATGTCAATTCTAATGTTCTCCCTCAAACATAAACTAATAGATCTATTAATTTATGCCCAAAAGGTTTCCCTAAATGATGATTGCTAATTTAGTTATCCTAATAAAGATTATAACAATCATTACAATAATTATAGGAATAAAAACTGCAGAATATTTAGAAAATCAATGCATTTAATATCGAAACGGGTCTCAAATATCATCCCAATCTATCCAAAAAGCCTTTCGCTACTAAAGAAATCTACTCCTCCATCTCTGGAGGATTACACCAATGAAGCTAAAAGAGAACCTAAAAATAATAGCAATAATCCTTGCCACAATCTCCAAGACAAAACACCTTCCTTAATGCAATCCCTAAGAGAGAAAAGAATAGAAAAGACGATGAAGAGAGATGGAAAGCTAGGGTAAAAGTTTATGCCAATCCCTTAAATATTGTGTTCTAAAATGGGCCAATTTGGGACCTAAAAACTTATTAATGAACTGATATCTCGTCAGTGCATGAACTGATATCCCTAAAAAATTGATGGTTGTCTCTCTGCCGAGCACTACAGTGCTCATCCAAATGTGAGCCTCCATACTTTTTCTTTCTTTTTAGTTCCAAGCTACTTCCCATGAGTTCCTAGCCTTGTTCTTGACATTTTGCAGTTGATCCAAAGCTCCTGTACATAAAACCATAGTCAAAGAGACAAGTTAAATGCAATAGAGTGTAATTACAAATTATTCCCAATATTCAAAGCAATAGTCAATGATTCTATCCAAATCACACAATGAGTAATAAATCAAAATCCTAATTAATTACATCAATAACACATTAAAACTCATGTAAAATGCTATGGTTTAGAAGCAAGATAAGTGACACAAATGGCCCTTATCAAACTCCCGCACACTTAAGCATTCATATGTCCTCATGTGAAACTAAGATCAAACTAAGGCATGGATGAGAAGCATTATACAAAGACTATACTAGACTCCTAGCACTAAAGATGCATGATGCATGAAATTAAATGACAATACACTAATCTCATGAACCTAGAGACACAGTAGTAAGGCTTCACACCAACAATCAAGAGAATTGCAACAAGCAAGGTATGAACATGAAAATAGCACATAGAGTAGAATTCACATTCATGATGGACCAAGTACAAATATCCTCCCAAGGTCAGTGTTTGCCACTCATTCACTCAAGTGTTTAGGGCTATGA
Source organism: Dalbergia cochinchinensis (assembly GCA_031216125.1). Taxonomy (NCBI): domain Eukaryota; kingdom Viridiplantae; phylum Streptophyta; class Magnoliopsida; order Fabales; family Fabaceae; genus Dalbergia; species Dalbergia cochinchinensis. The sequence continues at coordinate 27,252,726 of CM062371.1, forward strand.
TGTAACTCAGTTACCTCAAATGAAAGTGCATTACCGTAGGCTTGCCATGGATCTCATTCTCCATTTTGTTACAAACACATGTATACTGAATTAAGAGGTTTTACTTTTTGTTGAAATAGGGCTTAGGTGAAGGAGGGTAATTATATAAGCTAGTGAGCTAAACCTCTAGTCAAAGGAGAACAAATGCATACACCAAGAGCACAAGGTTTTACCTTGTCCAAATTGACATAATCACAAGCCTTTCTTTTGCAATATGACACACCTTCAACTAAAAATTTTCCAAAATTTTTGTTTAATCAACCTTTTCATCCTTATTTTTTTATCTTTTTCTTCTTGGTATACCACTTGCTGAATTTGTTTTCGTACACATTACTTCTCTTGTATACTTTTAAATTGGGGCATGTGCTCATACTTTCCCCCATACCTATGCTCAAGCACATATAAGAAAAGCACAAATGCTTTCCTAAGCTCAAAATGTTAGGAAATTTTCATGATTTTTCACCTTTGGCGAAGGATATGCTAAAACAAAAAAATGGACAATAAAGCTCAAAAGGGCATAAACAATGGTAACATGCAAAGGGTGGCTGTATGGGCAAGTGGCTATAAACAAGAAAAATGCCTCAATCATATTCTAGCGTGCACATGGAAACATATTTTCAAACAAGATCTTAAGCAAGTTCTAGAATGCAAATCCAAATAGGGAAATAGATATGAACAAGTAAGCATGGCACATGATAGTCCAATCAAAAGGCTCAAAATCTCATAGGTAAAACTGTATGTACTCAATCCAAACAATACAATGAATCCACCAAGTATGTATTATCTCCAGAACTCTATCAATATGCACTTATTTATTTTGAATGAAAACAAAGTCAATTTAAAGAAAATAATTTGAAGAATGACTAATGTTTGTCTTGAGTTTCTTGTAAGATCATAAATAGGATTCTATCATTAACAAGAGCAAGTTTTACTCAAATAAGAATATATTTAATTATGCATATGTAGATATGTTTAGCTCATGTTACAAGATTTAAAATGAAATAAAAGTGAAATAATACCCTTATTCAAGTATAAAACAACTAACGATTGAAGAGGAATCAATGTTGTAAGAAACCAAGTCTTTTTGAGATTTCAGAAAGTAGCACTAGACTTTAAAAAGTACAATAGAAGGAAAGATATCTCATAATCAATTAAGCCAAAGTGTTCTACTATCTTCAATCCTCATATTCATAAAGATTAGATCATCAACATACAAGTGATTGAAGACAAGAATACTCATATCTCATCAAGGAAAGATTACCATACTTCAGAAATCTTTACACTCAGTAAAACAATTTAAATCTACAAGTAAATAGAGGGAAATTTGAATTTCAAATTTGAGTTTGAATTTGGAAAAGTCAAATCCCAGTGTCAGAACCGACTGATTATCTCTTTTGCCTTTGAAGTCAACCACTCAAAAGTTCTGGAAGAAAAAGTTCAAAAACCATGGTTTAGAAAGTAAGAGCAGTTTTCTGAAGAGCATCAGAAACCTCAATTCTTCAAATGGCTTCTGCAAATTATTCTGACTAATAGACAGACTACTCTTCTAGATTATATTTCCAAGACACAAATAGATAATCAACACATGTCCCTAGAACAACTGAGCAAAGGAAACGGTCATAAAGAAGACCTCTATAAATAGAGATGCCATGCTTACAAAGAAAAAAATTGTAAAAAAAGGCTGAAACGCTGCCAAGTTTTTCTTTCATTTTTCTTTGTAATATCCATTATTGCTTGTAATATTTTCTTTATTAATAAAATCTTCTATCTATATCCTTTATCGATTATACGTTTTTTTAAGGAAGAATATCTATGAAGAAGTTATTCAAGTATTTCCAAGACCATTCATTGTAAATCCAAAGAAATCATGAGTATAGGTTAGTTTGAGTGGCAACCCAAACATATACCTTTGTATCCTTGATCTAGAAGTTATCAGTGTGAGATGGCTTGAAGAGGCTTATTAAAGACTACTTGCAATGTGATTATAAAAGAGTTTTTACTGCTCATGGTTTTAGATTGGAGAGGCTAGCACAATACTACTCAGTTCAGCTTGAAGAGACTGGTGAATAACTACTTAGTTTGTAATAGTAGGGGTTGTCTACTGGTCACTGAACATAGCTTGTGAAGGCTACTATAAAAACTATCTTTGTTCTTTCTCAGGTTGGAGAAAGATTTAGTGAAACACAATGGTAGTTGAGAACTGGATGTAGGCAGGTTTGGCGGTGTAACACCCTAATATTCAACCCAATACTGCTAGCATGTACTGAGGCCAAATATTAGTCGTTACTTCTTGATTCAGTTCTATTATCCTTGAAATTACTTACTAAAAATACGAGCCAATTCTTTTTGTAACAAAACCTTGATAAAGTATAAGCCGCGTGTAATGTAATCGAATGATATCGTAGAGTGCAGAAATGTAAACACATAAAAGGCTCCATACACATCATCACGAACACATATACTGAAATACCTCATACAATAATGTATAAAATGCCCACCAATAATGGCGGGACTGTTCAATATATAGAATACAATACAACTGAAAAGTAGGAAGTACATGGAAACATAAAGGATACATGCAGGAGAACACCCATACCCAAGTGCATTTGAAATGGATAACCTCAACATAAAAGAAGGTTTATCCTAACAACGTGTCGTGTGTGCACTCAGGACTACCCTCTAATCCATACGGCTAAAGTCACGAGTAAGGTGAGACATAGCCGATCCACAGACGAAGCTTAGTAGGAGTGGGAACCCAAACAAGTCCTCCGCATCGGGGTCCCGACTCGGGCATACGAGCCCTCCGGGGCTGGGTAACCGTCTCCTCGCTGCCTGCTGGCATACATGGGGGAGTGGGGGTGGAGTCCTCTCCATACATGTGGGCGGGTGGCTCCTCCAAAGGGTCTTCCTCTGAATGCTGCGAGCAGGGTACGTACTCAGGTATGACACCTGAGCCTATAGTGTAGGTCCGGAGAATCTTCTCGTTGCGTGTGCGAGCACGCTCAAAAACCATGTCATCACCATAAGATGACATGGGTGAGAAAAGAAAGCTATTTACAGGGTGAGCAAACGGCCATCCAGGGAACATGAATACACGAACTGTGCAGCGGCCCTCAAAATGGTATAATCTATGCTTCGGATCACAGTGGAATTCCCATGTGGGTGTCTCAACGTAGAGCACGAACGTCACCATCCGAATCTAGAAACGTGATGGAAAGAAAGAGATAAAGGGAGTGAGATTTCTTACTAAAGAAACTCAGTAGGGTTTTTCCTCATATCTAAGTGTCATCATCTACATCTCCAGGGACCTCAGTTTCTTAGTAAAAACATGGGCATATAATGGTTTAATTATGAAGTTCGAAAATGTTAACCTCCGAGGTCCATTCCTTTTAATTCTAAAACTTCTTGATTATGTAGTCTATACATCATAAAACTTGAATCATAAGTCATGGTACGTAAAATCATAAATCATGGTTCCTACTATCATGGATCATGGTACATAAATTCATAGTTCATGGTACATAAAATCATAGATCATGGTTCCTGGTATCATGGATCATAAACTCATATTTCATGGTACATACAAGCATAGTTCATAAAACATGGTACATGGTGATTCATCTTGGTTACTTTAGGTAACATTAAAATCTCATCATTTTCTTCCTGGGGCTACCCTAATTAATCTCCCTTTGGAGAAACTTCTAGGTTATGAGCTCATACCACGCTAGTCATCACTAGCACATGGACTTATCCCTTTTGATAAGTTAAAGGTCCCGACTTAGAGTACGGGTCTTAGGGGCTAGAATCGCCTCATCCCCATCCTTAGTTTGGTGGTTCAAGGATCATTTTCTCATAGTTTAAGTCACCTTAAATCTTAGCATGTTTATTGAGATGCCACTTAGTTCATACATGTCACATATCTATTATAACAACATAGGCATCTCTAAGTTCTTGAAGTACAATTGCATGCAATAAATAAAACTATCATTTAAGCACAATAGTTCACATAGCATCATACAAGTCATGAGGTAAATACCAATTCATCATATTCATAATCTGAGAATAGGCATGCGAGATCATCAAGTCATATTCATATAGAGGAAGGAACACTTATCTACATATTTTAGATACTAGTAATCGATTACATAGGCCTTGTAATCGATTACTTTGGCTCAACTTTCTAAAACAGGGAAGTTTGAGGTCCTAGTAATTGATTACGTAAGCCTTGTAATCGATTACCTTAGTTGAAAATGCATTCTGGGCCTCAAGAACACCTGAGCAATTGATTATATGGAGTGGTAATCGATTATTAGGGTCTAGAAACATGTTCTGGGTTTCCCAGAACATTGTATAATCGATTACATCATCTTGTAATCGATTACACAGGCCAAAAACTCATATACGGTTGTCCAAGACATTCTGGTAATCGATTACATAAGCCCTGTAATCGATTACCAGTAACCTAAAACAAAATTTAAGGGCCTGGTACTATTAAGGCAGATCCAAAAACAGTAGTAATCATCAAATCATGTATAAAACTTCTTTTTCAATGCACATAGGTAGCTAGTTTCTCTTGGAACCTTTTTGGGGCTTCAAAACTTCATGGAGGCAAGGTTTATCTTTTCTCAAGATGAAATAGGCAAGTCTTTGAGCTCTAGTAATTTTAGGTGATGGCATAAAAGTAAACGTCCCATACATTCCATTTTTATAGTTCATTAGAAAGTAAAGTGATAGCGTAAAGTAGATATGAAATGCACATTCATTTTTAGCCTTTGAATTTAGTGATGACTTGAAATATAACATGCAATGCAAAGCTTGGAATTTAAACGTGCATTATGCAAGTTCATTCTTTATCTTGGGATTTAGTGATAGCATAGAAAGTAAACGTGCTATGCAAAGCATAAAATAAACATGAATGCAAGTTACTTTTATATCTTGTCTAGAGCTCTTGCAAGACTTTAAAAAGAACATAGTTCCAACCTAAACCTCATCCTCACAAGAAAAGAAAACTATTAGTACTAAGATACTCAACATAAATCATAACCTCAAAGGTCTTGAAAATGGCCGAATCTTCATCAAGAAGAATGAACAATTTTAAACTCTAGGGACTAAGATCTTGATGATCTATGACATCAACATCCTAAGTCCTCATCATTGAGTACAAGGCTTCCTTCAAAACTAACATTTAAACAAAGTTCATGCTAAAGAAGAAAGCAAAACCGAAACCATGCTTGGTTTAAGGTCAAAGTTTCAAGCTTTAGAGTTTGTTCATGTGACAACCATCAACATGAAACCCTCATCATCAAGCTTTCATTTTTCTAAATGTCAAAGGCCTTCATGGCCAAAAAACATGAGGAGGAAAAGAAAGAAGATCCAAAATGTTCAAGAGAAACATAAACTCATCCTCAACTAAACTTGTAAAAGATGAAGCTTTTCTTTAAGAAAAACTCAAGCTTTAGAGGTCTCATGAAAGATGGACTCATGGTCACATCTAGAGGACACTCATCATCAAGCCATCATATTCAAGGCCTTGAGGCCGAAAACTAAAGGAAAAGGAAAGGAAGAAACAGAAAAAGAAAACAACATGGAGGTTCAACCATTCATCATTTCCTAACAAGATTCAACATAAAGATCAAAGACATATTTAGAAAGGTTCCCTACCTTGTGTTTTTGAAAAAGGAAGAACTTTGAGGTTGAAGGATGTAACGCCCCGATTTTCTGTCTGAGTGGAAAATGATCGAAATGCCCCTAAGGTCATTTTCGGCCCGGAATTCGAGGATGGCCGACCCGGCAGTCCTCGAAGGGCCAACTCAATGTTTGAAGGGGATTGAATGACCCTTGAGTGGTTCCGGAGGTGAAAGTCTCATTTTCTGCAGTTTCAGATCGAAATGACCAAAATACCCCTGCAGTGTTTTACGCGGGTAAAGGTGCCGTTTGAGCCTGAAACTTTTCCCAGAGGTTTAAAACCATGTTTTTACATGTTTTAAAACATCTGTTTGAGTCCCGGTGGTTCCGGGCAGTTTTTATGCAAAATTATGATTTTGCCCCTAGAATAGTGTCTTTACGCCTAATGACGTAACTAAGCTAACCTAAGCAATATTAGGCTCTAATCAAAGGTTAATTAATTTCCCTAATTAATCTAGAGTCAAAATAATTTATTAAAGTTAATTTGAACCTAAAATTGCTTAGATTAAACTTAAATCCCTTTTTAGAACTCAAGATTCCTAGTTTTGGAATCTTGAATAGTGTTTTCTCTCTCCAATTCCTTAAATCAAGGAATTGTGTCTAGAATTGTTTAAACACTAAAATGAGTTTATAACCACTAATGATGCAAGAACACTCTTTAATTATGTCTTGACAACCTTAATTACCCATTTTCCTTACTTAAACACTTTCTTACAAACTCCTAATCTTAATCCTAATCAAAGATACACCTAAACACAACTCTAAACTACAATTAAAATGTAAGAAAACCCTCCCCATGGCTGATGCAATTTCAACCCTCTCTCTCTCATTTACAACACATGTTGAATTGTTTCTCACTCAAGGAACCATGCTTGAAGCCATACCTTGAACCATACCTCACCATACTTTGAACCATACCTCACCATGCCTCAAGACCACATTATCTCACCTCATGGGACTCATGGGCTGCCCATGAGGCTGATGGCCGAAATTTACTTCTTCATTTGCACCTTGCATTTGCTTCATTTCTCTATAAATAGATGGCCTTGGGAAGCTTGCACCACTTTTAGATCATTTGCTAAGTTTAGGAACACTCAAAGCTTTTCTTTTTCTCTCAAAGCTCTTGTGTTCTTCAAGTTCTTAGAGCTCTCCATCTTCTTCATCTTCTTTTTCCATCTTCAAGTTCATCACACCAAGTAGGGATTTTCTTTCAAGTACTTCTTCCTTTAAAGTTCTTGTTCTAGCTTTATGTTCATAGTTTCTCTTGGTTCTTTTTAGAACTTCTTTTCTTCTCCTTTTTCTTTCTCATTTTCGGCCATGGGCCTTGAAGTTCAAAGAAATGAGAGCTTGATGATGAGAGTTTCTTGATGATGTTCATCACTTGAAACAAACTCTAGAGCTTGATCTTTGTTCTTGAGTAAAATACTTCTGGTTCCTCCTTTCTCCAACTTTTGGAATCTTTAACTTTGATGATGTTTTAAAATGGTTCTAAGGACTCAATGATGATGTCTCATGATGTTGATGTTAATATATCATCAAGATCATGGACTCTAGAGTTTCAAAATGTTCTTTTGTTTTCCTTGAAGTTTCGGCCATTTCCTTTTCTTTTACATGCAAAATGTTTCGATTTTCTAAAAATGTTATGTTGAGTTCTAAGAACTCTAGACTTTACTTTATCTTGGTTTGATGAGTTTGGGTTGAGGTTTAAGTTCCTTTAAAGTCTTGTTAAGAGCTCTAGAAAGATAAAATGAACTTGCATAATTTATTTTATGCTTGTATTTATATTTACATTCTTGCTATGCACCTTTACTTTCAAGCTATCACCTAAGAACATACAGATTAAAATGGAACTTGCATCATCACTTAATTTAATTCTCAAAGCCTTTCTATTTTGGCCTTAAAGTAGATTGTTGTTGGGCCTAGAGCACTAAAATAAGGAATTGAACTTGCATTATCACCTAATCAATCTCTCGAATGCCTATCTATTTCAGCCTTAAAGTCGATTGTTGTTGGGCCAAGAGCACTAAAATAAAGAATTGAACCTTGCATATTTACTTTCAAGCTTGCACGTTTAAGTTTATGCCTCGCATATTTACTTTCAAGCTTGCACGTTTAAGTTTATGCCTTGCATATTTATTTAAGTCATCACTTTATTTTGTAAGCAAGATTAAAAATGAAAAGCATGAGCACGTTTATTTTATGTCATAACTTAAGAACCTAGAGCTCAAAGACTTGCCCATTTCATTTCAAGTTAAAGTTTAATGTAAATGCATTCTTAGAATGCATGTTTTCGGCCAAGTAGTGATGATGGACTTGTAATGAGTTTTCATCTAGCTACAAGGACCAATAGTCTATGTTCTAAGTTTTTCTTAAAGCTTTACAAATCTTTACAAGGTTATGATATCATGAGATATGACTTTATTCCCTTTTAGAAGATGAAACATATTTTGGTCACTGACCTAAGGCTTCTCTTAGCCTCTTGATGAATTAAAATGATTTGCAAAGAGTTTTAGAAATTCTAATTTGATTCCAAGAGAAACTAGTTAACTTATGTACCTCGAAATGCCAATTTAATTCTCTTACTGAAGCTCCATGATTTTGGTTCTGTCATGATGAGTGTGATGCTGTATGGTGATGTTTTGATGTATGAAAATATCATATGATGATGTAGAAATGATTCTATGCATAATAGGTAAGAAACTAGCTAACTAGAAATACCGTAAAGCTAGAATTTAACATAGTTTAGACCCATTTGTTTTCAGAGCTTATCCAAACTGTTTTAATGGGAACATAATCAGATTAGGATTGTTTAGATATGAAAAACTTGGTAACATTTGGACTAGAATTGAATTTTAGCACCTATAGGGAAACTAGTAACTAGAAAATCGTAAAAATGCAAATGTAGAACTCTTAAAACATTTAGTTTTCTGGATTCTGTCCAGCAATGTTACAACATGATAAATGTGATTTATAATTAGTTCTAAAGCATAGGAATGTCTCATAATTGATTTAGATTTAATTTATAGCGCCTTAGGTGAAGACGGAACCGAGAAAGGGTCTAAAACGTAAGTTCTAGAACCCCATAACCACAAGATAGAAATTCTGCCCTATGCTTTTCAGATTTGAGTATGAACATGAGGATTAGGAATGATGATTAATTATGAGCCCTTAGGTGCATAACATATGAACGACGGATGTTAGAAAACTATATCTCAAGATTAAGACCCGTAAGGGTCAAAGCATAAGCTACCATAAGGTTAAGCATTTGAATGTTCTATGATGATACATGTGTTATGTGAAGGATGATAATGAATTTTCAAAGTGGCTTGTGGACGTATGAGAATGATTATGATTTGATGTCTTATGATGATGTTGAATGGTTATGCATGTCCTACAAGTTTCGTGGCATAAAGCAAAGTTTGAAGGAAATCCGGTGAACGCCATTTTGTTGCCGAATTTCCCATCAAACTTGAGAATTTAAGAAAAGTTTGTGAAAACTCCTGGGTGACACCGGTTCGGCCAAGCACCCCCAGGAAAGGTTCTGGGTGACACCAGTTCAGCCGAGCACCCCCAGAACAGATGTGACATAACACTGAGACGCATTTCTCCCGCTACAATGAGGGGGAAACAAATCCGTGAGGGTATTGACATTAAGCTTGCCAAAGCGGACAATTCGCTGTGTACTAGATACCAGTAGAGCGTTTCAAAGAAGGAAATGATCCTAAGATAGGTGATCCAAGAAAGTTATGTATACCCCCTCTATTAGCCCATATTAAATCTAGTGACGACTAGTTAGGATTGAGCTCATTCCTAGGCGATAGGTGAGACGTAGTTTGGTGACCAGATTATCGCCGGGCCGGTGAATCGGTTGGACTTTTGGTGGATATGTTAAGAGGGTGGTCTTTAAGAAAAAGAACTTAAGAGTTTTACTTATGAGAAAGATGTCGCAAGAAAAGTACTATGCCTTTTTATGCCGCCTATATGACTTATGTTTCTTTATGATGTGCCCAAGTATTACGATTTTTGTGTTAATGTGCATATGGTATTGTCATGCATTCATCAAATATCTGTTGCATTCATGTCATTAATGTAACATCCTAATTTTTAACCCAATACTCTAGAACATATTTAGGTTAATCATTAGTCTGTTACTTCATAGTTCTCATTTTTACTTTGAAATACTTAGCGGAAAATACGGGTAATTTTTTTTTGAAATAAAAAGTGAGAGCCGCGTGATGCGATAAGCGGTAAACCATGTATAGTAAAACAAATGTCTCACAACATCATAACATAAGGCACACCATAAATAACACTGAATATCATCTCACATATATATAACTTGCCCACTTATAAGTGTGGGACTTACTTTAGTACAAGGAAAATACAAGAAAGGAAATACAACATAAACTTAAACATGATCTACTCCCCTACCCGAGTGCATCTAATGGGATAACCTCTAAACAAAAGAAGGTTTATCCCCATCTAAGTGGTGTGTGCTCTAACCGGGTACTCTATCGGTCGATCATCACTTCCTACTGACGTCCGTCTCGCGAACGAGGCAAGTATCCGGGAAACTGGGTGAGCTCCTCGGGCATAAAGAGGCGGAACGGGGGTCACTACGGGGATCAAGAGTGACCCCCGCGGTGTGGCCGCATCTTCGGTCGCCGCGCAAGTCGTGGCTGAGTCACGGTATCCTCACTGCCCTCCCTCATCAATGGTGGAAAAGGGGCAGAGCTCTCGCTATACGGATGAGTAGGCGGGTCCTCGAACGGGTCGGTCTCTGAAAAGTAGGTCTGGGGCACGTAATCGGGATGGCCTCACATGGCTAGGGCGGCGGTGTGCATGCGAAGCACCCTCTCGTCATGCGTACGCGCGCGCTCAAAAACCCGTTCGTCGTCGCCATAGGGTGCAGTCGGGGAGAAGCGATGGGTGTGCACGGGATGAGCGAAGGGGCGTCCTACGAACATGAAAACCCGCACCGTGCACTGCCCCTCAAAATGGTATGACCCGTGAGCCGGGTCATAGTGCACCTCCCATGTCGGGGTGTCCACGAACACTACGAATGTCGCCATCTGAAGACGTGACGGAAAGAAGAGATAGAGGGAGTGAGAATCTTACTAAAGAATCTCAGTAGGGCCTCCTACTACCTAGGTGTCATCATCTACGTCCTCAGGAACCTTGGGTTTATTTTCGTAAAAGCTAGTGAGCATGCATCAAGTTCATTTTATCTTTTAAGGTATACTTTAGCCAAGGTCCATTCATTTTAGAATGATCTGAATGTCATGTATGCAACATAATAGAAAATGTATGCATGGCGCTATCTAATGCACATACATCAATCATAACATCAAGTCTCATCAAACTTAGTGGCATAAAGTGGCAATAGAAACATTCATATGGGACAAACTTAGTGACATAATCATAATCATGAAACATCTCTTCCTCATGGCCACCCTAAAAGACAATCAAACTGGGGGTGCTCGGCCGAACCGGTGTCACCCAGAACGTGTCATACATCTAGGTTATGAGCTCATACCTTAACTAGTCGTCACTAGTTCTTACTTACCACTTAACGATAAGCGTATCATAAATCATAAATCCCGACTATCTGAGTACGGGTTAGGGGGCAAAACTCTTAGGGGTGCTCGGCCAAACCGGTGTCACCTAAGAGTATAAAATGGTACCGATGTCACATGAGTTCTATGGAGGTGCTCGGCCGAACCGGTGTCATCCTAGAACCCATCTTAGTACCTTAATTTTCAAAATCTCTTTAAGTCCCCAAATTTGTCGGAAATTCGGCGGCACAACGACATTACACCGAATTTCCTTCCAAATTTGCTTTATGCCACATAAACATATAACCTCATGAATTCCTCATATGAATAACATCATCATCATTTGCATACTACATGCATCATCATAAAACATCCAAACGCTTATCCTTACGGTAACTTATGCTTTGACCCTTACGGGTCTTAATCTTGAGATATAGTTCTCTACATCTGTCGCTCATATCTTTATGCACCTAAGGGCTCATAATTAATCATCATTCCTAATCTTCATGTTCATACTTAAATCTGAAAAGCATAGGGCAGAATCTCTAACTTGTATTTACGGGGTTCTAGAACTTACGTTTTAGACCCTTTCTCGGTTCCGTCTTCGCCGAAGGCACTATATATTAAATATAAATCAATTATGAGACATTCCTATGCTTAAGGACTAATTATTAATCATGCTTATCATGTTGTAAGGGTGCTGGACAGAATCCAGAAAATTAAATGTTCTAAGAGTTCTACATTTGCATTTTTACGGTTTTCTAGTTACTAGTTTCCCCATAGGTGCTAAAATTCAATTCTAATCCAAATGTTACCAAGTTTTTCATGTCTAAACAATCTAAATCTGATTATGTTCCCATTAAAACATCTTGGATAAGTTCCAAAAACAAATGGGTCAAAACTATGTTAAATTCTAGCTTTACGGTATTTCTAGTTAGCTAGTTTCTTACCTATCACGCATAGAATCGCTTCTACATCATCATATGATATTTTCACACATTCCAACACATCAAAACATCATCATACAGCATCACACTCATCATATTAGAACTGAAAACATCTTGCCTCAATAAGAGAATTAAATTGACATTTCTAGGTACATAAGTCAACTAGTTTCTCTTGGAATCAATCTAGAACATCTAAAACTCTTTTCAAAACATTTTAATTCATCAAGAGGCTAAGAGAAGCCTTAGGTCACTGACCAAAACATATTCCATCCCCTAAAAGAGAATAAAATCACAACTTGTGATGACATAACCTTATAAAGTTTTGTCAAGCTTTAAGGAAAACTTAAAACATAGACTATTGGTCCTAGTAGCTAGATGAAAACTCATTGCACGTCCATCATCACTACTTGGCCGAAAATATGCATTCAAAGAATGGTTTCACATTAAACTTTAACTTGGAATGAAATGGGCAAGTCTTTGAGCTCTAGGTTCTTAAGTTACGACATAAAATAAACATGCTCATGCTTTTCATTTTTAATCTTGCTTACAAAATAAAGTGATGACATAAATTAAATATGCAAGGCATAAACTTAAACGTGCAAGCTTGAAAGTAAATATGCGAGGCATATACTTAAACGTGCAAGCTTGAAAGTAAAGATGCAAGGTACAATTCTTCATTTTAGTGCTCTTGGCCCAACAACAATCAACTTTAAGGCCGAAATAGAAAGGCATTCGAGAAATTAATTAGGTGATAATGCAAGTTCAATTCTTTATTTTAGTGCTCTAGGCCCAACAACAATCGACTTTAAGGCCGAAATAGAAAGGCTTCGAGAATTAAATTAGGTGATGATATAAGTTCCATTTTAATCTTTATGTTCTTAGGTGATAGCTAGAAAGTAGAGATGCATAGCAAGAATGTAAATATGAATGCAAGCATAAAATAAATTATGTAAGTTCATTTTATCTTTCTAGAGCTCTTAACAAGACTTTAAAGGAATTTAAACCATAACCCAAACTCATCCAAACAAGGTAAAGTCAAGCTTAGAGTTCTTAAAACTCAACATAATATTCTTAGGAAATCAAACCATGAAGCTTAGAAAAATTAAGGAAATGGCCGAAATCTTCAAGAAGAAAAAGGAACATTTTTAAAACTCTAGAGTTCATGATCTTGATGATATATTAACACCAACATCATGAGTCCTCATCATTGAGTTCATAGAGCCATTTTAAAACATCATCAAAGCTAAAGTTCTCAAGAGTTCAAGAAAGGAAGAACTAGAAACATTTTTGTTCAAGAACAAAGATCAAGCTCTAGAGTTTGTTTCAAGTGATGAACATCATCATGAAACTCTCATCATTAAGCTCTCATTTCTTCATTCCCAAAGGCCCATGGCCGAAAATGGAAAGGAAAAAGGAATGGAAGAGAAGTTCTAAAAAGAATCAAGAGAAACTATAAACATAAAGTTTAGAACAAGAACTTTAAAGAAAGAAATACTTGAAAGAAAATCCCTACTTGGTGTGATAAACTTGAAGATGGAAGAAGAAGATGAAGAACTTGAAGAACTCCAAGAACTTGAGGAACACTAGAACTTTGAGAGAAAAGGAAAAGCTTTGAGTGCTCCTAAACTTAGCAAATGATCTAAAAGTGGTGCAAGCTCCTCAAGGCATTCTATTTATAGAGAAATGAAACAAATGAAGGGAGCTCATGGAGAGGAAGAGCTTCGGCCATGTGTGCAGAATTGGAGGCATCCATGAGTTCCATGAGGTGAGATAATGTGGTCTTGAGGCATGGTGAGGTATGGTTCAAGGTATGGCCTCAAGCATGGTTCTTTGAGTGAGAAAATAATTAAACATGTGGCCAAGGAGAGCATGGCTGTTCGGCCATGTTGCAGCCAAGGGGAGGTTTGTTTTGCAATTTAATTATGATTTAGAGTTGTGTTTAGGTGTATCTTTGATTATGCTTAAGATTAGGAATTTGTAAGAAAGTGTTTAGGTAAGGAAAATGGATAATTAGGGTGGTCTAGACATAATTAAGGAGTGGTCTTGCACCATTAGTGAGTTAGATCCTCAATTTAGAGTCTAAACAACTCTAGACACAATTCCTTGATTTAGGGAATTGGAGAGAAAAAACACTATTCAAGATTCCAAGATTAGGAATCTTGAATTCTAAAAAGAGATTTAAGTTTAATCTAAGCAATTTTAGGTTCTAATTAACTTTAATAAATTATTTTGACTCTAGATTAATTAGGAAAATTAATTAATCTTCGTTTAGAGCCTAATATTGCTTAGGTTTGCTTAATTACGTCATTAAGCTCAAAAACACTATTCTAGGGGCAAAATCGTAATTTTACACTAAAACTGCCCGGGACCACCGGGACTTGAACAGAGACCTCTAGACACATGAAAACATGTTTTTAAACCTCTAGGAAAAGTTTCGGGCTTAAACGACACCTTTACCCGCGTAAAACGCTATAGGGGTATTTTGGTTATTTTGACCTAAAACTGCGGAAAACGAGATTTTCGCTTCCGGAAGCATTCAAAGGCCATTCAATCCCCTTCAAACATTGAGTTGTCCCTTTGAGGATGACCGAGTTGGCTACCCTTGAATTCGGGTCAGGAAATGACCTCAGGGGCATTTTGGTCATTTCCCTCGGACAGAAAGAATCGGGGTGTTACAATTAAGACACATACTAAAAGACACCCACTTCGGATAAATAGATTTGTAAAGCCTAAAACCAATCCTTATGCTTGTACACCTTTTTCATAATCAAAACCGAGGTGGCTGGGGACGACGACGATGACACTAGTGTTAGAGTCGGGAATCCCTACTGAGAATCTCGAATGAGTTTCTTATCCCTTCCTTTTCTTCCGTGTCGTCTCTAGACGAGGATTACAACGAGGTTTGTGACTTCTTTTGCGGCGCACGCTTAAGGGACACACTAGCAGACGGAGCAGAGGGTCGCTGCAGGGGCATAGATAGCTTAGCTTTTGGGTTGACACTTATCTAACCTCATAGGTGGATAAGGATGACTTCACATATACGGGCATGTTTTGATGTAAATGATGGTACAATGATGTTAGTAGTCTATGTATCTATGAAGATGTGATGATATTATGATTGATATGTATAATACTATGTTTCATGATTATCAATGGTGTGGTTACTTTTTCTTGCACGTTATGGTCATGACGAACGTTAGGTTAGTGCGCGGCTCGCGTTTTGCTATCAAGTTTCAAAAAGAAAAATTTATTCGTATTTTCCGCTAAGTATTTTAATGAAAGGTTGTAAGGAATGAAACTAAAAGAGTAATAGACTAATGGTTAACCTAAATATATTCTAGAGTATTGGGTTAAAAATTAGGATGTTACAAAGGACACTTGGAAGCTTTGAAAGAAAGAGGAAGTAAGAAAGCTTGAGACTTTTAGAGATTCTGCAAGAAGTGAGCAAAAGAATGAAGTTGTGTAGTGTTGTGTATTTATAGACAAATGAACCATGAAGGAGTAGAGGGGGAAGGGTTGGCCGAAACTTCTTGAAGAAGGAAGAGGGAAGAAAAATCTCCTTGTGTTGTCATTCATGGTGTGATTGAGAGCATGAGCCATAGGTCTTAGGGTGGCTTTTGAAGGACAACTTGATTGACTCCATAAAATACATTTCTTTTGAATTTTGGGGGAAAAGTGGCCGAAAATCATAAGGCCAAGGAAGGGAAGATTTCATTTAATTTAATCATGTACTAGTGAGGTGTTTAGGAGCAAACAAGGTTAGGTCACTAATTAAGGTTGTGTAACCGAGTGTTTAAGTGAGCTAATTAGGTGATTAGGACCATGAATACCTTGGATTAAGAGCGATCTTGTAGGATTAATGGAGTCAAACTCCTATGACTAGTGATGAGAGTATGACAACTTTTTCTTGGGAATGGGAGTGTGAATAGTGAAAACACTATTCATGGTTGCTTTTTCTTTAAAGAAAGATAAGAATTAGAAATGAGTTTTAAATTTTCTTAAGCAATTCTAGGTTATAATCAACCTCAAATAATTATTTTAGCTCTAGATTAATTAAGAAATTTAATTAACCTTTCATTAGAGCCTAATATTGCTTAGGTTTGAGTTAAGCAACTCGTTAGGCTTAAAATGCACTAAGCAGGGGTAAAATCGTAATTTTTACCAAAAGTTGCCCGGGACCTCCGGGACTTAAACCAGCATAGTTCATGCCTTGAAATCATCATTTTTGATCTCCGGGACAAGTCCGGGTCAGAGTCAAAACTTATAATCCCCTTCATATATTATAAAAGCCCTGTGAGGATGGCCGAGGCCAGTTGTCCTCGTGTTTCAGGTAAAAATGACCTCAGGCGCATTTGGGTCATTTGACAGTTTAGAGAAAAATGGGGCGTTAAAGGCTGAACTAGTACAAAATCTCTTGTGTTGTATCTTCTTTATCCTTCATCTCCTTTTTTATTTTCATATGTGTTCTTGTATCAGTATTAGTTTCAAAAAGACTATCTTATGTTTTGCAGTTACGTGTTTAGTTCAGAAAGTTTAATTTCGGAAGTATCTAACATTTTTCCCACTGTGCTACAAGTTCACATCTTGATAGCTTTTGATAAAGTTTTTCTGATCTTCAATAACGAAAGAAAAGGCATAACATGATTCAACCCTACCTATAACATGCAATACAAAATAGTCAATACCAAGCAAGTCAATAAAGTGCATGTAGTATGAGCTTATGCATGTGACCTCTAAGGTGCCAAAGGTATGGTGTAAAATGCAAAAAAATTAAATATGATGCAAGACTCAAAACTAGAATTAAAAGAAATAAAATATAGAAAAAAATAAAAAGAAAAGCTGAAAAAAACCTCACGGTGTATTGTTTCCTACCCAGCACTTTGCTTTAACATCCCTAAGTTGGACAGTCAGGACCTTCATGGAGGGTGTGCAGCTTCAACTTACAGATAGGCCATCTAATCCCTCAAATCCTTGGGAACTTCATAGAGGTGCCTTAGTCGGTGTCCATCAATGACATGGCAAATCATCCTAGAATTTTTCAACTCCATTACACCATTAGGGTGCATAGAGGTGACCAAGAATAGTTCTTTCTATCTAGACTTTGGTCTTCCAACCATCAGTTTTGACTAGGGCTCATGCAGTAAGATCCAATGCCTTTCATAGGGCTTCTTTCCCAATATGGGTGGTTCAAGAAGCACCTGTATTTGAAAAATTAGGACATTCAAAAAATTAGGACTTTGGTCTTCCAAACCGATGATTGCTTGCTGGCTGGAGTACCTGTATTTGAAAAATTAGGACATTCAAAAACAACAGGCATATCATATCCTATGGAAGAAGAGAAAGTAGAGAAGGGGGATTGGGATCCTTACAAAGCAAATTACCACAAGCATCATAAACTAAAGAGTCAATGACATCAATGCCAAACACAGAGTGTTCCTCATGGGGATGCTTCATTGCATCCAATGAACAAAATTGGACCTTCATATCCCTACACTCCATGGATAATGTGCTAGCATAAACATCAATCATGGTTCTAGTGGTTTTCAAAAATGGTTTACCCAAGATTAATGTATGCAGGTTGGCATTATTGTCATTCTCCATTTCAAGAATATAAAAATCAATAAGGAATATTAAATCATTTACCTACAAAATCATCGTGCCAGTTGTCAAAGTCTTCCCCTATCAAATCCTCCTCTACTTCCATTAGGTCTTCCTCCAAATCTTCTTCCTCGTCAGCTTCATACTGGTTAGGCTCAGAAGGGATCATCTGAAGAGGCTCGATATCCAAGGGCTCCTAAAGGATCTCTACCTTAGAGTTAGAAGATAACTTTACCACGGGTACGTGGTATGGAGGGGCTACAAGGATCTGCACATTTGAATTGGAAGAGTTGGAAATGATGGGGGGCCTACTAAACGAGGTCTGGCGGTTCTGTATTCTACTACTTGGGCCACCTTGGTTATACGAACTCCTTGAGAAATAGGCCCTTCCTCCTGGGGTCTAATCAGAGTTAGAGTCAGAGTTGTTGTAGGAGCAAACCATTTTCGGACACATTCAAATATAGAGATGACACGGTCGAAGGTGTGAGGAATCATAAATTTCCCAGTAGGTAGTTTTTTATCTTATTATGGGTATCG
This sequence comes from Dalbergia cochinchinensis, assembly GCA_031216125.1. NCBI lineage: Eukaryota > Viridiplantae > Streptophyta > Magnoliopsida > Fabales > Fabaceae > Dalbergia > Dalbergia cochinchinensis. Next base: position 27,271,087 of record CM062371.1, read on the forward strand.
TCATGTACATCTCTAGGCTACTTCAATTTTATTATTTGAAAGAAAACATGGGCAGTTAAAATTTCATTATGCTTTATTTTTGAAAATGTTCATATTCCAAAGTGACATGTGTAACGCTCCAATTTTTCTATTTGAGCACAAATGACCAAAATGTCCCTGAGGTCATTTTACCTGGAATTTGGGGATAGCCGACCCGGCAATTCTCGAAAGGTCAACTCAATGTTTGAAGGGGGATTAGACATGTTGTGATTGTTGCAGAGATAAAAATCTCATTTTCTAGACTTTTAGCCCTAAATGACCAAAATACCCCTATAGTGTTTTTACGCGAATTATGTGTTGTTTGAGCCCAAAAAATTTCCCGAGGGTTTGGAATGTTAATTATATGTGATAAATGAACTCTGTTTAAGTCCGGATAGCCTTGAGTGTAACATCCTCCCAAGTATAGCATCATCCTTAAGTCATGACATCATACTCGAGAGTTGTTACTTATAAATTAGCGGACCTTTCTTAAATATCTATAGCCATTTGGATTGATTCGAGAGATAACTTGGTCATAATTCTACTGAAATATATAGCAATGAAACCAAAATATTCATTTAATACAAAGTTCAGTACATTAAGAAAGCTCTTTGATAAGCCTTAACACACCTTGTCCTCTAACCTATTTACATACATATCCATTCCACTAAATACAACATAACAAAAGTATTAACTACTACCTTATTATACTTCCGAGTTCTGTTGCATAGCAGTTTCTCGATTTTCTGCATCAACCTAGAGACGACACGGAAACACAGAAACATAGGGGTGAGAATTATACAATTCTCAGTAGGGTGACTCCCCCGAACACAATTATAATGTCATCATCATCGCCCCAGCCACTTCGGTTTATTAAGAAAAAGTGGTCATGCATTATATAATAACGGTTTATTTTTAAAGTTTCAAATCGTACTTCCGAAGTGGATTACTTTTAATAATCAATCACTTAATATACATATACTATACTACTCAACATCATCTACTACTAAACTTTCCACTTAAATATATTGGTCTCAATATCAATGCTAAACTTCTTCACTTGGCATATAAGACAAAAGATTTCTTAGAATATTTACTTCTTAAACTTGCCTTGGCCCTTGACTAATCTTATCACATCTGGGTGTTACGTACCGCCGTCCCTAGTGTGGCAATAATGGGTAATAGACTGCTTTTCAGGACTAAGCTCATTCCTATACATGATCATTGGATTTACTTTCTCCAATTCTCACACAGACCTATTCTTAGCCAGGTTTACTTTCTCCGACTCAATTCAAGGGTAGTCAAGTTTACTTTCCCTGACAAACTGGATTTACTTTCTCCAGCTCAAGGATTATAAATCTTATGCTCTTCTTGGTAGTTAGGTTTACTTTCCCTAACAAACTGGATTTACTTTCTCCAGTCCAAGAAACATAATCTTATGCTTTTCTTTCGCATATAAACAATTGTAATAATCATTCATATCTATGTGTACCTAACCTCATCAATAAGATCACATGCTCGCTTACTCAGACTCATATTTAGGTACTCATCTCATACTAGTACAAAATGCCATCATTTTGTCAATTCAAAGCATCTAGTTATTTTCAGCACAATGGCAGATTTTTCACTCAAGTAGCACAATTTATTTCTCATACCAAATGATCAATTCAAATGCTATAAAAATTCTCAATGACACCTCAATGTGTCACCAAGGTTCTGTAAAAATTTAAGAGTAAAAATAGTTCTCTAACTTTGTTAAAAAAATTAGACAATTTTGGTGGCTAGAAACCACTTAACCTCAGCTCAAGAACCAAAATTCATAATTTTTAACCCTAGCAATTGAACCAGAAAATTCGAAATAAAAATCATGGTAAAGAGTCAATATGTCTCTAATATCCTGTAAAAAGTTCAAGTGATAATTCCATCATTTACTAGGTTAATAAAATTTCACAAGTTCACAGCTTCAGATGCAACATTTCAGGCAGCATATGCTTAATTTCAGTTCTTGATTTTTCTAAGGAAGTTTGACTCAAAATAAAAACCCAAGAAAATTTGTAGGACTAGCTAAAGATGTTAACCCCAACATATATTTTTTTCAGTTCAAGAAAATTCCCATAACAAGCCCAGAAAATTCGTGATCACACACTGCCTGTCAGAAAACCGAAAATCCAGCAAGTATCACTCAACATCTCTTGACAAAATGATCTCTCTAACCTCATCCAAACACTTCAGAAAACTTCATACATCAACAACAACATAATATCAACTAAATTAACCAGAAATTTCAGATTGAAACTAGTAAGAATTGCTCAGAAAAATTTTGAAAAAAAAAGGCCAAAGAAAACCCTACTTTGAAAGCTTTTGAGCTTGATACTTCAAAGGATGTTCTAAGTGATCTCCCTTCACTTCAAGACACCAATTTCAGTCCTAAACCCTCCTTAGGCAGTGGAGAAGTGAGGTATTAAGGTGAGGATTTGAGATTTCAATCGATTAGATTTGTAGGGTTTGAGGTGTAAAACAAGTTTTGTGAAGGAAGTTTGAGTGTTTAGCAACTTTAGGCTATGAGTTTTGAAGCTTGAAACATATCAATGGAGGTTTGGAAGGAAAGAAATGGAGGCTATATTCAGCTGATTCATGGCTGAGGATTGCTTGTCTTCTTGGAGAAGATTTTGAGTCAATATATATCTTGTAATTATGACATGATATTATATAATATGTTTAGATAAATCCTTATCTAAAAAGGTGAATTGGATGGCTATGATTCAATCTTGTAATTCAAGATTGAATCTTAGCCATTCATTTAGTTTAAAGAGATAAGGCTATTCTTTTTGTAGAGATCTAATTAGTTTTCGGTGTTAAAAATTACACACCGAAATTTTACCGAACGGGTAAAACAGTGTACCCGGGTAATTAAACATTGCCAGAAAAATAATTTCGGGTATAAAATCTTTATTTCTACCTATTTCTAACCATAATCATATAATTTCTCAATTTTGAGCATCTCCAGGTCCCAATTCTAGGGTTTCGGCTGTCCTAGCGGGCTTACGGGGCCCGTAAAACACTATTCACATTTTTTTTTTTTTTACAAATTCGTTAGATCATCCTCATCACTGTTCAAACTATCAAATTTTTGAAATTATTATTGATAAAGCTCAAATTAATTTTTAGATAATTTTTAGGGTGTTACATTGAGCATTTTTGTGCAAAATTACCATTTTGCCCCTGAAATAGTGCATTTCAAGCCTAATAAGATAATTAAGGAAACCTAAGTAATATTAGGCTCTAATCAAAGATTAATTAATTTTGGTAATTAATCTAGAGTCAAAATAATTTATTAAGGTTAATTAGAACCTAAGATTACTTAGATAAACTTAAATTTCTATCTTATGTTAAGATTCCATGTCATGGAATCTTGAATAGTATTTTCTCTTTCCAATTCCTTAAAGTAAGGAATTATGTTTGTGATTGAAAACTTATTTAAATGAATTTTGATTTCAATAGTGGTGCAAGAACTCTCTTTAATCATGCCTTAGACAACCTTGATTGTTCACTTTCTCACCTAAACGCTTAATTTCAACCCCTAATCCAAGGCCTAATCAAATCAATCCTTAAACACACTCCTAAACCAACACTGAAATAAGGTATTTTCCTCCCCATTTTTCCCCAATTCTAACCAGCCACTCCTCCTCTAAATTCCATCACATGGTGGAAATTTCAAACTCAAGGAGCCATGCTTGAAGCCATACTTACCCATACCCAAGACCATACCTAGCCATGCTTCCACTATGCCATGAAAAAGAGATATTTTCTTCCTTTCTCTCCATGTGTGTTATGGCCACTCCTCCTCCTCATCCACTCAATGTTGAAATTTTTCTATAAATACACATATAAAGAGACTTGGTGCCATTTTCTCATTTTCTCAATCAAGTTGCACGAGTTGTCTTAAGCTTTCTCTTTTTTCTTCAAGAACTCAAGAGTTCTTTATTTCCTCCATCTTCTTCATCTTCCTCAAGAACCACCATTCACCACCACCTTACAACGTCAATCCACCACAACTCAACCATAAATCATCTCCAAGATACATAGCCTTTCCGTTTCTAGCCACAAAATCTCAAGAAAAATATTCCACCCTTTGACTTTCCCCTTGGCCGAATCTTTCTCTTCACTTCAAGGAAGAATTTTTCTTCTTGTTCTTTTCAAAGAATCAATCTCTACATATTACTAAAGAAAAGCTCTTTTGGTAGGGATTTTATTCTAAAAGTTTTTATCTTTTTCTTGTTAGAATAGATGATAGATTTTGGCGTCTTGCCACGAACAAGTTTCATTTTAGAAATCTTATGGTTTTAAACTTTCTTCTTCTTCTTCCCTTTTTCGGCCTTGGAGCTTTTATTTTCAACGAAAAAATGTTGGGTTGATAATGAGGGTTTTAGATGATGATAATGAGATGATCACTTGTGTAACCTCTAAAGCTTGAAACTTGGTCTTTGGACCATAAGATATTTCGGTTTCTATTTTCCTTTCTTTTGTTTTGGCTTCGATTTTTTTTTAAGCTTGGTATGGTTGGAAAAATGATTCAAGGATGAGGGCACATGATGGTGATGTTTGTAACGCCCCAATTTTTACTGTAATTTTTACTGTCATTAGAAATTACCGAATTACTGTAGGTAATTATTACATAAGATTTGAGGCCGAACAATCCTCAATAAAGGAATATAACATTAGAAGAGAGGTTAGGAGCGATTCATGCGAGAGTCGCAAATCCCGAATTTCTGTACGTATAAAATGACCAAAATGCCCCTGAAGTTATTTTACTCAGAAAATGAGAATCGTGGGCCCCACCTATTCTCAAGGGGATGTTTTGATGATAATAAGGGATTGTTTGTGTTATGTGTGTTAATAGAGCAGAAGGATCTTAATTTTGAGTTCCGACGCGCGAAATGACCAAAACGCCCTCAATGTTTTTAACTCCGATGTGCGTGCCGACTGAGCCCGAACCTCACTAAAATTTTTTAAAATTTGTTTTTAAGCCATGATTAACCATTGGTTAAGCTCGAGTGGCATCGGGCAGTTTTTAAGTGAAAGTACCATTTTGCCCCTGTTTTTGGGCAGTTTTGCGAATTTCGGGATTTTTGATTCGTATACCGAAACCTAAGCAATATTAGGCTCAAATTAAAGCTTATTAAATTCTAAATATTAATCTAGAGTCAAAATTATGTATTTAGATTGATTAGAACCCAAAATTGCTCAAAAGAACCCAAATTGCTTACTAATTCACTTAAGCCCTTAACCGTAAATTCTCTAAATTACATGAATACCTTGCCTACACCTAAATAATGCATGGAACACACAAATTTCATTTCTTTGGACTGTAATGGACGAAATTATTGATGCCATTATGCAGCTGAATTATTGCCAAAAGTTGCACTAAAACAAAATGCCAAAATGTCACCATAAGAGACATAATTCCTTAATTTCATACAACTTTGTCTAAAATGATTTTTCCTCCCTTATTTCTCCTGCAAAATTCCGCCAACTACCTCCTCATTTTGGCCAATTAGAAGCCTCAAAATCTTCTATAAATAGGCTTGCTTGAGTGGTCTTGGAATGCTTTGTTCATAACTAGTTTTTAGGAGCACCAAAAACTTTCTTTCTTCCTCCTCTTTGGCTGAATTCTTTCTTCAATTTTTCAAAGAGATTTTGTTTCATTTCACTTCAAGAAATCAAGTTCTCTTCCTCTTCTTCAACTCAGATTAGGTAGGGAGTAGTTTCTAAATTTATTTCTATGCTTTGAGGAGTTGTGTTTTTAGCTCAAAATGATGAAATTATGAACTTACCTTAGCTTTTCATTTCGATTTTCCTCTTCATTTTTCTTTAACCAATTCGGCCATATGGCTGAGGTGGAACTAAGATGATGGCTTGATGATGAGGACCTTGAGAGTGGGTTGTAAATCCATCACAAGTTAGGCCTCTAAAGCTTGAAAATTCCACTTGATGCAAAACTTTAAAGAATAATGTTTTATGATGCTAAAACAAAGATTTTTAGTTTAGAACTTGAAAGATGTATTTTCCAAGCTTGTATTTCATGTTTATGTTTCAAGTCATCACTTAATCTTTCAAGATAATAAAGAGGTTGCATCTCATATTTAGTTTATGCTCTCACTTTATTTTATAATGGCTAAAAGAATCAACGCATGACATGTTTATTTTATGCCATCACCTAAAGATCCTAGAGGTCAAAGACTTGGCCATGTATCACAAGCAAAGAAATATGATTATTGGAGTTAAAGAATTTATTCTTTAAAAAGTCTTGAGATTGGAGCTTAAAAAGATGTAATAATAATTCTCTTCTCCCTTCGCCGGTTGCATGCGGACTACGCGCTCAGGTTTCTTAATATTCTCTTCTCCCTCTCTTGGTCTGTGCGGATTCCCGCCGCTCCAGTTTCTTGCATCATGTTTATATTTCAAGTTCTTGCATCATTTTTAATTTTCAAGTCATCACCTTAAATCTTAAAGATAAAGAAATGGAATTGCATATCATGTTTATAATTCCAAGCTATCACCTTATAAAGATAAGATTAAAATAAAGTTGCATAGCATGTTTATAATTCTAAGATGTCAACTAAATCTCTAAAGCTCAAGACTTACTCCTTTTATCTTAAGTGAGAATATTAATTGTGAAGATCCTCCCAAGTTTGACAAAAGAACTAGTTTCTAAATGAGTTTTAAGACTTTGCAAGGATTTTACGGGGAACTAGTATTTTATATGCACTTAAAATATGATTCTATGTAATTGCATGAGGTTCATGATTCGGCCACTGATCTGAGTTTAGTATCAATGTATGATAATGATTTGATATGTTTGAAGTGGTGATAATTATGGTTTATTGTTAAGAGAATGATTCACTGCATGTTAGAGTTAAAACTAGCTCCCTAGAATAACCGAAGAGCTAGAATTTATCTAGTTTTTGACCTCTTTAAGTTTAGCCAATGCGAAATCTATTTTAGTATGTTATAATTCTGTCTAGGGTTAGTTAGCCACGAAAAATTTGGTATCAATTAGACTAGGATTGATCCCGAACACTAAAAATGAACTTAGCAACTAGAAAACCGTAAAAACAAGATTTCTAGAACTCTAGGGAATGAAATTTATGCATTCTATCCAGAATCTTTAGCAACGATAAGAACCAAGTTTTATTATGTTTAAATAAGGGAGAATGATTCATAATTGGTTTAGTAACTAATTTCAGCATCATAGGGAAAACTGGTAACAAGAAAGGATTTAAAACATAACTTCTAGCATACCGTAAAACCTTAGGAACAACTTACTACCTATGCTACCCCATTTGATTTAATAGTGTTCTTAAGGCCTATAAATAATCGTAAGGATGGTAATAAATCCCTTAGGTGCATAACTAATTAGTTCTATAATTGATAATTCTATGTAAGTATTGGATGCTTATTAAGTACTTGATATCATTGAATGATTTCCTAGCTTGCATGTTATAGTTGCTGTTGCAAATAATGAGAATGCTTATGCATGAAATATTCTTTATTATGTAAAATTTACCTTTATTGCTAGAAGAAAGTGTATCATTGTAAAAGTGTAATTTGGAAAGGTTCTGGCTAAGGAAAGACTTGGTATTTAAGCGTGTCCATTGTGACCCACCTCTCTTTCCTGGGAATCTCCCAGATGCATGATTATAGTTGATATATATTATTCTAGCTTAAGACTATAAATGAGAAAATGCTATGATGTTTATGAATTGTATTGTGTTATAACATACAAAGATGTAATGGTGACTTAAACTTATAAGAAAATGATCCTTTGGAACCATCAAACTATAGGTGGTGTAAAGGTGATTTTAGCCCCCTAACCCGTTCTCTCAAAAGGGTAGAGTCGGGACTTTAGCTTATCAAAAGGGATAAGTATATGCTAGTGACGACTAGTAAAGTATGAGCTCATAACCTAAATTACTCCCAAAAGGGTGGAGTATAGGGTGGCCCAAGGAAAATAATTATGATTATAAGATTTTAAATCACCTAAGGCACTAAAGAAATGAAATATGTGCACTGTGTCCATGTGTAGCTAATATTATATGACGTTCTTTTATGCATGTTATTTTGATAATGATGATGAGGAATATGATGTAATGATTAAGGAAAAGTTCATTGTAAATATGACATGTTAAGATTATGATGCATTATAAGACGCATGATTAAAAATTGACGAACCTCGGTTAAGTATTTGTCCGAACTTAAAATGAATTTTTGCATGCTCACTATTTTAGAAAAATCCCGAGGTTCCTGGGGACTTTGATGATGACACTGTAGAAGGAGGTACCCTACTGAGAATTCTTTAGCAAGATTCTCACTCCTTTTTCTTTATTTCCATCATTGTCTCCAGATTCAAATGGCGACATTCGTCCTGTTCATTGATACCCCTACTTGGGAATTCCACTATGATCCGGTGCATCGCTTATATCATTTTGAAGGGAGGTGCGCAGTTCGTGTTTTTATTTACATAGGTCGTCCATTTGCACATCCTGTCCCTAGTTATCGATTTTCTCCTACTTCTCCCTATGGCGATGAAATGGTTTTCGAACATGCACGTCCACTTGATGAAAGGATGTTACGTTCTTATCCCGTTTCATCTACTGTCCATGGATTTCCAGAGTATGTTCCCGAGACGAGATATTCTAAAACTGATCCTTCAGAGGACACTCCTACTCATGTATATTCTGAGAGCTCTGCTCCTACTCCCACACGTGTAAGAGAGGGTAGTGAGGAAACAGTTGTTCAGCCGAGGTTAGCAAGAAGGCCGTCCATGCGACCCCAGCCTGGTGCATCTTGTGTGTCCCCTCCCGAGGGAGCTCATCAGTGGATCGGATTTATTCCCCCATTTCCAGGACAGTGGCCATAGAAGGTTCTTAGTAGATTTATGTGTGTTCATGCACCCTAGTTTTAGGATAACATTCCCGGCTTATGGAGTTATCTAGTTTAGGGGCATGTATTTCCTTATGTATATTTTCTTTTATGGGTTTGCATAAGACAATGATGTATGATCATAACCCACCCTTTGGGTGAGGTTATTGTATGTAAATATATGTTATAATGTGCTTATGGATGTTATATGATGGAGCCAAAGTGATATGATGTGATATATTCTTAAACGTCTTATTATACTCCACTTACTCGTTCACGTTGTACTCGGCTCACGTTTTCAATTATATTTTTTTTTTAAAAAAAATGGCTCGTAATTTCACTAAGTATTTTCAAATTATGAAGAAAGAACCAAAGCAAGGAGTAAAGTCTAGTCATTAATCAGATTCAACCTAGGTGTATTTGGTTAATTACTAGGGTGTTACATTTTGGTATCATTGAGTCATGGCCTCTAGAGTCTTAAAGATTGCTCTTTTCTTCCTCCTTGGCTTCGGCCATATTTTCTTTCTTCAAGCTTTTGGTTTTTCTTTTTATCTTAAAAGAATATGGAAGAATGATAGCTTGATGATGAGAACATTAAAGGATGACTTTGTCATCATCAAGATGATGTTCTCTAAAGCCCAAAGATGGATTTTTTAACTTGATTTATTCCCTCAAATCCATTTCCTTAAGCTTGATAATGAAGTTCACACCATAAGGTTCTATTGAAAACCTTGGTATAAAGAACTCTAAAGCTTGCTTTATCTTGCTAAGATAAGTTTGGGCTTGAGGTTTTTGTTTCTTTAAAGTCTTGTACGAGCTCTATTAAGGCATGAAATGAACTTGCATTCATATTTACATTTCTTGCCTAACATATTTATTCTTCAAGCCATCACCTCAACTTAAAGATTAAAACTAGAGTTTGCATTTTCATATTTATATTCAAGCCTTGCATTCATATTTATATTTCCTTGCCATCACCTTATCATATTAAAGACTAAAATGAAGATTGCATATATCACCTAACTAATTAAACTCGAAGCCTACCAATTTCAACCTTAGAGTTGATTATTGATTTAGAGTGAATACTCTAAGGGGCCTAGAGTACTAAAATAAAGAATTGAACATGCATCTCATATTTACTTTAAAGCTCACACTCTATTTTATAAAGAAGAATAAAATGAAGTGCCTAGCATGTTTATGATTTTTGCCACATTAAAAGTTCTTAGAGCTCAAAGACTTGCCCTTTTTATCTCAAGTAAAGGTTTGGATGTGGAGGCATTCTTGTGAATGCATAAACTCGGCCATGTGATGATGATGAGCTTGGTATAAGTTTTATCTAGTCACAAAGACCAATAATCTATGTCCTAAGATTTTCCTTAGGCATTGAGGGTTTAAAGAATACTACAAACATGATTTCATGGAATAAACCTCTTTCAAGAATGTTTTGATTTAGCTACTGCCCTCTAGCTACTTTTATCACCTTTGATAAAATAAATTAGTTTTCAAAGAGTTTTAGAAGTTCTAAATTAATTCCGAGAGAAACTAGTGATTTATATGCCTTAGAAATGTGATTTTATGTGTCCTTTGCAATTAAAATTTTTGGTCACTGCCTTGGCAAGTTTGCTGCTGTATGATGTTGTTTTGATGTGTTAGAATGTGTAAAAATTATAATTATTGAAGTAGGAACCATTCTATGCATGATAGAAAAAGCTAGTTTTCTAGAAATCTGTGAAGTTAGGATTTTGCAAGTCCTTGACCCATTTAATTTTATCCACTGCCAAAACTATTTTAATATGATAAAATTCTATTTGGGATTGTTTGATCATGAAAAACTTGGCAACTTTTGGTGTAAAATTGACCCTTAGCACTAAAAGAGAAATTAGTAACTAGAAAACTGTAAAAATGTGAATTCTAGAACTCTTAAGGATGGAATTATGGATTCTGCTTTTAGCATATTTAGAAATGGGAGAAATGTGTTATATTAAGTGTATAAAATTTCCCCACTCATGTCTACTCGAAGGGTCCTCACCGAAGTGCCCATGGAGGTAGGCAGAGGTAATGAGGATATTGCGACCCAGCCCAGATTGGCACGATGATTGGAGATGCGACCATACTGCGGAGGCCACGTCCGACCCCCGATCCGCCTTCATATGCCAAAGGACCTTGCCCAGTTTATCGCGTATATGCTACCCTCATGGGATAGACGTCAGTAGAAGTCAGCAGAGTACCCAACGGAGTGCTTGAGCCCGCACATGTAGATCCCTTTGTTCTCGTCTGATCTTTTGAAGAGGGTGATCACGTTTAGGAGTACTCATAGGGTTGTGGAGAGGAGCTTTTGCCAGTAGCTTATGTTGTGCCGTTCCATGTACTTTCCTGCTTTTATGAATTCTTCATGTATGGAAGTTTAGCCCTCATAGATGGGTGTAACTTTGCTTTTATGCGTTCTTATCTATGTTGTTGTTATTTGTAGTAACTATCATTGATGAACTATGTTATCATGTATAATATCTGTATTTCATGGTTATTAATGATTTGGCTACTCTTTATGATATACTGTGTTCTTGGCGAACGATAGGACTTATGATAGTGCGCGCGGCACACGTTTTGTTTTAAGTTTTCAAAAAAGAAATTTAACCATATTTTTCGCTGAGTATTTAACAAAGTAAATTTTAAAGAATGAAACAAAAGAGTAATAACTAATAATTAGCTTTAATATGTCCTAGTCATGTTGGGTTAAATATTAAGATGTTACAACATGTCCTTTTAAGAATCTTTCATTAACAGGGATAATAAATTTAAAACAGATATCGTAATCATAGGAATTACTTAACTAAATGCAGGAATGTAACAATACATGCATTCTTCAACTTGATTCAGTCCTTCACTCACTCAGTGCACCAACACCATTGTCTTAATCCACCTCCGTAGGTAATGAGCTCATATTGTGACCGTTGCCACAACTTGTTCTGAGAGAAAATCTCAACGGATAGGGTGAAGGGTTAAGCAGTGAGCTTCTCCTATTACTTTTTATTCTTATTCATATGTAACTTGTAATGCCCCGGTTTTTCCTGTGTACAAATAACGAAAATGCCCCTGAGGTCATTTTTACCTGGAAAATGAGGATCGCCAGTCCCGGCCATCCTGAAAGGGCTGTTTTAATGTTGAATGGGGATTATATGTGTTATGCGTGTTAATAGAGGTGAAAATCTTATTTTTGGTTTTCTGTGCCTGAAATTATCAAAATACCCCTATAGTAATTTAACGCGAGATTAATTGCCGATTGGACCTCGACTTTACCCAGGAGTTTGAAATGTTGTTTTTAAAGGATGCACGATATCTGTTTAAGTCCAGACAATCCTGAGGAGTTTTTGTGTAAAATAACCATTTTGCCCTTAATTAAGGGCATAATGAGCTTAATTGTGTAATTAAGGAAACATAGGCAATATTAGGCTCTAATTAAAGATTCATTAATTTTAATTATTACTCTTGAGTCAAAATAATTAATTAAGGTTAATTAGGGCCTAAGATTGCTTTGGGAAATTCAAAATCCCTTCCTTAATCTAAGACTTTGTGTCATGTCATTTGAAATAGTATTTTCTGTCTTCAATTTCTTAAATCATGGGAACCATGATATGATGAGATTCCTTGCTAATAAAGGTGGATTCCCACTAATTGAGTAAGACAACCCTTTAATCATGTCTTGCATGGCCTTAATAATTTGTTATCTTATCTAAACATTCACTTATCAATTCCTAATGAAATGCTTAATCAAATGTATCTCTAAACACAACTCTTAACACAAAAGAAATAAAAATATCTCCCCTCATGCTTTCCTCATGGCTGGCCACTCCATAGGCCATAGCCCCTATGTGTAATTTTTTTATTTAACACACAAACACTCACAAATTCTCATTTCTTTCTATCCACATTTTTTGCTAAAGCTTTCTGTCAAAAAAGAGCTCTCAAATTCTCTCTTCTCTCACTTCCCAAAGATTTCTTTTTCTTCCTCTACCACCACAAGAACCACCAACTACCACTACCACTACCTCTCAACCTCAAACTACCCTCAAGAAACACAACCTTTCCATCTTTGAGAACAAGAACTCAAGAAAAACTTTCCTCCTTCTCTTCCTCCTTTGGCCGAAACCTATCTTGAACCTAAGAGAAGATTTTTTTCTCTTCCTCCTTCTTATTTTCTTGAAACCTATCTTGAACCTAAGAGAAGCTCTTTCTTTGCAACAGGAAACTACCTTTGGTAGGGATTTTTACTTTGAGTTTTTCTTTTTTTCTTTGGCTATTTTGGGTTTGAATGAATGATTAAATGTTGGTTCTCTTCTTTCCTTCTTTTTTTCGGTTTCAAGTTTCTTCTTTTTTCTTTCCTTTCCTTTTTCGGCCTTGTTGGCCTTTGATGTTCAAAAATCATGGCTTGATGATGAGGATCTTTGATGTTGGTTGTGATACCATCATTTGTTTGACCTCTAAAGCTCAAGATTTCATTTTTGGTTTTTAAGAGTTCATAGCAAGTGAAAATGTCATTTGGTTTTCTTTGTTGGTTTTTCCTTTAAGCTTGATGGTGAGTCTAAGGAAACAAGGATCTTGGAACCATAATAATGAGAGACTCTAAAGCTCACTTTCATTTGTTAAGATTGTATGGGGTTGAAAGTATTATTCTTTAAATTCTTGAAATGAGCTCTAGTAAGATGTAAAAATGGACTTGCATCATATTTATATTTCATGCTCTTGCATCTCAAGTTATCACTCTAAACCTTGAAGACTAAAGAAATGGACTTACATTCTCATGTTTAAAGTTTAAGCTTTGCATTTCATATTTATGTTTCAAGTTATCGCCTAAAGCTTCAAAGACTTAAAAATAAACTTGCATTCTCATTTATATTTTAAGTTTTGTATTTCATATTTAATTTTCCAAGTCATCACCTCCTAATGATAAAGACTAAAATGAGGTTGTATATTACGTTTATTTTCTTGCCATCACCTAAATCTCTGGAGCTCAAAGACTTGCCCATGTATCTTAAATGGAAGTTTTAGTCATGGTTACCTCTCTTGATGGTATTTTCATTCATGACTAGTGTTGGTCTTGAAAATGGAATTTTATTTTAACCTAAGGTTCAAAACTTGTGTTTATAACCTCTTTGTTTATTTTGGAAAAAACTAGTTACTAGAAATGCTTGATCTTGCAACTTTTCAATGCTATTAGAAGTTAAATTATGGCTACTGATTTGATTCTTTTAATTCTATTATGTGCTGTTTGGAATGGTTTAGAGGTGTAAAAATCACTATTAATTGTGGTGGAAATCATCCTTGGCACCTTAGGTAAAAAACTAGTAACTAAAAACACGTAAAATTGTAATTTTGGAAGCCTTTGACAACTCCATTTTCGGTTACTGACCAAACTGATTCAGTACTGTATGGTGCTGTTTGGGGTTGTTTAAGTGTATAAAATTTGTTAATAATTAGTGTGATAATTATTTTTAGCACTCAAGGAAATACTAGTAACTAGAAAGGATCAAAAATGTGATTTCTAGAACCGTTAAGGATGAAAATTATGGATTCTATCTTAGCAAGTCATAATTCTATAAAAAGATGGTTACCACTTAGTGAATGTGTAGGAATCACTCATTATTAGTATAGGACTTAATTTTAGCATTTTAGGAAAAGCTGGTAATAGGAAATGGTAAAAAATGTAACTTCTAGAACCCTGAAACGATTTAGTTTCAGGTGCTGTCCAAAACTTTACAGCCTTGTTTGGTAATGTTCATGAGGTTAAAAATTAGTAGGAATCATGGTAATTGATGTCTTTGATGCATAAAAGAATAATTACTGATGTTAGGTTAACCTAAATCGTAGTTTTGACCCGTTTAAAGGCTAATGAATAATTACTAATAACTTGAGCATGGCTATGTGAATAATATCTGTGATGATCATTACTACCTCATATATGTGTATATACACCTTGTTGAACATAGCATGTGCATTAGCTGAGTCCGGTCCTTGATTTCAGCATACTGGGTAGGAGCATGTTTACCTCTAATGAAATGTTGACAATGGCATGTTTATGTGAATTTACAATTATGATTGAGATATTTGAGGATGCATAGTTGATGTGTAACACCCTAACATTCGACCCAATACTACTAGTACGTACTCAGGCCAAATATTAGTCGTTACTAACTGACATGGTTCCTTAAAAAGTAACTTTAAGAAAATACGAGCCAATTTTTTTTTTTTTAAACATTACTTAAAATAGGAGCCGCGCGTATCCTATCGGGTCGGTATCATAAAGTGTAGAAACATAAACGTAGAGGTGGCTCCAAAACGTAGCATCATCATAACTGAAATATTTCATCTTTATAATATGCCTACCCTAAGGGGCAGGGCTCTTCAAGTACATAATAACATGATTACAGCAGAAAAACAGAATACATGGAAAAGAACTGGAAAGAAGCATCCCTACCCATGTGCAACCTAAGATGGATAACCTCAACACAAAAGAGGTTACATCCATACTATGTGACGTGCGTACACTAAGGACTACCTTCCAACCTATGTAGCGGGATCACGGGTACGGAGGGACGTAGCCAATCCATGGGCGAAGCTCGGCAGGTGCAGGCATGCCCTGTGACTGGATGTGTCGTTCCCGTCGAGGTCGTGGTCCGGGCATCGAGGCCCTCCGACGCTGAGTGACTGTCTCCTCACTGCCCCTCGGTCGCGGAGGCGGAGTGGGGGCAGAGTCCTCGTGGTCCATGGGGGATTCCTCTGAAGGGTCCTCCTCTGAGTGCTGTGACAATGGCACGTCTTTGCGACACGTCGGTGAGCCGGCAGAGTGGGTCCGCAGGTTCCTCTCATGTCGCTGTCGCGCATGCTCAAAGATCGCGGGGTCACCATAGGGGGATGCTGGGGAGAAGCGATAACTATACAAGGGGTGTGCGAATGGCCGTCCCACAAACATAAAGATGCGCACAGTACACCGGCCCTCAAAATGAAATGACCCATGCTCTGGGTCATGGTGGATCTCCCATCGTGGCGTGTCAACGTACAGCATGAACGTCGCCATCTCGCTCTGAAGACGTAATGGAAAGAAAGAGATAGAGGGAGTAAGATTCTTACTAAAGAAACTCAGTAGGGTTTTCCTCCTATCCTAGGTGTCATCATTTACGTCTTCAGGAATCTCGGTTTATTTATGAAAACTATGGACATCGATTGGTTCAATTATGAGTTTTCTAAAGTCTCAATTTCCGAGATCCGTTCCTTTTAACATATCACTTGTATCATAGACATAAATCACATAACTTAGATCATGGAACATGGTTTCCTATATCATGGGTCGTAGCACGCAAATTCATATAATTATGGTGCATAAAAACATAGCTCATGGAACATGGTACATATCTTGGTTACTTGAGGTGACATTGGAACATCATCATCATTATTTTCCTGGGGCCACCCTAACTGATCTCCTTGTGGAGAAAATTCTAGGTTATGAGCTCATACCTTACTAGTCGTCACTAGTACATGGACTTATCCCTTTTAATAAGTTTAAAGATCCCGACCTAAGGTACAGGTCTAGGGGGCTAGAATCACCTTATCCCCACCCTTAATCTGGTGGTTCAAGGATCATCTTCTCATAGTCTATGTCACCTTAAGTCTTAGCATGTTAATGCAAGATGCCACATAATTCATGCATGTCAAACATAATTACATCATAGGCATCTTTGAAGTCTTTAAAGAACAATAACATGCAAACATAAAACTATCATCGAAGAATAATAGTCCACATGGTATCATCATACTTGGCTCATGGAGTAAAATCATCATAAGGTAAGCAAGAGCAATAAGCCTCTTAACTTGATCATGTTTGAAATCGAACATATAAGATCATGTATTCATGTTAGGCTAAAGCATAGACTCATGTCATAACAATTCTCAGATTCAGGCAATGCAAGATCATAGCTTCAAGACATTAAATCAGAGAAGCATTCTGTTTGTAAACTTGGGTTCTGGTAATCGATTACATAAGTCTTGTAATCGATTACACAGCCTCGGGATTTCAAAACATGGAGGTCAGGGGTTTACGTTGTCGATTACATGGGACTTGTAATCGATTACACTTTCGAGATTCGAATCCAGGCAGATAGGGGTTACGTGTCGATTACATGGAATTGTAATCGATTATTTTGTTTAAAACACTTTGTTGGGCCCCTAGAACATCTGGGTAAGCGATTACATAATTCGGTAATCGATTACTAGAATCCAGAATGTGTAATCGATTACACTATATAATGTCGATTACTTTGGGCAAAAGTTCATGTTTGAGCTCGTCAGAGCTTTACGTGTCGATTACATGGGCTGGGTAATCGATTACCAGCATCTTAAAAACCGAAATATGAGGTCTAAACATATCTGAGTCATTCCTTTGAAATGCTTATGGTGACTAGTTTCTCTTGGAACAATTTTGAACTTCAAAAACATCTTAGCAATCATTTTAACTTGTCAAAACCCTCATAAATATAAGAACATACTCAAAATGCTTTTGAGTACAACCTATGTTTTAAAAAGACTTAAAACATGAGCTATAGGCTCTTGTGACTAATGAAAACTCATCTTGGAGCCATCATCATCACATGGCCAAAATGTACATTCCAAGAATGTTTCCATGGTTAACCTCTTCTCAAGATGAAATGGGCAAGTCTTTGAGCTCTAGTATCTTAGGTGATGACATAAAATAAACGTGCTATGCATTTCATTTTAGAGTCCTTTAGAAAGTAAAGTGATAGCTCCAAGTAAATATGAGGTGCATATCCATTTTCATTCTTTGAGTTTAGTGAGGACTTGAAATATAAAATGAGATGCAAAGCTTGGAATTTAAACATGCATAATGCAAGTTCATTCTTTATCTTGGGATTTAGTGAGGGCATAGAAAATAAACGTGTCATGCAAAGCATAAACATAAACGTGAATGCAAGTTACTTTTATATCTTGTCTAGAGCTCTTACAAGGCTTTAAGAAGGAACATAGTCCCAACCCAAAACTCATCTTCACAAGAAAAGAAAAACCATTGGTACCAAGGCATCAAGAGAAAACATGACTTCCAGAATCATGAAAGTGGTCAAATCTTAACAGAAGAAAGGAACCATTTTTAAATCTCTAGGGACCAAGATCTTGATGATCCAAGCATCAACATCCTAAGTCCTCATCATTGAGTACATAGCTTCCTTCAAAACAAATATTTAAAACAAAGTTCATGATAAAGAAGAAAGCAAAACCAAAACCATGCTTGGTTTAGGGCCAAAGTTGCAAGCTTTAGAGTTTGTTCATGTGACAAGCATCAACATGAAGCTCTCATCATCAAGCTTACATTTTTCCCATGTAAAAAGGCTCCATGGCCGAAAACATAAGGAGAAAAAGGAAGAAGCTCCAAAATGTTCAAGAGAAACATAAACTCTTTTAACTAAACTTGTAAAGAATGAAACTTTCTTTAAGAAAACTCAAGCTTTAGAGGTCTCATGAGAGATGGACTCATGGTCACATCTAGAGAACACTCATCATCAAGCTATCATATTCAAGGCCTTAAGGCCGAAAAACTAAGGGGAGAAAAAGAAGAAACCAAAAAGAAAACAACATAGAGGTTCAACCATTCATCAACTCCCAAACAAGATTCAAGCATAAGAATCAAAGACATGTTAGAAAGAGTTCCCTACCTTGTGTCTTGGAAAAGGAGGAGAGAACTTGAGCTTGAGGAACTCTTGGGAACTTGAGGGGAAAGAAATGAGAAAGCTTTGAGATTTTGAGAGAAAACTAGCACCTACTCTTGGCTCAAACCTTTGCAAAAGACCAAAGTGATCAAAGGCTCACCAAGGCAAGCTATTTATAGACAACTAAACCATGGATGTGTGGATGGGAAGGCTGGCCGAATTTGTGGTCACAAGGAGAAGGAAAATCTCTTTGAGTTGTCATTCCAAAGTATGGTCATAAGTGTAGCTAGGTGTAGCCTATGACATGTCTTGAAAATGTGACCTATTTTTTTAAAATCTTCAATGAATAAAATCACTAAAATTGGGGCTGCAAAAAGGAGGAGGAAACCGTGTGGTTTCATGGCCCAAGAAGAAGAAAATATCTTCTCGACTTGTCAACTCAAAGCATGGTTTAGATGTAAAGGAAACATAGTCTATGTATAGCCTTTAAAGAAAACTTTGAATGACTAGATAAAAATATAGTTCTTTTTGCATCTTGAAAGACATAGATACTTAATTTTAGACATGAATTAAAAGCCTTGATTGACTATATACTTTATTTCTTTAAATCTTTGAGTGACATTTTTCTTGAAAGATGGACATTGACTGAAAAGAGTACAAGACATGTGTCATAGGGTAGCTTGACAACCTAGACTAACCTTTATTGACTTCTAGAGAGAGGGTGGTGCCAATTGGGCAAACCTTGGGGAGGAAGGATATATCCTCAAACCATGTTCTAGAAGTGTGCTTTGGTGTGACATAGATTAGTCTTAGGATTAAAAGTTGTTAAGTAGGTACTTAGGTGCACTAATAGGTTAATTAAAACCACAAATCCCTAGGTTAGAGGTGGTCTAGAAGGATTAGGGGAGTCAACACCTCTAAGACTAGTGATGTGGGTGTGACAACTTGTCTTGAAAAGAAAAGTTGATGTGAATAGTGGAAACACTATTCACAGATTCTTATTCTTCTTTAAAGATTGAGACTAGGATGAGATTTGAATTTCCCTAAGTAATTTTAGGTTCCAGTTAATTCCAAATGATGGTTTTGGCTCTAGATTAATTATGGAAATTAATTAACCTTTAATTAGAGCCTAATATTGCTTAGGTTTGAGTTAAACGGCTCATTACGTTGAAAATGCAGTATGCAGGGGCAAAACCGTAATTTTCACCAAAAGTTGCCCGAAACCTCCGGGACTTAACCAAACATAGTTCATGTCTTAAAATCATGGTTTTAAACCTCGGGACAAAGTCTGGGTCAAAACAGAACTTTAAAACTGCCTGAAATCTGTCATAGGGGTATTTTGGTCCCTTATGGGCAGAAATCTCAGAAATGAGGTTTTTCTGCTTCGTTAAACATTCACAATCATACAACCCCCTTCATATAACATATGAACCCTATGAGGATGGCCAAAGCGGCCGTCCTCGTGTTTCGGGTGAAAATGACCTTAGGGGCATTTTGGTCATTATGAAAGTTTAGCTAAAATCGGGGCGTTACATGATGTGTTTTATGACCATGATAAGTTAATTGATGAATTATGGTGATGTGATTATATGCTCATGTTTGCATCATTAAACAACATGCTAAGTTTAAGGTGACATAAAACACATGGAAATGATCCTTTAGACCCCCCGAATAAAAGGTTTTGAGAGGTGATCCTTTGGACTCCTTGAATTAAAAGTTATGAAAAGTGATCCTATGCCCCCTATCCCGCACTCTAGGAGTCAGGAATTGACTTATCTAGAGGATAAGTGTAGGCTACTGATGACTAGTAAGGTATGAGCTAGAAATATCTGAAAAGAGAATTATAGGGTGGCCCCAAGGATAAGAGAATAAGAAGCTTAAGTCACCTAAAAGATTAATGAGAAAAAGATCATGTTATAGAGTTTTTGCATCCTTTACTTTATGACACTAATTGTAGCATTGGTTATTTATTCATGGTATATCATGTTGCATCCTTGCATCAAGATGCATGCTAAAATAGACAGGCCTTGGATTAATAGTATTTGGAACTAATTAATTGGACTTTGCATACTTGCCCATTATTTTAAAATGAAACCTAGGGTTCTTGAAGACGTAAATGATGACACTAGTTAGGACGCAAGAGTCATACTGAGATTCTTTTATAAGTTTCTCATCCTTTTTTTCTTTCCATCCTATCTTTAGAGGACGATGGCTTCGTTCATGATCTTCATTGATGCGCCCACTTAGGAGATGCACTACGATGCCACTCCTCAGTCATATCAATTCGTTGTTCATTGTGCTGTACGTCTTTTTGTGTTCATGGAATGCTCTTTTGCACATCCGGTCTCTAGCTTCCGATTTTCTCCTGCTTCTCCCTTTGGTGATGACCTTATCTTTGAGCATGCTCACCCACGTGGGGAGCGGACTCACCGTACCCATCGTGCCACTTCTGTCATCTATGACTTCCCGAAGTACATGCCTTGATCCTCCACGATGGACTCTCAGTATGATCTGTTGGAGGATTTGGCCACTCAGTGCCCTTTGGAGGGTTTTTCACCCACCATCCCCATGGACTTCGGAAGACGTAACGAGGCCACGGTGACCCAACCCGTGTGAGGACCTAGGGTAGCGATGTGACCACGTCGAGGTGCTCACGTCTGTCTAGCTCACTACTGGGCCATACCCAATGAGCTGGCTTAGTGGATTCGATATTTTTCTCCTCCAAGGGAGGGCAGCAGTAGGAGCGAGCAGCGGACCAGGGGTGCCATTGCATATGTCATGGTGATGATGGCCTTCTTTTGTATCTTAGAGATTATCTACCATAGGTGCACCCCAGTAGTAGTGGTGGAGATGAAGGACCTTGGCTAGGCATTCTGTGATCTTTTCTCTTTCTATCTTTATGGATGACTGTACTAACCTAACCTTTCATGGTGGGTATGATGCTACTCTTTTTAAGTATTTATATTATGCTATGTATTATGGAACCTTTGATGTTATTAATGAATGCCTTTGTGATGTTGTGTTATGCTTATAAGTTGTATTTACTTAAATTCATGATTGCTTATGGCGTGTTTATCTTTTTATCGACTTGTTAGCGTATTGTATGACGTAGTCCTTTTAAGTCCGCGCGGCTCACGATTTTTTTTTCAAGTTTCAAAAAAAAAAATTTACCCATATTTTCGCTAAGTATTTTAACAAACTAAAAGTTAAGAACTGAAACAATGAGTAATAACTAATAATTAACTTGAATGTGTCCTAGGCATGTTGGGTCAAATATTAGGGTGTTACACAATTCTTCTTGACATTCAACATTTCTCATATGAATCATGGTAATGTATTATCATTCAATACAGTGCATGCTATACGATCAATACTAAAGTCATACAAAGTGTAACATTCGCATTATAACAGATATAGCACTTTGAAGCATTCATGCATATAATGAACCATTCATGATCATTAATAATATTTCATACATATTCAAGATCATAGGTCAAAGTCGTACATTATATATGTCTCAAGGTCATTAAGTCTTGTTTAATTAAAACATAAGCTTATAGGTCAAGGGTTAAGTTCTCATAGTCATTTATGAGTAAAAATTCTTAATTATGTGTAATTATGGATTTGATATCTTTATTATATTTATATTAGTCTAATAAGTTTGATTTAAATAATTTTTAACCCTCTTGAAAATGGAAATTTTGGATTTTCCCTAAAAAAACACTATTTTTTATTTGTAGAGTTTTACAACTTATTACCAATTTTGGCATGTCTGAATGAAAAATTAATTTCTTTCACTACACTTATTCTCTCGAGAAAATAAAAGTGTTAGATTCCTGACTTAAAACCCTTTCTTTGAACATGAATTTTGCAGAAATATTCCTATTGAAATGTCTTTTATACCCTTACAAAATTACCTTATTCTAGCAGTGTTCAAAAATTCAAACCATGACTTACTTTGTGATTCTGGAACAATGTGAACTTTTCCATGTATGTATTTTATATCTCTACGTTCCTTAGGATCTTAGCTTTCCAAAACAATCAATTTCACACATTTTACATATTTGTAGAAAGGGAAAAGATTAGTTTAGTATTAAGGGGTCAAACAACATCTTTAGTAAAAAAGCTAAACTTTGAAAAATTATATCTTTTCCTAGAAAATGAATTTTTTTATGCTTTCTTCGAAGAATGTTCCTTAAAGGGTTAACTTTTAGGTATAACTTTTATAGAGGTTTAAATGGCATAGTTTTCAAACATTACACATTTTGGTGTACCTATCTCAAGCATAAATGTTTTTCAGCACTAGTGTGTGTGTACTTGCTTCTTTTCAGTTTTAGATCGTCGATTCTCATTATTTCCAACATAGCCAGCACATATGTACATTAATATAGAGACTTTGAATATACTAACACATATCTTAGAGCATGTTTATCATGGAAGGGAATAGCATAACTTTTAGAGGAGGTGGATGTGTAAGCTTTAAGTCTTTAGACCTAAAATGAGCTAAAAACTTAAAACCTTCACATCCTCAATATAAAAACCACCTACCAAGGAATGAAGAGGTGTTAGTGAGTCGTTCAACCCTTGTAGGGTCACGAACAAACAAAGAAACAAAAAGAAAAGGTAGAAAATAAATTCATGCTCCTAGCTCTAAGCTTGAATACCTTATTTGCAAATGGAAGCTAGTGTGTGTCTTGAAGTATGTTTACAAAGGTTGGGAAGGTTTTCTTTTTAAGGCAGAATAAGGATTTAGAGCTGAGGATATGAGTGTATAAGAAAGAGGTTTTAGAGAAAATTACAAGAGGTTAGAGGACTTAAAGCTTGGGACAGATTAGAAGATAGCAAAGAACACAAATGAAGCCATCATGTCTTTATATAAGCCTCCTTGGGCAAAACAAATAAGAATATATTTAGAGGATTTTATTCTCCTATTTAGTTTATTTAGTTAGCCACTTAGTTAGGGTAATGGGAAATTAGAACTTGCTTAGGTTTGATAGTTGATCTTTATACCACAAAAAACACCACCCTAAGGATAGTTTTTCATGCCTAAGACTACTTGTCACAAGTGACACCTTTCAGCCCTTTCATCTACATCTTCAACCAACCCTCACATCAGATTCTTCTCATCCCAAAATGAAGGCTGAAGTTTAGTCATGTAGAGAAATATTGAGGAGAATCTAGTGCTTTTTGTTTTGATGTATAACTTGGTGTTGTCTTGTAGTTAAATTACTTTTAGTGTAAGTTGTTTTGAAAAAACTTATGTAAGTGTTTTATTTTACATGTTGGCTGAAAATGTGAGCATTAGCAAGGGTCCATGGGGTTTTAAGAGTTGTTCTATAGAGAAGCACATTATTTGATGGGTATTCCGGTGTTTTTACCTCTTTTGGTAATGTTCTCTTTTACCAAAAGTGGTTTAATCCATCTTTTAAACATATTTTATTCTTAATAAGGAATCTATCATGGATTAATTATATTAAACACTCATAAAGTTGGTGATCATTCTTATTAGTAATTAATCAGCTCTACTTTGACCATTTTAGGCATAATTCATTTTTAAGATCATTACCATTTATAGTAAATTACCAGTTAAACTTATTTTATTATTATTGTGGGAATCCTATGCTATGTACCTTGATCTAATCCATGATTAGTATATTAATCCTTGATTAGCTTCAATTAAACCACTTAATCATGATTTAATGGGTCTTTGATCATCGTTTAATCATTATGTTGACTATTGCATATTTTAGTTGACTTTTTCATGATTTTGTTGATTTTCACAAACCTATGACTTTTAGGGTTGACTTTGACTTTGTGGTTGATTTTTGACATGAAAGTTTGAATTTTTGACTTTGTCCATTGATCTTGACTTTTATTGACCGTTGGTCAACATTTAACATTTTATGTTAAATTACCTTTGATCGGATGAAAGTTCAATAGTTTCAAGAGAAATTATTTATTTGGGTCATCACTGAGTGAACCTTTATTTAGGATGAAAATAGGGATGTTACAAAGCTTGCTCAAAACTCCAAGGAATCAGAAAGTAATATTTTTGAACATGAAGAAGAGCAATCTAAAGATAAAGGAGAAACTGAAGAAACTCAAAACTATAGAAACTACAAGGGAGTTTCTGATTTAAGGGTAGTTTCTCATAACAGAGTTCTTCGAGACATTTTTAGGGTATGAGAACCAGACCACACCTCAGAAATATGTCAAACTGTGTTTTCATCTCCATTATTGAACTTGAATGTATTGAAGAAGCTTTGAGTTATGAAAGTTGGGTGTATGTTATGCAAAAAGAACTGGACTAGTGTGAGAAAAGAAAAGTCTGGACACTTGTTGAAAGACTGAAAAGAAAGACTATCATCAGTATAAAATGGGTGTCCAGGAATAAGCTCGATGAAGTTGGCAAGGTCATTAGGAACAAAGTAAGATTGATTGCACAAGGTTATAATCAACAAAAGAAAATTGATTATGATGAAAGCTTTTCACCTATAGCTAGGCTAGAAGCCATCAGAATGCTACTTGCTTTTGTAGCCTTCAAAGGATTCACTCTCTACTAAATGGATGTTAAGTCTGCATTCCTAAATGGATTCCTCTCTGAGCAAGAATATGTGAAGCAATCTCCTAGTTTCGAGAATAAAGACCTTCCTAATCATGTCTTCAAGCTAACGAAGGATCTCTATAGTTTGAAACAAGCTCCTTGAGCTTGGTATGATAGATTGAGTACTTTCTTGCTGAAGAATGAGTTCAAGAAAGGTGAAGTTGATACTACTCTTTTTACTCTTGAATAAGATAATCATTTTCTGATAATTCAAATATATGTTGATGACATTATATTTGGCGCCTATGATCATTCCCTCTGTAAAAAGTTTTCAAAATTAATGCAAAATGAGTTTGAGATAAGCATGATAGGTGAACTCAAGTTCTTCCTCGATTTGCAAATAAAGTAGCAAAAGGAAGGAGCCTTGATCCATTAAGAAAAATATACAAAAGAGCTTTTGAAGAAGTTTAATATGCATCAGTCCAAACCAATTAGTACCCCCATACATCCATCTCAAATCATTGATGCTGATGAGAGTGGCAAAAAGGTTTCAAAAAGTAATTATCATGGAATGATCAATTCACCGCTATACTTTATAGCCAATAGACCAGACATTCAATTAAGTGTGGGAATCTGTACTAGACTTTAGTCTAGCCTAAAGCAATCACAAATAAATGCTGTTAAGAGAATTTTTAGATATTTATCAAGTACTACTAACTTGACTTGTAGTATGAGAAAGGCATATCTTGTGAGATTGTATGTTACTATGATGCTGACTTCGCTAGAGATAGAGTAGAGAAAAAAAGCACCAGTGGTTGCTACTATTTCTTTGGAAAAAGCTTGATCACTTGGTCATGCAAAAGCATAATACAATTGCAGTCTCTACTGCCTAGGCTGAATATGTAGCTATTGCAAACTACTACACCTAGATGCTGTGGATAAGGAATCAGCTAGAAGATCATCACCTAAGGTATTTCAAAATCCTTATCTTCTGTGATAATACTAATGCTATTAATCTTACTAAGAATCCTATCTAGCATTCAAGATCCAGGCTCATCGATGTTAAGCATCATTTTATTCGAGATCATTTCCAAAAAAAGAGATGTTGAGTTAATGTGTGTGAATATTGAAGACCAAGTGTCAGATATATTTACAAATCCATTAGTTGAAAATCATTTTTGTGTTTTGAAAAGGATTTCAAACTTAATGGTTTTTAAATCTGCATAAGCATTCATACAAAAACATCTTAGGGTACTCTCTCTCTTTATGACTCCAAGCTGAAGCCCTAAAGAAAAATTCAGTTTGCAAGACCACATATCAGATTGAAGATCAGAGTTTCAATTTGCAAGCTCAGAAAGAAAATGGAATGCTCAGACAGAAGAGTTGAGGATCAGAAAATGAAGGATATATGGCCTCATGATATTCAGGATATGAAGATGAGTTTATGATGAAAATATGGAGAGACTCTAATGGGTTAGAAAGTGAATAGTGAAGCTCAAAAAGTAACCTCTTCATAAAGTAATCTCAAGAGTTAAAAATCACTCTTTTTGAATAACGATGGAAAAAGTAGGATAATTCCCACTCTTTTAAGCTTTTCTCTCTCTCTCTCTCTCTCTCTCTCTCTCTCTCATATCACTTCACCTTCAGTTAGTCACGTCACATCACTTAAATAACCCCCACTCCTCACTCTTCACACGTTACCTTCATTTTCAACCTACAAACATGCAACCTTAACCATTCTATCTCCTACTCACAAATATTCTCTGTAACCACTCTTATTCTTACAAACCTTGACCAATCTACTGTTGAGAGAGCTTCCTTCCACATGTACGATGATCCTAGCATGTAGGATCACTATGAAAAACACTTCTCCTCAAGAAATATGGCTCCTAGAAAGTCGCTGAGAAAAGATCTTCTTGAAGAAATAGGCATTCTCAATGAAGTCTTTTCTTTTAAAAAATAGGAAGAATATCTAGAGATATGAACGAGTTTTCTCAAGGTTGGTTATCACTTTTTGC
Source organism: Dalbergia cochinchinensis (assembly GCA_031216125.1). Lineage (NCBI taxonomy): Eukaryota > Viridiplantae > Streptophyta > Magnoliopsida > Fabales > Fabaceae > Dalbergia > Dalbergia cochinchinensis. Next base: position 27,298,299 of record CM062371.1, read on the forward strand.
TCTCATCTGGAAGGAACCTCTGCTTCATCTATAAAAACAATGATCAGAGATTGTGTTATTAAGACCACTTCCTCAAGACTCTCGAAGATCATCAAGGAACTAAATGTCGGAATCATCTGTAACTCCCCACCGAACTGGGCTCACTTTCTAGGGATAAATGAAGGAGACGTGTATAGGTATCTCACTTATTCCATTCTTCACAACCTAATGAAATCACTACTGGCATGCTAAGTGCTAGGGTTAGGAAAGTATATAGTGGTACAATTCTCTATTTTACCTTGTGTAGGAAGCACAGATGCACTAATTGGCATGGACTGCATGCTCGTACATTGCTTGATGGCAAAGAGAATAGTAAATTTACCAAGGCTCATTTTGGATTATATGATAAGTGCAACCACAAAAGAAAAGCGAAGGACAACTAGTGTTTCGTATGAGATGTTATTGACAAGCTCCTTCAGCATAAGCATTTTCTACTTGTCACTGAAAAGTATGAGTACCTGGGAGGAACTATATTTACACCCTCTTCTTTTAGAACCTCAAGGAAAAGGTCCATCATCCCAGCTTCAGAACCAACTAGGCAGAGTTCCTAGACAAGAGGAGATATAACAAGAAAAGACTCCTAGAAGGTCGAGTCTTAATAGGAGAAAGCTAAAGGAAAAGGAAGTTAATCCTCCTATGGAGTGAGACTAAGAACTCGGGGGAGGAAGAATCCAATCTGCTTCTTGCACCAATGAGAGGAGGACAAAAAGAAAACAGGAGTCTATATCGTAAGAAACTCAAATGGTGGATAAACCAATGAAATTCATTTGAAGGAGAGATATTTGGGTCCAACTCAAAGATATGCCTAAACATGAATCTAACATCTCCATAATGATAAAGGAAGTCACAAAATATCAAGAGGCTGGCTATGGAGTTATCGTTACTAGCTATGAAGAAGATGAAGAAGGTGTAGAAAAAGAAGAACAAACAAAAGCATCCTTATTTGATGATGAGCAAAACTTGCTTAAAAGTAAAAAAGCTAAGCTGAGTACTTTAATAGAACCTATTATCGAGGAGCCAATTGAGGAAGCACATGAACCAGAATCTACTCTCATCCTGATGGTGCCTCAACCTCCAACCTCCTAATCACTAGGTAGGGATTTTCTTTCAAGAGTTCTTTCGTTTAAAGTTCTTAATTTCTTTATGTGTTCTTAGTTTCTCTTGAATCCTTTCTAGAACTTCTTTTCTTATCTTCTCCTCCTTGTTTCGGCCATGAGCCCATTGAGAGCAAAGGAATGAGAGCTTGATGATGAGGTTCCATGATGATAATGTTCATCACTTGGATAATCTCTAAAGCTTGATCTTTGTTCTTAAGTTAAAGATGTTTTCTTTGTTCTTTCTTCTTGATCTTTGAAACCTTTCTCACTCAAAGAACCATGCTTGAGGCCATACCTTGAACCATACCTCACCATACTTTGAACCATACCTCACCATGCCTCAAGACCACATTATCTCACCTCATGGAACTCATGGGCTCCCTCCATTCTGCATGGCCGAAGCCTCCCTCTTCATTTGCACCCTTCATTTGTTTCATTTCTCTATAAATAGCTTGCTTGGGTGAACTTGTATCATTTTGGGTTCATTTACTAAGTGTAAGTTTTCAAAGAAATACTTCAAAGTTTCCTTTTTCTCTCAAGTTCAAGTCTTCAAGTTCTTCAAGTTCTTCAAGTTCTTTATCCTCTTCTCTCATTCCAACCTCCTAATCACTAGGTAGGGATTTTCTTTCAAGAGTTCTTTCATTTAAAGTTCTTAATTTCTTTATGTGTTCTTAGTTTCTCTTGAATCCTTTCTAGAACTTCTTTTCTTTTCTTCTCCTCCTTGTTTCGGCCATGAGCCCATTGAGAGCAAAGGAATGAGAGCTTGATGATGAGGTTCCATGATGATAATGTTCATCACTTGGATAATCTCTAAAGCATGATCTTTGTTCTTAAGTTAAAGATGTTTTCATTATTCTTTCTTCTTGATCTTTGAAACCTTTCACTTTGACGATGTTTTAATATGGTTAACATGAACTCAATGATGAGAGCTCATGATGTTGGTGTTAATGCATCATCAAGATCATGGTCTCTAGAGTTCCAAATGTTTCTTTTCTTCTCCAACAATTTCAGTTCTTCTTCCTTTTCTTTCTTTAAGGTTTCGGCCACATTGGCCAAGGGAACTCACAATGGCTTGATGATGAGAGCTTCTAGATGATGACTATGTGTTCATCATAATGAGGCCTCTAGAGCTTGAGTTTTAATAAAAATGTCATTTATGTTCACATTCCAAGAAAAGAAACTTTGTGTTTTAAGGAACCCTTGAGGTTCACTCTTGTTTTACTTTATCTTGTCATGATGAGTTTGGGTTGAGGTTTAAGTTCATTTAAAGTCTTATATGAGCTCTAATAAGAAATGAAATGGACTAGCATTCATACTTAAATTCAAGCTTATGCATTACATATTTACTTTGAGTTTTGCATTCATATTTATTTTCCAAGCCATCACCTAAAGTTAAAGGATGAAGAATGGAGTGCATCTCATATTTACATTCTTGCCTAGTATATTTACTTTTCATCACTAAAGAATGTAAAGATCTAAAATGAGGTTTGCACTATCACCTAACTAAATCTCAAAGCCTTTCTATTTCGGCCTTAAAGTCGATTGTTGCTGGGCCTAGAGCACTAAAATAAAGAATTGAACTTGCATATTTATATTTCAAGCCCTGCATATTTAAATTCCAAGTCTTGCATATTTATTTTAAGCCTTGCATTTTTATATTCAAGTCTTGCATGTTTACTTTAAGTTCTCACTTTATTTTGTAATGAAGAATAAAAATGAAGTGCATAGCATGTTTAAATTATGTCATCACTCAAAAGATCTTAGAGCTCAAAGACTTGCCCATTTTATCTCAAGTTAAAGTTTAATGAGGGAGCATTCTTTGCATGCATGATTTCGGCCATGAAGTGATGATGAACTTGGAATGAATTTCATCTAGCTTCAAGGACCAATAAGTCAAGTTTTAAGAATCCTTTTAAGTCTCATGAATTTGTTTAAGTTTAAGACTAACAAGGTTCTATGAATTTAACACTCTTTTAAGGAGGGATTAAATGGTCACTGACCTAAGGATGTTTTTAGTCTCTTGACAAGATAAAATGGTTTGCAAAAGAGTTTTAGAAGTCTTGAAAATGATTCCAAGAGAAACTAGTAACTTACGTGTTTTAAAAATATCAAGTTATGTATCTTTTGGAAACTTAATGTTTCAGTTCTTCCATGATGTGTTTGCTGCCATGTGATGATGTTTGATGTGTTTGAATGAGTAAAAAATTATGTATGATGAAGTAGGAACATTTCTATGCAAGTTAGGGAAGAAACTAGCTTTCTAGGAAAACCGTAAAGTCAAGATTTAGCATAGTTTTATCCCATTTAGTTATGGACACTGCCCAAACTGTTTCAATGGGGAGATAATCAGATTAGGATTGATTAATCATGAAAAATTTGGTTACATTTGAAGTAGGAATGAATTTTTGGCACCTATAGAGAAACTAGTAACTAGAAAACCGTAAAACCGCAATTCTAGAACTCTTAGAACATTTAATTCTTAGAATCTGTCCAGCAACCTTATAATTTAGAGAACATGGTTTATAATTAGTTCCTTGATGTAGGAATGACTCATAATTGGCTTAGGTTTAACTTATAGCGCCTTAGGCGAAGACAAAACCAAGAAAGGGTCTAAAACGCAAGTTCTAGAACCCCGTAATCATAAGTGTATAACACTACCCCTAAGGAGTGATATCGTTCAGATTTAGTAGAGAGCGTAAATAAATGATAAGATTTGATAAGAGAGAACCCTTAGGTGCATAAAAGTTTGATAGAAGATGATAGGTTAACCACATCACGAGTTTAAGGCCCATAAGGGTCAGAGCATAAAATACCGTAGGACCAAGTGCATAACAAACTTTTAATGTTGCTTGTGAAAATATGAGGATGATTATGTGAATGCATGAAATTATGATGAAGGATGCATGTTTGATTGACTTATGTGGCATAAAGAAGAATTTGGAAGAAATTCGACATGCTACAGCTATGCCGTCGAATTTCTAACAAATTCGGGACTCAGAAAGTTTTGAAGACCTATGAAATTTTTATGAGGTACTAAGATGGGTTCTCAGATGATACCGGTTCGGCCGAGCACCTCCAGAGAACTCATGTGACATCGGTACCAAGATTAATTCTTGGGTGACACCGGTTCGGCCGAGCACCCCCAAGAAATGCCCCCTAGCCCGTACTGGATAGGTCGAGATTATGTTTATGATTATGTTACGCTTATCGAGATTGATAAGTAAGAACTAGTGATGACTAGTTGAGGTATGAGCTCATAACTTAGAGATGTGACACGTTCTGGGTGACACCGGTTCGGCCGAGCACCCCCAGAGCACTTGTCTTTTAGGGTGGCCTATGAGAAAGTTATGATGATATGTCACAGAGAGAATTTAATTGCTACTTTATGCCACTACTATTATGATGTTCTCAAATATATGATGATTATTCTTGTATTAAGTAGAGCCATGCATACATTCTTTAATCTGCTTGCATCCATGACATTAAGAATCATGCTAAAATGAACAAACCTTGGCTAAATTATGTTTTAGAACCTAAAAATGGACTTAGTGCATTCTCACTTATTTTGTTTACTAAACCCAAGGTTCCTGAGGACATAGATGATGACACCTAGGTAGTAGGAGGCCCTACTGAGATTCTTTAGCAAGATTCTCACTTCCTCTATCTCTTTCTTTCCGTCATGTCTTCAGATGGCGACGTTCGTGGTTTTTATGGACACCCCAACTTGGGAGGTACATCATGATCCGGACCACGGGTCATACCATTTTGTGGGCCGCTGCGTCGTACGAGTATTTATGTTCGTTGGGCTGACCCTTGATCACCAGTACATAGCCATTGATTCTCTCCTGTCTCACCCTACGGCGACGACTTCGTGTTCGAGCGCACACGCCCTCAAGAGGAGCGGATCCACCGCACCCCACCGATGGCCTCTGCCATCCGGGACTACCCACAGTATGTACCCCGCTCGCCCTCATCATTCTCCGAGACAGACCCTTCGAGGGATCCTCCCCCACTGTGCCGATGGACGTTGGGGAGGGTAGCGAGGCTTCCGTTGCTCAACCAGTACGTGGAGGATGGGTGAGGATGACTCCCCGCCGTGGAGCTCACGTCCGATCGATGCAGCGTATTGCCACCCCGGCCGAGATCGCCCAGTGGATCGGGTACATCCCTCCTTTCCAGAGAGGCCCGTAGTAGGAGATGATCGTCACGGTTTTGGCGCTCAAGCTTGACTAGGCTAGGATAGCCTTCTTTGTCTTTGGGGCTATCCATTTGTAGGCGCACTAGAGTTAGGAGAGTTTCTTTTATCACCTTTGTTGTACTTTCGTTTCCATGTATTTTCATTCCAGTTGTACTAAACTAAGTCTCGCTCTTTATGAGTGAGCATATCATATATATATATATATATATATATATATATATATATATATAATTATGCAGTTCAATGATATTGTGATGTGTCTTTACTTGCTTTATGATATGATGAGATGATTGCTTTACTTTCAATCACGTTTTATCATTTATCATGTCACGCGGCCTCACTTTGCTTTTATAATTCAAAAAAAAAATTTACCAGTATTTCCGCTAAGTATTTTAAAGTAATAAAGAAGCTATGACGTAACAGACTAATGATTAACCTAATTATATTCTAGAGTATTGGGTTAAAAATTAGGATGTTACAAAGTTCAATACCAAAACCAATCATAACTAGAATCCTAATTGAAATAGATCTAATGAGCGAGAATGAACTAGGATCTGTCACCAAGGTTTTCTCACTTAAGCGATACTCAATGAACTAGCTCCAATGGTTTTCATCAATTCCAAGAGGTTGCTTTGCAACATTTTCCTCCATGCTCAAAGTTCTCTTATTGAAGTTAGATGTTTTTGGTACTGTCATGATGAGCTTGTGGCTGTATGATGATGTTTTGATGTGCTAGAATGTGTGAAAATATCACATGATGATGTAGAAACGATTCTATGCATGATAGGTAAGAAACTAGCTAACTAGAAATACCGTAAAGCTAGAATTTAACATAGTTTAGACCCATTTGTTTTTGGAACTTATCCAAACTGTTTTAATGGGAACATAATCAGATTAGGATTGTTTAGACATGAAAAACTTGGTAACATTTGGATTAGAATTGAATTTTAGCACCTATAAGGAAACTAGTAACTAGAAAACCGTAAAAATGCAAATGTAGAACTCTTAGAACATTTAGTTTTCTGGATTCTGTCCAGCAACGTTACAACATGATAAATGTGATTTATAATTAGTTATTAAGCATAGGAATGTCTCATAATTGATTTAGATTTAATTTATAGCGCCTTAGGCGAAGACGGAACCGAGAAAGGGTCTAAAACGGGCTAGAACCCCGTAACCACAAGTTAGAAATTCTGCCCTATGCTTTTCAAATTTGAGTATTAACATGAGGATTAGGAATGATGATTAATTATGAGCCCTTAGGTCCATAATATATGAACGACAGATGTTAGAGAACTATATCTCAAGATTAAGACCCGTAAGGGTCAAAGCATAAGCTACCGTAAGGGTCAGCGTTCGAATGTTCTATGATGATGCATGTGTTATGTGAAAGATGATAATGTTATTCATATGAGAAATTCATGAGGATATATGTTTATGTGGCATAAAGCAAATTTGGAAGGAATTCGGCGTAATGCCATTGTGCCGCCGAATTTCCGACAAATTTGGGGACTTAAAAAGATTTTGAAAATTAAGGTACTAAGATGGGTTCTAGGATGACACCGGTTCGGCCGAGCACCCCTAAGAGAATTGCCCCCTAACCCGTACTCAGATAGTCGGGATTTATGATTTATGATACGCTTATCGTTAAGTGGTTAGTAAGAACTAGTGACGACTAGTTAAGGTATGAGCTCATAACCTAGAGATGTGACACGTTCTGGGTGACACCAGTTCGGCCGAGCACCCCCAGAGCGCTTGTCTTTTAGGATAGCCTATGAGGAAGTTATGATGATCATGTCACAAAGAGAATTTTATTTGCCATTTTATGCCACTACTATTATGATGTTCTTAAGTATATGATGATTATTCTCGCATTAAGTAGAGTCATGCATACATGCTTTTATATGCTTGCATCCATGACATTAAGAACCATGCTAAAATAAATGGACCTTGGCTAAATTATGTTTTAGAAGCTAAAAGTAGACTTAATGCATGCTCACTTATTTTGTATAACTAAACCCAAGGTTCTTGAGGACGTAGATGATGACACCTAGGTAGTAGGAGGCCCTATTGAGATTCTTTAGCAAGATTCTCACTCCCTCTATCTCTTTCTTTTCGTCACGTCTTCAGATGGTGACGGTCGTGGTATTCGTGGACACCCCGACATGGGACGTGCACTATGACCCAGCTCACGGGTCATACAATTTTGAGAGACAGTGCACGGTACGAGTTTTCATGTTCATAGGATGTCCCTTCGCTCATCCCGTGCACACCCATCGCTTTTCCCCGACTGCACCCTGTGGCGACGACGAGCGGGTTTTTGAGCGCGCGCGTACGCATAACGAGAGAGTGCTCCGCATGCACGCCGCCGCCTCAGCCATGCGAGACTATCCCGATTATGTGCCCCGGACCTACTTCTCAGAGACCAACCCGTCCGAGGACCCGCCTACCCATTCGTATAGCGAGAGCTCTGCCCTCTCTCCACCATTGATGAGGGAGGGCAGTGAGGATACCGTGACTCAGCCACGGCTTGCATGACGACCGGAGATGCGGCCACACTGCGGGGGTCACTCTCGATCCCCGTTCCGCCTCTTTACGCCCGAAAAGCTCGCCCAGTTTCTCGAATATTTGCCTCGTTCCCGAGACGGACGTCAGTAGGAGGTGACGATCGACCGATGGAGTACCCGGGTAGAGCACACACCACTTAGATGGAGATGAACCTTCTTTTGTATTAGAGGTTATCCCGTTAGTTGCACTTAGGTAGGGGGTTGCTTTTATAGTTTCCGTTGCACTTTCTCTTGTATTTCCTTTTTAGTTGTATTGCTCATGTTGTACTAAACTAAGTCCCACTCTATCTAAGTGGGCATATTATATGAATATGTAGTTCCATGTTATTATGATGTGCTTTTATGTGCTTATGTCATGTTGCTACGCGACGCTTGCTTTATTACCTTTTGTGCATTACTAGTTAACGTGTCGCGCGGCTCTCACTTTGCTTTTATAATTTCAAAAAAAAAATTTCCAGTATTTCCATTAAGTATTTTAAAGTAATGAGAAAAGCTATGACGTAACAGACTAATGATTAACCTAATTATGTTCTAGAGTATTGGGTTAAAAATTAGGATGTTACACACACCACACAAGGGAAATAGACTATTTATCAGGACTAAGCTCAATCCTATACGTGGTCATCGAACTTTATTTTTTCCTTTTTCAAATCAAACACAGATCTATTCCTAGCCGATATGTCTACTAACTCATAATATCTTGGGGGAAGTTCCTCTTTTTGCCATTCCCTCAATTCAATCCAAGTTTTGTTTCTATTTTCTCCACATGTCAGAACATGCATGCTAGGGAAGTTCTTCTTTTTACCTTCTCCTTATTTAATTTAAGTCCTGTTTCTATTTTCTCCATATGTTAGAACATGTACAATTGAAGTTCACATCTTCTCTTTTGCCACAAATATGTATCATTCACTTTTCTTTTTCCAAATGCATGCATAAGGCACATATACACATTCATTCACAATATGATTTCAATCTTGCCTCAAACCAATCCTTAAGGTCACTAGCATGCATTTATACATCACAAGTCATATAGCTAAATGTTTAACATCAAGTATTCATGTCATACTAGAACCAAATATCCATTACATTATCAATTCAAGTCTTGGATTCACTTTTAGCAATTTGGCAGATTTCACACCCTTGTAGCACTAATTAACTTGCATATCAAACAACCAATGCAGAGTGTAACGCCCCGATTTTTCTGTCTGAGAGGAAAATGACCAAAATGTCCTGAGGTCATTTTCTACCAGGAATTCGAGGATGGCTGGCCCGGCAGTCCTCAAAGGGCCAACTCAATGTTTGAAGGGGATTGGATGGCCCTTGAATGGTTTCGGAGGCAAAAATCTCATTTTCTGCAGTTTCGGGTCAAAATGACCAAAATACCCCTATAGCGTTTCTACGCAAGTAAAGGTGCCGTTTGAGCCCGAAACTTTTTCCGAAGGTCTAAAATAATGTTTTTACATGTTTAAAAGCGTCTGTTTAAGTCCTAGTGGTCCCGGGCAGTTTTTGTGCAAAATTATAGTTTTGCCCCTAGAATAGTGTTTTTGAGCTTAATGACGTAATTAAGCAAACCTAAGCAATATTAGGCTCTAATTGAAGATTAATTAATTTCCATAATTAATCTAGAGTCAAAATAAGCTATTAAAATTAATTAGAACCTAAAATTGCTTAGATTAAACTTAAATCTCTTTTTAAAACTCAAGATTCCAATCTTGGAATCTTGAATAGTATTTTTTTTTCCAATTTCTTAAATCATGGAATTGTGTCTAAAGTTGTTTATGAACTAAAATGAATTTATGACTCACTAATGATACAGGATCACTCCTTAAACATGTCTTGACAACCTTGATTACCCATTTTCTCACCTAAACACTTTCTTACAAATTCCTAATCTTAATCCTAATCAAAGATACACCTAAACACAACTCTAAACCACAATTAAAATGCAAGAAATCCTCCCCCATGGCTGATGCATGTTTCGGCCACCTCTTCCCCCATTTGCATCACACGTTGATTTGTTTTTTACTCAAAGAACCATGCTTGGCCCATACTTGCACCCATACTTGAACCCATACCTAGCTATGCTTTCCACCATGCCTTGAACCATACCTTGGAGAAGATATTTTCTCCTCCTTGTGGCTGTAATGGCCGAAGCTTTCCTCCCCATTTACACCTCTCATTTTGTTTCATTTCTCTATAAATAGCATGCTTAGGTGAACTTGCATCATTTTTGGGTTCATTTGCTAAGTGTAAGTTTTCAAAGAGCACTTCAAAGTTTTCTTTTTCTCTCAAAGTTCAAGTGTCCAAGTTCTTCAAGTTCTTCATCCTTTTCACTCATCTCAACCTCCAATCACTTGGTAGGGATTTTCTTTCAAGTGTTTCTTTCATTTAAGTTCTTAATGTAGTTATGTGTTTTATGGTTTCTCTTGAATCTTTTTGGAACTTCTTCCCTTCATCTCTTCCTTCTTCATTTTTGGCCATGAGCCTTTGAAAACAAAGGAATGAGAGCTTGATGATGAGGGTTTCATGATGATGTTCATCACTTGAACAACCTCTAGATCATGATCTTTGTTCTTGAGTTAAAAATGTTTATAGTTCCTTCTTTCTTGAACCTTGAAATCTTTAACTTTGATTATGTTTTAAAATGGTTACATGAACTCAATGATGAGAACCCATGGTGTTTTAAAATGGTTACATGAACTCAATGATGAGAACCCATGGTGTCAATGTTAATACATCATCAAGATCATAGTCTCTAGAGTTTCAAAATGGTTCCTTCTTGCTCTTAAGTTTCGGTTTCTTTCCTTTTCTTTTTCTCTAAACTTTTCAGCCAACAATTGTTGGATGAACCCTCATGATAGCTTGATGATGAGAGTTCTAGTTGATAACTTTATGTCCACCTCAAAGAAATCTCTAAAGCTTGAGTTTTCATAAAGGTGTTATAAAGTTCATTTATGGTTATATTTTTAAGGAATATCATCTTGAGTTCTAAGAACTCTAGACCTCACTTTATCTTGTCATGATAAGTTTGAGTTAAGGTTTAAGTTCCTCTAAAGTCTTGAATGAACTCTAATAAGATATAAATGAACTTGCATATTTATCTTGAGGTTGCACCCATGTTTATATTCTTGGTTTTCATCTTTATTTTCAAGTCATCACCTAACGACTCAAAGATTAAAACAAGACTTGTATTATCACTTAATTAATTCTCAAAGCCTTTCTATTTAGGCCTTAAAGTCAATTGTTGCTGGGCCTAAAGCACTAAAATAAAGAAATGAACTTGCATTGCATATTTATTTCAAGTCTTGCATTTTTACTTTCAAGCCTTGCATATCTACTTCAAGTCTTGCATATTTAAATTTCAAGCCTTGCATCTTTATTTCCAAGTATTGCATATTTACTTTAAAGTTCTCACTTTACTTTGTAATGAAGAATAAAAATGAAGTGCATAACATGTTTATATTTTGTCATCACTTAAAGACCTTAGAGCTCAAAGACTTGCCCATTTTATCTCAAGTTAAAGTTTAATATGGAAGCATTCTTTGAATGCATAATTTCGGCCAAGTAATAACGATGAGCTTGGAATGAGTTCCATCTAGTTACAAGGGGCAACAACCTATGTTCTAGGATTTTCTTTAAGCTAATGAGTTTTATAAAGTTATGACTAACAAGATTTATTATTTTAATCCTCTTCTAAAGAAGAATTAAATTGGTTACTGACCTAAGGATAAAATAAAATGGTTTGCAAAGAGTTTTAGAAGTCCTAAAATGATTCCAAGGGAAACTAGAAACTTATATGCTTTAGAAATGTCAAATTATGTGTCTTCTTGGACTTGAACAATTCCATTCTGCCTTGATGTGTTTGTTGCTTCATGATGATGTTTTGATATGTTAGAATGTATGAAAATGATATATGATGAGGTAGGAATACTTCTATGCATGTTAGGGGAGAAACTAGCTTCATAGAAAAACTGTAAAGTTGGAATTTAACGTGGGTTTAACCCCTTCAATCTTAATCAATGCCAAAACTATTTTAGTATGATAAAAATCAGTTTAGGATTGATTAATCATGAAAAATTTGGTTACATTTGAAGTAGGATTGAATTTTAGCACCTATAGAGAAACTAGTAACTAGAAAACTGTAAAAGTGCAATCCTAGAACTCTTAGAACATTTAATTTCTAGATTCTGTCCAGCAACCTCATAATATGGAAAACATGGTTTATAATTAGTTCTTAGGCATAGGAATGCCTCATAATTGGTTTAGATTTAATTTATAGCGCCTTAGGCGAAGATGGAACCGAGAAAGGGTCTAAAACGTAAGTTCTAGAATCCCGTAATCATAGATATATAACTCTGCCCTTAGAGTATAGTGCTACCCAGATTTATTAAAGAATATAAATGATAGTAAGATTCGTTAGAACAGAACCCTTAGGTGCATAAGAGGTTGATAAAGAATGATAGAATAATTACTTCTCAAGTTTAAGGCCCGTAAGGGTCAAAGCACAAGATACCATAGGATCAAGAGCATTATGAGTTTCAATGTTACATGTAAATGTATGTTCTATTTGAGAATGATTATGTCAACGTATGAATTTATGATTGAGGATACATGTTCTATTTGTTTATGTGGCATAAAGTAAATTTGAAAGAAATCCGGCGTGCTGTTGTTGTGCTGCCGAATGTTTTTGAAAAACCTATGAGAATTTCTTTATAAGATATGAGGTACTAAGATGAGTTCATGGATGACACTGGTTTGGCCGAGAACCTCCAAAGAACTCATGTGACATCGGTACCAAAATGTATTCTTGGGTGACACCAGTTCGGCCAAGCACCCCCAAGAAATGCCCCCTAGCCTGTACTAGATAGTCGGGATTATGATTATGATATGCTTATCGAGATTGATAGGTAAGAACTAGTGACGACTAGTTAGGTATGAGCTCATAACCTAGAGATGTGACACGTTTTAGGTGACACCGATTTAGCCGAGCACCCCCAGAACGAATGTCTTTTAGGGTGGCCCCATGAGAAAGTAAAGCATGATGATTATGTCACAAAGTTTTCCCTACATGAGATTTCAATTGCCACTTTATGCCACCATTATGATGCTTCTTGATGTTATGATTGATGTCCTTGCATTAAGTAGTGTCATGCATACATCCTTTACTATATTGCATTCATGACATTAAGATTCATTCTAAAATGAACGGACCTTGGTTAATTATATTTTAAAAGCTTAAAAATGATCTTAACACATGCTCACTTATTTTATACACTAAACCTAAGGTTCCTGAGGACGTAGATGATGACACTTAGGTAGTAGGAGGCCCTACTGAGATTCTTTAGTAAGATTCTCACTCCCTCTATCCTTTCCTTCCGTCACGTCTTCAGATGGCGACGTTCGTGATTGTTGTGGACACCCCGACATGGGAGGTGCATCATGATTCGGACCACGGGTCATACCATTTTGTGGGTCGCTGTGTTGTTCGTGTGTTCATGTTCGTTGGACGGCCCTTCAGTCACCCTGTACATACTCACCGATTCTCTCCTACCTCACCTTTCAGTGACGACTTCGTGTTCGAGCGCGCATGCCCTCGAGAGGACCGAATCCGTCGCACCCCACCGACAGCTTCTACCATCCGAGACTACTCACAGTATGTGCCCCGCTCTCCCTCATCATTCTTCGAGACGGACCCTTTAGAGGACTTTGCCACTCAAGTACCTTCCGAGGGATCCTTCGCCACCGTGGAGGACGGGTGAGGATGATTCCCCGCCGTTGAGCTCATGCTCGGCCGATGCAATGCATAGCTACCCCAGCAGAGATAGCCCAGTGGATCAGATACGTCCCTCCTTTCCAGAGAGGCCCACAGTAGGAGACGACCATCGTGTTCTAGTGCCCAAGCTTTAACTAGACCTAGATAGCCTCCTTTTGCCTTAAGGCTATCTATTTATAGGCGCACTAGAGTAGGAGAGTTTTTCTTTTTATGCTTTCCGTCACACTTTCCTTTGTATTTTCTTTTTAGATGTATTCGCTTCATGTTGTACCGAACTAAGTCTCGCCTTTCTTGGGTGGGCATGATATATATATATATATATATATATATATATATATATATATATATCTACTTATGCAATTTGCTATATTATTCTGTGCATTTACATGTTTCATGATAAGGTGTTTATAATGTGTTTATTTGGATTGCGTTTCATTCCTATCATGCTTCATTGTTCGTCAAGTCGCGCGGCTCTCACTTTGCTTTTATAATTCAAAAGAAAATTTACCAATATTTTTCGCTAAGTATTTCAAAGTAAAAAAGGAAACTATGACGTAATAGACTAATGATTAACCTAATTATGTTCTAGAGTATTGGGTTAAAAATTAGGATGTTACATAGAGGCTATAAAAATTACTTATGACACTTCAATGTGTCCATAAGGTTCTATAAAAATTTCATGGAAAAAGAGTTCTCTAGCTATGCTAACAAAATTAGACAAATTCGGAGATCAGAAACACCCTAATTATAGCCAACAACCAAAGTCCCAACTTTATTATCCTATCAAATGATCATATCAAATCATGAAAAAATTCAAAATTAGACTCCAATATGTCCTCAACACCCTATAAAAAGTTCAAGTGATAATTCAATCATTTGATATATTAACAAAATTTGACAATCTTAGAGCTTCAGAATTGGCTACCTAGACAAATCAACAACAATCTCAGTTTCTGATTTTTATAAAATAGTAAAAGTCATTTTTAAGACCCAAGAAAAATCATTGACTTGCCTTAGGATTTTAGCTTCAACATATCACTTTTCTAGCTCATAAAAACATCCACAAATACATCAGGAAATTTGTGTTTCATAACCTGCCAGTACAAATCCGAGAATTCCAGCACATGATTCAAAACTTGTTTTGCCAAAATGGGTTTTCTAACATCATCCAAACACTCCACCAAAATTAATACATCAATATCCATATATCATCAACCAACACAACTAAAAATATAAATCTAAAACAGTGATTAAAATAGAAAAAGGGATTTGAAGAAGAAGATGTTCAAAACCCCTACTTTTTGGAGCTTTAGAGATCTTGGCACCAAAGGATGCTCCAAGATTGATTTTGCTCATTTCAAGGCCACCAAATCAACCCCAAACCTTCCTTAAACAATGAGGAAATGAGATATCAAGGTTAGGATTTATCAGGAATTGATATTTCAATCGGTTAGATTTATAGGTATTGATGTGTAGAACAAGTTTTGTGAAGGGAGTTTGTGGTTTTATCAACTTTGGACAAGGGTTTTGATTATTTGAAATGGAAAGTTGAGCTCATGAAGAAGATGACAATGGTGGCTGTCCTTCCTTCCTCTTAGCAAAAATGATGGCAGCTTAGTGGAGAAGTTTGGTTTAGTATTGATCATGTAAGAAGCTTATAAGGAAAGCTTGGTTATTATAATATAAAAGGATAATTCTTAAAGAAAGATAGTAAAATGGATGGCTAGGATTTAGTTTGGTAGTCAAAGAATGAATCTTGGCCATCCACTTGGCTCAAGATAACTAGCTTACTTTAACTTAGTGAGCAAGTAACTTTTTCGATGTTGAAACCGCACACCGAAATTTCACTAAACGGATGAGATATTAGCTCCCGGGTAAAATATAATAAATGAAATGTCAAGATTAAAACTTGCTTTTCAAGTTTTAATCTTTGTCATCCACTTGGCATAAAGTGGTTGGTAAAGGTTACTTGGCCACCAAGTAACTTGTACGATGTCAAAAACCACATATCAAAAACTCTACCAAATGGGTACAACACCATACCCGAGTAATAAGAAATTGCCCAAAAACTAATAATAGGTATAAAATATATGCTTATAACTATTTCATATCCTAACCCTATGTTTCCTCAGTTTTGGGCATCTTCAGGTCCTAATTCTAGGGTTTTGGCTGTCCTGACCTGCCCGTGGGGCCTATAAGGTTACTATTCATCCTCATCATTACTACAACCATCAGATTTTTGAAATTATGATTAGTAAAGCTCAAATTAATTTTTAAATAATTTTTAGGTTGTTACTCATGTAAAATAGTTAGTTCCACTTTAGGACAAGTTATTCTGTCTGGTAAGAGGCATGATAACACTTATATGTTATCCTTGGATGATCTAAGAGATCAAGATGTAAAATGTCTCATATCCTTCACAGATGAAAAGTGGTTATGGCATAAGAAGCTTGGACAAGCCCATATGAAGCTTGTCTCTAAGCTTTCTCAAAAAAAAGCTAGTTAAAGGCCTACTAAAGATCAGATTTGACAAGGAATCAACTTGTGACTTTTGTGAGAAAGGTAAGAAAACCAAAGCTTCTTTCCATAATAAGCATATAGTTTCAACCACCAGACCACTTGAGATTTTACACATGGATCTCTTTGGACCAACCAAGACTGCAAGTCTTGCTAGAAAGAGATATTATCTTGTCATAGTATATGACTACTCAAGATTTATATGGATTATCTTCCTAGCTTCTAAGGATAAGGTAGTTGAAAGATTCAAAGATTTTGAAAAACGTATTTGAATAGAAAAAGATTTCCAAATCATCTCTATCAAATCTGATCATGGAGTAGAATTTGAGAATCATATTTTTATAGAGTTTTATGAAAACCATGGCATCCTTCACGAGTTTTGTGCACCTAGAACTCCCCAACAAAATGGGGTTACTGAAAGGAAAAACAGAAGCTTGCAAGAAATGGCCAAAATAATGCTTTTAGAAAGTGGTTTATCAAAAGGTTTTTGGGCAAAAACTGTGAACACTCCATGCTATATACAGAATAGAATCTTTCTAAGGTCAATCCTCAAGAAAACTCCCTATGATCTATGGAAGAGTAAAAAAACCCAACATTTCATATTTCCATATCTTTGGCTCATCATGTTTTATCCTTAACACCAGGGACAAACTCGCAAAGTTTGATCCTAAGTCTGATGATGATATTTTCCTAGGGTACTCTTCTGTCTCTAGAGCTTACAAAGTGTACAATAAGAAAACGTTATGCATCAAAGAGATTATTCACATCAAGTTCAAGGAGCTCATGAAGGACTTTACTGATGATTTCAAAGAATTGGAAGAAAGTATTGAGAAAATGAGTCTCAAGGAAACTTCTGATAGCAAGCAGATGAAAGCTAAACCTTTAGAAAGTAAGTTCCAGAACATAAGCACTTCAGAAACCTTGCTTAGAACTCTGAAGTAATCAAAAAGTAGCATTTCTGAACATGAAGAAAAGCAATTTGATAATGAACAAAAAGCTAAACAATATCAAAGCTACAAAAACTACAAGGGAGATTCTGATTGAAAGGCAGTTTCTTATAATAGACTTCTTGGAGACGTTTCGAAGGGTGTGAGAACCAGATCATCCTTTAGAAATATGTCAAATTATGCTTTCATATCCACCATTGATCCTGAATGCATTGAAGAGGCTTTGAGTGATCAAAGCTGGGTAAATGCTATACTAGAAGAACTGGACCAATTCGAGAAAAGCAAAGTCTGGACGCTTGTTGAAAAATCGAAAGGAAAGACTATCATCCGTACAAAGTGGGTGTTCAGAAATAAGCTTGATAAAGCTGGCAAAGTCATCAGGAACAAAGTAAGATTGGTTGCACAAGGTTATAATCAACAAGACGGAATTGATTATAATGAAACCTTTGCACCAGTGGCTAGACTTGAAGCCATCAGAATGCTACTTCCTTTTCCTGCCTTCAAGGGATTCACTCGCTACTAAATGGATATTAAGTCTGTATTTCTAAATGGATTCATCTCTGAGGAAGGATATGTGAAGCAGCCTCCTAGTTTTGAGAGTAAAGACCATCCCATCCATGTCTTTAAGCTAACGAAGGTGCTCTATGGTCTGAAATAAGCCCCTCGAGCTTGGTATGATAGAGTAAGTACTTTCTTACAAAAGAATGGGTTCAAGAGAGGTAAAGTTGATACTACTCTTTTTACTCTTGAACAAGATAACAACTTTCTTATTGTTCTAATATATGTTGATGACATTACAGTTGGCACAACCGATCATTTTCTCTGTAAAAAGTTTTCAAAATTGATGCAGAGTGAATATGATATAAGCATGATAGGTGAACTTGTAACCCCCTAAAAATTATTTGAAAATTAATTTAGGCTTTACTAATCGTAATTTCAAAAATCTGACATTTTTAACAATGATAAGGATGGTTCAAAGGATTTGTAAAAAAAAGAAAAAAGAAAAAAATCATGAATAGTAACCTGCAAGCCACACCGGCCCGTCAAGACAGCCGAAACCTTAAAATTGGGACCCGAAGGTGCCCAAAAACTGAGAAATTATAGGATTGAGATTAGAAATAGTTAGAAATGAAGATTTTATTCTTAGAATTAATTTTCAGGCAATGTCTTATTACCCGAGTACGGTGTTTTGCCCGTTCGGTAGAGTTTTTGATGTACAGTTTTTAACACCATACAAGTTACTTAGTGGCCAAGTAACCTTTACCAACCACTTTATACAATGCCAAGTGGATGGCAAGGATTAAAACTTTGAAGCAAGTTTTAATCATGACCTTTCATTTATTATATTTTACTCAGGAGCCAATAATTCGTCCGTTCGGTGGAATTTCAGTGTGCGATTTTAACACTGAAAAAGCTAGTTGCTCACCAAGTTACTGTAAGCCAGTTTTCTTCAACCAAGTGGATGACCAAGATCCATTCTTTGCCCAAGAAAACAATCCTAGCCATCCATTTTACTATCTTTAAAAGTTTCCTTTAAGGATTAACACAAAACCACCAATCTTATCACTTCATCACCTTCATTTTTAGCCAAGAGGCAGAAAACACAGCCTCTCCATTGTTCTTCCTCTCAAACCTCCATTAACAAGCTTCAAGCTTCAAAAACTCTAACTTAGAGTCACTAAAACACCAATATCCTTTCACAAAACTTGTTCTACTCCTCGTAATCTATTGTAACATCCCCTGCTGCTTTATGGATTGACGACTGTCCCCACAAACCAACACGAGTCTTTTCAGCGTGCTTTGTCCTCACTCACACACTTCCTGGGAAAACTTCCCAGGAGGTCACCCATCCCAAAATTGCTCCAAGTCAAGCACGCTTAACTGTGGAGTTCTTTCAGTTTGGGCTACCGAAAAGAAGATGCATCTTGTTGGTATAGGTAGTACAAATCAATTCATATAAGCCCTCCTCAACTGTATAGTCCCATACCTATACAGTCTTAGGATCCCTCTCATTCGGGTGTGTAATCGGTTCATTCATGTACCCCTCCGCTTTCGAAGTCTGCCAGGAGCCGCTCCTTGTCCGTGCCTCTTTGCACCGGCGATCACTCCCCGACTTCGCGATCCCCGGGCGTTACATGCCCACTAGCTTCCGCCTGGTTCGTCCCCGAACCACACCGTACTGGGAGAGGTGCAGGCTCTGATACCATTTGTAACATCCCCTGCTGCTTTATGGATTGACGACTGTCCCCACAAACCAACACGAGTCTTTTCAACGTGCTTTGTCCTCACTCACACACTTCCTGGGAAAACTTCCCAGGAGGTCACCCATCCCAAAATTGCTCCAAGTCAAGCACGCTTAACTGTGGAGTTCTTTCAGTTTGGGCTACCGAAAAGAAGATGCATCTTGTTGGTATAGGCAGTACAAATCAATTCATATAAGCCCTCCTCAACTGTATAGTCCCATACCTATACAGTCTTAGGATCCCTCTCATTCGGGTGTGTAATCGGTTCATTCATGTACCCCTCCGCTTTCGAAGTCTACCAGGAGCCGTTCCTTGTCCGTGCCTCTTTGCACCGGCGATCACTCCCCGACTTCGCGATCCCCAGGCGTTACATCTATCAAACTAACCGATTGGAATTTCAATTTCTCATCAATCCTCGCCTTGGTATTTCATACATCACTGAGTAAGGAAGGACTTGGTGCTGATTTGGTGGCCTTGAAGTGAGCAAAATCAATCTTGGAGCATCCTTTGGAGCCAAGATCCCTAAAGCCATCAAAGTAGGGTGTTCTTTGGCCTCTTCTTTTAAAATTTATTCTGAATGTTTCTGATTGGTCTTGGTCTGAAATTTTTAGTTTTATTAGTTGATGATATATGAAAATTGATGTATTAATTTTGTTGGAGTGTTTGGATGATGTTAGAAAACCGATGTTGGCAAATCAAATTTTGAATCATGTGCTGGAATTCTCGGATTTGCACTAGCAGGTTAAGAGTCACAAATTTTCTGATGTATTTGTAGATGTTTTTATAGACTATAAAAATTACATGTTGAAGCTAACATCCTTAAGCCTCCATGATTTTTCTTAGGTCCTAAAAATGAGTTTCACTATTTTATAAAAATCAAAAACCGAGACTATGTATGTGCTGCCTGATTTTCTAATCTTGAAGCTGTGATTTTGTCTAATTTTGTTGCCATAGAAAATGATTGAATTATCACTTGAAATTTTTACATGGCCTTTCAAAAATCTTGAGGTTCAACCCTAATTTTTAGTTTGAATTGATTCAATCATTTGCTAAGGTTAAAAATTATGAAATTCTGGTTCTGAGCTGAGGCTAAGTGGTTTTTGACCACAAAGTTTGTCTAATTTTGTTAAACAAGTTAGACAAGGATATTTGTTCTTAAATTTCTACAGGGCCTTGTGGACACATTGAGGTGTCTTGGAGAATTTTTATAACCCTTGCAATGGATATTTGATGGACAGAATAAATTGTAGTCCTTAGGCATGAATTCTGCCAACCTGCTGTATTTTTGCTGAAATGAACTTAAGTAATGAGTTGATGATATAATGACTCTTAATTTAAGTATGATGAATATGAATGGATGCTAGAGAATTTAAAGATTAATTTATGAGGCAAAAATGAGAATTACTTGTAATAGAAAACCTATATGTGGCTTATGCATGCACTTGAGAAAAGAAAGTACATGATGTAGTTATATGAAAAAAAAAAGAATGTATAAATTTCACTCGTGCATGTTCTGACATGTGGAGAAAACAGAAACAAGACTTATGTGGAATGAGGGGAAAGCAAAAAGATGAAATTCCCTAGAGATAAAGGGGGAGGTAAAAAGAGGAACTTCCCTAGAGATAAAGGGGAAGGCAAAAAGATGAACTTCCCAAGAGATAATATGAGTCGGTATACGTATTGGCTAAGAATTGATCTATGTGAGAATTAGAGAAAATAAATCCAATGATCATGTATAGGAATGAGCTCAGTCCTGATAAGCAGTCTATTTGCCTTGTGTGGTGTGAACTACTATAAATACCATGTGGTATAAACTATTCATTGTGGAGTTATCCATAGTAAATACCTATCGGGTATACACTAAGTCTTTCCTATGCGATGAAAAGAGAAAAATGCACCTAGTTGAGTTCTATGGCCACAAGTAAAACCAGGTCACTTTGAGATAAGTTCACTATATTTAGCATATGCATACTCATATCATATTTAATTTCTTGATTAGGATTATTAACTATATGTTTGAGCTTTATGATATGTGTGCATTAAGTGATTGATCATTAAAAACAACCCACTTCAAAAATATGATTTGGAACTTTAAAAATGAATCATTATTATGTAATGTTTGATCACCTTTTCTTAATAAACTGAAGTGGTTGGGGTGTTGACAATGACATTATGGTTGAGTTTTCGGGGAGTTACCCTACTGAGAATTGTATAATTCTCATCCCTATGTGTTTTGTGTTCCCGTGTCATCTCCAGGTTAATCCAGAAAATGATGCGGCTGCTACGTGAAAGAACTCAGGATTACAGTAGTTTAATAGTTGATGTTTTTAATTTACTATACTTAGTTGGAGTTATGTGTATGTAAATGTAATAGAGAATGTATATGTATTAAAGCTCTTAGAAGAGCTTCCTTTTGTACTTAGCTATGTATTCAATAAATGTTGTGTTTCTTTGTTATATATTTTAACCAAATTACGCTAGTTATTACATGATCTTATTGCATTTGCTATAGTTATTTAAGAAAGGTCCAGTAATTTATAAGTAACAACTCTCAAGTCTGATGTCATGACTTAAGGATGACGTTGCACTTAGAAGGATGTTACAGAACTCATATTCTTCCTCAATTTGGAAATAAAACAGCAAAAGGAAAGAACCTTGATCCATTAAGAAAAATATACAAAAGTGCTTTTGAAGAAGTTTAATATGGATCACGTCAAACCACTATGAGAACCCCCATGCATCCATCTTAAATCATTGATGTCAATGAGAATGGTGAAAAGGCTTAGAAAGTAATTATTGTGGAATGATTGGTTCACTGCTATACCTTATAGCTAATAGACCAGAGATTCAGTTAAGTATGGGAATTTGTGCTAGATTACAATCTAACCCAAAGCAATCGCACTTAAATATTGTTAAGAGAATCTTTAGATATTTATCGGATACTACTAATCTTGACTTATGGTATGAGAAAGGTACTTCGTTGGAGATGGTGTAGGGAGAAAAAGCACTGGTGGTTACTACTATTGCTTTGGAAAAAAGCTTGATCACTTGGTCATGTAAAAAGCATAATATAATTGCCTTCTCTACTACGAAGGCTAAAATGTAGCTACTGTGAATTGCTGCACTCAGATGCTATGGATAAGGAACCAGCTAGAAGATTATCACTGAGGTATTCCAAAATCCCTATCTTTTATGATAATATTAGCGCTTTTACTCTTGCTAAGAATTCTATCCAACACTCTAGATCCAAGAACATCAATGTTAAACATCATTTTATCTGTGATCATGTTTAAAAAGGAGATGTTGAGTTAATGTTTGTGAACACTGAAGATCAATTGTTAGATGTATTCACAAAGCCATTAGCTAAAGATCACTTTTGTGTTTTGAAAAAGCTTTTAAACTTAATGGTTTTTAAGCTAAAGTCCAAAAGAAGAATTCAATTTGGAAGACCATAAATTAGACTGAAGATCAAAGTTTCAGTTTGAAAGCTTAAAAAGAAGATGGGTTGATCAGAAAGAAGAATTGAAGATCAAAAAATGCAGAATGTATGACCTTATGATGTTGAGTATATGAAGATAGGTTTAGGATGAATACATGGTGAGACTCTGATGAGTCAGAAAATGAATGATGAAGCTCAAAAAGTAACCTCTTTACAAAATATTCTCAAGAGTCAAAAACCATTCTTTCTGAAGAATGATGAAAAGGCGGGATAATTCCTACTCTTTTGAGTTTTTCTCTCCCACATCACTTCACCTTCAGTCATGTCACTTCCTCTCACTTAAATAATTCCCACTCCTCACACTTCATATGTTGCCTTCATCTTCAACTTACAAACACGCATCCTCAACCGTTTCATCTATTCTCAAACCCCTATCTCTGTAACCGTAATCATCCCCTCTCAAACCTTATTCTCGCAACCAAAGTCACCGATTTCTCTTGCAAACCCTAACTCTCTATCCTTTCAAGCTTTAATCTTTTACTCTACCCTCTTGCTAAAGAGTGGTTCAAGTTTTTCATAGGTATAGACTACACCAGTAGCTCCTTTAGAACACAAAAGAAAACCCAGCCTATACCTATAAAAACAAGCTCTAGAAATCCAAGCTCTCTGATTATGGAGGCTTAATGTGAAAAATCCACTAGCAAAGCCAAGAAGAAGACAAATGACAGAAAAATGGGATAACAAAGAAGAAGTTTGTCCATCCTAAAAGCAATCTTAAAGCTTAGCAAAAGCAGAGCAGGCTTCAAAAGACACAGAGTCTGAAAAATGTTTGTCCAAGATGATTCAGAAAGGAAAAAAGAAGTTAACCAAGAAGCAGAAGCCCACAAAAACTTAGAAGCCTTCTAAACCATCAGAAAGTGAAATAGAAACCTCGAAAAGTGAGGCTCCTAAGAGTAGACCTGACAAACTTCCTATTCGCAAGAGAAATTTTGAATAGAAGTATAAAAACCTTCCAAAAGGAGTGCTGAGAGCTGCACTTAACTTAAAGGATATATGTGAATCAAAGTATATTGTAACAGCATCTAGAGAATCTGAATCCTTGGAAGATAAAGAAGAAGCAAATCTAATTCTCAAGGAGCAGCGAGTTTTGCAAGAAAAAGTGAGATTAGATTAAGCAAGAAAACTAGAATAGGATAAAGGGATTCAAGGCTCCAGCAGCAGAAGAAGACCTGCTAATCCTGAACCCTTCATGGTGATTGAAGAATAGCCAACATGGCCTATGACTCAACAATTTGGGTTCACCTCCTTTCTAGCCTCCAATGCTCCTACTAGAAGATAGGCAGTTTCGGAAACCTACTCCACCATGGTTTCATCTACCTAAAAAGACAGCTTTAATAGAGACTGAAATAGCTTCTCATAGTGATAGTGATGATTTCATGACTATTGATCAAATGTTAGAGGTCATGACAAGATCCTTGGACCTTGAGCTACAATATGAAGAAGAAGGTTTGGATGGATTAAATTTCTTCGTAAATGAGCTCTTCTCCAACCTTGAACCTATTATTGAAGAACCGGATGAGGTAGCCAATGAACCTAAGACAACTATTGCTATAATGATTCCTCAACCTTCTTTTTCCATTCGTATAACTTCTATGGAGGAAGAAAAGGATTGGACATCAAAAGTTGAAACTACTCAAGCCAATGAAGCAACCGTTTCTGTGTCGGCTCAGGTGCTTGACATTGGTTCTACTGAGCCTACTCCTGCTTCTGTTTCTACTAGTGATGCTTAGGATGAATCGTTTAAGTCTAGGGAACCCATGCCCCTAGATGAACTCGAGCCTTCTCTGTAACACCCCGTTTTTCTCTAAACTTTTAAATGACCAAAATGCCCCTGAGATTATTTTTACCTGAAACGTGAGGACGACCGGCCTCGGCCATCCTCACAAGGTTTTTATGATATATGAAGGGGATTATATGTTTATGAATGTTAACAAGGCAGAAAAATCTCATTTATGAGGTTTCTGTGTATAAATGACCAAGATACCCCTAACCTGATTTAAGGCGGTTTTAAGTTTTGACTCCGACCCGAACTTGTCCTGGAGATCAAAAATGATGTTTTAAGGCATGAACTATGTTGGTTTAAGTCCCGGAGGTCCCGGGCAACTTTTGGTAAAAATTATGATTTTATCCCCGCTTAGTGCATTTTATGTATAACGAGTTACTTAACTCAAACCTAAGCAATATTAGGCTCTAATGAAAGGTTAACTAATTTCCTTAATTAATCTAGAGCTAAAATAATTATTTAAGGTTGATTAGAACCTAAAATTGCTTAAGAAAATTTACAACTCAATTCTAATTCTTTTCTTTCTTTAAAGAAAAAGCAACTATGAATAGTATTTCACTATTCACACTTCCATTCCCAAGAACACTTCTTTTCCCAAGAAAAAGTTGCCACACTTTAATCAATAGTCATAGGAGTTTGACTCCATTAATCCTACAAGATCACCCCTAATCCAAGGTATTAATGGTCCTAATCACCTATTTAGTTCACCTAAACACTTAGGCACACAACATTAATTAGTAACCTAACCTTGTTTACTCCTAAACACTCCATTAGTACATGATTAAATTGAATGAAATCTTCCCTCCCATGGCCTTATAATTTTCAGCCACTTTTCCCCCAAAAAATTCAAAAGAATGATATATTATGTAGTCAATCAAGTTGTCCTTCAAAGGCCACCCTAAGACCAACCTATGACACCATGAATGACAACACAAGAGATTTTTCTTCCCTCCCTCTTCTTGGAGAAGTTTCGGCCAGCCCCTCCCCCACCACTCCTTCATGATTCATTTTCCTATAAATACACAACACTATACAATCATTTGCTTACTTCTTGCAAAATCTCTAAAAGTCTCAAGCTCTCTTACTTCTTTTTCTTTCAAGCTTCCAAGAGTTCTTCAAACTCAAGTTCTTCTTCTCTTTTTTTTCGAAAACACAAGGTAGGGAACCTTTCTAAATATGTCTTGATTTCTATGTTGAATCTTGTTGGGAAATGATGAAAGGTGGAACCTCCATGTTGCTTCTTTATTTTCGGTTTCTTCCTTTTCTTTTCCTTTGATTTTTAGCCTCAAGGCCTTGAACATGATAGCTTAATGATGAGTGCTCTCTATAGGTGACTATGAGTTCACCTCACATGAGATCTCTAAAGCTTGAGTTTTTCTTAAAGGAAAGTTTCATCTTTTACAAGTTTAGTTAAGGATGAGGTTATGTTTCTCTTGAACATTTGAACTTCTCTTTTCTCCTCTATGTTTCAGCCACAAAGGCCTTTGGCCCATGAAAAAATGAAAGCTTGATGATGTGGGTGTTATGATGGTGCTTGTCACCTAACAACTCCTAAAGCTCGAATTTTTCACAAGGAAAGTTTCATCCTTTTTCAAGGTTGAGTAAAGAAGGAGTTTATGTTTCTCTTGAACACCTCTTGGACTTCCCTTTTTCTTTCATATTTTCGGCCATGAGAGTCTCTAAAGCTTGGAAAAATGAAAGCTTGATGATAAGGGTTTCATGTTGATGCTTGTCACATGAACAAACTCTAAAGCTTGAAACTTTGATCTTAAACCAAGCATGGTTTCGGTTTTGCTTTTTTCTTTAGCATAAACCCTAAACCTAAATACGTTATAGGAGTATTGGGTTAAAAATTAGGATGTTACATCCTAGACTTTTACTATGTTAAAAAAATAAAAATTGAGACTATAAAGGCTACTGCCTAAGCTATTAGATCTCACGCTACAAATTTTACTAATTTTGTTTCTATATTGAATGATTGAATTTTTCTTTGAAATTTTTACTATTGGATACATTTTAAGGTTTAACCTTGAAGTTTGTTTTGATTTTCTAGACTCATTTACTATGGTAAACAAATTAAGAATTATGGCTTTGAGCTAAGATTAGGTGATCTTTGACCACCAACTTTGTAGAATTTTGTTAACATAGCTAGAAAACTATTTTTTTCTCTAAAATTTTTATAGGACCTTGTGGACACATTGAAGTGTCATGGACAATTTTTGTAGCTTTGAATTTGATTGTTTGAGATGTAAAATAATTTTGGTACAAATGTGCAAAATCTACCTATGTGCTGTGGTTGCACTAATGCATTGAATTGGTAACTTAATGATATTTGATTCAAGTATGATGTATATGAATGCATGCTATAGACTTTAAAGATTGATTTATGAAAAGTGAGTAAGAATTTCCTATAAATGAATATTTATATGTGATTAACGCATGCATTGTGGTAAAGAAATGTAATTGATGGATATATATGACAAAAGAGAATGTACGAACTTCAATTGTGTATGTTCTGACATAAAGACAAAATAGAAACAAGACTTATGTTAAATAAATAGGAAGGAAAAAAGAAGAATTTCCCTATAGATATTATCAGTCAGTAGATATATTGATTAGGAATAGATCTGTATGAGATTTGGAAAAGAAAAAATGAAGTCTGATGATCAAGTATAGGAATGCGCTCATGTCCTGATAAGCATTCTATTACCCATATGTGGTGTTATCCACTGATTCCATTTGGTATGAACTAAATCTTCCTTATGTCAATGAAAAGAGAAAAATGCATATAATTGAATTCTATGGCCACAAGTAAAACCAGGGCACTTTAAGATAATTTCACTGCATTTATCATATGCATACTAATGTTATTGTGAATTATTTGCCTATGATGATTTACTATGTGTTTGAACATTATGATACATGTACATTAAGTGAATGAATGCTAAAAGAAACCCACTTTGGAAGGATGATTTTGAAAGTTAAAAATGAATCTTTGTTATGTAATGTATGATCACATTTTTCTAATAAACCGAAGTGGCGGGGATGATAACAATGACATTTATGACTATGTATTTAGGGTTACCCTACTGAGAATTTTATAATTCTCACCCCTATGTTTGTGTGTTTTCATGTCATTTCCATATTACTCAAGAGTACAATGAAGCTGTATTCATGGAAGTTTATGTTTTGTAATAGCTCAATGGCCAAAGACTATTATTAGTTTTCATTTGGATATGCTTATGTTTGTAATATTAAGAAGACAAATGTATAGTAAAGCTCTTAGAATAGCTTCCTCTTGTATTTGACTTCGTATTAAATAAATACTTGTCTCTTTTTATATATTTTAATAGAATTATGAACTAGTTACTGATTGACTCGCTCTAATACGCTATAGGTACTTAGGTAAGGTTTGCTAATTTATAACTAACAACTCTCAAGTTTGATGTTATGAAGTAAAGATGATGTTGTACTTGAGAAGGTGTTATATTATGGTATCAGAGCAGTTCATCCTAGTAGGATCTGAATGATTGACTGACTATGCTTCCAAGCATATTTTGTTATGTGTAGATAAGTCATGCCTTGAATCTTATCTATATGATAGGATATAGGGTTTAGATATGGATGATAGTCTAATGACGCTATAGTTGGTTGCTATCACACTTAGAATAGTGTTAAGCCTAATTAGCTCAATATCTTTTGTTTGGTGTGTTTAGGAACTAATGGCAGACCACAAGCATAATAAGAATTGGAATACTGAGCCAGAAGACATTATGAGTACTCTCCGTGAGGTAGCTACCCCTATGAGAGAATAAGCTATGATGGATAACCGAATGATGGGAAGACTGGATTGCAATGATGAATAGAATCTGACTCAGAATGTTGGGGGAGCAGAGGTGGATGTGGAATATCAGAAATTTGCTAAGTTTAGGAAAGCAAACCTTCCACCATTCCGAGGAGCTTTTGATCCAAATAAAGCAGAAGAATGGAGTAAGGCTATGGAGAAGAATTTCTTAGTTATTCCTTGTACAGAAAGCCAAAAAGTAGCCTTTTCTACTTACATGCTGGAAGCTAATACAGAATTCTGGTGGGTTGGCATCAATAGATTGTTCAAAGCCTTTTAGACTGAAGTCACCTGGGATGTTTTTAAGTAAGCTTTCTATTGCAAGTATTTTCCTGTTTCTTTGAGAAAAGGAGTTAGAGTTCATGGCACTCAAGCAAGGGTCTATCAATGGAATCTTGACGAAGCTTTGAAGTGCATGAAGTATGAAGGAGGGTTACGGGGGGATATTGAGGCAGCTATGATTCTCTTAAAGATCAGGGATTATGCAACTTTAGTAAACAAGTGTTGGCGTGTAGAGGAATCCAATAAGAAGCTTGCAATTGCCCAATTTGCTAAGGACACTTCTAATAGAAGAAATGGGGTAATAAGGATACTTTGCGCCAAAAGAAGTAGCTTCGACCAATTTCTTTTGAGAACAAATAGTTACAAAAGTCAACCATGTGGCAAAATTGCCCAAGATATGGAAAGAACCATGGGAGCAAACCCTCTTTGGCTGGGCAACACGTATGCTACTGTTGTGGAAAATAAGACATAAGATTTGGGAGTATCTAGATAAATATCCAAAACTTGCTGAGAAGCCACCACACAGGAGCACTGAGAGCTAAGGGGACATTAGCATCGACAATCCGATATGTGGTAGGGACATTTTTACTACATTATACGATTTGATTGAATTATATGTGGATTGCTTGTTTAATTTACAAAAACTTTCTTTTGAAATCAATTTCAAATGAATTTTGAGGGCAAAATTCTTTTTAAGGTGGGTGGTAATGTAACACCCCAGAAATTAATATGAACTTTATTGGTGATAATTTCAAAAATCTGATCGCCTTAACAATGACGAGGATCATCCAATGGATGAGTAGAAAAAAAAATTTCAGGCCCAAATGTGAATAGTAACTTTACGGACCCGTAGACGCAATAGTAACCTTGGAATCAGGATTTGGAGATCTCTGAGACCAAGGGAAGATAAGATAAGGATTAGGATAGAGTATTAGGCCCGAGTTTAATATCAAGTAATATCTTATTTCCTGGGTACTGTGTTGCACCTGTTCAATGAAATTCCGGTATGCTATTTCTTTTTTAATACCAAAAGATAGTTTAATCTTTAAAATAGGTTAATGTTTGTCAAAAATGATTAGTGCATATGATAGGATTCTGGAGCTAACATTTGTAATTCAAGATTAAATCTTATCCTTCCACATGTCTTGAATGGATATACATTATCCATTTGTGGTGATTAAATCATCTTTCGGTGTTAGAAATCACACACCGAGATTTCACCGAACGAGTAAACACTATATCCGATTAAACAGCTATTACCCAAAATTTAATTCTAGGTATAAAATTTTCATTTCTAACTATTTCTAACCTTTTCTCTAGGTTTTCTTAGTTTCTGGTATCTCCAGGTCCCAAATCTAAGGTTTCAGCTGTCCCGACAGACCCATGGGACCCGCAAGATTACCATTCACATTTTTTTTTATATATACGCATCCGTTAATGGGAATGATGAGTAATAATCAAATCAAATCGCCTATCACTTATTGTTTTGTAAAAAATATGATATAATCTTTTTTCTGGTTTGAAATTGTGTTTATATAAAAAAAATATGATTTATTTGAAAAATAGATTCCTTTTAAGCAAAATAAATCTCATTTATATATATGACTTTTATTTTATATGCAAAAGTCAATTCATTGCAACATACAGTCTTGCTATTTGTAATACCCTAATATTCGACCCAATACTACTAGTACGTACTTAGGCCAAATATTAGTTATTACTTACTGTCATGGTTCTTTTTACTTGGAAAAATAGCTTAACGAAAATACGAGCCAATTTTTTTTTTAAAAAACATTACTTAAAATAGAAACCGCGCGTATCTTACCGGGTCGGTATCATAAAGTGTAGAAATATAAACATAGAAGTGACTCTAAATCATAACATCATCACAACTGAAATACTTTATATATAATATGCCTACCCTACCGGGCAGGACTCTTCAAGTACATAAGAAACAGGAATACAACGGAAATACAGAATACATGGAAATGAACTAGAAAGAAACATCCCTACCCACGTGCAATCTAAGGTGGATAACCTCAACACAAAAGAGGTTTCATCCATACTACGTGTCGTGCGTGCACTAAGGGCTACCCTCCAATCTCTACAGCGGAATCACGGGTACGGAGGAACGTAGCCAATCCACGGGCGGAGCTCGGCGGGTGCAGGCATGCCCTGTGACTGAACGTGTCGTCCACGTCGGGGTCGTGGTCCGGGCACTGAAGCCCTCCAACGCTGAGTGACTATCTCCTCACTGCCCATCGGTCGCCGAGGCAGAGTGGGGGCAGAGTCCTCGCGGTCCATGGGGGAGTCCTCTACAGGGTCCTCTTCCGAGTCCTCTTCCGAGTACTGTGATGGTGGCACATACTCCGGTATGTCAGCTGAACCGGCAGAGTGGGTCCGTAGGTTCCTCTCATGTCGTGCCCGTGCACGCTCAAAAATAGTGGGGTCACCATAGGGGGATGTCGGGGAGAAGTGATAACTATATACGGGGTGTTCAAACGGCCGTCCCAAAAACATGAAGATGTGCACAGTACATCGGCCCTCAAAATGGAATGACCCATGCTCCGGGTCATGGTGGACTTCCCACCGGAGGGTGTCAACGAACAGCACGAACGTCGCCATCTCGCTCTGAAGACGTAATGGAAAGAAAGAGATAGAGGGAGTGAGATTCTTACTAAAGAAACTCAGTAAGGTTCTCCTCCTATCCTAGGCGTCATCATTTACGTCTCCAGGTATCTCGGGTTTATTTGTAAACCATGGACATATATTGGTTCAATTATGAGTTTTTCTAAAGTCTCAATTTCCGAGATCCGTTCCTTTTAACATAACACTTGTATTTACATAAATCATGGGAAATAAATTGTGGGACTTCAATCATATAATTTGAACGAAAGTCATATAACTTGGATCGTAGAACATAAATCATACAACTTGGATCATAGAACATGAATCATATAACTTGGATCATAGAACATGAATCATATAACTTGGTACTTGGCACATGGTGACTTATCTTAGTTACTTAGGTGACATTAAAACTTTTACTTAAACTGGGGCCGCCCTCATATTTCTCCCTTTTGAGAAATCTCTAGGCTATGAGCTCATACCACACTAGTCGTCACTAGTATCTAGACTTTTATCCCTTGGGATAAGTCAACTTCCCGACTTTAAATATGGGTTTAGGGGGCTAGAATCACATTGTCCCCACCCTTAGTTTGGTGGTTTCAAAGGATTACATTCTCATATTTTAAGTCACCCTAAGTTTAACATGTTACTTCAAAATGCCACATAATTAATGCATAACACATAATTACCACTTCGACATCTCTAAGGTCCTTTTAAAGAAGCAATAACATGAGATTATAAACCATCACATAAGGGTAATAGTTCACATGGCACCACATATGTCATGAGCTAACACATCAATTCATCATTAAATGAGAGGCACATATTCATCCCTTAAGGTAAAAAATCCCTAAATCGGGTAACCTCAAACTTCCAAATTATTTTCTTATACCTCTAAGGGATTGATTAACCTCATTACCATGAGTTATTAAGTCCTAAAACCCAATTAATCATGGCTGGACAGCATTGGCAGTAAACTTGTATTAGATGAATTACGGTGTTCTAGAAGATGCGTTTTAAACCTTTTCTCACATTCGACTTTTTCTATGATGCAACAATTAATACCTAAGCCAATTATGAGTCACTCTCACTGATCTAGACATCATATAATGTGATTCTATGGATGTTAATCAATCTGGACAGAATTCATATTTTCTGTACCTATGGGGTTCTAGAATTCACATTTCAAGCAATTAAAGTAACCAAACATGCTCTAAAATGTCTAGAACAATTAGCATATACTTGGCAAGGTATTCAAACATATTTAGACCACCCAAAACATAATTTAAGGTGTTGGAAATTATCATGGCAGAACCGAAATTGGTAAGTCATCAAATCATGTGTAAACTTCCTTTTTCATGTACATAGGTGACTAGTTTCTCTTGGAACAATTTTAGGACTTCAAAAATACCTTGGAAATCAATTTAACTTGTCAAGAACTTTCATAAAATACATAGGGCAGCAACTCTTTAAATTTACTCATGGTTGAAATTCTAAATATAAGAACATACTCAAAAATACTTTCAAATGTCACTTATGTTTAGGAAAAACTTAAAACATAAACTATAGGCTCTTATAACTAATGAAAAACTCATCCTAGAGCTTTCATCATCACATGGCCGAATGCATTTCAAGAAGATACCTTCTTGATTTACTTTTCTCAAGATGAAATGAGCAAGTCTTTGAGCTCTAGTCTCTTAGGTGATGGCATAAAAGTAAACGTGCTATGCATTCCATTTTATTCTTCATTAGAGAGTAAAGTGAGAGCTTCAAGGTAAATATGAAATGCAAGAACTTGAAATTAAATATGCAAAGCTCAAAGTAAATGTGCAAGTTCTATTCTTTATTTTAGTGCTCTAGGCCCAGCAACAATCGACTTTAAGGCCGAAATAGAAAGGCTTCGAGATTATTTTAGGTGATATGCAAGCTCTCGTTTTACATCTTTAAGTTCTTACGTGATGACTTAAAATATAAACATTGAATGCAAAGCTTGGAATTTAAACGTGCATTATGCAAGCTCATTCCTTATCTTGGGATTTAGTGATAGCATAGAAATAAACATGCTATGCAAAGCATAAAGTAAACATGAATGCAAGTTACTTTTATCTTGTCTAAAGCTCTTGCAAGACTTTTAAAAAGAACATAGTTCCAACCCAAACCTCATCCTCACAAGAAACGAGAACTACTAGTACTAAAATACTTAAAATGAATCATGACCTTAAAAACTTGAAGATGGCTGAATCTTCATCAAGAAGAATAAACCATTTTTGAACTCTAGGGACCAAGATCTTGATGATTCAAACACCAACATCTCAAGTCCTCATCATTGAGTATTTTACTATGCTTTAAACTTCCATCAAAATCAAACTCATGGTAAACATAAAGGAATAAAACTGAAAACATACTTGGTCTAGGAACCAAGTTCAAGCTCTAGAGTTTTGTTCATATGACATACATCAACATGAAGCCCTTATCATCAAGCTACCATTTTTTTCAAGTTCCAAAGGCCTTCATGGCCGAAACCTCAAAGAAAAGAGATGGAGTTTTCAAAGATTCAAGAGAAACACAACTATTTCTTGAGTAAAACTTGGAAATAATAAACTTTTCTTAAGAAAACTCAAGCTTTAGAGGTTGTTGAGTGACAAGCACCATCATGACAACCTCATCATCAAGCTTTCATTTTTCTCATGGGTTTAGGCCCTCATGGCCGAAACATTAAAGGAGAAAAGAGAAGTTCAAACATTCAAGAGAAACATAACCTCATGTTCAACTAAACTTGTAAAAGATGAAACCTTTCTTTGAGAAAAACTCAAGCTTTAGAGGTCTCATGTGAGATGAACTCATGGTCACCCCTAGAGAGCACTCATCATCAGGCTATCATGTTCAAGGCCTTGAGGCCAAAAATCAAAGGAAAAGAAAAGGAAGAAACCGAAAATGAAGAAGCAACATGGAGGTTCCACCTTTCATCATTTCCTAACAAGATTCAACATAGAAATGAAAGACATATTTAGAAAGGTTCCCTACCTTGTGGTTTTTGAAAAGAAGAGGAAGAACTTGAGCTTGAAGAACTCTTGGAAGCTTGAGAAGAACCTCAAAGTGCTCTAAACTCTAAGCTTTAGTAAAATGAACAAAGGTGCTTCAAGTTCCCTAAGCTACCTATTTATAGAGAAGTAAAATGAATTGAAATGATGGTGGCCTTTTGGGGGGAAGCATTCGGCCACTTTACAGCCACATGGGGGAGGAAATATCTTTGTTCAAAGCATGGTGTTAGTCATTCAAAGCATGGTAAAAAGTCTAGCTATACATGTCCTAAAGTATGGCTAACAACGTAGCTTATTTCCAAACCTTTTAAATGAATAAAATCATAAAATTTTGGGCTGTAAAGGAGTGGAAAAAACCATGCATTCCATGTCAAAAAAGAAGAAAATATTTTCTAATCTTGAATTTCCAAAGCATAGGTAAGGTGGTGTAAGACATGGTGTCTTGAAAAGTTTGATTGAAAGCTTGAATGACCACAAAAACAATTCATTCTTTTTGAATTTGAATGACATAAATATTTTTAATTTAGAAATGAATTGAAAACCTTGATTGATGTATGACAACTTTTCTTGGAAGAGAAAGCATTTTTGGGAAAGGAAATGTGAATAGTGAAAATACTATTCATAGTTACTTTTTCTTTAAAGAAAGGAAAGAATTAGAATTGAGTTGCAAATTTCCCTAAGCAATTTTAGGTTCTAATTAACCTTAAATAATTATTTTAGCTTTAGATTAATTAAGAAAATTAATTAACCTTTCATTAGAGCCTAATATCGCTTAGGTTTGAGTTAAATAACTCGTTAGGCTTAAAATGCACTAAGCAGGGGTAAAATCGTAATTTTTATCAAAAGTTGCCCGGGACCTCCGGGACTTAGACCAACATGGTTCATGCCTTAAAACATCATTTTTGATCTCCGGGACAAGTCCGGGTTGGAGTCAAAACTTAAAACGGCCTTAAATCAAGTTAGGGGTATTTTGGTCATTTGTACACAGAAATCTCAGAAATGAGGTTTTTCTGCTCTGTTGGATATTCACAATCATACAATCCCCTCCATATAACATATGAACCCTATGAGGATGGCCAAAGCCGACCGTCCTCGTGTCTCGGGTAAAAATGACCTCAGGGGCATTTTGGTCATTTAAAAGTTTAGAGAAAAACAGGGCGTTACACTATTAAAATAAATATTTAGTATATAATTTTTTATTAAAAAATTTAAATTTTATTTCTAGAAAAACCAACACAATTAATGTATTCTCATAAAATAATATTTAAATCATATTTCTATAAAAAAAAAATCTGATTCATTTGATAATCAGATTCTTATTAAATTAAATTTTTTATTAAAAAATCTAAATCATATTCCATAAAAATTTATGCAATTAATGTATTCTCATAAAATAATATTTGAATCTTATTCATATAAAAAAAAAGTGGATTCTTTTAAAAATCATATTTCTATTAAATTAAATGTTTAGTATGTGATATTTTTATTAAAAAATCTAAATGTTATTCCTATAAAACTGACACAATTAATATTTTTTTACAGGTAGAAAACCAAATGACTTGGTTAAATGACACATCAACCATTATTTTTTTTGCAAAATCCAAGTTTAGAATTATACACACACACACTATACTAATATTTCAAACTTATTTCATGAAAACTATTACACGTGTCATTCATGTATTGATTTAAGTTTTACGTATCATTCATACAGTGATTTAGGCCTCACATTTTTCAATCTTTATGTCTAAATATTTTTTAAAACTTAATTTACAATTTACTTATTAATTATTTTTCATATGAAATAAAATCAAATATCACAATCATTAAAGATTATAATTTGCACTAAGAGAGAACCTATATCAATATAATTACAATCTACAATTAAATTAAGAACCATCAGTAGCTTATATTATGAAGATAATCCACTGTACTAATGTTTCAGACTTATTTCATGGAAAACTATCACATGTGTCATTCATATAATGATTTAAGTTTCACATGTTTTTCATATCGTGATTTAGACCCTACCTTTCTCAATCTTTATGTCTAAAATTTTTTTTAAACTTAATCTACAATTTAATTATTAATTATTTTTTATATGAAATAAAATCTAATATTACAATCATTAAAGAATCAAATATTACAATCATTAAAAATTACAATTTGCACTAAAAGAGAAACCATGTCAATATAATTACGATCTACAATTAAACTAATAATCATTAATAGTCTCACATTATGAAGGAAATATTTTCAAAATAAATAAGCCTCAAAATCAGCATATTTTTTCTAAAGAAAATGATTAGGTCAAATTGTTAACGAATTGCTAATTAATTAATTTTGCTCTGATAATAATTCAAAATTGAATTTCTACTAAATTTATTCTTAATCAAATATTTAAGACTCATTATCATATTAATATTTAAGACTTATTACGTAAAAAGTCTTCCATGTGTTATTCATAGAAAAATTATACCCCATCATTTTCATAATCTTAATACTTAAAAAATAAGTTTTTAAATTTAATTTACTTTCTAATTATCAATTAATTTTTAATCATATCTTCATATCTCTCTACCATTAACAAAAGTAATATGAAAAATAAAAAATTAACATAAGAAATTATAATTCAATATATTATACCATAGAAATTATATATATATATATAATTATAGTATTAATGATAACAAGGCTATTATAATTATATTGCGTTGGTAGTATTTGTTATTATGAATATTTGTGTTTTGAAGTTCAAATTATTTTTAAAATTTTTTCTTTTAGAAATTTTTTTAATAAACCCGTAAATATCAATAATGTAACGCCCGGGGATTGCAAAGTCGGGGAGTGATCACCGGTGCAAGAAGGCACGAACAAAGAGCGGCTCTTGACAGACTTCGAAAGCGGAGGGGTACATGGATGAACTGATTACACACCCGAATGAGAAGGATCCTAAGACTGTATAGGTATGGGACTATAAAATTAAGGAAGACTTATATGAATTGATTTGTACTACCTATACCAATAAGATGCATCTTCTTTTCGGTAGCCCAAACTGAAAGAACTCCATAGTTAAGCGTGCTTGACTTGGAGCAATTTTGGGATGGGTGACCTCCTGGGAAGTTTTCCTAGGAAGCGTGCGAGTGAGGACAAAGCATGCTGAGAAGATCCGTGTTAGTTTGTGGGGACAGTCGTCAATTCATAAAGCAGCAGGGGATGTTACGAATGGTATCAGAGCCTGCACCTCTCCCAGTACGGTGTGGTTTGGGGACGAACCAGGCGGAAGCTAGTGGGCATGTAACGCCCGGGGATTGCGAAGTCGGGGAGTGATCGCCGGTGCAAGGAGGCACAGACAAGGAGCGACTCCTGGCAGACTTCGAAGGCGGAAGGGTACATGGATGAACCGATTACACACCCGAATGAGAGAGATCCTAAGACTGTATAGGTATAGGACTATACAGTTAAGGAAGGCTTATATGAATTGATTTGTACTACCTATACCAATAAGATGCATATTCTTTTCGGTTGCCCAAACTGAAAGAACTCCACAGTTAAGCGTGCTTGACTTAAAGTAATTTTGGGATGGGTGACCTCCTGAAAAGTTTTCCTAGGAAGCGTGCAAGTAAGGACAAAGCATGCTGAAAAAACCCGTGTTAGTTTGTGGGGATAGTTGTCAATCCATAAAGCAGCAGGGGATGTTACAAATAGGGATTCAAATCTTCACGTAAAATAAGGAATGAGGACCCGTGATGGGGATTTGGATGAGAATAAAGGAAAAATTCTAAATGAGGTCGGGATTAGGGGAAAATTTTCTAACTTCAAATCTAAAACTTTTGAAAATCATAATTAAAAAAAATTATCTATATATTTATATCACTATATTCTATTTAATTGTTTACAACTTGAACGTTCTAATCTATCAATTCCATAATTTTTTCATACAAATTTTTTTTCAAAAAAATACCTTCAATTTTTTAATACTAAATTATTTAAAACAATCAATTTCGCAATTTACACTTCTTTGATAATGATACTAAATATTTACTAATTTTTAAAAAAATAAATAATTATATTAAATTTTTATTGAAAATAATATTATAATTGATATACTACTCTAATAATTGAGATTATATAAACTAGAATTGTACCCTTTTTTTTTTACTACTTGTTACACATTAATTATAACATATATTTAAAATTGATATTTTAATTTATTAAAAGGATATATAAGGAAATGACATGTAATTGAAATCATATAAATTAATTTATTCATTATTTTTATTAATTATAAAATATATTTTTATATTTTTATAAATTAAGTATTTTAATTTACTAAAAATATATAAATAAGTAATGATAAAAAAAAATTGAAAATGGGTGCAGGCAGGAATTACCCACAATAGAAAAGGGAATTGAGACATCTTTTGTTTTTATAGAGATGATCAATGCAGATAGCACACCTTAATTTTTTTAAAAAATTTATTGTTTGTATTATTATGCATTTTTAATTTTAATTTTAATTTGGATTATATTACATTAATAATATTTATTATTATAGATATTTATGTTTCAAATTATAAAATATTTTTAAATTTTTTTTTTAAACTTGTTAATAAACCCATTAATATCATAGGGAGACAAAATCCCTATGAGAAATGGGAAATAGAGAACCATAAGGGGGATGCAAGTGGGGAAGAGAAGTAAAATTCTAAACGGTAACGGAAGATGTGAGACATATCCCTTTTCTCATCGATACTGATTGCTATTCCTATAAATGACTCATGATATAGTAAACTTATCTATTTAATCTCTTTTTTTATTCAATAATTTCAACTTTCGAGATGTAATTTTTATAAAATAGGCTCTTTATTGTTAGTTATAAGTTATCTATAGAGATTTTTTCAACATTATAAATATGATACTCAAAATAAAATATAAAATAGAATGACATATTTATATTTTATCTACTTATTTAATTATTTAACTTACTTTTAAAATAAATTCATATACTCAATTTTTTATAAGATATATTTAAATAAATTATCATTTATTTTTAATAATAATCAATAAATTATTTTTATTTTCTCTCCATTTATTGCATGGGTCATATATATATATATATAGAGAGAGAGAGAGAGAAAGAGAGAGAGAGTATAGCATTGCGGCGTCAACATGTTTGAAATTTTTGAAGATTATGTCTAATGTCGTTAAGAATACTAAGTTGTTTCAATATTTGACATGGAAAAAATAAATTAAGTGGCTAATTTTAATTGGTGCAACAAGGTTTGATAGAGGACTTGGACAAGAATTTTATCCAATGAACCACTACAATTTCCAACTAATTCGTTTCAAATCGGATCAGCACCTACTACAAGACAAAACTCTTGCAATCCACCATTAGAACCAGAATCCAAAATGCTGTCCAACTACTTAAAGCAATTAACATTGTTAATATTACGAGGCTTCTGGTTGAAGATAAAACTTTGAATATTAATCGTTAAATTCATGCGTAGTTTGCTTAGTTAATAGTTGGAATTACATTGAAAACGCGCCTATACACTTGTCTTATGTTAGATTTTGTTTGTTTTTTAAAAGTGTATTGCTATTCTAACCCAAAAAAATGAGTGTCCAATTAAAACACCCACTCAATCATCTTTGAATGTGATAGATAAGAAAAGAAAATTGAAACCACCATCACATTCAATAGTACCAGAATGGGTGTTGAAATAGCACCTTCGTTTTTAAAAACTGGTCAACAGCCTTGTGAAGTGAAGTGGAGGCAAGAAAACGCTATGTAAATTTATTTTTTCATGTATATTTTATTAGCCTTCTTGCGATTTTCTCACAATGTTTTGTGGCCCTCCTACAAAGAAGCTGTCGAAATTCTTCTCTGCAGGACTAGACTTCATGCGAGTGACATTTTTTGGAGCTAACAAATGAAGCCCAGACAGATGGTCACCCCATATATCATATGTATACTCATCTGCGACTGCAGCTCCTGCCTTTAGCTTGCCAAGGTTGGAACCAGGAGCACGAGCATGCAATATAGTAACACTAGGTGGTGACACCAACAAGGAGGCAGGAGGTCCACCAACAGAAGGTATCTTAACAGGTTTACTAGGAGCACTTCTTGAAGCTGAATGAGGCACTACAGGAGAAGAAACATTGTTTCTGCAGCATTCCACTGGAACCGCAGGCTTCAATATTTTTGACTTGGATGCAGAGGCAGAAGCTTGGCACTTGTCAGGATGCCAGGCATCCACAGGAGTAATTAAACTATGAGCCTCGTGTGGGGGTTGCTCCAAATCCGGTGACAGTGGCCAGTTACATTTACTTACTGCATTGACCACTGGGGATATAGGTGATGAGGGTGTAGAGTTTCCACTGTGACTACTTGAAACTTCAGATAATGCGGTCAGCTTTCCACCATGACTCTTCTTCTTCCTTCGTCTACCCTTTTCTTTTCCAGTTTTGAGTGTCAAATTACTCAGTTGGGATGCTTTCATTGTATCAGAGCTCTGATCTGCGTTGGATGGCAATTTTCTTTCTTTGGGAGAATCCATCAGATGACTAGACTGTTTATGGTTTTCTGAAGTCTGCATCAAATGTTTAGGTAATTCCTGTTCAGAGGTTTTGCCTTGACCACAAGAAAATCTGCCACAAGCAGCCTGCATTGCAGGGGATGTTTCTTTCCCAACTGAGCAAAACAGATGATCCATCTTACCAAACACTGATAGCATGCTCTTTCTCTTGTTACAAGGTAGTAGACCGCTCTTCCCAACACGTTTTATGGTGTGGAAGGAGTTATCACACCTGCACAAGTTATCGCAGGAGCCCAGTGGAATGGTTTGGGGAAATATGAAACAGAGCAGAAAGCAAAATAGAGATGCGATAAAAAGGAATCCAAGAAAGGATCTTTTCATTCGCACCCAAAACATGGATTTCTTACAGTTGTTTAGCACATCATAAGGGAAACTCCCCTTCATGGGTATCAGAAAAATACCAGTAGCCAAAGCAAATTCAAGATCTCGATGGACCATAGATGCAGTGAAATCGGTTTGGTATGACATCAGAAGCTTTTTTGACTCCCCAGGTTCAAGAGCAAAACCTCTACATGCATGAATCTTGAAACCATCCAAGCCGCATTCTCTTCCCCCAACTCTGATTGCTTTGACCTCTAATGGCAAGTCCCCTGTGTTCTTGGCATAAACCTCTTTCAGTAAAGGTCGTGAACAGGCAGAAGACATCTCTTTCATGTGAAGTAAGGCATATATAAGAGAAAAATTAAGGTGCTTGGACATTTTAATATCAAAATTTACACTCTGAACATGTTCAGATCTCTCAAGCAAAGCTAGGGAAAGCAACCCACCAAAGCCCTTTAAGGTCATCCACTCAACACCTGAAATATTGTTTCTTATCAATGCCGAACCACTCCAACCACAGCGTTTGGATGGATAAAAAATTATTGGCCCTAAAGTTGCAGAACCATAGGGGTGCACATAAGCCTCTGTCATTGCACTCTCTGGCACTGAGAACCCATGCTTTGTTGGGGCAGTAGCTTCATCTACAACAAAAGTACCAGATGAAGAGGGGAATGATAAATCATCTGCACCCCTGCATTCATCAATTATTTCTGCCGAGTTCAAGATAAGCTGCATAACAACTGGATGTTGGGTAGGATTCTTTACAGTAATCCACCTAGACACAAATCTTCCAACTTGAACCATTGGAAATAGCACCTCCTGGTCTCCAAGCACAGACATGCCACCAATTGTTCCTTGAGACACCCAGTTTCCAAGAACTAATTCATCTACATCTGATGTCTCTATAACCTGCACACACAAATAACAGAAAAATTTAGTTTCAATTACTATCAGAATTACAAAATAATAATATAGTTTTTTTAAGGCAAAATAAGAATATTTTTTCACAATGTCATATGCAGGGAATTCATCTGCTGTGAATAACAAACACATACAACAATTTGCAGGAAAGACAGATAGCAAAGGATGAGAAGATGATTAGTTTATTACAATGAAATTTCCTTTTTTTTTTAAAAAGAAAATGTAAAATAACGATTACTGCCCTCTATAAAAATCATATAATTCTTCATATCAATAATTAAAAAATAACTAGATCTTTTCTCTTTAAGAACAAGGCAGAAGAAAAGAGCATGAAACAAAACAGAGACGAACAAGAGAAGATTAGGGCAAGATGCTAGGGGGATCAAACAATGGTGTAAAATGCACTATGCAGACAGAAAAGATACTCATAATGGCCAAAAAAAAAAATTGCTGCATGTTCTACTAGTTTATGATTCCAAGCTTCAAGATTTGAGCCCTCAATTAAGAGATTTTCTGCTGTTTATTTGCATCAAAGACAGGGCATTATAGATAATTAATTACAAGCTTGTTTGCTTTAGGTATAATTAATCTGCAAGTTCATATAGTTTTACTCTATTTTTAATCGGCTCCCTATAGTTTTAAAAAAATTAATCAATTCACTACATTATAAAAAAATAGGACTTGTCCATTTCCTAACAAAAGCATTTGAATTTTTCATTTTTGTCACAATAGGTTGCTTACGGAGATCACAATGAATTTTACAATGTAGGGACTTTATTAAACATTTTTAACCCATAGGGATCTAAATAAAAATTTGGTGAAACTTTACCTTCGGATTTATTAAACCTATG
Organism: Dalbergia cochinchinensis; assembly: GCA_031216125.1. Taxonomy (NCBI): domain Eukaryota; kingdom Viridiplantae; phylum Streptophyta; class Magnoliopsida; order Fabales; family Fabaceae; genus Dalbergia; species Dalbergia cochinchinensis. Next base: position 27,341,452 of record CM062371.1, read on the forward strand.
TTTTATCACTTGTTTCTGTCATAAAATGTGATTATATTGAAATTTATTAACACTTTCAGAGAGCACCCTAACCATTTATTGTCTCAAACCTATCAAACTCAGTTCTCCAGGATTTGGTCCTTAGATTTATTTTAAGAGAACGTCAGACTTTGGATTCTTCAACTCAGTAACTTAGAGAGGTCTATTCACCGTATTGTTGATTCAGAATTTAAACCTAAATGACATTCATTTCTAAGCTCTTACACCCTGACACATAATTCATGTGCAACAATAACTAAATGGAAATCAAGAGGTGACAGAAATTGTCAAGTTTAGTATTCTAAACAAGAAAATCCCAATGGAACTATACATTTCATGTATCACAAGAACATAATGGTGAGGCACCTACAAAATATGCTATTAGATTCAGTTGAAGCAGACCATTCTTTGATAGAGAAAAACTTGAATCCACGAAACATGGTATGTTGAATTTTGGATCACAAAGTTGAACATAATTCATCAACAAATGTGTTAAAATGAACATAGACATCTGGAGCTAGATATCCATACCTTTACATGCCCTTCCCTGGTATTGTCAGATTTGATGAGTTTGGAATTGTCCTGTACTCTAATAGTCAAACGCCTTTGGTGTTCAAAACAAGTATGTAGTAAGTCTGCACATGGAATCTCAATCTGGGGACTAGCTGAATCATTGGTAAGAATAACCAGTTTGCAGTCCTCGTGCAAATTGGAAACTTCAGATGGCATGTCATTTAAATTATTGTGCAGGTGACTGCAATAAATAATACCAACTTGGGTAACAGTATTGGGGAAAAGCAGTAAGCCCTCTACGTACTTGATATGGAAAAGCTCACTGTCAGAAACTTGTAGCATTTTAACAAAACTAAAAACATGAGGGGCATGATTTCTCAGACAGATAGTAATAAATGTTTCTCCTCCATCACATGCTACTACTAGACCATCAAGAGTTGCCGAAACAAATATTCCATCACTATCATAGCCAAAGTGACTAGCCATCTCAGCTTCAATAGGGACCATAATAGTATCAGACTTGTCTTGTGAGGGCCTAAGTAAATGCAAACAAAATGCGCCAAAAACTTTCCCCTCATATCCAACAGTAATATCTATGCCCATGAGAGTTTCAGAGCTAAGTGGACCAATCTCCCAATTCCTGTGGGGCTTGATTGCAACTATTGGTGAACCAATTTGACTACTCTTGACAACTAAACGGTCCTTAACAGTTGGGAATAGAAGAGTATCAGAAACCTTAGAATCATGAATGCAACAAATAGCTTCAATTTCCACAGAATTAGCTTCATTTTCAACAGAATTATGTCCCAAAGAAACAGATATCCAAGCAGTTATATCCTCCACAAAGAGAGTTTCATCAAAGGGATTAAACAAGGAAAAATTCTTGCTCAACCTTCCACCAGGTGGAATTTCCAAAGCTAATAAGGGCTGAATTCCAAAGGGAGATTCACTAGCATATCCTTTAGCCTCTACTATGAATCCACCAGAGCTTGTCTGCAAAATTAGGTGAGCCGATGACAAGCCGAGACATCTAGGGAAGAAAACAAAACAAATCAAAGCTGATTCACTAGGTCCTAGTAAAACCTCACTAAAGTTACAAGGGTAGAACTGTAAGTCATTGCTGAATAGTTCATAAAGGGTTAATATACTATCATTGCATGTGTTCACCACAGTTAAGAAAGCAACTGAAGGAGAATACAAATAATTTTGTCCCCAGTCCAGCACAGTAGGCTCAATTCTTATATTGGGTGTGAAGGAACCGTCAAAGGAACTTGATTTGTACATCTCAGAATTCTTTAACCAAGAAGCTGATGTCGTCTGCTTAAACAAAGAGCCTCCACAGAAAGAAAGATCATCTTTACTACAACCCTCAGTTTTAAGAGCTGGTAGTTCATCACTAAATCCTTCCCTGGTGTTCAAAGAACAAGAAACAACACCACCATTACGCAACTTAAACATACCATAGTCAGACAGTGAGCTTCTGTTACTTGCATCTTGACCTAGCCCTACACAAAATGGGCCACCATACTGACGGCCAGAATCTATAAAAGAAGCCGCTTTCAGACTTTTCTCTTTATGATTAATTCCAGATAACGCCGAGCGAAAGCTGAATGAGTGAGGGTCTGGACACACACTTTCAGAACTGTCGCCGATTGTTGGAGATCGATAGCCTAAACTGGTGCCACCAACAATTGAGTCCGAAAAACCCAAATTGTAACTTTGCCCAGAAGATGCACAGGCATCATATTCTGGTGGATTTTGCATCCCATTTGTAGTGCATAAACCATATCCAGTGAAGCAGAAGAATGCACATGAAAGAACCGCAAAACAACTGAATATTTTGGCTAAGTGCATCAATTCCCTATTCAAACCACAAACATATGTAAGAGTTTTGTTCAATTCTGACTTAAAATAATTTCTGAAACAACTAGAACACAAGGCTTTCACTGCAAGAAAAAGTTAATTAGCAAATATAAATCAGCCAAAAATTTTCTAATCATTAGTTCCTTTGGTTCCTCTGTAGCACAGCAGCTGAACAAAATTACAATGTATTCTGTACAAAAAAAAAAAAAAAATGCAGCACACTTTGATCGTGCTGCCATTTAACAAACCGGACAATTATGCTATATTTAATTTAATTTAATTTAGTTATAAATAAAAAGTAGAAAGCTTGAAAATGGGTTACATGCCCAAAATTTTACCAAATGCAGTAACACCTTACAGTTACAGGTTACAGCATTGATGACAGAAAAGCAAATGCAATTCTGCGCACGAAATTCATGTGTGCTAATGCATTAGATTAACATTAAAAAGCATATGCAAATAACAATAATAATAAGAAGAATTATAAAACAGTACAAGATAGATGAAAGCTGTAACACATAACACAACTTCGCATGCCAGAAATAGAAGGCAAACAAATCTTATCCTCACCGTTACTGTGAAAAGTTCAAATAATTACAGCACATACCATACCAATACCACATGCAGCAAACAATCATCCAAAATACCAAAAAGCGCCCAGTGAATGAAAATAAATTACAAAAAACAAAATGTTCCTCAAACAGAGCATTCCGCTTGCCCAGAAAATCATGAACTAAAAAAAAAATCCAAAACCAAAAATGACCCACACCAAACACTCAACCTAGAAAGAAGAATAAAAAAAATATCATAGCCCTCCCCTCCCCAAAAGGGAAAAAAAAAGGAGAAAAAACTTCACTCAAAGCATTTAAGAAGAAGAAGCAACAATGGTAACAAAGCGGTCACAAGGACTGAAAAATCAAAAACCACACCAAAAAGATAGTCTTCTTGGGAAAAAAAAAAGCAAGACCCCAGCTAAGAAATGAAGTAAAAAAAGTTTGAAAATTTATATGATAAAAAATAAAAAAGAAACGGGTAAGAAAGGCAGCGATGAAGACAACGCACAAAGCTGATGATGAGGATGAAGAAGAAGAAAAAAAGTGAAGTGTAAAAACGGTAGAGAAATACCGGGGAGAGAGTAGGTGTGAAGAAAGGGAAGTGATTAGGGCTGTGTGCTCCATGGTAGAGAAAGGGAACAGCCCATGCGAGTTGTTGTCTACGTTTACAAACTGGGAGCAACGAATGAAGTGAACCAACAAGGAAAGATATTGAATGGAATGGCCCCCTCTCAAACAAAACCAGAAAAAGTCTGAGAACAGTGAGATGAAATGATATTGCAGTCACTTGGATTTACTGTCCTGGACTAAAGCGACGTCGTCACCTGTTGCCGATTGTTTCAGTCTTGTGGGTCTCCCTTAGGTTTGTGGTCCTTAGTAGGCTTCATATATACATACATGTACAGAGGTTACTTTTGTTTATTTTAGATTTTGAAAAAAATATTATAGAGGTTAAATTTTTTATAGTATTGAAAAACTTAAAAATAATTTTAAAATAAAAAGATAAAAATGGATGATTTTAAAATTTTAATTATTTTTTAAAAATTATCAAAATATATAAAAATGACATTTTCAAGTGAGAAAATTATTTTAACCCAAAATAATCACATCAAAAGGAATTTTTACCAAGCGTTTTCACTCGTCAAAACATTATGTAAAAATTTCTTCTAAATGAAGATTGATAATTCGGGGACTTTTATGCTTATAAAATTTGGGGGTAATGATTTTTTCAATCAATTATGGTATAGAAGTACTCACACATCTCATTCACACATTTAAAAATTATATGTATAATAATATCATATTAATTAATAATGTAAAATATGTTTCATTAACATACTTAAAATTAGAGTTTAATTTTAATATATTTATAGTGCAAAACTTTTCAATCACCTTTGCGGATTTGACATTGAGTATATGATTGAATGGATGTGCTAAGAAAGTTTTATAATGTTAATACATAAAAATTAAACTCTTAAAATTAATATAATATAATATAATCAAGAGAAATGATAAATGATAACACTAAGAAATTTGTATTATAGATTTCTTAAGAATATTATGTGCAGTTGATTGTACTTTTAATCCAACTATGAATGATCATGTAAAATGTGATAATTTTAGCATATTTTGTTGAAACTATTATATAATCAAAACTTGATTTTAGGTTTTTTAATTCTTGTGCATATAACTAAAATGACATATGAAATAAATTGGAAAGAATATCATATAGTTTAGGGAGTGGCTATTGTCACTCCTATATGGCTATTATCACTCTCACTTACATTAATTATTCTTTACTTTTATCAAATTAACCCTCTTCTATTTTAACTAAAACACACCTAACATAAGATAATTTATAATACTATTAAAAATTAGTTTAATTACATAAAAATATTTATTATTTATCTTATTTTTAATATTCACGTGATTACTAGATATTATAAGTATTAATAATTTATTTATTATAATGATTCAATTCAAATATTAAATTGCTTTAAATTTTACATACAAAATATTTAAATAATATAATGTGAAATATTTTTAGAAAATAATAAATAAAAATGATTAATACAAATACATGATAATAAATTATGGTATATAATTACTTACATATTTTATAACATCCGGCGTTTATATGAATAAAAAATTAATAAATAAATAAAATGATACCATAGTTTATTTCTATTGGATTGGCAATTAATTTTTATTATAATTTTATTTATTCATATTATTATTAACTACATAAAAATATTTATTATTTATCTTATTTTTAATATTCACGTGATTACTAGATATTATAAGTATTAATAATTTATTTATTATAATGATTCAATTCAAATATTAAATTGCTTTAAATTTTATATACAAAATATTTAAATAATATAATGTGAAATATTTTTATAAAATAATAAATAAAAATGAGTAATAACAAAGACATGATAATAAATTATGGTATATAATTACTTACATATTTTATAACATCCAAGAGTTTATATAAATAAAATTAATAAATAAATAAAATGATACCATAGTTTATTTCTATTGGATTGGGAATTAATTTTTATTATCATTTTTATTTATTCATATTATTAAAAATTGAGGTAATTTTATAGGTTAAATTAATTGTTTATTTGCATAAAAAAATTTAAAAGGGTTAATTTTTTTCGATGAGTGAATAATATAAAGGCTATAGTTTTTATTTTCTAGTAGATAACATATATATATATGATTTAATTTTTAAATAAATTCCAAAATAAAAAATAAAAAATAGAGAAGGACAAATATATATGTGTGTCTTTAAGCCATTAAAAGTAAGTGATTATAAAAAAAATATTAATATAATAAGTTTATTTAATATTTTTCAAATTATATAAATATTGGACGTTAAAATTAAATAATAGCATGTGCATTGTATAGTTTGATTCAGTATTTATCTTTTTTATTACTCATTATTCATTATTTTTATTTTTTATAAAATATTTAGGTAATAGTTACCTTAAGAAAGTTTTAAAGGAAATAATTCAATACATAAAATATTAATTATTACATCAAATAAGTTAATGTAAAATAATTGTAACTAAACTAATGAAAATAATATTACATATTTTAATAATTAAATTATTTTTAATAAAATTAACAATAATAAATTGTTATATCATTATAATGACTAATGTAACACCCTAATATTTAACTCGACATGCCTAGAACGTTTTCAAGTTAATTATGAGCTATTACTCTTTTGTTTTAGTTCTTAATTCTAATTTTAGAAAATACTTAGCGAAATATAGGTAAATTTTTTATTGAAATTAAAGATAAAAATGTGAGCTACGCATAAAATAAAAACTATGTTGTTTGTCTCGCAGATGAACCCATTGTACTATAAATGGTACACAAGATTATAAACACAACAAACCATCATAGTTATATGATAAGGATTTCACTATATACCAAGTCATATAAAAGTAGCATTAGACCCACCGTTATAAGCTGAGCCGATATAGTCGTCCGTGCAATACATAAAGAAACTAAAGTACATACATCATAACCCTCGCCTACTCGCATGCACCTAAAGTCTCTAAAAGCAAAAGAAGGCTACCCTATGTCTGATATGCATGCATGCACTACAACATCTACTACCAACTCCTACTTCTGCCTATCCCAAGGGGGAGGAATATAACTAACCCATTGAACCAGTTCGGTCGGAGTGGCCAAACGGTGAGAGGGTCGGGCATGTGCTCCACGACGGAGTATCATCCTTACTCTATCTCCTCGAATCGGCTGCATCACTATAGCCTCACTACCTACACCGATCTTCATGGGCACAGTGGGGGAAGAACCGATGGATGGGATCTTTGTGGCTGAGTCCTCAAAGGGGTCGGTTTCTGAATGGATCAAAGGAGAGCGGGGAACATACTCCGAGTAATCTCGTATAGCTGAGGTAGCAGCAAGAGTGCATCGAGTCTACTCTCCGTGGGGGCGTGTAACATCCTAATTTTTAACCCAATACTCTAGAACATATTTAGGTTAATCATTAGTCTGTTACGTCATAGCTTCCTTATTACTTTAAAATACTTAGCGGAAATACTGGTAAATTTTTTTTTGAATTATAAAAGCAAAGTGAGAGCCGCGCGACATGATAAATAATAAAGCATGAAGGGAAATAAAGCAAGCTTTGTATAGCAGCATGACATAAACAAGTAAAGGCACATCATAATAGAACTGAACTGCATATTTATATAATATTATATGATATGCCCACTCATGGAGAGTGGGGCATAGTTTAGTACATCATGAACAAATACAACTAAAAAGAAAATACAAAGGAAAATATGACGGAAAATATAAAAGCAACTCCCCTACCCAAGTGCAACTAATGGGATAACCTCTAAACAAAAGGAGATCCATCCTTGTCTAAGTGGTGTGTGCTCTACTTGGGTACTCCATCGGTCATACGTCACCTCCTACTGACGTCCATCTCGCGAGCGAGGCACATACCCGGGAAACTGGGCGAGCTCCTCGGGCGTATAGAGGCGGAACGGGGATCGAGAGTGACCCTCGCGATATGGCCGCATCTCTGGTCATCGTGCGAGCCGTGGCTGAGTCACGGCATCCTCAATGCCCTCCCTCATCAGTGGTGGAATGGGGGCGGAGCTCTTGCTATATGGATGGGTAGGCGGGTCCTCCAATGGATCGGTCTCCAAGAAGTAAGTCCGGGGCACGTAGTCGGGATAGTCACGCATGGCTGAGGCGGCGGTGTGCATGCAGAGCACTCTCTCGTTATGCGTACGCACTAGCTCAAAAACCCGCTCGTCGTCGCCGTAGGGTGCTGTCGGGGAGAAGCGATGGGTATGCACGGGGTGAGCGAAGGGACATCCTGCAAACATGAAGACTCGCACCGTGCACTGTCCCTCAAAATGGTATGACCTGTGATCTAGATCATAGTGCACCTCCCACGTCGGGATGTCCACAAAAACCACAAACATCGCCATCTGAAGATGTGACAGAAAGAAAGAGATAGAGGGAGTGAGAATCTTGCTAAAGAATCTCAGTAGGGCCTCCTACTACCTAGGTGTCATCATCTACGTCCTCAGGAACCTTGGGTTTAGTATATAAAATAAGTGAGCATGCATTAAGTCTATTTTTAGGTTTTAAAACATGATTAACCAAGGTCCGTTCATTTTAGCATGATTCTTAATGACATGGATGCAACATATTAAAGAATGTATGCATGGCTCTACTTAATGCAAGAATAATCATCGTAACTTTAAGAACATCATAATAGTGGCATAAAGTGGCAATTAAATTCTCATATGGGAAACTATGTGACATAAACATCATACTTTACTTCCTCATAGGCCACCCTAAAAGACAATCGCTCTGGGGGTGCTCAGCCGAACCGGTGTCACTCAGAACGTGTCACATCTCTAGGTTATGAGCTCATACCTTAACTAGTCGTCACTAGTTCTTACTTATCAATCCCGATAAGCGTAACATAATCATAAACATAATCCCGACTTATCCAGTATGGGCTAGGGGGCATTTCTTGAGGGTGCTCGGCCGAACCGGTGTCACCCAAGAATTCATCTTCGTACCGATGTCACATGAGTTCTCTGGAGGTGCTCGGCCGAACCGGTGTCATCGGAGAACTCATCTTAGTACCTCATAAAAATCTCATAGGTTTTCAAAAACTTTCTGAGTCCCCGAATTTGTCAGAAATTCGTCAAAGATAATCAAAGATACCGAATTTCTTCCAAATTCTTCTTTATGCCACATAAGTCATTCAAACATGAATCCTCCATCATAATTTTCATTCATTCACATAATCATTCTCATGCGTTCACAAGCAACATTAAAAATTCATTATGCTCTTGGTCCTACAGTATCTTATGCCTTGACCCTTACGGGCCTTAAACTTTGTGATGTAATTAACCTATCATCTTCTATCAACCTTTTATGCACCTAAGAGTTATCTTCTAATAGATCTCATTATTATTTATGCTCTCTATTAAATCTAAACAACATCATTCCTTAGGGGCAGCATTATAAACTTACAATTGTGGGGTTCTAGAACTTACGTTTTAGACCATTTCTTGGTTCTGTCTTCGCCTAAGGCGCTATAAGTTCGACCTAAACCAATTATGAGGCATTTCTATGCTTAAGAATTAATTATAAGCCATGTTCTCTACATTATAAGGTTGCTGGACAGATTCTAAAAATTAAATGTTCTAAAAGTTCTAGAATTGCGGTTTTATGGTTTTCTAGTTACTAGTTTCTCTATAGGTGCTCAAATTCAATCCTACTTCAATTGTAACCAAATTTTTCATGATTAAACAATCATAATCTGATTATATTCCTATTGAAACAGTTTGGGTAGTGTCCAAAAATAAATGGGTTAAAACTATGCTAAATCTTGACTTTACGGTTTTTCTAGAAAGCTAGTTTCTCTTCTATCATGCATAGAAATGTTCCTACCTCATCATACATAATTTTCACACATTCTAACACATCAAAACATCATCATAGAGCAGCAAACTTATCATGGAAGGATCGAAACATTAAGTCCCAAAAAGATGCATAACTTAATATTTTTAAAACACATAAGTTGCTAGTTTCTCTTGGAATCATTTTTAGGACTTCTAAGACTCTTTTACAAACCATTTTATTTTGTAAAAGAGACTAAAAACATCCTTAGGTCAGTGACCACTTAATCCTTCCTTAAAAGAGGATTAAATTCATAAATCTTGTTGGTCTTAATCTCATAAATTTCATGAGGTTTTAAAGAGAATCTTAAAATTTAGGTAGTTGGCCCTTATAGCTAGATGAATCTCCTTCCAAGTTCATCATCACTACATGGCCGAAATTATGCATTCAAAGAATGCCTCCACATTAGACTTTAACTTGAGATAAAATGGGCAAGTCTTTGAGCTCTAAGGTCTTTAAGTGATGACATAATTTAAACATGCTATGCACTTCATTTTTATTCTTCATTACAAAGTAAAGTGAGAGCTTAAAGTAAATATACAAGACTTGAATTATAAATATGCAAGGCTTGAATTAAATATGCAAGACTTGAAATAAATATGCAAGACTTAAAATATAAATATGTAAGTTTATTTTTTTATTTTAGTGCTCTAGACCCAGCAACAATCGAATTTAAGGCCGAAATAGAAAAGTTTTGAGATTTAGTTAGGTGATAGTGCAACTCTCATTTTAAATCTTTATGTTCTTTAGTGATGAAAAGTAAATATGCTAGACAAGAATACAAATATGAGATGCAATCCATTCTTTATCCTTTAAATTTAAGTGATGGCTTGGAAATTAAATATGAATGCAAAGCTTAAAGTAAATATGTAATGCATAAGCTTGAATTTAAATATGAATGCTAGTCCATTTTATTTCTTATTAGAGCTCATACAAGATTTTAAAGGAACTGTCGCAATCGGGATCGCGATGGGGATGGCGAAAAAAGAAATTCTGTTTTGAAAATTATGGAGTCGCCACCAAGTTTATTAGAATTTGGGAAAACATGGAAGAACCCATTTATTTTGAAAAAAAAAAGGTCTTTCAAAACAATATTTGAGTTCGGGAGTCAGTTATGCATAGGGAAAGGTAGGAGTTTAATCCTGCACACCCCTAATACACCTGTCTTTGGGCGGTTCCTTTAATTGATTTGTGCAAATTATTAATAACCTTTTTAAATATTTATTTTTTATTACAAGAAAATTAAAAGGAATTTGTTTTTTTTCTTAAAAGAAAAGAATTTTTTAGAGCACCAAACTGTCACAGTTCAGGTGTCCTAAATGACGAGTTAACGAGCCGTCACGACTAAGTTAACCTTTTTTATTTGAAACGAAGCATTTGACAATAGTGTCGCAACCGGGATTACGACAGGAACGGCGAAAAAGGAATTTTCATTTTGAAGATTAATGGAGCCACCACCAAGTTTATTAAAATTGGGAAAAACATTGGAAAAACCCATTTGTTTTAAAGAATGATCTTTGAAACCAGTTTTGAGTTCCGGAATCGGTTATACATAAGAAAGGGTAGGAGTTTAACCCTACGCACCCCTAATACACCCGTCCTTAGACGGTACCTTAGAAAATTGTGCAAATTGATTAATATCCCCTTAAAAAAGAAAAACAAGAAAAGAGACAAAATATATTTACAAATTTAAATAAAACAAATTAAGGAAAATTAATTTTAGCCTGAAAGGGGTCGCCTGCTCCTATGTATCCCCTGGTGCAATGCGGAACTCAAAGTCACATAGTTCTGTAAAAAAAAGATTATGGATTGATAAATTTTATTTATGAAAAAAGAATTTATAACAAGAAAATCCATTATTGCACAGAATCCAAGTTAGCACTAGGCCACTCAATGAATTCCCATGATTTAAATAACAATGAAGGTAACATTTGCTACTCAATCATCGTTATTGATCATTACACGGATTAAAATGACTTTTGTGAAGGGATGATTCATTTAGAAAATAGAATCCGATCTCGTACAGGATTTAAGTTAGCATTTAGCTACTCAATAAACCCTTATGATTCAATAAGAATAAAGATAACATTTGTTACTCAATTATCATCATTGATCATTGCGCGGATTAGAACAAATCTTGTCAGATCAATGAAAATCCATTGGTGCACAGAATACAAGTTAGCACTAGGCTACTCAATGAATCCTTATGATTCAATAATAGTGAAGATAACATTTGCTATTCAACCACCATTATTGAACATCGCACAAATGTAAAAGATTTTTAAAAAAAGGGTTATTAAATAAAAAAAAAGTTTTTTGCTTTATTTCATATTTTTAAAACAAAATTCTAATTTTAACAGGAATTGACAAAGTTAATTCATAAATGCAAACACAATTAATTTGAGCAAAACACATGAACATATGAAATAAATAAACTAAAAGCAAAATTAAACACAATTACATAATTAATTTAAGCAAAGTACATAAACATATAAAATAATAATAAAAAGGAAAATTGATTTACAAACGCAAGTACACAATTAAATAAAATATAAAAAAGGTCCTAACTACTATCTTTTTTTGTTCCTTTTAATTAATAAAGCTTTTAACATTAAATTTACTTGAAAAACAAAGAAATAATTAAATCACCCTTTTTTGTTTTGTTTTGCATAATTAAATATTTTTGAAACTAAATTATTTAATTTCACTCAAATGATTTAAAATGGTTACAAAAAAGAAATCATAAACTTTTACCAAATATTTATTTTGAATCAAATTAAATAAATTTTTTTTTATTTTTGATTTCAAAATAACCCGAATTCCAAACAAGTAAGTCCAAAAATTAAAATAAATAAAAATAAACACTAAACCAAACAATCAAACCCAAATCTAAACCAATAAGTCCAAATTTTGATCCAATAAAATAAAATAACACTGACGACGTAATAGTAACAATAATAATACTGAAAATAAATATTTCCTAATTAATCTACCATTACGAACACACACACACACACACACACACACAACTCTCTCTTTTTTATTTTAAACTCAAACTAAACTAATTCCTAAATAGACAAATCTAAAAGCGAAAAATTAAACAAGCAAATAAACTCGGGTTTAAACACATAATTTGAAAATTTATTCTAAAAATAATACTAACCCAAACTAAAATAAATCTTAAAACTCCTTTTTCTTTTATTAATTTAAATCTACCCCTAAATTAACTCTACCCACTCTCTACACACACTCACACTCACACGCTCACACACACATGCACACACGCGACACTCTCACACACCCTCACTGACTCATACGCGCACCCACTCACTCTCACACGTACATGCCCATACCCACACATAACACATATAGCACTTACACATTTCACACGGATACACACATGAAAAAGAAAAATAATTTCGCTCCTTCCCTCTCCATATGTTCACATACACACACAGACATAGTGAAAGAAAGATTGAGTAAGAGAAAGAGAGTGAGAGAGATAAGCTGAGGGGGAGATGGAGAGATGAAAGAGTGAGGGAGGGCCACAGGGAGATAGAAACCGGCACGGCCAAGAGAGAGAAGGGGAGCCGCAGCGAGGATGGAAGCCATGGCTGTGACCACCGCAGCCAGGTTGAAAAGGGAGGTGCGACCGTGGCGATCTGGGAGCAGGGGAAAAGCGGAGGCGCGGCGGTGCGGGCATGGAGGTTGCAGATCGGAAGGCTGGCGGCTCACACGGTGGGGGACCGCGGATCCGAGGCCGAGGCGGCGGGTTTGAGGGGAAGAACGGAGGCGGAGCAGCTGGAGTTTAACGCGAAGTGCGGCCAAGGTGAGGATGAGTGGCCATTCGCGGTGCGGTGGTGCGCGAGAGAGAAGGGGAAGTTCGCGGTAGTGGTGGTGGTAGTTTGAAGGGGTGATGATGGTGGTAAAGAGTGGAGGTTGCGGTGGGGGGCTCGTCGGAGCTGCGGCAAGAAGTGACGATGCTGGAGCTTTGTCCGCCGATCTTGGGCCGTGGATCGGTCTTCGCGAGCAAGGCAAAGGCCGAGGGGAAGCTACTAGTGGTGGTGTTGGGTTTCCGGCAATGACTGGTTCGCGGCTATGGAAGAGGAGGTTGCGGCGGTGAGCAAGGGGAGATGGGGCCGCGGTGGTGACAAAGGAGTCTCTCTCTCTTTTCTTAATCACTCATTTTCCAAAACAAATTAATGTTTGATTTGTGGTTTCAGGTGTGAAGTTACAGTGGATGTCTGAAGTAATGATGATGATGGTGGAGTTGGGAGGAAGAGTGGAATCAGTGATGATGATGATAGCACGAAGGGAGGCTGCGGTAGTGGCATGGGGGAAGGCCGCGACCTTCCTCCATTTTTCTTATTTTTTATTTTTTTTGAGAATAAATACCTATTACTGCTGATGCTTCTGTTGTTTCTCCTGTTATTCTTTGGATTGTTCTTTGGGTGAATTGCTGATTCTTTTCCTGGAGTGTCTTTGATGTGCTTCGAAATTCTTCTTGTTGGTTTGCTCCGTGTTTTGCTGAGAATGGTGGGGGACAGGGATTTTTCTGGTTGTGATTTTGCTGGAAATTTTGAGCTCTCTTCTGTGAATGTTTTTTTTTATTTTTTTTCAGAATGGTGAAGTTTTTCTGTGTTTAGAGGTAAGGGTCTCCGAGAGTGTCCTCCTTCGATTTTTTCTGATGGATTCATATAGCCGTTCTTCTATTGACCAAAATCATTGGTCATCCCACCTTTAGGTTGGCAGCATGGATCCAAGGGTCATCCCTCACCTGTAAAGAAAAATTCCATAATGGCACAGGGAATATTATCATTGTGCAAGGAATGGAGAAATCATCCTATCTGCCATTGTTGTTGATTCTTTTCTTTATTTTTTTACTTTTTTTATTTTTTTAATTATAGAAAAGGAAATGGGCTGATACATTTTTTTATTAGAATGGGCTGAACACATTTTTTTATAATGGGCTGAACATGTTTTTTTTTTTGAAATGGGTTGAATTGAAATTTTTTTTAATAACGAAAATGGGTTAAAGTGATTGGGCCTCTCTTTTTGTTATGCACCTCAAAATAATAAATGAACCCAAATTAAAAAGATCTAAAAGCACAACGAATAATTATCGACCAAATTTGAAACAATTTGCAACTTCATTCAATAAAACAACACAATCGTTATGGGCTAAATCCGGAAAATATGCCAAAATATTTGTTTTATGGGCCGGACAAAATCGGGTGTTCACAAATAGACATATAATTTAAATTGATTTTACACTAAAATAAAAGAATTCTTCTAAATAATAAATATTTGCAAATAGAATCCAAAAAAGTAAAGATTTATTTTTGGTATTTTTGTAAGAGAAAATATAAAAAACTTTTCAAGAGATATTTGGAACCTCAAGTTGTCACAACTCAGATGTCCAAATATCAAGTTAACAAGCCGTCACGGCTAAATTAACCTCATTATTTGAAATAAAATTTTTGATAAATAAATGAATAAATTTAAATTGAAAATGAGAATATAAATTATAAATATTTACAAATAAGATAATATTTTTTATATTTTTAAGAAAACAAATATATAAAAAAAACAAATATTTTTAGGAAAATTTTTAGGTCATTAAGTTGTCACAACTCAAATGCCCGAAATATCGAGTTAACAAGCCATCACGGTTAAATTAACATCTTTATCTAAAATTCCCCACATAAATGAATATTAAATAAAATATTTCAAAGAAAAATTATTAGAGAAATTATTTATAAATACACCAAATACAAATATTGCATTAAAAGAAAATTTACAAGAAAAAAAAAGAAAATGTATTAGGAAAAAATTTGCAAATAAAATGAATTATGAAAAGCTAATTTTGACTTGATAGGGATCGGAATCGCCTGCTCCTACGTATCCTCTAGCGTAATAGGGAATTCAAAGTCATGTTGTTCTATAGAGAAAAGATTCTGTGTTGATTGATTAAAAGAGAAGTAAAAAAAACGTTGATTAATTTTAATTTTTGGCAAGAGATTTTAGAATATCAAGCTGTCACAGCTAAAATATCCTTAAAACATAGAGTTAACAAGTCGTCTTGGCTCAATTAACCCCCTTTTTATCTAAGCTAACACTACATTAATTCAAAAAAAGAAAAAAAAAACTCTTTTTATCCTTTTATAATTAAATTACTTTTGAAACTAATTTATTCAATTTTCATTCAAATGGTAATACTAAAACAAAATCATGAAATTTTTCTTAGCAAATTAAATGTTTTCAAACCAAATTAAATAAAGAAACTTTTTTTTTATTTTTACCAAAAACATATCCAAACTCAACAAGAAAAGCTAAGAGGCCAAATAAAGAACAAGACAAATACTGGTTAAATAATCTAATCCAAATTTAAAAGATAAATTCAAATGAACAGAGCCAGAATAAAATCCAACAAAACATAACCAAAAGAATAAAAAAAATATATATGTATAAAAAAAAATTTTCCTAACTTATCTCGAGACACATACTCACCTTCATACACATAAAACCCAAACAAAACCCAAACACATACACTCACCCACCCCACTCTCACGGCATTCTCACATACACACGCACACTTCTTTCACTGACACTCTCACTCACGCACACTGTCACAAATTCACCCACACGCACACACAAAAACTAAAATGAAAGCAAGAAAGAAAAATAAAACAAAGGGGAAGAGGGGCTGAGAGGCAGAGAGAGGGAGAGAGAAGCGAAAAAAAAGAGAGAAGGGAACCAAGAGAGGGAGCGGCCAAGAGGATGAGAGATTGAGAGACAGAGCAAGGGAAAAAGGGAAAAGAATAGCCACGCCGGCGGAGGGGGGGTTGACCACACAGGGGACGGGGAGGAGAGGGCCGATTTCACGGTGAAGGGTGTCGGCGACGGCGGTCAGATCTGGGGTTCTTGCGGTTGTAGAAGGAAGCGCTTGGGCTCGGTGGTGAAAGAGAAGAGGTCGCGGTCTGGTGGAGGAGCAGAGGCTAGACTCCGTATCGACATGGAGAGCAAGACGGCGGTGGCGAACGGCAGTAACCGCCGTGTCTCCTCTTCCTCTTTTATTATTTTTTCTGTTTGCTTTCATTTTGATATATTATTTGATTATGACTTCTGCTTCTGGCTGGATTACAGGTGACTGTGATGATTGTGATGGTGAAAAGGAGGTGCGGCCAGGAAGAGGCGGTTCTCGGGTGGCTGGAACAGAGATGAGTTTCGCGAAGTGTTCGCATGATGGGAAGCTTAGCGATGGCAATGGAGATTATAGATCGGAGGGTGAAGGCTGGCGGTGGCTTATGGAGCTCAATGTGTTCACCACGGTGCAAGGTGATTCATGGCAAGGACGGTTGATGTGTGGTGGTGTATGGCTGAGATCAGGGAAGTGGGAGGTGCTAGAGGGCCGCGGTTTAATGATGATGATGATAATGGAGGAAAGCCGCCGGTGGTGGTGGCTTTGTGATGATGATGGTGTTTGAGGGGGTAGGAGGTTGAAGATGATGATGAGACATGGAGGAAGGCCGCCGGTGGTGGTGGCTTTGTGATGATGATGGTGTTGAGGGGGTTGGAGGTTGAAGATGATGATGAGACATGGAGGCCGTGGTGGTGGGGGAAACTACCGCGGCCTCCCTTTTCTTTTCCACTCCTTTGGCTTCTTTTTTCTTTAATTTTTAGATGATGTTATTCCTGTTGGTATTACCTTGTTACCTTTGAAATTTGTATTCTTTGGTATCTGCTTCTGTGCTTGAAATTTTTTTTGCAGATTCCTTAAGAAAATTTTTCTTCTTTTCTTTTTTATATTGCTGATAATCCTCCATATGTATATCCTGTGTTATTATTTTTTCAACTCCACCGAAAGAGAGATCAAAATTCAAGGACACCATCATTGTGTCTGTTTTATTTTTTCATGCTTTCTCTTATCCCCATGCTTCACGAGCTTGTTTCGGGGGAAGAAGAACAAAGAGAATCCGTGATAAGAGGAGGAACCCGTGACTCTCCTCAGCAGCAACCTCTTTTTTTCTTTTTATTATTATATTTATTTATTTTTTGTTTTATCTTTTTCTTAAATGGAAACGGGCCAAGGCTGAAATGGGTTGTAACTGGTTGGGTTCTCTCTTTTTTTTTATTTTTTTCTTTGAATGGGCTGAACAATAAAAAAACGCAAAACAAGAAAATTTTGTAAGTGAGAATGGGCCGAAGACAAAACAAAAATGGAGCAAACAGGACCTTGGACATACAACAAAGCTGAAATGAAAAAAAACAATCATCAAACCCCCCTTTTTTATTATTATTTATTTATTATTATTATTTTATTTTATTTTTTTGAAGAAAAACTCAATGAAATTGTAAGCAGACATGTAAATTGAATGTAAATTTTTGGATTTTTTTATTAAAGACCGAACAAAATCGGGTGTTCACAATTGCCCCTCTTTATTCATTTCTTATAAGAGAATATGAAAAACTTAAGTTTTACATATTATCTTCATAAGGAATAAGTAAAGACATGAACATTGATTTTGTTCGATAAATATATGAAATATAAACAATCTAAATCTAAATATCAAGGTGATATGCACATATAAGAAAATCAAATGCAAATACACAAGCTAACAAAATCTAAAGTGGACGGTGCTGACTAGAAGTTAAGAAGGGGCTGACTGGAAATGTAAAAATGAAAATCTGAGGTCAATTAGAAATTAAAATTAACAACTGAGACTGACTAAAAAGTAATGCAATTTGAGGCCGATTAAAATCAAACTGGCAAGGATACCAACTGAAGAGTAAATTGTAAAGTAAATTGGCAAGGATACCGACTGAAAATACACCGGCAAGGATACCGACTGACTGAAGATTAAACCGGCACGGATACCGATTGGAAATATAAACCAACAAGGAGACCAACTGAAAGTTAAGCCGGCAAAGATACCGACTAACTGAAAATTAAACCGGCAAGGATACCGACTGACTGAAAACTAAATCGGCACGGATATTGTCTAAAATGTAAATCGGCAAGGATACCTTCTCAAAAAGTAAATCGGCAAGGATACCGTTTGAAAAAGTAAATCGGCAAGGATACCGTCTGAAAAAGTAAAACGGCAAGGGTACTGACTAGAAAATAAATCGGCAAGGATACCGTCTGAAATGTAAATCGGCAAGGATACCGTCTGAAAAAGTAAATCGGCAAGGATACTGACTGGAAAATAAATCGACAAGGATACCGTCTGAAATGTAAATTGGCAAGGATACCGTCTGAAATGTAAATCGGCAAGGATACCGTTTGAAAGATAAATTGGCAAGGATACCGTCTGAAAAAGTAAATCGGCAAGGATACCGACTGGAAAATAAATCGGCAAGGATACCATCTAAAAAAGTAAATCGGCAAGGAGGCTAATTGGAAATTAAAAGCTAACTTAGAGAATAACAACTTTCACAGTTTCTTCTTTTTTCTTTTTCTTTTTTTTAAAGTTATACGCAAAAATATGAACTTCAACTCATTTCAAACACATTCTTGAAAAACTAACCGCAACCAAATCGAGCAATCCTCCAGGAAACTTTAACCGATCAAACTCATAATTCTTGCATTGGACCTTCTAGCACAACAAAGACTTGTTCACTTCTTTTGTTCTTCTTTTCCTTTTTCTTTTTTTAGAATGATGGATACTCCTCTGCCAAACTTAATTGCAGTTTCTGGATCGTGATACCAGTCATTGATGTATTGCTGTAAACATTGTTAGATCGCATAATTGAAGCTTAAACTTATCCTATTTGAGACATCATAAATGAACATGCACTCAAAGAGAAGGTGAAAGGATCAACTGACTGAACATCTTTATTGCTTGGTATATTTGATGACAAAATGTTTGGAAAAAGGTGACAACACAAGAACAAAATACAAGAATTGTGAAAGACATGAAATTTTGCCCCAGTTTAGGTCCTTTGTGTTTCAATCAAATGACTTCTTGCAGCAAGTTGAACAACATAGCCATGATATCTGATAACACATCTTCAAATCTTTTCTTCAAAATTGCCCCAGTTTCTGTCTTTGATTTGCTTGATTTATTGGACAAATTCAACACCAAAACTTGCCCCAGTGTAGCTACTGGAAATTATGCATATTTTTTCTCTGCTCTAATTTTGCCTAGGCCGCTCTTTCGAGTTTTCAACCTAGCGTGCCCTCTTCTTCTTCTTTTTTTCTTATATCTTTTTCTTTTTCTTTTTTGTTTTGCCCTAACTTTTGCTTAGGTCGCTCTTCCGAGTTTTCAACCTAATGGGCTTTTGAGCATCTTTTCATGCATAAAATCTTTTTACTACATCACTGTTGGTAGTTTTAGGCAATTCCTGGCCATCCATGTTTTGCAAAATCAATGCCCCACCTGAGAATGCTTGCTTGACAATGTAAGGCCCTTCATAACTCGGAGCTCACTTACCCCATGCATCCTCTTGATTAGGGAGAATTTTCTTCAGAACCAAATCTCTTGGATGAAAATCTCTAGGGCAGACTTTCTTGTTAAAAGCCCTAGCCATTCTGCTTTGGTACAACTGGCCATGGCAAATAGTTGTAAGTCTCTTTTCTTCGATCATGTTCAATTGCTCATGTCGAGCTCTTACCCATTCAGATTCTTCCAACTCAGCCTCCATTAAAACTCTGAGTGATGGGATTTCCACTTCTATGGGAGATACGGCTTCCATTCCATATACCAATGAGAAAGGAGTTACCCCTATGCTTGATCGTATGTTGGTACGATATGCGTGCAAAGCATATGGCAGCATTTCATGCCAATCTTTGTAATTCACCATAATTTTGGCGACGATTTTCTTGATATTCTTATTTGCAGCTTCAACCACACCATTCATTTGAGGTCTATAAGGAGCTGAATTGTGATGTTTGATCTTGAATGTCTCAAAGAATTTCTGGACCTCGGCACCATTGAGATTAGGAGCATTGTCTGTGACAATCCTCTCTGGAATTCCATATCTGCAGATGATGTTTCTTTTGATGAATCTAAGAAAAACCTTATGTGTGATGTTAGCATATTAAGCAACTTCCACCCATTTAGTGAAATAATCTATTGCCACCAAGATGAAACGATGACCATTGGATGCTTTAGGATTAATTGGACCAATAACATCCATACCCCGCATCGAGAAAGGCCAAGGAGATACCATGCTATGCAACTGAACTGGAGGAGCATTGATTCGGTCTGCGTATATTTGGCATTTGTGGCACTTCCGAACATAATTGATACAGTCATTCTCCATGGTGGACCAGTAATAACCACTCCTTAGGATCTTGTGTGCCATCATATGCCCATTAGGATGAGTTGCACAGATTCCTTCGTGGACTTCGGTCATGATTATTCGAGCTTCATGAGCATCTACACATCTAAGGAGAGTGGTATCATAATTCCTCTTGTAAAGAACTTCACCATTTAGGAAGAAAGCCATGGCCAGTCTTCGAATTGTCTTTTTATCTACCTCATTTGCACCTGCTGGATATTCTCCTTTTTGAATATACTGCTTGATATCATGATACCATGGTTGTCCGTCTGGTTCAGTCTCCACATTGTCACAATATACCGGTTCACTTTGCACTTCTACATGGATGGGTTGGACATTAGCATGTACCTCCAAATTAGTCATCATGGCCAAAGTCACCAAAGCATTCGCAAACTGGTTCTTGTCTCGAGTTAAGTGGGAGAATGATATGTCATCGAACTGTTCGATTAGTCAAGACAAATACTTCTGATAAGGTACCAATTTTAGATCCTTTGTACGCCACTCTCCATTAACTTGGTAGATTATGAGTGCAGAATCTCCAAAGACTTTCAATTCTTTGATTCCCAAGTCAATCGCAACTTGTAAACCATTTGCACAGGCTTCATATTCTGCAATGTTGTTAGTACATTCAAAGTCTAGTTTGATAGAAATTGGGTGCTGTTTCCCAGCTGGTGAGACTATTACAGCTCCTATTCCACATCCATTCATATTGGCAGCCCCGTCAAAATACATCTTCCACACATTCTCTTCTTCTATTTCTTCTTTTTCTACTGTCAATACCTCGCTATCAGGGAATTCAGGCATGGCAGGTTGTCCATCCTCCAGAGGGTTTTCAGCTAGATGATTAGCAATTGCGCATCCCTTAACGGACTTTTGGGTCATATACTTGATATCGAATTCTGAAAGTATCACTTGCCACTTTGACATTCTCAATGAAACATGAGGACTATCGAATATGTATTTTAGTGGGTCCATTCGAGAAATCAACCAAGTGGTGTAGTATAACATGTACTGCCTCAACTTCTTGGAAGTCCATACTAATGCACAGCAGGTCTTTTCAATCGCCAGATAGCGAGATTCACATTCATTAAACTTCTTGCTCAAATAATAAATGACATGTTCCTTTTTTTCAGATTCATCATATTGCCCTAACATTGCCCCAAGTGAAGTGGGTAATACTGTAAGGTACAGTATTAAAGGACGGCCTAGTGTAGGGGGAATCAAAACTGGAGGTTTCATTAGATAAGTCTTTATTTTGTCAAAGGCTTCTTGGCATTCTTCATCCCATTCTCCAGGTTGATATTTTCGCAGCAACTTGAATATAGGCTCACAAGTACTAGTCAAATTGGCAATGAATCTAGCAATGTAGTTAAGCCTCCCAAGAAAACTTCTCACTTCCTTTTCAGTTCGAGGAGCTGACATTTCTTGTATCGCCTTTACCTTGTCCGGATTTACCTTTATCCCTTCTCTATTGACAATGAACCCGAGCAATTTCCCTGTAGAAGCTCCGAAAACGCATTTATTTGGGTTCATCCGCAACTTGTATTTTCTGAGTCTTTCAAACAATTTTCGCAGGACTGCTACGTGGCTTTCTCTTTCTTTAGACTTAGCGACTATGTCATCTACATATACTTCAATTTCCTTGTGCATCATGTCATGGAACAATGCAAACATTGCACGTTGGTAAGTGGCATCGGCATTCTTCAACCCGAATGGCATGGCTGTGTAGCAAAACGTTCCCCACGAAGTTATGAATATAGTTTTTCCTTTGTCATGAACATCCATGAGAATCTGATTATACCCGGAGTATCCATCCATGAATGAAAATCGGTGATTTTTGGCTGTATTATCAACAAGGACATCAATGTGGGGGAGTAGAAAATCATCATTCAGGCTAGCTTTATTCAGGTCCCGATAATCTACACACATCCTGACCTTCCCATCCTTTTTAGGCACAGGCACAATGTTGGCCACCCAATCAGTGTGTCTTGATACCTCCAAAAATCCAGCCTCTAGCTGTTTAGTTAGTTCTTCTTTTATCTTTAGTGACATGTCAGGCCGCATTCTTCTCAACTTTTGCTTCTTCGGCTCAGCTTCTGGATACAAAGGGATCTTGTGTGAAGCGATCTCTGGATCCAATCCTGGCATATCATGATAAGACCACGCGAAGACATCCAGGTATTCTCCAAATAAAGCAATCATTTCTGTTCGTTCTGGATTCCCCACTATTTTCAGCTCTCTCCTTTCTTCTTCGGTGCCCATATTTATTACTTCAATCACCTCATTGTCTAAATCAAATCCCTTTTCTATATGTTCCAGTAAGCCTAAAAATTCCTCAATATCCTCTTCAGATTCATAGCCATCACAATCAAGTGTAGTAGTAAGAGAATCAATTGATTGGCCTCCAAAGTCCCTTTTATGCGGCAAAATATTCATAGCATTTAGGTCCCTGGAAAGCATTTGTGGGGGTTGGAATGCCAAGACACATAATGGGTAAAACACAAATAATATAGAAAAGGCACAAATTAAAGGGCTAAGGAAATAATGCTAAAGATAAAAAGAAAGTAAAAAGAATAGCGTATGGAAATAAAAAGAATGGAAGAGGTGAAGAAGTACAAGGTGTAATAATAAAGAAAAATTACTGGATAAACATGCAAGTTCATTTGAATGACGTCTCAAAGTAGCATACAAGAAAGCAAAGACAATTAATACAATCCCAAATGATTACTTTGAAGTAATAACATCAATTATTGGTTCAGCTATCCAATTCATCAGCATCTCATTGTGGTTGGTAGCATCAGCATTGTTGTATTCTTCAAGCTTCTCAACATCCAGAGTGTTGATGGTGGAAAAATAACTGGAGGTACAACCTTCTTCAGCCATAATCACTTTAGCCGGGTGAGGAAATGTCTCTTTCAGATGAGGGATCTGCTCCATTTTCTCTTTTGATTTCTTTTGTTCAAGAGTCATGGTCTTGACCTGATTCTTCAATGATGCCTCATATCCTAAATCGAATCGGTTTCGCTTCTCTAAGATAGGCAGCGGCATCCTGATACCCTACAACCGTGATCCTAGCCCTTTGCCATGTAAATAACCATTTTTGGTCATGATGTGAGACACTACCTGATTGACATCTTGCCTTAAGAACTCATTCTGTTCTTGTTTTAGCCCTACAACCTCTAGACTGTGCCATAAACTGTTTTCCACTAACTTCACATTTTCAACATATGGAAGTGTAACTGGTTTGGATACTATGATCTCCTTTTCTCCATGGATGGTAATGACTGAGCCATTCTTAATATATTTAACCTTTTGATGCAAGGTTGAAGGAATAGCACCAACATTGTTAATCCATGGTCTTCCCAGCAGCATATTGTAATCAGACTCAATCTCCATTACTTGGAATAACACCTCAAATCGTCTTGGACCGATTTCCTATGGCAGTACCATTTCCCCAAGGATGCTTTTTTTTGCTCCATCAAAAGCTTTCACAATCATTACTTGCGGTGAAATACCATCCTTGTTTATTGACAAGTAGCTCAAGGTTGACACTGGTAAGACGTTTAGTCCTGACCCTCCATCAATGAGAATTTTGGGCACTATATAACCTTTACATTTGAGAGTTATATACAGTGCTTGTGGGTTGGCCTGTGATACAATTTCTTCATCTAAGAAAGTGATCGTGTTGACATGTTTTATCGGATCCACCATATTCACCATACTCACCAATAAGACATCCAGTTTCACATAAGCATCTTTCAAGACTTTTACCAATGCTTTTTGGTGAGATTCGGATGACAAGATTAATGACAACAAGGAGATTCTGGTGGGAGTTTTCTTCAATTGCTCCAGTATGTCATACTCACTTTGCTTCATGATCTTTAGGAACTCCTCTTCTTCATCTTCTTCTTTTCTTTTTCTTTCCATACCAAAACCTTTTCCAGTATTCTCTTCCTCAACAAGCTTTCCTTTTTCCAGCTCTCCGGGTCCATAAACCCTTCCGCTTCTTGTTATTCCTTTTACCTCCGCTACTACTTCACTTGTTTAGACTTCCGAGGCTTCCCCTATATCTCCATAGGTTTCATAGTTCCAAGGTACAACATGTGTATCCTCATAACCAAAGGGTATTGGTTTTTTCACAGTGATCACCACTTTTTCTGGTTTTGGAGTTGGATTGAGTGATGGTATCCGAAGCACAAAGCGATCAATCACATTCACTTCTTCTTGGAAACTTAGCCTCTTTTTTGCTTGAACCACACCCAAATTAAGCAATCCCTGTATATGAGCCTTGAAATCCCAACAATTTTCTATATCATGGCCAAGACCTCCACAATGATACAAACAGCTTGATTCCATGTCATATTTCTCATCTTCTTTCATCATGGATGCAGCTGTTGTGATGTTGTACCCAGCCGTTTTCAAGTCGTTGAACACTTTTTCCATCGGTGTTCGAAGATTCAAAACTTTCTTAATCAAAGGTTCTTTTGCCTCCAAGGCATTCACCCTACTTCCTCCTTCATGTTTTGGGATCGGGTTATTAACAATGTTTGGCTTCGAATCTTCTTGAAGGTCCAGCCTTCCACAAGCAATTAATCTTCCCGCAATATCCATGTGATATTTGCAAGTAAGATTTGGGTTGTACCATGCTGGAAATGGTGGTTCCAATGGGTGCACTGGATATGCAAAGATCAGGTGAGCATCAACTAGTTTTTGAAAGAGGTCGGTATTCGAAATGGATAGCTTTGGAAAAGGTGGAAGGTTAGGAAATCGATTACGGTTCTGGTTTTGGAAATTTGGCCGGGGTGCTGGGGTGTATGTTGGGCGAGTTGGTTGATATGGCCTTATGTGAATATTGTTAACTTGTGGCTGCGGGTATGAGACAGTGTTTGTGGTTGGTGTGGTTTGGTAAGATGGGTAAGGAGCAATAGGTGTATGGTATGATGACAGTTGGGGTCGTGGACGTGTCGGTGTATACCTTGGGATGGAGGATTGGTGACCTTGGACATAATTCACATCTGTTTCTTTCTTTCTAGGCGGGAAACTTTTTCTTGTGTCTTCATTGCTCATGGGAAGTTTACCGGCCTTTGCCAAGCTCTCAATCCTTTCTCCAGCGGTTATTAATTCAGAGAAATCCTTATATACTGCTCCCGCCATTGCCCCGATGTAAGGGGATCCCAAGGTTCCCAAAAAGTAGGAGCACATTTCAGTTGGGATAAGTGGTGGTTGAACTTGGGCAGCTAAGGCTCTCCATCTTTGAGCATATTGCTTGAATGATTCATCCTTCTTCTTCTGCATAGAGCTTAATTGCTCCCGGGTAGGTGCCACATCAAGATTAAACTTGTATTGGCTCATGAACAGATCAGCCAATTCTCTCCAACTAGAAATCTTTAAATGGTCTAGTTGAATGTACCATTCCAAAGCAGGTCCAGTTAGGCTTTCATGGAAGAAGCTGATGAGAAATTTTCATCCTTTGACCATGTCGCCATTTTGGTACAATAACTCTTCAAGTGAAAAAAAGGATTACTCGTCCCATCATACTTTGAGAAATCAGGAACTTTGAAATCCTTAGGGATTACTATGTCAGAAGAAGGGCAGAGTTGTTCAACTTCCACATAACCATAGGGACTAGGTCCCTGAATAGCCCTAATCTGCTCTTGAATCTTCTCCATCCATTCTTCTTTGAACTTTCCTTTTTCTGCCTCTGCACGACTATTTTCTGAGGAGGACGGCTGCTTCTGGATGACCACACGAGGTTGGCTCCCAAACAGGGGTGATATGCCCACGCTCATTAGTATGCACATTTTCTAAGGAACGATAGCCCTCTCCAATTGGGATCATCAATGGTATCGTGGGCAGTGGTTGTCCATGGAGGTTATTTGGGATTTCTCCTATGTCATTCATCCCTGAGGTGAGATTTAGAGCTGCGCTTGATACTATAGGCATACCTAATGTCGTGGTATTTGGTTGCACACTTGCTGAATGAGCTCCCAATAGATTAAGTGATTCTTGTATGGCCCGCATCATATCTTCCAGTCTTCCTTGGTTGTTTGACAATTCATTCAGTTTTCCTCTCACTGCATCAACTTCATTGCTCAGATTTCTTGCTACTTCAGAAGTAGTTGTGATTGGGATACTCCTTTCTGTGTCACAATTTCCTCCAGCCATTTTGGTCCGGGCTCTGGTATTATGAATTTGAGTTTGATCGGTATCGGTTTTCCTTAGGCGCCCAATTGTGATGAAGTTTTACCTATAAAAACAAATTTTAGTGAAAAGAAAAAGACAAAAATATAGCTATTTGTTAGAAATTATCAGTTGAACCGAATCTTGATGTGAGTATCTTTGATGATGACTGTTCCTCAGAACGTCTCGTTCAAAAGTACTAAGTCATGGATGTTGCTATGAAACCAACACAATACAAAGAAACAAAGATTCTTTTATTCATAAAGGCATATTACAAACGTCATCTTTCTTACATTCGTTCTCACAACAACCGTGAATAACACCGATTTTTTCTGTCAGGAAATGACCAAATGCCCTCGAGGTCATTTCCTGACCCGAACTCGAGGGTAAACTAACTCGGTCATCCTCGAAGTGGTCAACTCAATGTTTGAAGGGATTGAATGGCCTTTGAATGCTTATGAAGCGAAAATTTCGTTCCGCAGCTTTCGTCAAAATGACCAAAATACCCCTATAGCTGCTTTTTACGCGTAAATGTGCCGCTTGAGCCCTAACTTTCCTCCAGAGTTTTAAAACATGATTTCATGTGTCTTGAGGTCTCTGCTCAAGTCCCGGTGGTCCTGGTAGTTTTAGTGCAAAATTACGATTTTGCCCTAGAATAGTGTTTTTGAGCTTAATGACGTAATTAAGCAAACCTAAGCAATATTAGGGCTCTAAACGAAGATTAATTTATTTCCCTAATTAATCTAGAGTCAAAATAATTTATTAAAGTGCTAATTAGAACCTAAAATTGCTAGATTAAACTTAAATCCCTTTTAGGAACTCAAAGATTCCAAGTCTTAGAATCTTGAATAGTGTTATGTCTCTCCAATTCCTTAAATCAAGGAAATGTGTTTAGAGTTGTATAGTCTCTAAATTGAGGATTTAACTCTCTAATGATACAGGACCACTCCTAATTATGTCTAGACCACCTTAATTACCCATTTCCTTACCTAAACACTTTCTTACAAATTCTAATCTTAAGCATAATCAAAGATACACCTAAACACACTCTAAACCACAATTAAAATGCAAGAAACTCCTCCTCCTTGGCTAATGAAGTTTCGCCAGCACACTCCACATTGGCCACATGTTTAATTATTTTCTCCTCAAAGAACCATGCTTGAGGCCATACCTTGTACCATACCTCCCCATACTTTAAGCCATCCCTCACCATGCCTCAAGAACAGATTAACTCACCTCATGGAACTTATGGGAAGCCTTCCAATCTGCACATATAGCTCTAAGCCTCTCCTCCATGAGCTCCCTCCATTTGTTTCAATTCTCTATAAATAGAATGCCTTGAGGAGCTTGCACCACTTTTAGATCATTTGCCAAGTTTAGGAAACACTCAAAGCTTTTTCTTTTTCTCTCAAAGTCTTTGTGTTCTTCAAGTTCTTGGAGTTCTTCAAGTTCTTCATCTTCTTCATCTTCTTCTTCCATCTTCAAGTTCATCACACCAAGTAGGGATTTTCTTTCATGTATTCTTTCTTTAAAGTTCTTGTTCTAAGCTTAATGTTCATAGTTTCTCTTGATTCTTTTAGAACTTCTTTTCTTTCCTTTACCTTTTCATTTTCGCTCATGGGCCTTGGAGAACAAAGGAATGAGAGCTTGATGATGAGAGTTTCATGATGATGTTCATCACTTGAAACAAACTCTAGAGCTTGATTTTTGTTCTTGAGCAAAAGTGTTTCTAGATTTTCCTTTCTTGAACTTTTGAGAACTTTAACTTTGATGGTGTTTTAAAATGGCTCTATGAACTCAATGATGAGGACTCATGATGTTGGTGTTAATATATCATCAAGATCATGGACTCAGAGTTTTAAAATGCACTTTTCTTTCTTGGAGATTTGGCCATTTCCTTGAGATTTTCTAAGTTTCATAGTTTGATTCCCAAAGATGTTATGTTGAGTTCTAAGAACTCCAAGCTTGACTTTACCTTGTTTGAATGAGTTTGGGTTAAGATTTAAGTTCCTTTAAAGTCTTGTTAAGAGCTCTAGAAAGATAAAATGAACTTGCATAATTTATTTTATGCTTGCATTCATATTTACATTCTTGCTATGCATCTTTATTTTCAAGCTATCACCTAAGAACATAAAGATTAAAATGGAACTTGCATCTTCACTTAATTTAATTCTCAAGCCTTTTATTTCAGCCTAAAGTCGATTGTTGTTGTCCCAGAGCACTAAAATAAAGAATTGAACTTGCATTATCACCTAATTAATTTCTAATGCCTATCTATTTCGGCCTTAAAGTCGATTGTTGTTGGGCCAAGAGCACTAAAATAAAGAATTGAATCTTGCATATTTACTTTCAAGCTTGCATGCTTAAGATTATGTTTCGTGATATTTACTTTCAAGCTTGCACGTTTAAATTATGCCTTGCATATTTAATTTCAAGTCATCACTTTACTTTGAAAGCAAGATTAAAAATGAAAAGCATGAGCACGCTTAGTTTATGTCAGAATTAAGAACCTAGAGCTCAAAGACTTGCCCATTTCATTCCAAGTTAAAGTTTAATGCAAACCACACTTTGAATGTATGTTTTTCGGCCAAGTAGTGATGGTGGACTTGCAATGAATTTTCATCTAGCTACTAGGACCAATAGCCTATGTTTTGAGTTTTCCTTAAAGTTTTACAATTCTTTATAAGGTTATGTCATTATAAGTTGTGATTCCAATATCTTTTAGGGGATGGAATATGTTTTGGTCAGTGACCTAAGGCTTCACTTAGCCTCTTGATGAATTAAAATGTATTGCAAAGAGTTTTAGAAATTCTAAATTGATTCCAAGAGAAACTAGTTAACTTATGTACCTAGAAATGTCAATTTAATTCTCTTATTGAGGCAAGATGTTTTCGGTTCTGATGTGATGAATGTGATGCTGTATGATGATGTTTTAATGTGTTGGAATGTGTGAAAATATCATATGATGATGCAGAAGCGATCCTATGCATCATAGGTAAGAAACTAGCTAACTAGAAATACCGTAAAGCTAGAATTTAACATAGTTTTGACCCATTTGTTTATGGAACTAATCCAAACTGTTTTAATGGGGACATAATCAGATTTAGATTGTTTAGACATGAAAAACTTGGTGTCATTTGAGTTAGAATTGAATTCTAGCACCTATGGGGAAACTAGTAACTAGAAAACCGTAAAAATGCAAATGTAGAACTCTTAGAACATTTAATTTTATGGATTCTGTCCAGCACCCTTACAACATGATAAACATGATTAATAATTAGTCCTTAAGCATAGGAATGCCTCATAATTGATCTAGATTTAATCCAGAGCCTCTAAAAGCGAACCAAGAAAGGGTCTAAAACGAAGTTCTAGAACCCCGTATTCACATGTTAGATTTCCACCCCTATGCTATTCAGAATTAAAAGTAAAATGAGAGGATTATGAATGATGTTTAATTATGAGCCTTAGGTGCTTAAAATATGAACGACGGGTGTAGAGAACTATATCTCAAGATTAAGACCCGTAAGGGTCAAAGCATAAGCTACCATAAGGGTAAACGTTTGGATGATTTATGATGATGCATGAAGTATGCTAATGATGATGATGTTATTCATATGAGGAATTTATGAGATTATATGTTAATGTGGCATAAAGCAAATTTGGAAGGAAATTCGTAATGACCGCTTTGGCCACGACTCTCACAAATTTGGGGACTTAAAGAGATTTTGAAAATTAAGGTACTAAGATGGGTTCTAGGATGATGACCGTTCGGCCAGCACCTCCATAGAACTCATGTGACATCGGTACCATTTTATACTCTTAGGTGACACCGTTCCGGCCGAAAGCACCCCTAAGAGTTTTTGTCCCCTAACCCGTACTCGTATAGTGGGATTTATGATACGCTTATCGTTAAGTGGTAAGTAAGAACCAGCGACTAGTGACGACTAGTTAAGGTATGAGCTCATAACCTAGATGTATGACATATGTTCTGGGTGACACCGGTTCGGCCGAGCACCCCCAGTTCGATTGTCTTTTAGGGTGGCCCATGAGGAAGAGAAGTTCATGATTATGATTATGTCACTCAGTTTTGTCCCATATGAATGTTACTATTGCCACTTTATGCCACCAATGATGATGATGCTTGATGTTATGTTTAATGTATGTGCATTAGGTAGTGCCATGCATACATTTTCTATTATGTTGCATTCATGACATTAAGATCATCCTAAAATGAACGGGCCTTGGCTAACGTATATTTTGAAGTTTAAATGAACTAAATGCATGTTCAGACTTTTCATAATTAAACCCCAAGGTTTCGAGGACGTAGATGATGGCACCTAGGTAGTAGGAGGCCCTACCGAGATTCTTTAGCAAGATTCTCACTCCTCTATCTCTTTCTTTCCGGCCACGCTCTTGAGATGGCGGCGTCAGTAGTGTTCGTGGACACGCCTATTACGGGAGGTGCACCATGACCGGGACCACGGTCATTCCATTTTGTGCGGTCGATGCACGCTAGAGTATTCATGTTCATGGGTCCGACCTTCACCTCCAGTACATTCCCATCGCTTTCTCCCCGCCTCTCACCTTTTGGCGATGACCTAGTGTTCGAGCGCCAGACGCCCCCGAGAGGAGAGGCTACGCCAGACTTCCACCTTCCGCATCCGCCGCTCGAGACTACCCCGAGTATGTGCCCTGCTGCCCATCGCCCTTCTCGAAATGGATCCTTCCGAGGATTCGCCACCAGTACCCTCCGAGGGATCTTCCCCACCATACCATGGACTTCGGAGAGGATAGCGAGCCCACCGTGACTCGGCCGAGGCACGAGACGACGACCGAGATGCGCCATACCTGGAGTCATATTTCGATCCCCACTCGCCTTTTCACACCCGAGGAGCTCGCTCGCTTTCCCGGATATCTGCCTCGATCACGAGATGGTCGCCAGTAGGAGTTCGAGGATGGCCCGAGTTAGAACACACACCACTTAGATGGGGATGAACCTTCCTTTGTTTAAAGGTTATCCTATTAGTTGCACTCGGGTAGGGGAGTAGATTATGTTTATGTTTATGTTGTATTTTCTTTCATGTATTTCCATGTACTAAACCAAGTCCCACGCTTATAAGTGGGCAAATTATAATTATATATGAGATGTTATTCAGTGTCTCTCATGATGTGCCCTTATATGCTTTATGCTATGACGTTATGAGATGTATGTTTTGTCCACGTAGTTATATCGCATCACGCTGGCTCTCACTTTCATTTCAAAAAAAATTACCCGTGATTCGCTAAGTAATTCAAAGTTAAATGAGAACTATGAAGTAACAAACTAATGATTAACCTAAATATGTTCTAGAGTATTGGGTTAAAAATTAGGATGTTACAACAACAAAAGAAAATACACCGTAAAGCCACAAATGCCTTTCTCAAC
This sequence comes from Dalbergia cochinchinensis, assembly GCA_031216125.1. Lineage (NCBI taxonomy): Eukaryota > Viridiplantae > Streptophyta > Magnoliopsida > Fabales > Fabaceae > Dalbergia > Dalbergia cochinchinensis. The sequence continues at coordinate 27,373,774 of CM062371.1, forward strand.
ATCTCTCAGCAATCATTTGCTTCATTCTTCCAATCAAATCTTTACAATAGTCAATAAAATTGCTAATCTCAATTGGGGTTTTGAAAGGGATTATTCCTTGCTCAGCCAATCCTAAATAGCTTGGAACATCTTCTATAGTTGCGTTAGCCAACCTTGCCAAGTTTGAGAAGCGAGTCTTCAACTCATGAATAATGTGATTTTGATGTTGTACTTCAAAATCCAAACTTGCCGTTCTTTTCTTTTCTTCTCCCAGAGCAACTTGATATTTCACGATTTCATCATTCATGTGTTAGCTTAATTCTTCAATCTTCCTTTGGTATTCCTCATTCAATTCTTCCATTTGCTGTTGCATTTGCTCTTTGCCTTTTAACGTAGCTTCTTCAACAACTTTGGCCTTTTGGAGTAATTTCTTCAATTGTTGATTTTCAGCTAGTGCCTTGTCACGTTCTTGTCTTCAAAGCCCTGGCTCTTTGTTGGCTGCTTTGAGACATTCTTTGGTTTTCATCATGTGCTCGTGGCCCATCTTCAACTTTTTACTTGTTCCTTCTAGAACTCGATCCTTTTCAGTGCTTTCTCGTTTTAAGGTTGCGTAGTTATAATGGGCATTTTTCAATTCGGCTTCTATTTGCATCTTTTCTTGTTCAGCCTTGTCTAATTTTTCTTTCACTTCTTTGATTTCTTCTTTTTCATTGAAGTGCCAGGTTGCCGCCTTGTCCAAAGGAGTAATTGTTAAGGCCCTGAATGGTAGCTTGATCTCTTGAGCCCTATTTTTCACCCATTGACGGTAACTTTCTTTCACAGCACAACTCCTAGCTCCCAGTTCTTTTCCTTTCTTGACAACCTTGTTCCAGGAAAATCGGATCTTCTATAGTAAACCAAGATCTTTGGAATCTTGGTAATATGAGACAAATGGAGTGATTGCAGCTTCCGCAAGAGATCCCATCATGGGGTAGCCAAGTTGGCGCAATACCAATGCTGGATTATAATTTATGCATCCTCGGGTACCCATGAGGGGTACATTTGGGAAGCTTCCGCACTGATAAATCAAAGTTTGCCCATCTTCCCACCAAGGGTACCATCGTATCATCTTTTCATTTAACTTGGCCAGATCTTGGGCCCACTCTTGTCCATTCTTCTTCTTGATATTATGCATTCGTAGATCTTCAATAGGACAGGGCACCTTGTAACTCCTTTGGAATATGTGCGTGGTAGCCCACACATACAAGATTGGTAAACAGCACAGAATTCTTTTGCCATTCCTCTCATAGCAAAAGTTTAGGGTGCAATAGACATTTGCCAAAAGAGCTGGAATAGGATTATGACCATGAAACTTGCGAGCAAGGAATACATCAATAGCTACAAAGTCTACCAAACCTTCAATATTCGGAAATAAGACAGTGCCATAGATAGTGAGGGCCAGTACATCTATAAAGGTATCCCAGTCCTCATTTTGAGCCAAACGGTGCATATGCCCTTCCAGGTAATCCTTTGGGAATCCATAGGTCCTATTTCTACATTTCTGTGCTTCACGCAAATCCTTCACTCCTATCCTTAGGACAGTTGATATGGTATGTAAAGAAGGATAATGACCTTGATAGTGATAAGGTTTTTCTCCTTCTAGTGGCAATCCCAGGATTTTTTCAAATTCCTCAATGGTTGGCGCTAACTGAAAGTCTTGAAAGGTAAAACATCGGAGCAAAGGATCATAGTATTGTGCCAGTGCTGTGATTGCCTCTTCCTGCTCTTCCACTTCTAAAAGATCCAAAATCTTTCCATATTTTCGGGTAAGAGAAAGGCACTGTGATACTCTCAACAATTGGCCCAAAGATCTCAGGCTTTTTGTGTCAGGTGTCTTGGCTTTAAGACGTAGAGTTCTTTTCAATTTTTCATTTTCCTGACTGTCTGGTCTCATATTTGCTTCCATTTTACCAAGATACTCGCAATAAGATTCAATTCAACTTTCTAACAAACCTGCCATAACAAAAAAAAACTTAATTTAAATGAAAGAAAGAATAATAAACAAATTAGGAAATGAAAAGATTATATACAAAGAAAAATGATAGGAAAGAGTTTAGGAAAATGCATGCTCTCTTTGTGTCCTATTTGAGGTAAATTCTAGAGGTCAATTCTATGGTCCTATGGTCATTCTATTTTGTGAACACTTTCCCCGGGTGGGTCTATATTCTCAGAATTCTATGGCTTCTAGAGTTAAGACTCATTTCAGAATGTTATCTACAACAGCAGGTGAACCGCTAGGTGTAGGACATTCATGAAAGAATCACACTCTAAACGAGATTTTCGTGATAACCAAACAGGATGAACATCCAAAATGGCTACCATTACACAATCTCTTACCTATCTCAAGTTGTACTCAGACCCGGGTATAGGGCCCCACTCGTGTGTGATTAATGTGTAAGTATTGTGTGTGAAGAGAGCATACAAACCTGAAATCCTAAAACTACCCATAACTAATACCTGCAAAAATAACACAAACAAATATGTACAGAACTCAGAAATAGTCATCTACCCTAAGGTTTTAACAAATAAAGCCATCATTATAAATAAACACATGAAAACTCTACAAATGAATAAAGCATAAAGAAAAATACTAGACAAAGTAAACTAAGAAAATAAATATTATGTACAGAACTCAGAAATAGTCATCTACCCTAAGGTTAAAACTATCATTATAAATAAACACATGAAATACAAAACTCTACAAAGGAATAAAGCGTAAAGAAAAATACTAGACAAAGTAAACTAAGAAAATAAACATCAAAAGGCTATATTTAATTTGCACCATTAACTAAAATAGGCCTGACTCTCTTGGAAATCCTCAGTGCAGTCGCCATCTGTCGCAACCGGGATCGCGACAGGGACGGCGAAAAAAGAAATTCTGTTTTGAAAATTATGGAGTCGCCACCAAGTTTATTAGAATTTGAGAAAACATGGAAAAACCCATTTATTTTGAGAAAAAAAAAGGGTCTTTGAAACCAGATTTGAGTTCGGGAGTCAGTTATGCATAGGGAAGGGTAGGAGTTTAATCCTGCGCACCCCTAATACACCCGTCTCTAGGCAGTACCTTTAATTGATTTGTGCAAATTATTAATAACCTTTTAAATATTTATTTTTTATTACAAGAAAATTAAAAGGAATTTGTTTTTTTTCTTAAAAGAAAAGAATTTTTTAGAGCACCAAACTGTCACAGTTCAGTTGTCCTAAATGACAAGTTAACGAGCCGTCACGACTAAGTTAACCTTTTTTTTATTTGAAACGAAGCATTTGACAATAGGCATATAATTTAAATTGATTTTAACCTAAAATAAAAGAATTCTTCTAAATAATAAATATTTGCAAATAGAATCTAAAAAAGTGAAGATTTATTTTTGGTATTTTTGTAAGAGAAAATATAAAAAACTTTACGAGAGATATTTAGAACCTCAAGTTGTCACAACTCAGATGTCCAAATATCAAATTAACAAGCCGTCACGGCTAAATTAACCTCATTATTTGAAATAAAATTTTTGATAAATAAATGAATAAATTTAAATCGAAAATGAGAATATAAATTATAAATATTTACAAATAAGATAAAAAGAAATTTATATCTTTTATATTTTTAAGAAAACAAATATATAAAAAAATAAATATTTTTAGGGAAATTTTCAGGTCATTAAGCTGTCACAACTCAAATGCCCGAAATATTGAGTTAACAAGCTGTCACGGTTAAATTAACATCTTTATCTAAAATTCCCCACATAAATGAATATTAAATAAAATATTTCAAAGAAAAATTATTAGAGAAATTATTTATAAATACACCAAATACAAATATTGCATTAAAAGAAAATTTACAAGAAAAAAAAAGAAAATGTATTAGGAAAAAATTTGCAAATAAAATGAATTATGAAAAGCTAATTTTGACTTGATAGGGATCGGAATCGCCTGCTCGTACGTATCCCCTGGTGTAATAGGGAATTCAAAGTCACATAGTTCTATAGAGAAAAGATTCTGTGTTGATTGATTAAAAGAGAAGAAAAAAAAACGTTGATTAATTTTAATTTTTTGCAAGAGATTTTAGAATATCAAGCTGTCACAGCTAAAATATCCTTAAAACATAGAGTTAACAAGTCGTCTTAGCTCAATTAACCCCCCTTTTTATCTAAGCTAACACTACATTAATTCAAAAAAAGAAAAAAAACTCTTTTTATCCTTTTATAATTAAATTACTTTTGAAACTAATTTATTCAATTTTCATTCAAATGGTAATACTAAAACAAAATCATGAAATTTTCTTAGCAAATTAAATGTTTTCAAACCAAATTAAATAAAGAAACTTTTTTTTTTATTTTTACCAAAAATAGATCCAAACTCAACAAGAAAAGCTAACAGGCCAAATCAAGAACAAGACAAATACTGGTTAAATAATCTAATCCAAATTTAAAAGATAAATTCAAATGAACAGAGCCAGAATAAAATCCAACAAAACATAACCAAAATAATAAATAAAATATATATGTATAAAAAAAAAACTTTTCCTAACTTATCTCGAGACACATACTCACCTTCATACACATAAAACCCAAACAAAACCCAAACACATACACTCACCCACCCCACTCCCACGGCATTCTCACACACACACGCACACTCCTCTCACCGACACTCTCACTCACGCACATTGTCACAAATTCACCCACACGCACACACAAAAACTAAAATGAAAGCAAGAAAGAAAAATAAAACAAAGGGGAAGAGGGGCTGAGAGGCAGAGAGAGGGAGAGAGAAGCGAAAAAAGAGAGAGAAGGGAACCAAGAGAGGGAGCGGCCAAGAGGATGAGAGATTGAGAGACAGAGCAAGGGAAAAAGGGAAAAGAATAGCCACGCCGGCGGAGAGGGGATTGACCACGCAGGGGACGGGGAGGAGAGGGCCGATTTCACGGCGGAGGGTGTCGACGGCGGCAGTCAGATCTGGGGTTCTTGCGGCTGTAGAAGGAAGCGCTTGGGCTCGGTGGTGAAGGAGAAGAGGTCGCGGTCTAGTCGAGGAGCAGAGGCTAGACTCCGTATCGACATGGAGAGCAAGGCGGCAGCGGCGAACGGAAGCAACCGCCGTGTCTCCTATTCCTTTTTTATTATTTTTTTTGTTTGCTTTCATTTTGATATATTATTTGATTATGACTTCTACTTCTGGCTGGATTACAGGTGACCGTGATGATTGTAATGGTGAAAAGGAGGTGCGGTCGGGAAGAAGCGGTTCTCGGGTGGCTGGAACAGAGATGAGTTTCGTGAAGTGTTTGCATGATGGGAAGCTTAGCGGCGGCAATGGAGATTATAGATCGGAGGGTGAAGGCTGGCGGTGGCTTATGGAGCTCAATGGGTTCACCGCGGCGCAAGGGTGATTCGTGGCAAGGACGGTTGATGTGTGGTGGTGTATGGCTGAGATCAGGGAAGTGGGAGGTGCTAAAGGGCCGCGGTTTAATGATGATGATAATGGAGGAAAGCCACCGGTGGTGGTGGCTTTGTGAAGATGATGGTGTTTAAGGGGGTAGGAGGTTGAAGATGATGATGAGACATGGAGGAAGGCCGCCGGTGGTGGTGGCTTTGTGATGATGATGGTGTTGAAGGGGTAGGAGGTTGAAGATGATGATGAGACATGGAGGCCGCAGTGGTGGGGGAAACTGCCGCGGCCTCCCCTTTCTTTTCCACTCCTTTGGCTTTTTTTTTTCTTTAATTTTTAGATGATGATGATGATGTTATTTCTGTTGGTATTACCTTGTTGCACTGGGCTGTATTGCTGGTATCTGCTTCTGTGCTTGAAATTTTCTTTGCAGATTCCTTAAGAAAATTTTTCTTCTTTTCTTTTTTATATTGCTGATGATCCTCCATATGTATATCCTGTGTTATTATTTTTTCAACTCCACCGAAAGAGAGATCAAAATTCAAGGACACCATCATTGTGTCTGTTTTATTTTTTCATGCTTTCTCTTATCCCAATGCTTCACGAGCTTGTTTCGGGAGAAGAAGAACAAAGAGAATCTGTGATGAGAGGAGGAGCCCGTGACTCTCCTCAGTAGCAACCTCTTTTTTTCTTTTTATTATTATATTTATTTATTTTTTATTTTATCTTTTTCTTAAATGGAAACGGGCCAAGGTTGAAATGGGTTGTAACTGGTTGGGTTCTTTCTTTTTTTTATTTTTTTCTTTGAATGGGCTGAACAATAAAAAAACGCAAAACAAGAAAATTTTGTAAGTGAGAATGGGCTGAAGACAAAACAAAAATGGAGCAAACAGGACCTTGGACATACAACAAAGCTGAAATGAAAAAAAAAAATCATCAAACCCCCCCTTTTATTATTATTTATTATTATTTTATTTTTTTTGTAAGAAAAACTCAATGAAATTGTAATAAGACATGTAAATTGAATGTAAATTTTTGGATATTTTTATTAAAGATCGAACAAAATCGGGTGTTCACAGGAACTAAAACCTCAACCCAAACTTATCATGCTAAGATAAAGTAAAGACAAGAGTGAACCTCAAGGGTTCTTTAAAACACAAAGTTTCTTTTCTTGAAATGTGGTCATAAATAACAATTTTTATTAAAACTCAAGCTTTAGAGACCTTATTGTGATGAACACATAGTCATCATCTAGAAGCTCTCATCATCAAGTCATTGAGAACCTCATTGGCTAACATGGCCGAAAAGGTGAAGAAAGAAAAGGAAAAGGAACCGAAACTTTTAAGAAGAAAAAGAAACATTTGAAACTCTAGAGACCATGATCTTGATGATACATTAACACCAACATCATGAGTCCTCATCATCGAGTTCATGTAATCATTTTAAAATATCATCAAGGTGAAAGGTTTCAAGGTTCAAGAAGAAAGAACAAAAGAAAACATTTTTAACTTAAGAACAAAGATCAAGCTTTAGAGATTGTTCAAGTGATGGACATCACCACCATGAAACCTCATCATCAAGCTCTCATTCCCTTGTTCTCAAGGCCCATGGCTGAAAATGATGAAGAAAAAGGAGAGGGAAAGAAGTTCTAAAAAAGACTTCAAGAGAAACCATAAACACATAACTAGAGATGGAACTTAAATAAAGAAAATACTTGAAAGAAAATCCCTACCATGTGATTTGGAGATTGGGATGAGAGAAGAGGATGAAGAACTTGAAGAACTTGAACACTTGAACTTGAGAGAAAAAGGAAACTTTGAAGTGCTCTTTGAAAACTTACACTTAGCAAATGAACCCAAAATGATGCAAGTTCACCCAAGCATGCTATTTATAGCGAAATGAAACAAATGCAAGGTGCAAATGGGGGGAGAGGGCTTCGGCCATGCAGCACAAGGGCAGCCCCATGAGTTCCATGAGGTGAGATGTTGTGATCTTGAGGCATGGTGAGGTATGGTTCAAGGTATGGCTCAAGCATGGTTCTTTGAGTGAGAAACAAATCAACATGTGATGTAAATGAGAGAGAGAGGGCCGAAAGTGCATCAGCCATGGGGGGAGGATTTCTTGCATTTTAATTGTGATTTAGAGTTGTGTTTATGTGTATCTTTGATTAGGATTAAGATTAGGAATTTGTAAGAAAGTGTTTAGGTGAGAAAATGGGTAATCAAGGTTGTCAAGACACATTTAAGGAGTGTTCTTGCATCATTAGTGAGTAATAAACTCATTTTAGTGTATAAACAATTCTAGACACAATTCCTTGATTTAAGGAATTAGAGAGAGAAAACATTATTCAAGATTCCAAGAGTGAAATCTTGAGTTTTAGAAAAGAGATTTAAATCTAATCCAAACAATCTTAGGTTCTAATTAATTTTAATAATTTATTTTGACTCTATATTAATTATGGAAATTAATTAATCTTCGATTAGAGCTTAATATTGCTTAGGTTTGCTTGATTACATCATTAAGCTCAAAAACACTATTCTAGGGGCAAAATCGTAATTTTGCACTAAAACTGCCTAGGACTATCGGAACTCAAACAGATGCTTTGAAACATGTAAAAACATTGTTTTAAACCTCTGGGGAAAGTTTCAGGCTCAAACGGCACCTTTATTCGCGTAAAAACGCTATAGGGGTATTTTGGTCATTTTGACTCGAAACTGCAGAAAATGAGACTTTCACCTCCGAAACCACTCAAAGGTCATTCAATCCCCTTCAATCATTGAGTTGACCCTTCGAGGACTGCCGGGTCGGCCACCCTCGAATTCCGGGCCGAAAATGACCTCAGGGGCATTTTGGTCATTTTTCACTCAGACAGAAAATCGGGGCGTTACCGGGCGCGCACGCTCAAAGAGAAGCTCGTCGATGAAGGGCGAGGTAGGGGTGAAGTAGAAACTGGTGATGGGATGAGCAAACAGGTGGTCTAGAAATACAAACATATCAACGGAACAGCGACCCACGAAATGATATGACTGGTGTGTGGCATCAAAATGGAGCCCCCAAGTCGGCACGTCAACATAGATCACGAATGCCTCCATCGTCCTCTGAAGACGCGATGGAAAGAAAAGATAGAGGGAGTGAGAAACTTGATAAAGAATCTCAGTAGGGCATCCTCCTATCCTAGTGTCAGGTGTAACATCCTCCTAAGTAAAATGTCATCCTTAAGTCATCACATCAGACTTGAGAGTTGTTACTTAAAAATTAGCGAACCTTTCTTAAATAACTATAGCAAATTCGATGGGATCATGTAATAACTAGCGTAATTCGATTAAAATATATAACAAAGATACAAAACATTTATTTAAGATAAAGCCAATTACATAAGGAAGCTCTATACTATGAACTTCAATACATATACACTCTCCATTACGTTTACATACATATGACTCCAACTAAATATGGTGAACTAAAATATCAACTACTGCAATCTTGAGTTCTTTCTCATAGCAGCCATATCATTCTCTGGGTCAACCTGGAGACGACAAGGGAACACAAACACATAGGGGTGAGAATTATATAATTCTCAGTAGGGCATCCCCAAAACACGTACTAAAATATCTATCATCGTCATCATCCCAGCCACTTCGGTTTACTAGAAAAAGAGAGATCATGCACTTTATAACAATGGTTCATTTTTAGAGTTCCAAATCGTACTTCAGAAGTGGATAGTTTTTAATGATCAATCACTTAATGCATATGTATTATAATGTCAAACATTTAGCAAATCATCCTACGTAGACATTCAAAAATAACAACCAAAACATAAGTAGAAATTTCATTCTTATAAGTTTTATCGAGTAAACTTATATGCAGAAATAATAATAAATTATGCGTTCCTTTTCATGGCCAAGGAACTTAATCTAGTGCATTTTTCTCTTTTCATTGACATAGGAAAGACTTAGCTTATATCATGCAATAAAACGCAATTCAGTGTAACTTTCACTCTTCATTGACATATGAAAGACTTAGTTTATACCCAACGGGTATCTGCCGTGGACAATTCCATAATAGATAGTTTATACCAAATAGTATTTACAGTGGATCACACCACACAAGGGAAATAGACTACTTATCAGGATTGAGCTCATTCCTATAAATGATCATCAAACTTCATTTTTTTCCATTTCAGAATTACACACAGTTCTATTTCTAGTTGATACGTCTACCGACTCATAATATCTCGGGGAAAGTTCCTCTTTTTGTCTTCCCCTTAATTTAATCTAAGTCTTGTTTCTGTTTTCTCCATATGTTAGAATAGGCACACTCATAGTATTTTGGAAAAGTTCCTACTTTTGCCTTCCCCTCATTCAATTTAAGTCTTGTTTCTCCTTTCTCCATATGTCAGAATATGCACGATTAAAGTTCATATATTCTCTTTTGCCACATGTGTATACCATTCACTTTACTTTTCCAAATACATGCATGAGGCACATATACACATTCATTCACAATATGATTCCAATCATGCCTCAAACTATTCCTTAAAGTCATTCACATGCATTCATATATCATACTTGAACCCAATGTCATTATTTCATTAATTCAAAGCATCGATTCATTTTCAGCACAATGACAGATTTCACATATCCATAACACAAATTATTGTGCATTCCAAACCATCAAATCCAAGGCTATAAAAATTATCCAAGACACTTCAATGTGTCCTCAAGGTCCTCTAAAAATTTCAGAGCTAAAAGAGTTCTTTAAGTATGATAACACAATTCAAAAATTTTAGTGGTCGGAGACCACTTATACTCAGCTCAGAACTAGAAATGCATAATTTTTAGCCATAGCAAATGAACCCAAAAAATTTGAAATAAAAATCCTGGTAAAACTTCAAATGTCTCTAATATCCTGTAAAAATTTAAAAGAATAAGTCAATCATTTACTATGGTAACAAAATTAGACAAATTTACAGCTTCAGTTTCCAATAATTCAAGCAGCATGGATACACTTTAGGTTCATGATTTTTCTCAGGTAGTTAGAGTATTTATCATGCTCCACGAAAATTCTTAGAGTTGCCTTAGGATGGTAAATTTAACATATAATTTTTAAAGCTCATGAAAATTACTACAATTGCACCAGAAAATTCATGAATAAATCCTGCCCTGTTGAAATCCGAAAATCCAGCAGCATGTGTCAAATTCTCTTTTGACAAAATCCATTTTTCACAACATCAAACTACTCCACCAAAATTAACACATCAATATCAATATGTAATCAAGCAATTCAACTAACAATGTTCAGCTAAATCAGTAGGCAAATCATAAAAATAGAGTTGAATATAAAAGAGGTTTAAAATGCCCTACCCTTGGAAACTAGTCTGTCTTTGGCTCTAAAATGCTCCAAGATGGATTGCCTTCACTTCAAAGCTCCCAAACCACACCCAAAATCTTTCTAAATTAGTAAGGAAGTAAGGTATCGAGGTGAGGATTGATGGAGAATTGAGATTTTAATCGGTTAGATTTGTAGGTATTAAGGTGTAGAACAATTTTAGTGAAGGAAGATTTTGATTTTGACAACTCTAAGCTAGTGTCTATGGGATTTGAAATCAAGATGAAGCTCTTGGAAGTGGATATGAGGTTGCTGCTATTGCTTGCTGTCTTTGCCAAGAATGACATCCTTCTTGGAAAAGAAAAGAGCTAGTATTTATCTTACAAGGTGTAATGTGATTGGTTCATAAAGCATAATTTCTTTTCATTAAAAGAACTTAATATCAATGGCTAAGATTTGATCTTTCATCCAAGATAAAATCTTAGCCATTCATTTGGCATTCAAAGGGATAAACTTCATTATTTTGTAGAGATTAATTAGCTTTCAGTGTTAAAAATCACACACTAAAATTTTACCGAACGGGTAAAATATCGCACCCGGGTAATCAAACATTGCCTGAAAATTAATTTCAGGCCTAAAATTCTCATTCCTTATCATTTCTAATCTCAATCCTATTATTTTTCAGTTTTGGGAGTCTCCGGGTCCCAATTCTATGGTTTTGGTTATCCCGGCAGGCCTGCGGGCCTGCAAGTTACTATTCACTTTTTTTTATAAATCCATTGAATCATCCTCATCACTGCTAAAACTGTCAGATTTTTTAAATTACGGCTAGTAAAACATAAATTAATTTTTAAATAATTTTTAGGGTGTTACATCAGGAACCTTGGGTTTCATTATGAAATAGTGAGTGTGCATAATAAGGTTCAATTATTAAGTTCTAAAATACCAATTACCGAGGCCCATTCATTTTAATATGCATTTTGGATGTTATGAATGCATCATACCTCATCATGAAAGGCATGTCAATACAGGGTGCAACATGCTATATAAAACCATAAGTAATACATATAGAACGTGGTAAACATAGCATAAATCACTTTATTTTATTCTTTAGGTGACTTAAACTATTCTTTCTCTCGTTGGGGTCACCCTATTACTCTCTCCTCTTGAGAGTTCTAGGTTATGAGCTCATACCTTACTAGTCGTCACTAGTATACTCTTATCTTTAAGATAAGTTGACACCTGACTCTTAAGTATGGGATAGGGGCTGGGATCACCTTTTATAACCTTTAGTTTGGGGAGTCTAAAGGATCACTTCCTTATTGGATCACTTCTCATAACCTTTAATTCGGAGAGTCTAGAGGATCATTTCCACATGTTTGTATGTCACCTTAATATTAGCACGTTATATTTAAGATGCAGGAACACTACATATCATATACTGCTCATGCCTTCACATTACTTCAACACATGCATCTTAAACGATCCAAATGCAATCACAACATGCCACAACAATTCTTATAACTATTAGCCTAGTATGTCAACCCAATCATCACATACATACCCAAAAATATAGGATTACACCATCTCTTAAATTAAGCACTTTCCTTATCTCTTAATCTGTTAAACCTCTAAATCGGGTAAACCCATCTTTCGTATTTATCCATTTATGCATCTAAAGGATTAATTACAAAGATTCTCATCAATTATTGACCTTAAACATCATTAAACGAATCTAAATAGAATTGAACCGAAAAGAAAATGAACCATTTTGATGTTTTAAAAGTTATTTTTTTGACCATTTCTCGTTACCGACTTTCCCTATGATGCTGGAATTAATTCCTAAACCAATTATGAGTGATTCTAACACATATACACCTAATATAACATACTTCTATAATTTTTAAACATGCTGAAAATAGAAACTATAGTTTCAGTTTTGGGAAGCCTTAGAAGTCACGTTTTTTATCCTTTTTAATTACTAAACTTGCCTAAGGTTCCTAGAATAATTATCACATCAATTAATAGTCATTCTCACACATTTAAGCTACTCTAAACAACATACATCAAATCTGGAAATGTTAGAACAAAAATCAGAATTTAATTTTCCAAAGGTATGCAAAATTGTAATGATAAGCATTCCTAGTAACTAGTCTTTCTTAGAATTAATTCTAGATCAAGAAATACTCTTTATAATTAATTTAACCCTTAGAAAACACAAGTAAATGTCCTTAGAACAGTAGCAAAATCAGAGAACTCAATGAAAGGATTTTGGTTATGTAAATCATGTATTAACACTTTAGGAACTAACATTTTTCTCAAGGAAAAATTGTAAGACACAAACTTCAAGATCTCAAGACAACAATTATCCCCATTCTTAGAACCTTGTCCCTTGAAGAACCAATTATATTTGTAAAGATAAATATCCATGGAACCGAAAATCTTATGTAAGTTGAAAGGGTTAATTAGGTGATGACATAAACTTAAACGTGCAGATACAAACTTCATTTTAATCTTGGTATGATAAGGTGATAGCAATGGAAACATAAATATAATATGCAGAGCTTGAATATAAATATGAGAATGCAAGCTTCTATCTTTAAAGTTTAGATAATGACTTGAAATATAAATCTGCTAGACAAGAAATATAAACATGAAATACAAGTTTATTTTCTTATTTTCAAATTTTAGGTGATAACTTGGAAATAAATATGATACGCAAGGCTCAAATATAAATATGAAATGCAAAGACTTGAAATATAAATATGAATGCATTTCCATTTGTTATTTCTTTAAGTCCTAGGCTCAAGACTCTTATTAAGAGTAATAACTCTAAAACACCGCTCAACTTTAAAATTGCAAGGGGTAAGTCTTGAACTTTAAATAGCTAAGTGATAACATAACATACACATGAGAACGCACGTTTATTTTTAGCCTCTAATAACTTAAGTGATAACTTGGAAAATGAATATGAATACATGTGCATTTATTCCTATTAAGTTTCATGCTCAAGACTCTGATTTAGAGTAAGAAACACTTATCAACTTTAAGGTTGAAAGGGGTAAGTCTTGAACTTAAAATAATTAAGTGTTAACATAAACATAATATTCCATTTTATTCAAAGCAAAACTCATCAAAGAAAACCAAAAAACAACATTTTCATTTCCTAAGAACTCTTAAAACTAAAATGAAGTCTTAAACTTTAGAGGTCAAGCAAATGATGGTTTTGCAACCAATATCAAAGATCCTCATTATCAAGCCATGACTCTTGATCCATAAGGCTATCATGGCTGAAAAAGAAAGAAAGGAAAAAGGAAATCATAAAACCAAAAATGAAGAGGAGAAGGAAAGAAACAACATTTCAACATTTCAATCCAAGAATGATACAAAAGAAAAGAAGGAAAACTTTAAAATGACTCCCTACTAAAGATGTTTTTCTTATTGAAAGAAAGAGAGCTTGATCTTGAAAATGGATGAGAAGAAAAATTCTTCCTTGGGGCTAAGATGATTTCGGCCAAGAAGAAAAGAAAAGGAAGAAAGCTTTGTCTTAAGTTTTTGGTCTAGGAAGTGGAAAGGTAAAGTGTTTTAGGGAGGGTTAATGGTGGTTATGTGGTGGTTTGGGGTTGAGATGTGGCGGTTGATGGTGGTTTCTTGAAGAGTGAAGAAGAGGAAGAGGAAGAAGAAAAACTCTTAAGATCAAAGAAAGAAAGCTTAAAGTTGCAAGAGTGAGCAAAGGTTCTTGCAAGCTTTCTTTAGTTCCTATTTATAGAGAAAATAAAACATAAGGGGGTGAGAGGAGGAGAGGTGGTCGTAGCCCATGGAGAGAAAAGGGAGAGAAAAAAAATATCTCTTTGTAAGCATCATGTCATGGAGTAGTGGAGGAATGACTAGGTATGACTTCTTTTGATTTGTGTAATAAAATAAAATGAAATGAGATGGATGGAGGGGGTAACTAGTTGCATTAAGGGAATGGGGAGGAAAACCTCTCATTTTAATGTGGATGTAGGAGTGTATTTAGGAGAATCTTTGATTAGGAATTTGTAAATAAGTGTTTAGGTAAGAAAGTGAGTAATTAAGTACATTCAAGGCATGGTTAATGAGTGTTCTTGCTTATTTAGTGGAGTCAAACCCCTTCAAATCAAGATTCTCAATCACATCTAGGTTTCTTAAATTAGGGAATTGGAGAGAGAGAAAATACTATTCATGAAACATGACATAAAGTCTTGAATTGAGAAAGGGATTTTAAGTTTCTTTAAGCAATTTTAGGCCCTAATTAACTTCAATTAATTATTTTGACTCTAAATTAATTATTAAAATTAATTAATCTTTAATTAGAGCCTAATATTGCTTAGGTTTTATTAATTATGTGATTAAGCTTGTTATGCTCTTAATTAGAGGCAAAACGGTAATTTTTTCACAAAAACTTCTCAGGACCACCCGGGCTTAGACAGATATTAGATATCCCTTAAAAACAACATTTCTAACTCCCGGGCAAAGTTCGGGTCCAGTCAGGAATTAATTCTGTATTAATTAGCTATAGGGGTATTTTGGTAATTTGTGCGTAGGAACTCAAATGAGATTCTTCTGCTCTATTAATACACATAAGATACATAGTCCCCATTTAATATTAAAACAGCCCTTTGAGGATGGCCGGGGTCAGCGATCTTCATTCCCTCGGCAAAAAAGACCTCAGGGGCATTTTGGTTATTTATACACGAGAAAAATCAAGGCCTTACATTACTCCTGTAACACCCATCCTACTATAGTGCTATGCTCGAGTCATAACATTATAGTAAGTAGTTGTTACTAAAAACTTATCTTCATTCTTAACTATATGGATTATATATGTATGAGTTGTAACAAGTAGGAGCCTTGCACTAAAAACTATACAAATTTTTCGCATGTCGCAATCCTTTCAACATAATAATCAATGTATAGAGATAGTGGAAATGTAATGTGCATCCCAAGAAGTCAGCCACATGATAATTTACATTTCATATCACATCCATAGTAAGTTAAGTCATACTATTTTACTATATATATTTACACCTAATTACATATGTATTGTACATAACCCTACCTTAGCCCTCGTAGTGGCCACCTTGTCCGGGTTAGGGCCTATCAAAATACAACCGACTATATACAGGTAACCTAACTCCCTCGGTCAATGGCTCATCAAAAAGTCAATAAGAGCCTATGATAGTCAAATGATATGAGGGACTCTAAGCAAACATAAGACTCATAACAGTAGTAGCGAATGGACGAGCAAATAGTACATAAACACGGATATGAGACTCAGCGACCAGGTACAGTGACCCTAACTCCGGGTCATAATACCACTGTAATTTAGGCATCTCAAGAAAGAGCACGATCGAGGCCATCTATATAAAATACATCACACAGCAGGAATAAGAATCAATGATTCCCAATCGGAAAATACCAGCCTATTACTCAATGATACTTCAACTTAATACAAGATAAGCAAAGTAACTTCAGTTGTTCATATAATGGTCTCAATAGTCAATGACAATATTGATTATAATTTAATTCTATTAGATAATTTTAGAACTTAATGGTAGAACTTATAGGATTCTTCTGATATACTTCTTATTGGATCGTACTGTCAACAATGTAACACCGTCGCGTTATAACCTGATATAGTTCACTGGATGGAGTACGTCTACTGTGATGCCCCAAGTACACGTGTCAATGGACAAGTTCCGTATAGCCTTAGGGTCCGCCGGGACCCACCCATGCTGTCGGGTCTTAGATTTTGCTAAGTCTGGATTCTACACCTCCTTGGAGGGCTATATGTTAGAGCCACTTTCTTGGGATCAAAAGTCCCGGCAATTGTTCACAATGGCAAAACAACTTAAAGAGTGATTTTTAACGAATTTTATGAAGCCTATAAACGTTTCGTTTTTAGCCCATAAGTTTAGAAAATCGCAAAGTTTCTCGGATTTGAACTAAAACCTAAAATTTGGTTTTTGATTGGTTGGGGTTTTGATTTTTATGATATTTTATTTGAATCCAAATGGGGGGTATTTCCTTATTTATATTTATGTTTTAAAGTTAATGGAGAGTAAAATAAATGAGTAAAATAAGTGAGACAACCTAGATGCCAGGAGCACCAGGGGTGCTGACAGCAGTTTTATTATCATCGCTATAGTGGTCCAGGACCGCTATAGCGGTCACAGTTGCTGGCAGTATGGTTTTGGACATTCTGGGGACCGCTATAGCGGTCATGGTGGCAGTAGCAACGTGTTTTTGTCCCTAGGGACCACTATAGCGGTCGCAAGTGAATAGTTTGAGGGGGTGTGGGCTAGTAAGGCCGCTATAGCGGTCATACACTGCTATAGCAGTGTCAGCAGTACCCAAACTATCCAAAATGCGTCATTTCGCGTTAGTGAGACCCCCAACTTTTTTTAAACACCCCAACTCAGAAATCTTTCCCCATTTCCAAACCTTACTCTTCTTCCATCAATTTTTCTCTCATTCTCTCAAATCTACTCCATTCCATCATCCCCAATAATCAAGGTATGTTTATGTTAATAGATTTTATCTCCGTTCTTTCCATTCTTCCATGTTCTTAGGATGAGATGTTATTTTCTCTCCTTGTTGTCAAGTGGGGGTGCTCTCCTAAGGTTGTTAGGGTTATGTTTGAGCTATCTAGAGGTCATTAGAAATTAATCTAGAGTAATGGTTGCTCTATGGCAGTTGTTGGTGTCATTCCAAGCTCTCCGGGTCAAGTTGGTGGTGCCCATATACTCCCGGCTCTAAACGGTGAATGGGTTTGACCTTATTGCCTTAGTTTTATCAATATGACTACGTTTGATGCATGATATTTGTGAAATATAAGATGAGACAAAGTATAGAATATGATTTTATATGATTATGTCAAAATAGAAAAATTATGATTTATGATGATAACATGATAGAATGAGGTTTTCAAAACCATGGGATCATGATTGCTATGTTGTATGCTTTAGAAAAATGTTTTACATGGTTAAGAATGAATTTATTGAGAAAATATATGTTGTAGCAACTTTGCTTTTTATCAAATATGTTTTTCGAGTTTACGACACTATTATGTTGTCAAGATTTAGATCTCAAGCTATGTTTTGAATATTCAATGAAGATAGTTATATACATATGTTAGAGAAATGTGAACAAGAGTATGAGCCAGCTTTACAAATAAATATGTTAAATGATTTCTGAGTTTTATGACTACGAACCCCAGTACTTTGAGCTATAATTTTAGATCATCAAGTAGATGGAAAGTTATGATGGCTTAAGTTTTGAAATTTGGAACTTCAGTTTTATGGTACCAAGAGGTACGGAATTCAATATGATTCTCAGCAACTGCCAGATACATATTCTGTGGGCTTGAGATCGGGTTGCCTACAAATGGGTGATTCCTTGGGCACGATTCTCATAGCCATAGTTATGCTAAAGTCAGATTGTTAGAGTCCAAAACTCCCAGTGTACTAAGAAATTAGGGGCTCTGTTCGCCAGGGACTGAGTACCCATTTTTTAGTTATGGTTTTGTCAAACTAGTTTAGACGGTAGCTATAGAGGAACAAATAGTGAGTTAATGGCTGGGAGAAATGATCGTTAACTTTGGTACCAAGTTGTCCTTAGGGACAATCTCACAGAACAGAAAACACATGTTCTTTCCTGTGCTCGTGTCTGAAGGAAAGGAACAAAGTCTTGAGGGTGGAGCCTGTGTTTAGCACCCAATAGAGGCTAAGGGTGGAGCCCGTGTCTGGCACCCATAGGAGATTGGTTATGTCATGGTTGACATGCATAACTAGACAGATATCCATGTTTCTCTATTAGAATACTGTTAATTATATTTTCATGAATTATTGATGTTCTTCTAAGAATATTTGATTTAAGAGATATTATATATATGAAAAATGATTTTCTTGTTGGAGTAAGAACTTAGAGATGTTTTCTTATAAATTTATGAATACAGAGATATATTTTCAATGAGATTATGCATATGAATATCAAATGATTTATGATTGTTGCATGGATGATATTATATGTATATTCCTTCGTTTCCCCATATGGGTGATGGGTGAGAGCTCACTCACTGAGTCCGTTGGCTTACCCTCTCCCTTCCTTTCATAGTTGCAGGTACATGTTCAATTTCCATCCAGCTTAGTAGATTCTGCAAATTCCAGTGGTAGGCCTTATTTGAAGTAAGGCTTAGTTTAGAATTATGTTTGTAGTATAAGTGCTCCAGTTGATGTGCAGACAGGATCCTGGCCATGTAGTTAGTTTCAGATTTTGTATAAGATTTCAGTATTCGAAATAACTATGTATATGTTTACAATTTACAAGCATAGATTTAAAACAGTAAAGTTGACTCGAGTTTATGTAAGAAGCCATGAATGTAATTATGGTTTAGTTTCCAAGTATTAAGTTGGTTTTCAGATTTAAGATTTAGATCAAGTAATATAATAAAACAGTTTATGTTTACATGGTTTACATGTTTACTGAAAATGTCATAGAGCTTTCTATACTAAAGTATTTCTGGCTTGCTAAATTGGATATCAGATTTTGGATAAACATTTGGATAACGATTTAGAGGAAATTATGTTTTCAGAAAGTAATTTAAGTATAATATTATTATAAAGTATGCATTCATAGAGACACGTCACGCAGAAGGCTTACGTGGGGATGAGATTCCTCACATGCCAGTCACGTTCCCAAGTCGGGTCGTGACATCTAGCACATCTCATCTCAATAGCCTCGCTATTGTTATTCTCAATTCATCCCTTTCCTTATAACGATGTAACGCCGTCACGATTACAACATGATATAGTTCTAAGGGCGTAGCACGTCTACTACTACTTGTGAATCCACGTACCACTAAGCAATAATATTACATAAAGTTTATTTCCTTAAATTCCCTTTCTTCGCGTGTATCTTTATCATTTGTATAAAAATTCTCATAGTTATTGAGTAAGATTTATTCTTTAAGAAATCTGTTTTTCATACATTACTTTGAGATTTTTCCTTGAAATCTACTTATACTCTTATGAAATATTCTATTAAAATCTCTTGAATATGTATAATGTCTCTCTTTAATTTTTATGAGATATTTCCCATAACATTTGGTATACGGTTTTGACATTTTTTTTGCAAAGTCTACTAGGTTTTTAATAGATTTTATATCATCAGAATTTCTATTATATCTCTTGGTTAGCCACAATTCTTATCAATTTTTCTAATAGTTAAACCAAGTTCCCTGTGATGGATTCCAAGTTATTTTTACTATGAATCAACATTTCTTAGACAATAATTTCTCTAAATTTTCGAAGATACAAGCCAAGTCTTGCTACCACTTTTTCTTGCTTTGATTATTATGTATAGCAAGATCATACAAACTAAGAATTGATGCTATAAAATTTCAGCACAATAAAATTTCAACTCACACCCACTTAGAGCACCTATTTTATCATACAAACTAAGAATTAATGCTATAAATATTTCATCACATAAAATTCCAGCACTCCAAAAATTCCGATACACAAAATTTCATCATAGTCCAAGCACTTATAAATTCTGAAATTCATGTTCCAAAATACATAATCTCATTACAACTTAATCCATCACAAATTCTAAAATTTGGTTTTAGATTTTCAGCAACATAACCACAACAAAATTCAAGCACTACTTTCTTGAATATTATATAGCACAATATCATACAAGAAAATCATATATGAAGCTTAGAAGTGAAAAAAAACCCTACTTGTTCTTAAAGCTTTAGAAATGTAGCTATACCAAGACTAGACCAGCAACTTCTTCAACTTCTCTAAACCTTTTCTAAGGGCTAAAATTCATGTATAAGGGCTGTGAAGTGTTGGTGTTGGATGGTAATAAGAAGAAGTGATGGTTTGGGGGTGTTTTTGTTAAAACTTTGTTTGTATTTTTGTGAAAAATAAAGGAAATGGAGAGAGAAATGGTGACTACAATTTTTTGATAGATTTTAGGCTGAAGAATGAAGTGTGGAGTTGTGTTTATAGGTGTGCTATTTGTAACATCCTCCTAAGAACAACGTCATCCTTAAGTCATGACATTGGACTCAAGAGTTGTTACTTATAAATTAGCAGACCTTTCTTAAATAACTATAGCAAATTCGATGGGTTCTTGTAATAACTAGCGTAATTCGATTAAAATATATAATAAAGATACAAGTCAGTTACATAATGAAGCTTTAATAGATATACAATCCCTATTACATTTACATACTCATATGCCTGCAACTATATACAACATAATAAAAGCATTAAGTGCTACACTACTGCACTTTCGAGTTCTTTTGTATAGCGGTCTCTTAATTCTTTGCATCAACTTGGAGGCGACATGAGAACACAAAATATAAGGGTGAGAATTATACAATTCTTAGTAGGGTAACTCCCCAAATACACAATCATAATGTCATCGTCATCGCCCTAGCCACTTCGATTTATTAAGAAAAAGTGGTCATGCATTATATAATAATGGTTTATTTTTAAAGTTCCAAATCATACTTTCGAAGTGGGTAACTTTTAACATTCAATCACTTAATGTACATATACCATACTACTCAACATCATATACTACTAACTTTCCACTTAAATATATTGGTCTCAATGGCATATAAGACAAAATTTACTTCTTAAACTTGCCTTGGCCCTTGACTAATCTTGTCATGTATAACGCCCCGATTTTCGCTAAACTTTCATAATGACCAAATTGCCCCTGAGGTCATTTTTACCCGAAACACGAGGATCACGGCTTTTGGCCATCCTCATAGGGTTCATATGTTATATGAAGGGGATTGTATGAGCATGAGTGCCTAACAAAGTAGGAAAACCTCATTTCTGAGATTTCACAGAATGACCAAAATACCCTCGTAATGTAATTAAGGCGCTTTTAAGTTCCGCTTTCACCCGGACTTTGTTCTAGGTTCAAAACAATGATTTTAAGGCATGAACTATGTTTGTTTAAGTCCCGGAGGTTCCGGCAACTTTTGGTGAAAATTACTGCTTTGCCTCGCATATTTCATTTTCAAATTTTAACGAGCCGCTTAACTCCAAACCTAAGCAATATTAGGCTCTAATTAAAGGTTAATTAATTTTCATAATTAATCTAGACCCAAAACCATCATTTAGAATTAATTGGAACCTAAAATTGCTTAGGGAAATTCAAATCTCATCCTAGTCTTATTCTTTAAAAAGGAATAAGAATTTGTGAATAAGGTCTAATAGTTGTTTCCACTATTCACATCAACTTTTCTTTTCAAGACAAGTTGTCACACCCACACATCACTAGTCTTAGAGGTGTTGACTTCTAATCCTTCTAGACCACCCCAAACCTAGGGATTTGTGGTTTTAAATTACCTATTAGTGCACCTAAGTACCTACTTAGCATCTTTTAATCCCTAGGCTAATCTATGTCACACCAAAGCACACTTCTAGAACATGGTTTAAGGAGATATTTCTCCTCACCAAGGCTGCCAAGAATGGCGCCATTTTCCCCTAGAAAATCATCAAAAAGTTAGTCTATGTGTTCAAGCTTATCTTGTGACATATGTCTTGAACACTTTCAATCAATGATCAACTTTCAAGAAAATTGTCACTCAAGACTCAAAGAATATTTTATATGGTCAATCAAGGCTTTCAATTCATTTCTAAAATGAAAATAATTATGTCTTTCAAACTCAAAAAGAATGATTTGTTTTTGTGGTCATTCAAGCTTTCCATCAAACTTTTTCAAGACAACATGTCTTACAACACATTACCTATGCTTTGGAATTTAAGTCTAGAAAATTTTCTCCTCTTTTTGGGCATGAGAAGCATGGTTTCTCTTCAGATTTTGCAGCCCAAAATTTTAAGTTTTTATGCATTTTTAAAGGTTTGAAAATAAGGTACATGCTAGCCATACTTTAGGACATGCATAGCTAGACTTTTCACCATACTTTGAATGACTTTACACCATGCTTTGTGTAACACCCTAATATTTGACCCAATACTACTAGTAATGCATTTAGCCAAATATTAGTCGTTATTTGGTCGGGCATGGTTCATCTTCTGAGAAAATAGACTTAATCTAAAATACGAGCCAACTTTTTTTGAAATCGTTATTTAAAATAGAAGCCACAGAATTTACGTCAGATTACAGTATACGGAACGATAACATAGGAATGGCTCCAAACCATAACATCGAACATAACATCAATCATAACTGAAATACCTCATAGATAAAATATGCCTACCCTATAGTGTGACTCTTCAATACATAGTAACATGAATACTACAGAAAATGTAATACATGGAAAAGAACTCGAAAGAAGCATCCCTACCATGTGCAACCTAAGATGGATAACCTCAACACAAAAGAGGTATCATCCATACTATGTGATGTGCGCGGCACTAAGGACTACACCTCCACCTCCATAGCGCACTCACGGCACGGAGGAACGAGCCAATCCACCATGAGTTTCAGTGCGTGCATGCCTCAGGATCAACGTGTCGCCCACGCCGGTCGCGGGTCCGGCAATCGGGCCTCCGACGCTGAGTGACCGCTCTCGCCGCTTATCCGCCGCAGTAGGCGATGCGGGGCGAGCCCTCATGGTCCATGGGGAATCCTTCCGGCGGTCTTCTCCGGAAGTGCCGCGATGATGGCACGCATCGCGCGCCGTCCCGCCACGAACTGCCGAGCGGGTCCGCATGCTCAAAGATTGCGGGTCACCATAGGGATGTTGGGGAGAAGCGATAATCGCATAAGTGGTGCGAATGGCCGCCCTAAAACATGAAGATGCGCATGCATCCCTCAAAATGAAATGACCCATGCTCGGGTCATGGTGGATCTCCCACCGTGGCATGTCAATGAATAGGATTTAAGGTCGCCATCTCGCCTCAAGACGTGAATGGAAAGGAAAAGATAGAGAGTGAGATTCTTACTAAAGAAACTCGAGGGTTTTCCCTTCATCCTAGGTGTCATCATATACGCCTCGTGAATCTCGGTTTATTTATAAAATAATGGACATACGAGGTTCAGCCATGAGTTTTCCAAAAATCTCCTTTTCCAAGAACTGCTTTTTATCATGGAACTTGTGTTACATAGGCTTTTATACTAAAGTCGAGACATAAATCATGTAGCTTGGTACATAGAACGTGAAATCATATAACTGGTACATGGAACATAAATCATATAACTACATGGAACATAAATCATATAACTGGTTTACTTTAGGTGACATAAGAACCTTTACTTAACTGGCCGCTCTAATATTTCTCCCTTTGAGAAAACTCTAGGTTATGAGCTCATACCACACTAGTCAGTTACTAGCATCTAGACTTTACCCATTTGGATAAGTCAACTTCCGACTTTGGAGTACGGGTTTAGGGGCTAGAATCACATTGTCCCCACCCTTAATTCGGTGGTTTCAAAGGATTACATTCTATGTTCTAAGTCATCCTAAGTTTAACATGTTTTTACATGCCATAATTAATGCACATATATAATTACTCTCAGATCTCCAAAGTTCTTTTTAAAGAAATAATAACATGTTAATACAAGCTACATAGGATAATAGTTCACATGGCACCACATACACGCCATGAGCTAACACATCAATTCATCATCAAACTTAGAGGCACATAATCATCCCTTAAGGTAAAATCCCTAAATCGGGTAATCTCAAACTTTCCCATTACTTTCTAGTATGTTTATGGGATTGATTAACCTCATTACCATAATCCATTAAGTTCTAAATCCTAATTAATTATGGTTGGACAGCTTTATGTAGTTGTTCATATTTGATGAATTACGTGTTCAGAGAAAATGCTTTAAGCCATTTCCTCAGATCCTAATTTTTCTATGGTGCAATAATTAATACTTAGGCCAATTATGAGTCACTCCACACATCTAGACATAATCTAAATGTGATTCTAAATATTTTATCAAGGTGGGCGTAAACTCATTTTGCCATTCTTTATAGTTCTAGAATCACATATTAAGCAAACAAAGTCTCTAATAATGCGTTAAAGAGTCTAGAACAATGATCAGATACTTGGCAAGGTATTACAACATATTTAGACCGCCCAAAAGAGAATTTGCTGTGCTGAATTACTACAAGTAACCAAAACCTTTAAGGCATAAAATCATGAGAAAACCTTTCTTTCAACCATGTAACTTGCTAGTTTCTCTTGGAACCTTTTGGGACTTCAAGACCATGAAAATCAAAGTTTATTTTGCCAAAACTCATCATGGGACATCAAGGGAAGCAGCCATTTCGGCTTGCTCTTGACAATGATTCAAAACCCTGAAAACATGTTTAAAACCTTGGTTATGCAGATCAAAGCTTAGAAAAATTCTAAGACATGCATTATAGGCCCTTGTAGTTAAAATGAAACTCATCCTAGAGCCATTTACACCACATGGTCGAATCGATGTTCAAGGAGATACCCTCCTTGATTTAATTCTTTCTTAAGATGAAATGGGCAAGTCTTTGAGCTCTAAGGTTTCAAGTGATGACATAGAATAAACGTGCTATGCATTTCATTTTATAGTCCTTAGAAAATAAAGTGATAGCACAAAGTAAAAGATGAAATGCATCTCCATTCTTATTCTTAGAGTTTAGTGATGACTTGAAATATAAAATGAGATGCAAAGCTTGGAAACATAAACGCAGCATTGTGCAAGTTCATTCATTATCTTGGGTCTTAGTGATGGCATAAGAAATAAACGCAATGCAAAGCATAAACGTAAACGTGATGCAACTTTATATCTTGTTTAGAGCTCTTGCAAGATTCTTTAAAGGAAACAAGGTTTCAAACCCATAACTCATCCTCACAAGAAGAGAAAACACTAGTGTTGCTAAGTTGTATAAAAGAAGATCATATCCTCAAAGTCCATGAGGTGGCTCAATCTCATCATGAGGAAACAACCTTATTTTTGAACTCTAGGACCAAGATCTTGGTGGTTCAAACACCAACATCTCAAGTCCTCATCATTGAGTATTTTTACAATGCTCTACATTTATTAACAACACAAAACTCATGATCAACATAAAGGAAAGAAACCAAACATACTTGGCCTAGAAACCAAATTTATGCTCTAGAGTTTTGTTCTATGTGACATACATCAACATGAAGCCCTCATCATCAAGCTACTATTTTTCTAAGTCCCAAAGGCCTTCAAGGCCTAAAACCTCAAGGGAAAAGAAATGAGGTTTTC
This sequence comes from Dalbergia cochinchinensis, assembly GCA_031216125.1. Taxonomy (NCBI): domain Eukaryota; kingdom Viridiplantae; phylum Streptophyta; class Magnoliopsida; order Fabales; family Fabaceae; genus Dalbergia; species Dalbergia cochinchinensis. The sequence goes on from CM062371.1 coordinate 27,399,736, forward strand.
AAGGATCCAAGAGGAACATAACTATGTCTTGAGCAAAACTTGAAAATAATAAACTTATTTTTAGAAACTCAAGCTTTAGAGGTTGTTCATGTGACAAACATCATCACACAACTCTCATCATCAAGCTCCTCATGTTTCAAGTCCAAGAGGCTTCTATGGCCTAAAACTAACAAAGAAAAGGAAAATTTCAAGGCATCAAAGGAACATAACTCATTCTTTGACCAAGACTTGAAAAGAGAAACCTTTCTTGGAAAACTCAAACTTTAGAGTTTGATCATGTGACAAAGGCCAACATGAAGTACTCATTACAAAGCTACCATTTTTCCAAGCTCTTTAAGCCTTCATGGTCGAAAACATCAAGGAACAAAAGCTCAAAAAAGAGATTTCATGAAAACATAGCCTTGTCTTAACCAAGACATGAAAAGATGAAACTTTTCTCAAACAAAACTCAAGCTTTAGAGGTCTCATGTTAGGATGAACACATGGTCATCCCAAAAGAACACTCATCATTAAGCTTTCCTCATTTTGGTCTTTGAAATAAAAATGAAGAGGAAGAGAAAAAGAAGAAACCTAAAAATGTTTGAGAGAAAACTTGTTAACAACACAACTTTCAAACAAGATAAACATTGATCATGAAAGTAAAAGAAAGCATTCTTAAAGAGCTCCTACCTAGAGTTTGAGATTGAGAGGAAGTGAAGAAGATGAAGAGGTTGGAGAGGATGAGCTTTGAACTTGAGAGAAAGAAAAACTCAAATGCTCTAACTCAAAGCTTTAGTGAAAAATGAACAAAGGTGCTTCAAGTTCCCTAAGCTACTTATTTATAGAGAAGTGAAATGAATTAAATATTGGAGGCTTTTTGGGGGAAGAATTCGCCACATTTCAGCCACAAGAAGGAAGAAATATCTTTGTTCAAAGCATGGTGTTGGTCATTCAAAGTATGGTGAAAAAGTCTAGCTATGCATGTCCTAAAGCATGGCTAGAATGTACCTTATTTCCCAAGCTTTAAAAATGCATGAAAACACAAAATTTTGGGTTGCACAAGGGTGAAGAAAACCGTGCTCCTCATGCCCAAAAAGAAGAGAAAATTTTCTAGACTTAAATTCCCAAAGCATAGGTAATGTGTTGTAAGACATGTTGTCTTGAAAGTTTGATAGAAAGCTTGAATGACCACAAAACAAATCATTCTTTTTGAATTTGAAAGACATAATTTAATTCATTTTAGAAATGAATTGAAAACCTTGATTGACCATATAAAAATATTCTTTGAGTCTTGAGTGACAATTTTTCTTGAAAGTTGATCATTGATTGAAAGTGTTCAAGACACATGTCACAAGATAGCTTGAACACATAGACTAATTTTTTTTTTGATGATTTCTAGAGAAAATGGCGCCATTCTTGGCAGCCTTGGGGAGGAGAAATATCTCCTTAAACCATGTTCTAGAAGTGTGTTTTGTGTGACATAGATTAGCTTAGGATTAAAAATTACAAGTAGGTACTTAGGTGCACTAATAGGTTAATTAAAACCATAAATCCCTAGGTTTAGAGGTGGTCTAGAAGGATTAGGGAGTCAACACCTCTAGGACTACTGATGTGAGTGTGACAACTTGTCTCAAAAGAAGTTGATGAATAGTGGAAACACTATTCGATACTATTCACATATTCTTTTTTCCTTTTTAAAGAATAAGACTATGATGAGATTTGAATTTTCCCTAAGCAATTTTAGGTTCCAATTAATTCTAAATGATGGTTTTGGCTTTGGATTAATTATGGAAATTAATTAACCTTTAATTAGAGCCTAATATTGCTTAGGTTTGGAGTTAAACCGGCTATTGGGTTTGAAATGCAATATGCAGGGCAAACTGCACTTTACCAAAAGTTGCCCAGATCTCCTGACTTAAAACCAACATAGTTTATGCCTTAAAATCATTGTTTTGAACTCAGAACAAAGTCCGGGTCAAAACGGAACTTAATATCGCTTTAATTCTACATAGGTATTTTGGTCATTTACTGCTAAATCTTTAAATGAGGTTTTCCTGCTTTGTTAGGCACTCATGCTCATACAATCCCCTTCATATAACATATGAACCCTATGAGGATGGCCAAAGCCAGCCTCAGAGCTGGTAAAAATGACCCCAGGGGCATTTTGGTCATTATGAAAGTTTTAGCGAAAACCGGGGCGTTACACTTTGAACAAGATTTTTCCTCCCTCATATGACTGTAAAAGTGGCTGAAATTCTCCCCCCAAAAGGCCTCCAATATTCAATTCATTTCACTTCTCTAAATAGTAGAAATTTTAGGAACTTGAAGCACCTTTGTTCATTTCACTAAAGCTTTGAGTTAGAGCACTTTGAGTTTCTTTCTCTCAAGTTCAAGAGCTCATCCTCTCCAACCTCTTCATCTTCTTCACTTCCTCTCAAATCCCAAACTCTAGGTAGGGAGCTCTTCAAGAATGCTTTCTTTTATTTTCATGCTCAATGTTTATCTTGCTTGAAAGTTGTGTTGTTAGTAAGTTTTCTTCCCAAGCATTATTTCGGTTTCTTTCTTTTCTCTTCCTTTTTCATTTTCGGCCTTAAGGCCATGGTAGAGAGCTTGATGATGAGTTCTCTCAAAGATGAAACCATGAGTTCATCCTAAAGTATGAGGCCTCTAAAGCTTGAAGCTACGTTAAGAAAAAGTTCCATCCTTTCTCCTTTTTCTTTCATTTTCGGCCTCTAGACCAAAATGAGGAGAGCTTGATGATGAGTGCTCTCTTGGGATAACCATGTGTTCATCCTAACATGAGACCTCTAAAGCTTGTGTTTTGTTTGAGAAAAGTTTTATCTTTTTCATGTTTGGTTAATACAAGGCTATGTTTTCATGAAAACTCTTTGAGCTTTTTGTTCCTAGATGTTTCGGCCATGGAGGTTTAAGGTGCTTGGAAAATGGTAGCTTTGTAATGAGTGCTTCATGTTGGCCTTTGTCACATGAACAAACTCTAAAACTTGAGTTTTTCCAAGAAAGGTTTCTCTTTTTTCAAGTCTTGGTCAAGAATGAGTTATGTTTCTTTGATGTCTTGGAAACTTTCCTTTTCTTTTGTTTAGGTTTCGCCATGGAGGCCTCTTGACTTGAAATATGAGAAGCTTGATGATGAGAGTTGTGTGATGATGTTTGTCACATGAACAACCTCTAAAGCTTGAGTTTTCTAAAAATAAGTTTACTATTTTCAAGTTTTGCTCAAGACATAGTTATGTTTCTCTTGAACCTTGAAAACCTCATTTTCTTTCCCTTGAGTTTGCGGCCTTGAAGGCCTTTGGGACTTAGGAAAATGGTAGGTTGATGATGAGGGCTTCATGTTGATGTATGTCAGTATGAACAAAACTCTAGAGCATAAATTTGCTTCTAGGCCAAGTATGCTTTGCGGTTTCTTTCCTTTATATTGGTCATGAGTTTTGTGTTGTTAATAAATGTAGAGCATTGTAAAAATACTCAATGATGAGGACTTGAGATGTTGGTGTTTGAACCACCAAGATCTTGGTCCCTAGAGTTCAAAAATAAGGTTGTTTCCTCATGATGAGGATTCGGCCACCTCATGGACTTTGAGGATATGATTTTCTTTATACAACTTAGCAACACTAGTGTTTTCTTCTTGTGAGGATGAGTTATGGGTTGAAACTTTGTTTCCTTTGAAAGTCTTGCAAGAGCTCTAAACAAGATATAAAAGAAGTTGCATCCACATTTACGTTTATGCTTTGCATTAGCACGTTTATTTCTTATGCCATCACTAAGACCTAAGATAATGAATGAACTTGCACAATGCACGTTTATGTTTCAAGCTTTGCATCTCATTTTATATTTCAAGTCATCACTAAACTCTAAGAATAAGAATGGAGATGCATTTATCTTTTACTTTGTGCTATCACTTTATTTTCTAAAGGACTATAAAATGAAATGCATAGCACGTTTATTCTATGTCATCACTTGAAACTTTAGAGCTCAAAGACTTGCCCATTTTATCTTAAGAAAAGAATTAAATCAAGGAGGTATCTCCTTGAACATCATTCGGCCATGTGATGTAAATGGCTCTAGGATGAGTTTCATTTAACTACAAGAGCCTATAATGCATGTCTTAGAATTTTTCTAAGCTTTGATGCACTTAACCAAGGTTTTAAACATGTTTTCAAGTTTTGAATCATTGTCAAGAGCAAGCAAAATGGCTGCTGCCCTTGATGTTCGATGATGAGTTTTGGCAAAATAAACTTTGATTTTTCATGGTCTTGAAGTCCCAACAAGGTTCCAAGAGAAACTAGCAAGTTATATGGTTGAAAGAAAGGTTTTTCTCATGATTTTATGCCTTAAAGGTTTTCGGTTCGCCTTTAGTAATTTCAGCACCTTAAATTTGTTTTGGGTGGTCTAAATATGTTGTAATACCTTGCCAAGTATAGTGATAATTGTTCTAGACTCTTTAAAGCATTATTAGTGACTTTGTTTGCTTAATATGCGTAATTCTAGAACTATAAAGAATGACAAAATGAGTTTCAGCCCAGCCCTTGATAAAATAATTAGAATCACATTAGATTATGTCTAGATGTGTGGAGTGACTCATAATTGGCCTAGGTATTAATTATTGCACCATAGAAAAGTTTGACGCGAAAGGCTTAAAACGCATTTTCTAGAACATCGAATTCATCAAATATGAACAACTACATAAAGCTGTCCAACCATAATTAATTAGGATTTAGAACTTAATGGATTATGGTAATGAGGTTAATCAATCCCATAAATATACTAGAAAGTAATGGGAAAGTCGAGGTTACCCGATTTAGGATTTTTTACCTTAAGGGATGATTATGCGCCTAAGTTTGATGATGAATTGATGTGTTAGCTCATGACGGTATGGTGCCATGTAACTATTATCCCTATGTGATAGCTTGTATTAACATGTGATTATTGGTGTAAAAGAACTTTAGAGATGCCGAGGTAGTAATTATGTGTTATGCATTAATTATGTGGCATCTTAAAGAAACATGTTAAACTTAGGATGACTTAGAACATAAGAATGTAATCCTTTGAAACCATCAATTAATGGGTGGGGACAATGTGATTCCAAATTTCTAAACCCGCATTTAAAGTCGGGAAGCTGACTTATCCAAATGGATAAAGTCTAGATGCTAGTGACGCATTAGTGTGGTATGAGCTCATAACCTAGAGTTTTCAAAAGTGGAGAAATATTAGGGCCTCATTAAGTAAAGGTTCTTATGTCACCTAAGTAAACCGCTTATATGATTTATGTTCCATGTACCAGCTTATATGATTTATGTTCCGTACCGGCTTATATGATTTATGTTCCATGTACCGCTTATATGATTTACGCTTCTACGTACCAAGCTACATGATTTATGTCTATGACTTTAGTATAAAAGCCTATGTAACACAAGTTCCATGATAAAAAGAACGGATTCTCTGAAAATGAGATTTTGGAAAACTCATAATCTGAACCTATGTATGTCCATTATTTTATAAATAAACCCAGATTCCCCTGGAGACGATATGATGACACCTAGATAAAGGAAAACTCCCATCGAAGTTTCTTTAGTAAGAATCTCACTCCTCTATCTTTTTCCTTTCCATTACGCCTTCGAGCGAGATGGCGACCTTCGCCCTATTCATCGACACCCACTATGGGAGATCCACCACGACCTGAGTATGGGTCCTACCATTTTGAGGGCCGATGTACCTACGGTATTCATGTTCGCTGGACGCCATTTTCGGCACCGTGTCTATAGCCACCACTTCACCCCGGCATCCCCTACGATGATCTCGCGATTTTCTAACATGCACGACTCCCAATGGTAAAGCAAACCTCGCGGCCCCCTCTCGACCGCTCAACCGATTTGAGCAGATAATGCGTTCGCTGACACAACACTCGAGGAGGACCCTCATGAGGATGTCCCCATGGGTCATGAGGACTCGCTCACTCCACCGCAATGACCGACGAGCAATGAGGAGACGGTTACCCAATGACGGAGAGCTCCACCAGACCACGACCGACGCGGGCCCATCCAGCAGGGCATGCCTCGCCGCCGAGCCCGCCCATGGATTGGCTACGCCCTCCATACCCGTGATCTCATTGCATGGCGAGGGTAGGTCTCAGCAAGGCACGACACCACTAGTATGGATGAAACCCCTTTTTATGCTGGGGTTATCCATCATAGATTGCAACGGGATCTGGATGTTTTCTTTTCTTTCGGCGTATTTTTGTATTTTCGTTGTATTTATTTATACATTATGTACTTGAAAGAGCCCCCGCTAGTGGGTAGGCATTTTATCTATGAGGTATTTCGCTATGATTGATGTTATGTTCGATGTTATGGTTTGGAGCCATTCCTATGTTATCGCTCGTGATACTATGATACCGACTGTAAGTTACGCACGCTTCTATTTTAAGTAACGATTTCAAAAAAAAAGTTGGCTCGTATTTTCATTAAGTCTATTTTCTCAAGAAGATGAACCATGCCAGTAAGTAACGACTAATATTTGGCCTAAGTACGTACTAGTAGTATTGGGTCGAATATTAGGGTGTTACATCATGTCTAGGCATTACGTACCGTCATCCCCAGTGTGATAATAATGGGTAATAGACTGCTTTTCAGGACTGAGCTCATTCCTACACATGATCATTGGATTTGCTTTCTCTAATTCTCACACAGGCCTATTCCTAGTCAGGTTTACTTTTGCCGACTCAATTCAAGCGTAGTTAGGTTTACTTTCCCCAATAGACCGAATTTACTTTCTCCAGCCCAAGAATCATAAATCTTACGTTCTTTTTGGTAGTGAGGTTTACTTTCCCTAATAAACTGGATTTACTTTCTCTAGTCCAAGAAATGCAATCTCATGCTTTTCTCTCACATGCATACAATTATAAGGAGTATTCATATCTATGTATGCCTAACCTCATTAATAAGTTCACATGCTCAATTATTCATATTCACATTCATGTGCTCATGTTATACTAGTATAAGATGCCATTATTTTATCAATTCAAAGCATCAATTCAATTTCAGCACAATGGCAGATTCCACATATTCATAACACAATTTATTCTGTATTTCAAACCATAAAATCCAAGGCTATAAAATTTATCTAAGACACTACAATGTGTCCACAAAGTTCCATAAAAATTTCAGGCATAAAAAGGTCTCTAACTATATTAATAAAATCTCACAATTTCAGAGGTTACAAAACTACACACCCTCAGCCAATAGCCAGAAGTCTCAATTTTTCTACCATATCAAATGAACCCAGAACTTTGTACAAAAAATTAGAGTTGGACCTCAATATGTCCTCAACATCTTGTGAAAATTTCAACTAATAATTTGATCATTTGCTAGGGTAATAAAATTAGACACTACAAATTGGACTGGCTGGACAACACCCCTGACCTGTTCGGTTTTTCATTTTTTAAAAATAGTAAAAGTGATAAATAAGACCCAAGAAAATTACTGGAAACTCTTCCTTATGTCAGCTTTATCATATAAATTTTTTAGCTGATGATGGTATCTCAAAATCAGTGAAAAAAATCAAAACATTTCACCTGCTTGCTAAATTCGAGATTTTCAGCAGCATCATTCATAACATGGTTTTGCAAAAAGGGTTTCCTAACTTTATCAAAACTCTCTACCAAAAATAACACATCAATATCTATGTGAAATCAATCAATATAACTGAATATTTCTAGCCAATTCAATCAGAAACCATTAGATTAAAATTGGAAAGAAAAGAGAACAAATAAAACCCTACTTGAATCTCCATAGCTCTTTGCCCAGAACAATCTTCCCCAAGTGTTTTTCTTCATTCAAAATTCTTTCAAACAGCTCTTAAACCTCCCTTTGGCAATGATGTATAATCGCTCAAAGTGGAAAAATAGTGATGGATTAAAATTCTAATCGGTTAGTTTTGTAGGTATTGATGAATAGAACAAGTTTTGTGAAGAAAGTTTGTGATTTTGTCAAGATTTGGCTATGAGTTTGGAGCTTTGAATCAAGCTTCCATGGCTTTGGTGAAGCAAAATGGAGCTGGCTGGTCTTCTCCCTTGCATGGCTGAGAATGACTTGTTGGAGAAGAAAAGAAATTGTGTTTATCTTATAATTAATGTAGGAATATAATAATATATATAGTTGGATAATTTTTAATCAAAGGAAGTAAAATGGATGGCTAGGATTTAATCTTATAAAGCAAGATTAAATCTTAGCTATTCACTAAGTTAAAATGGATATACATTACCCTTTTTCTAGAGATTTAACTATCTTTCGGTGTTGAAAATTGCACACCAAAATCTTACCGAACGGGTAAAATATCGTACCCGGGTAATCAAACATTTGTCAAAAATTAATTCTAAATATAAAATCTTTATTTCTAACTTTATTTCCATGTTTTCCCAATTTTGGGCACCTTCGGGTCCCGAATCAGGGGTTTACTGTCTCCTAAACAAGCCTACAGTAAGCAAAATACTATTCATATATATATTTTTTATAAAACTGTTGGACCATCCTCATCATTGTTAAAACTGTTAGATTTTTGAAATTACGACTAACAAAACTCAAATTAATTTTTAAATAATATTTTTAGGATGTTACACTATTTATAGAGAAAGGCTAGGATTAAAATATTACTAATTTCATAATTTATTTGTCGTATTTAATTAGTTTAATTAATTAAATATTAAAACTAACACTAAAAAAATTTAATAAATTATCAATTATCATTTGAAGACATACTAAAATGTTAATGACATGATTTAAAGTCATTTATTAAATTTTAATATATTGACAAAGAATTTAATAATTAATTATTGAAAATAAGATAAACTTACTTAAACTAGTCAATCTTAATTTGGTTAATTAATTAATAAATAATTTTATTTTTAATCAAATATCATCATAAGGCTATTAGAGACATAATACATGGATTTACAAAATTTATACAAATTTTTATAATTATTTGTATTTTATTTGGTATTATTACTAGTTTTATTAGGAATTAATTAGCTAATAATTTATTTAACTATCATTAAATTATTATTATTATTTTTCTTTGATAGCCCATATGTCTAAATCTTATCTCTAATAAAGTTGTAGAGGTCGGCAAGTTGTCTTGAATGATTAATATATAAAAATGACAAATTTTACATATTTATCTTAAAGTTGCAGATACTTGATAATTCATAAAATAATCAAAAAAATCATTTTTTCTTAATATATTATCAAGAACATATTTTTATCTTATTTATACATTATCTATACTTTTTATTAAATTTTTGTACAATTTTTAGTATTTTTTATGTATTTTTACCTTAATTTGGTCTATTTTTAAATTAATTAATAACTAATTATATTTAAATAAAATATATAAATTTTTTTTGCAGCCTCCCAAGTGGATTTTGATCTGTCCAACATGATAAGGGAACAAGCTCACCATTTTTGAAAGTTTTAGTAAAAAATGGTTACCTTTGGATAATATGTCATAGAATATCTTTCACTTTTAAATATATTATTATTATTATTATTATTATTATTATTATTATTATTATTATTACTATTATTATTATTATTATTTTATGAGATTGAGTTCTAAACTATTCTAGGTGTTATTTAAGAGTATTAGTGAGATTAATCAAGATTTATAAAAATTATCTTAAAGCTTAAGTAGTTAATTAGGTATTTTAAGCTTTAGTTAAGTCAAAATTAATTTATTAAATATCAATGTGACTTTTAATACTATCCATGGTCTAATGGAGAGTCCTATTTCATGGTCCCCTTTATCTAATATCATAACTTAGTTAAAAAATTTTTTATAAGACTTAGAGTTATTTTATAGGATTTTTGGAGTTTATTTTACACCCAGGTTTGGTTTTTTTTTTTCCGTAATTATACTAATATTATACAAATTTACTAAATATTGATATTTATTATTGAAATTATCTTTAAAATATATTTATAACTCTTTTCTTTTTTTAAAAAAATAATTTTATGACACTTTCTAAGCTTTTCTAAAGTTTTTGTTAGTTTTTTTTGCAGCCAATTATTCTATAAACTTATTTTCTATCATCAATGGTATTTTTGTAATTTTACAATAAGAAGTTACACTCTTCTATAGTCTATGATTTTTCCTGAATATTTTTTACCTAAAAAAAAATCGTCACACTACCTAAATAAAAGGTTATAATATAATGATATACTAAGAAAAATTGAGCATGTTACATCCTACCATAAACAACACTTAAAAAGTGTTGCCTTATATTAAAACAAGTGTGCCTTTAGCCACTATATAGCAACATTTTTAAATGTGCTCTTTTAGCTATAAAAGCACACTTTTCAAGTGATGCTAAATAATTTGTGGCTAAATCTCCCTTTCAAAGGCAACACTTTAAAAGTGTTTCTTATAATAGTATAAGGGTACATTTTTTAAGTGTAGCAATAAAAGTGTGGCCAAAGGGGTAAATTTCTTGTAGTGATGGAGGAAAAATTTGAAATTTAAAATTTGAATTTGTATTTGAAAAAGTTAAATTCTGGTGTCAGAACCGATCAATCATCTCTTTTGCCGTAGGAGTCAATTATCCAAATATTCTAGAAGAAAGAGTTCAGAAACCATAGTTCATAAAGTAAGAGGTAGTTTCTAAAGATCATCATAAACCTCTTTTTTTTCTTTTTTTTTACAATGATTTTTGTAAGCTGATTTGACAAGTAAGCAGGCTATACTTCTAGACTCTTTTTCTTAGACACAAATGAATGATTAACACGTGTCCCTGCAAGATCTGTTTCAAGGCAACTGTCTCAAGGAAGACCTCTATAAATAGAGATGTTGTGCTCTTCAAAGATATATGACTCAATGCTGGAAAATAAAGCAGAAACGCTACCAAGTTTTTCTTTCATCTTTTTGTAAAATTCTTCACTATTTGTAAATCATTTGCTTGCATATAAAATCTTATTTTTACACTTTACAGATCATACATTCTTCTAAGGAAGAAAATATTTTATAGATCATACGTTCTTCCAATGTAGAAAATGTAGAAAGAAGTCATTCAACAATTTCCAATATCTTTTCATTGTAAATCCAAAGAAATCTTGTGTGCAGGTTAATTTGAGTGGCAACCCAAATATATAACCTTTGTATCCTTGATCCATAAGTGATCAGTGTGAGATAGCTTGAGGAGGCTTGTCAAATACTACTTGCAATGTGACTGTAAGAGTATTTTACTTGTCATAGTTTGTTAGCTTGGAAAGGCTAGTGCAAGACTACTCAGTTTAGCTTAAAGAGGTTGGTAAATAACTACTTGGTGTATGATAGTAGGGGTTGTCTATTAGTTACTGAACATAGCTTGGGAAGGCTACCATAAATACTATCTTTGTTCTTTCTCAGGTTGGAGAAAGATTTAGTGAAACTCAATGATTATTGAGAACTGGATCTAAGCAAGATTGGCCGAACTAGCATAAAACTCCTCGTATTGTATCTTTCCTTCCTTTCATCTCTTTTCTATTTCCATATTTGTCTTATTATCCATTTCTGTTTTGAAAAACTACTTTACATTTCTCTATTGCTCATCTAGTTTAGAAAGCTCTCTTTCTAAAGTCACTTACGCTATTTTCTACTGCACCACAAGTGTTACACTTGATACTTTTTAATAAAGTTTTTCAAAAGTTCATCAAGAGTAGAAAAAGGAAGAACACGATTCAATCCCTTTTCTAGTGTATTTTTCTACCTACAATATTAAGTGATCTTGAATAAATATACTTGTTTGACATTATATAACTTACACACGTACATTAATTATGTTAAGTCATACAATCACCTACTTACTAAATCATTCAACCTCTAACAACAATTCAAACCCTAAACCATAAACCCTAAATTCTACAACATTTTCTAGCTATGGCAACGCCAAATTTTGCAACGTCTAAAAAGTTGTTGCCTAAAAAGGCCTATGGTCATGGTTTATTTTACCGTTGTTAACATAGTTTTCAGAACCGAACCGATGATTGGCTTTGCCAAGGCACTAGGTCACTGATTTAATTGGCGAATCACTGGTTGAACAGGTTGAATTAGATATAATTAAATTAATATTAAAAATATAATTTAATGTAATAAAATATATGTTATCTATTAAAAAAAACAAAACATAATACTAAAAGTTGACTAACCTAGTGGCATGCTCCTTCCTCTTCTAGTAGGCAAGGGTTTCAAATCCCACATTTCACCTAGTTCACACTGGTTTGACCGGTTCACACTGATTCAACTATAGAACTGGTCCAATGGCAGAACCAAACCGGTCAGGTGGTCAGTTCACCAGTTTCCAGTCGAACCAGCCGGTCTGATCTAGTTTTTAATACTATCGTTGTTGGTGTAGTACAATTTATATAGCGTGCTGTTGCAATAATAAAAAGCTGTACTCTTTACATATACAGGCAACAATTTATGGACCGTTGGATTGTTTTTATATTAGGCTACGGTTATTTAGATCTTGTCTGTATAATTTTATAATGATACACTAGAAAGCCGTTGCTAATATAAATGGAACTTACTGTACATACAAAAAACCATTCCCTCATGTTATTACACTTAATAGGTGGCGGGACAAAATTCGCTTTTCCACCACCATTTGTTTAAATGCCCTTTTTTAATCAACAATAAAAACCCATATCAGCCCAAAACACAGGAAAGGTAAAGGACACTATTTAGGAACAAAAAGCTGACAGAGAATGGAACTACTCCGTCGGTTCTCTGATGGCCACCAACGGTGAAATTGCTCAACCACTGCCGTCGATGTCCAAGCTCAAGGCTGTCGGTGGTGCTTTCTTCAGGTTTGCCCTGTCTCGACTCACTCTCTGTCTCATTTTTCTCTGCTTTGTCTCTCTGTTTCATCTTTCTCGTCTCACACGTCTCTCTCTGTTTCGTCTTTCTCGTCTCTCTAATCTCTCTCTGTTTCGTCGTTCTCGTCTTTCTCTGTTTCGGCTATCTTTGTATGTCTCGGCTCTATTTTTCTGTGTCTCTACTTCGTGCAAGGGTTGCAAAGACGGAGGAAAGTTTTCGCCTAAGGGCAGGGAGATTTACGACATCGACAATGGAGGAACACCACATGTCTTTGCCATTGCTAGGAGTTTGGGCATTGAGTGGCCAAGAAGCTAAACCCTAGCATGAACTCAACATTTTATTTGAAATTAAACCACCCACATCAAAGCTAATCGTATGATTTTGTGGGTATTTTTTTCCGTTTAATCATATACTCAAACAATGGCATTTTTTCGCTATTATTTTAGTTTAATTTGTAGATTGGTTTGCGATGTTAAATTTATTTTGTGGATTTTGGAATTTTTTTTCTCATATATTAAAATAGTTGGAAGGTTGTTGAGAAGGACGATTGGTTTTGGAGGAAAAGTGGGGAGTGGGTGTTAAACTATAGAGGGTTGGGGATTTGGAGAGGGAGGAAAGGGTTTGGGTTAAGAGGGGTCTCTTGTAAGGTACAAACAAATTAAAATGATGATTGGGCAGTTGTAGTTGTAGTGAAAGTGGAAGTGGTTATTTGAGGTGGGAATGGTGTGGTGAGTGAAAAGGAGAAAGGCTTGAAATCGGAAGAGATGCCACTGCTTTCTTTTCCAATCTGGACTTCAGATTTCTTCTGATGCATTACATAAGGAATTGACTCCTAGGGTTGAGTTGTGCATGTGTGCGTGTGCGCACACGCGCGTGTTTTTTATTGATGCAATTTTGCTATGGTTTTGGTCAATTTTTCCTAATTCTGTTTTAGCTTTTTCCTTTTCTATTGTAAATCTATGGGCTGGCTCTATTGGTTTCGTTTCTGTGCCAATCAGAGGGACTCGTTTTTGTTATTATCAAGTTTTGTAAAGCGGCACGTGGGATGAGGGGTTTAAGGTGAGGCATTGATTGAATGGAGAGGAAGTGGAAGTATGGAACACGAAGAGCACTTTACTATAAAATTTGATGATTTAGTCTAGTTATGGATTTGGAGTAATGGGGTCATTTCTTATTTATTTCTTTTTCAAATGATCAACTTTGCGCAGCTTTCCACCCTTCTTTCACACTCCTTTGATGCTGGCTTCACCATCTGAAACCCTCTTGAAGCTGCTTCTCAGGTAATGGCTTAGTGTTTGGAAGTTTGGTTTAAGGGAAATAAGAAACATATGATGCATTTCATAGGTTTATTGGTTCCCATGTGCATTTCATACACAGTGGATTGCAGATTAGTGCATGCCCTATTTTCAGAAGGATTATTTTCCCCCTGGGGCTTACATGTTTCAATTGAGTCTGTTTATTTATTTTTCTGAAATGTTCATATAGGTATATGGTAACTTTGCTTTAAATGTTGATAGCCATTGAATTAGTCATATTCTCTCAGTGTTTGACTCTTGAAGGCACTGGTATGGTAGTTTTATGCTTGTCATTGTTTTTGCTGTCATAGACTAGGATGCTTAAGTCATTTATATTTATGAATCTAATTTTGTCTCCGTTATATAAGAGATCTTATATGTTTGCAAACCTTTAAGTCATTTATATGTATGAACCTATATGTTTGATTATATTTTGCCATTGGAAAGTATGCTTATATTGTTTGCTATTAATTATAGGACCTTAACACATTAAACCTAGTATTGATCATTGACAACAAATTGAATCTCATAAGTTATCTCTTTCAAAATTTTATGGCCCTATAGAAGTTTGATGTTGGTAATCTTTGAGTTGAGTGATATTTGATGCTCTCATTATCTACTACTTTTGTATCCTTAGCACAGGTAAAAATAATTGATTTTGTTTCTACTTCTTTGTGATGTTGAACAACCCTTTAGCATCTTGAATTGCATAAATTGAGACACTCCTCTTTGCTTCTGCCGTCACTTTTATGTATGCTAGTTATATTTTACTAAGTGATATTTGAATTAAATTTAGTGTGCTAGGAAGGAGAATAATGAACAGCCCACCCAAGCAGAAATGTTCATTGAAACTCGCCAAACCAAGAAGGGCAAACAGTTGGATGAGGATACTCTGGATGTAATTGTAAATTTCTAATTGCATGCAAGCTATTATTGTGATACATACATTTGTATGAAACTAATTGTAACTACCTTTGTTCAAATTAGGCACATTTTCATAGTGAGAATCAAAATTCTAGAGACGTTGTCATCATAGCCTTCCAATCCTTATTTGGGAAGGAAAAGCCAGGAAGAGTGCGTTGTTGTGGGAGAGTTGTCACGCCAACTATGTTAAAGAGAAGTGAAGAGATAGCCGCCCTTAAACAACAGCTTGCAAAAGAAAAAGCTTCCTTAGAAGGTAAGGTTATGTGATGCAACAGGAGATGGATGATCTAAAGTCTCTTGTTAAACTTTTGCTACAACAAAATAGCTCAGGTTTGGATAGGGAAGCCTTCATTGCTCGCTTGGGATGCGCTTCTAGTGGTCCAAACAATTCACCTACTGATCTAAACCATGAAATGGTTTAATTTATTTTATAGTTATCTCAACTGATGGCTTATAGTCTTGATATAATTTATTGTTCTGGTGGATTTGATAATTGGTTCCAATGCTTACAAATCAGTATCACTATCCTTGTATATTTTAATTTCTTATCCTTACATGTCAAAGAAGGTTAAGTTTCTTCTAATGATGCTGTTGTTTTCTTTAGGTTGTTTTGTGCTATCTTGGTATGTTGCTAGTTGTTACTGTCTATAGATGTGTTTAGGCTATTTGTTTGTGCTTTCTTACATGAAAATTATTCTCTATTGTAGCAGTGTATGTGTGGATTGCTTAAGTTTGTGCAACTATCTCTATCGTAATAGAAAGTTCTAGGAGTTGAGTCTGAAGTGGATTAAAGAATGTAGATTTGCTAAGTACGTATTGTATATTTTAGTGAGAAGTGCTGTAGTTTGACTTTGGTTTTTATTGTATTATGCTAGTTGTTCTTAGTGTTGTGGCACATTTTTTAATGGATGATGTGCTCTTTGCTGTAGTGACTAAATTACTTCTTGTTTCTCTTGATTGGTGTTTACCCTAGTTGTTATTGCTAAAATTTTTGAAAAGTCACTTATATATGTGTTTTGTGCTTGTGTTGACCCTTGTCTTATTTTATTGATTATATGTTTATGATATTTAATTTCTTGATTTTCTATAGCAAAATCATGTTGAAGGAGAGGAAGAACCCATCCACAAAGAATGTGATGATCAAATAGATAAAGAATAAAAGAGATCAAGATCTTTTGAGATGATAAAAGACTTTGATGCTGCACTTTATGACTTTGATGCTGCGGTGGCTACGCGTCCTTGAGGGTGGAGCTCGCGTGGTGGCAGAACTGAGATGTGTGACTGCGAATCGAAAGGAGGTGATTCACTACTAATGGTGGTGGTGCTGCGATGACGAGATCCAGGACAGGCGGTGGTCGTGGTGGCGGAGAGACGCGACGGCATGGCTTGTAACATCCTAATTTTTAACCCAATACTCTAGAACATATTTAGGTTAATCATTAGTCTGTTACTTCATAGTTCTCATTTAACTTTGAATTACTTAGCGGAAAATACGGGTAATTTTTTTTTTTTTTGAAATAAAAGTGAGAGTCACATGGATGATGTGTCAGAAACCATGCAAAGTAAAAACAAATCTGCCTCACAATCATCATAACGTAAGGTACATCATGAACATCATCAATATAATCTCATATATATATATAACTTGCCCACTTATAAGTGTGACTTAATTCAAGATAAGTGGAAATACATGAAAAGAAATACAACATAAAACGAAACATAATCTACTCCCTCTACCCGAGTGCATCTAATAGGATAAATCTAAACAAAAGAAAGTTTATCCCTTATTCATGTGGTAACCTCTAAGCCATCTGCCATCCTCCTCCCATCACCATCTCGTGATCGAGGCGTATATCCGGAAACCGAATGAGCTCCCTCGCGTGAAAAGGCGGAGCGTGATCTGGATATGACTCCAGAGTCCGCATTCCGCATCTGGCCGTCAGGCACGCCTGGTCAATCACGGTAGGCTCGCTTATCCTCTCCAAAGTCCATAGGTATGGAGGGGGAAGACCCTGAGGTATCCGGTGGCCTAATTTTTCTTTAAGATCCATCTCCGAGAAGGACGATGGGCAACGGGCACATACTGGTAGTCTCGAACGGCGGATGCGAAGGTGAGTACGGCGTAGCCTCTCCTTCTCTGGGACGGGCGCTCGAACACTTAGGTCGCCACCAAAAGGTGAGACAGGGAGAAACGATGGGAATGTACAGTGGGGAGTGAAGGGTCGACCCATGAACATGAATACCTAACTGCGGCATCGACCATTAAATGGAATGACCCGTGGTCCGGTCATGGTGCACCCCATGCCTGCTCTGTCCACGAACACCACGAACGCCGCCATCTCAAGACGTGACGGAAAGAAAGAGGCAGAGTGGAGGAGAATCTTGCTAAAGAATCTCAAGAGGGCCTCCTACTACCCAGGTGTCATCATCTACGCCCTCGTGAACCTCGGTTTAATTATATGAAATGACCGAACATGCATTTAGTTCATTTTAAACTTCAAAAATATACTTAGTCAAGGTCCTGTCATTTTAGTGATGATCTTAATGTCATGCGAATGCAACATAATAAAAAATGTATGCATGGCATTACCTAATGCACATACATAAACATAACATCAAGCATCATCATCATTGGTGGTATAAGTGGCAATAGTAATATCTATATGGGACAAAACATAGTGACATAATCATAATCATGAACTTTTCTTCCTCACGGGCCACCCTAAAAGACAATCGAACCTGCGCTTTATCAACCTGTCACCCGTAACGCGGTCATACATCTAGGTTAGGCGAGCTTTCATACCTTAACTACCTGGCCTAGTTCTTACTTACCACTTAACGATAACAGATTGGCATAAATCCCGACTTATCCGAGCACGGTTGGGGCAAATCTCTTGAGGTGCTCCAACCTGTCACCTAAGAGTATAAATGGTACCGATGTCACATGAGTTCTATGGAGGTGCCGCCGAACCTGTCATCCTAGAACCCATCTAAGTACCTTTAATTTTCAAAATCTCTTTAAGTCCCCAAATTTGCCGTAAATTCAAGCCAAAACGGTCATTACATCAGAAGTTTCCTTCCAAATTTATTGAAATTGGCGTGCCAAACGGTCATTACAATCAATTTCCTTCCAAATTTGCTTTATGCCACATAAACATATAACCTCATAAATTCCTCATATGAATAACATCATCATCATTAAGCATACTTCATGCATCATCATACATCATTCAAACGCTTACCTCACTCGTAGTTTATGCTTTGACCTTACGGCCTTAATCTTGAGATATAGCTCTCTAATATCCGTCTTCATATTTTATGCCCCCTATGGCTCATATTAAACATCATTCTTCATTCTCATGTTCATACTTAAATCTGAATAGCATAGATGTAATCTCTAACTCGCTTTTTACGGGTTCCTAGAACTTACGCTTTAGACCCTTTCTGCTCCGCCTTCACTGAGCGCTTATACATTAAATCTAAATCAATTACTTATAAGATTCCTATGCTTAAGGACTAATTATTAATCATATTTACCATGTTGCAAGGGTGCTGGACAGAATCCAGAAAATTAAATGTTCTAAGAGTTCTACATTTGCATTTTTACGGTTTTCTACCTACTAGTTTCCCCATAGGTGCTAGAATTCGATTCTAACTCAAATGATACCAAGTTTTTCATGTCTAAACAATCTAAATCTGATTATGTTCCCATTAAAACAGTTTGGATTGGTTCCATAAACAAATGGGTCAAAACTATGTTAAATTCTAGCTTTACGGTATTTCTAGTTAGCTTTTCTTACCTATCATGCATAGGTTCGCTTTCTACATCATCACATGATATTTTCACACATTCCAACACATTAAACATCATCATACAGCATCACATTCATCACATCAGAACCGAAAAACATCTTGCCTCAATAAGAGAATTAAATTGACATTTCTAGGTACATAAGTTAACTAGCTTGAATCAATTTGTAATTTCTAAAACTCTTGCAAAGACATTTTAAATCGCCAAGAGGCTAAGTGAAGCCTTTAGGTCACTGACTAAAACATATTCCATCCCCTAAAAGAGATTGGAATCACAACTATAATCGACATAACCTTATAAAGAATTGTCAAACTTTAAGGAAAACTCAAAACATAGTAGCTATTGGGTCCTAAGTAGCTGATGAAAACTCATTGCAAGTCCATCTTCACTACTTTCAAAAACATACATTCAAAGTGTGGTTTGTATTAAACTTTAACTTGAATGAAATGGCAAGTCCCTTTGAGCTCTGCTTCTGTTACTTACATAAACTAAACGTGTCATGCTTCTTCATTTTTAATCTTGCTTTCAAGGTAAAGTGATGACTTGAAATTAAATATGCAAGGCATAATTTAAACGCAGAACTGAAAGTAAATATAAGCATAATCTTAAACGTAAGCTCGGAAAGTAAAGATGCAAGATTCAATTCTCTTATTTTAGTGTTTGGCTCAACAACAATCGATTTAAGGCCGAAATAAATGATAGGCATTCGAGAAATTAATTTAGTGATAATGCAAGTTCAATTTTTATTTTAGTGTTTGAGGCCCAACAACAATCGATTTTAAGGCCAAATAGAGTGCTTTGAGAATTAAGTTAAGTGATGATACAAGTTCCATTTTAATCTTATGTTCTTATATGATGGCTTGAAAGTAAAGATGCATAGCAAGAAAGTAAATATGAATGCAAGCATAAAATAAATTATGCAAGTTCAATTTATCTTTCTAGGGCTCTTAACAAGACTTTAAAGTTTAACTTAAACCTCAACCCAAACTCATCAAACCAAGACAAAGTAAAAAGTCTAGAGTTCTTAGAACTCAACATACCATATTTAGAAAATCAAACATCTAGCATGAAAAGGAAAAGGTAATGGTCAAACTTCAAGGAAAGAAAAGAAATGTTTGAAACTCTAGAATCCATGATCTTGGTGATATACAACTCCAACATCATGAGACCTCATCATTGAGTCATTAGAACCATTTTGAAACAACATCAAAGTTAAGGTTCTCAAAAAGTTCAAGAAAGGAAAATCTAGAAACACTTTTGCTCAAGAACAAAATCAAGTTTGTAGAGTTTGTTTCAAAGGATGAACATCATCACTAAACTCATCATCGTTCTCATTCCTTTATTCTCCAAGGCCCATGGCCGAAAAATGAAAAGGTAAAGGAAGGAAAAGAAGTTCTAAAAAGAATCAAGAGAAACTACTAACTTTAAGCTTAGAACAAGAACTTTAAAGAAATAACACATGAAAGAAAATCCCTACTTAAGGTGTACGAACTCAAGATGGAAGAAGAAATGAAGAAGATGAAGAACTTGAAGAACTCCAAGAACTTGAAGAACACAAAGACTTTGAGAGAAAAAGAAAAGCTTTGAGTGTTTCCTAAACTAGCAAATGATCTAAAAGTGTGCAAGTTCCTCAAGATTCTATTTATAGAGAATTGAAAACAAATGGAGGATGTATGTGGGTGAGGATGGCTTCGGCCATGAGGTGCAGAATGGAGGCTCTCCATGAGTTCCATGAGGTGAGAGATAATGTGTTGAGGTGACATGGTGAGATGGTTCAAAGCATGATACTGGCCAGACGCCAAGCATGGTTCTTTGAAATAAAATACCAAACATGTGGTCAATGGGGAAAGAAAGGCTGGTCTAAATGCATCAGCCCATGGGGAGTGATTAGTTTGCATTTTAATCACAAGTCAGAGTTGTGTTTAGGTGTATCTTTGATTATGCTTAAGATTAGAATTTGTGAAAAGTGTTTAGGTAAGGTAAATGGGTAATTAAGGTGGTCTAGACATAATTAAGGAGTGGTCTTGTACCATTAGAGGGTTAAATCTCAATTTAGAGTTTAAACAACTCTAGACTCATTTCTCGACGTAATTGGAGCAGAGAAAAACACTATTCATGATTCCAAGATCAGAATCTTGAGTTCTAAAAAGGAATTTAAGTTTAATCTAAGCAATTTTAGGGCTCTAATTAACTTTAATAAATTATTTTGACTCTAGATTAATTAGGGAAATAAATTAATCTTCGCTTAGAGCCTAATATTGCTTAGGTTTGCTTAATTACGCCATTGCTTAAAAACACTATTCTGTGGGCAAAATCGTAATTTTGCACTAAAACTGCCCGACCACCGACTAAACAGATACCTCTAGACACATGAAATCATGTTTTTAAACCTTCGGGAAAGTTCCTGCTCAAACGGCACCTTTACCCGCCAGAAAACGCTTATAGGGGTATTTTGGTCATTTGACTAAACCGCTGAAAACGAAATTTTCGCTCAAAGATTCAAAGGCCATTCAATCCCTTCAAACATTGAGTTGACCTTCTTCGAGGATGACCGAGTTGGTTACCCTCGAAGTTCTGGTCAGAAATGACCTCGTGGCATTTTGGTCATTTTTCTGATAAAAATCGGGGTGTTACATGGCTACTCTGCCCTGGTTCGTCCTTTTCGATTTTTCACGATTAGAATTTGGATCGAAGTTTAAATTAATGCGCATCTCTGATATCACCTTTTATTTTCTAACATTGCTATGAGATTTTTCATTTTCAGTTTATGAGATTAGGTTTCAGATTATGATATTCTCAAAGTGTTTGGATTCCTCCGCTGTTCATCGAAGCGTCGGCATGGACATCAGGTCCGTGAGGCAAGTTTTCATTTTTTTTTTAACTTTTAATTTGTTGAGCTGATTTTTAATTTGGTGTAGCATCTATGGGCAACAATAGTTTGATATCACTCCTCTACTGGAACATATTGCTTTCCATATGCTATGCTATGAGAAATATATTATTCATATTCTCCCTTTAATGGATGCACAAGATTATAATATTATATTTTTAATTTATTATATTTTGATACTGTGATTTTATATTCTCCCTTTTGATTTGTAGTCGAATGATGATCTTCAATCTTAAAAAGGAGACAAATAGAGAAGCATGAGCTCAAGAATTAGCTTCCCAAAGAATCACAATAACATGAAATCTTGAAGTGGGTGAATTCTGGGGTATGCTCCAATTTATGACTATTTATTTTCTTTGGATTTCGTTACAGTTCTGCTTTTTTATTGGTTTGTTTGTTGAGAATTCTGATTTTTGTAAATGCTAATGCATAGCATAAAAAAGATTGGCAATATAAATAACTAAAGTCACTGACATCACCAATAACTATTTCTTACAATGTATTTATTTCTGCAGTGTTAATATCCATTTCTCTAATTCTATCTCACTTCTCAATGTTGTGTGATGCAAAAACTCTTGCTGTTATTACATGCAGCCCAAAAAATTGCAATGGTTAGTATTATCATTTGTATAGGATCCTTTTTATTCAAACTGATCACATGATTGTCACTGTTAGCTCATGATTCATTTGATCTATTTTTCAATTCTAATATTAGACACTGCTATGTTTGTGTCTGATCTGAGAAAAAATGTGAGATTTGACAAAATCAATTAACCTTTCTATTCAACTATTTGTTCTATTATTACTATTACTATATTAGCCTTTTGATTGGTAACCTGCCATTGTTTACTATTACTATGTTAACTTTATTTATTTTTATTCGATGATGTATTGTACCATTTTGGATTGGTCAACTTTGTTGAAGAGTTTGAGCATGTTTCAATTATATGTGTAGAAGAATTATATTATGTATTATATCACCCTAGAAACCATGAAAATACAATGAGAGAAACTGGAGAGTTAGTTTTAGATTTTTTAATCTTTTATTTAGGATTCTCCGCTGCTTGGTGTTTGTGTTTTTTTTTTTTTCATATGCTTTGTTCTGCATTCAGTTGGCTTTGTTGCTATTTTTTTTTTGCTCCTGTTCTTTGCCTTTTTATCTCTATTAGTCTTGGTGAATGGTTGCTACTATGTAGCTACTTATAGAGTTATTAGACATGTCATGTATTTAATAAAATTGTCAGGCAGGGGTTACTTGGCTTATTGCTAATAATATTTTGGTTTTTGAAGTTAATTTGTATAATGTGATGCACCTACGGGTTCACTAATTTATGCTGTTTTGTTTCCGTGTGTTTCAGATGAGAGGAGGACATACGTTTTTGTAGTTCGATTTTCAAAACTAAAGGTTAAAGCTTTCTTTTTTATTTTCTGGCTCTTAATTTTTGTCATGTTTTTGTCGTTATCTTGGTCTTAATAGTAGGAACTTAGGAAGCCTTCCATTGAGAACAGTGACCTAGAAGAGGAGCATTTTTGGATGCTTCCTACTGGCAATCGCTCAAACCATGATGATGGAGGAGATCAATAGGGTTCAAATTCGGAGTTAGAGCAGGAAAGTCAAGAGGGAGATATGAGTGGTATGTATGCCTCTCAAATGTGATTTAATATCTTAGAAACTTATTAATATCATAGACTTTTATAACTTGATGTTGGCTTTTATTTTTTGTCCTGTATTGTTTGGTAGGTCTTGATTTAATTTTCGGTATGAGAGCAATTGGAATTATGGTTTCAGTTTAGGTGCTAAGGTGGTTCTTTTTTTTTTTTTACTGATCTTAATTATGATTATGATATACACCCAATTGTGTCTGTTCTTGCTTTTGATGAAATAAAGTATGGATAAATCAGTGTGCAATAATTTCAATTGTTAAGGCAATTTACATTCTCTGGTCAACATTGTCTGGCTTGGTCCTTTTTTATTTTCTTGGTGACCCCTTTTTTTATATATATGTGCACCCATTTGGTTCCTGGACATGAAGATTCTTATTTTTACTGATTTTTCTTCAGTGCAATTTTCTTTCAAGGACTCTGAGATTGAGTGAAGAGTTTAGTCATCTGGCCTTAAATTTTTTCTGCTACAGGGTAGTTCTTGATATACTATTCAGATTTTGATTGCTACTATAACATGATATATTGTGCAGGGATGAAGATCGTGCCGCGGTGCTGGCAACAAGTGTGGGTTGGCTGGTTAGTGGTGGTGGCTTTCCTTCGTGATGACTGGTGTGTGTCTTCCTACATTCCTCTTTGTCTGTATAATCTCTCCATCCCATTTATAAAACTCACTTTGCTTTGAAATCCGCAAACCTATGATTTTTTCGCATTTGTGTGCTTCCGATCTGTTTGTGTTTTATAGATTTTGATCTAGATCTTAGCTGATTTTGGGTTTCAATATTTCAGTTCTTGCGATGTATCAAAGTAGTGCAATGGCTGTTGCGGTGGCTGGTTTTGAGGCATGAGGCAGGAGTGAAGAATGTTGCTGTAGAGGTCGATGACCTTTTTTGAAACCCAGTGTGGTGGCTGGTTATTGATGTGTTTTATTATTACTTTTTTCCCCCTCTAAAACATGCAACTTGGTTTATGATGGGCCACAAAGCTTCTTTTTTAATGAGTTAATATATGGGATCATTCAACTTTAATTCTTTTCTTATTTTTATTTTAGTAGTGCTGGTTCTTTTTTATTTGAGCTAACTTTGTTTCACTTAAAATAAGGTGAAAATATAAAAAATAAAAATGACAAAAAAAAAACTAAAATGTGTGAATGTTTGCTTGACCATTTGGATTGTAGCTTCATCATGTTTTTTGTTCAGTTCTCATTAGTTTAGTTCCTGTAAAAGCCCATTTTTGAATGCCTCTATTGTCCTCTTCTTCCTATAACATTAGGTTTTCGATTAAAGCTATATATTTCAATTGGTAATGCTTTTTTCTTTACTGCCGATTTTGATGATTCAACTTCATCTTTGAGCAGAACGGTGTGAAGAACTTACAAAGTAAGTATTGAAGAGTTGAGCATGTTTCAATTATATATGTAGAAAGAATTGTATGGTGTATTATATTAGACCAGAAACCATGAAAATACAATAAGAGCAGCTGGAGAGTTAGTCTTAGATTTTTTAATCTTTTATTTAGGATTTTTCGCTGCTTGGTGTTTGTGTTTTTTTTTATATGCTTTGTTCTACGTTCAGCTGGTTTTGCTGCTACTTTTTTGCTCCTGTTCTTTGCCTTTTCTTCTCTATTAGTCTTGGTGAATGGTTGCTGCTATGTAGTTGCTTATAATTTATTAGAGATGTCATGTACTGATATTGTAAGGGTTGTTTTATGTGCTTGGGTTGTCTTTGCACCTGCTGCTTACGATGCCAAAACAGATACTATGTGCTGCCTTTATGTTTCCCTCTTCTTCCTCCTCTTCTTTTATCTTCCTATTTTGTTATTTATTATCTTTCTTCTTCCTCATTTCTAAATCACGGAGCCAACGATTTCAATTGCTCTTTATTATACAGTCTTTTGCATTTTTTTGTTCTATGATAGCAAGGTTGGCGACATCTTTACAATAGTGGTAAGCTAAACTAGACCTGTGTTCTTTTTACCCTTGCATGCTCTCTTAATATTGAAACCACAAAATGGTTTCTGAATCTACTTAGTAGATATATGCTCAAATTTGTTTTTTGGTTGCAACTTATAATCAACTTCTTTTGTCAAGAGTCATGCTAGCCTGTGCTGTTTCTCATATAGTGCTCTTTTATTTATTTTTTGGCCTTTTCTATTTTTTTCCCTTTCAATTCTTTTATGAAAAAAATCGTATAGTTCTCATATTTCAAGTTATAATTTGTTTGAATAAAATTGTCAGGTTGGGGCTTCATTGGTAATGATATTTTAGTTTTCAAAGTTAATTTGTATTCTGTGATGCACCTATGAGCTGGTTTATATTTATCTATTTACTTTTATATATTGATTTTATCCGTCCTGTTTGCTTTTCTATCTGAATAAACAATTTCCAGCGGTTAAGCACATGTCATTTGCATCACTGATTTGGAGGCAATGGATGAGGATGACGCAGTTTCGAACCTGTTGGAAGAGCAAGCGGAAGTCCTTAGTTGTACTTGGTTCATGCTTCTGTTTTCTCTTTTAGAAGGTGTTATTCTAATTGATTGGATGCTTTACATGCTTTTTATTCCTACTATTACCTTAGTACAATTTTTCTATGTAATTGTGCTAACATATAAAATCTGTATATAAATTTTTGTGACTTTAGCTAAGGCTCTTTGAAATTTGTTCCATATAAGACAGCTTATACATTTCTAAGCTTCAATTTTGTAACTCAGTTCTCCTTTTTTTGGTCTTATGTTGAGCTTGGATGCTTAAAACCTCTTAAGTAGAATAGAATCATCTAAATTATCCTATTCTTCTCATATCTCAGATTAATCTTATGTTAAAATCTTAATGAGATAATGATAATTTTTCTATATTTGTTGTTTCCTATCAGAGTTATCTGTGGCCATTGCATTGTGGTGGGTACTTTACTTTATTTTCCATTTTAGATGTTCGGTCACATGCTTATGACCCACAAATCATAAAATAATGCATTGTTTGTGTTTTTTCCCCCTTTTTTTTTCTGTTTTCTGTTGTTTCTGCTGGTTTTTATGTTTTTATGTTGGTTTGTTCTGTTTTCTTAGTTCTTCTGATTGCTAGACAGTTACATGGCTGATTATTGTTGGGTTATGTCTTGCTTTGTGTTTGGTAGTTTTGGACTCCCTCCCTCCTTGGTTGAAATTTGTCTATGCTTAATTTTTTTATTCTCTTAAAGTTGGATTTCAAGGTTGACCCAAGATTCTAAGTGTTCTATAAATCTGCCTTCAATTGGATGATGAAGTTGTGCAAGGTTATGATGTTGGCCATAGATTAATTCCTTTTCATTATTGCATTAGAAGGCAACATTACATATGAAGCAAATTGTTTGTTGTGGAAATCTGTAAGCTAATTGTTTGTCGTGGATCCAATATCAGCCCTTCGGCTGTGTTGTTAATCATCACTGAAGTTATGGCAAGCTTGACACAATTTGAGTCAGGGCATATTGTTAGCTGTAGGAAAGCCACATTAGCTCAACAAATTCAAAAATGGCTTAAGGAAAACTTTACAGGTGTGTTTTTTTCCCTTTATATGTTGATTTGAATGTTTAATGATGTGCTAGGGGCTTTTGCATAATGGCTTTCATGTGCGTCAATATTTTTTCCCTCTTCGTTCGTATGGGGTTAAATGGTGCTTCAAAGAAGTGGCGTCTTTCATATAGATTATGTTAGGTCTTTATTCCAATGGTCTGTAAGTTTGCAATTGTATAAACACAACCTAAAATTGTAATGAAAATAATAGAATACTCTAATTCACACTTTTCCATAGAAAGAGTGTACAAAATTACAAATTATGACTATGATTGAATTAGCTTATTAAATTTATTGCAGAAAGTGTTTATGCAATTTTCAGCATCTTACTAATTGCAAAATACTTATCTCATTAGATTTAGTATTTCCGTGCCTTAGTTTTATTCAGGTTTATTTAATTTTCTCATTATATTATTTGATGAGATAAATCTACAATATGCAGTGTGGAATGATTGTGAGCCAAAGCATTCAATCCTATTTCTTAATTTGTCGAATATATATATTGTATAGCAGTTCTATATTTAAGTACTGATTGGTAAGAACTTGACTAATAGAACAAAAGGCCCTAAAAATGTTTTGCAATTAGTTTTTATTACAGATTTGTTGAAGGAAATGATGAACCATCAATATGCAATTATGATATCAACATTAGCGTGAAATCTATATGGTTGTTCGTATGCCATTGTGGTTGCTCATTTTGTAGAGGTTTACAGATTTCATGGATCTATTTCTGTAGTAATAGGTTTCTTAAATCAAAATCAACAAATGATTATTAACGATGTTAGATAAAGATTTGTTTCAAATATTGTAACAGATAGCTGTTGGTGGAGGATGTTATATAGATCAGAGTCAAAGCTTAAATATCCACATGGATCTTCCCAATTTTGTAATGCTGACTTCATTTCATTTTTGTGCATGGTCCAAGCTATCAGCCTTTTTCATGGGAGCAAGTTAAGAATGTCAAACTCATTGGATTATATACAGGTTTTATCCTATAGAGTTAAGGATATGTTTAAATTGTCTCCATGTTCAATCCAATGTTTAAATATCATTATTTTTTTAAATCTGTAATTCTTGAAAGTGGTTTCTCCTTTTTTAATATTTTAAATTGTATGTCTTTTGTTGAGCTTGTTGCTGTCTTATTTATTTATTGCCACTTTGTATTACGAAGATGAGGGATGGTGGGTTCAAGGCCTAACCATTGTTTCCCTTTTGGATTATTTTGGTACTTCATTTCAGGTATGATTCTTATATGCTATGTCGTATGAGTATTGTTTAGTTTCAGAGTGTGATGAATTGATTGATCTTTGTCTTTTCTTTTCTGTGTATACGTTTTCAGTATCATCCATTGAAATTTTGAAAAAATATGTATTTTTTTTTATGCTCATTTAAAGTAGAAATTTTTTTCCATAAGTACATTTGAACATATATGTGATTGTTGAGATTATAGTGACTAATTAACAGTGACCATCCAGTTACATTCTGTTCATTTTACTGTTCTGTGATAAGGATGATAGTATGCGAATAAAGACCCCACGACCATGTGATCAAGTAGAAATTGTAAATGAGGCATAATGAGGGGTGTTTGAACTATTTACAGCAAATTAAACTGACAGTCATGCAGCCCAATTAGCAGGAGTAATATGATGTTGCACCAGCAGATCATTGAAATGGCAAGGATTGGTATCAAAATGAGTGTGGTTCTACAATACAGGACCATGAAACATGTCATTCTTGCACAAATTGATGTTGTCTTGCAAGGTTATTTGATTTGCAATGTTATGATATGTGTATTGTTTAGATGCGTAGACACTTGATACTGGGGACAACTTTAGATGAAGTTATGATTATTGGGTTCTCTGCCTCTGATTTTTTTTTTCCTTTTGGTAATATGGATTTTTGTATTTAAGTGCTGGTTATATGGCACTACATTATTATGCATCGTCCCTGATTTGGGGTGAGATCGTTAGTTATAAAAAAAAAATGTCCTTTGTTTTGAAATAATGCAAACTTACCCATTATATATTATGTCGAATAAGTCCATGTATGAGACGTAAAACATAAACAAGAAAGTGGTAAGGTATTGAAAGGAAAAGGTTGAAATGAGTTTAATGAGAAATTGTCTACTTGATTTTCTTACATTGACCCATATGTTCATAAAATTTTAAATATATGAACTCATTTAAATTAATTCATTTATGTTAAGTATTAGTTATGATATAAAACTATTCAAACTTAAGTATAATATACTCATCTATTGTTAAAGTTAACCTTAATTTCTACGAACATTGTATTTAATATAAATTAGCCGTATTTATTTATATTGTACTAAATATAGTGCTTGAATTACATTTTGCTAATTGAAATAAAATATAAAATGACTAAGATAAACACAGATAATTGTTAACATTTTTTGTATTTTGAAGTCCAGATTTGGAATCAATTATATAATGATCATATAATGATGATGATGTTATTCTGTTCTTTTTTTTTAATAAAATGTTTTTTTTACTCCTTTTTTAATTAATTTTTTTGTTAAATTTTGTTGTTAATTTTAATGAAGCCGTAACTAAATGGTATAGTACATTTCATGGTTATTATGTCTTTAGGTTATGCATGTATTTCTCTATCATTATATTTTAAAGAATTATAATTTTGGGAGGACTAAGGATAACTAACAAATATGTTTTGTCTGTACATATTTTGAATATATATCTATTGAGTCTCTCTCTCAACTTCTTTAAGTAAAATATATGGTAGTTGTGGTATTATTTATCTCGATCTTATTGTTTCACTCTATAATACATGTTATCTGACAATGTATGGAATTTGACTTAATTATTGGATTAATTGATTGTGTGCATGAATTAACACTCAAACAAATGACAATTATAATTTTCCATTATCTAGATCCCTCACCAATCACCATTATCAATTTTTTTTCTCAAATCAGTTTAAATATATAATATATAAATTACTTTTGTTACCTTATAAATATTAGGTACTTTAATTTCTAAATAAATCTTTGTTGATACCGCCGTGCGTAGCACGGGTATCACACTAGTTGTTTTCTAAATGCAATACACTAGTTGACCGTCAAGGTTGACTCACTTAGTGTGCCTCCATTCATGCATTTGGTAAGGAAGCAAAAAGGGGAAGGAATTTTTGGGATGTAACTTTTGAAGAAGATAAACATATTTGACTTCATATTAAATAAATCATAAAAATTTATTACATAAAAAATTTCACCTACTTTTAGGATAACTTTAACCACAAATGAATATAGGAAAAACGTTATCTTTCTCCACTGTCTTATGCAATTTGCAACATTCTATCTTGAGCCTCGTTATCTCTTGTCATTCTCAATTCTGTTCCCTATCTCTATAGCATCCTAATAATATCACATGCTATGTTTAAGTCATATCATGGTGGATTACTACTCATGGTTGTGGAAAATTAAACTTATTTTAAATTACACTACACAAAAAAACTTTTTTGAAAAGAAACTCGCATTTTGAAATCAATAGAGTTGCAAGTTGGAACTCTAGTCGAATGTAAACATAAATCTTAAAAGTGGTGTTGACGTGGTGAAAGTTTAAAACATGTTAATATTCGTCATCTTCCACTTGAATATAATATAGCAACCATAAACTCCAGTCATAGTAAATATAAGGGCAAATTATCATGATTGCCCTATGATTTGATAAAATTCACTTTAACTCTCCTTTATTTGTTTGAGTCACGCCCACATCTCTTGGGTCCATTGTCCATTATATGATAGAGGGGAAGGTAGTGTAATGATTTTAGAAATCGGTGTAATGATTTCACAAATTCAGGGGTCTCTTCAGTAGATTTTACAAACAGAGGGGAGTTATCACGAATTTTACTAAATCTTATGGGATGTCAGTGTCCTAAATATAACCATAGTCATAGCATAGATTTTTTCCACTCACAAAATTAAAAACAAATACATCGCAACATAATTCAACTATTTGAAACCAAAT
This sequence comes from Dalbergia cochinchinensis, assembly GCA_031216125.1. NCBI lineage: Eukaryota > Viridiplantae > Streptophyta > Magnoliopsida > Fabales > Fabaceae > Dalbergia > Dalbergia cochinchinensis. The sequence goes on from CM062371.1 coordinate 27,430,710, forward strand.
ACATCCTCAAATCTTACATCTCCATAGGAAAACAAAAAAAAAAAACAAAAAGAAGACCCTAAGTAATCACACCTTTTGCCCCTAGCGCATTGGCAACCCTTTTAAGCTATGGCGAGAAATATGGTGGACAATGTTTACTCCAAAACCCTTCAGAAAGCCTTAATGCAAAATATTTTTAGTGATAACATAACCAATTTGGAGAAAATATTTTGAAGAAGGACTAATGTTTCGCTTGAGTTTCTTGAAGCAACAAATAGGTCCTTATGTTAGCTTAACACGGTTCTTAAAACAAAAATATTTTCACATGACAAATGCAAACATGTTTAATCTTGTTTAAAGAGATGAGAACTTAATAAAAGTGAAAAATATATTGTGAAATGAACGTACATATGCTTAACGAATTGAAGAATATTCTCAAATACAAGAAACCAAGGCTCAGATATTCAGAAAGTAGCACATGACTTTAGAAAGTACATTTCAAGTGAAGATTTCAATTCACTCTGAAGCAATATATACTATAGTCTTCAATCATTATGCTTGCAATTATAACATCAACAACAAACTCTGATTAAAGAAAAGAAGACCAAAGAAAATTTCAGAAATTGTAAGCACTCTTCAGAAAGAACGTTTCACAATGAAATTGTGCACTTTACGAAAAAAGAGGAAAAAATTTGAAATTCAAATTTAAAGTCAAATCCAGTCATAGATTAATGTGAGATCTCTTCTGCCAACTCAATTGTCCCAACTTCTAGAAGAAGAAGTCCAAAAACCTAGTTTAGAAAGTAAAAGGTAGTTTTTGAAGGTGGCCTCAGAAACCTTTATTTCACAACGACTTCTGCAACAACTTTAACAAATGCCGAGCTACTGTTCTAGAAAGCTTTTCTGAAACACAAATAAATGAACAACACATGTCACTTGGACAACAGATCAATTGCAACAGTCATAAATGCAAATCATTTATAAATAAAGATGTTGTGCTTACATCTATAGAGACTTTTGCTAAGAAGAAGTGCTGAAACGCTGAAGAATTTTCTCTTCATCTTTTTTGTAAAAATATTACCGCTTGTAATTAGTTTTATTCTTGTAAAAGTCATCTTTATACGCTCTTAGTAGATCTTACATTCTTCCTAAGAAGAATTATAGAAAGAAGTCATTCAAGTTTTCCAGTTCTATCATTTAATATCTAAAACTTGAGTGTTGATTAGTTTGAGTAATAAACCCAAACACAAACCTTTGTAACTCCAATCCAGTAGTGATCACTGTGAGTTAGCTTGGAGAGGCTAAACAAGACTACTTGTAATGTGACAGTAGGAGTGAACATGGTATTAGTGTAGAGAGTTTGGTTAAAGACTACTCAGGTGTAACAGTAGGAGTGAACTACTAGTCATTGTGTTAGCTTGAAGAGCCTGATTAAAGACTACTTAGGTGTGACAATAGGAGTGAACTACTGGTCACTAGTAAGAAATTGCGAAGGCTACTATAAAGACTATTTAACTTTCTCAGTTTGAGAAAGGCTTTTAGTGGAACTCAATGGAGGTTGAGAATTGAATGTAGACAAGTTGGCCGAACCAGTATAAAAACGCTTGTGCAATATCTTCTTCTCTCTTATCTCTCTTTTATTTTACTGCGTTGTGCCTGCTATTTTGTGTTCTCTAAAAAGCAGCTAATACATGTTTTATTATCCTTGTCATAGTTCATAAAGTTACTTTCTGACATTGTTAACACTGTTTCCATTGCATTTCAAGTTTTATACTTGATAGATATTGTTTAAACCTTTTCAGAAAATGAAAAGAGAAGAAGGCAAAGCTTGATTCAACCCCCTTTCTCGTGCGCTTTTCTACCGTATGGTATGATGCTGACCAGATTGTTTCAACACATGCATCTGCCTTTTGCGGAGGAATGATTTGAATTCATGGAAGGAATTGTATTCTTACCCGCCTCCTTTAGGACCTTAAGAAGAAAGCCTATAACCTCAAGGACTGACGGAACAATGTAGAGCCCCAGAACAAGGGGAAGGCAAGCCAGAAAAGCTTCAAGCAAAGCTGAACCTAAAAAGAAAAATGAAAAAGGCAAAAGAAAGCTAATCCTCTAAGAGAACGAATTTGAGAACTCAGAGAAAAATGAATCTATTAACGCTCCTCTGAATAAAGAGAAAAGAACAAAGAGGAGATAGGAGAGAATGCAAAGAAAAGAACTACAGATGCCACCACCTCCTTCAGAAACCAAGGATGATTTTTCAGATTTAGATGCTGAGAAGCAAAAAGGGTCAGAAAAGAAGCCTGGTGAGCCAGTAGGGACCATTAGAAGAAGAGATATTGAGCTCAACCTTAAAAACGTTCCTAAGCATAAGAGATTACAAGGTATCAATAGGCTGGTTATAAGGTTATCTTCATTGACTTTTCTAAAGAATATGAAGAAGAAAAAGAAGTACAGGCAGAAAATCATCAGCTGAAGAAGGGGACATCCTATGTTGTGGATGCCTCAGTTTGTAACATCCTAATTTTTAACCCAATACTCTAGAACATAATTATAATCATTAGTCTGTTACGTCATAGCTTCCTTATTACTTTAAAATACTTAGCGGAAATACTGGTAAATTTTTTTTTTGAATTATAAAAGCAAAGTGAGAGCCGCGCGACACGTTAATTAATAATGCACAAAAGGTAATAAAGCAAGCATAGCATTGCAACATGACATAAGCAAGTAAAAGCACACCATAATAACATTGAACTGCATATTTATATAATATGTGATATGCCCACTTGTGTAGAGAGGGGCTTAGTTTGATACATCATAAAACAGATACAACTAAAAGAAAATACAAAGGAAAATACTACGGAAACGTAAAAGCAATTCCCCTATCCAAGTGCAACTAAAGGGATAACCTCTAAACAAAAGGAGGTCCATCCTCATCTAAGTGGTGTGTGCTCTACTCGGGTACTCCATCGGTCGTACGTCACCTCCTACTGACGTCCATCTCGCGAGCGAGGCACATATCCGGGAAACTGGGGGAGCTCCTTGGGCGTAAAGAGGCGGAATGGGGATCGAGAGTGACCCCTGCGATGTGGCCGCATCTCCGGTCATCGTGCAAGCCGTGGCTGGGTCACGGTATCCTCACTGCCCTCCCTCATCAGTGGTGGAGTGAGGGCGGAGCTTTCGCTATACGGATGGGTAGGCGGGTCCTCGGACGGGTCGGTCTCCGAGAAGTAGGTCCGGGGCACATAATCGGGATAGTTATGCATGGCTGAGGCAGCGGTGTGCATGCGGAGCACTCTCTCGTTATGCGTACGCGCGTGCTCAAAAACCCGCTCGTCGTCGCTGTAGGGTGCTGTCGGGGAGAAGCGATGGGTATGCACGGGGTGAGCGAAGGGACGTCCTACGAACATGAAGACTCGCATCGTGCACTGTCCCTCAAAATGATATGACCTATGATTCGGGTCATAGTGCACCTCCCACGTCGGGGTGTCCATGAAAACCACGAACGTCGCCATCTGAAGACGTGACGGAAAGAAAGAGATAGAGGGAGTGAGAATCTTGCTAAAGAATCTCAGTAGGGCCTCCTACTACCTAGGTGTCATCATCTACGTCCTCAGGAATCTTGGGTTTAGTAATACAAAATAAGTGAGCATGCATATACATCTATTTTTAGGTTCTAAAACATAATTAGCCAAGGTCCGTTCATTTTAGCATGAATCTTAATGACATGGATGCAATCATATTAAAGAATGTATGCATGGCTCTACTTAATGCAAGAATAATCATCATATCTTTAAGAACATCATAATAGTGGCATAAAGTGGCAATTAAATTCTCTGTGACATAATCATCATAACTTCCTCATAGGCCACCCTAAAAGACAAGCGCTCTAGGGGTGCTCGGCCGATCCGGTGTCACCCAGAACGTGTCACATCTCTAGGTTATGAGCTCATACCTTAACTAGTCGTCACTAGTTCTTACTTATCAATCCCGATAAGCGTAACATAATCATAAACATAATCTCAACTTATCCGGTACGGGCTAGGGGGCATTTCTTGGGGGTGCTCGGCCGAACCGGTGTCATCTGAGAACTCATCTTAGTACCTCATAATAAAAATCTCATAGGTTTTCAAAAACTTTCTAAGTCCCGAATTTGTCAGAAATTCGGCGGCATGACTGCAGCAAGCCGAATTTCTTCCAAATTCTTCTCTATGCCACATGAGTCAATCAAACATGCATCCTTCATCATAATTTCATGCATTCACATAATCATCCTCATACTTTCACTAGCAACATTAAAGATTCGTTATGCACTTGGTTCTATGGTATCTTATGCTCTGACCCTTACAGGCCTTAAACTTGTGATGTAATTAGCCTAACATCTCCTATCAAACTTTTATACGCCTAAGGGTTCTCTTCTAACAAACCTTGTTATAATTTATGCTCTCTATTAAATCTGACCAACATCATTCCTTAGGGACAGCATTATCAACTTATAATTGCGGGGTTCTAGAACTTACGTTTTAGCCCCTTTCTTAGTTCTGTCTTCGCCTAAGGCGCTATGAGTTAAACCTAAACCAATTATGAGACATTCCTATGTATAAGGACTAATTATAAACCATGTTCTCCTCATTATAAGGTTTCTGGACAGATTCTAAGAATTAAATGTTCTAAGAGTTCTAGAATTACAGTTTTACGATTTTCTAGTTACTAGTTTCTCTATAGGCGCTAAAATTCAATCCTACTTCAATTGTAACCAAATTTTTCATGATTAAACAATACTAATCTGATTATATTCCCATTGAAACAGTTTGGGCAGTGTCCAAATATAATTGGGTTAAAACTATGCTAAATCTTGACTTTACGGTTTTTTCTAGAAAGCTAGTTTCTCTCCTATCATGCATGGAAACGTTCTTACCTCATCATACATAATTTTTACTCATTCAAACACATCAAAATATCATCACATAGCAGCAATCTCATCATGGAAGAACCGAAACTTTAAGTTTCCAAAAAGATGCATAACTTGATTTTTCTAAAACGTATAAGTTGCTAGTTTCTCTTGGAACCGTTTCTAGGACTTCTAAAACTCTTATGCAAACCATTTTATTTTGTAAAAGGGACTAAAAACATCCTTAGGTCAGTGACCACTTGACCCCTCCTTAAAAGAGTATTAAATTCATAAATCTTGTGGGTTTTAATCTCATAAACTTCATGAGGCTTTAGAGAAAATCTTAAAACTTAGATTGTTGGCCCTTATAGCTAGATGAAACTCATTCCAAGTTCATCATCACTACTTGGCCGAGATTATGCATTCAAAGAATGCTCCCACATTAAACTTTAACTTGAGATAAAATGGGCAAGTCTTTGAGCTCTAAGGTCTTTAAGTGATGACATAATTTAAACATGCTATGCACTTCATTTTTATTCTTCATTACAAAATAAAGTGAGAGCTTAAAGTAAATATGCAAGACTTGAATTATAAATATGCAAAGCTTGAATTAAATATGCAAGACTTGAAATATAAATATGCAAAAATTTAAAATATAAATATGCAAGTTCATTTCTTTATTTTAGTGCTCTAGGCCCAGCAACAATCGACTTTAAGGCCGAAATAGAAAGGCTTTGAGATTTAATTAGGTGATGGTGCAATTCTCATTTTAAATCTTTACGTTCTTTAATGATGAAAAGTAAATATGCTAGACAAGAATGTAAATATGAGATGCACTTCATTCTTTATCCTTTAACTTTAAGTGATGGCTTGGAAAATAAATATGAATGCAAAACTCAAAGTAAATATATAATGCATAAACTTGAATTTAAATATGAATGCTAGTCCATTTCATTTCTTATTAGAGCTCATACAAGACTTTAAAGGAACTTAAACCTCAACCCAAACTTATCATGACAAGATAAAGTAAAAACAAGAGTGAACCTCAAGGGTTCCTTAAAAACACAAAGTTTCTTTTCTTGGAATGTAGACATAAATAACATTTTTATCAAAACTCAAGCTCTAGAGGCCTCACTGTGATGAACACATAGTCATCATCTAGAAGCTTTCATCATCAAGCCATTGTGAACCTCATTGGCCAATATGGCCAAAAACTTGGAGAAAGAAAAGGAAAAGGAACCGAAACTTTCAAGAGGAAAAGGAAACATTTGAAACTCTAGAGACCATGATCTTGGTGATGCATTAGCACCAACACCATGGGTCCTCATCATTGAGTTCATGTGACCATTTTAAAACATCATCAAAGTGAAAGGTTTCAAGGACTTAAGAAGAAAACTAAAAACATCTTTAACTCAAGAACAAAGATCAAGCTTTAGAGATTATTCAAGTGATGAACATCATCATGAAACCTCATCATCAAGCTCTCATTCCCTTGTTCTCAAAGGCTCATGGCCGAAACAAGGAGGAGGAGAAGAAGAAAAGAAGTTCTAAAAAGATTCAAGAGAAACTATGAACATATAAAGAGATTAAGAACTTTAAATGAAAGAACTCTTGAAAGAAAATCCCTACTAAGTGATTTGAAGGTTGGGATGAGAGAAGAGGATGAAGAACTTGAAGAACTTAAAGACTTGAACTTGAGAGAAAAAGGAAACTTTGAAGTGCTCTTTGAAAACTTACACTTAGCAAATGAACCCAAAATGATGCAAGTTGACCCAAGCAAGCTATTTATAGAGAAATGAAACAAATGCAAGGGTGCAAGGAGGAGGGAAGGCTTCGGCCATTTACAGCATCATGGGCAGCCCCCATGTGTTCCATGAGGTGAGATAATGTGGTCTTGAGGCATGGTGAGGTATGGTTCAAAGTATGGTGAGGTATGGTTCAAGGTATGGCTCAAGTATGGTTATTTGAGTGAGAAACAATTCAACATGTGATGTAAAAGGGAGAGAGATGGCTGAATGCGCATCAGCCATGGGGGGAGGATTTCTTGCATTTTAATTGTGGTTTAGAGTTGTGTTTAGGTGTGTCTTTGATTAGGATTAAGATTAGGAATTTGTAAGAAAGTGTTTAGGTGAGAAAATGGGTAATCAAGGTTGTCAAGACATAATTAAGGAGTGTTCTTGCATCATTAGTGAGTTATAAATTCATTTTAGTGTATAAACAATTCTAGACACAATTCCTTGATTTAAGGAATTGGAGAGAGAAAACACTATTCAAGATTCCAAGAGTGAAATCTTGAGTTTTAGAAAAGAGATTTAAATCTAATCTAAGCAATTTTAGGTTCTAATTAATCTTAATAATTTATTTTGACTCTAGATTAATTATGGAAATTAATTAATCTTCGATTAGAGCCTAATATTGCTTAGGTTTGCTTAATTACATCATTAAGCTCAAAAACACTATTCTAGGGGCAAAATCATAATTTTGCACTAAAATCGCCTGGGACCACCGGGACTCAAACGGATGTTTTGAAACATGTAAAAACATGGTTTTAAACCTCTAGGGAAAGTTCCGGGCTCAAACGGCACCTTTACCAGTGTAAAAACGCTATAGGGGTATTTTGGTCATTTTGACCTGAAACTGCAGAAAATGAGACTTTCGTCTCCGGAACCACTCAAGGGTCATTCAATCCCCTTCCAACATTGAGTTGGCCCTTCGAGGACTGCCGGGTCGGCCATCCTCGGATTCCGGGCCGAAAATGACCTCAGGAGCATTTTGGTCATTTTCTACTCAGACAGAAAATCGAGGCATTACACAGTTCATTGTTGAGGATTCCATAATGATGATTTTGTTGAATTGTGACTCTGTAAATTGTTGTTAGCTTTGCGAGGCTGTGAGACTAAAATTTCCAACTATTTGGCTCTTGATCATTAGCTGTTTGGTCCTTGAGAATATTATAATATGTGGTATTGAGCAACTTATATGTATGTTTTTGATTTCTTAGTGAGCCTTAAGATATTGGACTCGTATAGACCTGAGATTATTCTAGAATGTATGTTAAGTTTTCTGTTTTCACATGTTTGTTTAGATAGAGTAGTGTACATTAGTTTATTTTGTTGTCTTCTGTTTGTCTTTACTGAGAAGTGGTTGTGGATAGTGCTCAATGGCATGATTGATCCAAGCTGTCAACTTTTCCTACTGGTTTGATACTTGGTTGTGGTAGAAACGCAAAGCAAGAATTAATTGACTTGTTATTCTCATTCATGTCACCTATCATATCAACCCCACTAAATCATATCAAACTTTAAGATTAAATTAACATTCGAAGGTTTGTAACATGAAAATTGCAAAACACATTAAACTTGTGTACCTCAGAATGTGTGGCTTATACTATAAAAGGCCTAATAGGATTGTGAGAACCATTCGGAAAGCACCTGTTTTGTTTCTCAAATCTGTTTTACTTCTGCTTGGCTCAAGGTCTGCATGCATTACAACCATTCTTTGTGGCATTTTTTTTTTGTTTTTGAGTTCAAGAGAAGTTACAATTCAAGAGAAGCAATTTTTTTCAGTATTATATAAGCTTACATAGTTGTATACATGATTGGCCAGTAATCACTTAATCTTAGAATTTTGAACTTGTATAGTTGTGTTGATACTTGATGTTGGTTAGAATAATGGAATGTCTGAAGATACCCTATTATCTAAATGAAGAAACTAGCTAGGGATTGGAAATATCTGAGCTCAAGAAAATTGGAGGATGCCAAGTCCAAGGGCCTCTGTAACAGCTCGATTTTTTCTATTTGAGCGAAAATGACCAAAATGCTTCTGAGGTCATTTCTCACCCGGAATTCAAGGATGGCTGACCCAGTAGTCCTCGAAGGGTCAACTCAATGTTCGAAGGGGATTGTATGTGAATGAATGTTAATTGAACAGAAAAATCTTTTTTTTTGAGTTTTCGGGTCAAAATGACCAAAATACCCCTATGGTGTTTTGACGCGGGTATACGTGTCGTTTGAGCCCGGAAATTTCCCTAAAGGTTTAAAATGATGATTTTATGAGTTTGGGCATGTTTGTTTAAGTCCCGGTGGTCCTGAGCAGTTTTTGTGCAAAATTATGATTTTGCCCCTAGAATAGTGATTCTGAGCTTAATGACATAATTAGGCAAACCTAAGCAATATTAGGCTCTAATTGAAGATTAATTAATCTCTATAACTAATCTAGAGCCAAAACAATTTTTAAAATTCAATTAGAACCTAAAATTGCTTAAATTAAACTTAAATCTCTTTTTAAAGATCAAGATTCCAAGTCATAGAATCTTAAATAGTATTTTCTCTTTCCAATTTCTTGAATTAAGGAATTGTGTCTACAATTGTTTACACTTTAAAATGAGTTTTAATCTCATTAATGAAGCAAGAACACTCCCTAAATCATGTCTTGATACCCTTAATTACCTAATTAGTTACCTAGAAGCTTAGTTAGCAACTCTTAACCATAAGCCTAATCAAATATACATCTAAACGCATCTCTAAACCACAATTAAGTGAAAGATTTTCCTCCCCCCATTACATGAAGAACCGGCACCATTTCCCCTCCATTATCCATCACATGTTTGAATTCTTACACACAAATAGCTACGCTTTGAGCCATACCCACCTTACCTCCAACCATGCTTCACCATGCTTCAAAGAACAAACCTCTCACCTCATGGAACATGAGGATGGTTGCAGCACTCCTTCCCTCCATTCATCCTCCATTTGTTTCATTTCCTTATAAATATACATGCAAATGAACTTGCAAGAACCTTTAGATCAATTGCTAAGCTTTGAGTTTTCAAGAGCAATTTCAAGTTCTTCCTTTTCCTCTCAAAAGTTCAAGAGTTCTTTTTCTCAACTTCTTCATCTTCTTCATCTACACTAACGAGCTACCTCCTTATAACATCAAACCACCTCATAAACACCAAAGATCAATCATCAAACAAATAACCTTTCATCCCCAAAAACCAAGCTCACGCAAAAGCACTTCTTTTCCTTTCTCCTCACCTTGGCCGAAACCACAAGCTCACCTTGGAAGGAGGTTCTCTTCTCATCTTCACTTCAAAAGCCAAGCTTTCCTTTTCACTACTTGGTAGGGATTGTGTTTTACAAAAGCTTAAACTTTTATGTTGAGGTTTTGATATGAAAAGTTCTAGTTTCTCTTGGTTCAAACTCTTTTTCTCTCTTTTTATTTTCTTTTGGCTATGAAGCTTAGTTTGAAAGGAAATTTGTTAGCTTGATGATGAGGTTTCAAGATAATGGTCTTATGGTCATTATTTGAGAAATCTCTAAAGCTTGAAACTTAGTTTTGATCTTGACACATTTCGGTTCTTCCTTTCCTTTTCTTTGATCATGGTTTCGGTTTCCTTTCTTTGGCCTTTGAATAGATTTCGGCTCCTTTTTCCTTGCTTTGCTTTTGATTCTCAAGAAAGGTTGCTATTTATTTTCATCTTTTGAATCCATTTCCTAGAGCTTGATGATGATGTTCACATCCAAAAGGTTTCTTTGAAACCTTGGTACTTAGAACTCTAGAGCTTACTTTGTGTTGATGAGATTAAGTTTGGGATTAAGATGTTGGTTCTTTAAAGTCTTGTATGAGCTCTAGTAATTATATAAAAATGAACTTGCACTCATGTTTAAATTTATGCTTTGCATTTCATATTTACTTTTCAAGACAACACCTAAAACTTAAAGATTAAAACAAGAGCTTACATTCTCATATCACCTAAATAATTAACTCGAAGCCTACCTATTTCAACCTTAAAGTTGATTGTTGATTTAGAGTGAATACTCTAAGGGGCCTAGAGTACTAAAATAGAGAATTGGACTTGTATTCATGTTTACATTTCCTTGTCTAGCATATTTACTTTTCAAGTTATCACCTAAACCTTAAAGACAAAAATGAAGTTGCACCTCATATTTATTTTAAGCCCTCACTTTACTTTTCTAATGAAGAATAAAATGAAGTGCTTAGCATGTCTATATTCTTGTTATCACTTAAAGATTCTAGAGCTCAAAGACTTGTCCCTTCATCTCAAGGAAAAGTTGGATATGGAAGCATTCTCTTGAATGCACAATTCAGCCATATGATGATGACGAACTTGGTGTGAGTTTCATCTAGTCATAAGTGCCAATAATCTATGTCTTAGGATTTTCCTAAGCATATGTGAGCTCAAAGAAAGTTTCAAGCATGATTTTATGTTTTAAATTCCAACCATGAACAATTTAAAGTAGCCACTGCCCTTATTTATTTTATGATGGTTTTTAATGGAATAAGTTGGTTTCTAGAGAGATTTAGAAGTCCTGAAACGGTTCCAAGAGAAATTAGTAACTTACGTGTATTGACAATGAAATCCTATGCTTGATGTGATGATGTATATTTTCAGATTTTGCCTTGATGTTTTGCTTACTATTTGATGATGATTTTTAACACGTTAGAATGTGTGAAAACTTTGATTAATTGATGTTAGAGTTGATTTGCGAATGTTAGGAAGAATAAGTAACTAGAAAGAATTAGAAATGAGAATTCTAGAACACTTGGAAATTAAAATTTCCAGATTCTGTTCCAGCATAATTAATCATAGTTAAAGTGATTTATAATTAGTGTATATGTGTAGGAAACCCTCATAATTGGTTTAGGAATTGATTGTAGTACCATAGGCGAAGACAGAATTTAGAAAGGGTCAAAGATGTAGTCTCTAGAACCCCATAATCACATAAAAATCAAAACCGCATAATTTAACTAGGGTTATTGCTATAGGAACATGTTTTTATCTAAGTTTAGCACCAAGATTAATCATTTATTGTGCATAAGTTAGACATTATTTAGAGAATTCACCCATAGCTTCCTGTATAAACATAGGAACATGGCATAACTTGGCTAGTTTTCCTTCTGTTTTGGTAAGGGGAAAAATTCATGAATAGTACCTGTGCTACTTGTAAGGCATTAAGGTTAGCTTGCATGCTATAGGAAAGACTTTCTACACCCATTGTAGATGGTACTGTGTCCATTTATTTCCAATAGTGAGCTTGGTATGAGTATTAATTAAAAAAAAGAGAGGAAGGAGAGAAAATTTATTATGCATTTAGGCATATATTATCTCTTGGAATGTAGACCTTTTTAATGGTACAACTTGTTTGTGTGGTGCAGCTACAAAGGGCAGCCATACATAAGGTGTGTTGTTTTCTTAATTTGAGTTCTTCATGAGCAACTAAACATATTCATTTGTTTATGTGAAGCTTGAAAGGGACACAAATCTGAAATGGGCATATTCAATTCTTTCTTTCCTTTGCTTTTCCTGGACTTGTCATTACTTTATCTATTTCTCTAAGATACAAAAGGTCATATTTGATGCATGGCATGGAATAAGAATAAATCAGTACAATTTTCATGTCAATTCTTATCTTTTGTGATTTGTGAAATAGACAAAGAAGGAAGATGGATAAGGAGAACAGTTATGGTTATGATGGGAGTAGCAGCAGCTGCTAGTGTCTTTTACCTCTAGTGTTTGAAGTTGATCTCAATTTGAGCCTAATTAAAGAATATGAATAGAATAATTACTTTTTTTTTTATATATAGATTGATGTATATTTATATATTCTAGTTATATGATTTAGCTCAATTTGAAACTTCATCTCTGTTTAATTCCTTTACTTTATTTTACTAGATTAATATGAAGCTAGTATGAGGCATTATTATTAAAATAAAGGAATTAATTTTTTTTTGTCAATTGGAATGCAAATTATGGTGGTCTCAAACTACCATCAGTAACTCTTTTTTTTTTTTTTAAATTTCATTGCAAATTATGGTGGTTCAAACCGCCGTAATTAATAATTTTTTTTTAAATTTTGTTGCAATTTGTGATGGTTCTAAACCGCCATAATTAACAATATATTTAATTTGACTGAAAATTATGGCGGCTTCAAACTGCCGTAATTAGCAGATGTAAATTGTTGTGGTTATCATGGCAGTTAAAAAGAAACTGCCGTTACTGTGAAAAACGGCAGTTAAAAATCACCCTAATTTGCAAAACTAACCCCGCAATTTACCATTTTTTTTGTAGTGTAGCACACCTCTTTTTTGTTGATGACAAAAGGGGGAGAAGATATGAATAAAGAAAAGAAGAAAATCTTGTGCTAAGGACTCAGGAGGAGCATCATGCTGAAGGGGAGCTTAGAGATGATAATTTCTTTTTAGCATTTGCACAGTTTTTTCATTTGAACAATTAGTTTTTTATTTTAATTATTGCTCTAATAGATTTCTTTTAGTACTTTTTCTCAATCTCTAGTATTTGCTCTGATACGATGTTTCTTTTGATACATTGTACACACATATTATCTGTGTTTCAAGTCTTTTATGCTCTTTAAGTGGGCACTTATGTAGGTAGAAAAATGCATGATAAGGGGGGTTGAATCGTGCTTTGCTTCTCTTGATCTTATTAAATTTTTGAAAACTTAAACAAAATACAATCAAGTTTTAAGCTTGAAGTGTAGTGAAAATAGTATTAGAGGTTTCAGGAAGTTACTTTCTGAAGTACAGCTTTAGTAATAGAACAACTTAAAAAGAAAGGCTTTAAGCAAACATAAACAAATAATCATAGAATAGCGAAAGTAAAAAAGATAAAGGAGAAGAAGAGTTATTTTTATACTGGTTTGACCAACCTGCCTATATTCAGTTCTCAACCACCATTGAGTTTCACTAAACCTTTCTTAACTAGAGAAAGGAACTGAATAGTTTTTACAATAGCCTTCCTATGTTCTAACCTATGACCAGTAGACAATGTAATACCCTAAAAATTATTTAAAAATTATTTTGGGCTTTACTAGTCATAGTTTCAAAAATCTGACAGTTTTAGCAATGATGAGGATGGTCAAACAGATTTGTTAAAAAATAAATAAATAAATAGTAACTTACGGGCCCTGCAGGCCCGTCAGGATAGCCGAAACCATAGAATTGGGACCCGGAGATTCCTGAAACTGAAAAATTATAGGATTGAGATTAGAAATGATAAGGAATGAGAATTTTAGGCTTGAAATTAATTTTCAGGCAATGTTTGATTACCCGAGTACGATCTTATACCCATTCCGTAAAATGTTGGTGTGCGATTTTTAATATCAAAAGATAGTTAAATCTTTATAAAAGGATAATGTTTATCCTTTAGAGCCAAGTGTAAGGCTAGGATTTAATCTTGAATTACAAGATCAAATCCTAGCCATTCATCTTGTTTTCTTTTAGAAAGAATATACACTTTATATTAAACAATTCTTACAACCTAATTTAATATCATTAAAAGCCACCAAAACTTACCTTTGAAGCTTGAAATTCTCGGGCATTTCCAAAAGCAAACAGCCACCATTGTTATCTTCTTCATAAGCTTAAGTTTTAATTTCAAATCACCAAAACACTTGCCCAAAGTTCCTAAAACCACAAACTTCCTTTACAAAACTTGTTCTACTCATCATTACCTACAAAACTAACCGATTAGAATTTGAATCCATCACACTTTTTGACCTTGAGAGATCATTCTTCACTGCCTAAGGAAGGATTTGATGTTGAATTGGTGGCCTTGAAGTGAGCAAAATCACTCTTGGAATATCCTTGAAGCCAAGATCCTTAAAGCCATCAAAGTAGGGCATTTTAAACCCTATTTTACATTCAACTCCATTTTTATGATTTGCCTTCTAATTTGGCTGAATATTGTTTGTTGAATAGCTTGATTACATATTGATATTGCTGTATTAATTTTGGTGGAGTGGTTTGATGTTGTGAAAAATGGTTTTTATCAAAAGAGAATTTGACACATGCTGCTGGATTTTCGGATTTCAACAGGGCAGGATTTGTTCATGGATTTTCTGGTGCAATTTTGGTCATTTTTATCAGCTATAAAAATTATATGTTAAATTTAACATCTTAAGGAAACTCTGAGAATTTTCATAGAGTATGATAAACACTCTAATTGCCTGAGAAAAATCATGAACCAAAAGTGTATCAATACTGCCTGAATTATTAGAACGAAGCTGTAAATTTGTCTAATTTTATTACCATAGTAAATGATTGACCTATCCTTTGAAAGTTTTAAGGTTATTAGAGACACCTTGAGGTTTTACTAGGATTTTTATTTCAAATTTTCTGGGATCATTTTCTATAATTAAAAATTATGCATTTCTGGTTCTGAGTTGAGTATAAGTGGTCTCTAACCACTAAAATTGTTGAATTTTGTTATCATACATAGAGAACTCTTTTAACTTCAAAATATTTAGAGGACCTTGAGGTCACATTGAAGTGTCTTGAATAATTTTTATAGCCCTTGGATTTGAGGGTTTGAAATGCACAACAATTTGTGTTATGGATATGTGAAATCTGTCATTGTGCTAAAAGTGAATTGATGCCTTGAATTAATGAAATAATGACATTAAGTTGAAGTATGATATATGAATGCATGTGAGTGACTTTAATGAATAGTTTGAGGCATGATTGGAATCATATTGTGAATGAATGTGTATAGGTGCGTTATGCTTGCATTTGGAAAAGTAAAGTGAATGATATACATATGTAGCAAAAGAGAATATATGAACTTTAATTATGCATGTTCTGACATATGGAGAAAATAGAAACAAGACTTAGATTGAATGAGGGGAAGGCAAAAGTAGGAACTTTCCCAAAATACTAGGAGTGTGCCTATTCTGACATATGGAGAAAACAGACACAAGACTTAGATTGAATTAAGGGGAAGGCAAAAAGAGGAACTTCCCCCGAGATATTATGAGTCGGTAGACGTATCAGTTAGGAATAGAACTGTGTGTGACTTGAAAATGGAAAGAAAATGAAATCCGATGATCACGTATAGGAATGAGCTCAGTCCTGATAAGCAGTCTATTTCCTTTGTGTAGTGTGATCGACTATAAATACCATTTGGTATAAACTATCCATTGTGGAGTTGTCCACGGCAGATACCCGTTGCGTATAAACTAAGTCTTTCCTATGTCAATGAAGAGAGAAAGTTGCACTGAATTGAGTTTTACAGCATAATATAAGCTAAGTCTTTCCTATGTCAATGAAAATAGAAAAATGCACTCAATTAAGTTCTATAGCCACAAGAGAAAACTAGAGAATTCCCTTTGATAGATCCAAAACAAGTGAAGATGGTTTAATTAAAGATTTCAGCATTTATCATATGCATATGCATATTGATTTGAATTGTCTGCCTAGGATGATTTACTAGGTGTTTGAACATTGGGCAGTATATGCATTAAGTGACTGATTATTAAAAGCTACCTACTTTGGAAGTATGATTTGGAACTTTAAAAATGGACCATTGTTATGAAATGCATGATCACTTTTTTCTAATAAACCGAAGTAGCTGGGATGATGACGATGACATTATGAGTGAGTTTTTGGGGAGTTGCCCTACTGAGAATTGTATAATTCTCACCCCTATGTGTTTGTATTCCCATGTCATCTCCAGGTTGATCCAGAGAATGATGCGGCTGCTACGTTAAAGAAACTCAGGATTGCAGTAGTTTAGGAGTTGATGCTTTTCTTATGTGGTATATAGCTGCAAGTAATTGTGTAGGTAAATGTAATAGAGATTGTATATGTGTTAAAGCTCATAGTAGAGCTTTCTTATGTAATTAACTTTATAGTAAATAAATGTTTTGTATCTTTGTTATATATTTTAATCTAATTACACTAGTTATTACAAGAACCCATCGAATTTGCTACAGTTATGTAAGAAAGGTCCACTAATTTATAAGTAACAACTCTTGAGTTCGATGTCATGACTTAAGAATGATGTTGTACTTGGGAGGATGTTACAGACAACCTCTATTGTCACAAACCAAGAAGTTATTCTCCAACTTCTCCAACTTGAACCGAGTAGTCTCTAGCCAGCCTCTCCAAGCTAAACCAAGTAGTCTTTAACTAACCTTTCCAAGCTAAACCGTGACTAATAGCATTGCAAGTAGTCTTTGACTTGCCTTTCCAAGCTAAATTCACACCGATAAGTATCGAATCAAGAATACAAAAGTTTGTGTTTAGGTTTGCAACTCAAACTAACCTACACTCAAGTTTCCTTAAGATATACTATGAATGACCTAGGATAACTTGAATGATTTCTTTCTAGTCAGTCTATCATTGGATTTGACTTTTGAATTTTGAATTTCAAAATTTCCCTAATTTTCTTGAAAAGCGCATTGTTTCACTATTAAATGAGCTTTCCGATGTGCGGTATCATTTCCTTAATGAATTTTTGGACTTTTAGTCTTCAATTAGAGTTTGTTAATGATAAAAACATTATGAATATGATGATTGAAGATTGTAGAACATATTGGCTTCAGATTTTGATTCACATCTTTAATCCAGGTGTACTTTCTCAAGTGTAGTATACTTTCTATAGTCCCGAGTCTTGGTTTCTTGAACTGATTGTTTTTCTTTAATCCGTTAGACATGTTTATGCTAGATTTATGATATAAATATGACTTTTATTTAGTTCCCATCTCTTAATATGAGATGAAAAAAATATTTGCACATGTAAAGTGAAATTAATTTCGCTTACAAAAGCCATGTTATGCTAATGAAAGAACTTATTTCCTAATTCAAGAAACTCATGATAGACATTAGTCATTCTTCAAAATATTTTCCTTATATTGGATTTGTTGTCACTCAAAACATATTACTTTAAAGCTTTCAGAAGGATTCTAGAGCTAACAATCTCCCCCTTTTTGATGATGACAAACCAATTTGAAGAAAATCTTTTGAAGAGATATTGAAAAAAATATTACAAAAAATGTAACATGAAAAACAATATTCTTTCAACTTATCACAAGATGTGATTTTCAGGAAGTTTTTTTCTTAAGACATGATATGCATAAGATTAAAACCAATTTATAGCCTTAAGTGACTTAAATCATAGCTATTTTGATTGTTCATGAAGATTCTGAAATATCTCAGCATACTTTCTAAGAGCAATCCAGGAAGTATAGGAAAATATATCATCATTTAAGCTTTCTTTACTAGAACAACTTGATTTTTAGTCATTAATTTTTTTTTTGACAATACGTGTGCTTGAAAAAAAAAACTTATGATATTTGATCTTGATTAATTTTCTTATTCAGCACGTATTTATCCAAACTTATTTTCGAAACATATGCTCATGTTTATATGAAAAGGATGCACCAGAGCAAGTAAGCAGAGAAAATAGCCAGACCGATACATACGTAGTTTCTGATCCTCAAAGAAACCTTAAAATAAAGCTTAATAACATATATATAAGAGGGATCAATCTCAATTAAATCAGAGCAAAAGTGATTTTGAACTTGTATTATGAGTTGCGAAACTCTTTACATAGGTATCTGAGCATGAAATATGTAAAGCAAAGCTTGAAAACAAATGTCATGCTTTTTAAGCAAGCTTGCATACTTACATATATAACTAGAACACACCATGACATATATCAGAGCATAAGAATAACATATATCAGAGCATTAATCATAACATATTTCATAGCTTGAGCATACATAAAGTAATATTGATGTAATGAGATATCAGATCAAGCAAGCAAAGGATCACTCATTCATCAGCATAGGATGCTTGATTTGCTTAAGCAAGATATATATCATGAGGCAGCCAAAAGCAATTGTAACAGGCCGAAAAACAGAGCCAAAAGAAATCAAAAGAAATGGAGCAGAAAAAGATATTAGAGCAATTGAAATAAAACATAAATTGTACTTTAGTAACAAAAAAAAAGAAAAAAAGAAAAACTATGTCTAAAAAAAATACAAATACTTGAAGAGAAAAAAAATTCTTTGAGTGTCTCCCCCAGCTTGGTCCCCCTATCTTTCTCAGCACAAGATTTTCTTCTATTTTTTTCTCTTTCTTTTTATATTAGCAAAAAAAAAAAAAGGGTATGCTGAAAGCCAATAACACCATCATCAGCCTTGGCATCTTAACTCCTGAAGAATATCTTGAGATGTTTGAAGAATCTGAAGCAGTAATTCTTCATAATGATGGAGTTGGGCACCATGCTCAATGTTTATTGGTTCAACCTTATCAACCCTGGAGGCAGTGTCTCCAAGATGTCACAAGATAAGTCGATTGAATTGAGAACTTGCTGGAGGCTTGGTTGAAGACTGACAGGGCAAGTGGATCGGTGTAAATATTGATGGAGTAGCTCTTGGAGAATGTAACACCCTAATATTCAACCCAATACTATTAGTATGTACTGAGCCAAATATTAGTCATTACTTCTTGCTTTAGTTCTATTACCTTTGAAATTACTTACTGAAAATACGAGCCATTTTTTTTTGTAACAAAACCTTGATAAAGTATGAACCGCGTATAATGTAATTCGAACGATATCGTAATGTGCAGAAATATAAACACATAAAAGGCTCCATCCACAGCATCATGAATACATATACTGAAATACCTCATGTAATGCTCCGTTTTTCTCTAAACTTTTAAATGACCAAAATGCCCCTGAGGTCATTTTTACTTGAAACATGAGGACGACCGGCCTCGGCCATCCTCACAAGGCTTTTATGATATATGAAGGGGATTATATGTTTATGAATGTTAACAAGTCAGAAAAATCTCATTTCTGAGGTTTCTGTGTACAAATGACCAAAATACCCCTAACTTGATTTAAGGCAGTTTTAAGTTTTGACTCCGACCCGAACTCGTCCCGGAGATCAAAAATGATGTTTTAAGGCATGAACTATGTTGGTTTAAGTCCTGGAGATCCCGGGCAACTTTTGATAAAAATTACGATTTTACCCCTGCTTAGTGCATTTTAAGCCTAACGAGTTACTTAACTCAAACCTAAGCATATTAGGCTCTAATGAAAGGTTAATTAATTTCCTTAATTAATCTAGAGCTAAAATAATTATTTAAGGTTGATTAGAACCTAAAATTTCTTAAGGAAATTTGCAACTCAATTCTAATTCTTTTCTTTCTTTAAAGAAAAAGCAACTATGAATAGTATTTTCACTATTCACATTTCCTTTCCCAAGAATGCTTTCTCTTCCAAGAAAAGCTGTCATACATCAATCAATGGTCATAGGAGTTTGACTTTATCAATCCTACAATAGTACTCTTAGTCTAAGGTATTAGGGTCTTAATTACCTAATTAGTTCACCTAAACACTTGGTTACACAACCTTAATTAGTGACCTAACCTTGTTTATTCCTAAACACTCCATTAGTACATGATTAAATTGGATGAAATCTTCCATCCCATGGTCTTATGATGTTCAGCCACTTTTCCCCCCAAAAATTCAAAAGAATGATATTTTATGTAGTCAATTACATTGTCCATCAAAGCCACCCTAAGACCTATGATCTATGACACCATGAATGACAACACAAGAGATTTTTCTTTTCTCCTCCCTCAAGAGGATTCGGCCAGCCCACTCTCCCTCCACTCCTTCATGTTTCATTTGCCTATAAATACACAACACCACAATACTTCACTCCTTTGCTTACTCCTTGCAAAAATTACTAAAAGTCTCAAGCTTTCTTACTTACTTTCTCTCAAGCTTCCAAGAGTTCTTCAAGCTCAAGTTCTTCCTCTCCTTTTTCAAAAACTACAAGGTAGGGAACCTTTCTAAATATGTCTTTGATTTCTATGTTAAATCTTGTTGGGAAATGATGAAAGGTGGAACCTCCATGTTGCTTTTCATTTTCGGTTTCTTCCTTTTCTTTTCCTTTCATTTTTGGCCTCAAGGCCTTGAGCATGATAGCTTGATGATGAGTGCTCTCTAGAGGTGACTATGAGTTCATCTCACATGAGACCTCTAAAGCTTGAGTTTTTCTCAAAGAAAAGTTTCATCTTTTACAAGTTTAGTCAAGAATGAGGTTATGTTTCTCTTGAATGTTTGAACTTCTCTTTTCTCCTTTAATGTTTCGGCCATGAAGGCCTAAACCTATGAGAAAAATGAAAGCTTGATGATGAGGTTGTCATGATGGTGCTTGTCACTCAACAACCTCTAAAGCTTGAATTTTTTTAAAGGAAAGTTACATCCTTTTTTCCAAGTTTGAGAAAGAAAGGAGTTTATGTCTCTTGAACTCTTTTGGACTTCACTTTTTCCTTCCATGTTTTTGGCCATGTAGGCTTCTAAGACTTGGAAAAATGAAAGCTTGATGATGAGTGTTTCATGTTGATGCTAGTCACATGAACAAACTCTAAAGCTTGAAACTTTGATCTTAAACCAAGCATGGTTTTGGTTTTGCTTTCTTCTCTAGCATAAACTTTGTTTTAAATGTTGGTTTTAAGGAAGCTATGTACTCAATGATGAGGACTTAGGATATTGATGTCTTAGATCATCAAGATCTTGGTCCCTAGAGTTTAAAAATGGTTCATTCTCCATGATGGGGATTTGGCCACTTCCGAGTTCTTTAAGGTTATGATTTATTTTGAGTATTCTAGCACTAGTAGTTTCCTTTTCTTGTGAGGATGAGGTTTGGGTTGGAACTATGTTCCTTTTTAAAGTCTTGCAAGAGCTCTAGACAAGATAAAAGTAACTTGCATTCACGTTTACTTTATGCTTTGCATATCACGTTTATTTTCTATGCTATCACTAAACCCCAAGATAAGGAATGAACTTGCATAATGCACGTTTAAATTCCAAGCTCCGCATTCCATGTTTGTATTTCAAGTCGTCACCTAAGAACTTAAAGATGTAAAACGAGAGCTTGCATATCACCTAAGATAATCTCAAAGCCTTTCTATTTCGGCCTTAAAGTCGATTGTTGCTGGACCTAGAGCACTAAAATAAAGAATGGAACTTGCATATTTACTTTCAAGTTTTGCATATTTACTTTGAGCCTTGCATATTTAATTTCAAGTTCTTGCATTTCATATTTACTTTGAAGCTCTTACTTTACTCTCTAATGAAGAATAAAATGGAATGCATAGCACGTTTACTTTTATGCCATCACCTAAGAGACTAGAGCTCAAAGACTTGCCCATTTCATCTTGAGAAAAGTTAAATCAAGAAGGTATCTTCTTGAAATGCATTCGGCCATGTGATGATGAAAGCTCTAGGATGAGTTTTTCATTAGATACAAGAGCCTATAGTTTATGTTTTAAGTTTTTCTTAAACATGAGTGACATTTAAAAGTATTTTTGAGTATGTTCTTATATTTAGGATTTCAACCATGAGTAAAATTAAAGAGTTGCTGTCCCATGTGTTTTATGAAAGTTCTTGACAAGTTAAATTGATTCCCAAGGTATTTTTGAAGTCCTAAAATTGTTCTAAGAGAAACTAGCTACCTAGGTACATTGAAAAAGAAATTTATACATGATTTGATGACTTACCAATTTCGGTTCTGCCATGATCATTTCCAGCACCTTAAATTATGTTTTGGGTGGTCTAAATATGTTTAAATACCTTGCCAAGTATATGCTAATTGTTCTAGACATTTTAGAGCATGTTTAGTTACTTTAATTGCTTGAAATGTGAATTCTAGAACCCCATGGGTACAGAAAATATGAACTCTGTCCAGATTGATTGACATCCATAGAATCCCATTATATGATGTCTAGATCAGTGAGAGTGACTCATAATTGACTTAGGTATTAATTGTTGCATCATAGAAAAAGCCGGATGTGAGAAAGGGTTTAAAACACATCTTTTAGAACACCATAATTCATCCTAGTTTAGCTTGCTGCCAATGCTGTCCAGCCATAATTAATTAGGTTTTAGGACTTAATAAATTATGGTAATGAGGTTAATCAATCCCTTAGAGGTATAAGAAAATAATTTGGAAGTTTGAGGTTACCCGATTAGGGGTTTTCACTCTTAAGGGAAAGGTTTAAGCATTACTCTATGAATGATGAATTGGTGTTTACCTCATGACTTATATGATGCCATGTGAACTATTATTCCTAAATGATAGTTTTATTGCATGTGATTGTTCTTCAAGAACTTAGAGATGCCTATGTTGTAATCGTTGATACTTGACATGTATGAACTAAGTGGCTTCTCAATAAACATGCTAAGACTTAAGGTGACTTAAACTATGAGAAAATGATCCTTGAACCACCAAGTTAAGGGTGGGGATAAGGTGATTCTAGCCCCCTAGACCCGTACTTTAAGTCGGGACCTTTAACTTATCAAAAGGGATAAGTCCATGTGCTAGTGACGACTAGCAAGGTATGAGCTCATAACCTAGAATTTTCTCCACAGGGAGATCAGTTAGGGTGGCCCCAGGAAAATAATGATGATGTTTTAATGTCACCTCAAGTAACCAAGATATGTACCATGTACCATGTTCCATGAACTATGATTCTATGCACCACGATTATATGAGGTTATGCGCTATGCCCCATGATATAAGAAACCATGAATTTATGAGTTTATGTGCTATGCCCCATGAAATAAGAAACCATGAATTTATGAGTTTATGTGATATGCCCCATGATATAAGAAACATGAATTTATGAGTTTATGTGCTATGACCCATGATTTATGATTAATGTACCATGACTTATGATCCATGTTTTATGACTTCTAGACTATGTAACCAAGGAGTTTTTCATAATTAAAAGGAACGGGCCTCGAAGGTTAATGTTTGCAAACTTCATAAATGAACTATTATACGCCCACGGTTTTTACTAAGAAACTGAGGTCCCTGGAGACGTATATGATGACATTTAGATATGAGGAAAAACCCTACTGAGTTTCTTTAGTAAGAAATCTCACTCCCTCTATCTCTTTCTTTCCATTACGTCTCTAGATTCGGATGGCGACGTTCGTACTGTATGTTGAGACCCCTACATGGGAGTACCACTACGATTCGGAGCATGGATCGTACCATTTTGAGGGCCGCTGCACTGTTCGCGTCTTTATGTTTCCTGGACGGCCATTCGCCCATCCTGTAGATAGCTACCTCTTCTCCCCGATGTCACCTTATGGAGATGACATGGTTTTTGAGCGTGCACGCACACGTAACGAGAGAATCCTATGGACTTACACTGTAACACCCCGATTTTTCTGTCCGAGGGAAATGACCAAAATGCCCCTGAGGTCATTTCCTGACCCGAACTCGAGGGTAACCAACTCGGTCATCCTCGAAGGGTCAACTCAATGTTTGAAGGGGATTGAATGGCCTTTGAATGCTTTGAGCGAAAATTTCGTTTTCGCAGCTTTGGTCAAAATGACCAAAATACCCCTATAGCGTTTTTACGCGGGTAAAGGTGCCGTTTGAGCCCGGAACTTTCCCCAGAGGTTTAAAAACATGTTTTCATGTGTCTAGAGGTCTCTGTTCAAGCCCCGGTGATCCCGGGCAGTTTTAGTGCAAAATTACGATTTTGCCCCTGGAATAGTGTTTTTAAGCTTAATGACGTAATTAAGCAAACCTAAGCAATATTAGGCTCTAAACGAAGATTAATTTATTTCCTTAATTAATCTAGAGTCAAAATAATTTATTAAAGTTAATTAGAACCTAAAATTGCTTAGATTAAACTTAAATCCTTTTTAGAACTCAAGATTCCTAGTCTTGGAATCTTGAATAGTGTTTTCTCTCCATTTCCTTAAATCAAGGAAATGTGTCTAGAGTTGTTTAAACTCTAAATTGAGGATTTAACTCTCTAATGGTGCAAGACCACTCCTTAATTATGTCTAGACCACCTTAATTACCCATTTACCTTACCTAAACACCTTCTTACAAATTCCTAATCTTAAGCATAACCAAAGATACACCTAAACACAACTCTAAACCACAATTAAAATGCAAACTAATCCTCGCCATGCATGATGAAGTTTCGGCCAGACCTCATCCCCATTGACCACATGTTTAATTGTTTTCTCACTCAAAGAACCATGCTTGAGCCATACCTTGAGCCATACCTCACCATGCTTTGAACCATACCTCACCATACCTCAAGAACACATTATCTCACCTCATGGAACACATGGAACCCTCCAATTCTGCACCTCTTGGCCGAAAATGCATCAGCCCACATACATCCTCCATTTGTTTCAATTCTCTATAAATAGAATGCCTTGAGGAGCTTGCACCACTTTTAGATCATTTGCTAAGTTTAGGAAACACTCAAAGCTTTTCTTTTTCTCTCAAAGTCTTTGTGTTCTTCAAGTTCTTGGAGTTCTTCAAGTTCTTCATCATCTTCATCTTCTTCTTCCATCTTCAAGTTCATCACACCAAGTAGGGATTTTCTTTCATGTGTTCTTTCTTTAAAGTTCTTGTTCTAAGCTTAAAGTTCATAGTTTCTCTTGATTCTTTTTAGAACTTCTTTTCTCCCCTTTACCTTTTCATTTTCGGCCATGGGCCTTGGAGAACAAAGGAATGAGAGCTTGATGATGAGAGTTTCATGATGATGTTCATCACTTGAAACAAACTCTAGAGCTTGATTTTTGTTCTTGAGCAAAAGTGTTTCTAGACTTTTCCTTTCTTGAACTTTTGAGAACCTTAACTTTGATGTTATTTCAAAATGGTTCTAATGACTCAATGATGAGGTCTCATGATGTTGGTGTTTGTATGTCACCAAGATCATGGATTCTAGAGTTTCAAACATTTCTTTTCTTTCCTTGAAGTTTCGGCCATTACCTTTCCTTTTCATGCTAGATGTTTGATTTTCTAAATATGTTATGTTGAGTTCTAAGAACTCTAGACTTTTACCTCGTCTTGGTTTGATGAGTTTGGGTTGAGGTTTAAGTTCCTTTAAAGTCTTGTTAAGAGCTCTAGAAAGATAAAATGAACTTGCATAATTTATTTTATGCTTGCATTCATATTTACATTCTTGCTATGCATCTTTACTTTCAAGCCATCACCTAAGAACATAAAGATTAAAATGGAACTTGTATCATCACTTAACTTAATTCTCAAAGCCTTTCTATTTCGGCCTTAAAGTCGATTGTTGTTGGGCCTAGAGCACTAAAATAAAGAATTGAACTTGCATTATCACCTAATTAATTTCTCGAATGCCTATCTATTTCGGCCTTAAAGTCGATTGTTGTTGGGCCAAGAGCACTAAAATAAGGAATTGAATCTTGCATCTTTACTTTCAAGCTTGCACGTTTAAGATTATGCTTCGCATATTTACTTTCGAGTTTACACGTTCAAATTATGCCTTGCATATTTAATTTCAAGTCATCACTTTACCTTGAAAGCAAGATTAAAAATGAAGAGCATGAGCACGTTTAGTTTATGGCGTAACTTAAGAACCTAGAGCTCAAAGACTTGCCCATTTCATTCCAAGTCAAAGTTTAATGTAAACCATACTTTGAATGTATGTTTTTCGGCCAAGTAGTGAAGATGGACTTGCAATGAGTTTTCATCTAGCTACTAGGACCAATAGCCTATGTATTGAGTTTTCCTTAAAGTTTGACAATTCTTTATAAGGTTATGTCGTTATAAGTTGTGATTCCAATCTCTTTTAGGGGATGGAATATGTTTTGGTCAGTGACCTAAGGCTTCACTTAGCCTCTTGATGAATTAAAATGTTTTGCAAAGAGTTTTAGAAATTCTAAATTGATTCCAAGAGAAACTAGTTAACTTATGTACCTAGAAATGTCAATTTAATTCTCTTATTGAGGCAAGATGTTTTCGGTTCTGATGTGATGAATGTGATGCTGTATGATGATGTTTTAATGCGTTGGAATGTGTGAAAATATCATGTGATGATGTAGAAGCGAACCTATGCATGATAGGTAAGAAACTAGCTAACTAGAAATACCGTAAAGCTAGAATTTAACATAGTTTTGACCCATTTGTTTATGGAACCAATCCAAACTGTTTTAATGGGAACATAATCAGATTTAGATTGTTTAGACATGAAAAACTTGGTATCATTTGAGTTAGAATCGAATTCTAGCACCTATGGGGAAACTAGTAGCTAGAAAACCGTAAAAATGCAAATGTAGAACTCTTAGAACATTTAATTTTCTGGAATCTGTCCAGCACCCTTACAACATGATAAACATGATTAATAATTAGTCCTTAAGCATAGGAATGTCTCATAATTGATTTAGATTTAATGTATAGCGCCTCAGGCGAAGACGGAACGGAGAAAGGGTCTAAAACGTAAGTTCTAGAACCCCGTAAATACGAGTTAGAGATTCTGTCCTATGCTATTCAGATTTAAGTATGAACATGAGAATGAAGAATGATGTTTAATATGAGCCTTAGGGGCATGAAATATGAGCGACGGATATTAGAGAGCTATATCTCAAGATTAAGACCCGTAAGGGTCAAAGCATAAGCTACCGTGAGGGTAAGCGTTTGAATGATGTATGATGATGCATGAAGTATGCTAATGATGATGATGTTATTCATATGAGGAATTTATGAGGTTATATGTTTATGTGGCATAAAGCAAATTTGGAAGGAAATTGATTGTAATGACCGCTTTGGGCCGAATTTCCGACAAATTTGGAAGGAAACTTCGGTGTAATGACCGCTTTGGCGCGAATTTCTGCAAATTTGGGGACTTAAAGAGATTTTGAAAATTAAGGTACTAAGATGGGTTCTAGGATGACACCCGGTTCGGCGAGCACCTCCATAGAACTCATGTGACATCGGTACCATTTTATGCTCTTAGGTGCCCCCGGTTCGGCCGAGCACCCCTAAGAGTTTTGCCCGGTAACCGGTACTCAGATAGTCGGGATTTATGATACGCTTATCGTTAAGTGGTAAGTAAGAACTAGTGACGACTAGTTAAGGTATGAGCTCATAACCTAGATGTATGACACGTTCTGGGTGACACCGGTTCGGCCGAGCACCCCCAGTTCGATTGTCTTTAGGGTGGCCCATGAGGAAGAAAAGTTCATGATTATGATTATGTCACTAAGTTTTGTCCCATATGAATGTTACTATTGCCACTTTATGCCACCAATGATGATGATGCTTGATGTTATGTTTTATGTATGTGCATTAGGTAGTGCCATGCATACATTTTCCATTATGTTGCATTCATGA
Source organism: Dalbergia cochinchinensis (assembly GCA_031216125.1). Classification (NCBI taxonomy): domain Eukaryota; kingdom Viridiplantae; phylum Streptophyta; class Magnoliopsida; order Fabales; family Fabaceae; genus Dalbergia; species Dalbergia cochinchinensis. The sequence continues at coordinate 27,458,541 of CM062371.1, forward strand.
CATTAAGATCATCCTAAAATGAACGGACCTTGGCTAAAGTATATTTTTGAAGTTTAAAATGAACTAAATGCATGTTCAGTCATTTCATATAATTAAACCCAAGGTTCCTGAGGACGTAGATGATGACACCTAGGTAGTAGGAGGCCCTACTGAGATTCTTTAGTAAGATTCTCACTCCCTCTATCTCTTTCTTTCCGTCACGTCTTCAGATGGCGACGTCCGTAGCATTCATGGACACCCCGACATGGGAGGTGCACTATGACCCGACTCACGGGTCATACCATTTTGAGGGCAAAGGCACGGTGCGGATTTTCATGTTCGTAGGACGCCTTCGCTCATCCCGTGCACACCCATCACTTCTCCCCGACTGCACCCTATGGCGACGACGAGCGGGTTTTTGAGCGTGCGCGTACGCATGACGAGAGAGTACTCCGTAGGCACACCGCCGCCTTAGCCATGCGAGATTATCCCGACTATGTGCCCCGGACCTATTTCACGGAGACCGACCCATCCGAGGACCCGCCTACCCATCCGTATAGCGAGGACTCTGCCCCCTCTCCACCACAGATAAGGGAGGGCAGTGAGGATACCGTGACTCAGCCACGGCTTACGCGACGACCGGAGATGCGACCATACCGTGGGGGTCACCCTCGATCCCCATTCCGCCTCTTCACGTCCGAGGAGCTCGCCCAGTTTCCCGGATATCTGCCTCGTTCGCGAGATGGACGCCTTGAGGTGACGATCGTCCGATGGAGTACCCGGTTAGGGCACACACACCATTTAGATGGGGATAAACCTTCTTTTGTTTAGAGGTTATCCTATTAGATGCACTCGGGTAGGGGAGTAGATTATGTTTATGTTTTAGGTTGTATTTCCCTTGTACTGAATTAAGTCCCACACTTATAAGTGGGCAAGTTATATATATATGAGATTATATTCAGTGATGTTCATGATGTGCCTTATGTTATGATGATTGTGAGACGATTGTTTTACTTTGCATGGTTTACCGCTTATCGCATCACGCGGCTCTCACTTTTATTTCAAAAAAAATTACCCGTATTTTCCGCTAAGTAATTCAAAGTTAAATGAGAACTATGAAGTAACAGACTAATGATTAACCTAAATATGTTCTAGAGTATTGGGTTAAAAATTAGGATGTTACATTATGGTATCAGAGCAGTTCGATTCTCATGGAGCCTGAGGATTGGACTGACTATGCTTTCTAAAGCGAGTACGATAGCTATGTCATGCGTAGAGCTTAACTAGAGATAAGCTATAGGGTAGGAGTTCATGACCCTTGTCTACTTGCGCGCGCCATGGTAACTAGCTCATTTTACATGGAATATTGAGCCTGATCACCTCAATGTTTATTGTCTCATGTGTTTAGGGACCAATGGCACCAAGGAGACAACCTAGGACCCCGACTGAGGGAGACCAAAGCGATGCCACTGCTGCTGCTGTTCGTGACATGGCAAGAGCCATGGAACGAATGTTCGAGAGGATGAACCAACAAGGGAACACCGGACGTGCTCCCCCTACTGCCGAAATGGTCGAGCAAGCGAGGTTTGGTGAGTTTCGCAAGGCGAACCCACCAACCTTCCGAGGAGCCATGGACCCCGACAAAGCTGATGAGTGGATCAAAAACATGGAGAAGATCTACTCCGTGGTGGCTTGCTCGGAGGAGCAAAAGGTCACCTTCGCTGCTTATATGATGGAGTCGGATGCCGAAGTTACGGTGGATCGCACCAAGATCGCTAGAAGCTTCGTGCATCGCCAATCGGGAGCTATTCAAGACCTACTTCTACCAGAAGTACTTCCTGGAGTCCGGGGGGAACGCGAAAGATATTGAGTTCATGCAATCGACTCAAGGAGGGTCTCATCGTCGCCCAAAGACAGCGAAATTCGAGGAGCTGATTAAGTTCTCTAGGGTGTTTCAAGGAAACCCCGACGAGGTGTGGAAGTGCGTCAAGTATGAGGCCGGACTAACGGCAGAGCTCAACTATGCTGTGGCGCACATGGAGATTAGGGACTTTCCAACCCTAGTCAACAAGTGCCGGATCATGGAAGAGGGACAGAAGAAAATCAATGCTGCAAGGGCAGCACGGAACAAGGGGCTAGCACCTCAAGCCCCAAAATTCAAGCCCCAATATCCAAACCAATCCCCCAACCATTACAACCCCTACCACACCAACCAATTCAAGCCACATCAACAACAACAAAGAACCCCCTTCCACCAACAACCCAAGCAATCATACCGACCACAATTCCAGAACAACAACAACAACCGCAACAACCACAACAACAACCGACAAGGAGGGTCGGGCGGCCCCCGAAACAACCAAGGAGGGTCAAGTGGGACTAGGAACAAGACGCCTCAAGGAACCCCCGCCCAAGCTATCCCGGTAGTGCTATGTCCCAAGTGCGGGAAGGATCATGGCAACCGCCCTCGCTTAGCGGGCGTAATATCCGCTCGATGCGGAAGGCTGGCCACTACGCCAAAGAATCGCACTAGTGGGAGGCCAAAGAAGCTGAATTCCCGCCGCAACACCAAGGGAGGGTCTTCACCCTCAATGTAGACGGCGGACACATCCAATGGTCTCATAGAAGGTAAGTGCGAAATAGATGGTAGAACCTTAATCGTGCTATATGACTGCGTGCAACACATTCTTTATTTCATATGCTAGTGTCGAGACTCTAAATTTGAAAACTTCCAAACTTCCTTTTGATCTTATTGTCTCTACCCCACAAATCATCCTGTGAATACTTGTTATTGTTGCCTAAATTGTCACGTCACCAGAGTAAATAGATCATATGTTGTGGATTTAATTTGTTTACCCATGAAAGGTATAGGAGTAGTTCTTGGCATGGATTGGCTTCACGCCAACCGTGTATTGTTAGACTGTGACACCAAAACAGCTGTCTTTCCTTCTCCCCTAGTGAAATAAGTCAACCTTTGAAACTCTATCTCAATGCCGTAGAGGTCCTTGTAGTGGGAAAAAGACTAAGGGATATGTTCTCCTAGCCGCTAGCGAGGTACACTTTGAGCAGAATTTAGAGAATATACCTATAGTGAGAAACTATCCCGAGGTGTTTCCGGAAGATATACCCGAGTTCCCTCCCGAGCGAGAAGTGGAGTTCTCCATTGAGTTGGTTCTGGAGCGGACCAATCTCCATTGCCCCCTATAGAATGTCACCCTAGAACTAGCCGAGCTTAAAACCCAACTTGAGGAACTTTTAGAGAAAAGCTTCATAAGACCTAGTGCTTCACCATGGGGAGCCCCGGTCTTGTTTGTGAAAAAGAAGGACGGGAGTATGAGGTTGTGTATAGATTATAGGCAATTGAACCGTGTGACAGTGAAAAACAAATACCCTTTGCCTAGGATTGATGATCTCATGGACCAATTGAGAGGAGCGGTAGTGTTTTCCAAGATCGACCTAAGGTCGATACCACCAAATTAGAGTGAGAGATCAAGATATACCAAAGACCGCCTTTAGAACTCGGTATGGACACTTTGAGTTAGCGGTGATGTCTTTTGGGTTGACAAATGCTCCTGCAGTGTTTATGGATTACATGAATAGGATCTTTAGACCCTATTTAGATCAATTCGTGGTCGTTTTTATAGATGATATACTCATCTATTCCAAGACCCACGAGGAGCATGAGCGTCATTTAAGGATAGTTTTGGAGATTTTGAAGGAGAAAAAGCTATATGCAAAACTCTCTAAGTGTGAATTTTGGTTGGAGGAGGTCAAGTTTTTAGGGCACGTTGTGTCAAAAGGAGGTATAGCCGTTGATCCTAGTAAGGTAGAAGCCGTAATGAATTGGGATAGACCAACCACCGTGACAGAAATACGGAGCTTTTTGGGTTTAGCATACTACCGTAGGTTTATCAAAGGATTTTCCCACTTAGCCCTACCCTTGACCAAGCTCACTAGGAAGAATGCCCCGTTTGAGTGGAGCCCCGAATGTGAGAAGAGTTTCCAAGAGCTTAAGGAAAGGTTAACCACGACCCCAGTCTTAGTCTTACCTAGCCCCAATGTACCCTTCGAGGTATATTGTGATGCTTCGGGCAAAGGACTAGGGTGTGTGTTGATGCAAAATAGGCAAGTGGTAGCCTATGCATCACGACAACTCAAGCCTCACGAGGCTAACTACCCCACCCATGACCTAGAATTAGCCGCCGTAGTGTTTGCCTTAAAGATGTGGAGACACCACTTGTATGGTGTAAGGTTTGAAGTTTTCTCCGATCATAAGAGTCTCAAGTACCTCTTTGATCAAAAGGAGTTAAATATGAGGCAAAGAAGGTGGATGGAATTCCTCAAGGACTACGATTTCGGTTTAAGTTACCACCCCGGCAAGGCTAATGTAGTCGCCGACGCCTTGAGCCGAAAGTCGTTACACCTGTCCCACATGATGATCAAAGAAGTTGAGTTGATAGAGAAGTTTAGGGATATGAATCTAGGGATGTCAAAGAACCGATAGAGGGATAAAGATGTGCTACCTTAGCGTAACAAGTGGATTTAAGCAGAGAATCATGTTAGCACAACGAGAGAATGAGGAGTTCGAAGAGATCATAGATGCTGTTAAGGCGGGAAAGTTAAAAGGTCTTGAAAGAGGTGAGGATTGGATATGGAGATTTGAGGGAAGGATCTGCGTACCCCAAGATGGTGACCTCCGAGAGAAGATCTTGGAGGAGGCTCACAAAAGCTATTTCACCATTCATCCCGGTGTTACCAAGATGTACCAAGATTTGAAGAAGATGTTTTGGTGGCCCGGAATGAAAAAGGATGTAGTCGCCTGGGTTAGTAAGTGCTTGGTATGTCGGAAAGTGAAAATCGAGCACCAAAACCTTCAGGTTTGTTGCAACCCCCGCCAATCCCGAATGGAAGTGGGAATGCATATCTATGGATTTCGTGACAGATTGCCTAAGACGCAAGCTGGCCATGATGCTATATGGGTGATAGTGGATCGACTAACCAAGTCGGCACACTTTCTACCTATTAGAGTGACGTACTCTTTAGATAAATTGGCTCGATTATACATCCAAGAGATCGTAAGATTGCATGGAGTACCGTCGACGATAATCTCGGATAGAGATCCGCGGTTTACGCCGCGTTTTGGGAGCCTTCCAAAAGGCGTTTGGTTCAAAGCTATGCTTGAGCACTGCTTACCACCCACAAACAGACGGACAATCTGAAAGGACGATCCAAACCCTAGAGGATATGCTAAGAGCCTGTGTGTTAGACCAAAGGGGAAGTTGGGATAGGTACTTGCCTTTGATCGAGTTTGCCGATAACAATAGTTATCACGCAAGCATCGATGGCACCGCACGAGGCATTGTATGGAAGGAAGTGCCAATCACCTTTGTGTTGGTACGAGCCTGGGAGCAAAGTGTCTTAGGACCCGATGTAGTGAGGGAAACAACGGAACAAATCAAGAGGATCCGGATAGGATGCTCATCTCAAAGTAGACAAAAGAGCTATGCGGACAAGCGGCGCAAGCCCTTGGAGTTCGAGGAGGGAGAACATGTGTTCCTTAGGATTACCCCCACTACAGGCATAGGAAGAGCCATGAAAGTCAAAAAGTTGAGCCCCCGATTCCTTGGTCCCTTCCAAATTCTTCAAAGGATAGGAACAGTTGCCTACAAAATAGCCTTACCCCCTAATCTTTCTAATCTCCATGACGTCTTTCACGCCTCTCACCTAAGGAAGTATGAGTCCGACCCTAGCCACGCTTTAGAGCGAGCATGTTCGGTTAAGGGACGACCTAACTTTCAATCTTCCCTACGAGAATCGTGGACCGCGAGTCAAGCGGAGGAACAAGTCCATTCCATTGGTAAAGGTAGCATGGGGACGCGACAACCGAAGAGTTTACATGGGAGCTAGAGTCGAAATGCAAGACAAGTATCCCGAGCTTTTCCAAGGTAACGAATTTCGAGGGCTAAATTCTTTTTAAGGAGGAGTAATGTAACACCCCGATTTTTCTCGTCTGAGGAAATGACCAAAATGCTCGAGGTCATTTCTGACCGAACTCGAGGGTAACCAACTCTGGTCATCCTCAAGGGTCAACTCAATGTTTGAAGGGGATTGAATGGCCTTTGAATGCTTTCGAAGCTTAAAATTTCGTTTTCGCAGCTTTCGGGTCAAAATGACCAAAATACCCTATAGCGCTTTTACGCGGTAAAGGTGCCGCTTGAGCCCTAACTTTCCCCAGAGGTTTAAAAACATGTTTTCATGTGTCTAGAGGTCTGTTCAAGCCCCGTGATCCCGGCAGTTTTAGTGCAAAATTACGATTTTGCCCCTGGAATAGTGTTTTTAAGCTTAATGACGTAATTAAGCAAACCTAAGCAATATTAGGCTCTAAACGAAGATTAATTTATTTCCTTAATTAATCTAGAGTCAAAATAATTTATTAAAGTTAATTAGAACCTAAAATTGCTTAGATTAAACTTAAATGCCTTTTTAGAACTCAAGATTCCTAGTCTTGGAATCTTGAATAGTGTTTTCTCTCTCCATTTCCTTAAATCAAGGAAATGTGTCTAGAGTTGTTTAAACTCTAAATTGAGGATTTAACTCTCTAATGGTGCAAGACCACTCCTTAATTATGTCTAGACCACCTTAATTACCCATTTACCTTACCTAAACACCTTCTTACAAATTCCTAATCTTAAGCATAACCAAAGATACACCTAAACACAACTCTAAACCACAATTAAAATGCAAACTAATCCTCCCCATGCATGATGAAGTTTCGCCAGACCTCATCCCCATTGACCACATGTTTAATTGTTTTCTCACTCAAAGAACCATGCTTGAGCCATACCTTGAGCCATACCTCACCATGCTTTGAACCATACCTCACCATACCTCAAGAACACATTATCTCACCTCATGGAACACATGGAACCCTCCAATTCTGCACCTCTTGGCCGAAAAATGCATCAGCCCACATACATCCTCCATTTGTTTCAATTCTCTATAAATAGAATGCCTTGAGGAGCTTGCACCACTTTTAGATCATTTGCTAAGTTTAGGAAACACTCAAAGCTTTTCTTTTTCTCTCAAAGTCTTTGTGTTCTTCAAGTTCTTGGAGTTCTTCAAGTTCTTCATCATCTTCATCTTCTTCTTCCATCTTCAAGTTCATCACACCAAGTAGGGATTTTCTTTCATGTGTTCTTTCTTTAAAGTTCTTGTTCTAAGCTTAAAGTTCATAGTTTCTCTTGATTCTTTTTAGAACTTCTTTTTCTCCCCTTTACCTTTTCATTTTCGGCCATGGGCCTTGGAGAACAAAGGAATGAGAGCTTGATGATGAGAGTTTCATGATGATGTTCATCACTTGAAACAAACTCTAGAGCTTGATTTTTGTTCTTGAGCAAAAGTGTTTCTAGACTTTTCCTTTCTTGAACTTTTGAGAACCTTAACTTTGATGTTATTTCAAAATGGTTCTAATGACTCAATGATGAGGTCTCATGATGTTGGTGTTTGTATGTCACCAAGATCATGGATTCTAGAGTTTCAAACATTTCTTTTCTTTCCTTGAAGTTTCGGCCATTACCTTTCCTTTTCATGCTAGATGTTTGATTTTCTAAATATGTTATGTTGAGTTCTAAGAACTCTAGACTTTTACCTCGTCTTGGTTTGATGAGTTTGGGTTGAGGTTTAAGTTCCTTTAAAGTCTTGTTAAGAGCTCTAGAAAGATAAAATGAACTTGCATAATTTATTTTATGCTTGCATTCATATTTACATTCTTGCTATGCATCTTTACTTTCAAGCCATCACCTAAGAACATAAAGATTAAAATGGAACTTGTATCATCACTTAACTTAATTCTCAAAGCCTTTCTATTTCGGCCTTAAAGTCGATTGTTGTTGGGCCTAGAGCACTAAAATAAAGAATTGAACTTGCATTATCACCTAATTAATTTCTCGAATGCCTATCTATTTCGGCCTTAAAGTCGATTGTTGTTGGGCCAAGAGCACTAAAATAAGGAATTGAATCTTGCATCTTTACTTTCAAGCTTGCATCGCTTAAGATTATGTCGTGATATTTACTTTCGAGTTTACACGTTCAAATTATGCCTTGCATATTTAATTTCAAGTCATCACTTTACCTTGAAAGCAAGATTAAAAATGAAGAGCATGAGCACGTTTAGTTTATGGCGTAACTTAAGAACCTAGAGCTCAAAGACTTGCCCATTTCATTCCAAGTCAAAGTTTAATGTAAACCATACTTTGAATGTATGTTTTTCGGCCAAGTAGTGAAGATGGACTTGCAATGAGTTTTCATCTAGCTACTAGGACCAATAGCCTATGTATTGAGTTTTCCTTAAAGTTTGACAATTCTTTATAAGGTTATGTCGTTATAAGTTGTGATTCCAATCTGTTTTTGCGGATGGAATATGTTTTGGTCAGTGACCTAAGGCTTCACTTAGCCTCTTGATGAATTAAAATGTTTTGCAAAGAGTTTTAGAAATTCTAAATTGATTCCAAGAGAAACTAGTTAACTTATGTACCTAGAAATGTCAATTTAATTCTCTTATTGAGGCAAGATGTTTTCGGTTCTGATGTGATGAATGTGATGCTGTATGATGATGTTTTAATGCGTTGGAATGTGTGAAAATATCATGTGATGATGTAGAAGCTTAACCTATGCATGATAGGTAAGAAACTAGCTAACTAGAAATACCGTAAAGCTAGAATTTAACATAGTTTTGACCCATTTGTTTATGGAACCAATCCAAACTGTTTTAATGGGAACATAATCAGATTTAGATTGTTTAGACATGAAAAACTTGGTATCATTTGAGTTAGAATCGAATTCTAGCACCTATGGGGAAACTAGTAGCTAGAAAACCGTAAAAATGCAAATGTAGAACTCTTAGAACATTTAATTTTCTGGAATCTGTCCAGCACCCTTACAACATGATAAACATGATTAATAATTAGTCCTTAAGCATAGGAATGTCTCATAATTGATTTAGATTTAATGTATATACTCAAAGTAAGACGGAACTCGAGAAAGGGTCTAAAACGTAAGTTCTAGAACCCCGTAAAAACGAGTTAGAGATTCTGTCCTATGCTATTCAGATTTAAGTATGAACATGAGAATGAAGAATGATGTTTAATATGAGCCTTAGGGGCATGAAATATGAGCGACGGATATTAGAGAGCTATATCTCAAGATTAAGACCCGTAAGTGGTCAAAGCATAAGCTACCGTGAGGGTAAGCGTTTGAATGATGTATGATGATGCATGAAGTATGCTAATGATGATGATGTTATTCATATGAGGAATTTATGAGGTTATATGTTTATGTGGCATAAAGCAAATTTGGAAGGAAATTCGGTGTAATGACCGCTTTGGTGACTTTCCGACAAATTTGGAAGGAAACTTCGGTGTAATGACCGTTTGGTCAAATTTCCTCGCAAATTTGGGGACTTAAAGAGATTTTGAAAATTAAGGTACTAAGATGGGTTCTAGGATGACACCGGTTCGGCCGAGCACCTCCATAGAACTCATGTGACATCGGTACCATTTTATACTCTTAGGTGACACCGGTTCCGTCGAGCACCCCTAAGAGTTTTGCCCCCTAACCCGGACTCAGATAGTCGGGATTTATGATACGCTTATCGTTAAGTGGTAAGTAAGAACTAGTGACGACTAGTTAAGGTATGAGCTCATAACCTAGATGTATGACACGCTCGGGTGACACCGGTTCGGCCGAGCACCCCAGATTCGATTGTCTTTTAGGGTGGCCCATGAGGAAGAAAAGTTCATGATTATGATTATGTCACTAAGTTTTGTCCCATATGAATGTTACTATTGCCACTTTATGCCACCAATGATGATGATGCTTGATGTTATGTTTTATGTATGTGCATTAGGTAGTGCCATGCATACATTTTCCATTATGTTGCATTCATGACATTAAGATCATCCTAAAATGAACGGACCTTGGCTAAAGTATACTTTTGAAGTTTAAAATGAACTAAATGCATGTTCAGTCATTTCATATAATTAAACCCAAGGTTCCTGAGGACGTAGATGATGACACCTAGGTAGTAGGAGGCCCTACTGAGATTCTTTAGTAAGATTCTCACTCCCTCTATCTCTTTCTTTCCGTCACGTCTTCGGATGGCGACGTCAGAGCATTCATGGACACCCCGACATGGGAGGTGCACTATGACCGACTCACGGGTCATACCATTTTGAGGGGCAGTGCACGGTGCGGATTTTCATGTTCGTAGGACGCCCCTTCGCTCATCCCGTGCACACCCATCACTTCTCCCCGACTGCACCCTATGGCGACGACGAGCGGGTTTTTGAGCGTGCGCGTACGCATGACGAGAGTACTCGATAGGCACACCGCCGCCTTAGCCATGCGAGATTATCCCGACTATGTGCCCCGGACCTATTTCACGGAGACCGACCCATCCGAGGACCCGCCTACCCATCCGTATAGCGAGGACTCGCCCCTCTCCACCACCAGATAAGGGAGGGCGGTGAGGATACCGTGACTTCACCACGGCTACGCGACGACCGGAGATGCGACCATACCGTAGGGGTCACCCTCGATCCCCGTTCCGCCTCTTCACGTCCGAGGAGCTCGCCCGCTTTCCGGATATACGCCTCGTTCGCGAGATGGACGCCTTGATGAGGAGGTGACGATCGTCCGATGGAGTACCCGGTTAGGGCACACACACCATTTAGATGGGGATAAACCTTCTTTTGTTTAGAGGTTATCCTATTAGATGCACTCGGGTAGGGGAGTAGATTATGTTTATGTTTTAGGTTGTATTTCCCTTGTACTGAATTAAGTCCCACACTTATAAGTGGGCAAGTTATATATATATGAGATTATATTCAGTGATGTTCATGATGTGCCTTATGTTATGATGATTGTGAGACGATTGTTTTACTTTGCATGGTTTACCGCTTATCGCATCACGCGGCTCTCACTTTTATTTCAAAAAAAATTACCCGTATTTTCCGCTAAGTAATTCAAAGTTAAATGAGAACTATGAAGTAACAGACTAATGATTAACCTAAATATGTTCTAGAGTATTGGGTTAAAAATTAGGATGTTACATACACCGCAGGCTCGGGCACCGTACCCGAATATGTACCCTGCTCGCAGCATTCGGAAGAGCCACCTGCCCCTATGTATGAGGAGGACTCTGCCCCCACTCCCCTACGTATGCCAGCAGGCAGCGAGGAAACGGTTACCCAGCCACGGAGGGCTTGGATGCCTGAGAGGCGACCCCAACACGGAGGATGTGTCCGAGTGCCCACTCCTGACGTGCTTCGCCCGTGGATTGGCTATGTCCCACCTTACCCGTGATGGTAGCCGTATGGTTTAGAGGGTAGTCCTGAGTGCACACACGTCACGTAGATAGGATAAACCTTCTTTTGTGTTGAGGTTATCCATTTCAGATGCACTTGGGTATGGGTACTCTCTTGCTTGTAGCGTTTATGTTTCCATGTATTTCCTACGTTTCAGTTGTATTGCACTTTATGTATGGAATAGTCCCGCCATTACTAGTGGGCATTCTACGTTTTAATATAGGAGGTATTTTAGTATATGTGATCATGATGCTGTGTATGGAGCCTTTATATGTTTATATTTTCGCACTTTACGTTATCGTTCGAATTACATTATACGCGGCTCATGCTTTATCAAGGTTTTGTTACAAAAAAAAATGGCTCGTATTTTCAGTAAGTAATTTCAAAGGTAATAGAACTAAAGCAAGAAGTAATGACTAATATTTGGCCTCAGTACATACTAGTAGTATTGGGTTGAATATTAGGGTGTTACACCTCATGTATTAATACTTAAGATGCCCACCAATAGTGGCGGGACTGTTCGATACATAAAGTGCAATACAACTGAAAAGAAGGAAATACATGGAGACATGAACGATACATGCAAGAGAATACCTACACCCAAGTGCATCTGAAATGGACAACCTCAACACAAAAGAAGGTTTATCCTATCTACGTGACGTGTGTGCACTAAGGACTACCCTCTAAACCATACGGCTACAGTCATGGGTACGGTGGGACATAGTCGATCCACGGGTGAAGCGCGTCAGGAGTGGGTACTGGGACACATCCTTCGTGCTGGGGTCGCATCTTGGGCATCCGAGCCCTCCGTGGCTGGGTAACCGTCTCCTCGCTGCCTGCTAACACTCGTGGAGGAGTGGGGGCAGAGTCCTCCTCATACATAGGGGCGGGTGGCTCCTCCGAATCCTGTTAGCAGGGTACATATTTGGGTACGGCGCCCGAGCTTGCGGTGTAAGTTCGGAGGATCCTCTCATTGCATGTGCTATAACGCCCCGATTTTCTGTCTAAGAGGAAAATGACCAAAATACCCCTGAGGTCATTTTTTGCCCAAAATTCGAGGATGGCCGGCCCGGCAGTCCTCGAAGGGCCAACTCAATGTTTGAAGGGGATTGAATGGCCTTTGAGTGGTTTCGGAGGCGAAAGTCTCATTTTTTGCAGTTTCGGGTCAAAATGACCAAAATACCCCTATAGCATTTTTATGCAGGTAAAGGTACCGTTTGAGCCTGAAACTTTCCCCGAAGGCTTAAAACAATGTTTTTACATGTTTAAAAGTGTTTGTTTAAGTCCTGGTGGTCCCGGACAGTTTTAGTGCAAAATTACGATTTTGCCTTTAGAATAGTGTTTTTGAGCCTAATGACATAATTAAGCAAACCTAAGCAATATTAGGCTCTAATCGAAGATTAATTAATTTTCATAATTAATCTAGAGTCAAAATAAGCTATTAAAATTAATTAGAACCTAAAATTGCTTAGATTAGATTTAAATCTCTTTTTAAAACTCAAGATTCCATTCTTGGAATCTTGAATAGTGTTTTCTCTCTCCAATTCCTTAAATCAAGGAATTGTGTCTAGAATTGTTTATACACTAAAATGAGTTTATAACTCACTAATGATGCAAGACCACTCCTTCAACATGTCTTGACAACCTTGATTACCCATTTCCTCACCTAAACACTTTCTTACAAATTCCTAATTTTAATCCTAATCAAAGATACACCTAAACACAACTCTAAACCACAATTAAAATGCAAGAAATCCTCCTCATGGCTGATGCAAGTTTTGGCCATCTCTCTCTCATTTACATCACATGTTGATTTGTTTCTCACTCAAAGAACCATGCTTGAGCCATACCTCACCATACTTTGAACCATACCTCACCATGCCTCAAGATCACAACATCTCACCTCATGGACCTCATGGGGCTGCTCTTGTTGGCTGAAACCTTCCTCTCCCTCTTGCACCTTTCATTTGTTTCATTTCTCTATAAATAGCATGCTTGGGTGAACTTGCATCATTTTGGGTTCATTTGCTAAGTGTAAGTTTTCAAAGAGCACTTCAAAGTTTTCTTTTCTCTCAAGTTCTTCATCCTTTTCTCTCATCCCAATCTTCAAATCACTTAGTAGGGATTTTCTTTCAAGTATTTCCTTCATTTAAGTTCTTATTCTACTTATGTATGTATGGTTTCTCTTGAGTCTTTTTAGAACTTCTTTCCCTCTCCTTTTTCTTCTTCATTTTCCGCCATGGGCCTTTGAGGACAAGGGAATGAGAGCTTGATGATGAGGTTTCATGATGATGCTCATCACTTGAACAATCTCTAAAGCTTGATCTTTGTTCTTAAGTTAAAGATGTTTTTAGTTTTTTTCTCCTTCAACCTTGAGATCCTTAACTTTGATGATATCTTAAAATGGTTATGTGAACTCAATGATGAGGACCCACGGTGTTAGTGTTAATACATCACTAAGATCATGGTTTCTAGAGCTTCAAATGTTTCCTTTTCTTCTTAAAAGTTTCGGTTCCTTTCCTTTTCTTTTCTTCATGATTTCGGCCAACACTTGTTGGATGGTCCAACATGATAGCTTGATGATGAGAGTTCTAAATGGTGACTTTATGTTCACCATAGAGGAATCTCTAAAGCTTGAGTTTTCATGAAAATTTTATATAGATCACTTATGGCTTTGTTTCTGTAAGGAATATTATTTTGAGTTCTAAGAACTCTTGTCTTCACTTTATCTTGTCATGATGAGTCTGGGTTGAGGTTTAAGCTCCTTTAAAGTCTTGTATGAGCTCTAATAAGAAATAAAATGGACTAGCATTCATATTTAAATTCAAGCTTATGCATTACAGATTTACTTTGAGCTTTGCATTCATATTTATTTTCCAAGCCATCACATAAAGTTAAAGGATAAAGAATGGAGTGCACCTCATATTTACATTCTTGTCTAGCATATTTACTCTTCATCACTAAAGAACATAAAGATTTAAAATGAGAGCTTGCATTATCACCTAACTAATTCTCAAAGCCTTTCTATTTCGGCCTTAAAGTCGATCGTTGCTGGGCCTAGAGCACTAAAATAAAGAAATGAACTTGCATTGCATATTTAAATTTCAAGTCTTGCATATTTAAATTTCAAGCCTTGCATATTTATATTTCAAGTCTTGCATATTTACTTTAAGTTCTCACTTTACTCTATAATGAAAGATAAAAATGATGCGCATAGCATATTTACATTTTGTCGTCACTTAAAGACCTTAGAGCTCAAAGACTTGCCCATTTTATCTCAAGTTAAAGTTTAATGTGGGAGCATTCTTTGAATACATAATTCGATCATGTATGATGAGCTTGGAATAAGTTTCATCTAGCTACAAGGGCCAACAATCTAAGTTTTAAGACTTTCTTTAAGCCTCATGAACTTTATGAGATTAAGACCACCAAGATTTATTAATTTAATTCTCTTGTAAGGAGAGATCAAGTGGTCACTGACCTAAGGATGTTTTTAGCCTCTTTTACAAATAAAATGGTTTGCAAAAGAGTTTTAGAAGTCCTAAAATGATTCCAAGGGAAACTAGTAACTTATATGCTTTAGAAAAGTCAAGTTATGCATCTTTTTGGGACTTGATGTTTCGGTTCTGCCATGATGAGTTTGCTGCTATATGATGATGTTTTGATGTGTTAGAATGTGTGAAAATTATGTATGATGAGGTAGGAACATTTCTATGCATGATAGGAGGAAACTAGCTTTCTAGAAAAAACGTAAAGTCAAGGATTTAGCATAGTTTTAGCCCATTTATTTTTGGATACTGCCCAAACTGTTTCAATGGGAATATAATTAGATTAGGATTGTTTAATCATGAAAAATTTGGTTACAATTGAAGTAGGATTGAATTTTAGCACCTATAGAGAAAATAGTAACTAGAAAACCGTAAAATTACAATTCTAGAACTCTTAGAACATCTAGTTTGTAACATCCTAATTTTTAACCCAATACTCTAGAACATATTTAGGTTAATCATTAGTCTATTACTCTTTTAGTCTCATTCCTTACAACCTTTCATTAAAATACTTAGCGGAAAATACGAATAAATTTTTCTTTTTGAAACTTGAAAGCAAAACGCGAGCCGCGCACTAACCTAACGTTCGTCATAACCATCACGTGCAAGAAAAAGTAACCACACCATTGATACTCATGAAATATAGTATTATACATAACAATCATAATATCATCACATCTTCGTAGATACATAGACTACTAACATCATTGTACCATCATTTACATCAAAACATGCCCATACAAGTGAAGTCATCCTTATCCACCTATGAGGTTAGATAAGTGTCAACCCAAAAGCTAAGCTATCTATGCCTCCGTAGCGACCCTCTGCTCCATCTGCTAGTGCGTCCCTTAAGCGCGCGCCTCAAAAGAAGTCACGAGCCTCGTTGTAATCCTCATCTAGAGATGACACGGAAGAAAAGGAAGGGATGAGAAACTCATTCGAGATTCTCAGTAGGGATTCCCGACTCTAACACTAGTGTCATCGTCGTCGTCCCCAGCCACCTCGGTTTTAATTATGAAAAAGGTGTACATGCATAAGGATTGGTTTTAGGCTTTACAACTCTATTTATCCGAAGTGAGTGTCTTTTAGTATGTGTCTTAATGACATGAATGCAACAGATATTTGATGAATGCATGACAAATACTATATGCACATTGACACGAAAATCGTAATACTTGGGCACATCATAAAGAAACAAGAATCATATATGTGGCATAAAGAGGCATAGAAATTTTCATGTGATATCTTTCTTATAAATAAAACTCTTAAGTTCTTTTTCTTAAAGACCACCCTCTTAACATATCCACCAAAAGTCTAACCGATTCACCGGCCCGGCGATAATCTGGTCACCAAACTACATCTCACCTATCGCCTAGGAATGAGCTCAATCCTAACTAGTCGTTACTAGATTTAACATGGGCTAATAGAGGGGGTATACATAACTTTCTTGGATCACCTATCTTAGGATCATTTCCTTCTTTGAAACGCTCTACTGGTATCTAGTACACAGCGAATTGTCCGCTTTGGCAAGCTCAATGTCAATACCCTCACGGATTTGTTTCCTCCCCACCGTAGCGGGAGAAATGCGTCTCAGTACTATGTCACATCTGTTCTGGGGGTGCTCAGCCGAACCGGTGTCACCCAGGAGTTTTCACAAACTTTTCTCAAATTCTCAAGTTTGATGGGAAATTCGGCAGCGTAACGGCATACACCGGATTTCCTTCAAACTTGCTTTATGCCACGAAACATATATAGCATGCATAGCCATTCAACATCAACATAAGGCATCATATTCATCGTATGCATCGTAAGCATCATAATATCATAATTTTACATAACGCATCGTGGCGGGAGCATCAACACATTAATACTATACACTCTCATCAGAGATCACATGCTCAAGTTGTTCTCGTAATAAAACATATATCCTCATGAATTCCTCATATGAATATCATCATCATCATTTACATAACATACATCATCATGGAACATTCAACCGTTTATCCTTACGGTAGCTTATGCTTTGACCCTTACGGGTCTTACTCATGAGATTTGGTTCTCTAACATCCGTCGCTCATATTTTATGCACCTAAGGGCTCATAATTAAACATCACTCATAATCCTCATATCTACATTTAAATCTGAAAAGCATAGGGTAGAATTCTTAACTTGTGATCACGGGGTTCCAGAACTTACGTTTTAGACCCTTTCTTGGTTCTGTCTTCGCCTAAGACGCTATGGATTAAATCTAAATCAATTATGAGGCATTCCCATGCTTAAGGACTAATTATTAATCATGTTTATCATGTTGTAAGGGTGCTGGACAGCATCCAGAAAAATAAATGTTCTAAGAGTTCTAAACTTTGCACTTTTACGGTTTTCTAGTTACTAGTTTCCCTATAGGTGCTAGAATTCGATTCTAATCCAAATGATACCAAGTTTTTCATGTCTAAACAATCTAAATCTGATTATGTTCCCATTAAAACAGTTTGGAAAAGTTCCAAAACCAAATGGGTTAAAACTATGTCAAATTCCAACTTTACGATATTTCTAGTTAGCTAGTTTTCTTACCTATCATGCATAGGATCGCTTCTACATCATCATATGATATTTTCACACATTCTAACACATCAAAACATCATCATACAGCATCATACTCATCATATCAGAATCGAAAACATTTGGCTTTAGTAAAGGATTTAAATTGACATTTCTAGGTACATAAGTTAACTAGTTTCTCTTGGAATCAACCTAGAATTTCTAAAAACTCTTTGCAAATCATTTTAATTCATTAAAAGGCTAAGAGAAGCCTTAGGTCAATGACCAAAATATATTTCATCTCCTAAAAGGGAGTAAAGTCATATCTCATGACAACATGACCTTGAAAAGGTTTGTAAAGCTTTAAGGAAAACTTAGAACATAGACTATTGGTCCTTGTAGCTAGATGAAAACTCCTTGAAAGTCCATCATCACTACTTGGCCGAAAATATGCATTCAAAGAATGATTTCACATTAAACTTTAACTTGGAATGAAATGGGCAAGTCTTTGAGCTCTAGATTCTTAAGTTTCGACATAAACTAAACGTGCTCATTGTAACATCCTAATTTTTAACCCAATACTCTAGAACATATTTAGGTTAATCATTAGTCTGTTACTTCATAGTTCTCATTTAACTTTGAATTACTTAGCGGAAAATACGGGTAATTTTTTTTTTGAAAAACAAAGTGAGAGTCGCGTGATGCGATAAGCGGTACACCATGTAAAGTGAAACAATTATCTCACAACATCATAACATGAGGCACAACATGAACATCACTGAATATCATCTCATATATATATAACTTGCCCACTTATAAGTGTGGATCTTAATTTTGTACAAGGGAAATGCATAAAAGAAAGTACAACATAAAACATGAACATAATCTACTCCCCTACCCGAGTGCACCTAATAGGATAACCTCTAAACAAAAGAAGGTTTATCCCCATCTAAGTGGTGTGTGCTCTAACCGGGTACTCCATCGGTCGATCGTCACCTCCTACTGACGTCCGTCTCGTGAACGAGGCAAGTATCCGAAGCGTGCGAGCTCCTCGGGCGTAAAGAGGCGGAACGGGGATCGAGAGTGACCCCCGCGGTGTGGCCGCATCTCCGGTCGTCATGCAAGTCGGGGCTGAGTCACGGTATCCTCACTACCTTCCCTCATCAATGGTGGAGAGGGGGCAGAGCTCTCGCTATACGGATGAGTAGGCGGGTCCTCGGACGGGTCGGTCTCCGAGAAGTAGGTCCGGGGCACGTAATCGGGATGGTCTCGCATGGCTAGGGCGGCGGTGTGCATGCGGAGCACTCTCTCGTTATGCGTACGCGCACGCTCAAAAACCCGCTCGTCGTCGCCATAGGGTGCAGTCGGGGAGAAGCGATGGGTGTGCACGGGATGAGCGAAGGGGCGTCCTACGAACATGCAAACCCGCACCGTGCACAGCCCCTCAAAATGGTATGACCCGTGAGCCGGGTCATAGTGCACTTGCCATGTCGGGTGTCCACGAACACTACGAACGTCGCCATCTGAAGACGTGACGGAAAGAAAGAGATAGAGGGAGTGAGAATCTTGCTAAAGAATCTCAGTAGGGCCTCCTACTACCTAGGTGTCATCATCTATGTCCTCAGGAACCTTGGGTTTATTTATACAAAACGACTGAGCATGTATTAAGTTCATTTTAAACTTAAAAATATCTTTTAGCCAAGGTCCATTCATTTTAGGATGATCTTAATGTCATGAATGCAACATAATAGAAAATGTATGCATGGCACTACCTAATGCACATACATAAAACATCACATCAAGCATCATCATTCTTGGTGGCATAAAGTGGCAATAGTAACATTCATATGGGACAAACTTAGTGACATAATCATAATCATGAAACTTCTCTTCCTCATGGGCCACCCTAAAAGACAATCGAACTGGGGGTGCTCGGCCGAACCAGTGTCACCCAGAACGTGTCATACATCTAGGTTATGAGCTCATACCTTAACTAGTCGTCACTAGTTCTTACTTACCACTTAACGATAAGCGTATAATAAATCATAAATCCCGACTATCTGAGTACGGGTTAGGGGGCAAAACTCTTAGGGGTGCTCGGCCGAATCGGTGTCACCTAAGAGTATAAAATGGTACCGATGTCACATGAGTTCTATGGAGGTGCTCGGCCGAACCGGTGTCATTCTAGAACCCATTTTAGTACCTTAATTTTCAAAATTTCTTTAAGTCCCCAAATTTGTCGGAAATTCGGCGGCCCAACGGTCATTACACCGAATTTCCTTCCAAATTTGCTTTATGCCACATAAACATATAACCTCATAAATTTCTCATATGAATAACATCATCATCATTAGCATACTTCATGCATCATCATAAAACATCCAAACGCTTACCCTTACGGTAGCTTATGCTTTGAGCCAAACGGGTCTTAATCTTGAGATATAGTTCTCTACATCCGTCGTTCATATTTTAAGCACCTAAGGCTCATAATTAAACATCATTCATAATCCTCTCATTTTACTTTTAAATCTGAATAGCATAGGGTGGAAATCCTAACATGTGAATACGGGGTTCTAGAACTTACGTTTTAGACCCTTTCTTGGTTCCGTTTTCGCCGAAGGTGCTATATATTAAATCTAAATCAATTATGAGGCATTCCTATGCTTAAGGACTAATTATTAATCATGTTTACTATGTTGTAAGGGTGCTGGACAGAATCCAGAAAATTAAATGTTCTAAGAGTTCTACATTTGCATTTTTACGGTTTTCTAGTTACTAGTTTCCCCATAGGTGCTAGAATTCAATTCTAACTCAAATGACACCAAGTTTTTCATGTCTAAACAATCTAAATCTGATTATGTCCCCATTAAAACAGTTTAGAAAAGTTCCATAAACAAATGGGTCAAAACTATGTTAAATTCTAGCTTTACGGTATTTCTAGTTAGCTAGTTTCTTACCTATCATGCATAGGATTGCTTCTACATCATCATATGATATTTTTACACATTCCAACACATCAAAACATCATCATACAGCATCACACTCATCACATCAGAACCGAAAACATTTAACTTAAATGAGAGAGTTAAATTGACATTTCTAGGTACATAAGTTAACTAGTTTCTCTTGGAATCGATCTAGAACTTCTAAAACTCTTTGCAAAATATTTTAATTCATCAAGAGGCTAAGTGAAGCCTTAGGTCACTGACCAAAACATATTCCATCCCCTAAAAGATAATAAAGTCACAACTTGTGATGACAAAACCTTATAAAGATTTGTAAAGCTTTAAGGAAAACTTAAAACATAGACTATTGGTCCTAGTAGCTAGATGAAAACTCATTGCAAGTCCATCATCACTACTTGGCCGAAATTATTCATTCAAGGAATACATTCACATATAACTTTAACTTGGAATGAAATGGGCAAGTCTTTGAGCTCTAGGTTCTTAAGTTATGACATAAACTAAACGTGCTCATGCTTTTCGTTTTTAATCTTGCTTACAAAGTAAAGTGATGACTTAAAATTAAATATGCAAGGCATAACTTAAACGTGCAAGCTTGAAAGTAATTATGCGAGGCATCAACTTAAACGTGCAAGCTTGAAGGTAAATATGCATGGTTCAATTCTTTATTTTAGTGCTCTTGGCCCAACAACAATCGACTTTGAGGCCGAAATAGATAGGCATTCGAGAAATTAATTAGGTGATAATGCAAGTTCAATTCTTTATTTTAGTGCTCTAGGCCCAACAACAATCGACTTTAAGGCCGAAATAGAAAGGCTTTGAGAATTAAATTAAGTGATGATACAAGTTCCATTTTAATCTTTATGTTCTTAGGTGATAGCTAGAAAGCAAAGATGCATAGCAAGAATGTAAATATGGATGTAAGCATAAAATAAATTATGCAAGTTCATTTTATCTTTCTAGAGCTCTTAACAAGACTTTAAAGGAATGTAAACCATAACCCAAACTCATCCAACAAGGTAAAGTCAAGCTTAGAGTTCTTAAAACTCAACATAATATTTTTTAGGAAATCAAACCATGAAGCTTAGAAAAATTAAGGAAATGGCCGAAATCTTCAAGAAGAGAAAGGAACATTTTAAAACTCTAGAGTTCATGATCTTGATGATATATTAACACCAACATCATGAGTCCTCATCATTGAGTTCATAGAGCCATTTTAAAACATCATTAAAGCTAAAGTTCTTAAGAGTTCAAGAAAAGAAAAACTAAAAACATTTTTGCTCAAGAACAAAGATCAAGCTCTAGAGTTTGTTTCAAGTGATGATTATCATCATGAAACTCTCATCATCAAGCTCTCATTCCTTTGTTCTCCAAGGCCTATGGCCGAAAATGAAAAGGGAAAAGGAGTGGAAATGAAGTTCTAAAGAGAAACAAGAGAAACTATGAACATCAAGCTTGAAACAAGAACTTTAAAGAAAAGAATACATGAAAGAAAATCCTTACTTGGTGTGATGAACTTGAAGATGGAAGAAGAAGATGAAGAAGATGAAGAACTTGAAGAACACAAAAACTTTGAGAGAAAAAGAAAAGCTTTGAGTGTTTCCTAAACTTAGCAAATGATCTAAAAGTGGTGCAAGCTCCTCAAGGCATTCTATTTATAGAGAAATGAAACAAATGGAGGGTGTGAATGGGCTGATGCATTTTCGGCCAAGAGGTGCAGAATTGGAGGGTTCCATGTGTTCCATGAGGTGAGATAATGTGTTCTTGAGGCATGGTAAGGTATGGCTTAAGGTATGGTGAGGTATGGTTCAAGGTATGGCCTCAAGCATGGTTCTTTGAGTGAGAAAATAATTAAACATGTGGTCAATGAGGAGTGGGCTGTTCGGCCATGTTGCAGCCAAGGGGAGGATTAGTTTGCATTTTAATGGTGGTTTAGAGTTGTGTTTAGGTGTATCTTTGATTATGCTTAAGATTAGGAATTTGTAAGAAAGTGTTTAGGTAAGGTAAATGGGTAATTAAGGTGGTCTAGACATAATTAAGGAGTGATCTTGCACCATTAGTGAGTTAAATCCTCAATTTAGAGTTTAAACAACTCTAGACACATTTCCTTGATTTAAGGAATTGGAAAGAGAAAACACTATTCAAGATTCCAAGACTAGGAGTCTTGAGTTCTAAAAAGGGATTTAATGTTTAATCTAAGCAATTTTAGGTTCTAATTAACTTTAATAAATTATTTTGACTCTAGATTAATTAGGGAAATAAATTAATCTTCGTTTAGGGCCTAATATTGCTTAGGTTTGCTTAATTACGTCATTAAGCTCAAAAACACTATTCTAGGGGCAAAATCGTAATTTTGCACTAAAACTGCCTAGGACCACCGGGACTTGAACAGAGACCTCTAGACACATGAAAACATGTTTTTAAACCTCTGGGGAAAGTTCCGGGCTCAAACGGTACCATTACCCGCGTAAAAACGCTATAGGGGTATTTTGGTCATTTTGACCAGCTATGAAAACGAAATTTTCGCTTCCGAAAGCATTCAAAGGCCATTCAATCCCCTTCAAATATTGAGTTGACCCTTCGAGGACGACCGAGTTGGTTACCCTCGAACTCGGGTCAGGAAATGACCTCAGGGGCATTTTGGTCATTTCCCTCGGACAGAGAAATCGGGGTGTTACACTCATGCTTTTCATTTTTAATCTTGCTTACAAAGTAAAGTGATGACTTAAATTTAAATATGCAAGGCATAAACTTAAACGTGCAAGCCTGAAAGTAAATATGCAAGATTCAATTCTTCATTTTAGTGCTCTTGGCCCAACAACAATCGACTTTAAGGCCGAAATAGAAAGGCTTCGTGAATTAAATTAAGTGATGATACAAGTTCCATTTTAATCTTTATGTTCTTAGGTGATAGCTAGAAAGTAAAGATGCATAGCAAGAATGTAAATATGAATGCAAGCATAAAATAAATTATGCAAGTTCATTTTATCTTTCTAGAGCTCTTAACAAGACTTTAAAGGAATTTAAACCATAACCCAAACTCATCCAAACAAGGTAAAGTCAAGCTTAAAGTTATTAAAATTCAACATCACATTTTTAGGAAAACAAACCATGAAGCCTAGAAAATTTAAGGAAATGGCCGAAATCTTCAAGAAGAAAAAGGAACATTTTAGAACTCTAGAGTTCATGATCTTGATGATATATTAATACCAACATCATGAAACATCATCAAAGCTAAAGTTCTCAAGAGTTCAAGAAAGGAAAAACTAAAAACATTTTTGCTCAAAAACAAAGATCAAGCTCTAGAGTTTGTTTCAAGTGATGAACATCATCATGAAACTCCCATCATCAAGCTCTCATTCCTTCATTCCCAAAGGCCCATGGCCGAAACATAAAGAGGAAGAAGGAGAAGAAAAGAAGTTCTAAAAGGAACCAAGAGAAACTATGAACATCAAGCTTGAAACAAGAACTTTAAAGAAAAGAATACATGAAAGAAAATCCCTACTTGATGTGATGAACTTGAAGATGGAAGATGAAGATGATGAAGAACTCCAAGAACTTGAAGAACACAAGAGCTTTGAGAGAAAAGAAAAGCTTTGAGTGTTCCTAAACTTAGCAAATGATCTAAAAGTGGTGCAAGCTCCTCAAGGCATTCTATTTATAGAGAAATGAAGCAAATGGAGGGGGTGAGGGGCTGATGCATTTTCGGCCAAGGGGAGTGCAGCCCATGAGTTCCATGAGGTGAGATAGTATGGTCTTGAGGCATGGTGAGGTATGGTTCAAAGTATGGTGAGGTATGGTTCAAGGTATGGCCTCAAGCATGGTTCTTTGAGTGAGAAAATAATTAAACATGTGGTCAATGGGGAAGAGAATTTCGGCCATGTGCATCAGATTTGGGAGAGGTTTAGTTGCATTTTAATTGTGGTTTAGAGTTGTGTTTAGGTGTATCTTTGATTATGCTTAAGATTAGGAATTTGTAAGAAAGTGTTTAGGTAAGGGAAATGGATAATTAAGGTGGTCTAGACATAATTAAGGAGTGGTCTTGCACCATTAGTGAGTTAAATCCTCAATTTAGAGTCTAAACAACTCTAGACACATTTCCTTGATTTAAGGAATTGGAGAGAGAAAACACTATTCTAGGAGCAAAATCGTAATTTTGCACTAAAACTGCCCGGGGCCACCGGGACTTGAATAGAGACCTCTAGACACATGAAAACATGTTTTTAAACCTCTGGGGAAAGTTCCGGGCTCAAACGGCACCTTTACCCGGGTAAAAACGCTATAGGGGTATTTTGGTCATTTTGACTAAAGCTGGAAAATGAGATTTTCGCTTCCGGGAGCATTCAAAGGTCATTCAATCCCCTTCAAACATTGAGTTGGCCCTTCGAGGACTGCCGGGTCGGCCATCCTCGAATTCCGGGCCGAAAATGACCTCAGGGGCATTTCGGTCATTTTCCACTCAGATAGAAAATCGGGGCGTTACATAGTTTCTGTTTCTGTACAGCACCCATAAAATGTGGTATAAATGATTTATAATTAGTTCAAAGGTTTAGGGACACCTCATAAATGGTTTAGATTTAATTTATAGCGCCTTAGGTGAAAACGGATTCGAGAAAGGGTCTAAAACGTAAGTTCTAGAACCCCGTAATCATAGATATGTAACTCTGCCTTGGGGTACGGTGCTGCCTAGAATTATTAAGGAACATAAATGAAGGTAATATTTATTAGAAGTAAATCCTTAGGTGCATGAGAGGTTGATAGGAAATGATGGAATAATTACATCTCAAGTTAAGGCCCGTAAGGGTCAAAGCATAAGATACCGTAGCATCAAGAGCATGATGAATTTTCAATGTTGCTTGTGAACGTATGAGAACGATTGTGTCAACGTATGAATTTATGGTTGAGGATGCATGATCCATTTATTTATCTGGCATAAAGTAAATTTGGAAGAAATCCGGCAAGCTGCTGTCGCGCTGCCGAATTTCTGACAAATTCGAGGACTTAGAAAGTTTTTGAAAAACATATGAGATTTTATGAGGTACTAAGATGAGTTCTCGGATGACATCGGTTCAGCCGAGCACCTCCAGAGAACTCATGTGACATCGGTACCAAGATGAATTCTTGGGTGACATCGGTTCGGCCGAGCACCCCCAAGAAATGCCCCCTAGCCCGTACTGGATAAGTCGGGATTATGTTTATGATTATGATACGCTCATCAGGATTGATAAGTAAGAACTAGTGATGACTAGTTAAGGTATGAGCTCATAACCTAGAGATGTGACACGTTCTGGGTGACACCGGTTCGGCCGAGTACCCCCAGAACGATTGTCTTTTAGGGTGGCCTATGAGGAAGTAAAGTATGATGATTATGTCACAAAGTTTTCCCATATGAGATTCAATTGCCACTTTATGCCACTATTATGATGTTCTTATAGTTACGATTATTATTCTTGCATTAAGTAGAGCCATGCATACATTCTTTAATATGATTGCATCCATGTCATTAAGAATCATGCTAAAATGAATGGACTTTGGCTAACTATGTTTCAAAGCTTAAAAATGGACTTAATGCATGTTCACTTATTTTGTATACTAAATCCAAGGTTCCTGAGGACGTAGATGATGACACCTAGGTAGTAGGAGGCCCTACTAGATTCTTTAGCAAGATTCTCACTCCCTCTATCTCTTTCTTTCCGTCACGTCTTCAGATGGCGACGTTCATAGTTTTTGTGGACACCTCGACGTGGGAGGTGCACTATGATCCGGAGCACGGATCATACCATTTTGAGGGACAATGCACGGTACGAGTCTTCATGTTCGTTGGACGTCCCTTCGCTCACCCTATGCATACCCATCGCTTCTCCCCGACAGCACCCTACGGCGACGACGAGCGGGTTTTTGAGCGCGTGCGTACCCATAACGAGAGAGTGCTTCGCATGCACACCGTCGCCTCAGCCATGTGCGACTATCTCGACTACATGGCCCGGCTTACTTCTCAGAGACCGACCCGTCGGAGGACCCGCTTACCCATCCATACAGCGAGAGCTCCGCCCTCACTCCCCCACTGATGAGAGAGAGCAGTGAGGATACTGTGACTCAGCCATGGCTAGCACGACAACCGAAGATGCAGCCACGTCGCGGGGGTCACTGTCGATCCTCGTTCAGCCTTTACACACCGAAGGAGCTCACCCAGTTTCCCGGATATGTGCCTTTCTCGCGAGACGAACGTCAGTAGGAGATGACGTACGACCGATGGAGTATCCGGGTAGAGCACACACCACTTAGATGAGGATGGACCTCATTTTGTTTAGAGGTTATCCCTTTAGTTGCACTTGGGTAGGGGAGTTGCTTTTATGTTTTCCGTCACACTTTCCTTTGTATTTTCTTTTTAGATGTATTTGCTCATGATGTACTAGACTAAGCCCTACTTTCCATGAGTGGGCATATCATATTATATAAATATGTCGTTCAGTTCTATTGTAATGTGCCTTTACTTGCTTTATGTTATGATATTATGAGATGCTTGCTTTATTTCCTTTCATGTTTCATTGTTCATCAAGTCGCGCGGCTCTCACTTTGCTTTTATAATTCAAAAAAAAATTTACCAGTATTTCCGCTAAGTATTTTAAAGTAATAAGGAAACTATGACGTAACAGACTAATGATTAACCTAAATATGTTCTAGAGTATTGGGTTAAAAATTAGGATGTTACAGCCACCCTAAAAGACATTCGTTCTGGGGGTGCTCGGCCGAACCGGTGTCACCCAGAACGTGTCACATCTCTAGGTTATGAGCTCATACCTAACTAGTCATCACTAGTTCTTACTTATCCCTTACCGATAAGCGTATCATAAATAAATCCCAACTCTCTAGTACAGGCTTAGGGGGCATTTTCTTGGGAGTGCTCGGCTGAACCAGTGTCACCCAAGAATACATCTTGGTACCGATGTCACATGAGTTCTTGGAGGTGCTCAGCCGAACCGGTGTCATCCAAGAACACATCTTAGTACCTCATCTCTTTTGAAGAAAATCTCATAGGTTTTTCAAAAACCTTTCTAAGTCCCCAAATTTGTCGGAAATTTGGCAGCATAACAGCAGTACGCCGGATTTCCTCCAAATTTGCTTTATGCCACGTAAACAAATAGAACATGTATCCTTAATCATAATTTCATACGTTGACATGATCATTCTCAAATAAAACATACATCCTTGTGTAACATGAAAACTCATTATATTCTTGAACTTACGGTATCTTATGCTTTGACCCTTACGGGCCTTAAACTTGAGATGTAGTTATTCTATTGTTCTCTATTAACCTCTTATGCACGTAATGATTCACAACTAATAATTCTTACTAGCATTTATGTTCATTAATAAATCTGGCCGGCATCATACTCTAAGGGCAGAATCACATCTTTATGGTTACAGGGTTCTTAAACTTATGTTCTAGACCCTTTTTCGGTTCCGTCTTCGCCTAAGGCACTATAAATTAAATCTAAACCAATTATGAGGTATTCCTAAGCTTTTGAAATATTTATAAATCATGTTTACTACATTATAAGGGTGCTGTACAGAATCAGGAAATTAAATGCTCTACGAGTTCTAGAATTGTATTTTTACGGTTTTCTAGTTGCTAGTTTCTCTATAGGCTCTAAAAATCAATCCTACATCAAATCTTACCAAGTTTTTCATAATTAAACAATCCTAATCTGATTATTATCCCACTAAAAAGGTTTGGATAGAAACTAAAAATAAATGGGTCATAACCATGCTAAAATTTGACTTTACGATTTTTCTGTTAGATTAAGTTCTTTCCTAACATGCATAGAAAGGTTCCTACCTCAAAACATATAAATTTCACACATTCTAACATGTCAAAACATCATCATACAACAGCAAACATGTCATGGCAGAATCGAATTCATGCATATACATGTCTTGCATAAAATTTCATTTCTAACAAGCATGAGTTACTAGTTTCTCTTTGAATTGTCTTAGGACTTCGAAAACCTTTTTGCAAAAAATTTCATCTTGTAAAAGAGGCTAAGAATAATCATGGGGCAGCAACTATTTTAAAACACTCTTGGAAACGGTTTAATTCACAAATCTTGTTGATCATGACCTTATAGAACTCTTAAAAACACAGGAAAACTTTTGAACAAAGATTGTTGGCCCTTGCAACTAAATGAAACTTATTTTGAGTTTATCAACATCACATGGCCGAATTTACATCCTTGGGGATGTTTCTATAATCAAACTTTAACTTGAGATAATGAGGGCAAATCTTTTGAGCTCTAGGTTCTTTAAGTGATGACAAAATATAAACGTGCTATGCATTCTATTTTATTCTTCATTATAAAGTAAAGTGAGAGCTTTAAAGTAAATATGGAATGCAAGAACTTGAAATTAAATATACAAGGCACAAAGTAAATATGCAAAATTTGAAAGTAAATATGCAAGTTCAATTCTTTATTTTAGTGCTCTAGGCCCAGCAACAATCGACTTTAAGGCTGAAATAGAAAGGCTTCGAGATTAATTAGGTGATATGCAAGCTCTCATTTTAAATCTTTAAGTTCTTTAAGTGATGACTTGAAATATAAACGTGCAATGCAAGGTTTGAAACTTAAACGTGATAATGCAAGTCCTTTCTTTAATCTTTAGAGTTTAGTGATGACATAGGAAAGTAAATATGAGATGCAAGAGTTTGAAATATAAATATGAGGTCCTAGAAATATAAATATGCAAGTTCATTTTTATATCTTTACTAGAGTTCTTACAAGACTTTGAAGGAACTTAAGCCTTAACCCGAATTTATCACAAGCTAAAGGAAACAAAATATCATTCCTTGAAGCAAGATCATAAATAGAATTTTTGTTAAAACTCAAGCTCTAGAGGTCTCATTGTGATGAACACATGGTCATTATCTAGAAACTCTCATCATCAAGCTTCCATGTTGAACCATTAATGATGGCCGAATTTTTAGAGAAAGAGAAAGGAAGATGGGGCTGAAGCCATGAACAAGGAAAGAACCATTTTGAAACTCAAGAGACCATGATCTTGATAATGTATTAACACCAAGATCATGTGTCCTCATCATTGAGTTCATACACTTATTTTAGAACAACATCAAAGTAAAGTTTTCAAGATAAAAAGAAAGAAACTAAAAACATTTTTTCTTCAAGAACTAAGATCAAGCTTTAGCGGTTGCTCAAGTGATAAACATTATCATGCAATCCCCATCATCAAGCTCTCATTTCCAAGCTCCCCAAAGGCCCATGGCCGAAAATGGAAAAAGAAACAAAGAGGAAGAAAGAGGTTCTAAAAGATTCAAGAGAAGCTATAAAGCACATAACTTAAACAAGAACTTTAATGGCTAAAACATTTAAAACAAAATCCCTACCAAGTGAAATGATGTTGAAGAGGATGCAAAAGATGAAGAAGAAGAACTCTTGATCTTTGAGAGAAAAGGAAAAGCTTTGAGTGCTCTAAACTTACCAAATGAATTAAAGGCATTTCAAGTCCACTTAAGTGTGCTATTTATAGAGAAATGAAACAAATGAAAGGTGCAAGAGGGAAAGGAGAGTTTTAGCCAAGGCAAGCAGCCCATGAGGTCCATGAGGTGAGATGTTGTGATCTTGAGGCATGGTAAGGTATGGTTCAAGGTATGGCTCAAAGCATGAGTCAAGGAGTGTTTAAAATTTAAAACATGTGATGGAATTTTGGGTGATGTGGCCGAATTGCATCAGCCATGGGGGAGGGATTTCTTCTATTTAATTGTGGTTTAGAAGTGTGTTTAGGTGTGTTTTAGATTATGTTTAAGATTAGGAATCTGTAGGAAAGTGTTTAGGTGAGGTAATGGTTAATTAGAGGCTTGTAAGACTAGGTTTAGGAGGTGGTCTTGCTAAATTAATGGAGTCAAAGTCCATTAACATGGAATCCAATGCCAACACAATCCCTTGATTTAGGGAAATTGGAGAGAGAAAACACTATTCAAAATTCCAAGACTAGGAATCTTGAGTTTTAAAAGGAGGTTTAGGTTTAATCTAAGCAATTTTAGGTCCTAATTAATTTCATTAACTTATTTTGACTCTAGATTAATTATGAAAATTAATTAATCTTCGATTAGAGCCTAATATTGCTTAGGTTTGCTTAATTACGTCATTAAGCTCAAACGGCATTATCCTGGGGGCAAAATCATAATTTTACAAAAAAACTACCCGGGACCACTGGGACTTAAACAAACACTTTTAAACACATGAAAACATTGTTTTAAACCTTCGGGGAAAGTTTCGGGCTCAACGGCACCTTTACTCGTGTAAAAACGCTATAGAGGTATTTGGGTCATTTTGGCCCGAAACTGCAGAAAATGAGATTTTCGCCTCCGAAACCACTCAAGGGCCATCTAATCTCCTTCAAACATTGAGTTAACCCTTCGAGGACTGCCAGGCTGGCCATCCTCGAATTTCGAGCAGAAAATGACCTCAGGGGCATTTTGGTCATTTTCCTCTCAGACAGAAAAATCGGGGCGTTACAAGATGTTCTTGAGAAAGAACACATTCGAGGCTGCTTTTGGCTTCTCTTGGCTGAAATTATAAAGTGGAGTGATAAGATTTGGTGGCTTATATTTATGTTAGGTTAGGTTTTGTAATTAATTAGGTAAAGATCGATTTTCTTTCTTTTCAAAACAAAAAGAATGGCTATAATTTAATCTTGTTACTCAAGATTAAATCTTATCTATACACTTGGCCTTAAAGGATAAACATTATCCTATTTTAGAGATTAAACTATCTTTCGGTGTTAAAAATCATACACCGAAATTTCACAGAACAGGTGCAACACAGTACCTGAGAAATCAGAATATTACCTGATATTAACGTTAGGCATAATACTTATCCTAATCCTTATCTTATCTTCCCTTGGTCTCGAGGATCTGCTAGTCCCGATTCCAAGGTTACTATTGTATCTACGGGCCCTTAAAGTTACTATTCAAACTTGGGCCTAATTTTTTTCTACTCATTCATTAGGTCATCCTCATCATTGCTAAGATTGTCAGATTTTTGAAATTCTCACTAACAAAGTTCAAATTAATTTTTAAATAATTTTTTGGGTGTTACACATCACAAGTCCCATACTTAAGCATTCATAATCAAGGGTTCATGTAACACCCTCCTAAGTGCAACATTATCCTTAAGCCATGACATTATACTTACAAGTTGTTGCTTATAAATTTAGCAAACCTTGCTTCAGTAGTTATAGCGTATTGGGGCGAATCGAGTAGTAACCAATTCATACTTTTATTAAAATATATAACAAAAAACAAGTATTTATTAAATACAAATTCAATACAAGAACAAGCTCTTCAATGAGCTCCAAAATAACATTTGTTCTTTACTACAGTCACAAATATATACCTACAGCTAAGTACAATTGATAAAAGCCTCAGCTACTGAACTATTGCAAATCTAATTCTTTTGGATAGTAGCCTTATTTTCTCTTGATCAATCTCAGGATGACATAGGAACACAAACACATAGTGGTGAGAATTCTAAAATTCGCAGTAGGGAATCCCCTAAACTGTATAATAAAAAAAATCTATATCATCATCATCATCCCAGCTACTTCAGTTTATTATGAAAATATGATCATGCAACATATATCAAAAGTTCATTTTAAAGTTCAAAAACCATCCTTTTGAAGTGGGTTTCTTTTATCATTCAATCACTTAATTCACATGTATCATAATGCTCAAGCACATAGTAAATTATCATATGTAAATAATTCAATACGACATCAGTATGCATGTGAAATAGACTGAAATAATTCAAAGTGGATAACACCACACATAGGAAATAGACTGCTTATCAAAACTGAGCTCATTCTTATACGTGATCATCAGACTTCATTTTTTACTTCTTGAATCACACAAACCTATTACTAGCCAATACATTTATGGACTCATAATATCTCTAGGGAAGTTCCTCTTTTTGCCTTCCCCTCAATCAACATAAGTCTTGTTTCTATTTTGTCCTTATGTCAAAACATGCACGATTGAAGTTCATACATTCTTTGTTACCATATATATCCATTATTTACTTTTCCTTTTCATATGCATGCATAAAGCACATATAGGCATTCATTCACAATGTAATTTCAATCATGCCTCATAAACTAATCTTTACTTCCTTTAGAATGCATTTATATATCACAAGTCACATGGCCAAAGATTTAACTTCAAGTATTCATGTCATACTAGAACCAAAATGCCATTATGTTACCAATATAATGCCTTAGCACAAATACAACACATGGGCATATTTCACACATTTGTAGCACAAATTATTCTGAAACAATTGAATTCAAGGCTACAAAAATTATCCATGACACTTAAATTTTTCTCCAAGTTCTTGTCAAAAGTTCAAAGCAAAAATAGTTCTCTAGCTATGCTAACAAAAGTGTACAAATTTGGAGGTCAAAAACTACTTATTTTCAGTCACATCCAAAAGTCTATATTTTATTACCCCACCAAATGAAAATATAAAATCACACAAAAATTCATGGTTGGACTTCAAGATGTCCTCAACATGTTATAAAAAGTTCAAGTCATAATTCAATCATTTGGTGTAGTAACAAAATTACACAAGTTTATATAGCTTCAGATTTGATTATGTAGAGCACAACTCTAACAGCCTCAGTTTCAGATTTTTAGAAAATAGTAAAAGTCATTCTTAAGACCCAAGAAAAATCATGGGGTTGCCTTCGGATGTGATCCTCAACATATAAATAATTTAGCTCATAAAAATACCTACAAATACATCAGAAAATTTATGAATTAACTCCTACCTATGAGAAATCTGAAAATTTAGCACATAGTTCTCAACTTATTTTGCCAAAAAGGGTTTCCTAACCTTATCTACACATTCCACCAATTTACAAATATCAATATCTATGTCTTCTCAACCAATATAACTAAAGATTTCAAGCCAAAATTTTTGAGAGAAAAGAGGTTAAAGAAAACCTTATTTGAATCTTCATAGCTCCTTGCCTAGAACAATCTTCCCCAGGTGCTTTTCTTCATTCAAAATCTTTCTAAACAACCCTTAAACCTTTCTTTGGCAGTGATGTATGATGGGTCAAAGTGGAAAAATAGTGATGGATTAAAATTCTAATCGGTTAGTTTTGTTGATTATGGAGAGTAGAATAAGTTTAGTAAATGATTCTTGGTGTTTTATTGATTTTGAGCTAGTGCTTTGGGGATTTGAAAGCAAGAATGAGGGTTTAGGAGCAAGAACAATGGAGGATGTGCTCTTGGAGTGTGTTGGCCAAAAATGATGATGATGGAGTGATAAGGTTGGTTGTATTGTATTTATCCTAAGTTTGGTGGCAATATTTATCTAGTTTCAAGCTTTTCTTTCATTCTTTTTGAATAAGAAATGAAATGAATGGCTAGGATTGATTCCTTGGTCAAAGAGTGACTCATAGCCATCCACTTGGCTGAATATAAGTGGCTCACTTTAACATGGTGAGCATGTAGCTTTTTCGGTGTTAAAATTACTTGTACTGAAATTCCACCGAACGAATGAGATATTGGTCCCCAAGTAAAATAATAATAAATAAAAAGGTCATTGTTAAAACTTGCTTTTCAAGTTTTAATCGATGCCATCCACTTAAAAAAAAAAGTGGTTGGTAGAGGTTGCTTGGTCATTAAGTAACTTTTGTGGTGTTAAAAACTGCACATCAAAACTTTACTGAATGAGTAAGACACCATACTTGAGAAACTTAAAATATCTTTATGTGAGCCTAGGCCTAATATTCCATGTGGGCCCCATAACTAATGCTTTATCTCGGTCTTCGGGCCTATTTCCCCTAGGTTAGAATACCGTTGGCTCAAGTTCCATAGTTACTGTTCATCTCTACAAGCCCAAAAATCACTATTCATGCTCGGTCTAAATTTTTTTTTTAAGCTCATCCTTTAGGCTGTCCTCATTATTACTATGTCTGTCAAATTTTCAAAATTTTGACTAATAAAGTTTAACTAAATTTTTAAATAATTTTTGGGGTGTTACAGTTCATATCACCCTAGAGCCAAATTCCATTATAACAACAATTTAAATGCATTTGTCACTTTTATCACAATAGCCAGATTTCATTTCTCAACAATGGATTCAGCTCACATTTTAAACAATGGGAAATAGAGCTATAAAAATTCACCAAGACACTTCAATGTCTTCTCAATGTAAAGATTTCAAATCAAAACAAGGTCCCTAGTTATACTAACAAAATTATACAAATTTAATTTGGTGATCAATAACTACCTATACTCAGCCAACAACCTAAATTTCTAATTTTTATACTATAGCAAATGAACCTAAAACTCTTGGAAAAGATCAAGGATGGATCTCAGATGTTTATAACAACCTATAAAAATTTCAAGGCTAAATTCGATCATTTGCTATAGTAATAAAATTTGACAATTTCAGAGCATCAAAACTAGCTGTTCAGATAGAAATCATAATATCCTTGGTTTTTTACTTTTAAAAAATAGTAAAAGACCTCAAATGAAACTAAAAAATCATGGAACTTTCTTGATATGTTAGCTTAACCATAGAAAAATACAGTTCAAAAAAATGTGACTACTAGAGAAAAATCATTAAACAAATAGTACCTGTGAAAAACCTAAATTTCCAGTATCATAGTTAAAAACTTATTTTGGTAAAAATAATTTTCTAACAAAATCAACATTACCCTAATATAAATCAAAATCCATGTATAAGCATGTAATAAAACAAAAAATATTAGCCTAAACACTTTAGTATATGCAGAAATAAAATTTGGAAAAGAAAAGGCTTGAAATTTCAAGGTTTCTTGCTCAAGATGATCTTCCTTAAGTTATTTCTTCACTTAAAGCTTTTCCAAAAAAACACTTGAATCTTCTTTGGCAATGATATATGATTGCTCAAGGTAGAGGATGGTGATGACTCAAAATTCTAATCGGTTTGTTTTGAAGATTATGAGGAGTAGAACAATTTTGGTAAAGAAGATTTGTGATTTTGGAGGCTTAGAGCAATGTGTTTTAGGTCTTGGAGCTAGGGTTAGGGTTTTGAAAACTTTTCATGGATGGCTATTGTTTCTTCTTAGTTTGGACGAATGATGATGATGATATAAGGTATAACACCTGAGGTTATTTTACAAAATTTTATTTAAACTTTATTAATCATAATTTTGATAGGGTTAGTCAAGATAAGAATGACTTGCTGGAGGAGAAAAAAAATGTGAATAGTGATCAGGCAGGCTCTGCAACACCACCGAACCCCTAGAATTGGGACCCAGAGATGCCCGAGACTGAGAAAAGGATTAAGGTTAGGAAAGGTTAGAAATGAGAATTTTAGGTCCGAAATTTAATTTTGGGTAATATCTATTTTACTGGTACAGTATTTTATTCATTCGGTTAAATTATAATGTGTAGTTTTTACATTGTATGAAGCTTGC
The DNA here is from genome assembly GCA_031216125.1 of Dalbergia cochinchinensis. Taxonomy (NCBI): domain Eukaryota; kingdom Viridiplantae; phylum Streptophyta; class Magnoliopsida; order Fabales; family Fabaceae; genus Dalbergia; species Dalbergia cochinchinensis. Next base: position 27,494,418 of record CM062371.1, read on the forward strand.
AGTGTAACTTGCCACCTAATCTAACAAGTGTATGGCTTAAATAGAGAAACATCCTTGCCTTTTCCAAGAGCCAATGGGAATATCATAAAATTGCATGTAATTATCTTTAAGAAAAAACATCTTATGATGTGAAATTAACATGTATCTTGTTATAAATGCACAAGACAAAACAAGTTACCATTTTCTTCAAAGAGTTCTTGGCCAAACCACCAAAGAGACAACCAACTTCATCTTCTTCATATAGAAATTACCAAACCATCACTTAAAGACCTAGTATGCATATAAGAATTCTATAATCCAAAGCATATCTTACATTACTAGCGCCTATAACTCCCAAATCAACCCTTTGTAAGAAAATCTCGTATCATCATATTATCAAAGTGTTGCTGTTCTTGATGTTTTAAAGAGGGATTCACTTGGGTTAGATCAAGAATTGGTCATAAAAGCTTTGTTTATCCTTTTTTCTCTCAACATTTACTCTAAAATTTTATGATTGATTGATCTTGGAATTTTTAGTTGTATTGGTTGATAATACATAGATATTGATGTTTAACTTGGTGGAGTATTTAGATGATGTTAGAAGATCCTTTTTGTCTAATTATATTGTGAACTATGTTACTGAAACTCAGATTTTAAGCAAGCAGCTGAACTATCATGATTTTTCTTACCGACTTAGAGACTTATCTTGAACTAAGAATTTTATGTGATGAAGCTAACATATGGAAGTATTTCTAGTAATTTTCTTGAGTCATTTTAAGCAATTTTGCTATTTTTAAAAATTGAACAATCGACCTGGTCAAGTTTTCTACATGAATAGTCAATTCTGGAATGCTTAAATTGTCTAATTTTGTTGCCATATCAAATGATTGAATTTTGAGTTGGAATCTTTTATATTTGTTGAGCATATCTTGAAGTTCAACCCTATATTTTTGTAGGATTTTATCTGTTCATTTGATAGGGTAAAGAATCTAAGACTTCTGCTGTTGGTTGAAACTGAGTTGTTTTGACCTTTGCATTTGTATAATTTTTTGATATAGCTAGGGAACTTATTTTCCTTTGAAATTTTTACAGGATTTAATAGACATTTAAGCTAACTCTGAAAAATAATTTAACTTTGTTTTGACGAGGTTTAATAGCTGATCCATAATTTTCTTTAAGTCTGAAAATCAAGACAGCACACTAAACTAGTTGAAAATGTAAAGAAATGATTATGATTTGATCTCATTTATGCTATATGAACCTATGAATGATGTTAAGCACATATGTATGTGAATACTTATTACAATTGCTTATATGTGAAAGAAAGCATAAGATTATGTTTCTTGAGCTGGAGAAAGTAAGTCCAGTCTGTCTGTAACATCCTAATTTTTAACCCAATACTCTAGAACATACTTAGGTTAATCATTAGTCTGTTACTTCATAGTTCTCATTTTTACTTTGAAATACTTAGCGAAAAATACGGGTAATTTTTTTTTGAAATACAAAGTGAGAGCCGCGTGGTGCGAGATAACACGTAAAGGACAAAACATGTATCTCATATCGTCATAGCATAAGGCACATAAAGGCACATCATGGGAAACACTGAATATCATCTCATATATATATATAACTTGCCCACTTATAAGTGTGGGACTTAATTTGGTACAAGGGAATACATGAAAGAAAATGCAACATAAACATAAACATAAACTACTCCCCTACCCGAGTGCATCTAATGGGATAACCTCAAATCAAAAGAAGGTTTATCCCCATCTAAGTGGTGTATGCTCTAACCCGGGCCATCCACAGCCTCCTACTGGCGACTATCCCTCGAGCGTGGCACGTAACCAGGAAACTGAGCAAGCTCCTCTGGCGTGAATAGGCGGAACGGGGCTCGAAAGTGACCTCCACGGCGTGGCCTCATCTCCGGTCATCGTGCAAGTCTCGGCTGAGTCACGAAGGGCTCGCTACCCTCCCCAAGGTCCATGGGTATGGTAGGGGAAGATCCCTCGGAGGGTACCTGGGTTGCCGAATCCTCGGAAGGATCCGTCTCCGAAAAAGACGACGGGCAACGGGGCACATACTGGGGGTAGTCTCGAACGGCGGACGTGGACGGTGGAGTATGGCGAAGCCTCTCCTCTCGGGGACGTGCGCGCTCGAACACTAGGTCATCGCCAAAAGGTGAGACGGGGGAGAAACGATGGGAATGTACAGGGGGAGTGAAGGGTCGACCCATGAACATGAATACTCTAACCGTGCATCGACCCACAAAATGGAACGACCCGTGGTCTGGGTCATGGTGCACCTCCCATGTCGGCGTGTCCACGAACACTACGAATGTCGCCATCTGAAGACGTGACGGAAAGAAAGAGATAGAGGGAGTGAGAATCTTGCTAAAGAATCTCAGTAGGGCCTCCTACTACCTAGGTGTCATCATCTACGTCCTCAGGAACCTTGGGTTTAATTATACAAAATGACTGAGCATGCATTAAGTCCATTTTTAAGTTCCAAATCATAGCTTAGCCAAGGTCCATTCATTTTAGGATGATCTTAATGTCATGAATGCAGCATAATAGAGAATATATACATGGCACTACCTAATGCACATACATAAATCATATCGTCAAGCATCATCATACTTAGTGGCATAAAGTGGCAATAGAAACATTCATATGGGACAAACTTAGTGACATAATCATAATCATGAAACTTCTCTTCCTCATGGGCCACCCTAAAAGACAATCGAACTGGGGGTGCTCGGCCGAACCGGTGTCACCCAGAACGTGTCACATATCTAGGTTATGAGCTCATACCTTAACTAGTCGTCACTAGTTCTTACTTACCACTTAACGATAATCGTATCATAAATCATAAATCCCGACTATCTGAGCACGGGTTAGGGGGCAATCCTCTTAGGGGTGCTCGGCCGAACCGGTGTCACCTAAGAGTATAAATTGGTACCGATGTCACATGAGTTCTATGGAGGTGCTCGGCCGAACCGGTATCATCCTAGAACCCATCTTAGTACCTTAATTTTCAAAATCTCTTTAAGTCCCCAAATTTGTCGGGAATTCGGCAGTACGATGGCATTACGCCGAATTCCTTCCAAATTTGCTTTATGCCACATAAACATATATCCTCATGAATTCCTCATATGAATAACATCATCATCATTTACATAACACATGCATCATCATAGAACATTCAAACGCTTACCCTTACGGTAGCTTATGCTTTGACTCTTACGGGTCTTAATCTTGAGATATAGTTCTCTAACATCCGTCGTTCATATGTTATGCACCTAAGGGCTCATAATAAATCATCATTCCTAATCCTCATGTTCATACTCAAATCTGAAAAGCATAGGGCAGAATCTCTAACTTGTGGTTACGGGGTTCTAGAACTTACGTTTTAAACCCTTTCTCGGTTCCGTCTTCGCCTAAGGTACTATAAATTAAATCTAAATCAATTATGAGACATTCCTATGCTTAAGAGCTAATTATAAATCACATTTATCATGTTGTAACGTTACTGGACAGAATCCAGAAAACTAAATGTTCTAAGAGTTCAACATTTGTATTTTTACGGTTTTCTAGTTACTAGTTTCCCTGTAGGTGCTAAAATTCAATTCTAATCCAAATGTTACCAAGTTTTTCATGTTTAAACAATTCTAATCTGATTGTGCTCCCATTAAAACAGTTTGGATAAGTTCCAAAAACAAATGGGTCAAAACTATGTTAAATTCTAGCTTTACGGTATTTCTAGTTAGCTAGTTTTTTACCTATTATGCATAGAATCATTTCTACATCTTCATATGATATTTTCACACATCAAAACATCACCATACAGCATCACATTCATCATGATAGAACCAAAATCATGAAGCTTCAGTAAGAGAATTAAATTGACATTTCAAGGTACATAAGTTAACTAGTTTCTCTTGGAATCAAATTAAAATTTCTAAAACTCTTTGCAAATCATTTTAATTCATCAAGAGGCTAAGAGAGGCCTTAGGTCAGTGACCAAAATATATTTCATCTTCTAAAAGGGAATAAAGTCATATCTCATGATAACATAACCTTGTAAAGATTTGTAAAGCTTTAAGAAAAACTTAGAACATAGACCATTGGTCCTTGTAGCTAGATGAAAACTCATTGCAAGTCCATCATCACTACATGGCCGAAAACATGCATTCAAAGAATGCATTCACATTAAACTTTATCTTGAAATGAAATGGGCAAGTCTTTGAGCTCTAGGTTCTTAAGTTATGACATAAAATAAACGTGCTCATGCTTTTCATTTTTAATCTTGCTTACAAAATAGAGTGATGACGTAAAACAAATATGCAAGGTATAAACTTAAACGTGCAAGCTTGAAAGTAAATATGCAAGGTTCAATTCTTTATTTTAGTGCTCTTGGCCCAACAACAATCGACTTTAAGGCCGAAATAGAAAGGCATTCGAGAAATTAATTAGGTGACAATGCAAGTTCAATTCTTTATTTTAGTGCTCTAGGCCCAACAACAATCGACTTTAAGGCCGAAATAGAAAGGCTTTGAGAATTAAATTAAGTGATGATGCAAGTTCCATTTTAATCTTTATGTTCTTAGGTGATAACTTGAAAGTAAAGGTGCATAGCAAGAATGTAAATATAAATGCAAGCATAAAATAAATTATGCAGGTTCATTTTATCTTTCTAGAGCTTTTAACAAGACTTTAAAGGAACTTAAACCTTAACCCAAACTCATCAAACCAAGATCAAGTAAAGTCTAGAGTTCTTAGAACTCAACATGATATTTTTAAGAATCAAACCATGAAACTTAGAAAAAGAAAGGAAAAGGGCCGAAACCTCAAGGGGGAAAAAGGAACATTTTAAAACTCTAGGGTCCATGATCTTGATGATATATTAACACTAACATCATGAGACCTCTTCATTGAGTCCTTAAAACCATTTTGAAACATCACCAAAGATAGAGTTCTCAAGAGTTCAAGAAAGGAAGAACTAGAAACATTTTTGCTCAAGAACAAAGATCAAGCTCTAGAGTTTGTTTCAAGTGATGAACATCATCATGAAACTCTCATCATCAAGCTCTCATTTCTTTGAACTTCAAGGCCCATGGCCGAAAATGAGAAAGAAAAAAGTGAAGAAAAGAAGTTCTAAAAAGAATCAAGAGAAACTATGAACATAAAGTTAGAACAAGAACTTTAAAGAAAAGAATACATGAAAGGAAATCCATACTTGATGTGATGAACTTGAAGATGGAAGAAGAAGATGAAGATGATGAAGAAGATGGAGAGCTCCAATGTAACACCCCGATTTTTCTGTCCGAGGGAAATGACCAAAATGCCCCTGAGGTCATTTCCTGACCCGAACTCGAGGGTAACCAACTCGGTCATCCTCGAAGGGTCAACTCAATGTTTGAAGGGGATTGAATGGCCTTTGAATGCTTTCGGAAGCGAAAATTTCGTTTTCATGATTTGGTCAAAATGACCAAAATACCCCTATAGCGTTTTTATGCGGGTAAAGGTGCCGTTTGAGCCCGGAACTTTCCCCAGAGGTTTAAAAACATGTTTTCATGTGTCTAGAGGTCTCTGTTCAAGCCCCGGTGGTCCCGGGCAGTTTTAGTGCAAAATTACGATTTTGCCCCTGGAATAGTGTTTTTAAGCTTAATGACGTAATTAAGCAAACCTAAGCAATATTAGGCTCTAAACGAAGATTAATTTATTTCCTTAATTAATCTAGAGTCAAAATAATTTATTAAAGTTAATTAGAACCTAAAATTGCTTAGATTAAACTTAAATCCCTTTTTAGAACTCAAGATTCCTAGTCTTGGAATCTTGAATAGTGTTTTTTCTCTCTAATTCCTTAAATCAAGGAAATGTGTTTAGAGTTGTTTAGACTCTAAATTGAGGATTTAACTCTCTAATGGTGCAAGACCACTCCTTAATTATGTCTAGACCACCTTAATTACCCATTTCCCTTACCTAAACACTTTCTTACAAATTCCTAATCTTAAGCATAATCAAAGATACACCTAAACACAACTCTAAACCACAATTAAAATGCAAACTAATCCTCCCCATGCATGATGAAGTTTCGGCCAGACCTCATCCCCATTGGCCACATGTTTAATTGTTTCCTCACTCAAAGAACCATGCTTGAGGCCATACCTTGAACCATACCTCACCATACCTTAAGCCATACCTCACCATACCTCAAGAACACATTATCTCACCTCATGGAACACATGGAACCCTCCAATTCTGCACCTCTTGGCCGAAAATGCATCAGCCCACATACACCCTCCATTTGTTTCAATTCTCTATAAATAGAATGCCTTGAGGAGCTTGCACCACTTTTAGATCATTTGCTAAGTTTAGGAAACACTCAAAGCTTTTCTTTTTCTCTCAAAGTCTTTGTGTTCTTCAAGTTCTTGGAGTTCTTCAAGTTCTTCATCATCTTCATCTTCTTCTTCCATCTTCAAGTTCATCACACCAAGTAGGGATTTTCTTTCATGTGTTCTTTCTTTAAAGTTCTTGTTCTAAGCTTAAAATTCATAGTTTCTCTTGATTCTTTTTAGAACTTCTTTTTCTTCCCTTTACCTTTTCATTTTCGGCCATGGGCCTTGGAGAACAAAGGAATGAGAGCTTGATGATGAGAGTTTCATGATGATGTTCATCACTTGAAACAAACTCTAGAGCTTGATTTTTGTTCTTGAGCAAAAGTGTTTCTAGATTTTCCTTTCTTGAACTTTTGAGAACCTTAACTTTGATGTTGTTTCAAAATGGTTCTAATGACTCAATGATGAGGTCTCATGATGTTGGAGTTTGTATATCACCAAGATCATGGATTCTAGAGTTTCAAACATTTCTTTTCTTTCCTTGAAGTTTCGCTGATTACCTTTTCCTTTTCATGCTAGATGTTTGATTTTCTAAATATGGTATGTTGAGTTCTAAGAACTCTAGACTTTTACTTTGTCTTGGTTTGATGAGTTTGGGTTAAGGTTTAAGTTCCTTTAAAGTCTTGTTAAGAGCTCTAGAAAGATAAAAATGAACTTGCATAATTTATTTTATGCTTGCATTCATATTTACATTCTTGCTATGCATCTTTATTTACAAGCTATCACCTAAGAACATAAAGATTAAAATGGAACTTGTATCATCACTTAACTTAATTCTCAAAGCCTTTCTATTTCGGCCTAAAAGTCGATTGTTGTTGGGCCTAGAGCACTAAAATAAAGAATTGAACTTGCATTATCACCTAATTAATTTCTCGAATGCCTATCTATTTCGGCCTTAAAGTCGATTGTTGTTGGGCCAAGAGCACTAAAATAAGGAATTGAATCTTGCATCTTTACTTTCAAGCTTGCATCGTTTAAGATTATGCTTCAGATATTTACTTTCGAGTTTACACGCTTAAATTATGCCTTGCATATTTAATTTCAAGTCATCACTTTACCTTGAAAGCAAGATTAAAAATGAAGAGCATGAGCACGGTTAGTTTATGTCGTAACTTAAGAACCTAGAGCTCAAAGACTTGCCCATTTCATTCCAAGTTAAAGTTTAATGCAAACCACACTTTGAATGTATGTTTTTCGGCCAAGTAGTGAAGATGGACTTGCAATGAGTTTTCATCTAGCTACTAGGACCAATAGCCTATGTTTTGAGTTTTCCTTAAAGTTTGACAATTCTTTATAAGGTTATGTCATTATAAGTTGTGATTCCAATCTCTTTTAGGGGATGGAATATGTTTTGGTCAGTGACCTAAGGCTTCACTTAGCCTCTTGACGATTTAAAATGTCTTGCAAAGAGTTTTAGAAATTCTAAATTGATTCCAAGAGAAACTAGTTAACTTATGTACCTAGAAATGTCAATTTAATTCTCTTATTGAGGCAAGATGTTTTCGGTTCTGATGTGATGAATGTGATGCTGTATGATGATGTTTTAATGTGTTGGAATGTGTGAAAATATCATGTGATGATGTAGAAGCGAACCTATGCATGATAGGTAAGAAACTAGCTAACTAGAAATACCGTAAAGCTAGAATTTAACATAGTTTTGACCCATTTGTTTATGGAACCAATCCAAACTGTTTTAATGGGAACATAATCAGATTTAGATTGTTTAGACATGAAAAACTTGGTATCATTTGAGTTAGAATCGAATTCTAGCACCTATGGGGAAACTAGTAGCTAGAAAACCGTAAAAATGCAAATGTAGAACTCTTAGAACATTTAATTTTCTGGAATCTGTCCAGCACCCTTACAACATGATAAACATGATTAATAATTAGTCCTTAAGCATAGGAATGTCTCATAATTGATTTAGATTTAATGTATAGCGCCTCAGGCGAAGACGGAACCGAGAAAGGGTCTAAAACGTAAGTTCTAGAACCCCGTAAAAACGAGTTAGAGATTCTGTCCTATGCTATTCAGATTTAAGTATGAACATGAGAATGAAGAATGATGTTTAATATGAGCCTTAGGGGCATAAAATATGAGCGACGGATATTAGAGAGCTATATCTCAAGATTAAGACCCGTAAGGGGCAAAGCATAAGCTACCGTGAGGGTAAGCGTTTGAATGATGTATGATGATGCATGAAGTATGCTAATGATGATGATGTTATTCATATGAGGAATTTATGAGGTTATATGTTTATGTGGCATAAAGCAAATTTGGAAGGAAATTGGGTGTAATGACCGTTTTGGCCGCCGAATTTCCGACAAATTTGGAAGGAAACTCGGTGTAATGACCGTTTTGGCCGCCGAATTTCTGGCAAATTTGGGGACTTAAAGAGATTTTGAAAATTAAGGTACTAAGATGGGTTCTAGGATGACACCGGTTCGGCCGAGCACCTCCATAGAACTCATGTGACATCGGTACCATTTTATACTCTTAGGTGACACCGGTTCGGCCGAGCACCCCTAAGAGATTTGCTGCCTAACCCGCACTCGGATAGTCGCGATTTATGATACGCTTATCGTTAAGTGGTAAGTAAGAACTAGTGCGGACTAGTTAAGGTATGAGCTCATAACCTAGATGTATGACACGTTCTGGGTGACACCGGTTCGACCGAGCACCCCCAGTTCGATTGTCTTTTAGGGTGGCCCATGAGGAAGAAAAGTTCATGATTATGATTATGTCACTATGTTTTGTCCCATATGAATGTTACTATTGCCACTTTATGCCACCAATGATGATGATGCTTGATGTTATGTTTTATGTATGTGCATTAGGTAGTGCCATGCATACATTTTCCATTATGTTGCATTCATGACATTAAGATCATCCTAAAATGAACGGACCTTGGCTAAAGTATATTTTTGAAGTTTAAAATGAACTAAATGCATGTTCAGTCATTTCATATAATTAAACCCAAGGTTCCTGAGGACGTAGATGATGACACCTAGGTAGTAGGAGGCCCTACTGAGATTCTTTAGCAAGATTCTCACTCCCTCTACCTCTTTCTTTCCGTCACGCCTTCAGATGGCGGCGTTCGTGGTGTTCGTGGACACGCCGACATGGGAGGTGCACCATGACCGGACCACGGGTCATTCCATTTTGTGGGTCGATGCACGCTAGAGTATTCATGTTCATGGGTCGACCCTTCACTCCCCTGTACATTCCCATCGTTTCTCCCCGTCTCACCTTTTGGTGACGACCTAGTGTTCGAGCCAGACGTCCCTCGAGAGGAGAGGCTACGCCCGTACTCCACCTTCCGCATCCGCCGCTCGAGACTACCCCGAGTATGTGCCCTGCTGCCCATCGTCCTTCTCGGAGATGGATCCTTCAAGATTCGGCCACCCCGATACCCTCCGAGGGGTCTTCCCCCTCCATACCTATGGACTTTGGAGAGGATAGCGAGCCCACCGTGACTCAGCCGAGGCGTGCACGACCGGAGATGCGGCCATACTGGGAGTCATATTCGATCCCCACTCCGCCTTTTCACGCCCGAGGAGCTCGCTCAGTTTCCCGGATATCTGCCTCGATCACGAGATGGTCGCCAGTAGGAGGTCGAGGATGGCCCGAGTTAGAGCACACACCACATAGATGGGGATAAACCTTCTTTTGTTTAGAGGTTATCCTATTAGATGCACTCGGGTAGGGGAGTAGATTATGTTTATGTTTTAGGTTGTATTTCCCTTGTATCAATTAAGTCCCACACTTATAAGTGGGCAAGTTATATATATATGAGATTATATTCAGTGATGTTCATGGTGTGCCTTATGTTATGATGATTGTGAGACGATTGTTTTACTTTGCATGGTTTACCGCTTATCGCATCACGCGGCTCTCACTTTTATTTCAAAAAAAAATTACCCGTATTTTCCGCTAAGTAATTCAAAGTTAAATGAGAACTATGAAGCAATGACTAATGATTAACCTAAATATGTTCTAGAGTATTGGGTTAAAAATTAGGATGTTACATTATGGTATCGAGCGATTCGATTCTCATGGAGCTCGAGGATTGGAGTGACTATGCTTTCTAAAGCGTAGTACGATAGCTATGTCATGCGTAGAGCTTAACTAGAGATAAGCTATAGGGTAGGAGTTCATGACCCTTGTCTACTTGCGCGCGCCATGGTAACTAGCTCATTTTACATGGAATATTGAGCCTGATCACCTCAGTGTTTATTGTCTCATGTGTTTAGGGACCAATGGCACCAAGGAGACAACCTAGGACCCCGACCGAGGGAGACCAAAGCGATGCCACTGCTGCTGCTGTTCGTGACATGGCTAGAGCCATGGAACGAATGTTCGAGAGGATGAACCAACAAGGGGACACCGGACGTGCTCCCCCTACTGCTGAAATGGTCGAGCAAGCGAGGTTTGGTGAGTTTCGCAAGGCGAACCCACCAACTTTCCGAGGAGCCATGGACCCCGACAAAGCTGATGAGTGGATCAAAAACATGGAGAAGATCTACTCCGTGGTGGCTTGCTCAGAGGAGCAAAAGGTCACCTTTGCTGCTTATATGATGGAGTCGGATGCCGAGTTCTGGTGGACTGGCACCCGAAGACTGCTAGAAGCTTCTGGTACTGCTGTCAACTGGGAGCTATTCAAGACCTACTTCTACGAGAAGTACTTCCCGGAGTCCGTGAGGAACGCGAAAGATATTGAGTTCATGCAACTGACTCAAGGAGGGTCTCATCGTCGCCCAAGACACGCGGTTCGAGGAGCTGATCAAGTTCTCTAGGGTGTTTCAAGGGAACCCCGACGAGGTGTGGAAGTGCGTCAAGTATGAGGCCGGACTAACGGCAGAGCTCAACTATGCTGTGGCGCACATGGAGATTAGGGACTTTCCAACCCTAGTCAACAAGTGCCGGATCATGGAAGAGGGACAGAAGAAAATCAATCTTTGCAAAGGCAAAGCGGAACAAGGGGCTAGCACCTCAAGCCCCAAGATTCAAGCCCCAATATCCAAACCAATCCCGAAACCATTACAACCCCTACCACACCAACCAATTCAAGCCACATCAACAACAACAAAGAACCCCCTTCCACCAACAACCCAAGCAATCATACCGACCACAATTCCAGAACAACAACAACAACCGCAACAACCACAACAACAACCGACAAGGAGGGTCGGCCCCCGAAACAACCAAGGAGGGTCAAGTGGGACTAGGAACAAGGCGCCTCAAGGAACCCCCGCCCAAGCTATCCCAGCCGTGCTATGTCCCAAGTGCGGGAAGGATCATGGCAACCGTTCCTCGCTTAGCGGGCGTAATATCTGCTCGATGCGGAAGGCCTGGCCACTACGCCAAAGAATCGCACTAATGGGAGGCCGCAAGCCGAATTCCGGCCGCAACACCAAGGGAGGGTCTTCACCCTCAATGTAGACGAGGCGGACACATCCAACGGTCTCATAGAAGGTAAGTGCGAAATAGATGGTAGAACCTTAACTGTGCTATATGACTCTGGTGCAACACATTCTTTTATTTCATATGCTAGTGTCGAGGCTCTAAATTTGAAAACTTCCAAACTTCCTTTTGATCTTATTGTCTCTACCCCCACAAATCATCCTGTGAATACTTGTTATTGTTGCCTAAATTGTCACCTCACCACAGAAAATAGATCATATGTTGTGGATTTAATTTGTTTACCCATGAAAGGTATAGGAGTAGTCCTTGGCATGGATTGGCTTCACGCCAACCGTGTATTGTTAGACTGTGACACCAAAACAGTCGTCTTTCCTTCTCCCCCTAGTGAAATAAGTCAACCCTTGAAACTCTATCTCAATGCCGTAGAGGTCCACTGTAGTGGGAAAAAGACTAAGGGATATGTTTTCCTAGCCGCTAGCGAGGTACACTTTGAGCAGAATTTAGAGAATATACCTATAGTGAGAAACTATCCCGAGGTGTTTCCGGAAGATATACGCGAGTTCCCTCCCGAGCGAAGTGGAGTTCTCCATTGAGTTGGTTCTGAGCGGGACCAATCTCCATTGCCCCCTATAGAATGTCACCCCTAGAACTAGCCGAGCTTAAAACCCAACTTGAGGAACTTTTAGAGAAAAGCTTCATAAGACCTAGTGCTTCACCATGGGGAGACCCGGTCTTGTTTGTGAAAAAAGAAGGGCGGGAGTATGAGGTTGTGCATAGATTATAGGCAATTGAATCGTGTGACAGTGAAAAACAAATACCCTTTGCCTAGGATTGATGATCTCATGGACCAGTTGAGAGGAGCGGTAGTGTTTTCCAAGATCGACCTAAGGTCAGGATACCACCAAATTAGAGTGAGAGATCAAGATATACCAAAGACCGCCTTTAGAACTTCGGTATGGACACTTTGAGTTCGCGGTGATGTCTTTGGGTTGACAAATGCTCCTGCAGTGTTTATGGATTACATGAATAGGATCTTTAGACCCTATTTAGATCAATTCGTGGTCGTTTTTATAGATGATATACTCATCTATTCGAAGACCCACGAGGAGCATGAGCGTCATTTAAGGATAGTTTTGGAGATTTTGAAGGAGAAAAAGCTATATGCAAAACTCTCTAAGTGTGAATTTTGGTTGGAGGAGGTCAAGTTTTTAGGGCACGTTGTGTCAAAAGGAGGTATAGCCGTTGATCCTAGTAAGGTAGAAGCCGTAATGAATTGGGATAGACCAACCACCGTAACAGAAATACGGAGCTTTTTGGGTTTAGCAGGCTACTACCGTAGGTTTATCAAAGGATTTTCCCAGTTAGCCCTACCCTTGACCAAGCTCACTAGGAAGAATGCCCCGTTTGAGTGGAGCCCCGAATGTGAAAAGAGTTTCCAAGAGCTTAAGGAAAGGTTAACCACGACCCCAGTCTTAGTCTTACCTAGCCCCAATGTACCCTTCGAGGTATATTGTGATGCTTCGGGCAAAGGACTAGGGTGTGTGTTGATGCAAAATAGGCAAATGGTGGCCTATGCATCACGACAACTCAAGCCTCACGAGGCTAACTACCCCACCCATGACCTAGAATTAGCCGCCGTAGTGTTTGCCTTAAAGATGTGGAGACACCATTTGTATGGTGTAAGGTTTGAGGTTTTCTCCGATCATAAGAGTCTCAAGTACCTCTTTGATCAAAAGGAGTTAAATATGAGGCAAAGAAGGTGGATGGAATTCCTCAAGGACTACGATTTCGGTTTAAGTTACCACCCCGGCAAGGCTAATGTAGTCGCCGACGCCTTGAGCCGAAAGTCGTTACACCTGTCCCACATGATGATCAAAGAAGCTGAGTTGATAGAGAAGTTTAGGGATATGAATCTAGGGATGTCAGCGACCGATAAAGGAATAAAAATGTGCTATCTTAGTGTGACAAGTGGATTTAAGCAGAGAATCATGTTAGCACAACGAGAGAATGAGGAGTTCGAAGAGATCATAGATGGTGTTAAGGCGGGAAAGTTAAAAGGATTCCAAAGAGGTGAGGATTGGATATGGAGATTTGAGAGAAGGATCTGCGTACCCAAGATGGTGACCTCCGAGAGAAGATCTTGGAGGAGGCTCACAAAAGCTATTTCACCATTCATCCGGTGTTACCAAGATGTACCAAGATTTGAAGAAGATGTTTTGGTGGCCCGGAATGAAAAAGGATGTAGTCGCCTGGGTTAGTAAGTGCTTGGTATGTCAGAAAGTGAAAATCGAGCACCAAAAACCTTCAGGTTTGTTGCAACCCCTGTCAATTCCCGAATGGAAGTGGGAATGCATATCTATGGATTTCGTGACAGGATTGCCTAAGACGCAAGCTGGCCATGATGCTATATGGGTGATAGTGGATCGACTAACCAAGTCGGCACACTTTCTACCTATTAGAGTGACGTACTCTTTAGATAAATTGGCTCGATTATACATCCAAGAGATCGTAAGATTGCATGGAGTACCGTCAACGATAATCTCGGATAGAGATCCGCGGTTTACGTCGCGTTTTTGGGGAGCCTTCCAAAAGGCGTTTGGTTCAAAGCTATGCTTGAGCACTGCTTACCACCCACAAACAGACGGACAATCTGAAAGGGCGATCCAAACCCTAGAGGATATGCTAAGAGCCTGTGTGTTAGACCAAAGGGGAAGTTGGGATAGGTACTTGCCTTTGATCGAGTTTGCGGATAACAATAGTTATCACGCAAGCATCGATATGGCACCCGTCTGAGGCATTGTATGGAAGGAAGTGCCAATCACCTTTGTGTTGGTACGAGCCTGGGGAGCAAAGTGTCTTAGGACCCGATGTAGTGAGGGAAACAATGGAACAAATCAAGAGGATCCGGGATAGGATGCTCACTGCTCAAAGTAGACAAAAGAGCTATGCGGACAAGCGGCGCAAGCCCTTGGAGTTCGAGGAGGGAGAACATGTGTTCCTTAGGATTACCCCACTACTGAGGCATAGGAAGAGCCATGAAAGTCAAAAAGTTGAGCGCCGATTCCTTGGTCCCTTCCAAATTCTCCAAAGGATAGGAACAGTTGCCTACAAAATAGCCTTACCCCCTAATCTTTCTAATCTCCATGACGTCTTTCACGTCTCTCAGCTAAGGAAGTATGAGTCCGACCCTAGCCACGTTTTAGAGCCAGAGCATGTTCAGTTAAGGGACGACCTAACTTTCAATCTTCGCCCTACGAGAATCGTGGACCGCGAGTCAGCGGTGAGGAACAAGTGCATTCCATTGGTAAAGGTAGCATGGGGACGCGACAAATCCGAAGAGCTTACATGGGAGCTAGAGTCAGAAATGCAAGACAAGTATCCCGAGCTTTTCTAAGGTAACGAATTTCGAGGGCGAAATTCTTTTTAAGGAGGGGAGTAATGTAACACCCCGATTTTTTCGTCAGAAATGACCAAAATGCCCTCGAGGTCATTTCGACCGAACTCGAGGGTAACCAACTCGGTCATCCTCGAAGGGTCAACTCAATGTTTGAAGGGGATTGAATGGCCTTTGAATGCTTTCGGAAGCGAAAATTTCGTTTTCAGATTTCGGTCAAAATGACCAAAATACCCTATAGCGTTTTACGGGTAAAGGTGCCGTTTGAGCCCGGAACTTTCCCCAGAGGTTTAAAAACATGTTTTCATGTGTCTAGAGGTCTCTGTTCAAGCCCCGGTGGTCCCGGGCAGTTTTAGTGCAAAATTACGATTTTGCCCCTGGAATAGTGTTTTTAAGCTTAATAGCGTAATTAAGCAAACCTAAGCAATATTAGGCTCTAAACGAAGATTAATTTATTTCCTTAATTAATCTAGAGTCAAAATAATTTATTAAAGTTAATTAGAACCTAAAATTGCTTAGATTAAACTTAAATCCCTTTTTAGAACTCAAGATTCCTAGTCTTGGAATCTTGAATAGTGTTTTTTCTCTCTAATTCCTTAAATCAAGGAAATGTGTTTAGAGTTGTTTAGACTCTAAATTGAGGATTTAACTCTCTAATGGTGCAAGACCACTCCTTAATTATGTCTAGACCACCTTAATTACCCATTTCCCTTACCTAAACACTTTCTTACAAATTCCTAATCTTAAGCATAATCAAAGATACACCTAAACACAACTCTAAACCACAATTAAAATGCAAACTAATCCTCCCCATGCATGATGAAGTTTCGGCCAGACCTCATCCCCATTGGCCACATGTTTAATTGTTTCCTCACTCAAAGAACCATGCTTGAGGCCATACCTTGAACCATACCTCACCATACCTTAAGCCATACCTCACCATACCTCAAGAACACATTATCTCACCTCATGGAACACATGGAACCCTCCAATTCTGCACCTCTTGGCCGAAAATGCATCAGCCCACATACACCCTCCATTTGTTTCAATTCTCTATAAATAGAATGCCTTGAGGAGCTTGCACCACTTTTAGATCATTTGCTAAGTTTAGGAAACACTCAAAGCTTTTCTTTTTCTCTCAAAGTCTTTGTGTTCTTCAAGTTCTTGGAGTTCTTCAAGTTCTTCATCATCTTCATCTTCTTCTTCCATCTTCAAGTTCATCACACCAAGTAGGGATTTTCTTTCATGTGTTCTTTCTTTAAAGTTCTTGTTCTAAGCTTAAAATTCATAGTTTCTCTTGATTCTTTTTAGAACTTCTTTTTCTTCCCTTTACCTTTTTCATTTTCGGCCATGGGCCTTGGAGAACAAAGGAATGAGAGCTTGATGATGAGAGTTTCATGATGATGTTCATCACTTGAAACAAACTCTAGAGCTTGATTTTTGTTCTTGAGCAAAAGTGTTTCTAGATTTTCCTTTCTTGAACTTTTGAGAACCTTAACTTTGATGTTGTTTCAAAATGGTTCTAATGACTCAATGATGAGGTCTCATGATGTTGGAGTTTGTATATCACCAAGATCATGGATTCTAGAGTTTCAAACATTTCTTTTCTTTCCTTGAAGTTTCGGCCATTACCTTTTCCTTTTCATGCTAGATGTTTGATTTTCTAAATATGGTATGTTGAGTTCTAAGAACTCTAGACTTTTACTTTGTCTTGGTTTGATGAGTTTGGGTTAAGGTTTAAGTTCCTTTAAAGTCTTGTTAAGAGCTCTAGAAAGATAAAAATGAACTTGCATAATTTATTTTATGCTTGCATTCATATTTACATTCTTGCTATGCATCTTTATTTACAAGCTATCACCTAAGAACATAAAGATTAAAATGGAACTTGTATCATCACTTAACTTAATTCTCAAAGCCTTTCTATTTCGGCCTAAAAGTCGATTGTTGTTGGGCCTAGAGCACTAAAATAAAGAATTGAACTTGCATTATCACCTAATTAATTTCTCGAATGCCTATCTATTTCGGCCTTAAAGTCGATTGTTGTTGGGCCAAGAGCACTAAAATAAGGAATTGAATCTTGCATCTTTACTTTCAAGCTTGCACGTTTAAGATTATGCTTCGCATATTTACTTTCGAGTTTACACGTTTAAATTATGCCTTGCATATTTAATTTCAAGTCATCACTTTACCTTGAAAGCAAGATTAAAAATGAAGAGCATGAGCACGTTTAGTTTATGTCGTAACTTAAGAACCTAGAGCTCAAAGACTTGCCCATTTCATTCCAAGTTAAAGTTTAATGCAAACCACACTTTGAATGTATGTTTTTCGCCCAAGTAGTGAAGATGGACTTGCAATGAGTTTTCATCTAGCTACTAGGACCAATAGCCTATGTTTTGAGTTTTCCTTAAAGTTTGACAATTCTTTATAAGGTTATGTCGTTATAAGTTGTGATTCCAATCTCTTTTAGGGGATGGAATATGTTTTGGTCAGTGACCTAAGGCTTCACTTAGCCTCTTGACGATTTAAAATGTCTTGCAAAGAGTTTTAGAAATTCTAAATTGATTCCAAGAGAAACTAGTTAACTTATGTACCTAGAAATGTCAATTTAATTCTCTTATTGAGGCAAGATGTTTTCGGTTCTGATGTGATGAATGTGATGCTGTATGATGATGTTTTAATGTGTTGGAATGTGTGAAAATATCATGTGATGATGTAGAAGCGAACCTATGCATGATAGGTAAGAAACTAGCTAACTAGAAATACCGTAAAGCTAGAATTTAACATAGTTTTGACCCATTTGTTTATGGAACCAATCCAAACTGTTTTAATGGGAACATAATCAGATTTAGATTGTTTAGACATGAAAAACTTGGTATCATTTGAGTTAGAATCGAATTCTAGCACCTATGGGGAAACTAGTAGCTAGAAAACCGTAAAAATGCAAATGTAGAACTCTTAGAACATTTAATTTTCTGGAATCTGTCCAGCACCCTTACAACATGATAAACATGATTAATAATTAGTCCTTAAGCATAGGAATGTCTCATAATTGATTTAGATTTAATGTATAGCGCCTCAGGCGAAGACGGAACCGAGAAAGGGTCTAAAACGTAAGTTCTAGAACCCGGTAAAAACGAGTTAGAGATTCTGTCCTATGCTATTCAGATTTAAGTATGAACATGAGAATGAAGAATGATGTTTAATATGAGCCTTAGGGGCATAAAATATGAGCGACGGATATTAGAGAGCTATATCTCAAGATTAAGACCCGTAAGGGTCAAAGCATAAGCTACCGTGAGGGTAAGCGTTTGAATGATGTATGATGATGCATGAAGTATGCTAATGATGATGATGTTATTCATATGAGGAATTTATGAGGTTATATGTTTATGTGGCATAAAGCAAATTTGGAAGGAAATTCGGTGTAATGACCGTTTTGCGCTAATTTCCGACAAATTTGGAAGGAAACTTCGGTGTAATGACCGCTTTGGCGCCGAATTTCCGGCAAATTTGGGGACTTAAAGAGATTTTGAAAATTAAGGTACTAAGATGGGTTCTAGGATGACACCGGTTCGGCCGAGCACCTCCATAGAACTCATGTGACATCGGTACCATTTTATACTCTTAGGTGACACGGTTGGCCGAGCACCCCTAAGAGATTTGCCCCCTAACCCGTACTCAGATAGTCGGGATTTATGATACGCTTATCGTTAAGTGGTAAGTAAGAACTAGTGACGACTAGTTAAGGTATGAGCTCATAACCTAGATGTATGACACGTTCTGGGTGACACCGGTTCGGCCGAGCACCCCCAGTTCGATTGTCTTTTAGGGTGGCCCATGAGGAAGAAAAGTTCATGATTATGATTATGTCACTATGTTTTGTCCCATATGAATGTTACTATTGCCACTTTATGCCACCAATGATGATGATGCTTGATGTTATGTTTTATGTATGTGCATTAGGTAGTGCCATGCATACATTTTCCATTATGTTGCATTCATGACATTAAGATCATCCTAAAATGAACGGACCTTGGCTAAAGTATATTTTTGAAGTTTAAAATGAACTAAATGCATGTTCAGTCATTTCATATAATTAAACCCAAGGTTCCTGAGGACGTAGATGATGACACCTAGGTAGTAGGAGGCCCTACTGAGATTCTTTAGCAAGATTCTCACTCGCTCTACCTCTTTCTTTCCGTCACGTCTTCAGATGGCGACGTTCGTGGTGTTCGTGGACACGCCGACATGGGAGGTGCACCATGACCGGACCACGGGTCATTCCATTTTGTGGGTCGATGCACGTTAGAGTATTCATGTTCATGGGTCGACCCTTCACTCCCCTGTACATTCCCATCGTTTCTCCCCGTCTCACCTTTTGGTGACGACCTAGTGTTCGAGCGCCAAGACGCCCTCGAGAGGAGAGGCTACGCCGTACTCCACCTTCCGTATCCGCTGCTCGAGACTACCCCGAGTATGTGCCCGCTGCCCATCGTCCTTCTCGGAGATGGATCCTTCCGAAGATTCGGCCACCCCGATACCCTCCGAGGGGTCTTCCCCCTCCATACCTATGGACTTTGGAGAGGATAGCGAGCCCACCGTGACTCAGCCGAGGCCTGCACGACGACCGGAGATGCGGCCATACTCTGGGAGTCATATTCGATCCCCACTCCGCCTTTTCACGCCCGAGGAGCTCGCTCAGTTTCCCGGATATCTGCCTCGATCACGAGATGGTCGCCAGTAGGAGGTCGAGGATGGCCCGAGTTAGAGCACACACCACATAGATGGGGATAAACCTTCTTTTGTTTAGAGGTTATCCTATTAGATGCACTCGGGTAGGGGAGTAGATTATGTTTATGTTTTAGGTTGTATTTCCCTTGTACTGAATTAAGTCCCACACTTATAAGTGGGCAAGTTATATATATATGAGATTATATTCAGTGATGTTCATGATGTGCCTTATGTTATGATGATTGTGAGACGATTGTTTTACTTTGCATGGTTTACCGCTTATCGCATCACGCGGCTCTCACTTTTATTTCAAAAAAAGAATTACCCGTATTTTCCGCTAAGTAATTCAAAGTTAAATGAGAACTATGAAGTAACAGACTAATGATTAACCTAAATATGTTCTAGAGTATTGGGTTAAAAATTAGGATGTTACATCCAAGAACTTGAAGAACACAAGAGCTTTGAGAGAAAAGAAAAGCTTTGAGTGTTCCTAAACTTAGTAAATGATCTAAAAAGTGGTGCAAGCTCCTCAATGTAACACCCTAGTAATTAACCAGATACACCTAGGTTGAATCTGATTAATGACTAGACTTTACTCCTTGCTTTGGTTCTTTCTTCATAATTTGAAAATACTTAGTGAAATTACGAGCCATTTTTTTTTTTAAACACATAATTGAAAACGTGAGCCGAGTACAACGTGAACGAGTAAGCGGAGTATAATAAGACGTTTAAGAATATATCACATCATATCACTTAGGCTCCATCATATAACATCCATAAGCACATTATAGCATATATTTACATACAATAACCTCACTCAAAGGGTGGGTTATGTTCATACATCATTATCTTATGCAAACCCATAAAAGAAAATATACTTAAGGAAATACATGCCCCTAAACTAGATAACTCCATAAGCCGGGAAGGTTATCCTAAAACTAGGGTGCATGAAGACACATAAATCTATTAAGAACCCTCTATGGCCACTGTCCTGGAAATGGGGGAATAAATCCGATCCACTGATGAGCTCCCTCGGGAGGGGACACACGAGATGCACCAGGCTGGGGTCGCATGGATGGCCTTCTTGCTAACCTCGGCTGAACAACTGTTTCCTCACTACCCTCTCTTACACGTGTGGGAGTAGGAGCAGAGCTCTCAGAATATACATGAGTAGGAGTGTCCTCTGAAGGATCAGTTTCAGAATATCTCGTCTCGGGAATATACTCTGGAAATCCATGGACAGCAGATGAAGCGGGATAAGAACGTAACATCCTTTCATCAAGTGGACGTGCATGTTCGAAAACCATTTCATCGCCATAGGGAGAAGTAGGAGAAAATTGATAACTAGGGACAGGATGTGCAAATGGACGACCTATGTAAATAAAAACACGAACTGCGCACCTCCCTTCAAAATGATACGAGCGATGCACCGGATCATAGTGAAATTCCCAAGTAGGGGTATCAACGAACAGGACGAATGTCGCCATCTGAATCTGGAGACAATGACGGAAATAAAGAAAAGGAGTGAGAATCTTGCTAAAGAATTCTCGAGAAGGTACCTCCTTCTACAGTGTCACCATCAAAGTCCCCAGGAACCTCGGGATTATTCTAAAATAGTGAGCATGCAAAGATTCATTTTAAGTTCAGACAAATACTTAACCGAGGTTCGTCAATTTTTAATCATGCGTCTTATAATGCATCATAATCTTAACATGTCATATTTACAATGAACTTTTCCTTTATCATTACATCATTTTCCTCATCATCATTATCAAATAACATGCATAAAAGAACGTCATATAATATTAGCTACATGTGGACATAGTGCACATATTTCATTTCTTTAGTGCCTTAGGTGACTTAAAATCTTATCATCATCATTATTTTCCTTAGGCCACCCTATACTCCACCCTTTTGGGAGTAATTTAGGTTATGAGCTCATACTTTACTAGTCGTCACTAGCATATACTTATCCCTTTTGATAAGCTAAAGTCCCGACTCTACCCTTTCGAGAGAACGGGTTAGGGGGCTAAAATCACCTTTTCACCACCTATAGTCTGATGGTTCCAAAGGATCATTTTCTTATAAGTTTAAGTCACCATTAAATCTTTGCATGTTATATCATAATACAATTCATAAACATCATAACATTTTCTCATTTATAGTCTTAAGCTAGAATAATATATATCAACTGTAATCATGCATATGGGAGATTCCCAGGAAAGAGAGGTGGGTCACAATGGACACGCTTAAGTACCAAGTCTTTCCTTACCCAGAACCTTTCCAAATTACACTTTTACAATGATACACTTTCTTCTAGCAACAAAGGTAAATTTTACATAATAAAGAACATTTCATGTATAAGCATTCTCATTATTTGCAACAGCAACTATAACATGCAAGCCAGGAAATCATTCAATAAGCATCCAATCCTTACATAGAATTATCAATTATAGAACTAATTAGTTACTAAACCAATTATGAATCATTCTCTTAACAATAAACCATAATTATCACAACTTCAATCATATCAAATCATTGATACTAAACTCAGATCAGTGGCCGAATCATGAACCTCATGCAATTACATAGAATCATATTTTAAGTGCATATAAAATACTAGTTCCCCGTAAAATCCTTGCAAAGCCTTAAAACTCATTTAGAAACTAGTTCTTTTGTCAAATTTGGGAGGATCTTCACAATTAAAATTCTCACTTAAGATAAAAGGAGTAAGTCTTGAGCTTTAGAGATTTAGGTGACATCTTAGAATTATAAACATGCTATGCAACCTTATTTTAACCTTATCTTTATAAGGTGATAGCTTGGAATTATAAACATGATATGCAATTCCATTTCTTTATCTTTAAAGTTTAAGGTGATGACTTGAAAATTAAACATGATGCAAGAACTTGAAATATAAACATGATACAGGAAACCGGAGCGGCGGTAGTCCGCACAGGACCAGTAGAGGGAGAAGAGAATTATTATTACATCTTTTTAAGCTCCAATCTCAAGACTTTTTAAAGAATAAATTCTTTAACTCCAATAATCATATTTCTTTGCTTGTGATACATGGGCAAGTCTTTGAGCTCTAGGATCTTTAGGTGATGGCATAAAATAAACATGTCATGCGTTGATTCTTTTAGCCATTATAAAATATAGTGAGAGCATAAATTAAATATGAGATGCAACCTCTTTATTATCTTGAAAGATTAAGTGATAACTTGAAACATAAACATGAAATACAAGCTTGGAATTTAAACATGAGAAATGCAAGTTCATTTATTCATTCTTGAAAATTTAGTGATGACATAGAAGGTAAACATGGTTATGCAAAGCATAAACTTAATCATGGATGCAAATTCATTTTGTTTCTTTACTAGAGCTCCTTCAAGATTTTAAAAGAATTATAAATTCAACCCAATACATATCTTAACAAGAAATAAAACATAAAAGGAAAATACATCTTTCAAGTTCTACACTAAAAATCTTTGTTTTAGCATCATAAAGCATTATTCTTTAAAGTTTTGCATCAAGTGAAATTTTCAAGCTTTAGAGGCCTAACTTGTGATGGATTTATAATCCACCCTCAAGGTCCTCATCATCAAGCCATCATCTTAGTTCCACCTAGGCCATATGGTTGAATTGGTTAAAGAAAAATTGAAGAGGAAAACCAAAATGAAAAGCTAAGGTAAGTTCATAATTTCATCATTTTGAGCTAAAAACACAACTCCTCAAAGCATAGAAATAAATTTAGAAACTACTCCCTACCTAATCTGAGTTGAAGAAGAGGAAGAGAACTTGGTTTCTTGAAGTGAAATGAAACAAAATCTCTTTGAAAAAATTGAAGAAAGAATTTAGCCAAAGAGGAGGAAGAAAGAAAGTTTTTGGTGCTCTTAAAAACTAGTTATGAACCAAGCATTCCAAGACCACTCAAGCAAGCTTATTTATAGAAGATTTTGAGGCTTCTAATTGGCCAAAATGATGAGGTAGTGGATGGAATTTTGCAGGAGAAATAAGGGAGGAAAAATCATTTTAGACAAAGTTGTATGAAATTAAGGAATTATGTCTCTTATGGTGACATTTTGGCATTTTGTTTTAGTGCAACTTTTGGCAATAATTCAGCTGCATAATGGCATCAATAATTTCGTCCATTACAGCCCAAAGAAGTGAAATTTGTGTGTTCCATGCATTATTTAGGTGTAGACAAGGTATTCATGTAATTTAGAGAATTTGCGGTTAAGGGTTTAAGTGAATTAGTAAGCAATTTGGGTGTTTTTGAGCAATTTTGGGTTCTAATCAATCTAAATACATAATTTTGACTCTAGATTAATATTTAGAATTTAATAAGCTTTAATTTGAGCCTAATATTGCTTAGGTTTCGATATATCTGAATCAAAAATCCCGAAATTCGCAAAACTGCTCAAAAACAGGGGCAAAATCGTACTTTCACTTAAAAACTGCCCGAGGCCACCCGAGCTTAACCAATGGTTAATCATGGCTTAAAAACACATTTTAAAACATTTTAGTGAGGTTCGGGCTCAGTCGGCATGCACATCGGAGTTAAAGCGACGCAGGCGTTTTGGTCATTTAGCGTCGAACTCAAAATTGAGATCCTTCTGCTCTATTAACACACATAACACAAACAATCCCTTATTATCCTCAAAATATCCCCTTGAGAATAGGTGGGGCCCACGATCCTCATTTTCTGAGTAAAATAACTTCAGGGGCATTTTGGTCATTTTATACGTACAGAAATTCGGGATTTGCGACTCTCGCATGAATCGTTCCTAACCTCTCTTCTAATGTTATATTCCTTTATTGAGGATTGTTTGGCCTCAAATCTTATGTAATAATTACCTACGGTAATTCGGTAATTGAGTAATTTCTAATGACAGTAAAAATTACAGTAAAAATTGGGGCATTACACTCAAGGCATTCTATTTATAGAGAAATGAAGCAAATGGATGGTGCATGGAGGGGGAGGAGCTTCGGCCATCAGATTGGGAGGGAGCCCATGAGTTCCATGAGGTGAGATAATGTGGTCTTGAGGCATGGTGAGGTATGGTTCAAAGTATGGTGAGGTATGGTTCAAAGTATGGTGAGGTATGGTTCAAGGTATGGCCTCAAGCATGGTTCTTTGAGTGAGAAACAATTCAACATGTGTGGTAATTGAGAGAGAGAGGCCGAATGTGCATCAGCCATGGTGGGAGGATTTCTTGCATTTTAATTGTGGTTTAGAGTTGTGTTTAGGTGTATCTTTGATTAGGATTAAGATTAGGAATTTGTAAGAAAGTGTTTAGGTGAGGAAATGGGTAATTAAAGTTGGCAAGACATAATTAGAGAGTGTTCTTGCATCATTAGTGAGTTATAAATTCATTTTAGTGTATAAACAATTCTAGACACAATTCCTTGATTTAAGGAATTGGAGAGAGAAAACACTATTCAAGATTCCAAGACTAGGAATCTTGAGTTCTAAAAAGGGATTTAAGTGTAATCTAAGTAATTTTAGGTTCTAATTAACTTTAATAAATTATTTTGACTCTAGATTAATATATTGCGTAGGTTTGCTTAATTACGTCATTAGGCGTAAAAACACTATTCTAGGGGCAAAATCGTAATTTTGCACAAAACTGCCTGGGACCATCGGGACTTGAACAGAGACCTCTAGACACATGAAAACGTGTTTTTAAACCTCTGAGGAAAGTTTCGGGCTCAAATGGCACTTCTACCCGCGTAAAAACGCTATCGGGGTATTTTGGTCATTTCGACCCGAAACCGCGGAAAATGAGATTTTCGCTTCCGGAAGCATTCAAAGGCCATTCAATCCCCTTCAAACATTGAGTTGACCCTTCGAGGACGACCGAGTTGGTTACCCTCGAATTCGGGTCAGGAAATGACCTTAGGGGCATTTTGGTCATTTCCCTCAGACAGAAAAATCGGGGTGTTACACTGTCAGGGAAAGTAAATTTGACTATCCTTGAATTGATCTGTGTGAGAATTAGAGAAAGTAAATCCAATGATCATGTATAGGAATGAGCTCAGTCCTGAAAAGTAGCCTATTATCCAGAAGTGGAATAAGCCACCATAGTTAAGCGCCAAGATAGTTAAAGTAGCAATTGTTTTAAGTTACTTTTTATGCTATATTATATATATATATATATATATATATATATATATATATATCCATTTTTATGCGCTAATATGTAAGCCAAGTTACACAATCTTTAAGTTCTTTTTTTATAAAAAAAAAACATATACGCTCAGTCACACAATATATGAAGTTTTCTCATTCTTTTCACAAGCTTTGAAAAATGAGTTCTGATACAACTGTAATAAATTTCTTTGCGTGTGAACAAAGTCTATATTGTTAGCCCCAGAACCCTATCAATATGTGCTTATTTGTTTTGAATGACAACAAAGCCATTTTAAAGAAAATGCTTTGAAGAATGGCTGATGTTTCTCTTGAGTTTCTTGTAAGTTTATAATAGGTTTCTATCATTTAGCAAGAGCAAAGTTTACTCAAATGAGAATATATTTCACTATGCATGTGTAAAGATGTTTATCTCATGATACGAAATTTGTATTGAAACATAAGTGAAATTATATCTTTATTAAAGCACTTGATAGCTAACGAACAGAAGAAGTTTTCAATGCTACAAGAAACCAAGTCCTGAGACTTCACAAAGTACACTCAAGATGAAGAAATCAAATCATGTCTAGAAGCAATGTGTTACTTAATCTTCAATCATCACAATCGCAAAGAAATCATCAGCAAAGAAGATTGGATTGAAGATTAGAAAGTGAAATCTTCATCAGGGAACTAATTACATACTTTAGAAAGCTCATTTCACTATAGAGCACAGAATGCTACAAGTTTCAAATTTTCAAGTCAAACCCAGTTTTAATTGGTACATCATCTTTTCTACCATATTGATCAACCACCCGAGCTTCTAGAAGGAGGAGTTCAGAAACCATAATCAGAAAGTGAACAGTGATTTCTGAAGGAGCTTCAGAAACCTTGTCTTTACAACGGCTTTTGCAACCGATGTGACAGACCATCAACCTACTCTTCTAGATTGACTTTATAAGACACACATGGATAATCAACACGTATCCTTGGAATATTTGATCAAGGGAAAAAGTCATAAAGGAAGACCACTATAAATGGATATGCTATGCTTAAAAGCCGTTAAGAGATTTGAAGATTCAAGATAAGAAACTCTGCAAAAATCTCTTCCCACTTCCTGGAATATTCAATATATATCATGTAATTAGTTTTTTATCCTTGAAGTGTAAAAATCTTCCTTTTACTTTCTTAATTAGACTTACACTCTTCCTAGGGAAGAAGTGATAGAAGGAAACCATTCAAGTTTTCCTAGGATCTTTTAATGTATATGTTAAGGAAACTTGAGCGTAGGTTAGTTTGAGTGGCAACCCAAACACTTAACCTTTGTATCCTTGATCCGGTAGTGATTGCTGTGAGATAGCTTGCAGAGGCTATTTTAAAACTACTTGCAACGCGATAGTAAGATGTTCTTACTAATCACTGTTTAGCTTTGAAAGGCTAGTCAAAGACTATTTACAACTTGGAGAAGCTGGGGCTAGACTACTTGCAGCTTGGGGAAGCTGGGGCAAGAATACTTTCAACATGACAGTAGAGGTTGCTATTGGTCACAAGTTAGGCTGGGAGAGGCCAATGTCAAGACTATTCGGTTGGGCTTGGAGAGGCCAATGTCAAGACCACTTGGTTGGGCGTAGAGAGGCTAGTATCAATACTACTCAGTTAGGCTTGGAGAGGCCAATGTTAATACTACTCAATCTGTGATAGCAGGTGATTTATGAAGGTCACAGATGAGAGCTTGGAAAAGCTAATATGAAGACTATCTATTTCCTCTTTCTCAAGTTAAGAAAGATGTTTTTAGTAGAACCTTAACACTTGTTGAGTACTGGATGTAGGCAGTTTGGCTGAACCAGTATAAAATCCTTTGTATCTTTTCTTTCTCTCGATAATTTCCTTTATATATCTCTATTGCAACTCTCTATTTAATCATACAATGATATTAGTTCTTGTTGTTCTGTTTCTCTTTATTTATATCAATTTACCCACAATGCTTTAGAAATCTACTTTCTGAAACTACTAACTATGTTTCTATTGGACTTTAAGTCTTACACTTGATAGGACTTGTTTACAAACATTTTAGACACGAAAAGAAGTAATGCATGATTTAACCTCCCTTCTCGTGTACATTTCTACCTACATATATGTTGCATGGTTCAATGCACAAAAAACTGTATCATGTTTCAAGGAAAATTTATTTGGATAAAGATGTATTAAATATGGAATCAAAAGAGGAAATATCACAAGTATTACTCACTTTATTCAAACTTATGTAATTTCAAAAATGTCAAAATGATTAAAAATCAAGCTATGTTTATTCAAAAAGCTTAAAAGCTCATAACTTTCCCCAAATTTGCTTTAATACCTCTCAGAAAGCAGTTTGAGTAACTTTAGAAATTAGCCTTATGTAAAATAAAAACAACTCTTATTTAAGTCACTTAAGGTAATAAGGCATTTTTGCTTTTATCCATATCATGCCTCAAGAAAAAGACTCTTTGAGAATCTTTTCAGATAATTGTTGAAAGAAATTTCACTTATCAAGCTTTATATCCCGTTATATTTCTTTTAATATCTATTCAAAAGATTTTCTTCAAATTGGTTTGTCATCATCAAAAGAGGGAGATTGTTAGCTCCATAACCTTTTAAGCATTAATCCATAACCCTTGATAGTATTTTTTTTCAAACGTTTCAGAAAACACAAAAAGAAGCAATGCACGTTTAACCCCCCTTTCTCGTGCACATTTCCACCTACAAGTAGTATTAAAGCAAGGCTTCTGAAAGGTTAAGCAATCCAACGATTACAGAGGACAAAGATCTGAGGGACAGAATGACTTACATTCTCTTCACAAGATCAATCTATCAATTGATCATCCTTTGTTGATAAGACTCTAGCATATGGTACAGTTCATTCAAATGATGAAAAGGATTCCAAAGAGACCCGTGGACAAGAACATAACAAAGGAGAAAGTTTAGTTGTTCTACCAAGTCAAGCCTCTATTCATATATGCCCTAAGCTAAGGTTGTATATGCTATATATGTATTGCTTGTTATATATGAAAGGCTATATGAAATAGACTATACATGATGTTTAAAGATCTTAAACTGTCTTAAGATGTCTCTGATCCTAAGGTTGTCATATCAGATACAATACAACACTAAAACAATGAAAATTGCTAAAACTTCTTTTGAAGTAGAATGATCTGATATTAATAATATCTAAGATTGAATATGGAGATGAGATCTCTGTTAGTGAAAAATGTCAAAAGTCCATAATGACTAAAACAATGAGACATCAAGCTCATGAATGACAAATCAGGAAAAAAATCATTTTAAGGAAGAAATCTGCTTATCACAGTAAGAATAAACATCATGCATCAGGAATTTCAAGCCTAAGTCTTAAAGAACATATCCCTATACAAAGAAGAAGAATGTGCCAGATGTCTAGAAAATTTTGTCAGGAAATCTTGATGTACTAAAACTTGCTGCCATTCTATGCTTCATGGCCAAAGAACACCAACAGAGATAAGTGAGGTAAATATTTCTGCATCTCATCCTTCTTATAATACGTTATCTGCTTAATGTAATGAGTTGCTAGAAATTTCTCAAGCTTTTTCTTCTATATATCTCAAACCAGTCAAAGAACTCATAAAGTAGCCATGAAAAACTTGAGAAGATTAAAGCTAGAAAGCTGAAAGCAAGATATACTCCAAGGAGATTTTCTTCTTCTTCAAAGTTCCACATATCTGAAGCCTCTAAAAGTTTATATTAAAATATCATAAAGTCATTTTTGAATTCTTGAGAAGACTTCATGGCATCTAAAGATCTGACTAGTTATATTTGACATATTTCAAAAACTATGTTCTAGTGAGAATGGTCAGCATCTATAGTTTCAAAAAACTGGACTGAGATATACATATGAAATAGAAGATGAAAAATCTATGCAACTTCGTCTATTATTTCTTGCAGATATATATGCAAAGTCACTCTGGCTGATGTAACATCCTAATTTTTAACCCAATACTCTAGAACATATTTAGGTTAATCATTAGTCTGTTACTTCATAGTTCTCATTTAACTTTGAATTACTTAGCGAAAAATACGGGTAATTTTTTTTTGAAATAAAAGTGAGAGCCGCGTGATGCGATAAGCTGTAAACCATGCAAAGTAAAACAATCGTCTCACAATCATCATAACGTAAGGCACATCATGAACATCACTGAATATAATCTCATATATATATAACTTGCCCACTTATAAGTGTGGGACTTAATTCAGTACAAGGGAAATACATGAAAAGAAATACAACATAAAACGTAAACATAATCTACTCCCCTACCCGAGTGCATCTAATAGGATAACCTCTAAACAAAAGACAGTTTATCCCTATCTATGTGTGTGTGCTCTAACTTTCGCCATCTCGACCTCCCATCTTGGCGACCATCTCGTGATCGAGGCAGATATCCGGGAAACTGAGCGAGCTCCTCGGGCGTGTAAAGGCGGAGTGGGGATCGAATATGACTCCCAGAGTATCGGCGCATCTCCGGTCGCCGTGCACGCCCCGGCTGAGTCACGGTGGGCTCGCTATCCCCTCCAAAGTCCATAGGTATGGAGGGGGAAGACCGAGGAGTATCCGGGGTGGCAATCTTGGAAGGATCCATCTCAGAGAAGGGCGATGGGCAACGGGGCACATACTCGGGGGTAGTCTCAACGGCGGATGGAAGGTGGAGTACGGCCAGCTTCTCTCCTCTCGGGACGTCTTGGCTCGAACACTAGGGTCGTCACCAAAAGGTGAGACGGGGAGAAACGATGGGAATGTCGAGGGGAAGGGTCCACCCATGAACATGAATACTCTAGCGTGCATCGACTCCACAAAATGGAATGACCCGTGGTCCGGTCACAGTGCACCTCCCATGTCGGCGTGTCCCACGAACACCACGACGCCGCCATCTGAAGGCGTGGCGGAAAGAAAGAGGTAGAGGGAGTGAGAATCTTGCTAAAGAATCTCGAGTAGGGCCTCCTACTACCTAGGTGTCATCATCTACGCCCTCAGTGAACCTTGGGTTTAATTATATGAAATGATCGAACATGCATTTAGTTCATTTTAAACTTCAAAAAATATACTTTAGCCAAAGATCAGTTCATTTTAGGATGATCTTAATGTCATGAATGCAACATAATGGAAAATGTATGCATGGCACTACCTAATGCACATACATAAAACATAACATCAAGCATCATCATCATTGGTGGCATAAAGTGGGAATAGTAACATTCATATGGGACAAAACTTAGTGACATAATCATAATCATGAACTTTTTCTTCCTCATGGGCCACCCTAAAAGACAATCGAATCGTGCTCGGGGTGCTCGGTGAACCGTGTCACCCAGGCGTGTCATACATCTAGGTTATGAGCTCATACCTTAACTAGTCGCTACTAGTTCTTACTTACCACTAGCGATAAGCGTATCATAAATCCCGACTATCAAAGTACGGGTTAGGGGCAAATCTCTTAGGGGTGCTCCGAACGGTGTCATCCTAGAACCCATCTTAGTACCTTAATTTTCAAAATCTCTTTAAGTCCCCAAATTTGCCAGAATTTCGGCCAAAAGCGGTCATTACACCGAGTTTCCTTCCAAATTTGTCGGATCAGTGCCAAAGCGGTCATTACACGAATTTCCTTCCAAATTTGCTTTATGCCACATAAACATATAACCTCATAAATTCCTCATATGAATAACATCATCATCATTAGCATACTTCATGCATCATCATACATCATTCAAACGCTTACCCTCACGGTAGCTTATGCTTTGACCCTTACGGGTCTTAATCTTGAGATATAGCTCTCTAATATCCGTCAAGCTCATATTTTATGCCCCTAAGGCTCATATTAAACATCAT
Organism: Dalbergia cochinchinensis; assembly: GCA_031216125.1. NCBI lineage: Eukaryota > Viridiplantae > Streptophyta > Magnoliopsida > Fabales > Fabaceae > Dalbergia > Dalbergia cochinchinensis. The sequence goes on from CM062371.1 coordinate 27,526,369, forward strand.
TCTTCATTCTCATGTTCATACTTAAATCTGAATAGCATAGACAGAATCTCTAACTCGCTTTCACGGGTTCTAGAACTACGCTTTTAGACCCTTTCTAGTTCCGTCTTCACTGAGGCGCTATACATTAAATCTAAATCAATTATGAGACATTCCTATGCTTAAGGACTAATTATTAATCATGTTTATCATGTTGTAAGGGTGCTGGACAGATTCCAGAAAATTAAATGTTCTAAGAGTTCTACATTTTGCATTTTTACGGTTTTCTAGCTACTAGTTTCCCCATAGGTGCTAGAATTCGATTCTAACTCAAATGATACCAAGTTTTCATGTCTAATCATTCTAAATCTGATTATGTCCCCATTGAAACAGTTTGGATTAGTTCCATAAACAAATGGTGAAACTATGTTAAATTCTAGCTTTACTGGTATTTAGTTAGCTAGTTTCTTACCTATCATGCATAGGTTCGCTTACCATCATCACATGATATTTTCACACATTCCAACGCATTAAAACATCATCATACAGCATCACATTCATCACATCAGAACCGAAAACATCTTGCCTCAATAAGAGAATTAAATTGACATTTCTAGGTGAAGTTAACTAGTTTCTCTTGGAATCAATTTAGAATTTCTAAAACTCTTTGCAAGACATTTTTAAATCGTCAAGAGGCTAAGTGAAGCCTTAGGTCACTGACCAAAACATATTCCATCCCCTAAAAGAGATTGGAATCACAACTTATAACGACATAACCTTATAAAGAATTGTCAAACTTTAAGGAAAACTCAAAACATAGGCTATTGGTCCTAGTAGCTAGATGAAAACTCATTGCAAGTCCATCTTCACTACTTGGTCGAAAAACATACATTCAAAGTATGGTTTACATTAAACTTTAACTTGAATGAAATGGGCAAGTCTTTGAGCTCTAGGTTCTTAAGTTACGGCATAACTAACGTGCTCATGCTCTTCATTTTTAATCTTGCTTTCAAGGTAAAGTGATGACTTGAAATTAAATATGCAAGGCATAATTTAAACGTAAACTCGAAAGTAAATATGCTAAGCATAATCTTAAACGCAAGCTTGAAAGTGAAGATGCAAGATTCAATTTCCTTATTTTAGTGCTCTTGGCCCAACAACAATCGACTTTAAGGCGAAATAGATAGGCATTCGAGAAATTAATTAGGTGATAATGCAAGTTCAATTCTTTATTTTAGTGCTCTAGGCCCAGCAACAATAATCGACTTTAAGGCCGGAAGAGATACGCTTTGACAATTAAGTTAAGTGATGATAGAAGTTCCATTTTAATCTTTATGTTCTCAGGTGATGGCTTGAAAGTAAAGATGCATAGCAAGAATGTAAATATGAATGCAAGCATAAAATAAATTATGCAAGTTCATTTTATCTTTCTAGAGCTCTTAACAAGACTTTAAAGGAACTTAAACCTCAACCCAAACTCATCAAACCAAGACAAGGTAAAAGTCTAGAGTTCTTAGAACTCAACATAACATATTTAGAAAATCAAACATCTAGCATGAAAAGGAAAAGGTAATGGCCGAAACTTCAAGGAAAGAAAAGAAATGTTTGAAACTCTAGAATCCATGATCTTGGTGATATACAAACTCCAACATCATGAGACCTCATCATTGAGTCACTAGAACCATTTTGAAACAACATCAAAGTTAAGGTTCTCAAAAGTTCAAGAGAGGAAAAATCTAGAAACACTTTTGCTCAAGAACAAAAATCAAGCTCTAGAGTTTGTTTCAAGTGATGAACATCATCATGAAACTCTCATCATCAAGCTCTCATCCCTTTATTCTCCAAGGCCCATGGCCGAAAATGAAAAGGTAAAGGAAAGAAAAAGAAGTTCTAAAAAGAATCAAGAGAAACTATGAACTTTAAGCTTAGAACAAGAACTTTAAAGAAAGAACACATGAAAGAAAATCCCTACTTGGTGTGATGAACTTGAAGATGGAAGAAGAAGATGAAGATGATGAAGAACTTGAAGAACTCCAAGAACTTGAAGAACACAAAGACTTTAAAAGAAAAGCTTTGAGTGTTTCCTAAACTTAGCAAATGATCTAAAAGTGGTGCAAGCTCCTCAAGGCATTCTATTTATAGAGAAATGAAACAAATGAAGTGTGTATGTGGGCTGATGTGTTTGACCATGAGGTGCAGAATTAGAGACATCCATGAGTTCCATGAGGTGAGATAATGTGTTCTTGAGGCATGGTGAGGTATGGCTTAAGGTATGGTGAGGTATGGTTCAAGGTATGGCCTCAAGCATGGTTCTTTGAGTGAGAAAATAATTAAACATGTGGCCAATGGGGAGTGGGCTGGCCGAAATGCATCAGCCAAGGGAGGAGAGTTTCTTGCATTTTAATTGTGGTTTAGAGTTGTGTTTAGGTGTATCTTTGGTTATGCTTAAGATTAGGAATTTGTAAGAAAGTGTTTAGGTAAGGTAATTGGGTAATTAAGGTGGTCTAGACAAAATTAAGGAGTGGTCTTGCACCATTAGAGAGTTAAATCCTCAATTTAGAGTCTAAACAACTCTAGACTCATTTCCTTGATTTAAGGAATTGGAGAGAGAAAACACTATTCAAGATTCCAAGACTAGGAATCTTGAGTTCTAAAAAGGGATTTAAGTTTAATCTAAGCAATTTTAGGTTCTAATTAACTTTAATAAATTATTTTGACTCTAGATTAATTAGGGAAATAAATTAATCTTCATTTAGAGCCTAATATTGCTTAGGTTTGCTAAATTACGTCATTAAGCTTAAAAACACTATTCCAGGGGCAAAATCGTAATTTTGCACTAAAACTGCCCGGGATCACCGGGGCTTGAACAGAGACCTCTAGACACATGAAAACATGTTTTTAAACCTCTGGGGAAAGTTCCGGGCTCAAACGGCACCTTTACCCGCGTAAAAACGCTATAAGGCTATTATTTTGTTCATTTTGACGAAACTGCGGAGAAACGAAATTTTCGCTTCCGAAAGCATTCAAAGGCCATTCAATCCCTTCAAACATTGAGTTGACCCTTGAGGATGACCGGAGTTGGTTACCCTCGAGTTCGGTCGAGAAATGACCTCAGGGGCATTTGGTCATTTCCCTGATAAAAATCGGTGTGTTACATTACTCCTCCTTAAAAGAATTTAGCCCTCGAAATTAGTTACCATCTGGAAAAGCTCGGGATACTTGTCTTGCATTTGACTCTAGCTCCCATGTAAGCTTTCTTGGATTTGTCGCGTCCCATGCTACCTTTACCAATGGAGCAGGACTTGTTCTCACCGGTATGACTCGCGGTCCACGATTCTCGTAGGGGGAAGATTGAAAGTTAGGTCGCCCTTAACCGAACATGCTGCGCTCTAAAACGTGGCTAGGGTCGGGACTCATACTTCCTTAGCCGAGAGACGTGAAGACGCCATGGAGATTAGAAAGATTAGGGTAAGGCTATTTTGTAGGCAACTGTTCCTATCCTTTGAAGAATTTGGAAGGACCAAGGAATCGGGGCTCAACTTTTTGACTTTCATGGCTCTTCCTATGCCTGTAGTGGGGTAATCCTAAGAACACATGTTCTCCTCCTCGAACTCAAGGCTTGCTACGCTTGTCCAAGATAGCTTTTTTGTCTACTTTGAGCAAAGGTGAGCATCCTATCCGGATCCTCTTGATTTGTTCCGTTGTTTCCCTCACTACATCGGGTCCTAAGACACTTTGCTCCCAGGCTCGTACCAACACAAAGGTGATTGGCACTTCCTTCCTTACAATGCCTAAATGTTGCCATACCGATGCTTGCGTGATAACTATTGTTATCACATGGCTCGATCAAAGGCAAGTACCTATCCCAACTTCCCCTTTGGTCTAACACAGGCTCTTAGCATGTCCTCTAGGGTTTGGATCGTCCTTTCGAATTGTCCGTCTGTTTGTGGGTGGTAAGCAGTGCTCAAGCATAACTTTGAACCAAACGCCTTTTGAAAGGCTCCCCAAAAACGTGACGTAAACCGCGGATCTCTATCGAGATTATCGCCGACGGTACTCTATGCAATCTTACGATCTCTTGGATGTATAAGCTGAGCCAATTTATCTAAAGAGTACGCCACTCTAATAGGTAGAAAGTGTGCCGACTTGGTTAGTCGATCCACTATCACCCATATAGCATCATGGCCAGCTTGCGTCTTAGGCAATCTGTCACGAAATCCATAGATATGCATTCTACTTCCATTCGGGATTGGCGGGGGTTGCAACAAACCTGAGTTTTTGGTGCTCGATTTTCACTTTCCGACATACCAAGCACTTACTAACCCAGCGACTACATCCTTTTTCATTCCGGCCACCAAAACATCTTCTTCAAATCTTGGTACATCTTGGTAACACGGGATGAATGGTGAAATAGCTTTTGTGAGCCTCCTGCAAGATCTTCTCTCGGAGGTCACCATCTTGGGGTACGCAGATCCTTCCTCAAATCTCATATCCAATCCTCACCTCTTTGAAACCTTTTAACTTTCCCGCCTTAACAAGCATCTATGATCTCTTGAACTCCTCATTCTCTCTGTGCTAACATGATTCTCTGTTTAAATCCACTTGTTACGCTAAGGTAGCACATCTTTATCCCTCTATCGGTTGCCAGTTTGACATCCCTAGATTCATATCCCTAAACTTCTCTATCAACTCAGCTTCTTTGATCATCATGTGGGATGTGTAACGACTTTCGGCTCAAGGCGTCGCGATTACATTAGCCTTGCCGGTGGTAACTTAAACCGAAATCGTAGTCCTTGAGGAATTCCATCCACCTTCTTTGCCTCATATTTAACTCCTTTTTGATCAAAGAGGTACTTGAGACTCTTATGATCTGGAGAAAACTTCAAACCTTACACCATACAAAATGGTGTCTCCACATCTTTAAGGCAAACACTACGGCAGCTAACTCTAGGTCATGGGTGGGGTAGTTAGCCTCGTGAGGCTTGAGTTGTCGGGATGCATAGGCTACCACTTGCCTATTTTGCATCAACACACACCTAGTCCTTTGGAAGCATCACAATATACCTCGGGCGGTACATTGGGCTAGGTAAGACTAAGGCCTGGTCGTGGTTAACCTTCCTTAAGCTCTTGGAAACTCTTCTCACATTCGGGCTCCACTCCGGGGGCATTCTTCCTAGTGAGCTTGGTCAAGGTAGGGCTAACTGGGAAAACCCTTAGATAAACCTACGGTAGTAGCCTGCTAAACCCAAAAAGCTCCAGATTACATTCACGGTGGTTGGTCTATCCCAATTCATTACGGCTTCTACCTTACTAGGATCAACGGCTATACCTCCTTTGACACAACGTGCTCCTAAAAACTTGACCTCCTCCAACCAAAATTCACACTTAGAGAGTTTTGCATATAGCTTTTTCTCCTTCAAAATCTCCAAAACTATCCTTAAATGACGCTCATACTCCTCGTGGGTCTTGAATAGATGAGTATATCATCTATAAAAACGACCACTAATTGATCTAAATAGGGTCTAAAGATCCTATTCATGTAATCCATAAACACTGCAGGAGCATTTCTCAACCCAAAAGACATCACCGCGAACTCAAAGTGTCCATACCGAGTTCTAAAGGCGGTCTTTGGTATATCTTGATCTCTCACTCTAATTTGATGGTATCCTGACCTTAGGCTCCATCTTGGAAAACACTACCGCTCCTCTCAATTGGTCCATGAGATCATCAATCCTAGGCAAAGGGTATTTGTTTTTCACTGTCTGCAGGTTCAATTGCCTATAATCTATACACAACCTCATACTCCGCCCTTCTTTTTCACAAAGCAGGGCCTGGGCTCCCCATGGTGAAGCACTAGGTCTTATGAAGCTTTTCTCTAAAAGTTCCTCAAGTTGGGCTTTAAGCTCGGCTAGTTCTAGGGGTGACATTCTATAGGGGGCAATGGAGATTGGTCCCGCTCCAGGAACCAACTCAATGGAGAACTCCACTTCTCGCCGGGAGGAACTCGGGTATATCTTCCGGAAACACCTCGGGATAGTTTCTCACTATAGGTATATTCTCTAAGTGCTCAAGTGTACCTCAAGCGGCTAGGGAGAACATATCCCTTAGTCTTTTTCCCACTACAAGTTGACCTCTACGCATTGAGATAGAGTTTCAAAGGTTGACTTATTTCACTAGGGGGAGAAGGAAAGACGATCGTTTTGGTGTCACAGCCTAACAATACAGTTGCGTGGAAGCCAATCCATGCCAAGAACTATTGCTATACCTTTCATGGGTAAACAAATTAAATCCACAACATATGATCTATTTTCTGTGATGAGGTGACAATTTAGGCAACAATAACAAGTATTCACGTGGATGATTTGTGGGGGTAGAGACAATAAGATCAAAAGGAAGTTTGGAAGTTTTCAAATTTAGAGTCTCGACACTAGCATATGAAATAAAAGAATGTGTTGCACGAGTCATATAGCATGCTTAAGGTTCTACCACCTATTTCGCACTTACCTTCTATGAGACCGTTGGATGTGTCCGCTCGTCTACATTGAGGGTGAAGACCCTCCATGGTGTTGGGCGGTCGAATTCTTGCCGCCTCCCACTAGTCGATTCTTGGCGTAGTGGCCAGACTTTCGCATCGGCAGATATTACTGCCCGCTAAGGCGAGGCGGTTGCCATGATCCTTCCGCGCTTGGGACATAGCACGGCCGGGATAGCTTGGGCGGGGTTCCTTGAGGCGTCTTGTTCCTAGTCCCATTTGACCTCTCCTTGGTTGTTTGTCGCCCGACCCTCCTTGTCGGTTGTTGTTGTGGTTGTTGCGGTTGTTGTTGTTGTTACGAATTGTGGTCGGTATGATTGCTTGGGTTGTTAATTGGAAGGGGTTCTTTGTTGTTGTTGATGTGGCTTGAATTGGTTGGTGTGGTAGGGGTTGTAATGGTTTCGGGATTGGTTTGGATATTGGGGCTTGAATTTTGGGGCTTGAGGTGCTGGCCCCTTGTTCCGCGGTCGCCTTAAAACATTGATTTTCTTCTGTCCCTCTTCCATGATCCGGCACTTGTTGACTAGGGTTGGAAAGTCCTAATCTCCATGTGCGCCACAAAGACATAGTTGAGCTCGCGTTAGTCCGGCCTCATACATTGACGCACTTCCACACCTCGTGGGTTTCCTTGAAACACCCTAGAGAACTTAATCAGCCTCGAATTTTCGCCGTGTCTTGGGCGACAAAGGTAGACCTCCTTGAGTCGATTACATGAACTCAATATCTTCGCGTTCCTCACGGACTGGAAGTACTTCGTAGAAGTAGGTCTTGAATAGCTCCCGATTGGCAGCATGCGAAGCTTAGCGATCTTGGTGCGATCCACCTTTAACTTCAGCATCCGACTCCATCATATAAGCGGCGAAGGTGACCTTTTGCTCCTCCGGAGCAAGCCACCACGGAGTAGATCTTCTCATGTTTTTGATCCACTCATCGCCTTTGTCGGGGGTCCATGGCTCTCGGAAGGTTGGTGGGTTAAGCCTGGCGTAAACTCACCAAACCTCGCTCGACCATTTCAGCGGTAGGGAGCACGTCCGGTGTCCCCTTGTTGGTTCATCCTCTCGAACATTCGTTCCATGGCTCTAGCCATGTCACGAGCAGCCAGCTGATGGCATCGCTTTGATCTCCTCGGGGGTCCTAAGGTTGTCTCCTTGGTGCCATTGGTCCCTAAACACATGAGACAATAAACACCGGGTGATCGGGCTCAATATTCCATGTAAATGAGCTAGTTACCATGGCACACGCCAAGTAGACAAGGGTCATGAACTTACCCTATAGCTTATCTCTAGTTAAGCTCTACGCATGACTCCAGCTATCGTACTACGCTTTAGAAAGCATAGTCAATCAATCCTCAGGCTCCATGAGAATCGAATCAGCTCGACCATAATACGTAACATCCTAATTTTTAACCCAATACTCTAGAACATATTTAGGTTAATCATTAGTCCGGTTACTTCATAGTTCTCATTTAACTTTGAATTACTTAGCGGAAAATACGGTAATTTTTTTGAAATAAAAAGTGAGAGCGTGATGCGATAAAGTCGTAAACCATGCAAAGTAAAACAATCGTCTCACAATCATCATAACGTAAGGCCCAACATGAACATCACTGAATATAATGACATATATATATAACTTGCCCACTCATAAGTGTGGGACTTAATACAAAGGAAATACATGAAAAGAAATACAACATAAAGCGTAAACATAATCTACTCCCTCTACCGAGTGCATCTAATAGGATAACCTCTAAACAAAAGAAAGTTTATCCCTATCTATGTGGTGTGTGCTCTAACTTCGGGCCATCTCGACCTCCCATCTGGCGACCATCTCGTGATCGAGGCGTATATCCGAAAGCGGCGAGCTCCTGGGCGTGAAAAAGCGGAGTGGGGATCGAATATGACTCCCAGAGTATGGCCGCATCTCCGGTCGTCGTGCGCACGCCGCTGAGTCACGGTGGGCTCGCTATCCTCTCCAAAGTCCATAGGTATGGAGGAAGACCCTCGGAGGGTATCGGGGTGGCCGAATCTTCGAAGGATCCATCCGAGAAGGGCGATGGAGCAGCAGGGCACATACTCGGGAGTAGTCTCAACGGCGGATCACGGAAGGTGGAGCACGGCGTAGCCTCTCTCGTGGACGTCGGCGCTGGCCGAACACTAGGTCGCTACCAAAAGGTGAGGCGGGGAGAAACGATGGGAATGTACAGGGGGGAGTGAAGGGTGACACCCATGAACATGAATACTCTAGCGTACATCGACCACAAAATGGAATGACCTGTGGTCCGGATCGCAGTGCACCCTCCCATGTCAAGGCGTGTCACGAACACCACGAGCGCCGCCATCTGAAGACGTGACGTGGAAAGAAAGAGGTAGAGGGAGTGAGAATCTTGCTAAAGAATCTCAGAGGGGCCTCCTACTACCTAGGTGTCATCATCTACGCCCTCGGGAACCTTGGGTTTAATTATATGAAATGATGAACATGCATTTAGTTCATTTTAAACTTCAAAAATATACTTTAGCCAAGGTCCGTTCATTTTAGGATGATCTTAATGTCATGAATGCAACATAATGGAAAATGTATGCATGGCACTACCTAATGCACATACATAAAACATAACATCAAGCATCATCATCATTGGTGGCATAAAGTGGCAATAGTAACATTCATATGGGACAAAACTTAGTGACATAATCATAATCATGAACTTTTCTTCCTCATGGGCCACCCTAAAAGACAATCGAATCCGGGGTGCTCGGCCAACCGGTGTCACCCAGCGTGTCATACATCTAGGTTATGAGCTCATACCTTAACTAGTCGTCACTAGTTCTTACTTACCACTTAACGATAAGCGTGATCATAAATCCCGACTATCCGAAAGTACGGGTTAGGGCAAATCTCTTAGGGTGCTCGGCCGAACGGTGTCACCTAAGAGTATAAATGGTACCGATGTCACATGAGTTCTATGGAGGTGCTTTCGGCTAACCGTGTCATCCTAGAACCCATCTTAGTACCTTAATTTTCAAAATCTCTTTAAGTCCCCAAATTTGCCGTAAATTGGCCAAAACGTGTCATTACACCGAAGTTTCCTTCCAAATTTGTCGGAAATTGGCACAAACGGTCATTACACCAATTTCCTTCCAAATTTGCTTTATGCCACATAAACATATAACCTCATAAATTCCTCATATGAATAACATCATCATCATTAGCATACTTCATGCATCATCATACATCATTCAAACGCTTACCTCACTTTAGCTTATGCTTTGACCCTCACGGGTCTTAATCTTGAGATATAGCTCTCTAATATCCGTGCGTCATATTTTATGCCCCTAAGGCTCATATTAAACATCATTCTTCATTCTCATGTTCATACTTAAATCTGAATAGCATAGACGTAATCTCTAACTCGTTTTTCACGGGGTTCTAGAACTTACGTTTTAGACCCTTTCTGCAAAGTCTTCACCTGAGGCGCTATACATTAAATCTAAATCAATTATGAGACATTCCTATGTAGGACTAATTATTAATCATGTTTATCATGTTGTAAGGGTGCTGGACAGATTCCAGAAAATTAAATGTTCTAAGAGTTCTACATTTGCATTTTTACGGTTTTCTAGCTACTAGTTTCCCATAGGTGCTAAATTGATTCTAACTCAAATGATACCAAGTTTTTCATGTCTAATCATTCTAAATCTGATTATGTCCCCATTGAAACAGTTTGGATTAGTTCCATAAACAAATGGGTGAAACTATGTTAAATTCTAGCTTTACGGTATTTCTAGTTAGCTAGTTTCTTACCTATCATGCATAGGTTCGCTTCTACATCATCACATGATATTTTCACACATTCCAACGCATTAAAACATCATCATACAGCATCACATTCATCACATCAGAACCGAAAACATCTTGCCTCAATAAGAGAATTAAATTGACATTTCTAGAGTACGTAAGTTAACTAGTTTGTCTTGGAATCAATTTAGAATTTCTAAAACTCTTTGCAAGACATTTTAAATCGCCAAGAGCCTAAGTGAAGCCTTAGGTCACTGACCAAAACATATTCCATCCCTAAAAGAGATTGGAATCACAACTTATAAATCTACATAACCTTATAAAGAATTGTCAAACTTTAAGGAAAACTCAAAACATAGGCTATTGGTCCTAGTAGCTAGATGAAAACTCATTGCAAGTCCATCTTCACTACTTGGCCAAAAAACATACATTCCAAGTATGGTTTACATTAAACTTTAACTTGGAATGAAATGGGCAAGATCTTTGAGCTCTAGGTTCTTAAATTCTTACATAAACTAAACGATGCTCATGCTCTTCATTTTTAATCTTGCTTTCAAGGTAAAGTGATGACTTGAAATTAAATATGCAAGGCATAATTTAAACGTGTAAACTCGAAGTAAATATGCTGAAGCATAATCTTAAGCGTAAACTTGAAAGTGAAGATGCAAGATTCAATTCCTTATTTTAGTGCTCTTGGCCCAGCAACAATCGACTTTAAGGCGAAATAGATAGGCATTCGAGAAATTAATTAGGTGATAATCCAAGTTCAATTCTTTATTTTAGTGCTCTAGGCCCAAGAACAATCGACTTTAAGGCCGAAATAGAAAGGCTTTGAGAATTAAGTTAAGTGATGATACAAGTTCCATTTTAATCTTTATGTTCTTAGGTGATGGCTTGAAAGTAAAGATGCATAGCAAGAATGTAAATATGAATGCAAGCATAAAATAAATTATGCAAGTTCATTTTATCTTTCTAGAGCTCTTAACAAGACTTTAAAGGAACTTAAACCTCAACCCAAACTCATCAAACCAAGACAAGGTAAAAGTCTAGAGTTCTTAGAACTCAACATAACATATTTAGAAAATCAAACATCTAGCATGAAAAGGAAAAGGTAATGGCCAAAACTTCAAGGAAAGAGAAATGTTTGAAACTCTAGAATCCATGATCTTGGTGATATACAAACTCCAACATCATGAGACCTCATCATTGAGTCACTAGAACCATTTTGAAACAACATCAAAGTTAAGGTTCTCAAAAGTTCAAGAGAGGAAAAATCTAGAAACACTTTTGCTCAAGAACAAAAATCAAGCTCTAGAGTTTGTTTCAAGTGATGAACATCATCATGAAACTCTCATCATCAAGCTCTCATCCCTTTATTCTCCAAGGCCCATGGCCGAAAATGAAAAGGTAAAGGAAAGAAAAAGAAGTTCTAAAAAGAATCAAGAGAAACTATGAACTTTAAGCTTAGAACAAGAACTTTAAAGAAAGAACACATGAAAGAAAATCCTCACTTGGTGTGATGAACTTGAAGATGGAAGAAGAAGATGAAGATGATGAAGAACTTGAAGAACTCCAAGAACTTGAAGAACACAAAGACTTTGAGAGAAAAAGAAAAGCTTTGAGTGTTTCCTAAACTTAGCAAATGATCTAAAAGTGGCAAGCTCCTCAAGGCATTCTATTTATAGAGAAATGAAACAAATGAAGTGTGTATGTGGGCTGATGTGTTTCGGCCATGAGGTGCAGAATTAGAGACATCCATGAGTTCCATGAGGTGAGATAATGTGTTCTTGAGGCATGGTGAGGTATGGCTTAAGGTATGGTGAGGTATGGTTCAAGGTATGGCCTCAAGCACATGGTTCTTTGAGTGAGAAAATAATTAAACATGTGGCCAATGGGGAGTGGGCTGGCGAAATGCATCAGCCAAGGGAGGAGAGTTTCTTGCATTTTAATTGTGGTTTAGAGTTGTGTTTAGGTGTATCTTTAGTTATGCTTAAGATTAGGAATTTGTAAGAAAGTGTTTAGGTAAGGTAATTGCAATTAAGGTGGTCTAGACAAAATTAAGGAGTGGTCTTGCACCATTAGAGAGTTAAATCCTCAATTTAGAGTCTACACAACTCTAGACTCATTTCCTTGATTTAAGGAATTGGAGAGAGAAAACACTTATTCATGATTCCAAGACTAGGAATCTTGAGTTCTAAAAGGATTTAAGTTTAATCTAAGCAATTTTAGGTTCTAATTAACTTTAATAAATTATTTTGACTCTAGATTAATTAGGGAAATAAATTAATCTTCGTTAGAGCCTAATATTGCTTAGGTTTGCTTAATTACGCCATTAAGCTTAAAAACACTATTCAGGCAAAATCGTAATTTGCACTACTAAACTGCCCGGGATCACCGGGGCTTGAACAGAGACCTCTAGACACATGAAAACATGTTTTTAAACCTCTGGGGAAAGTTCCGGGCTCAAACGGCACCTTTACCCGCGTAAAAACGCTATAGGTATTTTGGTCATTTTGACCGAAGCTGGAGAAACGAAATTTTCGCTCCAAAGCATTCAAAGGCCATTCAATCCCCTTCAAACATTGAGTTGACCCTTGAGGATGACCGAGGTTGGTTACCCTCGAGTTGAGTCGGGGAGAAATGACCAGGCATTTTTTGGTCATTTCTGGACAGAAAAATCGGGGTGTTACAGCTGATGTTTCAAAAAATACTATTTCAAGTTAGATGTGGAAAGCTTAAAGAAGATCTTGTTGTTAATCTCGATGATCTTAAGGAAAGCCATGAGAAAATATATCTCAAGGTAGTTTCAGAAAATTAGCAGATGAAAGCCAAAGCTTTAGAGAGTAGGCTCCAGAACCTCAACAGTCCAGAACGTATGCCTGGACCTTTCAAGTTGATCAGAAAGTAATCTTTTTGGACTATGATATGAGTAGTATGAAGATGATATGTAAGCTGAAGAATCTGAATATATAGAAACTTCATGGCAGCTTCTGTTTTAAAGATAGTCTTCTATTGTCTAAGTTCATGAAGTGACTCCCAAGGGTATGAGAACCAAGTCATCCCTTGGTTACATATCGACTGTGCTTTCATCATCACCACTATATTTGAATATATTGAAAAGACTTTGAGTAATCAAAGTCGGGTGGAAGTTATGCAAAATATGCTAACCAAGCTTAAGAGAAAGGCAAAGTCTACACATCATGATTGAAACATCATTATCAGCACAAGAAGACGTTCAAGGACAATCTGAATAATACTGACATCATCAGGAAAAGCATGGCTATACAAGGGCTAAAAGAAAAAGCACAAATGATGATACAATCTTTACACTTAGATGCTGCAAATAAGGAATCGACTGAAAGACCATATCTTGAGGTACCTCTTTTACTTATCCTATAAGATAATATTAGTGTTATTTGTCTTATTAAGAATCATTTCGGCACTCTAAATCCTTTTTATGTCTTATCTTGTTTGAAAATAGAGATGTTGAGTTAATAGATGTGCATACTAAAGATCTTGTATCAAGATGTATTCACAATATCTATGGCTAAAGATCTCTTAGATATTTTTTTGTTTTTGAAAGCCTTCTTCTTTTCTAAATGTTTTCGTATCTGCATAAGTATTTATGCATAAAAATATCTCTGTATATTATCTCTCCATAACTTTCATCTGAAGTCATAGCAAAGCCATCAGAATTCATGAGAAAAGGTGTATACTTTTAACGATGCTATATGTCAGTTTGCAAGAACATCAGAACCGCAGTTTGCAAGATCAAGAATATTAGCGGGTATTTCAGACATCAGTTTGCAAGACCACAGATCTTTGTACGGAATATTTTAATAGGTTGCAAGGTAAAAAAGAAGATGGTTTTATCAGAATGAAGACGAGTTGATCGAAAAGAAGATAATTTGTTCAAAAAGAAGTATTTGAGAATTAGAAAATAATGGTGTTTTGAGAATATAGAATCCATTCGAAAAGATGAGTTGGTGATGGGTTTACAAAGTCTTTTCAGAGGATCAGAAAGTAAACCGTGATGTTCAGAAAGTAATTTCTTCAAAAAGTAATACCACAAGTCAGAAAACTCTCTTTCTGAAAGAAAGATGAAAAGGTGGGATGATTTTCACTCTTTCGTGTTTCTCTCTCCTACGTTGATTTGCCTTCATCATGTCACATCACTTTAAACCCCATGACTCACATGTCACCTCTACCTTCATCTTCCTAAACATACTTCCTCAAACTACCTTGTTTTTCTTCAAACCCTAAACCTAAACTGTTTCATCTTCACTTATATCTCTTTGTTACCTGTAACATCCTCCCAAGTACAACGTCATCCTTAAGTCATGACATCAAACTTGAGAATTGTTACTTTTAAATTACTGGACCTTTCTTAAATAACTATGGCAAATGTGATAAGATCGTGTAATAACTAGCGTAATTTGGTTAAAATATATAATAAGGAAATGCAACATTTATTGAATACATAGCTAAGTACAAACGGAAGCTCTTCTAAAAGCTTTAATACATATATGTTCTCTATTACATTTACATACGTATAACTATAACTAAGTATAGTAAATTAAAAACATCAACTATTAAACTACTGTAATCCTGAGTTCTTTTATGTAGCAGCCACATCATTCTCTGGATTAACCTGGAGATGACACGGGAACACAAAACACATAAGGGTGAGAATTATACAATTCTCAGTAGGGTAACTCCCCAAAAACTCAACCATAATGTCATCGTCATCACCCCAGCCACTTCGGTTTATTAAGAAAAGGTGATTAAACATTACATAATAATGATTCATTTTTAAAGTTTCAAATCATATTTTCAAAGTGGGTTGTTTTTAATGATCAATCACTTAATGCACATATATCATAAAGCTCAAACATATAATTAATAATCCTAATCAAGAAATTAAATATGATATGAGTATGCATATGCTAAATATAGTGAACTTATCTCAAAGTGACCTGGTTTTACTTGTGGTCATAGAACTTAACTCGATGCATTTTTCTCTTTTCATCGACATAGGAAAGACTTAGTGTATACCCAACGGGTATTTACTATGGATAACTCCACAATGAATGGTATATACCATATGGTATTTATAGTGGTTTACACCACATAAGGGAAATAGATTGCTTATCAAGACTGAGCTCATTCCTATACATGATCATTGGATTTACTTTCTCCAATTCTCACATAGATCTATTCCTAGCCGATACGTCTACCGACTCATATTATCTCTAGGGAAGTTCATTTTTTTGCCTTCCCTTTTATCTGTAGGGAAGTTCCTCTTTTTGCCTCCCCTTTTATCTCTAGGGAAGTTCCTCTTTTTTCCTTTCTCTCATTCCACATAAGTCTTGTTTCTATTTTCTCCATATATCAGAACATGAACGAGTGAAATTTATACATTCACTTTTCTCATATAACTGCATCATGTACTTTCTTTTCTCAAATGCATGCATAAGCCACATGTAGGCTTTCAATCACAAGTAATTCTTGTTTTTACCTCATAAATCAATCTTTAAATTGTCTGGAATGCATTCATACTCATCATACTTAAATCAAGAGTCATTATATCATCAACTCAATACTTAAATTCATTTCAAAGACAAATACAAAGAGTTGGCGTAAATTCATGCCAAAGGAGTACAATTTATTCTATCCATCAAACACCCATTGCAAGGGCTATGAAAATTCTCCAAGACACCTCAATGTGTCTACCCTGTAAAAATTTCAGAAGGAAAATCCTTCTCTAACTTGTTTAACAAAATTAGACAATCTTTGTGGTCAGAAACCACTCAGCCTCAGCTCAGAACCAGAATTTCATAATTTTTAACCCTAGAAAATGATTGAATCAATTCAAAATAAAAATCACAGTTACACTTCAATATGTTATCAACTCCCTGCAAAAATTTCAAAGGAAGAATCAATCATTTGCTATGGTAACAAAATTAGCAAAATTCACAGCTAAATAGTCAACATCTCAGGTAGCACAGTTACAACTTCAGTTCATGATTTTTTTAAACACGGAAAAAGTAACCAGAATACCTCAAACTTTTTTACTGAAGATGCCTTAACATATTAAATACATCATATAAAATTTTTAGCTCAATCTAAACCCTCTAACTAGGCCAGAAAATTCGTGAATAAAAGCTGCCCTGTTGAAATACGAAAATCTAGCAAACCAATTCAAAATCTCTTGTGATAAAAATGATTTTTCCACAACACCAAACACTCCACCAAAATTAAAACATCAATATCAGCATATTATAAACCAATATATCCAGAAATTTTGGACTAAACACAATCAGAAAAGTCTACCATAAAATTGGAAAGAAAAGACTAAAGAAAACCCTACTTTGAAAGCTTTTGAGCTTGATACTTCAAAGGATGTTCTAAGTGATCTCCCTTCACTTCAAGACACCAATTTCAGCCTTAAACCTTCCTTAGGCAGTGGGGAAATGAGGTATTAAGGTAAGGATTTGAAATTTCAATCGGTTAGATTTGTAGGGTTTGAGGTATAGAACAAGTTTTGTGAAGGAACTTTGTGGTTTTATGAACTCTAGGCTAGTGTTTCTAGCATTTGAAATCAAGTTTTCTTGTGTTTGAAGAAGTAAAAATGAAGGTTCTACCTTTCGCATATGTTGGCCGAACTTAGAAATATGAATTAATGAGATTAGGTGACTTGTAGTTATCTTATAAGATGTTGAAAGTATTATTTTAATGTGGAGTCTAATTTATTCATAAAAGAAACTAATATGGATGGCTAGAATTGGATCTTGTTATTCAAGATTGAATCTTAGCCATTCATTTAATTCAAATGGATAAGCATTCTCTTTTTGTAAAGGTCAAACTAACTTTCGATGTGAGAAATCGCACACCAAAATTTTACCAAATGAGTGAAACAGTGTACTCGGGTAATCAAACATTGGCTAAAAAATATTTTCGGGTATAAAATCAATTCTACCTATTTCTAACCATAATCATATAATTTCTCAATTTTGGGCATCTCCGGGGCTCAATTCTAGGATTTCGATTGTCCCGGTGGGCCTGCGGGACCTGCAAAATACTATTTACTTTTTTTTTATTTTACAAATCCCTTAGACCGTCCTTATTATTGCTAAAACTGTCAGATTTTTGAAATTATGACTAGTAAAGTCCAAATTAATTTTTAAATAATTTTTAGGGTGTTACATTATCTCAACCTTCCTCCCCCCTCCCCTCTCTCTCTCTCTCTCTTTCTCATATCCTTATTCTTAGGCAAAACCTTCTGCTATCCTTCTGAGATTCTTCATCCCCTCTCTCAAAGCCTTTATCCTTGTGCCCTAACTTTACATAATCTTCAACATAAACACTAACCTTATATGGCTAAGGGAAGGTATTGTTCTAACTGTATTGCAAACATGGGAACACTAATCATGTTTGATAAACCCCATCACCAGCAACACTATGCTGATAACCTCTCTTAACGGCAAGTTGGCCGTAGGAAAAGTTTGGGATAGGAATTGATGGTTCAAGTCCTTATCCTGATAGAAATTGTTTCCTTCCAAGGATGGGCATGGTTCCTAAACATAGTAGACAGAGTCTTCACCAGAATGGTCATGGCGTTCTATTCACACCTGGAATCTATGTTCTACTAATCACCTACATCAGAAGCACTCATATAACTTTGAGCTTAGATGATCTTTCCCGTATCATCAATGCTCTTAATGAAGGTATTAATTGCTTATCTAAAGAAGACTGGTTCACATTCCTTGGAGTATCAGTAGAAAAAGTCTCCAGTTGTCTCATGGACTCTTCCTAACATCAATCTAGCAACATAACCATTGCCATGTTAAACACCAAGGCATGCCAAGTCTTCATTTTCACCCAATTCTCTCTGCTTCCAAGGTTAGAAAGCACGCGCTTGTTGATTGGGATGGATTACATGTTACTATTCTGTCTATTGACAAAATGGAAAGTAAACTTGCCCAAACTTATTTTTGACTACATGATGAGCCATTTCTCCTGAAAAGAAGAAAATCACTAAAGTTTCTTATGGGATTCTGTTAACCAAGATTTTTGAATACTCGTATTACCCGTTGGAAAATGAATAGTATGAGTATATGGTTGGAATAGAATTTGTCATATCTCACTTTGAGACCCAGAGGAAACCCTTCGATGATTCCACTTTAGAAAGAAGGAATGCAAAGAGACGTGCAATCAATCTAGACAGTAGTTCTGAAGACTCTGCGAAGCCTTTACTAGATTTAGGACACAATGGTAACGCCATTCCATTATCCAAAAATTCAGGATTTGGAACTGATCAAGGCAGCAGGATTTGGATGCATGATGATATATCCTTTCTAACCTTTAAAATACAATCATCAAGTGATTATACAGGAAGTATGGTTCCTAAAACTGTCTTTGCTCCTACAAATGTTTCTCCTCCTTTCTTTTTTGAAAAACCCTTTACCTCAATTCCACCAATAAATCAACCAGCTCAAGATCAAGGTGGTGATTAACCTTCTTCTAGCCGTTATCAGACAGCACCTCTTTTGAACTTCACCTATCCTGGAATAAGGAGCCTGCTGGCAAATCAATAGCTCATTTCTAACAGATTGAACAATCTAGAAGATAGGTCCCGAAATCATGACAATCTACTCTGACAGATTGTCTAAAATACCTCTGACATTCTACAAAAGCTAAGATGCTGAGGCTGAAGATGATGTCCCTGGCCTTCTAGCACATTCCTTTTTTGATGATACCAAAATGAGGAAAAGATAAAAATGAAGAAAATCATGTGCTGAGCTGAGCTGTGATATGAGGCCTATGCTATAGACTTAGGGGAAGCCAATGCTGAGGAGGAGCCTAGAGATTCTTTTTGTTTAGCATGAATTTCTTTTTCTATAAGTTTTCTGTGTATATCTCTTAACTTTTATTTCTTAGATGTTTTTATGTAAATCATTTTTCCTTCTCTGCTATATATTTCATGATCTTTTATGCATTCATGTTTCATGCTTTGTTTTCTTCTTAAGCTCTGAATTTATCAATGCTCTTTCTATGCTCAGCTAATCATATATGTAACACCCTAATATTCGAACCAATACTACTAGTACGTACTTAGGCCAAATATTAGTCATTACCTACTGTCATGGTTCTTTTCACTTGGAAAAATAGCTTAACGAAAATACGAGTCAATTTTTTTTTTTAAAACATTACTTAAAATAGAAGCCGTGCATATCTTACCAGGTCGGTATCATAAAGTGCAGAAATATAAACATAGAAGTGGCTTCGAATCATAACATCATCACAACTGGAATACCTCATATATAATATGCCTACCCTACGGGGCAAGACTCTTCAAGTACATGGTAAACAGGAATACAACGGAAATACAAAATACATAGAAAAGAACTAGAAAGAAACATCCCTACCCACGTGCAACCTAAGGTGGATAACCTCAACACAAAAGAGGTTTCATCCATACTACGTGTCGTGCGTGCACTAAGGGCTACCCTCCAATCTCCACAGCAGAATCACGGGTACAGAGGAACGTAGCCAATCCACGGGCGGAGCTCGGCGGGTGCAGGCATGCCATGTGACTGAACGTGTCGTCCATGTCGGGGTCGTGGTCTAGGCACCGAAGCCCTCCGACGCTGAGTGATTATCTCCTCGCTGCCCATCGGTCACAGAGGCGGAGTGGGGGCAGAGCCCTCGTGGTCCATGGGGGAGTCCTCCACAGGGTCCTCCTCCGAGTGCTGCGAAAGTGGCACATACTCCGGTATGTCTGCGAAACCGGCAGAGTGGGTGCGTAAGTTCCTCTCATGTCGTGGCCGTTCATGCTCAAAGATCATGGGGTCACCATAGGGGGATGTCGGGGAGAAGCGATAACTATATACGGGGTGTGCAAACGGCCGTCCCAAAAACATGAAGATGCGCACAGTACATCGGCCCTCAAAATGGAATGACCCATGCTCCGGGTCATAATGGACTTCCCACCGGGGTGTGTCAACGAACAGCACGAACGTCGCCATCTCACTCTGAAGACGTAATGGAAAAAAAGAGATAGAGGGAGTGAGATTCTTACGAAAGAAACTCAGTAGGGCTCTCCTCCTATCCTAGGTGTCATCATTTACGTCTCCAAGTATCTCGGGTTATGTATAAAACCGTGTGCATATATTGGTTCAATTATGAGTTTTCTAAAGTCTCAATTTCCGAGATCCGTTCCTTTTAACATGTCACTTGTATTTACATAAATCATGGGGAATAAATTGTGGGACTTCAATCATATAACTTGGATCATAGAACGTAAAACATATAGCTTGGATCATCGACATAAATCAGATAACTTGGATCATAGAACATAAATCATGTAACTTGGATCATGGAACATAAATCATATAACTTGGAATCATAGAACATAAATCATATAACTTGGAATCATAGAACATAAATCATATAACTTGGTACTTGGCACATGGTGACTTATCTTGGTTACTTAGGTGACATTAAACTTTCACTTAAACTGGGGCCGCCCTCATATTTCGCCCTTTTGAGAAATCTCTAGGCTATGAGCTCATACCACACTAGTCGTCACTAGTATCTAGACTTTTATCCCTTGGGATAAGTTAACTTCCCGACTTTAAGTACAGGTTTAGGGGGCTAGAATCACATTGTCCCCACCCTTAGTGTGGTGGTTTCAAAGGATTACATTCTCATATTTTAAGTCACCCTAAGTTTAACATGTTTCTTTAAGATGCCACATAATTAATGCATAACGCATAATTACCACTTCAGCATCTCTAAGGTGCTTTTAAAGAAGCAATAACATGAGATTACAAACCATCACATGAGAGTAATAGTTCACATGGCATCACATACATCATGAGCTAACACACCAATTCATCATTAAATGTGAGGCACATAATCATCCCATAAGGTAGAAATCCCTAAATCGGGTAACCTCAAACTTCCAAATTATTTTCTTATACCTCTAAGGGATTGATTAACCTCATTACCATGATTTATTAAGTCCTAAAACCTAATTAATCATGGCTGGACAGCCTTGGCAGTAAGCTTGTATTAGATGAATTACGGTGTTCTAGAAGATGTGTTTTAAACCCTTTCTCACATCTGACTTTTTCTATGATGCAACAATTAATACCTAAGCCAATTATGAGTCACTCTCACTGATCTAGACATCATATAATGTGATTCTATGGGTGTTAATCAATCTGGACAGAATTCATATTTTCTGTACCTATGGGGTTCTAGAATTCACATTTCAAGCAATTAAGGTAACCAAACATGCTCTAAAATGTCTAAAACAATTAGCATATACTTGGCAAGGTATTCAAACATATTTAGACCACCCAAAACATAATTTAAGGTGCTGGAAATGATCATGGCAGAACCGAAATTGGTAAGTCATCAAATCATGTGTAAACTTTCTTTTTCATGTACCTAGGTAACTAGTTTCTCTTGGAACAATTTTAAGACTTCAAAAATACATTGGAAATCAATTTAACTTGTCAAGAACTTTCATAAAATACATAGGGCAGCAACTCTTTAAATTTACTCATGGTTGAAATTCTAAATGTAAGAACATACTCAAAAATACTTTCAAATGTCACTTATGTTTAGGAAAAACTTATAACATAAACTATAGGCTCTTGTAACTAATGAAAAACTCATCCTAGAGCTTTCATCATCACATGGCCGAATACATTTCAAGAGAATACCTCTTGATGTAACTTTTCTCAAGATGAAATGGGCAAGTCTTTGAGCTCTAGTCTCTTAGGTGATGGCATAAAAGTAAACGTGCTATGCATTCCATTTTATTCTTCATTAGAGATTAAAGTGAGAGCTTCAAAGTAAATATGAAATGCAAGAACTTGAAATTAAATGTGCAAGGCTCAAAGTAAATGTGCAAAACTTGAAAGTAAATATGCAAGTTCCATTCTTTATTTTAGTGCTCTAGGCCCAGCAACAATCGACTTTAAGGCCGAAATAGAAAAGCTTCGAGATTATTTTAGGTGATATGCAAGCTCTCGTTTTACATCTTTAAGTTCTTAAGTGATGACTTGAAATATAACATGGAATGAGAAGCTTGGAATTTAAACATGCATTATGCAAGTTCATTCCTTATCTTGGGGTTTAGTGATAGCATAGAAATAAACATGTTATGCAAAGCATAAGGTAAACATGAATGCAAGTTACTTTTATCTTGTCTAGAGCTCTTGCAAGACTTTTAAAAAGAACATAGTTCCAACCCAAACCTCATCCTCACAAGAAAAGGAAACTACTAGTGCTTGAATACTTAAAATGAATCATGACCATAAAACTTGAAGATGGCCGAATCTTCATTAAGAAGAATAACCCATTTTTGAACTCTAGGGACCAAGATCTTGATGATTCAAACACCAACATCTCAAGTCCTCATCATTGAGTATTTTACTATGTTTTAAACTTCCATCAAAACCAAACTCATGGTGAACATAAAGGAACAAAATCGAAAACATACTTGGTCTAGGAACCAAGTTCAAGCTCTAGAGTTTTGTTCATGTGACATACATCAACATGAAGCCCTCATCATCAAGCTACCATTTTTTTTTCAAGTTCCAAAGGCCTTCATGGCCGAAACCTCAAAGAAATGAGATGAAGTTTTCAAAGGTTCAAGAGAAACACAACTATTTCTTGAGTAAAACTTGGAAATCATAAACTTTTCTTAAGAAAACTCGAGCTTTAGAGGTTGTTCATGTGACAAACATCAACATGAAGCCCTCATCATCAAGCTACCATTTTTCCAAGTACCTTAGGCCTTTATGGCCGAAACATCAAGAAACAAAAGTTCCAAAAAGGTTTCATGAAAAACACAACCTTGTCTTGACCAAAACTTGAAAAAGATGAAACTTTTCACAAACAAGATTCAAGCTTTAGAGGTCTCATGTTAGGATGAACACATGGTCATCTCAAGAGAGCACTCATCATCAAGCTCTCCTTATCTTGGCCTTGAGGCCGAAAATGAAAGAAAAAGGAGAAAGAATGGAACCTTTCCTTAAGAAAGGTTCAAGCTTTAGAGGCTTCACTTGAAGATGAACTCATGGTTTCATCTTGGAGAGCACTCATCATCAAGCTCTCATGTTCAAGGCCTTGAGGCTGAAAATGAAAGGATAGGAAGAGGAAGAAACCGAAAAATGAAGAAGGAACATGGAGGTTCCACCTTGCATCATTTCCCAACAAGATTCAATATAGAAATGAAAAACATATTGAGAAAGGTTCCCTACCTTGTGGTTTTTGAAAAGAAGAGGAAGAACTTGAGCTTGAAGAACTCTTGGAAGCTTGAGAGAAAACCTCAAAGTGCTCTAAACTCTAAGCTTTAGTAAAATGAACAAAGGTGCTTCAAGTTCCCTAAGCTACCTATTTATAGAGAAGTAAAATGATGGTGGCCTTTTGGGGGGGGGGGGAATTTGGCCACTTTACAGCCACATGGGGGAGGAAATATCTTTGTTCAAAGCATGGTAAAAAGTCTAGCTATGCATGTCCTAAGGTATGGCTAACAATGTAGCTTATTTCCAAACCTTTTAAATGAATAAAATCATAAAATTTTAGGCTGTAAAGGAGTGAAAAAAAACCATGCCTTCCATGTCAAAAAAAGAAGAAAATATTTTCTAATTTGAATTTCCAAAGCATAGGTAAGGTGGTGTAAGACATAATGTTTTGAAAAGTTTGATTGAAAGCTTGAATGACCACAAAAACAATTCATTCTTTTTGAATTTGAATGACATAAATATTTTTAATTTAGAAATGAATTGAAAACCTTGATTGATGTATGACAACTTTTCTTGGAAGAGAAAGCATTGAAAGGAAATGTGAATAGTGAAAATACTGTTCATAGTTGCTTTTTCTTTAAAGAAAGGAAAGAATTAGAATTGAGTTGCAAATTTCCCTAAGAAATTTTAGGTTCTAATTAACCTTAAATAATTATTTTAGCTTTAGATTAATTAAGAAAATTAATTAACCTTTCATTAGAGTTTAATATTGCTTAGGTTTGAGTTAAATAACTCGTTAGGCTTAAAATGCACTAAGCAGGGGTAAAATCGTAATTTTTACCAAAAGTTGCCCGGGACCTCCGGGACTTAGACCAACATGGTTCATGCCTTAAAACATCATTTTTGATCTCCGGAACGAGTCCGGGTCGGAGTTGAAACTTAAAACGGCCTTAAATCAAGTTAGGGGTATTTTAGTCATTTGTGCACAAAAATCTCAAAAATGAGGTTTTTCTGCTCCGTTGGACATTCACAATCATACAATCCCCTTCATATAACATATGAACCCTATGAGGATGGCCAAAGCCAGCCGTCCTCGTGTTTTCGGGTAAAAATGACCTCAGGGGCATTTTGGTTATTTAAAAGTTTAGAGAAAAACGGGGCGTTACAATATATCTTTCTATTAGATGTTTGCTTCTTATCTCTTATGCGTATGCTTTGATATGATTATTCGCATATACACTGGATATTAGCTTACATATGTTTTATGATTAGCCTAGGCAATGTATCCTTAGGAGCACAAGTTGGTTGTTGCTCTGATACTAGTTTAATATGCTGAGTCTTGATATGTATAATGAGCTTAATCATTTTCTTTATTTTTAACAAAACACATTATCTTTAACACACATATGAGATATTTCTAAAGAGTTGTGTATAACTTGATCAAAGTATAGTTGTATATAGTTTCTGACAAGTATTCAGAAACTTGCGCTGACATGCTTTGAAACAACCAACATTAGTTAACAAACTTCAGATCTCTCTCTAAGTGTCCTGTGTTATTGTGTCAAAATGTTTTATGTTCTCTTTATATGTTCTCTTTATAAAACATGCATTTAAAAGATCATATATCCTTTGTTTTGAAAATATCTTTTCATGATCTGACTCTTATGGGAAAAGTTTCATAGTTCAGTATAAAGCTCTTTCTTGCTAACTCAGGGATTGATCCCTAATGAGTTTCAGAAACTTTGCATAGCAATATGTTGATATTATCCTTCTTAAGGTTTCCTTGAGCATCCGAAACTACATAAGCATCAGTGTGTTTTTCTCCAAAATTACTAGTGGTCTGTTACATTTATCATATCGTATGGCATTCCTTTCAAAACTTCTTTTGGATTAAGATGCATTGAAAACAGATCTAATCAAGATAAAATATCACAAGTATTACTTGTTAAGTTTTCAAGCATGAAGATCATCAGAAAGTTCCTTTCCTTTGACAAATAATCAAGCTGGTTGTTTATCCATAGCTTAAACGTCTTTCTGCTTAACATTTGCTCTAATAACATTCAGAAAGTACGTTAAGCCTGTTTTATGCTTTAAGTGGAACAATAGCAGCTATGATTGAATGTCACTTAAGGCCAAAAATGCTTTTATATGATCCATATCATGCCTTAAGAAAAGAACTTTTTGAAACCTCTCTTGATGTTATTTTGAAAGCATATGTTTATCATGCTTATATTTCTATAATATTTTTTCATTATTTCTTCAAAAGATTTTCTTCAAATTGGTTTGTCATCATCAAAAAGAGGGAGATTATTAGCTCTAAAACCCTATCGATGTGTGCTTATTTGTTTTGAATGATAACAAAGCCAATTTAAAGAAAATGCTTTGAAGAATGACTGATGTTTCTCTTAAGTTTCTTGTAAGTTTATAACAAGTTTCTATTATTTAGCAAGAACAAGGCTTACTCAAATGAGAATATATTTCACTATGCATATGTAAACATGTTTATCTCATGATACGAGATTTGTATTGAAATAGAAGTGCAATTATATCTTTATTCAAGTAATTGATAGCTAACGATTAGAAGAAGTTTTCAACTCCATAAGAAACCAAGTCCTGAGACTTTAGAAAGTAGCAGGGGACATCAGAAAGTACACTCAAGATGAAGAAATCAACTCATGTCTAGAAGCAACGTGTTACTTAATCTTCAATCATCATAATCGTAAAGAAATCATCAGCAAAGAAGATTGGATTGAAGATCAGAAAGTGAAGTTTTCATCGGGGAACTGATTACGCAGTTCAAAAAGCTCACTTCACTATGGAGCATAGAATGCTACAGGAAAATGAGGGAAATTTGAATTTTGAATTTCAAATTTTCAAGTCAAACCCAGTTTCAACAGGTACACCATCTCTTCTGCTAAATTGATCAACCACACGAGTTTCTATAAGGAGGAGTTTAGAAACCATGATCAGAAAGTGAAAAAATGATTTTTGAGGGAGCTTTAGAAACCTTATCTTTACAATGAATTCTACAACCAATGTGACAGACCGTCAACCTACTCTTCTAAACTAAATTTTCAAGATGTAAATGGATTATCAACATGTATCCTTAGAAGATCTAATCAAGGGCAAAGGTCATAAGGAAAGGCCACTATAAATGGAGATACTATGGTTAAAAGATGTTGAGAGATTTGAATATCCAAGAGAGAAAAGTCTGCAAAAATCTCTTCCCACTCCTTAGAATGTTCAATATATATCATGTAATCAGTTTTTTATCCTTGAAGTGTAAAAATCTTCCTTCTATATTCTTAATTAGACTTATGCTCTTCTCAGGGAAAAAGTCATAGAAGGACATCATTCAAGTTTTTCCTGGATCTTTTAATATATATGTTAAGGAAACTTGAGTGTAGCTTAGTTTGAGTAGCAACCCAAACACTTAACCTTTGTATCCTCGATTCGGTAGTAATCACTGTGAGATAGCTTGAGAGGCTACTATAAAACTACTTACAACGCGACAGTAAGATGTTCTTACTGATCACTGTTTAGCTTGGAGAGGCTAGTCAAAGACTACTTTCAGCTTAGAGAGGCTGGAGAAAGACTACTTATAGCTTGGAAGGGGCAAGACTAGTTACAGCTTGGAGAGGCTGAGGAAGGAATACTTGCAGCTTGGGGAGGCTGGGGCAAGACTACGTTCAACGTGATAATAGAGGTTGCTACTGGTCACGGGTTAGACTTAGAGAGGCCAGTGTCAAGACTACTTGATTGGGCTTGGAGAGGCCGGTGTCAATATTACTTAGTTGGGCTTGGAGAGGCCATTGTCAATACTACTCAATCTGTGACAATAGGTGATTTTTGAAGGTCACAGATGAGAGCTTGGGAAGACTAATGTGAAGACTATCCATTTATTCTTTCTCAAGTTGAGAATGATGTTTTTAGTGGAACCTTATGTAACATCCTAATTTTTAACCCAATACTCTAGAACATAATTAGGTTAATCATTAGTCTGTTACGTCATAGCTTCCTTATTACTTTAAAATACTTAGCGGAAATACTGGAAATTTTTTTTTGAATTATAAAAGTAAAGTGAGAGCCGCACGACACGTTAATTAAGAATGCACAAAAGGTAATAAAGCAAGCATTGCATTGCAACATGACATAAGGAAGTAAAGGCACACCATAATAACATTGAACTGCATATTTATATAATATATGATATGCCCACTTGTGTAGAGTGGGGCTTAGTTTGATACATCATAAACAGATACAACTAAAAGAAAATACAAAGGAAAATACTACGGAAACGTAAAAGCAACTCCCCTACCCAAGTGCAACTAAAGGGATAACCTCTAAACAAAATGAGATCCATCCTCATCTAAGTGGTGTGTGCTCTACCCAGGTACTCCATCGATCGTACGTCACCTCCTACTGATGTCCATCTTGCGAGCAAGGCACATATCTGGGAAACTGGGCGAGTTCCTTGGGCGTAAAGAGGCGGAACGGGGATCGAGAGTGACCCCCGCGATGTGGCCGCATCTCCGGTCGTCGTGCAAGCCGTGGCTGAGTCACGGTATCCTCACTGCCCTCCCTCATCAGTGGTGGAGTGGGGGCGGAGCTCTCGTTATACGGATGGGTAGGCGGGTCCTCGGATGGGTCGGCCTCCGAGAAGTAGGTCCGGGGCACGTAATTGGGGTAGTCACGCATGGCTGAGGCAGCAGTGTGCATGCGGAGCACTTTCTCGTTATGCGTATGCACGCGCTCAAAAACTCGCTCGTCATCGTCGTAGGGTGCTGTCGGGGAGAAGCGATGGGTATACACGGGGTGAGCGAAGGGACGTCCTATGAACATGAAGACTCGCACCGTGCATTGTCCCTCAAAATGGTATGATCCGTGATCCGGGTCATAGTGCACCTCCCACATCGGGGTGTCCACGAAAACCGCGAACGTCGCCATCTGAAGACGTATCGGAAAGAAAGAGATAGAGGGAGTGAGAATCTTGCTAAATAATCTCAGTAGGGCCTCCAACTACCTAGGTGTCATCATCTACGTCCTCAGGAACCTTGGGTTTAGTAAACAAAATAAGTGAGCATGCATTAAGTCTATTTTTAGGTTCTAAAACATAATTAGCCAAGGTTCGTTCATTTTAGCATGAATCTTAATGACATGGATGCAATCATATTAAAGAATGTATGCATGGCTCTACTTAATGCAAGAATAATCATCATAACTTTAAGGACATCATAATAGTGGCATAAAGTGGCAATTAAATTCTCTTTGTGACATAATCATCATAACTTCCTCATAGGCCGCCCTAAAAGACAAGCGCTCTGGGGGTGCTCGGCCGAACCTGTGTCACCCAGAACGTGTCACATCTCTAGGTTATGAGCTCATACCTTAACTAGTCATCACTAGTTCTTACTTATCAATCCCGATAAGCGTAACATAATCATAAACATAATCCCGACTTATCCAAAGACGGGCTGGGGGCATTTCTTGGGGTGCTCGGCTAACCGGTGTCACCCAAGAATTCATCTTGGTACCGATGTCACATGAGTTCTCTGGAGGTGCTCGGCCGAACCGGTGTCATCCGAGAACTCATCTTAGTACCTCATAAAAATTTCATAGGGTTTCAAAAACTTTCTGAGTCCCGAATTTGTCAGAAATTCGGCGATAATCAAAGATGCCGAATTTCTTCCAAATTCTTCTTTATGCCACATGAGTCAATCAAACATGCATCCTTCATCATAATCTCATGCATTCACACAATCATCCTCATACTTCCACAAGCAACATTAAAGATTCGTTATGCACTTGGTCCTTTGGTATCTTATGCTCTGACCCTTACGGGCCTTAAACTTGTAATGTAATTAACCTATCATCTTCTATCAAAATTTTATGCACCTAAGGGTTCTCTTTTAACCAAAACTTATTATTATTCATGCTCTCTATTAAATCTGAAACATCATCACTCCTTAGGGGCAGCACTTTAAACTTAAAATTGCAGGGTTCTAGAACTTACGTTTTAGACCCTTTCTTGGTTCTGTCTTCGCCTAAGGCGCTATCAGTTGAACCTAAACCAATTATGAGACATTCCTATGTATAAGGACTAATTATAAACCATGTCTACCATATTATGAGGTTGCTGGACAGATTCTAAAATTAAGTGTTCTAGGAGTTCTAGAATTGCGGTTTTATGATTTTCTAGTTACTAGTTTCTCTATAGGTGCTAAAATTCAATCCTACTTCAATTGTAACCAACTTTTTCATGGTTAAACAATCCTAATCTGATTATATTCCCATTGGAACAGTTTGGGCAGTGACCAAATATAATTGGGTTAAAACTATGCTAAATCTTGACTTTACGGTTTTTCTAGAAAGTTAGTTTCTCTCTTAACATGCATAGGAGTGCTCCTACCTCATCATACATAATTTCTACACATTATAACACATCAAAACATCATCACACAACAACAAACTCATCATGACATGGCTGAAACACCAAGTCCCCAAGAAGGTGCATAACTTGATGTTTCTAAGACATATAAGGTGCTAGTTTTTCTTGGAACCAATTTAGAACCTTTAAAACTCTTTTACAAACCAATTTATTTTGTAAAAGAGGCTAAAACATCCTTAGGTCGGTGACCACTTGATCCCTCCTTAAAGAGAGTTAAATTCATAGAACCTTGTTGGTCTTAAACTCAAACAAATTCATGAGATTCAAAAGGATTCTTAAAACTTAGATTGTTGCCCCCTGTAGCTAGATGAAACTCATTCCAAGTTCATCATCACTACTTGGCCGAGATTATGCATTCAAAGAATGCTCCCATATTAAACTTTAGCTTGAGATAAAATGGGCAGGTCGTTGAGCTCTAAGGTCTTTAAGTGATGACATAATTTAGACATGCTATGCACTTCTTTTTTTTATTCTTCATTTCAAAATAAAGTGAGAGCTTAAAGTAAATATGCAAGACTTGAATTATAAATATGCAAAGCTTGAATTAAATATGCAAGACCTGAAATATAAATATGCAAAACTTTAAAATATAAATATGCAAGTTCATTTCTTTATTTTAGTGCTCTAGGCCCAGCAACAATCGACTTTAAGGCCGAAATAGAAAGGCTTTGAGATTTAGTTAGGTGATAGTGCAATTCTCATTTTAAATCTTTATGTTCTTTAGTGATGAAAAGTAAATATGCTAGACAAGAATGTAAATATGAGATGCACTCCATTCTTTATCCTTTAACTTTAAGTGATGGCTTGGAAAATAAATATGAATGCAAAGCTCAAAGTAAATATGTAATGCATAGGCTTGAATTTAAATATGAATGCTAGTCCATTTTATTTCTTATTAGAGCTCATACAAGACTTTTAAAGGAACTTAAACCTCAACCCAAACTTATCTTGACAAGATAAAGTAAAAACAAGTGTGAACCTCAAGGGTTCTTTAAAAACACAAAGTTTCTTTTCTTGAACTGTAAACATAGATAGCATTTTTATTAAAACTTAAGCTCTAGAGGCCTCATTGTGATGAACACATAGTCATCATCTAGAAGCTCTCATCATCAAGCCATTGTGAACCTTAATGGCCAACATGGCCGAAAATGTGAAGGAAGAAAAGGAAAAGGAACCGAAACTTTTAAGAGGTAAAGGAAACATTTGAAACTCTAGAGACCATGATCTTGATGATGCATTAACACCAACATCATGAGTCCTCATCATGGAGTTCATGTAACCATTTTAAAGCATCCTCAAAGTGAAAGGTTTTCAAGGATTCAAGAAGAAAAACTAAAAACATCTTTAGTTCAAGAACAAAGATCAAGCTTTAGAGATTGTTCAAGTGATGAACATCATCATGAAACCTCATCATCAAGCTCTCATTCCTTTGATCTTCAAGCCTCATGGCCGAAAACAAAGAGGAGAAGAAAAAGAAAAGAAGTTCTAAAAAGTTTCAAGAGAAACTATGAACACATAAAGATATTAAGAACTTTAAATGAAAGGAACTCATGAAAGAAAATCCCTACCTAGTGGTTTGAAGATTGAGATGAGAGAAGAGGATGAAGAACTTGAAGAACTTGAAGGCTTGAACTTGAGAGAAAAAGGAAACTTTGAAGTGCTCTTTGAGAACTTACACTTAGCAAATGAACCCAAAATGATGCAAGTTCACCCAAGCAAACTATTTATAGAGAAATGAAACAAATGCAAGGTGCAAATGAAGAAGGAGGTTTCGGTCATCAGCCTCATGGGCAGCCCATGAGTTCCATGAGGTGAGATAATGTGGTCTTGAGGCATGGTGAGGTATGGTTCAAGGTATGGCTTCAAGCATGGTTCTTTGAGTGAGAAACAATTCAACATGTGTTGTAAAAGAGAGAAAGATGGCCAAATGTGCATCAGCCATGGGGAAGGATTTCTTGCATTTTAATTGTGGTTTAGAGTTGTGTTTAGGTGTATCTTTGATTAGGATTAAGATTAGGAATTAAGCTAGAGTTTAATGTGAATGCATTCTTTGAATGCATGTTTTCGGCCAAGTAGTGATGATCGACTTGTAATGAGTTTTCATCTAGCTACAAAGACCAATAGTCTATGATCTAAGTTTTTCTTAAAGCTTTACAAATCTTTACAAGGTTATGTCACCATGAGATATGACTTTATTCCCTTTTAGAAGATGAAACATATTTTGGTCACTGACCTAAGGCTTCTCTTAGCCTCTTGATGAATTAAAATGATTTGCAAAGAGTTTTAGAAATTCTAAATTGATTCCAAGAGAAACTAGTTAACTTATGTACCTCGAAATGTTAATTTAATTCTCTTACTGAAGCTCCATGATTTCAGTTCTGTCATGATGAGTGTGATGCTGTATGGTGATGTTTTGATGTGTTAGAATGTGTGAAAATATCATATGATGATGTAGAAACGATTCTATGCATAATAGGTAAGAAACTAGCTAACTAGAAATACCGTAAAGCTAGAATTTAACATAGTTTTGACCCATTTGTTTTTGGAACTTATCCAAACTGTTTTAATGGGAGCACAATCAGATTAGGATTGTTTAGATATGAAAAACTTGGTAACATTTGGATTAGAATTGAATTCTGGCACCTAGAGGGAAACTAGTCACTAGAAAACCGTAAAAGTGCAAGTTTAGAACTCTTAGAACATTTAATTTTCTGGATTCTGTCCAGCACCCTTATAACATGATAAACATGATTAATGATTAGTCCTTAAGCATAGGAATGTCTCATAATTGATTTAGATTTAATTTATAGCGCCTTAGGTGAAGATGGAACCGAAAAAGGGTCTAAAACATAAGTTCTAGAACCCCGTAACCACAAGACAGAAATTCTGCCCTATGCTTTTCAGATTTGAGTATGAACATGAGGATTAGGAATGATGATTTATTATGAGCCCTTAGGTGCATAACATATGAACGACGGATGTTAGAGAACTATATCTCAAGATTAAGACCCGTAAGGGTCAAAGCATAAGCTACCGTAAGGGTAAGCGTTTGAATGTTCTATGATGATGCATGTGTTATGTAAATGATGATGATGTTATTCATATGAGGAGTTCATGAGGATATATGTTTATGTGGCGTAAAGCAAATTTGGGAGGAATTCGGCGTAATGCCATCGTGCCGCCGAATTTCCGACAAATTTGGGGACTTAAAGAGATTTTGAAAATTAAGGTACTAAGATGGGTTCTAGGATGACACCGGTTCGGCCGAGCACCTCCATAGAACTCATGTGACATCGATACCAATTTATACTCTTAGGTGACACCGGTTCGACCGAGCACCCCTAAGAGGATTGCCCCCTAACCTGTACTCAGATAGTCGGGATTTATGATTTATGATACGCTTATCGTTAAGTGGTAAGTAAGAACTAGTGATGACTAGTTAAGGTATGAGCTCATAACCTAGATATGTGACACGTTCTGGGTGACACCGGTTCGGCCAAGCACCCCCAGTTCGATTGTCTTTTAGGGTGGCCCATGAGGAAGAGATGTTTCATGATTATGATTATGTCACTAAGTTTGTCCCATATGAATGTTACTATTGCCACTTTATGCCACAAAGTATGATGATGCTTGATGATATGATATATGTATGTGCATTAGGTAGCGCCATGAATACATCCTTTATTGTGCTGCATTCATGACATTAAGATCATCCTAAAATGAATGGACCTTGGCTAAACTATGATTTGGAACTTAAAAATGAACTTAATGCATGCTCAGTCATTTTGTATAATTAAACCCAAGGTTCCTGAGGACGTAGATGATGACACCTAGGTAGTAGGAGGCCCTATTGAGATTCTTTAGCAAGATTCTCACTCCCTTTATCTCTTTCTTTCTATCACGTTTTCAGATGGCGATGTTCGTAGTGTTCGTGGACACGCCGACATGGGAGGTGCACCATGATCCGGACCACGGGTCGTTCCATTTTGTGGGTCGATGCACGGTTAGAGTATTCATGTTCATGGGTCGACCCTTCACTCCCCCTGTACATTCCCATCGTTTCTCCCCCGTCTCACCTTTTGGCGATGACCTGGTGTTCGAGCGTGCACATCCCCGAGAGGAGAGGCTTCGCCGTACTTCACCGTCCACGTCCGCCTTTCGGGACTACCCCCAATATGTGCCCCGTTGCCCGTCATTTTTTTCAAAGACGGATCCTTCCGAGGATTCGGCAACCCAGGTACCCTCCAAGGGATCTTCCCCCACCATACCCATGGGCCTTAGGGAGGGTAGCGAGCCCTCCGTGACTCAGTCGAGGCTTGCACGACGACCGGAGATGAGGCCACACCGTGGAGGTCACTTCCGAGCCTCGTTCCGCCTATTCACGCCGGAGGAGCTTGCTCAGTTTCCTGGTTACGTGCTACGCTCGAGGGATAGTCGCCAGTAGGAGGCTGTGGATGGCCCGGGTTAGAGCACACACCACTTAGATGGGGATAAACCTTCTTTTGATTTGAGGTTATCCCATTAGATACACTCGGGTAGGGGAGTAGTTCATGTTTATGTTTATGTTGTATTTCCTTTCATGTATTTCCTTCGTACTAAATTAAGTCCCACACTTATAAGTGGGCAAGTTATATATATATGAGATGATATTCAGTGTTATTCATGGTGTGCCTTATGCTTTGACGTTATGAGATGTATGTTTTGTCCTTTACGTGTTATATCGCATTACGTGGCTCTCACTTTGTATTTCAAAAAAAAATTTACTCGTATTTTTCGCTAAGTATTTCAAAGTAAAAATGAGAACTATGAAGTAACAGACTAATGTTTAACCTAAGTATGTTCTAGAGTATTGGATTAAAAATTAGGATGTTACAAGTGGTGGTTGAACTTGGGCAGCCAAGGTTCTCCACTTTTGAGCGTATTGCTTAAAGGATTCATCTTTCTTCTTCTACATGAAGCTTAATTGCTCCCGGGTAGGTGCCACATCAAGATTGAATTTGTACTGGCTCATGAACAGGTCAGCCAATTCTCTCCAACTGGTGAAATTTGAATGGTCTAGCTGAATATACTATTCCAAGGTGGGTCCAGTCAAGCTTTCATGGAAAAAGCTTACAAGAAACCTCCCATCTTTGGACCATATTGCCATTTTTGTACAGTAACTTTTCAAGTGCAACAAAGGGTTACCGGTCCTATTGTACTTCGAGAAATCAAGGACTTTGAAGTCTTTGGGGACTATCACATCCATAGGCAGGCATAATTGCTCAATTTCCACACCGCCATAAGAGCTAGGACCTTGGATAGCTTTAATCTGTTCTTGTATTTTCTTCATCCATTCTTCCTTGAACTGGTCTTTTTCCACCTCTAAATGATTATTCCCTAGGGAAAATGATTATTTTAGGATAGTAACAAGAGGATGTTCCCAAATAAGGATAGCGTGCTCATGTACCTTTGCCTGTCCATCATCTAAGGCATGATAGCTTTCTCCGATAGGGAGTGCCAATGGCATCGTGGGTGGTGGCTGTCCATGGAGGTTATTTGGGATTTCTCCCATGTCAGTCACCCCTGAGTGACACCCATGGTCTCATTTGACATTAGAGGTATAGTGGTAATATTGTTTTGCTCTGTCATAGGCATACTCATTCTGCTTCCTCCCCGAGAGTCAAATGACTCTTTCATGGCCCTTATCATATCCTCCAATCTAGCTTGGTTGTTGGACAATTCATTCAGTTTTCCCCTTACTACATCAACCTCCGAGCTCAGATTTCTTCCTAGTTTAGAAGTAGTTACGACTAGGATAGTATTTCTTGATTCAATATTACCTCCTCCGACCATCTTAGTCTGAGCTCGGGTATTGTGAATACGGGTTTGATCGGTATCCGTCTTCCTTGGGCGCCCAATGGTTGTGGATCCTATGTTATTCAGTCACAAAGAGTAAGAAAATATGAGTAAATGAAAATAAAGGCTTTAAAGAAACTTTTGATGGTGAGAAATAACATCTGTATTTGACAGCGATGAGCTTGATTTACTTCCTATTCAGAGGACATATTGTCCATAAGATAGGGTATATGGTGAACAAAAGTATAGGGGATTATTATTCCACAATATACTTTGTTAAAAGTACACTAGCATTGTAAAATTTGATATATTTTTTTTTACAATCCATACAGAAGGACAAATTTCCTATAAGGTAGAAATGTAATTGAAAAATTAGATACATTGCTAGTGTGTTATGCTTTTTTTGTTTTAGCATTTACTGTCTAACATGATGTTATTCCTTCACCACTAACAGGTCCTTTAAAGAGAAGAAAGAAAAAAAGTATGCTATATGAAAAGAATGCATGTGATATTAAAATATGGATTTTTTTTCTTAAATAAACATGTTAAATGAGAAAAATACAGATGTCATGCATGATTGAAATATGAATTATTTATGCAGAAAAGGACGATTATGCATGTTGTAATGTTTATGATGATAACAAGAATGCATGATGTATAGTAAAAGATGAAAAAGTATGCTCCCTTGTGTCCTAGCAGGGTGGAACCTAATGTTTGATGGTTCTATGGTTAACCCTATTTAAGGTGGCCAATTGAGGTCATTCTAGCAGTGCTCGGTTTTCAGATAGATCTAGACCCCAAAAGATTATGGTCCCTAGGTTACCTTTACCAATGAGATAAAGACCCAACTTGTAACACCCTAATATTCGACCCAATACTACTAGTACGTATTTAGGTCAAATATTAGTCATTACCTATGCCATGGTTCTTTCTTTTACTTGGAAAAGTAACTTAACGAAAATATGAGCCAATTTTTTTCGAAACATTACTTAAAATAGAAGCCGCGCATACCTTACCGGGTCGGTATCATAAAGTGCAGAAATATAAATGTAGAAGTGGCTCCTAATCATAACATCATAACAACTGGAATACCTCATATATAATATGCCTGATTCTACTAAGGTGGACTTTTAAGTACATGATAAACAGGAATACAACGGAAATGCAGACTACATAGAAAAGAACTAGAACAAAACATCCCCACCCACGTGCATCCTAAGGTGGATAACCTCAACACAAAAGAGGTTTCATCCATACTATGTGTCATTCATGCACTAAGGGCTACCCCCCAATCTCCACAGTAGAGTCACGGGTATGGAGGAATGTAGCCAATCCACGGGCGGAGCTTGGCGGGTGCATACCTGGATCGAACATGTCGCCCACGTCAGGTCGTGGTCCGGCACCAAAGCCCTTCGACGCCGAGGTGACCGTCTCTCGCCGCCCATCGGCCGCAGAGGGTAGAGCGGGCAAGAGCCTCATGGTCCATGGGGAGTCCTCCTCGCAGGGTCCTCTTCCGAAGGCCGCGATAGTGGCACATACTCCGGTATGTCCCTGAACTCCAAGCGAGTGGTCCGCATGTTCCTCTCATGTCGCGGGCTGGCCGTAAGCCAAAGATCATGGGGTCACCATAGGGATGTTGGGGAAAGGTTTATAACTATACAGGGTGTGCGAATGGTCAGTCCCCATAAACATGAAGATGCATGACATCGTTCCTCAAAATGGAATGACCTATGCTCCGGTCATGGTGGACCTCCCAACAACGAAGACGATGCGTTTATATCGCTCAAGACGTAATGGAAAGAAAGAGATAGTGGGAGTGAGATTCTTACTAAGAAACTCAAGAGGCTCTCTCTCCTATCCTAGGTGTCATCATTTACGCCTCCAGGCATCTCGGTTATGTATAAAACCGTGGACATATATTGGTTCAATTATGAGTTTTCTAAAGTCTCCATTTTAGATCCGCTCCTTTTAACATGTCACTTGTATTTACATAAATCATGGGAAGTAAATCGTGGGACTTCAATCATATAATTCTCGGATGTAAACCATATAACTTGGATCATAGAACGAAATCATATAACTTGATTCATAGAACATAAGGCATATAACTTGGATCATAGAACATAAATCATATATCATGGTTTCCTATGTCATGGGTCATAGCACATAAATTCATATAATCATGGTGCATAGAAGCATAATTCATGGAACATGATACATATCTTGGTTACTTGAGGTGACATTAAAACATCATCATTATTTTCTTGGGGCCACCCTAACTGATCTCCCTGTGGAGAAAAATTCTAGGTTATGAGCTCATACCACGCTAGTCGTCACTAGCACATGGACTTATCCCTTTTGATAAGTTAAAGGTCCCGACCTAAAGTATGGGTCTAGGGGGCTAGAATCACCTTATCCCCACCCTTAACCTGGTGGTTCAAGGATCATCTTCTCATAGTTTAAGTCACCTTAAGTCTTAGCATGTTAATGCAAGATGCCACATAATTCATGTATGTCAAACATAATTACATCATAGGCATCTTTAAAGTTTTTAAAGAACAATAACATGAAAACATAAAACTATCATTGAAGAATAATAGTTCACATGGTACCATCATACTTGACTCACGGAGTAAAAATCATCATAAAGTAAGCAAGAGCAATAAGCCTCTTAACTTGATCATGCTTGAAATCTAACATAAGATCATATATTCATGTGAGGCTAAGGCATAAACTCATATCATAAAAATTCCCAGATTCAAGCAAAGTAAGGTCATAGCTTCAAGTCATCGAATCAAAAAGGCATTCTGTTTGTGAACTTGGGTTCTGGTAATCAATTACATAAGTATAGTAATCGATTACACAGCTTCGAGATTTCAAAACATGGAAGATAGGGGGTTCTGGTAATCGATTACATGGAACTTGTAATCGATTACTTTGTTTAAAAACACCTTGCGGGGCCCCTAGAACATTCGGGTAGTCGATTACATGTTTAATCGACACAGAGTCTGGACGTGCAATCGATTACACTATACAAAGAATCGATTACTTTTAAAGTTCATGTTTGAGCTCATTCAAGCTTTCTTCGGTAATCGATTACATAGGTTGTGTAATCGATTACAAGCATCTTAAAAACAAAAAATCTAGGTTTGAACATATCTCGAGTCATTCCTTTGAAATGCTTATGGTGGCGCTTCTCTTGGAACAATTTTGAATTTCAAAAACATCTTAGCAATCATTTTAACTTGTCAAAATCCTCATAAATATAAGAACATACTCAAAATGCTTTTGAGTACAACCTATGTTTCAAAAAGACTTAAAACATGAGCTATAGGCTCATGTGACTAATGAAAACTCATCTTGGAGCCATCATCATCACATGGCCAAAATGTACATTCCAAGAATGTTTCCATGGTTAACCTCTTCCTAAGATGAAATGGGCAAGTCTTTGAGCTCTAGTATCTTAGGTGATGACATAAAATAAACGTATGCATTTCATTTTAGAGTCCTTTAGAAAGTAAAGTGATAGCTCAAAGTAAATATGAGGTGCATATCCATTTTCATTCTTTGAGTTTAGTGAGGACTTGAAATATAAAATGAGATGCAAAGCTTGGAATTTAAATGTGCATAATGCAAGTTCATTCTTTATCTTGGGATTTAGTGATGGCATAGAAAATAAACGTATATGCAAAGCATAAACATAAACGTGAATGCAAGTTACTTTTATATCTTGTCTAGAGCTCTTACAAGGCTTTTAAGAAGGAACATAGTCCCAACCCAAAACTCATCTTCACAAGAAAAGGAAAACCATTGGTACTATGGCATCAAGAGAAAACATGCCTTCAAGAATCATGAAAGTGGTCAAATCTTAACAAAAGAAAGGAACCATTTTTAAATCTCTAGACCAAGATCTTGATGATCCAAGCATCAACATCCTAAGTCCTCATCATTGAGTACATAGCTTCCTTCAAAACAAATATTTAAACGGTTCATGATAAAGAAGAAAGCAAAACCAAAACCAAAACCATGCTTGGTTTAGGGTCAAAGTTTCAAGCTTTAGAGTTTGTTCATGTGACAAGCATCAATATGAAGCTCTCATCATCAAGCTTACATTTTTCCCATGTAAAAAGGCTCCATGGCTCTAAAAACATGAGAAGAAAAAGAAAGAAGATCCAAAATGTTCAAGAGAAACATAAACTCTTTTAACTAAACTTGTAAAGAATGAAACTTTCTTTAAGAAAACTCAAGCTTTAGAGGTCTCATGAGAGATGGACTCATGGTCACATCTAGAGAACACTCATCATCAAGCCATCATATTCAAGGCCTTGAGGCCGAAAACTAAGGGGGAAGAAAAGGAAGAAACCAAAAAGAAAGCAATATAGAGGTTCAACCATTCATCAACTTCCAATCAAGATTCAAGCATAAGAATCAAAGACATGTTTTGAAAGAGTTCCCTACCTTGTGTCTTGAAAATGAAGGAGAGAACTTGAGCTTGAGGAACGCTTTGAGAGTTTGAGAGAAAAGTGAGAAAGCTTGAGAGAAGGAAATGAAAGAGTTTGAGACTTTGGAGAAAGATGCAAAAGTGATGGAGTTGTGGAGTGTGGTGTATTTATAAGCAAATGAAGGAGTGAAGGGGGAGTTGGTTGAAGCTTTTTGAAGAAGGAAGAGAGAAATATCTTCTTGTGTGGTCATTCTTGGTGTGATTGAAAGCATGGGTAGGCATAGGTCATAGGGTAGCTTGAAAGACAACTTGATTGACTACATAAAATAAAATTCTTTTGAATTCTTGGGGGAAATGGCTGAAAATTATAGGGCCAAGGGAGAGAAAGTTTCATGGCCACAACATAAAATATCTATATGTGTTGTCATTCAAAGGTATGGAAGAAAGTATGGAAGGTATGATTGATTATGAAGCTTGATTGAAAGCTTTGAGTGACAACATAAACAATTTATTCTTTTTGAATTTTGAATGACATATATTTTTCAAATGTGATCATGATTATTTGAGAGTGACAACTTTCTTGGAAAAGAGAGTGTCATTGGGAAAGGGAGTGTGAATAGTGAAAATACTATTCATAGTTGCTTTTTCTTTTAAAAGAAAGAAAAGAATTTAGAAAAGAGTTCTAAATTTCATTAAACAATTCTAGGTTCCAATTAGTTTTAAATAATGATTTTGGCTCTAGATTAATTATGAAAATTAATTAACCTTCAATTAGAGCCTAAAATCGCCTAGGTTCTAAGTTAGATAACTCATTAAGCCCAACATGCACTGGGGCAAAGTAAATCGTAATTTTACTCAAAATGCTCGACCACCGGGACTTAACCAAACCTTAAACAATCATAGTTCATGCCTTAAAATCATGGTTTTAAACCTCGGGACCAAGTCCGGGTCAAAACGGAATTTTAAAACTGCTCTCAAATCACAGGGTATTCCCGTCACTTATGCGCAAAAATCCTAGAAATGAGGTTTTTCCTCGTCTGCTGACATTCACAATCATACAATCCCCTTCATATAACATATGAGCCCTATGAGGATGGCCAAAGCCGGCCGTCCTCGTGTTTTGGGTAAAAATAACCTTAGGGGTATTTTGGTCATTTAAAAGTTTAGAGAAAAAAAAATGGGGCGTTACACAGCTCCATGAGTCAAACCACAAGGACATAAAAGTCACAATATGGCAACCCATGGTTCTAGTAACAACTTGAGCGGATGATTCAACGATTGTCAGGGAAGTATAAGCCTCACAATAACAACGTTAAAACCCCTTCTTGCCCTATAGTTTTCCAAGGCTTGGGTATAGAGCCCAAATAGTGTGTGAGGATAGTGATTGTGAGGTGTGTGCAGGGAGCATACAAACCTTTCAATCCTAACACCATATACACTCTTTCAAAACAAAATACAAACAACAAATATATACAGAACAATAATGGTCATCTATCCTAAGGTTTTAACAAATAAGCCACCACTATAAACAAACAAAACTCTATAAAGGAATAAAGCATAAAGAAAAAAAACTGTACAAAATAAAATAAGAAAAGGAAAACAAAAATCAAAAGGCTATACTTAATTTGCACAACTAACTTAAACAGGCCTGACTCTCTTGGAAATCCCCAGTGGAGTCGCCATCTGTCACAACCGGGATCGCGATGGGGACGGTGAAAAAAGATTTTTTTGAAAATATAGAGTCGCCACCAAGTTTATTTAAATTGGGAAAATGTGGAAAAACCCATTTATTTTAGAAAATGGTCATTGAAAATAGATTTGAGTTCAGGAGTCGGTTATGCATAGAGAAAGGTAGGAATTTAACCCTATGCACCCCTAATACACCCGTCCTTAAACGGTGCCTTAGAAAATTGTGCAAATTAATTAATAACCCTTAAAAAAAAAAGAAATGAGACAAAACATATTTACAAAAAAATTAAGAAAAATTAATTTTGGCTTGACAAGGATCACTTGCTCTTATGTATCTCCTGGTGCAATGGGGAACTCAAAGTCACGTAGTTCTGCAGGAAATGATTGTGTGCTAAATTGATTTTATTAAAGAAATTAAGTTTTAAGTAAACTAAAACCCACTCTTGCACAAGATTTAGGATAGTACAAACTATATAATAAATCCTTACACTCTTGTGAAACTTGAGGATAGCAAGCTATACATCAATATCACAAGTTGTTGCGTGGATTTTATTATTGAAAACAAAAAATTTAAAACAGAAATACGTTGATTGATTTTAATTTTTTTGAAAATGGATTTTTGATTGACAAAACTAATTCATAAATTCATAACAAACACAATTAATTTAAACAAAATACATAAACATATAAAATAATTAAACTAAAAAGTAAAATTAATTCATAAACACAAATACACAATTAATTTGAGCAAAACACATAAACATATAAAATAATTTAACTAAGAAACAAGGGTCCTAATTATTATTTTTTATCTTTTTTACTCTTATTTTAAAAGAAACACGAAATTCATTTTAAAATTCAACAAAAACACGTAAATCGTTAAATCATTCTTTTTTCTTGTTTTGTATGATTAAATTATTTTGAAACTAACTTATTTAATTTCTCTTAAACAAATTAAAATGACTACTAAAAACATAACTCTTTCTTTTCTTTTCTTTTTTTAAAAAAGAACTTAAGTATTTATTTTAAACCAAATTAAATAAAATTCTTTTTTGAAGTTCATTTAAACCAAACAAAACCCAAACTTAACCAAAAAAAAAAACCAATAGACCACAAAATAAAGTAAACATTAACTAAATCAAATAAATTCAAATTCAAATAAACAAACTTGAAATTTGATCTAAGAGGATAATAACCAAAAACAAATTAATAAAAATAAAAAAATTAGAGAATGGGCATATCACCGTACCCACTCTCCCCTTACACACTATGCACAACACTCTTTGTATCTCACTCATATGCCACAAACACAACTCTCTCTCACCACATCTCTCTCTCATCACACGCACACACTTCACGGTTTTCTCTCTCGTATGAACACACACACAGACTCTTCTCTTTCTTTTTCTTTCACACATACACACATAATAAAAAAGATACAGATATAGAGAGATAGGGAGAAAATGAGAGAAAAGGAAAGGGAGATGAGATAGAGAGCAGGACTCAGAAGAAGGAAAAGGGAATTGGCCGGCCAAGTGCGAGGGGGAAAGAAGCCGGCATAGAAAGGGAATCGTGGCTATCATACGGTGGGGGCGATTCGCCGCAAGGTGCGGTAATTGCTGGTGACAGGCGCGACTGAGCAGATCTGAAGGGGGAATGGAGCCATGGTACTATGATCTAGTGACACGATCGGAGGGAGCTGGGGAAGGAGGATGAAACCGGCCGATCTCGCGAAGGCGAGGCTGGTTCGTTGCAGAGGATGCTAGCAGTGGAGTATTAGGAGGATTTGGTGCTGATGCATGAGAAGGAGGTTGCGCAAGGGATGAAAGAGGGTGGATTGGTTCGCGGTGGAGGGTACTGCCTGTGGCTACGGAATATGTTGAAGCCTAGAAGGATGGTCATGGAGGAGGGAGGTGTACGGCGGTGGAGGAAGGAGTCGGCTGGAAATAGGGAGTGGCTGGTGGTTTGTAACATCCTAATTTTTAACCCAATACTCTAGAACATACTTAGGTTAAACATTAGTCTGTTACCTCATAGTTCTCAATTTTACTTAGAAATACTTAGCGGAAAATACGGGTAAATTTTTTTTTGAAATACAAAGTGAGAACCGCGTGATACGATAAGCGGTAAACCATGCAAAGTAAAACAATCATCTCACAATCATCATAACATAAGGCACATCATGAACATCACTGAATATCATCCCATATATATATAACTTGCCCACTTATAAGTGTGGGACTTAATTTAGTACAAGGAAAATACAAGAAAGGAAATACAACATCAAACATAAACATAATCTACTCCCCTACCCGAGTGCATCTAATAGGATAACCTCTAAACAAAAAAAGGTTTATCCCTATCTATGTGGTGTGTGCTCTAACTCGG
Organism: Dalbergia cochinchinensis; assembly: GCA_031216125.1. NCBI lineage: Eukaryota > Viridiplantae > Streptophyta > Magnoliopsida > Fabales > Fabaceae > Dalbergia > Dalbergia cochinchinensis. Next base: position 27,570,735 of record CM062371.1, read on the forward strand.
GCCATCCTCGACCTCCTACTGGCGACCATCTCGTGATCGAGGCAGATATCCGGGAAACTGAGCGAGCTCCTCGGGTGTGAAAAGGCGGAGTGGGGATCGAATATGACTCCCAGGGTATGGCCGCATCTCCGGTCGTCGTGCACGCCTCGGCCGAGTCACGGTGGGCTCGCTATCCTCTCCGAAGTCCATAGGTATGGTGGGGGAAGATCCGTCGGAGGGTACCTGGGTGGCCGAATCCTCGGAAGGATCCATCTCCGAGAAGGACGATGGGCAGCAGGGCACATACTGGGTAGTCTCGAACGGCGGATGCGGAAGGTGGAGTACGGCGTAGCCTCTCCTCTCGGGACGCGCGCGCTCGAACACTAGGTCATCGCCAAAAGGTGAGACGGGGAGAAACGATGGGAATGTCTGGGGAGTGAAGGGTCGACCCATGAACATGAATACTCTAACTGTGCATCGACCCACAAAATGGAATGACCCGTGGTCCGGGTCATGGTGCACCTCCCATGTCGGCATGTCCACGAACACTACGAACGTCGCCATCTGAAGACGTGACGAAAAGAAAGAGATAGAGGGAGTGAGAATCTTGCTAAAGAATCTCAGTAGGGCCTCCTACTACCTAGGTGCCATCATCTACGTCCTCAGGAACCTTGGGTTTAATTATGCGAAAAGTCTGAACATGCATTTAGTTCATTTTAAACTTCAAAATATACGTTAGCCAAGGTCCATTCATTTTAAGATGATCTTAATGTCATGAATGCAACATAATAGAAGATGTATGCATGACACTACCTAATGCACATACATAATAACATAACATCATGCATCATCATTCTTGGTGGCATAAAGTGGCAATAGTAACATTCATATGGGACAAAACTTAGTGACATAATCATAATCATGAACTTCTCTTCCACATGGGCCACCCTAAAAGACATTCGAACTGGGGGTGCTCGGCCGAACCGGTGTCACCCAGAACGTGTCATACATCTAGATTATGAGCTCATACCTTAACTAGTCGTCACTAGTTCTTACTTACCACTTAACGATAAGCGTATCATAAATCATAAATCCCGACTATCTGAGTACGGGTTAGGGGGCAAATCTCTTAGGGGTGCTCGGCCGAACCGGTGTCACCTAAGAGTATAAAATGGTACCGATGTCACATGAGTTCTATGGAGGTGCTCGGCCGAACCGGTGTCATCCTAGAACCCATCTTAGTACCTTAATTTTCAAAATCTCTTTAAGTCCCCAAATTTTTCGAAATTTGCCAAACGGTCATTACAATCAATTTCCTTCCAAATTTGCTTTATGCCACATTAACATATAATCTCATAAATTCCTCATATGAATAACATCATCATCATTAGCATACTTCATGCATCATCATAAATCATCCAAACGCTTACCCTTACGGTGGCTTATGCTTTGACCCTTACGGGTCTTAATCTTGAGATATAGTTCTCTACACCCGTCGTTCATATTTTAAGCACCTAAGGTTCATAATTAAACATCATTCATAATCCTCTCATTTTACTTTTAAATCTGAATAGCATAGGGTGGAAATCCTAACATGTGAATACGGGGTTCTAGAACTTACGTTTTAGACCCTTTCTTGGTTCCGTTTTCGCTGAAGGCGCTATGGATTAAATCTAAATTAATTATGAGGCATTCCTATGCTTAAGGACTAATTATTAATCATATTTACCATGTTGCAAGGGTGCTGGACAGAATCCAGAAAAATTAAATGTTCTAAGAGTTCTACATTTGCATTTTTACGGTTTTCTAGTTACTAGTTTCCCCGTAGGTGCTAGAATTCAATTCTAACTCAAATGATACCAAGTTTTTCATGTCTAAACAATCTAAATCTGATTATGTCCCCATTAAAACAGTTTGGAAAAGTTCCATAAACAAATGGGTCAAAACTATGTTAAATTCTAGCTTTACGGTGTTTCTAGTTAGCTAGTTCCTTACCTATCATGCATAGGATCGCTTCTACATCATCATACGATATTTTCACACATTCCAACACATCAAAACATCATCATACAGCATCATACTCATCATGTCAGAACCAAAAACATTTAACTTCAATAAGAAAGTTAAATTGACATTTCTAGGTACATAAGTTAACTAGTTTCTCTCGGAATCAATCTAGAACTTCTAAAACTCTTTGCAAAACATTTTAATTCATCAAGAGGCTAAGTGAAGCCTTAGGTTAAAGACCAAAATATATTTCATCTCCTAAAAGAGGATAAAATCACAACTTGTGATGACATAACCTTATAAAGATTTGTAAGGCTTTAAGGAAAACTTAAAACATAGGCTATTGGTCCTAGTAGCTAGATGAAAACTCATTGGAAGTCCATCCTCACTACTTGGCCGAAAAACATACATTCAAAGTATGGTTTACATTCAACTTTAACTTGGAATGAAATGGGCAAGTCTTTGAGCTCTAGGTTCTTAAGTTACGACATAAACTAAACGTGCTCATGCTTTTCATTTTTAATCTTACTTACAAAGTAAAGTGATGACTTAAAATTAAATATGCAAGGCATAACTTAAACATGCAAGCTTGAAAGTAAATGTGCAAGATTCAATTCTTTATTTTAGTGCTCTTGGCCCAACAACAATCGACTTTAAGGCCGAAATAGATAGGCATTCGAGAGATTAATTAGGTGATAATGCAAGTTCAATTCTTTATTTTAGTGCTCTAGGCCCAACAACAATCGACTTTAAGGCCGAAATAGAAAGGCTTGAGAATTAAATTAAGTGAAGATGCAAGTTCCATTTTAATCTTTATGTTCTTAGGTGATAGCTTGAAAGTAAAGATGCATAGCAAGAATGTAAACATGAATGCAAGCATAAAATAAATTATGCAAGTTCATTTTATCTTTCTAGAGCTCTTAACAAGACTTTAAAGGAACTTAAACCTCAACCCAAACTCATCAAACCAAGACAAAGTAAAAGTCTAGAGTTCTTAGAACTCAACATAACATATTTAGAAAATCAAACATCTAGCATGAAAAGGAAAGGTAATGGCGAAACTTCAAGGAAAGAAAAGAAATGTTTGAAACTCTAGAATCCATGATCTTGGTGATATACTAACACCAACATCATGAGACCTCATCATTGAGTCATTAGAACCATTTTGAAACAACATCAAAGTTAAAGTTCTCAAAGGTTCAAGAAAGGAAAAACTAGAAACACTTTTGCTCAAGAACAAAGATCAAGCTCTAGAGTTTGTTTCAAGTGATGAACATCATCATGAAACTCTCATCATCAAGCTCTCATTTCTTTGAACTCCAAGGCCCATGGCGAAAATGAGCAAGAACAAGAAAAGGAAAAGAAGTTCTAAAAAGAATCAAGAGAAACTATGAACATAAAGCTTGAAGCAAGAACTCTAAAGAAAGAATTCATGAAAGAAAATCCCTACTTGGTGTGATGAACTTGAAGATGGAAGAAGAAGATGAAGGTGATGAAGAACTTTGAAGAGCTTGAAGAACTTGAAGAACACAAGAACTTTTGAGAGAAAAGGAAAAGCTTTGAGTGCTCCTAAACTTAGCAAATGATCTAAAAGTGGTGCAAGCTCCTCAAGGCATTCTATTTATAGAGAAATGAAGAAAATGGAGGGAGCTCATGGAGGAGGAGGTTTCGGCCATGAGGGTGCAGAATTGGAGGGTTCCATGTGTTCCATGAGGTGAGATAATGTGTTCTTGAGGCATGGTGAGGTATGGCTTAAGGTATGGTGAGGTATGGTTCAAGGTATGGCCTCAAGCATGGTTCTTTGAGTGAGGAAACAATTAAACATGTGGCCAATGGGGATGAGGTCTGGCCGAAACTTCATCATGCATGGGGAGGATTAGTTTGCATTTTAATTGTGGTTTAGAGTTGTGTTTAGGTGTATCTTTGATTATGCTTAAGATTAGGAATTTGTAAGAAAGTGTTTAGGTAAGGGAAATGGGTAATTAAGGTGGTCTAGACATAATTAAGGAGTGGTCTTGCACCATTAGAGAGTTAAATCCTCAATTTAGAGTCTAAACAACTCTAGACACATTTCCTTGATTTAAGGAATTAGAGAGAGAAAACACTATTCAAGATTCCAAGACTAGGAATCTTGAGTTCTAAAAAGGATTTAAGTTTAATCTAAGCAATTTTAGGTTCTAATTAACTTTAATAAATTATTTTGACTCTAGATTAATTAGGGAAATAAATTAATCTTCGTTTAGAGCCTAATATTGCTTAGGTTTGCTTAATTACGTCATTAAGCTCAAAAACACTATTCTAGGGGCAAAATCGTAATTTTGCACTAAAACTGCCCGGGACCACCGGGACTTGAACAGAGACCTCTAGACACATGAAATCATGTTTTTAAACCTCTGGGGAAAGTTCCGGGCTCAAACGGCACCTTTACCCGCGTAAAAACGCTATAGGGGTATTTTGGTCATTTTGACCCGAAACTGCGGAAAATGAAATTTTCGCTTCCGAAAGCATTCAAAGGCCATTCAATCCCCTTCAAACATTAAGTTGACCCTTCGAGGATGACCGAGTTGGTTACCCTCGAGTTCGGGTCAGGAAATGACCTCAGGGGCATTTTGGTCATTCCCCTCGGACAGAAAAATCGGGGTGTTACATGGTTGGTGATTCATAGCCACGAAAGGGAGGCTCTGGTGGTGATGATAATGATATGGAGGCCACGGCTTGGGGAGAAAACAGCCGTGGCCTCTCTGCTTTTTCTCCTTTTCTTATTTTCCTTTTTAATTTCTGATGATGATGATATTATTATTGATGCTAAATTTTACCTTGTTCTTTCCGTTGTGGTTTCTGGATTGTATCACTGGAATTGTTCTTGGCTGATGATTGCTCTCTAGTGCTGGTCCTGCTAATTATTTTTCTGTGTTTAGAATTTTTCTGTCAATTGATTCCTCCTCCTTTTTCTGGTTAATCATGGATCATTATATGACATTGCTGGTCAAATGAAATTATTGTTGATCCAATTTTACAACTCACTGTAATCATGAAAGGAGAAGGAATGATGCCGTTAAAGAGAGCAATTCATTATCATGTTCCCTGTTTCTTCCCCTTTTGAGAAATGGCCAAAAATGGAAAACAAGGAATCCGACGCCCCTTTTCCTTTTTTTTTCTAAATTCATGGGCCAAAAAATTATGGGCTTCAATAATAATAATAATAATAATGAAATAAAAAATAAAAATAAAATAAAATAAAATGAGCTAGATAAACTGAGATGGGCCAAAATGGAATTAAAATGGGCTGAATAACAAATTTTGATTTAAAAGAACTAAATGAAAATACTTATAAAGGAAATTTATGAATTATGAAATATGCAAATTTTGGTTTTTATGTTTAATGAACCAGACAAAATCAAGTGTTCACAACATTTCTAGTAACTATACTTTATACTTAGAATAGCTTCTAAATGACAAGATATAATAAATATGTTAGGCAAGAAAATGTAAACACGAATGCAAGTCCAATTCTTTATTTTAGTGCTCTAAGCCCCTTAGAATATTCACTCTAAATCAACAATCAACTTTAAGGTTGAAATAGGTAGGCTTCGAGTTAATTATTTAGGTCATACGGAAATGCAAGCTCTTATGAAACACCAAGTGACATATTATTTTAAGTAATACCTTTAATGAGCTACCTAGCATTTTCATCATACTTTGTAAAAAGTAAAACTCAAGCTCTTGAGGTCTCACTGTAATGAACTCATAGTCATTATCTAGAAACTCTCATTATCAAGCTATCATGGGAAACCAACCAAGCCTTGAAGGCTGAAATGAATAAGAAAAGAAAAAGGAAGAAGCCGAAATGTTAAAGCACCAAAACATCATTTCAAACCAAGAACAAAGCTTAACCAAGCAAGGAAATAATTTTCAAAATAACTCCCTACCTAGGATGTGTTTCTTTAAAAGAGAGGAAAAAGGAGTAGAAGAAGAAGAAGGAGAAGAAGAACTCTTTGAGATGAAAGAAAGAGAACTTGGGGTTGTAAAAGAAATGAGCAAAAGGCCTCTTGTGGAGCTCCCTTGTATTTATAGAAAATTTTCAACATGAGGGAAGTGAGGGGGAGGAGTGACTGACGGTCTTTGGTAGGGAAAAGAAGAGAAAATATCTCTTTTCATAATATGGTGTAGACATAGTTTAAGGCATGGCTAAGTATGGCTCAAGATATGGCTCTTTGAGTGTGTAAGTGACTAAGTCACAGTATTTGTATGGGTAAATCACACAGACACTCTTTCATGAAAACAACCACAACTAATTATTGTTAACAGAAAGGGATCTCAGTGGAGCTTGGCCAAAAAGGGAGCGAAGCTCAGAGCTCGACCGAACTGTAAAGGATGAACTCAGCCATGAGATGGTAGAGCTCGGTCAAGAGGTAGCAGAGCTCGGCCATGAGGTTGCAGAGCTTGGTGTAACGCCTCGATTTTCTATCTGAGTGGAAAATGACCAAAATGCCCCTGAGGTCATTTCGGCCCGGAATTCGAGGATAGCCGACCCGACAGTCCTCGAAGGGCCAATTTAATGTTTGAAGGGGATTGAATGACCTTTGAGTGGTTCCTGAGGCGAAAGTCTCATTTTCCGCAGTTTTGGGTCAAAATAACCAAAATACCCCTATAGCGTTTTACGCGGGTAAATGTGCCGTTTGAGCCCGAAACTTTCCCCAGAGGTTTAAAACCATGTTTTTACATGTTTCAAAACATCTGTTTGAGTCCCGGCAGTCTCGGGCAAGCAAAATTATGATTTTGCCCCTAGAATAGTGTTTTTGAGCTTAATGATGTGATTAAGCAAACCTAAGCAATATTAGGCTCTAAACGAAGATTAATTAATTTCCATAATTAATTTAGAGACAAAATAAATTATTAAAATTAATTAGAACCTGAGATTGCTTAGATTAGATTTAAATCTCTTTTCTAAAACTCAAGATTTCACTCTTAGAATCTTGAATAGTGTTTTCTCTCTCCAATTCCTTAAATCAAGGAATTGTGTCTAGAGTTGTTTATACACTAAAATGAATTTATAACTCACTAATGATGCAAGAACACTCCTTAATTATGTCTTGACAACCTTGATTACCCATTTGCTCATCTAAACACTTTCTTACAAATTCCTAATCTTAATCATAATCAAAGATACACCTAAACACAACTCTAAACCACAATTAAAATGCAAGAGATCCTCCCCCCATGGCTGATGCACTTCGGCCCTCTCTCTCTCAATTACCGCACATGTTGAATTATTTCTCACTCAAAGAACCATGCTTGAAGCCATACCTTGAACCATACCTCACCATACTTTGAACCATATCTCACCATGCCTCAAGACCACATTATCTCACCTCATGGAAATCATGGGGGCTGCCCTCATGCTGTAAATGGCCAAAGCTCCTCCCCCTCCATGCACCTTTCATTTGTTTCATTTCTCTATAAATAGCTTGCTTGGGTGAACTTGTATCATTTTGGGTTCATTTGCTAAGTGTAAGTTTCCAAAGAGCACTTCAAAGTTTCCTTTTTCTCTCAAGTTCAAGCCTTCAAGTTCTTCAAGTTCTTCATCCTCTTCTCTCATTCCAACCTCTTAATCACTAGGTAGGGATTTTCTTTCAAGAGTTCTTTCATTTAAAGTTCTTAATCTCTTTATGTGTTCATAGTTTCTCTTGAATCCTTTCTAGAACTTCTTTTCTTCTTCTTCTCCTCCATGTTTCGGCCATGAGCCCTTTGAGAGCAAGGGAATGAGAGCTTGATGATGAGGTTCTATGATGATAATGTTCATCACTTGGATAATCTCTAAAGCTTGATCCTTGTTCTTAAGTTAAAGATGTTTTCTTTTGTTCTTTCTTCTTGAACCTTGAAACCTTTCACTTTGATGATGTTTTAAAATGGTTAACATGAACTCAATGATGAGGACTCATGATGTTGGTGTTAATGCATCATCAAGATCATGGTCTCTAGAGTTCCAAATGTTTCTTTCCTTCTCTAACAATTTCAGTTCCTTTTCTTTTTCTTTCTCTAAGGTTTTGGCCATATTGGCTAAGGGAGTTCACAATGGCTTGATGATGAGAGCTTCTAGATGATGACTATGTGTTCATCACAAAGAGGCATCTAGAGCTTGAGTTTTAATGAAAATGTTATTTATGTTTACATTCCAAGAAAAGAAACTTTGTGTTTTAAAGAACCCTTGAGGTTCACTCTTGCTCTTACTTTATCTTGTCATGATAAGTTTGGGTTGAGGTTTAAGTTCCTTCAAAAGTCTTGTATGAGCTCTAATAAGAAACAAATGGACTAGCATTCATATTTATATTCAAACTTATGCATTACATATTTATTTTAAGCTTTACATTCATATTTAATTTCCAAGCCATCACTTAAAGTTAAGGGCTAAAGAATGGAGTGCATCTCATAATTATATTCTTGCCTAGCATATTTACTTTTATCATTAAAGAACGTAAAGATTTAAAATGAGAACTTGCACTATCACCTAACTAAATCTCAAAGCCTTTCTATTTTGGCCTTAAAGTCGATTGTTGCTTGGCCTAGAGCACTAAAATAAGGAAATGAACTTGCATATTTATATTCCAAGCCTTGCATATTTATTTCAAGCTTTGCATATTTATATTTCAAGTCTTGCATGTTTACTTTAAGCTCTCACTTTATTTTGTAATGAAGAATAAAAATGAAGTGCATAGCATGTTTAAATTATGTCATCACTTAAAAGATCTTAGAGCTCAAAGACTTGCCCATTTATCTCAAGTTAAAGTTTAAATGAGGGAGCATCCTTTGAATGCATGATTTCAGCCTTGTGGTGATGATGAACTTCGAATGAGTTTCATCTAGCTTCAAGGATCAACAAGTCAAGTTTTAAGAATCCTTTTAAATCTCATGAATTTGTTTGAGTTCGAGACCAACAAGGTTCTAAGAATTTAACTCTTTTGAAGGAGGGATTAAGTGGTCACTGACCTAAGGATGTTTGTAGTCTCTTTCACAAAATAAAATGGTTTGCAAAAGGGTTTTAGAAGTCTTGAAAATGATTCCAAGAGAAACTAGCAACTTATGTATTTTAAAAAAAATATATATCAAGTTATGTATCTTTTTAGGACTTAATGTTTCGGTCCTTCCATGATGAGCTTGCTGTTGTATGACGATGTTATGATGTGTTAGATTGTGTAAAAATTACATGTGATGAGGTAGGAACATTTCTATGCAAGATAGGAGTGAAACTAGTTTTCTAGGAAAACTGTAAAATCAAGATTTAGCATAGTTTTAACCCATTTATTTTTGGCCACTGCCCAAACTGTTTCAATAGGAATATAATTAGATTAGGATTGTTTAATCATGAAAAATTTGGTTACAATTGAAGTAGGATTGAATTTTAGCATCTATGGAGAAACTAGCAACTAGAAAATCGTAAAACCGCAATTCTAGAACTCTTAGAACATTTAATTCTTAGAATCTGTCCAGCAACCTTATAATGTAGAGAACATGGTTTATAATTAGTTCTTTGATATAGGAATGACTCATAATTGGTTTAGGTTTAACTTATAGCGCCTTAGGCGAAGACAGAACCAAGAAAGGGTCTAAAATGGAAGTTCTAGAACCCCGCAATTTTAAGATTAAAGTGCTGCCCCTAAGGAATGATGATGTTCAGATTCAATAGAGAGCATAAATAATAATAAGTTTTGTTAAGAGAGAACCCTTAGGTGCATAAAATTTTGATAAAAGATGATAGGTTAATTACATCACAAATTTAAGGCCCGTAAGGGTCAAAGCATAAAATACCGTAGGACCAAATGTATAACGAACTTTTAATGTTGCTTGTGAAAGTATGAGGATGATTATGAAAATGAATGAAATTATGATGAAGGATGCATGTTTGATTGACTTATGTGGCATAAAGAAGAATTTGGAAGAAATTCGGCATGCTACAGGTAGGCCGTCGAATTTCTGACAAATTCGGGATTCAGAAAGTTTTTGAAAACCTATGAAATTTTTATGAGGTACTAAGATGAGTTCTCGGACGACACCGGTTCGGCCGAGCAACTCCAGAGAACTCATGTAACATCGGTACCAAGATGAATTCTTGGGTGACACCGGTTCGGCCGAGCACCCCCAAGAAATGCCCCCTAGCCCGTACTGGATAAGTCGGGATTATGTTTATGATTATGTTACGCTTATCGGGATTGATAAGTAAGAACTAGTGACGACTAGTTAAGGTATGAGCTCATAACCTAGAGATGTGACACGTTCTAGGTGACACCGGTTCGGCCGAGCACCCCCAGAGCGCTTGTCTTTTAGGGTGGCCTATGGAAAGTTATGATGATTATGTCACAGAGAATTTAATTGCCACTTTATGCCACTATTATGATGTTCTTAAAGATATGATGATTATTCTTGCAATAAGTAGAGCCATGCATACATTCTTTAATATGATTGCACCCATGTCATTAAGATTCATGCTAAAATGAATGGACCTTGGCTAATTATGTTTTAGAACCTAAAAATAGATGTTTATGCATGCTCACTTATTTCGTATAACTAAACCCAAGGTTCCTGAGGACGTAGATGATGACACCTAGGTAGTAGGAGACCCTACTGAGATTCTTTAGCAAGATTCTCACTCCCTCTATCTCTTTCTTTCTGTCACGTCTTCAGATGGCGACGTTCGTGGTTTTTGTGGACACCTTGACGTGGGAGGTGCACTATGACCCGGATCACGGATCATACCATTTTGAGGGACAATGCACGGTGCTAGTCTTCATGTTCGTAGGACGTCCCTTCGCTCACCTCGTGCATATCCATCGCTTTTCCCCGACAGCACCTTATGGTGACGACGAGCGGGTTTTTGAGCGCGCGCGTATGTATAACGAGAGAGTGCTCCACATGCATACCGCCGCCTCAGCCATGCGTGACTATCCCGATTACATGCCTCAGACTTACTTCTCGGAGACCGACCCTTCCGAGGACCCGCCTACCCATCCGTATAGCGAGAGCTCTGCCCCCACTCCACCGCTGATGAGGGAGGGCAGTGAGGATACCGTGACTCAGCCACGACTTGCACGATGACCGGAGATGCGGGCACATCGTGGGGGTCACTCTCGATCCCTGTTCTGCCTCTTTACGCCCGAGGAGCTCGCCCAGTTTCTCGGATATGTGCCTCGCTCACGAGATGGACGTTAGTAGGAGGTGACGTACGACCGATGGAGTACCCAGGTAGAGCACACACCACTTAGATGGGGATGAACCTTCTTTTGTTTAGAGGTCATCTCGTTAGTTGCACTTGGGTAGGGGAGTTGCTTTTATGGTTTCCGTTGCACTTTCTCTTGTATTTCCTTTTTAGTTGTATTGTTTATGTTGTATCAAACTAAGCCCACTCTATACAAATGGGCATATCATATATTATATAAATATGCAGTTCAATGTTATTATGGTGTGCCTTTACTTGCTTATGTCATGTTGCAATGTGATGCTTGTTTTATTACCTTTTGTGCATTATTAATTAGCATGTCGCGCGGCTCTCACTTTGCTTTTATAAATTCAAAAAAAATTTTACCAGTATTTCCGCTAAGTATTTTAAAGTAATAAGGAAGCTATGACGTAACAGACTAATGATTAACCTAATTATGTTCTAGAGTATTGGGTTAAAAATTAGGATGTTACACTTGGCCATGAGGTAAAGGTAGCAGAGCTCAGCCATGAGGTAAAGGTAGCAGAGCTCAGCCATGAAGTAAAGGTAGCAGAGCTCAGCCATGAAGTAGAGGTAGCAGAGCTCGGCCATAAGGTAGAGGTAGCAAAGCTCGGCCATGAGAGCTCGGCCATGAGGTAGAGGTAGCAGAGCTCAGCCATAAAGTAGAGGTAGTAGAGCTCGGCAATGGGGTCGCAGAGCTCGGCCATGAGGTAGCAGAGCTCGGCCATGCAGAGCTTGGCTATACAATGATGGAGATGCATATATTTGACCTAACTATGTTTAGATGCTGAAAACCTGTGAAAACAACGTCCCAAACTTCCAGGTTCAGTTGGTAACTAATCACATGTTAAATTACCGCAAGGGTATTTCAGTCATTATTGCGCAGAAACCCCAAAAATGAGATTTTTCTGCTCTATTAACATACATACCACACATAATCCCCTTTTAACATCAAAACATCCCATAGTGGATGGCCGAGGCCAGCGATCTTTATTTTCCCAATAAAATGACCTCAGGGCATTTTGGTCATTTTACATGGGAAAAATCGGGGCATTCTAGGTTGTGTTATCACTCAAAACATTTTGCATTAATAGTTAAAGGATTATGTAGCAAACAATCTCCCTCTTTTAGATGATGGCAAACCAATTTGAAGAAAATCTTTTAAAGATATATTAAAAGAAATATAACAGATATAAATCTTGATAAATGAAATTTCTTTCAACAACTATCTAATATGAATTTCAGAGAGTCTTTTTCTTCAAGCATGATATGGATAAAAGCAAAAATGCTTCATTACCTTAAGTGACTAAAATTAGAGCTACTTTTATTTTGTAACGCCCCGATTTTTCCCTGAATAAATGATCAAAATGCCCCTAAGGTCATTTTTACTAGGGGAATAAGGGTAGCCAGCCCCGGCCATCCTCAAAGGGATGTTTTTATATTGGACGGGGATTGTATGTGTTATGTGTGCTAATACAGCAGAAGAATCTCATTTTTGAGTTCTTGCACCCAAAATTACCAAAAATACCCCTGACGTAATTTAACGCAAGATTAACTGCCGTTTGAACCCGGACTTTACCCGAGAGTTTGAAATGTCATTTTTAAGGGATGTTCAATGTCTGGTTAAGCTCGGGTGGTCCCAGAGAGTTTTTGAGAAAAATGACCATTTTGCCCCTAATTAAGGGCATAACGAGCTTAATCGCATGATTAACAAAACCTAAGCAATATTAGGCTCTAATTAAAGATTAATTAACTTTAATAATTAATCTAGAGTCAAAATAATTAATTGAGGTTAATTAGGGCCTAAGATTGCTTAAGGAAACTCAAAATCCCTTTCTTAATACTTTATGTCATATTTTCATGAATAGTATTTTCTCTCTCCAATTCCTTAAATTAAGGAATCAAAGATGTGATAGTAATTCTTAATTGAATGAGATTTGACCCCACTAATTGAATAAGAGCACTCCTTAACCATGTTTTGTGCAACCTTAATTACTCACTTTCTCACCTAAACACTTAACTACAAACTCTTAATCAAACGCCTAATCAAAGATACTCCTAAACATACTCCTAAACCCACATCAAAGTGGGATATTTTCCTCCCCATTCCCTAAATACAACTAGCCACCCCCTCCATTCCTCTCATTTCATTTTATTTTATTACACAAAATCAAAGACAACCATGTTTAGCCATACCCAAAGCCATACCTAGTCATTCCTACACCACTGCATGACATGAATCATGCAAAGAGATATTTTTTTCCTCCTTTTTCTCTCCCATGGCCGATGGCCACACCTCTTCTTCTCACCAAGAGCTCATTCTTGCAAGAACCTTTGCTCATTCTTGCAACTTCAAGCTTTCTTTCTTTGATCTCAAGAGCTCTTCTTGCTCTTCTTGCTCTTCTTCTCCACTCTTCAAGAGCTACCATCCTCCACCACTTCTCAACCCCAAACCACCACATAACCACTATAGATATTCCCTTAAACACCTAACCTTTCCACTTCCAAGGTCAAAAACCCAAGACATAACTTTCTTCCTTTTCTTTTCCTTTTGGTCGAAAAACCATCTTGGCCCAAGGAAGAATTTTTCTTCTCATTCCTTTTCAAGATCAAGCTCTCTTTCATTCATAAAAAAAAAATCTTTGGTAGGGAGTTGTTTTAAAAGATTTCATCCTTTTCTTTTGTATTATTCTTAGAATGGAATGTTGAAATGTTTGTTCTCTCTTTCTCCACTTCATTTTTGATTTCTTGCTCTCCTTTTCCTTTTCTTTCTTTTTCAACCTTGATGGCCTTGTTATGTGAAAACCATGGCTTGATGATGAGGATCTTGAATGTTGGTTGTAAAATCATCATTTGCTTGACCTCTAAAGCTTGAGGTTTCACTTCTAAAAGTTTTTGGCAAATAAAAATGTCACTTGATTTTCTTTAATGAGTTTTGCTTGAGCAAAATGGAATAATATGTTTATGTTATCTCTTAATCATCTAAAGTTCAAGACTTACCCTTTTCAACCTTCAAGTTGATCGGTGTTCTAAAGTGGTTACTCTAAATAGGAGTCTTGAGCATAAAACATAAAAGGAATAAATGGACATACATTCATCTTACAAACCTTAAAGTTGATTGGTGTTTTAGAGTCATTACTCTAAATAGGAGTCTTGAGCCTAGGATCTAAAGAAATAATAAATGGAATGTATTCATATTTATATTTCAAGTCTTTGCATTCCATATTTATATTCAAGACTTGTACATCATATTTAATTTCAAGTTGTCACCTAAAGCTTGAATGTAACATCCTCCCAAGTACAACCTCATCCTTAAGTTATAGTGTCGTACTCGAGAGTTGTTACTTCTAAGTTTACGGACTTTTCTTAAATATCTATAGCCAATTTGGTTAGTTCGCGAGATAACTAGGTCATAATTATACTAAAATATATAGCAATGAAACCAAACTATTTATTTAATACAGAGTTAAGTACATAAAGGAAGCTCTTCTATGAGCTTTAACACACCTTTGTTCTCTAACATATTTACACACATATCCATTCCACTAAATACAACATAATAAAAGCATTAACTACTATACTATTGCACTTCCGAGTTCTTTTGCATAGCAGTCTCTCGGTTCTCTGCATCAACCTGGAGACGACACAAGAACACAAAAACATAAGGGTGAGAATTCTAAAATTCTCAGTAGGGTAACTCCCCAATTACACATTCATAATGTCATCGTCATCGCCCCAGCCACTTCAGTTTATTAAGAAAGCGTGAGCATGCAATATGTACATATCAAATGTTCATTTTAAAGTTATAAAATCACCTTTACGAAGTGGGTCTCTTTTATTATTCAATCACTTAAAACATGTATTTCATAACATTCAACATCATAGGAATTCCTTCAAGACCAATAATTTAACAAGATATACATATACATATGGCAATTACAATGATCTTTTCGTGCCCTTGACATATTAAAGGGGACTTTTTTGTGCCCTAATGGGGACCTTTCCCGTGCCTTTTATAAACAAAAGGGACCTTTCTCGTGCCCTTTATAAACAAAAGGGACCTCTCCCGTGCCCTTGATAAACAAAAGGGGACCTTTTCGTGCCCTTTACATATTAAAGGGGACTTCTTCGTGCCCTTTTTATATTAAAGGGGACTTTGCCGTGCCCTTTTTACGTTAAAGGGGACTTTTCTGTGCCCTAATGGGGACCTTTACCGTGCCCTTTTTACATTAAAGGGGACTTCATTTTTCACTTACCACATACACCATCCTCAAACTCACATATACATGCATCACATTTCTATATGCATGAACATAATTCTCTGATCTCATAATACTTCAAACCTATATATATTATTCATTCATTCCTCATAACATAATCTTGGAAGTCCATGGCATGCATTCATACACATCAACTTGAACCAAATGCCATTACGTCACTAATTCAAGGCATCATCACAACTTCAGCACATTGGCAGATTTTTCACTCAAGTAGCACAATTTATTTCTCATACCAAATGATCAATTCAAATGCTATAAAAATTCTCAATGACACCTCAATGTGTCCACAAGGTTCCATAAAAATTTCATAACAAAAAGAATTCTATAAATATGTCAACAAAATTAGACAACTTCGGAGCTGGGAAACCCCCTATTTACAGTCAACAGCCATAGTTTCCAATTTTATTACCCTACCAAATGATCATATAAAATCATATAAAAATTCAGGGTTGGACTTCAATATGTCCTTAATATCCTGTAAAACTTTCACCTCATAATTCGATCATTTAATAGGTTAATAAAATGTCACACGTTTACAGCTTCAGATTCAACATTTCAGAAAGCATAGTTACCACTTCGGTTCTTGAATTTCTCAAGGCATTAGAAGTCAAAAAAAGAACTCAAGAAAAATCATAGAACTATCCTAGGATGTTACCTTAAACATATAATTTTTATAGCTCATGAAAACACCCAAAAGTCCCTCAGAAAATTCGTGAATAATCACTGCCAGCAGGAAAACCGAAAATCCAGCAAACCACTTCAAAATCTCTTTTGATAAAAATGATTTTTCCACAATCCCAAACACTCCACCAAAATTAACACAACAATATCATCATATTATCAACCAATATATCCAGAAATTTGGACCAAACACAATCAGAAAAATCCAGCATAAAATTGGAAAGAAAAGACCAAAGAAAACCCTACTTTGATGGCTTTAGGGATCTTGGCTCCAAAGGATGCTCCAAGATTGATTTTGCTCAACTCAAGGCCACCAAATCAGTACAAATCCCTTCCTTAATCAGTGATGTATGAGATACCAAGGTTAGGATTGATGAGGAATTGAAATTCCAATCAGTTAGATTTGTAGGTATTGATATATAGAACAAGTTTAGTGAAGGGAGTTTAGTGTTTTATCAACTCTAGGCTAGTGTCTTTGGCATTTGAAGTGAAGTTTGAGCTCTTGGACATGGAGGAACCTGGTTTCCTTCTCCTTACAGCATGATGCGCGAAATTTTGAGCTTCTTGAAGAAGCTTGGCTTGTGGTTGTCTTGTTATATATAAAAGAATGAGTATTATATTGTATAATTAAATGATCTTTGACCAAAGTAAGAAAAATGGATGGCTAAGATTTGGTTTGTTGGTCAAAGAATGAATCTTGGTCAGCCACTTGGCTCAAGATAAGTAGCTCTCTTTAACTTGTAGAATAAATAGCTTTTACAGTGTCAAAATCGCACACCAAAATCCCATCGAACGGGTGAGATATGAGCCCCCGAGTAAAATATTAATAAATGAAAGGCCATGATTAAAACTTGCTTTTAAATTTTCAATCCTTGTCATCCACTTGGCATAAAGTGGTTGATAAAGCTTACTTAGCCACTAAGTAGCTTTTACAGTATTAGAAACCGCACACCGAAATTCTACCGATCGGGTAAAATAGTATACCCGGGTAATCAAACATTACTTGAAAAATTAATTCTAGGTATGAAATTTTTATTCCTACTCATTTATAATCTTAATATTATAATTTCTTAGTTTCAGGCATCTCCGAGGCCCAATTCTAGGGCATCGGCTGTTCCGATGGACTGGTGACGCCCACAGGTTACTATTCACTTTTTTCTTTTTTCTTTTCTTTACAAATCCCTTGGACCATCTTCATCATTACTAAAACTGTCAGATTTTTAAAATTACGACTAGTAAAGCTCAAATTAATTTTTAACTAATTTTTTTAGGGTGTTACATTGAAGATAAGAAATGAACTTGCATTTCATGTTTATATTTCTTGTCTAGCATGTTTACATTTCAAGCCATCACCTAAACTTAAAGATTAAAAATGAGCTTGCATTCTCATGTTTATATTCAAGTTTTGCACATCATATTTATATTTCCATTGCCATCACCTGAATAATCTAGTGCTCAAGACTTACCCCTTTTAACTTACGTGGAAATTTTGGTTCATGGACATCCACCTTTACAAATATGATTTGGTTTTTCAAGGAATTAGGTCCTAATAAATGATATATTGTTGTCTTGAAATATTGAAGTTTGTGTCTTACAACTTTTCCTTGAGAAATATGTTAATTCTTAAAGTGTTTGAACATGGTTCACATAACCAAAATCCTTTTATTAAGCTCTCTAACCTTCCTACTAATCTAAGGTTATTACTTATGTTTCTATAAAGATAAAATTAATTATAAGTGTATTTCTTAATCTAGAATTAATTCTAAGAAAGACTAGTTACTAGAAATGCTTATTATTGCAATCTAGAATTAAATTTTGGATTATGTTCTAACATTTCCAGATCTGATGTATTCTGTTTGGAGTGGATTAAATGTGTGAGATCTACTAGTAATTGTTGTGAAAAATCATTCTTGGCAGCTTAGGTAATTCTAGTAACTAAAAAGGATAAAAAAGTATGACTTTTAAAGCTTTCTAAAAACTGAAAATGTAGTTTCTGTTTCAGCATGTTTGAAAACTATAGAAGTGTGTTATATTAGGTATAGAAGGGTAAGAATCACTAATAAATAGTTTAGAAATTAATTCTAGCATCTTAGGAAAAGTCGATAATGAGAAAGGGTCAAAAATGTAACTTCTAGAACACCAAAATTGCTCATTTTTGTTTCTGCCCAAACCTGTCCAGTATTGTTTAATGATGTTCTTGAGGTTAATAATTAACAAAAATCATTGTAATTGATTCCTTATATGCATAAAAGAATAAATGCAAAAGTTAGGATTACCCGATTTAGAGGTTTAACCATTTAAGGGATAATCAAAGTGCTTATTTTATGTGATGATTATGTTTGCATACTTGGCTACTACTTACAAGATTTATTGTGGCATGTTATAATTACACTTGGAATGTTTAAGATGCATATATTGAAGTAATATGAAGGCATGTGACATTATATGACATGCTTGTGTTCTTGCATCTCAATAAAACATGCAAGGTTAAGGTGACATAAAACATATGGAAATGATCCTCCAGACTCCCAGAATTAAAGGTTATGAGAGGTGATCTAATAAGGAAGTGATGTGTTTCCCTCTCTATTACCCCATGTTAAATCTAGCAAGGGCTAGTTAGGTTGAGCTCATCCTAGGCAATAAATGTGGTGAAGTTTTGGTATTGTTCATATAAAATTCACCAGTGGAGGTATCATGGTTGGTTTATGAAATTCACCGGTGGAGGTATGCCGGTTGGACTACGAAGTTCCCGTAAGATGGTGGTTAGTAAAAAGAAAAAAAAGAAGGAATTTGAAGGAATTATCATGGATTCTCTTGCATGCATATTGAATGTATTCCTTATGCTTCTACTTTATGTCATTGTATACATGTAATGTTGCATACGGTTGACATGCATTCATGACTTAGTATGTTGCATTCATAACATTAAGATACATGCTAAAAGACACAGGCCTCAGCCAATGATATTTTTAACTTAATAAATGAACCTTATATATGTCCACTACTTTCATAATGAAACTCGAGGTTCCTAAGGACAATGATGATGGCACGTGCATGGAGACTGAATACCCTATTGAGATTCTTATTTAAGTTTCTCACTCCCTCTCTTTCTTTCCATCTTCATCTTGAGACAAGATCGATGGCAATGTCAGTGAACTACCCTGAGATACCGGCATAGGAGTTGCACTGTGGTGTAGATTAGAGTGGTGCAATGAAAGTAGAGATTGAAGGCCTTCCTTTTTTCAGTACTTAAAAATTGTCTTGTCTTTGCATATGCTTGTGACTTAGTTCTAGTAGATGTGCACTCACTAGGAGTTAGTTACTTTTTAATCATGTTTGGCTTTTGTATTAGCGTATGCTTAGCCTCTATGGATGGGCTCAATATATTTTGTGCGGTACTATAATTGTGGGATATGTCCGCATTATTATTATTATTACTATTTGATATGATATTCGAAGTAAATGTTATGATGTGATAATGTTCGCAGTGTATGTTACACCTTATTGTGGTTTGCATGAAATGCTACAAGATGAATAATTATACGCTATAACGTATACGCGAATGGCTCATACTTTGGTTTTTCAAAAAAAAAATGGGTCAAATTTTCCAAAGACTTATTTTCGAAGCTCAAAATTAAGTAAAATTCTGAGACGAAGGAGTAACAACTAATGTTTAACCATTATGCATCCTAAGCGTATTGTGTTGAAAGTTAGGGTATTACATATTTTATATAAGATTAATTTCTAAAGTTACTCAAAGTGCTTTCTGAGAGGTATCAGAGCAAATTTAGGAAAAGATATGAGCTTTTAAGCTTCCTGAATAAACACAGCTTGATTTTTAGTCATTTTGACTTTTTTGGAAATACATAAGTTTGAATAAAGTGAGTAATACTTGTGATTTTCCTTTTTGGATTCCTTATTTTGCACATCTTTATCCAAATGAATTTTCCTTGAAACATGATGTAGTTTTTTGTGCATTGAACCATGCAACATATATGTAGGTGGAAATGTGCACGAGAAGGGGGATTGAATTGTACATTGCTTCTTTTTCCATTTTCTAAAACATTTGAAAATAAATACTATCAAGTGTACAACTTGAAGTGCAATGGAAACACAGTTAGTAGTTTCAGAAAGTAGATTTCTGAAGCATTGTTGGTAAATTGATATAAATAAAGAGAAACAGAACGACAAGAACTAATATCCGCATATGATTGGATAGAAAGTTGTAATAGAGATATATAAAGGAGATCAGAGAGAGAAAGAAAAGACAAAGGATTTTATACTGGTTCGGCCAAACTGCCTACATCCAGTACTCAACAACTGTTAAGGTGTAACGCCCGATTTTTTGTCTGAGTGGAAAATAACCAAAATGCCCCTGAGGTCATTTTTGGCCCGAAATTCGAGGATGGCCGACCCGGCATTCCTCGAAGGGCCAACTCAATGTTTGAAGGGGATTGAATGACCCTTGAGTGGTTCCGGAGGCGAAAGTCTCGTTTTCTGTAGTTTCGAGTCAAAATGACCAAAATACCCCTATAGCGTTTTTATGCGGGTAAAGGTGCCGTTTGAGCCCGGAATTTTCCCCAGAGGTTTAAAACCATGTTTTTACATGTTTCAAAACATCTGTTTGAGTCCCGGTGGTCCCGGGCAGTTTTAGTGCAAAATTACGATTTTGCCCCTGGAATAGTGTTTTTGAGCTTAATGATGTAATTAAGCAAACCTAAGCAATATTAGGCTCTAATCGAAGATTATTTAATTTCCATAATTAATCTAGAGTCAAAATAAATTATTAAAATTAATTAGAACCTGAGATTGCTTAGATTAGATTTAAATCTCTTTTATAAAACTCAAGATTTCACTTTTGGAATCTTGAATAGTATTTTCTCTCTCCAATTTCTTAAATCAATGAATTGTGTCTAGAATTGTTTAAACACTAAAATGAGTTTATAACTCACTAATGATGCAAGAACACTCCTTAATTATGTCTTGACAACCTTAATTACTGTAACACCCCGATTTTTCTGTCTGAGGGAAATGACCAAAATGTCCCTGAGGTCATTTCCTGACCCGAATTCGAGGGTAACCAACTCGGTCATCCTCGAAGAGTCAACTCAATGTTTGAAGGGGATTGAATGGCCTTTGAATGCTTCCGGAAGCGAAAACCTCGTTTTCCGCAGTTTCGGGTCAAAATGACCAAAATACCCCTATAGCGTTTTACGCGGGTAGAAGTGTCGTTTGAGCCCGAAACATTCCCCAGAGGTTTAAAAACATGTTTTCATGTGTCTAGAGGTCTCTATTCAAGTCCCGGTGGTCCCGGGCAGTTTTAGTGCAAAATTACGATTTTGCCCCTAGAATAGTGTTTTTGAGCTTAATGGCGTAATTAAGCAAACCTAAGCAATATTAGGCTCTAAACGAAGATTAATTAATTTCCCTAATTAATCTAGAGTCAAAATAATTTATTAAAGTTAATTAGAACCTAAAATTGCTTAGATTAAACTTAAATCCCTTTTTAGAACTCAAGATTCCTAGTCTTGGAATCTTGAATAGTGTTTTCTCTCTCCAATTCCTTAAATCAAGGAAGTGTGTCTAGAGTTGTTTAGACTCTAAATTGAGGATCTAACTCACTAATGGTGCAAGACCACTCCTTAATTATGTCTAGACCACCCTAATTATCCATTTTCCTTACCTACACACTTTCTTACAACTTCCTAATCTTAAGCATAATCAAAGATACACCTAAACACAACTCTAAACCACAATTAAAATGCAAGAAACTCTCCTCCCTTGGCTGATGCATTTCGGCCACCTCTCCCCCATTTGACCACATGTTGATTTGTTTTCTCACTCAAAGAACCATGCTTGAGGCCATACCTTGAACCATACCTCACCATACTTTGAACCATACCTCACCATGCCTCAAGACCACATTATCTCACCTCATGGAACTCATGGATGCCTTCATTCTGCACCCTCATGGCCGAAACCCTTTCAACCACACACACACTTCATTTGTTTCATTTCTCTATAAATAGAATGCCTTGAGGAGCTTGCACCACTTTTAGATCATTTGCTAAGTTTAGGAACACTCAAAGCTTTTCTTTTTCTCTCAAAGTTCTAGTGTTCTTCAAGTTCTTCAAGTTCTTCATCATCTTCATCTTCTTCTTCCATCTTCAAGTTCATCACATCAAGTAGGGATTTCCTTTCATGTATTCTTTTCTTTAAAGTTCTTGTTTCAAGCTTGATGTTCATAGTTTCTCTTGATTTTTTTTAGAACTTCTTTTCTTTTCCTTGTTCTTTCTCATTTTCGGCCATGGGCCTTGAGGTTCAAAGAAATGAGAGCTTCATGATGAGAGTTTCATGATGATGTTCATCACTTGAAACAAACTCTAGAGCTTGATCTTTGTTCTTGAGCAAAAATGTTTCTAGTTCTTCCTTTCTTGAACTCTTGAGAACTTTAGCTTTGATGATGTTTTAAAATGATTCTATGAACTCAATGATGAGGGCTCATGGTGTTGGTGTTAATATATCACCAAGATCATGGACTCTAGAGTTTCAAATATTTCTTTTCTTGCCTAGATGTTTCGGCCATTTCCTTTTCTTTTATATGCCTTATGGTTTGATTTTCTAAAGATGTTGTTTTGAGTTCTAAGAACTCTAGACTTTACTTTGCCTTAGTTGGATGAGTTTGGGTTAAGGTTTAAGTTCCTTTAAAGTCTTGTTAAGAGCTCTAGAGAGATAAAAATGAACTTGCATAATTTATCTTATGCTTGCACCCATATTTACATTCTTGTTATGCACCTTTACTTTCAAGCTATCACCTAAGAACATAAAGATTAAAATGGAACTTGCATCATCACTTAATTTAATTCTCAAAGCCTTTCTATTTCGGCCTTAAAGTCGATTGTTGTTGGGCCTAGAGCACTAAAATAAAGAATTGAACTTGCATCATCACCTAATTAATTTCTCGAATGCCTATCCATTTCGGCCTTAAAGTCGATTGTTGTTGGGCCAAGAGCACTAAAATAAAGAATTGAACCTTGCATCTTTACTTTCAAGCTTGCACGTTTAAAGTTTATGCCTCGCATATTTACTTTCAAGCTTGCACGTTTAAGTGTATGCCTTGCATATTTATCTTACGTCATCACTTTATTTTGTAAGCAAAGATTAAAAATGGAAAGCATGAGCACGTTTATTTTATGCCATAACTTAAGAACCTAGAGCTCAAAGACTTGCCCATTTCATTCCAAGTTAAAGTTTAATGTGAAACCATTCTTTGAATGCATATTTTCGGCCAAGTAGTGATGATGGACTTGCAATGAGTTTTCATCTAGCTACAAGGACCAATAGTCTATGTTCTAAGTTTTCCTTAAAGCTTTACAAACCTTTTCAAGGTTATGTTGTCATGAGATATGACTTCATTCCCTTTTAGGAGATGAAATATATTTTGGTCATTAACCTAAGGCCTCTCTTAGCCTCTTGATGAATTAAAATGATTTGCAAAGAGTTTTAGAAATTCTAAATCGATTCCAAGAGAAACTAGTTAGCTTATGTACCTAGAAATGTCAATTTAAATCCTTTACTAAAGCTAAATGTTTTGGGTTCTGATATGATGAGTGTGATGCTGTATGATGATGTTATGATGTGTTAGAATGTGTGAAAATATCATACGATGATGTAGAAATGATTCTATGCATAATAGGTAAGAAACTAGCTAACTAGAAATACCGTAAAGCTAGAATTTAACATAGTTTTGACCCATTTGTTTATGGAACTTATCCAAACTGTTTTAATGGGAGCATAATCAGGTTAGGATTGTTTAGACATGAAAAAATTGGTAACATTTGGATTAGAATCAAATTCTAGCACCTATAGGGAAACTAGTAACTAGAAAACCGTAAGAGACCAAGTTTAGAACTCTTAGAACATTTATTTTTCTGGATTCTGTCCAGCACCCTTACAACATGATAAAAATGATTAATAATTAGTCCTTAAGCATCGGAATGCCTCATAATTGATTTAGATTTAATTCATAGCGCCTTAGGCGAAGACGGAACCAAGAAAGGGTCTAAAACGTAAGTTCTAGAACCCTATAATCACAAGTTAGGAATTCTGCCCTATGCTATTCAGATTTAAGTGTGAACATGAGGATTATGAATGATGATTAAGTATGAGCCCTTAGGTGCATAACATATGAACGACGGATGTTAGAGAACTATATCTCATGATTAAGACCCGTAAGGGTCAAAGCATAAGCTACTGTAAGGATAAACGACTGAATGTTCCATGATGATGCATGTGGTATGTAAATGATGATGATGTTATTCATATGAGGAATTCATGAGGATATATGTTTATGTGGCATAAAAGCAAATTTGGAAGGAATTCGGCGTAATGCCTTTGTGCGCAATTCTGATTAATTTGGGGACTTAAAGAGATTTTTGAAAATTAAAGTACTAAGATGGGTTCTAGGATGACACCAATTCGGCCGAGCACCTCCATAGAACTCATGTGACATCGGTACCCATTTATACTCTTAGGTGACACCGGTTCGGCCGAGCACCCCTAAGAGAATTGCCCCCTAACCTGTACTCAGATAGTCGGGATTTATGATTTATGATACGCTTATCGTTAAGTGGTAAGTAAGAACTAGTGACGACTAGTTAAGGTATGAGCTCATAACCTAGATATGTGACACGTTCTGGGTGACACCGGTTCGGCCGAGCACCCCCAGTTCGATTGTCTTTTAGGGTGGCCCATGAGGAAGAGAAGTTTCATGATTATGATTATGTCACTAAGTTTGTCCCATATGAATGTTTCTATTGCCATTTTATGCCACTAAGTATGATGATGCTTGATGTTATGTTTTATGTATGTGCATTAGGTAGTGCCATGCATACATATTCTATTATGTTGCATTAACGATATTAAGATCATCCTAAAATGAATGAACCTTGGCTAAAGTATATTTTAAAGTTTAAAATGAACCTAATGCATGTTCAGTCATTTTGTATAATTAAACCCAAGGTTCCTGAGGACATAGATGATGACACCTAGGTAGTAGGAGGCCCTACTGAGATTCTTTAGCAAGGTACAACCCAAACCTTACTTGTAAATACCACATGGACATAGCAGGGCATTCTATTGAGGATTGTGAAGGATTCAAGACTGCATTGAGGAAACTAATTGCATGTGGGAGGTTGAACCTTCAAGAAGATTCAAAGCTGGATACTGTTAATAACCCAATCCCAAATCACGAAGGAGGAGGTCGGGTAAATGCTTTAGAGGTAGAAGAGCCACTGATCAAAAAGGTTTTACACCTTCGAACACCTATGGAGAAAATTTTCATTGGTTTAAAGAAGGCTGGCTACCGCACAACAGTGCCTGTTCTCTCAATGAAGGAGAATGAGAAAGATGACATGAAGTCGAGCTGCATATACCACTCCGGAGGTTTCGGTCATGATATAGAAAGTTGTTGGGATTTTCAAGCTCGAGTACAAGAATTACTCAATCTAGGCGTGATTCAGCCGAAAAAGAGACCGATTTTTCCTAAGTAAATAAATGTGATCGAATGCTTTGTACTTCGAGTACCGCCACTTGATCCAGCTCCAAGACCGAAAAAAATAGCGGTCACTGTGAAAAAGCTGATGCCTTTTGGCTATGAGAATACACATGCGGTGCCTTGGAACTACGAGACTAAAGTGGAAACAAATAAAGACATAAGGGAAACCTCAAAGGCCCAAACAAGTAAAGTGGTAGCCGAGGTAAAAGGAATAACAAGAAGCGGAAGAGTCTATGGGCCTAAAGAACTGGAAAAAGGAAAGTTTGTGGACGAAAGAGACGTTGAAGAAAAAAAAAAAGAAGAGGAGGAGGAAGAGTTCCTTAAAATCATGAAACAGAGTGAATATGATATTTTGGAACAGTTGAAAAAGACTTCTACCAAAATATCCCTTTTGTCATTAATCCTATCATTTGAAACCCACCAAAAGGCAGTGCTAAACGTCTTGAAGGAAGCCTTCATCAAGCCTGACACTTCGTTGGAGAACATGGTGAATATGGTGGATCCAGTGAAGCGTGTTAATATGATCACCTTTTTAGATGAAGAAATTGTGTCACAGACTAACCTACAAGCACTGCATATAACCCTCAGATGTAAAGGCCACATAGTGCCTAGAGTTCTTATTGATGGAGGATCAGGGTTAAATGTGTTACCGGTAGCAACTTTGAGTCAACTATTAATGGGTTTAGATAATGTATCTCCGCAAGTGATGGCTATAAAGGTTTTCGATGGAGCTACAAAAAGCATTCTAGGGAAGTGGTGTTGCCACTAGAGATTGGCCCAAGCAAGTCGGAAGTGTTATTCCAGGTGATGGAGATAAGCTCAGATTATAACATGCTACTAGGAAGACCATGGATTAATGATGTTGGTGTTGTCCCCTCAACTTTGCATCAAAAGGTTAAATATGTTGAAAATAGATCGG
The DNA here is from genome assembly GCA_031216125.1 of Dalbergia cochinchinensis. Classification (NCBI taxonomy): domain Eukaryota; kingdom Viridiplantae; phylum Streptophyta; class Magnoliopsida; order Fabales; family Fabaceae; genus Dalbergia; species Dalbergia cochinchinensis. The sequence goes on from CM062371.1 coordinate 27,597,368, forward strand.
TTATTACAATCCATGGTGAAAGGGACATCACCATATCCAAACCGGTCTCACTACCATATGTGGAGAATCTAGAGCCAATAAACAATAATTTGTGGCATAGCTTGGAGTTGGTAAAACCCAGACATGAAGGTAGTAACTCTCCAATGCAAAATTTCAATCAAATAGTGGCTCAAATCATGGCTAAGAGTGGATATCTGAATAGCAAGGGATTGGGACCGTAGTTACAAGGTATCTGAATACCCATACCAGTCTCCAAGAAGCCTAACAGATTTGGCTTGGGATATGAAGCATCATTAGAAGAAGAGATGGGGGCCATGGTTCTCTAACAGGAAAAACAAAAGGTGAAAATAAAAGAGATCCCACACTTGAAAAAGACATTTCCTAGTCCAGCTGAAGTAATTACAGCTGGAAAAGTTCCTTCAACTTGCTACTGCTTCACCATCAACACCTTAGATACCATAACAACTGAAGGAAGCAATGAGATTCATGCCGTAAGCAACAAGGAGATGCTGATGAATTGGACAACCAAACCATTGATTAATGTTATTGCTTCAAAGTAATTATTTGGGATTGTATTAATTATTTTTGCTTTCATGTATGCTACTTTGAGACATCATTTGAATGAATTTGCATGATTATCCAGTAATTTTTACATTTTCTTCATTCTCTTTGTTTCAACCTCTATTCTTTTGTTTCCTTTTTATCTTTATCACCATTTTCTCCCACCATTAATTGGCATTTTCCCATATTATTTGCGTTTTATCCACTATCTGTTTTGGCATTCTAACCCCCACAAATGCTTTCCAGGGACCTAAATACTATGAACGTTTTGCAATGTGAAAGGGACTTTGGATGCTTATCAATTGATTCTCTTGCTACACTTGATTACGATAATCATGAATCTGAGGATGATGAAGAAGCTATTGGGCAATTTTCAAATTTGTTGGAACATACGTAAAAGGGGTTTGACTTAGACAATGAGGTGGTTGAGGTGATTAACATGGGCACTGAAGAAGAGAAGAAAGAGCTGAAAATAGTGGAAAACCCTGAACGAATAGAAATGATTGCGTTGTTTGAAGAATACTTGGATGTCTTTGTATGGTCCTACCGTGATATGTCAGGATTGGACCCAGAGATTGCTTCATACAAGATCCCTTTGTATCCAGAAGCTGAGCCGAAAAAACAAAAGTTGAGAAGAATGCAACCTGACATGTCTTTAAAAATAAAAGAAAAGGTGACTAAACAGTTAGAGGTTGGATTTTTGGAGGTATCAAGACACATTGATTGGATGGCTAACATTGTTCCTGTGTCTAAGAAGGATGGAAAAGTTCGAATGTGTATAGATTATTGAGATATAAACAAAGCTAGCCCGAAAGATGATTTTCCACTCCTTCACATTGATGTCCTTGTTGATAATACAGCCAAAAATCACCGATTTTCATTTATGGATGGATACTCTGGGTATAATCAGATTCCCATAGATATTCATGACAAGGGAAAGACTACGTTCATAATTCAATGGTGAACATTTTGCTACACAGTCATGCCATTCGGGTTGAAGAATGCCGGTGCCACCTACCAACGTGCTATAGTTGCACTATTCCATGACATGATACACAAGGAAATTGAAGTGTATGTAGATGACATGGTTGCTAAGCCTAAAGAGGGAGAAAGTCACGTGGCAGTCCTGCGAAAACTGTTTGAAAAGCTCAGAAAATACAGGTTACGACTGAATCCAAATAAATGCATCTTCGGAGCTTCTACAGGGAAATTGGTCGAATTCATTGTTAGCAAAGAAGGGATAAAGGTGGATTCGGACAAGGTGAAGGCGATACAAGAAATTCTAGCTCCTCGAACTAAAAAGGATGTAAGAAGTTTTCTTGGAAGGCTCAACTACATTACTAGATTCATGGCCAATTTGACTAGTACTTGTGAACCTATATTCAAGTTGTTGCGAAAACATCAACCTGGAGAATGGAATGAAGAATGCCAAGAAGCCTTTGACGAAATAAAGACTTATCTAATGAAACCTCCAGTTTTGATTCCTCCTACACCAGGCCGTCCTTTAATACTGTATCTTACAGTGTTGCCCACTTCACTTGGGGCAATGTTGGGGCAATATGATGAATCCCGAAAAAAAGAACCGGCCATTTATTATTTGAGTAAGAAGTTTAACGAATGTGAATCTCGCTATCTGGTGATTGAAAATATATGTTGTGTATTAGTATGGGCTTCCAAGAGGTTGAGGCAATACATGTTATACTACACCACTTGGTTGATTTCTTGAATGGATCCATTGAAATACATATTTGATAGTCCTCAAGTGTCGTTAAGAATGTTAAAATAGCAAGTGATGCTATCTGAATTTGATATCAAATATATTACTCAATAGTCCATAAAGGGAAGTGCAATTGCTGATCATCTAGCTGAAAACCCTATGAAGGGTGTACAGCCTACTATGCCTGAATTCCCTGATAGCGAGGTGTTGGCACTAGAAAAAGAAGATAAGGAAGAAGAGAATGTGTGGAAGATGTACTTTGATGAGGCAGCCAATATGAATGGATGTGTAATAGGAGTTGTTGTAGTGTCACCAGTTGGGAAACAATACCCAGCTTTTATCAAACTAGACTTTGAATGTACCAACAACATTGCAGAATATGAAGCATGTGCAATGGACTTGGGAATCAAAGAATTGAAAGTCTTTGGAGATTCTGTACTCATAATCTACCAAGTTAATGGAGAATGGCATACAAAGGATCCAAAATTGGTACCTTATCAGAAGTATTTGTCTCGACTAATCGAGCATTTCGACGACATATCATTCTCCTACTTAACTCGAGACAAGAACCAATTTGCAGACGCATTGGCAACTCTGGCTATAATGACTAAATTGGAAGTCCACACCAATGTCCAACCTATCCATGTAGAAGTACAAAGTGAACCTGTATACTGTGGTAACGTAGAGACTGAACCAGAAGGTCAACCATGGTATCATGAAATCAAGCAGTATATTCAAAAAGGAAAATATCCAGCAGGTGTGAATGAGGTGGATAAAAAGACAATTCAAAGATTGGCTATGGCCTTTTTCCTGAATGGTGAAGTCCTTTACAAGAGGAATTATGACACCACTCTCCTTAGATGTGTGGATGCTCATGAAGTTCAAATAATCATGACCGAAATCCATGATGGGATCTGTGGAACTCATGCCAATGGGCATATGATGGCACGCAAACTCCTAAAGAGTGGTTGTTACTGGTCCACCATGGAGAGTGACTATATGAATTATGTAACATCCTAATTTTTAACCCAATACTCTAGAACATATTTAGGTTAATCATTAGTCTGTTACTTCATAGTTCTCATTTAACTTTGAATTACTTAGCGGAAAATACGGGTAATTTTTTTTTGAAATAAAAGTGAGAGCCGCGTGATGCGATAAGCGGTACACCATGTAAAGTGAAACAATTATCTCACAACATCATAACATGAGGCACAACATGAACATCACTGAATATCATCTCATATATATATAACTTGCCCACTTATAAGTGTGGGTCTTAATTTAGTACAAGGGAAATACAAGAAAGAAAATACAACATAAACATAAACATGATCTACTCCCCTACCCGAGTGCACCTAATGGGATAACCTCTAAACAAAAGAAGGTTTATCCCCATCTAAGTGGTGTGTGCTCTAACCGGGTACTCCATCGGTCGATCGTCACCTCCTACTGACGTCCGTCTCGTGAACGAGGCAAGTATCCGGGAAACTGTGCGAGCTCCTCGGGCGTAAAGAGGCGGAACGGGGATCGAGAGTGACCCCCGCGATGTGGCCGCATCTCCAGTCATCGTGCAAGTCGGGGCTGAGTCACGGTATCCTCACTGTCCTCCCTCATCAATGGTGGAGAGGGGGCAGAGCTCTCGCTATACGGATGAGTAGGCGAGTCCTCGGACGGGTCGGTCTCTGAGAAGTAGGTCCGGGGCACGTAATCGGGATGGTCTCGCATGGCTAAGGCGGCGGTGTGCATGCGGAGCACTCTCTTGTCATGCGTCAAGACGCCAAAAACCCGCCGCCGTCGCCATAGGGTGCGGTCGGGAGAAGCGATGGGTGTGCACGGATGAGCGGCGGGCGCCCTACGAACATGAAAACTCGCACCGTGCACCGCTCAAAATGGTATGACCCGTGAGCCGGGTCATAGTGCACCTCCCATGTCGGGGTGTCCACGAACACTACGAACGTCGCCATCTGAAGACGTGACGGAAGGAAAGAGATAGAGGGAGTGAGAATCTTGCTAAAGAATCTCAGTAGGGTCTCCTACTACCTAGGTGTCATCATCTACGTCCTCAGGAACCTTGGGTTTATTTATACAAAATGACTGAGCATGTATTCGGTTCATTTTAAACTTTAAAATATATTTTAGCCAAGGTCCATTCATTTTAGGATGATCTTAATGTCATGGATGCAACATATTAGAAAATGTATGCGTGGCTCTACCTAATGCACATACATAAAACATAACATCAAGCATCATCATTCTTGGTGGCATAAAGTGGCAATAGTAACATTCATATGGGACAAAACTTAGTGACATAATCATAATCATGAAACTTCTCTTCCTCATGGGCCACCCTAAAAGACAATCGAACTGGGGGTGCTCGGCCGAACCGGTGTCACCCAGAACGTGTCATACATCTAGGTTATGAGCTCATACCTTAACTAGTCGTCACTAGTTCTTACTTACCACTTAACGATAAGCGTATCATAAATCATAAATCCCGACTATCTGAGTACGGGTTAGGAGGCAAATCTCTTAGGGGTGCTCGGCCGAACCGGTGTCACCTAAGAGTATAAAATGGTACCGATGTCACATGAGTTCTATGGAGGTGCTCGGGAACCGTGTCATCCTAGAACCCATCTTAGTACCTTAATTTTCAAAATCTCTTTAAGTCCCCAAATTTGTCGAAATTAGTGCCAAACGGTCATTACAATCAATTTCCTTCCAAATTTGCTTTATGCCACATTAACATATAATCTCATAAATTCCTCATATGAATAACATCATCATCATTAGCATACTTCATGCATCATCATAAATCATCCAAACGCTTACCCTTACGGTAGCTTATGCTTTGACCCTTACGGGTCTTAATCTTGAGATATAGTTCTCTACACCCGTCGTTCATATTTTAAGCACCTAAGGCTCATAATTAAACATCATTCATAATCCTCTCATTTTACTTTTAAATCTGAAAGCATAGGACAAGTTCTCTAACTTGTATTTACGGGGTTCTAGAACTTACGTTTTAGACCCTTTCTCGGTTCCGTTTTCGCCGAAGGCGCTATGTATTAAATCTAACTCAATTATGAGGCATTCCTATGCTTAAGGACTAATTATTAACCATGTTTACCATGTTGTAAGGGTGCTGGACCGAATCCAGAAAATTAAATGTTCTAAGAGTTCTACATTTGCATTTTTACGGTTTTCTAGTCACTAGTTTCCTCATAGATGCTAGAATTCAATTCTAACTCAAATGATACCAAGTTTTTCATGTCTAAACAATCTAAATCTGATTATGTCCCCATTAAAACAGTTTGGAAAAGTTCCATAAACAAATGGGTCAAAACTATGTTAAATTCTAGCTTTACGGTATTTTTAGTTAGCTAGTTTCTTACCTATCATGCATAGGATCGCTTCTACATCATCATATGATATTTTCACACATTCCAACACATTAAAACATCATCATACAGCATCACATTCATCACATCAGAACCGAAAACATCTTGCCTCAATAAAAGAATTAAATTGATATTTCTAGGTACATAAGTTAACTAGTTTCTCTTGGAATCATTCTAGAACTTCTAAAACTCTTTGCAAAACATTTTAATTCCTCAAGAGGCTAAGTGAAGCCTTAGGTTAAAGACCAAAATTTATTTCATCTCCTAAAAGATAATAAAATCACAACTTGTGATGACATAACCTTATAAAGATTTGTAAGGCTTTAAGGAAAACTTAAAACATAGACTATTGGTCCTAGTAGCTAGATGAAAACTCATTGCAAGTCCATCATCACTACTTGGCCGAAATTATGCATTCAAGGTATACATTCACATTTAACTTTATCTTGGAATGAAATGGGCAAGTCTTTGAGCTCTAGGTTCTTAAGTTACGACATAAACTGAACGTGCTCATGCTTTTCATTTTAATCTTACTTACAAAGTAAAGTGATGACTTAAAATTAAATATGCAAGGCATAACTTAAACATGCAAGCTTGAAAGTAAATGTGCAAGATTCAATTCTTTATTTTAGTGCTCTTGGCCCAACAACAATCGACTTTAAGGCTGAAATAGATAGGCATTCGAGAGATTAATTAGGTGATAATGCAAGTTCAATTCTTTATTTTAGTGCTCTAGGCCCAACAACAATCGACTTTAAGGCCGAAATAGAAAGGCTTCGAGAATTAAATTAAGTGAAGATGCAAGTTCCATTTTAATCTTTATGTTCTTAGGTGATAGCTTGAAAGTAAAGATGCATAGCAAGAATGTAAACATGAATGCAAGCATAAAATAAATTATGCAAGTTCATTTTATCTTTCTAGAGCTCTTAACAAGACTTTAAAAGAACTTAAACCTCAACCCAAACTCATCAAACCAAGACAAAGTAAAAGTCTAGAGTTCTTAGAACTCAACATAACATATTTAGAAAATCAAACATCTAGCATGAAAAGGAAAGGTAATGGCCGAAACTTCAAGGAAAGAAAAGAAATGTTTGAAACTCTAGAATCCATGATCTTGGTGATATACTAACACCAACATCATGAGACCTCATCATTGAGTCATTAGAACCATTTTGAAACAACATCAAAGTTAAAGTTCTCAAAGGTTCAAGAAAGGAAAAACTAGAAACACTTTTGCTCAAGAACGAAAATCAAGCTCTAGAGTTTGTTTCAAGTGATGAGCATCATCATGAAACTCTCATCATCAAGCTCTCATTTCTTTGAACTCCAAGGCGCCGAAAATGAGCAAGAACAAGGAAAGGAAAAGAAGTTCTAAAAAGAATCAAGAAAAACTATGAACATAAAGCTTGAAGCAAGAACTCTAAAGAAAGAATTCATGAAAGAAAATCCCTACTTGGTGTGATGAACTTGAAGATGGAAGAAGAAGATGAAGAAGATGAAGAACTTGAAGAACTCCAAGAACTTGAAGAACACAAAGACTTTAGAGAAAAAGAAAAGCTTTGAGTGTTCCTAAACTTAGCAAATGATCTAAAAGTGGTGCAAGCTCCTCAAGGCATTCTATTTATAGAGAAATGAAACAAATGGAGGGAGCTCATGGAGGAGGAGGTTTCGGTCATGAGGGTGCAGATTGAAGGCTTTCCATGAGTTCCATGAGGTGAGATAATGTGTTCTTGAGGTATGGTGAGGTATGGTTCAAAGCATGGTGAGGTATGGCTCAAGGTATGGCTTAAGCATGGCTCTTTGAGTGAGAAAACAATTTAATATGTGTCAAAGGGGGAGGATGTGGCCGAAAATGCATCAGCCCATGGGGAGGATTAGTTTGCATTTTAATTGTGGTTTAGAGTTGTGTTTAGGTGTATCTTTGATTATGCTTAAGATTAGGAATTTGTAAGAAAGTGTTTAGGTAAGGGAAATGGGTAATTAAGGTGGTCTAGACATAATTAAGGAGTGGTCTTGCACCATTAGAGAATTAAATCCTCAATTTAGAGTCTAAACAACTCTAGACACATTTCCTTGATTTAAGGAATTGGAGAGAGAAAACACTATTCAAGATTCCAAGACTAGGAATCTTGAGTTCTAAAAGGGATTTAAGTTTAATCTAAGCAATTTTAGGTTCTAATTAACTTTAATAAATTATTTTGACTCTAGATTAATTAGGGAAATAAATTAATCTTCGTTTAGAGCCTAATATTGCTTAGGTTTGCTTAATTACGTCATTAAGCTCAAAAACACTATTCTAAGGGCAAAATCGTAATTTTGCACTAAAACTGCCCGGGACCACCGGGACTTGAACAGAGACCTCTAGACACATGAAATCATGTTTTTAAACCTCTGGGAAAGTTAGGGCTCAAACGGCACCTTTACCCGTAAAAACGCTATAGGGGTATTTTGGTCATTTTGACCAAAGCTATGAAACGAAATTTTCGCTTCCGAAAGCATTCAAAGGCCATTCAATCCCCTCCAAACATTGAGTTGACCCTTCGAGGATGACCGAGTTGGTTACCCTCGAGCTCGGGTCAGGAAATGACCTCAGGGGCATTTTGGTCATTTCCCTCGGACAGAGAAATCGGGGTGTTACAAATTATGTTTGGAAGTGTCACAAATGCCAAGTATATGCAAACCGAATCAATGCTCCTCCAGTTCCGTTACATAGCATGGCATCTCCTTGGCCTTTCTCAATGTAGGGCATGGATGTTATCAGCCCGATTAATCTCAAAGCATCCAATGGTCATCGTTTCATCTTGGTGGCAATAGACTATTGCACTAAATGGGTGGAAGCTGTTTCATATGCCAACATCACACAGAAGGTGTTTCTCAGATTCATCAAAAGCGACATCATTTGCAGATATGGGATTCTAGAAAGGACCATCACAGATAATGCTCCTAACCTCAATGGTACCGAGGTTCAAAAATTCTTTGAGACTTTCAAGATCAAGCATCATAACTCAGCTCCTTATAGGCCTCAAATGAATAGTGCGGTTGAAGCTGCAAATAAGAATATCAAGAAAATCATTGCCAAAATGGTGGTGAATTACAAAGACTGGCATGAAATGCTGCCATATGCTTTGCATGTGTATCGTATCAACATACGGTCAAGCATAGGAACAACTCCCTTCTCATTGGTTTATGGAATGGAAGCTGTATCCCCTATAGAGGTTGAAATCCTTTTGCTAATAAAATCAATTTAGAACACAATCATTTCCTGCAGAACTACGTGACTTTGAGTTCCCCATTGCACTAGAGGATAAATAGGAGCAGGTGATCCCTATCAAGACAAAATTAATTTTTCTTAATTTTTTTGTAAATATGTTTTGTCTCATTTCTTTTTTTTAAAGGTTATTAATTAATTTGCACAATTTTCTAAGGTAGGACGGGTGTATTAGGGGTGCTAGGGTTAAATTCCGACCCTTCCCTATGCATAACTGACTCCCGAACTCAAATATGTTTTCAAAAACCATTTTCCAAAATAAATGGGTTTTTCCACATTTTCCTAATTTAAATAAATTTGGTGACAACTCTATATTTTCAAAAAAATCTTTTTTCGCCGTCCCCGTCGCAATCCTGATTGTGACAAATGCCTTATATTGTGCTCATGAGACTTGTTACTTTTCGGTCCTGCTTTTAAATTTCCAACACACTTAAATTCTATTTTGGATGATTTAAATGTGTTAAATACCTTGCTACTTGGTGTGATAATTGTTCTTGGCACTTTAGGCAGGCCTAGTAACTAAAAAGAATGGAAATTATGATTTCAAGAACTCCTAAGGAAGCGAATTATGCATTCTGTTCCAGCACCTTTGAAGGTGGTAAAATCATGTTATACCATGTTTGCTTGAGTGAGAATGACTCCTAAATGGTTTAGGAATTAATTTTAGCATTATAGGAAAAGACGGTAATGAGAAAGGACGTAAAACGTAACTTCTAGAACACCATAAATCATAGAAATTCACTTACTGCCTATGCTGTCCAACTTAGAGTAATGATGTTCTTGAGGTTAATAATTAGTGGTAATGATGATAATCAATCCTTAGGTGCATAAGAAAATAATTTGATAATTAGAGTTACCTGATTTAGGGGTTTAGCTATTTAAGGGAGTAATTATGTATTGACTACTTGAGATGATGAATTCATGTGATATTTGATACTATGTGTGATATTGATCTCTAGGAAGAGAATTTATCATTTGCATGTTATAGTTTGATTTAGAACGTTGGAGATGCATATGCTAGGAATATATGAAGAATCGTGACATTTATGAGTTATGTATTGTATCTTATTATAACATGCTAAGACTTAAGATGACTTAAAACATGAAGAAATGATCCTTTGGACTCATCAAACTATAGGTGATGAAAAGGTGATTCTTGCCCCCAAACCCGTACTTATTAAGTCGGGACTTTAACTTATCAAAAGGGATAAGTATATGCTAGTGATGACTAGAGAGGTATGAGCTCATAACCTAGAAGTGCTCTTAAAAGGGAAGAGTAATAGGGAAGCCCCAAGAGTGAAAAGAACTAACTTAAGTCACCTAAGGAACTGAGGAATGTCATTCATGAACCATGTTCAGTGCACCTCATGTTTGCTATGAAGTTTGATGTGTACTATAAAGTTAAATGCTGCATAAGATATTGACATGCTTATCATAATGAAGTATGATGCATTCATTACAAGATTCATGATAAAATGAACGGGCCTTGGTAATTGATGTTTTAGAACTTAATAAATGAAACTTTGCATACTTAACATTTCACAATAAACCCGAGGTTCCTGGGGACGTTGATGATGTCACTTAAATAGGAGGATACCCTACTGAGATTCTTTAGTAAGATTCTCACTCCCTCTCTCTTTTTTTCTGTCACGTCTTCAGATCTCGATGGCAATGTTCGTCCTCTTCATTGACACCCCCACCTGGGAGATCCACTTCAACCCCGACCATCAGTCTTACCATTTTGAGGGATGCTGCTCCGTCAAAGTCTTTATGTTTGTGGGATGACCATTTGCACACCTTGTACCTAGTTACCATTTCTCTCTGAATTCCCCGTATGGCAATGATATGGTTTTTGAGCGTGCATGTACACACAACGAGAGGATTCTTCATACGTACACCACTGCATCTGCCATTTACGATTTTTTGGACTATGTCCCCTGCTTGAGGCATTCAGAGACTGACCCATCAGAGGACTCACCTACCCACGTGTATTCCGAGAGTTCTGCCCTTACTGCCCCCTAGATGAGGGAGGGTAGTGAGGAGACGGTCACCTAGCCGAGGTTGGCATGGAGGCTAGCCATGCACCCCGTCATGGAGCCCATGTCCAGTCACTTCGTGAGCCCAATCCTAACAGGCTTCGCCCATGGATCGGTTATGTTTCACCTTTCCAGGGCCAGCAGCAATAGATCTCTTGGAGGGTCGTTAGTGCACACACCACTACTAGTTTAGGATGACCTTCTTTTACTTTAGTGGTTATCTACCTTAGGTGCACTAGGTAGGCATGTTGCCTTTGTATTTTCATGTTGATGGGAGGGTAGGATATTATGTATTTAATTATGGTGTGCTAATAGATGTTCTTTTTATGGAGCCTAGCTAATGTTTCTGTTTTATGTTATTTTTTCATGCTATGCTTTACGATTATCGATTGCTTATGTTATGCGCAGCTCACATTTTATTTATGTTCTCAAAAAAAATTAGGTCATATTTTTATTAAGTAGTTTCAAAGAAAAAACTGAAAACAAAGAGTAATATCTAATAATCAATTGGAATATGTCCTAGGCATGTTGAGTTAATTATTAGGGTGTTACACAACCAAGTGAGAGAAAATATTTTGTAGAAGGACAAATGTTTCACTTGAGTTTCTTGAAACATCAAACAGGTTTTTACGTTAGCATAATAGCATTCTTAAAGTGCAAATATTTTCACTTTACTTGTGTAAACATTTTTATTCTTATTTAAAGAGATTGAGACTTAATGAAAGTGAAAAAGTATCGTGAAATGATCATATACGTGCTCAACAAACTATAGAAAATCATCACGTACAAGAAACCAAGGTTCAGATCTTTCAAAAAGTATCACACGACTTCAAAATGTACGTTTCACGTGAAGATTTCAACATAACTCTAAAGCAAGTGTGTTACACAACCTTCAATCATCATGATCGCAATTAGTGGTGGAGGTTAAGAAAGCAAAAAATTCTTGGGGGGCCAAGGCATTTAAACTAAAATCACATGCAAATCAACTGTACAAAATTAAATGCATATCATATGTATAAACTTGAAAGTTAACCATTAGTAATATGATAGATCAATTTTAAAGAGGATGATTGAACAACACCTTAAAACATTGCTCTGCCCTCTTTCAATATCTTGAAATCATCAATAATAGACTCAGAACTTAAACTTTTCGCAATTTTACATTCAATGTAAATATTCATAGTATCTGTAAGAAAGTCATTTTCCATATTATTTCTCAACCCTGTCTTCATTATTTTCATTGCAGAAAATGATCATTCTATAGTAGCTATAGAAACTGGAAAAGTTAAGACAAGAAAAATAACCCTATCACTCAAGTAGTAAACTTCTGATTTTTTTTTTGGTTTCAACCAAACACTTGGACAATTCTTGTATGGTTGATAAATTCTTTAATTCTAGCTGTTATGAGCATCAAGAATAAAATGCCAAAGCTGAAAGGGCAAATTAATCTTCTCTTATTCAATAAAGTCCATAGGATAATAGTTGTCAACAAGAGTGCAAATGTTGTCAATGTCAAAGTTTTTGTAACTGTCATTTGCAATCAAATAGAGCTTAGAGTTAACAAATCCATTGCTTGATCATTAAATCTGCTATTTAACTCCTGTAATTGCTTATCTATTATGACAAAAAATTTCTACTCTAAAATATGCTGGACTCTGATGTGATCTTTTTGGTGACATGAGTGTCCTTATCATGCAATGTAACAATATCTTTCATCAAATGCAAGATCAATATAAACTCAAATAAGATCAAAGCTTATAACCAGTATTAGCATCTCCTCATTAAGAATAAGTTGATCCAATAGTGATGATTTTTTGAAGAATAGAACAAGTTGCACCATACATGTTTATTAAACTACAAATAGAAGAGAAATGAGAACTGTAACACCCTAGTAATTAACCAGATACACCTAGGTTGAATCTGATTAATGACTAGACTTTACTCCTTGCTTTGGTTCTTTCTTCATAATTTGAAAATACTTAGTGAAATTACGAGCCATTTTTTTTTAAACACATAATTGAAAACGTGAGCCGAGTACAACGTGAACGAGTAAGCGGAGTATAATAAGACGTTTAAGAATATATCACATCATATCACTTAGGCTCCATCATATAACATCCATAAGCACATTATAGCATATATTTACATACAATAACCTCACTCAAAGGGTGGGTTATGTTCATACATCATTATCTTATGCAAACCCATAAAAGAAAATATACTTAAGGAAATACATGCCCCTAAACTAGATAACTCCATAAGCCGGGAAGGTTATCCTAAAACTAAGGTGCATGATCACACATAAATCTACTAAGAACCCTCTATGGCCACTGCTGAAAATGGGGAATAAATCCGATCCATCGATGAGCTCCTGGGAGGGACACACGAGATGCACCAGTACAGGGTCGCATGGACGGCCTTCTTGCTAACCTCGGCTGAACAACTGTTTCCTCACTACCCTCTCTTACACGTGTGGGAGTAGAAGCAGAGCTCTCAGAATATACATGAGTAGGAGTGTCCTCTGAAGGATCAGTTTCAGAATATCTCATCTCGAACATACTGGAAATCCATGGACAGCAGATGAAGCGGGATAAGAACGTAACATCCTTTCATCAAGTGGATGTGCATGTTCGAAAACCATTTCATCGCCATAGGGAGAAGTAGGAGAAAATCGATAACTAGGGTCAGGATGTGCAAATGGACGACCTATGTAAATAAAAACTCGAACTGCGCACCTCTCTACAAAATGATACGTGCGATGCACGGATCATAGTGAAATTCCCAAGTAGGGGTATCAACGAACAGACGAATGTCGCCATCTGAATCTGGAGACAATGACGGAAGTAAAGAAAAGGAGTGAGAATCTTGCTAAAGAATTCTCAAGAAGGTACCTCCTTCTCTGATGTCATCATCAAAGCCCCGGAACCTCGGGATTATTCTAAAATAGTGAACATGCAAAGATTCATTTTAAGTTAGGACAAATACTTAACCGAGGTTCGTCAATTTTTAATCATGCGTCTTATAATGCATCATAATCTTAACATGTCATATTTACAATGAACTTTTCCTTTATCATTACATCATTTTCCTCATCATCATTATCAAATAACATGCATAAAAGAACGTCATATAATATTAGCTACATGTGGACATAGTGCACATATTTCATTTCTTTAGTGCCTTAGGTGACTTAAAATCTTATCATCATCATTATTTTCCTTAGGCCACCCTATACTCCACCCTTTTGGGAGTAATTTAGGTTATGAGCTCATACTTTACTAGTCGTCACTAGCATATACTTATCCCTTTTGATAAGCTAAAGTCCCGACTCTACCCTTTTGAGAGAACGGGTTAGGGGGCTAAAATCACCTTTTCACCACCTATAGTCTGATGGTTCCAAAGGATAATTTTCTTATAAGTTTAAGTCACCATTAAATCTTTGCATGTTATATCATAATACAATTCATAAACATCATAACATTTTCTCATTTATAGTCTTAAGCTAGAATAATATATATCAACTGTAATCATGCATATGGGAGATTCCCAGGAAAGAGAGGTGGGTCACAATGGACACGTTTAAATACCAAGTCTTTCCTTAGCCAGAACCTTTCCAAATTACACTTTTACAATGATACACTTTCTTCTAGCAACAAAGGTAAATTTTACATAATAAAGAACATTTCATGTATAAGCATTCTCATTGTTTGCAACAACAACTATAACATGCAAGCCAGGAAATCATTCAATAAGCATCCAATCCTTACATAGAATTATCAATTATAGAACTAATTAGTTACTAAACCAATTATGAATCATTCTCTTAACAATAAACCATAATTATCACAACTTCAATCATATCAAATCATTATCACACATTGATACTAAACTCAGATCAGTGGCCGAATCATGAACCTCATGCAATTACATAGAATCATATTTTAAGTGCATATAAATTACTAGTTCCCCGTAAAATCCTTGCAAAGCCTTAAAACTCATTTAGAAACTAGTTCTTTTGTCAAATTTGGGAGGATCTTCACAATTAAAATTCTCACTTAAGATAAAAGGAGTAAGTCTTGAGCTTTAGAGATTTAGGTGACATCTTAGAATTATAAACATGCTATGCAACCTTATTTTAATCTTATCTTTATAAGGTGATAGCTTGGAATTATAAACATGATATGCAATTCCATTTCTTTATCTTTAAGATTTAAGGTGATGACTTGAAAATTAAACATGATGCAAGAACTTGAAATATAAACATGATACAAGAAACTAGAGCGGCGATAATCCGCACAGGACCAGTAGAGGGAGAAGAGAATATTAAGAAACCGGAGCGGCGGTAGTCCGTACAGGACCAGTAGAGGGAGAATTTAATAAGCTTTAATTTGAGCCTAATATTGCTTAGGTTTCGGTATACGAATCAAAAATCCCGAAATTCACAAAACTGCCCAAAAACAGGGGCAAAATCGTACTTTCACTTAAAAGATTCGCCGAGGCCACCCCGGCTTAACCTATGGTGAATCAAGGCTTAAAAACAGATTTTAAAACATTTTAGTGAGGTTCGGGCTCGATCAAACACGCACATCGGAGTTAAAACACCGTAGAGGCGTTTTGGTCATTCGGCGTCGGAACTCAAAATTGAGATCCTTCTGCTCTATTAACACACATAACACAAACAATCCCTTATTATCCTCAAAATATCCCCTTGAGAATAGGTGGGGCCCACGATCCTCATTTTCTGGGTAAAATAACTTCAGGGGCATTTTGGTCATTTTATACGTACAGAAATTCGGGATTTGCGACTCTCGCATGAATCGTTCCTAACCTCTCTTCTAATGTTATATTCCTTTATTGAGGATTGTTCGGCCTCAAATCTTATGTAATAATTACCTATGGTAATTCGGTAATTGAGTAATTTCTAATGACAGTAAAAATTACAGTAAAAATTGGGGCGTTACAAGAACTCTAGCGAGTATCCCAGCTCATTTCAAAGTGCCAACTTCATTTACTCCTTTACCAGTTTCAAGATCATTGATCTATAGTAAATGAGCAATTTCATCTATCTTTGCAACTTGTAACTCATTATGACGCTTACTAGAGCAACAAATAATATTGACAATAAAAGTCAATTTTGAGAAAAAAAAAAATTGATGGTACTTATCCAACCTTGTAGGCGGATAAGGAACACTCCAAATATATGTGCATGTTTTGAAGTAAATGATGGTACAGTGATGCTAGTAATTTATGTATCTATGAAAATGTGATGTTATTATGTTGTTATGTATAATACTATATTCCATGATTAGGTATAGTGTGATTACTTTTTCTTGTACATTTTGGTTATGACAAACGTTAGGTTAGCGCACGGCTCGCATTTTGTTTTCAAGTTTCAAAAAAAGAAAAAATTTATTCATATTTTTCGCTAAGTATTTTAAAGAAAGGTTTCAAAGAATGAGACTAAAAGAGTAATAGACTAATGGTTAACCTAAATACGTTCTAGAAGTATTGGGTTAAAGTTAGGATGTTACACATCTTAATATAACATGCTAATGTTAAGGTGACATAAAACATATGGAAATGATCCTCTAGACTCCTTGAATTAAAGGTTATGAGAGGTGATCTAATAAGAAAGTGATCCTTTGGACTCCCCAAATTAAAGGTTATGAAAGGTGATCCTAGCCCCCTATCCCGTACTTAAAAGTCGGGTGTTAACCTATCCTGAGGATAAGAGTATGCTAGTGATGACTAGTGTGGTATGAGCTCATAACCTAGAACTCTCAAGAGGAGAGAGTAATAGGGTGGCCCAAAGGAGAGAAAGAATAGTTTAAGTCACCTAAAGAATAAAATAAAGTAATTCATCCTATGTTTACCATGTTTTATATGCACCACTTATATTTCTATATAGTAATGTTGCACCTTGTATTGACATGTATTTCATGATGAGGTGTGTTGCATTCATAACATCCAAGATGCATCGTAAAATGAACAGGCCTCGAAATTGGTATTTTAGAACTTAATAATTGAACCTTATGCATGCTCACTGTTTCATAATGAAACCCGAGGTTCCTGAGGACGTAGATGATGACACTAGGAAAGGAGGACGCCCTATTGAGATTCTTTATCAAGTTTCTTACTCTATCTATCTTTTCTTTCCATCGCGTCTTCAGAGAACGATGGCAGCATTCGTGATCTACGTTGACGGCCGACTTGGGAGCTCTATTTTGATGCCAAACACTAGTCATACTATTTCATGGGCCATTGTTCCATCTGCATGTTCGTGTTTCTGGACTACTCGTTTTCTCATCCAGTCACCAGTTTCTACTTCACCCCTAATTCACCCTTTGCCAATGAGCTCTTCTTCAAGCGTGCGTGCCCCCATGGAGAGTGGACTCGTCGCACCTCTACTGCTACCTCGGCTGTTCGTGACTACCCAGAGTATGTTCCTCGCTCTCCACCAGCTCATTCTGAGACTGATCCCTCCGAGGACTCAGCAACAGAGATCCCATCCATTGGCTCTTCTCCCACCGTGCCTATGGAGATCGGTGGAGGCAGCGAGCCTACGGTGATGCAGTCGATTCGAAGAGGCAGAGTGAGGATGATACCCCATTGTGGAGCTCATGCCTAACCCTCTCACTATTTGGCCACACCGACCAAACTGGCTCAGTGGGTTGGTTATGTTTCTCTCCCTTGGGACAGACAGCAGTAGTAGTTGGTAGCAGGTGTAGTAGTGCACATGCGCATATCTTGCATAGGATAGCCTTCTTTTGTTTTTAGAGGTTATCTACTTTAGGTGCACTTGAGTAGGCCAAGTTTCTGGTTGATGCATTTTATGTTTCTCTATGTATTCGCACGAATGACTGTACTAATGCTACTACTTGATCTTGGTGTATGGTAAAACTTTTTATATATGTATCCATGGTAGTTTATTATATATCTTGTGTTTCATTTATTATATGAATGTCTACTGTTTGTTATATGCGAAAAGAACGGCCTAGTTTTACTTTACGCACGTCTCAAGTTTTCACTTTCTATTTCAAAAAAAAAAAATTTACCTATATTTTTGTTAAGTATTTTCTAAAAATTAGAATTAAGAACCGGAACAAAAGAGCAATAACTAATAATTAACTTGAATACACTCCAGGCATGTTAGGTTAAATATTAGGTTATTACAATATGAGTATGCATAAGCTAAATGCAATGATTTTCTTTACTTTGGTAGTTATATTTGTATGTATAGAGTGCACGAGAAGGGGATTGAATCATGCTTTACTTCTTTGAACCAATCTAAAACATTTAATAAAAAACTATCAATAATAAAGCTTGAAGTACACTAGAAAGTAACATTAGTTGTTTCAAAATGTAAATTTCTAAAGTATCGAATAAATAACAGAATTGATAAACTAATATAACAGCATAAGTTAAACTATAAAGGAAAATGGAGAAAAAAAAAGAGATCAGGGAAAAGAAAATGAGACACAAAAGATTTTATATTGGTTAGGCCAAATCGGCCTACATTCAGTACTCAACACACATTGAGGTTCCACTAAACATCTTTCTTAAACTGAGAAAGAAAAACTGGATAGTCTTTACATTAGCCTTCCCAAGCTCTCATTTGTGACTAACAAACAACCCCTACTGTCACAAATTGAGTAGTTATTCACCAGCCTCTCCAAGCTGAACTGAATAGTTATTCACTAGCCTTTCCAAGCTAACACCTATGACCAATAGATAACCCCTACTCTCACGAACCTAAGTAGTTATTCACCAGCCTCTCCAAGTTGAACCAAGTAGTTATTCACTAGCTTCTTCAAGCTGAACCCGTGACAAGTAAACTAACTATTACTGTCCCATTAAAAGTAGTCTTTAACTAGCCTTTCTAGGCTAAACCGTGACTAGTAAAAACACTTCACTGTAAGTTATCTCATACTGATTGCTATTGGATTAAGGATACAAAGGTATTCTATTTGGGTAGCCACTCAAACTAACCTACACTAAAATTTTGTTAACATATACATGAATAACCTGGGAAAACTTGAATGACTTCTTTCTATCATTTCTTCCTAGGAAGAACATATATCTATTTAAGAACATAGAAAATAGATTTTTACAAGTAATGAATCTGATTACATGATGATATAAACCTTAATAGATATGATGAGAGATTTTCACAGAGTTTCTTCCTTTAAGCAGCGTCAAATCTCTTATTTGTTTGAGCACAGTATCTCTATTGATAGATGGTCTTCTTTGTGACCATTGCCCTTGCTCAGATCTCCAAGTGACATATGTTGATCATTCATTTGTGTCTTGGAAAAGTAGTCTACAACAATAGGTTAACAATTTGTTAGATCTATTGTAGAAGCCATTGTGGCATTGAGGTTTCTAATGTCTCTTCAAAAACTACTCTTACTTTCTGAACATGGTTTCTGAACTCTTTCTTCTAGAAGCTAGAGTAGTTGATCCAATTAGCAGAAAAAATGACATGCTAGTTCTGACACTGGGTTTGACTTTAAATTTGAATTTTACAAATTCAAATTTCCCTCATTTTTCAGTAACATTCAGTGCTTCACATGGAAGTGAGCATTCTAATGTGTAGTGTTAGTTCCTTGATGTTTCTTTGATCTTCTAGTCTTCAATCCAAGTTTTATGATGATGAAAGAATTGCGATCACACTGATTAAAGATAGTGTAACACTAAGTTCTCTGAGTTTGTTTGATATCTTCATTGTAAACGTACTTTCTGATCATCAGTGCTACTTTCTAAAGACTTATGCCTTGGTTTCTTATTCTTGATATGATTATCTTTCATCCGTAAACTATGCATTCGACCTTTGCATGATATAACATTCACTTCTATTAATTTCAATCTCTTCAAATGAAATAAATCATGTTAATACATGCAAAGTGAAATTATTCTCGCTTAAAGTGCATGTTATGCAATCCGATTATACTTGTAAGCTATGTCAAGAAACTCAAGAAAAACATTATGTAACATCCTAATTTTTAACCCAATACTCTAGAAGATAATTAGGTTAATCATTAGTCTGTTACGTCATAGTTTCCTTATTACTTTAAAATACTTAGCGGAAATACTGGTAAATTTTTTTTTTGAAATATAAAAGCAAAGTGAGAGCCGCGCGACATGATAATTAATAATGCACGAAAGGTAATAAAGCAAGCATCGCATAGCAACATGACATAAGCAAGTAAAGGCACATCATAATAACATTGAACTGCATATTTATATAATATATGATATGCCCACTTGTGTAGAGTGGGGCTTAGTTTGATACATCATAAACAGATACAACTATAAGAAAGTACAAAGGGAAATACGACGGAATATGTAAAAGCAACTCCCCTACCCAAGTGCAACTAAAGGGATAACCTCTAAACCAAAGGGGGTCCATCCTCATCTAAGTGGTGTGTGCTCTACCCGGGTACTCCATCGGTCGTACGTCACCTCCTACTGACGTCCATCTCGCGAGCGAGGCACATATCCGGGAAACTGGGCAAGCTCCTCGGGCGTAAAGAGGCAGAACGGGGATCGAGAGTGACCCCCGCAATATGGCCGCATCTCCAGTCGTCGTGCAAGCCGTGGCTGAGTCACGGTATCCTCACTGCCCTCCCTCATCAGTGGTGGAGTGGGGGCGAAGCTCTCGCTATACGGATGGGTAGGCGGGTCCTCGGAAGGGTCGGTCTCCGAGAAGTAGGTTCGGGGCACGTAATCGGGATAGTCACGCATGGCTGAGGCGGCGGTGTGCATGCGGAGCACTCTCTCGTTATGCGTACGCACGCGCTCAAAAACCGCTCGTCGTTGCCGTAGGGTGCTGTCGGGGAGAAGCGATGGGTATGCACAGGGTGAGCGAAGGGACGTCCCACGAACATGAAGACTCGCACCGTACACTATCCCTCAAAATGGTATGACCCGTGATCCGGGTCATAGTGCACCTCCCACGTCGGGGTGTCCACAAAAACCACGAACGTCGCCATCTAAAGACATGACAGAAAAAAAGAGATAGAAGGAGTGAGAATCTTGCTAAAGAATCTCAGTAGGGCCTCCTACTACCTAGGTGTCATCATCTATGTCCTCAGGAACCTTGGGTTTAGTTATACAAAATAAGTGAGCATGCATAAATATCTATTTTTAGGTTCTGAAACATAATTAGCCAAGGTCCGTTCATTTTAGCATGAATCTTAATGACATGGATGCAATCATATTAAAGAATGTATGCATGGCTCTACTTAATGCAAGAATGATAATCTCAATCAATAGGAACATCATAATAGTGGCATAAAGTGGCAATTAAATTCTCGTATGGGAAACTTTGTGACATAAACATCATAATTTACTTTCTCATAGGCCACCCTAAAAGACAATTGCTCTGGGGGTGCTTGGCCGAACCGGTGTCACCCAGAACGTGTCACATCTCTAGGTTATGAGCTCATACCTTAACTAGTCGTCGCTAGTTCTTACTTATCAATCCCGATAAGCGTAACATAATCATAAACATAATCCCGACTTATCCAGTATGGGCTAGGGGGCATTTCTTGGGGGTGCTCGGCCGAACCGGTGTCACCCAAGAATTCATCTTGGTACCGATGTCACATGAGTTCTCTGGAGGTGCTCGGCCGAACCGGTGTCATCCGAGAACTCATCTTAGTACCTTATAAAAATCTCATAGGTTTTTAAAAGCTTTCTGAGTCCCAAATTTGTCAGAAATTCGGCAGCATAACTGCCGCATGCCGAATTTCTTCCAAATTCTTCTTTATGCCACATAAGTCATCCAAACATGCATCCTCCTTCATAATTTCCATGGATTCACATAATCATTCTCATGCGTTTACAAGCAACATTAAAAAAAATCCATTATGCTCTTGATCCTACAGTATCTTATGCTTTGATTCTTACGGGCCTTAAACTTGTGATGTAATTAACCTATCATCTTCTATCAACCTTTTATGCACCTAAGGGTTCTCTTCTAATAGATCTCATTATTATTTATGCTCTCTATTAAATCTGAACAACGTCATTTCTTAGGGGCAGCATTATAAACTTAAAATTGCAGGGTTCTAGAACTTACATTTTAGACCCTTTCTTGGTTCTGTCTTCGCCTAAGGCGCTATAAGTTCAACCTAAACCGATTATGAGACATTCCTATGTCTAAGAACTAATTATAAGCCTTGTTCTCTTCATTATAAGGTTGCTGGAAAGATTCTAAAAAATTAAATGTTCTAGGGGTTCTAGAATTGCGGTTTTACGGTTTTCTAGTTACTAGTTTCTCTATAGGTGCTAAAATTCAATCCTACTTCAATTGTAACCAAATTTTTCATGATTAAACAATCCTAATCTGATTATATTCCCATTGAAATAGTTTGGGAAGTGTCCAAAGGTAAATGGATTAAAACTATGCTAAATCTTGACTTTACGGTTTTTCTAGAAAACTAGTTTCTTTCCTATCATGCATAGAAATGTTCCTACCTCATCATACATAATTTTTACTCATTCAAACACATCAAAACATCATCATACAGCAGAAAACGTATCATGGAAGAACCAAAACATTAAGTCTCCAAAAAGATGCATAACTTGATATTTTTAAAACATATAAGTTGCTAGTTTCTCTTGGGACCATTTTTAGGACTTCGAAAACTCTTTTGCAAACCATTTTATTTTGTAAAAGAGCTAAAAACATCCTTAGGTCAGTGACCACTTAATCCCTCCTTAAAAGAGTATTAAATTCATAATTCTTGTTGGTCTTATTCTCATAAACTTCATGAGGTTTTAAAGAGAATCTTAAAACTTAGATTGTTGGCCCTTGTAGCTAGATGAATCTCCTTCCAAGTTCATCATCACTACATGGCCGAAATTATGCATTCAAAGAATGCCTCCACATTAGACTTTAACTTGAGATAAAATGGGCAAGTCTTTGAGCTCTAAGGTCTTTAAGTGATGACATAATTTAAACATGCTATGCACTTCATTTTTATTCTTCCTTACAAAGTAAAGTGAGAGCTTAAAGTAAATATGCAAGACTTGAAATATAAATATGCAAGGCTTGAATTAAATATGCAAGACTTGAAATATAAATATGCAAAGCTTTAAAATATAAATATGCAAGTTCATTTCTTTATTTTAGTGCTCTAGGCTCAGCAACAATCGACTTTAAGGCGAAATGGAAAGGCTTTGAGATTTAGTTAGGTGATGGTGCAATTCTCATTTTAAATCTTTATGTTCTTTAGTGATGAAAAGTAAATATGCTAGACAAGAATATAAATATGAGATGCAATCCATTCTTTATCCTTTAACTTTAAGTGATGGCTTGGAAATTAAATATGAATGCAAAGCTCAAAATAAATATGTAATGCATAAGTTTGAATTTAAATATGAATGCTAGTCCATTTTATTTCTTACTAGAGCTCATACAAGACTTTTGAAGGAACTTAGACCTCAACCCAAACTTATCATAACAAGATAAAGTAAAGATAAGGGTGAACCTCAAGGGTTCTTTAAAAACACAAAGTTTCTTTTCTTGAGATGTGGTCATAGATAACATTTTTATTAAAACTCAAGCTCTAGAGACCTCATTGTGATGAACCCCTAGCCATCATCTAGAAGCTCTCATCATCAAGCCATTAAGAACCTCATTGGCCAACATAGCCGAAAATGTGAAGGAAGAAAAGGAAAAGGAATCGAAACTTTTAAGAAGAAAAGGAAACATTTGAAACTCTAGAGACCATGATCTTGGTGATGTATTAACACCAACATCATGAGTCCCCATCATTGAGTTCAAGTAACCATTTTAAAATATCATCAAGGAAAAAGGTTTCAAGGTTCAAGAAGAAAGAATAAAAGAAAACATCTTTAACTTAAGAACAAAGATCAAGCTTTTGAGGTTTGTTCAAGTGATGAACATCATCATGAAACCCTCATCATCAAGCTCTCATTCCTTTGCTCTCAAGGCTCATGGCCGAAAACAAAGAGGAGGAGAAGAAGAAAAGAAGTTCTAAAAAGATTCAAGAGAAACTATGAACACATAAATAGATTAAGAACTTTAAATGAATGAAGCTCTTGAAAGAAAATCCCTACCAAGTGATTTGAAGGTTGGGATGAGAGAAGAGGGTGAAGAACTTGAAGAACTTGGAGACTTAAACTTGAGAGAAAAAGGAAACTTTGAAGTGCTCTTTGAAAACTTACACTTAGCAAATGAACCCAAAATGATGCAAGTTCACCCAAGCAAGCTATTTATAGAGAAATGAAACAAATGCAAGGTGCAAATGAAGAAGGAAGTTTCGGCCATCAGCACAAAGGGCAGCCCACGAGTTCTATGAGGTGAGATAATGTGGTCTTGAGGCATGGTGAGGTATGGTTCAAAGTATGGTGTGGTATGGTTCAAGGTATGGCTCAAGCATGGTCCTTTGAATGAGAAACAAATCAACATGTGTTGTAAATGAGAGAGAGAGGGCTGAAATTGCATCAGCCATGGGGAGGGTTTTCTTGCATTTTAATTGTGGTTTAGAGTTGTGTTTAGGTGTATCTTTGATTAGGAATAAGATTAGGAATTTGTAAGAAAGTGTTTAGGTGAGAAAATGGGTAATCAAGGTTGTCAAGACATAATTAAGGAGTGTTCTTGCATCATTAGTGAGTTATAAACTCATTTTAGTGTATAAACAATTCTAGACACAATTCCTTGATTTAAGGAATTGGAGAGAGAAAATACTATTCAAGATTCTAAGAGTGAAATCTTGAGTTTTAGAAAAGAGATTTAAATCTAATCTAAGCAATTTTAGGTTCTAATTAATTTTAATAATTTATTTTGACTCTAGATTAATTATGGAAATTAATTAATCTTCGATTAGAGTCCAATATTACTTAGGTTTGCTTAATTACATCATTAAGCTCAAAAATACTATTCTAAGGGCAAAATCGTAATTTTGTGCTAAAACTGCCCGGGACCACTGGGACTCAAATAGATGTTTTGAAACATGTAAAAACATGATTTTAAACCTTTGGGGAAAGTTTCGGACTCAAATGGCACCTTTACCCATGTAAAAACGCTATAGGGGTATTTTGGTCATGTTGACCTGAAACTGCAGAAAATGAGATTTTCGCCTCCGGAACCACTCAAGGGTCATTCAATCCCCTTCAAACATTGAGTTGGCCCTTCGAGGACTGCCGGGTTGGCCATCCTCGAATTCCGGGCCGAAATGACCTCAGGGGCATTTTGGTCATTTTCCACTCAGACAGAAAATCGGGGCATTACACATTAGACATTCTTCAAAATTTTTTCTTTAAATTGGTTATGTTGTTATTCAAAACATGTTGCCTTGAAGCTTTTTGAAGATTTCTGGAGCTAACAATCTCCCCCTTTTTGATGATGAGGAACTAATTTGAAAAAAATCTTTGAAGAGATATTGAAAGAAATATTATTGAATATACATCGTGACAATTTATATTCTTTCAACTTATCACTGAATGTGATTTTCAGGAAGTTCTTTTCTTAAGGCTTGATATGAATAAGAAAAGCATCTCATAGGCTTAAGTGACTTTGAATCATAGTTGTCTTTTTTCCTAAGACTTTGGATAGGCTCAAATGCTTTCTAAAAGTATCAAAGCAATATGTTAAAGGAAATATAGTTTGAGCCCTGTTCACACAAGCAGCTTGATTTTCAGTCATAAAAGGAACTTTCTGAAAATCCATGTGCTTGAATATAAAACAAGTAATACCTATGATATTTTACCTTAATTAATTTCGTATTCAGCACATCTTTATCTAAATGAATTTTTGAAATGAATGCTCAAAGATATATGATAAACATAATAGAGCAAGCATGATACTGAGAGAAAAAAACCATACTGGTACTTATGTAGTCTTTCATACTCAATGAAACCCTAATATAGTTCTATCAGCATATTGCTACACAAGGTTTCTGAAACTCATTAGGGATTACTCCCAATATTAGCAAAGCATAGATGAGCTTTTTCTTGAGCTGCGAAACTTTTCTCATAAGTATCAGAGCATAAATGCAAACTTGTAAAACAAAGCTTAAAACATATGCTTTTCAAATAAGCTTAAAACATATGTAAAACATAAGCTTAAAACATATGCTTTTCATATATATATATGAATTAGAACATAATACATTTTATAACACTTAAGCATAGCACACTTTGAGAGGATTCTCAAGCTCACAAACTGATCTTAGTTGTATCAAAACATGTAGGAAAGGTTTCTGAAGACTGTCAGAAACTATGTGTAACACGTGGGGACGAAGTCAAGAAGTGATCACCGGTGCAAGAAGACACGAACAAGGAGCGCCTCCTGGCAGACTTCTAAGCAAAGGGGTATATGAATGAACCAATTACATACTCGAATGAGAGGGATCCTGAGACTGTGTAGGTATAGGACTATTCAGTTAAGGAAGGCTTATATGAATTGATTGGTACTACATATACCAACAAGAAGCATCTTCTTTTCAGTAGCCCATTACTAAAAAACTCCACAGTTAAGCTTGCTTGACTTGGAGTAATTTTGGGATGGGTGACCTCCTGGAAAATTTTCCAAAGAAGCATGTGAGTGAGGACAAAGTACACTGAAAAGACCCGTCTTGGTTTGTGGGAACAGCTATTAATCCATAAAGCAACAGGGGATGTTAAAATGGTATTAGAGCCTACACCTCTTCTAGTACGGTGTGGTTCGGGAACGAACCAAGCAGAAGCTGGTGGGCATGTAACGCACAGGGACAAAGTCGGGGAGTGATCGTCGATGCAAGAAGGCATGGACAAGGAGTGGCTCCTGGTAAACTTCTAAGTGGAGGGGTACATGAATGAATCGATTATACACCCGAATAAGAGGGATTGATACTACCTATACCAATAATATGCATCTTCTTTTTGGTAGCCCATTACTAAAGAACTCCATAGTTAAGCGTGCTTGACTTGGAGCAATTTTGGGATGGGTGACTTCCTGGGATGTTTTCCCAAGAAGCATGTGAGTGAGGACAAAGTACGCTGAAAAAACTCGTGTTAGTTTGTGGGGATAGTCGTCAATCCATAAAGTAGTAGAGGATGTTACACTATGAACAACTATATTTTGATCAAGTTATATAGAGATTTTTGAAAATATCTAATATGTGTGTCAAAGAGAATGTGTTTTAAAAAAGAAATATTTTTAAGCACATCATACATATCGAGGTACATCAGATAGGTATGAGTATCAGAGCAATAGTAGAGAGATCTTGTGCTTCTAAAGATACTTAGCAGAGCTAATCATAAATATACACATGTGAGCTAAATATCCTAGCGTGTTGATGATTAAGCAAGACAAAACACACACATAAGAGATAAGAAGTAAAACATCTATCAGCATAATATATGATTAGCTGAGCATAAGTAAGCATCGATATATATTAAAGCCTAAAAACATATATATATATATATATATATGTATCAGAGCTTTAAAAGAAACAAAGCTTAAGACAGATATGCATTAGAATCAAACATATAGCATAAGCATGATATTTGAACAGATATAATGAATTGTATAAAACATGATAAAGTATCTATCAAAGCATAAAAAATAGAACAACAAAAGAATATGTATGCTAAAGAACACAAAAAAAATTCTCTAAGCTCCCCCTAAGTATAGGCTACCCGTGAATTCCATAGCACTTGATTTTCTTCAAGTATATTTTTTCTCCCCCTTTTGATATTAGCAAAAGAAGGTGTGCTAGGAATATAAAACACCATTTTTAGCCTCGACATTTTAGAATGTGAAGAATCTGAGGCTATAATTCTTCAACTTGTCTTAGCTGGGCGCCATGCTCTATAATTGTTACCTCAAGCCTATCTCATCTAGAGCCAATCTCTCTCAGATGCCGTAGGATGATTTGATGGAACTAAGAGCTTGGTGGAAGCTCAGTTGAGGATGGAGGCGATCAGCTGATGGGTGTAGGAGCAGTTATAGGAAAAAGGCTCAAGAATGTCTAGGGGCACAATCTGCCTGACTTAGGCGATTCAGCTTGAGTTTTAGCATGTGCATCAGGAGGTGGATCAGCTTTTGTCATTCTAACCTCTTCTTCTTCTATTTGGGTGATGTGAATAGAAGGAGGAGGTTGAGGCACGATTATAATGATAATGGTGCTAGGTTCATGTTCCTCTTCATAAAGTTCTTCAATGATGGGCTCTATTTGAGACACCTCAGCCATGGGCCTATAATTGATTATAGCACTCAGTCTAGCTTTCTCTCTACTAAGCAAGCTTTCTTCTTCTTCAAATGATGATGCTCCTGCTTGTTCTTCTTCTTCTTCGTCTTTTTCTTCAATGTCTTTAGAGTCACCAACAATGAGTTGGTAACCAGCCTCTTCATATTTTGTGATTTCCTTCCTCAGTATGGAGATTCTTGACTCATCATAAGCATCTATTTGCACTTGAGCCAAATGTCTTTCTTACTGATGACTTTCACTGGTTTGGGCACTATATGAGTTTCTTGAGGAGAAGACTCTTGTTTTCTTTTTATCCTTCTTTCTTTAAAGTATTGAAGCAGAGTGGCTTCCTCCTCTTCTTCCTCTGAGTTCTCTGGATAACTTTCTATGAGCACTAGCTTTCTTTTTCCTTTAGCTTTCTCTCGTTGAGACTCGGCCTTATGAGAGGCTTTTCTAGCTTGATCACCTCTTCTTCTGGGAGTCTACCTTGTTAGTTTAAAAATTTGGAGAATGGACCTTTTTCTTGATGTTCTGAAAGAAAAAAGTATGAAAGAGGTTCCCTCCAAAAGCTCATGTCTCTCAGTGACAAGGGCGAAGTGCATATGCTAGAGAAGCCTAGTCAACAACATTCCATATGGAACACTGGCAGTTCTTCATTTTTCTTTTGTGGTTGTGCTCATCATATAGTCCTGAATGAGCATTGGCAGGTTTACCTTCCTCTTTGCTATCAGACAATAGAGAAGCATGCAGTCCATGCCAATAAGCACGTATGTGCTTCCAATATATGGTAAGATAGAGAATTAAACCACTGTATATACCTTCCTAGCCCTAGAACTTAACAAGGTTGTGGTGATTTCATTGGGCTTATGAAGAATGGAATTAGTTAGATGTTAGTTCTAGAACTCTATCAATATGTGCTTATTTGTTTTGAATGACAACAAAGTCAATTTAAAGAAAATACTTTGAAGAATGACTAATATTTGTCTTGAGTTTCTTGTAAGATCATAACAGGTCTATATCATTTAACAAAAACAAGGCTTATTCAAATGGGGATAAAATTCACTCTTCATGTGTAAACATGTTAATTTCATGTTAAAAGATACGGTCTGAAAAGGAAGTGAATATTATATCCTTATTCAAGCTTAAAAAAGCTAACGATTTGAAGAAGATATCAGTATTGCAAGAAATCAAGCTTTTGAGACTTCAGAAAGTAGCACTAGACTTTAGAAAGTACACTTGAAAGGAAGATATCAAATAATCTATGAAGCCAAAGTGATCTACTATCTTCAATCATCACTTTTGTGAAGTTTGAATCATCAATGAATGATAATTGAAGGCACAAAGACTCATTCTTCATAAAGGAAATGATACCGAAGTTTAGAAAGCTTATTCTCAGGAAAATAGTGTTTTTAACTAGAAAAAGGAAGGAAATTTGAATTTGCTTTTGAAAAAGTCAAATCCCATTGTCAGAACTAGTCAATCATCTCTTTTGCCTTAGAAGTCAACTATCTAAATATTCTAGAAGAAAGAGTTCAAAAACCATGGTTGAGAAAGTAAAAAGTAATTTCTGACAAGCAAGTAGGGTATACTTCTAGACTATCTTTCTAAGACACAAATAGATAATCAACACGTGTCCCTAGAAAATCTAATTTAAGGCAACGGTCTCAAGGAAAACCTCTATAAATAGAGATGTTGTGCTCTTCAAATACATAAGACTTAACGCTGAAAAATAAAGTTGAAACGCTGCTAAGTTATCCCTTAATCTCTTTGTAAAATTCTTCACTATTTGTAAATCATTTCCTTGGGTATAAAATCTTCTTTCTACACCTTATAGTTCATATGTTTTTCCAAGGTGGAAAATTTAGAAAGAAGTCATTCAAGAATTTCCAAGATCTTTTCATTGTGAATCCAAAGAAATCTTGAGTGTAAGTTAGTTTGAGTAGCAACCCAAACATATAATCTTTGTATCCTTGATCTATAAGTGATCAATGTGAGATAGCTTGAAGAGGCTTATCAAATACTACTTGTAATATGATAGTAAAAGTATTTTACTTGTCACGATTTGTTAGCTTGGAGAGGCTAGTGCAAGACTACTCAGTTTAGCTTGAAAGACTGGTAAAGAACTTCTTAGTGTGTGACAATAGAGGTTGTCTGCTGGTCACTGAACATAGCATGGGAAGGCTACTATAAAGACTATTTTTATTTTTTCTCAAGTTGGAGAAAGATTTAGTAAAACTCAATGGTTGTTGAGAACTGGATGTAGGCAAGATTGGTCGAACTAGTATAAAATTCCTTGTATTGTAACTCTCTTCCCTTTCTTCTCTTTTTTATATCCATATCTATCTTATTATCAGTATCTATTTTGAAAAACTACTTTACGTTTCTCTGTTGCTTATCCAATTCAGAAAGCTCTTTTTCTGAAATCACTAACATTGTTTTTCGCTGCACTACAAGTGTTACACTTGATAGTTTTTGATAAAGTTTTTTTTAGAAGTTTATCAAGAATATTAAAAGGAAGAACATGATTTAACCCTCCCTTCTTATGTGCTTTTCTACCTACATTAGATACTTGACATGTAACATCCCGATTTTTCTATTTGAGAGAAAATGACCAAAATGTTCCTGAGGTCATTTTCCACCTAGAATTCGAGGATAGCTGACCTGGCGGTCCCCGAAGGGTCAACTCAATGGTCGAAGGGGGTTGTATGTGAATGAATGTTAATAGAGCAAAAAAATCCCTTTTTCTGAGTTTACGAGTCAAAATGACCAAAATACCCCTATAGCGTTTTTACGCGAGTATAAGTGCCGTTTAAGCCCGGGAATTTCCCGAAAGGTTTAAAATGATGTTTTTCTAAGTCTAGGCATGTCTGTTTAAGTCTCGGTGGTCCCGAGTAGTTTTTGTACAAAATTATGATTTTGCCCCCACATAGTGCATTTTGGACCTAATGATATGATTAGCAAAACCTAAGCAATATTAGGCTCTAATTAAAGAGTAGTAAATTCTAATTACTAATTTAGAGTCAAAATAACTAATTGAGGTTAATTAGAACCTAAGATTACTTAGAGAAACTCAAAACCCTTTTCTAGTGTTAATTCTTTTATCTAAAAATAGTATTTTCTCTCTCCAATTCCCTAAATCAAGGAAACATGTTGGCATTGGATTCCAAGTTAATGGAGTTTGACTTCATGAATTTAGTGAGACCACCTTCTAATCTAGTCTTTTATGGCCCTAATCACCTACTTACTTACCTAAACACTTGGTCACAAAACTCTAATATTTGGCCTAATCAAATACTACCCCTAAGCTTACACCTAATACACATTAAATTGTGATTTTTGTAATGCCCCAATTTTTACTGTAATTTTTACTGTCATTAGAAATTATCGAATTACTGTAGGTAATTATTACATAAGATTTGAGGCCGAACAATCCTCAATAAAGGAATATAACATTAGAAGAGAGGTTGGGAGCGATTCATGCGAGAGTCGCAAATCCCGAATTTCTGTACGTATAAAATGACCAAAATTCCCCTGAAGTTATTTTATTCAGAAAATGAGGATCGTGGGCCCCACCTATTCTCAAGGGGATGTTTTGATGATAATAAGGGATTGTTTGTGTTATGTGTGGTAATAGAGCAGAAGGATCTCAATTTTGAGTTCGACGTGAAATGACCAAAACGCCTCAAGGTCGCTTTTAACTTCGATGTGCGTGCCGACTGAGCCCGAACCTCACTAAAATGTTTTAAAATTTGTTTTTAAGCCATGATTAACCATTGGTTAAGCTCGGGTGGCCTCGGCGATTTTAAGTGAAAGTACGATTTTGCCTATTTTTGGGCGGTTTTGAATTTCGGGATTTTTGATTCGTATACCGAAACCTAAGCAATATCAGGCTCAAATTAAAGCTTATTAAATTCTAAATATTAATCTAGAGTCAAAATTATGTATTTAGATTTATTAGAACCCAAAATTGCTCAAAAACACCCAAATTGCTTACTAATTCACTTAAGCCCTTAGCAGTAAATTCTCTAAATTACATGAATACCTTGCCTACACCTAAATAATGCATGGAACACACAAATTTCACTTCTTTGGGCTGTAATGGACGAAATTATTGATGCCATTATGCAGCTAAATTATTGCCAAAAGTTGCACTAAAATAAAATGCCAAAATGTCACCATAAGAGACATAATTCCTTAATTTCATACAACTTTGTCTAAAATGATTTTTCCTCCCTTATTTCTCCTGCAAAATTCCGTCAACTATCTCCTCATTTTGGCCAATTAGAAGCCTCAAAATCTTCTATAAATAGGCTTGCTTGAGTGGTCTTGGAATGCTTTGTTCATAACTAGTTTTTAGGAGCACCAAAAACTTTCTTTCTTCCTCCTCTTTGGCTGAATTCTTTCTTCAATTTTTCAAAGAGATTTTGTTTCATTTCACTTCAAGAAATCAAGTTCTTTTCCTCTTCTTCAACTCAGATTAAGTAGGGAGTAGTTTCTAAATTTATTTCTATGCTTTGAGGAGTTGTGTTTTTAGCTCAAAATGATGAAATTATGAACTTACCTTAGCTTTTCATTTCGGTTTTCTTCTTCATTTTTCTTTAACCAATTCGGCCATATGGCCTAGGTGGGACTAAGATGATGGCTTGATGATGAGGACCTTGAGGGTGGGTTGTAAATCCATCACAAGTTAGGCCTCTAAAGCTTGAAAATTCCACTTGATGCAAAACTTTAAAGAATAATGCTTTATGATGCTAAAACAAAGATTTTTAGTTTAGAACTTGAAAGATGTATTTTCCAAGCTTGTATTTCATGTTTATGTTTCAAGTCATCACTTAATCTTTCAAGATAATAAAGAGGTTGCATCTCATATTTAATTTATGCTCTCACTTTATTTTATAATGGCTAAAAGAATCACAGCATGGCATGTTTATTTTATGCCATCACCTAAAGATCCTAGAGGTCAAAGACTTGGCCATGTATCACAAGCAAAGAAATATGATTATTGGAGTTAAAGAATTTATTCTTTAAAAAGTCTTGAGATTGGAGCTTAAAAGGATGTAATAATAATTCTCTTCTCCCTTCACTTTGGTCCTGCGGACTCATCGCCGCTCCGGTTTCTTAATATTCTCTTCTCCCTCTCTTGGTCGTGTGCGGATTACCGCCGCTCCAGTTTCTTGCATCATGTTTATATTTCAAGTTCTTGCATCATGTTTAATTTTCAAGTCATCACCTTAAATCTTAAAGATAAAGAAATGGAATTGCATATCATGTTTATAATTCCAAGCTATCACCTTATAAAGATAAAATTAAAATAAGGTTGCATAGCATGTTTATAATTCTAAGATGTCACCTAAATCTCTAAAGCTCGAGACTTACTCCTTTTATCTTAAGTGAGAATTTTAATTGTGAAGATCCTCCCAAGTTTGACAAAAGAACTAGTTTCTAAATGAGTTTTAAGACTTTGCAAGGATTTTACGGGGAACTAGTATTTTATATGCACTTAAAATATGATTCTATGTAATTGCATGAGGTTCATGAGTCGGCCACTGATCTGAGTTTAGTATCAATGTATGATAATGATTTGATATGTTTGAAGTTGTGATAATTATGGTTTATTGTTAAGAGAATGATTCACTACATGTTAGAGATAAAACTAGCTCCCTAGAACAACCAAAGAGCTAGAATTTACCTAGTTTTTGACCCCTTTAAGTTTAGCCAATGCCAAATCTGTTTTGGTATGTTATAATTCTGTCTAGTGTAACACCCTAGTAATTAACCAGATACACCTAGGTTGAATCTGATTAATGACTAGACTTTACTCCTTGCTTTGGTTCTTTCTTCATAATTTGAAAATACTTAGTGAAATTACGAGCCATTTTTTTTTAAACACATAATTGAAAACATGAGCCGAGTACAACGTGAACGAGTAAGCGGGGTATAATAAGACGTTTAAGAATATATCACATCATATCACTTAGGCTCCATCATATAACATCCATAAGCACATTATAGCATATATTTACATACAATAACCTCACTCAAAGGGTGGGTTATGTTCATACATCATTATCTTATGCAAACCCATAAAAGAAAATATACTTAAGGAAATACATGCCCCTAAACTAGATAACTCCATAAGCCGGGAAGGTTATCCTAAAACTAGGGTGCATGATCACACATAAATCTACTAAGAACCTTCTATGGCCACTGACATGGAAATGGGGAATAAATCCGATCCATCGATGAGCTCCCTCGGGACGGGACACACGAGATGCACCAGGCTGGGGTCGCATGGGCGGCCTTCTCGCTAACCTCGGCTGAACAACTGTTTCCTCACTACCCTCTCTTACACGTGGGAGTAGGAGCAGAGCTCTCAGAATATACATGAGTAGGAGTGTCCTCTGAAGGATCAGTTTCAGAATATCTCGTCTGGGGAACATACTCTGGAAATCCATGGACAGCAGATGAAGCGGGATAAGAACGTAACATCCTTTCATCAAGTGGGCGTGCATGTTCGAAAACCATTTCATCGCCATAGGGAGAAGTAGGAGAAAATCGATAACTAGGGACAGGATGTGCAAATGGACGACCTATGTAAATAAAAACACGAATCGCAAGACCTCTCCTTCAAAATGATACGAGCGATGCAGGATCATAGTGGAATTCCCAAGTAGGGGTATCAACGAGCAGGGCGAATGTCGCCATTTGAATCTGGAGACAATGACGGAAATAAAGAAAAGGGAGTGAGAATCTTGCTAAAGAATTCTCAGTAGGGTACCTCCTTCTATAGTGTCATCATCAAAGTCCCCAGGGACCTCGGGATTATTCTAAAATAGTGAGCATGCAAAGATTCATTTTAAGTTCGGACAAATACTTAACCGAGGTTCGTCAATTTTTAATCATGCGTCTTATAATGCATCTTATTCTTAACATGTCATATTTACAATGAACATTTCCTTTATCATTACATCATATTCCTCATCATCATTATCAAAATAACATGCATAAAAGAACGTCATATAATATTAGCTACACATGGACACAATGCACATATTTCATTTCTTTAGTGCCTTTGATGACTTAAAATCTTATCATCATCATTATTTTCCTTGGGCCACCCTATACCCCACCCTTTTGGGAGTAATTTAGGTTATGAGCTCATATTTTACTAGTCGTCACTAGCATATACTTATCCCTTTTGATAAGCTAAAGTCCCGACTCTACCCTTTTGAGAGAACGGGTTAGGGTGCTAAAATCACCTTTTCACCACCTATAGTCGATGGTTCCAAAGGATCATTTTCTTATAAGTTTAAGTCATCATTAAATCTTTGCATGTTATATCATAATACAATTCATAAACATCATAACATTTTCTCATTTATAGTCTTAAGCTAGAATAATATATATCAATTGTAATCATGCACATGGGAGATTCCCAGAAAGAGAGGTGGGTCACAATGGACACGCTTAAATACCAAGTCTTTCCTTAGCCAGAACCTTTCCAAATTACACTTTTACAATGATACACTTTCTTCTAGCAACAAAGGTAAATTTTACATAATAAAGAACATTTCATGTACAAGCATTCTCATTATTTGCAACGGCAACTATAACATGCAAGACAGAAAATCATTCAATGATATCAAGTACTTAATAAGCATCCAATCCTTATATAGAATTATCAATTATAGAACTAATTAGTTACTAAACCAATTATGAATCATTCTCTTAACAATAAACCATAATTATCACAACTTCAATCATATCAAATCATTATCACACATTGATACTAAACTCGGATCAGTGGCGAATCATGAACCTCATGCAATTACATAGAATCATATTTTAAGTGCATATAAAATACTAGTTCTAGTAAAATCCTTGCAAAGCCTTAAAACTCATTTAGAAACTAGTTCTTTTGTCAAATTTGGGAGGATCTTCACAATTAAAATTCTCACTTAAGATAAAAGGAGTAAGTCTTGAGCTTTAGAGATTTAGGTGACATCTTAGAATTATAAACATGCTATGCAACCTTATTTTAATCTTATCTTTATAAGGTGATAGCTTGGAATTATAAACATGATATGCAATTCCATTTCTTTATCTTTAAGATTTAAGGTGATGACTTGAAAATTAAACATGATGCAAGAACTTGAAATATAAACATGATACAAGAAACTGGAGCGTGTAATCCGCACAGGACGATAGAGGGAGAAGAAAATATTAAGAAACCGGAGCGGCGGTAGTCCGCATTGTGACGATAGAGAGGAGAAGAGAATATTAAGAAACCGAGCGGCGGTAGTCCGCACAGGACCATAGAGGGAGAAGAGAATATTATTATTACATCTTTTTAGCTCCAATCTCAAGACTTTTAAAGAATAAATTCTTTAACTCCAATAATCATATTTCTTTGCTTGTGATACATGGGCAAGTCTTTGAGCTCTAGGATCTTTAGGTGATGGCATAAAATAAACATGCCATCGTTGATTCTTTTAGCCATTATAAAATATAGTGAGAGCATAAATTAAATATGAGATGCAACCTCTTTATTATCTTGAAAGATTAAGTGATGACTTGAAACATAAACATGAGATACAAGCTTGGAATTTAAACATGAGAAATGCAAGTTCATTTATTCATTCTTGAAAATTTAGTGATGACATAGAAGGTAAACATGGTTATGCAAAGCATAAACTTAATCATGGATGCAAATTCATTTTGTTTCTTTACTAGAGCTCCTTCAAGACTTTAAAAGAATTATAAATTCAACCCAATACATATCTTAACAAGAAATAAAACATAAAAGGAAAAATACATCTTTCAAGTTCTAAACTAAAAATCTTTGTTTTAGCATCATAAAGCATTATTCTTTAAAGTTTTGCATCAAGTGGAATTTTCAAGCTTTAGAGGCCTAACTTGTGATGGATTTACAACCCACCCTCAAGGTCCTCATCATCAAGCCATCATCTTAGTTCCACCTAGGCCATATGGTTGAATTGGTTAAAGAAAAATTGAAGAGGAAAACCAAAATGAAAAGCTAAGGCAAGTTCATAATTTCATCATTTTGAGCTAAAAACACAACTCCTCAAAGCATAGAAATAAATTTAGAAACTACTCCCTACCTAATCTGAGTTGAAGAAGAGGAAGAGAACTTGGTTTCTTGAAGTGAAATGAAACAAAATCTCTTTGAAAAATTGAAGAAAGAATTCAGCCAAAGAGGAGGAAGAAAGAAAGTTTTGGTGCTCCTAAAAACTAGTTATGAACCAAGCATTCCAAGACCACTCAAGCAAGCCTATTTATAGAAGATTTTGAGGCTTCTAATTGGCCAAAATGATGAGGTAGTGGACGGAATTTTGCAGGAGAAATAAGGGAGGAAAAATCATTTTAGACAAAGTTGTATGAAATTAAGGAATTATGTCTCTTATGGTGACATTTTGGCATTTTGTTTTAGTGCAACTTTTGGCAATAATTCAGCTGCATAATGGCATCAATAATTTCGTCCATTACAGCCCAAAGAAGTGAAATTTGTGTGTTCCATGCATTATTTAGGTGTAGGCAAGGTATTCATGTAATTTAGAGAATTTACGGTTAAGGGTTTAAGTGAATTAGTAAGCAATTTGGGTGTTTTTGAGCAATTTTGGGTTCTAATCAATCTAAATACATAATTTTGACTCTAGATTAATATTTAGAATTTAATAAGCTTTAATTTGAGCCTAATATTGCTTAGGTTTCGGTATTCGAATCAAAAATCCCAATATTCGCAAAGCGCCCAAAAACAGGGCAAAATCGTACTTTCACTTAAAAATTGCCCGAGGCCACCCGAGCTTAACCAATGGTTAATCATGGCTTAAAAACACATTTTAAAACATTTTAGTGAGGTTCGGGCTCGGTCG
Organism: Dalbergia cochinchinensis; assembly: GCA_031216125.1. NCBI lineage: Eukaryota > Viridiplantae > Streptophyta > Magnoliopsida > Fabales > Fabaceae > Dalbergia > Dalbergia cochinchinensis. The sequence continues at coordinate 27,635,448 of CM062371.1, forward strand.
CAAGACATCGGAGTTAAACAGCCGCAGGGGCGTATTGGTCATTTCGCGCGTCAGAACTCAAAATTGAGATCCTTCTGCTCTATTAACACACATAACACAAACAATCCCTTATTATCCTCAAAATATCCCCTTGAGAATAGGTGGGGCCCACAATCCTCATTTTCGAGTAAAATAACTTGAGGCCATTTTGGTCATTTTATACGTCTGAAATTTGGGATTTGCGACTCTCGCATGAATCGTTCCTAACCTCTCTTCTAATGTTATATTCCTTTATTGAGGATTGTTCGGCCTCAAATCTTATGTAATAATTACCTACGGTAATTCGGTAATTGAGTAATTTCTAATGACAAGAAAATTACAGTAAAAATTGGGCGTTACATTACTCCTCCTTAAAAGAATTTCGCCTTGAAATTCGTTACACGAGAACAACTTCGGGTATTGTGCTTTCATGTTTGATTCGGCTCCCATGTAAGTTCTTCGCTTTCACCTGTCCCCATGCTACTTTGACCAGGGTACTGACCTTGTTCCTTAATCGCTTAACTCCTCGGTCGGCGATTCTCGTGGGTAGTAAGTTAAATGTTAGGTTATCTCTTAATTGTACATGTTCTGCTCTAGTACATGACTCGGTCGATTGATACTTTCTTAATCGAGAGACATGGAAAACATCATGAAGGTTGGATAGACTCGGGGTAGGGCTATACGGTGAGGCTATGTGTCCTACTTTGGTAAGGATTTCAAACGGACCAAGAAATGCTGGGCTCAATTTCTTTACTTTTATTGCTCGGCCTATGCTGGTGGTGGGGGTGATCCTTAGGAACACGTGGTCCCCTTCTTGAAAATCTAGCGGTTTTTAGCCGCTTGTCCGCATAGTTTTTCTGTCGACTTTGAGCGGTAAGAATCTTATCCCTAATCTTCTTGATTTGTTAGTTGTTTCCCTCAAAATATCAGTCCGAGTAAACTTTGCTCTCAGGGTTCATACCAACATAAGGGAGATTGACATTTCAGTCCATAGAGGGCCTCTATACGATTGCCATACTGATACTTGCATGATAATGTTGTTATATGCAAATTCAATCGATGTGTGTACTTATCCCAACTTCCCTTTGATCTAAAACACATGCCCTTAACATATCCTCCAAGGTTTGGATAGTTCTTTCAGATTGACCGTCTGTTTGGGGGTGATAGGCCGTGCTTAGACACGGCTTTGAACCAAATGCCTTTTGAAAGGCTTCCCAAAATCATGGGGTAAACCGCGGATCCCGGTCCGAGATTATCGTCGACGGCACCCCATGTAACCTTACTATCTCCTGAATATATAATTGTGCTAACCTATCCAAGGAATAAGTCACCTTAATAGGTAAAAAGTGGGCTGACTTCGTCAATCGATCCACGATTACCCATATGGTATCATGATTCATTTGGGTCCTCGGTAATCCAGTCACAAAATCCATGGAGATACTATCCCACTTCCACTCAGGGATCGACAGAGGTTGCAGCATTCCAGAGGGTTTTTGGTGTTCAATCTTCACCTTTTGACACACCAAGCACTTACTCACCCATGTGCACACATCTTTCTTCATTCCAGGCCACCAGAACATCTTCTTCAAATCTTGATACATCTTGGTGGCACCAGGATGAAGGGTAAAATGGCTCTTATGGGCTTCCTCCAAAATATCCTTTCGGAGGCCACCACTAGCAGGTACACATATTCGACCTTTAAACCTCCACAAATCGTCCATTCCTTGGGTAAAACCTAGCAACTTTCCTACCTTCACTGCCCCTAAAGTCTCTTGAAACCCAGCATCGTCCCCTTGAGCTTGAACAATCCTTTCTTTGAACTCACTTGTCACTCTAAGATGACAAGCTCTGATGCCCTTAGTGGTCAAAGTCATTCCTAGGTTTAAGTCCCTAAATTGCTCAATCAATTCAACCTCCTTCACCATCAAACGGGACACTTGTAAGGACTTCCTACTCAAAGCATCAGCTACTACATTAGCTTTACCAGGATGGTAGTTCAATCCAAAATCATAATCTTTCAAGAACTCCATCCATCGCCTTTGCCTCATGTTTAGCTCTTTTTGATCAAAGAGATATTTCAAACTCTTGTGATCGGAAAACACCTCAAACTTAACTCCATATAAATGGTGTCTCCAAATCTTTAGAGCAAACACGACGGCAGCTAACTCAAGGTCATGGGTAGGGTAGTTTGCCTCATGTGGCTTGAGTTGTCTTGATGCATAGGCCACCACTTGCCTATCTTGCATCAATACACAACCTAAACCCTTTTTAGAAGCATCACAATACACCTCGAATGGCACATTGGGCTCGGGTACCACTAAAAGCGGGGTAGAGGTTAGCTTGTGTTTTAAGCGATGAAAGCTCTGTTCACACTGCGGCGTCCATGAAAATGGGGTGTTCTTCCTAGTCGACTTGGTCAAAGGTAGGAAATGCAGGAAAATCCCTTGATAAATCGGCGGTAATAACCGGCTAAACCTAAAAGCTCCTTACTTGATTCACAGGTGGTTGGTCTTTCCCAGTTTACTACCGCTTCTACCTTACTAGGATCTCTGACAATTCCTTTCTTAGATACTACATGCCCTAAAATTGCACCTTATCCAACCAAAACTCACACTTGGAAATCTTGGCATATAGTTTCTTTTCCTTCAAGATCTCCAAGACTATGGTCGGTGTGGCATTCATGCTCTTCATGGGTCTTAGAATATATGAGAATGTCATCTATAAAGACAACTACAAACTGATCTAAATAGGGCGAAAGATCCTATTCATGTAATCCATAAAAATAGCTGGAGCATTGGTTAACCCAAAGGACATTATCGCAAACTCAAAATGGTCAGACGAGTGCGAAAGGCCGCTTTAGGTATGTCTTCATCTCTCACTCTAATTTGATGGTAGCCTGACCTCAAATCTATCTTAGAAAACACTACCGCACCTTTCAGTTGGTCCATCAAATCATCGATCCTAGGCAGAGGATACTTGTTTTTCACCGTTACTTTATTCAACTGCCGATAATCTACACACATCCTCATACTCCCATCCTTTTTCTTTACAAACAACACAGGGGCTCCCCAAGGTGATGCACTAGGCCTAACAAACTTTTTCTCCAATAAATCTTCCAATTGAGTTTTTAACTCGGTCAATTCTAATGGGGACATCCTGTATGGGGCTATGGATATAGGTCCTACACTCCAAAGCAATTCTATGGAAAACTCTATCTCTCTCTTGGGGGGAAACTCTGGTATCTCATCTGGAAATACTTCAGGATAATTTCTTACTATCGGTATCTCATCGATACTTTGTTCAAAGTCTACATCACTAGCGGCTAAGAAAATGTAACCTTTACTCTCACCCTTACCACAATCCATTTCCACAGCAGTTATGTAAAGACTTATGGGTTTCTTAGGTTCAATAGGAACAGGAAGAAAAGTGATGGTTTTCTCATAACAGTTTAACAGTACACGATTGGCCTCAAGCCAATCCATGCCAAGAATCACATCTAAACCTCGCATGGGTAAGCAAATAAGATCTAAAACAAAGGATCTATTATCTATAATAAAACTACAATCTAAACAACATTTACAAGTCCTAACGGGTTTTCCAGTCAAGGTAGAAACAATAAGGTCAAAAGGAAGCACAGTCATAGGTAAACTAAGGCTTCTAACACATGAATGGGAGATAAAAGAATGAGAAGCGCTAATCATATAGTACAATTAAGTCTTTACCATGCATATTACCCTTACCTTCCACGAGATTTCGTGACTTCGTTGTTTCTTCAAAGATTAACGATAAATACCCTTCCTGGTATTGCGGCTTGGGATTTGGGGTTGGCGGGTTTCTTTCCGTGCATTCTCGGGAGTAATGACCTGGTTTTCCACACCGATAGCACACGTTTGTTCCGGCTCGACATGGCATGCTCCCATGATTCTTGCCGCACTTGGGACATTCCATGGATGGCGCACGCCGTGGAGGTATTCTGGACCTCTTTGTGGTGCTTTCCTTTATTGTTGTTATTGTTGTTGTTGTGATTGTTCTGGGGTTATTGTTGTAGCGGTTGTTATTATAGCGATTGTTGTTGTTTGGCCTTCCTTGTTGAAAATTTCTTTGTGTCCCTTGTGGTCTTGATTGAGGGGGAAATGGAGGTCGATTCTGCCTCTTGAACTGGTGACCTTGAGGTGTCAACTTTTTGGTAATATTATCGACTTTGGGGTGTTTAGTTTTCTCGACCTTCTTCAATAATCCGACATTTGTTAACTAGGGTAGAGAAATCCTAATCTCCAAATGTGCAATCGCCACATTAAGTTCCGCCTTCAACCACGACTCGTATTTAATGCATTTCGATACTCATCAGGATTTCCTTGGTACATTCTTGAGAACTTAATGAGTTCTTCAAATCTGGCAGTGTACTGGGCCACATTCATATTCCCCTGGACAAATTGCATGAATTCAATGTCCTTGGCATTTCTAACTGACTACTAGAAAGTACTTTTCATAAAAATGGACCTTGAAAAGTTCCCAATCAATGTCCACGTCGGTCGTCTCCTAGAGTCTTTGAACACCCGTCCACCAGAAACCGGCATCACCTTCAAGCATATGAGTAGCGAATGTGACCTTTTGCTCCTCCGAGCATGGGACTACAGCAAAGACCTTCTCAATATTTCGAATCCATTCATCGCAATATTTGGATTGAGTGTCCCCTTGAAAAGCGGTGGGTTTGCCTTATGAAACTCCCAAGCAGGCATGTTCAGGAATCTCATGTCACGATTCATATTGGCTTGACGATCCTGATCCATTCGTTCCATCATCATTCTCATGGTCCTTGCTACGTCGCGGAGTGCTTCGGCTGTCTCGTTGTCTTGATTATTACGTCTTTGCGCCTAGTCCGTTGTCGGCGTGCCATTGGTCCCTATACACACAAAACAAAGAACACCGAGGTGATCGGGCCCAATATTCCATGCAAAGTGAGCAAGTTACCATGGCACTTTCAACATACAAGAGTCATGTATTTCTAATCCTCAAGCTCATCCTAATGATAAACATCTACACATAGCGTCACTAATGTATTATGCTTTAGAAGCATAGCTAGTCCAATCCTCAGGCTCCATGAGAATCGAATCGCTCACGATACCAAAATGTAACACCTAGTAATTAACGGATACACCTAGGTTGAATCGATTAATGACTAGACTTTACTCCTTGCTTTGGTTCTTTCTTCATAATTTGAAAATACTTAGTGAAATTACGAGCCATTTTTTTAAACACATAATTGAAAACATGAGCGAGTACAACGTGAACGAGTAAGCGGGGTATAATAAGACATTTAAGAATATATCACATCATATCACTTAGGCTCCATCATATAACATCCATAAGCACATTATAGCATATATTTACATACAATAACCTCACTCAAAGGGTGGGTTATGTTCATACATCATTATCTTATGCAAACCCATAAAAGAAAATATACTTAAGGAAATACATGCCCCTAAACTAGATAACTCCATAAGCCAGGAAGGTTATCCTAAAACTAGGGTGCATGATCACACATAAATCTACTAAGAACCTTCTATGACCCTTTGTCCTGGAAATGGGGAATAAATCCGAACCAGAGATGAGCTCGCTCGGGACGGGACACACGAGATGCACCAGGCTGGGGTCGCATGGACGGCCTTCTCGCTAACCTCGGCTGAACAACTGTTTCCTCACTACCCTCTTACACGTGTGGGAGTAGGAGCAGAGCTCTCAGAATATACATGAGTAGGAGTGTCCTCTCAAGGATCAGTTTCAGAATATCTCGTCTCGGGAACATACTCTCCAAATCCATGGACAGCAGATGAAGCGGGATAAGAACGTAACATCCTTTCATCAAGTGGACGTGCATGTTCGAAAACCATTTCATCGCCATAGGGAGAAGTAGGAGAAAATCGATAACTAGGGACAGGATGTGCAAATGGACGACCTATGTAAATAAAAACACGAATGCAAGACCTGCCTTCAAAATGATACGAGCGATGCACCGGATCATAGTGGAATTCCCAAGTAGGGGTATCAACGAACAGGACGAATGTCGCCATTTGAATCTGGAGACAATGACGGAAATAAAGAAAAGGGAGTGAGAATCTTGCTAAAGAATTCTCAGTAGGGTACCTCCTTCTATAGTGTCATCATCAAAGTCCCGAGGAACCTCGGGATTATTCTAAAATAGTGAGCATGCAAAGATTCATTTTAAGTTCTGACAAATACTTAACCGAGGTTCGTCAATTTTTAATCATGCGTCTTATAATGCATCTTATTCTTAACATGTCATATTTACAATGAACATTTCCTTTATCATTACATCATATTCCTCATCATCATTATCAAAATAACATGCATAAAAGAACGTCATATAATATTAGCTACACATGGACACAATGCACATATTTCATTTCTTTAGTGCCTTTGATGACTTAAAATCTTATCATCATCATTATTTTCCTTGGGCCACCCTATACCCCACCCTTTTGGGAGTAATTTAGGTTATGAGCTCATATTTTACTAGTCGTCACTAGCATATACTTATCCCTTTTGATAAGCTAAAGTCCCGACTCTACCCTTTTGAGAGAACGGGTTAGGGGGCTAAAATCACCTTTTCACCACCTATAGTCTGATGGTTCCAAAGGATCATTTTCTTATAAGTTTAAGTCATCATTAAATCTTTGCATGTTATATCATAATACAATTCATAAACATCATAGCATTTTCTCATTTATAGTCTTAAGCTAGAATAATATATATCAACTGTAATCATGCACATGGGAGATTCCCAGGAAAGAGAGGTGGGTCACAATGGACACGCTTAAATACCAAGTCTTTCCTTAGCCGTAACCTTTCCAAATTACACTTTTACAATGATACACTTTCTTCTAGCAACAAAGGTAAATTTTACATAATAAAGAACATTTCATGTACAAGCATTCTCATTATTTGCAACAGCAACTATAACATGCAAGCCAGAAAATCATTCAATGATATCAAGTACTTAATAAGCATCCAATCCTTATATAGAATTATCAATTATAGAACTAATTAGTTACTAAACCAATTATGAATCATTCTCTTAACAATAAACCATAATTATCACAACTTCAATCATATCAAATCATTATCACACATTGATACTAAACTCAGATCAGTGGCGAATCATGAACCTCATGCAATTACATAGAATCATATTTTAAGTGCATATAAAATACTAGTTCCCCGTAAAATCCTTGCAAAGCCTTAAAACTCATTTAGAAACTAGTTCTTTTGTCAAATTTGGGAGGATCTTCACAATTAAAATTCTCACTTAAGATAAAAGGAGTAAGTCTTGAGCTTTAGAGATTTAGGTGACATCTTAGAATTATAAACATGCTATGCAACCTTATTTTAATCTTATCTTTATAAGGTGATAGCTTGGAATTATAAACATGATATGCAATTCCATTTCTTTATCTTTAAGATTTAAGGTGATGACTTGAAAATTAAACATGATGCAAGAACTTGAAATATAAACATGATACAAGAAATCGGAGCGGTAATCCGCACAGACCAGAGAGAGGGAGAAGAAAATATTAAGAAACCGGAGCGCGGTAGTCCGCACAGGACCAGAGAGAGGAGAAGAGAATATTATGAAACCTGAGCGGGGGTAGTCCGCACAGCACCAGTAGAGGGAGAAGAGAATATTATTATTACATCTTTTTAAGCTCCAATCTCAAGACTTTTTAAAGAATAAATTCTTTAACTCCAATAATCATATTTCTTTGCTTGTGATACATGGGCAAGTCTTTGAGCTCTAGGATCTTTAGGTGATGGCATAAAATAAACATGCCATGCGTTGATTCTTTTAGCCATTATAAAATATAGTGAGAGCATAAATTAAATATGAGATGCAACCTCTTTATTATCTTGAAAGATTAAGTGATGACTTGAAACATAAACATGAGATACAAGCTTGGAATTTAAACATGAGAAATGCAAGTTCATTTATTCATTCTTGAAAATTTAGTGATGACATAGAAGGTAAACATGGTTATGCAAAGCATAAACTTAATCATGGATGCAAATTCATTTTGTTTCTTTACTAGAGCTCCTTCAAGACTTTAAAAGAATTATAAATTCAACCCAATACATATCTTAACAAGAAATAAAACATAAAAGGAAAAATACATCTTTCAAGTTCTAAACTAAAAATCTTTGTTTTAGCATCATAAAGCATTATTCTTTAAAGTTTTGCATCAAGTGGAATTTTCAAGCTTTAGAGGCCTAACTTGTGATGGATTTACAACCCACCCTCAAGGTCCTCATCATCAAGCCATCATCTTAGTTCCACCTAGGCCATATGGTTGAATTGGTTAAAGAAAATTGAAGAGGAAAACCAAAATGAAAAGCTAAGGCAAGTTCATAATTTCATCATTTTGAGCTAAAAACACAACTCCTCAAAGCATAGAAATAAATTTAGAAACTACTCCCTACCTAATCTGAGTTGAAGAAGAGGAAGAGAACTTGGTTTCTTGAAGTGAAATGAAACAAAATCTCTTTGAAAAATTGAAGAAAGAATTCAGCCAAAGAGGAGGAAGAAAGAAAGTTTTTGGTGCTCCTAAAAACTAGTTATGAACCAAGCATTCCAAGACCACTCAAGCAAGCCTATTTATAGAAGATTTTGAGGCTTCTAATTGGCCAAAATGATGAGGTAGTGGACGGAATTTTGCAGGAGAAATAAGGGAGGAAAAATCATTTTAGACAAAGTTGTATGAAATTAAGGAATTATGTCTCTTATGGTGACATTTTGGCATTTTGTTTTAGTGCAACTTTTGGCAATAATTCAGCTGCATAATGGCATCAATAATTTCGTCCATTACAGCCCAAAGAAGTGAAATTTGTGTGTTCCATGCATTATTTAGGTGTAGGCAAGGTATTCATGTAATTTAGAGAATTTACGGTTAAGGGTTTAAGTGAATTAGTAAGCAATTTGGGTGTTTTTGAGCAATTTTGGGTTCTAATCAATCTAAATACATAATTTTGACTCTAGATTAATATTTAGAATTTAATAAGCTTTAATTTGAGCCTAATATTGCTTAGGTTTCGGTATACGAATCAAAAATCCCGAAATTCGCAAAACTGCCCAAAAACAGGGGCAAAATCGTACTTTCACTTAAAAATTGCCCGAGGCCACCCGAGCTTAACCAATGGTTAATCATGGCTTAAAAACACATTTTAAAACATTTTAGTGAGGTTCGGGCTCAGTCGGCACGCACATCGGAGTTAAAACAGCCGCAGGGGCGTTTTGGTCATTTCGCGCGTCGGAACTCAAAATTGAGATCCTTCTGCTCTATTAACACACATAACACAAACAATCCCTTATTATCCTCAAAATATCCCCTTGAGAATAGGTGGGGCCCACAATCCTCATTTTCTGAGTAAAATAACTTCAGGGGCATTTTGGTCATTTTATACGTACAGAAATTTGGGATTTGCGACTCTCGCATGAATCGTTCCTAACCTCTCTTCTAATGTTATATTCCTTTATTGAGGATTGTTCGGCCTCAAATCTTATGTAATAATTACCTACGGTAATTCGGTAATTGAGTAATTTCTAATGACAGTAAAATTACAAAGAAAAATTGGGGCGTTACATTACTCCCCTCCTTAAAAGAATTTCGCCCCGGAAATTCGTTACCTGACCACAACTCCGGGTATTGTGCTTTCATCTTTTATTCCAGCTCCCATGTAAGTTCTTGATTTCACCTCGTCCCCATGCTACTTTGACCAGGGGTACAGCCTTGTTCCTTAACTGCTTAACTCCTCGGTCGACGATTCTCGTGGGTAGTAAGTTAAATGTTAGGTTATCTCTTAATTGTACATGTTCTGGCTCTAGTACATGACTCGGGCCGATTGATACTTTCTTAACTGAGAGACATGGAAAACATCATGAAGGTTAGATAGACTCGGGCGTAGGGCTATACGGTAGGCTACAAGTCCTACTTTGGTAAGGATTTCAAACGGACCAAGAAATCTGGGCTCAATTTCTTTACTTTTATTGCTCGGCCTATGCCTGGTGGGGGTGATCCTTAGGAACACGTGGTCCCCTTCTTGAAAATCTAGCGGTTACGCCGCTTGTCCGCATAGTTTTTCTGGTCGACTTTGAGCAGAAGAATCTTATCCCTAATCTTCTTGATTTGTTCCGTTGTTTCCCTCAAAATATCAGTCCGAGTAAACTTTGCTCTCCGGGTTCATACCAACATAAGGGAGATTGACATTTCCGTCCATAGAGGGCCTCATACGGTGCCATACCGATACTTGCATGATAACTGTTGTTATATGCAAATTCAATCAGTGGCAAGGTGTACTTATCCCAACTTCCCTTTGATCTAAAACACATGCCCTTAACATATCCTCCAAGGTTTGGATAGTTCTTTCAGATTGACCGTCTGCTTGGGGTGATAGGCCTCAAGCTTAGACACAGCTTTGAACCAAATGCCTTTTGAAAGGCTCCCCAAAATCGTGACGTAAACCGCGGATCCCGGCCCGAGATTATCGTCGACGGCACCCCATGTAACCTTACTATCTCCTGAATATATAATTGTGCTAACCTATCCAAGGAATAAGTCACCTTAATAGGTAAAAGTGGGTCGACTTCGTCAATCGATCCACGATTACCCATATGGTATCATGATTCATTTGGGTCCTCGGTAATCCACCACAAAATCCATGGAGATACTATCCCACTTCCACTCAGGGATCGACAGAGGTTGCAAAGCATTCCGCAGGGTTTTTGGTGTTCAATCTTCACCTTTTGACACACCAAGCACTTACTCACCCATGTGCACACATCTTTCTTCATTCCAGGCCACCGTAACATCTTCTTCAAATCTTGATACATCTTGGTGGCACCAGGATGAAGCGGTAAAATGGCTCTTATGGGCTTCCTCCAAAATATCCTTTCGAGGCCACCACTAGCAGTGTACACATATTCGACCTTTAAACCTCCACAAATCGTCCATTCCTTGGGTAAAACCTAGCAACTTTCCTACCTTCATCGCCTCTAAAGTCTCTTGAAACCCAAAGATCGCCCCTTGAGCTTGAACAATCCTTTCTTTGAACTCACTTGTCACTCTAAGATGACAAGCTCGATGCCCTTAGTGGTCAAAGTCATTCCTAGGTTTAAGTCCCTAAATTGCTCAATCAATTCAACCTCCTTCACCATCAAACGGACACTTGTAAGGACTTCCTACTCAAAGCATCAGCTACTACATTAGCTTTACCAGGATGGTAGTTCAATCCAAAATCATAATCTTTCAAGAACTCCATCCATCGCCTTTGCCTCATGTTTAGCTCTTTTTGATCAAAGAGATATTTCAAACTCTTGTGATCGGAAAACACCTCAAACTTAACTCCATATAAATGGTGTCTCCAAATCTTTAGAGCAAACACGACGGCAGCCTAACTCAAGGTCATGGGTAGGGTAGTTTGCCTCATGTGGCTTGAGTTGTCTTGATGCATAGGCCACCACTTGCCTATCTTGCATCAATACACAACCTAAACCCTTTTTTGAAGCATCACAATACACCTCGAATGGCACATTGGGGTCGGGTAACACTAAAACAGGGGTAGAGGTTAGCTTGTGTTTTAACTCTTGAAAGCTCTTTTCACACTCCGGGGTCCATGAAAAAGGGGTGTTCTTCCTAGTCAGCTTGGTCAAAGGTAGGGAAATCTGGGAAAATCCCTTGATAAATCGACGGTAATAACCAGCTAAACCTAAAAGCTCCTTACTTGATTCTGATGGTTGGTCTTTCCCAGCTTACTACCGCTTCTACCTTACTAGGATCTACAAGCAATTCCTTTCTTAGATACTACATGCCCTAAAAATTGCACCTTATCCAACCAAAACTCACACTTGGAAATCTTGGCATATAGTTTCTTTTCCTTCAAGATCTCCAATACTATGGTCAGGTGGCATTCATGCTCTTCATGGGTCTTAGAATATATGAGAATGTCATCTATAAAGACAACTACAAACTGATCTAAATAGGGCCGAAAGATCCTATTCATGTAATCCATAAAAATAGCTGGAGCATTGGTTAACCCAAAGGACATTACTGCAAACTCAAAATGGCCGTATCGAGTGCGAAACGCCGTTTTAGGTAAGTCTTCATCTCTCACTCTAATTTGATGGGAGCCTGCCCTCAAATCTATCTTAGAAAACACTACCGCCCTTTTCAGTTGGTCCATCAAATCATCGATCCTAGGCAGAGGATACTTGTTTTTCACCGTTACTTTATTCAACTGCCGATAATCTACACACATCCTCATACTCCCATCCTTTTTCTTTACAAACAACACAGGGCTCCCAAGGTGATGCACTAGGCCTAACAAACTTTTTCTCCAATAAATCTTCCAATTGAGTTTTTAACTCGGTCAATTCTAATGGGGACATCCTCAGTATGGGGCTATGGATATAGGTCCTGCACCCGAAGCAATTCTATGGAAAACTCTATCTCTCTCTTGGGAAACTCAGTATCTCATCCTGAAATACTTCAGGATAATTTCTTACTATCGGTATCTCATCGATACTTTGCTCAAAGTCTACATCACTAGCGGCTAAGAAAATGTAACCTTTACTCTCACCCTTACCACAATCCATTTCACAAATAGCTTATGTAAAGACTTATGGGTTTCTTAGGTTCAATAGGAACAGGAAGAAAAGTGATGGTTTTCTCATAACAGCTTAACAAAGACACGATTGGCCTCAAGCCAATCCATGCCAAGAATCACATCTAAACCTCGCATGGGTAAGCAAATAAGATCTAAAACAAAGGATCTATTATCTATAATAAAACTACAATCTAAACAACATTTACAAGTCCTAACGGGTTTTCCAGACGGGGTAGAAACAATAAGGTCAAAAGGAAGCTCAGTCATAGGTAAATTAAGGCTTTTAACACATGAATGGGAGATAAAAGAATGAGAAGCGCCAGAATCATATAGTACAATTAAGTCTTTACCATGCATATTACCCTTACCTTCCACGAGATTTCGTGACTTCGTTGTTTCTTCAAGATTAACAAGAAATACCCTTCCCTGGTATTGCGGCTTGGGATTGGGGTTGGCGGGTTTCTTTCCGTGCATTCTCTGGAGTAATGACCTGGTTTTCCACACCGATAGCACACGCTTGTTCCTGCTCGACATGGCATGCTCCCATGATTCTTGCCGCACTTGGGACATTCCATGGATGGCGCAGCGCGTGGAGGTACTGCTGGACCTCTTTGTGGTGCTTTCCCTTTATTGTTGTTATTGTTGTTGTTGTGATTGTTACCGGGTTATTGTTGTAGCGGTTGTTATTATAGCGATTGTTGTTGTTTGGCCTTCCTTGTTGAAAATTTCTTTGTGTCCCTTGTGGTCTTGATTGAGGGGAAATGGAGGTCGATTCTCGCTTCTTGAATCGCTGACCTTGAGGTGTCAACTTTTGGTAATATTATCTCGACTTTGGGGTGTTTAGTTTTCTCGACCTTCTTCAATAATCCGACATTTGTTAACTAGGGTAGAGAAATCCCTAATCTCCAAATGTGCAATCGCCACATTAAGTTCCGCCTTCAACCCCGACTCGTATTTAATGCATTTCCAGACTCATCAGATTTCCTTGGTACATTCTTGAGAACTTAATGAGTTCTTCAACCTGGCAAAGGTATCTTGGGCCACATTCATATTCCCTGGACAAATTGCATGAATTCAATGTCCTTGGCATTTCTAATCGACTCTGGAAAGTACTTTTCATAAAAATGGACCTTGAAAAGTTCCCAATCAATGTCCACGCTTGGCCGTCTCCAGGAGTCTTTGAACACCCGCCCACCGTAAACCGGCATCACCTTCAAGCATATGTGTAGCGAAAGTGACCTTTTGCTCCTCCGAGCATGGGACTACAACAAAGACCTTCTCAATATTCCGAATCCATTCATCTGCAATATTTGGATTCAGTGTCCCCTTGAAAACGGTGGGTTTGCCTTACGAAACTCCCAAACAGCATGTTCAGAATCTCATGTCCCCGATTCATATTGGCTTGACGATCCTGATCCATTCGCTCCATCATCATTCTCATGGTCCTTGCTACGTCGCTGAGTGCTTTACTGTCTCGTTGTCTTGATTATTCTGCGTCGCGCTCCTAGTCCGTTGTCGACGTGCCATTGGTGGCTATACAGACAAAACAGCAACACTGAGGTGATCAGGCCCAATATTCCATGCAAAGTGAGCAAGTTACCATGGCACTTTCAACATACAGTAGTCATGTATTTCTAATCCTCAAGCTCATCCTAATGATAAACATCTACACATGACGTCACTAACGTATTATGCTTTAGAAGCATAGCTAGTCCAATCCTCAGGCTCCATGAGAATCGAACTGCTCTGATACCAAAATGTAACACCTTAGTAATTAACCAGATACACCTAGGTTGAATCTGATTAATGACTAGACTTTACTCCTTGCTTTGGTTCTTTCTTCATAATTTGAAAATACTTAGTGAAATTACGAGCCATTTTTTTTTAAACACATAATTGAAAACATGAGCCGAGTACAACGTGAACGAGTAAGCGGGGTATAATAAGACGTTTAAGAATATATCACATCATATCACTTAGGCTCCATCATATAACATCCATAAGCACATTATAGCATATATTTACATACAATAACCTCACTCAAAGGGTGGGTTATGTTCATACATCATTATCTTATGCAAACCCATAAAAGAAAATATACTTAAGGAAATACATGCCCCTAAACTAGATAACTCCATAAGCCGGAAGGTTATCCTAAAACTAGGGTGCATGATCACACATAAATCTACTAAGAACCTTCTATGGCCACCGTCCCGAAATGTGGGAATAAATCCGATCCACTGATGAGCTCCCTCGGGACGGGACACACGAGATGCACCAGGCTGGGGTCGCATGGACGGCCTTCTCGCTAACCTCGGCTGAACAACTGCTTCCTCACTACCCTCTCTTACACGTGTGGGAGTAGGAGCAGAGCTCTCAGAATATACATGAGTAGGAGTGTCCTCTGAAGGATCAGTTTCAGAATATCTCGTGTCGGGAACATACTCTGGAAATCCATGGACAGCAGATGAAGCGGGATAAGAACGTAACATCCTTTCATCAAGTGGACGTGCATGTTCGAAAACCATTTCATCGCCATAGGGAGAAGTAGGAGAAAATCGATAACTAGGGACAGGATGTGCAAATGGACGACCTATGTAAATAAAAACACGAATCACAAGACCTCCCTTCAAAATGATACGAGCGATGCACGGATCATAGTGGAATTCCCAAGTAGGGTATCAACGAACAGACGAATGTCGCCATTTGAATCTGGAGACAATGACGGAAATAAAGAAAAGGGAGTGAGAATCTTGCTAAAGAATTCTCAGTAGGGTACCTCCTTCTATAGTGTCATCATCAAAGTCCCCAGGAACCTCGGGATTATTCTAAAATAGTGAGCATGCAAAGATTCATTTTAAGTTCGGACAAATACTTAACCGAGGTTCGTCAATTTTTAATCATGCGTCTTATAATGCATCTTATTCTTAACATGTCATATTTACAATGAACATTTCCTTTATCATTACATCATATTCCTCATCATCATTATCAAAATAACATGCATAAAAGAACGTCATATAATATTAGCTACACATGGACACAATGCACATATTTCATTTCTTTAGTGCCTTTGATGACTTAAAATCTTATCATCATCATTATTTTCCTTGGGCCACCCTATACCCCACCCTTTTGGGAGTAATTTAGGTTATGAGCTCATATTTTACTAGTCGTCACTAGCATATACTTATCCCTTTTGATAAGCTAAAGTCCCGACTCTACCCTTTTGAGAGAACGGGTTAGGGGCTAAAATCACCTTTTCACCACCTATAGTCTGATGGTTCCAAAGGATCATTTTCTTATAAGTTTAAGTCATCATTAAATCTTTGCATGTTATATCATAATACAATTCATAAACATCATAACATTTTCTCATTTATAGTCTTAAGCTAGAATAATATATATCAACTGTAATCATGCACATGGGAGATTCCCAGAAAGAGAGGTGGGTCACAATGGACACGCTTAAATACCAAGTCTTTCCTTAGCCGTAACCTTTCCAAATTACACTTTTACAATGATACACTTTCTTCTAGCAACAAAGGTAAATTTTACATAATAAAGAACATTTCATGTACAAGCATTCTCATTATTTGCAACAAAGCAACTATAACATGCATGCCAGCAAATCATTCAATGATATCAAGTACTTAATAAGCATCCAATCCTTATATAGAATTATCAATTATAGAACTAATTAGTTACTAAACCAATTATGAATCATTCTCTTAACAATAAACCATAATTATCACAACTTCAATCATATCAAATCATTATCACACATTGATACTAAACTCAGATCAGTGGCGAATCATGAACCTCATGCAATTACATAGAATCATATTTTAAGTGCATATAAAATACTAGTTCCCCGTAAAATCCTTGCAAAGCCTTAAAACTCATTTAGAAACTAGTTCTTTTGTCAAATTTGGGAGGATCTTCACAATTAAAATTCTCACTTAAGATAAAAGGAGTAAGTCTTGAGCTTTAGAGATTTAGGTGACATCTTAGAATTATAAACATGCTATGCAACCTTATTTTAATCTTATCTTTATAAGGTGATAGCTTGGAATTATAAACATGATATGCAATTCCATTTCTTTATCTTTAAGATTTAAGGTGATGACTTGAAAATTAAACATGATGCAAGAACTTGAAATATAAACATGATACAAGAAAGCTGGAGCGCGGTAATCCGCACAGACCAAGAGAGGAGAAGAAAATATTAAGAAACCGGAGCGGTAGTCCGCACAGACCAAGAGAGGAGAAGAGAATATTAAGAAACCTGAGCGGCGGTAGTCCGCACAGACCAAGAGAGGGAGAAGAGAATATTATTATTACATCTTTTAAGCTCCAATCTCAAGACTTTTTAAAGAATAAATTCTTTAACTCCAATAATCATATTTCTTTGCTTGTGATACATGGGCAAGTCTTTGAGCTCTAGGATCTTTAGGTGATGGCATAAAATAAACATGCCATGCGTTGATTCTTTTAGCCATTATAAAAAATAGTGAGAGCATAAATTAAATATGAGATGCAACCTCTTTATTATCTTGAAAGATTAAGTGATGACTTGAAACATAAACATGAGATACAAGCTTGGAATTTAAACATGAGAAATGCAAGTTCATTTATTCATTCTTGAAAATTTAGTGATGACATAGAAGGTAAACATGGTTATGCAAAGCATAAACTTAATCATGGATGCAAATTCATTTTGTTTCTTTACTAGAGCTCCTTCAAGACTTTAAAAGAATTATAAATTCAACCCAATACATATCTTAACAAGAAATAAAACATAAAAGGAAAAATACATCTTTCAAGTTCTAAACTAAAAATCTTTGTTTTAGCATCATAAAGCATTATTCTTTAAAGTTTTGCATCAAGTGGAATTTTCAAGCTTTAGAGGCCTAACTTGTGATGGATTTACAACCCACCCTCAAGGTCCTCATCATCAAGCCATCATCTTAGTTCCACCTAGGCCATATGGTTGAATTGGTTAAAGAAAAATTGAAGAGGAAAACCAAAATGAAAAGCTAAGGCAAGTTCATAATTTCATCATTTTGAGCTAAAAACACAACTCCTCAAAGCATAGAAATAAATTTAGAAACTACTCCCTACCTAATCTGAGTTGAAGAAGAGGAAGAGAACTTGGTTTCTTGAAGTGAAATGAAACAAAATCTCTTTGAAAAATTGAAGAAAGAATTCAGCCAAAGAGGAGGAAGAAAGAAAGTTTTTGGTGCTCCTAAAAACTAGTTATGAACCAAGCATTCCAAGACCACTCAAGCAAGCCTATTTATAGAAGATTTTGAGGCTTCTAATTGGCCAAAATGATGAGGTAGTGGACGGAATTTTGCAGGAGAAATAAGGGAGGAAAAATCATTTTAGACAAAGTTGTATGAAATTAAGGAATTATGTCTCTTATGGTGACATTTTGGCATTTTGTTTTAGTGCAACTTTTGGCAATAATTCAGCTGCATAATGGCATCAATAATTTCGTCCATTACAGCCCAAAGAAGTGAAATTTGTGTGTTCCATGCATTATTTAGGTGTAGGCAAGGTATTCATGTAATTTAGAGAATTTACGGTTAAGGGTTTAAGTGAATTAGTAAGCAATTTGGGTGTTTTTGAGCAATTTTGGGTTCTAATCAATCTAAATACATAATTTTGACTCTAGATTAATATTTAGAATTTAATAAGCTTTAATTTGAGCCTAATATTGCTTAGGTTTCGGTATACGAATCAAAAATCCCGAAATTCGCAAAACTGCCCCAAAACAGGGGCAAAATCGCACTTTCACTTAAAAATTGCCCGAGGCCACCCGAGCTTAACCAATGGTTAATCATGGCTTAAAAACACATTTTAAAACATTTTAGTGAGGTTCGGGCTCAGTCGGCACGCACATCGGAGTTAAAACAAGATGGGCGTTTTGGTCATTTCACAAGTCGGAACTCAAAATTGAGATCCTTCGCTCTATTAACACACATAACACAAACAATCCCTTATTATCCTCAAAATATCCCCTTGAGAATAGGTGGGGCCCACAATCCTCATTTTCTGAGTAAAATAACTTCAGGGCCATTTTGGTCATTTTATACGCATTAAATTTGGGATTTGCGACTCGCATGAATCGTTCCTAACCTCTCTTCTAATGTTATATTCCTTTATTGAGGATTGTTCGGCCTCAAATCTTATGTAATAATTACCTACGGAAATTCGGTAATTGAGTAATTTCTAATGACAATAAAAATTACAAGAAAATTGGGGCGTTACATTACTCCTCCTTAAAAGAATTTCGCCGGAAATTCGCTACTCCGAGAACAACTCTGGGTATTGTGCTTTCATGTTTGATTCCAGCCCCATGTAAGTTCTTCGCTTTCACCCTGTCCCCATGCTACTTTGACCAGTGGTACACCTTGTTCCTTAACTCGCTTAACTCCTCGGTCGACGATTCTCGTGGGTAGTAAGTTAAATGTTAGGTTATCTCTTAATTGTACATGTTCGCTCTAGTACATGACTCGGTCGATTGATACTTTCTTAATCGAGAGACATGGAAAACATCATGAAGGTTGGATAGACTCTGGGGTAGGGCTATACTGTAGGCTACTGTGTCCTACTTTGGTAAGGATTTCAAACGGACCAAGAAATCTGGGCTCAATTTCTTTACTTTTATTGCTCGGCCTATGCCTGTGGTGGGGTGATCCTTAGGAACACGTGGTCCCCTTCTTGAAAATCTAGCGGTTTTCGCCGCTTGTCCGCATAGTTTTTCTCGTCGACTTTGAGCAAGAAGAATCTTATCCCTAATCTTCTTGATTTGTTCCGTTGTTTCCCTCAAAATATCAGTCCGAGTAAACTTTGCTCTCCGGATTCATACCAACATAAGGGAGATTGAAATTTCTGTCCATAGAGGGCCTCATACGGTGCCATACCGATACTTGCATGATAATCGTTGTTATATGCAAATTCAATCGATGGCGTGTACTTATCCCAACTTCCCTTTGATCTAAAACACATGCCCTTAACATATCCTCCAAGGTTTGATAGTTCTTTCAGATTGACCGTCTGTTTGGGGGTGATAGGCCGTGCTTAGACATGACTTTGAACCAAATGCCTTTTGAAAGGCTCCCAAAATCGTGGCGTAAACCGCGGATCCCGGTCCGAGATTATCGTCGACGGCACCCCATGTAACCTTACTATCTCCTGAATATATAATTGTGCTAACCTATCCAAGGAATAAGTCACCTGAATAGGTAAAGTGGGCTGACTTCGTCAATCGATCTACGATTACCCATATGGTATCATGATTCATTTGGGTCCTCGGTAATCCACCACAAAATCCATGGAGATACTATCCCACTTCCACTCAGGATCGACAGAGGTTGCAGCATTCCGCAGGGTTTTAGGTGTTCAATCTTCACCTTTTGACACACCAAGCACTTACTCACCCATGTGCACACATCTTTCTTCATTCCAGGCCACCAGAACATCTTCTTCAAATCTTGATACATCTTGGTGGCACCAGGTTGAAGTGGAAAATGGCTCTTATGGGCTTCCTCCAAAATATCCTTTCGAGGCCACCACTAGCAGTACACATATTCGACCTTTAAACCTCCACAAATCGCCCATTCCTTGGGTAAAACCTAGCAACTTTCCTACCTTCATCGCCTCTAAAGTCTCTTTTTGAAACCCAAAGATCGTCCCCTTGAGCTTGAACAATCCTTTCTTTGAACTCACTTGTCACTCTAAGATGACAAGCTCGATGCCCTTAGTGGTCAAAGTCATTCCTAGGTTTAAGTCCCTAAATTGCTCAATCAATTCAACCTCCTTCACCATCAAACGGGACACTTGTAAGGACTTCCTACTCAAAGCATCAGCTACTACATTAGCTTTACCAGGATGGTAGTTCAATCCAAAATCATAATCTTTCAAGAACTCCATCCATCGCCTTTGCCTCATGTTTAGCTCTTTTTGATCAAAGAGATATTTCAAACTCTTGTGATCGGAAAACACCTCAAACTTAACTCCATATAAATGGTGTCTCCAAATCTTTAGAGCAAACACGACGGCAGCCTAACTCAAGGTCATGGGTAGGGTAGTTTGCCTCATGTGGCTTGAGTTGTCTTGATGCATAGGCCACCACTTGCCTATCTTGCATCAATACACAACCTAAACCCTTTTTTGAAGCATCACAATACACCTCGAATGGCACATTGGGGTCGGGTAACACTAAAACAGGGGTAGAGGTTAGCTTGTGTTTTAACTCTTGAAAGCTCTTTTCACACTCCGGGGTCCATGAAAAACGGGTGTTCTTCCTAGTCAGCTTGGTCAAAGGTAGGGAAATCTGGGAAAATCCCTTGATAAATCGACGGTAATAACCTGGCTAAACCTAAAAAGCTCCTTACTTGATTCAAAGTGGTTGGTCTTTCCCGCTTACTACCGCTTCTACCTTACTAGGATCTACAGCAATTCCTTTCTTAGATACTACATGCCCTAAAAATTGCACCTTATCCAACCAAAACTCACACTTGGAAATCTTGGCATATAGTTTCTTTTCCTTCAAGATCTCCAAGATTATGGTCAGTGGCATTCATGCTCTTCATGGGTCTTAGAATATATGAGAATGTCATCTATAAAGACAACTACAAACTGATCTAAATAGGGCCGAAAGATCCTATTCATGTAATCCATAAAAATAGCTGGAGCATTGGTTAACCCAAAGGACATTACTGCAAACTCAAAATGGCCGTATCGAGTGCGAAAGGCCGTTTTAGGTATGTCTTCATCTCTCACTCTAATTTGATGGTAGCCTGACCTCAAATCTATCTTAGAAAACACTACCGCACCTTTCACTTGGTCCATCAAATCATCGATCCTAGGCAGAGGATACTTGTTTTTCACCACTACTTTATTCAACTGCCGATAATCTACACACATCCTCATACTCCCATCCTTTTTCTTTACAAACAACACAGGGCTCCCAAGGTGATGCACTAGGCCTAACAAACTTTTTCTCCAATAAATCTTCCAATTGAGTTTTTAACTCGGTCAATTCTAATGGGGACATCCTGTATGGGGCTATGGATATAGGTCCCGCACCCGGAAGCAATTCTATGGAAAACTCTATCTCTCTCTTGGGGGGAAACTTTCGTATCTCATTTGGAAATACTTCAGGATAATTTCTTACTATCGGTATCTCATCGATACTTTGCTCAAAGTCTACATCACTAGCGGCTAAGAAAATGTAACCTTTACTCTCACCCTTACCACAATCCATTTCCACAAAGCAGCTTATGTAAAGACTTATGGGTTTCTTAGGTTCAATAGGAACAGGAAGAAAAGTGATGGTTTTCTCATAACAGTTTAACAGTACACGATTGGCCTCAAGCCAATCCATGCCAAGAATCACATCTAAACCTCGCATGGGTAAGCAAATAAGATCTAAAACAAAGGATCTATTATCTATAATAAAACTACAATCTAAACAACATTTACAAGTCCTAACGGGTTTTCCACTGGGTAGAAACAATAAGGCCAAAAGGAAGCTCAGCCATAGGTAAATTAAGGCTTTTAACACATGAATGGGAGATAAAAGAATGAGACGCGCCAGAATCATATAGTACAATTAAGTCTTTACCATGCATATTACCCTTACCTTCCACGAGATTTCGTGACTTCGTTGTTTCTTCAAAGATTAACAAAGAAATACCCTTCCCTGGTATTGCGGCTTGGGATTGGGGTTGGCGGGTTTCTTTCCGTGCATTCTCTGGAGTAATGACCTGGTTTTCCACACCGATAGCACACGCTTGTTCCGGCTCGACATGGCATGCTCCCATGATTCTTGCCGCACTTGGGACATTCCATGGATGGCGCAGTCGTGGAGGTATTGCCGGACCTCTTTGTGGTGCTTTCCTTTATTGTTGTTATTGTTGTTGTTGTGATTGTTCCGGGGTTATTGTTGTAGCGGTTGTTATTATAGCGATTGTTGTTGTTTGGCCTTCCTTGTTGAAAATTTCTTTGTGTCCCTTGTGGTCTTGATTGAGGGGAAATGGAGGTCGATTCGCCTCTTGAACTCACGACCTTGAGGTGTCAACTTTTTGGTAATATTATCTCGACTTTGGGGTGTTTAGTTTTCTCGACCTTCTTCAATAATCCGACATTTGTTAACTAGGGTAGAGAAATCCCTAATCTCCAAATGTGCAATCGCCACATTAAGTTCCGCCTTCAACCCCGACTGTATTTAATGCATTTCCAAGACTCATCAGATTTCCTTGGTACATTCTTGAGAACTTAATGAGTTCTTCAAATCGGGCAAAGGTATCGGGCCACATTCATATTCCCTGGACAAATTGCATGAATTCAATGTCCTTGGCATTTCTAATCGACTGGAAAGTACTTTTCATAAAAATGGACCTTGAAAAGTTCCCAATCAATGTCCACGCTTGGTCGCCTCCAGGAGTCTTTGAACACCCGCCCACCGTAAACCGCATCACCTTCAAGCATATGAGTAGCGAATGTGACCTTTTGCTCCTCCGAGCATGGGACTACAAAGCAAAGACCTTCTCAATATTCAATCCATTCATCCGCAATATTTGGATTCAGTGTCCCCTTGAAAATCGGGTGGGTTTGCCTTACGAAACTCTCCGAAACAGGCATGTTCAGGAATCTCATGTCCCTGATTCATATTGGCTTGACGATCCTGATCCATTCGCTCCATCATCATTCTCATGGTCCATGCTACGTCGCGCAGTGCTTCTACTGTCTCGTTGTCTTGATTATTCTGCGGTCGCGCTCCTAGTCCGTTGTCGACGTGCCATTGGTCCCTATACACACAAAAAAAGAACACCGAGGTGATCAGCCCAATATTCCATGCAAAGTGAGCAAGTTACCATGGCACTTTCAACATACAAAGAGTCATGTATTTCTAATCCTCAAGCTCATCCTAATGATAAACATCTACACATGACGTCACTAACGTATTATGCTTTAGAAGCATAGCTAGTCCAATCCTCAGGCTCCATGAGAATCGAACTGCTCTGATACCAAAATGTAACCGCATAGTAATTAACCAGATACACCTAGGTTGAATCTGATTAATGACTAGACTTTACTCCTTGCTTTGGTTCTTTCTTCATAATTTGAAAATACTTAGTGAAATTACGAGCCATGTTTTTAAACACATAATTGAAAACATGAGCGAGTACAACGTGAACGAGTAAGCGGGTATAATAAGACGTTTAAGAATATATCACATCATATCACTTAGGCTCCATCATATAACATCCATAAGCACATTATAGCATATATTTACATACAATAACCTCACTCAAAGGGTGGGTTATGTTCATACATCATTATCTTATGCAAACCCATAAAAGAAAATATACTTAAGGAAATACATGCCCCTAAACTAGATAACTCCATAAGCCGGGAAGGTTATCCTAAAACTAGGGTGCATGATCACACATAAATCTACTAAGAACCTTCTATGGCCACCGTCCCGAAATGGGGAATAAATCCGATCCATCGATGAGCTCCTCGACGGACACACGAGATGCACCAGGCTGGGGTCGCATGGACGGCCTTCTCGCTAACCTCGGCTGAACAACTGTTTCCTCACTACCCTCTCTTACACGTGAGGGAGTAGGAGCAGAGCTCTCAGAATATACATGAGTAGGAGTGTCCTCAAAGGATCAGTTTCAGAATATCTCGCCTCGGGAACATACTCTGGAAATCCATGGACAGCAGATGAAGCGGGATAAGAACGTAACATCCTTTCATCAAGTGGACGTGCATGTTCGAAAACCATTTCATCGCCATAGGGAGAAGTAGGAGAAAATCGATAACTAGGGACAGGATGTGCAAATGGACGACCTATGTAAATAAAAACACGAATCGCAAGACTCTCCTTCAAAATGATACGAGCGATGCACCGATCATAGTGGAATTCCCAAGTAGGGGTATCAACGAACAGACGAATGTCGCCATTTGAATCTGGAGACAATGACGGAAATAAAGAAAAGGGAGTGAGAATCTTGCTAAAGAATTCTCAGAGGGTACCTCCTTCTATAGTGTCATCATCAAAGTCCCCAGAACCTCGGGATTATTCTAAAATAGTGAGCATGCAAAGATTCATTTTAAGTTCGGACAAATACTTAACCGAGGTTCGTCAATTTTTAATCATGCGTCTTATAATGCATCTTATTCTTAACATGTCATATTTACAATGAACATTTCCTTTATCATTACATCATATTCCTCATCATCATTATCAAAATAACATGCATAAAAGAACGTCATATAATATTAGCTACACATGGACACAATGCACATATTTCATTTCTTTAGTGCCTTTGATGACTTAAAATCTTATCATCATCATTATTTTCCTTGGGCCACCCTATACCCCACCCTTTTGGGAGTAATTTAGGTTATGAGCTCATATTTTACTAGTCGTCACTAGCATATACTTATCCCTTTTGATAAGCTAAAGTCCCGACTCTACCCTTTTGAGAGAACGGGTTAGAGGGCTAAAATCACCTTTTCACCACCTATAGACAGATGGTTCCAAAGGATCATTTTCTTATAAGTTTAAGTCATCATTAAATCTTTGCATGTTATATCATAATACAATTCATAAACATCATAACATTTTCTCATTTATAGTCTTAAGCTAGAATAATATATATCAACTGTAATCATGCACATGGGAGATTCCCAGGAAAGAGAGGTGGGTCACAATGGACACGCTTAAATACCAAGTCTTTCCTTAGCCAGAACCTTTCCAAATTACACTTTTACAATGATACACTTTCTTCTAGCAACAAAGGTAAATTTTACATAATAAAGAACATTTCATGTACAAGCATTCTCATTATTTGCAACAAAGAACTATAACATGCAAGCCAGGAAATCATTCAATGATATCAAGTACTTAATAAGCATCCAATCCTTATATAGAATTATCAATTATAGAACTAATTAGTTACTAAACCAATTATGAATCATTCTCTTAACAATAAACCATAATTATCACAACTTCAATCATATCAAATCATTATCACACATTGATACTAAACTCAGATCGCTGGCGAATCATGAACCTCATGCACTTACATAGAATCATATTTTAAGTGCATATAAAATACTACTTCCGCGTAAAATCGTTGCAAAGCCTTAAAACTCATTTAGAAACTAGTTCTTTTGTCAAATTTGGGAGGATCTTCACAATTAAAATTCTCACTTAAGATAAAAGGAGTAAGTCTTGAGCTTTAGAGATTTAGGTGACATCTTAGAATTATAAACATGCTATGCAACCTTATTTTAATCTTATCTTTATAAGGTGATAGCTTGGAATTATAAACATGATATGCAATTCCATTTCTTTATCTTTAAGATTTAAGGTGATGACTTGAAAATTAAACATGATGCAAGAACTTGAAATAAAAACATGATACAAGAAATCGGAGCGGCGGTAATCCGCACAGACCAGAGAGGGAGAAGAAAATATTAAGAAACCTGAGCGGCGGTAGTCCGCACAGACCAAAGAGAGGAGAAGAGAATATTAAGAAACCTGAGCGGTAGTCCGACAGACCAGAGAGAGGAGAAGAGAATATTATTATTACATCTTTTTAAGCTCCAATCTCAAGACTTTTTAAAGAATAAATTCTTTAACTCCAATAATCATATTTCTTTGCTTGTGATACATGGGCAAGTCTTTGAGCTCTAGGATCTTTAGGTGATGGCATAAAATAAACATGCCATGCGTTGATTCTTTTTAGCCATTATAAAATATAGTGAGAGCATAAATTAAATATGAGATGCAACCTCTTTATTATCTTGAAAGATTAAGTGATGACTTGAAACATAAACATGAGATACAAGCTTGGAATTTAAACATGAGAAATGCAAGTTCATTTATTCATTCTTGAAAATTTAGTGATGACATAGAAGGTAAACATGGTTATGCAAAGCATAAACTTAATCATGGATGCAAATTCATTTTGTTTCTTTACTAGAGCTCCTTCAAGACTTTAAAAGAATTATAAATTCAACCCAATACATATCTTAACAAGAAATAAAACATAAAAGGAAAAATACATCTTTCAAGTTCTAAACTAAAAATCTTTGTTTTAGCATCATAAAGCATTATTCTTTAAAGTTTTGCATCAAGTGGAATTTTCAAGCTTTAGAGGCCTAACTTGTGATGGATTTACAACCCACCCTCAAGGTCCTCATCATCAAGCCATCATCTTAGTTCCACCTAGGCCATATGGTTGAATTGGTTAAAGAAAAATTGAAGAGGAAAACCAAAATGAAAAGCTAAGGCAAGTTCATAATTTCATCATTTTGAGCTAAAAACACAACTCCTCAAAGCATAGAAATAAATTTAGAAACTACTCCCTACCTAATCTGAGTTGAAGAAGAGGAAGAGAACTTGGTTTCTTGAAGTGAAATGAAACAAAATCTCTTTGAAAAATTGAAGAAAGAATTCAGCCAAAGAGGAGGAAGAAAGAAAGTTTTTGGTGCTCCTAAAAACTAGTTATGAACCAAGCATTCCAAGACCACTCAAGCAAGCCTATTTATAGAAGATTTTGAGGCTTCTAATTGGCCAAAATGATGAGGTAGTGGACGGAATTTTGCAGGAGAAATAAGGGAGGAAAAATCATTTTAGACAAAGTTGTATGAAATTAAGGAATTATGTCTCTTATGGTGACATTTTGGCATTTTGTTTTAGTGCAACTTTTGGCAATAATTCAGCTGCATAATGGCATCAATAATTTCGTCCATTACAGCCCAAAGAAGTGAAATTTGTGTGTTCCATGCATTATTTAGGTGTAGGCAAGGTATTCATGTAATTTAGAGAATTTACTGTTAAGGGTTTAAGTGAATTAGTAAGCAATTTGGGTGTTTTTGAGCAATTTTGGGTTCTAATCAATCTAAATACATAATTTTGACTCTAGATTAATATTTAGAATTTAATAAGCTTTAATTTGAGCCTAATATTGCTTAGGTTTCAGATATCTGAATCAAAAATCCCGAAATTCGCAAAACTGCCCAAAAACAGGGGCAAAATCGTACTTTCACTTAAAAATTGCCCGAGGCCACCCGAGCTTAACCAATGGTTAATCATGGCTTAAAAACACATTTTAAAACATTTTAGTGAGGTTCGGGCTCAGTCGGCACGCACATCGGAGTTAAAACAGCCGCAGGGGCGTTTTGGTCATTTCACGCGTCGGAACTCAAAATTGAGATCCTTCTGCTCTATTAACACACATAACACAAACAATCCCTTATTATCCTCAAAATATCCCCTTGAGAATAGGTGGGGCCCACGATCCTCATTTTCTGAGTAAAATAACTTCAGGGGCATTTTGGTCATTTTATACGTACAGAAATTTGGGATTTGCGACTCTCGCATGAATCGTTCCTAACCTCTCTTCTAATGTTATATTCCTTTATTGAGGATTGTTCGGCCTCAAATCTTATGTAATAATTACCTACGGTAATTCGGTAATTGAGTAATTTCTAATGACAGTAAAAATTACAGTAAAAATTGGGGCGTTACATCTAGGATTAGTTAGCCACGAAAAATTTGGTATCAATTAGACTAGGATTGATCCCAAACACTAAAAATGAACTTAGCAACTAGAAAACCGTAAAAACAAGATTTCTAGAACTCTAGGGAATGAAATTTATGCATTCTATCCAGAATCTTTAGCAACAATAAGAACCAAGTTTTATTATGTTTAAATAAGGGAGAATGATTCATAATTGGTTTAGTAACTAATTTCAACATCATAGGGAAAGCTGGTAACAAGAAAGGATTTAAAACATAACTTCTAGCATACCGTAAAACCTTAGGAACAACTTACTACCTATGCTACCCCATTTGATTTAATAGTGTTCTTAAGGCCTATAAATAATAATAAGGATGGTAATAAATCCCTTAGGTGCATAACTAATTAGTTCTATAATTGATAATTCTATGCTTATTAAGTACTTGATATCATTGAATGATTTCCTGGCTTGCATATTATAGTTGCTGTTGCAAATAATGAGAATGCTTATGCATGAAATATTCTTCATTATGTAAAATTTACCTTTGTTGCTAGAAGAAAGTGTATCATTGTAAAAGTGTAATTTGGAAAGGTTCTGGCTAAGGAAAGACTTGGTATTTAAGCGTGTCCATTGTGACCTACCTCTCTTTCCTGGGAATCTCCTATATGCATGATTATAGTTGATATATATTATTCTAGCTTAAGACTATAAATGAGAAAATGCTATGATGTTTATGAATGGTATTGTGATATAACTTGCAAAGATTTAATGGTGACTTAAACTTATAAGAAAATGATTCTTTGGAACCATCAGACTATAGGTGGTGAAAAGGTGATTTTAGCCCCCTAACCCGTTCTCTCAAAAGGGTAGAGTCGGGACTTTAGCTTATCAAAAGGGATAACTATATGCTAGTGACGACTAGTAAAGTATGAGCTCATAACCTAAATTACTCCCAAAAGGGTGGAGTATAGGGTGGCCCAAGGAAAATAATGATGATGATAAGATTTTAAGTCACCTAAGGCACTAAAGAAATGAAATATGTGCACTGTGTCCATGTGTAGCTAATATTATATGACGTTCTTTTATGCATGTTATTTTGATAATGATGATGAGGAATATGATGTAATGATATAGGAAAAGTTCATTGTAAATATGACATGTTAAGATTATGATGCATTATAACACGGATGATTAAAAATTGACGAACCTCGGTTAAGTATTTGGCCAAACTTAAAATGAATCTTTGCATGCTCACTATTTTAGAATAATCCCGAGGTTCTGGGGACTTTGATGATGACACTGTAGAAGGAGGTACCCTACTGAGAATTCTTTAGCAAGATTCTCACTCCCTTTTCTTTATTTCCGTCATTGTCTCCAGATTCAAATGGCGACATTCGTCCTGTTCGTTGATACCCCTACTTGGGAATTCCACTATGATCCGGTGCATCGCTCGTATCATTTTGAAGGGGGGTGCGCAGTTCGTGTTTTTATTTACATAGGTCGTCCATTTGCACATCCTGTCCCTAGTTATCGATTTTCTCCTACTTCTCCCTATGGCGATGAAATGGTTTTCGAACATGCATGTCCACTTGATGAAAGGATGTTACGTTCTTATCCCACTTCATCTGCTATCCATGGATTTCCAAAGTATGTTCCCAAGATGAGATATTCTGAAACTGATCCTTCAGAGGACACTCCTACTCATGTATATTCTGAGAGCTCTGCTCCTACTCCCACACGTGTAAGAGAGGGTAGTGAGGAAACAGTTGTTCAGCCGAGGTTAGCAAGAAGGCCGTCCATGCGACCCCAGCCTGGTGCATCTCGTGTGTCCCCTCTCGAGGGAGCTCATCAATGGATCGGATTTATTCCCCCATTTCCAGGACAGTGGCCATAGAAGGTTCTTAGTAGATTTATGTGTGTTCATGCACCCTAGTTTTAGGATAATTTTCCCGGCTTATGGAGTTATCTACTTTATGGGCATGTATTTCCTTATGTTTATTTTCTTTTATGGGTTTGCATAAGACAATGACGTATGATCATAACCCACCCTTTGAGTGAGGTTGTTGTATGTAAATATATGTTATAATGTGCTTATGGATGTTATATGATAGAGCCAAAGTGATATAATGTGATATATTCTTAAACGTCTTATTATACTCCGCTTACTCGTTCACGTTGTACTCGGCTCACGTTTTCAATTATGTTTTTTTTTTAAAAAAAAATGGCTCGTAATTTCACTAAATATTTTCAAATTATGAAGAAAGAACCAAAGCAAGGAGTAAAGTCTAGTCATTAATCAGATTCAACCTAGGTGTATTTGGTTAATTACTAGGGTATTACAATTTTCCTCCCCTAATTAATAAGAGAAACCGCCAGTCCTTCTCTTCCTCCATTTAAAAGAATTAATTTATTTTAATCCCAAATCAAAGGCTATACTTGGCCATACTTGAAGCCATGCTTGAGACCATACCTAGCTATGCCTATACCATACCTTACAAAGAGATATTTTCTTCCTTTTCCCTCCATGAAGAATTTGGCCACTCCCTCTATTCTTGCACCCTTGACGTTGTTTTTCTACAAATATCATGTCTAGATGGACTTGGTTTTACTTTGGTTCATTTGCTAAGTTTAGCTTCAAGAGTAGTTCTAAGTTCTTTCTTTTTCTCTCAAAGAGTTCAAGAGTTCTTTCATCTTCTTCTTCTTCTTCTTCTTACTCACCAAGAACCACCACTTCTCAACTATACACAACCTTCTAAATACTTAGCCTTGCCTTTCTAAAGGATCAAGTTCAAGAACCACAACTTTCTTCCTTTCTTTTTCCTCCTTGGCCGAAAACATCATCAAGCTCCAAGGAAGATTTTCCTATCATCCTCTCAAGATTAAGTCCTTTTCATCCCCAAGAAAACATACCTTGGTAGGGAATTTTTTTAATAATTATTTCTTTGCTTTGTTAAGCTTTGTTCTTGGGTTAAAATGATGTTTTGAGGCTTTACCATTTCGGTTTCTTCCTTTTCTCCTTCCTTATGTATTTCGGCTATCAAAGTTTTGTTGGTTTCTCGTGATAGCTTGATGATGAGTGTTTCTAGATGATGACTATGAGTTCATCACAATGAGACCTTTAGAGCTTGAGTTTTACCTTTTTGCAAGTTTATGAGTTCTAGTAAAGAATATAAAATGAACTTGCATGATTACTTTCAAGCCTTGCATATTTACTTTCAAGTCTTGCATATTTATTTTCAATGCCTGGCATGTTTATGTTCAAGCTTTGCATTCATGTTTGTATTTCCTTATTATCACCTAATAACTAATCTCGAAGCCCGACTGTTTCAGCCTTAAAATCGATTGTTATGGGGTTTAGAGCACTAAAATAAAGAATTGAACTTGTATTCATATTTATATTTCAAGTTCTTCCATGGCATATTTATGTTCAAGCTTTGCATACATGTTTATATTTCCTTGTTATCACCTAATAACTAATCTTGAAGCCCGCCTATTTCGGCCTTAAAGTCGATTGTTGTAGGGCCTAGAGTACTAAAATAAAGAATTGAACTTGCATTTATATTTATATTTCAAGTCCTTGCATGGCATGTTTATATTCAAGCTTTGCATTCATGTTTATATTTCCTTGTCATCACTTAATAATTAATCTCGAAGCCTACCTATTTCAACCTTAAAGTTGATTGTTGATTTAGAGTGAATACTCTAAGGGGCCTAGAGCACTAAAATAAAGAATTAAACTTGCATATCATGTTTATTTCCAAGTTATCGCCTAAAACTTAAAGATAAGAAATGAACTTGTATTTCATATTTATATTCTTGTCTAGCATGTTTATATTTCAAGCCATCACCTAAACTCAAAGATAAGAGACAAACTTGCATCTCATATTTACTTTGAAGTCCTCACTTTATTTTATTTTATAATGAAGAATAAAATGAGGTGCATAGCATGTTTAAGATTTTGTCATCACTAAAAAATCCTAGAGCTCAAGGACTTGCTTTCTTTTTATCTCAAGAATGTTTTAATTTAGTTATTGCCCTATGATTATTTTTGGCACCTTTGACAAAGTAAATTAGTTTTCAAAGAGTTTTAGAAGTTATCTTAAATATAAAGCTTAGTTACTTGAAATGCCTTATTTTGTGCTCATGAGACATGTTACTTTTCAGCTTTGCCTTTAGATTTCCAGCACCTTTATATTCTATTTTAGATGATTTAAATGTGTTAGATACCTTGTTACTTGATGTGATAATTGTTCTTGACACTGGCTAGTAACTAAAAAGAATTGAAAATGTGAATTCTAGAACTCCTAAGGAAATGAATTGTACATTCTATTCCAACACCTTTGAATGATTGTAAAACCATGTTATACCATGTTTACTTAAGTGAAATTTACTCAAATGGTTTAGGAGTTTATTTTAGCATCATAAGAAAAGCCGATAAGGAGAAAGGGAGTAAAATGTAACTTCTGGAACACCTTAAATTATAGAAATTCATTTACTGCCTATGCTGTCCAACTTTGATTGATGATGTTCTTGAGGTTAATAATTAGTGATAATGATGATGATTAGTTCCTTAGATGCATAAGAAAATAATTTGACAATTTCAGTTACCCAATTTAAATGTTTGGCCATTTAAGGTTTATGTGATGATGATTTGAGATGATGCATTCATGTGATGTTGATGTTATGTGAGGTATTGTTATAGAGTTCATCATTTGCATGTTATAGTTCATTTGGAACGTTAGAGATGCATATATGAAGAGTTATAACATTTATGAGTTATGTACTACATCTTGTTACAACATGCTAAGGCTTAAGGTGACTTAAAATATGAGAAAATGATCATTTGGACTCATCAAACGATAGGTGATGAAAAGGTGATTCTTGCTTAAGGTGATTAAAAATATGAGAAAATGATCCTTTGGAATCATCAAACTATAGGTGATGAAAAGGTGATTCTTGCCCTCTAACCGTACTTATCAAGTCGGGACTTCAACTTATCCAAAGGGAATAAGTCTATGCTAGTGACGACTAGTAAGGTATAAATCATAACCTGGAAGTACTCTCAAAAGGGAAGAGTAATAGGGTGGCCCCAAAAATGAAAAGAGACTTAAGTCATCTAAGGAAACAAGGAATGTCATTCATGAACCATGTTCTATGCACATCATGTTTACTAGGAAGTTAGATGTATGTTTTAGAGTAATGTTGCATAAAGTATTGACATGCATATCATAAAGAAGTATGATACATTCATTACAAGACTCATGATAAAATGAACGGGCCTCGGTAATGGATGTTTTAGAACTTAATAAATGAATCTTTGCATGCTCACTATTTTATAATTAAACTTGAGGTTCCTGAGGATGATGATGATGACATGTATGTGAAAAGGGAAGCCCTACTAAGATTCTTATATAAGTTTCTCACTCCCCATCTTTCTTTTCCATCTTCATCTTTAGACAAGGTTGACAATGATGTCTGTGGATTTCCCTGAGGTGCCGACATGGTAATAGCTTGATGGTAGAGAACAGAGTGGCGCAGCAGAAGCAGGGACATAGTCTTAGCCTTTCTACATCGTAGTCGTGTGTAGTTTTGAATTGTTGTATGCTTAACCTTCACGGGAGGGCCCAATATAACTAATGTGGTATTATTGTGGGATATTGCTATATTATTAATACTATTAATGTTGTTTGACTTGATATTTGAAGTTAATGTTATGTGATGGTGTTTCTGATTTTGTTATTCTTGTTATGTCCACGCCCTACGTTAATGACCATTTACGTTATGTGCAGCTTACGTTTCGTTTATGTTTTCAAACAATTTCTTTACCGGTATTTTCCGCTAAGTATTTTAAAGAAAGGTTTTAAAAGATGAGACTAAAAGAGCAATAGACTAATTATTAACCTAAATACATTCTAGGTGTAACACCCCGATTTCTCTGTCCGAGGGAAATGACCAAAATGCCCCTGAGGTCATTTCCTGACCCGAACTCGAGGGTAACCAACTCGGTCATCCTCGAAGGGTCAACTCAATGTTTGAAGGGGATTAAATGGCCCTTGAATGCTTTCGGAAGTAAAAATTCCGTTTTCCGCAGTTTCGGGTCAAAATGACCAAAATACCCCTATAGCGTTTTTACGCGGGTAAAGGTGCCGTTTGAGCCCGGAACTTTCCCCAGAGGTTTAAAAACATGTTTTCATGTGTCTAGAGGTCTCTGTTCAAGTCCCGATGGTCCCGGGCAGTTTTAGTGCAAAATTACGATTTTGCCCCTAGAATAGTGCTTTTGAGCTTAATGACGTAATTAAGCAAACCTAAACAATATTAGGCTCTAAACAAAGATTAATTAATTTCCCTACTTAATCTAGAGTCAAAATAATTTATTAAAGTTAATTAGAACCTAAAATTGCTTAGATTAAACTTAAATCCCTTTTTAGAACTCAAGACTCCTAGTCTTGGAATCTTGAATAGTGTTTTCTCTCTCCAATTCCTTAAATCAAGGAAATGTGTCTAGAGTTGTTTAGACTCTAAATTGAGGATTTAACTCACTAATGGTGCAAGACCACTCCTTAATTATGTCTAGACCACCTTAATTACCCATTTTCCTTACCTAAACACTTTCTTACAAATTCCTAATCTTAAGCATAATCAAAGATACACCTAAACACAACTCTAAACCACAATTAAAATGCAAAGAACCCTCCCCCATGGGCTGATGCATATTCGGCCATCTCTCTCCAATTACCACACATATTAAATTGTTTTCTCACTCAAAGAGCCATGCTTGAGCCATACCTTAAGCCATACCTCACCATGCTTTGAACCATACCTCAAGAACACATTATCTCACCTCATGGAACTCATGGAATGCCTCCAATCTGCACCTCATGGCCGATGCCATCATCCTCCATGAGCTCCCTCCATTTGTTTCATTTCTCTATAAATAGAATGCCTTGAGGAGCTTGCACCACTTTTAGATCATTTGCTAAGTTTAGGAGCACTCAAAGCTTTTCTTTTTCTCTCAAAGTTTTTGTGTGTTCTTCAAGTTCTTGGAGTTCTTCAAGTTCTTCATCTTCTTCATCTTCTTCTTCCATCTTCAAGTTCATCACATCAAGTAGGGATTTTCTTTCATGTATTCTTTTCTTCAAAGTTCTTGTTTCAAGCTTGATGTTCATAGTTTCTCTTGTTTCTTTTTAGAACTTCATTTCCACTCCTTTTTCCTTTTCATTTTCGGCCATAGGCCTTGGAGAACAAAGGAATGAGAGCTTGATGATGAGAGTTTCATGATGATGTTCATCACTTGAAACAAACTCTAGAGCTTGATCTTTATTCTTGAGCAAAAATGTTTTTAGTTTTTCCTTTCTTGAACTCTTGAGAACTTTAGCTTTGATGATGTTTTAAAATGGCTCTATGAACTCAATGATGAGGACTCATGATGTTGGTGTTAATATATCATCAAGATCATGGACTTTAGAGTTTTAAAATGTTCCTTTTTCTCCTTGAAGATTTCGGTCATTCCTTAATTTTTTCTAAGCTTCATGGTTTGATTTCCTAAAAATATTATGTTAAGTTTTAAAGAACTCTAAGCTTGACTTTACCTTGTTTGGATGAGTTTGGGTTATGGTTTAAATTCCTTTAAAGTCTTGTTAAGAGCTCTAGAAAGATAAAATGAACTTGCATAATTTATTTTATGCTTGCATTCACGTTTACATTCTTGCTATGCATCTTTGCTTTCTAGCTATCACCTAAGAACATAAAGATTAAAATGGAACTTGTATCATCACTTAATTTAATTCTCGAAGCCTTTCTATTTCGGCCTTAAAGTCGATTGTTGTTGGGCCTAGAGCACTAAAATAAAGAATTGAACTTGCATTACAACCTAATTAATTTCTCGAATGCCTATCTATTTCGGCCTTAAAGTCGATTGTTGTTGGGCCAAGAGCACTAAAATAAAGAATTGAACCATGTATATTTACCTTCAAGCTTGCACGTTTAAGTTTATGCCTTGCATATTTAAATTTAAGTCATCACTTTACTTTGTAAGTAAGATTAAAAATGAAAAGCATGAGCACGTTTAGTTTATGTCGTAACTTAAGAACCTAGAGCTCAAAGACTTGCCCATTTCATTCCAAGTTAAAGTTTAATGTGAATGCATTCCTTGAATGCATAATTTCGGCCAAGTAGTGATGATGGACTTGCAATGAGTTTTCATCTAGCTACTAGGACCAATAGTTTATGTTTTAAGTTTTCCTTAAAGCTTTACAAATCTTTATAAGGTTATGTCATCACAAGTTGTGATTTTATTATCTTTTAGGGGATGGAATATGTTTTGGTCAGTGACCTAAGGCTTCTCTTAGCCTTTTGATGAACTAAAGTGTTTTGCAAAGAGTTTTAGAAGTTCTAGATCGATTAGAGAGAAACTAGTTAACTTACGAACCTAGAAACGTCAATTTAACTCTCTCATTTAAGTTAAATGTTTTCGGTTCTGATATGATGAGTGTGATGTTGTATGGTGATGTCTTGATGTGTTGGAATGTGTGGAAATAGCATATGATGATGTAGAAGCGATCCTATGCATGATAGGTAAGAAACTAGCTAACTAGGAATACCGTAAAGCTAGAATTTAACATAGTTTTGACCCATTTGTTTATGGAACTAATCCAAACTGTTTTAATGGGAACATAATCAGATTTAGATTGTTTAGACATGAAAAACTTGGTATCATTTGGATTAGAATCGAATTCTAGCACCTATAGGGAAACTAGTAACTAGAAAACTGTAAAAGTGCAAGTTTAGAACTCTTAGAACGTTTACTTTTCTGGATTCTGTCCAGCACCCTTACAACATGATAAATGTGATTAATAATTAGTCCTTAAGCATAGGAATGCCTCATAATTGATTTAGATTTAATATATAGCGCCTTAAAAAGCGGAACCGAAAGGGTCTAAATCGTAAGTTCTAGAACCCCGTAAATACAAGTTAGAGATTCTGCCCTATGCTTTTCAGATTTAAGTATGAACATGAGGATTAGGAATGATGATTAATTATGAGCCCTTAGGTGCATAAAAATATGAGCGTCGGATGTTAGAGAATTATATCTCAAGATTAAGACCCGTAAGGGTCAAAGCATAAGCTACCGTAAGGGTAAGCGTTTGAATGTTTTATGATGATGCATGTAGTATGCAAATGATGATGATGTTATTCATATGAGGAATTCATGAGGTTATATGTTAATGTGGCATAAAGCAAATTTGGAAGGAAATTGGGTGTAATGACCGTTGTGCCGCCGAATTTCCGACAAATTTGGGGACTTAAAGAGATTTTGAAAATTAAGGTACTAAGATGGGTTCTAGGATGACACCTGTTCGGCCGAGCACCTCCATAGAACTCATGTGACATCGGTACCATTTTACACTCTTAGGTGACACCGGTTCGGCCGAGCACCCCTAAGAGAATTGCCCCCTAACCCGTACACAGATAGTCGGGATTTATGATTTATGATACGCTTATCGTTAAGTGGTAAGTAAGAACTAGTGACGACTAGTTAAGGTATGAGCTCATAACCTAGATGTATGACACGTTCTGGGTGACACCGGTTCGGCCGAGCACCCCTAGTTCGATTGTCTTTTAGGGTGGCCCATGAGGAAGAGAAGTTTCATGATTATGATTATGTCACTAAGTTTTGTCCCATATGAATGTTACTATTGCCACTTTATGCCACCAAGAATGATGATGCTTGATGCTATGTTTTATATATGTGCATTAGGTAGTGCCATGCATACATTTTCTATTATGTTGCATTCATGACATTAAGATCATCCTAAAATGAATGGACCTTGGCTAGAATATATTTTAAAGTTTAAAATGAACTTAATACATGCTCAGTCATTTTGTATAAATAAACCCAAGGTTCCTGAGGACGTAGATGATGACACCTAGGTAGTAGGAGGCCCTACTGAGATTCTTTAGCAAGATTCTCACTCCCTCTACCTCTTTCTTTCCGTCACGTCTTCAGATGGCGACGTTCGTGGTGTTCGTGGACACGCCGACATGGGAGGTGCACCATGACCCGGACCACGGGTCATTCCATTTTGTGGGTCGATGCACGGTCAGAGTATTCATGTTCATGGGTCGACCCTTCACTCCCCCTGTACATTCCCATCGTTTCTCCCCCGTCTCACCTTTTGGCGATGACCTGGTGTTCGAGCGTGCACGTCCCCTAGAGGAGAGGCTTCGTCGTACCCCATCATCCACGTCCGCCGCTCGAGACTACCCCCAGTATGTGCCCTGCTGTTCGCCGTTTTTCGGAGACGAATCCTTCCGAGGATTCGGCAACCCAGGCACCCTCCGAGGGATCTTCCCCCTCCATACCTATGGACTTTGGAGAGGATAACGAGCCCACCATGACTCAGCCGAGGCGTGCACGACGACCGGAGATGCGGCCATACCCCGGGGCTCACACTCGATCCCCGCTCCGCCTCTTCACGCCCGAGGAGCTCGCTTGATTTCCGGATATACGCCTCGATCACGAGATAGTCGCCCGATGGGAGGCCGTGGATGGCCCGAGATAGAGCACACACCACTTAGATGGGGATAAACCTTCTTTTGTTTAGAGGTTTCCCATTAGATGCACTCGGGTAGGGGAGTAGATCATGTTTATGTTTATGTTGTATTTCCTTTCTTGTACTTTCCTTGTACTAAACTAAGTCCCACACTTATAAGTGGGCAAATTATATATATATATGAGATGATCTTCAGTGTTACTCATGGTGTGCCTTATGTTATGATGTTGTGAGACATTTGTTTACCATACATGGTTTACCGCTTATCGCATCACGCGGCTCTCACTTTGTTTTTAAAAAAAAAATTACCCGTATTTTCTGCTAAGTAATTCAAAGATAAATGAGAACTATGAAGTAACAGACTAATGATTAACCTAAATATGTTCTAGAGTATTGGGTTAAAAATTAGGATGTTACATTATGGTATCAGAGCAGTTCGATTCTCATGGAGCCTGATGATTGGACTGACTATGCTTTCTAAAGCGTAGTGCGATAGCTACGTCATGCGTAGAGCTTAGCTAGAGATAAGCTATAGGGTAGGAGTGCATGACCCTTGTCGACTTGCGTGTGCCATGGTAACTAGCTCATTTTACATGGAATATTGAGCCTGATCACCTCAGTGTTTATTGTCTCGTGTGTTTAGGAACCAATGGCACCAAGGAGACAACCTAGGACCCTGACCGAGGGGGACCAAAATGATGCTATCTGCTGTTGTTCGTGACATGGCTAGGGCCATGGAACGAATGTTCGAGAGGATGAACCAACAAGGGAACACCGGACGTGCTCCCCCTACTGCCGAAATGATCGAGCAAGCGAGGTTTGGTGAGTTTCGCAAGGCGAACCCGCCAACCTTCCGGGGAGCCATGGACCCCGACAAAGCTGATGAGTGGATCAAAAACATGGAGAAGATCTACTCCGTGGTGGCTTGCTCGGAGGAGCAAAAGGTCACGCCATTTGCTTATATGATGGAGTCGGATCTCGGAAGTTACGGTGGGTGGCACCAGAAAGGCGCTAAAAACGGTATTCTTGTCAGCTGGAATTTGTTCAAGACTTACTTCTATGAGAAGTACTTTTCGGAATCGGTGAGGAATGCAAAAGACATTGAGTTCATGCAACTGACCCAAGGAGGGTCTACTATCGCCCAGTACACGGCGAAATTCGAGGAGCTGATCAAGTTCTCTAGGGTGTTTCAAGGAAACCCCGATGAGGTATGGAAGTGCGTCAAATATGAGGCCGGACTAACGGCAGAACTCAACTATGCTGTGGCGCACATGGAGATTAGGGACTTCCCAACCCTAGTCTGTAACGCCCCAATTTTTACTGTAATTTTTACTGTCATTAGAAATTACTCAATTACCGAATTACCGTAGGTAATTATTACATAAGATTTGAGGCCGAACAATCCTCAATAAAGGAATATAACATTAGAAGAGAGGTTAGGAACGATTCATGCGAGAGTCGCAAATCCCGAATTTCTATACGTATAAAATGACCAAAATGCCCCTGAAGTTATTTTACTCAGAAAATGAGGATTGTGGGCCCCACCTATTCTCAAGGGGATATTTTGAGGATAATAAGGGATTGTTTGTGTTATGTGTGTTAATAGAGCAGAAGGATCTCAATTTTGAGTTCCGACGCGCGAAATGACCAAAACGCCCCTGCGGCTATTTTAACTCCGATGTGCGTGCTGACTGAGCCCGAACCTCACTAAAATGTTTTAAAATGTGTTTTTAAGCCATGATTAACCATTGGTTAAGCTCGGGTGGCCTCGGGCAATTTTTAAGTGAAAGTACGATTTTGCCCGTGTTTTTGGGGCGATTTGCGAATTCGGGATTTTTGATTCGTATACCGAAACCTAAGCAATATTAGGCTCAAATTAAAGCTTATTAAATTCTAAATATTAATCTATAGTCAAAATTATGTATTTAGATTGATTAGAACCCAAAATTGCTCAAAAACACCCAAATTGCTTACTAATTCACTTAAACCCTTAACCGTAAATTCTCTAAATTACATGAATACTTTGCCTACACCTAAATAATGCATGGAACACACAAATTTCACTTCTTTGGGCTGTAATGGACGAAATTATTGATGCCATTATGCAGCTGAATTATTGCCAAAAGTTGCACTAAAACATAATGCCAAAATGTCACCATAGGAGACATAATTCCTTAATTTCATACAACTTTGTCTAAAATGATTTTTCCTCCCTTATTTCTCCTGCAAAATTCCGTCCACTACCTCATCATTTTGGCCAATTAGAAGCCTCAAAATCTTCTATAAATAGGCTTGCTTGAGTGGTCTTGGAATGCTTGGTTCATAACTAGTTTTTAGGAGCACCAAAAACTTTCTTTCTTCCTCCTCTTTGGCTGAATTCTTTCTTCATTTTTTCAAAGAGATTTTGTTTCATTTCACTTCAAGAAACCA
Organism: Dalbergia cochinchinensis; assembly: GCA_031216125.1. Lineage (NCBI taxonomy): Eukaryota > Viridiplantae > Streptophyta > Magnoliopsida > Fabales > Fabaceae > Dalbergia > Dalbergia cochinchinensis. Next base: position 27,676,685 of record CM062371.1, read on the forward strand.
AGTTCTCTTCCTCTTCTTCAACTCAGATTAGGTAGGGAGTAGTTTCTAAATTTATTTCTATGCTTTGAGGAGTTGTGTTTTTAGCTCAAAATGATGAAATTATGAACTTACCTTAGCTTTTCATTTTGGTTTTCCTCTTCAATTTTTCTTTAACCAATTCAACCATATGGCCTAGGTGGAACTAAGATGATGGCTTGATGATGAGGACCTTGAGGGTGGGTTGTAAAATCCATCACAAGTTAGGCCTCTAAAGCTTGAAAATTCCACTTGATGCAAAACTTTAAAGAATAATGCTTTATGATGCTAAAACAAATATTTTTAGTTTAGAACTTGAAAGATGTATTTTTCCTTTTATGTTTTATTTCTTGTTAAGATATGTATTGGGTTGAATTTATAATTCTTTTAAAGTCTTGAAGGAGCTCTAGTAAAGAAACAAAATGAATTTGCATCCATGATTAAGTTTATGCTTTGCATAACCATGTTTACCTTCTATGTCATCACTAAATTTTCAAGAATGAATAAATGAACTTGCATTTCTCATGTTTAAATTCCAAGCTTGTATTTCATGTTTATGTTTCAAGTCATCACTTAATCTTTCAAGATAATAAAGAGGTTGCATCTCATATTTAATTTATGCTCTCACTATATTTTATAATGGCTAAAAGAATCAACGCATGGCATGTTTATTTTATGCCATCACCTAAAGATCCTAGAGCTCAAAGACTTGCCCATGTATCACAAGCAAAGAAATATGATTATTGGAGTTAAAGAATTTATTCTTTAAAAAGTCTTGAGATTGGAGCTTAAAAAGATGTAATAATAATATTCTCTTCTCCCTCTATGGTCTGTGCGGACTACCGCCGCTCCGGTTTCTTAATATTCTCTTCTCCCTCTCTATGGTCTGTGCGGACTACCGCCGCTCCGGTTTCTTAATATTTTCTTCTCCCTCTGCTGGTCTGTGCGGATTACCGCGCTCCAGCTTTCTTGTATCATGTTTATATTTCAAGTTCTTGCATCATGTTTAATTTTCAAGTCATCACCTTAAATCTTAAAGATAAAGAAATGGAATTGCATATCATGTTTATAATTCCAAGCTATCACCTTATAAAGATAAGATTAAAATAAGGTTGCATAGCATGTTTATAATTCTAAGATGTCACCTAAATCTCTAAAGCTCAAGACTTACTCCTTTTATCTTAAGTGAGAATTTTAATTGTGAAGATCCTCCCAAATTTGACAAAAGAACTAGTTTCTAAATGAGTTTTAAGGCTTTGCAAGGATTTTACGGGGACTAGTATTTTATATGCACTTAAAATATGATTCTATGTAATTGCATGAGGTTCATGATCCGCCACCGATCCGAGTTTAGTATCAATGTGTGATAATGATTTGATATGATTGAAGTTGTGATAATTATGGTTTATTGTTAAGAGAATGATTCATAATTGGTTTAGTAACTAATTAGTTCTATAATTGATAATTCTATGTAAGGATTGGATGCTTATTAAGTACTTGATATCATTGAATGATTTCCTGGCTTGCATGTTATAGTTCCTGTTGCAAATAATGAGAATGCTTGTACATGAAATGTTCTTTATTATGTAAAATTTACCTTTGTTGCTAGAAGAAAGTGTATCATTGTAAAAGTGTAATTTGGAAAGGTTACGCTAAGGAAAGACTTGGTATTTAAGCGTGTCCATTGTGACCCACCTCTCTTTCTGGGAATCTCCCATATGCATGATTTGATTGATATATATTATTCTAGCTTAAGACTATAAATGAGAAAATGTTATGATGTTTATGAATTGTATTATGATATAACATGCAAAGATTTAATGGTGACTTAAACTTATAAGAAAATGATCCTTTGGAACCATCAGACTATAGGTGGTGAAAAGGTGATTTTAGCCCCCTAACCCGTTCTCTCAAAAGGGTAGAGTCGGGACTTTAGCTTATCAAAAGGGATAAGTATATGCTAGTGACGACTAGTAAAATATGAGCTCATAACCTAAATTACTCCCAAAAGGGTGGAGTATAGGGTGGCCCAAGGAAAATAATGATGATGATAAGATTTTAAGTCATCAAAGGCACTAAAGAAATGAAATATGTGCACTGTGTCCATGTGTAGCTAATATTATATGACGTTCTTTTATGCATGTTATTTTGATAATGATGATGAGGAATATGATGTAATGATAAAGGAAATGTTCAATGTAAATATGACATGTTAAGAATAAGATGCATTATAAGACCCATGATTAAAAATTGACGAACCTCGGTTAAGTATTTGTCCGAACTTAAAATGAATCTTTGCATGCTCACTATTTTAGAATAATCCCGAGGTTCCTGGGGACTTTGATGATGACACTGTAAAAGGAGGTACCCTACTGAGAATTCTTTAGCAAGATTCTCACTCCCTTTTCTTTATTTCCGTCATTGTCTCCAGATTCAAATGGCGACATTCGTCCTGTTCGTTGATACCCCTACTTGGGAATTCCACTATGATCCGGTGCATCGCTCGTATCATTTTGAAGGGAGAGTCTTGTGATTCGTGTTTTTATTTACATAGGTCGTCCATTTGCACATCCTGTCCCTAGTTATCGATTTTCTCCTACTTCTCCCTATGGCGATGAAATGGTTTTCGAACATGCACGTCCACTTGATGAAAGGATGTTACGTTCTTATCCCGCTTCATCTGCTGTCCATGGATTTCCAGAGTATGTTCCCGAGAGGAGATATTCTGAAACTGATCCTTCAGAGGACACTCCTACTCATGTATATTCTGAGAGCTTTGCTCCTACTCCCACACGTGTAAGAGAGGGTAGTGAGGAAACAGTTGTTCAGCCGAGGTTAGCGAGAAGGCCGTCCATGCGACCCGACTGGTGCATCTCGTGTGTCCGTCAGGGAGCTCATCGATGGATCGGATTTATTCCCCATTTCGGGACGGTGGCCATAGAAGGTTCTTAGTAGATTTATTTGTGATCATGCACCTAGTTTTAGGATAACCTTCCCGGCTTATGGAGTTATCTAGTTTAGGGGCATGTATTTCCTTAAGTATATTTTCTTTTATGGGTTTGCATAAGATAATGATGTATGAACATAACCTACCCTTTGAGTGAGGTTATTGTATGTAAATATATGCTATAATGTGCTTATGGATGTTATATGATGGAGCCTAAGTGATATGATGTGATATATTCTTAAACGTCTTATTATACCCCGCTTACTCGTTCACGTTGTACTCGGCTCATGTTTTCAATTATGTGTTTAAAAAAAAATGGCTCGTAATTTCACTAAGTATTTTCAAATTATGAAGAAAGAACCAAAGCAAGGAGTAAAGTCTAGTCATTAATCGATTCAACCTAGGTGTATCCGGTTAATTACTAAGGTGTTTCATTTTGGTATCGTGAGCGATTCGATTCTCATGGAGCACGAGGATTGGACTAGCTATGCTTCTAAAGCATAATACGTTAGTAACGTCATGTGTAGATGTTTATCATTAGGATGAGCTTGAGGATTAGAAATACATGACTACTGTATGTTGAAAGTGCCATGGTAACTTGCTCACTTTGCGTGGAATATTGGGCACGATCACCTCGGTGTTCTTTGTTTTGTGTGTATAGGGACCAATGGCACGTCGACAACAGACTAGGAGCGCAGCACAGAATAATCAAGACAACGAGACAGCCGAAGCACTCCGCGACGTAGCAAGGACCATGAGAATGATGATGGAACGAATGGATCAGGATCGTCAAGCCAATATGAATCAGGGACATGAGATTCCTGAACATGCTTGTTTTGGGGAGTTTCGTAAGGCAAACCCACCAGTTTTCAAGGGGACACTGAATCCAAATATTGCAGATGAATGGATTCGAAATATTGAGAAGGTCTTTGCTGTAGTCCCATGCTCAGAGGAGCAAAAGGTCACCTTCGCTACTCATATGCTTGAAGGTGATGCCGGTTTCTGGTGGACGGGTGTTCGAAGACTCCTGGAGACGACCAACATGGACATTGATTGGGAACTTTTCAAGGTCCATTTTTATGAAAAGTACTTTCCAGAGTCAGTTAGAAATGCCAAGGACATTGAATTCATGCAAGTCGTCCAGGGGAATATGAATGTGGCCCGATACCTTGCGGATTTGAAGAACTCATTAAGTGCTCAAGAATGTACCAAGGAAATCCTGATGAGTACTGGAAATGCATTAAATACGAGTCAGGGTTGAAGGCGGAACTTAATGTGGCAGTTGCACATTTGGAGATTAGGGATTTCTCTACCCTAGTTAACAAATGTCGGATTATTGAAGAAGGTCAGAGAAAACTAAACACCCCAAAGTCGGATAATATTACCAAAAGTTGACACCTCAAGGTCAGCGAGTTCAAGAAGCGAGTCGACCTCCATTTCCTCAATCAAGACGACAAGGGACACAAAGAAATTTTCAACAAGGAAGGGCAAACAACAACAATCGCTATAATAACATCCGCTACAACAATAACCCCAAGAATAATCACAACAACAACAATAACAACAATAAAGGAAAGCACCACAAAGAGGTCTGAAGTACCTCCACGGCTGCGCCATCCATGGAATGTCCCAAGTGCGGCAAGAATCATGGGAGCATGCCATGTCGAGCCGAACAAGCGTGTGCTATCGGTTGTGGAAAACCAGGTCATTACTCCAGAATGCACGGAAAGAAACCCGCCAACCCCAATCCCAAGCCGCAATACCAGGGAAGGGTATTTATCATAATGCTGAAGAAACAATGAAGTCACGAAATCTCGTGGAAGGTAAAGGTAATATGCATGGTAAAGACTTAATTGTACTATATGATTCTGGCGCTTCTCATTCTTTTATCTCCCATTCATGTGTTAAAAGCCTTAATTTACCTATGACTGAGCTTCCTTTTGACCTTATTGTTTCTACCTGATTGGAAAACCCGTTAGGACTTGTAAATGTTGTTTAGATTGTAGTTTTATTATAGATAATAGATCCTTTGTTTTAGATCTTATTTGCTTACCCATGCGAGGTTTAGATGTGATTCTTGGCATGGATTGGCTTGAGGCCAACCGTGTACTGTTAAACTGTTATGAGAAAACCATCACTTTTCTTCCTGTTCCTATTGAACCTAAGAAACCCATAAGTCTTTACATAGCTTGTGGAAATGGATTGTGGTAAGGGTGAGAGTAAAGGTTACATTTTCTTAGCCGCTAGTGATGTAGACTTTGAGCAAAGTATCGATGAGATACCAATAGTAAGAAATTATCCTGAAGTATTTCCAGATGAGATACGAGTTTCCCAAGAGAGATAGAGTTTTCCATAGAATTGCTTAGGGTGCAGGACCTATATCCATAGCCCCATACAGGATGTCCCCATTAGAATTGACCGAGTTAAAAACTCAATTGGAAGATTTATTGGAGAAAAAGTTTGTTAGGCCTAGTGCATCACCTTGGGAGCCCTGTGTTGTTTGTAAAGAAAAAGGATGGGAGTATGAGGATGTGTGTAGATTATCGGCAGATTGAATAAAGTAACGGTGAAAAACAAGTATCCTCTCGCCTAGGATCGATGATTTGATGGACCAACTGAAAGGTGCGGTAGTGTTTTCTAAGATAGATTTGAGGTCAGGCTACCATCAAATTAGAGTGAGAGATGAAGACATACCTAAAGCGGCCTTTCGCACTCGACACGGCCATTTTGAGTTTGCAGAATGTCCTTTGGGTTAACCAATGCTCCAGCTATTTTTATGGATTACATGAATAGGATCTTTCGCCCTATTTAGATCAGTTTGTAGTTGTCTTTATAGATGACATTCTCATATATTCTAAGACCCATGAAGAGCATGAATGCCACCTAACCATAGTCTTTGGAGATCTTGAAGGAAAAGAAACTATATGCCAAGATTTCCAAGTGTGAGTTTTGGTTGGATAAGGTGCAATTTTTAGGGCATGTAGTATCTAAGAAAGGAATTGTCTGTAGATCCTAGTAAGGTAGAAGCGGTAGTAAACTGGAAAGACCAACCACTTTGAATCAAGTAAGGAGCTTTTTGGGTTTAGCAGGTTATTACCGTCGATTTATCAAGGGATTTTCCCAGATTTCCCTACCTTTGACCAAGTGACTAGGAAGAACACCCCTTTTTCATGGACCCTGAGTGTGAAAAGAGCTTTCAAGAGTTAAAACACAAGCTAACCTCTACCCTCGCTTTTAGTGTTACCCGACCCCAATGTGCCTTTCGAGGTGTATTGTGATGCTTCAAAAAAGGGTTTAGGTTGTGTATTGATGCAAGATAGGCAAGTGGTGGCCTATGCATCAAGACAACTCAAGCCACATGAGGCAAACTACCCTACCCATGACCTTGAGTTAGGCTGCCGTCGTGTTTGCTCTAAAGATTTGGAGACACCATTTATATGGAGTTAAGTTTGAGGTGTTTTCCGATCACAAGAGTTTGAAATATCTCTTTGATCAAAAAGAGCTAAACATGAGGCAAAGGCGATGGATGGAGTTCTTGAAAGATTATGATTTTGGATTGAATTACCATCCTGGTAAAGCTAATGTAGTAGCCGATGCTTTGAGTAGGAAGTCCTTACAAGTGTCCCGTTTGATGGTGAAGGAGGTTGAATTGATTGAGCAATTTAGGGACTTAAACCTAGGAATGACTTTGACCACTAAGGGCATCGAGCTTGTCATCTTAGAGTGACAAGTGAGTTCAAAGAAAGGATTGTTCAAGCTCAAGGGGCGATCTTGAGTTTCAAGAGACTTTAGGGGCGATGAAGGCGGGAAAGTTGATAGGTTTTACCCAAGGAATGGGCGATTTGTGGAGGTTTAAAGGTCGAATATGTGTACACGCTAGTGGTGGCCTCCGAAAGGATATTTTGGAGGAAGCCCATAAGAGCCATTTTACCCTTCATCCTGGTGCCACCAAGATGTATCAAGATTTGAAGAAGATGTTATGGTGGCCTGGAATGAAGAAAGATGTGTGCACATGGGTGAGTAAGTGCTTGGTGTGTCAAAGGTGAAGATTGAACACCAAAAACCCTGCGGAATGCTGCAACCTCTGTCGATCCCTGAGTGGAAGTGGGATAGTATCTCCATGGATTTTGTGACTGGATTACCGAGGACCCAAATGAATCATGATACCATATGGGTAATCGTGGATCGATTGACGGTCAGCCCACTTTTTACCTATTAAGGTGACTTATTCCTTGGATAGGTTAGCACAATTATATATTCAGGAGATAGTAAGGTTACATGCGGTGCCGTCGGCGATAATCTCGGACCGGGATCCGCGGTTTCACGTCACGATTTTGGGGAGCCTTTCAAAGGCATTTGGTTCAAAGTCGTGTCTAAGCACGCCTATCACCCCAAACAGACGGTCAATCTAAAAGAACTATCCAAACCTTGGAGGATATGTTAAGGGCATGTGTTTTAGATCAAAGGGGAAGTTGGGATAAGTACACATCGATTGAATTTGCATATAACAACAGATTATCATGCAAGTATCGGTATGGCACCGTATGAGGCCCTCTATGGGCCGAAATGTCAATCTCCCTTATGTTGGTATGAACCCTGAGAGCAAAGTTTACTCGGACTGATATTGTGAGGAAACAACGGAACAAATCAAGAAGATTAGGGATAAGATTCTTCGCTCAAAGTCGACGAAAAACTATGCGGACAAGCGGCGAAAACCGCTAGATTTTCAAGAAGGGGACCACGTGTTCCTAAGGATCACCCCCACCAGGCATAGGCCGAGCAATAAAAGTAAAGAAATTGAGCCCTGATTTCTTGGTCCGTTTGAAATCCTTACCAAAGTAGGACTCGTAGCTCACCGTATAGCCCTACCCCGAGTCTATCCAACCTTCATGATGTTTTCCATGTCTCTCGATTAAGAAAGTATCAATCGACCGAGTCATGTACTAGAGCGAACATGTACAATTAAGAGATAACTGACATTTAACTTACTACCCACGAGAATCGTCGACCGAGGAGTTAAGCGGTTAAGGAACAAGGTGTACCCTGGTCAAAGTAGCATGGGACAGGTGAAACCGAAGAACTTACATGGGAGCTGGAATCAAACATGAAAGCACAATACCCCGAGTTGTTCTCGGTAACGAATTTCCGGCGAAATTCTTTTAAGGAGGGAGTAATGTAACGCCCCAATTTTCTTTGTAATTTTCTTTGTCATTAGAAATTACTCAATTACCGAATTACAGTAGGTAATTATTACATAAGATTTGAGGCGAACAATCCTCAATAAAGGAATATAACATTAGAAGAGAGGTTAGGAACGATTCATGCAGAGTCGCAAATCCCGAATTTACATGCGTATAAAATGACCAAAATGCCCTGAAGTTATTTTACTCGAAATGAGGTTTGTGGGCCCCACCTATTCTCAAGGGGATATTTTGAGGGTAATAAGGGATTGTTTGTGTTATGTGTGTTAATAGAGCAGAAGGATCTCAATTTTGAGTTCCGACGCGCGAAATGACCAAACGCTCAAGGTGTTTTAACTCCGATGTGCGTGCCGACTGAGCCCGAACCTCACTAAAATGTTTTAAAATGTGTTTTTAAGCCATGATTAACCATTGGTTAAGCTCGGGTGGCCTCGGGCAATTTTAAGTGAAAGTACGATTTTGCCCTGTTTTTGGGCACTTTTGCGAATTTCGGGATTTTTGATTCGTATACCGAAACCTAAGCAATATTAGGCTCAAATTAAAGCTTATTAAATTCTAAATATTAATCTAGAGTCAAAATTATGTATTTAGATTGATTAGAACCCAAAATTGCTCAAAAACACCCAAATTGCTTACTAATTCACTTAAACCCTTAATCAGTAAATTCTCTAAATTACATGAATACCTTGCCTACACCTAAATAATGCATGGAACACACAAATTTCACTTCTTTGGGCTGTAATGGACGAAATTATTGATGCCATTATGCAGCTGAATTATTGCCAAAAGTTGCACTAAAACATAATGCCAAAATGTCACCATAGGAGACATAATTCCTTAATTTCATACAACTTTGTCTAAAATGATTTTTCCTCCCTTATTTCTCCTGCAAAATTCCGTCCACTACCTCATCATTTTGGCCAATTAGAAGCCTCAAAATCTTCTATAAATAGGCTTGCTTGAGTGGTCTTGGAATGCTTGGTTCATAACTAGTTTTTAGGAGCACCAAAAACTTTCTTTCTTCCTCCTCTTTGGCTGAATTCTTTCTTAAGAGATTTTGTTTCATTTCACTTCAAGAAACCAAGTTCTCTTCCTCTTCTTCAACTCAGATTAGGTAGGGAGTAGTTTCTAAATTTATTTCTATGCTTTGAGGAGTTGTGTTTTTAGCTCAAAATGATGAAATTATGAACTTACCTTAGCTTTTCATTTTGGTTTTCCTCTTCAATTTTTCTTTAACCAATTCAACCATATGGCCTAGGTGGAACTAAGATGATGGCTTGATGATGAGGACCTTGAGGGTGGGTTGTAAAATCCATCACAAGTTAGGCCTCTAAAGCTTGAAAATTCCACTTGATGCAAAACTTTAAAGAATAATGCTTTATGATGCTAAAACAAATATTTTTAGTTTAGAACTTGAAAGATGTATTTTTCCTTTTATGTTTTATTTCTTGTTAAGATATGTATTGGGTTGAATTTATAATTCTTTTAAAGTCTTGAAGGAGCTCTAGTAAAGAAACAAAATGAATTTGCATCCATGATTAAGTTTATGCTTTGCATAACCATGTTTACCTTCTATGTCATCACTAAATTTTCAAGAATGAATAAATGAACTTGCATTTCTCATGTTTAAATTCCAAGCTTGTATTTCATGTTTATGTTTCAAGTCATCACTTAATCTTTCAAGATAATAAAGAGGTTGCATCTCATATTTAATTTATGCTCTCACTATATTTTATAATGGCTAAAAGAATCAACGCATGGCATGTTTATTTTATGCCATCACCTAAAGATCCTAGAGCTCAAAGACTTGCCCATGTATCACAAGCAAAGAAATATGATTATTGGAGTTAAAGAATTTATTCTTTAAAAAGTCTTGAGATTGGAGCTTAAAAAGATGTAATAATAATATTCTCTTCTCCCTCTCTTGGTCTGTGCGGACTACACGCTCAGGTTTCTTAATATTCTCTTCTCCTCTCTCTTGGTCTGTCTGCGGACTACCGCCGCTCCGGTTTGTTAATATTCTCTTCTCCCTCTACTGGTCCTGTGCGGACTACCGCCGCTCCGATTTCTTGTATCATGTTTATATTTCAAGTTCTTGCATCATGTTTAATTTTCAAGTCATCACCTTAAATCTTAAAGATAAAGAAATGGAATTGCATATCATGTTTATAATTCCAAGCTATCACCTTATAAAGATAAGATTAAAATAAGGTTGCATAGCATGTTTATAATTCTAAGATGTCACCTAAATCTCTAAAGCTCAAGACTTACTCCTTTTATCTTAAGTGAGAATTTTAATTGTGAAGATCCTCCCAAATTTGACAAAAGAACTAGTTTCTAAATGAGTTTTAAGGCTTTGCAAGGATTTTACAGGGAACTAGTATTTTATATGCACTTAAAATATGATTCTATGTAATTGCATGAGGTTCATGATCCCGCCACTGATCTGAGTTTAGTATCAATGTGTGATAATGATTTGATATGATTGAAGTTGTGATAATTATGGTTTATTGTTAAGAGAATGATTCATAATTGGTTTAGTAACTAATTAGTTCTATAATTGATAATTCTATGTAAGGATTGGATGCTTATTAAGTACTTGATATCATTGAATGATTTCTGGCTTGCATGTTATAGTTCTTTGTTGCAAATAATGAGAATGCTTGTACATGAAATGTTCTTTATTATGTAAAATTTACCTTTGTTGCTAGAAGAAAGTGTATCATTGTAAAAGTGTAATTTGGAAAGGTTCTGGCTAAGGAAAGACTTGGTATTTAAGCGTGTCCATTGTGACCCACCTCTCTTTCCAGGGAATCTCCCATATGCATGATTACAGTTGATATATATTATTCTAGCTTAAGACTATAAATGAGAAAATGTTATGATGTTTATGAATTGTATTATGATATAACATGCAAAGATTTAATGGTGACTTAAACTTATAAGAAAATGATCCTTTGGAACCATCGGACTATAGGTGGTGAAAAGGTGATTTTAGCCCCTAACCCGTTCTCTCAAAAGGTAGAGTCGGGACTTTAGCTTATCCAAAGGGATAAGTATATGCTAGTGACGACTAGTAAAATATGAGCTCATAACCTAAATTACTCCCAAAAGGGTGGAGTATAGGGTGGCCCAAGGAAAATAATGATGATGATAAGATTTTAAGTCATCAAAGGCACTAAAGAAATGAAATATGTGCACTTTGTGTCCATGTGTAGCTAATATTATATGACGTTCTTTTATGCATGTTATTTTGATAATGATGATGAGGAATATGATGTAATGATAAAGGAAATGTTCATTGTAAATATGACATGTTAAGAATAAGATGCATTATAAGACCCATGATTAAAAATTGACGAACCTCGGTTAAGTATTTGTCCGAACTTAAAATGAATCTTTGCATGCTCACTATTTTAGAATAATCCCGAGGTTCGTGGGGACTTTGATGATGACCTTTGTAGAAGGAGGTACCCTACTGAGAATTCTTTAGCAAGATTCTCACTCCCTTTTTCTTTATTTCCGTCATTGTCTCCAGATTCAAATGGCGACATTCGTCCTGTTCGTTGATACCCCTACTTGGGAATTCCACTATGATCCGGTGCATCGCTCGTATCATTTTGAAGGGAGGTGCGCAGTTCGTGTTTTTATTTACATAGGTCGTCCATTTGCACATCCTGTCCCTAGTTATCGATTTTCTCCTACTTCTCCCTATGGCGATGAAATGGTTTTCGAACATGCACGTCCACTTGATGAAAGGATGTTACGTTCTTATCCCGCTTCATCTGCTGTCCATGGATTTCCAGAGTATGTTCCCGAGACGAGATATTCTGAAACTGATCCTTCAGAGGACACTCCTACTCATGTATATTCTGAGAGCTCTGCTCCTACTCCCACACGTGTAAGAGAGGGTAGTGAGGAAACAGTTGTCCAGCCGAGGTTAGCGAGAAGGCCGTCCATGCGACCCCAGCCTGGTGCATCTCGTGTGTCCCGTCCCGAGGGAGCTCATCAGTGGATCGGATTTATTCCCCATTTCGGTGACAGTGGCCATAGAAGGTTCTTAGTAGATTTATGTGTGATCATGCACCCTAGTTTTAGGATAACCTTCCCGGCTTATGGAATTATCTAGTTTAGGGGCATGTATTTCCTTAAGTATATTTTCTTTTATGGGTTTGCATAAGATAATGATGTATGAACATAACCTACCCTTTGAGTGAGGTTATTGTATGTAAATATATGCTATAATGTGCTTATGGATGTTATATGATGGAGCCTAAGTGATATGATGTGATATATTCTTAAACGTCTTATTATACCCCGCTTACTCGTTCACGTTGTACTCGGCTCATGTTTTCAATTATGTGTTTAAAAAAAAAATGGCTCGTAATTTCACTAAGTATTTTCAAATTATGAAGAAAGAACCAAAGCAAGGAGTAAAGTCTAGTCATTAATCAGATTCAACCTAGGTATATCTGGTTAATTACTAGGGTGTTTCATAGTCAACAAGTGCCGGATCATGGAAGAGGGACAGAAGAAAATCAATGCTGCAAGGGCAGCACGGAACAAGGGGCTAGCACCTCAAGCCCCAAAATTCAAGCCCCAATATCCAAACCAATCTCGAAATCACTATAATCCCTACCAAACCAACCAGTTCAAACCACAACAACAACAAAGAACCCCCTTCTACCAACAACCCAAGCAACCATACCGACCAAAATTCCAGAACAACAACAACAACCGCAACAACAACAACAACCGACAAGGAGGGTCGGGCGGCCCCCGAAACAACCAAGGAGGATCAAGTGGGACCAAGAACAAGACGCCCCAAGGAGCCCCTGCCACCTTTGCTAGGCCTACACCGGCAATACTATGCCCCCAGTGCGGGAAAGATCATGGCAACCGTCCCTGCCTAGCTGGACAAAACGTGTGCTTCAAGTGCGGGAAGCCCGGCCACTACGCCAATAGATGCAACAATGGAGGGCCAGCAAATCAGAACCCTAGGCCGCAACACCAAGGGAGGGTCTTCACCCTCAATGTGGACGGAGCGGACACATCCAACGGTCTCATAGAAGGTAAGTGCGAAATAGATGGTAGGACCTTAACTGTACTTTATGACTCTGGTGCAACACATTCTTTTATTTCTTATGCTAGTGACGAGGCTCTAAATTTGAAAACTTCCAAACTTCCTTTTGATCTTATTGTCTCTACCCCCACAAATCATCCTGTGAATACTTGTTATTGTTGCCTAAATTGTCACCTCACCACAGAAAATAGATCATATGTTGTGGATTTAATTTGTTTACCCATGAAAGGTATAGGAGTAGTTCTTGGCATGGATTGGCTTCATGCCAACCGTGTATTGTTAGACTGTGACACCAAAACAGTTGTCTTTCCTTCTCCCCCTAGTGAAATAAGCCAACCTTTGAGACTTTATCTCAATACCGTAGAGGTCCACTGTAGTGGGAAAAAGACTAAGGGATATGTTCTCCTAGCCGCTAGCGAAGTACACCTTGAGCAGAATTTAGAGAATATACCTATAGTGAGAGACTATCCCGAGGTATTTCCGGAAGATATACCCGAGTTCCCTCCCGAGCGAGAAGTGGAGTTCTCCATTGAGTTAGTTCCTGGAGCGGGACCAATCTCCATTGCCCCCTATAGAATGTCACCCCTAGAACTAGCCGAGCTTAAGACCCAACTTGAGGAACTTTTAGAGAAGAGCTTTATAAGACCTAGTGCTTCACCGTGGGGAGCCCCGATCTTGTTTGTGAAAAAGAAGGACGGGAGTATGAGGTTGTGCATAGATTATAGGCAATTAAATCGTGTGACAGTGAAAAACAAATACCCTTTGCCTAGGATTGATGATCTCATGGACCAATTGAGAGGAGCGGTAGTGTTTTCCAAGATCGACCTAAGGTCAGGATACCACCAAATTAGAGTGAGAGATCAAGATATACCAAAGACCGCCTTTAGAACTCGGTATGGACACTTTGAGTTCGCGGTGATGTCTTTTGGGTTGACAAATGCTCCTGTAGTATTTATGGATTACATGAATAGGATCTTTAGACCCTATTTAGATCAATTCGTGGTCGTTTTCATAGATGATATACTCATCTATTCGAAGACCCACGAGGAGCATGAGCGTCATTTGAGGATAGTTTTGGAGATTTTGAAGGAGAAAAAGCTGTATGCAAAACTCTCTAAGTGTGAATTTTGGTTGGAGGAGGTCAAGTTTTTAGGGCACGTTGTGTCAAAAGGAGGCATAGCCGTTGATCCTAGTAAGGTAGAAGCCGTAATGAATTGGGATAGACCGACCACCGTAGCGAAATACGGAGCTTTTGGGCTTAGCGGCTACTACCGTAGGTTTATCAAAGGATTTTCCAAGTTAGCCCTACCCTTGACCAAGCTCACTAGGAAGTATGGCCCGTTCGTGTGGAGCCCCGAATGTGAGAAGAGTTTTCAAGAGCTTAAGGAAAAGTTAACCACGACCCCAGTCTTAGTCTTACCTAGCCCCAATGTACCCTTCGAGGTATATTGTGATGCTTGAACAAAGGACAAGGGTGTGTGTTGAGGCAAAATAGGCAAGTGGTAGCCTATGCATCACGACAACTCAAGCCTCACGAGGCTAACTACCCCACCCATGAACTAGAATTAGCTTGCGTAGTGTTTGCCTTAAAGATGTGGAGACACCATTTGTATGGTGTAAGGTTTGAAGTTTTCTCGATCATAAGAGTCTCAAGTACCTCTTTGATCAAAAGGAGTTAAACATGAGGCAAAGAAGGTGGATGGAATTCCTCAAAGACTACGATTTAGGTTTAAGTTACCACCCGGCAAGGCTAATGTAGTCGCTGATGCCTTGAGCCGAAAGTCGTTACACTGTCCCACATGATGATCAAAGAAGTTGAGTTGATAGAGAAGTTTAGGGATATGAATCTAGGGATGTCGAACCGATAGAGGGATAAAGATGTGCTATCTTAGTGTAACAAGTGGATTTAAGCAAAGAATCATGTTAGCACAACTTGAGAGAATGGGGAGTTGAAGAGATCATAGATCTTTGTTAAAGGGGAAAGTTGAAAGGTTTCGAAAGAGGCGAGGATTGGATATGGAGATTTGAGGGAAGGATCTGCGTACCCAAGATGGTGACCTCCGAGAAAAAGATCTTGGAGGAGGCTCACAAAAGCTATTTCACCATCCATCCCGGTGTTACCAAGATGTACCAAGACTTGAAGAAGATGTTTTGGTGGCCCGGAATGAAGAAGGATGTAGTCACCTGGGTTAGTAAGTGCTTGGTATGTCAGAAAGTGAAAATCGAGCACCAAAAACCTTGGGTTTGTTGCAACCCTGTCAATCCCAGAGTGGAAGTGGGAATGCATATCTATGGATTTCGTGACGGGATTGCCTAAGACCCAAGCTGGCCATGATGCTATATGGGTGATAGTGGATCGACTAACCAAGTCGGCACACTTTCTACCTATTAGAGTGACATACTCCTTAGATAGATTGGCTCAGTTATACATCCAAGAGATCGTAAGATTGCATGGAGTACCGTCGACGATAATCTCGGATAGAGATCCGCGGTTTACGTCGCGTTTTTGGGAGCCTTTCAAAAGGCGTTTGGTTCAAAGCTATGCTTAAGCACTGCTTACCACCCACAAACAAACGAACAATCCGAAAGGACGATCCAAACCCTAGAGGATATGCTAAGAGCCTGCGTGTTAGACCAAAGGGGAAGTTGGGATAAGTACTTGCCTTTGATCGAGTTTGCGTATAACAATAGTTATCACGAGCATCGATATGGCACCGCACGAGGCATTGTATGGGAGGAAGTGCCAATCACCTTTATGTTGGTATGACTCCGGAGAACAAACCATAATAGGACCCGAAGTAGTCAGCGAAACGACGGAACAAATCAAGAGGATCAGGGATAGGATGCTCCTTTGCTCAAAGTAGACGAGAAGAGCTATGCGGACAAGCGGCGCAAGCCCTTGGAGTTCAAGAGGGAGAACATGTGTTCCTTAGGATTACGCCCACTACAGGCATAGGGAGAGCCATGAAAGTCAAAAAGTTGAGCCCCCGATTCCTTGGTCCTTTCCAAATTCTTCAAAGGATAGGAACAGTTGCCTACAAAATAGCCTTACCCCCTAATCTTTCAAATCTTCATGATGTCTTTCACGTCTCTCAATTAAGGAAGTATGAGTCCGACCCTAGCCACGTTTTAGAGCCAGAGCATGTTCAGTTAAGGGACGACCTAACTTTCAATCTTCCCCCTACGAGAATCGTGGACCGCGGAGTCAAGCAGCTGAGGAACAAGTCTGTTCCATTGGTAAAGGTAGCATGGGGACGCGACAAATCCGAAGAGTTTACATGGGAGCTAAAGTCAGAAATGCAAGACAAGTATCCCGAGCTTTTCCAAGGTAACGAATTTCGAGGGCGAAATTCTTTTTAAGGAGGGGAGTAATGTAACACCCCGATTTCTCGTCCGAGGAAATGACCAAAATGCCCCCGAGGTCATTTCGACCGAACTCGAGGGTAACCAACTCGGTCATCCTCGAAGGGTCAACTCAATGTTTGAAGGGGATTAAATGGCCCTTGAATGCTTTCGGAAGCAAAAATTCCGTTTTCCGCAGTTTCGGGTCAAAATGACCAAAATACCCCTATAGCGTTTTTACGCGGGTAAAGGTGCCGTTTGAGCCCGGAACTTTCCGCAGAGGTTTAAAAACATGTTTTCATGTGTCTAGAGGTCTCTGTTCAAGTCCCGGTGGTCGGGCAGTTTTAGTGCAAAATTACGATTTTGCCCCTAGAATAGTGCTTTTGAGCTTAATGACGTAATTAAGCAAACCTAAGCAATATTAGGCTCTAAACGAAGATTAATTAATTTCCCTACTTAATCTAGAGTCAAAATAATTTATTAAAGTTAATTAGAACTTAAAATTGCTTAGATTAAACTTAAATCCCTTTTTAGAACTGAAGACTCCTAGTCTTGGAATCTTGAATAGTGTTTTCTCTCTCCAATTCCTTAAATCAAGGAAATATGTCTAGAGTTATTTAGACTCTAAATTGAGGATTTAACTCACTAATGGTGCAAGACCACTCCTTAATTATGTCTAGACCACCTTAATTACCCATTTTCCTTACCTAAACACTTTCTTACAAATTCCTAATCTTAAGCATAATCAAAGATACACCTAAACACAACTCTAAACCACAATTAAAATGCAAAGAACCCTCCCCCATGGGCTGATGCATATTCGGCCATCTCTCTCCAATTACCACACATATTAAATTGTTTTCTCACTCAAAGAGCCATGCTTGAGCCATACCTTGAGCCATACCTCACCATGCTTTGAACCATACCTCAAGAACACATTATCTCACCTCATGGAACTCATGGAATGCCTCCAATCTGCACCTCATGGCCGAAGCCATCATCCTCCATGAGCTCCCTCCATTTGTTTCATTTCTCTATAAATAGAATGCCTTGAGGAGCTTGCACCACTTTTAGATCATTTGCTAAGTTTAGGAGCACTCAAAGCTTTTCTTTTTCCCTCAAAGTTTTTGTGTGTTCTTCAAGTTCTTGGAGTTCTTCAAGTTCTTCATCTTCTTCATCTTCTTCTTCCATCTTCAAGTTCATCACATCAAGTAGGGATTTTCTTTCATGTATTCTTTTCTTCAAAGTTCTTGTTTCAAGCTTGATGTTCATAGTTTCTCTTGTTTCTTTTTAGAACTTCATTTCCACTCCTTTTTCCTTTTCATTTTCAGCCATAGGCCTTGGAGAACAAAGGAATGAGAGCTTGATGATGAGAGTTTCATGATGATGTTCATCACTTGAAACAAACTCTAGAGCTTGATTTTTATTCTTGAGCAAAAATGTTTTTAGTTTTTCCTTTCTTGAACTCTTGAGAACTTTAGCTTTGATGATGTTTTAAAATGGCTCTATGAACTCAATGATGAGGACTCATGATGTTGGTGTTAATATATCATCAAGATCATGGACTTTAGAGTTTTAAAATGTTCCTTTTTCTCCTTGAAGATTTCGGCCATTCCTTAATTTTTTCTAAGCTTCATGGTTTGATTTCCTAAAAATATTATGTTAAGTTTTAAAGAACTCTAAGTTGACTTTACCTTGTTTGGATGAGTTTGGGTTATGGTTTAAATTCCTTTAAAGTCTTGTTAAGAGCTCTAGAAAGATAAAATGAACTTGCATAATTTATTTTATGCTTGCATTCACGTTTACATTCTTGCTATGCATCTTTGCTTTCTAGCTATCACCTAAGAACATAAAGATTAAAATGGAACTTGTATCATCACTTAATTTAATTCTCGAAGCCTTTCTATTTCGGCCTTAAAGTCGATTGTTATTGGGCCTAGAGCACTAAAATAAAGAATTGAACTTGCATTACAACCTAATTAATTTCTCGAATGCCTATCTATTTCGGCCTTAAAGTCGATTGTTGTTGGGCCAAGAGCACTAAAATAAAGAATTGAACCATGTATATTTACCTTCAAGCTTGCACGTTTAAGTTTATGCCTTGCATATTTAAATTTAAGTCATCACTTTACTTTGTAAGTAAGATTAAAAATGAAAAGTATGAGCACGTTTAGTTTATGTCGTAACTTAAGAACCTAGAGCTCAAAGACTTGCCCATTTCATTCCAAGTTAAAGTTTAATGTGAATGCATTCCTTGAATGCATAATTTCGGCCAAGTAGTGATGATGGACTTGCAATGAGTTTTCATCTAGCTACTAGGACCAATAGTTTATGTTTTAAGTTTTCCTTAAAGCTTTACAAATCTTTATAAGGTTATGTCATCACAAGTTGTGATTTTATTATCTTTTAGGGGATGGAATATGTTTTGGTCAGTGACCTAAGGCTTCTCTTAGCCTTTTGATGAACTAAAGTGTTTTGCAAAGAGTTTTAGAAGTTCTAGATCGATTCCGAGAGAAACTAGTTAACTTACGAACCTAGAAACGTCAATTTAACTCTCTCATTTAAGTTAAATGTTTTCGGTTCTGATATGATGAGTGTGATGTTGTATGGTGATGTCTTGATGTGTTGGAATGTGTGGAAATAGCATATGATGATGTAGAAGCGATCTTATGCATGATAGGTAAGAAACTAGCTAACTAGGAATACCGTAAAGCTAGAATTTAACATAGTTTTGACCCATTTGTTTATGGAACTAATCCAAACTGTTTTAATGGGAACATAATCAGATTTAGATTGTTTAGACATGAAAAACTTGGTATCATTTGGGTTAGAATCGAATTCTAGCACCTATAGGGAAACTAGTAACTAGAAAACCGTAAAAGTGCAAGTTTAGAACTCTTAGAACGTTTACTTTTCTGTATTCTGTCCAGCACACTTACAACATGATAAATGTGATTAATAATTAGTCCTTAAGCATAGGAATGCCTCATAATTGATTTAGATTTAATATATAGCGCCTTCGGCGAAAATGGAACCGAGAAAGGGTCTAAAACGTAAGTTCTAGAACCCCGTAAATACAAGTTAGAGATTCTGCCCTATGCTTTTCAGATTTAAGTATGAACATGAGGATTAGGAATGATGATTAATTATGAGCCCTTAGATGCATAAAAATATGAGCGTCAGATGTTAGAGAATTATATCTCAAGATTAAGACCCGTAAGGGTCAAAGCATAAGCTACCGTAAGGGTAAGCGTTTGAATGTTTTATGATGATGCATGTAGTATGCAAATGATGATGATGTTATTCATATGAGGAATTCATGAGGTTATATGTTAATGTGGCATAAAGCAAATTTGGAAGGAAATTCGGTGTAATGACCGTTGTGCTGAATTTCCGACAAATTTGGCGACTTAAAGAGATTTTGAAAATTAAGGTACTAAGATGGGTTCTAGGATGACACCGGTTCGGCCGAGAACCTCCATAGAACTCATGTGACATCGGTACCATTTTACACTCTTAGGTGACACCGGTTCGGCCGAGCACCCCTAAGAGAATTGCCCCCTAACCCGTACTCAGATAGTCGGGATTTATGATTTATGATACGCTTATCGTTAAGTGGTAAGTAAGAACTAGTGACGACTAGTTAAGGTATGAGCTCATAACCTAGATGTATGACACGTTCTGGGTGACACCGGTTGGGCCGAGCACCCCATTCGATTGTCTTTTAGGGTGGCCCATGAGGAAGAGAAGTTTCATGATTATGATTATGTCACTAAGTTTTGTCCCATATGAATGTTACTATTGCCACTTTATGCCACCAAGAATGATGATGCTTGATGCTATGTTTTATATATGTGCATTAGGTAGTGCCATGCATACATTTTCTATTATGTTGCATTCATGACATTAAGATCATCCTAAAATGAATGGACCTTGGCTAGAATATATTTTAAAGTTTAAAATGAACTTAATACATGCTCGGTCATTTTGTATAAATAAACCCAAGGTTCCTGAGGACGTAGATGATGACACCTAGGTAGTAGGAGGCCCTACTGAGATTCTTTAGCAAGATTCTCACTCCATCTACCTCTTTCTTTCCGTCACGTCTTCAGATGGCGACGTTCGTGGTGTTCGTGGACACGCCGACATGGGAGGTGCACCATGACCCGGACCACGGGTCATTCCATTTTGTGGGTCGATGCACGGTCAGAGTATTCATGTTCATGGGTCGACCCTTCACTCCCCCTGTACATTCCCATCATTTCTCCCCCGTCTCACCTTTTGGCGATGACCTGGTGTTCGAGCGCGCACGTCCCCTAGAGGAGAGGCTTCGCTGGCCCATCATCCACGCCCGCGCTCAAGACTACCCCCAAAGATGTGCCCTGCCGTTCGTCTTTTTCGGAGCGAATCCTTCCGAGGATTCGCAACCCAGCACCCTCCGAGGATCTTCCTCCATACCTATGGACTTTGGAGAGGATAGCGAGCCCACCGTGACTCAGCCGAGGCGTGCCACGGCCCGGAGATGCGGCCATACCGGGGCTCACACTCGATTCCCGCTCCGCCTCTTCACGCCCGAGGAGCTCGCCCAGTTTCGAGGGTATCTGCCTCGATCACGAGATAGTCGCTGATGGGAGGCCGTGGATGGTCGAGATAGAGCACACACCACTTAGATGGGGATAAACCTTCTTTTGTTTAGAGGTTTCCCATTAGATGCACTCGGGTAGGGGAGTAGATCATGTTTATGTTTATGTTGTATTTCCTTTCCTGTACTTTCCTTGTACTAAACTAAGTCCCACACTTATAAGTGGGCAAATTATATATATATATATGAGATGATCTTCAGTGTTACTCATGGTGTGCCTTATGTTATGATGTTGTGAGACATTTGTTTACCATACATGGTTTACCGCTTATCGCATCACGCGGCTCTCACTTTGTGTTTCAAAAAAAAATTACCCGTATTTTCCGCTAAGTAATTCAAAGATAAATGAGAACTATGAAGTAACAGATTAATGATTATCCTAAATATGTTCTAGAGTATTGGGTTAAAAATTAGGATGTTACACTAGGAGTATTGGGTTAAAAATTAGGATGTTACAGAACACATCTCTTTCATTTATTCCTAGAGATTTAGCCTAGTTTGGTGAGGAACGCAGATGATTCCATCATTTGGTGCTTTGATGATCTTGGTGAGTCCTGAGGCAATGATTTTGATGGCACAATCTTTAATTATTGTTCTGACAGATGAGATTAAGGATCACTCCAGATGTGAGTAGAAAGCAGTAACTAATCGTGAGAAGACTAGTTCTTTTATCTCTAGATATTTATCTCATCTCTAAAAGTGAAGACTTCATCAAGAATAAAGATTTCTTCACAAAGATCTTTCCTTAGGGACTTTGCAGGTGCCATCTTTCTTGAATCGAAGAATTTTTCATAGTGATCTTGCATGCCAAGATCATCATACATATGAAAAGAGGCTTTCTTAGTAGCAGGTTAAGCCACAATTTTTCCTTTGGCAATTGATGAGGTATACCAGTAAAGAAAAAATAAAGGGACAAGGTAAAAAATTGAACCTTGAGAGGGTTTGTAAGAAGCTAGAGGTTCGGTTGTAGGGATGAGGATTTGAGTGAAGAGGGCTATAGTTATAGAAAAGAGATGTGTGAAAGATAGAAAACGATAAAGGTAGCTTGTTTAAGTTTGAAGGTAAAAAAATGATATGTGAGGAAGGGGTTTTTAAGTGATGTGACGTGACTATCTGAAAATGAAGTGACGTAAGAAAGAGAAACACAAAAGAGTGGGAATAAGCTTTCCTTTTCATTTTTCTTTTAGAAAGAGAGATTTTTGACGCTTGACATCACTTTCTGAAAGAGTCGACTTCTGAACTTTACTTTTTGACCCATCAAAGTCTTACCATGTTTTTCTCATACACTCATCTTTATATCCTAAGCTTTATAAGGCCAAACATATTCTGTTTTCTAACCTTTTTCTCTTCTTTCTGATCAACAGTCTTCTTTACGAGCTTGCAAACTACACTTCTGATTTTTCAAATTGACTTTCTGATCCACCAACCAGTCAACTAATCATGTAAACTGAATTTCTGCTGTTCTTGCAAACTAATGGCTTTGCTAGGACTTCAGTTGGGAGTTATGAAGGGAGAATGCCCAGAGATGTTTTATGCATGAGTGCTTATACAGATGTAAAACCTTTTAAAGAAAATACTTTTTCAAAAGAAAAACATACAAGAGATCTTTAGCAAAAGACATTGTGAATATATTTGACATTTGGTCTTTAGTATTCACATTTATTAACTTAACATCTCCTTTGTTTTAACATGATCTTGAACAAAAGGAGTTTTACAAAAAAAGCTTGAATTTAGAGTGCTAAAAGGATTTTTAATAAGACAAGTAGCACTAGTATTATCTTAGAAAATATAGATTATGAAATACCTTAAGAGATAGTCTTCCAGCTGGTTCCTTATCCATAGCATCTGGGTGTAACAATTTACAGTAGCTATATGTTTAGCTTCAACAGAAGAAAGAGTAATTATATTCTACTTTTTGCATAACCATGTGATCAATTTTTTTCCAAATAAGCAACATCAACCACTGGTGCTTTTTCTTTCAGCTCTACCTCCAGTGAAGTCAGTATTACAAAATCCTTTTTTCAACTCATTCTTTAGTAAGAATGTGCTCAGTATATTGTACCAAGCTCGAGGAGCTTGTTTTAGACTATAGAGAGCCTTTGTCAGAATGAAGACATGGTTAGGAAGTTCTTCACTCTCAAAACTAGGGAACTATTTTAGATATAGTTCCTTAGAGAAGAATCCATTTAGAAATGCAAATTATCCATCCATTTGGTAGAGAGTGAATTCCTTGAAGGTAGCAATAGCAAATAGCATTTTGATGGCTGCAAGCCTAGCTACTAGTACAAAGGTTTCATCATAATCAGTTCCTTCTTATTGATTATAACCTTGTGTAACCAATCTTGTTTTGTTCCTAAAAACTTTGCCAGCTTTATCGAGATAGTTCTTGAATATCTACTTTGTACTGATGATGATTTCTCAACAAGTCATCTAAACTTTGCCTTTCTCGGACTTGGCCAGCTCTTTTTACACAGCATCCGCCCAACTTTTGTAACGCCCCGATTTTCTGTCTGAGTGGAAAATGACCAAAATGCCCCTGAGGTCATTTTTGGCCCGGAATTCGAGGATGGCCGATCTAGCAGTTCTCGAAGGGCCAACTTAATGTTTGAAGGGGATTGAATGACCCTTGAGTGGTTCCGAAGGCGAAAGTCTCATTTTCTGCAGTTTCGGGTCAAAATGACCAAAATACCCCTATAGCGTTTTACGCGGGTAAAGGTGCCGTTTGAGCCCGAAACTTTCCCCAGAGGTTTAAAACAATGTTTTTACATGTTTCAAAACATCTGTTTGAGTCCCGGAAGTCCTGGGCAATTTTAGTGCAAAATTACGATTTTGCCCCTAGAATAGTATTTTTGAGCTTAATGATGTAATTAAGCAAACCTAAGCAATATTAGGCTCTAATCGAAGATTAATTAATTTTCATAATTAATCTAGAGTCAAAATAATTATTAAAATTAATTAGAACCTAAGATTACTTATATTAGATTTAAATCTCTTTTCTAAAACTCAAGATTTCACTATTGGAATCTTGAATAGTGTTTTCTCTCTCCAATTCCTTAAATCAAGGAATTGTGTCTAGAATTGTTTATACACTAAAATGAGTTTATAACTCACTAATGATGCAAGAACACTCCTTAATTATGTCTTGACAACCTTAATTACCCATTTTCTCACCTAAACACTTTCTTACAAATTCCTAATCTTAATCCTAATCAAAGATACACCTAAACACAACTCTAAACTACAATTAAAATGCAAGAAAACCCTCCCCATGGCTGATGCAATTTCGGCCCTCTCTCCCTCATTTACATCACATGTTAAATTGTTTCTCACTCAAAGAACCATGCTTGCGCTATACCTTGAACCATACCTCACTATGCCTCAAGACCACATTATCTCACCTCATGGAACTCATGAAATTTGCCCTTTGTCTTTGATGGTAGAAACTTCCTTCTCCATATGCAGCTTGCATTTGTTTCATTTCTCTATAAATAGCTTGCTTGGGTGAACTTGCATCATTTTGGTTCATTTGCTAAGTGTAAGTTTTCAAAGAGCACTTCAAAGTTCCTTTTTCTCTCAAGTTCAAGTCTTCAAGTTCTCCATCTTCTTCTCTCATCCCAATCCTCAAATCACTTGGTAGGGATTTTCTTTCAAGAGCTTCTTTCATTTAAAATTCTTAATCTCTTTATGTGTTCATAGTTTCTCTTGAATCTTTTTAGAACTTCTTTTCTTCTTCTTCTCCTCTTTGTTTTCGGCCATGAGCCTTGAGAGCAAAGGAATGAGAGCTTGATGATGAAGGTTTCATGATGATGTTCATCACTTGAACAAACCTCTAAAGCTTGGTCTTTGTTCTTGAGTTAAAGATGTTTTAGTTTATCTTCTTGAATCCTTGAAAACCTTTCACTTTGATGATGTCTTAAAATGGTTACATGATCTCAATGATGAGGATTCATGATGTTGGTGTTAATGCATCATCAAGATCATGGTCTCTCGAGTTTCAAATGTTTCTTTTCTTCTCAAATTTTCAGTTCCTTTTCCTTTTCTTTCTCCAAGTTTTCGGCCATGTTGGCCAATAAGGTTCACAATGGCTTGATGATGAGAGCTTCTAGATGATGACTATGTGTTCATCACAATGAGGCCTCTAGAGCTTGAGTTTAATAAAAATGTTATTTATGTCTACATTTCAAGAAAAGAAACTTTGTGTTTTTAAGGAACCCTTGAGGTTCACTCTTATCTTTACTTTATCTTGTCATGATAAGTTTGGGTTGAGGTTTAAGTTCTTTTAAAAGTCTTGTATGAGCTCTAATAAGAAATAAAATGGACTAGCATTCATATTTAAATTCAAGCTTATGCATTCCATATTTACTTTGAGCTTTGCATTCATATTTAATTTCCAAGCCATCACTTAAAGTTAAAGGATAAAGAATGGATTGCATCTCATATTTACATTCTTGTCTAGCATATTTACTTTTCATCACTAAAGAACATAAAGATTTAAAATGGGGATTGCACCATCACCTAACTAAATCTCAAAGCCTTTATATTTCGGCCTTAAAGTCGATTGTTCTTTGGGCCTAGAGCACTAAAATAAAGAAATGAACTTGCATATTTATATTTTAAAGTTTTGCATATTTACATTTCAAGTCTTGCATATTTAATTCAAGCTTTGCATATTTATAATTCAAGTCTTGCATATTTACTTTAAGCTCTCACTTTACTTTGTAATGAAGAATAAAAATGAAGTGCATAGCATGTTTAAATTATGTCATCACTTAAAGACCTTAGAGCTCAAAGACTTGCCCAATTTATGTCAAGTTAAAGTTTAATGTGGGAGCATTCTTTGAATGCATAGCTTCGGTCAAGTAGTGATGATGAACTTGGAATGAGTTTCATCTAGCTACAAGGGCCAACAATCTAAGTTTTAAGATTCTCTTTAAAACCTCGTGAAGTTTATAAGATTAAGACCAACAAGGTTTATGAATTTGATACTCTTTTAAGGAGGGATTAAGTGGTCACTGACCTAAGGAAGTTTTTAGCTCTTTTACAAAATGAAATGGTTTGCAAAAGAGTTTTAGAAGTCCTAAAAACGGTTCCAAGAGAAACTAGCAATGTATACGTTTTAGAAATATCAAGTTATGCATCTTTTTGGAGGTTTAATGTTTCGGTTCTTCCATGATAAGTTTGCTGCTGTATGATGATGTTTTGATGTGTTTGAATGAGTAAAAATTAAGTATGATGAGGTAGGAACATTTCTATGCATGATAGGAGAGAAACTAGTTTTTTAGAAAAACCGTAAAGTCAAGATTTAGCATAGTTTTAACCCATTTACCTTTGGACACTGCCCAAACTATTTCAATGGGAATATAATCAGATTAGGATTGTTTAATCATGAAAAATTTGGTTACAATTGAAGTAGGATTGAATTTTAGCACTTATAGAGAAACTAGTAACTAGAAAATCGTAAAACCGCAATGGTTTATAGTTAGTTCTTAGACATAGGAATGTGTCATAATTGGTTTAGGTTTAACTCATAGTGCCTTAGGCGAAGACAGAACCGAGAAAGGGTCTAAAACGTAAGTTCTAGAACCCCGTAATTTTAAGTTTATAATGCTGCCCCTAAGGAATGATGTTGTTCAGATTTAATAGAGTGCATAAACAGTAATGAGATCTATTAGAAGAGAACCCTTAGGTGCATAAAAGGTTGATAGAAGATGATAGGTTAATTACATCATAAGTTTAAGGCCCATAAGGGTCAAAGCATAAGATACTGTAGGACCAAGAGCATAACGAATTTTAATGTTGCTTGTAAACGCATGAGAATGATTATGTGAATGCATGGAAATTATGATGGAGTATGCATGTTTGAATGACTTATGTGGCATAAAGAAGAATTTGGAAGAAATTCGGCATGCGGCAGTTATGCTGCCGAATTTCTGACAAATTCGAGACTCAGAAAGTTTTTGAAAACCTATGAGATTTTTATAAGGTACTAAGATGAGTTCTCGGATGACACCGGTTAATTGAGCACCTCCAGAGAACTCATGTGACATCGGTACCAAGATGAATTCTTGGGTGACACCAGTTTGGCCGAGCACCCCCAAGAAATGCCCCCTAGCCCGTACTGCATAAGTCAGGATTATGTTTATGATTATGTTATGCTTATTGGGATTGATAAGTAAGAACTAGTGACGACTAGTTAAGGTATGAGCTCATAACCTAGAGATGTGACACGTTCTAGGTGACACCGGTTCGGCCGAGCACCCCCAGAGCGATTGTCTTTTAGGGTGGCCTATGAGGAAGTAAATTATGATGTTTATGTCACAAAGTTTCCTATACGAGAATTTAATTGCCACTTTATGCCACTATTATGATGTTCCTATTGATTGAGATTATCATTCTTGCATTAAGTAGAGCCATGCGTACATTCTTTAATATGATTGCATCCATGTCATTAAGATTCATGCTAAAATGAACGGACCTTGGCTAATTATGTTTCAGAACCTAAAAATAGATATTTATGCATGCTCACTTATTTTGTATAACTAAACCCAAGGTTCCTGAGGACGTAGATGATGACACCTAGGTAGTAGGAGGCCCTACTGAGATTCTTTAGCAAGATTTTCACTCCCTCTATCTCTTTCTTTCCGTCACGTCTTCAGATGGCGATGTTCGTGGTTTTTGTGGACACCTCGACATAGGAGGTGCACTATGACCCGGATCACGGGTCATACCATTTTGAGGGACAGTGCACGGTGTGAGTCTTCATGTTCGTGGGGCGTCCCTTCGCTCACCCCGTGCATACCCATCACTTCTCCTTGACAGCATCCTACGGCGACGATGAGCGGGTTTTTGAGCGCGCGCGTACGCATAATGAGAGAGTTCTCTGCTTGCACACCGCCGCCTCAGCCATGCGTGACTATCCCGACTGCATGTCCCGGACTTACTTCTCGGAGACTGATCCGTCGGAGGACCCGCCTACCCATCCGTACAGCGAGAGCTCCGACCTCACTCCACCACTGATGAGGGAGGGCAGTGAGGATACGGTGACTCAGCCACGGCTCGCACGACGACCGGAGATGCGGCCACATCACGGGGGTCACTCTCAATCCCCGTTCCGCCTCTTTACACCCAAGGAGCTTGCCCAGTTTCCCGGGTATGTGCCTCGCTTGCGAGATGGACGTCAGTAGGAGGTGACTTACGACCGATGGAGTACCCGAGTAGAGCACACACCACTTAGACGAGGATGGACCTCTTTTTGTTTAGAGGCTATCCCTTTAGTTGCACTTGGGTAGGGGAGTTGCTTTTATATTTTCCGTCGTACTTTCCTTTGTATTCGCTTTTTAGTTGTAGCTGTTCATGATGTACTAAACTAAGCCCCACTCTCCATGAGTTGGCATATCATATAATATTATATAAATATGCAGTTCAGTTCTATTGTGATGTGCCTTTACTTGCTTATGTCATGTTGCTATACGATGCTTGCTTTATTTCCTTTCGTGCATTATTAATTAACGTGTCGCGTGGCTCTCACTTTACTTTTATAAATTCAAAAAAAAAAATTTACCAGTATTTTCGCTAAGTATTTTAAAGTAACAAGGAAGTTATGACGTAACAGACTAATGATTAACCTAAATATATTCTAGAGTTTTGGGTTAAAAATTAGGATGTTACAACTTTGATCACTCAAAGCTTCTTTAATGCTTTTAGATTCAAAGGTAAAGATGAAAGCACAGTTTGATATACCTCTAAAGGATGACTGTAGGTGGAGATGTGCATGAGAAGGGGGGTTGAATCGTGTATTGGTCTTTATTCATTTTCTAAAGCTTTTGAAAAGGATTACTGTCAAGTATAGAACTTGAAGTGCAGCAGAAACAGAGTTAGTGGCTTCAGAAATTTACTTTCCATTCCTTACTAAATAGAATGCTAAGTATAAAAATACATAGCATAAAAGATGCATAAATGAAATAGAATTGATTGATAGGATAATAAAGTAATGATGAAAGATAAAAGAGATAAAGGTAAGAAAGAAAGAACACAAAGGATTTTACACTGGTTTGGCCAACATGCCTACATCCAGTACTTAGCAACTGTTGAGGTTCCATTATAACAACTTTCTCAACCTGAGAAAGAGAGGATAGTCTTTACATTAGCCTTCCCAAACTATCATCCAAGGATTTCAAAATTCACTTGTAACCAAGGATTTTGAGTAGTTTTGTACTAGCCTCTCCAAGCTAACATGAGTAGTCTTGACTTTGACCTTTCCAAGCTAACCCGTGATTGACAGGTAACTCCTTCAGCACATTGTTAGTATTCTTTCCCTAGCTTCTTTAGGTTGTAAGTAGTCTTGACTCCGGCCTCTCCAACCTTATATGAGTAGTGTGTTCCAGGCCTTTCCAAGCCTCAAGTAGTTTGTTCCTGGCCTCCCCAAGCTGCAAGTAGTCTTTCCCAGCTTCTCCAAGCTGCAAGTAGTCTTTGACTAGCCTCTTCAAACTAAATCGTGATAAGTAAGTCCATCTTATTATCACGTTACAAGTAGTTCTACCTTAGCTTCTCTAAGCTATGTCTCATTCTGATCATTAACGGATCAAGGATACAAAGGTTAAGTGTTTGGGTTGCCACTCAAACTAACCTATACTCAAGTTTCTTTAAAGATGGTACATTTTAAAAGATCTTGAGAGAACTTGAATGACTTCCTTTTTCTACTTCTTCCACAAGAAGAATATAGATCTAAATAAGCATATAGAAGGAAAATTTTCTTTACACTTCAAGGATAAACTGATTACATAATAAAGATAGAATATTCAGGAAGTAGGAGAAGATTTTTGCAGAGTTTCCTCTCTTTGAATCTTCACAATCTCTCACATTTTTTAAGCTTAGCATCTCTTTATATAATAGTCTTTCTTTGTGACTATTTCCATATATCAGTTATTCAAATGACACATGTTGATCATTAGTTGTGTCTTGAAAGATGTAGCTAGAAGAGAGGTTGATAGAACTATCACATCGGTTGCAGAAGCTATTGTAAATATGAATTTTCTGATCTCCTATCAGAAACCACTTTTCTGCTTTCTGAGCAAGCTTTCTGAACCCCTCCTTCATGAAGCTAAGGTCGTTGATCAAAAAGGCAGAAGAGATAATGTATCAGTTAAAAACTGGATTTGACTTGATAATTTGAAATTCAAATTTCAAATTTCCCTCCCTTTCCTGTAGCATTCTTTGCTCCACTCACAGGTAAGCTTTCTAATATACATAATCAGCCCTTGAAGAGTTGTTTCGCTTTCAGAACTTCAATCAAATCTTCTTTGATGATGATTTCTTTGTGATTGTGATGATTGAAGACTAAGTAACATGTTGTATATGGACATATTCTGATGTCTTCATCTTGAGAGTACTTTCTGATGTCCCGTGCTACTTTTTGAAGTCTCTTTCCTTGGTTTCTTGGCTTTTGGCTTGATTTCTCCAGTCCTTAACATTTTCACGTTCTTTGCACAAGATAATGATCACTTCTTTTAGGCTTAATCTCTTCACATGAGATAAAACATGCTTGTACATGTGTAGTGAAAAAATTCTCGATTCAAGACCATTTCTATGCCTTATTCTACAAGTATGTATACATGCTTTCCTTGAAATAATATTCACTTTCTTTTTAGCTCAATCTCTTCCCATAAAATAAATCATGTTTACACATGCAAAGTGACACATTATTCTTGCTATATGTTTGTAACATACTTAACTGGATTTGACTTGTTATGCTTTGTCAAGAAACTCTAAAGAGACATCAGTAGTTTTTCAAAGTATTTTCTTTGAATTGGTTTTGTTGTTATTCAAAACTCATGAGTGCAAGGGTTCTGGAGCTAACAATCTCCCCCTTTTTTGTTGATAACAAACCAATTTGAAGAAAATCTTTTGAAGAGATAATGGAAAGAAATATTGCAGAAATGTAAATAAGATAAGCATATTCTTTCACAATATTTGAATAAGAGATTTTCAGAAAGTTCTTTTACTTAAGGCATAATGTATAAAAAAAATTTTAGCCTAAAGTGACACATAATCAATACTGTTGTTGTTTCATTTTAAGCATATGACTGTCCTAAGCATACTTTCTGATCATGGTGAGAATAGATGTTAAAGAGAAAGACAATTAAGCTATAGATAAACAACTAGGCTGATCAATTAAAAAAATGAACTTTCTGAAGAATCCTTATGCTTGAAAAACTTAACAAGTAAAACTTGTGATACTATATCCTTGCAAGATCCATTTTTAGCAAGTCTTATACCACAAAAAAAAAATTGAAAAGAAAGCTCAAAGGTATATAAAAAAGAAGCAACGCATTCATAATTTGAAAAGGAAACTAAAACTTATGTAGTTTTTGATACCCAGAGAAACCATAAGAGAGAAAAGATCGCATATAACAATCCAGGATTCCAAAGCTCATATTGGGATTATTTCCTGAATCATCAAGAAGGAGCTTCTGAGTTATGAAACTTTTCATAAGAAACAAATTATGAAGAACGTAAATATTTGAAAATAGAATATGTATGATCCTTTTAGAAGCAGGTTTTGTGAAAAACATGGAACAAATAAGCTCTTCATACATATCAATACTCAGCTTACAAAAAAGTATCAGAGCAACAACCACTTTGTGCTCCTAAAGATACATGGCCATGACTAATCACACAAGAAAACATAAACCAATATCCAGCATATATGATCAACCATGACAAAGCATATATATTCAAGATAAGAGGTACACATATATCAGAGATATATGTGATTAGTTGAGGTTAGGTAGAGTATGATATGAATCAGAGCTTAAAAAAAACAAAACATGAAGCATGATAAAAAGATGCATTAGAACATATGACATAATAATGATATAAACAAGATACAAAAGAACTAAGAAACATAAGCAACATGATCAAAGAAACTTTTATAAACAAAGACATGGTTCAAAGATATACAAGAAAAAATACTAAAAAAAAAATTTCTCTCGACTCCCCTTTAGTATATGTTCCCCCTGAGTCCTTGGCGGCAACACATCCTTTATACCAACATAGCTCTCCCTGAATTCCTGAGTAATGCACAGATTTTCTTCAATTTCTTTACTTTTCTGCTTTTTGGCATTATCAAAAAGGAGGTGTGCTAGGAAACATGTATGGCATCCATTGAAACATTTGGAGTTGAAGATCTTCCATCTGTCTTAGTTGAGCACCATGAGCAGCTAAAGCAACTTCAAAACTCCTGTCTAGTGGAAATTTCTCTCAAATTCCTCAAGATGACCTGATAATATGAAGATACCATTGAGGGTGGAGGTGGCAGATGGATAGGAGCAGGAGCAACCCTTGGTGATGGCTTTGAAAGAGGTATGGAATGTCAAGTGGTACCGTCTCTTATGATTGGGGTGATCTAATTCTAGAGTCATCTCGTACAACAAGTAGAGGTGATGACGGTTGTTCAAGAGCTTCTATAGGAGCAACAATAGCCAAAACTGAAACAAGAGGAGAAAGCAAAGGCTTGGCAATAGTAGCAACTAGCATTTGGTTCAAAGAAGGAACAAAAGCCACAACATCCTCCTATAAAGAAGTTTCAAAAGTTCTAACAGTTCCTTCTTCCACTTGAGAGATGTGAATAGAAAGAGAAGGTTGAGGTATCATAAGAATAATTTCCATCTGAAGTTCAGATGCTTCTTCTTCGAGTTCTTTTACAATTGGTTCCATATTGGAAAATACCTCATTGATAAAGAAGAGTAGTCTATCCATCTCCTTTTCTTTTGATTTTTGCTTTTGTTCTTCAGACTTCGACATGATTTCTAGGACTTGACTGAAAGTCTTGAAGTCCTCAGAGGCATCAAAAGCTGACTCCTCTGAAACTGTAGGAGCAAGACCAGAGCATACCCATATTGTTGACTCATGGGTTGAGAGGGTAGTTCTTTGATAACCACAAAAGGTTTAGGAACAAAAACTACCCTTTTGCTGCTTGAGCCTTGAATTCCTTTAGCTTCCTGCTTTTTTCTTGCTTCCTTAAGCTTTCTTTTCTTTTGCAGAATCCTTTGCTCTTTAAGAATGAGGTCAACTTCATCATCATCATCAGAAGGTTCTGCTTCCTTGGTTGCTACAGCAGCATATTATGCTTACTCATGTCCTTTAGATTGAGAGCAGCTCCTTGAATAGCTTTAAGTAGAGGCCATGTCTCTTTTTCTTGAATTTTCTTTCGGATAGGGAGCTTGTCTGGTCAACCCTGAGGAAGTTCGCTTTCTAAGGCTTCTCCCTCTTTGTCATGCTGTTGTTGTGTCCTTGAAGACATTTGTTCCTAGGTTGATTTTCTTTTTCTTTTTTGAAGAAATTTTGATATAGCCTTCTCAGAATCTCTTCCAGAGGATGTCTCTTCTTCTTTATCTGACCTTTTTGGGTTGCTTTTAGAGAGAATGATGACTCTCTTACCTTTTCCTTTCTTCTGACTTTCTTCTTCTTTCTTCCTCTTGGTAGTTTTCTTTTTTAGTCTTGTTTCTTCAACTAGATGGCTTGATTTCCATGAGCTTATTATCATAGAAAGTGACTGGGTCTTTTTCTTAGACTTGAAGGAATTTATGGTGTAGTCAGTTCCAGGCATGAACTCAAACCAGTATTCAACAAGAGGGTACCGGAAGTATTGGAAGATTTTTGTTAGTAGCATTCTATAGGGTAAAGCTGTAGTTCTTCTTTTGTCTTTGGTAATGGCACTAAGCATGTAGTCCATTATTAATCTAGGCAGATTCATTTTCCATTTTCTTATAAGACAGAAAAGTAACAAACAGTCCATGCCTATTAGAACATCAGTGCTTCCTTTCCTAGGAAGAACAGTGAATTGAACGATGAACAAAACCTTTCTTACTCTGGAGCTGAGTAGGGCAGTGGTAATATTACTTAGTGGAATCAGTGAGGCATTTTGATACTTCCTTAGCCCTCACCCTAAGAGAGTTTGTCCAGTCTTCTCAAGCAAGACAAGTTACTCCAACATCAGGTGCCCTGATAACAATTGCCAAGTCTGATAGTTCAATCTGCATAAAAACATCTCTAATAGTAGTGGAGAGAATGGTTTGGTTCTTTCCTTTTAGACAGCTAAGAAGGTAGTTACCATTCTTGGAAAGACTCTGTCTGAGATATCTAGAAAGTATTCCCATTTTTTAAAAGAGAATACTTCCCTGCGAATCTGAAATTAGTTCAATAAGTCATTGCTCAGCCTCTTTCCAGGAGCAATGGTCCTTTGGGAAAAGTCTTCTTTATATGCCCGCTGCATATGTGGCTCATTATACATAAGAAAAGCTCCTCATCTTGATGTATCCTTTTCTATCTCTCGTCCTTTAGCTATAAGTGAGATTCATGAAGGAGACGAAAGGTGAGTTAGGGTTTGGTAAAGCAAGAAAGTAAGAGTAGATGAGATAGAGCAAGTGAAAGAGGGAACAGAAGCAGTTGTAGAAGCTGTGTTATGTGATGATGTAAATAGGGATTTCAAGAGAGTGATGACCGTAAAGTGGTTCAGTGTTAGAGGTTAAGAGGATGAGAGAAGGAAACTTATTTCAGAAGATGAAGATGAGAGTGAAGATGAAACGTGGGGGTTTAAAGGGATGTGACATGGCTGAAGGTAAGGCGACATGGAGAGAAAACTCTGATATAGTAAAAAAAATCCCCCATTTATATCCTTCTTTCAGAAAGAGAGTCTTTTGACTTATGAACTCACTTTCTAAAGAATTTACTTTTTAAGGCTTCAGGATTTACTTTCTGACCATCAGAATAACTTTAATAACCTCTCCTGAGTTCTTCTTTTAGCTCTGAGTACAATGCCATTACTCACTGATCCTTAAGACTTTCTTTCTGACCAAACAACCTTCTTCTGAATACTTTTTCTATTTTCTGATTGATCCGTCTTTACACATGTCATCTTGATTTCTTTCTAGCTTTACAAACTGATATGCTGTTCTTTATAAAAGTTTGTGGTCTTGCAAACTGACTTCTGAAACACATCCCTATAGACTTGATCTTGCAAACTGATCCTCTTTTGTTTCTCCAAACTGGTATACTTCACAGATAACTGTGGTCTTGCAAATTGATATGCAGAGTTTCTAGGAGAAAATGTACCATGATGTATTCTGATTGCTTTACATGATCTTCAGAAGGGAGTAATAAAGAGAGACCACCTAGAGAGTTTTAAGCATAAATGCATATGCATATATGAAAGCTTAAAAACCTTTTTAAAGACAGATACAACCAAGAGATCCTCAGTTATAGATATGTGAATATATCTTGACATGAAATCTTCATTACACAGGTCTATTTACTAAGCATCTCTGTTTTATAAGCAAAAGATATTTTTCACAAACATACTTAAATAAGATGTGCTAATCAAATACTTTTAAAGATAGATACCACACAAAAAATTTTGGAGGATGGGAAGGCTGTAATGCCCCGATTTTCTGTCTGAGTGAAAAATGACCAAAATGCCCCTGAGGTCATTTTCGGCCTAGAATTCGAGGATGGCCGACCCGACAGTCCTCGAAGGGCCAACTCAATGTTTGAAGGGGATTGAATGACCCTTGAGTGGTTCCGAAGGCGAAAGTCTCATTTTTTGCAGTTTCGGGTCAAAATGACCAAAATACCCCTATAGCGTTTTTATGCTGGTAAATGTGCCATTTGAGCCCAAAACTTTCCTCAGAAGTTTAAAACAATGTTTTTACATGTTTCAAAGCATCTGTTTGAGTCCCAGTGATCCCGGGCAGTTTTAGTGCAAAATTATGATTTTGCCCCTAGAATAGTGTTTTTGAGCTTAATGATATAATTAAGCAAATCTAAGCAATATTAGGCTTTAATCGAAGATTAATTAATTTCCATAATTAATCTAAAGTCAAAATAAATTATTAAAATTAATTAGAATCTAAGATTGCTTAGATTAGATTTAAATCTCCTTTCTAAAACTCAAGATTTCATGCTTGGAATCTTGAATAGTGTTTTCTCTCTCCAATTCCTTAAATCAAGGAATTGTGTCTAGAATTGTTTATACACTAAAATGAGTTTATAACTCACTAATGATGCAAGAACACTCCTTAAATGTGTCTTGACAACCTTGATTACCTATTTTCTCACCTAAACATTTTCTTACAAATTCCTAATCTTAATCCTAATCAAAGATACACCTAAACATAAACTCTAAACCACAATTAAAATGCAAGAAATTCTCCCCCATGGCTGATGCACTTTTGGCCCCCTTTCTCTCATTTACATCACATGTTGATTTGTTTCTCACTCAAAGAACCATGCTTGAGTCATACCTTGAACCATACCTCACCATGCCTCAAGATCACAACATCTCACCTCATGGAACTCATGGGGCTGCCCTTGTGCTGCATGGCCGAAGCCCTCTCCCCCCATTTGCACCTTGCATTTGTTTCATTTCTCTGTAAATAGTATGCTTGGGTGAACTTGCATCATTTTGGGTTCATTTGCTAAGTGTAAGTTTTCAAAAAGCATTTCAAAGTTTCCTTTTTCTCTCAAGTTCAAGTGTTCAAGTTCTTCAAGTTCTTCATCTTCTTCTCTCATCCCAATCTCCAAATCACTTGGTAGGGATTTTCTTTCAAGTATTCTCTTTATTTAAGTTCCATCTCTAGTTATGTGTTTATGGTTTCTCTTGAGTCTTTTTAGAACTTCTCTCCCTTTCCTTTTTCTTTATGACTTCCGGTATGGGCCTTTGAGGACAAGGGAATGAGAGGTTGATGATGAGGTTTCATGGTGGTGTTGTCCATCACTTGAACAATCTCTAAAGCTTGATCTTTGTTCTTAAGTTAAAGATGTTTTCTTTTGTTCTTTCTTCTTGAACCTTGAATCTTTAACTTTGGTGATGTTTTAAAATGGTTACATGAACTCAATGGTGAGGACTCATGGTGTTGGTGTTAATGCATCATCAAGGTCATGGTCTCTAGAGTTTGAAATGTTTCTTTTTCTTCTTAAAAGTTTCGGTTCCTTTTCCTTTTCTTTCTTCAAGTTTTTGGCCATGTTGGCCAATAAGGTTCACAATGGCTTGATGATGAGAGCTTCTAGATGATGACTATGTGTTCATCTCAATAAGGCCTCTAGAGCTTGAAGTTTTAATAAAAATGCTATTTATGACCACATTTCAAGAAAAGAAACTTTGTGTTTTAAAGAACCCTTCAGGTTCACTCTTGTCTTTACTTTATCTTGGCATGATAAGTTTGGGTTGAGATTTAAGTTCCTTTAAAGTCTTGTATAAGCTCTAATAAGAAATAAAATGGACTAGCATTCATATTTAAATTCAAGCTTATGCATTACATATTTACTTTGAGCTTTGCATTCATATTTATTTTCCAAGCCATCACTTGAAGTTAAAGGATAAAGAATGGAGTGCACCTTATATTTACATTCTTGTCTAGCATATTTACTTTTCATCACTAAAGAACATAAAAATTTAAACTGAGAGTTGCACTATCACCTAACTAAATCTCAAACCCTTTCTATTTCGGCCTTAAAGTCGATTGTTGCTGGGCCTAGAGCACTAAAATAAAGAAATGAACTTGCATATTTATGTTTTAAGTCTTGCATATTTAATTCAAGCCTTGCATATTTATAATTCAAGTCTTGCATATTTACTTTAAGCTCTCACTTTACTTTGTAATGAAGAATAAAAATGAAGTACATAGCATGTTTAAATTATGTCATCACTTAAAGACCTTAGAGCTCAAAGACTCGCCCATTCTATCTCAAGTTAAAGTTTAATGTGGGAGCATTCTTTGAATGCATAGTTTCGGTCAAGTAGTGATGATGAACTTGGAATGAGTTTTATCTAGCTACAAGGGCCAACAATCTAAGTTTTAAGAATTCTCTTTGAGCCTCATGAATTCTATGAGATTAGGATCAACAAGATTTATGAAGTTAATTCTCTTTTAAGGAGGGATCAAGTGGTCACTGACCTAAGGATGCTTTTAGCCTCTTTTAGAAAATAAAATGGTTTGCAAAAGAGTTTTAGAAGTTCTAAAAATGGTTCCAAGAAAAACTAGCAACTTATGTGTTTTAAAAATATCAAGTTATGCATCTTTTTGGGGACTTAATGTTTCGGTTCTTCCATGATAAGTTTGCTGTTGTATGATGATGTTTTGATGTGTTCGAATGTGTGAAAATTATGTATGATGAGGTAGGAACATTTCTATGCATGATAGGAGAGAAACTAGCTTTCTAGAAAAATCGTAAAGTCAAGATTTAGCATAGTTTTAACCCATTTATTTTTGGACACTGCCTAAACTGTTTCAATGGGAATATAATTAGATTAGGATTGTTTAATCATGAAAAATTTGGTTAAAATTGAAGTAGGATTGAATTTTAGCACCTATAGAGAAACTAGTAACTAGAAAACCGTAAAACCGCAATTCTAGAACTCTTAGAACATTTAACTTTTAGAATCTGTCCAGAAACCTTATAACATGGTAAAAATGATTTATAATTAGTTCTTAGACATAGGAGTGCCTCATAATTGGTTTAGATTTAATTTATAGCGCCTTAGGCGAAGACGGAACCAAGAAAGGGTTCAAAACATAAGTTCTAGAACCCCACAATTATACGTTTATAATGCTGCCCCTAAGGAATGATGTTGTTCAGATTTAATAGAGAGCATAAATAATAATAAGATTTGTTAGAAAAGAACCCTTAGGTGCATAAAAGGTTGATAGAAGATGATAGGTTAATTACATCACAAGTTTAAGGCCCGTAAGGGTCAAAGCATAAGATACCGTAGGACCAAGAGCATAATGAATCTTTAATGTTGCTTGTGAACTCATGAGAATGATTATGTGAATGCATGAAAATTATGATGGAGGATGCATGTTTGAATGACTTATGTGGCATAAAAAAGAATTTGGAAGAAATTTGGCAGGCTGCAGTTATGCTGCCGAATTTTCGACAAATTAGGGGACTCAGAAAGTTTTTGAAAATCTATGAGATTTTTATGAGGTACTAAGATGAGTTCTCGGATGACACCAGTTCGGTCGAGCACCTCCAGAGAACTCATGTGACATCGATACCAAGATGAATTCTTGGGTGACACTAGTTCGGCCAAGCACCCCCAAGAAATGCCTCCTAGCCCATACTGGATAAGTCGGGATTATGTTTATGATTATGTTATGCTTATCGGGATTGATAAGTAAGAACTAGTGACGACTAGTTAAGGTATGAGCTCATATCCTAGAGATGTGACATGTTCTGGGTGACACCGGTTCGGCCTAGCAATTGTCTTTTAGGGTGGCCTGTGAGGAAGTAAAGTATGATGTTTATGTCACAAAGATTCCTATATGAGTATTTAACTGCCACTTTATGCCACTATTATGATGTTCTTAATGTTATGACTACTTTCTTGCAATAAGTAGAGCCATGCATACATTCTTTAATATGATTGCATCCATGACATTAAGAATCATGCTAAAATGAATGGACCTTGGCTAATTATGTTTTAAAGCTAAAAAAAAATGGACTTGATACATGCTCACTTGTTTTACATACTAAACCCAAGGTTCCTGAGGACGTAGATGATGACACCTAGGTAGTAGGAGGCCCTACTGAGATTCTTTAGCAAGATTCTCACTCCCTCTATCTCTTTCCTTCCGTCACATCTTCAGATGGCGACGTTCGTGGTTTTTGTGGACACCTCGACGTGGGAGGTGCACTATGATCCGGATCACGGATCATACCATTTTGAGGGACAATGCACGGTGCGAGTCTTCATGTTCGTAGGACGTCCCTTCGCTCACCCCGTTCATACCCATTGCTTCTCCCTGACAGCACTCTACGGCGATGACGAGCTAGTTTTTGAGCCCGCGCGTACGCATAATGAGAGAGTGCTCGGCATGCATACCGCCGCCTCAGCCATGCGTAACTATCCCGACTTTGTGCCCCGGACTTACTTCTCGGAGACCGATCTGTCGGAGGACCCGCCTACCCATCCATACAGCGAGAGTTCCGCCCCCACTCTACCACTGATGAGGGAGGGCAGTGAGGATATCGTGACTTAGCCACGGCTCGAACGACAACCGGAGATGCGGCCACATCGCGGGGGTCACTCTCAATCCTCGTTCCACCTCTATACTCCCGAGGAGCTCTCCCAGTTTCCCGGGAATGTGCCTCACTCGCGAGATGGACGTCAGTAGGAGGTGACGTATGACCGATGGAGTACCTGGGTAGAGCACACACCACTTAGATGAAGATGGACCTTCTTTTGTTTAGAGGTTATTCCTT
This sequence comes from Dalbergia cochinchinensis, assembly GCA_031216125.1. Classification (NCBI taxonomy): domain Eukaryota; kingdom Viridiplantae; phylum Streptophyta; class Magnoliopsida; order Fabales; family Fabaceae; genus Dalbergia; species Dalbergia cochinchinensis. The sequence goes on from CM062371.1 coordinate 27,717,178, forward strand.
TAGTTGCATTTGGGTAGGGGAGTTGCTTTTATATTTTCTGTCGTACTTTCCTTTGTATTTTCTTTTTAGTTGTATCTGTTCATGATATACTAAACTAAGCCCCACTCTCCATGAGAGGGCATACCATATAATATTATATAAATATGCAATTCAGTTCTATTGTGATGTGCCTTTACTTGCTTATGTCTTGCTGCTATGCGATACTTGCTTTATTTCCCTTCGTGCTTTATTATTTATCGTGTCGCGCGGCTCTCACTTTGCTTTTATAATTCAAAAAAAAAATTTACCAGTATTTCTGCTAAGTATTTTAAAGTAATAAGGAAGCTATGACATAACAGACTAATGATTAACCTAAATATGTTCTAGAGTATTGGGTTAAAAATTAGGATGTTACAAAAGCAACTTACCTCAAGAGATGATCTTGCATTTGATTCCTTATCCATAGCATCTGTAACATCCTAATTTTTAACCCAATACTCTAGAACATACTTAGGGTAATCATTAGTCTGTTACTTCATAGTTCTCATTTTTACTTTGAATTACATAGTGGAAAATACGGGTAAATTTTTTTTTGAAATACAAAGTGAGAGCCGCGTGATGCGAGATAACACGTAAAGGACAAATCATGCATCTCATATCGTCATAGCGTAAGGCACATAAAGGTACATCATGAGAAATACTGAATATCACCTCATATATATATATAACTTGTCCACTTATAAGTGTGGGACTTAATTTAGTACAACACGGGTAATACAATTAAAAAGGAAATACAAGAGAAAGTGCAATGGAAACTATAAAAGCAACTCCTCTACCCAAGTGCAACTAACGGGATGACCTCTAATACAAAAGAAGGTTCATCTCCATCTAAGTGGTGTGTGCTCTACCCGGGTACTCCATCGGTCGATCGTCACCTCCTACTGACGTCCATCTCGCGAACGAGGCAAATATCCGGGAAACTGGGCGAGCTCTTCGGGCGTAAAGAGGCAGAACGGGGATCGAGAGTGACCCCGCATGTGTGGCCGTATCTCCGATCGCCGCAAGCCGTGGCTGAGTCACGGTATCTCACCGCCTCCTCATCAATGATGGAGAGGGGCAGAGCTCGCTATCTGATGGGTAGGCGGATCTCTGACGGTCGGTCTCTGAAGTAGGTCCGGCACGAATCGGGATAGTCTCGCATGGGAGGCGGCGTGTGCATGCAGAGCACTTTCGTCACGCCAGACGCCAAGGCCAAAAACCCGCTCGTCGTCGCCATAGGGTGTAGTCGGGGAGAAGCGATGGGTGTGCACGGGATGAGCAAAGGGGCGTCCTACGAACATGAAAACCCGCACCGTGCACTGCCCCTCAAAATGGTATGACCCGTGAGCAGGGTCATAGTGCACCTCCCATGTCGGGGTGTCCACGAATACCACGAACGTCACCATCTGAAGACGTGACGGAAAGAAAGAGATAGAGGGAGTAAGAATCTTGCTAAAGAATCTCAATAGGGCCTCCTACTACCTAGGTGTCATCATCTACGTCCTCAGGAACCTTGGGTTTAATTATACAAAATGACTGAGCATGCATTAAGTTCATTTTTAAGTTCCAAATCATAGTTTAGCCAAGGTCCATTCATTTTAGGATGATCTTAATGTCATGAATGCAGCACAATAAAGAATGTATTCATGGCGCTACCTAATGCACATACATAAATCATATCATCAAGCATCATCATACTTAGTGGCATAAAGTGGCAATAGTAACGTTCATATGGGACAAACTTAGTGACATAATCATAATCATGAAACATCTCTTCCTCATGGGCCACCCTAAAAGACAATCGAACTGGGGGTGCTCAGCTAACCGTGTCACCCAGAACGTGTCACATATCTAGGTTATGAGCTCATACCTTAACTAGTCGTCACTAGTTCTTACTTACCACTTAACGATAAGCGTATCATAAATCATAAATCTCGACTATCTGAGTACGGGTTAGGGGGCAATCCTCTTAGGGGTGCTAGGCCGAACCGGTGTCACCTAAGAGTATAAATTGGTACCGATGTCACATGAGTTCTATGGAGGTGCTCGGCCGAACCGGTGTCACCCTAGAACCCATCTTAGTACCTTAATTTTCAAAATCTCTTTAAGTCCCCAAATTTGTCGGAAATTCGGCGGCATGATGGCATTACGCCGAATTCCTTCCAAATTTGCTTTATGCCACATAAACATATATCCTCATGAATTCCTCATATGAATAACATCATCATCATTTACATAACACATGCATCATCATAGAACATTCAAACGCTTACCCTTACGGTAGCTTATGCTTTGACCCTTACGGGTCTTAATCTTGAAATATAGTTCTCTAACATCCGTCGTTCATATGTTATGCACCTAAGGGCTCATAATAAATCATCATTCCTAATCCACATGTTCATACTCAAATCTGAAAAGCATAGGGTAGAATTTCTGTCTTGTGGTTACGGGGTTCTAGAACTTACGTTTTAGACCCTTTCTCGGTTCTGTCTTCGCCTAAGGTGCTATAAATTAAATCTAAATCAATTATGAGACATTCCTATGCTTAAGGACTAATCATTAATCATGTTTATCATGTTATAAGGGTGCTGGACAGAATCCAGAAAATTAAATGTTCTAAGAGTTCTAAACTTGCACTTTTACGGTTTTCTAGTGACTAGTTTCCCCCTAGGTCCTAGAATTCAATTCTAATCCAAATGTTACCAAGTTTTTCTTTTCTAAACAATCCTAATCTGATTGTGCTCCCATTAAAACAGTTTGGATAAGTTCCCAAAAAAAATGGGTCAAAACTATGTTAAATTCTAGCTTTACGGTATTTCTAGTTAGCTAGTTTCTTACCTATTATGCATAGAATCGTTTCTACATCATCATATGATATTTTCACACAATCTAACACATCAAAACATCACCATACAGCATCACACTCATCATGACAGAACCGAAATCATGGAGCTTCAGTAAGAGAATTAAATTAACATTTCGATGTACATAAGTTAACTAGTTTCTCTTGGAATCAATTTAGAATTTCTAAAACTCTTTGCGAATCATTTTAATTCATCAAGAGGCTAAGAGAAGCCTTAGATCAGTGACCAAAATATGTTTCATCCTCTAAAAGGGAATAAAGTCATATCTCATGTTAACATAACCTTGTAAAGAATTGTAAAGCTTTAAGAAAAATTAGAACATAGACTATTGGTCCTTGTAGCTAGATGAAAACTCATTACAAGTCCATCATCACTACTTGGCCGAAAACATGCATTCAAAGAATGCATTCACATTAAACTCTAACTTGAAATGAAATGGGCAAGTCTTTGAGCCCTAGGTTCTTAAGTTATGACATAAAATAAACATGTTCATGCTTTTCATTTTTAATCTTGCTTATGAAATAGAGTGATGGCGTAAAATAAATATGCGAGGCATAAACTTAAACGTGCAAGCTTGAAAGTAAATATGCAAGGTTCAATTCTTTATTTTAGTTCTCTTGGCCCAACAACAATTGACTTTAAGGCCGAAATAGAAAGGCATTCGAGAAATTAATTAGGTGGCAATGCAAGTTCAATTCTTTATTTTAGTGCTCTAGGCCCAGCAACAATCGACTTTAAGGCCGAAATAGAAAGGCTTTGAGAATTAAATTAAGTGATGATGCAAGTTCCATTTTAATCTTTATGTTCTTAGGTGATAGCTTGAAAGTAAAGGTGCATAGCAAGAATGTAAATATAAATGCAAGCATAAAATAAATTATGCAAGTTCATTTTATTTTTCTAGAGCTCTTAACAAGACTTTAAAGGAACTTAAACCTCAACCCAAACTCATCAAACCAAGATAGAGTAAAGTCTAGAGTTCTTAGAACTCAACATAACATCTTTAGAAAATCAAAACATTTTGCATGTAAAAGAAAAGGAAATGGCCGAAATTTCAAGGAACAAAAGAACATTTTGAAACTCCAGAGTCCATGATCTTGATGATATATTATCATCAACATCATGAGACCTCATCATTGAGTCCTTAGAACCATTTTAAAACATCATCAAAGTTAAAGATTCCAAAAGTTAAAGAAAGGAAGAACTAGAAGTATTTTTACTCAAGAACAAAGATCAAGCTCTAGAGTTTGTTTCAAGTGATGAACATCATCATGAAACTCTCATCATCAAGCTCTCATTCCTTTGTTCTCCAAGGCCTATAGCCGAAAATGAAAAGGAAAAAGGAGTAGAAGAGAAGTTCTAAAAAGAAACAAGAGAAACTATGAACATCAAGCTTGAAACAAGAACTTTAAAGAAAAGAATACATGAAAGGAAATCCCTATGTAACACCCTAGTAATTAACCAGATACACCTAGGTTGAATCTGATTAATGACTAGACTTTACTCCTTGCTTTGGTTCTTTCTTCATAATTTGAAAATACTTAGTGAAATTACGAGCCTTTTTTTTTTTTTAAACACATAATTGAAAACGTGAGCCGAGTACAACGTGAACGAGTAAGCGGAGTATAATAAGACGTTTAAGAATATATCACATCATATCACTTAGGCTCCATCATATAACATCCATAAGCACATTATAGCATATATTTACATACAATAACCTCACTCAAAGGGTGGGTTATGTTCATACATCATTATCTTATGCAAACCCATAAAAGAAAATATACTTAAGGAAATTCATGCCCCTAAACTAGATAACTCCATAAGCCCGGAAGGTTATCCTAAAACTAGGTGCATGATCACACATAAGTCTACTAAGAACCTTCTATGGCCACCGTCCTGAAAATGGGGAATAATTCCGATCCATCGATGAGCTCCTCGGGAGGGACACACGAGATGCACCAGTCGGGTCGCATGGACGGCCTTCTCGCTAACCTCACTGAACAACTGCTTTCCTCACTACCCTCTCTTACACGCAGGGAGTAGGAGCAGAGCTCTCAGAATATACATGAGTAGGAGAGTCCTCTCAAGGATCAGTTTCAGTATATCTCGTCTCGGCAACATACTCTGGAAATCCATGGACTGCAGTTGAAGCGGGATAAGAACGTAACATCCTTTCATCAAGTGGACGTGCATGTTCGAAAACCATTTCATCGCCATAGGGAGAAGTAGGAGAAAATCGATAACAAGGGACAGGATGTGGAAATGGACGACCTATGTAAATCAAAACACGAATCACAAGACCTCTCCTTCAAAATGATACGAGCGATGCACCGGATCATAGTGGAATTCCCAAGTAGGGTATCAACGAACAGACGAATGTCGCCATTTGAATCTGGAGACAATGACGGAAATAAAGAAAAGGGAGTGAGAATCTTGCTAAAGAATTCTCATGAAGGTACCTCCTTCTACAGTGTCATCATCAAAGTCCCCAGAACCTCGGGATTATTCTAAAATAGTGAGCATGCAAAGATTCATTTTAAGTTCGGACAAATACTTAACCGAGGTTCACAATTTTTAATCATGCGCCTTATAATGCATCTTATTCTTAACATGTCATATTTACAATGAACTTTTCCTTTATCATTACATCATATTCCTCATCATCATTATCAAAATAACATGCATAAAAGAACGTCATATAATATTAGCTACACATGGACACAAAGGCACATATTTCATCTCTTTAGTGCCTTAGGTGACTTAAAATCTTATCATCATCATTATTTTCCTTGGGCCACCCTATACTCCACCCTTTGGGAGTAATTTATGTTATGAGCTCATACTTTACTAGTCGTCACTAGCATATACTTATCCCTTTGATAAGCTAAAGTCCCGACTCTACCCTTTTGAGAGAACGGGTTAGGGGCTAAAATCACCTTTTCACCACCTATAGTCCGATGGTTCCAAAGGATCATTTTCTTATAAGTTTAAGTCACCATTAAATCTTTGCATGTTATATCATAATACAATTCATAAACATCATAACATTTTCTCATTTATAGTCTTAAGCTAGAATAATATATATCAATCAGAATCATGCATATGGGAGATTCCCAGAAAGAGAGGTGGGTCACAATGGACACGCTTAAATACCAAGTCTTTCCTTAGCCGTAACCTTTCCAAATTACACTTTTACAATGATACACTTTCTTCTAGCAACAAAGGTGAATTTTACATAAGAACATTTCATGTATAAGCATTCTTATTATTTGCAACAACAACTATAACATGCAAGTCGAAATCATTCAATGATATCAAGTACTTAATAAGCATCCAATCCTTACATAGAATTATCAATTATAGAACTAATTAGTTACTAAACCAATTATGAATCATTCTCTTAACAATAAACCATAATTATCACAACTTCAATCATATCAAATCATTATCACACATTGATACTAAACTCAGATCAGTGGTCTAATCATGAACCTCATGCAATTACATAGAATCATATTTTAAGTGCATATAAAATACTAGTTCCCGTGAAAATCCTTGCAAAGCCTTAAAACTCATTTAGAAACTAGTTCTTTTGTCAAATTTGGGAGGATCTTCACAATTAAAATTCTCACTTAAGATAAAAGGAGTAAGTCTTGAGCTTTAGAGATTTAGGTGACATCTTAGAATTATAAACATGCTATGCAACCTTATTTTAATCTTATCTTTATAAGGTGATAGCTTGGAATTATAAACATGATATGCAATTCCATTTCTTTATCTTTAAGATTTAAGGTGATGACTTGAAAATTAAACATGATGCAAGAACTTGAAATATAAACATGATACAAGAAACTGGAGCGCGGTAATCCGCACAGACCAGAGAGGGAGAAGAGAATATTAAGAAACCGAGCTTATGTAGTCCGCACAGACCAAGAGAGGAGAAGAGAATATTAAGAAACCGGAGCGGCGTAGTCCGCACAGACCAAGAGAGGGAGAAGAGAATTATTATTACATCTTTTTAAGCTCGAATCTCAAGACTTTTTAAAGAATAAATTCTTTAACTCCAATAATCATATTTCTTTGCTTGTGATACATGGGCAAGTCTTTAAGCTCTAGGATCTTTAGGTGATGGCATAAAATAAACATGTCATGCGTTGATTCTTTTAGCCATTATAAAATATAGTGAGAGCATAAATTAAATATGAGATGCAACCTCTTAATTATCTTGAAAGATTAAGTGATGACTTGAAACATAAACATGAAATACAAGCTTGGAATTTAAACATGAGAAATGCAAGTTCATTTATTCATTCTTGAAAATTTAGTGATGACATAGAAGGTAAACATGGTTATGCAAAGCATAAACTTAATCATGGATGCAAATTCATTTTGTTTCTTTACTAGAGCTCCTTCAAGACTTTAAAAGAATTATAAATTCAACCCAATACATATCTTAACAAGAAATAAAACATAAAAAAAAAAAAATACATCTTTCAAGTTCTAAACTAAAAATCTTTGTTTTAGCATCATAAAGCATTATTCTTTAAGGTTTTGCATCAAGTGGAATTTTCAAGCTTTAGAGGCCTAACTTGTGATGGATTTACAACCCACCCTCAAGGTCCTCATCATCAAGCCATCATCTTAGTTCCACCTAGGCCATATGGTTGAATTGGTTAAAGAAAATTGAAGAGGAAAACCAAAATGAAAAGCTAAGGCAAGTTCATAATTTCATCATTTTGAGCTAAAAACACAACTCCTCAAAGCATAGAAATAAATTTAGAAACTACTCCCTACCTAATCTGAGTTGAAGAAGAGGAAGAGAACTTGATTTCTTGAAGTGAAATGACACAAAATCTCTTTGAAAAATTGAAGAAAGAATTCAGCCAAAGAGGAGGAAGAAAGAAAGTTTTTGGTGCTCCTAAAAACTAGTTATGAACCAAGCATTCCAAGACCACTCAAGCAAGCCTATTTATAGAAGATTTTGAGGCTTCTAATTGGCCAAAATGAGGAGGTAGTTGTCAGAATTTTTCAGGAGTAATAATGGAGGATAATCATTTTAGACAAAGTTGTATGAAATTAAGGAATTATGTCTCTTATGGTGACATTTTGGCATTTTGTTTTAGTGCAACTTTTGGAAATAATTCAGCTGCATAATGGCATCAATAATTTCGTGCATTACAGCCCAAAGAAGTGAAATTTGTGTGTTCCATGCATTATTTAGGTGTAGGCAAGGTATTCATGTAATTTAGAGAATTTACGGTTAAGGGCTTAAGTGAATTAGTAAGCAATTTGGGTGTTTTTGAGCAATTTTGGGTTCTAATCAATCTAAATATATAATTTTGAATCTAGATTAATATTTAGAATTTAATAAGCTTTAATTTGAGCCTAATATTGCTTAGGTTTCGGTATATGAATCGAAAATCCCAAATTCGCAAATCGCCAAAAACGGGGCAAAATCGCATTTTCACTTAAAATCGCCTAAGGCCACCCGAGCTTAACCAATGGTTAATCATGGCTTAAAAACACATTTTAAAACATTTTAGTGAGGTTCGGGCTCACTCGGCACGCACATCCCAGTTAAAACAAATGCAGGGGCTTTTGGTCTTTTCTGCAAGGCCTAACTCAAAATTGAGATTCTTCTCGCTCTATTAACACACATAACACAAACAATCCCTTATTATTCTCAAAACATCCCCTTGAGAATATGTGGGCCCACAATCCTCATTTTCCGAGTAAAATAACTTCAGGGACATTTTGGTCATTTTATACGCATGTAAATTCTGGATTTGCGACTCGCATGAATCGCTCCTAACCTCTCTTCTAATGTTATATTCCTTTATTGAGGATTGTTCGGCCTCAAATCTTATGTAATAATTACCTACGATAATTCAGTAATTGAGTAATTTCTAATGATAGTAAAAATTACAGAAAAAAATGGGGCGTTACATTACTCCCTCCTTAAAAAGAATTTCGCCTGAAATTGTTACCGAGAACAACTCGGGTATTGTGCTTTCATGTTTGATTCCAGCTCCCATGTAAGTTCTTCTGTTTCACCCTCGTCCCATGCTACTTTGACCAGGGGTACAGCCTTGTTCCTTAACTGCTTAACTCCTCGGTCGACCATTCTCGTGGGTAGTAAGTTACATGTCAGGTTATCTCTTAATTGTACATGTTCGCTCTAGTACATGACTCGGTCGATTGATACTTTCTTAATCGAGAGACATGGAAAACATCATGAAGGTTGGATAGACTCGGGGTAGGGCTATACGGTGAGCTACGTGTCCTACTTTGGTAAGGATTTCAAACGGACCAAGAAACTGGGCTCAATTTCTTTACTTTTATTGCTCGGCCTATGCCTGGTGGGGTGATCCTTAGGAACACGTGGTCCCCTTCTTGAAAATCTAGCGGTTTTCGCCGCTTGTCCGCATAGTTTTTCCGTCGACTTTGAGCAAGAAGAATCTTATCCCTAATCTTTTTGATTTGTTCCGTTGTTTCCTCACAATATCAGGTCCAAGTAAACTTTGCTCTCCGGGTTCATACCAACATAAGGGAGATTGACATTTCCGTCCATAGAGGGCCTCATACGGTGCCATATCGATACTTGCATGATAATCATGTTATATGCAAATTCAATAAGTGGCGTGTACTTATCCCAACTTCCCTTTGATCTAAAACACATGCCCTTAACATATCCTCCAAGGTTTGGATAGTTCTTTCAGATTGACCGTCTGTTTGGGGGTGATAGGTCGTGCTTAGACACACTTTGAACCAAATGCCTTTGAAAGGCTCCCAAAATCGCGACGTAAATCGCGGATCTCATCCGAGATTATCGCCGACGGCACCCCATGTAACCTCACTATCTCCTGAATATATAATTGTGCTAACCTATCCAAGGAATAAGTCACCTTAATAGGTAAAAGTGGGTCGACTTTGTCAATCGATCCACGATTACCCATATGGTATCATGATTCATTTGGGTCCTTGGTAATCCACCACAAAATCCATGGAGATACTATCCCACTTCCACTCAGTGGATCGACAGAGGTTGCAAAGATTCCGCAGGGTTTTTGGTGTTCAATCTTCACCTTTGACACACCAAGCACTTACTCACCCATGTGCACACATCTTTCTTCATTCCAGGCCACCGTAACATCTTCTTCAAATCTTGATACATCTTGGTGGCACCAGGATGAAGCGGTAAATGGCTCTTATGGGCTTCCTCCAAAATATCCTTTCGGAGGCCACCACTAGCGTGTACACATATTCGACCTTTAAACCTCCACAAATCGCCCATTCCTTGGGTAAAACCTATCAACTTTCCCCGCTTCATCGCCTCTAAAGTCTCTTGAAACTCAAAGATCGCCCCTTGAGCTTGAACAATCCTTTCTTGAACTCACTTGTCACTCTAAGATGACAAGCTCGATGCCCTTAGTGGTCAAAGTCATTCCTAGGTTTAAGTCCCTAAATTGCTCAATCAATTCAACCTCCTTCACCATCAAACGGGACACTTGTAAGGACTTCCTACTCAAAGCATCGCCTACTACATTAGCTTTACCAGGATGGTAGTTCAATCCAAAATCATAATCTTTCAAGAACTCCATCCATCGCTTTGCCTCATGTTTAGCTCTTTTTGATCAAAGAGATATTTCAAACTCTTGTGATCGGAAAACACCTCAAACTTAACTCCATATAAATGGTGTCTCCAAATCTTTAGAGCAAACACGACGGCAGCCTAACTCAAGGTCATGGGTAGGGTAGTTTGCCTCATGTGGCTTGAGTTGTCTTGATGCATAGGCCACCACTTGCCTATCTCGCATCAATACACAACCTAAACCCTTTTTTGAAGCATCACAATACACCTCGAAAGGCACATTGGGGTCGGGTAACACTAAAACAGGGTCGAGGTTAGCTTGTGTTTTAACTCTTGAAAGCTCTTTTCACACTCCGGTCCATGAAAAGGGGTGTTCTTCCTAGTCACTTGGTCAAAGGTAGGGAAATCTGGGAAAATCCCTTGATAAATCGACGGTAATAACCTGGCTAAACCCAAAAAGCTCCTTACTTCAGCCATCGTGGTTGGTCTTTCCCAGCTTACTACCGCTTCTACCTTACTAGGATCTAGGGCAATTCCTTTCTTAGATACTACATGCCCTAAAAATTGCACCTTATCCAACCAAAACTCACACTTGGAAATCTTGGCATATAGTTTCTTTTCCTTCAAGATCTCTAGTACTATGGTTAGGTGGCATTCATGCTCTTCATGGGTCTTAGAATATATGAGAATGTCATCTATAAAGACAACTACAAACTGATCTAAATAGGGTCGAAAGATCCTATTCATGTAATCCATAAAAATAGCCGAGCATTAGTTAACCCAAAGGACATTATCGCAAACTCAAAATGGCCGATCGAGTGCGAAAGGCCGCTTTAGGTATGTCTTCATCTCTCACTCTAATTTGATGGTAGCCTGACCTCAAATCTATCTTAGAAAACACTACCGCACCTTTCAGCTTGGTCCATCAAATCATCGATCCTAGGCAGAGGATACTTGTTTTTCACCGCTACTTTATTCAACTCGCCTATAATCTACACACATCCTCATACTCCCATCCTTTTTCTTTACAAACAACACAGGGCTCCTCAAGGTGATGCACTAGGCCTAACAAACTTTTTCTCCAATAAATCTTCCAATTGAGTTTTTAACTCGGTCAATTCTAATGGGGACATCCTCAGATGGGGCTATGGATATAGGTCCCGCACCCTAAGCAACTCTATGGAAAATTCTATCTCTCTCTGGGGGAAACTCGTATCTCATCCGGAAATACTTCGATAATTTCTTACTATTGGTATCTCATCGATACTTTGCTCAAAGTCTACATCACTAGCGGCTAAGAAAATGTAACCTTTACTCCCACCCTTACCACACCCATTTCCACAGAAGCTATGTAAAGACTTATGGGTTTCTTAGGTTCAATAGGAATAGGAAGAAAAGTGATGGTTTTCTCATAACAGCTTAACAAAGACACGGTTGGCCTCAAGCCAATCCATGCCAAGAATCACATCTAAACCTCGCATGGGTAAGCAAATAAGATCTAAAACAAAGGATCTATTATCTATAATAAAACTACAATCTAAACAACATTTACAAGTCCTAACGGGTTTTCCAAATGGGTAGAAACAATAAGGTCAAAAGGAAGCTCACCATAGGTAAATTAAGGCTTTTAACACATGAATGGGAGATAAAAGAATGAGAAGCGCTAATCATATAGTACAATTAAGTCTTTACCATGCATATTACCCTTACCTTCCACGAGATTTCGTGACTTCGTTGTTTCTTCAAAGATTAACAAAGAAATACCCTTCCCTGGTATTGTGGCTTGGGATTGGGGTTGGCGGGTTCCTTTCAAAGGCATTCTCGGAGTAATGACCTGGTTTTCCACACCGATAGCACACGCTTGTTCCGCTCGACATGGCATGCTCCCATGATTCTTGCCGCACTTGGGACATTCCATGGATGGCGCAGCCGTGGAGGTACCGCCGACCTCTTTGTGGTGCTTTCCTTTATTGTTGTTATTGTTGTTGTTGTGATTGTTACCGGGTTATTGTTGTAGCGGTTGTTATTATAGCGATTGTTGTTGTTTGGCCTTCCTTGTTGAAAATTTCTTTGTGTCCCTTGTGGTCTTGATTGAGGGGAAATGGAGGTCGATTCGCTTCTTGAATCGGCCGACCTTGAGGTGTCAACTTTTTGGTAATATTATCCGACTTTGGGGTGTTTAGTTTTCTCGACCTTCTTCAATAATCCGACATTTGTTAACTAGGGTAGAGAAATCCCTAATCTCCAAATGTGCAATCGCCACATTAAGTTCCGCCTTCAACCCCGACTCGTATTTAATGCATTTCCAAGACTCATCAGATTTCCTTGGTACATTCTTGAGAACTTAATGAGTTCTTCAACCGCAGTGTATCGGGCCACATTCATATTCCCTGGACAAGTTGCATGAATTCAATGTCCTTGGCATTTCTAATCGACTGAAAGTACTTTTCAGAAAAATGGACCTTGAATAGTTCCCAATCAATGTCCACATCGGCCGCCTCCAGGAGTCTTCGAACACCGCCCACCGTAAACCGCATCACCTCAAGCATATGAGTAGCGAAGGTGACCTTTGCTCCTCCGAGCATGGGACTACAAAGAAAGACCTTTCAATATTCAATCCATTCATCCGCAATATTTGGATTCTGTCCCCTTGAAAACCGGTGGGTTTGCCTTACTTAAACTCCCCAAACAGGCATGTTCAGAATCTCATGTCGCCGATTCATATTGGCTTGACGATCCCGATCCATTCGCTCCATCATCATTCTCATGGTCCTTGCTACGCCGCGGAGTGCTTCTACTGTCTCGTTGTCGTGATTATTTTGTGTTGCGCCCTAGTCCGTTGTCGACGTGCCATTGGTCCCTATACACACAAAACAAAGAACACCGAGGTGATCAGCCCAATATTCCATGCAAAGTGAGCAAGTTACCATGGCACTTTCAACATACAAGAGTCATGTATTTCTACTCCCCAAGCTCATCCTAATGATAAACATCTACACATGACGCCACTAACGTATTATGCTTTAGAAGCATAGCTAGTCCAATCCTCGTGCTCCATGAGAATCGAATCAAGCCTCGATACCAAAATAACACTTAGTAATTAACCAGATACACCTAGGTTGAATCTGATTAATGACTAGACTTTACTCCTTGCTTTGGTTCTTTCTTCATAATTTGAAAATACTTAGTGAAATTACGAGCCTTTTTTTTTTTTTAAACACATAATTGAAAACGTGAGCCGAGTACAACGTGAACGAGTAAGCGGAGTATAATAAGACGCTTAAGAATATATCACATCATATCACTTAGGCTCCATCATATAACATCCATAAGCACATTATAGCATATATTTACATACAATAACCTCACTCAAAGGGTGGGTTATGTTCATACATCATTATCTTATGCAAACCCATAAAAGAAAATATACTTAAGGAAATTCATGCCCCTAAACTAGATAACTCCATAAGCCGGGAAGGTTATCCTAAAACTAGGGTGCATGATCACACATAAGTCTACTAAGAACCTTCTATGGCCACCGTCCCGAAAATGGGGAATAAATCCGATCCATCGATGAGCTCCTCGAGGGGACACACGAGATGCACCAGTCGGGTCGCATGGACGGCCTTCTCGCTAACCTCTACTGAACAACTGCTTCCTCACTACCCTCTCTTACACGCAGGGAGTAGGAGCAGAGCTCTCGTAATATACATGAGTAGGAGTGTCCTCAAGGATCAGCCGTAATATCTCGCCTCGAACATACTGAAATCCATGGACAAAGCAGATGAAGCGGATAAGAACGTAACATCCTTTCATCAAGTGGACGTGCATGTTCGAAACCATTTCATCGCCATAGGGAGAAGTAGGAGAAAATCGATAACTAGGGACAGGATGTGCAAATGGACGACCTATGTAAATAAAAACACGAATCACAAGACCTCCTTCAAATGATACGAGCGATGCACCTGATCATAGTGGAATTCCCAAGTAGGGGTATCAACGAACAGACGAATGTCGCCATTTGAATCTGGAGACAATGACGGAAATAAAGAAAAGGGAGTGAGAATCTTGCTAAAGAATTCTCAAGAAGGTACCTCCTTCTACAAAGTCATCATCAAAGTCCCCAGAACCTCGGGATTATTCTAAAATAGTGAGCATGCAAAGATTCATTTTAAGTTCTGACAAATACTTAACCGAGGTTCACAATTTTTTAATCATGCCTTATAATGCATCTTATTCTTAACATGTCATATTTACAATGAACTTTTCCTTTATCATTACATCATATTCCTCATCATCATTATCAAAATAACATGCATAAAAGAACGTCATATAATATTAGCTACACATGGACACAAAGGCACATATTTCATTTCTTTAGTGCCTTAGGTGACTTAAAATCTTATCATCATCATTATTTTCCTTGGGCCACCCTATACTCCACCCTTTTGGGAGTAATTTAGGTTATGAGCTCATACTTTACTAGTCGTCACTAGCATATACTTATCCCTTTTGATAAGCTAAAGTCCCGACTCTAGGCTTTTGAGAGAACGGGTTAGGGCGCTGAAATCACCTTTTCACCACCTATAGTCTGATGGTTCCAAAGGATCATTTTCTTATAAGTTTAAGTCACCATTAAATCTTTGCATGTTATATCATAATACAATTCATAAACATCATAACATTTTCTCATTTATAGTCTTAAGCTAGAATAATATATATCAATCAGAATCATGCATATGGGAGATTCTCAGAAAGAGAGGTGGGTCACAATGGACACGCTTAAATACCAAGTCTTTCCTTAGCCGTAACCTTTCCAAATTACACTTTTACAATGATACACTTTCTTCTAGCAACAAAGGTGAATTTTACATAAGAACATTTCATGTATAAGCATTCTTATTATTTGCAACAAAGAACTATAACATGCAAGTCAGAAATCATTCAATGATATCAAGTACTTAATAAGCATCCAATCCTTACATAGAATTATCAATTATAGAACTAATTAGTTACTAAACCAATTATGAATCATTCTCTTAACAATAAACCATAATTATCACAACTTCAATCATATCAAATCATTATCACACATTGATACTAAACTCAGATCAGTGGTCTAATCATGAACCTCATGCAATTACATAGAATCATATTTTAAGTGCATATAAAATACTAGTTCCCCGTAAAATCCTTGCAAAGCCTTAAAACTCATTTAGAAACTAGTTCTTTTGTCAAATTTGGGAGGATCTTCACAATTAAAATTCTCACTTAAGATAAAAGGAGTAAGTCTTGAGCTTTAGAGATTTAGGTGACATCTTAGAATTATAAACATGCTATGCAACCTTATTTTAATCTTATCTTTATAAGGTGATAGCTTGGAATTATAAACATGATATGCAATTCCATTTCTTTATCTTTAAGATTTAAGGTGATGACTTGAAAATTAAACATGATGCAAGAACTTGAAATATAAACATGATACAAGAAACTGGAGCTGTAATCCGCACAGACCAGAGAGAGGGAGAAGAGAATATTAAGAAACCGGAGCTGGTAGTCCGCACAGACCAAGAGAGGGAGAAGAGAATATTAAGAAACCGGAGCTATGTAGTCCGCACAGACCAGAGAGGGAGAAGAGAATTATTATTACATCTTTTAAGCTCCACTCTCAAGACTTTTTAAAGAATAAATTCTTTAACTCCAATAATCATATTTCTTTGCTTGTGATACATGGGCAAGTCTTTAAGCTCTAGGATCTTTAGGTGATGGCCTAAAATAAACATGTCATGCTGATTCTTTTAGCCATTATAAAATATAGTGAGAGCATAAATTAAATATGAGATGCAACCTCTTAATTATCTTGAAAGATTAAGTGATGACTTGAAACATAAACATGAAATACAAGCTTGGAATTTAAACATGAGAAATGCAAGTTCATTTATTCATTCTTGAAAATTTAGTGATGACATAGAAGGTAAACATGGTTATGCAAAGCATAAACTTAATCATGGATGCAAATTCATTTTGTTTCTTTACTAGAGCTCCTTCAAGACTTTAAAAGAATTATAAATTCAACCCAATACATATCTTAACAAGAAATAAAACATAAAAGGAAAAAAAAAATACATCTTTCAAGTTCTAAACTAAAAATCTTTGTTTTAGCATCATAAAGCATTATTCTTTAAGGTTTTGCATCAAGTGGAATTTTCAAGCTTTAGAGGCCTAACTTGTGATGGATTTACAACCCACCCTCAAGGTCCTCATCATCAAGCCATCATCTTAGTTCCACCTAGGCCATATGGTTGAATTGGTTAAAGAAAATTGAAGAGGAAAACCAAAATGAAAAGCTAAGGCAAGTTCATAATTTCATCATTTTGAGCTAAAAACACAACTCCTCAAAGCATAGAAATAAATTTAGAAACTACTCCCTACCTAATCTGAGTTGAAGAAGAGGAAGAGAACTTGATTTCTTGAAGTGAAATGACACAAAATCTCTTTGAAAATTGAAGAAAGAATTCAGCCAAAGAGGAGGAAGAAAGAAAGTTTTTGGTGCTCCTAAAAACTAGTTATGAACCAAGCATTCCAAGACCACTCAAGCAAGCCTATTTATAGAAGATTTTGAGGCTTCTAATTGGCCAAAATGAGGAGGTAGTTGTCAGAATTTTTCAGGAGTAATAATGGAGGAAAAATCATTTTAGACAAAGTTGTATGAAATTAAGGAATTATGTCTCTTATGGTGACATTTTGGCATTTTGTTTTAGTGCAACTTTTGGAAATAATTCAGCTGCATAATGGCATCAATAATTTCTGTGCATTACAGCCCAAAGAAGTGAAATTTGTGTGTTCCATGCATTATTTAGGTGTAGGCAAGGTATTCATGTAATTTAGAGAATTTACTGCTAAGGGCTTAAGTGAATTAGTAAGCAATTTGGGTGTTTTTGAGCAATTTTGGGTTCTAATCAATCTAAATACATAATTTTGAATCTAGATTAATATTTAGAATTTAATAAGCTTTAATTTGAGCCTAATATTGCTTAGGTTTCGTATATGAATCGAAAATCCCAAATTCGCAAATCGCCAAAAACGGGGCAAAATCGCATTTTCACTTAAAAATCGCCTAAGGCCACCCGAGCTTAACCAATGGTTAATCATGGCTTAAAAACACATTTTAAAACATTTTAGTGAGGTTCGGCTCACCGGCACGCACATCGGAGTTAAAACCAAGCAGGGGCTGCTTTGGTCTTTTTCGCAAGGCCTAACTCAAAATTGAGATTCTTCTCGCTTCTATTAACACACATAACACAAACAATCCCTTATTATTCTCAAAACATCCCCTTGAGAATATGTGGGCCCACAATCCTCATTTTCTCGAGTAAAATAACTTCAGGGACATTTTGGTCATTTTATACGCAAAATTCTGGATTTGCGACTCGCATGAATCGCTCCTAACCTCTCTTCTAATGTTATATTCCTTTATTGAGGATTGTTCGCCTCAAATCTTATGTAATAATTACCTACGGTAATTCAAGAATTGAGTAATTTCTAATGACAAGAAAAATTACAAGAAAAATTGGGCGTTACATTACTCCTCCTTAAAAAGAATTTCGCCTGAAATTGCTACCGAGAACAACTCTGGTATTGTGCTTTCATGTTTGATTCCAGCCCCATGTAAGTTCTTCTGTTTCACCTCGTCCCCATGCTACTTTGACCAGGGTACACTTTTGTTCCTTAACCGCTAACTCCTGGTCGACGATTCTCGTGGGTAGTAAGTTAAATGTCGTTATCTCTTAATTGTACATGTTCGCTCTAGTACATGACTCGGTCGATTGATACTTTCTTAATCGAGAGACATGGAAAACATCATGAAGGTTGGATAGACTCGGGGTAGGGCTATACTAAGAGGCTGCTGTGTCCTACTTTGGTAAGGATTTCAAACGGACCAAGAAACTGGGCTCAATTTCTTTACTTTTATTGCTCGGCCTATGCCTGTGGCGGGGTGATCCTTAGGAACACGTGGTCCCTTCTTGAAAATCTAGCGTTTTCGCCGCTTGTCCGCATAGTTTTTCTCGTCGACTTTGAGCAAGAAGAATCTTATCCCTAATCTTTTGATTTGTTCCGTTGTTTCCTCACAATATCAGGTCCAAGTAAACTTTGCTCTCCGGTTCATACCAACATAAGGGAGATTGACATTTCCGCCCATAGAGGGCCTCATACGGTACATACCGATACTTGCATGATAATCAAGTGTTATATGCAAATTCAATAAGTGGCGTGTACTTATCCCAACTTCCCTTTGATCTAAAACACATGCCCTTAACATATCCTCCAAGGTTTGATAGTTCTTTCAGATTGACCGTCTGCTTGGGGGTGATAGGTCGTGCTTAGACACGCTTTGAACCAAATGCCTTTGAAAGGTTCCCAAAATCGCGACGAAATCGCGGATCTCGGTCCGAGATTATCGCCGACGGCACCCCATGTAACCTCACTATCTCCTCAATATATAATTGTGCTAACCTATCCAAGGAATAAGTCACCTTAATAGGTAAAAAGTGGGTCGACTTTGTCAATCGATCCACGATTACCCATATGGTATCATGATTCATTTGGGTCCTTGGTAATCCAAATACAAAATCCATGGAGATACTATCCCACTTCCACTCAGTGGATCGACAGAGGTTGCAAAGATTCCGCAGGGTTTTTGGTGTTCAATCTTCACCTTTGACACACCAAGCACTTACTCACCCATGTGCACACATCTTTCTTCATTCCAGGCCACCGTAACATCTTCTTCAAATCTTGATACATCTTGGTGGCACCAGGATGAAGCGGTAAATGGCTCTTATGGGCTTCCTCCAAAATATCCTTTCGGAGGCCACCACTAGCAGTACACATATTCGACCTTTAAACCTCCACAAATCGCCCATTCCTTGGGTAAAACCTATCAACTTTCCCCGCTTTCATCGCCTCTAAAGTCTCTTGAAACTCAAAGATCGCCCCTTGAGCTTGAACAATCCTTTCTTTGAACTCACTTGTCACTCTAAGATGACAAGCTCGATGCCCTTAGTGGTCAAAGTCATTCCTAGGTTTAAGTCCCTAAATTGCTCAATCAATTCAACCTCCTTCACCATCAAACGGACACTTGTAAGGACTTCCTACTCAAAGCATCGCCTACTACATTAGCTTTACCAGATGGTAGTTCAATCCAAAATCATAATCTTTCAAGAACTCCATCCATCGCTTTGCCTCATGTTTAGCTCTTTTTGATCAAAGAGATATTTCAAACTCTTGTGATCGGAAAACACCTCAAACTTAACTCCATATAAATGGTGTCTCCAAATCTTTAGAGCAAACACGACGGCAGCCTAACTCAAGGTCATGGGTAGGGTAGTTTGCCTCATGTGGCTTGAGTTGTCTTGATGCATAGGCCACCACTTGCCTATCTCTGCATCAATACACAACCTAAACCCTTTTTTGAAGCATCACAATACACCTCGAAAGGCACATTGGGGTCGGGTAACACTAAAACAGGGTCGAGGTTAGCTTGTGTTTTAACTCTTGAAAGCTCTTTTTCACACTCCGGTCCATGAAAAGGGGTGTTCTTCCTAGTCACCTTGGTCAAAGGTAGGGAAATCTGGGAAAATCCCTTGATAAATCGACGGTAATAACCGCTAAACCCAAAAAGCTCCTTACTTCGCCATCGTGGTTGGTCTTTCCCAGCTTACTACCGCTTCTACCTTACTAGGATCTACAAAGAATTCCTTTCTTAGATACTACATGCCCTAAAAATTGCACCTTATCCAACCAAAACTCACACTTGGAAATCTTGGCATATAGTTTCTTTTCCTTCAAGATCTCTAGTACTATGGTTAGGTGGCATTCATGCTCTTCATGGGTCTTAGAATATATGAGAATGTCATCTATAAAGACAACTACAAACTGATCTAAATAGGGTCGAAAGATGCTATTCATGTAATCCATAAAAATAGCCGGAGCATTAGTTAACCCAAAGGACATTATCGCAAACTCAAAATGGCCGATCGAAAGCGAAAGGCCGCTTTAGGTATGTCTTCATCTCTCACTCTAATTTGATGGTAGCCTGACCTCAAATCTATCTTAGAAAACACTACCGCACCTTTCGCTTGGTCCATCAAATCATCGATCCTAGGCAGAGGATACTTGTTTTTCACCGCTACTTTATTCAACTCGCCTATAATCTACACACATCCTCATACTCCCATCCTTTTTCTTTACAAACAACACAGGGCTCCTCAAGGTGATGCACTAGGCCTAACAAACTTTTTCTCCAATAAATCTTCCAATTGAGTTTTTAACTCGGTCAATTCTAATGGGGACATCCTCAGATGGGGCTATGGATATAGGTCCCGCACCCTAAGCAACTCTATGGAAAATTCTATCTCTCTCTTGGGGGAAACTCGTATCTCATCCGGAAATACTGATAATTTCTTACTATTCGGATCTCATCGATACTTTGCTCGAAGTCTACATCACTAGCGGCTAAGAAAATGTAACCTTTACTCTCACCCTTACCACACCCATTTCACAAAGAAGCTTATGTAAAGACTTATGGGTTTCTTAGGTTCAATAGGAATAGGAAGAAAAGTGATGGTTTTCTCATAACAGCTTAACAAAGACACGGTTGGCCTCAAGCCAATCCATGCCAAGAATCACATCTAAACCTCGCAGGGGTAAGCAAATAAGATCTAAAACAAAGGATCTATTATCTATAATAAAACTACAATCTAAACAACATTTACAAGTCCTAACGGGTTTTCCAAATGGTAGAAACAATAAGGTCAAAAGGAAGCTCACCATAGGTAAATTAAGGCTTTTAACACATGAATGGGAGATAAAAGAATGAGAAGCGCCAGAATCATATAGTACAATTAAGTCTTTACCATGCATATTACCCTTACCTTCCACGAGATTTCGTGGCATCGTTGTATCTTCAAAGATTAACAAAGAAATACCCTTCCCTGGTATTGTGGCTTGGGATTGGGGTTGGCGGGTTCCTTTCAAAGGCATTCTCGGAGTAATGACCTGGTTTTCCACACCGATAGCACACGCTTGTTCCGCTCGACATGGCATGCTCCCATGATTCTTGCCGCACTTGGGACATTCCATGGATGGCGCAGCCGTGGAGGTACCGCCGACCTCTTTGTGGTGCTTTCCTTTATTGTTGTTATTGTTGTTGTTGTGATTGTTACCGGGTTATTGTTGTGGCGGTTGTTATTATAGCGATTGTTGTTGTTTGGCCTTCCTTGTTGAAAATTTCTTTGTGTCCCTTGTGGTCTTGATTGAGGGGGAAATGGAGGTCGATTCGCTTCTTGAATCACGACCTTGAGGTGTCAACTTTTGGTAATATTATCCGACTTTGGGGTGTTTAGTTTTCTCGACCTTCTTCAATAATCCGACATTTGTTAACTAGGTAGAGAAATCCCTAATCTCCAAATGTGCAATCGCCACATTAAGTTCCGCCTTCAACCCCGACTGTATTTAATGCATTTCCAAGACTCATCAGATTTCCTTGGTACATTCTTGAGAACTTAATGAGTTCTTCAACCGCAAAGGTATCGGGCCACATTCATATTCCCTGGACAAGTTGCATGAATTCAATGTCCTTGGCATTTCTAATCGACTGAAAGTACTTTTCAGAAAAATGGACCTTGAATAGTTCCCAATCAATGTCCACATCGGCCGCCTCCAGGAGTCTTCGAACACCGCCCACCGTAAACCGCATCACCTCAAGCATATGAGTAGCGAAGGTGACCTTTGCTCCTCCGAGCATGGGACTACAAAGAAAGACCTTTCAATATTCAATCCATTCATCCGCAATATTTGGATTCAGTGTCCCTTGAAAACCGGTGGGTTTGCCTTACTTAAACTCCCCAAACAGCATGTTCAGAATCTCATGTCGCTGATTCATATTGGCTTGACGATCCCGATCCATTCGCTCCATCATCATTCTCATGGTCCTTGCTACGCCGCGGAGTGCTTCTACTGTCTCGTTGTCGTGATTATTTTGTGTCAAGGCCCTAGTCCGTTGTCGACGTGCCATTGGTCCCTATACACACAAAACAAAGAACACCGAGGTGATCAGCCCAATATTCCATGCAAAGTGAGCAAGTTACCATGGCACTTTCAACATACAGTAGTCATGTATTTCTACTCCCCAAGCTCATCCTAATGATAAACATCTACACATGACGTCACTAACGATTATGCTTTAGAAGCATAGCTAGTCCAATCCTCGTGCTCCATGAGAATCGAATCGCTCGATACCAAAATAACACTTAGTAATTAACCAGATACACCTAGGTTGAATCTGATTAATGACTAGACTTTACTCCTTGCTTTGGTTCTTTCTTCATAATTTGAAAATACTTAGTGAAATTACGAGCCTTTTTTTTTTTTTTTTTTAAACACATAATTGAAAACGTGAGCCGAGTACAACGTGAACGAGTAGGCGGAGTATAATAAGAGGGTTAAGAATATATCACATCATATCACTTAGGGTCCATCATATAACATCCATAAGCACATTATAGCATATATTTACATACAATAACCTCACTCAAAGGGTGGGTTATGTTCATACATCATTATCTTATGCAAACCCATAAAAGAAAATATACTTAAGGAAATTCATGCCCCTAAACTAGATAACTCCATAAGCCGGAAGGTTATCCTAAAACTAGGGTGCATGATCACACATAAGTCTACTAAGAACCTTCTATGGCCACCGTCCCGAAAATGGGGAATAAATCCGATCCATCGATGAGCTCCTCTGAGGGGACACACGAGATGCACCAGTCGGGTCGCATGGACGGCCTTCTCGCTAACCTCGGCTGAACAACTGCTTCCTCACTACCCTCTCTTACATCGCAGGGAGTAGGAGCAGAGCTCTCGTAATATACATGAGTAGGAGTGTCCTCTCAAGGATCGCCGTAATATCTCGCCTCGAACATACTGAAATCCATGGACAGCAGATGAAGCGGATAAGAACGTAACATCCTTTCATCAAGTGGACGTGCATGTTCGAAACCATTTCATCGCCATAGGGAGAAGTAGGAGAAAATCGATAACTAGGGACAGGATGTGCAAATGGACGACCTATGTAAATAAAAACACGAATCACAAGACCTCCTTCAAAATGATACGAGCGATGCACCTGATCATAGTGGAATTCCCAAGTAGGGGTATCAACGAACAGACGAATGTCGCCATTTGAATCTGGAGACAATGACGGAAATAAAGAAAAGGGAGTGAGAATCTTGCTAAAGAATTCTCAAGAAGGTACCTCCTTCTACAAAGGTCATCATCAAAGTCCCCAGAACCTCGGGATTATTCTAAAATAGTGAGCATGCAAAGATTCATTTTAAGTTCTGACAAATACTTAACCGAGGTTCGCCAATTTTTAATCATGCCTTATAATGCATCTTATTCTTAACATGTCATATTTACAATGCACTTTTCCTTTATCATTACATCATATTCCTCTTCATCATTATCAAAATAACATGCATAAAAGAACGCCATATAATATTAGCTACACATGGACACAAAGGCACATATTTCATTTCTTTAGTGCCTTAGGTGACTTAAAATCTTATCATCATCATTATTTTCCTTGGGCCACCCTATACTCCACCCTTTGGGAGTAATTTAGGTTATGAGCTCATACTTTACTAGTCGTCACTAGCATATACTTATCCCTTTGATAAGCTAAAGTCCCGACTCTACCCTTTTGAGAGAACGGGTTAGGGGCTAAAATCACCTTTTCACCACCTATAGTCCGATGGTTCCAAAGGATCATTTTCTTATAAGTTTAAGTCACCATTAAATCTTTGCATGTTATATCATAATACAATTCATAAACATCATAACATTTTCTCATTTATAGTCTTAAGCTAGAATAATATATATCAATCAGAATCATGCATATGGGAGATTCCAGAAAGAGAGGTGGGTCACAATGGACACGCTTAAATACCAAGTCTTTCCTTAGCCGTAACCTTTCCAAATTACACTTTTACAATGATACACTTTCTTCTAGCAACAAAGGTGAATTTTACATAAGAACATTTCATGTATAAGCATTCTTATTATTTGCAACAAAGAACTATAACATGCAAGTCGTGAAATCATTCAATGATATCAAGTACTTAATAAGCATCCAATCCTTACATAGAATTATCAATTATAGAACTAATTAGTTACTAAACCAATTATGAATCATTCTCTTAACAATAAACCATAATTATCACAACTTCAATCATATCAAATCATTATCACACATTGATACTAAACTCAGATCAGTGGTCAATCATGAACCTCATGCAATTACATAGAATCATATTTTAAGTGCATATAAAATACTAGTTCCCCAGAAAATCCTTGCAAAGCCTTAAAACTCATTTAGAAACTAGTTCTTTTGTCAAATTTGGGAGGATCTTCACAATTAAAATTCTCACTTAAGATAAAAGGAGTAAGTCTTGAGCTTTAGAGATTTAGGTGACATCTTAGAATTATAAACATGCTATGCAACCTTATTTTAATCTTATCTTTATAAGGTGATAGCTTGGAATTATAAACATGATATGCAATTCCATTTCTTTATCTTTAAGATTTAAGGTGATGACTTGAAAATTAAACATGATGCAAGAACTTGAAATATAAACATGATACAAGAAACTGGAGCGGTGTAATCCGCACAGACCAAGAGAGGGAGAAGAGAATATTAAGAAACCTGAGCATGTAGTCCGCACAGACCAAAGAGAGGGAGAAGAGAATATTAAGAAACCGAGCTGTGTAGTCCGCACAGACCAAGAGAGGGAGAAGAGAATTATTATTACATCTTTTTAAGCTCCAATCTCAAGACTTTTTAAAGAATAAATTCTTTAACTCCAATAATCATATTTCTTTGCTTGTGATACATGGGCAAGTCTTTAAGCTCTAGGATCTTTAGGTGATGGCATAAAATAAACATGTCATGCTGATTCTTTTAGCCATTATAAAATATAGTGAGAGCATAAATTAAATATGAGATGCAACCTCTTAATTATCTTGAAAGATTAAGTGATGACTTGAAACATAAACATGAAATACAAGCTTGGAATTTAAACATGAGAAATGCAAGTTCATTTATTCATTCTTGAAAATTTAGTGATGACATAGAAGGTAAACATGGTTATGCAAAGCATAAACTTAATCATGGATGCAAATTCATTTTGTTTCTTTACTAGAGCTCCTTCAAGACTTTAAAAGAATTATAAATTCAACCCAATACATATCTTAACAAGAAATAAAACATAAAAAAAAAAAATACATCTTTCAAGTTCTAAACTAAAAATCTTTGTTTTAGCATCATAAAGCATTATTCTTTAAGGTTTTGCATCAAGTGGAATTTTCAAGCTTTAGAGGCCTAACTTGTGATGGATTTACAACCCACCCTCAAGGTCCTCATCATCAAGCCATCATCTTAGTTCCACCTAGGCCATATGGTTGAATTGGTTAAAGAAAATTGAAGAGGAAAACCAAAATGAAAAGCTAAGGCAAGTTCATAATTTCATCATTTTGAGCTAAAAACACAACTCCTCAAAGCATAGAAATAAATTTAGAAACTACTCCCTACCTAATCTGAGTTGAAGAAGAGGAAGAGAACTTGATTTCTTGAAGTGAAATGACACAAAATCTCTTTGAAAATTGAAGAAAGAATTCAGCCAAAGAGGAGGAAGAAAGAAAGTTTTTGGTGCTCCTAAAAACTAGTTATGAACCAAGCATTCCAAGACCACTCAAGCAAGCCTATTTATAGAAGATTTTGAGGCTTCTAATTGGCCAAAATGAGGAGGTAGTTGTCAGAATTTTTCAGGAGTAATAATGGAGGAAAAATCATTTTAGACAAAGTTGTATGAAATTAAGGAATTATGTCTCTTATGGTGACATTTTGGCATTTTGTTTTAGTGCAACTTTTGGAAATAATTCAGCTGCATAATGGCATCAATAATTTCGTGCATTACAGCCCAAAGAAGTGAAATTTGTGTGTTCCATGCATTATTTAGGTGTAGGCAAGGTATTCATGTAATTTAGAGAATTTACTGCTAAGGGCTTAAGTGAATTAGTAAGCAATTTGGGTGTTTTTGAGCAATTTTGGGTTCTAATCAATCTAAATACATAATTTTGAATCTAGATTAATATTTAGAATTTAATAAGCTTTAATTTGAGCCTATTATTGCTTAGGTTTCGGTATATGAATCTAAAATCCCAAATTCGCAAACTCGCCAAAAACGGGGCAAAATCGCATTTTCACTTAAAATCGCCTAAGGCCACCCGAGCTTAACCAATGGTTAATCATGGCTTAAAAACACATTTTAAAACATTTTAGTGAGGTTCGGGCTCAGTCGGCACGCACATCGGAGTTAAAACACCACAGGGGCTTTTGGTCTTTTTCTGCAAGGCTGAACTCAAAATTGAGATTCTTCTGCTCTATTAACACACATAACACAAACAATCCCTTATTATTCTCAAAACATCCCCTTGAGAATATGTGGGGCCCACAATCCTCATTTTCTGAGTAAAATAACTTCAGGGACATTTTGGTCATTTTATACGCATGTAAATTCTGGATTTGCGACTCGCATGAATCGTTCCTAACCTCTCTTCTAATGTTATATTCCTTTATTGAGGATTGTTCGGCCTCAAATCTTATGTAATAATTACCTACGGTAATTCAGTAATTGAGTAATTTCTAATGATAGTAAAAATTACAGTAAAAATTGGGGCGTTACACCCTACTTGGTGTGATGAACTTGAAGATGGAAGAAGAAGATGAAGAAAATGAAGAACTTGAAGAACACTAGAGCTTTGAGAGAAAAAGAAAAGCTTTGAGTGCAAATGATCTAAAAGTGGTGCAAGCTCCTCAAGGCATTCTATTTATAGAGAAATGAAACAAATGGAGGGTGCTCATGGAGGAGGAGAGCTTCGGCCATGTGTGCAGAATTGGAGGACATCCATGAGTTCCATGAGGTGAGATAATGTGGTCTTGAGGCATGGTGAGGTATGGTTCAAGGTATGACCTCAAGCATGGTTCTTTGAGTGAGAAAACAATTAAACATGTGGCCAATGGGGAGGTGTGCTGGCCGAAATGCATCAGCCCATGTGGGGTTGTGTTTGCATTTTAATTGTGATTTAGAGTTGTGTTTAGGTGTATCTTTTGATTATGCTTAAGATTAGGAATTTGTAAGAAAGTGTTTAGGTAAGGAAAATGGATAATTAGGGTGGTCTAGACATAATTAAGGAGTGGTCTTGCACCATTAGTGAGTTAGATCCTCAATTTAGAGTCTAAACAACTCTAGACACACTTCCTTGATTTAAGGAATTGGAGAGAGAAAACACTATTCAAGATTACAAGACTAGGAATCTTGAGTCCTAAAAAGGGATTTAAGTTTAATCTAAGTAATTTTAGGTTCGAATTAACCTTAATAAATTATTTTGGCTCTAGGTTAATTAGGGAAATTAATTAACCTTCGATTAGAGCCTAATATTGCTTAGATTAGCTTAATTACGTCATTAGGCGTAAAAACACTACTCTAGGGGCAAAATCGTAATTTTGCACAAAACTGCCCGGGACCACCGGGACTTGAACAGAGACCTCTAGACACATGAAAACATGTTTTTAAACCTCTCGAGGAAAGTTTCGGCTCAAACGGCACTTCTACCCGCCGTAAAAACGCTATAGGGTATTTTGGTCATTTTGACCGGAACTACTGAAACGAGATTTTCGCTCCTAAGCATTCAAAGGCCATTCAATCCCCTTCAAACATTGAGTTGACCCTTCGAGGATGACCGAGTTGGTTACCTCGACTGGATCAGAAATGACCTCAGGGCATTTTGGTCATTTCCTCAGACAGTAAAAATCGGGGTGTTACATTACTCCTCCTTAAAAAGAATTTCGCCCTCGAAATTGCTACCTTAGAAAAGCTCGGGATACTTGTCTCACATTTCTGACTCTAGCTCCCATGTAAATTCTTCGGATTTGTCGCGTCCCCATGCTACTTTCACCAAAGGAACAGACTTGTTCCTCAGCTGCTTGACTCCGCGGTCCATGATTCTCGTAGGGGGAAGATTGAAAGTTAGGTCGTCCCTTAACTGCACATGCTTTGGCTCTAAAACGTGGCTAGGGTCGGACTCATACTTCCTTAGCTGAGAGACGTGAAAGACGTCATGAAGATTAGAAAGATTAGGGGGTAAGGCTATTTTGTAGGCAAATGCTCTTTACCTTTGAAGAATTTGGAAAAGATCAAGGAATCAGGGGCTCAACTTTTTGACTTTCATGGCTCTCCCTATGCCTATAGTGGGGGTAATCCTATAGCTCTTTTGTCTGCTTTGAGCAGCGAGCATCCTATCCCGGATCCTCTTGATTTGTTCTCTCGTTCCCCTCACTACATTGGGTCCTCAGAGACCTTGCTCCCTAGGCTCGTACCAACACATAGGTGATTGGCACTTCCTTCCATACAACGCCAGACGGCAATTGCCATAACGATACTCGTGATAATCATGTTATACGCAAACTCGATCAAAGGCAAGTACTTATCCCAACTCCCCTTCTGATCTAAAACACAGGCTCTCAACATATCTTCTAGGGTTTGAATGGTTCTCTCAGATTGGCCATCCGTTTGTGGGTGGTAGGCTGTGCTTAAGCACAGCTTCGAACCAAATGCCTTTTGGAAGGCTCCCCAAAAACGTGACGTAAACCGCGGATCTCGATCCGAGATTATCGTCAACAAAGACTCCATGCAACCTCACTATTTCTTGGATGTAAAGCTGAGCCAATTTGTCCAAAGAGTATGTCACTCTAATAGGCAGAAAGTGAGCCGACTTGGTTAGTCGATCCACTATCACCCATATGGCGTCATGGCCAGCTTGGGTCTTAGGCAATCCCGTCACGAAATCCATAGATATGCATTCCCACTTCCATTCGGGGATTGACAGGGGTTGCAACAAACCTGAAGGTTTTTGGTGCTCGATTTTCACTTTCTGACATACCAAGCACTTACTAACCTAGGCGACTACATCCTTCTTCATTCCGGGCCACCAAAACATCTTCTTCAAGTCTTGATACATCTTGGTAACACCGGGATGAATGGTGAAATAGCTTTTGTGAGCCTCCTCCAAGATCTTCTCAGAGAGGTCACCATCTTGGGGTACGCAGATCCTTCCTTCAAACCTCCATATCCAATCCTCACCTCTTTCAAAACCCTTTAACTTTCCCGCCTTAACAGCATCTATGATCTCTTCGAACTCCTCATTCTCTCATTGTGCTAACATGATTCTTTGCTTAAATCCACTTGTCACACTAAGATAGCACATCCTCATCCCTTTATCGGTTGCTGACATCCCTAGATTCATATCCCTAAACTTCTCTATTAACTCGACTTCTTTGATCATCATGTGGGATAAGTGTAACGACTTTCGGGTCAAGGCATCGGCGACTACATTAGCCTTGCCGGGGTGGTAACTTAAACCGAAATCATAATCTTTGAGGAATTCCATCCACCTTCTCTGCCTCATGTTCAACTCTTTTTGATCAAAGAGGTACTTGAGACTCTTATGATCGGAGAAAACTTCAAACCTTACACCATACAAATGGTGTCTCCACATCTTTAAGGCGAACACTACGGCGGCTAATTCTAGGTCATGGGTGAGGTAGTTAGCCTCGTGAGGCTTGAGTTGTCGAGATGCATAGGCTACCACTTGCCTATTTTGCATCAACACACACCCTAGTCCTCTGCCCGAAGCATCACAATATATCTCGAAAGGTACATTGGGGCTAGGTAGGACTAAGACTGGGGTCGTGGTTAGCTTTTCCTTAAGCTCTTGGAAACTTTTCTCACACTCGGGGTTCCAAATGAAGGGGGTATTCTTCCTAGTTAGCTTGGTTAGGGGTAGGGCAATCTGGGAAAAGCCCTTGATAAACCTACGGTAGTAGCCTGCTAAACCCAAAAAGCTCCGTATTTCTGTTACGGTGGTCGGTCTATCCCAATTCATTACGGCTTCTACCTTACTAGGATCAATGGCTATACCTCCTTTTGATACAACGTGCCCTAAAAACTTGACCTCCTCTAACCAAAATTCACACTTAGAGAGTTTTGCATATAGCTTTTTCTCCTTCAAGATTTCCAAAACTATCCTTAAATGACGCTCATGCTCCTCGTGGGTCTTCGAATAGATGAGTATATCATCTATGAAAATGACCACGAACTGATCTAAATAGGGTCTAAAGATCCTATTCATGTAATCCATAAAAACTGCAGGAGCATTTGTCAATCCAAAAGACATCATCGCGAACTCAAAGTGTCCATACCGAGTTCTAAAGGCGGTCTTTGGTATGTCCTCGTCTCTCACTCTAATTTGGTGGTATCCCGACCTCAAATCAATCTTAGAGAAGACCACTGCTCCTCTCAATTGGTCCATGAGATCATCAATCCTAGGCAAGGGGTACTTGTTTTTCACTGTCACATGATTCAATTGCCTATAATCTATGCACAACCTCATGCTCCCATCCTTCTTCTTCACAAACAGACGGGGCTCCCCACGGTGAAGCACTAGGTCTTATAAAGCTCTTCTCTAAAAGTTCCTCAAGTTGGGTTTTAAGCTCGGCTAGTTCTAGGGGTGACATTCTATAGGGGGCAATGGAGATCGGTCCCGCTCCAGGAACCAACTCAATGGAGAACTCCACTTCTCTCTCGGGAGGGAACACGGGTATTTCTTCCGGAAACACCTCGGGATAGTCTCTCACTACTGGTATATTCGCTAAATTCTGCTCAAAGTGTACTTCGCTAGCGGCTAGGAGAACATATCCCTTAGTCTTTTTCCCACCACAGTGGACCTCTACGGCATTGAGATAGAGTCTCAAAGGTTGACTTATTTCACTAGGGGGAGAAGGAAAAACAACTGTTTTGGTGTCACAGTCTAACAATACACGGTTGGTATGAAGCCAATCCATGCCAAGAACTACTCCTATACCTTTCATGGGTAAACAAATTAAATCCATAACATATGATCTATTTCCTGTGGTGAAGTGACAGTTTAGACAACAATAACAAGTATTCACAGGATGATTTGTGGGGGTAGAGACAACAAGATCAAAAGGAAGTTTGGGAGTTTTCAAATTTAGAGCCTCAACACTAGCATATGAAATAAAAGAATGTGTTGCACCAGAGTCATAAAGTACAGTTAAGGTCCTACCATCTACTTTGCACTTACCTTCTATGAGACCATTGGATGTGTCCGCTTCGTCTACATTGAGGGTGAAGACCCTCCCGTGGTGTTGTGGCTGGGGATTACGATTCGCCGCCCTCAATTGTTGCATCTGTTGGCGTAGTGGCTGGGCTTCCCGCACTTGAAGCACACGTTTTGTCCAGCTAGGCAGGGACGGTTGCCATGATCTTTCCCGCACTGGGGGCATATTATTGCCGGTGTAGGCCTAGCAAAGGTGGCGAGGGCTCCTTGGGGCGTCTTGTTCTTGGTCCCACTGGACCCTCCTTGTTGCGCATTGTTCCGGGGGCCTCCCGACACTCCTTGCCGGTTATTGTTGTTGTTGTTGTTGTTTCGATGGAAGGGGGTTCTTTGTTGTTGTTGTGGTTTGAATTGGTTGGTGTGGTAGGGGTTGTAATGGTTTCGTGGTTGGTTTTGGTGTTGGGGTTTGAACTTCGGGGCTTGAGGTCCTAGCCCCTTAGCTCTTTCCGCCCTTGCAGCCTGGAGCTTACCTTGTCCTTCCTCCAAAATGCGGCACTTGTTGACCAGGGTGGGGAAGTCCCTAATCTCCATATGTGCTACAGCATAATTCAGCTCTGGCTTCAATCCGGCTTCGTACTTCACACATTTCCATATCTCATCGGGGTTCCCTTGGAACACCCGTGAAAACTTGATCAGTTCTTCAAATCTCACCGTGTACTGGGCAACCGTCCTTCCTCCTTGGGTTAGTTGCATGAACTCAATGTCCTTCGCATTCCTTACTGACTCTGGGAAGTACTTCTCGTAGAAGTAAGTCTTGAACAGCTCCCAGTTGACAGATGCTTCTAGCAGTCTTCGGGTGCCAGTCCACCAGAACTCGGCATCCGACTCCATCATATAAGCAACGAAGGTGACCTTTTGCTCCTCCGAGCAAGCTACCAGGGAGTAGATCTTCTCCATGTTCTTGATCCACTCATCAGCTTTGTCGGGGTCCATGGCTCCTCAGAAGGTTGGTGGGTTCGCCTTGCGAAACTCACCAAACCTCGCTTGCTAGACCATTTCAGCAGTAGGGGGAGCACGTCCGGTGTCCCCTTGTTGGTTCATCCTCTCGAACATTCGTTCCATGGCCCTAGCCATGTCACGAACAGTAGCAGCAGTAGCATCATTTTGGTCCTCCTCGGTCGGGGTCCTAGGTTTTCTCCTTAGTGCCATTGGTTCCTAAACACATGAGACAATAAACACTAAGGTGATCAGGCTCAATATTCCATGTAAGATGAGCTAGTTACCATGGCACACGCAAGTAGACAAGGGTCATGCACTTCTATCCTATAGTGTAACACCCTAGTAATTAACCAGATACACCTAGGTTGAATCTGATTAATGACTAGACTTTACTCCTTGCTTTGGTTCTTTCTTCATAATTTGAAAATACTTAGTGAAATTACGAGCCTTTTTTTTTTTTTAAACACATAATTGAAAACGTGAGCCGAGTACAACGTGAACGAGTAAGCGGAGTATAATAAGACGTTTAAGAATATATCACATCATATCACTTAGGCTCCATCATATAACATCCATAAGCACATTATAGCATATATTTACATACAATAACCTCACTCAAAGGGTGGGTTATGTTCATACATCATTATCTTATGCAAACCCATAAAAGAAAATATACTTAAGGAAATTCATGCCCCTAAACTAGATAACTCCATAAGCCTGAAGGTTATCCTAAAACTAGGTGCATGATCACACATAAGTCTACTAAGAACCTTCTATGGCCACCGTCTCCGAAAATGGGGAATAAATCCGATCCATCGATGAGCTCCTCGAGGGGACACACGAGATGCACCAGTCGGGTCGCATGGACGGCCTTCTCGCTAACCTCGGCTGAACAACTGCTTCCTCACTACCCTCTCTTACACGCAGGGAGTAGGAGCAGAGCTCTCGAATATACATGAGTAGGAGTGTCCTCTGAAGGATCAGTTTGAGAATATCTCGCCTCGGAACATACTGAAATCCATGGACAGCAGATGAAGCGGGATAAGAACGTAACATCCTTTCATCAAGTGGACGTGCATGTTCGAAACCATTTCATCGCCATAGGAGAAGTAGGAGAAAATCGATAACTAGGGACAGGATGTGCAAATGGACGACCTATGTAAATAAAAACACGAATGCGCAAGACTCTCCTTCAAAATGATACGAGCGATGCACGGATCATAGTGGAATTCCCAAGTAGGGGTATCAACGAACAGACGAATGTCGCCATTTGAATCTGGAGACAATGACGGAAATAAAGAAAAGGGAGTGAGAATCTTGCTAAAGAATTCTCAGAAGGTACCTTCTTCTACAGTGTCATCATCAAAGTCCCCAGAACCTCGGGATTATTCTAAAATAGTGAGCATGCAAAGATTCATTTTAAGTTCTGACAAATACTTAACCGAGGTTCGTCAATTTTTAATCATGCGTCTTATAATGCATCTTATTCTTAACATGTCATATTTACAATGAACTTTTCCTTTATCATTACATCATATTCCTCATCATCATTATCAAAATAACATGCATAAAAGAACGTCATATAATATTAGCTACACATGGACACAGAGCACATATTTCATTTCTTTAGTGCCTTAGGTGACTTAAAATCTTATCATCATCATTATTTTCCTTGGGCCACCCTATACTCCACCCTTTTGGGAGTAATTTGGGTTATGAGCTCATACTTTACTAGTCGTCACTAGCATATACTTATCCCTTTTGATAAGCTAAAGTCCCGACTCTACCCTTTTGAGAGAACGGGTTAGGCGGCTAAAATCACCTTTCCACCACCTATAGTCTGATGGTTCCAAAGGATCATTTTCTTATAAGTTTAAGTCACCATTAAATCTTTGCATGTTATATCATAATACAATTCATAAACATCATAACATTTTCTCATTTATAGTCTTAAGCTAGAATAATATATATCAACTGTAATCATGCATATGGGAGATTCCCAGAAAGAGAGGTGGGTCACAATGGACACGCTTAAATACCAAGTCTTTCCTTAGCCTTCACCTTTCCAAATTACACTTTTACAATGATACACTTTCTTCTAGCAACAAAGGTGAATTTTACATAAGAACATTTCATGTATAAGCATTCTTATTATTTGCAACAAAGAACTATAACATGCAAGTCGTGAAATCATTCAATGATATCAAGTACTTAATAAGCATCCAATCCTTACATAGAATTATCAATTATAGAACTAATTAGTTACTAAACCAATTATGAATCATTCTCTTAACAATAAACCATAATTATCACAACTTCAATCATATCAAATCATTATCACACATTGATACTAAACTCAGATCAGTGGCCGAATCATGAACCTCATGCAATTACATAGAATCATATTTTAAGTGCATATAAAATACTAGTTCCCCGTAAAATCCTTGCAAAGCCTTAAAACTCATTTAGAAACTAGTTCTTTAGTCAAATTTGGGAGGATCTTCACAATTAAAATTCTCACTTAAGATAAAAGGAGTAAGTCTTGAGCTTTAGAGATTTAGGTGACATCTTAGAATTATAAACATGCTATGCAACCTTATTTTAATCTTATCTTTATAAGGTGATAGCTTGGAATTATAAACATGATATGCAATTCCATTTCTTTATCTTTAAGATTTAAGGTGATGACTTGAAAATTAAACATGATGCAAGAACTTGAAATATAAACATGATACAAGAAACTGGAGCGGCGGTAATCCGCACAGAACCAGTAGAGGGAGAAGAGAATATTAAGAAACCGGAACCATGGTAGTCCGCACAGACCAAGAGGGAGAAGAGAATATTAAGAAACCGGAGCGGCGGTAGACCGCACAGGACCAGTAGAGGGAGAAGAGAATTATTATTACATCTTTCTAAGCTCGAATCTCAAGACTTTTTAAAGAATAAATTCTTTAACTCCAATAATCATATTTCTTTGCTTGTGATACATGGGCAAGTCTTTAAGCTCTAGGATCTTTAGGTGATGGCATAAAATAAACATGTCATGCGTTGATTCTTTTAGCCATTATAAAATATAGTGAGAGCATAAATTAAATATGAGATGCAACCTCTTAATTATCTTGAAAGATTAAGTGATGACTTGAAACATAAACATGAAATACAAGCTTGGAATTTAAACATGAGAAATGCAAGTTCATTTATTCATTCTTGAAAATTTAGTGATGACATAGAAGGTAAACATGGTTATGCAAAGCATAAACTTAATCATGGATGCAAATTCATTTTGTTTCTTTACTAGAGCTCCTTCAAGACTTTAAAAGAATTATAAATTCAACCCAATACATATCTTAACAAGAAATAAAACATAAAAGGAAAAAAAAATACATCTTTCAAGTTCTAAACTAAAAATCTTTGTTTTAGCATCATAAAGCATTATTCTTTAAGGTTTTGCATCAAGTGGAATTTTCAAGCTTTAGAGGCCTAACTTGTGATGGATTTACAACCCACCCTCAAGGTCCTCATCATCAAGCCATCATCTTAGTTCCACCTAGGCCATATGGTTGAATTGGTTAAAGAAAAATTGAAGAGGAAAACCAAAATGAAAAGCTAAGGCAAGTTCATAATTTCATCATTTTGAGCTAAAAACACAACTCCTCAAAGCATAGAAATAAATTTAGAAACTACTCCCTACCTAATCTGAGTTGAAGAAGAGGAAGAGAACTTGATTTCTTGAAGTGAAATGACACAAAATCTCTTTGAAAAATTGAAGAAAGAATTCAGCCAAAGAGGAGGAAGAAAGAAAGTTTTTGGTGCTCCTAAAAACTAGTTATGAACCAAGCATTCCAAGACCACTCAAGCAAGCCTATTTATAGAAGATTTTGAGGCTTCTAATTGGCCAAAATGAGGAGGTAGTTGTCAGAATTTTTCAGGAGTAATAATGGAGGAAAAAATCATTTTAGACAAAGTTGTATGAAATTAAGGAATTATGTCTCTTATGGTGACATTTTGGCATTTTGTTTTAGTGCAACTTTTGGAAATAATTCAGCTGCATAATGGCATCAATAATTTCGTGCATTACAGCCCAAAGAAGTGAAATTTGTGTGTTCCATGCATTATTTAGGTGTAGGCAAGGTATTCATGTAATTTAGAGAATTTACGGTTAAGGGCTTAAGTGAATTAGTAAGCAATTTGGGCAATTTTGGGTTCTAATCAATCTAAATACATAATTTTGAATCTAGATTAATATTTAGAATTTAATAAGCTTTAATTTGAGCCTAATATTGCTTAGGTTTCGGTATATGAATCGAAAATCCCGAATTCGCAAACTCGCCAAAAAGCGGGGCAAAATCGTACTTTCACTTAAAAATCGCCTAAGGCCACCCGAGCTTAACCAATGGTTAATCATGGCTTAAAAACACATTTTAAAACATTTTAGTGAGGTTCGGGCTCAGTCGGCACGCACATCAGAGTTAAAACACCCTGCAGGCTGCTTTGGTCTTTTCTGCAAGGTCTGAACTCAAAATTGAGATTCTTCTCGCTCTATTAACACACATAACACAAACAATCCCTTATTATTCTCAAAACATCCCCTTGAGAATATGTGGGCCCACAATCCTCATTTTCTCGAGTAAAATAACTTCAGGACATTTTGGTCATTTTATACGCATGAAATTCGGATTTGCGACTCGCATGAATCGCTCCTAACCTCTCTTCTAATGTTATATTCCTTTATTGAGGATTGTTCGGCCTCAAATCTTATGTAATAATTACCTACTAGAATTCAAGAATTGAGTAATTTCTAATGACAAGAAAATTACAAGAAAATTGGGGCGTTACATTACTCCTCCTTAAAAAGAATTTCGCCCAGGAAATTCGTTACCGAGAACAACTCGGGTATTGTGCTTTCATGTTTGATTCCAGCCCCATGTAAGTTCTTCGGTTTCACCCTGTCCCCATGCTACTTTGACCAGGGTACAAATTGTTCCTTAACTCGCTAACTCCTCGGTCGACGATTCTCGTGGGTAGTAAGTTAAATGTCGTTATCTCTTAATTGTACATGTTCGCTCTAGTACATGACTCGGGTCGATTGATACTTTCTTAATCGAGAGACATGGAAAACATCATGAAGGTTGGATAGACTTCGGGGTAGGGCTATACGGTGAGGCTACTGTGTCCTACTTTGGTAAGGATTTCAAACGGACCAAGGAATCTGGGGCTCAATTTCTTTACTTTTATTGCTCGGCCTATGCCTGTGGGGGGGGTGATCCTTAGGAACACGTGGTCCCCTTCTTGAAAATCTAGCGGTTTTCGCCGCTTGTCCGCATAGTTTTTCTGTCGACTTTGAGCAATAAGAATCTTATCCCTAATCTTTTTGATTTGTTCCGTTGTTTCCCTCACAATATCAGGTCCAAGTAAACTTTGCTCTCCCGGTTCATACCAACATAAGGGAGATTGACATTTCCGTCCATAGAGGGCCTCATACGGTGCCATACCGATACTTGCATGATAACTGTTGTTATATGCAAATTCAATAAGTGGCAGGTACTTATCCCAACTTCCCCTTTGATCTAAAACACATGCCCTTAACATATCCTCCAAGGTTTGGATAGTTCTTTCAGATTGACCGTCTGCTTGGGGGTGATAGGGCGTGCTTAGACACGACTTTGAACCAAATGCCTTTTGAAAGGCCCCCCAAAATGGCGAGGTAAATGGCGGATCTCGGCCCGAGATTATCGCCGACGGCACCCCATGTAACCTCACTATCTCCTGAATATATAATTGTGCTAACCTATCCAAGGAATAAGTCACCTTAATAGGTAAAAAGTCGGGTGACTTTGTCAATCGATCCACGATTACCCATATGGTATCATGATTCATTTGGGTCCTTGGTAATCCAGTCACAAAATCCATGGAGATACTATCCCACTTCCACTCAGGGATCGACAGAGGTTGCAAAGCATTCCGCAGGGTTTTTGGTGTTCAATCTTCACCTTTTGACACACCAAGCACTTACTCACCCATGTGCACACATCTTTCTTCATTCCAGGCCACCGTAACATCTTCTTCAAATCTTGATACATCTTGGTGGCACCAGGATGAAGGGTAAAATGGCTCTTATGGGCTTCCTCCAAAATATCCTTCGGAGGCCACCACTAGCAGTACACATATTCGACCTTTAAACCTCCACAAATCGTCCATTCCTTGGGTAAAACCTATCAACTTTCCCGCCTTCACCGCCTCTAAAGTCTCTTGAAACTCAAGATCGCCCCTTGAGCTTGAACAATCCTTTCTTTGAACTCACTTGTCACTCTAAGATGACAAGCTCGATGCCCTTAGTGGTCAAAGTCATTCCTAGGTTTAAGTCCCTAAATTGCTCAATCAATTCAACCTCCTTCACCATCAAACGGGACACTTGTAAGGACTTCCTACTCAAAGCATCGCCTACTACATTAGCTTTACCAGGATGGTAGTTCAATCCAAAATCATAATCTTTCAAGAACTCCATCCATCGCCTTTGCCTCATGTTTAGCTCTTTTTGATCAAAGAGATATTTCAAACTCTTGTGATCGGAAAACACCTCAAACTTAACTCCATATAAATGGTGTCTCCAAATCTTTAGAGCAAACACGACGGCAGACTAACTCAAGGTCATGGGTAGGGTAGTTTGCCTCATGTGGCTTGAGTTGTCTTGATGCATAGGCCACCACTTGCCTATCCTGCATCAATACACAACCTAAACCCTTTTTGAAGCATCACAATACACCTCGAAAGGCACATTGGGGTCGGGTAACACTAAAACAGGGTCGAGGTTAGCTTGTGTTTTAACTCTTGAAAGCTCTTTTTCACACTCCGGTCCATGAAAAAGGGGTGTTCTTCCTAGTCACTTGGTCAAAGGTAGGAAATCTGGGAAAATCCCTTGATAAATCGACGGTAATAATAACCTGGCTAAACCCAAAAAGCTCCTTACTTCGCCATGGTGGTTGGTCTTTCCCAGCTTACTACCGCTTCTACCTTACTAGGATCTACAAAGAATTCCTTTCTTAGATACTACATGCCCTAAAAATTGCACCTTATCCAACCAAAACTCACACTTGGAAATCTTGGCATATAGTTTCTTTTCCTTCAAGATCTCTAGTACTATGGTTAGGTGGCATTCATGCTCTTCATGGGTCTTAGAATATATGAGAATGTCATCTATAAAGACAACTACAAACTGATCTAAATAGGGTCGAAAGATCCTATTCATGTAATCCATAAAAATAGCTGGAGCATTAGTTAACCCAAAGGACATTATCGCAAACTCAAAATGGCCAGATCGAGTGCGAAAGGCCGCTTTAGGTATGTCTTCATCTCTCACTCTAATTTGATGGTAGCCTGACTCTCAAATCTATCTTAGAAAACACTACCGCACCTTTCAGGTTGGTCCATCAAATCATCGATCCTAGGCAGAGGATACTTGTTTTTCACCGTTACTTTATTCAACGCCTATAATCTACACACATCCTCATACTCCCATCCTTTTTCTTTACAAACAACACAGGGCTCCCAAGGTGATGCACTAGGCCTAACAAACTTTTTCTCCAATAAATCTTCCAATTGAGTTTTTAACTCGGTCAATTCTAATGGGGACATCTGTATGGGGCTATGGATATAGGTCCCGCACCCTAAGCAACTCTATGGAAAATTCTATCTCTCTCTGGGGGAAACTCGTATCTCATCCGAAATACTTGGGATAATTTCTTACTATTGGTATCTCATCGATACTTTGCTCAAAGTCTACATCACTAGCGGCTAAGAAAATGTAACCTTTACTCTCACCCTTACCACACCCATTTCCACAGCAGCTTATGTAAAGACTTATGGGTTTCTTAGGTTCAATAGGAATAGGAAGAAAAGTGATGGTTTTCTCATAACAGCTTAACAAAGACACGGTTGGCCTCAAGCCAATCCATGCCAAGAATCACATCTAAACCTCGCATGGGTAAGCAAATAAGATCTAAAACAAAGGATCTATTATCTATAATAAAACTACAATCTAAACAACATTTACAAGTCCTAACGGGTTTTCCAAATGGGTAGAAACAATAAGGTCAAAAGGAAGCTCAGTCATAGG
Organism: Dalbergia cochinchinensis; assembly: GCA_031216125.1. NCBI lineage: Eukaryota > Viridiplantae > Streptophyta > Magnoliopsida > Fabales > Fabaceae > Dalbergia > Dalbergia cochinchinensis. The sequence continues at coordinate 27,758,018 of CM062371.1, forward strand.
TAAATTAAGGCTTTTAACACATGAATGGGAGATAAAAGAATGAGAAGCGCCAGAATCATATAGTACAATTAAGTCTTTACCATGCATATTACCCTTACCTTCCACGAGATTTCGTGACTTCGTTGTTTCTTCAAAGATTAACAAAGTAAATACCCTTCCCTGGTATTGTGGCTTGGGATTGGGGGTTGGCGGGTTCCTTTCAGTGCATTCTCGGGAGTAATGACCTGGTTTTCCACATCGATAGCACACGTTTGTTCCGGCTCGACATGGCATGCTCCCATGATTCTTGCCGCACTTGGGACATTCCATGGATGGCGCAGCCGCGTGGAGGTACCGGGCCGACCTCTTTGTGGTGCTTTCCTTTATTGTTGTTATTGTTGTTGTTGTGATTGTTACTTTGGGGTTATTGTTGTAGCGGTTGTTATTATAGCGATTGTTGTTGTTTGGCCTTCCTTGTTGAAAATTTCTTTGTGTCCCTTGTGGTCTTGATTGAGGGGGAAATGGAGGTCGATTCTGCCTCTTGAACTGCTGACCTTGAGGTGTCAACTTTTTGGTAATATTATCTGACTTTGGGGTGTTTAGTTTTCTCTGACCTTCTTCAATAATCCGACATTTGTTAACTAGGGTAGAGAAATCCCTAATCTCCAAATGTGCAATCGCCACATTAAGTTCCGCCTTCAACCCCGACTCGTATTTAATGCATTTCCAAGACTCATCAGATTTCCTTGGTACATTCTTGAGAACTTAATGAGTTCTTCAACCGCGGTACTGGGCCACATTCATATTCCCCTGGACAAGTTGCATGAATTCAATGTCCTTGGCATTTCTAACTGACTCTAGAAAGTACTTTTCGTAAAAATGGACCTTGAATAGTTCCCAATCAATGTCCACATCGGTCGTCTCCAGGAGTCTTCGAACACCGTCCACCGTAAACCGGCATCACCCTCAAGCATATGAGTAGCGAAGGTGACCTTTTGCTCCTCCGAGCATGGGACTACAAAGAAAGACCTTCTCAATATTCGAATCCATTCATCCGCAATATTTGGATTCTGTCCCTTGAAAACCGGTGGGTTTGCCTTACGAAACTCCCAAAGCAGGCATGTTCAGGAATCTCATGTCGCTGATTCATATTGGCTTGACGATCCTGATCCATTCGCTCCATCATCATTCTCATGGTCCTTGCTACGCCCCGCAGTGCTTCGGCTGTCTCGTTGTCGTGATTATTTTGTCTTTGCGCCCTAGTCTGTTGTCGACGTGCCATTGGTCCCTATACACACAAAACAAAGAACACCGAGGTGATCAGGCCCAATATTCCATGCAAAGTGAGCAAGTTACCATGGCACTTTCAACATACAAGAGTCATGTATTTCTACTCCCAAGCTCATCCTAATGATAAACATCTACACATGACGTCACTAACGTATTATGCTTTAGAAGCATAGCTAGTCCAATCCTCAGGCTCCATGAGAATCGAATCGCTTCGATACAAAATGTAACACTTAGTAATTAACCAGATACACCTAGGTTGAATCTGATTAATGACTAGACTTTACTCCTTGCTTTGGTTCTTTCTTCATAATTTGAAAATACTTAGTGAAATTACGAGCCTTTTTTTTTTAAACACATAATTGAAAACGTGAGCCGAGTACAACGTGAACGAGTAAGTGGAGTATAATAAGACGTTTAAGAATATATCACATCATATCACTTAGGCTCCATCATATAACATCCATAAGCACATTATAGCATATATTTACATACAATAACCTCACTCAAAGGGTGGGTTATGTTCATACATCATTATCTTATGCAAACCCATAAAAGAAAATATACTTAAGGAAATTCATGCCCCTAAACTAGATAACTCCATAAGCCGGGAAGGTTATCCTAAAACTAGGGTGCATGATCACACATAAGTCTACTAAGAACCTTCTATGGCCACTGTCACGAAAATGGGGAATAAATCCGATCCATCGATGAGCTCCCTCGGGAGGGACACACGAGATGCACCAGTCGGGTCGCATGGACGGCCTTCTCGCTAACCTCGGCTGAACAACTGCTTTCCTCACTACCCTCTCTTACACGTGTGGGAGTAGGAGCAGAGCTCTCGGAATATACATGAGTAGGAGTGTCCTCTCAAGGATCAGTTTCAGAATATCTCGTCTCAGGGAACATACTCTGGAAATCCATGGACAGCAGATGGAGCGGGATAAGAACGTAACATCCTTTCATCAAGTGGACGTGCATGTTCGAAAACCATTTCATCGCCATAGGGAGAAGTAGGAGAAAATCGATAACTAGGGACAGGATGTGCAAATGGACGACCTATGTAAATAAAAACACGAATCACAAGACCTCCCTTCAAAATGATACGAGCGATGCACCGTATCATAGTGGAATTCCCAAGTAGGGGTATCAACGAACAGACGAATGTCGCCATTTGAATCTGGAGACAATGACGGAAATAAAGAAAAGGGAGTGAGAATCTTGCTAAAGAATTCTCAAGAAGGTACCTTCTTCTACAAAGTGTCATCATCAAAGTCCCCAGAACCTCGGGATTATTCTAAAATAGTGAGCATGCAAAGATTCATTTTAAGTTCGGACAAATACTTAACCGAGGTTCGTCAATTTTTAATCATGCGTCTTATAATGCATCTTATTCTTAACATGTCATATTTACAATGAACTTTTCCTTTATCATTACATCATATTCCTCATCATCATTATCAAAATAACATGCATAAAAGAACGTCATATAATATTAGCTACACATGGACACAAAGTGCACATATTTCATTTCTTTAGTGCCTTAGGTGACTTAAAATCTTATCATCATCATTATTTTCCTTGGGCCACCCTATACTCCACCCTTTTGGGAGTAATTTGGGTTATGAGCTCATACTTTACTAGTCGTCACTAGCATATACTTATCCCTTTTGATAAGCTAAAGTCCCGACTCTACCCTTTTGAGAGAACGGGTTAGGGGGCTAAAATCACCTTTTCACCACCTATAGTCTGATGGTTCCAAAGGATCATTTTCTTATAAGTTTAAGTCACCATTAAATCTTTGCATGTTATATCATAATACAATTCATAAACATCATAACATTTTCTCATTTATAGTCTTAAGCTAGAATAATATATATCAATCTGTAATCATGCATATGGGAGATTCCCAGAAAGAGAGGTGGGTCACAATGGACACGCTTAAATACCAAGTCTTTCCTTAGCCAGAACCTTTCCAAATTACACTTTTACAATGATACACTTTCTCCTAGCAACAAAGGTGAATTTTACATAAGAACATTTCATGTATAAGCATTCTTATTATTTGCAACAAAGAACTATAACATGCAAGTCAGAAATCATTCAATGATATCAAGTACTTAATAAGCATCCAATCCTTACATAGAATTATCAATTATAGAACTAATTAGTTACTAAACCAATTATGAATCATTCTCTTAACAATAAACCATAATTATCACAACTTCAATCATATCAAATCATTATCACACATTGATACTAAACTCAGATCAGTGGCGAATCATGAACCTCATGCAATTACATAGAATCATATTTTAAGTGCATATAAAATACTAGTTCCCAGTAAAATCCTTGCAAAGCCTTAAAACTCATTTAGAAACTAGTTCTTTTGTCAAATTTGGGAGGATCTTCACAATTAAAATTCTCACTTAAGATAAAAGGAGTAAGTCTTGAGCTTTAGAGATTTAGGTGACATCTTAGAATTATAAACATGCTATGCAACCTTATTTTAATCTTATCTTTATAAGGTGATAGCTTGGAATTATAAACATGATATGCAATTCCATTTCTTTATCTTTAAGATTTAAGGTGATGACTTGAAAATTAAACATGATGCAAGAACTTGAAATATAAACATGATACAAGAACTAGAGCGGCGGTAATCCGCACAGACCAAGAGAGGGAGAAGAGAATATTAAGAAACCGGAGCATGTAGTCCGCACAGGACCAGAGAGGGAGAAGAGAATATTAAGAAACCGAGCGGCGGTAGTCCGCACAGACCAGAGAGAGGGAGAAAGAGAATTATTATTACATCTTTTTAAGCTCCAATCTCAAGACTTTTTAAAGAATAAATTCTTTAACTCCAATAATCATATTTCTTTGCTTGTGATACATGGGCAAGTCTTTAAGCTCTAGGATCTTTAGGTGATGGCATAAAATAAACATGTCATGCGTTGATTCTTTTAGCCATTATAAAATATAGTGAGAGCATAAATTAAATATGAGATGCAACCTCTTAATTATCTTGAAAGATTAAGTGATGACTTGAAACATAAACATGAAATACAAGCTTGGAATTTAAACATGAGAAATGCAAGTTCATTTATTCATTCTTGAAAATTTAGTGATGACATAGAAGGTAAACATGGTTATGCAAAGCATAAACTTAATCATGGATGCAAATTCATTTTGTTTCTTTACTAGAGCTCCTTCAAGACTTTAAAAGAATTATAAATTCAACCCAATACATATCTTAACAAGAAATAAAACATAAAAGGAAAAAAAAATACATCTTTCAAGTTCTAAACTAAAAATCTTTGTTTTAGCATCATAAAGCATTATTCTTTAAGGTTTTGCATCAAGTGGAATTTTCAAGCTTTAGAGGCCTAACTTGTGATGGATTTACAACCCACCCTCAAGGTCCTCATCATCAAGCCATCATCTTAGTTCCACCTAGGCCATATGGTTGAATTGGTTAAAGAAAAATTGAAGAGGAAAACCAAAATGAAAAGCTAAGGCAAGTTCATAATTTCATCATTTTGAGCTAAAAACACAACTCCTCAAAGCATAGAAATAAATTTAGAAACTACTCCCTACCTAATCTGAGTTGAAGAAGAGGAAGAGAACTTGATTTCTTGAAGTGAAATGACACAAAATCTCTTTGAAAAATTGAAGAAAGAATTCAGCCAAAGAGGAGGAAGAAAGAAAGTTTTTGGTGCTCCTAAAAACTAGTTATGAACCAAGCATTCCAAGACCACTCAAGCAAGCCTATTTATAGAAGATTTTGAGGCTTCTAATTGGCCAAAATGAGGAGGTAGTTGTCAGAATTTTTCAGGAGTAATAATGGAGAAAAAATCATTTTAGACAAAGTTGTATGAAATTAAGGAATTATGTCTCTTATGGTGACATTTTGGCATTTTGTTTTAGTGCAACTTTTGGAAATAATTCAGCTGCATAATGGCATCAATAATTTCGTGCATTACAGCCCAAAGAAGTGAAATTTGTGTGTTCCATGCATTATTTAGGTGTAGGCAAGGTATTCATGTAATTTAGAGAATTTACGGTTAAGGGCTTAAGTGAATTAGTAAGCAATTTGGGTGTTTTTGAGCAATTTTGGGTTCTAATCAATCTAAATACATAATTTTGAATCTAGATTAATATTTAGAATTTAATAAGCTTTAATTTGAGCCTAATATTGCTTAGGTTTCGTATATGAATCGAAAATCCCGAAATTCGCAAATCGCCAAAAACGGGGCAAAATCGTACTTTCACTTAAAAATCGCCCAAGGCCACCCGAGCTTAACCAATGGTTAATCATGGCTTAAAAACACATTTTAAAACATTTTAGTGAGGTTCGGGCTCAGTCGGCAGGCACATCGGAGTTAAAACAAATTGAGCAGGCGCTTTTGGTCTTTTAGTGCGGCCTAACTCAAAATTGAGATTCTTCTGCTCTATTAACACACATAACACAAACAATCCCTTATTATTCTCAAAACATCCCCTTGAGAATATGTGGGGCCCACAATCCTCATTTTCTGAGTAAAATAACTTCAGGGACATTTTGGTCATTTTATACGTACAGTAATTCGGGATTTGCGACTCTCGCATGAATCGTTCCTAACCTCTCTTCTAATGTTATATTCCTTTATTGAGGATTGTTCGGCCTCAAATCTTATGTAATAATTACCTACGGTAATTCAGTAATTGAGTAATTTCTAATGACAGTAAAAATTACAGTAAAAATTGGGGCGTTACATATAGCTTATCTCTAACTAAGCACTACGCATGACATAGCTATCGTACTACGCTTTAGAAAGCATAGTCAGTCCAATCCTCAGGCTCCATGAGAATCGAGCTGCTCTGATACCATAATGTAACATCCTAATTTTTAACCCAATACTCTAGAACATACTTAGGTTAATCATTAGTCTGCTACTTCATAGTTCTCATTTTTACTTAGAAATACTTAGCGGAAAATACGGGTAAATTTTTTTTTTTGAAAAACAAAGTGAGAGCCGCGTGATGCGATATATCATGTAACGAACAAAACATTCATCTCCTAACGTCATAGCATAAGGCACACCATGAATAACACTGAATATCATCTCATATATATATAACTTGCCCACTTATAAGTGTGGGACTTAATTTAGTACAAGGGAAATACATGAAAGGAAATACAACATAAACATAAACATGATCTACTCCCCTACCCGAGTGCATCTAATGGGATAACCTATAACATCCTAATTTTTAACCCAATACTCTAGAACATACTTAGGTTAAACATTAGTCTGTTACTTCATAGTTCTCAATTTTACTTAGAAATACTTAGCGGAAAATACGGGTAAATTTTTTTTTGAAATAAAAAGTGAGAGCCGCGTGACGCGATAAGCGATAAACCATGTAAAGTAAAACAATTATCTCACAACATCGTAACATGAGGCACAACATGAACATCACTGAATATCATCTCATATATATATAACTTGCCCACTTATAAGTGTGGGTCTTAATTTAGTACAAGGGAAATGCATAAAAGAAAATACAACATAAGCATAAACATAATCTACTCCCCTACCCGAGTGCATCTAATGGGATAACCTCTAAACAAAAGAAGGTTTATCCCCATCTAAGTGGTGTGTGCTCTAACCGGGTACTCCGTCGGACGATCGTCACCTCCTACTAGATTCCATCTTGCGAACGAGGCAAATATCCGGGAAACTGGGCGAGCTCCTCGGACGTGAAGAGGCGGAACGGGGCTCGGAAGTGACCTCCACGGCGTGGCCTCATCTGTAACACCCTAGTAATTAACCAGATACACCTAGGTTGAATCTGATTAATGACTAGACTTTACTCCTTGCTTTGGTTCTTTCTTCATAATTTGAAAATACTTAGTGAAATTACGAGCCATTTTTTTTTTTTAAACACATAATTGAAAACGTGAGCCGAGTACAACGTGAACGAGTAAGCGGAGTATAATAAGACGTTTAAGAATATATCATATCATATCACTTAGGCTCCATCATATAACATCCATAAGCACATTATAGCATATATTTACATACAATAACCTCACTCAAAAGGTGAGTTATGTTCATACATCATTATCTTATGCAAACCCATAGAAGAAAATATACTTAAGGAAATACATGCCCCTAAACTAGATAACTCCATAAGCCGGGAAGGTTATCCTAAAACTAGGGTGCATGATCACACATAAATCTACTAAGAACCCTCTATGGCCACTGTCCTGGAAATGGGGGATTAAATCCGATCCACTGATGAGCTCGGTGGGGAGGGGACACACGAGATGCAGCAGTCGGGTCGCATGGACGGCCTTCTTGCTAACCTCGGCTGAACAACTGTTTCCTCACTACCCTCTCTTACACGTGTGGGAGTAGGAGCAGAGCTCTCAGAATATACATGAGTAGGAGTGTCCTCAAGGATCGGTTTGAGAATATCTCGTCTCGGGAACATACTGGAAATCCATGGACAGCAGATGAAGCGGGATAAGAACGTAACATCCTTTCATCAAGTGGACGTGCATGTTCGAAAACCATTTCATCGCCATAGGGAGAAGTAGGAGAAAATCGATAACTAGGGACAGGATGTGCAAATGGACGACCTATGTAAATAAAAACACGAATCACAAGACCTCCTTCAAAATGATACGAGCGATGCACGGATCATAGTGAAATTCCCAAGTAGGGGTATCAACGAACAGACGAATGTCGCCATCCGAATCTGGAGACAATGACGGAAATAAAGAAAAGGGAGTGAGAATCTTGCTAAAGAATTCTCGATGAAGGTACCTCCTTCTACGATGTCATCATCAAAGTCCCCAGAACCTCGGGATTATTCTAAAATAGTGAGCATGCAAAGATTCATTTTAAGTTCGGACAAATACTTAACCGAGGTTCGTCAAGTTTTAATCATGCGTCTTATAATGCATCATAATCTTAACATGTCATATTTACAATGAACTTTTCCTTTATCATTACATCATTTTCCTCATCATCATTATCAAATAACATGCATAAAAGAACGTCATATAATATTAGCTACATGTGGACATAGTGCACATATTTCATTTCTTTAGTGCCTTAGATGACTTAAAATCTTATCATCATCATTATTTTCCTTAGGCCACCCTATACTCCACCCTTTTGGGAGTAATTTAGGTTATGAGCTCATACTTTACTAGTCGTCACTAGCATATACTTATCCCTTTTGATAAGCTAAAGTCCCGACTCTACCCTTTTGAGAGAACGGGTTAGGGGGCTAAAATCACCTTTTCACCACCTATAGTCTGATGGTTCCAAAGGATCATTTTCTTATAAGTTTAAGTCACCATTAAATCTTTGCATGTTATATCATAATACAATTCATAAACATCATAACATTTTCTCATTTATAGTCTTAAGCTAGAATAATATATATCAACTGTAATCATGCATATGGGAGATTCCCAGCAAAGAGAGGTGGGTCACAATGGACACGCTTAAATACCAAGTCTTTCCTTAGCCAGAGCCTTTCCAAATTACACTTTTACAATGATACACTTTCTTCTAGCAACAAAGGTAAATTTTACATAATAAAGAGCATTTCATGTATAAGCATTCTCATTATTTGCAACAAAGAACTATAACATGCAAGCCAGAAATCATTCAATGATATCAAGTACTTAATAAGCATCCAATCCTTACATAGAATTATCAATTATAGGACTAATTAGTTACTAAACCAATTATGAATCATTCTCTTAACAATAAACCATAATTATCACAACTTCAATCATATCAAATCATTATCACACATTGATACTAAACTCAGATTAGTGGCGAATCATGAACCTCATGCAATTACATAGAATCATATTTTAAGTGCATATAAAATACTAGTTCCTGTAAAATCCTTGCAAAGCCTTAAAACTCATTTAGAAACTAGTTCTTTTGTCAAATTTGGGAGGATCTTCACAATTAAAATTCTCACTTAAGATAAAAGGAGTAAGTCTTGAGCTTTAGAGATTTAGGTGACATCTTAGAATTATAAACATGCTATGCAACCTTATTTTAATCTTATCTTTATAAGGTGATAACTTGGAATTATAAACATGATATGCAATTCCATTTCTTTATCTTTAAGATTTAAGGTGATGACTTGAAAATTTAACATGATGCAAGAACTTGAAATATAAACATGATACAAGAAATCGGAGCGGCGTAATCCGCACAGACCAAGAGAGGGAGAAGAGAATATTAAGAAACCGGAGCGGTGGTAGTCCGCACAGGACCAGTAGAGGGAGAAGAGAATATTAAGAAACCGGAGCGGTGGTAGTCCGCACAGACCAGAGAGGAGAAGAGAATTATTATTACATCTTTTTAAGCTCCAATCTCAAGACTTTTTAAAGAATAAATTCTTTAACTCCAATAATCATATTTCTTTGCTTGTGATACATGGGCAAGTCTTTGAGCTCTAGGATCTTTAGGTGATGGCATAAAATAAACATGTCATGTGTTGATTCTTTTAGCCATTATAAAATATAGTGAGAGCATAAATTAAATATGAGATGCAACCTCTTTATTATCTTGAAAGATTAAGTGATGACTTGAAAATTTAATGATGACATAGAAGGTAAACATGGTTATGCAAAGCATAAACTTAATCATGGATGCAAATTCATTTTGTTTCTTTACTAGAGCTCCTTAAAGACTTTAAAAGAATTATAAATTCAACCCAATACATATCTTAATAAGAAATAAAACATAAAAGGAAAATACATCTTTCAAGTTCTAAACTAAAAATCTTTGTTTTAGCATCATAAAGCATTATTCTTTAAAGTTTTGCATCAAGTGGAATTTTCAAGCTTTAGAGGCCTAACTTGTGATGGATTTACAATCCACCCTCAAGGTCCTCATCATCAAGCCATCATCTTAGTTCCACCTAGGCCATATGGTTGAATTGGTTAAAGAAAAATTGAAGAAGAAAACCAAAATGAAAAGCTAAGGTAAGTTCATAATTTCATCATTTTGAGCTAAAAACACAACTCCTCAAAGCATAGAAATAAATTTAGAAACTACTCCCTACCTAATTTGAGTTGAAGAAGAGGAAGAGAACTTGGTTTCTTGAAGTGAAATGAAACAAAATCTCTTTGAAAAAATTGAAGAAAGAATTCAGCCAAAGAGGAGGAAGAAAGAAAGTTTTTGGTGCTCTTAAAAACTAGTTATGAACTAAGCATTCCAAGACCACTCAAGCAAGCCTATTTATAGAAGATTTTGAGGCTTCTAATTGGCCAAAATGATGAGGTAGTGGACGGAATTTTACAGGAGAAATAAGGGAGGAAAAATCATTTTAGACAAAGTTGTATGAAATTAAGGAATTATGTCTCTTATGGTGACATTTTGGCATTTTGTTTTAGTGCAACTTTTGGCAATAATTCAGCTGCATAATGGCATCAATAATTTCATCCATTACAGCCCAAAGAAGTGAAATTTGTGTGTTCCATGCATTATTTAGGTGTAGGCAAGGTATTCATGTAATTTAGAGAATTTACAGTTAAGGGTTTAAGTGAATTAGTAAGCAATTTGGGTGTTTTTGAGCAATTTTGGGTTCTAATCAATCTAAATACATAATTTTGACTCTAGATTAATATTTATAATTTAATAAGCTTTAATTTGAGCCTAATATTGCTTAGGTTTCGATATACGAATCAAAAATCCCAAAATTCGCAAAACTGCCCAAAAACAGGGGCAAAATCGTACTTTCACTTAAAAACTGCCCGAGGCCACCCGAGCTTAACCAATGGTTAATCATGGCTTAAAAACACATTTTAAAACATTTTAGTGAGGTTCGGGCTCAGTCGGCACGCACATCGGAGTTAAAACAGCCGCATGGGTGTTTTAGTCATTCAAGGCTAACTCAAAATTGAGATCCTTCTGCTCTATTAACACACATAACACAAACAATCCCTTATTATCCTCAAAATATCCCCTTGAGAATAGGTGGGGCCCACGATCCTCATTTTCTGAGTAAAATAACTTCAGGGGCATTTTGGTCATTTTATACGTACAGAAATTCGGGATTTACGACTCTCGCATGAATCGTTCCTAACCTCTCTTCTAATGTTATATTCCTTTATTGAGGATTGTTCGGCCTCAAATCTTATGTAATAATTACCTACGGTAATTCGGTAATTGGGTAATTTCTAATGACAGTAAAAATTACAGTAAAAATTGGGGCGTTACATCATCTCCGGTCGTCGTGCAAGCCTCAGCTGAGTCACGGAAGGCTCACTATCCTCCCCAAGGTCCATGGGTATGGTGAGGGAAGATCCCTCGGAGGGTGCCTGGGTTGCCGAATCCTCGGAAGGATCCGTCTCCGAAAAAGACGACGGGCAACGGGGCACATACTGGGGGTATTCTCGAGCGGCGGACGTGGATAATGGGGTACGGCGAAGCCTCTCCTCTAGGGGACGTGCGCGCTCGAACACCAGGTCATCGCCAAAAGGTGAGACGGGGGAGAAACAATGGGAATGTACAGGGGGAGTGAAGGGTCGACCCATGAACATGAATACTCTAACCGTGCATCGACCCACAAAATGGAATGACCCGTAGTCCGGGTCATGGTGCACCTCCCATGTCGACGTGTCCACGAACACTACGAACGTCGCCATCTGAAGACGTGACGGAAAGAAAGTGATAGAGGGAGTGAGAATCTTGCTAAAGAATCTCAGTAGGGCCTCCTACTACCTAGGTGTCATCATCTACGTCCTCAGGAACCTTGGGTTTATTTATACAAAATGATTGAGCATGTATTAAGTTCATTTTAAACTTTAAAATATATTTTAGCCAAGGTCCATTCATTTTAGGATGATCTTAATGTCATGAATGCAACATAATAGAAAATGTATGCATGGCACTACCTCATGCACATACATAAAACATAACATCAAGCATCATCATTCTTAGTGGCATAAAGTGGCAATAGAAACATTCATATGGGACAAACTTAGTAACATAATCATAATCATGAAACATCTCTTCCTCATGGGCCACCCTAAAAGACAATCGAACTGGGGGTGCTCGGCCGAACCAGTGTCACCCAGAATGTGTCATACATCTAGGTTATGAGCTCATACCTTAACTAGTCGTCACTAGTTCTTACTTACCACTTAACGATAACCGTATCATAAATCATAAATCCCGACTATCTGAGTACGGGTTAGGGGGCAAAACTCTTAGGGGTGCTCGGCCGAACCGGTGTCACCTAAGAGTATAAAATGGTACCGATGTCACATGAGTTCTATGGAGGTGCTCGGTAACCGGTGTCATCCTAGAACCCATCTTAGTACCTTAATTTTCAAAATCTCTTTAAGTCCCCAAATTTGTTGGGAATTCGGCAGCACGATGGCATTACATCGAATTCCTTCCAAATTTGCTTTATGCCACATAAACATATATCCTCATGAATTCATCATATGAATAACATCATCATCATTTACATAACATACATCATCATGGAACATTCAACCGTTTATCCTGACGGTAGCTTATGCTTTGACCCTTACGGGTCTTAATCATGAGATTTGGTTCTCTAACATCCGTCGCTCATATTTTATGCACCTAAGAGCTTATAGTTAATCATCATTCCTAATCCTCATGTTCATACTTAAATCTGAAAAGCATAGGGCAGAATCTCTAACTTGTATTTATGGGGTTCTAGAACTTACGTTTTAGACCCTTTCTCGGTTCCGTCTTTGCCGAAGACGCTACATATTAAATCTAAATCAATTATGAGACATTCCTATGCTTAGGGACTAATTATTAATCATGTTTATCATGTTGTAAGGGTGCTGGACAGAATCCAGAAAATTAAATGTTCTAAGAGTTCTACATTTGCATTTTTACGGTTTTCTAGTTACTAGTTTCCCTATAGGTGCTAGAATTCAATTTTAATTCAATGATACCATGTTTTTCATGTCTAAACAATCTAAATCTGATTATGTTCCCATTAAAACAGTTTGGATTAGTTCCATAAACAAATGGGTCAAAACTATGTTAAATTCTAGCTTTACGGTATTTCTAGTTAGCTAGTTTCTTACCTATCATGCATAGGATCGCTTCTACATCATCACATGATATTTTCACACATTCCAACACATCGAAACATCATCATACGGCATCACACTCATCACATCAGAACCGAAAACATTTAACTTAAATGAGAGAGTTAAATTGGCATTTCTAGGTACATAAGTTAACTAGTTTCTCTTGGAATCAATCTAGAATTTCTAAAAACTCTTTGCAAATCATTTTAATTCATCAAAAGGCTAAGAGAAGCCTTAGGTCAATGACCAAAATATATTTCATCTCCTAAAAGGGAGTAAAGTCATATCTCATGACAACATAACCTTGAAAAGGTTTGTAAAGCTTTAAGGAAAACTTAGAACATAGACTATTGGTCCTTGTAGCTAGATGAAAACTCATTGAAAGTCCATCATCACTACTTGGCCGAAAACATGCATTCAAAGAATGGTTTCACATTAAACTTTAACTTGGAATGAAATGGGCAAGTCTTTGAGCTCTAGGTTCTTAAGTTTCGACATAAACTAAACGTGCTCATGCTTTTCATTTTTAATCTTGCTTACAAAGTAAAGTGATGACTTAAATTTAAATATGCAAGGCATAAACTTAAACGTGCAAGCTTGAAAGTAAATATGCGAGGCATAAACTTAAACGTGCAAGCTTGAAGGTAAATATACATGGTTCAATTCTTTATTTTAGTGCTCTTGGCCCAACAACAATCGACTTTAAGGCCGAAATAGATAGGCATTCGAGAAATTAATTAGGTGGTAATGCAAGTTCAATTCTTTATTTTAGTGCTCTAGGCCCAACAACAATCGACTTTAAGGCCGAAATAGAAAGGCTTCGAGAATTAAATTAAGTGATGATCCAAGTTCCATTTTAATCTTTATGTTCTTAGGTGATAGCTAGAAAGTAAAGATGCATAGCAAGAATATAAATATGAATGCAAGCATAAAATAAATTATGCAAGTTCATTTTATCTTTCTAGAGCACTTAACAAGACTTTAAAGGAATTTAAACCATAACCCAAACTCGTCCAAACAAGGTAAAGTCAAGCTTAGAGTTCTTAAAATTCAACATAACATTTTTAGGAAAACAAACCATGAAGCCTAGAAAATTTAAGGAAATGGCCGAAATCTTCAAGAAGAAAAAGGAACATTTTAGAACTCTAGAGTTCATGATCTTGATGATATATTAACACCAACATCATGAGTCCTCATCATTGAGTTCATAGAGCCATTTTAAAACATCATCAAAGCTAAAGTTCTCAAGAGTTCAAGAAAGGAAAAACTAAAAACATTTTTGCTCAAGAACAAAGATCAAGCTCTAGAGTTTGTTTCAAGTGATGAACATCATCATGAAACTCTCATCATCAAGCTCTCATTCCTTCATTCCCAAAGGCCCATGGCCGAAACATAAAGAGGAAGAAGGAGAAGAAAAGAAGTTCTAAAAGGAACCAAGAGAAACTATGAACATCAAGCTTGAAACAAGAACTTTAAAGAAAAGAATACATGAAAGAAAATCCCTACTTGGTGTGATGAACTTGAAGATGGAAGAAGAAGATGAAGATGGTGAAGAACTCCAAGAACTTGAAGAACACAAGAACTTTGAGAGAAAAAGAAAAGCTTTGAGTGTTCCTAAACTTAGCAAATGATCTAAAAGTGGTGCAAGCTCCTCAAGGCATTGTATTTATAGAGAAATGAAACAAATGGAGTGTGTGTGTGGACTGAAGGTGTTCGGCTATGAGGGTGCAGAATGGAGGCATCCATGAGTTCCATGAGGTGAGATAATGAGTTCTTGAGGCATGGTGAGGTATGGCTTAAGGTATGGTGAGGTATGGTTCAAGGTATGGCCTCAAGCATGGTTCTTTGAGTGAGAAAATAATTAAACATGTGGTCAATGGGGGAGAAGGTGGCGAAATGCATCAGCCCATGGGGGAGGGTTCTTTGCATTTTAATTGTGGTTTAGAGTTGTGTTTAGGTGTATCTTTGATTATGCTTAAGATTAGGAATTTGTAAGAAAGTGTTTAGGTAAGGAAAATGGGTAATTAAGGTGGTCTAGACATAATTAAGGAGTGGTCTTGCACCATTAGTGAGTTAAATCCTCAATTTAGAGTCTAAACAACTCTAGACACATTTCCTTGATTTAAGGAATTGGAGAGAGAAAACATTATTCAAGATTCCAAGACTAGGAGTCTTGAGTTCTAAAAAGGGATTTAAGTTTAATCTAAGCAATTTTAGGTTCTAATTAACTTTAATAAATTATTTTGACTTTAGATTAATTAGGGAAATAAATTAATCTTCGTTTAGAGCCTAATATTGCTTAGGTTTGCTTAATTACGTCATTAAGCTCAAAAACACTATTCTAGGGGCAAAATCGTAATTTTGCACTAAAACTGCCCGGGACCACCGGGACTTGAACAGAGACCTCTAGACATATGAAAACGTGTTTTTAAACCTCTAGGGAAAGTTCCGGGCTCAAACGGCACCTTTACCTGCATAAAAACGCTGTAGGGGTATTTTGGTCATTTTGACCCAAAACTGCGGAAAACGAAATTTTCACTTCCGAAGGCATTCAAAGGCCATTCAATCCCCTTCAAACATTGAGTTGACCCTTCGAGGACGACCGAGTTGGTTACCCTCGAACTCGGGTCAGGAAATGACCTCAGGGGCATTTTGGTCATTTCCCTCGGACAGAAAAATCGGGGTGTTACATAACCTCTCAACACAAAAAGGTTTATCCCCATCTAAATGGTGTGTGCTCTAACCCGGGCCAACCACAGCTTCCTACTGGCGACTATCCCTCGAGCGTGGCACGTAACCAGGAAACTGAGCAAGCTCCTCCAGCGTGAATAGGCGGGACAGGGCTCGGAAGTGACCTCCACGGCGTGGCCTCACCTCTGGTTGTCGTGCAAGCCTCGGATGAGTCACAGAAGGCTCGCTACCCTCCCCAAGGTCCATGGGTATGGTGGGGGAAGATCCCTCGAAGGGTACCTGGGTTGCCGAATCCTCGGAAGGATCTGTCTCCGAAAAAGACGACGAGCAACGGGGCACATACTGGGGGTAGTCTCGAGTGGCGGACGTGGACGGTGGGGTACGGCGAAGCCTCTCCTCTCAGGGGCGTGCGCACTCGAACACCTGGTCATCGCCAAAAGGTGAGACGGGGGAGAAACGATAGGAGTGTACACGGGGAGTGAAAGGTCGACCCATGAACATGAATACTCTAACCGTGCATCGACCCACAAAATGGAACGACCCGTGGTCCGGGTCATGGTGCACCTCCCATGTCGGCGTGTCCATGAACACTACGAATGTCGCCATCTGAAGACGTGACGGAAAGAAAGAGATAGAGGGAGTGAGAATCTTGCTAAAGAATCTCAGTAGGGCCTCCTACTACCTAGGTGTCATCATCTATGTCCTCAGGAACCTTGGGTTTATTTATACAAAATGACTGAACATGCATTAAGTTCATTTTAAACTTTAAAATATACTTTAGCCAAGGTCTATTCATTTTAGGATGATCTTAATGTCATGAATGCAACATAGTAGAAGATGTATGCATGGCACTACCTAATGCACATACATAAAACATAACATCAAGCATCATCATTCTTAGTGGCATAAAGTGACAATAGAAACATTCATATGGGACAAACTTAGTGACATGATCATAATTCATCAAACTCCTCTTCCTCATGGGCCACCCTAAAAGACAATCGAACTAGGGGTGCTTGGCCGAACCGGTGTCACCCAGAACGTGTCACATGTCTAGGTTATGAGCTCATACCTTAACTAGTCGTCACTAGTTCTTACTTACCACTTAACAATAAGCGTATCATAAATCATAAATCCTGACTATCTGAGTACGGGTTAGGGGGCAATTCTCTTAGGGGTGCTCGGCCGAACCGGTGTCACCTAAGAGTATAAAATGGTATCGATATCACATGGGTTCTATGGAGGTGCTCGGCCGAACCGGTGTCATCCTAGAACCCATCTTAGTACCTTAATTTTCAAAAATCTCTTTAAGTCCCCAAATTCGTCGGGAATTCGGCGGTACAATGGCATTACGCCGAATTCCTTCCAAATTTGCTTTATGCCACATAAACATATATCCTTATGAATTCCTCATATGAATAACATCATCATCATTTACATAACACATGCATCATCATAGAACATTCAAACGCTTACCCTTACGGTAGTTTATGCTTTGACCCTTACGGGTGTTAATCTTGAGATATAGTTCTCTAACATCCGTCGTTCATATGTTATGCACCTAAGGGCTCATAATAAATCATCATTCCTAATCCTCATGTTCATACTCAAATCTGAAAAGCATAGGGCAGAATTTCTAACTTGTGGTTACGGGGTTCTAGAACTTACGTTCTAGACCCTTTCTCAGTTCTGTCTTCGCCTAAGGCGCTATAAATTAAATCTAAATCAATTATGAGACATTCCTAAGCTTAAGGACTAATTATTAATCACGTTTATCATGTTGTAAGGGTACTGGACAGAATCCAGAAAAATAAATGTTCTAAGAGTTCTAAACTTGCACTTTTACAGTCTTCTAGTTACTAGTTTCCCTATAGGTGCTAGAATTCGATTCTAATCCAAATGTTACCAAGTTTTTCATGTCTAAACAATCCTAATCTGATTATGCTCCCATTAAAACAGTTTGGATAAGTTCCATAAACAAATGGGTCAAAACTATGTTAAATTCTAGCTTTACGGTATTTCTAGTTAGCTAGTTTCTTACCTATTATGCATAGAATCATTTCTACATCATCATATGATATTTTCACACATTCTAACACATCAAAACATCATCATACAGCATCACACTCATCATAGCAGAACCGAAAACATTTAGCTTTAGTAAAGGATTTAAATTGACATTTCTAGTACATAAGTTAACTAGTTTCTCTTGGAATCAATTTAGAATTTCTAAAACTCTTTGCAAATCATTTTAATTCATCAAGAGGCTAAGAAAAGCCTTAGGTCAATGAACAAAATATATTTCATCTTCTAAAAGGGAATAAAGTCATATCTCATGATAACATAACCTTTTTAAGATTGTAAAGCTTTTAAGAAAAACTTAGAACATAGACTATTGGTCCTTGTAGCTATACGAAAACTCATTGCAAGTCCATCATCACTACTTGGCCGAAAACAGGCATTCAAAGAAAGTATTCACATTAAACTTTAACTTGGAACAAAATGGGCAAGTCTTTGAGCTCTAGGTTCTTAAGTTACGACATAAAATAAACGTGCTCATGCTTTTCATTTTTATTCTTGCTTACAAAATAAAGTGATGACTTAAATTAAACATGCAGGGCATAAACTTAAACGTGCAAGCTTGAAAGTAAATATGCGAGGCATAAACTTAAACGTGCAAGCTTGAAAGTAAATATGCAAGGTTTAATTCTTTATTTTAGTGCTCTTGGCCCAACAACAATCGACTTTAAGGCCGAAATAGATAGGCATTCGAGACATTTTTTAGGTGATAATGCACGTTCAATTCTTTATTTTAGTGCTCTAGGCCCAACAACAATCGACTTTAAGGCCAAAATAGAAAGGTTTTGAGAATTATATTAAGTGATGATGCAAGTTCCATTTTAATCTTTATGTTCTTAGGTGATAGCTTGAAAGTAAAGGTGCATAGCAAGAATGTAAATATGAGTGCAAGCATAAGATAAATTATGCAAGTTCATTTTACCTCTCTAGAGCTCTTAACAAGACTTTAAAGGAACTTAAACCTCAACCCAAACTCATCAAACCAAGATAAAGTAAAGTCTAGAGTCCTTAGAACTCAACACAACATCTTTAGAAAATCAAAACATTTTGCGTGTAAAAGAAAAGGAAATGGCCGAAATTTCAAGGAACAAAAGAACATTTTGAAACTCCAGTCCATGATCTTGATGATATATTATCATCAACATCATGAGATCTCATCATTGAGTCCTTAGAACCATTTTAAAACATCATCAAAGTTAAAGATTCCAAAAGTTAAAGAAAGGAAGAACTAGAAGTATTTTTACTCAAGAACAAAGATCAAGCTCTAGAGTTTGTTTCAAGTGATGAACATCATCATGAAACTCTCATCATCAAGCTCTTATTCCTTTGTTCTCCAAGGCCTATGGCCGAAAATGAAAAGGAAAAAGGAGTAGAAGAGAAGTTCTAAAAAGAAACAAGAGAAACTATGAACATCAAGCTTGAAACAAGAACTTTAAAGAAAAGAATACATGAAAGGAAATCCCTTCTTGGTGTGATGAACTTGAAGATGGAAGAAGAAGATGAAGAACTTGAAGAACACTAGAGCTTTGAGAGAAAAAGAAAAGCTTTGAGTGTTCCTAAACTTAGCAAATGATCTAAAAGTGGTGCAAGCTCCTCAAGGCATTCTATTTATAGAGAAATGAAACAAATGGAGGGTGCTCATGGAGG
Organism: Dalbergia cochinchinensis; assembly: GCA_031216125.1. Taxonomy (NCBI): domain Eukaryota; kingdom Viridiplantae; phylum Streptophyta; class Magnoliopsida; order Fabales; family Fabaceae; genus Dalbergia; species Dalbergia cochinchinensis. The sequence goes on from CM062371.1 coordinate 27,777,810, forward strand.
AGGAGAGCTTCGGCCATGTGTGCAGAATTGGAGGACATCCATGAGTTCCATGAGGTGAGATAATGTGGTCTTGAGGCATGGTGAGGTATGGCTCAAAGTATGGTGAGGTATGGTTCAAGGTATGGCCTCAAGTGTAACACCCCGATTTTTCTATCCGAGGGAAATGACCAAAATGCTCCTGAGGTCATTTCCTGACCCGAATTCGAGGGTAACCAACTCGGTCATCCTCGAAGGGTCAACTCAATGTTTGAAGGGGATTGAATGGCCTTTGAATGCTTTCGGAAGCGAAAATTTCATTTTCCACAGTTTCGGGTCAAAATGACCAAAATACCCCTATAGCGTTTTGCGCGGGTAAAGGTGCCGTTTGAGCCCGAAACTTTCCCCAGAGGTTTAAAAACATGTTTTCATGTGTCTAGAGGTCTCTGTTCAAGTCCCGGTGGTCCCGGGCAGTTTTAGTGCAAAATTACGATTTTGCCCCTAGAATAGTATTTTTGAGCTTAATGACGTAATTAAGCAAACCTAAGCAATATTAGGCTCTAAACGAAGATTAATTAATTTCCCTAATTAATCTAGAGTCAAAATAATTTATTAAAGTTAATTAGAACCTAAAATTGCTTAGATTAAACTTAAATCCCTTTTTAGAACTCAAGATTCCTAGTCTTGGAATCTTAAATAGTATTTTCTCTCTCCAATTCCTTAAATCAAGGAAGTGTGTCTAGAGTTGTTTAGACTCTAAATTGAGGATCTAACTCACTAATGGTGCAAGACCACTCCTTAATTATGTCTAGACCACCCTAATTATCCATTTTCCTTACTTAAACACTTTCTTACAAATTCCTAATCTTAAGCATAATCAAAGATACACCTAAACACAACTCTAAACCACAATTAAAATGCAAACACAACCACACATGGGCTGATGCATATTTGGCCATCTCTCTCCTTTTACCACACATGTTGAATTGTTTCTCACTCAAAGAACCATGCTTGAGGCCATACCTTGAACCATACCTCACCATACCTTGAACCATACCTCACCATGCTTCAAGACCACATTATCTCACCTCATGGAACTCATGGATGCCCTCCAATTCTGCACACATGGCCAAAGCTCTTCTCCTCCATGAGCACCCTTCATTTGTTTCATTTCTCTATAAATAGAATGCCTTGAGGAGCTTGCACCACTTTTAGATCATTTGCTAAGTTTAGGAACACTCAAAGCTTTTCTTTTTCTCTCAAAGCTCTTGTGTTCTTCAAGTTCTTGGAGTTCTTCATCATCTTCATCTTCTTCTTCCATCTTCAAGTTCATCACATCAAGTAGGGATTTTCTTTCAAGTATTCCTTTCTTTAAAGTTCTTGTTCTAAGCTTTATGTTTATAGTTTCTCTTGATTCTTTTTAGAACTTCTTTTCTTCTCATTTTTCCTTTCCATTTTCGGCCATAGGCCTTAGAGAACAAAGGAATGAGAGCTTGATGATGAGAGTTTCATGATGATGTTCATCACTTGAAACAAACTCTAGAGCTTGATCTTTGTTCTTGAGCAAAAATGTTTCTAGTTTTTCCTTTCTTAAACTCTTGAGAACTTTAGTTTTGATGGTGTTTTAAAATGGTTCTAAGGACTCAATGATGAGGTCTCATGATGTTGGTGTTAATATATCATCAAGATCATGGACTCTAGAGTTTCAAAATGTTCTTTTTGTTCCTTGAAGTTTCGGCCATTTCCTTTTCTTTTACAAGCTAAATGTTTTGATTTCTAAAAATGTTATGTTGAGTTCTAAGAACTCTAGACTTTACTTTGTCTTGGTTTGATGAGTTTGGATTGAGGTTTATGTTCCTTTAAAGTCTTGTTAAGAGCTCTAAAAAGATAAAATGAACTTGCATAATTTATTTTATGCTTGCATTTATATTTACATTCTTGCAATACATCTTTACTTCCAAGCTATCACCTAAGAACATAAAGATTAAAATGGAACTTGCATCATCACTTAATTTAATTCTCAAAGCCTTTCTATTTCGGCCTTAAAGTCGATTGTTGTTGGGCCTAGAGCACTAAAATAAAGAATTGAACTTGCATCATCACTTAATTAATTTCTCGAATGCCTATCTATTTCGGCCTTAAAGTCAATTGTTGTTGGGCCAAGAGCACTAAAATAAAGAATTGAACCTTGCATCTTTACTTTCAAGCTTGCACGTTTAAAGTTTATGCCTCGCATATTTACTTTCAAGCTTGCACGTTTAAGTTTATGCCTTGCATATTTAATTTATGTCATCACTTTATTTTGTAAGCAAGATTAAAAACAAAAAGCATGAGCACGTTTATTTTATGTTATAACTTAAAGAACCTAGAGCTCAAAGACTTGCCCATTTCATTCCAAGTTAAAGTTTAATGTGAAACAATTCTTTGAATGCATATTTTCGGCCAAGTAGTGATGATGGACTAGCAATGAGTTTTCATCTAGCTACAAGAACCAATAGTCTATGTTCTAAGTTTTTCTTAAAAGCTTTACAAACCTTTTCAAGGTTATGTTGTCATGAGATATGACTTTATTCCCTTTTAGGAGATGAAATATATTTTGGTCATTGACCTAAGGCTTCTCTTAGCCTCTTGATGAATTAAAATGATTTGCAAAGAGTTTTAGAAATTCTAAATTGATTCCAAGAGAAACTAGTCAACTTATGTACCTAGAAATGTCAATTTAAATCCTTTACTGAAGCTAAATGTTTTCGGTTCTGATATGATGAGTGTGATGTTGTATGATGATGTTTTGATGTGTTAGAATGTGTGAAAATATCATATGATGATGTAGAAATGATTCTATGCATAATAGGTAAGAAACTAGCTAACTAGAAATACCGTAAAGCTAGAATTTAACATAGTTTTGACCCATTTGTTTATGGAACTTATCCAAACTGTTTTAATGGGAGTATAATCAGATTAGGATTGTTTAGACATGAAAAACTTGGTAACATTTGCATTAGAATCGAATTCTAGCACCTATAGGGAAACTAGTAACTAGAAAACCGTAAAAGTGCAAGTTTAGAACTCTTAGAATATTTATTTTTCTGGATTCTGTCCAGCACCCTTACAACATGATAAACATGATTAATAATTGGTTCTTAAGCATAGGAACACCTCATAATTGATTTAGATTTAATTCATAGCGCCTTAGGCGAAGACGGAACCAAGAAAGGGTCTAAAACACAAGTTCTAGAACCCCGTAATCACAAGTTGGGAATTCCGCCCTATGCTATTCAGATTTAAGTGTGAACATGAGGATTATGAATGATGTTTAATTATGAGCCCTTAGGTGCATAAAATATGAGCGACGGATGTTAGAGAACCATATCTCATGATTAAGACCCGTAAGGGTCAAAGCATAAGCTACCGTAAGGATAAACGGTTGAAAGTTCTATGATGATGCATGTGTTATATAAATGATGATGATGTTATTCATATGAAGAATTCATGAGAATATATGTTTATGTGGCATAAAGCAAATTTGGAAGGAATTCGGCGTAATGCCTTTGTGCCGCCGAATTCCCGACGAATTTGAGAACTTAAAGAGATTTTGAAAATTAAGGTACTAAGATGGGTTCTAGGATGACACCGGTTCGGTCGAGCACCTCCATAGAACTCATGTGACATCGGTACCCATTTATACTCTTAGGTGACACCGGTTCGGCCGAGCACCCCTAAGAGTTTTGCCCCCTAACCCGTACTCAGATAGTCAGGATTTATGATTTATGATACGCTTATCGTTAAGTGGTAAGTAAGAACTAGTGACGACTAGTTAAGGTATGAGCTCATAACCTAGATATGTGACACGTTCTGGGTGACACCGGTTCGGCCGAGCACCCCCAGTTCGATTGTTTTTTAGGGTGGCCCATGAGGAAGAGATGTTTCATGATTATGATTATGTCACTAAGTTTGTCCCATATGAATGTTACTATTGCCACTTTATGCCACTAAGTATGATGATGCTTGATGTTATGTTTTATGTATGTGCATTAGGTAGTGCCATGCATACATCTTCTATTATGTTGCATTCATGACATTAAGATCATCCTAAAATGAATGGACCTTGGCTAAAGTATATCTTAAAGTTTAAAATGAACTTAATACATGCCCAGTCATTTTGTATAATTAAACCCAAGGTTCCTGAGGACGTAGATGATGACACCTAGGTAGTAGGAGGCCCTACTGAGATTCTTTAGCAAGATTCTCACTCCCTCTATCTCTTTCTTTCCGTCACGTCTTCAGATGGCGACGTTCGTAGTGGTCGTGGACACGCCGACATGGGAGGTGCACCATGACCCGGACCACGGGTCATTCCATTTTGTGGGTCGATGTACGGTTAGAGTATTTATGTTCATGGGTCGACCCTTCACTCCCCCTATACATTCCCATCATTTCTCCCCCGTCTCACCTTTTGGTGATGACCTGGTGTTCGAGCGCGCACGTCCCCTAGAGGAGAAGCTTCGCCGTACCCCACCATCCACGTCCGCCGCTCGAGACTACCCCCAGTATGTGCCCCGTTGCCCGTCGTCTTTTTCGGAGACGGATCTTTCCGAGGATTCGGCAACTCAGGCACCCTCCGAGGGATCTTCCCCCACCATACCCATGGACCTTGGGGAGGGTAGTGAGCCTTCCGTGACTCAGCCGAGGCTTGCACGATGACCGGAGATGAGGCCACGCCGTGGAGGTCACTTCCGAGCCCCGTCCCATCTATTCATGCCGGAGGAGCTTGCTCAGTTTCCTGGTTATGTACCACGCTCAAGGGATAGTCGCCAGTAGAAGGTTGTGGATGGCCCGGGTTAGAGCATACACCACTTGGATGGGGATAAACCTTCTTTTGTTTAGAGGTTATCCCATTAGATGCACACGGGTAGGGGAGTAGATCATGTTTATGTTTATGTTGTATTTCCTTTCATGTATTTCCCTTGTACTAAATTAAGCCCAACACTTCTAAGTGGGCAAGTTATATAAATATAAGATGATATTCAGTGTTTTCCCATGATGTGCCTATATGTGCTTTATGCTATGACGTTATGAGATGCATGTTTTGTTCTTTACGTGTTACATCGCATCACGCGACTCTCACTTTATATTTCAAAAAAAAATTTACCCGTATTTTCCGCTAAGTAATTCAAAGTTAAATGAGGACTATGAAGTAACAGACTAATGATTAACCTAATTATGTTCTAGAGTATTGGGTTAAAAATTAGGATGTTACATCAAGCATGGTTCTTTGAGTGAGAAAACAATTAAACATGTGGCCAATGGGGAGGTGTGCTGGCCGAAATGCATCAGCCCATGTGGGGTTGTGTTTGCATTTTAATTGTGGTTTAGAGTTGTGTTTAGGTGTATCTTTTGATTATGCTTAAGATTAGGAATTTGTAAAAAAAATGTTTAGGTAAGGAAAATGGATAATTAGGGTGGTCTAGACATAATTAAGGAGTGGTCTTGCACCATTAGTGAGTTAGATCCTCAATTTAGAGTCTAAACAACTCTAGACACACTTCCTTGATTTAAGGAATTAGAGAGAGAAAATACTATTCAAGATTCCAAGACTAGGAATCTTGAGTCCTAAAAAGGGATTTAAGTTTAATCTAAGCAATTTTAGATTCTAATTAACCTTAATAAATTATTTTGGCTCTAGGTTAATTAGGGAAATTAATTAACCTTCGATTAGAGCCTAATATTGCTTAGGTTAGATTAATTACGTCATTAGGCGTAAAAACACTACTCTAGGGGCAAAATCGTAATTTTGCACAAAACTGCCCAGGACCACCGGGACTTGAACAGAGACCTCTAGACACATGAAAACATGTTTTTAGACCTCTGAGGAAAGTTTCGGGCTCAAACGGCACTTCTACCCGCGTAAAAACGCTATAGGGGTATTTTGGTCATTTTGACCCGGAACTGCGGAAAACGAGATTTTCGCTTCCGGAAGCATTCAAAGGCCATTCAATCCCTTTCAAACATTGAGTTGACCCTTCAAGGATGACCGAGTTGGTTACCCTCGAATTCGGATAAGGAAATGACCTCAGGGGCATTTTGGTCATTTCCCTCAGACAGAAAAATCGAGGTGTTACACACATGGCCGAAATTCTCACCCCCATTTGACCACATGTTGAATTGTTTTCTCACTCAAAGAACCATGTCTTGAACCATACCTCACCATACTTGAGTCCATGCTTGACCATGCTTCGACCATGCCTTGAACCATGCCTTGTACGAGATATTTTCTCTCCCATTCTGCACTCCTCATGGCTGAAGCTTCATCAGCCATTCACACCCTCCATTTGCTTTATTTCTCTATAAATAGATGGCCTTGGGAAGCTTGCACCACTTTTAGATCATTTGCTAAGTTTAGGAGCACTCAAAGCTTTTCTTTTTCTCTCAAAGTTCTAGTGTTCTTCAAGTTCTTCAAGTTCTTCACCTTCTTCATCTTCTTCTTCCATCTTCAAGATCATCACACCAAGTAGGGATTTTCTTTCAAGTACTTCTTTCTTTAAAGTTCTTGTTCTAGCTTTATGTTCATAGTTTCTCTTGGTTCTTTTTAGAACTTCTTTTCTTCTCCTTTTTCTTTCTCATTTTCGGCCATGGGCCTTGAAGTTCAAAGAAATGAGAGCTTGATGATGAGAGTTTCATGATGATGTTCATCACTTGAAACAAACTCTAGAGCTTGATCTTTGTTCTTGAGCAAAAAAGTTTCTAGTTCTTCCTTTCTTGAACTCTTAAGAACTTTAGCTTTGATGGTGTTTTAAAATGGTTCTATGAACTCAATGATGAGGATTCATGGTGTTGGTGTTAATATATCACCAAGATCATGGACTCTAGAGTTTTCAAATATTCCTTTTCTTGCCTAGAATGTTTCGGCTCAATGTTTTGATTTTCTAAGAATGTTGTCTTGAGTTCTAAGAACTCTAGACTTTACTTTACCTTGGTTTGATGAGTTTGGGTTGAGGTTTAAGTTCCTTTAAAGTCTTGTTAAGAACTCTAGAAAGATAAAATGAACTTGCATAATTTATTTTATGCTTGCATTTATATTTACATTCTTGCTATGCACCTTTACTTTCAAGCTATCACCTAAGAACATAAAGATTAAAATGGAACTTGCATCATCACTTAATTTAATTCTCAAAGCCTTTCTATTTCGGCTTTAAAGTCGATTATTGCTGGGCCTAGAGCACTAAAATAAAGAATTGAACTTGCATTGCCACCTAATTAATTTCTCGAATGCCTTTCTATTTCGGCCTTAAAGTCGATTGTTGTTGGGCCAAGAGCACTAAAATAAAGAATTGAACCTTGCATATTTACTTTCAAGCTTGCACATTTAAGTTTATGCCTCGCATATTTATTTTACGCCATCACTCTATTTCATAAGCAAGATTAAAAATGAAAAGCATGAGCACGTTTATTTTATGTCATAACTTAAGAACCTAGGGCTCAAAGACTTGCCCATTTCATTTCAAGTTAGAGTTTAATGTGAATGCATTCTTTGAATGCATGTTTTCGGCCAAGTAGTGATGATGGACTTGTAATGAGTTTTCATTTAGCTACAAGGACCAATAGTCTATGTTCTAAGTTTTTCTTAAAGCTTTACAAATCTTTATAAGGTTATGTTAACATGAGATATGACTTTATTCCCTTTTAGAAGATGAAACATATTTTGGTCACTGACCTAAGGCTTTTCTTAGCCTCTTGATGAATTAAAATGATTCGCAAAGAGTTTTAGAAATTCTAAATTGATTCCAAGATAAACTAGTTAACTTATGTACCTCGAAATGTCAATTTAATTCTCTTACTAAAGCTCCATGATTTCGGTTCTGTCATGATGAGTGTGATGTTGTATGGTGATGTTTTGATGTGTGAAAATATCATATGAAGATGTAGAAATGATTCTATGCATAATAGGTAAAAAAAAACTAGCTAACTAGAAATACCGTAAAGCTAGAATTTAACATAGTTTTGACCCATTTGTTTTTGGAACTTATCCAAACTATTTTAATGGGAGCACAATCAGATTAGGATTGTTTAAACATGAAAAACTTGGTAACATTTGGATTAGAATTGAATTTTAGCACCTACAGGGAAACTAGTAACTAGAAAACCGTAAAAATGCAAATGCAGAACTCTTAGAACATTTAGTTTTCTGGATTCTGTCCAGCAAGGTTACAACATGATAAATGTGATTTATAATTAGCTCTTAAGCATAGGAATGTCTCATAATTGATTTAGATTTAATTTATAGCGCCTAAGGCGAAGACGGAACCGAGAAAGGGTTTAAAACATAAGTTCTAGAACCCCATAACCACAAGTTAGAAATTCTGCCCTATGCTTTTCAGATTTGAGTATGAACATGAGGATTAGGAATGATGATTTATTATGAGCCCTTAGGTGCATAACATATGAACGACGAATGTTAGAGAACTATATCTCAGGATTAAGACCCGTAAGGGTCAAAGCATAACCTACCGTAAGGGTAAGCGTTTGAATGTTCTATGATGATGCATGTGTTATGTAAATGATGATGATGTTATTCATATGAGGAATTCATGAGGATATATGTTTATGTGGCATAAAGCAAATTTGGAAGAAATTAAAGTTATGCCATCGTGTCACTAATTTCCAACAAATTTGGGGACTTAAAGAGATTTTGAAAATTAAGGTACTAAGATGGGTTCTAGGATGACACCGGTTCGGCCGAGCACCTCCATAGAACTCATGTGACATCGGTACCAATTTATACCCTTAGGTGACACAGGTTCGGCCGAGCACCCCTAAGAGGATTGCCCCCTAACCCGTACTCAGATAGTCGGGATTTATGATTTATGATACGCTTATCGTTAAGTGGTAAGTAAGAATTAGTGACGACTAGTTAAGGTATGAGCTCATAACCTAGAGATGTGACACGTTCTAGGTGACACCGGTTCGGCCGAGCACCCCCAGAGCGCTTGTCTTTTAGGGCGGCCCATGAGGAAGAGAAGTTTCATGATTATGATTATGTCACTAAGTTTGTCCCATATGAATGTTTCTATTGCCACTTTAAGCCACTAAGTATGATGATGCTTGATGATATGATTTATGTATGTTCATTAGGTAGCGCCATGAATGCATTCTTTATTGTGCTGCATTCATGACATTAAGATCATCCTAAAATGAATGGACCTTGGCTAAACTATGATTTGGAACTTAAAAATGAACTTAATGCATGCTCAGTCATTTTGTATAATTAAACCCAAGGTTCCTGAGGACGTAGATGATGACACCTAGGTAGTAAGAGGCCCTACTGAGATTCTTTAGCAAGATTCTCACTCCCTCTATCTCTTTCTTTCCGTCACGTCTTCAGATGGCGACGTTCGTGGTATTCGTGGACACCCCGACATGGGAGGTGCACTATGACCCGGCTCACGGGTCATACCATTTTGAGGGACAGTGCACGGTGCAGGTTTTCATGTTCGTAAGACGCCCCTTCGCTCATCCCGTGCACACCCATCGCTTCTTCTCGACTGCACCCTATGGCGACGATGAGCGGGTTTTTGAGCGTGCGCGTACACATGACAAGAGAGTGCTCCGCATGCACACCGCCGCCTCAGCCATCCGAGACTATCCCAATTACATGCCCCGGACCTACTTCTCGGAGACCGACCTGTCCGAGGACCCGCCGACCCATCCGTATAGCGAGCTCGCCCCTCTCCACCATTGATGAGGGAGGGCAGTGAGGATACCGTGACTCAGCCACGGCTTGCACGGCGACCGGAGATGCGGCCACACCGCGGGGGTCACTCACGAGGAGCTCGCCCAGTTTCCCGGATATTTGCCTCGTTTGCGAGATGGACGTAAGTAGGAGGTGACGATCGACCGATGAAGTACCCGGGTAGAGCACACACCACTTAGATGGAGATGAACCTTCTTTTGTATTAGAGGTCATCCCATTAGATGCACTCGGGTAGGGGAGTAGTTCATGTTTATGTTTATGTTGTATTTCCTTTCATGTATTTCCTTTGTACTAAATTAAGTCCCACATTTATAAGTGGGCAAGTTATATATATATGAGATGATATTCAGTGTTATTCATGGTGTGCCTTATGCTTTGACGTTATGAGATGTATGTTTTGTCCTTTACGTGTTATATCGCATTACGTGGTTCTCACTTTGTATTTCAAAAAAAAATTTACCCATATTTTCCGCTAAGTATTTCAAAGTAAAAATGAGAACTATGAAGTAACAGACTAATGTTTAACCTAAGTATGTTCTAGAGTATTGGGTTAAAAATTAGGATGTTACAAAAGTAGTGGACATAAATATGATTTGTTTGTTAAATTTTCAAATATCATTAGCTGAGGCCTGTATCTTTTAGCATGGATCTTAATGCATGAATACAACAAGTATCTCATGTATGCATGGCAATACCTCAGTGCTTGCGACATAAATCAACATGTAAATTCAAAACACAAGGCAGGGCTAAGCACAAGATCAGGGGATAATCTATAAAACTAAAATAGTGGCAAATAGATGAATGCATGATAAGGCCATGTAATGAGTAAAACATCATACAATATGCATGGGCAGGCAGCAAAACCCATGGTAATTTCACTCTTCATGAATGAATTCTCACATTTCTTTCTTATTAATTCCACCCTCTTACCTCATCACCCAAACCAACCAACATGCCAGCCCCGGCGATTTTTACAATTACTATCAGAACCAACTGACCTAACCGATCACCTAGGATGAGCTCAACCTAACTCGCCGTCATTAGATTTAAATGGGGTAATAGAGGGGGTAATACATCATTTCTTTATTGGATCATTTCTTCTTCAAAATGCATCTACTGACATCCAGTGCACAATAATATTATCCGCTTCGGCAGGCTCGATGTCCATACCCCCCACGATTTTACTTTCTCCTCACCATAGCAAGAGAAATGCGTCTCGGCATGCTATGCATGAATGCAACATAAACACATATTCTCAAATATCAACATGATATATCACTCAATACTTCATGCTTATCAATTCATTATCATCATAGCATGCCACAATTTACATAATACTCATGTCTCAGATTCATATATTCTTATGCACACATCATCAACACTTTTTGCAAAGCGATAAACATGCTCCTACCCAGCATGCCGAAGTAAGGGACCGGGCTCAGCTAATACAAATGTTATGCTTAGCAAGTCATACAAATAAACAATCACACACTTAAAATACTAACTCTTATTGCCTTCCTTATCTTACAGTATTTTATGCTTTTGATCCTTACGAGTCTTAAACTTACAATCTAATTAACCTAGCATCCAAGGTAGTTCTTTTATGCACCTAAGGGATCATAATTAATAATTCTCACTAATTTTTATGCTCATGAACAGTACCAAACAGCATCGCATAGTTTGGACAGAAATATTAAACTTCAAATACGGGGTTCTAGAAGTCACGTCTTTGGCCCTTTCTAAGTTTCATCTTCCACTAAGGTGCTAAAATTAATTCCTAAACCAATTATGAGTGGTTCCTACACTTATGCACTTAATATAACACATTTCTCCCATTTTTAAACATACTAAAACAGGATCCACAATTTCATCCTTAAGAGTCCTAGAATTCACATTTTTTATGATTTTCTAGTTACTAGTTTCACTTTTAGTGCTAAGGATCAATCTTACACCAAATGTTACCAAGTTTTTCATGATCAAACAATCCTAAACAGAATTCCATCATACCAAAACAGTTTTGGCATTGGCTAAAATTAAATGGGCCAAAGACTTGCAAAATTCTAACTTTACGGTTTTCCTAGAAGGCTAGCTTGCTTTCTAACATGCATAGGATGATTCCTTCATCAATAATTATAATTTTTACACATTCTAACACATTAAAACAGCATCATACAGTAGTCATAAATCCAGGGTAGTGGCCGAAACATATATCTCACATAATCACATAAAATCTCATTTCAAGTGCATATAAGTTACTAGTTTCCCTTTGGAATCATTTCAGAACCTCAAAACTCTTTTAGAAACTAATTTATTTCATTAAAATCATAAAATTATAAGTCTAGGGCAGTAGCTATTTTAAATCACTCTTGAATGAGCTTTAAAACATAAAATCACACTCAACATATTCTTTGAGCTTTTCTATGCTTAAGAAAATCTTAAGACATAGATTATTGGCACTGGTGACTAGATGAAACTCACACCATGTAACATCCTAATTTTTAACCCAATACTCTAGAACATACTTAGGTTAATCATTAGTCTGCTACTTCATAGTTCTCATTTTTACTTAGAAATACGTAGCGGAAAATATCGGTAAATTTTTTTTTGAAAAACAAAGTGAGAGTCGCGTGATGCGATATATCATGTAACGAACAAAACATACATCTCATAACGTCATAGCATAAGGCACACCATGAATAACACTGAATATCATCTCATATATATATAACTTGCCCACTTATAAGTGTGAGACTTAATTTAGTACAAAGGAACACATGAAAGGAGATACAACATAACATAAACATAAACATAAACTACTCCCCCACCCGAGTGCATCTAATGGGATAACCTCTAAACAAAAGAAGGTTTATCCCCATCTAAGTGGTGTGTGCTCTAACCCGGGCCATCCACTGCCTCCTACTGGCGACTATCCCTCGAGCGTGGTACGTAACCAGGAAACTGAGCAAGCTCCTCCGGCGTGAATAGATGGGACGGGGCTCGGAAGTGACCTCCACGGCGTGGCCTCATCTCCGGTCAACGTGCGAGTCTCGGCTGAGTCACGAAAGGCTCGCTACCCTCCCCAAGGTCCATGGGTATGGTGGGGGAAGATCCCTCGGAGGGTACTTGGGTTGCCGAATCCTCAGAAGGATCCGTCTCCGAAAAAGACGACGGGCAACGGGGCACATACTCGGGGTAGTCTCGAGCGGCGGACGTGGATGGTGGTGAACGACGAAGCCTCTCCTCTAAGGGACGTGCGCGCTCGAACACCAGGTCATCGCCAAAAGGTAAGACGGGGGAGAAACGATGGGAATGTACAGGGGTAGTGAAGGGTCGACCCATGAACATGAATACTCTAACCGTGCATCGACCCACAAAATGGAATGACCCGTGGTCCGGGTCATGGTGCACCTCCCATGTCGGCGTGCCCACGAACACTACGAACGTTGCCATCTGAAGACGTGACGGAAAGAAAGAGATAGAGGGAGTGAGAATCTTGCTAAAGAATCTCAGTAGGGCCTCCTACTACCTAGGTGTCATCATCTACGTCCTCAGGAACCTTGGGTTTAATTATACAAAATGACTGAACGTGTATTAAGTTCATTTTAAACTTTAAAATATACTTTAGCCAATGTCTATTCATTTTAGGATGATCTTAATGTCATGAATGCAACATAATAGAAGATGTATGCATGGCACTACCTAATGCACATACATAAAACATAACATCAAGCATCATCATTCTTAGTGGCATAAAGTGGCAATAGAAACATTCATATGAGACAAACTTAGTGACATAATCATAATCATGAAACATCTCTTCCTCATGGGCCACCCTAAAAGACAATCGAACCGGTGTCACCCAGAACGTGTCACATGTCTAGGTTATGACCTCATACCTTAACTAGTCGTCACTAGTTCTTACATACCACTTAACGATAAGCGTATCATAAATCATAAATCCCGACTATCTGAGTACGGGTTAGGGGGCAATTCTCTTAGGGGTGCTCGGCCGAACCGGTGTCACCTAAGAGTATAAAATGGTACCGATGTCACATGAGTTCTATGGAGGTGCTCGGCCAAACCGGTGTCATCCTAGAACCCATCTTAAAACCTTAATTTTCAAAATCTCTTTAAATCCCCAAATTTGTCGGGAATTTGGCAGCACAAAGTCATTACGCCGAATTCCTTCCAAATTTGCTTTATGCCACATAAACATATATCCTCATGAATTCCTCATATCAATAACATCATCATCATTTACATACCACATGCATCATCATGGAACATTCAATCGCTTATCCTTACAGTAGCTTATGCTTTGACCCTTACGGGTCTTAATCATGAGATATGGTTCTCTAACATCCGTCGCTCATATTTTATGCACCTGAGGGCTCATAATTAAACATCATTCATAATCCTCATGTTCACACTTAAATCTGAATAGCATAGGGCAGAATTCCTAACTTGTGATTACGGGGTTCTAGAACTTACGTTTTAGACCCTTTCTTGGTTCCGTCTTCGCATAAGGCGCTATGAATTAAATCTAAATCAATTATGAGGCATTCCTATGCTTAAGGACTAATTATTATTCAGGTTTATCATGTTGTAAGGGTGCTGGACAGAATCCAGAAAAATAAATGTTCTAAGAGTTCTAAACTTTGCACTTTTACAATTTTCTAGTTACTAGTATCCCTATATGTGCTAGAATTCGATTCTAATCCAAATGTTACCAAGTTTTTCATGTCTAAACAATCCTAATCTGATTATGCTCCTATTCAAACAGTTTGGATAAGTTCCATAGACAAATGGGTCAAAACTATGTTAAATTCTAGCTTTACGGTATTTCTAGTTAGCTAGTTTCTTACCTATTATGCATAGAATCATTACTACATCATCATATGATATTTTCACACATTCTAACACATCAAAACATCATCATACAGCATCGCACTCATCATATCAGAACCGAAAACATTTAGCTTCAGTAAAGGATTTAAATTGACGTTTCTAGGTACATAAGTTAACTAGTTTCTCTTGGAATCAATTTAGAATTTCTAAAACTCTTTGCAAATCATTTTAATTCATCAAGAGGCTAAGAGAAGCCTTAGGTCAATGACCAAAATATATTTCATTTTCTAAAAGGGAATAAAGTCATATCTCATGATGACATAACCTTGTAAAAATTTGTAAAGCTTTAATAAAAACTTAGAACATAGACTATTAGACCTTGTAGCTAGATGAAAACTCATTGCAAGTCCATCATCACTACTTGGCCGAAAACATGCATTCAAAGAATGCATTCACATTAAACTTTAACTTGAAATGAAATGGGCAAGTCTTTGAGCTCTAGGTTCTTAAGTTATGACATAAAATAAACGTGCTCATGCTTTTCATTTTTAATCTTGCTTACAAAGTAAAGTGATGGCTTAAAATAAATATGCAAGGCATAACCTTAAACGTGCAACCTTGAAAGTAAATATGCGAGGCATAAACTTAAACGTGCAAGCTTGAAAGTAAATATGCAAGGTTCAGTTCTTTATTTTAGTGCTCTTGGCCCAACAACAATCGACTTTAAGGCCGAAATAGATAGGCATTCGAGAGATTAATTAGGTGATAATGCAAGTTCAATTCTTTATTTTAGTGCTCTAGGCCCAACAACAATCAACTTTAAGGCCGAAATAGAAAGGCTTTGAGAATTAAATTAAGTGATGATACAAGTTCCATTTTAATCTTTATGTTCTTAGGTGATAGCTTGAAAGTAAAGGTGCATAGCAAGAATGTAAATATAAATGCAAGCATAAAATAAATTATGCAAGTTCATTTTATCTTTCTAGAGCTCTTAACAAGACTTTAAAGGAACTTAAACCTCAACCCAAACTCATCAAACCAAGATAAAGTAAAGTCTAGAGTTCTTAGAACTCAACATAACATTTTTAGAAATCAAAACATTTTGCATGTAAGAGAAAAGGAAATGGCCGAAATTTCAAGGAACAAAAAGAACATTTTGAAAGTTTAGAGTCCATGATCTTGATGATATATTAACACCAACATCATGAGACCTCATCATTGAGTCCTTAGAACCATTTTAAATCACCATCAAAACTAAAGTTCTCAAGAGTTCAAGAAAGGAAAAACTAGAAACATTTTTTCTCAAGAACAAAGAGCAAGCTCTAGAGTTTGTTTCAAGTGATGAACATCATCATGAAACTCTCATCATCAAGCTCTCATTTCTTTGAACTTCAAGGCCCATGGCCGAAAATGAGAAAGAAAAAGGAGAAGAAAAGAAGTTCTAAAAAGAATCAAGAGAAACTATGAACATAAAGCTAGAGCAAGAACTTTAAAGAAAGGAATACATGAAAGGAAATCCCTACTTGATGTGATGAACTTGAAGATGGAAGAAGAAGATGAAGAAGATGAAGAGCTCCAAGAACTTGAAGAACACAAGAGCTTTGAGAGAAAAAGAAAAGCTTTAAGTGTTCCTAAACTTAGCAAATGATCTAAAAGTGGGGCAAGCTCCTTAAGGCATTCTATTTATAGAGAAATGAAACAAATGGAGGGTGCTCATGGAGGAGGAGAGCTTCGGCCATGTGTGCAGAATTGGAGGGCATCCATGAGTTCCATGAGGTGAGATAATGTGGTCTTGAAGCATGGTGAGGTATGGTTCAAAGCATGGTGAGGTATGGTTCAAGGTATGGCTCAAGCATGGCTTCAAGGAGTAAGAAAACAATTCAATCATGTGGCCAAAGAGAGCATGGCTGTTCGGCCATGTTACAGCCAAGGGGAGGTTTGTTTTGCAATTTAATTATGATTTAGAGTTGTGTTTAGGTGTATCTTTGATTATGCTTAAGATTAGGAATTTGTAAGAAAGTGTCTAGGTAAGGAAAATGGATAATTAGGGTGGTCTAGACATAATTAAGGAGTGGTCTTGCACCATTAGTGAGTTAGATCCTCAATTTAGAGTCTAAACAACTCTAGACACACTTCTTTGATTTAAGGAATTGGAGAGAGAAAACATTATTCAAGATTCCAAGACTAGGAATCTTGAGTTCTAAAAAGGGATTTAAGTTTAATCTAAGAAATTTTAGGTTCTAATTAACTTTAATAAATTATTTTGACTCTAAATTAATTAGGGAAATTAATTAATCTTCGTTTAGAGCCTAATATTGCTTAGGTTTGCTTAATTACGTCATTAAGCTCAAAAACACTATTCTAGGGGCAAAATCGTAATTTTGCACTAAAACTGGCCGGGACCACCGGGACTTGAACAGAGACCTCTAGACACATGAAAACGTGTTTTTAAACCTCTAGGGAAAGTTTCGAGCTCAAATGGCACTTCTACCCATGTAAAAACGCTATAGGGGTATCTTGGTCATTTTGACCCGAAACTGCGGAAAACGAGATTTTTGCTTCCGGAAGCATTCAAAGGCCATTCAATCCCCTTCAAACATTGAGTTGACCCTTCGAGGATGACCGAGTTGGTTACCCTCGAATTCGGATCAGGAAATGACCTCAGGGGCATTTTGGTCATTTCCCTCAGACAGAAAAATCGGGGTGTTACACCCCAAGCTCATCACCATCACATGGCCGAATTGTGCATTCAAGAGAATGCTTCCATATCCAACTTTTTCTTGAGATAAACTGACAAGTCTTTGAGCTCTAGAATTTTTAAGTGATAACAAGAATGTAAACATGTTATGCACTTCATTTTATTCTTCATTAGAAAAGTAAAGTGAGGGCTTAAAATAAACATGAAATGCAACTTCATTTTTATCTTTAAAGTTTAGGTGATGACTTGAAAAGTAAATATGCTAGACAAGGAAATGTAAATATGAATGCAAGTCCAATTCTTTATTTTAGTGCTCTAGGCCCCTTAGAGTATTCACTCTAAATCAACAATCAACTTTAAGATTGAAATAGGTGGACTTCGAGTTAATTATTTACGTGATATGAAAATGCAAGCTCTTGTTTTAGTCTTTAAGTTTTAGGTGTTGGCTTGAAAAGTAAATATGATATGCAAGGCATAAACTTAAACATGAGTACAAGTTCATTTTTATATAATTATTAGAGCTCATACAAGACTTTAAAGAACCAACATCTTAATCCCAAACTTAATCTCATCAAGACAAAATAAGCTTTAGAGTTCTAAGTACCAAGGTTTCAAGAAACCTTTTGGTGTGAACATAATCATCAAGCTCAAGGAAATGGATTCAAAAGAACAAAATAAATAACAACCTTCCTTTAGAATAAAAAACATGGCAAGGAAGGAGGAACCGAAACCAAAACCAAAAGGAAAGGAAAAGAAAAGGAAAACCGAAACCAAGATTAAAGAAAAGGAAAGGAGAAACCACAATGTGTTAAGATCAAAACTAAGTTTTAAGCTTTAGAGGTTTCTCAAATGATAACCATAAGACCATTGTCTTGAAACCTCATCATCAAGCTAAAATCTATCCTTTTAAAACCAAACTTCATAGCCAAGAATAAAAAGAGAGGAAAAGAGTTTGGACCAAGAGAAACTAGAACTTTTCATATCAAAACATCAACATAAAAGTTAAAGCTTTTGAAAAACAAAACCCCTACCAAGTGGTGAAGAGGAAAGCTTGGTTCTTTTAGTGAAAATGAGAAGAGGAATTTCTCCCAAGGTGGCTTGAAGTTTCGGCCAAGGTGAGGAGAAAAGGAAGGTGAGGTGTTTTCTTTGAGCTTTGTGTTTTAAGAGGTAGTGTGTGGTTGAGAGGTGGTGATATGAGGTTGAAGTATGGTGGTTTTCTGAGAGCAAGAAGAAGAAGATGAAAAGAACTCTTGAACTTTGAGAGAAAAAGAAAGAACTTGAAGTTGCTCTTGAAAACTCAAAGCTTAACAAATGATTTAAAGGTTCTTACAAGTTCATTTGCATGTGTATTTATAGAAAAAAAAAAACCAAGGGTGTATGACTGGAGGGGGGCTGAAACCTCATGTTCCATGAGGTAAGAGAATTGGTTTCATGGAGGCATGGTGAAGTATGGTGTAGGTATGGCTAGGTATGGTCTTAGGTATGGGCTTAGGCATGGTTCCTTGAGTGTGTAATTTTCCACATGTAAAGGTGTGGTGGGAGGTATGGGTGACCATCATGGAGGCATAGGCATGAGGAGATATTTTTCTTTCTTTTGTATTAGGAATTGAGTTTAGAGGAAAACATGATTAGGAATTGTTAATGGAGTGTTTGGCCTAGTAAGTTAGTGATTAACCTACTCAAGACATAATTAGAGAGTTGTCTTGCTCACTTAGTGAAGTCAATCTTTATTAAGTAGGAATCCAATGCCAACATGTTTCCTTGATTTAGGGAATTGGAGAGAGAAAACACTATTCCTAGATTCCTTTCTTAAAGAATTAAAACTAGAAAAGAGTTTTGAGTTTCTCTAAGTAATCTTAGGTTCTAATTAACCTCAATTAATTATTTTGACTCTAAATTAGTAATTAGAATTTACTAATCTTTAATTAGAGCCTAATATTGCTTAGGTTTCGCTAAACATATCATTAGGCCTAAAATGTACTATGCAGGGCCAAAATCATAATTTTCTCAAAAACTGCCTGAGACCTCCGGGGCTTAAACAAACCTTAAATAACTCTTAAAAACGACATTCCAAACTTCCGGGTGAAGTTCAGGCCCAAATCGGCAATTAATTCTGTGTTAATTAGTCGCAGGATTATTTTGGTCATTTTGCGCATCGGAACTCAAAATGAGATTCTTATGCTCTATTAGCACACATAACACACATAACCCCCATTTAACATCAACACATCTACTCGAGGTTTGCCTGGACTGGCTTTCCTTGATTCCTGAGTAAAAATAATCTAAGGGGCATTTTGGTCATTTGTATGTAGGGAAAAATCGGGGCGTTACTGGGGACACGTTGCAGAGCTTCTAGGACCATGAAGAATGGGGCATGTGGAGATTTTACGAAGGCAACAATTTGAAAATGAAAGGTGTAACATCCTAATTTTTAACCCAATACTCTAGAACATAATTAGGTTAATCATTAGTCTGTTACGCCATAACTTCCTTATTACTTTAAAATACTTAGCGAAAATACTAGTAAATTTTTTTTTTTTTGAAATATAAAAGCAAAGTGAGAACCGCGCGACACGTTAATTAATAATGCATGAAAGTAAATAAAGCAAGTATCGCATAGCAACATGACATAAGCAAGTAAAGGCACATCACAATAGAACTGAACTGCATATTTATATAATAGTACATGACATGCCCACTCATGGAGAGTGGGGCTTTGTTTAGTACGTCATGAACAACTACAACTAAAAAGCGAATACAAAGGAAAGTACGACGGAAAATATAAAAGCAACTCCCCTACCCAAGTGCAACTAAAGGGATAACCTCTAAACAAAAGGAGGTCTATCCTCGTCTAAGTGGTGTGTGCTCTACCCGGGTACTCCATCGATCGTAAGTCACCTCCTATTGACGTCCATCTCACGAGCGAGGCACATACCTGGGAAACTGGGCGAGCTCCTCAGGCGTAAAGAGGCTGAACGGGGATCGAGAGTGACCCCTGCGATGTGGCCGCATCTCCGGTCATCGTGCGAGCAGTGGCTGAGTCACGGTATCCTCACTGCCCTCCCTCATCAGTGGTGGAATGGGGGCGGAGCTCTCACTGTATGGATGGGTAGGCGAGTCCTCCGACGAATCGGTCTCCGAGAAGTAAGTCCAGGGCACATAGTCGGGATAGTCACGCATGGCTAAGGCGGCAGTGTGCATGCGGAGAACTCTCTCATTATGCGTACGCGCACGCTCAAAAACCCGTTCGTCATTGCCGTAGGGTGCTGTCGGGGAGAAGCGATGGGTATGCATGGGGTGAGCAAAGGAACGCCCCACGAACATGAAGGCTCACACCGTGCACTGTCCCTCAAAATGGTATGACCTGTGATCCGAGTCATAGTGCACTCCCACGTCGGGATGTCCACAAAAACCATGAACGTCGCCATCTGAAGATGTGACGGAAAGAAAGAAATAGAGGGAGTGAGAATCTTGCTAAAGAATCTCAGTAGGGCCTCCTACTACCTAGGTGTCATCATCTACGTCCTCAGGAACCTTGGGTTTAGTTATACAAAATAAGTGAGCATGCATAAATATCTATTTTTAGGTTCTGAAACATAATTAGCCAAGGTCCGTTCATTTTAGCATGAATCTTAATGACATAGATGCAATCATATTAAAGAATGTATGCATGGCTTTACTTAATGCAAGAATGATAATCTCAATCAATAGGAACATCATAATAGTGGCATAAAGTGGCAATTAAATTCTCGTATGGGAAACTTTGTGACATAAACATCATAATTTACTTCCTCATAGGCCACCCTAAAAGACAATCGCTCTGGGGGTGCTCGGCCGAACCGATGTCACCCAGAACGTGTCACATCTCTAGATTATGAGCTCATACCTTAACTAGTCGTCACTAGTTCTTACTTATCAATCCCGATAAGCGTAACATAATCATAAACATAATCCCGACTTATCCAAAGACGGCTAGGGGCATTTCTTGGGGGTGCTCAGCTGAACCGGTGTCACCCAAGAATTCATCTTGGTACCGATGTCACATGAGTTCTTTGGAGGTGCTTGGCCGAACCGGTGTCATCCGAGAACTCATCTTAGTAACTTATAAAAATCTCATAGGTTTTCAAAAACTTTCTAAGTCCCGAATTTGTCAGAAATTCGGCAAAGATAATCAGCAGATGCCGAATTTCTTCCAAATTCTTCTTTATGCCACATAAGTCATTCAAACATGCATCCTCCATCATAATTTCCATGCATTCACATAATCATTCTCATATGTTTACAAGCAACATTAAAATTCGTTATGCTCTTGCTCCTACGGTATCTTATGCTTTGACCCTTACGGGCCTTAAACTTGTGATGTAATTAACCTATCATCTTCTATCAACCTTTTATGCACCTAAGGGTTCTCTTCTAATAAATCTCATTACTATTTATGCACTCTATTAAATCTGAACAACATCATTCCTTAGGGGCAGCATTATAAACTTAAAATTGCGGGGTTCTAGAACTTATGTTTTAGACCCTTTCTCGGTTCTGTCTTCGCCTAAGGCGCTATGAGTTAAACCTAAACCAATTATGAGACATTCCTATGTCTAAGAACTAACTATAAACCATGTTCTCCACATTATAAGGTTGCTGGACAGATTCTAAAAATTAAATGTTCTAAGAGTTCTAGAATTGCGGTTTTACAGTTTTCTAGTTACTAGTTTCTCTATAGGTGCTAAAATTCAATCCTACTTCAATTGTAACCAAATTTTTCATGATTAAAAAATCCTAATCTGATTATATTCCCATTGAAACAGTTTGGGCAGTGTCCAAAGGTAAATGGGTTAAAACTATGCTAAATCTTGACTTTACGATTTTTCTGGAAAACTAGTTTCTCTCCTATCATGCATAGAAATGTTCCTACCTCATCATACTTAATTTTTACTCATTCAAACACATCAAAACATCATCATACAGCAGCAAAATTATCATGGAAGAACCGAAACATTAAGCCTCCAAAAAGATGCATAACTTGATATTTCTAAAACGTATACATTGCTAGTTTCTCTTGGAACCATTTTTAGGACTTCTAAAACTCTTTTGCAAACCATTTCATTTTGTAAAAGAGCTAAAAACATTCTTAGGTCAGTGACCACTTAATCCCTCCTTAAAAGAGTATCAAATTCGTAAACCTTGTTGGTCTTAATCTTATAAACTTCATGAGGTTTTAAAGAGAATCTTAAAACTTAGATTGTTGACCCTTGCAGCTAGATGAAACTCATTCCAAGTTCATCATCACTACTTGACCGAAGCTATGCATTCAAAGAATGCTCCCACATTAAACTTTAACTTGACATAGATTGGGCAAGTCTTTGAGCTCTAAGGTCTTTAAGTGATGACATAATTTAAACATGCTATGCACTTCATTTTTATTCTTCATTACAAAGTAAAGTGAGAGCTTAAAGTAAATATGCAAGACTTGAATTATAAATATGCAAAGCTTGAATTAAATATGCAAGACTTGAAATGTAAATATGCAAAACTTTAAAATATAAATATGCAAGTTCATTTCTTTATTTTAATGCTCTAGGCCCAGCAACAATCGACTTTAAGGCCGAAATAGAAAGGCTTTGAGATTTAGTTAGGTGATGGTGCAATCCTCATTTTAAATCTTTATGTTCTTTAGTGATGAAAAGTAAATATGCTAGACAAGAATGTAAATATGAGATGCAACCCATTCTTTATCCTTTAACTTTAAGTGATGGCTTGGAAATTAAATATGAATGCAAAGATCAAAGTAAATATGGAATGCATAAGCTTGAATTTAAATATGAATGCTAGTCCATTTTATTTCTTATTAGAGCTCATACAAAACTTTTAAAGGAACTTAAACCTCAACCCAAACTTATCATGACAAGATAAAGTAAAGATAAGAGTGAACCTCAAGGGTTCTTTAAAAACACAAAGTTTTTTTTCTTGAAATGTAGACATAAATAACATTTTTATTAAACTCAAGTTCTAGAGGCCTTATTATGATGAACACATAGTCATCATCTAGAAGCTCTCATCATCAAGCCATTGTGAACCTTATTGGCCAACATGGCCGAAAACATGGAGAAAGAAAAAGAAAAGGAACCGAAACTTTTGAGAAGAAAAGAAACATTTGAAACTCTAGAGACCATGATCTTGATGATGCATTAACACCAACATCATGAATCCTCATCATTGAGTTCATGTAACCATTTTAAGACATCATCAAAGTGAAAGGTTTTCAAGGATTCAAGAAGATAAACTAAAACATCTTTAACTCAAGAACAAGGATCAAGCTTTAGAGGTTTGTTCAAGTGATGAACATCATCATGAGACCCTCATCATCAAGCTCTCATTCCTTTGCTCTCAAGGCTCATGGCCGAAAACAAAGAGGAGAAGAAGAAGAAAAGAAGTTCTAAAAAGATTCAAGAGAAACTATGAACACATAAAGAGATTAAGAACTTTAAATGAAATAAGCTCTTGAAAGAAAATCCCTACCAAGTGATTTGAGGATTGGGATGAGAGAAGAGGATGAAGAACTTGAAGAACTTGAAGACTTGAACTTGAGAGAAAAAGGAAACTTTGAAGTGCTCTTTGAAAACTTACATTTAGCAAATGAACCCAAAATGATGCAAGTTCACCCAAGCAAGCTATTTATAGAGAAATGAAACAAATGCAAGGTGCATATGGGGGTGAGGGCTTCGGCCATTACAGCATCGCCCCATGAGTTCCATGAGGTGAGATAATGTGGTCTTGAGGCATGGTGAGGTATGGTTCGAGGCATGGTGAGGTATGGTTCAATGTATGGTGAGGTATGGTTCAAGGTATGGCTCAAGCATGGTTCTTTGAGTGAGAAACAATTCAACATGTGATGTAAAAGGGAGAGAGATGGCCGAAACTTGCATCAGCCATGGGGAGGGTTTTCTTGCATTTTAATTGTGATTTAGAGTTGTGTTTAGGTGTATCTTTGATTAAGATTAGGAATTTGTAAGAAAGTGTTTAGGAGAGAAAATGGGTAATTAAGGTTGTCAAGACATAATTAAGGAGTATTCTTGCTCATTAGTGAGTTATAAACTCATTTTAGTGTATAAACAATTCTAGACACAATTCCTTGATTTAAGGAATTGGACAGAGAAAACACTATTCAAGATACCAAGAGTGAAATCTTGAGTTTTAGAAAAGAGATTTAAATCTAATCTAAGCAATCTTAGGTTCTAATTAATTTTAATAATTATTTTGACTCTAGATTAATTATTCGATTAGAGCCTAATATTGCTTAGGTTTGCTTAATTACATCATTAAGCTCAAAAACACTATTCTAGGGGTAAAATCGTAATTTTGCACTAAAATTGCCCGGGACTGCCAGGACTCACACAGATGTTTTAAAACATATAAAAACATTGTTTTAAACCTCTGGGGAAAGTTTCGGGCTCAAATGGCACCTTTACCCGCGTGAAACGCTATAAGGGTATTTTGGTCATTTTGACCCGAAACTGCAGAAAATGAGACTTTCGCCTCCAGAACCACTCAAGGGTCATTCAATCCCCTTCAAACATTGAGTTGGCCCTTCGAGGACTGCCGGGTCGGCCATCCTCGAATTCCAGGCCGAAAATGACCTCAGGGGCATTTTGGTCATTTTCCACTCAGATAAAAAATCGGGGCGTTACAAAAGGTATACACAAATAAGCATTGCCTACTATTAGATTATATGGCAACATGTTAAAAGCGATGTATTTTTAGGTTAAGACAACGCTCTTGAAGCGGTGCCTTAAATTCTGTTGCCTTTGCCTAACGCAAACGCCACCCTTATAAAAGCATTGCCTTAGACCAAAAATATTGTAGTGAATAGCGAATCATCTTCTGCCCGTGAAAAACTAGAGATTCCAACAACCTAGGTTAAAAATTAATTTGATTAGAAAAAAAAAGATGTTCTAACATCATCCAATTAATACACCCAATTAGACATTTCAATATCTATATATTATCAACCAATACAACAAAAAATATCAAGTTAAATCAATACCCAAATTGTAGAAGCAAATTTGAAATAGAAAAAGGTATAAAAGCCCAACTTGTAAAGCTCTAGGGCTTCTAGCTCAAGATGATCTTCCAAAAATGATTTTCCTTACTTCTAGCTCTTCCAAATAGCTCTAATACCATCCTTCAATAGTAGGGTATGATATCTCAAGTTGGGAATGTAGGTTGAAAAGCACACGAGAAGGGGGGTCAAATCGTGCTTGGACTTTTCTTTTCCCTTTTTCGTTTTTGAAAAACTAAAACAAATACTATCAAGTTTGAACTTGAAGTGTAGCGGAAACAAATGTTAGTATACTTCAAAAAGTAACTTTCTAAACTATTAAATGCATTAATAAAAATTTTTCCAAAACACAATAAAAAAGAGGCACAACGCAGTAAATAAAAGAGAGTTAAGGAAGGAAAAGATAATGCACTAATATTTTTATACTGGTTTGGGCAGCCTATCTATATCTAATTCTTAGCCACCATTAAGTTCCACTAACACCTTTCTCAACCCGAGAAAGTTAGATAGTCTTTATAGTAGCCTTCTATAACTCTTACTAGTGACCAATAGCTCACTCTATTGTCACATCTGAATAGTCTTTGACTAGTCTCTCCAAGCTAACTCCATGACCAGTAACTCTCTCTATTATCACCTTACAAGTAGTCTTTGCTTAGCCTTTTACTCTGTGACCATTTCAAAGTTTGTTGATGATTATTTGATTGTGATTATGATGATTGAAGGTTATGTTATAAACTAGCTTCAAAGATTGATTGAAATCTTCACTTGAAATGTACTTTTTAAAGTCATGTGCTACTTTCTAAAGATCAGAGCCTTGGTTTCTTGTACATGAGAATATTCTTCAATCAATTAAGCATATGTACATTCATTCCATGATATATTTTTTACTTTCATTAGTTTCAATCTCCTCAAATGAGATGAGACATGTTTTCATATGTCATGTGAAAATATTTTTGTTTTAAGAACAGTGTATGCTAACATGATAAGACCCATTTATTGCTTCAAGAAACTCAAGGGAAATATTAGTCCTTCTTCAAAATATTTTCTCAATGATTAGTTATGTTATCACTCACAACATATAGCATTGAAGCTTTCTGAAGGGCTATAGAGCTAACAGTTACAACTCCTTTCATTTTCTCTAGTCCATTCTTTGTCACTTTAGTTATATCCAGTTGAAAGGATTAAGCAACACAAGCACTTATTTTAAGGTTAATAGGGTGTACCAGTCTTACTTGCCCAATTTACCAATTTTTAGCCAGAAATGCCATTCAATAAAAACCAGATTTGAATGGCTTTTTTTGGCTAAAACAGTTAAACTAGGAAAGTGGAGCTGAACCGGTATATCCTATCGCAATTTTTTAGCTATCACTAAACTCATCACCTTGTCGATTCCCAGTTTAACTAGTCAAACTAATTTCAAGAACCATGAGTAAAATTCTCACTGGCCTAGATTCGTTTTGTTTGATGTTAATTTAATGAACATTGCTATTCTAATGCCCAAAAGTATATGTCCAATTGGGACACTAATAAGTATACATTTGTATGCATATTTTGTACCCTATTCTTAGTGTCCTAGCTCTCTTTTATGCTTAATTGTATGCATTTGTTTTATGTTTGAGTTTGGACATTGAATTGAGCATTAATGAGAATTTTCTGCATAATTGCACTTCTAGCACTATTTTGTGTTTTGCACTTAACTATAGTTCTAGAACTCTAAAACTTATGCTCTTTGACTTTTAGGAAAGCTAAGAGGATTATCTACAACTTTCATGAAGAGGTCAAAAGTCGGATCAAAAGTCTAGCTGGTCAAAATAAGCCCAAAAGTCAGAACTGAGATGCTGAATTTTCCGATTGGGCATGCTTCGATAATCAAGGCATATCTCCGTCATCCAAAATCCAAATGAGGAAAATAATAATATGTCCATTTTAAAGAGAAGCAAAAGATATACAACTTTCATGAAGACACCAAGAGCTAATTTAGTCGTTTCATGGGTCAAAAATTAAGAAAACTCGCTACAGTGAGCCAAGATCACTATAGGGACCCCTGATGTTGCCATTCCAAATTTTGGTTCAGGAGGCTCGCTACAGTGAGCTTGAGTCGCTGTAGTGAGCTTTGAAGATTTGTGACAGGGCTATATGTGGTTTAATGTGTTTTTAGGTCTTTAAATGATCCCCAAGCCCTTAGAACAGAAACGCACAACCCTTTAGCTCAAAATAGTTTAAATTAGATTAGGTTAGACTTTCCTTTTCTTCTTTCTCTCTTCCCATCTCCTCCTTCTTCTTCCACCTTCCTCTTTCCTCTTCCTCACCCACTCTCTTTTTTTGTCTCTTAGGTTACATTTTATTTTCTATTTTTATTGTAGTTGTTTCATGGAGGAGTGAGTTTGTAACTTGTATTAAGGATTCTCCAAGTCCAAGGATTTGTCTTGAGGCTTGCATATTTAATGAATACATGGTTTGGTTTCTCGATTTTCCTTCTCTTACATTCCTTCCATTCCCCATGTGTTTATATTGATTAATTGATTGCTGATTATGATATGTGAATATGTGAGTATGTGGTTGGAATGAATCTTGATTTTGTATGCTAATTCATAATTATGGGTTGGATGCATAATTGGGATCATTGACTAAGCATGAGTTGATTGATTGATTATTAGTGAATGCTTGGTTAGCTTAGAAAATTGGGATTAATTCTTGATTGAGGTTAGACTAATGTAATTGGTGCTCAAGTTAGTGTATGCATTTAGGGGTTGAGATCTCAATTACTTAGGTGTTATATGCTAGCTAGATACTTGGTGGTTGATTGATTACTAAGTGAATTATGGTTCCAAGGTGTGTGATTACATGATTCTAGCACAAGTTAGTCACCTATCATGTGTTTGATGAAATATGTGTGTCAATGATAAATGGATTCTTTGGCTAGGAAATCATTGTGCTAGTGCTTTAGGTAATTGCTAGCTATTTCCTTGTTTTAGTTTATATTATATTTTTGTTTATTGCACTTACTGGAAAAACCCCTTTGTTACATAGTCTATTAGTTCACCAATATCGTTGGGAGACGACTTGAGTTGCATATCATTATACTATGTTTTGTTCCAATTTAGTTTTAAATAAATTTATTAATTTGTTAGAGTTAGAGACGCGACACTCTAGTCCCTATTAAACACCCACTCTATCATCTTTGGATATGACGGATGAGTGAAGAAAGTTGGGGTCATCATTACATCCAATGATAATGGAATGAGTGTCTCAATTGGACACCCACTTTTAGGTGTTGAAATAACATTTTTGTAATTTAATTCTAATTGAATCGGCCCATTATGAATTAAAGCTCTCCTATCATTGATCCATTTACAAGACTCCAACCGAAAATCAGACTTAACAAGAACCATATCTTTAAATCAAACCCAATGTTGGTAACTGTGAATATATTACTGAATGCTGTAATTTTTTACCGTTCATTTTGCCACCTTAGGAGCTAGAACTTAAGACTCTGCACGCAGTAACTCAATCTCATCAAAGGAGGACAGTTGAAGATCTTTCAAAGCCTGCAGGGCGATGGAGACGACAGAGTAATGAGCATGCGCTTTGTTCTGAGTGAGCCGGCAACCCCGGAAAGCCATTTATTGCTTGACAGTTTGTCTCATGATCCAAGATTATGGTAAATCTTGGGACCATTTCCCCCCTTCACCATTTGCATAAGCTAAGTTGTCATGCATGGCCACAATACATTAGCGAGACGTTGCCAGCAGCCAAACAACTAAATCCAAATTTCGGGGTCATCATCATGTTCTGTTGTACAGAAAAGATAACGTCTTTGTTGGTAAGAGTAGATGCTAACTACCATATGAGATGCAAGCCTATATGGCTGAGAATGTATATAAATTTATGTCTATCCCTAGATTTCATTAACAATTGTGTTATTTCAATACTAATTCTTGGGTGTCTTATCCAGACACTCACCTCATCACCATCTCATCCAACGGTGATAAGATGTGTGTTTAGATAAGATAGTTAAAAGTGTGTGTTGAAATAAGATGATTGAAATTAAGGGCTAAAGTATTCATGGCCATCTACATATTCCAGACACGTAGAAAGCTACTACTAAGCTAGTCTATTCGGTTAGGCCTGGCAGCGGTTGGATCATTTAGCTAGAGGTGGTCCAATGTTAGGACCATTTGTCACAACATGTAAAGACTACGACTTGTGCTACTAAAATAATCCATTTTCGCACAATTATTCTTGGATTTACAATTATATGTGTGCTCTCACAAATTACAAATTCTACTAGCCCTTCTCGTGAGTTTATGAGCTTGTTATTTCCTTTCTCTCTCTCGATACACTGAAAATCTATGCTAAAATGAACTATATGATATATATATATATATATATATATATATATATATATATATATATATATATATATATATATGTTTTGGTCCTTTTTTTCTCACTTGTACCATACAAGGTTGTGGGATGTAGGTTGAATTCGGACTCAGATCGAATTCAGCATCAACAAATGTTAAAAGCTGACTTTACAAAGTTCATTTCGGCAGAGATATGACCACCTGTGCCTCATAAAAGCTAGTTTCTCTGTGTGATACCAACGAACGGTACCTATATTAACATTATTGTGTTCCAATTAATGGCTCAACAGATCCTTGGATCACTCGCATTCAGTAAGATACCGATTTCTGTAGACAAAGATCTAAGCCCATTATAAATCGAAACAGCGACAAAAACAAATGAAAAGGGCAACTATATGCGTCTAATGTCTATGATTTGGAAGGAGATTCAACAGGGAAAAATCCTTAATTTAGTACCTGGAGCTAATATAACTACATATCATTTGCTGTATATGATCTCGATCATATAATTATATGGGTTAACACTAACTTTTATTTAATAATATTTTTAATGCTATATTTAATTAGTATAACACGTTAAATAATACAGGTTGAAAACTTCTTCGTAATTGCTTCACTGTTAATTGAAAATTCTTGCGATATGAAAATGGCCATGATCCAAGAAGAGAAGCCTCAGTCTGAATTGCTTGGTATGGAAAATTCCAAAACAGTGAGATACTTTTCATCGACTGAAGCTACTATATAATTATATATAGAATAAAACTCCAATTCAGTCCATCATATTTATAGCGAAGAATAAATTAGTCCCTCGTACTTAGAAACTTCTATCATAATCTCCCAAATTTTAGAAATTGGGACAAATTAATCCCTCATTTAAAAATCTTATTGTGATTCCTCAAATTTCAAAGATAGGACGGGTTAATCTCTCCGTCAAATTCCAAATGTCCTATTAATCTGCTTATTTATACTGTTAATTTTAACAGTAGATCCTAACTTATCTCACGACAAACATTCACAGAGAGAGTATTGTATTATCAATGTCTTTTGGGAAAAGAAACACAAGAACTTCAAGAAATCTTTTTTATTAGAGAAAAGAAAAATAAGTATTTTAGAAATCTATGTTCTCGGTAAAGCAAAAGACAACTTAAATTCAAAATCTTTATTCTAATAGTGAGTTATGTCAAGAGAGAAGATAAAGAAAAATGTCTAAACGATATCATTTAGAGGAGTAAAGCGAGTTAGAACTCACAATGAAAATTAATAATATATATAAACAAGTTAATAGAATACGCATTTTCATTGACGACTCAAATGATAATTTGACAAAGAAATTAATTTGTCCCTATTTTTAAAATTTAAAGGACCATAATTGGACTTTCTAAATCTGAGGGACTAATTTAATTTGTTCCTCACTATAAATTTGAAGGAATAAATTAGGGTTTTAATTTTTTTTTTTTTGGGTACAAGCTAGCTACTGCATGATTAGTTATGTATCTAAACTAAAGAGTGATAATACATCCTCCTAATAATCAAGCTAAAAATCCTCCTAATCCAAAATTTCATTTGTAATAACATAGGATGTAATTTAGAAAATATTTATGGACAATTGAATACGTCTTAGTGTAATTTCATAAATAAGAATGATTCTTAAGCACGCCAATTTAGAGTATCTATCATTTCATTTAGCCTGTATATTTTCATCTGATGTGATTGGTTATAGGAAGTTGAGATATTTTAACAACAGGGAAACACGAGTGTCTTCACAGTTACACCTCAAGAGTGGTGTCAACCTAAATGAGTTGAAGTTATTGAGCGAATGAACCTTTTTCTAGCACTTGCATGTGCCTTGTCCTTGCCTTTTTCACGAATCACATTGAATTAACTTCTCGTAGTTCCACTTTATGACTTTGGATAAGCTCAGCCTGACCTCTCATTTTTCACTAGTCACTACTTTGCAAATAATCCCAGAATTCTAGATATGGTGGGGTCACGTTGCTCACCCACTTTCCATGCACGGGATGGGACCAATTTCCCCCACAAACACAAATTAAATCAAGTGATTTGTTAATCCTTTGCTGAATCATTGTTTTAGACCTTTTAGTTTTTCCGAGTTGGATGCATACGGCTTGATTTTAATGATTGTAAGTATAATTCTGACAAATGTTATTAGTATTACAGGTTTTACTAATCAATGTCCTTAACGATAAAAAAATAAGTAAGTTGTAAAACTTTTTAGTGAATCTCATACATTTAAAACACAAAATCTCATTTTTCCAATACCAAAATTTCCTTTTTTGCTTCCTTAAACAATGTCATTAGGGTACTAGTTAGATAAACACTTATTTTAAAAATCATTAAAGGTTGCTTTAAAAGAAGAAAAAAATCGCACGTACTGGATATTTATTTG
The DNA here is from genome assembly GCA_031216125.1 of Dalbergia cochinchinensis. NCBI lineage: Eukaryota > Viridiplantae > Streptophyta > Magnoliopsida > Fabales > Fabaceae > Dalbergia > Dalbergia cochinchinensis. The sequence continues at coordinate 27,809,910 of CM062371.1, forward strand.
GTTAGTTAGTTAATAGTTACTAATTGGTTTTGGTGAGTTAGTTTTACTAATTGTTAGTTATTGGCAAGCATCCATATGTGCTATAGTGTATATATATTTGATTGTTATGAGTTAATTAATATTTAATTATAGATGTCTATATCTTTAACATATTCTATAATGATTTGGTATGATATTGTGCTTCTCCTCTTTTGGCTATAAAATAGTCATTTGGGTGCTCCATTTATGAACACAATAATTCAAAATTACATCTTCTGTATCATTTCTTTTTCTCAATTACTCTCATTTCATAGCATGTTATCAACTCGAATTAACTCTCCAAAATAATCATCCATTTAATACCATCGAATTAGCTCATTTGAAGGAGGGATATGTTAGCAACAAAATGTTTAATACAATTTAATGTAGTAGGTTAATAATATATTAAATCTAAAAGAGTTTAAAGTTACCATCCCTTTTCAAGTCCTCTCCTGGGTGCTTGACCCACTAGTGTGTAGCGACCCGTCTTCCACTCCTACCATCATATCTCCTTAGCATCTTTTAGGATGTCAGTCCAATGGGCCACGGGTAGTTATACTTGCACTGTTTGACCTTTATAATCCAATGGAGGTCCTCAAGAAAAGGATCAAAGCTGTTACATAGATGAACCAAATTGAATACAATGATAATATTTAAACATTATACACATTCTAAAATTAAAATATGTGATAAAAAATTTGTTTCAACTTACCAGTCTTTACTGTCTAGCCTAAGCTAGCAAGCGACCTACCATTTGGGCCGAGTGGCTTACCATCTGGACTGAGCAACTTATCATTAGTGTCCTATGTTTGTGACCTACATAAGGAAGCAAGGGTCTGATGAGACATTAGGTTAGGAGTTGGGCTAGTTGTAGGGTTAGGGCTAGGGTCATTACTATGGATGAGATGTGATGAGGAATAGCGTAAAGGTAGAGGGCCAACATACCCAGGAGTGGGCATTATCTAGAAGGGAGGAGTAGTGATGGCAGGGACAATGGTAGAGGTGGTGGGAGGGGAGAAGGTGGTGGTGGTGGCAGGGGAAGTAGTAGAGGTGGTGGTGGTTAAACTTACCTTCTTAGGTCAGTCTCTGCCTTTACCAATCATATTGAAACGATTACACAATCCACAAAAAGATATAATTACATATATAAATTTAGAATTAGTGCAAGACATTGTTGCATATAATATTTAACACCTCGGTCAATTTCAAAGTTGAGGGCTATTTTCATCATCACTACTATCCTCTATTTTATCTTCGAGATTTCTCATTTGGTAGTAAACTGTGCATTCAATTATGTCAATTGCCCTAGTAGTCAAAGGAAGAGGATTTTCAGGATCATTTATATCAATTAATACCCTTGAAAGGGCTGGATCGTCCACTTCATAAGCATCTTCAATTGTATTTTTCTCTACATCAACCATTCCTCTTATCTTTGTCTTATTTACAGCCCTCTAGATTGATATAGTTTCCCTAGGATAAGACATATAATAAACTTGTCTAGCATTTTTTGCAATAATAAATAGATCATAACTTGAATATCTTCTAGTGTGATTGATTTCAATGATTTTATAATTATTGTGTTGTCATGTCCTAGTTAGTTGCATAGAATCATACCATTCACATTTGAATAGTACACCTCTTTTTGTGGATTCACCAACGTACTCAAACTCAAGGATTTCCTTAGCCATATCATACCAATCACATTCTCTGTCCTTAGCATCACCTTATACACAAACACCAGTGTCTTTGGTTTTTATTTTCCATACCCCATTCGGCCATATGGAACTTGTGCCTACTACCATAGTACATGTAGGCTAACTTACAGCTTTATTTTTGGGCCCCCAAGCTAAATTAAACAAATAGGGACATGTTCCATGGTTATTTTTGCCATGTGCCTACATAGATAAAGTTTCTAATATCAAATTGACTTGTATCAAACATAATTAGCTAACAACAATGTATTAAGGTACATAATTTGACAAAATGAACATACATGTAATCTGAACCAGTCCAAAAAATTTTAATGAGAATATTGACCATATAGTTGTTCAAAATATCTATTGTTGTAAATATCTTTAAAATCATTTCAAGGATGCATAACATCACAATTTCTCAAGAAAAGGGTTATTGACTTACATTTTGAATGGTTGCAGTTCATTACAACTTGGCAAATATGTAAGTATGCAGAATTCTACTCCTTGAAAGCCAACTATCAAGGCCTATACTTTCCAACAGTGTAACACCCTAATATTCAACCCAATACTACTAGCATGTATTGAGGCTAAATATTAGTTGTTACTTCTTGATTTAGTTCTATTATCTTTGAAATCACTTACTGAAAATACTAGCCAATTTTTTTTTGTAATAAAACCTCAATAAAGTATGAGCCGCGTATAATGTAATCGAATGATATCGTAAAGTGCGGAAATGTAAACACATAAAAGGCTCCATCCACAGCATCATGAATACATATACTGAAATACCTCATGCATTAATACTTAAGATTCCCACCAATAACGGTGGGACTATTCAATACATAGAATGCAATACAACTGAAAAGTAGGAAATACATGAAAACATAAACGATACATGCAAGAGAATACCCATATCCAAGTGCATCTGAAATGGATAACCTCAACATAAAAGAAGGTTTATCCTAACTACGTGTCGTGTGTGCACTAAGGACTACCCTCTAAACCATACGGCTACAGTCACGGGTAAGGTGGGACACAGCCGATCTACGGGCAAAGCGCGGCAGGAGTGGGCACTCAGACACGTCCTCCATGCTGAGGTCGCATCTCGGGCATCCGAGCCCTCCATGGCTGGGTAACCATCTCCTCACTGCCTGCTGGCACACGTGGGGGAGTGGGGGCAGAGTCCTCTCCATACATGTGGGCGGGTGGCTCTTCCGAAGGGTCTTCCTTCGAATGCTGCGAACGGGGTACATATTCAGGTACGATGCCCGAGCCTGCGGTGTAAGTCTGGAGGATCCTCTCATTGCGTGTGCGAGCGCGCTCAAAAACCATGTTGTCGCCATAGGGCGACATTGGGGGGAAGAGGTAGCTATCTACAGGATGGACGAATGGCCGTCCAGGAAACATAAAGACGTGAATAGTGCAGCGGCCTTCAAAATGATACGATCTGTGCTCCGGATCATAATGGAACTCCCAGGTGGGTGTCTCAATATAGAGTACGAACGTCGCCATCCGAATCTAGAGACGTAACGGAAAGAAAGAGATAGAGGGAGTGAGATTTCTTACCAAGAAACTCAGTAGGGTTTTTCCTCATATCTAAGTGTCATCATATACGTCTCCAGGGACCTCAGTTTCTTAGTAAAAACATGGGCATATAATGGTTCAATTATGAAGTTTGAAAATGTTAACTTCCGAGGCCCATTCCTTTTAATTATGAAAACCTCTTTGTTACATAGTTTATAAATCATGAAACTCAAGTCATAAATCATGGTTCATTATATCATGGATCATGGCACTTAAACTCATAATTCATGGTGCATAAAATCATAGTTCTTAGGACATGGCACATGGTAACTTATCTTGGTTACTTTAGGTGACATTAGAACCTCATCATTTTCTTCCTAGGGCCACCCTAACTGATCTCTCTTTGGAGAAACTTCTAGGTTATGAGCTCATACCACGCTAGTCGTCACTTGCACATGGACTTATCCCTTTTGATAAGTTAAAGTTCCCGACTTAAAGTATGGGTCTAGCGGGCTAGAATCACCTCATCATCACCCTTGGTTTGGTGGTTCAAGGATCATTTTCACATAGTTTAAGTCACCTTAAGTCTTAGCATGTTTTATTGAGATGCCACATAGTTTCATGCATGTCACATATCCTTTATTACAACATAGGCATCTCTAAGTTCTCAAAGAACAATCACATGCAATAATAAAATTATCATTTAGGAATAATAGTTCACATAGCATCATATAAGTCATGAGGTAAACACAATTCATCATTCATAGAGTAATGCTTAAACCTTTCCTTTAAGAGTGGAAACCCTCAATCGAGTAATCTCAAACTTCTAAATTATTTCCGTATGCCTCTAAGGGATTCATTAACCTCATTACCATAATTTATTAAGTCCTAAAACCTAATCAATCATGGCTGGACAGCATTGGCAGTAAGCTAAGTTAGATGAATTACGGTGTTCTAAAAGATGCATTTTAGACCCTTTCTCACATCCGACTTTTTCTATGATGCAACAATTAATACCTAAGCCAATTATGAGTCACTTTCACTGATCTAGACATCATATAATGTGATTCTATGGATGTTAATAATGCTGGGACAGAATTCATATTTTCTGTACCTATGGGGTTCTAGAATTCACATTTCAAGCAATTCAAGTAACTAAGCATGCTCCAAAATGTCTAGAACAATTATCATATACTTGGCAAGGTATTTAAACATATTTAGACCACCCAAAACATGATTTAAGGTGCTGGAAATGAACATGGCAGAATCAAAAATGGTTAGTCATTAAATCATGTATAAACTTCTTTTTCAATGTACATAGGTAGCTAGTTTCTCTTGGAATAATTTTAGGACTTCAAAAATATCTTAGAAATCAATCTATCTTGTCAAGAACTCTTATAAAATACATGGGGCAGCAGCTCTTTAATTTTTCTCATGGTTGAAATCCTAAATATAAGAACATACTCAAAATACTTTTAAATGTCACTTATGTTTAGGAAAAACTTAAAACATAAACTATAGGCTTTTGTAACTAATGAAAACTCATCCTAGAGCTTTCATCATCACATGGCCGAATGCATTTTCAAGAGAATACCTCCTTGATTTAACTTTTCTCAAGATGAAATGGGCAAGTCTTTGAGCTCTAGTAGTCTTAGGTGAGAGCATAAAAGTAAGCGTGTTATGCATTCCATTTTTATAGTCCATTAGGAAGTAAGGTGATAGCTCAAAATAAATATGAGATGCAGCTTCATTTTAGTCTTTGAGTTTAGTGATGGCTTGAAAAATAACATGAAATGCAAAGCTTGAAATTTAAACGTGCATTATGCAAGTTCATTCTTTATCTTGGGGTTTAGTGATAACATAGAAAATAAACGTGCTATGCAACGCATAAAGTAAACGTGAATGCAAGTTACTTTTATATCTTATCTAGAGCTCTTGCACGATTTTAAAAAGGAACATAGTTCCAACCCAAACCTCATCCTCACAAGAAAAGAGAACTACTAGTGCTAGAATACTCAAAATAAATCACAACCTTCAAAATCTTGAAGGTGGCCGAATCTCCATCATGAAGAATGAACCATTTCTTAAACTCTAGGGACCAAGATCTTGATGATCTATAACATCAACATCCTAAGTCCTCATCATTGAGTACATAGCTTCCTTAAAACCAACATTTAAACAAAGTTTATGATAAAGAAGAAAGCAAAACCGAAACCATGCTTGGTTTAAGATAAAAGTTTCAAGCTTTAGAGTTTATTCATGTGACAAGCATCAACATGAAACCCTCATCATCAAGCTTTCATTTTTCCAAGCCTTGAAAGCCTACATGGCCGAAAATATGAAAGGAAAAGGGAAGTCCAAGAAATGTTCAAGAGAAACATAAACTCCTCCTTTACTCATCCTTGAAAAAGGATGAAACTTTTCTTAAGAAAAATTCAAGCTTTAGGGGTTGTTAAGTGACAAACACCATCATAACAGCCTCATCCTCAAGCTTTCATTTTTTCAAGGGCCAAAGGCCTTCATGGCCGAAACATAAAGGAGAAAAGGGAAGTTCAAATGTTCAAGAGAAACATAACCTCATTCTTAACTAAACTTGTAAAAGATGAAACTTTTCTTAAAAAAACTCAAGTTTTAGAGGTCTCATGTGAGATAAACTCATAGTCACTTCTAGAGGGCACTCATCATCAAGCTATCATGTTCAAGGCCTTAAGGCCGAAAACCAAAGGAAAAGAAAAGGAAGAAACCGAAAATAAAAAAGCAACATGGAGGTTCCACCTTTCATCATTTCCCAACAAGATTCAACATAAAAATCGAAGACATATTTAGAAAGGATCCCTACCTTATGTTTTCGAAAAAGAGAGGAAGAGCTTGAGCTTGAAGAACTCTTGGAAACTTGAAAGAAAAAGAAGAAAGAAAGCTTGAGACTTTTAGAGATTTTGCAAGAAGTGAGCAAAGGAATGAAGTTGTGTAGTGTTGTATATTTATAGGCAAATGAATCATGAAGGAGTGGAGGGGGAGGGGCTGGCTGAAACTTCTTCAAGAAGAAGGAGGGAAAAAAAATCTCTTGTGTTGTCATTCATGGTGTGATTGAGAGCATAGGTCATAGGTCTTAGGGTGGCTTTTTGAAGGACAACTTGATTGACTACATAAAATATCATTCTTTTGAATTTTTGGAGGGAGTGACCGAAAATTATAAGGCCAAGGGAGGGAAGATTTCATTCAATTTAATCATGTACTAATGGAGTGTTTAGGAGTAAACAAGGTTAGATTACTAATTAAGGTTGTGTACCTAAGTGTTTAGGTGAACTAAGTAGGTGATTAGGACCATTAATACCTTGGATTAAGAGTGATCTTATAGGACTAATGGAGTCAAACTCCTATGACTATTGATTAAAGTGTGATAACTTTTTCTTGGGAAAGGAAGTGTTTTTGGGAATGGAAGTATGAATAGTGAAAATACTATTCATAGTTGCTTTTACTTTAAAGAAAGAAAAGAATTAGAATTGAGTTGTAAATTTCCTTAAGCAATTTTAGGTTCTAATCAACCTTAAATAATTATTTTAGCTCTAGATTAATTAAGAAAATTAATTAACCTTTCATTAAAGCCTAATATTGCTTAGGTTTGAGTTAGGTAACTCGTTAGACTTAAAATGCACTAAGCGGGCGTAAAATCGTAATTTTTACCAAAAGTTGCCCGGGACCTCTGGGACTTAAACCAACATAGTTTATGCCTTAAAACATTATTTTTGATCCCCAGGACGAGTCCGAGTCGGAGTCAACTTAAAACTGCCTTAAATCAGGTTAGGGGTATTTTGGTCATTTATACACAGAAACCTCAGAAATGAGATTTTTCTGCCTTGTTAACATTCATAAACATATGATCCCCTTCATATATCATAAAATCCTTGTGAGGATGGCTGAGGCCGGTCATCCTCATGTTTCAAGTAAAAATGACCTCAGGGGCATTTTGGTCATTTAAAAGTTTAGAGAAAAACGAGGCGTTACAAACAACATGAATAGGTTGTTTGTAAATGGACAATGTTGGTACAATAGAGCATTCTCTAAGTTGAAAAGTGCACGAGAAGGGGGTTGAATCATGCTTTAACTTTTCTTTTCTTTTCTTTTTAGTTTCTGAAAAACTTAAACAAGTACTATCAAGTATGAACTTGAAGTACAATGGAAATAATGTCAGTATATGTTAGAAAGTGACTTTCTGAACTAAAACAAATATAAGAAAAATAGGTTTAAAGAAGTTTTTTAGCAGAGCAAATATTATAAGCACAAAAATAGAATATAAAGGAAATTTAAGGAAAAAGAATATAGTGCAAAAGAGTTTTATACTAGTTCGGCCAACCTACCTACATCCAGTTCTCAACAACCATTGAGTTCCACTAAATAACCCTTTCTCAACCCAAAGAAAGAACGATAATCTTAGTATAGCCTTCTCAAGTTATCTCACATGACCAGTAGTTCCACTCTACTACCATTTCCAAGTAGTCTTTGACTGGTCTCTTCAAGCTAACTCAACGTGACTATTAGCTTACTCTATTGTCACTTTTAAATAGTCTTTGACTAGCCTCTTCAAGCTATCTCACAATAATCACTACTAGATCAGATTACAAAGGATGTGTTTGGGTTGGATCACTCAAACTATTAAGCACTCAAGTTTCCTTAGAATAAAACAGTACTAGAGTTGAAAACTTGAATAACTTCTTTCTAACTATTCTTCCTAGGAAGAAAATGTTATCTAATGAGAACTTAGAAAGAAGATTTTTGTAGATGAAACTGAACACAAGCTGTAATAATTTTATAGAAGATGGAGGAAATTTTCTTCAGCATTTCAGCACAAGGTGATGATCAAGAGTCTTAAGTTGTAAGCATGCTATCTCCTATTATACTTGATCTTCATTTATGACCTTAATCTGTTTTTCCAGTGACATATGCTAATATTCTTTTTGTGTCTTGGAAATGAAGTTTAGAAGAGTAGCTTTGCGTGTCATAGTTACTTTTTACAATTGCAGAAGCCATTGCCTAATAGAGGTTTTTGAGTCTACCTTTAGAAACTACTTTTTTCTTTTGGAGCAAGGTTTCTAAACTTTTTCTTCTAGAAGCTAGGGCAGTTGTAACACCCCGATTTTTCTGTCTGAGTAAAAATGACCAAAATGCCCCTAAGTCATTTTTCACTCGGAATTCGAGGATAGCTGGCCCGGCAATCCCCAAAGGGTTAACTCAATGTTGGAAGAGGATTAGATGAGTTAGGAATGATCTCGGAGGTGAAATTTTCATTTTTCGAATTTTCGACCCAAAATGACCAAAATACCCTTATAGCGTTTTATGCAGGTATAGGTGCCGTTTGAGCCCGGAACTTTCTCAAAAAGTTTAATATGATGATTTCATGTGTCTGGCGACATCTGTTTAAGTCCCGGTGGTCCCGGACAGTTTTTGTGCAGATTTACGATTTTGCCTCTAGAGTAGTGCCGTTTGAACCTAATGATGTAATTAAGCAAACCTAAGCAATATTAGGCTATAATCAAAGATTAATTAATTTTCATAGTTAATCTAGAGTCAAAATGATTTATTAAAGTTAATTAGGACCTAAAATTGCTTAGATTAAACTTAAACCTCTTATAAAACTCAAGATTTCAAGTTATGGAATCTTGAATAGTGTTTTCTCTCTCCAATTCCTTAAATTAGGGAATTATGTCTACAATTGTTTATATTCCAAAATAAGTTTTAAGCTCACTAATAATGCAAGAACACTCCCTAATCTTGTCTTGACATCCCTAAACATCCATTACCTCACCTAAACACTTAGTCACAAATTCCTAATTTTAAGCCTAATCAAAGACACACCTAAACACAACTCTAAACGACAATTAAAATGTGAAATTTCCCTCCCCCCTTGGCTGATGCATATTCGACCACTCACCCTCCATTTCCATCACATGTTGATTCATTTGAACACTCAAGAACCATGCTTACACCATGCCTAGGCTATGCCTTGCACCATATTTTAAACCTTACCTAGCCATACCTCCAACCTTACCTTGAATGACACATTGGAAGAGATATTTCCTCTTTCCTTTTCCTCCCCATGGTCGGCCACCCCTCCCTCTTTCATGACCTCATTTATTTCATTTTTCTATAAATAGCTTGCTTGGATGAACTTGGATCACTTTTGGTTCATTTGCTAAGTTTGAGTTTTCAAGAACAACTTAGAGTTCTTTCTTTTCCTCTCAAGTTCAAAGAGTTCTTTTCACCTTCTTCATCTTCTTCTTCTTACTTTCAAAGAGCTACCTCCTCATAGCATCAAACCACCTCACAAACACCAAAGAATAACTCTTAAACACATAACCTTTCATTCCCAAGCACCAAGCTCACACAAAAGCATTTCCTTTCCTTTTCTCCTCACATTAGCCGAACCTCTTCCTCACCTTGGAAAAAGATTTTCCTTTCATCCTCACTTCAAGAACCAAGCTTTTTATCTTCATTCTTGGTAGGGATGTTGTTCTTTAAAGTTTTTTCTTTTAAAGCTTTGATGGAAACAGGTTTTTGTTAGATTCTCTTGGCTTTTAGAACTTCTTTTCTCCTCTTTGATTTTCGGCCTTGGAACCTTTCCTTGAAAGGAAAATTTATAGCTTGATGATGAGGGTTCAAGATAATGGACTTATGATTATCATTTGAGGAACTTCTAAAGCTTGAAACTTAGTTTTGATCTTACCACATTTTGGTTATTCCTTTCCTTTTTCTTAACTATGGTTTCGGTTTCTTTTCCTTTTCCTTCTCTTGTTTTGGTTTCGGTTTCGGTTTTTCTTCTCTTTTTCTTGCCTTGGTTTCGGTTTTGAGAGTTTGTATTTGGATAAAAATGACTCAAGGATGAGAGCACATGATATTGGTGTGTATGTGTCATCAAGATCATGGCCTCTAGAGTTTTAAAGTTTTGTTCTTTTCTTACTTCATGGCTTCAGCCTTATTTCCTTTCCTTCGATGTTCAAGGTCTTGTTTAAAGAGAGTTAGTAGATGATTTGATTTCTTTAAGTCCATTTCCTTGAGCTTGATGATGATGTTCAAACCATAAGGTTTCTTTGAAATCTTGGTACAAAGAACTCTAAAGCTCACTTTATCTTGTTAAGATATGTGTTGGATTGAGGTTTACATTCCTTTAAAGTCTTGTATGAGCTCTAGTTAAATATAAAATGAACTTGCATTCATATTTACATTTCTTGCCTATCATCTTTACTTTTCAAGCCATCACCTAAAGTTAAAGATTAAAACAAGAGCTTGCATTTTCATATCACCTAAATAATTAATCTCGAAGCTCACATATTTCGGCCTTAAAGTCAATTGTTGCGGAGCCTAGAGCACTAAAATAAAGAATTGGACTTGCATTCATGTTTACATTTCCTTGTCTAGCATATTTACTTTTCAAGTCACCACCTCAACTTAAAGATAAGAATGAAGTTGCATCTCATATTTATTTTGAGCCCTCACTTTACTTTTCTAATAAAGGATAAAATGAAGTGCATAGCACGTTTATATTCTTGTTACTACTTAAAGATTCTAGAGCTCAAAGACTTGTCCATTTATGTCAAGAAAAAGTTGGATATGGAAGCATTCTCTTGAATGCACATTTCGGCCATGAGATGATGATGAGCTTGGTGTGAGTTTCATTCAATCACAAGTGCCAATAGTCTATGTCTTAGGATTTTCTTAAGCATAGGTGAACTCAAAGAATGCTTCAAGCATGATTTCATGTTTTAAATTCTAACCATGAATGATTTTAAATAGCTACTGATCTTAGTCATTTCATGATGATTTTAATGAACTAAATTTGTTTCCAAAGAGTTTTGGAAGTTTTAAAATGATTCCAAGAGAAACTAGTACTTATATGCCTTAGAAATGTGAATTTATGTGTTCTTTGGAATTTTAAATATTTCGGTTCTACCTTGGTGTGTTGGCTGCTGTATGATGCTGTTGGGATGTGTTTGAATGTGTAAAAATTATAATGGTTGAGGTAGGAACTATTCCGTGCATGATAAGGGAGAAAACTAGTTTACTAGAAAACTGTAAAGTTGAGATTTTGCAAGTCTTTGACCGATTTATGTTAGCTACTGTCAAAACTATTTTAGTATGATAAAATTCTGTTTAGGATTGTTTAAACATGAAAAACTTGGTAACCTTTGAGGTAGAATTAAATTTTAGCTCTTGTAGAGAAACTAGTAACTAGAAAACCATAAAAACGTGATTTCTAGGACTCTCAAGGATCAAACAATGGATTCTATCTCGGTATGATTAAAAATGGTAGAAACATGTTATATTAAGTGTATATGTGGAAGAAACACTCATAATTGGTCTAGGAATTTATTTTAGCACTTTAGGTGAAGACGGAACTTAGAAAGGATTAGAAACGTGACTTCTAAAACCTCATAATAAAGCGAAACTAATTCTGCCCCAAACTATTAGGTGCTGTTTGGGAATATTCATAATCATTAATATCAATAAGAGTCTTTAGTTGTGAAACTTTAGGTGCATAAAAGGTTAGGAATGGATAATCAGTTAGCTAGATTTCAAGATTTGGGCCCGTAAGGGTCAAAAGCATAAGACTTTGTGGGTATATCGCATAATGAACTTTATTATCCCAAGTGAATGTATAAGATGTTAGTATGACCTTGATGGATTGTCTTGAATATGAATTTATGATTAAGAGAACATGCTCTATTTGTTTATGTAGCACAAAGCAAAATTTGGAGAAATTTGGTTTACATCTGTTATGCTGTCGAACTTCTGCCAAATTTGAGGGCTTAGAAAGTTTTCAAAAATATATGAAATTTTGATGTGACATAGAACTGTGAACGTGTTCTGGGGGACGGTGATACGTAACACCCCAGAAATAAATCCTTGAGGGGGACGGCGATACGTAACGCCCCAAAGAGGACAATATTCGCTGTGTACTCTGATACCAGTGCGACGCGTTATGTTACGATTATGATTATTATTATGACTACGCTTATCAGAGGATAAGTAAGAACTAGTGATGACTAGTTAAGTATGAGCTCATAACCTAGAGAAGCGTTTAGGGTGATCCCTATGATGCAAAGTACGATGTTTGAATGTCACATAGTTAAAGAAAGAGAAATGTTTTACATGAGAGACATATGCCACTTTATGCCACTTATATCATGATGGTTTCCCTATGAATGTTTAATTGATTCCTGCTTAGCGTATCGTCATGCATTCATACTTTATTATGCTGCATCCATGACATTAAGATTCATTCTAAAATAGGCAGACCTTGGTTAACTATGTTTTAAAGTTTAAAACTGAACTCGATGCATGCTCACTTATTTTATACATTAAACCCAAGGTTCCTGAGGACGTAGATGATGTCACCAAGGTAGTAAGATACCTTACTGAGATTCTCCGCTAAGATTCTCATTTCCTTTATCTTTCCTTTCCGTCACGTCTTCGGAGCTCGATGGCGACGTTTGTGATCTTCATTGATGCGCCTACATGGGAGAGGCACTATGACCCTGCCCACTGTTCTTATCATTTTCTAGGTCGTTGTGCCGCCTGTCTTTTTATCTACATGGATCGCCCTTTCGCACATCCAGTCTCCAGCTTCCGTTTCTTCCCTGCCTCACCGTTTGGCGACGACCTTGTGTTCGAGCGCGCATGCCCCCGTGAGGAATGGACTCGCCGAACCCCACCAACCGCATCTGCTATCCGGGATTTCCCACAGTACGTACCCCACTCCTTGTTTTCATTCTCGGAGACAGATCCTTCCGAGGACTCCGCCACTCAGGTGCCTTCCAAGGGTTCCTCCTCCACCATGCCGATGGATTTTGGAGAGGGCAGTGAGGCCACCGTCACATAGCTGATGCGGGGAGGACGAGTGAGGATGATTCCCCACCGAGGAGCCCATGCCTGACCGATGCAGCATATAGCCACTCCGACCGAGATAGCTCAGTGGATTGGATACCTTCCTCCTTTTAGGGGTGATCAACAGTAGGAGACTGTAGTTGTGTTTTGGTGCCCGAGCTTCTGACTAGATTAGGATAGCCTACTTTTGGTTCTAGGGGTTATCTAGTTTTTGGTGCACTTTTGGAGATGGGGAATTCATGTGTATTTGCCTTACGTTTCATTTATGGATGACTGTACTAAACTTATGTGATGACTCTATATCTATGTTATGACTTTCTTATACCCAATTATGATGTTGTACCTTTAACGATTTCATGTTATGTCTATGATGGTTGATCTTTTCTTTGTATGTTAGCCACGTGTTTTACTTTTTGTGTATTTGCGGCTCTCACTTTGTTTCCATATTTCAAAAAAAAAATTTTACCCATATTTTCCACTAAGTATTCTAAAGAAAGGTTTAAAGAATGATACTAAAAGAGTAATAGACTAATAGTTAACCTAAATACGTTCTAGGAGTATTAGGTTAAAAATTAGGATGTTACAGCAGTTGACCAAGTTAAAAAGAGATGTCACTATCAGTCCCTGACTGAGTTCAACTTTAAAATTTGAATTTCAAATTTTCCCTTCCATATCTGTAAAGTGCACCGTTTACAGTAAACATGCTATCTGAAGTGCTATTTTAGTTTCTAGACTTCTCTTTTGATCTTTTATGCTTCAATCAGAGCTTATTATATTTGATATAACATGATCATGATGATTAAAGATGGTAATCACCCTTTGCTTCAAAGTTGGATTGAAATCTACACTTGAATGACACTTTCTGAAGTCGTGTGATACTTTCTGAAGATCTAAGTCTTGGTTTCTTGTTTTTGATAAATTCCTTTCATGTTCTCATCATACCAAGTCCATTTCAAGGATTATATTTTACTTCATTTATGTTCTGAATCTCTTTGAATAAGGTTCAACATGTTTACATATGGTTTCATGGAAATAACACTTGTTTGTGAAGTTTCATGTTAATGAGAACAAACTTGTTTGTATACTCAAGAAACTCAAACAAACAATTAGTCCTTCTACAAAATATTTTCATGAAATTGGATTTCTTTTCATTCAAAACATTTAGCGTTGATACTTTCTAAAGGGTACTAGAGCTAACACATTCCCTTCCATTGTCATTATGAGCAACCTAAGTTTTCCTATATTGAATATGTGGCCAAAAGTAAAATGTGCAAAACTTTGAAGTCTCTTTGGATAGATATGCCTACTATGTTGATCCTTCCACTTGAGACTTATTCTTCATAATTCTTTTAAACCCTCCTATTTCCTTATCAAATGGATACATCAAACTATATTGAACTAGTCCACTTCATGTGCCAAACGTATGGGCAAGTGTTCCATTGAGTCAAAGAACCTGGGAGGAAATATTCTCTTTAATTTACATAAAATAAGGGGAATATTATTTTCCATGACAAGAAAATCGTCAACCCTAAGAGTAGAAAAGCATAAATGCATGAAATACTTTCTCAGCTCAATTAAGGAGTTCTAGACAATATCAAATATTTCTCTAAATGCAATGGAAAGCAAACACTCCATAAAGATGTGACAGTCGTGGCTTTTCATGACAACAAGCTTATCTTGTCTAACATTGACGCACTTACCTAAATAGACTCGTAACTATCAGGCATTCTCAACTCCTAAAGCCATTGACAAACAGCTTGTTTCTGAATAGAATTCAAAGCATATTTGGTCTTTGGTTTATAGAAATGATCATATCTTAATCCTTGTAAATGCGAATCAAGCCCTGTGCAACACAGCCAAATCATGTCTTGCCTTGTCATTGTCTTTGGTTTGATCTATGTCCATTACAGTGTTCATAATACTATTGAACACATTTTTCTCAATATGCATGACATCTAAATAATGACGAACCAAATTATCCTCCCTATATGAAAACTCCCAAAAGATAATTCAATTAACCCAATCCCATTACCGAGCAATCGTACTACCTTTCCAACTCATATTATTTTTGAAAAATCCTTAACTTAATCCCATATTTGGCAATTACTTAGTCTAACTGGAGGATCATCATATTTAACACAGTTACTTTTAAAGCCATATGGACTTTGCCTATGTAAAGGATCAACGTCCAAGAGCCTCCTATGACAATCAAGCCAATAGTACTTTCCTCCTGTTTTAACGTGAATGCCTTACTATCCTCCATGTAAATTGGATATGCTAATTTGCCTTATATTATCCATTCAGATAACATTCCATAAGTTGGAAAGTCATTGGTAGTTCACATTAATGCTAACCTCATCATGAAATCCTATTGTGTTAAAATATCATAAGTAAAAACACCCTCACACCACAACGCATTCAATTAATCAATTAAGGGTTGAAAATACACATTAATCTTAGTTTTTGGATTATCAGGACTAAGGATTATACATGTTAAGAATAGGTAAGGATCTTTTATGCACATTTCAGAAGGAGATTAAATGGCATAACAATTAGGGCCTAACATGAATAGGGTTTGCTAAATTAGTTATTTAGAGTAAATCCATTTGGACAAAGTCCTAATCTAACATTTCGAATGTCAGAGGCAAACTTAGCATATGTTTGATCAAAATGTTTTCTATGACACCTGGGGATTACGAAGTCGGGGAGTGATCGCCGGTGCAAGGAGGCACGGACAAGGAGCGGCTCCTGGCAGACTTCGAAAGTGGAGGGGTACATGAATGAACTGATTACACACCCGAATGAGAGGGATCCTAAGACTGTATAGGAATGGGACTATACAGTTGAGGAGGGCTTATATGAATTAATTTGTACTACATATACCAACAAGATGCATCTTCTTTTCGATAACCCATCACTAAAGAACTCCATAGTTAAGCGTGCTTGACTTGGAGAAATTTTGGGATGGGTGACCTTCTGAGAAGTTTTTCCAGGAAGCGTGTGAGTGAGGATAAAGCACATTGAAAAGACCCGTGTTGGTTTGTGGGGACAGTCATCAATTCATAAGGCAGCAGGGGATGTTACAAATGGTATCTGTAACATCCTAATTTTTAACCCAATACTCCTATAATGTATTTAGGTTAAACATTAGTCTATTACTCTTTTAGTCCCATTCTTTAAAACCCTTCTTTAAAATACTTAGCAGAAAATATGAATAAATTTTTCTTTTTTGAAACTTGAAAACAAAACGTGAGCCACGCGCTAGCCTAACGTTCGTCATAACCATAACGTATAAGAAAAGTAATCATACCATACGTAATCATGGAATATAGTATTATACATAACAACATAATATCATCACATCTTCATAGATACATAAATTACTAGCATCATTATACCATCATTTACATCAAAACATGCACATATATAAAGCGTTCCTTATCCGCCTATGAGGTTGGATAAGTACCAATCCAAAAACTAAACTATCCATGCTTCCGCAGCGACCCTCTGTTCTGTTTCCTAGTGCGACGCTTAAGCACGAGCCTTAGAAGAAGTCATGAACGTCATTGTAATCCTCGTCTGGAGACGATACGTAAGAAAAGAAAGGGATGAGAAACTCATTCAAGATTCTCAGTAGGGATTTCCGACTCTAACACAAGTGTCATCGTCATCGTCCCCAGCCACCTCGGTTTTAATTATGAAAAAGGTGTACATGCATAAGGTTTGGTTTTAGACTTTTCAAATTTATTTATTCGAAGTGGGTGTCTTTTAGTATGAGTCTTAATATCATGAATGCAACAGATATTAGATGAATGCATGACAATACCATATGCACATTAACATGAAAATCATAGCACTTGGGCCTAACATAAAGAAATATAAATCATGTATGTGGCATAAAAAGGCACAGTACTTTTCATGTGACATCTTTCTAATAAATCAAACTCTTAAGTTCTTTTTTCTCAAAGACCAGCCTCTGAACATATTCACCGAAAATCGAACCGACTCACCGACCCCGGCGATAATCTGGTCACCAAACTACATCTCACCTATCGCCTAGGAATGAGCTCAATCCTAATTAGTCGTCACTAAATTTAGTATGGGGTAATAGAGGGAGTAATTCATCTTTTTTTTCTTTGAAATGCATCTACTAGCATCCAGTGCATAGTAATATTGTCCGCTTCGGCAGGCTCGATGTCCATACCCCCCACGGTTTTGCTTTCTCCTCACCGTAGTAAGAGAAATGCGTCTCGGTACTATGTCACATTTGTCCCAGGGGTGCTCGGCCGAATCGGTGTCACCCAGGACGTATCTCATGGAATTTTCAAAAACTTTTCTAAGTTCTCAAATTTGATGGAAATTCAGCAGCATAACGGCTGTAAACCGAATTTCCTTAAATTTACTTTATGCCACGAAATATATATAGTGCATGCATAGCCATTCAACATCAACATAGGATATCAGGTTATATGGTCAACCTCATCATAGCATATACGTCATCACATCATTACTTTTAACATTCTTAAAAGATAGCATGCTCTTAACTAGTTTGCCAGAATCAAGGACCGGGCTCAACTAATGCATATGCTATGCTCAAGTCATTCTCATCATTAAACATACATCTACTTGAAGTCATAAAGCTCATTATGCCTTAGGACCTATGGTGTCTTATGCTTTGACCCTTACGGGTCTTCATCTTGAAAACTAATTATGCTAACATTCATTTTTATCCTTTTATGCACCTATAGGTTCACAACTAATTATCCTCATTAATTTTTAAGCTTAGGACCAAAACCAAACAACTCCATACAGATTGTCAAGTTCTAAACCTTGCAATAACGGGGTTCCAGAAACTACGTTTTAGACCTTTTCTACGTTCCGTCTTCGCCTAAGGCGCTATACATAAAATCTAAGCCAATTGTGGGGCATTCCTATGCCTATGAACTAATTATAAACCATGTTTACTGCATTACAAGATTGCTGGACAGAAACAGAAAATTAATTAATCTAAGTGTTCTAGAATTACACTTTACGGTTTTCTAGTTACTAGTTTCTCTATAGGTGCTAAAAATCAATCCTACATCAAATTTTACCAATTTTTCATAATTAATCAATCCTAAACTGAATGTTATCCCATTAAAATAGTTTTGGCAGTGGATAAAAATAAATGGATCAAAACTATACTAAAACTCAACTTTAAGGTTTTTCTGTAAGACTAGTTTCTTTCCTAACATGCATAGAAAGGCTCCTACCTCAACATATATAATTTTTACACATTCTAACATGCTAAAACAACATCATACAGCAGCAAGCATACCAAGGCAGAACCGAAACATTGAAGCGCAAGCATCATTCATAAATCATGTCCTTAATACATACAAGTTACTAGTTTCTCTTGAAATCATTTTAGGACTTCTAAAACTTATTGAAACCCATTTTATTTTCAAAAAGGAGACTAAAAATAACCATTGGGTAGTAGCTAATTCAAGGCATGTTTAGAAGAGGTTTAACTCATAAATCTTGTTGGTAATGATCTTATAAAACCTTTAAGGCCTAAAGAAAATCTTAGAACATAGATTGTTGGCTCTTGTGACTAAATGAAACTCACATCAAGTTCATAATCATCACATGGCCAAAATATGCATCCATGGGGATGTTTCCATGACCAAACTTTAACTTGAGATAAAGAAGGCAAGTCTTTGAGCTTCTAGAGTCTTTAAGTGATGACAAAATATAAACATGCTATGCATCCCATTTTATTCTTCATTATAAAGTAAAGTGAGAACTTCAAAATAAATATGGAAGGCTTGAAAGTAAATATGTAAGTTCATTTTATCTTTTAGGATTTAAGTGATGACTTGAAATATAAATATGCTAGACAAGGAAATGTAAACATGAATGCAAGTCCAATTCCTTATTTTAGTGCTCTAAACTCCACAACAATCGACTTTAAGGCCGAAATAGGCGAGGTTCAAGATTAATTCTTAGGTGATATGGAAATGCAACTCTTGTTTTAATCTTTACATTTTAGATGATGGCCAAAAATGAATATACTAGGTTCAAGATTAATTCTAGCGGCATCTTAGTTGAGCTCATCAAATGAAGGCTAAGATTAACACGCCTCAAATTTAGGACCACCAGCATGAAAATCCATCTCATGACACTACACAAATTGTCCTCCCATGACACATCACCTACTTTGTGTTGAGCTACATGGACTCTAGAAAAACGACTTCAAATATGAAACATACCTACTTGATTCCTTGCATTAACTACCTCCCAATACTCGGTCCAAATCCAAGAGTCAGGCATGACAAGTGAACCCTTATAGTATCATCATCTAAATACTTTCTACATTTGCACTTACTATATGGACACTAAGCTTTTACCTCATCAATAAACTATTGTGTTTGACAAATTATCCTTCTCAGTTCTTCAACCATTATAGAATCCTAGTTTAATCCTCTTCGATTAAGATGCAATCTATTATACATCCATTGTAGATTTGAAGGAAACATTGCATGTTTGAAAAACCCTAAACCCTACAATTTTTAAAGATATACCATTATTATTTTTATACACATTCTATTTGTCTTTAAATGTTTTTAATTCAAGTGATTTCAATTACTTTTAATTTATTTGCCTAACAAAAAGTTCACAAAATTTTGACAGCATTTTCACTTAAATTAGAGCTTCCATCATCAATTAATCAATGCATTCAATAGTCAGAGACATATTTAAATGGCAACAAAATAACTAACATATTTAAACAATCACAACTGAACAATTACATACAATTCACATAATTCTAAAAATTATTCTAGAGCATATCCCTTTACAACTCCACATCATGCATATCTTGCAATTTACACAAATACAAAGAAACTTTACAATAAAAAATACAAACAAGTTGGGGAAGGACTTTTACACCCTTCTCCCTAGTAATGCAATCCCTATTTCCTATTTTACCCTAGAAGTCATAATTCTTTATCCTACTTACATATTAAAGCATGTAATTAATAAGGATTTCATTACAAACCTATAGAGTAATGCGAAAACAACAAATCACAAGCTCCTAGTACACAACCCAATCCAATCCTAAAAATGGAAATGAAACAACAATTAATTATACACAATTATAAAAATTGAAAAATAGAAATATACAATAAAAATAGAAAAAAATCAGACCAAAAGCTTGTACAATTAAAACTGTCAATGCTCCCTCCAATAAAACTCCTACATTAACAAAATAGCAACAACAATTATTCTTCAATGCATTAAAAACCAACACTTAGGGTAATGAAAATGAACAAAAAAACTAAGCCAAATGAAAAAGCTAAACAAATTAAAATGCTTAGAAACGTACCTAGATTGCATTAATGGACTTGGTTTCAGGAAAGGTGGCTCCGATGGTGGGTAACCGGTAATGGCAATGGTGGTGGCGGTGGCGGTGGAGAAAGTAAGAGAGAAAAACAATAGATGTTTTGCAAAGTCAAGGAGAAGGGTTCTATCTTAGGTTATTTATGTAGGATACCGATAGATTACTGACGGGTCAACTCATCGATAATGGTTAAATGAAACGATGCATTTCAAAATTCACTAATTACCAATGAGAAAAGCGAACCCTAAGAAATGCACACCAATGTCTCAAAATTTCAAAAACCCATCAGTATACTGGTCGAAACGTTGGTTTTTTAAAAAAATAAAAAATACTCGTTGGTCAACCCATTAGTATACCATTCATGCTACGTGGCATGCTAGTTTATACCGATAGGTTTCTAATGGGTGTGAAATAAGTATCCACTCTATCAGTACACCCATTGGTATGCCCTAGGAACTTATTACGCGTCATATGGCCGATGATACACTGGTTAGAAATTACTGATAAACCTGTACCTGTCAGTAACATCTGTTAGTATCCCATAGATTTCTAATAGTGGATGTCCATATCTTTAACATATTCTATATTGATTTGATATGATATTGTATCTTTCACCCATTGGCTAAATAGCCATTTGAGTGCTCCATTTGTGAATACAATTGAGAATCCTATCTTCTTCTCCATCATTTTTCTCTCTATTGCTCTCATTTTATAAAATTGATAATATTAAAACAAAAAATTGTTATAGACTTATAGTTCAAACACATGACATACTCCAAAATTCCTGCAGAAGATTTGGCTCATCTAAAATGACGAGTTTGATAAAGTGCATAAGTGAAGGGTTGCTCACCCTTGAATCATTAACTTTCATCATGTGTGTATTATGTGTGGATCCCACTAAATGATCAAGGGTGATTAATCCCTCACTTATGCACTTTACCAACTTCCTCATTTTAGAAGACCCAAATCAGCTAAATAAATGGTGCATCCTGTTTCTGCTTTTATGTCAACTCGGAGTGGTGTAACTCTTTTGTTTTTATAGATATAAAATGATAACAAAAATTAGAGAATGGAAAAAAGTGAAACAAGAGACCTCCATTTTAGTCCCTCAAAAATCTTAAGTTAGACAAATTGGTCCCATAGGAAAAACAACTAATATAAAATTGAAAATGGACAAGTTGATCCCTGTAAAAAAATTCTTAAATTAGTCCCTACAAAATTATATTGTTGGATAAGTTAGTCTCTCCAGCCCAACTTAACTGAGGGACTAACTTGTCCGATAATTTAATTTTATTGGGACTAATTTGTCCAAAGATTAAATTTTGCAGGGACCAATTTGGGAGTATTTTTTTCAAGGACTAATTTATTCGACTATTTAATTTTGTAGAAACTAATTTGGGAGTTTTTGTTTTCTGGGGACCAATTTTGTTCGACTTGCAACTTTAGATGGATTAAAATAGAGTTTTGTCAAAAGAAAATGATAATGATGAAAGTTTTGCAATTATATATATATATATATATATATATATATATATATATATATATATATATATATTGATTGCTCAAGGGTATCCCCCATTTGGTAGTCGAGAACTAATCCCTTTTGAGGCGTAGAGATCACTGAAGTGGGTATTTCCTCTCTCAACAAAGCCCTTTTCTATACACACGGCAGGAGTTAAACCCCCTGACATATGTTTAAAGGATCCAGCCATCTACCAACTATGCTGGACTTTGTTGGTATTTTATATATATATTTTATTCTTTAGTTTGTTGACACTCTTTTTACGAGTTAGTAACTTGGAACAAAAAATGATTTAATTAATTTATTAGTCTCTATAATTTAAATATTATTAATCAGGTTCTTAAAGTGAATAAAATTTTATAATCACCCTAAATCTAACTACCGTTACAAAAATAATTAATTAAAATATTCCTTGATTTAATCAATAGACTTTTATCCTTTTATTATGGGATATGAAATGAGCTCAATTAAGTCTTAAAAAAGTATTAATATAAAATTATTGTGAGCTCCTTTATTACATGTGCATTCACATCAAAAGGAATAGAAAAATATTGTGTTTAATCTCATATTCTTATAATTTCATATAGGTCCCGTGACTTAATTATAAATCTTTATTCATTATACGAATATAATTACTGGTTTGTATTAAAAACTATAAGACTCTAATTGAATATTTGATCAAACTATAAAGATCTATCGGTCAATTAAACCTTAAGAGTGTAGTGCTTTTTTCCTTTTACAGTAAATATTCGGTCAACACTCTCTTGCTTCTCTACATATTATTTACAATTTCTTTGTGATTATCGAGAATGATCAATTATACATTTTTTGGGTCTTCCTAGCAATATTCTTTGTCAGATATAATAACTATTCCCTTCTCCTATTGTAAACTTATTTAAAGGAGTAGACATTGACGATAAATTTTAAAACTTTTTCTAGAGTTAGGATTGAATCATCAACTGAGAAGAAGCTGAGACAAATTCCTTCCCGCCCGACAAAATGGGTAACAAAAATTATGTTTCATGAGTAGGTAGAGCACAGAGTTATATGTGTATCCGTGTGTCTCGATAAGTGTGACACTGGGAGATATGGAGAATACTGCTCGGGACATTGGGTGGATTTCTCTGCTTTGTTTAATTTAAAGCAGCTTCCTTCAATTAGCCGTGAGAGTGAAGGCACTTGATGGAACCATACACGTACACATTGAGAGTCGTCTACTAGGAATGCATGCTCAATCACGTGCCTTTGCAGCATCATTAAATCCACGCACCTAGCCCGTTTGCCGTTTGTATATTAATTTTTTTTGTTGTTATTAATAACCACAGACTTGTCTATAATGCATTGGGAATGTCTCTTCAAGTCGCACTTTCGATTTATCTTTCCTTTCTCAAGTATCTAAACAATGCAACAGGATAATTATCACTCTCTAGTTAACCCACTTGAAAAATCCAATATTAATAAATTTGGGTGAACTTGAATATATTCAAATAAACTCAGGATAAACTCTCTTTTAGTTAGAATTTTTTTGCTCTCTAGCGCAAAAGTCATGAAATTTCACAGTGAGCACCGTTAATTTGACCTTTCAAAATTAAAGTATGGTATTTTGACTTAAATTATTTTGATTTTTTGTTTTTTCTAGTCTTTATCTACTGAATTTCTTGGGATTTTAATGTATATTTAATATTTTATGACTCGTATCTTCATTGTTAATTATGTTGTAAGTGGAATTTTTACATATCTTTGTTTTATCATAAATTTATTTTATTATAATTAGGAGTTAAAAATATTTTTATTTATTTTTATAGTATGAAAAATCTGAGAAGGTTGTGATTCGAGTTAGCCTAAACTCACGAGTTAAGATAAACTCGCAAGGTTGATAACATTGATAATAATCACTTTTTAAGAAAATATTAAATAAAAATAACGGTTAATAAATTAAGATGTACACCACACATACATATATGTTTTTTAGCATTGACTGTTTACATAATTGAAAACAAAAGAAAAAAACTATCCAACGAACATAAGATAACGACACTTATTACTGGTGGCAAATAAAGTTTTACTATAGCATTTTTTTTGTTCGTTTGTTTTAAAAAAATTAAAATAATTGGAGACATTAAATTACTTATTAATTAACCACAAAAGGAGTTTAAAAAGTTAAATTTTTTCCTCTTATTACACACTATAACAACTGAATAATTGGAGACATTAAATTACATATCAATTAACCACAAAAGGACTACATTATTAATTTTCATTCTGTGTAAGATAAATTATATATTTTACATATTCCTTAATAAATTAGCAATCATAAATAAAAATTGAATAGAGAGTGATCTAGCTTGATGAACGACCAACTATCACTATTAGAGAAATTTCCAAGAGACTGACGGATGTTACTAATGCATACGGATCCGTCAATAATTATTGATGGGTGGGCATGTCTTTTATAAATTAGTTTTTCATTAGAAAATAGAAAATAGACAGCAATTCGTCAGTATACCCATCGATAATGCTTGATGCGATCATGCGGCATATAGAGTGCACAGATTCCGACCGGTGGACCAAAAGAATGGATATTCGTTCTATGTTCGTCGATAGCCCAATGGTAAATGCTAGCATGCCATGTGGCACGAATGGTATACTGACGGGGTTGGCAATGGGTATTTTTATTTTTTAAAAATTTAGCTTACTGATTGGTATATCGACGAATTTAAACTAAAATAAATTTTATTTTTTTATTCACATTACTAACAAGTAGACTAGCGGGTTTTAATTAAATTAAATTTTAATTTTTTATTGTTATTAGTTGGCGATGGATATATTGATGGATTTTAATTAAATTAAATTTTATTTTTTCAATCACATTATCAATGGGTATATCGATGATTTTTATTATTAAATAGTGAGGAGTATACCAACATGTTTTTCAATTTTTGGTATGTTGGCAGGCGTCTCTTGGCATTATCTTTTCTCGTCGCTAAACTCATCAATAATTAGTGCAACCCAAAATGTACCATTTCATTTAATGTTTGATTCATTGGCAACCTATCAATAACCCACGAATAAAGTGTTCCGTAATGCCTTTTCTTCATCATTCTGCAACGCTTTCTCTCCCTCTTTTTCCTCTCTCCCCCCGCCATTGCCACCCTTCCTCGCCACCATTCATCGCCGAAGCTCCATTCATGAAACCGAGGCCACCATTGGAATCTAGGTACATTTCTAAGCATTTCAATTTAGTTAGTTTTTTCATTTAGCTTAGTTTTTCCATTCATTTTTATTGCCCAAAGTGTTGGTTTTTAATGCACTGGAGATTGATTATTGTTGTTATTTTGTCAATGTAGGAGCTCTATTGGAGGGAGCACTGATGGTGTTGGTTATGGAAGCTTTTATTTTTGCTTTTTGATTTTTTTGTGTGCTTTTTTTAAATTTTTATAACTTTGCAAAATTAATTGTCTATTCATTTCCCATTTTTAGGATTCGATTGGATTGCATGCTAGGAGCTTTTGATTTTTTGGTTTCTGTACTGCTCTATAGTTTAGTAACGAAGTCCTCGTTATTTATAGGCTTTAAGATATATATATATATATGTAGGACAAAAACTTATGATTTCTAGGATAGAATTATAGAAAATGGGGATTGCATGACTCGATTAAAGGGATAGAGGTCCTTCCCTGACTTGTTTTCATTATTTGCTATGGAGTTTGTTTGTATTTGTGGGCACTGTAGGATATGCATCTTGTGGAAATATAAGGGTATGTGTTCTAGAATGGTTCTTAGGATTATGCGAAATGTTTGTAATTATTAAGTTGTGATTTTTTAAATATATTTGTTATGTTGTTATCATTTAATAATGCCTCTGATTGTTAAATGCATTAATTAATTGATGATAGAAGCTCCTAATTTAAGGAGAAATATTATCAAAATTTTGTAAACTTTTTGTTAGGACAACAAAATTAAAAGTAATTGAATTTA
The DNA here is from genome assembly GCA_031216125.1 of Dalbergia cochinchinensis. Classification (NCBI taxonomy): domain Eukaryota; kingdom Viridiplantae; phylum Streptophyta; class Magnoliopsida; order Fabales; family Fabaceae; genus Dalbergia; species Dalbergia cochinchinensis. The sequence continues at coordinate 27,835,906 of CM062371.1, forward strand.
AAACATTTAAAGACAAATTGAACGTGTTTAAAAGTAATAATGCAATGTCTTTAAAAAATTGTAGGGTTTAGGGTTACTCACACATGCAATGTTTCCTTCAAACTGATCATGGATATATGATAGATTGCAGCCTAATAGTAATTGAATTAAAAACATTTTAAAGACAAATTGAATGTGTTTAAAAGTAATAATGTGATGTTTTTGAAAAATTGTAGGGTATATAGGATTACTCATATGCGCAATGTTTCCTTTAAACCAATCATGGTTGTATGATAGATTATATCCTAATAGAAATGGGATTAAACTAGAATACTATAGAGAGCTCAAAATAGTACATTTTCTATGCTTGTAATATTGAGATAAAAGATCTTAAAATGATGTAGCAATGAAATATAAGCCGAATATTAAAGTGAAGTGTAAGGATAGAAGAGTTTGCACCACAGATTTATATTAGCTTTACTTCCAATATGTAATCTACATCCACTTCCCAGCAATTGTGAGAGTTCCACTAAAATCCAAAGTATTTCAAATCTATATTACAACCAAACAAAGCCTTACACTAGCCCCAAGTGTAAGCGCCAAACAAAGTTCTCCAAACTTAAAACAAGAGTAGTCTTTGATAAGAGTCTCGCCAATCTCACACCGAGGGCAGTCTTTTACAAGAGTCTCTCCAAGCACACATCAAAACTCACCCAAGAACAAAACAAACCTAGTTCCTTAACAAAGGCTCTCACAAATTTTGGCTTTTATCAGTAGCAAAAGCCTCACAAAGAAAATTGCCTTTTACAACAATCTTGTTTCTTAAAAGAATGTGGTCACTCAAATACAAAAGATAACAACCCTCTAAATGGATATATAAAAAAACGTAGCAGAGGGAGAGAAGAAGAGCAAGATGTAGTCTTCAAGACTGATATGCAATGGTGAGCTCTCTCTATTTCATTTTTACTACTGGTGCAACAAGCCTTCCTTATAGAGAGATATTTCAGGCCGTTGCAGGCTGGGTAGGGATATGCTTCTAGACCTTCATTGTTGTTGAGCCATCACAATGGTACATCACTTTGAATTTGCGGTTCAACTTTTGTTGTTTTATGCCCATGATTTTCTCTTTCCACATAAAGAATGAGTTGTCAGGGATATCCTTTCTCTATATATTTCCATAAATAGGATATTTTTTCAGAACATATTATTTGTTCTCATTCCAATATATTGTGAATATCCTTCCCCGTACAATGATTTGATGTTTCCCATTTATGATTTTCTCCTCTAATTAAACCATTTGTTCCCTTAAAATTACTGCTGCCATATTAACTTCTAATATTTCTTCAGATTGTCCAATGCTAACAGCTTCGAAGTCTCCAAGTCTCATTGAGACATTGCAATATGTGTGTTACTTTTCTTTGATCTTAAACCCGAAACACTCAAGTCCAAATGTTTATACGAATGTTTGTCATCACATTTAGGGTGCATAAACCAACAATTCCCTTTTATGATTGTAATTTCTTCTAGTATGTACATTCATTCGTGCTTCAGGATTATTCCCGTCTTTGTCTAGACGAACTATTTCTGTTACTAATTATGTATATAAAATATTAATTAATTGATCAGCCTGCTAAAATGTTCAAGGGTTCTAGTGAGAACTGAGAACAATGAAAAATTGTTTTCAATAATAAAAGAGAAAATTTGAGCATGCCAAATTACTCTAGCACTTCGCTGTTCTTTTCTTTTGTGCCATTCCAGGAAGCAGTTTATGACTATGACACTGGATAGTATCCCTCCTCATTATTTTTTTATTCTAACTCTTCAATTTGTGTCGTTTTTTCTGGGGTTCTTTTTCCAGTTGCGGCAATGTGAACAAATCAGTACAGGCCGACGATAAGTAAACACAAAACATTTCCAGAAGCAAGACAAATTTCGTGGCAGATGGCGTGGTATAGTTAATTCCTGATATTAATATTAATTAATTGAGAATAGTATTAATAAGTTTAAATAAATAAATATTGCAGCATCTAAGCAGATTTACTGACCACGTTGCTTCTTTCTTAATCTTATGTCTCCAATCCGATCCAGCAGTTAAATAAAAATTTTGCTTTCGCAAATACGATAAATACGGCATTCTTTTTTTTTTTTGATAAAATAAATACGGCATTCTTAACTGGATTGACCACTTTCTAGTAGTAGTCGCAGGGTAATACACAGTTCAATTAGTATATATTAAGAACTATAAATTCACTTTCTTCAATAAAATATAATGTTTAACAATTTCTTTTTTTTTTCAAAGCTAATTGATACATTCCTTCTTTTATGTTCAAAATCATAAATTTCCTTTCCCATCAAGCAGAGATTGCAATTGAGTTTACTAATAGAGGTGGATTAATGGTAGAGATTCAGATAAATCGGTGATCTTTGGCTTTTTTTTCTGTTCTCGGGCAATTCATGTGATATTTAACCCCTTAAAACTCCATGTATGTAATCTGAAAAATTAAAAGAACTTATGTACTGAAAAATAAAAGAAATTGAATAATGTTGTCAATAACTAATGAAATTTTTTTGGGTTAGATTTGTTTTTCAATAATTAAAAAATAAAAATGCTCAACTCTAAACAGAGGAGCAAAAGAGCACATATTTTGCATTCGATGTCAAGATTTTGTGAATTTGAAGGTGTATATGTGAGTTTGGATTTTGAATGATAAGAAAAAAGGGAAGGAAGGGTTTCTTGATTTATCTATTATTGCAAGCACAACATATACTCCCTTTAGGTCAAAATATAAGTTGTTTTTGGATTATTTTTGTCTAGTTTAAAATATAAATTGTTTTCACATTTCAAGAAAGTATTGATTATCTTTTGTACAATTTATAATAAGCAATAAGTGAGAATGAGTGTGTATGAGTATGATTATTTAATAGAGAGACAATTTATAATAAGTGATAAATGATATTTTTATCTTTTGCTTTTATTTTTTCAAAAGATCAATGAGATTCAATTATCATCTTAATTCTTGCACATAATCTTGAAAGAGTTATATCGTGAATCAGATTTAGAAAGTACTCTTCGCTAATAAAAGACCAATATATTCTGCATCTCAAAAGTGTACTTTTACACATATATCATTCGATTACTACTATTTACTTTGGGAGAACTATCTTCTTGGCTAGTGAAGGATTATGTCGTTGACAAAATAGTTTCTAAAAGAAACCATATTCACCTATTGCGCTTCAAAGACCCATCTTATTTAACAAATTCACTCAATATCAATTGACCTCTGGTTTCCTTAATAGAAATAATTATCTGTCAAGTTTTATACTAAGTTAGCATGCACCACAGAACTATCACTTTAGTCCCAAAAATCACATTTTTAATAAAATAGCTCCTCTTCTATCAAATCATCACGGTAGAAGCACTATTTTAATTTTCAAAAGATCGTATATTTAATTAACTAGTTATTGACTGAATCACATTTATTAACAAGAATTGAGTTCAGTCGAGATTTGACCGAATTAATTAAAAGAGATAGATATTTGGACGGAGACAGGCGAAAATAGTTTTGTGAGCCACATATACTTTTAAGAGTAAAGTAATGATTCTCGTATTTACATATTAAACATCTGAGAGAAGGAAAAAATGGTGCAAATGGCACACGCGCAAGGGAAAGTGAGTCGCTGGTTTGGCTCAGAATTCATTATTAAATATCACGTTGGCTTGCTTACTTCAAAAGGCATTTTAGTTAATGCTCTTTGCATAAGCTATCAACTATCAATCAGATCTTGGATATCATCCAGGAAGTGGAAACAGCATGTATCTGCTTCATTAATGATCTGCTTATGATTAATTAATTTTTATACTAGTGTCAATAAACTATTTATCTTGATGGTCCCTCGGAACTTTTGGCTGGAGGTACTAGAGGGCGATGTCTTTCAAAGTTTAGTTGTTATCACATGCCCTGACAAAGTCCACTCAACTCCTTCATTCACTTGTAGCTCCTTTTATTTCTTTGTAATTATTGTTTTGGCAAAGCTAAAGTGAAAGTAGGGAATTTTCATCTTTCAGTAAGAAAAGTATAAAATGGAAAAGCCCAAAGTTGAAAACCAGAAGAGGCAAAAGTCCTTGGAGCGGGTAAGTTTGTTTAAAGTTATAAACTAGACATTGATATATATATATATAATAAAATTGGATTTGCAATGGCAATTGGCAAACCGCTTGACTATGTTTTGCTGGCTTTAATGGTATAAGTCGAAGTCACTAGGACACTATGAAGATGAGACATTGATACTGACACGAAACACAATACGGATATGGAGAGACACTAAACTCAAAAAATTACAGGATATAAATACGACATATATATATATATATATATTTTATTTTGTTGTATAATAAATTAAAATGACCCAACAATACAAGTCCAACTGAATAACTAGGGTTGATTTTAGGCTCGTGTTGGTATTAAAATTTGAAAAAAAATAAAGAAACCAACTTAAGCGTGTCTGTGGGGTGTCCAAAATGTGTCTACAATAAATTAAAGCAGTGTCCAGCAGCGTTCAATGTGTATCCGAGCTCAAAAAAATTATTTTTTAATTACACGTGTGTCCAACACGTGTCGTGTGGATATCAGATACCGACAAGTGTCCGACACACGAATATGTCATCAAGTCAGTGTGTCCATGCTCCTTTGCTAGGATTCAAATTTTCTCTTTTTCGGATTTTGCCTATTTTCTTCCCCTGCGTCCTTTTCTGAATTTATGGGGAAAATAATGTAAGTATATTTTTATTTTTGGGATTGTCATAATTTGATTATTAATAACCATTCATATCACCAGACACAACTTAAATTGCTAGTTCCATCACTGCTTCAAAACAATGTGGGAACATACAGAAAACAGTAAAGCGACGGAGGGTACACTATTATTAATAGTTTGAACTTACATTACTACCACTTAATGAGGGGAATGTGGGATACAATGCAATGAGGAACAAAAGAAAGTTGAAGTTGGAAAAACCGAGAGAGGGAGAGAGAGAATAAGAGGGTGGAAAGCGGGTAGCACGTTAATTCATTATTATGAAAGCGGGTTGTCACACTTTCACAATTCACAGTTCACACACAAGTCCAAAGGCAAAAAGTGCACACTCACAGACAATTGCATCCCCTTGCGCCCTCACTGCTAGCCCCCTCCCTCCCCTCCCTCCACGTTGTGTAGTTACTAAGTAGTGTTTACATAAAATGCATCAAATTCCATGCAAAAGCATGCTCAAAATTAACTTAATTTTATGATTAAACTATAATATTTAGGGTTTTCTGACGAGTATTCTATGGATACTTATTAAAACATGATAAAAGTAAATTTTACATTCTACAGTGAGATTTTTAATTTTACAAAGTAGTGGGTGCATTGAAAAGTTGAAAAGTCAATAATTTTAATTCCTTAACTAGAAAAATCCTAATATTTAAACCTTACAATTGAAGTAAAAATCGCGCCGCAATAAACAATAGGGGTATAGAGAGAGGAAGAGGAACGTAAAATAATGGGACAAATGGTGGGGATGTGTTTGATTGGAAATAAAAATAAAGAGAAGAAAATTTATAAATAAATTTATATATAATTTTACATATAAAATTTGTTTATATATATATATATGTATTTTTATTTTAACCTTAAACCAAACATATCTATTATCAGTACTATTATCAATGTGGAAAATTTGTATCGTCCTCCCGGAGAAATACATTTTTCCTCCACAACTTGACTTCAACCCTTGATCCTTTTCTCTCTCCCCTTCTCTCTCTCATCCACCCAATAAAAATCAAAGGCTTACATGCAAAGTGGAGTAAATCCACTCTTCCTTCAGGGGTAGGAAAGAATAGCCGGTGAATAAGTGTGCACAAAAGCATGTGAAAGACAGAGTACAAACAGTAATGTAAAAAGTGCAAGAGAAATGTTATTTATACTTGTAAAGTTTGATATAATGTCCCGACACACTTTTATTGATTCTTAGATGGTTTATGAACTTTATTTAATTAGGTTTTTATATCTCATCCAAAAATAGATACAAATATATCGGCCTAGTATCCAATAAATCATGTATATAAATAACACTACTCAAAAAGTAATAATAAGAGTAGGATTTTCCTAGGATATACATAAGTCTATCAATCCAAATTTGGGCACACTCATAAAAGTGTGTATAACCCATTTATGAGTAATTATATATTAAATAAAATTAATGGGTCTCTTTTTATTTAAGTATATATAAATGAGTCGATAGACTTGTATTTATAAAACAATGTCTCCATCAAGTAATGATAGTCTATACAAACTTGCACTCCTGCTATAATTCTATCTAAGTTATTGGATGATATCATTATTATACTGTAGTCATGTTCTTAATGGCCTTAGACTATATACAGTATACTCATACTTCGTTTTCAGCAGTGAGACAGTTACCAATGAGTACACTGCAACCTCATTTGATTTGCTTGTGTATATATGTGTAACACGGTAGCAGATAAATGTAATTAACCATTTCAAATGCGTTTTCCTTTTTTCTTTCTTTTTTGTTTGAGGTTGTTAAATTTCATTGGATATGAAGTTGGTAGGCACTTCTGTCAAAACAAGCGGAACCCTTTGCTTTTCTTGGACGAGGCAAGAAGCTTGACAACCTCGTCGTTTTCCTTCTTCTTCTGCTACCGTTGTCTTTTGTTGCTATCTTTCACTCTGTTCGAGACTCGCGGTAATAAATATAATAAATAACACGCTAAACAGAAAACCTTTTGTTGCAGAAGCCGGCATTTTGTGTTCCCAGGGTCTAACAAGTTTCCCGCTCTGTGAATTGTATGAAATCTTCGTTTCTCTCTATGCTTTTTCTTCTCCCCTTTCTCTCTCGGTGACTCTTGTCTCAGATTTGCGTCGTTGATTCACTAAATGGTGGTATATAACTTGCACCTGTTTTTATTAATATATATGCGGATGCAGTGCTATTAGATTGCATTGTTTTATTTCTCGTTTTCCGAGAAAGTGGAGTAACAGATGAATATCAGGCCACGCACCTGTCTTCACTCCATGAAAGCTCCTTTAAATGATGGCAAAGTAACTTCTTCTTCCTCTTCTTGTAATTTTTTCTTTCTCAGAAAAGAAGTTTTGATGGTTCCTCTATTTTTTTTTTTTTGTTTTTCTTAATCTGTTGGATTTCAATGTCAAGATCCTAAGAAGCAAATGAAATTACCACGTAAGGAAAATGAGGCTGTGTAGAATTAAAGCTACCGAAAAATTCAGTTTGTGAGTACTGGAAAAGTAAAAGCTTGCTTTCAAAGTTTAAACTAAGCTACTTTAATCGCAAGCACGGAATTTTTAAGCGCTTAACTTAGAAAAAGTGCGCACTTTTGATCCAAATCTGAAAATTGGGTTCTTTAAACTTCTCCCAAGAAACGAATAGTTTTTATCTTTTATTATTGTTATTTTTTCTTCTTTTCCTCTTTTGGCTTATTTTCCTGCTGAAGGAAAATATCGAGTGTTAATTAATCCTATGGATTTGTTTATTGCTGAACGTGCAAAGCAGGACAAGAGGGATACTAGAGGGAGCAGCAGACCAATGGCTGCCCAGAAAACTGTGAAAAATGGTCGTCGATCCAATCGAGAAAGGAAAATGGCTTTGATACAAGATGTATATTTGAATCTTACCTCATATATATTATATTCCTTTCGTTCTTTCATCCAAGTTTTGATTCTGTGAATTAATTGTTTTGCCAGTTTAATTATGTTCTGTAACTTGGTACAGCTAGATAAGTTGAAGAGGAAGCTCAGGCATGAAGAGAATGTTCACAGAGCATTAGAAAGAGCATTTACAAGACCTTTGGGAGCTTTACCTCGTCTTCCTCCTTATCTTCCTCCTTATGTCAGTATCCCTCTCCATCTCTCTCTGGTGTACTGTTGAGTCACTTCCATTTGGAGTTATCTCTCTCCTTTTTTTTCAAATTGTTTTGTTGTCTTACTTTAATTTTTTTGGTGTATGGGAAATTAATTTGGAATGTGTATGTGTATTTTAGACATTAGAGCTTCTGGCTGAAGTAGCAGTGTTGGAGGAGGAGGTTGTTCGGCTTGAAGAGCAGGTTGTGAATTTCAGACAAGGTCTATATCAGGAAGCTGTCTACATTTCCTCAAAGAGGAATGCAGAAAATTTGAACGATTCAATTGAGCAGAACCCAATCAGGGGCTCAAAACATCAGAGATCAAAATCCTTGTCCCAAAGTGAGTTTAATTCAATCACCATAGCCAGGCCTCAGCCTTCTCTTGCCAGAAGTGCTTCCAGCAGAAAGCTGTTCCCCGGTGATATGGTCACTGATTACACTGGGAAGCTAGTGAATGGGAAGCAATTGCACAGAAAGCAAGAGTCATTCTCATCTATCCCAGAAGAGGGAAAGGGAAAAGAGAATAGATCGTTTAGTTACTTTGTGAAGGATAAGCAATCTCCAGAAAAGAAAACAGCCAAAGTGATTACCCCAGTAAAGAAATCTCCACTCAAACAGGAATCAGCTGAGAAGTGCGTGGATCACTTGAAGTTACAGGTAAATAGTAAAACCATAATCACATTTTTCTATTAATTATTTTTTATGGTATGTTTGGTTTTGCATATTTTTGGCTAAAAGATAAAAAAAAAATATCTAGGAATCTTTAGTTTAAATTATTTTTTGTTTTTTTTTTTGGCTTGCCCAGCTGGAATGGAGATTAGCTGATCAGGAAAGGGCAGAGAGTTCTCCAAGTTCATCCGACGATAAGGTGTCAGAAGTTGGTAGCACTCCCAACAGAATCTCAGAGGATATTGTCAAGTGCCTGTCTACCATATTTGTGAGAATTGGCACATCAAAGGACGAAGTTGGGGAATTGAAAACACCTTCCCACTCTACAAATGCTTTCAACCAATGCAGCGGGGGAAAGGATCAGTTTTGTGATCCTTATGGTATCTGTTCAGAATCCAAAACAAAAGATATTGGTCCATATAAGAATTTATGTGAAGTTAAAGCCTCTGTTGATCTCAACCGAACATCAAATGCTGTGTTTCTGGTCCATAGATTAAAGTAAGTTATCAAGGGTTATTAGCTGAAGATTGATGTTGTTAGTATCTACCTAATCTCCCCAACTTGTTTCAGGTTCCTACTTGGGAAGCTTGCCTCTCTGAACTTGAAGGGTCTTTCTCATCAGGAAAAACTTGCATTCTGGATAAACATTTATAATTCCTGCATGCTCAATGTAAGCAACTTTTCTGTTCTGTCGCACTAATTTACTATGTAAGACTAGAGAGAAGGTTTAGGCCTATAGTTGAGTTTGATGTCACCTATGCTTGTCTCACATGCTGAGGGTCAACGTCTAAAGAGCCTTCTGGTTTCGATATCACAGGCATATTTAGAGCACGGCATACCTGAGAGTCCGGAAATGGTTGTAGCACTAATGCAGAAGGTACGGTGATCTGGCCAATCTTTTCAAAGCATATTTATTCATTTATACTACAAAGAATATTAAAGGCAGTAGAAGCATTGCTGGTCCTTATTGATTAGTTGGTGATGACTTGCTGCCTTCTACATACCCGTGAGAGGCCTGCTTGTGCTCTTCTGTATAAATTAGTGATTGTTTGTTTTGTGATACTGCACAGTACTAATCCTGACATAACTACATATCCCCCCACCCCGCCGCCGGAGCCCCCTTCATAGGTCAAATAGACTAAAAAACATGAAAAATGAGAAAAGAAATCACATCATTGCTGCATTTTAGATCATATTGGATTGAAGTATTGGTTTGATCAAACTATTGACTGAGCAAGCACGTGTTGGGGCCTGGTGCTAGACAAGGTCCCAAGACTATGAAGCACAGATTAGACTAGAGACTATACGATACAGGGATACAAGGATATGACAATTTTTGAAAACTATAGAATACAATTGACTATAGTATAGTATAATATATGAAATTAGTATAGAATATAAAAGCACAATTCTTAAATTAAAAGAGAAAAATGATTCAAAAGTTAGCATAGTTATTATAAACATAATCATAGGCAAATCTGTTCAATTATAATAGTATTTTCATCTCTTTATTAATATTCAAAATATAAAAAATAAAAACATACAAAGAATAATGAAAGAATGTCTAAAAATATATGCCACTATGTCCTACACAGATATGTATCCCATTCAAATGCAATGATTATTTTGAAGTTTCCATATGTATTATGTTCCAATGTAGGCACTGGCAGAGGCCCAACATTAAACAATACTGTGTGCCTTGCGAAATCAATTCAGTTACCGAATTACTGTAATTCTGGATAAACACACAGACACATTTAGCTTCGAGCTTCCTAACCTGTAAATTATCTCCAGCAAAACTTCCGGATTGACTAAAACTTGGCAATGCTTGTTTCAGGCAATGATAGTAGTGGGGGGCCAGTTGCTCAATGCAATTACAATAGAGCACTTTATCTTGAGACTGCCATATCACCTGAAGTTTGTAAGTGCAATAATCTAATCTCTTCTTTTGGTTTCATGCAAAAGAAAGTTAACTTCCCTTATTTTGTTTCGAAGTCCATGTTGGGTTGATACAGGACACACCTATAAAAGTCCTAGAAAATATTATAATTACCCTTGATTTTCATCTTTGGTTTTCCTGCAGACCTGTCCAAAAGCTGCAAAAAATGACGACGTTAAAGCACGAAGCATATTTGGCCTGGAGTGGTCTGAGCCCTTGGTGACATTTGCGCTTTCCTGTGGAAGCTGGTCTTCACCTGCAGTATGTTTTTGTTTCTCATTTAGCCGATAATGCTGTTTTGTGGGTACTGATTAATTATTTTGGAGCTACAGCTGCCATTTTAGTACGTAATCGCCTAGTCTGGCAATGCATGACCAAACCATACATGTTATCTCATATGTACCAATTTTTATTAATGAGCAATGTCGTACAACTAGAACAAATTTTCAATGATTTTAAAAAAAAATAGGATTGCTGAATGAAATAAACTGGTAGCAATTACTTATCCATTCAATAATGAACAAATATGTCGGATCATTTAGGCCAAGAACTTGGAAACTATTCGGACTCCATAGCATTGTTCTTCCTTAAAACAATTTGGATTTATTTTTTTATTTTATTTTTTTGTAAACTAGTGGAACTACACTTATAGTTGTTGAAAATCAGCCCATGAGTGTTCATTTGATTGTGAGAAATAATTGAAATATAATCCCTTGTCCCACATTGCAGATAGGAACTAAAAGATGACATGCATGGATTAAGCTGGGAACCTCGTGAGCATTATAAATTTATAATACTACATTAAAAGGACTGAAAAGTTTCCATTTTCCAATTTTGAACTGTTAGGATCAGAACACTGTTCAGTACCCTAAATTTCATACCTAGTCCTGGATTTCTTCTAGATGTGGTTATATAAATCGGTTAATTTCCTTTGACTGGTTTCATTAATTATGCTTTAAAGGTGAGGGTGTACACAGCATCACAAGTTGATGATGAGTTAGAAGCTGCAAAAAGAGATTATTTACGGGCAACAGTTGGCATTACAAAAACAAACAGGTTAATGATCCCCAAGTTGCTGGACTGGTATATGCTTGATTTTGCAAAGAACTTGGATTCATTATTGGACTGGGTCTGCCTCCAACTACCTGATGAAATAAGAAACCAAGCAGTTGAATGCCTTGAAAGAAGAAAGGGAAGAGAGTCAGTCTCACAGCTGGTACAAATAGTGGCCTATGATTTCAGTTTCAGGTTGCTTTTGCAGCAGTAACTCAGGCAGAGGTACTATTCATGACTCAATCCTTCATTCTGCACTATTTTCTGAAATTTGGCAGCCCAATGCACGAGGCTCGCACCGATTTGGGGAGCGTAGATCTAGCAGCCTTAACCCCAATTTGTGGAGAGGCTGATTCGAGAGTTTTCTGAACTTTGGCGTGGGGATTTTTTTTGTATATTGGATAGTTCACACAGAAGGTACATAATGCAAAGCTTGTAATGTTTTCATTTGGGAGGAGGCTTTTTAGCCTTCGGGGTTCTGCAATTGGATAATTGCTGGTAAGTTATGCTTTTAGGAAATATACACAGAATTGGAGGTTTCTTAGACATTCTCTTTTGGCTGCAAGCTTGTTTAGGATTTATACTAGTATAATATATTGCTTTATGGCAACCAATGGCAATACAGCTAACTCTCGAGGCAACGCTTGTAACACATCAATTTTTACTATTGTGTAAAAATTATCAAAATATTCCTGGGTAATTTTACACTAATTTGAGACCAAATAATCCTCAATAAATGAATATAACTTTAGAGAAACATTATAGGAGATTTGATTAGCGATTCGTGCAAAAGCCGCAAATATTGATTTTTTTGTATGTGTAAAATGACCAAAATGTGCCCGAAGTTATTAATCAATCTAGATTATCTTTGAGGGGTTAGTTTAATAATTGACGGGGATTGTATGTGTCTTGGAGATAAAAATTTCAATTTTCAGTTTTTACAGTATGTAAAATTACCATTTTACCCCTGTGATAATTTAACATAAAATTATGCAATTTTTGAATCCAATTTTCACTCAAAAGTTAAAAATGTCTATTTTAAATGTAATCTGAGTATGTCCAATAATTCTGAGGAGTTTTTATGTAAAATTACCTTTTTACCCCTAGTTGTGCTAAATGAGTTTACTTATGTAATTAAGGCAATATTAAGCTCTAATTGAACTCAAATTGATTTCATTCATTAACCTTGAATGAAAAATAATTACTTGAGATAATTAGAGCCTAAGATTGCCTAAGGTAAAATTAAATTACCTTTGCTTAATTACAAGGACTCATAAAAATTAATAATGTTGAGATTAAAGTTAAGATTTCGGTTTAGGTAAAATCTAGTACATTTATATTTCATTTTCCTAAGTTTAGAACTTATGTTACAAATCGATTTTAACTTATTTGAAATTAACTTCATTTACTAGTGTATGATTATTCTTTTTACCTTGTTTTGATTTGTCCCAAACACTTAACCTTTTACTATTTTCATTAATCTATCAATTCCTAATCTTTTACCAAAGTAATTAGACATCTAATACATGTCTTACCACTTGCAAATAATGAGAAATCTGATTATAAAAGAACCAGAAACCAGTAGCCATAGTGCTCCATTTCATCATATTTTAATGGTTTTTCCAACAAAGAAACATATCCAACCTTATCACCATTTCTTTAACTTTCTTTTCCATTATTTTTGGTTATGTTTAAGCAAAAGAATTCCTCACATATCAGCCATAGAAGCCCATGGTCAGCATGCTCTTCATCTCACCATATTTAATACTTTCTTCCAACAAAAATGCACATGCTACATCATTATACACTTGCTTTCTTTTTCTTTATTCAAAATTTTTTTCCTTGCAATCAGCCAAAGAAACCGTGTGGATGGAGCCTCCATTACATCATATTTTAGTATTTTTCATCCATAATGCATGAACAACATCATGGTTACACCATATGCATTCTTTTTCTAAGTTTTCTTTAATTAAAAAACAATGAACAAACTCCTCCATTTCCAACCTTATACCACACAGCCAACACCCTTCAAAATGCCTATAAATAGATGCTCTTCCATTGCCAAAATGCACACACAAACACTCTTAGCCGTAGCATTTTCTTACTCAAAGTTTACTCAAAGTTCTCTAATTCTCTAAGACTTTAAGCTTTCTTCTTTTCCTCATTCACACTCAAGAGACTCCATTCCCAACCTCTAACCCAGCTCTAAACCTCAAGCATACACATTCTAACCATAAATCAACTCCTAAACACATAACCTTTCCATTATCAAACACAAAAATATAGGAAAAATCCTTCCTCCATTTGTTCTCATCTTGGCCGAATTCACAACACTCATCAAGGGCATATTTTCTTCTTCTAACTTCTCTAAAGATCAAGCATTATCTTTTGTTAAAAAGAAACAACTTGGTAGGGATTTTATTTCATATACTTTCTTTTGTTCTTCCTTTATATTTTCGGTTTTTATGATTTGATAATGACCATGGCTTGATGATGAGGAATCATGGCTGTAACGCCCCAATTTTTACTGCTATGTGAAATTACCAAAATGTCCCTAGGTAATTTTTACACGTAATTCGAGGTCAAATAATCCTCCATAAAGGAATATGATATTAGAGAAATATCATAGGAGACTTGATTAGCGATTCGTGCGAAAGTCGCAAACTCCGATTTTTCTGTATGTGTAAAATGACCAAAATGCCCTTGAGGTCATTTTTACCTAGAAATCAAGGATAACCAATCTAAATTATCTTTGAGGGGTTAATTTTATGCCTGATGGGGATTATATGTGCCTTAGAGGTAAAAATCTCAATTCTCAATTTTTATCGTAAGTAAAATTACCGTTTTACCCCTGCAGTAATTTTTCATGAAATTATATAATCTTTGAATTTGGTTTCCACCCAAAGATTCAAAATGACTATTTTAAGTATGATTTGAGATTGTCCAATATTTACAGGGAGTTTTTACGTGAAATTACCTTTTTACCCCTGGTTATATCAAATAAGTTTACTTGCGTAATTAAGGTAATGTTAAAGCTCCAATTGAACTCGAATTGATTATATTCATTAACCTTGGGTTAAAAATAATTACTTGAGGTTAAAAATAATTACTAGAGGTAATTAGAGCCTAAGAATTGTTTAGGAAAATTTAATTTCCTTTCTTAATTACAAAGAACTCATGAAACCTATAATGTTAAAGATTAGGGTAAATGTAATGCATTTACTTTCTTTACCTTGAGATTAAAATTTAAATTACTAATTGATTTTCAACCCAATTGAGATTAACTCTATTGTTTAAATAAAGATTATCTTTTTACCTAGTCTTGAGTTATCTTACATACCTAGTTTTACCTTTTAAACAAAATTACCAATTTCTAAATCTACCTAATTAAATAAGCTATCCTTGTGTCCTACCATGAATAATAAATGAAATTTTGTCCCCCAAATTCCTTGAATCAGCCGTGACATTCCATGCCTCATATGATGCTTATATTTTAAAATTTCATTCAAGGAATAATGCACTACATCATGCACCTCAAAGACATGTCCTACCATGAATGAAAAAAATAAAACTTATCCCCCATGATAGCCTTGCAAACTCACGGATTCTTCCTCCTCTATCACCTTGATATTTTAATTTTCTTTAACAAATAAAACACACACAACACTCATTGCATTACCACTTACTTTATTTGAGTTGTCTTGCACTTTGTTTGATCAAAAAAAATTCTGATCACATTACATCATGCTTGGCCACGGTTTTAGACTTCTTTCCACCTCCACAATTCAATTTTTTTAAAGCCTATGCACCCTAAAATATATCATAACAATAGCATGTGCTCTTTGACTTGTCTTGCAACTTTTTGAGCAAAAAATTCTGATGGCTATATGACCCATATGCCACGGCCTAATACACCTCCATGATGCCACCATTTTATTTTATTTCAAAAGAATTAAGCACTCAAACAAACTCATGGCAATACCATGTGATCTTTGAGTTGTTTTGCATTGTTTTTGAGCAAAAATTCTGGCCATCTAACAAGCTATATGCAGCGGCCATAATGCTCTTCATCCCACCATATTTTAATTCTTTCTTCCAACAAAAATGCACATGCTACATCATTATACCACTTGCTTTCTTTTCCTTTCTTTTACATTGTTTTTAGTAAAAAAATTCTAGCCTTGCAATCAACCAAAGAACCGTGAGAATGGAGCTTCCATTTCATCATATTTTAGTATATTCCATCCATAATGCATGACCAACATCATGACTACACCATATGCATTCTTTTTCTAAGTTTTCTTTAATTAAAAGGATGAACAAACTCCTCCATTTCTAGCCTTATACCACACGGCCAAACCTTTTCAAAATGGCTATAAATAGATGTTCTTCCATTGCCAAAATGCACACACAAATATTCCTAGCCTTAGCATTTTCTTACTTGATAGTTTTCTTACTCAAAGTTTGCTCAAAGTTCTCTAATTCTCTCAATACTTCAAGCTTTCTCCTTCTTCCTCATTCACATCCAAGAGACTCCATTCCCAACCTCTAATCAAGTTCTAAACCTCAAGCATACACATTTCAACCATAAATCAACTCCTAAACACATAACTTTTCAATTATCAAACACAAAAACACAAGAGAAATCCTCCCTCCATTTACTCTAATCTTGGCCGAATTTCAAGGACATATCAAGGACATATTTTCTTCTTCTAACTTCTCTAAAGATCAAGCATTACCTTTTGATAACAAGAAACAACTTGGTAGGGATTTTATTTCATGTTCTTTCTTTTGTTATTCCTTTATATTTCGATTTTTATGAATTGATATTGACCATGGCTTGATGATGAGGAATCATGGTGGTGGTTGTGAATCCATCATTTAAATGACCTCTAAAGCTCAAGGTTTAATTCTTGATGTTAAAAGATTAACAAAGGAATTACTTAGTTTTGAGTTTTAAGCTTAACAAGATATAAAAATGAACTAGCATCCATATTTATGTTTCAAGTTCTTGTACATCATATTTATATTTCAAGCTTTGCATAATCATATTTATATTCCAAGTTGTCACTTTAATTCTTGAAGATAATAATACGAACTTGCATATTCATATTTACATTTCAAGTTATCACCTAAATCATAAAGATCTAAGAATGAATTTGCATCTTTATATTCATATTTCAAGCCTTACATTTCATATTTATATTTCTAAGTTATGGCCTTGTAATGATAATAATAAGGTTATAAGACAAGTTTATGATTCTAGTCATCACCTAAATCTTAAGGTTCAAGATTTACTTCTTTTATCTTAAATGGCAATTTCGACCGTGGACACTTCTCATCTATTGATTTTTTGGCCCTTATATAATTCTGATTTAAAGCTTGATATATTTTATTTTTAGTTATGACCTTGTCTTTAAGTTGTACAAAGAAAATTTGAAAGTCCTAGAAATTGTAAAGGATTAGAAATATGGTTTTTCTCGTAATTTTAAATGCTAAAGTTTTAATATTCTGATCTAATATTTTAGAACTAGAATGGTTACTGATTGAGGATATTTAGATGAGTTTAAATCACTAATAGTTATTGTAAAAATTGTTTTTAGTGTCTTAGGAAAAACTAGTAACTAAAAAGGATCAAAATTGTGTTTTTATGAAACTTTTAGAATGATAAATTTTCTGATTTCTGTTCAGCACTGTTCATCATTGTTCACCACTGTTCACTAGTGTTTATAGCTGTTCACACACTTAAGGATCACTAATAATGGTCATAAAAATTATTTTTTTAGCATTTTAGGAAAGTTTAGTAACTAGAAAGGATTAAAATTGTGTTTTTTTTTTAAGCTTTAAGGAGACTAATTTTCTAATTTTGTTCAAGGGTTGTTCAAGGCTGTTCATATTATTCACACACTTAGGAATTACTTATATTTGTTGTAAAAATTATTTTTAGTACCATAGATGCATAAAAGGGTAATTACAAGTGTTAGTTTGAGCCGTTCTGCAAAATTTGGAAAGTTGTGTTTAAACTATCAACTATGTTATTTCAGCCAAATGATTTTATTTAGAACTACTAGTGATGTTGAATGTGTCCATGAGTCCAAAATACCATTTATAAAGTTTAGATAAAGTTTTAGAAATTTTGGTTATTGTTAAATATTAAAAACAAGCAATTCTGCACTTTGACCTCAAAAGTATGTTAAAATTTGGTCTATAGCCCTAAAAGATTTTTATGATGAGTTTTAAATGGTTTCTAATGATTATAAGCCTCTTGAAAGTATTGGTTAATGTTAAGGATCTTTAGTTTGTAAGAATGCATTAAAAAGGGGTATTTACATTTTGAGCCGTAAACTTTGAGAAATTGCAATTTGACCCCTTTAGCGCTTAAGCGTAAATATTGATAATTTTGATGAGACAAATGTGAATGATGTCTTGTGAAGGCTATGTTCATGTGTTGAAATTTATATGGCTTATGGATATATGCAATGAAATATGATGCATGTTTATGTGATTTAAATTATGGTATGTTATAATTATGCTTGATAAATTAAGATGCATGATTTCATGAAGTTTATGAGCATGAAATGTTGAAATGATGAGTTATTCGTGTTTGCATCTCTATATAACATGCCAAGATTAAAGGTGACATAAGACACATGGAAATGATCCTCTAGACTCCTCGAATTAAAGGTTATGAGAGGTGATCCAAATAGGAAGTGATCCTTTGGACTCCGCGAATTAAAGATTATGAAAGGTGATCCTAATGCCCCCTATCCCGTACCTTAAGAGTCAGGAATTTAACTTATCAAAAGGGATAAGATTACGCTAGTGACAACTAGTGAGGTATAAGCTCATAACCTAGAACTCTCGAGAAAAGAGAGAATTATAGGGTGGCCCCCAAGGAAAAGAGAATAAAGAAGTTTAAGTCACCTGTAAGAATGATGATCATGATGTTCTTTATATCATATGCATTGTTTTATGGATTTTATGATATTATGTATATGATATTGACATGCATCCATGACTAATATGTTGCATTCATGACATTAAGATTCATGCTAAAAGATACGGGCCTCGGCTAATGATATTTAGAACTTAATAATGAACCTTATATATATGTTCACCATTTTCATAATTAAACCCGAGGTTCCTGGGGATGATGACGATGACACTTTTGTTATAGTCGGGAAGCCTTACTGAGATTCTTGTATAAGTTTCTCATCCCTTTTCTTTTCTGTGTCGTCTTCAGACATGAATGATGGTGTAGTTCATGATTTGTCTTGAGACTGGACGAGGAGCTATGGAGATAACTTCCTTTTGGATATTTGCCTTTAGAGTGATCGTATCTCAATTATCAGTTTGTATTCTATTGATGGATATATATTGATGTCCTTAAGTTTACAAGGCATCACTATTATGATACAGTTATTGATATGTTATTATTATTTGAGTTATGTTATGTCATGGTTGTATTATGTATTTACCTGTTATTCGTTTCTAACATCTCTCTTACGCAGGCAAGATAATGACGTTAGATATTTAGTATGCGCGGCTCACGTTTTGGTATTTAAGTTCAAAAAAATTTTTACCCATATTTTCACTAAAATATTTTAAAGAAGTTTTGAGTTAAAAATTGAAACAAAAGAGTAATGACTAATAATTAACTTAAATGTGTCCTAAGCGTGTTGAGTTAAATATTAGGGTGTTACAATGGTGGTGGTTGTGAATCCATCATTTAAATGACTTCTAAAGCTCAAGGTTTAATTCTTGATGTCAAAAGATTAATGAAAGAATTGCTAAACATAAAAATGAACTTGCATCCATATTATGTTATAAGTTCTTGCACATCATATTTATATTTCAAGCTTTGCATAATCATGTTTATATTTCAATTTATCACTTTAATTCTTGAAGATAATAATATGAACTTGCATATTCATATCTATATTTCAAGTTATCATCTAAATCATAAAGACCTAAGAATGAACTTGCATCATCATATTTATATTTTAAGTCTTGCATTTCATATTTATATTTTCAAGTTATTACCTTATAATGATAATAATAAGGTTACAAGACAAGTTTATGATTCTAGTCATCACTTAAACCCTAAAACTCAACACTCGCTTCTTTTATTTTAAATGGAAATTTTAATCATGGACACTTCTCATCTATATGTTAAAATTTGACCTCAAAAGTATGTTAAAATTTGGTCTATAGCCCTAAAAGATTTTTATGATGAGTTTTAAATGGTTTCTAATGATTATAAGCCTCTTGAAAGTATTGGTTAATGTTAAGGATCTTTAGTTTGTAAGAATGCATTAAAAAGGGGTATTTACATTTTGAGCCGTAAACTTTGAAAAATTATGATTTGACCCCTTTAGGGCTTAAGCGTAAATATTGATAATTTTGATGAGACAAATGTGAATGATGTCTTGTGAAGGCTATGTTTATGTGTTGAAATTTATATGGCTTATGGATATATGCAATGAAATATGATGCATGTTTATGTGATTTAAATTATGGTATGTTATAATTATGCTTGATAAATTGAGATGCATGATTTCATGAAGTTTATGAGCATGAAATGTTGAAATGATAAGTTATTCACGTTTGCATCTCTATATAACATGCCAAGATTAAAGGTGACATAAGACACATGGAAATAATCCTTTAGACTCCCTGAATTAAAGGTTATGAGAGGTGATCCAAATAGGAAGTGATCCTTTGGACTCCCCGAATTAAAAGTTATGAAAGGTGATCCTAATGCCACATATCCCATACCTTAAGAGTCGGGAACTCAACTTATCTAAAGGGATAAGATTATGCTAGTGATGACTAGTAAGGTATGAGCTCATAATCTAGAACTCTCAAAAGGAGAGAAGATATAGGGCGGCCCCCAAGGAAAAGAGAATAAGAGGTTTAAGTCACCTAAATAATGAACCATATGCATATGTTCTTTATGTATGCTTAATTGTTGTATATTCTATTATATCTTGCATATGGTATTGACATACATTCACGATATAGTATGTTGCATTCAAAACATTAAGATTCATGTTGTAACGCCCCAATTTTTCTATTTGAGAGAAAATAACTAAAATGCCCCTGAGGTCATTTTCTGCCCGGAATTCGAGGATAGCCGGCCCGACTGTCCTCGAAGGGTCAACTCAATGTTTGAAGGGGATTGGATGGTCCGTGAGTGATTTCAGAAATGAAAATCGTGTTTTCTGCAATTTCGGGTCAAAATAACCAAAATACCCCTATAGTGTTTTTATAGGGGTAAAGGTGCCGTTCGGGCCTGAAACTTTCCCAAAAGATTTAAAATGACATTTTCATGTGTTTAAAAGTATCTGTTTAAGTCCCGGTAGTCCCGGGCAGTTTTTGTACAAAATTATGATTTTGCCCCTGGCATAGTGTCATTTGAGCTTAATGATGTAATTAAGCAAATCTAAGCAATATTAGGCTATAATTGAAGATTAATTAATTTTCATAATTAATCTAGAGTCAAAATAAGTCATTAAAATTAATTAGAACCTAAGATTGCTTAGATTAAACTTAAACCCCTTTTTCTTTTTAAAAAACTCAAGTTTCCAAGACATAGAATCTTGAATAGTATTTTCACTATTCACTCTCCATACCCCAAGAAGCCTAGATAGAGTAAGATTTTGACCCCACTAATGGGCAAGAATGCTCACTAATTATGCCTTAAAATAGCCTTGATTACCTATCCTTTCACTTACACACTTACTTATAAGTTCCTAATCCTAAGCTTAATTAAAGCTACACCTAAACACACCTTTAAACCAAAATTAAATGAAAGATTTTCCTCCCCTTGGATCCCCAAAAAGTGACACCACCTCACCCCCTCATGCATCATAAATTTGTTTACTTACACACTCAAAGAAGCATACTACACCATGCCTAAACCTATGCCTACACTATACCTTACACCTTACCTTGAAATGGCATAACCAAGAGATATTTTTCTCCCTCCTTCCTGCCCCAAAATGGCACCACTTCTCCCTCCCATTCTCACCCCTCATGTTTCATTTCTCTATAAATAGCATGCTTGGATGAACTTGAACCACTTTTGGTTCATTTGCCAAGTTGAGTTTTCAAGAGCACCTTAAAGCTTTTCTTTTTCTCTCAAGTTCAAGAGTTCCTTTTCTTTAACTTCTTCCTCTTCTTCTCTCATCTCAACCTCCAATCACTTGGTAGGGATTTTATGTTAAGTGTTTCATTCATTAAAAGTTCTTATTTAGTTATGTGCTTTATGATTTCTCTTGAATCTTTTAGTTCTTCTTTCCTTCTCTTTTTCTTTCTTTTTCGATTCTTAGCTTCCTTTTTCTTCCTTTAATTTCGGTCATAATGGCCTATCTTGGAAGGAAAACCATGGCTTGATGATGAAGTTTCAAGATAATGGACTCATGATTATCCTTGAGAAACCTCTAAAGCTTGAAACTTGGTTTTGATCTTAACATATTTTGGTTGTTCCTTTCTCTTTTCTTGAAACAACTTTCGGTTCCTTTTCTTTCTTTCCTTTTTGATTTCGGTTTCTTTTTCCTTTCCTTTGCAAGGATTTCGATTTCTTTTCCATTGCTTTGCTTTTGGTTCTCAAAGAAAGGTTGTTAGTTATTTTGATCTCTTAATCCATTTCCTTGAGCTTGATGATGATATTCAAACCATAAGGTTCCTTTGGCACCTTGGTACAAAGAACTCTAAAGCTTGCTTTACCTTGTATGATAAGTTTGGGTTGAGGTTTAAGTTCCTTTAAAGTCTTGTAAGAGCTCTAGTAAAGATGTAAAAATGAACTTGCATATTTACTTTCCTTGCTTAGCATATTTATTTTTGAGCTAATCACCTAAAATGTAAAGATTAAAACAAGTGTTGCATTCTCATATTACCTAATAATTAATCTTGAAGCTCATCTATTTCAACCTTAAAGTCGATTGTTGTGGAGTCTAGAGCACTAAAATAAAGAATTGGACTTGCATTCATATTTACTTTCCTTGTCTAGCATATTTTATTTCAAGTCATCACTTAAATCCTAAAAGATAAAATGAACTTGCATATTTACTTTCAAGTCTTACATATTTATATTCCTAGCACCTCATATTTATATTTCAAGTCCTTGCATCTCATATTTATTTTGAAGTTCTCACTTTACTTATAATGAAGACTAAAATAGAATGCATAGCACGTTTACTTTTTGTCATCGCTTAAAGACTCTAGAGCTCAAAGACTTGCCCTTTTATCTCAAGCTAAAGTTTGGTTGTGGAAGCATTCCCTTGAATGCACAATTTGGTCATGTGATGATGATGAGCTTGGTGTGAGTTTCATCTAGTCACAAGTGCCCATAATCTATGTCTTAAGATTTTCTTAAGCATAGGAGCACGCAAAGAATATTTCAAGTGTGATTTTACGTTTTAAATTCCAATCTTGGGCTAACTCAAATGGTTGCTGCACTTGTTTAGTTTATGAGGATTTTAATGAAATAAGTTGGTTTTCAAGGGTTTTAGAAGTCCTAAAATGATTCCAAGAGAAACTAGTAACTTATATGTCTTGAAAATGCAAGATCATGTGTTTCTTGGGAACTATGCTTTTGGATTCTGCCATGGTATGGTTGTTGCTGTATGATGATGTTTTGACATGTTAGAATGTGTAAAAAATTATATATATTGATGTAGGAGCCTTTCTATGCATGTTAGGAAAAAACTAGTCTTACAGAAAAACCGTAAAATTGAGTTTTAGTATAGTTTTGACCCATTTATTTTTAGCCACTGCCAAAACTATTTTAATGGGATAACATTCAGTTTAGGATTGATTAATCATGAAAAACTTGGTAACATTTGATGTAGGATTGTGCCTATAGAGAAACTAGTAACTAGAAAACCGTAAAAGTGCAATTCTAGAACACTTAGATTATTTAATTTTCTGTTTCTATCCAGTGACCTTGTAATGTAGTAAACATGGTTTATAATTAGTTCATAGGCATAGGAATGCCCCATAATTGGTTTAGGTTTGATTTATAGCGCCTTAGGTGAAGACGGAAAGTAGAAAGGGTCTAAAACGTAGTTTCTAGAACCTCCGTAATTACAAGATATAATTTCTGCCCTCAAGGCATGATGCTGTCCAGATTCATTGACAAACATAAATATTAGTAAGAATCTTTAGTTGTGAATCCTTGGGTGCATAAAAAGTTAATAGCAAATGTTAGAATAATTATATCTCAAGTTTAAGCCTCGTAAGGGTCAAAGCATAAGACACTCTAGGTTAAGAACATAACGAACTTTAGTACTTCATGTGGGTGCATATTTTTTTATTATGAAAATTTTATGATGACTGTGATGCTCATGATTATGTACATATATGAATGTGGCATAAAGCAAATATGGAAGAAATTCGGTGTGCCATGATTATGCTGCCGAATTTCTGACAAATTTGAGGAACTTAGAAAGTTTTCAAAAAGATATGAGTTTTGAATATGACATAGTACTGTGAGAACGCGTTCTGGGGGACAGGGATATGTAATGCCCCAGAAACAAATCCTTGAGGGGGACGACAATACATAATGCCCCGAAAAGGACAATATTCACCGTGTACTTGATACCGGTGCGACGTGTTCTGTTTTGATTATTATTATTATGATTATGCTTATTAGATGATAAGTAAGAACTAGTGACTACAAGTTAAGGTATGAGCTCATAACCTAGAGATGTGACACGTTCTGGGTGATGTAACATCCTAATTTTTAACCTAATACTCTAGAACATATTTAGGTTAATCATTAGTTTATTACTCTTTTAGTCTCATTTCTTACAACCTTTCATTAAAATACTTAGTGGAAAATACGAATAAATTTTTCTTTTTGAAACTTGAAAGCAAAACGCGAGCCGCGCACTAACCTAACTTTCGTCATAACCATCACGTGCAAGAAAAAGTAACCACACCATTGATAATCATGAAACATAGTATTATACATAACAATCATAATATCATCACATCGTCGTAGATACATAGACTACTAACATCATTGTACCATCGTTTACATCAAAACATGCCCATATAAGTGAAGTCATCCTTATCCACCTATGAGGTTAGATAAGTGTCAACCCAAAAGCTAAGCTATCTATGCCACCGCAGCGACCCTCTGCTCCATCTGCTAGTGTGTCCCTTAAGCGCGCGCCTCAAAAGAAGTCACGAGCTTCGTTGTAATCCTCATCTAGAGACGACACGGAAGAAAAGGAAGGGATGAGAAACTCATTCGAGATTCTCAGTAGGGATTCCCGACTCTAACACTAGTGTCATCGTCGTCGTCCCTAGCCACCTCGGTTTTAATTATGAAAAAGGTGTACATGCATAAGGATTGGTTATAGGCTTTACAAATCTATTTATCCGAAGTGGGTGTCTTTTAGTATGTGTCTTAATGACATGAATGCGACAGATATTTGATGAATGCATGACAATACCATATGCACATTAACACGAAAATCGTAATACTTGGGCACATCATAAAGAAACATAAATCATATATGTGGCATAAAAGGCATAGTACTTTTCATGTGACATCTTTCTCATAACTAAAACTCTTAAGTTCTTTTTCTTAAAGACCACCCTCTTAACATATCCACCAAAAGTGCAACCGATTCACCAGCCCGGCGATAATCTGGTCACCAAACTACGTCTCACCTATCGCCTAGGAATGAGCTCAATCCTAACTAGTCGTCACTAGATTTAACATGGGCTAATAGAGGGGGTATACATAACTTTCTTGGATCACCTATCTTAGGATCATTTCCTTCTTTGAAATGCTCTACTGGTATCTAGTACACAGCGAATTGTCCGCTTTGGCAAGCTCAATGTCAATACCCTCACGGATTTGTTTCCTCCCCACCGTAGCGGGAGAAATGCGTCTCGATGCTATGTCACATCTGTGCAGGGTGCTCGACCGAACCGGTGTCACCCAGAACCTATCCTGGGGGTGCTTGGCCGAACCGGTGTCACCCAGGAGTTTTCACAAACTTTTCTCAAATTCTCAAGTTCAATGGGAAATTCGGCAGCGTAACGGCATACACCGGATTTCCTTCAAACTTGCTTTATGCCACGAAACATATAGAGCATGCATAGCCATTCAACATCAACATAAGGCATCATATTCATCGTATGCATCGTAAGCATCATAATATCATAATTTTACATACCGCATCGTGGCGGGAGCATCAACACATCAATACTATACACTCTCATCAGAGATCACATGCTCAAGTTGTTCTCGTAATAAAACATATATCCTCATGAATTCCTCATATGAATATCATCATCATCATTTACATACTACATGCATCATCATAAAACATTCAAACGCTTACCCTTACGGTAGCTTATGCTTTGACCCTTACTGGTCTTAATCTTGAGATATAGTTCTCTAATATCCGTCGCTTATATCTTTATGCACCTAAGGGCTCATAGTTAATCATCACTCCTTATTCTCATATTCATACTCAAATCTGAAAAGCATAGGGCAGAATTTCTAACTTGTGGTTACGGGGTCCTAGAACTTACGTTTTAGACCCTTTCTCGGTTCCGTCTTCACCTAAGACGCTATAAATTAAATCTAAATCAATTATGAAACATTCCTATGCTTAAGAACTAATTATAGATCACATTTATCATGTTGTAACGTTGCTGGACAGAATCCAGAAAACTAAATGTTCTAAGAGTTCTACATTTACATTTTTACGGTTTTCTAGTTACTAGTTTCCCTATAGGTGCTAAAATTCAATTCTAATCCAAATGTTACCAAGTTTTTCATGTCTAAACAATCCTAATCTGATTGTTCTCCCACTAAAACAGTTTGCATAGGTTCCAAAAATAAATGGGTCAAAACTATGTTAAATTCTAGCTTTACGGTATTTCTAGTTAGCTAGTTTCTTACCTATTATGCCTAGAATCATTTCCACATCATCATATGATATTTTCACACATTCTAACACATCAAAACATCACCATACAGCATCACATTCATCAAATCAGAACCGAAAACATTTAACTTCAGTAAGGGATTTAAATTGACATTTCTAGGTACATAAGTTAACTAGTTTCTCTTGGAATCGATCTAGAACTTCTAAAACTCTTTGCAAAACATTTTAATTCATCAAGAGGCCAAGTGAAGCCTTAGGTCAGTGACCAAAACATATCCCATCCCCTAAACGAGAATGAAATCACAACTTGTGATGATATATCCTTATAAAAATTTGTAAGGCTTTAGGGAAAACTTGAAACATAGACTATTGGTCCTAGTAGCTAGATGAAGACTCATTGCAAGTCCATCATCACTACTTGGCCGAAATTATGCATTCAAGGAATGCATTCACATTTAACTTTATCTTGGAATGAAATGGGCAAGTCTTTGAGCTCTAGGTTCTTAAGTTACGACATAAACTAAACGTGCTCATACTTTTCATTTTTAATCTTGCTTACAAAGTAAAGTGATGACTTAAATTTAAACATGCAAGGCATAAACTTAAACGTGCAAGCTTGAAAGTAAATATGCGAGACATAAACTTAAATGTGCAAGCTTGAAAGTAAATATGCAAGGTTCAATTCTTTATTTTAGTGCTCTTGGCCCAACAACAATCGACTTTAAGGCCGAAATAGATAGGCATTCGAGGAATTACTTAGGTGATAATGTAAGTTCAATTCTTTATTTTAGTGCTCTAGGCCCGACAACAATCGACTTTAAGGCCGAAATAGAAAGGCTTCGAGAATTAAATTAAGTGAAGATGCAAGTTCCATTTTAATCTTTATGTTCTTAGGTGATAGCTTGAAAGTAAAGATGCATAGCAAGAATGTAAATATGAATGCAAGCATAAAATAAATTATGCAAGTTCATTTTATTTTTCTAGAGCTCTTAACAAGACTTTAAAGGAATTTAAACCATAACCCAAACTCACCCAAACAAGGTAAAGTCAAGCTTAGAGTCCTTTAAAACTTAACATAATATTTTTAGGAAATCAAACCATGAAGCCTAGAAAATTAATGGAAATGGCCGAAATCATCAAGAAGAAAAAGGAACATTTCAAAACTCTAGAGTTCATGATCTTGATGATATATTAACACCAACATCATGAGTCCTCATCATTGAGTTCATAGTGCCATTTCAAAACATCATCAAAGCTAAAGTTCTCAAGAGTTCAAGAAAGGAAGAACTAGAAACATTTTTGTTCAAGAACAAAGATCAAGCTCTAGAGTTTGTTTCAAGTGATGAACATCATCATGAAACTCTCATCATCAAGCTCTCATTCCTTTGTTCTCCAAGGCCTATGGCCGAATATGAAAAGGAAAAAGGAGTGGAAATGAAGTTCTAAAAAGAAACAAGAGAAACTATGAACATCAAGCTTGAAACAAGAACTTTAAAGAAAAGAATACATGAAAGAAAATCCCTACTTGGTGTGATGAACATGAAGATGGAAGAAGAAGATAAAGAAGATGAAGAACTTGAAGAACTTGAAGAACACAAGAACTTTGAGAGAAAAAGAAAAGCTTTGAGTGTTTCCTAAACTTAGCAAATGATCTAAAAGTGGTGCAAGCTCCTCAAGGCATTCTATTTATAGAGAAATGAAACAAATGGAGGGTGTGAATGAGTGAAGAGGTTTCGGCCATGAGGGTGCAGATTGGAGGGCATCCCATGAGTTCCATGAGGTGAGATAATGTGTTCTTGAGGCATGGTGAGGTATGACTTAAGGTATGGTGAGGTATGGTTCAAGGTATGGCCTCAAGCATGGTTCTTTGAGTGAGAAAATAATTAAACATGTGGTCAATGGGGGAGGAGGTGGCCGAAATGCATCAGCCCATGGGGGAGGGTTCTTTGCATTTTAATTGTGGTTTAGAGTTGTGTTTAGGTGTATCTTTGATTATGCTTAAGATTAGGAATTTGTAAGAAAGTGTTTAGGTAAGGAAAATGGGTAATTAAGGTGGCCTAGACATAATTAAGGAGTGGTCTTGCACCATTAGTGAGTTAAATCCTCAATTTAGAGTCTAAACAACTCTAGACACATTTCCTTGATTTAAGGAATTGGAGAGAAAACACTATTCAAGATTCCAAGACTAGGAGTCTTGAGTTCTAAAAAGGGATTTAAGTTTAATCTAAGCAATTTTAGGTTCTAATTAACTTTAATAAATTATTTTGACTCTAGATTAATTAGGGAAATAAATTAATCTTCGTTTAGAGCCTAATATTGCTTAGGTTTGCTTAATTACGTCATTAAGCTCAAAAACACTATTCTAGGGGCAAAATCGTAATTTTGCACTAAAACTGCCCAGGACCACTGGGACTTGAACAGAGACCTCTAGACACATGAAAACATGTTTTTAAACCTCTGGGGAAAGTTTCGGGCTCAAACGGCACCTTTACCCGCGTAAAACGCTATAGGGGTATTTTGGTCATTTTGATCCGAAACTGCGGGAAATGAGACTTTCGCCTCCGGAACCACTCAAGGGTCATTCAACCCCCTTCAAACATTGAGTTGGCCCTTCGAGGACTGCCGGGTCGGCCATCCTCGAATTCCAGGCCGAAAATGACCTCAGGGGCATTTCGGTCATTTTCCACTCAGACAGAAAATTGGGGCGTTACAGGTGACACCGGTTCGGCTGAGCATCCCCAGATCGATTGTCTTTTTAGGGTGATCCCTATGTTATAGTACAATGCTTTGAATGTCACACAATTACAGAAAGAGAAATGCTTTTACATGAGAAGTATATGCCACTTTATGCTACCTGTATGATATTGATAGCTCTATAAATGTTTAATTGATTCTGCCTATTGCATCTTCATGCATTCATGCTTTATTATGTTGCATCCATGACATTAAGACTCATCCTAAAAGGAACGGACCTTGGATAATTAAGTTTAAAACCTAATAAGTGAATTTTATGCATGCTCACCTTTTTCAAAGAAACCCAAGGTTCCTGAGGACGTAGATGATGACAACTAGATAGGAGGCTACCTTACTGAGATTCTTTAACAAGATTCTCACTCTTTTTATCTTTTCTTTTTGTCACGTCTTCAAATGATGACTTTTGTGTTGTTCGTTGATACCCCCATTTGGGAGGTGCACTACGACCTGGAGCACTGGTCGTATCATTTTGAGGGGAGCTGCACACTCTGCGTGTTTATGTTTTTAGGACGCCCTTTTTCTTACCCTTTACATTGCCATGGTTTTTCTCTGACTTCCTCGTTTGGGGATGACATGGTTTTTGAGTGTGCACGGACGCATAACGAGAGGGTACTCCGCAAGTACTTTGCTGGATCTACCGCTCGTGATTTTCCTAACTATGTCCCCTGTTTGAGACACTCAGAGACTAACCCATCGGAGGATCCACCCACCCATCTATACTCTGAGAGCTCTGCTTTTACTCCCCCGCTGAGGGTAGTGGGTAGTGAGGAGACGTTTACACAGCTGAGGCTGACTTAAAGGCAGTCCATGCGCCCCCGTTGTAACATCCTAATTTTTAACCCAATACTCTAGAACATAATTAGGTTAATCATTAGTCTGTTACGTCATAGCTTCCTTATTACTTTAAAATACTTAGTGGAAATACTGGTAAATTTTTTTTTGAATTTATAAAAGCAAAGTGAGAGCCACGCGACACGTTAATTAATAATGCACGAAAGGTAATAAAGCAAGCATCGTATTGCAACATGACATAAGCAAGTAAAGGCACACCATAATAACATTGAACTGCATATTTATATAATATGTGATATGCCCACTTGTGTAGAGTGGGGCTTAGTTTAGTACATTTAGAATGGAAATACATGGAAATGAAAGTACAACAAAGGTGATAAAATAAACTCTCTCCTAACTCTAGTGCGCCTACGTATAGATAGCCTTAAGACAAAAGGGGCTATCCATGCCTAGTCAAAGCTCGGGCACCAAAACGCGACGGTCGTTTCCTACTGTGGGCCTCTTTGGAAAGGAGAGATGTACCCGATCCACTAGGCTATCTCGGCCGGGGTGGCGATGCACTGCATCGGTCGGGCATGAGTTCCACGGCGGAGAATCATCTTCACCCGCCCTCCACGTATTGGCTAAGCGACAGAAGCCTCGCTACCCTCCCCAACGTCCATCGGCATAGTGGGGGAGGATCCCTCTGAGGGTACCTGAGTGGCAGAGTTCTCCGAAGGGTCCATCTCGGAGAATGATGAGGGCGAGCGGGGTACATACTGTGGGTAGTTCCAGATGGCAGAGGCTGTTGGTGGGGTGCGGCGGATCCGCTCATCTCGAGGGCGGGCGCGCTCGAACACGAAGTCATCGTCGAAAGGTGAGACAGGAGAGAATCGATGGCTATGTACGGGGTGACTAAAGGGCCGTCCAACGAATATAAACACTCGAACGACGCAGCGACCCACAAAATGGTATGACCCGTGGTCTGGATCATGATGTACCTCCTAGGTTGGGGTGTCCACAAAAACCACGAACGTCGCCATCTGAAAACGTGAAGGAAAGAAAGAGATAGAGGGAGTGAGAATCTTGCTAAAGAATCTCAGTAGGGCCTCCTACTACCTAGGTGTCATCATCTACGTCCTCAGAAACTTTGGGTTTAGTTATACAAAATAAGTGAGCATGCATAAACATCTATTTTTAGGTTCTAAAACATAAATAGCCAAGGTCCGTTCATTTTAGCATGAATCTCAATGACATGGATGCAATCATATTAAAGAATGTATGCATGGCTCTACTTAATGCAAAGATAATCATCATATCTTTAAGAACATCATAATAGTGGCATAAAGTGGCAATTAAATTCTCTTTGTAACATAATCATCATAACTTCCTCATAGGCCACCCTAAAAGACAAGCGCTCCAGGGGTGCTCGGCCGAACTGGTGTCACCCAGAACGTGTCATATCTCTAGGTTATGAGCTCATACCTTAACTAGTCGTCACTAGTTCTTACTTATCAATCCCGATAAGCGTAACATAATCATAAACATAATCCCGACTTATCCAGTACGGGCTAGGGGGCATTTCTTGGGGGTGCTCGGCCGAACCGGTGTCACCCAAGAATTCATCTTGGTACCGATGTCACATGAGTTCTCTGGAGGTGCTCGGCCGAACCGGGGTCATCCGAGAACTCATCTTAGTACCTCATAAAAATCTCATAGGTTTCCAAAAACTTTCTGAGTCCCGAATTTGTTAGAAATTCAGCAGCATAACTGCAGCATGCCGAATTTCTTCCAAATTCTTCTTTATGTCACATAAGTCATTCAAACATGCATCCTCCATCATAATTTTCATGCATTCACATAATCATTCCCATGCGTTCGCAAGCAACATTAAAAATCCATTATGCTCTTGATCCTACGGTATCTTATGCATCGACCCTTACGGGCCTTAAACTTGTGGTGTAATTAACCTATCATCTTCTATCAACCTTTTATGCACCTAAGGGTTCTCTTCTAATAGATCTCGTTATTATTCATGCTCTCTATTAAATCTGAACAACATCATTCCTTAGGGGCAGCATTATAAACTTAAAATTACGGGGTTCTAGAACTTACATTTTAGATCCTTTCTTGGTTCTGTCTTCGCCTAAGGCGCTATAAGTTAAACCTAATCCAATTATGAGACCTTCCTATGTCTAAGGACTAATTATAAACCATGTCTACCATATTATGAGGTTGCTGGACAGGTTCTAAAATTAAATGTTCTAAGAGTCCTAGAATTGTGGTTTTACGGTTTTCTAGTTACTAGTTTCTCTATAGGCGCTAAAATTCAATCCTACTTCAATTGTAACCAAATTTTTCATGATTAAACAATCCTAATCTGTTTATATTCCCATTGAAACAGTTTGGGCAGTGTCCAAAGGTAAAATGGATTAAAACCATGCTAAATCTTGACTTTACGATTTTTCCTAGAAAGCTAGTTTCTTTCTTAACATGCATAGGGGTGTTCCTACCTCATCGTACATAATTTCCACATATTATAACACCTCAAAACATCATCACACAACAACAAACTCATCATGACAAGGCCGAAACACCAAGTCCCCAAGAAGGTGCATAACTTGATGTTTCTAAGACATATAAGGTGCTAGTTTCTCTTGGAACCAAATTAGAACCTTTAAAACTCTTTTGCAAATCAATTTATTTTATAAAAGAGGCTAAAACATCCTTAGGTCGGTGACCACTTTATCCCTCCTTAAAGAGAGTTAAATTCATAGAACCTTGTTGGTCTTAAACTCCAACAAATTCATGAGATTTAAAAGGATTCTTAAAACTCGACTTATTGGTCCTTGAAGCTAGATGAAACTCATTCCAAGTTTATTATCATTACAAGGCCGAAATCATTTATTCAAAGAATGCTCCCACATTAAACTTTAACTTGAGATAAAATGGGCAAGTCCTTGAGCTCTAAGATCTTTAAGTGATGACATAATTTAACCATGCTATGCACTTCATTTTTACTCTTCATTACAAAATAAAGTGAGAGCTTAAAATAAATGTGCAAGACTTGAATTATAAATATGCAAAGCTTGAATTAAATATGCAAGACTTGAAATATAAGTATGCAAAACTTAAAATATAAATATGCAAGTTCATTTCTTTATTTTTGTGCTCTAGGCCCAGCAACAATTGACTTTAAGGCCGAAATAGAAAGGCTTTGAGATTTAGTTAGGTGATAGTGAAACTCTCATTTTAAATCTTTATGTTCTTTAGTGATGAAAAGTAGATATGCTAGACAAGAATATAAATATGAGATGCACTTCATTCTTTATCCTTTAACTTTAAGTGATGGCTTGGAAAATAAATATGAATGCAAAACTCAAAGTAAATATGTAATGCATAAGCTTGAATTTAAATATGAATGTTAGTCCATTTAATTTCTTATTAGAGCTCATACAAGACTTTAAAGGAACTTAAACCTCAACCCAAACTTATCATGACAAGATAAAGTAAAAACAAGAGTGAACATCAAGGGTTCCTTAAAAACACAAAGCTTCTTTTCTTGAAATGTAGACATAAATAACATTTTTATTAAAACTCAAGCTCTAGAGGCCTCATTGTGATGAACACATAGTCATCATCTAGAAGCCCTCATCATCAAGCCATTGTGAACCTTATTGGCCATCATGGCCAAAAATGTTAAGAAAGAAAAGGAAAAGGAACCGAAACTTTTAAGAGGAAAAGGAAACATTTGAAACTCTAGAGACCATGATCTTGATGATGCATTGACACCAACATCATGAGTCCTCATCATTGAGTTCATGCTAACCATTTTAAAACATCATCAAGGTAAAAGGTTTCAAGGTTCAAGAATAAAGAATAAAAGAAAACATCCTTAACTTAAGAACAAAGATCAAGCTTTAGAGGTTTGTTCAAGTGATGAACATCACCATGAAACCCTCATCATCAAGCTCTCATTCCTTTGCTCTCAAAGGCTCATGGCCAAAACAAGGAGGAGAAGAAGAAGAAAGGAAGTTCTAAAAAGATTCAAGAGAAACTATGAACAAATAAAGAGATTAAGAACTTTAAATGAAAGAAACTCATGAAAGAAAATTCCTACCTAGTGGTTTGAAGATTGGGATGAGAGAAGAGGATGAAGAACTTGAAGACTTGAACTTGAGAGAAAAAGGAAACTTTGAAGTGCTCTTTGAAAACTTACATAGCTCATAAGGAGTTGTCTTGAGAATTGGCCTTAGAAAGATTCTGTTTTATATATAGCAAGAGGTATTTACAGCCTCTGTCCAAAAACCTTTTGATAAATCACTTTCTAAAAGCATTGTTCTAGACATTTCCTATAAGTTTCTATTTTTCCTTTCAGCTACCCAATTTTGTAATGGAGTTCTAGCTGCATACAACCCATGAAGGATGCTATGGTTTTCACAAAACTCTTAAAAAATATGATTATCAAATTCTCCTCCATGATCATATATGATGGAGTTGATTTGGTAATCTTTTGCTATGCAAATACGTTTTGCAAAAACATTGAATCTTTCAACTACTTCATCCTTAGAAGCTAGAAAGATAACCCATGTAAATCTGGAGTAGTCATCCACTATAACAAGAAGATATCTTTTTCCAGCAAGACTTGTAGTCTTTGTTAGTCCAAAGAGATCCATATATAAAAGCTTAAGTGGTCTAGTGGTTGAAACCACATGCTTAATATGGAAAGAAGCTTTGGTTTGCTTACTTTTCTCACAGAAATCACAAGTTAAGTCCTTGTCAAATCTGATCTTTGGTAGGCCTTTAACAAACTCTTTCTGAAAGAGCTTAGAAATAAGCTTCATATGAGCATGCCTAAGCTTCTTATGCCATGACCTCTTATTACCCATGAAGGATGCGAGACATTTTACATTTTGATCTCTTAGATCATCCAAGAATAACGTATTCATGTTATTATGCCTCTTACTAGACATAATAACTTGTCTAGAAGTGGGACTAACTATTTTGCATGCAAGAGCATTAAAAATGACATTAAAACCCTGGTCACAGAATTGGCTGATACTTAATATGTTGTGAGCCATACCATTAACAAGCAGTACATAAGAAGTTTGGTAGGAATAATCCTTACCAACATTTCCTATACTTGTGACATTGGCTTTACCTCTATAAGCAAATTTCACTGATCCAGAATCTTTGGGTCACAAATTTATAAACCACCTTCTAGATCCAGACATGTGCCTGAAGCAGCCATTGTCCATATACCACTTGTTGCCAGGTTCCACATACGCTCATAGGCATGCTTGTAATAAACACAATTTTTTTATTTTAGGTACCCAGATTTTCTTGGGTCTTCTTGATTTAGTCTTTCAAGAAGAAGGTTTTCTAACTTTTTTGACAGACTTCTTTTTCATGAAGTATTTGTTAGGTGGATGTCCCTTCTTAAAACAAAAAGTACAAGAAGCCTTATTCTTTTCTTTCTTGAAGAGAGTTTAGGGCCTGTTTGCTTTGCATTTTCCAGTTTTCAGTTTCCAGTTTTCAGTTTTGATTTTCAGTTGTGAAGGAAAAAAAAACTAGCGAAATCAATTTCGATTTTCAGTTTTGATTTTCAGTTGTAAAGGAAAAAGCTGAAAAAGCTAGCGAAAATTCGATTTTGATTTTTCGATTTTCCTTCACAAAACAGAAGCTAAATCTAAAATCGAAAACAGGCAAAGCAAACAGGCCCTTATTTTCCTTTCTCATCAAACTCTTCCTCATATCTCAACCCGGTGTTTTGAAAATATGGTTGCTGACGTCCAAGCATTAGATCATTTGATCCATTCACCATTTTTTCTAGGTCAGATTTAAGAAGCTTTGAAGTTCTTTCAAGCTCAGAAATTGACCTTCTGAGTGTTTCATTTTTACTTACAACTTCAGATTCTAAGGCATTGAATTTTATATTTAAAACTCCATTTTCTCCTTTCAGTTCTTCTTTTTCAAGCCTTAGATTCCCAGCTTCTACCTTGGCCATTTTAGGTTCTAAAATAGTTCTTTTATGTTCTTTTTTCAGGTTGAGATAGTGTGAAGAAAAATTTTGAGAGTCTTCAAATAGTTCTTCATGTAAGGATAAAAGTTCATCATAGGAAAAATCATAGTTAAAATTGTTTACCTCAGGTTCACTTTCTAATGAATAATTTGCCATGAAGCATAGGTTGGCAACACCATCTCTTCCTGATCCTCCGATCTTTCCTTTTCTTTTTTTGATTCGCTCCAGGTGGCCAACATGCCTTTCTTTCTGAGCACGAATTTCTTCTGTGGGCCATTGAGTTTGGGACATTACAATTTGAAGTATCCTTTCTTCCCACAGTTATAGCAGGTGACACTTTTAGGCTTCACCTTGCCTTTTCTATCCTTCCTGAAGTTGATGTCCTTTCTTTTCTTCATCTTGTCTCTCTAGGTCTTGGATAACTTCCTCACTAGCATGAAAAGCTTGTCCCTATCTTCTTCTACTGTTTCATCATTAGTTTCTTCCTCTTCATCAGAGGTTTCAACAACTTTCATTGCGTTAGTCTTATTTGACTTTTGATTAGATGGCTTCAAGGCCATAAACTTGCTCTTCTTGGTAGATTCACCATGCATTTTAGAGAGCACTACCTCATGGGTTTAAGAGACCCAATGAGTGTATCCAGGCCGAGAGTTTAAAGTCTTTTGCCTCAGTAATGGCTGTGACCTTAGCCTTATTTAGCTTTTGATTAGATGGCTTCAAGGCCATAAACTTGCTCTTCTTGGTAGATTCACCATGCATTTCAGAGAGCACTACCTTATGGGTTTAAAAGACCCAATGAGTGTATCCAGGCCGAGAGTTTAAAGGTCTTTTGCCTCAGTAATGGTTGTGACCTTAGGCAGTCATTTGTCGAGGAGGCTTCTTAGGATTTTTCTAACCATCTCAGAGTTAGAATATCTTTGGCCTAATCCCTTTAGTTGGTTTATGATATGCATAAACCTTGTAGTCATTTCATCAATATTTTGTTGATTTGTCATTTTGAACATTTCATATAGATGAACTAACATACTGATCTTAGTTTCTTTCACTCAATCAGTGCCTTCATGCAACATGTTGAACCTGTCCCATATTTCTTTTGCCATGTCACAAGCAATGATTTTGTAAT
This sequence comes from Dalbergia cochinchinensis, assembly GCA_031216125.1. NCBI lineage: Eukaryota > Viridiplantae > Streptophyta > Magnoliopsida > Fabales > Fabaceae > Dalbergia > Dalbergia cochinchinensis. The sequence continues at coordinate 27,873,053 of CM062371.1, forward strand.
ATTCAGTTTTGGTTAGTGCACACGTGAGTAGTGTAACATTCTAATTTTTAACCCAATACTCTAGAACATATTTAGGTTAATCATTAGTCTATTACTCTTTTAGTCTTATTCTTCAAAACCTTTCATTAAAATACTTAGCGGAAGATACGAATAAATTTTTCTTTTTCAAAACTTTGAAAAACAAAATGCTAGCCGTGCGCTAACCTAACATTTGTCATAACCACATCGTGCAAGAAAAGTAATCACACCATTCGTAAATATGAAACATAGCATCATACATAACAATCATAATATCATCACTCCTTCATAAATACATAAATTACTAGCATCATTGTACCATTATTTACATCAAAATATGCCTATTTATATGAAGTGATCCTTATCCACCTATGAGGTTGGATGAGTATCAATCCAAAAGCTAAACTATCTATGCATTCGCGGCGATCATCCACTCCATTTGCTAGTGTGACCCTTAAGCACGCGCCTTAGAAGAAGTCATGAACCTCGTTGCAATCCTCGTCTAGAGACGATATGGAAGAAAAGGAAGGGATGAGAAACTCATTCAAGATTCTCAGTAGGGATTCCCGTCTCTAACACGAGTGTCGTCGTCGTCGTCCCCAACCAGCTCGGTTTTAATTATGAAAAAGGTGTACATGCATAAGGTTCGGTTTTAAGCTTTCCAAATCTATTTATCCGAAGTGGGTGTCTTTTAGTATGAGTCTTAATGGCATGGATGCAACAGGTATTTGATGAATGCATGACAATACCATATGCACATTAACATGAACATCATTGCTCTTGGGCTCTGCATAAAGAAACATAAATCATATGCGTGGCATAAAAGGCATAGTACTTTTCATGTGACAGCTTTCTCATAAGTTGAATTCTTAAGTTTTTTTTTCTTTAAGACCACATTCTTAACATATCAGCCAAAAATCCAACCGACTCACCGGCCCGCGCGATAATCTGGTCACCAAACTACGTCTCACCTATCGCCTAGGAATGAGCTCAATCCTAACTAGTCATCACTAGATTTAATATGGGCTAATAGAGGGGGTATACATAACTTTCTTGGATCACCTATCTTAGGATCATTTCCTTCTTTGAAACGTTCTACTGGTATCTAGTACACAGTGAATTGTCCGCTTTGGCAAGCTCAATGTCAATACCCTCACGGATTTGTTTCCTCCCCACTGTAGCGGGAGGAATGCGTCTTAGTGTTATGTCACATCTGTTCTGGGGGTGCTCGGCCAAACCGATGTCACCCAAGAGTTTTCACAAACTTTTCTCAAATTCTCAAGTTTGATGGGAAATTCGGTAGTATAATGGAGTTCACCGGATTTCCTTCAAACTTGCTTTGTGCCACAAAACTTGTAGGACATGCATAACCATTCAACATCATCATAAGACATCAAATCATTCTCATAATCAATCATACGTCTACTGGAAGTCATAAGGTTCGTTATGTCTTAGGACCTATGGTGTCTTATGCTTTGACCCTTACGGGTCTTTAACTTGCGGTATAATTATTCTAACATTCGCTATCAACCTTTGATGCACCTCAGGATTCCCAACTAACAATTCTTACAAATATTTATGTCTATCATTGAATCTGGACAGCATCATGCTTTAAGGGCAAGGTTTACATCTTGCGATTACAGGGTTCTAGAAACTAGGTTTTAAACCCTTTCTTGGTTCCGTCTTCGCCTAAGGCGCTATAAACTAAATCTAAACCAATTATGAGGCACTCCTATGTCTAAGAACTAATTATAAACCATGTTTACCATATTATGAGGTTTCTGGACAGATTCTAAAAAATTAAATGTTCTAAGAGTTCTAGAATTGTGGTTTTACGGTTTTCTAGTTACTAGTTTTTCTATAGGTGCTAAAATTCAATCCTGCTTCAATTGTAACCAAATTTTTCATGATTAACAATCCTAATCTGATTATATCCCCATTGAAACAGTTTGGGCATTATCCAAAAATAAATAGGTTAAAACTACGCTAAATATTGACTTTACGGTTTTTCTAGAAAGCTAGTTTCCCTCCTATCATGCATAGAAATATTCCTACTTCATCATACATAATTTTCACACATTCTAACACATCAAAACATCATCATACAGCAGCAAAATTATCATGGAAGAACCGAAACATTAAGTCCCAAAAAGATGCATAACTTGACATTTCTAAAGCATATAAGTTGCTAGTTTCTCTTGGAGTCATTTTTAGGACGTCTAAAACTCTTTTGCAAACCATTTTATTTTGTAAAAGAGGCTAAAAATCATTAGGTCAGTGACCACTTGATCCCTCCTTAAAAGAGAATTTAATTCATAAGTCTTGTTGGTCTTAATCTTACAAAGTTCATGAGGCTTAAAGAAAGTCGTAAAACTTAGATTGTTGGCCCTCGTAGCTAGATGAAACTCATTCCAAGCTCATCATCACTACATGACCGATATTATGCATTCAAAGAATGTTCCCATATAAAACTTTAACTTGAGATAAAATGGGCAAGTCTTTGAGCTCTAAGATTCTTAGGTGTTGACATAATTTAAACATGCTATGCACCTCATTTTTATCCTTTATTACAAAGTAAAGTGAGAGCTTAAAGTAAATATGCAAGGCTTGAAATATAAATATGCAAGGCTTGAAATAAATATGCAAGACTTGAAATATAAATATGCAAGTTCATTTCTTTATTTTAGTGCTCTAGGCCCAACAACAATTGACTTTAAGGCCGAAATAGAAAGACTTTGAGATTTAGTTAGGTGATAGTGCAAGCTCTCATTTTAAATCTTTATGTTCTTTAGTGATGGAAAGTAAATATGCTAGACAAGAATGTAAATATGAGTGCAATCCATTCTTTATCCTTTAACTTAAAGTGATGGCTTGGAAAATAAATATGAATGCAAAGCTCAAAGTAAATATGTAATGCATAAGCTTGAATTTAAATATGAATGCTAGTCCATTTTATTTCTTATTAGAGCTCATGCAAGACTTTAAAGGAACTTAAACCTTAACCCAAACTTATCATGACAAGATAAAGTAAAGACAAGAGTAAGCCTCAAGGGTTCTTTAGAACACAAAGTCTCTTTTCTTGAAATGTGGTCATAAATAACATTTTTATTAAAAATCAAGCTCTAGAGGCTTCATTGTGATGAACACATAGTCATAATCTAGAAGCTCTCATCATCAAGCCATTGTGAACCTCATTGGTCAACATGGCCGAAAACTTGAAGAAGGAAAAGGAAAAAGGAGCCGAAACTTTTAAGAAGAAAAAGAAACATTTGAAACTCTAGAGACCATGATCTTGATGATGCATTAACAGCAACATCATGAGTCCTCAACATTGAGTTTATGTAACCATTTAAAACATCACCAAAGTTAAAGATTCAAGGTTCAAGAAGAAAGAACAAAAGAAAACATCTTTAACTTGAGAACAAAGGTCAAGCTTTAGAGATTGTTCAAGTGATGAACATCATCATCATGGAACCTCATCATCAAGCTCTCATTCCCTTGTCCTCAAAGGCCCATGGCCGAATATGATGAAGAAAAAGGAGAGGGAAAGAAGTTCTAAAAAGACTCAAGAGAAACTATAAACACATAACTAGAAATAGAACTTAAATAAAGAAAATACTTGAAAGAAAATCCCTACCAAGTGATTTGAAGATTGGGATGAGAGAAGAGGATGAAGAACTTGAAGAACTTGAACACTTGAACTTGAGAGAAAAAGGAAACTTTGAAGTGCTCTTTGAAAACTTACACTTAGCAAATGAACCCAAAATGATGCAAGTTCACCCAAGCATGCTATTTATAGAGAAATAAAACAAAATGAGAGGTGTTTAGGGGAGGGAGTGCTTCGGCCATTTACAGCCAAGGAGGAGAGAAAATATCTTCTCCAAGGTATGGTTCAAGGCATGGTGGAAAACATGGCTAGGTATGGGTTCAAGTATGGGTGCAAGTATGGGTTTAAGCATGGTTCAAGGTATGGGTCTTTGAGTGAGAATAAATCAACATGTGATGAATTTAGAGAGGTATGGGTGCTGCCTTGTTCAGCCAAGAATAAGGAGAAATCATCTCCTTTAATGTGGTTTAGGAGTGTGTTTAGTTGTGTCTTTGATTAGGATTAAGATTAGGAATTTGTAAGAAAATGTTTAGGTGAGAAAATGGGTAATGAAGGTTATCAAGACATGTTTAAGGAGTGGTCTTGCATCATTAGTGAGTTATAAACTCATTTTAGTATATAAACAATTCTAGACACAATTCCATGATTTAAGGAATTGGAGAGAGAAAATACTATTCAAGATTCCAAGATTGGAATCTTGAGTTTTAAAAAGAGATTTAAATCTAATCTAAGCATTTTTAGGTTCTAATTAATTTTAATAATTTATTTTGACTCTAGATTAATTATGAAAATTAGTTAATCTTTGATTAGAGCCTAATATTGTTTAGGTTTGCTTAATTACGTTATTAAGCTCAAAAACACTATTCTAGGGGCAAAATCGTAATTTTACACTAAAACTGTCCGGGACCACCGGGACTCAAACAGATGCTTTTAAACATGTAAAAACATTATTTTAAACCTTCGGGGAAAGTTTCGGGCTCAAACGGCACCTTTACCTGCGTAAAAATGCTATAGGGGTATTTTGGTCATTTTGACCCGAAACTGCAGAAAATGAGACTTTCGCCTCTGAAACCACCCAAGGGTCATTCAATCCCCTTCAAACATTGAGTTGGCCCTTCGAGGACTGCCGGGCCGGCCATCCTCGAATTCTGGGCCGAAAATGACCTCAGGGGCATTTTGGTCATTTTCCTCTCAGACAGAAAAATCGGGCCATTACAAGTAGGTACTTAGTCTTTGAGTTCAGTTAAACTCTGGCCTTGTATTACTCTGTCCACCTACTCCAAGGGACTTTTCTTGATATTGAAGGTGCATCATTTGTTCCTGGAACTTCCTCTATTGGAATGTAGTTTCCTTCTTGTATGATCTCCCATAAATCAAGACTTGTGCATTTTATGAACAACTCCATTGTATCTCTCTAGTAGGCGTAATCTCCACCATCACATAATGATGGTCTATTAATAAAGTGTCCGTCGGCTATGTGAATATACTATGCCGTTTGTCCCTAGAATCTTTGTCCTCTGCAGTTGTTAGAGTACTCAACCCTTAGAGATCATGCTCTGATACCACTTGTAGGTAAGAAAGCGCACAAGAAGAGGGGTTAAATTGTGCTTTGCTTTTATTTCCCTATTTAGCTTCTGAACAACTTAATGATAATATCAAGCTATGAGCTTGAAGTGCAACGGGAACAACTTTAGTGACTTTAGAAAGTGAACTTTCCAAACTAAGAGTTTGAAATAAATGCTTGAAAGAAAGCTTTCCAGAAAAGACATAGTAAATAAACCAAATGTAGAAATAAAATAAGAGATGAAGGAGAAGAGAAATACTTCTCAATAGTTTTTATACTAGTTCGGCCAACCTGCGTACATGCAGTTCTCAATAATAGTTGAGTTCCACTAAACCTTTCTTTCACTAGAGAAAGAACAAAGATAGTCTTTATAATAGAGAGCAGTAGACAACCCCCACTATCACAAACCAAGTAGTTATTTACCAGCCTCTCCAAGTTAAACCGAGTAGTCTTTGACCAGTCTCTTCAAGCTAAACCGTGACCAGTAAAACACTTTAATGTCATGTTGCAAGTAATCTTTTGACTAGCCTCTCCAAACTAACTTAGACTGATCATGTAACATCTTAATTTTTAACCCAATACTCCTAGAACGTATTTAGGTTAATCATTAGTCTATTACTCTTTCAGTCTTATTCTTTAAGCTTTTCGTTAAAATACTTAGCGGAAAATACGGGTAAATTTTTTTTTTTGAACTATAAAAGCAAAGTGAGAGCTGTGCAATATAACGAATGATGAGGCACATATAGGAATAAAACCCAAGATCAAATAAGCATCTCATGAACATCAGATCACAAAGCATGAAATCACACATCATAATAAGACTAATATATATATATATATATAATGTGCCCACTCAAGAAAAGTGGGACTTAGTTGGGTACAACATAGAACAAATACAACTGAAATGAAAGTACAATGGAAAAGAAAATACAATAGAAAATGAAAATGAAAACTCCCCCATCACTAAAAGGTGCACCTACACTAGATAACCCCCAAAACAAAAGTAGGCTATCTTGATCTGGTCAGAAGCTCAGGCACCAAAAAACATATGTAGTCTCCTACTGCGGGCTTCTCTGGAAATGAGGAACATATCCAATCCATTGAGCTATCTCAACCGGGGTGGCTATGCACTGTATTGGTCGGGCATGGGCTCATCAGTGGGGAATCATCCCCACTCGTTCCCTGTGCATTGGCTGTGTGACTGTGGCATCACTGCCCTCTCCAAAGTCCATCGGCATGGTGGGGGAGGACCCCTTAGAAGGTACTTAGGTGGTGGAGTCCTCGAAAGGGTCTGTCTCCGAGAATGATGATAGGGAGCGAGGCACGTACTGCAGGAAATCCCGAATAGCAGATGCGGTCGATGGGGTACGGTGAATCCACTCCTCATGAGGGTGGGCGCACTCGAGCACAAGGTCGTCACCAAATGGTGAGGCAGAGGAGAAACGGTGGGTATGTACAGGATGAGCGAAGGGTCGTTTGACAAACATGAAGATGTGAATAGCACATCGACCCTTAAAATGGTAAGATCCATGCTCTGGATCATAGTGCACCCCCCGCATCGGGGTATCCACAAAAACCACGGACGTCGCCATCTGAAGACGTGACAAAAAGGAGAGATAGGGGGAGTGAGAATCTTACTAAAGAATCTCAGTAGGGCAACCTCCTATCTAGGTGTCATCATCTACATCCTCAAGAACCTTGGGTTTCTTTGAAAACAGGTGAGCATGCATAAAATTCACTTATTAGGTTTTACACTTAATTATCCAAGGTCCGTTCCTTTTAGGATGAGTCTTAATGTCATGGATGCAACATAATAAAGCATGAATGCATGAAGATGTAACAGGTAGAAATCAATTGAACATTCATAGAGATATCAAGTGAACATTCATACAGGTGGCATAAAGTGGCATATTCTTCTCATGTGAAAACATTTATCTTTCTGTAACTGTGTGACATTCAAAGCATCACACTGCAACATAGGGATCACCCTAGAATCATCTCTAGGTTATGAGCTCATACCTTAACTAGTCGTCACTAGTTCTTACTTATCCTCTGATAAGCGTAATCACAATAATAATAATCATAACAGAACGTGTCGCACCAGTATCCAGTACACAGCGAATATTGTCCTCTTCGAGGGCGTTACGTACCGCCGTCCCCTTCAAGGATTTGTTTCTGGGGCGTTGCATATTGCCGTCCCCCAAAACGCGTTCTTACAGTACTATGTCACATTCAAAAACTCATATCTTTTTTTTGGAAAGCTTTCTAAGTTCCTCAAATTTGTCAGAAATTTGACAGCATAAAGACAGCGCATTGAATTTCTTCCAAATTTACTTTATGCCACATTCATATACATACATAATCACGAGCATCACAATCATCATAAATTTTTCATGGTAAAACATGCACTCACATGAAACACTAAAACTCGTTATGCTCTTAAACCTATAGTGTCTTATGCTTTGACCCTTACGGGGCTTAAACTTGTGATATAATTATTCTAACATTCGCTATTAACCTTTTATGCACCTAAGGATTCACAACTAATGATTCTTACTAAAATTTATGTTTGTCAGTGAATCTGGACAGCACATGCTTTAAGGGCAGAAATTACATCTTGTGATTATGGGGGTTCTAGAAACTACGTTTTAGACTCTTTCTACGTTCTGTCTTTGCCTAAGGCACTATAAATCAAACCTAAACCAATTATGGGGAATTCCTATGCCTATGAACTAATTATAAACCAAGTTTACTGCATTACAAGGTTGTTGGACAAAAACAAAAAATTAATTGATCTAAGTGTTCTAGAATTGCACTTTTACGGTTTTCTAGTTACTAGTTTCTCTATAGGTGCTAAAAATCAATCCTACATCAATGTTACCAAGTTTTTCATGATTAATCAATCCTAAACTAAATATTAACATATTAAAATAGTTTTGACAGTGGCTAAAAATAAATGGGTCAAAACTATGCTAAAACTTAACTTTATGATTTTTTTGTAAAATTAGTTTCTTTCCTAACATGCATAGAAAAGTTCCTACCTCAACATATAAAATTTTTACACACTCTAATATGTCAAAACATCATCATACAGCAGTAAACATATCATGGCAGAATCGAAAAGCATAGGTTCCAAAGAACACATAATCTCACATTTTCAAGACATATAAATTACTAGTTTCCCTTGGAATCATTTTAGGACTTCTAAAACTCTTTGAAAACCATTTCATTTCGCAAGAAGGGACTAAAACTAACTATAGGGTAGTGGCTGATTTAAAACATTCTTAGAAGAAGTTTAATTCATAAATCTTATTAGTAATAACTTTATAAAACTCTTGGGGGCCTAAAGAAAATCTTAGAACATAGATTATTGACCCTTGTGACTAGATGAAACTCACATCAAGTTCATCATCATCACATGGCCGAAATATGCATCCATGAGGATATTTCCATAACCAACTTTAACTTGAGATAAAAGAGCAAGTCTTTGAGCTCTAGGATCTTTAAGTAATGACGAAAAGTAAACGTGCTATGCATTCCATTTTAGTCTTCATGATAAAGTAAAGTGAGAACTTTAAAATAAATATGAGATGCAAGAACTTGAAATATAAATATAAGGTACTAGAAATATAAATATGCAAGACTTGAAAATAAATATGCAAGTTTATTTTATCTTTTAGGATTTAAATGATGACTTAAAATATAAATGTGCTAGACAAGGAAACGTAAACATGAATGCAAGTCCAATTCTTTATTTTAGTGCTCTAGGCTCCACAACAATCAACTTTAAGGCCGAAATAGGCGAGCTTCGAGATTATTTATTAGGTGATATGAGAATGTAACTCTTGTTTTAATCTTTACGTTTTAGGTGATGGCCAAAAAAATAAATATGCTAGGCAAGAAAAGTAAATATGAATGCAAATTCATTTTATATTCTTCACTAGAACTCTTGCAAGACTTTAAAGGAATTTAAGCCTGAATCCAAACTTATCATAGCAAAATAAAGCAAGCTTTAGAGTTCTTGTACCAAGGTTTTCAAAGAAACCATATGGAGTGAATTTCATCATCAAGCTCAAGGAAATGGACTTCAAGAAATCAAATCATCCAACAACTTTATTTAAACAAAACCCTTGAACATCAAAGAAAAGGAAATAAGGCTGAAGCTAAGAGGAAAGAAATGAAAGGAAAACCAAAACCAATGTTGAAGAAAAGGAAAGGAAACACCAAAATATGTTAAGATCAAAACTAATTTTCAAGCTTTGGAGGTTACACAAGTGATGATCTCTTGACCATCATCCAAACCCTCATCATCAAGCCAACATTTCCAAGTTCTCAAAGGCTCTTGGCTAAAAATAAAGAGGAGGAAAAGAAGTTCTAAAGAGATTCAAGAGAAACCATAAAACATATTGCTAAATAAGAACTTTAATGAATGAAACACTTAAAATAAAATCCCTACCAAATGATTTGAAGTTGAGATGAGTGAAGAAGATGAAGAGGTTGAAGAAGGGGAACCCTTGAACTTGAGAGAAAAAGGAAAGCTTTAAGGTTCTCTAGAAGACTTAAACTTAGCAAATGAACTAAAAGTTATTCAAATTCATCCAAGCATGCTATTTATAGAGGAATGAAGCAAATGAAATGTGTAAATGGAGGAGGAGGTTTCGGCCAAGACTATGTGTTCCATGAGGTGAGGTGTTGTGATCTTGAAGCATTGTGAGGTATGGTTCAAGGTATGGCTCGAGGCATGGTTCTTTGAGTGTTTGAAATTTTAAACATGTGATGGAATTGGGGGAGGGAGTGGCCGAATTGCATCAGCCAAGGGGGGAGGATTTGCACATTTTAATTGTGGTTTAAAGTTATGTTTAGGTGTAGCTTTGATTAGGCTGAGGATTAGGAATTTGTAAGTAAGTATTTTGGGGAGGTAATGGTTAATTAGAGACTTGTAAGACTAGATTTAGGAGGTGGTCTTACTAAATTAATGGAGTCAAACTCCATTAACCAGGAATCCAATGCCAACATAATTCCTTGATTTAGGGAAATTAGAGAGAGAAAACACTATTCAAGGTTCTAAGACTAGGAATCTTGAGTTTTAAAAAAGGGATTTAGGTTTAATCTAAGCAATTTTAGGTTCTAATTAATTTTAATAACTTATTTTGAGTCTAGATTAATTATAGAAATTAATTAATCTTTGATTAGAGCCTAATATTACTTAGGTTTGCTTAATTACATCATTAAGCTCAAACGGCACTATCGTAGGGGCAAAATCATAATTTTACACAAAAACTGTCCGGGACTACCGGGACTTAAACAGATACTTTTAAACACGTAATTTTAAACCTTTGGAGAAAGTTTTGGGCTTAAACGACACCTTTACCCGCGTAAAAACACTATAGGGGTATTTTGGTCATTTTGATCCAAAATTGCAGAAAACAAGATTTTCATTTCCAAAACCACTCAAGGACCATCTAATCCCTTTCAAGCATTGAATTTACTCTTCGAGGGCTACCGGGCCAGCTATTCTCGAATTCCGGGTAGAAAATGACCTCAGGGGCATTTTGGTCATTTTTTCTCAGACAGAAAATTCGGGCGTTATAAATCACCATTGGATTGTGGTTACAAAGATTTTGTATTTGGGTTTGCAATTCAAACTAACCTACACTCAAGTTTCCTTATGATTTACAATAAAAGACCTGGAAAAAACTTGAATGACTTCTTTCTAGCTATTCTTCCTTAGAATAATGTATGAACAATGAAGGAATGTAGAAAAAAGATTTTTGCAAGCAAGGAAAATGATTATAACATGTAATGAGTTTTACAAGACGAGGAGAAAATTTTACAGAGTTTTTGCTCTTTTTGCAGCATCAATCTCTTCTGGTTGAAAGTACAACATCTCTATTTGTAGATGGTGTAACGCCTCGATTTTCTGCCCGAGAGAAAAATGACCGAAATGCCTCTAAGATCATTTTCTACCCGGAATTCGAGGATAGTCGACCCGGCAGTCCTCAAAAGGTTAACTCAATGTTCAATGGGGATTGTATGTGAATGAATGTTAATAGAGCAGAAGAATATATTTATCTGAGTTTTCAGGTCAAAATGACCAAAATACCCTTATAGCGTTTTTACGCGGGTATAAGTGACGTTTGAGCCTGGAATGTTCCAAAAGGGTTAAGACGATGTTTCTATGAGTTTGGGCATGTCTGTTTAAGTCCCAGTGGTCCCAGGCAGTTTTTGTACAAAATTATGATTTTGCCCCTGGAATAGTGATTTTGGGCTTAATGACCTAATTAAGCAAACCTAAGCAATATTAAGCTCTAATTAAAGATTAATTAATTTTCATAATTAATCTAGAGCCAAAATGATTTATTGAAGTTAATTAGAACCTAAGATTGCTTAGATTGAACTTAAACCCCTTTTAACTCAAGTATCCTAGAGATAGAATCTTGAATAGTATTTTTATTATTCACTCTCCATACTTCAAGAAGCCTAGGATGTGATTGAGAACCTTGATTGAGTAGGGTTTGACCCCACTAATGGGCAAGAATGCTCACTAATCATGCTTTGAATAGCCTTAATTACCTATCTTTTCACTCACACACTTCACTACAAACTCCTAATCTTAAGACTAATCAAAGATACACCTAAACACATCACTAGCCCACAATTAATGAAACAATTTCCTCCCCTTGGATTCCCAAAAGTGGTGCCACCTCACCCCTCCATGCATCACAAATTTGTTTATTCCAACACTCAAAGTGACATGCTAGCCCATACCTCCAACCATGCCTAGCCTTGCCTATGAATGACTACAAGTAAGAGATATTTTCTCTCCTTCCTCCTCTCAAATTATGCCACCTAACCTCCTCCCCTCACTCCTCTCATGTTTCTTTTCCTCTATAAATAGACACCCAAAAAGCTTGCTAGAACCTTTGTTCATTTCTCTTGCACCCCCAAGTATTTTCTTTCTCTCAAGCTTTAAGGAGTCCTTCTTCTTCTTCTACTTTAAGAGCAAGTCCTCTCTTAATCAAGGAAGACACATCCAAGGTAGGGAGTTTATGTTGAGAATGCTTTTCCTTCTTTTGTTTAGCTTTTGGTTTGGAATAATAAAGTTTGGTTCTTCTTTCCTTCTCTTTTCTCTTCTTTTTCGGTTCTCATTCTTCTTCTTTCTTCTCTTGGATTTCGGCCATGATGGCCTACATTGGAAGGAACCATGGCTTGATGATGAGGATCTTGGGGTTGGTTGAGGAACCACCACATAGTGACCACTAAAGCTTGAACGTTTCACTCTTTTAAATGGTTTTATCGAGAAAAGAAAGTATGATGTTTTTAAAAGAGTTTAAATGGTATACTTGAGCCTAGGACTGAAAAGATAATAAATGGTTTGCACCCATATTTGCCTTTGAGATTTGTATCCATATTTACTTTTCAAGTTCTTGCATTGCACGTTTACGTTAAGATTTGCATATCACGTTTATTTCTAAGCTATCACCTAAACTTAAAGATAAGTAGTAAACTTGCATTTCATATTTATGTTTCTTGTCTAGCACGTTTACTTTTCAAGTCATCACCTAAGAACTCAAAGATTAAAACAAGAGTTTGCATATCACCTAATTAATCTCAAAGCTCGCCTATTTCGGCCTTAAAGTCAATTGTTGTGGAGCCTAGAGTACTAAAATAAAGAATTGAACTTGCATTACATGTTTATATTCTAGCTTTGCATTTCATATTTACTTTTCCATTGCCATCACTTCATAATAACAAGATTAAAATAAGGCTTGTATTTGCACGTTTAAGTTTATGCCATCACCTAAATAATCCTAGAGCTCAAGACTTACTCCTCTTAACTCAAATGAATTTTGGTTCCATGTGCATTTACCTTTATAAATGGGTGTTTCCGTTAAAGGAGTTGGAGATTTCGAAAAAAGTCTTGTTGATGATGGATCTTGATTTCATGATGTGTAAAAAGGTTTTGAAAGATTATAGGCCCCAAAGAGGTTAAATGTGTGGTTGATTTTAAAAAAGATGATGGAATGATGTTAAAAGGTTTTTAGAATGGATGGGTAGTTTTAAGAATGTCAAAACTTGAGTTTTTCACCATTTTGGGTTACTGGTAATCGATTACATGGCTTATGTAATCGATTACCAGAGTGCCTCGCACACCTGGATATAAGTTTTTAGCTTATGTAATCAATTACAAGATGATGTAATAGATTACACAATGTCCTGGGAAACCCAGAACATGTTTCTGGACCTTGGTAATCGATTACCACTCCATGTAATCGATTACTCAGGTGTTCTTGAGACCCAGAATGCATTTTCAACCAATGTAATCAATTACAAGGCTCATGTAATCGATTACAAGGCTTATGTAATCAATTACCAGGACCTCAAACTTCCCCGTTTTAGAAAATTGAGCCAAGTAATCAATTACAAGGCCCATGTAATTGATTACCAGTATTTAAAATGTGTAAGTAAGTGTTCCTTTATTTATGTGAATATGAATTGATGATCTTGCATGCCTATTCTCGGATTATGAACATGATGATTTATAGTTTGGTGAATGTATATACATATGAAATGAATATGAAAGCATGCTTGCATGATAAATTGAATGAATGATTATCATTGATAGAAATGCATATATGAAGAGTTATGGCATTTATGAGTTATGTATTGCACTTTTTAAAACATGCTGAGGCTTAAGGTGATTTAAAAAAATAAGAAAATAATCCTTTGGACTCATCAAACGATAAGTGATGAAAAGGTGATTCTTGCTTAAGGTGATTTAAAATATGAGAAAATGATCCCTTGGACTTATCAAACGATAGGTGATATGAGAAAATGATCCTTTGGACTCCTCAAACTATAGGTGATGAAAAGGTGATTCTTGCCTCTTAACCCGTACTTATTAAGTCGGGACTTCAACTTATCAAAAGGGAATAAGTTTATGCTAGTGACGACTAGTAACGTATGAACTCATAACCTAGAAGTACTCTCAAAAGGGAAGAGTAATAGGGTGGCCCCAAGAATGAAAAGAGACTTAAGTCACCTAAAGAAAACAAGGAATGTCATTCATGAATCATGTTCTATGCACATTATGTTTTCTATGAAGTTAGGTGTATGCTTTAAAGTTAATGTTGCATAAAGTATTGACATGCATATCATAAAGAAGTATAATGCATTCATTACAAGACTCATGATAAAATGAATGGGCCTCGGTCATGGATGTTTTAGAATTTAATAAGTGAATCCTTGCATGCTCAATATTTCACAATTAAACTCGAGATTCCTGAGGATGATGATGATGACACGTGTGTGAAAAGGGAAGCCCTACTGAGATTCTTTTATAAGCTTTTCACTCCCCCTATCTTTCTTTTCCATCTTTCTTTTTAGACAAGGTTGACAACGACGTCCATGGATTTCCCTGAGGTGCCAACATGGAAGTAGCTTGATGGTCGAGAACAGAGTGGCACAACGGAAGCGGGGACTTAGTCCTAGCTTAATTTCATCATAGTTATGTGTGGTTTTTGAATTGTTGTATGCTCAACCTTTATAGGTGGGCTCAATATATTTAATGTGGGATATTCCTATATTATTAATACTATTATCGTCGCTTGACTTGATATTTGAAGTTAATGTTATATGATGATGTTCCTGCTATGTTATTCTTGTTATGTTTACGCTTCACATTAACGACCATTTACGTTATGCGCGGCTCACATTTTATTTATGTTTTCAAAAAAATTTCATACCCGTATTTTTCCGCTAAATATTTTAAAGAAAGGTTTTAAAGATTGAGACTAAAAGAGTAATAGACTAATGATTAACCTAAATACGTTCTAGAAGTATTGGGTTAAAAATTAGAATGTTACAGATGGTTTTCCCTGGGATCATTGCCTTTGATCAGATCTCCAAGTGACATGTGTTGATCATCCATTTCTATTTTTGAAAAAAAGTCTAGAAGAGCAATCTATTTGTCAGAGCTGTTGTAGAAGCCATTGTAAGGTTAAGCTTTCTTGTGTCCCTTTAGAAACTACTCGTACTTTCTGAACATAGTTTCTAAACTTTTTATTCTAGAAGGTGGGGTATTTGACCACTATGGCAAAAGAGATGTCAAGTCAGTTTTGACACTGAGTTTTAACTTTTCAAATTCAAATTTGAATTTCAAATTCCCCCATTTTCTTATAGAGCGCACTGTATCACTGTAAGTGAGTTTTCTAATGTGCAGTATCATTTCCTTGATGATTCTTAGCTCTTCTTTTCTTTAATCAAAGCTTGTTGATGAAAA
This sequence comes from Dalbergia cochinchinensis, assembly GCA_031216125.1. Classification (NCBI taxonomy): domain Eukaryota; kingdom Viridiplantae; phylum Streptophyta; class Magnoliopsida; order Fabales; family Fabaceae; genus Dalbergia; species Dalbergia cochinchinensis. The sequence goes on from CM062371.1 coordinate 27,888,524, forward strand.
ACATTATGAATGTGATAATTGAAGGTAGTAGAACATTTTGCCTTCAGTATTTGATTGATATCTTTATTTCAGATGTACTTTCTAAAGTCCAGTGCTACTTTTTGAAGTCCCAAACTTGGTTTCTTGTGTTGGTTACTTTTTTTCAAATCATTAGGCATTTTAAGCTGGTATTTGGACATAATTATCACTTTTATTTGGTTCATATCTCTTAAAACAAGATAATACATGTTTACATATGTAAAGTAAAATTATTCTTGCTTAAATAAGCCTTGTTATGCTAATGATAGAACCTATTTGTTATTTTAAGAAACTCAAGATAAACATTAGTCATTCTTCAAAGCATTTTCTTTAAATTGGCTTGTTGTCATTCAAAACATATTTTATTAAAGCTTTTAAAAGGCTTCTAGAGCTAACAGTTTGTCCCTAGTGCTAAGAATAAAACATGATGAGCCAAAAATGTAGAATATAAAATGTTGAGTTTTCTATCCTTCTATAGCTCATAGGGAGTTTTTTTGAGCATTGGCCTTAAAAAGATTTTGTTTTGTATATAGCATGAGGTGTTCACAGTCTTTGCCCAAAAAGCTATTGATAGACCACTTTCTCAAAGCATTGTCTTAGTCAATTCTTGCAAGCTTCTATTTTTCCTTTCAGTAACCCCATTTTGTTGGGGAGTTTTAAGTACAGAAAACTCGTAAAGGATACCATGGTTTTTACAAAACTCTTCAAAAATATGATTCTGAAATTTTTCTCTATGATCAAATCTAATAGAGATTATTTGGGAATCTGTTTCTATGCAAATATATTTTCCAAAAATTTTGAATCTCTCAACCAGCTTATCCCTAGAAGCTAGAAAGATAACCCATGTGAATATGGAGTAGTCATCCACTGTGAAAAAATAATATCCCTTTCCAGTAAGACTTGCAATCTTGGTTGGTCCAAAGAGATCCATGTGTAAAAGCTCAAGTGGTCTAGTGGTTGAAACCACATGCTTATTATGGAAAGAAGCTTTGGTTTGCTTACCTTTTTTTTTTTTTTTTATAGAAATCACAAGTTGAGTCCTTGTTGTAACACCCTAATAATTAACTCAACATGCCTAGGACGCATTTAAGTTAATTATTAGTTATTACTCTTTTGTTTCAGTTTTTAACTCAAAACTCCTTGAAAATACTTTAGTGAAAATACAGGTAATTTTTTTTTAACTTAAATACCAAAACTTGAGCCGCGCATACTAAGTATCTAACGTCATTTATCTTGCCTGTATAAGAGAGATGTTAGAAACAAATAACAGGTAAATACATAATACAACCATGGCATAATATAACTCAATTAATAATAACATATCCATAACTGTATCATAATAGTGATGTCTTGTAAACTTAAGGACATCAATATATATCCATCAATAGAATACAAACTGATATATGAAATATGATCACTCTAAAGGCAAATATCCAAAGGAAAGTTATCTCTGTAGCTCTTCATCCAGTCTCAAGGTAAATCACGAACTACATCATCATTCATGTCTGGAGACGACACGGAAAAGAAAAAGGGATGAGAAACTTATAGAAGAATCTCAGAAGGACTTCCCGACTCTAACACAAGTGTCATGGTCATCATCCCTAGGAACCTCGGGTTTAATTATGAAAATGGTGAACATATATATAAGGTTCATTTATTAAGTTATAAATACCATTAGTCGAGGCTCGTATCTTTTAGCATGAATCTTAATGTCATGAATGCAACATATTAGTCATGGATGCATGTCAATATCATATACATAATATCATAAAATTCATAAAATGATGCATATGATATAAAGAACATCATGATCATCATTCTTACAGGTGACTTAAACTTCTTTATTCTCTTTTCCTTGGGGGCCGCCCTATAATTCTCCCTTTTGATAAGTTAAATTCCCAACTCTTAAGGTACGGGATAGGGGGCATTAGGATCACCTTTCATAACCTTTAATTTGGGGAGTCCAAAGGATCACTTCCTATTCGGATCACCTCTCATAACCTTTAATTCGGGGAGTCTAGAGGATCATTTCCATGTGTTTAATGTCACCTTAAATCTTGGCATGATATATAGAGATGCAAACATGAATAACTCATCATTAATATTTCATGCTCATAAACTTCATGAACTTATGCATCTCAATGAATTAGATATAACCGTAACATGCCATAAATCAAATCACATAAACATGCATCATATTTCATTGCATATATCCATAAGCCATATAAATCTCAATATATGAACATAGCCATCACAAGATATCAATCACCTTCATCTCATCAAATTATCAATATTTACGTGTAAGTCCCAAAGGGTTAAATCATAATTTCTCAAAGGTTACAGGTCAAAACGTAATTACCTCTTTTTAACATCTACTCATAAATTAAAGACCTTTAACTTTAATCAATATATTTCAAGAGACATATAACTATCAGAAGCCATTCAAACTCATAATAAAAACCTTTTAGGGCCATAGACTAAATTTAACATATTTTAGGGGTCAAAGTACAAAGTTACTTATTTTTAACACTTAAAAAGCCAATACTTCTAAAACTTTCTCTAAACATCATAAATGGTATTCTAAACACATATACACATCAGATATCATTATTTACTCTAATTAAAATCCTTTGAATCAAAAAATTACATAATTGATAGTTTAGGACACAACTTTTCGCATTTTATGAATCGGTCAAAACTAATACTTGTAGTTATTCTTTTCAACTTCTAAGATACCAAAAACAATTTATACATCAAATACTAATAATTCTAATGTATATAAACCATAAGATCAGTATCAAATTAGTGAGGAATTAATCCAGAAAATTCATTGTCTAGAGCTTTATAAAATTACAATTTTGATCCTTTCTAATTATTAGTTTATCTCAAAAATGCTAAAAACAATTCTTACATCAATTATAAGTAATTTATACACATTCAAACCTTATAAAATAGTATTCTAACCATTTATTTAAGTCAGGTCAATAACACAATTTTAAATGAAAAAGCTTGAGAAAAGAACAATCTTTAACATCTTTGGATTTCTAACTCTAACAAGAATTATTTAAGTAATTTAAAGACAAGATCAAAGCCTTAAAAATAAAATAAACAAATCTTAATACCAAGAACATCAAGAGGTTGAAATTAACTTAATTTAAGTATAAGAATTTCTATTTAAGATTAAAGAGGTAAGTTTTGAGCTTTTAGAGATTTAGGTGATAACAAGAATCATAGATATGCTATGCAATCCATTTTTAATCTTTATCATTATAAGGTGATAACTTGGAAATATAAACATGATATGTAATACTTCAAATATAAATATGAAGATGCAAGTTTATTTTTAGATCTTCAAAGTTTAGTGATAACTTGAAACATAAAATGCATTACTTGAAATTTAAACATGAGAATGCAAATTCATATTATTATCTTCAAGATTTAAGATGATGAACTTGAAATTAAATATGATTATGCAAGGTTTGAAATTTAAATATGATGTGCAAGAACTTGAAACATAAATATGGATGGTAGTTCATTTTTATATCTTGTTAAGCTTAAAACTCAAAACTTAGTAATTCCTTTATTAATCTTTTAACATCAAGAATTAAACCTTGGGCTTTAGAGTTCATTTAAATTATGGATTCACAACCACCACCATGATTCCTCATCATCAAGCCATGGTCATAATCAAATCATAAAAATAAAAAATATAAAGAAAGAACAAGAGAAAGAACATGAAATAAAATCCCTACCAAGTTGTTTCTTGTTATCAAAAGATAATGCTTGATCTTTAGAGAAGTTAGGAGAAGAAAATATGTCCTTGAAATTCAGCCAAGATTAGAGCAAATGGAGGAAGGATTTTTCTTGTGTTTTTGTGTTTGATAATGGGAAGATTATGTGTTTAGGAGTTGATTTATGGTTGGAATGTGTATGCTTGAGGTTTAGAACTTGATTAGAGGTTGGGAATAGAGTCTCTTGAGTGCGAATAAGGAAGAAGAAGAAACCTTGAAGTATTGAGAGAATTAGAGAACTTTGAGCAAACTTTGAGTAAGAAAACTATCAAGTAAGAAAATGCTAAGGCTAGGAATATTTGTGTGTGCATTTAGGCAATGAAAGAGCTCGTATTTATAGGCCAAGGAGGGCTGTATGGCAGCTGCCTTGTGGCTGGAAAATGGAGTTTTTAGTTCATTTTCAATTAAAGAAAACATGGAAAAAGAATGCTTTTATTCTTATAATAATTTGGTTCATGCATAATAGATGAAAACACTAAAATATGATGCTAATGGGAGACATTGTTACTGATCACATCATGGCTGAAATGGGTGGGTTTTCTTTTGAATAAACATAGCCAAAAATAATGCAAAAGAAAGCTAAAGGTATGGTGTTATGGTTGGATATGTTTCTTTGTTGGAAAAACAATTAAAATATGGTGAAAAAGAGACAAGTTGGCCACTGGTTTTTGATTCCCTTAGGATCAGATTGGTAATGTTTTACAAGTGGTAAATCATGTATTAGATGTGTATTTACTTAGGTAAAAGATTAGGAATTGATAGATTAATGAAAATGGTAAAAGGTTAAGTGTTTAGGACAATACAAGACAAGGTAAAAAGAGAAATCATATACTAGTAAATGAGGTTAATTTCAAATGAGTAAAAATCACTTTGTAACATAGGTTCTAAACTTAGGATAAGAAAATGTAAATGTACAATATTTTACCTAAACTGAAATCTTAACTTTGATGTCAATTATCACTAATTTTATGAGCTTTCATAATTAAGGAAAGATAATTTAATTTTATCTTAGGTGATTTTAGACTCTAATTACCTCAGTAATTATTTTTAACCTTGGGTAATTAATTTTAAACTCAAGGTTAATGAATAAAATCAATTTGAGTTCAAATAGAGTTTTAATGCTATCTTAATTACACAAGTAAACCTATTTACCACAACTAGGGGTAGAAAGGTAATTTCACGTAAAAACTCCCTGTAAATATTGGACAATCTCAAATCATACTTAAAATAGTCATTTTGAACCTTTGGGTGAAAACTAAATTCAAAGATTATATAATTTCATGAAAAATTACTGTAAGGGCAAAACGGTAATTTTACTTACAGTAAAAATTGAGAATTGAGATTTTTACCTCTAAGGTACATATAATCCCCATCAGGCATAAAATTAACCCCTCAAAGATAATTTAGATTGGTTATCCTTGATTTCTAGGTAAAAATGACTTCAGGGGCATTTCAGTCATTTTACACGTACAGAAAAATCGGGGTTTGCGACTTTCGCACGAATCACTAATCAAGTTTCCTATGATGTTTCTCTAATGTCATATTCCTTTATTGAGGATTATTTGACCTCGAATTACGTGTAAAAATTATCTAGGGGCATTTTGGTAATTTTCACATAGCAGTAAAAATTGGGGCGTTACACTTGTCGAATCTGATCTTTGGTAGGCCTTTAACAAGCTCTTTTTGAGAGAGCTTAGAAATAAGCTTCATATGAGCATGCCCAAGTTTCTTATGCCATAACCACATTTCATCCATGAAGGATGCGAGAAATTTTACATCTTGATCTCTCAGGTCATCCAAGAATAACACATACGTGTTTTCATGCCTTCTATCAAACAGAATAACTTGTCCTAGAGTAGAACTAACTATTTTGCATGTATGAGCATTGAACATGACATTAAAGCCTTGGTCATGAACTGGCTAATACTTAATAAGTTATGAGCCAAACCATTGATAAGTAATACATCTGAAATTTGGTGAGAATTATCTTTACCAACATTTCCTATGTTGTAACCTTGGCCTTACCTCCATCAGCAAATCTTACTGGTCCAAAATTCTTGGGCCACAAAGTTCTAAACTACTATCTAGATCTAGACATGTGGTTGGAGCAGCCATTGCCCATGTACTTCTTATTGTCAGGTTCTACAGGCAAACCTGCAACAAACACAGTTTTTATTTTAGGTACCCAGACTTTCTTAGGTCCTTTTGAGTTAGTCTTTTGAGAAGGAGGCTTTCCAACCTTTCTGACAGACTTCTAGTTCATAAAGCATTTATCAGTTGGATGTCCTTTCTTAAAATAGAAAGTACAAAAAAGCCTTGTTCTTTACTTTCTTGAACAGAGTTGGTTTTCCTTTCTCATCGAATTCTTCTTCATATCCCAATCCGGTCCTTTGAAAATATCACCACTGACCTACAAGCATCAGATCAAGATTCTTTGATCCATTTACCATTTTTTCTAGGTCAGATTTAAGAAGTTTTGAAGTTCTTTTAAGCTCAAAAATGACTTTCTGAGTGTTTTCATTTTTACTTCTAACGCTTTGAATTTTACATTTAAAACTTTGTTTTCTTCAATCAGTTCTTCTTTTTCAAGCCTTAGATCCTCAGCTTATATTTGGCCATTTAAGTTCTAACAATCCTTTTACGTTCTTTTTTTTAGTTGAGATAGTGAGAAGAAAGAGTTTGAGAATCCTCAAGCAACTCTTCACATAAAGATAAAAGTTCATCATATAAAGATTAGAGTTAGAATTTCTTACCTCAGGTTCATTTTGTGATGAATAGCCTGCCATGAAGCATAGGTTAGCAACATCTATCTCTTCTTGATTTTTCGATCCTTCCTTTTCTTCCTCTGATTCACTCCAGTGGCTAGCATGACTTTCTTCTTAGGAATGAGCTTCTTTTGTGGACCTTTGAGTTTAGGACATTCTAGTTTAAAGTGTCCTTTCTTCCCACAGTTGTAGCATGTTACACTTTTTGGCTTCACCTTGCCTTTTCTATGGTTGATGTCCCTTCTTCTCTTCATCTTGCCTCTCCAGGCTTTGGACATATTCCTCACCATCATGGAGAGCTCGTCCATATCTTCTTCTTTTGTCTCATCATTAGTTTCTTCCTCTTCATCAAAGGTTTCAGCAACATTCACTGCCTTAGATTTATTTGGCTTTGAGGAGATGACTTTAAGGCCATGGACTTGCTTTTCTTGGTGGATTCACCATGCATTTTTGAAAGCACTACTTCATGGGTTTTAAATAACCCAATGAGTGCATCTAGGTCGAGAGTTTGAAGTGTTAGCTCTAGAACCCTATCAATATGCGCTTATTTGTTTTGAATGAAAATAAAGCCAATTTAAAGAAAATACTTTGAAGAACGACTGATGTTTCTTTTGAGTTTCTTATAAGAATATAACAAGCTTCTATCGTTTAGCAAGATCAAGGCTTACTCAAATGGGAATATATTTCACTCTATATGTGTCAACATGTTTATCTCATGTTATGATATTTGAACTGATGGAAGTGAAGTTACATCCTTATTCAAGCTACTGATAGCTAACGATCAGAAGAAGATTTCAACACTACAAGAAACCAAGTCTTGAGACTTTAGAAAGTAGCATTAGACATCAGAAAGTACGCTTACATGAAGATATGAAGCAATCTCTGAAGACCAGATGTTACACTATCTTTAATCAGAACAATTGCATATTAGTCATCATCAAAATGCTTGAATTGAAGATCAGAAAGTGAAGATAGCATCAAGGATCTGATACCACATCAGAAAGCTCACGATTACTGTGGAGCTCTGAGCGCTATTGGAAATGGAAGGAAATTTGAATTTGAATTTTGAAATTCAAAGAGTCAAATCCCAGTGATAGAGTCGGCTAATCATCTTTCTTGCCTTTGAAGTCAACTATTCCAAATCTTAGAAGAAGGATTTCAAAAACCACGGTTTAGAAAGTAAGAGTAATTTCTAAAGGATATCAAAAACCTCTATTCCACAATGGCATCTGTAAACTGATCTGACAGACAGACAGGCTACTCTTCTAGACAATCTTTCCAAGACACAAATGGATGATCAACACGTGTCCCTAGAAGAACAAATCATAGGCAATAGTCATATGGAAGGCCTTATTTAAATAGAGATGTTGTGCTCCATTGTAAAAATGAGAGACTCCATGCAAAGTGAAGAAATTCTGAAAAAATCGCTCCTCATCTCTTCAGTAAAGTTCATATCATTATGTAATCAAATTCCTTATTTGTAAAAAATTTTCTTTCTACATTCTTAATTAGATTTATGTTCTTCTTAGGGAAGAAGTGATAGAAGTCATTCAAGTTTTCCTAGGAACTTTCATGTATATGTTAAGGAAACTTGAGTGTAGGTTATTTTGAATGGCAAACCAAACACTTAACCTTTGTATCCTTGATCCGGTAGAAATCGTTGTGAGATAGCTTAGAGAAGTTATTCTAAAACTACTTGCAATGCGATAGTAAGGTGTTCTTGCTAATTGTAACGCCCTGATTTTCTGTCGGAGTGGAAAATGACTAAAATGCCCCTGAGGTCATTTTCGGCTCGGAATTCGAGGATGGCCGACCCGGCAGTCCTCGAAAGGCCAACTCAATGTTTGAAGGGGATTGAATGACCCTTGAGTGGTTCCGGAGGCGAAAGTCTCATTTTCCGCAGTTTCGGGTCAAAATGACCAAAATACCCCTATAGCGTTTTACGCGGGTAAAGGTGCTGTTTAAGTCCCGGTGGTTTCGGGCAGTTTTAGTGCAAAATTACGATTTTGCCCCTAGAATAGTGTTTTTGAGCTTAACGATGTGATTAAGCAAATCTAAGCAATATTAGGCTCTAAACGAAGATTAATTAATTTCCATAATTAATCTAGAGTCAAAATAAATTATTAAAATTAATTAGAACCTAAGATTGCTTAGATTAGATTTAAATCTCTTTTCTAAAACTCAAGATTTCACTCTTGGAATCTTGATTAGTGTTTCCTCTATCTAATTTCTTAAATCAAGGAATTGTGTCTAGAATTGTTTATACTAAAATGAATTTATAACTCACTAATGATGCAAGAACACTCCTTAATTATGTCTTGCCAACCTTGATTACCCATTTTCTCACCTAAACACTTTCTTACAAATTCCTAATCTTAATCCTAATCAAAGATACACCTAAACACAACTCTAAACCACAATTAAAATGCAAGAAACCCCCCCAATGGCTGATGCATTTCAGCTCTCTCTCTCACAATTACCACACATGTTGAATTGTTTCTCACTCAAAGAACCATCCTTGAAGCCATACCTTGAACCATACCTCACCATGTCTCAAGACCACATTATCTCACCTCATGGAACCCATGGGGGCTGCCCATGGGCTGTAATGGCCGAAGCCTTCCTCTTCATTTGCACCCTTCATTTGTTTCATTTCTCTATAAATAGCTTGCTTGGGTGAACTTGTATCATTTTGGGTTCATTTGCAAAGTGTAAATTTTCAAAAAGCACTTCAAAGCTTCCCTTTTCTCTTAAGTTCAAGTCTTCAAGTTCTTTATCCCCTTCTCTCATTCCAACCTCCTAATCACTAGGTAGGGATTTTCTTTCAAGAGTTCTTACATTTAAAGTTCTTAATTTCTTTAAGTGTTCATAGTTTCTCTTGAATCCTTTTTAGAACTTCTTTTCTTCTTCCATTCCTCTTTGTGTTTCGGCCATGAGGCTTGAGAATCAAAGGAATGAGAGCTTGATGATGAGAGTTTCATGATGATGTTCATCACTTGAACAATCTCTAAAGCTTGATCTTCGTTCTTGAGTTAAAGATGTTTTTAGTTTTCTTCTTGAATCTTTGAAACCTTTCACTTTGATGATGTTTTAAAATGGTTAACATGAACTCAATGATGAGAGCTCATGATGTTGGTGTTAATGCATTATCAAGTTCATAGTCTCTAGAGTTCCAAATGTTTCTTTTCTTCTCCAACAATTTCGGTTCTTCTTCCTTTTCTTTCTTTAAGGTTTCGGCCATATTGGCCAAGGGAGTTCACAATGGCTTGATGATGAGAGCTTTTAGATGATGACTATGTATTCATCACAATGAGGCCTCTAGAGCTTGAGTTTTAATAAAAATGTTATTTATGTTTACATTCCAAGAAAAAGAAACGTTGTGTTTCAAAGAACCCTTGAGGTTCACTCTTATTTTACTTTATCTTGTCATGATAAGTTTGGTTTGAGATTTGAGTTCCTTTAAAGTCTTGTATGAGCTCTAATAAGAAATAAAATGAACTAGCATTCATATTTAAATTCAAGCTTATGCATTGCTTGTTTATTTTGAGCTTTGCATTCATATTTAATTTCCAAGCCATCACTTAAAGTTAAAGGATAAAGAATGGAGTGCATCTCATATTTACATTTTTGCTTAGCATATTTACTTTTATCACTAAGGAACGTAAAGATTTAAAATGAGAACTTGCACTATCACTTAACTAAATCTCAAAACCTTTCTATTTCGGCCTTAAAGTCGATTATTGCTGGGCCTAGAGCACTAAAATAAAGAAATGAACTTGCATATTTATATTCCAAGTCTTGCATATTTATTTTAAGCCTTGCATTTTTATATTCAAGTCTTGCACGTTTACTTTAAGCTCTCACTTTATTTTGTAATGAAAAATAAAAATGAGGTGCATAGCACGTTTAAATTATGTCATCGCTTAAAAGATCTTAGAGCTCAAAGACTTGACCATTTTATATCAAGTTAAAGTTTAATGAGGGAGCATTCTTTGAATGCATGATTTTGGCCTTGTGGTGATGATGAACTTGGAATGAGTTTCATCTAGCTTCAAGGACCAATAAGCCAAGTTTTAAGAATCCTTTTAAATCTCATGAATTTGTTTGAGTTCAAGACCAACAAGGTTTCTTTTGAAGGAGGGATTAAGTGGTCACTGACCTAAGAATGTTTTTAGTTCCTTTCACAAATAAAATGGTTTGCAAAAGAGTTTTAGAAGTCTTGAAAATGATTCCAAGAGAAACTAGCAACTTATGTGTTTTAAGATATCAAGTTATGTATTCTTTTTAGGACTTAATGTTTCGGTTCTTCCATGATGTGGTTGCTGCCATGTGATGATGTTTTGATGTGTTTGAATGAGTAAAAATTATGTATGATGAAGTAGGAACATTTCTATGCAAGTTAGGAAAGAAACTAGCTTTCTAGAAAAACTGTAGAGTCAAGATTTAGCATAGTTTTATCCCATTTATTTATGGACACTGCCCAAACTGTTTCAATGGGAATATAATCAGATTAGGATTGTTTAATCATGAAAAATTTGGTTACATTTGAAGTAGGATTGAATTTTAGCACCTATAGAGAAACCGTAAAATCGCAATTTTAGAACTCTTAGAACATTTAATTCTTAGAATCTGTCTAGCAACCTTATAATGTAGAGAACATGGTTTAAAATTAGTTCCTTGATATAGGAATGACTCATAATTGGTTTAGGTTTAACTTATAGCGCCTTAGGCGAAGACAGAACCAAGAAAGGGTCTAAAACGCAAGTTCTAGAACCCCGTAATCATAAGTTTATAACGCTGCCCCTAAGGAATGATGTTGTTCAGATTTAATAGAGAGCACAAATGAACAATAAGATTTTTTAGAAGAGAACCCTTAGGTGCATAAAAGTTTGATAGAAGATGTTAGATTAACTACATCACGAGTTTAAGGTCCGTAAGGGTCAGAGCATAAAATACCGTAGGACCAAGTGCATAACGAACTTTTAATGTTGCTTGTGAAAGTATGAGGATGATTATGTGAATACATGAAATTATGATGAAGGATGCATGTTTGATTGACTCATGTGGCATAAAGAAGAATTTGGAAGAAACTCGGCATGCCGCATGATTATGCCAATTCGACAAATTCAGGACTCAGAAAGTTTTTGAAAACCTATGAAATTTTTATGAGGTACTAAGATGGGTTCTCGGATGACACCGGTTCGGCCGAGCACCTCTAGAGAACTCATGTGACATCGGTACCTAGATTAATTCTTGGGTGACACCGGTTTGGCCGAGCACCCCCAAGAAATGCTCCCTAGCCCGTACTGGATAAGTCGGGATTATGTTTATGATTATGTTACGCTTATCGGGATTGATAAGTAAGAACTAGTGACGACAAGTTAAGGTATGAGCTCATAACCTAGAGATGTGACACGTTCTGGGTGACACCGGTTCGGCCGAGCACCCCCAGAGCGCTTGTCTTTTAGGGTGGCCTATGAGGAAGTTATGATGATTATGTCACAAAGAAAATTTAATTGCCACTTTATGCCACTATTATGATGTTCTTAAAGATATGATGATTATTCTTGTATTAAGTAGAGCCATGCATATATCCTTTAATATGTTTGCATCCATGACATTAAGAATCATGCTAAAATGAACGGAACTTGGCTAAACTATGTTTTAGAACCTAAAAAAAAAGGACTTAATGCATGCTCACTTATTTTGTTTATTAAACCCAAGGTTCCTGAGGACGTAGATGATGACACCTAGGTAGTAGGAGACCCTACTGAGATTCTTTAGCAAGATTCTCACTCCCTCTATCTCTTTCTTTCCATCACGTCTTCAGATGGCGACGTTCGTGGTTTTTGTGGACACCCTGACGTGGGAGGTGCACTATGACCCGGATCACGGGTCATATCATTTTGAGGGACAGTGCATGATGCGAGTCTTCATGTTCGTGGGATGTCCCTTCGCTCACCCCGTGCATACCCATTGCTTCTCCCCGACAGCACCCTATGGCAACGACGAGAGGATTTTTGAGCCCGTGCGTACGCATAACGAGAGAGTGCTCCGCATGCATACCGCCGCCTCAGCCATGCATGACTATCCCGATTACGTGCCCCGGACCTACTTCTCAGAGATCGACCCATCCGAGGACCCGCCTACCCATCCATATAGCGAGAGCTCTGCCCCCACTCCACCATTGATGAGGGAGGGCAGTGAGGATACCGTGACTCAGCCACGACTTGCACGACGACCGGAGATGCGGCCACATCGCGGGGGTCACTCTCGATCCCCGTTCTGCCTCTTCACGCCCGAGGAGCTCGCCCAGTTTGCCGAATATGTGCCTCGCTCACGAGATGGACGTCAGTAGGAGGTAACATACGACCGATGGAGTACCCGGGTAGAGCACACACCACTTAGATAGGGATGAACCTTCTTTTGTCTTAGAGGTCATCCCGTTAGTTGCACTTGGGTAGGGGAGTTGCTTTTATAGTTTCCGTTGCACTTTCTCTTGTATTTCCTTTTTAGTTGTATTGCTCATGTTGTATCAAACTAAGCCCCACTCTATACAAGTGGGCATATCATATATTATATAAATATGCAGTTCAATATTATTATGGTGTGCCTTTACTTGCTTATGTCATGTTGCAATGCGATGCTTGTTTTATTACCTTTCGTGCATTATTAATTAACGTGTCGCGCAGCTCTCACTTTGCTTTTATAATTCAAAAAAAAAAATTTTACCAGTATTTCCGCTAAGTATTTTAAAGTAATAAGGAAGCTATGATGTAACAAACTAATGATTAACCTAATTATGTTCTAAAATGTTGGGTTAAAAATTAGGATGTTACACTAATCACAGTTTAGCTTGGAGAGGCTAGTCAAAGACTACTTGCTGCTTAGAGAGGCTAAGGCAAGACTATTTGCAGATTGGAGAGGCTGGGGCAAGACTACTCAATTTAACTTGGAAAGGCTGCTGAATAACTACTTTCAACATGACAGTAAAGGATGCTACTGGTCATGAGTTTCAGCTTGGAGAGGCTAGTGCAGAACTACTTGTTTCAGCTTGGAGAGGCTGGTGCAGAACTACTAACTCTGTGGCAGCAGGTTACTTTTGAAGGTCACAGATGAGAGCTTAAGAAGACTAATGTAAAGACTATCCATTTATTCTTTCTCAAGTAGAGAAAGATGTGTTTAAAGGAACATCAACATTTGTTGAGTACTAGATGTAGGCAGTTTGGCTAAACCAGTATAAAAATATTTGTCTCTTTCTTCTCTCTCTGATCTCCTTGATTTTTCTCTATTGCGCTTTATTATTTGTTTATATGCTGAACTAATGTTATTATTGTTCTGTTATTTATGTTATAATGTTTCTTTTATTAACAAATGCTTTAGAGATCTACTTTCTGAAACCTCTAACAATGTTTCCGTTGTACTACAAGTTTTATACTTGATAGTATCTTTGTTAAAAGTTTCAGATAAGTAAAATGAAGATATGCACGATTCAACCCCCCTTCTCATACACATTTCTACCTACAAGTAGTATCAGAGCTAGGCCTCTGAGGGGTTAAGCAATCCATTGATTACAGATGACAAAGATATGAGGGACAAAATGACATACATCTACTTCACAAGATCAATCTATGATCTGACCATGTTTTGCTGATGAGGTATCTGGATCTGTCTTAGCATACTTATGTTCAAAAAGGACTATAAAAGATTAGTGGACAAGAACAACAATAAGAAAAGAGTTCAGTTATTCCACTAAGTCTAGCCCCTGTTCATATATGCTCTAAGCTAAAGCTGAATATGCTACATATATATTGCTTGTTACATATGAAAAGCTATATGAAACAGACTGTGCATGATGTTTGAAGATCTTAAACCATTTCAAGAAATCCTTGATCCTAAAGTTGTCATATCAAACGCAATGCTATGATAAAGCAATGAAAATTGATAAAACTTCATATGAAGTAGAAAGATCTGATATTGATATCTAAGATTGAATATAAAGATGGGATCTCTTTGTTTATGGAAAATGTCAAAAGTCTGTAACAACTAAAACAAGGAGACCTCAATCTCATGAATGACAAATCAAGTCAAATTTTATCTTAAGAAAGCTATCTGCTTATCGCACTAAGTATAAACATCATGTATCAAGAGCTCCAAGCCTAGAGCTTAACAGATATATCCTTACATAAAGAAGAAGAATGTGCTAGACAGAGAAAAAGGATGAGTTAGGAGGTCTTGATGTGCTAGAATTTGCTGCCATTCTGTACTTCATGACTAAAGAACATCAATAGAGATAAGTGAGGTAAATATATTTGCATCTCATTTTTCTTATGATATATTATCTGCTCCATGTGATGAGTTACTAGAAGTTGTCGAGCTTATTCCTCTATATATCTTAAACTAGTCAAAGAAATCATAAGGTTGTCATGAAAACTTAAGAAAATCAAGCTTGAAGCTGAAAAGTTGAAAGTCAGATATACTCTATGGAGATTTTCTTCTTCTCAAGTTCTATAAAACTGAAGCCTCTGAAAAGTTATATGAAAATGTCAGAAAGTTATTTTTGAATTCCTGAGAAGACTTTATGGCTTCTAAAGATCTGACCTGTAACATTTGACATATTTCAAAAACTTTGTTTTTGTGAAAATGGTCAGCATCTATAATATCAGGAAATTAGACTGAGATATACAGAGGAAACAGAAGATGAAAAGGCTATGCAACTTCTTCTATTAGATCTATTTTCTGTTTCTATTTTTCCTGCTAAGTGAAGAGATACCTTCCTTACGAATGATTCTTTAAAAAGCATTCCATTGGAGAATCTCTTTATCTAAAGCTAACAAAAAAAGGACCCAAGGAAGTTTGGGTACAAAAATAAAATCCTTTTCTTGCAAGTATATCTGACAAGTTTCTCTAGCTGAAGTTTCAAGAAGCAAATAGATGATGATCATTCCAGACATCATGTTTTGAACCTGAGAGTTATCATAAGATCTTGAAGGATAAAATACTTAATAATCTCTCAAGTACAATGGTGAAAAAGGATAAAGAAGATCTTGCTGACAATCTCAATGATCTTAAGGAAAGCCCTAAGAAAATGTATTTCAAGGAAGTTCTAGAAAGCTACCAAATAAAAGCCAAAGCTTTAGACAATAAGTTCTAGAACCTCAATACCTCATAAAGTATGCTCGGACCTTTCAAAATGATAAGAAAGTAATCTTTCTTGACCACAAAATAACCAGTATGAAGATGACATAGAAGTTAAAGAATCTGAATGTACACAAATTTCATAGAAGCTTTTGTTTTAAAGACAGTCTTCCATTTTCTAAGTTCTTGGAGTGACTCCCAAGGGTATGAGAACCAAGTCATCCCCTAGTTATATATCAATTGTGCTTTCATCACTACCTTGAACCTGAATATATTGAAAAAGCTTTGAGTAGTCAAAGTTGGGTGGAAGCTATGCTGAATGAGCTGTGTAACATCCTCCCAAGCACAACGTCAATTTTAAGCCATGACATTGGACTTAAGAGTTGTTACTTATAGATTAGAAGACCTTTCTTAAATATCTATAGCAAGCTTGATTGATTCATGAGATAATAATTTCATAATTCTACTAAAATATATAGCAAGGAAACCAAAACATTTGTTTAATACAAAGTTAAGTACATAAGGTAAGCTCTTCTATGATCTTCAACACACCATTGTTCCTTAACATATTTACATACATATCCATTCCATTAAATACAACATATTAAAAACATTAACTATTACACTATTACACTTCTGATTTTTTTTACATAGCAACCTCTCAGTTCTCTGCTTCAACCTAGAGATGACACGGGAACAGAAAAACATATGGGTGAGAATTATACAATTCTCAGTAGGGTAACTCCCCAAATACACAACCATAATTTCATCGTCATCGCCCCATCTACTTCGATTTATTAAGAAAATGTGATTATACAATACATATTAATGATTCATTTTAAAGTTCTAAAATCATATTTCCAAAGTGGATTACTTTTAACATTCAGTTACTTAATATACACATACCATACTACTCAATGTCGTATATTGCTAACTTTCCACTTAAACATATTGGCCTTAACATCGATACTAAATTTCTTCACTTGGCATATAAGATAGAGGATTACTTAGAAAACTTACTACTTCAACTTGTCTTGACCCTCGACTAATCTTGTCACGTCTGGGCATTACGTGCCACCATCCCCAGCATGGCAATAATGGGTAATAGACTGCTTTTTAGGACTAAGCTCATTCCTATACATGATCATTGGATTTACTTTCTCTAATTCTCATACAAAGTATTTCTAGCCAGGTTTACTTTACCTGACTCAATTCAAGGGTACCGGGTTTACTTTCCTCGACAGACCAGATTTACTTTCTCCAGTCTAAGAATTATAAACCTTATGCTTTTCTTGGTAGTCAGGTTTACTTTCCTCGACAAACTGGATTTATTTTCTCCAGCCCAAGAAAAATAATCTTATGCTTTTCTTTCATATATGAGCAATAATAATAAGCATTTATATGCATGTGTACCTAACTTCATCAATAAGCTTACATGCTCAATTATTTATATTTATATTCATGTGCTCATGTCATACTAGTACAAAATGCCGTTATTTTATCAATTCATTTTCAGCAAAATGGTAGATTTCACATATTTGTAGCACAATTTATTCTGCATCTCAAACCATCAAATCCATTGCTATAAAAATTATCTAAGACACATCAATTTGTGTAAAAGGTCTTATATAAATTTCACAGGAAATGGAGGTTTCTAACCAAGTCAAATAAATTGTACAAGTTTGGTGGTCAGAGACTACATATACACAGCTTAGACCAGGATTCTCATAATTTTTAACCCTAGCAAATGATTGAATCAATTCAAAATAAAATTCATGGTTACACCTCCATATGTCATCAATTTCCTATAATATTTTTAAAATGTGGATCAACCATTTGCTATGATAAAAAAATTATACAATTGTACAGGTTTAGTTTCAATAATTTTGATACATAAGGACCATTTCAGTCTCTAATTTTTTTAAGGCAGTATCCCTTAAAACCAGTGCTCAAGAAAATTCAAGTAGTTAGTTTAGGATGTTATCTTCCTTATATAATTTTTCTAGATATAACCATGACCACAAATATGTCTAAAAATTCACAAAATCCTATCTGTAGCCAACCAAAAATCTAATAGCTTAGTCAAAATTCTTTTGACGAAAATGATTTTTTAACCTCATCCAAACACTTCAATAAAATTACCACACCAATATCAACATAATATCAACCAGTATACCTACAAATTTGGATTAAACCCAATCAAAAATTCTTAGAAAAATTTTGAAAGAAAAAATCCAAAGAAAACCCTACTTTTGAAAGCTAGTTTATCCTTGTCTCTAGTTTGCTCCAAGATGGAAGTTTTTCACTCCAAAGCTCTTAAAACACACTCAAACCCTCGTCTAATCAGTGATGAGTGAGGTAATAAGATGAGATTTGGAGATTCTAATTAGTTATACTTGTAGAGGTTGAGGTGTAGAACAAGTTTAGTTAAGGAGGATTTTGATTTTGACAACTCTAAGCTAGTGTTTTGAAATCAAGATGAAGCTCTTGGAAATGGATATGAGGTTTTTGTTGTTGCTTGTAGCCTTTGTCGAGAATGACATGCTTCTTGGAGAAGAAAAGGGCTAGTATTTATCTTATAATTAATGTAGGAATATAATAATATATATAGTTGGATAATTCTTAATCAAAGGAAGTAAAATGGATGGTTAGGATTGAATCTTGAAATTCAAGATTGAATCTTAGCCATTCCTTTGATATAAATGGATAAGCTCATTTATTTTGTAAAGATTAAATTATCTTTTGATGCTAAAAATCGCACACTGAAATTTCACCGAACGACTAAAACATTGTACCTGGGAAATCAGATATTACCTAAAATTTAATTCTAGATATAAAATCTTTATTACTAACTATTTCTAACCTTAACCTTTTCTTTTCACAATTTCAAGCATCTTCTGGTCCCGGACCTAGGGTTTCAGCTGTCTCGATAGGCTCGTAGAGCCTACAAATCCCTATTCACCTTTTTTCTTTTATAAATCCGTTGGACTGTCCTCATTATTACTAAACCGTTAGATTTTTAAAATTATGACTAACAAAAGTAAAATTAATTTTTAACTAATTTTTAGGGTATTACATGCTAACCAAATTCAAGAGAAAGACAAAGTCTACACAACATGTTGAAACATCATCATCAGTACAAAGAAGACATTCAAGGATAATCTGAATAAAGCTGACATCATCAGAGCAAGCATGGCTGCATAAGGTTATATCCATCAATAGATATTGGTTTAGGATAAAGCCTTTGCATCTGTATGCTACTTGTTGTTGCTAATTTCTTCAGAGAAAGGACTAAAAGAAAAAGCACAAGTGGTGCTAAAAATCTTTCCACCCAGATGCTGCAAATAAGGAATCAGCTGAAAGAATATCTCTTGAGGAAATTCTTTTTTCCTATCTTTCAAGAATCCTTTTAGCACTCCAAATCCAAGTTTGTTTTGCAAAATCCTTTTTATGCTATATTTGGTTAAAATAGAGATGTTAATTTGTAGATATGATTATTGAAAACTTTTTGTCAAGAAGTATTGATAATGTCTATTGCTAAAGATCTCTTGAATGTTATTTTGTTTTTCAAAAGGCTTTCCTCTTTTCTAAAAGTTTTAACATCTGCATAAGCATTTATGTATAAAATGTAACATCCTAATTTTTAACCAAATACTCTAGAACATAATTAGGTTAATCATTAGTCTGTTACTTCATAGTCCTCATTTAACTTTGAATTACTTAGCGGTAAATACGGGTAAATTTTTTTTTGAAAAACAAAGTGAGAGCCGCGTGATGCGATAAGCGGTAAACCATGTATGGTAAACAAATGTCTCACAACATCATAACATAAGGCACACCATGAGTAACACTGAAGATCATCTCATATATATATAATTTGCCCACTTATAAGTGTGGGACTTAGTTTAGTACAAGGAAAGTACAGGAAAGGAAATACAACATAAACATAAACATGATCTACTCCCCTACCCGAGTGCACCTAATGGGATAACCTCTAAACAAAAGAAGGTTTATCACCATCTTAGTGGTGTGTGCTCTAACCGGGTACTCCATCGATCGATCGACACCTCTTACTGACGTCCGTCTCATGAACGAGGCAAGTATCCGGGAAACTGTGCGAGCTCCTCGGGCGTAAAGAGGCGGAACAGGGATCGAGAGTGACCCCTGCGGTGTGGTCGCATCTCCGGTCATCGTGCAAGTCGGGGCTGAGTCACGGTATCCTCACTGCCCTCCCTCATCAATGGTGGAGAGGGGGCAGAGCTCTCGCTATACGGATGGGTAGGCGGGTCCTCGGACGGGTCGGTCTCCGAGAAGTAGGTCTGGGGCACGTAATCGGGATAGTCTCGCATGGCTAAGGCGGCGGTGTGCATGCGGAGCACTCTCTCCTCATGCGTACGCGCACGCTCAAAAACCCGCTCGTCGTCGCCATAGGGTGCAGTCGGGGAGAAGCGATAGGTGTGCACGGGATGAGCGAAGGGCGCCCTACGAACATGAAAACCCGCACCGCACTCAAAATGGTATGACCCGTGAGCCGGGTCATAGTGCACCTCCCATGTCGGGGTGTCCACGAACACTACGAACGTCGCCATCTGAAGACGTGATGGAAAGAAAGAGATAGAGGGAGTGAGAATCTTGCTAAAGAATCTCAATAGGGCCTCCTACTACCTAGGTGTCATCATCTACGTCCTCAGGAACTTTGGGTTTATTTATACAAAATGACTGAGCATGTATTAGGTTCATTTTAAACTTTAAAATATATTTTAGCCAAGGTCCATTCATTTTAGGATGATCTTAATGTCATGGATGCAACATGATAGAAAATGTATGCATGGCACTACCTAATGCACATACATAAAACATAGCATCAAGCATCATCATTCTTGGTGGCATAAAGTGGCAATAGTAACATTCATATGGGACAAAACTTAGTGACATAATCATAATCATGAAACTTCTCTTCCTCATGGGCCACCCTAAAAGACAATCGAACTGGGGGTGCTCGGCCCAACCGGTGTCACCGAACGTGTCATACATCTAGGTTATGAGCTCATACCTTAACTAGTCGTCACTAGTTCTTACTTACCACTTAACGATAAGCGTATCATAAATCATAAATCCCGACTATCTGAGTACGGGTTGGAGGGCAAAACTCTTAGGGGTGCTCGGCCGAACCAGTGTCACCTAAGAGTGTAAAATGGTACCGATGTCACATGAGTTCTATGGAGGTGCTCGGCCGAACCGGTGTCATCCTAGAACCCATCTTAGTACCTTAATTTTCAAAATCTCTTTAAGTCCCCAAATTTGTCGGAAATTCGGCGGCACAACGGTCATTACAATCGAATTTCCTTCCAAATTTGCTTTATGCCACATTAACATATAACCTCATGAATTCCTCATATGAATAATCATCATCATCATTTGCATACTACATGCATCATCATAAAACATTCAAACGCTTACCCTTACGGTAGCTTATGCTTTGACCCTTACGGGTCTTAATCTTGAGATATAATTCTCTAACATCCGACGCTCATATTTTTATGCACCTAAGGGCTCATAATTAATCATCATTCCTAATCCTCATGTTCATACTTAAATCTGAAGAGCATAGGGCAGAATCTCTAACTTGTATTTACAGGGTTCTAGAACTTACGTTTTAGACCCTTTCTCGGTTCCGTTTTTACTTGAAAGCTATATATTAAATCTAAATCAATTATGAGGCATTCCTATGCTTAAGGATTAATTATTAATCATGTTTATAATGTTGTAAGGGTGCTGGACAGAATCTAGAAAATTAAATGTTCTAAGAGTTCTACATTTGCATTTTTACGGTTTTCTAGCTACTAGTTTCCCCGTAGATGCTAGAATTCAATTCTAATCCAAATGTTACCAAGTTTTTCATGTCTAAACAATATAAATCTGATTATGTTCCCATTAAAACAGTTTGGATAAGTTCCAAAAACAAATGGGTCAAAACTATGTTAAATTCTAGCTTTACGGTATTTCTAGTTAGCTAGTTTCTTACCTATCATGCATAGGATCGCTTCTACATCATCATATGATATTTCCACACATTCCAACACATCAAGAGATCATCATACAACATCACACTCATCATATCAGAACCGAAAACATTTAACTTAAATGAGAGAGTTAAATTGACATTTCTAGGTTCATAAGTTAACTAGTTTCTCTCGGAATCGATCTAGAACTTCTAAAACTCTTTGCAAAACACTTTAATTCATCAAAAGGCTAAGAGAAGCCTTAGGTCACTGACCAAAACATATTCCATCCCCCAAAGATAATAAAATCACATCTTGTGATGACATAACCTTATAAAGATTTGTAAAGCTTTGGGGGGAACTTAAACATAGACTTTTGGTCCTAGTAGCTAGATGAAAACTCATTGTGAGTCCATCATCACTACTTTGGCCGAAAATATGCATTCAAAGTATGGCTTCACATTAAACTTTAACTTGGAATGAAATGGGCAAGTCTTTGAGCTCTAGGTTCTTAAGTTTCGACATAAACTAAACGTGCTCATGCTTTTCATTTTTAATCTTGCTTACAAAGTAATGTGATGACTTAAATTTAAATATGCAAGGCATAAACTTAAACGTGCAAGCTTGAAAGTAAATATGCGAGGCATAAACTTTAGACGTGCAAGCTTGAAAGTAAAGATGCAAGGTTCAATTCTTTATTTTAGTGCTCTTGGCCCAACAACAATCGACTTTAAGGCCGAAATAGATAGGCATTCGAGGAATTAATTAAGTGAGGATGCAAGTTCAATTCTTTATTTTAGTGCTCTAGGCCCAACAACAATCGACTTTAAGGCTGAAATAGAAAGGCTTTGAGAATTAAATTAAGTGAAGATGCAAGTTCCATTTTAATCTTTATGTTCTTAGGTGATAGCTTGAAAGTAAAGGTGCATAACAAGAATGTAAACATGAGTGCAAGCATAAAATAAATTATGCAAGTTCATTTTATCTTTCTAGAGCTCTTAACAAGACTTTAAAGGAATTTAAACCATCACCCAAACTCATCCAAACAAGGTAAGGTCAAGCTTAGAGTTCTTAAAACTCAACATAATAATTTTAGGAAATCAAACCATGAAGCTTAGAAAAAATTAAGGAAATGGCCGAAATCTTCAAGAAGAAAAAGGAACATTTTAAAACTCTAAAGTTCATGATCTTGATGATATATTAACACCAACATCATGAGTCCTTATCATTGAGTGCATAGAGCCATTTTAAAACATCATTAAAGCTAAAGTTCTCAAGAGTTCAAGAAAGGAAAAACTAAAAACATTTTTGCTCAAGAACAAAGATCAAGCTCTAGAGTTTGTTTCAAGTGATGAATATCATCATGAAACTCTCATCATCAAGCTCTCATTTCTTCATTCCCAAAGGCCCATGGCCGAAAATGGAAAGGAAAAAGGAATGGAGGAGAAGTTCTAAAAAGAGACAAGAGAAACTATGAACATCAAGCTTGAAACAAGAACTTTAAAGAAAAGAATACATGAAAGAAAATCCCTACTTAGTGTGATGAACTTGAAGATGGAAGAAGAAGATGTAGATGATGAAGAAGATGGAGAGCTCCAAGAACTTGAAGAACACAAGAGCTTTGAGAGAAAAAGAAAAGCTTTGAGTGTTCCTAAACTTAGCAAATGATCTAAAAGTGGTGCAAGCTCCTCAAGGCATTTTATTTATAGAGAAATGAAACAAATGGAGGGAGCTCATGGGGGAGGATGGCTTCGGCCATGAGGTGCAGATTGGAGGCATTCCATGAGTTCCATGAGGTGAGATAATGTGTTCTTGAGGTATGGTGAGGTATGGCTTAAGGTATGGTGAGGTATGGTTCAAGGTATGGCTTCAAGCATGGTTCTTTGAGTGAGAAAACAATTTAATATGTGGTCAAAGGGGATGAGGTCTGGCCGAAATGCATCAGCCCATGGGGAGGATTAGTTTGCATTTTAATTGTGGTTTAGAGTTGTGTTTAGGTGTATCTTTGATTATGCTTAAGATTAGGAATTTGTAAGAAAGTGTTTAGGTAAGGAAAATGGGTAATTAAGGTGGTCTAGACATAATTAAGGAGTGGTCTTGCACCATTAGTGAGTTAAATCCTCAATTTAGAGTCTAAACAACTCTAGACACATTTCCTTGATTTAAGGAATTGGAGAGAGAAAACACTATTCAAGATTCCAAGACTAGGAGTCTTGAGTTCTAAAAAGGGATTTAAGTTTAATCTAAGCAATTTTAGGTTCTAATTAACTTTAATAAATTATTTTGACTCTAGATTAATTAGGGAAATAGATTAATCTTCGTTTAGAGCCTAATATTGCTTAGGTTTGCTTAATTACGTCATTAAGCTCAAAAGCACTATTCTAGGGGCAAAATCGTAATTTTGCACTAAAACTGCCCGGGACCATCGGGACTTGAACAGAGACCTCTAGACACATGAAAACATGTTTTTAAACCTCTGGGGAAAGTTTCGGGCTCAAACGGCACCTTTACCCGCGTAAAAACGCTATAGGGGTATTTTGGTCATTTTGACCCGAAACTGCGGAAAACGAAATTTTTGCTTCCGAAAGCATTCAAGGGCCATTTAATCCCCTTCAAACATTGAGTTGATCCTTCGAGGACGACCGAGTTGGTTACCCTCGAGTTCGGGTCAGGAAATGACCTCAGGGGCATTTTGGTCATTTCCCTCGGATAGAGAAATCGGGGTGTTACATAAAAACATCTCTGGGCATTCTTTCTTCATAACTCTTATCTAAAAGCTAGCAAAGTCATTAGAAGCCATCAGAAAGTCTATATGTCAGTGTGCAAGATCAGAGAATCATCAAGTATACCAGATGTTAGTTTGCAAGACAATGAATCTTTGTGAGGAATAGTTTATCAGTTTGCAAGATCAAAAAGAAGATAAATCAATAAAAAAGAAGACGGTATGTTCAGAAATAAGATAGAATTGGTTAGAAAGAAGATTTCAAGGATCAGAGATAATTATTATATGGGAGCATAGAATCCAATGTAAGAAGATGAGCCTGTAATGAGTTGTGAATTTTCTTTAGAGGGTCAAAAAACTGAGTTTCAGAAAATAACTCATTCAAAAAGTGTTAGCAAAAGTTAAAAAACTCTCTTTCTGAAAGAAGGATGAAAATGTGGGATAATTCCTACTCTTTTATGTTTTTCTCCCCCACGTCACTTTGCCTTCAGTCACATCACATCTTTTAAAACCCATACACCTCACACATCACCTTTACCTTCATCTTCTTGAATAAGTTACTTCTTTTACCCATCGCCTTTGACCTCAAACTGGAAACCTCTGACCGTTTCATCTTCACACATATTTCTCTATAACCTTTATCTTTATCCTTCTCAAACCTTCATTCTATAACCCAAACTGCCTGCTATACTCCTAATATTCCTCACTTTCTCGTCTTTTAAGCCTTATTTTTTTTTGGTGCCTAATCTTTACATAATCTTCCATACAAACACCATTCTAAATGGCTGAGGGAAAGCACTACTCCGATCATATTGCTAACATGGGAACACTTTTCATGTTTAATGAACCCCATCACTAGTAACATTATGCTGACAACTTCTTTCAGCGGCTAGTTGCTCCTGGGAAGAAGCTGGGACAAGATTTAATGGTTTATGTCCTTATTTTGATGGAAGTAATTTCCTTTCAAGGATGGGTAGGGTTTCTTAATGTCATGGACAGAGTCTTTACTAGAATGGTCATGGCATTCTACTCACAGTTGGAACAAGTGTCTAATTCCCTATTGATTTTCTACATCAAAGGAATTCACATGACTCTAAGCATAGATGATATTTCTCGTATTGTTAAAGCTCCTAATGTAGGTATTAGTTGCTCATTTGAAGAAGACCGGTTCATATTTTCTTAGAATATCAGCTGAGGAGGTCTCCATTTGTCTCACGGGCTCTCCCAAACATCAACCTGGTGACATAACCATTGCCATGCTAAACTCCAAAGAACTCCATGTCTTGACCCTCATCCAGTTCTCGCTACTTCCAAGGTTAAGAAGCATGCATTTATTGGTTAGGATGGATTGCTTGTTTTTGTTTTGTTGGCTTACATAATAGAAAGTAAACTTGCCCAAAATTATTTATGACCACATGTTGAGTGCCATTTCTCTTGAAAAAAAGAAAATTGCTGTGGTTCCTTATAGGATTCTATTAACCAAGATTTTTGAATACTCATATTACCCACTAGCAAACAAGTGGTATGAGTTTATGGAAGAGACTATGTACTCCTTTAACTCATTTAGAACCTTAAGAAGACCATCAGGCGCTGCCTCATCTAGTGGAAGAAAGTAAAGCCCAAAGGTAGAAGATGCTTTGCTCAACTTTGCTGGACGAGATGTAGAGGAAATGGGCAGGAAAAGGAAAAGAACTGTAATAGATATTGAGAGTAGCTCAAAGGACGATATTGCTGCATTTGAAAAATCTTCCGATTCCTGTCAATCACATCATAGACGGAGAAGACGTCGTCAACCTGGACATGGAGAAAATAAGGAAGAATAGAGGTCTTCATTCACCTCTAAACCCTCAGGTTCTCATACGAAAGGTGTAAGCAAAAAGGATACACGATAAGGGGGTTGAATCGTGTTTGACCTTTTTGTGCGTTTAAGGAAGATCTAAAAAACTAAAATGAAAGTGCTATCAAGAAAAACTTGTAGTGTAGCGGAAATATATGTTAAGCACCTTCAGAAAGCTAGCTTTCTGAACACGATTAAAAAGATAGAGAAAAAAAATATATAAAAGCTTAAACTTGAAGAAAGAAAAGGAATAAAGATAGAGAAAACAAACACAGAGGGATTTATAATGGTTCGGCCAATCCTGCCTACATCCAGTTCTCAACCAACGTTGAGTTTCACTACTTCTTCCTCCAACTAGAGAAAGAGACAAGATAGTCTTTTTAGTAGCTTTCTCAAGCTTTGATCAATCGACCAGTAGACTCTTCTACTGTCTCACACTAAGTAGTTCTTTACCAGTCTCTTCAAGCTGAACTAAGTAGTCTTGAACTAGCCTCTCCAAGCTACACCCGTGGCTAGTAAAACTCGATTATTGACATGTTACAAGTAGTATTTGGCAAGCCTCTTCAAGCTATCTCACACTGATCTCTATTGGATCAAGGTTATAATGGTTACAAGTTTGGGTTGCCACTCAAACTATCTTACACTCAAGATTTCGTTGAATATACAATGAAAAGCTCTAAATATCTTGAATGACTTCTTTAAAAATTCTTCCTCAGAGGAAGGAATAATCAATGAAGAGAAAAAGAAGATTTTTACAAAGAAGTGATTTTACAAACGGATGAAGAGAAAACTTGACAGCGTTTTTGCTCTTTTGTTAAACATATGCCCGATTGAAAGTAGAGCACTTTATCTCTATATATAAAGGTCCTCTTTGAGATTGTTGCCTTCAAAAAGTTCTTCCAGGGACACGTGTTGATCATCTATTTATTTCTTAGAAAGGAGGTCTGGAAGAGTAGCCCTTCTGTTTTGTCAAGTTAGCCTCTAGAAGCCGTTATGATATAAAGGAGATTTCTAATCTTCTTCAGAAACTACTTCTTACTTGCTGAACCATGGTTTCTGAACCTTTTCTTCTAGAGCTCGTTGGCTTTTCTTTTTGAAGGCAGTAGAGATGATTAACTGGTTCTGACACTGGGATTTGACTTTTCCATTAGCAATCTTGAATTTGAATTTCAAATTTTCCCTCCTTCCGTCTAATATGGATCATTGTTTTTGAAGCAAGTACTTTCTAAAATGTGATATCATTTCCTTAGTGACTAAAGAGTCATCGCAGCTTTAATCATTTGTTTGTTTATGATATAGACTTTAAGAATATAATGATTGATGGTGGTGCGTCATCTAGTTTTCAAAAAATACTTGATTTCTTCATTAAAACATACTTTCTAATCTCCAATGATACTTTCTGAAGTCTCTTTCTTTGAATTTCTTGTAGCATTGAAGCCTTCTAATGATCCTTAGCTGTCAGAAGCTTGGATAATGATATAATTTCACTTCTTGACCAGAACTTATAACATGTTTACACATGCATATTGAAATATGTATACATTCATTTGTATTATCCTTACGCTTACTAAAAGATGGAGCCTATTAAAGTTTTACAAGAAACTCAGAGAGAAACATTGGTCATTCTTCAAAATGTTTTTTTTGAATTGATTTTGTTGTCATTCAAAACACATGAGCGTAAGATTTCTAGAGCTAACAAAATGATTATGCTCTTCGTTCGAATCTTTAAACTTTGAGTCAAAGCCTTCAAAACATGAACTTGTAAACACTATCTCTGCTTTGATTATAACTTTAGCTATAGACCCTATTCCTACTCTCTTGAAGGAGTCAACTCTCCTACTGCTCAAACTATCCCTGTGTTGTCCTAAGATCAGAATGTTGATTCATCATCAAGCTAACCTCCACCAGTAACTCAGCCAAGCATCATAGAAGAACAAGCTTTGTTGTGTGATCTACGCCTCATCAATAATAGGTTGGACAAGGTAGAAGCTATGACTACTGCGCAACATGCTCAACTTCAACATGATAAAGAACTTTTGTCTCAAATCCTCTACACCTCTCAGGAAATTCTTCGTGAAATACGTCGGGAGCACTAAAGATGGTGGTTTTATTTCCTGGTGCACCTCTTTTTTGATGATGCTAAAAAGGGAAGAAGTATAGATTGAAGAAAATTAGGTGTCTATGGAATTCAGGGGGAGCTAAGCTATGGCATGAAGGCTATGCTGAGATATTCATGAGGAGCTTATAAGGGGGAGCTTAGAAAGAACTTTTGTTTACCATGCATTTCTTTTGTTGTAAATCTCTTAACAATTTTTTTAATATATAAATCATTCTTCCTTCTGTATCCATATATATCATGATCTTTTGTAATGCTGAAGCTCTAATTCATATCGATACTCTTTCTATGCTTAGCGAATCACATATCTCTCTGTTAGATGTTTTCTTCTTATCCTTTCTGCGTATGCTTTGACCTATTTTATTCTTATACATGCTAGATACTTACCTTACAGATGTTTTATGATTAGCTTTGGCAAAGAAGCTTTAGGAGCACAAGTTGTTTGTTACTTTGATACTCATATTAATTTGCTAAGCTTTGATATGTCTGATGAGCTTAATCATTTTCTTTAACTTTAATAGAATACATTATCTGTAATACACATATGAGATATTTCTAAAATATTTGTGTGTAACTTGATCAAAATATAGCTGTGAATAATTTCTGACAAGTCTTCAGAAACTCGCACTTACATGTTTTGAAACAACTAATGTAACACCCCATTTTTCTCTAAACTTTCAAATAACCAAAATGCCCCTGAGGTCATTTTTACCTGAAACATGAGGACAACCGGTCTCGGCCATCCTCACAAGGCTTTTATGATATATGAAGGGGATTATATGTTTATGAATGTTAACAAGTCAGAAAAATCTCATTTCTGAGGTTTCTGTGCACAAATGACCAAAATACCCCTAACTTGATTTAAGGCAGTTTTAAGTTTTGACTCCGACCCGGACTCGTCCCGGAGATCAAAAATGATGTTTTAAGGCATGAACTATGTTGGTTTAAGTCCCGGAGGTACCGGGCAACTTTTGATAAAAATTATGATTTTACCCCCGCTTAGTGCATTTTAAGCCTAACGAGTTACTTAACTCAAACCTAAGCAATATTAGGCTCTAATGAAAGATTAATTAATTTCCTTAATTAATCTAGAGCTAAAATAATTATTTAAGGTTGATTAGAACCTAAAATTGCTTAAGGAAATTTGCAACTCAATTCTAATTCTTTTCTTTCTTTAAAGAAAAAGCAACTATAAATAGTGTTTTCACTATTCACATTTCCTTTCCCAAAAATGTTTTCTCTTCCAAGAAAAGTTATCATATATCAATCAATGGTCATAAGAGTTTGACTCCATCAATCCTACCATAGTCTCTTAGTCCAAGGTATTAGGGTCCTAATTACCTAATTAGTTCACCTAAACACTTTGTTACACAACCTTAATTAGTGACCTAACCTTGTTTATTCCTAAACACTCCATTAGTACATGATTAAATTGAATGAAATCTTCCCTCCCTTGGCCCTATAATGATCAGCCACTTTCCCCCCAAAATTTCAAAAGAATGATATTTTGTGTAGTCAATCACATTGTCCATCAAAGCCACCCTAAGACCTATGACCTATGACACCATGAATGACAACACAAGAGATATTTTTCTTCATTCTTCCTCAAGAAGTTTCAGCCAACTTCTTTCCCTCCACTCCCTCATGATTCATTTGCCTAAAATACACAATACCACACCATTTCACTCCTTTGCTCACTTCTTGCAAAATCTCTAAAAGTCTCAAGCTTTCTTACTTCTTTTCTCTCAAGCTTCCAAGAGTTCTTCAAGCTCAAGTTCTTCCTCTCCTTTTCAAAAACCACAAGGTAGGGAACCTTTCTAAATATGTCTTTGATTTCTATGTTGAATCTTGTTGGGAAATGGTGAAAGGTGGAACCTCCATGTTGCTTTTCATTTTCGGTTTCTTCCTTTTCTTTTCTTTGATTTTCGGCCTCAAGGCCTTGAGCATGATGGCTTGATGATGAGTGCTCTCTAAAGGTGACCATGAGTTCATCCCACATGAGACCTCTAAAACTTAAGTTTTTCTTAAAGAAAAGTTTCATCTTTTACAAGTTTAGTCAAGAATAAGGTTATGTTTCTCTTGAATGTTTGAACTTTTCTTTTCTCCTTTATGATTCGGCCATGAAGGCCTTTGGTCCTTGGAAAAATGAAAGCTTGATGATGAGGGTGTTATGATGGTGTTTGTCACTCAACAACCCCTAAAGCTTGAATTTTTCACAAGGAAAGTTTCATCCTTTTTCAAGGATAAGTAAAGGAGGAGTTTATGTTTCTCTTGAACACTTCTTGGACTTTCCTTTTTCTTTCATATTTTCGGCCATGAGAGTTTCTAAAGCTTGGAAAAATGAAAGCTTGATGATGAGGGTTTCATGTTGATGCTTGTCACATGAACAAACTTTAAAGCTTGAAACTTTAACCTTAAGCCAAGTATGGTTTCGGTTTTGCTTTCTTCTCTAGCATGAACTTTGTTTAAATGTTGGTTTTGAAGGAAGCTATGTACTCAATGATGAGGACTTAGGATGTTGATGTCTTAGATCATCAAGATCTTGGTCCTTAGAGTTTAAAAATGGTTCATTCTCCATGATGGAGATTCGGCCACTTCCAAGTTCTTCAAGGTTATGATTTATTTTGAGTATTTTAGCACTAGTAGTTTCCTTTTCTTGTGAGGATGAGGTTTGGGTTGGAACTATGTTCTTTTTTAAAAGTCTTGCAAGAGCTCTAGACAAGATCTAAAAGTAACTTGCATTCACGTTTATTTTATGCTTTGCATAGCACGTTTATTTTCTATGCTATCACTAAACCCTAAGATCAGGAATGAACTTGCATAATGCACGTTTAAATTCCAAGCTTTGCATTTCATGTTATATTTCAAGTCATCACTAAACTCAAAGATTAATAATGAAGGTGCATCTCATATTTATTTTGAGCTATCACTTTATTTTCTAATGGACTATAAAAATGGAATGCTTAGCACGTTTACTTTTATGCCATCACCTAAATGACTAGAGCTCAAAGACTTGCCCATTTCATCTTGAGAAAAGTTAAATCAAGAAGGTATCTTCTTGAAATGCATTCGGCCATGTGGTGATGAAAGCTCTAGGATGAGTTTTTCATTAGTTACAAGAGCCTATAGTTTATGTTTTAAGTTTTTCCTAAACATAAGTGACATTTAAAAGTATTTTTGAGTATGTTCTTATATTTAGGATTTCAACCATGAGTAAAATTAAAGAGTTGCTGCCCCATGTGTTTTATGAAAGTTCTTGATAAGTTAAATTGATTCCCAAGGTATTTTTGAAGTCCTAAAATTGTTCCAAGAGAAACTAGTTACCTATGTACATGAAAAAGGAAGTTTACACATGATTTGATGACTTTGAGGTTTCGGTTCTGCCTTGCTCATTTCCAGCACCTTAAATCATGTTTTGGGTAGTCTAAATATGTACAAATACCTTGCCAAGTATATGCTAATTGTTCTAGACATTTTAGAGCATGTTTAGTTACTTTAATTGCTTGAAATGTGAATTCTAGAACCCCATGGGTACAGAAAATATGAATTCTGTCCAGATTGATTAACATCCATAGAATCACATTATATGATGTCTAGATTAGTGAGAGTGACTCATAATTGGCTTAGGTATTAATTGTTGCATCATAGAAAAAGTCGGATGTGAGAAATGTAACATCCCCTGCTGCTTTATGGATTGACGACTGTCCCCACAAACCAACACGGGTCTTTTCAGCGTGCTTTGTCCTCACTCACACGCTTCCTAGGAAAACTTCCCAGGAGGTCACCCATCCCAAAATTGCTCCAAGTCAAACACGCTTAACTGTGGAGTTTTTTCAGTTTGGGCTACCGAAAAGAAGATGTATCTTGTTGGTATAGGTAGTACAAATCAATTCATATAAGCCCTCCTTAACCGTATAGTCCCATACCTATACAGTCTTAGGATCCCTCTCATTCGAGTGTGTAATCGGTTCATTCATGTACCCCTCCGTTTTCGAAGTCTGCCAGGAGCTGCTCCTTGTCCGTGCCTCCTTGCACCGGCGATCACTCCCCGACTTCGCAATCCTCGGGCGTTGTGTAACACCCTCCCAAGTACAACCTCATCCTTAAGTTATGGTGTCGTACTCAAGAGTTGTTACTTCTAAGTTTGCGGACCTTTTTTTTTTTTAAATATCCATAGTCAGTTTGGTTGGTTCGCGAGATACTAGGTTATAATTATACTAAAATATATAGCAATGAAACCAAACTATTTATTTAATACAGAGTTAAGTAAATAAGGGAAGCTCTTTTATGAGCTTTAATACACATCTGGTCTCTATTATAAATACAAACATAAACATATGACTAAGTACAGTCTGTACAAACTCTAGCTGCAAACTACTGCAAATCTGATTTCTTTTCATAAAGTAGCCTCCTTGTTCTCGGGATCAACCTGTAGACGACACGGGAACACAAAAACATAGGGGTGAGAATTATACAATTCTCAGTAGGGTAACTCCCCAATTACACATTCATACTATCATCGTGATCGCCCCAGCCACTTCGGTTTATTAAGAAAGTGTGAGCATGCAATAAATAATAACAGTTTATTTTTAAAGTTCCAAATCATACTTTTGAAGTGGGTTACTTTTATTATTCAGTCACTTAAAACATGTATTTCATGACATTCAAGATCATAGAAATTCCTTCAAGACCAATAACTTAACAAAATATATGAATACATATGGCAATTATAATGATCTTTTCGTGCCCTTGACATAATAAATGGGACTTTTTCGTGCCCTAATGGGGACCTTTCTCGTGCCTTTTATAAATAAAAGGGGACCTTTTCGTGCCCTTTACATATTAAAGGGGACTTCTTCGTGCCCTATCGGGGACCTCTTCGTGCCCTTTTTATACTAAAGGGGACTTCATTGTTCACTTAGCACATACATCATCCTCAAGCTCACATATACATACATCACATTTCTATATGCATGAACATAATTCTCTGATCTCATAATACTTCAAACCTATATATATTATTCATTCATTCCTCATAACATAATCTTGGAAGTTCATGGCATGCATTCATACACATCAACTTGAACCAAATGCCATTAGGTCATTAATTCAAGGCATCATCACAACTTCAGCACATTGGCAGATTTTTCACTCAAGTAGCAGAATTTATTTCGCATTTCAAACCATGAAATCCAAGGCTATAAAAATTATCCAAGATACTTCAATGTATCCTCAAGGTCCTCTAAAAATTTCAGGGTAATTAGAGTTCTCTATCTATGTTAACAAAATTAGACAAATTTAGTGGTCAGAAACCACTTAACCTCAGCTCAAGAACCAAAATACATAATTTTTAACCCTATAAATTGAACCCAGAAAATTCTAAATAAAAATCCTGGTAAAACCTCAATATGTCTCTAATACTCTGTAAAAATTTCAAGTGATAATTCCATCATTTGTTATGGTAGCAAAATTAGCAAAATTTACAGCTTCTGTACTAGCATTTCAGGCAGCATATGCTTAATTTCAGTTCTTGATTTTTCTAAGGCCGTTTGACTCAAAATAAAAACCCAAGAAAATTCGTGGGACTAGCTCAAGATGTTAGCTCAACGTATATTTTTTCTAGTTCAAGAAAATGCCCACAACAAGCCCAGAAAATTCGTGATCAAACACTGCCTGTCAGAAAACCGAAAATCCAGCAAGTATCACTCAACATCTTTTGACAAAATGATCTCTCTAACCTCATCCAAACACTTTAGCAAAATTCATATATCAATAACAACATAATATCAACCCAATTAACCAGAAATTTCGGATTGATACTAGTAAGAATTGCTCAGAAAAATTTTGAAAGAAAAAAGCCAAAGAAAACCCTACTTTGAAAGCTTCAAAGCTTTATAACTTCAAAGGTTGTTCCACTTGATTTCCCTTCACTTCAAGGCCACCAATTCAAGCCCAAAGACTCCCTTAGGCAGTGAAGAATGATCTCTTAAGGTGGAAAACTATGATGGATTCAAATTCTAATCGGTTAGTTTGGTAGGTATTGAGGAGTAGAACAAGTTTTATGAAGGGAGTTTGTGGTTTTATAAAGTTTAGACTAGGCTTTTGAGGGTTTGAAATCAAGTTTCCATGGTTTTGGTGAAGCAACAATGGAGGATGGCTGGTTTGAAGATGCTGCCCGAGAAAGAAATGGCTTCATGGAAAAGTTTAAAGTCATATTTATCTTGTAATGAATATAGTAATATTATAGTATATAATTAAATCATCATTAATTCAAGTAAGAAAAATGGATGGCTAGGATTGAATCTTGTAATTCATGATTGAATCTTAGCCATTCATTTGATACAAAAGGATAACATCCCTTGCTGCTTTATGGATTGACGATTGTCCCTACAAACCAACACGGGTCTTTTCAGCGTGCTTTGTCCTCACTCACACGCTTCCTGGAAAAACTTCTCAGAAGGTCACCCATCCCAAAATTGCTCCAAGTCAAGCACGCTTAACTGTGGAGTTCTTTCAGTTTGGGCTACCGAAAAGAAGATGCATCTTGTTGGTATAGGTAGTACAAATCAATTCATATAAGCCCTCCTCAACTGTATAGTCCCATACCTATACAGTCTTAGGATCCCTCTCATTCGGGTGTGTAATCGGTTCATTCATGTACCCCTCCGCTTTCGAAGTCTGCCAGGAGCCGCTCCTTGTCCGTGCCTCCTTGCACCGGCGATCACTCCTCGACTTCGCAATCCTCGAGCGTTACATGGCTAATATTGAGAACACAAAAACATAGGGGTGAGAATTATACAATTCTCAGTAGGGTAACTCCCCCAAATACACAATCATAATGTCATCACATCGCCTGACCACTTTGGTTTATTAAGAAAAAATGGGCATGTAATATATATATATATATATATCAAAGGTTCATTTTAAAGTTATAAAGCTTTGAAGCTTTCAAAGTAGGGTTTTCTTTGGCCTTTTTCTTTCAAAATTTTTCTGAGCAATTCTTACTGGTTTCAATCCGAAATTTCTGGTTAATTTGGTTGATATTATGTTGTTATTGATGTATGAATTTTGATGAAGTGTTTGGTTGATATTAATTTGGTTAATATTGTTTGTATGAATTTCTGGTTTCAATCCGAAGTGTTATTGATGGAGCAGAAGTGGACATAGAATACTAGAAATTTGCTGAGTTCAGGAAGGCAAACCCTCCATCATTCTGAGGACCTTTTGATCTGAGTAAAGCAGAAGAATGGATCAAGGCTATGGAGAAGGTTTTCTCCGTTCTTCCTTGCACTGAAATCTAGAAAGTGGCTTTTGCTACTTACATGCTAGAAGCAGATGCTGAATTTTGGTGGGTCGGCACCAAGGGATTATTCGAAGCTTCTCAAACTGAAGTCACCTGGGATGTCTTCAAGGAGGCTTTCTACCACAAGTATTTCCCTATTTCGCTGTAGAATGCAAAAGAACTGGAGTTTATGGCACTCAAGCAAGGGTCTATGAGTGTAGCGGAGTACACAGCCAAGTTCGAGGAGTTTTGCTAGTTCTCTACTATTTATCAGCGTAATCCAGATGAAGCTTGGAAGTACATGAAATATGAAGGAGGGTTACGTGAGGACATCGAAGCTGTCGTGGGTCTCTTAGAGATACGGGATTATGCAACCTTGGTAAACAAATGCCGCCGTGCCGAGGACTCCAACAAGAGGTTAGCAATCGTTCAATCTGCTGAGAACACTTTGAACAAAAGATTGCCACTCGAAGACCAAGACTATGAGGATATCCCGCCCTTGAAGAAGAGGTTTCAACCAAGTTCACATAAGGATAAACAGCAACAACAATCAAGTTCATGCTCAAAATGTGGAAGGGATCATGGGAATAGGGCTTGCTTGGCTGGGCAAAATATGTGCTATGGCTATGAAAAGCTAGGACATAAGATTTGGGAGTGCCCAGATAGGCACTCAAAACCAACTACAAAGCCACAACACCAGAGTAGGGTCTTCACCATAAGTGCTAAGGGGATGTCACCACCCAACAATCCGACCTAAGGTAGGAATGTTTAGGATTTGATTGAATTATTTGAATTACGTGTGAATTCCTTGATTGATTCATGAATTTGTCTTTTGAAATGGTTTTCAATGAATTTTGAGGACAAAATTCTTTTTAAGGTGGGTGGTAATGTAACACCCTAAAAATTATCTAAAAATTAATTTGAGTTTTATCAAGCATAATTTCAAAAATTTGATAGTTTGAACAATGATGAGGATAATCCAGCGGATTTGTTAAAAAAAAAAACGTGAATATTTTACGGGTCCCGCAGGCCCGCCGGGACAGCCGAAACCCTAGAATTGGGACCCGGAAATGCCCGAAATTGAGAAATTATATGATTATGGTTAGAAATAGGTAGAAATAAATATTTTATACCCAAAATTATTTTTCGGGCAATGTTTGATTACCTGGGTACACTGTTTTACCCGTTCGGTAAAATTTCGGTGTGCGATTTCTAACACCGAAAGATAGTTTTATCTTTGTAAAAGGATAATGTTTATCCTTTGGAGCCAAGTGTAAGGCTAGGATTTAATCTTGAATTACAAGATCATATCCTAGCCATTAATCTTATTTTCTTGGTCAAAGAATGTAGACTTTATATTAAACAATTGTTATAACCTAATTTAATATCATTAAAAGCTATGAAAACTTACCTTTGAAGACACATTTCCTCGGCCATCAAATGGAGAGCATCAGAAACCTCCATTTTCCATTTCTCATGAGCTCCAAATTGCCTTCCAATCCCAAAAACCTTAGCCTATAGTTGATAAAACACTAAACTTCCTTCACTAAACTTGTTCTACACATCAATATCTACCATTCTAACCGATTGAAATTTCAATTCCACACTTTGATATCTCATACTCCTCTGCCTAAGGAAGGGTTTGGTGTGGGTTTAGGAGCTTTGAAGTGGAAGGAATCAATCTTGGAGCACCTTGGAGCCAAGGATCCAAAAGACACCAAAAGTAGGATTTTATTTGTTCTCTTTTCTTTCAAAATTTGTTTTTAATTCCTCTGATTGGGTTGGCTAGAAATTCTGGATGTATTGATTGATGATAGATAGATATTGATGTGTTTAATTTGGTGGAGAGTTTTGATGATGTTAGAAATCATTTTTGTTAAAAGGGATTTTGAACCATGTTGCTGGAATTTCGGTTTTTGTACAGGCAGTGTGTGATCATGAATTTTCTGGGCTTGTTGTGGGCATTTTAATGAACTGAAAAAAATATATGTTGGATTTAACATCTTTATCTAGTCCCACGAATTTTCTTGGGTTTTTATTTTGAGTCAAACTGCCTTAGAAAAATCAAGAACTGAAATTAAGTATATGCTGCCTGAAATGCTAGAACAGAAGTTGTAAATTTTGCTAATTTTGTTACCATATCAAATGATGGAATTATCATTTAAAATTTTTACAGAGTATTAGAGGCATATTGAGGTTTTACAGGATTTTTACTTATAATTTTCTGGGTTCAATTGATAGGGTCAACAATTATGAATTTTGGTTCTTGAGCTGAGGTTGGATGGTTTCTGACCACTAAATTTTTAGAATTTTGTTAATATAGTTAGAGAACTATTTTTACTCTGAAATTTTTACAGAACCTTGGTGACACATTGAGGTGTCATTGAGAATTTTTATAGCATTTGAATTGATCATTTGGTATGAGAAATAAATTGTGCTACTTGAGTGTGAAATCTGCCATTGTGCTGAAAATAACTTGATGCTTTGAATTGATGAAATAATGGCATTTTGTACTAGTATGACATGAGTACCTGAATATGAGTAAGAGTAATTGAGCATGTGAACTTATTGATGAGGTTAGGTACACATAGATATGAATGATTATTACAATTGTTTATATGCGAAAGAAAAGCATAAGATTATGTTTCTTGGACTGGAGAAAGTAAATCTAGTTTGTTAGGGAAAGTAAACCTAACTACCACGAAAAGCATAAGATTTATAATCCTTGGGCTGGAGAAAGTAAATCCGGTGCAGTGGGAAAGTAAACCTGACTACCCTTGAATTGAGTCGGGGAAAGTAAACCTGGCTAGGAATAGGTCTGTGTGAGAATTGGAGAAAGTAAATCCAATGATCATGTATAGGAATGAGCTCAGTCCTAAAAAGAAGTCTATTACCCATTATTGCCACACTGGGGACGGAGGTACGTAACGCCCAGATGTGACAAGATTAGTCGAGGGCCAAGGCAAGTTTAAGAAGTAAATTTTCTAAGGAATCTTTTGTCTTATATGCCGAGTGAAGAAGTTTAGTATTGATATTGAGACTAATATATTTAAGTGGAAAGTTAGTAGTGTATGATGTTGAGTAGTATGGTATATGTACATTAAGTGATTGAATGCTAAAAGAAATCCACTTCGGAAAGGTGATTTTATAACTTTAAAATGAACGTTTGATATATATATATATATATTGCATGCCCTCTTTTTCTTAATAAACCGAAGTGGCTGGGGCGATAACGATGACATTATGATTGTGTATTTGGGGGAGTTACCCTACTGAGAATTGTATAATTCTCACCCCTATGTTTTTGTGTTCCCGTGTTGTCTCCAGGTTGATGCAAAAAATCGAGAAACTGCTATGCAATAGAACTCGGAAGTACAATAGGGTATTAGTTAATACTTTTGTTATGTTGTATTTAGTGGAATGGATATGTATGTAAATATGTTAGATGACGAGGTGTGTTAAGGCTCATCAAAGAGCTTTCTTAATGTACTGAACTTTGTATTAAATAAATATTTTGGTTTTATTGCTATATATTTCAGTAGAATTATGACCAAGTTATCTCGCGAATCAATCCAAATGGCTATAGATATTTAAGAAAGGTCCACTAATTTATAAGTAACAACTCCCGAGTATGATGTCATGACTTAAGAATGATGCTATACTTGGGAGGATGTTACAAGAAAGGGTTTAAAATGCATCTTTTAGAACACTGTAATTCATCTAACTTAAGCTTACTGCCAATGCTGTCCAGCCATGATTAATCAGGTTTTAGGACTTAATAAATTATGGTAATGAGGTTAATCAATCCCTTAGAGGTATAAGAAAATAATTTGGAAGTTTGAGGTTACCCGATTAGGGGTTTTTACTCTTAAGGGAAAGGTTTAAGCATTACTCTATGGATGATGAATTGGTGTTTACCTCATGACTCATGTGATGCTATGTGAATTATTATTCTTAGATGATAGTTTTATTGCGTGTAATTGTTCTTCAAGAACTTAGAGATGCCTATATTGTAATCATTGATACTTGACATGTATGAACTAAGTGGCTTCTCAATAAACATGCTAAGACTTAAGGTGACTTAAACTATGAGAAAATGATCCTTGAACCACCAAGTTAAGGGTAGGGATAAGGTGATTCTAGCCCTCTAGAACCGTACTTTAAGTCGGGACCTTTAACTTATCAATAGGGATAAGTCCATGTGCTAGTGACGACTAGCAAAGTATGAGCTCATAACCTAAAATTTTCTGCACAGGGAGATCAGTTAGGGTGGCCCCAGGAAAATAATGATGATGTTTTAATGTCACCTCAAGTAACCAAGATATGTACCATGTACCATGTTCCATGAACTATGATTCTATGCCCCATGATATAAGAAACCATGAATTTATGAGTTTATGTGCTATGACCCATGACATAGGAAACCATGATTTATGATTAATGTACCATGACTTATAGACTATGTAACCAAGAGATTTTCATAATTAAAAGGAACGGGTCTCGAAGGTTAATGTTTGCGAACTTCATAAATGAACTATTATATGCCCACGTTTTTACTAAGAAACTGAGGTCCCTGGAGACGTATATGATGACACTTAGATATGAGGAAAAACCCTACTGAGTTTCTTTAGTAAGAAATCTCACTCCCTCTATCTCTTTCTTTCCATTACGTCTCTAGATTCAGATGGCGACGTTCGTACTCTACGTTGAGACACCCACGTGGGAGTACCACTATGATCCGGAGCACGGATCGTACCATTTTGAAGGCCACTGCACTGTTCATGTCTTTATGTTTCCCGGACGGCCTTTCGCCCATCCTATAGATAGCCACCTCTTCTCCCTGATGTCACCCTATAGAGATGACATGGTTTTTGAGCGTGCTCGCACACGCAACGAGAGAATCCTATGGACTTACACCGCAAGCTCGGGCGCTGTACCCGAATATGTACCCCGCTCGCAACATTCGGAGGAGCCACCTGCCCCTATGTATGAGGAGGACTCTGCCCCCACTCCCCATCGCAGCAAAGAAATGAGGACACGGTTACCCAGCCATGGAGGATGTGTCCGAGTGCCCACTCCTGACGCGCTTCGCCTGTGGATCGGCTATGTCCCACCTTACCCGTGACTGTAGCCGTATGGTTTAGAGGGTAGTCCTTAGTGCACACACGTCACGTAGTAGGATAAACCTTCTTTTGTGTTGAGGTTATCCATTTCAGATGCACTTGGGTGTAGGTTTTCTCTTGCATGTGTCCTTTATATTTCTATGTATTTCCTACGTTTCAGTTGTATTGCACTCTATGTATGGAACAGTCCCGCCATTACTGGTGGGCATTCTACGTATTAATATATGAGGTATTTCAGTATATGTGTTCATGATGCTGTGTATGGAGCCTTTATGTGTTTACATTTCCGCACTTTACGATATCGTTCGAATTACCTAATACGCGGCTCAAACTTTATCAAGGTTTTGTTACAAAAAAAAAATGGCTCGTATTTGTAATAAGTAATTTCAAAGGTAATAGAACTAAAACAAGAAGTAATGACTAATATTTGGCCTCAGTACATACTAGTAGTATTGGGTCGAATATTAGGGTGTTACAACTAAGATCAATTAACAAGCTTTAGAACTCTCTTGAAGTGTGCTGTGTTTATATGTCAAAATGTGTTTTGTTCTTTTTATAAGACAAAACTTGTTTTAAAAGATCATATACCTTTGTTTTGAAAATTATCTTTTCATGATCTGATTCTCATGGGAAAAGTTTCATAACTCAATGCAAAAGCTCATCCTTGCTAATTCAGGGATTCATCCCTAATGAGTTTTAGAAACGTCGTATTGCAATATGTTGATTTTATCTTTTTAAAAGGTTTCTCTGAGTATCAGAAACTACATAAACATCAGTGTGTTTTTTGTTGGCTCCAGAATCCTACACGCTCATGTGTTTTGAATAACAACAAAACCAATTCAAAGAAAATGCTTTGAAGAACGATTGATATTTCTCTTGAGTTTCTTGTAATATTATAATAGGTATCTATCGTTTAGCAAGAGCAAGGCTTACTCAAATGAGTATATATATTTCACTATGCATGTGTAAACATTTTATGAGATTTGTTGTGAAATAAAAGTGAAATTATTTCCTTATCCAAGCATTTGATAGCTAAAGATGTGAAGAAGTTTTTAACACTACAAGGAACCAAGTTCAGAGACTTCAAAAAGTAGCATAAGACATCAGAAAGTACACTCAAGATGAAGAAATAAAAAAATGTCCATATGTAGCGTATTGCTTAATCTTCAATCATCACAATCACGCACATGTTTTTTTTTTTTTATGCTCTGAGTCATATCTTTGCTCTATCTAAGCTCAGCTAATCACATACATCCCTGGCATATGTTTGTTTCCTATCTTGAATACGTATGCTTTCACATGTTTATTCATATATGCTGGAAGTTAGCTTACATATTCTCTGTGATCAGTCTTGGCCAAGTATCATTAGGAGCACAAGGTGGTTATTGCTCTAATATTTGTTTATAACTTGAGTCTTGATATAGATGATGAGCATAATTGTTTTTCTCAATCATCACAATCGCAAAGAAATCATCATCAAGAAGGATTAATTGAAGGTTTGAAGTTTGAAGAATCATCAAGGAATCTATTATGCACTTCAAAAAGCTTACATTTGTGTAGAGCATTGAACATTATAGGAAAAGGAAGGAAATTTGAATTTTAAAACTCAAATTTCAACTCAAAGTCAAACCCAATTGTCAAAACCGCACGACATCTCTTTGCCAACTTGATCTACCATTTTGGCTTCATAAAGGTGGAGTTTAGAGAGCATATTCAGAAACTAGAAAAGTGATTTCTGAAGGAATATCTGAAATCTCATATTACAATGGCTTTTGTAACCGATGTGATAAATCTATCAGCCTTACTTCTATCTCATTCTTCTAAGACACAACTGATGATCAACGCGTGTCACTTGGAGATCTAATCAAAGGCAACGATCATTAAGGGAAGACTGTTGTATATAGAGAGATGCCATGCTGAAAAAGATGATGATGATTGTTAGAGAAACTTGTGCTTGAAAGAGAGGAAACTTTGCTTAAATCTTTCCTCATCCTATAAGGTTTATCATTCTTATGTAATCAGATTCCTTACATATAAAAATCTTCCTCCATGCTCTTTATTAGATTTATGCTCTTCTTAAGGAAGAAGTAATACGAGGAAGTCACTCTTGTTTCCTAGGTTTATTTTAAATGTATCATCTTTAAGGAAACTTGAGGGTAGGTTAGTTTGAGTGGCAACCCAAGCACAAACCTTTGTATCCTTAATCCGTTAGTGATCAGTGTGAGACATAGCTTGGAGAGGCTAAGGTAAAACTACTTGCAACGTGATAGTAGAGGTTGCTATTACTCACAGTTTGGCTTGGAGAGGCTAGTGTTAAGACTACTTTCAACATGTCAGTAGAGGTTACCAGTGATCATGGATTAGCTTGGAGAGGCTAGTACAGAACTACTTTCAACGTGATAGTTGAGATGGCTACTGGTCACGAGAGGTGGCTACTGGTCGTGGGAGTTAGCTTAGAGAGGCTAGTACACTACTACTCTTGTTAGCTGGGAGAGACTAGTACAATACTACTCATTTAGCTTGGAGAGGCTAATATAGAACTACTCAATCTATGACATCAGTGATTTCTGAAAGTCACATATGAGAGTTTGGGAAGGCTAATGTAAAGACTATCCATTTTTACTTTCTCAGATTGAGAAAGTTGTTGTTAGTGAAACCTCAATAGTTGTTGAGTATCGGACATAGGTAAGTTGGCCGAACTAGTTTAAAATTCATTGTGTCTATTCTCTCTTTCTCTGATCTTGTTTATTTATCTCTGTTGGATTTTCTTACTTTTATTCTATCATATATGTTTCTTTATTGCTTTCTATTACATCTTTTTAATAGTGAGCATTTTATTTAGCAAGGTTCAAAAATTTACTTTCTAAAGCTACTAATTATGTTTTCGCTGCACTTCAAGTTTTACACTTGATAGTTATTATTTTCAGAAGCTTCAGAAAACACAAAAAATGACTAATGCATGATTCAACCCTCCTTCTTGTGCACATCTTTGACTACATTTTTCTCCAAAATCATGAATGCTTTTTTACGTTTATCGTATATCCTTGAGCAATCCTTTCAAAAATTCTTTTGGATAAAGAAGTGCTGAAAATAGATCTAATCAAGATAATATATCACAAGTATTTCTTATTAAAGTTTTTCAAGCATGAAGATCTTCAGAAAGCTTATTTTCATAACG
The DNA here is from genome assembly GCA_031216125.1 of Dalbergia cochinchinensis. Lineage (NCBI taxonomy): Eukaryota > Viridiplantae > Streptophyta > Magnoliopsida > Fabales > Fabaceae > Dalbergia > Dalbergia cochinchinensis. The sequence continues at coordinate 27,932,496 of CM062371.1, forward strand.
AAGAATCAAGCTGGTTGTATATCCAAGGCTTAAATGTTTTTCTCTTTGACTTTCTGCTCTGATACCTTTTCAGAAATTATTTTAAGCCTGTTTTATGCTTCAAGTGAAACAACAACAGCTATGATTAAAAGAAACTTGAGGCTAAAAATGCTTTCATATGATCCATATCATGCCTTAAGAAAAGAACTTCCTAAAAATCACTTTCTGTGATAAAGTTGAAAGAATATGGACTATCATGCTTATATTTCTGTAATATTTCTTTCAATTATCTTTTCAAAAGATTTTCTTTAAATTGGTTTATCATCATCAAAAAGGGAGATATTATTAGCTCCAAAACCCTATCAATATGCGCTTATTTGTTTTGAATGACAACAAAGTCAACTTAAAGAAAATACTTTGAAGAATGGCTGATGTTTTTCTTGAATTTCTTGTAAGAATATAACAGGTTTCGACCTTTTAGCAAGAGCAAGGCTTACTCAAATGAGAATATATTTCACTCAGCATATGTAAACATGTTTATTTCATGTTATGAGAGTTTAATTGAAATGGAAGTGAAATTATATCCTTATTCAAGTAAATGATAGCTAGCGATCATAATAAGATTTCAATGCTACAAGAAATCAAGTCCTTACATTTCAAAAAGTAGCATTGGACATCAGAAAGTATGCTTACATGAAGATATCAAGCAATGGCTGAAGGCCAGATGTTACACTATCTTCAATCAGCACAATCGTATATTAGTCATCATCAAAATGCTTGAATTGAAGATCAGAAAGTGAAGATATCATCAAGGATCTGCTACCATGTCAGAAAGCTCACGATTACTGCGGATCTTTGAGTGTTACTAGAAATAGGGGAAAATTGAATTTGAATTTTGAAATTCAAGGAGTCAAATCTCGGTGACAGAACCGGCCAATCATCTTTCTTGCCTTTGAAGTCAACTATTCCAAGCCTTAGAAGAAAAAGTTTAGAAACCACAGTTTAGAAACTAAGAATAATTTCTGATGGACATCGGAAACCTCTATTCCACAACAGCTTTTGGAAACTGATCCGACAAATAGATAGGCTACTCTTCTAGACTATCTTCCAAGACACAAATGGATGATCAACCCATGTCCCTAAAAGAACAAATCATAGGCAACGGTCATATGGAAGACTTTCTTTAAATAGAGATGTTATGCTCCATTGTAAAGGTGAGAGACTCCATGCAAAGTGAAAAAATTCTGAAAAAATCTCTCCTCATCTCCAGTAAGGATCATATCATCATGTAATCAGATTCCTTACTTGTAAAAAATCTCCCTTCTATATTCTTAATTAAATTTATGCTCTTCCTAGGGAAGAAGTGATAGAAGGAAGTCATTAAGCTTTTCGAAGAACTTTTCATGTATATGTTAAGGAAACTTGAGTGTAGGTTAGTTTGAGTGGCAACCCAAACACTTAACCTTTATATCCTCGATCCAATAGTGATCACCGTGAGATAGCTTAGAGAGGCTACTATAAAACTGCTTGCAACACGATAATAAGGTATTCTTGCTAACTGTGATTTAGCTTGTAGAGGCTAGTCAAAGACTATTTGCAAGTTAGAGAAGCTAGGGTAAGACTACTTATAGCTTGGAAAGGCAGGGCAAGACAACTTGGTTCAGCTTGGAGAGGCTGCTAAATAACTTCCTTTAACATGATAGTAGAGGTTGCTACTAGTTATGGGTTTTAGCTTGAAGAGGCTGGTGCAGAACTACTCATTTTAGCTTGGAGAAGTTAGTGCAGAACTACCCAATCTGTGGCAGCAGGTGGTTTCTAAAAGTCATAGATGAGAGCTTGGGAAGGTTATCCATTTGTTCTTTCTCAGGTTGAGAAAGATCCTTAACATTTGTTGAGTATTGGATATAGGCAATTTGGCCGAGCCAGTATAAAAATATTTGTGTCTCATTCTTCTCTCTCTGATCTCCTTTATTTTTCTCTGTTGCGCCTTATTATTCATTTATATGCTAAACTAATGTTATGATCAGTCTATTATTTATTTTATAATGTTCTTTTATTAGCAAACTCTTCAGAGATATACTTTCTCAAACCACTTACAATGTTTCCATTGTACTATAAGTTTTACACTTTATAGTATCTTTGTTAAAAATTTCAAACAAGTAAAATGAAGATATGCACGATTCAACCCCTTCTTCTTGTGTATTTTTTCACCTACATGAAGGTCTTTTGGCTCAGTAATGGTTGTGACCTTAGGCAGCCATTTTGCAGGGAGGCTTTTCAAGATTTCTCTAACCATTTCAGAGTTAGAATATCTTTTGCCTAATCCCTTTAGCTAGTTTATGATGCACAAAAATCCTGTGATCATTTTATTAATATTTGCTTGATCTGTCATTTTAAACATTTTCATATTGATGAACCAGCTGTTAGCTTTAGAACCTTGTTAATATGTGATTATTTGTTTTGAATAACAACACAACTAATTTAAAGAAAATGCTTTTAAAAGGACTAATGTTTCTCTTGAGTTTCTTGTAAGATTATAACACTTTTCTATTGTTTACCAAAAGCAAAGCTTACTCAAATGGGAATATATTTCAGTATGCATGTGTAAACATGTTTATCTCTGGTTACGAGATCCAAAATGAAATAGAAATGAAATTATATTATTATCCAAGCAATTGATAGCTAATGATCAGAAGAAGATTTCAACGCTACAAGAAACCAAGTCCTGAGACTTCAGAAAGTAGCACTGGACAACAGGAAGTAAGCTTACATGAAGATATCAAGCATTCTCTAAAGACTAGATGCTACACTATCTTCAATCAGTATAGTCGCAAATCAATCATCATCAAAATGCTTAGATTGAAGATCAAAAAGTGAAGATTTCATCAAGGAACTGATTGCGCACGTCAAAAAGCTCACTTCACTGTGGAGCACAGAATGCTATAGGAAAATGAGAGAAATTTGAATTTTGAATTTCAAATTTTCAAGTCAAACCTAGTTTCAAACTGGTACGTCATATCTTCTGTCTAATTGATCAACCACCCAAGTTTTCAAGAAGGAGGAGTTCAAAAACCATGATTAGAAAGTGAAAAAGTGATTTCTGAGGAGCATCAGAAACCTTAGTTATACAATGGCTTCTGCAACCGATGTGATATATTGTTAACCTACTTTCCTAGATTGATTTTCCAAGACACAAATAGATGATCTACACGTGTCACTTGGAGAAATGATCAAGGGCAACAGTCATAAAGGAAGACAGCTATAAATTGAGATGCTGTGCTTAAAAATCTGCAAAATCTCTTCCCACTTCTTGGTAGATTCAATATATCATGTAATCAATTTTTATCCTTGAAGTGTAAGAAAATATTCCTTCTACATTCTTAATTAGATTTATGTTCTTCCAAGGGAAAAAGTGATAGAAGGTAGTCATTCAAGTTTTGCCAGAAACTTTTCATATACATGTTAAGGAAACTTGAGTATAGGTTAGTTTGAGTGGCAACCCAAACACTTAATCTTTGTATCCTCAATCTGGTAGTGATCATTGTAATGGAGAGGCTACCGTAAAACCAGTTGCAATGCTACAGTATGGTGTTCTTACTGATCATGGTTTACCTTGGAAAGGCTAGTCAAAGATTACTTACTGCTTGGAGAAGCTGAGGCAAGACTACTTGCAGCTTGAAAGGCTGGAGCAAGACTACTTTCAACATGGCAGTAGAGGTTGCTACTGGTCACAAGTTTCAAATGGAAAGGCTGGTGCAAGACTAATCATTTTAGCTTGGAAAGGCTAGTCAAAGACTACTTGTAGCTAGGAGAAGCTGGAGCAAGACTACTTGCAGCTTGGAGAGGCTAGGGTGAGACTACTTTCAACATGACAGAAGAGACTGTTGTTGGTCATGGGTTTCAGTTTGGAGAAGCTGGTGCAAAACTACTCAATCTGTGATAGCAGGTGATTTCTGAAAGTCATGTATGAGAGTTTAGGAAGATGTTAATACTGGAACCTCAACATTTGTTGAGTATTGGATGTAGGCAGGTTGACCGAATCAGTATAAAAATACTTGTGTCTTATCTTGCTCTTCTAGATCTTCTTTATTCTTCTTTGTTGCACCTCGTTATTCTTTTATATGCTGAACAAACTTTTCTTATCATTCTATTATTCATTTCTTGATGAATGTTTATTAACAATGCTTCAGAAATCTACTTTCTGAAACCACTAACTATGTCTTCGCTACACTATAGGTTTCACACTTGGTAGTATTTGTTTTCTAGTGTTTCAAAATTGCTAAAAGAAGGACTGCATGATTCATCCCCCATTTCTCGTACACATTTCCACCTACAAGTGGTATTAGAGCCAGGCCTCTGAGGGGTTAAGCAATCCAACAATTACAGAGAATAAAGATCTGAGGGACAGAATGGCGTACATCCTCTTCACAAGATCAATCTATTAACTAATCATCTTTTGTTGATGAGATTCTAGGATCTGGCATAGTTCGCTCAAATGATAAAAGGGATTCCAAAGAGACCTGTGGACAAGAACATTACAAAGGAGAAAATTCAGTTGTTCCACCAAGTCAAGCCTCTATTCATATATGCTTTAAGCTAAACCTAAATATGTTACACATGTATTGCTTGTTACATATAGAAGGCTATATGAAATAGATTGTACATGATGTTTGAAGATCTTAAACCGTTTCAAGTTATCCTTGATCCTGAGGTTGTGATATCAGACATAATGCAATGCTAAAGCAATGAAAATTGCTAAAACTTCATTTGAAGTATAAAGATCTAATATTAATATTTGAGAATGAAAAATGGAGATGAGATCTCTGTCTGTGAAAAATGTCAAAAGTCTGTAATAACTAAAACAAGGAGATATCAATCTCATGAATGATAGATCAGGACAAAAATCATCTTCAGAAAGCAAATCTGCATATCGTAGAAAGCTTTGACATCATGTATCAGGAATTCCAAGCCTAGTACTTAAAGGATATATCCTTATGTAAAGAAGAAGAATGTGCCAGATATCTAGAAAAATGTGTCAAGAGATTATATTATGCTAAAACTTGATGCCAGTTTGTGCTTCATGAGCAAAGAACATCATCAAGAGATAAGCAAGGTAAATGTCTTTACATCTCATCTTTCCTATAATATTTTATTGCTTCATGTGATGAGTTGCTAGAAGTTTATCAAGCGTATTCTTCTACGTATCTCAAACCAATCAAAGAACTCTTAAGGTTGCCATGAAAACTTGAGAAGATCAAGCCTAAAGCTAGAAAGTTGGACGTAAGACATTCTCCAAGAAGATTTCATTCTTCTCAAGTTCTATAAATTTGAAGCCTCCAAAAGGTCAGATGAAAATGTCATAAATTTATTTCTGAATTCTTGAAAAGGACTTCACGGTTTCTAAAATATTTGACCTATAAGATTTGACATATTTCAAAAACTTGGTTTTTGTGAAAATAGTCAAACTCTATAGTTTCTAAAAAGTAGTCTGCGATATACAAAGGAAACAGAAGATGTAAAGGCTATGCAACCTCGAGTTAAAAAGGTTTTCTAGAATGACAAATATAATTGGTGCAAAACAAAATATAAAAGAGATTCAAGGAAAGAGAATATACTACACAAGAGTTTTTATACTAGTTCAGTCAACCTATCTACATCCAATTCTCAACAACTATTGAGTTCCACTAAACAATTCTTTCTCAACCTTGACAAAGTCAGATAGTATTTCTATAGCCTTCTTAAGCTATTTCCACGTGACCAATAGCTCACTCGACTGTCACTTTCAAGAAGACTTTGACTAACTTCTTCAAGCTATCTCACAATGATCAATACCAGATCGAGTTAGGATGTGTTTGGGTTGGATCACTTAAACTATCAAGGACTCAAGTTTTCTCAAAATAAAATAGTATCAAAGCTAAAAACTTGAATGACTTCTTTCTAACTATTCTTCTTGGGAAGAAGATGTTATATGATGAGAACTTTGAAAGAAGATTTTTACAAAGATGAAACTGATTACAAGCTTTAATAGTTTTATGGAAGATGGAGGAAAATTTCTTCAACATTTTAGCATAAAGTGATGATCAAAAGTCTTTATGTTGTAAGCTTGTTATCTCTTTTTATACTTTATCTTCATTTATGACAGTTGCCCTTGATTTGTTTTCCCAGTGACACATGTTAATCTTCTTTTTGTGTCTTGAAAATGAAGTCTAGAAGAGTAGCTCTACATGTCATGATAACTTTTCAACAAGTGCACCGAATTATTCAAGTAGTAAAACACGGTAACTGAGTATCATCCCATGAGGATTGAGTTTACCAAGCAATAGTTCATTAGTTCAATTCCTAATTTGAATATTGTAATTTTTTATTACAAAGAATGTTATACGTAAGAACAAAAAACATGAAATTGATGTAGTCAGGGTCAGATTTCACTTGACTTTTCCAATGAAGCCTTAGCTTTTTAGTTAACTAAGTCTAATACCTCACTTGATGGTTGAATTTCCAATTTGATCAATAACTAATTCCTTAGCTTGTTAATTCTCCTCTATCTTCTTGAAATTCCCTAATTCCTTAGATTAATTCCAATATGTAAAAAGGCATACAATAAGCAAAATGAAATTCTCAGCAATCACACTATTAACATCATCTATTCCTAGATAGGTATCAATAATGGTGTTCATCACATGAGCCAGCACACATATGACTCTCCAAATCCAAGACATGAGCTCTAAATCAAGGTATGAGTTTCCACTTCATACAAATCATGATACTAGTAATAATCACTCAAATATAGAAAAAAGAAACTTGAATCAAGCAAAGAAACAAAGATAACATCATCCAAGTCAAGTTACATCATCAACCCAACAAAAATGTTTAACTATACATGATAGAAAAGAAAATAAAATAGAAAAATAAAGAGAAGAAGAATGCACTGAAAACCCAAGATTTGGAGCAATGAATCCTCAATCTATCCTCCTCTAATTGTTCTTTGCCTCTTCTTTGGAGTTGGAGAGTGTTTCCCTAACCAAAAAAAAATACTCCTCAAAATAAAAGACCGTGTCTTAGTGTTTAAAATGTGAATATATCAAACAGATTGTGCCCCAGGTGTTGGGATGCCAAGTTCAGTTGACATCATCAGTTTATATGAACCTGTGGACGTTATCATGCCGGGTTTGGGCGTTATGACTCCAAGACACATCTGAAGATTTTTTCCTATGGGTGCTAGAACGCCAAAGCCAGGGCTAGGATGCCAGATTCTAAATCTTCACTCTCTTTTTATGATTTTCTCATGAACTTGAACATAAAATGACAAATTATACTAAAATTAAGATAAGTTCTAAAGTATACTAAACCAACCGCAAAACATGTTAAAACACTTAAAACTCCAACAAAAGATGATCACCAAAGGTTAATTTGGATGCTTAAAACACTTTAAATATAAATAAATTGATGGAACATCACACCTCCAAACCTAAGATGTTGCTTGTCCCTAAGCAAAGCAAAAATCAAAATACTAGCAGACAAATAACAAAAGTTCTCAAATAAGAATCATGCATCGTACATGCTCTCAGAAACTCCTTCTTACCACATTTAAAAAAAAAAATGAGCACAAGAGTCATAGGAATTTATACAATCACCACATGTAACCTGTATCACCCAATCAAAATGTACAAGCTCATAGTTCAGATCCACATTAGTATCCTATATTAAATTATACCATCATTTAGAAATTAACCCAAATTTAAACAACATTCTCATCCCTTTCTCCACTAATGTGAAAGCAGCATCAAGGTGATCAAAAAGGTCTTTTAAAGCTTGTAGTGTGATGCCAAGATACAAGATTCTGTACCTTCACTCTCTTTTTTGTGATTTTCTCATGAATCTAAAAATAAAATGGCAAGCTAAGTTCTAAACTATATTAAACTAACCACAAAACATGCTAGAACTCTTAAAACTTCAACAAAAGATGATAATTAAAGGTTAATTTGGATGCTTAAAACACTTTAAATATTAACAAATTGATGGAACATAATGTCAGAGTTACTTTTTACAATGGCAAAAGCCATTGTCTAATAGAGGTTTCTAAATTCACCTTCAAAAACTACTTTTGCTTTCTGAATAAGGTTTCTAAACTTTTTCTTCTAGAATCTGGGGCAGTTGACAAAGTTGAAATAAGATATCACTATCAGTCCCTGACTGAGTTTGACTTTAAAATTTGAATTTCAAGTTTTTCCTCCTATTTTGCAAAGTGCACCATTTACGGTAAACGTGAAATGTTGTTTCAATTTCTGGACTTCTCTTTTGATGTTCTATGCTTTAATCAGAGCTTGTTGTAATTGATATATCACAATTATGATGATTGAAGACACACTTTGCTTCAAATTTGGATTGAAATCTTCACTTGAATGACACGTTTTGAAGTCAATACTTTCTAAAGATCTAAGTCTGGGTTTCTTGTTCTTGATAAAATCCTTTCATATTCTCTCAATACCAATGTCCATTTGAAGGATTATTTTTCATTTTGTTTAAGTTCTAAATCTCTTTGAATAAGAATCAACATGTTTACACACAATTTCGTGAAAAAAAACACTTTTTTATGAAGTTGTATGCTAATGAGAACAAACCTATTTGCATACTCAAGAAACTCAAGTAAATGATTAGTCCTTCTACAAAATATTTTCATGAAATTGGTTTCATTATCATTTAAAACATTTGGTGTTGATGCTTTCTGAAAGGTTTTGTAGCTAACATATAGAAGCATTTAAGGTGGTAGACGGAAGTTAATTAAGTGTTTAAGGTTGAGAAGGGGGTAATGGTGTTTGTGAAAGATTTTGGGGAGAGGAAAAGGGCAGTTTGGTACCTATCAAATTATGGAAGAAATAGAAGGGTTTAGAAACTATTTACTTTCTGAAAAAGGGTTTTTGATCTTCTGAAACCAGAGCATCTTTTGAAAAAGTTTTTAACTTTTAGAAACAGATGGAATTTGTAAATTCTTTTTTGATCTTCAAATACTTTGAAATTTTCTAACTTATTCTGACCTCTTCAAAAATGATACTTAAGATTCTAAGCTATGACTTGGATGTTCTGAAGTGGTTTTTGAAGCAGATGAAGTACTTTCTGACCTTAGAAATTTTTTCATGATCTTGTAGAAGTAGTCTTCAGTGATAAGCCTCAAACAAGAGTCATGGGAGGACTCTAGAAAGTGCAATGAATGTCCAAGTTTTCAAAAAAAAATTTAGGTTCAGAAGATTTTTCAGCTAATGGTTTAGTCAATATATCATATGCTTGTTCTTCTATATTTACAATCTTTTAGCTTATGTTTGTACATGAACCCTTATGAAATGATATTTTACATCTATATACTTACATCTAGAGTATTGAATAGGATTTTTGGCAAGGTTTATAGCACTAGTGTTATCACATAAGATAGGAATTTTGGTATACCTCAAGTGATAATCTTCAATTTGGTTTTTGATCCAAAGCATGAGTCCAGTAATTTGTAGTGGCTACATATTTACCTTCTGTAGTTGAAATAGCAATTGTGTTTTGTTTCTTGCATGACTAAATGATTAAGCAGTCTCCAAAGAAATAGTAGCAGCCATTTGTGCTTTTTCTATTCACTCTATTTCTAGCAAAATCAGCATCATAATATCACTAAAAGTACCTTTCTCATACCAAAGGGCAAGATTAGTAGTAACTACTAGATATCTTAGAATCTTTTGGATAGAATTTAAGTGTGATTGCTTTGGATTATATTGAAATCTAGTGTAAATTTCACTCTTAATTAAATGTCAAGCTACTAGCAGCAAGATAAAGTAATGAACCAATTATACCTCTATATGAACTTTTTGATACTTCCTCATCATTCTCATCAGCATCAATGACTTGAGAAAGATACATGGGAATGCTTATTAGCTTTGCTTGAACCATGTCCATTCTTTTGAGGAGTTCCTTTGTATTTTTTCTTGATGAATCAAGGTTCCTATTTTTTGATGTTTGATTTGAAGTCCAAGAAAGAATTTAGTTCTATCATCATGCTCATCTCAAATTCACTTTACATAAGTTCTGAAAACTTCTTACATAGAGAATGATTAGTCGCATAAAAAAAAAATCATTAACATAAATTCATACTATCAGAAAGCCACTATCTTGAAATAAAGTATGTTTCAAGCAAAGTTTCGGGAGTTTGGTTAGCCAAATGTTAATCTTGGTGCTAATCGGTCCTTTGACTTAGAATAGAATAACAAGCCTTCTCGATATTGTAGTATTTGAAACTAAGCTTTGAACATGCTTCTCTTAACCAATTGTCCCCATTTTATAAGGTCTAGTAGAAAAGGTTATAGAAGTGAAATGTTGGACAAACCATAAAGCCCTATAAATGTGCCATTTGGACAATTAAGACAATGTTCTAGTGATAATGCCGACTGCACAATTTAGAAAGTCATTCCCTATTCACATGGCAGTTAAGGGTGGAAAATTCTTTTGGACATTTCGTCCGATTGGTTTAAAAGATTGTGTATGGTTAATAAGTCCCCTCCTTATAAGTCAAAGTTATTTTGACATAATAAGCAAAGAGTTAAAAGAAATTATTAGAATTTATTCAAAATAGTTATATTGGATATCATATGCTGAAAGTTCTCATGAATTTGACAGTCCAACTAGTTTATTTTTGTCAGATCGAAATTGTTTTAGTTTGATTAGTTGTGCCAAATGTGTATATATATATTTTATCCAATTGGAATTATTTTAGATCGACAATGTTTTAATTTGATTGGTTGTGTCCAATTTTCCTATCAAATCAGAATTATGGTGTGACCCATTTTTCCTCTGATTAGAATTATTTTAGTGTGTACCCCAAACTTTGACATCTACAAACATAATATTATTAAATTCAGATTTTTTACTGATCAGAGAGTGCAATAAGAATTCCTGAACTCATGCTGGCCCTCAAACATAATTCACGTTACAATTATCAATCTCCGAAGGCAATACACTTTTTATTAAGAGTTTTTAGTGAATACTTATATTTTATACACTTTTCAAAACACTAAAATATTGCCTCTTAAAATTATAAACATCTATCAAGACCCCCATCACATCAGTCACCTTCTCACTTTTTATTGGCCATTTAGATTAAACTTCCCTACACTCTTCATCATTTCCTTTACAATAGAAACCTTAAGCACCTGCAATTACTTTCTTTATTAGTGTTTTTCAACTATTTAGCTTCCCAAATGCCAGCTAGTGCATATTTGTGCAAAAAGAGGTATGTTTCTAGAAAAGTTTTGAATTTAAATCATAACATTAAGCTGTTGTGTTACTTGTAACCTTGACACTAGCTTTACTGTGTTGTTGTATCCAACCCTTTGTAGGCTAAAATCCTTACCTTTTTCAATTTAGGATGAAATCAACTTTACCATTGCTATTTCTGATATTGTACAAGATGTTATGATCTATTAAAAGTAGTTTCGAATCTAAGCATTGTAATTTTCATCTTGAAAATTATTTCGTGAAGGTTTTGAATATGCCCAAAAGATTTGATCCCTTAAGTTCATATATCTATTATTGAATGTTGTAAACTTTGTATATTGTTTATTGTCATTGGCATTATCTATCATCTACCTTTGTATGAGGTAAAAATGTTAGAACTAAATCGATATCCAATTATCATTTTTGCAATCTTCTTTGTTGCTTCTAAAGATAATTTCATTTTGAAGGATAACAAAGAAAGATTTGAATGCCACAACTAAAAGAATTAAGGTTAGTTGGTCAAAGGAGATCATAAAATTAATATTGTCGTAAGAGATCATGCTACATGTTTGAATTTTAATCATGTTGATAGGATGCATTCATCCATCTCCTTTTCCTATATAACTCTAGGCATATTGCGTCATTTATGTGCTTAATTGGTTAATATTCAGTTGATTTGTATTTAATCCTCATTGGGTATCATTAAGTATAATAATGGTTATTTGCACCATTTTAATGAACAAATATATTGCGGAGCTTTTTGTCTTTTATTCTTCTTTGTGAATGTAATTTTGTTACAAGGACTTCAAATGTTAGTGTATGAAAATCATAAAGGTGCATGGAGCTTGTAGTAATGATGAAGGGCATTTATGCTACTTATCTTGCTACCAAACCTTAGCTTTTTTGCATAAATTTTATTGAGTTATTGATGTCAATACTTAGGATTTTTATTCAATCTTCATTGTGCATTTTTTATAGAATCATTGACCATTGCACTGATTTTGGAATAATTTGTAATTACATCCTGTTGCATTTAACTTGTCTCTTTGAGTGTGGTTTTAAGCACAGAAGCTTTTGATCAAGTGCAAAGTGTCAAGAACAAGACCAAAAACTTTTGGAAAGGAGCTTGAAGTTGGAAATGAGCAAAACTTAGAAGAGTAACTTTTGGGTAAGCACTGCAGTGCTCGACACAGGCACCAATCAGGAATTCTCAAGGAATGCTTTCTTGAGAGCACTGTAGAGCTCATTTTAGCACTACAGAACTCGTGCAATAGCGGGATTGTAGATAATTAATCTATTTTTAGGCCCTACTTTGGGCTATCTTAAAAAGCAGTATTTAAGGAATTGACACAGACTTTTACCCTAGTTTTTGACTCAGTTTTAGATTTACAGTTTTAGGGGGCTCTTTCTAGGTCTCTCTATATCTCTCTGCATCTTCTCTCTATTCTTTTATCTCTTGGGGATCCCATTAGTGAAAATACTTGGTTTTGAAGATTATGGCAAGGATCTTTGCTGTTAGTTCTAGGTAATCATTTTAATTCATTATTCCTACTAGTGTAAGGGTTTCGGATGGAATAGGATGATGTTTGATACCTCCTTTTTATATTAAAGGCATTAGTTTTCTCAATGTTTTACAGTTTCTATTCTTATAATCATTATTGTTATTGTTACAATTTTTATTGGAATAACTAAATTGGTGATAGTGATTTGGGAAAACCCTCTGGGCAAATTGATTGATCAATTATTTTATGTTTGAGGGAGAACATTAGAATTAACCTTCCAATTGGTGGTTAGACTATACCAATTAATTTATTAAATCAACGTGATTTCTAAATAAATTAAGATCTCATTTATTAGTTATTTGAATTGGTCAAATTCTAGAGGTCGATCGATCACTAGTAGAATTACTAGTAACTTATTACTAATAGCCACTAATAGATTCAATATTCGGTCAATGATAATTAAATTCTAATCCTAGGAATACATTGCACTTGTGCCTCTTTATTATTACTATTACCATTTAATTTTAATTGTTTCAATCTTAATTCTCAAATCCCAATTTTCCCAACTAAGTGACAAAGCCTCCTTGAGAGATGACCTAGGTTGTACCCTTTGCTACATTTTTTGTGTAACTTAGCATTAAAAATAATTTCTAATTTAAGGAGGTAGTGATAACCTCCATTCAAATTTTGGAAACTTAGTTGTTTATTTTACTATTCTTATTTTATTTTATTTTATTTCATTTCAATTTTTTTAGTATTGCTTTTTCTTTTATTTTTTTATTTTTGATTGTTCCTTTGTATAAGGTGTTCACTGTCTGCTGGCAATTTAATACCTTTTGATTCTAAAATTTAAAAAACTTTAAGGAGGATCAGATAGGCAAAGCATCATCAAGAGGAACTATTTGGGCATTTTGATCCTCTATTTCCTATTTCAAGTGATACAACAAATATGGGAGATCACAATAAGACTCTTAAGGAGCTCACTACTCTTGACTTTGCCTAGCAGCCCCTGGCAATCACATATCCTAGGCTTGTCATTGATTTTGAACTAAAGGGGTACATGGTTCACGCTTTACCCAAGTTTCATAGGCTGTCTGTAAAAGACCTACATCAACACCGAAAAAAGTTGCATATGGTGTGTTCTGGCATGATACTTAATAGGGTGGAGGTGAATGATGTTAAGCTCAGAGCATTCCTCTTCTCCCTAGAGGGTGTTGTACAGAATTAATTCTTCAACCTATCGGATGAGATTGTGAACAACTAAACTAGCATGAAGAAACTCTTCCTTGAGAGCTACTTTCCCATCTCTTGAGTAGCTTCCATCAGAAAGGAAATCTCTGGAATTTACCAGTTGCCCAAACCATTAGGTCCCAAAGCAGCTCCTCCTGTAATATTTTTATGAAGGTCTTATACTTACTAATCGGTGCATGATTGATGCTGCAAGTGGAGAGGCACTCCTGAATAAGACACTAGAAGAGGCCATTGCATGGATAGAGAATATGGCTATAAACTTTCAACAATTTGGATCTAGGGCAGCCATAAATACCAAGGGCTTTCATGAGGTTAGCCAGCCAGAGAATCCAGTGTTGACCTAGACTTTATAGGTACTTTCTAGGCTTATAAAGTAGTTGAAGGTTAGCCAAGCAATAACTCTAGTGGTTCCCAAGCTCTATGGCATTTGTACATCCAATGATCATCATACTAATATGTGTCCAGCATTACAAGATTACTCAACCATTCGGGTAGTAGCAACAAACCCCTTCTAGAGTCAACCTCAGAATAGGCGGGCTAATTCCTATTTGGGAACACTTATAACTTTAGCTGGAAAGATCACCGTAATTTGAGGTAGGGGAAAAACTCTCAACAACAGCACCAATCATCACAATAGAAATACTAGGTGCCTTATCAACAAGCCCCTCTTGTATCTTCCTCCTTAGATCCTACTATGACTGAGATGATGATGGAATTAATGTAGGAGATACGAAAGGAGAATGCCCAACTAAGAGAGAAGATGACTCAATTAAAGAATAATCAGAGTCAGCAAGTCTTAGCTTCCCAGTTATCCTCTCAAATCGAGCCCAACCAAAGGGGAATGTCTGTGCAATCACCTTAAGGCATAGGTTGAAAAATTCGTAAGGTGATAAGGCTGGCAAAGGAAAAAAAGAAGGAGGAAAATCAGCCTAAAGAAGTTTCTGGAGAACGCCACAATGCTCAAAAATAGCGCTACAATGCTCAATAGAATTCTGAAATAGATAACTAGCACTAGAGCACCTCATGGGTGAGCACCACAGTGCTCAACCAAGACTAAGCAAACAATAGCAGGAGCTTTGGAGAGCATCGCAGTGCTCAACAGAGACTATCAAAGATAAAATTTTCACTCCCTTACTGTCATTCCCTCAGAGGATATAACCTAGGAAAGCAACTGCAGTAGATTTAGATCCAGAAACTCTAGAAACCTTTCAAAAGGTAAAGGTGAACATACCTCTATTGGATATCTGACGGAAAATGAAGCCTAGTTCCTCAAATTAGAAAATTGATTTTAATGCTAAATTAGACCAAAAATGTAGTAAAGGGCACAACTTAGGTTGTCTCTCAAGGAGGATTCAGCACTTAGTTAGGGAAATTAGGGGTTTTGAAGAATGAAATTGTAGCAATTCAAATTAAAAGATAATAGCAACAATGAAGAAAGCACTTGTACAAGGTATTCCTAGGATTGGAATTAATTATCATTGACCAAATACTAAACTCATTGGTGGCTATTAGTAATAAATTACTGGCAATTATACTAGTAATCAATCAACCTCTAGAATTTGATCAATGCAAATAACAAATAAACATTATCTCAATTTATTTAGAAATCACATTAATTTAATGAACCAATTGCTATAGCCTAATCGCCAATTAGAAAATTAATTCTAATGTTCTCCCTCAAACATAAACCAATAGATCTTTCAATTTATGCCCAAAGGGTTTCCCTAAATGATGATCGTCAATTTATTTATCCCAATAAAGATTATAGAAATAGCCACAGTAATTATAGGAACAGAAACTATAGAATATCAAGAAAACCAATGAATTTAATATCAAAATGGGTCTCAAACATCATCCCAATCCACCCAGAAACCCTTACACTAGTAAAGAAAGGTATTCCTTCATCTCTGGAGGATTACAACAATAAATCTAAAAGTGTACCTATAAATAATAGCAATTATCCTTGATATAATCCACAAGAACAAATCAAATCCACCTATGGAATCCCTAAGAAAGAGAAGAATAGAGTAAGAGAAAAGAGAGATATATAGAGAAAATAATAGCAACTAATCTTAGCAGCCTCAACTAGGGTAAAATTCTAACTCATTCTTATATATATTGCTCTCTAAAAAAAGGGCCAAAGTAAGGCCCAAAATAGATTAATGAACTGTTCTACCATCTTTGCACCAGTTTTCCAAGGGTCAAAGAGCACAAGCATTGTAGTGCTCCCTAGAGCGTTGTTCCAATTAATCCTGGAAGTCATTCTGACGAGCATTAGCGCTGCAGTGTTCACCCAAGAGCGAGCTTCAACACCTTTTGTTCCCTTTTGCTCCAAGCTTTTTCCAAAGAGTTTCTAGCCTTATTCTTGACATTTTGCACTTGATCGAAAGCTCCTATGCTCAAAACCATACTCAAAGGGACAACTCAAACGTAATAGTGTCTAATTACAAATTATTCTAAAATCATTGCAAAAGCCAATAATTCTATTAAATTCACACATTGAGGAATAAATCAAAATCCTTATTAATTGTATAAATAACACTATAAAACTCATGTAAAAAGCTAAGATTTGATAGCAAGATAAGTGGCATAAATGCCTCTTATCAAATTCCCCCACACTTAAGCTTTCACATGTCCTCATGTGAAACTAAGATCAAACCAAGGCATGGATGAGAAGCAGTATACAAGGACTTCACTAGACTTCTAACTCTGAAAATGAATTTAAAGAAATGACAATACACCAATCCAATGAACCTAAAGGCACAATAGTAAGCTTTCACACCAACAATCAAGAGAATTGCAATAAGCAAGGCATGAACATGAAAATAGCATATAGTGTAGAATTCACATATGATGCATGGACCAAGTACAAAGATCCTTCCAAGGTCAATGTTTGTCACTCATTCAATCAAGTGTTCGAGGTTATGATATACACTCAATCACCTCAAGAAAATGCATTACCATATGCTTGCCATGGGTCTCATTCTCCATTTTGTCACGTATGTTAGCTCTAAAACCCTATGTGCTTATGTGTTTTGAATGACAACAAAACCAATTCAAAGAAAATACTTTGAAGAATGACTAATGTCTCTATTGAGTTTCTTGTAAAATTATACAGGTATCTATCATTTAGCAAGAGCAAGGCTTACTCAAATGAGAATATATATTTCACAATGCATGTGTAAACATATTATGAGATTTGTTATGAAATAGAAGTGAAATTATAGGTAGCCTGCAATACTACAAGAAACCAAGGAAAGAAACTTCAGAAAGTAGCATGGGACATCAAAAAGTTCGCTCAAGATAAAGATATCAACACATGTCCATTTGCAACGTGTTACTTAATCTTTAATCATCATAATTGCAAAGAAATCATCATCAAGAAGATTTAATCGAAGATCAAAAGATTGAAGAATCATCGAGGAATCTATTACGCACTTCAAAAAGCTCATATTTGCATAGAGCATTGAACGTTATATGAAAAGGAGGGAAAATTTGAATTTTGAAATTCAAATTTTAACTCAAAGTCAAACCCAGTTGTCAAAACTGTATCACATCTCTTTGCCAACTTGATCAACCATCCTGGCTTCAAAAAGGAGGAGTTCAGAAAGCAAGCTTAGATAGTAGAAAAGTGGTTTCTGAAGGAAGATCAAAAATTTCATTTTACAATGGCATTTGGAACCAATATGACAAATTTATCAACCTCACTTCTAGCTCACTCTTCCAAGATACAACTGATGATCAACACATGTCACTTGGAGATCTGATCAAAATCAATGGTCATGAACAGAAGACTGCTATATATTAAAAGATGCCATGCTGAAAATGATGATGATAGCAAGAGAGACTTGTGCTTAAAAGAGAGGAAACTCTGCTTAAATCTTTCCTTATCCTGTAAGATTCATCATTCTTATGTAGTCAAATTCTTTACACGTAAAAATCTTCCTCTGTGCCCTTTATTAGATTGATTCCCTTCTGAAGGAAGAAGTAATGGGAGGAAGTCACTCTTGTTTCCCAGGTTTATTTTTAAATGTATCATCTTTAAGGAAACTTGAGTGTTGGTTAGTTTGAGTGACAACCCAAAGACAAACCTTTGTAACCTTGATCCATTAGTAGTCAATGTGAGACATAGCTTGGAGAGGCTAAGGTAAAACTACTTGCAACATGATAGTAAGATGTTCTTACTTATCATGATTTAGCTTGGAAAGGCTAGTCAAAAACTACTTGCAACTTGGAGAGGTTAGGGAAAGACTACTTGCAACTTGGAGAGGTGGGGGAAAAACTACTTTCAGCGTGTCAGTAGAGGCTACTATTGCTCACAGTTTGGATTGGAGAGGCCAGTGTCAAAACTATTTTCAATGTGTCAGTAGGGGTGGCTATTGATCACAGATTAACTTGGAGAGGCTAGTACAGAACTACTCATACCTGTGGCGATGGGTGATTTCTAAAGCCCACCGATGATAATTTGGGAAGGCTAATATAAAAACTGTCCATCCTTACTTTCTCGAGTTGAGAAAGTTATTGTTATAGTAAAACCTCAACAGCTGTTGAGTACTGATGTAGTCAGTTGGCCGAACCAGTATAAAATCTTTTGTGTCATTTCTCTCTCTCTAATCTCTTTTATTTATCTTTGTTGCTTCATTCTCTTTCTCTCGATCTTATATATCGTTCTCAGTTTTTGTTATCTATGAATGCTTTATTTAATAAGGTTCAGAAATCTATTTTCTGAAACTTCTAACTTTGTTTTCGCTACACTTCAAGTTCTTACACTTCATAGTAATTATTTTCAGCAATTTCAGAAAATACAAAAAAACTAAATGCATGATGCAAGCCCCTCTTCTCATGCACACCTTCACCAACAAGTGGTATCAGAGCTAAGCCTCTGAGGGGTTGAGCAATCCAACAATTGCAGAGGACAAAGATTTGAAGGACAAAATGGCCCTCTTCACGTTCACAAGATTAATCTGTTATTTGATCATCCTTCATTGGTAAGACTCTGATTATAGTACACTTCATTCATTTGATGAAAGGGATTCAAAAAAGATCTATTGACAAGAATCTTTCAAAGGTGAAAGTTTAGCATCTCAATCAAGTCAAGTCTCTGCTCAGCTAGAGCTTCAAGCTTAATCTATATATGTTTCCTATGTTTGGGTTGTTATATATGAAAGGCTATATGAGACAATCACTACATGATGTTGAAGGATCTCAACTTATATCAAGATGTTTTTTATTCTATTTGTATCATATCAGATGTTTTACAATGATGAAGCAATGAAAATTGCTAAAACTTCACAATGAAGTAGAAAAATTTGATTCTGCTATCTGAGATTGTATTCTCTATCTGTGGTATATGTCTGAAGTTTGTAACGACTTTATTAAAAGGAAATAAATCTTATTAATGACAGATCATGACAAAGATTATCTTGAGAAAGAACATCTTCTTATAACAGCAATGTCACATATCATGTATCTATTCAGCTATTAATCAACACATCCCTGTGCAAAAAGGAAGAATGTGTGAGTCATATAGAAAGTCTTGGTCAAAAGGACTTGCTGTGCTAAAACTGGCGGCCATTCTTTACTTCATAGCTGAAGAACATCATCAGAGACATGTGAGGTAAATGTTTCTGCATCTCATTTTTTTTAAGATGAATTGCTAGAAGGTTTTCAAGCTCATTCATCTATATATCTCAATCTATCTAAGAACTCACAGAGTTTCTATGAACACTTGAGAAGGTCTAATCTAAAGCTGGAAAGCTAAAAGAGAGAAATACTCCAAAAAAATTTACTCTTCTCAAGTTATATGTTTCTGAAGCCTCCACATAGCTATATGAACATATCAGAAATTTCTTCTGAATCCTTGAGAGGACTTCATGATGTCGCAAGGTCTGACCTATCTTATTTAACAAAATTCAAAAACTATGTTTTTGTGAAAGATGGTCAGTATCTTTGATTTCTGGAAACTGGACTAAGATATATAGGTGAAACTAAATGAGAAAAATCTATGCAACTTCATTTATATATATATACACGTATGTACGCATTTTCTATCTTTGTCCTTCAAGATTAAATAAAGAGATACCTTTACAGCTAATGAATCCTAAAAAGGAATTTCTCTATAAATGTTGGAAAAGTCTCTTTACCTGAAACTAACCGAAAAGGACCCATGAAAATTATGGGTACAAAAAGTCATACTTTTTCTTGCAAGTATATCTAGATTGTCTCTAGCTAAATCCACAAGAAACACTATAATGATAATTCCTCCAGATATCATGCTTTGATTCTAAAGACGGATTTCATTTTTTTCTATGGAACAATCCCTTCTAGAATCTCTCATGATGATGATGATGAGGAAAAGATTAAGCTAGACTTTGCTAATAATCTTGTTTATCATGAAGAAAGTCCTGAGAATTTTTATCTCAAGGCAACTCTAGAAAGCTAGCAGATGAAAGCCAAAAGCTTCAGAAGGTGAGCTATAGAACCTCAATCTTTCAAAGAATTTGCTCAGACCTTTCAAAGTGATCATGAAAGTTCTATTTTATTGATAATCTTCTATTGTCTAAGTTCTTGGAGTATTCCTAAGGATATATAAACTAAGTCATTCCTTGGATATTTATCAACCATGCTATCATCACCACCACGATATCTACATTTGCTGAGAAAGCTTTGTATTGTCAAAGTTGCGTGGAAGCTCAGCTATATATGCCAACCAAGCTCAAGAGAAATGCAAAGTCTATTCATCATGTTTGAAATAACATCATCCACATTCAAGAAGAATCTCTAGGATCATTTGGATGAATTTGATATCATCAAGGCTAGCATATCCATACAAGAGAAAAGGACCAAGTGAAAAAGCATAAGCATACTAACATCTTTAAACCCAGATGCTGCGGATAAGGAATCAGCTGCAAGATCATCTCGTGAGGTAAGTTGATTGCCTACCACCTGAAACTTCTTTTGCTATTTATCCTTACAAGAATCTGATCAGCACTTCTTATCCAAGTTTGTTTGTGAAATATCTCTATTTATTCAAAAAAAGGGATACTTGGTAAATAGATGTGTCTACTGAAGATCTTGTATCAAGAAGTATTCACAATATTTAAAATTGAGGATTTCTTAGTTGTTTAGTATTGAAAAGTTCTTAAGTTTTTACACATGCATAAGCATCTTTGCATAAAACTCTCTAGGTAGTCTCTCTTCACTACTTCCTTATAAGGATCAAGCAAAGCATCAGAATTCATCAGTATACATATCCTCCTGAAGATTCTACTTATCAATTTGCAAGAACATCAAAAGATCAATATGCAATATTAGGCATACCAGCATATTTTTCAAAAGTCAATTTGCAAGGCCACAGTTCTCTATAAGGTATGATGTAAATGTATTAGGTTGCTTAGTTGAAGATGGATCAATCAAAAAGAATATTTGTTCAAAAGAAGTTTGTTTAGAAAGAAGATCTTGAGTATCAGTAAATGGTGGTTATATGGGAACATTGAACTCAGAGCAAGAAGAAAAATCGGGGATAAAATATGAAAGTTCCTCTAGAGGTCAGAAAGTAAACCTTGAAGCCTCAGAAAATAATTTCTTCAGAAAGTAATTTCTTCACAAAGTGCTTTCGAGCATTAGAAAACTCTCCTTCTAAAAGTATAATGAAAAGGCGGGAGTTTCTATCCATGTATGTCAGAGTTTCTCTCTCCCACGTCGCTTTGGTTTCAATCACATCATATCTCTTTGAACCCCATGTTTCTTTTTATTCATAACCATCATATTCTTAAGGAAGCCTCTTCTTTTTTCTTCAATCCTTAAACCGTTTCTTTTAACCTGTTCATATATACATTCGTCTCTCTATAAAAACAACCTTTCTCTTTCTGCCACTTCAAAATCTTTCTTCAAAACCTCATCCTTGCTTCAGTAACCGTTCACCTTTCACCTTTCACCTTATCTTTTTTTTTCTTTAGCCTTTCTTGTGTTGTTTCTTTCAACCCCATCTTCTCAGACATACCCTTATACTTCTTCCATGGTAAAAGATAAGAATGTGATTGAATCTACCTCTGCAGAAAAACTCTTTTACATGTTTGAAAATGCTGGTATGCAAGATTATTTTGAGAAATTCTTCATGTCCAGAAAAATGGCTCCTGCCAAATCTTTGTGTAAAGACCTACGTCAAGAAGTGACCATACTCAATGATGTCTTTACTTTCCAGAAGTGGGAAAATTTTTTGGAAACAAATGAACTCATCTTTCCTCTTCTAGTTAATGCCTTTTACTCTCATTTGGAAAGACTATCACCATAACAAATCAAAGGAATGATCAGAGATTACTCTATCAACATCACTGCTACAACTCTTGCAAAGATCATCAAAGCACTTTGCAAGGGGATCGTCTGCAAGTCTTTACCCCACTGGGCAAAATCTCTTAGTGTAAATGAAAGAGACGTGTCCAAGTATCTTACGATTCCATCATCCACAAACCTAGTGAGATTACCAAAGCTATATTGAGCGCTAGGGCAAGGAAAGTATACACAGTAGTTTAGTTTTCCATTCTTCCACATATTGGTAGCACAGATACTCTCATTGGAATGGATTGCATGCTTCTTTTTGTCTAATGGAAAAAAGAAAAGTGAACCTGCCTATGCTTATGCTTGATTATATGATGAGTACTGCAACAGAGGAAACTCGAAGGACTGTAAGTGTCCTGTATGGCATGCTTCTAACTAAGGTGCTTTAAAAGTTGGACTTTCCCCTTAACAATAAAAGGTAAGAGTTGATGCAAGGGACCATCTTCACACCTTCCTTTTTCAGAACCTCAAGAAAGAGGTCAATCCTCCAAATAACAGAGCCCATAAGGCAAAGTCCCAGAACAAGAAGTGAACAAGCTCGAGAGGCTTTTTAGAAGTCTCAGTCCAACCAAGAAAAGGATAAAGGGAACAGAAAACTCATTCTTCCTGATAGTGAATCTGATAAAGAGGATGCCCCTTTAATCCAGCATTTTGAAAGAAGAACAAAAAAGAGAGAAAGGGAAACACTCAAGCATCAGGAGCTATAACCAAACCGAAAAGGACTATCAGCAGAAAAGAGATTGAGCTAAGGTGCAAAAAGATGCACAAGAGTACATCAAGTGTTACTATTTTATGGGAATAAGTTAAAATGTTTCAAGAGGAGGGATATCGAGTAACGGTACTAAGTGATAATGAAGAAGAAGAAGAAGAAGAAGAACAAACTGCAACATCATCCTCTGAAGAACAAGAAAATCTCATGAGCAGTGAAAAAGCCAGACTGTGTGCCATGATAAGTTCCAGACTTGTGCCTGAAGAGCCTCAGATGGAGCCTATTATCGAAGAATTAGATGAGGAAAACTATGCAACTTGTTCTACTCTTGTTCCATTTGTATCACTACCTCTCTCTTCCATTCATATCCTTCTAGCTGAAGAAGAAGGGAATAGATTTTCTGAGGATCCAGTGTAACGGCCGGGGACAAAGTCAGGGAGTGATCGCCGGTGCAGGAAGGCACGGATAAGGAGCAGCTCCTGGTAGACTTCCAAGCGAAAGGGGTACATGAATGAACTGATTACACACCCGAATGAGAAGGATCCTGAGACTGTGTAGGTATAGGACTATACAGTTAAAGAGGGCTTATATGAATTGATTTGTACTACCTATACCAACAAGATGCATCTTCTTTTCGATAGCCTATTACTAAAGAACTCCACAGTTAAGCGTGCTTGACTTAGAGCAATTTTGGGATAGGTGGCCTCTTGGGAAGTTTTCCCAAGAAGCGTGTGAGTGAGGACAAAGCATACTGAAAAGATCCGTGTTGGTTTGTGGAGACAGTCGTCAGTCCATAAAGCATCAGGGGATGTTACATCCAGCACCTGTTGTTTTGGAAACTGGTGCAAATACTTTGAGTCAGAATGTTCCTACCTTCTTTGCTCCTAAACAAGACCTTCATGCTACTTTCTTAGCTCATATCTCAGATGTTGATGTAGCTAAGCTTATCTCTGTTCCCATTGTCTTTGCTTCTATGTCTGCCACATCTAGAAATGCTTATGAAAAACTATCCTCATCTCCCCCTAAGGTACAAGATGACACTGGGGGTGAGTCACCAAGATCAAGGAACACAATACCTCTAGACATTCCAAAGCCATCTCCTAGAGCTGCTATTTCTCCTATCAATCCGCCACCTCCATTCTTAACAGATTCTTCAACAAGCTATCAAGTCATCCTACAGAATTTGAAAGAGATTTCTTCTAGATAGGACAGGTTTGAAGCAACCTTGGTTGTACATGGTGCTCAACTGAGACAGATGGAATATCTGTAACTCCAGATGTTTCAGTGGATGCAATGTGCGTTCCCTAACACATCTCCTTTTTGATGATGCCAAAAAGGGGAGAAGTGAAGATTAAAGAAAATCTGTGCCAAAGGGATTTAGGGGGAAACTATGGTGAGATGAAGGCTATGCTGATTTTCAGGTAGAGCATATGCTAAGAGAGAGCCCAAAGATTTTTTTAAGCATTTCTTTTCTATATCTCTGAACAATTTGTTTTAGTTTGCTTTGTTTATATAACCTTTTGTTTCTTCGCTTCTCATCATCCTATTTTTTTTTGCCTTGTTATATATCTTCTTTAGCTCATGCATCAAACTTCTTATAATGCTCCATGTTGTTTTATCTTAAGCTCTGTGTTATATCTTTCTCTATTTAAGCTCAACTAATCACATATATCTCTGTCAAATGTTTGCTTCTTATCTTGAATGCATATGCTTTGACATGCTTATTCATATACGCTGGATTTTAGCTTATATGTTCTCTGTGATTAGTCTTGGCAAAGTATCTTTAGGAGCACAAGTTGGTTATTGCTCTGATACTAGTTTATAAGTCTTGATATACATCATCAGCTTAATCATTTTTATCCTTTCCTTTTGCAAGAGATATTTTTCCAAAGTTCTAAGCATATCTTGATTAAAGTCTGGATGTAATAGTTTCTAACCCATTTTTAGAAACCTGCACTTATGCATGATAAAAATATCAAGATCTATTAACAAACTTCAGAAATCTCTCAATGAGTAATGTGTTTTTGTTTTCACAAAACCTATTTTAAAAAACCTATTTTAAAAAGATCTTACATATTCTATTTTTGAAAACTCTATTTTCATAATATGTTTCTTATGGGAAGTTTCAAAGCTCAGTACAAAAGCTCCTTCTTGATGATTTAGGGACTGACCCCTATACGAGCTTTAGAAACCTTGAGTGTAAATATGTTGTCTTTATCCTTCTTATGGTTTCTTCAAGCATCAAAAACTACATAAGCATAAGTTTTCTTTGTCAAAAATTACGAATGCTCTGTGTCACTTTTCACATCCTTGAGCATTCCTTTCAAAGTCTGTATTGGATTAAGTTTTGCTGAGAATAGATCTAGTTAAAATAAAATATCACAAGTTTTACTTGTTAAGTTTTCTACCATGTAAATCTTCAAAAAGTTCCTTCTCTTGACAAATGATCAAGCTGGTTGTTTATCTATAGCTTAAATGCCTTTCTCTTTAAACATCCACTTTTTCATATCTCAAAAGTACGTTAAGTTTGTCTTACGCTTAAAACGAAACAATAGCAGTCTTAATCAAATGTCTCTTAAGGCCAAAAAGTTTTTATTTGATCCATATTATGCCTTAAGAAAAAAACTTCCTGAAAATTTCTCTTTCTGATATATTGAAAAAATATGCTTCACTCGTTTACATTTGTGCAATATTTCTTTCATTTATCTCTTCAAATGATTTTCTTCAAATCGGTTTGTCTTCATCAAAATGGGGGAGATTGTTAGCACCAGAACCGTATGCGCTTACGTGTTTTGAATGACAACAAAACTAATTCCAAGAAAATACTTTGAAGAATGACTGATGTCTCTATTGAGTTTCTTGTAAGATTATAATAGGTATCTATCCTTTAGCAAGAGAAAAGCTTACTCAAATGAGAATGTATATTTCGCTATGCATGAGTAAACATATTACGAGATTTGTTATGAAATAGAAGTGAAATTATGTCCTTATCCAAACATTTGTTGGCTAACAATCAGAAGTAGGCTGCAACGCTATAAGAAACCAAGGAAAGAGACTTCAAAAAGTAGCACGGGACATTAGAAAGTTCACTCAAATTCAAACCTAGTTGTCAAAACTGTACGACATCTCTTTACCAACTTGATCAACCATCTTGGCTTCACGAAGGAGGAGTTCAGAAAGCAAGTTAAGAAAGTAGAAAAGTGGTTTCTAAAGGAAGGTCAGAAATCTCATTTTACAGTGGCATCTAGAACCAATGTGACAGATCTATCAAAAGCAACGGTCATAAAGGGAAGACCGCTATATATAGAGAGAGAAAGGCCATGCTAAAAATAATGATAATAGTAAAAGAAACTCAAACTTAAAAGAGAGGAAACTCTGCTTAAATCTTTCCTCTTTCTATAAGGTTCATTATTCTTATGCAATCAGATTCCTTGCATATAAAAATCTTCCTCTATGCTCTTTATTAGATTGATTCCCTTCTGAAGGAAGAAGTCACTCTTATTTCCCAGGTTTATTTTTAAATGTATCATCTTTAAGGAAACTTAAGTGTAGGTTAGTTTGAGTGACAACCCAAACACAAACCTTTGTAACCTTGATTTGTTAGTGGTCAATATGAGACATAGCTTAGAGAAGCTAAGGTAAAACTACGTGCAATACGATAGTAAGATGTTCTTACTTATAGCATTTTAGCTTAGAGAGGCTAGTCAAAGACTACTTGCTGCTTAGAGAAGCTAGGGAAAGACTACCTTTTACGTGTCAGTAGAGGTTGCTACTACTCACGGTTTGGCTTAGAGAAACCAGTGTCAAGACTACTTTCAACGTGTCTGTAGAGGGGATTACTGATCACGGGTTAGCTTAGAGAGGCTAGTACAAGACTACTCATGTTAGCTTGGAGTACAAGACTACTCAGGTTAGCTTGGAGAGGCTAGTACAAGACTACTCAGGTTAGCTTGGAGAGACAAGTACAGAACTACTCATATCTGTGGCGACGGGTGATTTCTGAAGCCCACGGATGATAGCTTAGGAAGGCTAATGTAAAAACTATCCATCCTTACTTTCTTAGGTTAAGAAAGTTATTGTTATAGTGAAACCTCAACAATTGTTGAGTACTGGATGTAAGCAGGTTGAACAAACCAGTATAAAATCTTTTGTGTCCTTTCTCTTTCTCTCTCTAATCTCTTTTATTTATCTTTGTTGCTTCATTCTCTTACTCTCGATCTTATATATCTTTCTCATTTTATGTTATCTATGAACGCTTTATTTAATAACGTTCAAAAATCTACTTTCTGAAACTACTGACTATGTTTCCACTGCAGTTCAAGTTCTTACACTTATAGTAATTATTTTCAAAAATTTCAGAAAATGCAAAAGGCTAAATGCACGATTCAACCCCCTTCTTGTGCACACTTTCACCCACAACATACACATGCATACCAAATCAAGAGGTCTTGCCTTTGGTTGAAATGGGGATTAGGTGGTGGGTAATTATGTAGGCCAATGAGCTAAACTTCTAGTAAAAAGAGAGCAAATGCATATACTAAGGGCAAAAAGGCCTAGTGGCACACTTTGTCCATGTTAACACAATCACAGACTTTTTCTTTTGCAATATGGCATACCTTCAACTCAAACTTTTTTCTAGAATTCTTTTTCAATCAATCTTTTCATTTTCATTTCTTTATTTTTTTTTTCTCCTTGGTGTGCCACTTGCTGAATTTGTTTTTGTACACATTGTTCCTTCCTTACACTTAAATTAGGGCGTGTCCTCATGCTCTCCCCCACACTTATGCTCAAGCACATATAAGAAATGTACAAATGCTCTCCTAGGCCTAAAGGGTTGGGAATTTTCATGGTTTTTCACTTTTGGCTAAGAATGGACAGTAAACCTCAATGGGGCTAAACAATAGTAACATGCAAAGGGTGGCTATAGGCGTAAGTGGTTATAAACAAGAAAAATGCCTGAATCATGGTGGGTTGTCTCCCACCCAATACTTTGCTTTAACATCCCAAAGTTAGACAATCAGGACCCTCATGGAGGGTGTGCAGCTTCAACTGACAAATTCATCATTTGATCTCCCAAATCCCTAGGAGTTGCATGAAGATGCATTAACCGATGCCTTTCAATGTCACAACAACTCATAATCTTGGGGTTCTCCAACTCAATTGCACCACTGGGGTATACACAAGTGACCAAGAATGGTCCCTTCCATCTAAACTTTGGTGTTCTAGCCATCATTTTTTACCGTGCTCATGCAACAAGGTCCACTGCCCTTCACAGGGCATCTTCCCCAATATGGGCGGATCATGAAGCTATTAGCTCAAGAACCCTGTCAATATGCATTAATTAGTTTTGAATGACAATAAAGCTAATTTAAAGAAAATACTTTGAAGAATGACTAATGATTGTCTTGAGTTTCTTGTAAAGATTATAACAGGATTCTATCATTTAGCAAGAGTAAGAATTACTCAAACGACGATAAAATTCACTCTGCATGTGTAAACATATTTATCTAATGTTGAGAGATATGGACTGAAAAGAAAGTGAAAATTATATCCTTATTCAAGCTTAAAAGGGCTAATGATTTGAAAAAGATATCAGCACTACAAGAAATCAAGATTCAAGATTTCAGAAAGTAGCACTGAACAACAAAAAGTATGTTTACAATGAAGTTATCAAGCAATCTCTGAAGACCAGATGTTACACTATCTACAATCGGCCTAATCACAAATCGTTCATCTTCATAAAGCTTGGATTGAAGATCTGAAGATCAAAGAATCATCATGGATCTATTACTGCATGTTAGAAAGCTTACTTCACTGTAGAGTGCTAAACATCACTGGAAATAGAGGAAAATTTGAATTTCAAATTTGAATTTGAAAGAGTCAAATCCAGGTATTAAAACTAGCTAATCATCTTTTTTGCCTTTGAAGTCAACTGTCCCAAGTCTTAGAAGAAAAATTTTAGAAACCATGGTTTAGAAAGTAAGAGTAATTTCTGAAGGAACTCAGAAACCTCTATTCCACAACGGCTTCTGCAAACTAATCTGATACACAGACAGGCTAGTCTTCTAGACTATCTTTCCAAGACACAAATAGAAGATCAAGATATGCCCCTGGAAGACCTAATCAAAGGCAACGATCACAAAGAAGACCTTCTATAAATAAGAGATGCTATGCTCAAACAAAAAGAGAGAGACTCCGTGCATAAAGAGAAAACTTTCTAAAAATCTCTCATCATCTCCAGTAAGGTTCATATCATTATGTAATCGGATTCTTTACTTGTAAAAATCTTCTTTCTACATTCTTAAATAGATTTATGTTCTTCTTAGGAAAAAATGATAGAAACGAATCATTCAAGTTTTCCCAAGATCCTTTCATGTATATGTTAAGGAAACTTGAGTGTAGGTTAGTTTGAGTGGCAACCCAAACACAAAACCTTTGTATCCTTGATTCGTTAGTGATCGCTGTGAGATAGCTTGGAAAGGCTAATGTAAAACTACTTGCAATGCAATAGTGAGTGTTCTTACTAGACACGATTTAGCTTGGAGAGGCTAGTCAAAGACTACTTTCAACAGGACAGTAACAGATGGTTTACTTGTCATGGGTTCAGCATGGAGAGGCTGGTGAATAACTATTCAGTTTAGCTTGGAGACAGGTGTTAGCTTGGAGAGGCTAGTGAACAACTACTCAGTTTAGCTTGGAAAAGCTGGTGAATAACTACTCGGTTTAACTTGGAAAGGCTAGTGAAGAACTACTCAGTTTAACTTGGAGAGGTTGGTGAATAACTACTCGGTTTAACTTGGAGAGGCTGGTGAATCACTACTCAATTTGTGGCAGCAGGGGTTGTCTATTAGTCACAAGTGAGAGCTTGGGAAGGCTAATATAAAGACTATCCAGTTGTTCTTTCTCGGTTGAGAAAGATGTTTTAGTGGAAGCTCAACATTTGTTAAGTACTAGATGTAGGCAGTTTTGGCCGAACCAATATAAATCTCTTATGTCTCACCTTCTTCTCCCTGATCTCTTTTATCTTTTTCTCTTTCGCTCTTTACAGTTCAATACCTGCTGGTTTAAAATCTATAATCACTCTGTTATATTTTACTAGTTGAACTTATGAAGACATAATGTTTTATGCCTTTACGTTATTTATCATTTACTTCAGAAATCTATTTTTTGAAACTACTAACTATGTTTCCACTGCACTACAAGTTTCATACTTGATTGTATCTTTGTTAAAAGTTTTAGCTATGCAAAAAGAAGTAAAGCACGATTCAACCCCCTCTTCTCGTGCATATTTCCACCTACAGAAGCACCTGGCAAACCAATGGTTGCTCACTAGGTGGAGCATCTATATCTAAAAACTTAGGACATTCTAAAATACCAGACTCATCATATCCCATGGAAGAAGAAAAAATGGAGAATGAGGGATCGAGATCCTTACAAAATATATTACCACAAGCATCATTAACTAAAGAATCAATGACAGCATACTCACTATTGGACTTTCATGTCCCCATACTCCATGGATAGTGTGCCAGCATAAACGTCAATTATAGTTCTAGCAGTTTTCAAAAATGGTCTACTCAAGATTAATGTATGCTAGCTGGCATTAATGTCATTTTCTATTTCAAGCACATAGAAATCAGCAGGGATTATTAAATCATTTACCTGCACTAAAACATCTTCCAATACTCCCTCTGGTTTTGTGATGTTGTGATTGGCCAGTTGAATTTGCAACCCAGATGGTTTAAGCTCTCCAAAATATAAGGATTAGTAGAGAGACTTAGGCATAACATTAATGCCAGCTCCAAGGTCAGCCAAGGCCTTTGTGATATGCAGGTTACCAATAGTGCAAGGGACAATGAATGTGCCCGGATCCTTGCACTTAGGTGGTAGATTGCATCAAAAATATAGTAAAGGTCACAACATAGGTCGTCTCTCAAGGAAGCTTCAATATTTAGTTGGGGATATTTGGGGTTTTGAAGAATAAAGTTATAGCAATTGAAATTGAAAGATAATGACAAGTAGCATTTTTGGTGTTAAAATCACACACTAAGATTCCATCAAACGAATAATGGCCCACAAATAAAATAATAATAAATGAAAGGTTGTGATTAAAACTTACTTTCCAAGTTTCAATCCTTGCCATTCACTTGGCAAAATATGATTGGTAAAGGTTATTTGGCCACCAAGTAACTTTTATAGTATTAAAAATCACACATCAAAACTTTATCGAATGAGTAAAACACCGTCCCCAAGAAACTTAAAATATCTTTATGTAGGCCCCAAGCCTAATAATCTATGTAGGTCCCATACCTAATACTCTACCTTGGTTCTCGGGTCTAGTTCCCCTAGCTCAGAACACTCTTAACCCTAATTCCATAGTTACTATTCTTCTATGAACTCAAAAATCACTATTCATGCCTGGGCCGAAATTTTTTTTTTCAACTTATCCATTGGGCCATCCACATTTTTCTACATCTCTCAAATTTTCAAGATTTTGACTAATAAAGTTTAAAGAAATTTTTAAATAATTTTTCGGGCATTACAAAGTTACTCTTGAATTTAATGGTTTAGGCAGCTGGCATAAAGAAGCTTGAAACGCTTCTAATACTCATGTGTAGGTATAAATGTGCACGAGAAGGGGGTTTGAATAGTGCTTTACTTCTTTTTGCATATCTACAACTTTTAACAAAGATACTATCAAGTATGTAGCTTGAAGTGCAACGAAAATGTAATTAGCAGTTTCAAAAAGTAGATTTCTGAAGTAAATAATAAATAATGTGAAAACATAAAATGTTATATCTGTATAAGTTCAACTATAAAACATAACTGAATAATTATAAACTTTAAACTAGCAAATATTGAACTGTAAAGAGCAACAGAGAAAAGATAAAAGAGATCAAGAAGAAGAAGATGAGACAAAAGATTTTATACTAGTTCAGTCAAAACTACCTATATCCAGTACTCAACAATTGTTGAGGTTCCAATAAAACATCTTTCTACACTTGGGAGAGAAAAATTAGATAGTCTTTACATTAGCCTTCCTAAGCTCTCATTTGTGACCAGTAGGTAACTCCTACTATCATAAATTGAGTAGTGATTCACCAGCCTCCCCAAGCTGAACTGAGTAGTTATTCATTAACTTCTCCAAGTTGAACCGACTAGTTATTCACTAGCCCTTCCAAGCTAAACCAAGTAGTTATTCACTAGCTTCTTCAAGCTAAATCAAGTAGTTATTTACCAGCCTCTCAAAGCTGAACCCATGACAAGTAAACCACTGTTATTGCCCCGTTGAAAGTAGTCTTTCACTGGCCTCTCCAAGCTAAAACCGTGACCAGTAAGAACACCTCACTGTCACGTTACAAATAGTTTTACATTAGCCTATCCAAGCTATCTCACACAGATCACTACTAGATCGAGAATACAAAGGTTTTGTGTTTGAGTTTCCGCTCACACTAACCTATACTCAAGTTTCCTTAACATATACGTGAAAAAACTAGGAAACCTTAAATGACTTTTTTCTATCATTTTTTCCTAAGAAAAACATAAATCTATTCAAGAACATAAAAATAAGATTTTTACAGTAAGGAATCTAATTCCATAATGATATGAACCTTACTAGATGTGAGGAGAGATTCTTATAGAGTTTTCCCTTCTTGTGCAGAGTCTCTCTCTAG
This sequence comes from Dalbergia cochinchinensis, assembly GCA_031216125.1. Classification (NCBI taxonomy): domain Eukaryota; kingdom Viridiplantae; phylum Streptophyta; class Magnoliopsida; order Fabales; family Fabaceae; genus Dalbergia; species Dalbergia cochinchinensis. Next base: position 27,965,195 of record CM062371.1, read on the forward strand.
ATATTTGAGCACAGTATCTCTTATTTATAGAAGGTCTTTCTTGTGACCATTGCCCTTAATCAGATATCCAAGTGACACATATTGATGAACCATTTGTCTCTTGGAAAATCATCCTAAAAGAATAAGCTGACAGTTTGTCAGATCTGTTTCAGAATCTGTTATGGTATTGAGGTTTCTGATATCCCTTCAGAAACTACTCTTACTTTCTAAATGTGGTTTCTGAACTCTTTCTTTTAGAAGCGGGGGAAAGTTCATCTAGCTGGTAAAAGAGATAGCATGCCATTTCTAACAATGGGTTTGACTCTAAATTTGAATTTCAAAATTCAAATTTCCCTCCTTTCCCCAGCAACATTCAGTGCTCCACAGTGAAGTGAGCATTCTAACGTGTGGTATCAGATCCTTGATGATTCTCTGATCTTCAGGTCTCAAATCCAAGCTTTATGATGATGAAAAGAATGCGATTAAGCAGATTGAAGATATTGTAACATATATCTCCATTTGAGTAAGCCTTGTTCTTGCTAAATGATAGAACCTGTTTAATCTTACAAGAAATTCAAGACAACCATCAGTCGTTCTTCAAAGTATTTTCTTTAAATTGGCTTTGTTGTCATTCAAAACTTGTTAATATATCTTGAAAGGGTTCTAGAGCTAACATCATGTGGAGTCTAATCTGACTGTTGAATTCCAGTGATTTCCTTCCTAATGGAAGCTACTTGAAAGGTGGGAAAATATTTCTAAAGGAAGAGTTTCTTTATGCCAGTCCAACTTTTCACAATCTCATCAAGAAGGTTGAAGAACCAATTTTCTACAGCACCCTCTATGAAGAAAAGGAATGCTCTCAATTTTACATCATCCACCTCCATCCCATTGGGTCTCATGCCAAAGCACACCATATGTATCTTCTTTAGGTGTTAGCGTGGCTTCTCCCCAGACAACCCATGAAACTTGGCTAAAGCATGAACCATGTACCCTTTTAGCTCAAAATTAGCATCAAGTCTGGGGTGTATAATTGCCAAGGACTGCTAAGCAAAGTCAGGAGCAATGCGCTCCCTTAGTGCCCTACTGCAATCTCCAATATTTGCTGTATTACTTGAAACAAGAAACAAAGGATCAGAGCACTTAGAAAGTTCCTCTTGTTGATGTTTTATTTGTTTGATCCGCCTTAAAGTTTTCTCAATTTTAGAATCAAGAGGTATTAAATTTCTGGCAACAAGGAATGCCTCATACAAGGGAATAATAAAAAAAATAAAAAAACTGAAATAAAATAAAATAATAAAATAAACAACTAAGTTCTAATGTCTCCCCGACAATAGCATCAAAATTTGACGTAGGATGCCATTGCCTCGTCAAATTCCCCAAAAATGCAGTAAAGGGCACAACTTAGGTCATCTTTCAAAGAGTCTATGTTACCCAGTTGGAAAAATTAGGGGTTTAATAATTGAAATTAAGAGAATTAAAATAGAAAAAGAATAAATTCATAATTAAAAACACTAGTACAAGGTATTCCTAGGATTGGAACTAGCTATCATAGACCAAATATTGAACACATTAGTGGCTATTAATAATAAATTACTAGTAATTATTCTAGTGATCAATCGACCTCTAGAATTTGACCAATGTAAATAACTAACAAATAGGATCCTAATTAATTAGAAATAACATTGATTTAAAGTACCAATTGCTATATCCTCATCACCAATCAAAAAGTTAATTCTAGTGTTCTCCCTCAAGCATAAACTAATGGATCCATTAATTTATGCCCAAAGGTTTTCCCTAAATGACAATTGCTAATTTAATTATTCCAATAACAATTGTAATAATCATAACAACAATTATAAGAATAGACACTGCATAACATTGAGAAAACTAATGCATTCAATATCAAAAGGAGGTCTCAAATATCATCCCAATCCATCCGGAAACCCTTATACTAGTCAGAAAATCTACTCTTCCATCTCTTGAGGATTACAATAGTGAAAATAAAAGAGAACCTGAAAATAATATCTATAATCCTTGCAACAAATCCCCAAAAAGAAAGCACCTTCACTAATGGAATCTCTAGAAAGAGAAGAATAAAGAAGAAGATGTAGAGAGATGTAAAAAGAGAATTCTAGCCTCCTAAATTGCATATTAGGAATTAAAACAAAAACTAAGATAAAATTATGTGTCAATCCCTTATATACTACTCTCTAAAATAGCCTAAAGTATGGCCAAAAAATAGATTAATTATCTATAATCTCATCATTACATCAATGCTACAGCACTAAAATGAGCAATGCAGCACTCTCCAGAGAGCGTTGCCTCGAGCTAGATCCTTGAAGCCTCTGCTATGCGCTACAGTTCTAAATGAGCACTGCAGCTTTCACCAAAGAGTGAGCCTTCACGGTTTCACTCCTTTTTAGCTCCAAGCTCCTTCCGAAGAGTTCACAGCCTTGTTCTTGACACTTTACACTTAATCCAAAAGTTCATGTGCATAAAACCATACTCACAGAGACAAGTTAAACACAACAAGCTCTAATTACAATTTATTACCAAAATCAGGGCAATAGTCAACGATTCTATCAAAATTACACAATGAGGAACAAGTCAAAAATGTCAAAAATCATAATTATTTACATTAATTACATTAATTAATTCCCATAAATGCCTCTTATAGGACCAAGATAGGAGGCCTCTTGGCCCAGATGGTTAAAACATTTTCATTATTTTTAAAACGTTTGAATTACTTATGATATTTAAAACATTTTCATTATTTTTAATTTAGTTCATCTATGTAACATCTTTGATCCATTTACTGAGGATCACCATCAAATCATTGAGGTTATATGAAGTAGGTATAACCACCCATGGTCTGCTTGGACTGACATCCTAAGAGATGTCAAAGAGATATGGCGGTAGGAGTGGAAGATAATTCTATGATTTATTGGCTTTTGTTAAAATATGTTTATATTATTTATATGCTTATGAATACTTATGTGTTGTGAGTTTTGTATATGCAAAGGATGTTCTACATTTTGTTTAAGTGTAACCCCCTAACCTATAAAGAAGTACGCTCGAGTCGTATTCAGTTTTAGACGTTAAAGGATCACTCCTTAGGACCTTAGCTTAACCTCAACTACTTGGAAAATACTTAGCGAAAAATACGGGCCATTTTTTTTTTTTTTTGTTCTTCTATTCTTTTAAGAAGACCTTACTTTCAAAAATAGAAGCCTTTGCGCGTGAATATTATTCGACACTAAACCACATAGATATAAGTGAACATACAGCACAATATCATCACCTAAACACCAAGACAAATCTCAAGCCCATCACATGAAATACCTTTACATATATAATATATGTCATCTAGCATAAGAGCCTCAGCAACTCACAAGCTATCCGAATATGTATACTTGTGCCACAACACACAACCACCTAGCTGTCTACTAAAGCCAATAGCAGTAAAAAGCGTAATGGATAAGCATGTCAAATTGCCACATGGGTCCGACATACAATAATCCAAACCAAAATGATAGTCATATGTCAAGAGATATAAGTGGGATAAATATCTAATAACCCTAACAATGTCTCCAGCATAACTATCTCTATCCATTCGTGAGCTCAAACATCAACTACCGGCACATCTTGCTCGTCTACCGACATACATGGAAATTTAAATGGGGTGAGAATCTTAATGAATCTCAGTAATGGTAAAACATGCATGGTGTCATCATTGTACGTCTCTAGCCCACTTGGTTTATTATAGAAAAGGTGTACATGCCACAATGCAGTCCAAATTTAGAGTTTTCGTAAACATCATTATCAAATGGACATTTCATTTTAATACGATCTTGATCATGAATGCATCAAGTTAGATATGTATATGCATGATAATGGTGTCACATTGAAATATACTTTTCATAAGGGCATGCATGCATAGAGAGAGTAAATGTATCACTTACGGCATATGCATGCATGAAAGAATGAATCATAATCTCATACGTACATGCATGCATGAAAAGAGACGAACATAGTCCTATGCACGTACATGCCTGCATGAAAAAAGTGAACATATATAGTAAACAGACACAAGACTTTCAACTTTCTTTGAACATAAATCATCTTCACTCATTCGTTAACCTCTTAAAAACACCTAGGCTATGAGCCCATACCTAACATATATTATGCAATCAACCATCACTGAATCTCAATCAATACCGAACCTCGACTAATTATAAATAATATTCATCAGTCATCACTGAAACTTGATCGGTACTAAACCTAGTGTAAAGGGATGTGAGTTCTCTTTTCAGATACATAGGCATGTAAACATTCATACTTTTGTTCTCCTTGGCTCGTTCCACGGTGTAACGCTTAGTACATCCGGCAATCCCTACTTGCTCCATTTTCCTTACATCGCAAGTGGGCCCGCAAATGCACTAAGTGGTACACCGCAATTGTGTCCTAAGCTCATGATGTCCTTTATCCATGTCTTAATGTATACTTAACTCAACACATCCCATTAATAAGACTCATTCAAAAATAATTATGAACAATGCTTAGAATAAATGCATAAGTAACCAATCCAGTCAACAATATCCAGTATAACAATTAATACCACATATATTACCAATGCAACTAAGTCAAGTATGTCAAAACAGTTATTCATAATCCAATCAAGCATAACAACCAACTATGGTAAATAATCATCTTGCATCCACTAAATATTTAAGAGTCACCAGTGCATTTAAAATTCACAGTTATAAATCTCATCTGCTAAACCGATTTGAGTTTGATGAGAAGAGTATTTTGAAAGACACATTTTTCCTCTTCCCAAGATATGTGATTACTATGGCCCACCTTCCTTCATGTTACAAGTTCTAAAAAATTTTCCTTCAAAGACTTTACAACTTCTAATTTTACAAAGTAGCCCCAAACTTTATAAAATTTACAAAACAACCCCTTACTCAAGTTTTCATTCAAAAGCATATTTTCCACTCCAATTTTGTTAAAATCACAGCCTGCACTTGAATTTTAGAATTTGCTCAAAAATCCTAAACTTTTGAGAAATTACATTTTGACCCCTAACCTTTACTAAAATTGCAAAACAACCCCAAAACTAATTTTTCCCTCTCGAACACATACTTTACTATTTTAGAACCCATTTTTACAGCTTTGCAACCAAAAACTCAGTTTTGCATAAAAACCCCTAAACTTTGTAAAATTACACTTTGACTTTGAAACTTTGCTAAAATTGTAAAATGATCCCAAACTCATTTTTCTCTCCCAAACGCATATATTACTGTTCCAGAGTCTATTTTGATAGTATTCCCACTAAAAATTCAGTTTTTACATAAAAAGCCCCTAAATTTTGTAAAATTACATTTTGACCCAAAATCTTTATATAATCACAAAAATACCCAAATTACATGTACCCACTCCATTTTTCATGTAGATTCCAAATATGTGGTTAGTTTCTCAAACAAAATTTTCCTTCTATGTGAACAAGCTAGGGCCAAAGCTATATACCCCAAAAACCAAGTCTTTGCAAAAACTTTGAAACATACATGAATGTGCTCCTTTTTATGTGTAGATTCTAAATATCAACATGGTTTTTGAAGCAAAGATTACTAACATAATGAACCCTCTAAATCAGTGACCTAACTCAAAAATATTAAAGCTTACTCAAAAATTTCATAAAATAGATAAAAGTGACTCTTTTAAAGTGTAGAATAAAGATATGGTATTGAGTTTTAAAACAAAAATCTCTACCTATGTCAAATAGAGGTGGCCGAAACCCTGAAGGAAAGGAAATGATGAGCTCTTCAAATATTTTCAAAAGAAAAGAAGAGTTTCAGCAAAAAGACCAACTTACAAGCTTAAACATTCATCCAAACTCAAACCTTTTTAACAAAACTTATAAAACAAAATAAGAAAACAAGTTTGACCACAAACCCCTATCCAAAAGAAGGTATTTTCTGAAGGTTAAGGCAGCCACAAGCTCCTTGAAACCAAAGATCACAAGAAAGGAATCAAAAGCTCCTCCTTCCTTCACCTACACAATTTGGCCAAGTAGCAAAAGGAGTATTGGAGGATTTTTCTTCCAAAATTGATGTGGATTTGGGTTTTTTGGGTAGAAGAAATGTGGAAAAGTGTCTTTGTTTGTTGGATTTGATGGAGAAATGAAGAAGTTATGAGGTTATAGGTGATAAAGGTAAATGGTGGAGTTGAAAGAAAATGAAATAGAGAGTGTTCTTTGAAAAAAAATGATAAGAAGTGCAGAATAGGGGAGTGAGTGGCAGCCAAGTAGAGGAAAAAAGGAGTGGTTAGGTTAGGGTTAAGGGTATTTTAGGGATTGGACAAAAAAGTGGGGATAGATTAGGTAGAAAATATACTAATTACGAGTAGTTTAGTAAAAATAATGGTCAAAATAGGATTAACTTGGTCTAATCAAGATTAATTTGAATTAATCATCATTAAAGGTGCCATTAGTCATAATAAAGTTGCTTTTGTTCTTAAGAGTGTCATAATATATAGCCACTACAAGACAAGAGCAGTGAGTGATGACATTATTATGTCTCTTCTTTGTCTTTAAAAGTGGAATTAGGTTTCCTTAATCATTCTTGGGCTTCAATTAACTCAAAATAATTATTTTGACTTAAGATTAATTAATAAAAATAAATTATTTTTAATTAGAGCCTAATATTGCCAATATCCCCTTAACTCAATTAGCACTGACTAGGGGTAAAATGGTAATTTTACACAAACTATCCGGGACTCACCCAAACATCATATATCCCCTCAAATCATCATACCAACTCTCGGGTGATGACTGGTCCGATCATTACTTAATCCCGTGTTAAATTACCTTAGGGGCATTTTGATAATTTTGTGCACGAGAAAACTCAGGAATTGAGATTTTCATATCGATTACTATCTAAAACACATATAGTCCCCATCAAACATTGAACTAACCCTTTGAGGATGGCCAAGACCGGCCATCCTCAATTCTTGTGCAAAAGTGACGTCAAAGGGTATTTTGGTCATTTTGCATAGAAGGGAAAATTAGGGTATTACACTGAGCACGAGCTTGCTGTTAAAAGGGCTTGGAGAATTAGGTCCTCCAAGTGACTACGAGACATATTCCATAATGTCCACAATGACCATATGAATAGCTTGTGGCTATGCCATCCTTAATGAGCTACGACACCACCAGGCCTCTGACCCCGACCTTCACAGATATGTCCAATAAGGGGAGACAAATCGAGCCTCACTAAAAGGTGGATTGCCACATACGAGTGGGTCAAGCACCCAGGAGTGGACCAATAAGCATATTACAGATCTTTAATCTTTCAACCTTTAATATAGTATTAAATGCTAATTTACTATAGTTGAATTGTGGCAAATACTATGTTTTTATGACATCATTGTACATATATGTGCAATCAAGGGAGTTAAACTGCCCTCTAACCAAAGGAAAGCTATTTTGGGAGACCCACACTCGAAAGGTTGAGTAATGAAGGGAGACTGGAGAGGTATGGGTAGATCCTCACTTTGACACCACTTATGTAAGTTTCAATTCAGGGATCTTTCTACTTAATTTTTATTACTTTTTTCACTTATGCCATAATTATTACTTACAATGTGTTTTATCTTTTTATTTTTTATTGGTAGCGTAAGTTTACAAACCTTTAGGAGCAGATACAGATCCAATACCAGACCCAAGTGGCTGAGGCTGGGCCCGATGCTGATATCCCTCTTCTTCTAAACGAAGAGGATGTCTAGGCCTAGTGGTTGGCGACCGTTATAAGGGTCACATATATAGGATGAGGTACTACCCTGATAGTATATCCCTATTCTCTAGCACTAGGTCTACTACTAGGATGATGCCTTGAGGGAACGTGTGCATGCCCTTAAGTAGGAACTATAACAGCAAGCACATCTCATCCAGCAATAGCAGGAGCAGCAAGTACAATTCCTTCAGCAGCTTCAGGAGCAGGCAGCAAGGCGAGCAGCAGCATCAACACAAGAAGACCAAGAAAGAAAAGATTAAATTCAAGAGAATGTAGAAGAAGATCACTACTAATGTAATAAGCTTCTTCAAGGACATGCAAGCCTCCAGATCCTCCGGCCCTGGCAAGAAGAAGCTCCCTTAGATGCCACTCCCCTCCATTTTTGAAGGCTCTTCACTATCTGATAGCGCAAACGACTCCGATGGGTCTGATGATGATGATGCCACTGACAATGATAAGGAGTTTAGCTAGTCTTTATCTAGTTTTTTTTTTAATTTAATTTTGGATTTTTTTACGTTTATCACACTTTATGTTTATTTTATTCTGATACTTTGTTTATTTAATTCATCAATTTATTTATTTTATTATTAGTTCATTATTTTCTTGCTTAATATCACTTTAATGGATAATTAAATTATTATATAAATAAATAAATAAATACCAAATAATCCATAGTTTATATAAATGAGCTACACATGGCAATGCAATCAGTTATTCAAAAAATTTATTAAAACATTAGCGATAGGTGAACCAATTGGAAATAAATTAAATTTTCAAATTAAATATTTTAAAAAATATTAACCCGTCGATAAACTCATCAGTAAAATTAATAAAAATCATTTTAAATTTTAAATACTTGTCAGTAAAATTAACATATCTCGTCAGTTATATTATTTATCTGACAACATCAGTAATGCCTTTAATACAATTGTACTGATTGATCTTCATTTTCTTCCATTAGTACACCCATCGAAAATTACTGACTGGTATATGTACACGTCGATATAATACAAACCAGTCAAAAAAAACCCATTAGTAATACCATCGATATTCTGTGCATTTCTTGTAGTGTATGAAATTAATTCAAAGAATATTTTTCTTCTAATTCTCTATTATTGATTCCTCCAAGTATGGAATTTTTGCATTTTATTGTACATGGAACATTACATTTTGGCAAAGCTGAAATTTTCTAAGTTGTATTGATTTATGTTCAATCCTTCAAATTAACTGATGATCATATCATATACTCAATATAGGGAAGAGAAGAGATAAGAGTCAAATACAAAATCACCCACTCAAATATGCAAGAGATGATCACAACTACTATGTTGTAAGTTCAACCGCATATCATATACATTATTGAAAATAAAAGAGAGTTTAATTTGATACATTATTAATATGAAATTATATATAAATAACATAATTTTTAAGATAATTATTTTAAATTTTAAATTTTTATAATATTGTATATATGTGTGTGTGCGTGTGTGTGTGTATAACACTAAATAACACAAGAACAAATTTTTCATATTAGAATGTTATTTGGTATATAACATAACTATTCATTATCTTAACAATATATGATATGTAACAGCCCAGGCTGCCTTATGGATTGACGACTGTTCCTACAAACCAACACGGGATCTTTTCAACATGCTTTGTCCTTACTCACACGCTTCCTGAGAAAATTTCCCAGGAGGTCACCCATCCCAAAATTGCTCTAAGTCAAGCACGCTTAACTATGGAGTTCTTTAGTGATGGGTTATCAAAAAGAAAATGCATCTTATTGGTATTGGTAGTACAAATCAATTCATATAAGCTGTCCTCAACTGCATAGTCTCATACCTATATAGTCTTAGGACCCCTCTTATTCTGGTGTGTAATCGATTCATTCATGTACCCCTCTGCTTAAAAGTCTGCTAGGAGTAGCTCATTGTCTGTTCCTTCTTATACTGGCGATCACTGTCTGCCCTCGTCACCAAGTATTACATGCCCATTAGCTTCTGCTTGGTTCATCTCCGAACCACACCATACTGGGAAAGGTGCTACTTTGATACCATTTATGTAACACTCTTCATACCATAAAGCTATGCTTAAGCCATAACCTTATAGTGAGTAGTTGTTACTTGTTAACTCTGTTTGATATTAGAGGAGTATATATATTATTACATATGAGTCTGCTTTTGCTTTAAACATAAAATGCTCTCCCTTTGAGTCACTAAATTTGAAACATATATATTACATCAAAAATATATAATTGTAGTACCTGATGACTAATCAACAATATCCACAACTATATCAAACCCTTGCCCTGGTTCACGCAGGAACTCGCTAGTCTAGGTAGGGTACTACCCAAAGATTCACTAAAAGAAAATCAAAAGAACTAATTAAATTCTCTATCATCAGTTCATCAAAAGGTCTGGATCATAGTCCCAATACCAGCCAAGAATCTCCACAAAATAATCACCATTATCGCAACCTATGTAAAAATATAATAACAATAATGATGAGAATCAAAGATTTCTAGTAGGAAAAACACTAGTCTACTACACAGTGACATCTGAGATAGTATTAAAATGATTAAAGTATCTTCAATTCCCTTTAAGATAAACAGTTTGCTTATTTATTTTCTTATTTAACATAGTATTATGAGTGCACTTATGCTTGAGAATAAAATCATAGGATTTGTTAAATAATTAGTCGATTTTCTGGTTGTCTGTATAGCAATTAGTTTGTTTGCTTTGCTACTTCTTTATCATAGTCTTGTTAGTAAATTTAGGCTTGAGAATAGAACTCATTAGATTCCCAATATACTTCTCATCTGATGTATTGCCAACGATGTAACACCGTCGTGTTACAACCTTATATAGTTCAATCGGTGTAGTACGTCTACTACAACCCTTTTGAATCATGAGCTTACAATCAAGTAATTAATATTACATAAGGCTTATTTCTTAAGTTTTCTTTCCTCATAAAGTCTTGAATCTTTATTTAGGAAGTCTTATGATTATTAAGTAAAATCTCTTCTTAATAGTTCTATTTCTCATGCTTTTGCTTTGAAATTTCCTTGAAATCTCCTTAACTCTGATAAGATTTTCTCTATTAAGTCTCCTGAATTATTGTGAGACACTTTTCTTTAAAATCTCCTGAATTTCATAAGACATATTCTCTTCAGAATCTTCTGAATTCTTATGAGATTTTCTGTTCAAAATCTCCTAACTTCTTATGAATCTTCTCTACAAAAACTCTCTTTAATTTTTATGAAATTTATCAGTAAAATCTACTAAACTTTTTATGAGATTTTTCTGAAAGAAAATGACTAAACATTTTATGAGAATCTTCTATAAAATCTATTAAACTATTACGAGATTTTTCTATACAATCTGTTAAACTGTGATGAGATTTTTCTATAATGTCTACTAAACTGTAATGAGATTTTTCTAGAAAGTCTATTAATCTTTTATGTGATTTATTCACAATAGAAACTTATAAGACTCCATACTTATTAATTCTTGAAACTTTCAAGAAATTAAACCAAGTTTCTTTCATAGATTTCAAAGCCTTTTCTTCTACGAATCAAATCTCATCCTTTTTCAAGAAACTTTATCATCATACTTCAAAGGGAGTGGCTAAATGCCACTCCCATTTACACTAACTTTTGTTCAAATGCCCTAAAATATCCTTCTTTGTATTTGATAATACAACTAATAATTTATTGTTATTTCAATATACTATTCAAACTTATTATTATTGTTGTTGTTGTTGTTGTTATTAATTTAAAATTAACATTTTAAATTTATTTATTTTATTTCTTTAATTTTTTTACTTTTGAAAATTTTCCTCAATAATTTTGTATAAATTTATTATAATAATATTGATAATTAATTTAATCATAAAATATTTAATATTGATTACATCATTATCTTACCATGAAATATTATAAGTATATATAAATTACGTGTTTAATATATATTTATATATAAATATTAACTTAAATTTTAATATTTTTATAAGATAATAATTGCATAATAGTGAATGTTTTAGATGAAAATAATAAAAATAATAAAGTGAGAAAATTAAATTGTAATATATAATATGCGTACCCAATATTATATCCAATAAATATAATTTGATCAAATATTGAATAAACAACTTAGACTAGTCTGTGGGAAGTGGCAATAATCGCTCCTATTTGTCTATTGTTATTCCATATTTATTATCTTTACTTGATGATTCCTAAAATGCCCTTAAACTTGCTTTAATTTTTTTTTAAAATAAATAGTTCACAAAAGCTCTAGCCAACAACATAGACTAGCTAGAGTGGAAGTTTAATAGAATACACTAAACAAAGCTAGAACATCACCCTTTTGCCATTTACAAGCACTCTACACTCCTAATATTCACCTGTAAAGATCTGCTACCTCTAATTTCAATCACCAAAATAGAAGAAAACATATAAAGAAAGCCTTCATTTTGCCTTATCCACCATGGTTCTTCCACGTATTGAGTTACAGGAATAAGAAAGTGCATCGGTAGGAATAACATAAGAAAAGGCCGCAATACATCAACATCCAAATAATCCACACAACAATGTATTTTTAATATATTGCTACTATGGCATTTTTAATTTATATTTAAAAATTATAATAATTATTATTAAACATAAAAATTACTAACTTAAATATAATTTTTAACAACTTGAATTAAAAAGTATAGTGAAATGAAATCAAATAACTTACAATATAATCACATATACAAACTTTTGACACAAAATGTTTCAAGAAAATTATATTTAAATGATAGAAAATGTTACTCATCAATAGCTAATATCGCTTGTTGCATTAAAAATAGTGGCAAATGTCATCAACTTAAGGGTACTTTTTCTCACTATTTTTTTTATATTTTTTGGTATAATAGTAGCAAATGTCAGAGATTTTTTTATGATTTTTTTTTATGGAATTTTGATATTATAAGATTTGTTATGTATTATTTTTGCACAAGTATAACTTAAAAAAAGTGTTATATTTTATATTTAATTAGGAATTTTTGGTGTTATGCTAGAAATTTAATTATAGATAATTTTTATGTTTAACATTAATTATTAAAATTATTAAATATAAATTTGAGTATTATAGTAGCAATATATTGGAAATATAAAATAAATTTTTAGTTATTGGTGTTTAGAAATATCACAAATAAAAATAATAAATAAAGACTTGCAATTGATAATTGAAATTATATTCTAATACACAATTCTTAATTTACTAAATTTAGTTTTGAAAAATTAAAATAAGTTTAAGGGCATTTTAGGAATCATATAAGTGGAGGTAATAAATATAAAGTGGCAATAGACAAACAAGAGTGGCAATAGCCACTCCCTACTTCAAAATACCAATCTTTCAGAATTTATAAAATTATTTCTGGTTATATTCTGTTAAAGTATCCAAATATCTCATTCTTTTTAAAGAACCAAAAATTCTCTTCGATTACATAGTTAAATCTCTGTTATCAACTCAATAAATTCACTAGACTTTCAAATATGCATCTTTTATATCTATCAAACTCATATATATGCATCTTGAAAATAAATTTTAGATTTCACACACATAATTTCAAATATATTTTAAGAGTTTATCTAGCAAAAACAGTCAAACAAAATTACCAACTAATAGACATAAATTTTTCCTACCTTTCTTCCAAGTCTTATGTTAGATCTTTCTCTAATTTTTCCTCCTCTAAACCAAGCCTCAAGACCTTTTTCCAGCCCTTCTATGAGCTATTAGTTGGACTGATTTGAAGAGGAAAAAGAAGATTTTGGCTTGAGTTTGATGTAGAGAAAGTGCTCTTGGACTAGTTTATGTATTTATCTAAGTGTATCCTTCAAGAACTTAAAGGTTTCATGGAGTTTCAAGCAGAAAGAAATGAAGAAGATGAAGAAAGAAGAAGGGAACGTGGTCGCTGTCCAGAAAAAGAAGAAAAGTGCCACTTTTTTTCATTTCTCCTTTATATAGAAAAACTTACTTGGAGAGTAAGTAAATAATTATATATATTTTCGAATCAATTTGCCTTGTATTAGTATTAGAAATGTCCATATTTATTTGATTGTCATAAGTAAAAATTATGAGATATGAATAATATCCATTATTTATACCAGATTCAGTGTTTTAGTGTATCGGTTATCACCATTTCGGTGTATCAATTATTACCATTTTGGTACCCGATTGACATAGAAGAAACTTTATCGGGTTAAAATATCTATTTACCCTTATCCTTGTTTTTATCTATATCCTTACAGGATCTCATTCTATCTCTTCGATTAAAATATTATTATATTAATTTATTATAATATTAAATTAATTTTCATTTTTTTTAACATAATTCTTATATTATTGTGATCATAACTGTGTCTGTAAAAACTTTTAAATCCCAATAGATTATTCACATTTAATTATTTTATCACAAATAATACTAAAAAAAGAGTCATTACATGATATATTTCAACAATTTCTCATGTCCTTGCTCTTACACCATTGCCTCATAATTAGTTTGCAATAATCTAAACAAGGATTTATTAGTAAAAAAAAGTTATCTATAATCTATAATACTAATATTCCAGACTCGTTCTAAAGAACGTTTTACAAGTATCGCTTATAGAGTAACTTATGGCTCATGATTTTTATCACTTTGATCATCAATTATTTTGTTATAAAAATTACCTTCATATCTATTTCATTAATACAACATAAATATTTCACATTAAATATTAGATTTCAAACCATTGCAATTCTTAATTCAAATGATATAACTGATCAAAATATGCCAATCTAAATTATTTAACATTAAAAATGGATACTCACGTGATACATATCTTTTTCTATTTTTTATAATATTTTTTATTTTTTCAATTAAACACGTGTTTTCCATATTAATTGCAAAATTTTAAATTTCGAATTTGTAACATCCTAATTTTTAACCCAATACTCTAGAACATATTTAGGTTAATCATTAGTCTGTTACTTCATAGTTCTCATTTAACTTTGAATTACTTAAATGGAAAATACGGGTAATTTTTTTTTGAAATAAAAGTGAGAGCCGCAAGATGCGACATAAGCGTAAACCATGCAAAGTAAACAATCGCCTCACAATCATCATAACATAAGGCACATCATGAACATCAATGAATATAATCTCATATATATATAACTTGCCCACTTATAAGTGGGACTTAATTCAAGACAAGGGAAATACAACCTAAAACATAAAACATAATCTACTCCCCATGAGTGCATCTAATAGGATAACCTCTAAACAAAAGAAGGTTTATCCCCATCTAAATGGTGTGTGTGCCCTAACCCGGTACTCCATTGACGATCGCCACCTCATCGGCCCATCTCGCGAACGAGGCAGATATCCGGAAATCGGGCGAAGCTAGCCTGACGCGGAAGAGGCGGAATGGGATCGAGGGTGACCCCACGCAGATGGTCGCATTCTATCGTCACAGGTAAGCCGTGGTCGAGTCACTTCAGATCCTCAACCGCCTCCCCTTATCCGTGGTGGAGAGGCGCAGTCCTCGCTATACGGATGGGTAGGCGGGTCCTGATGGGTGCCTCGAAATAGGTCCGGCACATAGCTCCGGGATAATCTCAAGCATGGCTAAGGCGGCGTGTGCCTCACGGAGTACTCTCGCGTCATGACGCCGCACGCCAAAACCCGCCGCCGTCGCCATAGGGTGCGCCGGGGAGAAGTGATGGTGTGCACGGATGAGCTGGCGGGCGCCCTACAAACATGAAAATCCGCACCGCACGCCTTCAAAATGGTATGACCCGTGAGTCGGTCATAGTGCACCTCCCATGCTCGGGTGTCCATGAATGCAATAACGCCGCCATCTCAAGACGTGATTTTGAAAGAAAGAGATAGAGGGAGTGAGAATCTTACTAAAGAATCTCAGAGAGCCTCCTACTACCTAGTGTCATCATCTACGCCCTCAGGAACCTTGGGTTTAATTATATGAAATGACCGAACATGCATTTAGTTCATTTTAAACTTCAAAAATATACTTTAGCTGAGTCCGTTCATTTAGGATGATCTTAATGTCATGAATGCAACATAATGGAAAATGTATGCATGGCACTACCTAATGCACATACATAACATCAAGCATCATCATCATTGGTGGCATAAAGTGGCAATAGTAACATTCATATGGGACAAAACTTAGTGACATAATCATAATCATGAACTTTTCTTCCTCATGGGCCACCCTAAAAGACAATCGAACTGGGGGTGCTCGAACTGGTGTCACCTAACGTGTCATCTAGGTTATGAGCTCATACCTTAACTAGTCGTCACTAGTTCTTACTTACCACTTAACGATAAGCGTTAGATTGGCAAAATCCTTTGACTATCCGAGTACAAGTTGTGGGGCAAATCTCTTAGGGTGTTTCAATAACCGGTGTCACCTAAGAGTATAAATGGTACTGATGTCACATGAGTTCTATGGAGGTGCTCACTAACCTGTCATCCTAGAACCCATCTTTAGTACCTTAATTTTCAAAATCTCTTTAAGTCCCCAAATTTAGAAATTTGGGCCAAAACGGTCATTACACCGAGTTTCCTTCCAAATTTGTCGGAAATTACGCCAAACGTGTCATTACAATCAATTTCTTCCAAATTTGCTTTATGCCACATAAACATATAACCTCATAAATTCCTCATATGTATAACATCATCATCATTAGCATACTTCATGCATCATCATACATCATTCAAACGCTTACCCTCACTAGAAGCTTATGCTTTGACCTCTTACGGGTCTTAATCTTGGAGATATAGCTCTCTAATATCCGCTCATATTTTATGCCCCTAAGGCTCATATTAAACATCATTCTTCATTCTCATGTTCATACTTTAAATCTGAATAGCATAGCAGAATCTCTAACTTGTTTTTACGGGGTTCTAGAACTTACGCTTTAGACCCTCTTCTCGTTCCGCCTTCGCCTGAGGCGCTATACATTAAATCTAAATCAATTATGAGACATTCCTATGCTTAAGGACTAATTATTAATCATGTTTATCATGTTGTAAGGGTGCTGGACAGATTCCAGAAAATTAAATGTTCTAAGAGTTCTACATTTGCATTTTTACGGTTTTCTTAGTTACTAGTTTCCGTAGGTGCTAGAATTCGATTCTAACTCAAATGATACCAAGTTTTTCATGTCTAAACAATCTAAATCTGATTATGTTCCCATTAAAACAGTTTGGATTGGTTCCATAAACAAATGGGTCAAAACTATGTTAAATTCTAGCTTTACGGTATTTCTAGTTAGCTAGTTTCTTACCTATCATGCATAGGTTCGCTACTACATCATCACATGATATTTTCACACATTCCAACGTGATTAAAACATGATGATACAGCATCACATTCATGACATCAGAACCGAAAACATCTTCCGACAATAAGAGAATTAAATTGACATTTCTAGGTAAAGTTAACTAGTTTTCTTGGAATCAATTTAGAATTTCTAAAACTCTTGCAAAACATTTTAATTCATCAAGAGGCTAAGTGAAGCCTTAGGTCACTGACCAAAACATATTCCATCCCCTAAAAGAGATTGGAATCACAACTTATAACGACATAACCTTATAAAGAATTGTCAAACTTTAAGGAAAACTCAAAACATAGGCTATTGGTCCTAGTAGCTAGATGTAAACTCATTGGAAGTTCATTCTTCACTACTTGGTTTGAAAAACATACATTCAAAGTATGGTTTACATTAAACTTTAACTTGGAATGAAATGGGCAAGTCTTTGAGCTCTAGGTTCTTAAGTTACGCCATAAACTAAACGTGCTCATGCTTTTCATTTTTAATCTTGCTTACAAAGTAAAATGATGACTTGAAATTAAATATGAAAGGCATAACTTAAACGTGCAAACTTGAAAGTAAATGTGCAAGATTCACCTTTATTTTAGTGCTCTTGGCCCAACAATAATCACTTTAAGGCTAAATAGATAGGCATTCGAGAAATTAATAGGGTGATAATGCAAGTTCAATTCTTTATTTTAGTGCTCTAGGCCCAACAACAACTGACTTTAAGGCTAAATAGAAAGGCTTCGAGAATTAAATTAAGTGAAGATGCAAGTTCCATTTTAATCTTTATGTTCTTAGGTGATAGCTTGTAAGTAAAGATGCATAGCAAGAATGTAAATATGAATGCAAGCATAAAATAAATTATAAGTTCATTTTATCTTTCTAGAGCTCTTAACAAGACTTTAAAGGAACTTAAACCTCAACCCAAACTCATCAAACCAAGACAAAGTAAAAGTCTAGAGTTCTTAGAACTCAACATACCATATTTAGAAAAATCAAACATCTAGGCATGAAAAGGAAAAGGTAATGGCCAAACTTCAAGGAAAGAAAAGAAATGTTTGAAACTCTAGAATCCATGATCTTGGTGATATACAAACTCCAACATCATGAGACCTCATCATTGAGTCATTAGAACCATTTTGAAACAACATCAAAGTTAAGGTTCTCAAAAGTTCAAGAAAGGAAAATCTAGAAACACTTTTGCTCAAGAACCAAATCAAGCTCTAGAGTTTGTTTCAAGTGATGAACATCATCATGAAACTCTCATCATCAAGCTCTCATTCCTTTGTTCTCCAAGGCCCATGGCCGAAAATGAAAAAGGTAAAGGAAAGAAAAGAAGTTCTAAAAAGAATCAAGAGAAACTATGAACTTTAAGCTTAGAACAAGAACTTTAAAGAAAGAACACATGAAAGAAAATCCCTACTTGGTGTGATGAACTTGAAGATGGAAGAAGAAGATGAAGATGATGAAGAACTTGAAGAACTCCAAGAACTCTGAAGAACACAAAGACTTTGAGAGAAAAAGAAAAGCTGGAGTGTTTCCTCAAACTTAGCAAATGATCTAAAAAGTGGTGCAAGCTCCTCAAGGCATTCTCTATTTATAGAGAAATGAAACAAATGGAGGATGCTCATGGGTGAGGATGAAGCAGCCATGAGGTGCAGAATGGAGGCTCTCCATGAGTTCCATGAGGTGGAGATAATGTGTTCTGAGGTATGGTGAGGTAGGGCTCAAGGTATGGCCTCAAGCATGGTTCTTGAGTGAGAAAAATAATTGGAACATGTGGCCAATGGGAGTGGGCTGGCCGAAATGCATCAGCCAAGGGAGGAGAGTTTTCTTGCATTTTAATTGTAGTTTAGAGTTGTGTTTAGGTGTATCTTGGTTATGCTTAAGATTAGGAATTTGTAAGAAAGTGTTTAGGTAAGGTAAATGGGTAATTAAGGTGGTCTAGACATAATTAAGGAGTGGTCTTGCACCATTAGAGGGTTAAATCTCAATTTAGAGTTTAAACAACTCTAGACTCATTTCCTTGATTTAAGGAATTGGAGAGAGAAACACTATTCATGATTCCAAAGACTAGGAATCTTGAGTTCTAAAAGGGATTTAAGTTTAATCTAAGCAATTTTAGGTTCTAATTAACTTTAATAAATTATTTTGACTCTAGATTAATTAGGAAATAAATTAATCTTCGCTTAGAGCCTAATATTGCTTAGGTTTGCTTAATTACGCTATTAAGCTTAAAAACACTATTCCAGGCAAAATCGTAATTCGCACTAAAACTGCCCGGACCACGGGACTTGAACAGATACTCTAGACACATGAAATCATGTTTTTAAACCTCTGGGAAAGTTCCGGCTCAAACGGCACCTTTACCCGCCAGAAAAACGCTATAGGTATTTTTGGTCATTTTGACCTGAAATCATGAAACTAAATTTTCGCTCCAAAGCATTCAAAGGCCATTCAATCCTCTTCAAACATTGAGTTGACCCTTCCGAGGATGACCGAGTTGGTTACCCTCGAGTTGGTCGAAATGACCTCGTGGGCATTTTGGTCATTTCTGATAAAAATCGGTGTTCTGCACTTTCCTTGATATTTTGAATTTTAAATTCAATAGACTGCTTAATTTCTATTCCACAACAAACTGTAATCTAATCAAATTAGTGCAAAAATAAAATTGGAAATAAAAATTATTACTACCAAGAAAGGTCTACTATAATCAAAATATAAACCCCTTAAAATACTTCTAGAATTTGTAATATATTCATTGCTACAAAAGATGACCACTTATGCTAATCGAAATAAAACCCTTAACTTCTCTTAGAATTTGCAATATCAGTTTGTTGCTGATATCTCTACTGCATAAAGCTTTAGTTTGAAATATTAATACCTCACTTCATTTCTCCTCTCTATGCTACAACTTTCTTTTCTCTTTTATTCTTCCTCTCATATTTTCATGTTTTTTATTTCTCTTCGTTCATTATCTATTAGTTTTCTCAAAATACATTAATTTACTTAATCTTTTAATTTTCTTCTTCATGGTGTATATTAAGGAATAAGAATTTGTAGGTTAGAAAATTTAAATATTCCACTATTCTTCTTTGAAGCTCTTTTCTTCTTTATGAGACTTATTTTTGTATAACATTTTTTTAGTTTGTTTAGTATTTTTAATTTGTATATATATATTATTATTTTATACATTTAAATGTTTCATCAATGAAATAAAGATTTGATTTTTTGGAGTTTTCTTAAAATAAACCAATTTATTTATCCTTTTTATTTTCATTATTTATATCCAATTTATTTCTACCTTTCTTCTTTGTGATTTTTTTTGTTTCATATAGAGATTTTTCTATGTTTATTTGGTCTTTTACTTTGTATATACATCTTAATGATCTTTTTCTATATTTTATGCAGGAGACAACTACTAGGTTATAGGTTTAACTGCATATTATTCAATTCTTTGTGGCAAAGGTAATTGTATTTTTTGTAAATAATTTAATAAATATTTTATCGAATTTGAGATTAATTTTATTGTTGCATAAATGAGTATTAATAATTTTATAATTTTTTTCTTTTTAGAATTTGAAGCCACAATTAAGTAAAGGAGATGCTATTGATGAACTATCCTAACTAGTCATTCACTAAACTCAAAGTAGTAAACATTAAGGACAAAGAATGATTGAAGATTGTGTTTGGTTTTACTTCTTTTTTATGTTTGATTTTGTTTTGCTTATTTGTTTGGCATAACATTTATATGAAAGGGAATTGTTGTTGTGTCGAGAGCAACACTTTCTTGAGTCAATTTAGTGCACAACCAAGCTAGCAAATGATTCCAATAGTAATATTAAACAAATGCATTAGCTAATCTCCATTGAAATTTGTTTATGTTGTTCCACATTCTTCAATTTCCATTGTGCATTAAAATTGTATAAATTAATTGTTAACTATTATTCTTTTTTATTTTGACGTGAATCGAATATACTGATATATGTATATCTATTGATTATTTTTCTTCTAATATATGCATTTATTGATCCATTTTCTTTTCTCATGCTAAAACTTTAAATTAATTGATAAAATTTAAAATATTATCTTTGTATCTATATACAATCCACATTTATTTGTGTTTGCTTTTTCAAGGCATAATCATTATTAATATATTATTTTTTTTAGAAAAATATAATTATCTATAGATTACTAATTTTATTTTCCAAATCTCCACCTAACTATTTAATTGAAAAAAAAGATAATATTACACATATAAAAAAAATAGAACATAGCAAAAATTAATAATAAATTATATTATTATCTTTTTTAATAAGCCTAATACTATGATGCTAATATCTATATCAATCAATAACGTATAAATACTAATAGTATTATTATCCTTTCTGTTATCATTTTTAAAATTTTTCTTTTTTAAATTTTTTTTTAATAAATCCATAAATACACGTATGTACATAGGGATTCAAATTTCTGCAAGAAATGAGATATAAGGACCCATGATAGGGATGAGGATGGGGATGAGAGCAAAATTATAAATGAGGACGAGATTAGAAGAAAAGTTTCTAACTTCAAATCTATAGCTTTTGAAAATCATATATATATTCCATATTTAATTCTTTCAAACTTAAACATTTCAATTTGTGAATTTCACAATTGTTTCATCTTTTTTTTTTGAAAAAAAAATTTAATTTTTCAAAATTAAAATATTTTTAAAAAATAAATTCCATAATTTATTCTTTTTTGATAATGATACTAATTATTTATTAATTTATAACATATATTTTAAAATTGATATTTTAATCTACTAAAAGGATGTATGATGAGAGAAAGTGTAATTGAAATCACATAAATTAAATTTATTCATTAATTTTTTGTTAATTAGAAAATATATTGTTATGTTTTGATAAATTAAATACTTTAATTTACTAAAAAGATCTAAATGACTAGGGATGACAAAAAAAAACTAATGAAAATAGATACACGCGGGAATTACTCGCAAAAATAGAATGAGAATGAGGATAGATTTTGTCTTTTTGGGGATAATTGATAGGCAAAAGTTCCCATTTGTTAATTAGAGCAGGGATAGGGATAACATACCCTCATTTTTCAATTATCTTTATTAAATTTGCATTCTGTATGCATTTTTAATTTGGATTATGTTGCATTAGTGGTATTTGTTATTAAGGAGATTTATGTTTTGAATTTAAAAATATTTTTAATTTTTCTCTTTTTGAAATTTTTTAATAAACCCATGAATACCTATAGGGAGTCAAATCCTCACAGGGATAAAGAATGAGAACCCATGATGAGAATGTGGATAGGATCAAAGCAAAATTCCAAATTGGGACGGGGCGTGAGACATGTTCCCTTTCTCATGGATACTCATTGTCATTCCTATAAATGGCTCATGATATAATTAAATTATCCACTTATTCTCTTTCATTTTTTTAACAATTTCAACTTTCAAAATGTGTAAAATATTCATAAAATAGACTCTTTATTATTAGTTATAAGTTATCTACTAAGATTTTTTCAGCCTTATTATAAACATGATATTTGAAATAAGATATAAAATAGAATGACACATTTATATTTTTCTCCATTCTTTTAATTATTTAATTATTAACTTATTTTCAAAATAAATTTATATAT
The DNA here is from genome assembly GCA_031216125.1 of Dalbergia cochinchinensis. Taxonomy (NCBI): domain Eukaryota; kingdom Viridiplantae; phylum Streptophyta; class Magnoliopsida; order Fabales; family Fabaceae; genus Dalbergia; species Dalbergia cochinchinensis. Next base: position 27,987,993 of record CM062371.1, read on the forward strand.
TCAATTTTTTATAAAATATATTTAAATAAACTATTATTTATTTTCCTCAATGACCAACAAATTATTTTTTATTATCACTCAGTGCAATGCAAAGGTAAAACGATTAGTTTTAAATACTATAAATTTTAAATTATCATGTAATTATGAATTACGATGGCATAAAAAATGTTTAATGTCAAAATTCATACCGAAAGTAATATATGACTGGTTCGTAATGAAAAAAATAATATTAATAATATATCAAAATTAAGTTCATGAAATAAATCATTTCATAACAAATTGATTTTAAAAGAGGAGAAATATACAATATCTTAGTGTATTCAATAGGAAACCTGAGGTAACTATGCCCTTTCAAATCTCATTGAAAACATACCAAAAATTAATTATGATTTACCATTAGAATAAAATATTTTATACTGTCAGCCTATCATATGTTATCATAAGAGTCAATTTTGACATGGTTATTGTGAAAGTTATATATTTTTAAAGATGTTATAATCCATGATTAAATGACTATATAGAAATTTCATATTCATTATCTATAAAAATTAATTTTTTATTTTTAAGTTATATGAAAATAATGAAAACAAGAATAAAACCTGAAAATAAGATTTTAGACTTTGATAGGTTAGTATTTTTATTTCCTGTTTTAATAGTGCAAAACATTATACTAAGGTTGTATTAAAATTAATCTATTTTCGATTGTCCTAGTAAGCATAAGATATGTAATTTAGACATTCAAAACATAGTCATGGTATGATACCCAGCATATACGTGGCAGCCGATAAGTTCCATTTTGCCCCAAGGTCCCCTAGGACCCACCCGTGTTGCTGGGAAAGCCTCGGAATGCCCGGAGAGCCCTTAGTGCAGCTAATGTGGTGAACTGTCACCGCTATAGCAGTCCAAGACCGCTATAGCAGTCACAGTAAGGTGACTGTGGCATTTTGGGCATCAGGGGAGAATGGCAGCATCATCTAGGGCGTTCTGGGGATCGCTATAGAGGTCTAGGACCGCTATAGCGGTCATGTGTGGGTACAGCATGTGTTTTGGTCCTCTGGGGACTACTATAGCAGTCCAGGACTACTATAGTGGTCGTAAGTGGTGGGTAGACTGCTATAGCGGTCATAGACTGCTATAGCGGTGTCAGCAGTGCACAGACAATGCAAAACGCGTCGTTTCACATTAATGAGACCCCCAACCCCTTTTTAAACCCTTCAAACTCAGGATTTCACCCCAAAATTGAAATCCCTCTCTTCCCACCCCTCTCCCACTCCTTCCTCACATAAATCCACTTCAATCCTTCTTCCTCTAAGAGATTAAAAGTGAGATTTATGGGTTTTGTTGTCTTTATCCTTCTCACTTTGTATTCTAGAGTTTGGGTTTGTTGCTTGTCTCCATTGTTGTTAAGTAGAGATGCTTCCCCAACATTGTTAGAGTTATGTTTGAGTATTCTCAAGATTGTCGGAGACTAATCTTGTGTTTTGTGGCTCCAATGGTAGACATTGGTACCGTTCTTTCTCCCCAGAGCTCCGTTAAGGTTGACGTCACCATTCCCTCCCCTCCAAGTGAGTGGGTTTGGAACCCATGACCCCAATGTTAGTCATTAGAGTTAATTTCCATCAAACTATTATTGATTGCATGGTTTACAAGGGATTTCAAGATATTAGAGCCTCCGTTGATTTGTTATAGTTATTGAAATGGCAAATTCCAACTAAAGCATGAAATATTTGTTTTATTGCAAACTCATAGGATCATTATTGTTAAAGGATTTTATCACAAGAGCTAGAGTATTACTATTATATCTTGAATTGAGATTTCCATGATAATATTTTGAATGAATGATTTACGAATTTTAGAGTTGTGCTCAGAGAAATATTAGAGTAGTGATGTAGAGAAAATGATACATACATTGGTTTTAGAGACGAACCAGTAACTATAGAGAAATAGACAGTGAGTTAACAGCTAACCCTGATCATTAACCTTGGTACCAAGTTGTCCCGAGAGGACAATCTCATAGAGCAGAGAATAGAACCTATTTAGGTGTCCACATTAGATCCCTGATGGATCATATAGTATAATATTTCAGTTCTTAAAGGACCATAGAGTAAAGATTCCTGTTTCTCTTGTAGAGTATTGTTATTATAATTTCAAAGAAGTTTCTATTTAGAGCTTTTATATTCAAATGTATATTAGTATGATTCCAGAGATTATTGCATTAACTGATTTTAATTATTTGTATATAATTATCTATCTTCTTGGTCATCCCATGAGAAGGTTATGGGTGAGGACCTACTCACTGAGTTTTAGATGAAACTCACCCGTCTCCTTTTTCCCATTACAGGTGTTGTAGACGCTGCGGGTTCTCCTATTCCACCTCCACCCCCGCAGTAGAGATTTATTGTTCAGTGATGTAACATCCTCCTAAGTACAACATCATCCTTAAGTCATTACATCGTACTCGAGAGTTGTTACTTATCAATTAGCGGACCTTTCTTAAATATCTATAGCTAGTTTGATTGATTCACGAGATAACTATGTCGTAATTCTATTGAAATATATAACAAGAAAACCAAAACATTTATTTAATACAAAGTTAAGTGCATAAGGGAAGCTCTTCTATGAGCTTTAATACGTATCTGTTCTCTATTACATTTACATACGTATAACCACAACTAAGTTATGGTAAAATAAACACATTAGCTGTTAAACTACTGCAACTCCAGTATAGTTTTTCTTGTAGTGTCTTCACTGTTCTTTGGATCAATCTGGAGACAACACAGGAACACAGAACATAGGGGTGAGAATTATACAATTCTCAATAGGGAAACTCCCCAATTATGCAATCATAATGTCATCGTCATCGTCCCAACCACTTCGATTTATTAAGAAAGTGTGAGCATGCAATATATATATATCAAATGTTCATTTTAAACTTATAAAATCACCTTTTCAAAGTGGGTCTCTTTTATTATTTAATTAGTTAAAACATGTATTTCATGACATTCAGGATCATACAAATTCCTTCATGACCAATAATTTAACAAAATATACGTGTACAAATGGCAATTTCGATGATCTTTTGGTGCCCTTGACATAATAAAGGGGACTTTTTCATGCCCTAATAGGGACCTTGCTGTGCCCTTTACATAATAAAGGGGACTTTTCCATGCTCTAATGGGGACTTCTTTGTGCCCTTTACATAATAAAGGGGACTTTGCCTTGCCCTTTTTAAATTAAAGGGGACTTAATTCTTCACTTAGCACATACATCATCCTCAAGCTTACATATACATGCATCACATTTCTATATACATGAACATAATTCTCTGATCTCATAATACTTCAAACCTATATATATCATTCATTCATTCCTCATAACATAATCTTGGAAGTCCATGGCATGCATTCATACACATCAAACTTGAGCCAAATGTCATTAGGTCACTAATTTAAGGCATTTTCACAATTTCAACACATTGGCAGAGTTTTCACTCAAGTAACACAATTTATTTTTTATACCAAATAACCAATTCAAAGGCTATTAAAATTATCTAAGACACTTAAATGTATCTATAAAGTTCCCTAAAAATTTCAAAGCATATAAAGGTCTCTAACTATATTAATAAAATCTCACAATTTCAAAGGTCAGAAACTACACACTCTCAGCCAATAGCCAGAAGTCTCAATTTTTATACCCTATCAAATGAACCCAGAACTTTGTACAAAAAATTAGAGTTTGACCTCAATATGTGATCAACATCTTTTGAAAATTTCAGCTAATAATTCGATCATTTGCTAGGGTAATAAAATTAGACAAATTCAGTACTACAAATGGGATTGGTTGGATAGCACCCCTGACCTGTTTTGATTTCCATTTGTTAAAAATAGTAAAAGTGATAAAGAAGGCCCAAGAAAATTATTGGAAACTCGTCAATATCTATGTGAAATAAATCAATATAACTGAATAGTTCCAGCCAATTCAATCAGAAACCATTAGATCAAAATTGGAAAGAAAAGAGAACAAATAAACCCTACTTGAATCTCCATAGCTCTTTGCCTAGAACAATCTTTCCCAAGTGCTTTTCTTCAATAAAAATCCTTCCAAACAGCCCTTAAAGCTCTCTTTGGCAATGATGTATGATGGCTCAAGGTGAGAAAATAATGATGGATTAAAATTATAATCGGTTAGTTTGGTAGATTATGAAAAGTAGAACAAGTTTTGTGAAGGGAGTTTGTGGTTTTATCAAGTCTAGGCTAGGAAAATGGAGGTTTGAATTCATGTTTCAAGCTCTTTGAAGAAGAAAGAAATGGTAGCTGTGTTGTTCCTTTTCATGGTCGAGAATTGAAGCTTGTTTTCGAAGCTTGGTTTGTTGTTATCTTATGTATAAAGAATGAATATTATAATGTGTAATCAAGTAATCTTTGACCAAAGAAAGCAAAATGGATGGCTAAGATTAAATCTTGTAATTCAAGATTGGATCTTAGCCATTCATTTGATATAAAGGGATAAGGTTCTTTTTTTTTTTGTAAAGATTAAAATAGCTTTCGGTGTTAGAAATCGCACACCGAAATTTTACTAAACGGGTGAAACAGTGTACCCGGGTAATCAAACATTGCCCAAAAAATAATTTCAGGTATAAAATCTTTATTTCTATCTATTTCTAACTATAATCTTATAATTTCTAAATTTCAGACATCTCCGGGGCCCAATTCTAGGGTTTCAGCTATCTCGACAGACCGATGGGGCTTGCAGGTTACTATTCTTTTTTTTTTTTTTACAAATCCCTTAGACCGTCCTCATCATTTCTAAAACTGTCATATTTTTGAAATTATGACTAGTAAAACCCAAATTAATTTTTAAATAATTTTTAAGGTGTTATAGGTGAGCTTCAGTTGGTATGAAGTACTCTATTTTGCTTTTTGTTAGAGATAGAGTGCTCCAGTTGTATGACGAGCAGGGTCCTAGACCATAGAGATTGATTAGCATTGTTTTATCATAATTATTTTGTATCTACATAATTATAGTTTTCATGTATATTTTGTATAGAGAACAACTCATGTATTTTGAACCCCAATAATATGTTTAGCGGTTGAAATGGAAATGATTGATTTTATTACTCCAGAGATTTGTGTTAAAGTTTGCTTATGTTTTTGTTTCATAGGACCAATAAGTTATTAGAAATAAGACGATGCTTTGCAAACGTTTTTATATTAAAATATGCATATAGAAGAACACAGAGGTCATGAGACTTATGTAGGGATGAGGATTCCCCACGTGCCGGTCACGTCCCAAGTCAGGTAGTGACAAAGTGGTATCAAAGCACTAGGTTTCCTTGCATGTCACTGGAGCAAGTGTCCACAAGCAGCACGGCATTTTTGTAAATGGAAGTGGACCCATTTGCATTAACGAAGCGTTACTTGAGGCCTTTAGAGTGGTCAATCATGTCTAAGTTCAAAGCTAAAGTCTTGCCTTTCTTTCAAGATCGATGTCTTATCCTTATACTCATGTTCTTTCAGATTTAGTATGCCTCTTCTACATCGTTCTTCTTCTTCTCACTACTGCCATCATAGCAACAGATCTTCAGTTTCAGAGGCCCGTTTCAGGGCACTAGAGCAGGCCTTGGCAGCCCTCACAAGGGCATTGACCAGGCAGACTAAGGCTGGCACTCAGCCACCTCTAGTCCAAACACCTCCAGTTCAACCACCACCGATGCAGACACCCCCGATGCAGGCACCAGTTAGAGATCCAGATGATTTGGTATTAGAGCGCTTCAGGAGGTTGGATCCACCCACCTTCCAAGGGCGTCTCACGACGGAAGATCCTCAAACGTTCCTTTGAGAGGTAGAGAAGATCATCAGAGTTATCCATTGCTCTTCGGAGAGAGCAACAGAGTTGGCTGGCTTCCAGCTGGGAGGCCAGGCTGGTATATGGTATGATGAGTTCCTTCAGGGGCGTGGTGACTCTGAGCCACCCTCCTGGGAGGAATTCTGAACAGCGTTCTTGAGGAGATATCTTTCGGAGAGCCATCGGGATCAGATGGTTGAGGAGTTCCTTAGGCTCCGAATGACGTCCAGTATGTCAGTTATGGAGTATAAGGAGAGATTCGCATACCTAGCCCAAGTAACTACTAGTATGTTGGCATCGGAGGCAGAGCGAGTTAGGCGGTTCGTTCAGGGATTGCCCCAGAATATGTTCCTCAGTCTTCAGCCATACATGGACACCATAGACTATGCGTAGATAGTAGATACGGCCATCGCGATAGAGGCTGGTTTGGCAAACAAGAGAGCTACATCAAATTCTAGCAAGAAGGCCGGGAGGGAACTGGGTCAAGCAGAGGACCTGGCCAGCAGAGTCAGCAGCGGTCCCAGTCGGACAGGGCCGCCTTTTCAGAGTCTACCCCAATCAAGCTTATTGTTTCCTATAGTTAGAGTAGATGTGGTAGCTAGTTCAGTGGCCAGGGTTCAATTCAGAGCTTCTGCCAATGTCAGACTTGTGGGAGAAAACATTATGGTCAGTGCATGATTGGCACCTTCGCTTGTTATGGTTGTGGCCAGCAAGGCCACAAGCATGCAGAGTGTTCGTTCAGATCAGGAGCATCTAGCCAGGGGTCGGCGAACCCCACTGCATTAGCTTAGTCTTATGAGTCAGGGACCCAGGGTGGCCCGACTACTCCAGCTGCCAGAGGTGCTAGGGGCAAGGGCCCTGGAGGTAGAGGTCCGAGTGGTAGAGGTAGAGGCCAAGGTGGCGGAGGATAGCCCCGTTTGTTTGCTCTCACACGCCAGGATGTAGCAGCTTCAGCTGATGTTGTCATGGGTATCATTAGAGTTTTCTCCTTTGAGGCATTTGCATTGATTGATTCCGGGTTTACATATTCGTATGTGTCCCTATTCTTTGCCACACGGTCGAGAAACCTATTTCTACCATAGAGAAGCCATTTTTGGTGGGGATACCCTCGGGGGACCCCTTCTGATATAGTTAGTCTATAAAGAGTATGAGGTTAAGGTTGGAGGTATGGAGGCACTCACTAACCTGCATTTGTTGGATATGTCAGATTTCAATGTCATTGTGGGCATGGATTGGCTAGCACCATGTCATGCCATGGTGGACTACTATAGTAAGACCATAAAGTTTGATGTTCGTGGAAATGAGCTTTTAGAGTTTAAAAGTATCAGCTGCTCGGTCCCAACTAGCTTGATATCGGCCATGAGTGCTTTGAAGCTCATGGATAGAGGAAGTTATAGGTTTCTGGCTTCAATTAGAGACATGGATGTAGAAGTACCAAGCTTAGAGTCAGTGCCAGTGGTTTGTGAGTTCACTGATGTCTTTCTGGAGGAGTTACCCAGGATGCCACTAGAGAGAAAGATAGAGCTCAAGATAGAGCTTGAGCCAAGGGTTAGGCCCATCTCTATACCCTCATATCGGATGGCTTTCGCAAAGTTGAAAGAGTTGAAGGATCAGTTGCAAGAGATGCTTAATAAGGGGTTCATCCGACTGAGTACCTCACCTTATGGTACCCGGGTGTTGTTTGTTAAGAAGAATGATGGGTCTATGAGGATGTTCATAGACTATCAATAGTTGAACAATGTTACAATCAAGAACCGGTACCTCTTACCACACATTGACGACCTGTTTGATCAGCTCCAAGGAGCTAGGTGTTTCTCTAAGATTGACATAAGGTCGGGCTATCACCAGTTGAAGATTAAGGGTGAAGATGTACCCAAGATGGCCTTTAGGACACGCTATGGACACTATGAGTTCTTAGTGATGTCTTTTGGGCTAACCAATGCCCCCGTAGCTTTTATGGACTTGATGGATAGAGTCTTCAGACCATTCCTAGACCACTTCATGATTGTCTTCAATGATGACATTCTGGTGTACTCTAGGAGTGAAGAGGAGCATAAGCACTACCTTAGGATTGTCTTGCAGACCCTAAGGAAGAACCGATTGTATGCCAAATTCTCTAAGTGTGAATTTTGGCTTGATCAAGTAGCATTTCTTGGGCATGTGGTGTCCAATGATGGTATCCTAGTTGATCCAAAAAAGGTTGAAGTGGTTCAACAGTGGCCGAGGCCAGCTACAGTGTTAGAGATCCGTAGTTTCCTGGGTTTGGCAGGATACTACCGGAGGTTTGTTAAGGATTTCTCAATGATAGCGGCACCATTAACTAAGTTAACTCAGAAGGGTGTTATGTTTCAGTGGTCGAATGCTTGTGAAGAGAGTTTCTAGAGGCTTAAGACCTGTTTGACCATGGCTCCTATTCTTGTGTTGGCCTTGAGTACAGGAGGTTTCTCAGTGTTCTGTTATGCCTCTAGAGTCGGGCTCTACTGTGTCCTTATGTAGCATGGCCTCTAGGCAACTCAAAAAGTATGAACAGAACTACCCAACGCATGATCTAGAGATGGTAGCGGCAGTCTTTACCTTGAAGATTTGGAGGCACTACCTATATGGAGAGACATGCGAGATCTTCACTGATCACAAGAGTTTGAAGTATATCTTCTAGCAGAAGGATCTGAATCTCAGGCAGCGTAGATGGTTGGAGTTGTTGAAAGACTACGACTGCACTATGAGTTGTGTGACCACTTTCCACTGATAGAGTTCTCGTATAACAACAGTTATCAAGCTAGCATCCAGATGGCACCATTTGAAGCGTTGTATGGTAGATGTTGTAGATCTCTAGTTGGGTGGTTTGAGCTTAAGGAAGCTAAGGCCCTAGGCCCAGATCTGGTACAAGAGACCTTAGAGAACGATTATTGGCGGCTCAGTCTAGATAGAAGTCTCATGCTAATAACTGGTACAGAGATCTAGAGTTTACTGTGGGTGATCACGTGTTTCTAAGGGTGTCTCCCATGAAGGGAGTAGTGAGGTTCGGTACGTGGGGAAAGTTGAATCCACGCTATATCGGCCTATTTGAGATTCTAGAGAGAGTTTGCACAGTGGCCTACAGGTTGCCACTACCTCCCAGTTTATCAGAGATGCACCCAGTATTTCATGTCAACATGCTCAAAAAGTATATGCTCGATGAATTTCACGTACTCACTCCACAAGCGATTCAAGTTGATAAGGACTTGTCATATGAAGAGGAACTGGTTGCCATCGTAGATCGGTAGATTAAGAAGCTGCGCTCGAAAGAAGTGGCCTCAGTAAAAGTCATCTGGAAGAACCACTCTTGCGAGGAAGCCACATGGGAAGCCAAGGAAGCTATGAGGATCAAGTATCCGCACCTTTTCCCTCCTCAAGGTATGTTTTAGATTTGGGGACCAAATCTCTTTTAAAGGGAGGAGAATGTGATACCCGGTGTATACATGGCAGCGGATAAGTTTCTTTTTTCCCCGGGGTCCCCTGGGACCTACCCATGTTGCTAGGAAAGTCCTGGAATGCCCGGAGGGCCCTTAATGCAGCTGATGTGGTGAACTGTCACCGCTATAGCAGTCCAGGACCGCTATAACGGTCATGGGAGAGTGGCAGCATCATCTTAGGCATTCTGGGGACCACTATAGTAGTTCAGGACAATTATAGCGGTCATGTGTGGGTGCAGCATGTGTTTTGGTCCTCTAGGGACCGCTATAGTGGTCGTAAGTAGAAGGTAGACCACTATAGCGGTCATAGACCGCTATAGCGGTGTCAGCAGTGCACAGACAGTGCAAAACGCGTCGTTTCGCGTTAGTGAGATCCCTAACCCCTTTTTAAACCCTTCAAACTCGGGATTTCACCCCAAAACCGAAATCCCTCTCTTCCCAACCCTCTTCCACTCCTTCCTCACATAAATTCACTTCAATCCTTCTTCCTCCAAGAGATTAAAGGTGAGATTTATGGGTTTTGTTATCTCCATCCTTCTCACTTTGTATTCTAGAGTTTAGGTTTGTTGCCTGTCTCCATTGTTGTTAAGTAGGGGTGCTCCCCCAACATTGTTAGAGCTATGTTTGAGTATTATAGAGATTGTCAGAGACTAATCTTGTATTTTGTGGCTCCAATGGCAAACGTTGGTGTTGTTCCTTCTCCCCAGAGCTCCGTTGGGGTTGACGTCACCATTCCTTCCCCTCTAGGTGAGTGGGTTTAGAACCCATGACCCCTATGTTAGTCATTAGAGTTAATTTTTGTCAAACTATTATTGATTGCATGGTTTAAAAGGGATTTCAAGATATTAGAGTCTCCGTTGATTTGTTATAATTATTGAAATGATGAATTCCAACTAGAGTATGAAATATTTGTTTTATTGCAAACTCATGGGACCATTATTGTTAAAGGATTTTATCACAAGAGCTAGAGTATTACTATTATATCTTGAACTGAGATTTCCATAAAATTTCCATAATAATATTTTGAATGAATGATTTATGAATTTTAGAGTTGTGCTCAGAAAAATATCAGAGTAAAGATTTAGAGAAAATGATACATACATTGGTTTTAGAGATGAAACGGTAGCTGTAGAGAAATAGATAGTGAGTTAACGGTTGACCTTGATCATTAACCTTGGTACCAAGTTGTCCCGAGAGGACAATCTTATAGAGCAGAGAATGGAACCTATTTAGATGTCCACATTAGATCCCTGATGGGTCATAGAGTATAATATTTTGATTTTTAAAGGACCATAGAGTAAAGATTCCTGATTCTCTCGTAGAGTATTGTTATTATAATTTCAGATAAGTTTCTATTTAGATCTTTTATATTCAAATGTATATGAGTATGATTCCAAAGATTATTGCATCAACTGATTTTAATTATTTGTATATGATTATCTATCTTCTTGGTTGTCCCATGAGAAGGTTAAGGGTGAGGACCTGCTCACTGAGTTTTAGATGAAACTCACCCCTCTCCCTTTCCCATTATAGGTATTGTAGACGCTGCGAGTTCTCCTATTTCACCTCCACCCCCGCAGTAGAGATTTATTGTTCGGTGAGCTTCACTTGGTGTGAAGTACTCTATTTTTCTTTTTGTTAGAGATAGAGTCCTCCAGTTACATGACGGGCAGGGTCTTAGACCATAGAAACTGATTAGTTGTTTTATCATGATTATTTTGTATTTACATGATTATAGTTTTCATGTATATTTTATATAGAGAGCAACTCATGTGTTTTGAACCCCAGTAATATGTTTAGCGGTTGAAATGGAAATGATTGATTTTATTACTCCAGAGATTTGTGTTAAAGTTTGTTTATGTTTTTATTTCATGGGACCAATGAGTTATTAGAAATGAGATGATGTTTTGCAAATGGTTTTATATTAAAATATGCATATAGAGGAATGCAAAGGTCACGAGGCTTATGTGGGGATGAGTATTCCCCGCATGCCGATCACGTGCCCAAGTCGGGTTGTGACACATGGCCATGAAAGAGACATTTGAAAAGTAATACCTGAAATGTAGAATCCTAAATATATATGTGTTTCAAATTCAATTGATCATACGTGGTAGGATTAGAGCCGGGTATACGGGTCGCGATCCACAAATTAACCCATTTAACCACAACACGCACGAAAATGGACCAGAAAATTCTTAGTACGCTAACCCATGGACTTTTTTTCTCTGCATCGCTTAAGTCACGGGAAAAATGGGCCTAGCCTGTGGGTTTGCAAATCAACCTGCTAGCCCGCATAAGTGAGGGAATGATTCCTTCTTTCGGTATTTATTTATGTTCTTGATAGACAGATTTTGGTGAGTTGGTTTGTTCCACCATTTTTTGTATTTGTATTTAGTATTTAATTTGCTCATGTTTGGTATTTGATAATTGGTAGTTGTTAATTTATATACTTTTGTAGTTTCACTATTTTTTATAATTAATGGAGTTATGCGTATTTGATTGGTAATATTTTAGATACTATAATGAAAAGTGTATATATATTTTGCAAGGTAAAATATACGGCATAAAAAATATGAAAGGAGAAATGAAAAACTGGTTCGAGGACTAGTCCGCGGGCCGGCCCACGGACCGGTGTAGGCAAAATAAATGAACAGGAAAAATGAGTTACGCGGACCGATCCGTAGACTAGCAAGCTTATGCGGGGCGGGTGCAAACCAGGCCAAACCAAGTCCATTAATGAAACAAACCAACCCAGTCCGGCACATTTAATTGCAGTCCATAGCGAATTGGGCTAAACGAACTGGTCCGATCTGCATACCCAGCTCTAAGTAGGATATATAAATCACCATGATAAGATTGCTAGAATTCTTTGTGGTTGAAAGCATTAATTCGATAGATTGAGGATGCCGGCTCTACCAATCTGCAAGCGTTGACATCTTAACTTGTAAGAAAAATTATTGCATGTCTTTAAAGTACATGTAATGCATGTTGAGTAAAATGTCACTTTGGTCCCTAAAATTATAAGTGTGCTTTACTTTGGTTCCTGAAATTGCATTATGTAAGTCACTTTAGTCCCTAGTCAAACAACCATTAGTCAACTATTATATTTTCCTAATGTGGCACGTTAGCAAGCTCAGTCACCTCTTGTCCAAGCTCCATTGTTATCTCTGGTTGACCTCATTACTTGTAAGCTGAGCTCATTCTCTTCTTAGCCAAGCTTAATTTTCATATCTGGCTGACCTCACCACCTGTCAGCCCAGCTTTGCCTCCTCAACCAAGCTCGCCTCCTCCTGACCAAGCTTTATTTCCTCTCGGACGAGCTCCACGTTCTCAACCGAGCTCATTTTTCACCTCTACCACCTCAGCTAAGCCTTGACACATGTCGGTCGACCTCTACCTCATCCAAGACAAGCTCTATTTCCCCTCGACCGATCTCTACATCCTCCCAGCTAAGCTCTTTTGCCATCTCCTTCGTCACGGTTAACTAACGATTATTTGACCAGGGACTAAAGTGACCTATGAAATATAATATCAGGGACTAAATAGTTAATTTCAAAATTTTAGAGGGTGATTGGTTTGTGTGTTTTCTATTTTCATTTTCATTAGAAATAGAAAATACTATAGAAAATGTGTTTGGTTAGTTGTTTTCATTTTCACTTTCAGAAAATATTTTCAAAATTTGTGAAAATTTTGAAAACAACATTCTGACATTTTTAGCGTTTTCTATACTATGGGTTGAAAACCTTTTCAGTTGAAAAGGCAGTGGCATGGCTGTAAATATTGGTTACATGCCTTTATTTCCATTCATCACGTGGGTTCGAGCCTGCTAAAGAAGAAAAATATACCCCAAGGTTCTGCATTTTTTGCAAGGGGTGTGATGGCTTGAGTCGAGGTCTCAACGATGATGGTGGCGGCACACTATTTTGAGGGAAAATGTTGTTCCTTTTCTTGAAACGCAGTGTAATGGACAGTGGACATGGCAAGCAAGGTGTGACGTGGTGTCACTTTCTTCTTGGTTTGTGCTTCCAAGGGAAGTGGACAAGATCATGACACTAATGGCAGTGCCTCCGTCTCCACTTCTCTTTGCTAACAATGGAAGATGGCATGGGCTATGCTGTTCCTTTTATTATAAATGAATTTTTGCATTTTTTTATAATTAATTTTTGTGAATATCATGTTTACCTGTTTAGAGAAGACATGATAATTCAAACAAAAAAATAATGATAATAGATGGACAAAATTTTAAAATAATCCTAATTTACTAAAAATTCAAGTATAATCCTAATTTATCATTTAATGACAAATATAACTTTATCATTTTAAATTTTATTTACAAATATAGAAATCAAATATATATGATTTTAATTGTTTAATAAGAAACATATATAATTTTATTATCTTAAATTTAATTTTGAAAATTACATTTCGAAAACAAACAAACCAAACATATTTTCATTGTTTTAACTCTTTTGAAATAGAATATGATTTTATAAACCAAACACATTTCCTAAATCTCAAAAATTTGGAAATGAAAATATTTTTAGAAAATGAAAATAGAAAATGAAAACAAGAAATATTTTCACAAACCAAACACTCCCTTAGGGATTAAAGTGAAGCACACGTATAATTTCAGGGACCAAAGTGATATTTTACTCAATGCATGTTTTTGGATAAATCTCTATCATCAGTTCTAATTTAGTGCGATGAAATTCACTTAATATTTGGATAAGAGTGACAAAGAAAAAATCTCATGGATAAGCTCCTTATATAATACACATAGAACTCATCTATAATTTTTTGGATAAAGATATTTTAACACTCAAATAGTTGTGGACACCTGACACCCACAGAAAAAAAAGGGGAAGATAATGAGAGAGAATAAATGGATTTGTTGTGAGAGGGGTCTTTAGGGTGTTTGAAAATTTAGGTGTTAAAATAATATTGATGTTCACTATTGAATAAGGTATGAACTGAATTTAAATGTGGTCTTACATCTCATCCAATGATAGACGAGTGTGAGTCAGCATAGTGTACTACATTCCACAAGTATAAATAACAGTTTTCTACTCTTTCCAAATTGTGATAATTGGATTTTATTAATCTTTTTTTTAAAAAAAAGTAAAAGACGAAAATATCATTTATCACTCATCATAAATTATTTCTCTATTAAATAATTACACTTACATTTATTCATTATCACTCATCATAAATATATGAACAAAAAATAATTAATATTTTCTTGAAATGTGAAAACAATTTATATTTTAGATCAAACAAAAAATTCAAAAATAATTTATGAATAAACACCCAAATTGACCCTTGACAATTTCATTGATGCACAAATTAGTTTCTGACAAAAAAATAATAGTGTTAACGTCCCTTACAATCGAAAAAATAGAAGACTATAGGTCCCTGACAATTTTATTGATGGACAAATTAGTCCCTATCAATAAAAAATTAGTGGGGATGTGCCTAACGATTGTGAACATAGGACATATATAGGTCCATGACTCACCTACAACCTGTTATATGCTGATATAGACTTTAATTATTGATCTATATGACATCTACTAATCCCAATCAACATTAACCAAAACACACCCTTTTTTATTTTTTATTTGTTACAAATTCTTCCCCTAACGGTCCATTATTTCATCATATACAATATCAAGAAAGAAACACATGGCCCCAAGCTTATCATTCTAAGAAACGATTTAGATTTGGAATCGAATTCCTTATACTTTATCACCATCTTGTTCTGAGGCACTATAATACGAATATCATAAATTCATAATCATTTTCTCAAAATAGTTGTCTGCTAGAGTATAGTGATTGTATATTACAAAATAACACAACACCACTATGCTTAGTGTGGGATGCTATATTAAATTTTGTAATATTTAGGGAGGTATTTACAAAAATAAAATGGTGCATTTTAGTAAATTGATAATGATTGAGATTTGTGGGTACCACATAGATCAACATTTAAATTCCATCTTAATATTTAGTAGGTTGCAACTGAGTGAAGGACCTACAATGTCCTATTTTTGCAATTATAAGATACCTCAATACTTTTTTTAAAGACTAATTTATCTATTAATAAAATTGTTAGGGACCTATAGTGTTCTATTTTTATAATTGTAAGAGATCTTAACACTAATTTTTTTTATTAAAAATCAATTTGTCCATCAATAAAATTGTCAAGGATCTATAATATCATATTTTTATAATTATGAGGTACCTCAATATTAATATTTTTTATTAAGAATCAATTTATCTATTAATAAAATTATCAATAACTAATTTGAATGTTTACTCATAATTTATATTATGAAAGGGAGGGGAGTAAGATTAATACCTTCCTGTGTTTCATCCTTATTTTGAATGATGGTCTCAAGGGACTCTAATGAGAACCATATGCTTTTTTCTTTACCACTCTTCACTTTCTATATTGAGTCATTTACGGTGACCACTATGCACGAAAAGGAAAGAAACCATATTTTATCCGTAAAACATTATTACCTCAATTTAATTCTCACATAATTAATTTTTCCGTAGCTTACATCATGCTGCTGATTGTTTCACGAGTTTAGGTTAGAATGAAGTCACATGGTATTGAGTAGAAGAAATAGTGAGGGAACGGGTCGTAATAGGAAAGCCCTGTTGAGGGTGGGGAGGAAGGGAATGCCTGTTGCAAGGGAGGCAGTGATTCAGACATGCGGAGGACATCTCACCCTCCCTATCTAATCTAGCTCCTCATTATTCTCCACTACTTAAATCTCCTCCCTCCCCACCCTCCCGTTCCCAATATTCCAGCACCACCACCACTCCTTGCTACTTCCTACTTGCTGCTACTCCTATTCGTTAATTCCCAAATTCCCAACCCCTCTTCTCCCTGTTCCTTAATTTTGGCTTCTCATCTCACCCCTCGCCGCGCACATAGAGATACAGACATCCAAAGATAGATATAGACAGACACAGAAAGAGATGCGAAGCATGGCAAGCTCTGCTTCCTCACGAGGCATTGCTGCCATCGTCGGGGTGGGCCCCAACCTCGGCCTATCAATCGCTCGCAAGTTCGCTCACGAAGGCTACACCGTCGCCATCCTTGCTCGTGACTTAGGTACACTCCTATCAATACTCACCATCATATGTATCTTATCATACAATATATAATATAATATATGATAAAAATATATCTATCTGTGTATGGATATATTTCAGGGAGGTTGTCGAGATTTGCGGACGAGATAGCCCGTGAGGAGAAGGCGCAGGTGTTCGCAATACGAATCGACTGCGCGGACTCGAGAAGCGTGAGAGAGGCATTCGAAGGAGTGCTGTCCCTTGGATTCGTTGAGGTGCTCATCTACAATGCTTACCAGCCGCTCCCCACCACTTGGAGCCCCACCTCCTTCCAACATCTCCGCATCGACTCCTTCGAGAAATCCCTCGCTGTTTCATCCGTTGGTGCCTTCCACTGCGCTCAACAGGTACAAAATTCCAATTACATCCATAACAACCTCTATGACTATATATCGTCATAGATTTTCTTCTCTATGTACGAGTATCTAGTTATTTAATTCAATTTTTTTTTTCGTTTTTAAATCAGTGCAGTTAAGAATAAAATATGGCAATTTCTTAACTTTCTCATACATGTATTATATGGAATTTTTTTTTCCTTGCCAAAAAAAAAAACTTACCATTTTTTTCATGCTATAATTTATGATTTTTAATTCCTAGCTTAATTAATCGGGCACTGATTAGGAATTTTTTTAAATTAAATATTCAATATTCATATACCCCCTGATGCCCACCTAGCTAGTACTTAGTTCTTATTATTTAAGATTATTATTATTATATATATCTCAATTCGTAATTGAAGAAATTTGTCTTTGATGAAATTAATGACCCATTAAGGTGCTTCCGGGCATGGTGGAAAGAGGAAAGGGTACGATTCTCTTCACTGGTTGTTCGGCTTCTCTAAACGGCATTGCTGGGTACTCTGAATTATGTAATATATACTCTTTTTCTTATATTTATTTGGTTTTTAATTATCTTTTCTGTTACAGATCTAACATAATAGAGACGAATTAAGTTTGTGTAGTTTATCTTTAGTTAAATTAAGTTGAATTAATTTGTGAGCATACTGCACTGAATGGGGGGAAAACGAGACAGGCTGTGGGAAATTCGCTTTGAGAGCACTATCGCAATGTCTGGCCAGGGAATTTCAGCCTCAGGGAGTGCACGTAGCCCATGTTATCATAGATGGTATTGTTGGCTCACCCAGGTACGTTTTGTTTGTTTATTTGTTCCAGATCCTCATCCCTTTTCGCCTCTCATTCTCATTGGGATCTCTTTCATGGACCTACTTGCCAATCTTGTTCCAATCCGTTAGGTTCCAATTCATATTCCACATTGACATACCAAAGTTAAAAAACAAAAACAGACACAAAAAAAGAAAAAATTATTCTAACTAATGCTTCTGGTTAATTAGTACTAGACCAATTGAAGGATTAATTGGATGTTGCGGGGTGCGTGCAGAGGGCAAGCGAATTCTTCTTCTCAGAGATGCTCATTTGGGGAAGTTAGCAGTAGTGGGGTAGTAGTAGGAGGTGGTGGTGATGGGACTATGGACCCAGACACGCTGGCTCAAACCTACTGGCAGTTGCACGTTCAGGACAGGACCGCTTGGACCCAAGAGATGGACCTCCGCTCCTCTTATGCTAGATTCTTCTAGCTAGCTACTCATTAATGTAATGTCTCAATTATCTTCAGGTCTCTAATCTGTTGTCAATCATTTCAGTTCTCTCTGATGGCCACACCATGAAACAAGAGTTAATTAATAATGTTTCTCATCAACTAGTACTTTGTACTGGGTCTTGACAGTGTGTGTACCAAATTATTTGTGGAGAAGTAGTTGGAAGTAATTATTGTCTTTTTTTTTTTTATCTAATATCATTCTCATTTAGGCTTTATTTTTTTTAAATATCTTAAAATACCCTCCTTCTCTTTCATAATTAATATTTTATTGTTACTTTAATATTATTCAAAATTTATTATTGTTAATATTTTAAAAAAAATATGCTATTTGTATTGTGAGTTGATTTGTTCTTGTTGCAGTTCATGCTAAAATTTTTAATTTTTAATTATTTTATTTTTATAATTTTTTAAAAAAATTTCATAACAAATTTGTACAAATTTATTATTAGATCAATTGATAATTAATTTGATATTCAAATATTTAATATTTATTACATTTTTATATTACCACTAAATATTATAAGTATTTATAATTTATGTGTTTAATATTAACATGTTTAGAGATAGGAATAGGCCAAATGGCCTATTAAGGGCTTACAGCCTAACCTGCTATTGGTCTGGCCTGACCTAGTTTAGCCTTTTTAGCAAGTAAACCAGCTTTAAGCTATTAAAAAAGCCTGTTTAGATAAAGAGGCTAGACCTAGGCTGTTTAGTAAACTTATTAGGCTTAATAGATCGACCTGTTTTGTATATGTTTAAATATATGTAAAATGTAATTTAGATGTTTTAAGTATTTGAACCAAGTTCCTCAACATTTTGAGAAGATTACACACCACTGTACTGGCTCATTTATTTGACATTAAGCTACCAATTGATATATTTATATTTGTTTTTTTAAAAAAACAAACTAATTAAACAGTTTAAAATATTAGAATCAGAACTCAAAGACATAAGATATCACTCGCAACTCAACTCATATTACAATTTACAAATACTAAACCCAAACCCTAAATCAACAAAAAAAAAAAAAAGAAACCCCGTTCTCGCTCATTCTCACTTTGAGCCGCCGCCCCACACCCCCAAGCACTGCTGCCGGCACGCACCTCACACGACGAACACCACCACACACCTCACCTCACCTCACAGCTTTGCACGCGGAACACTATCCTTACTTTTCAGCCTTGCAACCTTCGCCCCCTCCGCCACTGCTAGAACCTCTGGTTGCGAGAAGCCACCGCGCGAACTCCCCCCTCGGCCCACCGAACAAATCGCCATCATCCTCAGATCTAATGACTAGCAGAATCGAGATGAAGAAGTCTGTAACTGTAAAGTCCAATCTGATTCTCGCATCTCTACCCTACTACCCAAGTTGTTCTGCAAGTGTTGTTTTCAAGATTGCAACCGTGACTATAAGTTGTGCCTCTGTTTTGTTGTTGTTGTTTTGCTTCAAATTTTTCTCTATTTGATTCATTTGGGACTTTTATTTACGTGATCAATTAGCTAGATTGTTGCTGAGATTTTATTCTTGTATTGACCACTCATCAATAATAATTTAGATTTTATTTACTATTTTAAATTGTTATTTTTTTATTCGCTATTGAGATTTTGTCCATGTAATCAATTAGATAAATATGTGTTAGTTGTAGCTTTTTTTTTTTGAATGGATATTAAAATCAGGCTTTACATGCCGACTTTAGGCTAAGTCGGACCTCCTAATTAGGTCAGACCAAGCCAAAAATAAAGTATATAACAGGTAATACGCTAGATTCAGGTTCACTATTCTTGTTACAGACATGTTCTGTTTAGTGTATTTCCTAGCCTGTTTCCTTCCATGCACATGTTTAATGTGTAAATCACTTAATATTGCATAAAAAAAAAAATACCATTTAACATATGTACATACTCACGATTATACAATTTAGCATTTATATATTTTTTTAGTAAGTGCTTAACGTCTATATAATTTTATCAGATATTAAATAAATATAATTTACTCTAATATTGAACAAACAAATACATATATTGTATAAATTCCTTGATTTTTATTAAAGCTTTTAATTTTATTTTCATTTTTAAAAATTAAGGAAATATAATATATTAAATTATTTATTTAGTTGTATACTATGTACTACTAGAATAAAAATTTTATGCTAATAATTTTTGTTTGGTTGATGTATAATTGAATTATTTAAGATTTCGACAATATGTGATATATCAACCACATTAAATAATGTTGTTGTTGTTATCAACCACATAAATAATGTGACAAAAGATATAATCAGATGACAATATAATTTTTTTTAACATTTACAATGAATATAATTAAATCAATGACTACTTTTAATTCAAAATTTATTAATTTTACAATAATTTACTGAAGTTATTTTCATTTAAATATTTACAAAATATTAAAAATAAAAAGTATAAAATACAGTTATGTTTAAAGAAAGTTATGTGAAATAAAAAATATAACTCAACTATAAACTATCTTTAATATTAAGAGAATTAATTTGTGACAATATTATAATTTTCATTTTTATGAAAAAAATTAAATTTAATATATTTCATAAGCAAAATATCCAAAAATAAAATGTTTTTACTGAAATAAAAATATCATAAAAGTACAATTAATAAATATCAGAATAAATTTTTAAAAAAATTAATAATACTGAGTTTGAATAAAATTAGAAGTGACAATTAATATATTGATATTATAATTATAAAAGAGAATAGAGAGTATTTTAATAAAATTATATTAAAATTAATTTGAGTAAGAGTTACGATAGCTAAAGAAAAGTGGCATAGCCACTCCCAAGTAATTACCTCTTTTCTTTATGTTTCTCTGTTGTTTTTTTCGAAAATGAGAAGGAAATGATCGATTATATGTTGTTTCTTGCCATCACCTTCAATTAAGTGAATCGTTATTACGGATTAATTTAATCTGTCGGTCATATGGTCAAGTGGGATTTGGAAGGGGTAGGGGTCGAACAGATTTAGGGGCCCCGCAGTGGAAAAAAGTTCGGGGGAGTGAAGAAGTCCGATCGAGGGGTGGGGACACGGTTGCATGGATAAAAGCAGGAATTCGTGTTCTAATTTTGGACACAAAAACTGTGTGTACTTGCTTGAATATCTCAACATGCACTTTTGAAGTACTGTTATTTTCATGTTATTTCTTTGTCACCAAATAAAATCATATTTTATCTTTGAAAAATTATTATAAATATAAATTTAATGTGACGGAATTTTATATTGCTGTTTAATTGTGTATTAATATGACATTACAAATAGTTAATTTTCATAACACGAATTAAAAGCTACATATATAATATATAATAACATGATTTTAATGTATTTTTAGCATAAATCTTTTTTACACAATTATTTAATTGTATATTTATACTATTGAAAAGTAGCTGACCTTTGCAATAAATATTTCAAAAGGAACACATGCAGCTGCATACAGTTACATAGAAAATATTAAATTACTTGCTCAAATAATATATTAAAATTAATCTGAACTATAATTATCAATAATATAAAAAGTTGTATACTAAAATCATATAAAACTTAATCTTTTTATTATTTGCAGCTATATGATTTTAGTTACTTATAGAAAAACATAGCATGAAATAATGCATTACATTTTTTTTCTTTGTCAGAAAAATTGCCATTTACTTTGTATATACTAATAATAATGGATAACAAAACCGCCAAAAAGTATTCTTCATCAGGGACAGATGTAAGTTAAACAAAGTGGGGGCTCATGCCTCCATAAAAATTTTAATTTTTTTATCATATATATATATATATACATATTTATGCTCATATATTAATTAAATTTGACACCTTATTAACTCTAAACAAGATATAATAAAATATAACATATCTGATTTACTATTATACTAATATATTATTTTTGCCTTTATAATCAAAATTTTGTGGATCCGGGTCACTGTTCTTCTTTATCTCTTTCCGAAAAGAATGGAGACTTGATAAGCAGGAAAAGATTAAGTGCGGAGGACAAAGGAAGAGTGACAACTCATAGTCAAAAGGCAACTAATGTGTGAAGTTGTGAGATATTTATTGGAGGAGCCGTTAGACATGTTGGGTCACAGCAGCTGCACTGACAACAACTTGGTTGATGAGGAGAAAGAGGGTTCCCCCACATGAAATGGTGGGTGCGATGTTGCACATTACATGATTGCTTATTTTGAGGTCATACAACCATATGATGATTGGCATGCTGTTTATCATATTATGAGGCTCAGCCAGAGAGGTCCCCAAGTAGCGTCTGAAAAGTTTAGTGACAACAACGTGTCCTGCCACAGTTACGACACCCTTCATTACTTCCGCTGTTGACAAGTTCAGCTTAGCCTTTTAGGTCATGCATGATGTGGCAGGAGGCTGCCCGTGGTAGAAAAATTTCGAGCGCAAAAATAAATTTTACACATTTCCCAATAGATTGATTGTCGGAGACTATGCGCATATTTTTCACAGCAAACGTGAATACACGAATTTTCAGGCTTACCAAAAAGATTTCATTGTTTTAAGGGTTTTGAAGAGAGAAAAAAAAAGGAAAAATTGAAAAGATTTTGAAATTTTTTGCTCCTTAGATATGGGTGAGAAACTTAAAATATAGGTGAGGTGAGCCGACAACAATCCTCACTCAAAATAATAATAATAATATTACATTTAAACATTAATTTTATATATAAAAAAATTATTTAATATTATATTTAAATTTTCTTCTCATTTAAGTCACAAAACACAAAAAATATATTTTTTAACTTTTCTTTTTCCTTTTATTTTCTATTTTTTTAAATTTTTTTCCTCTATCAATGGGTCACTATTGTCACTTGTACCATCCCCTTAACATCGGACTATTGCCGTTATTGCTTTGATCATTTTGTTAGCTGTCGCAACGTCCTTATTCGGCTTGACATCTTAATGCTGAGATGACTCAAAAAGAATGAAAGAAATTTTTTTTTAATATACATTGGGATGTGGTAAAAATGATATGAATAGATCATGGAGTTGCCACCAACCAATTTTTCACTAAAAATGAAATAAAGATTGGATGCCTAAAAGGAAGAAAAAGGTTTGTGATTCAAGAGTTGAAAATCAGGGGTAGATTATGAGTAGGGAAGGTATCAGCACCCTACATCTCCCATTCTAAGAATGGTTAATTGCTTACCTATTAATCTAATTAAGCGTGTAGGCGGACTTGTCTAACCCAACCAACTAGAACCTAGCGAAGGTGTTTAGTTCGGGTCATCAGGTCTGTTTAGTCAAGCTACCTTATAGATTAACAACTATTCCTACAAACTATCATGAGGTCTTTTTAGTGTACTTTGTCCCCACACATGTTTCCTAGAAAAACTTCCTAAGAGGTCACCCATCCCAAAATTACTCCAAGTCAAGCATGCTTAACCATGAGGTTCTGTAGTGATGTGTAACACCTTAACTTTCAACACAATACACTTAGGACGCATAATGGTTAATCGTTAGTTGTCACTCTTTCGTCTCAGAATTTTACTTAATTTTAAACTTTGAAAATAGTTTATGGAAATATGACCCCCTTTTTTTTAAAAAGACTAAACTATGAGATGTTCGCGTACAAGTTATAGTGTATAATTATTCATCACATAGTATACATGTAAATCACAACAGAGTATAACATAAATTGAGAACATCATCACATCATAATATTGACTTTAAATATCACATCAATTAGCAATAATAATAATATGGAAATATCCTACAATTATAGTACCACATCAAAACATATTAAGGCTACCCATAGAGGCTGAGCATACAATATTACAAAAGCTAAACATGACTAAAGTGTAACTAAACCCCTCGTGGGTGCACGCCTACGAGCATACGTGAAGACGAGACCACTTCTAAGTATTGGAGGTAGGAAGGCCTATGTCTCCGCTTATGCTGCACCACTTTGATTTAGACCATGGTACAGCTCCTACGTTGGCATCTCAGGGTAGTCCACGGATATCGCCATCAATCTTGTTTGAAGACGAAGATGGAAAGAAACAGAGGGAGTGAGAAACTTTATAAAAGAATCTTAGTAGGAAATTCCGTCTCTTACACACGTGTCATCATCATCGTCCCTAAGAACCTCGGGTTTCATTATGAAAGTAGTTGACATAAATAAGATTTATGTATTAAGCTAGGAATACCATTAGCCAAGACCCGTCTTTTAGCATGCATCTTAATGTTATGAATATAGTATACTAAGTCATGAATGCATGTCAATACCTTATGTAACATTCCAAGTACACAATGACATAAAGTAGAAACATAAGGAGCATATCCATTATGCAAGCAATCTCTTCTCTTTTTCTTTCTTAGATAACTTAGCATTCAAATTATGCAATCGAATGATGGTGAAAGAATGCAAACATGAGGAACCATATAACTTTTAGCATGCATGGAAGCAAGAGAACCAATGATAATTTGCTTTCTCATAATTGAAATCTCTCAAATTCCTTTCTTAATAACCAACCTCTTATGTGAACTTCATAAGCCAACCATCATAACTTGCCACATTTTTACGTGAACTCCATAAGCCAACCATCATACCTTCCTCGGCGATTCTAAACACAGCACCAAAACTTCACAACACCGATCACCTAGGATGAGCTTAACCTAACTAGCCTCTGCTAGATTTTATATGGGGTAATAGAGGGGGAAACACATCATTTTCTTGTTATGAGTATGCAACTTTCTTGGATTACCTTTCATAACCTTTAATTCGAGGAGTTTAAAGGATCATTTCCATATGTCTTATGTCACCTTTAATCTTAGCATGATATTTAGATATGCAACATGAAATATAATCATAACTTATCATTTAATATTCCATTCTCAGGGCATAGGATCGTCTTATTGGATAATCTCTCATAGCCTTTAAGTCAAGGAATCTAGAGGGTCAGAATTGACTCGCCTTTCATAACCTTTAATCAGAGGAGTCCAGAGGGCCATTGTTGGCTCGCCTCTCATAACCTTTAATTAGAGGAGTCCAGAGGGTCAGTATTGCCCCACCTCTCATTGACCCACCTCACATAAACCTTATTAGAGGATCACTTCCATATGTTTTGTGTCACCTTAACCTTGGCATGTTCTTCTAAGGATGCAATGTAATCATAACTCATCACTCCACATATCATGCTCATAATCTTTACAAATCATGCATCTCAACTAATTAAGTATAACCACATCATATCACAACTCATCATGTAATTGAATCACATAAGCATTCATCACATTCTTTGCATGTATCCATAAGCATGTTATCAATTAATATTTTATTGAAAAGTAAACATGCTCCTAACTAGTGTGCTAGAATTCAAGGACCAGCAGGCTCAGCTAATGCGTATGCTATGCTCAATAGGATATATATATTTAGTCATAATAAAGATCATCATTCATATAACTTAAGATCAAGTATGTGAGTCATCAACCTATGTTATTTTAAGTAGAAACACACTTATTTATACTTTTCAGGTTCTGGTAATCGATTACATGAGCTGATAATCGATTACACAGGTCAAATTTTCGAAATAGACATGTTTGAGCTTCTGGTAATTGATTACAGAGGCTATGTAATCAATTACTAGTGTTGAAAATACTTTCTGGACACTCAAACATGGTAATCGATTACAAAGGATGGTAATTGATTATTAAGGTCAAAAACTCATTTTCAGGCATCAAGACACACTGGTAATCGATTACAACTTGCTAGCAATCGATTAGCAAAAACCCCCAAGGGTTGAAAAACTCAAGTTTTGACCTCCCTCAAACTATCCATTCCTTCTAAAACCATTTTAACATCATTCCAACATTTTCTTTAAAACCAAACTCACATTTTACTCCTCTTGAGTTCTTTAATCTTTCAAAACCCTTTTGCACATCATAAAAGCCAAGATTTATAATCAACAAGGCCATTCCAAGATCTCTAACTTTTTGAGATCAAAACATCCATTTTAGATGAAAGAGGCAATTTTTGAGCTTTAGCATTTTGGTGATAACTTGAAATATAAACATGATATGCAAGACTTGGAATTTAAACATGAAATGCAAGTCTATTTTCTTATCTTCAAGTGTTAAGGTGATGACTTGAAATAAACGTGATATGCAAGATTTGAAATTTAAATATGAAATACAAGAGCTTGAAATATAAACATGATAATGCAAGCCCATTTTTAGTCTTTGAGTCTTAGGTGATGGCTTAAAATATAAACATGTCAGACTTGAAATTTAAACATGAAATGCTAGCTCATTTTCTTATCTTCAAGATTTAAGGTGATAGCTTGAAAATAAACATGATATGTAAGATTTGAAATTTAAATATGAGATGTAAGAACTTGGAATATAAACATGAATGCATCTCATTTTATCTCTTTTAGCTCCAAACTCAAGACTTTTAGAGAAATAATTCCTTAACCTCAATCAACCTCACAAAATGGAAATGAGCTTTAGAGTCCCTCAACACCATGGTTCCAAGAACCTCATTCCCTTGGACTCATCATCAAGCTCAAACAAAACCATCTCAAGAACAACAATAAAATAATCTTTTCTCATGAAACCAAAAAGAAAATCTTGAGCTTTAGAGGTCAAACAAATGATGGTATCACAACCAACATCAAATATCCTCATCATCAAGCCATGGATTTAACCATTCAACAACCACAAAACCAAAAAGAATAAAGAGAGGAAAAGGAAAACTTAAACCGAAAATGAAAAGGGAGAAGAGAGAAAAACTCAAAACAAAAATCCCTATCAAAGTTGTTTTCCTTTTGTGCAAGAGGAACCCTTGATTTTAAAAAAAAAAACGAGAAGAAAAATCTTCTCTTGAGGCAACACAAATTCAATCAAGGAAGAAGGAAAAGGAAGGAAAGTTTTTCTTGAGTTCTTGTATTTAAAGATAGAAAGATTGTGTTTCTTGGGAATGACCTTTGGTGGTGGTGTGGTGGTTTGGGGTTGAGAGGTGGTAGTGGATGGTGATTCTTGTGGTGGAGGAAGAAGAAAAAGGAAATCTTGAGAAGAAAGAGAAGAAAGAATTTGCAAGACTGGTTTTTGGACAAGCTTGTGATCCAAAAAAGTGAATGGTGAAATGTGAGTTTCTTTGAGTATGTAGGGTATAAAAAATGAAATGTGAGGGTGTGATAGGATGGAGGAGTGGCCGGCCATGTTGGTGTATAGGGGGAGATATTTTCATTTCTTCTATGTTAGGAGTTGTGTTTAGAGGTAGATTTGATTAGGCATTTGGTTAGGAATTGGTAATTGAGTGTTTGGGTTAGAAATAAAGTGATTAAGGCCATTCAAGATAAGGTTAGAAAGTGATCTTGCTCACTTAGTGGAAATCAAACTTTATTAGCTAGGAAATCCAATCCCATCATGGTTTCCATGATTTAGGGAATTTGAGAGAGAAAAGACTATTTCACTTGACATGACACAAAGTCTTAGATTAAGGAAGGGATTTTGAATTTTCCTAAGTAATCTTAGGCTCTAATCAACCTTAATAAATTACTTGAACTCAAGATTAACAATTAAAATTTATTAAATCATTAATTCGAGCCTAATAGTGCCCATGTTTCCTTAATCACACGATTAAGCTCATTATGCACTTAATTAGGGGCAAAACGGTAATTTTGCACAAAACTCCCCGGGACCATCCGGGCTTATACGGACGTCATGCATCCCTTAAAAATAACATTCCAAACTTCCAGATAATGTTCGAGTTCAGTCGGCAAATAATCCCGTGTTTAATTACTGCAAAGGTACTTTGGTAATTTCACGTATGGGAAAAATCAGGAATTAAAGTTTTCACCTCTAACATCATTTATAACACATCTAATCCCTTTCAAACATCAAACTAACCCCTTGAGCATAGCCTGAATAAGCTTCCTTGATTATCGAGTGAAAATGATATTAGGGGCATTTTGATCATTTTGCACAAGGGGAAAAATCGAGGCGTTGCATGATGAGCTACTGAAAAGAAGATGTATCTTGTTAGTATAGGTAGTACAAATCAATTCATATAAGCCATCCTTAACTGCATAGTCCCATACCTATACAGTCTTAGGATTTCTCTCATTTTGGTATGTAATTGGTTCATTCATGTACCCTTCTGCTTAGAAGCCTGCCAAGAGCTGCTCATTGTTCGTGCCTTCTTGCAACGACAGTCACTCCCTGCCTTTTTCACCAAGCGTTACACCCGACCTAACTGGACTTCTATCACACACACATACCCGAGGCCTATTATTTATTTTCACCTACTTTTACTTGAGGCCCCAGCCAACATTTTTACTTACACTACTCTCTCATTTCATTCCTATCTCTCTATTGTATGCCCAAAATTGTAGTGGCTGCCCCCCATTCTCCGGCCACATTCCACACCACCCCCATTACCTACACCCTTGCAGATCGTGTTAACATCAAGTTTTCATCTGTCACCACAACTCTCTAGTCTTTTGCCATCATAACATATCCAAGACTGCAGCACCACAGCTCCATAGTTATCTAGTCTTCTTTAACAATGCTCTCGGATACATACTTTTCTTTATCTTTGAAGTTTTGGAGATTTGGAAGCAAAACCAAAAGAAAAAAGTAATTTGCATTCTATTTATTTAATTGCTTGATCTGTGTTGATTGAGTGTTACGAACCAACTTGGGAACGTGATCGGCATGCTAGGAATCCCATCCTCCATAAGCCTTCTACGTAACGTGTCTCACTCAATGAATAAGATAACATAATTTTCATCTAAATCTTTATCCAAATCTTTATTGAAGACCTTATATTCGAATTCATAAGACTAATATACTTCAATATACAAAGCTCTAAAACCATCTAAATCATAATCTGAAAGTTTGTTTGACACTTGAAAACTAAATCATAAATTCATGTTTGGCTCGTCACATAAACTCTAATCACAGTCTACAATTTTAAACCCATACTTGAAATATGTAAACATACATAGATGTTCATAATTCTAAAATTAGATATATAATCTTAAAATAAATGCATGGCTTGGATCTTCTTTACATGTCTATTGGAGCACTCTAATTCTAACATAACCTAACAAAGCTTACTACAATGTAAAACTCACCACTGAACAGCTATGAGCTACTAAATCAGTGACTGTGTGACAGTTGTACCTACAACGATGAGGGGGAAGGGAGAAGAGTGAGACATCAGATTCAATAAGTGGATTCTCACCCACAACCCACATAGCGTAACACTGTGATACCGGAGGTACATAGGTCAGCAGTAAGGTTCTGTATAGCCTCAGGGTTCCCTGGGAACCACCACCAGGTCCGGAATTTCACTAAGTCTGGATCCTACACGACCTTAGAGGGCTATATGACAGAATCACATTCCTAGGGTCAAAAGTCCCAGTAATTGTTCCTTGATGGAAAACAAGTTGAAGAGTGATTTTTAATGAATTTTATGAAACCTGTAAACATTTCATTTTTAACCTACAAGTTTAGAAAATCTTGGAAATTCCCAGATTTGAACTAAAACCCAAAATTTGGATTTTGAATTGTTGGGGTTTTGAATTTTCTGATATTTTATTTGAATCCAAATGGAGGTATTTTCTTATTTACATTTATGTTTTAAAGTTAATGGAGGGTAAAATAAATTAAGTGAGTATTGAGACAACCTAGTCCAATACATACCAGTATTTGACCTCTTGGAGACTGATTAACTTCCTGGAGACTGCCCAGGCAGTCAAAAGTTCATTAAAACCCCCAAATCAGCGCAGAACGAAGCAGAAACGTGATCTTTCCTCCTCTCCTCCTTCTTTTTCTCTTTCTCTCAAATCCATCATTTCCAAGCTTCAAGGTAAGTTGATGTTGTTAGATTATGTCTTTATTCCTTCATAATGTTGGATTTGGACTGATTATTTTTCTCATTTTTTGTCAAGTGGGGATGTTTCCCCAATTTTATAGAATTAGAATAGAGCTCTCTAGATCTTTTAGATATTAATCTAGAGTTATGGTTGCTCTATGGGTGTTGTTGGTGCCATTCCAAGCTCTCTAGGTCAAGTTGATAGGGCCCACATACTCCCGGCTTTAAACGGTGAGTGGGTTCAGATCCTATGATTATTATGTTAATCAGTAGAGTTAATTTCAATAAATTATAACATGGAATATAGGTTTTTCTAAAAACTCATGGGACCATTATCGTTAAAGTGATTTTTATTAAAGAGTTAGAGTATGGATATGAGCATATTTAGAGATTTGTTAAACATTATGATGATTTCCAGAGTAGAAAATATGTATATGATAGAGTTTTAGAGAAAATAAGTGTTTTTATGATACTCACAAGTATGAAATTCAATATGATTCGTAACAACTGTCGGATATATATTCTGTAGGCTTGAAATCGGAATGCCTGCAAATGGGTGATCCCTTGGGCATGATTTTACAGTCACAGTTATGCTAAAATCAGATTGTTAAAGTTATATGAGACCAGAGCTTCTCAAGTTTCAAGAGTTTTCATATTTAAATGATTATATGAATTTAAGAATTGTTGATTTTATATGCTAAAGCTTGTGAACTCTAAGGTAGAAGACTTATGAGATTTAGAGAAAAGATTTAGATTTCTGATTGAACTAACAGTAGCTATAGAGAAATAGATAGTGAGTTAACAGCTAGACCCCGATCGTTAACCTTGGTACTAAGTTTTTTCGATAGGACAATCTCATAGAGCAAAGAATGAACCTATTTAAGTGTCTGCATTATATCTCTGATGGCTCATAGATCATAATACTTACAGTTCTCGAAGAACCATAGAGTAGAGATCTTTATTTCTCTTATAGAGTATGGTTGTTATATTTTTCAGAGAAATTCTATTTAGAGATATTATATATACTCATGTATCTGAATATGAAATTAAGAGTTATTGCATAAACTACTTTTGATGATTTTTATATAATTATTTATCTTCTTGGTTGTCCTATGAGAGGGTTATGGGTGAGGACCTGCTCACTGAGTTTTAGATGAAAGTCACCCCTTTCCATTCCTCCATTATAGATGCAGTAGAGGCTGCAGGTTCTTCTCTTCCATCTCCTCCTCTGCAGTAGAGATTTCTAGTTGGTGAGCTTCATTTTGAAATGAAGTACTTTTGGTATTTGTTTAGAGATAGAGTGTTCCAGACGGGCAGGGTACCGGACCATAAAGATAGATTGGCATATTTTATCATGGATATTTTGTATTTTCATGATATAGTTTCTATGGTTTATTTTGTATTAAGAGTAACTTATGTGTTTTGTATCAGAGATATATATTTAGAGTTTGTTTATGAAAGTATTTATGATGATTTATTTTCCAAAGAGTTAGAGATTTATATAAGAGATGAAATTATATTTGAAACTAGATTTCATTATCAAAATATGCATATAGAGAAACTTAGAGATCACGACGCTTACGTGGGAATGAGGATTCCTCACGTGCCGGTCATGTGCCCAAGTCGGGTCGTGACATAGTTGGTATCAGAGCCATTGGTTTCCCTGCATGTCACTGGAGCATGTAACACCCTAGTAATTAACCAGATACACCTAGGTTGAATCTGATTAATGACTAGACTTTACTCCTTGCTTTGGTTCTTTCTTCATAATTTGAAAATACCTAGTGAAATTGCGAGCCATTTTTTTTTTTAAAACACATAATTGAAAACTTGAGCCGAGTACAACGTGAACGAGTAAGCGGAGTATAATAAGACGTTTAATAATATATCACATCATATCACTTAGGCTCCATCATATAACATCCATAAGCACATTATAGCATATATTTACATACAATAACCTCACTCAAAGGGTGGGTTATGTTCATATACTTAAGGAAATACATGCCCCTAAACTAGATAACTCCATAAGCCGGGAAGGTTATCCTAAAACTAGGGTGCATGATCACACATAAATCTACTAAGAACCCTCTATGGCCACTGTCCTGGAAATAGGGGAATAAATCCGATCCACTAATGAGCTCCCTCGGGAGGGGGCACACGAGATGCACCAAGCTGGGGTCGCATGGACGACCTTCTTGCTAACCTCGGCTGAACAACTGTTTCCTCACTGCCCTCTCTTACACATGTGGGAATAGGAGCAGAGCTCTCAGAATATACATGAGTAGGAGTGTCCTCTGAAGGATCAGTTTCAGAATATCTCGTCTCGGGAACATACTCTGGAAATCCATGGACAGCAGATGAAGCGGGATAAGAACGTAACATCCTTTCATCAAGTGGACGTGCATGTTCGAAAACCATTTCATCGCTATAGGGAGAAGTAGGAGAAAATCGATAACTAGGGACAGGATATGCAAATGGACGACCTATGTAAATAAAAACACGAACTGCGCACCTCCCTTCAAAATGATACGAGCGATGCACCGGATCATAGTGAAATTCCCAAGTAGGGGTATCAACGAACAGGACGAATGTCGCCATCTGAATCTGGAGACAATGACGGAAATAAAGAAAACGGAGTGAGAATCTTGCTAAAGAATTCTCAGTAAGGTACCTCCTTCTACAGTGTCATCATCAAAGTCCCCAGGAACCTCGGGATTATTCTAAAATAGTGAGCATGCAAAGATTCATTTTAAGTTCGGACAAATACTTAACCGAGGTTCGTCAATTTTTAATCATGCGTCTTATAATGCATCATAATCTTAACATGTCATATTTACAATGAACTTTTCCTTTATCATTACATCATTTTCCTCATCATCATTATCAAATAACATGCATAAAAGAACGTCATATAATATTAGCTACATGTGGACATAGTGCACATATTTCGTTTCCTTAGGTGACTTAAAATCTTATCATCATCATTATTTTCCTTAGGCCACCCTATACTCCACCCTTTTGGGAGTAATTTAGGTTATGAGCTCATACTTTACTAGTCGTCACTAGCATATACTTATCCCTTTTGATAAGCTAAAGTCCCGACTCTACCCTTTTGAGAGAACGGGTTAGGGGCCTAAAATCACCTTTTCACCACCTATAGTCTGATGGTTCCAAAGGATCATTTTCTTATAAGTTTAAGTCACCATTAAATCTTTGCATGTTATATCATAATACAATTCATAAACATCATAACATTTTCTCATTTATAGTCTTAAGCTAGAATAATATATATCAACTGTAATCATGCATATGGGAGATTCCCAGGAAGAGAGGTGGGTCACAACGGACACGCTTAAATACCAAGTCTTTCCTTAGCCAGAACCTTTCCAAATTACAGTTTTACAATGATACACTTTCTTCTAGCAACAAAGGTAAATTTTACATAATAAAGAACATTTCATGTATAAGCATTCTCATTATTTGCAAACAACTATGACATGCAAGCCAGGAAATCATTCAATAAGCATCCAATCCTTACATAGAATTATCAATTATAGAACTAATTAGTTACTAAACCAATTATGAATCATTCTCTTAACAATAAACCATAATTATCACAACTTCAATCATATCAAATCATTATCACACATTGATACTAAACTCGGATCAGTGGCGAATCATGAACCTCATGCAATTACATAGAATCATATTTTAAGTGCATATAAATTACTAGTTCCCGTAAAATCCTTGTAAAGCCTTAAAACTCATTTAGAAACTAGTTCTTTTGTCAAATTTGGGAGGATCTTCACAATTAAAATTCTCACTTAAGATAAAAGGAGTAAGTCTTGAGCTTTAGAGATTTAGGTGACATCTTAGAATTATAAACATGCTATGCAACCTTATTTTAATCTTATCTTTATAAGGTGATAGCTTGGAATTATAAACATGGTATGCAATTCCATTTCTTTATCTTTAAGATTTAAGGTGATGACTTGAAAATTAAACATGATGCAAGAACTTGAAATATATACATGATACAAGAAAGCTGGAGGCGGTAATCCTTGCAGAACGATAGAGGAGAAGAGAATATTAAGAAACCGGAGCGGCGGTAGTCCGCATGAGGACGATAGAGGGAGAAGAGAATTATTATTACATCTTTTAAGCTCCAATCTCAAGACTTTTTAAAGAATAAATTCTTTAACTCCAATAATCATATTTCTTTGCTTGTGATACATGGGCAAGTCTTTGAGCTCTAGGATCTTTAGGTGATGGCATAAAATAAACATGCCATGCGTTGATTCTTTTAGCCATTATAAAATATAGTGAGAGCATAAATTAAATATGAGATGCAACCTCTTTATTATCTTGAAAGATTAAGTGATGACTTGAAACATAAACATGAAATACAAGCTTGGAATTTAAACATGAGAAATGCAAGTTCATTTATTCATTCTTGAAAACTTAGTGATGACATAGAAGGTAATCATGGTTATGCAAAGCATAAACTTAATCATGGATGCAAATTCATTTTGTTTCTTTACTAGAGCTCCTTCAAGACTTTAAAAGAATTATAAATTCAACCCAATACATATCTTAACAAGAAATAAAACATAAAAGGAAAATACATCTTTCAAGTTCTAAACTAAAAATCTTTGTTTTAGCATCATAAAGCATTATTCTTTAAACTTTTGCATCAAGTGGAATTTTCAAGCTTTAGAGGCCTAATTGTGATGGATTTACAACCCACCCTCAAGGTCCTCATCATCAAGCCATCATCTTAGTTCCACCTAGGCCATATGGTTGAATTGGTTAAAGAAAAATTGAAGAGGAAAACCAAAATGAAAAGCTAAGGTAAGTTCATAATTTCATCATTTTGAGCTAAAAACACAACTCCTCAAAGCATAGAAATAAATTTAGAAACTACTCCCTACCTAATCTGAGTTGAAGAAGAGGAAGAGAACTTGGTTTCTTGAAGTGAAATGAAACAAAATCTCTTTGAAAAATTGAAGAAAGAATTCAGCCAAAGAGGAGGAAGAAAGAAAGTTTTTGGTGCTCCTAAAAACTAGTTATGAACCAAGCATTCCAAGACCACTCAAGCAAGCCTATTTATAGAAGATTTTGAGGCTTCTAATTGGCCAACATGATGAGGTAGTGGACGGAATTTTGCAGGAGGAATAAGGGAGGAAAAATCATTTTAGACAAAGTTGTATGAAATTAAGGAATTATGTCTCTTATGGTGACATTTTGGCATTTTGTTTTAGTGCAACTTTTGGCAATAATTCAGCTGCATAATGGCATCAATAATTTCGTCCATTACAGCCCAAAGAAGTGAAATTTGTGTGTTCCATGCATTATTTAGGTGTAGGCAAGGTATTCGTGTAATTTAGAGAATTTACGGTTAAGGGTTTAAGTGAATTAGTAAGCAATTTGGGCGTTTTTGAGCAATTTTGGGTTCTAATCAATCTAAATACATAATTTTGACTCTAGATTAATATTTAGAATTTAATAAGCTTTAATTTGAGCCTAATATTGCTTAGGTTTAGGTATACGAATCAAAAATCCCGAAATTCGCAAGCGCCCAAAACAGGGGCAAAATCGTACTTTCACTTAAAAACTGCCCGAGGCCACCCGAGCTTAACCAATAGTTAATCATGACTTAAAAACACATTTTAAAAAATTTTAGTGAGGTTCGGGCTCAGTCGGCATGCACATCGGAGTTACAACGTATGAGGCGTTTTGGTCATTTCGCGCGTCGGAACTCAAAATTGAGATCCTTCTGCTCTATTAACACACATAACACAAACAATCCCTTATTATCCTCAAAATATCCCCTTGAGAATAGGTGGAGCCCACGATCCTCATTTTCTGAGTAAAATAACTTCAGGGGCATTTTGGTCATTTTATACGTACAGAAATTCGGGATTTGCGACTTTCACATGAATCGTTCCTAACCTCTCTTCTAATGTTATATTCCTTTATTGAGGATTGGTTGGCCTCAAATCTTATGTAATAATTACCTACGGTAATTCGGTAATTGATTAATTTCTAATGACAGTAAAAATTACAGTAAAAATTGGGGCGTTACAGAGCAAGTGTCCACAAATAGCATGACGTTTATATGAATGGAATCACGGCCATTTGCATTAACGTGATGTTATTTGAAGCCTTTGAGAAAAGTCAGTCATGTTAAGGTTCAGTTAGAGTCTTTGTCATTTCCTTGGAATTCTCGATTCAGCCTTTTATCCTTGTCTTTATTTTCAAGTATGCTATGCCACCTAATGACCGTTGTCACTGTAGCAATCCGCCCTAGTTGTACTAGTTGTAAATGGCACCTCGAGTGGGCCATTTTGAATATGTCATAGATAGTTAGGAAGCACGTCCAAATTAGAGTTCATTAAAAGGAAACAAAAGTAGTAATGATTAGGTTAGATAGAGGTCAGCCACGGGTACCGTTGCCAGGGCCACCCTTCTCAGTGGCCCCCCTGACGTGTCCATTATTACAAAGAGGTCAAGACAATAGCCAGCCAGAATGACAGAGTTCAGTCGAACCAGTTAGTCCTGCTTAACTTGTTAGATGGGCAGAATCCCCATAGAGGTTAGTGCCTATAGGGCACACCCACCTACTATGAATGCAGTTAGAGAGAGAGAGTAAAAGGAATGATTGTCCATTATCTTAGAGGGTTATGAGCCAAAGAGTAGAGAAATTTCATATCTAGAGTATTAGAGTTCGCATAAGGAAGAGCGTTCACATGAGAATGATCTAAAGTTAGTAGAATCCCGATGAAAGTGCGAATCATGCATATAGGCATATTGTAAGGGTGATGCTTGTTTTTGATGTGTTAAAATGGTTGAAGCGCTCTTGGATACCATGAATGTCTCGTATGCCAGGTTTCTAAAGATGTATTATTGCATGATTTGTGTTTGGATTGGTGCTTGGGCATGGATTAGCTAGCTTCATGTCATGCCATGATGGACTGTTACAGTAAATCTGTGAAGTTTGATGCTCCTAGAAGGGAGCTTTTAGAGTTTAAGGGTACAAGTTATTCGGTTCCAACCAGTTTGATCTTGGCCATGAGTGCCTTCAGGCTCATGGATAGAGGAAGTCATGGGTTTTTGGCTTCAATTAGAGACATGGATGCAGTAGTGCCAAGCTTGGAGTTAGTTCCCGTGGTCTGCGAGTTTCCAAATGTTTTTCCAGAAAAGTTACTAGGGATGCCACCAGAGAGAGAGATAGAGTTCAGAATAGAGCTTGAGCTGGGAGTTAATCCCATCTTTATTCCCCTGTATCGGATGGCTCCCACAGAGTTAAAAGAGCTAAAGGATCAGTTGCAAGATTTGCTTGATAAGGGGTTCATCCGACTGAGTATCTCGCCTTGGGGTACTCTAGTATTGTTTGTCAAAAAAGAAGGATGGGTTTATGAGGATGTGTATAGACTATTGGCAATTGAACAAAGTTACAATCAAGAACCGATACCCATTGCCTTGCATTGACGACCTGTTTGATCAGCTCTAAAGGGCTAGATATTTCTCTAAGATTAACCTTAGGTCGGCCTATCACCAGTTGAAGATCAAGGGTGAGGATGTATCCAAGACGGCCTTTAGGACACGATATGGACACTATGAGTTCTTAGTGATGCCCTTTGTGTCGACTAATGCCCCCGCAGCTTTTATGGACTTGATAAACAGGGTTTTCAGGCTGTTCCTAGACTACTTCATGATTGTCTTCATTGATGACATCTTGGTGTACTCTAGGAGCCAAGAGAAGCATGAGCACCATCTTAGGATTGTCTTGTAAACCCCAAGAGAGAACCAGTTGTATGCCAAATTCTCTAAGTGTGAGTTTTGGCTCGATCAAGTGGCATTTCTTAGGCATGTAGTGTCCAACTACTTGACCTGAAGAAGGTTGAAGTAGTTCAGCAGTGGTCGAGGCCATCTACAGTGTCAGAGATCCATAGTTTCATGGGTTTAGCAGGATACTACTGGAGGTTTGTTAAGGATTTCTCGAGGATAGCGACACTGTTGACCAAGTTAACTTAGAAAGGTGTCAAGTTTCAGTGGTCGAATGCTTGTAAAGAGAGTTTTCAGAGGCTCAAGACTTGTTTGACCATGGCTCCCGTTCTTGTATTGCCTTCAGGAGTGGGAGGTTTCTTAGTGTTCTATGATGCCTCTAGAGTTGGACTCGGCAGTGTCCTTATGTAGCATGGTCGAGTGGTGGCTTATGCATTTAGACAGCTCAAGAGGCATGAACAGAACTGTCCAATACATGATCTAGAAATGGCAGCGGTAGTCTTTGCCTTGAAGATTTGGAGGCACTACCTATACAGTGAGACATATGAGATCTTCACCAGCCCAAGGAGTTTGAAGTATATCTTCCAGCAGAAAGATCTGAATCTCATACAACTATATTGGTGGGAAGGCATGAAGAGAGACATTGGTGACTATGTGGCATGGTGTTTGGTGCATCAGCAAGTTAAGGCTGAACACCAAAGGCCTGCGGGTTTGCTACAATAGATAGAGATCCCAGAGTGAAAGTGGGAGAGGATAACCATGGACTTCGTAATCGGGTTACTGTGAACCACTAGAGGCTTCGATTCTATATGGGTGATTGTGGATAGAATGACCAAATCTACTCACTTCCTACCGGTGAAGTCCACCTTTAGTGCAGCTCAATATGCTCAGCTTTATATAGATGAAGTTGTTCAGCTCCATGGTGTGCCGGTGTCAATCATATCAGATAAAGGTTCTCAGTTCACTTTACAGTTTTGGAGAGCATTCCAAGAAGCTCTCAGGACTCGAATAGATTTGATCATAGCTTTCCACGATGGCTAGTCAGAAAGAACTATCTAGACATTAGAGGACATGCTTAGAGCTTGCGTGCTAAACTTCAGTGGGAGTTGGTATGACCACTTGCCATTGATAGAGTTCCCATACAATAACAGTTACCAAGCTAGCATCCAGATGGCACCATTTGAAGCATTGTATGCTAGACGCTGTAGATCTCCAGTTGGGTGGTTTGAGCTTGGGGAAGCTAAAGCCCTAGGCCTAGACCTGGTACAAGAGACTTTAGAGAAAGTTCAACTGATTTGAGAACGGTTATTGGTGGCTTAGTCTATGCAGAAGTCCTATATTGATAACCGGCACAGAGACCTAGAGTTTGCTGTGGGTGATCATGTGTTTCTAAGGGTGTCTCCTATGAAGGGAGTAGTGAGGTTCGGTAAGCGGGGTAAGTTAAATCCACACTATATCGGCCCATTTGAAATCCTAGAGAGAGTTGGAGAAGTAGCTTATAATTGGCACTACCTCCCAGTTTATCAGAGATGCATCCAGTTTTCATGTTAGTATGCTCATAAAGTATATACCCGATCAGTCTCACGTGCTCACACCACAAGCGATTCAAGTTGATAAGAGCTAGTCATATGAAGAGGAATCAGTTGCCATTGTGGATAGACAAATTAGAAAGCTTCGCTCAAAGGAAGTGGCCTCAGTGAAGGTGTAACGCCCCGATTTTCTGTCTGAGTGGAAAATGACCAAAATGCCCCTGAGGTCATTTTCGGCCCGGAATTTGAGGATGGCCGACCTGGCAATCCTCGAAGGGCCAACTCAATGTTTGAAGGGGATTGAATGACCCTTGAGTGGTTCTGGAGGCAAAAGTCTCATTTTCTGCAGTTTCGGGTCAAAATGACCAAAATACCCCTATAGCGTTTTTACGTGGGTAAAGGTGCTCTTTGAGCCCAAAACTTTCCCCAGAGGTTTAAAACAATATTTTTACATGTTTTAAAGCATCTGTTTGAGTCCTAGTGGTCCCGGGCAGTTTTAGTGCAAAATTACGATTTTGCCCATAGAATAGTGTTTTTGAGCTTAATGATGTAATTAAGCAAATCTAAACAATATTAGGCTCTAATCGAAGATTAATTAATTTCCAAAATTAATCTAGAGTCAAAATAAATTATTAAATTAATTAGAACCTAAGATTGCTTAGATTAGATTTAAAACTCCTTTCTAAAATTCAAGATTTCACTCTTGGAATCTTGAATAGTGTTTTCTTTATCCAATTCCTTAAATCAAGGAATTGTGTCTAGAATTGTTTATACACTAAAATGAGTTTATAACTCACTAATGATGCAAGAACACTCCTTAAATGTGTCTTGACAACCTTGATTACCCATTTTCTCACCTAAACACTTTCTTACAAATTCCTAATCTTAATCCTAATCAAAGATACACCTAAACACAACTCTAAACCATAATTAAAATGCAAGAAATCCTCCCCCCATGGTTGATGCAATTTCGGCCCTTTCTCTCTCATTTACATCACATGTTGATTTGTTTCTCACTGAAAGAACCATGCTTGAGCCATACCTTGCACCATACCTCACCATACTTTGAACCATACCTCACCATGCCTCAAGATCACAACATCTCACCTCATGGAACTCATGGGGCTGCATGGACGAAGCCCTCTCCCCCCATTTGCACCTTGCATTTGTTT
Organism: Dalbergia cochinchinensis; assembly: GCA_031216125.1. Lineage (NCBI taxonomy): Eukaryota > Viridiplantae > Streptophyta > Magnoliopsida > Fabales > Fabaceae > Dalbergia > Dalbergia cochinchinensis. The sequence goes on from CM062371.1 coordinate 28,028,410, forward strand.
CATTTCTCTATAAATAGCATGCTTGGGTGAACTTGTATCATTTTGGGTTCATTTGCTAAGTGTAAGTTTTCAAAGAGCACTTCAAAGTTTCCTTTTTCTCTCAAGTTCAAGTGTTCAAGTTCTTCAAGTTCTTCATCCTCTTCTCTCATCCCAATCTCCAAATCACTTGGTAGGGATTTTCTCTCAAGTATTTTCTTTATTTAAGTTCCATCTCTAGTTATGTGTTTATGGTTTCACTTGAAGTCTTTTTAGAACTTCTTTCCCTCTCCTTTTTCTTCATCATTTTTGGCCATGGGCCTTGAGGACAAGGGAATGAGAGCTTGATGATGAGGTTTCATGGTGGTGATGTCCATCACTTGAACAATCTCTAAAGCTTGATCTTTGTTCTTAAGTTAAAGATGTTTTCTTTTGTTCTTTCTTCTTGAACCTTGAAACCTTTGACTTTGATGATATTTTAAAATGGTTACATGAACTCAATGATGAGGACTCATGATGTTGGTGTTAATGCATCATCAAGATCATGGTCTCTAGAGTTTCAAATGTTTCTTTTTCTTCTTAAAAGTTTCGGTTCCTTTTCCTTTTCTTTCTTCAAGTTTTCGGCCATGTTGGCCAATAAGGTTCACAATGGCTTGATGATGAGAGCTTCTAGATGATGACTATGTGTTCATCTCAATGAGGCCTCTAGAGCTTGAGTTTTAATAAAAATGCTATTTATGACCACATTTCAAGAAAAGAAACTTTGTGTTTTAAAGAACCCTTGAGGTTCACTCTTGTCTCTACTTTATCTTGTCATGATAAGTTTGGGTTGAGGTTTAAGTTCCTTTAAAGTCTTGAATGAGCTCTAATAAGAAATAAAATGAACTAGCATTCATATTTAAATTCAAGCTTATGCATTACATATTTACTTTGAGCTTTGCATTCATATTTAATTTCCAAGCCATCACTTAAAGTTAAAGGATAAAGAATGGATTGCATCTCATATTTACATTCTTGTTTAGCATATTTACTTTTCATCACTAAAGAACATAAATATTTAAAATGAGAGCTTGCACTATCACCTAACTAAATCTCAAAGCCTTTCTATTTCAGCCTTAAAGTCGATTGTTGCTGGGCGTAGAGCACTAAAATAAAGAAATGAACTTGCATATTTATATTTTAAGTCTTGCATATTTATTTCAAGTCTTGCATATTTAATTCAAGCCCTGCATATTTATAATTTAAGTCTTGCGTATTTACTTTAAGCTCTCACTTTACTTTGTAATGAAGAATAAAAATGAAGTGCATAGCATGTTTAAATTATGTCATCACTTAAAGATCTTAGAGCTCAAAGACTTGCCCATTCTATCTGAAGTTAAAGTTTAATGTGGGAGCATTCTTTGAATGCATAGTTTCAGTCAAGTAGTGATGATGAACTTGGAATAAGTTTCATTTAGCTACAAGGGCCAACAACCTAAGTTTTAAGATTCTCTTTAAAACCTCATGAAGTTTATGAGATTAAGACCAACGAGATTTATGAATTTAATTCTCTTTTAAGGAGGGATTAAGTGGTCACTAACCTAAGGATGTTTTTAGTCTCTTTTACAAAATAAAATGGTTTGCAAAAGAGTCTTAGAAGTCCTAAAAATGATTCCAAGAGAAACTAACAACTTATGTGTTTTAAAAATATCAAGTTATACATCTTTTTGGGACTTAATGTTTCGGTTCTTCCATGATAAGTTTGCTGCTATATGATGATGTTTTGATGTGTTATAATGTGTGAAAGTTATGTATAATGAGGTAGGAACATTTCTATGCATGATAGGAAAGAAATTAGCTTTCTAGAAAAACCGTAAAGTCAAGATTTAGCATAGTTTTAACCCATTTATTTTTGGACACTGCCCAAACTGTTTCTATGGGATTATAATCAGATTAGGATTGTTTAATCATGAAAAATTTGGTTACAATTGAAGTAGGATTGAATTTTATCACCTATAAAGAAACTAGTAACTAGAAACCCGTAAAACCGCAATTCTAGAACTCTTAGAACATTTAGTTTTTAGAATCTGTCCAGAAACCTTATAATGTAGAGAACATGGCTTATAATTAGTTCTTAGGCATAGAAATGCCTCATAATTGGTTTAGGTCGAACTTATAGCGCCTTAGGCGAAGACAGAACTAAGAAAGGGTCTAAAACGTAAGTTCTAGAACCCCGCAATTATAAGTTTATAATGCTGCCCCTAAGGAATGATGTTGTTCAGATTTAATAGAGAGCATGAATAATAATGAGATCTATTAGAAGAGAACCCTTAGGTGCATAAAAGGTTGATAGAAGATGATAGGTTAATTACATCACAAGTTTAAGGCCCGTAAGACCAAGAGCATAATGAATTTTGCAACATCCTAATTTTTAACCCAATACTCTAGAACATAATTAGGTTAATCATTAGTCTGATTACGTCATAGCTTCCTTATTACCTTAAAATACTTAGCGGAAATACTGGTAAATTTTTTTTTGAATTATAAAAGCAAAGTGAGAGCCGCGCGACACGTTAATTAATAATGCACGAAAGGTAATAAAGCAAGCATCGCATAGCAACATGACATAAGCAAATAAAGGCACATCATGATAACACTAAACTGCATATTTATATAATATATGAAATGCCCACTTGTATAGAGTGGGCTTAGTTTGATACAACATGAACAATACAACTAAAAAGGAAATACAAGAGAAAGTGCAACGGAAACTATACAAGCAACTCCCCTACCTAAGTGCAACTAACGGGATGACCTCTAAGACAAAAGAAGGTTCATCCCTATCTAAGTGGTGTGTGCTCTACCCGGGTACTCCATCGGTCGTACGTCACCTCCTACTGATGTCCATCTCGTAAGCGAGGCATATATCCGGGAAACTGGGCGAGCTCCTCGGGCGTAAAGAGGCGGAATGGGGATCGAGAGTGACCCTCGCGATGTGGCCGCATCTCTGGTCGTCGCGCAAGCCATGGCTGAGTCACGGTATCCTCACTGCCCTCCCTCATTAGTGGTGGAGAGAGGGCAGAGCTCTCGCTATACGGATGGGTAGGCGCGTCCTCGGACAGGTTGGTCTCCGAGAAGTAGGTCCAGGGCACGTAATTTGGATAGTCTCGCATGGTTGAGGCGGTGGTGTGCATGCAAAGCACTCTCTCGTTATGCATACGCGCGCGCTCAAAAATCCGCTCGTCGTCGCCATAGGGTGCGTCGGGGAGAAGTGATGGGTGTGCACGGGGTGGGCGAAGGGACGTCCTACGAACATGAAAACTCGCACTGTGCATTGTCCCTCAAAATGGTATGACCCGTGAGCCGGGTCATAGTGCACCTCCCACGTCGGGGTGTCCACGAAAACCATGAATGTCGCCATCTGAAGACGTGACAGAAAGAAAGAGATAGAGGGAGTGAGAATCTTGCTAAAAAATCTTAGTAGGGCCTCCTACTAATTAGGTGTCATCATCTACGTCCTCAGGAACCTTGGGTTTAGTTATACAAAATAAGCGAGCATGCATTGAGTCCATTTTTAAGTTCTAAAACATAATTTAGCCAAGGTCCGTTCATTTTAGCATGATTCTTAATGTCATAGATGCAAACATATTAAAGGATATATGCATGGCTCTACTTAATACATGAACAATCATCATATCTTTAAGAACATCATAATAGTGGCATAAAGTGGCAAATAAATTCTCTTTGTGACATGATCATCATAACTTCCTCATAGGCCACCCTAAAAGACAAGCGCTCTGGGGGTGCTCGGCCGAACCGGTGTCACCCAGAACGTGTCACATCTCTAGGTTATGAGCTCATACCTTAACTAGTCGTCACTAGTTCTTACTTATCAATCTCGATAAGCGTAACATAATCATAAACATAATCCCGACTTATCCAGTACGGGCTAGGGGGCATTTCTTGGGGGTGCTCGGCCGAACCGGTGTCACCCAAGAATTAATCTTGGTACCAATGTCACATGAGTTCTCTGGAGGTGCTTGGCCGAACCGGTGTCATCCGAGAACTCATCTTAGTACCTCATAAAAATTTCATAGTTTTTCAAAAACTTTCTAAGTCTCGAATTTGTCAGAAATTCAGTGGCATAACTGCGGCATGCCGAATTTCTTCCAAATTCTTCTTTATGCCACATGAGTCAATCAAACATGCATCCTTCATCATAATTTCATGCATTCACATAATCATCCTCATACTTTTACAAGCAACATTAAAAGTTCGTTATGCACTTGGTACTACAGTATTTTATGCTCTGACCCTTACGGGCCTTAAACTTGTGATGTAGTTAACCTATCATCTCCTATCAAACTTTTATGCACCTAAGGGTTCTCTCTTATAAAAAATTATCATTTATTTATGCTCTCAATTAAATCTGAACATCACCATTCCTTAGGGACAGCGTTATAAACTTATGACTACGGGGTTCTAGAACTTGCGTTTTAGACCCTTTCTTGGTTCTGTCTTTGCCTAAGGCGCTATAAGTTAAACCTAAACCAATTATGAGTCATTCCTATATCCAAGAACTAATGATAAACCATGTTATCTACATTATAAGCTTGCTGGACAGATTCTAAGAATTAAATGTTCTAAGAGTTCTAGAATTGCGGTTTTACGGTTTTCTAGTTACTAGTTTCTCTATAGGTGCCAAAATTCATTCCTACTTCAAATGTAACCAAATTTTTCATGATTAATCAATCCTAATCTGATTATATTCCCATTAAAACAATTTGGGCAGTGTCCATAAATTAATGGGTTAAAACTATGCTAAATCTTGACTTTACGGTTTTCCTAGAAAGCTAGTTTTTCTTTTAACATGCCTAAATGTGTTCCTACCTCATTATACATAATTTTCACACATCATAACACATCATAACATCATCATACAGTAGCAAACCCATCATGGAAGGATCGAAATATTAAGTCCCAAAAAGATACATAATTTGATATCTTTAAAACATATAAGTTGCTAGTTTCTCTTGGAATCGTTTTCAAGGCTTCTAAAACTCTCTACAAACCATTTTATTTTGTGAAAGAGACTAAAAACATTCTTAGGTCAGTGACCACTTAATCTCTCCTCCAAAAGAGTTAAATGCTTAGAACCTTGTTGGTCTTGAACTCAAACAAGTTCATGAGATTTAAAAGGATTCTTAAAACTTGACATGTTAGTCCTTGAAGCTAGATGAAACTCGTTCCACGTTCATCATCACCTCAAGGCCGAAACCATGCATTCAAAGAATGCTCCCTCATTAAACTTTAACTTGAGATAAAATGGGCAAGCCTTTGAGCTCTAAGATCTTTTAAGTGATGACATAATTTAAACGTGCTATGCACTTCATTTTTATTCTTCATTACAAATTAAAGTGAGAGCTTAAAGTAAACGTGCAAGGCTTGAATATAAAAATGCATGGCTTAAAATATAAATATGCAAGTTCATTTCTTTATTTTAGTGCTCTAGGCCTAGCAACAATCGACTTTAAGGCCGAAATAGAAAGACTTTGAGATTTAGTTAGGTGATAGTGCAAACCTCATTTTAAGTCTTTACGTTCTTTAGTGTTGAAAGGTAAATATGCTAGACAAGAATATAAATATGAGATGCACTCCATTCTTTAGCCTTTAACTTTAAGTGATGGCTTGGAAATTAAATATGAATGCAAAGGTCAAATTAAACATGCAAATGCATAAGCTTGAATTTAAATATGAATGCTAGTTCATTTTATGTCTTATTAGAGCTCATACAAGACTTTAAAGGAACTTAAATCTCAACCCTAACTTATCATGACAAGACAAAGTAAAAACAAGAGTGAACCTCAAGGGTTCTCTAAAACACAAGGTTTCTTTGCTTGGAATGTAAACATAAATAACATTTTTATTAAAACTCAAACTCTAGAGGCCTCATTGTGATGAACACATAGTCATCATCTAGAAGCTCTCATCATCAAGCCATTGTGAACTCCCTTGGCCAATATGGCCGAAAATATGAAGGAATAAAAGGAAAAGGAACCAAAAACCTTTTAGGAGAAAAAGAAACATTTGAAACTCTAGATACCATGATCTTGATGATGCATTAACACCAACACCATGAGTCCTCATCATGGAATTCATGTGACCATTTCAAAATATCATCAAGGAGAGAGGTTTTAAAGTTCAAGAAGAAAGAACAAAGAAAACATCTTTAACTTAAGAACAAAGATCAAGCTTTAGAGATTATCCAAGTGATGAACATTATCATCATGGAACCTCATCATCAAGCTCTCATTCCTTTGCTCTCAAGGGCTCATGGTCGAAACAAGGAGGAGAAGAAAAAAAAAAGAAGTTCTTGAAAGGATTCAAGAGAAACTAAGAACACATAAAAGATTTAAGAACTTTACATGAAAGAACTCTTGAAAGAAAATCTCTACCTAGTGATTAGGAGGTTGGAATGAGAGAAGAGGATGAAGAACTTGAAGAACTTGAAGACTTGAACTTGAGAGAAAAGGAAGCTTTGAAGTGTTTCTTTGAAAACTTACACTTTGCAAATGAACCCAAAATGATACAAGTTCACTCAAGCAAGCTATTTATAGAGAAATGAAACAAATGAAGGGTGCAAATGGAGGGGGAGGCTTCGGCCATGCAGAATTGAGGGAACCCATGAGTTCCATGAGGTGAGATAATGTGGTCTTGAGGCATGGTGAGGTATGGTTCAAGGTATGGCCTCAAGCATGGTTCTTTGAGTGAGAAACAATTCAACATGTGAGGTAAAAGAGAGAGAGGTGGCCGAAATGCATCAGCCATGGGGGGAGGGTTTCTTGCATTTTAATTGTGGTTTAGAGTTGTGTTTAGGTGTATCTTTGATTAGGATTAAGGTTAGGAGTTTGTAAGAAAGTGTTTAGATGAGAAAATGGGTAATTAAGGTTGTCAAGACATAATTAAAGAGTGTTCTTGCATCATTAGTGAGTTATAAATTCATTTTAGTGTATAAAAAATTCTAGACACAATTCCTTGATTTAAGGAATTGGAGAGAGAAAACACTATTCAAGATTTCAAGAGTGAAATCTTGAGTTTTAGAAAAGGGATTTAAATCTAATCTAAGCAATTTTAGGTTCTAATTAATTTTAATAATTTATTTTGACTCTAGATTAATTATGGAAATTAATTAATCTTCGTTTAGAGCCTAATATTGCTTAGGTTTGCTTAATCACATCGTTAAGCTCAAAAACACTATTCTAGGGGCAAAATTGTAATTTTGCACTAAAACTGCCCGGGACTGCTGGGACTCAAACAGATATTTTGAAACATGTAAAAACATGGTTTTGAACCTCTAGGGAAAGTTTCGGGCTCAAACGGCACCTTTATGTAACATCCTAATTTTTAACCCAATACTCTAGAACATATTTAGGTTAACCATTAGTCTATTACTCTTTTAGTCTCATTCCTTACAACCTTTCATTAAAATACTTAGCGGAAAATACGAATAAATTTTTCTTTTTGAAACTTGATAGCAAAACGCGAGCCACGCACTAACCTAACGTTCGTCATAACCATAACGTGCAAGAAAAAGTAACCACACCATTGATAATCATGAAACATAGTATTATACATATCAATCATAATATCATCACATCTTCATAGATACATAGACTACTAACATCATTGTACCATCATTTACATCAAAACACCCCCATATATGTGAAGTCATCCTTATCCACCTATGAGGTTGGATAAGTGTCAACCCAAAAAGCTAAGCTATCTATGCTCCCGCAGCGACCCTCCGCCCCGTCTTCTAGTGTGATCCTGAAGCACGAGCCTTAACAGAAGTCACGAACTCCGTTGTAATCCTCGTCTAGAGACGACACGGAAGAAGAGGAAGGGATGAGAAACTTATTCAAGATTCTCAGTAGGAATTCCCGACTCTAACACAAGTGTCATCGTCGTCGTCCCCAGCCACCTCGGTTTTAATTATGAAAAAGGTGTACATGCATAAGGATTAGTTTTAGACTTTTCAAATCTACTTATCCGAAGTGGGTGTCTTTTAGTATGTGTCTTAATGACATGAATGCAACAGATATTTGATGGATGCATGACAATACCATATGCACATTAACACGAAAGTCGTAATACTTGGGCACATCATAAGGAAACAAGAATCATATATGTGGCATAAAGAGGCATAGTAATTTTCATGTGATATCTTTCTTATAAATAAAGCTCTTAAGTTCTTTTTCTTGAAGACCACCCTCTTAACATATCCACCAAAAATCCCACCGATTCACCGGCCCGGCGATAATCTGGTCACCAAACTACATCTCACCTATCGCCTAGGAATGAGCTCAATCCTAACTAGTCGTCACTAGATTTAATATGGGCTAATAGAGGGGGTATACATAACTTTTTTGGATCACCTATCTTAGGATCATTTCCTTCTTTGAAACGCTCTACTGGTATCTAATACATAGTGAATTGTCCGCTTTGGCAAGCTCAATGTCAATACCCTCACGGATTTGTTTCCTCCCCGCCGTAGCCGGAGGAATGCGTCTCAGTGTTACGTCACATCTGTTTTGGGGGTGCTCGGCCGAACCGGTGTCACCCAGAACCATTCCTGGGGGTGCTCGGCCGAACCGGTGTCACCCAGGAGTTTTCGCAAGCTTTTTCTCAAGTACTCAAGTTTGATGGGAAATTCGGCAGCGTAACGGCGGACACCGGATTTCCATCAAACTTGCTTTATGCCACCAAACATATAGAGCATGCATAGCCATTCAATATCAACATAAGGCATCATAATCATCATATGCATCATAAGCATCATAATATCATAATTTTGCATAACGCAACATGGCGTGGGCATCAACACATCAACACTATATATTCTCATAAGAGATCACATGCTCAAGTTGTTCTCATAATAAAACATACACTTGCATGAAACATTAAAGCCCATTATGCTCTTAAGCCTATGGTGTCTTATGCTTTGACCCTTACGGGTCTAAATCTTGAAAACTAATTACGCTATCATCCGTTTTTATCCTTTCATGCACCTATAGGCTCACAACTAATAATTCTTACTAATTTTTATGTTCGTCAATGAATCTGGACAACCTTACACTTTAAGGGCAGAAATTACATCTTGTGATTACGAGGGTTCTAGAAACTACGTCTTAGACCCTTTCTCGATTCCGTTTTCGCCTAAAGCGCTATAAATCAAATCCAAGCCAATTATGAAGTATTCCTTAGCCTTTGAACTAATTATAAACCATGTTTACTACCTTGTAAGGGTGCTGGACAGAATCAGAAAACTAAATGTTCTAAGAGTTCTAGAGTTGCGGTTTTACGGTTTTCTAGTTACTAGTTTCTCTATAGGTGCTAAAATTCATTCCTACTTCAAATGTAACCAAATTTTTCATGATTAATCAATCCTAATCTGATTATATTCCCATTAAAACAGTTTGGGCAGTGTCCATAATTAGATGGGATAAAACTATGTTAAAACTCAACTTTACGGTATTTCTAGTTAGCTAGTTTCTTACCTATCATGCATAGAATCATTTCTACATCATCATGTGATATTTTCACACATTCTAACACATGAAAACATCACCATACAACATCACACTCATCATGACAGAACCGAAATCATGGAGCTTCAGTAAGAGAATTAAATTGACATTTCGAGGTACATAAGTTAAATAGTTTCTCTTGGAATCAAATTAGAATTTCTAAAACTCTTTGCAAATCATTTTAATTCATCAAGAGGCTAAGAGAAGCCTTAGGTCAGTGACCAAAATATATTTCATCTTCGAAAAGGGAATAAAATTATAACTCATGATAACATAACCTTATAAAGATTTGTAAAGCTTCAGGAAAAACTTAGAACATAGATTATCGGCCCTTGTAGCTAGATGAAAACTCATTGCAAGTCCATCATCACTACTTGGCCGAAAACATGCATTCAAGGAATGCATTCACACTAAACTTTAACTTGAAATGAAATGGGCAAGTCTTTGGGCTCTAGGTTCTTAAGTATGACATAAAATAAACATGCTCATGCTTTTCATTTTCAATCTTGCTTACAAAATAAAGTGATGACTTAAATTAAATATGCAAGGCATAAACTTAAATGTGCAAGCTTAAACGTAAATATGCAAGGTTCAATTCTTTATTTCAGTGCTCTTGGCCCAACAACAATCGACTTTGAGGCCGAAATAGAAAGGCATTCGAGAAATTAATTAGGTGATAATGCAAGTTCAATTCTTTATTTTAGTGCTCTAGGCCCAGCAACAATCGACTTTAAAGCCGAAATAGAAAGGCATTCGAGAATTAAATTAAGTGATGATGCAAGTTCCATTTTAATCTTTATGTTCTTAGGTGATAGCTTGAAAATAAAGGTGCATAACAAGAATATAAATGTAAATGCAAGCATAAAATAAATTATGCAAGTTCATTTTATTTTTCTAGAGCTCTTCACAAGACTTTAAAGGAACTCAATCCTCAACCCAAACTCATCCAACCAAGGTTAAGTAAAGCTTAGAGTTCCTAGAACTCAAGACAACATTTTTAGAAAATCAAAACATTGAACATATAGAAGAAAAGGAAATGGCCGAAACATTCTAGGCAAGAAAAAGAATATTTGGAAACTCTAGAGTCCATGATCTTGGTGGTATATTAACACCAACACCATGAATCCTCATCATTGAGTTCATAGAACCATTTTAAATCACCATCAAAGCTAAAGTTCTCAAGAGTTCAAGAAAGGAAAAACTAGAAACATTTTTACTCAAGAACAAAGATCAAGCTCTAGAGTTTGTTTCAAGTGATGAACATCATGAAACTCTCATCATCAAGCTCTCATTTCTTTGAACTTCAAGGCCCATAGCCGAAAATGAGAAAGAAAAAGGAGAAGAAAAGAAGTTCTAAAATGAATCAAGAGAAACTATGAACATAAAGCTAGAACAAGAACTTTAAAGAAAGAAGTACTTGAAAGAAAATCCCTACTTGGTGTGATGAACTTGAAGATGGAAGAAGAAGATGAAGAAGATGAAGAACTTGAAGAACTTTGAAGATCTTGAAGAACACTAGAACTTTGAGAGAAAAAGAAAAGCTTTGAGTGTTCCTAAACTTAGCAAATGATCTAAAAGTGGTGCAAGCTCCTCAAGGCATTCTATTTATAGAGAAATGAAATAAATGAAGGGTGCACATGGAGGAGGAGGCTTCGGCCATTGTAGATTGGAGGGCATCCCATGAGTTCCATGAGGTGAGATAATGTGGTCTTGAGGCATGGTGAGGTATGGTTTAAAGTATGGTGAGGTATGGTTCAAGGTATGGCCTCAAGCATGGTTCTTTGAGTGAGAAACAATTCAACATGTGTGGTAAAAGGGGAGAGATGGCCGAATATGCATCAGCCATGGGGGGAGGATTTCTTGCATTTTAATTGTGGTTTAGAGTTGTGTTTACGTGTATCTTTGATTATGATTAAGATTAGGAGTTTGTAAGAAAATGTTTAAGTGAGAAAATGGGTAATTAAGGTTGTCAAGACATAATTAGAGAGTGTTCTTGCATCATTAGTGAGTTATAAATTCATTTTAGTGTATAAACAATTCTAGACACAATTCCTTGATTTAAGGGATTGGAGAGAGAAAACACTATTCAAGATTCCAAGACTAGGAATCTTGAGTTCTAAAAAGGGATTTAAGTTTAATCTAAGCAATTTTAGGCTCTAATTAACTTTAATAATCTATTTTGACTCTAGATTAATTATGGAAATTAATTAATCTTCGTTTAGAGCCTAATATTACTTAGGTTAGCTTAGTTACGTCATTAGGCGTAAAAACACTATTCTAGGGGCAAAATCATAATTTTGCACAAAAACTGCTCGGGACCATCGGGACTTGAACAGGGACCTCTAGATACATGAAAACATGTTTTTAAACCTCTGGGGAAAGTTTCGGGCTCAAACGGCACTTCTACCCGCGTAAAAACGCTATAGGGGTATTTTGGTTATTTTGACCTGAAACTGCGGAAAACGAGATTTTCGCTTCCGAAAACATTCGCAGGCCATTCAATCCCCTTCAAATATTGAGTTGGCCCTTCGAGTACTGCCGAGTCGGCCATCCTCGAATTCCGGGCCGAAAATGACCTCAGGGGCATTTCGGTCATTTTCTACTCAGACAGAAAATCGGGGCGTTACACTCTACCTGCATAAAATGCTATAGGGGTATTTTGGTCATTTTGACCCGAAACTGCGGAAAATGAGACTTTCACCTCCGGAACCACTCAAGGGTCATTCAATCCCCTTCAAACATTGAGTTTGCCCTTCGAGGACTGCCGAGTCGGCCATCCTCAAATTCCGGGCCGAAAATGACCTCAAGGGCATTTTGGTCATTTTCCACTCAAACAGAAAATCGGGGCGTTACAAATTTCTAATGTTGCTTGTGAACGCATGAGAATGATTATGTGAATGCATGAAAATTATGATGGAGGATGCATGTTTGAATGGCTTATGTGGTATAAAGAAGAATTTGGAAGAAATTCGGCATCTTTAGATTATGTTGACAATTTCGACAAATTCGAGGACTCGAAAAGTTTTGAAAACCTATGAGATTTTTATGAGGTACTAAGATGAGTTCTCGGATGACACCGGTTCGGCCGAGCACCTCCAGAGAACTCATGTGACATCGGTACCAAGATGAATTCTTGGGTGACACCGGTTCGGCCGAGCACCCCCAAGAAATGCCCCCTAGCCCGTACTGGATAAGTCAGGATTATGTTTATGATTATGTTACGCTTATCGAGATTGATAAGTAAGAACTAATGACGACTAGTTAAGGTATGAGCTCATAACCTAGAGATGTGACACGTTCTAGGTGACAGCGGTTCGGCCGAGCACCCCCAGAGCGATTGTCTTTTAGGGTGGCCTATGAGGAAGTAAAGTATGGTGTTTATGTCACAAAGTTTCCCATATGAGAATTTAATTGCCACTTTATGCCACTATTATGCTGTTCCGATGATTATTCTTGCATTAAGTAGAGCCATGCATTCATTCTTTAATATGATTGCATTCATGACATTAAGAATCATGCTAAAATGAATGGACCTTGGCTAATTATGATTTAAAACCTAAAAATAGACATTTATGCATGCACGCTTATTTTGTATACTAAACCCAAGGTTCCTGAGGACGTAGATGATGACACCTAGGTAGTAGGAGGCCCTACTGAGATTCTTTAGCAAGATTCTCACTCCCTCTATCTCTTTCTTTCCGTCACGTCTTCAAATGGCGACGTTCGTGTTTTTTGTGTACTCCCCGACGTGGGAGGTGCACTATGATCCGGATCACGGGTCATACCATTTTGAGGGACAGTGCACGGTGCGAGTCTTCATGTTCGTAGGGCGTCCCTTCACTCACCCCGTGCATACCCATCACTTATCCCTGACAGCACCCTACGGCGATGACGAGCGGGTTTTTGAGCGCGCGCGTACGCATAACGAGAGTGTGCTCTGCATACACACCGCCACCTCAGCCATGCGTGACTATCCCGACTACGTGCCCCTGACTTACTTCTCAAAGACCGATCCGTCAGAGGACCCGCCTACCCATCCATACAGCGAGAGCTCCGCCCCCACTCCACCACTGATGAGGGAGGGCAGTGAGGATACCGTGACTCAGCCACGGCTCGCATGACGACCGGAGATGCGGCCACATCGCGGGGGTCACTCTCGATCCCCGTTCCGCCTCTATACGCCCGAGGAGCTCTCCCAGTTTCCCGGGTATGTGCCTTGCTCGCGAGATGGACGTCAGTAGGAGGTGACGTACGACCGATGGAGTATCCGGGTAGAGCACACACCACTTAGATGAGGATGGACCTCCTTTTGTTTAGAGGTTGTCCCTTTAGTTGCACTTGGGTAGGGGAGTTGCTTTTATATTTTTCATCATACTTTCCTTTGTATTTTCTTTTTAGTTGTATCTGTTCATGATGTACTAAACTAAGCCCCACTCTCCAAGAGTGGGCATATCATATAATATTATATAAATATGCAGTTCAGTTCTATTGTGATGTGCCTTTACTTGCTTATGTCATGCTACTATACGATGCTTGCTTTATTTCCCTTCGTGCTTTATTATTTATCGTGTTGCGCGGCTCTCACTTTGCTTTTATAACTCAAAAAAAAATTTACCAGTATTTCCGCTAAGTATTTTAAAGTAATAAGGGAGCTATGACGTAACAGACTAATGATTAACCTAAATATGTTCTAGAGTATTGGGTTAAAAATTAGGATGTTACAGAAGGTTAATTGGAGGAACCACTCCGGTAAGGAAGCCACTTGGGAAATCGAAAAAGCCATGAGGATCATGTATCTACATCTTTTTCCTCCTCAAAGTATGTTTTAAGATTTGGGGACCAAATCTCCTTTAAGGGGGGGAATGTGATACCAGAGGTACACGGGTCAGCAGCAAGGTTCTGTATAGCCTCAGGGTTCCTTGGGAATCACTACTGGGTTCTGAATTTCACAAAATTTGGATCCTACATGACCTTGGAGGGCTATATGATAAAATCACACTCTTGGGATCAAAAGTCCTAGTAATTGTTCCTTGATGGAAAACAAGTTGAAGAGTGATTTTTAATGAATTTTACGAAACCTGTAAACATTTTGTTTTTAGCCCACAAGTTTAGAAAACCTTGAAAATTCTCGGATTTGAACTAAAATTCAAAATTTGGATTCTAAATTGTTAGGGTTTTGAATTTTCTGATATTTTATTTGAATTCAAATGGGGATATTTTCTTATTTACGTTTATGTTTTAAAGTTAATGGACAGTAACTTAAAATTAAGAAATGTAAATAGGTGAGTATTGAGACAATCCAGTCCAATACATACCAGTATTTGACATCTTGGAGATCGATTGACTTCCTGGAGACTGCCAAGGTGGTCATATGCTTGCCCAGGTGATCATATGAGAGTAGTGCAGTCCACTTGAAGAGAAAGAAAGAGAGAGGACCACTTAGGCAGTCAAAAGTTCATTAGAACCCCCAAATTGAGCGCAGAATGAAGCAGAAACGCGATCCTTCCTCCTCTCCTCCCTCTTTCCCTCTTTCTCTCAAATCCATCATTTCCAAGCTTCAAGGTAAATTTATGTTGTTAGATTATGTCTTTATTCCTTCATAATCTTGGATTTGGACCGATTATTTTTCTCATTTTTTTGTCAAGTGGGGATGTTTCCGTAATTTTATTAGAGTTAGAATAGAGCTCTCTAGAGATTTTTAGATATTAATCTAGAGTTATGGGTGCTCCATGGCAGTTGTTGGTACCATTCCAAGCACTCCAGGTCAAGTTGGTGGGGCCTACATACTCTTGGCTTTAAACGATGAGTTTGTTTAGATCCTATGATTCTTATGTTGATCATTAGAGTTAATTTCATAAATTATAGCATGAAATATATGTTTTTCTAGAAACTCATGGGACCATTATCATTAAAGTGATTTCATTAAAGAGTTAGAGTATGGATATGATTGTATTTAGAGATTTGTGAAACATTATGATGATTTCCAGTGTAAAAAATATGTATATGATAGAGTTTAGAGAAAATAAGTGTTTTTATGATACTTAGAAGTTGGAATTCAATATGATTTATAACAACTGCCGGATACATATTTTGTAGGCTTGAAATCTGAATGCCTGCAAATGGGTGATCCCTTGAGCATGATTTCATAGTCACAGTTATGCTAAAGTTAGATTGTTAGAGTTATATGAGACCAGAGCTTTTCGATTTTCAAGAGTTTTCATATTTAAATGATTATATGAGTTTCAGAATTGTTGATTTTACATGCTAGAGCTTGTGAACTCTAGGGTAGAAGACTTATGAGATTTAGATTTCTGGTTGAACTGGACAGTAGTTATAGAGAAACAGATAGTGAGTTAATGGCTAGACCCCGATCATTAACCTTGGTACCAAGTTGTCCCGAGAGGACAATCTCATATAGCAGAGAATAAAACCTATTTAGGTGTTCGCATTAGATCCGTGATTGATCATAGAGTATAATACTTACTATTCTCGAAGAACCATAGAATAGAGATCCCTGTTTCTCTCATAGAGTACGGTTGTTATGTTTTTCAGAGAATTCTATTTAGAGATATTATATATACACATGTATCCGAATATGAAATTCTGAGTTATTGCATAAACTGCTTTTGATGATTTCTATATAATTATTTATCTTCTTGGTTATTCCGTGAGAAGGTTATGGGTGAGGATCTACTGACTGAGTTTTAGATGAAACATAGCCCTCTCCCTTCCTCCATTATAGGTGTAGTAGATGCTGTGGGTTCTTCTCTTCCAACTCCTCCCCCGCAGTAGAGATTTCTAGTTGGTAAGCTTCACTTTGAAGTGAAGTACTTTTGGTATTTGTTTAGAGATAGAGTGTTCCAGTGTGCATGACGGGCAGGGTCCTGGACCATAGAGATAGATTGGCATATTTTATCATGAATATTTTGTATTTTCATGATTATAGTTTCTACGGTTTATTTTGTATTAAGAGCAACTCATGTATTTTATATCAGAGATATATATTTAGAGTTTGTTTATGAAAGTATTTATGATGATTTGTTTTCCAAAGAGTTAGAGATCTATATCAGAGATGAAATTATGTTTGAAACTGGATTTCATTATCAAAATATACATATAGAGAGACTCAGAGATCACGAGGCTTACGTGGGAATGAGGATTCCTCACGTGCTGGTCATGTGCCCAAGTTGGGTCGTGACAAACACCCTCCCAAGTGCAACATCTGTATGTGGAAAAGCGCAAGAGAAGGGGGTTGAACCATGCTTCACTGTGCCTTCCTTTTTTGTTTCTGGAAAACTTAGATAGATTACTATCAAGTATTAAACTTGAAATGTAGCTAAAACAATGTTAGATATGTCAGAAATCAAACTTTCTGAACTTTGATATATAATAAAATAAATAAGTGCAGGCTTTCTAGAAAACATAGAGCAATAAGTACAAGGCAGTAAATAAATAAGAGATGAAGGAGAAGAAGATACTGTACAAGAGTTTTATATTGGTTCGGCCAACCTGCCTACATCTAGTTCTCAACAACTATTGAGTTCCACTAAAACCTCTCTCAAACCAAGAAAGTTAAATGATGGTCTTTACAGTAGCATTCCCAAGCACTTACCTGTGACTAGTAGCAAACTCTACTGTCACAGACCAAGTAGTCTTTGACCGCCCTCTCCAAATTGAACTAGTGACCAGCAAATACACTCTGCTATCACAACTTGAGTAATATTGAACTAGCCTCTCCAAGCTAAATATGAGTAGTCTTTGACCACTTTCTCCAAGCTAAATCGTGACTAGTAGAACACACCACTGTCAAGTTGCAAGTACTCTTTACTTAGCTTCTCCAAGTTAGCTCACACCGATCACTATTTGATTGAGGTTACAAAGGTTTGTGTTTAGGTTTACCACTCAAACTAATCTATACTCAAGTTTCCATAAGATATACAATAACAAACCTAGGAAAAACATGAATAACTTCTTTCTATGATTCTTCCTAGGAAGAATATATGATCTACTAAGAATGTAGAAAGAAGATTTTTACAAGAAAGGAACTGATTACAAAATGTAATAAACTTTACAAGAGATGAAGAGAAATTTTCACAGCATTTAAGCTCTTATGCAGTGTCAAGATCTTATTCTTTGTAAGCACAACATCTCTATTTACAGATGGTCTTAATTTATAATTGTTTCCCTTGATTAGTTGTCTAAGTGACACATGTTGATCATCTACTTGTGTCTTGGAAAACCAGTCTAGAAGAGTAGCTCGTTGTCTATCAGAGTTGTTCCATAAGCCATTTTGAAATATAGGTTTCTGATTTTATTTTCAGAAACTACTTTTTACTTTCTAAATGGGGTTTTTGAACTTTTCCTTTTAGAAGTTGGAGTGGTTGACCAAGTTGGCAGAAGAGATGACATGCCAGTCTGTAATTGGATTTGACTTTAAATTTGAAATTCAAATTTCCCTCCTTTTCCTATAGAGTACATCATTTCCCTGTCAAGTGAATTTTCTAAAGTGCAGTATCAGTTCCTCGATATATATATATATATATATATATATATATATATATATATATATATATATATATATATATATGATCTTCTAGTCTTCAATCAAAGCTTGTAGATGATGATATGATAGTGATTATGATGATTGAAGGTTGTAGAATGCACTTGCTTTAGAGCCGATTTGAATTCTTCATTTGAAGTGTACTTTCTGAAGTCCCATTCTATTTTTTGAAGATCTGTGCATTGGTTTCTTGTATAAAATGATTTTCTTCTATCCGTTAAGAATGTATACATTCATTTCACAATATAATAATCACTGTATTGATTTCTTATCTCTTTGAACAAGATAAATCATGTTTGCACATGTAAAATAAAATTATTTATGCTTCAAGAAATGTGTCATGCACACAGAAGAACCTGTTTACTATTTCAAGAAACTCAAGGGAAACATTAGTTGTTTTTCAAAATATTTTCTCTAAATTGTTTGTGTGTCACTCAAAACATTTTGCATTAATGCTTTTTGAAGGGTTTTGGAGCTAATAATCTTCCCCTTTTTGATGATGACAAACTAATAGAAGAAAATCTTTTAAAGAGATTTTGATAGGCTTATAAATGGTATAGAGCATAGAAAAAATAAATATCTTTCAACACACCATATGATGTGATTTTCAAAGAGTCCATTTCTTAAGGCATGATAAATAAATGCGTTTAATAGCCTTAATTGACTCGAATCAGAGTTGTTTTTATTTCTCTTAAAATTTTTGAAGTTACTCAGAGTGCTTTTTGAGAGGTATCAGAGAGAGAGAAATAAAAGGTATGATTGTAGAGTGCTTTCTGAAAGGTATGGAGAGAGAGAGAGAGAAAAGGTATGATCGTTTAAGCTTTCTGAATAAATACAGCCTGATTTTTAGTCATTATGACTTTTTTGAACAACAAGTGTTTGAATAAAGCTAGTAATACTTGTGATATTTACTCTTGATTATATTTCCCATTTAACACCTCTTTATCCAAACTTATTTTTGAAACATGATGCAATTTTTATGTATAAAAAACTTGCAAAAACAAACTTTACACACAAGTGAAGTTTTTGAAGCTCATAGAAACCTTATTTCGAATATTATCAACAAATGTGACATGAGATTTTTGAAGTTCAACAGGGATTGATAGCAGTTGTATCAAAGCATCATTTTTCGAGCTTGTAATATAAAAAGGAAACTTCATATATTGTGTACCAGAGCGTATGTTTTTTAAAACAAAGAAAACTTTTAAAACCATATGACATGGATTTCACATCGGCGTGCACAAGGATATATATATATGTATGTATGTATCAGAGCATATGACACAATATGTTTCAGAGCTAATCATACAGATAGAATATTGATGTACTTATACTTTAGAGCACGGATAGAAAGCTGATGTAGCTACGTATTATATTAAGCAAATAATATGAGCACGCATACAGCAACATCAGTATATCAGATTAGCTAAGTCAAATATATCTATCAGAGCATGTAGATTATATATGTACCATGTAAGATCTCATCAGAGCAAAGACAAGAAACATGGCAAATATGCTAAAAGCAGATATATTAAAGCAATTAAAAGTAAATATACCAAAGCACAAACCAAAAAGATCAGAGCTACTAAAAAAATTAAATGTACAAAAGAAAAAAAAATAAAATGTTCATAATAAAAAAAAATGCAATATGCCAATGCAAAAAAAAAAAATCTAATTTGGTTCGCCTCAATATGCTCCCTCTGAATTTCACAGAACAAAATTTTCTTATCTTTTTTTCTCCCCCTTTTGACATTAAAAAAATAATTATCCTAGAAACCAGGAACACCACCATTAGCCATGACGCCTTACTTGACTGAGGATCTCCAATAACAATGCCTCATGTCTCTAGACTGAGCTTCCATCTAGTGTAGCTCGTTATTGATGAGACATTGCTCTCGCAGCTATAATTGAACTTCAATGTAGCTTGGGTGTGATACCAGTGGAGGTTGGCTTGATGAGGGATTATCCCTTTGAGCAGGAGTTGGTTCAGGAACAGTAGGAGCTGGGATGGAGGGTTCTGCAATAGGAGTAGGGATTGAGTTTTCAACAAGAGTTAAGCCCATCTCAGGGACTGCATGTAAACTCTCCCAAATATAACACCATCCTTAAGCCATGACATTAGACTCAGAAGTTGTTACCTATATATTAGTGAACCTTTCTTAAATATCTATAGCAAATTTAATTGATTCTAAGTCATAATTCTATAGTAGCATGTGAAAAAGGAAATAAAGTATTCATTAAATATAATTCCAATTACAAAAGGCTCTTCTATGAGATTTAATATACATCTATCTATTTATATACTTACTTACATATATACATAACAAAATAAAATTTATAAGAGGCTTTAACTATCGAGCTACTACATGTCAGATTCTTCTACTATTGTAGCTTCATATCTCCCTAAGCAATCTGAGACAACACGAAAACACAAAACATAGGGGTGAGAATTCTAAAATTCTCAGTAGGGCATCCCCAAAATACATAATGAAATCTTTGTCATCGTTATCGTCCAGCCACTTTAGTTTATTAAGAAAATATGGTCATACAATACATATCAAAGGTTCATTTTAAAGTTCAAAATCATTTAGCTGAAGTGGGTTCCTTTAATCAATAAATCCTATAATATGCACACATCATCATATATAGCATGTACTGTTAGATTTAAAATTAAACATATTGGCCTCAATATCAATGTTAAATCGTTCACCTAGCACATAAAATAAAGAACTACTTAGAACAATTGCTACTTTAACTTGTCTTAGCCCTTGATCATTGTGGCTTTGACCACTCTAGGGCAATAGATTGCTTTTCAAGACTGAGCCCATTCCTATACACATGGATCTTTTGAGCCCATTCCTATACGTGATCATTAGATTTTCTCTCTAATTTACACACAAATCTTTTGAGGCCATTCATATACATATGGATCTTTTGAGCTCATTCCTATACATGATAAATGGATTTAATTTCTCCAATTTTCACACAGACCTATTCCTAGTCAGGTTTACTTTTCCCGACTCAATTCAAGGTAGTCAGGTTTACTTTCTTCCGACTGAATGAATTTACTTTCTTCGGCCCAAGAAACATAATCTCATGGCTTTCCCGTATATATAAACAATTGTAATAAGTACTCACATTTATATGTGCCTAGTATCATCAATAAGTTCACATAACATGAATGAGATCAAATCATAAACATTTCATCATCTTTTTGGCGAACTTAGCATGTTGCTAGAAATTGAATTCTCAAGAAAAATTATGCTTAAATTATTAAACATCATTAAAACAAGGCAAAACTATTTTTCAGAGATAATTCAATGTATCAATGAGGCCCTATAAAAATTTCAAAGCATAATAAGGTCTCTAACTATATTAACTAAATTCCACAATTTCGAAGGTCAAAAACTTTACAGTTTTAACCAATAGCCAGAAGTCTCAATTTTTATACCCTATAAAGCTAAAATCGTACAAAGCTTTAGATTGAACTTCAAGGTGTTCTCAATCCCCTGTAAAAATTTCAGCTCAAAATTCAATCATTTGATGAGGTAACGAAATTAGACAAATTCGATACCACAAATTGGACTGGTTGGGCAAAAACCCTAACCTTAGGTTTTTAATTTTTTAAAATTACTAAAAGTTCATTAAAAGACTCAAGAAAAATTTTGGAAACATTTTCATATGTTGGATTCATCATATAAAAATTTTAGCTCATGATCATGTCTCTAAATCAGTGAGAAAAATCAAAACAATTCACCTACTTACTTAAAATTGATATTTCTAGCAATAGAACCCACAACATGTTTTGAAGAAAATGGTTTTCTAACATCATCTAATTACTCCACCAAATCAAATACATCAATATCCATATATCATCAATAAATAAAACAAAAAATTTCAAGCTAAATCATTCACTAAATTTTAAAATCAGTTTTGAGAAAAAGATGTTAAGGAAAGTCCTACTTGTTGCTAGAAGTCTTTTGCTCTTGTTTTGATTCTTCCAAGTGTTTCTCCACCAATTATTCAAACCCAAAATCAGCCAAACCTTCCTCTAGGATGATAATATAATAGCTATCTCTTGATAGTGTGGTGGAAAAAGACACCTTGGAAGAAGTTTGATTCAAAGATTTCAAGTGGTAGTCTTCTATTTGTGCTAATTCTATGGATACTTGATGTTATAGCTTAAGGTTTTGGTAAGTTTATGATGGTATTGGAAGAAAAGAATGGAGAGAAAGCTAAAAGGAAGCTGGCCGAACTTGGAAGAAAGAAAAATGGTAAATTTTGGTTTTATTTATTTGAAGATAATGTACATTAATCAATTATGATAATGT
This sequence comes from Dalbergia cochinchinensis, assembly GCA_031216125.1. NCBI lineage: Eukaryota > Viridiplantae > Streptophyta > Magnoliopsida > Fabales > Fabaceae > Dalbergia > Dalbergia cochinchinensis. The sequence continues at coordinate 28,050,843 of CM062371.1, forward strand.
TTTTCTTAAAGATAAATATTGCAATTTTGTGCAATTCCTATTGGTTAGTCATAAAGACAACGGTGTGGCTTCTTCTAAGCCATACATTTGTCTAGTGAAGTGTCTCATTTATACTGCATGTCTCATACAGTGCAAGAAACTACACACTGTAATTTAACTGAATAGGTAAAATACTGTATTCATAGAATTGATATTACCGGGAATTTTATTCTGGGTCTAAATTTTTTATTTTTAATCCTTCCCAACCTAAATCTCATATTTTCTCAGTCTCGAGCATTTTCGGGCCCAATTCTTGGGTTTTGGTGGTCTCGACGGGCATGCGGGGGCCTGCATGATCACTATTCACTTTTTTTTTAACTAAGCCATTCTTATCAAGATTAATTTTATCCAATTCATGAAATTATAATTAATAAAGTCTAAATAAATTTTTTTTGGAAATAAATTTCAAGATGTTACAATACCACCCTCCTTAAAAAGAATTTTGCCTTCAAAATTTTGACTTAGCATTCTCATTCTTAGTATGTCTACGGTTTACCATTGGTTCTCGAACACACCAACAAAAGATATTGAGTTGATCAGGCTCAATACTATGCTAAGTATGATAGCAACTAACTACAGCACCACTAGACTATCATGCATATCTAAACCTTATATCCCATCATACAGATAAGATTCAAGGCATGACTTATCTACACGTTGGAAGTATAACCAGTCCATTTCTCAAGTTCTATAAGGATGAACTGCTATGATACCATAATGCAACACCCTCCTAAGTATAACACTATTCTTAAGCCATGACATTAGACTCAGGAATTGTTACTTATATATTAGCAGACCTTTTTTAAATATTTATAGCAAATTTGATTGATTCTAATTCGTAATTCTATAGAAAAATATGAAAAAGGAAATAAAGTATTCATTAAATATAAATCCAATTACAAAAGGCTCTTTTATCAGCTTTAATATACATCTATCTATTTATATACTAACAAACATATATACATAACAAAATAAAATTTATAAGAGGCTTCAACTATTAGGCTACTACATATCAGATTCTTCTATTGAGATAGCTTCATATTTCCTTGAGCACTCTAGAGACGACATAAAAACACAAAACATATGGGTGAGAATTCTAAAATTCTCAATAAAGCATCCCCAAAATGCATAATGAAATCTATATCATCGTTATCATCCTAGCCTCTTCGTTTATTAAGAAAATGTGGTCATACAATACATATCAAAGGTTCATTTTAAAGTTCAAAATCATTTAGCCAAAGTGGGTTCCTTTGATCGTTAAATCCCATAATATACATACATCATCATATAAAGTGTGTACTGTTAAATTTCAACTTAAATATGTTGGCTTCAATATTGATGCTAAAATCATTTGCTTAGTACATAAGATAAAGAACTACTTAGGACAATTGTTACTTCAGCTTGTCTTGGCCTTCAATCATTGTGGCTTTGACCACTTAAAGGTAATAGACTGCTTTTTAAGATTGAGCCCATTCATGTACACATGGATCTTCTGAGCCTATTTCTATACGTGATTCTTGGATTTTCTCTCCAATTCACACACGGATCTCCTAAGCCAATTCCTTTACATATGAATCTTCTGAACTCATTTCTATACATGATAATTGGATTTACTTTCTCTAATTCTCACATAGACTTATTCCTAGTCAGATTTACTTTCCCTAACTCAATTTAAGGGTAGTCAGGTTTACTTTTCCTAACGGACCGGATTTACTTTCTCTGACCCAAGAAACATAATCTCATGCTTTTCTCATGTATATAAGCAATTGTAATAAGTATTCACATTTATATGTGCCTAGTATCATCAATGAGTTCACATAACATGAATGAGATCAAATCATAAACATTTCATCATCTTTTTGGCTAACTTAGGATGTTGCCAGAAATTCAGTTCTCAAGAAAATTATGGTTGAATTATTAAAATTATTAAAACAAGGCAAAACTATTTTTCAAAGATAATTCAATGTATCAATGAGACCCTGTAAAAATTTCAAAGCATAATACGATATCTAACTATATTAACAAAATTCCACAATTTTAGAGGTCAAGAACTACACAGTTTCAGCCAACAGCCAAAAGTCTCAATTTTTCTACCTTATCAAATGAATGCCTAAAATCGTACAAAAATTTAGGGTTGTACTTCAAGATGTTCTCAACCCTTTGTAAACATTTCAACTCAAAATTCGATCATTTGGTATAGTAATAAAATTAGACAAATTCGGTACTACAAATTGGACTAGCTGGGTAAAAACCCTGACTTGTTTGGTTTTCAATTTTTTTAAATTAGCAAAAGTTCTTTAAAAGACTTAAGAAAATTGCTAGAAACACTTTCATATATTGGCTTCATCATATAAAAATATTAGCTCATGATCATGTTTCTAAATTAGTGAGAAAAAAAATTCACCTACTTGCTTAAAACCGGAATTTCCAGTAGCAAGACTCACAACAAGTTTTGAGGAAAATGGTTTTCTAACATCATCTAATCACTTCACCAAATTAAGAACCCATCAATACCTATATATCATCAGCCAATAAAACCAAAAATTGCAAGCTAAATTATTCACATAAATTTCAGAATTAGTTTTGAGAAAAAAAGGTTAAAGAAAGCCATACTTGTTGCTAAACATCTTTTGCTCTTGCAAGTGTTTTTCTACCAATTTTTTAGCCCAAAATCAGTCAAACCTTCCTCTAGGGTGATAGTATAATAGCTGCCTCTTGATGGTGTGGTGGAAAAAGAAACCTTGGAAGAAGGTTGATTCAGAGATTTCAAGTGGTAGTCTTGTATTTATGCTAAATCTGTGGATGCTTGATGTTATAGCTTAAGGTTTAGTTAAGTTTATGACGGTTTTGGGGAAGAAAAGAATGGAGAAAGCTAGAAGGAAATTGGCCACACTTGGAAGAAAGAAAAATGGTAAATTTTGATTTTATTTATTTGAAGATAATGTACATTAATCAATTAAGATAATGTTTTTCTTAAAGATAAATATTGTAATTTTGTGCAATTCCTATTGGTCAGTCATAAAGACAATGGTGTGGCTTCTCCTAAGCCACACACTTGTCTACTGAAGTGTCTCATTTATACTACACACCTTAATTTAATTGAACAGGTAAAATACCGTATCCGTAAAATTGATATTATCCAAAATTTTAGTCTAAGTCTAACTTTTCATTTTCAATTCTTCCCAATCTAAATCTCACATTTTCTAAGTCTCAGGCATTTCCAAACCCAATTCCAAGGTTTCGGTGGTCCGCACAGGCCTATGGAGCTTGCACAGTCACTATTTATTTATTTTCAACTAAGTTATTCTTATCAAGACTAATTTTATCCAATTAATGAAATTCTGATTAATAAAGTCTAAATAATTTTTTTTAAAAATAAATTTCGCAGTGTTACACTGCACTTGTCTCTTCATGTTTTGTGCATTTTGACTCAAAATCTGAAGACTTAGATGAAGCAGAGGATTCGTGCATATGAGAGCCTGATGGTTCAAATGTAAAAGATGGGCTTTGTTCATCCTCATCTGAATCTTGTCCTGGCCTATGATGTCTTCCACTTCCATAAGTTACTATCAAGCCATGCGGAGACTAGGAGGATTTTGACTTTTCCTTAGAGTCTTTAGATTGCTTTGAGCTACTCTCAATCTCAATCACTTTTCTTTTTTCTTTTTATTTCCTTCTCCTTTGTATCTATTGTTAGCTCAAGAACCCTTCCAAGAAGTGATAACGAGTTTTGAATGACAACAAAGCCAATTTAAAGAAAATACTTTGAAGAACGACTAATGGTTGTCTTGAGTTTTTTGTGGAATTAAACAGGTTCTATCATTTGGCATATCAAGGCTTAATCAAATAACGATATATTTTACTTTGTATGTGTAAACATATTTTATCTCATTATTGGAGATATAAATTGAAAATGAAGTAAAAATTATACCCTTATTCAAGTTTAAAATAGCTAACGATTTGAAGAAGAAATCAATGCTACAAGAAGCTAAGATTTGAGACTTCAAAAAGTAGCACTGCATATCATAAATTACATTTACAATGAAGATATCAAGCAAACTATAATGGCTCATCTATCTGTATTTTCTCTAATAAAATAATTAATTGTGAGTACTCAGTAGGGATTTTAAAAATTTCGATCCACACAGTTAAGATTGGAACAACATAAGGATTCTAAAAAAAATAGAAAATTAATTAAATATTAATAAAGATTTAGAATAATAATATTTTAATCAGTAATATAGGATGGTATCTTATAAAGAATATTAGGAAAACAAAAAATCAAGATAATGTTAAGAGTATAATTTTACCCAGTAAAGTTATTTTTATGTCAATCGGGTACTGATTTGATAAGAAATGATACACCGAAATTATAATAATCGGTATACTGAAACAATGAGTTTGGCTCAATTAATGGACATTATCTTATTTTAAATAAATTGTTACTTAGAATAATTAAATAAATATAGATATTTCTAATACTGATAGAAGGCAAATTGATCTGGAAATAAAAATTCCTTTACTTTCTCTCCAAGTTAACAAGATTATAAAAAGGAAAAAGGAAAAAGAAATGCCATTTCTCTACCTTTTCCTTCACAGACTCACAGTCATCCCAATTTCTTTTTCGTTGCTTTCTTTCTTCTTCACTTCCCCATTTTCTAAATTTTTCTCTTTGAAAAACTCCATCAAACCACCATATCTACAAAGGACACTCTTAGGTAAGCATCTAAACTACTTCAAGAACATCTTCTCTACATCAACATTAACTAAAAACTTTATTTTTTTTTCATACTTGGTTCACATGGCAACACAAATAGGGGTTGAAAAGAAAGGGGTTTGAGGCTTGGTAAATAAAAAGAATTAGAGAAAAACCTTCGAGGAAGATAGGAAATTATGCTAGTCTTTTACTTCATGATATTTGGCTATTTTGGTAAGATAAGTGCTTGACTTTGTTTGGGTTATGTTGCTGAAAATCTGAATCCAAATTTTAGAATTTGTTATGAATTAGGTTGTGATGAGATTATGTATATTGGAACATGAATTTTATTTCAGAATTTTGTGATGAGATTATGTATATTGGCTATCTTGTGTATAAGAATTTTTGGAGTGCTGAAATTTTATGAGCTGAATCCTTACAGCATGAATTCTTGGGTTGTATGATATAATAGGTGCTGGAATTTTATGTGCTGAAATATTTACAACATTAGTTCTTAGTTTGTATGATATAATAGGTGCTCTAAGTGGGTATATGCTGGAATTTTATTGTGCTGAAATTTTACAACATTAATTCTAGTTTGTATGATCTTGCTATACATAATAATCAAAGCTTGAAAAGTGGTAGCAAAACTTGGCTTGGATCTTCAAAATTTAGAAGAAATGGTCATCCAAGGAATGATAATTTATAGTAGAAATAATTTGAGATCCATCGCAGGGAACTTGGTTCAATTGTTGGAAAAATTGATAAGAATTATTGCTAACCAAGAGATGTAGTAGAAATTTTGATGGTATAAAATCTATTAGAATCTTAGTAAACTTTGCAGAAAAACCATCATAATAGTATACCAAATGTTACAAGAAATATCTCATAAGAGTTAAATAGAGACATTATACATATTCAAGAGATTTTATGGAAATTTTTATACAAATGATAAAAGTGCACGCAAAGAAAGGAAACTTAAGAAAATAAATCTTGTGTAATATAATTTGCTTAGTGGTAACCTCATGGATTCATGGGTAGTAGTAGACATACTACGCCCTTAGAACTATATCAGGTTATAATCACGACGACATTACATCGTTATGAGGAAAAGGGATGTATTGAGAATAGCAAAGCTATTCTAGATGAGATATAGTAGACGTACTTCATCTAGTGAACTATATCAGGTTGTAACGTGATGGCGTTACATCGTTGACAGTACAATCCAAAGAGAAGTATATCAGAAGAGTCCTATGAGTTCTACCATTAAGTTTAAAATTTTCTAATAAAATTAAGCCATAAGAAATAATGATTCTAACTAATGAAACCATTCTATAAATAATTGAAGTTACTTTGCTTATCTTGTATTAAGTTGAATATCATTGAGTAGTAGATTGGTATATTTTCCTACTGGGAATTACTGATTCTCATCCCTACTGTATGATATATTTTATGTAGATGGCCTCGATCATGTTCTTTCTCGAGATGGCTAACTTGCAGTGGCATTATGACCCAGAGTTAGGGTCACTGTATCCAACTTGTTTATAGACATAGCATGACCTACATTCCCTTATAGTATATGACCATCATAGGCTCTTACGTCTGACCTTTTGAAGAGCCACTAACTGAGGGAGTTAGTTTTATTTGTCTGTAGTTGGTTATATTTTGTTAGGCCCTAACCTGGATTAGGTGGTCACTGCGAGGACCAGGGTAGGGTTGTTTATAATATATGTGTAGTTAGGTGTGACTGTATATAGCATGACTGTATGACTTAACTTACTATGGATGTGATATAAGATGTAAATTATCGTGTGACCGACTTCTTAAGATGCACATTACATTTCCACTATTTCTATACGTTGACTATTACGTTGAAAAGATTATGAAACTTGAAAAACTAGTATAGCTCTTAATTATTACAACTCAACTCATATGTATATATTTCATATAGTTAAGAAATTACAAATCTATAAGATAAGTTATGAGTAACGACTACTTACTGTAATGTTATGACCCAAGCATAACACTATAGTAGGAGGGGTGTTACATTTTGGTATCAGAGCAGTTCATCTATCAGAGCTTGGGGATGGTCTGACTTGCTTCTAAAGCACACTATGAGATTTTAGTGTCATGCAGTAGAGTCTTATTTGTTGAGATAAGGAGTAGATTTTTATAAGCATGACTGTCTACTTTTGAAGTACTTAGTTTTGTCACACTTAGCTTTGTGTTGAGACTGATCACCTCAATGTATTTGTTATGTGTGGCAAGAACTAATGGCTTCAGGTAGGTGTAGGACTAACAATAACCCCAATGGTATGCCTGATGAGAACACAGCAGCCTTTATGCAAGATTTTTGAAATATCGCCTAAGCTATTAGAGAACAAGCAGTGACTACTAATTGGATAATGGAAACACTAGGAAGACAAATGCGACAAGGGAATGATAATGGCAATGGCCATGAGTGGTTAATGTTCTCAGAATTCCAAAAGGCATGTCCACCTCGTTTTAGGGGAACTGTGAACCCTGATAAGGAGAAGAATGGACGCAGACAACTGAGAAAATCTTTTCAATGCTGGATTGCTCAAATCAACAGAAGGTAATCTTTGATGCTTTTGTAATGGTTGCTGATGCAAATTCCTAGTGGATTGGAACATGGAGGCTCTTGGAGGGAGTTGGTATTGAGATTGCTTGGGAAGTATTCAAGGAGACCTTTTACAAGAAATATTTTCCTGTTTCTGTAAGAAATGCAAAGGAGTTGGAATTCCTGAGACTCCAACAAGGAAATATGACTATGCTTCTGTACATAGTTAAATTTGAGGAATTATGTAAGTTTTCTACCATTTATCAGCAGAACCCTAATGAGGAGTGGAAATGTGTGAAATATGAAGGGGGTCTGCGGGAGAATATCTTGATGACTGTAGGACCAATGGAGATTAAAGATTTTCATACATTGGTGAATAAGAGCACTCTAGTGGAAGAATACAGTAAGAAATTGACTATGTCCTAAGCAAAACAATATGATAATAGGAGAAGGTTTGCATCGCAAAGCCCAAGATTTAAACCCGCCCTACCACCACGAAGGGATTTTCCCATGGGAATGGAAAAGGGAAGCAGTTGCAGAGGTCGATTACTAACAAGGAATGCTCGAAATGTGGGAAGCATCATGGTGATAAACCATGTTTATTTGGACAGAACATTTGTTATCACTGCAGAAAGCCAAGTCACATGAGTGGACAATGTCTGACTAGAGATTTACCTCCTTTTTCCAGGCCGTAACAACAGAGACGTGTTTATACTATGAATGTTGAAGAAGCTACATTATCTGAGGATCTCATTTAAGGTACGTGCAGAATTAACCAAGAATCCTTAACAATACTGTACGATTCAGGGGCCATACACTCATTTATATCTTTGAAATGTGCGCATTTTCTGAAATTGCCCATATCTGATTTACGCCATGATTTGGCTGTCCACACACCTACTGATAAACCTGTAAAGACGAGTCAAGTTTGTAAGAGCGTTCTTGTTCAAGTTGAGGGTAGGACATTTATAATTGATTTTGTCTGCCTGCCATTAGTTGATCTTGATCTTATTCTTGGCATGGATTGGCTTTCTGCCAACTGTGTAATGTTAAGATGCTATAATAAGACAATAGTATTTCTATCAGATATCTTCTCTGAACAAAAGGTCTCCATGTATTTTACCTAAATTCCTTAGAATTAGGATGTGGAAAGTCTAATAGACAGGGGTACATATTCTTATTGACTAGTGTAGTAGAGGGTGAGCGGGAATTAGAAAAGATACCAATAGTTTGAGAATACTCTGATGTATTTCCAGAAGACATACAGAATTTCCCCCACAAAAGGAGATAGAGTTCTATATTGACTTGGTACCAAGGATGGGTCCAATTTCCTTAGCCCCTTATCGGATGTCTCCTTTGGAATTAGTAGAATTGAAGAAGCAGATTGAGGAGCTATTGAGTAAACATTTTATTCGACCCAGTGCATCACCATGGGGAGCTCCTGTACTCTTGGTGAAAAAGAAAGATGGAGGTATGAGGCTATGTGTTGGCTATAGACAATTGAATAAGGTGACAATAAAAAATAAATATCCTTTCCCAAGGATTGATGATCTCATGGATCAACTAAGGGGAGCGACAGTATTCTCCAAAATTGATTTGAGATCGGGGTATCACCAGATTCGAGTTTGGGAAGTAGATATTCCAAAAACTGCTTTTAGAACACGGTATGGGCATTATGAATATACAGTGATGTCCTTTGGATAAACAAATGCCCTAGTGATTTTCATGGACTACATGAATCGAATCTTCCAACCTTATCTCGATAAGTTTATGGGTTGTCTTTATAGATGATATTCTTATCTATTTGAAGACCGAGGAAGAACATGAGACACACCTTAGAACGGTGCTACAGATTCTGCAAGAGCGGAAACTATATGCCAAGTTGTTAAAATGTTAGTTTTGGATGAAGGAAGTAAAATTTCTTGGCCATGTCATATCACAGGGAGGAATCACAGTTGATCTAGCAAAGATTGAAGCAGTTCTAAAGTGGGAAAGGCTAACCACTATTACAGAAATTCGAAGTTTCTTAGGATTAGCTAGGTATTATAGAAGATTTATCAAAGGATTCTCCTAAATATCTTTGCCTTTGACAAAGCTAACTTGCAAGAATACACCGTTAACTTGGACGATAGAGTGTGAGAAGAGTTTTCAAGAACTCAAGCAGAGATTGACAATAGCACTAGTGTTGGCCTTGCCAGATCCACATGGTCCATTTGAGGTCTACTGTGATACGTCAAGAAGAGGCTTAGGATGTGTTTTGGTGCAAAATAGAAATGTGGTGGCTTATGCTTCAAGGTAACTGAAGTTGCATGAGGTGAATTACCCTACTCACGATCTTGAACTAGCAGTAGTAGTATTCGCTTTGAAAATTTGGAGACACCATCTATATGGACAAAAGTTTGAAGTCTTTTATGATCACAAGAGTCTCAAATATCTTTTTGATTAGAAAAACTTGAACATGAGACAATGTAGGTGGATGGAATTTTTGAAAGATTATGACTTTGATCTAAGCTACCACCCAAGGAAGGCAAATGTGGTAGTAGATGCTCTCAGCAGAAAGATCTTGAGTATTTATTGGATGCTGATTAACCAGACAAAGTTAGAAGAGACTTTTTGAAACCTTAAGTTAGGAGCAGAAGAGAGGCCTAAAAGTGTCTATTTGGGTTAAATTAGGATCACAAGTGACATCAAGAAAGAAATTTCACAAGCTCAACAAGAAGATTCAGAATTTCAGAGAACCATGGCCTCAGTTCAATTTAGGAAGCAGACCGGGTTTGCCCGAGATAAAGATGGGATATGGAGGTATCAAGATCAGATCTGTGCACCAAGAATGGGAAATCTTCATCGTGATATTCTACAAGAGGCTCACCAAGGTAATTTTTCTGTACACCCAGGAGTCACAAAAATGTATAGAGATCTTAAGAAGAAGTTCTGGTGGCCAAAAATGAAGGTTGATGTAGTAGAAATAGTATCTAAGTGTTTGACTTGTCACAAGGTGAAGATTGAACATAAGAAACGGCCAGGTATACTACAACCTCTTGAAGTTCTAGGATGGAAATGGGAAAGCATTTCCATGGAGCTTGTAACAGGATTACCCAAAACATCGTCAGGATATGATACTATCTAGGTTATAGTGGATAGACTAACTAAGTCTGCATATTTTCTACCTATCAGAGTCTCATATTCTTTGGAGAAATTGGCCAGACTCTATATAGAGGAAATTATGAGGTTGCATGGCATCCCTTCAACTATAATCTCAGACCGAGATCTACGATTCACTTCAAGATTTTGGGGAGCTTTTCAAAAAGCTTTTGGAACCAAACTTTATCTGAGCACGTGTACTAGAATTCTTCTGTATTAGAATTTTTGGAGTGCTGAAATTTTATGTGCTAAATCCTTACAGCATAACTTCTTGGGTTGTATGATATAATAGGTGCTGGAATTTTATGTGCTGAAATATTTACAGCATTAGTTCTTGGTTTGTATGATATAATAGGTGCTCTAAGTGGGTATATGCTGGAATTTTATTGTGCTAAAATTTTACAGTATTAATTCTAGTTTGTATGATCCTACTATACATAATAATCAAAGCTTGAAAAGTGGCAGCAAAACTTGGCTTGTATCTTCAAAATTTAGAAGAAATGGTCATCCAAGGAATGATAATTATAGTAGAAATAATTTGAGATCCATCGCAGGGAACTTGGTTCAATTGTTGGAAAAATTGATAAGAATTATTGCTAACCAAGGGATGTAGTAGAAATTTTGATGGTATAAAATCTATTAGAATCTTAGTAAACTTTGCAGAAAAACCATCATAATAGTATACCAAATGTTACAAGAAATATCTCATAAGAGTTAAATAGAGACATTATACATATTCAAGAGATTTTATGGAAATTTTTATACAAATGATAAAAGTGCACGCAAAGAAAGGAAACTTAAGAAAATAAATCTTTTGTAATATAATTTGCTTAGTGGTAACCTCATGGATTCATGGGTAGTAGTAGACATACTACGCCCTTAGAACTATATCAGGTTATAATCACGACGACATTACATCGTTATGAGGAAAAGGGATGTATTGAGAATAGCAAGGCTATTCTAGATGAGACGTAGTAAATGTACTCTATCTAGTGAACTATATCAGGTTGTAACGTGACTGTGTTACATCGTTGATAGTACGATCCAAAGAGAAGTATATCAGAAGAGTCCTATGAGTTCTACTATTAAGTTTAAAATTTTCTAATAAAATTAAGCCATAAGAAATAATGATTCTAACTAATGAAACCATTCTATAACTAACTGAAGTTACTTTGCTTATCTTGTATTAAGTTGAATATCATTGAGTAGTAGACTGATATATTTTCCTACTGGGAATCAATGATTCTCATCCTTGCTGTATGATGTATTTTATATAGATGGCCTCAATCATGTTCTTTCTTGAGGTGCCTAAGCTGCAGCAGCATTATGACCCAGAGTTAGGGTCACTGTATCCAGCTTGTTTATAGACATAGCATGACCTAGATTCCCTCATAGTATATGACCGTCATAGGCTCTTACGTCTAACCTTTTGAAGAGCCACTGACTGAGGGAGTTAGTTTTATCTGTCTGTAGTTGGTTATATTTTGTTAGGCCCTAACCCAGATTAGGTGGTCACTGCGAGGACCAGGGTAGGGTTGTTTATAATATATTTGTAGTTTGTAACACCCTGAAAATTATTTAAAAATTAATTTGAGCGCTATTAGTCATAATTTCAAAAATCTGACAGTTTTAGTAATGATGAGAACGGTCCAAGGGATTTGTAAAAAAAAATGTGAATAGTATTTTACGGGCCCTACCAGTCCATCCGGACAGCCGAAACCCTAGAATTGGGACTCAGAGGTGCCCAAAACTGAGAAATTATAGGATTGAGATTAGAAATAGTAAGGAATGAGGATTTTATACCTAGAAAATAATTTTGGATAATGTTTGATTACTCGGGTACGGTATTTTACTCGTTTGGTAAAATTTCAGTGTGTGATTTTTAACACCGAAAGATAGTTTATTCTTATAAAAAGGATAATATCTATCCTTTATATGCCATGTGTAAGGCTAAGATTTAATCTTGTAAAGCATGATTAAATCCTAGCCATCCATCCTACATTCTTTCTTTAAGAATTCATAACTTTATATTATATAATATTCAAGCTTATTCTACAAGATACATGCAAGACAAATCTTCTTCATTACTCCATTTCTCATTCACGGATAGCACCGGCAGCAAGGAGAAAAGCTTCATGTCCATGAGCTCCAAGCTTATTTCAAATGCCAAAATCACTAGCCTAGAATTGATAAAACCACAAACTTCCGTCACCAAACTTGTTCTACACACCAAAACCTACAATTCTAACTGATTGGAATTCGATTTCCTCATCATTTCTCACCTTGATACGTCATATAATACTGCCTAATGGAGGATTTGATGTTGGTTTGAAGGCTTTGAAGTGAAAGGAATCATCCTTGGAGCATCCTTTGGAGTCAAGATTCCTAAAGCCAGCAAAGTAGGGTTTTTAAATCTCTTTTTCTTCAAATCTATTTTTTTTATATTAATCGCTGATTTTAATTGACATTTCTGGTTTTATTGGTTGATGATGTATGGATGTTGATGTATTAATTTTGGTGGAGTGGTTTGATGTTATGAAAAACCATTTTTGTCAAAAGAGAATTTGACACATGCTACTGGATTTTCAGATTTCAACAGGGCAGCATTTGTTCATGAATTTTCTGACCTAGTTAGAGGCTTTAGATTGAGCTAAAAATTTTATATGATGTACTTAACATGTTGAAGTATCTTCAATAAAAATTTTGAGGTATTCTGGTTACTTTTGTTATGTTTAAAAAAAATCAAGAACCGATATTGACTCTGAAGCTATGAATTTTGGTAATTTTGTTACTATAGCAAATGATTGATTCTTCCTTTGAAATTTTTACAGGGAGTTAATAACATATTGAAGTGTAACCATGATTTTTATTTTGAATTGATTCAATCATTTGCTAGGGTTAAAAATTATGAGATTTTTGTTCTGAGCTGAGGCTGAGTGGTTTTTGACCACCAAGATTGTCTAATTTTGTTAAACAAGTTAGAGAAATATTTTCCTTCTGAAATTTTTACAGGGCCTTGTGGACACATTGAGGTGTCTTGGAGAATTTTTATAGCCTTTTCAATGGATGTTTGATAGACAGAATAAATCGTACTCCTTAGACACGAATTCTGCCAAGATGTTGTATTTGTGCCAAAATGAACTCAAGTATTAATTTGATGATGTAATGACTCTTGCTTTAAGTATGATGAGTATAAATGCATGCTAGCCAATTTAAAGATTGAATTATGAGGTAAAAATGAGAATTACTTGTGATTGAATGCTTACATGTGGCTTATACATGCATTTGGGAAAAGTAAATACATGATGCAACTATATGAGAAAAAAGAATGTATAAATTTCACTCGTGCATGTTCTGACATATGGAGAAAACAGAAACAAGACTTAGATTGAATTAAAGGGAAGGCAAAAAGAGAAACTTCTCCCAAGATATTATGAGTCGGTAGGCATATCGGCTAGGAATAGAATTGTGTGTGATTCGGAAATGGAAAAAATGAAGTCCGATATCACGTATAGGAATAAGCTCAGTCCTGATAAGTAGTCTATTTCCCTTGTATAGTGTGATCCACTATACATGCCATTTGGTATAAACTATCTATTGTGGAGTTGTCCACGACAGATACCCGTTGGGTATGAACTAAGTCTTTCCTATGTCAATGAAGAGAGTAAGTTGCACTGAATTGAGTTCTATGGCCACAAGTAAAACTAGGTCACTAAGATAAGTTCACTATATTTAGCATATGCATACTCATATCATATTTTATTTCTTGATTAGGATTTTTAACTATATGTTTGAGCTTTATGATATGTTTGCATTAAGTGATTGATCATTAAAAACAACCCACTTCGGAAATATGATTTGGAACATTTCCTTTTCTTAATAAATCGAAGTGGCTGAGGCGATGATGATGACATTATGGTTGAGTTTTTGGGGAGTTACCCTACTGAGAATTATATAATTCTCACCCCTATGTGTTTGTGTTCCCGTGCCGTCTCCAGGTTAATCCAAAGAATGATGTGGCTGCTGCGTAAAAGAACTCAGGATTACAGTAGTTTAATAGGTGATGTTTTTAATTGACTGTACTTAGTTAGAGTTATATGTATGTAAATGTAATAGAGAACGTATATGTATTAAAGCTCTTAGAAGAGCTTCCCTTTGTACTTAGCTATGTATTCAATAAATGTTGTGTTTCTCTGTTATATATTTTAACCAAATTACACTAGTTATTACACGATCTTATTGCATTTGCTATAGTTATTTAAGAAAGGTCCGGTAATTTTGTAAGTAACAACTCTCAAGTCTGATGTCATGACTTAAGGATGACGTTGTACTTGGGAGGATGTTACATAGTTAGGTGTGACTGTATATAGCATGACTGTATGACTTAACTTACTATGGATGTGATATAAGATGTAAATTATCGTGTAACCGACTTCTTAAGATGCACATTACATTTCCGCTATTTCTATACATTGACTATTACGTTGAAAGGATTATGAAACTTGAAAAACTAGTATAGCTCTTAGTGCAAGGCTCTTAATTATTACAACTCATACGTATATATTTCATATAGTTAAGAAATTACAAATTTATAAGATAAGTTATGATTAACGACTACTTACTGTAATGTTATGACTGGAGCATAGCACTATAGTAGGAAGGGTGTTACACAAACTCTGAGAACCTAGTGTTACACTATCTTTAATCAGCATGATTTCAATTCCTTTATCATCATAAAGCTTGGATTGAAGACCAAAAGATCAAAGAATCATCAAAGATCTAATGCTCCACGTTAGAAAGCTCATTTCATTGTGGAATGCTGAAGTTACCAGAAAATTAGGGAAATTTGAATTTTTAAAATTCAAATTTAAAGTCAAACCTAGTGTCAGAACTGGCATGTCATCTCTTTTGCTAATCGGATCAATTTACCCCAGCTTCTAGAAGAAAGAGTTCAAAAACCACATTTAGAAAGTATAGTTTCTGAAGGGACATCAGAAACCTCAAAGCCACAACGGCTTCTGCAATGGATATTGTAACACCCTAAAAATTATTTAAAAATTAATTTGGGCTTTACTAGTCGTAATTTAAAAAATCTAACAGTTTTAGTAATGATGAGGACGGTCCAACGGATTTGTAAAAAAAAAAAAATTATGAATAGTAACTTTGCTGGCTCCACGGGCCAATCGGGACAGCCGAAACCCTAAATTCAGGACCAGGAGATGCCCAAAATTGAGAAAAGAGAGGATTTAGATTAGAAATAGTTAGAAATAGAGATTTTATATGTAGGATTAATTTTCGACAATGTCTTATTACCCGAATATGGTATTTTGCCCGTTCGGTAAAGTCTTTGATGTGCAGTTTTTAACGTCGTACAAGTTACTTAGTGGTTAATTAACCTTTACCAACCACTTTATGCCAAGTGGATGGCAAGGAGCAAGTTTTAATCATGACCTTTGATTTATTATATTTTACTCGGGAGCCAATAACTCATTTGTTCGGTGGAATTTCGGTGTGCGGTTTTAACACCGAAAAAGCTATTTGCTCCCTAAGTTAAAGTGATCCAATTATCTTGAGCCAAGTAGATGACCAAAATCCATTCTTTGACCAAGAAAACAATCCTAGCCATCCATTTTACTATCTTTCATCTTCTCAATAGCTCAAAACTTGATTTAAGTTCTCAAACTCCTAGCCTAGACTTATTAAAAACCTAAACTCCCTTCACAAAACTTGTTCTACTCATCAATACCTACAAATCTAACCGATTGGAATTTCAATTCCTCATCAATCCTTACCTTGGTATCTCATACATCACTGATTAAGGAAGGGCTTGGTGCTGATTTTGTGGCCTTAAAGTGAGAAAAATCAATCTTGGAGCATCCTTTGGAGCCAAGATCCCTAAAGCCATCAAAGTAGGGTTTTCTTTGGCCTCTTTTTTCAAAATTTATTTTGAATGTTTCTGATTGGTCTTGGTTCGAAATTTTTAGTTTTATTGGTTAATGATACAGGGATATTGATGCATTAATTTTGGTGCAGTGTTTGGATGATGTTAGAAAACCCATTTTGGCAAATCAAGTTTTGAATCATGTGCTGAAATTCTCGGATTTGCACTGGTAGGTTATGAGTCGTGAATTTTCTGATGTATTTGTAGATGTTTTTATGAGCTATAAAAATTATATGTTGAAATTAACATTCTGAGGCAACTCCATGATTTTTATGGGGTCCTAAGAATGAGTTTTACTATTTTATAAAAATGAAAAACCGAGACTATTCTTGAGTTGTCTAGACAGCCAATTCTGAAGCTCTAAGTTTGTCTAATTTTGTTACCACATCAAATGATTGATTTTTCCATTGAAATTTTTACAGGATATTAAAGGCATATTGAAGTCCAACTATGAACTTTCGTATAATTTGATATCATCATTTGATAGGGTAATAAGATTGGAACTTTGGTTGTTGGCTGCAAATAGGGGGTTTCTGGCCTCCTATTTTGTTGAATTTCGTTATTATATTTAGAGAACTCTTTTAACTTCAAAATTTTTAGAGAATCTTGGCAACACATTGAAATATCTTGGATAATTTTTATAGCCTTGGATTTGATGGTTTGAAATACACAATAATTTGTTATGGATATGTGAAATCTGTCATTGTGCTGAAAATGAATTGATGTTTGGAATTAATGAAATAATGACATTGGATCCAAGTATGATATATATGAATTCATGAAAGTGACTTTAAGGAATAGTTTGAGGCATGGTTAGAATCATATTGTGAATGAATATGTATATATGCCTCATGCATGCATTTGGAAAAGTAAAGTGAATGATATATACATGTAGCAAAAAAGAGTATATGAACTTTAATCGTGAATGTTCTGACATATGGAGAAAATAGAAACAAAACTTAGATTCAATAAGGGGAAGGCAAAAGTATGAACTTTCCCAAAATACTATGAGTGTGCCTATTCTGACATATAGAGAAAACAAAAACAAGACTTAGATTGAATTAAAGGGAAGACAAAAAGAGGAACTTCTCCCGAGATATTATGAGTCGATAGACATACCAACTAGAAATAGAACTGTGTGTGATTCAAAAATGGAAAAAAATGAAGTTCGATGATCACGTATAGGAATGAGCTCAGTCCTGATAAGCAGTTTATTTCCCTTATGTGGTGTGATCCACTATAAATACCATTTGGTATAAACTATCTATTGTGGAGTTGTCCATGGCAGATACCCGTTGGGTATAAACTAAGTCTTTCCTATGTCAATGAAGAGAGAAGGTTGCATTGAATTGAGTTTTACAGCATTATATAAGCTAAGTCTTTCCTATGTCAATGAAAAGAGAAAAATTCACTCAATTAAGTTCTATAGCCACAACAGAAAACTAGAGGATTCCCTTTGATATATCTAGAATAAGTGAAGATGATTTCATTAAAGATTTCGACATTTATCATATGCATATGCATATTGAATTGAATTGTCTGCCTAGGATGATTTGCTAGGTGTTTGAACATTGGGCAGTATATGCATTTTGTGACTAATTATTAAAAGCTACCCACTTTGGAAGTACGATTTTAAACTTTAAAAATTGGTCATTGTTATGAAATGCATGATCACTTTTTTTTCTAATAAACCAAAGTGGCTGGGGCGATAACGATGACATTATGAATGAGTTTTTGGGGAGTCGCCCTACTAAGAATTGTATAATTCCCACCCCTATGTTTTTGTGTTCCCGTGTCATCTCCAAGTTTATCCAGAGAATGATGCGGCTGCTGCGTGAAAGAAACTCGAGATTGCAGTAGTTGATATTTTAGCGGTATTTAGTTAGAGTCATATGTATGTAAATGTAATAGAGATTATATATGTATTAAAGTTCATTGCCTAGAGCTTTCTTATGTAATTGACTTTATATTAAATAAATGTTTTGTATCTTTGTTATATATTTTAATTGAAATTACGCTAGTTATTACATGATCCCATCGAATTTGCCATAGTTATTTAAGAAAGGTCCGCTAATTTATAAGTAACAACTCTCAAGTCTGATGTCATGACTTAAGGATGACGTTGTATTGGGAGGATGTTACAGATATGACAAACTGTTAGCCTATGCTTCTAGACTTCTTTTCCAAGAAACAAATGGATAATCAACATGTGTCTCTTAGAGATCAGATCAAGAGCACTGGTCACAAGGAAGACCATTTTTAAATAGAGATGTTATGCTCAAATGAAAAAGTGAGAGACTCCACATGAGAAGAGAAAACTTTGTAAAAATCTCTCCTCACATCCAGTAAGGTTCATATCATTATGTAATTAGATTTCTTACTTGTAAAAATCTTCTTTCTACATTCTAAAATAGATTTATGTTCTTCCTAGGAAGAAATGATAGAAAGAAGTCATTCAAGTTATCCCAGGATATTCATATACATTTAAGGAAACTTGAGTGTAGGTTAGTTTAAGTGGCAACTCCAACACAGAATCTTTGTATCCTCGATATAGAAGTGATTAGTGTGAGATAGTTTGAAGAAGCTAATGTAAAACTACTTACAATACGATTGTAAGGTGTTCTTACTAATCGCGGTTTAGCTTAAAGAGACTAGTTAAAGACTACTTTCAACGGGACATGTAACAGGTAGTTTATTTGTCACAATTTTAGCTTGGAGAGGCTGATGAATAGCTACTTGATTCAGCTTGGAGAAGCTGGTGAATAACTACTCAGTTCAGCTTGGAGAGGCTGATGAATAACTACTTGATTCAACTTGGAGAGTTTCTTGTAGAATTAAATAAGTTCTATCATTTAGTATATCAAGGCTTGATCAAACAAGGATATGTTTTACTTTGTATATGCAAACATGTTTTATCTCATGGTTGGAGATATGAATTGAAAAGGAAGTAAAAATTATATCTTTATTCAAGCTTAAAATAGCTAACGATTTGAAAAAGAAATTAACACTGCAAGAAACTAAGATTTGTGACTTTAGAAAATAACATTGGACATCTGAAAGTACATTTACAATGAAGATATCAAGCAAACTCTGAGAATCTAGTGTTACTAACACTATCTTCAATCAGCATGATCGTAATTCTTTTATCATCATAAAGCTTGGATCGAAGACTAGAAGATCAAATAATTATCAAGGATTTGATGCCCACTTCAGAAAGTTTACTTCACTGTGGAGTACCGAACGTTACTGGAAAATGAGAGAAATTTGAATTTTTGAAATTCAAATTTAAAGTCAAATCCAATGTCAGATCTGTTGTGTCATCTCTTCTGCCAACAGGATCAACTTACCCTAGCTTCTAGAAGAAATAGTTCAGAAACCACGTTCAGAAAGTAAGAGTAGTTTCTGAATGGATATCAGAAACCTCAACGCCATAACGGCTTCTACAATAGATCTGACAAACTGTCAGCCTATTCTTCTAGATTACTTTTCCAAAACACAAATAGATGATCAACATGTGTCATTTGGAGATCTGATCAAGGGCAACGGTCATAAGGAATACCATCTTTAAATAGAGATGCCATGCTTAAAAGAAAAAGTGAGAGACTCTACACAAGAACAAAAAACTCTGTAAAAATCTCTCCTCACAGCTAGTCAGATTCATATCATCATGTAATCAAATTCCTTGGTTGTAAAAATCTTCTTTCTATGTTCTAAAATAGATTTATTTTTTCCTAGGAAGAAATAATAGAAAGAAGTCAATCAAGTTATCCTATGATATTCATGTACATTGTTAAGGAAACTTGAGTGTAAGTTAGTTTGAGTAACAACCCAAGCACAAAACCTTTGTATCCTCGATCCAGCAGTGATCGATGTAAGATAGCTTAGAGAGGCTAATGTGAAACTAGTTGTAATATGATTGTAATGTGTTCTTACTAATGACGATTTAGCTTGGAAAGACTAGTTACATACTACTTTAAATGGGACATGTAACAGATTGTTTATTTGTCATGGTTTCAACCTCAAGAGGCTGGTGAATAACTACTTGGTTCAGCTTAGAAAGGCTGGTAAATAACTACTCAGTTCAATTTGGAGAGGCTGATGAATAACTACTCAGTTCAGCTTAAAGAGGCTGGTGAATAACTACTCAGGATTGTGACAGTAGGGATTATCTACTAGTCACAGGTATTAACTTGGAGAGGCTAGTACAAGACTACTCAAGGGACCACTTGAAGAGGCTAGTAAATAACAACTTGGTTCAGCTTGGAGAGGCCATGAATAACTACTTAATTTGTGAAAGTAGGGGTTGTCTGCTGGTCCTAAATGAGAGCTTGGGAAGGTTAATGTAAAAACTATCTAGTTGTTCTTTCTCGTGTTAAGAAAGATGTTTAGTGGAATCTCAATATGTCTTGAGTACTAGATGTAGGCATTTTGGTTGAACCAATATAAAAATATTTATGTCACATCTTCTTCTCCTTGATCTCCTTTATTTTTCTCTGATATGTTTTACATTGGAATTTCTACTGGTACAACGTTTAAGCTATTACATTATTTATTGTTTACTCCAGAAATCTACTTTTTGAAACAACTAATCACATTTCCATCACACTACACATTTTAGCCTTGATAGTGATTTTGTTAAAATTTTCAGATATTCAAAAAGGAGTAAAGCACGATTCAACCTCCATTCTCGTTCACCTTTTCACCTACATCTATAACACCCTAAAAATTATTTAAAAATTAATTTAAACTTTATTAGTGAGAATTTAAAAAATATGACAGTTTTAGCAATGATGAGGATGATCCAACGAATGTATAAAAAAAATAAATAGTGACTTTGTAGGTCTTGCGGGCTCGTCTGAACAACCGAAACCCTAGATCTGAGACTAAGAGATGCCTAAAAACTTAGAAAAGATAGGGTTAAGGTTAGAAATAGTTAGAAATAATGATTTTATATAATTTCGGGCAATATTTGATTACCTGGATATGGTGTTTTACCCGTTCGGTAAAATTTCGGTGTGCAATTTTACACCAAAAGAAAGCTTAGTCTTTAAGATTTGGATAGTGTCTATCCATTTAAAAACAAAGTGGATGGCTAAGATCTAATCTTGACTAACAAGATTCAATTCTAGCCATCCATCTCATTATTTTTTTTAAGGGAAAAATGTATACTTTGATTATAATTACACCAAAATAAATATAAGCCACCAACCTTATCACCCCACCATTATCATTTTTGACCAGCAAGCTTCTAAGATAGCCCTCCATTTTTATTTTCGCTCAAAGCTTCAATCTTTCTCTAAAATCTCTAAAACCCGAGCTCAAAGCCACTAAAACACCAAGACTCCTTCACAAAACTTGTTCTACTCTCCATAATCTACCAAACTAACCGATTGGAATTTGAATCCCTCACCATTTTTCACTTTGAGACCTCACAAGCCACTATTTAGGGAAGGGCTTGGGCTGTTTGGAAAGCCTTAAAGTGAAGAGAAGCAATTGTTAGAGCATTCTTTAGAGCCAAGATCTCTAAAGCTCCAAAAGATAAGGCTTTTGAACCTTTTTTGATTCGAATCTGTTTTTATGTTTTGGTCACTGATTTAATTTGATATTTTTGGTTTTATTGGTTGATAATATATAGATATTAATGTGTCTAACTAGTAGTGTTTGGATGATGTTAGGAAACTCTTTTTGACAAAACAAGTTTTGAATCATGTTGCTGAAATTCTAGGATTTGTACAAACAAGTCATGGTTCATGATTTTTCTAAAGTGTTTGTAGATGAATTCATGAGTTGAAAATTTTATATGATGAAGCTAACATGTTAAGTGTTTTCAGTATTTTTCTTAGGTCTTAAAAATTATTTTTACTATTTTCTAAAAATCAGAAATCGAGGCAGATAGGGTTTTTCCCTACACTGCCAAGTCTAAAGCTATAAATTTTGCTAATTTGGTTACCATATCAAATGGTTGAATTGTCACTTGAAATTTTTACAGGACCTTGTGGATACATTGAAGTGTCTTGGATAATTTTTATAGCCTCTGAATTGGTTATTTGATATGAAAAATTAAATTGTGGTACAAAGGTGTGAAATCCCCCAATGTACTAGAATTATGCCAATGCCTCGAATTAATGATATAATGGAATTTTGATTCTAATATGACATGAATACTTGATATTAAATATTTGGCCATGTGACTTGTGACATACAAATGTATGCTAGAGGAAGTAAAGATTGGTTTATGAGGTATGACTGAAATTACATTGTGAATGAATGTCTATATGTGCTTTATGCCTGCATCGGAAAAAGAAAAGTAAATGATTTATATATGTGGTAAAAGAGACTATATGAACTTCAATCGTGCATGTTATGACATATGGACAAAATAGAAACAAAACTTATTTTGAATGAAGGAAAGGAAAAAAGAGGAACTTCCCTAGAGATATTATGAGTTATAAGACGTACTGGCTAAGAATAAACCTGTGTGTAATTCGAAAAAGGAAAAATGAAGTCCGATGATCACGTATAGGAATGATCAAGCTGTTTGTTTAATCTAGGCTTAAATATCTTCTCTCTTAACATACTATTCTAATACTCTTCAAAAAGTACGATAAGCCTGACCTAAAGCTTCAAGTAAAACAACAGCAGCTATGATTTAAGTCTCTTAAGACCAAATTTTTTTTATAAGATCCACATCATGCCTTAAGAAAAGAACTTCCTGAAAATCACCTTTAGTGATAAAGTTGAAAGAATATGAACTATCACGCTTATATTTCAGCAATAATTCTTTCAATATTTCTTCAAAAGATTTTCTTTAAATTGGTTTGTCATCATCAAAAAGGGGGAGATTATTAGCTCCAAAACCCTATCAAGATGTGCTGTTTTGTTTTGAATGACAACAAAGCCAATTTAAAGAAAATGCTTTGAAGAATGACTCTTGTAAGATTATAACAGGATTCTATCATTTAACAAGAGCATGGTTTACTCAAACGAGGATAAAATTCACTTTGCATATGTAAACATATTTATATCATGATGAGAGATGTGAATTGAAATGGAAGTGTAATTATATCCTTATCCAAGCAATTGATAGCTAACGATTTGAAGAAGATATCAACGCTACAAGAAACCAAGTCTTGAGATTTTAGAAAGTAGTACTGGACATCAGAAAATATACTTTAAATGAAGATATCAAGCAATCTTTAAAGACCAGATGTTACACTATCTTCAATCATCATAATTGCAAATCTTTCATCATCATAAAGATTAGATTAAAGACCTGAAGATTGAAGATTCATTAAGGAACTGATAATGCATATCAGAAAGTTCACTTCACTATGGAGCATTGAATGCAATAGAAAAGAAGGGAAATTTGAATTTTGAATTTCATATTTTCAACTCAAACCTAGTTTCAAACAGGTACGTCATCTTTTCTGCCTAATTGGTCAACCACCTGAGCTTCTAAAAGGAAGAGTTCAAAAACCATAATCAGAAAATGAAAAAGTAATTTCTGAGGGAGCATTAGAAACCTTAGCTACACAACGGCTTCTGTAATTGATATGACAGACTATCAACCTACTCTTCTAGATTGACTTTCCAAGACACAAACGGATCATCTACACATGTCAGTTGGAGAACTAATCAAAGGCAATGGTCAGAAGGGAAGACCGCTATAAATGAAGATGTTGTGCTTAAAAGATGATGAGAAAAATAAATATTCAAGAGA
The DNA here is from genome assembly GCA_031216125.1 of Dalbergia cochinchinensis. Classification (NCBI taxonomy): domain Eukaryota; kingdom Viridiplantae; phylum Streptophyta; class Magnoliopsida; order Fabales; family Fabaceae; genus Dalbergia; species Dalbergia cochinchinensis. The sequence goes on from CM062371.1 coordinate 28,074,961, forward strand.
GGAAACTCTGCAAGAATCTCTCTTCACTTCCTGGAAGGTTCAATATATCATGTAATCAGTTTTTCCTTGAAGTGTATAAATTTTCCTTCTATGTTCTTAATTAGATTTATGTTCTTCCTAGGGAAGAAGTGATAGAAGGAAGTCATTCAAGTTTTCCCTAGGAACTTTTCATGTATATGTTAATGAAACTTGAGTGTAGGTTGTAACAACCTCCCAAGTACAATGTCATCCTCAAGTCATGACATCGGACTCGAGAGTTGTTACTTGTAAATTAGCGGATGTTTCTTAAATAACTATAGCAAGTGCGATAAGATCGTGTAATAACTAGCATAATTAGATTAAAATATTTAACAAAGATACAAGTCTATTACATAAGAAAGCTCTACTTAGAGCTTGAATATATATACAAGCTCTATTACATTTACCTACACATATACCTATAACTATATATCATATAAGAAAAATATCAACTATTAAACTACTGCAATCCCGAGTTTCTTTCACGTAGCAGCCGCGTTGTTTTCTGAATCAACCTGGAGACGACACGGGAACACAAAACACATAGGGGTGAGAATTATACAATTTTTAGTAGGGTAACTCCCCAAAAACTCAACCATAATGTCATCATCATCGTTATCGCAACACTTCGGTTTATTAAGAAAAGGTGATCAAACATTTAATAAAAATGATTCATTTTTAAAGTTCCAAATCATATTTTCAAAGTGGGTTGTTTTTAATGATCCATCACTTAATGCACACATATCATAAAGCTCAAACATATAATTAATAATCCTAATCAAGAAATTAAATATGATATGAGTATGCATATGCTAAATATAGTGAACTTATCTCAAAGTGACCTAGTTTTATTTGTGGTCATAGAACTCAACTCGGTGCATTTTTCTCTTTTCATCGACATAGGAAAGACTTAGTGTATACTCAACGGGTATTTACTATGGATAACTCCATGATGAACAGTATACACCATATGGTATTTATAGTGGTTCACACCATATAAGGGAAATAGACTGTTTATCAGGACTGAGCTCATTCCTATACATGATCATTGGATTTACTTTCTCCAATTCTCACACAGATCTATTCCTAGCCGATACGTCTACTGACTCATATTATCTCTAGAGAAGTTCCTCTTTTTGCCTTCCCCTCATTCCACATAACTCTTGTTTCTGTTTTCTCCATATGTCAGAACATACACGAGTGAAATTTACACATTCACTTTTGTCATATAACTGCATCATGTACTTTCTTTTCTCAAATGCATGCATAAGCCACATGTAGGCTTTCAATCACAAGTAATTCTTGTTTTTGCCTCATAAATCAAGCTTTAAATTGTCTAGCATGCATTCATACTCATTATACTTAAATCAAGAGTCATTATATCATCAACTCAATACTTAAATTCATTTCAGCATAAACACAGCATGTTGGTAGATGTCATGCCTAAGGAGTATGATTTATTCTGTCTATCAAACATCCATTGCAAGGCTATAAAAATGCTCCAGGACACCTCAATGTGTCTACAAGGCCCTGTAAAAATTTCAGAAGGAGAATCCTTCTCTAACTTGTTTATCAAAATTAGATAGGCTTGGTGGTCAGAAACCACTCAGCCTCAGCTCAGAACTAGAATTTCATAATTTTTAACCCTAGCAAATGATTGAATCAATTCAAAATAAAAATCACGGATACACTTCAATATGTTATCAACTCCCTGTAAAACTTTCAAAGGAATAATCAATCATTTCCTATGGTAACAAAATTATCAAAATTCACAGCTTCAGAGTTAACATCTCACGCAGCACAATTACAACTTGGGTTCATGATTTTTTAAACATAGCAAAAGTGACCATAATACCTCAAAATTTTTACTGAAGATTCCTTACATGTTAACTACATCATATAAAATTTTTAGCTTAATCTAAAGCCTCTAACTAGGTCAGAAAATTTGTGAACAAATGCTGCCCTGTTGAAATCCAAAACTCCAGCAAACCAATTCAAAATCTTTTGTGATAAAAATGATTTTTCCATAACACCAAACACTCCATCAAAATTAAAACATCAATATCAGCATATTATCAACCAATATATCTAGAAATTTTGGACTAAACATAATTAGAAAAGTCCAGCATACAATTGGAAAGAAAAGACCAAAGAAAACCCTACTTTGAAAGCTTTTGAGCTTGATACTTCAAAGGATGTTCTAAGTGATCTCCCTTCACTTCAAGACACCAATTTCAGTCCTAAAACTTCCTTAGGTAGTGGGGAAATAAGGTATTAAGGTGAGGATTTGAAATTTCAATCAGTTAGATTTGTAGAGTTTGAGGTATAGACCAAGTTTTGTGAAGGAAGCTTATGGTTTTAACAAGTCTAGGTTAGTGTTTTTGGCATTTGAAATGAAGTTTGGAGCTCATGGCCATGTTTTCTCCATGTTTCTAAATGATGGCCGAGAAATGCCTTGGCTTCTTAAGGAAGATTAGTGATTTTTATCTTGTACAAAGTTAGAATATTATATAATATGAGTAGATAATCATAAATCTAGGAAAGAAAAATAAATGGATGGCTAGGATTTAATCTTGCTTTACAAGATTAAATCTTAGCCATTCATTAAGTCAAAATGGATATATATTACCCTTTTGTAAAGATTAAACTATCTTTCGGTGTTAAAAATTGCACACCGAAATCTTACTAAATGGGTAAAACAGTGTACCTGGGTAATCAAACGTTGCTCAAAAATTAATTTCAGGTATAAAATCTTTATTTCTATCTATTTCTAATCTCATTACCATGTTTTCCCAATTTCGGGCACCTTTGGGTCCCGAACCAAGGGTTTCGGCTGTCCTGGGGGCCCGTGGAACCCTTAAAATACTATTCACATTTTTTTTTTTTTACAAATCCCTTGGACCGTCCTCATTATTGCTAAAATTATCAAATTTTTGAAATTACGATTAGTAAAGCCTAAATTAATTTTTTAAAGAATTTTTTAGGGTGTTACATTGGTTAGTTTGAGTGACAACCCAAATACTCAACCTTTGTATCCTCGATCTGGTAGTGATCACCGTAAGATACTTGGAGAGGATAATATAAAACTACTTGCAATGGGACAGTAAGGTGCTTTTGCTGATCACGATTTAGCTTGGAGAGGCTAGTCAGAGACTACTTGCAATGTGACAATCTCTGAGTTTGTTTGCTGATCATGGTTTAGCTTAGAAAGGCTAGTCAAAGACTACTTGCAGCTTGGAGAGGCTAGGGCAATACTACTTATAGCTTGGAGAGGCTAGGACAAGACCACTTGGTTCAGCTTGGAGAGGCTGGGAAGAACTGCTTAGTTCAGTTTGGAAAGGCTATGAAGAACTACTCAATCTATGACAGCAAGAGTTGTCTGTTGGTCACATATGAGAGCTTGGGAAGGCTAATGTAAAAACTATCCAGTTTTTCATTCTTTGATTTGAGAAAGATGTTTAGTGGAATCTCAACATTTGTTGAGTGATGAATGCAGGCAATTTTGGCCGAACCACTATAAAAATATTTGTCTCATCTTTCTCTCCCTAATCTTCTTTACTTTTCTATATTATGCATTATTATTCATTATATGCTGAAATAACATTCTTGTTATTCTGTTATTTATTTTATACTTCAGAAATCTACTTTCTAAAACTGCTAACTAAGTTTCCACTGCACAACAAGTTTCACACCTGATAGTATCTTTGTTAAAAGTTTCAGATAAGCAAAATGAAGCATGCACAATTTAACCCACCTTTTCAAGCTCTTTTCTACTTACAAGTGGTATTAGAGCAAGGCCTCCGAGGAGTTGAGCAATCCAATGATTACAGAAGACAAAAATTTGAGGGACAGAATGACATATATCCACTACACAAGATCAATCTATCACCTGACCATATGAGATATCAGGATCTATCTTAGCATACTCTATGCTTAAAGGGATTTCAAAATACCGGTGGATAAGAACAACAAAAAGGAAAGAACTTAGTTGTTCCACTAAGTCAAGCTCCTATTCATATATGCACTAAGTGTAACACCCCATTTTTTTCTCTAAACTTTTAAATGACCAAAATACCCCTAAGGTCATTTTTACCCAAAACACAAGGACGGCCGGCTTTGGCCATCCTCATAGGGTTCATATGTTATATGAAGGGGATTGTATGATTGTGAATGTCCAACGGAGCAGAAAAACCTCATTTCGAGATTTACAAGCATAAGTGACAGAATACCCTGTGATGATTTGAGCAGTTTTAAAATTCCGTTTTGACCCGGACTTGGTCCCAAGGTTTAAAACCATGATTTTAAGGCATGAACTATGTTTGTTTAAGTCTCGGAGGTTCCGGGCAACTTGTGGTGAAAATTACGATTTTGCCCTTACATATTGCATTTTAAGCTTAATGAGTTATTTAACTCTAAACCTAAGCAATATTAAGCTCTAATTAAAGGTTAATTAATTTTCATAATTAATCTAGAGCCAAAATCATTATTTAAAATTGATTGGAACCTAGAATTGCTTAGGGAAATTCAAACTTAATTCTAGTTTCTTTCTTTAAAAGAGAAAAAAGTACTTATGAATAGTGTTTTTATTATTCACGTTTCCTTTTCCAAGATAGGTTGTCACACCCACATCACTAGTCATAGAGGTATTGACTTCACTAAACCTACAAGACCACTTCTAACCTAAGGGTTTATAGCTTGAATTAACTAATTAGTTTACTTAGAGTACCTACTTAACAACCATTAATCCTAAGCCTAATCTATGTCACACCAAAGCACACTTCTAGAACATGGTTTTTGAGGATATATTTTTCCTCTCCAAGGCTGCCAAGTGGCGCCACCCTCCCCCTAGAAGTCAAATAAAAGTTAGTCTAAGTTGTCAAGCTACCCTATGATTCAAGTCTTGTACTCTTTCAATCAATGTCCAACTTTCAAGAAAAATGTCATTCAAAGATTTAAAGAATAAATTATATGGTCAATCAAGATTTTCAATTCATTCCTAAATTAAAAATATTTATGTCATTCAAAATTCAAAAAGAACTATATTTTATCTAGTCCTTCAAGTTTTCTTTAAAGGCTATGCATAGACTATGCTTTCTTTACATCTAAACCATGCTTTGAGTTGACAAGTCAAGAACATATTTTCTTCTCCTTGGGCCATGAAACCACACGGTTTCCTCTTCATGTTGCAGCCCCACTTTTAGTGATTTTGGTTCATTCAAAATTTTAAAAATAAGTCACATTTTCAAGACAAGTCATAGGCTACACCTAGCTACACTTATGACCATACTTTTGATTGACAACTCAAGAGATTTTTTTCCCTTCTGCTTGTGGCCACAATTCGGCCAGCCCTCCCCACCCACACAACCATGGTTTGGTTGCCTATAAATAGCTTGCCTTGGTGAGCCTTTGATCACTTTAGTCATTTGTAAGAGTTTGAGCCAAGAGTAGGCGCTTGTTCTCTCTAAAAGTCTCTCCAAGTTTTCCTTTTCTTCTCCTTGTTCTAAGAGGAAACTGCCACCCTCACTACCCTCAATCTTCATCTTGTTCTTCTCCAAACACTTGCCTAAGCCCATATACAAGCATATACATCTTCTTCCTCCATTTCTCCATTCAGCCGAATCCACCTTCAAGGATTCAATGAGGTTTCTTTCATTTCCTCTCCAAGGACCAACCTTTCCTCCTTCTCTAGACCATCAACACAAGGTAGGGAACTCTTTCTAAACATGTCTTTGATTCTTATGCTTGAATCTTGATTGGGAGTTGATGAATGGTTGAACCTCTATGTTGCTTTCTTTTTGGTTTCTTCCTTTTCTTCCCCCTTAGTTTTCAGCCTCAAGGCCTTGAATATGATGGCTTGATGATGAGTGTTCTCTAGATGTGACCATGAGTCCATCTCTCATGAGACCTCTAAAGCTTAAGTTTTCTTAAAGAAAGTTTCATTCTTTACAAGTTTAGTCAGAAGAGTTAATGTTTCTCTTGAACATTTTGGATCTTCTTCCTTTTTCTCCTCATGTTTTCGGCCATGGAGCCTTTTTACATGGGAAAAATGTAAGCTTGATGATGAGAGCTTCATGTTGATGCTTGTCACATGAACAAACTCTAAAGCTTGCAACTTTGGCCCTAAACCAAGCATGGTTTTGGTTTTGCTTTCTTCTTTATCATGAACTTTGTTTTAAATATTTGTTTTGAAGGAAGCTATGTACTCAATGATGAGGACTTAGGATGTTGATGCTTGGATCATCAAGATCTTGGTCCCTAGAGATTTAAAAATGGTTCCTTTCTTTTGTTAAGATTCGACCACTTTCATGATTCTTGAAGTTAAGTTTTCTTTTGATGCCTTAGTACCAATGGTCTTTCTTTTCTTGTGAAGATGAGGGTTGGGTTGAGACTATGTTCCTTCTTAAAGTCTTGTAAGAGCTCTAGACAAGATATAAAAGTAACTTGCATTCACGTTTACTTTACGCTTTGCATAGCACGTTTATTTCTATGCAATCACTAAACCCCAAGACTAAGAATGAACTTGCATTAAGCACGTTTAAATTTCAAGCTTTGCATCTCATGTTATATTTCAAGTCCTCACTAAACTCAAAGATTAAAATGAAGGTGCATTTCATATTTATTTTGAGCTATCACTTTACTTCCTAATGGACTGTAAAAGCGGAATGCATAGCATGTTTATTTTATGTCATCACCTAAGATACTAGAGCTCAAAGACTTGCCCATTTCATCTTGAGAAGAGGTTAACCATGGAAACATTCTTGGAATGTACATATTGGCCATGTGATGATGATGGATCCAAGATGAGTTTTCATTAGTCACAAGAGCCTATAGCTCATGTTTTGAGTCTTTTTAAAACATAGGTTGTACTCAAAAGCATTTTGAGTATGTTCTTATATTTATGAGGATTTTGACAAGTTAAAATGATTGCTAAGATGTTTTTGAAATTCAAAATTGTTCCAAGAGAAACTGGCCACCATAAGCATTTCAAAGGAATGACTCGGATATGTTCAAACCTGATTTTTTTCGTGTTTTTAAGATCTTTGTGTCGATTACACCTATGTAATCGATTACCAGAAAGCTCGGATGAGCTCAAACATGAAGTTTTGCCCAAAGTAATCGATTACTATATGGTGTAATCGATTACACATTCTGGACTCTACTAATCGATTACCGAATTATGTAATCGACTACCCAGATGTTTTAGGGGCCCAGCAAAGTGTTTTTAAACGAAGTAATCGATTACAAGTTCCATGTAATCGATTACCAGAACCCCCTATCTTCCATGTTTCGAAATCTCGAAGCTGTGTAATCGATTACAATACTCATGTAATCGATTACCAGAACCCAAGTTCACAAACAGAATGCCTTTCTGATTCGATGACTTGAAGCTACGACCTTACTTTGCTTGAATCTGGGAATTTTTATGACATGAGTTTATGCTTTAGCCTAACATGAATATATGATCTTATGTTAGATTTCAAGCATGATCAAGTTAAGAGGCTTATTGCTCTTGCTTACTTTATGATGATTCTTACTCCATGAGTCAAGTATGATGGTACCATGTGAACTATTATACTTCAATGATAGTTTTATGTTGCATGTTATTGTTCTTTAAGAACTTTAAAGATGCCTATGATGTAATTATGTTTGACATACATGAATTATGTGGCATCTTGCATTAACATGCTAAGACTTAAGGTGACTTAAACTATGAGAAGATGATCCTTGAACCACCAGGTTAAGGGTGGGGATAAGGTGATTCTAGCCCCCTAGACCCGTACTTTAGGTCGGGACCTTTAACTTATCAAAAGGGATAAGTCCATGTGCTAGTGACGGCTAGCGTGGTATGAGCTCATAACCTAGAATTTTTCTCCATAGGGAGATCAGTTAGGGTGGCCCCAGGAAAATAATGATGATGTTTTAATGTCACCTCAAGTAACCAAGATATGTATCATGTTCCATGCATTATGCTTCTATGCACCATGATTATATGAATTTATGTGACATAGGAAACCATGATATATGATTTATGTTCTATGATCCAAGTTATATATGATTTATGTTCTACGATCCAAATTATATGATTTATGTTCTATGATCCAAGTTATATGATTTTTGTCCGAATTATATGATTGAAGTCCCACGATTTACTTCCCATGATTTATGTAAATACAAGTGATATGTTAAAAGGAACGGATCTCGGAAATGGAGACTTTAGAAAACTCATAATTGAACCAATAGATGTCCATGGTTTTATAAATAAACCGAGATTCCTGGAGACGTAGATGATGACACCTAGGATAGGAGGAGAACCCTACTGAGTTTCTTTAGTAAGAATCTCACTCCCTCTATCTCTTTCTTTCCATTACGTCTTTAGGAGCGAGATGGTGACGTTCGTGCTGTTCGTTGATACGCCACGGTGGGAGATCCACCATGACTCGGAGCACGGGTCATTCCATTTTGAGGGCCGATGTACTGTACGCATCTTCATGTTTTTGGGACGGCCATTTGCACACCCCGTGTATAGTTATCGCTTCTCCCCAACATTCCCCTATGGTGACCCCATGATTTTTGAGCGTGCACGGACAAGACATGAGAGGAACCTACGGACTCACTCTGCCGGTTCAGCTGACATACCGGAGTACGTGCCGTTATCGCAACACTCGGAGGAGGACCCTCCAGAGGATTCCCCCATGGACCATGAGGGCTCTGCCCCCACTCCGCCTCTGCGACCGATGAGCAGCGAGGAGACAGTCACTCAGCATCGGAGGGCTTCGGTGCCCGGACCACGACCCCGACGTGGACGACACGTTCAGTCACAGGGCATGCCTGCACCTGCCGAGCTCCGCCCGTGGATTGGCTACGTTCCTCCGTACCCGTGAGTCCGCTGTGGAGATTGGAGGGTAGCTCTTAGTGCACGCACGACACGTAGTATAGATGAAACCTCTTTTGTGTTGAGGTTATCCACCTTAGGATGCACGTGGGTAGGGATGTTTCTTTCTAGTTCTTTTCGATGTATTCAGTATTTTCATTGTATTCCTGTTTATCATGTACTTAAAAAGTCCTGCCCCATAGGGTAGGCATATTATATATGAGGTATTCCAGTCGTTATGATGTTATGATTAGGAGCCACTTCTATGTTTATATTTCTGCACTTTATGATACCAACCCAGTAAGGTATGCGTGGCTTCTATTTTAAGTAATGTTTCGAAAAAAAATTGGCTCGTATTTTCGTTAAGTTATTTTTCCAAGTAAAAGAAAGAACCATGGCAGTAGGTAATGACTAATATTTGGCCTAAGTACGTACTAGTAGTATTGGATCGAATATTAGGGTGTTACACTAAGCATAAGTTGAACATGATACATGTGTATTGCTTGTGCCATATGAAAGGATATACATATATATGATAGACTGTGCATGATTTTATAGATATTAAACTATCTTAAGATATCTTTGTTCCAAATGTTGTCATATTAGATGCTATGTAATGCTAAAGCAGTGATGAAGTATGCTAAAACTTCATATGAAGTAGAAATATCTAATATAGATTTATGAGATTGGAAATGGAGATGAGATCTCTCTGTCTGTGAAAAATGTCAAAAGTCTATAACGACAAAAACAAGGAGACATCAATTTCAAAAAAGATGAAAAAGTCAAAGATTATCTTAAGAAAGCAATCTGCTAATTGTAGTAAAGAAAATCATCATGCATCAAGAGTTGTAAGCTTAGAGCATCACAGAAATATCCCATCTTCAAGAAGGAGAGTATGTTGGCTACCTAAAGTATCTCTGAAAGCGAAAAGAACAAGTCAGCATGTCATGATGTGCTAGAATATGTTGCCATATATGCTTCATGACTAAAGTCACTTCAACTGAGATAAGCAAGGTACACGTATCTGTATCTTATCCTTCATATCATATATGAACTGTTTTATATGATAAGTTGCTAGAACTTTCACAAATTTACTCTTTTGTATATCTCGAACCAGTCAAGAAACTTAAGCCTCCAAAAGAATTGTGAAGAATATCAAAAATTTATTTCTGAATTCAGAAAGTACTTCATGACTCCTAAAGATCTGACTTGGAACATTCGATATATTTCAAAAACTTTATTTTTGTGAAAATAGTCAAAGTCTATGGTTTCAGAAAACTGGTCTAGGATATACAGAGGAAACAGGATATAGAATAGCTATGCAACCTGTAACACCCTAGTAATTAACCAGATACACCTAGGTTGAATCTGATTAATGACTAGACTTTACTCCTTGCTTTGGTTCTTTCTTCATAATTTGAAAATACTTAGTGAAATTACGAGCCATTTTTTTTTAAACACATAATTGAAAACGTGAGCCGAGTACAACGTGAACGAGTAAGCGGAGTATAATAAGACGTTTAATAATATATCACATCATATCACATAGGCTCCATCATATAACATCCATAAGCACATTATAGCATATATTTACATACAATAACCTCACTCAAAGGGTGGGTTATGTTCATATACTTAAGGAAATACATGCCCCTAAACTAGATAACTCCATAAGCCGGGAAGGTTATCCTAAAACTAGGGTGCATGATCACACATAAATCTACTAAGAACCCTCTATGGCCTTGTCCTGGAAATGGGGAATAAATCCGATCCTTTGATGAGCTCCTGGGGACGGGACACACGAGATGCACCAGTGAGAGTCGCATGGACGGCCTTCTCGCTAACCTCGGCTGAACAACTGTTTCCTCACTACCCTCTCTTACGTGTGGGAGTAGGAGCGAGCTCTCAGAATATACATGAGTAGGAGTGTCCTCTGAAGGATCAGTTTGAGAATATCTCGTCTCGGAACATACTACGGAAATCCATGGACAGCAGATGAAGCGGGATAAGAACGTAACATCCTTTCATCAAGTGGACGTGCATGTTCGAAAACCATTTCATCACTATAGGGAGAAGTAGGAGAAAATCGATAACTAGGGACAGGATATGCAAATGGACGACCTACGTAAATAAAAACACGAACTGCGCACCTCCCTTCAAAATGATACGAGCGATGCACCGGATCATAGTGAAATTCCCAAGTAGGGGTATCAACGAGCAGGGCGATTGTCGCCATTTGAATCTGGTGACAATGACGGAAATAAAGAAAAGGGAGTGAGAATCTTGCTAAAGAATTCTCAGTAAGGTACCTCCTTCTACAGTGTCATCATCAAAGTCCCCAGGAACCTCGGGATTATTCTAAAATAGTGAGCATGCAAAGATTCATTTTAAGTTCGGACAAATACTTAACCGAGGTTCGTCAATTTTTAATCATCGTCTTATAATGCATCTTATTCTTAACATGTCATATTTACAATGAACATTTCCTTTATCATTACATCATATTCCTCATCATCATTATCAAAATAACATGCATAAAAGAACGTCATATAATATTAGCTACATGTGACATAGTGCACATATTTCATTTCCTTAGGTGACTTAAAATCTTATCATCATCATTATTTTCCTTAGGCCACCCTATACTCCACCCTTTTGGGAGTAATTTAGGTTATGAGCTCATACTTTACTAGTCGTCACTAGCATATACTTATCCCTTGATAAGCTAAAGTCCCGACTCTACCCTTTTGAGAGAACGGGTTAGGGGGCTAAAATCACCTTTTCACCACCTATAGTCTGATGGTTCCAAAGGATCATTTTCTTATAAGTTTAAGTCACCATTAAATCTTTGCATGTTATATCATAATACAATTCATAAACATCATAACATTTTCTCACTTATAGTCTTAAGCTAGAATAATATATATCAACTGTAATCATGCATATGGGAGATTCCCAGGAAAGAGAGGTGGGTCACAATGGACACGCTTAAATACCAAGTCTTTCCTTAGCCAGAACCTTTCCAAATTACACTTTTACAACGATACACTTTCTTCTAGCAACAAAGGTAACTTTTACATAATAAAGAACATTTCATGTATAAGCATTCTCATTATTTGCAACAGCAACTATAACATGCAAGCCAGGAAATCATTCAATAAGCATCCAATCCTTACATAGAATTATCAATTATAGAACTAATTAGTTACTAAACCAATTATGAATCATTCTCTTAACAATAAACCATAATTATCACAACTTCAATCATATCAAATCATTATCACACATTGATACTAAACTCAGATCAGTGGCCGAATCATGAACCTCATGCAATTACATAGAATCATATTTTAAGTGCATATAAATTACTAGTTCCCGGTAAAATCCTTGCAAAGCCTTAAAACTCATTTAGAAACTAGTTCTTTTGTCAAATTTGGGAGGATCTTCACAATTAAAATTCTCACTTAAGATAAAAGGAGTAAGTCTTGAGCTTTAGAGATTTAGGTGACATCTTAGAATTATAAACATGCTATGCAACCTTATTTTAATCTTATCTTTATAAGGTGATAGCTTGGAATTATAAACATGGTATGCAATTCCATTTCTTTATCTTTAAGATTTAAGGTGATGACTTGAAAATTAAACATGATGCAAGAACTTGAAATATAAACATGATACAAGAAAGCTGGAGCGGCGGTAATCCGCATTGCAACCAGAGAGGGAGAAGAGAATATTAAGAAACCGGAGGCGGTAGTCCGCCTGCAGGACGATAGAGGAGAAAAGATTATTAAGAAACCGGAGCGGCGGTAGTCCGCACAGGAGATAGAGGAGAAGAGATTATTAAGAAACCGGGCGGCGGTAGTCCATGAGGACGATAGAGGGAGAAGAGAATTATTATTACATCTTTTTAGCTCCAATCTCAAGACTTTTTAAAGAATAAATTCTTTAACTCCAATAATCATATTTCTTTGCTTGTGATACATGGGCAAGTCTTTGAGCTCTAGGATCTTTAGGTGATGGCATAAAATAAACATGCCATGCGTTGATTCTTTTAGCCATTATAAAATATAGTGAGAGCATAAATTAAATATGAGATGCAACCTCTTTATTATCTTGAAAGATTAAGTGATGACTTGAAACATAAACATGAAATACAAGCTTGGAATTTAAACATGAGAAATGCAAGTTCATTTATTCATTCTTGAAAATTTAGTGATGACATAGAAGGTAAACATGGTTATGCAAAGCATAAACTTAATCATGGATGCAAATTCATTTTGTTTCTTTACTAGAGCTCCTTCAAGACTTTAAAAGAATTATAAATTCAACCCAATACATATCTTAACAAGAAATAAAACATAAAAGGAAAATACATCTTTCAAGTTCTAAACTAAAAATCTTTGTTTTAGCATCATAAAGCATTATTCTTTAAACTTTTGCATCAAGTGGAACTTTCAAGCTTTAGAGGCCTAACTTGTGATGGATTTACAACCCACCCTCAAGGTCCTCATCATCAAGCCATCATCTTAGTTCCACCTAGGCCATATGGTTGAATTGGTTAAAGAAAAATTGAAGAGGAAAACCAAAATGAAAAGCTAAGGTAAGTTCATAATTTCATCATTTTGAGCTAAAAACACAACTCCTCAAAGCATAGAAATAAATTTAGAAACTACTCCCTACCTAATCTGAGTTGAAGAAGAGGAAGAGAACTTGGTTTCTTGAAGTGAAATGAAACAAAATCTCTTTGAAAAATTGAAGAAAGAATTCAGCCAAAGAGGAGGAAGAAAGAAAGTTGTTGGTGCTCCTAAAAACTAGTTATGAACCAAGCATTCCAAGACCACTCAAGCAAGCCTATTTATAGAAGATTTTGAGGCTTCTAATTGGCCAACATGATGAGGTAGTGGACGGAATTTTGCAGGAGAAATAAGGGAGGAAAAATCATTTTAGACAAAGTTGTATGAAATTAAGGAATTATGTCTCATATGGTGACATTTTGGCATTTTGTTTTAGTGCAACTTTTGGCAATAATTCAGCTGCATAATGGCATCAATAATTTCGTCCATTACAGCCCAAAGAAGTGAAATTTGTGTGTTCCATGCATTATTTAGGTGTAGGCAAGGTATTCATGTAATTTAGAGAATTTACGGTTAAGGGTTTAAGTGAATTAGTAAGCAATTTGGGTGTTTTTAAGCAATTTTGGGTTCTAATCAATCTAAATACATAATTTTGACTCTAGATTAATATTTAGAATTTAATAAGCTATAATTTGAGCCTAATATTGCTTAGGTTCCGGTATACGAATCAAAAATCGCGAAATTCGCAAAGCGCCCAAAAGCAGGGCAAAATCGTACTTTCACTTAAAAGCGCCGAGGCCACCCGAGCTTAACCAATGGTTAATCATGACTTAAAAACACATTTTAAAACATTTTAGTGAGGTTCGGGCTCAGTCGGCATGCACATCGGAGTTAAAACAGCCTTGAGGCGTTTTGGTCATTTCGTGTCGGAACTCAAAATTGAGATCATACGCTCTATTAACACACATAACACAAACAATCCCTTATTATCCTCAAAATATCCCCTTGAGAATAGGTGGGGCCCACGATCCTCATTTTACGAGTAAAATAACTTCAGGGGCATTTTGGTCATTTTATACGTACAGAAATTCGGGATTTGCAACTCTCACATGAATCATTCCTAACCTCTCTTCTAATGTTATATTCCTTTATTGAGGATTGTTCGGCCTCAAATCTTATGTAATAATTACCTACGGTAATTCGGTAATTGATTAATTTCTAATGACAAGAAAATTACGGTAAAAATTGGGCGTTACATTACTCCCTCCTTAAAAGAATTTCGCCAGGAAGTCGTTACTGAGAACAACTTCGGGGTATTGTGCTTTCATGTTTGATTCCGGCTCCCATGTAAGTTCTTCGGTTTCACCCTGTCCCCATGCTACTTTGACCGAGTCTGACCTTGTTCCTTAAGCGCTTAACTCCTCGGTCGGCGATTCTCGTGGGTAGTAAGTTAAATGTCGGGTTATCTCTTAATTGTACATGTTACGGCTCTAGTACATGACTCGGGTCGATTGATACTTTCTTAAGCGAGAGACATGGAAAACATCATGAAGGTTGGATAGACTCGGGGTAGGGCTATACGGTGAGCTCTGAGTCCTACTTTGGTAAGGATTTCAAGCGGACCAAGAAATCTGGGCTCAATTTCTTTACTTTTATTGCTCGGCCTATGCCTGTGGTGGGGGTGATCCTTAGGAACACATGGTCCCCTTCTTGAAAATCTAGCGGTTTTAGCAGCTTGTCCGCATAGTTTTTAATCGACTTTGGCGATAAGAATCTTATCCCTAATCTTCTTGATTTGTTAGTTGTTTCCCTCACAATATCGGTCAGAGTAAACTTTGCTCTCAGGGTTCATACCAACATAAGGGAGATTGACATTTTAGTCCATAGAGGGCCTCATCACGGTGCCATACCGATACTTGCATGATAAGTGTTGTTATATGCAAATTCAATCGATGGCAGTACTTATCCCAACTTCCCTTTGATCTAAAACACATGCCCTTAACATATCCTCCAAGGTTTGGATAGTTCTTTCAGATTGACCGTCTGTTTGGGGTGATAGGCGTGCTTAGACACGACTTTGAACCAAATGCCTTTTGAAAGGCTCCCAAAATCGTGGCGTAAACCGCGGATCGGTCAGAGATTATCGTCGGCGGCACCCCATGTAACCTTACTATCTCCTGAATATATAATTGTGCTAACCTATCCAAGGAATAAGTCACCTTAATAGGTAAAAAGTGAGCTGACTTCGTCAATCGATCCACGATTACCCATATGGTATCATGATTCATTTGGGTCCTCGGTAATCCAGTCACAAAATCTATGGAGATACTATCCCACTTCCACTCAGGGATCGACAAAGGTTGCAGCATTCGAGGGTTTTTGGTGTTCAATCTTCACCTTTTGACACACTAAGCACTTACTCACCCATGTGCACACATCTTTCTTTATTCCAGGCCAGAACATCTTCTTCAAATCTTGATACATCTTGGTGGCACCAGGATGAAGGGTAAAATGGCTCTTATGGGCTTCCTCCAAAATATCCTTTCGGAGGCCACCACTAGCAGGTACACATATTCGACCTTTAAACCTCCACAAATCGTCCATTCCTTGGGTAAAACCTATCAACTTTCTGCCTTCTTGCCCCTAAAGTCTCTTGAAACTTCGGCATCGTCCCTTGAGCTTGAACAATCCTTTCTTTGAACTCACTTGTCACTCTAAGATGACAAGCTCGATGCCCTTAGTGGTCAAAGTCATTCCTAGGTTTAAGTCCCTAAATTGCTCAATCAATTCAACCTCCTTCACCATTAAGCGGGACACTTGTAAGGACTTCCTACTCAAAGCATCGGCTACTACATTAGCTTTACCGGGATGGTAGTTCATTCCAAAATCATAATCTTTCAAGAACTCCATCCATCGCCTTTGCCTCATGTTTAGCTCTTTTTGATCAAAGAGATATTTCAAACACTTGTGAGCGGAAAACACCACAAACTTAACTCCATATAAATGGTGTCTCCAAATCTTTAGAGCAAACACGGCTGACTAACTCAAGGTCATGGGTAGGGTAGTTTGCCTCATGTGGCTTGAGTTGTCTTGATGCATAGGCCACCACTTGCCTATCTTGCATCAATACACAACCTAAACCCTTTTGAAGCATCACAATACACCTCGAAAGGCATATTGGGGTCGGGTAACACTAAAGCAGGGTCGAGGTTAGCTTGTGTTTTAACTCTTGAAAGCTCTTTTCACACTCCAGGGTCCATGAAAAATGGGTGTTCTTCCTAGTCGACTTGGTCAAAGGTAGGAAATGCAGGAAAATCCCTTGATAAATCGACGGTAATAACAGGCTAAACCCAAAAAGCTCCTTACTTGAGTTACCGTGGTTGGTCTTTCCCGATTTACTACCGCTTCTACCTTACTAGGATCTCTGACAATTCCTTTCTTAGATACTACATGCCCTAAAAATTGCACCTTATCCAACCAAAACTCACACTTGGAAATCTTGGCATATAGTTTCTTTTCCTTCAAGATCTCCAGTACTATGGTCAGGTGGCATTCATGCTCTTCATGGGTCTTAGAATATATGAGAATGTCATCTATAAAGACAACTACAAACTGATCTAAATAGGGCCGAAAGATCCTATTCATGTAATCCATAAAAATAGCTGGAGCATTGGTTAACCCAAAGGACATTCTTGCAAACTCAAAATGGCCGTGTCAGTCACGAAAGGCCGTTTTAGGTATGTCTTCATCTCTCACTCTAATTTGATGGTAGCCTGACCTCAAATCTATCTTAGAAAACACTACCGCACCTTTTAGTTGGTCCATCAAATCATCGATCCTACGCGAGGATACTTGTTTTTCACCGTTACTTTATTCAACTGCCGATAATCTACACACATCCTCATACTCCCATCCTTTTTCTTTACAAACAACACAGGAGCTCCCCAAGG
The DNA here is from genome assembly GCA_031216125.1 of Dalbergia cochinchinensis. Lineage (NCBI taxonomy): Eukaryota > Viridiplantae > Streptophyta > Magnoliopsida > Fabales > Fabaceae > Dalbergia > Dalbergia cochinchinensis. The sequence continues at coordinate 28,092,375 of CM062371.1, forward strand.
TGATGCACTAGGCCTAACAAACTTTTTCTCCAATAAATCTTCCAATTGAGTTTTTAACTCGGTCAATTCTAATGGGGACATCCTGTATGGGGCTATGGATATAGGTCTTGCACTGGGAAGCAATTCTATGGAAAACTCTATCTCTCTCTTGAGAAACTCTGGTATCTCATCTGGAAATACTTCAGGATAATTTCTTACTATTGGTATCTCATCGATACTTTGCTCAAAGTCTACATCACTAGCGGCTAAGAAAATGTAACCTTTACTCTCACCCTTACCACAATCCATTTCCACGTGATTATGTAAAGACTTATGGGTTTCTTAGGTTCAATAGGAGCAGGAAGAAAAGTGATGGTTTTCTCATAACAGTTTAACGATTACGGTTGGCCTCAAGCCAATCCATGCCAAGAATCACATCTAAACCTCGCATGGGTAAGCAAATAAGATCTAAAACAAAGGATCTATTATCTATAATAAAACTACAATCTAAACAACATTTACAAGTCTAACGGGTTTCTAGTCAGGTAGAAACAATAAGGTCACAAGGAAGCTCAGTCATAGGTAAATTAAGGCTTTTAACACATGAATGGGAGATAAAAGAATGAGAAGCGCGAGAATCATATAGTACAATTAAGTCTTTACCATGCATATTACCCTTACCTTCCATGAGATTTCGTGACTTCGTTGTTTCTTCAGCATTAACAGTAAATACCCTTCCCTGGTATTGCGGCTTGGGATTTGGGGTTGGCGGGTTCCTTTCAGTGCATTCTCGGGAGTAATGACCTGGTTTTCCACACCGATAGCACACGTTTGTTCCGGCTCGACATGGCATGCTCCCATGATTCTTGCCGCACTTGGGACATTCCATGGATGGCGCGGTGTGGAAATCTTGTTGGACCTCTTTGTGGTGCTTTCCCTTTATTGTTGTTATTGTTGTTGTTGTGATTGTTACTGAGGTTATTGTTGTAGCAGTTGTTATTATAGCGGTTGTTGTTGTTTGGCCTTCCTTGTTGAAAATTTCTTTGTGTCCCTTGTGGTCTTGATTGAGGGGAAATGGAAGTCGATTCGCCTCTTGAGCTAGCTGACCTTGAGGTGTCAACTTTTTGGTAATATTATCGACTTTGGGCTGTTTAGTTTTCTTTGACCTTCTTCAATAATCCGACATTTGTTAACTAGGGTAGAGAAATCCCTAATCTCCAAATGTGCAACTGCCACATTAAGTTCCGCCTTCAACCACGACTCGTATTTAATGCATTTCGGTACTCATCAGGATTTCCTTGGTACATTCTTGAGAACTTAATGAGTTCTTCAAATCTGCGATGTCTTTGGGCCACATTCATATTCCCCTGGACAACTTGCATGAATTCAATGTCCTTGGCATTTCTAGCGACTCTGGAAAGTACTTTTCATAAAAATGGACCTTGAAAAGTTCCCAATCAATGTCCATGTCGGTCGTCTCCAGGAGTCTTGAACACCGATCCACCGAAACCGGCATCACCTTCAAGCATATGAGTAGCGAATGTGACCTTTTGCTCCTCAGAGCATGGGACTACTGACAAAGACCTTCTCAATATTCGAATCCATTCATACGCAATATTTGGATTCAGTGTCCCTTGGCGGTGGGTTTGCCTTACGAAACTCCCGAAAGCAGGCATGTTCGGGAATCTCATGTCCCTGATTCATATTGGCTTGACGATCCTGATCCATTCGTTCCATCATCATTCTCATGGTCCTTGCTACGTCGCGGAGTGCTTGGTGTCTCGTTGCCTTGATTATTACGTCTTTGCGCTCCTGATGCATTGTCGGCGTGCCATTGGTCCCTATACACACAAAACGACAACAGAGGTGATCGGGCCCAATATTCCATGCAAAGTGAGCAAGTTACCATGGCACTTTCAACATACAGTAGTGATGTATTTCTAATCCTCAAGCTCATGCTAATGATAAACATCTACACATGACGTTACTAACGTATTATGCTTTAGAAGCATAGCTAGTCCAATCCTCAGGCTCCATGAGAATCGAATCAAGCTCGATACCAAAATGTAACACCTAGTAATTAACCAGGATACACCTAGGTTGAATCGATTAATGACTAGACTTTACTCCTTGCTTTGGTTCTTTCTTCATAATTTGAAAATACTTAGTGAAATTACGAGCCATTTTTTTTTTTAAACACATAATTGAAAGCGTGAGCCGAGTACAACGTGAGCGAGTAGCGGAGTATAATAAGGCGTTTAATAATATATCACATCATATCACATAGGCTCCATCATATAACATCCATAAGCACATTATAGCATATATTTACATACAATAACCTCACTCAAAGGGTGGGTTATGTTCATATATAAGAAATACATGCCCCTAAACTAGATAACTCCATAAGCCGGAAGGTTATCCTAAAACTAGGGTGCATGATCACACATAAATCTACTAAGAACCCTCTATGGCCACTTTGTCCTGGAAATGGGGGAATAAATCCGATCCTTGATGAGCTCCTCGGGGCGGGACACACGAGATGCACCAGTACGGGAGTCGCATGGGCTGACCTTCTCGCTAACCTCGGCTGAACAACTTGTTTCCTCACTACCCTCTCTTACACGTGTGGGAGTAGGAGCGAGCTCTCAGAATATACATGAGTAGGAGTGTCCTCTGAAGGATCAGTTTGAGAATATCTCGTCTCGGGAACATACTCTGGAAATCCATGGACTGACAGATGAAGCGGGATAAGAACGTAACATCCTTTCATCAAGTGGGCGTGCATGTTCGAAAACCATTTCATCACTATAGGGAGAAGTAGGAGAAAATCGATAACTAGGGACAGGATATGCAAATGGGCGACCTCGTAAATAAAAACACGAATCAAGCACCTCCTTCAAAATGATCTGGCGATGCAGGATCATAGTGAAATTCCCAAGTAGGGGTATCAACGAAACAGGGCGAATGTCGCCATTTGAATCTGGAGACAATAGCGGAAATAAAGAAAAGGAGTGAGAATCTTGCTAAAGAATTCTCGATGAAGGTACCTCCTTCTACAGTGTCATCATCAAAGTCCCGAGGAACCTCGGGATTATTCTAAAATAGTGAGCATGCAAAGATTCATTTTAAGTTCGGACAAATACTTAACCGAGGTTCGTCAATTTTTAATCATCGTCTTATAATGCATCTTATTCTTAACATGTCATATTTACAATGAACATTTCCTTTATCATTACATCATATTCCTCATCATCATTATCAAAATAACATGCATAAAAGAACGTCATATAATATTAGCTACATGTGACATAGTGCACATATTTCATTTCCTTAGGTGACTTAAAATCTTATCATCATCATTATTTTCCTTAGGCCACCCTATACTCCACCCTTTTGGGAGTAATTTAGGTTATGAGCTCATACTTTACTAGTCGTCACTAGCATATACTTATCCCTTGATAAGCTAAAGTCCCGACTCTACCCTTTTGAGAGAAGCGGGTTAGGGGCTAAAATCACCTTTTCACCACCTATAGTCGATGGTTCCAAAGGATCATTTTCTTATAAGTTTAAGTCACCATTAAATCTTTGCATGTTATATCATAATACAATTCATAAACATCATAACATTTTCTCACTTATAGTCTTAAGCTAGAATAATATATATCAAGCTGTAATCATGCATATGGGAGATTCCCAGCGAAGAGAGGTGGGTCACAATGGACACGCTTAAATACCAAGTCTTTCCTTAGCCAGAACCTTTCCAAATTACACTTTTACAACGATACACTTTCTTCTAGCAACAAAGGTAACTTTTACATAATAAAGAACATTTCATGTATAAGCATTCTCATTATTTGCAACAGCAACTATAACATGCAAGCCAGGAAATCATTCAATAAGCATCCAATCCTTACATAGAATTATCAATTATAGAACTAATTAGTTACTAAACCAATTATGAATCATTCTCTTAACAATAAACCATAATTATCACAACTTCAATCATATCAAATCATTATCACACATTGATACTAAACTCGGATCGTGGCGAATCATGAACCTCATGCAATTACATAGAATCATATTTTAAGTGCATATAAATTACTAGTTCCCCGTAAAATCCTTGCAAAGCCTTAAAACTCATTTAGAAACTAGTTCTTTTGTCAAATTTGGGAGGATCTTCACAATTAAAATTCTCACTTAAGATAAAAGGAGTAAGTCTTGAGCTTTAGAGATTTAGGTGACATCTTAGAATTATAAACATGCTATGCAACCTTATTTTAATCTTATCTTTATAAGGTGATAGCTTGGAATTATAAACATGGTATGCAATTCCATTTCTTTATCTTTAAGATTTAAGGTGATGACTTGAAAATTAAACATGATGCAAGAACTTGAAATATAAACATGATACAAGAAAGCTGGGCGGCGGTAATCCGCCTGAGAATGAGAGGGAGAAGAGAATATTAAGAAACCGAGCGGTAGTCCGCACAGGACCCGATAGAGGAGAAAAGATTATTAAGAAACCGGGAGGCGGTAGTCCGCACAGACGATAGAGGAGAAGAGATTATTAAGAAACCGAGGCGGTAGTCCATACAAGGACCCGATAGAGGGAGAAGAGAATTATTATTACATCTTTTTAAGCTCCAATCTCAAGACTTTTTAAAGAATAAATTCTTTAACTCCAATAATCATATTTCTTTGCTTGTGATACATGGGCAAGTCTTTGAGCTCTAGGATCTTTAGGTGATGGCATAAAATAAACATGCCATGCGTTGATTCTTTTAGCCATTATAAAATATAGTGAGAGCATAAATTAAATATGAGATGCAACCTCTTTATTATCTTGAAAGATTAAGTGATGACTTGAAACATAAACATGAAATACAAGCTTGGAATTTAAACATGAGAAATGCAAGTTCATTTATTCATTCTTGAAAATTTAGTGATGACATAGAAGGTAAACATGGTTATGCAAAGCATAAACTTAATCATGGATGCAAATTCATTTTGTTTCTTTACTAGAGCTCCTTCAAGACTTTAAAAGAATTATAAATTCAACCCAATACATATCTTAACAAGAAATAAAACATAAAAGGAAAATACATCTTTCAAGTTCTAAACTAAAAATCTTTGTTTTAGCATCATAAAGCATTATTCTTTAAACTTTTGCATCAAGTGGAACTTTCAAGCTTTAGAGGCCTAACTTGTGATGGATTTACAACCCACCCTCAAGGTCCTCATCATCAAGCCATCATCTTAGTTCCACCTAGGCCATATGGTTGAATTGGTTAAAGAAAAATTGAAGAGGAAAACCAAAATGAAAAGCTAAGGTAAGTTCATAATTTCATCATTTTGAGCTAAAAACACAACTCCTCAAAGCATAGAAATAAATTTAGAAACTACTCCTACCTAATCTGAGTTGAAGAAGAGGAAGAGAACTTGGTTTCTTGAAGTGAAATGAAACAAAATCTCTTTGAAAAATTGAAGAAAGAATTCAGCCAAAGAGGAGGAAGAAAGAAAGTTTTTGGTGCTCCTAAAAACTAGTTATGAACCAAGCATTCCAAGACCACTCAAGCAAGCCTATTTATAGAAGATTTTGAGGCTTCTAATTGGCCAACATGATGAGGTAGTGGACGGAATTTTGCAGGAGAAATAAGGGAGGAAAAATCATTTTAGACAAAGTTGTATGAAATTAAGGAATTATGTCTCATATGGTGACATTTTGGCATTTTGTTTTAGTGCAACTTTTGGCAATAATTCAGCTGCATAATGGCATCAATAATTTCGTCCATTACAGCCCAAAGAAGTGAAATTTGTGTGTTCCATGCATTATTTAGGTGTAGGCAAGGTATTCATGTAATTTAGAGAATTTACTGGTTAAGGGTTTAAGTGAATTAGTAAGCAATTTGGGTGTTTTTGAGCAATTTTGGGTTCTAATCAATCTAAATACATAATTTTGACTCTAGATTAATATTTAGAATTTAATAAGCTATAATTTGAGCCTAATATTGCTTAGGTTTGGGTATACGAATCAAAAATCGCGAAATTCAAAGCGCCCAAAAACAGGGGGCAAAATCGTACTTTCACTTAAAAGCGCCGAGGCCACCCGAGCTTAACCAATGGTTAATCATGACTTAAAAACACATTTTAAAACATTTTAGTGAGGTTCGGGCTCAGTCGGCATGCACATCGGAGTTAAAACAGCCCTTGAGGCGTTTGGTCATTTCGCGCGTCGGAACTCAAAATTGAGATCCTTCTGCTCTATTAACACACATAACACAAACAATCCCTTATTATCCTCAAAATATCCCCTTGAGAATAGGTGGGGCCCACGATCCTCATTTTCTGAGTAAAATAACTTCAGGGGCATTTTGGTCATTTTATACGTACAGAAATTCGGGATTTGCAACTCTCACATGAATCATTCCTAACCTCTCTTCTAATGTTATATTCCTTTATTGAGGATTGTTCGGCCTCAAATCTTATGTAATAATTACCTACGGTAATTCGGTAATTGATTAATTTCTAATGACAGTAAAAATTACAGTAAAAATTGGGGCGTTACACAACCTCATCCATTATATTTGTATTCTATTTCTGCTCTTCCTGCTGAACGAAGAGATACCTCCCTAACAAATGATTCTTGAAAAAGAATTCCATTAGAAAGGTTGGAAAATCTCTCTATCTGAAGATAACCGAAAAGGACCCATGAAAGTCTAGGTAGCCAAAGTCATTTGGTACCAAGAAGCAAATAGATGATGATCATTCCAAATATCATGATTCGAACCTGAGAGTTATCATAGATCTTGAAGGATAAACTACTCAAGAATTTCTCAAGTATGATGATGAAAAGCTTAAAGAAGATCTTGCTGATAATATCGATGAACTTGAGGAAAGCCCTGAGAAAATAAATCTCAAGAAAGTTCTAGAAAGCTAGCAGATGAAAGCCAAAGCTTCAGAAAGTAAGCTCCAGAACATCAACAATTCAGAAAGTATGCTCAGATCGCCCAAGATAATCAGAAAGTAACCTTTCTGGACTACAAAATGAGTAGTATGAAGATGTCATAGAAGCTGAACAATCTTAATGTACAGAAACTACACAAAAGTTTCTTATCTAAAGATAGTCTTTTAATGTCTAAGTTCACGGAGTGACTCCTAAGAGTATGAAAATCATCTCATCCCCTTGAAATACATCAAAACTATGCTTTCATCACTATCATTGAACTTGAATGTTTTGAAAAAGCTTTGAGAAGTCAAAGTTAGATGGAAGCTATGCTAAATATACTGACCAAGTTTGAAAGAAAGGTAAAATCTACACAACATGTTGAAACATCATCATTAGTCCAAAGTAGATGATCAAAGTTATCTAGATAAAGCTGTCATCATTAGGATAAGCATGGCTGCACAAGGTTATACCTATTAATAGAAAATGGATTATGATAAAGCCTTTGCACCCAAATGCTGCTTGCTTCTGCTAATTTCTCTAGAAAAAAGGACCAAGATCTGCCGATAAGGATCAAGTTGAAAAACTATATCTTGAGGTATTTCTTTTACCTATCCTCTGAGATAATACTAGTATTATTTATCTTATCAAGAATCCTTTTAGCACTCTATATCCAAGTTTGTTTTGCAAAAAAAGTTTTAAAATATCTTGCTTAAAATAGAGATGTTGAGTTAGTAGATGTGCATACTAAAGACTTTATGTCAAGATGTATTCACAATATCTATTGCTAAAGATCTCTTGCATGCTTTTCTGTTCTTTGAAAAAATTCTTCTTTAAAAGTTTTCATATCTACATAAGCATTCATGCATAAAACATCTCTGGGCATTCTTTCTTCATAACTCCCATCTGAATATCAAGCAAAGCCATCAGAAGTCATTAGACAAAGTATCCTCTTGACAATATAATATAACAATTTGCAAGAGTAGCAAAAGCTCAGTCTACATAATTAGGTGGTTGGTCAGAACATTAGAAAGTAAGGATACTATATCAGAAGTCCATTTTTTAACATTAGAATGAAAATGGTTTGATCAAATAAAAGATGATATGTTCAGAAAGAAGATGAGTTGGTCAGAAGAAGATATTGAGGATTAGAAAATAATGGATATATAGGAGCATAGAATTTAGTACTGGAAGATGATCCTATGATGAGTTTATGAAGTTTCTTTAGAGGGTCAGAAAGCAAACTATGATATTCAGAAAGTAACTCCTTTAGAAAGTGATCTAAAGAGTCAGAAAACTCTTTCTAAAAGAATGATGAAAAGGCGGGATAATTCCCAGTCATTTGTGAATCTCTCTCCCACATCACTTCACTTTCAGTCATGTCACATCATTTAAAACCCCCACACCTTACACATCACCTTTACCTTTATCTTCCCAAACATACTTCCTCAAATTGCTTCATTTTCTCCTACTATCAAACACTTATTCCCAAAACCAAAACTTCTCTCCATTCCTCTCATCCTTACCCAAAATCCTTTCAAGCCTCAACCTTTCTTGCTCTATCCATATATATCCCTGAAAAAGTTTGAAGGAAACATTACTGATCTAGGAATACTCTAGATGTATGATGAATCATTTCATCAGCAATTCTACTTTGACGGTTTTGCTCAACATCTTATAGCTCTAGGAAAATGTTTGAGGCAAGAACTGATGGCTCATGTTATTATTCTGACGAAAGTTATTACTTTCCAAGGATGGGAAAGGTTTGTCAACATCACTGACCGAATTTTTACTAGGATGGTCATCGCTTTTTACTTCCAATTGGTTCAAGTATTTGACTATGTGCTAACCTCATATATTAGAAGCATTGATATATAAGTGAGCATCGCCGATCTCTTCACTATCATCCATGCCCCTGATAAAGGTCTCAAATGCTCTTCTGACAAATTTTGGCTCACCTTTCTTGGAATCTTGGCTGAGGAAGTTTCCATTCATCTTACTGACTCCCCAAATAATCTACCTTATGAGATAACTGTGGATTTGCTAAACTCAAACGCACAAAAAGTCTTTACTCTTATCCAATTTACTCTTCTTCTAGGGCTTAAATGGATGCATCTACTGGAAGGAATAGATTGCTTGTTGCTATTTTTTTTATATCCAAAAGAAGAGTAAACCCACCATGACTTATCCTTGATCATATGATTGACTTCGCCTCTAGAGATATAACTGATTCTGTGCCCTATGGAACCCTATTGACTAGGATATTTGAACATTTGAAGTATCCTTTAGCAAATGAGTGGTATGAGTATATGGTCAGAACTAAATATATTATATCTCACTTTAGGACTCAGAAGAAACCTATCGATGCTCCCACTTCAGAGGAAAAGGATGCAAAAAGACTAGTGATCAATTTGGATAGTAGCTCCAAAGACTCTGCGAAGCCCCCGTCAAATACAAAACCCAGTGGCAACACCATTCCATTATCCAAACCTTCAAGATCTGGGATTGATCAAGGCAGCAAATTTCGAATGCATGATGATGCATCTTCCCTAACCTTTAAGATACTGTCATCAAATGTTAACTTAGGAAGTGTAATTCCTAAATTGTCTTTACTCTGGCTAGTGATTCTTCTCCTTCACATACATAATAACTTTTCGCTTTAGCTCCACCTATACCTTAACCAACTCAAGATTATGGTTCTGATCAACCCTCCACTGGCTGTAATCAGACTTCACCCTCTCCGAACTTCACTTATCTCAGAGTACGGAGCCTGCTAGCAAATCAACAGCTCATTTTTGACAAATTGGACAGTTTGGAAAATAGGTCCTGAAATCATAATGACCTACTGTGTCAGCTTGTTCAAAATACTTCTAATATTCTACAAGAGCTAAAATGCAAAGGCTGAAGATAGTGTTCCTATCTTCCTGCCACACCTCCTTTTTTGATGATGCCAAAAAGGGGAGGAGAGTAGAATTTGAAGAAAATCATTTGCCAATGGAATATTCGGGGCGAGCTTATGCTAAGGGGGAGCTTAGAGATTTTTGTTTCGCACGCATATTTTTTTTGTTATTCTATATGTTTTTGTAAATCTCTGACATTTAGTTTTTTATAGTTTTATATGAATCGTTCTTCCTTCTCCGTTCATATATATCTTCATCTTTTATGATGCATATATGCCATGCATATTTTATACTCTGATACACATATATGTTTTTAAGCTTTAATTCATATCGATGCTCTTTCTATGCTTAGCTAATCATATATCTCTCTGATAAACATTTCTTATTTTTTATGTGTATGCGTTGTCTTGTTTAATCATCACACTGGGATACTTAGCTTACATGTGTTTTATGATTAGCTTTGGCAAAGTATCTTTAGGAGCACAAGTTGTTTGCTTCTTTGATACTTGTTTAATCTACTGAGCCTCATATGTATGATGTGCTTAATCCTTATTCTTTAGCTTTAACAGAACACATTATCTTTAACACACATATGAGATATTTCTAAAGTGTTGTGTGTAACTTGATCAAAATACAGTTGTGAATAGTTTCTGACAAGTATTCAGAAACCTATGCTTTCATGTTGATACAACTGAGATCAGTTAACAAGCTTTAAAACTAGATCGATGTGTGCTATGTTCATATGTTAAAATATGTTATGTTCTTTTTATAAGACAAAATTTCTTTTAAAAGATCATACACCTTTGTTTTTGCAAATATCTTTTCCATGCTCCGATTCTTATGAGAAAAGTTTCACAGCTCAATGCAAAAGCTCATCCTTGCTTATTCTGGGATTAAACTCTAATGAACTTTAGAAATCTCGCGTAGCAATATGTTGATATTATCTTTTTAAGGTTTCTCTGAGCATCAAAAACTACATAAGTATCAGTATACTTTTCTCCAAAATCACGAATGCTTTGTTACGTTTATCAAATATCCTTGAGCATTCTTTTCAAAAGTTCTTTTAGATAAAGAAGTGCCGAAAATGAATCTAATCAAGATAAAATATCACAAGTATTTCTTGTTAAGTTTTTCAAGCACGTAGATCTTTAGAAAGGTTCTTTTAATGACCAAAAGATCAAATTGTTTGTTTAACCTAGGCTTAAATGTTTTCTCTTATAACATACTATTCTAATACTCTTCAAAAAGTACGATAAGCCTAACCTAAAGTTTCAGGAAAAACAACAACAGCTATGATTTAAGTCTCTTAATGCCAAAAATGTTTTTATAAGATCCATATCATGCCTTCAGAAAAGAACTTCTTAAAAATCACCTTTAGTCATAAAGTTGAAAGAACATGAACTATCACGATTATATTTCAGCAATATTTCTTTCAATATCTTTTCAAAAGATTTTCTTCAAATTGGTTTGTCATCATAAAAAAAAGGGCAGATTGTTAGCTCCAGAACCCTATCAAGATGTGTTGTTTTGTTTTGAATGAGAACAAAGCCATTTTAAAAAAATGCTTTGAAGAATGACTAACGATTGTCTTGAGTTTCTTGTAAGATCATAACAGGATTCTATCGTTTAGCAAGAACAAGGCTTACTCAAATGAGGATAAAATTCACTTTGCATGTGTAAACATATTTGTCACATGATGAGAGATGTGAATTGAAATGGAAGTGCAATTATATCCTTATTCAAGCAATTGATAGCTAATGATTTGAAGAAAGTATCAACACTACAAGAAACCAAGTCATGAGACTTCAGAAAGTAGCATTGCACATCAAAAAGTATGCTTTACAATGAAGATATCAAGCAATCTCTAAAGACTAGATGTTACACTATCTTCAATCATCATAATCGCACGTCAGAAAACTCACTTCACTATAGAGCATTGAATGCTATATGAAAATGAAGGAAATTTGAATTTTGAATTTCATATTTTCAAATCAAACCCAATTTTCAAACTAGTACGTCATCTCTTCTGCCTAATTGGTCAACCACCCGAGCTTCTAAAAGAAAGAGTTCAGAAACCATGATCAGAAAGTGAAAAAGTAATTTTTGAGGGAGCATCAGAAACCTTAACTACACAATGGTTTCTACAACCGATGTGACAGATTGTTAACCTACTCTTCTAGACTGACTTTCCAAGACACAAATGAATGATCTACGCATGTCACTTGGAGAAATTATGAAGGACAATGGTCATAAAGGTAGACCACTATAAATGGAGATGTTGTGCTTAAAAGTTGATGAGAAAATTGAATATTCAAGAGAGGAAACTCTACAAAAGTCTCTCCTCACTTCCTAGAAAGTTCAATATATCATGTAATCAGTTTTTCCTTGAAGTGTAAAAATCTTCCTTCTACATTCTTAATTAGATTTATGTTCTTCTTATGGAAGAACTAATAGAAGGAAGTCATTCAAGTTTTTCCCAGGAACTTTTCATGTATATGTTAAGGAAACTTGAGTGTAGGTTAGTTTGAGTGGCAACCAAATGCTAAACCTATGTATCCTTGATCCAATAGTGATCACTGTGAGATGACTTGGAAAGGCTAATGTAAAACTACTTACAACATGATAGTGAGGTGCTCTTACCGATCACGATTTAGCTTGAAAAGGCTAGTCAAAGACTACTTGTAACATGGCAGTTTCTGAGTTTGTCTGCTGATCATGGTTTAGCTTAGAGAGGCTAGTCAAAGACTACTTACAACTTGGAGAAGCTGGGGCAATGCATCCATCGAAGTGTTTCCTTTAGCCATTTATGGGTAGAATATGTGAGGATGAAAGAAGGGTTTTTAAAGCTGACTTTAAGTAAAAAGTGTGCATGTGTGAATTTGTGGGTGCTTCATATTTTTTGAAAGTTCATATATGATGTGTATGGTGCCCCTTAATTCTTCTACTGTGATATGCTTGTGGGGTTGCAACTCAATTTGTTATTGTGTTAATTTCCTGAGACTGCTATATCTAAAAGAAGATCTTTGACATATCTATTGGATCCAATTATGAGCTAATTTGTTTTCAACTCATGAGAGATGAAACAGGTGGCAACATTTGCTAGTGATTGCTTTGAGATAATAGGCTTGAAGATGCATGTTGTTATTATGGCATAAAAGGCTAAGTTTGTTTTTTTTATTGGTGATGATTTCTATTGTATTTCTATGAGTCAGTATGAAGGGCTAATGCTGAATTGTTGGTGTTAACTCTTTTGAGGTGCTACCAATTCTGCTCTTAGGAGCATTTTAGAAAACTAACTTTTAGAATAACTAGGTGAGGTGTTGAAGTTGAACAACCAAAGCTGCATCCATAGGTGATATTGATTAAGACATCTGATGCATAATTGCTTCATCGAGTTATCTGGACTTCTCTATTTATGAGCTACATGCTCTTGATTCCTTTGACTAGCCTTAATGACATTGTTGAAAAGGCTAGTTGGGAAGTTGGTTCCATATTGCTCATGTACACAAATCAAGGGGATGCTCTACTATTGCAATTATAGAGACTAAATTATGATCTTTCTGTTATTGCATTGTTTGCTAGCTTTTCCAAAAAAAGGGATAGGGCTATTGGAGTTCTTGGTGATTTATAGACACTCTGCAACAGGTGGTATTATGTTAGATCATTGCAGATGTGCAACTATTGGCTCTACATTTTCAACACTTTTTGCTGCTTGGGTTTTTCAGTTTTGTAGCTAATTAGCTAGCACTTTTCATGGTTTTAAATCAATTCTATTTCTCTTGGATAGCCATGTAGAGGTTTCTTTGGAGAGCTGAATTTTTCCTACCAGATTACTTTTTGTGGTGTTGTATAAAATAGGCTAGGAATGTACGTTTGTCCTTACTTTTGCTAGGTGTTTAGGTACTAGTAGGTAGTAGCATGAAATACTTCCATAGGACGGTTGGATGTAATGTTTTTTGCTTCCCCATTTGGGGTTAGGCAGTTAAGCCTTCTTTTCCTAAGTATCAAAAATAAATTAAAAAAAAAGACTATAAGATTGTGTGTAGAATAATTAAAATAGGAATTGAATTGATTTGATTTGTGTTTAAATTTTAAAATCAATTCATTTTTCTTCAAATCCTACCAACAATGAAAAGATTTCAAAATCAAAAGAATAAAATTCCATAGAATTACAATTCAATTTATTTCTTAAATTTTTTTCAATTCTAAACTAATGATTTGATTTACAAATCAAATCATTTTCATTTTTGTATCATTTCAAACACATTCTACAAGAATCTCAGGTATTAGCATATTAGAAACTCCAATTTATAAAAAAAGAAACCTAAAAAGTTATCATAAAAAGCAACTTTATTTATAAAGTCTCTACACATGTAAAACCTTGCAATAGGAAAAAAAAATGTTATTGAGTACAAATCATCTTCATATAATTGATGGTACAAAGCCTTTTGAAATCAATTACTAAGGGAGATAAGAAATATCAACTAGGGAGAGAAATAATTCGCTTCGCTCCAAAAACACATAATACACAATTGTAGTATTAGTTTTCACACATTTTACCACTAATTTGACATCTATCATTTAATATCTCTCTTTTAGAAATAAAAGCCACATGCACATGGTTGATTTTCTTCTTTTTTGGGTATATCAGTGATATTAAAGTTTAAATATCTGATTTTATACAAACTATTTAAGGTCCTCACTACCATCCCAATTTTATTAGCTTGAACATGGTTGATTGAGACAATATTCTTATTTCTTCATGACAATATTTATGATTCACAAAAAGGAAAAATATGTTTATAATGGGTAACTAACATCTCTCTAGTAGAACTAAGTTGTTGCAAAGAACAAAGGTAATCAAATAAAACATAATATGAAGTATATATAAGCCATGCCAGTTTGTTTCCAACATAATCAACTTTAGATTATTGTATACTAATTACATTATCCTTAATCTGTCATAATCAAAACAACTAATAAGTGAAAATTGATGGTATTTCCAAAGGCATTATTAACACTCCCCACCAAGGCAATTGGAGCTGCTTGCCACAGCCTTCACAAGCTGCCAAGGCCATGAAAACCACTATAACAAATGGAGACGAAGCATCTACCTTAAGCACTAAGTTTGGATCTATGGATCATCCAGTATCCCTTTTCTCTTATCCATTGCTTCAAAAAGTACAAAACAATCTCACATATAGCTGCTGAAAATTGAATTATTTGCAACTCACAAAAGGAATAATAATATAGTGGGAAAAGCAGCAATTGAGCCCCGGTGCAAAATGTTATTAATTGCACACATTTTAGTGCTGCTAAAGGCCCTGAAACTTAACTTTTCCCTTGCGTCGCTTGATTGAGTATAGTTCACCACTTGCTTTGTATTGTTTGTGAATTGCTTGCAGCACCACATTGAATGATGTTACCTTGTAGGAAACATACAGCTCTAACTTGCAAAGGTAATCCCCCAAAAAAGAGAACAAAAAATTATGTTAATCACAATTGTTACACTGAAATAGACAAACAGAGAGAAACACAAAAAAATCGTGTGGACCATATTGCACTGATGCAATATCTAAAAGATATAGAGAACAGAGAAAGGGGACTGGATTCATTGTCCACCATCAACTTATTTTTTAATTTTATTTTTTGTGTTTAGATAGATTGACCTTTAAATAAATCATTAAACATAACAAATTAAATTTTAATTTATATTTTGAGGAGCTAAATTGTAGATTTGTAGTAGATCAAGTTGATTCCGTTCTTCGATCTATAAACAGTTCACAAACAATATTGAAGCCAGTTGATGCATGCTGATGATGATGCGTGCTGCCTCTCTGCCACATCTAGACATGCTCCTATCTTTTCCTGCTTGTTGCAATGGAAATTAGGCAGGCACCGGGTGGCTATGTAGAGCAGGCAGCCTACGCACTTTGGAGGCTTTGGATTGGCAGAATTGGAAATGACCACTTGTTCAAGGCAGGAAAAATGTTCCCCAACTGAAACTGAAACTGTTGTTAAAGCCACTTGTTAAGTCAGTTTACTTGGAAGTCTCTCAACATTGTTTTCAAACACAATATTAATTTTCAAGGCAATACCATCTTTATCCTTTTCTGATTACAAAGGCAAGAGTGGAGAGTGCCACCGCATATGGAGATAGAGATGAGAGTTGGAAGAAGAAAAGGAACGTTATATGTTAGAATTAAAGAAGGCTAAGTGGGGAAAAGGTGATGGGTTCAGTTTGGAGAATAACACAATTGTATGATTTTGTCTGGAGAGGCCAAAGTAAAGGATGGATTTTTCAGGGAAAGAGTTGGATGTTGTTAAAGACTTATATGCCTTGCAAGTGGGCTTGTCATTTATCGCTGTAGTAATGGCATCATAGATGGTTGCAGCCGCAGCGGTGACCAAAATTCAAAGGTCTCTGGCCGAAATGAGGGGAATATAATGATGGAGAAAAATCCGGGTAACCCATTTTTCCATAGCCATTATGTTCGGTTCTTTGTATCACCTGTGTTCAATTTCATTACGCAAGAAAATAAATAGGGATTTGCCTCCATTAAAGCATAGTGTAAAGAATAAAATACACAATAGCAATCTTGAATAAAAATATTGATAGCACAGTTGGAGTTTATATCTTACAATATCCAAAATTGTTGACTTTTTTGGAGATGGAGAGTTAGTGTTAAAGTGGCATGTTCTTGCAACAATAACAATAACAAGTAAACCTTATCCCATTATGGAGTCAGGTATATGGATCAAGCGACGCCATAAAAAAGATTAAGAAATCACTTATTTTGATGCGTTAATGCATCTCTCATTTAAATTCTTCTATTAGTTAGTACTAGTACTGGTTTTTAAATGGAAGGCCTTACCGGCACAAAGTCTAGTTAGACAAAAAAAGGTGAACATCCACAAACCTTAGGTTATGACAAAAAAAAAAAAAAAACCTAAGGTCTCCACACGTCAGTTAGAGCAGACATTGCGTAATCTACTTTTCTATCAAGGCTCGTCTGCATTCCCTTCTCAAAATATCTTTTTTAAATGATCTGTTTTAAAAAATATATAGTTTACAAAAATAGAATATATTTTATATTTAGATATAATATTAATTTATATTTAAATATAATATTAAAATATTTATTATCAAACATATTTTTATATTATTAAAAAGGCCATTTTAAGAGATAGAAGTTATTCTTGGAAAGAAAAAAAATTAATTTTTCTTATGCTTTTACTTGAAAAAAAATTACCCAAACATACTTAAAAACACATATTTTTAATCAAAATAATAACATCCAAATAAGCACAATGCATTTAAAAACAGAAGCCAATATATTATATTCATTACATAATCAACATCTACATACAATAACTAGTTCTTGCTGCTTTTGTTTTGTCTCTCACATTACCCCAAAAAAAAAAAAAAGACCATTGAGTAGTGGCGGACTCCCGTTACACAGCCAAGCGATATTTTTGTGATAGAGGATATAACTACGAGCTAGTCAGCAGCCAACATGGTTCGCTGAAAGTACCATTAACCACAATATAGATGAGGATAAAATCATCGAGGAAAACCAACTTCTCGAGAGCCACAACAGCATTGAAAGCTAGAGCTCTAGAAACTTCTTTCATTCAACTCTGGGATGCTATGCAATGAATTTGCACGTTGACAATGATGATACTGCTCAATTGTGAATCTCAACGTGTTAGAATATTGAGAGTGACCATCTAATGACAATCACAATGTTATCACCTGAAACTTGACACACTACAGATTTACAGCGGAAAAGGCTTAAAATCAAGATTAACCATCTAATAACAATTACAAAATGCCTATAGGAGCTGGTTTGACTCCTGCTCCAGGTATCGAAGAACGCCAGCCTTATAAAAAGGAGTGTAAAATTCCAGATCATCTCTGCTGAGCATAATGTTCAGGTAGCAAAGATTCCTTGATGATGGGATTGTGATGCTTTGACCAGCATTTTACTGGCCAGATCATCATAATAGTTTAGTTGACCACTCTTGGGTCTTACTGATAGGCTGCCAAACTTTCTATTGGGGTTTCCCGAGACTTCGAGATGGACCATGCAGCAATTTAACAAACCCAAGGAAGCTTAACTTGCCATCAGTGTGCCTAATCCAGTCATGAAGAACAGCATGAACAGGGACAGATGGACCAAGGCGAAGCTCCTGATTATTTAGTTAATACATGAGAAAAGTAATGGCCTAAGTATAAAGTTCAGTTGTTGATAAACGAATAAACTACAATATTAATGAAAAACCAACATAGATTGACCCATAAACTTCACATCAACCGAAATTAGTTTCTTACAATATCTCTCCGCCAATGTTGAAATTATTCTTTACTAATTAAGATACTACTAGGCTTCTATTAATTGTTTATTATAGGGGTATGTTTGGTTAGAGAGTAAAAGTGGGAGTAATATTTTTTTAGATGAGTTTC
The DNA here is from genome assembly GCA_031216125.1 of Dalbergia cochinchinensis. Taxonomy (NCBI): domain Eukaryota; kingdom Viridiplantae; phylum Streptophyta; class Magnoliopsida; order Fabales; family Fabaceae; genus Dalbergia; species Dalbergia cochinchinensis. The sequence continues at coordinate 28,110,670 of CM062371.1, forward strand.
ATATATAAAATTACACATGATACTCATTTACGAAATTTTTAACCCTATTTTTACTCTCTAACCAAACATATCCTAAAGAAAATATGAGCAGTTCTAAAAGTGAATGACCCATAAAGTCGAAAATTGTTAGATATCTTAATTTTTTTAAAATATTAGTGCACACATTACCACATTACTATATTACCAGCATAAAGAATTCCAAAGGCATGTATGGGTACACTATCATTGCAGTCAAATCAATCATACCGAAGCTAGTTCCTCAATGACTATAGCCCTGTTTCCATCCTTCTCAAAGAGCTCATAGGCACAGCGTGCATGTTGCTCCCACCGGTCAAGTGCTTCAAGTTGATGAACACTGAGTGCAGCTGCACAAAACTCATCAAAATCCATCCTTCTAAATTGCAATGCACTGAGCTGCCACCCAAAATCATTTGTTTCAACATGACATTGAATCATATATAGAGGCAGTCTACAGTTAAAGCACTTACTGATGCCAGAAAATCAGGAATGCGTGACTCCTTCATCGCATCTGTTGCATTCTTTATCAAAGTCTGTGTCAGCTCAAATTTGTGAGTCTTAAAACATCCTCCTCCTAAAATAGTATACACAGAGAATTGGAAAGAAACTGACCGCTTTGATATTTTCCAAGCTAATGGTGCCATTTTTGTTTGGTTCTAAAAGTGTAAATTGCTCTTTCAAATAAAACAGCTCATCATCGGCTAACGTCTTCGACAAAGCCTACAACAATGTCCAAGAAAATAACATGCCAATAAGTTTCCAGGAAACTTACATACATGGCGTGATCAACAAAAAGAAAGGGGAACAGGAGCAACCAAAATAAGAGAGAAGCACTTGAAATGCAATGCTCTAGTTGGACAAGCAGTTCTAAAGAGAAACAATGGATATGTAGAATGCTTGTACCATTCTTTAACTTTAAAGTTTCAAACAGCATTTCATCAGTAGAAAAAATTTGAGCCCACCCAGTTGGAAACACTAAACAAAAAACAAATTCTTACTCAGATTATTCATGCAACAATCTCAATCATCCAGAGGACAAAACATTCCATAAAAATAGTACACCTATGGAATAGATAAAGAATAAAACAGTTCCAGTAGTTAAAATCTAGTGGAAAGATACCAAAGGATATTCAGGTCATCAAAGGATCCTTTCCATTCAATATCAAGTATTTGAATGCAAGTATATTCAGCATAAACAGACATACCCTTAATGCTGCTTTTCGTAAAGAGGAGGAATGCATGTATGCCTTCATGAGCTTGAACATTAGAATATCCAGGGGTACTTTCACATCACTGTAATTTTTAATCCATGGATGTCCTGTAGCATACACACCTGTAAGTAACAGAATAGAAATATAAGAACGACCTTCACCCTTCAATGAAGGATCAGAAACTCACCTAATGCTTGTGCTGCGGTCAATCTTTTCCGTGGATCTTTATTTATCAGTCGCTTAACAAAATCCTTGGCCTCATCAGACAGAGAAGGCCAAGGAGGTTCTTCAAAACTTGGATCAGCTTTCAATACAGCACGGAATATCCCAGATTCAGTTCGTGCCCAAAATGGTCGGCTGCCACATAGTAAAATGTATGCAATCACACCAATACTCCAGATGTCAGCCTCAGTACTGTAAGCTCTATGTAAAACTTCAGGAGCCACGTAGTATGCGCTACCAACAATATCATTAAGCCTTTCATCTGTAAAGTAAAGTGAGAAGTCACGACATAAAGCCTAATATTACATGACATGTAACATACATATATGGACACAACATACCTGGTTTGACAAAGTCTGACAACCCAAAGTCTATGGCCTTCAGCTCTGAGTTCTCATCTTTAGATGAGAACAAGAAGTTCTAATCCAAAAATTACCCATCTTTAGAATTTAGCACTTGATAAACATTGTAAGACAAGAATGCATGAACCAAACCACACAAAATCGCAACCAGTTTACTAAATAGGTTATCAACGACTATCTGAATAAAGGATGAAATGTCTTCATGTTACGCTCTTTATTTAATCTTTAAGACAAAACATAGAAGCTGGAAGCTGTCACAGGTTTTACATGGGGCTCTCAATCAGGAACAAAAATTTGAAACTATATGTCACCTCGGGTTTAAGATCACGATGCACAACACCCTGTAGATGGCAAAATGCAACAACATTGAGTATTTGTGTCAGGACAGCTTTTGCATCTTCTTCTGTGTATTTCCCACCTCTGCAAGAGGAAACTGATATCTCATAGCCAAAAAAACATTAATATGTTTCCCTCGGTCAATAAATGTATCCCCTTTTCCGCCATCATCATCTGAGTATAAACATTCAAACAAATGAATATTTATAAAATAAAGAAACAAATACCTTGATAGTATTCTGTCCAACAGCTCCCCTCCTTCGCACAATCTGAGAAGCAGACAAGTTAAAGAAAGTTTGTTATAAAGAGTCGCTACAAATGAGCTTAATTAACCAAAAAGAGGACAAGGAATCTTGACAATTACAAAAGATGAAAATTGCATGTGACTTCAATAAGCATGGCAGTCAGAGCTTACTCCATTACTATATAGACATTATCATGGTCTTCACATGCATCATAGAATTGTACTAGATTCTTATGTCCAGTCAAAGCTCTCAATATTTTTACTTCCCTTCTAACATCCGAAATAGCAATGGCAGTGGTCATCTACAATTGAAACATATGAATTAAAACCTATTATTATTATTATTATATAAAATATAAATAAAACAAATCAAATATGAATGTTGTGCATGAACCATGTGAGTATGCTTTATTTTCTCCACGTATAACGCCACCAAATTCAGAGATGCTAAAGGCATGTCAATGAATAAATTATAAGCAAACGAAGAAAGCCACACATGAAAAAAAAATGTGAACAAGATCAAAGACATGGTGGACTATAAGCAGTGGAAAGGAAGTTCGCCACAGGTAAAAGGAAGTTTTGAGACAGCAATAGAAAAATGTAAGATCATCACCCAACAACAAATATTATGAAACGAAAAAACCATTGTGGACTATAAGCAGTGGAAACTAATCAAGGAATGCATCCCTTCATGAAACTAGCATTGGATGATTCGGATTTCTCATATTATTTCCTTCAACATTCCAACATGCGTATTCAGAATCATGTTAGACAGCACGATGAAAACCATTTTGGCAATTTCATTCTCCCAGAAACTTTACAGACAGCCACAAATGCACGGACGACTCATCCAAGATTCAAGCTATCAGCAGGCCAAAGCTAAAAATTTTATAATTATCCAAAAAGCCCACCCACGCCCCCACGCCCCTCCTCTTCTCAACCAACCAGAAACAAAAAAGCCGATTGGAAAGCCTAATAGATTAGATCAAGAATGGACAATCAACAAGCAAAACGACAGCTCAAATACTATTATAATCAATAATCAATAAGGAAATCCAAAACTAACCGAAGGTCTCAACTCAAGCGTGGGGGTGCATGCTGCAGCTTCCATATCAGTCAACCAAGACCACAAAACAGAAACAAGATTTTCACCATGAAAAATGAAGCAATTAGATGAAGGCAACTCTACTCATAAAAAGTAAGTTATTCGATGAAGGCAAATCTCAAATTATGCCCACGCCAAAAACTCCACCAAAAAAAAAAACATTTGAGGAAGTAACTCTAATAAAGGCATTCTTGGGAAATTTTATTTTCAGTATATAATTGTTTTCTAAGCTGTCCCAGGACACTGTGGTTATAAGCCGTTTTAAACCCAAAATAAGCTAATCCAAAAATCAGCACTTGATCTGGTATAGAGAAACAATGATAATAATGATGGCTCCAAACCTTGGCTTTTGGGATGACCTTGACAGCCACCTTGTTGCCCTTGTGGTGACCCTTCTTCGACATGGCAGCACAAGTGTACCCAAAATGCCCTCTCCCAACCTCACTCCCAATCTCATACTTGCTCCCAAAGTGCTTCGAGAACCCGAAGCTCTTGTCCAGAGCCACCAACTCCCCCGCCTCGCTACCCTCGGGTATGGCCGCCTGGTTCGGCTTCACCGACCGCTGCCTCTGCGCCAGCGCCGCCCTTATGTGCTTTGCCGGAGACGGAGGCGGGAACGGCCGCTTGAAGGACCGCCGCGGCGTGGAGTCGGACCCCGCCGTCGCTGGAGACTTCTTGAAGAAGAGGTGGTGCCCCTGGCTGGGGCTGTAGAACGGGAAGAGCGGCAACTTCTTCCCGCTCTCCCCGCCTGGTCCGCCATTCGCTGAGCCTGAGTGAGGTGGTTTCGAGGTTTCTTTGTTGTTGTCATCGGAATCGTTGTGAGAAGAAGAGAGTGTGGGGTTCCCAGAAGAAGGCTTCGAAATGCAGAGACCCATTATTATTATTATTATTACTACTACTACTTCTTTTGGGGGGGATATTGGAATCTCTGCGGAGTGCGAGTTGTGGTGTTTCTAATCTGATCCCCAGTTTCAAAGTCAAAGCAGTGGCGAGAACTTGGAGGTCAAGGAATATGGATGAATGAGTTTGGAACCGGATTTGGATGATGGGGTTTTGAAGTGGAATTGAGGAATCAAGTTTTTGTTTGGGTTGGCGTTGGTGATCAATGGAGAGTGTTTAAGAAATGTTTTGAGGAAGAAGAAAGAGAGAGAGTGTGTGTGCGTGTATGTGCGAGGGAGAGGAGAGAGAGAGAGACACGGAGATCTGTGGAAAGTGATAAACGGTAAACGACGAGAGTTTCGCTTTTTCTTGTTGCATGCACCGGAAACAACTAAATTAAATTTGTTCGCTTTTAATGTCATAATGTAAATATTCCTCATAAATAACAAATCACTCGTGAATTTTAAAAATTTTAAATTAATTTCTTATACTTTTAAAAAATAGAAAACATTAGTTGAATAAATTAATCTATATATATATATTATATGAAATTTAATTGATCTTTTTTCAAAAAAATATATAAAAAATTAATTTAAAATTTTTAAAATTTAATAGACTAATTTATCATCTAATACATTTATAAAGGAATAATTTAGATATTTTACAATTTTTTTAATTGAAATTGAGAGAAAAGTTAGTGATTGATGATGTCTTGGTTTTTATTGTACGCGAGACGGGGTATAGGGACACGCAGTGGCCCTTTGTCTAATTTCAACATCCCAAGCAATGAATCAAGAATTAATTTCTTATCATCTTAAAATTAATAAGAAAAACTTTTAAGCCTTAAAATTGAGTTGATTTCATTCAGAAAATATCAATAAATTAAATTAATCTATCAATCTTTGAAATTAAATTAAATTAGTTCCTAAAATAATATTATTTAAGTTTTTAAAGATCAATTTAATCTAATGAAATGTTTTTGAGAGATAACATGATTTATTTATTTTCTAAAAAATAATTTGGCTCACATTTCACAATTATAAAGGCTAAAAAAAATTAAATTTTAATAATCAAAATGACTCATGTATACCGTTTTGTGGACTAAACTTAACATTTACTCAAATGCTTTAAAAAAAATGAAGTGTAAATTATTTTAAATTAAAGATAATAAATTAAGAATTTAATTTTGTTATACTATTAGTGTCAAAAAGTTTTAGATTGTTATTCAATCATATCTTGTTATATAAGCAAAAATATTTTAACCAATCTCCTATTACTTCAAAATAGATTAAAGGACAAAGATAGATAATGGTGTAAAATAAGATTAGATTAACAATGCATCAAAATTAATCTCATAAGTTAGTTTTTGGTTTCAAATTCATAAATTAGTCAAAACAAACGTGTAATTAGTGGTAACACTAAATTATTCTTCAATTGATTTAGTTTGTTATGTTAATGATTAAATTAAAAAAATAAATAGTATTAGAAAATATTAGATATATTTAAGAGTAAAATATATCTTACCCCTTGAAGTTTAGGTCATATATAGTTTAAACCCTAACTTTTTAAAATATGCATCGTGAACCCAAAACTTTCCAAAAGTGCAAAACATTCCCAATATAATTTTGGCAAATGGTGAATGTATATCTTATGCACACTTAACCGCTTGATATTGCTAATTTATGCGACCCAATATCATGTTTGTGAATTTTTATATGCACTTAACCTCCTCTATTTTTTTTTATTATATGCAACTCTATACACTGTTATGATATCAAGTTTTATACTGTTTGGAAAGTCTCTTTTTTTTGCACTATTTCAAAAGTTTAGGTTATCGTAATACATTTTTTGAAAAATCAAAGTCTAAACTGCATATGACTTGAAATTCAGGATAAAATATATTTAACTCTATATTTAATTTTGATGCATCAATGCTTATATTTATATAACCTTTTAAGCTGTAACTATTTATTTATATGAAAATATATAATTAGATAATAAAGTCATACTACACTATGATTGCATCAAAGTTAAATCTATAACAAATTAAAAAATATTACTAATTTATTTTGATGAAAAATATTACTAATTTATGATGCAATTGATTCAACTAGTGTAGTACCCGTGGGATGCACGGGGCTATTCGTCTATTTGTTCATATAATTCTTATATATTAAGATATACTTTAAAGCATAGATACTAACAAAAAAGAATTATATAAATTGATAGTAATTATATGGAAATTATTACTTATTTACATACTTGTTATCTGTTACCATGTTTTGGGGCTTGAAGCCGTTGTTAAAAAAAGTAATAAATGGATGTGCAATGTATGTATCTAACATGTATCACTTGTTATTAGCTTGGTATTCCTATTAGTAAAATAAATCATCTTATGGCCAATTTCTTTTGTCATGTGAAGATCATAGTCTTAATTAAATAAGAATTTTAATATGAACATGTATATAAGATAAAATCTTATAAAATTCACGAGCTCCTACTTCTTCAAGCCATAAAGATATTCTACTGTATTTGTATCAATAAAAAAGGTAAGTAATATTGGTTATCTTGATAAGATAATGGTTGAATCCCTTAGTTGAAATAGTGTACAAAATTTTAATATGAAAAAATCCAGGTAAAAAAATATTTGAAAGCATAAACTTCATTTAATATTTATAAATTGAGAAGATATTAAAAAATATTTGAAAGTGTAAATCAACACAAATTATTACTATGTATAAAAATTATTTTAAGTTAAATTACTGAATTATTTTAGTAATTATAAATTAAAAAGATATATAATACTACTAAATAAGAACTCATAATAAACGGTATAAAGACTCCACCAAATAGCAGGTAAATAAGACCATCTTTGACAATTGTTTTTTTTTCCCTTTATTTGAAGACCATCTAATAACTTCTCATAAATCGTGTCCTTCCTCCATTGTCATATACATGACTTTCGACAGATTATTATTTTTTTATTGGTGCTAGCATATGTTTTTTCAACCATTGTCATGACATAATGCATAAAATTTGTTCTGTGATTTGTGAATTTAACTTGGCTTCAACATAATGATTTTGAATATACTATTTCCGCTATCAAAAGCTTTAACTTCTATTTATTGTGACTAACAGTAAATTATAATTGTTACACCAAGAAACGTAACATATCAAAATAATAATATTTTTTTTAAAAAAATATGTTTTCAAATTATTTATAGTAATACAGTTTTAACGGTAACTATTATTTAAAGATATATGATAATTATTTTATTAGATATCATAAATAACTTTGAAAGCACAATTTTCAAACTCGAACTAGACCGGCCGATCCGACCAATGAACCAGTGAAAAGCTTAGGTGACCGGTTCGAGTAGCACCACTGATCGGACTTGCACACAAACCGGCATAAACCGACCTAACTCGCCGATTTTTTTGAAAAACCGGTGACCCACTGATGGCTAATGGGAGTGTCGCAGCTCATAACAAATTAAAAAATAATTTTAATACTAAATCATACAAAAAATGTAACAAATGGTATAATCTAGGTCGTTTCTCAAGGAGGCTTTATCACTTAGTTGAGAATTGGGGATTTGGAAGGATGAAAATTATCGCAATGGAAATTAAAAGATAATAGCAACAATAGAGAAAGGCACTAGTGCAAGGTATTCCTAGGATTGGAAATCAATTATCATTGACCAAATATTAAACCCATTGATGACTATTAGTAATAAATTACTGACAATTCTAATAGTGATCAATCGATCTCTAGAATTGATCAAAGAAATCAACAAATAAATGAAATCTCAATTTAATTGGTAATTACAATGATCCAAGATACCAATTGCTATAGCCTAACTACCAATCGGAAAGTTAATTCTAATGCTATCTGTAACATCCTGATTTTTAACCCAATACTCTAGAACATATTTAGGTTAATCATTAGTCTATTACGTCATAGTTTCCTCTTTACTTTAAAATACTTAGTGAAAAATACAGGTAATTTTTTTTTGTTTGAAATGTAAAAGCAAAGTGAGAGCTGCGCAACACGCTGAACGATGAAGCATAAAATAAATAAAACACAAATTCAAATAAATACCTCATGAATATTCGATCATAAAACATGTAATTGCACAACATGATAAAACAAACATCATATATATATAATATGCCTACTCAAGAAAAGCGGGACTTAGTTTAGTACAGCATAGAACAAATACAACTGAAGTGAAAGTACAATGGAAAGGAAAATACAACAGAAAGCGAAAAAGAAAACTCCCTAATCCAAATGCATCTAGAATGGATAACCTCTAAACAAAAGAAGATTTATCCTCATCTATGTAGTGTGTGCACTATCTTTACCCATGAGCCTCTACTGCTAGGATCTCAGAAAGAGTGAGATATATCCAATCCAAGGACGAAGCACATCCGGAGTGGACACTCGCTGCGGCTGGACATGAGCTCCTCGACGGGGGCGCATGGACTGCCTCTGAGCTAGCCTCAGCTACGTGACAATCTCCCCGCTGCCCTCTCCCATCTGCGGTGGAATAGGGGCAGAGCTCTCGCTATACAAGTAAATAGGCGGGTCCTCAGACGGATCGGTCTTTGAGAAGTACGTACGCGGCACATAGTCAGGGTAGTCGCATATACGGAGCACCCTCTCATTGTGCGTGCGGGCACACTCAAAGACCCGGTCGTCATTGCCGTAGGGTGATGTCGGGGAGAAGTGATGAGTATGTACAGGATGAGCGAAGGGTCATCCAACAAACATGAAGACACAAACAGCACATCGACCCTCAAAATAGTATGATTCATGCTCTGGATCATGGTGCACTTCCCACGTCGGGGAATCCACAATAACCACGAACATCGCCATCTGAAGACATGACGGAAAGAAGAGATAAAGGGAGTGAGAATCTTACTAAAGAATCTCAGTAGGGCAACCTCCTATCTAGGTGTCATCATCTACGTCCTCAGGAACCTTGGGTTTCTTTGAAAAAGGTGAGCATGCATAAAATTCACTTATTAGGTTTTAAACTTAATTATCCAAGGTCCGTTCTTTTTAGGATAAGTCTTAATGTCATGGATGCAACAAAATAAAGCATGAATGCATGAAGATGCAACAGGCAGAAATCAATTAAACATTCATTGAGATATCAACATCATACAGATGGCATAAAGTGGCATATACTTCTCATGTAAAAGCATTTCTCTTTCTGTAACTGTGTGACATTCAAAGCATCGTACTGTAACATAGGGATCACCCTAAAATCATCTGTAGGTTATGAGCTCATACCTTAACTAGTCGTCACTAGTTCTTACTTATCATCTGATAAGCACAATCTCAATAATAATAATAATCATAACAGAATGGGTCACACTGGTATCAAGTACACGGTGAATATTGTCTTTTTTAGGGCGTTAAGTATCGACGTCCCCTTCAAGGATTTGTCTCTGGGGCGTCACGTATCACCATCCCCCAGAACCCGTTCTCACAGTACTATGTCACAGTCAAAACTCATATCTTTTTGAAAACTTTCTAAAGTCCTCAAATTTGCCAGAAATTCGGCAGCATAACGATGGCACACCGAATTTCTTCCAAATTTGCTTTATGCCACATTCATATATATACATAATCATGAGCATCACAATCATCATAAATTTTCATAATAAAAACATGCACTCACATGAAATACTAAAGTTCATTATGCTTTTAAATCTATGGTGTCTTATGCTTTGACCCTTACGGGGCTTAAACTTGAGATGTAATTATTCTAACATTCGCTATTAACCTTTTATGCACCTAAGGATTCACAAGATTCTTACTAATATTTAGGTTTGTCAACGAATCTGGACAGCATCATGCTTTAAGGGCAGAAATTATATCTTGTGATTATAGGGGTTCTAGAAACTACGTTTTAGACCCTTTCTACGTTTTGTCTTCACCTAAGGTGCTATAAATCAAACCTAAACCAATTATGGGGCATTCCTATGGCTATAAACTAATTATAAACCATGTTTACTACATTACAAGATTGTTGGATGTAACGCCCCGATTTTCTGTCTGAGAGGAAAATGACCAAAATGCCCCTAAGGTCATTTTCAGCCCAGAATTTGAGGATGGCCGGCTCGGCGATCCTTGAAGCTCAATGTTTGAAGGGGATTGGATGGCCCTTGAATTGTTTCGGAGGCGAAAGTCTCAATTTCTGCAGTTTCGGGTCAAAATGACCAAAATACCCCTATAGCGTTTTTATGCGGGTAAAGGTGCCATTTGAGCCCGAAACTTTCCCCGAGAGTTTAAAACAATGTTTTTACATGTTTAAAAGCGTCTGCTTAAGTCCCGGTGGTCCCAGGCAGTTTTAGTGTAAAATTACGATTTTGTCCCTAGAATAGTGTTTTTGAGTTTAATGACGTAATTAAGCAAACCTAAGCAATATTAGGCTCTAATCGAAGATTAATTAATTTTCATAATTAATCTAGAGTCAAAACAAAATATTAAAATTAATTAGAACCTAAAATTGCTTAGATTAGATTTAAATCTTTTTTTAAAACTCAAGATTCCAATCTTGGAATCTTGAATAGTATTTTCTCTCTCCAATTCCTTAAATCAAGGAATTATGTCTAGAATTGTTTATACACTTAAATGAGTTTATAACTCACTAATGATGCAAGACCACTCCTTAATCATATCTTGACAACCTTGATTACCTATTTTCTCACCTAAACACTTTCTTACAAATTCCTAATCTTAATCCTAATCAAAAATACACCTAAACACAACTCTAACCCACAATTAAAATGCAAGAAAACCCTCCCCCATGGCTGATGCACCTTCATCCCCCATTTTCATCACATGTTGATTTGTTTCTTACTCAAAGAACCATGCTTGACCCATACTTGAGCCATACCTTGAACCATACCTCACCATGCCTCAAGATCACAACATCTTACCTCATGGACCTCATAGGGCTACCTTGCTTGGCCGAAACCTTTTTCTCCCTCTTGCACCTTTCATTTGTTTCATTTCTCTATAAATAGCACACTTGAGTGAACTTGAAATACCTTTAGTTCATTTGCTAAGTGTAAGTTTTCAAAGAGCACTTCAAAGTTTCCTTTTCTCTTAAAGTTCAAGTGTCCAAGTTCTTCAAAGTTCTTCATCCTCTTCTCTCATCCCAACCTTCAATCACTTGGTAGGGATTTTCTTTCAAGAGTTTCTTTCATTTAAAGTTCTTAATCTCTTTATGTGTTCATAGTTTCTCTTGAATCTTTTTGGAACTTCTTTTCTTCTTCTCCTCCTTCTTTGTTTCGGCTATGAGGCTTGAAGATCAAAGGAATGAGAGCTTGATGATGAGGGTTTCATTCATCACTTGAGCAAACCTCTAAAGCTTGATCTTTGTTCTTGAGTGAAAAATGTTTATAGTTCTTTCTTTCTTGAACCTTGAAATCTTTAACTTTGATGATGTTTTAAAATGGTTACATGAACTCAATGATGAGGACTCATGATGTTGGTGTTAATACATCATCAAGATCATGGTCTCTAGAGTTTCAAAATAGTTCTTTCTTGCTCTCAAGTTTCAGTTTCTTTTCTTTCCTTTCTCTAAAATTTTCAGCCAACCATCCTTGGTGGTCCAAACATGATAGCTTGATGATGAGAGTTCTAGTTGGTGACTTTGTGTTCACCACAAGGAAATCTCTAAAGCCTGAGTTTTCATAAAGGTGTTATAAAGTTCATTTATGGTCATATTGTTAAGGAATGTTCTCTTGAGTTCTAAGAACTCTAGACCTCACTTTACCTTGTCATGATGAGTTTGGGTTAAAGTTAAAATTCCTCTAAAAGTCTTGCATGAGCTCTAATAAGAAATAAAATAAACTCGCATTCATATTTATATTCAAGCTTATGCATTACATATTTACTTTGAACTTTGCATTCATATTTATTTTCCAAGCCATCACTTAAAATTAAAAGATAAGAAATGGAGTGCATCTCATATTTACGTTCTTATCTAGCATATTTACTTTTCATCACTAAAGAACATAAATATTTAAAATGAGACTTGCATTATCACCTAACTAAAGTCGATTGTTGCTGGGCCTAGAGTATTAAAATAAAGAAAAGAACATGCATGACATATTTACTTTAAGTCTTGCATATTTAAATTCCAAGCCTTGCATATTTATTTCAAGTCTTGCATATTTAAATTCTAAGTCTTGCATATTTACTTTAAAGTTCTCACTTTACTTTGTAACGAAGAATAAAAATGAAGTGCATAGCATGTTTAAATTATGTCATCACTTAAAGACCTTAGAGCTCAAGGACTTGCCCATTTTATCTCAAGTTAAAGTTTAATATGGAAGCATTCTTTGAATGCATAATTTTGGTCATGTAGTGATGATGAACTTGGAATGAGTTTTATCTAGCTACAAGGGCCAACAATCTAAGTTTTAAGATTTTCTTTAAGCCTCATGAATTTTATGAAGTTAAGACCAACCAGATTTATGAATTTAATCCTCTTTTAAGGAGGGATCAAGTTGGTTACTGACCTAAGGGTGTTTTTAGCCTCTTTGACAAAATAAAATGGTTTGCAAAAGAGTTTTAGAAGTCCTAAAATGATTCCAAGGGAAACTAGCAACTTATATGCTTTAGAAATGTCAAATTATGCATCTTTTTGGGACTTGATGTTTCAGTTCTGCCATGATGAGTTTGCTGCTGAGTGATGATGTTTTGATGTGTTAGAATGTGTGAAAATTATGTATGATGAGGTAGGAACATTTCTATGCATGATAGGAGAGAAACTAGCTTTCTAGAAAAACCGTAAAGTTAGAATTTAACAAGTGTTTGATCCCTTTAATCTTAATCAATGCCCAAACTGTTTTAGAATGATAACGATCAGATTAGGATTGATTAATTATGAAAAATTTGGTTACATTTGGAGTAGGATTGAATTTTTGAGCCTATAGAGAAACTAGCAACTAGAAAACCGTAAAAATTACAATTCTAGAACTCTTAGAACATTTAATTTTCTGATTCTGTACAGCACCCTTAAAATGTGGTATAAATGATTTATAATTACTTCAAAGGCTTACGAATACCTCATAATTGGTTTAGATTTAATTTATAGCGTCTTAGGCGAAAACGGATCCAAGAAAGGGTCTAAAACGTAAGTTCTAGAACCCCGTAATCATAGATATGTAACACTGCCCTTGGGGTATGGTGCTACCTAGAATTATTAAGGAATATAAATTAAAGTAAGATTTGTTAGAAGTAAACCTTTAGATGCACGAGAGGTTGATAGAGGATGATAGAATAATTACATCTCAAGTTTAAGGCCTGTAAGGGTCAAAGCATAAGATACCGTAGGATCAAGAGCATCACGAGTTTCAATGTTACAAGTGAAAGTATGTTCTATTTGAGAATGATTATGTCAACGCATGAATTTATGGTTGAGGATGCATGATCCATTTATTTATGTGGCATAAAGTAAATTTGGAAGAAATCCAGCAAGCTGCTATTACGCTGCCGAATTTCTGACAAATTTGGGGACTTAGAAACTTTTTGAAAAACCTATGAGATTTTATTTATGAGGTACTAAGATGAGTTCTCGGATGAAACCGGTTCGGCCGAGCACCTCCAGAGAACTCACGTGACATTGGTACCAAGATGTATTCTTAGGTGATACCAGTTCGGCCGAGCACCCCCAGGAAATGCCCCCTAGCCCGTACTGGATAAGTCGGGATTATGTTTATGATTATGATACGCTTATCGGGATTGATAAGTAAGAACTAGTAATGACTAGTTAAGGTATGAGCTCATAACCTAGAGATGTGACACGTTCTGGGTGACACCAGTTTAGCCGAGTACCCCCAGAACGATTGCCTTTTAGGGTGGCCTATGAGGAAGTAAAGTATGATGATTATGTCACAAAGTTTTCCCATATGAGAATTCAACTGCCACTTTATGCCACTATTATGATGTTCTTAATGTTATGATTATTATTCTTACATTAAGTATAGCCATGCATACATTCCTTAAATGTTGCATCCATGACATTAAGAATCATACTAAAATGAATGGACCTTGGCTAACTATGTTTCAAAAGCTTAAAAATGGACTTAATGCATGCTCACTTATTTTTTACACTAAACCCAAGGTTCTTGAGGACGTAGATGATGACATCTAAGTAGTAGGAGGCCCTACTGAGATTCTTTAGCAAGATTCTTACTCCTTCTATCTCTTTCTTTCCGTCACGTCTTCAAATGGTGACGTTCATAGTTTTTGTGGACACCCCGACGTGGGAGGTGCACTATGATCCGGAGCACAGATCATACCATTTTGAGGGACAGTGCACGGTGCGAGTCTTCATGTTCATTGGACGTCCCTTCACTCACCCAGTACATACCCAGCGCTTCTCCCTGACAGCACCCTACGGCGACAACAAGCAGATTTTTGAGCGTGCGCGTACGCACAACGAGAGAGTGCTCCGCATGCACACCGCCACCTCAGCCATGCGTGACTATCCCGACTACATGCCCCGGACATACTTCTCGAAGATCGACCCGTTGGAGGACCCGCCTACCCATCCGTACAGCAAGAGCTCTGCCCCTACTCCACTACTGATGAGAGAGGGCAGTGAGGATACACGCCTACCCATCCGTACAGCAAGAGCTCTCCCCTACTCCACTACCGCATGCACACCGCCACCTCAGCCATGCGTGACTATCCCGACTACATGCCCCGGACATACTTCTCGAAGATCGACCCGTTGGAGGACCCGCCTACCCATCCGTACAGCAAGAGCTCTGCCCCTACTCCACGTCCTAGAGGCCACTCTCGATCCCCGCTTCGCCTGTACACATCGGAGGAGCTCACCCAGTTTGCTGGGTACGTGCCACACTTGCGGGATGGACATCAGTAGGGGGTGGCGGATGACCGATGGAGTGCCCGGGTAGAGTACACATCACTTAAATGAGGATAAACCTTCTTTTGTTTAGAGGTTATCCCTTTACTGCACTTGGGTAGGGGAGTTAGCTTTTATGCTTTCCGTCGCACTTTCCATGTATTTTCTCTTTGATGTATTCGTTTCCTATTGTACTAAATTAAGTCCCACTCTTCATAAGTGGGCATAACATATTATATAAATATGCAGTTCAGTTTTATTGTGATGTGCCTTTACTTGGTTTATGTTATGATGTTGTGAGATGCTTGCTTTATTTCCTTTCATGCTTTATTGCTCTTCGTGTCGCGCGGCTATCACTTTGCTTTTATAATTCAAAAAAAAATTTTACCAGTATTTCCGCTAAGTATTTTAAAGTAAGAAGGAAACTATGACGGAATCGCCTAATGATTAACCTAAATATGTTCCAGAGTATTGGGTTAAAAATTAGGATGTTACACTAGACAGAAACAAAAAATTAATTAATCTAAGAGTTAGTTTCTCTACAGGCATTAAAAATCAATCCTACATCAAATGTTACCAAGAATCCTATATCAAATGTTACCAAGTATTTCATGATTAATCAATCCTAAATTGAATATTATCCCATTAAAATAGTTTTGGCAGTGGTTAAAAATAAATGGATCAAAACTATGCTAAAACTCAACTTTACGGTTTTTCTGTAAGACTAGCTTCTTTTCTAACATGCATAGAAAGGTTCCTACCTTAACATATATAATTTTTACATATTCCAACATGTCAAAATATCATCATATAGCAATAAACAAACCACGGCAGAATCGAAAAGCTTAGGTTTTAAAAGAACACATAAACTCACATTTTCAAAACATGTAAATTACTAGTTTCTCTTGGAATCGTTTTAAGACTTCTAAAACTCTTTGGAAACTATTTTACTTCATTAAAATCATTACAAAATGAGTAAGGGTAGTAACTTATTTAAATTGTTCATAGTTAGAATTTAAAACATAAAATTGTACTTGAAACGTTCTTTGAGTTCGCCTATGCTTAAGAAAATCCTAAGACATAGATTATTGGCGCTTGTGACTAGATGAAACTTACTCCAAGCTCATCATCATCACATGGCTGAACTTTGCATTCAAGAGTATGCTTCCATATCCAACTTTTTTCCTTGAGATAAATGGACAAATCTTTGAGCTCTAGGATCTTTAAGTGATGACAAGAACATAAACGTGCTATGCACTTCTTTTTATTCTTTATTAGGAAAGTAAAGTAAGGGTTCAAAATAAACATGAGATGCAACTTTATTATCTTTATGTTGAGGTGATGACTTAAAAGGTAAATATGCTAGACAAGGAAATGTAAACGTGAATGCAAGTCCAATTCTTTATTTTAGTGCTCTAGCATCCACAACAATCGACTTTAAGGCTAAAATAGTTAAGCTTCGAGATTATTTAGGTGATGTGAAAGTGCAAGCTCTTGTTTTAATCTTTAGCTTTCAAGTGATGGTATGCTAGGCAAGAAATGTAAATATGAATGCAAGTTCATTTTATATTTAACTAGAGCTTCATACAAGACTTTCAAGGAATATAAACCTCAATCCAACACATATCTTAACAAGGTAAAGTGAGCTTTAGAGTTCTTTGTACTAAGGTGTCAAAGAAACCTTATGGTTTGAACATCATCATCAAGCTCAAGGAAATGGATCAAGAGATCAAAATAACTAACAACCTTTCTTTGAGAAACAAAAGCAAAGCAAAGGAAAAGGAACCGAAATCTCTGCAAAGGAAAGGAAAAAGAAATTGAAATCAAAAGGGAAAGAAAGAAAAGGAACCGAAACTTGTTTCAAAAGAAGAAAAAGGAATAACCAAAATATGTTAAGATCAAAATCAAGTTTCAAGCTTTAGAGGTTTCTCAAAGGATAATCATGAGTCCATTATCTTGAAATCTCATCATCAAGCCATGGTTTTCCTTCCAAGATAGGCCATTATGGCCAAAATTAAAAAGGAAGAAAAAGGAAATTAAGAACCGAAAAAGAAAGACAAAGAGAAGAAAAGAAGAACTAATACTTTATCATTTCAAACCAAAAGCTAAACAAGGAAAGGAATGGCATGACTCTATATAACTCCCTACCTTGGATGTATTTCTTGGTTGAGGGAGGGCTTACTCTTAGAAGGTTGGAGGAAAAGAAGAAGAACTCTTTGAAGCTTGAGAGAAAGAAAGTCTTTGGAGGTGTAAGAGATAATGAGCAAAGTTTCTTTGGGGTGGTTCCTCCTATTTATAGAGAAA
This sequence comes from Dalbergia cochinchinensis, assembly GCA_031216125.1. Lineage (NCBI taxonomy): Eukaryota > Viridiplantae > Streptophyta > Magnoliopsida > Fabales > Fabaceae > Dalbergia > Dalbergia cochinchinensis. Next base: position 28,128,249 of record CM062371.1, read on the forward strand.
TGAAACATGAGGGGTGAGAAGGGGAGGGAGAAGTGGCGCCATATTAGGGGAGGAAGGAGGGAGAAAATATCTCTTGGCCATGTCATTTCAAGGTATGGTATAGGCATGGGTTTAGGCATGTGTAGTATGCTTCTTTGAGTGTGTGAGTGAACAAACATGTGATGCATTGTAGGAGATGAGGTGGTGCCATTTTCTCCATGGGGAGGAAAATCTTTCATTTAATTGTGGTTTAGAGTTGTGTTTAGGTGTAGTTTTGATTAGGTTTAGGATTAGGAATTTGTAAGTAAGTGTTTAGGTAAGGTAATGGTTAATTAGAGACTTGTAAGACTAGATTTAAGGGATGGTCTTACTAAATTAATGGAGTCAAACTCCATTAACTAGGAATCCAATGCCAACACAATTCCTTGATTTAAAGAAATTGAAGAGAGAAAATACTATTCAATATTTCAAAATTATGAATCTTGAGTTTTAAAGAAATTTAGGTTTAATCTAAACAATCTTAGGTTCTAATAAATTTCAATAACTTATTTTGACTCTAGATTAATTGTGGAAATTAATTAATCTTTAATTAGAGGCTAATATTGCTTAAGTTTACTTAATTACATCATTAAGCTCAAACGGCACTATCATAGGGGCAAAATCATAATTTTGCACAAAAACTGTCTGGGACCACCAGGACTTAAATAGATACTTTCAAACATATGAAAATGTCATTTTAAATCTTCAGGGAAAGTTTCGGGCTCAAACGACACCTTTACCCGCGTAAAAATGCTATAGGGGTATTTTGGTCATTTGGACCTGAAACTGTAGAAGACAAGATTCTCGTTTCCGAAATCACTCAAGGACCATATAATTCCCTTCAAGCATTGAGTTGACCCTTCGAGGAGTGCCGGGCCGGCTATCCTCAAATTCTGGGTAGAAAATGACCTCAAGGGCATTTTGGTCATTTTCTCTCAGACAGAAAATCGGGGCATTACATTCTCCCTCAAACATAAATCAATAGATTTGTGAATTTATGCCCAAAGGGTTTCCCTAAACGACAATTGCCAATTTAGTTATTCCAATAAGGATTATAGCAATCACCACAATAATTAAAGGAATAGAAATTGCAGAACATTAAGAAAATTAATGCATTCAATATAAACAAAAGGTCTCAAATGTCATTCCAATCCATCTAGAAATCCCAACACTAGCAAAGAAATCTACTCCTCCATCTCTGAAGGATTACAACAATGAAGATAGAAGAATCTAAAAATAATAATCCTTGCCACAATATCCAAGAGAAAGCACTTTCATCGATAGAACCCTCAGAGAGCGAAGAATAGAGAAGGAGAAGAGAGAGATGTAGAGAAAGAATAATAACAACAAAAAATGGTGGCTAAAACGAGTAAAAGCTATGAAAAAGTCTATAACAATCTCTTAAATACTGCTCTCTAAAATAGCCCAAATTGGGGCCCAAAAATAGGTTAAACGAGTTGTTTTGCATCATCGCGCCACTGCTGTAGCGGTCTCCAGAGGAGCTTTGCTGATGAACATCATTTTTTAGGTGCTGTTGAGCACTGCAGTGGTGGACAGAATTGAATCTGGTCTTGACACTAGAAATAGAAATTGTAGGCCTCTGAATAAGCTTTCCAACGCCACCAAAATCACCTCAATCGGACATCTGTAGCTTCAGATATTGTGAAAATACTAACTGAAGATTAAGTTGGATAAATCAGAACATCAGCAACCTTTAATCTTACAACTCGATTTTAACCAAAATACTCTTAGAATTGGGTTTTGAGCTAAACATGAAAGTTGTAGATAACTTCTTAAGCTTTCTAAAATATTTTTATTTGTCTTAATCCGATCCCTTGTTCTTGATGTTGCAGTTGCACTTGATCCAAAGTTCTTGTACTCAAGACCATACTCAAAAAGACAAGTCAAACGCAACAGGATGTAATTACAAATTATCCCATAATCAATGCAAAAACCATAAATTCTATCAAAATCACACAATGAGGAATAAATCAAAATCCTTATCAATTGTGTCAATACTACAGTAAAACTCACATAAAAAATAGCTAAAGCTTGGTAGCAAGATAAATGGCATAAATGCCCCTTATCAAACTCCCCCACACTTAAGCTTTCACATGTCCTTATGTGAAACTAAGATCAAACCAATACATGGATGAGAAGTAGTAAACAAGGACTACACTAGACTCCTAACCTAAAATGCATGATGCATTAAATTAAATGACAATACACTAATCCAATAAACCTAGAGGCACAACAGTAAGCTTTCACACCAACAATCAAGAGAATTATAACAAGCAAGGCATGAACAAGTACGTAGCACATAGAGTAGAATTCACATATGATGCATGGATCAAGTACAAAAATCCTCACAAGGTCAGTGTTTGCCACTCATTCACTCAAGTGTTTAAGGTTAAGATGAACACTCAGTCACCTTAAATGAAAATGCATTACTATAGGCTTGCTACGGGTCTCATTCTCCATTTTGTCACACACATATGCATACTGAATCAAGAGGACTTACCTTTGGTTGTAATGGAGCTTGGGTGGAGGTGGATAAAAATATAGGTCAATAGGGTTAAACCTTAAGTCAAAGGAGAGCAAATGCATACACCAAGAGCACAAGTGCCTAAGGGTACACTTTGTTCAACTTAACACAATTACAGGCCTTTCTTTTGCAATTTGACACACCTTCAACTCATGCTTTTCCTGAATTTTTCTTTTTCTTTTTTCAATCAACCTTTTTTTTTGGTGTACCACTTGCTGAATTTATTTTTGTACACATTGTTCCTCCCCACACTTAAATTGAGGCATGTCCTCATTCTCTCCCCCACACTTATGCTCAAGCACATATAAGAATTGCACAAATGCTCTCTTAATTGGGAATTTTCATGGTTCTTCACTTTTGGCTAAGGATGTGTTAAAACAAAAGAATGGGCAATAAGGCTTAAAGGGGCTAAACAATGGTAACATGCAAAGGATGGCTATGTGGGTAAGTGGCTATAAACAAGAAAAATGCCTCAATCATATTCAAATATGCACATGGAAACATATTTTCAAGCAATACCCTAAGCAAGTTCTAGAATGTAAATCCAAAGAGAGAAACACACATGAACAAATAAGGATGACATATTATAATCCAATCAAAGTGGCTCAAAATCTCATAGGGAAAAGTGTCTGTACTAAATCCAAACAACACAATGAGTCTACCAAGCATGCAATACAAGGTAGAGTCAATGTCAAGCAAGTCAATAAAGTACATATGGTTCAGCCTATGCATGTAATCTCTATGGTGCCAAAGGAGTGGTGTAAAATGCAAATGAAAATAAATATGATGCAAGAATTAAAACTAAAAAAAATGACAAAAAATAAAATGCAGAAAAATAAAAGGGAAAGGTAAAGAAAAACTTTACGGTAGGTTGACTTCTACCCAGCACTTTACTTTAGCATCCCTAAGTTGGACGGTCAGGACCTTCATGGAGGCTGAGTAGCTTCAACCCATAGACAGGCTGTCTGAGCCTTTAGATCAATGGGAGTCTCATGGAGATATATTAGCCAGTGCCTCTCAATATTACACCAAGTCATCCTAGAATTTTCCAACTCAATTGCACCATCAGGGTGCACACAGGTGACCAAGAGTTGTCCCTTCCATCTAGACTTTGGCCTTCCAGCCATTAGTTTTGCTCGGGGCTCATCCAGCAAGATCCACTGCCCCTCACAGGGCTTTTTACCCAATATGGGCTGGTCATGGAGCACCTGGCAAACTGATGACTGTTGCCTGGGTGGTGTACCTATATCTGAAAACTTGGGACATTCTGAAACAACAGGTGCACCATATCCTTTGGAAGAAGAAAACATAGAGAAGGGGGGATCTGGGTCCTTACAAGCATCATTAACTAAAGAGTCAACAACATAATGCCAAACACGAAGTATTCCTCGGGGGATGTTTCATAGTATCAGATAAATTAAATTGGACTTTCATAACCCCATACTCCTTGGAGAATGTGCCATCATGAACATCAATCAGGTTCTAACAGTTTTCAAAAAGGGTCTCCTCAAGATCAATGTTTGCTGGCTGGCATTGGTGTCATTTTCTATTTCAAGCACATAAAAATCAACAGGGAATATTAAATGATTTACTTGGACAAGAATATCTTCCAATACTCCCTCTAGTCTTATGATACTGTGATTGGCTAGCTGAATTTGCAACCCAGTTAGCTTGAGCTCTCCAAAGTGCAAGGACTGGTAAAGTGATTTTGGCATAACATTAATGCTCCCTCCAAGGTTAGCTAAGGCTCTCATGATATGCAAGTTCCCAATGGTACAAGGAACATAGAATATGCCCAGATCCTTGCACTTGGTTAGCAGGTTGCTTGATTTGATAATAGAGAAAGCATTTACCCCCATGGTCATCTTGTCCTCCCCACTGCCCTTGATCTTCCTCTTATTGGTGCAAAGATCTTTCAAGAATTTTGCATATTTAGGAATTTGCTTTATTGCATCCAATATAGGAATATTCACTTGCACTTTTCGGAAGGTTTCTAGTGTGTTCGGATCCAAATCTACTGCAATGACTTTCCTAGGTTGCATCCGCCATGGGAATGGTAATGGAGGAGTGAAGTCTGGAACTCTTGTAGCTTTTGTTGAGTGCTGCAGCGATTAGTAGTGGGCCCTTTTTCAGAAGTCAGTGATGGATCACTCTCTATAGACCGCTATAGTGGCGATAAAGCGATGTAGCAGTCATCAGAATCCTCTAGAGGCCTTGTTCTCTCCTCTGGAAATTTCATCCTAGACCTCAGAGTAATTGCACAGACATTTCCCTTTGGATTGGGCACGGTTTGAGAGGGTAACTGGGCAGCTGGGGCCGGCTGGCTCTGAGTGTTTTTTATTTGAGTCACCTCTTCTCTCAGTTAGGCATTTTCTCTTGTAATTTCCTGTATTTGCTCTATTATCATCTTCATCATCTCAGTCGTGGTGGGATCTGAAGATGGAAGTGCAGGGAGGGCCTGTTACCTCTAATGAAGTGCCAAATACTTCTGCTGGGAGGGTTAGCCCTGTGCTTGTGAATTATTTCCCCACTTCAAATTGGGGTGATTTTTCCAGCTAGAGTTATAAGTGTTCCCAAATAGGAACTGGCTTGCCATCAGTTGCTGCATAAGGCCAGAAGTTGTTGTAAAGTTTGGGTCAACATTAGATTTTCTAGCTAGCTCACTCCATGAAGGCCTCTAGTAGTTGTGGTTGCCCTAGTACCAAATTAATGAAAATTGGCAGCCATATTCTCTATCAAAGCACGGGCCTCTGCCAGGATCTTATCCAAAAGTGCCCCTCTACTAGTAGCATCTATCATGCATCTATCAGCAGGTACCAATCCCCCATAAAAGTATTGAAGGAGGAGTTACTTTGGAATTTGGTGGTTGGGGTAGCTTGCACAGAGGAGCTTGAACTGCTCCCAATACTCATGAAGAGTCTCATCTGACTGGCAAATTCCAGAGATTTCCTTTCTGATAGAAGCCACTCTAGAGGCAGGAAAATACCTCTCCAAGAAAAGCCTTTTTATCCCCCTCTAGCTATTTATAATCTCGTTTGACAAATTAAAGAACCAGTTTTCTACAGCACCTTCTAAGGAGAAGGGGAATGCTCTGAGTTTAACATTATCCACCCCTACCCTATTGGGTCTCATGCCAAAACACACCATGTGTAGCTTCTTCAAGTGCTAGTGGGGATCTTCTCTAGACAGCCCATGGAACTTGGGCAAACCATGAACCATGTACCCTTTAAGCTCAAAATCATTGTCTAGCCTAGGGTATGTAATGGCCAAGGGCTGCTGGGTGAAATCAAGAGCAGTGAGCTCCCTAAGTGTCCTGTTCCTATCTCCCATGTCACCTGTATTACCTAAACCACTGAACAAAGGATCAGAATGCTCAGATGGTTCCGCTTGTTGATGCTTTGCCTGTCTAATTTTTCTCAGAGTTTTCTCAATTTCAAAATCAAGAAGTATTAAATTTCCAACAGACAAGGAACGCCTCATACAAGGGAAATTTTTTTTTGTTTTTTTTGCAAAATAAAATAAATCATAGAAAATAAAGATAATAAATAAATAACTGGAATAAAAATAAAAAAAACAACAAACAACTAAGTTTTAATGCCTCACCGACAACGATGCCAAAATTTGATCGGAGTGTCACAGTTCACTACAAATTAGAAAATAATTTTAATACTAAATTGTACCAAAAATGTAGCAAATGATACAACCTAGGTCGTCTCTGAAGGAGGTTTTATAACTTAGTTGAGAATTGGGGATTTGGAAGGATGAGAATTATAGCAATGGAAATTGAAAGATAATAGCAACAGTGGAGAAAGACACTAGTGCAAGGTATTCCTAGGATTGAAAATCAATTATCATTGACCAGATATTAAACCCATTGATGGCTATTAGTAATAAATTACTGGCAATTCTAATAGTGATCAATCGACCTCTAGAATTAATCAAAGAAATCAACAAATAAATGAAATCTCAATTTAATTGGTAATTAAATGATCCAAGGTATCAATTGCTATAGCCTAATCACCAATCGGAAAGTTAATTCTAATGTTCTCCCTCAAACATAAACCAATAGATCTATCAATTTATGCCCAAAGGGTTTCCCTAAACGACAATTGCCAATTTAGTTATTCCAATAAAGATTATAGCAATCACCACAATAATTAAAGGAATAGAAACTGCAGAATATTAAAAAAACTAATGCATTCAATATAAACAAAGGGTCTCAAATTTCATTCCAATCCATCCGAAAATATCTACACTACTAAAGAAATCTACTCCGCCATTTTTGGAGAATTACAACAATGAAGATAGAAGAACCTGAAAATAATAGCAATAATCCTTGCCACAATCTCCAAGAGAAAGCACATTCACCAATGAACCCTTAGAGAGAGAAGAATAGAGAAAGAGAAGAGAGAGACGTAGAGAGAGAATAATAGCAACCAAAAGTGGAGGCATAAAACTGAGTAAAAGCTAGGGTAAAAGTCTATAATAATCTATTAAATACTACTATCTAAAATAGCCCAAACTAGAGCCCAAAAATAGGTTAAATGAGTTTTCTGCATCATCGCACCATACTGCAGTTGTTATTGATCGTTGCAGCAGTCTCCAGAGGAGCTTTGCTGATAAACATAATTTTTCGGGTGCTATTGAGCACTCTAGCAGTGGATAGAATTGAATCTAGCCTCGGTACCAGAAATAGAAATTGTAGCCTTTTGAATAAGCTTTCCAACGCCACCAAATTACCTCAATCGAGCATCTGTAGCTCCAGATATTGCAAAAATAGTAACTAGAGGTCAAGTTAGACAACATCAGAACATCAATAACCTTTAATCTTACAACTTGATTTTCACTTAGATACTCTTAGAACTGGGTGTTGAGCTAAACATGAAAGTTGTAGAAGATTTCTTAAGCTTTCCAAAACATCTTTATTTATCTTAATATGATTGCTTGTTCTTGACAATTGCACTTGATCTAAAGCTCTTGTACTCAAGATCACACTCAAAGAGACAAGTCAAACGCAACAGAATTTTATCCCATAATCAATGCAAAAGCCATCAATTCTATCAAAATCACACAATGAGGAATAAATCAAAATCCTTATTAATTGTATCAACATTACAGTAAAACTCATGTAAAAAGCTAAGGTTTGGTAGCAAGATAAGTGGCTTAAATGTCCTTTATCACTTGCGAACCACCAGTTGATATGATCAAAAATCTCAAAAAACAAAAGAGATGGGAAGACGATGCCTCTGCTTGGCAATAAAGGGGGGAAGAATTACTGCAAAATTCCACCTCTACCTTATCTTGCAACAGCATGACTTCATCAAGTCTATAATCAGGAAGAGACGAAAATGATTGACCAAGTGTGTGCATCTTTGCATTTTTGTGTGTGTGTGTGTGTATGTGTGTGTGTGTGAGAGAGAGAGAGAGAGAGAGAAAGAGCTAGATTATGCAATGGTTGAAGAAAAGATTGAGGGGGTAAGGGATGTGCACATAATGTTGGTGCTTCCTTGTAAGAGACAGACAGAAAGAAGTTGAGACTGAGATAAAAAATTAGGATTTTGTTTTTATTTTAACAATTTTTTTTGGGTTGGAAACATTCACTCAGTCCATGCACTTGTCAAACTTCATTTTGGGTTTGCATATTATATTGTTTTGTGTTGGAAACCATAATAATCTATTTTCTCTTTTTTTTCTTGATTTGTAAATATTAGTAATTTTATTTCATCTAAATTATTAGTCTTAAAAAATATTAATAATCTCTCATATAATCTCTTTTCATGAATATTTATATAAGTATTAAACTTTTTTAAGTGGATTAAATTATTGATTATGTATATTATTTTATTGTATTCATTTAAATTTTGGGTTATTTACATATATTTATTTAATTATGTCTAGTTAAACAAGTAACCCACTAACCTGGTACTTTGGCCAAGTCAATTACCGGGTCGAGTTTTAAAACTATGTTTGAAAGAATAATATCAGAATAATTATTACATATATAAAAGATAAGATTAAGTGATTAAATTAATATTGTTTCTTATTAGTAAATACTAAATTAATGTTATTTTTAACAACTAACAACATATATTTCTTTAGAAAGAATATTATTGATATTATTGTATTGATTTAACTTTTTAAAATCTCTATATTATACATTACTATTTAAGGTAAATTTAATTTGAATGATTAAATTAATATCTATTCTTATTATTAAATGCTAAATTAAAATTGTTTATTAAAACGAACAACATATATTACTCTACAAAGAATAATATTGATATTACTTATTGAATGAATTTTTTAAATCTCTATTGATTTAACTTTTTAAAATCTCTATATTATACATTACTATTTAAGGTGAATTTGAATGACTAAATTAATATTTATTCTTATTATTAAATACTAAATTAAATTTATTTATTAAAACCAACAACATATATTACTCTACAAGGAAAAATATTGATATTATTATATTGAATGAATTTTTTAAATCTCAATATTATACATTATTATTGAAGGTGGGTTGATTAGTCAATCCTTACACTTGACCTATGCCATGCCCCTTCACTCTTAATTGGACTCAAGGCTAGAAGGGTCGTGGACTGGTAGGGACAGTCGACCTCAATTTCTCTAATTCTTTAAGGCTCTTTGCTCGCATTTGAGCTTGAGGCTGGAGGGCTTGTGAATCGGCTGAGGCAGTCAACCTTGATTTCTAACTCTTTAGCCTCTTCACTCATATTCGAGATCATGGTTGGAGAGCTTGTAGATCGGTTGATACTAGACCGACCTGCATCTTCATGTGGACCAACTCCCGAACACACCCTCACCTAGCCTAATGGGTGCTAGCTCAACACTTGACAGGACAAGACATGATTACAATCTCTGCCCTTCATGCCTCATGGGCCCCCTTCATTAATACTCGATCGGTATATATGCCCCCTCTTGTAAAGGAAGAAAAGCACCTCATTCTCGAACTAAACGCTAACCTACTCTCTATCTTAAGCTAGATAGCAACATTTTGGCACCGTCTGTGGGGAAAGGTAAAATTTTACCTACTTGTTAGAAACCTGGAAGCTATGCATTGATCACTATCAACGTGGACATATCGCATAGCACACAAAATATCACCATAACCCATAAATAATGTTCGTTTGTCACAACAGTTTTTGATCATCACTCCACAGTCAAGGATTCATATTCTTAGATGCACCCAATTGTATCTAGTCTTGCTCGGATTCACGAAAGAGCCTCGTGATTAGACGCTGTCGTGGGCATCACCATAGCAACATTGGTTGTCTTGTTTTCTGTGCAAAGATTCAATGCTGATAAAGTGAGATTCTCATTTGCACCGATTATTTTAGTGTGGTTTTCATTCATTGGTGGAATTGGTCTCTACAATTTGTTCAAACATGACATTCAATTATTGTGAGCTTTTAACCCAAAATATATAGTTGATTTTGATTACTTCAAACAAAACGGTTAGCATGAATGGATATCACTTGTTGGAGTCTTTCTGTGCATCAAAGGATCTAAGGCCATGTTTGCACTTGGGTCACTTTAATGTACGAGCTATTCAAATCAACTTCTCTTTTATTACATGTCCTACAATATTGGCTGCATATTGTGGACAAGCCGCATATCTATGGATGTTCCTTGGAATAGTGGGTAACACTTTCTATGAAAGTATTCCGAGTAAGTTCATAAATTTTACAACACGTTGTTACTGTTACTTTTATTGTTGTTGGTCTTGTATTCCTGTGTTTGATTCTTTTTGTTATTCTCTCAACCTTGTTTTGAACTGTTTTTTTCTATATTATTCATTTTGAATTAATTACTCACCCAACTTCTGACCAAGGTTCATCATGCACATACTAGTGGTGGATTTACGCTTTTGTTTTAATTCTTTGTTGTCAAGCACTTAGAAAGCATATTGTATGTGGGGGTTTAGTAAGTGAATTTGGTCCATATTCAAACATCATTTCCTACATGAATTTGTCAAATTAATTTGAAATTGTGAACTATGAAACCTTGGATTTCTTTCTATTAATTCTATACTTAGTTTCCCTAGAGAGGAAAAAGATGCTATTATAATGATTTGATTTCGAAATGGATGTTTCTAAACTGGATCAATCACATTAAAGTCACATTATGATAATTTATGGTATTAAACTGCTTTATATGCATTTTAAATTTTAAAATAAATCATTATGATGGTTATCAAATTTGAATAGAATTATTGCCATCATAAATACTTGCCAAGTATTTATCATAAATTTGTCATTATATATTTATCATCATTTGTCATATATTTATCACGATTTATTAAAACAAAAAACAAAAACAAAAACAAAAGATGATTAAGGCAATTTACACATTAGCCAGTGCCCTTGTTTAGGTGGATTTAATTTAACGCTTTGACAAACTCCATCAAATTGATTCAAAAGAAAGCCACTAAAATTTTAAAATAACAAGTAGACGGAAGCAATATATACACACTTCTCTTTTGGTCAAATTGGAATAAGTTTGTAACAGAGAAAGGCTTAGGAAAGTCACTGAGTTTCAGAGGAATGTGAATAAAATGTACTAATTCCTAAATAATGAACGAATGCAGTTTAAATTTGAAAAAGTTAGGGGGTAAAAAATATCTTGTGGCTAGGGTAGTTAGACCGTATAGCATATGCATTCCTAAAAAAATATCTATATGTTCTATGGGTTTAAACTTTATAGAGATAAATTAAAATCCAACATAATTTGATCTTTTCGTAAATTGGAATTTATATTTTCAACTCAGCATTTCCTTCTTTTTTATTCTCAACTCAATTTCTCAGTTTGCCAATTTTGATCTAGTCTTTCACAATGTGCTTGGTTGATATACTATCATGCAAATTATACTACTATATAATTAATCATATGAGAGTATCATCATAAAACCATTATTCAAGTATGTATAATAAATGGTTTTATAACGTACATTGTATTTAGCATTCAAGATATTTTGATTTATGTTAATATTTATGCAATTTAATTATCTAAATAAATAAGTGCAAGGACACGAAAAGAAAGAAGGACTAAATGCACAGGTTTTAGCTTATTGTTTTGTTTAATGTGCTAACTTTGCAAGTGATGACATTGTTGTATTATTAAAAGATTGTAAAAATAGAAATAACAAGCTTATGTCAGAGGATACTCTCATTAAGAAACAAGCCTAGTATTCAACGGCAGTATTTAAAGACCGGTATTCACCAGAATCATTTGAAGACCCGATATTCACTAGCATGATCTTAAGCCCGGCATGATCTTAAGGCCGGTACCAAGCCTCATATTCACTAGCAACCAAGCCCAGTATTCACGGGCAATATTTGAAGACTGGTATTCACGAGGCAAACCTTATCTTCACAAGCACATTAAAAACCAGTAATTACCTGACAAACCTTGCCCTCACGAGTACATTAAAGATCGATATTCATCGGGCAAACCCTGTCCTCACAAGTACATTAAAGATTGGTAATCACTCGGCAATCATCGTCCTCATGAGTACATTAAAAATCAATATTCACCGAGAAAACCTCGTCCATTTGAAGACCCGGCATTCATTGGCACCAATCCTCGTATTCATGAGCAACCAAGCTAGTATTCACTGACAGCATTTGAAAAATGGTATTAACTGGAATCATTTGAAGACCCGATATTCACCGGCATGATCTTAAGACTGGCACCAAGCCTCATATTCACTAGCAACCAAGCCCAGTATTCACCAGTGGTATTTGAAGATTGGTATTCACTAAAATCATTTGAAGACCTAGTATTCACTAGCACCAAGCCTTGTATTCATCTGCAACCAAGCCCGGTATTCATCGGCACTATCTGAAGACCCTGTATTCACTGCTACTGACATGAAGATAGCTTGGTTTTTCACTGGCATGAAGTGTAGTCTAGTATTCACTAGCATGATGGTAGTCTGGCAAGCTTAGCACTAGACAAACCTAGTATTTACTGATACTATCTACACTTGGGTTTTATCGACGCTAATCAAGACTTGATAGACCAGGCATCCTCCTAAGCCCAACAATCTTGAAAACAAACCTTATCACATGCCCCAAGACTGACACCACAAAATGTGATACTTGGCCAGCCTACCATAGTGATGTTTAGAAGCGTTGCAACCTCACCAATATCTAGAAATTCTAATCATTTAGCCCTAGTTTTAATTCTCACATTGAAATCTAGTACTAATACTAATAATTAAAGTTAGCATCAATATCAATAATAGTTAGAGTAAAATATGATAGTCCATAAGCACTGACCAAACAGATAACATTCAAGCATGACCAAATTGGTTAATGCCTTAGACGACGACTACTCAATACCTTTCAATACTTGGTCCCCAGATATACCTATTGTCTCAACGAATTATGAAGTCACTACTCCAAGGTCACACCTAAAAAATAAAAACTTAAGCCTTTGCATTAGCTGTCATGAGGTTTGATGAATTCCTTACATAAACCACTCATACAAAGTTGGTCACGATCACTTAAATGATAGATTTATTGGAAACCAACTAGTAGGGTTTTATTGATTACATGGTTTTACTAATAAGGTTGTGTTAAACCAAGACTACCTAGTTCCTTTCATTGTAAGATATGATGCACATCATCTTCAATCATAGTAGGACACTTGTTAACCTAGATCACCAGTGACATACCTCAATAACTAAAATGATGCGTTAGCCCCTTTCACTTCATTCACAAACTAGATATTTGCTGAAGACACTCAATACCTCAACCTATCATTGTTTAGCCCCTTTACTCTTAATAGAGCTTGGGCTTGGAGGGCTTGTGGGCTAATCAGTCGATCTTTATACTTGACTTATGCCATGCCCCTTCACTCTTAATTGGACTCAAGGCTAGTAGGCTCGTAGACTGGCCGGGACAGTCAACCTCGATTTCTCCAACTCTTTAAGCCTCTTTGCTCGTATTCAAGCTCGAGGCTGGAAGGCTTGTGAATCAGTTGGGGCAGTCAACCTTAATTTTTAACTCTTTAGCCTCTTCGCTCACATTCGAGCTCATGGTTAGAGGGCTTGTGGATCGGTCGATACTAGACTGACTTGCATCGTCATGTGAACTAACTCCCGGACACACCCTCACCTAGTCCAATGGGCACCGGCTTAACACGTGAAGGGATGAAACATGATTACAATCTCTACCCTTCATGCCTCGTGGGTCCCCCTCATTAATACCCAATTGGTATATATATAACCCCTCTTGTCAAGGGAGAAAGGCACATCATTCTCTAACTAAATGCTAACCTACTCTTTATCCTGAGCCAGACAGCAACAAAAGGTAAATTTGAGATAGATATATGACCAAAATTGTATATCTATGATTGATTTTCAATTTATGTTGGTTTGTGAAATTATGCTAATCTCATTTGTTAATTCGAATGAAAAGGAATATTTGATATTTGATGATATTATTATTATTATTTGACATATCGTTAAGATTTTTTTATATAGTTAATAATGTTATTATTATTATATATGACACTATTATTTTTTTTTTTGGGTGATATAGCACTGCTATTTGTTTTTGGTAAGATAAAAATACAAAGACACGACAAAGACTAGGCAGAAATATCCACCTGAAATACTCCAAGTCCAAAGTAGCACCAGTCTTCGGCATAAGATTGGTGGCCCAATTAGCAGTCCTAGAGACCAAACCAAAATGAACACACCAATTACGTAAAGTCAACTCATGGATACGCAAAAGCCAACCAAGGTCCAAGTAAGGGAAATATGATCAGTGGACACTGCCAAAAAAGCCTCAAGACAATCTATGTCAACATAAATAGTGGGGTAGCCAAGCATCTAAGCCAAAGAAAGGCCATGACAAACAGCTTCGAGCTCTACCCGAAGAACTTGCATCTCGACCACAGATCCCGAGTAAGAAGCCAACCACCTTCTATAAGTGTCATGAATAATGCAGCCAAAGCCCGCCAACCCTGATCCCAAAATGCACTAATATCAACATTTAGCTTAACAGCACCATGGGGAGGAGGATGCCACACTGACAAATCAACGCAATTTACTGGAGAGCACGTAATCTTATCAACCAGAAGATGCATCCAGCGAGCCACCATAGGGGCAGACCAAGGGTCAGTTTGAAAAATATCCTGTTACGACTCCGCCAAGCCCACCACAAAGTTGCCAAAAAAAGGACACCATTTGTGCCAAGAGCACCATCTTTAATCCAAACAACTGGATCATCAATCTTAAAACGAGAAAAGAGATGAGTACCAACATTATTCCAAATACAACGGCTTTGAAAACAGTCCCTCAGATAATGAAGAAGAGTATCCTCTTGGCCACAACGTGAACAAGCACTAGTGGATGCCAAGTGATGATGAAAACGAAAGGAATTGGCAGGCAAGCTACCATGAATTCATAACCAAAGCATCGCTTGAACCTTCTCTGGAGCCCTTACATTCCAAATCCAGCTCTAATTAAGATTAGGATCCCAGGGAAAAGACTGAAACAAAAGCCAGCGATAAGCACTAGCGGCAAAGTAAATGTCGTTCCCAGCAGGCTGCCAGAACCAACCTACTCGAAAAGAAGGTTGACTTATGGTACTGCTATTTGATATATATATATATATGTGTGTGTGTGTGTGTGTGTGTGTGTGTGTGTGTGTGTGTGTGTGTGTGTGTGTGTTAGTATTATATGATTTGATATGTTATATTCGCTATCTTTCCATGATATATATGTTATACTTGATTATACATTATCAATAATCACTCATCTAACCATGAGGTGTAGCATGGTGGCAGCTCACATTATCCCTTAACCATGTGGTCGAGGGTTCGATCCTCACCTAAAGGAATAGAACGCCTTTCATGGCCAGCCATTTGCCTCTTTGGAAGAGCTCCCGTGGCGAGGGGATTAGTCACTGCTGTCGGCGATGGATATTAATCAATGCCAATAATGATAGGAGCAAGTTATAAAGAACAAAGAGAGAGGCAGAGAAAAGAAATGACATGGAAAGGACCTACAAATCGAACTTTAATGGTTAGAAGAAGGAAAAGAAAATCAACAAATGAAATGAAAAAGAAATCGGTAGCCAACAAAGGTAAAAACAAGACGATTATTAATCTTTAGAGAGGCAAAAAGAGAGCAAACCTCTATATTTGCCATTTGCATGCTTGAGGCAGAACCATAGCAAACAAAGGATAGGGCTAACCATTACAGCAGTAGATAGTTTCAGGCTAGTTGGTTAGGGGCAATGCAGGTAATAGTAAATGGAGCTAGACTATGATGTGGCAATTAAGGTTCTTTAACAGGTTAAAAATTGAGATGCCAGAAGAGAGAGATGTTGAAATGTTTTTTTTCTTTGTAATTGAGGTTGGATTCCATTGCTTGCAGTATTCGAGAGGACATTGGAATGTGATAAAAAAAAGAACCGTAAATAGAAAAAACAAAAATGAAAGAAAGATATGAGCAGAAGTTGAAGAATAAGAAAGTATGAAATTCACAAAGAGAAAATAAATAAATAAATAAGTATAGCGAAGTTTGGAAAGAATGTAGGATAGCCTTGTAGGGAACTTTCATAATCAATATGCAAGGAAAAAGAAACTCTTATTGGGTAGTGCAATATACATGTGTGAAGTGTAGTTAATTGTCTAGGAAATCAAAATTTAATTTTGCATTAAAATCAAAATAAGATATCGTAATAATCATTTATTGGTCAAATTGAATTTCTGGTTAATCACATGCCTCCATAACATTGATTAGGATGATATTTAATTTGATCACGATAATATTTGATTTGATTTTAAAATTTAAATTACTAATATAATAAATCATGATTGGTGATTTAAATTCTGACTTAGAATAAATAGAAATTCAATATTTAATATGACAATTTTTTGAGATATTTTTTTGAAACTTTTTGAAATAATTAATAATTAAGATGATGAAAATTATGGACTCTAAATTGTTCTATGAACAACACATGTAAAAGTTTTCTTGAAATGAGTCTAAATTATTAGTAGAGTAGAGTAGGTTTCTAAAACATTATTTAGTAACATAGTAATCAAGATTTGAATTGTTTCCATTTTCAATTTCCTTTGTTATTTGAATAACATCTTGGCTGCTTTTGTAACTGATCATCGCTGAGATAAATACTTCTTAACAAAAAGAACAAGACAAACAAGTAGGTGAATATTACTATAAATATCTTGGAAGATTATGTTCCAGAATCAATGGGTTAGTTTACATACCGTAAAATGTTTACTTGGATCTTGGCTCAAAATTATAGGGCCTGATAAGGTTGCTGTGTTTTATTTACAGTTGCTATTTTTTAATCAATGAAGAAAGAGTAACGTTATTTGCACTTATAATTTGTAGAATATCATATTGATACACTGCTATTAACTATTAAATGTGATATTAGACCTAATAATAGATGGAATTATGTCGATACAATATCCCATAAACTATGAGTATAAATAATAACTTTTATAAAAGAAATAATGCTTAGAACACTTTCTAGAATGCATATAGTTTTGAACCTCTTTTTTTAAAACAATATAACATAACACGTTTAAAATAATATTTTAGACTACTTGAAAAATACTTTGATTATAGATTTTAGCTGCAATGTACCTCCCAAAATAGGGTGTACCATATACTAGGTTATCTAATGCGCAAAAATTGAGTACCTATCCATCTACCAATCATTTATGGTTTTCTTCAAAACTTTTTTTTTTTTTGGCCTTCCTCCATCTCTTCCTTTGTCACAAAACCACTAATCCATTGTCCTTGAACCACATATGTGACAACACCCTTATTAGACCTTACCCAACAACCGCACATCCATCTAGTTGACTTTCCACCATTGAGGAGAAAGCCTCTACCACTCCATGCCATCGAAGACTATGAGGTCTTCGTCATTTGTTATAAAGATGAAGGAATCAAGAACCTTGTCAGGAGCTTGTATATGGTGCATCATACTTTATAAGGTGCACCACAACCTTGGCCTTAAATTGATGAAACTTCATTTGGAGACCAAATGAAGATTCATGCACTTTGTATTCTTCTTGCTTGCCACTCACCACACCATGACCATAATTTAGCACCCTAGGTAAATGTGTCTTTGCAATTTCATGTTTACTTTAACTCTTGCATCTTGATTGTTAAACCTGTAAGCAGAAACTCACATGAGAAAGGGGGTTGAATCGTGTTTTCTTTTTTTCTGCCTTTACTGAAAAACTGAAAAATTAAATTGAAAAAGCTATCAAGATAAACTTGTAGCCAAGGGAAAATAATGTTAACCACTTCAGAAAGCTAGCTTGCTAACTTAAAGGAGCAAGATGACAAAGAGATTTTGAAAACTTTAAATAAAAAGAAGAAAGAAGAACGAACACAAAAGGATTTATACTGGTTCGGCCAATCCTGCATACATTCAGTTCTCAACCATTGTTAAGTTTCACTACTTTTTCTTCCAACCAGAGAAAGAGTCACGATAGTCTTTCCAGTAGTCTTCTCAAGCTTTGTCCAATCGACCAATAGATACTTCTACTATCTCACAACAAGTAGTTCTTTACCAGCCTCTTCAAGTTGAACTGAGTAGTCTTGAATTAGCCTCTCTAAGCTAAAACCGTGATCAGTAAAACTCTGTTACTGTCATGTTGCAAGTAGTTTTTAACAAGCCTTTTCAAGCTATCTCACATTGATCTGTATTGGATCAAGGTTACAAGTTTGGGTTGCTAGATATACAATGAAAAAGATCTTGATAATCTTGAATAACTTCATTCAAAGAAAATTCTTCCTTAGAATAATGTATGAACAATGAAGTGTTGAAAGAAGATTTTGTACAAGGAAATGATTTACAGCAAGTGATAAACTTATACAGACAGATGAAGGAAACACTTGACAGCATTTTACACTTTTGATCACCGTTGGTCTACTACTGTTTGAAGAAAGCTGCATCCCTATATATAGAGGTCTTCCTTAAGACCGTTGCCTTCAAAAAGTTCTTCTAGGGACACATGTCGATCATCTATTTGTGTCTTGGAAAGGTCTAGAAGAGTAGTCTTTTTCCTTTGTTAGGTCAGCCTCCAGAAGCCGTTGTGAGATAAAGGACATTTATGAAATTCTTTAGAAACTACCTCTTTCTTTTTGAACCATGGTTTCTAAACCTTTTCTTCTAGGGCACATTGACAATTCTCTTTGAAGGCAGAAGAGATGATTAACCAGTTCTGACATTGGGATTTGACTTTTCCATAAGCAATCTGGAATTTGAATTTCAAATTTTCCCTCCTTCCGTGTGATGTAGATCACTGTCTTTGAAACAAGTACTTTTTGAAATATGATATCATTTCCTTGGTGAATAAAGAGCCTTTACAGCTTTAATCATTTGTTCATTTTCAGATACAAACATTCTGAATGTAATGATTGATGGTGATGTGTCATGATTCTTTAATGTACGCATACTTTTTGAAGTTTTAAAAGATCATTTTCTTGAAGCGTTAAAGTCTTCTTCAATCGTTTAGCTTTCAATGCTTAGATAATGATATCATTTTACTTCTTTAACAGTTCAGATCTTTTAACATGAGACAAACATGTTTACACATGCATAGTAAAGGTATATTCTCATATGTATAAACCTTAAATGATAGAACCTGTTAAAATCTTACAAGAAACTCAAAGAAACATTAGTTGTCCTTCAAAGCATTTTTCTTTGAATTGATTTTGTTGTCATTCAAAATACATGAGTGCAACGGTTTTGGAGCTAACAATCTCCCCTTTTTTGATGATGACAAACTAATTTGGAGAAAAACTTTTGAATAGATAATTGAAAGAGATATTGCAGAAAAGTAAACAAGATAAGCATATTCTTTCAATTAACAGAATGGGAGATATTCAGGAAGTTCTTTTTCTTAAGACATGATGTGAGTCATAAAGACATTTTAGCCTTAAGTGACTAAGATCATAGCTATTTTTGTTTTGCATGAAAGTACAGGCCTGATGTACTTTCTGAAGGTATCAGAAAATGTTTTAATCGTATTTGAGCCTTGATTGAAACAACTTAGCTTGATTTTTAGTCAAAAGAAGTGAACTTTCTGAAGTTCTTTATGCATGAGACTTTAACAAGTAATACTTGTGATGTATTATTCTGATTAGATCCTTTTCAGCATGCTTTTGACCATCCATACTCAACAAAACCAACGAATGCATATAAAATAACAAGTAAGGGATCATTCATCAAAGCATACTTATGAGTAGAAGAAACTAAAATAAAATTGTGAAAAGGATAAAACATAAAGACAAGAAGTAATCGATAATGAAAGAGTTATTAAAAAAATAGCTAAAAAAATTCTCTGGAAAAGCTCCCCCTTAGATTGATCTTCATCTCCCTTGAATTTCTCAGCACAATAAGATTTTTCTCTCATATTCTTCTCTTTTTGTCATCAACAAAAAGGAGTGTGCTGGAAACTAGTAGCATCATCATCAACCTTGCCGCTTTACTTCCTGAAGAATGTCCTGAAGTAATGCTACTTGCTGGCAAGAGTTGGCTTCAAGCTAATCCAGCCTACTCTAGATAAAACGTTGTTCATACAGTAGTAATTGGATTTCAGTGAAGTTTGACTGCTCAACTAGTGTAGGTCTGCTGGATGAGGGACCAATGCCCTGAAGAGAAGGATCAGGAATAGTTGATATAGGAGGCTGTTCAATCTTTGAAGGAAAAGCAGCAGTAGCAGATTCACTTTCTGAGGATGTCTCCATGTTGGAAGATGACTTGTGTTCAGAATCAGAAGTCATGCTGTTGATAGAGGGAGCACCTCCATATCTGATGATAATTTCTAGCCTCTTGCTGTCATCTGAACTATTCTCAAGAATAATTACTTTCCTTTTGCCCTTCCTGCCTTCAACTTCTGTTGTTGCTTTTTCAATTGTGGCATCTCTGATTCTTAAACTTTTTCTTCTACTACCAGAAGGAATAGTGTTAGTTGGTCTCCTTAGGGTTCTAAAGGAGTTGAAGGTGTAATCGGTACCTTCCATGTACTCATACTACTCATTTGCAAGAGGATAATGCAAGTACTCAAAGATTTTGGTTAGTAGAATCCCATAAGGCCCAACAACAGTTTTTCTTTTGTTAGAAGAGATAGCATTCAACATATGATCAAATATGAGTCTAAGCAAGTTAACTCTTCATTTTGTCAATAAACAGAAGAGTAACATACAATCCATCCCAATTAAGAGGTGGGTGCTACCTAAGTGAGGAAGCAGGGCAAATTGTATGGCAGTAAAGACTTGCCTTGCATTTGTGTTTAGCATAGTTGTAGTGATCTCGCTTGGATAATGTTTAGAAACCCATGTGAGACAATTGGAAACCTCTTCTGTTGTAACACCAAAAGTTGTGAACCATTCTGCGTCAGTCAAGCATCTAATTCCTTCATCTGTAGCATGAGTGATGTTAGAGAGATCCATGATGCTCAACTCTAAGTCCACTATTTTGATATAAGAGGTTAGCACAAAGTCGATTACTTGAACCAGTTAAGAATAAAAGGCAGTGACCATCCCAGAAAAGACTCGGTTAGATAAATCAAGAAACCCTTCCTATCCTTGAAAGGAGAAGACTTCAAGAAGAATAAGAACCTGAGCCATTAGTACTTGTGTCAATCTTTTTCCAGGTGCTATTGAACGTCGAGAGAAGTTTTCTTCATAAAGCCCTTAATGTATCGATTTTGGGAATATCTGAAGAGTTTCTATTTCAACTATACGTCCAGAAAAGTGCTTTCCTTGAGTCATGGTTAGATAATGAGGGGTATAGAGAAGCAAAGGTTGAGGCTTGGAAGAAGAAAGAGGTTTACGAAGGTGAAGTTTTGGTGAGAAGATGAAATAGTTTAGGATTTGTGTGTTTAAGGAGAAGTAATAACGCATGGGGAGTGAAAGTTATCTAAGTGATATGATATAACTGATAGAAGTTGAGGTGACATAGGAGATTATCCCATCTCATCATTAATTTTTTCAAAAAAAAAAAATTCTAACTTATGAGATCAGTTTCTGAAGAACTTTCATTCTGATCTTTACATCACACTTTCTGACTCAACATTTGCCTATCTGCATATGCCTGAGATATCTGTTTACTTTCTGAACTACATTCTGACCTTCAATAAATTTACTCGATCTTGTAAATTGACATCTTGTCCTTTTGGGCTTCAGTTTGAGAGACGAAAGGGAGAAAAGATAACCCACAAATGGCTTATTTATGAAAAACTATGCATATTTGAAAACAATTAAGTTTTAAAGCTTTTTCAAAATGCAAAAATGATTTTCAGCTAGTGGCTTTGTGAATATATTCGACACTTGATCTTCAGTATTCACAAACAATAACTTAATATCACCTTTTTTAATATGATCACAAATGAAATGATGTTTAATGTCAATATGTTTGGATCTAGAGTGCTGAATAAGATTCTTTGCAAGATTTATAGCACTTGTATTTTCATAGAAGATTGAATTTTGGAGTACCTCAACTGATAATCATTTAGCTGATTTCTTATCCATAGCATCTGAGAACAGCAGCTACATATTCGGCTTTAGCAATGGAGAGAGCTACAGTATTTTGCTTTTTGCATGACCATGTAATTAAGCTTTCTCCAGAGAGGTAGCAGTAACCACTAGTGCTTTTCCTTTTGACTCTACCTCCAACATAATTAACATCACAATATCCTACAATATCACAAGAAGAAGCTTTCTTGTACCACAAGCCAAGAATAGTAGTACTTGATAAGTAACGAAGGATTCTTTTGACAGCATTTAAGTGTGATTATTTTGGGTTAGATTGAAGTCTGACACAAATTCTCACACTTAACTGAATGTCAAGTCTACTTACTGTAAGATACAGAAGTGACCCAATCATTCTTCGATAATTACTTCTTGATACTTTTTCACTATTCTCATCAGCATCTATGATTTGAGAAGGATGCATGGGGTCTCGTAGGTTTTGTTGATCCATTTTAAACCTTTTTAAAAGCTCTTTTGTGTACTTTTCTTGATGGATCAGAATGCTATCCTTTTGTTGCTTTATTTGTAAGCCTAGAAAGATGTTGAGCTCACCCATCATACTCATCTCAAATTCACTTTGCATCAAATTTGAAAACTTATCACATAGAGAATGATCAAAGGCTCCAAATATAATGTCATCCACTTATATTTAAACTATCAGAAAGTTATTTTCCTGACTAAGAGTAAAAGAGCAGTGTTAACATTACCTCTTTTGAACCCATTCTTAAGCAAGAAAGTGCTCAGTTTATCATACTAAGCTTGTGGGGCTTGTTTAAGATCATAAATAGCCTTTGTTAACTTATAGACATGGTCGAGAAGGTTTTTGCTCTCAAAGCCAGGAGGCTATTTGAGATACACTTCCTCAGAGAGAAAGCCATTCAAGAATGTAGACTTGACATCCATTTGGTAGAAAGTGAATCCCTTGTAGGCAGCAAAAGCAAATAGCATTCTGATAGCTTTAAGCCGAGCTACTGGTGCAAAGGTTTCATCATAATCAATTCCCCCTTGTTGATTATAACCTTGTGCAACTAATTTTGCTTTGTTTTTGATAACTTTCCCTATTTCATCCAGCTTGTTTCTGAGCACCCAATTAGTACCAATGATGGTTTTTCCTTTTGGTTTTTCAACAAGATTCCAGACTTTGCTCTTCTCGAACTGATCCAACTCTTCTTGCATAGCATCCACCCATCTTTGATCACTCAAAGCTTCTTCAATGCATTCTAGCTCAATGGTTGAGATGAAGGCATAGTTTGAAATATTCCTAAGAGATGATCTGGTTCTTACACCCTTAAAGATATCTCTAAGAATTTTGTTTTGAGAAACTGTTCTTAAATTAGAAATTCCCCGGTAGTTTCTATGACTTTGAAATATCTCAACTTCTTCTTCATCTTCAAATTGCTCTAATTGATGATCAGAAACATTACTTTTCGATATTTTACGTGACTTGAGCAAGTTTTTTGAAAAATTCATGTTCTGGAGCTTGCTTTCTGAAGACTTGTCCTTCATCATCTTGCTATCAGAGGTACTTCTTAGATTTATCTTTTCAAAGCTTTCCTCTAACTCTTCAAGGTAATTAGCAAAATCCTTTTTGAGTTCTTTAAATTTGATGTTAATGGTTTCTTCTATGCAGGAAGTTTTCTTGTTGGATATCCTATAAGCTCTAAACACAAAATAGTAACCTAGAAAGATACCATCATCAGATTTTGGATCAAACTTGGCAAGTTTATTCTTGGTGTTAAGAATAAAACAAGGTGAATCAAAGATGTGAAAATATGATATGCTTGGTTTTCTGCCCTTTCATAGCTCATATGGAGTTTTCTTGAGAATTAGCCTAAGAAAGATTCTGTTTTGAATATAGCATAAGATATTTATAGCCTCTACCCAAAAGCCTTTTGACAAACCACTTTTCAAAAGCATAGTTTTGGCCATCTCTTGCAAGCTTCTGTTTTTCCTTTTAGCTACCTCATTTTGTCGAAGAGTTTTATGTGCAGAAAACTTGTGAAGGATGCCATGTTTTTCACAAAACTCATTAAAAATATAGTTCTCAAATTCTCCACCATGATTAAATCTAATGATACTTATTTGAGAGTTTTTTTCAATACAAACTCGTTTTGCAAAAACTTTGAATCTTTCAAAGATCTCATCCTTAGAAGCTAGAAAGATAACCCATGTAAATCTGGAGTAATCATCCACTATAATAAGGCAATATTTCTTTCTAGCTAGACTAGTAGGCTTGGTAAGACAAAAAAAGATCCATATGTAAAAGCTCAAGTGGTTTAGTAGTTGAAATCATATGTTTGCTATGGAAAGAAGCTTTAGTTTGCTTGCCTTTTTTCACAAAATCACACTTTGAATCCTGATCAAATGTGATCTTTGAAAGACCTTTAACGGGTTTTTTCTGAGATAGCTCAGAAATAAGCTTCATATGAGCATGCCTAAGCTTCTTATGCCATAACCACTTATCATCTATGAAAGATGTGAGATATTTTACATTTTGATCTCTTAGATTATCCAAGGATAATATATATGTTTTGTCATGCCTTTTTCTGGAAAGAATTACTTTATTAGAAGTGGGACTTACTACTTTGCAGTTATTGTAATGCCCGAGGATTGCAAAGTCGGGAGGTGATTGCTGGTACAAGGAGGCACGGACAAGGAGCAGCTCCTGGCAAACTTCGAAACCGGAGGGGTACATGAATGAACCGATTACACACCCGAATGAGAGGGATCCTAAGACTGTGTAGGTATAGGACTATATAGTTAAGGGATTTGTACTACCTATACTAACAAAATGCATCTTCTTTTTGGTAGCCCATCACTTAAGAACTCCACAGTTAAGCATGTTTGACTTGGAGCAATTTTGGGATGGGTGACATCCTGAGAAGTTTTCCCATAAAGTGTATGAGTGAGAACAAAGCACGCTGAAAAGACCTGTGTTGGTTTGTGTGGGCAATCGTCAATCCATAAAGCAGCAGGGGCTGTTACAAATGGTATCAAAGTCTGCACCTCTCCCAGTACAGTGTGGTTCAGGGACGAACCAAGTGAAAGCTAGTGGGTATGTAATGCTCGGGGATTGCGAAGTCGGGGAGTGATCACCGATGCAAGGAGGCATGGACAAGGAGCAGCTCCTAGCAAACTTCGAAAGCGGAGGGGTACATGAATGAACCGATTACACACCCGAATGAGAAGGATCCTAAGACTGTGTAGGTATGGGACTATACAATTAAGGAAGGCTTATATGAATTGATTTGTGCTACCTATACCAATAAGATACATCTTCTTTTTGGTAGCCCATCACTAAAGAACTCCATAGTTAAGCGTGCTTAACTTGGAGCAATTTTGGGATTGGTGATCTCTTGGGAAGTTTTCCCAGGAAGCATGTAAGTGAGGAAAAAAAAGGCTGAAAAGACCTGTGTTGGTTTGTGGGGACAGGCGTCAATCCATAAAGTAGCAGGGGATGTTACATTTATGAGCATTAAAGATTACATTAAAACTTTGATCCCAGAACTGACTAATACTTAAAAGATTATGAGCCAGACCATCAACCAATAAGACATCTGAAATTTGGTGAGAATCATCTTTACCAACATCTCTTATGCCTGTGACCTTAGCTTTACCTCCATCTGCAAATCTCACAGATCCTGATTTTTTTTGTCACAGATTTTTGAACTACTTCCTTGATCTGAACATGTGTCTTGAGCAGTCACTGTCCATGTACCATTTGTTTTTAGGTTCCATGTGCGTCCTTAGGCATACCTGCAATGAATGTATTTTTCATTTTAGGTGCCCCTATCTGGATGGGTCCTTTGGAGTTAGTATGAAATGAGGATTATCCAACCTTTCTAACATACTTTCTTTTCATAAAGCATTTATCAGGTGAATGTCCCCTCTTAAAACAAATATTGCAGGAAGCTTCTCTTTCAGTTTTATGAAAAAAAGTTGATTTTCTTTTTTTATCAAGCTCTTCTGGATATCCCAGTCCGGCCTTTTGAAAATATGGTCTTTAACCACCAAGCATTAGATCAAGATTCCTTGATCCATTTACCATTTTTTGAAGGTCAGTTTTGGTAAGCTTTGAAGTTTTTTCTAGCTTAGAGTTAACTTTATGAGTGTTTTCATTCGTATTTGCAACTTCAGATTCTAAGGCTATAAGTTTTATATTTAAAACTTTGCTTTCTTCTTTCACAACTTCCTTTTCCAGTCTTAGATTCTCAACTTTTGATTTGACCATTTTAAGTTCTAAAATATTTGTTTTATGTTCCTTTTCCAGGCTGAGATAATGAGAGGAAAGAGTTTTAAAGTCTTCAAGCAACTCTTCATAAAGTGACAAAAGCTCATCATAAGAAAGATCAGAGTCAGTATTATTTACCTCAAAGTCACTTTCAAAAGAATATCCTACCATGAAGCATAGATTTGCAATATCCATTTCTTCTTGATCTTCTGATTCTTCCTTTTCTTCATCTGATTCACTCCAGGTTGCCAGCATACTTTTCTTTTTAGGAGTGAATCTTTTTTGTGGACCTTTAGACTTAGGACATTATGTTTTGTAGTGTCCTTTTTCTCTACACTCATAGCATATGATAACTTCAGGTTTCGGCCTTCCTCTTCTATCTTTCCTGAAGTTGAAGTCTTTTCTTTTCTTCGCTTTTCCTTTCCAAAGTTTGGACTCTAGCATGGAAAGCTCATTCCCGTTTTCATCATCTGTCTCTCCATCAGTTTCATCCCCTTCATCAGAGGTTTTAGTAACTTTCATTACTTTATCTTTGTTGATGTTTTGATGAGATGACTTTAGAGCCACAGTTTTGCTCTTTTTGCTCGATTCTCTATGCATCTTAGAGAGCACCACTTCATGAGTCTTAAGAGACTCAATGAGTGCATTCAAGCCAAGAGTTTGAAAATCTTTTGCTTCAGAAATGGCTGAGTTTGGGCAGTCATTTTGCAAGAAGACTTCTCAAGATTTTTCTAACCATTTCTGAGTTAGAATATCTTTTACCAAGACATTTAAGCTGGTTTACTATGTGCATAAACCTGATAGTCATTTCATCAATATTTTCCTTATCAGTCATTTTGAATAGTTTATATTGATGAACCAACATGCTGATCTTTGTTTCCTTCACTTGATCAGTCCCTTCATGTAACATGTAAAGTCTATCCCATATTTCTTTAGCCATGTCACAGGCTATAATTTTATCATATTCAGCCTTGCTGAGAGCACATGTAAGTAGGTATTTGGCTTTTGAGTTTAGTTGAACTCTTTCCTTTTGTTGGTCAGTCCACTTACTTCTTGGGATATCTTTGGATACTGAAGGTACATCATCATTTCCTGGAGTTTCCTCCCTTGGAACATAGTCTCTTTCTTGTATGATTTCTTACAAGTCAAGACTTGTGTATTTTATGAATAAATCCATTCTATCCCTCCAATAAACACAGTCTCCACCATCAAAGAATGGTGGTCTGTTAATAGAATGCCCTTCAACCATGTGAATGTTGTTTTGAACCATGTATACTTTGGATCTTTATCTCTGCAGTCATTAAAATGCTCAACCCCTTAGAGACCAAGCTCTGATGCCACTTGTAAGCAGAAAGTCACATGAGAAAGGAGGTTGAATTGTGTTTTCTTTTTTTCTGCCTTTACTGACAACTAAAAAACTAAACTGAAAAAGCTATCAAGATGAACTTGTAGTGCAGTGGAAAATAACGTTAAGCACTTCAGAAAGCTAGCTTTATGAACTTAAAGGAGTAAGATGACAAAGAGATTTTGAAAACTTTAAACTTTAAATAAAAAGGAGATAAAGGAGAAACAAGAACGAACACAGAAGGATTTATACTAGTTCGGCCAATCCTGCCTACATCCAGTTCTTAACCACTGTTGAATTTCACTACTTCTTCCTCTAACCAGAGAAAGCGTCATGATAGTCTTTCCAGTAGCCTTCTCAACCTTTGTCCAATCGACTAGTAGACATTTCTACTACCTCACAGCAAGTAGTTCTTTACCATCCTCTTCAAGCTGAATTGAGTAGTCTTGAACTAGCTTCTCCAACCTGAAAACGTGATTAGTAAAATTCTATTCCTGTCACATTGCAAACAGTTTTTAACAAGCCTCTTCAAGCTATCTCACATTGATCTCTACTGGATCAAGGTTACAAAGGTTACAAGCTTGGGTTGTCACTCAAACACACTTAAGATTTCTTTAGATATACAATGAAAAAGATCATGACAATCTTGAATGACTTCTTTCAAAGAAAATTCTTCCTCAGAAGAACGTATGAACAATGAAGTATTGAAAGAAGATTTTCTACAAGGAAATGATTTACAACAAGTGATAAACTTATACAGACAGATAAAGGAAAAACTTGATAGCGTTTTTACACTTTTGATCACTGTTGGTCTACTACTATTTGAAAAGAGCTACATCTCTATATATAGAGGTCTTCCTTGTGACTGTTGCCTTCAAAAAGTTCTTCCAGGGACATGTATTGATCATCTATTTGTGTCTTTGAAAGGAGGTCTAGAAGAGTAGCCTTTCTGCTTTGTCAGGTCATCCTCTAGATGCCGTTGTGAGATAAGGAGATTTCTGATATTCTTCAGAAACTACCTCTTACTTTCTGAACCATAGTTTCTGAACCTTTTCTTCTAGAGCGCGTTGACAATTCTCTTTGAAGGCAAAATAGATGATTAACCGGCTCTGACACCGGGATTTGACTTTTCCATAAGCAATCTAGAATTTGAATTTCAAATTTTCCCTCCTTCCGTGTGATGTGGATCACTATCTTTGAAACAAGTACTTTCTGAAATATGATATCATTTCCTTAGTGAATAAAGAGCCTTCACAGCTTCAATCATTTGTTCGTTTTAAGATACAAACATTCTGAATGTAATGATTGATGGTGATGTGTCATGATTCTTTTATGTAGGCATACTTTCTGATATCTGAAGATACTTTCTGAAGTTTTAAAAGATTGTTTTCTTGAAGCACTAAAGTCTTCTTCAATCGTTTAGCCTTTAATGCTTAGATAATGACATAATTTCATTTCTTTAACAGTTTAGATGTTTTAACATGAGACAAACATGTTTACACATGCATAGTGAAGGTATATTCTCATATGTATAAACCTTGAATGATAAAACCTGTTAAAATCTTATAAGAAACTTAGAAAGAAACATCAGTCGTCCTTCAAAGCATTTTTCTTTGAATTGGTTTTGTTATCATTCAAAATACATGAGTGTAAGGGTTCTGGAGCTGACAAAATCGGATAAAAGTAGCATAGCACATGCATTTAAGCCTTACGTTACATTATGTGATGATGACCAGATTAGGTTTCTTTCTTAGTCAACACTAAATCATTCTTTTAGCTATTATTTTTCCGATTACAAGAATTTTTCTTAGAAGTTTTTATCTTGTTAAGAAATTTGAGAATATTGCCAAAGGTTATAGAAGATGAAGTGACACCATGTCATTAAAACAAAATCTTTGTTTCAACAGTATTGAATTAGTTTCTTTTATATAACATCATCACCTCAGCAATGTTGGTATAAGAAAGCAAAATTAACCTAAGAGTATCATAACTAGTAGTAATTATAATGATTTAATCTTTTAATTGTAGGCTTAAATTTTCTAGAGTTAAATTTAAAATCATTTTCTAGTGCAGTTCACTTTAATTACATTACCCATTATTACAAGCAATAACTATAACTGAAGGACGGCTATCCACGTTGGTAGTTGTTGTGTTCGTATGGAAAGTTGATAGGGGGTTTGTTTCAAGGTTTGAAATTGCGTTCCCAGAAATCACAATTCCAAAAATGATATTCCTGGAAATGTTATTTTAAACAAATGGTTTATTTAGTATCAAACATTATAAGGGTTATTTGTTGAGATTTCCAAGAATAAATTTAAACTTATTTGTTTTATAATATATATTTTTGAGAATTTATGTTATAATTTCCAAAATAACCCTACACATTCATTATTATTATTAAATTCAAAATGAAAATTGCACTTCTAGAAAAAAGAATATAAATTTAGAAAATTTTCTCGATCAATATAATATTAACAATAAATTTTTTTAAGATTTGTTCATCTTATCCAGATCCAATAATTAAATAAAATGCTTAAAAATAATAATTTTGCCAAATGAAAACTACACTTCTAAACAAAAAGAAAAAGAGCAATCACAAATTCAAAAATATTTTTCAATTAATATAAAATTAACAATCAATTTTTTAAAAATGGTTTATCTTGTCCAAATCTAATAATTAAATAAAATGCTAAAAAAAATAGCAACTACGTAAAAAAAAATTATGCTTGAAAAAAAATCATAAATCCATAAATATTTTTCGATCAAATAATTTTGGATTTGAGAGTATAATGGATATATGAAGTGCATATAAGGGTCGTAAATGAAAAGTATGTGGAAAAAGTAAAATAGTTGAGGAATATTTTTGTGTTTGTGCTTAATTATTATCATTTCTAGGTAATGAGAATTTTTTATTCTTATCTTTCATCATGAGAATAAGATCTCACTAAATCATAAATTTTTTTTTTCAGAAAATAATTGATACCTGAAAATAATTTTATACAATTTATAATAAACATGAAAACCTATTATTCCCAAATTATTATTTCTAAAAATAATTAAATATACTTTGAAATAAACGCTTGATAAGTGTCATTGATATCAGAAGCCTAAAAGGTTTTATCCACTATCAAAGATTTGATTGTTCACACTTATTTACTTGAATACTGCCCGTTATGATTATGTTATTTGCTGCACTTGATTTTTGGTGTTGACTTGCGTTTGGCAATGATGATTGATCAGTGATGATGATATTTGCCAATAATGGCTTACTAAAATAGTGTCACATTGTATTTGGCACCAAATTTGAGGGCGAATAAGTTGCACTTGTTCATTGTTATCACTGTCAATATACAATATCCTGTCCAATATTGTTAAATTTCATATGCCATATTATATAGCCCTCCATTTTAAAATAATTATCGATATTTTACTTTTTCATATATTGATATATCTGTTCATTTATAATATTAGATAATATTAATTTTTTTCTATTTAAATCTTTAATATAAATATGTTAATTAAGTAATCAATATATTTATCAAGATAAATAATAATAATTATAGAAAGATAATTTTGTCAATCCATATAATTTTCTATATTTACTGAGATATGTTTTGGTTTTCCTTAATATATGTATTATTTAGTTTTTGACAGAGTATTGAGTTTGATTCTTCATTTCTATAAGGGTAATGTTATTTTGACACCCAAAAAGTGGATGACTGAATAGACACTCACTTTATAACCATTGAATATGATAGTGGTCCCCACTTATCTTTAATATTCATCACATTCAATGATTATAAAGTCAGACACCTACTTTTTAAGTGTCAAAATAGCATTACTCTTTCTATAATATTATATTGGGTGACACCTATGAATTAGATGCAAATGCAATTAAAAATGATTTATCATGGCATTAACTTGCATTATTGTTTAATGCAAGATGATTTGAGAGATCTTGAGAGTAGACAATGGGACAAAATTCATTCTTAAATAAATAATATAACATTTTTACGGTGTCTTTAACTAACAAAATAATAGTGTGTTTACGTCATTTCCTCAGTATCTTTCTAAGAAAAATTTAACAATGATTAATTTATTTTACATAAAATTTGATTGCTACATTAAAGCATCTTCTAACTAGCTAATAATATAGGTGAAAGTCCAAATACATTTTATTATTCTTTCCAAGTCAAATTTTTCGCATATTTGATGTGAGCTATTTGTGGACTATCGTTTTGACCTTGCCTCTTAAAATATTGTACTCAATTCAATAATTGAGCTATCATGTTTTATGATAGATGAAAGTCTTAAAGGAGATTATGGGATTTGAAATGTTGAGAGTTTTGATTACTAATTTTCTAACATTTTTCTAATGTTTAACTGGTAAAGGGTAAATTTTGATCTGGCTTGGGACTTTCTAATCAACTTGGATCAACTCTTCAAGGATGAAGAGGTGGTATTTCTCTCTTACTAATTATTTCTGAGTCTTTAAGTTTGCTAACTATCTCAATACATTATTCCATGTATGTTATATGCTGTATGTAGTCCATTATATTTTCAATTGGGTTATTTATATGCCAAGTTCCTAGTTTCTAATTCTATATATTTGTGTTTTGGCTTGATAGACACAAAACAGAGACAAAACAAAGGTGTTTTGGTTCTTCGAACTCAAACCTGTTCATGTACGATTTTACTGTTTATGGCAGAGCACAACACTTTGCGGCGCATTGCTTTTTTTTTTAGAGGTGAAGAACTCGATCCCATGGATATACTCGGTGAAAAGGCCCTTAAATGATGAGATAGGTAATGATTTCTTAGAATTTTAATCAAGCTCCTAAAGTTCATTGTAGACAATAAAGCGCATGCTTACAGGGTGGTAACTGTGTTGATAGAAAATAAAATTGAGGGGTTAATAATGATTTCTCACCCTTTTTATGGTTTGGCATTATTTATATTTTTTTATCCAATCTAGAGTTCTATAGAAATATGTCATTGGTCCATGTTAGTAAAGTAGTATACGAATATGTAACCAAAAATAAAATAAAATTCCAATGATATCCTCTAAAATTCTTATATGATATTTCAGTTAATAAGTTCATTGAAATTCATATATTCAATTGTTCCATTTTGTTGTCGTTGCTGTTGTAATTTTTTTCTGTTAACAAATAGTGATCCTTTTCATTTGATATGTATTGTTCTGTAATTGTTATGTTTTCATTTCTTTATTCAAAAAGAGAAATTAGTAAGAGGATGAGATAATACATTTTTTAATCAATTTTATCATAAATATTTGTTAATCATAAATTTGTTTCAATAATACATTTTCGTCATTTCTTATGGATGCATTTGACAATATAATCTATTTTATTAATCTTTACTAAAAATTTATTATATACATAATCTTATATATGACACAATTAAAATTTTCGTGTATCATATGGATTTCACACTAGAGAACACGTTGGTTTGATTTTGCAAAAACCTATTTTTAGTCGTGGTCAATTTTATGTTGGAATTTATAGAGTTACCGAACTAAAAGGGTTGAAGACTTTTACATGTCATGATGGTTTAGAGAACACTAATGAAACTAATAATATTATGTATAAGGAAGTATTTAAAAATGTAAGTTGAATACTATTTTAAGTTAACCAATGATTCATATATAATTTATAGACAAATCATTTCACTATCTTGAATATTTCTTTTTTCACACATACATTATTTAAATTACATGTCTACTTAATTCAATTATACGTACGACTACAAGGGTAGAAATCTATTAAATTACTAATAGTTTAATGGCCTCACTCTCAAGATAAAAAATTTCCCATCTAAATATTTTTGCCAAGTGTCATCATTCATTAATCCCTCACTAATCACCACAAATGCATGTAATTAATGATTTCCTTTCAATGGCATGCACATCACACGTAAACTCAATGCCACAAGTTTTACTTTCTCAAGTTCTCCAACTCAATGAGCAAATTGACAAGTTTGTGAGGCTCAATGGTGGAAATAATTGAATGGCATGAAATGAGTGTGGCTCGATGGACAATTATGTACCAAAGAGGGAGGGAAAAAATAGACAAACAAATAGAGTGCATCACCATTACCCATGGATGCATGTACGCATGCTCTTTCCCACTCTTTCTCTTCACTTCATCACCATTACAAAAATCAAATCTCACTTTTCTATTCTTTTTTTCAAAAAAATCATGATTCTTATCATACAAAAGAGCAACAAACTAGAGAATATAGAGGACCCATTGTAAGATGGAGATATCACAGTCTGAGTTCGCAAGTGTCAAGGAGGAGGTTGAAAAAACAGAAATATTGCACATTGAGAAGGGATTAGAGGTAAAGCCATGGAGGGAGGGGATGGCAGAATATCGAATAGGGAGGAAACAAAGGAGAGGACATTTAAGGTAGACACAATAGGTGACGACAGTTTGAGAGGAGGGTAAGGAGGAGAAGCTAAGAAAGAGGGTGTGAGATGAGGTGGTGGAGGTGATAAAGGTGTTGCAGAAGGGGAGAGACATAGCAGAAGGATGTGGCCTAGTGGTGGTGTGCAGATCATAGCATGGAGGTGTTAGGGTGGTTGCTTGCAATTGTTCTCAAGAATTTCTCCCAGTTGGGAGTTCCTACAAAGAAGTTAAATGTTCTAGAAGTAGTTAACTACATCTCTTATCTCTCTATATTTTGCTTCTCGTGTTTTATGATGATATGCAAATCTTAAAGGGGATTGTGGGATTTGAAATGTTGAGTGTTTTGATTACTGATTTTCTAACATTTTTCTAATGTTTTACAGGTAAATGGTAGATTTTGATCTAGCTTCGGACTTTCTGATCAACTTTTCAAGGCTAAAGAGGTTGTATTTCTCTCATGCAAATTATTTCTAAGTCTCTTGGTTTGCTAACAATCTCATTACATTATTACATGTATGTTGTATGCTTTATATAGTCCATGATATTTCAATTGGGTTATTTACATTTGAAGTTCTTTGTTTCTGATTCTGAATATTACATAGAAAAGAAAACCAGACCGAACCAGTTGGTTCGATCAGGTTAATAGGGAATCGGTTGCCTGGCCGGTTTGATTAAGCACTTGAAACCGAATGAACTTAGAACCGATCAAAAATCGGTCAAAATTAGAAAAATTGGTGGACTGGTCCGATTTTCTATGGTTCTCGGTTTGGGCATTTGACCTACAAAAATAAAATAAAATAAAAACAGGCCTTTGCTTGCCTGAAGCTCTCAACAGATCTTCATCTTCCTCTT
This sequence comes from Dalbergia cochinchinensis, assembly GCA_031216125.1. Lineage (NCBI taxonomy): Eukaryota > Viridiplantae > Streptophyta > Magnoliopsida > Fabales > Fabaceae > Dalbergia > Dalbergia cochinchinensis. The sequence goes on from CM062371.1 coordinate 28,163,235, forward strand.
CGAAGAACTGCTTCACCCTACTTTGTGCTCTGCTCCGGCAGATACTCTGTGCCCAATGCCTCTACTCTGCTAGCTTCTCCGTGTGCAACGCACCTCTGCTCAGCAAGCACAGCAAACATAGAGCCTCTATTTTGCAAGCAGCACAGACACAGAATCAGAAGAAAAAGTTTCCTGACAAAGAAGATTATGAACATGGTGCAAGATAAGGGATTCAATAGTAATCCCATGCTTTTAGGATAGTTTTTTTTTTCACTTTTCTACTCACGGCTACTACTGTATTAGTAGCATAGCCTTTAACTCAAATAGTCTTTTAATGCAAGGGGAGTGTATGTTGTGGTTGTACTTCTTTTAGTGTTTAGGACTAGGTTTTTCCTTTAGATGTATCATGGGTTATGGGCCATCAAACCATCTTAGCCCATATTTTCATGTTAATAGATCATGGAAAAACCAACACATTGAATGACAAGCCTAAAGCAAAAACTAATGTAGGAAAAATTACTTGAGTTATGTTTAAAAGTTAATTAATTGCTCACACTAAAAAAAAATTAATTGTTGGAATAAAAAATAATAACTAATAGATATTTATTATTCATCATTTAAATTATTTAATAATTTATATTATTTATAGTTAGTATTTTTTGTATACTGGTTGAATCCCAGTTGAACCGATTAGACCATTAAACCTTTAAGCTAGTGACTTGTCTAGTTTGATGTCTAGTCCGATTTTCTCTTCCATGGTATATTAGTGCTTTGGTTTAATAAACATAAATCAGACAAAAAAAAATGTGTTTTGGTTCTTGGAACTCAAAATTGGTCATGTCCTATTTTATTATTTGTGGCAGAGCACAACACTTTTTGATGCATCACATTTTTTTCAGGAGTTATGTTATTTGTACTCACTATACTTGGGATACCGTACCGACTCACATTCTATTCACCATTGATGAGATGTGAGTCGGCACAGTGTCGCATGCATAGTGAGCACAAATACTATTTTTCTTTTTTTAGAGATGATGAAAACTTGATCTCATCAATATACACAACTCGATGAAAAGGCCCATGTCTGATGAGATAGGTAATGAATTCTTAGAATTTTGATCAAGCTCCCTAAGTTCATTGTAAAGTGCAGGTTCGCAGGGTGGTAACTGTTCATAGAAAATAAAACTGGGGGTTTAATCGTGATTTCTCACCCTTTATGGTTTGGTATTATTATATTTCTTTTATCCAATCTAGAGTTTTATAGAAATACGTCATTGTTCCATGTTAGTAAAGTTGTATACTAATATATAACTAAAAAAAAATTCCAATGATATACCTATAAAATTCTCATATGATATTTCAATTAATGAGTTCATTGTATTCAATTGTCCCTTTTTGTTGTTGTTGTTGCTGCTATTATAGTTGTTTCTTTTTGTTAACAAATAATGATCCTTTTCATTTGATATATATATTTTTTGAAATTATTATGTTTTCATTTTTTTTATTCCAAATGAAAAATTAGTAAGAGGATGAGATGATAGATTTTTTAATCAATTTTGTGATAAATATTTATTAATCATAAAATTTGTTTCAATAATACATTTTCATCATTTCTTATGGATGCATTTGATAATATAATCTATTTTATTAATCTCTACTATAAATTTATTATATATATAATCTTATATATGACACAATTAAATTTTTCATGTATCACATGGATTTCATACTAAAGAAAATGTTGGCTTGATTTAGAAAAAACATATTTTTAGTCATCATCAATTTTATATTGCAATTTATATGGTTACTCATCTAAAAGGGTTGAGGACTTTTACATGCCATAATGGTTTAGAGAATACTAATGAAACTAATAATGTAATGTACAAGGAAGTGTTCAAAAATGGAAGTTGAATCCTATTTTAAGCTAATCAATGAATCATGTACAATTATGGACATATTATTTCACTATCTTAAATATTTCTTTTACACACATACATTATTGAAAATCACATGTCTATTTAATTCAATTATCTACGCAACTGTGCTGGTAAAAAGCTAGTTTTATATACAAAATAGTATTGGTTATGGCATAATATATATAACATTAGCTTATTTTACTATGTATTCCCCGTAAAAAGCTCATATTATTATGTCTAAATTAATAGAGCATGTTAAACACGTCCTAAAATTTGAGTAATAATATCTTAGAAATCAAGTATAAGATGACATTGATAAACTATCAATTTATGATTTAATTAGTTCAACTAATTAAATTTGGAGTTAGATTATGATTAAATTGTATCTAAAGCAACAAACATTTGTACCAAAGTGTCCTCCTATCGAAACAATTTTATTCAAGTCAGGTAGGATCATTCTTGTTGCTAAACTCCATCTTAATTATAATATTACTGTTTACTCAAAACTCAAACCTAGTGTCTCTTGTTATGTTAAAATCGATTTAATCGAACAACTTGATGCTAGAGTAAATACCCAAAGTAGTTCCCAAGAAAATTATGGAAGACAAATTAGTCCTCACACAAACTAAAATTTAACTAGTGGTCCCTCAATATTTTAATTATAAGACAAGGTAGTCCCTCTGTGGTTGATCCTTGAAACATTAAGTTAGCATTTGGTAAATGTCGCTGGATAGAAAATACAGGGACATTGAGGAAAGAAACGTGTATGGAGAAAGGGAACCCAAAATTGTCGCCATCCTAGGACAATTAGCCAATTTATCTACCACCAAAAGGGAGGAACATTGGAGATATATCTCTAGGATACACATTTTAAATATTTTTTCGCAAAAAGATTCCTTTAAAATTTCATTTTCCATTTTTTCCTTTCTCGCTTTTCAATTTTTCATTAAATTATAACTTAATCTTCTTCATTTTTTCATTATTCACCATGTTCTGTACACCACTTTTAAATACAGTTTCATCACTATCTCTATCATTTCTATCTTGGAATAGGTGCCAAACTCAACCTAATGGAAATTACACGTGGCTTGTTAATATAGTGACATGAGACGTTAAGGGACACATGCGCAAAACAATGTCATTTTATTTTTGCCTCAAGCACAAAATGACATCATATACGGTAAAAACCCTAAGTGAAAAACTTCGCCTTTTACCACTTCCATAAGATGACATTGTTTTGGGAGTGCAAAATTTTGAAAATGGCATTGTTTTGATTGGAGTCAATGTTTTATTGACACATCATCATTTTATAATGTCACATGTGTCAACGCACTAACAAAGATCTAATAGAGGAACTAACGTGTCTATCATTCTCAGTCTTGATGGACCACAAGATCAATTTCTTTTTTTGGAGGATTAAATTGTTTGATACGGAAATCTTAAGAAACTAAATTGAGTGTTCACTCTTAATTCATTTTTGAAACATGAATGTAAAGAGAGTAAGAAATTGTGAGTGAGAGCATAAAGAGAGAAATTCTTGCATGCTCTTTGAGCATCATATGAATATGCTTTATATTCGATAATTGAGTGACACTTCAATTAAAAGTGAATGTTAAAGGTAGGCCTTTGTTGAAGTGTTACATAGACATTGGATAAGTTGAATATGCAACTGATGCTCCAGAATGATGTAAAATTTTCTCCAAGGAAGAATGCAAGGTTCTCGGTGTACCACTGATTGGTGGCATGGCCAGTTGCAATTTGGCATTGGCCACCTCAGAATTAATGGCGCCCCACTAGAGGGGCATGCTTGCTCTCTCCGTCCGAAACAACACTACGAAATAAACTACATTATTAATATTTGCACCCACAACCGCAACCACCATTTGTTCTCTCTCCTATCTTCTTCCTTACTTTATTTCCATACATCCAACCTTAGACAAAACTGAAGTATCACCAATAAAAAAAAAAAAAAAAACTGAAGTATCTGAAATATTAAAGGGAGAAATCAGAAAGCCTAGCGAGGATAGTTCTTTGTCAGTATTTTTCTTAGTTTTCAATTCCTAACTATGACCAATCAGCATCAGAATTTGAAAAGTATGTACGCTTGAGTTTGATTCAAGTAATTGGTTTCCGAAAAGGTTTAAATAATAAAATCCTAAATTTCGATTTATCGTGATGACCTTTTAATGCGTATATAAAAAGATTAAGAGTCACGTTATCATAATCCTACAAAAGTTGTTAGTTTCCTCTTTTCAAGTGTGACTTATCCAACTATATTTGGAAATGTGTCATCTAAATGAAAAGGACTTAATTTCTTTTATATATATTATTGCAAAAATTATTTTATGAGTAATGTTACATAACCAGAAAAATATATATAGAATTTTTTATAGAAATTATATTGATTGTTGAATGAAATAAAATTATACAACTTACTAATTCATCTAAATGCTAATAATTATAACACATCACTTTGAATACGAAATTATAGTAAAGTGTTTTGATGTTTAGTATTTTACTTTATATAATTATCTTTTTATATATTGTCATATAAGTTATGATAATTGATTCTTATATCATATATCTAAAAAGTCATGCAAATGTAAGAATGTGACTGGATAACCGTGTAATATATTTTTACACTGACAGTGTATCAAAATTAAACTATATACAAAATATACAATACAAGTAGTGAAAAATAGAGTTCAATTTTGGTGTGCAACACTTTTTACACTGTCATCTAATCAAATTCTTTCATTTATATGATTTTTTGAAAAATGGATATGAGACTCAGCCACTTTTACTAATTCGACAATGCATCACTGGATAACTCAATAAAAAAATGTTTTATAATTTCGATCCATATAAATTAAACTCTGTAAAATAAGAAGGGAGAAACTAAGGAAGAAAAAAGAAAGAAAGGATACCATCGAAGCATGGCATAACTTGACTGGGCTGTGTCCTTTAACATTCGCCACACTCGGGTTCGATGATTTGAGGGATGGAAATTGAGCTACGTCATGTGATAGACTGCATTAGGAGGTAGACCTCAGCCCCCCCAAATGAGGCCTAAGAGTTAGGTTGACGGGATTAGTAACCATACCCGTTCTGGTGGACACTCGGGTTCGAGGAAAAAAAAAAAAAAGGAAAGGAAAGGATGAAAAGTTTGATATGTATTTCCTTCTTGTCACTTGATGAATAATGTGGTTGTGGACAATGAATTATTGCCAAATCATTTTGTTTGATTTTCTTCCGAATTCCGTAGTATGCACTTGCGTGTCTGATGACGAAAGTCATGGAGTTTGTCATTTGACTAAGTCATTCAAGTTGAAGTTGGACGAAGCCAAATGAATTCACCTTTTTGCCACAGCAAGTGCTTCAAGCCTTCAAGGTTGACACTTTCATTCGCGGCTAATATAGATGTGATGCTATTCACATTAGCCCAGTTGGCAGGCAATATGGCTCCGTTTTAGTTCCAATCCAAAAGATTTACCAGGGGGCTAAGGTGCATAAGTTTAGAGCTAGAAAATTGTACACGTCTAATTGATTTGAATTTGATGTCTAAACTCTAAAATAGAAACTTTTCATTTCTGATTAGGCCAAAGGTGAGTTTGTGTGTTGTTTTAGAATAATTTCAACAGGAAAGTGCATTAAGAAAACGCAACGCTCCGCCTCCATTTTGGGTTGAGAAATTAATATATGCTTTGCCATGCCTGTCTTAGGTTCTAACTTATAACGTTGTTCATGTTTTGGGGGAAGGGAAAGAGATGGGGATTGAACCCCTAATGGTGAGACTACAAAGCTGCGATTTTTATAAGGCTGTTGAAAGTTAATTGAGTCAATTTTTTTTCCCTTAAGATATTTTGATTAGAGAATAAAAATAAGGGTAGAAATTACATAAATTAGTTTTTATGTGTAGAATAATACATAAATCTCATTTATATTATTTTTACCCTCCAATTAAATATATCCTAAATATGTTTTTATGTCCTTGAAAATAAACAAATTTTGATTTTGATCTTTGAATTTTTTTTTTGTTTTGTCTCAATCCAAAAATTTTGAAATCAATTTGGTTTGACTTTAGTTCATGTCATTAAATCTCTATATTAAATGTAGAGCTAATTAATATTATGCCATATTAGTCAATTCTATATGACAATCAACAGTTATATATGACAGGGATTAAAAACAAGTAGTTTAAAAAATGTTTGAACTAAAACCAAATGTGTATATATATATTTTTGTTCAGAAACCAAAACCATAATTCGCTTAATTTTTAGAGATTAATAACATATTTAAACCTTTTTTATTTAGCTTAGAACTAAGTCACAATTATAGATCAAGTCAATTTATTACTTTTTTTTTTCTAGGTGATTTGTATGCTGTTTCATATTTGGTCTCGTAGAATGGGTTACGGAAGAATAGGTCCAAACCACACTCCAAATATGAATAGGGCTCATATGCTATTAGTTAATTGTCCAGTGTCAGTTTCACTTTTAAAGAGGACAAGTGCCTGAACAAATGAGCCTTTTTATTTTTTATTTTTTGTCAGAAAACAAATAAGCCTTAAAGCCCTCAACATGTGAGTTAGGGTTTTTCAAGCCACACTCCATTTCTGATGGGGAATTGTTCGATTTCATTGATGCTCCCTAAACCCTAATCTCTCCTTCCTCCAACCAAGGAAATGACAAAAAAAAAAGCCCTCAACCTGCCATAAGGACCAACCTTGATGCTATTAATCTCATGTTTTGATATTGTTAAAGTTAATTAAGTCTAACCCGGGGGAGGCACCCCCAATACCAACTAGTTGAGGTGGTGGACATTTAATAGGCTCAGCCTATAGTATTCACACATATTCCATTAAACTGGGCAAGTCCAAGGCTATTCAAAGGACTTATTAACATTGTTCTTGAGCGGTAAGGTATATTCTTATGGAGGTTTGTCCATCAACTAAGGATTTTAATAGTTAGAGGGATTTGAATCTATGACCATAGAGTAGCTAGGCACTCAAAGCTTGGAACCTAACGATTAGTGCCAACCTTAGCTAGCAGAGTTAACAAAGTCAAAACTCAAAAATTGTATGTTGGTCATTTTGATGCTTTTTTATTTTGTGTGTATGGGCCCATAGTTGGACCCATTCTAATGGGCCAAGAAAGGAGCTGCCTAAACTACTATTCCAAATAACAATTGGGCCAAGACCAAAAGAGAATTGGGCCTATCCGTTGTAACTTTTGTTTTTTTGGTCAGACATCTATTGTTACTTAAGGGTCAAAAAAGAATATGCCTGAACCACTTTTCCAAAAAAGCATAGGGCCTACCTGTTGTTACTTGAGGGTTCAACGCCATCAGCTTAGTGCCATACTTAAGCACCTAAACCTAAAACAATAGTCTAAACCAAACACCACAAAAAAAAAACCTAAAACAACAGTTCTTTTGCGACCGAAAAATTAGAAACAATACTTCTTTAAATGATAAAAAATTGTAGAAAAAAAATATTTCATAGTTTTTCATTGCATTTTTTATTTGGGTAAATTACACTGATTTTCCTTGAGGTTTGGTGAAATTTAGTGTGCATATTTGGATGGAGTATTTTCAAAATACAAGGGAATTTAAAATGCTAGGAAATTAAAATGCTTCAATTAAATTCCTTTTAATTTTAAATTTTTTTTGTTTGGATAGATAAATATATTTCCTTCATTTGTAAAATACTTTGTTTGAGTGAAGTGATTACATTACCTTGATTTTAACATATATTATTTTGAAAAACATAACGTATTTTTTTAAATAACTTTTTTGTATTAATAATAAAAATTTAACTGATTATAATAAGTTCATATTTCATAAACTATCTTAAATTTTATTCACAAAATATTTTAAATTTCAATTATAAAATTTAATTTTTTTATAAATAAAATAGAATAATATATAAATATAACATCATGTAATATACACTAAATATTAAAAAATTTAAAATGCAACAAAATGAATTAAAAATAACATTAAACAAAAATCTCATAAATATAAAGAAATTATAATTGAATATAATAAAAGTGAGAGTTATCAAAATGAAAAAAAAAAACATATTTGTGTGTAGGGGTTTCCAAAATTCCCTCTCTATAGGAAGAAATCAAAATCCTCTATTTTAGATAGATAAAACCTCTCTTTAGAATTCTTTGAATTCTCTAATTTCTTTTGTATCCAAACAAGATATTTTATCATAATAAATTTTAAATCCTTCCAAAAATTACATTCCCTCCAATAATTGCTCCATCCAAATAGACACTTAGTCTGCATCATCTCTATTTTTAAAATTTGCTAATGAGATATGAGTTTGTAAAATTATTACATTGGCTTCTCCTGGCTTTGTAAAATCATTACACTGGCCTATTTTCTATCACATAATGAATGAATAGTATATCCAAAAAAGATTAAAATTACCAAAATAAAAAGAGAGAAGCTGAATGAATTTCACCAAATTTAAAGGGATGTCAGCAAATTTTGTCCTTTTTATTAAACTTAAGCAAAATTTTGAAAATCCGTTCAGATGTTGAACTGATTAAAACACTTGTTTAAAGGTTCATTGGTTCACACAATTTTTCGTTTGTTCTTGGCGCAGGCAACTTTGGACGTAACCAGGCCAATCACCTTACCAGCTCATGATTTTACCTGTCAGACCAACTTCAATTTTCTGAACTATCGCCCCCAAGTATGCCAACACCTTCTGGCATGGAACTAATTATAAAATTTTAGAGTTAATATTTATTTTAATACCTAATTTTTAAAATGAGTAAAATTAATTTTGAGTATTACAAAATACAACTCATGTTAGTCTCTTGGTCCATTTTTATTTAACATTTCATCAATTAAATGATGTGTAACGTTAAATGATACTTTGGCATATCTTATATCATGTGAAATAGAATTAAGTTTAAAATAACTCATTATAGTATCTAAAATTACACAAAATAAGTCATTTAATTCTCAATTCCATGTCATAAAACGACTCAAGTTTAGACCAAAATAATTTATTTGAAACTTTATTATACTTCATATGACACGTGCTATGTCAATATATCACTTAACATTACATATAATTTAATTGATAAAATATTAAATAAAAATAGGGTGATAGACTAATTTCACTCGTATTTTGTAATGTTCAGGACTAAAATATATTACAAATATAAAGTTCGGGACTAAAATGAATATTAACTCAATATAATACCCTAATAAAAAAATTTTAATACTCGGGTATTGGTGGGCAAGTACCGCATTTTCTCAATCCTGTCAGCTACATTTTCACTCCCCGCAAGGATTATTTGAGAAGATCCTATCATTTTCTCCTCAAGTTGGTACATTTACAATTCATGCTTCGAAGTGTAAAACCGCTAGATTCCGTTTCTTACTATAAGGCTGTGAAAGTAGCAGTCGTATGGAAAGGCTCATCGTCCCTAAATAATACGACTAACTTGGGAAGTGCACAAACAACCACATTCATGAAAGCATTATATGATTGAATGAAAAGAAACAATTCAATGCAGATTGATGAACAACCTTACAAAAGTGATGATCCATTTGCTACTAAGAAATAAAAAATACATTACAGGGCCAAAAACATACTTAGTATCACTGCTTGGTATCCTGCTCTCTTATTCTCCCCTAGACCACATTTATTAATTTTGGATGGGAAACAATCATACCAATAAATTCAAGCACGTATTACAGCCTAACCTGAAGTTCTGTCACCCCCAAAACCTGAATGCAGAAATCCAGTTTGGCTAAGATGGCTAACATCACCCCACAATTTCAAGGTCCATTTGTCCTCGCCATACAGGTGAAAAACATTTACGGACGTGTTATGTATCTTCCCCGCAGGTCTGCCGTTTGGGCAGGCCCATCTGTAAAGTGATCTAATGAATCCTCCATGAGTAACAATAACTACTCGTTCCCCTACAATTAATAAACAGCGCAATTTAGCTGTGAGTTGGGAGTCTTTGGAACGGGATAAAACATCTGTTAAGATATCTTGGAAAAGAAAAAATGTAATGCAAGCATTGTCCAGAAGAGACATCAGATGACCTTAGGGCAAGTAACTTGCACGTTAAACATAGCTACCCTGGCAAACCAGGTGGCAGGACTGGGTTTCATATAGAGAGAATTAAAATTATTGGACAAACTAAAAGGAGCTCAGACCAAATCAATGGTGAATTACGAAAAACATGCTAGGGAACATTGGCAAGATGCAGAAAAACAATTGAGGGAAAGTGAACAATAGGGTTGATTAATTTACTGAAAGATAAAATGTGTGATACAGATCTAATGCATGGCTTATATTAGACTAAAGAGAGTAATTAACTACTAACTAATCACATATGCATCTAATTAATCAGTAACTAATCTCTAACTAACCACATGTGTCATGTGTGGTAATAAGTCATAGTTTCCATGATATGTCATGATGGAAGGACTATCACTGGTAGCCTACCTCTATGCTTTCTGCCAATTCTCTGCAGTGCAGATGTGCAGCGTTGAAAAAGTTGAGCAAGACTTTCTCCACCACCCTGCAAATAATGGTATATGCATCAATATTGCTATGTATGTGCAAAACTTAAGGTATTCATCGTTATAATTATTACCCATACATTGTTTGGTCTTTTTGGTGAATGTGGGGTGTGTTTTTTCGGTGAATGTGGGGTGTGTCCTAAAACCATGGATCAAATCCTTTTGACTAGTTTTGTTGGTTTTGGGAGGAGAAAGAGGCCAAATCCTTATAATAATATGCTGTCTTTGCAATTATTTGGTCAAAGTGTAACTCTCGCATCTTTCACAGCAGACATTTAGATATGCAGATTTTGTGGGATAGGATTGGACGCTTAGCGTCTACTTGGTGTAAGGCACATAACCCTTTTAGAGGGGTTTCAATCTCTGATATGATAAGAGATTGAAAAACTTTGATGTTTTGATATTTTCTCTTGTTATCTTTTGCTTCGAGGATCTCTTATCGTCTTCACTTTGTATTTTTTCTCTCTTGTTAATGAAATTTCTTCTTTTATCCAAAAAAATTATTACCTGTTCATAGAGCATATGGAAAATGACGTTTTCCACCATCAGGCACATAATGCTATGCCCTTGTTTTCACATTAAGCAACAAGAACTAGTGCGTGTTTGGTGACTACTTATTTCAGAGAAATAATCTCTCATTTTATTCTTAACAAAATCTATTTCAGAAAACCTTTGATTATATGCTATTTTGAACCTAAAATAAGCTAAATCAAAGCTCCTAATCTTTTGATAATCTCACTTGAAAGATAATCCTGTTTATGCCTGACTTTGTTTATGTTTATTCACATCAATACATACGACATTTACAAGATATGATAACAGTTTAACCAGTCCCTAACAGGCCATTTCCAATGTTTGACTACCCTCAATATGTTTCCAAAGCCACAATTGTTACCAAGGTTATTTTAAACACAGCTACAATCATCACTGCAATAATTACTTAAGCTATTTCCAACATTTCCTGTGTTAAAGTTCCACGTTGCTTAAGGATATCACCTAGATAGTTTTTATAAGAGTTTGGGCAATTCCACCCCCCGTCCCCCCAACCAAAAAAAAAAAAACACCTACCCAAAAAAAAAAACTAGTTTTTGGGGTTGAGTTAGGCCCCACACAATCTTAAGAGTATCATTTCTATCTAGTGTTCCATGGAGCACCAGACATATAAACTTTTATTGTTATTTTGTGAAGAGAAGGTACAAAGTGGAGAAATAATGATTGCCTATAATAGCTCAAATAGTTATCTTGCATATAGTTTTACCAATTCTCTTAGGGACCCTCTGCTACAGTTATATGTAACAAGTTCATTGCATATGATATATATGCTCCTACTTGAGGAGTGTTGAAATATTGAACAATTAGTTAGCATGGGAAATATGATAGGCAAGAAATCTAATAGAGTAGCTTTGGAAACAATAATTTCACGGGGAATGGTTTAAGTCTTTAACTTTTCTTCTTGTAAATAGTAGTTATAATTAATATCTAATGCACATAAATTCATGTGTGCTAAATGAAATTCACCCAAGCAAGTCCGCCACAATCAGTGTGTGTACTGTTGTTTTCCTTATTTCAAGTGCACTTACTGGGATTTCTTGATCTTCATTCCTAGATGCCATAGCCTTGTGAGCCATTGGATTGGTCTTTGCTGCATCACGATAAATAAGGCCTTGAAGATCCCCTAGGTGTCTTTCCCGTAGGTCAGAATCCTTGACAACCTGGAGTTTCAATAAAACAGAAATATCGTCAGAAAACAAAAAACAGTTGCTAGATCATATGTAATAAATCGAAGTAGAATTAAAACAAACCAAAAAATAGCAACTGTATTTTTGCTAATTTGAGTCAATCGTAAAGGTAGAGAAAGACCGTAAAAATCTAGATAGGATATACTTATAATTTTGTCAAAAATGTTATCCCATATGTTATGTTAAAGAAAACATTAGGCACTTTTGTTTTCATCTAAGGAAAAAGATTAATTCATCTAAGCAATTCCATAAGAAGTAAGAAACAGTAAGAGAAATTCATCTTCAAGTATAACTGACAAAACCGCCCAAGGATGCAGGCAAATGATCAAAGGCAAGACTGTTGGACAACCAATAAACCAAAGAAGTCGAATGACTTGAGCATAGAACATGTTGCAGTGGAAACCATGTTAAGGTTACTGTCTTTATGACAAGCCAATCAATAAAAATGCAACATGAAGATTAATGACTTTGGGTTCAGACCTCTAGCCCTCCACATCTGGATGCAATTATCTGTGCTGTTTCAAAAGCTCGTTGCAAGTCAGAAGAATATATAACAGAGATCTTAGGCTCCCTGGATAGTCTGTCTGCAACCTCCATTATAAAATTTACACGAATTACAGTCATGAAGTTGTAAATAAGCACAAGTCTTGCTTTGTATATAGAAATGAGAGAACGCAATAAACAACTTACTGCAGCTGCTTGCTGCCTTCCAGCTTCATTTAATTCAACATCCAGATGTCCCTGTTGACATATATTAGTGATAATTGATGAAGTATTCTTAAATTCTTTAAATTCAAACACATAGGCTGCATTGATTCATATTGATGTAGAATGACAAGGAAACGTAGTTACAACTTAGAAAGTATTTTGTCATAAGTATGCATGAAAAGGATAAAAAAAGCTATATTAATGGTCCTTTCTAAGGTTCCCTACACAGCTGGGGTATCGGTTAATCACTTGCTACATTTGCTAGGCAAGTTACAAATTTTTTATGTTTCTTTATAAATTATTTGTAAAAATTTTCTTAGAAGTACATAACATACTGTCACTAGGAAATGCAAAAGTTTGTAAATTTGGGATGTGAAAATTGTTTTCATAGGAAGAGACAAAATGTTAGGGATGCAATGTATGGGCAGGTGTATAAAGAGAAGGAATAGAGGAAATAAACAATAGCTGTTAGTTAGTTGAGGGAATTGACAGCTGGAAAGGTCGTTAGTTTAGGAGGGAAAAGTAGTTAGGATAGATATAGGAGAATAAAAGGAGGAAAGTAGGAGGAGAAGGTTGTCTATTCATTTTTGTACATTGTTGTGAGAGCTAGAGAACTCATCATTCCTCTGTATTCTGTATCAGTCCAGGGTTCTTGGTGATTGCCAACTTATCCTCAATTCAATAACACACATATTCAGTCATTTAGAAGTACTGTTTTTAACACTGGTATCAGAAGCTTTGTCTACCCTGGGCAAAAGCTTTCATGGCTGCCAAATTGGAGAAGAAAATCGAAGCTATTGAAGCAATGCTCATCGAGTTGCAGCACTAACGCGACGAGGACAGAGACCATTGGTCAGAGGATCATGTGCGAAGAGAAGAAGATTGTGAACGCCATGAGAGTTTGGTGGCATCAGTCAGTGCCATGGCAGAATCACTGAAGAGCCTTTGCAGTCAAAAGGAAACAGTTGAAAAAGTGGTCGAAAAGGGCAACGAGCACAATCAACATCAAGGGGATTCGCATCACAATGGATCATCACGCGATGAGGCTCATTAGAACGTCGGCCACCATATGCAGCGGCATGATGAAGCACAAGGTTGAGGTGAAGATGGCGAGAGCTTTCCGAACGCGAACCAGCGTACACGGGGAGTGGAGCAATGGAGGTGAATCGACATGCCTTTGTTTCACAGTGAAGACGCATATGGTTGGGTTGAGGCCGTGGAGCGTTATTTTCGAATTAGGGAAGTACCTCTGCAGCAGTGGCTCCATGTGGCAAAGGTAGCAATGGAGGGAAAAACTTTAGTCTAGTTTCGCCGGTGGAAGGATACAGCTTTGGATCCAAGGTGGGGTACCTTTAAGGATGAAATAATCAAGAGATTTCAACCTAAAATGGTGCAGAATCCTTTTGAAATCCTCTTGGAACTTAAGCAAGAAGGGTTAGTTCGTGAGTATCGAGAACAATTTGAAGAATATTCCAGCCTTCTAAAGATCAGGGAACGACGCTACCATTTTGGCTTATTTCTCAATGGATTAAAACACGAGGTACAGGCGGAATTCAAACTCCACCAATTTTCTACTTTAGATGACTTGATGAATCTTGTGGAATTGGTAGAAAGTAGAAACATAATGTTGCAAAAAAGTATGAATTGTTCTTTTCAGAAATTTGGTAGTACTGGAGAAAATACTTTTAAAAAGGATAGTACAGCCCCCTTTTCAGGTATAATCACCCAGAAAGAGCAAGGAAAAGGGGTTTCGTGCAGCCCCAAAAAGGACTCAAACACTTGTTTGATGAGGAGTATAGAGAGAGGAGAACGAAAGGGCTATGTTTTCATTGTGATGACAAGTTTACGTCAGATCATGCCTGTAAGAATAAGGGGTTTTGAATCATGATATTAGAGGAGAAACAAGAAGCAATGGGAGAGAATGAGTGGCATGATGCCATGGAAGAATTAGGGGATTCTACCCCTAAGTTGTCATTAGTTTGTAAGAGCATGACAGCCAAGGATCTCCGAGATCTATTCGGGCATGGGCACAGGTTGCGGGCAGAAAGGTGAGGGTGCTAATTTATCCTGGGGCATCACACAACTTTATTTGTCCTTCTTTCGTGAGGAAGCCAAGCTAAAGGTTGAGGAAGATTCTGCTTTTGTCATTATTGTTGCTTCGGGATTACAAACTGAAGGAAAGGGGAAGTGCACTAAATTGGTGATTCAATTCCCTAATTTCACGGTACTTGAGGATTTCTTCGTATTTCCTCTGGATAGCTCTGAATTGGTATTGGGATTAGCATGGATGGACACACTAGGAGATACTCTCACCAACTTTGGCAAATCTAGATTGACAATTAAAATGGGGGAAAATTAGGTGATTCCGCAGGAAGCCCCAGAATTGTGTTATGGTGGTACAGCTTTAAGAGCAGCCTTGAGGGAAATAGAGCAAGATGGCCAAGGGTTCGTGGTGCAAACTCAACTAGCTATCACCTCAGTGACTCCAGCAGCTATCCAACAGGTACTGGGCTCTCATCCCACTGTCTTCGAACCATTACCGGGGTTACCACCCTTTAGGAGCCATGACCATGCAATAAACTTGAAGGAAGGGGCAGAGATCCCCAACCCTAGACCCTATCACTACCCCCATTACCAAAAAAATTAGATAGAAAAGATGGTTCAGCAGATACTTACTACTGGGATTATTAGACCAAGCATTAGTCCATTTGCTAGCCCCATTCTTTAACTCAAGAAAAAAGACAATAGCTGGAGATTTTGTGTAGACTATAGGGCTCTTAATGGTATCACTATCCTTGACAAGTCCCCTATTCCCATTGTTGAAATTGAGGGTTTTAGATAGTAGAAGAAGAAAAGATAGAGAGTAGAGACTCAATAATATATATGAAAATATCTTTTATATATTGTGTTGTGATTGTAATATAATAGAAACCAGAAAAATAGAATAGCGGTATTGGAAGAAAACTGTGCTATTAGCACTTAGAGGAAAATAAACTTCTGCTAAATGCAATACAGAGAGAAAATGAAAGAGCACTAAAGCAGCCTTCACTCTCCTATGCCTAGCCTTTTCCTAAGAAAATTGTCTGCCCCCCTCTACCCCTAGGCCTCGTAACAATTATACCCTTTTCCTAATGATTCCCCTCACGCCCACAACCTGCCAGCACACACACTCATGCTGCCAAAGTACAAAATCAATTGGGTCCCACAATATCAACATTCCCTGATTCTTTCATTCCCTTAGCACCCTTGTATTTCTTTCTTTTGTACACTTGTATCCCCTTGGGAAATAGGTCCCTAACAATACCCCCCCCTTGAACTACCACCTTGTCCTCAAGGTGGAAGTCAGCAAAATTAGCCTTAATATCTTCAGCCACCTCCCAAGAGCTTTCAAAATCTGGCATGTCCTTCCATTTGATAAGGACTTCTTGTTCTCCTTGCTGTGAGAGCCTGATTGCCAAGACTTCTTCCGGTTGCACCTTCAGTTCGAATTCTTCTGTCAAGCCAGCAGGCAGAGGCTGACTCAAACTCTGAGGGGATATGCACTTCTTGAGCAAAGACACATGAAAGATGGGATGAACTAATGAATCCGGTGGCAGCTGTAATTTATAAGCAACCTGTCCTATTTTTTCAATCACTTTATATGGCCCATAGAATCTTGGGCTAAGCTTCTGATTTATCCTCTTGGCTAGTGTCTTCAACCTATAGGGCTGTAACTTCAGATACACCATGTCACCCACTTCTAGTTGTACATCTCTTCTCTTTTTGTCTGCTTGGCTTTTCATGCGGTCTTGGGCCTTGGTAAGATGCCATTTCAAATCATCAAAAATTGTATCCCTTTCAGCCATCAGTAAATTGAGGTCTTCTACTGTCGAAGGATGCTGTCCACTCCTTAATAAGGCTGGGGGGTCCCTGCCATACAAAGCCCGAAAAGGAGTAGTGTTTGTTGATACACTGTAGGTTGTGTTAAACCACAATTCAGCCCAACTCAACCATTTTGACCACTGCTTGGGTTTGGCTCCAGTGAAACACCTCAGATAGTTCTCTAGGCATCTATTAACCACCTCCGTTTGTCCGTCGGTCTGCGGGTGGTAGGCTGAGCTATACTTCAGCTTTGTGCCAGCCATTTTAAACAGTTCAGACCAAAAGTGGCTCATAAATACTCGGTCTCTGTCCGTGATAATGGAGGAAGGGAACCCATGCAGCCTAACCACCTCCTTGACAAAAATTTCAGCCACATCTTTGGCATTGAAGGGGTGAGCTAGGCCAAGGAAATGGCTGTATTTAGTTAATCTATCAACTACCACCAAGATTGTGTCTAAGCCTTGAGCTTTTGGTAAGCCACCTATGAAATCCATTGTGATTTCATCCCACACTTGAGAAGGTATAGGCAGGGGCTGTAACAGCCCCGCAGGAGAGAGGGTTTGATACTTGTTCCTGTTGCAAGCGTCACAACCTTGAATGTGTTGCTGGATCTTACGCTTCATTCCTTCCCACCACAGCAACCCAGAAATTCTTTTATAGGTCCTGAAAAATCCGGAGTGGCCTCCAACAGCGGAGTCATGAAATTCATACAAAATCAGAGGGATTCTCGGGGAATCCTTTGGAATGACTAGCCTTCCCTTGTAGTAGAGTCTTCCCCCCTTGAGTTCAAACCCTTGCTGAACAACGTTTCCCTGCACTAACCCCTGCATGATGGCTTGAAGCTTGCTGTCCTTTTGTACTTCTTCCTCTAATCCTTCCCATTCTTGAAAAGTGACAGCCGAAATTGCTCCAAAATAGTGCTGTCTAGAGAGGGCATCAGCTACCCTGTTCTCCTTCCCCGCCTTGTATCTTATCTCAAAATCAAACCCCATCAATTTGGCTACCCATTTTTGCTGCTCTTCCCCCATCATCCTTTGGTCAACCAGAAATTTCAGGCTTCTCTGGTCTGTGTTTACTATGAATTTTTTTCCCAATAGGTAGTGCCTCCATTTCTGCACAGCCAATACTATTGCCATCAATTCCCTCTCATAAGCTGACTTTTGCCTAGCTCTTTCCGAGAGAGTGTGACTCCAAAAAGCTACTGGCTTACCTCCTTGCATGAGGACAGCACCTAATCCCTTCCCAGAAGCATCAGTCTCTATCACGAACTCCTTTTCAAAACAGGGGACAACAAGTACAGGCAGAGAAGTCATCGCTTTTTTTAGTTTCTCAAAAGCCATTTGGGCCTCCGGGTTCCAATTAAAGGCATCCTTCTTAAGTAATTGAGTCAAAGGCCAAGCTATTCTCCCATAACCCTTTACGAATCTCCTATAGTAGCCGGTTAACCCCAGAAATCCACGTAGCCCCTTCAAATCAGTGGGGGCTGGCCAAGATTCTACTGCTTCTATTTTCTTTGGATCAGCAGCCACCCCTTGTTCTGAGACAATATGCCCCAAATATTCTATCTGTGGCTGCCCAAAACTACACTTCTTCAGGTTAATAAAGAACTGGTTTTTTTTTAACCGGTCAAGACTCCACTCCACATGTTCTAAATGCTCCTCCATTGACTTACTGAAGACCAGAATGTCATCAAAAAACACTAGAACGAACCTCCGCAAGTAGGGCTTAAGAATCTGATTCATCAAAGCCTGGAAGGTAGATGGGGCATTAGATAACCCGAAGGGCATTACTAGGAATTCATAATGCCCTTCATGGGTCCTAAAAGCCATTTTCTCAATGTCCCTTTCTCTCATTCTTATCTGATGGTAGCCAGACTTCAAGTCTAGCTTTGAAAAATTGCAGCTCCACCCAATTCATCTAGTAGCTCATCAATCACCGGAATGGGAAACTTATCAGGGATAGTTACTTAGTTCAATGCCCTATAGTCTACACAAAACCTCCAGCCACTATCTTTTTTCTTAACCAAAAGTACAGGACTAGAGTAGGGACTAATACTGGGCCTAATAATTCCAGCACTGAGCATTTCACCCACAATTTTTTCTATTTCATTTTTTTGAAAATATGGGTACCTGTAAGGCCGCACATGGGGTATGGGGGTTCCTTCCTTCAAATTAATGGCATGGTCATGATCCCTTGGTGGAGGTAAGCTCGATGGAGATTTGCAAATGTCCTCAAAGTCCTTCAACAACATTTTAAACTCTTCAGGCAGCTTCATTTCCAGACCTTTCCTCAGTATCTGCTCAAAGTAGCGGTTATAAGATACCCTTCACCATCATCTTTCAAAGCCTTAAGGGTGGTCTTCCAAGTAGCATGGGCCTTGCAGAGAGCGGGGTCCCCTTGAATCTTCCTGATGTCCCCGTTTTCTGTCCACCTTATGAACATCTTCTGGAAGTTTGCCACAATTGTTCCCAGACTCTCCAACCATTTCATTCCTAGTATAGCATCTACTCCCCCCAGACTCAGCAAGAAGAAAGGTTGGGTGATCTGTACACCTTGTACCTCCAGCAGCACCTTGTCACAAACCCCCTTGCTTCTTATTTTTCTGCCTGTACCTAGCTGCACGATAAACTCCAGTGTTTCTTGCACCTCTAATCCAAGTTCACGAGCTAGAGGCCCCGAGAGAAAATTGCTTGTAGCGCCACAGTCAATCAAGATTGTGATCTCAATCCCCTTCAGAATCCCCTTCAACTTGAATGACCTTCGGGAGGTGAAGCCCCGTAAGCTTTTGAGGGAAATTTGTAGGGTCTTGAGCTCTACCTCCAACCCATCTTCTTCATCAGCTCCGGAATCTTCTTCGGAAGTTCCTCCCTCTAGGTCTTCCACCAACAACAATCGGAAGTGCTTCATTTTGCAAACATGGTCGCGCCCCCATCGTTCCCCACACTTAAAGCAAAGCCCCTTTCTACTCCTCTCTTGGATCTCAGCCTGAGTGAGTCGCCTTCCTTGCCCCTGTTTGTCGCCAGAACCCCTTTCCTCCCTCTTTGGTGTGCTTTCTGCTCTCTGATCTCTAGTGGCTGAGCTTTTCAGTATGTAAGGCCCCGGTTTGAACAAATTTGGGCCCTTGCTGGAGCCTACTCCCCTTTCTATCGAGTGCACTCCGCCTCCTCCCCACTCAATATTCCTTTGCTCTAACATTTGGGCCTTGTCTTTTATTTCTGAAAGAGAGCCCAATTCGAGGCTTTTAATCTCAGCCCCAATCTCTCCCTTGAGCCCATTAACAAAGATCCCTATCAACACTTCCCTGTCCAATGTTCTCATGGGCCCAGAGATCCTCTCAAACTCTTCAATATACTCCAAAACGGACCCAGTTTGCTTGACCCGCAGCAAAGGCCCATATGGGTCCTTCACCATCCCCGGTTGGAACCTTCTCAACAGAGCATTCTTGAACGAACGCCATGAAGGAACCAACGTTTGCTCCTCCCATGTTTGAAACCAGTAAAGAGCCCTGTCTTCAAGAGCCAGAACCACTACATCCATCCTTTCCTCCCCTTGAATCTCATTCACTTGGAAATACCGCTCAATCTTTACCAGCCATCCTAAGGGATCATTTCCTGCGAACAAGGGAAGCTCCATTCTTCTGTCTCTGTTTCGTCGCGGCTGATGAGGGCTACGCGAGTTCGGCGGCCGGCTCCGCCATGAGTTCCGATGGCGCGACGACCTTCTTCGGGAATGGGGGGAGTTGCTACCCTCTCGGTTACGAGACCTCGAGAGCCGCGACTCGTTGTGAGGAGAAGAAGAGCCCTGAGGTCCTCCACTGCCTCTGGAACCCTCGTTCCATTGGTCATCAGCAACCACCCGGCCCCGATTTCTCCTTGGTGGTGGCCTCGCAGAAGACCGGCCCCGACGGCGTACCCTCATGTTCTGCATCAGCTGCACCAGCGTCTTTTCCACATTCTCCAAACGGCCTTCCATGTTGCAGTTCCTACGTTTCACCCACAGCTCCAGGAAAGAGCTCTGGTACCAAATAATAGAAACCAAAAAAATAGAATAGCGGTATTGGAAGAAAACTGTGCTATTAGCACTTAGAGGAAAATAAACTTCTGCTAAATGCAATACAGAGAGAAAATGAAAGAGCACTAAAGCAGCCCTCACTCTCCTATGCCTAGCCTTTTCCTAAGAAAATTGTCTGCCCCCCTCTACCCCTAGGCCTCGTAACAATTATACCCTTTTCCTAATTGTTCCCTCACGCCCACCACCCGCCAAAGACACACACTCATGCTGCCAAAGTACAAAATCAATTGGGTCCCACAATATCAACATTCCCTGATTCTTTCATTCCCTTAGCACCCTTGTATTTCTTTCTTTTGTACACTTGTATCCCCTTGGGAAATAGGTCCCTAACATAATACAATAAGGTAATCCTATTTATAAGGTAAAAATAAAATCTAATCATAATGACAAAATCAACCTAAATAAATATAAATCAGTCTAAGATATGATATGAAATATTCTAAAATATTAATAGATATTTCCCTATTTCTAACACTCACCCTCAAGCTAAAGCTTACTAAGCTTTAAGCTTGTTACAATTAAACCCTTAAAATATAAAAGAACCTCCAAGAAAGACTAGCAAGGCAACTCAGGGATGTTGGATACGTCTGAAAAGATAACACAACAAGGTAGCTGGAACGATTATCAGCTCGAACAATATGTTAAAGAATTGCATGACTAGGAAGAAGAAGAGACACAACTATCAGTTGAGTTTTTAAACAGCAATTAAGACTGTAAATGGTCCAGTAGTGAAGGTCCGAAGAGACAAGATAAAGGCTAGAAGACTCCCAATACATGTAACAATAGATTGTAAGAACAACATATGGAAGCCTTGAACAATTGAAAAATTGGAAATCCAAAGCCAAAAGAGCATATCACCGTCATGATTGAGTGAAAATAAACATCCCCATTGGTATGATTCACAATGGAAGGATGGTAGGAAGCACAACCAAATATTTATTACCCACAATCATGGGTCATCCAATACACGACATCTACAAAGTGCATGGTTGGCGAAATGGTGGGTAGATCCGGAAAGGGCAAGGCGTCGCGACTACGGTAGTGGTGGAGCTAGCCTGTATGGTCGCCGGACGCACCTCCATGCGCGTGAAGGCAGAGGCGGGTGAACAGTATAGTGGAAAGCAGCGGTGGCGTGTGGCAGCACGTCAGACATCAGATCGGGACCGACCCGCGCCAGGTTGGCGCGCAAGAGAAAGCGATCTTTGGGGTGGGGTCAGATGCCAGAATCGTCGCCGGAAAACTCCCCGACAATGAAGAAGAGTGGCGGAGAGTGATGAACAGTGGCTTTTGACTGTTTTCGTGTGCGGCTTTTAAGGATAGGCCACGCAGGAGGAGGCGAGTACGGTGTTGGGCTCTTCAACCGAGATCAGCACCGAGAAAAGCCACCAAAGACAATGGCAGGTGTGGACAATGGTTCTCTTACTGTTGGAAGTGTGACACAGCAGAGTGAGGAAAAGTCAAGACACTGCCGGAAGGGTTGATGGACAAAGTCGTCGGGGGCAGCGGCAGCTGTGGAGACCAGAAAAGTTGCCGGAAAAGTGGTTGGCAATTGCAATAGAAACAGTGGTGGTTTGATCTTAATTTTTTAGAAAGCAAGAACATTGTCAAACCTATAAAAAGAATTGAAGGGCTTGACAAACAAAGCAATGGTGGGATAGAAAGAAAAGTAAAGATAGTGGGGGATACAGGACAATTGAGCTCCAAATTAGTGGAATCTCTATAGCCGAACAATAGACACAGGTCATGGTGGATGGTACCGCTCTGATACCATATTGAAATTGAGGGTTTTAAATAATGGAGGAAGAAAAGATAAAGAGTAGAGACTCAATAATATGAAAGTATATTTGATATATTGTGTTGTGATTGTAACACAATAAGGTAATTCTATTTATAAGGTAAAGATAAAATCTAAACATAATGACATAATCAACCTAAATAAATATAAATCAATCTAAGATATGATATGAAATATTCCAAGATATTAATAGATATTTCCTTATTTCTAACAGCCATCATAGATGAGTTATTGGATGGATTAATGGGTGCTACCATGTTTTCCATGGATGGTAGAAGGTGACATTGGCAAGACAGCATTTTGAACTCATGAAGGTCATTATGAGTTCCTTGTCATGCCATTTGGTCTAACCAATGCCCCCTCCACCTTCCAAGCCTTTATAAATGACATCTTGAGACCCTTTTTATTTTTACCATGATATCCTTGTGTATGGTAAGGATGAGAAGTCTCATGCAACCCATCTCACAGTCGTATTTGAGGTACTTCTACAGCAGAGCCTTGTTCTCAACAAGAAGAAATGTGATTTTGGGGTTAGGACATTGGAGTATTTGGGCCATATAGTTTCAGCAGAGGGGGTGGATGCAGTTCCTCGACAGTGGCCAGTACCTAAGGACTTGAAAGCTTTACGAGGTTTCGTTGGTTTGACCGGTTATTGCAGGAAATTTGTGAAAGATTATGGAGTATTGGCCAAACCCCTAACTGAATTGACAAAAAGGAGTGCATTCCAGTGGTCTAGTGCAACGCAGGATGCATTTGATTGCCTTAAGCGGGCAATGGCAGACCTGCCAATATTGGCAGTACCAAACTTTTCCAAGTCATTTGTGTTAGAGATAGATGCTTCCAGTGATGGCCTTGGTGCTGTCTTATCCCAAGATGGCAGACCTATCACCCACCTCAGTAAGGCACTCTCCCCCAAGGGCTCAATAGAAGTCAACATACGAGAAGGAGTTGATGACAATTGCGTTTGCGGTCCAAAAGTGGTGCCACTATCTTTTAGAGCGCCATTTTGTTATCATGACAGACCATAGAAGTCTCAAGTTCTTAACAGACCAGAGATTATTTGGGGAGGATCAGCTGAAACGGACTTCCAAACTCATGGGGTTTGATTTTGAAATCCAGTTCAGACCAAGGTTAGAAAACAGGGCTGTAGATGCCTTATCTTGGCAGGTACTGTTCCAGGCAATATCAGGAGTGCAAGCTAGCATGTGGGACACTATAGCTGCCGAAATTCAAGATGCACAACTACAATAGATTATTCATAGCCTCAATCAGGGAAATCATGATTTTCCAGGATATAGCTTACACCAAGGGCATTTGTTTTACTAAGGCAGGGCTGTTATTCCTAAGGGACTCTTCCCAAGTTCCCGTTTTGCTAGCAGAATTCCATGACTCACCATCAGGGAGACATTCAGGGTTTTTCAGGACATATAAAAGGCTGGCTGCTGTTGTGTTTTGGCGAGGAATGAGGCAGCAAATGATTGTTATGTCACTAATTGCCAGGTGTGCTAAACCAATAAATATGAGGCTTTGTCACCAGCTGGCCTACAACAACCATTGCTCATTCCAACTCAGCCGTGGTCTGAGATTTCCATGGATTTTATCTCAAGACTCCCACATTCAAAGGGTAAAGATGAAATCATGGTTGTAGTGGACCACCAACTAAATTTGCCCACTTTCTAGCCTTATCACTTCCTTTTTCAGCTAAGGATGTAGCTCAACATTTTTTGAAAGAAATCATGCGCTTGCATGGTTTTCCCTCAGCAAATTCCGGTCTGAACTATTCTATGCTGCAGGGACCAAATTGAAATACAGTACTTCCTACCATCCTCAAACGGATGGCGAAACAGAGGTGGTGAATCACTGTTTAGAAACTTAACTTCATTGCTTTGTTGGCTCTAAACCAAAGCAATGGGTGGACTGGTTATCATGGGCTGAATATTGGTTCAACACCACGTTCAATTCTTCCACTGAGACTTCCCCATTCCAGGCCCTCTATGGTAGATCACCATTGGTCCTGTTCAGGGGAGAAACTTAACCCTCTAAGGTCCCTAAAGTTCAGATGTTAGTAGCTTCGAGAGATGAGGTTCTTGCTGATTTGAAATCTAATCTGGAAGTAGCTCAGTAGAGAATGAAGTATTTTATTGACAGACATAGGAGAGAAGTGAAGTTTGCAGTGGAGGACTGGGTGTTAATGAGAAGCAAAGCCCGAGATTTTATGGCCCATATCAGGTGCTGGAGAAGATCAGAATAGTAGCTTACAAGCTGGCCCTGCCGCCAGATTGCAAATTGCACCCTGTTTTCCATGCTAGCTGCTTGAAGAAAGCGCTCCCATCACAGGTAAAACCATCTGCACTTCCACCAGGGCTGTCTGAAGAAGGAATTCTACAGGCTGTCCCAAAGGAATTGCTGCAAATCCGCCACTCACCACAGGGTGCAACTGAGGTACTGGTGAAATGGAAGCATCTCCCTGCCCATGACAATTCATGGGAATCACTGGAAAAGCTGCAGGAGCAATTCCCAAAGGCTCACCTTGAGGACAAGGTGATTTTGTAGTGGGGTTAGTGTTAAGGATGCAATGTATGGGCAGGTGTATAAGAGAAGGAATAGAGGAAATAAACAATAGCCGTTAGTTAGTTGAGGGAATTGACAGCTGGAAAAGTGGTTAGTTTAGGAGGGAAAAGCAGTTAGGACAGATATAGGAGAATAAAAGGAGGACAGGAGAAGAAGGGTTTCTATTCATTTTTGTACATTGTTGTGAGAGCTAGAGGACTCACCATTCCTCTGTATTCTGTATCAGTCTAGGGTTCTTGGTGATTGCCAAGCTATCCCCAATTCAATAACACACACATTCGGTCATTTAGAAATACTAGTTCTAACACAAAACTTACGTAATTTAAACTAAGAAGATACAAAGATTTGTTAGCAAAACATCAAAAGTTGTAACTTGTTTGGATAATGCTGCAAGTGACCCACCAATATACCTTTTTCTCCATGATGCACCACTGTAAGCAACTTTCTAAAATTCTTAATCATGCATAACTAAGGCTAGAAGAAAAATTACAAAATGATTTGGAGCTAAGCTAAGCAATTGAAAATGTTAACATATCATGTGTTTTATTGTACATTATTTTGTGTACAGATTTATTCTATGTTAGACTCCAATTGCAAGGTATGGGATTTGGAGTCCTACATCGAAAGTATGGGATTTCGATTGTTGGTTTATAAGGCCTTGGGCTCTCCAACTACAATGGCTAGCTTTTGTGGTGTGGTTCTCCCATGGTTATTATCAATTGGGATCAGAGCCTCCACCATGTCCCTCAACTGTAATCAAGCAGCGCAGGTGGTGACACTAGCATTGCAGTGTTCACCTGGGTCAAGTGAACTAGTCACAGGATTAGGGAGCCTACCTGCTTAGGCGCAAGGGGTGTGGAGCATGGTGGGATGTTAGGATCCAATTGCAAGGTTTGGGACTT
The DNA here is from genome assembly GCA_031216125.1 of Dalbergia cochinchinensis. NCBI lineage: Eukaryota > Viridiplantae > Streptophyta > Magnoliopsida > Fabales > Fabaceae > Dalbergia > Dalbergia cochinchinensis. The sequence goes on from CM062371.1 coordinate 28,189,339, forward strand.
GGAGTCCCACATCGGAAGTATGGGACTCCAATGGGGGGTTTATAAGGCCTTGGGCTGTAATAGCTAGCTTTTGTGGTGTGGTTCTCCCAAGGTTCTTACCATCTATTGTCAATTGTCTATATATTGTGTATTCCCTGTACAGTAAAAATTACGTTCAGCCATTTTCATATTCCCTTTCAGGTGAAAATACATTTACGTGGCGCCATGCAAAAGTTAGTGTAGGAAGATGACCGCTCTTAATTTCTTCTGTCCTTACTAGTTAATATGAAACTGTACAATTTTCCAGGCTATACCCAAGTTTGCCCCATGTAGCCAACAGAAAATATACCCACTGAAGGCATCTATGTACAATTTTGTTGAAAGCAATGGCAAAATGGCGTTAATAGTGTATTATATCAGATCATACCAAACAAAGATACTGAACAGAGTCATTATTCATTTCTGGTCTTACTAAACAAAACACAGGAATGAGCATTCCACTCCATTCCATTTCATTTCACTCCCACTCCTATTCCCATTCCCGTGCCATCATAACCCATTTCATTCAACCACCTGAACATGGAATAAACCGCCACTATGAAGTATTTCTTTGGGTAAGTTAGAGGTATAAAACCAGTACTCGTCAAGAACCATCTCTTCTAAAGGCATGTATTTGGTAAAGGCCCTTGAATATTTTTATATCAAACACACTCTCATGCAAGAGCCTTTGGTCCAGGAATGTGGATGATGCACAATGGGGGGGCAACAAATATTGAACTATAGATTACACGGTCATCGAGTATGTCAAGAACCAATTCTCCAAAAAGCTTAAGATGTTTTATATCGAAAATTATTGAGTCCAAGCCATCTTCCCATCTTTATATGCATAAGACCATAACAAATGCAATATCAAAAAGGGTAAAAAAAATGAAAAACCTCATGTGCTGGAGCTGAAAAGAGGGGGGAAAAAGTACCTGAATTCTTCCATCAGCATTCCATGGTGTTTCACCATGACGGACCACAACAATCTCCGCACACTCACGATGGGGAAAGCTATAACCCACATCATCTCACGATTAGTTTGAGAAGTTCATTCAATTAGAAAAAAGTTGATACAAGTGAATTATTTCCCTTTCCATGTTCCATTTTCAAATGCACAGACATGAGAGATGCATCATAAAATAAATAATAATATAAATGGAGAAACGTGTGAGAAGTTCGGAAGAGATAAAGAGAAGGAACCTGGAGTCGGATTCGGTGAAAGAAGACTCAGCCATTTTGAGTGAGTGAGTTGAGTGACGAGTCAGAGCGAAGGTTAGGGTGCGTGTTTTGGTCGCAGCAGCGAAGAATTTGAAGCGCAGAGAAGAAGGAAGAGGCTGCTGTGGTGGAGGACGAGTGGAGCGAGAATAACTATGTCTATGTGATATGCAAATGTTCTTCTTGTTGGCACATAGTGGGTTCATTCCCTCGCAGATTCGCTAATAGCGTTAGATGCGCGATGTCAACGGTTCAATTGGTCAGTGGTTCAATAATTTGACCATTTGGGAACAAATGAAGAAATTTGTGCAGGTTTGGAACTTACCACGAATTGGAATTAAAAATTTAATTTCAATTTTCATATTCAAAGTAATATATAAAATTGGAAAATCTACTTTTTTGAAATTTAAAAATAACTAAAATGAGTTCATTGAAATCTAAATATCCTATAAATTGTCAATTGTGGAATTTATTAAACGTCTTTACTTAGTAAAGTTTGTATAACTATTTTTTTCTTTCTCATTTATTTTTTAACAATCATATTATAACTTTTGAGTAAACCCAAATTAAAAATGTAAGATTCTAAATCAATCATAATATTAAAAAAATTAAGATTGTAGCATAGAATTTTTAAAAAATCAATTAATTGGAATTAAAATTCTATATTATAAGTTCAATTCTATCAGCCAAACAAAATCTTATTTGACAAATAATGTGTTCAATGTAAATAGATATTCCTAGTAAATATAGATAAAATTGATTATAACTTTTCGCTAATTTTATTTATATCAAAAATGTTTTTTGTAAAAAATATTCACGGGTTTGCTTGTGTTCATACCATTGTAAATGATTCAGGGTTATTTACTTTCGGTCCATATAATGCATATAACTTTGGTTACTGGTTGGACATGTTCGTTGGCTTTAAATGAATTAGCAATATTCGATCCCTTCGACCCTGTACTTAACCCAATGTGGAGACAAGATATGTTCATTATACCCTTCATAACTTGTTTAGGAATAACCAAGTCATGGAGCGGTTAGAGTATCATAAGGGGTAGCTACGATAAATCCAAGTATTTGAAGTTATGAAGGTGTGGCTGGAGCACAAATTGTGTTTTTCGGCTTATGCTTTTTGGCGACTATATGGCATTGGCTCTATTAGGATCTAGAAATTTTTTGTGATGAATGTGCAAGAAAACCCTCTTTGGATTTGCTAAAAATCTTTTGAATTCATTTATTTCTTTCGGGAGTGACTTGTTTTGGTTTGGCGCATGTTATCTAATCGGATTGTATGGTCCTAGAATATACGTGTCCGATCCTTGTGGCCTAACCGGAATGGTGCAATCCATAAATCTCGCATGAGGTGTAGAAGGTTTTGATCCTTTTTAAAGTTCTTTATTAGAAGTCAAAACTAACTATTTTAGATTATGGTATTTTTAACAAGATAATAATTTTAAGTACTAAATATTATATAGATGAATTACCCATTTTGGTTTTTGAGAAAAAAATTAGAGACAAATTAGTTCCTTAGGATTTAACAGTCCACATTGGTCTCTCACAATTACAAAAATAAATTAAAAAATAATAATATCGTCCTTCTATGCAAATCCATATAATTATTTAAAATTATATGAATCTATATAAAGAGACCAATTTTCCCCTTGCTTAAATTGTGATAGACTAATAGGGAACTTTTAAATTTTGAAGGACCAATTTGTTCTCCGAAATATCTGTCAGGAAGCAAATTGGGGGTTTATTTTATTATATGATAGGCTTAAAAGCATGTTTAGTCCCCATTGCTAAAATATAGTCCATTAATTGTAGAATTTTCCTATAGATTTTATTCACAAGTAATACTTGCAGAGTTTGCTACAAATTTCACATTTTGAGCAACCCTATTGGTATTTTATTCACACATATTTCTTTTATATTTTATTCATAAGCAATACTTATCAAGCCTTAAAAATATATGTTGGTTAGGGTTTAAGGTTTGATGTTGAGTTAATGTTTGTGAATACTAAAGATCAAATATCTGATATATTAACCAAACCATTAGTTATGGATCACTTTTGTTATTTGAAAAAGCTTTTGAACCATAAAAGTTTTAAAAATGTGCATCATATGCATACATACACTTTCTGAAGCCCCCTAATAAGACTCTGAATTGAGGCCTATGAAGAAAATCATCAAGACAAGTTTAGAATATCAACTTACGAGATCAGAAAGTAGATTAGAGGTTCAGAATATAGGTCAGAAAGCTACATGGGTTCAGAATATGGAAAATCTTTCAGAAGAAAGCTCGAAAAATAGAATGAAGAATGGTTAATGGCAAGATAATTCCCACCATTTAGAGTTTCTCTCTCCTATGTCGTGTCAATTTCAAGACTTTTGGTCACATCACATTAAAAACTTCCCATACCTCACACATTTTACATTAAAACCTTTCATCTTCAACCTCAAACACTTTTCTCTGAACCTCAAGCTATTTCACATTTTCTGCAAACCCTTGCTCCCACAACATCTCATTATCTGAAACCCTCAATCTCTTTACTTCATCTTTCTCTAAACCTAACTCCAATGGCAGAAGGCAAACAACTTGAATACAGCATAGCTAAAAGGGGTACATTCCTTATGTACAATGAACCCCTAATAGAAGAGCATTATGTGACCAACTTCTCCCTAAGGAAAGTCACACCAAGGAAGAAACTAAGTAAGAAACTGCTCCATGAAGTCCATGTTCTAAAAAAGATCTTCTCATTTCAAGGCTGGGCAAATTTCTTAGAAATCTCTTATATGGTTTTCCCAGGAATGGTAACTACCTTCTACTCCTATCTAAAGGGTAGTTTGAAATCCATTCTCAAGACCTCTATCAGAGACAGTTTCATTGGAGTTTGACCCTTAGGATTGTCCAAGATAGTCAGGACACCTACTGTTGGAATCACATGCCTGGCTCACAACAATTGGTTCAAATCCCTTGGTGTCAGTGTGGAGGATGTTTCCAGGTATCTCACAAACTCCCCTATACATAATTTGAGTGAAATTACCACTGCCATGCTAAGCCCTAGGGCCAGAAAAGTCTTTATTGTGATTCAGTTTACCATTCTCCTAAGATTGGGAAGCATTCATATGCTTATTGGGATAGACTACACATGTTGTTATATTGTTTGCTAGCAAAGAAGAAGGTGAACTTGCCCAATGTGATACCCCAAGTACACATGTCCTTGGACAAGTTTAGTACAACCCTAGGATCCCCTGGGACCCACCCGTGTTGCAGGGAAGGCCCTAGATACATGAAGGGCTAAGGGGTGAAAAGCTAGAGCTACTGCTATAGAATTTTGCAAAGTAGGCTCACTGCAGTGAGTGAGCCCGATGACAGTATAGTGCAAAATAACATAGTTTTGATAAGTGAGATCTCTACTCTTATAAAACACCCCCAAATCGGGCTTCCCACAGCAAAAATTGAATCCTTCCTCCCAAACACTTCTCCAGCCCTTTCTCTCTCAATCCATCATCATTCATTCTCCTTCCAAGATCAAAGGTAAGAGTTTTTGAGGCTTTCGTCATCTCCTTTATTTCCTTTTCATGTTCCATGGTTTGGGCTTTGTTGTTTCTCCCATTATTGTCAAGTGGGGGTGCTCTTTTATTATTGTTAAAGTTAATGTAGAGTTATCTAGAGGTGATTAGAGTCTGATCATGGGTCAATGTTGCTCTATAGCAGTTGTTGGTGCCATTCTAAGCTCTCAAGGTCAAGTTGGTGGTGCCCACATACTCCCGGCTTCAAACGGTGAGTAGGTTCAAACTCATGGTCTTAATTTTAAGCATTATGAGTATGTTCTTGCATTATATTGGTTAACTATGACATTAATGTAGGTGAAAATGTGCATGAGAATGGGGGTTGAATCGTGCATTAATCTTTTTTCATTTTCTGAAGCTTTTGAAAAAGATTACTATCAAGTATAAAACTTGTAGTGTTGTAGAAACATAGTTAGTGGCTTGAGAAAGTTACTTTCTAAACATTATTGAGATAACATAAAAAGTAGGGTATATATAAGATCGATGGTAAGGGAACAAAGCAATAAAGGTAAATAAAAGAGATCAGGATAAAAGAGAAAGTACACAAAGAATTTTATACTGGTTCGGCAACATGCCTACATCCAGTACTTAACAATTGTTGAGGTTTCACTATAACAGCAACTTTCTCAATCTGAGAAAGTAAAGATGGATAGTCTTTTCATTAGCCTTCCTAAGCTATCATCCAAGGATTTCAGAAATCACCTATAATCAAGGATTTTAAGTAGTTCTGTACAATACTAGCCTTTTCAAGCTAACATGAGTACTCTTGACTCTGGCCTCTCTAAGCCAGCCTGTGACTGATAGGCAACTCCTTCAGCATATTGTTAGTAATCTTTCCCCAGCCTCTCCAAGCTACAAGTAGTCTTGATATTGACCTCTCCAAGCCCAACTGAGTAGTCTTGACTCCGGTCTCTCCAAACCTAACTGAGTAGTCTTGACTTCGGTCTCTCCAAGCCTAACCATGTGCAGTAGCAACCTTTACTGACACGTTGAAAATAGTTTTACCCCAACTTTTCCAAGCTAAACCGTGATAAGTAAGGACACCTTACTATCGTGTTGCAAGTAGTTTTATCTTAACCTATCCAAGATATGCCTCGCTCTGATCACTAACGGATCAAGGATATAAAGGTTAAGTGTTTGGGTTGCCACTCAAACTAACCTACACTCAAGTTTCCTTAAAGATGATACATTTAAAAAGTTCCTGGGAAAACTCGAAAGACTTCCTTCTTCTACTTCTTCCATAAGAAGAACAAAAATCTAACTAAGAATATGGAAAAAAGATTTTCTTTACACTTTAAGGATAAAATTGATTACATGATGAGCATTGAATATTCTAGGAAGTGGGTATAAGCAAAAAGACACACAAGAAGGGGTGTTGAATCGTGTTTGACCTTTTTCTGCTTTTAAGGAAGATCTGAAAAACTAAGATGAAAGTGCTATCAAGATGAACTTATAGCGCAGTGAAAATTTATGCTAAGCACCTACAGTAAGCTAGCTTTCTGAACTCAATTAAAAACATAGAGAAATATTTAAAAGCTTAAACTTGAATGAGAAAAAAGGATAAATGATAGAAAAACAAACACAAAGGGATTATACTGGATCGGCCAATCCTACCTACATCCAGTTCTCGACCACTATTGAGTTTCATTACTTCTTCCTCCAACCAGAGAAAGAGACAAGATAGTCTTTTCAATAGCCTTCTCAAGCTTTGACCAATCGATCAGAAGACTCTTCTACTGTCTTACACCAAGTAGTTCTTTACCAGCCTCTCCAAGCTGAACTGAGTGGTCTTGAATGAGCCTCTCCAAGTTAAACCCGTGACCAGTAAAATTCAGTTACTGACATGTTGCAAGTAGTATTTGACAAGCCTCTTCAAGCTATCTCACATTGATCTCTATTGGATCAAGATTACAATGGTTACAAGTTTGGGTTGCCATTCAAACTGTCCTATACGCAAGATTTCTTTGAATATACAATGAAAAGCTCTAAAAATCTTGAATGACTTCTTTCAAGGAAAATTCTTCCTCAAAGGAAAACATGATCAATGAAGTGTAAAAAGAAGATTTTTTTTACAAGGAAATTATTTTAAAGAAATACAAACGGATGAAGAAAGAACTTGATAGTTTTTTTGCTCTTTTGTTAAGCATATATTTGACAAACTTGAAGAGCACCACATCTCTATTTATAGAGGTCTTCCTGAGACCGTTGCCTTTAGACACATCTTCTAGGATACGTGTCAATCACTTATTTATGTCTTGGAAAAATAGTCTAAAAGAGTAGTTAGTCTTCTTGTTAGCTATATTGTAGAAGCCGTTGTGAAATAGAGGAGACTTCTGATGATCTTCAGAGAATACCTCCTACTTTCTGAACCATGGTTTCTGAACTTTCTTTTCTAGAGCACGTTGACATTTCTCTTTAAAGGCAGAAGAGATGAATAATCGGTTCTAACATCGGATTTAACTTTTCCATGGGCGCTTGATGCGAGCTGTCGCAACTCGCAATAAATTAGAATTTATAAAGTGCTAAGTTGCACAAAAAATGTAATAAAGGGCACAACCAAGGTTGTCTCTCAAGGAGGCTTCAATACATAGTTGAAAAATTAGGGATTTGGAAGAATGAAAATTAAAACAATTAAAATTAAAAGTCAATAACAATGAGATAATAGCAACAATGAAGAAAGCACTAGTGCAAGGTATTCCTAGGATTGGAAATCAATTATTATTGACCAAATATTAAACACACTGATGGCTATTAATAATAAATTACTGGCAATTCTACTAGTGATTAATCAACCTCTAGAATTTGACCAATGCAAATAACTAATAAATGACGATGGCCAATTTATTTAGAAATCACATTGATTTAATGAACCAATTACTATAGCCTAACCGCTTATCGGAAAGTTAATTATAATGTTCTCCCTCAAACATAAACCAAGAGATCTATCAATTTATGCCCAAAGGATTTTCCTAAGCGACAATCGCCAATTTAGTTATTTCAATAAAGATTATAGGAATCACCATAATAATTAAAAGAATAGAAACTGCAGAACATTAAGAAAACCAATGTATTCAATATAAACAAAGGGTCTCAAATGTTATCCCAATCCATCCAGAAATCCCCATACTAATAAAGAAATTTACTCCTCTATTTATGGAGGATTACAATAATAAAGATAAAAGAACCTAAAAATAATAGCAATGATCCTTGTCACAATCTCCAAGACAAAGCACCTTCACCAATGGAACCCTTAAAGAGAGAAGAATAGAGAAGGAGAGAAGAGAGATATATAGAGAGAATAATAGCAACTAAAAGTGACGGCTTAAAACTGAGTACAAAGCTAGGGTAAAAGCCTATAACAATCCTTTAAATACTGCTATCTAAAATAGTCCAAACTGGGCCCAAAAACAGGTTAAATAAACTGTTCTACATCATCGCATGAGCATTGCAGTGCTAATGAGTGCTGCGGCACTCAACAGTGAGCTTTGCTGATGACTGCTATTTTGCGTTGGATAGAATTGAATCTAGCCTCAGCATTAGAAATAGTAATTGTAGCCCACTGAATAAGCTTTCTAATGCCACCAAAATCACCTCAATTGGACATCTGTAGCTCCAGATATTATGAAAATACTAACTGGAAGTCAAGTTGGACAACATCAGAACATTGGCAACCTTTAATCCTACAACTCGATTTTCACCAAGATACTCTTAGAACTAGGTTTTGAGCTGAACATGAAAGTTGCAGAGGACTTCTTAAGCTTTCTAAAACATCTTTATTTGTCTTTATCCGATCCCTTATTCTTGACAATTACATTTGATCCAAAGCTCCTGTACTCAGGACCATACTCAAAGAGACAAGTCAAACATAACAGGATGTGATTACAAATTATTCCGTAATCAATGCAAAAGTCATCAATTTTATCAAAATCACACAATGAAGAATAAATCAAAATCTTTATTAATTGTGTCAACAACACATTAAAACTCATGTAAAAAGCTAATGTTTAGAAGTAAGATAAGTGGCACAAATGCCCCTTATCAAACTCCCCCATAGTTAAGCCTTCACATGTCCTCATGTGGAACTAAGATCAAACCAATACATAGATGAGAAACAGTAAACAAGGACTATAGTAGACTCCTAACCTAAAATGCATGATGCATGAAATTAAATGACAATACACCAATCCAATGAACCTAGAGGCACAAAGTAGGTTTTCACACCAACAATCAAGAGAATTACAACAAGCAAGGCATGATCAACAACATAGCACATAAGGTAGAATTCATATATGATGTATGAACCAAGTACAAAAATCCTCCCAATGTCAGTGTTTACCCCTCATTCACTCAAGTGTTTTGGGTTATGATGCACACTCAATCACCTCAAATGAAAATTCATTACCACAAGCTTACTGCAGGTCTCATTCTCCATTTTGTCACACACATATGCATACTGAATCAAGAGGACTTACCTTTGGTTGTAATGGGGCTTGGGTGAAGGTGGATAAAAATATAGGCCAATGGGGTTAAACCTCAAGTCAAAGGAGAGCAAATGCATACACCAAGTACCTAAGGATACACTTTTGTCCAACTCAACACAATTACAGGTCTTTCTTTTGCAATGTGGCACACCTTCAACCAAACTTTTTTTTTGTTCAAGATTTTGTTTTTTCTTTTTCTTTTTTTAAAATCAAATTTTTTTTCTTCTTGGTGTGCCACTTGCCGAATTTATTTTTGTACACATTGTTCCTCCATCACACTTAAATTGGGGCATGTTCGCATGCTCTCCCTTACACTTATGCTCAAGCAGATATAAGAGTTGCACAAATGCTCTCCTAAGCCTAAAAGGTTGGAAATTTTCTTGGTTTTTCACTTTTGGCTAAAGATGTGCTAAAACAAAAGAATGGGCAATAAGGCTCAAAAGGGCTAAACAGTGGTAACATGTAAAGGTTGGCTATATGGGCAAGTGGCTAAAAACAAGAAAAATGCCTCAATCATATTCAAGCATGCACATGGAAACATATTTTCAAGTAAGACCCTAAGCAACTTCTAGAACACAAATCCAAAAAGGGAAACACACATGAACAAATAAGCATGGCTCATGATAGTCCAATCAAAGAGGCTCAAAATCATACAAGTAAAAGTGCATGTACTCAATCTAATCAACACAATGAATCTACCAAGCATGCAACACAAAATAAAGTCAATGCCAAGTACGTTAATAAGGTGCATGTGATGTGAGCCTGTGCATGTAACCTCTAAGGTGCCAAAGGGATGGTGTAAAATGTAAATAAAAATAAAAATAATGCAAGACTCATAACTAAAAATAAAAATAAATAAAATTTTAAAAAATAAAAAATAAAATGAAAGTGCAAAGAAAAAAACTAATGGTGGTTGTCTCCCACTTAGTACTTTGCTTTAACGTCCCTAAGTTGGACGGTTAGGACCCTCATGGAGGGTAAGCAACTTCAACCCACAGATAGGCTATCTGAGCTTGCAGATCTATAGGAGTCTCATGGAGGTACATTAGCCGGTTCCCATCAATGGTGCACCAAACCATCATGGAGTTCTCTAACTCAATTGCACCATTAGGGTGCACATGGGTGACTAAGAATGGCCCCTTCCATCTAGACTTGGGTCTTCCAGTCATCAGTTTTACCCGAGGCTTATGCAGCAAGATCCATCACCCCTCACAAGGCTTCTTATCCAACATAGACTGGTCATGGAGCACCTAGCAAACTAATGACTGCTGCCTAGGTGGTGTACTTGTATCTGAAAACTTGGGACATTCTAAAACAACAAGTGCATCATATCCCATGGAAGAAGAAAAAGTTGAGAATGGGGAGTCTGGTTCCTTACAAACATCATCAACTAAAGAGTTAATGACATCAATGCCAAACAGAGTGTTCCTTATGGGGATGTTTCATAGCATCAGATAAATTAAATTGGATTTTCATGTTCCCATACTCCATGGATAATGTGCCAGCATGAACATCAATTAAGGTTCTAGCAATTTTCAAAAATGGTCTACCCAAGATCAATGTATGCTGGCTGGCATTGGTGTCATTCTCCATCTCAAGCACATAAAAATCAGCCGGGAATATTAAATTATTTTCCTAGACAAGAACATCTTCCAATACTCCCTCTGGTCTTGTGATGCTGTGGCTGGCTAGCTAAATTTGCAACCTAGTTAGCTTGAGCTCTCCAAAGTGCAAGGACTGGTACAATGATTTGGGCATAACATTAATGCCCGCCCCAAGGTCAGCTAGAGCTCTCATGATATACAAGTTCCCAATGGTACAAGGAACATAGAATGTGCCCGGGTCCTTGCACTTGGTTGGCAGGTTGCTTGGATTGATAATGGAGGAAGCATTGACCCCCATAGTCACTTTGTCCTCCCTACTACCCTTGATCTTCCTCTTATTGGTGCAAAGATATTTCAAGAATTTTGCATATTTAGGAATTTGCTTTATTACATCCAATAGAGGAATATTCACTTGCACTTTTTGGAAGGTTTCTAGTATGTCTGGATCTAAATCTGCTACAGTGACTTTCCTAGGTTGCATCCTCTGTGGGAATGGCAGTGGAGGAGTGAAGTCTGGAACCTTTGTAGATTTTGTGGAGCACTGTAGTGCTGGTTGACCACTATAACGCTCACCTGAATGCTTTTTAGACTTGTTTTCAGCTTGCTCCCCTTCCTGGACAAACCTAGTTACTTCTGGAATTTTGTCCCAGACATAAGAGTGATAGCACAGACATTTCCTTTTGGATTACGCACAGTTTGAGAGGGTAACCAGGTAGCTGGGGCCTACTGGCTCTAACTATTTTTCATCTGAGTTACCTCCTCTCTCATCTGGGCCTTTTCTCTTCTAATTTCCTGCATTTGCTCTATCATCAGTTTCATCATCTCAGTCACAGTAGGATCTAATAAAGGAGGTACAGGAAGGGCCGGTTACCTCTGATGAGGTGCCTGGTACTTTGCTGTGAAGGTTGGCCCTATTGTTGAGAATTATTTCCGTATTTCAAATTGGAGTGATTATTCTAGCTGAAGTTATAAGTATTCCCAAATGGGAACTGCCCTGTTTGATTCTGAGGTTAACTCTGGAAGGGGTATGTTGCTGCTACCCTAGTAGTTGAGTCATCTTGCAATGCTGGGCACATATAAGTGTAGTGGTCATTTGAAGTACATATGCCATAGACCTTAGAAACCACTAGAGTTGCTGTCTGGCTCACCATTAATTGCTGTATAAGGCTAGAAAATTATTGCAAAGTTTGGACCAACAATGGATTCTCTGGCTGGCTCACTCCATGAAGGCCTCTAATAGTTGTGGTTGCTCTGGAACCAAATTGCTAAAAATTGGCAGCCATATTCTCAATCAAAGCACCAGCCTTTTTCAGTGTCTTATCTAAGAACGCCCTTCCACTTGCAATATCAATCATGCACTTATTAGCAGGAACAAGACCTTCATAAAAGTATTGGAGGAGGAGTTGCTCTGGATTTTGATGGTTGGGGCAGCTGGCACAAAGAAGCTTGAAACGCTTCCAATACTCATGGAGAGTCTCATCTGACTGGCGGATTCCAGAGATCTCTTTTCTGATAGAAGCCACTCTAGAGGCAGGAAAATACCTCTCCAAGAAAAGCCTCTTCATTCCAGTCCAGCTATTGACAACCTCATTAGGAAGGTTGAAGAACCAATTTTTTGCTGCGCCTTCAAGGGAAAAGGGGAATGCTCTTAGTTTAACATTATCCACCTCTACTCCATTTGGTCTCATGCCAGAAGACACGATATGAAGCTTCTTCAAATGTTGATGGGGGTCTTCTCTAAACAGCCCATGGAACTTAGGCAAAGCGTGAACTATGTACCCTTTAAGCTCAAAATCATTTGTCTAGCCTGGGGTATGTAATGGCTAAGGGCTGCTGGGTGAAATCAAGAGCAGTGAGCTCCCTAAGTGTCCTGTTCCTATCTCCCATGTTACTTGTATTACTTGTAACACTGAACAAAGGATCAGAATGCTCAGATGGTTCTGCTTGTTGACGCTTTGTCTGTCTAATTTTTCTCAAAGTTTTCTCAATTTCAGAATCAAGAAGTATTAAATTTCCAACAGACAAGGAATGCCTCATACAAGGGAACAAAATTTTTTTTTTCATTTTTTTACACAATAAAATAAATTGTAGAAAATAAAAATAATAAAAAAATAAATATAAAATAAAATAAAAACTGGAGAAAAGAATAAACAACTAAGTTTTAATGCCTCCCTAGCAACAGTGCTAAAATTTGATGCAAGCTGTCACAACTCGCAACAAGTTAGAATTTATGAAGTGCTAAGTTGCACAAAAAATGTAATAAAGAGCACAACTTAGGTCCTCTTTCAAGGAAGCTTCAATACTTAGTTGGGAAATTAGGGATTTGAAAGAATAAAAATTAAAACAATCAAAATTAAAAGTTAATAATAATGAGATAATAGCAACAGTGAAGAAAGCACTAGTGCAAGATATTCCTATGATTGGAAATCAATTATCATTGACCAAATATTAAACACGTTGATGGCTATTAGTAATAAATTATTGCCAATTCTACTAACAATCAATTGGCCTCTAGAATTGACTAATGCAAATAACTAATAAACGACGATTGCTAATTTATTTAGAAATCACATTGATTTAATGAACCAATTGCTATAGCCTAACTAGCAATCGAAAAGTTAATTCTAATATTCTCCATTAAACATAAACTAATAGATCTATCAATTTATGCCCAAAGGGTTTCCCTAAATGACGATCATCAATTTAGTTATTCCAATAAATATTATAGCAATCACCACAATAATTAAAGGAATAGAAACTGTAGAACATTAAGAAAACTAATGCATTCAATATAAACAAAGGGTCTCAAATGTTATCCTAATCCATCCGAAAATTCCTACACTAGTAAAGAAATCTACTCCTCCATCTCCAAGACAAAGCACCTTCACCAATGGAATACTTAGAGAGAGAAGAATAGAGAAGGAGAGAAGAGGGATGTAGAGAGGAATAATAACAATTAAAAGTGGCGGCTTAAAACTGAGTAAAAAGTTAGGGTAGAAGTCTATAACAATTCCTTTAAATATTGCTCTCTAAAATAGTCCAAACTGGGCCCAAAAACAGGTTAAACGAGCTATTTTGTGTCATTGGACGAGCGCTGCAGTGCTAATGAGTGTTACGGTGCTCAACAGTGAGCATTGCTGATGAATGCCATTTTGTAGGTTGCTATTGAGCATTGCAGCGCTGATTAGCACTGCAGCTGGAAAAAATTAAATCTGGTCTTAGTACTAGAAATAGTAATTGTATCCCTCTAAATAAGCTTTCCAACACCACCAAAATCACCTCAATTGGACATCTGTAGCTCCAGATATTGCGAAAATACTAACTGGAGGTCAAGTTGGACAACATCAAAACATCAGCAACCTTTAATCTTGCAACTCAATTTTCATTAAGATACTCTTAGAACTGGGTTTTGAGCTGACCATGAAAGTTGTAAAGGACTTCTTAAGCTTTCCAAAACATCTTTATTTGTCTTAATCTGATCCCTTGTTCTTGACAATTGTATTGGATCCAAAGCTCTTGTACTCAGGACCACACTCAAAGAGACAAGTCAAACGCAACATGATGTAATTACAAATTATTCTATAATCAATGCAAAAGTCATCAATTCTATCAAAATCACACAATGAGGAATAAATCAAAATCGTTATTAATTGTGTCAACAACACATTAAAACTCATGTAAAAAGCTAACATTTAGAAGTAAGATAGGTGGCACAAATGCCCCTTGTCAGCACTCTTGAATTTGAATTTCAAATTTTCCCTCCTCCATGTATTGCAGATTTCATGGTTTTTTGATACGTGAGATTTCTGAACTTGGATATCATTTCCCTGGTGAATAGAATGACTTTACAACTTCAATCTTTGTTCGATTATGATGCATACTTTGTGAATGGAAAGATTGAAGGTGATGTAACACCTGGTCTTCAGAGAATGCTTGATTCCTTCATGTAAGCATATTTTCTGATGTCCAGTGCTACTTTCTGCAGTCTCAATATCTCAGTTTCTTGAAATGTTAAAGTTTTCTTTAATCATTTAGCGTTTAAAGCTTAGATAAGAATATAATTTCATCTATTTAATAGAGCAGTTACTGGTAACATGTTTACATATGCACAGTGAAATATATATACTCATTTGAGTAAGCCTTGCTCTTGCTAAAACGATAGATACCTGATGATATCTTACAAGAAACTCAATAGAGACATCAGTTGTTCTTCAAAGTGTTTTCTTTGAATTGGTTTTGTTGACATTCAAAACATACGAGCCCAAGGGTTCTGGAGCTAACAATCTCCCCTTTTTTGATGATGACAAACCAATTTGAAAAAAATCTTTTGAAGAGATGATTGAAAGAAATATTGCAGAAATGTAAACAAGATAAGCATATCCTTTCAATCCATTAGAAAGAGAGATTTTCAGGAAGTTTTTTTCTAAGGCATGATATAGATTATAAAAATATTTTGGCCTTAACTGACATTTTAATCAAGACTACTATTATTTCGTTTTAAGCATGAGATAGACTTAAGCGTACTTTCTGTTCATTGTGAGAGCAGATGATAAGGAGAAAGTCGGTTAAGCTATGGATAAACAACCAGCTTGATCATTTTTCAAAAAAAGGAACTTTTTGAAGATCCTTATGCTTGAAAACATAACAAGTAAAACTTGTGATAGAATATCTTAATTAGATCCTTTTCAGCACGTCTATGACTATCCATATTTATCAATAATAGCAAACACATATAAAATTTTAAACAAAAGATCGTCCATCAAAAAGAGATATGAGCAAGGAGTAAAAGATAATGACAGAGTTTGTTTTAAAAATATGCAAAAGAAATAATTATTAGAAGAAAAAGAAAAAAAATTCTACACAAGCTCCCCCTCAGTTTGTTCTTCATCCCCCTTAAATTTCTCAGCACAATCACAAGAAGACTTTTCTTCCATATTCATCTCCTTCTTTCGTCATCAACAAAAAGGAGTATGCCGAAAAGCAGTAGCACCATCAGTAGCCCTATTGCCTTACTTTGCGAAGCATGTCTTGAAGTAAAGCTTCTTGCTGGTGAAAGTTGGCTTCAAGCTGATCCAGCCTACTTTGGGTAAGGCATTGTTCATGCAGCAGTAGTTGGATTTTAGTGAAACTTGATTGTTTAGCAGGTGTTGGCCTACGGGAAAAGGGATCAAAGTACTGAGGAGAAGGATCAGGAATGGTTGACATAGGAGGATGTTCAGCCTTTCAAGGAGAAACAGCAGCAGCAGATTCATTTTCTAATGATGTTTCCATTTCAGAAAGGGAATTGTGTGCAGACTCATAAGTCATGTTGTTGCTAGAGGGAGCACCTCCATATCTGATGATAATTTCTGGCCTCTTGCTGTCATCTGAATTGTTCTCATGAATAATTGCTTTCCTTTTACCTTTTTTGCCTTCAGCTTCTATAGCCACTTTTTCAAGAGCAGCATCCTTGATTCTTAGACTTTGTTTTCTAGCTTCAGAAGAAACTGCACTGGTTGGTCTCCTTAGGGTTCTGAAAGAGTTGAATATGTACTTTGTACTTTCTATGTACTCATACTACTCGTTTGCATGAGGATAATACAAGTGCTCAAAGATTTCGATCAGAAGAATCCTATAAAGTATAGCATCAGTTTTTCTTTTCTCAGAAGAGATTGCACTCAGCATATGATCAAGTATGAGTTTGGGCAAGTTAACCCTTCGTTTCATCAATAAACAGAAGAGCAACATATAGTCAATCCCAACTAAAAGGTGAGTGCTACCTAATCGAGGAAGCAGGGAAAACTGAATGACTATAAAGACTTGCCTTGCATTTGTGTTTAGCATAGCTATAATGATCTCACTTGGATGATGTTTAGAGACCCTAGTGAGACAACTAGAAACCTATTCTACTGTAACACCAAGAGTTGTGAACCAATCTGTAGATAAGCATCGAATTCCTTCGTCAGGAGCATGAATGATGTTGGAGAGATCCATGACGCTTAGCTTTAAGACTACTCCTCTTATATAAGAGGTTAGCATAGAGTTGGTCACTTGAGCCAGTTAAGAAAAGAAGGCAGTGACCATTTAGGAGAAGACTCTGTCAAATATGTCCAAAAATCCTTCCCATCCTTGAAAGGAGAAGACTTCAAGAAGAATGAGAATTTGAGCCATCAACACTTGTGTCAGCCTTTTTCCTTATGCTATAGGACGTCGAGAAAAGTTCTCTTCATAAAAGCCCTGATGTATCAGTTTTGAGAACATGTAAAGCGTTCCCATTTTAGCTATACGTCCAAAAGAGTGCTTTCCTTGAGCCATGATCACATGATGAGGAGTAGAAAAGCAAAGGTTGAGACTTGGAATAAGAAGAAGGTTAACGGTAGTGAAATTTTCGTGAGAAGATGACATGGTTAAAGAAAAGTAATTTTTGAGGAGAGGTGATAACATGTCGAGAGTGGAAGTTATTTAACTGACGTGATGTAACTGACATAACTCAGAAGTTAAGGTGATGTGGGAGAAAGAAAGACTTAAAAGAGAGGGAATTATTCTGCCTCATCCATTTCTTTTAGAAAGAAAAGTTTCTGGCTTTTGAGTTCATTTTCTAAAATGCTCTCTTTCTGATCCAATATATGCCTATCTGCTTATGCCTGAGATTGCTGTCCTCTTTCTGAAATACTTTCTGATCATCACAACTCGGTCTTGCAAACTGACATCTAGTTCTTTTTGGGCTTTAGTTTGAGAGATGAAGGGGAGAGGAGAGAACCCAGAGATGATTTCATAGAAGAAAAACTATGCAGATTTGAAAACAATTAGATGCAAAAGCTTTTTCAAAACACAAAAATGATTTTTAGCCAAAGGCTTTATCTGACACTTGGTCTTCAGTATTCACAAACAATAACTCAATATCACCTTTTTGAACATGATCACAAATAAAATGATGTTTGATATCAATATGTTTGGATTTAGAGTGCTGAATAGGATTTTTTCCAAGATTTATAGAACTTGTATTATCACAAAAGATGGGGATTTTGGAATACCTCAATTGATAATCATTTAGCTGATTTCTTATAGCAATTAACAGCAGCTACATACTCGACTTCAATAGTAGAGAGAGCAATAGTATTTTCTTTTTGCATGACAATGTAATCAAGCTATCTCCAAAGAAGCAACAGCAACCACTAATGCTTTCTCTTTCAACTTTATCTCCAGCATAATCAGCATCACAATATCCTACAATATCACAAGAAGAGCCTTTCCTATACCATAAGCCAAGATTAGTAGTACCTGATAGATAACAAAGGATTCTTTTGACAGTATTTAAGTGTGCCTGTTTTGGGTTAGATTGAAACCTTGCACAAATTCCCAGAGTTAACCAAATATCAGGTCTACTTGCTGTAAGATACAGTAATGAACTAATCATTCCTCAATAATTACTTTCTAATACTTTCTCACCATTCTTATTAGCATCTATGATTTGAGAGGGATGCATAGGGGTGCTTATAGGTTTTGCTTGATCTATATTAAATCTCTTTAAAATCTCTTTTGTGTACTTTTCTTGATAGATTAGGATCCATCCTTTTGTTGTTTTATTTGTAAACCTAGAAAGAACTTGAGTTCACCCATCATGTTCATCTCAAATTCATTTTGCATCAGATTTGAAAACTTTTCACAAAAAGAATGACCAGAAGCTCCAAATATAATGTCATCAACATATATTTGGACTATCAGAAAGTTATTCTCATGACTAAGAGCAAAAAGAATAGTATCAACATTACCTCTTTTGAAACCATACTTAAGGAGGAAGGTGCTCAGTCTATCATACCAAGCCCATGGGGCTTGTGTAAGACTATAGAGGGCCTTTGTTAGTTTATAGACATGGTTGGAAAGATTTTCGTCCTCAAACCCAGGAGGTTGGGTAGAAAGCAATTTAGAAATACAGACTTGACATCCATTTGGTAGAGAGTGAATCTCTTGTAGGCAGCAAAAACAAGCAGCATTCTAATGGCTTCAAGCTGAGCTACTGGTGCAAAGGTTTCATCATAATCAATTCTTTCTTGTTGATTATAACCTTGAACAACAAATCTTGCTTTGTTCTTGATAACTTTCCCTTATTCATCCAGCTTGTTTCTGAACACCCACGTAGTGCTGATGATAGTTTTTCTCTTCAATTTTTTAATAAGATTCCAAACTTTGCTCTTCTCAAATTGATCCAGTTCTTCTTGCATAGCATTCACCTAACTTTGATCATTCAAAGCTTCTTCAATGCACTCAGGCTCAATGGTGGAGATGAAGGCATAGTTTGATATATTTCTAAGAGATGATCTGGATTTTACACCCTTAGAAATATCTCTAAGTATTTTGTTTTGAGAAACTGTTCTTAAATCAGAAACTCCCTTGTAGTTTCTATGGCCTTGAAATATCACACCTTCATATTCATCTTTAGATTGCACTATTTGATGATCAGAAACATCATTTTCTGATACTTTCGGTGACTTGAGCAAGTTATCTAAGGTGCTTATGTTCTGGAGCTTGCTTTTTGAAGACTTGTCCTTCATCATCTTGCTGTTAGGAATACTTTTTAGATTCATCTTTTCAAGACCTTCCTCTAGATCTTCAAGATCATCAGGAAAATCTTTTCCGAGCTCTTTGAATTTTATGTGAATGGTTTCTTCTATGCAAGACATTCTCTTGTTGTATACCCTATACGCTCTAGACATAGAAGAATAACCTAAAAAGATACTATTATTAGATTTCAAATCAAACTTGGCAAGTTTGTCCTTGGTGTTAAGAATAAAATAGGGTGAACCAAAGATATGAAAATATGATATGTTGGGTTTTCTACCTTTCCATAGCTCATAGGGAGTTTTCTTGAGAATTGGCCCAAGAAAGATTCTGTTTTGAGTATAGCATGAGGTATTTACACCCTTTGCCCAAAAATCTTTTGATAAACCATTTTCCAAAAGCATAATTATGGCCATTTCTTGCAAGCTTCTATTTTTCCTTTCAGCTACCCCCATTTTGTTGGGGAGTTCTAGGTGTAGAAAACTCGTGAAGGATACCATAATTTTCACAAAACTCATTAAAAACATGATTCTCAAATTCTCCACCATGATTGGATCTACTAATGCTGATTTGAGAATCCCTTTCAATATTAACTCATTTTGCAAAAACTTTGAATATCTCAAAGACCTCATCCTTAGAAGCTAGAAAGATAACTCATGTGAGTCTGGAGTAATCATCCACTATAACTATGCAATATGTCTTTCCGGCTAGACTAGTAGTCTTGGTAGGACCAAAAATATCCATATGTAAAAGCTCAAGTGATTTAGTAGTTGAGACTACATTTTTACTATGGAAAGAAGCTTTGGTGTACTTGTCTTTTTCACAAAAATCACAGGTTAAATCTTTATGAAATGTGATCTTTGGAAGGCCTTTAATGAGTTTTTTCTGAGATAACTCAGAGATAAGCTTCATATGAGCATGCCCAAGCTTCTTATGCCATAACCACTTATCATCAGTGAAAGATGCAAGATATTTTACATTTTGATCTCTCAGATCATCCAAGGATAATATGTATGTATGTCATGCCTCTTTCCAGAAAGAATTACTTTATTAGAAGTGGGACTTACTACTTTACAAGTATGAGCATTAAAAAAAAACATCAAAACCTTGGTCGCAGAACTGGCTAATCCTTAATAGGTTGTGAGCCAGACCATCAACTAATAAGACATTTGAAATTTGTTAAGAATTATCCTTATCAACATCTTTTATGCTTGTAACCTAAGCTTTACCTCCATCTACAAATCTTACAGATCCTAATTTTTTCGGTCGCAAATTTCCGAACCACTTTCTTGATCCGAATATGTGTCTCGAACAGCCACTGTCCATATACCATTTGTTTTCATATTCCATGTGCGTCCTTAGGCATACCTGCAATGAATGCATTTTTCATTTTAGGTACCTATATTTGGATGGGTCCTCTGGAGTTAATATGAAGTGAGGACTATCCAACCTTTCTGACATACTTTCTTTTCATAAAGCATTTGTTAGGTGGATGTCATCTCTTAAAATAATTTGTACAAGGAGGTTTTCTTTTAGCTTTATGAAGAAAGGTTGATTTTCCCTTTATATCAAGTTCTTGTTCATATCCAAGTCCGGCCTTTTGAAAATATGGTCTCTGACCTCCAAGCATTAGATCAAGATTTCTTGATCCATTCAACATTTTTCAAGATCAGCTTTGAAGAGCTTTGAAGTTCTTTCAAGCTTAGAGATAACTTTCTGAGTGTTTTTGTTTGTATTTACAATTTCAAATTCTAAGGCTACAAGTTTTATATTTAAAACCTTATTTTCTTCTTTCACAACTTCCTTCTCTAGCCTTAGATTTTTAGCTTCTGATTTGATCATTTTAAGTTCCAAAATAGTTTTTTTGCGTTCCCTTTTTAGACTTAGATGATATGAAGAAAGAGCTTTAGAGTCTTCAAGCAATTCTTCATAAAGCGATAAAACTTCATCATAAGAAGGATCATAAGAAAGATCAGAGTCAGCATTATTTACCTCAGAGTCACTTTTAGAAGAGTATCCTGCCATGAAACACAGATTTGCAATATCCATTTCTTCTTGATCTTTTGATTCTTCCTTTTCTTCATCCAATTCACTCCATGTTGCCAACATGCTTTTCTTCTTAGGAGTGAATCTTTTCTGTGGACTTTTAGACTTTGGACATTCTATTTTGTAATGTCTTTTTTCTCCATACTCATAATATATGATGACTTCAGGTTTCGTCCTTCCTCTTCTGTCCTTTTTGAAATTGATATATCTTCTTTTCTTCACTTTTCCTTTCCATAGTTTTGACATTTTTCTTACCAGCATGGAAAGCTTGTTCCTATCTTCACCGTCTATCTGTCCATTAGTTTCATCTTCTTCATCTGAGGTTTCAGCAATTTTCATTACTTTGGCTTTGTTGATTCGCTGATGAAATGATTTCAAAGCCATGGATTTTCCCATTTTGCTAGATTCTTTGTGCATCTTAGAGAGTACTACTTCATGGGTTTTAAGTGACCCAATCAGTGCATCCAGACCAAGAGTTTGAAGATCTTTTGCTTCAGTAGTGGATTTGACCTTGGGTAACCATTTTGTAGGAAGGCTTCTCAAGATTTTCCTAACCATTTCTGAGTTAGAATATCTTTTTCCAAGACCCTTTAGCTGGTTTACCATGTGCATAAACCTTGTGGTCATTTCATTAATATTTTCTTGATCAGTCATCTTAAATAATTCATATTGATGAACCAGTATGTTGATCTTGATTTCCTTTACTTGATCAGTTCCTTCATGAAGCATGTGATATCTATCCCACATTTCTTTAGCCATGTCATAGGCAATGATTTTATCATATTCATCCTTGCTGAGAACACACGTGAGAAGATATTTGGCTTTTCAGTTCAGTTGAACTCGGCTTTTTGTTAGTCAGTCCACCTACTTCTTGGGATTTCTCTTGATGCTGAGGGTACATCATCAGTTCTTAGAGTTTCCTCCCTCGGAACATAGTCTCCTTCTTGTATGATTTCCTACAAGTCAAGACTTGTGTATTTTATGAATAATTCTATTCTATCCCTCTAATATGCATAGTCTCTATTATAAAGGAATGGTGGTCTATTGATAAAGTGCCTTTTGGCCATGTGAATGTTGTTTTGGGCCATGTATTTTTCAGATCTTTTACCTCTGTAGTCGTTAGAATGCTCAACCCTTTAGAGGCCAAGCTCTGATGCTACTTGTAAGCAAAAAGACACACGGGAAGGGGGGGTTGAATTGTGTTTGACTTTTTTCTGCTTTTAAGAAAGATCTAAAAAACTAAGATGAAAGTGCTATCAAGATGAACTTGTAGCGCAGTGAAAATTTATGTTAAGCACCTTCAGAAAGCTAGCTTTCTGAATTCAATTAAAAAGATACATAAATATTTAAAAGCTTAAACTTGAACGAGAAATAAAAGGATAAAGGATAGAAAAACAAACACATATAGATTTATACTAGTTCGGCCAATCCTGCCTACATCCAGTTCTCAACCACCGTTGAGTTTCACTACTTCTTCCTTCTAACTAGAGAAAGAGATAAGATAGTCTTTTTAGTAGCCTTTTCAAGCTTTGACCAATCGACCAGTAGACTCTTCTACTGTCTCACGCTAAGTAGTTCCTTACCAGCTTCTTCAAGTTGAACTGAGTAGTCTTGAACTACCCTTTCCAAGCTAAACTCGTGACCAGTAAAACTTGGTTACTAACACATTGCAAGTAGTATTTGACAAGGCTTTTTGAGCAATCTCATACTGATCTTTACTAGATCAAAGTTTGGGTTGCCACTCAAACTGTCCTATACTCAAGATTTCTTTGAATATACAATGAAAAGCTCTAAAAATCTTGAATGTCTTCTTTCAAGGAAAATTCTTCCTCAGAAGAAAGTATGATCAATGAAGTATAGAAAAAAGATATTTTTTATAAGGAAATGATTTTAAAGGAATACCAATGGATGAAGAGAGAACTTGACAGCGTTTTTGCTCTTTTGTTAAGCGTATATTTGACAAACTTGAAGAGCACCACATCTCTATTTATAGAGGTCTTCCTTGAGACCATTGCCTTTAGACACGTCTTCTAGGACACATGTCAATTACTTATTTGTGTCTTGGAAAAATAGTCTAGAAGAGTAGTCTGTCTTCTCGTCAGCTATATTGCAAAAGCTGTTGTGAAATAGATGAGGCTTTTGATGATCTTCAGAGACTACCTCTTACTTTTCTGAACCATGGTTTTTGAACCCTCTTTTCTAGAGCACATTGACATTTCTCTTTAAAGGCAGAATGGATGAATAACTGGTACTGACACTGGGGCTTGATTTTTCATGAGCGCTCTTGAATTTGAATTTCAAACTTTTCCTCCTCCATGTGTTGCAGATTTCACGGTGTTTTGATACGTGAGATTTCTGAACTTGGATATCATTTCCTTGCTGAATAGAATGACTTTACAGCTTTAATATTTGTTCAATTATGATGCATACTTTGTGAAGGGAATGACTAAAGGTGATGTAACGCCCGGTCTTCAGAGAATTCTTGATTCCTTCATGTAACATATTTTCTGATGTCTAGTTTTCAATATCTCTATTTCTTGAAATGTTGAAGTTTTCTTTAATTGTTTAGCTTTTAAAGCTTTGATAAGAATATAATTTCACCTCTTTAATAGAGCAATTATTAGTAACATGTTTATACATGCATAGTGAAATATATATACTCATTTAAGTAAGCCTTGCTCTTGCTAAAACGATAGATACCTGTTAAAATCTTACAAGAAACTAAATAGAGATATCAATCATTCTTCAAAGTATTTTCTTTGAATTGATTTTGTTGTCATTCAAAACATATGAGCCCAAGGGTTCTAAAACTAACATTGGGAAGAGATATTTACAGAGTTTCCTCCCTTTGAATCTTCAAATCTCTCTCAACGTTTTTTAAGCTGAGCATCTCTTTATATATTGGTCTTTCTTTGTGACCATTGGCATAGATCAGTTCTTCAAGTGACACATGTTAAGCATCAGTTGTGTCTTGAAAGAAATAGCTAGAAGAGAGGTTGACAGAACTATCACATCGTTTGCAGAAGCCATTGTAAATATGAGCTTTCTGATCTTCTATCAGAAACTACTTTTCTACTTTTTGAGCAAGCTTTCTGCACTCTTCCTTCGTGAAGCCAGGTTAGTTGATCAAGATGGTCAAGAGATGATGTACCAGTTTGAAACTAGGTTTGACTTGATGATTTGAATTTCAAATTTCAAATTTGCTTCCTTTTCCTGTAGCGTTCTTTGCTCCACTCACAGGTGAGCTTTCTGATAAACATAATTAGCCCTTGAAGAGTTATTTTGCTTTTTGATCTTCAATCAAATCTTCTTGATGATGATTTCTTTATGATTATGATGATTAAAGATTAAGTAACACGTTGCATATAGACATATTGTAACACCCTAATAAAAATGAACCATGCTTAAGTCATATTTCATTCTTATTAGTTTATTACTTCTTACTCTACGCTCTTTTAGAAATTACTGTTATGTGAAATTAGTGAAAATATTTTTTTTTGAAACCACATATTCGAAAGTAAAGCCTGTAGCGTGAAGCGGAAGTATGCATTCGTTAATCGTAAACTATTAATAGTCGAGTCTCATAATTGGTGATCAAAACAAACAATACTAGTGATAATATTAAAGCATAAAACGTAGTACATATTACATAGTTGTTCACAAGAGGAGGGGGCATTCCCACCCTTAAATATAATACATAAAGGATCAATACAACAATACATAAAGGACAATACAATAAGATAAAATATCCAACTACATCAAGTCCTAGAGGGACATTACTACTACAGAAACATAAAGAATACACCTCCTAAGCCTACGAAAAGTAGTAAAATAAGTATCAGCAATGTAACATCCTAATTTTTAACCCAATATTCTAGAACATATTTAGGTTAACCATTAGTCTATTACGTCATAGTTTCCTCTTTGTTTTAAAATACTTAGCGGAAAAATACGGGTAATTTTTTTTTTTGAATTAAGAAAACAGAGTGAGAGCCGCGTGACATGACGAGTGATGAGGCATGAGAGGAATAAAGTACAAATCTGAATAAATACATCATGAACATCTGGTCATAAAGCACACATTTGCACAATATAATAAAACAACTGCATAAGTGGATATATAATATGCCCACTCAAGAGCAGGACTTAGTTTAGTACATCATAAAGCAAATACAACTGAAAATAAGAAATACATGGAAACCTAAAAAGGGAAGACACCCACATCCTAGTGCACCTAAAATGGGTAACCTTTCTGAACAAAAGAAGGCTACCCTAATCTACGTGTGGTGTGTACACTATCACTCCTCAAGCCCTTTACTGCTAGTAGTTTGGATAGGGTGGAACATATCCGATCCATGGGCGAAGCTCGTCCGGAGTGGGCACTCGCTGCGGCTGGACATGAGCTCCTCGACGGGGACGCATGGACTGCCTCCGAGCCAGCCTCGGCTGTGTGGCCATCTCCTGGCTACCCTCCACCCTCAGCGGGGGTGTAACACCCCGATTTTCTGTCTGAGTGGAAAATGACCAAAATGCTCCTGAGGTCATTTTCGGCCATGATGGCCAATAAGGTTCACAATGACTCGATGATGAGGGCTTCTAGATGATGACTATGTGTTCATCACAATGAGGCCTCTAGAGCTTGAGTTTTAATAAAATGTTATTTATGTCTACATTTCAAGAAAAGAAGCTTTGTGTTTTTAAGGAACCCTTGAGGTTCACTCTTGTTTTTACTTTAATTTGTCATGATAAGTTTGGGTTGAGGTTTAAGTTCCTTTAAAGTCTTGTATGAGCTCTAATAAGAAATAAAATGGACTAGCATTCATATTTAAATTCAAGCTTATGCATTACATATTTACTTTGAGTTTTGCATTCATATTTATTTTCCAAGCCATCACTTAAAGTTAAAGAATAAAGAATGAAGTGCATCTCATATTTATATTCTTGTCTAGCATATCTACTTTTCATCACTAAAGAACATAAAGATTTAAAATGAGAATTGCACCGTCACCTAACTAAATCTCAAAGCCTTTCTATTTCGGCCTTACAGTCGATTGTTACTGGGCCTAGAGCACTAAAATAAAGAAATGAACTTGCATATTTATATTTTAAAGTTTTACATATTTATATTTCAAGCCTTGCATATTTAATTCAAGCTTTGCATATTTATGATTCAAGTCTTGCATATTTACTTTAAGCCCTCACTTTACTTTGTAATGAAGAATAAAAATAAAGTGCATAGCATGTCTAAATTATGTCATCACTTAAAGACCTTAGAGCTTAAAGACTTACCTATTTTATCTCAAGTTAAAGTTTAATATGGGAGCATTCTTTGAATGCATAATCTCGCCCAGGTAGTGATGATGAACTTGGAATGAGTTTCATCTAGCTACAAGGGGCAAGAATCTAAGTTTTAAGAATCCTTTTTAATCTCATGAATTTGTTTGTGTAACGCCCCAATTTTTACTGTAATTTTTACTGTCATTAGAAATTACTCAATTACGGAATTACCGTAGGTAATTATTACATAAGATTTGAGGCCGAACAATCCTCAATAAAGGAATATAACATTAGAAGAGAGGTTAGGAACGATTCATGCGAGAGTCGCAAATCCGAATTTCAGACGTATAAAATGACCAAAATGCCCCTGAAGTTATTTTACTCAGAAAATGAGGATCGTGGGCCCCACCTATTCTCAAGGGGATATTTTGAGGATAATAAGGGATTGTTTGTGTTATGTGTGTTAATAGAGCAGAATGATCTCAATTTTGAGTTCTGACGCGCGAAATGACCAAAATGCCCTCATTTGTTTAACTCGATGTGCGTGCCGACTGAGCCCGAACCTCACTAAAATGTTTTAAAATGTGTTTTTAAGCCATGATTAACCATTGGTTAAGCTCGGGTGGCGTCGGGCAGTTTTTAAGTGAAAGTACGATTTTGCCCCTGTTTTTGGGCGCTTTGCGAATTCGGGATTTTTGATTCGGATACCGAAACCTAAGCAATATTAGGCTCAAATTAAAGCTTATTAAATTCTAAATATTAATCTAGAGTCAAAATTATGTATTTAGATTGATTATAACCCAAAATTGCTCAAAAACACCCAAATTGCTTACTAATTCACTTAAACCCTTAACCGTAAATTCTCTAATTTACATGAATACCTTGCCTACACCTAAATAATGCATGGAACACACAAATTTCACTTCTTTGGGCTGTAATGGACGAAATTATTGATGCCATTATGCAGCTGAATTATTGCCAAAAGTTGCACTAAAACAAAATGCCAAAATGTCACCATAAGAGACATAATTCCTTAATTTCATACAACTTTGTCTAAAATGATTTTTCCTCCTTTATTTCTCCTGCAAAATTCCGTCCACTACCTCATCATTTTGGCCAATTAGAAGCCTCAAAATCTTCTATAAATAGGCTTGCTTGAGTGGTCTTGGAATGCTTGGTTCATAACTAGTTTTTAGGAGCACCAAAAACTTTCTTTCTTCCTCCTCTTTGGCTGAATTCTTTCTTCAATTTTTTCAAAGAGATTTTGTTTCATTTCACTTCAAGAAACCAAGTTCTCTTCCTTTTCTTCAACTCAGATTAGGTAGGGAGTAGTTTCTAAATTTATTTCTATGCTTTGAGGAGTTGTGTTTTTAGCTCAAAATGATGAAATTTTGAACTTACCTTAGCTTTTCATTTTGGTTTTCCTCTTCAATTTTTCTTTAACCAATTCAACCATATGGCCTAGGTGGAACTAAGATGATGGCTTGATGATGAGGACCTTGAGGGTGGGTTGTAAATCCATCACAAGTTAGGCCTTTAAAGCTTGAAAATTCCACTTGATGCAAAACGTTAAAGAATAATGCTTTATGATGCTAAAACAAAGATTTTTTAGTTTAGAACTTGAAAGATGTATTTTCCTTTTATGTTTTATTTCTTGTTAAGATATGTATTGGGTTGAATTTATAATTCTTTTAAAGTCTTGAAGGAGCTCTAGTAAAGAAACAAAATGAATTTGCATCCATGATTAAGTTTATGCTTTGCATAACCATGTTTACCTTTTATGTCATCACTAAATTTTCAAGAATGAATAAATGAACTTGCATTTCTCATGTTTAAATTCCAAGCTTGTATTTCATGTTTATGTTTCAAGTCATCACTTAATCTTTCAAGATAATAAAAAGGTTGCATCTCATATTTAATTTATGCTCTTACTATATTTTATAATGGCTAAAAGAATCAACGCATGCCATGTTTATTTTATGCCATCACCTAAAGATCCTAGAGCTCAAAGACTTGCCCATGTATCACAAGCAAAGAAATATGATTATTGGAGTTAAAGAATTTATTCTTTAAAAAGTCTTGAGATTGGAGCTTAAAAAGATGTAATAATAATTCTCTTCTCCCTCTCCTGGTGCTGTGCGGACTACAGCGCTCCGATTTCTTAATATTCTTTTCTCCTCTCTACTGGTTCATGCGGACTACTGCTGTTAGGTTTCTTAATATTCTCTTCTCCCTCTCTTGGTCTGTGCAGATTACCGCTCCAGTTTCTTGTATCATGTTTATATTTCAAGTTCTTACATCATGTTTAATTTTCAAGTCATCACCTTAAATCTTAAAGATAAAGAAATGGAATTGCATATCATGTTTATAATTCCAAGCTATCACCTTATAAAGATAAGATTAAAATAAGGTTGCATAGCATGTTTATAATTCTAAGATGTCACCTAAATCTCTAAAGCTCAAGACTTACTCCTTTTATCTTAAGTGAGAATTTTAATTGTGAAGATCCTCCCAAATTTGACAAAAGAACTAGTTTCTAAATGAGTTTTAAGGCTTTGCAAGGATTTTACGGGGAACTAGTATTTTATATGCACTTAAAATATGATTCTATGTAATTGCATGAGGTTCATGATTCGCCACTGATATGAGTTTAGTATCAATGTGTGATAATGATTTGATATGATTGAAGTTGTGATAATTATGGTTTATTGTTAAGAGAATGATTCATAATTGGTTTAGTAACTAATTAGTTCTATAATTGATAATTCTATGTAAGGATTGGATGCTTATTAGGTACTTGATATCATTGAATGATTTGCTAGCTTGGATGATATAGTTGCTTTGTTGCAAATAATGAGAATGCTTATACATGAAATGTTCTTTATTATGTAAAATTTACCTTTGTTGCTAGAAGAAAGTGTATCATTGTAAAAGTGTAATTTGGAAAGGTTACGCTAAGGAAAGACTTGGTATTTAAGCGTGTCCATTGTGACCCACCTCTTTCTGGGAATCTCTCATATGCATGATTACAGTTGATATATATTATTCTAGCTTAAGACTATAAATGAGAAAATGTTATGATGTTTATGAATTGTATTATGATATAACATGCAAAGATTTAATGGTGACTTAAACTTATAAGAAAATGATCCTTTGGAACCATCAGACTATAGGTGGTGAAAAGGTGATTTTAGCCCCCTAACCCGTTCTCTCAAAAGGGTAAAGTCGGGACTTTAGCTTATCAAAAGGGATAAGTATATGCTAGTGATGACTAGTAAAGTATGAGCTCATAACCTAAATTACTCCCAAAAAGGTGGAGTATAGGGTGGCCTAAGGAAAATAATGATGATGATAAGATTTTAAGTCACCTAAGGCACTAAAGAAATGAAATATGTGCACTATGTCCACGTGTAGCTAATATTATATGACGTTTTTTTATGCATGTTATTTGATAATAATTATGAGGAAAATGATGTAATGATAAAGGAAAAGTTCATTGTAAATATGACATGTTAAGATTATGATGCATTATAAGACGCATGATTAAAAATTGACGAACCTCGGTTAAGTATTTGTCCGAACTTAAAATGAATCTTTGCATGCTCACTATTTTAGAATAATCCCGAGGTTCCTGGGGACTTTGATGATGACACTGTAGAAGGAGGTACCTTACTGAGAATTCTTTAGCAAGATTCTCACTCCCTTTTCTTTATTTCCGTCATTGTCTCCAGATTCAGATGGCGATATTCGTCCTGTTCGTTGATACCCCTACTTGGGAATTTCACTATGATCCGGTGCATCGCTCGTATCATTTTGAAGGAGTCTTGTGATTCGTGTTTTTATTTACATAGGTCGTCCATTTGCACATCCTGTCCCTAGTTATCGATTTTCTCCTACTTCTCCCTATGGCGATGAAATGGTTTTCGAACATGCACTTCCACTTGATGAAAGGATGTTACGTTCTTATCCCGCTTCATCTGCTATCCATGGATTTCCAGAGTATGTTCCCGAGACAAGATATTCTGAAACTGATCCTTCAGAGGACACTCCTACTTATGTATATTCTGAGAGCTCTGCTCCTACTCCCTGCGTGTAAGAGAGGGTAGTGAGGAAACAGCTTGTTCAGCGAGGTTAGCAAGAAGGCCGTCTATGCGACCCCACTGGTGCATCTCGTGTGTCCCTCCCGAGGGTGCTCATCAGTGGATCGGATTTATTCCCCCATTTCCAGGACAGTGGCCATAGTGGGTTCTTAGTAGATTTATGTGTGATCATGCACCCTAGTTTTAGGATAACCTTCCCGGCTTATGGAGTTATCTAGTTTAGGGGCATGTATTTCCTTATGTATATTTTCTTTTATGGGTTTGCATAAGATAATGATGTATAAACATAACCCACCCTTTGAGTGAGGTTATTGTATGTAAATATATGCTATAATGTGCTTATGGATGTTATATGATGGAGCCTAAGTGATATGATGTGATATATTCTTAAACGTCTTATTATACTCCGCTTACTCGTTCACGTTGTACTCGGCTCACGTTTTCAATTATGTGTTTAAAAAAAAATGGCTCGTAATTTCACTAAGTATTTTCAAATTATGAAGAAAGAACCAAAGCAAGGAGTAAAGTCTAGTCATTAATCAGATTCAACCTAGGTGTATCTGGTTAATTACTAGGGTGTTACAGTTTGAGTTTAAGACCAACAAGGTTCTATGAATTTAACTCTCTTTACGGAAGGATCAAGTGGTCACCGACCTAAGGATGTTTTAGCCTCTTTTATAAAATAAATTGGTTTGCAAAAGAGTTTTAAAGGTTCTAATTTGGTTCCAAGAGAAACTAGCACCTTATATGTCTTAGAAACATCAAGTTATGCACCTTCTTGGGGACTTGGTGTTTCGGCCTTGTCATGATGAGTTTGTTGTTGTGTGATGATGTTTTGATGTGATATAATGTGTGGAAATTATGTACGATGAGGTAGGAACACCTCTATGCATGTTAAGAGAGAAACTAGCTTTCTAGGAAAAACCGTAAAGTCAAGATTTAGCATAGTTTTAATCCACTTTACCTTTGGACACTGCCCAAACTGTTTCAATGGGAATATAATCAGATTAGGATTGTTTAATCATGAAAAATTTGGTTACAACCGAAGTAGGATTGAATTTTAGCACCTATAGAGAAACTAGTAACTAGTAAATCGTAAAACTGCAATTCTAGAACTCTTAGAACATTTAATTTTAGAACCTGTCCAGCAACCTCATAATATGGTAGACATGGTTTATAATTAGTCCTTAGACATAGGAAGGTCTCATAATTGGATTAGGTTTAACTTATAGCGCCTTAGGCGAAGACAGAACCAAGAAAGGGTCTAAAACGTAAGTTCTAGAACCCCGTAATTATAAGTTTAAAGTGCTGCCCCTAAGGAATGATGATGTTCAGGTTTAATAGAGAGTATAAATAATAATAAGATTTGTTAAAAGAGAACCCTTGGGTGCATAAAATTTTGATAGAAGATGATAGGGTAACTACATCACAAGTTTAAGGCCCGTAAAGGTCAATGCATAAGATACCGTAGGATCAAGGGCATAATGGATTTTTAATGTTGCTTGTGAACACATGAGAATGATTATGTGAATGCATGAAGATTATGATGGAGGATGCATGTTTGAATGACTTATGTGGCATAAAGGAGAATTTGGAAGAAATTCGGTATGCGGCAGTTATGCTGCCGAATTTCTGACAAATTCGGGACTCAGAAAGTTTTTGAAAACCTATGAGATTTTTATGAGGTACTAAGATGAGTTCTCGGATGACACCGGTTCGGCCGAGTACCTCCAGAGAACTCATGTGATATCGGTACCAAGATGAATTCTTGGGTGACACCGGTTCGGCCGAGCACCCCCAAGAAATGCCCCCTAGCCCGTACTGGATAAGTCGGGATTATGTTTATGATTATGTTACGCTTATCGGGATTGATAAGTAAAAACTAGTGACGACTAGTTAAGGTATGAGCTCATAACCTAGAGATGTGACACGTTCTGGGTGACACCAGTTCGGCCGAGCACCCCCAGACCGCTTGTCTTTTAGGGTGGCCTATGAGGAAGTTATGATGATTATGTCACAAAGAGAATTTAATTGCCACTTTATGCCACTATTATGATGTTCTTAAAGATATGATGATTATTCTTGCATTAAGTAGAGCCATGCATACATTCTTTAATATGATTGCATCCATGTCATTAAGATTCATGCTAAAATGAACGGACCTTGGCTAATTATGTTTTAGAACCTAAAAATAGATGTTTATGCATGCTCACTTATTTTGTATAACTAAACCCAAGGTTCCTGAGGACGTAGATGATGACACGTAGGTAGTAGGAAGCCCTACTGAGATTCTTTAGCAAGATTCTCATTCCCTCTATCTTTTTCTTTCCGTCACGTCTTCAGATGATGACGTTCGTGGTTTTTGTAGACACCCCAACCTGGGAGGTACATCATATCTGGACCACGGGTCATATCATTTTGTCGGTCGCTGCGTCGTTCGAGTGTTTATGTTCGTTGGATGGCCCTTTAGTCACCCCGTACATAGCCATCGATTCTCTCCTGTCTAACCCTTCGGCGATGACTTTGTGTTCGAGCACGCCTGCCCTTAAGAGGAGCGGGTCCGCCGCACCCTACCGACGGCCTCTGCTATCCGGGACTACCTACAGTATGTACCCCGCTCGACCTCTTCATTCTCCGAGACGGACCCTTCGGAGGACTCTGCCACTCAGGTACCCTCCGAGGGATCCTCCCCCACTGTGCCGATGGACGTTGGGGAGGGT
The DNA here is from genome assembly GCA_031216125.1 of Dalbergia cochinchinensis. Lineage (NCBI taxonomy): Eukaryota > Viridiplantae > Streptophyta > Magnoliopsida > Fabales > Fabaceae > Dalbergia > Dalbergia cochinchinensis. The sequence goes on from CM062371.1 coordinate 28,222,914, forward strand.
AGCGAGGCTTCTATCACTCAGCCTGTACATGGAGGGTGGGTGAGGATGATTCCCTGCCGTGGAGCTCATGCCCGACCGATGCAGCGCATCGCCACCCAGGCCGAGATAGCCCAGTGGATCGGGTACATCCCTCCTTTCCGGAGAGGCCCGCAGTAGGAGACGACCGTCGCGTTTTGGTGCCCGAGCTTTGACTAGGCATGGATAGCCCCTTTTGTCTTAAGGCTATCTATACGTAGGCGCACTAGAGTTAGGAGAGAGTTTCTTTTATCACCTTTGTTGCACTTTCGTTTCCATGTATTTCTATTCTAAATGTACTAAACTAAGCCCCACTCTACACAAGTGGGCATATCATATATTATATAAATATGCAGTTCAATGTTATTATGATGTGCCTTTACTTGCTTATGTCATGTTGTAATGAGATGCTTGCTTTATTACCTTTCGTGCGTTATTAATTAATGTGTCACGCGGCTCTCACTTTGCTTTTATAATTCAAAAAAAAAATTTACCAGTATTTCTGCTAAGTATTTTAAAGTAATAAGGAAGCTATGATGTAACAGACTAATGATTAACCTAATTATGTTCTAGAGTATTGGGTTAAAAATTAGGATGTTACAGGGGGAGTAGGGGTGGAGCTCTCAGAGTATGGGTGAGTGGATGGATCCTCGGATGGGTCAGTCTCCGAATGCCTCAAACGGGGGACATAGTCAAGAAAATCATGGGCGGCGGACTCAGCAAAGTACGTGCAGAGCACCCTCTCGCTATGTGTCCGCGCTCGCTCAAATATCATGTCGTCGCCATACGGGGAAGTTAGAGAGAATCGATAGCTATGTACAGGGTGAGAAAAGGGGCGTCCCAAAAACATAAACACTCGGAGAGTGCAACTCCCCTCAAAATGGTACGACCGGTGCTCTGGGTCATAATGCACCTCCCAGGTGGGGGTATCAATGAATAGCACGAAGGTCGCCATCTAAAGGCGTGACAGGAAGAAAGGATAGAAGGAGTGAGAATCTTGCTAAAGAAACTCAGTAGGGCAACCTCCTATCTAGGTGTCATCATCTACGTCCTCAGGAACCTTGGGTTTAGTGTATGAAATAAGTGAGCATGCAACAAGTTCATTTTTAAGCTTCAAAGCATAGTTTAGCCAAGGTCCGTTCATTTTAGAATGATTCTTAATGTCATGGATGCAACATAGTAGAGAATGTATGCATGACACTACTTAATGCAAGAATATTCATCATAATAATAAGTAACATCATAGTAGTGGCATAAAGTGGCAATTAAAATCTCAGGTGGGAAACTTTGTGACATAATCATCATACTTTACTTTCTCATGGGGCTACCCTAAAAGACATTCATTCTGGGGGTGCTTGGCCGAACCGGTGTCACCCAGAACGTGTCACATCTCTAGGTTATCAGCTCATACCTAACTAGTCGTCACTAGTTCTTACTTATCAATCCCGATAAGCGTATCATAATCATAATCCCGACTATTTAGTATGGGCTAGGGGGCATTTCTTAGGAATGCTCAGCTAAACCGGTGCCACCCAATAATACATCTTGGTACCGATGTCACATGAGTTCTTTGGAGGTGCTCGACCAAACCGATGTCATCCAAGAATACATCTTAGTACCTCATCTCTTTTTAAGAACATCTCATGGGTTTTTCAAAAACTTTCTAAGTCCCCAAATTTGTCAGAAATTCGGCAGCATAACAACAGCATGCCAGATTTCTTCCAAATTTGCTTTATGCCACATAAACAATTAGAACATGTATCCTCAATCATAATTTCATACGTTTACATAATCATTCTCAAATAAAACATACATCCACATGTAACATTGAAACTCACTATGCTCTTGATTCTACGGTATCCTATGCTTTGACCTTTATGGGCCTTAAACTTGAGATGTAATTATTCTATCATTCCCAACCGACTTCTTATGCACCTAAGGATTCTCTTCCAACAAATCTTACTATCACTTATGTTCTTTAATAAACCTGGGCAGCACCTTACTCCAAGGGCAGAATTATATATCTATGATTACGGGGCGCTAGAACTTACGTTTTAGGCCCTTTCTTGGTTCCGTCTTCGCCTAAGGCGCTATAAATTAAATCTAAGCCAATTATGAGGTATTCCTAAGCCTTTGAACTAATTATAAATCATTTTTACTACATTATAAGGGTGCTGTACAGAATCAGAAAATTAAGTGTTCTAAGAGTTCTAGAATTGTATTTTTACAATTTTCTAATTACTAGTTTCTCTATAAGTGCTAAAATTCAATACTACTTCAAATGTAACCAAATTTTTCATGATTAATCAATCCTAAACTGATTGTTATCATACTAAAACAGTTTGGGCATTGATTAGGATTAAAGGGATTAAACTCATGTTAAATTCCAACTTTGCAGTTTTTCTATGAAGCTAGTTTCCTCCTATCATGCATAGAAGTGTTCCTACCTCATCATATAAAATTTTCACACATTCTAACACATCATAACATCATCATACAACAGTAAACTCATCATGGCAGAACCGAAATGTCAAGCCCCAAAAAGATACACAATTTGACTTTTCTAAAGCATATAAGTTGCTAGTTTCTCTTGGAACCAATTTAGGACTTCTAAGACTCTTTGCAAACCATTTTATTTTACCAAAGGAGCTAAAAACAACCTTAGGTCAGTAACCAACTTAATTCCTCCTTAAAAGATGATTAAATTCATAAATCTTGTTGGTCTTAACTTCATAAAATTTATGAGGCTTAAAGAAAATCTTAAAACTTAGATTGTTGGCTCTTGTAGCTAGATGAAACTCATTCCAAGTTCATCATCACTACATGACCAAAATTATGCATTCAAAGAATGCTTCCATATTAAACTTTAACTTGAGATAAAATGGGCAAATCTTTGAATTCTAAGGTCTTTAAGTGATGAAAAAATGTAAATATGCTATGCGCTTCATTTTTATCTTTCATTATAAAGTAAAGTGAGAACTTTAAAGTAAATATGCAAGACTTGAAATATAAATATGCAAGGCTTGAAATAAATATGCAAGACTTGAAATATAAATATGCAAGACTTGAAATTTGAATATGCAATGCAAGTTCATTTCTTTATTTTAGTGCTCTAGGCCCAGCAACAATCGACTTTAAGGCCGAAATAAAAAGACTTTGAGAATTAATTAGGTGATAATGCAAGTCTTGTTTTAATCTTTGAGTCCTTAGGTGATAACTTGGAAAAATAAAGATGCAAGGCAAGAATATAATCATGAGTGCAAGCTCAAAATAAATATGCAAGTTCATTTATGTCTTATTAGAGCTCATTCAAGACTTTAAAGGAATTTAAACCTCAACCCAAACTCATTATGACAAGATAAAGTGAAGATAAGAGTTCTTAGAATTCAAAATAACATTCCTTAAAGAAACAAAGCCATAAGTGAACCATGTAACATTTTTATGAAAACTCAAGCCTTAGAGATTTCTTTGTGGTGAACATAAAGTCACCATCTAGAACTCTCATCATCAAGCTATCATGTTGGACCATCCAAGTTGGTTGGCTGAAATTTTAGAGAAAAATGAAAGGAAAGAAACCGAAGCTCAAGAGCAAGAAAGAACCATTTTGGAAACTCTAGAGACCATGATCTTGATGACGTATTAACACCAACACCATGAGTCCTCATCATTGAGTTCATGTAACCATATTAAACATCATCAAAGTTAAAGATTTCAAGGTTTAAGAAAGAAAGAACTATAAGCATTTTTAACTCAAGAACAAAGATCAAGTTTTAGAGGTTACGTAAGTGATAAACATCATCATGCAATCCCCATCATCAAGCTCTCATTTCCAAGCCCTTTAAAGGCCTTGGTCGAAAATGAAACAAAGAAGGAGAAGAAGAAGAAGTTCTAAAAGATTCAAAAGAAACCATCAAGTAAATAACTAAATAAAGACTTAAAATGAAAGAAATACTTGAAATAAAATCCCTACCTAGTGGGATGAGGTTGAAGAAGATGATGAAGAAGAAGAAGTTGAAGAAGAGGAACTCTTGAAACTTGAGAGAAAAAGAAAGCCTTTGAGTGCTCTAGGAAACTAAAACTTGCCAAGTGACTAAAGGTGTCTCAAGTTTACTCATGTATGCTATTTATAGAAAGAAAACATGGAGAGGTGAATGGAGGGAAGGGTGGCCGAAATATTAAGGGAAAAAGGAGGGAAAATATCTCTTGGTTGTGTCATTTCAAGATAAGTTGTAGGCATGGGTTTAGGCATAGGTTTAGGCATGGCTCCTTTGAGTGTATGAGTGAACAAACTTGTGAGGTATAGGGTATGAGGTGGTGCCACTTATAAGGGAATCCAAGGGGAGGAAATTGTTTTATTAATTGTGGATTAGTGAAGTGTTTAGGTGTATTTTTGGATTAGCCCTAAGATTAGGAGTTTATAGTAAAATGTGTAAGTGAAAGGATAGGTAATTAAGGCTATGTAGGTTATGATTAGTGGGCATTCTAGCCTTTTAAAGGAGTCTATCTCTATTTATCTTAGGCTTTCAACTACATCCTAGGCTTCCTTTTGAGGTGTAGAGGGTGAATAGTAAAAATACTATTCAAGATTCTATGTTCTAGAAGCTTTGAGTTCTTTAAAAGAAAAGGGGTTTTGAGTTTAATCTAAGCAATCTTAGGTTCTAATTAATTTTAATGACTTATTTTGACTCTATATTAATTATGGAAATTAATTAACCTTCAATTAGAGCATAATATCGCTTAGGTTTGCTTAATTACATTATTAAGCTCAAAAATACTATTCTAGGGGCAAAATCATAATTTTGCACTAAGATTGCCCGAGACCACCGAGACTTAAACAGAGACTTCTAAACTCATAAAAACATGGTTTTAAACCTTTGAGAAAAGTTTTGGGCTCAAACGGCACTTATACCCGCGTTTTATAGGGGTATTTTGGTCATTTTGACCCGAAACTGCAGAAAATGAGGTTTTCGCCTCCGAAATCGCTCAAGGCCATCAAATCCCTTTCAAACATTGAGCTAACCCTTCGAGGGTTGCTGGGCCAACCATCCTTGAATTCCGGGCAGAAAATGACCTCAAGGGCATTTTGGTCATTTTCCTCTCAGACAGAAAAATCGGGGCGTTACAAGCAACAACGACAAGTATGACGAACGGCATCAACACTCAAACATTATGGTGTGTGCGGAAAGGACTCCTGATAATCGGATGTGTGGTACGAGGGAGTGCTCGGCTCGTATGGATAGGTGGTGCTCCGATGATTGGGTGACTCGAAGTGTCACTATGCATATCATAGTCTGAAATAGATATAACGTCGGGGACAGGATCGGACACATCGGACAGCATCTACCAATTCTGCCAACCATCTTCCTCGAAATCATCATGCCAATTATCGAAATCCTCTTCTATCAAGTCCTCCTCAATCTCCATTGAATCCTCCTCAGGATCCTTTTCCTCGTCGGCATCATACGAGTCGGGCTCGGGAAGAACTATCTGTAGGGGCTCAACGTCCAGGGTCTCCTCCAAGATCTCTACCTCGGAGTCAGAGGATAACTCTACCATGGCCACGTGGCGTGGAGGGGCTGCAGAGATCTGCACATCTGAGTCAGAAGAGTCGGATATGATGATGGGCCAGCTGCATGAGGTTTGCCGGTGTCACGTCCGGGTGCTGGGGCCTCCTATGTAACACCCTAGTAATTAACCAGATACACCTAGGTTGAATCTGATTAATGACTAGACTTTAAATGTAACACCCTAGTAATTAACCAGATACACCTAGGTTGAATCTGATTAATGACTAGACTTTACTCCTTGCTTTGGTTCTTTCTTCATAATTTGAAAATACTTAGTGAAATTACGAGCCCTTTTTTTTTTTTTTTTTTTAAACACATAATTGAAAACGTGAGCCGAGTACAACGTGAACGAGTAAGCGGAGTATAATAAGACGTTTAAGAATATATCACATCATATCACTTAGGCTCCATCATATAACATCCATAAGCACATTATAGCATATATTTACATACAATAACCTCACTCAAAGGGTGGGTTATGTTCATACATCATTATCTTATGCAAACCCATAAAAGAAAATATACTTAAGGAAATTCATGCCCCTAAACTAGATAACTCCATAAGCCGGGAAGGTTATCCTAAAACTAGGGTGCATGATCACACATAAGTCTACTAAGAACCTTCTATGGCCCTTTGTCCTGAAAATGGGGAATAAATCCGATCCTTTGATGAGCTCCCTCGGGAGGGACACACGAGATGCACCAGTGGGAGTCGCATGGACGGCCTTCTCGCTAACCTCGGCTGAACAACTGTTTCCTCACTACCCTCTCTTACACGTGTGGGAGTAGGAGCGAGCTCTCAGAATATACATGAGTAGGAGTGTCCTCTGAAGGATCGGTTCAGAATATCTCGTCTCGGGAACATACTCTGGAAATCCATGGACAGCCAGATGAAGCGGGATAAGAACGTAACATCCTTTCATCAAGTGGGCGTGCATGTTCGAAAACCATTTCATCGCCATAGGGAGAAGTAGGAGAAAATCGATAACTAGGGACAGGATGTGCAAATGGGCGACCTATGTAAATAAAAACACGAATCTGCGCACCTCCCTTCAAAATGATACGAGCGATGCAGGATCATAGTGGAATTCCCAAGTAGGGGTATCAACGAGCAGGGCGAATGTCGCCATTTGAATCTGGAGACAATGCGGAAATAAAGAAAAGGGAGTGAGAATCTTGCTAAAGAATTCTCGGTAAGGTACCTCCTTCTACAGTGTCATCATCAAAGTCCCGGGAACCTCGGGATTATTCTAAAATAGTGAGCATGCAAAGATTCATTTTAAGTTCGGACAAATACTTAATCGAGGTTCGTCAATTTTTAATCATCGTCGTATAATGCATCTTATTCTTAACATGTCATATTTACAATGAACTTTTCCTTTATCATTACATCATATTCCTCATCATCATTATCAAAATAACATGCATAAAAGAACGTCATATAATATTAGCTACACATGGACACAGTGCACATATTTCATTTCTTTAGTGCCTTAGGTGACTTAAAATCTTATCATCATCATTATTTTCCTTGGGCCACCCTATACTCCACCCTTTTGGGAGTAATTTAGGTTATGAGCTCATACTTTACTAGTCGTCACTAGCATATACTTATCCCTTTTGATAAGCTAAAGTCCCGACTCTACCCTTTTGAGAGAACGGGTTAGGGGGCTAAAATCACCTTTTCACCACCTATAGTCTGATGGTTCCAAAGGATCATTTTCTTATAAGTTTAAGTCACCATTAAATCTTTGCATGTTATATCATAATACAATTCATAAACATCATAAAGCATTATTCTTTAAGGTTTTGCATCAAGTGGAATTTTCAAGCTTTAGAGGCCTAACTTGTGATGGATTTACAACCCACCCTCAAGGTCCTCATCATCAAGCCATCATCTTAGTTCCACCTAGGCCATATGGTTGAATTGGTTAAAGAAAAATTGAAGAGGAAAACCAAAATGAAAAGCTAAGGCAAGTTCATAATTTCATCATTTTGAGCTAAAAACACAACTCCTCAAAGCATAGAAATAAATTTAGAAACTACTCCCTACCTAATCTGAGTTGAAGAAGAGGAAGAGAACTTGATTTCTTGAAGTGAAATGACACAAAATCTCTTTGAAAAATTGAAGAAAGAATTCAGCCAAAGAGGAGGAAGAAAGAAAGTTTTTGGTGCTCCTAAAAACTAGTTATGAACCAAGCATTCCAAGACCACTCAAGCAAGCCTATTTATAGAAGATTTTGAGGCTTCTAATTGGCCAAAATGAGGAGGTAGTTGTCAGAATTTTTCAGGAGTAATAATGGAGGAAAAATCATTTTAGACAAAGTTGTATGAAATTAAGGAATTATGTCTCTTATGGTGACATTTTGGCATTTTGTTTTAGTGCAACTTTTGGAAATAATTCAGCTGCATAATGGCATCAATAATTTCGTGCATTACAGCCCAAAGAAGTGAAATTTGTGTGTTCCATGCATTATTTAGGTGTAGGCAAGGTATTCATGTAATTTAGAGAATTTACGGTTAAGGGCTTAAGTGAATTAGTAAGCAATTTGGGTGTTTTTGAGCAATTTTGGGTTCTAATCAATCTAAATACATAATTTTGAATCTAGATTAATATTTAGAATTTAATAAGCTTTAATTTGAGCCTAATATTGCTTAGGTTTCGTATATGAATCGAAAATCCGAAATTCAAAAGCGCCCAAAAGCGGGGCAAAATCGTACTTTCACTTAAAAACGCCCAAGGCCACCCGAGCTTAACCAATGGTTAATCATGGCTTAAAAACACATTTTAAAACATTTTAGTGAGGTTCGGGCTCGTCGGCACGCACATCGGAGTTAAAGCGACCCTTGAGGCGTTTTGGTCTTTCGTGCGTCGGAACTCAAAATTGAGATTCTTACGCTCTATTAACACACATAACACAAACAATCCCTTATTATTCTCAAAACATCCCCTTGAGAATATGTGGGCCCACAATCCTCATTTTCTCGAGTAAAATAACTTCAGGGACATTTTGGTCATTTTATACGTCTGAAATTCGGATTTGCGACTCTGCATGAATCGTTCCTAACCTCTCTTCTAATGTTATATTCCTTTATTGAGGATTGTTCGGCCTCAAATCTTATGTAATAATTACCTACGGTAATTCAAGAATTGAGTAATTTCTAATGACAGTAAAATTACAGTAAAAATTGGGCGTTACATTACTCCCTCCTTAAAGAATTTCGCCAGGAAATCGTTACACGAGAACAACTCGGGGTATTGTGCTTTCATGTTTGATTCCAGCTCCCATGTAAGTTCTTGGTTTCACCCTGTCCCCATGCTACTTTGACCAGGGTACGGCCTTGTTCCTTAACCGCTTAACTCCTCGGTCGACGATTCTCGTGGGTAGTAAGTTAAATGTCGGGTTATCTCTTAATTGTACATGTTCTGGCTCTAGTACATGACTCGGGTCAGATTGATACTTTCTTAACTGAGAGACATGGAAAACATCATGAAGGTTGGATAGACTCGGGGGTAGGGCTATACGGTAGGCTATAGGTCCTACTTTGGTAAGGATTTCAAACGGACCAAGAAATCTGGGGCTCAATTTCTTTACTTTTATTGCTCGGCCTATGCCTGTGGTGGGGGTGATCCTTAGGAACACGTGGTCCCCTTCTTGAAAATCTAGCGGGTTTCGCCGCTTGTCCGCATAGTTTTTCTGTCGACTTTGAGCAAGAAAGAATCTTATCCCTAATCTTTTGATTTGTTCCGTTGTTTCCCTCACAATATCAGGTCCAAGTAAACTTTGCTCTCCGGGTTCATACCAACATAAGGGAGATTGACATTTCCGTCCATAGAGGGCCTCATACGGTGCCATACCGATACTTGCATGATAACTGTTGTTATATGCAAATTCAATAAGTGGCAGGTACTTATCCCAACTTCCCCTTTGATCTAAAACACATGCCCTTAACATATCCTCCAAGGTTTGGATAGTTCTTTCAGATTGACCGTCTGTTTGGGGGTGATAGGTCGTGCTTAGACACACCTTTGAACCAAATGCCTTTTGAAAGGCTCCCCAAAATCGCGACGTAAATCGCGGATCTCGGTCCGAGATTATCGTCGACGGCACCCCATGTAACCTCACTATCTCCTGAATATATAATTGTGCTAACCTATCCAAGGAATAAGTCACCTTAATAGGTAAAAAGTGCGGTGACTTTGTCAATCGATCCACGATTACCCATACGGTATCATGATTCATTTGGGTCCTTGGTAATCCAGTCACAAAATCCATGGAGATACTATCCCACTTCCACTCAGGGATCGGCAGTGGTTGCAGCATTCCAGAGGGGTTTTGGTGTTCAATCTTCACCTTTTGACACACCAAGCACTTACTCACCCATGTGCACACATCTTTCTTCATTCCAGGCCACCAGAACATCTTCTTCAAATCTTGATACATCTTGGTGGCACCAGGATGAACGGTAAAATGGCTCTTATGGGCTTCCTCCAAAATATCCTTTCGGAGGCCACCACTAGCAGGTACACATATTCGACCTTTAAACCTCCACAAATCGTCCATTCCTTGGGTAAAACCTATCAACTTTCCTGCCTTCACTGCCCCTAAAGTCTCTTGAAACTCAGTATCGTCCCCTTGAGCTTGAACAATCCTTTCTTTGAACTCACTTGTCACTCTAAGATGACAAGCTCTGATGCCCTTAGTGGTCAAAGTCATTCCTAGGTTTAAGTCCCTAAATTGCTCAATCAATTCAACCTCCTTCACCATCAAACGGGACACTTGTAAGGACTTCCTACTCAAAGCATCAGCTACTACATTAGCTTTACCAGGATGGTAGTTCAATCCAAAATCATAATCTTTCAAGAACTCCATCCATCGCCTTTGCCTCATGTTTAGCTCTTTTTGATCAAAGAGATATTTCAAACTCTTGTGATCGGAAAACACCTCAAACTTAACTCCATATAAATGGTGTCTCCAAATCTTTAGAGCAAACACGACGGCAGATAACTCAAGGTCATGGGTAGGGTAGTTTGCCTCATGTGGCTTGAGTTGTCTTGATGCATAGGCCACCACTTGCCTATCCTGCATCAATACACAACCTAAACCCATTTTAAACCATCACAATACACCTCGAAAGGCACATTGGGGTCGGGTAACACTAAAAGAGGTTTCGAGGTTAGCTTGTGTTTAAACTCTTGAAAGCTCTTTTCACACTCCCAGGTCCATGAAAAAGGGGTGTTCTTCCTAGTCAGCTTGGTCAAAGGTAGGGAAATCTGGGAAAATCCCTTGATAAATCGACGGTAATAACCGGCTAAACCCAAAAAGCTCCTTACTTGATTCACCGTGGTTGGTCTTTCCCGATTTACTACCGCTTCTACCTTACTAGGATCTCTGACAATTCCTTTCTTAGATACTACATGCCCTAAAAATTGCACCTTATCCAACCAAAACTCACACTTGGAAATCTTGGCATATAGTTTCTTTTCCTTCAAGATCTCTAGTACTATGGTTAGGTGGCATTCATGCTCTTCATGGGTCTTAGAATATATGAGAATGTCATCTATAAAGACAACTACAAACTGATCTAAATAGGGTCGAAAGATCCTATTCATGTAATCCATAAAAATAGCTGGAGCATTAGTTAACCCAAAGGACATTACTGCAAACTCAAAATGGCCGTATCGAGTGCGAAAGGCCGTTTTAGGTATGTCTTCATCTCTCACCCTAATTTGATGGTAGCCTGACCTCAAATCTATCTTAGAAAACACTACCGCACCTTTCAGTTGGTCCATCAAATCATCGATCCTAGGCAGAGGATACTTGTTTTTCACCGTTACTTTATTCAACTGCCTATAATCTACACACATCCTCATACTCCCATCCTTTTTCTTTACAAACAACACAGGGCTCCCAAGGTGATGCACTAGGCCTAACAAACTTTTTCTCCAATAAATCTTCCAATTGAGTTTTTAACTCGGTCAATTCTAATGGGGACATCCTGTATGGGGCTATGGATATAGGTCCCGCACCCGGAAGCAACTCTATGGAAAATTCTATCTCTCTCTTGGGGGGAAACTCTGGTTTCTCATCTGGAAATACTTCGGGATAATTTCTTACTATTGGTATCTCATCGATACTTTGCTCAAAGTCTACATCACTAGCGGCTAAGAAAATGTAACCTTTACTCTCACCCTTACCACAGTCCATTTCCACAGCAGTTATGTAAAGACTTATGGGTTTCTTAGGTTCAATAGGAATAGGAAGAAAAGTGATGGTTTTCTCATAATGCTTAACAAAGACACGGTTGGCCTCAAGCCAATCCATGCCAAGAATCACATCTAAACCTCGCATGGGTAAGCAAATAAGATCTAAAACAAAGGATCTATTATCTATAATAAAACTACAATCTAAACAACATTTACAAGTCCTAACGGGTTTTCCAAATGGGTAGAAACAATAAGGTCAAAAGGAAGCTCACCATAGGTAAATTAAGGCTTTTAACACATGAATGGGAGATAAAAGAATGAGAAGCGCCAGAATCATATAGTACAATTAAGTCTTTATCATGCATATTACCCTTACCTTCCATGAGATTTCGTGACTTCGTTGTTTCTTCAGCATTAACAGTAAATACCCTTCCCTGGTATTGTGGCTTGGGATTGGGGGTTGGCGGGTTCCTTTCAGTGCATTCTCGGGAGTAATGACCTGGTTTTCCACACCGATAGCACACGTTTGTTCCGGCTCGACATGGCATGCTCCCATGATTCTTGCCGCACTTGGGACATTCCATGGATGGCGCAGGCCGTGGAGGTACTGCTGGACCTCTTTGTGGTGCTTTCCCTTTATTGTTGTTATTGTTGTTGTTGTGATTGTTACTGGGGTTATTGTTGTAGCGGTTGTTATTATAGCGATTGTTGTTGTTTGGCCTTCCTTGTTGAAAATTTCTTTGTGTCCCTTGTGGTCTTGATTGAGGGGGAAATGGAGGTCGATTCTGCCTCTTGAACTGCTGACCTTGAGGTGTCAACTTTTTGGTAATATTATCTGACTTTGGGGTGTTTAGTTTTCTCTGACCTTCTTCAATAATCCGACATTTGTTAACTAGGGTAGAGAAATCCCTAATCTCCAAATGTGCAATCGCCACATTAAGTTCCGCCTTCAACCACGACTCGTATTTAATGCATTTCCGATTACTCATCGAGATTTCCTTGGTACATTCTTGAGAACTTAATGAGTTCTTCAAATCTGGGAGTGTACTGGGCCACATTCATATTCCCCTGGACAAGTTGCATGAATTCAATGTCCTTGGCATTTCTAACTGACCCCGGAAAGTACATTTCGTAAATATGGACGTTGAATAGTTCCCAATCAATGTCCACATCGGTCGTCTCCAGGAGTCTTGAACACTGTCCACCGTAAACGGCATCACCCTCAAGCATATGAGTAGCGAAGGTGACCTTTTGCTCCTCCGAGCATGGGACTACAAAGAAAGACCTTCTCAATATTCCGAATCCATTCATCTGCAATATTTGGGTTCAGTGTCCCCTTGTAAACCGGTGGGTTTGCCTTACGAAACTCCCCGAAACAGGCATGTTCAGGAATCTCATGTCGCTGATTCATATTGGCTTGACGATCCTGATCCATTCGTTCCATCATCATTCTCATGGTCCTTGCTACGTCGCGGAGTGCTTCGGCTGTCTCGTTGTCGTGATTATTTTGTGGTGCGCTCCTAGTCTGTTGTCGACGTGCCATTGGTCCCTATACACACAAAACAGCAACACTGAGGTGATCAGGCCCAATATTCCATGCAAAGTGAGCAAGTTACCATGGCACTTTCAACATACAGTAGTCATGTATTTCTACTCCCCAAGCTCATCCTAATGATAAACATCTACACATGACGTCACTAACGTATTATGCTTTAGAAGCATAGCTAGTCCAATCCTCAGGCTCCATGAGAATCGAACTGCTCTGATACCAAAATGTAACACCCTAGTAATTAACCAGATACACCTAGGTTGAATCTGATTAATGACTAGACTTTAAATGTAACACCCTAGTAATTAACCAGATACACCTAGGTTGAATCTGATTAATGACTAGACTTTACTCCTTGCTTTGGTTCTTTCTTCATAATTTGAAAATACTTAGTGAAATTACGAGCCCTTTTTTTTTTTTTTTTTTAAACACATAATTGAAAACGTGAGCCGAGTACAACGTGAACGAGTAAGCGGAGTATAATAAGACGTTTAAGAATATATCACATCATATCACTTAGGCTCCATCATATAACATCCATAAGCACATTATAGCATATATTTACATACAATAACCTCACTCAAAGGGTGGGTTATGTTCATACATCATTATCTTATGCAAACCCATAAAAGAAAATATACTTAAGGAAATTCATGCCCCTAAACTAGATAACTCCATAAGCCGGGAAGGTTATCCTAAAACTAGGGTGCATGATCACACATAAGTCTACTAAGAACCTTCTATGGCCTTTGTCCTGAAAATGGGGAATAAATCCGATCCACTGATGAGCTCCCTTGGGAGGGACACACGAGATGCACCAGGCTGGGGTCGCATGGACGGCCTTCTCGCTAACCTCAGCTGAACAACTGTTTTCTCACTACCCTCTCTTACACGTGGGAGTAGGAGCAGAGCTCTCAGAATATACATGAGTAGGAGTGTCCTCTGAAGGATCAGTTTGAATATCTCGTCTCGGGAACATACTACGGAAATCCATGGACAGCAGATGAAGCGGGATAAGAACGTAACATCCTTTCATCAAGTGGACGTGCATGTTCGAAAACCATTTCATCGCCATAGGGAGAAGTAGGAGAAAATCGATAACTAGGGACAGGATGTGCAAATGGACGACCTATGTAAATAAAAACACGAATCACAAGACCTCCTTCAAAATGATACGAGCGATGCACGGATCATAGTGGAATTCCCAAGTAGGGGTATCAACGAACAGCACGAATGTCGCCATTTGAATCTGGAGACAATGACGGAAATAAAGAAAAGGGAGTGAGAATCTTGCTAAAGAATTCTCAGGAAGGTACCTCCTTCTCTGATGTCATCATCAAAGTCCCCAGAACCTCGGGATTATTCTAAAATAGTGAGCATGCAAAGATTCATTTTAAGTTCGGACAAATACTTAATCGAGGTTCGTCAATTTTTAATCATGCGTCTTATAATGCATCTTATTCTTAACATGTCATATTTACAATGAACTTTTCCTTTATCATTACATCATATTCCTCATCATCATTATCAAAATAACATGCATAAAAGAACGTCATATAATATTAGCTACACATGGACACAGTGCACATATTTCATTTCTTTAGTGCCTTAGGTGACTTAAAATCTTATCATCATCATTATTTTCCTTGGGCCACCCTATACTCCACCCTTTGGGAGTAATTTAGGTTATGAGCTCATACTTTACTAGTCGTCACTAGCATATACTTATCCCTTTTGATAAGCTAAAGTCCCGACTCTACCCTTTTGAGAGAACGGGTTAGGGGGCTAAAATCACCTTTTCACCACCTATAGTCTGATGGTTCCAAAGGATCATTTTCTTATAAGTTTAAGTCACCATTAAATCTTTGCATGTTATATCATAATACAATTCATAAACATCATAAAGCATTATTCTTTAAGGTTTTGCATCAAGTGGAATTTTCAAGCTTTAGAGGCCTAACTTGTGATGGATTTACAACCCACCCTCAAGGTCCTCATCATCAAGCCATCATCTTAGTTCCACCTAGGCCATATGGTTGAATTGGTTAAAGAAAAATTGAAGAGGAAAACCAAAATGAAAAGCTAAGGCAAGTTCATAATTTCATCATTTTGAGCTAAAAACACAACTCCTCAAAGCATAGAAATAAATTTAGAAACTAGACCCTACCTAATCTGAGTTGAAGAAGAGGAAGAGAACTTGATTTCTTGAAGTGAAATGACACAAAATCTCTTTGAAAAATTGAAGAAAGAATTCAGCCAAAGAGGAGGAAGAAAGAAAGTTTTTGGTGCTCCTAAAAACTAGTTATGAACCAAGCATTCCAAGACCACTCAAGCAAGCCTATTTATAGAAGATTTTGAGGCTTCTAATTGGCCAAAATGAGGAGGTAGTTGTCAGAATTTTTCAGGAGTAATAATGGAGGAAAAATCATTTTAGACAAAGTTGTATGAAATTAAGGAATTATGTCTCTTATGGTGACATTTTGGCATTTTGTTTTAGTGCAACTTTTGGAAATAATTCAGCTGCATAATGGCATCAATAATTTCGTGCATTACAGCCCAAAGAAGTGAAATTTGTGTGTTCCATGCATTATTTAGGTGTAGGCAAGGTATTCATGTAATTTAGAGAATTTACGGTTAAGGGCTTAAGTGAATTAGTAAGCAATTTGGGTGTTTTTGAGCAATTTTGGGTTCTAATCAATCTAAATACATAATTTTGAATCTAGATTAATATTTAGAATTTAATAAGCTTTAATTTGAGCCTAATATTGCTTAGGTTTCCGTATATGAATCGAAAATCCCAAATTCAAAAGCGCCCAAAAGCGGGGCAAAATCGTACTTTCACTTAAAAACTGCCCAAGGCCACCCGAGCTTAACCAATGGTTAATCATGGCTTAAAAACACATTTTAAAACATTTTAGTGAGGTTCGGGCTCAGTCGGCACGCACATCGGAGTTAAACAGCTTGGGGCGTTTTGGTCTTTTAAGCGTCGGAACTCAAAATTGAGATTCTTCCGCTCTATTAACACACATAACACAAACAATCCCTTATTATTCTCAAAACATCCCCTTGAGAATATGTGGGGCCCACAATCCTCATTTTCTGAGTAAAATAACTTCAGGGACATTTTGGTCATTTTATACGTACAGAAATTCGGGATTTGCGACTCTCCCATGAATCGTTCCTAACCTCTCTTCTAATGTTATATTCCTTTATTGAGGATTGTTCGGCCTCAAATCTTATGTAATAATTACCTACGGTAATTCAGGAATTGAGTAATTTCTAATGACAGTAAAAATTACAATAAAAATTGGGGCGTTACATTACTCCCCTCCTTAAAAAGAATTTCGCCCCGGAAATTCGTTACCTGAGAACAACTCGGGGTATTGTGCTTTCATGTTTGATTCCAGCTCCCATGTAAGTTCTTGGGTTTCACCCTGTCCCCATGCTACTTTGACCAGGGGTACAGCCTTGTTCCTTAACTGCTTAACTCCTCGGTCGACGATTCTCGTGGGTAGTAAGTTAAATGTCAGGTTATCTCTTAATTGTACATGTTCTGGCCCTAGTACATGACTCGGGTCGATTGATACTTTCTTAATCGAGAGACATGGAAAACATCATGAAGGTTGGATAGACTCGGGGTAGGGCTATACGGTAGGCTCCTGTGTCCTACTTTGGTAAGGATTTCAAGCGGACCAAGAAACTGGGCTCAATTTCTTTACTTTTATTGCTCGGCCTATGCCTGTGTTGATCCTTAGGAACACGAGGCCCCCTTCTTGAAAATCTAGCGGTTTTCGCCGCTTGTCCGCATAGTTTTTACATCGACTTTGAGCAAGAAGAATCTTATCCCTAATCTTTTTGATTTGTTCCGTTGTTTCCCTCACAATATCAGGTCCAAGTAAACTTTGCTCTCGGGTTCATACCAACATAAGGGAGATTGACATTTCCGTCCATAGAGGGCCTCATACGATTGCCATACCGATACTTGCATGATAACTGTTGTTATATGCAAATTCAATAAGTGGCGGTACTTATCCCAACTTCCCTTTGATCTAAAACACATGCCCTTAACATATCCTCCAAGGTTTGGATAGTTCTTTCAGATTGACCGTCTGTTTGGGGGTGATAGGTCGTGCTTAGACACGACTTTGAACCAAATGCCTTTTGAAAGGCTCCCAAAATCGCGACGTAAATCGCGGATCTCGATCCGAGATTATCGTCGACGGCACCCCATGTAACCTCACTATCTCCTGAATATATAATTGTGCTAACCTATCCAAGGAATAAGTCACCTTAATAGGTAAAAAGTGGGCTGACTTTGTCAATCGATCCACGATTACCCATACGGTATCATGATTCATTTGGGTCCTTGGTAATCCAGTCACAAAATCCATGGAGATACTATCCCACTTCCACCGAGGGATCGACAGAGGTTGCAGCATTCCAGAGGGTTTTTGGTGTTCAATCTTCACCTTTTGACACACCAAGCACTTACTCACCCATGTGCACACATCTTTCTTCATTCCAGGCCACCGTAACATCTTCTTCAAATCTTGATACATCTTGGTGGCACCAGGATGAAGGGTAAATGGCTCTTATGGGCTTCCTCCAAAATATCCTTTCGGAGGCCACCACTAGCAGTACACATATTCGACCTTTAAACCTCCACAAATCGTCCATTCCTTGGGTAAAACCTATCAACTTTCCCGCCTTCATTGCCCTAAAGTCTCTTGAAACTCAAAGATCGTCCCTTGAGCTTGAACAATCCTTTCTTTGAACTCACTTGTCACTCTAAGATGACAAGCTCGATGCCCTTAGTGGTCAAAGTCATTCCTAGGTTTAAGTCCCTAAATTGCTCAATCAATTCAACCTCCTTCACCATCAAACGGGACACTTGTAAGGACTTCCTACTCAAAGCATCGGCTACTACATTAGCTTTACCAGGATGGTAGTTCAATCCAAAATCATAATCTTTCAAGAACTCCATCCATCGCTTTTGCCTCATGTTTAGCTCTTTTTGATCAAAGAGATATTTCAAACTCTTGTGATCGGAAAACACCTCAAACTTAACTCCATATAAATGGTGTCTCCAAATCTTTAGAGCAAACACGACGGCAGCTAACTCAAGGTCATGGGTAGGGTAGTTTGCCTCATGTGGCTTGAGTTGTCTTGATGCATAGGCCACCACTTGCCTATCCTGCATCAATACACAACCTAAACCCATTTTTGAAGCATCACAATACACCTCGAAAGGCACATTGGGGTCGGGTAACACTAAAACAGGGGTCGAGGTTAGCTTGTGTTTTAACTCTTGAAAGCTCTTTTCACACTCCGGGGTCCATGAAAAAGGAGTGTTCTTCCTAGTCAGCTTGGTCAAAGGTAGGGGAATCTGGGAAAATCCCTTGATAAATCGACGGTAATAACCGGCTAAACCCAAAAAGCTCCTTACTTCAGTTACCGTGGTTGGTCTTTCCCAGTTTACTACCGCTTCTACCTTACTAGGATCTACAGCAATTCCTTTCTTAGATACTACATGCCCTAAAAATTGCACCTTATCCAACCAAAACTCACACTTGGAAATCTTGGCATATAGTTTCTTTTCCTTCAAGATCTCTAGTACTATGGTTAGGTGGCATTCATGCTCTTCATGGGTCTTAGAATATATGAGAATGTCATCTATAAAGACAACTACAAACTGATCTAAATAGGGTCGAAAGATCCTATTCATGTAATCCATAAAAATAGCTGGAGCATTAGTTAACCCAAAGGACATTACTGCAAACTCAAAATGGCCGTATAGAGTGCGAAAGGCCGTTTTAGGTATGTCTTCATCTCTCACCCTAATTTGATGGTAGCCTGACCTCAAATCTATCTTAGAAAACACTACCGCACCTTTCAGTTGGTCCATCAAATCATCGATCCTAGGCAGAGGATACTTGTTTTTCACCGTTACTTTATTCAACTGCCTATAATCTACACACATCCTCATACTCCCATCCTTTTTCTTTACAAACAACACAGGGGCTCCCCAAGGTGATGCACTAGGCCTAACAAACTTTTTCTCCAATAAATCTTCCAATTGAGTTTTTAACTTTGTCAATTCTAATGGGGACATCCTGTATGGGGCTATGGATATAGGTCCCGCACCCGGAAGCAACTCTATGGAAAATTCTATCTCTCTTGGGGGAAACTCGTATCTCATCCGAAATACTTGGGATAATTTCTTACTATTGGTATCTCATCGATACTTTGCTCAAAGTCTACATCACTAGCGGCTAAGAAAATGTAACCTTTACTCTCACCCTTACCACAGTCCATTTCCACAGAAGCTTATGTAAAGACTTATGGGTTTCTTAGGTTCAATAGGAATAGGAAGAAAAGTGATGGTTTTCTCATAGCTTTAACAAGACACGGTTGGCCTCAAGCCAATCCATGCCAAGAATCACATCTAAACCTCGCATGGGTAAGCAAATAAGATCTAAAACAAAGGATCTATTATCTATAATAAAACTACAATCTAAACAACATTTACAAGTCCTAACGGGTTTTCCAGTCAGGTAGAAACAATAAGGTCAAAAGGAAGCTCACCATAGGTAAATTAAGGCTTTTAACACATGAATGGGAGATAAAAGAATGAGAAGCGCCAGAATCATATAGTACAATTAAGTCTTTACCATGCATATTACCCTTACCTTCCATGAGATTTCGTGACTTCGTTGTTTCTTCAAGATTAATGATAAATACCCTTCCCTGGTATTGTGGCTTGGGATTGGGGTTGGCGGGTTCCTTTCAGTGCATTCTCGGGAGTAATGACCTGGTTTTCCACACCGATAGCACACGCTTGTTCGGCTCGACATGGCATGCTCCCATGATTCTTGCCGCACTTGGGACATTCCATGGATGGCGCAGCCGTGGAGGTCTTCTTGGACCTCTTTGTGGTGCTTTCCTTTATTGTTGTTATTGTTGTTGTTGTGATTGTTCTGGGGTTATTGTTGTAGCCGTTGTTATTATAGCGATTGTTGTTGTTTGGCCTTCCTTGTTGAAAATTTCTTTGTGTCCCTTGTGGTCTTGATTGAGGGGAAAATGGAGGTCGATTCTCGCCTCTTGAGCTAGCGACCTTGAGGTGTCAACTTTTTGGTAATATTATCGACTTTGGGGTGTTTAGTTTTCTCGACCTTCTTCAATAATCCGACATTTGTTAACTAGGGTAGAGAAATCCTAATCTCCAAATGTGCAATCGCCACATTAAGTTCCGCCTTCAACCACGACTCGTATTTAATGCATTTCCGATTACTCATCAGGATTTCCTTGGTACATTCTTGAGAACTTAATGAGTTCTTCAAATCAGCGGTGTATCGGGCCACATTCATATTCCCTGGACAAGTTGCATGAATTCAATGTCCTTGGCATTTCTAACTGACTCTGGAAAGTACTTTTCGTAAAAATGGACCTTGAATAGTTCCCAATCAATGTCCACATCGGTCGTCTCCAGGAGTCTTCGAACACTTGTCCACCAGAAACTGGCATCACCCTCAAGCATATGAGTAGCGAAGGTGACCTTTTGCTCCTCCGAGCATGGGACTACAAAGAAAGACCTTCTCAATATTCCGAATCCATTCATCTGCAATATTTGGATTCAGTGTCCCCTTGAAAACCGGTGGGTTTGCCTTACGAAACTCCCCGAAACAGGCATGTTCAGGAATCTCATGTCGCTGATTCATATTGGCTTGACGATCCTGATCCATTCGTTCCATCATCATTCTCATGGTCCTTGCTACGTCGCGGAGTGCTTCTACTGTCTCGTTGTCGTGATTATTTTGTCTCGCGCGCTCTAGTCTGTTGTCGACGTGCCATTGGTCCCTATACACACAAAACAAAGAACACCGAGGTGATCGGGCCCAATATTCCATGCAAAGTGAGCAAGTTACCATGGCACTTTCAACATACGAGTCATGTATTTCTACTCCCCAAGCTCATCCTAATGATAAACATCTACACATGACGTCACTAACGTATTATGCTTTAGAAGCATAGCTAGTCCAATCCTCAGGCTCCATGAGAATCGAATCGCTACGATACCAAAATGTAACACTTAGTAATTAACCGGATACACCTAGGTTGAATCTGTTTAATGACTAGACTTTAAATGTAACACCCTAGTAATTAACCAGATACACCTAGGTTGAATCTGATTAATGACTAGACTTTACTCCTTGCTTTGGTTCTTTCTTCATAATTTGAAAATACTTAGTGAAATTACGAGCCCTTTTTTTTTTTTTTTTTTTAAACACATAATTGAAAACGTGAGCCGAGTACAACGTGAACGAGTAAGCGGAGTATAATAAGACGTTTAAGAATATATCACATCATATCACTTAGGCTCCATCATATAACATCCATAAGCACATTATAGCATATATTTACATACAATAACCTCACTCAAAGGGTGGGTTATGTTCATACATCATTATCTTATGCAAACCCATAAAAGAAAATATACTTAAGGAAATTCATGCCCCTAAACTAGATAACTCCATAAGCCGGAAGGTTATCCTAAAACTAGGGTGCATGATCACACATAAGTCTACTAAGAACCTTCTATGGCCACTTGTCACGAAAATGGGGAATAAATCCGATCCATCGATGAGCTCCCTCGGGAGGGGACACACGAGATGCACCAGTCGGGTCGCATGGACGGCCTTCTCGCTAACCTCGCTGAACAAGCTGCTTTCCTCACTACCCTCTCTTACACGTGGGAGTAGGAGCAGAGCTCTCGTAATATACATGAGTAGGAGTGTCCTCTCAAGGATCAGTTTGAGAATATCTCATCTCGGAACATACTGAAATCCATGGACAGCAGATGAAGCGGGATAAGAACGTAACATCCTTTCATCAAGTGGACGTGCATGTTCGAAAACCATTTCATCGCCATAGGGAGAAGTAGGAGAAAATCGATAACTAGGGACAGGATGTGCAAATGGACGACCTATGTAAATAAAAACACGAATCACAAGACCTCCCTTCAAAATGATACGAGCGATGCACCGGATCATAGTGGAATTCCCAAGTAGGGGTATCAACGAACAGGACGAATGTGGCCATTTGAATCTGGAGACAATGACGGAAATAAAGAAAAGGGAGTGAGAATCTTGCTAAAGAATTCTCAGTAAGGTACCTCCTTCTACAATGTCATCATCAAAGTCCCCAGGAACCTCGGGATTATTCTAAAATAGTGAGCATGCAAAGATTCATTTTAAGTTCGGACAAATACTTAACCGAGGTTGGACAATTTTTAATCATGCGTCTTATAATGCATCTTATTCTTAACATGTCATATTTACAATGAACTTTTCCTTTATCATTACATCATATTCCTCATCATCATTATCAAAATAACATGCATAAAAGAACGTCATATAATATTAGCTACACATGGACACAGTGCACATATTTCATTTCTTTAGTGCCTTAGGTGACTTAAAATCTTATCATCATCATTATTTTCCTTGGGCCACCCTATACTCCACCCTTTTGGGAGTAATTTAGGTTATGAGCTCATACTTTACTAGTCGTCACTAGCATATACTTATCCCTTTTGATAAGCTAAAGTCCCGACTCTACCCTTTTGAGAGAACGGGTTAGGGGGCTAAAATCACCTTTTCACCACCTATAGTCTGATGGTTCCAAAGGATCATTTTCTTATAAGTTTAAGTCACCATTAAATCTTTGCATGTTATATCATAATACAATTCATAAACATCATAAAGCATTATTCTTTAAGGTTTTGCATCAAGTGGAATTTTCAAGCTTTAGAGGCCTAACTTGTGATGGATTTACAACCCACCCTCAAGGTCCTCATCATCAAGCCATCATCTTAGTTCCACCTAGGCCATATGGTTGAATTGGTTAAAGAAAAATTGAAGAGGAAAACCAAAATGAAAAGCTAAGGCAAGTTCATAATTTCATCATTTTGAGCTAAAAACACAACTCCTCAAAGCATAGAAATAAATTTAGAAACTACTCCCTACCTAATCTGAGTTGAAGAAGAGGAAGAGAACTTGATTTCTTGAAGTGAAATGACACAAAATCTCTTTGAAAAATTGAAGAAAGAATTCAGCCAAAGAGGAGGAAGAAAGAAAGTTTTTGGTGCTCCTAAAAACTAGTTATGAACCAAGCATTCCAAGACCACTCAAGCAAGCCTATTTATAGAAGATTTTGAGGCTTCTAATTGGCCAAAATGAGGAGGTAGTTGTCAGAATTTTTCAGGAGTAATAATGGAGGAAAAATCATTTTAGACAAAGTTGTATGAAATTAAGGAATTATGTCTCTTATGGTGACATTTTGGCATTTTGTTTTAGTGCAACTTTTGGAAATAATTCAGCTGCATAATGGCATCAATAATTTCGTGCATTACAGCCCAAAGAAGTGAAATTTGTGTGTTCCATGCATTATTTAGGTGTAGGCAAGGTATTCATGTAATTTAGAGAATTTACGGTTAAGGGCTTAAGTGAATTAGTAAGCAATTTGGGTGTTTTTGAGCAATTTTGGGTTCTAATCAATCTAAATACATAATTTTGAATCTAGATTAATATTTAGAATTTAATAAGCTTTAATTTGAGCCTAATATTGCTTAGGTTTCGGTATATGAATCGAAAATCCCGAAATTCGTAAAACTGCCCAAAAACGGGGGCAAAATCGTACTTTCACTTAAAAATTGCCCGAGGCCACCCGAGCTTAACCAATGGTTAATCATGGCTTAAAAACACATTTTAAAACATTTTAGTGAGGTTCGGGCTCAGTCGGCACTTACATCGGAGTTAAAACGACCTTGAGGGGCGTGTTGGTCTTTTCGTGCGTCGGAACTCAAAATTGAGATTCTTCTGCTCTATTAACACACATAACACAAACAATCCCTTATTATTCTCAAAACATCCCCTTGAGAATATGTGGGGCCCACAATCCTCATTTTCTGAGTAAAATAACTTCAGGGACATTTTGGTCATTTTATACGTACAGAAATTCGGGATTTGCGACTCTCGCATGAATCGTTCCTAACCTCTCTTCTAATGTTATATTCCTTTATTGAGGATTGTTCGGCCTCAAATCTTATGTAATAATTACCTACGGTAATTCAGTAATTGAGTAATTTCTAATGACAGTAAAAATTACAGTAAAAATTGGGGCGTTACATCCTATGTGAAACGAGCTCCTTAGGAAGGGGGCCCTATTTCCCGGGATTCAGTCTGAGTCAGAGTCGGAGCTAGTGTCAGCGCGAACCATCGTCGGGAGCGATCGGATCTAGAGATGTCACGGTATAGGTGTGAGAAATCATGGATTTCCCAGTAGGCAGTTATTATCTCATGAGTGTCATCATGTACATCTCCAGGCCACTTCGGTGTTATTATCAGAAAACATGGGCAGTTAAAGTTTCATTATGCTTTGTTTCGAAAACTTTCGTAATCCGAAGTGACGTGTCTTTTAGAAGTCTTTTATTAACAGGGATAACAGTGAAGACATAAGTCATAATCATAACAGTTATTCAACTAGATGCAGAAATGTAACTGTAACGCCCGGGGATTGCGAAGTCGGGGAGTGATCGCCGGTGCAAAGAGGCACGGACAAGGAGCGGCTCTTGGCAGACTTCGAAAGCGGAGGGGTACATGAATGAACCGATTACACACCCGAATGAGAGGGATCCTAAGACTGTATAGGTATGGGACTATCTGATTGAGGAGGCTTATATGAATTGATTTGTACTACCTATACCAACAAGATGCATCTTCTTTTCGATAGCCCAAACTGAAAGAACTCCACAGTTAAGCGTGCTTGACTTGGAGCAATTTTGGGATGGGTGACCTCCTGGAAAGTTTTCCTAGGAAGCGTGTGAGTGAGGACAAAGTATGCTGAAAAGACCTGTGTTGGTTTGTGGAGACGGTCGTCAATCCATAAAGTAGCAAGGGATGTTACAAATGGTATCGAGCCTGCACCTCTCCCAATACTGTGTGGTTCGAGGACGAACCAGGCGGAAGCTGGTGGGCATGTAACGCCCGGGGATTGCGAAGTCGGGGAGTGATCGCCGGTGCAAAGAGGCACGGACAAGGAGCGGCTCTTGGCAGACTTCGAAAGCGGAGGGGTACATGAATGAACCGATTACACACCCGAATGAGAGGGATCCTAAGACTGTATAGGTATGGGACTATACAGTTGAGGAGGGCTTATATGAATTGATTTGTACTACCTATACCAACAAGATGCATCTTCTTTTCGGTAGCCCAAACTGAAAGAACTCCACAGTTAAGCGTGCTTGACTTGGAGCAATTTTGGGATGGGTGACCTCCTGGGAAGTTTTCCTAGGAAGCGTGTGAGTGAGGACAAAGCACGCTGAAAAGACCCGTGTTGGTTTATGGGGACAGTCGTCAATCCATAAAGCAGCAGGGGATGTTACAGTAACAATGCATGCATTATTTAACTTGATTGGTCCTTCACTCACTGAGTGCACCAACACCAATGTCTTAAACCACCTCTATGGGTAATGAGCTCATACCGTGGCCGTCGCCACAAACATGTTCCGAGAGAAAATCTCAACGGAAAGGGTGAGGGGTTAAGCAGTGAGCTTCTCCCATATTCTTTATTCATATTCATATGCAAAACATCTTGACATTTAACATTTTTCATATGCCTCATCATGGTAATTATCATTTAATACAATGCATGCCACAAGATCAATATCTCAACAATTTACATCATAACAAGAAGCATAGGTGACCACTACTCAAGGCATCATTTTCATATCATGGCAAATCTAACACCTTGAAATATTCATGCAATAATAAGCTATTCATAATATTTCATACATAATCAAGATCATGGGTCAAAGTCATGTATTATATATGTCTCATGGTCATTAGTCCTATTTAATTAAAATATAAATTTTAAGTCATGAGTTAAGTCCTCTTAGTATTTTATGAGCTAAATTCTTAATTATGTGCAATTATAGGTTATGTATTCTTCTGTTACATTTATAAAATTCTATTAAGATGATTTATTTGGTATTTAGCCATTTAAAATATAGATTTTTAGATTTGACTTAAAAACACTATTTTTGGGTTGTAAGGTTTTACATCTTATTACCATTTCTGGCATATCTGAGTGAAAAATTAGTATCTCTCATTATACTTATTATTTTCAGAAAATAAAGGTATATTCTGAATCCTGACTCACTCATATTTCTCTGGGCGCACTTTTTTCAGAAATCTATTAAGTGAAATGACTTTTACACCCTTATAAAGTTTCCTTATTCCAACAGTGTTCCAAAACTTAACCCACGACTTGTTTCAGCATTCTGGAATCACGTACTTACTTCCAGTGCATGTATTTTACATGTCTGTGTTCCTTAGGATCTTAGCTTTCCAACAAAACCTATTTCACATGTTCATTTTTGTAGTAAAAGATAGGTCTGGATTTGTGTTCAGAGGTCAGATAGGATCTTCAGGAAAAATGCTGAACTTTGAAAAATTATATCTTAAGCTAGAAAACTCCTTTCTGAGTGATTCTTTTTGGAGCGTATTCCTTAAAAGGTTAACTTTCACATATAATTTTTTCCCAGGGGTCCTAGGGTCACGGTTTTTAAATGTGTCACATTTTAGTGCACCTATCTCAGGCAGAAACATATTTCTAGCTTAGTGTGTATGTATATTCTTGTTTCCTTTCAAATAAATCATGGATTCCTAGCATTTCCAGTCATGGCCAGCCAAAACAATCAGCAACACAGAGGTTCTAACCATGCTAACAAACATTTTGGAACATATTTATCATGGAGGGAAAATAACACAACTATTAAAGGGGTAGATGTGCAAGCTTTAAGCCTTTAAGCCTAAAATGAGCTAAAGACTTAAAACTCTCACATCTCCAAGATAATGACCACCTACCAAGATGTGAAGAGGTGTAAATGAGTCCTTCAACCCCTTAATGGGTGACGAACAAATAGAAAAAAAATAAAAGGGTAGAAGAGAAAGTCTTTGTTCCTAGCTCCAAGCTTTAGTATCTTGAGTGCAAGAAGGAAGTTAGTGTGTGACTTGGGATGTGTTTACAAGGGTTGGATGAGGTGTTTTCTTGGATGATTAGAAGAGAACTCTAGGCTGTAAATATGAGAGTATAAGGATGGGTTTGGAGAGAAATAGCATAAGAGAACAAGGATCTTGAGACTTAGAAGAGTTTAGTGAGTGTAAGGAACCAAAATGAAGCCATTTGACTCCTATTTATAGGCCTCAAGGCCATGACCTATGGAGGCCTGTTTGGTGAGTTTCATATTTCTGATTTAGTTCATTTAGTTGTGAAATTAATTGGGGTAAAGGGAAGTTAGGACTTGGTTAGGCTAGATAGTTAGTTTTTATACCAAAGAAGCATTACCTATATCTTGGTCTATAAGTCCTATGACAAGTTGTCATTCATCAAGCTTTCACCAAGACTTCAAGCAAGCATTCAAATCAGATTTGTTTCTCCCAAAAAGGCTGATGTATTTTCGGCCATGATAAAGGAAATAAGGAGGAAAACTTGTGTTTTTGTTTTGATGTGTAACTTAGTGTTATCTTGTAATTAAATTAATTCTAGTGTAAGTTGTTTTGATGAAACTTATGTGAGTGTTTTCTTTTACATGATGGCTAAAAAGAGGGCTTTAGAAAAGGTCCATAGGGTTTTAGAAGTTATTCTGTAGAGCTGCACACTTATTGGTGGGTAAATAGGTGTCTTTATCTCTTTTGGTAATATTCCTTTTACCAAAAAGGGTTTAAACCAACTTTTAAGCATATTTTATTTTTAATGAAGAATCTATCATAGATTAATTAGATTAACCTCCCATCAGGTTGGTACTCAATGTAATTAGTGATTGGTCATCTCTAACTTAGCCATTTATAGTATAACTCATTTTTAATACTGTTGCCATTTATAGTATTTACTAGTTAAACTTATTTTATTATTATATAGGGAATCCTAATTTAATTAATTATGCTTAAACCATAATTAGTGCATTAACCCTTGATTAGCTTTTATTAGATCACTTAATCATGATTTAATTGGTCTTTGATCATTGTTTGATTATTATGTTGACCATTTCATGTTTTAGTTGACTTTCTCATGATTTTGTTGACTTTTACAAACCTTTAACTTTTATAGTTGACTTTGACTTTGTAGCTGACTTTTTTACTTTGACCTTTGACCTTGGCTCTTGTTGACTCTTAACATTTTATGTTGATTTGCCCTTGATCAGGTGAAAGTTTAACATTTTCAAGCGAAATTGTTTACTCGGGTCATTACCGAGTGAACCTTTATGTAAGGTGAAAATGGGGATGTTACACATATTCTGATATTTTCATCTTGAGAGTATTTTCTGATGTCCTATGCTACCTTTTGAAGTCTCTTTCCTTGGTTTCTTGTAGTGTTGTTGCCTTTCTCTGATTGTTAGCTATCGAAAGCTTAGATAAGAATATAATTTCACTTCTTTAATAGTGTAAATCTTATAACATGTTTACACATGCATAGTGAAATATATATACTCATTTGAATAAGCCTTGCTCTTGCTAAATAATAGATACCTGTTGTAATCTTACAAGAAACTCAATAGCGACATCAATCGTTCTTCAAAGTATTTTCTTTGAATTGGTTTTGTTGTCATTCAAAATACATGAGCACAAGGGTTTTAGAGCTAACAATTAGAGATGAAAGTATGATCATATATGTATGATTTTACAAGTATGGCAATCTAGCCAAAGATTTTAATTTGTAGAATAGCATGAAAATGTGTTTAGAAAACCATGGGACGATGATTGATATGTTAAGTGCTATAAAAATGTTTTAAACATTCATGAAGAGATTTATTTCCGAATGTATAACTCAGTAAGATGCCTGTTTGAAAGATATGTTCTTGTAGATTTGTGACATTAATATGTTTTCAAGATTTAGATTCCAAGCTATGTTTTTGAATATTCAGTTAATATATTTATATGTTAGAGAAATGTTAAACAAGAGCATGGCCCAGCTTTACTAATAAATGTTATATGATTTCCAAGTTTTATGATTATGAATCCTAGTGGTTGAATGATGGTATTAGAGATTTCAAGTATGTAGAAAAACATATTAGTTTGAAATTTGAACTTAGAATTTCTATTTTCACGATAATTCGAAGTATGGAATCCAATATGATTTATAGTGACTGTTAGATACATATTATGTGAGCTTGAAATAGGAATGCCTACAAATGGGTGATCCCTTGGGCATGATTTCACAGTCTTAGTTATGGTAAGGCTAGATTGCTAGAGTTATATAAGTCTAGACCTTTTAGAGTTTCAAGAGTTTTCATATTTAAATGGTTTATAAAAGCTAGAGTATGAATATGATTGTATTTAGAGATTTTATGAATTATCTTGATGATTTGAAGAATAGAGTAATTATATGATAGAGTTTTAAACCTAGAGAAGAGCCTAGAACAGAGTTTTAGAGAAGTGGTTAATTTATGATTTAGAGACTGGATAGCAACTATAGAGAAACAAATAGTGAGTTAACAGCTAGGAAAAATGATCGTTAACCTTGGTACTAAGTTGACCTGAAGGATAATTGTTAGCTCCAGAACCCTATCAATATGCGCTTATTTGTTTTGAATGATAACAAAGCCAGTTTAAAGAAAATGCTTTGAAGAACAACTGATGTTTCTCATAAGTTTCTTGTAAGATTATAACAGGTTTCTATCATTTAGTAAAAGCAAGGCTTACTCAAATAAAAATATATTTCACTATGTATGTGTAAACATGTTTATCTCATGATATGAGACTTGTATTGAAATAGAAGTGAACTTATATCCTTATTCAAGCAATTGATAGCTAACAATTACAAGAAGATTTCAACGCTACAAGAAACTAAGTCCTGAGACTTTAGAAAGTAGGACGGGACATCAGAAAATACACTCAAGATGAAGAAATCAACTATGTCTAAGAGCAACATGTCACTTAATCTTTAGTCATCACAATTGCAAAGCAATCATCAATAAAGAAGATTGAATTAAAGATCGAAAAGTAAAGAATTCATCAAGGAACTGATTGCGCATATCAAAAAGCTTACTTCACTGTGGAGCATAGAATGTTACAGGAAAAGAAGGAAAGTTTGAATTTTGAATTTCAAATGTTCTAGTCAAACCTAGTTTCAAATTGGTACATTATATCTTTTGCTTGATTGATCAACCAACCTGGCTTCAAGGAAGAGGAGTTCAGAAAGCATGTTTAGAAAGTAGTAAAGTAGTTTCTGAAGTAAGATCAGAAAACTCAACATTACAATAGCTTCTGCAACCGATGTGACAGATCTATCAACCTCTCTTCTAGTTGTTTCTTTTAAGACGCAACTGATGATCAACATGTCACTTGGGGAACTGATCAAGAGCAATGGTCATAAAGGAAGACCACTATAAATAGAGATGTTGTGCTTAAAGGCTGATGAGATATTTTAATATTCAAGAGAGAAAACTCTGCAAAAATCTCTTCCCACTTCCTGGAATATTCAATATATCATGTAATCAATTTTTATCCTTGAAGTGTAAGAAAATATTCCTTCTACATTCTTAATTAGATTTATGCTCTTCTCAGGGAAGAAGTGATAGAAAGAAGTCATTCAAGTTTTTCCAGGTTTGTTTTCAATGTGTAATCTTTAAGGAAACTTAAGTGTAGGTTAGTTTGAGTGGAAACTGAAACACTTAACCTTTGCATCCTCGATCCGATAGTGATCGCTATGAGATAGGTTGGAGAGGCTACGGCAAGACTACTTGCAGCTTAGAGAGGCTGGGGCAAGACTACTTTCAACATGACAGTAGAGGTTGCTAATGGTCATGGGTTAGGCTTGGAGAGGCCAGTGTCAATACTACTTAATCTGTGACAGCAGGTGATTTCTGAAGGTCATAGATGAGAGCTTGCGAAGGCCAATGTAAAGACTATCTATTTGCTCTTTCTCAGGTTGAGAAAGATGTTTTTAGTGGAACCTCAACAGTTGTTGAATACTACATGTAGGTAGTTTAGCCGAATCAGTATAAAAATATTTGTGTCCATTTTTCTCTTTCTCTAATTTCCTTTATTCTTCCTATTGTACCTTATTATTCACTTATAAGTTGAACAAACATTCTTATTTTTCTGTTATTTATTTCTTGATGTTCGTTTATTAACAATGCTTTAGAAATCTACTTTCTGAAATCACTAACAGCGTTTCCACTACACTACATGTTTTACACTTGATAGTATTTGTTTTCAAGTATTTCAGAAAATGCAAAAGAAGCAATGCATGATTCAACCCCCTTTCTTATGCGCATTTCAACCTATAAGTGGTATTAGAGCCAGGCTTCTGAAAGGTTGAGCAATCTAATGATTGTAGAGGATAAAGATCTGAGGCACAGAATGGCATACATCCTCTTCACAAAGATCAATCTATCAAATGATCATCTTTTGTTTATGAGTTTCTAGGATCTGGCATAGTTCGCTCAAATGGTAATGGTGAAAGGGATTTCAAGGAGACCTATGGACAAGAGCATTACAAAGGAGAAAAGTTCAGTGGTCAAGCCTCTGTTCATATATGCTCTAAGCTGAAGCTGATATACTGCATATGTATTGCGTCGTACATATGAAAGACTATATGAAATAGGCTGTACATGATGTTTGAAGATCTTAAACCATTTCAAGATATCCTTGTTCCTAAGATTGGTATATCAAATGCTTTGTAATGTTGAAGCAATGAAAATTGCTAAAACTTCTGTTGAAGTAGAATGATCTGATATAAATATCTGAGATTGAATATGGAGATGAGATCTTTATCTGTGGAAAATGTCAAAAGTCTGTAACGACTAAAACAAGGAGACATCAATCTCATGAATGACAAATCAGGACAAAGATCATCTTGAGAAAGAAGTATAGTTATTGTAGTAAGAATAAACAACATGTATAAGGAATTTCAAGCCTAGGTCTTAAAAGACATTTCCATTTGCAAAGAAGAAGAATGTGCCAGACATCTAGAAGGATTTGTTAGGAGGTCTTGTTGTGCTAAAACTTGCTGCCATTCTGTGCTTCATGGCCAAAGAACACCAATAGAGATAAGTGAGGTAAATAATTTATGCATCTCATCTTTTTTATAATATATTATCAACCTCACGTGATAAGTTGCTAGAAGTTTATCAAGCCTATTCTTCTATGTAACATCATCTGATACTTTATAGATTGACTACTGTCCCCACATACCAACACGGGTCTTTTCAACGTGCTTTGTCCTCACTTACATGCTTTTCCCAGGAGGTCACCTATCCCAAAATTGCTCCAACTCAAGCACACTTAACTATAGAGTTCTTTAGTGATGGGTTATCAAAAAGAAGATGCATCTTGTAGGTATAGGCAGTACAAATCAATTCATATAAAGCCCTCTTTAACTATATAGTCCCGTACCTACACAATCTCAAGATCCCTCTCATTTGGATATGTAATCGGTTCATTCATGTACCTCTCCGCTAAGAAGTCTACCAAGAGTCGATTCTTGTCGGTGCCTTCTTGCATCGGTCATTGGGAGTTACATGCCCACCAGTTTCTGCTTGGTTCGTCCTCGAATCACATCGTACTGGGAGAGGTGCAGTTTCTGATACCATTTGTAATATCCCCTGCTGCTTTATGGATTGATGACTATCCCTACAAACCAACACGAGTCTTTGTCCTTATTTACACACTGAAAAGATCCGTGTTGGTTTGTGAGGGCAGTCATCAATCCATAAAGTAGTAGGGAGTGTTATATTCGATATATCTCAAACTAGTTCAAGAACTCATAAAGTGCTATGAAAACTTAAGAAGGTCAAGCCTGAAGCTGAAAAGCTGAAAAAAAGACATTCTGAGGAGAGTTTATTCTTCTCAAGTTATATTATTTTGAAGCCTCCAAAAAGTTATATAAAAATATTAGAAAGTTTTTTTTTTCTAAATTCTTGAAAGGACTTCATGGTATCTAAAGATCTGACATGCTATATTTGACATATTTCAAAAACTATGTTTTTGTTAAAATGGTCAGCATCTATCACTTTAGAAACTGGATTGAGATATATAGAGAAAATAGAAGATGAAAAAGCTATGCAACTTCATCTATATATATATATATATATATCTTCTTTTTTGTTCTTCAAACTGTATGAAAAGATACCTTTACAACAAATGATCATTGAAAAGGAATTCCATTAGAAAGGTTGAAAAAATCTTTCTCTGAAACTAACCAAAAGGACCTAAGTAAGTCTAGGTATCAAAATTAAGATTCCTTCTTGTAGGTATATCTGAAATGTCTTCTTGACTAAAGTTTCAAAAAGCATATTGATGATGTCATTCTAGATATCATGCTTTGAACCTAAAAATTGTCATAGATCATGAAGGATAATTCATTTCAAGACTCTTTCAAGTTTGATAATGTAACACCCTAATATTCGACCCAATACTACTAGTACGTATTTAGGCCAAATATTAGTCATTACTTACTGTCATGGTTCTTTTTACTTGGAAAAATAACTTAACGAAAATACGAGCCAATTTTTTTTTCAAAACATTACTTAAAATAGAAGCCGCGCGTATCTTACCGGGTCGATATCATAAAGTGCAGAAATATAAACATGGAAGTGGCTCCAAATCATAGCATCATCCCAACTGAAATACTTCATATATAATATGCCTACCCTACGGGGCAGGACTCTTCAAGTACATAATAAACATGAATACAATGAAAATACAGAATACATGGAAATGAACTAGAAAGAAACATTCCTACCCACGTACAACCTAAGGTGGATAACCTCAACACAAAAGAGGTTTCATCCATACTACGTGTCGTGCGTGCACTAAGGGCTACCCTCCAATCTATGTAGCAGAATCACAGGTACGGAGGGACGTAGCCAATCCACGGGCGGAGCTCGGCGGGTGCAGGCATGCCCTGTGACTGAACGTGTCGTCAGCGTCGGGGACGTGGTCCGGGCACCGAAGCCCTCCGACGCTGAGTGACTGTCTCCTCACTGCCCATCGGTCGCCGAGGTGGAGTGGGGGCAGAGTCCTCATGGTCCATGGGGGAATTCTCTACAGGGTCCTCCTCCGAGTGCTGTGATAGTGGCACGTATTCCGGTATGTCAGCTCAACCGGCAGAGTGGGTCCATAGGTTCCTCTTATGTCATGCCCGTGCACACTCAAAAATCATGGGGTCACCATAGGGGGATGTCGGGGAGAAGCGATAACTATATACGGGGTGTGCAAACGGCCGTCCCAAAAACATGAAGATGTGTACAGTACATCGGCCCTCAAAATGGAATGACCCGTGCTCCGGGTCATGGTGGACCTCCCACTGGGGTGTATCAACGAACAGCACGAATGTCACCATCTAGCTCTGAAGACGTAATGGAAAGAAAGAGATAGAGGGAGTGAGATTCTTACTAAAGAAACTCAGTAGGGTTCTCCTCCTATCCTAGGTGTCATCATCTACGTCTCTAGGTATCTCGGGTTATTTATAAAACCATGGACATATATTGGTTCAATTATGAGTTTTCTAAAGTCTCAATTTCCGAGATCCGTTCCTTTTAACATATCACTTGTATTTACATAAATCATGGGAAATAAATTGTGGGACTTCAATCATATAATTTGAACAGAAATCATATAACTTGGGTCATAGAACATAAATCATATAACTTGAATCATAGAACTTAAATCATATAACTTGGATCATAGAACATAAATCATATAACTTGGATCATAGAACATAAATCATATAACTTGGTACTTGGCACATGGTGACTTGTCTTAGTTACTTAGGTGACATTAAAACTTTTACTTAAACTGGGGCCGCCCTAATATTCCTCCCTTTTAAGAAATCTCTAGGCTATGAGCTCATACCACACTAGTCGTCACTAGTATCTAGACTTTTATCCCTTGGGATAAGTTAACTTCCCGACTTTAAGTATGGGTTTAGGGGGCTAGAATCACATTGTCCCCACCCTTAGTTTGGTGGTTTCAAAGGATTACGTTCTCATATTTTTAGTCACCATAAGTTTAACATGTTACTTTAAGATGCCACATAATTAATGCATAACACATAATTACCACTTCGGCATCTCTAAGGTTCCTTTAAAGAAGTAATAACATGAGATTACAAACCATCACATAAGGGTAATACTTCACATGGCACCACATACGTCATGAGCTAACACATCAATTCATCATTAAATGAGAGGCACATAATCATCCCTTAAGGTAGAAATCCCTAAATCGAGTAACCTCAAACTTCCAAATTATTTTCTTATACCTCTAAGGGATTGATTAACCTCATTACCATAATTTATTAAGTCCTAAAACCTAATTAATCATGGCTGGACAGCATTGGCAGTAAGCTTGTATTAGACGAATTACGGTGTTCTAGAAGATGCGTTTTAAACCCTTTCTCACATCCGACTTTTTCTATGATGCAACAATTAATACTTAAGCCAATTATGAGTCACTCTCACTGATCTAGACATCATATAATGTGATTCTATGGATGTTAATCAATCTGGACAGAATTCATATTTTCTGTACCTATGGGGTTCTAGAATTCACATTTCAAGCAATTAAAGTAACCAAACATGCTCTAAAATGTCTAGAACAATTAGCATATACTTGGCAAGGTATTCAAACATATTTAGACCACCCAAAACATAATTTAAGGTGCTGGAAATGATCATGGCAGAACCGAAATTGGTAAGTCATCAAATTATGTGTAAACTTTCTTTTTCATGTACATAGGTAACTAGTTTCTCTTGGAACAATTTTAGGACTTCAAAATACCTTGGAAATCAATTTAACTTGTCAAGAACTTTCATAAAATACATAGGGCAGAAACTCTTTAATTTTACTCATGGTTGGAATTCTAAATATAAGAACATACTCAAAAATACTTTCAAATGTCACTTATGTTTAGGAAAAAACTCAAAACATAAACTATAGGCTCTTGTAACTAATGGAAAACTCATCCTAGAGCTCTCATCATCACATGGCCGAATGCATTTCAAGAAGATACCTTCTTGATTTAAATTTTCTCAAGATGAAATGGGTAAGTCTTTGAGCTCTAGTCTCTTAGGTGATGGCATAAAAGTAAACGTGCTATGCATTCCATTTTATTCTTCATTAGAGAGTAAAGTAGGAGCTTCAAAGTAAATATGAAATGCAAGAACTTGAAATTAAATATGCAAGGCTCAAAGTAAATATGCAAAACTTGAAAGTAAATATGCAAGTTCCATTCTTTATTTTAGTGCTCTAGGCCCAGCAACAATCGACTTTAAGGCCGAAATAGAAAGGCTTCGAGATTATTTTAGGTGATATGCAAGCTCTCGTTTTACATCTTTAAGTTCTTAAGTGATGACTTGAAATATAAACATGGAATGCGAAGCTTGGAATTTAAATGTGCATTATGCAAGTTCATTCCTTATCTTGGGGTTTAGTGATAGCATAGAAATAAACGTGCTATGCAAAGCATAAAGTAAACGTGAATGCAAGTTACTTTTATTTTGTCTAGAGCTCTTGCAAGACTTTTAAAAAGAACATAGTTCCAACCCAAACCCCATCCTCACAAGAAAAGGAAATTACTAGTGCTAGAATACTCAAAATAAATCATAACCTTAAAGAACTTGGAAGTGGCTGAATCCCCATCATGGAGAATGAACCATTTTTAAACTCTAGGGACCAAGATCTTGATGAACCAAGACATCAACATCCTAAGTCCTCATCATTGAGTACATAGCTTCCTTAAAACGAACATTTAAAACAAAGTTTATGCTAGAGAAGAAAGCAAAACCGAAACCATGCTTGGTTTAAGATCAAAGTTTCAAGCTTTAGAGTTTGTTCATGTGACTAGCATCAACATGAAACACTCATCATCAAGCTTTCATTTTTCCAAGTCTTAGAAGCCTACATGGCCGAAAACATGGGAGGAAAAAGTGAAGTCCAAAAGAGTCCAAGAGACATAAACTCTTTTCTTTCTCAAACTTGGAAAAAGGATGTAACTTTCCTTAAAAAAAAATCAAGCTTTAATGGTTGTTGAGTGACAAGCACCATCATGACAACCTCATCATCAAGCTTTCATTTTTCTCATGGGTTTAGGCCCTCATGGCCGAAACATTAAAGGAGAAAAGAGAAGTTCAAACATTCAAGAGAAACATAACCACATGTTCAACTAAACTTGTAAAAGATGAAACTTTTCTTTGAGAAAAACTCAAGCTTTAGAGGCCTCATGTGAGATGAACTCATGGTCACCTCTAGAGAGCACTCATCATCAAGCCATCATGCTCAAGGCCTTGAGGCCGAAAATGAAAGGAAAAGAAAAGGAAGAAACCGAAAATGAAAAGCAACATGGAGGTTCCACTTTTCATCATTTCCCAACAAGATTCAACATAGAAATCAAAGACATATTTAGAAAGGTTCCCTACCTTGTGGTTTTTGAAAAGGAGAGGAAGAACTTGAGCTTGAAGAACTCTTGGAAGCTTGAGAGAAAAGAAGTAAGAAAGCTTGAGACTTTTAGTGATTTTTGCAAGGAGTAAGCAAAGGAGTGAAGTTGTGTGGTGTTGTGTATTTATAGGCAAATGAAACATGAAGGAGTGGAGGGATAGTGGGCTGGCCGAATCCTCATGAGGAAGGAGGAGAGAAGAAAAATCTCTTGTGTTGTCATTCATGGTGTCATAGGTCATAGGTCTTAGGGTGGCTTTGATGGACAATGTAATTGACTACATAAAATATCATTCTTTTGAATTTTTTGGGGGAAAAGTGGCTGAACATCATAAGACCATGGGAGGGAAGATTTCATCCAATTTAATTATGTACTAATGGAGTGTTTAGGAATAAACAAGGTTAGGTCACCAATTAAGGTTGTGTAACCAAGTGTTTAGGTGAACTAATTAGGTAATTAGGACCCTAATACCTTGGACTAAGAGTACTATTGTAGGATTGATGGAGTCAAACTCTCATGACCATTGATAGATGTATGACAACTTTTCTTGGAAGAGAAAGCATTCTTGGGAAAGGAAATATGAATAGTGAGAATACTATTCATAGTTGCTTTTTCTTTAAAGAAAGAAAAGAATTAGAATTGAGTTGCAAATTTTCCCTAAGCAATTTTAGGTTCTAATCAACCTTAAATAATTATTTTAGCTTTAGATTAATTAAGGAAATTAATTAACCTTTCATTAGAGCCTAATATTGCTTAGGTTTGAGTTAAATAACTCGTTAAGCTTAAAATGCACTAAGCGGGGGTAAAATCGTAATTTTTACCAAAAGTTGCCCGGGACCTCTGGGACTTAGACCGACATAGTTCATGCCTTAAAACATCATTTTTGATCTCCGGGATGAGTCAGGGTCGGAGTCAAAACTTAAAACTGCCTTAAATCAAGTTAGGGGTATTTTGGTCATTTGTGCACCGAAACCTCAGAAATGAGATTTTTCTGACTTGTTAACATTCATAAACACATAATCCCCTTCATATATCATATGAACCCTATGAGGATGGCCAAAACCGGCCGTCCTCGTGTTTCGGGTAAAGATGACCTCAGGGGTATTTTAGTCATTTTGAAAGTTTAGTGAAAATTGGGGCGTTACAGATAATGGAAAGCTTAAAGAAGATCTTGCTGTCAATCTCGATAATCTTAAGGAAAGCCATGAGAAAATGCATCTAAAGGTAGTTTCAGGAAATTAGCATATGAAAGCCAAAGCTTCAGAGAGTAGGCTCTAGAACCTCAACACTTCAGAAAGTATACTTAAACCTTTCAAGATGATCAGGAAGTAATCTTTCTGGACTACGATATAAGTAGTATAAAGATGACATGGAAGCTGAAGAGTTTGAATATATAGAAAGTTCATGGAAACTTCTATTTTAAAAACAATTTTCTATTGTCTAAGTTCATGGAGTGACTTCTAAGGGTATAAGAACCAAGTCATTCCTTGACTATATGTCAATTGTGTTTTCATCACCACCACTGTATCTGAACATATTGAAAAGGCTTTGATAATCAAAGTTGGGTGAAAACAATGCTAAACATGCTAAAATTGTTCGAGAGAAAAGCAAAGTCTACATAAC
Organism: Dalbergia cochinchinensis; assembly: GCA_031216125.1. Taxonomy (NCBI): domain Eukaryota; kingdom Viridiplantae; phylum Streptophyta; class Magnoliopsida; order Fabales; family Fabaceae; genus Dalbergia; species Dalbergia cochinchinensis. Next base: position 28,262,374 of record CM062371.1, read on the forward strand.
ATGTTGCAACATCATCATCAGTACAAACAAGAAGTTTAAGGACAATCTAGATAAAGCTGACATCGTTAGGGCAAGCATGGCTGCATAAGGATATATCCATCAATAGATAATGGTTTATGATGAAGCATTTGCAACTGTATACTACTTGCTACTGCTAACTTCTCCAGAGAAAGGGTCTAAAAGAAAAAGTGCAAGTAATGCTGCAATCTTTAAACTCAGATGCTGTGGATAAGAAATCAACTAAAAGACCATCTCTTGAGGTACTTCTTCACCTATCCTATAAGATACTACTAGTGTTTGTCTTATCAAAGAATCCTTTTAAGTACTCTATATCTGTGTTTTTGTTTTCGAAATCCTCATATGTGTTATCTTGTTTAAAAACAGAGATATGAAGTTATAGATATGATTATGGAAGACTTTGTGGCAAGAAGTATTTATGATATTTATTGCTAAAGATCTCTTAAATGCTTTTCTATTTTTGTAAAAGCCTTCTTCTCTTCTAAATGTTTTCACATCTGCATAAGTTTTTTGCATAAAACATCTCTGGGGATTCCCTCTTTATAACTCTTTTATGAAGATCTAGCAAAGCTATAAGAAATCATCAGTCAATATAACCTCTTAAAGACACTACATATCAGTTTGTAAGAATAGCAGAAGTTGAATCTGTGTTGTCAGCTAGTCTATCAGAACATCAGAAAGACGATATACAATATCAGGAGCACAGTTTACAAGATCAGAGATTCTACGGGTACATCAGATGTCAATTTGTAATACCACAGATCTTTGTGAGGAACAATTTGTCATCTTGCAAGATCAGAAAGAAGATGGTTTCATCAGAAAGAAAATAATTTATTCTGAACGAAGAATCTGAGAATAAAAAAATAATAGATATATGGGGGCATATGATCCAGTGTTGAAAGATGAGCTTGTGAAGGGTATATAAAGCTTCTCCAGTGTATCAGGAAGTAATTTGTGAGGTTCAAAAAGTTACACCTTTAGAAAATGATATCAAGTGTCAGAAAATTCTCTTTATGAAACAAGAGTGAAAAAGGGCAGGATAATTCCCACTCATTTGTGTTTCTCTCTCCCACATCGTTTTATCTTCAGTCACGTCACATCTTTTTTAAACCCCTCGACTCACACGTCACCTCTACCTCCTTCTTCCCAAATACGCTTCCTCAAACCACTCTGTTTTTCTTCAAACCCCTAACCTAAACCATTTCATTTTCACTTATATCTCTCTGTAACCATAACCTTCCTCCCTCCCTCTTTCTCTTTCTCTCAGATCCTCATACTTCAAGGAAAACCTTCTATTATCCTTCTGAGGTTCTTCACCCTTTTCTTTAAAGCCTTTATCCTTGTGCCTTAACTTCACATAATCTTCCATACAAACACTAACCCTATATGGCTGAAGGAAGGTACTGCTCTGGCTATGTTGCCAACATGGGAACACTAATCATGTTTGATGAACCGCATAACCAGCAAGACTATGCTAACAACTTCTCTCAATGGCTAGTTGCCCTTGAGAAAAGGTTAGGATAGGAATTGATAGTTCAAGTTCTTTTCCTGATGGAAGTTATCTCTTTCCAAGGATGGGCAGGGTTCTTAAACATCATAGACAGAGTCTTCAGTGGAATGGTCATGGCATTCTATTCACAGTTGGAATCAGTGTCCAATTCCTTACTGATCACCTACATCAGAAGCACTCATATGACTCTGAGCTTAGATTATCTTTCTCGTATCATCAATGCTCCTAATGAAGGTATCAATTGCTCATATGAAGAAGACTGGTTTATATTTCTTGGAGTATCAGCAAAGGAAGTCTCAAGTTGTCTCATGGACTCTCCTCAACATCAACTTAGCAACTTAACCACTGTCATGTTAAACACCAAGGCACGCTAAGTCTCCACTCTTATCCAGTTCTTTCTACTTCCAATGTTAGAAAGAATGCACTTATTGATTGGGATGGATTTCATGTTGCTATTCTGTTTGCTGACAAAACAGAAAGTAAACTTACCCAAACTTATCTTCGACTACATGATGAGCATCATTTCTCCTGAGAAAAGGAAAACTGCTAAAGTTCCTTATAGGATTCTTTTAACCAAGATCTTTGAATACTCGTTTACCTGTTGGTAAATGAATGGTATGAGTACATGGTTGGAACAGAATTTGTCATATCTCACTTTGGGACTCAGAGGAAATCCATCGATGATTCCATTTCAGAGAGAAGGGACGCAAAGAGACGTGCAATCAATCTAGAGAATAGTTCTGAAGACTTTGCAAAGCCTCTGTCAGATTCAAGATGCAGTGGTAACACCATTCCATTATCCAAAACTTCAGGATCTAGAACTGATCAAGGCAGCAGAATTTGGATGCATGAAGATATATCCTCTCCAACCTTTAAGAAACAATCGTCAAATGATAATACAGGAAGTGTGGTTCCTGAAACCATCTTTACACCCGCCAGTGATTCTCCTCCTTCCCAAACTGAACAACCTTTCACTTCAGTTGCACCTATACCTCAACCAGCTCATGATCAAGGTGGTGTTCAACCTTCTTCTAGCCGTCATCAGACTACACCTCCTCCAAACTTCACCCATCTTGGAATAAGAAGCCTACTGACAAACCAATAGCTTATTTTTGAAAAACTGGACAGTCTGGAAGTGTAACGCCCCGATTTTCTGTCTGAGTGGAAAATGACCAAAATGCCCCTAAGGTCATTTTCGGCCCGGAATTCGAGGATGGCCGACCCAGCAGTCTTTGAAGGGCCAACTCAATGTTTGAAGGGGATTGAATGACCCTTCAGTGGTTCCGAAGGCAAAAGTCTCATTTTCTGCAGTTTCGGGTCAAAATGACCAAAACACCCCTATAGCGTTTTACGCGGGTAAAGGTGCCGTTTGAGCCCGAAACTTTCCCCAGAGGTTTAAAACCACGTTTTTACGTGTTTCAAAGCATTTGTTTGAGTCCCAATGGTCTCGGACAGTTTTAGTGCTAAATTATGATTTTGCCCCTAGAATAGTGTTTTGAGTTTAATGATGTGATTAAGCAAACCTAAGCAATATTAGGCTCTAATCGAAGATTAATTAATTTTCATAATTAATCTAGAGTCAAAATAAATTATTAAAATTAATTAGAACCTAAGATTGCTTAGATTAGATTTAAATCTCTTTTCTAAAACTCAAGATTTCACTCTTGGAATCTTGAATAGTGTTTTCTCTCTCTAATTCCTTAAATCAAGGAATTGTGTCTAGAGTTGTTTATACACTAAAATGAATTTATAACTCATTAATGATGTAAGAACACTCCTTAATTATGTCTTGACAACCTTGATTACCCATTTTCTCACCTAAACACTTTCTTACAAATTCCTAATCTTAATCCTAATAAAAAATACACCAAAACACAACTCTAAACCACAATTAAAATGCAAGAGAACCCTCCCCATGGCTGATGCACTTTGGCCTTCTCTCTCTCAATTACCACACATGTTGAATTGTTTCTCACTCAAAGAACCATGCTTGAAGCCATACCTTGAACCATATCTCACCATACTTTGAACCATACCTCACCATGCCTCAAGACTACATTATCTCACCTCATGGAACTCATGGGCTGCCCATGAGGCTGATGGCCGAAGCTCCTCCCCCTCCATTCACCTTTCATTTGTTTCATTTCTCTATAAATAGCTTGCTTGGGTGAACTTGTATCATTTTGGGTTCATTTGCTAAGTGTAAGTTTTCATAGAGCACTTCAAAGTTTCCTTTTTCTCTCAAGTTCAAGTCTTCAAGTTCTTCAAGTTCTTCATCCTCTTCTCTCATTCCAACCTCCTAATCACTAGGTAGGGATTTTCTTTCAAGAGTTCTTTCATTTAAAGTTCTTAATTTCTTTATGTGTTCATAGTTTCTCTTGAATCCTTTTTAGAACTTCTTTTCTTCTTCTACTCCTCTTTGTTTTTTGGCCATGAGGCTTGAAGATCAAAGGAATGAGAGCTTGATGATGAGAGTTTCATGATGATGTTCATCACTTGAACAATTTCTAAAGCTTGATCTTTGTTCTTGAGATAAAGATGTTTTTAGCTTTTCTTCTTGAATCCTTGAAAACCTTTCACTTTGATGATGTTTTAAAATGGTTAACATGAACTCAATGATGAGAACTCATGATGTTGGTGTTAATGCATCATCAAGATCATGGTTTCTAGAGTTCCAAATGTTCCTTTCCTTCTCCAACAATTTCGGTCCCTTTTCCTTTTCTTTCTCTAAGGTTTCGGCCATATTGGCCAAGGAAATTCACAATGGCTTGATGATGAGAGCTTCTAGATGATGACTATGTGTTCATCACAAAGAGGCCTCTAGAGCTTGAGTTTTAATAAAAATGTTATTTATGTTTACATTCCAAGAAAAGAAACTTTGTGTTTTAAAGAACCCTTGAGGTTCATTCTTGTTTTTTTTACTTTACCTTGACATGATAAGTTTGGGTTGAGGTATAAGTTCCTTCAAAAGTCTTGTATGAGCTCTAATAAGAAATAAAATGAACTAGCATTCATATCTAAATTCAAGCCTATGCATTACATGTTTAATTTGAGCCTTGTTTAATTTCCAAGTCATCACTTAAAGTTAAAGGCTAAAGAATGGAGTGCATCTCATATTTATATTCTTGTCTAGCATATTTACCTTTCATCACTAAAGAACGTAAAGATTTAAAATGAGGTTTGCACTATCACCTAACTAAATCTCAAAGCCTTTCTATTTCGGCCTTAAAGTTGATTGTTGCTGGGCCTAGAGCACTAAAATAAAGAAATGAACTTACATATTTATATTTCAAGTCTTGCATATTTAATTCAAGCTTTGCATATTTATGATTTAAGTCTTGCATATTTACTTTAAGCCCTCACTTTACTTCGTAATGAAGAATAAAAATGAAGTGCATAGCATGTCTAAATTATGTCATCACTTAAAAGATCTTAGAGCTCAAAGACTTGCCCATTTTATCTCAAGTTAAAGTTTAATATGGGAGCATTCTTTGAATGCATAACCTCGGCCAGGTAGTGATGATGAACTTGGAATGAGTTTCATCTAGCTGCAAGGACCAACAATCTAAGTTTTAAGAATCCTTTTAAATCTCATGAATTTGTTTGAGTTCAAGACCAACAAGGTCCTAAGAATTTAACTCTTTTGAAGGAGGGATTAAGTGGTCACTGATCTCAGGATGTTTTTAGTCTCTTTCACAAGATAAAATGGTTTGCAAAAGAGTTTTAGAAGTCTTGAAAATGATTCCAAGAGAAACTAGCAACTTATGTGTTTTAAAAATATCAAGTCATGTATCTTTTTGGGACTTAATGTTTCAGCCTTGTCATGATGTGTTTGCTACCATGTGATGATGTTTTGATGTGTTTGAATGAGTAAAAGTTATGTGTGATGAAGTATGAACATTTCTATGCAAGTTAGGAAAGAAACTAGCTTTCTAGAAAAATCGTAAAGTCAAGATTTAGCATAGTTTTATCCCATTTATTTATGGACACTGCCCAAACTGTTTCAATGGGAATATAATCAGATTAGGATTGTTTAATCATGAAAAATTTGGTTACAATTGAAGTAGAATTGAATTTTAGCACCTATAGAGAAACTAGTAACTAGAAAACCGTAAAACCGCAATTCTAGAACTCTTAGAACATTTAATTCTTAGAATCTGTCCAGCAACCTTATAATGTAGAGAACATGGTTTATAATTAGTTCTTTGATATAGGAATGACTCATAATTGGTTTAGGTTTAACTTATAGCGTCTTAGGCGGAGACAGGACCAAGAAAGGGTCTAAATCGCAAGTTCTAGAACCCCATAATCATAAGTTCATAACGCTGCCCCTAAGGAATGATGTTGTTCAGATTTAATAGAGAGCATAAATAAATAATAAGATTTGTTAGAAGAGAACCCTTAGGTGCATAAAATTTTGATGGAAGATGATAGGTTAACTACATCACAAGTTAAGGCCCGTAAGGATCAAAGCATAAAATACCATAACACCAAGTGCATAACGAACTTTTAATGTTGCTTGTGAAAGTACGAAGAAGATTATGAGAATGCATGAAATTATTATGAAGGATGCATGTTTGTTTGACTTATATGGCATAAAGAAGAATTTGGAAGAAATCCGGCGTGTTACAGTTATGTCGTCGAATTTCTGACAAATTCGGGACTCGGAAAGTTTTTAAAAACCTATGAAATTTTTATGAGGTACTAAGATGAGTTCTCGGATGACACCGGTTCGGCCGAGCACCTCCAGAGAACTCATGTGACATCGGTACCAAGATTAATTCTTGGGTAACACCAGTTCAGCCGAGCACCCCCAAGAAATGCCCCCTAGCCCGTACTGGATAAGTCGGGATTATGTTTATGATTATGTTACACTTATCGAGATTGATAAGTAAGAACTAGTGATGACTAGTTAAGGTATGAGCTCATAACCTAGAGATGTGACACGTTCTGGGTGACACCGGTTCAGCCGAGCACCCCCAGAGCGCTTGTCTTAGGGTGGCCTATGAGGAAGTTATGATGATTATGTCACAAAGAGAATTTAATTTGCCACTTTATGCCACTATTATGATGTTCCTATTGTTGAGATTATTCTTGCATTAAGTAGAGCCATGCATACATTCGTTAATATGATTGCATCCATGTCATTAAGATTCATGCTAAAATGAATAGAACTTGGCTAATTATGTTTTAGAACCTAAAAATAGATGTTTATGCATGCTCACTTAATTTGTATAACTAAACCCAAGGTTCCTAAGGACGTAGATGATGACACCTAGGTAGTAGGAGACCCTACTAAGATTCTTTAGCAAGATTCTCACTCCCTTTATCTCTTTCTTTCCGTCACGTCTTCAAATGGCGACGTTCATGGTTTTCTTGGATACCCCGACGTGGGAGATGCACTATGACCCGAATCACGGGTCATATCATTTTGAGGGACAGTGCACGTGCGAGTCTTCATGTTCGTAGGACGTCCCTTCACTTACCTCGTGCATACCCATCGCTTCTCCCCGACAGCACCCTCCGGCGACGACGATCGGGTTTTTGAGCTCGCGCGTACGCATAATGAGAGAGTGCTCCGCATGCATACCGCCGCCTCAGCCATGCGTGACTATCCCGATTACGTGCCCCAGACCTACTTCTCGGAGACCGACCCGTCTGAGGACCCGCCTACCCATCCGTATAGTGAGAGCTCCGCCCTCACTCCACCACTGATGAGGGAGAGCAGTGAGGATACCGTGACTCAGCCACGGCTTGCACGACGATCGGAGATGCGGCCACATCGTGGAGGTCACTCTCGATCCCCGTTCTGCCTCTTTACGCCCGAGGAGCTTGCCCAGTTTCCCGGGTATGTGCCTCGCTCGCGAGATGGACGCCAGTAGGAGGAGACGTATGACCGATGGAGTACCTGGGTAGAGCACACACCACTTAGATGGGGATGAACCTTCTTTTGTTTAGAGGTCATCCCGTTAGTTGCACTTGGGTAGGGGAGTTGCTTTTATAGTTTCCATTGCACTTTCTCTTGTATTTCCTTTTTAGTTGTATTGCTCATGTTGTACCAAACTGAGTCCCACTCTACATAAGTGGGCATACCATATATATATATATATATATATATATATATATATATATATATATATATACATATATATATATATGTATATATATATATATATATATATATATATATATATACAGTTCTGTTTTATTGAGATGTGCCTTTACTTGCCTTATGTTATGATGTTATGAGATGATTGCTTTATTTACACCCATGCTTTATTACTCATCGTGACGCGCGACTCTCACTTTGCTTTTATAATTTTAAAAAAAAATTTACCAGTATTTCCGCTGAGTATTTTAAAGTAATAAGGAAGCTATGACGTAACAGACTAATGATTAACCTAATTATGTTCTAGAGTATTGGGTTAAAAATTAGGATGTTACAGGAAGATAGGTCCAGAATACTTCTGATATTCTACAAGAGCTATGATGTAAAGGCTGAAGATGATGTCCTTGGCTTCCAGGCACACCTCCTTTTTTGTGATGCCAAAAGGGGGAGAAAATAAGAAGTGAAGAAAATCATGTGCCGATGGGATTGAGGGGGAGCTATGCTATGATATGAGGCCTTTGCTAGAAAATCAGGGGGAGTCTTATATTGAAGAGGAGCCCAAAGATTCTTTTTGTTTAGTTTTTTTTTCTATATGCTTTCTATGTAAACATCTGAACAATTGTTTCCTTTATATTTTTATATAAATTGTCTCTTTCTTCTCTATCCATATATATCATGTTTATGTTATCTTTTTCATGTTTTTGATGCATATATGTCTTTCATGTTTCATGCCTTGTTTTCTTCTTAAGCTCTGACTCATATCAATGCTCTTTCTATGCTCAGCTAATCATATATCTTTCTATCATATGTTCATTTCCTATCTCATTTGCGTATACTTCAACATGTTTATTCATATACGCTGGATAATAGCTTACATGTGTTTTATGATTAGCTATGGCCAAGTATCGTTAGGAGCACAAGTTGGTTGTTGCTCTGATACTAGTTTAATATGCTAAGTCCGATATGTATGATGAGCTTAATCACTTTCTATATCCTTAACACACATAAGAGAAGTCTTCTAAAGAGCTGTGTATAACTTGATTAGACTATAGTTATAAATAGTTTCTAACAAGTCTTCAGAAACTCAAGCTTACACATTTGAAACGACCAAGATCAGTTAACAAGCTTTAGAACTCTCTCAAGTGTACTATGTTAATGTGTCAAAATGTTTTTTTTTTAACAAAACATGCGTTTAAAAGATCATATATCCTTTGTTTTGAAAATATCTTTTCATGATCTGATCTTTATGGGAAAAGTTTCACTGGTCATATGCAAAAGCTCATCCTCGGATTGATCCCTAATGAGCTTTAGAAATCTTGCATAGAAAAATGTTGATCTTATCCTTCTTAAGGTTTCTCTAAGCAGTAGAAACTACATAAGCATCAGTGTGTTTTCCTCTAAAATTATGAATACTCTGTTATATTTATCATATCCTTCACCATTCCTTTCAAAATTTCTTTTGGATTAAGACGTGTTGAAAACACCTTTAAACAAGATAAAATATCACAAGTATTACTTGTTAAGTTTTCAAGCATGAAGATCTTTAGAAAGTTCCTTTCCTTTTTGACAAATGATCAAGCAGGTTGTTTATCCACAGCTCAAACGTCTTTCTCTTTGGCATCTATTCTAATACTGTGCAAAAAGTATGTAAGCCTGTTCTATTCTTCAAAAGAAATAACAACAGCTATGATTAAGTGTCATTTAGAGCCAAAAATATTTTTATATGATCCATATCATGACTTAAGAAAAGAACTTCTTGAAAATTTCTTTTAATGATGTTTTGAAAAAATATGGTTAATGAATGAAAGTTGTCGCCTACCTCTTCAAATTAGAAATTATTTTAATGCTAAGTTGTATAAAAAATGTAGTAAAGGGCACAACCTAGATCGCCTCTCAAGGAGGCTTCAACACTTAGTTGTGAAAATTGGAGGTTTGGAAGAATGAAAATTAAAATAATTCAAATTAAAAGTTAATAGCAACGAGATAATAGCAATAGTGAGGGAAGCACTAGTGCAAGATATTTCTATTAGAAATGAATTATCATTGACCAAATATTAAACCCGTTGGTGGTTATTAGTAATAAAATACTACCAATTCTACGAGTGATCAATCAACCTCTAGAATTTGATCAATGTAAATAACTAATAAATGAGATCTCAATTTATTTAGAAATTACATTGATTTAATGAATCAATGGCTATAGCCTAACCGCCAATTGGAAAGTTAATTCTAATGTTCTCATTCAAACATAAACTAATAGATCTATCAATTTATGCCAAGGGTTTCCTTAAATGACGATCACCAATTTAGTTATTCCAATAAAGATTATAGCAATCACCACAATAATTAAAGGAATAGAAACTACAGAACATTAAGAAAACTAATGCATTTAATATAAACAAAGGGTTTCAAATGTCATCCTAATCCATCCAGAAATTCCCACACTAGTAAAGAAATCTATTCCCCCATCTATGGAGGATTATAACAATGAAGATAAAAGAACCTGAAAATAATGGCAATAATCCTTCCTACAATCTCCAAGATAGAGAGCACCTTCACTAATCGAATCCCTAATAGAGAAAAGAATAGAGAAGGAAAAGGGAGAGATATAGTAAGAGAATAATAGCAACTAAAGTGGTAACCTAAAAGTGAGTCAAAAGCTTGGATAAAAGTCTATAGCAATCCCTTAAATACTGCTTTGTAATAATAGGCCAAAGGGGGCCTAAAAACAGATAAGTGAATTGTAATCTCGTCATGTCACGAGCTGCAGTGCTAGACAATATTGACATCTTCATGTATTTGATCATTTTGACCCCTTAAACATTCGAATCTGTCCTTAGCAATAGCAATATCGATTGTAGCCCTTTGAATAAGCTTTTCAATGCCACAAAGATTACCTCAATCAAACATTTATAGTTCTCGATATTGCAAATATACTAACCAGAGGTCAAGTTCGATAATGTCAGAACATCAGCCATCTTTAATCTTGCAACTCACTTTTCACCAAGATGCTCTAGAATTGGGTTTTGAGTTGAACATAAAAGTTTTAGAGAACATTTTGGGCTTTCCAAAATATCTTTATTTGTCTCAATTCGATGCCTTGTTCTTGACATTTTGCACTTGATATAAAGCTCCTGTATATAAAAACCATTCTCAAAGAGACAGGTTAAATGCGACAAGCTCTAATCCAATAATTATCCCAAAATCAATGCAAAAGCCATCAATTCTATCAAAATCACACAATGAGGAATAAATCACAATCCTAATTTATTCTTCCAATAACTTAATAAAACTCATGCAAAAAGCTAAGGTTTGGTAGCAAGATAAGTAGCATAAATGCCTCTTATCAGTTATCATGCTTATATTTCTATAATATTTCTTTCATTATCTCTTCAAAAGATTATCTTCAAATTAGTTTGTCATCATGAAAAGGGGAGATTGTTAGCTCTAGAACCCTATCAATGTTTGCTTATTTATTTTGAATGACAACAAAGCCAGTTTAAAGAAAATGCTTTGAAGAACGACCAATGTTTCTCTTGAGTTTCTTATAAGATTATAGCAAGTTTCTATCGTTTAACAAAAACAAGGCTTACTCAAATAAGAATATATTTCACTATACATGTGTAAACATGTTTATCTCATGATATGAGATTTGTATTGAAATAAAAGTGAACTTATATCCTTATTCAAACAATTGATAGCTAACGATTAGAAGAAGATTTCAACGTTACAAGAAACTTAGTCTTGAGACTTCAGAAAGTAGCATAGGACATCGGAAAGTACACACAGGATGAAGAAATCAACTCATGTCCAAGCGCACCATGTTACTGAATCTTCAACATCACAATTGCAAAGAAATCATCAGCAAAGAATATTAGATTGAAGATCAGAAAGTGAAGAATTCACCAAGGAACTGATTGCGTGCATACATCAAAAAGCTCACTTCATTATGGAGCATGGAATTCTACATGAAAAGGAGGAAAATTTGAATTTTGAATTTCAAATGTTCAAGTCAAACCAAGTTTCAAACTGGTATATCATCTCTTCTTCTTGATTGATCAACCAACATGGCTTCACGAAGGAGGAGTTCAGAAAAGAAAGTAGAAGAGTAGTTTCTGAAGTAAGATCAGAAAACTCAACATTATAACGACTTTTGCAACTAATGTAATAGATCTATCAACCTCTCTTCTAGCTATTTCTTTGAAGACACAACTGATCATCAACATGTGTCACATGTAACATCCTAATTTTTAACCCAATACTCTAGAACATATTTAGGTTAATCATTAGTCTGTTACTTCATAGTTCTCATTTAACTTTGAATTACTTAGCGGAAAATACGGGTAATTTTTTTTTTGAAATACAAAGTGAGAGCCGCGTGATACGATAAGCGGTAAACCATGCAAAGTAAAACAATCGTCTCACAATCATCATAACATAAGGCACAACATGAACATCACTGAAAATCATCTTATATATATATAACTTGCCCACTTATAAGTGTGGGACTTAATTTAGTACAAGGAAAATACAAGATAGGGAATACGTCATAAACATAAACATAATCTACTCCCCTACCCGAGTGCATCTAATAGGATAACCTCTAAACAAAAGAAGGTTTATCCCCATCTAAGTGGTGTGTGCTCTAACCGGGTACTCCATCGGACGATCGTCACCTCCTACTGGCGTCCATCTCGCGAACGAGGCAGATATCCGGGAAACTGGGCGAACTCCTCGGACGTGAAGAGGCGGAACGGGGATCGAGGGTGACCCCCACGGTATGGTCGCATCTCCGGTCGTCATGCAAGCCGTGGCTGAGTCACGGTATCCTCACTGCCCTCCCTTGTCTGTGGTGGAGAGGGGGCAGAGTTCTCGCTATATGGATGGGTAGGCGGGTCCTCGGACGGGTCGGTCTCCGAGAAGTAGGTCCGGGGCACGTAGTCGGGATAATCTCGCATGGCTAAGGCGGCGGTGTGCCTACGGAGTACTCTCTCGTCATGCGTCTGGCGCCGCGCTCAAAAAACCGGCTAAATCGTCGTCGCCATAGGGTGCAGTCGGGGAGAAGTGATGGGTGTGCACGGGATGAGCGAAGGGGCGTCCTACGAACATGAAAATCCGCACCGTGCACTGCCCCTCAAAATGGTATGACCCGTGAGTCGGGTCATAGTGCACCTCCCATGTCGGGGTGTCCACGAACACTACGAACGTCGCCATCTGAAGACGTGACGGAAAGAAAGAGATAGAGGGAGTGAGAATCTTGCTAAAGAATCTCAGTAGGGCCTCCTACTACCTAGGTGCCATCATCTACGTCCTCAGGAACCTTGGGTTTATTTATACGAAATGACTGAGCATGTATTAGGTTCATTTTTAAACTTTAAAATATATTTTAGCCAAGGTCCATTCATTTTAGGATGATCTTAATGTCATGGATGCAACATAATAGAAAATGTATGCATGGCACTACCTAATGCACATACATAAAAACATAACATCAAGCATCATCATTCTTGGTGGCATAAAGTGGCAATAGTAACTTCATATGGGACAAAACTTAGTGACATAATCATAATCATGAACTTCTCTTCCTCATGGGCCACCCTAAAAGACAATCGAACTGGGGGTGCTCGGCCGAACCGGTGTCATCCTAGAACCCATCTTAGTACCTTAATTTTCAAAATCTCTTTAAGTCCCCAAATTTGTCGGAAATTCGGCGGCCAAACGGTCATTACACCGAATTTCCTTCCAAATTTGCTTTATGCCACATTAACATATAATCTCATAAATTCCTCATATGAATAACATCATCATCATTAGCATACTTCATGCATCATCATAAATCATCCAAACGCTTACCCTTACGGTAGCTTATGCTTTGACCCTTACAGGTCTTAATCTTGAGATATAGTTCTCTACACCCGTCATTCATATTTTAAGCACCTAAGGCTCATAATTAAACATCATTCATAATCCTCTCATTTTACTTTTAAATCTGGATAGCATAGGGTGGAAATCCTAACATGTGAATACGGAGTTCTAGAACTTACGTTTTAGACCCTTTCTTGGTTCCGTTTTCGCCGAAGGCGCTATATATTAAATCTAAATCAATTATGAGGCATTCCTATGCTTAAGGACTAATTATTAATCATATTTACCATGTTGCAAGGGTGCTGGACAGAATCCAGAAAATTAAATGTTCTAAGAGTTCTACATTTGCATTTTTACGGTTTTCTAGTTACTAGTTTCCCCGTAGGTGCTAGAATTCAATTCTAACTCAAATGATACCAATTTTTTCATGTCTAAACAATCTAAATCTGATTATGTCCCCATTAAAACAGTTTGGAAAAGTTCCATAAACAAATGGGTCAAGACTATGTTAAATTCTAGCTTTACGGTATTTCTAGTTAGCTAGTTTCTTACCTATCATGCATAGGATCGCTTCTACATCATCATATGATATTTTCACACATTCCAACACATCACAACATCATCATACAGCATCATACTCATCATGTCAGAACCGAAAACATTTAACTTCAATAAGAAAGTTAAATTGACATTTCTAGGTACATAAGTTAACTAGTTTCTCTCGAAATCAATCTAGAACTTCTAAAACTCTTTGCAAAACATTTTAATTCATCAAGAGGCTAAGTGAAGCCTTAGGTCACTGACCAAAACATATTCCATCCCCTAAAAGAGATTGGAATCACAACTTATAATGACATAACCTTATAAAGAATTGTAAAACTTTAAGGAACTCTTAAAACATAGGCTATTGGTCCTAGTAGCTAGATGAAAACTCATTGCAAGTCCATCATCACTACTTGGCCGAAAAACATACATTCAAAGTATGGTTTACATTAAACTTTAACTTGGAATGAAATGGGCAAGTCTTTGAGCTCTAGGTTCTTAAGTTATGACATAAACTAAACGTGCTCATGCTTTTCGTTTTAATTTTGCTTACAAGGTAAAGTGATGACTTAAAATTAAATATGCAAGGTATAACTTAAATGTGCAAGCTTGAAAGTAAATATGCGAGGCATAAACTTAAACGTGCAAGCTTGAAGGTAAATATGCATGGTTCAATTCTTTATTTTAGTGCTCTTGGCCCAACAACAATCGACTTTAAGGCCGAAATAGATAGGCATTCGAGAAATTAATTAGGTGATAATGCAAGTTCAATTCTTTATTTTAGTGCTCTAGGCCCAACAACAATCGACTTTAAGGCCGAAATAGAAAGGCTTCGAGAATTAAATTAAGTGATGATACAAGTTCCATTTTAATCTTTATGTTCTTAGGTGATAGCTTGAAAGTAAAGATGCATAGCAAGAATGTAAATATGAATGCAAGCATAAAATAAATTATGCAAGTTCATTTTATCTTTCTAGAGCTCTTAACAAGACTTTAAAGGAACTTAAACCTCAACCCAAACTCATCAAACCAAGACAAAGTGAAAGTCTAGAGTTCTTAGAACTCAACATAACATATTTAGAAAATCAAACATCTAGCATGAAAAGGAAAGGCAATGGCCGAAACTTCAAGGAAAGAAAAGAAATGTTTGAAACTCTAGAATCCATGATCTTGGTGATATACTAACACCAACATCATGAGACCTCATCATTGAGTCATTAGAACCATTTTGAAACAACATCAAAGTTAAAGTTCTCAAAGGTTCAAGAAAGGAAAAACTAGAAACACTTTTGCTCAAGAACAAAGATCAAGCTCTAGAGTTTGTTTCAAGTGATGAACATCATCATGAAACTCTCATCATCAAGCTCTCATTTCTTTGAACTCCAAGGCCCATGGCGAAAATGAGCAAGAACAAGGAAAGGAAAAGAAGTTCTAAAAAGAATCAAGAGAAACTATGAACATAAAGCTTGAAGCAAGAACTCTAAAGAAAGAATACATGAAAGAAAATCCCTACTTGGTGTGATGAACTTGAAGATGGAAGAAGAAGATGAAGAACTTGAAGAACTCCAAGAACTTGAAGAACACAAAAACTTCGAGAGAAAAAGAAAAGCTTTGAGTGCTCCTAAACTTAGCAAATGATCTAAAAGTGGTGCAAGCTCCTCAAGGCCATCTATTTATAGAGAAATGAAGCAAATGGAGGGTGTGAAGGCTGAAGGTGTTTTTCGGCCAAGAGGTGCAGAATTGGAGGGTTCCATGTGTTCCATGAGGTGAGATAATGTGTTCTTGAGGTATGGTGAGGTATGGCTTAAGGTATGGTGAGGTATGGTTCAAGGTATGGCCTCAAGCATGGTTCTTTGAGTGAGAAAATAATTAAACATGTGGTCAATGGGGAAGGATGTGGCGAAATGCATCAGCCCATGGGGAGGATTAGTTTGCATTTTAATTGTGGTTTAGAGTTGTGTTTAGGTGTATCTTTGATTATGCTTAAGATTAGGAATTTGTAAGAAAGTGTTTAGGTAAGGTAATTGGGTAATTAAGGTGGTCTAGACATAATTAAGGAGTGGTCTTGCACCATTAGTGAGTTAAATCCTCAATTTAGAGTTTAAACAACTCTAGACACAATTCCTTGATTTAAGGAATTGGAAAGAGAAAACACTATTCAAGATTCCAAGACTAGGAGTCTTGAGTTCTAGAAATGGATTTAAGTTTAATCTAAGCAATTTTAGGTTCTAATTAACTTTAATAAATTATTTTGACTCTAGATTAATTAGGGAAATAAATTAATCTTCGTTTAGAGCCTAATATTGCTTAGGTTTGCTTAATTACGTCATTAAGCTCAAAAACACTATTCTAGGGGCAAAATCGTAATTTTGCACTAAAACTGCCCGGGACCACCGGGACTTGAACAGAGACCTCTAGACACATGAAATCATGTTTTTAAACCTCTGGGGAAAGTTCCGGGCTCAAACGGCACCTTTACTCGCGTAAAAACGCTATAGGGGTATTTTGGTCATTTTGACTAAAGCTGCTGAGCGAAATTTTCGCTTCCGAAAGCATTCAAAGGCCATTCAATCCCGTTCAAACATTGAGTTGACCCTTCGAGGATGACCGAGTTGGTTACCCTCGAGTTCGGGTCAGGAAATGACCTCAGGGGCATTTTGGTCATTTCCCTCGGACAGAAAAAATCGGGGTGTTACATCACATGGATAACTGATTAGGGCAACAGTCACAAAGGAAGACCGCTATAAATGGAGATGTTGTGCTTAAAGGCTAATGAAAGATTTGAAGATTCAAGAGAGGAAACTCTGCAAAAATCTCTTCTCACTTCTTGGAATATTCAATATATCATGTAATCAGTTTTTATCCTTGAAGTGTAAGAAAATTTTCCTTTTACTTTCTTAATTAGATTTATGCCCTTCCTAGGAAAGAAGTAATAGAAGGAAGTCATTCAAATTTTCCCAGGTCTATTTTCAATGTGTAATCTTTAAGGAAACTTGAGTATAGGTTAGTTTGAGTAGCAACCCAAACACTTAACCTTTGTATCCTTGATCCGATAGTGATCGTTGTGAGATAGCTTGGAGAGGCTGGGGCAAGACTACTTGTAGCTTGGAGAGGCGGGGCCAAGACTGCTTTTAACGTGATAGTAAAGGTTGCTACTAGTCATGGCTTAGGCTTGGAGAGGCCAGTGTCAAGACTACTCAGTTGGGCTTGGAGAGGCGACTGTTAATACTACTCACTTGGGCTTGGAGAGGCCAGTGTTAATAATCCTGAAAAAGCCTGGGGAAGAAGCTGCTAAACCATCTAAGGCTATAATCCTGAAACACATGCATCATCCTTCTCCATCCATCAGAATAACTGTAATACCCTTCCAAGTGCAACATCATCCTCAAGCCACAACATTATACTTAGGAGTTGTTACTTATAAATTTAGCGGACCTTGCTTAAGTAGTTATAGCATATTAGAGCAAATCGAGCAGTAACTAATCCATAACTCTACATAAATATATAGAAGGAAAACATAGTTTTTATAGATTACATATCCAAATACATGAAAAAACTCTTCTATGAGCTTTAATACACATCTGACTCACTTAAACATTTATAAAATAGAAACTACTAGTGGTCTTCAGACATCGAGCTATTCTAATTCATGCATTTCTAGCACTAGCAACTTCTTTATTCTCTTATGCTATCTGGAAACAATACAATTATAAATGTCATCGTTATTATCCTAACCACTTCGATTTTAGAAAAAAATTGTGATCATGCATTACATACCAAAGATTCATTTTTAAAGTTCAAAATCATCTTTCCGAAGTGGGTTTCTTTTAACATTCAATCACTTAATACACATATATCATAATGCTCATTATCATAGTAAATAATTCTAAACAAATAATTCAACGTGATATAAGTATGTATATGCTAAATGTAGTGATCTTTAGTGAAATTATCTTTACATGTCCTTAATATGTCAAAGGGGTTCTCATATACATCTTCTTCACTATACATGCTCTTGACACATTGAAGGGGATCTTTGGTTTTATTTGTGATCATAGAACTAAATCCCATGCATTTTTCTCTTTTCATCGACATAGAAAGACTTAGTTCATATCAAATGTATTAGTAGATAACACCACACATGGGTAATAGACTTCTTATCAAGACTAAGCTCATTCCTATACATGATCATCAGACTTCATTTTTTCTTCTTCCA
Source organism: Dalbergia cochinchinensis (assembly GCA_031216125.1). Taxonomy (NCBI): domain Eukaryota; kingdom Viridiplantae; phylum Streptophyta; class Magnoliopsida; order Fabales; family Fabaceae; genus Dalbergia; species Dalbergia cochinchinensis. Next base: position 28,280,635 of record CM062371.1, read on the forward strand.
AATCTCATAGATCTATCCCTAGCTGATGCGTCTACCGACTCATAATATCTCTAAGAAAGTTCCTATTTTTACCTTCCCCTTCATTCAACATAAGTATTGTTTTTTTTTTTTGCCCATATCTCAGAACATGCACAATTGAAGTTCATGCATTCTCTTTTATCACATATATGCATAATTTACTTTTTTTTTCCGAAACACATGCATAAAGCATATATAGGCATTCATTCACAAGTAATTTCAATCATGCCTCATAAACTAATATTTACTTCTTCTAGCATGCATTTATATATCACAAGTCATATGTTCAAATTTCACAATCAAGTATTCATGTCATATTAGAACCAAATGCCATTATATCATCAATTAGATGCATTTGTACATTTTCAACTCGACAGGTAGATTTCACATCCCAATAATGCAATTTTTTCACATACCAAATGTAACAAATAGAGCTACAAACATCACTTCAATATGTGCCCAAGGTCCTGTAAAAATTTTAGGGCAAAACAAGCTTTCTAGCTATATTAACAAAATTGTAAAAGTTAGAGGTTAGAAACCACCTATTTATATCCAATAGCCAGAATTCGCAATTTTATTACCATACCAAATAAAGATATAAAATCCTATAAAAAATTCAGGGCTAGACTTAAAGATGTCCTTAACATCTTGTAAAATTTTCAAGTCAAAATTTGATCATTTGGGATAGTAACAAAACTAGACAAATTTATATCTTCAGAATTTATTATTCAGACCACAACCAAATTAGTCTCAATTTTTTATTTTTCAAAAATAGTAAAAGTATCAAACTGACTAAAGTAAAATAGTAGAGACACCTTGACATTTTACCTTCATCACATAAAAATTTTAGCTCAAAAATCTCCAAATACCTAAGAAAAATCATGAACCATATTCTATTTGTGAAAATTTGAGAATTCCAGCAACATAGTTCTTAACTTATTTTGCCAAAAAAGGTTTTCTAACATCATCCAATCACTCTACCAAATTAGAAACATCAATATCTATGAGTAAACACACAATAGAACTAAAGATATCAAATTCAAATAGTGAAGAACATGCAAAAACCAAAATGAAATATAAAAAAATTTAAAATCCCTACTTATGAAGTTTAAGACTTCTAACTCTAAAGGATCTTCTAAAATTATTTCCTTCACCACTAGCTCTTCAAATCAACTCCAAATCCTTCCTATAACAGTGGGTTGTGATATCTCAAAGTGAAAAATGGTGATGGATTCAAATTCTAATCAGTTGGTTTGGTAGATTGTGATAAGTAGAACAAGTTTTGTGAAGGAGATTTTTTATTCAAGTGATTATAAAGTAGAGTTTTTAGGATTTGAAGCAAGGTTTTGGGTTTGAAGAACTTAAACATGGAGGCTAAAAATTTGGTGGATGTTGGCCGAAAATAATGAAGGAGAAATAAGGTGGTTATGTTGTGTTTGTCGTAAGTTTGGGGTAGTATTCATCTAATATTTTCTTTCTCTTAAAAACAAAATAATGAGGTGCATGACTAGGATTTGATTTGTTGGCCAAAGAATGAATCTTGGCCATCCACTTGGCTCAAGATAAGTGGCTCACTTTAATTTAGTGAGTAGGCTACTTTTTCAGTGTTAAAATTGCAGATCAAATTTTTACCGAATGGATGAGATATTGGTCTCGGGGTAAAATTATAATAAATGAAAGGCCAAGATTAAAACTTGCTCCATGCCATCTATTTGGCAAGATGTCATTAGTAGAGGTTACTTGGTTGCCAAGTAACTTTTATGGCATTAAAATTGTACATCAAAACTTTACTAAATGGGTAAAACATTGTACTTGGGAAATTTAAAGTATCTTTATATGGGCCCCATACCTAATACTCTATCTTGGTCCTCGGGTCTAGTTCCCGTAGCCCCGAATACCCTTGGCCCCAATTCTGAAGTTACTATTCATCTATGGGCCCATAAATCACTAGTTACTCCTAGACCTAAATTTTTTTTCAACTCATCCATTGGGTCATCCACATCATTGCTAAGACTATCAGATTTTTAAAATCCTCACTAATAAAGTTCAAATTAATTTTTGAATAAATTTTGGGGTATTACAATAACTCTCGTGGAGGAAAGTCATGAAGCTTTAGAGTGTAACACCCTCCCAAGTACAACATTATCCTTAGGTCATGATATTATACTTAGGAGTTGTTACTTATAACTTAGTAGACGTTTCTTAATTATCTATAGCAAGATTGATCGTGAAGTAACTAAGTTGTAATTCTATTAATATATATATATATATATATATAGCAAAGAAACATTACATTTATTGAATCCAAAGTCAAGTATAAAAGGAAGCTCTTCTATGAGCTTTAATACATGTCTATTCTCTATTACATCTATATATATAACTACAACTAAGTACAGTAAAATAAACACATCAACTACTAAACTACTACAAGTCTGAGTTCTTTCATGTAGCAGCCTCATAGTTCTCTGAATTAACCTGGAGAAAATATGGAAACACAAACACATCGTAGTAAGGTATCCCCAAAACACACCATAGTTCTCAGTAAGGTATCCCCAAAACACACAATAAAGAAATCCATGTCATCATCATCATCATCCTAGCTACTTTTGTAACACCCTAATATTTAACTCAACACGCTTAGGACATATTTAAGTTAAGCATTAGTTATTACTCTTTTGTTTCAGTTTTTGATTCAAAACTTCTTGAAAAATACTTTAGTGAAAATATGGGTAAATTTTTTTTTGAACTTTAAATACCAAAACGTGAGCCACGCATACTAGATATCTAATGTCATTTATCTTGTTTGCGTAAGAGAGATGTTAGAAACAAATAACGGATAAATACATAATACAACTATGGCATAACATAACTCAAATAATAATAATATATCAATAACTGTATCATAATAGTGATGTCTTGTAAACTTAAGGACATCAATATATATCCATCAATAGAATACAAACTGATATATGAGATACGATCACTCTAAAGGCAAATATCCAAAGGAAAGTTATCTCCATAGCTCTTCGTCCAGTCTCAAGGTAAATCACGAACTACACCATCATTCATGTCTGGAGATGACACGGAAAAGAAAAAGGGATGAGAAACATATACAAGAATCTCAATAGGGCTTCCCAACTCTAACACAAGTGTCATCGTCATCATCCCTAGGAACCTCAGGCTTAATTATGAAAATAGTGAACATATATATAAGGTTTATTTATTAAGTTATAAATACCATTAGCCGAGACCCATATCTTTTAGCATGAATCTTAATGTCATGGATGCATGTCAATATCATATACATAATATCATAAAATTCATAAAATGATGCATATGATATAAAGAACATCATGATCATCATTCTTACAGGTGACTTAAACTTCTTTATTTTCTTTTCCTTGGGGGCCGCCCTATAATTTTATCTTTTCTCGAGAGTTCTAGGTTATGAGCTTATACCTCACTAGTCGTTACTAGCATAATCTTATCCCTTTTGATAAGTTATATTCCCGAATCTTAAAGTACGGGATAAGGGGCATTAGGATCACCTTTTATAACCTTTAATTTGGGGAGTCCAAAGGATCACTTTCTATTCGGATCACTTCTCATAACCTTTAATTCGGGGAGTCTAGAGGATCATTTCCATGTGTTTTATGTCACCTTAAATCTTGGCATGATATATATAGATGCAAACGTGAATAACTCATCATTAATATTTCATGCTCATAAACTTCACGAACTTATGCATCTCAATGAATCAGACATAACCGTCATGCCATAAATCAAATCACATAAAAATGCATCATATTTCATTGCATATATCCATAAGTCATATAAATCTCAATATATGAACATAGCCATCACAAGATATCAATCACATTCATTTCATCAAATTATCAATATTTACGTTTAAGTCCCAAAAGGTCAAATCACAATTTCTCAAAGGTTACGGGTCAAAACGTAATTATCCCTTTTTAATATCTACTCATAAATTAAAGACCTTTAACTTTAACCAATACATATCATGAGACATATAACTATCAGAACCCATTCAAACTCATCATAAAAATCTTTTAGGGCTATAGACTAAATTTAACATATTTTAGGGGTCAAAGTATAAAGTTACTTATTTTTGACACTTATCAAAAGCCCATACTTCTAAAACTTTCTCTAAACATCATAAATGGTATTCTAAACACATATACACATCAGATATCATTATTTACTCTAATTAAAATTCTTTGAATCAAAAAATTATATAATTGAAAGTTTAGGACACAACTTTCCGCATTTTATGAATCGGTCAAAACTAATACTTGTAATTATTCTTTTCAACCTCTAAGATACCAAAAACAATTTATACATCAAATACTAATAATTCTAATGTATATAAACCATAAGATCAGTATCAAATTAGTGAGGAATTAATCCAGAAAATTCATTGTCTAAAGCTTTATAAAATTACGATTTTGATCCTTTCTAATTATTAGTTTATCTCAAAAATGCTAAAAACAATTCTTACATCAATTATAAGTAATTTATACACATTCAAACCTTATAAAATAGTATTCTAACCATTTTATTTAAGTCAGGTCAGTAACATAATTTTTAAATCAAAAAGCTTGAGAAAAGCACAATCTTTAACATCTTTGTATTTCTAACTCTAACAAGAATTATTTAAGTAATTTAAAGACAAGATCAAAGCCTTAAAAATAAAATAAACGAATCTTAATACCAAGAACATCAAGAGGCTGAAATTAACTTAATTTAAGTATAAGAATTCCTATTTAAGATTAAAGAGGTAAGTTTTGAGCTTTTAGAGATTTAGGTGATAGCAAGAATCATAGATATGCTATGCAATCCATTTTTAATCTTTATCATTATAAGGTGATAACTTGGAAATATAAACATGATATGTAATACTTCAAATATAAATATGAAGATGCAAGTTTATTTTCAGATCTTCAAAGTTTAGTGATAACTTGAAATATAAAATGCATTACTTGAAATTTAAACATGAGAATGCAAATTCATATTATTATCTTCAAGATTTAAGATGATGACTTGAAATTAAATATGATTATGCAAGGCTTGAAATTTAAATGATATGCAAGAGCTTGAAACATAAACAATGAACGCAAGTTCATTTATCATCTTGTTAAGTTCAAAACTTTTAGAGAATTAAACTCTTTAACCTCAATTAATCTTAACAAAGGAAGTGAGCAGTAGAGTCCTTGATTATCATGGTTTCAAGAACCTTATTTCATGGTCTCATCATTAAGCTCATTAAAAGTTAAATTATAAGCAAAGAACAAGGAGATAACATGAAATAAAATCCCCACCAAGTTGTTTCTTGTTCTCAAATGTTAAAGCTTGATGTCTTAAGAAGTAAAGAGAAGCAAAATCTCCTCTAGATGATGATGGTAACTTCGGCCAAGTGATGATGGAATGGTGAAAGAATTTTTGTTGTGTTCTTGTATTTGATAATGGAAAGGTTATGTGTTTAGGAGTTGATTTGTGGTTGGAATGTGTATGCTTGAGGTTTAGAGCTTCGTTAGAGGTTGGGAATGGAGTCTCTTGAGTGTGAATGAGGAAGAAGAAGAAAGCTTGAAGTATTGAGAGAATTAGAGAACTTTGAGTAAGAAAACTATCAAGTAAGAAAATGCTAAGGCTAGGAATATTTGTGTGTGCATTTAGGCAATGGAAGAGCTCATATTTATAGGCCAAGGAGGGCTGTGTGGCAGCTGTCTTGTGGCTGGAAAATGGAGTTTTTAGTTCATTTTTCAATTAAAGAAAACATGGAAAAAGAATGCTTTTATTCTTGTAATAATTTGGTTCATGCATAATGGATGAAAACACTAAAATATGATGCTAATGGGAGACATTGTTGCTGATCACATCATGGCTGAAATGGGTGAGTTTTCTTTTGAATAAACATAGCCAAAAATAATGCAAAAGAAAGCTAAAGGTATGGTGTTATGGTTGGATATGTTTCTTTGTTGGAAAAACAATTAAAATATGGTGAAAAGGAGACAAGTTGGCCATTGGTCTCTGATTCCTTTAGGATCAGATTGGTAATGTTTTACAAGTGGTAAATCATGTATTAGATGTATATTTACTTAGGTAAAAGATTAGGAATTGATAGATTAGTGAAAATGGTAAAAGGTTAAGTGTTTAGGACAATACAAGACAAGGTAAAAAGAGAAATCATATACTAGTAAATGAGGTTAATTTCAAATGAGTAAAAATCACTTTGTAACATAGGTTCTAAACTTAGGATAAGAAAATGTAAATGTACAATATTTTACCTAAACCTGTAACACCCCGATTTTCTGCTAGAGTGAAAATGACCAAAATGCCCCTGAGGTCATTATCAGCCTGGAATTCGAGGAAAGCCAGGTCCGGCAGTACTTGAAGGGCAAACTCAATGTTGGAAGGGGATTGGATGACTTGTGTTTCTTTCCGGGATCGAAAATCTCGTTTTTCGAGTTTTCAGGTCAAAATGACCAAAATGCCCCCGTGGCGTTTTACCCTTTTGCAAGTGCCGGATGTAACATCCTAATTTTTAACCCAATACTCTAGAACATATTTAGGTTAATCATTAGTCTATTACTTCATAGTCTCCTTTTTACTTTAAAATTACTTAGCGAAAATATGGGTAAATTTTTTTTTGAATAATAAAAGCAAAGTGAGAGCCGCGTAACCCGGTGAATGATGAAGCACATAAAGAAATATAACAAATATCTCATAAGCATCACAACATAAGGCAGATAATGGCACATCATCAAGAAAACCGAACTGCATATATATATATATATAACACAATATGCCCACTTATAAGAAGCGGGACTTAGTTTGGTACAACATAGAACAAATACAACTGAAAAGAAGGTACATTAGAAAGGAAATTACTACAGAAAGTGAGAAGGGAAAACTCCCCTACCCAAGTGCATCTAAAACGGATAACCTCTATACAAGAGAAGGTTTATCCTCTCCTATGTGGTGTGTGCACTATTTCTACCCGCGAGCCTCAACTGCTAGGATCCCGTAAAGGATAGGGCGTATCCAATCCAAGGGCGAGGCACATCTGGAATTGGGCATGCTCAAAACTTGATCCTCGTCGCCATATGGTGATGTCGGGTCGCCTATCAAATGCGAAATCACGAACAGTGCATCGGCCCTCAAAAAGGTATAGCCCATGCTCGGCATCATGGTGCTCTTCCCACGTCGGGAATCCACAAAATCCACGAGCGTCGTCATCAAGACGTGACGGAAAGAAGAGATAGAGGGAGTGAGAATCTTGCTAAAGAATCTCAGTAGGGTAACCTCCTATCTAGGTGTCATCATCTACGTCCTCAGGAACCTTGGGTTTATTGTATAAAATGAGTGAGCATGCATCAAATTCATTTTTAAGTTACTAAACGTAATTAGCCAAGGTCCGCCTATTTTAGAATGAGTCTTGATGTTACGGATGCAGCATAATAAAGCATGAATGCATGAAGATGCATCAAGCATAAATCATTTAATCATCATAGAAGAATCAATATCACGTAAGTGGCATAAAGTGGCATATACTTCTCATGTAAAACATCTTTCTATAACTTGTGTGACATTCCAAGCATTGTCCTGTAACATAGGGATCACCCTAAAAGACAATCGATCCGGGGTGCTCGGCGAACGGTGTCACCCGTAACGTGTCACATCTCTAGGTTATGAGCTCATACCTAACTAGTCGTCACTAGTTCTTACTTATCAATCCCGATAAGCGTAATCATAATAATAATCATAATCATAACAAAGCGCGTCCCACCGCATCAAGTACACGGTGAATATTGTCCTCTTCGGCGTTACGTATCGCCGTCCCCCTCAAGGATTTGTTTCGGGAGTTACGTATCGCCGTCCCGTAAGCGTTTTCACGAGACTATGTCACATTAAAAACTCATGTACTTTCAAAACTTTCAAGGTCCTCAAGTTTATCGAAATTAATGACCTAACAAAGAAGACACCGAATTTCTTCCAAACTTTCTTTATGCCACATTCATATCTTTACACAATCATTTATAATCATGTGTGTCATAAGCATCATCATCATATGCATCATAGGCATTGTAAAACATCATACGCATCATAACGTGAGCATCAATAAATTAACATTGCATATCCTCATAAGAAATCATATGCCCAAGATATTCTCATAATAAAACATGCGATCACGTAAAACACTAAAGTTTATTATGCCCTTACGCCTATGGTGTCTTATGCTTTGACCCTTACGAGCCTTAAACTTGAGGTATAATTATTCTGACATTCTCTATTAACCTTTTATGCACCTATAGGTTCACAACTAATGATCTTTACTAATGTTTATGTTCAATGATGAATCTGGACAGCATCTTTCTTAAGGGCAAAATTACATCTTGGGATTACGGGGTTCTAGAAGCTACGTCTTAGACCCTTTTTTTGGTTCCGTCTTCGCCTAAAGCGCTATAAATTAAATCTAAACCAATTGTGAGGTATTCCTAAGCCATTGAACTAATTATAAATCATATTTACTCCATTATAAGGGTGCTGTACAGAATCAGAAAATTCAATGTTCTAAGAGTTCTAGAATTACGTTTTTTACGGTTTTCTAGTTACTAGTTTCTCTGTAGGCGCTAAAAATTCAATTCTAATCCAAATGTCACCAAGTTTATCATGCCTAAACAATCCTAATCTGATTATGTTCCCATTAAAACAGTTTGGGCAGAATCCATAAAGAAATGGGTTGAAACTATGTTAAATTCTAACTTTACGGTATTTCTAGTTACTAGTTTCTCTATGGGTGCTAAAAATTCAATCCTATTCCAAATGTAACCAAATTTTTCATGAATAATCAATCCTAAACTGATTGTTATCATACTAAAACAGTTTTGGTATTAGGTATGAATGAATGGGTCAAAACTAGGTTGAAACACAACTTTACGGTTTTTCTATAAAGCTAGTTTCTTTCCTAACATACATAGAAAGGTTCCTACCTCATCATAAGTAATTTTCACACATTCTAACACATCAAAACATCATCATTCAGTAGCAATCTCATCATGAAAGAACCGAAATATCAAGCCCCAAAAAGATGTATAAATTGATATTTCTAAAGCATCTAAATTGCTAGTTTCTCTTGGAATCATTTTAGGACTTCTAAAACTCTTTGCAAACCATTTTACTTCATCAAGAGGCTAAAAATAACCTTAGGTCAGCAACCAATTAAATTATCCTTTAGAAGAGGATTAACATCATAAATTTTGTTGGTCATGACTTTATAAAACTCATCAAGCTTAAAGAAAATCCTAGAACCTAGGTTGTTGGCCCTTGTAACTAGATGAAACTCACTCCAATCTCATCATCACTACATGGCCGAGATTATGCATTCAAAGAATGCTTCCATAGTAGACTTTAACTTGAGATAAAATGGGCAAGTCTTTGAGCTCTAGGTCCTTAAGTTATGACATAAAGTAAACGTGCTATGCTTTTCATTTTTAATCTTGCTTACAAAATAAAGTGATGACTTAACATAAATATGCAAGACTTGAAAGGTAAATATGCAAGGCATAAACTTAAACGTGCAAGCTTGAAAATAAATATGCAAGACATAAACTTAAACGTGCAAGCTTGAAGGTAAACATGCAAGGTTCAGTTCTTTATTTTAGTACTCTTGGCCCAGCAACGATCGACTTTAAGGCCGAAATAGAAAGGCATTCGAGAAATTAATTAAGTGATAATGCAAGTTCAATTCTTTATTTTAGTGCTCTAGGCCCAGCAACAATCGACTTTAAGGCCGAAATAGCAAGGCTTTGAGAATTAAATTAAGTGATGATCCAAGTTCCATTTTAATCTTTATGTTCTTAGGTGATGACTTGAAAAGTAAAGATGCATAGCAAGAATGTAAATATGAGTGCAAGCATAAAATAAATTGTGCAAGTTCATTTTATCTTTCTAGAGCTCTTAACAAGACTTTAGAGGAACTCAATGCTTAACCCAAACTCATCCAACCAAGGTAAAGTAAAGCTAAGAGTTCTTAGAACTCAACATAATATTTTTAGAAAACCAAAACATAAAACTTGGAAAAACAAGGAAAAACGGCGAAACTTCAAGAAGGAAAAAGGAACATTTTATAACTCTAGAGTCCATGATCTTGATGATATATTAACACCAACATCATGAGTCCTCATCATTGAGTCCTTAGAACCATTTTTGAAACATCATCAAAGTTAGAGTTCTCAAAAGTTCAAGAAAGGAAGAACTAGAAACATTTTTACTCAAGAACAAAGATCAAGCTCTAGAGTTTGTTTCAAGTGATGAACATCATCATGAAACTCTCATCATCAAGCTCTCATTTCTTTGAACTCCAAAGCTCATGGCCGAAATGAGAAAGAACAAAGAAAAGAAAAGAAGTTCTAAAAAGAATCAAGAGAAACTATGAACATCAAACTTAGAATAAGAACTTTTAAAGAAAGAATACATGAAAGAAAATCCCTACTTGGTGTGATGATCTTGAAGATGGAAGAAGATGAAGAGCTTCAAGAACTTGAAGAACACAAGAGTTTTTGAGAGAAAAAGAAAAGCTTTGGAGAGATCTAAACTTTACAAATGAACTAAAGTAGTAAAATGTTCACCAAGGCAAGCTATATATAGAGCCTTGAGTCATGAATGAGTGGAGAGGAAGAGGCCATGTGGTTGTCTTCTAGAATAAGGGAAGTATGTGGAGGAGAATGAATGAGAAGTTGTCTTGGAGACATGGCCAATTGTGTGCCACACATTCAAACAACATGTGATGCAAAGTGGAGGGAAAAGTGGAGCCATCTTATGGGCAACCATGGGGGCAAAATCATCTCCTCTAATCATGGTTTAAAGGTGTGTTTAGGTGTGTTATGGATTAGACTTAGGATTAAGGGTTGTTATGTAGGTACTTTAAGTAAACTAGTTAGCTAATTAATGCTATAATCCCATAGGTTAGAAGTGATCATGTAGGTTTAGTGGAGTCAAAAACTTTTATGACTAGTGATGTGAGTGTGACAACTTTTCTTGGAAATGGGGGCATGAATAGTGAAAACACTATTCATGGATACTTTTTCTTTAAAGAAAGAAAAGAATTTAGAAAAGGGTTTTTAAATTTCTTTAAACAATTCTAGGTTCCAATTAATTTTAAATAATGATTTTGGCTCTAGATTAATTATGGAAATTAATTAACCTTTAATTAGAGCCTAATATTGCTTAGGTTTGCTTAATTATATCATTAAACTCAAACAAAGACTATCAGGGGCAAAATCGTAATTTTGTACAAAAACTGCCCGAGACCATCGGAACTTAAACAGACACTTTAAAATAGTTGAAAACGTTATTTTAAACCTTTAGGGAAAGTTTCGGGTTCGAATGGCATTTCTACCCACGTAGTATGCTATAGGGGTATTTTGGTCATTTTGACCCGAAACTGCAGAAAACACGATTTTTGTTTCGAAAGCACACAAAGACCATCCAATCCCCTTGAAACATTGAGTTGACCCTTCGAGGACTGCCGGGTCGGCTATCCTCGAATTCCGGGCAGAAAATGACCTCAGGGGCATTTTGGTCATTTTCTCTTAAACAGAAAATCGGGGCGTTACACCGGATGAACCCGAAACCTCTCCAGATGGGTTTAAAAGACATTTTTATGTATTCTGTGGTCTCAGTTTTGGTCCCGGAGGTCCCGGGCAAAATAAGTGCAAAATTACGATTTTGCCCGTAGTTTCGTATGTTTACACCTAATCACACGGTTAAGCGAAATCTAAGCAATATTAGGCTCTAATCGAAGGTTAATTAATTTCCATAATTAATCTAAGGTCAAAATAATTTAATAAGGATGATTAGAACCTAAAATTGCTTAGATAAACTTAAAACCCTATCTTTAAATTCAAGGACCTTGAGTGTAGGAATCAATGAATAGTATGCAAATAGTGCATAAATAGTGTTTTCTCTCTCTTTCCTTAAATCATGGGATTGTGATACACATTATTTATTCACAAATGAGTTTTAAATTCTCTAATGATGTAAGAGCAATCCTAACCTTGTCATAAAATTCCTAATACACATGCTTAGTTACCTAAACTTAAGCTTAATTACTCCTAACCTTGTACCCAAATTAACCTACACTTAATCCTATCATTTACACCCAATTACATGGAAGATTTTTCCTCTCTCTTTGCTGCCCAAATCTGACCAAAAATCATCCCCCATTTTCATGAATTATTTCATTTCAAACTTAAAGGAAAATCACCTCAAATCACCTTACTTGTCATGCCTTGTCATAATTTCAATCAAGTTTGCTTTTCCAAATGAATAACCAAGTAAAATAAATCATTCTCTTCAATTATTTGTGGCTGAAAAACTTCCAGCCATGTTGGTCTTCTAGAAGCCTAATTTCATCCACAATTTAAAGAAAAGATCACTCAAAAACCCATGCTTGAAGCCATACCTTGTGTCATGAGCTCCATGCTTCAAACCATGCTTGTATGACACCATCAAAGAGATATTTTCTCTTTCTTACCATCAGCCATGCTTTCCATTCTCTCACCTATCACTTTGTTTTTCTATAAATAGGGAGCTTGTGTTAGCATTGGATGCACATTGAGCATTTGCTAAAGCTTAGAGTAGTCTTGCTAGTTTCTTTCTTTCTCTCTAGTCCCAAAGAGTTCCTTTCTTTTTCATCTTCATCTTTTCCATCTCTTTACTTCATCATCATCATCTCATAACCTTCACACATCACCCCATAACCTTGAATCACCATCAAACCTCTCAAATATTTCATCTCAAACACAACCTCACCTCAAACACAACTCTAACCTCCTTATCTCCCCTTGGCCGAAAACATCAAGCCTTTTGGAGGAGCTCATCATCTTATTTTCTTCTCTCAAAGTTCAAGCTCTTTGTCTTCACTCTAGGTAGGAGTGTTTCTTTGCATCTCATTTCCATGAAAAATGAGTTTTTCTCTAGCTACCTCTTGGAATTTCTTTTTAAAACTCTCTTGGTTTCCTTCTTGAGTTTTTGGCCTTCATGACCTTTAAACTCATACATGATGGCTTGATGATGGGGACCTCTAGATGATGACTATGTGTTCATCATAATGAGACCCCTAAAGCTTGAGTTTTCTTTAGTTTTTATTATTATGCTATGAAGTTCACTAAAGTTTTCAACTTAAGAAAATAAGAATGATTTCAAAAAGGAATATGGATTACTTTCTCTTGGCCTCATGATTTCGCCATAATTCCTTTTCTTGAAAATATGGAGATTTCTTTTAGTTCCATTCTCTTGACTTGATGAGACTATGTTGGGGTTGTCAATATTGGTTCTTTAAAGTCTTGGACGAGCTCTAGTTATTAAACCAAAATGAACTTGCATTCATATTTAGTTTATGCCTTGCATAGCATGATTTATTTTTATGTCATCACTAATGCTCTAAGACTAAAAATGAACTTGCATATTCATGTTTAATTTCCAAGCATTGCATTTCACGTTTATTATTCAAGTCATCACTTAAAATCCAAGATAATAACAAGTTGCATCTCATATTTATTTTGAGCTATTTACTTTTCAAGTTCTCACTTTATTTCCCTAATGAACAATAAAAATGAAGTGCATGGCATGTTTATGTTTTGTCATCACCTAAAGCTCTAGAGCTCAAAGATTTGTCCCAAGGTCTCAAATGAGAGTTAGACATGGAAAGCATTCTCTTAGAATGCCCACTTGACTATGTGAGATGAATGAACTTAGGATAAGTTTCATTTGATCACAAATGCCTATAAGCTATGCTTTATAATTTTTCTAAGTCTATGTGGATTCAAGGAACATATAGAACTAAGTTTTATGAATTTAGGACCTCTTGAAATAAATTCAACTTAGCTACTGCCCTTATAAATATCTTGATGATTTTAGATGTTAAAAATGTTTACAAAAGAGTTTTGAAGGTTTTAAAAAGGTTCCAAGAGAAACTAGTATCCTATGTGCTTTAAAAAGTATGTTTTATGCCTTTGTATGGAGAGTGTTGTTTCGGTTCCGCCTTGCTATGTTTGGCCACTGTATGAGCTGTTTTAACGATGATAACATGCTTATGTTTAAGTATGATCAATGGAAAAACTCATAAGTAAAAGATAAGAAAGGTTAGAAACTAGAAAAGAATTAATTTGAGAGTTCTAGATCCCTTAATGTTAGAATTTTCTGGATTTTGTCCAGCAAGGTTTAGTAATGATAATCATGGTTCTAAATTAGTTTAAATGTGTAGAAATGACTCATAATTGGTTTAGGACTTGATCTTGGTGCCTTAGGAGCAAACCGAACTTAGAAAGGGTCATTATCGTGACTCCTAGGTACCCGTAAAGTTGAAATTATGAATTCTGCACCTTTGAGATTGAGAGATATTCTTGACCATAGTATGAAGAGAGATATACTTAGTCATAACCTCCTAAGTACCCGAGAGGTTAGCTTTGAATGATTCATAACTTAGACTGTGAGTTAAAGACCATAGCGGTCAATGCATAAGACATTAAGAATATGAGAATGATATTTATATGATACTAAGGTATGTTAAGATGTTTTACGATGATGCATATGTTATGTGAAGGATGATGACGTTATTCATATGAGGAATTCATGAGGATATATGTTTATGTGGCATAAAACAAATTTGGAAGAAATTCGGCATGATGCCATCGTGCCGCCGAATTTCCGAAAAATTTGGGGACCTAAAGATTTTGAAAATTAAGGTACTAAGATGGGTTCTAGGATGACACCGGTTTGGCCCAGCACCTCCATAGAACTCATGTGACATCGGTACCCATTTTTTTTACTCTTAGGTGACACCGGTTCGGCCGAGCACCCCTAAGAGATTTGCCCCCTAACCCGTACTCAAATAGTCGGGATTTATGATTTATGATACGCTTATCATTAAATGGTAAGTAAGAACTAGTGATGACTAGTTAAGGTATGAGCTCATAACCTAGAGATGTGACACGTTCTGGGTGACACCGGTTCGGCCGAGCACCCCCAGTTCGATTGTCTTTTAAGGTGGCCCATAAGGAAGAGAAGTTTTATGATTATGATTATGTCACTAAGTTTGTCCCATATGAATGTGTTCTAATTGCCACTTAATACCACTAAGTATGATGATGATTGATGTATGTGCATTAAGTAGCGCCACGCATACATTCTTTATTATGTTGCATTCATGACATTAAGATCATCCTAAAATGAATGGACCTTGGCTAAAATACACTTTAGAACTTAAAATGAACTTGATATATGCTCACTTGTCTTTATGAAATAAACCCAAGGTTCCTGGGGATGTGAACGATGTAACCCTAGGATAGGAGACTCCTACTGAGATTCTTTACTAAGAATTCTCACTCCTCTCTCTCTTCTCCCGTCACATCTTCAGAGAGCGATGGCGATGTTCGTTGACTTCATTGACAAGCCAGCCAGGGAGGTGCACTACACCCCGGTGGAGCTTTCGAGTATACAAGCGTTGCAAGGATATTCCCTTCGGCCGTATCTTTTGGGAGGGGTGGTGGATTTATACTCGTAGCTTACTAGAAGGGTAGCATTTTGGATTTTTATTGTAGTCGCACCCTACACTTGTGTTTCTCGTTGTATTTTATTTCTTCTTTATCACAAGCTCTGCCTGTACCTATGCGGGTATGACTATCTATGTACTCTAAATATGTTATTAATGAAATGTTTCTCTTGTTATGATGATTTCTGCTCCACTATTATATGTTTTCCTTTTTGAGTTCTCTCTATGAGTGTTAATCATGTCTCACGTTTCTGTTATTCGAATAGTTAAGTTCGCAGCTCTCACTTTGTTTTATACTTTCAAAAAAAATTTTACCGTAATTTCTGCTAAATATTTTCAAGAAAAAGATGAGACTATGAGGTAATAGCCTAATGTTTAACCTAATGTGTTCTAGAAAGTTGGGTTAAAATTAGGGTGTTACAAAACCGAAATCTTAACTTTGATCTCAATTATCACTAATTTTATGAGCTTTCATAATTAAGGAAAGATAATTTAATTTTACCTTAGGTAATTTTAGACTCTAATTACCTCAGTAACTATTTTTAACCTTGGGTAATTAATTTTAAACTCAAGGTTAATGAATAAAATCAATTTCAGTTCAAATAGAGCTTTAATACTATCTTAATTACACAAGTAAGCCTATTTACCACAACTAGGGGTAGAAAAGTAATTTCACGTAAAAACTCCCTATAAATATTGGAAAATCTCAAATCATATTTAAAATAGTCATTTTGAACCTTTGGGTGAAAACCGAATTCAAAGATTATATAATTTCATGAAAAATTACTACAGGGGTAAAACGGTAATTTTACTTACAGTAAAAATTGAGAATTGAGATTTTTACCTCTAAGGCACATATAATCCCCATCAGGTATAAAATTAGTCTCTCAAAGATAATTTAGATTGGTTATCCTTGATTTCTAGGTAAAAATGACCTCAAGGGCATTTTGGTCATTTTACACGTACAGAAAAATTGGGGTTTGCGACTTTCGCACGAATCGCTAATCAAGTCTCCTATGATATTTCTCTAATGTCATATTCCTTTATTGAGGATTATTTGGCCTCGAATTACGTATAAAAATTACCTAGAGGTATTTTGGTAATTTTTATATAGCAATAAAAATTGGGGCGTTACAACTTTGGTTTATTAGGAAAAATGTGATCATGCACTACATAGCAATAGTTCATTTTAAGTTGTAAAATCACCCTTCCGAAATGGGTTGCTTCTATTATTCAATCACTTAATATACACATGTCATACTACTCAACATTATAGTACTCCATTCTCAACTATACGTGCCCTCGGTACACTGAAAGGGATTTCATATACATCATTCCTATTCTTTCGTCCCCTTGACATATTAAAGGGGATCTTTTCATACCATTAACATACTATAGAGGAACTTGTCATGCCCTTACTATAGGGTAACTATCCATGGCCTTAATATAGGGAAACTCTCATTCTTCGGTCAACACATACATCAACCTCAAGCTCTCATATACATACATCACATTTCTATATGCATTAACATAAATCTCTGATTTCATAATACTTCAAACTTATTTATATCATTCATTTATTGCTCATAAATCACTCTCTAAAGTACATGGCATACATTTATACTCATTATATTTGAATCAAAAGTCATTACACTACCAATTCAAGGTTGGGTTCATTTCTAGCAATTTGGCATATTTCACCCCACTGTGGCACAAATTTATTTGCATATCAAACAATTAATTCAGAAATTATCTAAGACACTTCAATGTGTCCACAAGGTCCTATAAGAATTTCAGAGCAAGAATCATTCTTTAACTATGTTAACAAAATTAGATAAATTTGGTGGTCAAAGGCCACCTAATCTCTACTCAAAGCCAGAATTCTTGATATTTCTACCCTAGTAAATGAATCCAAAAAATTCAGAAAAATCCTAGTAAGACCCCAAGATGTCTATAATATCCTATACAAATTTCAAAGGCAATCATTTGCTATAGCAACAAAATTAGCAAAAAGTACAGCTTCAGGTTTAGCAATTTAGTAGCAACATATATAGCTTCGGTTCTTGATTTTTAAAACATATCAAAAGTGCCCAAAAGAGCTCCAAATATTTACGAGAGACACTTGAACATGTTAGCTACATCACATAAAATTTTTAGAGCAAGTATCTATATACAAACCCTTCATAAAAATCATGAAGCATAACCTATCTGCCTAAAACTGGGATTCACAGCAACATAGCTCAAACATATTTTGAGCAAAAAAGTTTTCTAACACCATCCAAACACACCACCAAATTAGACACATCAATATCCATATATTTTCAACCAATACAATCACAAATATCAAATTAAATCAGTTGTTAAAATAGAAAAATGAATTTGAAGTAAAAGAGGTTGAAAATCCTTTCTTTTCAAAGCTTTAGAGATCTTGGCTCCAAAGGATGCTCCAAGAATGATTTTTCTCATTCAAAGCCTTCAAAACCACACCAAACCCTTCCTTAGGCAGTAGATTATGAGCTCTCAAAGTATAAAAGGGTAATGAATTCAAATTCTAATCGGTTAGTTTGGTAGATATTGAAGAGTAGAATAAGTTTTGTGAAGAGAGATTATGGTTTTATTAATTCTAGGCTAGGAAAATGGAGGTTTGAATCAAGTTTCATGCTCTTTGAAGAAGCAAAAATGGAGGTGGTTGTCTTCCCTTTTCATGGCCAAGAATGTGAGCTTCAAGGACAAGCTTGGTAGCTTTTTAATATATTCTAAGTGAGATATATTAATGAGGTAGTCAAAGATGTATATTTTTCTAATAATAAAAAGGAAAGAATGGCTAGGATTTAATCTTGTAATTACAAGATTAAATCCTAGCCTTACACTTGCATTAAAAAGGATAGACATTATCATGTTGTAAGATTAAACTATCTTTCGGTGTTAGAAATTACACACCGAAATTTTATCAAACAGGTAAAACACCATACTCGGGTAATCAAACATTGCCCGAAAATTAATTCTAGGTATAAAATCCTCATTTCTAACTATTCCTAACCATAACTCCATAGTTTCTCAGTCCCGGGCATTTCCTGGTCCCGGATCTAGGGTTTTAGCTATCCCGACGGGCCCATGAGGCCTGCAAGGTTACTATTTATGCCCAGCCCGGAATTTTTTTTAACACATCTGTTGGGTCATCCTTATCGTTGCTAACAATTTCAAATTTTTGAAATTATGACTAACAAAGCTCAAATTAATTTTTAAATAATTGTTAGGGTGTTATACAGAGACTAGCTCCCCTCACTTGACTAATCCTTAGCTTGCTCCCATTGCTCCTGATAATGTTCCCATTGCCACTACTTTTGTCCTAATTACCTCACTTATTGATGTTCCTCCAACTATTCCACCTCTATTGTTGTTGCCACCAAGCAAGAAAAAGAAGATTGTAACATCCTAATTTTTAACCTAATACTCTAGAATATATTTAGGTTAATCATTAGTCGGTTACGTCATAGTTTCCTTTTTACTTTAAAATACTTAGCGGAAATACTGGTAAATTTTTTTTGAATTATAAAAACAAAGTGAGAGCCACGCGACATGATGAACAATAAAGCATGTAAGGGAATAAAGCAAGCATCTCATAACATCATGACATAAAGCAAGTAAAGTCACATCACTTTAATACTGAACTATATATTTATATAATATGATATGCCCACTCATGAAGAGTGGGACTTAGTTTAGTACAACTGAAATAAAAATACATGGAAAACAAAAGTACAACAAAGGCATAAAAAGAAACTCTCCTAATTCTAGTGCGCCTACAAATAGATAGCCTAAAGACAAAAGAAGACTATCCTAGCCTAGTCAAAGCTCGAGCGCCAGAACACGACGATCGTCTCCTACTGCGAGCCTCTTTGAAAAGGAGGGATGTATCCGATCCACTGGGCTATCTCGGCCGAGGTGGCTATGCGCTGCATTGGTTGGGCGTGAGCTCCACGGCAGGGGATCATCCTCACCCACCCTCCACGTACCGGCTGAGCGACAGAAGCCTCACTACCCTCCCCAACGTCCATCGACACAGTGGGGGAGGATCCCTCGGAAGGTACCTGAGTAACAGAGTCCTCCGATGGGTCCATCTCGGAGAATGATGAAGGCGAGTGGGGCACATACTGTGGGTAGTCTCGGATGGCAGAAGCTGTCGGTGGGGTGCGGCGGATCCGCTCCTCTTGGGGGTGTGCACTCTTGAACACAAAGTCGTCGCTGAAAGGTGAGGTAGGAGAGAATTGACGACTATGTACAGGGTGACTAAATGGCCGTCCAATGAACATAAATACACAAACGATGCAGCGACCCACAAAATGGTATGACCCGTGGTCCGGATCATGATGCACCTCCCACGTTGGGGTGTCCACAAAAATCACGAACGTCGCCATCTGAAGACGTGATGGGAAGAAAGAGATAGAGGGAGTGAGAATCTTGCTAAAGAATCTCAGTAGGGCCTCCTACTACCTAGGTGTCATCATCTACGTCCTCAGGAACCTTGGGTTTAGTATACAAAATAAGTGAGCATGCATTAAGTCCATTTGTAAGCTTTGAAACATAGTTAGCCAAGGTCCATTCATTTTAGTATGATTCTTAATGTCATGGATGCAACATATTAAAGAATGTATGCATGGCTCTACTTGATGCAAGAATAATAATCATAACATTAAGAACATCATAATAGTGGCATAAAGTGGCAATTGAATCTCATATGGGAAAACTGTGTGACATAATCATCATACTTTACTTCGTCATAGGCCACCCTAAAAGACAATCGTTCTGGGGGTGCTCGGTCGAACCGGTGTCACCCAGAGCGGGTCACATCTCTAGGTTATGAGCTCACACCTTAACTAGTCATCACTAGTTCTTACTTATCAATCCCGATAAGCGTAACATAATCATAATCATAATCCCGACTTATCCAGTACGGGCTAGGGGGCATTTCTTGGGGGTGCTCGGCCGAACCGATGTCACCCAAGAATACATCTTGGTACCGATGTCACATGAGTTCTCTGGAGATGCTCGGCCAAACCGGTGTCATCCGAGAACTCATCTTAGTACCTCATAAATAAAATCTCATAGGTTTTCCAAAAACTTTCTAATTCCCCAAATTTGTCAGAAATTCGGCAGCATAACAGCAGCATGCTGAATTTCTTCCAAATTTACTTTATGCCACATAAGTCAATCAAACATGCATCCTCCATCATAATTCCATGCGTTCACATAATCATTCCCATACGTTCACAAGCAACATTGAAAATTCATTCTGCTCTTGATCTTACGGTATCTTATGCTTTGTGTAACACCCTAATTTTTAACCCAATACTCTAGAACATAATTAGGTTAATCATTAGTCTGTTACGTCATAGCTTTCTCATTACTTTAAAATACTTAGCGGAAATACTGGTAAATTTTTTTTTGAATTATAAAAGCAAAGTAAGAGCAGCGCGACGCGTTAACTAGTAATGCGCGAAAGGTAATACAGCAAACGTCGCATAGCAACATGACATAAGCACATAAAGCACATCATAATAACATGGAACTACATATTTATATAATATGCCCACTTAGATAGAGTGGGACTTAGTTTAGTACAACATGAGCAATACAACTAAAAAGGAAATACAAGAGAAAGTGCAACGGAAACTATAAAAGCAACTCCCCTACCCAAGTGCAACTAACGGGATGACCTCTAAAACAAAAGAAGGTTCATCTCCATCTAAGTGGTGTATGCTCTACCCGGGTACTCCATCGGTCGATCGTCACCTCCTACTGACGTCCATCTCACGAGTGAGGCACATATCTGGGAAACTGGGTGAGCTCCTCGGGCGTAAAGAGGCGGAACAGGGATCGAGAGTGACCCCCGCGGTGTGACTGCATCTTCGGTCGTCGTGCAAGCCGTGGCTGAGTCACGGTATCCTCACTGCCCTTCCTCATCAATGGTGGAGAGGGGGCAGAGCTCTCGCTATACCGATGGGTAGGCGGGTCCTCGGACGGGTCGGTCTCTGAGAAGTAGGTCCGGGGCACATAATCAGGATAGTCTCGCATGGCTGAGGTGGCGGTGTGCATGCGGAGCACTCTCTCGTTATGCATACGCGCGCGCTCAAACACCCGTTTGTCATCGCCGTAGGGTGCAATCGAGGAGAAGCGATGGCTGTGCACGGGATGAGCGAAGGGACGTCCTATGAACATGAAGACTCGTACCGTGCACTGTCCTTCAAAATGGTATGACCCTTGAGCCGGGTCATAATGCACCTCCCATGTCGGGGTGTCCACGAATACCACGAACGTCGCCATCTGAAGACAAGACGGAAAGAAAGAGATAGAGGGAGTGAGAATCTTGCTAAAGAATCTCAATAGGGTTTCCTACTATCTAGGTGTCATCGTCTACGTCCTTAGGAACCTTGGGTTTAGTTATACAAAATAAGTGAGCATGCATTGAGTCCATTTTTAAGTTCTAAAACATAATTTAGCCAAGGTCCGTTCATTTTAGCATGATTCTTAATGTCATGGATGCAACATTTTAAAGAATGTATGCATGGCTCTACTTAATACATGAACAATCATCATATCTTTAAGAACATCATAATAGTGGCATAAAGTGGCAAATAAATTCTCTTTGTGACATAATCATCATAACTTCCTCATAGGCCACCCTAAAAGACAGGCGCTCTGGGGGTGCTCGGCCGAACTGGTGTCACCCAGAACGTGTCACATCTCTAGGTTATGAGCTTATACCTTAACTAGTCATCACTAGTTCTTACTTACCACTTAACGATAAGCGTATCATAAATCATAAATCCCGACTATCTGAGTACGGGTTAGGGGGCAATTCTCTTAGGGGTGCTCGGCCGAACCGGTGCCACCTAAGAGCATAAATTGGTACCGATGTCACATGAGTTCTATGGAGGTGCTTGGCCGAACCGGTGTCATCCTAGAACCCATTTTAGTACCTTAATTTTCAAAATCTCTTTAAGTCCCCAAATTTGTCAGAAATTCGGCAGCACAATGGCATTACACCGAATTCCTTCCAAATTTGCTTCATGCAACATAAACATATATCCTCATGAATTCCTCATATGAATAACATTATCATCCTTCACATAACACATGCATCATCATAGAACATTCAAACGCTTACCCTTACGGTAGCTTATGCTTTGACCCTTACGGGTCTTAATCTTGAGATATAGTTCTCTAACATCCGTCGTTCATATGTTATGCACCTAAGGGCTCATAATTAATCATCATTCCTAATCCTCATGTTCATACTCAAATCTGAAAAGCATAGGACAGAATTTCTAACTTGTGGTTACGGGGTTCTAGAACTTACATTTTAGACCCTTTCTCGGTTCTGTCTTCGCCTAAGGCACTATAAATTAAATCTAAATCAATTATGAGACATTCCTATACTTAAGAACTAATTATAAATCACATTTATCATGTTGTAACGTTGCTGGAAAGAATCCAGAAAACTAAATGTTCTAAGAGTTCTACATTTGCATTTTTACGGTTTTCTAGTTACTAGTTTCCCTATAGGTGCTAAAATTCAATTCTAATCCAAATGTTACCAAGTTTTTCATGTCTAAACAATCCTAATCTGATTATGTTCCCATTAAAACAGTTTGGATAAGTTCCAAAAACAAATGGGTCTAAACTATGTTAAATTCTAGCCTTACTGTATTTCTAGTTAGCTAGTTTCTTACCTATCATGCATAGAATCGTTTCTACATCATCATGTGATATTTTCACACATTCTAACACATCAAAACATCATCATACAGCCACAAGCTCATCATGACAGTGCTGAAAACATCTAACTTCAATAAGAGAACTAAATTGACATCTCTAGGTACATAAGTTAACTAGTTTCTCTTGGAATCAATTTAGAATCTCCAAAACTCTTTGCAAATCATTTTAATTCATTAGGAGGCTAAGAGAAGCCTTAGGTCAGTGACCAAAATATATTTCATCTTCAAAAAGGGAATAAAATTATAACTCATGATAACATAACCTTATAAAGATTTGTAAAGCTTCAGAAAAAACTTAGAACATAGATTATCGGCCCTTGTAGCTAGATGAAAACTCATTGCAAGTCCATCCTCACTACTTGGCCGAAACATGCATTCAAAGAATGCATTCACATTAAACTTTAACTTGAAATGAAATGGGCAAGTCTTTGAGCTCTAGGTTCTTAAGTTATGATATAAAATAAACGTGCTCATGCTTTTCATTTTTAATCTTGCTTACAAAATAAAGTGATGACTTAAATTAAATATGCAAGGCATAAACTTAAACGTGCAAGCTTGAAAGTAAATATGCAAGGTTCAATTCTTTATTTTAGTGCTCTTGGCCCAACAACAATCGACTTTAAGGCCGAAATAGAAAGGCATTCGAGAAATTAATTAGGTGATAATGCAAGTTCAATTCTTTATTTTAGTGCTCTTGGCCCAACAACAATCAACTTTAAGGCCGAAATAGAAAGACTTTGAGAATTAAATTAAGTGATGATGCAAGTTCCATTTTAATCTTTATGTTCTTAGGTGATAGCTTGAAAGTAAAGGTGCATAGCAAGAATGTAAATATAAATGCAAGCATAAAATAAATTATGTAAGTTCATTTTATCTTTCTAGAGCTCTTAACAAGACTTTAAAGGAACTTAAACCTTAACCCAAACTCATCAAACCAAGATCAAGTAAAGTCTAGAGTCCTTAGAACTCAACATAACATTTTTAGAAAATCAGAACATTAGCATGTAAAAGAAAAGGAAGTGGCCGAAACTTCAAGAAGGAAAAGGAACATTTTAAAACTCTAGGGTCCATGATCTTGATGATATATTAACACCAACATCATGAGACCTCATCATTGAGTCCTTAGAACCATTTTGAAGCATCATCAAAGATAGAGTTCTCAAGAGTTCAAGAAAGGAAGAACTAGAAACATTTTTGCTCAAGAACAAAGATCAAGCTCTAGAGTTTGTTTCAAGTAATGAACATCATCATGAAACTCTCATCATCAAGCTCTCATTTCTCTAATCTCAAGGGCTCATCGCCGAAACAAGAAAGAAAAAGGAATAGAGAAGAAGTTCTAAAAAGAAAACAAGAGAAACCATAAACATCAAGCTTTAAAGAAGAACATCCATGAAAAGAAATCCCTACTTGGTGTGATGATCTTGAAGATGGAAGAAGATGATGAAGAACTTGAAGAACTTTGAAGAGCTTGAAGAACACTAGAACTTTGAAAAGAAAAGAAAAGCTTTGGAGAGAACTAAACATTGCAAATGATCTAAAAGTGGTGCAAGCTCCTCAAGGCATTCTATTTATAGAGAAATGAAGCAAATGGAGGGGTGTGTGTGGTGATGAAGGCTTCGGCCATTGTATGCAGAATTGGGGAGAAAAATATCTTTTACAAGGCATGGTTGAAGGCATGGTGAGTTATGGGTTCAAGTATGGTTCAAGGCATGGCTCAAGCATGGTTCTTTGAGTGAGAAAACAAATCAACATGTGGTCAAATGGGGGAGGAGGTGGCCAAAACTTCATCAGCCATGGGGAAAGGATTTCTTGCATTTTAATTGTGGTTTAGAGTTGTGTTTAGGTGTATCTTTGATTAGGATTAAGATTAGGAACTTGTAAAAAGGTGTTTAGGTGAGAAAATGGGTAATTAAGGTTGTCAAGACATAATTAAAGAGTGTTCTTGCATCATTAGTGAGTTATAAATTCATTTTAGTGTATAAACAATTCTAGACACAATTCCTTAATTTAAGGAATTGGAGAGAGAAAACACTATTCAAGATTCCAAGAGTGAAATCTTGAGTTTTAGAAAAGGGATTTAAATATAATCTAAGCAATTTTAGGTTCTAATTAATTTCAATAATTTATTTTGACTCTAGATTAATTATGAAAATTAATTAATCTTTGTTTAGAGCCTAATATTGCTTAGGTTTGCTTAATTACATCATTAAGCTCAAAAACACTATTTTATGGGCAAAATCGTAATTTTGCACTAAAACTGCCCGGGACCACCAGGACTCAAACAGATGTTTTGAAACATGTAAAAACATGGTTTTAAACCTCTGGGGAAAGTTTCGGGCTCAAACGGCACCTTTACCCGCATAAAACGCTATAGGGGTATTTTGGTCATTTTGACCCGAAACTGTGGAAAATGTGTAACGCCCGGGGATCGCGAAGTCGGGGAGTGATCGCCGGTGCAAAGAGGCACGGACAAGGAGCGACTCTACAGACTTGAAAGCGAGAGGTACATGAATGAACCGATTACACACCGAATGAGAGGATCCTAAGATCAGATAGGTATGGGACTATACTGATTGAGGAGGGCTTATATGAATTGATTTGTACTACCTATACCAACAAGATGCATCTTCTTTTGGTAGCCCAAATCGAAAGAACTCCACGCTTAAGCGTGCTTGACTTGGAGCAATTTTGGGATGGTGACCTCCGGGAAGTTTTCCAGAAGTGTGCGAGTGAGGACAAAGCACTGAAAAGACCCGTGTTGGTTTGTGGGACGATCGTCAATCCATAAAGCGGGGATGTTACAAATGGTATCGAGCCTGCACCTCTCCCAAGACGATGTGGTTCGGGGCGAACCAAAGTGAAGTCGGTGGGGCATGTAACGCCGGGGATCGCGAAGTCGGGGAGTGATCGCCGGTGCAACGAGGCACAGACAAGGAGCGGCTTCTGGCAGACTTCGAAAGCGGAGGGGTACATGAATGAACCGATTACACACCCGAATGAGAGGGATCCTAAGACTGTATAGGTATGGGACTATACAGTTGAGGAGGGCTTATATGAATTGATTTGTACTACCTATACCAACAAGATGCATCTTCTTTCTAGCCCAAATCGAAAGAACTCCACGCTTAAGCGTGCTTGACTTGGAGCAATTTTGGGATGGGTGACCTCCTGGGAAGTTTTCCCAGGAAGTGTGCGAGTGAGGACAAAGCACGCTGAAAAGACCCGTGTTGGTTTGTGGGGACAGTCGTCAATCCATAAAGCAGCAGGGGATGTTACAAAATGAGACTTCCGTCTCCGGAACCACTCAAGGGTCACTCAATCCCCTTCAAACATTGAGTTGGCCCTTCGAGGACTGTCGGGTCGGCCATCCTCGAATTTCGGGCCGAAAATGACCTCAGGGGCATTTCGGTCATTTTCCACTCAGACAGAAAATCGGGGCGTTACACTTTGACCTTTACGGGCCTTAAACTTGAGATGTAATTATTCTATCATTTTCTATCGCTCTTTTATGCACCTAAGGATTTACGTCTAACAAATCTTACCTTCATTTATGTTCCTTAATAATTCTGGGTAGCACCATACCCCAAGGCAGAGTTACACATCTATGATTACGGGGTTCTAGAACTTACGTTTTAGACCCTTTCTCGGATCCGTTTTCGCCTAAGGCGCTATAAATTAAATCTAAACCATTTATGTGGTGTTCCTAAACCTTTGAACTAATTAGAAATCATTTATACCACATTTTAAGGGTGCTATACAGAAACAGAAAACTAAATGTTCTAAGAGTTCTAGAATTGCAATTTTACAGTTTTCTAGTTACTAGTTTCTCTATAGGTGCTAAAATTCAACCCTACTTCAATTGTAACCAAATTTTTCATGATTAAACAATCCTAATCTGATTATATTCCCATTGAAACAGTTTTGGTAGTATCCAAAAATAAATGGGTTAAAACTATGCTAAATCTTGACTTTATGATTTTTCTAGAGAGCTAGTTTCTCTCCTATCATGCATAGAAATGTTCCTAACTCATTATACATAATTTCCACACATTCTAACACATCAAAACATCATCACACAGTAGCAAACTCATTATGGCAGAACCAAAACATTAAGTCCCAAAAAGATGCATAATTTGACATTTCTAAAGCATATAAGTTGCTAGTTTCCCTTGGAATCATTTTAGGACTTCTAAAACTCTTTTGCAAACCATTTTGTTTTGTCAAAGAGGCTAGAAACACCCTTAGGTCAGTGACCACTTGATCCATCCTTAAAAGAGAATTAAATTCATAAATCTTGTTGGTCTTAATCTCATAAAATTTATGAGGCTTAAAGAAAATCTTAAAACTTAGAATGTTGGCCCTTATAGCTAGATGAAACTCATCACTACATGATCGAAATTATGCATTCAAAGAATGCTCCCACATTACACTTTAACTTGAGATAAAATGGGCAAGTTATTGAGCTCTAAGGTCTTTAAGTGATGACAAAATGTAAATATGCTATGCGCATCATTCTTATCTTTCATTATAAAGTAAAGTGAGAACTTAAAGTAAATATGCAAGACTTGAAATATAAATATGCAAGGCTTGAAATAAATATGCAAGACTTGAAATATAAATATGCAAGACTTGAAAGTAAATATGCAATGCAAGTTCATTTCTTTATTTTAGTGCTCTAGGCCCAGCAACAATTGACGTTAAGGCCGAAATAGAAAGGCTTCTAGAATTAATTAGGTGATAATGCAAGTCTTGTTTTAATCTTTGAGTTCATAGGTGATAACTTGGAAAATAAAGATGCAAGACAAGAATATAATCATGAGTGCAAGCTCAAAATAAATATGCAAGTTCATTTATATCTTATTAGAGCTCATTCAAGACTTTAAAGGAACTTAAACCTCAACCCAAACTCATCATGACAAGATAAAGTGAAGACAAGAGTTCTTGGAACTCAAGATAATATTCCTTAAAGAAACAAAGCCATAGGTGATCTATATATAATTTTCATGAAAACTTAAGCTTTAGAGATTTCTTTGTGGTGAACATAAAGTCACCATTTAGAACTCTCATCATCAAGCTATCATGTTAGACCATCCAACAAGTATTGGCTGAAATCATGAAGAAGAGAAAAGGAAAGGAACTGAAACTTTTAAGAAGAAAAGGAAACATTTAAAACTCTAGAGACCATGACCTTAGTGATGTATTAACACTAACACCATGGGTCCTCATCATTGAGTTCATATAACCATTTAAGATATCATCAAAGTTAAGGATCTCAAGGTTCAAGGAGAAAGAACTAAAAACATCTTTAACTTAAGAACAAAGATCAAGCTTTAGAGATTGTTCAAGTGATGAACATCATCATGAAACCTCATCATCAAGCTCTCATTCCCTTGTCCTCAAAGGCCCATGGCCGAAAATGAAGAAGAAAAAGGAGAGGGAAAGAAGTTCTAAAAAGACTCAAGAGAAACCATAAACACATAACTAGAATAAGAACTTAAATGAAGGAAATAGTTGAAAGAAAATCCCTACCAAGTGATTGAAGATTGGGATAAGAAAAGAGGATGAAGAACTTGAACACTTGAACTTGAGAGAAAAAGAAAACTTTGAAGTGCTCCTTGGAAACTTACACTTAGCAAATGAACCAAAGGTGTTTCAAGTTCACTCAAGTGTGCTATTTATAGAGAA
This sequence comes from Dalbergia cochinchinensis, assembly GCA_031216125.1. Lineage (NCBI taxonomy): Eukaryota > Viridiplantae > Streptophyta > Magnoliopsida > Fabales > Fabaceae > Dalbergia > Dalbergia cochinchinensis. Next base: position 28,309,693 of record CM062371.1, read on the forward strand.
ATGAAACAAATGAAAGGTGAAAGAGGGAGAGGAAGGTTTCGGCCAAGCAAGGGCAGCCCCATGAGGTTCATGAGGTGAGATGTTGTGATCTTGAGGCATGGTGAGGTATGGTTCAAAGTATGGTGAGGTATGGTTCAAGGTATGGTTCAAGCATGGTTCTTTGAGTAAGAAACAAATCAACATGTGATGCAAATGGGAGAGAGATGGCCGAAGGTGCATCAGCCATGGGGGAGGGTTTTCTTGCATTTTAATTGTGGTTTAGAGTTGTGTTTAAGTGTATCTTTGATTAGGATTAAGATTAGGAATTTGTAAGAAAGTGCTTAGGTGAGAAAATGGATAATCAAGATTGTTAAGACATGTTTAAGGAGTGGTCTTGCATCATTAGTGAGTTAGAAACTCATTTGAGTGTATAAACAATTCTTGACACAATTCCTTGATTTAAGGAATTGGAGAGAGAAAATACTATTCAAGATTCCAAGATTGGAATCTTGAGTTTAAAAAAGAGATTTAAATCTAATCTAAGCAATTTTAGGTTCTAATTAATTTTAATAGCTTATTTTGACTCTAGATTAATTATGAAAATTAATTAATCTTCAATTAGAGCCTAATATTGCTTAGGTTTGCTTAATTATGTCATCAAGCTCAAAAATACTATTCTAGGGGCAAAATCGTAATTTTGCACTAAAACTGCCCTGGACCACCGAGACTTAAACAGACGCTTCTAAACATGTAAAAATATTGTTTTAAACTCTCGGGGAAAGTTTCGGGCTCAAACGGCACCTTTACCCTCGTAAAAACGCTATAGGGGTATTTTGGTCATTTTGACCCGAAATTGCAGAAAATGAGACTTTCACCTCTGAAACCACTCAAGGGCCATTCAATCCCCTTCAAATATTGAGTTGGCCCTTCGAGGACTGCCGAGCCGGCCAACCTCAAATTCTAGGCCGAAAATGACCTCAGGGGCATTTTGGTCATTTTTTTCTCAGACAGAAAATCGGGGCGTTACATTACTCCCCTCCTTAAAAAGAATTTCGTTCTCGAAATTCGTACCTTAGAAGAGTTCTGGATACTTGGTCTTCATCTCCGATTCTAATTCCCACGTGAATTCTTCTGTCTCGTCTTGTCCCCATGCCACTTTCACTAAAGGAACGGACTTGTTCCTCAACTGCTTGACTCCACGATCCATGATCCTCGTTGGAGGCAGATTGAAAGTTAGGTCCTCCCTTAACTGTACATGCTCTGGTTCTAGGACATGGCTAGGGTCGGACTCATATTTTCTTAACTGGGAAACGTGAAAAATGTTATGGAGATTGGAAAGGTTGGGGGGTAAGGCTATTTTGTAGGCTACTGGCCCTACTCTCTGAAGGATTTCGAAAGGACCAAGGAATCGGGGGCTCAAATTTTTAACTTTTATGGCTCTTCCTATGCCTGTAGTGGGGGTGATTCTAAGGAACACATGTTCTCTTTCGTTGAATTCCAACGGCTTGCGCCGCCTATCCGCATAGCTTTTTTGTCTACTTTGAGCTGTAAGCATCCTATCCCGGATCCTCTTGATCTGCTCCGTTGTTTCCCTCACTATATCAGGTCCTAACATGCTCTGTTCTCTGGGCTCATGCCATCATAGAGGGGATTGACATTTTCATCCATATAGGGCTTCGTAGGGTGCCATATCGATGCTTGCATGATAACTGTTGTTATATGCAAACTCAATCAGTGGCAGGTACTTGTCCCAACTTCCCTTTTGATCCAAAACATAGGCCCTCAACATGTCTTCCAAGGTCTGGATCATTCTTTCTGATTGTTCATCTGTTTGTGGGTGGTAAGCCGTGCTCAAACACAACTTCGAACCAAATGCCTTTCGAAAGGCTCCCTAAAAACGTGACGTAAACCGCGGATCTCTATCCGAGATTATCGTCGACGGTACCCCATGTAATTCTAGTTTTCTAAGGTTGTTCTGTATTTTTGATAATATCAACGAGAAACCTTAAGTTAATTAGCTACTTTCTGAAAGATTATGTCATTGAAAAGAACTCTTAAGCTCTGATACAAAAGTTATTCTAAACTCAGATACAAGGTTCCTTTTAGTGCTGATATATATCGTCATTTTAAAGCTTTGATACAAGGTCCCTAACCTTGGAAGCTTTCTTTTAGTGTTCTTCAAAAATATTTTCTCACAATTTGGTTTGTCATCATTAGAAAAGGGGAGATTGTTAGCTATAGAACCATTTCAAAAGCTTTAAAACTTAAGGTTTTGAATGATAACAAAGAAAATTCTAATAAAATATTTTAAAGAATGGACTAATATTTTCAGTTGAGTTTCTATAGCAATTACAGGACCATTCTCATAGACTTATTAGTTCAATTCAATGAGTCATTTTTCACAATGTCATGTTTTAACATGATTATAATATCATTCACAAAGATTCAAAACCTCAATGATATGAAAAATAACTCTAAGAGTGAATGTGTGCATGTTGAATACACAAGAAAAGATTTTTGAAGATTAGAAACTAAGTTCAAATCTTCAGAAAAAAGATTCATTCATTTAGAAAGTACTACTCAATGAGGAAATAAATCTACTCCTGAAGTAAGTCATGATTTCGGTCTTCAATCTTATTGACAAAATTTCTATCAATATCATATTAAAGAAATGAATATCAACAAGAATATTAGAAACTGAGAAAGCACATCAAAAAGCGTAAGTTTTCAGAAACTGTTCACTTTACAGAAAAGGAAGGAAAATTCAAAGTTCAAATTAAAGTCAACACCCAAAAAGGGTTAACAATGAAATCTTACTTTTTTTCACTTAATTAATCATCCCAGCTTCTAGAAGAAAATGTACAAAAACCATGGCTAGAAAGTAAAAATAGTTTCTAAAACTTCATTCAGAAACCATATTTGACAACAGTCTTTATGCCTACAAAAGTAACTCTGACACAATTAAGCTACTTTTCTAGATGGCTTTCCTAGGAGATAAAAAAATAAACCTACAAGTGTCAAGAGGAAGCAAAATCAAGTGGCAAGGGTCTGATTTAAATATCAAGTATAAAAGGATGTTATGTGCATACATCTCAAGACTTTTTGGCAAGATCTTTGACAAAATGTAAAACTCGAATCCCTTTTTTCTTTATGCAAAGCAAATTACATTTTGTAATAAGTTTCATCTTCTATCAAAATCTTATTTCTAAGTTCTTATTAGATAATATCTTCTTCTTAGGAAGAATAGGTAGAAAGAAGTCGTTCAAGATTTCAGATTATACACTATTTCATTTATAGAAAAACTTGACTGTTTATTTGTTAGAGAGAACCAACCTTAAACTAAATCATTGTAGCCTGATCCGTTAGTGATTTTTATGAGGTTAGCTTGAAGAGACTAATAAAAAGTTGCTTGAAGGTGACAGTAGATTGAAACTACTGGCCACGGGACAAAACTTCAGAAGGCTATTCAAAGACTATCGTTCTTTCTCTGGGTTAAGAAAAGGATTTAGTGAAACTCAATAGGTTGTTCAGAACTGGATGTACGTATGGTTGGCCAAATTAGTATTAAAAACTCTATGCAATATTTCTCTATCTCTTCTCATCTCTTTTATATTCTGTTTTTGAGATTTGTTATTATATATATATTTCTAAAAACATTTTCAAAATAGTTTTTTAAGTTCTCATTTGGTTCAGAAAGTAACTTTTTGAATCAAACTAATAGTAATTTTTGCTGCCTTCAAGTGAAGAACTTGATATGATCTGTTTTAGTATTTCAGATTTTAAAAAGAAGTTAAAGCATGATTTAACCCTTTATTCTCGTGCTATTTTTAACCTACAAAATATATGGATTGCAATGGTAAATATATGGGTTGCTAGTGAATTGAATTTGAATGATGGATAGGTCGAAATTTTTCAGAATAAGAGTAAAGTTATATTGGGAAATGATTTAAAAGCTTTTATTTTTTTCATTTTACAAGTATTAAATTATGGTGCAAATATATGGATTGCAATGGTAATATAGGTTGCTTTTAATTTCCCATGCACATCCTTCTTCATCATTAAACTTGTTATTTATGAATGTCATTTTCTTTTGCCCCAAATTTGCCTCTTTCATGAATGGAAGGTGAAAAATATACTGGAGAAAAATTAACTAATTCAACCATATTTTTTTTTATTAGATGGCTTTGTATGCTACCATTTTTTTTTAATATTCACGCGCTTTATTTTACAAGCTCTACATTAACAGTCCTACTTCTGTTTAAGTACTCTTTGTATTTATTTGGAAATCAAACTTTGGTTAATTTCATTGAATGTTTTGTTGTGTACTTTGATTGGGAACCTATCATTTCTATATTGTGTTTGTTAGCTCCAGAACCCTTCAGAAAGCTTTATTGCAAAAAGTTTTGAGTGATAACACAACTAAATTAAAGAAAATATTTTGAAGAACGACTAAAGTTTTCCTTGTAGTTTCTTGAAATAGCAAATAGGTTCTTCTGTTTGTGTAACACATTTCTTGAAGCATAAATAATTTCACTCTACATATGCAAATATAATTTATCTCATTTAAAAGGATAGGAATTCAATGAAAGTAAAATTTATATCATGAATTGAACATATACATGCTTAATGGAATGAAGAAAACTATTATATATAAAAAACCAAGGAACGAATCTTTAGAAAGTATGACATGGCTTCAGAAAGTATGCTTAAAGTGAAGATTTCTATTCAGCTCTAAAGCATATATGCTCTACAAACTTCAATCATCAATCATCTGATCATCTACAAGCTTTGATTGAAGACTAGAAGATCAAATATATATCACGGAATAGATACCACATTTTAGAAAATTCACCTTTTAGCGAAACGATGCACTCTATAGGAAAATGAGAGAAATTTGAAATTCAAATTTAAAGTCAATCCCAGTCATTGACTGGCACATCATCTTTTTTGCCAACTTGGTCAACCACTCCAACTTCTAGAAGGAAACTTTAGAAACATCGTTCAAAAAGTAAAAGCAATTTCTAAAGGTAACATCAGAAACCTCTATTTCATAACGGTTTAGCTCTGACAAACAATAAGCTACTCCTCTAAATTGATTTTCAAAAACAAAAATGAATTATCAACACGTATTACTTGAACAACTAACCAAGGGCAATGGTCATAAATGAAGACCTTCTATAAATAGAGATGCTGTTGGCTTCAATACAAAGAGACTGATGCTGCTCAAGAGTAAAAACACTGTAAAAATTTCTTTTCATCCCCTATATAGTTTATTACAACTTGTAATCAATTCCTTGCTTGTAAAAATATTCTTTCTACATTCTTAGTTGATCATATATTCTTCTAAGGAAGAATCATAGAAAGAAGTTTTTCAAGTTTTTCAAGCTTATTATTGTATATCTTAAGAAAAACTTGATTGTATGTTAGTTTCAATGGCAACCCAAACATAAACCTCTTGTAACCTCCATCCAATAATAATTGCTATGAGATAGTGATGCAAGCTGTCACGACTCACAAACAAATTGAAACTTATAAAGTGCTAAGTTGCACCAAAAATGTGGTAATGGGCACAACCTAGGTCATTTCTCAAGGAGGCTTGAATACTTTGTTGTGAAAATTGGGGGTTTTGAAGAATGAGAATTATAGCAATGGAAATTAAAAGATAATAGCAACAGTGGAGAAAGGCACTAGTGCAAGGTATTCCTAGGATTGGAAACTAATTATCATTGACCAAATATTAAACCAATTGATGGCTATTTGTAATGAATTACTGGCAATTCTACTAGTGATCAATCGACCTCTAGAATTTGACTAATGCAAATAACTAATAAACGACGATTGCCAATTTATTTAGAAATCACATTGATTTAATGAACCAATTGCTATAGCCTAACGGCCAATCGGAATGTTAATTCTAATGTTCTCCCATAAACATAAACTAATAGATCTATCAATTTATGCCCAAAGAGTTTCCCTAAATGACGATCGCCAGTTTAGTTATTCCAATAAAGATTATAACAATCACCATAATAATTAAAGGAATATAAACTGTAGAACATTAAGAAATCTAATGGATTCAATATAAACAAAGGGTCTTAAATGTCATCCCAATCCATCCAGAAATTCCCACAGTAGTAAAGAAATCTACTCCTCCATCTCTAGAAGATTACAACAATGAAGATAAAAGAACCTGAAAATAATAACAATAATCTTTGCCACAATCTCCAGGATAAAGTACCTTCACCAATGAAACCCTTAGAGAGAGAAGAATAGAGAAGAAAAATATGTAGAGAGAGAATAATAGCAACTGAAAATGATGGCTTAAAACTGAGTAAAAAGCTAGGGTAAAAGTCTGTGTCATTCCTATACATATTGCTCTCTAAAAATAAGCCAAAGTGGGACCAAAAATAGATTTAATGAGCTTTTCTGCATCATTGCACGAGCTACAGTGCTGGACAGAATTAATGTCTTCAGGTATTTGGTCATTTTGGCTCTTTAAACGTTCGAATATGTCCTTGGAATAAGAAATAACGATTGTAGCCATTTGAATAAGCTTTCCAATGCCATCAAAATCACCTTAATTGGGCATTTGTTGCCCCAAATATTGTAAACATACTAACTGGGGGTCAAGTTGAACGACATCAAAATATCAGTAACCTTTAATCTTGCAACTCAATTTTCACCAAGATACTCTTCGAATTGGGTTTTGAACTGAATATGAAAGTTTTAGAGGACTTCTTGACTTTTCAAAACATCTTTGTTTGTCTCAATTTGATCCTTGTAAAGAGAGATACATATTTTTCATTACAATACGTTTTGTATATATTCTCAAATGAGCTCAAGAATTCTTCTATTTAGCTCCCAAATTCTCCCAAATTGATTGCTGCTACAAGCTCTATATAGAGAGTTCCTAGCCTTGTTCTTGACATTTTGCACTCAAGCCAAAGCTCCTGTATACAAAAATCATACTTAGATAGACAAGTTAAACGCAATAGGCTCTAATCCAATAATTATCCCAAAATCAATGCAAAAGCCATCAATTCTATCAAAATCACATAATAAGGAGTAAATCAAAATCCTAATTAATCCTTCCAATAACTCAATAAAACTCATGCAAAAAGCTAAAGTTTGGTAGTAAGATAAGTGGCATAAATGCCATTTATCAGATAGCTTAAATAGGCTAAGCAAAAACTGATTGCAATACAACGATAGAACTTACTACGGTCGTGGTTTAGCTTGGAGAGGCTAGTACAAGACTGGTTCAAATTGAAGAAGCTGGTGAAGAACTACTTGGTTTGTGACAGTAGAGGCTACTACTGGTCACAGGTGAGAGCTTGGGAAGGCTACTACAAAGACTATCCTGTAACTTTCACGGTTTGAGAAAGGGTTTAGTGGAAGTCAACTGTTATTGAGAACTGGATGTGGGCAGGTTGGCTAATCATCTATTTAAATTAGAAACATTGAGTGTGCTTTCTAATGTCCCGTGCTATTTTTTGAAGTCTATGAACTTAGTTTCTTGTAGCGTTGAAAACTTATTCACATCATTAGCTTCAAAAACTTGGATAAGGATATAATTTCACTTCTGTTTCTTAACATATTCTTGTAACATGTTTACACATGCATAGTGAAATATATATACTTATTTGAGTAAGCCTTGCTCTTCCTAAACTATAGATACCTGTTATAATCTTACAAGAAACTCAAGAGAAACATCAATTGTTCTTCAAAGCATTTTCTTTGAATTGATTTTGTTGTCATTCAAAACACATGAGCGCATAGGGTTTTGGAACTTACAGTAAGAACACCTCACTGTCACGTGGCAAGTAGTTTTCGATAAGCTTCTCTTACAATTTGAAGAAAAAATCAACACTGCAAGAAACTAAGTTTTGAGACTTCAGAAAGTAAGACTGGACATTAGAAAGTATGCTTTCAATAAAGATATCAAGTCATCTCTGAAGACTAGATGTTTTATTATCTTCAATCAGCACAATCACAAATCTGTCCTCATTATAAAGCTTGGATTAAAGATCAAAAGGTAAAGAAATGATCAAGAATCTGTTATTGCATGTCAGAAAGCTCACTTCACTGTGGAGCGTTGAATGTTACTGGAAATAGAGGAAAATTTGAATTTCAAATTTGAATTTGAATTAGTCAAATCCCGGTGTCAAAATCGGCTAATTATCTCTTTTGTCTTTGAATTCAACTATCCTAAGTCCTAGAAGAAAAAGTTCAGAAACCATGGTTCAGAAAGTAAGAACAGTTTCTGAAGGGCATCAGAAACCTCTATTCCACAACGGCTTTTGCAAACTGATTGTATAGACAAACAGGCCACTCTTCTAGACTATCTTTCCAAGATACAAATGCATGATCAACATGTGTCGATGGAAGATCTAATCAAAGGCAATGGTCACAAAGAAGACCTTTTTTAAATAAAAATGTTGTGCTCTATTGAAAAAGATAGAGACTCCATACATAAAGAGAAAACTCTGCAAAAATCTCCCCTTATGTCCAGTAAGGTTCATATCATTATGTAATTAGATTCCTTACTTGTAAAAATCTTCTTTCTATGTTCTTAAATAGATTTATGTTCTTTTTAGGAAGAAATGATAAAAAAAAGTCATTCATGTTTTCCCAGGATCTTTTAATGTATATGTTAAGGAAACTTGAGTATAGATTAGTTTGAGTGGCAACTCAAACACAAAACCTTTGTATACTCGATCTGGTAATGATCGCTGTGAGAATAAACTTGAATAAGGATATAATTTTCACTTCCTTTTCAGTTCATATATCTCAATATGAGATAAACATGTTTACACATGTAGAGTGAAAATTTTTAAGAGAGTAAAGAAAAAAAACGATTAAGCGCATTATGCATATAAAGACTTAGAATATTAAAATGAGTATCAGAGCCACAAATAACTTGTGCTCTTAAAGATACTTTGCCATAGCTAATCACAAAACATATGTAAGCTCATATCCAGCATATATATGAATAAAGAGGTCAAATCATACGTATACCAACAAACATCTAATAGAGACAGATATTATTAGCTAAGCTTAGAAAAAGCATTGATATAAATCAAAAGAACATTGATATAAATCAGAGCTTAAAAAAAACATGAAGCATGATTAATATGTATGCATCAAACACATGAGCTAAAGAAGATATATAAAAGACATAAAAGAACATAAAGAGATCATAATAAAAGAAACTTATATAAACATAAAACATGTTTAAAGATATACAAAAGAAAGTTTTATGCTAAAAAAAATTCTCTAGGCTCCCCCTCAACATATATCCCCCTAAGTTGTTTAGTCCACCCTTTATATCAACATTGCTACTCCTGAATCCCTTAGGCACAAATTTTCTTCAAATAAAACTTCTCTCTTTTTTGGCATCATAAAAAAAGAGGTGTGCCTGGAAACGCATGCTGCTTCCACTGAAACATCTGAAGTTGAAGATCTTCCATTTGTCTTAGTTGAGCACCATGTGCAACCAGGGTTACTTCAAAGTTATCTTGTCTAGAAGAAATCTCTCTTAGATTCCTTAGGATCACCTGATAGCATACTGAAGATGCAGTTGAGAGAGGATGTGGTAGATTGATAGGAGCAAGAACAACTCTTGAGGATGGCTCTAGAGAGGGTGTAGGAATATCAAGTGGAATTGTCTCCCCTGGTTGAGGCGATTCAGCCCTAGACTCATCTTGTCCAGCAGGTGAGAGTAAGGAACGTAGCTCAGGAACTTTGGTAGGTGTGGCAGTGACAAAGACAGAGGCAGCAGGAGCAGGGATAAGCTTGGCAACAACAACAACTATCATTTGAGCTAAGGAAGGAGCAGGAACATCTTGTTCAAGAGCAGAGACAGTAATATCCTTCCTCAAAGAAGCTTCAGGTGTTCTAACAATTTCTTTCTTTACTGGAGTAATGCGAATGCAAGAAGGAGGTTGAGGTACCATAAGAACAATTTCCATCTGAGGTTTAGGTGCTTTTTCTTCAAGTTCTTCTACAATTAGTTCCATATTAGAGAAGACTCATTGACAAAGAACTGTAGGCCATCCATATCCTTTACCTTTGATTGTGGCTTTAGTTCCTCAGACCTTGACATGATTTCCAAGACTTGACTTACAGTCATAAAGTCTTTAGAGAGATCAAAAGCTGACTTATCTGAAATAGTAGGAGCAAGACCAGAAGTGTACCTATATTGTTGAGTCATAGGTTGAGAGGGTAGTTCTTTGATAACTACAAAGGGTTCAGGAATAGAGTTTATCTTTCTACTAGTTGAGCCCTGAATTCCTTCAGCTTCTTGTTTTTTCCTTACTACTTCAAGTTTTCTTATCCTTTGTTCCTTAAGAAAGAGGTCTTCTTCTACCTCATCATCAGATGGCTCTGCCTCCCTGGTTGCTGCAGTGATATACTCTGCCTTACTCATATGTTTTAGAATGAGTACAGCTCCTTGAACTCCTTTAGGCAACGACTGTGTCTCCTTTTCTTGAACTTTCTTCGAATGGGGAACTTATCTAGTCTGCCCTAAGGAAGCTTGCTTTCTGATGCTTATACTTCTTTATGATGCTGCTGTTATGTTTTTGATAGTTTCTGTTTCTTGGTTGATCTGCCTTTACCTTTTTGAAGAAGTTTTGAAATAGCTTCCTCAGACTCCCTTTCAGAGGATGTCTGTTCTTCTTCATTAGATATTTTTGAACTGATTTCAGAGAGACTGACAACTTTCTTAGCCTTCTTTTTCTTCTGATCTTCTACTTCCTTCTTCCTCTTTGTAGTCTTCTTTTATGGTTTTGTTCCCCCAATTAGATGGCTTATTTTCTGTGAGCTCATTTTCACAGGAAATGACTGAGTCTTCTTCTTTAACTTGAAGGAGTTAATGGAGTAGTCAGTTCCTAGAACATACTCAAACCATTCTTTAGTAAGAGGGAATCAGAAGTACTGGAAGACTTTTGTCAACAACATTCCATAGGGTATAACTGGTTCTTCTCTTGTCTTTGGTAATGGCACAAAACGTGTAGTCCATTATTAATTTTGGCAGGTTCACTTTTCTTTTTCTCATTAGACAAAAAGTAACATATAGTTTATTCCTATTAGAACATATGTGCTTCCTCTCCTAGGAAGAACAGTAAATTGAACCACCGAAAATACTTTTCTTACCCTAGAACTAGGGTAGTAGTAATATTACTCGGTTGGTATTTCATGGAATCGGTGAGGCATTTTGACGCTTCCTCAACACTCACCCCAAGGAAATTTGCCTAATCTTCATGAACAAGATAGGTGATTCGAACATCAGGCGCCTTGACCACAGCTACCAAGTCTGACAGTTCTATTTCCATGAAAACATCTTTAATTATTGTGGAGAGGGTGGTTTGGTTCTTTGCTTCCAGAAAGCAATAGAAACAGTGACCATTCCTGGAAATATTCTGTCAGAGATATCCAGAAAGTGTTCCCATCCTTGGAAGGTAAAGATTTCACTGAGAATCTAAACTTGATTCAGTAAGACATTGCTTAGCCTTTTTTCAAGGGCAATGGTCCTCCGAGAAAAATCTTCTTCATATGCCTTCTGCATATGTGGTTCATTGTACAAGAGAAAAGCTCATCATCTAGATATATCTTTTCTATCTCTCGACCTTTAGCCATGAAGAAGGACTTTGAAAGTAGATGAAAGCGAGTTAAGGTTTGGTGAAGTAGGCAAGAGAACAAGAATAGAAGAGACAAAGCAAGACTAAGAAAAAAGGTTGCATATAAGATTTCAGGAAAGAGATAGTAAGAGGAAAGATTCACTGTTTAAGGTTAGGATGATAGTAAAAGAAGTTTGTTCCAAAAGGTAAAGGTAAAGATAAAAGGCAAGATGTGGGGGTTTAAAGAGATGTGACATAACTAAAGGCGAAGCAACGTAGGAGAGAGAAACTCTGACATCGTCGATAGAAACTCCCCCCTTTTCATCCTTCTTTTAGAAAGAGAGTCTTCTGACTCTTGATCTCACTTTCTGAAGAAACTACGTTCTAAAGCTTTAGGGTTTACTTTCTAACCCCTAGAGAAACTTTTGTATCTTATCCTAGATCCTTTTTCATACTTTAAGTTCAAAACCTTCATATAACCAGCATTCGCTGATCTTTTAGAGCTTCTTTCTGACCAATCAACCTTCTTCGGAATATATCTTCTTCTTTCTGATCGATCCATCCTCGCACTAAGCAACTTGATTCACTTCTAATCTTACAAACTAATACACTATTCTTCACAGTGATCTATGGTCTTGCAAACTGACTTCTGAATCATGTTGGTAGGACTGATCTTGCATACTAATCTTTTGACGTTCTTGCAAACTAATAAGCAAAGTCTTTAAGATGATATGTACTCTAATATTTTTTAATGTTTTTCTTGATCTTTAGAGGAGAGTGAAGAAAGACCACCTAGAGAGTTTTATGCAGAGATGCTTATGCATATGTGAAAGTTTTAAAAACATTTTAAAAACAAAAAGCAACCAAGAGTTCATTGGTTATAGATATTGTGAATACATTTTGATACAAGATCTTCAGTACACATATCTATTTACTATACATCCCTTTTTTAACTAAAAAGAAATTTTTCACAAACAAGCTTGGATAAGGAGTGCTGATCGGATACTTGTAAGGATAAATAGCACAACAATGTTTCAGATGAAACGAAGGCAACTTACCTCAAGAGTTAGCCTTATAGCTGATTCCTTATTCGCAGTATCTGAGTTCAAAGATCTTAGTATACTTGGGCCTTTCTTCTTGCCTGGATTTGCTTGCCTGATGATATCAGATTTATCTAGATAGTCCTTGAGCTTCCTGTTAGTATGGTTGATGATGTCTCGAAAATGATAGTAGACTTTGCCTTTCTCTTGAGCTTGGTTGGCATATTCAGCATAGCTTCCACACAACTTTGACAACTTAATACTTTCTCAATGGATATAGATATCATGGTGGTGATAAAGGCACAATTGATAGCAATCCAAGAAATGAATTGGTGTTCATATCCCTGGAGATACTCCAAGAACTTTGACAACAGAAGATTATCTTTTAAAAATTGAACTCTCATGAAGTTATAGTGTATTCAGATCTTCCAGCTTCTATGTTGTCTTCAAACTACTCATGTTCTATTTCAGAAAGATCACTTTCTAATCATCTTGAATGGTCCGAGCATACTTTCTGAAAAACTGAGGTTCTGGAGCTCACTTTCTGAAGCTTTGGCTTTCATCTGCTAGCTTTCTAGATGTATCTTGAGATAAAAAGTTCTTAAGACATTCTTTAAGATAATCAAGATTATCAGCAAAGTCTTTCTTTGGCTTTTCATCATCGTTAAACAAGAGAGATCCTTGAAAGGATTATCTCTTAATGACCATGACAACACTTGGGATCAAAGCTTGATATCTCACAAGTCTATGATGATGTTCCTTAGTCATGAAGCACAGAATGGCAATAGGTTTTAACACATCAAGACTTTCTGATAAAGAATTTTTTGATTTCTAGCATGTTCTTCCTTTTTTGACAGGGATATGACACGTAAGTACATATCAAATAAATGATGTGTGGCATTACTGCTACAGGCAGATGTTTTTTCTCAAGAATGATCTTTGTCCGGATCAAACATACATGAGATTACTGTCTTCTTGATATAGTTGTTACAAACTTCAGATATACTTCACAGACAGAGAGTTCATCTCTAAAACCAATCTCAGATAACAATATCAGATCTTTCTACTTCGCAGAAAAATTTTAGCAATTCACATTGCTTCATCGTTATAAAACATCTAATAAGCTATGAATAGGATCAAACACATCTTGATATACGTTGAAAACTTTGAACATCATGTACAAACTAATTCATATAGCCTTTCATATGTAACATACAGTACATAGATATCATATACAGCTATAGTTCAGGGCATATATATAAATAGAGACTTGGCTTGATTGAAAAACTGAACTTTCTCCTTTAAGCAGATCATGTCAACAGGTCTCTTTTGAATCCCTTTCATCATATGTATGAACTGTGCCATATCCTGGAGATCTTGAAAGATGATGTAGGCCATTCTGTCCTTTGGATCTTTGTCCTCTATAATTATTGGATTGGTCAACCTCTCAGAGGCCTTGCTTTGATATCACTTATAGGCGAAGATATGCATGAGAAGGGGGTTGAATCATGCATTGATCCTTTTTTTTTGTGTTTTCTGAAGCTTGTGAAAATAGTAACTATCAAGTGTAAAACTTGAAATGCAGCCGAAACAAAGTTAGTTGCTTTAGAAAGTAGGCTTCTGGACCTTGTTAAATTAAATGCCCTTTATTAATACGAAGTATCAGAAAGTAATAAATATATATATATATATATATATATATATATATATATATATATATATATATATATATGATTAGCAGAAAAGGATCCAACAGAGATAAATAAAAGAGATCAAAGATGCCAACTTACCTACAACCAATACTCAACAACTGTTGAGGTTCCACTAGCAACAACTTTCTCAACCTGAGAAAGTGCACAAGGATAGTCTTTACAGTAGCCTTCCCAAGCTATCATCTATAGGTTTCAAAAATCACCTATCACCACAGATTTGAGTATCTCCAAGCTAACATGAGTAGTCTTGTACTAGCCTCTCTAAGCTAACATGAGTAGTCTTATATTAGCCTCTCCAAGCTAATCCAAGATCAGTAGCCACCCTTACTATCACGTTGAAAGTAGTATTGTACTAGCCTCTCCAAGTTAACCCGTGATCAGTAGTCACCCCTACTATCATGTTGAAAGTAGTCTTGCTCCAGCCTCTCCAAGTTACAAGGAGTCTTTCCCTAACCTCTCCAAGCTGCAAGTAGTCTCTGACCAGCTGCTCCAAGCTGTAAGTAGTCTTTGATTAGTCTTTCCAAGCTAAACTGTGATAAGTAAGAACATCTTACTATCGCGTTGCAAGTAGTTTTGTAGTAACCTCTCTAAGCTATCTCACAATGATCACTACCGGATCTAGGATACAAAGATTAAATATTTGGGTTGCCACTCAAACTAACGTACACTCAAGTTTTCTTAAAGATGATACATTAAATAATAAGCTTGGGAAACAAGAGTAACTTCATCCTATTACTTCTTCCCTAAGAAGAGCATCAATCTAATAAAAAGCATAGAAGAAGATTTTTATATGCAAGGAATCTGATTACATAAGAATGATAAACCTTGTAACGCCCCAATTTTTACTGCTATGTGAAAATTACCAAAATACCCCTAGGTAATTTTTACACGTAATTCGAGGTCAAATAATTCTCAATAAAGGAATATGACATTAGAGAAATATCATAGGAGACTTGATTAGCGGTTTGTGCGAAAGTCGCAAACCCCGATTTTTCTGTACGTGTAAAATGACCAAAATGCCCCTGAGGTCATTTTTACCTAGAAATCAAGGATAACCAATCTAAATTATCTTTGAGGGGTTAATTTTATGCTTGATGGGGATTATACGTGCCTTAGAGGTAAAAATCTCAATTCTCAATTTTTACCATAAGTAAAATTACCGTTTTACCCCTGCATCAATTTTTTATGAAATTATATAATCTTTGAATTTGGTTTCCACCCAAAGGTTCAAAATGACTATTTTAAGTATGATTTGAGATTGTCCAATATTTACAGGGAGTTGTTACGTGAAATTACCTTTTTACCCCTAGTTAGACCAAATAAGTTTACTTGCATAATTAAGGTAATGTTAAAGCTCCAATTTAACTCGAATTGATTATATTCATTAACCTTGGGTTAAAAATAATTACTTGAGGTTAAAAATAATTACCTAAGGTTAAAAATAATTACTAGAGGTAATTAGAGCCTAAGGATTGTTTAGGAAAATTTAATTTCCTTTCTTAAATTACAAAGAACTCATGAAACCTATAATGTTAAAGATTAGGGTAAATGTAATGCATTTACTTTCTTTACCTTGGGATTAAAATTTAAATTACTAATTGATTTTCAACCCATTTGAGATTAACTCTATTGTTAAAATAAAGATTATCTTTTTACCTAGTCTTGAGTTATCTTACACACCTAGTTTTACCTTTTAAACAAAAGTACCAATTTCTAAATCTACCACCTAATTAAATAAGCTATCCTTGTGTCCTACCATGAATAATAAATGAAATTTTGTCCCCCAAATTCCTTGAATCAGCCGTGACATTTCATGCTCCACATGATGCCACCATTTTATTTTATTTCAAAAGAATTAAGCACTCAAACAACCTCATGACAATACCATGTGATCTTTGCGTTGTTTTACATTGTTTTTGAGCAAAAATTCTGACCATCTAACAAGCTATATGCAGCGGCCATAATGCTCATCATCTCACCATATTTTAATTCTTTCTTCCAACAAAAATGCACATGCTACATCATTATACCACTTGCTTTCTTTTCCTTTCTTTTACATTATTTTTAGTAAGAAAATTCTAGCCTTGTAATCAGCCAAAGAACCGTGAGAATGGAGCTTCTATTTCATCATATTTTAGTATATTCCATTTGTAACGCCCCAATTTTTACTGTAATTTTTACAGTCATTAGAAATTACTCAATTACCGAATTACCGTCGGTAATTATTACATAAGATTTGAGGCCGAACAATCCTCAATAAAGGAATATAACATTAGAAGAGAGGTTAGGAACGATTCATGCGAGAGTCGCAAATCCCGAATTTCTGTACGTATAAAATGACCAAAATGCCCCTGAAGTTATTTTACTCAGAAAATGAGGATCTTGGGCCCCACCTATTCTCAAGGGGATATTTTGAGGATAATAAGGGATTGTTTGTGTTATGTGTGTTAATAGAGCAGAAGGATCTCAATTTTGAGTTCCCACGCGCGAAATGACCAAAACGCCCCTGCGGCTGTTTTAACTCCGATGTGCGTGCCGACTGAGCCCGAACCTCACTAAAATGTTTTAAAATGTGTTTTTAAGCCATGATTAACCATTGGTTAAGCTCGGGTGGCCTCGGGCAGTTTTTAAGTGAAAGTACGATTTTGCCCCTGTTTTTGGGCAGTTTTGCAAATTTCGGGATTTTTGATTCGTATACCGAAACCTAAGCAATATTAGGCTCAAATTAAAGCTTATTAAATTATAAATATTAATCTAGAGTCAAAATTATGTATTTAGATTGATTAGAACCCAAAATTGCTCAAAAACACCCAAATTGCTTACTAATTCACTTAAACCCTTAACCGTAAATTCTCTAAATTACATGAATACCTTGCCTACACCTAAATAATGCATGGGACACACAAATTTCACTTCTTTGGGCTGTAATGGATGAAATTATTGATGCCATTATGCAGCTGAATTATTGCCAAAAGTTGCACTAAAACAAAATGCCAAAATGTCACCATAAGAGACATAATTCCTTAATTTCATACAACTTTGTCTAAAATGATTTTTCCTCCCTTATTTCTCCTGCAAAATTCCGTCCATTACCTCATCATTTTGGCCAATTAGAAGCCTCAAAATCTTCTATAAATAGGCTTGCTTGAGTGGTCTTGGAATGCTTGGTTCATAACTAGTTTTTAGGAGCACCAAAAACTTTCTTTCTTCCTCCTCTTTGGCTGAATTCTTTCTTCAATTTTTTCAAAGAGATTTTGTTTCATTTCACTTCAAGAAACCAAGTTCTCTTCCTCTTCTTCAACTCAGATTAGGTAGGGAGTAGTTTCTAAATTTATTTCTATGCTTTGAGGAGTTGTGTTTTTAGCTCAAAATGATGAAATTATGAACTTACCTTAGCTTTTCATTTTGGTTTTCCTCTTCAATTTTTCTTTAACCAATTCAACCATATGGCCTAGGTGGAACTAAGATGATGGCTTGATGATGAGGACCTTGAGGGTGGGTTGTAAATCCATCACAAGTTAGGCCTCTAAAGCTTGAAAATTCCACTTGATGCAAAACTTTAAAGAATAATGCTTTATGATGCTAAAACAAAGATTTTTAGTTTAGAACTTGAAAGATGTATTTTCCTTTTATGTTTTATTTCTTGTTAAGATATGTATTGGGTTGAATTTATAATTCTTTTAAAGTCTTGAAGGAGCTCTAGTAAATAAACAAAATGAATTTGCATCCATGATTAAGTTTATGCTTTGCATAACCATGTTTACCTTCTATGTCATCACTAAATTTTCAAGAATGAATAAATGAACTTGCATTTCTCATGTTTAAATTCCAAGCTTGTATTTCATGTTTATGTTTCAAGTCATCACTTAATCTTTCAAGATAATAAAGAGGTTGCATCTCATATTTAATTTATGCTCTCACTATATTTTATAATGGCTAAAAGAATCAACGCATGGCATGTTTATTTCATGCCATCACCTAAGGATCCTAGAGCTCAAAGACTTGCCCATGTATCACAAGCAAAGAAATATGATTATTGGAGTTAAAGAATTTATTCTTTAAAAAGTCTTGAGATTGGAGCTTAAAAAGATGTAATAATAATTCTCTTCTCCCTCTACTGGTCCTGTGCGGACTACCACCGCTCCGATTTCTTAATATTCTCTTCTCCCTCATCGGTCTGTGCGAACTACCGCGCTCCAGCTTTCTTGTATCATGTTTATATTTCAAGTTCTTGCATCATGTTTAATTTTCAAGTCATCACCTTAAATCTTAAAGATAAAGAAATGGAATTGCATATCATGTTTATAATTCCAAGCTATCACCTTATAAAGATAAGATTAAAATAAGGTTGCATAGCATGTTTATAATTCTAAGATGTCACCTAAATCTCTAAAGCTCAAGACTTACTCCTTTTATCTTAAGTGAGAATTTTAATTGTGAAGATCCTCCCAAATTTGACAAAAGAACTAGTTTCTAAATGAGTTTTAAGGCTTTGCAAGGATTTTACGGGGAACTAGTATTTTATATGCACTTAAAATATGATTCTATGTAATTGCATGAGGTTCATGATTCTACCATCGATCTGAGTTTTGTATCAATGTGTGATAATGATTTGATATGATTGAAGTTGTGATAATTATGGTTTATTGTTAAGAGAATGATTCATAATTGGTTTAGTAACTAATTAGTTCTATAATTGATAATTCTATGTAAGGATTGGATGCTTATTAAGTACTTGATATCATTGAATGATTTTCTGGCTTGCATGTTATAGTTGCTGTTGCAAATAATGATAATGCTTATACATGAAATGTTTTTTATTATGTAAAATTTACCTCTGTTGCTAGAAGAAATTGTATCATTGTAAAAGTGTAATTTGGAAAGGTTCTGGCTAAGGAAAGACTTGGTATTTAAGCGTGTCCATTGTGACCCACCTCTCTTTCCTAGGAATCTCCCATATGCATGATTACAGTTGATATATATTATTCTAGCTTAAGACTATAAATGAGAAAATGTTATGATGTTTATGAATTGTATTATGATATAACATGCAAAGATTTAATGGTGACTTAAACTTATAAGAAAATGATCCTTTGGAACCATCAGACTATAGGTGGTGAAAAGGTGATTTTAGCCCCCTAACCCGTTCTCTCAAAAGGATAGAGTCGGGACTTTAGCTTATCAAAATGGATAAGTATATGCTAGTGACGACTAGTAAAGTATGAGCTCCTAACCTAAATTACTCCCAAAAGGGTGGAGTATAGGGTGGCCCAAGGAAAATAATGATGATGATAAGATTTTAAGTCACCTAAGGCACTAAAGAAATGAAATATATGCACTGTGTCCATGTGTAGCTAATATTATATGACGTTTTTTTATGCATGTTATTTTGATAATGATGATGAGGAATATGATGTAATGATAAAGGAAAAGTTCATTGTAAATATGACATGTTAAGAATATGATGCATTATAAGACGCATGATTAAAAATTGACGAACCTCGGTTAAGTATTTGTCCGAACTTAAAATGAATCTTTGCATGCTCACTATTTTAGAATAATCCCGAGGTTCCTGGGGACTTTGATGATGACACTGTAGAAGGAGGTACCCCACTGAGAATTCTTTAGCAAGATTCTCACTCCCTTTTCTTTATTTCCGTCATTGTCTCCAGATTCAAATGGCGACATTCGTCCTGTTCATTGATACCCCTACTTGGGAATTCCACTATGATCCGGTGCATCGCTCGTATCATTTTGAAGGGAGGTGCGCAGTTCGTGTTTTTATTTACATAGGTCATCCATTTGCACATCCTGTCCCTAGTTATCGATTTTCTCCTACTTCTCCCTATGGCGATGAAATGGTTTTCGAACATGCACGTTCACTTGATGAAAGGATGTTACGTTCTTATCCCACTTCATCTGCTGTCCATGGATTTCCAGAGTATGTTCCCGAGATGAGATATTCTGAAATTGATCCTTCAGAGGACACTCATACTCATGTATATTCTGAGAGCTCTGCTCCTACTCCCACACGTGTAAGAGAGGGTAGTGAGGAAACAGTTGTTCAGCCGAGGTTAGCGAGAAGGCCGTCCATGCGACCCTAGCCTGGTGCATCTCGTGTGTCCCCTCCCGAGGGAGCTCATCAGTGGATCGGATTTATTCCCCCATTTCCAGGACAGTGGCCATAGAAGGTTCTTAGTAGATTTATTTGTGTTCATGCACCCTAGTTTTAGGATAACCTTCCCGGCTTATGGAATTATCTAGTTTAGGGGCATGTATTTCCTTATGTATATTTTCTTTTATGGGTTTGCATAAGATAATGATGTATGAACATAACCCACCCTTTGAGTGAGGTTATTGTATGTAAATATATGCTATAATGTGCTTATGGATGTTATATGATGGAGCCTAAGTGATATGATGTGATATATTCTTAAACGTCTTATTATACTCCGCTTACTCGTTCACGTTGTACTCGGCTCACGTTTTCAATTATGTGTTTAAAAAAAAATGGCTCGTAATTTCACTAAGTATTTTCAAATTATGAAGAAAGAACCAAAGCAAGGAGTAAAGTCTAGTCATTAATCAGATTCAACCTAGGTGTATCTGGTTAATTACTAGGGTGTTACATTTTGGTATCAGAGCAGTTCGATTCTCATGGAGCCTGAGGATTGGACTAGCTATGCTTCTAAAGCATAATACGTTAGTGACGTCATGTGTAGATGTTTATCATTAGGATGAGCTTGAGGATTAGAAATACATGACTATTGTATGTTGAAAGTGCCATGGTAACTTGCTCACTTTGCATGGAATATTGGGCCCGATCACCTCGGTGTTCTTTGTTTTGTGTGTATAGGGACCAATGGCACGTCGACAACGGACTAGGAGCGCCTTGCACGTAATAATCAAGACAACAAGACAGCCGAAGCACTCCGCGACGTAGCAAGGACCATGAGAATGATGATGGAACGAATGGATCAGGATCGTCAAGCCAATATGAATCAGGGACATGAGATTCCTGAACATGCCTGTTTCGGGGAGTTTCGTAAGGCAAACCCACCAGTTTTCAAGGGGACACTGAATCCAAATATTGCAGATGAATGGATTCGGAATATTGAGAAGGTCTTTGCTGTAGTCCCATGCTCAGAGGAGCAAAAGGTCACCTTCGCTACTCATATGCTCGAGGGTGATGCCAGTTTCTGGTGGACAGGTGTTCGAAGACTCCTGGAGACAACCGACGTGGACATTGATTGGGAACTATTCAAGGTCCATTTTTACGAAAAGTACTTTCCAGAGTCAGTTAGAAATGCCAAGGACATTGAATTCATGCAACTTGTCCAGGGAAATATGAATGTGGCCCAGTATACTGCCAGATTTGAAGAACTCATTAAGTTCTCAAGAATGTACCAAGGAAATCCTGATGAGTACTGGAAATGCATTAAATACGAGTCAGGGTTGAAGGCAGAACTTAATGTGGCAGTTGCACATTTGGAAATTAGGGATTTCTCTACCTTAGTTAACAAATGTCGGATTATTGAAGAAGGTCAGAGAAAACTAAACACCCCAAAGTCAGATAATATTACCAAAAAGTTGACACCCTCAAGGTCAGCAGTTCAAGAGGCAGAATCGACCTCCATTTCCCCCTCAATCAAGACCACAAGGGACACAAAGAAATTTTCAACAAGGAAGGCCAAACAACAACAATCGCTATAATAACAACTACTACAACAATAACCCCAGTAACAATCACAACAACAACAATAACAACAATAAAGGGAAAGCACCACAAAGAGGTCCAGCAGTACCTCCACGGCCTGCGCCATCCATGGAATGTCCCAAGTGCGGCAAGAATCATGGGAGCATGCCATGTCGAGCCGGAACAAACATGTGCTATCGGTGTGGAAAACCAGGTCATTACTCCCGAGAATGCACGGAAAGGAACCCGCCAACCCCCAATCCCAAGCCGCAATACCAGGGAAGGGTATTTACTGTTAATGCTGAAGAAACAACGAAGTCACGAAATCTCATGGAAGGTAAGGGTAATATGCATGGTAAAGACTTAATTGTACTATATGATTCTGGCGCTTCTCATTCTTTTATCTCCCATTCATGTGTTAAAAGCCTTAATTTACCTATGACTAAGCTTCCTTTTGACCTTATTGTTTCTACCTGATTGGAAAACCCGTTAGGACTTGTAAATGTTGTTTAGATTGTAGTTTTATTATAGATAATAGATCCTTTGTTTTAGATCTTATTTGCTTACCCATGCGAGGTTTAGATGTGATTCTTGGCATGGATTGGCTTGAGGCCAACCGTGTACTGTTAAACTGTTATGAGAAAACCATCACTTTTCTTCCTGTTCCTATTGAACCTACGAAACCCATAAGTCTTTACATAGCTATTTGTGGAAATGGACTGTGGTAAGGGTGAGAGTAAAGGTTACATTTTCTTAGCCTCTAGTGATGTAGACTTTGAGCAAAGTATCGATGAGATACCAATAGTAAGAAATTATCCTGAAGTATTTCCAGATGAGATACCAGAGTTTTCCCCCAAGAGAGAGATAGAGTTTTCTATAGAATTGCTTCCGGTTGCGGGACCTATATCCATAGCCCCATACAGGATGTCCCCATTAGAATTGACCGAGTTAAAAACTAAATTGGAAGATTTATTGGAGAAAAAGTTTGTTAGGCCTAGTGCATCACCTTGGGGAGCCCCTGTGTTGTTTGTAAAGAAAAAGGATGGGAGTATGAGGATGTGTGTAGATTATAGGCAGTTGAATAAAGTAACGGTGAAAAACAAGTATCCTCTGCCTAGGATCAATGATTTGATGGACCAACTGAAAGGTGCGGTAGTGTTTTCTAAGATAGATTTGAGGTCAGGCTACCATCAAATTAGAGTGAGAGATGAAGACATACCTAAAACGGCCTTTTGCACTCGATACGGCCATTTTGAGTTTGTAGTAATATCGTTTGGGTTAACCAATGCTCCAGCTATTTTTATGGATTACATGAATAGGATCTTTCGACCCTATTTAGATCAGTTTGTAATTGTCTTTATAGATGAGATTCTCATATATTCTAAGACCCATGAAGAGCATGAATGCCACCTGACCATAGTACTGGAGATCTTGAAGGAAAAGAAACTATATGCCAAGATTTCCAAGTGTGAGTTTTGGTTGGATAAGGTGCAATTTTTAGGGCATGTAGTATCTAAGAAAGGAATTGTCAGAGATCCTAGTAAGGTAGAAGCGGTAGTAAACTGGGAAAGACTAACCACCAGAATCAAGTAAGGAGCTTTTTGGGTTTAGCCGGTTATTACCGTCGATTTATCAAGGGATTTTCCCATATTTCCCTACCTTTGACCAAGCTGACTAGGAAGAACACCCCTTTTTCATGGACCCCGGAGTGTGAAAAGAGCTTTCAAGAGTTAAAACACAAGCTAACCTCGACCTCTGTTTTAGTGTTACCCGACCCCAATGTGCCTTTCGAGGTGTATTGTGATGCTTCAAAAAAGGGTTTAGGTTGTGTATTGATGCAAGATAGGCAAGTGGTGGCCTATGCATCAAGACAACTCAAGCCACATGAGGCAAACTACCTTACCCATGACCTTGAGTTAGCTGCCATCGTGTTTGCTCTAAAGATTTGGAGACACCATTTATATGGAGTTAAGTTTGAGGTGTTTTCCGATCACAAGAGTTTGAAATATCTCTTTGATCAAAAAGAGCTAAACATGAGGCAAAGGCGATGGATGGAGTTCTTGAAAGATTATGATTTTGGATTGAACTACCATCCTGGTAAAGCTAATGTAGTAGCGGATGCTTTGAGTAGGAAGTCCTTACAAGTGTCCCGCTTGATGGTGAAGGAGGTTGAATTGATTGAGCAATTTAGGGACTTAAACCTAGGAATGACTTTGACCACTAAGGGCATCAGAGCTTGTCATCTTAGAGTGACAAGTTATTTCAAAGAAAGGATTGTTCAAGCTCAAGGGGACGATCTTTGAGTTTCAAAAGACTTTAGAGGCAGTGAAGGCAGGAAAGTTGATAGGTTTTACCCAAGGAATGGACGATTTGTGGAGGTTTAAAGGTCGAATATGTGTACCTGCTAGTGGTGGCCTCCGAAAAGATATTTTGGAGGAAGCCCATAAGAGCCATTTTACCCTTCATCCTGGTGCCACCAAGATGTATCAAGATTTGAAGAAGATGTTCTGGTGGCCTGGAATGAAGAAAGATGTGTGCACATGGGTGAGTAAGTGCTTGGTGTGTCAAAAGGTGAAGATTGAACACCAAAAACCCTCTGGAATGCTGCAACCTCTGTCGATCCCTGAGTGGAAGTGGGATAGTATCTCCATGGATTTTGTGACTGGATTACCGAGGACCCAAATGAATCATGATACCATATGGGTAATCGTGGATCGATTGACGAAGTCAGCCCACTTTTTACCTATTAAGGTGACTTATTCCTTGGATAGGTTAGCACAATTATATATTCAGGAGATAGTAAGGTTACATGGGGTGCCGTCGATGATAATCTCGGACCGGGATCCGCGGTTTACGTCACGATTTTGGGGAGCCTTTCAAAAGGCATTTGGTTCAAAGCTGTGTCTAAGCACGGCCTATCACCCCCAAATAGACGGTCAATCTGAAAGAACTATCCAAACCTTGGAGGATATGTTAAGGGCATGTGTTTTAGATCAAAAGGGAAGTTGGGATAAGTACCTGCCACTGATTGAATTTGCATATAACAACAGTTATCATGCAAGTATCGGTATGGCACCGTATGAGGCCCTCTATGGACGGAAATGTCAATCTCCCTTATGTTGGTATGAATCCGGAGAGCAAAGTTTACTCGGACCTGATATTGTAAGGGAAACAACGGAACAAATCAAGAAGATTAGGGATAAGATTCTTACTGCTCAAAGTCGACAGAAAAACTATGCGAACAAGTGGCGAAAACCGCTAGATTTTCAAGAAGGGGACCACGTGTTCCTAAGGATCACCCCCACCACAGGCATAGGCCGAGCAATAAAAGTAAAGAAATTGAGCCCTGCATTTCTTGGTCCGTTTGAAATCCTTACCAAAGTAGGACACAGTAGCTCACCGTATAGCCCTACCCCCGAGTCTATCCAACCTTCATGATGTTTTCCATGTCTCTCAGTTAAGAAAGTATCAATCTGACCCGAGTCATGTACTAGAGCCAGAACATGTACAATTAAGAGATAACCTGACATTTAACTTACTACCCACGAGAATCGTCGACCGAGGAGTTAAGCAGTTAAGGAACAAGGCTGTACCCTTGGTCAAAGTAGCATGGGGACAGGGTGAAACCGAAGAACTTACATAGGAGCTGGAATCAAACATGAAAGCACAATACCCAGAGTTGTTCTCAGGTAACGAATTTCCGGGGCGAAATTCTTTTTAAGGAGGGGAGTAATGTAATGCCCCAATTTTTACTGTAATTTTTACTGTCATTAAAAATTACTCAATTACCGAATTACCGTCGGTAATTATTACATAAGATTTGAGGCCGAACAATCCTCAATAAAGGAATATAACATTAGAAGAGAGGTTAGGAACGATTCAAGCGAGAGTCGCAAATCCCGAATTTCTGTACGTATAAAATGACCAAAATGCCCCTGAAGTTATTTTACTCAGAAAATGAGGATCGTGGGCCCCACCTATTCTCAAGGGGATATTTTGAGGATAATAAGGGATTGTTTGTGTTATCTGTGTTAATAGAGCAGAAGGATCTCAATTTTGAGTTCCCACGCGCGAAATGACCAAAACGCCCTGCGGCTATTTTAACTCCGATGTGCGTGCCGACTGAGCCCGAACCTCACTAAAATGTTTTAAAATGTGTTTTTAAGCCATGATTAACCATTGGTTAAGCTCGGGTGGCCTCGGCGCTTTTAAGTGAAAGTACGATTTTGCCCCTGCTTTGGGCGCTTTGCAAATTTTGGGATTTTTGATTCAGATAATCAAACCTAAGCAATATTAGGCTCAAATTAAAGCTTATTAAATTCTAAATATTAATCTAGAGTCAAAATTATGTATTTAGATTGATTAGAACCCAAAATTGCTCAAAAACACCCAAATTGCTTACTAATTCACTTAAACCCTTAACCGTAAATTCTCTAAATTACATGAATACCTTGCCTACACCTAAATAATGCATGGGACACACAAATTTCACTTCTTTGGGCTGTAATGGATGAAATTATTGATGTCATTATGCAGCTGAATTATTGCCAAAAGTTGCACTAAAACAAAATGCCAAAATGTCACCATAAGAGACATAATTCCTTAATTTCATACAACTTTGTCTAAAATGATTTTTCCTCCCTTATTTCTCCTGCAAAATTCCGTCCATTACCTCATCATTTTGGCCAATTAGAAGCCTCAAAATCTTCTATAAATAGGCTTGCTTGAGTGGTCTTGGAATGCTTGGTTCATAACTAGTTTTTAGGAGCACCAAAAACTTTCTTTCTTCCTCCTCTTTGGCTGAATTCTTTCTTCAATTTTTTCAAAGAGATTTTGTTTCATTTCACTTCAAGAAACCAAGTTCTCTTCCTCTTCTTCAACTCAGATTATGTAGGGAGTAGTTTCTAAATTTATTTCTATGCTTTGAGGAGTTGTGTTTTTAGCTCAAAATGATGAAATTATGAACTTACCTTAGCTTTTCATTTTGGTTTTCCTCTTCAATTTTTCTTTAACCAATTCAACCATATGGCCTAGGTGGAACTAAGATGATGGCTTGATGATGAGGACCTTGAGGGTGGGTTGTAAATCCATCACAAGTTAGGCCTCTAAAGCTTGAAAATTCCACTTGATGCAAAACTTTAAAGAATAATGCTTTATGATGCTAAAACAAAGATTTTTAGTTTAGAACTTGAAAGATGTATTTTCCTTTTATGTTTTATTTCTTGTTAAGATATGTATTGGGTTGAATTTATAATTCTTTTAAAGTCTTGAAGGAGCTCTAGTAAATAAACAAAATGAATTTGCATCCATGATTAAGTTTATGCTTTGCATAACCATGTTTACCTTCTATGTCATCACTAAATTTTCAAGAATGAATAAATGAACTTGCATTTCTCATGTTTAAATTCCAAGCTTGTATTTCATGTTTATGTTTCAAGTCATCACTTAATCTTTCAAGATAATAAAGAGGTTGCATCTCATATTTAATTTATGCTCTCACTATATTTTATAATGGCTAAAAGAATCAACGCATGGCATGTTTATTTCATGCCATCACCTAAGGATCCTAGAGCTCAAAGACTTGCCCATGTATCACAAGCAAAGAAATATGATTATTGGAGTTAAAGAATTTATTCTTTAAAAAGTCTTGAGATTGGAGCTTAAAAAGATGTAATAATAATTCTCTTCTCCCTCTACTGGTCCTGTGCGGACTACCGCCGCTCCGATTTCTTAATATTCTCTTCTCCCTCTACTGGTCCTGTGCGAACTACCGCCGCTCCAGTTTCTTGTATCATGTTTATATTTCAAGTTCTTGCATCATGTTTAATTTTCAAGTCATCACCTTAAATCTTAAAGATAAAGAAATGGAATTGCATATCATGTTTATAATTCCAAGCTATCACCTTATAAAGATAAGATTAAAATAAGGTTGCATAGCATGTTTATAATTCTAAGATGTCACCTAAATCTCTAAAGCTCAAGACTTACTCCTTTTATCTTAAGTGAGAATTTTAATTGTGAAGATCCTCCCAAATTTGACAAAAGAATTAGTTTCTAAATGAGTTTTAAGGCTTTGCAAGGATTTTACGGGGAACTAGTATTTTATATGCACTTAAAATATGATTCTATGTAATTGCATGAGGTTCATGATTCGCCACGATCCGAGTTTAGTATCAATGTGTGATAATGATTTGATATGATTGAAGTTGTGATAATTATGGTTTATTGTTAAGAGAATGATTCATAATTGGTTTAGTAACTAATTAGTTCTATAATTGATAATTCTATGTAAGGATTGGATGCTTATTAAGTACTTGATATCATTGAATGATTTCCTGACTTGCATGTTATAGTTGTTGTTGCAAATAATGAGAATGCTTATACATGAAATGTTCTTTATTATGTAAAATTTACCTCTGTTGCTAGAAGAAAGTGTATCATTGTAAAAGTGTAATTTGGAAAGGTTCTGGCTAAGTAAAGACTTGGTATTTAAGCGTGTCCATTGTGACCCACCTCTCTTTCCTGGGAATCTCCCATATGCATGATTACAGTTGATATATATTATTCTAGCTTAAGACTATAAATGAGAAAATGTTATGATGTTTATGAATTGTATTATGATATAACATGCAAAGATTTAATGGTGACTTAAACTTATAAGAAAATGATCCTTTGGAACCATCAGACTATAGGTGGTGAAAAGGTGATTTTAGCCCCCTAACCCGTTCTCTCAAAAGGATAGAGTCGGGACTTTAGCTTATCAAAAGGGATAAGTATATGCTAGTGACGACTAGTAAAGTATGAGCTCATAACCTAAATTACTCCCAAAAGGGTGGAGTATAGGGTGGCCCAAGGAAAATAATGATGATGATAAGATTTTAAGTCACCTAAGGCACTAAAGAAATGAAATATGTGCACTGTGTCCATGTGTAGCTAATATTATATGACGTTTTTTTATGCATGTTATTTTGATAATGATGATGAGGAATATGATGTAATGATAAAGGAAAAGTTCATTGTAAATATGACATGTTAAGAATATGATACATTATAAGACGCATGATTAAAAATTGACGAACCTCGGTTAAGTATTTGTCTGAACTTAAAATGAATCTTTGCATGCTCACTATTTTAGAATAATCCCGAGGTTCCTGGGGACTTTGATGATGACACTGTAGAAGGAGGTACCCCACTGAGAATTCTTTAGCAAGATTCTCACTCCCTTTTCTTTATTTCCGTCATTGTCTCCAGATTCAAATGGCGACATTCGTCCTGTTCGTTGATACCCCTACTTGGGAATTCCACTATGATCCAGTGCATCGCTCGTATCATTTTGAAGAGAGGTGCGCAGTTCGTGTTTTTATTTACATAGGTCATCCATTTGCACATCCTGTCCCTAGTTATCGATTTTCTCCTACTTCTCCCTATGGCGATGAAATGGTTTTCGAACATGCACGTCCACTTGATGAAAGGATGTTACGTTCTTATCCCGCTTCATCTGCTGTCCATGGATTTCCAGAGTATGTTCCCGAGATGAGATATTCTGAAACTGATCCTTCACAGGACACTCCTACTCATGTATATTCTGAGAGCTCTGCTCCTACTCCCACACGTGTAAGAGAGGGTAGTGAGGAAACAGTTGTTCAGCCGAGGTTAGCGAGAAGGTCGTCCATGCGACCCTAGCCTGGTGCATCTCGTGTGTCCCCTCCCGAGGGAGCTCATCACTGGGTCGGATTTGTTCCCCCATTTCCAGGTCAGTGGCCATAGAAGGTTCTTACTAGATTTATGTGTGTTCATGCACCCTAGTTTTAGGATAACCTTCCCGGCTTATGGAGTTATCTAGTTTAGGGGCATGTATTTCCTTATGTATATTTTCTTTTATGGGTTTGCATAAGATAATGATGTATGAACATAACCCACCCTTTGAGTGAGGTTATTGTATGTAAATATATGCTATAATGTGCTTATGGGTGTTATATGATGGAGCCTAAGTGATATGATGTGATATATTCTTAAACGTCTTATTATACTCCGCTTACTCGTTCACGTTGTACTCGGCTCACGTTTTCAATTATGTGTTTAAAAAAAAAAATGGCTCGTAATTTCACTAAGTATTTTCAAATTATGAAGAAAGAACCAAAGCAAGGAGTAAAGTCTAGTCATTAATCAGATTCAACCTAGGTGTATCTGGTTAATTACTAGGGTGTTACACCATCCATAATGCATGACCAACATCATGACTACACCATATGCATTCTTTTTCTAAGTTTTCTTTAATTAAAAGGATGAACAAACTCCTCTATTTCCAGCCTTATACCACATAGCCAAACCTCTTCAAAATGGCTATAAATAAATGTTCTTCCATTGCCAAAATGCACACACAAATATTCCTAGCCTTAGCATTTTCTTACTTGATAGTTTTCTTACTCAAAGTTTGCTCAAAGTTCTCTAATTCTCTCAATACTTCAAGCTTTCTCCTTCTTCCTCATTCACATCCAAGAGACTCCATTCCCAACCTCTAACCAAGCTCTAAACCTCAAGCATATACATTCCAACCATCAATCAACTCCTAAACACATAACCTTTCCATTATCAAACACAAAAACACAAGAGAAATCCTCCCTCCATTTGCTCTAATCTTGGCCGAATTTCAAGGACATCTCAAGGAAATATTTTCTTCTTTTAACTTCTCTAAAGATCAAGCATTACCTTTTGATAACAAGAAACAACTTGGTAGGGATTTTATTTTATGTTCTTTCTTTGGTTCTTCCTTTATATTTCGGTTTTTATGACTTGATATTGACCATGGCTTGATGATGAGGAATCATGGTGGTGGTTGTGAATCCATCATTTAAATGACCTCTAAAGCTCAAGGTTTAATTCTTGATGGCAAAAGATTAATGAAAGAATTGCTAAGTTTTGAGTTTTGAGCTTAATAAGACATAAAAAAAGAACTTGCATCCATATTTATATTTCAAGTTCTTGCATATCATATTTATATTTCAAGTTATCACTTTAATTCTTGAAGATAATAATATGAACTTACATATTCATATTTACATTTCAAGTTATTACTTAAATCATAAGGATCTAAGAATGAATTTGCACCTTTATATTTATATTTCAAGCCTTGCATTTCATATTTATATTTTCAAGTTGTCACCTTATAATGAAAATAATAAGGTTATAAGACAAGTTTATGATTCTAATCATCACTTAAATTCTAAGGTTCAAGATTCACTTCTTTTATCTTAAATGGTAATTTTGATCATGGACACTTCTCATCTATTTATTTTGGCCCTTGTATGATTCTGATTTGAAACTTGTTGTATTTTATTTTTAGGTATAATCTTGTCTTTAAAGTTGTACAAAGAAATTTTGAAAGACCTAGAAATTGCAAAGAATTAAGAATATGATTTTTTCATGATTTTAAATGCTGAAGTTCTAGAATTCTAATCTAATCTTTTAGAACTAGAAAAGTTACTGATTTAGGATGTTTAGATGAATTTAAATCACTAATAGTTATTGTGAAAAAATTATTTTTAGTGTTTTAGGAAAAACTAGTAACTAAAAAGGATCAAAATTGTGTTTTTATGAAGCTTTTAGAATGCTAATTTTTCTGATTACTGTTCGGCCCTGTTCATCACTGTTCACTACTGTTTATAGCTATTCATACACTTGAGGATCACTAATAATTGTTATA
This sequence comes from Dalbergia cochinchinensis, assembly GCA_031216125.1. Lineage (NCBI taxonomy): Eukaryota > Viridiplantae > Streptophyta > Magnoliopsida > Fabales > Fabaceae > Dalbergia > Dalbergia cochinchinensis. The sequence goes on from CM062371.1 coordinate 28,341,444, forward strand.
AAAATTGTTCTTAGCATTTTAGGAAAGTCTAGTAACTAGAAAGGATTAAAATTGTGTTTTTTGTAAAGCTTTAAGGAGATTAATTTTCTGATTCTATTCATGGGTTGTTCAAGGCTGTTCACATGGTTCACATACTTTAGAATTACTTACATTTGTTGTAAGAATTGTTTTTGGTACCATAGATGCATAAAAGGGGAATTATAAATATTAGTTTGGGCTGTTTTGCAAAATACGGAAAGTTATGTTTTGAACTATCAACTATGTTATTTCAGCTAAATGTTTTTAGTTAGACCAACTAATGATGTTGAATGTGTCCATGTGTTCAAAATACCATATATAATGTTTAGAAATTTTTTTATAATTTTCGGTTGCTATTAAGTGTCAAAAATTGTGTTACTTTGCACTTTGACCCCTAAAACATGTTAAATTTAGTCTATGGCCCTAAAAGGTTTTTATGATAAGTTTGAATGGTTTCTAATAGTTATATGTCTCTTGAAATGTATTGGTTAATGTTAAAGGTCTTTAATTTATGAGTAGATGTTAAAAAGGGGTAATTACGTTTTGACCCGTAACCTTTAAGAAATTATGATTTAACCCTTTAGGGTTTAAATGTAAATATTGATAATATGATAAGATGAATGTGAATGATGTTTTGTGAAGGGTATGTTCATGTGCGAAAACTTATATGGCTTATGGATATATGAAATGAAATATGAAGCATGTTTATGTGATTTAAATTATGGCATGTTATAATTATGTTTGATTCATTGAGATGCACATGAAATGTTGAATTGATGAGTTATAATTGTGATATTCATGTTTGCATCTTCATATAATATGCCAAGATTAAAGGTGACATAAGACACATGGAAATGATCCTCTAGACTCCCCGAATTAAAGGTTATGAGAGGTGATCCAAATGGGAAGTGATCCTTTGGACTCCCCGAATTAAAGGTTATGAAAGGTGATCCTAATGCCCCCTATCTCGTACCTTAAGAGTCGGGAATTTAACTTATCAAGAGGGATAAGATTACACTAGTGACGACTAGTGAGGTATGAGCTCATAACCTAGAACTCTCGAGAAAAGAGAGAATTATAGGGCGGCCCCCAAGGAAAAGAGAATAAAGAAGTTTAAGTCACCTGTAAGAATGATGATCATGATGTTCTTTATATCATATGCCTTGTTTTTTTGGATTTTATGATATTATGTATATGATATTGACATGCATCCATGACTAATATGTTGCATTCATGACATTAAGATTCATGCTAAAAGATACGGGTCTCGGCTAATGATATTTAGAACTTAATAAATGAACCTTATATATATGTTCACCATTTTCATAATTAAACCCGAGGTTCTTGGGGATGATAACGATGACACTTGTGTTATAGTCGGGAAGCCCTACTGAGATTTTTGTATAAGTTTCTCATCCCTTTTCTTTTCCGTGTCGTCTTCAGACATGAATGATGGTGTAGTTCGTGATTTGTCTTGAGACTGGACGAGGAGCTACGGAGATAACTTCCTTTTGGATAGTTGCCTTTAGAGTGATCGTATCTCAGTTATCAGTTTGTATTCTATTGATGGATATATATTGATGTCCTTAAGTTTACAAGACATCATTATTATGATACAGTTATTGATATGTTATTATTATTTGAGTTATATTATGTCATGGTTGTATTATGTATTTACCTGTTATTCGTTTCTAACATCTCTCTTACGCAGGCAAGATAATGACGTTAGATATTTAGTATGCGCGGCTCACGATTTGGTATTTAAGTTCTAAAACAATTTACCCATATTTTCACTAAAGTATTTTAAAGAAGTTTTGAGTTAAAAACTGGAACAAAAGAGTAATGACTAATAATTAACTTAAATGCATCCTAGGCGTGTTGAGTTAAATATTAGGGTGTTACAAACCTTACAGGATGAGAAGAGATTTAAGCAATCCCTTTTAAGCACAAGTCTCTCTTACAGTCATCATCATATTTAGCATGGCATCTCTCTATATATAGCGGTCAACCCTTCATGATTGTTGCCTTTGATCAGATTTCCAAGTGACGTGTGTTGATCATCAGTTGTGTCTTGGAAGAGTAAGCTAGAAATGAAGCTGACAAATCTATCACATCGGTTGTAGAAGCCATTGTAATATTTGAGTTTTCTGATCACTTTTCAAAAACTCCTTTTCTACTTTCTGAACATGCTATCTGAATTTTTCCTTCGTGACACTAGGATGGTTGATCAAGTTGGCAAAGAGATGTCATACAGTTTTGACAACTGCGTTCGACTTTGAGTTGAAATTTGAATTTCAAAATTCAAATTTTTCCTCCTTGTCCTACAGCATTTAATCCTCCATACAAAAGTGAGCTTTCTAAAGTGCATAACAGATTCCTTGATGATTCTTCAAACTTTTTATCTTCAATCAAAACTTTCTAATGGTAATTTCTTTGTGATAACTATGATTGAAGATTAAGTAACGCATTGCATATGGACATATTCTCATTTCTTCATCTTGAGTGTGCTTTTTGATGTCCCATACTATGTTCTGAAGTCTATGAACTTAGTTTCTTGTAGCATTGAAAACTTCTTCACACTGTTAGCTATCAAAAGCTTGGATAAGAATATAATTTCACTTCTATTTCTTAACATAATCTTGTAACATGTTTACACATGCATAGTAAAATATATAAACTCATTTGAGTAAGCCTTACTCTTTCGAAAGATAGATACCTGTTATAATCTTACAAAAAACTCAAGAGAACACCTCACAGTAAGATACCTGTCGTTCTTCGAAGCATTTTCTTTGAATTGGTCTTGTTGTCATTCAAAACATTTGAGCGCGTAGGATTCTAGAACTAACAGTAAGAACACCTCACTGTCTCATTGCAAGTAGTTTTACATAAGCCTCTCCTATGATTTGAAAAAAATATCAGCACTACAAGAAACTAAGTTTTGAGACTTCAGAAAGTATGCTTTCAATAAAGATATCAAGTAATCTCTGAAGACTAGATGTTTTACTATCTTTAATCAGCACAATTGCAATCTGTCATCATGATAAGGCTTGGATTAAAGATCAGAAAGTAAAGAAATCATAAAGGATTTGTTATTGCACGTCAGAAAGCTAACTTCACTATGCAGTGTTGAACGTTACTAGAAATGGAGGGAAATTTGAATTTGAATTTGAAAGAGTAAAATTCGGTGTCAGAACCGGCTAATCATCTCTTTTATCTTTGAAGTCAACTATCTCAAGTCCTAGACGAAAAAGTTCAGAAACCATGGTTCAGAAAGTAAGAGCAATTTTCTGAAGGGAATTAGAAACTTCTACTCCACAATGGCTTCTGCAAACTGATCTGACAGACAGACAGGCCACTCTTCTAGACTATCTTTCTAAGATACAAATGGATGATCAACACGTATCCTTAGAAGATCTAATCAAAGGCAACGGTCACATAGAAGAACTTCTTTAAATAGAGATGCTGTGCTATATTGAAAAAGAAAGAGACTCCACACATAAAGAGAAAACTCTACCAAAATCTCCCATCATCTCCAGTAAGTTTCATATCATTATATAATCAGATTCCTTACTTGTAAAAATCTTCTTTCTACGTTCTTAAATAGATTTATATTCTTCTTAGGAAGAAATTATTGAAAGAAGTCATTCAAGTTTTCCTAGGATCTTTTAATGTATTTATTAAGGAAATTTGAGTATGGGTTAGTTTGAGTGGCAACTCAAACATAAAACCTTTGTATACTCGATCCCGTAGTGATCGCTGTGAGAATAAGCTTGAATAAGGATATAATTGTCGCTTCATTTCAGTTCGTATATCTTAACATGAGATAAACATTTTACACATACAGAGTGAAATTTTTTATCCTTGTTTGAATAAGCCTTGCTCTTGCTAAATGATAGAATCCTATTATAATCTTACAGGAAACTCAAGACAATCATTAATCGTTCTTCAAAGCATTTTCTTTAAATTGGCTTTATTGTCATTCAAAACTAATTAGCACATCTTGAAAGGGTTTTGGAGCTAACAATCTCCTCCTTTTTTATGATAACAAACCAATTTGAAGAAAATTTTTTGAAGAGATATTGAAAGAAATGCTATTGAAAATACAGCGTGATAATTCATATTCTTTCATCATATCCCTGAAGGTGATTTTCAGGAAGTTCTTTTCTTAAGGCATGATATGAATATAATCAAAGACATTTTAACCTTAAGTAACTTAAATCAAAGCTGATATGATTGTTTATGAAATTTTTAAAGTTACTTAGAGTACTTTATGAGATGTATCTGAAATAGATATGATTATTTAAGTCCTTTTTACATAAACAGCTTGATTTTCAATTAAAAAAACTTTCTGAAGATTCTTATGCTTGAATAACTAACAAGACATACTTGTGATATTTTATCTTAATTAAAATTGTATTCAACACTTTTTATTCAAAAGATTTTAGAAACAAATGCTCAAAGATATATGACAAACGTCATAGAGCATTCATGATTTTGAAGAAAGACACACTAATGCTTATGTAGTTTTTGATGCTCAAAAAAACCATAATATGATTATATCAACATATTACTATGCGAGGTTTTTGAAGCTCATCAAGGATCAATCCCAGAAATAGCAAGGATGAGCATTTTGTTTTGAGATGTGAAACTTTCCATAAGTATCAAATCATGAAAGGTTATTTGTAAAAACAAAAACATAAGTTTCCCCACTGATACATTTTTTAGGCATAAAAACACTTTAAGCACATCATACACATCGAGGCTTAGCAGATTAATACGAGTATCAGAGCAACAACAACTTGTGCTCTTAAAGATACTCGCTAGAGCTAAATATAAGAACACTTGTGAGCTAAGTATCCCAATATATAGATGATTAAACAAGATAATGCATATGCATAAGAGATAAGAAGCAAACATTTATCTAAAATATATATGATTAGCTGAGCATAAAAAGAGCACTGATATGAATGAGAGTTTAATAAACATATATGCGTATCAGAGCTTAAAAGAAATAGGGCATAAGACATAAACGACAAATGTGCATCATAAAAGAACATGATATATATGAGTGTAAAAAGAAACGATTGGTATAAAACATAAAAAGCTAACTGACAGGGATTTACAAAAAAAAAAATCATATAAAATATCAAAAGTGATATAAAATATGCATGCTAAACAAAAAACTTTGAGTTCCCCCCAGCATAAACTCCCCCTGAATTCCAAAGCCTTTGATTTTCTTTAAATCTTTTCTTTCTCCCCCTTTTGGCATCACCAAAAAGGAGGTGTGCCTAGAATTAGAACCACCATCTTTAGCCTTGGTGTCGAATTTTAGGAAGAATTTCCTAAGAAGTGTGAAGAATTTGAGATAGAAGTTCTTTGTGATGTTGAAGTTACGCATATTGCGCAGTAAACATAGCTTCTGCCTTCTCCAGCCTATCACTAATATAGCATAGGTCAAGCAGCTGAGTTTGTTCTTTTGTCATTCTTGGCTGAGTTGCTAGTGGTTAATGGCTTAATGAGGGACCAGCATTCTGAGCCAAAGATGACTCAAGGATAGTTAGAGCAGGAGGAGGAGTTAGTTCCTTCAAAAGAGTAAGAATAGAGTCTGCAGCTAGAAGTAAGTCCAAAACAGGGACCATGCTTATGTTTTCATGTTCTGAGGGATCTGACTTAGAACTTGAAAACTCGAATGAAGAAGATGATTCTTGCGTATGAGACCCTGAAGATTCAGAGGTAAAAAAGGATCTCTGTTCATCCTTATATGTCCCTTGTCCTGGTTGATGACGTATTCCACTTCCATGTCATGATCAGTCCTTGTTGTTAGTTAAAAAATCCAGACAGTTCCTCAAATTCTTTTGTGTCCTCTGAGCTACTTTCAATCTCAATTACTGTTATCTTTCTTTGTCTCTTTCTTTCCTTTGCATCTATGGTAGCAAAGTTGAGCAATGCATCCTTTATCCTTTGACTTTGTCTTCTTCCACTGGATAAGGTAGCACCTGTTGGTCTTCCTAGGGTTGAAGAAGTTGAGTGAGTACACAGTACCTTCCATATACTCATACTACTCATTTGTAAGTAGGTAATGTTAGTGCTCAAAAATCTTGGTTAGAAGAGTCCCATAGGGAACAACAACATTTCTTCTTTTCTCCGGAGATATAGCACTCAGCATATAATCAATAACTAATCTAGGCAAGTTTACTTTCCTCGTTGCCAACAAGCAAAATAAAAGCATGTAGTCCATTGCTACCAATAGATGTGTGCTTCCCAGTTGTAGAAGAAGGGTGAATTGAATGAGAGTAAAGAATTTTCGTGCCCTAGTATTCAGCATTGTAGTGGTTATCTCCCTAGGTTGTTGTCTAAGGGAGTCTGTGAGGTAAATGGAGACTTCTTCTGTTGTCACACCAAGAGAGAAAAACCAATTTTCCTCGGATATGCAAATAACACCTTTGTTTAGAGTATTGATGATGAAGGAGACGTCAAAGGTGGTGAATTAATGTCAAAGCCTCTGATATATGAAGTTAGTACAGACTTGAATACTTGCCCAAGCTAGAAGTAGAAGGCAGTAACTATACGAGTAAATATTTGATCACTGAGGTTGAAAAAAATCTTTCCCATCCTTGGAAGGCAATGATCTCAAGCAGAATAAGGACTTGAGCTATCAGATCTTATCACAGCGTCTTCCCTGGAGCTACTAGCCGTTGAGAGAAATTATCAGCATAGTGCTTCTAGTGTTTGGATTCACTAAACATGAGACGTGTTCCCATGTTGGCAATGCGACCGTCATAAAGCTTTCCTTCAGCCATAGATGAATAAGAAGGATATGGGATTTGTGAGAAAGGAGAGAGGTTCAGGTTACAGGTAAAAAGGAATTGTGAGAAGAATTTTGGGGTTTCGTTCACAAGAAGTGAAGGATTGATGAGCAAGGGTTTGATATATGATGGAGACCAATTTGTTTTAGAAGTGAGGGTTTATTGAGGGGGGTTTGCAGATTTAGAGAAAAAGAAATAGTGCTGGTTGTGTGTTTGGGAAGACGAAGGTAAAGATAATGTATGAGGAGTGTAGTTTTTAAGTGATAGGACTTGTCAGATTGAAGGTGAGACGACATAGGAGAGAAAAAAAAACAAAAGAGTAGGGATTATCTCGCCTTTTCATTCTTCTTTCAGAAAGAGAGTTTTCTGACTCTTGAGAGCACTTTCTAAAGAAGTTACTTTCTAAACCCCCCCGTTCACTTTTTGACCCACTGGAGAATTTTCATAAACTCATCACAAGCTCATCTTCCTAACCCTTATTTCTTCTTCTAACCAACTCATCTTCTTTTTGATCTTGTAAACTACACTTCTAATATTTTATCCTGACTTTCTGATGTTCTGACCAACTAGCTAATCAAGTAGACTGAACTTCTACTATTCTTGCAAATTGACATATTATATCTTCAAGAGAATACTCTTTCTAATGACTTCTGATAGCTTTGCTAGGTCTTCAAATAGGAGTTATGAAGAAAGAATGCCCATAGATGTTTTATGCATGAATGCTGATGCAGATATGAAAAAGTTTAAAGAAAAACCTTTTCAAAGAGTAGAAAAGCATACAAGAGATCTTTAGAAATAGATATTGTGAATACATCTTAACACAAAGCCTTCAGTATGCACATCTACTAACTCAACATCTCTATTTTAAACAAGATAACGAATAAAAGGTTTTTGCAACACAAGCTTGGATTTAAAGCGCTGAAAGGATTCTTGATAAGATAAATAACACTAGTATTATCTCAAAAGATAGGAAATATGAAATACCTCGAGAAATTGTCTTCCAGCTGGTTCCTTATCCGTAGCATCTAGGTGCAACATATTGCAGTATGTGCTTTTTATTTCAACCCTTTCTCAGGAGAAGTCAGCAGCAACAAGTAGTATTCAGATGCAAAGGTCTTCATTATAATTTGTTTCCTCTTGATAACTATAACCTTGTGCAGCCATGCTTACTCCGTTTCAAGTGATGATGTCAGCTTCATCCAGAATGTCCTTGAACATCTACTTTGTACTGATGATGATGTTTCAACATGTTATGTAAACTTTGCCTTTCTCTCAAACTTAGTTAGCCCATTTAGCATCGCATCCACTTAACTTTGATTACACAAAGCTTCTTCAGTACATTCAGATCCAAAACTAGAGATGAAAGCACAGTTTTAATATATTTCAAGGGCATAACTTGGTTCTCATACCCTTGGGAGTGACTCTAAGAATTTTGTTTTGAGAAGACTATCTTTAAAACAAAGACTCTTTTGTAGTTTTTGTACATTGAGATTCTTCAGATTCTCCTTTATCTTCAGATTACTCATCTTTTGGGTTCAGAAAAGTCATTTTCTGATGACTCAAGAATTCTGAGCATGCTTTCTGAAAAGATGATATTCTAGATCTCACATTCTAATTAATTGGCTCTTTATCTGCTTGCTTCCTGGAACTGCCTAGAGATTTATCTTCTTAGGACTTTCCACAAGATTATCGAGATTATCAACAAGGTCTTCTTTAAGCTTGTTCATCATCGTACTTTAGAAGTACCTAGTTGTTATCCTTCAAGTTTTAGAAAAACTCTCAAGCTCAAAACAAGGTATCTGAAATGATTATCATCTATTTGCTCCTTGATACTTTAGCCAGAGAACCTTTTCAGATATATCAACAGGGAAAAAGGATTTGATTTTGGTACCCAGACTTTCATGGGTCATTTTTGGTTATTTTCAAAGAGAAAGACTTTCCAACCTTTCTAATGGAATTCTTTTTCAAGAATCCTTTGTCAGGAAAGTATCTTTTATACAAGGGTGCAAGAACCAAGATATAGAAGTAACATATAAGGTTGCATAGCTTTTTCATTTTTTGTTTCCCCTGTATATCCCAAACTAGTATTTGGAAACTATAGATTCTGACCATTATCACAAAAATAAAGTTTTTGAAATATATTGAATGTTCCAGGTTAGATCTTTAGAAGCCTCGCAAAGATTCAGAAATAACTTTATGATTTCTTTACATGTCTTTTGGAGGCTTCAGTTTTACAGAACTTGAGAAGAAGGAAATCTCCTTGAATATATCTTTCTTTTAGCTTTCCAGCTTCAGGCTTGATCTTCTAAAGTTTTCATAGCAACCTTATGAGTACCTTGACTAGTTTAATATTATAGAAGAAAAAGCTTGAGAAACTTCTAGCAACTCATCATATAAAGCAGTTAATACATTATATGAAGAATAAGATACAGATACATTTATCTTGCTTATCTCTATTGAAGTGCCCCTAGTCATGAAACACAAAATGACAGCATTTTTTAGCTTATCATGACTTTTGACTTGACCTTTTTGGTTTCAAAGATACTCTAGGTAGCCAACACACTCTTCTTCTTGAAGATGGAATATTTTTGTGATGCTCTGAGCTTAGAACTTTTGATACATGATGTTTCCTTTTACCACGGTTATAAGATTGCTCTTTTTAAGATAATCTTTTGCCCTTAGACTTTCCTGAGATTGATATCTTTCCCTTTCTTTGTTTTAGACTTTTCAAACTTTTGACATTTTCGACAGATTTAGAGATCTCATATCCATATTCAATCTCAGATTTATATATTAGATCTTTCCATTTCATATGAAGTTTTAGCAATTTTCATTGCTTTAGCATTTCATTGCATCTAATATGACAATCTTAGGGTCAAGGATTTCTTAAGACGGTTTAAGATCTTCAAACATCATGAACAGCCTATTCCATACAGCCTTTCATATGTCATAACCAATACACATGTATCATATTCAACTTCAGCTTAGTGCATATATGAATAGGAGCTTGACTTAATGGTTCAATTGAGCTCTTTCTTTTTACTGTTCTTGTCCACTGGCCTTTTGGAATCCCTTTAACCATTTGAGTGTGCTATGCCAGATCCTAGTACCTCATCAACAAAAGATGATCAGTTGATAAATTGATCTTGTATAGTGAATATATGTCATTTTGTCCCTCAGATCTTTGTCCTCTGCAATCAATGAGAAGAAAATGAGACACAAATATTTTTATACCGGTTCGGCCAAAATTGCCTATATCTAGTACTCAATAAATGTTAAAGTTCCACTAAAACAACTTTCCCAAGCTCTCATTTGTGACCAACAGACAACCCCTACTATCACAAATTGAGTAATTCTTCACCAGCCTCTCCAAGCTGAACTGAACTGAGTAGTTCTTCACCAGTCTCTCTAAGCTTAACCAAGTAGTTATTTACTAGCCTCTTTAAGCTGAACTCATGACAAGTAAACCACATGTTACTGTCATGTTGAAAGTAGTCTTTAACTAGCCTCTCCAAGCTAAACAAAGACCAGTAAGAATACCTTATTTTCACGTTGCAAGTAGTTTTACATTAGCCTCTCCAAGCTATCTCATAGTGATCACTACCGGATCGAGGATATAAAGGTTTTGCGTTTGGATTGCCACTCAAACTAACCTACACTCAAGTTTCTCTAACATATACATTAAAAGATCTTGGAAAAACTTGAATGACTTCTTCTATCATTTCTTCCTAAGAAGAACATAAATCTATTTAAGAACGTAAAAAGAAGATTTTTACAAGTAATCTGATTACATAATGATATAAACCTTACATGAGATAAGGAGAGATTTTTGCAGAGTTTTCTCTTTATGTGCAGAGTCTCTCTCTTTTTCAATAAAGCACAACATCTCTTTTTAACGAATGTCTTCTTTGTGACTGTTCCCTTTGATTAGATCTTTTAGGGACATGTGCTAATCATCCATTTGTGTCTTGGAAAGATAGTTTAGAAGAATAGCCTATCTATCTGTCAGATCAGTTTGCAGAAGCCATAGTGGAATAGAGGTTTCTAATGCTTTTTAGAAAACTGCTATTACTTTCTGAACCATGGTTTCTGAACTTTTTCTTCAAGGACTTGAGATATTTGACTTCAAAGACAAAAGAGATTATTAGCCGGTTCTAACATTGAGATTTGACTCTTTCAAATTCAAATTCAAATTTGAAATTCAAATTTCTCTCCATTTCAAGTAACGTTCAATACTCTACAGTGAAGTGCGCTTTGTAACTCCCCGATTTTCTGTCTAAGAGAAAAATGACCAAAATGCCCCTGAGGTCATTTTCGGCCCAGAATTCGAGGATGGCCGGCCTGACAGTCCTCGAAGGGAAACTCAATGTTTGAAGGGGATTGGATGGCTCTTGAGTGGTTTCGGAGGCGAAAGTCTCATTTTCTGCAGTTTCGGGTCAAAATGACCAAAATACCCTTATAGCGTTTTACGCGGGTAAAGGTGCCGTTTGAGCCCAAAACTTTCCCTGAAGGTTTAAAATAGTGTTTTTACATGTCTAGAAAGGTCTGTTTAAGTCCCGGTGGTCCCGGACAGTTTTAGTGCAAAATTATGATTTTGCCCCTAGAATAGTATTTTTGAGCTTAATGACGTAATTAAGCAAACCTAAGCAATATTAGGCTCTAATCAAAGGTTAATTAATTTCCATAATTAATCTAGAGTCAAAATAAACTATTAAAATTAATTAGAACCTAAAATTGCTTAGATTAGATTTAAATCTCTTTTTAAAACTCAAGATTTCCAATATTGGAATCTTGAATAGTATTTTCTCTCTCCAATTCCTTAAATCAAGGAATTGTGTCTAGAATTGTTTATACATTCAAATGAGTTTATAACTCACTAATGATGCAAGACCACTCCTTAAACATGTCTTGACAACCTTGATTACCCATTTTCTCACCTAAACACTTTCTTACAAATTCCTAATCTTAATCCTAATCAAAGATACACCTAAACACAACTCTAAACCACAATTAAAATGCAAGAAAACCCTCCTCCATGGCTGATGCACTTTCGGCCATCTCTCTCCCATTTGCATCACACGTTGATTTGTTTCTCACTCAAAGAACCATGCTTGAGCCATACCTTGAACCATACCTCACCATACTTTGAACCATACCTCACCATGCCTCAAGATCACAACATCTCACCTCATGAACCTCATGGGGCTGCCCTTGCTTGGCTGAAACCTTCCTTTCCCTCTTGCACCTTTCATTTGTTTCATTTCTCTATAAATAGCACACTTGAGTGAACTTGAAACAGCTTTAGTTCATTTGCTAAGTGTAAGTTTCCAAAGAGCACTTCAAAGTTTGCTTTTTCTCTCAAGTTCAAGTGTTCAAGTTCTTCATCCTCTTCTCTCATCCCAATCTTCAATCACTTGGTAGGGATTTTCTTTCAAGTATTTCCTTTATCTAAGTTCTTATTCTAGTTATGTGTTTATGGTTTCTCTTGAGTCTTTTTAGAACTTTTTTCCCTCTCCTTTTTCCTCTTCATTTTCGGCCATAGGCCTTTGAGGACAAGAGAATGAGAGCTTGATGATGAGGTTTCATGATGATGTTCATCACTTGAACAATCTCTAAAGCTTGATCTTTGTTCTTAAGTTAAAGATGTTTTTAGTTCTTTCTCCTTGAACCTTGAGATCCTTAACTTTGATGATATCTTAAAATGGTTATATGAACTCAATGATGAGGACCCATGGTGTTAGTGTTAATACATCACTAAGATCATGGTCTCTAGAGTTTCAAATGTTTCCTTTTCTTCTTAAAAGTTTTGGTTCCTTTCCTTTTCTCCTCTTCATGATTTCGGCCAACACTTGTTGGATGGTCCAACATGATAGCTTGATGATGAGAGTTCTAAATGGTGACTTTATGTTCACCACAAAGAAATCTCTAAAGCTTGAGTTTTCATGAAAATGATAAATAGATCACCTATGGCTTTGTTTCTTTAAGGAATATTATCTTGAGTTCCAAGAACTCTTGTCTTCACTTTATCTTATCATGATGAGTTTCGGTTGAGGTTTAAGTTCCTTTAAAGTCTTGAATGAGCTCTAATAAGATATAAATGAACTTGCATATTTATTTTGAGCTTGCACTCATGATTATATTCTTGCCTTGCATCTTTATTTTCCAAGTTATCACCTAAGGACTCAAAGATTAAAATAAGACTTGCATTATCACCTAATTAATTCTCGAAGCCTTTCTATTTCAGCCTTAAAGTTGATTGTTGCTGGGCCTAGAGCACTAAAATAAAGAAATGAACTTGCATTGCATATTTACTTTCAAGTCTTACATATTTATATTTCAAGTCTTGCATATTTATTTCAAGCCTTGCATATTCATATTTCAAATCTTGCATATTTATTTCAAGCCTTGCATATTCATATTTCAAGTCTTGCATATTTACTTTAAGTGAAAGATAAGAATGATGCGCATGGCATATTTACATTTTGTCATCACTTAAAGACCTTAGAGCTCAAAGACTTACCCATTTTATCTCAAGTTAAAGTGTAATGTGGGAGCATTCTTTGAATGCGTAATTTCGATCATGTAGTGATGAGTTTCATCTAGCTACAAGGGCCAACATTCTAAGTTTTAAGATTTTCTTTAAGCCTCATGAATTTTATGAGATTAAGATGAACAAGATTTATGAATTTATTTCTCTTTTAAGAAGGGATCAAGTGGTCACTGACCTAAGCGTGTTTCTAACCTCTTTGACAAAACAAAATGGTTTGCAAAAGAGTTTTAGAAGTTCTAAAATGATTCCAAGGGAAACTAGCAACTTATATGCTTTAGAAATGTCAAATTATGCATCTTTTTAGGACTTGATGTTTCGGTTCTGCCATAATGAGTTTGCTACTGTGTGATGTGTAACGCCCCAATTTTCTTGTAATTTTCTTGTCATTGGAAATTCTTGAATTACCATAGGTAATTATTACATAAGATTTGAGGCGAACAATCCTTAATAAAGGAATATAACATTAGAAGATAGGTTAGGGAGGCGATTCATGCAGTCAAAATCCAATTTACATGCGTATAAAATGACCAAGAAATGTCACTGAAGTTATTTTACTCGGAAAATGAGGATTATGGGCCCCTACATATTCTCAAGGGGATGTTTGAGAATAATAAGGGATTGTTGTGTTATGTGTGTTAATAGAAGCGAGAAGAATCTCAATTTTGAGTTAGGCCTTACGAAAAGACCAAAAAGCAGCCCTATGACTGTTTAACTCAGATGTGTGCAGACTGAGCCGAACCTCACTAAAATGTTTTAAAATGTGTTTTTAAGCCATGATTAACCATTAGTTAAGCTCGGGTGGCCTTAGGGCAGTTTTTAAGTGAAATGCGATTTGCCCCGTTTTTGGGCGATTTGCAATTTAAGGATTTTAGATTCATATACAGAAACCTAAGCAATATTAGGCTCAAATTAAAGCTTATTAAATTCTAAATATTAATCTAGATTCAAAATTATGTATTTAGATTGATTAGAACCCAAAATTGCTCAAAAATACCCAAATTGCTTACTAATTCACTTAAGCCCTTAGTAGTAAATTCTCTAAATTACATGAATACCTTGCCTACACCTAAATAATGCATGGAACACACAAATTTCACTTCTTTGGGCTGTAATGCACAGAAATTATTGATGCCATTATGCAGCTAAATTATTTCCAAAGTTGCACTAAAACAAAATGCCAAAATGTCACCATAAGAGACATAATTCCTTAATTTCATACAACTTTGTCTAAAATGCATTTTCCACCATTAATACTCCTGACAAATTCTGACAACTACCTCCTCATTTTGGCCAATTAGAAGCCTCAAAGTCTTCTATAAATAGGCTTGCTTGAGTGGTCTTGGAATGCTTGGTTCATAACTAGTTTTTAGGAGCACCAAAAACTATCTTTCTTCCTTCTCTTTGGCTGAATTCTTTCTTCAATTTTCAAAGAGATTTTGTGTCATTTCACTTCAAGAAATCAAGTTCTCTTCCTCTTCTTCAACTCAGATTAGGTAGGGAGTAGTTTCTAAATTTATTTCTATGCTTTGAGGAGTTGTGTTTTTAGCTCAAAATGATGAAATTATGAATTTACCTTAGCTTTTCATTTTGGTTTTCCTCTTCTTTTTTTTCTTTAACCAATTCAGGCCATATGGCCTAGGTGGAACTAAGATGATGGCTTGATGATGAGGACCTTGAGGGTGGGTTGTAAATCCATCACAAGTTAGGCCTCTAAAGCTTGAAAATTCCACTTGATGCAAAACTTTAAAGAATAATGCTTTATGATGCTAAAACAATGATTTTTAGTTTAGAACTTGAAAGATGTATTTCCTTTTATGTTTTATTTCTTGTTAAAGATATGTATTGGGTTGAATTTATAATTCTTTTAAAGTCTTGAAGGAGCTCTAGTAAAGAAACAAAATGAATTTGCATCCATGATTAAGTTTATGCTTTGCATAACCATGTTTACCTTCTATGTCATCACTAAATTTTCAAGAATGAATAAATGAACTTGCATTTCTCATGTTTAAATTCAAGCTTGTATTTCATATTTATGTTTCAAGTTATCACTTAATCTTTCAAGATAATAAGAGTTGCATCTCATATTTAATTTATGATTTCACTTTATTTTATAATGGCTAAAAAGAATCAGCATGACATATTTATTTTATGCCATCACCTAAAGATCCTAGAGCACAAAGACTTGCCCATGTATCACAAGCAAAGAAATATGATTATTGGAGTTAAAGAATTTATTCTTTAAAAGTCTTGAGATTGGAGCTTAAAAGATGTAATAATAATTCTCTTCTCCCATTCTTGGACACATGCGGACTACCGCGCTCGGTTTCTTAATATTCTCTTCTCCCTCTGGTCTGTGCGGACTACGCCGCTCAGGTTTCTTAATATTCTCTTCTCCCTCTCTTGGTCTGTGCGGACTACAGCTCAGGTTTCTTAATATTCTCTTCTCCCTCTACTGGTCTGTGCAGTTCTGCGCTCCGATTTCTTGTATCATGTTTATATTTCCAAGTTCTTGCATCATGTTTAATTTTCAAGTCATCACCTTAAATCTTAAAGATAAAGAAATGGAATTGCATATCATGTGTATAATTCCAAGCTATCACCTTATAAAGATAAGATTAAAATAAGGTTGCATAGCATGTTTATAACTCTAGATGTCACCTAAATCTCTAAAGCTCAAGACTTACTCCTTTATCTTAAGTGAGAATTTTAATTGTGAAGATCCTGCCAAATTTGACAAAAGAACTAGTTTCTAAATGAGTTTTAAGGCTTTGCAAGAGTTTCACGAGGGAACTAGTATTTTATATACACTTAAAATATGATTCTATGTAATCGCATGAGGTTCATGATTGACCACTGATCGAGTTTAGTATCAATGTGTGATAATTATGGTTTATTGTTAAGAGAATGATTCATAATTGGTTTTAGTAACTAATTAGTTCCATAATTGATAATCTATGTAAGGATTGGATGCTTATTAAGTACTTGATATCATTGAATGATTTCTGACTTGCATGTTATAGTTCTTTGTTGCAAATAATGAGAATGCTTGTACATGAAATGTTCTTTATTATGTAAAATTTACCTTTGTTGCTAGAAGAAAGTGTATCATTGTAAAAGTGTAATTTGGAAAGGTTACGGCTAAGGAAAGACTTGGTATTTAAAGCGTGTCCATTGTGACCCACCTCTCTTTCACAGGAATCTCCCATATGCATGATTCTGATTGATATATATTAATGTAGTTTAAGAGTATAAATAAGAAAATATTATGATGTTTATGAATTGTATTGTGATATAACATGCAGAGATTTAATGGTCACTTAAACTTATAAGAAAATGATCCTTTGGAACCATCGGACTATAGGTGGTGAAAAGGTGATTTTAGCCCCTAACCAGTTCTCTCAAAAGCGTGAAGTCGGGACTTTAGCTTATCAAAAGGGATAAGTATATCTAGTGACCGACTAGTAAAGTATGAGCTCATAACCTAAATTACTCCCAAAAGGGTGGAGTATGGGGTGGCCTAAGGAAAATAATGATGATGATAAGATTTTAGAGTCACCTAAGGCACTAAAGAAATGAAATATGTGCATTATGTCCGTGTAGCTAATATTATATAGCGTTCTTTTTATGCATGTTATTTGATAATGATGATGAGAATATGATGTAATGATAAAGGAAAAGTTCATTGTAAATATGACATGTTAAGATTATGATGCATTATAAGGCGCATGATTAAAAATTGTGAACCTCGGTTAAGTATTTGTCAGAACCTAAAATGAATCTTTGCATGCTCACTATTTTAGAATAATCAGAGGTTCACAGGGACTTTGATGATGACCTTTGTAGAAGGAGGTACCTACGAGAATTCTTTAAGCAAGATTCTCACTCCCTTTTCTTTATTTCCGTCATTGTCTCAGTTAGGATGGCGACATTCGTCTGATCGTTGATACCACTTAGGAATTTCATTATGATGGTGCATCGCTCGTATCATTTTGAGGAAGTCTTGTGATTCGTGTTTTTATTTACATAGAGTCGTCCCTTTGCACATCCTGTCCCTAGATTATCGATTTTCTCCTACTTCTCCCTATGGCGATGAAATGGTTTCGAACATGCACGTCCACTTGATGAAAGGATGTTACGTTCTTATCACTTCATCTGCTGTCACAGATTTCCAGTATGTTCCGAGGCGAGATATTACGAAGCGATCCGCGAGGACACTCCTACTCATGTATATTAAAGAGCTGCTGCTCTACTCCACATGTGTAAGAGAGGGTAGTGAGAAGCAGTTGTTCAGCGAGTTAGCAGAAGGCCGTCCATGCGACCCCAACATGGTGCATCTCGTGTGTCCCCTCAGGGAGCTCATGATGGATCGGTTTATTCCCCATTTCTAGGGCAGGTGGCCATAGAGGGTTCTTAGTAGACTTATGTGTGATCATGCACCCTAGTTTTAGGATAACCTTCCCGGCTTATGGAGTTATCTAGTTTAGGGGCATGTATTTCCTTAAGTATATTTTCTTTTATGGGTTTGCATAAGATAATGATGTATGAACATAACCCACCCTTTGAGTGAGGTTATTGTATGTAAATATATGCTATAATGTGCTTATGGATGTTATATGATGGAGCCTAAGTGATATGATGTGATATATTCTTAAACGTCTTATTATACCCCGCTTACTTGTTCACGTTGTACTCGGCTCATGTTTTCAATTATGTTTTTTTTATTTTTTTAAAAAAAAAATGGCTCGTAATTTCACTAAGTATTTTCAAATTATGAAGAAGGAACCAAAGTAAGGAGTAAAGTCTAGTCATTAATCAGATTCAACCTAGGTGTATTTGGTTAATAACTAGGGTGTTACATGATGATGTTTTGATGTGTTAGAATGTGTGGAAATTATGTATGATGAGGTAGGAACATTTCTATGCATGATAGGAGAGAAACTAGTTTTCTAGAAAAAATCGTAAAGTCAAGATTTAACATAGTTTTAACCCATTTATTTTTTGATACTTCCTAAACTATTTCAATGGGAATATAATCAGATTAGGATTGTTTAATCATGAAAAATTTGGTTACATTTGAAGTAGGATTGAATTTTTAGCACCTATAGAGAAACTAGTAACTAGAAAACCGTAAAAATGCAATTCTAGAACTCTTAGAACATTCAATTTTTAGAATCTGTCCAACACCCTCATAATATGGTAAACATGGTTTATAATTAGTTCTTAGGCATAGAAATGCCTCATAATTGATTTAGGTTTAATATATAGCTCCTTAGACGTAGACAGAACCAGGAAATGGTCTAAAACGTAAGTTCTAGAACCCCGTAATTGTAAGTTTATAACTCTGCCCTTAAGGAATGGTGCTGCCCAGATTTAATAAAAAGTATAAATGATAGTAAGATTTGTTAGAAGTAAATCCTTAGGTGCATAAGAGGTAGATAGAAAATGATAGAATAATTACATCTCAAGTTTAAGGCCCATAAGGGTCAAAGCATAAGATACCATAGGATCAAGAGCATGATGAATTTTCAATGTTGCTTGTGAATATACGAGAATGATTATGAGAACGCATGGAATTATGATGGAGGATGCATGTTTGATTGACTTATGTGGCATAAAGTAAATTTGGAAGAAATTCGGCATGCTGCTATTATGCTGCCGAATTTCTGACAAATTTGGGGACTTAGAAAGTTTTTGAAAAACCTATGAGATTTTATTTATGAGGTACTAAGATGAGTTCTCAGATGACACCGGTTTAGCTGAGCACCTCTACAGAACTCATGTGACATCGGCACCAAGATGAATTCTTGGGTGACACCGGTTCGGCCGAGCACCCCCAAGAAATGCCCCCTAGCCCGTACTGGATAAGTCGGGATTATGATTATGATACGCTTATCGGGATTGATAAGTAAGAACTAGTGATGACTAGTTAAGGTGTGAGCTCATAACCTAGAGATGTGACACGTTCTAGGTGACACCGGTTCGGCCGAGCACCCCCAAAACAATTGTCTTTTAGGATGGCCTATGAGGAAGTAAAGTATGATGATTATGTCACAAAGTTTTCCCATTTGAGATTCAATTGCCACTTTATGCCACTATTATGATGTTCTTAATGTTATGATTATTATTCTTGCATCAAGTAGAGTCATGCATACATTCTTTAATATATTACATCCATGACATTAAGAATCATACTAAAATGAATGGACCTTGGCTAACTATGTTTCAAAGCTTAAAAATGGACTTAATGCATGCTCACTTATTTTGTATACTAAACCTAAGGTTCCTGAGGACGTAGATGATGACACCTAGGTAGTAGGAGGCCCTACTGAGATTCTTTAGCAAGATTCTCACTCCCTCTATCTCTTTCTTCCCGTCACGTCTTCAGATGGCGATATTCGTGATTTTTGTGGACACCCCAACGTGAGAGGTGCATCATGATCCGAACCACGGGTCATACCATTTTGTGGGCCGCTGCGTCGTTTGTGTATTTATGTTCGTTGGACGGCCCTTTAGTCACCCTGTACATAGTCATCGATTCTCTCCTGCCTCACCTTTCGGCGATGACTTTGTGTTCGAGCGCGCACGCCCCCAAGAAAAGCAGATCCGCCGCACCCCACCGACAGCTTCTGCCATCCGAGACTACCCACAGTATGTGCCCCGCTCGCCCTTATCATTCTCTGAGACGGACCCATCAGAGGACTCTGCCACTCAGGTACCCTCCGAGGGATCCTCCCCCACTGTGCCGATGGACGTTGGGGAAGGTAGTGAGGTTTCTGTCACTTAGCCAGTACGTGGAGGACGGGTGAGGATGATTCCCTGTCGCGGAGCTCATACCCGACCGATGCAGCGCATAGCCACCCGGCCGAGATAGCCCAGTAGATCGGATACATCCCTCCTTTCCAGAGAGGCCCGTAGTAGGAGATGACTGTCGCGTTCTGGCGCTCAAGCTTTGACTAGGTTAGGATAGCCTTTTTTTGTCTTTAGGCTATCTATTTGTAGGCGCACTAGAGTTATGAGAGTTTCTTTTTATGCCTTTGTTGTACTTTCATTTTCCATGTATTTTTATTTCAGTTGCACTAAACTAAGTCCCACTCTTCATGAGTGGGCATATCATATTATATAAATATGCAGTTCAGTATTAATGTGATGTGCCTTTACTTGCTTTATGTCATGATGTTATGAGATGCTTGCTTTATTTCCTTACATGCTTTATTGTTCATCGTGTCGCGTTGCTCTCACTTTGCTTTTATAATTCAAAAAAAAAATTTACCAGTATTTCTGCTAAGTATTTTAAAGTAAAAAGGAAACTATGATGTAACTGACTAATGATTAACCTAAATATGTTCTAGATTATCGGGTTAAAAATTAGGATGTTACACGCTTTGTGACTTACAGTAACAGATCCTTGATGATTTCTTTACTTTCTGATCTTCAATCCAAGCTTTATGATGATGGCAGATTTGCGACTGTATTGATTGAAGATAGTAAAACATCTGGTCTTCAGATATTGCTTGATATCTTCATTATAAGTCTACTTTCTGATGTTCAGTGCTACTTTTTAAAGTCTCAAAACTTGGTTTCCTGCAGCACTGATATCTTTTCAAATCGTTAGCCCTTTTAAGCTTGTATAAGGATATAATTTTCATTTCCTTGTCAATTCATATATCTCAACATGAGATAAACTTGTTTACACATACAGAGTGAAATTTTATCCTTGTTTGAGTAAGCCTTGTTCTTGCTAAATGATAGAATCTTGTTATAATCTTACAAGAAACTGAAGACAATCATTAGTCATTCTTCAAAGTATTTTCTTTAAATTGGCTTTATTGTCATTCAAAACTAATTAGCACATCTTGAAAGGGTTTCAAAGCTAACAAGAAGAACTTGACCAGTTTAAGAAAATCAAAGTTTGGACACTCGTTAAAAGGCCCAAAGGAAAAACCATCATCCAAACAAAATGGGTGTTTAGGAACAAGATTGATGAAGCTGACAAAGTCATCCAGAACAAAGCAAGGTTGGTTACACAAGGTTATAATCAAGAATAGAAAATTGATTATGATGAAACCTTTACAACAATAGCTAGGTTAGAAGCTATAAGAATGCTACTTGCTTTTGTTGCCTTCAGGGATTCACTTTATACCAGATGGATGTGAAGTCTGTATTCTTAAACGGATTCCTTTCTGAGGAAGTATATGTGAAGTAGCCTCTTGGTTTTGAGTGTGAAGACCTTACCAACCATGTTTTCAAGCTGACTAAGGCACTCTATGGCCTGAAACAAGCTCCTCGAGCTTAGTATGAAAGACTGAGTACTTTTCTGCTGAAGAATGGGTTCAAGGGAAGTAAAGTAGATACTGCTCTTTTTACTCTTGAATAAGATAATCATTTCTAATAGTTCAAATATATGTTGACGACATTATATTTGGCGCCTCGATCATTCTCTCTATGAAAAGTTTTCAAAATTAATGCAGAGTGAATTTGAGATGAGCATGATAGGTAAACTCAAGTTTTTCCTCGGTTCACAAATAAAACAACAAAAAAGAAGGAATCCTAATCCATAAAGAAAAATGTACAAAAGAGCTTTTGAAAAAGTTTAATATGGATCATGTAACACCCTAATATTCGACTCAATACTGCTAGCATGTACTGAGGCCAAATATTAGTCATTACTTCTTGATTTAGTTCTATTATCTTTGAAATTACTTACTGAAAATACGAGCCAATTTTTTTTTCTTTTAAGACTCTTGGTAAAGTATGAGCCGCGTATAATGTAATCGCATGATATCATAAAGTGCGGAAATGTAAACACATAAAAGGCTCCATACCCAACATCATGAACACATATATTGAAATACCTCATACATTAATATATAAAATGCCCACCAATAATAGCAGGACTGTTCAATACATAGAATCCAATACAACTGAAAAGCAGGAAATACATGGAAACATAAAAGATACATTCAAGAGAACACCCATACCCAAGTGCATCTGAAGTGGATAACCTCAACACAAAAGAAGGTTTATCCTAACTACGTATTGTGTGTGCACTAAGGACTACCCTCTAAACCATACGGCTAAAGTCACGGGTAAGGTGGGATGTAGTCGATCCACGGGCGAAGCTCAGCAGGAGTGGAGACTTGGGCATGTCCTCCGCATTGAGGTTGCATCTCAGGCATCCGGGCCCTCCATGGCTGGGTAACCGTCTCCTCGCTGCCTACTGGCATACGTGGGGGAGTGGGGGCAGAGTCTTCTCCATACATATGGGCGGGTGGATCCTCCGATGGGTCCTCCTGCGAATCTGCGAGCAGTGCGTGCTCAGTGATGCCCAAGCACTGCGGTGTAGGTCGAGAGAATCCTCTGTTCTTGGCGTGCGGCTGCGCTCAAAAACCATATCGTCACCATAAGGCGACATCGGTGAGAAAAGAAAGCTATCTACAAGATGAGCAAACAGCCGTCCGGGGAACATGAAAACACGAACTGTGCAGCGACCCTCAAAATGGTAAGATCCGTGCTCCGGATCATGGTGGAACTCCTACATAGGTGTCTCAATATAGAGCACGAACGTCGCTATCCGAATTTAGAGACGTGACGGAAAGAAAAAGATAGAGGGAGTGAGATTTCTTACTAAAGAAACTCAGTAGGGTTTTTCCTTATATCTAAGTGTCATCATCTACATTTCCAGGGACCTCAGTTTCTTAGTAAAACCATGGGCATATAATGGTTCAGTTATGAAGTTCAAAAATGTTAACTTCTGAGGCCCGTTCCTTTTAATTCTAAAAACCTCTTGGTTACATAGTCTATAAATCATGAAACCCGAATCATAAATCATGGTTCCTTATATCATGGATCATGGCACATAAACTCATAACTCATGGTGCATAAAATCATAGTTCTTAGAACATGGTACATGGTAACTTATCTTGTTTACTTTAGGTGACATTCAAACCTCATCATTTTCTTCCTGGGGCCACCTTAACTGATCTCCCTTTGGAGAAACTTCTAGGTTATGAGCTCATACCATACTAGTCGTCACTAGCACATGGACTTATCCCTTTTGATAAGTTAAAGGTCCCGACTTAAAGTACGGGTCTAGGGGGCTAGAATCACCTCATCCTACCCTTAGTTTGGTGGTTCAAGGATCATTTTCTCATAGTTTAAGTCACCTTAAATCTTAGCATGTTTATTGAGATGCCACTTAGTTCATACATGTCCCATATCTATTATTACAACATAGGCATCTCTAAGTTCTTGAAGAACAATCACATGCAATAATAAAACAATCATTTAAGAATAATAGTTCACATAGCATCATACGAGTCATGAGGTAAACACCAATTCATCATTCATAGAGTAAATGCTTAAACCTTTCCCTTAAGAGTAAAAATCCTTACTCGGGTAACCTCAAACTTTCAACTTATTGTCTTATGTCTCTAAGGGATGGATTAACCTTATTACCACAATTTATTAAGTCCTAAAACTTAATTAATTATGGCTGGACAGCATTAGGCAGTAAGCTAAATTAGATGAATTACGATGTTCTAAAAGATGCATTTTAAACCCTTTCTCACATCCAACTTCTTCTATGATGCAACAATTAATACCTAAGCTAATTATGAGTCACTCTCACTGATCTAGACATCATATAATGTGATTCTATGGATGTTAATTAAGCTGGAACAGAATTTATATTTTCTATACCTATAGGGGCCTAGAATTCACATTTCAAGCAATTAAGGTTACTAAGCATGCTCCACAATGTCTAGAACAATTATCATATACTTGGCAAGGTATTTAAACATATTTAGACCTCCCAAAACATGATTTAAGGTGCTGGAAATGAACAAGGCAGGATCGAAAATTTAAGATCATCAAATCATGTATAAACTTCCTTTTCAATGTACATAGGTAGCTAGTTTCTCTTGGAACAATTTTAGGACTTCAAAAACATCTTAGAAATCAATTTATATTGTCAAGAACTCTTATAAAATACATGGGGCAGTAGCTTTTTAGTTTCACTCATGGTTGAGATCCTAAATATAAGAACATACTCAAAATACCTTTAAATGTCACCAATGTTTAGGAAAAACTTAAAACATAAACTATAGGCTCTTGTAACTAACGAAAACTCATCCTAGAGCTTTCATCATCACATGGCTGGATGCATTTTCAAGAAGATACCTCCTTGATCTAACTATTCTCAAGATGAAATGGGCAAATCTTTGAGCTCTAGTAGTTTTAGGTGATAGCATAAGAGTAAACGTGCTATGCATTCCATTTTTATAGTCCATTAGGAAGTAAAGTGACAGCTCAAAGTAAATATGAGATGCACATTCATTTTTAGTCTTTGAGTTTAGTGATGACTTGAAATATAACATGAAATGCAAAGCTTGAATTTAAACGTGCATTATGCAAGTTCATTCTTTATCTTGGGGTTTAGTGATAGCATAGGAAGTAAATGTGCTATGCAAAGCATAAAATAAACATGAATGCAAGTTGCTTTTATATCTTGTCTAGAGCTCTTGCAAGACCTTAAAAAGGAACATAGTTCCAACCCAAACCTCATCCTCACAAGAAAAGAAAACTATTAGTGCTAAGATATTCAAAATAAATAATAACCTCAAAGGTTTTGAAAGTGGCCGAATCTTCATCAAGAAGAATGAACCATTTTAAACTCTAGGGACCAAGATCTTGATGATATATGACATCAACATCCTAAGTCCTCATCATTGAGTACATAGATTCCTTCAAAACCAACATTTAAAACAAAGTTCATGCCAAAGAAGAAAGCAAAACTGAAACCATACTTGATTTAGGGTCAAAGTTTCAAGCTTTAGAGTTTGTTCATGTGACAAGCATCCACATGAAACCCTCATCATCAAGCTTCCATTTTTCCAAGTCTTAGAAGCCTCCATGGCTAAAAATATAAAAAGAAAAGGGGAAGTCCAAAAAGTGTTCAAGAGAAACATAAACTCCTTCTTTACTCAACCTTGAAAAAGGATGAAACTTTCCTTTTAAAAAAGATTCAAACTTTAGGGGTTGTTAAGTGACAAGCACCATCATGACACCCTCATCATCAACCTTTCATTTTTCTAAATGTTAAAGGCCTTCATGGCCGAAAAACATGGGGAGGAAAAGAAAGAAGATCCAAAATGTTCAAGAGAAACATAAACTCACCTTCAACTAAACTTGTAAAAGATGAAGCTTTTCTTTAAGAAGAACTCAAGTTTTAGAGGTCTCATGAGATATGGACTCATGGTCACATCTAGAGAACACTCATCATCAAGCCATCATATTTAAGCCCTTGAGGCCGAAAACTAAAGGAAAAGGAAAGGAAGAAACCGAAAAAGAAAATAACATGGAGGTTCAACCATTCATCATTTCCCAACAAGATTTCAAACATAAAGGTCAAAGACATATTTAGAAAGGTTCCCTACCTTGTGTTTTTTGAAAAAGAAAGGAAGAACTTTGAGCTTGAAGAACTCTTGAAAGCTTGAAAGAAAGAGAAAGTAAGAAAGCTTGGGACTTTTTGAGAAGTGAGCAAAAGAATGAAGTTGTGTAGTGTTGTGTATGTATAGACAAATGAATCATGAAGGAGTGGAGGGGAAGGAGCATGGCCAAAGCTTCTTCAAGAAGGAAGAGGGAAGAAAAATCTACTTGTGTTGTCATTCATGGTGTGATTGAAAGCATAGTAGGCATAGGTCATAAGATGGCTTTTAAAAGACAACTTGATTGACTACATAAAATACATTTCTTTTGAATTTTGGGGGGAGAGTGGCCGAAAATCATAAGGCCAGGGGAGGGAAGATTTCATTCAATTTAATCATGTACTAGTGAGGTGTTTAGGAGCAAACAAAGTTAGGTCACTAATTAAGGTTGTGTAACCAAGTGTTTAGGTAAACTAATTAGGTGATTAGGGCCATGAATTCCTTGGATTAAGAGTGGTCTTGTAGGATTAATGGAGTCAAACTTCTATGACTATTGATTAAAGTGTGACAACTTTTTCTTGGAAATGGGAGTGTGAATAGTGAAAACACTATTCATAGTTGCTTTTTCTTTAAAGAAAGAAAAGAATTAGAAATGAGTTTTAAATTTCCTTAAGAAATTTTAGGTTCTAATCAACCTCAAATAATTATTTTAGCTCTAGATTAATTAAGGAAATTAATTAACTTTTCATTAGAGCCTAATATTGCTTATGTTTAAGTTAAGTAACTTATTAGGCTTAAAATGCATTAAGCAAGGGTAAAATCGTAATTTTTATCAAAAGTTGCCCGGGACCTCCGAGACTTAAACCAACATAGTTCATGCCTTAAAATCATCATTTTTGATCTCCGGGACAAGTCCAGGTCGGAGTCAAAACTTGAAACTGCCTTAAATCTGTGCAAGGGTATTTTGGTCATTTACGCACAGAAACCTCAAAAACGAGATTTTTCTGCTTGTTAAACATTCATATACATATAATCCCCTTCGTATATCATAAAGGCCTTGTAAGGATGGCTGAGGCCGGCCGTCCTCGTGTTTCAGGTAAAAATGACCTTAGGGGCATTTTGGTCATTTATAAGTTTAGAGAAAAACGGGGCGTTACAGATCAGGCCAAACCCATGAGTACTCCCATGCATCCATCTCAAATCACTGATGCTAATGAGAATGGTGAAAAGTTATCAGAAAGTATCTGCAAAGGAAAGATAGGTTCACTTTTATATCTTACAGCAAGTAGGCCTGACATTTAATTAAGTATGGAGATTTGTGCTAGATTTCAATCTAACCCAAAGCAATCATACTTAAATGTTGTTAAAAGAATTTTGAGATACTTATCCAGTGCTACTAATCTTTGTCTATGGTATGAGAAAGGTACATTCTATAAGATTGTAGGTTATTGCGATGCTGACTTTGCTAGAGATAGAATAGAGAAAAAGAGCACAAGTGGATGTTGTTGTTTCTTTGGAAAAAGCCTAATTACTTAGTCTGTAAGAAGTAGAATACCACCGCACTCTCTACTGCTAAAGTAGAATATATAGCTGTTTGAAACTGCTGCACTCAGATGCTGTGGATAAGGAACAAGCTAGAAGATTTTCCAAAATCCTATCTTCTGTGATAATACTAGTGCTATTAATCTTACTAAGAATCTTATCTAGTACTCCAGATCCAAACATATCAATGTTAAGGATCATTTTATTCATGATCATGTTAAAAAAGAAGATGTTGAGTTAACATTTGTGAATATTGAAGACTAAATGTCTGATATATTCATAAAACCATTAGCTGAAGATTGCTTTTGTGCTTTGAGAAGGCTTTTGAACTTAAAATATTTTAAATCTACATAAGCATTCATGCACAAACATCTCTGGGTATCCCCTTGCACTACTCTGAGCTAAAGCCCATATCAAGACATCAGTTTGGAAGTTCAGAACATCAATTGCAAGGACAAAAAAAATCAGTTAGAGGATCAGAAAGTCAGTTTGTAAACTCAAAAAAAGGACATAGCAATAAGAAAGAAGAACTGAAGACTAGCAAATAGAATATATTTGATCACACAAGGTTAAAATCAGAAGATGAATGAAGCATGAGAAAAATGTGTTCATTCATTGGATCAAAAAGTGAAAATAGAGCTAGGAAACTAACCATGTTCAGAAAGTAACTTCAAAAATCACTCCTTCTGAAAAGAATGAAAAAGGTGGGATAATTTTCACTCCTTTTATTTTCTTTCTCCCACGTTGTTTCACCTTCAGTCATCCATGTCTCATCACTTAAATAACCCCCCACTTTTCATACGCTACAATTTTACCATCATCTTCAACCTCACACCACCAAAATCATTTTTTTTCTCCTACTCACAAACCTTCTCTATAATCGCTCTCTTTCTCTTAAACCCTCTCAAGACTCAATCTTATCTCTTATTCCTTTGTTTCTTCATCTTTCATATACTCAAGAAATGGCTAAAGGAAAACACTTTGATGGATGCATTGTCAACATGGTAATTTTTCTCATGTATGACGAACCCACGCATCAGCAATACTACACTGAGAACTTCTTTCAGAGGCCAATAGCTCTCAGGAAAAAGCTAGGATAGGAGCTGATGATTCAAGTCCTCATCCTATTGGAAGTTATCTCCTTCTAGGGATGGGAATTGTTTCTTAACCTTACCGACTGGGTATCACAGGGATGGTCATCACCTTTTATTCCCAATTGGTGCAAGTGTCCAAATCTATGCTGACCTCTTACATCAGAGGTTTTGACATGGAGCTCAGTATAGCCAACCTCTCAAACATCATCCATGCTCCTGACGAAGGACTCATAAGCTCGTCAAATGAGAACTAGTTCACGACTCTTGGAGTCTCAGTAGAGGAGGTCTCCAGATATCTCACGGACTTTCCCAAACACCAACTTGGCGAGATAACTACTGCCATGATGAACTCCAGGGCAAGCCAAGTCTTCATCCTCATCTAGTTCTCTCTGCTCCTAAGGCTAGGAAGCACGCATCTGCTGGTAAGGATAGACTGCATGTTACTTTTCTCTCTATTGGCAAAGAGAAAGGTAAACTTTCCTGGACTAATCTTTGACTACTTGCTTAATACCATCTCTCTAGAGAAGAGGAGAAATGTTGTTGTTCCTTATAGGATTCTGCTGACCAAGATTTTTGAACACTTGCATTACCCATTAATAAACAAATGGTACGAGTATATGAAAGGTACTGTGAACTTTTTCAACTCTTTCAGAACCCTAAGGAAGCCCACTGATGCTGCCATATTTGGGGTTAAAAGAAAAAGCCTGAGAATAAGAGATACAACCATGGAAAAAGCCATTGCGAAGAATGAGGGAAGAGGAAGAAAAAGAAGAATAATACTTCTTGAAGACAGTTCTAAGGATAGTAAAAGGCTTAAACTGATTATAAGATACGGTGGAAAACCTTCTCACTCATCCATATTCTCATAATTTGAAAAAGAAACAAGTTCAGAAACACCGAAAAATGTGCATATCATTAAAGCCAAGTAAAGGGAAGAAGAATCTTCCTCCTCATCTGAGACATCAAATTCTGAAGATACATCTTCAAAGGATGAGCAAGGCAAGGAAAGTCCTCAAGAAAGCACACCTATGGTCACTGCCTCTGCTAAAGAAGATCCTTCCTTTTCCCATTCTAACTATTCTAGAACCAAATGCTACTGCTAAACCCTTCATCCCAGCTCCTATGGTCCCTTTAAAAACTCTTGCTCAAAGGACAATCCCTCATCTTGCCAACCTCCATCAGTATCACATCCAAACTTTACGAAAGTTCAGTTACTTCTAAGAGAGCAACGCCTCATCAACAACCGGCTAAATGATATAGAAGCTCAGTCATGAAGACATGAAGCTCTATTGTTGGAGATTCTTCATGAAGTTAGGCACCAAAGCCGATGATGTTGTTTCTGGTTTCCAGTACACCTCCTTTTTGCTAATAACAAAAAAGGGAAAAGGAAGAGAAGAAAATCTTGTGCTAATGAAAATCAGGGGGAGCCATCTTAGAAACATTCATTTTTTTTACATTGACATTTGTTTTTTTATGAACATTTTCTTTAGTATATTTTTGTTTCATTATGGGCATCATTTTCTCTTTTTACTTTGTTACTTGTGTTTTTTTTTTAATAGATATGATCTTTTTAAATCTTTTTCTTCTTATCTATTGCTCTGATATATCGGTATTCAGTACATGCGCTATGTTTCATGTTTTGCTCTTATAAGGTTTTGTGTGGTGCGTGCGCATACACACACACACACACAGATATATATACCTGCATACCATGATAGATATATTTTTGCTTAGCTAATCGGAAATACTAATGTTAATGTATGCATGTTCATTAGATCTAGTCAATATGTTGCTACATCAGCTTTCTATTCGTGTTTTAAGGCCTACATATATCAACCTCTATCTATATGATTAGCTCTGGAACATATCGTGTCATATGCTCTATTGGAGTTGCAATTCTTGTGCGCGCATACATATAGACCACGTTTATACGGTATTAAAGGTTTTTCCTTGTTTTCAAAAAAACATATGCTTAGGTACACAATGTAACGAAGTTTTTTTTAAAAGTTTGAAAAATGATGTTCTGTTATAACTAGGGATCAATCCCTGTTAAGCCTCAGAAACCTCGTGTCATATTCGAGATATTTTGTGAAATAAGGGTTTTTATGAGCTTCAGAAACTTCAAAGTGCGTGCAAAGTTTTTTTTTTTTTTATCAAAAGTTTTCAACATTTGAGTCATGCATCAAGTCTCAAAAAATGTTTGGATAAAGATGTGTTGAATAAGAAATCATATCAAGAGTAAAATATCACAAGTATTACTCGCTTCATTCAAACATCTTTCTCTTTTTCAAAAGAGTTATAATGACTAAACATCATCCTATTTTTTTAAGCTTAAATGATCTTTTTTTTTTCTCTTTCTCTAACACCTCTCATAAAGTACTCTAAGTAACTTTAAAAATCTTAAAAGAGATAGAAGCAGCTCTAATTTAAGCCACTTAAGGCAATTTAAACGTGTTTATCATGCATTAAGAAAATGACTCTCTGAAAGTCACATCTTATGATATGTTGAAAGAAATTGGTTTTATTTTACTCCATATTATATTATATTTCTTTTAATATCTCTTTAAAAGATTTTTTTTTCTATTAATTTGTCATCATTAAAAAATGAAAATTTTTAGCTCCAGAACCCTTTGTTAGCACCCAATTTTGGTTAGGTTACAAAAAAATAGTTTTTTTTATGAATGCAAAAATTGAAAAAAAAAAAAGAGAAAATGTTGAAAAAAAATCAAAATAAAAATCAAATCTTCTTTTTTTAAGTTGATTACTTTGCATTTATTCACTGATTCTAATCTGATTTATTCTGTGAATTAGTTTGATTTTAATTAGTACCAATTAGCGTCAGGTTAAATAATTCTTTCATTAATTATATTGGGGTGAAAATTGTGTATAAGTAGTTTTTGTTAGTGAGTCAAAATGGGAGGCACTGAACAAAGAGAGACCTAGTAAGGCGGTACCATTCCATCTTCACCGTCATAAACCCATCTAATTTCCACCATCACCACCATTGACCTTTCACAGAAGTATCACCAGCCAAACCACAACACATTTTGCCAAACCCACAACCACAGCCACCACCCTCCACCATCAACACTCACCCTCTCTATAAGACAACCACCACCATATTCCTCCATCGTCATCGACATAGCCCTCCCATCAACGCCACTGTCATCTCCATTAACCTCCACAATAACTATCAACCACACCACCATTAAGCACTACCTCCTTCAAACGATAGCCAGCCATTGACTTTGTTTCCCATCATAGAGCCACAAAACCCAGCCATTCCAGCAAAGCTTAGACATGGGTCCGCAGCCTCCGTGAAATAGCAGCACCACCACCGTGCAATTCAACCCTCGCTAGTCGTCTGCGAGCGGTCCGTCATCACGGGTGCTGCCAGTGCCGTGCCTCGCGGTTCGTCATCCTCGTGTTGTGCGCGCCGCCACTTGCCGCGTGAGTTCTCACGTCCTTGCTTCCTTTTCTTTTGACTTGCGCGACCGACGTTGAGGTAGTTTTCGTTCCTTTATTATTTAGGTTAGTCATTCTTCTAGCCACCATTTGTTCATTTTGACGTGGTCAGCGTTTGGTTTCTTTAATTAGTTTGCTTTTTTTTTTTAATAAAATATGCGTATTGCTCTTAGGTGGTCATCATAATTTGGTCATTTGAGACGAGATTGTCCTTAGAATTAAAAGCATAAAAGTACAAACAAACAAAAAAAGAAAGAAAGAATTTTGAATTGTTGCAATGTTTGAGTTTGGTTCTAGATTGTTTTATTCTTTTTTTTTATATTAACCTCTTTGATAAATAATAAAATTCCGCCTTTCTAACTTTTCTTTTAAATCCGTGAAATAGTCAATACTTGTCACTCAAGAGTTGGTTCCTCCTTCATTATTGTTGAAAAGTAAAGGATTTACTGAATAGCCTATTGTGACCTTGATGAATTCTATGCAAAATGGATTTTATGTCTTTTAATTCTTTTTTTAAAAAATAAAATTAACTTAACACAAAATTATTTTTTAGAAGAACTATATGATTTTAAGTTCCTCATCCTATCAGAGGATAGTAGAAGTAGATATTTTCTGTCAAGTCAAAAATAAATTTTTCTAAATTTTCTTCCTTTTCTTTTGTAAATATTTATTATTAATTTTATAAATATTTTTCAGACTTTATTTTTTTAGGGAAAACATAAATTATTAAAGTTATTTTAATTTGCACAACAAACTTTGGGTAATCGTTATAAAATATATGTATTAGGGTGTAGTGGAATTAAGTTTCCACAATTTTCTAATCATAATCAAACTTCTGAATTCAATTTATTTTAAAAAACTAGTTTTGTCAAATTAAAAGGGTTTTCCAATTTTTTCCCATAAATAAAAATCGGTGGCGACTCCATTAACCTATTGAAAACCTTTTGAAGATTACAATCTTTTTCTCGTCGCAGTGCTCCCCATCCGGGACGTTGTAATACCCTTCAAAAAGCTTTATTGCAAAAAGTTTTACGTGATAATACAACCAATTTAAAGAAAATATTTTGAAGAAAATAATAGATTCTTCCATTTGTGTATCATGTTTCTTGAAGCGTAAATAATTTTACTCTACATGTGTAAACATGATATATCTTATTTAAAGAGATAAGAATTCAATGAAAGTGAAATTTATATCATGAATTAAATGTATACATGTTTAAGGGGCTGAAGAAAGTTATTATATAAAAGAAACCAAGGAACGGATCTTCAGATAATAAGACGTGACTTCAGAAAGTATGCTTAAAGTGAAGATATCTATCCAGCTCTGAAGCATATGTGTTCTACAAACTTCAATTATTATGATCACAATTATCTCATCATCTACAAGTTTTGATTGAAGACTGAAAGATCAAATATATATCACCGAACTAATACCGCACTTCAGAAAGTTCACCTAACAATGAAACGGTACGTTCTATAAGAAAAGGAGGAAAATTTGAAATTCAAATTTAAAGTCAATCCCAATCACTAACTGGCACGTCATCTTTTTTGCCAACTTGGTCAACCACTCTAGCTTCTAAAAGGAAAGTTTAGAAACCTCGTTCAAAAAGTAAAAAGTAGTTTTGAAGGCAACATTAGAAACCTCTATTTCACAATGGCTCTAGCAATAGCTCTGACAGACAACAAGCTACTCCTTTAGATTGCTTTTCCAAGACACAAATAGATGATCAACACATATTATTAGGACAACTAATCAACGGCAACGGTCATAAATGAAGACCTTCTATAAATAGAGATGTTGTTGGCTTCAATTCGAAGAGACTAACGCCGCACAAGAGCAAAAATGCTTCAAAAATTTCTTTTCATCCCCTATATATTTCATTACAATAATAAGTTTCTTGCTTGTAAAAATCTTCTTACTACATTCTTAGTTGATCATACGTTCTTCCAAGGAAGAATTATAGAAAGAAGTCTTTCAAGTTTGTTATTGTATATCTTGAGAAAAACTTGATTGTAGGTTAGTTTGAGTGGCAACCCAAACATAAGCCTCTTGTAACCTCAAGCTAGTAGTGATTGGTGTAAGATAGCTTGAAGAGGTTAAGCAAAAACTACTTGCAACGTGATATTAGAAGTTACTACTGGTCACAATTTAGCTTAGAGAGGCTAGTACAAAACTACTCGAGTTAGCTTGGAGAGACTAGTACCATACTACCCGAATTAGCTTGGAGAGGCTAGTGCAAGAATACTCAAGTTTAGCTTGAAGAAGCTGGTGAAGAACTACTTGGTTTGTGATAGTAGAGTTTACTATTGGTCACAGGTAAAAGCTTGGGAAGGCTAATGCAAAGACTATCATGTAACTTTCTTAGTTTGAGAAAGGGTTTAGTGGCACTCAACTGTTGTTAAGAAGTGAATGTAGGCCGGTTAGCTAAACTAGTATAAAAACCTTTGTATAGTATCTCTCTCTCTCTCCCCTTTAATTTAACTCCTTTTTATCTCCCGCATCTAAACAGATTAAACTATGTTTTCTGAACAATTGTCTTTTACACGTTTTATCTTATTAGTTGTTGTTAAGAAAGTAGCTTTCTAATAACATTAATGTTGTTTCCACTGCACTTCAAGCTCATAGATTGATAGTTTGCTTAAGTTTTCAAAAGCTAAAAGGGGAAAGAAAAAGCAAAGCACAATTTAACCCCCCTTCTCGTGCGCTTTTCTACCTACAGTGTTGGTTTCCTGTTGTTTTGTCTTAATTTCTTTCGACTTAATCTTTGTTCTTTCATTCACTATCTTATAATGTTTTACATATTTGTTTTAATTGTTTATAGGTCATAGATTTATCTTAAAACCTTATACGTGGGTGTCTTAACTTGCAAATTTTGAGTTAGTACTCTCTTGGTTCAAGATAGTTGAGAGTGTAGTGATTAATTGTACATAGGACTTACAATTTTAAGGTTGTCTTAGTTTTGACATTCTGAGCACCAAATGATACTGTGATTTGGTTTTTTTGAATGTCTTATTTTGATTTTCGGTACTTAACTCTTTCTGTTTAATTAGTCTTCATGCTTGAAATTCATACTTTGGTTAGTTTCAAAGAATCCGTAGTTGCATCATTTTTGTTTGTTTTAAACATTTCTTTACTGGACTACATATATTTCTGCGTCAATGTCAATTCTTTTGATTTAAATTGTTTTAATCTATGTTCACTTGCTTCAAATTTAAAGATTAAACTTTTTTTAGCCTCAAGTTTAATCTTATAGTTGATATGTTTGTGTTATGCCTCTTTACAAACCGTTGTCTGAGATTTTGTCATTTCTATTTCACTGAATTATGTTAATCATATTCAATGTATATGTTAATCCTAATAATGGCTTTTATTCTTCCAATTCAGCGATTTAATTGGTTCTTTGCAAAGATTACTTTTTGTTTTGAGTTATAACTCCATACAGTAGTAGCTCAAGGAATGTTGTAGTAGCAACATTGTTGGGCATATGCACTTATTCTGGCAATGGAGCTCATGTTATTTGGTGTTTCGAGGAATCATCTCTATGTTTCTAAAACAATATGCTCGTTATGAATTTTTATTTGCTGTGATTTAGAGTAACACTGAGTTTGTGTCAATCGTATTCTATTGACAGGTTGAGAACTAATAATGGGATAATAAAAGACAAGGTGTGGTATATTTGAAGATAATCACTGATTGTAAAATTGAATTCACTAACAAATTCTCAACAAATCCAAGATAATTATGTCATATTGTAAATTTGATATTGTAATATAGGAGGTCAATTCGTACGTATTTTTTTATTTTGAACGAACTCAAGTGTTCAATTGATATGGTTTTTTGATGTGAAGTGTTCAATTTATGTTAGCTTTAAAGTTTTACTGTTGTATGCTTTATTAGCTTATGATTTGGTCCTTTTTTTTTTGTTTGTTTTGGTCTGATGATTTGGTCCTTTAACATATATCTTTGTATCAGTATGTACTTTGGGCTCTTGATCTTCCTTGATGATCAACGGGTTGATTGAGCTTTTGCCTTGAATTTATTAGAATTTGGAAATCATGATAAATAGTAAAGAATTGAAGGTTCTTACAATATAATCTTAATTATTTTTGAAATAATTGGAAGTTTCATTAGTGTTTAATAAGCCGCAACATAATGAAAGAACTATATGTGGTTACTACTATAACTTTTAAATTTTTCGTTAGTTTGTAGTTAATTTGGTCAAGTAAGATGTGTTTAAATATTTTATGTTTTAAAAAAATTATGTTCATTTCTCAAGTTGAAGTTATTTAATCTTTTTATTATTATTATTATTATTATTATTTTGGGTTCTTCATCTTACAAATGAGAGATTATTTTTATGGGTAACAGGCTTATTTAAAATTTACCAAATGTAATAAATTGAAAATCAAAAGCAATATCAAAATAACAAACAATAGGTAATAAATTTGAAGTTATAAATTATAAGATTATAAGCTAATGTTGATATATCATATAGTTAACTTTATTCCTTACCAAAAAAAAAAAATATAGTTAACTTTATGAGTCCAATTGTGATTGTTATCTGGTACAAGAAAATAATTTAAGATTTAATTATTTCATATTCATGTGAGTGTTCAAAAATATTTTGCTATCAACTTTTATGTTGTTAAGTTAAACTTTTTCATGCTGATTGTAGTTGAAAGAAAAAAATTATTTAAGTTACAATTGTTAATGATTTGATAGGGGCTTGATAAAGTGTAATTGTAGCATTATTTTGAAAGTAGACTAAGGATTAGTTAGTCCACCTTTTGTTGGGGACCAGCATTAATCCCATTTATTATTTAAAACCATTAGATTCTTTTTTAACGGTTCATATTCAACAAAAACAAAACAAAATCTTAATATTTTTGAAGTTACATTTTTTGTTTTTGTAAAGTCAAGTTACATATCTATCCTCCACCATAACATTATATTTTCACACAACCTATCATTGCCTCTCTCTCTCTACTATCTCTCTCCAACACCACAACACCATTTCAAACACTCTCCTCTTCCCCCAACAACAACAAGCTCTCCTTCATCCTATTCCAAGTGATTGGTAGCTACTCACCCACCAACTACAACCTAGAACCCAACACTATTGCATGCAGCTACCAAGAGCCTCAATATATACACCCCAACAAAGTGGATCCATAATGTTATTGTACATTGAAAAATGCAGACAAAGTTAAAATTTTTTGGGTTCCAAAATGGTACATAGATGAGATTGTGAGAACAAAAGGGAAAGTTGATCTACAATTGCGTGCAAAGTTTGCATATAGAATGGATCCATTAAAGACAGACCCAGTTTGCTTTTTTTTTTTTAATGTAACCAAACTACAAAATTGGATCTACCGAAGCTTTTCTCTTGGAAGATGACCCACACAAATGAGGCGTGCTCTAGAGACTTTGATGATACTTGGGAAGATCAACAAACTACTACTTCTATTATTTGATTGATTTGTGATTATGTAGTTCAATCAGTAATCTCTCTTTGTCTTTTTTAATTAGTTTGATACAAAGCTAGCTAGGCCACAGAGCTTAAGGTTGACAGGGATGATGGTGTTGTGGAGAGGGAGAAGGATGATGGGGTTATAGGAACAACTGCAAAAGGAGGAGAGAAAAAAAAAGCATGTGGCAAAATAGAAAATACTACAAAAAATTAGGTTAACTTAGTAATTTGGGAGGTGCACTATCCCTAGTCCTCAACACAGGGCGAACTAAGGAATCTTGAGCCTTGAAAGTATATATCAAATACGATGGTATTTTAAACTATATCAGTGGTTTGTAAAGCTTGCATTAAAATGATGGCACAGGATAAGTTGGCCCCCCTTACGTTGGGGATCAACATTAGTCTCATTCTAAAAATAACAAAACAGTCATTTTGTAGGTTGTTTAAATAGTGCATAAAATTTATCAAATTGCAAATAGCCCCTTTGCATTTTTAGGGTTTATTTCCAGAGAAGGTGACCCATTGGCCATTGAAGAACAAAAGGGTTGAGGTGGCCCCTTGGCGATCGTGAGTTCCTAGATCTTATTCTAACCTCCGTCCTAGGTCGAGGTTTGAGGGTCCTGTCGTCAAGGGCTCAGCCTCTGTTGTTGCTCCTATCGTGGGTCGAGAGTTTGTCTTCCTATGTTGCTTTGCTGGCCCCTTGGCGAGCTCCGCAACTACGCTGCCGTTGAAATCCGTCGTGTCCTTTCCCGCTTCTCCTCCTATCTCACTATAATCATGGATAACTTCGACAGCCTCACCATTAATCGAATCAACTTTGATTAGGTACTTTTCCTTTCCTCTTCAATTTCAATCCTTTTTTCTTGATCTTTTTTCCAGTTTAAGGTTTCCATGCTAAGAATTTGTATACATCCTTCTTGCTGTAAAATTACTTGGGGTTTTTTTTGCTGCAAATTTAATTAGGACTTTATTGCTACAAAGTTATTTAGTGTTCTCTTGGTACATTTTGTTTTTAATTTCTTTTCTTCTTCTGTCAATTGTGATACAGTTCTTGACACAAATTTATTTAGTGCTTTCTTGGTGCAAGCTTATTTATGGTTTTCTTGGTACAAATTTAATTGGGTTTTTATTCTCTTTTTTTTTGGTTGAATTGCTGGGATTTATGTTACAACAAGATGCATTTCTTTTTATTTGTGGAGAGTTCGTCACCCTGCATCATGGTTGTAGGTCTGGGGTGAGCTTCCATTGTGGGTTAGATTGAATCGAAGTTTGGTATATGCTCTCCCTCACGATTGAAGGCTCGTCACTTTTTGAAAGGAATGTGAGAAAAGGCATTTTGGCACATTGAAGTTGAAGATCCCAAAGTCGACTGCACAAAAAGGTTTGATTGTGAACTTCGTGCAGTCATCCCTGCTTTTTATCATTATTAGGCTTGACTTTGTTATTGGAGTGAAAGAGTTAAGCTAGTATGATAAAAGGTTAGACGTGGGTCTGTCTGAACTCAGCTCATTTAGGTACCCTTTATTAGATTTAACCAAAACCATTTCATGGTTTGTACATAGTAAAACTATTTTTTTTAATCATTGATAACAAAAAATTAGGTGCATTCCTCCTCAGTCATTCTACCAAACCAATGGTACAAGAGTGAAAACTTACAGAATTTCATACTTGATTAGGCTTCTTATTTTCTCCTTTTCTGATTAAAATTTAGAGTGTAAAATTTTTATGCACAACATTACTTATTTCACTTTTTTTTATTCTTTGGTCAGAAACTTATTTCTCTCTTCAAATGAAAAAATAATTTACTTATTAAATTTTAGAATCAAATGTCCACTCTCTAGGGAAGTCCCAGCTTCTAGACCAAAATTTGTATGGGCTATGCACTAACCTAAACCACTATCCTTTTTCTTATTTTTTATTTTCAATTATTTTTAGCTTTGATGATTTTGAAGTGACCAAAGTAATATAGATCCACATTGTTTCCTATCCCTAATGCTAACTTATGAAGGTAAATTTACACCGTGTTTTAAATGTTATGGACAAACACCTTAATTTGTTGGACCATATCATTGTTGGAAAATCTGTCGCCTTTGAGTGCTTTTGATTATGATTAACCCAATGATCATACATTTGTAGGGATAATCTATACCATTATTTGTGACTAGTGAAGATCCTGTTGGTGGCTGGACTGGTTCTTGAAATGGACGAGGTAACTTTTTTCCATGAACGTAATTAACAAAGTAAATGAGGGGCTTCTGAGTTGTCTAAGAGAGTTGTTTATGTCAAAGTGTGTGATTGTAATGGAAATTATTTATTTTTCCAGGAAGAAAGGACAAATGAGCATGCAACTAGTCAGGAGTCTTTGATAGACAAAGAGCCCATTAATGGGGACACGATGGATAAGGAGCATAGCGATAAGGATGTTACTAATGGGGAGCCTATTGAGGATGATGAGATGTATGGGGTTCTGTTTCATGAGGATGATATGGTTGATTATATACACATGCACAATGATCATTATGGTATTGACTCCATGGAAGACATAGGGGTCATTGAGTTCTGGAATTTACATGAAAATGACGTTAGAAATTATCATTTTGGTGATAATGCACTAGCCTATGAGTTTTACAATAAGTTTGCAAAGAATAGAGGATTTAGTGCAAGGAAAAACAAGACTA
This sequence comes from Dalbergia cochinchinensis, assembly GCA_031216125.1. Classification (NCBI taxonomy): domain Eukaryota; kingdom Viridiplantae; phylum Streptophyta; class Magnoliopsida; order Fabales; family Fabaceae; genus Dalbergia; species Dalbergia cochinchinensis. The sequence continues at coordinate 28,381,493 of CM062371.1, forward strand.
GGACGAATAAGGAGGGGCTACTTATCGTTCAAAGTTTTGTATGTTCTCGGGAGGGATATAGACCGTTGAAATGCTACAACATGGAGAATCGGAAGAAAGAGCCAAGAGCAAAGACCCGATGTGGGTGCACCGCTGGGATGAAGGTTCATCTTGAAAGGTCAATTGGTAGATGGGTGATAACATGTTTTTTAGATGAGCATAATCACAAATGTTTGGACCCAAGATTTTATGGAATAATGCCCGCTCATAGGAAGATGACAGATGCTGACATTAGGTAGATGAATAGTATGAGGAGGGGTGGTATTAGCACGACACACATATATGGTTCAATTGCTAGTCAATCCGGTGGGTATCAACATGTTGGTTTTGGGCTAAGAGACATGTACAATCAAGTTGCAAAGTAAAGGCGTCAACTTGCAGGTGATGGAGGTTCAGCACTGGTATTCCTTAGGGATATGGCATCTAGCGATCCATGCTTTTATTTCAAGCATATTGTAGATGCCGATGGAACATTGCATAATATATTTTGGTGTGATGGGACTAGTCGGTCAGACTTTATGCTTTTTGGTGATGTTTAGCATTCGATGCCACATATAAGAAGAATAAATATAGGTGTTCTCTTGTTGTGTTCTCAGGTGTAAATCACCACAATCAAACTATTGTTTTTGCTGTTGATCTAGTATCTGATGAAACAGAAGAGACTTATGTATGGTTGTTGGAGCAATTCTTGGAAGTAATGAAGGGTAAATCTCTGGTCTCTGTTATAACAAATGGCGATTTAGCAATGTGGAATGCAATTAAGAAAGTTTTCCCTGATGCACATCACAAGCTTTGTGCGTGGTAGTTGATTCGAAATGCCACCAGCAATATTAGGAACCCTAGGTTCATGTCTAAGTTCAGAACATGCATGCTGATGGACTATGAGATTGGAGTATTTAGTAAAAAATGGTTTGAACTTGTTGAGGAGTTTGGTGTTCAAGACAAGCCATGGATTATTGAAAAGTATGAGAAGAGAGAAATATGGGCCACTGCACATATTCGGGGGAAGATTTTTGTTGGCTTTAGAACTACGTCTCGTTGTAAGGGTTTGCACTCTATTCTTGCAAAGTATGTTAAATCCCAATATGACTTCATTGATTTTCTTACTGATTTTGATCGTTTTCTCAACCATCTACGGTACAATAAGGTTAAGGCAGATTATGCTAGTGCACACGGTGAACCCGTGATGCAGACAAAGTTGCAACTTCTTGAGAGGTGTGCAGCTAATGTGTACACTAGGGAGGTATTTTTCTCTTTTTTGGCCATATCTTTTAAGGGTTGGAATGCTGAAGTATTTGCATACTAAGTAAATAGGTTCATATGTGATTTACATGCTTGGGAAGTATGGACAACCAAATGATGTGTGGCATATCTGGTACTATCACGAACCTTTGGAGTTCAAGTGTTCGTGCTTTAGAATGAAGTCCTTAGGAATACCTTGTGAACATATCATTTTTGTGTTGGTTCACCTTGACATATGCGAGTTGCCAAAATGTTTGATACTAGATAGATGGACCAAAGAAGCAAAGGCAGCTAGCTATTTATGATACTAGTTTAATGATGTGGGATTCTCTTAAATCGAGCCAATATTGTGCCCTAATTGATTAGTACAGGCAATTGGCAGTTGTTTCTTGTGGTAGACCAACTCAATTTGTTGAAGCACAGGACAATGCTATGGCTGACCTTGCAAGGTACAAAGCTGAGGATGCAGAAGAAAATTAATTCGCAGATGAAGTGGTCGATTCTTCTATTAATGTTCCTAGGAACCCTCGTCAGTATAGGACAAAGGGACAGTCTGGTGGGATATCTAGAAGGAACTCGCAGCATTGTGGAGTTTTTCGCATGGAAGGTCATAAGCGAACAACCTGCCCCTTTCGGAAAGACCTTGAGAATGAACCTAGCTCAAACCTCTATGATGAAGATTTTTATGATGAAATGGTGAGGAATAATTTGCTTGTTATAGGTAAGACTAATGTTGTACTTATTAGTGTGCTGACACGTTTATACCCATATTGTAGGGATATGGAGATCTTCATGGACAGTCTCATAGTGAATGGGAAGAATATACCGATCTAGCATTTGATAACTAGTAGCTTTTTCCTATTTGGGACCTGTTGTAACAAACTTGTTGCCAAATATTAAATTAGGTGATGTTTTATGTTTAGGTTAATTTTTCAAAAAATACAATGTCTCATATAAAATTTGTGCTACTGCAACGTGCAAGGTTCCTTTTGTTTTAACGGGTATGTAAAAACATTGGTTTGTACCTGCTATTTAATTGTGTGTTGAACTCAACTGAGTTCTTCATTCAACTCTCTCTGTAATCGATCAAACTCATGTTCCCTTTTCTAGTTAAGCCTAAATTTCAGCTAATGATGTTGTTCGGTCAGGTAATTTATGCTTGGTTTTGATATATATGCACTCTAAAGATGTAGCAAGGTAGTAGATTATTTGAATTTTGAAACTGCACTTGGTAATCTCTGTACTACTCACTGTATGTTATATATACATAGCAGTAAAAAGTAAATGTGAAGTTATGATTAAATATTATTTTCATATTTATACTTGTATGGTTTTACCTGGCAAAGGTGTAAATCCATATTGGGGTTGGTACTAATTTGAATAACTGGTTAGTCTAAATTCTACTTTTCGTATATAGTCAATTTGTTGCACTGCATATATTTATGTAAATGTTTGTGTCCTTATTACTTGGGTTTATAGTTCTTCAATTCAGAGGAAACAAAGTTATGAACCTAGTGTGAAATTAGAATGTACAGGTGTAAAATATCATTAATCATAACTCAGACAAGTGCAGATGCTTTATATTTTTAGCTATGTAGTTGATTGCTAATTCTAAGTGAGGCTTCTACCTGTTGATTGAGAAATAGATAAATCACAGAATAAACATATGTGGCTACTACATTTTTGTGATTTGTATGCTCAAGTAGGTTTTATATTTATGTGCCACAGTAGAGTTTTTGGTTGTTTTATGTCCCGGCGCATTTTTTGTTTTAGGAATGCTGTCGTGGGCTTTTCTTTATCTGTTTTATAGGAATTCGGATAGTTTGAATTGCATTGTTGCTACAGTCGAGTGATTTTTTCGAAATTCGGATGACCCCTAATCCCTTGTAGCTACAGTACTTCATTTTTTTTTAGATTGTCCTTCAGTCTTCTTTTTTTTTTACGTTTTTTGAGAATTTTCTTTTTTTTTATGGAATTCTATACTTGTGCCATATTAGATTAATTATTCAACTTAGGGTACAATTTCAACTTGTCCTAATTATTGAAACTTGAACCGAATACCATTCAAATAATTGCATAATAATAATCAAATAAATTTAATATATAACTTCAACTAATTTATATTTCATATTTCATATAGTTCATATAATAAACGTATAAACCAATGTTTATTTAAAATTTTTCCTCATTTATATTGAGAATCTTATATTATTTCAATTGTCATGCAAGTTTTATTCTTAATTTATAACTTAATTTATATTTAATATGCTTCTTTTAGTTTATTTCATTGCTTAATTTTATGTCATACTATTTAATTTATAATAATGGTTATTTAAATGCAATGCTTTTGCTTATATTATTGAAGTTTTTTTATTTCAACTACAAATTATTGAATTATTTATTTTTAATTTTACACATCTCTTTTTTTTGGACCTAAACATTATTATTTTTTATATAAAGTATATTTACCTGTTAAGTTTAAACATTTATATTTTTATGGTGAATTTATGTATATTTTGTTAATGTATTTTTCCTTTTTTATGTATTGTTTATTTTTTCAGAATTCAATTAGTTGGAATTCAATACAATAAACAATAATTTTTCTCTTTTTATTTTTTCAGATTTTATTGTATTAATTGTTTTTTTTAACTTTTTTCTAATTCGGGTAGTCTGAATTCAATGCTTTCTTTTTTTTTAACTTTTTAGTTTTATATGCACATGTCATCACTACACTTGAATGCAAAAAATTCAAAAAAAAAGGGATGTAGAGAGAGAGAGAGGGAGAGAGAGAGAGAGAAAGAGATGAACCCAGTTTTAATTAAATGGTAAAAAATATAGAAACATAAAATAATGTTTAAGTATAGTGACGATGTATATCCACATTTAGATTATTACCCCTATTTAGATTATTATGTTGAATACTAACAATATCATTATACGTGATATATAATTTTAATTCTAAAATATAATTAGATATGCAATGAATAAAAGAGTATAGTGGGTATTAATTGACAAAATATGTATTATTTATAATCATGTGCATTTCCAATATTTTATATTATTATAAGCTATACATGTTTGTCTGGGGTGAAAATAAAAGTTTTCATAAAAGTTATTACAGTTTAAAATAAAATCATACACATGAGAAATAGTGGATTTTCCAAGATCTCTTTCGTGACTTATTTATGTTTTTTTTTTAACTACACTCCCTTTCTACTTTTTGATCCAACTATATTGATTTTTATTGAGACATAACTTTTCATACTTTCTACCGTAAATAACATCTATAAAAATACTTTCATATATGTAATAACATAAAAAAATAGATAATTAAATTTAAAATTTATGAAATTATTATATCTAGTTTTTCTCAAGAAATCCTTAAAAATTTATTTGCTTCAAGCCCTAACATCCAAAATAAATAAATGTTTATCCTATATCTTTTAAGAACTTGTGAAGCTTGATCTTAGAAAAAAGAAATAGGAATTAAGAAAAAATTACTGTTTCAGGAAATACAACAAGTCATATTGACTTTTGAAGGGTACTTTAGAATCGGGAGGTGAATTTATTGTATGCACATTCAATTTGACAACATTGTTAAAAAATTAAAATAGAAACATTATTAAATTATCCACCAACTACTAACAGTCATTACAAACATGCATTAACTTATTAAGTAGTATGGATATATAGTAAAAGCAAAAAATAGGGACCATTAGAATCAATTTGTCCAATGAAATTGGAGTATCCATTTCCCGCCATATTTGAATAATATACAATATCAACCTTAACATTGCAATAAATCAAAAGGATCTACTTAAGAATCATCATGGTGGGTATAAAAATTGAAGTCTAAATTATGCCACTACTTGGGACATTGACCCTAAATCGAAGTAAACTAGATTCAAAACAATAGAATTACGCTGATACTGTCAACCCACTTCAAAATAAACCAAAATTTTTCACGCTCTCCTTGGGTACAAAACAAACCAAAATTTTTAGTCACTGGTCTTATTTAATGCTATTTGGCGTGAATCTGCCATTTATGTCGGAGGTTGGCGTGTCATGTGTTTCACTTTCCACCATTTCTCTGCTCTAACCTCTACATTCTTTTTGATGCTGTTGCATTGGCCGACCAAAAGTTCCATCCCAAGCATCATGCGCACATGATTTACTATCAACTGCAAAATTTCCAAATTAATGGGTGGATTGTAGCAATCCTATTGAAGAAAAAGCTTTTAAACGAATAACTTACTTTTCCAAGCACTATTGGTGTAAAGTCATGTTCCATGTCCATCCATTGTAGAACCCAATCAGCAGAGTCCCCACTAGAAAGACAAGTATTATGAACACAAAAAGTGTAGCTCAACATTTTCCTTATGCTGAAGTAAATGGGTTATGCACAATCCTAAAATTTTGCTTTTGAAAGATTTTGTTTACCTTTGTTCAGAATTGGGTATGCCCCTTGCATCCACCATTTGCCAACCTGTAAGTTCCATTCCTGATGGTAGCCCAACGTCGGCATAATATTCTGATGCTATCATTTGAGCCAGCACTTCCCCTGATTTTTTAATAGAAAGGTTAGTTGAGTGTATTTATATAATTTCTAATAAGTCCAGTAAGTATGGCATTAGGTTTTTTTCAAATATTGTACCAGAGTCCTAATTGTTTGTCTCCTAGCATCAATTTGCTCCAAATCAAAATTGGAGTCAAAACAGTAAATTAGGTGGGCTTGGAGGTAGACAACCATTAGATACCAATGATTGCCTTCATCTTCTTTAATAGGAACATATATCTGTGGAAAAACATATAAATTAATCGCTATCCATGTAAACCTACAACTTAGCAAAAATTCATAACTTCCATACAATACTTAACTTGAATTATGAAGTGAAGTAAAATAAAATTTAATTAGATTGCAAATTGAATTTCATATAAAATATAATACTTTAAACCTAAATAAAACTCACACAGAACAAAGGTAATACATGATGAATTTTTCTGGAGCAATTTGCATAGATGATGAAATACAATCTAAAAGACGGCAAATCCAACTAGAAGAAGCATAATTAATAATATTCAGCAAAACAAATATAAGCAATTGATAAATTTAGGAAGTCAACTTTTGCTACGTTTGTGATTTCTATCTTAATCTTGTATTTTAATCATTGTACACACATTCTTTGCTTTGACAAATATGAATGTTAAGAATACTAATAGCAATGTGAATCTAGTTGAGAACTACAATAATAGTGACGAACTAGCATGTGGAACAAAGCATGAGCCAATATGAATTAAAATTTTGCGTGGCAATTACAAATACTTGAAAGGCATCCCCAAGTTTTGGGTGAAATGTAGTAAAAGTCTTTTTTTCGCACTAGGTTATCAGAGGACTCACGAATTTGAGATTTGCGATGGGATGCATATATGTGTTGGTGTAGTAAAAGAGCAACTCCTCTATTGTTTCGTTTTGCATCACATGTTCCTACATGTGTAGTCACATTCAACATGGCGTACACAAAAAAATAAGTAAATTAATAAATAACTTAATCTAATTAGTGAAATGATTTGGTGTACATATGGTGAAGGAAGGCAGGAGGACCCAAACAGTTTTTCTATTAGGTGTTGTTGTTCCCATGTGCACTTGAGTGCCTTCAATTCTAACAGCTGGTGAAAAAAAATCTACCTAAAATTTATTAATGCACAAAGGCACACATTTTATAAATACTATCTTGTTAGTCAAAGTTTTCCCAGGATAAAGGCTCTATAGATCTCACGTTGTTGCCATTGTATCCCCAATCTTGACAACATTTTCACTGCCTAGATGGACAACACGATAAATTATTTCAATTCTTCATTACCATAGGCTAAAAAATAATAAATCATTGAACTTACTCGGGATCATTATCTGCGGAGAATACATATGCCCATACTTGAACCTTTTCTTCACTCATATGTACGTCAGGGGAAAGCATGAATTTGCATCTCATGTGCTACAATCAATTTTGTATCCCGCTTTAAACATGGAAATAATATCTGAAATCAGAATCACTCATGTGCGTTAAGATAGTACCTTCGATAAGCATAATTATCAGCTTTTTGCATTTGCTTTGTAGTGGTAGATCTTGCAAATTGTGTCATAGTTGCTTATGGCACATTTCGGTGACAACCATTAGTCGTGGAGAAGGGTAATGAGCCAGATGTGTCAAACTTCAAAATCTTGGCGAGCCGAGGGCTTCCTAATGGAGTATTAAACAACTTCCGTCCAATTCCAGCCTGGGACAAGTTCAGGCTTACTTCCTGATTTATGGATGAAAAGGATTAGGTTAGAAACTTTGTTAGGGTTAATATATAAGGTTAAGATATTATTAGCAAAATTTAATATTTGTGTTATAAGGTCTGCCTATTTTTCTAGCTACCTAACAAAATAAGATCATATTTTAACCTTTGAAGCTATAGGCCTACGATAATTGCTTCTGGCCAGTTCAAGCGATCTAGCCTTGGTTGCACAGCTAAAAGGTGTATTGCCATTGACTTTTTCTCAGCTCGAATTCTTTCCTGTACGTACTCCAGATAAGGTTTCAGAACGTGTGGTGACTTCAACGTTGATTCTCTTTGATATTTTTTTTAACTGTGACTTGTTCTTTTCTATTAATACCACATCATCCACTCTATCAGAAACCTCAGTAATCACATTGAGCTTATCTTCTACAATTGGACTTGATTTAAGCCTTCTGCTTAGTCGTTTAGGAATGCACTCAGGTCCTGGTGTAAGGTGGCTATTATCCTCATCACCAAAATCAACATCACCTAGGATCCTATTGCTCAGGTCATTCAATCCGGTTTCATATTCATGGCGATCTTTTCCTCTTTGGTCATCATGGTAAGCCATATTCTCCAGCACACACATTATTCCTATCATATATAGCTGAGACTTTTCAAGCTCCTCTACCTTTTTTTGAAGGGCCTGTGACACATACAATACAATTTTATCATTAAATTAAACATAGTTAGCCTCGACATGCAATTGGTAATGTAGCATTATGCAAGACTAGATTTAGGGTCCGTTTCGCAAATGGTGGACATATGTCATTGTGCTTATTATTACCTCCACTGCTAGTAAGATCCTTCCAATTTGTGTGAGGTAAAAAGACTCTACAGTCTCCTTAGGTTGGAATGCAGTGTTGACTCCCTTCAAACCAAAAACGAAATATCACTCACTTTTAATGCTTGACAAACAAGCAAAGGTACGTAAACTAATACAAAGCTTGGGTAGTGGAATACTGCCACCGTTCCCATTTAGACATGGAGTGTTGTCCAGTCCAATGTTTACAGCGCTGTTGCAGAAAATAAATCGTTAGATGGATTAAATAATTGTTAGGTGGAGTTGTGCCATTAATGTGAATAGCTTACTGTTCGCTGAGGGTTGGTGGTTGAGCGTCATGCTTGTCTTCGTGGCAATCAATGGTCTCCATAGAGAATTGCAAGTGAAGAAAATAAATGCCTCCAACGCAGTGATCTAGATGGTGGTTTACCAGACCTTGTTTATACCAGGAGAGTTACGTGCCCTTTCCGTTGAAAGAATTTAATAGGTGGGAAGCATTTACAGAGGTCGACATTAACATGGAATGGCTGGTCGATTTTGCATACTTTGTGTGATGCGAAGTAGTTACATCGTTAAGGAAGGTTTTGATCGATGCACAGACCTAACTCCAATCAGTATTCCCGAGATATGCATTACATGTGATTCATCCCTTTGTATTTGAAATAGGTCAATGCCTCGATGTGCGATGTATGTGGCGCCATCTCTTAATATTTGACTACATGGTTCGAGGTCGGAACATTGAGCAGTGAATTTTGCATGGAAATGGAAGGCTGCATGTCAGGTGGCTTTTTCTTCCCCTAATGTGTTAAGGATTACGTGTTATAATATTCTTATTATTATGTTATATAACTTTGCTAATTAACCACTTGTCTATGATCAATTATATCCCTTATGTAGCAATGATGTATACCACTATTTAGTTCATTACGTTGAATACTAACAATATCATTATAGGTGACATACAATTTTAATTGTAAAATATAATTAGATATGCAATGAATAAAAGAGTATAGTAGGTATTAGTTGACAAAATATGTATTACTTATAATCATGTCTATTATTAATATTTTATATTATCATAAGTTATACACGTCTATTTAGGGTAAAAATAAAACTTTTCATAGAAGTTATTACAGTTAAAAATAAAATCATATGCGTGAGAAATAGAAAATAAAAAAAATTTAGAAATAAGTTTGAATTTAGAAATACACTAGATCATTTACTACATATTTTTATATCGAACATCAGTTTTATCCAAACGTAGTTTTTTACATTAACTTGTAATGTATTTTATTTCAACACAAATTTAGTTTTAATATTTTTTATTATGATATTAATTTGGCCATCTCTTTTTAATTTATATTTAATAGAATGGTTGAATCAATATCAAAATTAAATTGATGTAAAAAACTTTATTAAAATAAAATTGATATCAAGTTAAAAATATTAAGAGAAAAAATGTTATTTACCCTAGAATATAAGTTTTATATATAAAATTAAATTACATTTTATATAATTGTTATTTCAATCATGAGATTTAGTTCATAAATTAAATCAATTAAGACCAAGATTTTAAGTATATGCAAGTATTAAATGTTCGTTTCTGTTGTAGTGATCCTAGCTTTTTTTTTATATTTTGGATTGAATTCGTACATTCCGAATCAATACATTTGTGACCTTTTTTTTATTTTTTTCCTCTTCTCTTTTTTTTTCTTTCAAAATTCAGACGATTTCTTTCAAAATTCGGACACTCCGAATTCATTGTTTCAAAATTTGAACATTCCGAATGTTAAGCTTTTGTAGTTCTTCTTTAATCATGTCATGGAAATTCTATGAGATTGCATAATGGCTTCCTTATTTTATAATATGGATCTGGATGCTTTTAATTGTTGCTATTTTGGGCAATGTATTATCAAATTTAGGGTGTGATATGTTTCAGCAGAATATTGTTTTAGAATTGTAGTTACAGAGGATTACATAACAAATTGACAGTGCATCAAGTAAGTTTTATATGTTTGAAATTTTTTTAGAACCATGTGTTTTAATGTAGCTGAAAGAGAAAAAAAAATTATGTGTTGATATGTATGTGCATTATTTATATTATTTATGATCGAAGTTGTTAGGATTGATTACTTTAATATCAATATTTACAAATTACAAATGAAAGTTGTTGAAAATTACTTGTTGGTTTTTGCAAATATAAATACGTTAGCATTTACACATAATGGGAAAAAATGAACGGCGATGATAGGGCAACGAGGATGAAGAAATGGAGAGCGGCCGTGGGTAGCAAAAAGGGTAAAAAAAAAAAGAAAGAGGAAAAATGCCTGTAACGAATTCAGTCTATCCAGATTCCATTAAAAACCAGAAAAGGGAAATAAAAAAGAAAAAAAATACTGTAGTGGGAAAAAAACACACAAAGTGATAGGAATTGTGACTGTAGCTAAAGAAAAAAGAAAAGAATTACTATAGCTAAAACGAAAATTATATATTTTATCTTCGAATTACATATCTCTAAATCTAGAATTAATTATTTAAACCTAAATTTAACATTTCTACCATAAATTTAACAATTTAAACTAAAAAGTAACTATACAAAATTTGACCAAATGAATATTCAAACATAATTTTTTTACCACACCAGATATATCAATGGCCATTTACTACTAAATGAGATGTATAAGGAAGAATATTAAAATACCAGATATGTAACACCCTGATTTTTTTGTCTAAGCGAAAATGACCAAAATGACCCTGAGGTCATTTTTGACCCAAAATTTGAGGACAGTCGACCCAGTAGTCCTCGAAAGGTCAACTCAATGTTGAAAGGGGATTATGTGTGGTATGTATGCTAATAGAGCAGATTAATTTCATTTTTGAGTTCCAATGTGCTAAATGATCAAAACGCTCATGTAACTGTTTAATATCGACTGATGAGCCGATTGAGCCCGAACTTCACCCAAAGGTTTTAAATGATGTTTTTATGAGTCTGGGTGTGTCTGTTTAAGTCCCGGTGGTCCCGGGCAGTTTTTATGCAAAATTACGATTTTACCCCTTCTTAGTGCATTCTGGGCCTAATGACGAAATTAAGCAAACATAAGTAATATTAGGCTCTAATCGAAGATTAATTAATTTTCATAATTAATCTAGAGTCAAAATAATTTATTAAAGTTGATTAGAACCTAAAATTTCTTAGATTAAACTTAAATCTCTTTTTAAAACTCAAGATTTCAAGTTATCAAATCTTAAATAGTGTTTTCTCTCTATAATTCCTTGAATTAAGGAATTGTGTCTACAACTGTTTACACTTTAAAATGAGTTTTAATCTCTCTAATGAACCAAGAGCACTCCCTAATCATGTCTTGACATCCTTAATTACCCATTGCCCCACCTAAACACTTACTTACAAACTCCTAATCAATTACTTAATCAAAACCATTCTCTAAACCAAGTCATAACACCAATGAAATGACAAAATATCCCCCCTAAAGCTCCAATAAGAACCGGCCACCCCTCCTCCACAAATCTCCCACATGTTGAAATTCAAACACTCAAAGAGCCATACTTTGAGCCATACCTCACCATGCTTTGCACCATACTCCATCATGCCTTGCACCATGCCTTTGAATGACACATTAGAAGAGATATTTTTCCCTCTCTCTTCCTCCCCCTTTGGCCGACCATCTCCCCTCCCCCCCCACTATCACCTTCTTATGTTTCATTTTCCTATAAATATGCATCTAAGGAAGCTTGCAAGAACTTTGCTCATTCTTGCAACTCCAAGTTTTTCTTCTTCAATCTCAAAGAGTTCTTCTTCCTCCTCTACTTCCAAGATCAAACCCTCTCTAAAAAAAGAAGCACATCCAAGCTAGGGAGTTGTCTTCTTCTCTTTTGTTATTTAAACTTGTGGTTTGAAATGATGCTATGTTGATTTTTCTTCCCTTCTCCACTTTCTTTTAGTTTTTGCTATTCCTTTTCCTTTCTTTTGGTTTCGACCCCGATGGCCTACACAATGAAGAAACCATGGCTTGATGATGAAGATCTTGAGTGTTGATTGCAAAACCATCACTTATTGGACCTCTAAAGCTTGAATGTTTCACTTTTGAAAAGGTTTTTAGTAAATAAAGAAACTATGTTGTTATAAAGAGTGATCTTGAGCCTAGGACTCAAATAGATAAGAAATGGTTTGCATTCATATTTATTTTCCTTGCTATCACCTTAATAATTAATCTCAAAGCCTATCTATTTCAACCTTAAAGTTGATTGTTGATTTACAATGAAAACTCTAAGGGGTCTAGAGAACTAAAATAAAGAATTGAACTTGCATATCATATTTATTTTTTAAGTCATCACTTAAAGCTCAAAGTTAAGAAATGAACTTGCAATCCATGTTTACCTTTCTTGTCTAGCATGTTTATGATTCAAGCCATCACCTAAACTTAAAGATCAAGAATGAACTTGCATCCTCATGTTTATTTCCAAGCCTTGCACATTTACTTTTCCTTGCTATCACTTGATAATGCTAAGGTTAAAATGAAACTTGCATTAGCATGTTTATGTGTATGTCATCACCTAAAGATCTAAGGCTCAAGACTTAACTCTTTCAACTTAATATTGAAACCATGGGCATTTATCTTTACGAAAATGTTTTGATTTCAAAAATAGTGTTGGAACAAGGTCCAAAATGGTTTGAGAAGGAAGGAATAACTGAGAAGGTGTTTTAAACTTAAATTTTTGTATTTTGAAGGTGCCGGTAATCAATTACCAGAGAGTTTTGCCATGCTTGGATATGAACTTTTGGCTTAAGTAATTGATTACAATGTCATGTAATCGATTACACATTCTAAACTCAAGTAATCGATTACCATTCTATGTAATCGATTACTCGGATGTTCTTGGAGCCCCAAAAAGTATTTTCAACAGGTGTAATCGATCATAAGGCTCATGTAATCGATTATCAGAGCCCCCAACTTTCCTGTTTTAAAAATCTGAAGATTTGTAAATGATTACAAGGCTCATGTAATCGATTACCAGGGCCCTCAATTTATTTGTTTTGAAACTCGAAACTGTGTAATCAATTACAAGGCTCATGTAATCAATTACCAGAACCTAAAGTATTCAATAAACATTTTCCCTACTTGAATGATATGAATCCATGATCTTGTTTACATATGAATCTATGAGATTGCGTGATGTAAGTTGATGAGAAATGTATGACTATTCATGAATCATAAGTATGTTTTATTTTATGAGGCATTGATCTCTAGAGATAGAACTTAACTTTTACATGTTATAGTTTCGTAAGGAACATTAGAGATGCATATGCTAGAGATATATGAAGAACTAAGGGATGATTATTCTTGAATCATGGCATGTTATGAATGTGTTGATTCATGAACCATGAATGGATATGTTGTATGACATTGATAACTTAATTTGATTTTGAACTTTGAATCCGAATGTATATAGTTCTTGTGGCATAAAGCAAATTTGAAGGAAATTCGATGTACCGCTGTTACACTGCTGGATTTCCGTCAAATTTGAAGACTTAAGAAAGTTTTTGAAAACTCCATGAGATTTTAGATGTGACATAACACTGAGACGCATTTCTCCCGCTTCGGTGGAAAGAAAGCAAATCTGTGAGGGTATTGACATTGAGCTTGCCAAAGCGGACAATTTGCTGCGTACTAGATACCAGTAGAGTGTTTCAAAGAAAGAAATATTCCTATGGACTCCTCGAAGTAAAGGTTATAATAGGTGATCCTTATGCCCCCTAGCCCATACTTTTGGAGTCGGGATTATTATTATGTTACGTTTATCAAAGGATAAATAAGAACTGGTGACGACTAGTTAGGTATGAGCTCATAACCTAGAGATGTTTTAGGGTGGCCCTCATGATGCAAAGAATAAATGTTTGATGTCACATAGTTGAGGAAAGAGAAAGTTCCACATGAAAAGTTACATGCCACTTTATGCCGCTTATATGTTGTTGCTTGATGCTATGTTCTATTGCTTTCTTGCATAATATATTATCATGCACTCATGCTTTGCTATGTTGCATACATGACATTAAGACTCATTCTAAAATATATGGGCCGTGGATAATTATGTTTGAAAACCTAATAATAAATGTTATGCATGAACACCTTTTTACAATAAACCCAAGGTTCCTGAGACATTGATGATATCACTTAGATAGGAGGTTCCCTACTGAGATTCTTTAGTAAGATTTTCACTCTCTTTCTTTCTCTCTTTCTTTTCCGTCACGTCTTTAGATTACGATGGCGACGTTTGTAGTCTTTATCAACACCCCGAGATGGGAGGTTCACTTTTATCCGAAGCACCAGTCCTACCATTTTGAGGGGCATTGCGCCGTCAAAGTCTTCATGTTCGTAAGGCACCCCTTTGCACACCCAGTACCCAGCTATCGCTTTTTCCCGACATCCCCCTATAGGGACAATATGGTTTTTGAGCATGCTCAAATGCACGACGAGAGGATTCTTTGTGCTTACACCACCACGTCAGCTATATGTGACTTTCCAGACTACGTGCCCCGCTCACAGTCTTCGGAGCCCTTGAAGGACCCACCGACTTACCCATATAGTGAGAGCTCTGCCCCCTCTCCCCCGCTCATAAGAGAGGGTAACGAGGAGACCGTGACTCAGCTGAGATTGGTCCAGAGGCTGGCCATGCACCCCCGTCACGGAGCTCACGTCCAGCTACTTCACATTGCCACTCCGACCGAGATACGCTAATGGGTTGGCTATGTCCCACCCTTTCCGGGACCGCAGCAGTAGAGGCTCTTGGGAAGTGTTAGTGCACACACTACACGTAGACTAGGATAGCCTTTTTTTGTTCTAGAAGTTATCCATCTTAGGTGTACTAGGGTAGGGGTGATTTCCTTTATACTTTCCTTGTATTTTCTTTCTAGTTGTATTTACACTTATGTTGTACCAAACTTATCCCGCCTTTCATAGGTGGACAGTTTATTATATTAATATAATATTACTGTTGGTGTGCACATGATTGTTTAAGGATTATGTAGTTATTTGATGTTCTTATCTTGCACGGCTCTTACTTTGTGCTATGTGTGGCTCTTACTTTGTGCTTAGGTTAAAAAAAAAAAATTACCTGTATTTTTTGCTAAGTATTTTAAAGAAACATTCTAAGAACTAAAACTAAAAGAATTATAGACTAATGGTCAACTTGTATACGTTCTAGGAGTATTGGGTTGAAAATTAGGATGTTACAAGATATAGTACCGTGCCATAGGTTTAATTAAAAAAAATTATAATTAATTTTAACTATAATAAATTTGGAAGAAAATTGTGATAGTAATTAAAAGTTATATGGAAAATAATAATATAGCCTTTTCAAATTATTGAATACAATGTCACTGAGGGTGTCGACGAATAAACATCATTCAATTATATATTTCTAATATATTGTTGTAGATTGAAAGGGTTATATATTTAATAGTTAATATATGCAAGTGCAATATTTTTCCATCTCAAATCTAGTTTTAATAGTCAATGCATCATTCTTTGTTAGTTAAAAAACACATATACATGATAATCAAAAGAGCGTACGCATAATTGTGTTACCCTTGGTTAATAATTGTTTACTCATTTCTGTTGCTTCAGTGCAATTATCATTTAGCTACCCACTTCAAATCCACTGCTCCTCTTTCGCCCCAATGCTAGCTCACAAGATCACATGATCAGTGAAATTGTCTATATTTGGTTTATATGATATAGAATCATATGTACTACTTATTCGATTGATGACAAAGTTATGTTTATTATGTTTGCTAGAGAAGTAGGGTTTATAAAATAAAATCTTATGTCATACTTAATCTATTGGGGATGATGATCTTAGTTTTTTTTCTTTTTTTTCTTATTTTTGTTCAAAATTCGAACATTCCGAATTCAAAATTTCTTTTTCTTTTGTTATTTATTTACTTTGGAAAAAGACTCTTATACCCAGATTTAAAAACTCTTTCTAGGCTTCTACCATAATCACTTCCACCATTCACCTCTTGCTGCCTTATTTTTGCTGCCCCAATCTCTTTCTGATGACTGTCATCTTTCTTTGTTCTAGCTACACTTCTCATTTCCCCCTTCCAATATGCTTGAGTTGAAATTGCTTATTGATTTCCTTAAATCTTTTACATTTCAAAGATCTAAATGGATGTTTTCAAATAACAAATTTGGGATACGAAAAAAAAATTCCTATAATATTTCTTTTGATTTAGAAATTGGTTAATAGCACTGGAGATGAATGGCACAGTCTTTTCCTTTTTGTCTTTGGTTGGACTGTCTAAACCTTTAAAGATAATAGAATCTTATACCTTTCAACTTGAAAAGGAAAATTGAAATTTAAAATGAATGATCAAAAGAATATGTTTTATAGAGTTTTTAGTTGTGGTAAAATAAATAAATTTTGATTTTGATCTATGAAAGATTTATTTGGATTCCTTCCAAATATTTATTAAATTTTTTGGTTTCATATGAAATTAAAGATTAGGACTGAATCAATGATGAGGAGATTAGATCATTTATATGAGTCTTCTAATAAGGGTTTTTTTTAATAAAAAACTTTCATTCGCATAGATCGAATCTGATACACTGATTATAGAAATTATCATTCCTACATGATCACTGAAATTGTCTATATTTGGTTTAAATGGTATAGAATCATATGTACTACTTATTCAATTGATGACAAAGTTATGTTAATCATGTTTGCTAGAGAAGTAGGGATTATAAAATAAAATCTTATGTCCTGTATACCCTTTTGAGGATAATGATGTCATTTTGGTTACTTTTCTTTTTATTCATGAAAACATAGAGGGAGAGATGTGTTCTAAATGAAAGAGAAACTTAATGGCTAATTGACCATAACCAAACAAATGGAGATACCACCCACCTTCCCTCTCCCTCTTTTGATCAACATCCGAACTATATCCATTTTATACGTGGTGGGTTTACAACTTTGACAACACTTGTAATTATCACAGGATCTTCCAACTTGGTTGGCATATAAATCCAATCTTAGCTATAATGATATGAAAGATAAAGCAAAGCATCAAATGTCGATTAGTGGCAATTGATGCTTCTTCAAGCGAAAAAAAGAAGAAACGCACTGTCTCTAGAAATTATTGTATTTGAAGCTAGAAGGTAAACTAGTATTATTTTATGGCCAATTGGAAAAGTCTATTGTGATATTTCCATGTTAATTATGAAACAGACATCCAATACAATTCCAAATAAACTACAAATATTAATTTCGACACACTAGCTATAGTAAACATATAGTAAAAATGACGGATATAGTAAACATATACAATGGGAAAAGGCGTTACTCAATAATAGAAGGAATTAAGCAATTAAAAAAATGACTAATTTTTTTAAAAATTTAAAAGTACATAATATTCATCCCTCTTTATATAATTTTCCCTTCCTTTTTGCTTTTTGTTGTCTATGTGAACGGCTATATTGATCCCGTGTCTGGCGATTGGGAGTAATGAATATCCAGTGTCAACTCCCCTATCCCATGTACCCTAAATTAATCTAATCCCCCTGCACATGTGTCACGTGATTGGCCCTCACCTCCTTCTTCGCCTTCACCTTCTCCTCCTCCATGAAAAATTGTTCCTCCAGATGTTCCTGGAAAATTCTGTGTGATTTCATTGGTTTCAAGTGAAGCAAATGCTCTCCCACTACTTTGACTAGATGGAGAATGCTCATTGGTTTTGACTAGATGGAGAATGCTCATTGGCTGTAGAGCTGTCCATAAATCAATGGGTTGCATGTGTTGTGTTTGGCGAAGGTGACATAGAACTTGTGGGGGTTATGCTGGTGGTGGTGGTGGTGGTGATGGTGATGATCCTGATGATCCTTGATCATCCATATGTGACAACGGGCGAGGTGGGTAATTAGTGACATACCAAGACTAATATTCCTATGTTGGCTGGTAACCACTAAGTCAGACTCCCTGCACTACGTGCATTTGTCTATTCATCCACATTCGCACCCATGGTTCACGAAGGTCACACCAATTAGTGGTGTCAGAGTTTCTTCTCAAATCCTTGTTATGACAACCCTCTAGAGATGGAGGAAAATTAAGAATTGTTTGAACAAGACCATAATGTCGCATAACTCGATCATATGGGTGCCACTCTAGAGTTTCAAAACAAATAAGTGGAACGACATACGGAAGAATATGTGGGCTTGGTATCCTCAAAGAAATGATGGCCTGAACTTGAGGATGGTTGTATGGTTGCTAGACAAACTACAATAATGATAAAAGTATGAGACTATAACGCTCGGGGATTGCGAAGTCGGGGAGTGATCGCCGGTGCAAGAAGGCACGGACAAGGAGCGGCTCCTGGCAGACTTCGAAAGCGGAGGGTACATGAATGAACCAATTACATACCCGAATGAGAGGGATCCTGAGATTGTATAGGTATGGGACTATACAGTTAAGGAGGACTTATATGAATTGATTTGTACTACCTATACCAACAAGATACATCTTCTTTTCGGTAGCCTAAACTGAAAGAACTCCACAGTTAAGCGTGATTGACTTGGAGCAATTTTGGGATGGGTGACCTCCTGGGAAGTTTTCCTAGGAAGCGTGCGAGTGAGGACAAAGCACGCTGAAAAGACCCGTGTTGGTTTGTAGGGACAATCATCAATCCATAAAGTAGCAGGGGATGTTACAAAGACCATTAAAATAACCATATCCACAACCATACAGTGACACTGTACAAAGTGTTTTAATTGGTACCTGATCATCTTGCATTTCATTTAACATTCTTCGCAATATCTTAAGCTTTGTAATTCTCTTATTTTGTGGGTATCTTGGCTTTCTCCATCCGTGAAAGACTATGTTAATTAATCAAGATTACAAAGAAGTTTAGGAAAAAAATTTTAGGAAAATTTTTTGGTACACATTATTTACCTAGATGCAAGTGGGAAGCAGCTAGGGTGTAATGGTATTGGAGCTAAATATGGAAGCCTATACCATGCCCATGTTTGTAACAATACTAGGCATCTGCCTATATTGTCAATAGTATGTACCATAGCTCAACATAAATTCCGTATAGCATGGCCGAACCCAACTATATAGCCCGATTTAGCCCAAATCAATCAACAATGTCAGACATGCATTGACATACACTGTTGCCTCAGTCTTATTAAGGAGTATACAGTTCCCTAGGAGGGCCAAAATATATGCACATACATACAAAATTTTATTGAAATTAGGTTGTCTAAGATGTTGGTCTAACTAGTGCAAATTAATGGTGCCTCCTTTAATGGAAGGAGGGCACCCACCAAGAAACGCATAACATATTTGTCATAGCTCTGCAGAATCTCCACTTCTATAGCCAATGACTGGCCAACCTTCAATTGGAAGCCCAAGCAACATTGACACATCTTCTAATGTGATAGTGCATTCTCCACAAGGGAAATGGAAAGTATATGTTTGGGGTCTCCATCTTTCAATTAGTGTGGATATTAGAGACTGTCTATGTTGACCCTACATACCTACGAAACATTTAAGAATCCGGTCCCTTGTAGCATATCATGAATCTCAACATCAAGTCCATAGCCTTCGTTGTGTCTGTTTCAAATCAAAATGAAGAATAAATTACATGTACATGTTTGTTCTTGTGATGAAAATGTAATTAATCGGTTAGTTCAAAATTTTATACTACTGATCATAAAAAAGAACATCACATTATATTAAGAGCATCTTTGGTAATATGATATTAAGTTTATAAAAGTTGAAACACAAAAATAACTTAAGACAAACAGGTGTAGCTTTTAGCTCTCGGAAGAAACAATCTGATCCATAAGAAAATTAACATATAACATGTGCAAAAAAAAAACACAATTAATTGATACAATGATATAATTAATACCAAGTAATGATGTTATGCTGGGTATTTACCTGAAATAGAGGAACACCTATAGGAAATGGGCTATATACTCTAATATATTAACAAAAAAATAAATAAATAAAATACCCTTACATTTTCATTAATCACTTTCTCAGCAATATGATTACGGGAATCTATTGTTGGATCACGTCTTCTAGACATTTTTTTTTTCAAATTGACCACCGTCTTTAAAAACTAATAAAACTGGCTCTTATATCAACTCTCAGCTATGGGCTTGCCGATTTTGTATACAAACAATCTTCCCTCGGAACGCATTTATACAGGCAAAGATAAGGATAAGAACAAATACTGAGTTGAATTGGAATTGATTTTGTCACCTGCCTCTGGCAAATTGAATTTCAAGTGTTCAAAGTAGTGCATTTGGGGCAGGGATTCCTCCATTTCCCGATAAATTTTCAGAAAGTGAGTGGTGACCTCAAGTTCTGCAAAGTACCATCACCTCCAAAGTCATTGTAGTTTTTTTTTTTTTTTTGGTAGGGGCCAACAAATTGTCCAAGGCGCACTGTACCGTCCAATTTGTTCAAATTTGCATGAAGTTTCACATTGCTATAAGGTCACCAAGTGTCGGTTTACTTTCTTTTTTTTTTGTCGGTTTATTACAAAAAATTTGGCTTGACCCAATTCTTAACAATGTATTGTTTCTTAATTTAATATTTTTTTCTTGTTTTCTTTTACAAGAATTGAGCTTTGATGTACTCCTCACAATCCACTGTTGTCGTTTTAAAGCCTTTTTTTTCTAGAATTTGATTTGACTAAGCTTTTTCCTTTTTAAACATTTTGGCTTGTCTGAATTGTGCAGAATGTACACTCAATTTCTTTTTTTAAATAATTCTTCTTTTTTTTTTGGTTTTTAGTAATTCGTCTTGTCCAATTTCTTAGCACTGTCCCTTTAGAAATTGTAATAACAAAGTCATACAAATGAATTATTATAATATTTTATTATTTAATAATTATAATATTTTATTTTATTTAGTATAACAAACAATTAATAAGTATATTAGAAACTACGTTAAAAAAATCTTTACAAATAACTTGAAGTTTTGGGTGTGTGGTTCGATAGAGTATTTTTAAAATACAATAGAATTTAATATATTATGAAATTAAAATACATTAATTAAATTTTTTTATTTTTTAAATTTTTATTTGAATAAATAATTATACTTATTTCATTTATAAAATACTTTGAGGTAATAACATTAACTTCATTCTAACATATTTTATTTAAAAACATATTTTTTAAAAAAATTGAATTTTTTTTAAATAATCAAAGTTCAACGAATCTAAAGTAAGCACCTTTTTTTTTTCTTTGTCCTTCACGCCTTGGCACATACTATTACTCCACCACTGTTACTGGGACCCACAAATTCTTCTGTTCATGCCCTTTTGTTCAATTTCCTTCTCGGTGCAAATTTCCCCTTGTCTGGTATAAATATGCTCACGCGCAAATCATCTTCACACTACGGAACTAACGTGGTTTCAGTAAAAATTTAACATTTGGGTATTAAAATTGTTCAACTTATATATAGTTTATTCTATACACACACACACACACACACACACATATATATATAATTTAAAAAGATAGTTAAATATTCATGTATCAATTCTTTGTCAAATGTCATTGTTTAGATTTTCTAATTCAGTGATTTTTTAATTCATTTTTATTTTAAAAATTTTATCACAATTGTGTAACTTTTACACGGTTTAATCTAGAAAACAAATAATTTACCTTTTTCGCATATTAAATTAAATAGATCTAATCTTGTATCCTTTCTTTTTTTGGATGTCACAAATTCTTAATTATTTTATTTCCGAGTTTTACATCAATTATTGTATTTACTAAGTATTTAATTTTAATTTACAAATTTGTAATTTATTTTTATTGGTCAATAGACTCACTGCAACAATTCGCAGGCAGTACCACCTTGTCCACATGATCACTGTAACAATCTTGGGGAAAGGTCTTTTCCTGCATGCATACTGCACGGTAATTAAGCCGTCCTATTGGCTTGCAGTGGGGGTTTAATTTACATTATGACCACCCACGCATTCAATGTAGACTTGTCACACGGAAAAACAAGACAAAAGAACAATAAATGAGGCAAACAATATATGTATATTTTTTTTATATATGTATTTTTGTCACGGCACAATGACCGAATCCCTTAATCTTTTGACAATATTCTAAGTGCACCGCTAACAAAAATTTTAAACTATCATTCTTAAAAATTTATCATGTAAGTTAATTATTTCACTTAGTTGATAATATATTTAATTGATTTATGATTTTGTATGGATTAATCATTTAATTTGAAAAAAAATCATTTTGATGTTTGAAACAACTGAATTCTTTCACTTAGTTAATAATATGTTTAAATTAATTACATAATTTTTGTCTTTTTAATTTGGAGAGCTAATTTTTTAATTTTTTTATGAAAATATAAAGCTAAATTTATTTTTAAAAATGAAAGAAATAAAACATTTTAGGAAGATAAAATTTTTTTACCTTTGTATCACTCTTTAATGACCTTCCTAAGTAGGTTGGTCATGCAAGAGTAATGCTAGTTTGACACCCACCCACTTTATAACCATTGAATGTAATGAATGTTAAAGATAAGTGGGGACCACCATCATATCCAATGGTTATAAAATGATGAATGTTAATGATAAGTGGAGACACCATCACATCTAATAGTTATAAAGTGAGTGTCTAAATAGACACCCACTTTTTTGGTGTTAAAATATCATTACCCTTGAGTGCATGGCAACCCACTGTAGCATTCAATCTATCTATATATACGCATGGGTAGGGATTGTAGTAGTTGGCAACCAATCCAAAGGAAAAGTACTAATGAACAATAAGATGGCATGCCCAAAGCATCATCAAGGTAGTACCAACTAATATTATGTGGTTTTCAAAGGTAGAAAGCCCAGAATTTACACCTCTTGGATTGATTGCTATTCCCAGATTGAGAGATTTAGTGCCTCTGCCTATCGATCTTACCCCATAATTGGAGCTGCAGAAGCTGCATGGGTGGCCTATTCATCCCACCCTTCAAATGAGCGCAAAGTGCAAGATCAACACATGTGTTGTGCAGGTGGCTCGTCTTTGACGAGTAATGACTTGCCCATAAATCACTGTTTTGTTATTGTCTTCACACACCTAGTTAGCTATTTTCCCAATGTTGAATTAGGAGAGCTTCAGGCTAAATTCATTGAAGACATGCCAAGCAATTATTTCGTTATGGAATATAGAATGCAAACCTTGTTACACTAGGTATCCTCTATATTGTGCAAAGTTGCCCCAACCTACACAGGGCATGACATGATGGTGAACAATGGACAAACATATTACCGATATTATGCGTCACTGAAGACTGGATTGATTGGAATACCCCCTGTGTCAATGGGACGATATGCATCGACTGAGGATAAAGCTCGCGAGGATGTTGTAGTATTGCTGTTGCGTCGACTTGTGGCTTGCTATTTCATCGTTAGAGGTCGAGAATTTTGACTGGATAATGGAGAATGCACAACCGAAGCAAAAGATAAAGAGCTTAAAGCACACTTTGAATACTTAGCGTAGTATGCGTGGGCATCATGTTGGTGTGTTGTTTCCGTATCTTTGGGTGTGTTTCAGTAGGCTTAAGTTCTTTTACTGTTTGTATGAAGATAGTTTAAATCGTCAACAAATTCCAATCCTCAACAATTCCTATTAGTCATGTTAATAATATTTTAGTCTAGCTAGATGGGTGAGGTGGTAAAAAAAAAAATACTAATGAAACATGTCACAATTTCTTTGAATTGGTGAAATATTTGCTTTCTTAATTTAGTATTTTTAAAACTACCCATAAATAAAAGGTACAAAAGATTAACTAAAATTTTGCCCTTAATGAAGATGGGAAGTTCAAATTAAATATCAACACAATGAACCATGGTAAATAAAGTGCATTTCACCTATTTATTACATTGAACAATGAGAAACACAAAATGGACCTTTTCGTTAGACCATAGATAATGTTAAAAATCATATTGATCTTTAATGACTTATTTTATATTTAATTAAAGCTTAAATTACCAAAATAATCACTTCAGCTTTAGGATGAATTTGCATAAACATTGATTAATCTAACTAATCATCTCCATTCTGATCGACCACATGAAAAAAAATGCTTGAAAAGTGAAATTAAATTGTCAAATGTGACTACACTTTTCAAACAATGATGAGCTTCTCTCCTTATCTTGTTTGACAAATCAAATTTCACATGGGCTGCTATAAAAAATATATATTTATTTATAGATTATTAAATATTTTAATTAACTCAAAATAGACCCAATTAATGTCAAAATATATTAAAAATACTAAAAATTTTAGAATAAATTCATAAAAAATGTAGATAACATGCAAATAAGGTAAAACCTTGATGATATTATACGAATTATATTTGAATAAACAAATGTATTTGAATAAAATTAATATATATGAATTATATTTGAATAAACAAATATATTGATCTTATGATCTTATGTGAATTTATGGATATATAAATTTATTTTCAAAAATTACATTAATCACATTTAAATCATATAATATATGTAATGCATTTGCTGGAATATTAAATATATAAAGCAAATTTCACAAAATAAATGAAATAATGGTTAATATTAGATTAACAAATATAATACTTTTATTTGAATAAGAAACATTTATGTTATAGTATTACAAAGCTAAAGTTACCTTTGGCCTTGGCCTTGGTTTTTCTGATCAATGTCATTGTACAAAAGTGCAGTGCACGTTCTTTGGCACCCTAATATACATATAGGCCATCTTTATATTTGAAATGGTAACTAATGAATTATAATAAAACATGAACAACGTGTAAAATTTAATCAAACACAGTCGACACTATTTATAAAGCACCATCATTTAGCAAAAAGCAAAAGGTGGGGCTAGATTTCATGGAGATACAACATGGTTAAGCACAGACAAAGAACCATGTGAGGGTGAATACCACATGTGATGTAAAGCCTCACTACTTGAACATTTTAACTGTTCGATGGGTTCATGAAGACCACAGAAAACAAGAGTACAAGAAGTGGAACAGAAATGGCAATGATCCAGGGGTAGATGTAGCACTGAATGGAATCGGCAGTAACCGGTAGTGCATCTTCTTCAAGGTTGTCCTCCCCCTCTATAGGTGGTGCTGGGATGTTAACATGTAGGTGATGAAGTTGAGGTGGAGGATGAACAAGGTTAATGTTGGTTGTATATTCCATCCAAGCCTGTTGAGCTTGTTCCATTGTTTGGTAGGACTTGAATAAGCTGCCTTTGAAGCCATGAACTTGGTTTTGCCATTCTGGCCAACTGAAATAAAGCCCTGGTCGACGGCCATTGAAAACAACATAAACTTTAGCCATTCTATTTTGATGTGCGTAA
This sequence comes from Dalbergia cochinchinensis, assembly GCA_031216125.1. Lineage (NCBI taxonomy): Eukaryota > Viridiplantae > Streptophyta > Magnoliopsida > Fabales > Fabaceae > Dalbergia > Dalbergia cochinchinensis. The sequence continues at coordinate 28,407,284 of CM062371.1, forward strand.
CAACTACACTAAGGAGGACTGTGTCTTATATGGACCTGTCCCAACAAAGATCAACTAGCTTGTCCGTTAGTGCACTAATAGCACCGGATTAGAGAAAATAGTATACTAGCCTTCTTTAAAGCTAATAACATCAAATAAGAATTTGGAATACTATACACGCAACTTTATTTTATTGACATTGCTTTACACGAATGGAAAGTTTGCAGTCTAACATTGCTTTATGTATGCAGTCTGACATTACCTTACGTGAAAGTTTCCTCGTGTGACTGAATAGGGAAAGGGTTTTTTGTGGGGGGGCGATAAAGTGAAATTTCTTTTATTATATATATATATATTCACATTCCTTAAATAACTTATTTTTTTTAATAGTATATTTTTAAAGTTAACTTATGTGAGCTATCTCCATATAATAATATTATCAATAATAGATCTTGTACTTCATTGGGGTTAATTAAAAAACATATACACAGTTAGTGATCCTAGATCTGAGTACTTTTTTGTGGTTTGAGTTCTTCTGCCATCTCTGTTGCCCTCATCCCTGTCGGCTAACCCTCGCCACTGCCATTCCCAACACCACCTCCACTAGCCTAACCTGAACCATACCACACCCTCCTCTGACCCTAATCTTAGGATCTCCATGGAAAAGCTCGCACACACTGCCAACAACCTCTCACCTCTTATCATCATTACTGATGGCAGCTTCAGCTTCTTCTGTAAGACAAACTTCTCCTCCAGCACCCTCATCGCCACCATGTAATGTGAACTCAAGGTAGCAGCTATGGAGGTTGATTCGGTTGTTGCGATGGATACAGTGGTGGACAAAGTATGATAGCGGTGGTAGAGCTTGTTCTAACTGCCATGAGATAGGTCATATAGGTATGGGTTGCAGTCAGAGCTGCGGCGCGGCAGCGGAAGTGGTCAAAGGCAGGGTGTCAATGGTGGCGACGGCAATGGAAGCTAGTACAACTATTGAAGCATGTCCTAACTTCAAATTGTTTTTTCTTTATTCTATTTTTCTTAAGTTATTATTTTTTGTTGTCTCTTCTCTGTGTCTTTAACTAATAAAAGGTCATAACACTTGTTGACCAACACATCTTCTTTGTACAGATACAAAATTCATGTGTACTTGAACAAGCACCATACAATTAAGCTTTGTTTACACACAATAGGTATGTATTCCTGACTTAAGAAAAAGTCTTTACTCATTATGTGCCCTTTTTTGTGAAAGGTATCAGACACAATGCCAAAAGGATGCAAACCTTGTATACACTAAACAAGTTCAGTGGCATGCATTAACACTTTTACCATTTTTCACAAGTGAAGTTAATGAATTCAGGAACCCAATGTCAACTCCAAACCTCACTGTATGAGTGTCTCCTACAAGTACAAAACCCATAGGCACCAAATCAACCTTCAAATTTACTACAGCATTTGATTGCTCTCTATACTCTTGTGGACTTCATGGCTTATTCCCAGCAATAGGGGCCTCCATCTTGTACAGCCATAATGGATGCTGAGCTTTAGTAAGTGCACTTATTATTCTGCAAAGCTAGTGAGTTAATGGTCGATCAGTGTACTCACTATTTCATTGGCACCTAACGCACTTATTCCATTTAATAGGGAAACGCCAACACAAAAACAACTCTTGGGCTGCTATGATGGTAGCAGGCTTAGTAGCAACCATATTGTGGTAGGTATAAGTGCATGTCAAGCCATTTATTATATCCTTGCTATCTTACATATTAATTTCTTCAATACGTATGTCAGGAAGAAGCCTTAAATGAGTATGAAAGTGCAATGGCAACGATCCAACAAAGCCTATCAGATGACAAAACAAATCAACTCTTGGAGGTATGATCACGTTATTAATACATCAATACCGTATTTAATATTGATAGAGAAAATATTACTTGCCTTGAAAATGACAAAAAAATGATTTCCTATTGGGTACTAATTTCATATACATATCAACGTCGTATTGAATTAGTATTCCACATACTAATCTCTTGAATCCATATTCATGTGCAGGAAGTCAAGAAAATGCTACATGTCTAGATATTGGAGAACCAACATTTAAAGAGGTTGGTTGCACATATTCAGTGTGCAAGGGTGCAAGGGTCCCACACAATGAAGAGCTTGAGTCAAATGGGAACAAAAATCCTCAAACCCATGGCTCCAATGATGACTATGCACCTAACTCAAGTGACAGGGAAGACAATGTCTTCTTTAGAGGGTTGTCTCAAACCCCAAAAGGGCGCAATGCAACCAAACATACTGAGGAAATGATTTCCAATGGCCCAACCATGATCAGTTACAAGCGAGCTACAAAATCCAAGGTTTAGTAATCGTGGTCATACTCTTGTTTTGTTTTGGTCAATGGTGCAATTCATGTCTTCTTATTTTTGGCATTGGGCCTATTCACTTCCCACATATTATCCTGCACTATGCTTGTTTATTATCACAGTAACATGGCATACCCTTTGCATTTGTAGCCTAGACTTGGTCAACACGATGATTTAGTTAACTCACTGGGATGAAATTTATTCCACACACCATCACAAGGTAACAGACCTGGCCACTCGAATCAAGGTGAAGGAAGCTCAAAAAGGCCGAAATGTAACTTAGGATCAAAAATGTGTACTCCAGTAGCACCCAATTTGGGTTAGAAGATGCTTCCTCATGAGTTGATCGATGCAGAACCTGACCTTCTGCCTAAGGTGGTGAACTTTCTATTACTTAGATATTTTAAATTTACTTACTTTTAAAAGTGTACTCTAGAAAACAAGTTGTGACAGAATGTTCATTACTTATATTGCCATCAATTTACTTGCAGGAAGTACAAGTGAAGTTCAAACCAACAAAGGCAATGAGACTAACCTTTATAGAAGGTAAAGTGGCTACATACGTGTTCGGCTGTGATATGGATGAAACGTAAGATACTATAACAAACCTTATTTTATTAGTTAGCTATTGGATACTCTATGCCAAGTTCATATTCACATTAAGTTTGATTTTACTTTCAAACTTCTATACCTCATTTTAGTTTCCACAGACATGACCCTGCTGACATAGTAGTAAGATAGCCTTGACATGGTAGTGGGACTCTTTAGGACCTTGTGCTGTATATAGGGATCCCCAAGTTTATGATGTTTTGACTACCTGTAGTAAATAATTTTTTTTGTTTGTGTGCTTTGACATGACATTGCTAAGTTGTTCCCAATGAAAGATAAGTTAGTAGAGTCCATAAAAAGATTTAAAATTATCACTTCTTTTCTCACGTGCAATTATTTTTTATTTTCCCATAATGAAAAGATCCAAATCACTCTTACATTTTTCAGTATTTTTATTGTTTTATGTTAGGAAGTAACGTGCCCTACTTTAACTGGTTTAACTCACAATCTATGGCAAATCCTGTTTGTTGCTGAACCCGAACGAGCATTAATGTTTTGAAGTAAAAGTAAAACTTAATGCAGGTGGGGCAATAAAAACCAACCAGTTTGAGTTGTTTGAATTATGTGTTTTCTTTGTTACATTGTCTAAATTAGATTCTGATCTGTCACAGCGATGGAGTTATGCTTCTTGATTTAGCATTTCATTTTTGTAAAGTCCCACCTTATTTTATTGGTTAATGTTTGATATAACCACTTATTTGACATTAGTATAATTTACTTTGGTGGTAAGTGAGATACTAGTCAAGTATAGAGGTAGGAAGCTATGCCGCAGGGAGCTCCAGACCATGATACCTAGAAGAGAGATTGACCCTGTCGTATTAGAGTTGATGGCATACAAAACTACGTGGATGCAGAAACATGCTCCAAGAATCAATACATGGTCCTTGCCATCTTCATTTTCAGTATGACTTGCACCTTTCTCGTTATGCATAACCATTTACATTACTTTGGCCAGCATGTTTGTGAAAAGAAGTTACTGCACCATATTCTACTTCCAATTCCACTTATTTGTAGGACAAAATATGTTTTGTACATCATATTGAAGACATATTGAACCAGTACATGGATGAATGGATGCAGCCTAGCGGTGCTCTAAGTTATGTAAAAAGCACAATTTGGAGAACTGGATTAATTAATAATGTAAATGGTGTTACTGGTCTTGGAACTAATATTTGACATGTACAATGGTTTATGAGTCAGATTTATGTCCAAATGAACGAGCGAGGAGTGCATTGGTATCTAATGGTGGTATCCATCAATGAGGAAAGAGCGTATTTGTTGGATTGTTGCAAGGATGGGGATAATGCATCAAGGAAGGATGCTGTTAAGCTTGTGGTCAGTTCATGTGTACATAAAGTATTATGTATAGCTTTGAATAAAAGCATGTGGCGATTAATATTCAATAATCAATATATTGCAATGTGTTGAACTGAACACCCTCCTTAAGGGTAAGTACTCGTACACGCACTTGATGGATGGGAAACCCAACATTCAAGGTTAGGAAATATGCCATGCCCAAGGGATAACAAACAAAGGAAAGAGGTACATATGCATTAAAAAATTAATATAACCATATTGACTTAATTTATGCAAAATCTAACCATGTTTATGTGAAGGGGACCATTCACAGCCTCAATTGCCAAGCTTATATTTTGGAATGGATTGGCATGGCATATGAATTCCAACCCAATCTTATAGACATGGTGTGTTAGCTATGTTGTAAAATTTACATTGCATTATTTTTTTGTTAATTCATTTTAGACCAATGAAGATGTTCTTCGTATGAGAATTGCAATTAAATTGCTATTGGGCCCAATGAACAGCCACAAATCTATGATTTGTGAAAGGGCGAAAAACTGGCGGAAGGCACTCAGTCATCGCCTACTAATCTGAGTTGACCGATTCAATGGAGTAATTTTTTGGAGTTGGGCTATCTACAAGAAGCACAAATCGCTACCAGAAAACTTCTACTATTGCTTTTGACTCTCTGCACACTTATTTTGATCGATGTTTTATCCTGGTCTCCAATTTAAATATATGAACTTTTGTATTTTGTGTTGTTGAATGGGCCATCATGACTTATTTATTAGCGTAGGAAAATTAGCCTACCTAACATTTGGGCTTTGTTGGTTTGGATTATGGTATGACTCTAGGTTGGGCTTTTATTGGTTCAAATACGTGGCCCACATTAACTTCTTTACTAGCATTCTATCTGGTCTGGGGCTTTTCACTGGATTCTGGAATTTGAGCATTGATTTAAGGAGTCAGATGCAGCTGTGAAAACTTGCAAAAGTTTGGCATTCTACTTATTTATTTTTCATCTGAAAGGTGCCAGTTGTATTCTTCAAGTATACATGATTGCTTTATTTCATCCGTGGCTGTAATCTATGTCTTGCCATTTTTTTAAATGGAAAAAAGATAGCAGTAATCAATGTTGCCTTTCTATTGTCTCTGCATATTTTAAACAGAATTAATGTTAAATTGAATGTAAAATGTAGCTTAACTGTATTTAAATTCAAAGATTAGTTTGGTGAAATTTCATGCACCATGATGAAATGAACACAAACCATGCTCCTAGTGGCACATCACCAATGTGTCTCAGCAACTGGACACCTCCAACGTACCTGTGGAGGGGATTATCAGTTTTAATCTTGGTAGGACGCGTAATTACAAAGACTCTAAAGGGAAAGGTTCATTGGATGAATACTTCTCAACAATTGTAGAGCAAGAAAGAAAAAAGGGAAAGCAAGGAAAAAGAGGAAAGAATGGAAAGCAAGGCTAAACACTGAAAATTAACATTCCAAGAGGTGCTTTATGCCTAAATACAGATTAAATTTTCCCTCATCCCTCTCCGTTTTGTTTATTAATACTCATACCCAGCACATTAAATGAAGCTTTCAATTTTTGCTCTCCTTTTGGACCACATTAAATAATATCCGTAAACAACAACAATAACAACAACAAAACCGATTTGATTTAATCAAACAGGATGAGTCGTCAATTTTTCTAGAACTGACCGGTTTGTACCAATCCAACAATAAAACCAATTTCATCCACAACTCTATCCGACGATATTATCGACTCGCCAGGTTGCATTTGAGTTTCATATATGTTATCAGCACAGATTGTCACTGGGTCTGCAATCTTGTAGGAGGTCAACAAGAATTATTTTAGGTCAATTATAAATGGTCGACTCTATGTAGCCTGTAACGCTTTGGGATTGTGAAGTCAGGGAGTGATCACCGGTGTAAGGAGGCACGGACAAGGAGCAGCTCCTGGCAGACTTCGAAAGCGGAAAGGTACATGAATGAACCGATTACACACCCAAATGAGAGGGATCCTGAGACTGTATAGGTATGGGACTATACAGTTGATAAGGGCTTATATGAATTGATTTGTACTACCTATATCAACAAGATTTATCTTCTTTTCGGTAGCCCATCACTAAAGAACTCCACAGTTAAGCGTGCTTGACTTGAAGCAATTTTGGGATGGGTGACCTCCTAGGAAGTTTTCCTAGGAAGCGTGCAAGTGAGGACAAAGCACGCTGGAAAGACCCGTGTTGGTTTGTGGGGACAGTCGTCAATCCATAAAGCAGTGGGGAACGTTAGAAATGGTATCAGAGCCTGCACCTCTCCCAGTACGGTGTGATTCAGGGACGAACTAAGCGGAAGCTGGTGGGCATGTAACGCCCGAGGATTGCAAAGTTGGGGAGTGATCGCCGGTGCAAGGAGGCACGAACAACGAACAGTTCTTGGCAGACTTCAAAAGCGGAGAGGTATATGAATGAACCGATTACACACCCAAATGAGAGGGATCCTGAGACTGTATAGGTATGGGACTATACAGTTGAGGAGGGCTTATATGAATTGATTTGTACTACCTATACCAACAAGATGCATCTTCTTTTCAGTAGCTTGTCACTAAAGAACTCCACAGTTAAGCGTGTTTAACTTGAAGTAATTTTGGGATAGGTGACCTCCTGGGATGTTTTCCTAGGAAGCGTGCGAGTGAGGACAAAGCGTGCTGAAAAGACCCATGTTGGTTTGTGGGGACAATCGTTAATCCATAAGATAGCAGGGGATGTTACATAGCCAATTTGAGCTTAACCACATCGCTACTAGAAATCCCTCTTATAGTGATTTTTCTTGTTTGTTATTTTTCAAATGGTCATCTTCATTAAGTTTTAGAGGCTATTGTGTCATTTATTTTTCACTCAATTATGATGTGGATTAATGCCTATTGCTTAAGAGAACCAATGGAAGATGTGTATCCTTCAAAATGGTTTCAAGAATGGAAAAATTTTACGTATCATTTTGTTTGTTAAATGACTAGTAATTTGAAACAACCCAAGAGACATGAGCAGTGGTCTACTTTTCTAGTTGTACAATGTTCTTTGCCGGTTGGAAGATTGAAATAATTTTAGACAATGACTTGGTGCCTTTAAAGACGCCTACTGGAGAATCAAGAGTCTCAATTTAAGTTTTCAAGCCACTTTTGCAATTTGAAACAATGATAAAAATATAGAAAATCTGGACTCTAATTTCAATTTAAAAGAAAATAGAGACAGAAAGTAAAATTCCATCATGATATGATATAATATTGAATGGATAGTGTAAAAGGCTATTAATAAATTGAAGCATACTATAGCAAAGGAGGTAATCTAGAGATAGCAGTTCCATGTGTATTAAGAGCTTGAAGTCCCTACAATATGAGACCAAAGATAAAGGAAAAAGGAGATGAAAAAAACTAGATGAAGTAAGCTGATGCTCAACATGTTTACAATGGAAAAGAAATTGAAAAATTAACTGCTACTTTGTAAGGGCTTTTTGTGATAACAATATAGACAATGGCCAGTGCACCTGAAACTAGAACAAAAAACAGAACCATTAAACAATGAAACAACTAGCAAATGGAACTTCTGTTTTACCTCAGAACCAAACACCAAAATCCCCTTTCATTCTCCTTCAAATGGAATTTCTATGCTACCTAAAAGAGAAGAGGGTCCTCAAATGCTGCAAGAAGGGCCCATATTGAACTCAATTCCAATCTCTAACACAACGGACAATGCAACAGAAATAAGCAACAGTATGAGATTGAATATAACAATGCCTTAGAAGTAAATGAAGTAGAAAAGAGTAAAATATATATCATATAACTCATACTTTTTTATATCAAATGAAATGAATTGAAAAGGGGATTTCCTAGACTGACCTTCATTTGTTTTGTAATCAAAGATCATCCTGATGTCATTAGCAAGTGATTTGTATATTTTCCTGTTAGCAGTTAGAGCAGTAGCTAGTATAAGAATCCAAAAATCAAACTACTATTTATGTGAGGTAGTCTAGGCTCACAATAGTGTACACAAAGCCAATAAATGTACAAATTTTCAGGTTACCATCCAATTTTAGAATAGGAGTCCAAATAGACACTAGGCAAGCATAAGTAGGGTTTTTTAATTCTAAAGAAAAAGAGAACAAAAATGATCTTTGTGTTCATATTATTTTAGCAAGGAAGCATAGAGATATGTTTAGGATTGACACATTAGGTTACCATTGTGTGCAATAACAATTGCATCTATCCTCCCACAAGGTTTGCTATTCTTAATCAAGTGCCACATCCCATTATATGGCTCCAGCTTACTGACCAACAACAACCTCACCACATTAACATCATGACTTCTTTACAAGAGATAGGCATCATGGTAAAACACCACAATTATCCTACATTCCTACTATATCATGTGCAAAATCAAGACAAATATCTTCACAGCATGAACATCACAGCATGAGATGAGTTTGAGTATCAGTGCAAGTCCAATTAGGTTGCGGATTTATTCTATTGGCCCATGGGAAGAAGGATTGATTTGTCATTTTAATTATTATTTTTTAGAGAAAGAAGGTTTATTGCTTGAATTTTTTTTCCAAACAATTCCCTAGTTCAATATTATGAGCCACGAATATTTGTTCTCTCCCCTAGCCAGTTTGGACACTTGATAAACATTAGGAGTAGGATACTTGCTACTAGTAAGACACAAGATAAATAAATAGGTCTCCTACCTGGAAATATTACCGTAAGCGGAATGGGAAAACAAATGTGCCATTAAATGCGAATGCTTGAAAAAGAGAAAAAAGGAGGACGGACAGGGGATGACGAGGCGGTGCGACGAACAAAGGAGGACGAAGTCACTACAGATCCACAGCGGGGCTAGCAGAGGTGCAATGACAAGAGGGGGGAAAGAGAAAGAAAGGGAGGGGGGAGAGAGAGAGAGAGAGAGAGAGAGAGAGAGGTACCTGAACTTGCGCTATGAAAACTAAACATTTGTCCATGGAAATGGCAATAAAGAAGGAGGCGAAAGTTAAGAGCCGGAGAATGCCCAGCTTATAGCCCCATAGGCTAGTAGTCCAACGCAGAGCAAGGGGCTCATGTGCAAATAACATATAGAACAAAGACTCATTAGCAAGTTCCCTTCAAATATCCTATGCTTGAAATATAGCCATTAGATAAGAAATTTTTCACATCCAGTGGTTAAAATTTATTTTCAATCAGGGAGGAACGTTGGTCCTCAACATAGGGGGGACCAACTAATCCTGTGCCTAAAATGATGAATTTCGAGTTACTGCCAATGTTTATCTTGACATTACAATTAGTATTTTCAAGAAACACAGTCATAAATTGTAAAATAATTTCATTTTGTTTTCTTCTTTGATACTAGAGATTACTAATAGCTAAATTCTTGTGAGAGTTGTATAGAGCTATATGTTGCATCGGGTATCATAATGACAAGTCTTAACTTGTATTCACATAGTTAGCTAGAGTAATTAAATGTTAGTTTGTACTAGTTATAGTTAGTTGCAATTAGCTGATGGTTAGTTGATGCCAGCTGGCAAACACAGTTGTATATATTACCTTTACCATGTTATTCAATAATATCATGATTCATTTTTCTCATATTTGGCTTAGAACTCTGATTCCTTTTCTCTTGATTTCTCTCTTCTCTCAAGTTCCCAAACTGAGCTTTGCTTTGCTCCATATTATTTATTATTTTAGCTATTTCCACAAGAATTAAGGAATACAATATAAAACGTGCTTACTAAAATATTCTTATTTAATGTCATATTTAATTAATTTATTATATTGATGCCATGTGTCACAGAGAGTAAAATTTGCTTTTATATTTGCCTAGAAATCATATATTTGAAGTTGATAAAATAAAATAGTAAACTCCATATTGATCCTTGAAAAAGTTGTAAGATATGAATTAAGTCTTTAAAATATTTGTGACTTAATCCAACTTTTGGTTGGATTAGCTCATGATTGGATTAGCTTAGTCTTTAAAATATGAATTAAGTCTCTAAGTTCGACGTAGTTTATAATCAAAAGGTTTTTGAGATAGCTTTAGAAAAAATGTGACTATTTTCTTAAAATATTCTCTTGTCAAACATGCTCTTTAGCCTCTTCTGATTGGTTTGGAGCATCTTGGCTTGCTGTTATTGTGATCATAAATTGGAGCATGGATTGCTCTACAGTCGTGACAGTTAAAACACGACTGAAAAGTTAACCATTGATTCATTAGAATGAATGAATGAATGATGGATATCATGAATACTTTTGTCTAAATTAAGCGATAAAATGGAACATGAATAGTACATTGTAAAGGAACGAGAAGAAGACAAGGAAGGAATGTCTCCAACGAGTTTCATGCTTATATTTGAATTTTTATTTTTGTTTCTTTTTTTCTTTCACATCAGCAGTACTTAAGTTTAAAATCTTCATGAAAATTTGCTAAATCCCTAATGAATTTTTTTGGTACATTTCTTTAAATATTTCCTATATTATTATTTTGGTTTATATAACCTGTATTTAGAGTTTATTTAATTTTGGCTAATTTATTTTGAGTCAAAGTGACCTGCCATAGGATAAAGCTCTCGCAAATTAATTTTTTTTCATTTCGGTGTATTTCATATGAGATTGAAAATAATGTGAAAATTTTTAATCTGATGCCAAACATACCAACAAATAAAACTCTTAATAGACTAGCAAAAAGTTGCATGAAAATAAATATCTAAATTTATGTTGCTGCTAATATTTTTCTCTCTCTTGTTAGAGCACAGCAGGTGCAATGATCCCCTCCCCTCAACGTGGGTCCGCAGGTCCGTTAATCCTGAGCCTCGTAACGAAAGGTTCAGGGATGATTTTTGTAGTTTGAACCGTTGGATTGCTTCTTAAATCCATCAATGGTTACCGTTTGTTACTTCTCACCGGATAAGTGATCACACATTACTTCGCCACTTCCAACACACTTGCAATAAGTCATGTTGCTACCAAGATAAATCATAACCCATGAGTCCACCAACTGCACAACACTTAAACAGCCTCCTACATCATGTCCACCTCGCGTGGAGTAGTAATAATACAGACCAGTGGGAGCACGGTAATATCTACATGATATTGATCTCATCCTAATGGAGAGGGAGGTACAACTATTCACTTCAGAAGGTTAGTTACTGCAGTGCTCTAAGTCAGAGTAATAATATGATACAAACATTGCTGCTAGATTCCCCTGCAGCATAAGTTCTTACTGAAGAAGCAATTCGCTTATCAATGATAAACTTGGGAGAGAACTTCTACAGCTGCAAATCACCTACAAGAGTGTCCATGTAAACTATAGTACAGGCCCTGACCGTAACCATAACTGATGAAAACTTTCTTCGCAGCAGTCATTTGGAAATACCATTTCTATTATTTTGACACAGTCACAATCACAAGGCAGTGGACCCGGACCGTGTGTTTCAGACTGCTTATAGAGTGTAGGAAATGCTTCGAGAGTATGGAGGGGGTGGAGCAATGTGATGCCAACGCCACTGCTATGTTGAAGCTACATTGTGAAATATTTTCCCACCCTAAGCAGAAGAGAAGAATCAAGCGTAAGGATTGAGCTATAGGTCATGCAGGCTAAAAAGTCAAAGACCTAGAACAGGATGGAGTCATTGGTTCCGATATGCAGGCAGGATATCCAAGGAAGGAATGCGAAATCCCCGCCTCTCAGCAGCTTTCCCGTTTGAAATCCTTGCAGTGGAAATAAAGTTCTGATCAGGTATATTTTCAGGTTGCCTTCTGGGAGTATGGGGACTATAGGGTTTATCCTGCAAACAAAAGAAAAAAGTTAGTACCAAACAGAATGGTTTGGCAATTATAAAAGAGGCACAACAGTTATATTTTACCACGAAGTTTGTTCCATTATACATCTGGATGGAAGATGTAACATCTGGCTGTTGTGAGTTTTTCAAAAATCGATGTTCCAGCAACATTGCAGCAGTTGGGCGCTCAGCTGGATTTCTTATAAAGCAGCACCTCAGGAAATCTTTACCATCAGATGACAATGTTTCAGGCATAGGTGGGGTATCTCTCATAACCTTAAACATGGCTGCAGCCTGCACAATTAGAATAGAATTTAAGCAAGTTAGGGACCAGTATGCATAAATTTAACAAACTTCAGCATCTCATATACATATAAAACCATGTCTAAATAAGTTCTCAATGATACCAAAGGGTCATTTCTCGGCGGTGTCTAGACTGAACTGACCTAAGCCCCGGATGAAGAGACATTCTCCCCTCCCTATTATTACATGGTCCAACATATGTTCTGGACTACCACATAGTCCATCATTCCCTACTGATAGATTCAATTTGAATGGTCCAGATTTAAAGTTTTAATTAGTATATAAAATTATAAAATAAAATAATAGTTTATAAATTTAATAATGATAATTGCTAAAATACCAATCCACCCATCTCTATTTCCTTTCCCTTTCAACCTCCTACCACCACCGCCTTCTTCCTACACCATATTGCTGCCACCCATTTCACCACCACCCACGGATGAGCTTCAAGTCACAGGTGTGGAAGGTGGACTGGATCCTGGGATGAGGAAAACGGAGGAGCTATTGTGGCTGTGGTGGCTCTGCTTCCCTTTTTTTTTTTGGTTTCATGTTTTCTTTGATCCTTTCTGGCTGTTTGGGGATTTAAAAAAACAAAGCAACTGCTTCCTAGAAAATGTGTTTCCCTTCATCCCTCCCCCAGCCTTCAAGAGTTTCAAAAGGCCAAACAGCTAGAGGGAGCATCTCACTAGTGTCATACTAGTACTTTCAGTTTGCATCTTTAATATTTTCTTGGTACGTGGTACATCTTTGAATCAATATAGTAGAAAGGTGGTAGTTTTTAAAAGAAAAAAAAAATGCATAGTGCTATGTTTTCTAGTGGTGTCCTGTTCCTCATATTAGCTCCACTTTGAATCAAGAGGCAAAGGGGCGGAGGAGAAGATGATGCTTTTGTTCCTCATGTTAGCTCCACTTTCTGGTGGGTACACTTAGACAATAACACCCGCTCATGTTTTATGGATTAAGGGGTGGCAGTAGGTTGAGGTACAGCAAAATGGATATGAGTTAGATTCAATAATGGGGACTAACGGTCAAAGGAATAGCGCTTCACATATTGAGGCTTGAGAGAGAGAGAGAGGAGGGCCTCCAGTAGTGGTGAGAAAGAAGGGCGGCTGAAATGGAAAATTAAAAGATTGAAGAAGATTAATTTAACCATTTTACAGTAATTTTGAGTGGACCATCACATGGCGTAGAAGAGGGGTTGGACCATGTTAACACTACCCGATACCAAAACCATGAAATAATATTTTAGCAACTCGGGCTCAATTTCAAGTGAAGAATCCTATACTATATGGTATTGAACTAGCCTGAGCATAATAAATTGAAAGAAAGACAAAAGAGAATTTTCTGCAGGTGCTTACTCCTTCGTACTCACTCCAGGGAGGCTTCCCTGTGAACATTTCAATGATCGTACAACCCAGACTCCAAATATCAATAGCAAAAGCTAGATCTGAGCTGTTATCCTTTTGCATAACTGCTTGCATAACCTGTATGAGAATTAAGTGTCAGTGAAGAATGCACAAGACAACGCAGAGTAATGTAGAAATGGAACATACACACCTCCGGAGCCATCCAGTATGGACTTCCCTTCAAAGAGAGATCAGTTTCATGTCCGGTTAGCTGTGTAACATAGAGGTCCAAAATTATTCCACCCGAATATATAAAGATTATCAGATCATCATACTAGATAAAAAACAAAATTAGAAAGAAACTGTGTCACCAAAACATTCAAACTGATGTAGGGGCTCAGCTTAAAGAAGCACCTCATTTCAAAAGCACACAATATGCATCAAATCATGAACATACATATTCAAGCAATGAAAATTAACATTGAACACCTTAATTTGTGCTAGAAGTTTATTTAGAAACAAGTGAGTCTGCTTTAAGGAGTGACAACATTACAAATCTCAACCAAGAGAAAGAAAGCTTAGAGCATGAAGTTTTGGCCTTTTAACTTAAAGCCTGTGTTTCCAATGACAATTCCATCTTCTGGAAATTTTAAACAGTACATACTCATAGATAGTCATATTAACAATTAGAAAAACAATGAAAAGAATCAACGAAATGAGAAAAACATTCTCTCTATGGCACAAGGACTGATACTAGAAAAAGTATATTACAGAGAGGGAGGGAACTTAGAACTCACATGCTTGGCCATTCCAAAATCAGCGAGTTTGACAACTCCCGCAGAATCAACAAGTAAGTTAGCCCCTTTGATGTCCCTATATGGATACAAGAAAAAGGGCGAAAGTGTTACTGAAGGTCCAAAACTAAACTGAAGAAACATATCTAGAAAAAATAACAATTTTCCACCACTAAAAGATAATAGTTGCAAAAATATCTATCTATAGCCTTTAAGCTCAAGCTAGTATGAAGCATACAAAGAATGGGACTGTACCTGTGAATTGTTTTTTTGCTGTGCAAGTAAGCCAACCCTGAAAGAATGTGGCGAGTAAAATTCCTAATGACAGATTCTGTTATGGCACCACAATGTTCGCGGACATATTTATTTATCGAACCGGGGTGGACATATTCCAAATAAATATAAAACCGATCTTCAACCTGCAAACACATAACCCAAAGATATATCAGAAGGTTGAGGCTGTAATAGAAATAAATATTAATCTTGGGCACCTAGTCATGAATTAGAACATTACTCACTATTTCACTTCCATAATACTGCACAATATTTGAATGTTTCAGATTGCTAAGAAGTTTGATTTCCTGAAAAACAAAGTGTGTTAGTAATATGGATAATGAGGACAAAGAAAGTCACAAACTTCATAATTAATTAGGGCAAGATAAAATATTAGCCAAGCTATTCAAACTATGAGGCAACCTCAATGGGTTTGGCTTCTCTAAGGTGCACCTGCCCTTTAAAGGCTATAGTGAAATTATAGCCCTTGACTTTGATGAGAAAATAAGTAAAATGATTAATACACATTTATGATCTGTTTATGAAGACGCAGGTGCATATTTCTTACATAATTCTAAACAACTGATTTTCTGATTACAAATATAAAATTATCACAATCATGGACCTTAGATTTCCCACTGTTTATGCATACTTAGAGAATCCAAAGCAATTGAAAAAGCATTTCATTCAGGATCACAAAGAAAATAACTATTCCATGGAAACTGACAAGTGAGATTTGCCCCCACTGACTTCTACACTCAGTTCTAGTAACCAATACATTGTCCGACACCAACACAGACTACAGACACTACATACCAGATAGCACATGTGATGCAATTTTTACATCTTATACAGATGACAAATAGACTGAGATAATGTAAAAGTAACAGATGACCAACCTGCTCTAACTGCTTTATAGACTCTGCAGATTTTGGATCATCATGTAATAATTCTACTTCCTTCATTGCACATAATGCTCCAGTTTCTCTGTTACGAAGTGACAGTTGTTTCAGAGCCTTTGAGGAGATAGAAAAGAAGTGCATGAAAAAATACTAATAAAACTTATATATACCTATTGGTGGCAACATAAACACTTCCAAATGTACCACGCCCAATAAGTTTCCCTTTTTGCCATTGGCTTTTCATTGGCAATGATTCCGACTTAGCCACAGCATGGGAAGAGGCAGCTGCAGCAGTAGGTGAAGATAAGGCTGCCCCAGGAGGCAGGGGTAAGCGGTGAACACTGACAGCATTACTTTCACGGCGTGCTGTCGATGTCTCAAGAGCCTTCATGGGATGTATGGGTGATGGAGGCCCACTTGAGCTTCTATGCTGTTGATGGGGACTTCTTCCCTGTGAACTTTGACATGGAGAAGTTTCAGTGCCTGATGCTGATAAGTCAAAGAAGGCAGGCGGTGGCAACCCTGCTTCAGACGTATGCATCTCTGGTGCAGACCAGAATTGATTTCCTTTGGGAACCACATAGCGATATGGCACAAAATCATCACTTGTTCTGTGTGGGCTGATTTTGGGACTGGCAAAAGGACTACCTGAAGAACTCCTACCTGGGACACCAGCCCAGTTGGTATCTCGAGCGCTTTCAGAATGCTCCATATTCCTCCTTGTGTCCTGGCTAGCAAAAACACTGTAACAAGATTCAACAAGTTGTTAAGCAACTCTGGTGTTCAAGCATATGCTGCAAGAAAACTACATTCTAGTAAACCAAACTGAAATCTCTCTCGTGAACATACGGCAAGGTACAGTACAAATGCACAAGTTCTACCCCTCAGAACCAATTAAAAATTGCAAGTAAAACAATTCCACAAATCAACGACACAGGGAAATAATTTCAATTGGGCTTCCTTCATCAGCATTGAAAAATGTTCAAACTTTTGAAAAGTACATACGTACACGCCCAAGCAGCTGTGTGATTGATTGAATTTGTTTCTTACTCAAACTAAACCAGATTCAGCGTTACAACCGCAACCGTGGAGAATATGAACATTCAAACATATCCAAACAGAGTGATTCTAGTGCAAACATTCAGTGCACAGAGTGGTAAATACATCCCTATCAGTCCAAATGTGCAATTGGAATGGACAAAGGAACAACTTTTACGATTCCAAATAAAAATTGTGACTCCAGTAAAAAGAAAGACGAATGAATAAATAATGTGACTATGCAATAAAGCACACACAAGTCACATGAAATTGAAGAAAAAGGATTAAAAATAAATAAATAAATCACCTCCTCATCCTAAAACCGCTGGGGGGTGCAACGTCCGCAACGGAGGCGCCGTCAGCCCGATCGCGTTCCTCTAGGCCTCGGAAGCCGCCTCCGCCACCAGTTTCAGTGGCCCCTGGCACATCCTTTGGAGAAGGAAGACGGTAGTCGCCGTCTCGCTGGCGGAGCGAGGTGGCGGTATCCGGCAATGGCAGTGGCTGAGGCACGACGGAGGAGGAGGAGGTGGAGGACAGAATGCCGGTTGGGGAATAGGAGAGCGACACGATTGCGTCTTCGTCGGAGTCCTGCTGCCACATCGGAGGGGACCTGCCGTTGTGGTCTGCCACGTGACGGAGTTTCTTGGGCCGCGTGCCGAACAGCCACGCTTTCCTGCGGGGTTCTACGACGGTGGCGGAGGAATTATTGGAAGGGGAGAAGGAAAGGGTGGATAGCCAACGCATGGCGCTGTTATGAGAACAATGAAAGGAGAAAAAAATAAATATATATATATTAAGATTAAGAATATGCTTGTTCTTGAAGCGTTGTTTGGAGAAATGATGACGCATGGAGCAGAATGCAAAGAAGAAGAGACATTGTGTTGTTTGTTTTTCGTTTCGTTTTTCTTGTTTAATTGTTTTGTTTTGTTTTTCGATGATCTTGATGGCTTTGGCTGTGGCAAGAGAGAGAGAAAGACAGAGAAGAAAATGAACTGGTGCCTGTATCAAAGTCAATTTGTGGTATCTTTCCTCTCTCCTCACCGAGTCAAGGTCTCCCTCTCTCTTTCCCTCCTACAGAACAAACAGAGAATCTCAGTTTAAGCCTTTTTTTTCTTTTTTGTTTTCTATTGTGATGAAACAGTTATTTTGCAAAGGGAAAGGTTGTTAAATAAGGTAGTTGTGCTATTTTAGACATGGTAGTTATGTGCTTTGGTCCCCGCCAGATAACGCACCAACACCACCCCCCAACCAACGCACACTCCCCTTTTTCAGTTTCGTTTTCTTACCAATGTTCAAGCTGTATAATTTGATTTATCCATTCTATGATTTAACTGTGTGTTATATACCGTGTCTTGTAGATAATAAAAAATGTTTTTTTAAGCTATGATCGTGCAAATGATTTTTAAGTTTTTTGAATTATATAAAACCATCATGTGAGGAAATACTGAGCCATGTTAAACTCGTCATCATTGATGATTACGCGTTTTTCTATTTGATAAATGATTCCCTTAAACATTCTAGATGGCTTCAAATCTAATATAAATTCTTGCTAAATATATTACAAGTGTTCCCAGTGAACTTGGATTGACTCTGGGCAATTCAATGTTAACGAATTAAACTAGATGCTTCTTGTCATGCCATATGATGGGTTTCGAAATATTTAACAATGAATGTGATCTCATACACTCCATCTAGAAGGTCTTATTTGGCATGCTCGAGGATCTCGGCGTTGGAACGTAGAATCTTGGCGTTGTAAATGACATTGAATGGAGGAACCACCTTTGTTTCAAACCCTCCCAGCAGAAACACTTCATTCATGCGATTTGGCACGTTTTAAATCCCCAGTATAAATATCACACATGATAATTCTTAAAGATACATTCCAAGAACCCTAGCTATCCTTCCCGTTTGTTCTCTCTGAAAAGCACGAAAGCTCTCATATTCTTTTTGATTATTCTCCTCTAGGAAGTGTTTCCTCCCAGTTCTTATATAGGTTATGGGTTTAGTTAGTCCTTGGGCTAGCATTGTATGGTTTTTCCCTTCTATTTCATTCCTAGTCATGTTTTATCATTCTCTTGTTGTTCTATGTCAGTTGGGAACACCGTTCCACTTCTCCAAAACCCCATGGATACTGATTGTAAAGAAAGCAAAGAAACCAAAGAACCAAGCAAGAGCAGAGAGAGTATTTGGATGGAAGGAATGAACTGAAAATTGTATTATTGATATTATGCACAACCAAGTGTTAGAGAGGAGCTTATATATGCATGTGAGGTGTGCATTGCACGCTTCATACAAAGGCGAGAATGACAGTTACAATGCTGACTAGGCTGTCTCTAACATGCCCTCTCAATTCCAGCTAATGGCACCTCTTGTCTTCTGCTAATGTTTATACTCCCAACTTGTTGCGCAGTAGTTGAAATCCGTTGTTACTGATTGGTTTAGTAAGGGTGTCAGCTGGTTGCTCTTTTGAAGGAATGTGGGCTATGAGGAGTTGCCCTTGGAGAACCTTTTCTCTAACAAAGAAGATGTTGAGTTCCATATGCTTTGTCCGTGAGTGAAGAACAGGATTATGTGCTAGCATGATTGTGCTCAAATTATCGCAATATATGACTGGTCTTGCTGCAGGAATTCCCAGCTCTTGTAGAAGAGACTGAAGCCATGTGATTTCTATTGTGGAGTCTGCCAAACTCCTGTATTCTGCTTCTGTGCTGGAGCGAGCAACTATGGGTTGTTTCTTTGGCCACCATGAGATAAGATTTGGCCATAAGAATATGCATGAGCCTGATGTGGATCTTTATCATCAACGTCTGCAGCCCAATCAACATCACATAAACCTCTTAGTCCAAGGGTTTGAGTGGACTTGATTAAATGAAGGCCAAATGTAAGGGATCCTCTCAGATATCTTAGTATGCGCTTTACTGCTTTCTAATGAGATTCCAAGGGGGTAGACATAAATTGACAAGCTTTATTAATGCTGTAGGATATTTCTGGTCTTGTTATTGTGGCATATTGCAAAGCTCCAACAATTGACCTGTATAAAGATGGATTATGTATATGGTCAGTTCCATATTTGGATAGCTTGGAAGTTGAGATCATAGGGGTGCTGATGCCTTTGGCTTTGTCCATTTTACTTTTCAGGAGCAAGTCGTTGATATATTTCTGTTGTGATAGATGAATGGAGCCATCAGAGAGGCTAGTTACTTCAATTCCTAAGAAGTATTGAAGAGGTCCCAAGTCTTTAAGGGCAAATTCATTGTGGAGCTTGTTGATGAGGTTACTCATGTAAGAAGAAGAGGACCTTGTGACAATGATGTCATCAACATAGATGAGAATATACGTACAATGGCCATTAGTAGATAATACAAACAAAGATGGATCACGCTTGCTACCTTGAAAACCAAATCTGGTAAATGTTGCAGTGAGCTTTTCAAACCAAGCTCTAGGGGCTTGTTTGAGCCCATATAAAGCTTCATGGAGCTTGCAAACCAATGTATTGTCCCCTTTAGTGAATCCTTCTGGTTGAGACATATAAACCTCTTCATTAAGAATGCCATTTAGAAAGGCGTTGTTGACATCAAGCTGACGAATTGACCATCCTTTTGATAGAGCTACCGTGAGAATAACTCTAATAGTTGCTAGCTTTACAACGGGAGAAAATGTCTCTGAGTAATCAAATCCAATTTGCTGATGGAACCCCTTGGCCACTAAATGGGCCTTATATTTATGAATGGAACCATTGGGGTTTTGTTTGGTTCTAAAAACCCATTCGTAGCCTATTGGTGAACGACCAAGTGGTAAAGGAACAAGAGACCAGGTTTGGTTCCTTTGGAGAGCATCATATTCTTCTGTCATGGTAGCCAGCCATTGAGGGGAGGACATAGCTTCCTTTATTGAGGTTGGTTCGGCAATGGTAAGAAAGGAAAAAGAAGAGAAAGGAATTTTTGGTTTATGGATGCCAGATTTGGATTTGGTTTGAATTGTGTGTAGGTGCAGGATGAGGTAAAGATATGGAAGGTTGGTGTGATGAGGATGGGATAGTGGGAGAGGGACAAGGGGAGGATGCTGTTGGTGATGGATAGTATGGTAATGGGGAAGAAAGGTTCAGCTGTGATGGTAGAGATGTAATGGCATGACTAGGAGGAGGGGTAAGGATAGATAAAAGAAGTAAAATAGGAGAGTTAGATGAGGGAGTAGATGTTTGAGTGTTGAAGAGTTGAGGAAATGGGAATTTGGTTTCATCAAAGAGAACATCTTTAGAGATATATATGTGGCCGGTTGGAGATAAACACTTATAGCCTCGATGATTTGGACTATATCCAAGAAAGACACGTTCAATATAGTGGAAGTCAAATTTGTGTTTGTTGAACGGTCTAAGCAAAGGATAACATGAGCAACCGAAGACTTTGAAGAGGCTGTAGTTTGGTTTTTGGTCAAACAAAGCTTCAAAGGGAGATGGTCTTTGCAGATTTGAGGGTGGAATGCGATTAATGATGTATGCGGCAGTAGCTATGGCCTCATCCCAATAAGTGAGGGGTAGGGAAGCATGGGCAAGGAATGTGAGACCAATTTCAGTGAGGTGCCTGTGTTTCCTTTCAACTGTACCATTTTGATGGTGTGTATGAGGACAGATAAGCCTAAGAGTTATGCCATTGTCATTGACATATTTTGTGAAAGTGCGAAACTCCTCTCCCAAGTCAGATTGAATAGCTTTTAGAGGGTGACCAAGTTGAAGTTCAGCAACTGACTTGAATTTGAGAAAGGCTCCAAACGCTTTAGATTTAGATTTTAAGATATATACCCATGTGAATTTAGAGTAGGCATCAATAAAGGCTATGTAATAGTGATATCCCTGTGAGGATGTAATTGGGGCTAGACCCCACAGATCAGTAAAGACAAGCTTAAGTGGAATAGAATATGTAGTAGATAAGGGAGTTGATGGAAGTCTGTGTAATTTGCCAAGACAACATGATTTACACAAATCAAAGGGATGATTATTATTACTGATGGCATTTGGTATATTGCAAAGTTTAATGATGCTGGAAACAACTTGAGAGGATGCATGTCCTAAACGACTATGCCAAATGTCAAACAAACCAGGTGTATGGGAAATTACATCAAAACCTATATGATCTACTGAAACTTTATCAGATATAGTAGAATTATTGCAAGTATTAGGATATGTAGTGTATGTAGTGTGACAGTGAGTGTTACAATTGGAGGGGATGGGGGTATATTTGTTTGAGGCAGTAGGATTTGGATGACACTTATTAACAGTGGATGGAGTGTAAGCTTGATATGTGGCAGACTTTGATTGATGTTGCAGAAGGAAGGCATCAAACTGATAGAGGTCATCTACTCCTAGAGTTCCTCAAAGCAACACTTCATTCGAGGCCTGAGATTTCACACAACAGGTATAAGGGTGAAATTCAAAATAGCAGCAATTGTCTCTTGCAAATTTACTAACACTGATTAAATTCTTTGTAATGTGAGGTACATGTAATAAGTTATTTAGGAGTAGAATGTGTGTTGTGTTAACGGGAGAGATAACATTAGAGGAGCCAATATGTGCAATAGACAGACCTTGTCCGTTACCAACATGAAGTTGGTCTGAACCAGGATAAGGTAAAGCATTTTGAAGGTTGCTAAATGTAGGTGTTACATGAGAAGAAGCTCTAGAATTTGGAAACCAGGCTGCATCAGAAGTGGATTCAGGTGTTGCAATGAGAGTAGAACTAGTGGAAGGAGTGGCAGGTCTGATATATTGGAAAGGAGATGGAGCAGGTCTAGCATAAGAGTAAGAAGTGGTAAGATGAGCATATGGAGGTGGTGGTGGAGGATTAGGTTGGAAGTTCTGATCAAAGCGATGCCAACAGTTAAATGAAGCATGTCCAGGTTTGTTGCATAGCTGACAAGTCAGAGAGGAATTTCGACCAAAGGATCTGCCACCTAGGCCTCTGATCCTACCACTAAAGCGACCACCTCTATTTCCTCGATATGCACCGCGATTGCCTCCTCGGAAACCACCTTGAGGATTGTAGTATGATGTTTGATTTGAGGTCTGGTTTGAGATCTGATTTGAGGTCTTTGTGGTTGTGTTATGAACATATGCTGTGGTGTTGGCAACATGTGCTTGCATGAGGTGTGTTGGTGAAGAGGAATTTAGTTGTTCAAACCTTGCTTCTTGAGTGAGTAAATGAGATTCTACTTGTTCAACAGTGTAAGGTTCATTTCTGGTACAAATAGTGGTGACAAAGGCTTGATAATCAGAAGGCAAGCCATTCAAAATCACTTCAATATGTTCATCAATAGTAATAGTTGTTCCAATCGATACCAGAGAATTAACCAAAGCTTTGATCCGAAAGAGATATTCACGGATTGAGTTTGAGCCTTTTGTCACACTTTGAAGTTTAGTTCTAAGTTGTTGAATACGTGCTCGAGTGTGAGATGCGAAGTATACTTCAAGTTTGTTCCAGATCTGCCATGAGAAATCACATTCCACTGTGAGCGTGAGCATATCATCAGACATTGATGCAAGCATCCAAGAGAAAAGGAATTGATCTTGTCATTCCCATAGTGAAAATTCTTTAGAGATCTTATCCATAGTTTCATCATGAACTGAAGCATATTTCAGAGGTCTTTTGGCCTTGCTATCAAGATAATGCAAAAGATTATGTCCTTTTGCCATCACCAGGACTTTTCTACGCCATAGGATGTAGTTCTTCTCATTGAGTTTGATTGATAGTGGATGATTGAATTGTACATGATTAGGTTGAGATTCATGAATTTCTGACCTCAATTTTTTATTTTCAGGTTGCGTTTGAACAACCTATGGACAGGCTTTGTTGTTCATGTTCTCATCATGAACATCTTCTTTACTTTGCGGTTCTGAATCTGATTGCGGAGGTGCATGGTTGTTAGCCATTGGAGGTTGGATCGAAGCTCTTTAGTATTCAAGCTCTGATCACCATCTAAAGAAAGCAAAGAAACCAAAGAACCAAGCAAGAGCACAGAGAGTGTTTGGATGGAAGGAATGAACTGAAAATTGTATTATTGATATTATGCATAACCAAGTGTTACAGAGGAGTTTATATATGCATGTGAGGTGTGCATTGCACGATTCATACAAAGGCGGGAATGACAGTTACAATGCTGACTAGACTGTCTCTAACACTGATAATATGCTTCTAACAACGTATGATGAGTGGGTAGTTGCTTATGGCAATAATTTGGCCATCTAAAATATTTTAGAAATTATTTTGCTATATTTTTATGATTTTGTGGCATCAAGAATTCCAAGAAAAGCTTATAGTTTGCTTTATCATCATGAAAATCATCATTCTTCGAAAACACATGGGATTGATATTGTTGCTAAACGTATCCCATTTTGCCTCTTTATATTATGTTAATTTTAAAATGTATTCTTCATTAATGTTAGTGAGAAACAAATTTAGTATTTATCATAATAAGATTATTCAGATATTACAAACTTGTAGTTAGATTACGTTTAAGATGTTTTCATTAATTATGTAGTGGTATTGAATTTAAATGTGTTATATGTGTCTATTAATATCATATGAATTTCAGGAATGAGATAATTATACTTAGCATGATATAGCGTTCACATCCCATAAATAGGATTAAGTTAAATAGCCAATTTAATTCCCAGTAAATTACTGATTGATTATTATTTATGAATAAGAGATAACATGGAAAGTACAAATTATGTCTTTTATAATGTCCCGATTTTCTGTCTGAGAGAAAATGACCAAAATGCTCCTGAGGCCATTTTCTACCCGGAATTCAAGGATAGCCGGCCCGGCAATCCTCGAAGGGTCAACTCAATGTTTGAAGGGGATTGGATGGTCTTTGAGTGTTTCCAGAAATGAAAAACTTGTTTTCTGCAGTTTCGAGTCCAAATGACCAAATATCCCTGCAACATTTTTACGCGAGTAAAAGTGCTGTTCAAGCCCGAAACTTTCCCCGAAAGTTTAAAACGATGTTTTCAAGTATTTAAAAGTATCAGTTTAAGTCTTGGTGGTTTCGAGGAGTTTTGTGGAAAATTACGATTTTGCTCCCTGGATAGTGCTGTTGAGCTTAACGACGTAATTAAGCAAACCTAAGCAATATTAGGCTCTAATCGAAGATTAATTAATTTTCATAATTAATCTAGAGTCAAAATAAGTTATTAAAATTAATTAGAACCTAAGATTTCTTAGAATAAACCTAAATCCCTTTTTAAAACTCAAGATTCCTAGTCTTGGAATCTTGAATAGTGTTTTCTCTCTCCAATTCCTTAAATTAAGGAATTGTGTCTAGAATTGTTTACACCCTAAAATGAATTTCTATCTCACTAATGAAGCAAGATCACTCCTTAATTATGTCTAGACAACCTTAATTACCCATTTCCTTACCTAAACACCTTCCTACAAATTCCTATCTTAAGCATAATCTAAGACACACATAAACACAACTCTAAATCACAATTAAAATGTGAAAACTCCTCCCCCATGGCTGATGCATTTTCGGCCACATCATCATCCTATTTCCACACATGTTTTAAAATTCAAACACTCCTTGAGGCCATACCTTGAACCATACTTGAAGCCATACCTAGCCATGCTTCTACCATGCTTTGAATGAGATATTTTCTCTCCCTTTGACCATGAAGCTCACGGCCAACACACCCTTCACTCACTTCTCCATGTTTTGTTTCTCTATAAATAGCACACTTGGGTGAACTTGAATCACCTTTAGTCATTTGCTAAGTTTTAGTTTTCTAGAGCACTCAAAGCTTTCCTTTTTCTCTCAAAGATCAAGAGTTCTTCTTCTTCATCTTCTTCAACCTCATTTCACTTGATAGGGATTTTGTTTTAAATATTTTAGCCATTAAAGTTCTTGTTTAGTTATGTACTTGATGGTTTCTCTTGAATCTTTTAGAACTTCTTCTTTTCTTGCCATTTTGATTTCGGCCTAGAGCCTTTGATGAACTTGGAAATGAGAGCTTGATGATGGGAATTGCATGATGATGTTCATCACTTGAGCAACCCCAAAAGCTTGATCTTAGTCCTTGAGAAAAAGATGTTTTTAGTTCCTTTCCTTTTTATCTTGAAAACTTAACTTTGAGGTTGTTCTAAAATGAGTGTATGAACTCAATGATAAGGACACATGATATTGGTGTTAATACTTCATCAAGATCATGGTCTCTAGAGTTTTAAAATGGTTCTTTTTCTTGCTCATGGTTTCGGTCCCTTTTCCTTTTTCTTTCTCTAAAATTTCGGCCATCATTGATGGTTTAACATGAAAGCTTGATGATGAGAGTTTCTAGATGATGACTATGTGTTCATCACAATGAGACCTCTAGAGCTTGAGTTTTAATAAAAATGTTATTTATGATTTTGCTTCAAGGAATGATAAGTTTGGGTTGAGGTTTAAGTTCCTCTAAAGTCTTGGATGAGCTCTAATAAGAAATAAAATGAACTTGCACTCATGTTTATATTCAAGCTTTTGCATTTGCATATTTACTTTGAGCTTTGCATTCATGTTTACTTTCCAAGCTATCATTTAAAATTAAAGATAAAGAATGAAGAGCATCTCATATTTATGTTCTTGTCTAGCACGTTTACTTTTCAAGTCATCACTTAAGAATTTAAAGATTTAAAATGAGAGCTTGCATATCACCTAATTAATCTCGAAGCCTTTCTATTTCGGTCTTAAATTCAATTGTTGCTAGGCCTAGAGCACTAAAATAAAGAATTGAACTTGCATATTTATTTTCAAGTCTTGCATATTTACTTTCAAGTCTTGCATATTTACTTTGATATTCTCACTTTACTTTACAATGAAGAATAAAATGGAATGCATAGCACATTTACTTTTTGTCATCACTTAAAAACTCTAAGAGCTCAAAGACTTGCCCTTGTTGTCTCAAGTTAAAGTTTGGTTATGGAGACATCCCCATGGATGCATATCTCAGCCATGTGATGATGATGAACTCAATATGAGTTTCATCTAGTTGTAAAGGCCAACAATCTATGTTCAAAAGTTTTCTTATGTTTTAAGAATTCTATAAGGTCATTACCAACAAGATTTGTAAATTAAACCTCTTCCAAAAGTGTTTTAAATTAGTTACTGCCCTATGATTGTTCTTAGTCTCTTTTACAAGATAAAATGTTTTGCAAAAAGAGTCTTAGAAGTCCTAAAACGATTCTATGAGGAACTAGTAACTTATGCTTGTTGAAAATGAAATTTTATGCACGATATGTATGTATATGAGTTCGGTTCTACCGTGGTGTGTTTGGTGTTGTATGATGTTATTTTGATATGCTAGAATGTGTAAAAATTATATGTGTTGAGTTAGGAACCTTTCTATGCATGTTAAGAAAGAAACTAGCCTAACCGAGAAACCGTAAAGTCAAGTTTTAGCATTGTTTTGACCCATTTATCTTTAGTTTTTGCCCAAACTGTTTTAGTATGATAATAATTGGATTAGGATTGTTTATTTATGAAAAATTTGGTAACATTTGATGTAAGATTGAATTTTAGCACCCATAGAGAAACTAGTAACTAGAAAACCGTAAAAATGCAAATCTGGAACTCTTAGAACATTTAATTTTCTGATTTTGTCCAGCGCCCCTATAATGTAGTAAACATGATTTATAATTAGTCCATAGGCATAAGAATACCTCATAAATGGTTTAGATTTAATTTATAGCGCCTTAGGCGAAGACGGAACCGAGAAAAGTCTAAAACATAAGTGCTAGAACCCCATAATCATAAAAATATAACTCTGCCCCTAGAGTATGATGCTGCCCAGATTTATTAATGGACATAAGTGCTAGTAAAAATTATTAGTTGTGAATCCTTAGGTGGGTAAGAGGTTGATGGAGAACGATAGAATAATTATATATAAAGTTTAAGACCCGTAAGGATCAAAACATAAAACACCGTAGGTTCAAGAGCATAATGAGCTATAATGTTACCTGAGAATGTATGTTTTATTTGAGAATAATTATGTATACGTGTGAAATTATGATTGAGGATACATGTTCTATTTGTTTATGTGGCATAAAGTAAATTTGGAAGAAATCCAGTGTGCTGCTGTTATGCTGCTGAATTTTTGACAAATTCAGGGACTTAGAAAGTTTTTGAAAAACCTATGAGAATCTTCTTTAAAAGAGATGAGGTACTAAGATGTGTTCTTGGATGACACTGGTTCGGCCAAGCACCTCCAAGAACTCATGTGACATCGGTACCAAGATGTATTCTTGGGTAACACCGGTTCGGCCGAGCACCCCCAAGAAAATGCCCCCTAGCCCGTACTAGAGAATTGGGATTTATTTATGATACGCTTATCGGTAAGGGGTAAGTAAGAACTAGTGACGACTAGTTAGGTATGAGCTCATAACCTAGAGATGTGACACGTTCTAGGTGACACCGGTTCGATCGAGCACCCCTAGAACAAATGTCTTTTTAGGGTGGCCCCATGAGAAATTAAAATATGATGATTATATCACAAAGTCTTCCCACATGAGATTTCAATTGCCACTTTATGCCACTATTATGATGTTTCTTGATGATTATGATTAATATTCTTGCATTAAGTAGAGCCATGCATACATTCTTTACCATGTTGCATCCATGGCACTAAGAAGCATTGTAAAATGAATGGGTCTTGGCTAATTATGTTTTGAAGCTTAAAAATGAACTTGATGCATGCTCACTTATTTCATACACTAAACCCAAGGTTCCTTAAGACGTAGATGATGTCACTTAGGTAGTAGGAGACCCTATTGAGATTCTTTAGCAAGATTCTCGCTCCCTCTATCTTTTCTTTCCGTCACGTTTTTAGATAGCGACGTTCGTAGTTTTTGTGGACGCCCCGACATGGGAGGTAGATTATGATCCGGACCATGGATCATACCATTTTGAGGGTCGTTGTGCCGTTCGCGTTTTCACATTCGTGGAATGACCCTTCGCTTATCCTGTACATACTCACCGATTCTTTCCTGCCTCGCCGTTCGGCGACGACTTTGTGTTCGAACGTGCACGCCCTTGAGAGGAGCGGATTCGCCGCACCCTACTGACAGTCTTTACTATCGGAGACTTCCCACAGTATGTGCCCCGCTCCCCCTCGTCATTCTCAGAGACAGACCCTTCCAAGGACTCTACCACTTAGGTTCCTTCTGAGGAATCCTCCCCTACCGTACCGATAGACTTTGGGTAGGGCTGCAAGGCTATCGTCACCCAGTCGATGCGTGGAGGACGAGTGAGGATGACTCCCCACCATGGAGCACGTGCCCGGCCGATGCAGTGTATAGCCACCTCGGCAGAGATAGCTTAGTGGATCGGATACGTTCCTCCTTTCCAGAGAAGCCCGCAGTAGGAGATGACAGTTGTGTTCTGATGCCCGAGCTTTGACTAGATTAGGATAGCTTCCTTTGTTTGGAGGTTATCCACTGTAAGTGCACTAGAGTAGGAGAGTTTCTTTTTATGCCTTCTATTGTATTTTCATTTTCCTTGTATTTTTCCTTTCAGTTGTATTTACTTTATGATGTCCTAAACTAAGTCCCGCTTTTTATAAGTGGGCATATCATATTATGTATGTATGCAATTCAGTTTCATTATGATATGCCATTATGTTATGATGTTCATAAGATGCTTGTTTCATTTTCTTACATGCTTCATCGTTCATCGTATTGCGAGGCTCTCACTTTGCTTTTACATTTCAAAAAAAAAAATTCACTTGTATTTTCCACTAAGTATTTTAAAGTAAAAGGGAAACTATGACGTAACAGACTAATGATTAACCAATATATGTTCTAGAGTATTGGATTAAAAATTAGGATGTTACATGTTTTAGAATTTAAATTCTATTTTAGTCAAATTGGGTAGGATTGGGATTAGCCAAAGTAGAGTCACAAGTTAATGGTAGACTGGTTGTTAATCTTGGTATGACAAGAGATACGTTTAGAATACTTGTTATGCGTATAAAAGACAAAGATCTAGTGCTTATTTTGACATGGTTTTTAATTGGTGAAATTAGCTATTTATTTGGGTTACTCCTTATCTTTGTGCTTATTTAATGATTGTTAGGTGCTAAATGACAATTCAATGTCATATTTGCATCATCTTGTCATATGGAGAATTGGAGAGCAAAATGGATGTAGTTCAACTCCTATATATGCTTGCATGGAATTATAACACTCTATATAGAAATCTCCATGACTTTTAGTCCAGAGCTTCAAATTTTGTGATTCAAGATTATTTGAAAAAAGGAAAGAAAGATCTACAACTTTACTGCTGTATGGTTTTTCCAATTCCACAGAATTTAGGGAGAAAAAGTATAAGAAAGATAGAAGTTGCAATATATTTTGGATCTTGTCAATCCTAGATTTTCTGCACTAATGCCTCTATATCTTGAGCTCCAGTAATCCAACTAAGGTGATTTATGTGGCTTTGGAAAGTTACTCATAGATATCAATTTCTACTTCTGCTCTAGGGGATTAATCTTTACAATTAAGCCCTAATCAACCCTAAAACATAATGAGAGCTATAAATACAACATCTTAAGGATCAAAGAAAGTCTTTTGATAGCCTTGTGTCTTTGGCTGGCCTCTTGGCCTCCTTATCTAATTTGAAAGACATTAAGGAGGAGCTACAATGTTGGAAGCTATATCAAGATGGAAGAGGCACATGATTGGAATGTATTCTTCTTCTCTTTTCTATTTTTGATGTATGTTTACCATGTACATTCTATCTGTGGATTTGTATTTGTTAAATATGCTAGTTGGTTAAATACCTATGCTAGGGTGATGATGATGTTGTAAATATGATTGTTTGAGATTTCCTCTATGTATTAATTATTTCTTACTCAATTAAGTTTCTATTATCTATACTTGTGTTATTTATGGATTCGTGACCCATATATTGATTATAGAGTATTGTATACGTAGAGTGATTGAGACATTTAAATAGAAACTTAATGTGTAACACCCTTTTAACTACTATGTGTTTACGTGAGCATTAACACAATAATTAGAATAGTGTCACTTACATTACCTAACTCACACTAGTTGAATATCACATAAATGTCTAATATATTGCCATTTTTGTCTAAGATATTTCCCCATAGTGCATACTAGTCGCATGACAAAAATATAAAATAAAATAAACATACCATCCGTGATCTAGAATACCAATGCAGCCATCAATAGTTTTTATATATATATATATATATATATATATATGTCAAGTGAAATATCAACAGTTGTAACCTAAGAAGTCAATAGATATATACAATCATCCTAAATATCTCCTAAGTTCTCTACCAAATGGATGTTAAGTCTGCATTTCTAAATGGATTCACTCTCTGAGGAAGTATATGTAAAGCAACCTCCTAGTTTTGAGAGTAATGATCTTCCTAACCATGTCTTCAAGTTAACGAATGCTATCTATGTTCTAAAACAAGCTGCACAAGCTTGGTATGATAGATTGAGCACCTTCTTGCTTAAGAATGAGCTCAAGAAAGGTAATGTTGACATTACTCTTTTTACTCTTGAACAAGATAGTAACTTTCTGATGGTTCTAATATATGTTGATGACATTATATTTGGCACTTCTAATCATTCTCTCTGTGAAAAGTTTTCAAAATTAATGCAGAGTGAATTTGAGATGAGTATGATGGGTAAACTCAAGTTCTGTTATCTATACTCAATGTTATTTATGGATTCATGATGCATACATTGATTATAGAGTTATGTATACGTAGAGTAATTGAGACAATTATATAGAAACTTAATGTGTAACACCTTCCTAACTATTATGTGTTTACTTGATTATTAACATAATAATTAGAATAGCGTAACTTATATTACCTAACTTACACTAGTTGAATATCACATATATGTCTAATATATTGCCATTTTTGTCTAAGATATTTCCCCATAGTGTATACTAGTCACATGACAAAAATATAAAATAAAATAAACATACCGTCCGCGATCTAGAATACCAATGCAACCATCAATAGCCCATCGTTATATATATATATATATATATATATATATATATATATATATGTATGTATGTATGTATGTATGTATGTATGTATGTATGTATGTATGTCAAGTGGAATATCAGTAGCTGTAACCTAAGAAGTCAATAGATATGTACAATCATCCTAAATATCTCCTAAGTTCTCTACCAATGGATGTTAAGTCTGCATTTCTAAATGGATTCACTCTTTGAGGAAGTATATGTAAAGCAAACTCCTAGTTTTCAGAGTAAAGATCTTTCCAACCATGTCTTCAAGCAAAAGATCGCTATTTATGGTTTGAAACAAGCTCTACAAGCTTGGTATGATAGATTGAGCACCTTCTTACTTAAGAATGAGTTCAAGAGAGGTAATGTTGACACTAATCTTTTTATTCTTGAACAAGATAGTAACCTTCTGGTGGTTCTAATATATGTTGATAACATTATATTTGGCGCTTCTAATTATTCTCTCTGTGAAAAGTTTTCAAAATTAATGCAGAATGAATTTGAGATGAGTATGATGGGTGAGCTCAAGTTCTTCCTAGTTTGTAAATCAAACAGCAAAAGGAAGGGATTCCGATACGTCAAAAAGAATATACTCAATTAAGTTTCTATTATCTATACTCAATGTTATTTATGGATTCGTGACCTATATAGAGTTATGTATATGTAGAGTAATTGAGACAATTAAATAGAAACTTAATGTGTAACACCCTCCTAACTATTATGTGTTTACTTGAGTATCAACACAATAATTAGAACAGTGTCACTTACATGTCTAATATATTGCTATTTTTGTCTAAGATATTTCCCCATAGTGCATACTAGTCACATGACAA
Source organism: Dalbergia cochinchinensis (assembly GCA_031216125.1). Taxonomy (NCBI): domain Eukaryota; kingdom Viridiplantae; phylum Streptophyta; class Magnoliopsida; order Fabales; family Fabaceae; genus Dalbergia; species Dalbergia cochinchinensis. The sequence continues at coordinate 28,439,903 of CM062371.1, forward strand.
AAATATAAAATAAAATAAACATAGCATCCACGATCTAGAATACCAATACAGCCATCAATAGCCCATCATTACATATATATATATATATACATATATATATATATATGTCAAATGGAATATCAGTAGTTGTAACCTAAAAAGTCAATAGATATGTACAATCATCCCGAATATATTGCCATTTTTGTCTAAGATATTTCCCCATAGTGCATACTAGTCGCATGACAAAAATATAAAATAAAATAAACATACCATCCGTGATCTAGAATACCAATGCAGCCATCAATAGTTTATATATATATATATATATATATATATATATATATATATATATGTCAAGTGAAATATCAGCAGTTGTAACCTAAGAAGTCAATAGATATATACAATCATCCTAAATATCTCCTAAGTTCTCTACCAAATGGATGTTAAGTCTACATTTCTAAATGGATTCACTCTCTAAGGAAGTATATGTAAAGCAACCTCCTGGTTTTGAGAGTGAAGATCTTCCCAACCATGTCTTCAAGTTAATAAAGGCTCTCTATGGTCTGAAACAAGTTCCACAAGCTTGGTATCATAGATTGAGCACATTCTTGCTTAAGAATAAGTTCAAGAGGGGTAATGTTGACATTACTCTTTTTACTCTTGAACAAGATAGTAACTTTCTAGTGGTTTTAATACATGTTGATGACATTATATTTGGTGCTTCTGATCATTCTCTATGTGAAAATTTTTCAAAATTAATGCAGAGTGATTTTGAGATGAGTATGATGGGTGAACTCAAGTTTTTTCTAGGTTTGCAAATCAAACAGTAAAAGGAAAGGGATTATGATCCATCAAGAAAAATATACAAAAGAGCTATTGAAGAAATTCAATATGGGTCAAGCAAAAACCATGAGTACCCCCATGCATCTATCTCAAATTATAGATACTGATGAGAATTGTAAGAAATTATCAGAAAGTAATTATCATTGATTGATTGATTCACTACTATATCTTACAGCTAGTAGACTAGATATTCAATTAAGCGTAAGAATTTGTGCTAGATTTCAATCTAACCCAAAGCAATCACACTTAAATATTGTCAAAAGAATTATTTGATATATGTCAGGTACTACTAATCTTGGCTCGTGGTACAAGAAGGATACTTCTTGTGAAATTGTAGGCTTTTGTGATGCTAACTTTGCTAGAGATAGAATTGAGAAAAAAAGCACAAGTGGTTGTTGCTGCTTCTTTGGAGAAAGCTTGATCACATGGTCATGTAAAAAGTAGAGCACAATTACCCTCTCTACTACTAAGGCTAAATATGTAGCTGCTGCAAATTGTTGCACCTAGATGCTGTCAATAAGGAACCAGCTAAAAGATTATCATTTGAGATATTCCAGAATCCCTATCTATTGTGATAATACAAGTGCTATAAATCTTGTAAAGAATCCAATTCAGTACTCAAGACCTAAGCATATAGATATTAAACATTATTTTATTCATGATCATGTTCAAAAAGGAGATGTTGAGTTAATGTTTGTGAATACTGAAGATCAAGTGTCAGAGATATTCATAAAGTTATTAGCTAAAGATAGGTTTTGTGTTTTGAAAAAGCTTTTGAACTTAGTTGTCTTTAAAACTACATAAATCTCTCGTGCACCAACCATCTCTAGATACTATCTCTCTCCACATGTCCCAAGCTGAAGTCCAGAAAGGAAGAACTCAGTTTATAAAGATCGAGTATGAAACTAAGGATCATAATGTTAGTTTGCAAGATTAGGAAGAAGATGGGTAATTCAAAAAGTATATGAGTAGATCAGAAAGAGGATATAAGGACATAAAGACTTGAGATTTTTATGGAAAAAGGACTTAGCATATGAAGATGAGTTTATAAGGTTATTTGATGAGTCTTAAATGGTTTAGAAAGTGAGAAGTGAAGCTCAAAAAGAAAACCCTACAGAAAATGCACTCAAGAGTTAGAAACCTCTCTTTCCGAAGAAGGATGAAGAGGCAGGATAATTCCCTCTTTTTTTAAGTTTCTCTCTCCCACATCGCTTCACCTTCAGTCAGTCATGTCATGTCACTTAAATAATCCCCACTCCTCACACGTTATCACTTTTTTACCATCGTCCTCAACCTCAAATATATAACCTCAAACCGTTTCATCTTTTTTCAAATATCTTTTCTCTGTAACTACAACCTCTCTTCTCAAACCATCTTCCTTGTAACCATAACCTTTATCTTCTTCGAGCTTCAACCTTTTTCTTATTGCTTTACACTAGAATGGCTAAATGAAAACACTGTTCAGGTCGTATCGCTACCATGGGAACACTTCATATGTTCTATGAACTGATGCATCAAGATCATTATGAAGAAAACTTCTCTTGTTGACTAATAGCTCCAGGGAAAAGGCTAACTCAGGAGCTGATGGTTTAGGTTCTCATTCTCCTAGAAGTCATTTCCTTTCAGGGATTAGAAGGCTTATTCAACTTGACCAATTGGATCTTTACTGGGATAGTCACCGCTTTCTACTCCCAATTGGTTCAAGTATCTGACTCTATGCTGACCTCTTATATCAGAGGCAGTGATTTAGAGCTGAGCATTGCCGATCTCTCCAACATTATCAATGCTCCTGACAAAGGACTCAGATGCTCCTCTAAAGAAGACTGGTTCACAACCCTTGGCATATCAGCAGAGGAGGTCTCCAGATGTCTCACCAGTTCCTCAAGATATCATCTAAGTAAGATCACTACAACATTATTAAACTCTAGTGCAAGGCAGGTCTTTACCATCATCCAATTATGCTTACTCCCATGATTGGGAAGCACACACCTTCTAGTGAATATAGGCCGTATGTTGCTCTTTTATTTATTAACAAAAAGAAGAGTAAACTTGCCTATACTAATCTTGATCACATGTTGAGTGCTATCTCCCTAGAGAAGAGGAAAATCGCAGTTGTTCCTTATGGGATTTTGTTAACCAAAGTGTTTGAATACTTGCATTACCCTCTAGCAAACGAGTGGTATGAGTATATAGAAGGTACGGAGTACACCTTCAACTCTTTTAGAACCCTAAGAAGACTAACCAGTGCTGCTTCCTTTGGTGTAAGGAGGCAAAGTTTAAGAATAAGGAATACAGCTATTGAAAAAGCAGGCATAGAAGCTGAAGGCAAAAGAGGAAAAAGGAAACTGATCATTCTTGAAATAGTTCCGATGAGCATAAAAGGCTTGAGATAATTATCAGATATAGGGATTCACCCTGTAAATGCAATATGACCTCAGATTCTGAAAAGGAGACAAATTCTTCAAATACAGAATTTACTTCTAAGAAAGGAACTTTTTCAAGAAATGAGTCTATTATTGCTACTTTTCCTTTAGGATGGAACAACCTCCTATCTCCACTATACCTGACCCCTCTCTTGCAAAGGGCATTAATCCCTTATCGAGCCAACCACCACTACCACCATAGCCAAACTACACAGAGGTCCAATTACTGCTATGAGAACAATGCCTCGTCAATAACAAGTTAGATCATCTTGAAGCAATGTCTCAAAGGAATAAAGTGCTGCTTTTTGGAAATCCTTCATGAAGTCTGGCATCAAGGTCGATGATGATGTTCCTGCTTACTAGCACGCCTCTTTTTGTTGATGACAAAAGGAGGAGAAGAAAATAGATGAAGAAAATCTCGTGCTGTAAAAAACAGGGGGAGTTTTTGCTGAGGGGGAGCTTATTTAGAGAGTTTTTTTTCTTAGCATGCTCTAACATCTTTTTAAGAATTTTTTTTTTTGCTGTTGTTGTTTTTATTTAAGCTTTGATACTTCTTTGTCTTTTGAACATACTTTCAGTTTCTATTGCTAACCTCTATGTTATACTTGCACATTTCGTATGTTCTAACTGCTCTGATACATGTCATCTTTATGATCTGTTTCTTTAAGTATAGATGCCTTGATACATGCTCTTAAAAAAGCTTTGTTGGTACATGAAAATCATAGCATATGTTTTTATTAAGTATTTGTCTTATGAAATATCATGATCGGATGGTTCTGATAACTATGATTAGAGCTCTTAACTCTCTATGCTCTTGCTCTTGCTCTTGCTCTTGCTCATACTCTATTTTATCTTAGGATTGATCCCTAATAAGCTTCATAAACCTCGATATATTCATATTAAGGTTTCTCCAAGCTTCATAAACTATATAAACATTGTAACATCCTAATTTTTAACCCAATACTCTAGAACATACTTAGGTTAATCATTAGTCTGTTACTTCATAGTTCTCATTTTTACTTTGAAATACTTAGCGGAAAATACGGGTAAATTTTTTTTTGAAATACAAAGTTAGAGCCGTGTGATGCGATATAACATATAACGGACAAAACATACATCTCATAACATCATAGCATAAGGCACATAAAGGCACATCATGAGCAATACTGAATATCATCTCATATATATATATAACTTGCCCACTTATAAGTGTGGGACTTAATTTAGTACAACACGAGTAATACAATTAAAAAGGAAATACAAGAGAAAGTGCAACGGAAACTATAAAAGCAACTCCCCTACCCAAGTACAACTAACGGGATGACCTCTAATACAAAAGAAGGTTCATCTCCATCTAAGTGGTGTGTGCTCTACCTAGGTACTCCATCGGTCGATCGTCACCTCCTACTGGCGTCCATCTCCCAAACGAGGCAAATATCCGGGAAACTGGGCGAGCTCCTCGGGCGTAAAGAGGTGGAACAGGGATCGAGAATGACCCCCGCGGTGTGGCCGCATCTCCGGCCGTCGTGCAAGCCGTGGCTGACTCACGGTATCCTCACTGCCCTCCCTCATCGGTGGGGGAGAGGGGGCAGAGCTCTCGCTATACGGATGGGTAGGCGGGTTCTCGGACGGGTAGGCGGTTCTCGGACCGGTCGGTCTCCGAGAAGTAGGTCCGGGGCACGTAATCGGGATAGTCTCGCATGGCTGAGGTGGCGTTGTGCATGCAGAGCACTCTCTCGTCATGCGTGCGCGTGCGCTCAAAAACCCGCTCGTCGTCGCCATAGGGTGCAGTGGGGGAGAAGCGATGGGTGTGCACGGGATGAGCGAAGGGGCGTCCTACGAACATGAAAACCCGCACCGTGCACTGTCCCTCAAAATGGTATGACCCGTGAGTCGGGTCATAGTGCACCTCCCATGTCGGGGTGTCCACGAATACCACGAACGTCGCCATCTGAAGACGTGACGGAAAGAAGAGATAGAGGGAGTGAGAATCTTACTAAAGAATCTCAGTAGGGCCTCCTACTACCTAGGTGTCATCATCTACGTCCTCAGGAACCTTGGGTTTAATTATACAAAATGAGTGAGCATGCATTAAGTCCATTTTTAAGTTCTAAAACATAGTTTAGCCAAGGTCCATTCATTTTAGGATGATCTTAATGTCATGAATGCAACATAATAGAGAATGTATACATGGTGCTACCTAATGTACATACATAAATCATATCATCAATCATCATCATACTTAGTGGCATAAAGTGGCAATAGAAACATTCATATGGGACAAACTTAGTGACATAATCATAATCATGAAACTTCTCTTCCTCATGGGCCACCCTAAAAGGCAAGCACTCTGGGGGTGCTCGGCTGAACCGGTGTCACCTAGAACGTGTCACATCTCTAGGTTATGAGCGCATACCTTAACTAGTCGTCACTAGTTCTTACTTACCACTTAACGATAAGCGTATCATAAATCATAAATCCCGACTATCTGAATACGGGTTAGGGGGCAATTCTCTTAGGGGTGCTCGGTCGAACCGGTGTCACCTAAGAGTATAAATTGGTACCGATGTCACATGAGTTCTATGGAGGTGCTCGGCCAAACCGGTGTCATCCTAGAACCCATCTTAGTACCTTAATTTTCAAAATCTCTTTAAGTCCCCAAATTTGTCAGAAATTCGATGGCACAAAGGCATTACGCCGAATTTCTTCCAAATTTGCTTTATGCCACATGGACATATATCCTCATGAATTCCTCATATGAATAACATTATCATTCTTCACATAACACATGCATCATCATAGAACATTCAAACGCTTACCCTTACGGTAGCTTATGCTTTGACCCTTACAGGTCTTAATCTTGAGATATAGTTTTCTAACATCCGTCGCTCATATGTTATGCACCTAAGGGCTCATAATTAATCATCACTCCTAATCCTCATGTTCATACTCAAATATGAAAAGCATAGGGCAGAATTTCTAACTTGTGATTTACGGGGTTCTAGAACTTACGTTTTAGACCCTTTCTCAGTTCCGTCTTCGCCTAAGGCGCTATAAATTAAATCTAAATCAATTATGAGGCATTCCTATGCTTAAAAACTAATTATAAATCACATTTATCATGTTGTAACATTGCTGGACAGAATTCAGAAAACTAAATGTTCTAAGAATTCTACATTTGCATTTTTACGGTTTTCTAGTTACTAGTTTCTCTATAGGTGCTAAAATTCAATTCTAATCCAAATGTTACCAAGTTTTTCATGTCTAAACAATCCTAATCTGATTAGGTTCCCATTAAAACAGTTTGGATAAGTTCCGAAAACAAATGGGTCTAAACTATGTTAAATTCTAGCTTTACGGTATTTCTAGTTAGCTAGTTTCTTACCTATCATGCATAGAATCGTTTCCACATCATCATGTGATAATTTCACACATTCTAACACATCAAAGCATCATCATACAGCCATAAGCTCAACATAACAGTACTGAAAACATCTAACTTCAATGAGAGAACTAAATTGATATTCTAGGTACATAAGTTAACTAGTTTCTCTTGGAATCAATTTAGAATTTCTAAAACTCTTTGCAAATCATTTTAATTCATCAAGAGGCTAAGAGAAGCCTTAGGTCAGTGACCAAAATATATTTCATCTTCTAAAAGGGAATAAAGTCATATCTCATGATAACATCATCTTGTAAAGATTTGTAAAGCTTTAAGAAAAACTTAGAACATAGACTATTAGTCCTTGTAGCTAGATGAAAACTCATTGCAAGTCCATCATCACTACTTGGCCGAAAACATGCATTCAAAGAGTGCATTCACTTTAAATTTTAACTTGAAATGAAATGGGCAAGTCTTTGAGCTCTAGGTTCTTAAGTTATGACATAAAATAAACGTGCTCATGCTTCTCATTTTTAATCTTGCTTACAAAGTAAAGTGATGACTTAAAATAAATATGCAAGGCGTAAACTTAAACGTGCAAGCTTGAAAGTAAATATGTAAGGTTCAATTCTTTATTTTAGTGCTCTTGGCCCAACAACAATCGACTTTAAGGCCGAAATAGATAGGCATTCGAGAAATTAATTAGGTGATAATGCAAGTTCAATTCTTTATTTTAGTACTCTCGGCCCAACAACAATCGACTTTAAGGCCGAAATAGAAAGGCTTTGAGAATTAAATTAGGTGATGATGCAAGCTCCATTTTAATATTTATGTTCTTAGGTGATAGCTTGAAAGTAAAGAGGCATAGCAAGAATGTAAATATGAGTGCAAGCATAAATTAAATTATGCAAGTTCATTTTTATCTTTCTAGAGCCCTTAACAAGACTTTAAAGGAACTCAATCCTCAACCCAAACTCATCCAACCAAGGTTAAGTAAAGCTTAGAGTACTTAGAACTCAAGACAACATTTTTAGAAAATCAAAACATTGAACATGTAGAAGAAAAGGAAATGGCCGAAACATTCTAGGCAAGAAAAGGAATATTTGAAAACTCTAGGGTCCATGATCTTGGTGATACATTAACACCAATACCATGAGTCCTCATCATTGAGTTCATAGAACCATTTTAAAACACCATCAAAACTAAAATTCTCAAGAGTTCAAGAAAGGAAGAACTGGAAACATTTTTGCTCAAGAACAAAGATCAAGCTCTAGAGTTTGTTTCAAGTGATGAACATCATCATGAAACTCTCATCATCAAGCCCTCTTTTCTTAGAACTTCAAGGCCCATGGCCGAAAATGAGAAAGAAAAAGGAGAAGGAAAAGAAGTTCTAAAAAGAATCAAGAGAAACATGAACATAAAGCTAGATCAAGAACTTTAAAGAAAGAAGTACTTGAAAGAAAATCCTTACTTGGTGTGATGATCTTGAAGATGGAAGAAGAAGATGAAGATGAAGAACTTGAAGAACTTTGAAGACTTGAACTTGAGAGAAAAGAAAGCTTTGGAGTGTTTCTTTGAAAACTTACACTTTGCAAATGAACCCAAAATGATACAAGTTCACCCAAGCAAGCTATTTATAGAGAAATGAAACAAATGAAGGGTGCAAATGGAGGGGGAGGCTTCGGCCATGCAGAATGGAGGGAGACCATGAGTTCCATGAGGTGAGATAATGTGGTCTTGAGGCATGGTGAGGTATGGTTCAAAGTATGATGAGGTATGGTTCAAGGTATGGCCTCAAGCATGGTTCTTTGAGTGAAAAAATAAATCAACATGTGGTCAAATGGGGGAGAGGTGGCCGAAATGCATCAGCCAAGGGAGGGGACTTTCTTGCATTTTAATTGTGGTTTAGAGTTGTGTTTAGGTGTATCTTTGATTATGTTTAAGATTAGGAATTTGTAAGAAGGTGTTTAGGTGAGGAAATGGGTAATTAAGGTTGTCAAGACATAATTAGAGGGTGTTCTAGCATCATTAGTGAGTTATAAATTCATTTTAGTGTATAAACAATTCTAGACACAATTCCTTGATTTAAGGAATTGGAGAGAGAAAACACTATTCAAGATTCCAAGACTAGGAATCTTGAGTTCTAAAAAGGGATTTAAGTTTAATCTAAGCAATTTTAGGTTCTAATTAACTTTAATAAATTATTTTGACTCTAGATTAATTAGGAAAATTAATTAATCTTCGTTTAGAGCCTAATATTGCTTAGGTTTGCTTAATTACATCAGTAAGCTCAAAAACACTATTCTAGGGGCAAAATCGTAATTTTGCACTAAAACTGCCCGGGACCACCGGGACTTAAACAGATGTTTTGAAACATGTAAAAACATGCTTTTAACCCTCTGGGGGAAGTTCCGGGCTCAAACGGCACCTTTACCCGCGTAAAACGCTACATGGGTATTTTGGTCATTTTGACCCAAAACTGCGGAAAACGAGATTTTCGCTTCCGGAAACATTTGCAAGCCATTCAATCCCCTTCAAACATTGAGTTGGCCCTTCAAAGACTGCCGAGTCGACCATCCTCGAATTCCAGGCCGAAAATGACCTCAGGGGCATTTCGGTCATTTTCCACTCAGACAGAAAAATCGGGACGTTACAAACATCAATATGTTTTTCTCAAAAAATCATGCATACTTTGTCACATCTATCATATATTTTTTATCATTTGTTTCTAAAATCGTTTGGATAAAGAAGTACTGAATACAAAATTAATCAAGATAAAATATCATAAGTATTTCTTATTAAGTTATTCAAGCATGTGAATCTTCAAAAAGTTTCCTTTTATGACTAAAAATCAGGCTGGTTGTATAATCATGGCTTAATCATTTTTCTCCTTGACATACTGCCCTGATAGTCTTCAGAAAGTACGTTAAGCCTAACCAAAGCTTCAAGAAAAACAACAACAGCTATAATTCAAGTCATTTAAGGCCAAAAATATTTTTAATTGACTCATATTATGCCTTAAGAAAAGAACTTCTTGAAAATTACTTTTAGTAATATGTTGAAAGAATATGATCTACCAGGCTTGTATTTCAATAATATTTCTTTCAATCTCTCTTCAAAAGATTTTCTTTCAATTGGTTTGTCATCATAAAAAAAGGGGAGATTATTAGCTCTAGAACCCTTTCAAAGAAGCGTTAACAAGTTTTGAATGGCAATAAAGCCAATTTAAAGAAAATTCTTTGAAGAACGACTAATGGTTGTCTTAAGTTTCTTGTAAGATTATAACAGGATTTTATCATTTAGCAAGAACAAGGTTCACTGAAACAAGTATAAAATTCACGCTGCATGTGCAAACATGTTTATCTCATTTTAAGAGGTATGAACTAAAAAGGAAGTGGAATTATATCCTTATTAAAGTGTGAAATATTCAACGTTTTGAAGAAGAATCATCAACACAAGAAACCAAGTTTTTGAGACTTCAGAAAGTAGCACTGAACTTTAGAAAGTACATCTAAAAGAAAGATATCAAATAATCTATAAAGCCAAAGTGATCTACTATCTTTAATCATACATCCATAGAGTTTAGATCATCAAAAACAATAATTGAAGATAAGAAGACTCAAATTTTTGTCAAGAAAATATTGCCACACTTCAAAAAGCTTAAACTCAGTAAAAAGTGCACTCTACAAGAAAAAGAAGGAAAAATTTGAATTTCAAATTTAAATTTGAGTTTGAAAATGTCAAATTCCGATGTCAGAACTGGTCAATCATCTATTTTTCCTTTAAAGTCAACTATCATAAGTCCTACAAAAAAATGTTTAGAAATCATGGTTCGGAAAGTAAGAGTAGTTTCTGAAGAATATTAGAAACCTCAACTTCATAACAACTTCTGCAAACTGCTCTGACAGACAGACAGGCTACTCTTCTTGACTATCTTTCCAAGACACAAATAAAAGATCAACACATGTCCTTAGAAGATCTTATCAAAGGCAACAGTCACAAGAAAGACCTCTATAAATAGAGATGTTGTGCTTTCAAAAAGAATAGGACTGAACGCTAGAAAAAGAGCTAAAACTTTGCAAATTTTTCTCTTCATATTCCTGTAAAGTTCATTACTGCTTGTAATCATTTCCTTGTTCACAAAATCTTATTTCCACGCTCTTTATTGCTCATATGTTCTTCCAAGGAAGAATAGCTAGAAAGAAGTCATTCAAGTATTTCCAAAATCTTTCATTGTAAATCTTAAGGAAACTTGAGTGTAGGTTAGTTTGAGTGGCAACCCAAACACATAACCTTTGTATCCTTGATCCAATAGTGATCAATATGAGATAGCTTGAAAAGGCTAATCGAAGACTACTTGCAATGCAACAGTAAAGGAGTTTTACTGGTCACGGTTTAGCTTGGAAAGGCTGGTGAATAACTAATTTGTTTGTGATAGTAGAGGTTGTCTATTGGTCAGTGGTGAGAGCTTGGGAAGGCTATTAAAAAAACTATCCTTGTTCTTTCTCTGGTTTGAGAAAGATTTATTGGAACTCAATGGTTATTGAAAGCTAGATGCGGGCAAGTTACCGAATCAGTATAAATCTCTTGTACAGTATTTCTCCTTTCCTTCTTCTTTTATTATTTTATTTCTATATCTGCTTTATTATTAGTATCTGTTCCGAAAATTTTTAGTTCAAAAAGTTCACTTTCTGAAGTTTCAATGCTGTTCTCCGCTACACTTCAAGTTCACAACTTGATAGTTTTTTACAAATTTTTTTAGAAGTCCATTAAGGAAAAGAAAGCCAAAACACGATTCAACCTCCCCTTCTCGTGTACTTTTCTACCTATATATATGATCTTCCAGTATTTAATCAGAGCTTGTAGATGATGAAATGATAGCGATCATGATGATTGAAAGTTGTAAAACACACTTATTTCAAAGCTAGTTTGAAATCTTCATTTGAGATGTACTTTTTAAAGTCGTGTCCTACTTTCTAAAGATTTGTGGCTTGGTTTCTTGTATACGATGACTTGCTTTAGTCTGTTAAGCATGCATATGTTCAATTCACGATATAATTTTCACTTTCATTGAGTTCTTATCTCTTTAAATGAGATAAATCATGTTTGTACATGTAAAGTGGGATTATTTACGCTTCAAGAAACGTGTTATGCAAACAAAAGAACCCATTTGCTATTTCAAGAAAACTCAAGGGAAACAATAGTCATTCTTCCAAAAATTTTCTCTAAATTGGTTGTGTTATCACTCAAAACATTTTGCATTAATGCTTTCTGAAGCGTTCTAGAGCTACCATTAACCATTAATTCCTCGAGTCTGAAGGATCATCTTTGTATGCCTTAAGTCACCTTTAATCTTAGTATGTCATTTAGAGATGCAAACATGAGCATATAATCATAGACAATCATCATAATTTATCATTTAACATTTTCATGATCAGAACTTCATAATTTCTTTAAGTCTACAAATTTAGCAGAAATCCAACAGCATAATAGCTGGGGACGGAGCTTCCCCAAATTTGCTTACTATCATATAACATATCACTCAGGCATCTCAATTAATCATTCATAATCACCGCATACCACAAATCATCATATCATTGATCACATATGCATGCATCTCATTTTGCATATATCCACAAGCATGTTATCATCAATATCTCATTGAAAGGTAAACATGCTCCTACCCATTTGTCAAAAATCAAGGACCGAACTCAGCTAATGCATATGCTATGTTCAACAAGATATATACAATATAAATAGTAATCATCACTTGCATAATTCAAGAATCAAGCATGCATAGCCATTAATACATAATTCACATTAGTCATTTCAGGTCATGTAATTTCCAAACAATTCACATGAACATAGCTTGTAATAACATATCATTCATATCAACATAATCAAGTCTTTGATATTTATGCTTTAGCCCCAGAAAGGGTCAAAACTGAAATTTCTAAAAGTTTGTAGTCAAAGTATAAATTTTCTATTCAACAATTTTTCTCAAAATTAATGATCCTTAAAATCAATTTACATTGTTAAGAGACTCATATCATTTTAGAAATCATTTGAAATCATCATAACCATTGGCCATTTTTGTTAGATTTTAGAGGTCAAAGTGCAAAGTTTCACTTTTTGACACATAGAAAACGTTAACATTTCTAAAAGTCTTTGTTAACATCATGAATAGTATTTTGAACATATCGATACATTCAAAATTGTTATTAACTCTATTCATCCAAAATTCCCATTTTCAAAAGTTCAAGGTACAACTTTTCACATTTTGCAAAACTACCTAATCTAACACTTGTAACTATCCTTTTAGGCACCTAGGATGCTAAAAATAATTTTTGAAATAATTGTTAACATTTCAAAACATCCAAACAGTACCAAACAGTGAGTAATATTGGCAAAAATTAAAAATATGAAAACTTTAGAAATTATGTTTTTACCCTTTTCTAGTTATTAGTTTTTTCCAAAAACTATTCTAAGACATTTAAAACACAAGAAATCAACTTAACACTTGGAGAAATTAAATTTTAACATGTAAATCTGTGGCTAATCTTAAAATTACATTCATATGGATCTACTTGCTCAAAATCACATTCTTGCTCCTTTTGGGCTTGTAACTTTTTTAAAATTCCTTTGAATACTTTAGACACAAGTTCTTGTTTTTAAAATAAAGTAAAACCGACTTCAAACTCATTATTGTCCATGCTTGGACAAAATATATACCTATATATGTGTCCATGATCAACATTTCCATTTAAGACAAAAAGGAATATGTCTTGAGTATTAGAGACATGGGTGATGAATAAGAGCATAAATATGCTATGTAAGCTCATTTTAAGCCTTTAAAAATATAAGATGACAACTTGAAAATATAAACATGATATGCAAGGCTCCGAATATAAGTATGAAATGTAAGTTTATTTTTAAGCCTTTAGGGGCATAAGGTGACACTTAGAACATAAACATGAAATGCAAGTCCATTTTTAAGCCTTTAAGGATATAAGGTGACAACTTGAAAATATAAACATGATATGCAAGGTTTGAAATATAAACATGAAATGTAAGTTCATTTTTAAGCCTTAAAGAATATAAGGTGACAACTTGAAATATAAACATAAATGCAAGCTCATTTTTACATATCTTTGGAGCTCAAGAACCCAAGACATCAAGAGTGAAACTTTCAATCCCATCAATCTTAACAAAATGAAAAACCTTTCTCATATAATAAACAATGGATGAACTTTAGCCCTCAAAAGGCATGAATGAGCTCTAAAGCCCATTATCTTCATGGTTTAGAGAAAATATGCATTCTTTAACCCCTTTCTTTTGAAAACAGGATCACGTTTTGAGCTCTAAAGGTCATAAACATGATGGTCTCACAACCATCATCAAGAACCATCATCATCAAGCCATAGCTTCACAACAAACACCAAAACCAAAAAGAAAAGAGAAAAATTAGAAGAACATAAAATAAATCCCTACCAAAGTATGCTTTCTTGTTGAAGATGAAAATGCTTTCTCTTTTGCAAGGAAAAGAGACAAAAAATAGGAGGAGGGATTTTTGTAGTGGCTTTGTGTATGGTGGTGAAAGCTTATGTGTTTGAGGTTTGATCTACAGTGTTAGTATGTTTGTTTAAGGTTTGGAGCTTAAGTGGAGAGCAACAATGGAGGTTTTTGATGAAAAAGAAGAAGAAAGTTTGAGGTGGGGAGGAAGAAAGGATTTTTTATGCAACTTGGTGCTTAAGTTTGGCAAAAAAAAGTTGGCAGAGAGAAATAAGGGAGTGTTAGTGTGAGAGTTTTTGAACAAATCAAAATATGAGAGTGAAAATTAGGGGATGCAACCATGGTTTTGGTGGGGGATTAGGTGGGATTTTTTGTGTCTTGTGAGTATAGGGATTAGCGTTAAGGGTAGGTTTTGATTAGGGGAATGATTAGAAATTGGTAATTAGGTGTTTAGGGCACTTAAGCTTAGGTTAGAGGGTTGTCTTGCAAGTTTAATTAGACTAAACTCAATTAATTCAAATTTACAATATAGGCATGACCCTAATCTTAAGGAAAAGCAAAAGAAATTGTAATACCCCAGGTTCTAAATAAAAGGGTTAGAAAAATTTTTTCAATCCAGAGAGAGTACCGGTCACCTTTACTTGTCATTCGGGTCCTGGATTTCACTAAGTCTATACTCTATACATCCTTGGAGAGCTATATGATATAATCACATTCATGGGACCAAAAGTCCCGGTAATGGTTCCCTAGAGAAAAATGAGTTAAAGAGTGATTTTTAATGAATTTTATGAAACTCTTAAACACTTCGTTTATAGCTTACAAGTTTAAAAAATTGTAAGAATTCCCGAATTTGAACTAAAATCCAAAATTTGGATTTTGATTAGCTAGTATTTTTATTTTTCTATCCAAATGGGGGGTATTTCCTTATTTACATTTATGTTTTAAAGTTAATGGAGAGTAAAATAAATGAAGACATTAACTTAAAATTAATAAATGTAAATAAGTGTATTCTGAAGAACATTTTGGAGAGCGTTGCAGTGCTCATTGAGCGCTGCGGCAGTCAGGGGACAATAAGGCGGTGCTACCATAAAAATCACGCTCTCTATTAAGTGCCGCAGTGTTCATGAGCTAGAGTAACTTGGATTTTTCATCCTCCAAGGCTTTAAGGTATGTTGTTCTCTTGGTTTTGCTCCCTTTCGTCTACTTCCTTCTTGCTATTAGGGTAATTCTCTATGCTTCTCAAGGGAAAGAAGCTTTGTACCTTCTTAGAGATGGATTCTTGGGTATTGAAGAGGCTTTAGAGGTTAATCTAGAGTTTTGTTGCTTCCATGTCAGATAGTGGTGTCATCTCCTGCTTTTAAGAGTCCTGTTGTTTTGTTGGTCTAAGTTCTTCACTATTCATCCCTCCAGGTGAGTAGGTTCACATCTGTGATCTCTATGTTATATACATTAGAATTATTTTTATAAAGATGTCAATTATTAATTGATTTGGAGATTTCTGCAAAGGAAGTTTGAGTTTACTGTTGGTTTATATGTTTTAGAACTCTTGGTTTTAAAGCATGAACATGTTTTTGACAAAACCCATGGAACCATGTTTGTTATATTGATTTGACATAGAATTGATGAAACATGTGATTGTTAGCAACTGATACAATTGTTTGGCTGAATTTATGGAACTGGTCATTGCATGTGATATAGAGTTTTCCTAGCCTATGACAAGCTTGATAACTTGGGAAATGATTTAGGCAATTAACTAAAAGGTTTTTAAGATTCTCAGATTTATATGGATTTATTTAGTTAGTTCAGATGATAGTTATAGAGAAACAGTCAGTGAGTAACAGTTGGAACCAAACATTAGCCTTGGTACCAAGGCCCAGGAGGGGCAATTTACATATATATGACAGATCAGTCCATGAGGGACACGGTTCAGGAGGAACCGTTAAGATCTCCAATAAGGGCCCTTGTTCACGAAGAACTGGGTACCTTATATTCAGAGTTTTGAGATCAGTCTACGAGGGACACAGTTCATAAGGAACCATTAAGATCTCAATTAGGGACCCTTGTTAACGAGGAACTAGGTACCCACGGAGCAAAGATTACTATTTTTCTATAAGCTACTATAATATGAGCTTGTATGATTTCAGATATGAAACAAAGTTGAGAAAATGGTTTTTGAATTGTACATGATGATTGGCATGTATATATATGTATGCATATTTAGTTATGAATACTGCATGTATATATATGTATACATATTTAGTTATGAATACTTTTAAGTATTAACGATGTTATTATGATTTTATGCATTATTCTTTGGTGTCCCATGGAAGGGGGTTTCAGGTGAGGATTCACTCACTGAATTTTGGTAACAAAATTCACCCCTCTCTCTTTTTCTCATGTTTTATAGATAAAGAAGTTACTATAGATTCCCTTTAACCTCTTTTCTCCCAGCAGCACTAGACTTCAGATGGCGAGTCTTGCTGTCATTCTGGTTTAGAGTGCTCCAATGTAGGCACAGGCAGAATCTCGAACCTTAGATCATGTTTTATAGTTAGGGTACTATAATGACCTCAGAGATAGATTATAAAATAGCAGAAATGGTTATTTTAATCATTTTATTGTTTGAAATATAAAGAGCAGGTGATTTATGTGTAGAAAAAGAGAAATTTTCTGATTTTCATGGTTATTATGAACAAAAAATGCATGTAGAAATAGTTAACAAGTCACGAGGCTTGTGTGAAAATAAGATTTCTCACGTGCTGATCATGTTCCTAGATTGGGTCGTGACAGAAATAAAGTAGCTTTGTCGTTTGCTTTTACTTTTTTGTCTCATAAAGCACTTTTATCTCTTTTTGACTAATCTTTGATTAAGAATGAGATTAAGTTTTTTTAATTAATCTTGGGCCTTAATTAACTCAAAATAATTATTTTGGCTCATAATTAATTAAAAAATAATTAATTTTTAATTAGAGTCTAATATTGCTCATACGCCCTTAATTACTTTAATTAAGCTTAATCAGCACTAATAGGGGCAAAATGGTAATTTTATAAAAAAGCTCCCCAGGACTCACCTAAACATCAAATACCTCTCAAATTAACTTATCCAACTCCCGAGTGATGGCCAACATCGATCATCACTTAATCCCACATTAAATTACCTTAGAGGCATTTTGGTAATTTTGTGCACGGAAAAAGCTAAGAATTGCAATTTCCACACTGATTGCTGTCTTAAACACAGTCTCCTCAAAGCATTAAACTTACAATTTAAGGATAGCCAAGATCAACTGTCCTTGCTTCTTGTGCAAAAATAACCTCAAGGGCAATTTGGTAATTTTATGTACGAGAAAAATTAGGAGTTGCCATTTTCACATAAATTGCTATCTAAAATATATACAGTCCTCTTCAAACATTAAAATTGCCCTGTGAGGATGATCGGGATCTGCCATCCCCAATTCATGTGCAAAAATGACCTTAGAGGCATTTTGGCCATTTTGCACAAAAGGAAAAATTGAGGCATTACTCCCACAATTGTCCAAACGGTGAGCTTTACTTTACAGTAAGGCTTAGATGGGTGATTGGGAGTTGTGAGACTGACTGTTCTTTGATATTATTTTCTCTTATTTTACTTGGAGACAAGCAAAAATTCAAGTGTGGGCTTGTGATAACTTAGAAAAACATCTTAATTTATCCACATTATTTGATCCCTAGAACATTTAAATTGGGGCTATTCTTGAGAAATTATGTTGAAAAATCAATTCAAATTATCTTAATTGATTTATTTAGTGAGATTTGTACAAAATATCCTCACTCATTTAATTTGATTTGCAGAAGACAATGGATAAATAGTTGGAAATTAAAGAGATAATTGTAAAAGACTTCAGTATGATTTGAGGAAGAGAGATTGTTAGAGATTTGATTTGATTTAAAGGAACAAAAGGACATTAGAATCTTTTTTTTATTTTGAGTTATCTTACTTAGTTTGACTTTTAAGTATAAATAGGTAATTTTTAGTTTATTCAAGACACTTTTGACTTTTACTTTACTATTTGCAACTTTTCATTTTTTTTATTTTTAGAGTTCCTCTTCATCTATGTGTTTCTAAACTTCCAAATGTGTTAGTGAGATGGATTTTTAGGGAACTGATTTGCATTCTTTTTGTTATTTGAATTTTTTTTAATTTATTTCTTATTTTCTAGCAATCTTTATGCTATTCTTGGTTTAGCCACCCATTACCTGGTGCATGGTTTTATACTATCGAAAGAGATTTCACTTTATAAAATAAGCTAAACTATAATCTATAATACTAATATTCAAGTCTCATTATGGGAAAATTTTATAGATGTTACTCATAGAGCAACTAATGGGCCACAATTTTAATTATAACCTTGATTATTAATTATTTTTTAAAAAAATTACCTTCATATTTATTTCATTAATACAACATAAATATTTCACGTCAAATATTGAATTTCAAATTATTATAATTCTTAATTTAAATTATACAGCTGATCAAAATATGTCAGTCTAAATTATTTAAAATTAAAAATTAATATTTATCTGATACATATCCTTTTCTGTTTTCTTTATAATATTTTCTATTTTTTAATTAAATACATGTTTTTCCATAATTAATTGTAAAATTTTAAATTTTAAATTCACATTGATGTGTTGAATCTTGGATTCAATAGATTACTTAATTTCTATTCTGCAATAAACCAGGATCCAATCAAATTAATGCAAAAATAAAAATGAAAACAAAAACCATTGTTACCAAGAAAGGTCCGCTATAATAGAAATATAAACCTCTTAAATTACTTCTAAAATATGTAATATTCATTGCTATAAAAGATGACCACTTATACTAATCGAAGTAAATATCCATAATTTCTGTTAGAATCAGCAATATCAATTTGTTACTAAGATTTCTACTGCCTAAAGCTTTAGTGTGAAGTGCTTACATCGCATTTCATTTCTCCTCTCTATTCCACAACTTTCTTTTCTCTTCTATTCTTCTTCTCTATTTTTCATTTCTCTTTGTTCATTGTCTATTAGTTCCCGCAAAATACATTAATTTACTTTATTTTTTAATTTCCTTTCTCATGGGGTATATTAAAGAATAAGAATTTATAGGTTAGTAAATTTAAATGTTCTACCATTCTTCTTTGTGAGATTTTTTTTTTTGTACAACATCTTTTATGTTAGTTTAGTATTTTAATTTGTATATGTATTTTATACATTTAAATGTTTCCTCAATGAAATAAAGATTTGATTTTTTGAAGTTAGCTTAAAATAAACTAATTTATTTATCCTTTTTATTTTTGTTGTTTATATCCAATTTATTTCTACCTTTCTTCTTTGTGAGTTTTTTGTTTGTTTTGTATACTGATTTTCCTATGTTTATTTAGTATTTTAATTTGTGAATATACTCGAATGGTCTTTTCTATGTTTTGCGTAAGAGATAACCACTATGATGTAAGTTTAACCACGTATTGTTCAATCCTTTATGGCAAAGATAATTTTATTTTTCATAAATAATATAATAAAAATTTTATTAAATTTGAGATTAATTTTATTATTGTATAAATAAGTATTAATGATTTTATAATTTTTTCTTTCAGAATTTTAAGCCATAATTAAGTAAAGGAGATACTATGGACTATCTCAACTAGTCATTTTATAAAACTTGAGGTAGTAAGGATTAAGAACTAAGAATAATTGAAGATTGTGTTTTGTCTATTTTTTACCTTTGATTTTATTTTTCTTATTTGTTCAACAGAATATTTATATGAAAGGGAAATCATTGTTGTTGTGTCAAGAACAACACTTTCCTGAATCAATTCAGTGTACAAGCAAACTAGCTGATGATTCCCATAGCAATATTAGACAAAATGCATCAGTTAATCTCCACTGGAATTTGTTTACATTATTTCACCTTCTTTAATTTATTTTTTCTTCATTATTTTGTAAGGTTTAAAGATTATTGAATTCAGTATATACATAGCTATTGAATTATAATTTCAATTCCATTTACAAAAACTAATTCTAAGAATGAATAATATTTTGGAACAAAAATATATTTTTTATTTAAAATTTTCATTGTGCATTACCATTATGTTGTAGAGATTAATTGTTATCTATTATTTTTTTACTTTGATGTGAATCAAATATACTACTATATGTATGGATATTGATTGATGTTTCTTCCAATATATGCATTTGTTGTTCCCTTTTCTTTTCTCACACTAAGACTTTCAATTAATTGATAAAATTTAAAAAATTATTTTTGTATCTATATACAATCCACTATTAATATATTATTTTATTTAAAAAGATATAAGTATTGATAGATTGCTAATTTTATTTTCCAAATCTTAACCTAACTATTTAAGTGACAAATTTCATTTTCTAATTTATAAAAGTCAATATTACATACACGCACCAAAAAAATAGAAACACAGCAAAATTAATAATAAATAACATTATGACCATTTTTTTACAAGCCAAATATTATAATCTTTAATTGATACTAATATCCATATCAATCAATAACATATATACATAGTAATAGTATTATTATCCTTTTTGTTACCATTTTTTAAAATTTCTCTTTTTTTGAAATTGTTTTGAATAAACTCATGAAGACACAGATTCAAATCTCTACAAGAAATGAGGAATGAGGAGCCATGATGGGGATGAGAGGAAAATTCTAAACGAGTGATGGGGTTGAGAGAAAAGTTTCTAATTTCAAATCTAGAGCTTTTGAAAATTATATATATCTCACTATATCATATTTAATTTTTTGAAACTTAAACATTTCAATTTATCAATTCCACAATTGTTTCATATTATTTTTTGGGAAAAAAAATTTCCAAATTAAAACATTTTTAAAAAATGAATTTCAAAATTTACACTTCTTTGATAATTATACAAATTATTTATTAATTTTTTAAAAATTAAAAAATTATAGTACTTTTTAATTGAAAATAATTATATAATTGATATACTATTTCAATAATTGAGATGACATAAATTAGGGTTATATATGAGTTTTTTACTACTTTTAGGATATTAGTTAGAACATATATTTTAAAATTGATATTTTAATTTACTAAAATGATGTATAAGGACAGGATGTGTAATTGAAATCACTTAAAATAAATTTATTTTTGTTAAACAGAGTAGGGACAGGATAACATGCATTCATTTTTTCAATTATCTTTGTTAGATTTTCATTATGTATGCATTTTTAATTTTAATTTGGATTGTGTTGCATTAGTAGTATTTTGTTACTATAGATATTTATATTTTGAATTTCAAAATATTTTAATTTTTCAATTTTTGAAAATTCTCAATAAACTCATGAATACCTATGGGAATTCAAGTTTCATGAGGATGGGGAATGGGGACTTGTAAGAGGAATGAGGATGAGGATTAGAGGAAAAATCTAAAGATGGATAGGGGCGTGAGATATGTCCCCTTTCTCATGGATACCGATTGTCAATCCTGTAAATGACTTATAATATAGTAAAATTATCTTCTTATTCTGTTTTATTATTCAACAATTTCAACTTTCGAAATATGCAACATATTCATAAAATAGGCTTTTTATTATTAGTTATAGTTAATCTATCAAAAAATTTTCAGCATTATAAACATGATATTCGAAATAAAATATAAAATAGAATGACACATTTATATTTTTTCATTTATTTAATTATTAACTTATTTTCAAAATAAATTTATTTATTCAATTTTCTATAAGATATATTTATATAAATTATTATTTGTTCTCCTTAATGGTCAACAACTACTTTTTATTATTATCTCGTGCAATGCATGAGCCAAACGACAAGTTTAATATACGTTAAAGCAGCTAGACATAGAAGTATTTATCTATATGGTCTTTATGAATTCTTATTCTTCATCCTTAGAATAAATTTAAAATAGTATGAGAGATCAACTGTCTGATTTATCCTAAAAGAGTTATAGTAGTGAGAGATCATGCTATAATTATTAGTAATGAGTAATTCAATCGCGAATAAAATTATTATGGAAGGATTTTAACAATTAGATAGGATAATTTAGGAAACTGTGATGAAGTCAACCCCTAACATCCGTCTTCCATTCATATTTCTCAATGTTTAATTTTAGTTTTCTAAGCTTATTTTAAACTTAAAGTATTCATATATTTTATTTAAAATTTTCCAATAGTGAATTACTCAATTGAACTAGTAGTTGATTTTAATTCTCATGGAAGTGATAATCCTATACTCATTTTCTTATTACTTGTGACCTAATACACATGTCACCGAAACCCAATTTCTATAAATTGGCTATCATTGCATAACCTTAAATGTTAGGAAAATCATGTACAAATAAAAAATGTTAAAAATCTTAGGGATTTTTACATATACAAAATAAAATAAATGTGATATTACATAGATCCCCTGGTTGTAATTCGTTTACATATATGTCCTAATTTTTATATAATAGAAGTCGATTATAATCGACTTTCGTGTAAAATTCAAATTTTCATTAGCTACTATAAAAAAGTCAACTATAATCGACTTTCATACAATCATCTAATGATTACACTGAGTATTTCTGCATGTGTCAGAACGGTGTAAAAGGTCGATTAAAAGCGACTTCTTTGCTATTGTGAAGTCGACTATAATCTATTTTAGTGTGTATTGGCAGTCGATTACAATCGACTTTCGAGAGCATGGTGAGGCAATAAGTCAATTTTAATCCACTTTGTAAACAGCTAACTTTGTATCTCGGGTGAATAATATTTAGGTTTTTGAATATTGAGAAATTCAGGATTTTTATGGACAGTGTCATTGACGTTGAAATTTGAGTTCAAGATGTCACGAACTTCCTTTAAGCTAGAACTAAAAGTAAATTGCATGTTGATACCTTATTTTATTATTTTTTTGGCTTCCCGGGAATGATGTATGTTAGCCATTATGTTAGCCTGCTATACCTGATGTGGAATGGAGATAAGTGACAGGATATGGAATGGAGACATCATGGCAGAGCGCGGGACATGTGGTTCTGAATTTCTCAACATTCAAAGAGTTAAAAAAGCACTAACGACACTCTCCCATGAAAATCCTGAATTTCTTAATATTCAAAGAGCTAAATATTGTTCACCCCAGATATAAAGTCAGCTGTTTACAAAGTCGATTAAAATCGACTTACCACTGCCTCATCATACTCTCGAAAGTCGATTATAATCGACTACCAACACCCATTAAAGTTGATTATAGGCGACTTTACAATAGTAAAAATGTTGCTATTAATTGACTTTTTACACCATTTTGACACATGCAGAAATGCTCAGTGTGATCATTGGATGATTATATGAAAGTAAATTATAGTCAACTTTTTGTAGTAGCCAGTGAAAATTTGAATTTTACACGAAAGTCAATTATAATCAATTTCTATTGTATAAAAATTAGGACATATATGTAAACGAATTACAATTAAGGGATCTATGTAATATTATATTTATTTCATTTTATATATGTAAAAATCCCGAAATCTTATAAACTTTTTCATGCATTTACTATGTTGAAAATTTCATAAACTAATTCTTCAATAAAAATATTTGTACTTTTGATTCTCTAATAAATGCCCTTAGAACACTCTTAGAAAACATTTTTACAAAGTTACCCTTATCACTTGATTTCTCTTTCTTCCTCTTTCTTTTTTGGTTTGATTACTGTTTGATCCTTAACATTGTCTTCAATACTTAATTCTTTCATTTATTCTATCTCCAACACATACTATTTATTATCAATTTATTTGGTTGAAAGGTCAAAATGAAGGTGAAATACAAAAAATTATATCAACAAATTTCATTTGTTATTTTAAACATAAAATTGATTCATATGATTTTTTTTCCTACACTTTTACTCCTCAACCAGCAGCATAAAGGCATAAAAGAAATAAAAACAATATAGTTTAGATTTCTCAGAGGACAAATAATTAGAGAAAAATAAAATTCAAAAAATGAACATTGAAGGGGAGAAATTAAGATTCAGAGGATTAGTCCATGTACAAAGACGCGTTGTGTATTTAAGTATTTGTCTAGACCGACATCCTTGTTCAACGTATCTCCCGAGATCAGAGAAGAAAGACAGGTTTGGGAAAGGAAACTAAGTCAAACTAAGATGGTACTGTCCAAACAGCCATCCCAAGGACTTAAATGCGAAGATATTCAGCTATGACATGCAAGTCATGTTCGGTAACTAACATCTAAACCGTAAATGCCGTCAAAGATTCAACAGAAATCATCTATCCCTTAGGAATCAAAAGCCTCTTGCACTAAAGCCAGATAAAAAATGTAGAACAGTTGTAACAGGCAGGTGATTACACTCATCACTGCGACAACATACCACCAAATTAACCATCTTTATTTGGAAATTGCATCTTTGTCTTCGCATTTCTCCCCCAAAATGTCGCTTTGTCAAATCTAACATACTGCTTCAATGATCATTCACCAGCCTGTGCTTGGTTTGCCAAACTTGCTGCAGCTATTTTACATATGGGCATGCTTTCATTCTTACTCAGAAGCTTCAAGGATGGATGGACCTCGATATCACGCATAAATATCCTATCTTCAATATCAAGATTTCTTACGTCCACCTCAATTTTTGAAGGAATGTGCTCAGATGGACAAAGATATTTTAGACTAGTTCTGATCTTATTCAAAATTCCACCTGTAATGGCATTAAATGTTAAAAAGAAAACACACAGTCAATCACATTTTGATATTAAATTTGTCAATCGTCTCCAACACCATATCAGATATTTGAAGTAGGACACTAAGACAGTGACACATTTTAGCAGCATGAATGGAAGTCAATTGACCTGACTTAACATTAACAGCAGCCTCCCCAAGGCATCACAAGTAAAGTTCATTGAACTTTGAAAGCAGCATACTCATCTTTAATATATACTGTCAAAAAAGGACTTTAACCGAAGTTGCAAGTGATACCATTTTGACTATCTTTTCTCAAGTCTTCTTTTCCTAGTTTTTTAAAGTGAGACCAATTAATGAGGCTTGTTTTTAACAGCTCTCTGGAAAGACTGACCATTCCAAAAAAGTAATTATCCAAGCTGATGAAACAGTGTCTTTAACCTATAGCAGTTACATAGCTTGTGTGGATTTAATATGTTGACTATTACTTTTCAAAGCCTACCACAGGCAGAACAGGAGAACAATAGTAAAGGGAAAAAAAATTTAAGATAACATATACATATTTCATAGGACAACCAAATACAATATTTTAATTGTACTAATAATGAAAGAATGATCTTCAAAATAACAAAGTTCGAGATGACACTGATATCTACAAGCAACAAATATAATAATAAGCAATTGTATCAGCACTGCAAGATAATAGAAGCAATTAAAGACAAGCCATAGGATAATCCAAGGAAAGACATTTCATGCAATCTTAGAATTTATAAAAGACAAGCATCATGCATGGGCTAGACTCGTGAAGTTAACTACAAAAATCTAAGCAATTTAAATTACTAGATTGAGAACATTATTTTGGCAAAATTCTAGATGAAGAAAATCAAAATAAAATACCCCGTCTTCAATCCCTTTTCCATGAAATGCGGCATATGCCCAAGTCTAGAAAGAAGGAAAAGGTTATAGAACTCTGAAGCAACAAAAAGTAATCTCTTAATTGTTTATCACACAATAATTTTGTATTAACAATCTATTTGCTGATTCAATAATTACAAGCCCCAAACTTCCAGATATAATATCCTGAACAGAAAGAGTTACAAATGAATAACAGCGAACAAATGCTCCATACTCAAATTGAGAGATTGCTCAAGACAGTTTCATATTTGGCATAAAAATTTCCAATCAACTTAAAAAGGAGAATAGAGAACAGCTCTGCCTGAGGAAATTCAGAAGGAAAAATGACAGAATGGAAGTCTGTGCAACAGTAAGATATTATCAATATCTTGGACATTCATATCGCGCCAAAATCATTTGACAAATGGATACTAAAGAACTATAGATCTCTAAATTCTTAGGAATTCTTATATCTTTTAGTTATTTGTAATTTCCACAAGAAAGAAAATATTGAAAATATTGAGTACTTTATAGCAAATCTTGATAGCAAAGTATCTTTCCAAGAATTATTTCTATTTTTGCTTGAAAATGGCTCAACATGGAGACATGTAGTGAGTAAGAAACAGATAGGAGACATGTGGTTCAACTAAAGAAAGGACAGAGATTTGGCAAAACTCTGCATTGTTGTGCTCGGTATCTAACAGATAAATTTCTCAACAAAGAAATTTTTACCAAACCAAGACATTTGATTGATTGCCATATGCCCTAGAGCGATTAAAAATAACAGTTCATGCAGATGTGTTCAAGCCTCCTTTCATGACACTGTCACACTTCTGTTCTCAAAAATGAATGGCACACAACTACAGTTGCAATCCCCACTTGACTCAATCACACAAGGGAACATAACTCAATAAATATTTCAGTAAACCCACGGCGTCTCTCTGCGGTGAAATCTCTAAAACAGATATATTTAAGGCGTAAACAGATATATAAAATGTGAGGATGATAATGTAGCAGCATCGACATAAGGACCACATCATCATGCATAGCAAATTTCATTCACTCCTAAACCGTAACAGTCTCAAATGAAGCCTAAACTACAAGTCCAGGAAAGCCCCCAACACCCACTCCCATCAATCAAATGGAGATAAAAGCCAAAAAGAGTTACCTTTCTGGACACCAGGACAAACATCTTCCCCTTTGAAAACAACAGGCACGTCAACCTTCAATTCCATCCCATCCTCAGCCCAAACAAACAACAAATTCAGAATCTTCCCACTCTCCTTGTCCCTGTGAATCTACACGGCACACACAAAACAACCAAAAATCACATTTCAGAAATTAAAAAAAAAATGCACTATACTTTAAAAATATTTATTAAAATGGAAAACCTTGATGGGTAGCACGGTTCCTGATTCGAGCAAATGGGAGGATCCAGAGCCGGCACGGATCTGGAGCGGGAAACGGGTGGAGCAGAAGAAAGGGTCGTCAACGGAATCGAGTATGGCCTTAATCTGCTTCCTCTCAACGGTGACAACATGCTTCTTCGATGCCGAACGAGCGCCAGGGTCCTTTTCCAGAAGGTTCTGGAAGAAAATGACGGCCGGTATGCGACCTTGCATTCTGTCCGTAGTGGAGACTTTGCTGCCGGTGCACTCTCTAGGTATCGCCTGGATCGTGTGGTAAGCGGAGCGCCGGAATGTTGACGTGGCTGAGAAGGACTCCCAACGACTGGCGGCCACCGTTCGAAGGTGGCCTGCGGCGGAGCGCCACCACTGCGCCATGATTATCTGTCCGTGCAAATGCAAAGAAGGGCTGCGCGAGAGAGGGTTTTGAGATTAGAGGGGTTTTAGGTTACGGGCCTGCTTGGCTTTCTCCTTTTGGGGCATCTTTACCTCGGTTGCCTGCAAACTGCGGCTGGATGGGCCTGGCCCTGGCCCTGGGCCTCACAATTTCTCGCCCCTATGGCCCGAACCATTAAACCCGAAATTGCCTCTTGCTTGACCGGGAAAAAAAAAAGAAATTTCTTCTTGCAAACGGTTTTGCTCGAAAGTAGACCATATATTCCAGAAAAAAAATAAAAAGAAAAGAAAAGAAAGTAAAGCGGGTTTTTAACCGAAAAAAATTTGTTGAACCCTAACCCGCTCATGCCCCAAAAAAAAAAAAAAGAAAACTAACCGTTTCTCTCTCTCTAAAAACATTGCTTTCATTCTCTCATAATCTTACCCCCTCCACCTTCTGCTCAATTTTCTTAAGGGGAAGCCAGTCCTTCCATGTGGTCAAATAATCTATTTCTCTTTTATTTTTGTTGCATTTTTTGTTTCATTCTCATTAGACTTAGACAAGCTCACATTTAAGGATTTTTCAAGTGCTCACAGCTTCAAAATGTGAGACTCATGATAGGAAATAAATCAGCTTCCTGTATTAGTGTTAGTCAATTGAGACTCCTGTTTTATGCTGGTTCTTATATTTGTGCGTGTTATCACCCAAAAAGTGGCCCGTTGGACAAAATAGTATAAAACCCCAAATATAGGTAGTGGGCACATCTATTTATGAAATCATGGTCAAGGAAAATACAATTTCAGTAATTGTGTGCTAACACTCAAAATGAGTAAGTGGACCCATGATTTGTGACTACAATTTGCATGTAAGTAACGTGGCAGGATCTAAAGGAGTGGTTATTGCTTCAAGGGGGTAGCCATAGGAGGTTGAAGGCTGAAGCTGGAAACGTGCCGGTATAATTTGTATGTGACATGTAAGATATTATCGGCTTCACAAAGTAAGAGCATTCGCACGAAAACACGTGATATTAGGTTGCCTATTAGCCATAAGGACTCAACCAATCTAGAATGATTAGTATGTGTGTTTAGTGGTGGAAGGTGGTTGTTTGTTATTATTGTAAAAAAATCTCAAACCGCGGACGTGGTGAGTAGGTCATTTGACATCAAACGGTTATCATCACTAATCACCATGATGTTCAAGAGCATTCCACGACCAGTTGAGGACTGAAAAATATTTAAAAGGAGAAGGAAGCAAAAGCAGGGGCATCTACGGATGAACACAAAACAACTTTATAATTTATCCTTTTTCTTCCTTTTTCCCCTAGTTTTGTTTAGGTAGTTTATCTCCAAACTCTATCATGATGCTTTGGTGTGAAGCGTCAAGTTGTAATTATTCTTTTTCATCGACAAACTATGCTTTGGGATCAAAGCGTGGGTTTGTGTTCTTAGTTTTGTTTATTCTAATAAACTTAGCCGAATCCAATTACCAACTACATAATTGGCATACCCGGTGGGACATCCAAAGACTTCGTGTGGAATGCAAACCTGAAACAACAACACCATGTAAATATATACTGAAAATATATGGTTGCACTGAAAATATACACTCTGACTTTAAAATATAAACCTCGTTTATATTTAAAAAGTAACAAATATTCATGTATGAAATAAGAACACTATGTGAATTTCTTCCAGCCATATATTTCAGTTCAACCATAGACATACAATTTTATAACGACGTCAAATTATTACCTTTACACACATTCAATTGGTCTTTAGGTTTGAAAGTAAAAATTTAACATCGTTAAAAATTTGAATGTCTATGATTGCATTGAAGTATATGAGGACGGAAGCTCCTAATTTAAGTGAAGGTGCTGTCGAAATTTTATCATAATTTTTGTTAAAGAGATAGGATTAAAAGTAGTTACACTAAAAATTTAAATAGCAATTGAATTTGTATGTGAAAGTAATAATTTGACGTCTTTAAAAACTTGTAGGGTCTAGGGTTACTCACATGAGCAATGCTACCTTCAAACTGGTCACGGATGTATGATTGATTACATCCTAATAGAGGAGGGATTAAATCGAAATTTTATAATGGTATTGAAGAATTTATAAAGATAGCATGTCAAATACAACAGTTCACTAATGAGACAAAAGTGATGTCCATGTAATAAGTGCAAATGTAGGAAGTATTTAGATGTTGATGATACGATAAGGTTTCCCAATATAATTTATGCTTTTTTGTAGACTTTTTAATTGTTTTAGTATGGTTAGTAAAGGCAGAGACCAACCCTAAAAAGTCGGTTCATCCACCATTTTCTTCGCCACTGCCTTTTCCCCCGCCCCCGCCTTCGCCACCGCCATCTCCACCTCTGTCTCTACAACCAGCACCCCTCCCCTTTAGGATGATGCCTAATCTTGGGTATGCTAGCCCCCTACTTCCCCCTTATTCTCAGTCAAAGCTCATCTACAACAGTGACCCCTCCCCCAACCCTCCCACTGCCTTGCTCCTAACCCCACATCTCATCAGACTCCTGCTTCCTCCGATGAGTCGTAGACACGGTACTTGCATGGGAGGCCCCTCAGTCCAAATGGTTGGCTACTTGGGCCTTATAGTAGACCGCTCCATCCAAATGGTAGGCTACAATATTTAAACTATTTTCATTGTTTTTAATTTAGCTCATCTATGTAACAGTATTGATCCGTTTGTTGAGAGTCGCCATCAGATCACAAAGGTTATACAGAGTAGGTATAACCATCCATGGTACACTTGGATTGACATCCTGAGAAATGTCAAGGAGATATGGTCGTAGTAGTGAAAGGTAATTCTATGATTTATTCATTTTTGTTAAAATATATATATTTATGTTACTTAATTATACACTTATGATTAATTATGTATTGTGAGTTTTGTGTATGTAGAGGACGTTCTATATTCTGTCAGAGCATGAGCCCACTGTTAAGAGGGCTTGGAGGATTAGGTCCTCCAAGAACTTGTGAAACATGTTCCATGATGTCCGCAAAGGGCATATGAACAGCTCACGGCTGAATGATGCCACCCTCAGTGAGCTGTGACGCCACTAGGCCTCCAACTCGACCTTCAAGGATAGGTTCGACAAGGGAAAGATAAACTGAGCCTCATAAAAAGGTAGGTCGCTATATACCGGTGGGTCGAGCACCCAGGAGGGGACCCATAAGCATCTGGTAAGTTTTTAACTTTCTATATTTAATGATATTAAATGTAAATTTACTACATTTGAATTATGGCAAATACTATGTTCTTATGACCTTTTGTGCATATATGTGCAATCAAGGGAATTAAACTACCTTCCAACCTAGGGAGAGCTCTTTTGGGAGACCCACACCCGAAAAAGGTGAGGTGCGAAGGCAGTCTAGAGAGGTCTGGGTGGATCCTCGTTCAGAGGCCAATTATGTAAGTTTGAATTTAGACATCTTTTTACTTAATTTTTATTGCTTTTTTCATTTATATCATAATTATTACTTATAATACGTTTTATTTTTTTTCCTTTGTAGTGTGAGTTTATAGACCCTAGTAGCTGAGGTTGGGCCCGATTTTGATATCCCTCCTCCTCCAAACGAGGAGGATGTCCTGCCCTAAGTTGTCGGTTGCCCTTACAAGGGTTACATGTATGAGATGAGGTACTACCTTGACAGTAGATCCACATTATCTGCCATTAGGTCTACTATTGGGGATGATGCTCTGAGAGTGTGTGTATATGCCCTCAACTAGGAGCTACAGCAGTAGGAGGCACAGCTCATCCAGCAATAGCAGGAGTAGTAGGCATAGCTCCTTTAGTAGCTCTAGAAGCAAGAAGTAGGCCAACAAGCAATGGAACAGGAGCTCAGGGAGATGCAATAGCTTAAGTTGTCCATGGAGCAGCAGCAGTAGCAGGAGAAAGTGGCCAAGAAAGAAAAGATTAAATTCAAGAGGATGTAGAAGAAGATCAGTACTGATGTTATGAACTTCTTCAGGGAGATATAGGCCTCAGAATCCTTCGGCTTCGATAAGAAGCTCCCCAGATGCCAATCCCCTCCATTTTTAAGGCTCTTTACTGTCTAATGGTGTGAATGACTGTAATGGGTCCAATGATAATGATGTCGCCAATGATGTTGATGACTAGGAGTTTAGCTAGTCTCTATCTAGGTTTTTTTTATTTCATTTTTTTTTATAATTTTGACATTTTTCGCATTTTGTATATATTTTATTATGATACTTTATTTACTTGTTGCATCAGTCTGTTTAGTTTATTATTATTTCATTATTTTCTTACTTAATATCACTTTAATTGACAATTAAATCATTATATAAATAAATAAAAATAATTAAATACCAATCAATCCATAGTTTATATAGATAAGCTTACACAAGGCAATGAAATCAATTATTGAAAAAATTATTAAAATATTACTGATGGGTTTAATTAATTGTATTTTCAAATTAAAATATTTTAAAAGATAAAAAACCCATCGGTAAAAATTTATAAAAAATTATTCTTATTTTTGAGTACCTATTGGTATAATTAATATAACATCTCAGTAATATTATTTATCTGACAACATCGGTGACACCTTTAATCTAATTGTACAGACGGGTTTTCATTTCTATACCTATCAATAATTACTGACAGTTTTAATTATCTATCGATTATATTCTATTGACGACCAAAGAACTGATAACCCGTACCTATCGATATAATTTGGACTCGTCAAAAAACCCCAGTAATACCATTGGCAACCTGCGCATTTCTTGTAGTTCATTGGAACCAATGGCAGTGTCATGTGGGGTCGAGTGCATGATCGTGTTGGGGTGCGTATGGTGGTTGTAGAATAGCTGCACATACATTGGCTCCTACAATACCCCTCAACCTAAGCTAAAAAGAAATTTATATTTCTTCTTCTTTTTCTTTAGGTTCTTTTTTTTATGGGTTCTCTTTCTTCCTTTGTTGAGACCTTATCGCCATTGCCATCAAACTCTGCCATTGATATTGTCCGTGCCTACCATGAGAACCCTGTGGCACCACCTAGCGCACCCATCATGTTGCCTCGCGGCCCTCCTCTGTGATGGGCTTAAGGCAAGCCTATGGTCGTGATCAGAGGCTGTTACCTACCTCCTGAAATTAAAAATTAGTTTCTTGGTAAGTTGCACCAAAAATGTAGTAAAGGGTACAACCCAGGTCGTCTTTCAAGGAGACTTCAATACTTAGTTAGAAAAATTGGGGGTTTAGAAGAATGAAATTATAGCAATTGAAATTAAAAAATAATAGCAACACTGAAGAAAGCACTAGTCCAAGGTATTCCTAGGATGGAAAATTAATTATCATTGACCAAATATTAAACCCATTGGTGGCTATTAGTAATAAATTACTGGCAATTCTACTAGTCATCAATCGACTTCTAGAGTTTGACCAATGCAAATAACTAATAAATGAGATCAAAATTTATTTAGAAATCAGAATGATTTAATGAACCAATTGTTATAGCCTAACCACCAATCGGAAAGTTAATTTTAATATTTTCCCTCAAACATAAACTAATAGATCTATCAATTTATGCCCAAATGGTTTCTCTAAACGACAGTCACCAATTTATTTATCTCAATAAAGATTATGGCAATCACCACAATAATTATAGGAATAGAAACTGTATAAAATTAAGAAAATCAATGCATTTAATATCAAAAATCGGTCTCAAACATTATCCCAATCCATCCGAAAACCCTTACACTAGTAAAGAAATCCTCTCCTCCATTTCTGGAGAATTACAACAATGAAGATAGAAGAGAACCTAAAAATAATAGCAATAATCCTTGTAACAATCTCTAAGACAAAGCACCTTCACTAATGGATCACTAAGAGAGAAAAGAATAGAGAATAAGATGTAGAGAGAAGATGGAGAGAGATGTAGAGAGAGAATAATAGCAACTTAATTGTAGATCTAAAACTGAATCAAAAACTAGGATAAACAATTGTGTCAATTCTTTAAATACTACTCTCTAAACTAGCCCAAAGTGGAGCCCAAAAAAAGGTAAATGATTCAATGTCCCTTTTGTCGCACGAGCATTGTACGGCTCACCAGAACAATGAGGCTAAGAAATTAATGGTTGTCACTCTATCGAGCACTGCAGCACTCACCCGAATGTGAGCTTCTACACTTTTTCTTCCTTTTCAGCTCCAAGTTACTTCCCAAGAGTCCCCTGCCTTGTTCTTTACATTTTGCACTTGATCCATAGCTCCTGTGCTCAAAACGATACTCAAAGAGACAAGTCAAACAAAACAGTGTGTAATTATCAAATTATCCCAAAATCAGTGGAAAAGTCATCAATTCTATCAAAATCACACAATGAGGAATAAATCAAAATTCTAATTAATCACATAAGTAATTTAGTAAAACTCATGCAAAAAAAAATAAGGTTTAGTAGCAAGATAAGTGGCATGAATGACCCTTATCAAACTCCTCTATACTTAAGCTTTCACATGTCCTCATGTGAAACTAAGATCAGACCAAGGCATGGGTGAGAAGCAGTATACAAGGACTTTACTAGACTCCTAACCTAAAACACATGATGCATGAAAATAAATGACAATATGCCAATCCAGTGAATCTAGAGGCATAATAGTAAGCTTTCGCATTAACAATTAAGAGAGTTACAACAAGCAAGGCATGAACATGAAAATAGCACATAACGTAGAATCCATATATAATGAACAGATCAAGTACAAAAATCCTTCCAAGGTTAGTATTTGCCATTTATTCACTCAAGTGTTTTGGGTTATGATGCACACTTAATCACCTCAAATAAAAATGTATTACCATAATCTTGCTACGGTTTTATTCTCCATTTTGTTACACACATATCCATACTAAATCAAGAGGACTTATCTTTTGTAAAA
This sequence comes from Dalbergia cochinchinensis, assembly GCA_031216125.1. Classification (NCBI taxonomy): domain Eukaryota; kingdom Viridiplantae; phylum Streptophyta; class Magnoliopsida; order Fabales; family Fabaceae; genus Dalbergia; species Dalbergia cochinchinensis. The sequence continues at coordinate 28,474,336 of CM062371.1, forward strand.
TGAGGCTTGGGTGAAGGTGGATAAAAATATAAGCCAATGGGGCTAAATCTCAAGTCAAAGGAGAGCTAATGCATACGCCAAGAGCACAAGTACTTAAGGGTACACTTTATCTAACTTAACACAATTACAGGCTTTTCTTTTGCAATATGGCACATCTTCACCTCATTTCTTTATTATTATTTTTATTATTATTATTTGCTTCTTAGTGTGCAACTTGCTAAATTTGTTTTTGTACACATTGTTCCTCCCTTACATTTAAATTGGGACATGTCCTCATGCTTTCTCCTACACTTATGCTCAAGCACATATAAGATGTCAAAAATGTTCTCCTAAGTCTAAAAGGTTGGGAATTTTCATTATTTTTTGCTTTTGGCTAAGGATGTGCTAAAGCGAAAGAATGGGTAATAAGGCTTAAAGGGGCTAAACAATGATAACATGCAAGGGTTGGCTATATGGGAAATTGGCTAAAACCAAGAAAAATACCTCAATCATATTCAAGCGTGCACATGAAACATGTTTTCAAAAAAGACTTAAGCAAGTTCTAGCATGCAAATCCAAAAAGGGAAACACACATGAACAAATAAGCATGGCACACAATAGTCCAGTCAAAGAGGCTCAAAATCTCACAGATAAAAGTGCATGTACTCAATCCAAACAATACAATGAAAACACCAATCATGCAATACAAAATAAAGTCAATGCCAAGCAAGACAATAAAGTGCACGTGGTGTGAGCCTATGCATATGACCTCTAACGTGCCAAAGGAATGCTGTAAAAATGCAAATAAAAATAAAAATAATGGAAAACTCAAAACTAAAATGAAAATAAATAAAATGTAGAAAAATAAAAGGGAAAGGAAAAGAAAAACCTTACTGTGGGTTGTCTCCCATCCAGCACTTTGCTTTAACATTCCTAAGTTAGACAGTCAAGACCCTCATGGAGGGTGTGTAGCTTCAACCCACAGATAGGCCGTCTAAGCCCACGGTAATAACCTGCTAGACCCAAAAAACTCCTAATCTCCGTTACAGTGGTAGGTCTTTCCCAATTCATCACAGCCTCTATCTTACTAGGGTCAACAGCAATACCTCCTTTTGACACTACATGCCCTAAAAACTTTACTTCCTCCAGCCAGAATTCACACTTAGACAGTTTGGCATATAGTTTCTTCTCCTTTAAGATTTCCAAAACTATCCTCAAATGACGCTCATGCTCCTCGTGGGTCTTCGAATATATGAGAATATCATCTATGAAAACAACCACGAATTGGTCTAAATAGGACCTGAAGATCCTATTCATATAGTCCATAAAAACAGCAGGAGCATTAGTCAGTCCAAATGACATAACTGCGAATTCAAAGTGTCCGTACCGGGTTCTAAAAGCAGTCTTAGGTATGTCCTCATCCCTAACTCTAATATGATGGTAACCTGACCTCAAGTCTATCTTTAAGAACATCACCGCTCCTCTAAATTGATCCATTAAATCATCAATCTTAGGCAAATGGTATTTGTTCTTTACTGTTACTCGGTTCAATTGCCTATAATCAATGCATAACCTCATACTTCCATCCTTCTTTTTAACAAATAGGACTGGGGCTCCCCATGGTGAAACACTTGGTCTCACAAACTTCTTCTCTAAAAGCTCCTCCAATTGAGTTTTTAACTCAGTTAACTCTAGAGGTGACATCCTATAGGGTGCTATGGATATTGGTCCTGTTCCCGGAACTAACTCTATGGAGAACTCAATTTCTCTTTTTGGAGGAAACTCGGGTATATCATCAGGAAACACCTCAGGATAGTCTCTCACAACAGGTATCTCATCAAGATTTTGCTCAAAGTCTACATCGCTAGCGGCTAGGAGAACATATCCCTTACTTTCATCCTTACCACAATTTATTTCTACAGCATTTATGTACAGACTTAGGGGTTTTCTAGGTTCACTAGGGATAGGAAGAAAAATGATAGACTTCTCATAACAATTTAACAGTACACGGTTAGCATAAAGCCAATCCATGCCAAGAATTATGTCTAGACCTTGCATAGGTAAACAGACTAAATCTAGGACAAAAGATCTACCTTCAACAGTAAAATAACAGTTTAGGCAACATCTACAAGTTCTAATAGGTTTTCTAGTAGGGGTGGAAACAATAAGATCAAAGGGAAGTTCTGACACATGCAATTTCAGGGATTCAGCACAAGCATGGGATATGAATGAGCGAGTAGCGTCAGAGTCAAATAGTACAATTAAGGTTCTACCATTCATTTCACACTTACCTTCTATGAGGTTTCGAGACTTTGTCAAGTCCTCTGCACTAAAGGTGAAGACTCTTCCTTGGCGTTGTGGCTTGGGGTTAGAGGCTATTGGGTTCCTCTATGTGCATTCTCGTGAGTAGTGACCAGGCTTTCCACACCGGTAGCAAACATTCTGGCCCAACAAGCAAGGCCGGTCACCGTGTTGCTTTCCACACTTTGGACATTCAGCACCAGAGGTAGGTCTTGGAGGTGCGGCTGGGGTCCATTGGGGTGCTTTTCCTTTGGTTCCACTCGATCCTCCTTGGTGAAAGTCCTTCTTAGGGCCTTGTGGCCTAAACTGTGGCCTAGGTTGTGGTCTCAGTTGTGGCCTGAAGGGGGGCCGATTTTGCGGCTTGAACCTTGGGGCTTGGGGTGCCAACTTTTTCTTATAGTCCTCCGCCTTTACTAAGCTCAGCCTCTTGTTACCTTCCTCGATAATGCGACATTTATTGACGAGGGTAGAAAAATCTCTAATCTCCAAATGAGCAACAGCGACATTTATCTCTGCCTTTAACCCGGACTCGTATTTCACGCACTTCCAAAACTCATCAGGGTTACCTTGAAAGATCCTTGAAAATTTGATCAACTCTTCGAATTTTGCAGTGTACTGCACAATGTTCATATCCCTTTGGGTTAGCTGCATGAACTCTATGTCTTTGGCATTTCTTATGGACTCTAGGAAGTACTTTTGATAGAAGTGGGTCTTGAACAGCTCCCAATCAATTGGCGTCCCGGACGCCTCTAGTAACCTCCGTGTGCCAGTCCACCAAAACTCGGCATCTGCCTTCAGCATGTAGGTGGCAAAGGTCACTTTCTGTTCCTCAGTGCAAGCAATCACTGAAAAGATCTTCTCCATGTTCTTAATCCATTCATCAGCGTGGTTTGGATTTAGAGCTCCTCTAAAGGATGGTGGATTCGCTCTACGAAATTCTCCAAATCTTGAATGCTCAAGGCCTTCAGCAGTAACGGGGTAGCGTCCATTTTCATTTTGGTGATCTATTCTCTCGAACATCATTTGCATGGCCTTTGCCATGTCTCTTAGAGCTTTGGCAGTTGTGTTGTTCTGCTCATCACTGTTAGAAGTCCTATTCTGTCCTGGGCGTGCCATTGGTCCCTAAGTACACAAAACAGCAAACACTGAGGTGATCAGGCTCAATACTTAATGTTTAGTGAGCTAGTTACCATGGCACCTCCCAATACAGCAGTCATGCATCTCTATTCTATAGCTTATTCTAACAACAAGACAACTACACATGACATAACTATCGCATTATGCTTAAGAAGCATAGTCAGTCCAATCCTCAGGCTCTATGAGAATCAAACTGCTCTGATACCAAAATGTAACACCCTAATATTTAACTCAACACGCCTAGGACGCATTTAAGGTAATTATTAGTTATTACTCTTTTGCTCCAGATTTTAACTCAACTTCTTTAAAATACTTTAGTGAAAATATGGGTAAATTATTTTTTTGAACTTAAATACCAAAATGTGAGCTGCGCATCCTAAGTATCTAACATCGTTCACCTTTTCTGCATAAGAGAAGTGTTAGAAAGAAATGAGAAGTAAACACATAATACAATCATGGCATAATATAACTCAAATAATAATATCATATCAATAAGTATATAAATAGGAATACAAACTGATGAATAAGAAGCAATCACTCTAAAGGCACATATCCAATGAGAAACTATCTTCGTTAAATCTCTTGTTCTATAGCAAAGCTCCCACGACCATTACTCAAAGTCACGAACTACTTCATCATTCTTGTCTGGAGACGACACGGAAAAGAAAAGGGATGAGAAACTTATACAAGAATCTCAGTAGGACTTCCCGACTCTAACACAAGTGTCATCGTCATCGTCCCTAGGAACCTCGGGTTTCATTATGAAAATGGTGGACATATATATAAGGTTCATTTATTAAGTTCTAAATACCATTAGCCGAGGCCCGTATCTTTTAGCATGAATCTTAATGTCATGAATGCAACATACTACTCATGAATGCATGTCAATGTCATATGCAATTAACATAAATTTCATAAAACAAATGCATATGATATAATGAACATAAAAGCATGAACATCATTCTCATAGGTGACTTAAACTTCTCATTCTCTTTTCCTTGGGGGCCGCCCTATATTCTCTCCTTTCTCGAGAGTTTTTAGGTTATGAGCTCATACCTCACTAGTTGTCACTAGCGTAATCTTATCCCTTTTGATAAGATAAATTCCCGACTCTTAAGGTACGAGATAGGGGGTATTAGGATCACCTCTCATAATCTTTAATTCGGGGAGTCTAGAGGATCATTTTCATGTGTCTTATGTTACCTTTAAACTTGGCATGTTATATGGAGATGCAAACATGAATATCACAATTATAACTCATCGATTCATCATTTCATGTGCATATCAATGAATCAAACATAATTATAACATGCCATAATGTATATCGCACAAACATGCATCATATGTCATTGCAAATATCCATAAGCCATATAAATTTCAGCACATCAACTCATCCTTCACAAAACATCATTCACATTCATCTCATCATATTGTCAATATTTATGTTTAATCCCCAAAGGGTCAAATCACAATTTCTCAAAGATTACGGGTCAAAACGTAATTACCCCTTTTTAACATTTACTCAAAAATTAAAGATCTCTAACATTAACCAATACAATTCAAAAGGCATATAACTATTAGAAACCATAAAAACTCATCATAAAAATCTTTTAGGGCCATAGACTAAATTTAACACATTATAGGGGTCAAAGTACAATGTTACTTATTTTGACACTTATCAAAAACTAATACTTGTAAAACTTTTTCTAAGCATTATAAATAGTATTTTGAACACATAATAACATCAGATATTATTACTAACCCTAATTAAAATCCTTTCATCAAAATTACATAATTGATAGTTTAGAAACACAACTTTCTACATTTTACAAAACGGTCAAAACTAACACTTATAATTATCCTTTTCAACCTCTAAGATACCAAAAACAATTTTTACATCTAATACTAATAATTCTAAGGTATATAAAATATATGATCAATATCTAATCAGTGAGGAATTAATTCAGAAAATTCATTGTCTAAAGCTTTGTAGAATTACGATTTTAATCCTTTTTATCTACTAGTTTATCACAAAAATGCTAAAAATAATTCTTACATCAATTATAAGTAATTTATTAACATTCAAAGCCTTTAAATCAATATCCTAACTATTTTATTTAAATCAGGTCAGTAGCATAATTTTCAAATCATAAAGCTTGAGAAAAGCATAAATTCAAACATCTTTAGATTTCTAACTCTAACAAAATTATTTAAGTAGCTTAAAGACAATATCAAAGCCTTAGAAATAAAATAAGCCAACCTTAATATCAAGAGCATCAAGAGGCTAGAAATAACATAATTTAAATATATCCACGAAAATAAAATTCCTATTTAAGATTAAAGAGGTAAGTTTTGAGTTTTAAAGGTTTAGGTGATGGCAAGAATCATAAACATGCTATACAATCCATTTTTTATCATTATAAAGTGATATCTTGGAAATATAAATATGATGTGCAATACTTGAAATATAAATATGATTATGCAAAGCTTGAAGTATAAATATGAAGATGCAATTCATTCTTAGGTCTTTATAATTTATGTGATAACTTGAAAGTAAATATGAATATGCAAGTCCATATTATTATCTTCAAGAATTAAAATGATGACTTGAAATATAAATATAAAGATACAAAACTTGAAATATAAATATAATTGTGCAAAGCTTGAAATATAAATATGAATATGCAAGCTTATTTTTAGATCTTTAAAGTTTAGTGATAACTTGAATCATAAAATGCATTACTTGAATTTAAACATGAGAATGCAAGTTTATATTATTATCTTCAAGATTTAAGGTGATGACTTGAAATTAAATATGATTATGCAAGGCTTGAAATTTAAATATGATATGCAAGAGCTTGAAACATAAACAATGGATATAGGTTCATTTGATTATCTTGTTAAGCTCAAAACTTTTAGAGAATTAAACTCTTTAACCTCAATCAATCTTAAATAAAGGAAGTTAGCATTAGAGTCCTTATTATCAAGATCCCAAGAACCATATTCCATAGTCTTATCATTAAGCCATAAATTAGAAGTCATTCGGAGGAAATAAAGGAAAGAACATGAAATAAAATCCCTACCAAGTTGTTTCTTGTTCTCAAATGTTAAAGCTTGATGTCTTAAGAAGTGAAAAGAAGAAAATCTCCTCTAGATGATGATGATGGCTTCGGCCAAGACAAGAACTAATGGAGGAAGGATTTTCTTGTGATTTTGTGTTTGATAATGGAAAGGTTATGTGTCTAGGAGTTAGTTTATGGTTGGAATGTGTATACTTGGGGTTTAGAGCTTGGTTAGAGGTTGGGAATGGAGGCTCTTGAATGTGAATAAGGAAGAAGAAGAAAGCTTGAAGTATTGAGAGAATTTGAGAACTTTGAGCAAACTTTGATCAAGAAAACTATCAAGTAACTAAGCACCAAGGCTATGGATGTTTGTGTGAACATTTTAGCAATGGAAGAGCTCTTATTTATAGGCCAAGGAAGGCCATATGACCGTGCAACCAAGGCTGGAAAAATGGGATTTTAATTTCATTTTTCAATTAAAGAAACATAGAGAAAGAAAGCATAATGTGTAGTCATAATTGTGTTCATGTATCATGGCTTGAAGATGCATAAAATATTATGTAAATGGGAGGCAAGGAATCATGGCTGATGAGGCTGAACATGGATGGATTTCTTTTGATTAAATTTAGCCAAAAAAATAATGAAAAAGAAAGCCAAAGGTATGGTGTCATGTTGGATATGTTTCATGTTAGAAGAAAAGCAATAAAATATGGTTATTTGGGCTGATCATGGGCGCTGGTTTCTGATGCTTTCATGATCAAATTGGTGTTATTTTATAAGTGATAAATCATGTATTAGATGTGTATTTACTTAGGTAAAAGATTAGGAATTGATAGGTTAGTGAAAATGGTAAAAGGTCAAGTGTTTAGGACAAATCAAGACAAGGTAAAAAGAGAAATCTTACACTAGTAAATGAGGTTAATTTCAAATGAGTAAAAACCAATTTGTAACTTAGGTTCGAATCTTAGGATAAGAAAATATAAATGTACAAGATTTTACTGAAACCGTAAATTTAACTTTGACCTAAAACATTACTAAATTTATGAGCTTCTAAAATCAAGGAAAGGTAATTTAAATTTATCTTAGGTAAATCTTGACTCTAATTACCTCAAGTAATTATTTTTAACCTTGGATAATTAATTTTAAACTCAAGGTTAATGAATAAAATCAATTTGAGTCCCAATAGAGTTTTAATACTATCTTAATTATACAAGTAAACCTATTTTACCACAACTAGGGGTAAAAAGGTAATTTCACATAAAAACTCTCTGTAAATATTGGACAACCTCAAATCATACTTGAAATAGCTATTTTGAATCTTTGGGTGAAAACCGAATTCAAAAATTATATAAGTTTATAAAAAATTATTGCAGGGGTAAAACGGTAATTTTACTTACGGTAAAAATTGAGAATTTGAGATTTTTACCTCTAAGGCATATATAATCCCCATCAGTCATAAAATTAACCCCTCAAAGATAATTTAGACTGGTTATCCTTGATTTCTAGGTAAAAATGACCTCAGGGGTATTTTGGTCATTTTACACATACAGAAAAATCGGGGTTTGCGACTTTCGTACAAATCGCTAATCAAGTCTCCTATGATATTTCTCTAATGTCATATTCCTTTATTGAGGTTTATTTGACCTTGAATTACGTGTAAAAATTACCTAGGGGCATTTTGGTAATTTTCACATAGCAGTGAAAATTGGGGCGTTACATTATGTAAAATGGACTTAAACAATCATATCCAATTCTGATACATCTCAGAAAGTACTCTAAGTTCAGAAATCTCATGAACAATTATATCAGCTTTGATTTAAGTTACTTAAGGCTATAAAACATTTTGAACTTATCCATATCATGACTTAAGAAAAGAACTTCTTGAAAGTTACAACTTGTGATGATCTGAAAGAAAAGCAATTATCATGTCATATTAAATTCTATTTCTTTCAACATCTCTTCAAAAGTTTTTCTTCAAATTGGTTTGTCATTATAAAAAAAGGGGAGATTGTTAGCTCCAAAACCCTTTTAAGAAGTGATAACAAATTTTGAATGACAACAAAGCCAATTTAAAGAAAATATTTTGAAGAACGACTAATGGTTGTCTTGAGTTTCTTGTAGAATTAAACAGGTTCTATCGCTTAGCTTATCAAAGCTTAATCAAACGAGGATATATTTTACTTTGCATGTGCAAACAAGTTTTATGTCATGATTAGAGATATGAACTGAAAAGGAAGTAGCAATTATATGTTTATTCAAGCTTAAAATAGCTAACGATTTGAAGAAGAAAGTAACGCTACAAGAAACCAAGTTTTAAGTCTTCAAAAAATAGCGCTAGGCATCAGAAAATATGTTTACAATGCAGGTATCAAGCAAACTCTGAGAACCTAGTATTACACTATCTTCAATCAGTACGATCGCAATTCTTTTATCATCATAAAGCTTAGATTGAAGACTAGAAGATCAAAGAATCATCAAGAATCTGATACTGCATGTCAAAAAGCTCACTTTACTATGAATCGCTAAACATTACTAGAAAATTAGGAAAATTTGAATTTTTTAAATTGAAATTTAAAGTCAAACCTAGTGTCAGAACTGGCGTGTTATCACTTTTGCCAACTGGATCAACTTACTCCAGCTTCTAGAAGAAATATTTTAGAAACCATGTTCAGAAAATAATAGTTTCTAAAGAGGCATTAGAAACCTCAATGCCATAATGGTTTCTATAACAAATCTAACAAACTGTCAACCTACTCTTCTAGACTGCTTTTTCAAGACACAAATGCATAATCAACATGTGTCATTTGGAGATCTGATCTATGCAATGGTCACAAGGAAGACCATCTTTAAATAGAGATGCTGTGCTTAAACAAAACTGAGAGAGACTTCGCACAAAGAGAGAAAACTCTATGAAAAATCTCTCCTTTTATCCAGTAAGGTTCATATCAACATGTAATCAAATTCCTTGTAAAAATCTTCTTTCTACGTTCTTAAATAGAATTATGTTCTTTCTAGGATTTAATGATAGAAAGAAGTCATTCAAGTTTTCCTAGGATATTAATGTATATTGTTAAGGAAACTTGAGTGTAGGTTAGTTTGAGTGGCAACCCAAACACAAAACCTTTGTATCCTTGATCCAATAACGATCAGTGTGAAATATCTTGCAGAAGCTAATGTAAAACTACTTGCAATGTGATTGTAAGGTGTTCTTACTAATCACGGTTTAGCTTGGAGAGGCTAGTTAAAGACTACTTTCAATGGAACATGTAACAAGTAGTTTACTTGTCATGGGTTCAGCTTGAAGAGACTGGCAAATAAATAGTTAGTTCAACTTGAAGAGGCTGATGAATAACTACTTGGTTCAGCTAGGAGAGGTTAGTGAATAACTACTCAAGTTCGTGACAGTAGAGGTTCTCTACTAGTTACAGGTGTTAGGTTGGAGAGGCTAGTGCAAGACTACTCAAGGTTCAGCTGGAAGAGGCTAATGAATAACTACTTGGTTCAGTTTGGAGAGGTTGGTGAATAACTACTCAATTTGTGACGATAGAGGTTGTCTGCTGGTTACAAATGAGAGCTTGGGAAGGCTAATGTAAAGACTATCTAGTTTTTCTTTCTCGGGTTGAGAAAGATGTTTAGTGGAACCTCAATGTGTGTTGAGTACTAGATGTAGGCAAGTTTGGCCTAACCAGTATAAAAATCTTTGTGTTACATCTTCTTCTCCTTGATCTCCTTTATTTTTCTCCGTTATGCTTTACGGTTCAATATATACTAATATAACTTTTAGCTATGCTGTTACTTATCCTACGCTTAAGAAATCTACTTTCTGAAACAATTAATCTCACTTCCACTGCACTTCAAGCTTAAAGCTTGATAGTATTTTGTTAAATGTTTCAGATGAGCAAAATGAAGCAAATCACAATTCAACCCCACTTTCTCGTGCACTTTCATACCTATAGGCATAACATCAATACCAGCTCCAAGGTCACCCAGGGCCTTTGTGATATAGGTTCCGAATAGTGCAAGGGATAGTGAATGTGCCCGAATCCTTGCACTTGGGTGAGAGGTTGCTCGATTTGATAATGGAGGAAGCATTTACCCCCATGGTCACCTTCTCTTCCCCATCACCCTTTATCTTCCTCCTATTGATGCATGGACGTTTCAAAACTTTAGCATACTTAGGAATTTGTTTGATTACATCCAACAAGGGTATGTTTACTTTCACTTTTTTGAAGGCTTCCCAAGTTTCTGAATCCAATTCTGATACAACAGATTTCTTTGGTTGGATCCTCTGAGGAAATGGCAGTAAAGGAGTGAAGTTTTCATCTTTGGTGGCCTCTGGTTGAGATACTCTCCAAAATCATTCTCAGTTGCATGATCAGTCTCGATTGAGTGCTGTAGCGCTGTTCTACGACGCTCTCTAGAATCTTTTTCGGTTGCATGTTCAGTCTCGAATAAGCACTGCAGCTCTGTTTGAGTGCTGCGACACTCTCCAAAAACACCTCCGAACCCAATTTTCTCTTTGTTTGGCTACCTCTGGAATTTTCATCCTAGACCTAAGGTGATTACACATACATTTCTCCTTAGATTGGACATGGCCTGAGAAGGTAATTAGGTAGTTGAGGCCTACTAACTCTAATTTTGCTTCAATTGAGTCATCTCTTCTCTCAGTTGGGTGTTCTCTTTTTCTAATTTCCTGCATTTGCTCCATCATTATCTTCACCATCTCAGTCATAGTAGGATCTGAAGATGAAGGTGCAGGGAGGGCCGGTTGCCTCTTATGAGGTGCCAAGTGTTTCTGCTATGAAGGTTGGCCCTGTGGTTGAGAATTATTTCCCCATTTCAAATTGGGGTGATTCTTCCAGCTAGAGTTATATGTGTTTCCAAATGGGAACTAGCTTGCCTGATTCTGATAAGGTGGATTCTGGAAAGGATGTGTTACTGCTACCCCAGTGGTTGAGTCATCTTGCAACGCTAGGCACATGTCAGTGTGATGGTCATTTAAAGTACATATGCCATAGATTTTTGGAACCATTGGAGTTGCTACCTAGTTAGTCATCAGTTGCTGCATGAGGCTAGAAAGCTGTTGTAAAGTCTAGGCCAATACTGGATTATCTGGCTGGTTCACTTCATGAAGGCCTGTTGAATTGGTTGTAGTCTGGAACCAAATTGGTGAAAATTTGCAGCCATATTCTCAATTAAAGCACGAGACTCCGCCAAAGTCTTATTCAGGAATGCTCCTCCACCTGCAGCATCAATCATGCACCTATAAAAAAGTACAAGACCTTCATAAAAGTATTAAAGGAGGAGCTGCCCTAGAATCTGATGGTTAGGGCAGTTGGCACAAAGGAGTTTAAAATGCTCCCAATACTCATGTAGGGTCTCATCTTCATCCCTATCCAATTATTCACCATGTCATCTGGTAGGTTGAAGAACTAATTCTTTGCAGCACCTTTTAGGGAGAAAGGGAATGCTCTCAGCTTAACATCATCCACCTCCATCACATTGGATCTTATGCCAGAATAAGCTTCTTTAAGTGTTAGTATAGGTCTTCTCTAGAAGCCAATGGAACTTGGGTAGAGCATGAACCATATACATATACCCCTTGAGCTCAAAGTCATTCTCAAGCCTGGGGTATGTAATTGCCAAGGGTTACTGGGTAAAGTTAGGAGCGATGAGCTCTCTAAGTGTCCTGCTCCTATCTCCCATGTCACCTGTATTCCTTGAAACATTGAAAAGAAGATTAAAATGCTTAGATGGTTCCACTTGTTGAAGCTTTGCCTATCTGATTTTTCTTAAAGTTCTCTAAATCTCAAAATCAAGAGGCATTAAATTTCCACAAATAGGGAATGCCTTATACAAGGGAGCAGACTTTTTTTTTATAGAATAAAATAACAATAGAAAATAAAAATAGTAAATAACTGAAAATAAAATACAAATAGAGAAAAATAAAAAACTAAGTTTTAATGCCTCTCTGGTAATGGCACCAAAATTTGAATGGAGATTGTCGCCTATTTCCTCAAATTAGAAATTATTTTATTGCTAAGTTGCACAAAAATGTAGTAAAGGGTGGAATCTAGGTCATCTTTCAAGGAAGCTTCAATACTTAGTTGGGAAATTCGGGGTTTGGAATAATGAAATTATAGTAATTGAAATTAAAAGATAATAGCAACAGTGAAGAACGCACTAGTGTAAGGTATTCCTAGGATTGGAAATTAATTATCATTGACCAAATATTAAACCCATTGGTGGCTACTAGTAATAAATTACTGGCAATTATACTAGTGATCAATCGATTTCTAGATTTTGACCAATGCAAATAACTAATAAACAAGATCTCAATTCATTTAGAAATCATAATGATTTAGTAAACCAATTGCTATAGCCTAACCGCCAATCGGAAAATTAATTCTAAGTTCTTCCTTAAATATAACCAATAGATCTATCAATTTATGCCCAAAGGGATTCCCTAAACGATGATCGCCATTTTAATTATCCCAAAAAAGATTATAGTAATCATTACAATAATTATAGGAATAGAAACTGCAGAATATTAAGAAAATCAATGCATTTAATATCAAAAAAGGGTCTCAAAGCTCATCCCAGTCCATCCGAAAACCCTTACACTAGTAAATAAATCTACTCCTCCATCTCTAGAGGATTGTAACAATGAAGATAAAAAGGAACCTGAAAATAATAGTAATAATCCTTATCACAATCTCCAAGACAAAGTACATTCACTAATAGAATCCCTAAGAGAGAGAAAAACAAAGAAAAAGATATAGAGAGATGGAGAAAGATATAGAGAGAGAATGATAGCAACCTAATTGTAGGTCTAGAACCGAGTCAAAAACTAGGGTAAACAACTGTGTCAGTCCTTTAAATACTGCTATCTAAAATAGCCCAAAGTAGGGCCAAAAATAGGTAAATGATTTCATGTCCCGTCTATCGCATGAGCGCTGCAGCGCTCACCAGAACGATGAGGCTAAGAAATTAATGGTTGTCACTCTGCCGCGTGCTGCAACGCTTACCCGAATGTGAGCTCCCACGATTTTTCTTCCTTTTCAGCTTCAAGTTACTTCTCAAGAGTTCCCAACCTTATTCTTGATATTTTGTACTTGATCCATAGCTCCTGTGTTCAAAACCATACTCCAAATTATCCCAAAATCAATGCAAAAGCCATCAATTCTATCAAAATCACACAATGAGGAACAAATCAAAATCCTAATTAATCACATCAGTAACTCAGTAAAACTCATGCAAAAACCTAAGATTTGGTAGCAAGATAAGTGATATAAATACCCCTTATCAGGCCGCCGATGTGTCATCTGTGAGTGGAGAAGGTTGAAGAACACAAACTAAAAGAACCTTAGATCTAGGATTTTTTAATCGAGAACAAAAAACAATTTAAAAAGATAGCATAATTTAAATTTTTAATTTTAAACTTAACCCCAATTAATGACTACATTATTACTTCAAACTAGTAGCGGAAGATAAGGAAGAAATTAAAAGGGAAAAATAATGCTTAGAGTGGTAATATGTTGTCTTAATCATTAATTTAATAATTTTTAAATTTAAACTTACATTGACAATGGAAAGTGATTTACATAATATTACATGACTATTTAATACATATAAGGTATATTTTGAATAAAGAAGATTCTGATGCACACTAATTAGGAAGATTTATTATATATATTTCTCGTTAAATATGTTAACCTAATAAACTTATGAGTTTAATTTATATGTATTGGCTATATAAAATTTTTTTACATTGTTATCCAATCATGTACATATGATCATATAAGTAAAAATAGTAAGTCTTATATCCACTATTTAAAAGGTCATGTGAACAAAATGATTTGATTAGACGACAGTATAAAAAACAGTTTTACAATTAAACTATAAATTTTAAATTACTAATATGCAAATAAAATGTTTTGATGGCAATATAGAAAATAGAGAAAAAAATTTTAATGTGTTTTTTTCTCTTATATAATAAGACATATTAATTATTTAATGATCACACTAATCATATATATATTAAGACATAATATATATGTATATACATATAAAATAAAATAAAATAAATTGAAAGGGGGGGGAGGGATTGAGTTGCCCTTTTAGCCCTAAAAAAGTAGCAACATTGCTTCAAACCACATATTAACTTACTGCCATGTGGGCTCACATTATACACCTCTTATCTAATCATCTGAGATTTATTCTAAGACGAGGCACCGGTCAACACCTCATGCATGAGGTGCCCTGTTGGACAAATGGGAAGCTGGCATACAGGCATCCTACATAGACCATCACTTTGTGCTTAGTTTGTTACTCTCTATTTACTTAATTGTTAATGAAAACCATTTTTGAAATTAAAAAAGAAACAAAAAATCAAAAAGAAAATGTCATAGAAAAAAAAATCAGATCTTAAAAAACAAAATGCGCCGGTTCCCCAAGAACTGTAATTCCTCGATTTTTTCTTGATGATCAAAATGCTCCCGAGGTCATTTCTACTCGGAAATCGAGGACAGTCGGTCCCGACTAACCTCAAGAGGTTAGTATTATGATTGAAGGCGAATAATTGCATTGAGCATGATATTAGAGGTAAAAATCTTAGTTTTTGATTTTTTTGAGCGAAATTACCTAAGTACCCCTATGGCTAATTAATACAGAATTAATTACCGATTGGGCCCAGACTTCATTTAGAAGTTTGGAATGTTGTTTTTAAGAGATGTATGATGTTGGTATAAGCCTGGGTGGCCCCGGAGAGTTTTCTGTAAAATTACCAGCTTGCCCCTAATTAAGGGCATAATGAGCTTAATTGCATGATTAATAAAATATAGGTAATATTAGGGTCTAATTAAAGATTAATTAATTTTAATTATTAATCTTGAGTCAAAGTAATTATTTGAGATTAATTAAGGCTTAAGATTGCTTAGAAAAAGCTAAATCCTTTTTTAAATCAAAGTGGTCTTATGATACCAAAAAGTCAAAAAGGTGAATGGTATTCTTTCCCTAATTTAAAGAAATATGTTGGCTTTTGAAATTCGAATTAATCGAGTTCAATTCAAACTAAATGAACTTGACTCCTCTAAATATTTATGACCACTCCTTAATCATGATCTTGAAATTCCTAAATACATGATTATCCACCTAAATACCTAACTACCCATTCATAACCTTTTTCCTAGTTAAATCTACCTTTAATACACATCCTAACCTACATTAAAAATGAAACTTGCCCCTCAAGTTCTTCTAGAAGGCCACAGCAACTCCCTTCATTTTTCTTCCTCACATATTGAAATTTCTCTATAAATACAATCTCAAGACAAGCCACAAACACCATTTGTTCATTTCTTGCAATCTTGATTCAAGAATCCTCAAAGTTTCTCTCTAGTTTCTCAAAGAGTTCTTCTTCCTCTTCTTCTTCTTTTCTTCCAAGAACCACCACTCACCACTACCTCTCAATCTCAAACCATCACATAACCACCATAAATCTTCCATCAAAACACTTAGCCTTCCATTTCCAAGATCAAAAACTCAAGACAAACCTTTCTTCCTTTCTTTCCCTCCTTGGTCAAAAACATTCCTTGCTCTAAAGGAAGAATTGTTCTTTTCATCTCATTTTCAAGATCAAGCTCTTTTCTTGCAAAATGGAACACACCCTTGGTAGGGATTTTGTTTGGTTTTTCTCTCTTAATCCTTCTTTATTTTCAAAGCCTTTAAAGTATTAGAATGATGTGTTCCTCCTCTTTATTTTCAGCTTTGATGAATAATATGTGGTTAAGTTCATTTCTTTTCTTCCTCTTCACCATTTTTGCTTAGTCTCTTTTATTTCTTCTAGTTTTGGTTTTGTAGTCATTAAAATGTTGGAACTATGGCTTAATGATAATGATATGGACTTGCATATTCATATTTATATTTCAAATTATCATCTAAATCTTGAAGACTTAAGAATGAACTTGTATCTTCATATTTATATTTCAAAACTTACATGTCATATTTATATTTCCAAGTTATCACCTTATAATGATAAAGATTGAAATAAGATTATATGGTAAGTTTATGATTCTAGTCATCACCTAAATCTCTAAAGCTCAAGACTTGCTCCTTTTATCTTAAATGAAAATTTTGATCATGGACACATCTCAAACATATGATTTTCGGCCCTCATAAGGATCTTGAGTTTAAAGTTAGTTTGATTTCATTTTGAGGCTTGGATCTTGTCTTTTAGATGCACAATTTTTGAAAAACTTACAAATTGAAAAGGATTAAGAAACCTGGTTTTTTCATGATTTTAGAAGCTAAAGTTTTAGGGGTTGTTTGGAAGTGTTTTTGTTCTTAAATTTTTTAAAATTGTTTTATAAAATAAGTTTAAGTTCAATTTTTAAGAACCAAAAAATAGAAAAACCTGTTTGACAATTTAACTTCAGAAACAGTTTTATAATGGTAAAAAAAAGAAAACCTGTTTGGAAAATTTTTTTAAAAAACTTTTACAACTAATAAAACAAAAATTCTGTTTGGCAAATTGCATTGCTATAAATGACAATTTTGACTATTATGTTTTACAGATTATATTTTTAATACATACTTAATAAATAAAGTCTTAATATAACTTTCTATTCTAAAAATAGCCTTAATACAACTTGATGTCAATTTACATTTATAAATTGATTTATAAGCTATGCATGATTTTCTTGTAGCCACATCCAATTTTCAATTTGGTCATGATATCTTGCCATTTCTCTTGCAACTTCATCAATCATGTAACCAACAAATGAACATAATTTTTTCCCATTCATTGAATTCTTTGAAGGCATAGTTACAGTAGTATACAAATATAAAAAATGAAATTTAAAGGGAAAAAATATATATAAATCACACTACTCTTCTATGTCCCCCTAATTTCTTTACTAAGAATACAACATAAAAAAACAAAGCGAGCCCACCCTAAAGTTATACAATCAAATCTAAAAAAAAAAGGGGCAAAACAACAACTACAAGACTCTAATACAATCTTCAATTTTGCTATTTCTCTTAGCTGTATGAACCTTAAGTAACTCCTCCATTGTTTCTACACCTAGACCAAGTTCCTAAGAGAAAACAAATCAAGAATAAAGCACATCAGAATGGTTCATTAACTCTGCCTTCAAAATGGTTCCTAACATGAAACAATGGACTTATTAATCTGAAACAGCCATTTCTAGTGAGCACATGTTAACATACAAGGATATCGTACAGCTTCATCAATGAATTAAAGCATGCAATATTATTTATTTATTCATTTATTTACTCAGCTCTTAATTAAATTTAACGTCCAATATATCACATCAAAAAGAAAAAAAGTTTGACGTCCAATATTCCTAGAGTGCAATTTTTGTTTTTCGATATTGACTTCCCACAGGGTACCCCTAGCCGCTTATGAATTAGCAGTAATTAAAGGCCTTATGATATTGAATTCCCACAAAGCACCCCTGGCTGCTTCAGCAATAATCAAACTTACGTTGATGCATTAGGTGAGGTTCTATATTATAAGTAATTGCATAAAATTTTTGCTTCGTTGCATGGTTATGCTAGTGAATAATGAGACATTTGCTAGAATCTAATCATCATGTTCTCTTTTTTATTAAAGAGATTGCCGCTGGAGGCATAATAGGACAGAGAAAACAATATAAAAACGTCACATGAGAAGGTAAGATGGAGGGGAATGAGATTAGTATAAAGCTTACCTAATGAGTAGAGTTTTCTTACTGGCATGACTATTAACACAATGCAAGAATAGGAAGTTAAGTCAATATTAAGTCTAAGGTAGAGATCTACTAGAGAAGAGGTAAGTTTTCAGCCACCTCATAACGTCACTTGCAATATAGACTTAAAACTAAATTCTAAAAAAAAGAAAGGGTTTGGCATCCAAGATTAACTAGTATAGACTTACCGTTAATGCTTACTGTTTTTGGCCCTGTTCATCACTGTTCATGTTGTTCACACACCTTAGGATTACTAATCTTGGTTGTGGAAATTGTTTTTGGTATGTTAGATATATAAAAGAGTAATTACAAGTGTTTGTGTTGGATCGTTTTGCAAAATGCGAAAAATTATATTTTGAACTATCAACTATGTGATTTAAGGGAAATGTTTTTAATTAGAGTTAGTTGTAACACCCTAATATTTAACCCAACACGTCTAAGACGCATTCAGATTAATTATTAGTCATTACTCTTTTGTTTCAGTTTTTTATTCTAGTGTATTTAAAATACTTAACAAAAATATGGGTAATTTTTTTTTAAAGATTAAAAACAAAAATACAAGCCGCACCACTTAAAGAACTACGCTGTACGAATACACATACAAGCCCAACAGAGTTAAGAGTATCATAGGCAAATACAAATCATAACGTATCACTACATTATGTATTAACAAGAATAGATATTTCATAATACACCACATAATATAAGTACTAATGTAGCAATAGGCCCACCATCAAAGGTTAGGGTGATACAGCCATCCATAAGGATAAAAATAGGAAATAGCAAAAGGTACAACTAGCCACAATCCCTCCTGCCTATTCTGCCTAAACAAATAAGCCCCAAAGAAACAAAAGGAGGCTATCGTCTACGTGATACGTGCACAGGCCCTTGATAAGATCCACGATCGCCTCCTACTACTGCTCACGAATGAAATCATTGTCCTCTGAAGACGTGATGGAAGAAAGAAAGAGGGGATGGGAATCTTATAAAAGAAACTCAGTAGGGAATTCACCTCCTAATAAGTGTCATCATCTACGTCCTCAGGGACCTCGGGTTTCTTTATAAAGTGGTGAGCATGCATAGGGTTCAATTATTAAATTCCAAAAATTATTATCCGAGGCCCGTTCATTTTTGAATGTGTATTAATGCAAGAATGCAGCATGACATATCACGATAACATAACTAATACCATAATTAATCAACATATGATAAAGAATGCAAATTCTTCTAGCATGATCTTTTCCTCAATATTTCTTTTAGGTGACTTAAGGTTCTTATCTCTTTTTCTTGGGGCCACCCTATTATTCTCTCTTCTCGAGAGTTCTAAGTTATAAGCTCATATCTCACTAGTCGTCACTAGATAACACTTATCTTCTTGGTAAGCAAATTCCCGACTCCATCCCAGAGTATGGGATAGGGGGCATAGAAATACTTATCTTCTCGATAAGTACGCTTATCCAGAGGATAAGCAATTCCCCGGGATCACCTTCTGCCGATCCCGGCTCATTATGAAAGGATCATTTCTGAGTGTTTTACGTCACCTTAAGCTTAGCATGTTATGTTGAGATGTAAGAGCACAAATTTATCATGTAATGTCACATGCTTTCATATAACTTCAATATATACACCTTAAACATTCCATGTGTAATCATAACATGCCACAACAAATTTTGCTACTTAAAAACCATGTATGCAAACATTGGTCATCACACAAATTCTCACATACATTAAATTACATCACCTCATAGAGTAAGCACTTTCATTATCTCTTAATCGATTAAACCTCTAAATCAGGTAAACCCAATTTTCGTATTTATTTACTTATGCATCTAAGGGATCAATTCCAATGATTCTCATTAATTATTAACCTTAAGAACATCATGAAACCATGTTGGGTAGATTTGAATAAATATGGAAATTTAACCATTTCGGTATTTTAGAAGTTATGTTTTTTACCCTTTCTCATTACTAGTCTTTCTCTAAGTGCTAAAAATAATTATTACACTAATTACTAACAAGTTTTTCATATTTGAAAAATCCCAAACAGCATTATATCATACCAAAACAATTTGGATAGTGATAAAAAATAAAGTTGTTAAAAGTTTTCCATGTGAGTTGAAAAGGGTAAGTCTTGAGCACTAGATTAATTAGGTGATGACATAAACTTAAACGTGCAAATGCAAGCTTCATTTTAATCTTGGCATTATAAGGTGATGACAAGGGAAGTATGAATATGATATGCAAAGCTTGAATATAAATATAAAAATGCAAGCTCTATTTTTAATCTTTAAGTTTAGGTGATGGCTTGAAAAGTAAACATGTTAGGCAATAAATATAAATATGAATGCAAGTCCAATTCTTTATTAGTGCTCTAGGCCCCTCAGAGTATTCACTCTAAATCAACAATTAACTTTAAGGCTGAAATAGGTAGGTTTCGAGTTTAATTATTTAGGTGATGACATAAATGTAAATATGCTAATGTGAACTTCATTTTAGTCTTTAATATTATAAGGTGATGGCAAGGATATATAATATGAATGCAAAGCTTGAATATAAATATGAAAATGTAATCCATTTATTATTTCTTTGAGTCATAGGCTCAAGACTCCCATTTAATTCTTTAAAATCACATAACATTTTATTTGTTAAAAACTCTTAGAAGTGAAACCTTCAAGCTTTAGAGATCAAGTAAATGATGGTTTTACAACCAACACCCAAGATCCTCATCATCAAGCCATGGTTTCTCCAATATATAGGCCATCAAGGTCGAAAATGAAGAAAAGGAAAAAGGAAGATAAGAAGCCGAAAAAAAAGAGAAAAGACAGAACCAACATTATAACATTTCAATCCAAGAGTAATATAAAAAAAAAAAAAGAATGACAAACTTCAAACAACTCCCTACCAAAGATGTGTTTCTTGTTGGAAGAAAAAGAGCTTGATTTTGAAAAGATGTGAGAAGAAAATTCCTCCTTGGAGTCCAATATAGTTTTTGCCAAGAGGAAAAGAAAAGAGAGGAAGGTTTTCCTTAAGTTTTTGATTTTGGAAATGGTAAGGTTATGTGTTTTAGGGAAAATCTATAGTGGTTGTGTGGTGGTTTGAGGTTGAGAGGTGGTGGCTCTTAGTAGAATGAAGAAGAAGAAGAAGAAGAATTCTTTGAGAGACTAGAGAGAAACTTGAAGATTCTTGAACAAGAATTGCAAGAAATGAGCAAATGGTGTGATGAGAGTTTCCTTGCATGTGTATTTATAGAAGAATGAGAGGAACTTGGTGGCCAAGTTTTATCAATTTTGGGGAAACTTGGAGGCCAAGTTTCATCTTAATATATGTTAGGATATGTATTAGAGGTAGATTTAATTAGGAAAAATGTTAGGAATAGGTAGTTAGGTGTTTGGGTTGATAATTATGTAATTAGAAATCTCAATATCATGGTTAAAGAGTAGTCATAAATATTTAAAGGAGTTAAGTTCATTTAATTTGAATTAAACTCAATTATTTTGAATTTCAAAAGCCAACACATTTCCTTAAATCATGGGATGAACACTATTCAACTTTTTGACTCTTTGATATCATAAGACCACTTTGATTTTAAAAGGGATTTAGCTTTCTCTAAGCAATCTTAAACCTCAATTAACCTCAAATAATTATTTTGACTCAAGATTAATAATTAAAATTAATTAATCTTTAATTAGAGCCTAATATTGCCTATGTTTTGTTAATCATGCAATTAAGCTCATTATGCCTTTATTTAGGGGCAAAATGGTAATTTTACAAAATCTCCTTGGGGCCACTCGGATTTATACCGACATCATATATTCCTAAAAAAAAATGACATTCCAAACTTCTGAGAGAAGTCTGAGCCCAATCTATAATTAATTTTGTATTAATTAGCCACAAGAGCATTTTGGTAATTTCGCTCGGAAACACCAAAAACTGAGATTTTCACCTCTAACATCATGCACAACACAACTAACCCCCTTCAATTATAAAACTAACCTCTTGAGGTTAGCCGAGACCGACTGTCCTCAATCCCTAGAAATGACCTTAGGGGCATTTTAGTCATTTGTACACAAGGAAAAATTAGAGTGTTACATTAGTAATGATATTGAATATGTCCATGTGTTCAAAATACTATTTATTATGTTTAGAAAAAGTTTTAGAAGTTTTGGTTGTAATTAAGTGTTAAAAATGAGCGATTTTGCACTTTGACCCCTAAAGTATAGCAAAATTTGGCCTATGGTCCAAAATGGTTTTTATGATGAATTTAATTGGTTTCTAAGTGTTATGGGACTCTGAAATGTATAGATTAATTTTAAGGATTATTAGTTTGAGAATACGTGTTAAAAAGAAAAATTAAGTTTTGACCCGTAATCTTTGAGAAATTGCAGTTTTAACCCACTTTTGGGCCTAAGCGTAAGTACTGATAACTTAATGAGATTAGTGTAAATGATATCTTATGGAAGCTATATTCATTTATTTTAGTTGAAAGTTATATGATTTGTGATAATTGTGCAAAGTTGCCAATTAAGGATTATACATGCTTAATTCTTGATTTATGCAAGTGATGATCATTAGTATGTTGCACTAATCCTATTGAGAGTGGCATATCATTAGCTGAGTCCAGTCCTTGATTCCAGCATACTGGTTAGAAGCATGTTTATTTATATGAGATATTGATGGTAACATGCTTATATATGTATATATGCAAAGAATGTGTTGCATGGTTATGTGATCACATTATATGATGGATTGTGGCATGTTATGTTCATGATTAATTAATTGAGATGCATGATTCATGAAGATTATGAGTATGAAATGTTAAGTGATAAGCTATGGCCATATGTGTCATGTTTTCATCTCTAGATAATATGCCAAGGTTAGGTGACATCAAACACATGGAGGCGATCCTCTAGTTTCCTCTAATTAAAGGTTATGAGAGGTGAGCCATTACCGGCCCT
The DNA here is from genome assembly GCA_031216125.1 of Dalbergia cochinchinensis. Classification (NCBI taxonomy): domain Eukaryota; kingdom Viridiplantae; phylum Streptophyta; class Magnoliopsida; order Fabales; family Fabaceae; genus Dalbergia; species Dalbergia cochinchinensis. The sequence continues at coordinate 28,497,517 of CM062371.1, forward strand.
CGAGCCTCCTCTAATGAAAGGTTATGAGAGGTGAGCCGATCTTGGCCCTCTAGTCTCCTCTAATTAAAGGTTAGGGAGGTGATCTAATAAGATGATCCTAAGCTATGAGTATCTGATAAATGACAAGTTATGACTACGTGTTTCATGTTTGCATCTTTAGATAACATGTTAAAGTTAAAAGTGATATAAGACATATGGAAATGACCTTCCAGACTCCTCAAATTAAAAGTTATGAAAGGTGATCCAATAAGAAAATTGCAAACTCATGAATAAAAAGTCAAGTTAAAACAAGGAAGTGATGCGTTTTCCCCTCTATTACCCAATATTAAATCTTGCAAAAGCTAGTTAGGTTGAGCTCATCCTAGGTGATCGATGTGGTGGAGTTTTGGCATTGCATTTAGAAATCACCAGGGAAGGTAAGATGGTTAGTTTTGAATGTGCACGTAAGAGGGTGGTTATTAAGAAAAGAACTTGAGAGTTCAGTTATAAAAAAGGCAAGCATCATGGGTTCTATTACCTCCCCATGCATGCTAAAGGTCATATGATTCATCATGTTCGTCCTACCATGCATTCTTTTACTTGTTATTCAGACACATAACTTGATTGCTAAGTCAACTAAGAAAGAAAAAGATGAAAGTTGTGTGCCATAGTTGGATATGTTCTTTATGCTCCATATATTATGTCATTGTGTATTTGGAATGTCGCATAAGGTATTGACATGCATTCATAATGTAGTACAGTGCATTCATGACATTAAGACTCACGCTAAAAGATATGGGCCTTAGCTAATGGTATTTGGAACTTAATAAATGAACCTTATATATCTTCACATTTTCATAATAAAACCTGAGATTCCTGGGGACGATTACGATGACATTTGCTTTAGAGTCGGGAAGCCCTATTGAGAATCTTGTATAAGCTTCTCATCCTTTTTTCTTCTTTCATGTCATCTCCAGACAAAGATGATGGTGTAGCTCGTGAATTTCTCTGAGACGGGGATGAGGGAGTTGCGCTACAAAAGGGATTAAGAAGGTTGTAGTGGGAGTATAGAAATAGTTTTCCTTTGGATATTGGTTTTAGGGTGATCATACCCCTTCTATCTGCTTGTATTTTAGCCTCTTGATGGATGTGTACTGATGCCTTTTATGTGTAGAGGACGTCGCTAATATGATATAATTCTGATGTGTTAATATTGTTTGTGTCATGTTATGTCATGGTTTATATATATGTTGTGATGTGGTTTATATGATTGCTATTATTAGATGTGTACTAACCGCTATTCATGCGTATACATGGCTCGTATTTTAAAATTTAAGTTAAAAAAAATTTACCCATATTTTTACTAAGGTATTTTCAAGAGTTTAAGTTAAAAACTGGAACAAAAGAGTAATGACTAATAATTAACTTAAATGCGTCCTAGTCGTGTTGAGTTAAATATTAGGGTGTTACATTTTTGTGGGTAATTTGTTAAAGTTGTGATTAGGTAGGAGAACATGAAGTTCTGGAATTTTAGTTTGTTAATTAAGTAGAATACAGTGTATGGTCGAAGGCTTGAGTTTGGGTTGAAAGAATTTGGGAATCTCTTGAGGTTTACGAGATTTCATGTAGTTTGCAAAACTATACTTATAGAATTTGGATTTTTTTGCTTTGGTATTTTATTTTAGTCAATGTTGTGTTTCAGCTCATCACTTGTTGTGCGAGTTGTTGTCTAAAGTCTAAATGTAGTTGTATAAGGTATCAAAGACTTATGCTCTGAAGATCGAATACAAAAGAGAGTGAGAGAAAGTATTGAATTCAAGAGAATGATGAATGTGTATTTCACTTGTTGTTGAATGAGTTACATGGAATTACTTATATACTTGATTACTGACTTAATGCTAGAGATTGAACTGAAAAATAACATAAAATAGTTGAGCTGATCCATTTGATTAAGCTCATGCTAACTGATACAAAACTGACCAACTAACTCTTTTATAGGCTCTTTAAGTTAATACGCAGTTTATGTACTAATAGTGGGCAATGGTGATGAGTTTTATGTACGTGAACAATTGAGATAAATAGTGCAAAATAATTGCATGTGTGTTAGCCTATGATAAGTGCTGGATGAATTCACTTAGTAGAAGTAGTTATCGTCTAATTTAGCTCTTTAGAGTTTCGTTGTTGTATATTTCCCTTAAGTCACTTGCTCCCTGTAGTCATGGAAAAATGAGTAGCTTACTAGAGAGAATGGGACTTTAAGATGTAGGTGTATATGCAAAACAGAGTGATTATTTGTGGTCATTTTTAAGTTCTTATTGTTTTTCAATATGAGCAATGATTTGTGTAGGAGTAGGAGATTTTGCTAGCTATTTTTTCTCTGAATATTGATTACATTTGATTTTAATCATGATTTAGTAGCCGTAAGTATTGTCTTGTAGAGCTGCACAAAGAAGGGCCAATGATATAAAGAGAGTTGTAAAGAACGCGAAAGCATCTGCCCGTGTCCATGTCCACAAATATCACAACCAATATGAAGAGTTTAAAGTTGTTTATTTCATTGTGATAGTGTAACGCCTGATGACAAGGGCAGGAAGTGATCGCCGGTGCAAAGAGCACGTATAATGGGCGGCTCCTGGCAGCTTCTAAGTGGAGGAATATATGAATGAATCGATTACACACCAGAATGAGAGGGTCCTAAGGTTGTATAGGTATGGGACTACATAGTTGAGGATGGCTTGTATGAATAGATTTATACTACATATACCAATAAGATACATATTCTTTTCGGTAGTAGAAAGAATATCATGCCATCTCACTGAAAGGCTCATCAAAATCTTGAAGTGAATCATGAACCTCAATATGAGATTATAGTAAAAGGAATATCATGCCATCTCACTGATTCCTTTTATGTAAAGTTTAACTAGTTTCTCAAGATACAAAGTAACTTTGACTGGTAGAAGGTGTGTGAACTGAGTTAGTCTGTCCACTATAACCCAATTAGGAGCATATCCTGATGGTGTCTTTGGTAATCCCATCACAAAGTCTATTGAAATAATTTTTCCTTTTCCCTTGGGAAACTTTGAGGGTTGTAGTGTACTTAGTGGCTTCTAATGTTCTATCTTTATCTTTAAAAATAATGAGACATCTGGAAATTTTCTAAAATATTATTAAAAATAGTTTTGTAAAATCTGAAAAATTGGTATTTAAAGTGCGATACTAAAGTTTCATGAAAATGATGAGATTTTGATCTATAGAAGAAAAGCTCTCCGAAATCTATGTAAGACACTTGATTTAATTTCCTGAAAGCTTTAAGAATTACTAAATAAGGAGTCCTATAAGTTTCTATAGTGAATAAATCTCTTAAAAGATTAGCAGACTTTGCAGAAATATCTCATCACAGTTTAATAGATTTTATAGAAAAATCTCATAACAATTTAATAGATTTTATAGAAGATTCTTATAAAAAGTTTAGTAGATTTTACTGATAAATCTCATAAAAATTAAAGAGAGATTTTAAACAAAATATCTCATAAGATTTCAGGAGATTTTTTAATAGAACATCTCATAAGAATCCAGGAGATTTTAAAGAGAAAAGTCTCATAGTAATTCAGAAAACTTAATAGGGAAAATTTCATAAGAGTGAAGGAGAATTTCAAGGAAATCTTAAATAAAAGCATAAGAAATAGAATTATTTAGAAGAGATTTTACTTAATAATCATGAGATTTTCTAGACAAATAGTAAAGATTCATATGAAGAAAGAAAGCTTAAGAAAATATGCCTAATTTAATATCAATTGCTTGATTGTAAGCTCTTAGATTCACAGTGTAATCTATATCAGGTTGTAGTACGAGGTACTACAACAAGTGAACTATATATGGTTGTAACACGAGGTGTTACGGTATTATAAGGAAAGTGATGTATTGAGAATAGTATGCTATTGTGATCTATATCAGGATGTAACATAGGGTGTTACATCATTAGCAATACATCAGATAAGAAGTATATCACGAATCCTATGAGTTCTATTCTCAAGCCTAAAGTTACTAATAAGATTATGTCAAAGAAGTAAGTAAACAAGCAATCTAATTATCATACAAAAAACCAGAATACCGAGTAATCATTTAATGAACCCTATGATTTTACTATCAAACAAAAGTGCACTCATAATACTCTATTAAATAGGAAAGGGAACAAGCAAAGCTAATTATTTTAAAAAGGGAATCAAAGATATATTAATTCTTTTCATACTATGTCAGACATCATTGTGTAACAGACTGGTGTTTTTCCTACTGGAATCATTGATTCTCATTCCTGCTCTATGATATATTTTATATAGATGGCCTCGATCGTGTGCTTTCTCGAAATGCCTGATTGGCAATGGCATTATGACCAGGAGTTAGGGTCATTGTACTTGGTCGCTCAGTCTCGTATCCATGTTCTAGTTGATCGCCAATTTGATGCTACTTTATAAGTCCTACTTTCGATCCGGAGTGCCCTTTTCCTGCTATTCCACCGTATATGACACATCCACCAGCTACCACACCTGCTGCTCAGGTGCCACCACAGCCTGTCATTGATGCTGAGTCAGACCCTTCTGAGGATACTTGTTTTGATTCCTCTACTTCCTCTGGAGATAGTAAGGGTTGGCAGGGTTACCTAGCTGATGTGCCTAATGGGCACTACTCTCCTCTTGCTTGACTAACTATGTCGTATCTCGCTTGTAGATATAGGCACAGGATGACTTAGATTCCCTCACATTTATTGACTATTTTGGGTTCTTAGATCTGATCTTTTGATGAGTCACTGACCAAGGGGGTTAGGTTTATTTGTTTGCAGTTGGTTATATTTTGTAGACCCTAACCTAGATTAGGAGGTCACTACGAGGACCAGAGTAGGGTTAGTTATGACCTATTTGTGCTTTACCTGCATCAATTAGCTAGCGATAGTTTGAAATAAGGTGAACAAATCTGTGTAGCGTTAGAGAATGGTTATGTTCTTCTACAAACTTAGTGACTTTCCAAGACAAAGTCACTTTGTCCTGGCAAATCATCAATCGTTCATTGCAATTTGTTCGTATAACTAGCCTAGGATCCCTCTTCCTATCAACTTTCTCAACAAATCTTTTCTCTTTCAATCCCTCCTTGTTACAAACGAATTTTCGTCATGTGAACATGCCTTGTTTATCACGGTGCGTATATGCTTTCTGAACACCAAACCCAATGCATTAAGCATATTTATTATTTACAATAAAACCCAGGTTTCTTCATGACTGTCAAACTCCATCTTTTCAATTTCAGCTGCATTCAATTCAACTGAGTTCAATTGCTCGGTATCTTGATCTTGCAGCTCATCACTAGTATTCCTCACACTGCAATTGCTGCTCTCAACATGATCTTCCCTACCATTACCCTTCATCTTCTACCTTGATTATAAGCTCAGACAACCAACAACTTTTTATCAACCTACACAAAATTGCACAAATGTTGTAGAATGAGATATCTGCAACATACTTACACACGACAAAAGTAAGGGTTCAGAGACTGCCTAAGTTCTAGTCGAATCAACAAAAATTACATATTGTAACTAGTCAATATTCTATAAATGGTTCTTAAGCTAACTTCTTGATTTTAGAAATTGTTCTTCCACAAACAATTTCATTGTACCAAATTAAAGATGAACAATACTAACTTCAATCACATCCAAACTATCCATAGAAATTTCGGGAAGAAAAAAGAAACTCAAAATAATATTTGTTACTTACTCAAAGCTCACACCGAATTGCCCCCAAGACGTGCTCTGTTAGTAATGAGGAAAACCGGGCAAAGGCAAAGTAACACAAGTAGCCTTCACCACAAAATACCCAACATTCACCACAACGTATTCAATGTGACCAACCTTGACCGCTTACGGAGCAATGTGAGCTTCCTTAATGTGTGAGGAAGAAAAATCGAAGTATATACAATGTGAGCAATCTTTAACTCTTACATAGCAATGTGAACTTCCTTAAAGTGAGAGGAAGAAAAATCGAAGCAGACACAATGTGAGCAATCTCGTACGAGCAAATGTCATATGAGCAACTTAGGCGAAGATGAGGTCGTTCCTGGTACGAGCTACTTAGATGAACAATGGTGGTTGAACGAATCTAGGAGAAGCAGAAATGGAAGGAGTAGAAAGGACGAGGGCGTAGCTGATACGAGCAACTTAGGGTTGAATGAATCTAGGAGAAGCAATAATGGGAGGAGCAGAAATGGGATCTTCTTAAACAATTTCTTTTTCCTCTTTTAGTTGCTCCTAATTTCAAACATAACCTGTTTAATTAATGGTCATAAGGGACACTGTGACAGGATTAGTTACTAAATCAAAAAGACAAACTGAATCCCATATGTCTTGCTTAAGTCTATGTGATTGCTTCTTATTAATCCATAGGACACTTCATGCATAAGGTGTGTACCACGCACATCGTCTTACAACGCGCCATCATTTGATTTGTATAAGATGCGCAAGCTGCAGAATTTGAGAACTCCCCGAGATGAACGCAACTTCTCCCAAACGGTGCTTTAAATATTTTAAAATTTTCTCCGCCAACTAGGATAGACAAAGGGTCCACTCCTGCGAAAAGCTGCAGGTTATTAGGCGGTGTGGTTGATCAAATCCAAACAAAATCGAACGCGATGATTTAATAAGATTTGGGACGACCACAGCAGGGAAGCCAATTAAGCTGGCTTTGCATATGATAATATTCTAATTAAAACGCAACCACTCATACTTTACAGACTTATTATACACAGTGCAGATTGCGTGCAAGAAAACGGTGGAATCCTTTGATTAGATTTAGTTGATTTCAACCAAACGTAGTGTTATTATTCTTATACCATCAACAGTATTTTTTACGAAAAAAATTGAACTGGATGAGATTCTTTAAACATTTCATACACCTTTTACGCCTGTAAAATTTTTTTCCAAAAGTATTGGACTTTTTAATTTCACTTTTCAGTTTTTATATTTAATTTTTTAGGTTTTGTAAAGAAAATTCTAAAAATTATAAAATCTAATTTTTATTTTTTATTTTTTAATATTTTTTTATAAAATTTTAAAAACTGAAAATTAAAGTTAAAAATTAAAAACTGATACCAAGCACACATGCCCTCATTTTGCTTGTTTGAGAAAGATGAAATCAGTAACCAGTAAGCGACTATGAGCTGCAACTGGCAGCAGTGCGTTTGAAATGCTCGTCCATAAATAGCTTTCCTCTTTATAACAAGCGACAACAACCCACCACCAAACCCCACTGATCATTGTTACCCTCCTCCTCATGTAAAACCCCTATATATAATGGCGTCCTTCGTTGCTCAACCTTCAGCACAAGCAGAGTGATCACAGCGAGACACGAAAATAGAGCTAGCGAGAGAGAGAGAGAAAGCATCATGGTGAACCTGGTGGCAGCACAGAGGCCCCTGATGCATGGGCTAATGAAGATGGCAGGGATCAGGCCCTACACGGTGGAGATAGAGCCAGGGACAGTGATGAGCTTCTGGGTGCCTTCAGAGACCATCACAAAGCCCAAGAAAAAGGACGAAAAGCCCGAACTAGTCGCCAAGCCGAGCAAGCCAACGGTGGTCCTGGTGCACGGTTTCGCCGCAGAGGGAATAGTGACGTGGCAGTTCCAAGTTGGCGCTTTAACCAAGAAATACTCGGTTTATGTTCCGGATCTTCTGTTCTTCGGAGGCTCCACCACTGACAGGTCAGAGAGGTCACCAACATTCCAAGCGGAGTGTTTGGCCGCGGGGCTGAGGAAGCTTGGGGTGGAGAAGTGCGTTGTGGTTGGCTTCAGCTACGGTGGGATGGTGGCATTTAAGATGGCAGAGATGTACCCTGAGATGGTCCAGGCCATGGTCATCTCTGGCTCCATTTTGGCAATGACGGACTCGATCAGCGTGACCACACTGCAAGAGCTTGGGTTCTCTTCCTCCTCGGAGCTCTTGTTGCCTGACTCTGTGAAGGGTCTTAAGGCCCTTCTGTCTGTGGCTGCTTACAAGAAGCTGTGGTTCCCGGATCGCTTACACAGAGACTTTCTTGAGGTGTGCTTTTTCACCCTTCCATCCCTCTTCTTCGTCTTGCCTTTCCCATGGAGGATTAACCTAAGCTTGTTTGCACACAATTAAAAGTGAACCTTTTTTTTTTTTTGGGATGCTATACAAGAAAAATAAAAAATTATTAAATCTTTCACCCAATATATTTTTATCTATTAAGTTTAGACCCTACTTAATTTAAATCTCACGTCTCATTCAAAGATAAACAAAAATGTGTCAACACACTATTTCATATATTGTAACTACAAATAATATTACTTTGTCCCTAACTTTCTTTCTCGTTTGTGGTGTCAAGTTTTGGATAACCGTGTTACTTTTTTTTATGTTCTGCTGTTCTAATTGTAGTTTGCATTTGCATATTCAAAGTTTTGCGGTAGTGGTTTTACTAATGTGAAAGATATAAGTGAAATTCATTTTAAGCTTACTCATAACTTCTTGAGGTTGATAAAAAATCCTTCATACAGTATCATCACAAACTTCATTAGCTAATAGCAAGAAGTTAAATCCTTGCATTTTCCTTCTTCTAGCAGTAAAGTAAAATCTCTGCATAACAATATTATTTTTTAAAAATATTTCATGTGTATAACTTTTTCATATAATACCACATCATCTCATTCATTCAAATCACTTGTATTTATATTTTAAAATCTTATTTTTTATTCTTTTGAATGGATGAAATGAAATAGTATCAAAATATTGTATTAAAAATACACATAACTAAACTCTTTTTTTTTACATGCCTTTGGATAGTTTTTACTGTATAATTCTTCTTTTGGCATGCGGACATTCGCCACTGCCTGGTCAAGTTAATTTTTCTTCTTTCAGAACTATATATATTCGCATGAGTGAAACATACATTACTGCATGCTATGACATTTGCGATTTAGGTAGGTCTTGCACTCAAGCACAATATATCCTTTCTAGTTGGGAGGAATTATTGTGCCTATCACTTTCTTTCTTGCTTGCTACTCCCTTTATTTTTCCTCTCTAAATTATGTCTTTTTTTTTTAATGTCTGAGATTAATGGTTAGCAATAAATTTTTCATTTTGCCAACAATTATTATTGTTTTTATTATTTTTAATGTATTAAATATATTGAAAACTTAAAAATCTTAGTAAGTGAGCTCATGGACTAGTAGTAAACTCTTGCATGTCTCAATGAACTAAAAGGGATTACGAGTTTGACTCTTATCCCTATCCCCTAATATCTTAGTTAAAAAAATAAAAAAATTTAAAATCTTAGACCTATTTTTCAGAATTTTTAAAGAAAATAATGAAAATAAAAAATAAACTTAAAGATTTACTTGGTTTAAAAGGAAACAGTTTTCAATTTTAATTGTCTATTTTAGTTTTCTTTGATTTTTAAGATTTTGTAAAAAATAAAAAAATTATAAATGAAAATTAAAAATTGAAAATTCTAATTTCTACTTTATATAATAAATAAATATAAAATATTAATATTAATATTTTTATTATCTTAAAAATATATGATTAAATGATAATATAAAATAAACCCAATCATATAAAATTTAACATTAACAATGTGAAAATTAAATTCGTATACGCTTATAATTTTGTAATCTTTTTGATCCACAAAGTTTATATAATATAATATTATAATTTGATTGTACAAACATGTAAATTCAAGTTGTGATAAAATAACTCTCTAATATACAAAGAACAAACAATATAAAGGAAACATGCCACGACAAGTGGACCATATTGGCGGCTACGAGGGTTATGGCAGCAAGGTGGTTCAACTATTTTACCTAATAAGTAATAACATATGGCAAAGTGGTCGTAGATGAGGACTTTGACTTTTTAAGGTTGTTAAACTAATCTATTTTTATGTTTGTTTTCTTTTTTTATTTATTTTTTGAATAATGATAATGCTCAAACCACCCATAGTGAGGGAGCCACAAGTCAGAAACATCGAATCATTACAATATGTTCTTATGTGTAGAATAAAGAGTTTTCTATATCTAAAGAAATGAGGTGGACCAATGAGTAAAGTATATGTATAAGTGGGGTCAATAGAAAATTTTAAACCTATGTAAAAGATATTATAAATCTATACATAAATATTATAAACCTACATGAATAATACAACATTTCTAACAAACATTTCTATAGGTAATTACCAAAAAAAATTATAAATCACCTATTAAAATTATATAAATCAGTAAAATATTATAAATCATTAAATAAAATATTATAAATCTCATTTTTCTACATTTAATTTACTTATGAGAATTCCCAGTATCTAGTAGGTTAAGGTAAAGACTGACAGAAAAGAAAACAACACACAAAAGAAAGAAAACCTTAACAAAAACTAAACATTGCCGCAATAAAATCCCAGAATGCATCCGTAGTTGCTGTAATTTTTCAGGATCCATATACCACATACTGTCTTTTTGATTCCAATCCTCTAAGCGCAGCTTCCATACTTTTTTCCAAATGCCATTCTGTTTATAGAGCATGTACCTGGCCAATCAAATACTGCAACCGTATTATTATCTAATCCAAGATCCCCACAACTTCCAGCAGCTAATTAGATAGTTGAGTGGATGGTAAAACAATACGAGACTTTTTCCAGTACTGTAGTACCATCCTCCGGCTAAAAATTTATCTGCAAAATAATTTGAACTGTACATTTTTCATTTTCCTATAGATTGCCACAAGAATCACCACTTTGAAAGAGCATGTGGATTTGATCTCAAATCATGATATCAATGCCAAATTTTGTAACCCATCCCTCAGTGGAAAAGAGCTTTGTTGACTTCATTAGTTTTCCTTCCTGTTCCCATTTTGGATTAGAATTCTCAAAAACTCATTTATTCCTTCAGGATCCAGATAGACCATATAACCTCATAAAAAAGAGTGATTCACATGTTCCTCCATATTCCTAAAAATCCAGAGCCACACCATGCTTCCAAAAAAACAAAAAAAAGAAAAAGACAGAGGGTTTTCTGGGGGGCACCATGTAATTCCTCACCAGCGAAAGCAGCAACACCGTAAAAACCAGTCCTGTGAATGACCAAAGATAACTTTTTTTTTTTATCTACTATTTATGTTTTTTTGTGTTTATCTTTTTCTAAAATAGTTTCCCTACTATTACTTTCTTAGTCAGGGTAGAGGGTGGACTAGTATTTAGGTTGGAGAATGAGTTGTCTTTTTCCTCAGCCCAAGGGGCTATATGAGCAAGTCGGACGTTAATGAGGAGGATCATGAGGCATTAATGAGGTAGGTCATGCTTGGAAGTGAATCTTGGAATTGATAGGTGCAGGATGTCAATATACCGAGCTAGGAGCCCTCAAGATATGACCAGGATTATGGGATAGGGGACTGGGTTAGTTGGGGACTTGGGTTGGCCTTCCTGATGGGAACACCTACCTTTACGTATTTTTATCCTTTAAAATAAGTTATACTTTATATGTCAAAGTTTAAAAGGTATATTTAGATAACTATAACATACTAATTCTTTAGTCTTATTTAACTTTAAACTTTTATCTATATTAGGCATGTTAACTTTTTAATAAATTTTAATGAAAGTTTATGATTTAAACTTTTTCACGCTGCTTCTAAAATTGAAATTTTTATATGAGTTATTGAGTTCAGTCTCATATATAGGAGTTATTAGATCAGGTAGGATAAGTTATTGAGTTGATATAATGGTTTATTAGACAAAGATTTTCACACATAGGACCATTATATATCATATAAGACCAATTAGTGCCATGTAGATTCAGATAGCATCCTTTTCTATTAGTCAACTCAAGAATTAACACAGATAGACCATTGACAGATATTAAAATTAAATAGTTTTAAAAATGTTTGGACTATAACAAAAAATTTATATATATGGAACAATTCAAATAAGAAGGGTGATTTATTGTGGGAGTGAGATATAAGTAAATATGAGCCGTTAGATCTTGTATGAATAATCAATATTAAAACATAAAATTGCGTGATATTTTTAAATGATCATGTGATCGTCAATTACCATTAATAACTTTCCATCCTAATCATCCATGTATAATTATACAGCTGACATTTATTTCTATCACTCTCATAATATATTACCTATTTCACTATAATCTTCCCTATATATATATATAACCAAAATCAAAATTTGATTATTTTTCAAGAACATAAAAGATATTTAAACATATAATTTTTTAGGTATTTCAATGGTCATTTACAATCACTTTTAAAAATAAAGAAAAATTATATATTTTCAACAAGGTAAAACATCTTTAAGTCTCTATATTTTCAATCATCAAATTCACATAGGAAGGTAACTTAAGAAAATGTTGTACCACTGTAAACGTTAAATAAAATAGTAACAATTTCAATTTAAAACGAAGATATGAAAAAGACACAAAGGATATAAAAGAAGACTATTTAAAAATTAAAGTGTGCAACTATTAAGATAAAATGTAATTTAATTAAAAAAATTACTCGATCTCGGGTTCAGATTCTGTGCCATTGACGCTTTGTTTTCATTTTATATTGTCGCATCTTACAAGTGGTTCAAACATCTTTCATGAAAGAGTCTACAATAATACATAGTGGTATTTATATGGCATCGTGTATATATAAATTAGTAGAGATTTTACTTTCGTACGTGATGAATATGCTAAAGAATTTTTCAAACATTATCAATTATATCATCACCTTAAACGTAACTAAAATATTCAAATATTTACATAATTATCCCCAGCCATATATTCACACGTCTACAACTTATAACATTTTCCTTTATAAAAGAAAAATAGTAATTCCACACATATAAGTAATAAACACTTATTGTATACTAACCGATGTATTGCCCATATAGCTGGAGTTCGAAGGTAATATTTGATCCCCGTAAAAAAAGTTAATGTTCATGGTCAATAATTTCGCACTATTTGAACAATTACAGGTGATGTTCTCGAACAGGAAGGAGCGAGCTGAGCTATTGGAGGCCTTAGTAATTAGCAACAAGGACATCACCGTCCCAAATTTTCCGCAGGTGATATACACCACTCTGGGTATAAATTGATGTTATACGTTGTCATATATACTCTTCCATAACCTTCATGCTTTCATAATTACAATAATTACTCATCTTCACTTTGCAGAGAATACATCTTCTATGGGGCGAGCAAGATCAGATTTTCAAATTGGAGCTTGCACAAAATATGAAAGAGTAAGACAACCTGCACTAGTTGACCATATATCATACTTCACAATTAGATGATAGACGTATAATTCTCTCAAACCATATCTTGAAAAGAAAATTTTTTTTTTCTTCACAAAATACATATGCTCACGTTGAATTTTCCCACAATATTGTCATAATAATCTTTTACCAATAATTTTCTTATATAAGTCGTGCGTGAGTACCATCTCTTGAATTAGCAATAGATTATGCCAGTTACATTTCATCTAGAATTAAACATTCTAATTAACTTAGTAAAGGGAGACGCGTCAGCAAGGCGTATTTGTGGAGACTATATATCTGTTAGGTGAATTGTAGCATTGGTTGAGGGCTATTCTTTTCTGAGTTTTATTATCCGGTGCTTTCCCATCCTTGATGACCTTGCCAAAGAGGATGGTGTTGGTATGCATGGATGTGCATAAGTGGTTAGCTTGTGTGGTTTGATGCCCTTTATTGCTCTAGTTTTTTAGGGCTTTTGTTTTCGTTTGTTCATTGACTCCCTTTTGCTCTACCATTTCGGGCGCATCGAGCTTATCTCATAATTATCTGGAAAAAAGGGAAGACGTGTTAACAAGCTTGGGATCTAATGCATGTCTTGTGTGTGTTTCAATTAAAGTAAATAATAACGGGAAAAGGCCATAAATTCAATTGGCAATGTTATTTCAATACATTTTTTTTTTCCCGACAAGAGAAATGCTCAAGCCGACCAAATGTAGTGGCAAGCAAAACAATAGTGCCAAAATAAATAAACACAAATCCAAAAGAAAGGACAACAACGAAAGCAAAACAGGACACATAAGAAAGTTTAGTAACATGAAAATAAACATAGAAAAACCTAAGCCAAAGACACAAGCATGGGCAAACTCCATCGCTGACCTCTTTAGCATTGCCATCAAGGCTAGGAATTAAGGCCACAATGAGACTTGGTCCATATGCCACCAACATGTCGAGTCACCATGTTGTCACTTGACTAAGGATGCAAGTTCTAACCTAATCCAAATTGTGCGGTAGAAATTGTGGTTCAAACTTGAAATCTTCACACCCACCTTTGGTCCAGTAACCCAATCTTATCAATACACTTCAAGTTTTCATTTCCTAATATGGTTTTAGGCCTTTGAAAATCATTTTATTTTGTATCCATTAAATAGACCAACAAACAACATAAAATGGGGATAACTAGATTTTTTTTTTTTTTTTTTTATCAAAGCCTCTAATGGAGCATCACACTAGGATTCATAAAAACAATTAGGATCAGATGGCAGGTAAGAAAATATACACCACAAGTTTAAACATTCATACAAGATTGTAGAGGACACTGAACATGAGAAGAAAAGACGGTCAATAGTTTTCAGGCGCTATTGAGCACAACATATAGTTAATTTCAAACACAATAATACAATTTAGTTGACATATCCTATAATTTGTATAAAAGTGACCTTGTAAAATAAACCATATCAACAGCTCCGCATTTGAGCATAAAAGTAGGTGTTCAATTAGAACACCTACTACAATACTATTGGATGTGATGAATAAATAGGGTAATGGAGACTATTATCATATTCGATAATGATGAAGTGAGTGTTCCAATTAAACACTTACTCTTAAGAGTATTAATAACACTATTGAGAATGAATTTGGTGTAGGGTATGAGTTTGCGTGCTAGCTTGAGTTTTTCTGAATGTCCCTACACATGATGCCATTTTTTGGACGTTTTTCTATATAAATATACGTGATAAATGGTAAATATTTGTATTTAGAATTCACGTTTTTTTAATGTCTATGCATGCATATGTGCATGTCTTTTCTTTTTTCATAATTAGTACAAATGTATCTTTTTTTATGTCTGTGCACAAATGTAGACTAAATAAAAGCCTTAATTAAATGGCCTTATTCATTGATCACTTACTTACATTTTTTCTTTATATTTCTTTTCTTGTTACTACTTCTACAACTCAAACAACCCAATTTAATCACATTCAAACAAATATTTCATCAAAACTAAATTTACATAAAATCCAACAACTCTTATTTTTCTTTATTATGACAGGCAACTAGGAGATAACACAACATTCCAATGCATAAAGAAAGCCGGTCACTTGGTTCACCTGGAGCGACCATGTGTCTACAATAGATGCCTCAAGCAGTTTCTTGCATCTTTCTTGGCAGCAAGTGAACCCAAAACATAATCCATTTACGTCTTCAACTCTATTTTTCCGGGCTCAGATTATTGGTCTTTAGCCTAAGATGGAGCTGATGTTAAAAGAAAGGATATTCATTGTATATTTGTATTCTCAACAACTAAATTTCTTTCAAGCATGATTTCGATTATGAAACAATAACTAGTTTCTCCTTTCCTTTCGTTTGCCTTTTTCTTTTTCCTTAATTTAATTTAAGAAAAATACATGAACTTTCTTAAATTTTTTAAACACATATAATGTGTTGGGTCTAGTCGAGTTGAAAGAAAAATTTGCTCAATTCAACACAACCTGATCCACTAAACCAACCCCGCTCAACCCGCGGCACCCTTACCTGCTTGCATCATTGGTCAAATTGCTTGATTAACATGCTGAAGTAATTAGTTAAACCTAATCTTTAGTAGGATCATTTATTCATCAATCAATGTAGTGTTTAAAGTAGAATATGAAAAAGCATTTCACTATGGTGACGCGTCAACATAGGTAATTTTTAATTGACATCTTTGACATTATAACATAAGATTATAATATAAGATATATATATATATATATATATATATTATAATAAATTTCTTCTAATATTCTACTCACTAAGCCTTTTCTTAAAAAACCTATAGACCCAGATCCAATCTATACAGATCTTTATATAAACCTCTTATCTTATTCTTAATTGTCCTAGGACTTTCTATCTCTTCTCCATTCATTCTCAAACTTGTTATTCCTTTCCTTCTCCCTTTCACAATAGCAATAGGATAAAAATACCTAGTGCTCCTACTCATATTTTTATCCCATTTAGACTTAGATATTTGTCTCCAATAGCTCTCCATACGGCTATAACATTCTCCAGCATACTTTGCAAAGCATTCCTTCTAGCCTCTCTAATAACCACATCAAGCACACCTTCTTCTATATCCACATCAATTTTCATAATCTCAGTTTCAATAGAGTTAATCTTCTTCTCAATGCCTCCAAACTCTTTTTTGTTCTAGATTTTAATTGAGCCCTTCAAAGCTTTGAGTTTTTCTAAAAAAGGCTTGCCACCCAATCCTCTCTATTCATTCTGATTAATGACTTCCTCTTGCACCCAAATTTCGAAAAGGTTTGGGGCCCTAGTCAATGACTTCCTTTTGCACCAAAATGGGGCAATGATTTGATAAAGCCTTATGTAGGCTTTTCTCTTTCAAACTCGTGCATGTCTCTAACTATTCTAAGTCAACTAGTACTCAATCGAGCTTACTACAAGACTTACCCCTAAACCAAGTACATCTATTCCCAAAGGAAGATCAATCAATTTCATATCAGTAATCCAATCACCAAATTCCCTGCTACGACTAGAATGTGATACCCCTCCCTTCCTCTCTTCAGGTTTAAGAACTTAATCAAAGTCTAAAATCATAATAGGTACTTCCACCTTCTCCTTCAACTCTTTTATTAGTTCTTGCCACACTTTTGTTTTCTCTCCCATTTGATGAGCCCCATATATTACATAGATAGTGCAATTAAAAGAATGCTCTTTTATGGTACCCTTAACACTGTCTTGAACGAACACTAACTTCCCAATTTTCTTGAAATTCTTTATCCCATATACACAAAATACCACCCATAGTATCAACCACATCCACTCGTACCCATGAAAATTCACTTTATTCCACTCCAAAGCCTAGACACTCTATACCTATTCCAATCTTTTTTTTTTTTTTTTGCTTCTATTAACTCATAAAATGGAGCTTTATGTTCCTTAACTAGTATCCTCACCATACTATTTTTCTCCACATACCCCTTTCATTCCAACTCATAATTATCATTTGGGATTAGCTAACACACTTGTTTTATTTGTAGCTGGGGTGACATTCCTTTACTGCTGCTTCTTTTTCTTCCTTGCTAATTTTCTTTCAGCTTTTTCCTTATTCTTCAACTCCAAAATAATCATCAAATTTTCCTCCTTATCTGTGTAAATCCCTAAATCTGATCCCATAAACCAAGCTTTTTTGCATCATCGTGAAGATCCAAGTCATCATGAAGATCCAAGTTAATGTCATCACTGGAACTCTCCTTCTCCACAACATCAATGCACTCGATTTTTGTAACTTTCTCCTCCCTCAATTTCATCCCACTTTCGTGCTCCCTAGCTTGATTAAAGTCGGTTGAAGATAAAATCCGAGAGGAAATCTTGGCTCTTGTGTCCTCATCGTCCACACTTGTTCCCTTGTCACCACTGAGACCCTGAATGTTGTCATGATTTTCATTGGACTCAAACCCAAGAGGATAATTAAAGGTGAGTTGGTTTTCATAAGCCATAGATCCCTAACTTGAGTTAGGCTTGAAAGATCTAGGCCCACTAACCTTGATAGGTTGCTTTCCTTTTTGTTTTTTAATAATCTTTTGTTGGTCAGTAAGTTAATGAGAGTTTCCATCATCAACCAACGTATAATATCGTTGTTTGACCTTGTCAACTTCAATTAGGATTCCTTACTCCATTCATTATTGGCTTGTTGAGCAGTGCCCACTTTCTTCTTGTCCTTTGCGATACCCGAAGACTCATCATTAATGTTGATTACTAGACTACCTTCTTTGTGACTCTTCATCTTCAACTGTCTATCGCTAGCCCTGTCAAAAATGTTGTCACTATCATCAACAAATCCAGACCTTGCCAATGGTTGATGCTGCTGATTCATGACAATAGATTTGCTACTAAAAATTTCCCAACTAGTTTCCTTCATGAAGACTCCATATCCTTGCAACACTGAACAAATTTCCTGCATATGTTTTCTCATCAAACGCAGGCAATCATTCCCCAATTTTCCTAAGATTACTCAATGACCATGCATGTGGGGGAATGTCTAGACATTCCAACCAAATATATCTTGGAAGACACCATTCTGTTTTAGACCATACTCTTAAGTCTTCGAACAAACTCTTGATGGGAGAGTTACTATCTATTGATGTCCTCTGTAAAGCCTCATAGCTTTCGAATGTGATTAAAATTCTAAAAGCATCCATGTCACTTACTTCTTGAATATGTTTATCCAACCTCTTAAGCTCCCCCTCCAAGATCACTATGTCAATCGGGGGAGCCCAACAATAGATTTCTTTGGTTTCTCCAACCTAACCTCACACGGTTCAACCACTATCAACTTCGGAATTATTCTTTGATACCCTTCATGTTTACTCACCTTGTTTACTAATATCGTTCCAGCCTGTGATGGCATCCTTTCTGAGTTCTTAAACACCACCCCATTAACCACGTCCTTGAAGCTAATGTTGGGCTGGGCTCCCTTCCTATGTGGAGAAAGCCCAAAATGAGCAAGTCCAAGAATACTCAAATTACCTGACTAAGAGGGGGTTGCTAGGGTAGAGAGCAGTGTTCTAAATTGCAGTTGCGGTCACGGTTGCGGTTGTGGTTGCGACCGCTGCAATTGTGGGCATTGCGGCCACCGCGATGCGGATTGCGGCCGTTGCGGTGTGATTTTTTTTTTCACAAAATGTAAAAATAAGAGAAGTATAACAATTATAGCATCAAAGTAAACAAGCCTCCAACATATTTGACATAAACTTATGTTTCTAACATATCAAATACAAACTTCTCATGTTTTTAGAATGATAAAATAAAATTAGAATTGCAAAGAGGAACTCAACATCTTGCAATTGTGATCAAGTTACTAATTGGCCCATGCAATGAATAAATTACACCACAATTTTAGATATGTCACTTCACTACAAAACAAAACATAATAATAAATCATAATTAGAATCTTGATATTTTAAGAGAATCGATGTTTTTCTTCACATATAAATATAATTAAATAAAAATATTAGTAAAACTAAAAAATAAAATAAATAATTTAAATAAAAATATGGGAAGTAAGTCAAATAAAACTTACAGGATGTCTATTACCACATGGTAGAATGATGTGGTGGATCATAACCTTTACTTTTATTCTGACTATCACCTTGTGTATCTTCTTGGCCAAAGACATAAAAAAATCCACTGCCTGGTTGTTGGTAATAGGGATGTTGGTAATTCATTGGCACTTGGTGATGTGGTGGAATTTGACCACTTTCATATTGGTTATATGTACTGAAGTAAGGATAAGGATAATGATAATATGGTGGATAATACTCTTGACTACTTTGAGCTGAATCATCAATACTAACTTCACTTAAACTTTGTTCAATATTAGAAGTGGAAGATTCTTCAATTGCAATGTTTTGTTATCTTCTTCCTCTTTTAGATTGTGAGCCAACTCTTCTACTATCAAAGGAACTATCAAAAGGCATATCAAGCCTATTATAAGTGGTCATATCAATAACCAAGCTTTGGTCATGCCTATTGCATGGTACCTCATGATATGGATCATTCCGTCTTTGGTCATCACCATTGCCATTACCCTCATCATCACTTTTTTTAGTTTCCACATTATCACCACCATTACCACTATTGTTACTTGGTGGACTTAAACCACCACTATTTTCAGAATTTGCATCATCATCACCAACTTCCATATTTTCATCATCAGTATCCACTATAGGCAACCATTCGGCATTTTGTACTCCCTCTAATAGTGGATTTTCTCTTTCTTCAATCCACGGTGATAATGGATCATCATCTTGAAAAATGTAGTCAAGATTAATTGGATTGTAACTAGCTTCAATCTCTTCTTGACTTCTTCTCATTTCATGTCTCATTTTCAGCTTCATATTATAAAATGTAAAGACAAGTTTTTGCAATTTCTTATACTTGAGTCTATTCCTTGCCTTGGTATGGATATAACTGAATGTGCTCCAATTTCTTTCACAGTTTGTGGCTGAAGTTGTTTGGCTTAGAACTTTTACTGCCACACGTTGAAGTTTAGGAGCACATGTACCAAATATCAACCACCATTCAGCTATTTAAATTAATCAAACAAGATAAATAAACTATTAGTTACAAAAAAAATTAAAACTAAAATAAATTTATTTGCATCAAAATGGAAAACAAAGAAAAATAACACTTTACCTGGATTCATTTGATTCCAAGCTCTTTGAGCTTGTGGTGTTCCAAAAGTTCCTTTCATCTCTCTGAAAAGTGATAACTATATACGGCAATATCATATGTCAATATCTAAATATATTATATTAAATTATAAGTACTAAATTGCAATGTAAAATTTATTACTAACCTGATTTAATGCTTTAATTTGATCATCTAAATTTCTTTCTAATTTCATGATCACACTATTTATTCCATCAAATGTTTCTTTATATACATCAGTCCCATTTTCAACTCCATATTGAAATTGTGGGTTAAGAAAATAGCCTGAAAGGAAGTTAATAAATTACAATGTGCACATCTATGAATTATAAATGTTATAAGAAAATATCAATTAGTAATTAAATTGATGTACCTGCAGAATGAAGATCACAATGCATGAATCTCCAGCGCTCATCTATTAATTCATTGTACCTATTGTAATAATGAGAATTTAGTTGAATAGATTGTTTGGCTCGATCAATGGCTTCATATATAAAACCCATTGTCGGCTTCTCATCACCATCAACCAGTCTCAAAACCTTTACAATAGGCTCAAATACTTTCAATATATCATTAGCCTTGGTCCAGAAGTCATTATTTACAACAATATTTCATGCTTCAGATGCTGGTCCATTCTTCTCTCTACCAAATTTAGATCTTCTAAATTCTTCAGAATTGAACATATTTCTTAACCCTTGTTTTTGCTTAACAATTGCTTGAAGTTGTAAGAACTGTGTTGCAAATCTAGTAATTCCAGGACGAACAATCTCTCTACCTCCAGTATATTTTTTCATGAGATTTACAGTCCATATATGATTGTAGATGAAAGATGTCACAATCTTTGCTTCATCTAATATTTTTTCTCATTTTTCTTCTTCCCTATATCCTCCAAGCAAAGATCCAAACAGTGAGCTGCACATGCAGTCCAGTACAGATATGGCCTTTTTTCCATCAATTTTTGACCAGCTGCTTTCAATGCTTTTTCATTATCTGTAACCACCTGGACCACATATTCTTCTCCTACTTCCTCAACAACTTTCTCAAGCAATTAAAAGTAATAATTTGTATCTCTCTTGTCAACACTTGAAGCATTAATAGATTTCAAGAAAATTGTTCCCTTATTGTAGTACACCAAAAAATTCATAATATGTGTATGGTTTATCCCGTCTGTCCAACCATCACACATTATTGTCACTCCTCTCTCATTCCATGTGCTTTTCAACTTATTTATCCATTCCTGCATGTTTTTATATTTAGCTTCTAGATATACATCTGAAATTTCATAAGAAGTTGGGCACTTAACTCCTCGACCTACCTCAGCAGCAGCTATAATCAAATTATGCAACCAAGGAGAGTTAGATAAATTCATGGGCAAACGCTCATAAATGATAAATTTACTTACAGCTTCTCCGAGTTTCTTCCTTAGCATTTTCATTAGGCCGGTACCAACTTTTGGTTGCTTTGTGCTTTTGCTTCTCACAAGATTTATATCAGTAGACCTCAAAGTAAAATAGACATCTTGTGATGTTGCTGCTCCACTGGCACTTGCATGAGAGCTTCCACCAAGCTCATGTATGTTGCTAAGTCCTCCTGTTTGTTGGCTGAATCGTTGTCTATCAACCCACTCTTATTGTGATCTTATACTTTCTTGTGTGGCCAACCTTATCTGCTCATCGATATGATCTTCTATGTCATCTTCATCATTTGCTCTTAAACGTGCTTCAAATTCTTCCTTTATTTTTTTGGAGTCAATTTTCTTTGCTTTTCCATCCATAAGGAGCTTCATCATGCTTTGTTGGACCAACGTTGTAACTCTAGCACAACCTGACACTTGCCCTTTGTAATGTGCTATATGTTACTTCAATCTAGTAATGCCACCTGTTATTACTCTGTCACAGAGTTTACATCTAATATTGCACAACCGGGATCACGACGGGGATGGCGAACAAAATGAATTTTTATTTTGAAAATTAATGGAGTCGCCACCAAGTTTATTTAAAATTGGAAAAACATTGGGAAAAACCCATTTATTTTAAAGAATGATCCTTGAAACCAGTTTTGAGTTCGGGAGTCGGTTATGCATAGGGAAGGGTAGGAGTTTAACCCTACGCACCCCTAATACATCCGTCCTTAGACGGTATCTTAGAAAGTTGTACAAATTAATTAAAAACCCCTAAAAAAGGGAAAGCAAGAAAAGAGACAAAACGTATTTACAAATTAAAACAAACAAATTAAGAAAGATTAATTTTGGCTTGACAGGGATCGCCTGCTCCTACGTATCCCCTGATGTAATGGGGAATTCAAAGTCACGTAGTTCTGTTAAAAAGATTATGGGTTGATAAATTTTATTTATGAAAAAGAATTTATAACAAGAAAATCTGTTATTGCACAGAATCCAAGTTAGCACTAGGCCACTCAATGAATTCCCATAATTTAAATAACAACGAAGGTAACATCTGCTACTCAATCATTGTTATTGATCATTACACGGAGTAAAAAGACTTTTGTGAAGGGATGATTCCTTTAGAAAACAGAATCCATTCTCGCACAAGATTTAAGTTAGCATTTAACTACTCAATAAACCCTTATGATTCAATAACAATAAAGATAACATTTGTTACTCAATTATCATCACTGATCATTGCGCAGATTAGAACAAATCTTGATGAAAATCCATTTGTGCACAGAATACAAGTTAGCACCAGGCTACTCAATGAATCCTTATGATTCAATAATAGTGAAGATAACATTTGCTATTCAACTACCATTATTGAACATCGTACAAATGTAAAAAGATTTTAAAAAAGGTTATTTAAAAAAAAATTGTTTTATTTCATATTTTTTAAACAAAACCATAATTTTAACAGAAGTTGACCAAGATAATTCACAAATATAGATACACAAATAATTTGGACCAAAAAGCATAAACATATAAAAGAATTAAAATAAACAGAAAATTAATTCATAAACATAGTTATACATACAACGCATAATCAAAAAATCATAAACACAAATACACACTTAATTCAAGCAAAACACAATATATATATATATGTATATAAAATCATAAATACAAGCACACAATTAATCCAAGCAAAACACATAAATATATAAAATAATAAAACAACAAAAATAATAATAATAATAATAATAATAATAATAATAATAACAATAATAATAATAATAATCACAAACACACAAACATGTAAAATAAATAAACTAGAAATGCAAGATTATTACAATCACATAATTAATTTAAACACAAAGTATTTAAAAAAAGGAGTAAAATAAACATAACTAAGAAATTAATTTAACCAAAACATATAAACTTTTTTAAAAAAAAAATATTTCACACACGTAAACATAATCTTACAATTTTACAAAACATGTAAAATAACTAAACTAAAAAAAAGGTATTAATTACTATTTTTCTTTTTTCTTTTTTTTAAAAAACTTTTTCAATTAATAGAAACACTAACACTAAATTGATCAAAAAAAGAACTTGTTTTTTTCATTTTTTTTAATTATTTTTACTTAATTCCATTCAAACAAGCATATTAGAAAATCCTCTTTTTTAATTTAAATACCCAAACATTTATTATAAGCTCAAAGTGAACAAGACTTTTTGTTTAGACTTAAACTAAATCAAACCCAAAAGTTTCCAATGTTCTTTTTTTCTTTTTTAGAGGTTTAAACATAAAATTCACTAAAATATTAAACAAATTATTACATCAATTCCTAAAACAGTTTATTTAATTCCATTCAAAAGAACATCAACTCTCTCTTTTTTTTAAAAAAAAAAACTCAAACTAAACTAATTCCTAAATAAACAAATCTAAAAGCCAAAATTAAACAAGCAAATAAACTCGAGTTTAAACACATAATTTGAAAATTTATTCTAAAAATAATACTAACCCAAACTAAAATAAATCTTAAAACTCCCTTTTTTTTATTTTATTAATTTAAATCTACCCCTAAATTAACTCTACCCACTCCCTACACACACTCACACGTTCACTCACTCACACACACATGAACACACGCTCACCCACTTCCACTCTCACTCACAGAGACACACACACACACACACACATGTACACACGTGTTCCCTTTCCCACTAACTCATACATATGCATGCTTGCACAGCCCACTAGACACGAGGCACACACACAGGTCAACACAAAACTTCATTCTTTCCCAAAACCTGTTCACATACACAGAAAACATATTAAGAAAAATGTTAAGAGAAAGAAAGTGAGAGATATAGAGGGTGAGTGGAATAAAGAGAGAGAGAAGGAAGAGGCCGTAGCCATAGAGGGAAGGGACGACGAACCGCCGTCGCATGAAGGAGGAAGGAAAGGGGAAGAGGGGTGGTGAGGCCGCTGCGAGTCAAGGCAGGGGAGGTGGCAGCGAAGTCGCGGTTGGGGAAGAAGGCCATGCGGCCGCGCTCGAGAAGAACCGCACGGCCACCACTGCGAGGAAGAGAACCGGCGCAGGCAAACGGTGGAGCTCGCCAAAGAGTTGGTGGAGGTGTGACTCTGGCGGTTCGCGAGGACAACGGTGGTGGTGGTTTCAGTTGTGATCTGGAGGCGAATCTACTGCGATCAGGGGGTGCTGAGTTCGCGATCAGGGGAGGAAGTTCATGGCGGTTCTTGGTCTCAAGGTCGCGACGGGAGGGGCAGTGGCAATACGGCGGCTGAGAGAGGAAGGTGCATGAAGCAGCGACATGGGTGTCTGGGTCGAAGGAGGCTGAAGGCCGCAGATCTCGCTGTGTTTGGCGGAGGATGGTGGCAGAGCTTGTGGTGGTTTGGTGATTTGAGGGGATGAGATGGGATGATGGTGAAAAAGAAGAAGATGGAGGAGGAAAATGGTGGTTGAGGGTGAGATTGTGAGAAGGTCGTGGCGGTGGTGGGGTGACCGTGGCCTCCCTCCCTTATTTCTTCCCTTTTTTTTGTTTTTTTTAAATTCCGTTTTATACTGATGTTTGAAAAAAAAAGGAATAATAGCTACAATGCTGCTGATATTTCACCTCTGTTGTATGCTTGATTGAATTGATGGTTCTTTCCCTGATATGACTTTGATGTGCTTGAAGTTTTGCTGCTTGTTGTGTTCTCAGACTAATGGTGTAGCTATCTTTGTGACCTTTTCTCTTTTTTTTCGAAATTGTTCTCTGATTAATTGCTGAGCTCTTTTTTGAAAATGAAAATTGTAATAAAAAAATCCCCCGCTCCCCTATTGTTCTTGATGGTTACATATAGAGCTCTCCCGTTTATCACCATCATTGATCACTATTATTACAGGTTGGCTAGTGCGATCCTTCCTCTGCAAAGTGAAAGACATAATTATGGTTGAACAGGTGGAGAGGGTATCATCATTATGTCCACCATCATCATTGTGCAAGGAGTGGAGAGGTGCATCATCGTGTCCTCCACTCCAGTCACCTTTTTTCCTCTTTTATTATTTTTTCATTTTTTATTTTTTATTTTTTTGTATTTTATTCAGAAGAGGAAAAAGATTGTAATAGAGATGGGCTAAAGCGAGAGAAGTTTTTATTACTTATTATTTTTTTATTTGGTGGAAGATTTTTTTTTATAAAAAAAGCTAATAATAATAATAATAATAATAATAAAAAGAAATGGGCTAAACACAGTTTTTTGTATTTTTCAAATGGGCTGAATTTTTTTAATAATGAAAACAGGCTAAAATGATTGGGTCTCTCCTTTTTTATGCGTCTGAAGCAAAAATGCAAAACAATAATAAATGGAAATTAACAGGTCTAAAAACACAACAAAGAATTATCGACAAAATTTGAAATTGTTCGCAACTTTATTCAAACAAAACATTCAATATGGGCTAAACTCGGAAAATATGCTAAAATATTTTTGTTTTTGTTTTATAGGCCGGACAAAATCGAGTGTTCACAGTTGCCCCTCTTTACTTATTTCTTATAAGAGAATATGAAAAATATAAGTTTTACATATTATCTTCACAAGGAATGAGTAAAGACATAAACATTGATTTTGTTCGTCAAATACATGAAATATAAACAATCTAAATCTAAATATCAAGATGATACGCACATATAATAAAATCAAACGTAAATACACAAGTTGACAAAATCTAAAGTGGACGGTGCTGACCAGAAGTCAACAAGTGGCTAACTGGAAATGTAAAAATGAAAATCTGAGGTCAACTAGAAATTAAAATTAATAACTGAGGCCGACTAAAATGCAATCTGAGGCCAATTAAAAATCAAATTGGCAAGGATACCAACTGAAGATTACACCAGCAAGGGAATCGACTGACTGAAGATTAAACCGGCGAGGATATCGACTAGAAATGTAAACTGGCAAAGAGGCCAACTGAAAATTAAACCAGCAAGGATACCGACTGACTGAAAATTAAACCGGCAAGGATACCGACTGACTGAAAACTAAATCGGCAAGGATACCGTCTGAAATGTAGATCGGTAAGGATACTATCTGAAAAAGTAAATCGGCAAGGATACCGTCTGAAAAAGTAAATCGGCAAGGATATTATCTGAAAAAGTAAATCGGCAAGGATACCGTCTGAAAAGTAAATCGGCAAGGATACCGTCTAAAAAGTAAATCGGCAAGGATACCTGCTGAAATATAAATCGGCAAGGATACCATCTGAAAATGTAAATCGACAAGGATACCATCTGAAAATTAAATCGGCCAGGATACCGTCTGAAAATGTAAATCGGCAAGGATACCTGCTGCTGAAATATAAATCGGCAAGGATACCGTCTAAAAATGTAAAATCGGCAAGGATACCGTCTGAAAATGTAAATCGGCAAGGATACCTATTGCTGAAATATAAATCGGCAAGGATACCGTTTGAAAATGTAAAATCGGCAAGGATACCACAACCAAATTGGGCCATGCTTCAGGAAACTTCAACCGATTAAACTCATAATTCTTGCACTGGGCTTTTTGGCATAACTAAGACTTTCTTTTCTTCTATGACCTTGCTCATTTCTTCTCTTCTCCTCTTCTTTTCCATTTTTAAACTGATGATTACTTTTCTGCCAAGCTTGATTGGAATTTCTGAATTGTGATGCTAGTTATTGATGTATTGCTGTAAACATTGTTAGACCGTATAATTGAAGCTTAAATTTATTCTACTTGAGACATCATAAATGAACATGCATTCAAAGAGAAGGTGAAAGGATCAACTGAATTAATATCTTTATTGTCTGGTGTATTGAATGACGAAAGCTTTTGAAGAAGACAACAAAGTAAAAGTGAAATGCAAAATTTGCGAGAGAAATGAAATTTTGCCCCAGTTTAGGTTCTTTATGGCTCAATCAATTGACTTCTTACAGCAAATTGAACACCATAGCCATGATATCCGGTGACATGTCTTCAAATCCCTTCTTCAAAATTGCCCCAGTTTTGGATTTTGATTTGCTTGATTTACTGGGCAAATTCAAAAATTGCCCCAGTGTAGGCTACATCATTGCCATGCTCTAACTTTGCTTAGGCCGTTCTTTCGAGTTTTCAACCTAGCGAGCCCTCTTCTTCTCTTTTGTTATCTTTTTTCTTTCTCCCTTTTGTTGTTGTTGTTGTTTTTTTTGTCATGCCCTAACTTTTGCTTAAGCCACTCTTTCGAGTTTTCAACCTAACGGGCTTTTTTTTTAGCATCTTTTTAAGCATAGAATCTTTTGACTGCATCACTGTTGATTGGCTTAGGCAATTCTTGTTCATCCATGTTTTGCAAAATCAACGCCCCACCTGAGAATGCTTGCTTGACAATATAAGGACCCTCATAACTTGGAGCCCACTTTCCCCGTGCGTCATCTTGATTAGGGAGAATTTTCTTCAGAACCAAATCTCCTGGATGAAAATCTCTAGGGCGGACTTTCTTGTTAAAAGCTCTAGTCATTCTGCTTTGGTACAACTGGCCGTGGCAAATAGTTGCAAGCCTCTTCTCTTCAATCATGTTCAATTGCTCATATCGAGCTTTTGCCCACTCGGATTCTTCCAACTCAGCCTCCATTAAAACCCTAAGCGAAGGGATTTCAACTTCTATAGGGGATACAGCTTCCATTCCATAAACCAATGAGAAAGGAGTTGCCCCTGTGCTTGACCGTATATTGGTACGATACGCATGCAAAGCATATGGCAATATTTCATGCCAGTCTTTGTAATTCACCACCATTTTGGCAATGATTTTCTTGATATTCTTATTTGCAGCTTCAACTGCACCATTCATTTGAGGCCTATATGGAGCCGAATTATGATGCTTGATCTTGAAAGTCTCAAAGAATTTTTGAACCTCGGTACCATTGAGGTTAGGAGCATTGTCTGTGATGATCCTTTTTGGAATCTCATATCTGCAGATGATGTCCCTTTTGATGAATCTGAGAAACACCTTTTGTGTGATGTTGGCATATGAAACAGCTTCCACCCATTTAGTGAAATAGTCTATTGCCACCAAGATGAAACGATGACCGTTGGATGCTTTGGGATTAATCAGATCGATAACATCCATACCCCACATTGAGAAAGGCCAAGGAGATGCCATGCTATGTAATGGAACTGGAGGCGCATTGATTCTATCTACATATATTTGAATTGTGACACTTCCGAACATAACTGATACAGTCATTTTCCATAGTGGACCAGTAATAACCACTCCTTAGGATTTTACGTGCCATCATATGCCCATTGGCATGAGTTCCACAGATCCTTTCATGGATTTCAGTCATGATTGTTCGAGCTTCATGAGCATCTACACATCTAAGGAGAGTGGTGTCATAATTCCTCTTGTAAAGGACTTCACCATTCAGGAAGAAGGCCATAGCCAGTCTTTGAATTGTCTTTTTATCCACCTCATTCGCACCTGCTGGGTATTCTCCTTTTTGAATATACTATTTGATGTCATGATACCATGGTTCACCATCTAGTTCAGTCTCCACATTGTCACAATATACCGGTTCACCTTGCACTTCTACATGGATGGGTTGGACATTAGCATGTACCTCCAAATTAGTCATCACGGCTAACGTCGCCAAAGCATCCGCAAACTGGTTCTTGTCTCGAGTTAAATGAGAGAACGATATATCATCAAAGCGTTCAATTAATTGAGACAAATGCTTCTAATAAGGCACCAACTTTGGGTCTTTTGTGCGCCATTTTCTATTAACTTGATAGATTATGAGCGCAGAGTCTCCAAAGACCTTTAGTTTTTTGATTCCCAAGTCAATCACAACTTGTAAACCATTTGCACATGCTTCATACTCTGCCATGTTGTTGGTACATTTAAAGTCTAGTTTGATGGAAACTGGGTACTGTTTCCCAGCTGGTGAGACTATTATAGCTCCTATCCCACATCCATTCATATTGACAGCCCCATCAAAATACATCTTCCACACATTCTCTTCTTCCATTTCTTCTTTTTCTACTGTTAATACCTCGCTATCAGGGAATTCAAGCATGGTAGGTTGTCTACCCTCCAAAGGGTTTTCAATTAGATGATCAACAATTGCACTTCCTTTTATGGACTTTTGAGTAACATATTTGATATCAAATTCAGACAGCATCACTTTCCATTTCGACATTTTTAATGACACATGAGGACTATCAAATATGTATTTCAATGGATCCATTCGAGAAATCAACCAAGTGGTGTAGTATAACATGTACTGCCTCAACCTCTTAGAAGCCCATACTAATGCACAACAGGTCTTTTCAATCGCCAGATAGCGGGATTCACATTCGTTAAACTTCTTGCTCAAATAATAAATGGCATGTTCTTTCTTTCCGGATTCATCATATTGCCCCAACATTGCCCCGAGTGAAGTGGGTAACACTGTAAGATACAGTATTAAAGGATGGCCTGGCGTAAGAGGAATCAAAACTGGAGGTCTCATCAGATAAGTCTTGATTTTATCAAAGGCTTCTTGGAATTCTTCATTCCATTCTCCAGGTTGATGTTTTCGCAGCAACTTGAATATAGGCTCACAAGTACTAGTCAAATTGGCAATGAATCTAGCAATGTAGTTGAGCCTCCCAAGAAAATTTCTCACTTCCTTTTCAGTTCGGGGAGCTGGCATCTCTTGTATCGCCTTCACCTTGTCTGGATCCACCTTTATCCCCTCTCTGCTAATAATGAATCCAAGCAATTTTCCTATAGATGCTCCAAAAATGCATTTATTCGAGTTCAGTCGCAACTTGTATTTTCTGAGTCTTTCGAATAGTTTTCGCAAAACTGCCACGTGACTTTCTCCTTCTTTAGACTTAGCAACCATGTCATCAACATACACCTCAATCTCCTTGTGCATCATGTCATGGAATAGTGCAACCATAGCACGTTGATAAGTGGCACCAGCATTCTTCAACCCGAACGGCATAACTGTGTAACAAAATGTTCCCCACGGAGTTATGAACGTGGTTTTCCCTTTGTCGTGAATATCCATAGGAATCTGATTATACCTGGAGTATCCATCCATAAATGAGAATCAGTGATTTTCGGCTGTATTATCAACAAGGATATCAATGTGAGGGAGAGGAAAATCGTCTTTCGAGCTAGCCTTATTCAAATCTCGATAGTCTACACACATCCTGACCTTCCCATGCTTTTTAGGTATAGGTACAATGTTGGCCACCCAATTGGTGTGTCTTGATACCTCCAAAAAGCCAGCTTCTAACTATTTAGTCACCTCCTCTTTTATTTTTAAAGACATGTCAGGTCGCATTCTTCTCAACTTCTGCTTTTTCGGCTTAGCTTCCGGATACAAAGGGATTTTGTGTGAAACGATCTTTGGGTCTAATCCTGGCATATCCCGGTAGAACCATGCAAAGACATCCAAGTATTCTTCAAACAACGCAATCATTTCTGTTTGTTTAGGGTTTTCCACTATTTTCAGCTCCTTCTTCTCTTCTTCAATGCCCATGTTAATCACCTAAACCACCTCATTGTCTAAGTCAAACCCCTTTTCCATATATTCCAACAGATTTGAAAATTGCCTAATAGCTTCTTCATCATCCTCGGATTCATAATTATCGCAATCAGGTGTAGCAAGAGAATCAACTGATAAGCATCCAAAGTCCCTTTCACGTGGCAAAATGTTCATAGTATTTAGGTCCCTGGAAAGCATTTGTGGGGGTTGGAATGCCAAAACAAATAGTGGATAAAACGCAAATAATTCGGGAAAATGCCAATTAATGGTTTGAGAAAATGGTGATAAAAATAAAAAGGAAACAAAAGAATAGAGGTTGAAACAAAGAGAATGGAAGACACGAAGAAATGTAAAAATTACTGGATAATCATGCAAATTCATTCAAATGATGTCTCGAAATAGCATACATGAAAGCAAAAACAATTAATACAATCCCAAATAATTACTTTGAAGCAATAACATCAATCAATGGTTCAGCTGTCCAATTCATCAGCATCTTTTCACAATTGGCAGCACAAGCATTGTTGCATTCTTCAGACTTCTCAACATCCATCATATTGATAATCGGACAATAGCTAGAGGCACGGCCTTCTTCAGCCATAATCATAGCCGGGTAAGGAAATGTCTCTTTCAGATGAGGGATCTGGTTCATCTTTTCTTTTGGTTTCTTTTGCTCAAAAGCCATGGTCTTGATCTGCTCCTCCAATGACATCTCATATCCTAAACCGAATCGGTTAGGCTTCCCTGAGATAGGCAGAGGTGTTTTGATACCCTGCAACTGTAGTCCCAGTCCTTTGCCGTGCTGATAACCATTTTTGGTCATGATATGAGCCACCACTTGATTGACTTCTTGCCTTGGGAACTCATTTTGGACTTGTTTTAGCCCTACTGCCTCCAGATTGTGCCATAAGCTGCTTTCCACTAACTCAACATTTTCAACATAAGGCAGTGTAACTGGTTTAGTTACAAGGATCTCATCCTCCCTGTGGATTGTAATGACTGAGTCATTCTCAATGTACTTAACCTTTTGATGTAAGGTTGAAGGAATAACACCAACATTGTGAATCCATGGTCTTCCCAACAGCGTATTGTAATCAGACTCAATCTCCATTACTTGGAATAACACCTCAAATTGGCTTGGGCCGATTTCCAATGGCAGCACCATCTCTCCAAGAATGCTTTTCTTTGCTCCATCAAATGCTTTCACAATCATCATTTATGGTGAAATATCATTCTTGCTTATTGACAAGTACCTTAAGGTCGACACTGGTAAGACATTTAATCCTGACCCTCCATCAATAAGGACTCTGGGCACTATGTGGCCTTTACATTTGAGGGTTATATACAGTGCTTGTGGGTTAGTCCGCGACACAACTTCTTCATCTAAAAAGGTGATCATATTGGCACGCTTCACTGGATCTACCGTATTCACCATGTTTTCTAACGAAATGTCAGGCTTGACGAAGGCTTCCTTTAGGACTTTCAGCATTGCCTTTTGGTGGGGTTCAGATGACAGTATTAATGACAAAAGGGATATTCTGGCAGGAGTCTTTTTCAATTGTTCCAAAATATCATATTCGCTTTGTTTCATGATTTTAAGGAACTCTTCTTCCTCCTCTTCTTCTTTCTTCTTCTCTCCAATATCCCCCTCATCCATGAATTTTCCTTTTTCCAGTTCTTTGGGCCCATAGACCCTTCCACTCCTTGTTATTCCCTTTACCTCGGCCACTGTAATGCCCCGATTTTCTGTCTGAGTAGAAAATGACCGAAATGCCCTTGAGGTCATTATCAGCCCGGAATTTAAGGAAAGCCAAGTCCAGCAGTACTCGAAGGGCAAACTCAATGTTGGAAGGGGATTGGATGACTTGTGTTTCTTTCCGGGATCGAAAATCTCATTTTTCGAGTTTTCGGGTCGAAATGACCAAAATGCCCCTGTGGCGTTTTACCCTTTTGCAAGTGCCGGATGAACCCGAAACCTCTCCAGATGGTTTTAAAAGATGTTTTTATGTTTTTTGTGGTCTCAGTTTTGGTCCCGGAGGTCCCGGGCAAATTAAGTGCAAAATTACGGTTTTGCCCGTAGTTTCTTATGTTTACACCTAATCACACGGTTAAGCGAAACCTAAGCAATATTAGGCTCTAATCGAAGGTTAATTAATTTTCATAATTAATCTAAGGTCAAAATAATTTAATAAGGATGATTAGAACCTAAAATTGCTTAGATAAACTTAAAACCCTATCTTTAAATTCAAGGACTTTGAGTGTAGGAATCAATGAATAGTGTGCAAATAGTGCACAAATAGTGTTTTCTCTTTCTTTCCTTAAATCATGGGATTGTGATACACATTGTTTATTCACAAATGAGTTTTAAATTCTCTAATGATATAAGAGCACTCCTAACCTTGTCATAAAATTCCTAATACACATGCTTAGTTACCTAAACTTAAGCTTAATTACTCCTAACTTTGTACCTAAACTAACCTACACTTAATCCTATCATTAGCACCCAATTACATGGAAGATTTTTCCTCTCTCCTTGCTGCCCAAATCTGATCGAAATCATCCCCCCATTATCCATCACATGTGCAAATTTTTGACACTCCAAAGACCATGCTTCCATCTCACAAAGAACCATGCTTTGTGTCATAACCTCCATGCTTTCATCCATGCTTCATAGGACATCTTCTAGAAGACTTTCTCTCTCATTTTTGTGGCTCAAAATCAGCCAGCCCCCTCCCCCATTTTCATGAATTATTTCATTTCAAACTTAAAGGAAAATCACCTTAAATCACCTCACTTGTCATGCCTTATCATAATTTCAATCAAGCTTGCTTTTCCAAATGAATAACCAAGTAAAATAAATCATTCCCTTCAATTATTTGTGGCTGAAAAACTTCCACCCATGTTGGTCTTCTAGAAGCCTAATTTCATCCACAATTTAAAGAAAAGATCACTCAAAAACCCATGCTTGAAGCCATACCTTGTGTCATGAGCTCCATGCTTCAAACCATGCTTGTATGACACTATCAAAGAGATATTTTCTCTTTCTTACCATCAGCCATGCTTTCCATTCTCTCACTTATCACTTTGTTTTTCTATAAATAGGGAGCTTGTGTTAGCATTGGATGCACATTGAGCATTTGCTAAAGCTTAGAGTAGTCTTGCTAGTTTCTTTCCTTCTCTCAAGTCCCAAAGAGTTCCTTTCTTTTTCATCTTCATCTTTTTCATCTCTTTACTTCATCATCATCATCTCATAACCTTCACACATCACCCCATAACCTTGAATCACCATCAAACCTCTCAAATATTTCATCTCAAACACAACCTCACCTCAAACACAACTCTAACCTCCTTATCTCCCCTTGGCCGAAAAACATCAACCCTTTTGGAGGAGCTCATCATCTTGTTTTCTTCTCTCAAAGTTCAAGCTCTTTGTCTTCACTCTAGGTAGGAGTCTTTCTTTGCATCTTATTTCCATGAAAAATGAGTTTTCTCTAGCTACCTCTTGGAATTTCTTTTTAAAAACTCTTTTGGTTTTCCTTCTTGAGTTTTCGGCCTTCATGACCTTTAAACTCATACATGATGGCTTGATGATGGGGACCTCTAGATGATGACTATGTGTTCATCATAATGAGACCCCTAAAGCTTGAGTTTTCTTTAGTTTTTATTATTATGCTATAAAGTTCACTAAAGTTTTCAACTTAAGAAAATAAGAATGATTTCAAAAAGGAATATGGATTACTTTCTCTTAGCCTCATGATTTCGGCCATAATTCCTTTTCTTGAAAATATGGAGATTTCTTTTAGTTCCATTCTCTTGACTTGATGAGACTATGTTGGGGTTGTGAATATTGGTTCTTTAAAGTCTTGGACGAGCTCTAGTTATTAAACCAAAATGAACTTGCATTCATATTTAGTTTATGCCTTGCCTAGCATGATTTATTTTTATGTCATCACTAATGCTCTAAGACTAAAAATGAACTTGCATATTCATATTTAATTTCCAAGCATTGCATTTCACATTTATTATTCAAGTCATCACTTAAAATCCAAGATAATAACAAATTGCATCTCATATTTATTTTGAGCTATTTACTTTTCAAGTTCTCACTTTATTTCCTTAATGAACAATAAAAATGAAGTGCATGACATGTTTATGTTTTGTCATCACCTAAAGCTCTAGAGCTCAAAGATTTGTCCCAAGGTCTCAAATGAGAGTTAGACATGGAAAGCATTCTCTTAGAATGCCCACTTGACTATGTGAGATGAATGAACTTAGGATAAGTTTCATTTGATCACAAATGCCCATAAGCTATGCTTTATAATTTTTCTAAGTCTATGTGGATTCAAAGAACATATAGAACTAAGTTTTATCGATTTAGTACCTCTTGAAATAAATTCAAATTAGCTACTGCCCTTATAAATATCTTGATGATTTTAGATGTTAAAAATGTTTACAAAAGAGTTTTGAAGGTTTTAAAAAGGTTCCAAGAGAAACTAGTATCCTATGTGCTTTAAAAAGTATGTTTTATGCCTTTGTATGGAGAGTGTTGTTTCGGTTCCGCCTTGCTATGTTTGGCCACTGTATGAGCTGTTTTAACGATGATAACATGCTTATGTTTAAGTATGATCAATGGAAAAACTCATAAGTAAAAGATAAGAAAGGTTAGAAACTAGAAAAGAATTAATTTGAGAGTTCTAGATCCCTTAATGTTAGAATTTTCTGGATTCTGTCCAGCAAGGTTTAGTAATGATAATCATGGTTCTAAATTAGTTTAAATGTGTAGAAATGACTCATAATTGGTTTAGGACTTGATCTTGGTGCCTTAGGAGCAAATCGAACTTAGAAAGGGTCATTGTCGTGACTCCTAGGTACCCGTAAAGTTGAAATTATGAATTCTGCACATTTGAGATTGAGAGATATTCTTGACCATATAGTATGAAGAGAGATATACTTAGTCATAACCTCCTAAGTACCCAAGAGGTTAGCTTTGAATGATTCATAACTTAGACTGTGAGTTAAAGACCATAGCGGTCAATGCATAAGACATTAAGAATATGATAATGATATTTATATGATACTAAGGTATGTTAAGATGTTTTACGATGATGCATATGTTATGTGAAGGATGATGATATTATTCATATGAGGAATTCATGAGGATATATGTTTTATTACGAGAACAACTTGAGCATGTGATCTCTGATGAGAGTATATAGTATTGATGTGTTGATGCTCCCGCCATGATGCGTTATGCAAAATTATGATATTATGATGCTTACAATGCATACGATGAATATGATGCCTTATGTTGATGTTGAATGACTATGCATGCTCTATATGTTTTGTGGCATAAAGCAAGTTTGAAGGAAATCCGGTGTATGTCGTTACGCTGCCGAATTTCCTATCAAGCTTGAGAATTTGAGAAAAGTTTGTGAAAACTCCTGGGTGACACCGGTTCGGCCGAGCACCCCCAAAACAGATGTGACAGAACACTGAGACGCATTTCTCCCGCTACGGTGGGGAGGAAACAAATCCGTGAGGGTATTGACATTGAGCTTGCCAAAGCGGACAATTCGCTGTGTACTAGATACCAGTAGAGCGTTTCAAAGAAGGAAATGATCCTAAGATAGGTGATCCAAGAAAGTTATGTAAACCTCCTCTATTAGCCCATATTAAATCTAGTGACGACTAGTTAGGATTGAGCTCATTCCTAGGCGATAGGTGAGATGTAGTTTGGTGACCAGATTATCGCCGGGCCGGTGAATCGGTTGGATTTTTGGTGGATATGTTAAGAGGGTGGTCTTGAAGAAAAAGAACTTAAGAGCTCTATTTATAAGAAAGATATCACATGAAAATTACTATGCCTCTTTATGCCACATATATGATTCTTGTTTCTTTATGATGTGTCTAAGTATTACGATTTTTGTGTTAATGTGCATATGGTACTGGCATGCATTCATCAAATATCTGTTGCATTCATGTCATTAAGACACATACTAAAAGACACCCACTTCGGATAAATAGATTTGTAAAGCCTAAAACCAATCCTTATGCATGTACACCTTTTTCATAAATAAAACCAAGGTGGCTGGGGACGATGACGATGACACTAGTGTTAGAGTCGGGAATCCCTACTGAGAATCTCGAATGAGTTTCTTATCCCTTCCTTTTCTTCTGTGTCGTCTCTAGACGAGGATTACAATGAGGATCGTGACTTCTTCTGAGGCTCATGCTTGAGGATCACACTAGAAAACGGGGCAGAGGGTCGCTGCAGAAGCATAGATAGCTTAGCTTTTGGGTTGACACTTATCCAACCTCATAGGTGGATAAGGATGACTTCACATATATGGACGTGGTTTGATGTAAATGATGGTACAATGATGTTAGTAGTCTATGTATCTATGAAGATGTGATGATATTATAATTGTTATGTATAATACTATGTTTCATGATTATCAATGGTGTGGTTACTTTTCTTGCACGTTATGGTTATGACGAACGATAGGTTAGTGCGCGGCTCACGTTTTGCTTTCAAGTTTCAAAAAGAAAAATTTATTCGTATTTTCCGCTAAGTATTTTAATGAAAGGTTATAAGGAATGAGACTAAAAGAGTAATAGACTAATGATTAACCTAAATATGTTCTAGAGTATTGGGTTAAAAATTAGGATATTACAGCCACCACTTTACTTATTTGGGCTTTTGAGGTTTCCTTTATATCCTTATTTGTTTCCACTTTGGTTTCGTAGTTCCAAGGCACCGTATGCGTATTCTCATAGCCAAAAGGCATTGGCTTTTTCACAGTGAGTACTACTTTTTTCGGTCTCGGAGCTGGATCAAGTGGCGGTACTCGAAGCACAAAGCGTTCTATCACATTTATTTCCTCAGGAAAAATTGGCCTCTTTTTCACCTGAATTACGCCCAAGTTGAGCAATCCCTGTACACGAGCCTTGAAACCCCAGCAATTTTCTATATCATGGCCGAGACCTCCACAATGGTATAAATAGCTTGATTCCATGTCATACTTCTCATCCTACTTTATTATGGATGCAGATGCTGTGATGTTGTATCCAGCCTCCTTTAAGCCATTGAACACTTTTTCCATCGGTGTTCGAAGACTCGAAACCTTCTTAATCGAAGGTTCGTCTATCTCCAGAGCATTTACCCCACTTTCTCTTTCATGTTTTGGGATCGGATTATTAACAATGTTTGGTTTCGAATCTTCCTGAAAGTCTAGCCTCCCACAAGCAATTAATCTTCTCACTGCCATTTTGAATCCTTCACAATCTTCAATGGAATGTCCGGCAATGTCCATATGATATTTGCAAGTAAGGTTTAGGTTATACCATGCTGGATATGGTGGTTCTAATGGGTGCACTGGATATGCAGAGATCAGGAGGGCATCAACTAGTTTTTGAAAGAGGTTAGCATTTGAAATGGATAGCTTTGGAAAGGGTGGAAGGTTAGGAAATCGATTACGGTTTTGGTTTTGAAAATTTGGTCGAGGTGCTGGGGTATATGTTGGGCGAGTTGGTTGATATGGCCTTATGTGGATGTTGTTAACTTGAGGCTGAGAATGTGGGACAGTGTTTGGGGTTGGTGTGGCTTGGTAAAATGAGTAAGGAGGGAATGATGACATTTGGGGTCGTGGACGCGTTGGTGTATACCTTGAGATGAAGGATTGCTGACCATGCACATAATTCACATCTGTCTCCTTCTTTCTGGGTGGGAAGCTTTTTCTTGTGTCTTCATTGCTCATGGGAAGCTTACCGGCCTTTGCTAAGCTCTCAATTCTTTCTCCAGCAGTTATCAATTCAGAGAAATCCTTGTATGCTGCTCCTACCATTGCCCCGATGTAAGGGGATCCCAAGGTCCCCAAGAAGTAAGAGCACATTTCAGTAGGGATAAGTGGTGGTTGAACTTGCGCAGCCAGGGCTCTCCATCTTTGAGCATATTGCTTGAACGATTCATCCTTCTTCTTCTGCATGGAGCTTAATTACTCCCGGGTAGGTGCCACATCAAGATTGAACTTGTATTGGCTCATGAACAGATCTGCTAATTCTCTCCAACTAGAAATCTTTGAATGGTCTAATTGAATATACCATTCTAGAGCAGATCCAGTCAGACTTTCATAGAAGAAACTGATGAGAAATTTTTCATCTTTTGACCATATTGCCATCTTAGTGCAATAACTCTTCAAGTGAAAAAGAGGATTACCCGTCCCATCGTATTTTGAGAAATCAGGGACCTTGAAGTCTTTAGGGACTATCAGGTCCATAGGCGGGCATAGTTGCTCAATCTCTACACCGCCATAGGAGCTAGGACCTTGGATGGCTTTAATTTGTTCTTGTATCTTGTTCATCCATTCTTCCTTGAATTTCCCCTTTTCTACTTCTGCACGACTATTCTCTGAGAAAAATGACTGTTTCT
Organism: Dalbergia cochinchinensis; assembly: GCA_031216125.1. Lineage (NCBI taxonomy): Eukaryota > Viridiplantae > Streptophyta > Magnoliopsida > Fabales > Fabaceae > Dalbergia > Dalbergia cochinchinensis. Next base: position 28,537,351 of record CM062371.1, read on the forward strand.
GAACGACAGCACGAGGCTGCTCCCAAACAGGGGTAGCATGCCCATGCCCATTAGTATGCACATTTTCTAAGGAACGATAGCCCTCTCCAACTGGTAGCATCAATGGTATCGTAGGTGGCGGTTGTCCATGGAGGTTATTTGGGATTTCTCCTATGTCATTCATCCCTAAGGTGACATTTAGAGCTGCATTTGATATTACAGGCATGCCTAATGTTGAAGCATTTAGTTGCACACCTGCTGGATGAGCTCCCAATAAGTTAAGGGACTCTTGTATAGCCCGTATCATGTCTTCCAGTCTTCCTTAGGTTGTTTAACAGTTCATTCAATTTTCCTCTCACCGCATCAACCTCATTGGTCAAATCTCTTCCGGCTTCAGAAGTAGTTGCAGTTGGAATAGCACTTCCTGTGTTACCATTTCCTCCATCCATTTTAGTCAGAGCTCTGGTATTGTGAATACGAGTTTGATCGGTATCTGTTTTCCTTGGGCGCCCAATGGTTGCAAAATTTTACCTGGACTCAAAGCAAAACCAAAATATTAGTTTTTTCTTTTTATGTATATGGAAAACTAACAGATAAGAGAACAATAGTCATCAAGAGTTCTTTGTGCAAATGAGAATGCCCCGTATCCGTTCTTATGGATATATCATCCTATAAGTCAAGGTACGGTTAATAACAAAATCTCTAGGGAGAATCCACTCCTCTATAGATGCTATATAATGAGCACTAGCAATGCATTTCTTCATGACTGAGCTTCTCATTTTCTTGCACAAGGATGAACAATCTCAAGGCAAAAAATGATTGATCACTTTCTAAGGGAACATTTGATCCTCTATAGAGAGTATCGAGCATACCAAGAGTAATTTGCAATTGACACACAAACATTGAAAATTTTATTCATTTCCAGGCAAAGTTCTGAGTACAAATCATTTCAGAATACATCACACATTTGCTAACAAAGAAACAATTACATCAAAGGGGGCTTGGGTAACTACATCAACAGCTTCATCTTTTTCTTCTTAAGATTTTTAGTGATACTCTCACATGAATCTATGAACTCCACCACTTCTTAAGGTAATTTGAATGGGGGTATCTTATTGATTTGCTCACTCGCCTTCTCAAATCGATAAACAAAATTTGGAATGTAATGACTCAGCTCGTCAGTTAGCTTTCCATATTCTTCTTTCCACTCGAGGGCCTTTTCTCTCCATGATTTCCCAAATTCAGTCGCATCAACAAACAAGTCATGATACTGGTTTGCCGAGGTCCATCCACGAACGGCATCCTATTTTATCTGTGCTAGCATCATTGACAAGTTTTCTACTTCCCCTTCCAGTTCTTTTCTCTTGTCCTTTTCTTTGTTGACCTCTATTTTCAAGTTTAAAATGGTTTTGTCCCTGTTATTGACCTCTTGTTCTACCCTTTTCACCATGCGACTCCTTTTATTGATCTCTTCCTTTAACTTATTCCTTTCTTTCTCAAACACATGGAGTTTTTCTTTTAGCTCTTGGATCTTAGCTAAATGAGTAGTTGGGATCTTTTCTTTGCCTTTCTTGGACTTTGCAACTTCTGTCGTGATAGTACATTCTTCTTTTAAGACTTCGATTTCCTTAGCCATTTTCTCACATCAGCTTTGAAGGGTGACATTTTTCAGATCCGCCGCCTCTTTTTTCTTTTCCAAGAATCGCATTTGTGCCTTCATTATCTCTACTTGGGATGTTGATGGACGTGTTTCTATGGTTTTTATAGGAGCTGAGTTGCTTGGAATATTTTTTAGCTTCCCGATCCTTGCTTTCCTCCACTCTTTGTATTCTTGAGAAAAGGTCAGTCGTTGTTGCCCGAGTTCTTTTCTTCCTAGGATTTTAACATCCTTCCATGCTGTCTTGATCTCTTCTCTTGCTCCATAGTGCTGTTATCCTTCTGATACAAGAAGCTAAACCCCTCAAGTTGCTTTTCTTGTGGTTTTGTTTGAGTCCAATGAAGTTGTTTGAGCACCAATGCAGGCGTGTAGGAGATACATCCCCTTGGACCCATTAAAGGAACATTGTGAAAATCACCACAGCTATATATAACATTTTCTCCATGGTACCAAGGACAAACCCACTTGAAGGAATTTGACTGGATCTCTGAGAACTCCTTTTTCCATGCCGGTGCCTCTTGATGGCTTATCTGCATATGGTGGAAGCTTCCAAATGGATCAGGAAAGAGACCCATGCGATTATTAGCATATACATGGGTCATAAACCAAACATATAACATCGGCAAACAGCACCGTAACCTACCACCATTTTTCTTAAGACAGACCCCCAAGGAAAGGAAGGTATCCGCTAATATGGTTGGAACCGGATTCATGCCTTGTGTCTCAAATTTGAAAAATACATCTATGGCGGCCTGGTCAACAATGTCTGGTGTGAATGGGAATAGGACCAATCCGTAAACAGTTAGTGCCAATGTTCGATTGAAGAAGTCCCAATTTCCTTGTTGGGCCAACATCTGCAGATGGGCTTCAAGAAAACCCTTCTTGATTACCTGAGTGGATCCCCTTACTTCCATTTCCATCCGATTTGCTTTAACTTCAATTATTTTGGCAATCTTTTCTTTACTGACGTAATGCCCCTGATAGAGATACACACTAAATCTTTCTTGAACTGGCAGCCTTATCATAACCATGTACTCCTCTATAGTTGGTGTTGTATCAAAATCAGGTAGTTCAAAACAACAAAGAGAACGATTCCAAAACTGCGAGAGAACGCTTAATGCTGGTGCTTCTACTGGGATAAGCAACAAATCCAATATACGCCCATACGTATCCTTAAAGGATGACCGGACTTCACGAGGCATCAATTGAATCATTTTCTTTACTTGCTCTAGCTCATTATTAGTCACTGTAACTCTGATGTTCCTTTTCCAATCATGTGCATTGCTAGTGTTCATTTGTAATGCTTCCATTTGCTTTGAACCGATAATGACTATTGCTTTATCAAAGTCCAACTGTGGGAAAGAAAAAGATAAATGAGTAAGATCAAAAAGATGAAAAGAAAACAATAAATAAAAATGCATGCTCCAATTGAGAATATGAGATATTTCCCTAAGAAAATGATGATGCATAAACCCAGATAGAGCAAATTATGAATAAGAACAAGAAAAGATAAAAAATGAATACATGTGGTAATTAATAAAATGCTTGTCTATGTTATGTATGCCTAAACACAAAAAAAAACAAAGCATGACCACTTTATGAGATGATGAAATGGCTAATCCTAAATGCAATGTGATAATGTTTTAATGCGAGTGCAACTAATTTAAAGTAAAACATTAAGAAGTACAAAGTATAAGGATGAAAGAAGCATGCTACCTTTGTCCTAATAGGGTAAAATTCTAATGGATTGGGAGTTCTAAGGCCAAGACCCTACTTTCGGTAGTTGCTAGGTTCAACTATTCGTGTGCACATTCATGGTGGATCTAGACTTCTAATCATCATGGTTCCCAGATTGCCCTTGTCTTATAGGACAAGGATCCGACTTTCAAACTAACCACAAGTAAGGATGAACCTTCTCAATATGATTGATTCATAAAGCCAGTAACAATTTGAGCGGCGTCCCAACAACTATCAAGTGAGCATGAAGCCCTTCATGACAATGTCAAGAAACCCCCTATCTTTTGGTTCGCACAGGCTCGGGTATAGAGCCCAAAAAGGTGTGTGAGATAAGTGATTGTGAAGTGTGTGCAGGGAGCATACAAACCTTCCAATCCTAACACTACATACACTCCTGCAAAACAAAGCTACAAACAACAAATATATACAGAACAATAATGGTCATTTATCCTAAGGTTTTAACAAATAAAGCCAACATTATAAACCTATGAAAAAAGAAAAAATAAAACATAAGAAAAAAAACTGTACATAATAAGAAAAGGAAAACAAAAATCAAAAGGCTATACTTAATTTGCACAACTAACTAAAACAAGCTTGACTCTCTTGGAAGTCCTCAATGGAGTCGCCATCTGTCGCAACCGGGATCACGACGGGGACGGCGAACAAAATGAATTTTTATTTTGAAAATTAATGGAGTCGCCACCAAGTTTATTTAAAATTGGAAAAACATTGGAAAAAACCTGTTTATTTTAAAGAATGATCCTTGAAACCAGTTTTGAGTTCGGGAGTCGGTTATGCATAGGGAAGGGTAGGAGTTTAACCCTACGTACCCCTAATACATCCGTCCTTAGACGGTACCTTAGAAAGTTGTACAAATTAATTAAAAACCCCTAAAAAAGGGAAAACAAGAAAAGAGACAAAACGTATTTACAAATTAAAACAAACAAATTAAGAAAGATTAATTTTGGCTTGACAGAGATCGCCTGCTCCTACGTATCCCTTGGTGCAATGGGAAATTCAAAGTCACAGTTCTGTAAAAAAGATTATGGGTTGATAAATTTTATTTATGAAAAAGAATTTATAACAAGAAAATCTGTTATTGCACAGAATCCAAGTTAGCACTAGGCCACTCAATGAATTCCCATGATTTAAATAACAATGAAGGTAACATCTGCTACTCAATCGTCGTTATTGATCATTACATGAAGTAAAAACACTTTTGTGAAGGGATGATTCCTTTAGAAAACAGAATCCATTCTCGCACAGGATTTAAGTTAGCATTTAACTACTCAATAAACCCTTATGATTCAATAACAATAAAGATAACATTTGTTACTCAATTATCATCACTGATCATTGCGCAGATTAGAACAAATCTTGATGAAAATCCATTTGTGCACAGAATACAAGTTAGCACCAGGTTACTCAATGAATCCTTATGATTCAATAATAGTGAAGATAACATTTGCTATTCAACCACCATTATTGAACATCACACAAATGTAAAAAGATTTTAAAAAAGGTTATTTAAAAAAAATTGTTTTATTTCATATTTTTTAAACAAAACCATAATTTTAACAAAAGTTGACCAAGATAATTCACAAATATAGATACACAAATAATTTGGACCAAAAAGCATAAACATATAAAAGAATTAAAATAAACAGAAAATTAATTCATAAACATAGTTACACACACAATGCATAATCAAAAAATCATAAACACAAATACACACTTAATTCAAGCAAAACACAATATATATATATATATATATATATATATATATATATATAAAATCATAAATACAAGCACACAATTAATCCAAGCAAAACACATAAATATATAAAATAATAAAACAACAACAACAAATAATAATAATAATAATAATAATAATAATAATAATAATAATAATCACAAACACACAAACATGTAAAATAAATAAACTAGAAATGCAAGATTATTACAATCACATAATTAATTTAAACACAAAGTATTTAAAAAAAGGAGTAAAATAAAAATAACTAAGCAATTAATTTAACCAAAACATATAAAAAAATTTTAAAAAATAATATTTCATACATGTAAACATAATCTTACAATTTTACATAACATGTAAAATAACTAAACTAAAAAAAAGGTACTAATTACTATTTTTATTTTTTCCTTTTTTAAAAAAAACTTTTTCAATTAATAGAAACACTAACACTAAATTGATCAAAAAAAGAACTTGTTTTTTTTGTTTTTTTGTTTTTAATTATTTTTACTTAATTCCATTCAAACAAGCATATTAGAAAATCCTCTTTTTTAATTAAAATACCCAAACATTTATTATAAGCTCAAAGTGAACAAGACTTTTTGTTTAGACTTAAACTAAATCAAACCTAAAAGTTTTTTTAAAAAAAAAAACTCACTTCAATTATGAACTAACAAAATTAATTCATAGACAAAATTATTTATATAAGTAAAAACACTAACAAAATATAATAATTAAAGACTAAAAGTAAATCAAGGGTCCTAATTTCCAATGTTCTTTTTTTCTTTTTTAGAGGTTTTAAACATAAAATTCACTAAAATATTAAACAAATTATTACATCAATTCCTAAAACAGTTTATTTAATTCCACTCAAAAGAACATCAACTCTCTCTTTTTTTTAAAAAAAAAACTCAAACTAAACTAATTCCTAAATAAACAAATCTAAAAGCCAAAATTAAACAAGCAAATAAACTCGAGTTTAAACACATAATTTGGAAATTTATTCTAAAAATAATACTAACCCAAACTAAAATAAATCTTAAAACTCCTTTTTTTAATTTTATTAATTTAAATCTACCCCTAAATTAACTCTACCCACTCGCTACACACACTCACACGCTCACTCACTCACACACACATGAACACACGCTCACCCACTTCCACTCTCACTCATAGAGACACACACACATGTACACACGTGTTCCCTTTCCACTAACTCACACATATGCACGCTTGCACAGCCCACTAGACACGAGGCACACACACGGGTCAACACAAAACTTCCTTCTTTCCCAAAACATGTTCACAGACACAGAAAACATATTGAGAAAAATGTTAAGAGAAAGAAAGTGAGAGATACAGAGGGTGAGTGGAATAGAGAGAGAGAGGGAAGAGGCCGCAGCCATGGAGGGAAGGGACGACGAACTGCCACCGCATGAAGGAGGAAGGAAAGGGGAAGAGGGGTGGTGGCAGCGAAGTCGCGGTTGGGGAAGAAGGCCACGCGGCTGCGATCGAGAAGAACCGCACAGCCGCCACAGCGAGGAAGAGAACTGGCGCAGGCACACGGCGGAGCTCGCCAAAGGGCTGGTGGAGGTGTGACTCTGGCGGTTCGCAAGGACAGCGGTGGTGGTGGTGGTTTCGATTCGCGATCCGAGGCGGATCATCTGCGATCGAAGTCTTGAGTTCGCGATTTGGGGAGGAAGTTCATGGCGGTTCTCGGTCTCAAGGTCGCGACGGGAGGGGCAGTGGCAATACGGCGGGTGAGAGAGGAAGGTGCATGCAGCCGCGGCATGGGTGTCTGGATCGAAGGAGGCTGAAGGCCACAGATCTCGCGGTGTTTGGCGGAGGATGGTGGCAGAGCTCGTGGTGGTTTGGTGATTTGAGGGGATGAGATGGGATGATGGTGAAAAAGAAGAAGATGGAGAAGGAAAATGGTGGTTGAGGGTGAGATTGTGAGGAAGCCGCGGCGGTGGTGGGGTGACCACGGCCTCCCTCCCCTATTTCTTCCCTTTTTTTTGGTTTTTTGTTAATTCCGTTTTATACTGATGTTTGAAAAAAAAAGGAATAATAGCTACAATGCTGCTGATATTTCACCTCTGTTGTATGCTGGACTGAATTGATGGTTCTTTCCCTGATATGACTTTGATGTGCTTGAAGTTTTGCTGCTTGTTGTGTTCCCAGACTAATGGTGTAGCTATCTTTGTGACCTTTTCTCTTTTTTTTGAAATTGTTCTCTGATTAATTGCTGAGCTCTTTTTTGAAAATGAAAATTGTAATAAAAAAATCCCCCGTTCCCCTATTGTTCTTGATGGTTACATATAGAGCTCTCCCGTTTATCACCATCATTGATCACTATTATTACAGGTTGGCTAGTGCGATCCTTCCTCTGCAAAGTGAAAGACATAATTATGGTTGAACAGGTGGAGAGGGTATCATCATTATGTCCACCATCATCATTGTGCAAGGAGTGGAGAGGTGCATCATTGTGTCCTCCACTCCAGTCACCTTTTTTCCTCTTTTATTATTTTTTCATTTTTCATTTTTTATTTTTTTGTATTTTATTCAGAAGAGGAAAAAGATTATAACAGAGATAGGCTAAAACGAGAGAAGTTTTTATTATTTATTATTTTTCTATTGGGCAGAAGATTTTTTTTAAAAAAAAAGCTAATAATAATAATAATAAAAAGAAATGGGTTGAACACAGTTTTTTGTATTTTTCAAATGGGCTGAATTTTTTTACTAATGAAAACAGGCTAAAATGATTGGGCCTCTCCTTTTTTATGTGTCTGAAGCAAAAATGCAAAACAATAATAAATGGAAATTAACAGGTCTAAAAACACAACAAAGAATTATCAATAAAATTTGAAATTGTTTGCAACTTTATTCGAACAAAACATTCAATATGGGCTAAACTCGAAAAATATGCTAAAAGATTTTTGTTTTTGTTTTATAGGTCGGACAAAATCGAGTGTTCACAAATATTGTTTCGATTCTTCCTAGTCAAAGGTTCTTCGAAATGCCATCCAATGTCATCACTTGGAGCACCTTCCAGCCTCCCTACTGGAAACTCTTCTCTTGGTGGCATTGTAAAAGTTTTACAATACCTGCTCACAAAAATATATTATAATTAATAACTTAATTTAAGACAAAATTGAAATATCACAACCTAATTAATTTAACACAAAATATTTAAGTAAAAATTACATTATATATAAATGTTAAAATAAAATAAAATTCACATCCTCATTTTTTTCCTTCTGAAATTATTTTATATAAATAAAAATATCTTCAAAACACACTTTTTGTTCAATATATTTTATTTTAATATGAGATTTAAGTGCTGTTTTCTTGTTTATCTCCTCCTAAAATATTTTATTTTTTCAAAAAAAGCATCCGCTAAAGCCTCTTTGCATAGATATATATGCTTAACTATATTATATATAGAAAAAGAATTAAAAAATGAAAACAGGAACATCCTCGTGCTGCACGCTAAGCACGATCTCTTATTCATACACACTTAACTATATTATATTATATATATTATTATATTATATACAGAAGAAATTGAAAAATTGAAAAAACACTGGCCGATCCTTTTCTTTAGCTCTTCACTTCTTTTACACTCTTCTTATTATATTTAATTGTATTATATACAAATATGCTAAAATGAAAAACTCCAACCCATGGTCTTCTTCATCTTTCGAGGCGTGGAGGCGTGGAGCACCACCACTGATATAACTCCTTTTCTTAATCTTCCCATTTTTTTCATTTTTCAAAATGAAAGAACCATAACATTCCTCCCCTCAAGTCACAAAGAACACAGATCTACATTTATTGACATAAAAAAAAATTCGAAAATGGCAAAGGCAAAGAACATAGAGCTTACTTCTTCTGGGCGGCTAGCATTCAATGATTATAGCTGCAAACTTGATGAAGAGCGATGGAAAGTACGAAATTGAAGGGGACTAATCTTTCCACAATCACAAAAACAAGGTTCATTTTTGGGTTGGCATCGAACCCCTCACCCTCCTCTTCCTCTTCCTCTTCCTCCGGCGGCCACCACCCACTTTGCAAGGCTTCTGTTGCCGACTTGCTGCCAACAATACTATCTGTCTCTCATATCGTCTTTGAGAGAACAACCGTGGAGAAGAGAGCAAATAGAGAGGTAAAGTTTCTAAATAAGTGAATGGGTTCAAGTTAGATTTTTCATCCCGGTTAACCATTTGTCTGAAGTGATAGAGAATCTTTTCTTTTTCCTTTTCATCTGACTGAGTCATTGGACTGGGAATCTTTCCTTTGAAAAGTAAAAAAAGGACAAAATTGGTGTACTGAAAGGCTGAAACAGGGGAGGTTTTGTTTGATGCGTTTTGTTGTGGCCGCAACACTGTGACGTTGTGGCCGCAACACCGATACGTTGCCATTTTTTCTGTGATTTAAATTCACACCGTAATTGCGGTGCGATGCCGTTGCGACCACTGCCACAACTGCAATATTGCGGCCGCATCATGTGATGCGGTCCGCAATTTAGAACACTGGTAGAGAGTGTTAGCTCATTTTAGTGAAACTTGCAGCCACAAAGAAAGAGAGAGAAACACAACCAACCCGTTTTCATCTTCCTTATCTGAACAGTCTCCATAGATCGGCATTTTCCAAGTCATTCACCGTTGGATCAGGCTGGAATTTGGACTGCAGGTTCCTGACAGTGGCTCTTCATTCTAAATGGTCGGATCCTCGAGAAAAGGTCTGGAGTACGAGATATTGAGCTCAAACAGAGGTTCTATTTTGGTTTGGAGAGTCAGTTTTTCTAGTTCAAGTTGTCTTTGTAAATTGGTAGTTGCGAAATTGTTCACTGTTGGATTAGGCTGAAACTTTTACAGTAGGTTCTTGGTGTTGGGTTCTTCATTCTGGATGGTTAGATCATCGATAAGAGGTGTGAGATATTATTTCGCACCGAAGTTCTATTTTTTATTTGGAGAATCACTTCCTTGGTTCAAGCTGTCACCGTAAATCGGTGTTTATGAAACCGTTCACCGTTGGATCAGGTTGAAACTTGGATAAAAGCTTTTAGACATCTGGCTTTTCATTCTAACGGTTGGATCGTTGAGCCGAAGTCTAGAGAAGGAGGTACTAGTCTCGGATAGTAGCTCTAATTTTGGGGTATTTTATATATTCCTTGTTCTCAATTTTGAGTATTGGTGTTTGGTTGGTTTAGCTTATTGTTAGCATGATTTGTGCACATATTTGAGACTTTCTTGTACCCGTTTTGATCATAGTGGAGCTATTTCTTTGGTCTGGACGACCCATGATTTTTATCTCCCACATTGAAGGAATTTTTCAACGTGCGTTGTCCCTATTATTCTGGTTTATTGTGTGTGTTGATTGTTGCGATAATTTTACTAGAATAGTTGCTCCTCTTGTTCTTATAAGTAGGGAATTGTGTGTTTAATTTCCCAACATTTGGCATCAAAGCTCATTCTTGGGCATTATTGATTGTAGCTTACTTGAATAATGGAGGCAAATATAAGTAGAATGGTTTGCTTGAATGGTACTAATTATCATATATGGAAAGACAAGATGAAAGATTTGTTGTCTGTTAAAAGTCTGCATATGCCTGTATTTGCTACACAAAAACCAGATTCAAAAACTGAAGAAGAATGGGAATTTGAGCATCAACAAGTTTGTGGTTTTATTCAGCAATGGGTAGAAGATAATATTTATAATCACATTGCTAATGACACTCATGCTAGAACAATGTAGGAAAATATTGAATCCTTATATGCTTCCAAGTCTAGGAACAAGAAGTTGTATTTGTTGATGAAACTGGGATACAAGGAAGGGTCTTCCATATTTGATCACTTGAATGAGTTTCAGGGAGTTTTAGATCAGTTGTCAGGCATGGGAATCAAGTTTGAAGATGAGGTTCAAGGACTTTGGTTGCTAAATACTCTACCAGATTCTTGGGAGACATTCCGTATCTCTCTTACTAATTCTGCTCCTAAAGGTGTGGTAACAATGCAACTTGTGAAAGGCAGTGTCTTGAATGAAGAAATGAGAAGGAAGACTCAGGGTTCTTTATCTTACTCAGAGATGTTGGTTACAGAAAATAGGGGGAGAAGTCAGAACAAAGGCACAAGGGGTGGAGGTAAAAGCAGAAGCAAGTCCATATCAAGGTAGAAAAATGTTGAATGTCATTATTGTCATAAAATAGGACACATCCAAAAGAATTGCTTTCTTTGGAAAAGGGAGAACAAAGATGAGCAAGTGAAGAAAGAAAATAATAATGACCGTGTGTCTACTACTACTTCAGATGATCTTCTCATTCACTACCAGAAAAACTACCGTTATCGATGGATTTTTCGAGTTACCGATGAAAATAGTAATTACCGATGGATTTTGTCAACCGGTAATAACGTCGTCGGAAACACATACCTACGGAAAAAATCCGTCGAAAATTTTTACCGACGGATTTTCAATGGACTTTTAGTAAAAAATCCATCGGTAATTAGATTGCCAAATTCGTCAAGAAATTCATCAACAGAAATTTTTATTGACAGATTTTTTATTTATTACCAACGGATTTTCCGTCTGTAAAATGAAATTTTAAGTAATAATTTTTAAATTTACGAACGGAAAATCCGTCAGTAATTTTTCATCGATAATTATTAATTCTGAAATTTAAATTTTATTTCTTTTTTACTTTATCGACGGATTTTCTATCGATAATTGTCAATTCTGAATTTTCAACTTTTATTTCTTGTTTTATTTTATTGACAAATTTTCCGTCGGTAATATTTTTAATTTAATTTAATTTTTTTAATTTTACCGACTGAAAATTTGTCAATAATTGTCAATTCCGAATTTTCAAATTTTATTTCTTGTTTTATTTTACGATGGATTTTTCGTCGGTAATATTTTTTAATTTTATTTTGTTTTTATTTTACCGATGAAATTTTCGTCGGTAATTTATTTTCAAAAATAAATATTTTACAATTTTTAGGTTACCTGATTATTTAATAGATTATTTTTTATTTAACAATAATTATAAATATATTTAATAATAACAAATTATAAAAAAAATACTCAATAAATAAACACAATATAGTTCCACCATCGTCTACAAATGTACAAGCATAAAACACAAATGCATTAAAGTCTACAAACATAGATATAAAGAAGTCAACATATGATCAATAAAGAAAAAACAGTAACTCAAATCAAGAGAAGTCAGCAGCATCGTCACTGTCACCATCACCATCGCCGCCGCCACCACCATCGTCCTCATCATCATCAATGTCTGGTGGTGCAGAAGAGCCTGCCTACATCTTCTGCCACAAAGACATCATCTCCTTCCTCATCTGCTTTCGTAATATGATCTCCAAAGCCTTTTCGTTATCTTTGATGTTCTTTTTCACCTCTTCCAACTCTGCTGAGTCACCACATCCTTCTCATGCATACGATGAAGTTTCACATGAGCAAGTGAACTTGCTCACGGACCTCATCATCATTAATGGTGGATCTATTGCCTGTAGATGCCCCAGTGACAAAGGCAGTGGATAAACTACTCGCATAAAATGACCCCATGTTGTAGATGCAGTTCTTGTAAAGACTGCCGACTACCTCCTGCCACAACTTGTCCTCATCAATTGTTGGCAGTCTTCACCGCTGCGATCCTCTGTTCTCACTGGTTCGTGGCCTCCTAATAGCACTGCTCAAGGTATGCTATAAAAAAATAAAAGTAATGACGGTCAAATATATGTAATAATAAATTAAATAAATATATATAAAATCACTAAGTGCACAGAACATATATACCCAAACATTCTCTGAGCGAGGATCGACCCACGTCTTCTCTAGATTGCGCGTGTGAGTCTTTCTAAACAACTCATTTTGTGTAGGTGTCCTCTTCAGCTCATTGCTCTGCATTTCGAGTGAAACACGTAAAACATTAATATGATCAAATATAAATTTAACAAGAGGAATTAAAAGATGTTTAAAATAATGACTAAACCATCCGATGATGCGTAGACTCGATACTAGCAGAACCACCACAATGAAGGGAGCCACCTTTATGCGACGCTTGGCTCTCCTTGGCCGTCAAAGACTTTGCTTTGAACTTGTCACTTCTCTAGTATTGCCACAATAAGGTTTGCTAAACTAATTATTCAGAGTAAATCAATCTGCACAAAGCCCAAACCTAACATTCATAGGATCTGCAGCAAAATCAGAATGAGTTTGGTCAAAGTGTTTCCAGGCTTCACCATGAGAAAGGTAGGCATGACACCATCGTTTCTCTTATTCTCAAAGTGTCATCTCATGTGAGGTGCTGAGCTCATTGAAGCATACAACCTTTTTAACTTTGGAATTAGGGGCAAATAGTGCATTTTTTTTGTAGGGAACATCCTTATATCTTCCATTTCTAGATCTTTTTGGTTTGAACCTAGGGTTTTCACAAAATTTGCATTCAGTTAGGTTTGCATCATCTTTGTAGTGTAACATACATCCCTTCAAACAACAACCTATTTTTTTTTTATTTTAGCCCGAGTTTTGAAACTAATTTCTTGGCCTGATAGAAATCCTTTGGAATAGAACTAGGCTGTGGACTAATCTCACTGATCAATGTTGCCCATTGCTCAAACGAATTTTGACTTTGGTTAGCTTCTGATTTTATAACTAACACCCTAACCGCTAGAGACAACTCTGAGTGTACATACCGTTCCCACAGAAGGGCCTTTACAGCCTCCAATATATAGAAATATTTCTCAGTCTCGACATTAGAAGCCTCAACAAACGGTTCATAATTTGCATGAATTTGAGGACCAACTGCATCACAAATCATTTCCTTACATTGTCTAGAGTTATCCTCCCAATTAACATTTCCCGTGACATGCTCACCAATATTAACTCTACTTGAACTACCTCTAGCATAGGTATTTTCAACACTAGCATGTTCAAAATTTTGTGTGGCAACTTCTCCATGCTAGTCCAAACCAAATAATTTGTCATAAAATCATCCTTATACAAGTGATACCTATTGGTGTCCATAACAAAATATTTCCTACACTTGCACCTAGCACAGGGACACCTAACTTTCTACTCATTCATAAATTGAACTGTCTGACAAGCCACTCTTATAAATTGTTCAACTCCCATATAAAAATCAGGTTTGATTCCCCCTTGATTGGGGTGCACCATGTCATACATCCATAGTTTGTTTGTAGGATTCATAGTTCTTGGATGTATAATTTAACCTAATAAATTCATTTAAAGTTTCAGAAATTAAAATTTTATTTAATTATAAACATCTTTCAACAAATTATCTTCTGAAAGTATAAGTCTTTTAAGTAAATAGATTGTGCTCTTTAACTTCACAAAATTTCGACCAAACCTCCTCTTAAACTAAGACATCCTTAGAAATTGATTGCAATATATATATATATTGCAACATGGATTTCCCTTATAACATCACAACATGGATTTCCATCAATCTCTGCATACACAATCAATCTCCACAGCAAATAATACAAACAAGTCGAGAAAAGACCTCTACGCCTTTCCCTCTAGTCATACAATCTCCATTTTCTACAACTCTATCTTAGAAAGCATAAATCTCCATCCTAACAAAAATATAATTAAATAAGGAGAATAAATAATTACTTACCTTAATGTCGACAAAAGAAATATATGCTCCCCGAAGAAATGCTCCAACTGAATTTGACGTTCTCTAACAAACTCAATTATGTAAATTAATAAATCAGTTAATCAAAAATTCGTCAAATATAACCTACATTTCTCATACATTATACACATAAGTAGATTATATGATTTTTAAAGGAGAGTTGAACCAATTTTGAATAATCCCCTTTTTTCTTTTTTGCCTTTATATTTCTCCATTCAAAATAAACAAAGACCACCACGGTAAAAAAAGGAGGAAGAGTTGCAAAATTTGCTATTCCTTGAAAGTTAAGTGTGCTTCCTAAGTTTGTTTGGTGTACAATTAAACTTAAAGGTAACAACTTCCTAAATTACTTATCACATTTATAAGAGAAAGGGAGCAAAACCTTGAGAAATGTCTAAGTCCATAATTGAAACCAAACAAACAAAGAGGAGGAGGATGTGATGGAGCTTCCAAACACAAGAAAAGTGTTGTAACATATCATTTCAACTAATGAGATGCAAATCAACAAGCTGGCCATAGGAACTTAAAAATTTGAAAAAAAAAAAACAAGAAAAGATGCTCATTGGTGCAAAGGGAGGAGACAGTGGCGGTAGGAGGGCTCAGGCTACGGGCTCAGGTGGCGGTGGGCAGGCTCCAACGACGGGCTGGGCGGGCACGACTGGGATGGGTTGGATAGGCTTAGGCAGACCTGCGGGCGGTGGGTGAGGCCAGCGGGCGCGAGTGGCTGGTGTGGGCGCGGGTGGTTGATGCGGGCGCAGGTGGCCGGTGCTGGCATGGGTGAGATGCGGGCACCGGTGAGGATGGCGAGTGCGAGTAGCGGTTACAAGCGTGGGTGGTCGGCGCCGACTCAAGCAGCAAAATCGGTAGTCGGTGGAGCAATGAAGAACTTTGTGTGAGGTAAGTAAAGTGAGGAGAGAGAGTGAAGAGAAAAAATGAATGACAAAAGTACATAGTGTGTCATATAAACCCATTACCGACGGAAAATTCGTCGATAAATTTAACAGCAGGAATTTTTAAAAAATATAATTACCAATAGATTTTCTGTCGGTAAAAATCAATTTCGAAAAAAAATAAAATTATCGACGGATTTTTCGTCAGTAAAAGTCAATTTAAAAAAATTAAAAATAAAATTACCGATGAATTTTTTGTTGGTAATATTTGACTCGATTATTTTTATAATTCTAATTTATCACCGACGAATTTTTCATTGGTAAAATTAATTTTTTTTAAAAATAATTCAAATTAATTATGGACAGATTTTCCGTCGATAAAATCAATTTTGAAAAAATTAAAAATAAAATTATCGATTGATTTTTCATCGATAATATTTGACTCTATTATTTTTATAATTCTAATTTATTACCGACGGATTTTTTGCCGGTAAAAGTAATTTCTGAAAAATAAAAATAAAATTACTGATGGATTTTTCGTCGGTCATAAAATTTATTAAAAAAATTGTAAAATATAAATTATCGATGGATTTTCCGTCGTAACACGCGTGCCTTGTTTCCCACGAAATGGTGCCAAAATTATCGACGAAAAATCCGTCGATAACGTCCTCGGAACAAAAAAAAAAAATTTTGCTCGGATTTCTGGTTTTCCATTGGTAAATTCGTCAGTAATACCGATGGTAAAATTCCATCGGTAACCCGTGTTTTTCTTGTAGTGATTGTAGGATATGAGAATATGATTAATATAGTATTTGATGAGTCTGACTGGATAATTGACAGTGGTGCCTCGATACATGTTACACCAAGGAAGAAGTTATTCACGTCTTACACTTTAGTGACTATGGAGTGCTAAAGATGGGCAATGATGTCTTGGCCAAGGTAATTGGTATGGGAGATGTTTGCTTAGAAACTAATGTTGGAATGAAGTTGTTGCTAAAGAATGTTAAACATGCTCCATATCTCTGCTTGAACTTGATTTTTGTTAGAAAGCTTGATGATAAAGGTTATATTAGCACATTTGGCAGTAGTTAATGGAAGCTCACTAAAGGCAACTTGGTAGTGGCTTGAGGAAAGAAGACCTCAAGTTTGTATGTGATGAAATCCACAATTGCAAAAGGCCGTGTGAACACTATTGAAAGCAAAGAAGCTTCAGAGTTATGGCATAGAAGGCTTGGTCACATCAGTGAAAAAGGACTCAATTGTTTGGCTTAAAAAGGATGTACTTTCTAGTTTGAAGAATGCAGAGTTGGAAAAATGTTCTCATTGCATGGTTGGAAAATAGAGAAGATTATCCTTCAAGAAGCATCCTTCTTCAAGGAAGTCAGATTTCTTGGAGTTAGTGTACTTTGACGTTTATAGTCCATTGAAGGAGAATTCATTTGGTGGTGCTCTTTACTTTGTGACATTCATTGATGATCACTCAAGGAAGCTTTAGGCTTATGCTTTAAAGACTAAAAACCAAGTCTTAGAGAAGTTCAAAGAATTCCAAGTTTTGGTTGAGCGATAAGTAGGAAAGAAACTTAAATGCATTCGTACTGATAATGGTGGTAAATATTGTAGACCATTTGATGAGTATTGTAAATTGCAAGGCATTAGGCATGAAAAGATACTTCCTAAAACACCTCAGCTGAATGGTTTGGCGGAGAGGATGAATAGAATATTAATTAAAAGAGTTAGGTGTATGCTTACTGAAGCAAAGTTGCCTAAGTATTTCTGGGGAGAAGCATTGCTCATAGCGGTGCATGTGATTAATCTAAGTCCTATAGTTGCTTTGGATAGTAATGTTTCAAATAATGTGAGGTTTGGCAAGAATGTCTCTTATGATCACTTAATAGTTTTTGGGTGCAAAGTATTTGTGTACGTTCCAAAGGATGAGAGATCTAAGTTGGATGTGAAGACAAAGTAATGCATCTTTGTTAGATATGGCCAGGATAAGCTTAGTGATAGGCTCTATGACCTAATTAATTAAAAGCTTGTGAGAAGCCGTGATGTGGTGTTTGCAAAAGACCAAATCATTGAAGATATTGAGAAAGTGATGAAGACTGAATCTCAGCATAACAGTGACTTGATCGACGCAGATCCAGTCCAACCACCACATGCACAAGAACTAGCAGAGAATCAGGCACAATATCATTTGCAAGAAGATGACCATAGGGTTCATGATGACTAGCAGATGGGAGATCATTTAGATGCTCCAATGGATGATGTTGTTGATGATCAACATGAGATGCATACAAATCCGCCTATTACACTTAGGACGTCTACTAGAAAGATACAACCTTCAACTAGGTATCCTTCTGATGAGTATGTGACCTTGACTGATGGGAGAGAGCCTGAATGTTATGAGAGCCTGAATGTTTGAGCTTGTGAAATTGCCTAAAGGTAAAAGAGCTTCGCAAAACAGGTGAATATATAGACTGAAACATGAAGGAAATTCTTCTTCCCTAAGATATAAAGCTAGATTGGTGGTTAAAAGCTTTAGGCAGAAAAAAGGTATTGATTATGATGAGATTTTTTCTTTGATTGTGAAGATATCCTCTATCAAGACTGTTTTGAGTTTAGCTGTAGGTCTTGATTTAGAGATACAACAGGTGGCTATAAAAACTGCTTTCCTCCATAGTGATCTTGAGGAGAAAATCTACATGGAGCAGTCTAAAGGTTTTATAGCAAAAGGGAAAGAAGATTATGTGTGCAAACTCAAGAAAAGCTTATATGGCTTGAAGAAAGCTCCGAGGCAATGGTATAAGAAGTTTGAGTCAATAATAGGAGAGCAAGGCTACAAGAAGACTACTTCAGATCATTGTGTTTTTATTAAACAATTTTCTAGTGATGATTTTATTGTCCTTTTGTTATATGTTGATGACATGCTTATTATTGGTCAAAATGCTTCAAGAATTGATAGGTCGAAAAAGCAACTTGGAATGTCATTTGTAATGAAGGATCTCAGACCAGCAAAGCAGATTCTTGGTATAAGAATCATTCGGGATAGAAAAGAAAAGAAAATTTGGTTGTCACAATAGAAATACATTGGAGCCATGCTGCAAAGGTTTCAAATAGAGAAAACTAAGGCAGTTAGCACTCCTCTTGCTGCACACTTCAAATTGAGTTGCAACCAAAGTCCATCAGATAAAGAAGAAAAGAAAGACATGGAGAGAGTTTCATATGCTTCAACCGTGGGTAGTTTGATGTATGCTATGGTATGCACTAAACTAGACTTAACTCATACTGTTGGTAGTGTTAGCCGTTTTCTTTCAAACCCAGGAAGAGAGCATTGGAATGCAATGAAGTGCATTATGAGATATCTCTGTGGTACTTCTAGCTTGTAGTTATGTTTTGGAAATGAGAAGCCTTCTCTAATTGGTTACACTGATTTAGACATGGCAGAAGATGTTGATTCTAGAAGGTCTACTTCAGGTTATTTGATTACATTTGGAGGTGGAGTTGTAGCTTGGCAATCTAAGTTATAAAAGAGTGTTGCTTTATCCACTACAGAGGCTGAGTTCATTGCCATTACCGAAGCGTGTAAGGAGATGTTTTGGATGAAGAAGTTCTTACAAGAACTTGGCTTTACTTAAGAGAGATATTTGCTATTTTGTGATAGTCAAAGTGCTATACATCTTGGTAAAAACTCAACTTTTCATTTGAGATCCAAACATATTGATGTGAGGTATCATTGGATACGTGATGCTTTGAATGCTAAGTTGTTGGAACTTGAAAAGGTTCACACTGATGAGAATGGTTCAGACATGATGACAAAATCTTTGCCAAGTTGGAAGTTTGAAGCCTGTTGTTTGATCACCGGTTTGGCGGTTACCTCCACATAGTCGTGAGGGGGAGATTTGTTGGGTTGGGCTCCTTTGCTATGTGGAGAAAGTCCAAAATGAGCAAGTCCAAGAATACTCAACTTACCTGACTAAGAGGGGGCTGCTAGGGTAGAGAGTGTTAGCTCATTTTAGTGAAACTTGTAGCCATAAAGAGAGAGAGAAGAGAGAGAAACACAACCAACCCATTTTCATCTTCCTTGTTTGAACAGTCTCCTTAGATTAGCGTTTTCGAAGTCATCCACAATTGGATCGAGTTGAAATTTAGACATCCGGTTCTTAACAGGTGCCTCTTCATTTTGAATGGTCGAAGCATGAAGAAAGTTCTGGAGTGTAAGATATTGAGCTTGAACAGAGGTTCTGTTTTGGTTTGGAGAATTAGTTTTTCTAGTCCAAGCTATCTCTGTAAATTGGTAGTTATGAAGTTGTTCACCGTTGGATCGGGCTGAAAACTTTTACAATAGGTTCTTGGTGTTTGGTTCTTCATTTTGAACGGTTGATCGTTGATAAAAGGTCTAGAGTGTGAGATATTGATTTCGCACCGAACTTCTATTTTTATTTGGAGAATCACTTCCTTGGTTCAAGCTGTCATCGTAAATCGGTGTTTGTGAAGCCGTTCACCGTTAGATCGGGCTGAAACTTGGATTAAAGGTCTTAGACATTTGGCTTTTCATTCTGAGCGGTTGGATCATTGAGATAAGTCCAGAGAAGGAGGTACTGGTCTCGGACAGCAGCTCCAATTTTGGGGTATTTCACATATTCCTTGTTCTCAATTTTGAGTATTGGTGTTTGGTTGGTTTAGCTTGTTGTTAGCATGATTTGTGCACATATTTAAGACTCTCTTATACCTGTTTTGATTATAGTAGAGTTATTTCTTTGATCTGTACGACTCGTAGTTTTTATCTCTCACATTGAGGAAATTTTTCCATATTAAAAATTCTTGTTGCATTGTCCCTATTGTTCTGATTTCTTGTGTGTATTGATTACTATGATATTTTTACTAATATAGTTGCTTCTCTTATTCTTGCAAGTAAAAAATTGTGTTTAATTTCCCAACAACTAATACCTTTAATTAACCCCTGATTAGGTACACTTACCGGCCTCCATTGTCTACTACCATTCATTGGTGCATTGAATCCTCGACTACTCTCCCAATTGAATTTAGCTTTTGTAATCGATAATCCATTCATTTTCCTAATGGCTCTTTCTACCCTTACTTTAGTCTCATACCTAATAAAGGCAAAAGGCAAGCTTGAATTTGTACAATTTTTCTTGGATATGAAAACATTCCCAATCTCCCAGTCCATCCAAACATCTGGAATAGCAAACCCTCGCGATTGTTTTCGGAGGTTCTCGATGAAAATAGTAAATGTTCACTTCTCCAAACCCCCAAATTCATCCTCCTTAGAATTTGCATCTCCTCTAATCTATTTGCCACCCGTCATTTGATACTTTCTAGGTTGCCATGCGATATGACCATTTCATACTGATCGGTTGGGGTGTGCATACTCTCTCTCCTAGAATATCTCTATCTATGCCATATTCTCTCTTTTTTTAGTCCACGTCATCCACAAAGTTCCGACTTGTCTGCCATTTCTAGCGTTTCTGTACAAGTAACATTCTACTTAAATACAAGAAATTACAGAAACCTTTCCAACCATCCTTATATTAAGATAACTTTGTGAGTCTTCCATGCTCTTAACGATCCATCCTTGTTGCCATTTTCGCTTTGCAAGATAAACCTGTGTTCTCAGCAATAATCATAGTAACCAGTTTTTTCAACAATACAATCAAGAATACCATCAAGGGAGTGGTTATTGCGACATTGTAATTAATGGATTATTATTTAAATATTCTAAAATGCCCTTCACTCTTTTTCAATTAAATTAATAACATGTTATGATTTTATGTTCAATTCATACTTAATATTATTATTAATATTTTTGTTCAATTTTTTATTTATGTAGTATTTTATTTTATAAAAATCTTATTTTTCACTATTTTTCTCATGAAATATATTAAATTTATATTTTTATATAAAGACCAAACATTTTTGTAACAATGTTTTAAAATTTAAAATAGTGTTTCAAATTGAATTAAGTTTGTTACTTTGAATAACTTTCTTTAAGCATACTAGTATTTTTGTTGCCTTTTCATTTTAATTTTTTCTATAAGTATGATATGAAATAAAAAATCACTATCACTGTAGTAATATAAATTTTGACAAGTATTAAAAATTTTAATGAAATAAAATATTTCTTAATAATAATTTTAAAATTTGATTTTCAATGTAAATGTAAAAAAATGTAGTATCATCTAACAATGTGTCATTTTATTTAATGAGTTTAATATCTCATATTTTTAAAACACATTTAATGATGTAAAAATATGTTATCAAATATTAGTAGAAAGTTTATTGTAAATAGTGTATAAAATTTTTAAACAGATAACTTTTTTTTTGCATTATATTACCCTAATTTTTAAGAATAAAAATAAAAATAAAGGCCATAATAAGAATTGAGAGATCGACACTGAAAATGTATAATGTAATATGCTTTTAATTCTAAATTAAATTATATAAAAATAATAGGAAGAATCTTTGAGTATTTATGTTGCATATTACAATTTATTTTTTATTTTTTAAATTATTCATTATCTAATATCTAATATGTAATTTAATTATTATTATGTAGATAATTATTACCTAATAAAAATATAATATCAGAAAAAAGAGGGACCAAAAGCCAAACAAAAATTAAGAGGAATTAAAACCAAAATGATCTATTATACTTAAAGAAAGTTATTTGAAGCAAAAAGTTAATTTCTATTTGACTATTTAAGATTAAAAAAATCAATTTGTTACAAAAAAATTGTGACCTTTATCTGAAAAAATAAATTTAATATATTTCATGAGAAAATGAGTAAGAAATGAAAAGATTTTCATAAAATAAAATATTACAAATAAAAAAATGAACAATAATATATTAATAATATTAAGTATAAATTAAACATAAAATAATAATAATTATTAATTTAATTATGAAATATAGTAAAGGGCATAAACACTTAAGTAATAATTTATTAATTTGAGTGTTGCAATAGTTATAGGGTTGTGTCAATAGCCACTTCCTACCACCAAGGCTGTAACACCCTAATATTTAACCTAACACACCTAGAACGTATTCAAGTTAATTATTAGTCGTTACTCCTTTATTCTAGTTTCTTAATCCTAACTTTATTAGCCGTTACTTTTTTGTTCCAGTTTCTTAATTCTAACTTTTAGAAAATACTTAGTGAAAATACAAGTAAATTTTTTTTTATAATAAGAGATGAAAACGTATTATGAAATAAGAGATTGGTTTGAGACATGATTGGAATCATATTATGAATAAATGTGTATATGTGCATTATGCATGCATTTGGAAAAAGAAAAGTGAATGATACATATATGTGGCAAAAGAGAATACGTGAACTTCAATCGTGCATGTTCTGACATATGGAGAAAATAGAAATAAAACTTAAGTTAAATGAACGGAAGGTAAAAAGAGGAAATTCTGTAGCGTGCATGTTTTAACATATGGAGAAAATAGAAATAAGACTTAGATTGAATTGAAGGGAAGACAAAAAGAGGAGCTTTCCCTAAGATATTATGAGTCGGTAGACGTATCGGCTTGGAACAAATCTGTGTGTGATTCGAAAAAAGAAAAAATAAAATCCGATGACCACATATAGGATTGAGCTCAGTTCTGATAAACAATCTATTTCCCATGTGTGAGGTGATCCACTATAAATACCCATTGGGTGTAAACTAAGTCTTTCCTATGTCGATGAAAAGAGGAAAATGCACTGAATTAAGTTCAATAGACATAATAGAAAACCAGAGAAATTTCCTTGATATATCCAGAACAAGTGAATATGATTTCATTAAAGATTTCAACATTTATCATATGCATATGCATATTAATTTGAATTGTCTACCTAGGATAATTTACTAGGTGTTTGAACATTGGGCTGTATATGCATTAAGTGATTGATCATTAAAAGCTATCCACTTTGGAAGTATGATTTGGAACTCTAAACATGAACTATTGCTATGAAATGCATGATCACTTTTTTTATATAAACCAAAGTGGCCAGAGCGATGATAATGACATTATAATTGAGTTTTTAGGGAGTTACTCTACTGAGAATTGTATAATTCTCACCCCTATATATTTTGTGTTCTCGTGTCGTCTCCAGGTTAATCCAGTGGACTATGGGGCTGCTACACAAAAGAAGTTGGAATTATAGTTGTTTAGAAGTTGATACTATTATTATGTTGTATATAGTTGCAAGCATATGTGTATGTAAATGTAATAGAGATTGTATATTTATTAAAGCTTTATTATGTAATTGACTTGTATCTTTATTATATATTTTAATGGAATTAAGCTTAGTTATTACACGTGTTAATTGAACTTGCTATAGATATTTAAAAAAAGTCCGCTAATTAATAAGTAATAACTCTCGAGTATGATGTTATGACTTAAGGATGAGGATGTACTTGGAAGGATGTTACATTAAGGATTGAAACTTTTGAGTCCTATGTTGTAAAAATGAGTTTTTGAATGATTTAGAAGGTTGGTTTTGTTGGGAATGTTTTAGAAATCTTCAAAATGATGTTTGGAATAACGAAAATGATTTTAAAGCCTGGGAAAGCTTGAAAAACAGAGTTTGGCTTTCTGGTAATCAATTACAAGGGGTCTGTAATTAATTAGAGGAGTTGAAATCAATCATAAACACCCTGTAATCTATTATAAGAAACAAAATGTGTTCTAGCATCTGGTAATCCATTATAGAGACAATGCAATCAATTACCAGAAGCTAAAATGAGTTTTTAGGCTAAAATGATGATGATTTCCAACCCTTAATGGACCCTTTAGGGGATTAACATGATTTTAAAAGTATTGGCCCTTTTTAAATGGATTTATAAAGATATAATTGCATGTGATTAACATTATATACTATGCAAAACTAATATTTGTAGACAATAAAGTACACGAGAAGGGGGTTGAATCGTGCATGACCTTTTTTTCTTTTTATCTTACCTGGTAAACTTAAGCAGAAGACTATCAAGTAATATACTTGTAGCACAGTGGATACAAAGTTAATGCTGTCAGAAAGTATCTTTTTGAATTGAAAAATGCAAAGAGGTATTTGATATCAAGTTATCCAGAAAACACAGAATATAATTCACAAGGCAGTAAAAGAAAGAAAGATGAAGGAGAAGAAAATACTACACAGGAGTTTTATACTAATTCGGCCAAACCTGCCTACATCTAGTTATCAACCACAGTTGAGTTTCACTAAACCTTTCTCAAACCCAAGAAAAAATAGGGATAGTCTTTGCAGTAGCCTTCCCAAACTCCCACTTGTGACTAATAACAATCTTTACTATCTTAAACCAAGTAGTTATAGCAATAGAAATTAAAAGATAATAGCAACAATGAGGAAAGCACTAATGCAAGGTATTCCTAGGATTGGAAATCAATTATCATTAACTAAATATTAAACTCATTGGTAGCTATTAGTAATCAATTACTGATAATTCTACTAATGATCGATTAACCTCTAGAATTTAATCAATGCAAATAACTAATAAACAAAATCTCAATTTATTTAGAAATCACATTAATTTAATGAGCCAATTGCTATAGCTTAATCGCCAATTGGAAAGTTAATTCTAATGTTCTCCCTCAAACATAAACCAATAGATTTATCAATTTATGCCCAAAGGGTTTCCTTAAACGATGATCGCCAATTTAGTTATTCCAATAAAGATTACAGCAATCAGCACAATAATTAAAGGAATAGAAACTGCAAAACATTAATAAAACCAATGCATTCAATATAAACAAAGGGTCTCAAATGTCATCTTAATTCATCTGGAAATCCTTATACTAGTAAAGAAATCTATTCTTCCATCTCTAGAAGATTATAATAATGAAGATGAAAGAACCTGAAAATAATAGCAATAATCTTTGCCACAATCTCCAAGACAGAGCACCTTTACTAATGGAATCCTTAAGAGAGAGAAGAATAGAGAAGGAGAAGAGAGAGATGTAGAGAGAGAATAATAGCAACTAAAGTGGCAACCTAAAAGTGAGTCAAAAGTTAGGATAAAAGCTTATATCATTCCTATACATACTGCTCCCTAAAAATGGGCCAAAGTAGGCGCAAAAACAAATTTAATAAGCTTTTTTGCATCATTGCATGAGTGCTGCGATGCTCATTGAGCGCTGCAGCACTCAACAATGAGCTAAGCTAATAAACGTCATTTTTTAGGTACTGTTGAGCGCTGTAGCACTGGACAAAATCAAATTTTTCCTCTGCACTAGAAAAAGCAATTGTATCCCTTTGAATAAGATTTCCAACGCCACCAAAGTTATCTCAATCAGACATTTGTAGCTTCAAATAAATCTGAAAATATTAACTAGAGGTCAAGTTAGACAGTATCAGAATATCAACAATTAACTTTTAATCTTGCAACTCGATTTTCACTAAGATGCTTTTAGAACTGGATTTTGAGCTGAAAGTTATAGAGGACTTTTTGAGCTTTCCAAAATATCTTTATTTATCTTAATCTAATCCCTATAAAGAGAGATACAAATTTTCTCTTACAATGCTTTTTGCAATTTTGCTCAATTGAAGTCAAAAACTCTTCTTTTTTGCTCTCAAATTCTTTCCAATAGTTTCTAACCTTGTTCTTAACATTTTGCACTCAATTCAAAGCTCCTATATACAAAAATCATACTCAAAGAGACAGGCTAAATGCAACAGGCTCTAACCAATAATTATCCAAAAATTAATGTAAAATTCATCAATTCTATCAAAATCACACAATGAGGAATAAATCAAAATCCTAATTAATCTTTCCAATAACTCAATAAAACTCATGCAAAAAGCTACGGTTTGGTAGCAAGATAAGTGGCATAAATGCCCCTTATCACACTGCAAGAAGAATGCAAATTCACAGAAAAAATAGATAATATCCATCTTCAATAGCCTTCTTGCAAAGAGCAGACATGTTATGATTCTGCTTTATAATCGCAAAGTTATATATGAAGATTGGCTCTAGTATTAACTCTATCCAATACTACAAACCATATGAAGAGCTCAATTCTCAATGGGACCAGCCTTTTCTGTATAGCTTTGTTAAACTATAACTATAACCACTTTCCACCTCCTTTTGTGCTGCACTTGTGGTTTTGGATTGTGGAAAATAAACCACTCTTATCAAATTTCCAAATCAACCTATCATTGGAATGCCTCCTTAGCATGACTATGGCCAGCATATTATGAAGCTCCTACAAGAGGTCAAGTTCTTTTGGATATAGTTGCCTTCTCTAGTGGAAATTCTAGATACACTCTAATCAATCCCAAAACCCACACTTACTAACTCTATTCTCTCTCTACTCAAAAAATGAAAATGGCCTCATGAACAAAATCCCTTTCTCAAATCCAACTCCCATATGTCATTGCAAAACTTAACTCTAGGTATGTTTAGATTGATGGACGGAGTTAGGTGAAGCGGAGTAGAGCGAAATTTTAAATTACTCTGTTATTTAGATTTGTGAAGAATATAGTGGATATGGATGGATCCCATTCCATCCGATTTTATCCACTCTTCGCAAATTTCTTCCTCTCAAATGGGAGGAATGGGATAGAACATAAATTATCCAAACAATGGTGCAGAATAATTATTTTACTTCATTTTATTCTGCTCCACGATGCTCCACCAATCCAAACATACCCGCTATTTCCTCCTCCTATATCCATAAGAATAACTCCTACCATAGATTTCAACAAATCATTACCAAAATTTACACTGAATCTTGCTCATAGCTATATTTTAATAAAAAAAAATATATCTCCAACTATATAAACTCCTTACCAATCTCCTCCTTACTCATATTGTGGTATTTGTATTGCTAGTTGAAAAAACAATGAGGTGTCATATAAATCATAGTAGAGTAGGAAAAAAAAAAGGCAAAAGTAGATAGCAAGCAAATATAATAGTGTATTTCAACTATCATATTCTTGCAAATACGAGTGAAGGTATCACATTTACATGTGAGATTGAATCTAGCATGTTACTTTATTTCGTACACCATGTCATTTGCGGAGCAAGAAAGTGGACTATGTAGATGTAAAGATGCTAGGACTCCAAAGAAGTGGAGAAAATAGCATACAAGTATCTAGTCTCAATTTTAAACAAGTTCACATATTTTCAAGCAATCATAATAAGTGACAATGATAACATGCAACAAATGTTTCAAATATACCATCATTATCGAGCAAAACATTACCTTATCAAATTGTATATCTATTTCAAAGAAGCAGCTCATACTTTGGCCATCATGAGGAAGACGAGCCTCAACTGTAAATAATAAAAAAATTATTTTGTGTAAAAGCTCACAACAGGTGTTATATGAAAAACAAACGGCTTGAAAGTGTTTTTAGTCCCTATAAATATAGGTTATTTTGGTTTCAGTCCCTCTGAGTTTTTTTTTTAGTTTTTATTCCCTTGATTTTCTAATAATATGTTTTTGGTCCCTATCGATAGCTTATAATGTTAAGTGGTGATATTTATAAGGATCAAATGAAGATTTTGAAGTTGGTTATAAGGATAAAAAAAAAACTTTCAATATTCTCTGGACTAAATACATATTCTAAACTACTTTTATGGATTTAAATATAAAGCACAAGGGTTAAAAACATAATACTGGAAAAATGAAGGACCAAAAGCCAAAAATAAAATTAAAGGGACTAAAATTGAAATGATGTATATTTATAGGGATAAAAACATATTTAAACCAAAATAAATTCATAAAAATAAATTGTAAAAAAAAACTCACCACGTGTTATAATTAAAATATTATATTAATTAATAACTTCCCTTTGGAAATTTTTATTAAAATACTAGCAAACTAAAACATAATTTAAAATAAAAATTTTAAATTTTCAATGGCATCTAAAGAAGAAAATAAATTGAAATATAAATATCTATAATAACAAACACTATTAATTAATACAACATAATCCAAATTTGAAATAAAAATATATACATAATGCAAATCCAATAAAAATAATTTTAAAATGAAGGTTTGTTGAGTTTTTCTTGGTATATTATTTTATATATATAAGAGGATACTTAAATAATATATATAAATGTGCAATTGGTGGGCTTTCGTGGGGCAGGGAATTCCCATATAATAAACGGAGCTAAACGGAGCCTCTATCCTATTCTCATGGAAACTGAACTTGTCCTTATTGCTATTCTCATTGAGGGTAATTCTTGTTGACACTCGTTTGGATGATTTTTTTTTTGTCATCTCTAATTTAAATAAAAATTCTATTCGATTCAAATAATATAATTTGTTGTGTTTTGGATTCTATCAATTTAATTTAAACTTTGAATCGAATTTAATTCAATCCAATTTTAATTGGCTTGGATTAGACCAATTTTAATCATCACATTTTCACTAAAGAATAAATTTAACTTTAAAATATTATAAAATATAATTAATTTAAGTTAGTAGAATAATATATTAATTAATGCATTAACAGTATAAAACCCCTTATACTGACATCTAATCATATTTTTTTGTTTATAAGACTTTTAAAATATTTGGTAGTTAAATCAAATACTTTTATTGGTATGATAATATATAAGTGAATTGTTTTTTGCACCAATAATACATAAAAATTAAATCCATAAAATAGATAAATAAAGAGTTTAATATCTATGCACTAACTATGTAAAAAAAAATGTCATTCAATCATCCAATCTATGCACTAATTTAAATTAATAATTAATACCATAATTGGGAAAATGAAAAAAAAACTAAGTATTTATTCCGGTCTCTCACAAATGTATTAAGAGAGAAATTCAATTTTCAGAATTTGAAATTTCACAAATGGTCCCTCATTACTCTAAAAGTGGGGCTAATTCCACATAGGCCCTTAATGTTTTTAAAATTGCATGAACATATATGAAATGACTAATTTATCTGCATCCTTAAAATGTAATTGATGAAGAGAGAACTTTTAAATCTTGGAGATACTAATTCGTCTTTGGGAACCAAAATAGAGATTTACCTATTTAATCCATTCATAAAGGATATAAAGAAGGCCCTAAACAGGTGTGCTTGTGGCAGTAGAGCAGAAGAAGAAACTAGAAAAAAGCCTCCATCTCCTCCTTCGTTTCATCGCAATTCTCGTTCTTAGCCCCAGCCAATATCGCTGTGAAAATTCTACGAACACCTCGTAGCCTCCATTCACGCACTGTAGTAAGCTCTCTTGCTCTCTCTCCCTTCTTTCTCTCTAAAATCTCAACAATTTCTATTTTCACCCATTGATAGATCGATCTCATCGCTAGCTCCTCTTTTTGTTTCATTCTTGACCATTCCATCCTTCTTTCTCTCCTTCGCGCTACATCTCATCGTCATGCATACAGTGCCATATGTGGAAGATACAAAATCTCTTTATCCATCTTTTTCATTCTTTTGATTTTGTTCAAATGCTTAACATGTTTTCTCAATTGCACATGAAAGAAATCATGGTTTTTATCTCATTTCATAGATGTATCGACAATTTTTTGTTTTCACATCAAGAACGAGTAATCATCCTTGATTATGAGGCACGCACTCTTAATATGATGAGCTGACAACTATTTTCCTTTTTTTTTTTAAATCTAAGATCATGACTCACTATCATCATCTTTTAATCTATAGTTGATTCAACAATTACCATGCTCTCTTGCTAATTATGTTTCATACGTAAAGGAACAATACCTAATTATAATAACAATTACTAATTCATGTGTTGTGTCATTGAAATTCAATTTTGCAGATATTGGTTGTAGTGACTGAAACAAGAAACAAAAGGAAGAAAGGGACCAAGAAACGAAACAACAATGTCGTCATCGAATTCCCCGTGCGCCGCATGCAAGTTCCTGAGGCGAAAGTGCACGCAGGAGTGCGTGTACGCGCCGTATTTCCCGCCGGAGAACCCACAGCGCTTTGCCTGCGTCCATCGCGTCTTTGGAGCCAGCAATGTTTCCAAGATCCTCAATGAGCTCGCCGCCTCCCAGCGAGAGGACGCCGTCAAGTCCCTCGCCTATGAGGCGGAGGCACGCCTCCGCGACCCGGTTTACGGCTGCGTCGGCTTCATCTCCGTCCTTCAGCAGCACCTCCGCCAGATCCGATCCGACCTCCTCAACGCCAAGAAGGAACTCTCCGCCTACGTTGGCCCTCAGGCCATGCAAGAGCTCCTCTCCCCTCAAGCACTCCAGGGAATTCCCCTCGCGACTAATGGCATGGGGAACCCCTTGGCTTCAGCTGTGCTATATCCTTCTTTTGGTGGGAATCCAG
The DNA here is from genome assembly GCA_031216125.1 of Dalbergia cochinchinensis. Classification (NCBI taxonomy): domain Eukaryota; kingdom Viridiplantae; phylum Streptophyta; class Magnoliopsida; order Fabales; family Fabaceae; genus Dalbergia; species Dalbergia cochinchinensis. Next base: position 28,568,338 of record CM062371.1, read on the forward strand.
CACAGCTTGTAACTGCTGTGCCGCATAACGCACAACTAGTTGTGCGGGACCTGCAGCAACAGGAGTTGTTGGAGGCCCAGCAACTCGCCGTTGCTGCGGCCGCTCGAGAACAACAGCATGCCATGATGAGGGCTTATGAGCAGCAGCAAGAGGAGATTCTGAGATTCAATGCTGGGTTTGAACCTGCCGCAGGTTCAATAGCTGTTGCGGTTGCTGGTGGTGGTAGTGCTGGAAGCGGAGGGTTTGGCCAGGTGGGTGCACATTCTGGTGGTGAAGCTGAGATGACTCCTTTACTGGCGCTAGGAACATATGACAATGTTGGTGCTTATCAAATGCAACAACAGCCACAGCATGGAGGGGAGCATCGTGTTGGTCATGGTCATCACCACCCTATTGAGGCGCAGCTTCTGCTCTCACCGCAGCAACAGGCACCACAGTCACAACAACAGCAGCAGCAGTCAGAGAGTGATGAAGGTAGGAGCGTCGGCCCTTCTAGTTGATTTCCCAATTTTTGCAGCTATGGCGCAATCAGCCTTCTTGTCTGCTCTTTTTGGTTCGTCAAAGAAATTTAATTAAGGTATGTTGTTTGGGTTTCTGGATTAATTATCATAAGATTATATTGATCATAATATACTTCCAATGTATGCCATGCTGCATAATCGAATAAATCTTTTTTATTTGGGTAAATTGCCTTGTCCTTTGTACAGGGGCTCTTGATGATGGCTTGTACTTGTGTATTTTCCTAATACTGTTTTTGGTGTCCTGCATTTTCATATGACAATGCAATCTTAATTATTTGCTAGCTTAATTTCATGTTTGGGGCAATTTAGTTTACTGCCTGATTTACTTCATATTACATACTTCTGTGTTTTACTAATACTTTCATTTCTTGTGTGGTTTACTTCATATTAAAGTGATCATCTTTAACGTATAGAATATGGGATAATGGTAATTTACGTATTTGAAGAGCTGCATATAATAACACATCAAAAGACGAAAATGTAATGTTACGAAGAGGAAGAGACAAAGTCTTTAACCCCACCTACTACCACTAGATGCTTTCTGTCCTTTTCTATATTTGGTGTCTATGATGAATTAATATACGTACCTTTCTTATACGGATAATATATATCACTTAAAATCTCTTCTTCTAAGGAAATAGTTAAAACTTTATTTGGCTATTCAATTGATGCCACTTGAGTGGTAAAAAAACACTTAGGATCGACCATTGTGGAAGGTTTGGTTTATGTTTTTATATGGCATCTTCATTGATTAGTGTTACCATAAAAACTCGCGCCACAATAGAAACATTATATGGTTGAAGTTGTCTGATTCAATTATAAAAGTCTTTTTGGTTTTCAATGATTTTATTTATTTTCCTTTGAGAAATTCCCAAACATTTCTAGAGCATGAGAAATGTCTTACCCTGTTTTATATATTATCTGTTACTATTGGATCAAACAGGTCAAAAATTATATCTGTTAATAAATGTGTAATTTTATTTACTTAAAATTTCTCAATACTGTATCAAGTTTGAAGAGTTGCACATATTATAGGTGCCATGAATTGAGATATTATGCCTATTAAATTTCTCCTTAGTGTGTGTTAGGGGATTGGAACCCATTACTTCACTCTGATACTAGATAAATCATTTATCTTTATATAAAAAAAAATATTATTTTAACACTAAAAATAGATGTCTCAACCATTAAATGTGATAGTAACTTCCATTTTTTCCATTAATTTATCATATCCAATTAAACACCCACGTTGAAATAGCAATCCTCATGTAAAATACTATAGTTTTTTTTGTCTATTGTTTCACACTTGATCCAATAGTCACTTAATCATTTCATTAAAGTTGTACGGAAGATAAAAAATAATAATGACAAAGTGATGTATCAAATGGTTGATGGAACAAGACTTAAAGATTTCTTATAACGGTTAACAACTCGAAATGTAATTGAAATAAAAAGGAATGACAACATAATTATATAATCGAATAGTAAATTTCTCCCTCTGATTAAAACTTATTTGGCTCATAGAATAGTGAGGCATGAACAGTAAATGGTCACTGGTAGGGTTGAACTATTCAAAGAATTAGCTAGTTTATGCTTCTTACATGTAATCCTTCATTTTTAGTATCACTATAAAAGTACCGGGGAGCATTTTAATATTTGACACTGGTGTTTGTCAACTTCTATCTTTATAATTTTTCCATCCACATCAAAGGAAATTGTCATGGACTCATGGTTAGTAATAGTTTAAATATACAGGGGTATAGATATTAAAGACAAATATTATGTGTAACTGTGGTCTTATTGGAATTCGATAATATTCAATACCGACCCTGTGAAATCTTATTAGCCGTTCCTTTTTCTGTGCAAAAAATTAACATTATTAGCCTTATATTGGTTGTTCTTCTTCACCTAATGAATTCACATGCCTTAAATTGTGTGAATAAGAAGTTGAGGAAACAGACATGCAACCTTAAAAAGGTGTTATAGAATGAAAGATAAATCCAATTACTGGTTCAGTAGGTTTTTTCTACTGCAGTGGCATCCATAACCCGTGATTCTCAGTATCTCCTCGTTTTTGTGCTGATGAAGCCAGTCATATAGTTAAAAGATGCATGAATTAATGTTTATAAAAAACGATACATGAATTAAGTTGATGTCATGTCTCATTGAAAAAAGGAGGCTTTGAGCAAAAGGAAGATGTTAGTTGATTTCAGATGTGCAAAATTTGGGATGGATCCGATTTGTGAATGACAATTGCATTTCAAATTGCGCGATAAATTTATTTATTCTACTAAGCATATACAGTGAAACCAACTCATGTGAAATGAAATAAAGAGAAAAGGGCAAAAATATAGCATGTTAATACGAGTGGATGGAAGTACTTTTAATATATAATTGTCCGAACAATGTACTCTTAATGTTCCGTTTAATTCAAGGACACATGACTGAAATTATTGCACTTGCATATTTACAGCATTTCAGTGTATATTTAATTCCTTTATTTGGCCGCCTTCTGCAGTTCTCGTTTTTGGGTGCAGCTCTTTTGAAGTTCTTACGGTTGGGATAGATCTATAGAGAATGTGGCTGAGAGGTAAAGCTTTGTATGTGAGATCCTTTCATATATACGAGATTCTTTTCATAAATCCTGCATTAGTTCTTACTTTTTTGTTTTTGTAGAATTTTGAGATGCGTACATTTAAAAAAGTAGTAGTATATTATGTCTTCTGTTTTGCCGAAACCAGAATTGTAAATCAGGAATCAGATTCTCTCAATTAAGGATTTATTCTCCCTAAATTTGTCTTATTCATCAGTGTCATTTAATCGTAATTACTTCATTGATTTGATACCTGTGATAGTTATATTATATTAGTATAATACAAACTTGATGAACAGTATATGGAATGGACCAGAGTTGCACTTATTATGAACACTACTACAAAGACTAATGTTCAAAAAACAAAAATGCACAAAGTATGTACCAAGTTTGCAAAATAAAATATAGAGAAGATTTGGATATATGTATTCGAAATATTTATATGACAAAGAAGGTCTATAAATGTAGAAGAAAGGCATGGTAAAGTGTAGGCAAAGATGCCAAGCAGATATGCAATCGTCGAAATGAAACACGTAGTTTAGAAAGGGTGCCTCTTTGAGTTATACACGCTTAATGGAGGAAAACAGCAACTATTGTCTGTACGAAAAAAAACTTCGCAATTGTTTGCAATTTGGTCCGAATAAACGTCCAATTTGGTTTTTTAAAATTATAGCACCACTATATTGTGCGAAAGATAGTGAAGTAGTACGAAATGCTACAGAGCAAGGTGTCTCTCGCTGATTGGGTTTTAATGACACCAAATTATATTTAAAAATTAAGAGAAAATATCTTTCTTAGTCACAACATTTTAGAGTTGACATCAATTTAGTCCTAAAATAATTTTTAATATCAACTTAGTCTTTAAATTTATATTTTACAATATGACGTCAATTTGGTTTTTACAGTCAAATGTCATTAGCACCGTTAATGAGGAGCAGAATTAAACAAAGAAAAAAGATGGAAAAAAAATATATATTTCCCCAACCCATTAAAATTGGTCCTCTTTTAGTAACTTCCTTATTGTTCATGAAGGCAAGGCATCAGCCCTCCCATCTATCTAACGCGCCAACTCTAACATGTAGGTTGTGTATAGAAAGCACAAGAAAGAGAGTTAAATTGTGCCTTCAAAAGCCTTTGTTTTCTTAAATTTGGACAAACTTAAAGGCAGCGGAAAATACAAGTTAGAAAATTTTAGAAAGTATTCATAAACTAAAATAAGTTTAGAAAGTTGTGAAACCAGTTTTAAAAATACTTACACAAAAAATAAGAGATGCACACAAAACAAATTATAGGAGATTAAGGGATAAAAAGATCACTCAAAAGATTTTATTTGGCCAAGTTTTACGTACATCTAGCCCTCAACCAACATTGTTGAGAGATCCACTAAAAGCTTCTTTTCTTACAAGAGAAATACCACGATAGTTTTTGACTAGCCTTAGTCAGCAGTTAGTGTAATCAACCTCCACTCACAAGTCATTTTTCTCCTACTCTTTCTAAGCTATCTCACACTGACTACAACTGGATCAAGGTACAATAAAATGAGAGCTTTTGGTGTTTCACTCCAAATTTTCACTCAATTTTCCTAATATATAAGAATGATATAAGGAAACAACTTGAGAGACTTCTATCTAAGCTTCTTATAGAGAATGCTAGCTAGCAAATGAATACATGAAAAAAGATTTTACACTTGAGAAACTGAAATGGATTTAGAACTTGACTTTAGAAAGTTAATAAGTTGTTTGAAAGTTATACATGTAAGATGTGTTGCTTTTATACATGTAAGGCCCCAATTTATGTTATTATTAGTTTCTTTGATTTCTTTATGTGGAATTAATTGATATATGTTAAAACAATATTTGATCCAATGTGGATAGTATAGGAGTAATGGAATTTAGCCAATATTGTTGTGAAAAATAAGAATAAGAATTGTTTTATTGATTTCAAATGTAGCATCCAAATGGCCATTTATAGTCAAAGAAAAAGAGATATAATATCACATCAAATCACAACAGATTCTATCTAATCTAATTAAATCTTAACTGAATCAATTAAAGATATAGACATCCATAAATGAATAATATTTTATAACTCCCCTTGGATGTCCATCAGGGACATGTCTCATTAAAACCTTACTAACAAAAACCAAATGGGAAATAATCATAGTGAAGGAAGAAGAGTATAATATTCTTATAATGAGAATGTAAAACTGTTTCGTTAAAAACCTTATCAAGGAAAAACCTAATGGGATAAAAACCTTGACTAAGAAAAAAAGAGTACAGTATTTCTCCCCCTTTTTAAAGTATCATTTAAAATATCATAATCGTTGTATTCTAATTTTGTGCACCACTTCTACAAAAAAGAAATAGGTAGCAACTTTATCACTTGAACAATTTGGACATCAATTTCTCTCTTTAGTTGAACTATCTAAGCCATGTTGTCTTCATGTAAAGTTGTGCAATTTTCTTCTAAGAGAATCTGCATGATAGTTTGAATATGTTGATCCATTGCCTTTAGCCCAAAAGATTCACAAGCTTCGTATATTGCACTAATTTCTCTGTGATTTGCAAAAATAATGGTTATAGTCTCTATCTTGTGCATTCCAGGATATGATCATATCTCCATAAGTGAAAGAAACATGTTTGATATATGCCTTTATGGATATTTGATAAATATCCTACGTACTAATACACTTGAATAAAATATGGGATTTATCCATATAAAACTTCATAAGAGTTTAATTTCTTTGTGTAAATTAATTGACAAATTGTTAAATGCTCGATCTGCAAGTCGAGACAGAATTTTGACTTTCCAAGATCTTTCATCTCAAACTCTTCTTTAAGATCTTTTATGACCTTAGGAACTTCTTCAGGAGTTCCAATGATATTTAAGTTGTTAACATACACAGTTATTATAATGAATTCACATAAAAACATAGGGGCAACTAGCATTTAATACTTTAGGGTATACTATTCCTTAGGAGAGTTTATGCAATACACATGTCCCTAGACAAATCCGAGACTGCCATAGAGTTCCTCGGGATCCACTTGAATTATTGCTCAAAGATGTGAGAAAATAACTCTAGAGAGTGCTGCAGTGCTAAAATGAGTGTTGCAGCGGTCGTGAATAGTAAGGCAGTGCAAATGGGGAAAATTATGCGCTCTGGTAAACAAGCGCTACAGCGCTCAAGTTTTTCATAAAAACCCCCACTTCCAGACCATGGTAAACACACCCTCCACCCCTCCAAACACGAAAACATCGCCTTCTCACCCTTGTTTCACTCCAAACCTCCATTTTCTTCCATTTTCTTTCAAAATCGACCTTAATCTCTCATTTTCAAGGCTTTAAGGTATGCTATCTTAGTGATTGTCTTTTTCCATTTAATTTCTCATTGTTTTGGGGGTTTGTATAAAGGTTTCTATACTCTTCAAGGGAGGAAAGTCCTTCCATTGTGTTGTATCTATGTAAGTAGGGAATATCAAAGGTTAATTTAGAGTTCAATTGTTTTCATGGTAGATACTGGTGCCATTCCTGCTTCTCCAGGTCCTATAGGTGTTGGACCTTCATCTTTTACCACTCCAAGCAAATGGATTCACATATGTAATCTCTATATTAATCATTATAGTTATTTTAATTAATATATGAAACAATATATGATTTAAAAATTATTTCTAAGAATGATTAAGATTTCTGTTGAATTATGAATGTATGGTTTTGAAATAGCGTGAATTGAGTATTTTTTAAAACTCATGGGATCATATTTGCCAAAATTAGTTTCTGAAAAAAAATGGATTGTGAATATGATTATTTAGAGCTGATTTAATGATTATATGATCTCTAGTTCTGAATATTGCTTATGATAAAGTTTGAACCCTAGGATAGAAGACTTTATGAGACATACAGAAGAGATTTAGATTTTTGGTTAAGCTGAATAGTAGCTATAGAGAAACAGGTTAGGTGTTAACGGCAGTTAATCCGTTAACCATGGTACTAAGTAGCCTAGGGTCAAAGAAAACAGAGAATTTATTGTCACACTTGGGATAACGATATGCAATGCCTAGATTTCACTAGAGATTTATAATCAGAGATTTTGTTATGTCACATATATTGTGCGTAACTAGAGTAGAGATTTTGTTTTTCTATAAGGTACTGTTGAGTTAATTTGTAGAAACTATGATTTTGATTATCTAACTATAAGTATACAATGGTTTAAAGCTCCTTTTTTATTATTATTATTATTACTGTTATTAGGTTTTTAGTGTATCTTCCCTTGGTGTAAGATGAAAGAGGGTTCCAGGTAAAGACTCACTCACTAAGTTTGGTTACAAAACTCATCCCTTTGTTCCTACTCATATTTTATAGATACAGTAGCTACTGAGGGTACTTTCCATGGCCAGCCATCTTCTTCTTAGCAACCTTAGATTTTAGTTGGTGACCCTCTTTTTTGTGCAGTGCTGTTATTTGTTTTAGAAGTGCTCTAGTGTAGATGTAGGTAGGATCTCAGACTGTAGAGCAAAATATTTTTTTTGCTTATTATAATACTTGTTTGACTGTACTATATGATTTTACTATTTGTTGTTGGTTTGTACATGATAGACTCTTTATATGTTGATGATATTGTGAACTTTGCCTTTAGAAACAGATTTTGGAATTTCAGTTTGAATATCTTGACTTACTAGAGTAGATGATTAGTATTTGACAACTGAACTGTATTTTAAATGGTTTTTCAATTTACTGTGCATATAGAGATATTCTAGGTCACGAGGCTTACGTGGGAATAGAATTTCTCACATGCCGGTCACATGCCTAAATTAGGTCATGAAAAAGTTGGTATCAAAGCCATAGGTTTCTCTGCATATCACTAGAGCGAAGCAAGTGATATGTCATTTATGTAAATGGAAGCGCACCCATTTGCATTAGCAAATCATTATTTGAGGCCCTAGGATGGTTAGTTGTGTCTAGATACAGAGGTGGAGTCCTATTTTCCCTTATGATTAGTACTCCTTATCTTATGTGCTTATGTCTTTCGGTTGGATCCATAATGCCTCTCCTATAACATTTAACCTTATGTCGCTGCTGTAGCAGTCGTTCTTCTAGTTTTAGTGGCTGCCTCAGAGCATTAGAACAAGCTCTGGCCACGCTTTTTTATGTGTTAGCTAGACAGATAGAGGTCGAATTGCAACCACCTCTAGTTTAGCCTCCAATTAGAGACTTTGATGACTTAGCTTTAGAACATGCTAGAACGATAGATCCACCCACCTTCCAGGGGCACCTTACTATAAAAGACCCTCGATATTTTCTTAGAGAGATAGAGAAGATTACTGAAGTTATCCATTGTTCCTCAGATAGAGTTGGCTTGGTTCTAACTAGGAGGCTAAGCAGGTATCTGGTATGATGAGTTCTTATAAGAGCATAGTGACTTGGAGCCGCCCATCTAGGAGGAGTTCAGAGCTGCTTTTCTATGTAGATTTTTTTTTCTGAGAATAGATGCACTCAGATAGTCGAGGAGTTCCTGAGGCTTCGTATGACCCCAGGGATGTCAATAACAGAGTATTTTGAGAGGTTTACATACTTAGCATAGGCAGCTGCAGGTATGTTGCAGTCTAAGATAGAGATAGTTAGGCAGTTTGTATAGGGACTGCCTAAGGGCATGTTTCTTAGCCTTCAGCGACACATTGGTTCAATGGATTATGCTCAGGTGGTAGATACAGCTATTGGGTTAGAGTTAGGGTTAGCAGAGAGGAAAGCTACCTCTAAGTCTAGCAAGAGGGCTTGGACTCATGGTGTATTTTCTAGAGGAGCTAGAACTAGTAGAAGATCTAGTGAGCAAGGTCAGTAGCGGGGCCAGTCGGGTAAGGTTACTTTTTTAGATCCCACCCCGATATGGTTAGCAGTCTCCTAGAGTCAGAGCAGAGCAGGTAGTCAGTATTTGAGTCAGGCATCATTTCAGAGTTATCTTGTTTGTCAGACTTGCGGGAGAAGACACCTGGGGCAGTGCCTGATTGGCATATTTGTATGTTATGGTTGTAGCCAACAAGGCTACAAGCAAGCAAAGTGCCCATTCAGGGATGGGATGTCTCAGCAAATTCCTCTCCTTCAACTTAGTATTTTCGGTCGATGACCCAGAGTAGTTCTGTTGTTCTAGCTAGCAAAGGTACTGGAGGCAAAGGCTCCAGTGGTAGAGGTTCCACAGGTTAAGGATTGAATAGCAGGGGACAACCCCGTCTATATGCATTGACTTGGCAAGATGCAACAGCCTCCAAAGATATGTTAGTTTGCTTTGAAGTGATTGATCCCGAGTTTACACATTCATATATTGCTCTATTCTTTGCCACATGGTTTAAGTGACCAATTACTAGCCTAGAGAAGCCTTTTCTGGTAAGGATACCGGATGGAGAACCCCTCTTGGTCCAATCAGTGTACAGAAAGTGTGAGATCAAGGTAGAAGATATAGAGACCCTTGCAAACTTTCATGTATTAGATATGTCCAATTTTGATATCATCTTGGGCATGGATTGGTTAACTTCATGTCATGTCGTGGTGGATTATTATAGTAAGATAGTGCAGTTTGATGTTTCTAGAGATAAACCCCAAGAATTTAGAGCATTATTTGTTCAATTCCAACTAATCTGATCTCAGCCATGAGTGCTTTGAGATTATGGAAAAAGGGAGCTATGGGTTCTTGGCTTTTGTCAAGGATATAGATACACCAATACCGAGTATATAGTTAGTTCCAGTAGTTTGTGAATTCCCAGATATGTTTCCGGAGGATCTTTCAGATTGCCACCTGAGAGGAAGATATAGTTTGGGACAGAACTTGAGCCTAGAGTAAGACCTATTTCTATACCCTATACCATATGGCCCTAACAAAGTTACAAGAGTTAAAGAAACAGTTGCAAGATTTGCTAGATAAGGGGTTTATCCGACTGAGTACTTCCCCTTGGGGTGCTTTAGTTTTATTCTTCTTTATGGATTCACCATGTATCTCAGGAAGCACTACCTCATGAGTCTTAAGTGACCTAATATGTGCATTTAGGCCAAGAGTTTGAAGGTTTTTGCCTCAATAATGACTGTGACCTTAGGCAGCCATTTGGTAGGAAGGCTTCTTAAGATTTTTCTAACCATTTCCAAGTTAGAGTATCTCTTGCCTAGTCCTTTTTGTTAGTTTATGATATGCATAAACCTTGTGGTCATTTCATCAATATCTTCTTGATCTATCATTTTAAATATTTTATATTGATGAACCAGCATACTGGTCTTAATTTCTTTTACTTGATCAGTGCCTTTGTGTAGCATGTACAATCTGTCCCATATTTCCTTTGCCATGTCACAAGTAATGATTTTGCCATATTCAGCTTTGCTTAGTACATACATGAGTGGGTACTTAGCTTTTGAGTTCAGTTAAACTCTAGCCTTGTGTTGCTCTATCCACCTACTCCAAGGGACTTCTCTTGAAGTTAAGGGTGCGTTATTAGATCTTGGAACTTCCTCCATTGGAACATAGTCTCCTTTTTGTATGATCTCCCAAAAGTTAAAACTTGTATATTTTATGAACAGCTTCATTATGTCCCTCCAGTAGGCATAATCTCCACCATCAAAGAATAGCGGTCTATTTATGGTGTGTCCTTCAGCTATATGAATATTTTGTGTCATTTGTCCTTTGGATCTTTGTCCTTTGCAGTCGTTAGAGTGCTCAATCCCTTAAAGGTCAAGCTCTGATGCCACTTGTAGGTAGAAAAGCACACGAGTAGGGGAGGTTGAATCTTTTTTGCCTTTTTTTTCGTAATGGACTTCTGGAGGTCATTTCCTTCCAAGGATGGGAAGGGTTTCTTGACCTGGCTGATCTAGACTTCACTGGGATAGTCACCGCCTTCTACTCCCAGTTAGTTCAGGTATTTGACTGTGTGCTAATCTCTTATATCAGAGGTGTTAATTTAGAGCTGAACATTGTCGATCTCTCCCATATCATTAATGCTCCTAACGAAGGACTCAGATGCTTCTTAGGAGAAGACTGGCTCACAACTCTTGGAGTCTCAGTAAGAGAAGTCTCCATTTGTCTCACTGGTTCTCCTAGGTATCATCCTAGTGAGATCACTATAGCCCTTCTAACCTCTAATGCAAGACAAATCTTCACTGTGATCTAGTTCTGTCTACTTCCAAGAGTAAGAAGCATGCACCTTCTAGTAGGCATGGACTGCATGTTACTTTTTTGTTTACTAACAAAGAGAAAGGTAAACTTGCCAAGATTAATCTTTGACAACATGTTGAGTGCGATTTCTCTTAAAAAGAAGAGAACTACTGTTGTTCCTTATGGGATCCGGCTAACCAAAATCTTTGAATACTTGCGTTATCTGTTGGAAAATGAATAGTATGAGTATATGGAAGGAACTGCATACTCCCAAAGTTCTTTTAGGACCCTAAGGAGACTAATAGGCACTGCCTCATCTAGTGGAAGAAGGCGCATAGTTAGAAGATAAAAGAAACTCTGCTTAACTTTGCTGAACGAGATGCAGAGGAAAGGGACAAGAAAAGGAAAAGAATAGTGATAGAGATTGAAAGCAGCTCAAAGAAGAATACTACTAAGTATGAAGAATATTCCAATTCCTCTCAATCATATCATGGACTAACTGTGTCTTATGGAGGGGTAAGACATCATTGACCTGAACATGGGGCAGATGAGGAAGAATGTAGGTCTTCTTTCACCTCTAAACCCTCAGGGCCTTATATGCAAGAATCATCTTCTTTATCTGAGTTTTCTAGCTCAGAATTAGAATATGAAAATATAAACACAATTCCTATTTCGGATGTACCTCTAGATGCAAACTCTATCCCTGTTGTTATTCAGGAACCTGCTCCTCCTCCTGCTCTAAATGCTCCATCTCAAGCTCAACCTGCTGATCTTCAAACCAACCACTAGCAGCATAACCAAACTATACTGAAGTTCAATTGCTGTTGCGTGAATAACACCTCATCAACAACCGGCTAAATAATTTAGAAGAAATGTCTCGAAGGAATGAAGCACTGTTGCCGGAAATCCTTCGTGAAGTCAGGTGTCAAGACTGATAATGGTGTTCCTGGTTTCCAATACACCTTTTTTCATTAATGACAAAAGGGAGAGAAGAAATAGAAGAAGAAAATCTTTCTTGTGCTAAGAAAGACAAGGGGGTTTTGCTAAGAGGGAGCCTATTCAGAAATCATCTTTTAGCATTTTTTTTGTTAAGAAAAATTTCTTTTTTGTTGCTGTTTTTCTTTACTCTAATACTTCTCCATGCATTGATTTAATTCTATCAGTTTCTGTATTACTATGGCTTTTTTGTGTTGTGCTTGCTAAGTTTTTAAATGATTTGATGCATGTTATCTTATTGCTCTGATATGTTATGCATGGTTGCTCCGATACATGTTTTCTTTGAAAATCTTTCATGCTCTGATACGTCTATAATATATCCTTCGACATTCATTTTGAAAAATCAGTCTGGATAAAGGTGTGTCGAATACTGGTTTAATTAAGATGGAAAATCACCAGTATCATTTTCTATTCAAGCACTTGGGTCTTCAGAAAATTCCTTTTTATTGCTAAAAATCAAGCAGCTTGTATAATCAAAGCTTAAACATTTTTATCTTTAATATACTGCTCTAGTACTCCTCAGAAAGTACGTTAAACATATCCAAAGCTTCAAGAAAAATAACAATAGCTATGATTCAAGTCACTTAAGGCCAAAAATGTTTTTATATGGTCCATATCATGCCTTAAGAAAAGAACTTTCTGAAAATCTTTCTTTATGGTATGTTGAAAGATTATGAATTACCATGCTTATCCTTCAATATTATTTTTTTCAATATGTCTTTAAAAGGTTTTCCTCAAATTGGTTTGTCATCATCAAAAAGGGGGAGATTGTTAGCTCCAGAACCCTTTCAAGATCTGTTAACAAGTTTTGAATGACAACAAAGCCAATTTAAAGAAAATGCTTTGAAGAACAACTAATGGTTATCTTGAGTTTCTTGAAGAATTAGAACAGGTTCTATCATTTAGCAAGAACAAGGCTTACTCAAATGAGGATAAATTTCACTCTACATGTATAAACATATTTATCTTATGTTAAGATATATGAACTGAAAAGGAAGTGAAAATTATATCCTTTTTCAAGCTTAATATGGCAAACAATTAAAGAAGAATCAACTATACATGAAACTAAGCTTTTGAGACTTCAAAAAGTAGCACTGGACTATAGAAAGTATATAAGAAAGGAAGATATCAAAACAATCCATGAAGCCAAAGTGTTATACTATCTTCAATCTTCACATTCATAAAGTTTAGATTATCAACAAACACTAATTGAAGACAAGAAGACTCAAGAATCAACAAGGAAACGTTGTCGCACTTCAAAAAGTTCAAACATAATAAGACAGTGTGCTTTACAAGAAAAATGAGGGAAATTTGAATTTGAATTTGAAAAAGTCAAAATCCAGTGTCAGAACTAGCTTATCATCTCTTTTGCCTTTGAGGTCAATGACCCCATGTCCTAGAAGAAAAGTTCAGAAATCACGATTCAAAAAGTAGAGCAGCTTCTGAAGGAACATCAGAAACCCTAATATTGCAACGACTTCTACAATAGCTCTGATAAACAGATAGGCTATTCTTCTAGACTACCTTTTCAAGACACAAATGAATGTTCAACATGTGTCCCTAGGAACTCTAATCAAGGCAACGGTTACAAGGAAGACCTCTATATATAGAGATGCCATGCTTTCAAAAGAGACAAGACTGAATGTTAAAAAACAAGCTGAAACGCTGCAAAGTTTTTCTTTCATCTTCTGGTAAAGATCATTGCTGCTTGTGATAATTCCTTTGTTTACAAAATCTTCTTTCTACATTCTTTATTGTTCATACGTTCTTCCAAGGAAGAATAACTAGAAAGAGGTCATTCAAGTTTTTTACTGTAAATCTTAAGAAAGCTTGAGTGTAGGTTAGTTTGAATTGCAAACCCCAAACACAAACCTTTGTATCCTCGATCCAGTAGTGATCAGAGAGAGGTAGTCAAAGACTATTTGCAATGAGATAGTAACAGTCGGTTTACTGGTCATGGTTTAGCTTGAAAAAGCTAGTCAAAGACTACTCAATTTAGCATAGAGAAGCTGGTCAAAAATTACTCAGTTTAACTTGAAAAGGCTAGTGAACAACTACTATAGGTGGAAATGTTCTCAAGAAGGGGGGTTGAATCGTACATTGCTTCTTTTTGCAGTTCTAAAACCTTTAACAAAGATACTATCAAGTGTAAAACTTGTAGTGTAATTAAAACATAGTTAGTCATTTCAGAAAGTAGATTTTTGAAGCTTCATTAATAAACATACAACATAAAATGAATAACTGATTGACAAGAACATTATTTTAGCGTATGATTGAATAATAAAGTGCAATAGAGAAATATAAAGGAGATCAAATAAAGAAAGATGAGACACAAATATTTTTATACTGGTTTGGCCAAACTGTCTATATCCAGTACTCAACAAATGTTGAAGTTCCACTAAAAATAGTTTTCTTGATCTGAGAAAGAACAAATGGATAGTCTTTACATTAGTCTTCCCAAGCTCTCATATGTGCCCTATAAAAATCACTTGCTGCCACAGATTAAGTAATTCTTCACCAACATCTCCAAGTTGAACCGAGTAGTGCTTCCTAGCCTTTCTAAGCTGAACCTTATGAGCAGTAAACAAACTCAGAGATTGTCACAAGTTGAGTATCCTTTGATCAAGCCTCTCCAGGCTAAACCGAGTAGTTCTTCACCAGCCTCCAAGCTGAACCGAGTAGTCTTGCCTCAGCCTCTCCAAGCTACAAGTAGTCTTGCTCTAGCCTCTTCAAGCTGTAAATAGTCTTGCACTAGCCTCTCCAAGCTGCAAGCAGTCTTGCCCCAGCCTCTCCAAGCTGCAAGTAGTCTTTGACTAACCTATCCGAGCTAAATCATGGTTAGGGAGCACCTCACTGTCGCATTGCAAGTAGTTTTACATTAGCCTCTTCAAGCTATCTCACAACGATCACTACCAGATCGAGGATACAAAGGTTCAATGTTTGGGTTGTCACTCAAACTAACCCACACTCAATTTTCCTTAACATATATATGAAAAGTTCCTGAGAAAACTTGAATGACTTCTTTCTATCATTTCTTTCCTAGGAAGAACATAAATCTAATTAAGAACGTAGAAGATTTTTATAAGTAAAGAATTTGATTACATAATGATATGAACTTTATTAGAGATGAGGAGAGATTTTCCTAAAATTTTCTCTTTAAGTGCGGAGTCTCTTTCTATTTCATTAGAAAACAACATCTTTATTTATGGAAGGTCTTCCTTGTGATCGTTGCCTATGATATGTTCTTCCAGGCACACATGTTGATTATCCATTTATGGCTTGAAAAGACAGTTTAGAAGTGTAGCCTATCTGTTTGTCTGATCAGTTTGTAGAAGCCATTGTGTAATAAAGGTTTCTGATGTTCTTCAGAAATTACTCTTACTTTCTGAACCGTGATTTCTGAATTCTTTCTTTGTAACGTCCCGATTTTTCTGTCTGACAGGAAAATGATCAAAATGCCCTTGAGGTCATTTTCTGCCCGAAATTCGAGGGTGGCCGGCCCGGCAGTCCTCGAAGGGTTAACTCATTGTTTGAAGGGGATTAGATGACCTTGAGCAGTTTCGGAGGCAAAAACTTCATTTTCTACAGTTTCGGGTCAAAATGATCAAAATACCCCTATAACGTTTTTACATGGGTAAAGGTGCCGTTGAGCCCGAAACTTTCCCCGAAGGTTCAAAACAATGTTTTCATGTGTTTAAAAGTGTCTATTTAAGTTCCGGTGGTCTCGGGCAGTTTTAGTGTAAAATTATGATTTTGCCCCTGGAATAGTATTTTTGAGCCTAATGATGTAATTGAGCAAACCTAAGTAATATTAGGCTCTAATTGAAGATTAATTAATTTCCATAATTAATCTAGAGTCAAAATAAGTCATTAAAATTAATTAGAACTTAAGATTGCTTAGATTAAACTCAAAACCCCTTTTTCTTTTAAAAAACTCAAAGCTTCTAGAACATAGAATCTTAAATAGTATTTTCACTATTCACCCTCTAAACCTCAAAAGGAAGCCTAGGATGTAGTTAAAACCCTGGGATAAATAGAGATAGACTCCCCTAAAAGGCTAGAATGCCCACTAATCATAACCTACATAGCTTTGATTACCTATCCTTTCACTTACACATTTTACTATAAACTCCTAATCTTAGGCCTAATTCAAAAAATACACTTAAACACATCACTAACCCACAATTAATAAAACAATTTCCTCCCCTTGGATTCCCCTATAAGGGGCACCACCTCATACCCTATACCTCACAAGTTTGTTCACTTATACACTCAAAGAACCATGCCTAAACCTATGCCTAAACTCATGCCTACATCTTACCTTGAAATGACACAACCAAGAGATATTTTCCCTCCTTTTTTTTCCCTCAATATTTTGGCCACCCTTCCCTCCACTCACCTCCCCATGTTTTGTTTCTCTATAAATAGCATACGTGAGTAAACTTGAGACACCTTTAGTCACTTGGCAAGTTTTAGTTTTCTAGAGCACTCAAAGGCTTTCTTTTTCTCTCAAGTTTCAAGAGTTCCTCTTCTTCAACCTCTTCATCTTCTTCAACATCATTTCACTTGGTAGGGATTTTATTCTTTAAATTTTTGTCTTTTAAAGCTTTACTAAAAAAGAGTTTTGTTAGTTTCTCTTGGCTTTTAGAACTTCTTTTCCTCTCTTTAATTCTTAGCCTTGGAGCCTTTTTTCTCTAAAGGAAATGTTGGCTTGATGATGAGGTTTCAAGATAATGGACTCATGATTACCCTTGAGAAACCTCTAAAGCTTGAAACTTGGTTTTGATCTTAACACATTTTGGTTATTCCTTTTCCTTTTCTTGGAACAAGTTTCGGTTCCTTTTCTTTCTTTCCCTTTGATTTTCGGTTTCTTTTCCTTTCCTTTGCAAGGATTTCGGTTCCTTTTTCCATTGCTTTGCTTTTGTTTCTCAAAGAAAGGTTGTTGGTTGTTTTGATCTCTTGATCCATTTCCTTGAACTTGATGATGATGTTCAAACCATAAGGTTTCTTTGACACCTTGGTATAAAGAACTCTAAAGTTCACTTTATCTTGCTATGATAAGTTTGGGTTGAGGTTTAAGTTCCTTTAAAGCCTTGGAAGAGTTCTAGTAAAGATATAAAAATGGACTTGCATATTTATATTTCTAGCCCCTCATATTTATATTCTAAGTTCTTGCATCTCATATTTATTTTTCTATGTCATCACTAAATTCTAAAGACTAAAGAAAAGAACTTGCATTATCACGTTTAAGTTTCAAGCTTTGCATTTCATGTTTATATTTCAAGTCATCACTTAGGAACTTAAAGATTTAAAACTAGAGCTTGCACATCACCTAAAATAATCTCAAAGCCTTTCTATTTCGGCCTTAAAGTCGATTGTTGCTGGGCCTAGAGCACTAAAATAAAGAATTGAATTTACATATTTACTTTGAGCCTTGCATATTTACTTTCAAGCCTTGCATATTTAATTTAAAGTTCTTGCACTTGATATTTACTTTGAAGCCCTCACTTTATTTTCTAATGAAGAATAAAATGAAATGCATAGCACGTTTACTTTTTGTCATCACTTAAAGATCCTAGAGCTCAAAGACTTACCCTTTTATCTCAAGCTAAAGTTTGGTTATGGAAGCATTCCCTTGAATACACAATTCGGCCAAGTGATGATGATGAGCTTGGTGTGAGTTCATCTAGTCACAAGTGCCCATAACCTATGTCTTAGGATTTTTCTTAAGCATAGGAGAACTCAAAGAATATTTCAAGTATGATTTTATGTTTTAGAACTCCAATCTTGGGCCAACTCAAATGGTTGCTGCCCTTGTTTGGTTTATGAGGATTTTAAGGAAATAAGTTGGTTTTCAAAGAGTTTTAGAAGTCCTAAAATGATTTCAAGAGAAACTAGTAACTTATATGTGTTAAGGACACAATTTTTGAATGATGCTTGAGCTTTAATATTTTGATTCTGCCCTCATGTGCTTGCTGCTATATGATGATGTTTTGGCATGTTAGAATGTGTAAAAATTATGTATGTTGAGGTAGGAGCCTTTCTATGCATGTTAGGAAAGAAACTAGTCTTACCGATAAACCGTAAAGTTGAGTTTTAGCATAGTTTTGACCCATTTATTTTTAGTCACTGCCAAAACTATTTTAATGGGATAATATTCAGTTTAGGGTTGATTAATCATGAAAAATTTGGTTACATTTGAAGTAGGATTGGATTTTAGCACCTATAGAGAAACTAGCAATTAGAAAACCGTAAAAATGCAATTCTAGAACTTTTAGAACATTTAATTTTCTGATTCTGTACAGCACCCTTATAATGTAGTAAACATGATTCATGATTAGTTCAAGGGCTTAGGAATACCTCATAATTGGTTTAGATTTAATTAATAGCGCTTTAGGCGAAGACAGAATTTAGAAAGGGTCTAAAACGTAGATTCTAGAACCCCGTAATCACATGAGCTTAAAACTGTCCAAATTTGCATAGTGCTGTTTGGATTAGTTCCTAAGCATAAAGATTATTGAGAATAATTAGTTATGAACCTGTAAGTGTATAAAAGAATAAAAACGGATGTTAGCATAATTGGTTTTCAAGATTAAGACCCGTAAGGGTCAAAGCATAAGACACCATAGGTCCCAAGACATAATGAGCCTTATGACTTCAAGTAGATGTAAGTTTAATTATGAGAATGACTTGAGCATGGCATATGCAATAGCTGAGCCCGACCCTTGATTCCGGCAAACTGGTTAGGAGCATGCTATCTTTTAAAAATGTTAAAGCAATGATGTGATGACGTATATGCTATGATGAGTTTGACTATATGACTTGATGTCTTATGGTGATGTTGAATGGCTATGCATGCTCTATATGTCTCCTGGCATAAGCAAGTTTGAAGGAAATCCGATGTATGCCGTTACGCTGCCGAATTTCCCATCAAACTTGAGGATTTGAGAAAAAGTTTGCGAATACTCCTGGGTGACACCGGTTCGGCCGAGCACCCCCAGGAAAGGTTCTGGGTGACACCGGTTCGGCCGAGCACCCTGCAATGTATGTGATATAACATCGAGACATATTCCTCTCGCTACTGGGAGGAAACAACCAGGAGTGGTATTGACATTGAGCTTAAAAAGCTGACCCGTGTGTACTAGATACCAGTAGAGCGTTTCAAAGAAGGAAATGATCCTAAGATAGGTGATCCAAGGAAGTTATGTATACCCCCTCTATTAGCCCATATTAAATCTAGTGATGACTAGTCAGGATTGAGCTCATTCCTAAGCGATAGGTGAGATGTAGTTTGGTGACCAGATTATCGCCGGGCCGGTGAGTCGGTTAGATTTTTGGTGGATATGTTAAGAGGGTGGTCTTTAAGAAAAATAACTTAAGAATTCGACTTATGAGAAAGATGTCACATGAAAAGTACTGTGCTTTTTATGTCACGTATATGATTTATGTTTCTTTATGTTGAGCCCAAGAGCAATGATTTTCATGTTGATATGCATATGGTATTCTCATGCATTCATCAAATATCTGTTGCATTCATGCCATTAAGACTCATACTAAAAGAAACCCACTTCGGATAAATGGATTTGGAAAGCTTAACAACGAACCTTATGCATGTACACCTTTTTCATAATTAAAACCGAGGTGGTCAGACGATACGATGACACTGCAGTTAGAGTCGGGAATCTCACCGAGAATCTTGAATGAGTTTCTCATCCCTCTCTTCCGTGTCGCCTGCATTTAGGATTACAACGAGGTTCGTGACTTCTTCTAAGGCTCATGCTTAAGGGTCATGCTAGCAAATAGAGTAGAGGGTCACCGCGGAAGCATAGATAGTTTAGCTTTTGGATTGATACTCATCCAACCCCATAGGTGGATAAGGATCACTTCATATATATAGGCATGTTTTGATGTAAATAATGGTACAATGATGCTAGTAATTTATGTATTTATGAAGGAGTGATGATATTATGATTGTTATGTATGATACTATATTTCATGATTATGAATTGTATGATTACTTTTCTTGTACGATGTGGTTATGACGAATGTTAGGTTAGTGTGTGGCTCGCGTTTTGTTTTTCAAGTTTCAAAAAAGAAAAATTTATTCGTATCTTCCGCTAAGTATTTTAATGAAAGGTTTTAAAGAATGAGACTAAAAGAGTAATAGACTAATGATTAACCTAAATATGTTCTAAAATATTGGGATAAAAATTAGGATGTTACATTCTTCTAAGACTTGGAATAGTGAGTACAAAGGCAAAAGAGATGATTGACCGATTCTGACACTGGGACTTGACTCTTTGAATTTCAAAATTCAAATTCAAATTTTCCTCCATTTCCAGTAATGCTTAGAGCTCTACAGTAGCGTGAGCTTTCTGACATATGGTATTAGATCCTTGATAATATCTTCACTTTCTGATCTTCAATCCAAGCATTTTGTTGATGACTTCGTCTGATGAGCATATGAGTCCTTCATCAGGAGCATTGATGATGCTGGATAAGTCAACTATGCTCAATTCCAAGTCAGTGCCTCTAATATAAGAGGTCACCACAGACTCAGAAATCTGTACTAATTAGGAATATAAGGTGTTAACTATTCCTATGAAAACCCGATCAGTGAGGTTGAGAAACCCGTCCCACCCCTAGAAGGAGATGACTTCCAGAAGGATGAGGACTTGAGCTATCAGCTTCTATTTCAACTTCTTCCCTAGAGCTATTGGCTACTGAGAAAAGTTTGGGCATAGTGCTGCTGATATGCAGCTTCATCAAACATGATAGGTGTTCCCATCTTAGCAATGCAGTCAGCACAGTGTATTCCTTCAGCCATTTATGGATTTTCCATGTAAGTGTACAATGAACAAGGTGAGGTTAAATGTAAAAGACAGTGCGGTTACAGAGAAAGTCTATGATTAAGAGAAGATGAAACGATTGAGGCTTAGGAAAAGGAGGTTGAAGATGAAGGTAAAAGAGTGGTGTTTGAGCAGTGGGGGTTACTTAAGTGATGGGATGTGACTGACTGAAGGTGAAGCAATGTGGAAAAGAGAAACTCAAAAGAATGGGAATTATCCCACCTTTTCATTCCCTTTCAGAAACAATGGTTTCTAAATCATGAACCACTTTCTGAGCAAGTTCACTTTCTAAACTCTATTTCCACTTTCTGACCCATATGATCATCACTGACTTTACTTCATTTATCATTCTTTTGATTCTAAGTCCCAAGAGACCAAATATACCCTATTTTCTAATTTTCTTCTCATCTTTCTGATCATCTGGTCTTTTTCTGAGCTTGCAAACTAACTTTCTGATTTTCTGAGTGAAATTATGGTCTTACAAACTGATTTTCTGAACTTCCAAGCTGATATCTTCATATGGACTTTAGTTTAGAGTGAAGAAAGGGAATACCTAGATACATTTATGCGAGAAAGTTTATATAGATTTAAAACTTTTAACTTCAAAAGCTTTTTAAAACACATAAATGATCTTCAGCTAATGGTTTTGTGAACATATTAGACACTTGGTCTTCAGTATTCACAAATATTAACTCAACATCTCCATTTTGAACATGATCCCGAATGAAATGATATTTAACATCAATATGTTTGGATCTAGAGTGTTGGATAGGATTCTTAGTAAGATCAATAGCACTAGTATTATCATAGAAGATAAGGATTTTGGAATACCTCAGGTGATAACCTTCTAGCTAGTTTCTTATCCATAGCATCTGGGTACATTAGTTTGAAACAGCTATGTATTCTGCTTCAATATTAGAGAGTACAATGGTATTTTGCTTCTTACGTGACCAAGTGATGAGGCTCTTTCCAAAGAAACAGCAGCATCCACTTCTGCTTTTTCCTCTATCCTATATCCAGTGAAGTTAGCATCGCTGTAACCTACAATCTCACAAGATGTACCTTTCTCATACCACAAACCAAGATTAGTAGTACTGGATAAGTATCTAAAATTCTTTTAATAGTATTTAAGTGTGATTACTTTGGGTTAGAATAAAATCTAGTACAAATCCCCACGCTTAATTAAATGTTAGGTCTACTTGTTGTAAGATACAGAAGTGAACTTATTATTCCTCTATAGATTCTTTCTAATACCTTTCGCCATTCTCATAAGCATCAATGATTTGAGATGAATGCATGGGAGTACTCATGGGTTTGGCCTGAACCATGTCAAACTTTTTCAAAAGCTCTTTTGTGTATTTTTCTTGATAGATCAAGGTTCCCTCCTCTTGTTGTTTTATTTGCAAGCCGAGGAAAAACTTGAGTTCAACCATCATGCTTATTTCAAATTTACTTTGCATTAATTTTGAAAACTTTTCAGAGAGAGAATGGTCAGTAATGCCAAATATAATGTCATGCACATATATTTGGACAATTAGAAAATGATTACTCTGTTCAAGAGTAAAAAGAGTAGTATCGACATTACCACTCTTGAACTCATTCTTTAGCAAAAAGGTACTTAGTCTTTCGTACCAAGCTCGATGAGCTTATTTCAAACCATGCAATTCCTTTGTAAGCTTGAAGACATGGTTAGGAAGTTTTTCATACTTAAAACTAGGAGGCTACTTCACATACACTTTCTTAGAGAGGAATCCATTTTGGAATGTAGACTTGACATCTATCTGGTAAAGAGTTAAATCCCTTGTAGGAAACAAAGGTAAGCAGCATTCTTATGGCTTCTAGCCTAGCTACTGGTGAAAAGGTTTCATCATAATCAATTCCCTGTTGTTGACTATAACCTTGTGCAACATATCTTGCTTTGTTTCGGATGACTCTGCCATCTTCATCAAGCTTGTTTCTAAACATCCATTTTGTTCCAATGATGGTTTTTCCTTTTGGCTTTTCAACGAGCATGCAGACTTTGCTTTTCTCAAACTGGTCAAGTTCTTCTTGCATACCATCCACCTAACTTTGATCACTCAAAGCTTCTTCAATGCATTCAAGCTCGATGGTGGAGATGAAAGCACAGTTTGACTGACTCTAAGAGATGATCTGATTCTCATTCATTTGGAAATGTCTCCGAGAACTTCATTCTAAGAAACTATCTTTAAATCAGAAATTTCCTTGCAGTTTCTGTGTCCTTGAAGATCTTTAGTTTCTCTTTCATCCTTAGAGTGTTCTTCCTCATGTTTAGAAAAATCACTTTCTGATGGCTTTGGAGTAGTGAGCCAGCTTTCTAAGGTGTCCAAGTTTTGGAGCTTACTTTCTGAAGGCAGAGCTTTTATCTGCTTGCTTTCTGAAGAGTCCTTGAGATTTAATTTTTCAAGATTTTCATTAAAGTCTTCAACTTCATCAAGAAAGGTCTCTTGAACTCCTTGAATTTGATATGGATTGTCTCCTTAATGCACAACATTCTTTTGTTGTATACCCTGAAAACTTTAGAGACAGAGGAATAACCTAGGAAAATGCCATCATTAGACTTAGGATCAAACTTTGTGAGTTTTTCCTTGATGTTAAGAATAGAACAGGCTGAGCCAAAGATATGAAAATATGATATATTAGGTTTTCTACCTTTCCATAGCTCATAAGGTGTTTTCATGAAGATTGCCTTAAAAAGATTCTGTTTTGAATATAGCAGAAGGTGTTGATAGCTTCTGCCCAAAAACTTTTTGATAACCTACTTTCTAAAAGCATAGTTCTGACCATTTCTTGCAAGAATCTATTTTTCCTTTGAGCAACCTTATTTTGTTGGGAGTTCTAGGTGCAAAAAACTGGTGAAGGATGCCATGTTTTTCACAAAACTCTTTGAAAACATGATTTTCAAATTCTCCTTTATGATCAGATTTGATAGAGCTGATTTGAGAATCCTTTTAAATACAAACACCTTTTGCAAAAATTTTGAATCTTTCTACCATGTCCTTAGAAGCCAGGAAGGTAACCTATGTAAATCTAGAGCAATCATCCACAATGATAAGACAATATCTCTTCCAGCAAGGCTAGCAATCTTGGTTGGTCTGAAAATATCTATATATAAAAGCTCAAGTAGGTTAATGGTTAAAACCACCTTGTTATGGAAAAAGCCTTGGTTTGGTTACCTTTCTCATAGAAATCACAAATTGAATCCTTATCAAATCTAATTTTCGGCAAGCCTTTAACAAGTTCTTTCTGAGAAAGCTTATAAATAAGCTTCATATGAACATGTCTGAAGTGCTTGTGCCACAACTACTTATCATCTGTGAAGGATGTGAGGCATTTTAGATCTTGATCTAAGAGATTATCCAAGAATAACACATCAATGTTATCATGCCTCTTGCTAGATAAGATGACTTGTCCTAAGGAGGTATTTAATATCTTGCATGCATGATTATTAAATAGAACATTAAAGCCTTAGCTACAGAACTGGCTGATACTCAACAAGTTGTAAGCTAGACCATCAACAAGCAATACATCAGAAATTTGGTGGAAGTCATCCTAACCAACATTTCCTATGCCTATGACCTTGGCTTTACCTCCATAAGTGAACTTGACTGATCTAGAAGTTTTTGGCTTTAAGTTTTTAAACCACTTTCTTGATCCAGACATGTGTCTAGAACAACCATCGTCCATGTACCATTTATTGTCCGCTTCAACATGCATTCTCAAACATACCTGCAACAAACATAGTATTTGATTCAGGTACACATATCTTTTTAAGTTGATGAGGCTTCCCAACCTTTTTGACAGGTTTTTTCCTTGTAAAACATTTGTCAGGTAGGTTTTTTTTCTTATAACAGAAAGTACAAGCACCTCTGTTCTTTACTTTCTTTAGTTGAATTGTCTTTTCTTTCTCATTCATTTCCTCCGCATATCCTAACCTAGTCTTTTGAAAATATAGTCTCTAACTTTCAAGCATTAGTTCAATATTTTTTGAACCATTCACTATTTTTTCAAGATCAGACTTGAGAAGATTTGAAGTCCTTTCTGATTCAGAAATAATTTTTTGAGTTTTCTCTTTTTTTTCATAATCTTCAGCTTCTAAGGTATTGAGTTTAACCACTGAAACTTTATTTTCTCCTTGTAATTCTTCCATCTCAAGCCTTAAGTGCTCAGCTTTTGACTTGGTCATTTCAAGTTCTAAAACAACATTTTGATGTTTCTTCTTCTTTAGGTTAAGATAGTGACAGGAAAAAGTTTGAGAATCTACAAGCAACTCTTCATAAAGAACTAAAAGCTCATCATAGGAAAGATTAGAGTCAGAGTTGTTTACCTCAGGTTTACTTTCTAAACTATAATCGGCCACGAAGCGTAGATTTGTAATATCTTTAAGCTCATCTTGGCTCTCCGATCCTTCCTTCTCTCCTTCAAAGTCACTCTAGGTAGCTAGCATTCCTTTCTTTGTGGGGTGCAACTTCTTCTGTGAGCTCTTGAGCTTAGGGCACTTAAGTTCAAAATGTCCTTTCTCACCTAGTAGGAGATGCTTTCTTACTTACCCCTGTTTTACTTGTCCTTCTTCAAGTTTATACTTCTCCAAGCTTTGGACATCTTCCTTACCAGCATGGAGAGCTCATCTCCATCTTCTTCTTTTGTCTCATCATCAGAGCCTTCAGTAATTTTTACTGCCTTAGCTTTAATTTGTTTCTAATGAGATGATTTCAAGGCTATGGACTTCCCTTATCTCATGGATTCACCATGAATTCTGATTGCACTACTTCATGAGTTTTGAGAGGTCTAATGAGTGCGTCCAGGCCAAGAGTTTGAAGGTCTTTGGCTTCTGTGATGGCTATGGCCTTAGGCAGCCATTTAGCATGAAGGCTTCTTAAAATCATTCTAACTATTTTCGGGTTAGAGTATCTCTTGCCTAGTCCCTTTAGCTGGTTTATGATATGCATAAACCTAGTAATCATGTCATCAATACTTTCTTGTTCATTCATCTTGAACATTTCGTAGTGATGGACTAACATGTTGATTTTTGTTTTTTTTTTACCTGATCAATTCTCTCGTGCAGCATGTGCAGTCTATCCCATATTTCCTTGGTCGTGTCATAAGCAATGATTTTGTCATATTCAGCTTTGCTTAGTGCACATATAAGAAGATATTTAGCTTTAGAATTCAATTGAACTCTAGCTTTGTGTTGCTCTGTCCATCTACTCCTGGGAAACTTCTCTTGAGGATAACGAAGCAACATCAGGTCTCGAAACTTCTTCCATGGGAACATAGTCTCCTTCCTATATAATCTCCCATAAGTCAAGACTTGTATATTTTATGAATAGGTCCATATGATCTCTCCAGTATGTGTAGTCTGCACCATCAATGAATGTGGTCTGTTAATGGAGTGTCCTCCTGTTATGTGTATATTTTGTGCCATATCTCCTCAAAATCTTTGTCCTCAGCAAATGATTGAATGCTCAACCACTTTAATGCCTGAGCTCTGATGCCACTTGTAGGAAAAAAAAGCACACAAGAAAGGAGGTTGAATCGTGCGTAGCCATTCGTTCTTTTTATCTTACTTAGAACACTTAGACAGAAGACTATCAAGTAATATACTTATAGCTATAGCGAAAACAAAGTTAGTGCTGTTAGAAAGTATCTTTCTGAACTAAAAATACAAAAAGGTATTTAATATCATGTTATCTAGAAAACACAGAATATCAGTCACAAGACAGTAAAAGAAATAGAGATAAAGGGGAAGAGAATACTACACAAGAATTTTATACTAGTTTAGCCAAACCTGCCTACTTCAAGCTCTTAACCACAGTTGAGTTTCACTAAACCTTTCTCAAACCCAAGAAAGAACAAGGATAATCTTTACAATAGCTTTCGCAAGCTCTGACTTGTGACCAATAGCAACCTCTACTGTCACAAACCAAGTATTTATTCACTAGCCTCTCCAAGTTGAAACCCAAGTAGTCTTATACTAGCTTCTTCAAGATAACCTGAGTAGTCTTTAACCAGCCTTGTAACATCCTCCCAAGTATAACATCAGTCTTACGCCATGATATCGGACTCAAGAGTTGTTAATTATCTATTAACGGACCTTTCTTAAATATCTATAACAAGCTCAATTGATTCACGAGATAACTATGTGATAATTCTATTAAAATATATAGCAAGGAAACCAAAATATTTGTTTAATACAAAGTTAAGTACATAAAGGAAGCTCTTCTATGAGCTTTAACACACCTTTGTTCTCTAACTATTTACATACATATCTATTCCACTAAATATAGCATAAGCATAAACTACTACATTATTACACTTTCAAGTTCTTTTGTGTAGCAGCATCAGAGTCTTCTGGCTTAACCTGGAGATGACACGGAATACAAAACATAGGGATGAGAATTCTAAAATTCCCAATAGGGCATTTCCCCCAAAAACACAATTCTAAAGTCATCGTCACTATCCCAACCACTTCGGTTTATTAAGAAAACGGTGATCAAGCATTACATAATAATGGTTCATTTTTAAAGTTCCAAATCATATTTCCAAAGTTGGTTGTTTTTAAAAATTAATCACTTTGTGCACATTTATCATAAGTTCATAATCATAGTAAATGATGTCAATCAAAATGATTCTTAATGATACAAATATGTATATACCAAATGTAGGGAAATTATCTTTAATTGCCCTTGATAAATCGAAGAGGATCTTATCTATTTTTATTTGCCCTCGACAAGTCAAAAAGGATCTCACCTTTCTCTATTTGTCCTTAACAAGTCGAAAGGATCTTATCTCTCTCTATATACCCTTGACAAGTCGAAAGGATTTCTTTATTTGCCCTTGACAAGTCAAAAAGGATCTCATGTTTCTTATTTGCCCTTGACAAGTCAAAGAGGATCTCATTTTTACTTATGGCTATAGAACTTAATTCAATATATCATTCACTTTTCTCTTTCCAATGCATGCATAAAACAGATATAGGCATTCATTCACAATGTGATTTCAATCATGCCTCATTAACCAATTTTTACTTCCTCTAGCATTCATTTATATATCACAAGTCACATAGCCAAATATTTAATACCAAGTATTCATGTCATACCAGAACCAAAATGCCATTACATTATCAATTCAAGTCTTGGGTTCATTTCTAGCAATTAGGCAGATTTTACACCATTGTAATACAAATTTATTTGCACATCAACAACTAATTCAGAAGCTACAAAAATTCTCCATGACATCTCAATGTGTCAATAAGGTCGTCTTATAAAAATTTCAGAGCAAAAATAATTCTCTAACCATGATAAAAAAAAAATTAGATAAATTTGGCAGTCAGAAACCATTTAACCTCAGCCTAGAACTCGAAAATTCATAACTTTTAACCCTAGCAAATGATTGAATCAATTCAAAATAAAAATCATGATTGAACTTCAAGGTGTGTCCAATATTCTGTAAAAAGTTCAATTGATAATTCAATAATTTGCTATGGTAACAAAATTATACAAAATCACAACTTTAGCTCCCATAATCCAAGTAGCATAGTTACAATCTCGGTTCATGAATTTTTAAACATACAAAAGTTGCTAAGAGTCCTCTAAATTTTTATTAGAGACACCTTAATATGTTAGCTACATCCCATAAAATTTTCAGCTTAATCCAAGATCTCTAAATAGGTCAGAAAATTCAAACAAATTCCTTGCCCAGGGGAAATCTGAAAATCCAGCAACATAGTCTAAAATTCCTTTTGACAAAAATGATTTCTAACATCATCCAAACACTCCAGCAAAATTAATACATCAATATCTATATATTATAAGCCAACACAACTAAATATATCAATTTAAATCAGTGAAAAAAAGAGAAAACCGATTTGAAGAAAAAGAGACTCAAAAGCCCTATTTTGGTAGCTTTAGGGATCTTAGCTCCAAAAGATGCTCCAAGAAGGATTTTACTCACTTCAAGGAAACAAAATCAACACCAATCCCTTTCTTAATTAGGGACGATCTCTCAAGGTGAAAAAGGGTGATGGATTCAAATTCTAATCGGTTAGTTTTATAGGTGGTGATGAGTATAATAAGTTTAATAAATGGAGTTTGAAGTTTTACCAAGTGTATGTTAGGAGTTTGGATGCTCAAAATCAAGTTTTCAAGCTCTTTGAAGGAAAGAAAATGAAGGTTGGCTGGTTTCTTTCTTGCTAGATGAAAATTGCATTGTGGAGTGATAAGGAAGATTTGTTTAATAGTTATCTTGTATTAAAGTTTAAATATTATATAATATAAATGTATAATTCTTCAAAGAGAAAAATAAATAGATGGCTAGGATTTAATCTTGGTTTACAAGATTAAATCTTAGCTTTACACTAGGTTTAAATGGATATACATTATTCTTTTGTAAAGATTAAATTATCTTTCGGTGTTGAATCACATCAAAATTTTATCGAACGGGTAAAACGCCATACTCGAGTAATCAAACATTACCCAAAAATTAATTCCAAGTATAAAATCTTCATTTCCAACCATAACTCTATATTTTCTCAATTTCGGGAATCTCCAGGTCCTAATTCTAGGGTTTCGGCTGTCCCGGTGGGCCTGTAGGGCCCACAAGTTACTATTCATATTTTTTTAAAAAAAAATCCTTTGGACTGTCCTCTTTATTGTCAAAACTATCATATTTTTGAAATTATAACTAATAAAACTGAATTAATTTTTAAATAATTTTTAGGGTAATACAAGCCTCTTCAAGCTAATCTGAATAGTCTTTCACTAATCTCTTTAAGCTAAACTGAGTAGTCTTTCACTAGCCTCTCCAAGTTAAATCATGACCAGCAAGAACACCTTACTGTTGCATTGCAAGTAGTTTTACCTTAGTCTCTCCAAGTTATCCCATACTGATCACTACTGGATCGAGATAACAAGAGGTTTGTGTTTGGGTTTCACTCAAACTAACCTATGCTTAAGTTTCCTTAAGATATACAAAAGCAAACTTGGGAAAATCTTAAATGACTTCTTTCTAGATATTCTTTCATGGAAAAATGTGTTATCTATTAAGGATCTAGAAAGAAGATTTTTTCAAGCAAGGAAACAAATTACAAGAAGTAATGAACTTCACAGAAAAGATGAGAAGAAAAAATAGTAGCG
Source organism: Dalbergia cochinchinensis (assembly GCA_031216125.1). Lineage (NCBI taxonomy): Eukaryota > Viridiplantae > Streptophyta > Magnoliopsida > Fabales > Fabaceae > Dalbergia > Dalbergia cochinchinensis. The sequence goes on from CM062371.1 coordinate 28,598,574, forward strand.
TATCAACACTTGTATATCATCTCTTATTGTTGAAAGAATAACATATCTATTTATAGATGATCATTATTTCTTGATCATTTGTCCAAGTGACAAGTGTTGATTATTTATTTGTGTCTTGGAAAAGCAATCTAAAGGAATAGCCTGTCTTGTATCAGAGCTATTGCAGAAGCCATTATGAAACAATAGTTGATGAAATTACCTTCAAAAACTACTTTTTGCTTTTTGAAAGAGATTTCTGAACACTTCCTTCTAGAAGCTGGAGTGGTTGACCAAGTTAGAAAAAGAGATGACATTCCAGTTTGTAACTGGGTTTGACTTCAAATCTGAATTTTAAATTTTCCCTCCTTTTCCTGTAAAGTTCAGCGTTTTACTGTTAAATGCACTTTCTAAAGTGCGGTATCAATTCCTTGATATGTCTTTGGTCTTTTAGTCTCCAATCAATGCTTGTTGATGATAAAAAGATTGCGATCATGATGATTAAAGGTTATAGAACACATTTTCTTCAGGAGTGGATATATATATCTTCACTTTGAGTGTACTTTCTGAAGCCCAGTGCTACTTACTGAAGACTCGTGCCTTTGTTTCTTGTAATTGTTGATTTTCTTCAACTTGGTAGGCATTCGTACACTTATTTCATGATATAATTATCACTTCCATTTAGTTTTCATCTCTTTAAACTATATAAATCATGTTTGCATCGAAAAGTGAAATTATTTTCGCTATGGAAGCCATATTATGCTAACGATATTACCTGTTTGCTACTTCAAGAAACTCAGGGTAGACATTAGTCATTCTTCAAAATACTTTCCTTAAATTAGTTCTGTTGTCATTCAAAACTTACTGTATTAACGCTCTAAAGAATTTTAGAGCTTACAATATTGAGATTGATGCACACTTAGAATGGGTTTTCTTAAAGTATGTGTAGTTGACATATGTGATAATATGATATAGTATTGTGCCTCTTGCATGACATGCTTATGATTTGAATTATGAATTAGCATTGATGCATGCTTTATTAAATATGACGTACATGATAAATTATTGAACATGTTCTATTATGCTTTAGCATGTGCAATAGCTTAGCTCGGTCCCTTGAACTCCAACAAATTGGTTAGGATACATTGGCATAAAAGAAAGAAGATGATTATTAGGTATGATTGACTGGTATAGGGATGCATTGTTGATATAATATGTGGCATGAAGCAAATTTGGGAAGTTCAATTTACAGCCATTATGCTGCAAGAACTTCATTAAATTTGTGAACCTAGAATAATTTATGAAAGTCATGAGCATATGATAATGATAGTTAAAGATATGATGATGCTATATGATACTTGTTCAATCATGCATCTCTAAAGGAATGTTAAAGCTAAAAAGTGACATAAAGCACATAGAGATAATCCTTTGGTCCCACGTCTTGCACTATCTTATGAAAAATAGGAGTCTTTAAGTATCCACTTTTTCTCTTCTTTTACAGCATCCAAGTGAGTTTCTTCAAGCCTTTGACTTAACCTTTTTGACCGTGGCTTTGACGTTATGCTCATGTTGAGTATTGTTGATTGATAATGGACAACTAAGTACTTGGGTCACTTTCTCAAAAATACCTGAGCAAATCCTTTCAACTTTTCAAGTTGGCCTTCTCAATTTCACGTCTAGTACATGGCTTTAACACTTTTGTACACTGAACATTACTACTTGATTTGAAATAAGTGCTCAGTTAACTTTTTTCAATATTTGCTTCTGCTATACTTGCACCTGGTTTTTGGTTCGTCATTTGATATTTGTCGAATGACATTCCCCTGGGCTCACATCTTACTCTGTCATCCTTATTTTGTTGAAAATTTTGCCCTAACAATTACTTTAATGTACTTTGATTTCCTTATTAATGAAAATCCTTAATTTCATTTATTCTTTGGGTGCTTTACATTGAATTGGTCTTACTCAAACACTTTCTATATGGAGTTCAGGAATCTATTGGCTATAAAAACATAGTATCCTTTCTAATTTTAACTCGTGTAAGTTCAATGTAAGTATTGAGGTCTATTCAAATTATCGAGATTTTTAACTGATTTAATTTTGATCTAAAATTGTTATTCCAAATACTGCCTTCATGATACACTGTAAAAGTCATCATCTAATGAACACTTTTAGGTGTGAAGATATTTAGTTGCTAATTGATGTTTCTCAAGAGCCATCAACACCTCTATCCCATGCTTATTTCTTTTTTAGGGGAAATAAGAATTAATAAGTCATTATTTTCTACTCTTAAAAAGTCTTCTTGTTTTGCATTTCAAGCCTTTCTTTGTTTCATTTGTCTATGAAGTGAAAATGACACTTTTGCCGAGCATTAAAGGTTTTCTTATTAGTATTCACCAAATAATGCCCAACAAAAATTCCTTCAGGTAGTGTTTGGAATGATTAAAATTAGGAAATAAATTGATTTGATTTGAAATGATTTAAATTGATTTGGTTTCTAAGTTAAATCTTATGTTTGAAATTATTAAATAAAATATAAAATGAATTGATTTAGAAATATATTTTTTTATCTAAAATATAATAGATTGTGTGATACTTTAGGTCCCCATGTCTCTAGACAAGTCTAATATAGCCATCGGCTCCCTCGAGACCCACCCGTGTTGATAGAAAGGCCTTGAATAAATGAAGGACAACATGAATGCAGAACTTGCTTTTGTGACCACTATAACGACTAGCGGTGGTTGGTGCAACTGCACCAGTAGCAGACCCTCTAGAGACCGCTATAGCAGTCATAGTGATAGGGAGGACCGCTATAGTGGTTATAGACTGCTATGGCAGTCAAGCATGTTGGCACGATGAGGTTTCTATCTCTAGAGACCTCTATAGTAGTCTATGACAACTATAGCAATTATATGTATGCCTGTGATGACATTTTTTCTTTGTTGACTGCTCTAGCGGTCATGGATTGCTATGGTAGTGCCCCCACAGAACAAGTCCAGAATGATGTAATTTCGTTACGTGACCCTCCTACCCTATAAATACCTTTTCCCTACATGTTTTTGACCTAAACTCCAAACCCTAACCCTCCCCCAACTCTTTTCCACCTTTTATTCTCATTCTTTCTCAATACTACCCCTTCTAAGCTTCAAGGTAAGGATTGCTAATAGTTTATGGAATAGTTCCTCCCTTTACTTTGTCTTTTTATGCTAGGTTGTTGTTGTTCTTAGTTGTTGTTAGGTTTAGGTACTCTTCCAATGTTCATAGAGATGTTCTAGTAAGTTCATAGTTTATTCATGTGTCCATGTTGCTTTATGGTAGTTGTTGGTGCTATTCCTAGCTCCCAAGGTCAAATTTGTAGTGATACCTCTCACCCAGCCCTCCAAGGTGAATGGATTTGAACTCATGACCTTATTTTCACCATTATGATCATGGTTTTAGATATTTAAATTGCTAAATACAAACTTACAAGTAGAACTATGTCATGGATATGATTTTACAAAATATGCCGGGTTTGGAAGAATTGCGAATCCTTGAACAAATCATGAAAATATGTTTTAGAAAACCAGCAGACCATATTTGTAATATTGTATGCCATGAAGATGCTTTATCCATTCATGAAAGGATTTATTAGAACATGTGAGTTATCAAGTTTACAAAAATAATTGTCAGACACAAATTATGAATTGATAGGAATGCCATGTTTTGAGATGTTGGTTCTTACAATCAACCCTTTAGAAACCATGTTAAGCTTTCTTGGAAAAATGTTGAGAAGAGTACTATGTATCCTATTGGACAAATGTTATTATGATTTTAGAATTTTTATGTTTATGAAATTACAGTTTTGAAAATAATTATATTATGCAATTATATGTTTCGAATATGAAGTTTCGACGCTAGTCTATGTTGATATACAGAATACTAGAATTTTTATGAGCTTTAGAGACCTTAGATTTTCTCAATTAAACTTTCATAACAGATCTTAGAATAAGGAATTAGTGAGAGAAACAAAGCTACCAATTAACAACAACAAAGAGGTAGTTAACATTGGTATACCATGTTGTCCATGAGCGACAGTCTACTGATTCTTCAAAGTTTAGTAATGTCCGCAAGGGACCAACTTCATGTTTGCATAGTCGTCTATGAGGAACTGATATTATGCCCAAGAGATATTCAATTCATGAAGGACTGATATCCTCTAGCCATATGACATGAAATATTCTATTTTCTTACTAATTGTTATAGTTAATAACAGAATAGTTTTAGCAAAAGATATATAATTTCTTTATTACTAGAATATGTTTAGATATGTATATCAAAATGATTTTCTGGTTGTTACATTATATTATGTGATGTACACCCTGTTGGTTGTCCCATGTGGGTGGTGGATGAGAATCTATTCATTGAGTTCGATGACCCTCCCTTCCTCCTTACAGTTGCAGGTATAGGATTCGCTAAGTCATCGTTTCAATAGTTATTCTAGTGGTGAGCTTTTTGCTTTGCAATACGGCTTAGTATATGATTATGTTAGATTAGAGTGCTCTAGATAAACAAGATCTGAACCATGTATTTTATTTTAAGATTACGTAGTTATTTTCAAAATTCATGTATATCCCTTTATGTTTCAGAATTTAAGCATGGATTTGAAATGTAGATTGTGATCAAAAGATTTATGTAACAAATGAGTTATGTATTCATGATTTCGTTCGCAAGTATTGAACCAATTTAGGTTTCATGGCTATGACTGCGAAACGAAACAATTTACATCTTCACAAACTGCTATAATACATGTTGAATTTAATCAAGACAGATTCATGATTATGTATATTGAAACATTTCAATTTTATGAAATCTAACATTATGTTTAATATAGAGAAATTAGCATGGTTTAGAATAAAATTATGCTTTAAGCATAAAAATCACATTAATCTATGCATTCAGTAAGTCATGTTGTTAGCTTTAGAACCCTTTGAGCTTATTTGTTTTGAATGACAACAAAGCCAATTTAAAGAAAATGCTTTGAAGATCGACTGATGTCTCTATTGAGTTTCTTGTAAGATTATAATAGGTTTCTATCATTTAGCAAGAGCAAAGCTTACTCAAATGAGAATATGCTTCACTATACATATGTAAACATATTTATCTCATGTTATGAGATCTAAAATAAAACAGAAATGAAATTATCCAAGCAATTCATAGCTGATGATTAGAAGAAGTTTTCAACACTACAAGATATCAAGACCTAAGACTCCAGAAAGTTGCACGAGAGATCAGAAAGTACACTCAAGATAAAGATATCAACTCATGTCCAAGATCAATGTGTTACTTAATCTTCAATCATCACAATTGCAAAGATATTATCAGCTAAGAAGATTGGGTGAAGATTAGAAAGTGAATAATTCTTCAAGGAACTGATTACATACATCAAAAAGCTCACCTATCAGTGGAGCAGAGAATGCTATAGGAAAAGGAGGGAAATTTGAAATTTGAATTTCAAATGTTTAAGTCAAACCTAGTTTCAAATTGGAACGTCATCTCTTTTGCCTGATTGATCAACCACCCTGGCTTTATGAAGGATGAGTTCAGAAAGCATGTTCAAAAAATAGAAAAGTAGTTTATGAAGGAATATAAAAAAAACTCAACATTATAACGGCTTCTGTAACCGATATGATAGATCTGTCAACCTCTCTTTTAGCTAGTTCTTTCAAGACATATATGATGTTCAACGCATGTCACTTGAAGAACTGATCAAGGGCAACAGTTACAAAGGAAGACCGCTATATTTGGAGATGCTATGCTTAAAGGCTGATGAGAGATTTGAAGATTCAAAAGAGGAAACTCTGCAAAAAATCTCTTCTCACTACCTAGAATATTCAATTTTTATCATGTGATCAGTTTTTATCCTTGAAGTGTAAGAAAATCTTCCTTCTATATTCTTAGTTAGATTTATGCTCTTCTTATAGAAGAAGTAAAAGAAGGAAGTCATTCAAGTTCTCCCAGTAACTTTTCATATATATGTTAAGGAAACTTGAGTGTAGGTTAGTTTGAGTGGTTTGAGTGGAAACCCAAACACTTAACCTTTGTATCCTTGATCCGGTAGTGATTGCTGTGAGACAGCTTGGAGAGACTACTGTAAAACTACTTGCAACATGACAGTAAAGGTTACTACTGGTCACGGTTTGGGCCTGGAGAGGCTAATGTCAATCCTACTTTTAACGTGACAGTAGATGTTGCTACTAATCACGGGATAGCTAGTAGAGGCTAGTATAATACTATTCATGTTAGCTTGGAGATGCTAATACAATACTACTCGGTTTAGTCTGGAGAGGTTGGTAAAAAGAATACTCAACTTTTTCCAGTTTCTAAGTTGGTCTGCTAGCTACAATGGGGAGTTTGGAGAGGCTCGTGAAAAATACAACTCAACTTCTGCCAGTCTTTGAGTTGATCTGCTGTGGACAAGTGAGAATTTAGGAAGGCTAATGTAAAAACTATCTAGTTTGCTTTCTCAGGTTGAGAAACTTTTTGAAATGGAATCTCAACAGTTGTTGAGTACTGGATGTAGGCAAGTTGCTAAATCAATATAAAATCTTTTGTGTCTTTCCTCTCTTTCTTTGATCTTCTTTACTTTTCTTTGTTATGCTCTATTTTTTTTTATAAGCCGATATATCTTTCTCGTCCTTCTGTTATTCCTTTTGATTATGAACGTTTTACTTAACAAGGTTCAGAAATCTACTTTCTGAAGCCACTAACTACGTTTCCACTGCACTACAAATTTTACACTTGATAGTATTTATTTCCAGAAGATTCAAAAAATGTGACAAGAAGCAAAGCACGATTCAACCCTCCCTTCTCATGCACTTTTCACCTACAAGTGGTATTAGAGCTTGGCTTCTAAGGGGTTGAGCAATCCAATGATTGCAGAGGACAAAGATCTGAGGGACATGATGGCATGCATCTTCTTTACAAGATCAATCTATCATCTGATCATCCATGATGATAAGATACTAAATTATGGAACAGTTCATTCAAATGATAAAAGGGATTCCAAAGAGACCTATTGACAAGATCATTACAAAGGAGAAAAGTTCATTTGTTCTACCAAGCCAAGTCTCTATTCATATATGCCTTAAAGCTAAAGTTGTATATGCTACGTATGTATTGATTATTACATATGAAAGGCTATATGAAATAGACTGTACATGATGTGTAAGGATCTTAACCGGTTCCAAGATATCTCTGATCTTGAGGTTATCTTATCAAATGCTTTGCAATATTATGGCAATGAAAATTGCTTAAACTTCTTTGGAAGTAGAAAGATCTGATATTGTTATCTAAGATTGAATATGGAGATGAGATATCTGTCTGAAGAATGTGTCAAAAGTCTATAATGACTAATACAGAAAGACATCAATCTCATGAATGGCAAATTAGGACAAAGATCATCTTGAGAAAGAAAATCTACTTATAGCAGTAAAGACATACATCATGTGTCTGTCCTATGTCTAATCGGCATATCCTTATGCAAAGAAAAGAATGTGTTAGACATCTAAAAAGTTTTGTCAGGAGGTTTTGATGTACTAAAACTTGTTTCCATTCTGTGCTTCATGACCAAAGAACATTAACAGAGATAAGTAAAGTATATTTGTCTGCATCCTATCCTTCTCCTTTTTATTTGTATCATGTGATGATTTGCTAAAAGATTATCAGGCCTATTCATCTATATATCTCAAACCAATCAAAGAACTAGTTGCCATAAAAACTTGAGAAGATCAAGCTTAAAGCTGAAAAACTGATAGAAAGACTTTCTTCTAAGAGAGTTTACTATTCTTAAGTTACTCTTTTCTGAAGCCTCCAAAAAGCTATATGAAAATGTCAGAAATTATTTTCTGAATCCTTGAAGAGGACTTCATGGCATTCAAAGATCTAACCTGTTTTATTTGATATATTTCAAAAATTATGTTTTTATGAAAATGGTCAACATCGATAGTTTCTGAAAAACTAGATTGAGATATACAGAAGAAACAGAAAATGAAAAAGCTATGCAACTTCATCAATTATATATATATATATATATATATCTCTTTTGTTTCTGTTCTTCAAGCTATATAAAGAGATACCTTTTCAACAAATGATTCATGAAAATGAATTCCATTAGAAAGGTTGGAAAAATCTTTTTCTCTGAAACTAATCAAATAGGACCCATGAAAGTTTGGGTACCGAAATCAATTTTCCTCTTGCAGGCATGTCTTAAATGTTCTCTAGATACAGTTTCAAGAAGCGAACAGATAGTGATCATTCCAGATATCATGTGTTGAACTTGAGAGTTATCATAGATCCTAAAAGATAAACTTCTCAAGAATCTCTCAAGTATGATGATGATGAAAAGCTTAAGGAGGACTTTGTTGATAATCTTGATAATCTTGAAGAAACCCTGAGAATATGTATCTCAAGGAAACTCTAGAAAGCTAGCAGGTAAAAGCCAAAGCTTCAGAAAAGTGAGCTCCAGAACCTCAACACTTTAGAAAGCATGCTCGAACCATCCAAGATGATCAGAAAGTAATCTTTCTGAAATACAGTATGAACTTTATAAAGATGACATAGAAGCTGAAGGATCTAAATGTATAGTAACCTCATGAAAGTTTCTATTTTAAAGATAGCCTTATATTGTCTAAGTTCTTGGAGTGTCTTCAAAGGGTATAAGAACCAAGTCATTTCTTGGTTATTCATCAATTGTGTTTTCATAACCACCTTTGCATCTAAATATGTATTGAAAAAGCTTTAAGTTGTCAAAGTTGGGTACAAGTTATGCTAAATATGTTGACCAAGCTCAAGAGAAAGGCAAAGTCTACAAATCATATTTGAAATATCATCATCTGTACTAAAGGGAAGTTCAAGGACAATCTAGATAAAGGTGATATCATGAGGGCAAGCATATCTACACAAGCGAAAAAGGCTAAAAGAAACAGCACAAGCAATGCTAAGATCTTTTACACTCAGATGCCACGGATAAAGAATCAGCTGAAAAACCACCTCCTGAGGTAACGGTTCTATTTATCTTATTAAGAATTCGTTCAATACTTTAAATCCTAGCGTATTTTTGTAAAAAAAAAATTGTTATCTTGTTTAAAATGGAGATGCTTAGTAAATAGATGTGTCTACTGAAGAAATTATGTCAAGATGTATTCATAATATCTATTAGTAAATGTAACGCCCCAATTTTTACTGTAATTTTTACTGTCATTAGAAATTACTCAATTACTGAATTACCGTAGGTAATTATTACATAAGATTTGAGGCCGAACAATCCTCAATAAAGGAATATAACATTTAAGAGAGGTTAGGAACGATTCATGCGAGAGTCACAACCCGACTTCAGACGATAAAATGACCAAATGCCCCTCGGTTATTTTACTCGTAAAATGAGGATCGTGGACCCTACCTATTCTCAAGGGGATATTTTGAGGATAATAAGGGATTGTTAAGTATGCGGTGTTAATGAGCGTATGATCTCAATTTGAGTTCCGACGCCACAACGACCAAAACGCCTCGCGTCGCTTTTAACCCGATGTGCGTGTCGATTGAGCCCCAACTCACTAAAATGTTTTAAAATGTGTTTTTAAGCCATGATTAACCATTGGTTAAGCCTGGTGGCCTCGCAATTTTTAAGAGTACGATTTTGCCCCTGCTGGGCGCTGGCGACTTCGGGATTTTTGATTCAGATATCTAAACCTAAGCAATATTAGGTTCAAATTAAAGCTTATTAAATTCTAAATATTAATCTAGAGTCAAAATTATGTATTTAGATTGATTAGAACCCAAAATTGCTCAAAAACACCCAAATTGCTTACTAATTCACTTAAGCCCTTAATCAGAAATTCTTAAATTACATGAATACCTTGCCTACACCTAAATAATGCATGGAACACACAAATTTCACTTCTTTGGGCTGTAATGGACGAAATTATTGATGCCATTATGCAGTTGAATTATTGCTAAAAGTTGCACTAAAACAAATGCCAAAATGTTTACCATAAGAGACATAATTCCTTAATTTCATACAACTCTTGTCTAAAATGATTTTTCCTCCTTATTTCTCCTGCAAAATTCTCCCACTACCTCATCATTTTGGCCAATTAGAAGCCTCAAAATCTTCTATAAATAGGCTTTGCTTGAGTGGTCTTGAATGCTTGTTCATAACTAGTTTTTTTAGAGCACCAAAACTTTCTTTCTTCCTCCTCTTGGTTGAATTCTTTCTTCAATTTTTCAAAGAGATTTTGTTTCATTTCACTTCAAGAAACCAAGTTCTCTTCCTCTTCTTCAACTCAGATTAGGTAGGGAGTAGTTTCTAAATTTATTTCTATGCTTTGAGGAGTTGTGTTTTTAGCTCAAAATGATGAAATTATGAACTTGCCTTAGCTTTTCATTTTGGTTTTCCTCTTCAATTTTTCTTTAACCAATTCAACCATATGGCCTAGGTGGAACTAAGATGATATTTGATGATGAGGACCTTGAGGGTGGGTTGTAAATCCATCACAAGTTAGGCCTCTAAAGCTTGAAAATTCCACTTGATGCAAAACTTTAAAGAATAATGCTTTATGATGCTAAACAAAGATTTTTAGTTTAGAACTTGAAAGATGTATTTTTTCCTTTTATGTTTTATTTCTTGTTAAGATATGTATTGGGTTGAATTTATAATTTTTTAAAGTCTTGAAGGAGCTCTAGTAAAGAAACAAAATGAATTTGCATCCATGATTAAGTTTATGCTTTGCATAACCATGTTTACCTTCTATGTCATCACTAGATTTTCAAGAATGAATAAATGAACTTGCATTTCTCATGTTTAAATTCCAAGCTTGTATTTCATGTTTATGTTTCAAGTCATCACTTAATCTTTTCAAGATAATAAAGAGGTTGCATCTCATATTTAATTTATGCTCTCACTATATTTTATAATGGCTAAAAGAATCAACGCGATGGCATGTTTATTTTATGCCATCACCTAAAGATCCTAGAGCTCAAAGACTTGCCCATGTATCACAAGCAAAGAAATATGATTATTGGAGTTAAAGAATTTATTCTTTAAAAAGTCTTGAGATTGAGCTAAAAAGATGTAATAATAATATTCTCTTCTCCTCTATCGTGTCCTGCGGACTACCGCCCAAGCTCTTAATATTCTTCTCCTCATCGTCCTCAAGCGGACTACCGCTGCTTAATATTTTCTTCTCTATCGGGTCCTGCGGATTATCACGCCTCAGCTTTCTTGTATCATGTTTATATTTCAAGTTCTTGCATCATGTTTAATTTTCTGTCATCACCTTAAATCTTAAAGATAAAGAAATGGAATTGCATATCATGTTTATAATTCCAAGCTATCACCTTGTAAAGATAAGATTAAAATAAGGTTGCATAGCATGTTTATAATTCTAAGATGTCACCTAAATCTCTAAAGCTCAAGACTTACTCCTTTTATCTTAAGTGAGAATTTTAATTGTGAAGATCCTCCCAAATTTGACAAAAGAACTAGTTTCTAAATGAGTTTTAAGGCTTTGCAAGGATTTTACTAGAACTAGTATTTTATATGCACTTAAAATATGATTCTATGTAATTGCATGAGGTTCATGATTCGGCCATTGATCTGAGTTTAGTATCAATGTGTGATAATGATTTGATATGATTGAAATTATGATAATTATGGTTTATTGTTAAGAGAATGATTCATAATTGGTTTAGTAACTAATTAGTTCTATAATTGATAATTCTATGTAAGGATTGGATGCTTATTAAGTACTTGATATCATTGAATGATTTGCTTGTATGTTATAGTTGCTGGTAAATAATGAGAATGCTTGTACATGAAATGTTCTTTATTATGTAAAATTTACCTTTGTTGCTAGAAGAAAGTGTATCATTGTAAAAGTGTAATTTGGAAAGGTTCTGGCTAAGGAAAGACTTGGTATTTAAGTTGTCCATTGTGACCCACCTCTCTTCCCCGGGAATCTCCCATATGCATGATTAGCTTGATATATATTATTCTAGCTAAGACTATAAATAAGAAAATGTTATGATGTTTATGAATTGTATTATGATATAACATGCAAAGATTTAATGGTGACTTAAACTTATAAGAAAATGATCCTTTGGAACCATCGACTATAGGTGGTGAAAAGGTGATTTTAGCCCTCAACCCGTTCTTCTCAAAAGTGGTAGAGTCGGGACTTTAGCTTATCAAAAGGGATAAGTATATGCTAGTGATTTACTAGTAAAGTATGAGCTCATAACCTAAATTACTCCCAAAAGGTGGAGTATAGGGTGGCTCCAAGGAAAATAATGATGATGATAAGATTTTAAGTCACCAAAGGCACTAAAGAAATGAAATATGTGCACCGTGGTCCATGTGTAGCTAATATTATATGACGCTCTTTATGCATGTTATTTTGATAATGATGATGAGGAATATGATGTAATGATAAAGGAAATGTTCATTGTAAATATGACATGTTAAGAATAAGATGCATTATAAGACGATAATTAAAAATTGACTAACCTCGGTTAAGTATTTGTCCTAACTTAAAATGAATCTTTGCATGCTCACTATTTTAGAATAATCCCAGGTTCTCGGGACTTTGATTTATGACACTATAGAAGGAGGTACTTACTGAGAATTCTTTAGCAAGATTCTCACTCCTTTTCTTTATTTCCGCCATTGTCTCCAGTATTCAAATGGCACATTCGCCCTGCTCGCTGATACCCCTCATTTGGGAATTCCACTATGATCCTGTGCATCGCTGTATCATTTTTGAAGGGAGGTGCAAGTAGTGTTTTTATTTACATAGGTCGCCCATTTGCACATCCTGGTCTTAGTTATCGATTTTCTTCTACTTCTCCCTATGGCGATGAAATGGTTTTCGAACATGCACGCCCACTCTGATGAAAGGATGTTACGCTTCTTATCCCGCTTCATCTGTTGTCCATGGATTTCCAGAGTATGTTCCCGAGACGAGATATTCTCGAAACTGATCCTTCGTGAGGACACTTCTACTCATGTATATTCGAGAGCTCAGCCCTACTCCCACACGTGTAAAGAGAGGGTAGCGAGGAAACAGCTTGTTCAAATTAGGTTAGCAAGAAGGTCAGCCCATGCACACTCCTCACTGGTGCATCTCGGTGTCCCTCCCGAGGAGCTCATCAAAGGATCGATCGGATTTATTCCCCATTTCCAGGACAAGAACTATAGAAGGTTTTTTAGTAGATTTATGTGTGATCATGCACTCCTAGTTTTAGGATAACCTTCTCGGCTTATGGAGTTATCTAGTTTAAAGGCATGTATTTCTAAGTATATTTTCTTTTATGGGTTTGCATAAGATAATGATGTATGAACATAACCCACCTTTTTGAGTGAGGTTATTGATGTAAACATATGCTATAAGGTGCTTATGGATGTTATATGATGGAGCCTAAGTGATATGATGTGATATATTCTTAAACGTCTTATTATACCCCGCTACACTGCTCATTTGTACCTACTCACGTTTTCAATTATGTGTTTAAAAAAAAAAATGGCTCGTAATTTCACTAAGTATTTTCAAATTATGAAGAAAGAACCAAAGCAAGGAGTAAAGTCTAGTCATTAATCAGATTCAACCTAGGTGTATCTGGTTAATTACTAGGGTGTTACAGTAAAGATCTCTTGAATGTTTTTGTTTGTGCTTGAAAAATCCTTTTTTTCTTTTCAAAATGTTTTTCTATCTGCATAAGCATTCATGCATAAAACATCTTTGGGGTTTTTCTCTTCATAACTCCCATCTGAAGTCATGGCAAAGCCATCAAAAGTTATCAGAAAAAGGATATTCTCTTGAAAATGCTATATGTCAGTCTGCAAGAATATCAGAAGCTCAGTTTACAAGATCAAGAGTTTCAACAAGTATATGAATGTTAGTTTGCAATACTACATATCTCTATGAGGTGGCTTATCAGTTTACAAGATTATAAAGAAGACGTATGCTTAGAAAAAGGATTGGTTGATCAGAAAGAAGAATTTGAGGATCAAAGTATGATGATTTTATAGGAGCTTTGAATCCAGGAGAGGAAGATAAGTCTGTGACAAGCTATAAAGATTCATCATTAGATTAGAAAGTAAACTTTGAAGCGTCAAAAAGTAACTCTTTCAGAAAGTGAGATCAAAAGTAAAAAAAAAACTCTCTTTCTGAAAGAATGATGAAAATGCGAGACTTTTCCACTTTGACTGAGTTTCTCTCTCCCATGTCGCTTCACCTTCTATCACGCCATATCTCTTTAAACCCCTACGTCTCACCTTGTGTTAACCTTAATCTTCTTGAGCAAGTCACCTTTCTTTCTTTAACCTTTAACCCTATACACTTGACCATTTTATCTACACATTTATCTCTCTGTAACCTCAACAAATTTTCTTTCGTTCCATAACTATCTTTCTATAAACCCTCATCCTTGCTTTTGTAATCGCTTACCTTTATACCTTCAAACCGTGTTCTCTCTTTCTTCTTTAACCCTCTCTGTGTCCTTTCTTTCAACCTCATCCTCTTGAACGTATCCATATATCGCCCCAATGACAAATGAAAAGAGTATGGCTCAATTTGCCCCAATAAAAATCATCCTTTCACATGTATAATGATGCTGGCATGCAAGATCGCTTTGAAAGATTCTTCATGTCTAGAAAAATGGCACTTGGAAAGTCTTTGAGTAAAGACATACGTGAAGAAGTAACCATTCTTGATGAAGTTTTTACTTTCTAGAAATAGGAGGATTTTCTGGAAACAAATGAACTCATCTTTTCACAGTTGGTTAATGCCTTTTTCTCTCATCTGGAGAGACCATCACCATCCCATGTTAGGTGTATGATTAGAAACTGCTCTATCAAGATCACAGTTTCTAAACTTGCCAAAATCATCAAAGCTCTATGTGAGGGGATCATCTGCAAATCCTTACCAAACTAGGCGCAATTTCTTGGTGTAGATGAAGAAGACGTGTCCAAGTATCTCATCGATTCCATCATCCACAAGCCTAGTGAGATTACAACTGCTATGCCAAGCACTAAAGCAAGGAAAGTATATACAGTGGTTTAGTTTTCTATCCTTCCGCGTATTGGTAGTACAGATACTCTCATTGGAATAGGTTGCATGCTTTTTTATTGCCTAATGGCAAAAGAAAAGTGAATATTCCTATGCTCATTCTTGACTACATGATAAGTGTCACAAGAAAGGAAACTACAAGAACTACGAGTGCTCCTTATGGCATGCTTCTGACAAAAGTGCTTCAACGGTTGGACTTTTCTCTTGTCACCGAAAGCTATGAGCTAGTGGAAGGAACCATCTTCACACCTTCCTCTTTCAGAACCTCGAGAACGAGGTCAACCTTCCAAATAGTTGAGCCCACAAGGCAGAGCCCCAGAACAAGAGATGAACAAGCTCGAAAGGCCTCCCGGAAGTCTCAGTCTAACCAAGAAAAGGCTAAAAGGAAAAGAAAAATCATTCTCCCTAAAGGTGAATCAGAAGAAAAGGATGTCCCCTTAATCCCACATTATGAAAAGAAGAACAAAAAGAAGAGAAGAGGCAGGCACTCAAGCATCAAAAGCTGTAACCAAACCTGAAAAGGTTATTAGTAGAAAGGAGATTGAGCTAAGATGCAAAAAGATGCACAAGAGTGTATCAAGTATTACTGTTTTGTGGGAGGAAATTAAAAAGTTTCAAGAGGAGGGATATCATGTAACCGTGCTGAATGATAATGAAGAAGAAGAAGAAGAAGAAGAAGCTGAAAAAGAGCAGGCTGTAATATCATCATTTGAAGAAGAGGAAAATCTCTTGAGCAATGAGAAGGGTAAACTGAGCTCTGTGTCCAGTTCTAGGCTGGCACTTGAAGAGCCTTAGATGAAGCCTATTATTGAAGAATCTAATAAGGAGAACTATGTAACATGTTCTGTTCTCATTCCTACAGTACCTCAGCCTTCCTCTTCCATTCATATCCCTCCAGTGGAATAAAAAGGGAACAGAATATCTGTAGATCCAGCACCTACTATTCTGGAAGCCGATACTTGTGCTTTGGGTCAAAATGTTCCTGTTTTCTCTGCTGCTGCACAAGATGCTCCTGCTCCTTCCTTAGCTATTATTTCTGAACCTATCCCTGTTCCCCCAGCCTTTGCTTATATGTCTCTGCCAAATCTGAATATGCTCATGGACAACCATCTTCACCTCTTTTTACTATACAAAATGACACTAGGGCTAACTCACCAAGATCAGGAGACACTGTACCCCTAGACATTCCAAAGCCATCTCCCAAAGCTGCTTCTACTCCTATCAATTTGCTGCCTCCATCCTTATTAGAGTCTTCAGCAAGTTATCAAGTCATCCTGTGAAATCTTAGAGAGATTTCCTCTAGATAAGATAGATTTGAAGCAACTCTGTCAGCACATGGTGCTCAGCTGAGATGGATGAAAGATTTACAACTTCAGATGTTTCAATTTATGTAGTGTGCCTTTCTTGACACACCTCATTTTTTATGATGCTAAAAAAAGGAGAAGTGTAGATTGAAAAAAATCTGTGTAGATGAGTTTCAGGGGGAGCTATGCTGAAAGGAAAGTTGTGTTGAGATATTCAAAGGGAGCCTAGAGAATATTTTTTGCCTAGCATGTTTTAGCATTTTTTTTTGTTTTATGTTTTCTTTTGTATATCTCTCAACATTTGTTATGTTTATAAAAATTGTTTCTTTCTTCTTTTTCTTTCTTCTTTTATCATGATCTCTTTTCTGTCTTTTATGTCTTATGTCTTTTTTAGCTCATATGTTTGATGCATACATGTTTTTTATGTTTTCCCACCTTCTTTTTATCTTAAGCTCTGAATCATATTAATGTTCTCTCTAAGCTCAACTAATCACATATATCTCTGTTAGATGCTTGCTTCATGCCTTGAATGCGTATTGATAAGGGGCTTTTGTGCCACTTATCTTACTTCTAAACCTTAGCTTTTTACATGAATTTTAATGTGTTGTTGATACAATTAATAAGGATTTGATTTATTCCTCATTGTGAGATTTTGATAGAATTGATGACTTTTGCATTGATTTTGGGATAATTTGTAATAATACCCTGTTGTGTTTAACTTGTCTTTTTGAGTATCATTTTGTGTGCAGAGCTTTGAATCAAGTGCAAATGTCAAGAACAAGGTTGGAAACTATTGGGAAGAATTTGGAAGCAAAATAGAAGAATTCTTGAGTTTATTTGAGCAAAATTATAAGTATTGTAAGAGTAAATCTGTATCTCTTTTTACAGGGATCGGATTAAGAAAAATGAAGATTTTTTGGAAAGCTCAAGAAGTCCTCTACAACTTTCATGTTTAGCTCAAAACTCAATTTTAAGATAATCTTGGTGAAAATCGAGTTGTAAGATTAAAGGTTGCTGATGTTCTGATACTATCTAACTTGACCTCTACTTAGTATTTTTGCAATATCTGGGGCTATAGATGTCCAATTGAGGTGATTTTGGTGGGTTGGAAAGCTTATTCAAAGGGTTACAACTTCTATTCTAAGTGCCGAGGCCAATTTCAATTCTATCTACCGCTACAACGGTCTTAAACCGCTACAAGTCAACAACGCATGAAAAAGTGACGTTCAATAGCATAGCTCACTGTTATCTGCTGTAGTGGTCAATGAGCACTGCAAGAGTCATACGATGATGCAGAACAGCTCATTTAACCTGTTTTTGGGCCCCACTTTTACCCATTTTAGAGAGTAGTATATAAGGGATTGTTACAGACTTTTACCCTAGCTTTTCACTCAGTTTTAGGCTGCCACTTTAGGCTATTATTTTCTCTCTACATCTTCTTCTTCTTTATTTTTCTCTCTCTAAGCGTTCCATTGGTAAAGGTGCTTTGTCTTGAAGATTGTGGCAAAGATCATTGCTATTATTTTCAAGTTCTTTTATCTTCATTGTTGTAATCCTCCAAAGATGGAGGAGTAGATTTCTTTACTAGTGTAGGGATTTTCAGATGGATTGGGATAATATTTGAGACCCTTTGTTTATATTGAATGCATTGGTTTTCTTAATGTTCTGCAGTTTCTATTCCTTTAATGATTATAGTGATTATTATAATCTTTATTGGAATAAGTAAATTGGCAATTGTCATTTAGGAAAACCCTTTGGACATAAATTGATAGATCTATTGGTTTATGCTTGAGAGAGAACATTGGAATTAACTTTCCGATTGGCGGTTAGGCTATAGCAATTGGTGCCTTGGATCATTGTAATTTCCAATTAAATTGAGATTTCATTTATTTGTTAATTTCATTGATCAATTCTAGAGATCGATTGATCATTAGTAGAATTGTCAGTAATTTACTACTAATAGCCATCAATAGGTTTAATATTTGGTCAATGATAATTGATTTCTAATCCTAGGAATACTTTACACTAGTGCCTGATCTATTGTTGCTATTATCTTTCAATTTAAATTATTTGTTTTAATGCTCAAACCCTCAAATCTTTTCAACTAAGTATTGAAGCCTCTTTAAGAGACAACCTAGATTGTGCCCTTTTGCTACATTTTTTGTACAACTTAGCATTAAAATAAATTTCTAATTTGAGGAGGTAGTCAACAGCCTCTGTCAAATTTTAGCGCTGTTATCGGGGAGACATTAATACTTAGTTGTTCATTTTTCTTTATTTTTATTTTTATTTTTTATTTTATTCTAGTTTTTATTTTATTTTATTTTATTTATTTAATTACTATTTCTATTTTCTGCCCCAAAAAAAACAAATTTTTTTTTCTGTTCCCTTGTGTCAGCAAGTGGAACCATCTGAGCATTATGATCCTCTGTTTAGTGTTTTAGGAAATACAGGTAACATGGGAGATCGGAACAGGACACTTGAGGAGCTCATTGCTCTTGACTTTACCCGGCAACCCTTGGCCACTACTTATCCCAGGCTAGACAATGATTTGAGCTTAAAGGGTATATGGTACATGCTTTGCCTAAATTCCATGGGTTGTCTAGAAAAGACCCCCATCAGCATTTGAAGAAGTTTCATATGGTGTGTTCTGGCATGAGACCCAATGGGGTAGAGGTGGATGATGTTAAATTGAGAGCATTCTCTTTTCCCTTGAGGGTGCAACAAAAAATTGGTTCTTTAACCTTCCTGATAGGGTTGTTAATAACTGGACTAGGATAAAGAAGCTTTTTTTGGAAAGGTATTCTCCTGCCTCTAGAGTGGCTTCTATTAGAAAAGAGATCCCTGGAATTCACTAGTCAGATGAGACTCTCCATGAGTATTGGGAGCGTTTCAAGCTCCTATGTTCCAGTTGCCCCAACCATCAAAATCCAGAGCAACTTCTCCTCCAATACTTTTATGAAGGTCTTGTACCTACTGATAGGTGCATGATTGTTGCTACAAGTGGAGAGGCGCTCTTGGATAAGACACTGGAAAAAGCTCGTGCTTTGATTGAGAATGTGGCTGCCAATTTTCAGCAATTTGGTTCCAGGGGAGCCACAACTACTAGAGGCCTTCATGGAGTAAGCCAGCCAGAGAATCCACTATTGGCCTAGATTTTGCAGCAACTTTCTAGCCTTATATAGCAATTAATGGTGAGCCAGGCAGCAACTCCAGTGGTTTCTAAGGTCTGTGGCGTATGTACTTCAAATGACAATCACACTGATATGTGCCCAACATTGCAAGATGACTCAACCACTGGAGTAGCAGCAACATACCTCTTTTAGAGTCAATCTCAGAATCAGACAGGCCAATTCCCATTTAAGAATACTTATAACTCCAACTGGAAGAATCACCCCGATTTGAAGTGGGGTAGTGATTCTCAACAACAGGGCCAACCTTTACAGCAAAAGTACCTAGCACCTCATCAGAGGCAACCGGCCCTTCCTGCACCTCCTTTATTAGATCCCACTTTGACTAAGATGATGAAAATGATGATGGAGCAAATGTAGGAAATTAGAAGAGAAAATGCCCAACTAAGAGAGGAGGTGACTCAGATGAAAAATAATCAAAGCCAACAGGCCCCAACTGCCCAGTTGCCCTCTCAAACCGTGCCCAATCTAAGGGGAAATGTCTGTGCAATCACTCTGAGGTCTGGAATGAAAATTCTAGAAGTGACTAGGCCTGTCCAGGAAAGGGAGCAAGCTGAAGACAAGCCTGAAGAGCATTCAGGTGAGCGCTATAGTAGTCAACCAGCATTGCAGCGCTCTACAGAATTAGCAGATGGAAGCCAGACACCAAGACACTCCTCGGGTGAGCACTGCAGCGCTCTATCACCATTGCAACGGCCCACCAAGAGTGATCCACCACCAGTTTCAAAGGAAAAGGCCTATTGCTGATCGTTGTAGCGGTCAACCACCACACAGCGCTTTATAGGACCTGCAAAGGTTCCAGACTTCACTCCTCCACTGCCATTCCCATAGAGGATGCAACCTAGGAAAGTCACTGTAGCAGATTTGGATCCGGACACACTAGAAACCTTCCGAAAAGTGCAAGTGAATATTCCTCTATTGGATATAATAAAGCAAATTCCTAAATATGCAAAATTCTTGAAAGATCTTTGCATTAATAAAAGGAAGATCAAGGGCAGTGGGGAAGATAAGGTGACTATGTGGGTCAATACTTCCTCCATTATCAAGCCAAGCAATCTGCCAACCAAGTGCAAGGACCCTGGCATATTCTATGTTCCTTGCACAATTGGGAACTTGCATATCACTAGAGCCCTAGCTGACCTTGGAGTAGGCATTAGTGTTATGCCCAAATCACTCTACCAGTCCTTACACTTCGAAGAGCTCAAGCCAACCGGGCTGCAAATTCAGCTGGCCAACTGTAGCATCACAAGACCAGAGGGAATATTGGAAGATGTTCTTGTCCAGGTAAATGATTTAATATTCCCTGCCGATTTTTATGTGCTTGAAATGGAAAATGACACCAATGCCAGTCAGCATACATTGATCTTGGGGAGACCCGTTTTGAAAACTGCTAGAACCTTGATTGATGTTCATGCTGGCACATTATCCATGAAGTATAGGGACATGAAAGTCCAATTTAATTTATTTGATGCTATGAAACATCCCCAAGAGGAACACTCCGTGTTTGGCATTGATGTCATTGATTCTTTAGTTGATGATGCATGTGGTAATGTGATTTGTAAAGATCCAAATCCCCCCTTCTCTACTCTTTCTTCTTCCATGGGATATGATGCACCTATTGTTTTAGAATATTCCAAGTTTTTAGATATAGGTACACCACCCAGGAAACAGTCATCAGTTTTCCAGGTGCTCCATGATCAGCCCATGTTGGGTAAGAAGCCCTGTGAGGGGTAGTGGATCATGCTGCATGAGCTCTAGGCAAAACTGATGGCTGGAAAGCCAAAGTCTAGATGGAAAGGACCATTCTTGGTCACCCATGTGCACCTTGATAGTGCAATTGAGTTAGAGAATTCTAGGATGGTGCGGTGCACTATTGATGGGAACCGGCTAATACACCTTCATGAGACTCCCATAGAGCTAAGGGCTCAGACAGTCTATCTTTGGGTTGAAGCTACACACCCTCCATGAGGGTTCTGACCACCCAACTTAGGGATATTAAAGTAAAGTGTTGGGTGGGAGACAACCCACTATGAGATTTTTCTTTACCTTTCCCTTTTATTTTTTTGCATTTTATTTTTTTGACATTTTTAATTTTAATTCTTGCATCATATTTATTTTCATTTATATTTCACATTATCCCTTTGGCACCTTAGAGGTTACATGTATAGACTCACACCACATGCACCTTATTGACTTACTTGGCATTGACTTTATCTTGTGTTGCATGGTTAGTAGATTCATTGTGTTGTTTGGATTAAGTATATGTACTTTTACCTGTGAGATTTTGACCCTCTTTGATTGGATTATAATATGCCATCCTTATTTGTTCATGTGTGTTTCCTTCTTTGGATTTGTGTTCTAGAACTTGCTTAGGGTCTTGCTTGAAAATATGTTTCCATGTGCATGCTTGAAAATGATTAAAGCATTTTTCTTGTTTTTAGCCACTTGCCCATATATCCAACCTTTACATGTTACCATTGTTTAGTCTTTTTGAGCCTTATTGCCCATTCTTTTGTTTTAGCATATCTTTAGCCAAAAGTGAAAGTCCAAGAAAATTCCCAACTTTTTAGGCTTATGAGAGCATTTGTGCAACTCTTATATGTGCTTGAGCATAAGTATGGGGGAGAGCATGAGGACATGCTTCAATTTAAGTGTGGGGGAGGAACAATGTGTACCCAAAATTCAACAAGTGGCACACAAAAAAAAGAGGAAAATACAAGTTTGATAAAAAAAAATCTGAAAAAAAAGTTTGGTTGAAGGTGTACCACATTGTAAAAGAAAGGCTTGTAATTGTGTTTAGTTGGACAAAGTGTACCCTCAGGCACTTGTGTTTTTGGTATATCAAATTGCTCTCCTTTAACTTGAGGTTCAGCCCCATTGGCCTATATTTTTATCCACCTTCACCCAAGCCCCATTACAATCAAAGGTAAGTCCTCTTGATTCAGTATGCATATATGTATGACAAAATGGAGAATGAAACCTGTAGCAAGCCTATGGTAATGCATTCTCATTTGAGGTGATTGAGTATGCATTATAACCCAAAACACTTGAGTGAATGAGGGGAAAACACTGACCTTGGGAGGATTTTTGTACTTGGTTCATGCATCATATATGGATTCTACTTTGTGTGTTATATTGTTGATCATGCCTTGCTTGTTGTAATTCTCTTGATTGTTGATGTAAAAACTTACTGCCGTGCCTCTAGGTTCATTGGATTGGTGTATTGTTGTTTAATTACATGCATCATACATTTTAGGTTAGGAGTCTAGAGTAGTCCTTGTTTACTATTTCTCATCCATGCCTTAGTTGGATCTTAGTTTCACATGAGGACATGTGAAAGCTTAAGTATGGGAGAGTTTGATAAGGGGCTTTTGTGCCACTTATCTTACTTCTAAACTTTAGCTTTTTACAAGAGTTTTAATGTGTTGTTGATACAATTAATAAGGATTTTGATTTATTCCTCATTGTGTGATTTTGATAGAATTGATGGCTTTTGCATTGATTTTGGGATAATTTGTAATTATACTCTGTTGCATTTGACTTGTCTCTTTGAGTATCATTTTGTGCACAGGAGCTTTGAATCAAGTGCAAATATCAAGAACAAGCTTGGAAACTGTTAGGAAGAATTTGGAAGCAAAATAGAAGAATTTTCTTGAGTTTATTTGAGCAAAATTGCAAAAGGCATTGTAAGAGAAAATCTTTATCTTTTTCTATAGGCCTTGGATTAAAACAAATGAAGATGTTTTGGAAAGCTCAAGAAGTCCTCTATAACTTTCATGTTCAACTCAAAACCCAGTTCTAAGAGTATCTTAGTGAAAATCAAATTACAAGATTAAAGGTTGTTGATTTCTGATGCTATCCAACTTCACCTCTAGTTAGAATTTTTGCAATATCTGGAGCTACAGATGTCCGATTGAGGTGATTTTGATGGCGTTGGAAACTTATTCAAAGGGTTACAACTTCTATTTCCAGTGCCAAAGCTAATTTCAATTCTGTCCACCACTGCAATGGTCTTTAACCGTTGTAGCAGTCAATAGGGCCTGAACAAGTGATGTTCAGCAGCATAGCTTACTGTTAACCACTGCAGATATCATGTAATGACGCAGAATAGCTCATTTAACTTGTTTTTGGGCCCCACTTTTACCCATTTTAGAGAGTAGTATATAAGGGATTGTTATAGACTTTTACCTTAACTTTTCACTCAGTTTTAGGATGCCACTTTAGGCTATTATTCTCTCTCTACATCTCTCTCTACATCTTTTTCTTCTCTATTTTTCTCTCTCTAAGGGTTCCATTGGTAAAGGTTCTTTGTCTTGGAGATTGTGGCAAGGATCATTGCTATTATTTTCAGGTTTTTTTTATCTTCATTGTTGTAATTCTCTAGAGATGGAGGAATAGATTTTTTTACTAGTGTAGGGATTTCCAGATGAATTAGGATAACATTTAAGACCCTTTGTTTATATTGAATGCATTGGTTTTCTTAATGTTCTGTAGTTTCTATTCCTTTAATTGTTATGGTGATTGCTATAATCTTTATTGGAATAAGTAAATTGGCGATTATCATTTAGGAAAACCTTTTGGGCATAAATCGATAGATCTATTGGTTTATGCTTAAGGGAGAACATTGGAATTAACTTTCCAATTGGCGGTTAGGCTATAGCAATTGGTACCTTGGATCATTGTAATTACCAATTAAATTGAGATTTCATTTATTTGTTAATTTCATTGATCAATTCTAGAGATCGATTGATCAGTAGTAGAATTGCAGTAATTTATTACTAATAGCCATCAATGGGTTTAATATTTGGTCAATGATAATTAATTTTTAATCCTAGGAATACCTTACACTAGTGCCTTCTCTATTGTTGCTATTATCTTTCAATTTAAATTATTTGTTTTAATTCTCAAAACCCCCAAATCTTTTTAACTAAGTATTGAAGCTTCCTTGAGAGACGACATAGGTTGTGCCATTTGCTACATTTTTTGTGCAACTTAGCATTAAAGTAAATTTCTAATTTGAGGAGGTAGGCGACAACCTCTGTCACGTATGCTTTGACATGTTTATTCATATACACTGGATATTAGCTTGCATGTATTCTGTGGTTAGCCATGGCCAAGTATTTTTAGGAGCACACAAGTTGGTTGTTGCTCTTATACTAGTTTTATATGCTAAGTCTTGATATGAATGATGAGCTTAATCATTTTCTTTATCCTTTACTCTCATAAAAGATGTTTTCTAAAGTTTTGTGTATAACTTGATCAAAGTATGGTTGTAAATAGTTTCTAACTTGTCTTTTGAAACTTGCACTTACATGTGTTGAAAAGATTAAGATCAATTAACAAGCTTCAGAAAGCTCTCGAAGAGTAATGTTTTAATATGTGTTATGTGTTTACAAAACCTATTTTTAAAAGATCATATATCTTTTGTTTTGAAAATATCCTTTCATGATCTATTTCTTATGGGAAAATTTCATAGCTCAATGCAAAAGCTTTTTCTTGCTAATTCAGGAATCGATCCCTAACTTGCTTCAAAAACTTTGCATAGCAATATGTTGATCTTATCCCTTTTATGGTTTCTCTGAGCATCAGAAACTACATAAGTATCAATGTATTTTTCTCCAAAATCACAAATGCTCTGTTTCATTTTTCATATCTCTGAGCTTTCCTTTCAAAAATTTCTTTTGGATTAAGACGTGCTGAAAACGGACCTAATCAAGATAAAATATCACAAGTATTACTTGTTATATTTTCAAGCATAAAGATCTTGAGAAAGTTCCTTTGCTTTGACCATAAATCAAGCCACTTGTTCATCCATAGCTTAAACATCCTTCTCTTTGGTATCTATTCTGATACAGTTTCAGAAAATGCATTAAGCTTGTTTCATGCTTCAAATGAAATAACTGCAGCTATGATTAAAAGTCACTTAAGGCCAAAAATGTTTTTATATGATTCACATCATGCTTTAAGAAAAAGAACTTCCTGAAAATCACTTTCATTGATTACATTGAAAGAGATGATACATCATGCCTATATTTCTGTAACATTTCTTTCAATTATCTCTTCAAAAGATTTTCTTCAAATTGGTTTGTCACAATAAAAAAAGGGAGATTGTTAGCTCTAGAACCCTTTGAGCTTATTTGTTTTGAATGACAACAAATCCAATTTTAAAAAAATACTTTGAAGATCGACTGATGTCTCTATTGAGTTTCTTGTAGGATTATAACAAATTTCTATCATTTAGCAAGAGTAAGGCTTACTCAAATGAGAATATACTTCACTATACATGTGTAAACACGTTTATCTCATGTTATGAGATATGAAATGAAACATAAGTGAAGTTATCCAAGCAATTAATAGCTAATGATTAGAAGAAATTTTCAACGCTACAAGATATCAAGACCTGAGATTTTAGAAAGTTGCACGGGACATCAGAAAGTACACTGAAAATGAAGATATCAACTTATGCCCAAGATCAACGTGTTACCTAATCTTCAATCATCATAATTGCAAAGATATCATTAGCTAAGAAGACTGGATTGAAGATCAAAAAGTGAATAATTCTTCAAGGAACTGATTGCATACATCAGAAAGCTCACCTGTGAGTGGAGCACAGAATGTTACAGGAAAATAAGGGAAATTTGAATTTTCAATGTCAAATGTTCAAGTCAAACCCAGTTTTAAATTAATACGTCATCTCTTCTGCCTAATTAATCAAACACCCCGGCTTCATGAAGAAGGAGTTTAGAAAGTAGAAAGTAATTTCCGAAAAAAGATCAGAAAACTCAAAATTAGAATGACTTCTGTAACTGATCTATCAACCTCTCTTTTAGTTGGTTCTTTCAAGACACATCTGATGATCAACACGTGTCACTTGAAGAACTAATCAAGAGCAACGGTTATAAAGGAACACCACTATATATGGAGATGTTGTTTAAAGCTAAGGCTGATGAGAGATTTGAAGATTCAAGAGAGAAAACTCTACAAAAATCTCTTCCTACTTCCTAGAATATTTAATATTTATATGTAATTAGTTTTTATCCTTGAAGTGTAAGAAAATCTTCCTTCTACATTTTTAGTTAAATTTATGCTCTTCCTATGGAAGAAGTAAAAGAAGGAAGTCATTCAAGTTTTCCCAGAAACTTTTCATGTATATGTTAATGAAACTTGAATGTAGGTTAGTTTGAGCGGTAATCTAAACACTTAACCTTTATATCCTCGATCTGGTAGTGATCGCTGTGAGATGGCTTGGAGAGGCTACTGTAAAACTACTTGCAATGTGACATTAGATGTTGCTATTGGTCACAATTTGGACTTGGAGAAGCCAATGTTAAGACTACTTTCAACGTGACAGTAGAGGTTGCTACTGATCACGGGTTAGCTTGGAGAGGCTAGTACAATACTACTTATGTTAGCTTGGAAAGGCTAGTACAATACTACTCAGTTTAGCCTGGAGAGGCTGGTAAAAGTAATACTCACCAGTTTCTAAGTTGGTCTACTGGCTACAATGGGGAGTTTAGAGAGGCTCATGAAAAATACAACTCAACTTGTGCCAGTCTCTGAGATGGTCTACTATGCACAAGTGAGAATTTGGGAAGGCTAATGTTAAAATTATCTAGTTTGCTTTCTTAGATCGAGAAAGTTTTTGAAATGGAACCTCAACAGTTGTTGAGTACTGGCTGTAGGCAGATTACCGAACCAGTATAAAATCCTTTGTGTATTTCATCTCTTCCTTTGATCTTCTTTATTTTTCTTTGTTATGCTTTTTTTTATACGCCGATATATCTTTATCGTCCTTTTGTTATTCCTTTTAATTATGGACGTTTTATTTAATAAGGTTCAGAAATCTATTTTCTAAAATCACTAACTATATTTCTGCTCCACTACAAGTTTTACACTTAATAGTACTTATTTCCAGAAGGTTCAAAAAATGCAAAAAGAAGTAATGCATGATTCAACACTTTTTCACCTACACATGTTACTCAAGAGGCTTATGTGAGAAATCAGACCTTCACATACCAGTCACATTCTCGAATCAAGTCATGACAGACTGTGTTTGAAATTATTAAAATTGGAAATAAATTGATTTGATTTGTATATAAATTTTAAAACCAATTTATTTTTATTCAAATTCTATAAAAAAATCAAAGGCTTTGAAAATTAAAAGAATAAAATTTGATGGAATAATAAATTATTTCAGTTTTCAATTTTCTTTTTCAATTCTGTTTTTCTCTCATTCCTGACACACACGCTTTGCTTTCTTGAAGATATGTGGTCATTCAATGAATAATAAAGCATGATTAACAGACACTGACCGTCTGTTTGACATTTCCACCTGATCCCTACCATACTGGAGCATTCCCGGACCAGTTCCCCCTAGTGGACCATTGAAACGTATCCAATCATATTCGCTTTTCCAAGTGGGGGACCGTCCTCTCATTTTACCATGCTTTAAGCCTCAAGCGTTTGTTCCTGCTCCATGACAGTAACCCAAACCCAACCCAATCTAATCAACCAAGAAAATATACTTATAAAAAATAAATATCTGTTGGTGCGGTTGTTACAGCGTTTGGATATTTTCCCATAGCTTATTATCACAAAAATACATTCTAATTATTATATCGTGGACGGATGGACAGTTAAGTAATCATAGAAAAAATGAACTGTTAAATTGAAGAACCTAACTATTATACAATGACCTACTAAATAATAAATTAAGAATTTTATTTTGATATAGTCACTGGAGTTTAATTTCTAGACATTTTGTAATATCTCCAAATATAAAATTTAATGATATATAAATTATTATCATTATTATTATTATTACTACTACTTCATTGGTAATGATACAAGTTATATTATTTTATACGTATATATATAGCATGATAGATATTATTATTATTATTATTATTATTATTATTATTATAAAACACGACGCACGGACGTTGCAAGCTTTGGACCCTGCAATGTTTGTTTAGTTTTATTATATATATATATAAAAGTAACGTGGTGCACAGATGCTATATGCATAAACCCAAACCACAATTCCCCTCACCTGTTGAACGCGTACGCGAAGGAACTTGGCGGCGCGCACGGGGTGCCAATTGTGTCCTATTTTCAGCCACATAATTATCTCTTAGCACATATTTAACACATTATAATATTTTTTAAATATTTTTTTAATAACTCTAGTCATTTAAAGATTTTTTCTTAGAGAGAAAAACGTGATTCTCTCAATTTTCTTTGACTAATCTCTTTTAATAAATGATCTTGATAGAATTTAGCCAATTCCTTCTTTTTATCTAGTCTGTGAGTTTGGATACTGTTATGCATCGTTTTCTCTTACCATTCTTCCTCCTTATCATCCCAAATTTAGTTTGGGAAATCAAATTGTTTATATTTTCATTATATTGTTTGACAGTTACCGGTGCCATTCTCACTCTCCAAGATCAAGTTGTTAGTGAAAGCACACTCCTGACTACGAACGGTGAGTGAATTTAAGATTATGGCCATACTTTTAGCTATTATTATTATTTTTTTCAATATTATATAAATTATTTATGGAATTTCAAAATGATTTATGCCTAGAGAACATACTTTATGAATTATAGGAATTTTAGAAAATTATTGTTTTGTAGTTATCATGATAAATTATTATCTTAGAAAATTCATGGGACCATACTTGCTATATGTACGATTTAGATTTACTTTATTAGCTAGAAATTTCATGAATCCCAGTCTTGTATAAACAGTAAGAACAATGAATTTTGTTACTATTAGATTTTAGCCAATAAATAGTGAGAAACAGATTAGCGGGTTTGCAGCTGCAGAATTGATTGTTAACCTTGGTACCAAGTGGTTCCCTTGAAAACTAGCTCACCCACAGCAAGGAACCTAGTGAGGTGTCAGTTGAAATTCGTATTATTTCAGGATATTTATGTATGGAATAATTCCTATTTCTCTACTAATTATTGACATGGATTTAATTAAATTATTATTTTTAGTACAGATATATGTAAATATATATAAAATATTTGCATTAGTTGCATGTACATATTGTGTATGTTATTGTTGTCCCATGTGGGTTGTGAGTGGAGGCTCACTCATTGAGTTTTGATGAACTCACCCCTCTCTTTTCCTCCCCCTACAAATACAGTTACAAGTTCAGTTGCACCACAGGATCCCGGGCATGCATTATATTATTTTAGTTATTTTCAAAATTTCAGTCATTTATTTATTTATGTTTGGCTCCGGCCAAAATTATGAATTTTATGTAGTTCCTTATTTAGGATTTATGTTTTAGAAATATTTTTAGATTATGGCATTTCAATTGAACTTGAGATATTTTGAATCTATTTGATTTGTTTATGCATGTTAGTCTGTCACACTACCAGAGGCTTCTGTAGGCACCTAATCCCTTACATGCTGGTCACGTTCCCTAGGCGGGTCGTGACAAAGTGGTATCAGAGTCATAGGTTTCCCTACATATTACTGGAGCAAATGTCCACAGATAACGTGGCATCTATGTAAATGGAAGCGTGCCCATTTGCATTGATGTAGTACTATTTGAGGCCTTTAAGAAAGAGTCAGTCGTGTCTAGGTTCAGTAAGAGTCTATCTTTTCTTGGCACTCATAATCATGTTATATGTCCTCTTTTTCACAAGTGTGACCATGCCACCTTTACACCCTTCACTCCTTCGTCGTCGCCATAGGAGCGATGCATCCAATGACAGTGCTCGCCTTAGAGCTTTTGAACAGATGGTGGCAAATTTAACAGATGTGATGACCAGGCAGCTAGGGGCGAGTACACAACCGCCTCTAGTTAGAGGTACCGATGACTCACCCTTAGAGCGTTTCAAGAGGATGGACCTGCCCACCTTCAACAGGAGTCTGACGACTGAAGATCCCCAGGAATTCCTCAGGCTGGTAAAGAAGATAGTTGGTATTATTCATTGTTCTTCAGAGAGGGCGGTGGAGTTGGCTGGTTTCCAGCTGGGAGGCCAAGTAGACTTATGGTATCAGGAGTTCCGACAGAGGCATGGGACTGCTAGCTTACCTTTTTGGGAGCAGTTCAAGGAAGCCTTCATGCAGAGATTCATATCAGAGAGCTGGCAAGCACAGATGATCGAGGAGTTTTTAAAGCTTCGTTTAACTCTAGGCATGACATTTACAGAGTATGATAAGCGTTTCACTTATCTGGCACAGGCAACCTCCAGCATGATACTGACAAAGACAGCTAGAGTGAGACGTTTTGTGCAGGATTTTCCTAGGGATATGTTTCTCAGTTTGCAGCCCCATGTCGGGACTATAGATTATGCTCAGGTGGTAGACACAGTGATTAGCCTTGAGAGTAGCTTAGCAGAGCATAGAGCGATGTCAAAGGCCAACAAGAAGGCTAGAGTTCATGGCTCTTTCTAGGGCGGAGTAGGTTCGAGCAAGGCTCACCATCATCAGGGCTAGCAACGGGGTCAATCGGGTAGGGTCACCCTCTCAGAGCCCATCCCAACACGCCCAGCTGCATCACAGACTCGGAGTTGAGGGGGCAGTTAGCACAATGGACAGGGTTCATGGTAGTTACATCCAGTATGCCCGACTTGCAAGAAGAGACATCAGGGTCAGTGTTTATTTGGTTCCTCAATATGTTACAAGTGTGGCCAGCCGGGCCACAAGTGCAAAGAGTGCCCGATGTTTCAGGGAGCTTCTAGTCAGAGGTCAACTAACCCCTCCATGTCAGTTCAGTTTCTCCAGTCAACAGCCCAGGGTAGCTTTGTCATTCAAGCAGGCCGTAGAGCCGGGGGCAGGGGCCTTGGTGGTAGAGGTGCAGGTGGTAGAGAAGCAGGCGGTAGAGGCCAAGGTAGTGGAGGATAGTCCCATTTGTTCGCATTAACCCGTCAGGACGCACAGGCTTCAAATGAAGTGGTAACAGGTATGACAACAATATGCTCCTTCGATGCCATGACATTATTTGACTTGGGGTCTAGCCACTTTTGTGTGTCCCCATTCTTTGCTATACGGTTCAGGAGTTTCCCCAACGATCTTAAGGAGTCATTTTTTGTTAGGGTATCTTCGAGAGAACCCATCCTTATTCAGACAGTGTATAGATCATGCGGAGTCAAAGTTGGCGACATGAAAGTACTTGCAGATTTGAAAGTGTTGGACATGTCTGACTTTGACGTTATTCTGGGTATGGATTGGTTAGCCCCATGCCATGCCATACTAGATTGTTATAGTAAGGTGGTGAGATTCGAGGTCCTAGGTGATGAGCCAAGAGTGTTTTTGGGTACAAGATGTTCAACACCGACAAGCTTGATATCAGTTATGAGTGCACTGCGGTTGATGGATAGAGGTAGTTATGGGTTTTTAGTTGCAATTAGGGATGTAGAGGCAAAGATGCCAAGTTTGGACACGGTACCAGTGGTCAATGATTTCCTAGATGTGTTTCCAGATGATTTGCCATGTATGCCACAGGAGAAGGAATTACAGTTTAGGATAGAGCTTGAGGCAGGAGTTAGACCCATCTCTATACCTCCATATCGCATGGCTCCAACAGAGTTAAGAGAATTGAAAGAGCCGTTACAAGAGTTATTAGACAAGGGGTTTATTCGACCAAGTACCTCTCCATAAGGAGCTCCAGTGTTGTTTGTCAAGAAAAAGGACGGTTCGATGAGGATGTGTATAGATTACAAGCAGCTAAAAAAGGTGACGATCAAGAACCGGTACCCCTTGCCTCGCATTGATGATCTTTTTGACCAGCTTCAGGGGGCAACATGTTTTTCCAAAATCGACCTTTGATCTAGTTACCATCAGCTGAAGATTAAGGATGAAGATATACCCAAGACGGCCTTCAGGACTCGCTATAGGCATTATGAGTTCTTAGTGATATCCTTTGGGTCGACCAAAGCCCCAGCAGCCTTCATGGATTTAATGAACAGGGTGTATAAGCCATTTCTAGACCACTTTGTAATCATTTTTATTGATGACATCTTAGTGTATTCCAAGAATATGGAGGAACATGAGCAACATCTGAGGATAGTTCTGTAGACTTTGAAGGAGAATCATTGCATCCCAAGTTCTCTAAGTGTGAGTTCTGGCTGAATCAGGTGGTGTTCCTTGGACATATAGTGTCTAAAGATGGTATTCTAGTGGATCCGAAGAAAGTGGAAGTAGTATAGTAATGGCCTATACCTACAATAGTTTCAGAAGTCCGTAGTTTATTGGGATTAGTAGGATATTACAGACGATTTGTTCAGGACTTCTCCAGGA
Organism: Dalbergia cochinchinensis; assembly: GCA_031216125.1. Taxonomy (NCBI): domain Eukaryota; kingdom Viridiplantae; phylum Streptophyta; class Magnoliopsida; order Fabales; family Fabaceae; genus Dalbergia; species Dalbergia cochinchinensis. The sequence goes on from CM062371.1 coordinate 28,631,406, forward strand.
TTACAGCACCCATGACCAAGTCAACACAGAAGAATGTCAGGTTCCAGTAGATAGAAGAGTGTGAAGAGAGTTTTCAAAGGCTCAAAACATGCTTGACCACGGCGCCAGCTTTAGTATTACCTTCAGGGACAGGAGGTTTTTTGGTATTTTGTGATGTTTCAAGAGTTGGACTTGGTTGTGTCTTAATGCAGCATGGCCGAGTTGTAGCTTACGCCTCACGACAACTCAAGAAGCATGAGCAGAATTATCCCACGCATCACCTAGAGATGGCAGCAGTGGTTTTTGCCTTAAAGATTTGGAGGCACTATTTGTATGGAGAGACCTGTGAGATCTTCACAAACCACAAGAGCTTGAAGTACATTTTTCAACAGAAGGATCTGAATCTAAGACAATGTAGATGGCTTGAGTTGCTAAAGGATTATGACTGCATAATCTCATACCACCCAGGAAAGGCGACTGTAGTGGTAGATGCTTTGAGCAAGAAGTTGACGGGCAGTTTAGCCTACATAGCGCTAGTGAGCTAGTCGTTAGTGGAGGATATCCACAAGTTAGAAGCTGAGGGAGTTCAGTTCGGTCTTAGTGATACAGGGGTTTTTCTAGCTCACATAAGGGCTCAGTCAACCTTGGTGGGGCAAATTAAGGAACAGCAGGGCAAAGATCCAAAGCTAGCTAGCTAAGTTGGTTGAGGAGGTTCGTCAGGGTAAGAATACAGAGTTCTTAGTTGATGCTGAGGGTGTGTTGCACCTTGGGAACTGTTTATGCATACCCATAGTGGGTGAGTTGACGAGAAAGGTGATGGAGGAGTCTTACAGTGCAGCATACTCAATGCATCCAAGATCGGCTAAGATGTATCAAGATCTAAAATAATTGTTCTGGTGCGATTGTATGAAGAAAGATGTCGGTGACTTTGTAGCTAAGTGCTTGGTGTGCCAGCAAGTCAAGACTGAGCACCAAAGGCTAGCAGGATTACTCCAGTAGATAGATATTCCAGAGTGAAAATGGGAGAGGATAACTATGGACTTCATGGTTGGGTTACCTCGACCACCAAAGGGTTCGACTCCATATGGGTGATAGTAGATAGGATGACCAAGTCAGCACATTTCTTGCAGGTAAAGACAACCTTCAGTGCAGGGTAGTATGCCCAATTATACATTAACAAGATAGTCAAACTTCACCGTATTCCAGTATCCATCATATCTGACAGAGAGTCCCAATTCACTTCGTGGTTCTAGAGGGCATTTCAGGAGGCCCTTGGGACACGTGTGAATTTGACCACAGCTTTCCATCCCCAGACTGATAGCCAGTCAGAAAGGACGATACAAACCTTAGAAGATATGCTTAGAGCCTGTGTGTTAGATTTTGAAGGGAGCTAGTGTGATCATCTACCCTTAATCGAGTTCTCATACAATAACAGTTATCAGGCAAGTATCCAGATGGCACCATTCGAGGCCTTGTATGGGAGGCATTACAAGTCTCCCATTAGGTGGTTTGAGCTTAGGGAAGCTAAGTCCCTAGGCCCAGACCTAGTACAGGAAACTTTAGAGAAGGTTCAGTTGATCAAGGAGCATCTTTTAGCAGCACAATCTAGGCAGAAGTCTTATGCAGATAACCGTCAACATAACTTGGAGTTTGCGGTGGGAGACCATGTGTTTCTGAGGGTATCCCCTATGAAAGGGGTAGTGAGGTTTAGTAAATGGAGAAAGTTAAGCCCTCGTTTTATCAGCCTGTTTGAGATCTTAGAGAGAGTTAGAGCGGTGGCCTACAGATTGGCACTGCCTCCCAGTTTACCAGCCATACACCCAATGTTTCATGTCAGCATGCTCAAAAAATATATGTCCGACCAGTCTCATGTGATCACTTCACAAATGGTCCAAGTCGATGAAAGTTTGTCCTATGAAGAAGAACCAGTTGCCATCGTGGATAGGCAGATCAAAAAGCTTCGCTCAAAGGAGGTAGCTTCAGTCAAAGTTATTTAGAGGAACCATTCCGGCAATGAAGTGACTTGGGAAGCTGAAGAAGCTATGAAAATCAAGTACCCCCACCTTTTTCCACCTCATGGTATGTCATTTAGATTTGGGGACCAAATCTCTTTTAAGAGAGGTAGTATGTAATATCCCCAAATATGAAATTTAGTGGTATATAAATTATTATTATTACTACTATTAATATTACTTCAAAGGTAATGACATAAGTTGCATTATTTTATATGTATATATATAGCATGATAGGTATTATTATTATTATTATCATTATTATAAAACACGACGCATGGACGTTGCAAGCTTTGGACGCTGCGATGTTTGCTTAGTTTTATTGTATATATATATAAAGTAACATGGTACACAGATGCTATATGTGTAAACCCAAACCACAATTCCTCCCATCTATTGAATGCATATGCGAAGGAACTTGGCGGCGTGCACAGGACGCCAATTGTGTTCTGTTTTCAGCCACATAATTGTCTCCTAGTACATATTTGACACATCATAATACTTCCTAAATATTTTTTTAAGAACCGTAGCTATCCAAAGATATTTTCCTAGAGAGAAAAATGTGGTTCTCTCAATTCCCTCCGACTAATCTCTTCTAGTAAGTGATCTTGATTGAATTTAGCCAATTCCTTCTCCTTTTTATCTAGTCTGTGAGTTTAGATACTGTTAGACATCATTTTCTCTCACCATTCTTCCTCCTTATCACCCCAAACTTAGTTTGGGCGAGCAAATCAAATTGTTTATTTTTTATTATATTGTTTGGCAGTTACTGGTGCTATTCCCGCTTTCCAATATCAAGTTGTTAGTGAAAGCACACTTCCAGTTATGAACGGTGAATGGGTTTAAGCTCATGGTCATACTTTTGGTCATTATTATTTTTTTTAATATTATATAAATTATTTATGAAATTTTAGAATGATTTATGCCTAAAGAACATGCTTTATGGATTATAGAAATTTTAAAAAATTATTGTTTTGTAGTTATCATGATAAACTATTATTTTAGAAAACTCATAGGACCATACTTGTTATATGTATGATTTAGATTTACTTTATCAGCTAGAAATTTCATGAACCCCAGTCTTGTATGAACAGTAAGAATAATGAATTTTGTTGCTATTAGTTTTTAGCCAATAATTAGTGAGAAACAGATCAGCGAGAATTGATCGTTAACCTTGGTACTAAGTGGTCTGCTAGAGGACTAGTTCACCCACAGTAAGGAACCTAGTGAGGAGTCCATTTATGAGACCTAGTTAGGTGCCTATCAGATTAGCCATTGGCTCAGATTCAGCTATTCAACTCGGAGATTTATGTATAGAATAATTCCTGTTTCTTTACTAATTGTTGACATGGATTCAGTTAAATTATTATTTTTAGTACAGATATATGTAAATATATATAAAATATTTTGCATCAGTTGCATGTATATATTATGTATGTTATTGTTGTCCCATGTGGGTTGTGATTGGAGGCTCACTCACTGAGTTTTGATGAACCCACCCCTCTCTTTTTCCTCCCCCTATAGATATAGTTACAGGTTCAGTTGTACCACAGGATCTCGGATATGCATTATATTATTTTAGTTATTTTCAGAATTTCAGTCATTTATTTATTTATGTTTGGCTTCGGCCAACATTATGGATTTTATGCAGTTCCTTATTCAGGATTTATGTTTTAGAAATATTTTTAGATTATGGAATTTCAATTGAATTTGAGATATTTTGAATTTATTTAATTTGTTTATGCATGTTAGTTTGTCACGCTAGCAGAGGCTTCCGTGGGGACCCAATTCCTCACGTGCCGGTTACGTTCCCTAGGCGGGTCATGACACATTTATAGTATGAAAGTGATAGTCCAATCAAAATTTTCCATTTAGATTGCCTTCTAAATTGTAGATATAAAAGTCAATTAATATGATTAATACAATAGTATGTGATTGAATAACTGTATAAATTTTTTTTTACTATCAATACATATAAATTAAATCAATAAATTAACTATAAGTAATAAAACAATTAAGGAAATATGGGAGGTCAATATTATTTCTTCTTTTTTCTCTTTTTTACTTTATTTTTCCATTGAATTACTTTTAAGTGAAAGTTTTTTTGCCTCTTTGAAGAAAGTTCTTTTTGTCAATGCTTACAATTTGTTTTCTTATTTTATTAATTCAATTTTTATACGCTGGTAGTGTAACATCCCGATTTTTCCCCCGTGTACAAATGATCAAAATACCCTTGCAGCTAATTAACGCATAATTAATTGCCGATTGGGCTCAGACTTCACCCGAAAGTTGGGAGTGTCATTTTTTTAGAAATGTCTAAGACCTGTTGAAGCTCGAGTGGTTCCGAGAGGTTTTCTATAAAATGACCGTTTTGCCCCTGATTAAACATCTAATGAGCTTAATCATGCAATTAAAGAAATCTAAATAATATTAGGCTCTAATTAAAGATTAATTAATTCTAATAATTAATCTAGAGTCGAAATAATTAATTGAGGTTAATTAGGGCCTAAGAATGCTTAGAGAAACTCAAAACCTTTTTCTTAATTCAAGAATTAGTGTCATGTCAATTTGAAATAGTATTTCATCTATTCAATCCATTAAATCATGGGAATGGTCATGTGATGAGATTCCTTGCCAATAAAGATGGATTTGCACTAATTGTGCAAGAACACTCTTTAATCTTGTCTTGAGCCACCTTAATTACCCACTTTCTCACCTAAACACCTAACTACAAACCCCTAATCAAAGGCCTAACCAAATCCACTCCTAAACACACTTCTAATCCATATTAAAATGAAAGAAATCCTCCTCCATTATCCCTTAATGAAACTGGTTCCCTCCCACCCCCATTCATTCAATCACATGTTGAATTTCAATTAAAAATACACTCCAAAGAACCATACCTTGAGCCATACCTAGCCATACCTTGAACCACGCCTATACCATACCATGAAAAGAAATATTTTTCTCTTTCTCCTTCCCCCTATGGCCGGTCACTTTCCCCCCATTTTATCCCCCTCATGATGAAATTCTTCTATAAATACACCCTCAAAAAAGAACTACAAGGTCATTTGATCATTCTTGCAATCTACCTTAAGAGTTCTCATTCTTCTTCTTCTTTTTCTCCTTTTCCTTTTCATCCTTCAAAGAGACGCTACCCAACCTCTCATACTTCCCACTCCCAAGATCAAGCTCTCTTTCAAACAAGAAACACAACCTTTCCATCCCTAAGCATCAAAGCTCAAGAAAAACTCTCTCTCTCTCTTTTCTTTCCTTTGGCCAAAATTCTTCTTGCCTCAAGGAGAAGATTTTCTTCTCATTTTCTTTCACAAAGCTCAAGCTTTTCCTTGAAACAAGAAGATACCTTGGTAGGGATTTTGTTTGAGTTCTTTCTCATTGCCTTGTTTTATTTTTGGCTTTTGTTGTTGGTGATGGATGAGTTCTTCCTCTGTTTTATTTTCTTTGATTTTTTGGTTCCATTATTGTTGGATGATTAAAAACCATGGCTTAATGATGAGAGATGTTGATGGTGATTCTTGGTATCACCATGTGCTTGACCTCTAAAGCCCAAGGTTTTGGTTCTTTTTGTTTTGGTTTTTAAAGAATGATATAAAGATGGAATATTTGTTGGTTCCTTTGAACTATTTTCTTTTTTGATGTTCAAGGCCATAGCTTGATGGTGAGGGTTTTAATGATTGGTTGTGTTACCATCATTTGTTGGACCTAGAGCTTAAGGTTTGATTTTTTTTTTTCAGTTTTAAGAGTTTCTAGTAAATAAAATAATATGTTTTTGTCATCATTTGATTTTTATAAGTTCAAGACTTGCCCCTTTCAACCTAAGGTTGATTGCTGTTTTAGAGTTTATACTCTAAATAGGAGTCTTGAGCTTAAACCTTAAAAAAACAAATGAAAATATATTGGGTTTCTCTTTGATGGTTTTCTTTTGAGCTTGATGATGAGTCTAAGGAGACAAGGTTCTTGGAACCACAATAATGAGAGACTCTAAAGCTCATGTCCATTTTGTAAGATTGATAGGTGTTTTAGAGTTGTTGCTCTAAATATGAGTCTTGAGCTTAGGACTTAAAGAAATAACAAATGGGAATGCATTCATATTTACATTTCAAGTCTTTGCATTTCATATTTATATTTGAGCCTTGCATATCATGTTTATTTCCAAGTTATCACCTAAATCTTCAAGACAAGGAAATGAACTTGTATTTCATGTTTATATTTCTTGTCTAGCATGTTTATATTTCAAGTCATCACCTAAATCTTAAAGATTAAAAATGAGCTTGCATTCTCATGTTTATTTTCAAGCCTTGCATATCATATTTATATTTCCATTGCTATCACTTTATAATATTAAGATTAAAATGAGGCTTATATTTGCACGTTTAAGTTTATGTCATCACCTAAACAATCTAGAACTCAAGACTTACCCCTTTCAACTTACATAGAAATTTCGGTTTCATGGACATTTGTCTTTACAAATATGTTTTGGTTTCAAAGGAATAAAGTTTTAAAGTTAATGCATCATTACTTTGAGTTTTGAAAGACTTGCGTTTTGTGATTTCCTTTGAAAGAGTTGAAAATCTTGAAATGGCCTTGTTGATGATGAATCTTGGTTTTTATGATGTGAAGAGAAGTTTTGAAAGATTAAGGAACTTAAGAGGAATAAAATGTGTGTTTGATTTTAAGGAAATGTTGGGAAAGTGTTTAAAAATGCTTTGGAATGAAAGAATGATTTGAGGAATGTCAAAACTTGAATTTTTCATCTTTTGGGGATACTGCTAATTGATTACCAGGGTGACGTAATCGATTACCAAAAGGCCTTGGAGTCCCCGGATATGAGTTTTTGAACTGTGTAATCGATTACAGGATGTTCTGGGAAACCCAGATTATATTTTCTGGACTCTAGTAATCGATTACCACTCTATGCAATCGATTACTAAGATGTTCTTGAGGCCCAGAATGTATTTTAACCATGGTAATCGATTACAAGGCTCATGTAATCGATTACTAGAGCCTTAAACCTTCTTGTTTTGAAAATTCAAACTATGTAATCGATTACATGGCCTATGCAATTGATTACCAGAACCTGAAATGTGTGAATAAGTATTTCTCCACTCGAATAACATGATTTGGTGACCTTGCATGCTTATTCTTGGATTATGAACATGATGACTTATAGTTGGATGAATATATATATATATATATATATGCGTGCGTATGTGTGTGTGTGTGTGTGTATCCTGCAAGCATAGCATGTGCATTATCTGAGCCCAGTCCTTGATTTTCGGCACACTGTGTAGGAGCATGTTTATTGTTATATTGGGATATGATATGTTTAAAGATATATGTGATGAAGGTTATACATGCTTATGTGCTTATTACTTGATGAGCTATGGTGTGGCATGATGATACTTATTTGATTGAGATGCATGATTTACAAGTTTATGAGCATGATAAGTTGAATAATGATTTATGATTGCATTGCATCTCTAAAAAGAACATGCCATGGATAAGAGATATAAAACTTGGGAAATGACCCTCTTAAAAGATTATGAGAGGTTATCCAAGTAAGTTACATATTCATAATAATAAAGGCAAGGAAGTGATGTGCTTCTCCCCCTCTATTACCCCATGTTAAATCTAGCAACGACTAGTTAGGTTGAGCTCATTTTAGGCGATCGTTATGTTAGTTGGTTTTGGTGATTATTGTAAAAATCACCGGGGAAGTTATGTTGGTTGGCTTTTGTTGATGATGTGAAAGGGTGGAATTGATAAGAAAGGAACTTGAGAATTCATTCATGAGAAAGTAAATTCCTTTCCATGCATGTTACATGATGTATAACTTATCACATTGCCCTATCATGCATCCATTTACTTGCCACTATTTTTAGTTCTTTAACTTATCTATGTGCTTAGCCTTATCTTGTGCTTGAACTTACATATTGTTGATTTATGCATTGAGGAATTGCCATGCATACATGAGATACCTGTTGCATTCATGCATTAAGATTCATGCTAAAAGATATGAGCCTCGGTTAATGATATTTGAAAACTTAACAAATGAATCTTATTTATGCTCACTACTTTCATAATTAAACTCGGATTCCTGAGGACGATGATGATGACACGTGTGTGGAGCGGGAAACCCTACTAAGATTCTTGTATAAGTTTCTCACTCCCTCTATCTTTCTTTTCCATCTTCGTCTTTAGACAAGGTTCAAGATGATGTTTGTGGACCATCCTAAGGTGCCGGCATAGAAGTTGCACGATGGTCAAGATCAGAGTGGCACAGCGGAGCGGGGATATAGTCTTTTATTTTCACAATCTTAGGAGTTATCTCGCCTTCATATAAGTTCGTAACTTAGTCACAAAGAGCTTAGCTACACCATAGTTATGTTTAGTTTTGTACTGCTGTATGCTCAACCTCTACAGGTAGGCTCAATATATTTGATGTGGCATTATTGTAGAATATTCATATATCATTACTACTAGTAATATTGTTTGACTTGATATTTGGAGTTAATGCTACATGACGATGTGTTCAGTTCATGCTAGATTCTGTTGTGATCTATATATTCGTTATATGATGAATAGTTATACGCTACAATTTAAATGCGAACGGCTCATAGTTTGGTTTTTCAGAAAAATGGATCGTATTTTCCATAGACTTATTTTCAAAAATTAAGTAAAATTCTGAGACAAAAGAGTAACAATTAACAATTAACTATTATGCATCCTAGGTATATTGTGTTGAAAGTTATGGTGTTATAGGTAATGCAGATTTTTTTTATACAATTATTTGATTATATATTGCCACGTTAGTAAAAATGATTAACTCTTATATCATTATTTAAAATGTCATACATAGTCAAAAATGATTTTATACTGTGAATTCATTTAAACTAAATTCTTATTTTATTTATATTGCCTCTCTGTAAATTTTTTTATTTTCTTTTTGAATATTTTAGTTTTTTCTTATAGGTATTTGTCCTTGCGATTGTTCAAATGACTACTACGTATTGTCATTGTCGTGTTATTAAATATTTTTGGGCATGAATCAATTTTTATTTAGTCCAAAATTTTCAGCAACAAAGATTTTTGCATGTCTAGGCGCCACTGTAAAAACTTCATTCAACATATACTCATTGGTTGTCATTAATTTTTATATGCATGTGCCTCAAAATGGATTTCCCCATTTTATAGTAAATGATTTTTTAAATAATAGATATGATATTTAATTATTTTTATTAATATGATAATATAAGATTGAATAATGGTATAATTTTTTTATACTATCAATATATATATAAATTAAAATTATTTTTTAATTTAATTTTTATACACAATCACTATAAATTTTTTTTACATTTTTATTCAATAAAACCACCATATTTACATAACTTTCAAACAATAAGTGTAAGACTTAATGATTTTTACTAATATGATAATATATAATTAAATGACAATATTAAAAAATAGAAATTAAGCTTATTTGCTCTGAAATTAATTTATATACACTCAGAATATAAATATTTTTATCCAATATAATTACTATATTTGTATGATAATTCAGTAAATGTGAAACTTAAAAACTTACAATATATAATTAAATGATAGTAAATAAAAAATATAAAAATATTATTTATACTTATAAAATATATAATATTATATCAACTCATATTTAATTTTTTATTAAATAAAATATGATCTTATTTAAACAAGATCATTTAAAGATAAATGTGTGTGAGTGAATATTATTTCTTACACAACTATCACTACGAATAACATATCTGAAAAATTAATCTCATCTTGTTTCGCTGGGAGCGAGGTGAGAGAAAAGGCGACAACATTGCTGACGAGGCAACCAGCAAAACCTGCGTCATCTTTCGGACACACGGAAATTAAAATGCGCAGACAAATACGGCACCGTTTCGTTGTCTCGTTCCCACCGAAAGCCCATTTGCAGTTGCTACCGTTTCAAGCCAATCCATATTTATCCATTCCCTTCACCTTTTCCCCTCACCAATAACCACCGTTCCCCTTCCCACACCCAATCCAATCCAAAAGTCGCCTCTTCACCCCGTCACTCTCACTTCCGAACCGAAAACGACGCCGTATTCGGCCTTCTAATGTGACCGCGTTTCGCCGCTAGGAGAAAAAGAGAAGCTTCCGTCGTTTGATCTTTTGGGGTTTTGTTCGATGGATCGGGCGGCTGTGACCGTCGGACCCGCCATGGACATGCCGATCATGCACGACAGCGATCGTTACGATCTGGTCCGTGACATCGGGTCCGGAAATTTCGGCGTGGCGAGGCTGATGCAGGACAAGCAGACCAAGGAGCTCGTTGCTGTCAAGTACATCGAACGTGGTGACAAGGTTGGTCAGAGTTTTATCATGATGCTCTTTATTTTCTTTACTTTCTTTTTTCTGTTGCCCTTATTTTGGAAATTTTTCATTTTCACGTCTTTTGGCAACAAGGGGAAAAAAAAAAGTTATCACGTGAATCTTTTCTCTCTTTTTCTGGCTTTGATTTTATTGATGATGCGTGAGTTTTTAGTCTTTGGTTGCTGATTTCGTTGTGACGTATATGAGTTACTATCTATGCCGTGTTTATGGTTTCCATATTTGTTTGGTGCTTCTGTGTCTTGTTTGTGATTTTTTTTTTTTTACCGACTTTGGAAATTGGAAATTAAGTTGTCATCCGTTTTGCGCCTCATTTTATCCTCCTTAAAAAAAAAAAAATAAATAAAGAGTTTGTTTGCTTTTCATGATCGTCATTAGATTTCTTTCCCCATTCTTTATGGGTTTGTTCGGGAAGGTGACCACGGATGAGAGAAGGGAGCGGATTCTCTAGCTGATCCGTGTTTTGTTATTCTTCTGTTTGTATTTTGTTTGAATCTAAATATTTAATTCTTACGTTGTTGGTAACCTCATACGTCTTTCGCTGCACATAAAGTGCGCAAGGCACTTTCAAAGATCTCAATCCCTGAATGAGATGAGGCTCAATAATGGATATGTTTGATCGGTTTGGATTCGCCACTCAGCGAAGCTTAGGAGCTCGTGTGGGCATTCTTCTCAGAAAATAATTTCTAATTGATCATTTTAGTTAAGATCTTTTGAAAAAGTAGATCTTTTTTAATTTTTTTAAAAAAAAAACACATCCAAACGAGCTCTAACTTAGGGCTTGCTGTTAGGGTGATGGAACAGTTTATTTGTGTTGAAAAGCTGCAGTCCTGACTGGTATTTTGCCTTTGAGTAATGTTTGGCTGTTGTGAACTTGTGATAAAAGTGTAGGAGGTTAAGGGTGGAAGTTGATCCGTAGTTGGTTTGGTCATTTTGCCTGCAAAGTCAAACATTGAACTGTTTCAGGTGGTGAACAGGAGTGGTTGTGTAGGTGAATTTTTGGTTTATATATTTGCACTTTCTAAATGAACTATGAACTTTCAGATGAACCTTTTATATGCAATATTTATCAACTTTTGAAAAAAAAAAAAATTGATTGACCTAGTGCTGGACTGATATTTTTTCCTCTGATGTCATTGTGTCACAGATTGATGAAAATGTCAAGAGAGAAATCATTAATCACAGGTCTCTGAGACACCCTAATATTGTTAGGTTTAAAGAGGTCAGTATATTTTTATATGCCATCATGATATCTATACTGAAGAGGGGCAATTATATTTATATGTGATGTTATACATAATTTCACTCAGGTCATTTTAACACCTACTCATCTGGCCATTGTAATGGAATATGCATCTGGTGGAGAACTCTTTGAGCGAATCTGCAATGCTGGGCGTTTTACTGAGGATGAGGTTCTTTTTATTTACTCTTTCTTGACTGGTCACTCACTGAGAATAGAAATTTGTACTTCTATTCTGTTCACTATGTCACATATCAACCAGTTGTTATCCTGCAGGCACGTTTCTTCTTTCAACAACTCATATCTGGGGTTAGCTATTGTCATGCAATGGTAACTAAACTTTTTCCTCTTTCCCTACTGTCTGATCTGAATTGTGCTTAGGGTCCACTCCGTTTGGATTCCAATGCTTATAACTTTTTAAAAGAAAAAAGTCATATTTTTAACCTTTTGCCCTAGTTGGCTATATAGCTTATGACATCCTAAAATGTTAGTTTTAGTGCTTTTTGAAAAGCTAAAATATCTAATTTTTCAAGAAGTACTCTTTACAACATTTAAACAAACACTTATGTTACTATGTATCTAAATACAAAAGAACTTATTCATAAGTTACTTTTTAGAACTTATAAGGTACTTTCATATTAGTGCTTAAATAAGCTATTTACCCAAACAGGCCTTTAACCTACACTAGAATGTAGTATAGGTCACATATCAGTCTTCTGAACATTGTATCTGATGTATCAGTCTTCTGTGTAATATTGTTCATGAAGCAAGTATGTCATCGAGACCTGAAGTTGGAGAACACTTTGTTGGATGGAAGCCCAGCACCTCGTTTGAAGATATGCGATTTTGGTTACTCCAAGGTCAGGGTTTCTATATCTCTCTAGCTCCCTCTGGTGTTAGCTTCATGATTATATGTTTTACTATTTATGGTTGGTTGAGTACTAACTGTCACCTTTAAATGATGATTTTGCCACAAATTTTAGTGTGTATTTTTTATACCTTTTTATACTCCGTACTGAACTAGTATGCCTCTAACTTGTGCTTACTTCCTGCATCCGGGTGTCTTTTAGTTTCCTTACAAGTCACTTCCATTCTACATATTTAGATTGCCATTATGGAATTGGGTAGCTCTTTAATTCACTAAAAGATGCTGTCAGTAATTTGGGATATTAGAAAGGAGCAATTCTGCATGACTGTTCATGGTAAATTTGATAACCTGAAATCGTGGATAAGCTTGTGCTTCATTATGCGTTCCCATGTGCTAGAGTTTCACTTGTCCAAAGTGTAACCCTGTAAAGGTTATAAGATATAGCTTTGACTAAAAACTAAAAGTTCATCAACTATTAAGCCATGGAAGAGGTAAAATCCATTTTAGAGGGCCAAATTTGATCTCAGATGACCACTGGCATAGTGGCTTTCCCCTGCTCTCTTCCAATATTTGAATTTGCTTTTGCTTGTGACTCTGCTTCACATATTGGTGCATTAAGAAAACTTATTTATGTTTATTGATTTTCTTGAGAAATATGATAACTTGGCCATTGCGCCTATTTGGTGTTGTTAAGCCAATTTGTGTTTTTGAGTACATTTAAATTAAAATTCATCGTAAGGTGCTTCAATTTTGTTGTCATCTTACTTGATTTAATTTTCTTCTGGCTACCAAACACCTAAATATTCATTTGTCAATCTAATAGGGGACTTATGTAGTTCAGATAATCATTTTATCCTAGTTGATTTTTATTATTTTGAGATCATTTCTGTATCTCACAAATATAATTGATGTAATCTTGCAGTCTTCAGTGCTTCATTCACAACCTAAGTCAACTGTTGGTACTCCTGCATATATTGCTCCAGAAGTACTGTTGAGGCAAGAATATGATGGCAAGGTAGAGTGTTTAATTCATGGTATTCTTTTTTCTGTAGAACTATTATTGTCACATTTGATTTGGAATAAAGAATTCTCTATTCTACTTTCATGATCTGTGGGCTGTCTGAGTTCATGACTTTTCATGCTATGAGGCTAAAGCAATGGTATTTTGATATTCATCTCTTCTCACCTAGTCCAATGGTCATTTGGTCTGGACTTAAAACAAAGGCCTCCTTTCTTTTTGGTTTTCTGTCTGCATGCAATTCAGGTCTTAGCGGTAGTTCAAAAATCTTAACTTTGTTTACCGGTAAGAGGTATTATCTTTGATGGTTACTATCGTTAATCAAGAGAACAGTGGTGCTTTACTTGCTGCACTTTTGTCCGTGCAATTTGTTTAGAGGTCCTTATTTTGTTAGGATTTGTTATGTGGATCAATAAAAAATATGAAGTTGTTTGTTTTTTTTTTATTTAAAATACATGTAATTTTGTGCATACTTTATAGGTTGGTTTGATGTGTTTTTAATCTTCAACATCTAAATCTTTATAATTGCTCTAGCCCACCACCTTCAGGCTACAGATAACACCTTAATGTTAAGCATAACTCTTTTTTTCTTTTCACAAATCGGTCAATGATTTTAGTGTGATCTGCTTCTCTCACTAATTTAAATCACTTGACCAATAATGGTTGCTGTTGTTATGCTCTGGTGCATTCAATATCAGATTGCCGACGTCTGGTCATGTGGAGTAACCTTATATGTTATGCTAGTGGGAGCCTATCCTTTTGAAGATCCAAATGAACCAAAGGATTTCCGGAAGACAATTCAGGTAGGTCAGATCTTAAGATATTTGCTCGTTTTCTTCATGAGTATTTTCTGAATTCTGATTGCTTAAAAAAACGTATGGTTGGTTCTTTGCAGAGAATTCTTAGTGTCCAGTATTCGATTCCCGATTGTGTTCAAATATCTCCTGAGTGTCGCCACCTCATCTCAAGGATATTTGTTTTCGACCCGGCAGAGGTAATTTCTATTTCAGTTAATTTACCCACTCCTGCAGCTGCATCTATAAAACTTGACTCTATCTCTGAGTAGTTTTGTTCTGTTTACACTTTCCTATGTACTTGCTCTTGAATGTCTGTAGTTACAAGTTATTTTTCTCTTGTACATGAGAGCTTAAGCAATATTTTTACATCACATGAAATGGATTTTTGGAATTTGAGGAATATTTACGTAATTGTTGTGCATTGTTCTCCTCTGTGAATGTTTCATGCTTTTCCTTTTCATCCTTTGGACGTTCATGTGACAGAGAATCACAATGTCTGAAATCTGGAACCATGAATGGTTTCTGAAGAATCTCCCTGCCGACCTGATGGATGAGAAGATAATGGGTAACCAATTTGAAGAGCCAGACCAACCCATGCAGAGCATTGATACCATCATGCAGATAATTTCAGAGGCTACCATACCAGCAGCCGGGGCCTATTCCTTAGACCAGTTTATGGCAGATAACATTGATATGGATGATGATATTGATGAATTAGAATCTGAATCTGAGCTTGATATAGATAGCAGTGGGGAGATAGTGTATGCCATGTAAGTTTATCATCGTCTGCACTTGAAAGACAAGCTTAGCGAAAGCAGAGCACCTTAGTATTGGGCTGTATGGCCTTTTCAGCATAATCAAGAAAAGAGAGATATGTGGTGCCTGCATTTCCTGTAGATTGGCGTGGATAATGGAAAGAAGTTCATGTTGACTTGCATATGTTTGCGTGCTTCTTGAAGTTTCCGATGTCCACAATTCAACCCATTGTTAGTTGCCGAGGGAAGAAATGATTGTTGGCCTTTCCTTACCCCTCGTGAATACTTGCTTTATATATTAAAATGTGTACGCTAGTTTTTCTGTTGTCCCCCGGTTAGTTGAATTGGCCGTATCTCTGCTTATTATATACACATGCGTACATACTCCGTGTGAACAGTTAATTTGAGCAGACCTATTCGCCACATTTCCTAGTTACACGCTTCTTCCTTAGCGCCTTGATTTGTTTTGCTGCTTTCCAGTGCTGAATTGCTTGTCTCTTGTATTCTTTTTTCAAGTCACTGAGGTGCTCATACAATTAAAATGGAAAATATAAATACGAATTTTCAAATGACTGTACGGTACTATTAAATTGGAGTAGTGGGCTTTGTCAATTTATTGCTTAAACCATGCTTAAGGTGGTATATTTTTCCGATAATTGGAAAGCGCCCAAAAGGCATAACAGAAAGCTATACCAAAAGCTCTAGGCATCTCAAAATACTTATGGACAAACACTAATAAGAGCCTCACAAACATTAAAACACAAACATCATGATCATACTAAGAGCCTCAAACGTCGTACGCAGACATCACATCAAAATTCACATTGTTAAATAAGAAAAGACTATGCACACCACTGAGGCAAACTGAATGCAACCCGCCACTATGGGAACCTGCTATGTGAGTAAATTTTTCACTCCGAGAGCACACAAGACAATCTACCATTGGTCAAGGAGACAACAGTCGCAAAAATCGTTGTGCTTTTTTATGTATCCAATTCATTTTCTATATCCCATTTTCCTACCTAATGGCAAGTGTCCTTGCATATTGGTTTTGAGATTTTTTTAGTTGTTATCAGAGCAAGAGATTCTTTTGCTTTGATCCATTTAAAGTTTACCACACATGTGAATATTGATAATTTTAGAGACAAGAATGGTTCATGTTTATTTATGTGGCAAACTTTGAGCAATTAAGAATTTTTTCTTGCTTTAAAAACGATAAGACTTTCTCGGGAAGGTAAGGAAGCCATAAGAAATTGGAGATCAAACCTTGACTCAAAGGCGTTGACCCCCTGATTTACTGGCTATAGAAGGTGCCATTTTAGCTCAATCGAGATTTTTATTCCTGCTTTTCACAATGATAACTACGATGGTAAAAGGTGAAATTTGTTCCTTCTCTTAACAATGATAGTTACCTAAAAAAGAGGATAGTAAAAGGTGAAGTAGATGAGAAACAAACACGTTGGAACAAGCCACTATAGCGACTTCAACAAACTGGTCTCATGAACGAACTCCATGAAGCCAGTTTAGGCTAATATCTGCTTTAGACATCTCTATCTGCAGATTGGGAAGGTTAGTAAAATCTTCCCATAGAGTAGCCACCTCTTCATCACAGATCACATATACTTTATGCTTTAAATTCTTAAAGTTCATGACAGAGGATGGCAATTCACTCAATCTTGAGCATCCCCACATGTGGAGCTTCTGTAGACTATGCAAGTTACCAATGTCCCCTGGTAATTGGGTAAGGCGTACACAGTGTGAAATGTCAAGACAACGTAGCTTCTGAAGCCTCCCAACAGATTTTGGCATCTCTTCCAAATCAGAGCAGGAACTAAGCCTTAATACTTCCAAATTCTGAAGATTTCCAATTTCTTGGGGCAGTGCAGAAAGCTTGTGACAGTTAGTGATATTAAGCTTCTTCATGGTGGTAATGTTACAGAGATCAGAGGGCAAAGCCACCACATCCTTGCAATAGTCAATGTTCATCTCCACTAGATTTGGTAGTGCCTCTGAAATTTGGATGCCACTTCTTTCAAATACCTCCTTTGTGTTACACATATGAAGTGATAATTTTTTCAGATTCCTCAATTTGCACAGGCAAGGAACTGAAACCTTCTCCAATCTGACCCTTTTCAAGCCAGGTAAACAACCAAGTAGCTCAAATTTGTGTAATTCAGAAGGATGAAAACCATAATTTGTGGCTATCAGAACTTTAAGCTTACTCATTTTCTCAGTGAACTCTGGCAAGGTATACTTGCTTGAACAAATATTCAAAACTAGAACCTCGGTTTCATCAAGCTGCATGTTGCACCAATCTGAAGTGAATGTTTCATCTGCAAATAGCATCTTATATAGCATTAAGAACAGAAGATTATGAATAGCAACAACACAGAAAACCTTTCTTGTTAGCAATTTCTCTTCTTTTTTTTATGTTCATTTTTTTCTCTTTTCGCGTGGGCATATAATTTAGATAGAGGGAGAGAAACAAACCAGTTGAAATAGATAGTGTCCGGGCAGCAACCTGTTTGTGCTTCTGTTCCATCAACCTAATGGGAAAGAATGACAGCATGCGAGAAATGATACCCTGCTGATTCTGTCCGACCCACCATTCAGGGCGATTATTTCCGTTCAAGTCAATGATGAGTCTTTTCCTCTGTTCGTATGGTTCTTGGTTGCTTTGATAGATTGCTAGCTCTCTAAGGAGATCATGTTGGACAATGAAGTGGTTATTGTAGTACATGTCCTCCTCCACTGCAACTTTCCTGGTCAACAAGCATAACATTAGTCATCCATGGAAGAACAAAAATCCCCAAAATGATCAATAACAACTAGTCTATTTGGTATATTATTATTATTTGCAGGGGATGTAAATGTGATTTTAGCAAACCTCAAAGATCTCTAGTAATAATTTTGTAAATAAAGAGTTGTCGTGTGTAATTAAATGAATCCTCAGAGGAAGTCAATGTGATTCACCTTAATTAATTATATTGGAAGTCATTTTGTCATAAGAAAATATTTTAGCTGTCCATGACCGTAATAAAGCATTAAATGGCCGACAAGAAAAAATAGAGATTCTGTGCACCTTGTAATCATGAGATTGGCCAAATTCTTGGTGGTTAAACTATGGATGATGTTCATGGCTTTTTGGCCATCCTCATCAAGTCCATGCAGTTCCGTCCACATGTCAATCAGTGCAGCAACGCGCATCCTTTGATCTTCAGGAAATAGCCCTAGGTCCATGAAACATTCCTTCTCCATGATGTCTTCCAATATATCCAAGCTTTTTTGGAGGTGATTAAGTAAGTCAGCGTTAGACTTGAGAATGGACTGACTTTTCAACCCTTCCTTCATGATTTGCCAGACCTCAAAAGGCTGCTCACAGAGAGATCCACCAATAACTTGAAGGGCCAAAGGTGAACCCTTACAACCTCTCACTATCTGTGCATTGCAGGACAAGTAAAATCAGTAACTGTATACAATCGTCTTAGGTAACAAGACTGCAGGTTCTCTGGTCAACATATTTTTAGGTAAATTATACCGACCTTCTTTGAAGTTAGGCAATATTACACATGACATCACTTGATTTGTTATGCATACATTGACCCCAGTGTCATGCTTTACAAGGGTGCTTAATGTCATATTTCACAAAATATAAGGGTATCCAGTGTAATATCACTCGAACACCAGCAAAAGTTAGCATATATTTTTATAAATTGTAGTTGTGTGTAATATCATCGAATCTCGGAGAAGGTCAATGTATTTTACCCTATTTTCTCAATTCATTGGCAATTTGTAAATATGCAATGCAGCACAATAATAATTCAAAAACATAAAATTCTTGAATAATCACATTCAATCATGTCTCATTGGTGAGAGTGATTTTAGAGAAGTAGAAGAACATAGATTGTATTACTGCTTATCACAGGGAAGAGATTGCACCTCTTGGACAAGATTTTCATCAGGCTTGTATGAGCTGGTGACATTCAACTGAGCAAAGTGACTGAAAAGGGACATTGCATCCTCATGATCAAGCGGTTTCAAGTGGCACTGAGTACGAAATCTTGGAAATGCAACTCTTGATGTAACCATAATCTTATAATCGGGAATCTGGAATTTGAACTTCTCAACAAGGGCTTCAGAGCCAGGCCAAACATCATCCAGGACCAACAATATTGGACAGCCTCCAATGCTAACTTCCCTTAGCAAATGTCCCAACTTGTTAATTGCATCCTCCTTACTTTGAAACTCAGGCACACGATGTCCACAGTGTTCAAATAGAGTCTGCACAATGGTCTTCAATTTGGGGGTTTTTGAGACCACCACGAAGAAGATATTCCCACCAAACATGCCTAGTCAAAACAAACAACTTTCTGAACATAAAGCATTTGAGGTTTGGTACTATCACAGAATACATGCCTTATATGAGCAAGTCATTTCACTAGAAAGAACACGGCAAATTCAGCTAAATGATATGTCCTACTGCAATTTAATACACGTAAACATAATAAGAGACATTGCACTAAAATTCAACTTCCAAATATAATAATGACGATAATGAGGAGGCACCTTAAGCTTTTAGACAGAGACACCTTGGTGATTCTTATATATCTAATAAAGCTGACCTTTTCACCATAAATACGCCCAGAAGCATCAACCTATTCTGCCCTCACAAGACACAGCGTACCTTATACCACTTTGGTAAGGGAAAAAGAACGGCTATAGGACGAAATGCATCTCCCCTACTAACACATTTAGGACGTCTCAAATGATGAAATGAAGGGGAAAAAGAATAAGTAGCAGGAACCTTGAGCTCTGCTTGGAGCTGCACTAAAGATTACGTGCCATGGAAATTCCTCCAACTGTTCAACACACTCCCTCCGCTTTTCACAATATTCCATATGCTTGGATACTAAATGGTACGTGCTATGCTACTTGTTAATTGAAGGAATAAATATGCAATCCTATTCCTAGTAAAACAGGGAAAAGGAACACAACAGTAATGAGAATGTCCTCCTGGTATGAATCAAATGTCAAATAAGGAAGGAGTCGTGAGAAGCATGTGTTGATCCCTAGAGATTCTCAGGTCTCAACCAAACGAGGAACACAAAACATGAATGGGAAAAAGGGCCTTCAATGGCCAAAATACCTTTGACTTGTTCGTCCCAGCAGAGCTTCTTAGCCACCGTGCTCTTTCCCGATCCTCCCGAACCAGTCAACAACACGACAGACGCACCAACACCACTCCTCTTGAGCAGCTCAATCTTCAACTCTTTCAAAGGCTCATCCAACCCCACAGTAAATTCCGGATTTTCAGGAGCCCCACTCAGACCCCTCAACAGCCTCCCACGGCTTCCCAGCCCAGCATACTCGTTGCTAAGAATCACAAGAATCTGTCTCACCTTCGACAGGGTCTCCATCGAATCCGTTGCGATCTGGAGTTGCACATCCGTAGATAAACGCCTCAGAAGCTTCCTGTCGCTTGCCTGAAGCTTGTCATGGTACCGAGGGAAAGAGGGAAACCACCACCAACGAAACTTGGCGCACTTGTTGACAAGCTCTTTGCCTTTTCTTAGTTCATTCTCCAGCTTTTCTATTCCCCCAGTGGGTCGGTCCAACTCCTTGCTGTACTGCTTGATCTCTTCAACGAGAGGGGTCAAAGCCTCCAAGGTTTCCATGTTGGCTTCCAAGGTAGGCTTGAATTCTCGACCCTTGTCTATCATTTCTAGAGCCGCTTTTAGCGCCTCTTGCATAACGGACCCAACAGCGCCTCCACTGAACAAACTTGACGCCATACCTTTCTTTCTCAACTCTGCAAGCCAACGCAACACCCCAGATGCTCAAAATAAAAAAAAAAATTCAGTTGGATCAGCTTCCACTGAATTGAACAAATGAAGGCACACTGAGGAGAAGAAGCTGCACGAAATGTAACCGTTCTGCTTTGGAGCCAGGCAGGAAAACCTTAAATAGCCGTTGCAGCTGTTGCGGTTAGGATCTGGAGGTAGTGTACCTAATTACGTAACGCGCAAGGTCCCACGAATGATTTGAGAATAACATTTGACGTGTAACTTGATGAGTGACGGCAAATGATTTGCCAAGAAATTTCCCTTCTCTTTATGTTAAAACTAATCCACTGACGCGCTCCCGAAGAAACATAAACTCTATCCGGCCTCGCTTCTCCGTGTATCTCAAAGTATAGTTGTTGATATTATGCAAATATCCCGTTTCGTTGTTCTGTCTAAACACAGCTTAAGAACTTTCGTAAACATTGATCTTTTAAGCTTTTAAGATCATTATAATTGTCACAGAAAAAATTTAAGAGAAAAATAGTTCAATTTTGATAGAGTCACTAAAGTAGTTTTACATAGTCCTTTGATAAAATATTTTTATTTGCATAATTTTTCAAATAAAATTGTTGAAATTTTTTGTGTGATAATATATAGTTGGATCATGTGCAAAATTTTACCTTGAGTGAATTGAAAACAAATGAAGGCACACTAAGGAAAAGAAGCTGCACGAAATGTAAATATTCTGCTTTGGAAGCAGACAGGAAACCTTAGATAGCCATTGCACTTGTTGCGGTTAAGATCTACAGGTAGTATACCTAATTAAGTAATGCGCAAAGTCTCAAGAAATTTCCCTTCTCTTAGAACTCCCTCTTTTCCTTAATAATAATTCGGGTGGAATACCATGTTATTTTAATATATTAAAAAATTAATGTATCTAATTACAATTATAATAAAATTAATTAATTTTTTTAATATATTAAAATAGTATGATATCTCATCATCATGAATATTATTAAGGAATAAAGATACTATTAACTAATCCACTTATGCGCTCCCAAAGAAAAACTCTATCCGGTCTCACTTTTCCATGTATCTCAAATTATAGTTGTTTATATTATGTCAATATCCCGTTTTGTTGTTCTGTCTAAACACGGGTTAAGAACTTGGGAGATTGCAACTCTCACTTCCACTCCTGTTTATCTATTATTACTCTCATTTATATTGATTTTCATTTAGTTTTATTAAAATATCCTTCTTCTATTTTAACCAAAAGAATATAACTAACAATGATCATTTATAATATTATCAAAATTTATTATTATAAACTTAATTAGACATTAGTCGCTGCATAAAAAATTTATTTTTTATTTTTTTTTATTTTTCACATTGTTACTAGATATTGTAAGTATTAATATTGATTTATGTAGTTATCAAAATAATACAATGTTGAATATTTTAAAGAAAATAATAAATAAAAATGAATAATAACAAGGACAAGATAATAAATTGTGGTAAACAATTACATGCTTACTTTATAACATCTAGCATTTATATAGATTAAAAACTAGTAAAGGAAAAAAATAATAGCGTGGTTTATTACTACATATTGGCCATTAATTTTATCATAATTTTTTAATAATATGAATAATATGCCATGTTCCCTTAGAAGAAAAATGGCTTGCCATTACCGCCCCATAATTCGCGTGACTCCAATTGTTCACTCCACTCTCCAATGGGCTCTATATCGATTACTTTAGAGTTACTATGATGCAAGGAATAATGGAAAAATGTTTAGCATATGAGTTGAGATAACTTAGAAATTGCTGGTCACTTGAATTCTCGTTCTTTCTTTACTGAAGAATGCCATAGAAAATCCTGGAATTAGTAGGATTGTTTGTTGCTTTGGAGCTTGGTTGATGGTATAGTACGTCTCCATAGTCAGCTTCAAAGACAATTCGACGAAAACCCTTCCCTAGAATGTATTTGTGGACCACAAGCCATTCACTCAGCCCCAATAATCGCAGCCCTTTTATCCATGTTCTGCTACGGAGACCGAAACGTACTGCAAGTAGCCATAGGCTTTGCTATTCGAAGAATTAGGCCAGTAATATCTTGAAAGACATTCATTATGCCTAAGTTTATAAATAACATAGAAGGAGGGTATACTGGTAAAACTAAATGAAAATAAATGAAGGTGAGAGTGACAAAAGACAAATAGATGTGACCATAGCCACTCCTTAACAACTTATGTAAACATTGATCTTTTGAGCTTTAAGATCATTATAATTGTCATAGAAAAAATTGAAAAGAAAAATAGTTCAATTTTGATACATTAACTAAAATAGTTTTACATGGTCCCTTTAATAAAATATCTTTATTTACATGATTTTTTAAATAGTATTGAAATTTTTTATATGATGATATATAATTGGATAATTATGTATAAAATTTTAACTTATGAGTGAATTAAAATCAAATCCAAAATATTGTTTTAAAAATCAGAAAATTCAGACAAGAAAAAGGAATATTCTACTTCTATGTTACGTATTGGGAGCGTTCGACGAAGCTCCGCATTTCGTGCCTATCTAGGATCAATGATAAATATGTAATGCAAACAAATGCACTTTGACTATATGAATCAAGTAACCGTGTGGGTCTAAAACTAGGGGTGTACGAGGGAGGATTGAGGCGGGTTAAATAAAATTTGAACTCTATTTAATTTTTAGATTTGGTTAATTTTTGAAACTTACGAGAATTTAGATATTGTATATAGTAAAATTATAAAATTTTATAAGTAAGAAATAAAATTTTAGAAACATTTTACAATACAAGTTTTAAAATAAAACATTTCAATATAGAAATAATATTATTTATATAAAATATATTAATTAAATTTTAAAATTTTATAATTTTTTAAAATTATTATAAAAATATATATTTATTAAGGGATTATTTGACTTCGGGTCGGGTTGAGCCAACACGATGTACAATTCGAACTTGACTTGAAAAGTGTACTGGATTAAATTTTAAGACTTAAATCTGTCACAATGAGCTTTGGATCGGTCTAAGTTGACGGGACGAGATGAGTTATGAACACCATACCTAAACTGCCAAATTCGATCATTCCTCTAATTCACCAGTACGAGGAGCAGCGCGTATTTCCCTTTTGTTTTTCCCTTCTTTTTCTCTATTTTTCAATTATCAACTGATTAGGGTTTTTTTTTAACGTGGATGTGGTTTTGCTTACATGATTATGCAATTTGAAATTTTGCGCAAAGTGATCAAATGTAAGGGTGAATTACAATGATATAGTATGAGATATAATTAAACGTGACACCTCTACTTTCGTAAAACTTTCATCAAAAGATTTTTAAGTCTTATTGAAACTTATACTAACGCCCCTTACCTGTTCACAGGACGGGGAATTTTACATTGCAGACAGTGATGCCACTCCTCAATGCAGAATCATATATGTTAAGCTGGTGTACACTCAACACTGGGCATGCCAATTTGTTGGAGTGCTATTTTGTTTACTGTTAGTTAGGTTAAGCATTTTTTAAGTGATCATTGTCACTTCTTATCGTTTATTGTCATTCCCACTACGTTAGTTTTTATCTTTTTTTTTCTAAAATGCCCTTCTCCCTCTTTTTATAATTAAACTAGTAGTCTAACAGTATTTTATTTCATTCTAACCCAGAAAGTCCCAGAAAAACACTATCATAAATTTTTTAAGAAATATATATTTCATTGTTTTTGTTTATGTGATTTTTTTATGTTGCGAAATTTTTTTCTCCTTTTTAACATAAAACACAAATATTAAATGTAATTTTTCATATAATTAAGTATAAAAGATATAATTATTAAAAAAAAATTAATCTTCACATGACCTTCTTTAACCATTTTTGGATATAATAATAATTTATTCTTTTATTTTAATATTATATAAATAACATAAGAAGTTAAAATAGCTATGCATGTTATATATACAATTGTACATGCCCAATATTTAATCATATAGTATTTGCATAATTTATTTGACCCAATATTAAATAAACATAGTGTACTAACATTCATGGTATTGATATCTTGTAATTTTCAATCTATTAATTTTAAATTTTATTTCAAAAATTAAGGTAACATAATTCATCATCTATTAAATTACTATATACTATTAAAATACGAAAAATTATATTAATATTTGGTGATATATTGTCACGGCAATTGTTATATAAAACTATACTTATAAAATAATGTGATATTTTATATTAATAGTTAACATTACTTAAAATTTGAATTTAATAACAAATTAAACTATATATTTTTTAGTTAATGTAACACCCTAATATTCGACCCAATACTACTAGTACGTACTTAGGCCAAATATTAGTCATTACTTGCTGGCATGGTTCATCTTCTTGAGAAAATAGACTTAACGAAAATACGAGCCAACTTTTTTTTTTGAAATCGTTACTTAAAATAGAAGCTCACAGAATCTCTACGCAGTCGGTATCATAGTATACGGAACGATAACATAGGAATGGCTCCAAACCATAACATCGAACATAACATCAATCATAACTGAAATACCTCATAGATAAAATGCCTACCCACTGGGCAGGACTCTTCAAGTACATAATGTATAAATAAATACAACAGAAAACAGAAATACATCGAAAAGAACTGAAAGAAAACATCCCGATCCTGCAGTAATCTATGATGGATAACCCCAACGCAAAAAGGGGTTTCATCCATACTAGTGGTGTGCGTGCACTAAGACCTACCCTCTGTCTATGCAAGGAGATCACGGGTATGGAGGGACGTAGCCAATCCATGGGCGGAGCTCGGCAGCGTGCATGCCCTGTGGATCGATGGGCCGCCCACGCCGAGGTCGTGGTCCTAGTGCCGAGCTCTCCGACGCTGGTAACCGCCTCTCGCCCGCCTGGCCGCTACGGTGGAGTGGGGGCAGAGTCCTCATGACCCATAGGGACATCCTCTATAGGGTCATCCTTCGAGTGTTGTGTCAACGGTACGTATACCGGCAAATCGATTGAACGGTCAGAGGGGGCCCGCAGGTTCTGCTCCCATTGGGGTCGTGCATGCTCAAAAATCGCGGGATCGTCGTAGGGGGATGCCGGGGTGAAGTGGTGGCTATAGACACGGTGCGAAAATGGCCGTCCAACGAACATGAATACACGTAAGGTACATCGGCCCTCAAAATGATAGGACCCATACTCCGGGTCGTGGTGGATCTCCCACCAAAGAGTGTCAATGAATAGGACGAAGGTCGCCATCTCGCTCTGAAGACGTAATGGAAAGGAAAAGATAGAGGGAGTGAGATTCTTACTAAAGAAACTCAGTAGGGTTTTCCTTCTATCCTAGGTGCCATCATATACGTCTCCAGGAATCTCGGGTTTGTTTATAAAATAATGGACATACATAGGTTCAGTTATGAGTTTTCCAAAATCTCATTTTCCGAGAATCCGTTCTTTTTATCATGGCACTTGTGTTACATAGGCTTTATACTAAAGTCATAGACATAAATCATGTAGCTTGGTACGTAGAACGTAAATCATATAACTGGTACATGGAACATAAATCATATAACTGGTGCATGGAACATAAATCATATAACTGGTTCATGAAACATAAATCATATAACTGGTACATGGAATATAAATCATATAACTGGTACATGAAACATAAATCATATAACTGGTTTACTTAGGTGACATAAGAACCTTTACTCAACTGGGCCGCCCTAATATTTCTCCCTTTTGAGAAAACTCTAGGTTATGAGCTCATACCACACTAGTCGTCACTAGCATCTAGACTTTATCCATTTGGATAAGTAAACTTCCCGACTTTAAGCACGGGTTTAGGGGGCTAGAATCACATTGTCCCCACCCTTAATTCGGTGGTTTCAAAGGATTACATTCTTATGTTCTGAGTCATCCTAAGTTTAACATGTTTCTTTAAGATGCCACATAAATAATGCATAACACATAATTACTACCTCGGCATCTCTAAAGTTCTTTTGCAGAAATAATAACATGTTAATACAAGCTATCACATAGGGATAATAGTTCACATGGCACCATACACGTCATGAGCTAACACATCAATTCATCATCACACTTAGGGCGCATAGTCATCCCTTAAGGTAAAAAACCCTAAATCGGGTACCCTCAAACTTTCCCATTACTTTCTAGTATGTTTATGGGATTGATTAACCTCATTACCATAATCCATTAAGTTCTAAATCCCAATTATTTATGGTTGGACAGCTTTATGTAGTTGTTCATATTTGATGAATTACGTGTTCTAGAAAATGCGTTTTAAGCCCTTTCTCGCATCCGACTTTTTCTATGGTGCAATAATTAATACCTAGGCCAATTATGAGTCACTCCCACACATCTAGACATAATCTAATGTGATTCTAAATATTTTATCAAGGCTGGGCAGAACCTCATTTTGCCATTCTTTATAGTTCTAGAATTCACATATTAAGCAAACACAGTCACTAATAATGCTTTAAAGAGTCTAGAACAATTATCACATACTTGGCAAGGTATTACAACATATTTAGACCACCCAAAACAGAATTTAAGGTGCTGAAATTACTAAGGCAAAACCGAAGACCTTTAAGGCATAAAATCATGAGAAAAACCTTTCTTTCAACCATATAACTTGCTAGTTTCTCTTGGAACCTTTTTGGGACTTCAAGACCATGAAAAATCAAAGTTTATTTTGCCAAAACTCATCATGGAACATCAAGGGCAGCAGCCATTTCGGCTTGCTCTTGACAATGATTCAAAACTTGAAAACATGTTTAAAACCTTGGTTAAGTGCATCAAAGCTTAGAAAAATTCTAAGACATGCATTATAGGCCCTTGTAGTTAAATGAAACTCATCCTAGAGCCATTTACACCACATGGCCGAATGATGTTCAAGGAGATACCTCCTTGATTTAATTCTTTTCTTAAGATGAAATGGGCAAGTCTTCGAGCTCTAAAGTTTCAAGCGATGACATAGAATAAACGTGCTATGCATTTCATTTTATAGTCCTTTAGAAAATAAAGTGATAGCACAAAGTAAAAGATGAAATGCATCTCCATTCTTATTCTTAGAGTTTAGTGATGACTTGAAATATAAAATGAGATGCAAAGCTTGAAACATAAACGTGCATTGTGCAAGTTCATTCATTATCTTGGGTCTTAGTGATGGCATAAGAAATAAACGTGTTAATGCAAAGCATAAACGTAAACGTGGATGCAACTTCTTTTATATCTTGTTTAGAGCTCTTGCAAGACTTTAAAGGAAATAAAGTTTCAACCCATAACTCATCCTCACAAGAAGAGAAAACACTAGTGTTGCTAAGTTGTATAAAAGAAAATCATATCCTCCAAGTCCATGAGGTGGCCGAATCCTCATCATGAGGAAACAACCTTATTTTTGAACTCTAGGGACCAAGATCTTGGTGATTCAAACACCAACCTCTCAAGTCCTCATCATTGAGTATTTTTACAATGCTCTACATTTATTAACAACACAAAACTCATGACCAACATAAAGGAAAGAAACCGAAACATACTTGGCCTAGAAACCAAATTTATGCTCTAAAGTTTTGTTCATGTGACATACATCAACATGAAGCCCTCATCATCAAGCTACCATTTTTCTAAGTCCCAAAGGCCTTCAAGGCCGAAAACTCAAGGGAAAAGAAATGAGGTTTTCAAGGTTCAAGAGAAACATAACTATGTCTTGAGCAAAACTTGAAAGTAGTAAACTTATTTTTTAGAAAACTCAAGCTTTAGAGGTTGTTCATGTGACAAACATCATCACACAACTCTCATCATCAAGCTTCTCATATTCCAAGTCCAAGAGGCCTTCATGGCCGAAACCTAAACAAAAGAAAAGGAAAGTTTCAAGACATCAAAGAGACATAACTCATTCTTGACCAAGACTTGAAAAAGAGAAACCTTTCTTGGAAAAACTCAAGCTTTAGAGTTTGTTCATGTGACAAAGGCCATCATGAAGCACTCACTACAAAGCTACCATTTTTCCAAGCACCTTAAGCCTCCATGGCCGTATCATCTAGGAACAAAAGCTCAAAGAGAGTTTTCATGAAAAACATAGCCTTGTCTTAACCAAAACATGAAAAAGATAAAACTTTTCTCAAACAAAACACAAGCTTTAGAGGTCTCATGTTAGGATGAACACATGGTTATCCCAAGAGAGCACTCATCATCAAGCTCTCCTCATTTTGGTCTTGAGGCCGAAAATGAAAGAAAAAGGAGAAATAATGGAACTTTTTCTTAAGAAAGGTTCAAGCTTTAGAGGCCTCATTTTAAGATGAACTCATGGTTTCATCTTTGAGAGCACTCATCATCAAGCTCTCATTACCATGGCCTTAAGGCCGAAAATGAAAAGGAAGAGAAAAGAAGAACCGAAATAATGCTTGGGAGAAAGACTTACTAACAACACAACTTTTAAGCAAGATAAACATTAAGCATGAAAATAAAAGAAAGCATTCTTGAAGAGCTCCCTACCTAGAGTTTGGGATTTGAGAGGAAGTGAAGAAGATGAAGAGGTTGGAGAGGATGAGCTCTTTGAACTTGAGAGAAAGAAACTCAAAGTGCTCTAACTCAAAGCTTTAGTGAAATGAACAAAGGTGCTTCAAGTTCCCTAAGCTACCTATTTATAGAGAAGTGAAATGAATTGAATATTGGAGGCCTTTTGGGGGGATAATTTCGGCCACTTTTACAGCCACATGAGGGAGGAAAAATCTTGTTCAAAGCATGGTGTAAAGTCATTCAAAGCATGGTGAAAAGTCTAGCTATGCATGTCCTAAAGTATGGCTAGCATGTACCTTGTTTTCAAACCTTTAAAAATGCATAAAAACTTAAAATTTGGGCTGCAAAATCTGAAGAGAAACCGTGCTCCTCATGCCCAAAAAGAGGAGGAAATTTTCTAGACTTAAATTCCCAAAGCATAGGTAATGTGTTGTAAGACATGTTGTCTTTGAAAAAGTTTGATGGAAAGCTTGAATGACCACAAAAACAAATCATTCTTTTTGAGTTTGAAAGACATAATTATTTTCATTTTAGAAATGAATTGAAAGCCTTGATTGACCATATAAAATACTCTTTGAGTCTTGAGTGACAATTTTCTTGAAAGTTGACCATTGATTGAAAGTGTTCAAGACATATGTCACAAGATAGCTTGAACACATAGACTAACTTTTTGATGATTTTCTAGGGGAAAATGGCGCCATTCTTGGCAGCCTTGGGGAGGAGAAATATCTCCTTAAACCATGTTCTAGAAGTGTGCTTTGGTGTGACATAGATTAGGCTTAGGATTAAAAGTTGCTAAGTAGGTACTTAGGTGCACTAATAGGTTAATTAAAACCACAAATCCCTAGGTTAGAAGTGGTCTAGAAGGATTAGGGGAGTCAATACCTCCAAGACTAGTGATGTGGGTGTGACAACTTGTCTTGAAAAGAAAAGTTGATGTGAATAGTGGAAATACTATTCGACACTATTCACAGATTCTTATTCTTTTTCAAAAAATGAGACTAGGATGAGATTTGAATTTCCCTAAGCAATTTTAGGTTCCAATTAATTCTAAATGATGGTTTTGGCTCTAGATTAATTATGGAAATTAATTAACCTTTAATTAGAGCCTAATATTGCTTAGGTTTGGAGTTAAGCGGCTCATTAAGCTGAAAATGAAATATGCAGGGGCAAAACCGTAATTTTCACCAAAAGTTGCCCGGAACCTCCGGGACTTAAACAAACATAGTTCATGCCTTAAAATCATTGTTTTGAACCTAGAACAAAGTCCGGGTCGAAATGGAACTTAAAACTGCCTTAATTCTGTTACAGGGGTATTTTGGTCATTTACGCGCAGAAATATCAGAAATGAGGTTTTCCTGCTTTGTTAGGCACTCATGCTCATACAATCCCCTTCATATAACATATGAACCCTATGAGGATGGCCAAAGCCGGCCGTCCTCGTGTTTCGGGTAAAAATGACCTTAGGGGCATTTTGGTCATTATGAAAGTTTAGCGAAAATCGGGGCGTTACAGTTAACAATTTACTATGTTAATAAAAAAATTTATTAAACTGGGCCATTAGTGCCCTGAATGTCACAAAAAAACTATTAAACTTATTTTCATTTTTAATGATTTTGGCTCTAAACCCCTTGAGAAAGCCATTATTGTAGGTGAATATGTGCATGAGAAGAGGGGTTGAATTGTGTATAAACCTTTTTTCGCATTTTTTGAAACTTCTGAAAATAATTATATCAAGTGTAAAACTTGAAGTGCAGCAAAAACATAATTAGTAGCTTTAGAAAGTGGATTTTTGAACCTTTTTAGATAAAATGCTCTTTATTAAAAATGAAGTAACAGAAAGCAATAAAGATATATATGATCAAAAGTAAGAAGAACATCCAACAGAGATAAATGAAAGAGATCAGAGAGAGAGAGATTTGACACAAGGGATTTTATATTGATTCGACCAACACCTGTCTACATTCAGTACTCAACAACTATCGAGGTTCCGCTAACAATAACTTTCTCAACCTAAGAAAGAAAAGAAGGATAGTCTTTACATTAGCCTTTCCAAGCTATCATTTGTGGATTTTAGAAATCACCTGATGCCATAGATTGAGTAGTTCTGTACTAGCTTCTCCAAGCTAACATGAGTAGTATTGTACTAGTCTCTTCAAGCTAACACGAGTAGTATTGTACTAGCCTTTCCAAGCTAACCAGTAATTAGTAACCACCCCTACTATCACGTTGAAAGTTGTTTTGACACTGGCCTCTTCAAGCCAAACCGTGAGCAGTAGTAACCTCTACTGTCATGTTAAAAGTAGTCCTGACACTGGCCTCTCCAAGTCAAACCGTGACAAACAGCAACTACTACTGTCTCGTTGCAAGTAATTTTACCTTAGCCTCTCCAAGCTATGCCTCACACTGATCACTAATAGATCAAGGATACAAAGGTTAAGTGTTTGGGTTGCCACTCAAACTAACCTATACTCAACTTTCCTTAAAGATAATACATTTAAAATAAACCTAGGTAACAAGAATGACTTCCTTCTTCCATTTCTTCCAAGGGAAGAGCGTAACACTAATTAAGAATGTAGAAAGAAGATTTTCTTTACACTTCAAGGATAAAATTGATTACATGAAAAAAATTGAATATTTCCAGAAAGTAGGAAGAGATTTTTGCAGAGTTTCCTCTCTTGAATCTTCAAATCTCTCATCTGTGTTCAAGTTTAGCATCTCCTTTTATAATAGTCTTTCTTTATGACTATTTCCATAGATCAGTTCTTCAAGTGACACGTGTTGATCATCAGTTACATCTTGAAAAGAATAGTTAGAAGAGAGGCTGACAGAACTGTCACATCGGTTACAGAAGCCATTGTAAATATGAGTTTTTTTTTATCTTTCTTCAGAAACCACTTTTCTACTTTCTGATCTTGCTTTTTGAACTCCTCATTCATAAAGCCTGGGTGATTGATCAAAAAGGCAGAAGAGATGGCGTACTAGTTTGAAACTGGGTTTGACTTGATAATTTGAAATTCAAATTTCAAATTTCTATCCCTTTCCTGTAGCATTCTTTACTCTACTCATGGATGAGCTTTCTGAAATACACAATCAGTCCTTTGAAGAGTTTTTTCTTACTTTCTGATATTTAATCAAATCTTCTTTGCTGATTATATCTTTGTGATTGTGATGATTGAAGATTAAGCAACACATTAGATATGGAGATATTTTGTTTTCTTCATCTTGAGTGTACTTTCAAGTGTAATAAAACCCAGACTGAACCAGCTAGTACGAACCAAAAATTGGTGAACTGGACACCTGGTCGGTCCGATTCATCAGTTGGATCAGACCTGTAGTTGACTCGATCAAACCCAATCACCTGGCTAGTTTGGTTCATCAGTTGGATCGGACTTGTAGTTGACTCGGTCCACCCCAGTTTTGACCGGGGTGGACTAGTCGATCAGCTGTAGGTTGAACCAGTGAACCGGTACTTCAACCCTCCCCACACAAGAAATTGATAATTTGTCACAAAAATTTCTCATGTGGGGTTTGAACCATGTTGAAGTAGGTAGAGAGCATGGCCTCCTTCCACTAGGCCAACTTCTCTTTTATTATAATATATGACAATCAATATATATATTACATATTAATTGGCATTTAGCAAATAAATAAGCAAATCTAAAATTCAATTTGGGGGCTGATGGGTTCGAATCATTGCCTAGTAGTTGAATGCACATATGCTAACCATTAGGCCATTGTGATTTTTGTTAAAAGTTGTGACAATAATTACATATATTACAATTTTAGTAATTATTTAATCAAATCCGGTTTAATTGGTTTGACCTATGACCCACCAGTTGAACCAGTGACCCGGTGCCTTGACTGAGTCGATCACCGGTTCGGTTTTGATAACTATGGTACTTTTTGATATCCTTTGATATTTTCTGAAGTCTCTGAACTTAGTTCCTTATAGCGTTGAAAGCTTCTTCACATTGTTAGCTACCAAATGCTTGGATAAGGATATAATTTCACTTCTATTTCATAACAAATCTCGTAACATGTTTACACATACATAGTGAAATATATATACTCATTTGAGTAAGCCTTGCTCTTGCTAAATGATAGATACCTGTTATAATCTTACAAGAAACTCAAGAGAAACATCATTCATTCTTTGAATTAGTTTGTTGATTTCAAAACACATGAGCACATAGGGTTTTGGAGCTAACAATTATATATTAAGTTTTGAGCGACAATAAAATAAATTTTATTAAACATTTTGTAGAAAATGATTTATATGAGTTTCTTGAGTAATAAGCAAGAGTTTTCAATTTCTTGATTATATTTTTCATATTATCATGATCTAACATGATATAAGACTCATTGAAAGAGTTCGAATATTTTAAAGTAAGAAAAATACCTCAGAAAGTGAATTATAGTTATGAGACTCTTTAAAAAGTCAGATGGTGTAATACGTCAAGTTCACATGTCTTTAGATAAGTTTAGCATGGCTTTAGGGTCCCTCGGGACCCATTTGTAATGTCGAGAAGTCCCCAGATGCATGAAGTATCCCAAAGGTGTAGAAACAGTATTTTTGATATTGCTATAGCAATAATTGGTGCAACGGCACCATTTGAGGCCCACTAGGGACAACTATAGTAGTGGTGGTTATAGAGGGATTACTATACTGGTTGTAGACCGCTATAGTGGTCAAGCAAATTAGCTCGTGGTACCTTAGCCACTAGAGACTGCTATAGTGGTCATGTGCTCCTGTGCCATGATATTTTTTCTTGTTAACTGCCATAGTGGTACCCCCAATACTAGTATATGGCAAAATGATGCGCGTTCATTAAAACACCTCCAATGCTATATAAATCCATCTCTAGACTCGAGAAACACAACCTAGCTGCCACCCAGCATCCTTTGCAGCTCTCTCTAGTGTTTCACTTTTGTTTCTTCTCCTCCTCAAGCTTCTGATAAGTGATTTTCATGGATTTGCTAATTTTTTGCCCTTGTTCTTTTAGTTTATAGGTTAGGGTACTGTCAAGCATGGTTTTCGCATAATGTCTTCCTTCCTATCATTCTTAATTCAGTTCTTAGCAAATTTATCAGTCATTTGTGGTTTCTTTGTACTATTTGTAGTTATTGGTGTCATTCCTATTTCGCAAAGTCAAGTTGTCATTGGAAGCACCCTCCCGGCAAACAACAGTGAGTGGGTTTAAGCTCATGGCCATACTTTTAGTCATTATGAGTACTTTCCTAGCATTATATAAATTTTTTATGAAATTCTTATGCCAAACATGTGCTTTCATAGATAATGCCAATTTTAGAAAAATTGTCATTTTCCATAGTTATCATGAAAACATATTTTAGAAAGCTCATGGGACCATACTTGTTGCCCGTATATTTCAAAATTAGTTTTCTCAGTTTAGAAAATGTATGAACCCTAGTTTAGTATGAACAAGATGAACAATGAAATATTATGCATATTAGTTTTTAGTTAGTAATTAGTGAGAAACAGAGCTGTGAGTTTATGGCTACAAGATCATTAACCATGATACTAAGTGGTTTGTCAAAGGACTAGCTCAACCCTAGTTACAATAAGGAACCCAGTGTGATGTCCACATTGTAGGACCTAGTTAGGTGCCCTTCAATTTCAGCTATTAATTCAATGTAGTAATTTATTCATTTCAGATTCTGCTTCTCTATTAGTACTGTTTATGAATTCAGTTTAAAGTATTATTTTTAGTATGGTTATACATATTTAAATTAAATATTAAAATGTTTTATGTTAGATGTATGTATATTATATATTATTTTGTTGTTGTCTCATGTGAGTTGTGAGTGGAAACCTGCTCATTGAGTTTTGATGAACTCACTCTTCTTTTTCCTCCCCTATAGCTATCGCTACAGGTTCAGTTACACCATAGGATCCACCTCAGTAGTGCTGTAAATTCTTTTAATGAGCTTCACTTCAGAGTAAAGCTTAATATAGGTTCATGTCTCAGGATCCTAGACATGCATAGTTTTATAATTATTTATTTTGACCTTGACTTATTTTATTAACAAACAAGAGGTTTCTCATCATATATAAAATCAATTTCTTGATTATATTTTTCATGTTATTATGATCTAACATGATATAAGACTCATTCAAAGAGTCCAGAAGTTTTAAAGTATGAAAAGTAGCTCAAAAAGTGATTTATAGCATGTGATGCTCTTTAGAAAGTAAGATAGTGTAATGCCTCAAGTCCACGTGACTCTAGATAAACCTAGCACGACCTTAGGTCCCTCGAGACCCATCTGTAATGTCGAGAAGGCCCTAGATATATGAAGTACCCCAAAGGTTTAGAAACAATATTCCCAAGACCACTATACCGGTAGTTAGTGCAATGACACCATTTGAGACCCACTAGGCATAGCTATAGTAGTAGTTGTTAGCTCTAGAAACCTTTAAAAGTGTTAGTGAAAAATATTTTGAGTAATAACAAAACCAATTTAGAGAAAATATTTTGAAAAATGACTAATGTTTCCCATGAGTTTTCTTAAAATAGCACACAAGTTCTCCCGTTTGGGTAACACGTTTCTTGAAGTGAAAATAAGTTCACTTTACATGTGCAAATATGATTTATCTCGTTTAAAGAGATAGGAACTCAATGAAAGTGAAAAGTATATCGTGTATTAAACATATACATGCTTAACGAATTGAAAAAAAATCATTGTATACGAGAAATTAAGGCTTGGGTCTTCAGAAAGTAGGACATGACTTCAGAAAGTAGGACATGACTTCAGAAAGTGCACTTAAAATGCAGATCTCAAACCAGCTTTGGAGCAAATGTGTTCTACAACCTTCAATCATCATGATCACATTCATTTTATCATCTACTAGCATTGATTGAAGACTGGAAGATCATATATATATATATATATACAAGGAACTGATACCACGCTTCAGACAGTTCACTTCATAGTGAAACAGTGCACTCCATAGGAAAAGAAGAGAAATTTGAATTTCAAATTTAAAGTCAAACTCAGATATAGACTGGCATGTTATCTCTTCTACTAAGTTGGTCAACCACTCCAGCTTCTATAAGAAAGTGTTTAGAAACGCCGTTCATAAAATAAAAAGTAGTTTATGAAGGTAACCTTAGAAACCTCTATTTCATAATGGTTTCTGGAACAGATTTGATAGATAATGAGGTACTTTTCTAAACTGCTTTTCCAAGACACAAATATATAATCAACACATGTCACTTGGACAACTGATCAAGGGTAATGGTCATAAATGAAGACCATCTATAAATAGAGATGATGTGCTTACAAAGAAGAGGGATTTGATGCTGCTTAAGAGATGAAATGCTGTGAAAATTTCTCCTCATCTCTTGTAAAGTTCATTACACAATAAGTTTCCTTGCCTGTAAAATCTTTTTCCTATATTCTTAGTAGATTATATGTTCTTCCAAGGAAGAATCATAGAAAGAAGTCATTCAATTTTTCCCAGGCTTTTCATTGTCTATCTTACGACAATTTGAGTGTAGATTAGTTTGAGTGGCAAACCCAAACACAAACTTTTGTATCCTTAATCTAGTAGTGATTGGTGTGAGTTAGCGTGGAGAGGCTAGTCAAAAACTACTTACAATAGTAGAGTTTGTTCTTGGTCACAATTTAGCTTCAAAAGGCTAGTCAAAGACTACTTAGGTTTAGCTTGGAGAAGCTAGGGTCAAGACTACTCAGGTTATGACAATAGAGTGTACTTGCTGGTCACTAGTTTAGCTTGGAGAGGCTAGTCAAAGACTACTTAGTTTGTGACAATAGGGTTGCTACTGGTCACATGTAAGAGCTTGGAAAGGCTACTGTAAAGACTATCCTTTAACTTTCTCAGTTTGAGAAAGGGTTTTAGTGGAACTCAATTGTTGTTGAGAATCAGATGTAGATAGGATTGGCCGAACTAGTATAAAAATATCTGTGCAGTATCCCTCTCTCCCCTTTAACTCCTTTATATTACTATATTGCTAATTATTATTCTGTGTTTTTCTTAAATCTTTTATATGTGCTGTTATTATATTTGTTGTTGGTCAGAAAGTAGCTTTCTGAAATAACTAATGTTATTTCCTCTACACTTCAAGCTCATAGCTTGATAGTGTTAGCTCCAGAACCCTTTAGAAAGCTTTATTGCAATATGTTTTGAATGATAACCTAACCAATTTAAGGAAAATATTTTGAAAAATGACTAATGTCTATCTTGAGTTTCTTGTAGAAGCAAAACTGTTCTTTCGTTAGAATAACATTGTATCTATAGTAATAATAATTTCACTTTACATGTGCAACCATATTGTATCTTGTTTAAAGAGATTGGAACTAAATGGAAGTGAAAATTATGTCATGAAATGAGTATATAAATGTCTAACAGATTGAAAAATGTCAACAAGTATGAGAAACCAAAGTACGGATCTTCAGAAAGTAGACATGACTTCTAAAAGTATGCTTGAAGTAAAGATATCTATCCAGCTCTGAAGCATATGTGTTCTACAACCTTCAATCTTCATGATTGTAATCATAATATTATCAACAAGCACTAATTGAAGGATGAAAGATCAAAGACACTATAAAGAACTAATGCCATACTACAGAAAGCTCATGTTACAGTAAAACGATGCACTTTATAGGAAAATGAGGGAAATTTGAAATTTAAGTTTAAAGTCAAATCTAGTTACAGACTGGCATGTTATCTCTTCTACTAACTTGGTCAACCACTCTAGCATCTAGCAGGAAATGTTTAGAAATCTTATTCAGAAAGTAAAAGGTAGTTTCTAAAGGTAGTTTCAGAAACCAACTTTTCACAACTACTTCTGCAACCGCTTTGACACAAGACAAACTACCCTTTTACACTGCATTTCCAAGATACAAGCAGATGATCAACACATGTCACTTGGATAATGGATCAAGGGCAATGATCATAAAGGCAAACTATCCATAAATAGAGATACTGAGCATTCAAAAGAAAAAAATTTAGAAGCGAAGAACAAATGCTAATACTCTACAAAAATTTCTCCTCATTTTTTGTAAGTTTCATTACTTCTTGTAATCAATTTCCTTATTTGTAAAAGTATTCTTTCTACATTCTTAGTAGATAACACGTTCTTCCAAAGAAGAATCATAGAAAAAGTCACTCAAGTTTTTCCTAAGTCGTTATCGTACATCTTAAGCAAAATTGAGTATAGGTCAGTTTGAGTGGCAACCCAAACACAAACCTCTTGTAACCTCAATCTAGTAGTAATTGGTGTGAGATAGCTTGGAGAGGCTAGTATAAGACTACTCAGGTCAGCTTGGAAAGGCTAGTACAAAGCTACTCAGGTTCAGCTTAAAGAGGCTAGTGAATAACTACTTGGGTTGTGATAGTAGGGTTGGCTACTGGTCACAGGTAAGAGCTTGGGAAGACTATTGTAAAGACTATCCAACTTTCTCAGTTTGAGAAAGGTTTATAATGAAACTCAACTGTTGTTGAGAACTGGATGTACATAGGTTGGTCAAATCAGTATAAAAATCTTTGTGCAGTATTTCTCTCTTTCTTTTTAACTCCTTTATTTTCATTGTATCTAAACATATTAAACTGTGTCTTCTGAACAATCATCTTTTAGATGTTTTATCTTTTCCGTTGTAGTTCAAAAACTAGCCTTTTGAGTAACTAACATTGTTTTCACTGCACTTCAAGCTCACGGCTTAATAGTATCTTGGTTTAAGTTTTTCAGAAGCTAAAGAGGAAGAAGAGGAAAAACATGACTCAACCCCCTTCTTGTATGCTTTTCTACCTACAAGTGGCATCAAAGCTCAGGCCTCTAAGGGGTTGAGCAATCTAACGACTGTAGAGGATAAAGATCCTAAGGAATTATGGCACAAAACATCCATATAGACTGTTATTCTTTGATGGTGGGGACTATTCTTATTGGAGATATCAAATGGAACTATTCATAAAGTTCATAAGTCTTGACTTGTAGGAGATGTCACGACTCGACCTGAGAATGTGACCAGCACGTGAGGAATCTCATCCTCATGGAAGCCTATTGGGTGACGTGTCTCTCTAAATGCAAGTAATATATAATATTATACTCAAAATGTGATCTTTCTTTTAAATCATTATCCTTTTCTCTAATTTAAGCATAATATTTAAATTCATAAAAAACTATTCCGCCTTCTAATCGTGGTCATACACTGAAAATCGATTTAAATTCTTGAAACCTAAAATAGTAATACATCTTCGGCTCACTACATAAATCCTTGGGCACAGTCTACATTTCAAAATACAAACTTGAACCTTGAAAATATATAGGGAAATACATAATCTCTGAAAATAAATATAGTATCTCAATATAAATACATGGCTTGGATC
The DNA here is from genome assembly GCA_031216125.1 of Dalbergia cochinchinensis. Taxonomy (NCBI): domain Eukaryota; kingdom Viridiplantae; phylum Streptophyta; class Magnoliopsida; order Fabales; family Fabaceae; genus Dalbergia; species Dalbergia cochinchinensis. Next base: position 28,671,218 of record CM062371.1, read on the forward strand.
CTACCTGCATATCTACTGGAGCACTTCTACTACTAACATAATTCTAAACAAAGCCTTACTTTAAAATAAGGCTCACCACTGGGATTAGTTACATCTACTAAGCTGGGGCTGACACAAAACCTGTACCTGCAACTATGAGAGAAAGGGAGAGAGGTGAGTTAACAAACTAAGTGACTAAGCTATCACCCATCACCTACGTAGGACAACTAAGGAATATACATATAATACCATGCATGTAACAATCATAATCTTCCGATATTTAAATATATAGATATATAAGGAAACATTTCTCATTCAGTAAATTCATGATGAAACAATGGTAAACTCACAAGCATCATGAAATCATTTTAACTAAGGGTGTGATAGAGCATCAAGAAACAATATCTGCTAAGCTAAATAAATACATATATAATAATAAAGCTGTAAATCATAAACTCTTTCGGAACAAGCTGTGGGTACCTAACTAGGTCCCATTTCTGTATATGCTGAAGGGCGATATTGTCCTCTGATAGACAACTTAGTGTAACATCCTAATTTTTAACCCAATACTCTAGAACATATTTAGGTTAATCATTAGTCTGTTACGTCATAGCTTCCTTATTACTTTAAAATACTTAGTGAAAATACTGGTAAATTTTTTTTGAATTATAAAAGCAAAGTGAGAGCCGCGCAACACGATGAGCAATAAAGCATAGATGAAGATAAAGCAAACATCTCGTCATAACACAAGGCAAGTAAAGGCACATCACAATAAAACTGAACTGTATATTTATATATAATAGGATATGCCCACTCATAGAGAGTGAGACTTAGTTTAATACAACTGGAATAAAGATACATGGAAAACGAAAGTATAGCAAAGGCATAAAAAGAAACTCTCCTAACTTTAGTGCGCCTACAAATGGATAGCCCCAAAGACAAAAGAAGGCTATCCTAGCCTGGTCAAAGCTCGAGCACCAGAACCGCGACGGTCGTCTCCTACTGTGGGCCTCTCTGGAAAGGAGGGATGTACCCGATCCACTGGGCTATCTCGGCCAGGGTGGCGATGCGCTGCATCGGTTGGGCATGAGCTCCACGGCGGGGAATCATCCTCACCCATCCTCCACGTACTGGCTGAGTGACAGAAGCCTCACCACCCTCCCCAACATCCATCGGCACAGTGAGGGAGGATCCCTCGGAGGGTACCTGAGTGGCAGAGTCCTCCGAAGGGTCCATCTCGGAGAATGATGAGGGCGAGCGGGGCACATACTGTGGATAGTCCTGGATGGCAGAGGCTGTCGATGGGGTGCAGCGGATCCGCTCCTCTCGAGGGCGTGCGCGCTCGAACACGAAGTCGTCGTCGAAGGGTGAGACAGGAGAGAATCGATGGCTATGTACGAGGTGACTAAAGGGCCGTCCAACGAACATAAATACACGAACGACGCAGCGACCCACAAAATGGTATGACCCGTGGTCCGGATCATGATGTACCTCCCAGGTTGGGGTGTCCACAAAAACCACGAACATTGCCATCTGAAGACGTGACAGAGAGAAAGAGATAGAGGGAGTGAGAATCTTGCTAAAGAATCTCAGTAGGGTATCCTACTACCTAGGTGTCATCATCTACGTCCTCAGGAACCTTGGGTTTAGTATACAAAATAAGTGAGCATGCATTAAGTCTATTTTTAGGTTTTAATACATAATTAGCCAAGGTCCGTTCATTTTAGCATGATTCTTGATGACATGGATGCAATCATATTAAAGAATGTATGCATGGCTCTACTTAATGCAAGAAAGTAGTCATAACATGAAGAACATCATAATAGTGGCATAAAGTGGCAATTAAATACTCATATGGGAAACTCTGTGACATAAACATCATACTTTACTTGCTCATAGGCCACCCTAAAAGACAATCGCTCTGGGGGTGCTCGGCCGAACCGGTGTCACCCAGAACGTGTCACATCTCTAGGTTATGAGCTCATACCTTAACTAGTCGTCACTAGTTCTTACTTATCAATCTCGATAAGTGTAACATAATCATAAACATAATCCCGACTTATCCAGTACGGGCTAGGGGGCATTTCTTGGGGGTGCTCGGCCGAACTGGTGTCACCCAAGAATTCATCTTGGTACCGATGTCACATGAGTTCTCTGGAGGTGCTTGGCCGAACCGGTGTCATCCGAGAACTCATCTTAGTACCTCATAATAAAAATCTCATAGTTTTCTCAAAACTTTCTAAGTCCCTGAATTTATTAGAAATTCGGCAGCATAACTGCAGCATGCCGAATTTCTTCCAAATTATGCTTTATGCCACATAAGTCATTCAATCATGCATCCTCCATCATAATTTCATGCATTCACATAATCATTCTCATACGTTCACAAGCAACATTAAAAAATTCATTATGCTCTTGGTCCTACGGTATCTTATGCTTTGACCCTTACGGGCCTTAAACTTGTGATGTAATTAACCTATCATCATCTAGCAACCTCTTATGTACCTAAGGATTCTCTTCTGACAAATCTTATTATTATTTATGCTCTCTAATAAATCTGATCAACACCATTCCTTAGGGGGCAGAATTATAAACTTACAATTACGGGGTTCTAGAACTTACGTTTTAGACCCTTTCTTGGTTCTGTCTTCGCCTAAGGCGCTATAAATTCGATCTAAACCAATTATGAGGCATCTCTATGCCTAAGAACTAATTATAAACCATGTTCTCTACATTATAAGGTTGCTGGACAGATTCTAAAAATTAAATGTTCTAAGAGTTCTAGAATTGCGGTTTTACGGTTTTCTAGTTACTAGTTTCTCTATAGGTGCTAAAATTCAATCCTACTTCAATTGTAACCAAATTTTTCATGATTAAACAATCCTAGTCTGATTATATTCCCATAGAAACAGTTTGGGCAGTGTCCAAAAATAAATGGGTTAAAACTATGCCAAATCTTAACTTTACGGTTTTTCTAGAAAGCTAGTTTCTCTCCTATCATGCATAGAAATGTTCCTACGTCATCATACATAATTTTCACACATTCTAACATATCAAAACATCATCGTTCAACAGAAAACTTGTCATGGAAGAACCGAAACATTAAGTCCCAAAAAGATGCATATCTTGATATTTTCTAAAACACTCAAGTTGCTAGTTTCTCTTGGAATCATTTTTAGGACATCTAAGACCCTTTTGCAAACCATTTCATTTTGTAAAAGAGGCTAAAACATCAGTAGGTCAGTGACCACTTGATCCCTCTTTAAAAGAGAATTAAATTCATAAATCTTGTTGGTCTTAATCTCATAAACTCCATGAGGCTTTAAAGAGAATCTTAAAAACTTAGATTGTTGGCCCTTGTAGCTAGATGAAACTCATTCCAAGTTCATCATTACTAAATGATCGAAATTATGCATTCAAAGAATGCTTCCACATTAGACTTTAACTTGAGATAAAATGGGCAAGTCTTTGAGTTCTAAGGTTCTTAGGTGTTGACATAATTTAAACATGGTATGCACTTCATTTTTATTCTTCATTACAAAGTAAAGTGAGAGCTTAAAGTAAATATGCAAGACTTGAAATGTAAATGTGCAAGGCTTGAAATAAATATGCACGACTTGAAATATAAATATGCAAGTTCATTTCTTTATTTTAGTGCTCTAGGCCCAGCAACAATCGACTTTAAGGCCGAAATAGAAAGGCTTTGAGATTTAGTTAGGTGATAGTGCAGGCTCTCATTTTAAATCTTTATGTTCTTTAGTGATGAAAAGTAAATATGCTAGACAAGAATGTAAATATGAGGTGCACTCCATTCTTTATCCTTTAACTTTAAGTGATGGCTTGGAAATTAAATATGAATGCAAAGCTCAAAGTAAATATGTAATGCATAAGCTTGAATTTAAATATGAATGCTAGTCCATTTTATTTCTTATTAGAGCTCATACAAGACTTTAAAGGAACTTAAACCTCAACCCAAACTTATCATGGCAAGATAAAGTAAAGACAAGAGTGAACCTCAAGGGTTCTTTAGAACACAAGTTTCTTTTCTTGAAATGAGGTCATAAATAGCATTTTTATTAAAACTCAAGCTCTAGAGGCCTCATTGTGATGAACACATAGTCATCATCTAGAAGCTCTCATCATCAAGCCATTGTGAACCTTATTGGTCAACATGGCCGAAAATGTGAAGAAAGAAAAAGAAAAGGAACCGAAACTTTTAAGAAGAAAAGAAAACATTTGAAACTCTAAAGACCATGATCTTGATGATGCATTAACACCAACATCATGAGTCCTCATCATTGAGTTCATGTAACCATTTTAAAACATCATCAAGTGAAAGGTTTCAAGGTTCAAGAAGAAAAACTAAAAACATCTTTGGCTTAAGAACAAAGATCAAGCTTTAGAGATTGTTCAAGTGATGAGCATCATCATCATGGAACCTCATCATCAAGCTCTCATTCCTTTGCCCTCAAAGGCCCATGGCTGAAATGATAAAGAAAAAGGAGAGGGAGAGAAGTTCTAAAAAGACTCAAGAGAAATCATAAACACATAACTAGAGATGGAACTTAAATAAAGAAAATACTTGAAAGAAAATCCCTACCAAGTGATTGAAGGTTGGGATGAGAGAAGAGGATGAAGAACTTGAAGAACTTGAACACTTGAACTTGAGAGGAAAAGAAAACTTTGAAGTGCTCTTTGAAAACTTACACTTAGCAAATGAACCTAAAATGATGCAAGTTCACCTAAGCATGATATTTATAGAGAAATGAAACAAATGCAAGGTGCAAGGAAGGAGGGAAGGTTTCGGCCACAATGAGCAGCCCCATGAGTTCCATGAGGTGAGATGTTGTGATATTGAGGCATGGTGAGGTATGGTTCAAAGTATGGTGAGGTATGGTTCAAGGTATGGCTCAAGCATGGTTCTTTGAGTGAGAAACAAATCAAAATGTGATGCAAATGGAGGAGGAGTGGCCAAACTTGCATCAGCCATTGGGGGAGGATTTCTTGCATTTTAATTGTGGTTTAGAGTTGTGTTTAGGTGTATCTTTGATTAGGATTAAGATTAGGAATTTGTAAGAAAGTGTTTAGGTGAGGAAATGGGTAATCAAGGTTGTCAAAACATATTTAAGGAGTGGTCTTGCATCATTAGTGAGTTATAAACTCATTTTAGTGCATAAACAATTCTAGACACAATTCCTTGATTTAAGGAATTGGAGAGAGGAAACACTATTCAAGATTCCAAGAGTGAAATCTTGAGTTTTAAAAATAGATTTAAATCTAATCTAAGAAATTTTATGTTCTAATTAATTTTAATAGTTTATTTTGACTCTAGATTAATTATGGAAATTAATTAATCTTCGATTAGAGCCTAATATTGCTTAGGTTTGCTTAATTACATCATTAAGTTCAAAAACACTATTCTAGGGGCAAAATTGCAATTTTGCACTAAAATTGCCCGGGACCATCGGGACTCAAACAGATACTTTGTAACATATAAAAACATTGTTTTAAACCTTCGGGGAAAGTTTCGGGCTCAAACGGCACCTTTACCCGCGTAAAAACGCTATAGGGGTATTTTGGTCATTTTGATCCGAAACTGTAGAAAATGAGACTTTCGCCTCCGAAACCACTCAAGGGCCATTCAATCTCCTTCGAACATTGAGTTGGCCCTTCGAGGACTTCCGGGCCGGCCATCCTCAAATTCCGGGTCAAAAATGACCTTAGGGGCATTTTGGTCATTTTCCACTCAGACAGAAAAATCGGGGCGTTACACTTAGTACCAAGCTTAACGATCTCATACAACTATTAAATAATGTCTGTTTCCTTATCTCTACCGACTAAACTAGTTTGTCAAAAACCATAACTGAAAAAAGGGTACTCTGTTCCTCATGAATGTGAGCCCTTAAATTCTAAGTACTCTGAGAGTTCTGGATTCACATAACTCTAACAATCTGACTTTAGCATAACTGTGACTATGAAACTGTGCCCAAGGGATCACCCATTTGTAGGCAACCTTATCTCAAGCTCACAGAATATGTATCTAGCAGTTGCTAAGAATCATACTGAATTCCGTATCTCTTGGTACCATAAAACTGAAGTTCTAAGTTCAAATCTTAAGCTAGCATAACTTTCCATATACTTGATAAATCTAAAATCATAGCTCAAAACACTGAGGTTTGTAATCATAAAACTTGGAAGTCATATAAGATATTTATCTGTAAAGCTAAGTCATACTCTTGTTTCACATTTCTCCAATATATATAAATATTTTAACTGAATATTCTAGAAACACAGCTTGAAATCTTAAAACTTGAAATCATAGTGATATCAAAGAAATCCATAAATACATATTTGATAAAATAATCATCTTGCTATGATACACATTTTCTTAATAAATCATTCTTAAACATGTAAAATATTTTCTAAAGCATACAACATAGCAATCATGGTCCAATGATTTTGTAAAACTCATTCTTTCATGATATCATCCTAAATCATAATTTTTCTACTTGATATAATCATGTAAAATCATATTCTATACTTTTTATCTCAAATTTCATATTTCACAAATATCATGCATCAAAAATAGCCGTAATGGCTAAAAAAAGGGTCATGAGTTTGAACTCACTCACTGTTTAGAGCCAGGAGTATATGGGCACCACTAACTTAACCTAAAGAGCTTGGAATGGCACCAACAACTACTATAGAGCAACCATAAACTCTAGATTAATCTCTAGTAACCTCTAGATAGCTTTAATGTAACCCTTGTTAGCTCCAGAACCCTTACGCTCATAAGTTTTGAATGATAACAAAACCAATTCAAAGAAAATACTTTGAAGAACTACTGATGTCTCCTTTGAGTTTCTTAACAAAGTATGTATGTTACAAACTTATAGCAAGAATAATGTTTGGCTTTGCATTGCAAACATGATTTATCTTATGGGAAGAGATTGAGCCAAAGAGAAAGTGAATGTTATTTCAAGAAAAGCATGTATACATACTTGTGGAACAAAGCGTATAAACGGACTTGAATTGAGAATAATTTCACTACACATGTACTGTAACGCCCCAATTTTCTGTCTGAGTGGAAAATGACCGAAATACCCCTGAGGTCATTTTCGGCCCGAAATTCGAGGATGGCCGACCCGGCAGTCCTCGAAGGGCCAACTCAATGTTTGAAGGGGATTGAATGACCCTTGAGTGGTTCCGGAGGCGAAAGTCTCATTTTCCGCAGTTTCGTGTCAAAATGACCAAAATACCCCTATAGCGTTTTACGCGGGTAAAGGTGCCGTTTGAGCCCGAAACTTTCCCCAGAGGTTTAAAACCATGTTTTTACATGTTTCAAAACATCTGTTTGAGTCCCGGTGGTTCCGGGCAGTTTTAGTGCAAAATTACGATTTTGCCCCTAGAATAGTGTTTTTGAGCTTAATGACATAATTAAGCAAACCTAAGCAATATTAGGCTCTAAACGAAGATTAATTAATTTCCCTAATTAATCTAGAGTCAAAATAAATTATTAAAATTAATTAGAACCTAAAATTGCTTAGATTAGATTTAAATCCCTTTTTAGAACTCAAGACTCCTAGTCTTGGAATCTTGAATAGTGTTTTCTCTCTCCAATTCCTTAAATCAAGGAAATGTGTCTAGAGTTGTTTAGACTCTAAATTGAGGATTTAACTCACTAATGGTGCAAGACCACGCCTTAATTATGTCTAGACCACCCTAATTATCCATTTCCCTTACCTAAATACCTTCTTACAAATTCCTAATCTTAAGCATAATCAAAGATACACCTAAACACAACTCTAAACCATAATTAAAATGCAAGAAACTCTCCTCCCTTGGCTGCAACATGGCCGAACATCCATGCCCCCATTGACCACATGTTTAATTACTTTCTCACTCAAAGAACCATGCTTGAGGCCATACCTTGAACCATACCTCACCATACCTTAAGCCATACCTCACCATGCCTCAAGAACACATTATCTCACCTCATGGAACTCATGGATGCCTCCAATTCTGCACCTTATGGCCGAAAACCCCTTCAGCCTTCACTCCCTTCATTTGTTTCATTTCTCTATAAATAGAATGCCTTGAGGAGCTTGCACCACTTTTAGATCATTTGCTAAGTTTAGGAACACTCAAAGCTTTTCTTTTCTCTCAAAGTTCTAGTGTTCTTCGAGTTCTTCAAGTTCTTCAAAGTTCTTCATCGTCTTCATCTTCTTCTTCCATCTTCAAGTTCATCAAATCAAGTAGGGATTTTCTTTCAAGTATTCCTTTCTTTAAAGTTCTTGTTTTAAGCTTTATGTTCATAGTTTCTCTTGATTCTTTTTAGAACTTCTTTTCCTTTCCTTGTTCTTTCTCATTTTCGGCTATGGGCCTTGAAGTTCAAAGAAATGAGAGCTTGATGATGAGAGTTTCATGATGATGTTCATCACTTGAAACAAACTCTAGAGCTTGATCTTTGTTCTTGAGCAAAAATGTTTCTAGTTCTTCCTTTCTTGAACTCTTGAGAACTTTAGTTTTGATGGTGATTCAAAATGGTTTTAAGGACTCAATGATGAGGTCTCATGATGTTGGTGTTATTATATCATCAAGATCATGGACCCTAGAGTTTTAAAATGTTCCTTTTTCTTCTTGAGGATTTCGGTCATTTCCTTAATTTTTTCTAGGCTTCATGGTTTGATTTCCTAAAAATATTATGTTGAGTTTTAAGCACTCTAAGCTTGACTTTACCTTGTTTGGATGAGTTTGGGTTATGGTTTAAGTTCCTTTAAAGTCTTGTTAAGAGCTCTAGAAAGATAAAATGAACTTGCATAATTTATTTTATGCTTGCATTTAAATTTATATTCTTGCTATGCATCTTTACTTTCAAGCTATCACCTAAGAACATAAAGATTAAAATGGAACTTGCATAATCACTTAATTTAATTCTCAAAGCCTTTCTATTTCGGCCTTAAAGTCGATTGTTGCTGGGCCTAGAGCACTAAAATAAAGAATTGAACTTGCATCATCACTTAATTAATTTCTCGAATGCCTATCTATTTCGGCCTTAAAGTCGATTGTTGTTGGGCCAAGAGCACTAAAATAAAGAATTGGAACTTGCATATTTACTTTCAAGCTTGCACGTTTAAAGTTTATGCCTCACATATTTACTCTCAAGCTTGCACGTTTAAGTTTATGCCTTGCATATTTAATTTATGTCATCACTTTATTTTGTAAGCAAGATTAAAAACAAAAAGCATGAGCACATTTATTTTATGTTATAACTTAAAGAACCTAGAGCTCAAAGACTTGCCCATTTCATTCCAAGTTAAAGTTTAATGTAAATGCATTCTTTGAATGCATGTTTTCGGCCAAGTAGTGATGATGGACTTGCAATGAGTTTTCATCTAGCTACAAGGACCAATAGTCTATGTTCTAAGTTTTCCTTAAAGCTTTACAAACCTTTTCAAGGTTATGTTGTCATGAGATATGACTTTATTCCCTTTTAGAAGATGAAATATATTTTGGTCATTGACCTAAGGCTTCTCTTAGCCTCTTGATGAATTAAAATGATTTGCAAAGAGTTTTAGAAATTCTAAATTGATTCCAAGAGAAACTAGTTAACTTATGTACCTAGAAATGTCAATTTAAATCCTTTACTAAAGCCAAATGTTTTTGGTTCTGATATGAGGAGTATGATGTTGTATGATGATGTTTTGATGTGTTAGAATGTGTGAAAATATCATATAATGATGTAGAAATGATTCTATGCATAATAGGTAAGAAACTAGCTAACTAGAAATACCATAAAGCTAGAATTTAACATAGTTTTGACCCATTTGTTTATGGAACTTATCCAAACTGTTTTAATGGGAGCATAATCAGATTAGGATTGTTTAGACATGAAAAACTTGGTAACATTTGGATTAGAATCGAATTCTAGCACCTATAGGGAAACTAGTAACTAGAAAATCGTAAAAGTGCAAGTTTAGAACTCTTAGAACATTTATTTTTCTGGAATCTGTCCAGCGCCCTTACAACATGATAAACGTGATTAATAATTAGTCCTTAAGCATAGGAATGCCTCATAATTGATTTAGATTTAATTCATAGTGCCTTAGGCGAAGACGGAACCGAGAAAGAGTCTAAAACGTAAGTTCTAGGACCCCGTAACCACAAGTTAGAAATTCTGCCCTATGCTTTTCAGATTTGAGTATGAACATGAGGATTAGGAATGATGATTAATTATGAGCCCTTAGGTGCATAAGAGTTTGATAGGGGATGATAGGTTAACTATATCCCAAGTATAAGACCCGTAAGGGTCAAAGCATAAGATACCGTAGGACCAAGTGCATAATGAGCCTTATGACTTCCAGTAGACGTATGATTGATTACGAGAATGATTTGATGTCTTATGATGATCATGAATGGTTGTGCATGTCCTACAAGTTCCGTGGCATAAAGCAAGTTTGAAGGAAATCCGGTAACGCCGTTATGCTGCCGAATTTCCCATCAAACTTGAGAATTTGAGAAAAGTTTGTGAAAACTCTTGGGTGACACCGGTTCGGCCGAGCACCCCCAGAACAGATATGACAGAACACTGAGACGCATTTCTCCCGCTACGGTGGGGAGGAAACAAATCCGTGAGGGTATTGACATTGAGCTTGCCAAAGCGGACAATTCGCTGTGTACTAGATACCAGTAGAGCGTTTCAAAGAAGGAAATGATCCTAAGATAGGTGATCCAAGAAAGTTATGTATACCCCCTCTATTAGCCCATATTAAATCTAGTGACGACTAGTTAGGATTGAGCTCATTCCTAGGCGATAGGTGAGATGTAGTTTGGTGACCAGATTATCGCCGGGCCGGTGAATCGGTTGGACTTTTGGTGGATATGTTAAGAGGGTGGTCTTTAAGAAAAAGGAACTTAAGAGTTCTACTTATGAGAAAGATGTCACATGAAAAGTACTATGCCTTTTTATGCCGCGTATACGATTTATGTTTCTTTATGATGTGCCCAAGTATTACGATTTTCGTGTTAATGTGCATATGGTATTGTCATGCATTCATCAAATATCTGTTGCATTCATGTCATTAAGACACATACTAAAAGACACCCACTTCGGATAAATAGATTTGTAAAGCCTAAAACCAATCCTTATGCATGTACACCTTTTTCATAATTAAAACCGAGGTGGCTGGGGACGACGATGATGACACTAGTGTTAGAGTCGGGAATCCCTACTGAGAATCTCGAATAAGTTTCTCATCCCTTCCTTTTCTTCTGTGTCGTCTCTAGACGAGGATTATAACGAGGCTCGTGACTTCTTTTGAGGTGCGCGCTTAAGGGACACACTAGCAGATGGAGCAGAGGGTCGCTACGAACGCATAGATAGCTTAGCTTTTGGGTTGACACTTATCTAACCTCATAGGTGGATAAGGATGACTTCACTTATATGGGCATGTTTTGATGTAAATGATGGTACAATGATGTTAGTAGTCTATGTATCTACGAAGATGTGATGATATTATGATTGTTATGTATAATACTATGTTTCATGATTATCAATGGTGTGGTTACTTTTTCTTGCACGTGATGGTTATGACGAACGTTAGGTTAGTGCGCGGCTCGCGTTTTGCTTTCAAGTTTCAAAAAGAAAAATTTATTCTTATTTTCTGCTAAGTATTTTAATGAAAGGTTGTAAGGAATGAGACTAAAAAAGTAATAGACTAATGATTAACCTAAATATGTTCTAGAGTATTGGGTTAAAAATTAGGATGTTACATGTACAAGCATGTTTTATCTCGTATGAAGAGATTAAGCTTAAAATGAAGTGATTATTATCTCGTGTAAAGAACGTGTAAATGCTTAAGGAGTGGAGGAAATCAAGCCAAAAGCCAAGAAACTAAGGAAAGAGACTTCAGAAAGTAGCACGAAATATTAGAAAGTACTCTCAAGATGAAGATACCAGAATATGTCCATATGCAACGTGTTACTTAGTCTTCAATCATCACAATTGCAAAGAAATCATCATCATGAAGATTTGATTGAAGATCAGAAAGTCAAATACTCTTCAAGGAACTAGTTGTACACATCAGAAAGCTCATGGCTGTGTGTGGAACAAACAATGCTATAAGAAAGAAAGGGAAATTTGAAATTTGAATTTCAAATTATCAAATCAAACCCAGTTTAAAACCAGCATGTTATCTCTTCTGCCTATTTGTCAACAACCTTAGCTTCATGAAAGAGAAGTTCAGAAAACTTGCTCAAAAAGTAGAAAAATAGTTTCTGATAGAGGATCCACTACAAAAAAAATAGGGAATTATTGCAGTGAAATTAGGGTGGTTCTTTAAAACCGCCAAAATTACAGTAAATTACGGCGGTTTTATTGATCGCCATAATTTTTATGAAAATAATGGCAGTGGTAACCCAACCACCCTAATGTTCTAACACTCATCCTCCCTTATTCACTCAAAAGAAAGCACGTTTGGGACTTCACGACTCATTATCCATTCTCCCCCATTTACACAACTCTCACCAACACAACCATCCCTCCACTTAACCCCTTTCCTTCTTTGTCCAGATGCAGCACCACTGGCCCCCAACCGCCGCCGCCACCGCTCGTCCTCGCTGGCCTTCACCTCGCCTTTTCAGTCACAAGAAGACTGTCGTGGCAGTCACCTACTGCAAGAGAGGCTGGGGCCTCATCAAGATCAACAGCTGCCCAATCGAGCTGGTGGAGCCTGAGATCCTCCACTTCAAGGCCTTCGAGCCCATCCTCCTCCTCGACAGGCATCGCTTCGCCGGTGTTGACATTCGCATCTGCGTGACGTGCGGTGGCCATACCTCCCAGATCGACGCCATCAGCCAGAGAATTGCGAAGGCTTTGGTCGCGTTCTACCAGAAGTACGTTGACGAATAGAGCAAGGAGGAGATCAAGGACATCCTCATCAGGTATGGCCGCACCCTCCTCATCGCCGATCCAAGGCGCTGCGAGCCCGAGAAGTTCGGTGGTCTTGGTGCTCGTGCTAGGTTCCAGAAATCCTACGGTTAAAGATATTCTCAGTTCGGAGTCTTTATCTTTTATTTGTTTCAATTTTGGATTATGTTGTGTTTAAACTTTTGAGATTGAAGTTATTTTGCTTGCAGTGTTGTGATGCCCTGCTTCTAGTTCAAATTGAACTTGTTATTTAGTCTTTGAATACAAGTATGACATGATTTTGATGGTAATCTAGCGAATGATTGTTTATTTTAAATTGAACTTGTTATTTAGTCTTTGGTTTCTTTACCTTTTGTTTTTCTTTCGTTTTATGTTCTTATTGTTTTTTGTTTCTTGCAAACACTTGAGAGTTGAGACTGCTGAAATCTCGAGACTCTATAACATCACAACATATTGAACTAATTAGTGATGCATGTCATAGGTTAATCCTCAGACCCATCAGTTGAAGATATGTGACTTTGGGAGTGCAAAGAAGTTGGTATGTTCCTGTTCCTTCTAAACTTTTGAAGATCTTATGATAGTATGGACCCAAGCTTATGATATGTTGCATTTTCAGGTGCCTGGTGAACCCAACATATCATACATATGCTCACAGTATTACAGAGCTCCAGAACTTATATTTGGGGCAACTGAATACACAACTGTTATTGATATGTGGTCTGTTGGTTGTGTATTGGCTGAGCTCCTTCTAGGACAGGTGAGCATATGCTATATTTTATTTTATTCCTTTTTCATGCATGCAAGGAAATTCTAAATCTGTTCTGCAATAAATTTATTGATGTTTGAAATTTAATATACTGCTGTGTAGTTTGGGTGCAAATTAAATTTGTCTCTTGTTTTTATGCTAGTTGTTAAGCACTGCAGATATTTTACCTTAGCAATTTTGTTTAAAGAGTAATATTGACCTTGGAGCGCTACAACATGAAGTATCTTGCAATGGACTTATTGCTTGTGTTATGAGTTGTTGTTAGCTGTCGAAGATGTCTTCCTTTTAAGTATTTTACTTGCAATGAGATGAAGGGCCACTTTTAATGTTAATACTTATCTACGCTTTATTATTTGCAGCCACTGTTTCCTGGAGAGAGTGGGGTTGATCAGTTAGCAGAGATTATTAAGGTACAGTTTGTTGTGTTCTTTGGTTAGCTTCCTCCTCCTTTGGCTTTATATGCTTTCTCTTCAAAGTTTGTGTGTATCTTTTTTCTACAATCTGAGTTTTGTTATGTAGTGTACTACAGATCTTGGGAACACCAACCAGAAAAGAAATAAGGTGCATGAATCCCAACTACAATGAATTTAAGTTTCCTCAGATTAAAGCGCACCCATGGCATAAGGTGTGATTTTTTCCACCGTCTTTTCCTCCTTACCATATATGTAAATCCTAAATGAGAAATTCTTCAAGTTGTATCTTATTGAATTGAAGTTATTTTGCTTGCGGTGTTGTTACTCTCCAAAAAAAAAAAATTTGCTGCATGAATATTCACTATGCATTTTTAAACCTGTCTGAATTTTTTCACATGGTCTTTTCATGATAAAGAAAAAATAGTATTTATTGTTAAGGCATTGCCAATTACAAGGAGCACAAAATCTTCCATTGCATGATCTCTTTTTAAACAAGCTAAGGCTCCCCTTTCTATATAAGGTGTTGTGTTAGAAATTATGTCCTGAAATTATATGGTTCTAACGTAAAAAGACATCACTTTACTTTCCTTCGTTTCTTGGTTAAAACATTTTAGTAAGTTTTCTGGCCCCAAATTAAAAAATATTAGCCTTCATGACCCATGCTGTAACAATTGATGTGATATATGCAGCGAGGATTAATTCATCTATTACTAATACTGTAAATGATAAGTAGCACCTTATGCCAGAAAATAACATCAGAAAGCTCATCTTTCCAGTGCTCGTTCAACACTTCAGCACCTATGGAACTAAAGGAGTTTGTGTATGTGACACAAAGAAATTTGTTTACACAAATTTACACCCGAGTCCCTCCACATAACATTCAGTAGTCAACAAAAGCCACAGAGAACAAGCTAAGGCCAAAGTCTCCAGACCATGAAGAATTGGATAGGACAATAAACATCACTTGACACGAAAAATGAACAGGTGAATAGACCCTCAACCTCAATCAAAAGCAAATTTTTTTTTTTATGGTTACCCCAATAAAAGAGGATGCATCCTCGAAGCAACTGGGAAAATCATAAAATATAAGAAACGAAAATTGACTCAAAAACCAAAACAGATGTATTGTTTTTCCTTTTTTTCAACACCAGATATGTACATGCTGCAAAAGCCTCCCCCAGTTGTGTATTTGTTCATTTTTTTGGATCATCATTAATCCTTCTTTGTTATGTTAGAGTTTTATATGCTGTATTTTATTAGGCCGTTAATATTTTTTTTTTCTACTGCCCCTATGGATTGGAATAGTGAAAACTCCTCTTCTTGAAGTAATTAAAGCTAATAGTCATTTTAGTACTTAAAATTTTTCATTTATTCTTTCTTTTATTTTGCATGATTATTGAAATTTTTTTTAAATAGGTGTTGCAATTATGGTGGTTTAAAATTGTAATAAATATGTTTAAAAAAATTTCAAAAATATTTCATCGCAAATTGTGGCGGTTTCAAGTCGCCATGATCAATATTTTTTTAAAAAACATTACCACAAATTGCGGTGGTTTCAAACCGCCTTGATTAATATTTTTTAAAAAACATTACCACAAATTGTGGCAGTTTCATACCTCCGTAATTTATTTTTTAGAATGTTTCACTAATTGCGGCAGTTTGAAACCTCCATAATTCAACCACCGCAATTTACCTGATTATGGTGGTTATATAGGGTGATTGTGGTGGTTTTTTTATAACCGTCGTAATTTACCAAATAGCGTTGGTAATTACGGTGGTTCCTTAAATTGCCATTAGCTGAGAAATACAGCGGTTATAACCACCCTAATTTACCAAGAAAACCACTGCAATTTTCCTGTTTTGTTGTAGTGATCAAAACGCTCATATTTACAACAGCTTCTATAACTGATATGATAATTCTGTCAACCTCTCTTCTAGATGTTCTTTTCAAGACACAATTGATGTTCGACACGTATTACTTGAAGAATCGATCAATGGCAACGGTCACAAAGAAAAAGACCATTATAAAAAGATATGCTAAGCTTAAAGAACGTTGATAGATTTTGAAAATTTAAATAGAGGAAACTGCAAAAATCTTCTCCCACTTCTTGGGATATTTTATCTTAACGATATAATCAGTTTCTATCCTTGAAATGTAAAGAAAATCTTCCTTCTATATTCTTAGATATATACATATATTCTTCTTGAGGAAGAAGTAGAAAAAGGAAGTCATTCAAGTTCTTCCAGGATCTTTCAAAAATGTATCATCTTTAAGGAAACTTGAGTGTAGGTTAGTTTGAGTGATAGCCCAAACACTTAACCTTTGTATCCTTGATCCGTTAGTGATCAAAGTGAGACATAACTTGGAGAGGCTAAGGTAAAAAGTACTTACAATGCAATGGTAAGATGAACTTACTCATCATGGTTTAGCTTGAAGAGGCTAGTCAAAAACTACTTGTAGCTTGAAGAGGTAGGGGAAAGACTACTTGCGGCTTGGAGAGGATGGGAACAGACTACTTGAGGCTTGGAGAGGCCTGGAATAGACTACTCATGTTAGGCTTGGAGAGGCTGGAGTCAAGACTACTCAGTTAGGCTTGGAGAGGTTGGAGTCTAGACTACTTGCAGCCTGGAGAGGTTGGCGAAAGAGTACTAACAATGTGCTAAAGGAGTTGCCTTTCAGTCATGGGTTGGCTTGGAGAGGCCAGAGTCAAGACTACTCATGTTTGCTTGGAGAGGCTAGTACAGAACTACCCAAAATCCTTGGTTATAGGTGATTTCTGAAATCCTTGGATGATAGCTTGGGAAGGCTAATCAAAATACTATCCATCTGTACTTTCTCAGATTGAAAAAGTTATTATTATAATGGAACCTCAATAGTTGTTTATTGAGTACTGGATGTAGGTATGATGGCTGAACCAGTATAAATCCATTGTGTTCTTTCTCTCTTGTCTTAATCCTTTTTATTTTCTTGCATTGTTTATTTACCTTATCAATCTGTTTTACATCTATCATGCATCTTTTATGCTATATCGTTTAATACTGAGCTTTTTTAATTAATAAGGATCAAAAAGTAACTTTCTGAAGCCACTAACCTTGTTTCTACTGCACTTTAAGTTTTATACTTGATAGTAATATTTGTCAAAAGCTTTAGAAATCCAAAAAAGGATCAATGAACTATTCAACCCCTATTCTCGTGCACATCCCTCAAAGCAAAGCCTCTGAGGATTTGAGCAATCCAATGATTGTAGAGGACAAAGATCCAAAGGACATAATGGCATATATCACCTCCAAAAATTCAGTTTTTATCTGATAATTCTTTGCTGACAAGTCTCAAGTTCATGGCACATTTCCTTCTTATGACTAAAGGGTTTCAAAGAGATCAGCTAGCAAGAATCTTTCAAAAGAAAAAGTTTAGTTTCTCAATCAAGTCAAGTTTAGTTCATATACATCTTGAGCTACAGCTGTATATGCTATTTATGTACTGTGTTACATAAGAAAGGCTACATGAGACATCAGCTTATGATGTCAAAGGATCTCAATGTGTTTCAAGATATCCTTGATCCTTTTTGTAACATATTAGATGTCTTTCAATGATCAAGCAATGAAAATTGTTAAAGCTTCTTTGAGAAGTAGAAAAATTTGATATTGCTGTCTGAGAAGAAAATGTGTCTAGTATCTAGAAAATCTTTGTCAGAAGGACACATTGTGCTAAATCTGGCTGCCATTCTATGCTTAATATCCAAAGAACTTCATCAAGATCTCATAAGGAATCCCTGATACATCTCTTTGCCTAAAACATCAATAAAAGCACTTTGATAATGATCTATCCAAATATCAAGCTCTGGTCCTAAATGGTGTCACAGATTCTACGAGCTATTTTTCTTTGAAGATCTCTCATGATGATGATAAAGAAAATGTTTAAGAAAAACTTTGGTGATAATCTTGATTAGGCTAAGGAAGTTCCTGAGATTTTCTATTTATGCTGAGGAAATTCCTAAGATTTTCTATCTCAAGGTATCTTTAGAAAGCCAGTTGATGAAAGCTAGAAGCTTCAGAGAATGTGCTTTAGAACCTCGGTCTTTCAAAAGGATATGCCTGAACCATTCAAGATGATGGGAAAGTAATTCTTTTTGACATAAAACATGAGCAGTTAAGAATGACATAGAAGCTAAATGATTCAAATGCATTGTATCTTCATGATAGCTCAGTCTTTTAAAAAAAATTATCTTCTGTTGTCAAAGTTCTGAGAGTTCCCAAAGTTATGAAATCCAAGTTATTCCTTGGACTTTTATCAACCATGCTTTCATCATCACCATGATATCTATATTTTTTGAAAAAGCTTTGAGTTGTCAAAGTTTAGTGGAAGCTTTGCTGAATGGGCTACCCTAGTTCAAGAGAAAAGGCAAAGTATATGTTTCATGCTCAAGACCTCACCATCATTGCTAAGGAAAATATCAAGGATCATTTGGATTAATCTGACATCACCAGAGCAAGTAAATACACTCAAGAAGAAAGGATCAAAAGGTAAAGCCAAAGGCTTACCAAGTTCTTTGAACCCAAATGCTGCGGATAAGGAATCAAATGCAAGATTATCTTTTGAGGTAAGCTGTCTTCCCCTCCTCTGAAATTTTTTTTTTTTGGTATGGTATCTATCTTTAAAAGAATTTGTTTAGCACATCTTATCTAAGTATGTTTGTGAAAAATATCTTTCTACTTTTAAAATGGAGATGCTTGATAAATGAATGTGTCTACTGAAGATCTTGTATCTAGATGTATTCACAATACCTATATTTGAGGATCTCTTGGTTGTTTCCGTCTTTGAAAAGTCTTCAAGTTTTTTTTTTCTTATGTGTAAGCGTTTTTGCATAAAAACTCTCTAGGTGGTCTCTCTTCACTACTCCCTTTTGAAGATCAAGCAAAGTATCAGAAATAATCAACATACACATCCTTCTGATAACTATGCTTGTCAGTTTGCAAGGCCATAGTTATCTGTGAGGTATGTTATATCAGTTTGCAAGAACATCAGAAGTTCAGTATGCAAGATCCAGTCTACAGTCATGTATCTCATAAATTAGTTTGAAAGTTCAGAAAGAAATCAGGTTATACATCAATAAATCAGAAGGAAGACTATGTGTTCATAAGAAGTTTACTGGGTCAGAAAGAAGGTCTTGAGGATAAGTAAGTCATGGCATTGTTCTCAGAGCTAGAAGAAGAATTCGGGACAAGTTACTAACGTTCCTTTATCAGTCAGAAAGTAAACCTTGAAGCCTCAAAAAGTAATTTCTTCTGAAAGTAAGATCAAGAGGCAGAAGACTCTCTTTCTGAGTTAAGTATGAAAAGGCGGGATTTTTCACCTACTTCGTTAGAGTTTCCTTTCCTCATTGCATCATTTTCAGTTGTGTCACATCTCCTTAAACCCCCACGTCTCTTTTTTACCTTTACTTTCATCTTCTAAAACAAGTTTCTTTTACTCATCTTTCTAACCTCAAATACTGAACCACCCTCTGATCATCCTTCTCGTGAAATCCTCCTTGTAACGTCATATATCATATCTCCTACAACCATTTTCATTTGCTTTGCTCCATCTTTTCCTCTCTTGCTTTCTCTTCCCAACTTCATCAAACCCTATCTTATCTTTCTTTTCTTTTTATGGCTGAAAGACGAGAGATAGAAAAGGATACCTCTAGATGAGGAGCTTTTCTCATGTATAATGAGCCACATGTGCAGGAAGCATACGAAGAAGACTTCTCCCAAAGGACCACTACTCCAGGGAAAAGGCTAAGCAATGCCTTATTGAACCAAGTTCAAATTCTCAGGGAAGTATTCTCTTTTAAAAAATGGGAATACTTTCTGGATATCTTAGATAGAGTCTTTCTAAGAACGGTAACTGCCTTCCATAGCTATCTAGAGGGCAAGAACCAGACCACTCTCTCTACTACAATTAGAGATGTTTTTATAGAGATTGAACTGTCAAACTTGGCAGCTGTTATCAGGGCGCTTGATGCTGGAGTCACTTGTCTTGCCTGTGAAGATTGGGCAAACTCTCTTAGAGTGAGTGCTGAGAAAGTATCAAAATGCCTTACTGATTCCACAAGACATAGACCTGGTAATATTACCATTGCCCTACTCATCTCTAGAGTAAGAAAAGTATTCTCTGTTGTTCAATTTACTGTTCTTTCTAGGAGAAGAAGCACAGATGTTCTAATAGGAATGGATTGTATGTTACTTTTCTGTATGATGAGTAAGCGAAAAGTGAACTTGCCTAAACTGATAATGGACTCTATGCTCATTGCCATGACTAAGGACAAGAGAAGAATTGTAGTCATACCCTATGGAATGCTGCTAACAAAAGTCTTTAAATACTTCTAGTACCTTCTTGCTAAAGAGTGGTTTGAGTACATTCCGAGAACTGACCATACCATTAACTTCTTCAAATCTAAGAAAAAATCTTAGTCACTCCCTATGAAAATTAGCTCACAGAAATCAAGCCATCTTGTTGAAGGAACAAGACCAGAAAAGATGGCTACCAAAAGGAAAAAGGAAGAAGAAGGTCAGAAGAAAAGAAAGGCTAAGAAAGTCGTCATTCTCTTTGAAAGTAGTTTAGAGAAATGTGATGAAGCAGAAGAGACATCCCCTGAAAAGGAATCTGAGAAGACTATATCAAAACTTGTTCAAAAAGAGAAAGACCGATCAACCAAGAAACAAAAGCTTTCAAATGCATAACAGCAGCTTGACAAAGAGGTAGAGGCCTCAGAAAGTGAGCTTCCTCAAGGCAGACTAGATAAAGCTTCCCATTTGAAAGAAAGTTCAAGAAAAGGAGACACGGTCATTGCCTAAAGCCATTCAAGGAGCTGCACTCATTCTGAAGGATATGAGTGAAGTAGAATATGTTGTTGCAGCAACCAAGGAAGTAGAACCTTCTGATGATGAAGAGGAGGCTGATCTCTCTCTTAAGGAGCAGAGGATTATGTAGGAGAAAAGAAAGCTTGAAGAAGCAAGAAAAAGATAAGAAACTAAAGGAATTCAAGGCTCAAGCAGCAAAAGAACAATCTTTGCTCCTGAACCTTTTGTTGTGATTGAGGAACTACCTTCTCAACCTATGTCTCAATAATACGAGTATACCTCTAGTATGCACCTACAACTTCAGATGAGCCAGCCTTTGATGTCACTAAAGACTTCACGACTGTTAATCAAATGCTAGAAATCATGTCAAAGTCTGAGGAATCAAGGCAAAAATCAAAAGAACAGGAGATGGATAGACTACAGTTCTTTGTCAATAAGGTATTCTCCAATATGGAACCTATTGTAAAAGAACCTGGAGAAGAAGAATCTGAACCTCAAATGGCAATTATTCTTATGGTGCCTCAACCTCCTCCTGGCTTTCACATCACTCAAGTAGAGGAAGATATTCCTAGAGCACCTGAAGCTTCTTTAGGGAAGGATGTTGCTGTCTCTACTTCTGAACAAGATGTTTGTTCCTTCTTCTGATAAACTAATTCTTGTTGCTATTGCCAAGCCTATCCCTACTTCTCCGGCTTTGGTTTCTGCTACTGCCATACCTACAAAAGCTCCTGACCGACCTTCCTCACTTCAACCTGCTATATAAGATGATTCTAGGATTGGATCACCTTAATCATGGGAAACAGTTCCTCTTAATATCCCTATACCCTCTCCAAAGTCTTCTATCGGTGCTGCACCTGCTCCTATCAATCTGCCGTTTCCACCTTCCATGGCATCTTCAGCAACCTATCAGGTCATCCTGAGGAATCTAAGAGAAATTTCCTCAAGACAAGATTATTTTAAAGCTGCTTTGGTAGCATACAGTGCTCAACTGAGATAGATGGAAGATCTATAACTCCAGATGTTTCACTGGATGCGAAGTGTGTTTCCTAGCACACCTCTTTTTTTATGATGCCAAAAGGGGGAGAAGTGATAGCTGAAGAAAATCTTCGCTGAGGATTCAAGGGAATTCAGAAGGAGCTATGTTGATATGAAGACTGTGCTGAGAAACTCAGGGGAAGTATATGCTGAGGGGGAGCCCAGAGAACTACTTTTTTATTTTTTTTAGCAATTTTTTTGTATATCTTTAAACATGTTTTATGTCTATAAAAGTCTCCTTGATCATGTTAGTTTCATTATGTCTTGCTCATATCCTTTTTATCTCATATGTTTATTGCATCCTTTTATCATGCATCATGTTTTTGTTTTTATCTTAAGCTTTGATTCATATCATTCTCTACCTAAACTCAACTAATCACATATGTTTGCCTCTTATCTTGAATGTGTATGCTTTGTCATATTTAATTATATACACTGGATATTGGTTTATGCTTTCTTGAGTGATTAGTCCTGTCCATGTATCTTAAGGAGCACAAAGTGGGTGTTGCTTTGATACTCTCATACATCTTCTATTTTCAAAACAAGTTCTTCACAATCTGTTTCTTATGTGTAAAGCTTCATAACTCAGTTCCAAAGCTCCTTTGTGTTAACTCAGGGATTGATCCCTATATAAGCTTTAGAAACCTAGATGGCAATGCATTGTTTTTTATCTTTTTTTTGGTTTCTTTGAGTGTCAGAAACTACATAAGCATCAATTTGATTTTCAAAGATTATGAAAGCTCTTTTTCATGTGCTTGAGCATTCCTTTCGAAGTCCCTTTTGTGATAAGACTTGCTGAAAAATGGATCTTGCAAAGATAAAATATCACAAGTTTTACTTGTTAAGTCCTTCAAGCATAAGGATCTTCAGAAAGTACTTTCTTTTGACAAATGATCAAGTTGGTTGTTTATCCATAGACTAAATGTCTTTCTCTTTTAAACATTTGTGCTTACAACATTCAGAAAGTACGCTTAAGTATGTCTCATGCTTAAAATGAAACAACAGCAGTATTGATTAAGTGTCACTTAAGGCTAAAAATGTTTTTTATAACTCACATCATGCCTTAAGAAAAAGATCTTCCTGAATATCTCTCATTCTATTTGATTAAAAGCATGTGCTTATCTTGTTTACATTTCTATAATATTTCTTTCAATTATCTCTTCAAAAGATTTTCTTTAAATTGGTTTGTCATCATCAAAAAGGAAGAGATTGTTAGCTCCAAAACTCTTGTGCTTATAAATTTTGAATGATAGCAAAACTAATTGAAAGAAATACTTTGAAGAACTACTGATGTCTCCTTTGAGTTTCTTGATAAAGCATAACAGGTCAAATCCGATTAGTATATTAGAAACTTATAGCAAGAATAATGTTTCAATTTGCATGTACAAACATGATTATCTTATGGGAAAAGACTGAGCCAAAAAGAAAGTGAATATTGCTTCAAGTAAAGTATGTATACATATTTACGGAACAAAGCATAAAAATAGACTTGAATCGAGAATAATTTCACTACACATGTACAAGCATGTTTTATCTCGTATGAAGAGATTAAGCTTAAAACGAAGTGATCATTATCTTGTGTAAAGAATGTGTAAATGCTTAAGGACTGGAGGAAATCAAGCCAAAAGCCAAGAAACCAAGGAAAGAGACTTCAGAAAGTAACACAAGACATCAGAAAGTACTCTCGAGATTAAGATATCAGAATATGTCCATATGCAACGTGTTACTTAGTCTTCAATCATCATAATCGCAAAGAAATCATCATCAAGAAGAATTAATTGAAGATCAGAAAGTCAAATACTCTTCAAGGAATTGGTTGCGCACGTCAGAAAGCTCACGGCTATGTGTGGAACAAAGAATGCTATAGGAAATGGAGGAAATTTGAAATTTGAATTTCAAATTATCAAATCAAACCCAGTTTAAAACTGGCACGTCATCTCTTCTGCCTATTTGATCAAAAACCTTAGCTTCATGAAGGAGGAGTTCAGAAAGCTTGATCAAAAAGTAGAAAACTGGTTTTTGATATCAAAAAACTCATATTTACAATGGCTTCTAGAACCGATGTGATAGTTTGGTCAACCTCTCTTCTAGATGTTCTTTTTAAGACACAATTGATGTTCAACATGTGTCACTTGAAGAATTGATCAATGGCAATGGTCACAAAGAAAAAGACCATTATAAAAAGGGATGCTAAGCTTGAAGAACGTTGACAGATTTTGAAGATTCAAAGAGAGGAAACTCTGCAAAAATCTTCTCACACTGCCTATAATATTCTATCTTAATGATGTAATCAGTTTCTATCCTTGAAGTGTAAAGAAAATCTTCCTTCTATATTCTTAGATGGATACATATTCTTCTTGAGGAAAAAGTAGAAGAAGAAAGTCATTCAAATTCTCCCAGGACCTTTCAAAAATGTATCATCTTTAAGGAAACTTAAGTGTGAGTTAGTTTGAGTAGCAGCCCAAACACTTAACCTTTGTATCCTTGATCTGTTAGTGATCAGAGTGAGACATAACTTGGAGAGGCTAAGGTAAAAACTACCTACAATGCGATGGTAAGATGAACTTACTTATCATGGTTTAGCTTGAAGAGGCTAGTCAAAGACTACTTGCAGCTTGAAGAGGCTGGGGAAAGACTACTTGTGGTTTGGAGTGGCCAGGAATAGACTACTTGAGGCTTGGAGAGGCCTGGAACAGACTACTCATGTTAGGCTTAGAGAGGCTGGAGTCAAGACTACTTAGTTAGGCTTGAAGAAGCCGGAGTCAAGACTACTTGCAGCCTGGAGAGACTGGGAAAGAATACTAACAACGTGCTGAAGGAGTTGCCTGTCAGTCACAGGTTGACCTGGAGAGACCAAAATCAAGATTACTCATATTAGCTTGGAGAAGCTAGTACAGAACTACTCAAAATCCTTAGTTACAGGTGATTTCTGAAATCCCTAGATGATAGCTTGGGAAGGCTAATGAAAATACTATATATCCTTACTTTCTCAGGTTGAGAAAGTTGTTGTTATAATGGAACCTCAACAGTTGTTGAGTACTGGATGTAGGCATGATGGCCGAACCAGTATAAAATCCTTCGTGTTCTTTCTCTCTTATCTTAATCCCTTTTATTTTCTTACATTGTTTATTTACCTTATCAATCTGTTTTGCATCTATCATGCATCTTTTATGTTATATCATTTAATACTGAGCTTAATTAATAAGGATTAGAAAGTAACTTTCTGAAGCCATTAACCTTGTTTCTGCTGAACTTCAAGTTTTATAATTAATAGTACTATTTTTCAGAAGCTTCAGAAATCCAAAAAAGGGATCAATGCACGATTCAACCCCCCTTTTTGTGCACATCTCCATCTACAACCCTAACAACATTGGGGGAGTACCTCCACTTGATAACAGTGAGAAAAAATAATAACCCATACTAAGAACATTGAAGAATAGGAAGAATAGAGACAAAATCTATCAACGTAAACATACCTTGATGATTTAGGAAAGATAGATTTGATGGAGGATAAGAGAAAAGAGAGAATCATGGTGGGGGAGGGTTCTGATTGCGAAAAAAATAGGGGAGGAAGAAGTGAGAAAGGGCTTATATGAAAAGGGAAAGGTCCGTAAATGGAACGATGTCATTTTGGCATTATTCATGCTTCAAGGGGACCGCTATAGCAGTCAAAGCATTCTTGCACACCCTAAACTCATCAAGGTGGACTGCTATAGCAATCTTCAGACCACTAAATGCCTAAACTCACATACTATGACCGTTATAGTGGTCTTGGACCGCTATAGCAGTAACAGTTCACCCAGCTTTTGCATTTTCTCAATCATGTTGGCATTTGGGCTGTCTCAACACTCACTTGTTTACATTTCTTAATTTTAATTTTTCTCCATTAACTTTAAAACACAAATGTAAGTAAGGAAATACCCCTCATTTGGATTCAAATAAAAATATCATAAAAATCAAAATCCTAACAAATCAAAATCCAAATTTTGGGTTTTAGTTCAAATCCGATAATCTTCAGGATTTTCTAAATTTATGGGCTATAAATAAAATGTTTAAAGATTTCATAATATTCATTAAAAATCGCTCTTTAACTTAATTATTTTCCTTCTAGAAATAATTATCTAGACTTTTGATCTCAAGAATATGGCTCTAACATATAGCCTTCCAAGGAGGTATAGGATCTAGACTTAGGAAAATTCAAGACCCGATAGCAAAGGTGGGTCCCCAGGGACCCTAGGGCTATACGAAAAGGAGATCATCTAAGAGGAGATTGTTCCAATGGTGGAAGTTCCAAGAACTATTGATGCACCCTTAACATTACATTAAGAAAAGTCCTAGGAGCAGGTGGATAAAGCAATACAAAGCCAGAGTTAAGCTAAACTCTAAAGCTAAATTCCTACTCACGTGTGCACTAAGCAAATTAGAATATGAAAAAATCATTGCTTGTGACATAGCCAAGGAAATATGCGACAGGCTGCATATGCTGCATAAAGCCACTGATCAAGTCAAGGAGACAAAGATTAGTATGCTGATCCATCAATATGAAATGTTTAAAATGATAAACCAAGAAAGTATTGATGACATGACCACAAGATTCATGCACATTGTTAACTAGCTGAATGGACTGGTAAAAAGGTCTTCTAACTCGAACTTGGTTAAAAAATCCTGAGAAGTCTCCTTACAAAATGGCTATTCAAGGTCACAACCAGTACTGAAGCCAAAGACCTTCAAACTCTTAGCTTGGATGCACTCATAGAGTCTCTTAAAACTCATGAGGTTATACTCTCGGAAATACATGGTGAATCCATCAAGAAAAGCAAGTTCATGGCTTTGAAATCATCTCATCAAAAATAAAGCAATGAAAGTTGTTGAAACCTTTGATGAAGAGGAAGAATCTAAGGACGACTCTGAAGATGAGAATAGAGATGAGATCTCTATGCTAGTGAGGAAGATGTCAAAAGAAGAAGAAAACATATCAACCTCAAAAAGGACAAGAAAGGCAAGGGAAAGCTGGAAAGCATCACTTGCTACAACTATGATAAAAAGGACACTTTGAACCTGAATGTCCTAAACTCAATGGTCTACAAAAGAAGTTCCGCTCAAAAAAGAAATGCATGATGGTCACATGGAGCGGCTCAGAAGAAGAAAAGGAAGGATCAGAAAGCCAGGAAGAACTAGAAGACATAGCCAACCTATGGTTCATGATAGATTATAGTTCAGAAGGTAAACCTGAGGTAAATAATTCTAATTATTATCTTTCCTATGATGATCTTCTAGCTTTATATGAAGAATTGCTTGAAGATTCTCAAACTCCTTCCTTTCACTATCTCAACTTGAAGAAGAAATATCAAGAGGTTATTTTAGAACTTGAAATGGTCAAGTTAGAAGCAGAAAATTTGAGGCTTGAAAAGGAAGAATTAAAAAGAGGAAACAAAGTTTCAAATAACAAAGTTTCAAATATCAAGCTCAATGCCTTGGAAACTAAAGTCTCTAAGAAAAATGAGAAATCTCAGAAAATTATTTCTAAATTAGAAAAGACTTCAAAGTTTCTAAAGTCTGACCTTGAGAAGATGGCAAGTGGTTCAAAGAATTTTGAACTAATGCTTGGAGGTCAGAGGCCATATTTTCAAAGAATTGGGATGGGATATGAGGAGGAATTGGATGAGAAAGGAAAGATAACTCAACCAAAGAAAGTGAAGAAGAAAGTTTCTTACAATTTCTATCATAAGAGAAGACACCCCCCTGACAAGTACTTCATGAGAAAGAAGTCTGTCAGAAAGACTAGGAAACCTCCCCATAAGAACTAACCCAAAAGGACCTAGGAAGGTATGGTTACCTAAATTAAAAATTGTGGTTGTTGTATATGTGCCTCAGAACACACGTTAAAGAAGATAACAAGTGGTATATGGACAGTGACTGCTCAAAACACATGTCCGGATCCAGAAGATGGTTCAGAGACCTAAAGTTGAAGAACTCTAGATCAGTAAAATTTGCTGATGGACGTAAGGCCAAGGTCACAGGCATAGGAAATGTTGGTAATGATGATTCTCACCAATTTTCTAATGTGCTATTTGTTGATAGTCTGGCTCATAATCTGTTGAGTATTAGCCAGTTCTGTGATTAAGGCTTCAATGTTTTATTTAATACTCATGCATGCAAGATAGTAAATTCCACCTTAAGACAAGTTATCTTATCTAGTAAAAGGCATGATAACACTTATATGTTATTCTTGGATGACCTTCTAGTTCAAGATGTAAAATGTCTCGCATCCTTTACGGATGATAAGTGGCTGTGGCATAAGAAACTTGGATATGCTCATATGAAGCTTTTTTCCAAGCTTTCTTAGAAATATCTTGTTAAAGGCCAGCTAAAGATCAGATTTGACAAGGACTCAACTTGTGATTTCTGCGAGAAAGTTGACCAAGGCTTCTTTCCACAACAAAAATGTGGTTTCAACCACTCAGCCACTTAAACATTTATACATGGATCTTTTCGGATCAACCAAGACTGTTAGTCTTGTTAGGAAGAGATACTGTCTAGTCATTATAGATGATTACTCAAGATTTAGTTGGGTTATCTTCCTAGCTTCTAAGGAATAGGTGGTAGAAAGATTCAAAGTTTGTGCAAAACATGTCTGAAAAAGATTCTCAAATTACCTTTATCAAATTTGATCATGGAGGAGAATTTGAAAATCAAATTTTTTAAAGAGTTTTGTGAAATACATTACATCCTTCATGAGTTTTCTGCACTTAGAACTCCCTAACAAAATGGGGTTGCTAAAAGAAAAAACAGAAGCTTACAAGAGATGGTCAGGACAATCTTTTAGATAGTGATTTATCAAAAAAAAATTTGGTAGAGGTTGTCAACACCTCTTGCTATATACAAAATAGAATCTTTCTAAGGTCAATTCTCAAAAAAACACCTTATGAGCTGTGGAAAGGTAGAAACCCAACATTTCATATTTTCATATTTTTGGCTCATCCTGTTTCATCCTTAACACTAAGGACAAACTTGCAAAGTATGATCCTAAGTCTGATGATGGTATCTTTCTTGGATATTCGTCGATTTCTAAAGCTTACAAGGTATATAACAAAAGAATATTATGTGTTGAAGGGACTATCCATATCAAGTTCAAATAGCTCAAGAAGGACTTTGTTGATGACCTTAAAGAGTTAAATGAAAATCTTGAAAAGCTTAACTTCAGGGAGTTTTCAAAAATCAAGTAGATGAAAGCTCAACCTTTAGAAAGTAAGCTCCATGACATGAATACTTCAGAAAGCTTTCTCAAAACTCCAAAGCATTCTGAAAGTGATCATTCTGATAAGGAAGAAGAGCAACCTGAAGATAAAAGAGAAACTGAAGACTTTCAAAGCTACAGAAACTACAAGGGAGTTTTTGATTTAAAGATAGTTTCACAGAACAAAGTTCTTGAAGATATTTCCAAGGGTGTGAAAACAAGATCATCCCTTAGGAATCAGTCAAATTGTGTTTTCATCTCCATCATCAAGCCTAAATGTATAGAAAAATCTTTGAGTGATCATAATTGGGTAGATGCTATGCAAGAAGAACTCGACCAGTTCGAGAAAAGCAAAGACCGGACGCCTTTTGAAAGACCCAAAGGAAAAACCATCATCGGAACAAAATAGGTATTTAGGAACAAGCTCGATGAAGTAGGCAATTTCATTAGGAACAGAGCAACATTGGTTGCACAAAGTTATAATCAATAATAGGGAATTGATTATGATGAAATCTTTGCACCAGTAGCTAGG
Organism: Dalbergia cochinchinensis; assembly: GCA_031216125.1. NCBI lineage: Eukaryota > Viridiplantae > Streptophyta > Magnoliopsida > Fabales > Fabaceae > Dalbergia > Dalbergia cochinchinensis. The sequence continues at coordinate 28,700,951 of CM062371.1, forward strand.
CTAGAAGCCATAAGAATGCTACTTGCTTTCGCTGCCTTCAAGGGATTCACTCTTTACCTGATGGATGTTAAGTCTGTATTCTTAAATGGATTCCTTTCTAAGGAAGTTTATGTGAAGCAGCCCCTTAGTTTCGAGAGTGAAAACCTTCCCTACCATTTCTTCAAATGTGATGCCCCAATATGAAATTTATTGCTATGTGAATTATTATTATTATTATTATTATTATTATTATTATTATTATTATTATTATTATTATTATATATAAAAGTAACAAGAAGTTATAAGTGTTATCATTATTACTATTATTTAATAATTTATATAATGGGACGGGACACTATAGTTCTTCTAGAAAAAAAAATAACATATATACATATATGAAAACCCAATTGTTCGTATGCACAAGTCGCTTTGCAGGTTCATTTTTCGGTTAGGTGTTGTCTCCTGGTATATCATAATACTCTTAAACATTCTTCTAAGAGTCCTAACCGCCCAAGGATTTTTCACTAGAAAGAATAATGTGGTTTCTCTCAATTTTCTCCGATTAATCTCTTCTGGTAAGTGATTTCCATGGAATTTAGCCAGTTTCTTCTCCTTTTTATCTAGTCTGTAAGTTTAGGTACCGTCAAGCATGGTTTTCTCAAAATATTCTTCCTCCTTACCATCCTAAACACAGTTTGGGAGATACAATCAGATTGTTTATGTTTTCATTATATTTTTTGGCAATTACCGGTGCCATTCCTGCCCCCCAAGGTCAAGTTGTCCACGGAAACACATTCCTGGTTATCAATGGTGAGTGGGTTTAAACTCATGATATACTTTTGGTCATTATTATTATTTTACCATATTATATAAATTATTTATGGAACTTTAGAATGATTTATGCCAAGAAATATGCTTTTATGGATTATAGAAATTTTAGAAAAGTTATTGTTTTGTAGTTATCATGAAAAATTATTATTTTGCAAAGCTCATGGCACCATTCGAAGCATTATATAGGAGGCATTGCAGGTCTCCCATCGGATGGTTTGAGCTAGGCGAAGCTAAGTCCCTAGGCCTGGACCTAGTTCAGGAAATCTTAGAGAAGGTGCAATTAATTAGGGAGCATATTTTAGCAGCACAATCCAGGCAGAAGTCTTATGCAGATAACCATTGGCGTAACTTGGAGTTTGCAGTTGGGAACCACGTGTTTCTGAGGGTATCCCCTATGAAAGGGGTAGTGAGGTTTGGTAAGCGGGGGAAGTTAAGTCCTCATTTCATCAGCCCATTTGAGATCCTAGAAAAAGTTGGAACGGTGGCCTATAGATTGGCATTGCCTCCCAATTTATCATCCATACACCTAGTGTTCCATGTTAGTATGCTCAGGAAGTATATGCCTAACCATTTTCACGTACTCACTCTGCAAATGGTCTAGGTCGATGAGAGTTTGTCCTATAAAGAAGAACCGATTTTTATCATGGATAGGCAGATCGAGAAGCTTTGCTCAAAGAAGGTAGCCTCAGTGAAAGTTATCTAAAGGAACCATTTCGGTGAGGAAGCAACTTGGGAAGCTGAAGAAGCCATGAAAATCAAGTATCCCTACCTTTATTGCTATGTGAATTATTATTATTATTATTATAATACAAAATTAACGAGGAGCTGTAAGTGTTATTATATTATTATTATTATTATTATTTAATAATATATATATATATATATATCTAAGTAACGGGACAGGATGCTGTAGTTCTTCCAAAAAAAATATAACATATATACATATATGAAAACCCAATTGTTCGCATGCACGAGATGCTTTACGGGTTCGTTTTCCAATTAGGCGTTGTCTCCTAATACATCATAATACTCCTAAACATTCTTCTAAAAACCCTAGCAGCCCAAGGATTTTTCTCTAAAGAGAAAAACATAGTTTCTCTCAATTTTTTTTGATTAATCTCTTCCGGCAAGTGATCTTCATGCAATTTAGTCAATTCCTTCTCCTTGTTATCTAGTCTGTGAGTTTGGATACCGTCAGACATGATTTTCTCAGAACATTCTTTCTCCTTACCATCCCAAACTCAGTTTGGGAGATAGAATCAGATTGTTTGTGTTTTTATTATATTGTTTGGCAGTTACCAATTCCATTCATGCTCCTCAAGGTCAAATTGTCTGTGGAAGCACACTCCCAATTACTAACAGTGCGTGAGTTTAAACTCATAGCCATACTTTTAGTCATTATTATTATTTTCGCATGTTATATAAATTATTTATGGCATTTTAGAATGATTTATGCCAAGAAATATGCTTTTATGGATTATAGAAATTTTAGAAAAACTATCGTTTTGTAGTTGTCATGAAAAATTATTATTTTATAAAGCTCATGGGACCATACTTTCCATATCTATGATTTAAATTTATTTTATCAAACAGAAAATTCCATGAATCCCAATTTTGTATGAATAGTAAGAACAATGAATTTTGTTGATATTAGTTTTTAGCTAATAATTAGTGAAAAACAATTCAGCGAGTTAACAGCTGTAGGATTTATCGCTAACCTTGGTACCAAGTGGTTCGCCAGAGGACTAGCTCACCCATACAAGAAACCTAGTGTGGTGTCTATTTATGGGACCTAATTAGGTGCCAGTTAGATTAGTCATTAACTCAGATTCAGCTATTCAGCTCAGATATTTATATATAAAATAATTCACATTTTTTTACTAGTTATTACCATAGATTTAGTTAAATTATTATTTTCAGTACAGTTATATATAATCATGTATAAAATTCCTTACACAGTTGTTATCCTATGTGGGTTGTAAGTTGAGGCTCATTCATTGAGTTTTGATGAACTCATCTTTCTCTTTTCCTTCGCCTGCAAATGCAGCTACAAGTTCAGTTGCACCACAAGATCCTCCTCAGTAGTATTAAAACTTCTTTTGGTGAGCTTTGCTTTTCAGTGGACTTATTATAGGTTATGTTAGTTTAGTAGTGTTCCAGTAATTATGTACGCAGGATCCCGAAGATGCATAATATAATGTTATTTACTTTATGGATAATAGCTATTTTATTTAATTATGTTCGCTTTGACCCAGATTATGATTATTATGCAGTTTCTTATTTAGAATTTATGTTTTAGAAATATTTTCAGATTTTGAAATTTTAGTTGAACTTGAGATATTTTGAATCTATTTGATTTATTTATCCATATTAGTCTGTCACATTACCAGAGGCTTCCATGGGGATCTAATCCATCACATACTGGTCATGTTCCCTAGGCAGGTCGTGACACATGTTTATGCTTGATTTACGATATAATTATCACTTATATTTTGTTCCCATCTCTTGTTATGAACTAAAGCATATTTGCACATTTAAAGTAAAAAAAATTTTCACTTAATGGAGTCATGTTACGCCAAAGAAAGATTCTATTTTCTACTACAAGAAACTCAAGATTGATATTAGTATTCTACAAAATATTTTCCTTAAATTGGCTTTGTTGTCACTCAAAAAATATTGCTTTAAAGCGTTTAGAAGGGTTCTGGAGCTAACAAGCCCCAGGAGTTCCTCAAGAAGGTGGAGAAGATAATTGGCATCATCCAGTGTTCTTCAGTGATAAGATTCCAGCTGGGAGACATGGCAGAGTTATGGTATTAGGAGTTCGGATAGCGGTGTGGGCTGGTAGCAATTCAAGGAGTCTTTCATGCGAAGATTCTTGTTAGGTAAAGTTTAATTTATTTAGTTTATTACTTTATATTAAGACTTGATTTACTTTTATGTTTATCAAGCCCAATTGCTAGTGTAGCAATTTGGGCCTATTCTAGTAAGGTTAAGAAATAAAGTTAACCTAAATAGGGGGTATAAAACTTGACAGCAATTTTCTTTTGTTTTTATTTTGAATGAAATTTCTATGGTTTCTTTTTAAAAACTTTGTGTGTGCAAGTGAGGTTGAGTGATTCCCTTAACTTATTACATCAAGAAGCTTAATAGGCGATTACAAGGTAGAATGATTCCTTTATAGTATTTTATTCAGTTTCAATACTATCTCATTGGTTGTTTTATATCAATTGAGTGTTGGAATTTTTGGATTTTAATATCTATGGGGTTTCGCATCATTTAGTCCAACAAAAGTATAGACCTGTTGATCATGCATTGAGGCCATAATAAAAATGCTGAGTGATATGCAGATGAAGGCATCTTGTATAACCCATAGTTTTAAAACTCGGACAGGACCGGCCAGTGCGACCGGTGAACTAACAAACCAGCTAGGTAGTCGATCCGAGTGGCACATTAGATCAGAGTTGCCAGAGAATCGGTACAAATCAGTCAGACTCAGCGGTTTTCCAGAAAAATTGGTGACTCGATAACCCACCAGTTCACATGGTTCAATAATAATAAAAAAAAACCAAAAACAAAGCCAGTGAGCTATATGTGGCTGCCATTGCAGTTCAATTGCGGTTGTCTTTAGATATGTTGTGGTTTCTTCCATCAACGTTGTTGTTTTCAAATCCACTTCGGTGGTCGCGATGAAGAGGGTGAGAACAAGAATCATGAACCAAGAACGTAAGAAAGACAGAGATAATGACCTAGACTTATGGAAAAGGAAAGAACTTCAAGAAGAGAAGAAGAAAAAACTAAAAAGGAGTGACAGAGGGTCGAGGAAAAATGTAACTGGAAAGGAGTGAGAGACGGTGAATGAGTAATGTGCAATGCTAGTATATGTGTGTGAGGGAGAGGTGTGTCTCCGAGTAGTGAATTAAGGTTGGTTGGTTTTGCTTTTTAACATGTTATTTTAGGTCAAAGATTGACATTGACAAACCCAAGTGGCAATAAGAAAAGCAACCAGTATCCATTCTTTTTTTCCCCCCTCTTTAGAACTTAAACAAACAAAGAACAAAGCTTGTCTCATGTCTTGCATTATTGGGCTTCAACACTCATTTAACATAAAAGGTAACAAAATTTTAATTTAAACTTTCAAATGTATTTCCTGATAGAAAAAAAAAAACTTTTCAAATTTATTTTATAATTTAAATTTATTCATTATTAGCCATTTGCATATTTATATATAAGCATATAAACTTTTAAATATTAATTATTTATGTTATTTTATTGTATTTATTTGATTTTTAATATATTTTTATATATTTATTTAAATATTTTTTATTCAATTAATAACTTACCAATTAAATTAGTGACTCACTAACTCAATATTTAAACAGTGTCGATTATCGAGTTGAGTTTTAAAATTATGGTATAAGAGCTTCTAGACAATAATTCAGGTTTGCAGCGGTTATTTTTTCATTTTATTTTGAATGTACTTGTTTGGCCTTGTTTGTTCGGTGATGTCACATTTGGATATGTTTCTAGTCCTATCATGTCTTTGTCGGGAGGGTTGAGTATTGTGGCTATTTATCAAAGGTTGAAAAAATAAAAATAAACAAATAAATATAAAGGCATCATTTAATCTTGGCCTCGAGGCTGCAGGACCGCCCACGGACATAGCACTATCGACGGTTGGATTGGCGTGGTTATTGATGTTGTATCGGGACTGCAAACCTGCTACCTGTCAAATAGGTAAACTTCAAAGAGTTATGAAATTTTAAAATCCCCCACCGTATGTGTTAATTAAATATCATAACTCGTTACTTCTTTTATAATTTTTTTATAGGTTTTTACTTTGGTACCTGTTGGATGGTAATATCCATTGTGTAATCTACCATTAGAATTTAGTATTTGATTTGATAGGTTTTAAAAATTGATACATGACTTATTCTTAGTTATAAATAACTAAAAGATATCTATACCATTAAATTTTATAAGGATTCTAGAGAATTTCTTTTTTTATATATTATCAGTTACTAAAAATAAAAAATATCAAATTATATAATTCCAGTAAAATTTCACATTTACAACTAAAATATGGTATCAGATACTATCTCTGACACAATTTCAAATTGACAGTCAATCTAATTGTCGTTGTAAATTTGATACTGCCTTTTGCTTGGAAATGTGAAATTTTGCTGAAATTACAAATCGGCCCCACCCATATTGATCTATAATTACACGCGTGATTTGTCTAATTTTTTTTAGACTAAATATCTAAATAAATCCCTCAAATTTATATTAAGGAATAACTTAGTCTCTTAGGTTTTGAAAATTTCAAATTGGTCCCTCACATTTCAAAAAAGAGGACAAATTGGTCTCTCCGTATAGTTCTATATAGTTAAAAAGAGGACAAATCGGTCTCTCCATATACTGTATGGAACTATATGATGAACTAATTTATCCTCTTTTTTGAAATGTGAGGGACCAATTTGGGATTTTCAAAATCTGAGAGACTAACTTATCCCTTGATACAAATCTGAGGGACTTGTTTGGGTATTTAGTCGTTTTTTTTAACCTCATTTGTGAACATTGTTGTACATCGAGAAATGTATATTTGCAGTCAACTTTGCAATTGATGTTAAGAATGATTAAAAATCGCTTAACATTTATTATGGTCATCACGTTGTGGCTGGAAAAATTGTAGGTTTGTAATAGTTAGACATTATTTTTTTTAATGTGTTTAGGGAGTGAATAAGAATTCAAATTTCATACAATTTTAGTATAAAAAATAATGGATAGATATTTTATCATATATTATTATAGTAATAAATTTGTTTTGTTTAATAATCACTTACTACTTTATAAATTTTACAAATAGAAACATGTAATTAGGTGTCAATATAACACTTTTATATAATAGTATATTAGTCGTTTAACCCGTGTGATGTACGGGGGATAATAAAAAATAGTTTTTGATTATTATAAAAAAATAAATGATAGTTTATTTAAATATGTCTTATAGAAAATTAAGTATATATATTTATCTTAAAAGTAAGTTAATAATTAAAAACTTAAATAAGTAGACAAAATATAAATGTCATTCTACTTTATATCTTATATTGAATATCATGTTATAAGATTGAAAATATCTAGATAGATGACCTATAACTAACAATAATGAGTCTATTTTTTGAAAATTTTATACATTTCAAAAATTAAAATTATTTAATAAAGAAAGAGAATAAATAAATAAGTTTACTATATCATGAGGCATTTATAAAGATAACAATAAGTATCCATGAGAAATGGGATATGTCATAAACCTCTCATCGTCGTTTAGAATTTTGTCTCCTATCCCTATCCTCATCCTCATCCTCATTCCCCTTACGGGTCCCCATTTCCTATTTCCCGTGGTGATTTTGGATCCATATGTATTCAGGGGCTTATTAACAAATTTTGAAAAGAAAAAAACTTTAAAAGTATTTTACAATTTGAAACATAAATATCCATAATAACAAATACTATTAATGCAACATAATCCAAATTAAAATTAAAAATATATATATATATATATAAATAATGAAAATACAATAAAAATAATTAAAAAGGTTTAATTACTTTGTAGGTTTCTATAGTTTTACTCAATTTTTAATTAAGTCTCTATAATTTAAAAGTTTCTAAATAAATCCCTATAGTGTATGAGAATTTTCAATAAGATCTCTGCCATTATTGAAAAATAGAATATTCTATGAAATATGGAATATTCCATTTCAATCTCCCTCTTCACATAATGGCAATGACCTAATTGAAAATTCTCATACACTATAGAGACTTACTTAAAAACAGGGACTTAATTAAAAATTGAGTGAAACTATAGGGACCTAAAGAATAATTAAACCTTTAAAATACGCATTTGTCTTTCAAATGATGCCTCAGTTTCAAGAGAGATGACATTTTAGTTTCTTGGTAGAGTATAAATTTTTGTATTTTACATTACTTTTAGTATTGAATATGTTTGTCCCTCAATAATTATGTTATCTGGCTTATTATATTTGTTTAATTTTAATGCCTAATCTCATTCTAATTATTATCTTTGCAATTTTGAGATTACATTATACTAGTTTCCAACCATATTACTCAATATTTTCCTTGTGTATCTACTGTATTCCCCTTACTATTAAATTAAAATTGGCTAAGGTTAATATTATTAAATTTCAGTCATTTTCATTACTTTCTTGCAACTCATTCCTTCTTTGTAGTGATAAGTTATGCCATTTATTTATTGTGTATATTGTGTAGGGTTTCCTCAAGAATGTGATACATGATAAAAGATTGTGTTGTTTGAAGTTATCATTTTTTTTATTATTAACCCCTTTTAAAGTTTATATTTTAAAGGTACCACCTTTTCCTTGAGTAACCTCTTGTGGAATTTATCTGTTCTATGGTTAATAAAAGAAATGGCAATGTAATAATATTATAAACTTAGAGAATGGTAGAATAATGATTTTTAAAACTCAATGCGTAGAGGGACAAATATATCCAATACCAAAAGTAATGTAAAATATATAATAAAAAATTTGTTCTCCACCAAGAAACTAAATTGCACCTCTCTTGAAATTGAGGCATCAATTGAAAGATAAATGCATATTTTTAAGGTTTAATTTTTCTTCGGGTCCTTATAGTTTTACTCATTTTTCAATCAAATCCCTGTTTTTAAGTAAGTCCCTATAATGTATAAGAATTTTCAATTAAGTCCTTGCTGTTATGTGAAGAGGGACATGGAAAAGGAATATTTCATATTCCACAGAATATTCTATTTTTTATAATGACAGGGACTTGATTGAAAAATTTCATATTCTATAATGACCTACATAGAAACTTTTAAATCACGGGGACCTAATTGAAAATTAAGTGAAATTATAGGAACCTGCAGAGTAGTTAAATCTTAAAGAAATAACGGTATATTATCCCTATGCCTATCTTGTTTAATAAACGGGGACTAAGGCCTCATTAATCATCACCTATGAAAATAAAATATGTCTCAATTCCTTCCCCATTGCAGATAATTCCCACGCATACCCATTTTCAATTTTTTTATCATCCCTGATCATTTATATCTTTTAGTAAATTAAAATATTTAATTTATCAAAAATATAAAAATAATACATAAATTTAATTTATATGATTTCAATTACATGTTCTTTTCTTGTACATCCTTTTAATAAATTAAAATATCAATTTTAAAATATATGTTATAATTAATGAGTAATAATTAGTAAAAAATCATATATAATTCTAATTTATATAATCTCAATTATTAGAGTAGTATATCAATTATAATATTATTTTCAATAAAAAATAATATAATTATTTACTTTTTAAAATATTTAATATCATTATCAAAGAAGTATAAATTGTGGAATTGATTTTTTTTAAAATATTTTAGTGTTGAAAAATTGAAGGTATTTTTTTCAAAAAAATTAGTATGAAAAAATTATAGAATTTATAGATTGGTTCAAGTTGTAAAAAAAAAAAATAGTGATACAGGTAGATAGATAATATTTCACATAGAGATTTGAATCCCTATTGATATTTATAGGTTTATTAAAAAATTTCAAAAAGAAAAATTTTTAAAATAGTTTGAAATTCAAAATATAAATATCTATAATAACAAATACTACTAATGCAACACAATTATAATAGCTTTGTTATCATTAATACTATAATTATATATATATAGAATTTTAATGGTGTAATATATTGAATTATAATTTTGTTTATGTTATTTTTTATTTTTTATCTTTTGTTAATGGTAAAGAGATGTGAAGGTATGATTGAAAAAAAATAATTGATAATTAGAAGGTAAATTAAATTCAAAAGCTTACTTTAAGTGTTAAGATTATGAAAATGATGGGTATGATTTTTCTATGAATAACACATGGAAGACTTTTTATGTAATGAGTCTTACATATTAGTATTATATCAATTATTATCATATTTGATTAAGAATAAATTTGGTAGAAATTGAATTTTGAATTATTATCATATCAAAATCAATTAATTAGCAATTCATTAACAATTTGACTATCCCTTTTCTTTAAAAAAAATACTAATTTTAAAGCTTATTTACTTTGAAAATATTTTCTTTATAATTTTTTATATTACTTTCATAATGTGAGGCTATTAATGGTTCTTAATTTAATTATAGATAGTAATTGTATTGATATGGATTTTCTCTTAGTGCAAGTTATAATCTTTAATGATTGTAATATTTGATTTTATTTTATATGAAAAATAATTAATAAGTAAATTATAAATTAAGTTTAAAAAAATCTTTAGATATAAAGATTAAGAAAAGTGAGGTCTAAATCACTGTATGAATAACAAGTGAAGCTTAAATCTCTATATGAATAACACGTGTAATAGTTTTCATAAAATGAGTCTAAAATATTAGTATAATAGATTTATATAATCAATAAATTTTATACGGATCTTAATAAAATTCTAATAAATTTCTACCATATTTTTTTTCTTTTTCAAATCTTCTCCAATTGTTTTAATTTGTTCAGCACTAACTTTTTTTTTTCAAAATTCATTCAAATATTTTAAAATATAAAATTATCAAAATTGCAATCAATTGTATGATTGATTTTTTTTTTTCAAAATTCATTCAAATCTCTTTTAAAATATAAAATTATCAAAATTATTTATAAGAGCTCACAGGTTATTGAAGATATAATTTTATGACTATCCTAGGTAATCTAATTGCAATAGTCATCCCTTTTTTACGTTTATTGTCCAACGCGCAACAAAAAACATTAAGAGTAAGATCTAGAAGCTTTCATTTTTCTTATTCTTCTTTCTTTCTTTTTATGTTCTCGGCAAATAGTCTAATTTTTTTGTTGATCAGATTATGGCATTCCACTTTTTCTTCATATCACATAATTTTTTGTTGTATTGGACACCATTAATATTTTTATAACCCTAATACGATTATATCTAATCCATTTTTCATTGATTCTTAATTCTATACTTTTTTCCATTCTTAATGATTCTTAATTTTGATTGTATATCATAATTTTAATGATTCTTAATCACATAAATATATCTTAATGGTTCAAATTTTATTAATTCAAGTAATCCTTAATAATTTTAATATTTGATTTTCTTGATGATCAATAATTCAATTATAAATTAAGTTAAAAAATCTGTAGATATAAATGTTTAGTAAAGTGGATCTTAAATTACTGTATGAATGACATGTGGATCCTAAAACTTTGTATAAAAGACACATGTAATAGTTTCCATGAAATGACTCTCAAATATTAAAATAGTATATTAAAATTAATCTCGATAAAAATATTTTCATTTATGATAAAAATATTACAAATAAATATTTTTATTTTGATAATTTATTATGATAAAAATTTATTTGATGACATAAAGTGATTAAAATTTGTTGATTAATTTAAATTCTCATCATTAGGTGTATTCAGATAAAGGAAGATACTCAACAAATGAGAATAAAAAAATAATAAAAATCTAAATAATGTAAAGAATGAATGATTCACATATATGGCGGCATGGCCTTATCTTAGTGGACAACATCTCTGGAATGCTACAGCGGTAATGGCGTGCTAGGGTTATTCAAGTGTTGCGGGAGGCGAATTGTAGTGCAGACTACATGGCGAAGTTGGCCACAGTAACGGAGCAGCAAGAAACGTTGGCGTTGTAGCAGGAACCTCCGGATGCAGTCCTGCCTTGTCTCCTATCAGATAGTGCTGGTCCTAGTTTTCTAAGTAGTTTCCTTGTCTTTTCCTCACTTCACAAAAAAAAAAGGAAAAAGAAAAGAAAACGAGGTTAATGATTTTTTCTCGAATACTCGATTAATATCAATAGATGCAAAGATAGTAGTTATATAAATGATAATCCAAATCTTTTTTAATTTATAAATTATGTATTTCAAAATAAAGTAGTGTTATTTATCATATATTAACTAATAGTACTATTTGTCGTATTTTTAAAATATTGTTGATTATTATCACAACTATTATACCAGCGTGAAGTTGGTTATAATAGTTAATAATATTTTAATAATCATTTATGTAAAAAAATATAGAGTTTAATTTATCCACATCAATAATATTTAATTTAATATTATTTTGGTTTTAACAAAAGCTTTGAATTAATTTAGTTATAATTTTTTTTTAATATTAATTTAGTCTTCTACATTAAATTTCAGTCATCTTTAAATACATTGCAAATTGATAGTGATCCAATAAAATGATTAAATTAATGTTCAAATTAAAATATATCAGGACTAAATCGTTACTAACAATTTTATCAAGATTAAATTAATTACGAAAATTAAAAATATTGGAACTGAATTAATATTAAATTTTTTATTAGGATTGCTTTAATATAATAGTAAAAATGTTAAGAGAAAAAAATGTTATTTGCTTCCAGACTGTACCCAGGGCATTTCGTTTTAACTCATTACGCTCAAATTTGTGTTCCAGTTAGCAATTAGGAATGCCAATGATATTAAAGCACTCATACAAATTAGAAAAAATGTGCAGGTAGCTGCAAGGTTGTTGGTAATTACCAGAATAAATAAAAGCAAGTAAAAAAAAACCTAGTTTTAAAAGGTTCCAGACTGTACCCAGGGCATTTCTCTAACTTTTGAAATGTTTGAGTCTTGTGGGGGGATAAAATCAGAATTTAAGAAAACTGTGCAACTCTATACAAATAAATTTACTTATTATCTCATATAAGTATAAATTACTTAGTAAAATACCATGTACAAATTATTTTTTCAGTTTTAAAGCTAGAAAAAATTTTAGAGTAAATAACAAGAACCATATTAAGGCTTACAAAATAACACTTAACTCAATTCTCACACCAATGTTACGCTCCACCCCATTTGAATATCTAAAATGTAGCGTTGCTAGCAGCCTCCTGATGCCTATTAACCATGGTTAACCTTAGTTCCCCCGCGCGGCACAAAAATAAAAAAAAATAAAAAAAAAAAGCAACCGAGGTGATCCTTGCTAGCGCCACCAATTTATTGCCAGCTTGCTTGAGCTTGCCTTCCACTGTTAGTCACCATTGGGCGAGGCCCCGAGAGCATCAACACGCTGGTTGTGGCGCCAGCAGAGAACATGATTCGACGTTTTGAGGGTAGTGTTTTGGGTAGGATCACCCTGACTGATTTGTTGGATTGCACAAGGTTTAATTTTCCCCAAGTGTTTTGTTCTAGCACCAAAAAATAAAGTTACCAGAAAAAGAAAGGAAAAAAGATGCCCGATGTATGACAATTTGAAGAGTTTTGGTCACATTGCTCCTGTTTGCCATTGGGGCTGCAGAACTCATATGACATGATCACAGTCACACAGGCCATATATAGGGATAACAATAATGTATGAACTCATACCGTCCCTCGGAACCTCGGTCTTCAACTTCCTGAGAGGCTCATCGAGGCCAACAGTGATCCCTGGGTATTCAGGAACGCCGCAAGGACGCTTGACCGGCCCGGAATTAAGCAAGCCCTTTTTCGAAATTCTGTCTGCTAAGGAGCACAAGGATCTCCCTTACCTTGTAAAATGTGTCCTTCATGTCAGCTCTCAGCGCTTGCTTGTCATCAGTATCAAAGGAACTGTTCCTCCTATGCCACAGCCTGTCCCTGGAGGAAGAGACCAATTAGAGACACTTTTCCGACGAGAGGGCATAAGAACATCATTTGCGTGCACCATCTCCTCCTGCACCGTTGTATTCCAGCAGATCGTGGTATACAACGACGACCTTGATCAACCCAGAGAAGAGATTATATGGCACAAGAGATCCCAACTCACAAACATACCCTTAATCACTTTGGATCGATCAAGGTCGTCACTGCATTCCACGATCTCCTGCAATAGAGGCTTCAAATCCTTGAGGGTTGACCCCAGAACCCGCCTGGTCCGTTTGTTCCTTCGAGCTTTTTCGACCTTTTCAAGGATGTTTTGTAACAGCTGTTGAAATCGTGATGCTAGAACAGCAAATTGAGTGGTATCTCCATTGGTTTTTTTTTTTTTTTTTCCTGGTCTTGCGTGTCCTTGTTAATAAAGAATCAAGCAAAACGGGTTAGGACTTTGGAGGACAATTACGAAAGACTAGGAACTGAAGCTACCAGCATACACAATTGAACGATTGGAATTTGGAAGCGCGAAACAGATTATATATACCACCGCCAAGAACAGAATTGACCCGTTTTCTCTGAGCTTTCCAGTCTTCACCTCTTGTTTCCTTTACCGCGGCTTAGGCACACAGGGCAACAACGAAGAAAGCCCTAAAGAGTAAATTTAAAACTTATTTGTATTGAGAATATATATATCATAATTTTTAAAATATCTTTAACATATTTATTATTATTATTACCATAAAAAATAAAAGAAAAAAATAAATTCAGAGATATTTGTTGATCAATATAAAATTAACAATAAATTTATTCATCTTATCCAAATCTAATAATTAAATAAAATTCTAAAAAAATAATAACTACATTAATTGAAAATTACACTTTCAAAAAAATAAAAAAAATAAGCAATCATAAATTTAGAAATATTTTTCGGTCAATGTTAAATTAACAATAATTTTTTTAAAATTTGTTCATTTTGTCCAAATCTAATAGTTAAATAAAATGCTAAAAAAATAGCAACTACATCAAATAAAATATACTTCCAAAAATAAATTAATTAATTAATAAACAATCATAAATTTAGAAAATTTTTTTCGATCAAATAATCATGTGTTTGAGAACATAATGGATATATGAAATGCAAATGAGCTCGAGTAAATGAAAATTGTGCTGCGAGAAGAGTCAATAATTGAGGGATAATTTCATATTTGCACTTAATAATTGTCATTCTCAAGTCATGTAATTTTTTATTCTCACATTTCATCGTAGAAACGAGATCTCATTAAATTATTGAAAACCTTTCACTACTAGAAATACGCAGGAAACCGACATGGTTATCAACAGGTCTGTACCTGTCGGTAATAACCAACGACCTTTACGACGGTTTGACGCGTTATTGGAAATAATTATGATACTTGCAAACACCCGTCGGTAAATGCTGGCACATTACGCGCCAGTTGGCATGAAAACAACCGATGGGTGTACCGACGATTTTACCGATGGGTAATTACTATATTCAATATTAATTATTTAGCAAATAACTTACCGACGGTGATGTGAAGTGTTCATTATATGAATTAAATTATTGATGGGTAAAAAATTATATTAAATAGCTATTATGATTAATTGCTTTATCGACCGTTCTACCGACGAGTGGTCAAAACACAACACTTACCGACGGGTTTACCGACGAGTTTTTGAAATTTTTGTTATTGCCGCATAAACCCTTCATATTTCCATTAACCCATCGATAAAACCGTCAGTAAGTACTTTTAATGAAAAATTGTGTTTCATTAAATGCGTATCCATCGGTAAACCAGTCGATAATTTGTGAATTATAACCTCTTCTTCCTCCTTACTCGGAAACCTCACTCTTTCTCTAAACTCACACACTCTCTCTCTAGCCACGCACTGCCGCCATGATTTTCCCCTCCATTCGCCGCCACTGGAGCTCTATTTTAGAAACGAAGGCCACCTCTACGATCCCTATGCTTTGGGGAGCATCTTAATCGGTTTAGTTTTTTGATTTGATTAACTTTTTCCATTCGTTTATGGGTGCCTATAGTATTGTGTGTTTGTTGCATTGGTGATTAATTATTGTTATTAACTTGTTAACCTAGGAGTTTTGGTCGAGGGTCATAGCGACTATCGACTTTAGGATCAGTTTGCTATTCTTTTTCTTTATATTAGTCTATGTTTTGTATGTATATAATTGTAGTTATTGAAATTTATAATGTTCGATTTTCAGGATTGGATTTGGTTGAACGCGGAGAGCTTCCCTACATTTTATTTATTTATTTTTTACTGCTATTGAGGTTAGTTGCTAAATCCTTGTTATTTATATCATTTAATGATTTATTATATATGTATGATATATAGAGACTTATATTTTCTAGGATAGAGTTGTAGGAAATGGGGATTGCATGACTGGGGGGAAAGGCGTAGAGGTCTTTCGTCAACTTGTTTGATTTGTTTGTTGTGGGATTCTTTGTGTTTGCAGAGATTGTAGGATACATGTTGTGGAGTTATAAAGGGATGTACAATAGAACGGTTTTTCGAATTTCGTGAATTGTATGTAATTATTAACATGTAACTGTTTCATTGTTCCTCTTCTATTGTTGATTTTTATAATAATATCTATAATTGTTGAATTGACTGATATATCTAACAATGGAAGCTCCTAATTATAAGGGAGGTGCTATCAAAATTTTGTTAATTTTTGTGTGGGAATAATAGATTAAAAAAAGTAACTATATTAAGAAAAACTTAAAAGGCAATTGAGTTTGTTAAATAAAAGTTAAAGACCAATTGAATATGTTTTAAAGATCAAATACAATAAATATCTGATGGTGGATGCTCCTAATTATTGGGGAGGTGCTGTCGAAATTTTATTATTTTTGTGTGGGAATAATAGATTAAAAAATGTAATTATATTAAGAAAAACTTAAAAACTTAAAAGGCAATTAAGTATATTAAATAAAAATTAAAGACCAATTAAATATGTTTGAAAGACCAAATACAATAAATATCTAACGATGGATGCTCCTAATTATAGGGGAGATGCGGTCGAAATTTTGTTAATTTTTGTATAGGAATAATAGATTAAAAAATGTAACTATATTAAGAAAAACTTAAAAACTTAAAAGGAAGTTGAGTTTGTTAAATAAAAGTTAAAAACCAACCAATTGAATATGTTTTAAAGACTAAATACAATAAATATCTGACGATGGATGCTCCTAATTATAGGGGAGGTGCTATCAAAATTTTATTAATTTTTGTGCGGGAATAATAGATTGAAATTGTATTTGATAATGGTAATTTATCCTTAAAAAATTGTTAGGTATATGATAGATTGCATCCTAATAAAGGGGGGATTAAGTCGGAGTTTTATAGTGATGACGATGATGATGGTCCTGATGATGATGATGCCGCCGACGATGTTGACACCCAAGACTTTAGCTAGTTTTTATTTATCTTCATTTTTCTTCCATTCTGGATTTTTTTTACAATTATTATGATTTGTATATATTTTATTGTCATAATTTGATATTTTATTTAATCAGTTTAATTTATTCATTTTATCAATTTATTATTTTCTTATTTAATATCATTTTAATTGATAATTAGGTAATTATATATAAATAAATATATAATTAATAAATTGGTAAAAGGAAAATTATTTTAAAAATAAAATATTTATTAGCCGTCGATAATATGGATTATTTATTTAGAATAAAATTGCAAAAAAATAAAAAATTGTCGGTAAAAACAAAAAAATCAAATTAAATAAAACAATAACTATCGGTAAAACCGTTGGTAAAATTATGTCTCTGATGGATGTGCTGACGTCTTTTATTTAATTGTATCGACAGCTATTAATCCATACATCCGTTGGTAAAGAAGTCGATAATAACGACGGGATTTCCCATACCATCGGTAATATTCATCGACGCCCTCGTCACCGATGGCTCCGTACCCATCGGTAAGGCCGTTGGTAAAATTAGCGACCGTCGAAAAAATTGTCAGTAAAGTCGTTAGAACACTGCGTGCTTCTTATAGTGTTTTCCAAGGGAATAATTGATGCCCAGTTTTGCAAAACTTGCAACACACATGCAAACATATAATTCCCAAGTTATTATTCTAGAGAATAACTATATATATTTTGAAACAAACTCCTCATAAAAGTTTAATTCAATGACAAATTAACTCCTTTCAAAGATTAATATCTTCACAAATTAGTTCCTAAAGTATATATATTTTACACTAAGTCCTTTACAAGTTATTAGTCTATAAAGTGAATTGATCTTTAATGGTCAAAATGGTAATATTATGTCAAACTATTACCTCCGGCAGAACCCTTCATAAAGCTAATAGAGCTATGTTTTGAATAACAACAAAAGAAATTTTGTTAAATTATTTTGAAGAAATGACTAATAGTTTACATGAGTTTCTGATATATTTAACAGACTACTCTCGTAGCTCATAAGTTCAAACCATAACATATTTTTTACAATATCATATTTTAACATGATTAAGATATCATTCAAAGAGATTCAATATTTCAATGATGTGAAAAATAACTCAAAAAGTGAACTGAAACATGTGAGAAGCATTAGAAAGCATTATACAACGTCAAAAACTAAGTTTGGGTCTTCAGAAAGTGATTCATGCGCTTAGAAAGTGGTATATCTAGTTAAGAAAGTAATTTTTGATGATTGTCATAGGAGATTTTTAGATATGGAGCATCCGTATAGGCGCCTTGCAAACAAATTTAGGAAAGCAAATATTGAGAATGAAGAGCCTCCCATCCAGTTACATGGTTACCAAGTATGGAACAAAGTTAGACAATTCTCAAAAATAACAAAATTAGGAAAATCCAGCAGGTTTCCTACTTATGGGGTGACGCATAATTGGACTAAAAAAAGTATATTTTGGGAGCTACCATATTAGGAAAACTTAGTTTACCATTGTCTAGATGTCATGCGTGTGGAAAAAAGTGTTTCGACAATTTCATGACTACCATGATGGACACTGATCGAACTAAAGATAATGTAAGGCAAGGCAGGATTTGGAAGAGTATTGTAGGCGTCCTGAATTGAGGTTACAATAACTTGTAGATGGTTGATGGTCAAAGCCAAAGGCAAGTTACACTTTGAGCTTGCCACAAAGGCAAGATGTGTGTAAATGGGCGCAAGATTTGAAAATGGCTGACGGTTATACTTCAAACTTGGGTCATTGTGTGAATGTTCAACAAGGAAGTTTTTTGGGATGAAAAGTCACGATTGTCATATATTCATGGAGTGTCCTTTGCCTATTATATTTAGGGAACTACCTGACCATGTTTGAAAGCCGTTGACAGAGCTGAGTGAGTACTTTAAAGACCTGTGTTCTCCTACTCTTAGAGTTGACAATTTGTTGGTGATAGAGAAAAACATCCCTGTGATTTTGTGCAAATTACAGAGAATATTTCCACTGGTTTCTTTGACTTCATGGAGCACTTGCCCATACACTTAGCGTATAAAGCACGTGTTTGTGGACTAGTACAATACATGTGGATGTATCCATTCAAGAGGGAAATAGGAGGGTTCAAAAAAACTGTGAAAATAGAGCTCAAGTTGAAGGATCCATTTGTCATGCATACCGCTCAAAGGAGACATCAAATTTTTGCTCTTACTATTTCGAACCTCATGTTCAATCAAGGAGGACTCGAGTTGGTTGGAATGATAATGGGGGGAAGCTCAATTGAGCCAACACTATCCATATTCAACCAACCTGGTTGTGCTGCTGGCAAATGCGAAGAACTATGGATCTTAGGGGATGAATCAAATGCTGCACATTTGCATATCTTGATAAATTGTGATGAGGTGCAACCTTTTAGAATGTAAGTTGCTCGCTCACGATTGCTTTAATTTATTTTTTCTCACAAGTAACTCAAGTCTCACCTATTGTTTCAATGTTTATAGATATTTTGAACAACTATATGGTGATGATAGCCTTAATCAATTTCCATCATGGTTCAAATCTTATGAACATCATGTATTTAGCTTACAAGCATGTGTTAATTTGTTGATTTGAGCCTTATTCTTCAATTTGATATCTTTGATGGTATATGTAGGTGCGTGAGCCTGGTAATGGTATAACCGATACTCACCTATATAACTTGTCCCGAGGCCAGAAAAATAAAGCTTATTGTTGGCCAATTTACTATGTTAACGGGTACAAATTCCAAACCATGGAATCATGCAGGGGAAGAAAAACAGACAATGGTGGGATTAGTGTTAAAGGGAATTCAAGTGCTAGTAAATGTGATTGGTATGGGAAGTTTAAGAAAATAGTTGAGCTAGAATATGCCAGTGAACCTTCCAAAAGGGTTGTCCTGTTCAAGTATGAATGGTTTGATCCAACACACCCAATAGGAACACGTAAATATAACCAGTACAATATCAATCATTGAGATTAATAATACTAAAAGATATAGAGGCTTTGACCCATTCATCATTGTACAAAATGCAAGACAAGTATATTTTCTATCTTACCCTGGAAAATATAATAGGAGTTGGAAGGTCGTAATAAAAACTAAACCAAGGGGTTGGATTGAAACCGATGAAGTAGATGATGAGGAAGCTTATCAAATTGGTGACTCAATCCCTTCACATGCAGTAATAGACACCACCATCCCCCCAACCTTAGCTTCCTCTTTGAATGAACTTAAAATAATTGACTCTCCTACCTAAGCTTTAAGAACAAATGAAAAGGATGACACGACTGAAGATGAGAAGCAAGAATTTATGGATGACATTTCTTCTGAGAATGATAATGATAGTCTTGAACTATCAGAGTAAATGAGGTAAATTAAATGGTGAACAAAACTTCAATGCTATTAGCGGTTACGTGTTGTGTTGTTGATCCTGTTTTATTTTAATTATGATATTTTGGACTAAACATATGTTATGTTTCATTCAAATATGGCAAGTAGAGGTAAAGGTAAGAAAGGTGTTGCTTCATGTCCTATTCATGGTAGTAGTGGTAGCACTCCCTCATCCATAGCTCCCACTTCCATCTCCACACCAGCTGGAGTGCAGACATCCTAAGGTAAAGGACACTCCCAGTATGTCATGGTACCCAGCCCTGGGTATGTGCCTCCTCCTCGTCTAATACAGCGAGTTTCACAGCCTGCACCGCTGACTACATCAAACACGATGTCCTCTATACAGCACACAGGTGAAGGATCCGCTCTTGCTACATCCTCCGGACAGTAGTCACAAACCCAGGCCCCTTCAAGACCGCTTCCATCTCTGAGATGGGATGGATCCACTTGGTAAGATATTTACGAAATATGCCACAAAAATTTATTTCATGTGAATGTTAACATAATTTTCTTGTTTTATGTTATCATTATCCACTATATAATATATCTTTATGTGTTCAGTTGGTATCCTCCCTAGAAAGGTATCCACTAGGTCACAGATACCATTAAAAAATGTATGATGTGCCTTATATCAATTTTGGTAAGGTGCCTAAAAAAACAAAGGACGAGTGGTTCAATAATTGAAAGGTAATAAAAGTCAATTGATTTACATAAAGTCTTGTTGATATCTAAATTTTACATGTGTTAACTAATTTTTTGTTCATGTAAAGCCACCCTGCCATTCCCCCCGGGATGAGAAGATGATTTTCAAGGCTTGGAAGAGTCACATTGCAAAGCGACTAAGGCAGATGTTCACTGAGGCCCGCATGGACCCATCATCTGTAGACTAGATAGCACCCCACTTCCTTCATGCCTTGCAGGAGTACTGGCGTATGTTAGAGTTTCAAAATATCTCCTCAAAGAACAAGATGAACAGAATGGTTAGGGTGTTCTACTCTTAATTAGAACATGTGTCTGATTCTCTTTTTATCACCTACATCAGAGATACTCACATGACTTTGAGCATAAATGATCTCTCCCGTATCATCAATGCTCCAGTTGTTCATCTGAAGAAGATTTGTATACATCTCTTGGAGTTTCAGTAGAGGAAGTCTCCAGTTATCTTACAAGGTCTCCCTAGACATCAACCAGGTGAGATAACCCCCTCCATGCTTATTACTCAAGCGCAACAGGTCCTTACTCTCATCTAGCTCTCTCTACTGCCGATGTTAGAAAGCATGGACTTACTAGTGGGAATAGATTGTATGCTGTTATTCTGTTTGATGACAAGACGAAAAGTAAATTTGCCCAAACTCATTTTTGACTACACGTTGAGCACCATCTCTACCAAAAAGAAGAAAACTGATGTTGTTCCTTATGGGATCCTGTTAACCAAGATATTCGAATACACGTATTATCCACTGGAAAACGAATGGTATGAGTACATGGTTGGAACCGAATATGCCATATCTCACTTCGAGATTCAGAGGACTATAGAGAAAAGGGATGCAAAATGATGTGTGATCGATTTGGACGATAGTTCCGAAGATTCTACAAAGCTTTTGACAAATACTAAAGCTAGTGGAGACACCATTCCTCTATCCAAAAATTTAGGATCTAGAACTGATCAAGGCAGTAGAATTCATATGCATGATAATGTATCTTCCCCAAAGATACAATCATTGGATAATTATACAGATAATATAGCTCCTGAGACTGTCTTCACTCGTGCCAGTGACTCTTCACTATCTTGCTCTGAACAATCTTTTTCTTCTGTCCCACCTGTACCTCAACCAACTCAAGATCAAGGTGCTGATCAAGGTGTTAATCAACTTTCTTCTAGTTGTTATCGGACCGCACTTCCTCTAAACTATCCCTATCCTGGAATTAGGAGACTGTTGGACAATCAACAGAATATCTCTACCAGATTGGACAATCTGGAAGAAACATCCCCCATCTTGAAGAAAGATCTAGAAATCATGATGATCTTCTACTTCCGACATTCTTCAAGAGCTAAGACGATGGAATTGAAGATAGTGTTCCTAGTTTCCTGGCATAGATCCTTTTTTATGATGCCAAAAGTGTAACACCCCGATTTTTCTGTCCGAGGGAAATGACCAAAATGCCCCTGAGGTCATTTCCTGACCCGAACTCGAGGGTAACCAACTCGGTCATCCTCGAAGGGTCAACTCAATGTTTGAAGGGGATTGAATGGCCTTTGAATGCTTTCGGAAGCGAAAATTTCGTTTCGCAGCTTTGGTCAAAATGACCAAAATACCCCTATAGCGTTTTTACGCGGGTAATGGTGCCGTTTGAGCCCGGAACTTTCCCCAGAGGTTTAAAAACATGTTTTCATGTGTCTAGAGGTCTCTGTTCAAGTCCCGGAGGCCCCGGGCAGTTTTAGTACAAAATTACGATTTTGCCCCTAGAATAGTGTTTTTGAGCTTAATGACGTAATTAAGCAAACCTAAGCAATATTAGGCTCTAAATGAAGATTAATTTATTTCCCTAATTAATCTAGAGTCAAAATAATTTATTAAAGTTAATTAGAACCTAAAATTGCTTAGATTAAACTTAAATCCCTTTTTAGAACTCAAGATTCCTAGTCTTGGAATCTTGAATAGTGTTTTCTCTCTCCAATTCCTTAAATCAAGGAAATGTGTCTAGAGTTGTTTAGACTCTAAATTGAGGATTTAACTCTCTGATGGTGCAAGACCACTCCTTAATTATGTCTAGACCACCTTAATTACCCATTTCCCTTACCTAAACACTTTCTTACAAATTCCTAATCTTAAGCATAATCAAAGATACACCTAAACACAACTCTAAACCACAATTAAAATGCAAACTAATCCTCCCCATGCATGATGAAGTTTCGGCCAGCACCTTTCCCCATTGACCACATGTTTAATTATTTTCTCACTCAAAGAACCATGCTTGAGGCCATACCTTGAACCATACCTCACCATACCTTAAGCCATACCTCAAGAACACATTATCTCACCTCATGGAACACATGGAACCCTCCAATTCTGCACCCTCATGGCCGAAACCTCCTCCTCCATGAGCTCCCTCCATTTGTTTCATTTCTCTATAAATAGAATGCCTTGAGGAGCTTGCACCACTTTTAGATCATTTGCTAAGTTTAGGAAACACTCAAAGCTTTTCTTTTTCTCTCAAAGTCTTTGTGTTCTTCAAGTTCTTGGAGTTCTTCAAGTCCTTCATCTTCTTCATCTTCTTCTTCCATCTTCAAGTTCATCACACCAAGTAGGGATTTTCTTTCATGAATTCTTTCTTTAGAGTTCTTGCTTCAAGCTTTATGTTCATAGTTTCTCTTGATTCTTTTTAGAACTTCTTTTCCTTTCCTTGTTCTTGCTCATTTTCGGCCATGGGCCTTGGAGTTCAAAGAAATGAGAGCTTGATGATGAGAGTTTCATGATGATGTTCATCACTTGAAACAAACTCTAGAGCTTGATCTTTGTTCTTGAGCAAAAGTGTTTCTAGTTTTTCCTTTCTTGAACCTTTGAGAACTTTAACTTTGATGTTGTTTCAAAATGGTTCTAATGACTCAATGATGAGGTCTCATGATGTTGGTGTTAGTATATCACCAAGATCATGGATTCTAGAGTTTCAAACATTTCTTTTCTTTCCTTGAAGTTTCGGCCATTACCTTTCCTTTTCATGCTAGATGTTTGATTTTCTAAATATGTTATGTTGAGTCCTAAGAACGCTAGACTTTTACTTTGTCTTGGTTTGATGAGTTTGGGTTGAGGTTTAAGTTCCTTTAAAGTCTTGTTAAGAGCTCTAGAAAGATAAAATGAACTTGCATAATTTATTTTATGCTTGCATTCATATTTACATTCTTGCTATGCATCTTTTTTTTCAAGCTATCACCTAAGAACATAAAGATTAAAATGGAACTTGCATCTTCACTTAATTTAATTCTCGAAGCCTTTCTATTTCGGCCTTAAAGTCAATTGTTGTTGGGCCTAGAGCACTAAAATAAAGAATTGAACTTGCATTATCACCTAATTAATCTCTCGAATGCCTATCTATTTCGGCCTTAAAGTCGATTGTTGTTGGGCCAAGAGCACTAAAATAAAGAATTGAATCTTGCATATTTACTTTCAAGCTTGCACGTTTAAGATTATGCTTCGCATATTTACTTTCAAGCTTGCACGTTTAAATTATGCCTTGCATATTTAATTTCAAGTCATCACTTTACTTTGAAAGCAAGATTAAAAATGAAAAGCATGAGCACGTTTAGTTTATGTCGTAACTTAAGAACCTAGAGCTCAAAGACTTGCCCATTTCACTCCAAGTTAAAGTTTAATGTAAACCATACTTTGAATGTATGTTTTTCGGCCAAGTAGTGATGATGGACTTGCAATGAGTTTTCATCTAGCTACTAGGACCAATAGCCTATGTTTTAAGAGTTCCTTAAAGTTTTACAATTCTTTATAAGGTTATGTCATTATAAGTTGTGATTCCAATCTCTTTTAGGGGATGGAATATGTTTTGGTCAGTGACCTAAGGCGTCTCCTAGCCTCTTGATGAATTAAAATGTCTTGAAAAGAGTTTTAGAAGTTCTAGATTGATTCCGAGAGAAACTAGTTAACTTATGTACCTAGAAATGTCAATTTACTTCTCTTATTGAGGCAAGATGTTTTCGGTTCTGATGTGATGAATGTGATGCTGTATGATGATGTTTTGATGTGTTGGAATGTGTGAAAATATCGTATGATGATGTAGAAGCGATCCTATGCATGATAGGTAAGAAACTAGCTAACTAGAAATACCGTAAAGCTAGAATTTAACATAGTTTTGACCCATTTGTTTATGGAACTTTTCCAAACTGTTTTAATGGGGACATAATCAGATTTAGATTGTTTAGACATGAAAAACTTGGTATCATTTGAGTTAGAATTGAATTCTAGCACCTACGGGGAAACTAGTAACTAGAAAACCGTAAAAATGCAAACATAGAACTCTTAGAACATTTAATTTTCTGGATTCTGTCCAGCACCCTTGCAACATGGTAAACATGATTAATAACTAGTCCTTAAACATAGGAATGCCTCATAATTGATTTAGATTTAATATATAGCTTTCAAGCTAAAAACGGAACCAAGAAAGGGTCTAAAACGTAAGTTCTAGAACCCCGTATTCACATGTTAGGATTTCCACCCTATGCTATTCAGATTTAAAAGTAAAATGAGAGGATTATGAATGATGTTTAATTATGAGCCTTAGGTGCTTAAAATATGAACGACGGGTGTAGAGAACTATATCTCAAGATTAAGACCCGTAAGGGTCAAAGCATAAGCTACCGTAAGGGTAAGCGTTTGGATGATTTATGATGATGCATGAAGTATGCTAATGATGATGATGTTATTCATATGAGGAATTTATGAGATTATATGTTAATGTGGCATAAAGCAAATTTGGAAGGAAATTCGATTGTAATGACCGTTTGGTCGTAATTTCCGACAAATTTGGGGACTTAAAGAGATTTTGAAAATTAAGGTACTAAGATGGGTTCTAGGATGACACCGGTTCGGCCGAGCACCTCCATAGAACTCATGTGACATCGGTACCATTTTATACTCTTAGGTGACACCGGTTCGGCCGAGCACCCCTAAGAGATTTGCCCCCTAACCCGTACTTAGATAGTCGGGATTTATGATTTATGATACGCTTATCGTTAAGTGGTAAGTAAGAACTAGTGACGACTAGTTAAGGTATGAGCTCATAACCTAGATGTATGACACGTTCTGGGTGACACCGGTTCGGCCGAGCACCCCCAGTTTGATTGTCTTTTAGGGTGGCCCATGAGGAAGAGAAGTTTCATGATTATGATTATGTCACAAAGTTTTGTCCCATATGAATGTTACTATTGCCACTTTATGCCACCAAGAATGATGATGTTTGATGTTATGTTTTTATGTATGTGCATTAGGTAGTGTCATGCATACATTTTCTATTATGTTGCATCCATGACATTAAGATCATCCTAAAAGGAATGGACCTTGGCTATAATATATTTTAAAGTTTAAAATGAACCTAATACATGCTCAGTCATTTCGTATAAATAAACCCAAGGTTCCTGAGGGCGTAGATGACGACACCTAGGTAGTAGGAGGCCCTACTGAGATTCTTTAGTAAGATTCTCACTCCCTCTATCTCTTTCTTTCCGTCACGTCTTCAGATGGCGACGTTCGTAGTGTTCGTGGACACGCCGACATGGGAGGTGCACCATGACCCGGACCACGGGTCATTCCATTTTGTGGGTCGATGCACAGTTAGAGTATTCATGTTCATGGGTCGACCCTTCACTCCCCCTGTACATTCCCATCGTTTCTCCCCCGTCTCACCTTTTGGCGATGACCTAGTGTTCGAGCGCGCACGTCCCCGAGAGGAGAGGCTACGCCGTACTCCACCTTCCGCATCCGCCGTTCGAGACTACCCCGAGTATGTGCCCCGTTGCCCATCGTCCTTCTCAGAGATGGATCCTTCCGAGGATTCGGCCACCCAGATACCCTCCGAGGGATCTTCCCCCACCATACCTATGGACTTCGGAGAGGATAGCGAGCCCACCGTGACTCGGCCGAGGCGTGCACGACGACCGGAGATGCGGCCATACCCTGGGAGTCATATTCGATCCCCACTCCGCCTTTTCACACCCGAGGAGCTCGCTCAGTTTTCCGGATATCTGCCTCGATCACGAGATGGTCGCCAGTAGGAGGTCGAGGATGGCCCGAGTTAGAGCACACACCACATAGATAGGGATAAACCTTCTTTTGTTTAGAGGTTATCCTATTAGATGCACTCGGGTAGGGGAGTAGATTATGTTTATGTTTGATGTTGTATTTCCTTTTATGTATTTCCCTTGTACTAAATTAAGACCCACACTTATAAGTGGGCAAGTTATATATATATATATGAGATGATATTCAGTGATGTTCATGATGTGCCTTACGTCATGATGATTGTGAGACGATTGTTTTACTTTGCATGGTTTACCGCTTATCGTATCACGCGGCTCTCACTTTGTATTTCAAAAAAAAATTTACCCGTATTTTCCGCTAAGTATTTCTAAGTAAAATTGAGAACTATGAGGTAACAGACTAATGTTTAACCTAAGTATGTTCTAGAGTATTGGGTTAAAAATTAGGATGTTACAAAAAGGGGGAGAAGTATAGATTGAAGAAAATCCGTGCTAAGGATTCATAGGGAGCTATGCTGATATGAAAGCAGTGCTAAGGACTCAGGGGGAGTTATGCTGAAGGGGAGCCTAGAGATTTTTGTTTAGCATGTTTTTAGTTTTTTAGGTACATCCTTGACCATTTTTTTGTTTATAAAAGTGCCTTTGATCATGATCTTCTTTAGTTATAATATGTCTTGTTTATATCTATCTTACCCTATATGTTTTGATTTTTTTTATCATACTTAATTTTTTTTTATAATAAGCTCTGATTCATATCAAATGCTCTATCTAAGCTCAGGTAATCACATATATCTCTGATATATGTTTTCCTCTTATCTTGAATGTGTATGCTTTGTCATGTTTGATCATATACGCTAGATATTGGTTTATGTTTTCTTGTGTGATTAATCTTTGCCATGTATCTTTAGGAGCACAAAGTGTTTGTTGCTCTGATACTGTTTTTATAAGCTGAGTTTTGATACACATGATGAGTTTATTTGTTTTTTCTTTATCCTTACTTTCTTTAGAAATGCTTTTCTAAAGTTTTGTGTTTAACTTGATCGAAGTCTAGATATATACAGTTTTTGACTCGTTTTCAGAGAGCTACGTTTACATATGATAAAAAGACCAATAATTGTAAGCTAAACTTGTTTAAAAAAGGATCATACATCTTCTATTTTCGAAAACAATGTTCTTCATAATCTGTTTCTTATGAGAAAAGTTTCACAACTCAGTTCAAAAGCTCCTTCTTGTTAATTCAGGGATTGATCCTTATACGAGCTTTAGCAACCTGGATAACAATGTATTGATCTTATCTCTCTTATAGTTTCTCTGAGCATCAAAATCTACATAAGTTTTAGTTTATTTTTCATTTTTTTTACGAATGCTTTGTTTTGTTTTCTTATAAACCTCTGAGCTTTCTTTTCAAAGATTTTGTTGGATTAAGACTTGCTAAAAATGGATCTTGCAAGGATAAAGTATCACAAGTTTTACTTGTTAAAGTTTTCAAGCATAAGGATCTTCAGAAAGTTCATTCTTTTGACAAATGATCAAGCTGGTTGTTTATCTATAGCTTAATCATCTTTCTCCTTAACATTTGTTCTCACAACTATCAGAAAGTACGATTAAGTCTATCATCTGCTGAGAACGAAATAACAACAGTCTTGATTAAGTGTCACTTAAGGGTAAAATATTTTTATGATTCACATCATGCCTTAAGAAAAAGAACTTCCTAAAAATCTCTTGTTCTGACATCTTGGAAGAAGATGCTTATCTTGTTTACATTTCTGCATATTTCTTTCAAATATCTCTTCAAAAAATTTTCTTCAAATTGGTTATCATCATCAAAAAATGGGAGATTGTTAGCTCCAGAACCCTTGTGCTCATGTGTTTTGAATGATAACAAAAGCAATTCAAAGAAAATAATTTGAAGAATGATTGATATCTCTATTGAGTTTCTTGACAAAGTACAACAGGTCAAATCAGGTTAGTATGTTATAGACTGAAAGCAAGAATAATGTTTCACTTTGCATATGCAAGCATGTTTTATCTTATTGGAAGAGATTGAGCCAAACAGAAAGTGAATGTTATTTCAAGCAAAGCACGTATATATACTTACATAATAAAGTATAGAAACGGACTCGAATCGAGAATAATTTCACTACACATATACAAATATGTTTTATCTCATGTAAAGAGATTTAGCTTAAAAGAAGTGATCATTATCTCATGCAAAGAGCGTGTAAATGCTTAAAGACTATAGGAAATCAAGTCAAGAGCCAAGAAACCAAGGAAAGAGACTTCAGAAAGTAGCATGGGACATCAAAAAGCACTCTCACGATGAAGATATCAGAATATGTCCATATGCAACGTGTTACTTAATCTTCAATCATCATAATCGCAAAGAAATCATCATCAAGAAGATTTGATTGAAGATTTGAAAGCAAAATAACTCTTCAAGGGCTAATTACATACATCAACTCCCCTGTAAGTACAGTAAAGAATGCTATAAGAAAGGGAGGGAAATTTGAAATTTGAATTTCAAATTATCAATTCAAACCCAATTTTAAATTGGTACGACATCTCTTCTGCCTTTTTGATCAATGACCCTACTTTATGAAGGAGGAGTTCAGAAAGCTCGCTCATAAAGTAGAAAAGTAGTTTCTAGTGGGAGATCAGAAAACTCATTTACAATGGCTTCTGCAACTGATGTAATAGTTCTGCTAACCTCTCTTCTAGCTATTTCTTTCAAGACACAACTAATGATCAACACATGTCACTTGAAGAATTGATCTATGGCAACAGTCACAAAGAAAGACCATTAAATAAAGAGATGCTAAGCTTGAAAAATGTTGAGAAAGATTTGAAGATTCAAGAAAAGAAACTCTACAAAAATCTCTTCTCACTTCCCGGAATATTCAATCCTTATCATGTAATTAGTTTTATCCTTGAAGTGTAAAGAAAATCTTCCTTCTATATTCTTAGTTAGATTTATATTCTTTTTATGGAAAAAGTAGAAGAAGGAAGTCATTCAAGTTTTCCTAGAATCTTTTTAAAATATATCATCCTAAAGGAAACCTGAGTATGGGTTAGTTTTAGTGGCAACCCAAACACTTAACCTTTGTATACTTAATCCATTAGTGATCAGAGTGAGATATAGCTTGGAGAGACTAAGGTAAAACTACTTGCAATGCGATAGCAAGATGTTCTTGCTAATCACGGTTTAGGTTGGAGAGGCTAGTCAAAGACTACTTGCAGCTTGGAGAGGTTAGGCAAGACTACTTTCAACATGCCAGTAGAGGTTGCTATTGCACACAGTTAGGGTTGGAGAGGCCAGAGTCATGACTACTCAGTTGGGCTTGGAGAGGCTAGTGTCAAGACTACTTGCAGCTCGGAAAGGCTGGGGAAAGACTACTAACAACGTGTTGAAGGAGTTGCCTGTTAGTCACGAGCTGGCTTGGAGAGGCTAGAATTAAGATTACTCATGTTAGCTTGGAGAGGCTAGTACAGAACTACTTGAAATCCTTGGTTACAGGTGATTTCTAAAATCCTTGGATGATAGCTTGGAAAGGCTAATGAAAAAACTATCTATCTTTGCTTTCTCAGGTTGAGAAAGTTGTTATTATAGTGGAACCTCAACAGTTGTTGAGTACTGAATGTAGACATGTTCGTCGAACTAGTATAAAATCCTTTGTGTCATTTCTCTCTTACCCTAATCTCTTTTATTTTTTCTTTATTGCCTTGTCATCTTATCATCGGTTTTAATTTTGTCCTGCTATTTTTATGTGGTCCTTTTTAATACCAAGTGTTTTATTTAATATTTCTGAAGCCACTAAATATTATTCCGCTGCACTTCAAGTTTTACATTTGAGAGTAATATTTTTCAGAAGCTTTAGAAAATGAAAAAGGATTAATGCACGATTCAACCCCCCTTTCTCGTGCACATCTTCACCTACTACTTTTACATAATGACATTTATAAAAATTAAAAAAGAATTTTGAAAATATTTATAAAGACCAAAACTAAATTTTTAATATTCATAAAGGTCAAATACATATTTTAATATACTTAGATGGGGCTTAAATTCAAAATGACAGAGGCCAAATAGTTTATGAAATTATAATTTTTTTATTTAATATAAAAGTAAGCCTTATTTATCAAGCTAATGTGATTTTAAGTTTTTTCAAATTATCCTTAAAAAATGATAAATTCATGTGCTAAGGTTATTGAAAACTATTTTTTTTCATTTTGGAAGCTTAATATATGAATAGAATTTATAAAAAAATTTCAAATATATTCCCTAAATAATGAATTTATTGATAGTATAAAGGAAATTGTTGAGTCAGGGCCTGAAAATTGATTAAGGAAACTCTTTGTTACATTATTAGTAACAAATATAGTGATATGCTGTAATTTGTATGAGAGCGTGTTTGGGAACTTTAAGAAGATGAAATCTTATATGACGAGAGAAGTATATTAAGGAATTAATGTAGATTTTAAATTCTAGTTTAAATTTTTTATCAATGATTTTAATATTATATTCCCAAATTTTAAAGATAAATATTGTATTTTTAAGAATAAGTTGAGAGTTTCATATTGTCATACAAAAAACTTTTATTTTTTGTGTATCTTTCTATCCGAAGTTCATAGTTAAAGAATTTATCTTTAATTGAAATTGAAAAGTTATTTAATTCAAATGGAAGGTCTTTGAAAGAGTTTAAGCCCATATCATACCCAAATAATTCTCCGCTCAATTAATTTCAAAGTCATCTCATAGCTGAAGAGCTTGAATATGACAGAGAGCAATTATCTGATCCTCTTAAAGGGTATTTATCTTCAATGAATAAAATTTAGAGGATAATTTATGATAGTATAATAGACTCAATAACCATTGAGAAATAGGGTTTTTATTTTGTATATAGTTATAGAGGAACCTAAAAAACATTCATTTGGTGAATATTTACTAAAATGATACAGAAGAAATGAGGTGGAATTAAAATAATATAAATCAAATTTATTCATTATTTTTTATTAATTAGAGTTTATAAATTAAATATTTTAATTTAATAAAAATGTGTAATAGCCAGGATGATTAATAAAAAATTATTGAAGTAGGTACTCACAGGGATTACCTGAAAAAAAAGGATGAGAATGGAAACACATTTAGTCTTCACGAGACGGAAGGTGGAGTCACCGTTTGTTAAGCGAGATAGTGACAATGAATTAAGTCTTTTCCCCAAGGAGATATGGCAATTTTCCATTTACATAAATTATTTATTTATATATATGTATAAAAGAAAACCTTAGCACACATTTATTTTTTAAATTATCTTTATTGAATTTATATTATGTATGTATTTTCATTTTTAATATGGGTTATATTGTATTACTAGTATTTGTTACTCCATTTCTTTTAAAATATCTATCAATTTTGGTCAAACACAGATATTAAGAAAGATAATAAATGACATTAGTAATTGAGTATAATGTAGTGAATGTACTAATGTATCCCTACATATTAATTAATATAGCACACTAATATTAAATGGAATGCTTTGAAAATGTGAAATTAATTAGGGCTAGTATTCGAAGAAAAAAATTAATGCTTTATTGAAATGCGAAATTGATAGATATTTTGAAATATGGAGTTGTCTGAAAGTGGACAGATATTTTGAAAAGGAATGGGTATTATACATATTTATGTTTTGAATATCAAAATACTTTCCAAATTTTTTTTTGAAATTATTTTAAGAAATCTACAAATATCCTGTATGGATTCAAATTCTTGTGAGAAATAGGGAATAGGGACACGTGACGAGGATGAGGATGAGAATGAGGGACAAAATTCTAAATGGGGACAAGGTACGGGACGCATATCCCTTATTTTATGGATACTCATTGTCATCCATATCAATGGTATATGATGCTGTAAATATATCCACTTATTTTATTTTATTATTAATCAATTTCAACTATTAAAACCTATAAAGTTTTCATAAAATAGGTTTTTTATTATTAGTTAAAGGTTATTTATCAAGATATTCTTAATCTTATTAACACGATATTCAAAATAAGATATAAAATAGAATGACTCATTTCAAATATATAATCATTTATATTTTATTCATTTAGTTAATTATTTAACTATTAATTTACTATCAAAATAAGTTTATTTACTCCATTTTCTATAAGATGTATTTAAATAAATTATTATTTATTTTCAATAACGATCAATAAACTATTTTTCATTATCATCTCATCCATCGCAAGGTCAAATGAATAGTTTATGATAATATAATGGACTCAATAACCATTGGAAAATGAGGTTTTATTTTGTATACATTTTATAGAGGAATAAAAAAAAGTTTATTTGGAAAATATTTACTAAAATGATGTAAAAGGAAATGAGTTGTAACTGAAATCATGGAAATTAAATTTGTTTATTATTTTTCATTAATTAGAACATATATTTTTATGTTTTATAAATTAAATATTTTAGTGTACTAAAAATATGTAAATAGGTATGGATGATAAAAAAAAAATCAACTAATCTCGTGTTTGCAGGATGGGTACACATTTAGTTTTCATAAGGACAGGGGCGAAGTCACCATTGTTAAATATGGTATGAATAAGGAATGAGATCTCTGCCCCATGGAGACCTACCAATATTTTAGTACACATTCATTTTTTAATTATCTTTTGTTGATTTTGCATTATGTTTGTAGTTTCATTTTTTAATTTGGATTATATTAAATTAATAATATTTGTTACTCCCCCCATTCAAAATATTTATCAATTTTGGATAAATACAAATATTAAGAAAGATAATAAATCACATTGATAATTGAGTAAAATATAGTGAATAGACTAATGAATCCCTACATATCTATAATACTAATATTCCAGACTCATTCTAGAGAAGTTTTACAGGTGTCGCTCATAGAGCAGCTTATGGCCCACGATTTTTATTACCTTGATTATTAATTATTTTTATATAAATTACCTTCATATCTATTTCATTAATACAATAAAAATATTTCACATTAAATACTGGATTTCAAACCATTACAATTCTCAATTTAAATGATATAACTGATCAAAATATATCAATCTAAATTATTTAACATTAAAAATGGATATTCACGTGAACATATTTTTTTCTATTTTCTTTATAATCTTTTTTCATTTTCTCAATTAAACACATGTTTTTCCATGCTAATTACAAAATTTTAAATTTTGAATTCACCTTGATATTTTGAATTTTGGATTCAATAGACTACTTAATTTCTATTCCACAACAAACCACAATCCAATTAGATTAGTGCAAAAACAAAATTGGAAATAAAAACTATTGCTACTAAGAAAGGTCTACTATAATCAAGTATAAACCCCTTAAATTACTCCTAAAATCTGTAACATATTCATTGCTACAAAAGATTACCACTTATACTAATCAAAATAAAAACCCTTGATTTCTCTTAGAATCTGTAATATCAGTTTGTTACTGAGGTCTCTACTGTCTAAAGTTTTAGTTTGAAATGCTAACACCTCATTTCATTTCTCCTCTTTATCCCACAACTTTATTTTCTTTTCCA
Source organism: Dalbergia cochinchinensis (assembly GCA_031216125.1). Taxonomy (NCBI): domain Eukaryota; kingdom Viridiplantae; phylum Streptophyta; class Magnoliopsida; order Fabales; family Fabaceae; genus Dalbergia; species Dalbergia cochinchinensis. The sequence goes on from CM062371.1 coordinate 28,735,630, forward strand.
TTCTTCCTCTGATATTTTTATAATTTTTTTTATTTCTCTTCATTATATCTATTAGTCCTCTTATAATACATTGATTTACTTCTTTTTTAATTTTCTTCTTCATGGTTTATATTAAGGAATAAGAATATAATTTGTAGGTTAGAAAATTCAAATTTTCACCATTCTTCTTTGAAGCTCTTTTCTTCTTTGTAAGACTTTTTTTTGTACAATATTTTTTATGTTTGTTTAGTATTGTTAATTTATGTATATATTTTATTATTTTATACATTTAAATGTTTCGTTAATGAAATAAAGATTTGATTTTTTTAAGTTATCTTAAAAGAAACCAATTTATTTATCCTTTTTATTTTTCATTATTTATATCCAATTTATTTCTACCTTTCTTTGTGATTTTTTTTTCTTTTTAGTTTTGTATGGAGTTTTTTCTATGTTTATTTAGTCTTTTACTTTATATATATCTTAATGGTCTTTTTCTATGTTTTCGTCCAATAAACAACCACTAGGTTATAGGTTCAACCGCATATTGTTCAATCCTTTGTGGCAAAGGTAATTGTATTTTTCAAAAATAATTTAATAAATATTTTATTGAATTTGAGATTAATTTTATTTTTGTATAAAGGAGTATTAATGATTTTATAAAAAAAATTTCTTTTCAGAATTTGAAGCCACAATTAAGTAAAGGAGATGTTATTGATGGACTATCTCAACTGGTCATTTCACTAAACTTAAAATAGTAAAGATTAAGGACAAATAATGATTGAAGATTGTGTTTGGTTTTACTTCTATTTTTACCTTTGATTTTGTTTTGATCATCTATTTGGTAGAACATTTATATAAGAAGGAATTATTATTGTGTCGAGAACAACACTTTCCTAAGTTAGTTCAGTACACAACCAAGCTAGCTAACAATTCCAACAGCAATATTAGACAAAATGCATTAGCTAATCTCCATTGAAATTTATTTATGCTGTTCCACCTTCTTCAATTTATTTTTTCTTCATTGTTTTGTAAGCCTTAAAGATTGTGAAATTCAATATATACATAGCTATTGAATTATAATTTCAATTCCATTTACAAACATTAATTATGGAGGATGAATAATATTTCGGAATAAAATCATATCTTTTATTTAAAATTTCCATTGTGCATTAATATTGTACGAATTAATTGTTAACTATTATTTTTTTTTATTTTGATGTGAATCGAATATACTGATATGTGTGTGTGTGTGTGTGTATATATATATTGATTGATTGATTGATTGATTTTTTCCCAATATATGAATTTATTGTTCTCTTTTCTTTTCTCATGCTAAAACTTTAAATTAATTGATAAAATTTGAAATACTATTTTTGTATCTATATACAATCCATATTTATTTGTGTTTTCTTTTTTAAAGTATAATCATTATTAATGTATTATTTTATTCAAAAAAATATAATTATTGATAGATTTTATTTTTCAAATCCCCACCTAACTATTTAAATGAAAAAAACTAATATTACACACACACACACCAAAAATATAGAAACACAACAAAAATTAATAATATATTATATTATACCTTTCTTTATAAGCCTAGTACTATAACTTTTAATTGATATTGATATCCATATCAATCAATAACGCTACATACTCATAGTATTATTTTCCTTTCCGTTACCATTTTTATAAAAAAAATTAAATTTTTTTAATAAATCCATGAATACACGTGGGGATTCAAATCTCTGTAAGAAATAAGGAATGAGAATCCATGACGAGGATGGGGATGTAGATGAGAGAAAAATTCTAAAAGAGGACAGAGTGAAAAAGTTTCTAACTTCAAATCTAGAACTTTTGAAAACCATATGTGTGTGTGTGTGTACGTGTGTGTGTGTGTGTATGTATCTCTATGCCATCTTTAATTCTTTAGAACTAAAACATTTCAATTTGTCAATTTGATTTTTTTTTTTTGAAATTTTTAAAAATTAAAATATTTAAAAAATAAATTTCACAATTTATACTTCTTTGATATTGATACTAATTATTCATTAATGTTTTAAAAAATTAAATAATTATAATACTTTTTTAACTGAAAATAATTATGTAATTCATACACTACTTCAATAATTGAGATTACATAAATTAGGATTATATATAATTTTTCTTACTAATTATAACATATATCTTAAAATTGATATTTTAATTTACTAAAAGGATGTACAAGGAGAAGGTGTGCAACTGAAATCACATAAATTAAATTTGTTCATTAATTTTTTATTAATTAGAAAATATATTTTTATGTTTTTATAAATTAAATACTCTAATTTACTAAAAAGATGTAAATAACTCGGAATGACAAAAAAAAAATCCAATGAAAGTAGATATACACAGGGATTATCTGCAATAATGGGATGAGAATAAGGATAGATTTTGTCTTTTTAGGGATAACAAACAGGGTAAAAGTTCCCATTTGCGAAACAGAGCAGGGATAAGGATAACACACCCACATTTTTTCAATTATCTTTATTAGATTTGCATTATGTATGCATTTTTAATTTGCATTATGTTGTATTAGTAGTATATATATCTTAATTGTCTTTTTCTATGCTTTTGTGCAGGAGACAACCACTAGGTTGTAGACTCAACCGCATATTGTTCAATCCTTTATGGCAAAGGTAATTGTATTTTTCACAAATAATTTAATAAATATTTTATTGAATTTGAGATTAATTTTATTTTTGTATAAAGTTTAGGTGGAAATGTGCATGAGAAAGAGGAGTTGAATCGTGCATTGCTTCTTTTCATGTTTTCTGAAACACTTGAAAAACAATACTATCAAGTATAAAACTTATAGTGCAGCGGTAACATTCTTAGTGGTTTCAGAAAGAAGGTTTCTGAAGCAAGTTAATTAATGATGATCATAAAGATAAATAACAGAGCATCAATAGCATTATTTGGGCATATGATATAACAATAAAGTGCAATAGTGAAATATAAGGAGATCAAAAAGAGAAAGATAATACATAATAATTTTATATTAGTTCAGCCAAATTGCCTACATCCAGTATTTAACAATTGTTGAGGTTCCACTAACAACAACTTTCTCAACCTGAGAAAGTGCACATGGATAGCATTTACATTAGTATTCCCAAGCTCTCATTTGTGACGCTCAGAAATCACCTGATGTCACAGATTGAGAAGTTCTGTACTAGCCTCTCCAAGCTAACATGAGTAGTCTTGACTCTGGCCTCTCCAAGCTAACCCGTGACTGACAGGCAACTCCTTCAACGCGTTGTTAGTGGTCTTTCCCCAGTCTCTCCAAGCTGCAAGTAGTCTTTTTCCAGCCTTTCCAAGCTGCTATGAGTAGTCTTGATACTAGTCTCTCCAAGCCAAACCGTGACTGACAGGTAACTCCTTTAGTATGTTGCAAGTATTCTTTCCCTAGTCTCTCCAAGTTACAAGTAGTCTGTTCCCAGCCTCTCCAAGCTACAAGCAGTTTTTTCCCAACCTCTTCAAGTTGCTAGTAGCTTTGACTAGCCTCTCCAAGCTAAATTTTGATTAGCAAGAACACCTTACTATCGCGTTGCAAGTAGTTTTACTTTAGCCTCTCCAAGTTATGTCTCACACTGATCATTAACGGATCAAGGATACAAAGGTTTGTGTTTGGGCTGCCATTCAAACTAACCTAACTCAAGTTTTCCTTAAAGATGATATATTTAAAAATAAACCTGGGAAACAAGAGCAACTTCCTTCTATTACTTCTTCCCTAGGAAGAGCATAAGTCTAATAAAGAACATAGAGGAAGATTTTTAACATGTAAGAAATCTGATTACATAAGAATGATGAACCTTATAGGATGAGGAGAGATTTAAACAGAGTTTCCTCTTTTTCAAGCGCAAGTCTCTCTCATAACATCGTCGGTTTTTCAACACAACATCTCTCTCTATATGTAGCAATTCCTTCATAATCGTTGCCTTTGATTAGATCTCCAATTGATATGTGTTGATCATCTGTTGTGTCTTGGAAAAGTGAGTTAGAAAAGAGGTTGACAGATCTGTCACATCGGTTGAGAAGTTGTTGTAATGTTGGTTTTTAATCTCCCTTTAGAGACTACTTTTCTATTTTCTGAACATGCTTTTTCAACTCTTCCTTCGTGAAGCTAGGATGGTTGATCAAGTTGGCAAAGAGATGACATATAGTTTTGACAACTGGGTTTGACTTTAAGTTGAAATTTGAATTTCAAAACTCAAATTTCACTCATTTTCCTGTAGCGTTCAATGCTCCACACAAATGTGAGCTTTCTGAAGTGCATAACAGATTCCTTGATGATTCTTCAAGCATCTGATCTTCAATCCAATCTTCTTGATGATGGTTTCTTTGTGATAGTGATGATTGAAGAGTGAGTAACACGTTGCTCTTGGACATATTTTTATTTCCTCATCTTGGGTGTACTTTCTGATGTTCCGTGCTACTTTTTGAAGTTTCTTTCTTGGTTTCTTGTAGCGTTGCAATCTTCTTCTAATCGTTAGCTATCCAATACTCGGATAAGGATACAATTTCACTTCTATTACATATCAAATCTCGTAACCATGAGATAAACATGCTTACACATGTATAGTAAAATATATTCTCATTTGAGTAAGCCTTGCTCTTGTGAAAAGATAGAAACCCACTATAATCTTACAAGAAACTCAAGAAAAATAGTAGTCATTCTTTAAAGCATTTTCTTTGAATTGGCTTTGTTCTCATTCAAAACATATGAGCTCATATTGATAGGATTCTGGAGCTAACATAAAGGAATATTAATGATTTTATAATTTTTTTTCTTTTCAGAATTTGAAGCCACAATTAAATAAAGAAGATGCTATTGATGAACTATCTCAACTGGTTATTTCACTAAACTTAAAATAGTAAAGACTAAGAACAAATAATGATTGAAGATTGTATTTGGTTTTACTTCTATTTTCACCTTTGATTTTGTTTTACTCATTTATTTGGCAAAATATTTATATGAGAGGGAATTGTTGTTGTGTCGAGAATAATACTTTCCTGAGTCAGTTCAGCGTACAACCAAGCTAGCTGATGATTCCAATAGCAATATTAGATAACATGCATAAGCTAATCTCCATTGGAATTTATTTATGCTATTCCACCTTCTTTAATTTATTTTTTCTTCATTATTTTCTAAGGCTTAAAGATTGCGGAATTCAATATATACATAGCTATTAAATTATAATTTCAATTCCATTTACAAACACTACTTATGGAGGATGAATAATACTTCGAAACAAAATTGTATCCTTTATTTAAAATTTCCATTGTGCATTAATATTGTACAAATTAATTATTAACTATTATTCTTTTTTATTTTGATGTGAACCAAATATACTGATATATGTATATCTACTGATTGATTTTTCTTCGAATATATGCATTTATTGTTCCTTTTTCTTTTCTCATGCTAAAACTTTAAATTAATTGATAAAATCTAAAATATTATTTTTGTATCTATATACAATCCATATTTATTTGGGTTTATTTTTTTAAAGTATAATCATTATTAATGTATTATTTTATTCAAAAAATATAATTATTGATAGATTTTATTTTCCAAATCCCCACCTAACTGTTTAAGTGAAAAAAATAATATTACACGCTCACCAAAAATATAGAAACACAACAAAAATTAATAATATATTATATTATACCTTTCTTTATAAGCCTAATGTTATAACATTTAATTGATACTGATATCCATATCAATCAATAACGCATACGTACTAATAGTATTATTATCCTTTCCGTTACCATTTAATTTTTTTTTTTATAAATCCATAAATACACACAGGGATTCAAATTGCCGCAAGAAACGAGGAATGCAAATCCATGACGAGGATGAGGATGAGAGGAAAATTCTAAAAGAGGATGGGGTTGGAAGAGAAATTTCTAACTTCAAATCTAGAGCTTTTGAAAACCATATGTGTGTGTGTGTGTGTGTCTATGCCGTATTTAATTCTTTGAAACTTAAACATTTCAATTTGATTTTTTTTTTTGGAAAACAAACTTCAATTTTTAAAAATTAAAATATTTACAAAATAAATTTCACAATTTATGCTTCTTTGATATTGATACTAATTATATTATTAATTTTTAAAAAAATTAAATAATTATAACACTTTTTAATTGAAAATAATTATGTAATTGATATACTACTTCAATAATTGAGATTACATAAATTAGGATTATATATAATTTTTTTTACTAATTATAATATATATTTTAAAATCAATATTTTAATTTACTAAAAAAATGTCCAAGGAGAGGATGAGCAATTGAAATCATACAAGTTAAATTTATTCATTGAATTTTTTATTAATTAGAAAATATGTTTTTATCTTTTTATAAATTAAATACTTTAATTTACTAAAAAGATGTAAATGACTATAAATGACAAAAAAATCCAATGAAAGTAGATACATATATGGATTACCCACAATAATAGTATGAGAATGAGAATAGATGTTACCTTCTTAGGGATGACAAACAGGGTAAAAGTTTCCATTTGTTAAATAGAGCAGGTATAGAGATAACATACCCTCATTTTTTCAATTATCTCTGTTAGATTTGCATTATGTATGTATTTTTTATTTGGATTATGTTGCGTTAGTAGTATTTGTTACTATGAATACTTATGTTATGAATTTCAAAATATTTTTAATTTTTTTCTTTATGAAAATTTTTAATAAATCCATAAATAGCTATAAGGATTCAAATATCCAAGGGGATAAGAAATGGGGACCCATGACGGGAATAGAGATACGGATTAGAACAAAATTCCAAATTGGGATGGGGCATGAGACATGTCTCATTTCTCATGGATACTCATCTTATAAATGGCTCATGATATAAATAAATTATTCACTTATTCTCTTTTATTTTTTTAATAATTTTAACTCTTGAAATGCGTAAAATATTCATTAGATAGGCTCTTTATTATTTGTTATAGGTCATCTATCGAGCCTTATAAACATGATATTTGAAATAAGATATAAAATATTTATATTTTTCTCCATTCATTTATTTAATTATTAACTTATTTTCAAAATAAATTTATATATTCAATATTTTATAAAATATATTTAAGTAAATTATTATTTATTTTCCTTTATGGCCGATAAACTATTTTTAATTATCACTCCATGCAGCACATGAGTCAAACGACTAGTTAATTAATATAGCACACTAATATTAAATGGAATGATTTCAAAATGTAAAACTAATTACAGGTAGTATTGGAGAAAAAAAATATTTTATTGAAATGCGAAATTGACTGCCATTTTGAAATATGAAGTTGTTTGAAAGCGGATAGATATTCTGAAAGGGAAAGAGTATTATATATATATATGTTTTGAATATCAAAATACCTCCAGGTTTTGACCACAAACTTAGTATGATAGACTGAGCACCTTTTTACTTAAGAATGGGCTCAAGAGAGGTAATGTTGACACTACTCTTTTTACTCTTAGTCAGGAAAATAACTTTTTGATAGTCCAAATATATGTTGATGACATTATATTTGGAGCTTCTGATCATTCTCTTTATGAAAAGTTTTCATATCTGATTCAAAGTGAATTTGAGATGAGTATGATGGGTGAACTTAAGTTTTTTCTTAGTTTACAAATAAAACAACAAAAGGATGGCATCCTGATCTATCAAGAAAAGTACACAAAAGAGCTTTTAAAAAGGTTTAATACAAATCAAGCAAAACCTATGAGCACCCCATTGCATCCCTCTCAAATCATAGATGCTAATGAGAATAATGAGAAAGTATCAGAAAGTAATTGTTGAGAAATGATTAGTTCACTATTGTATCTTACAGCAAATAGACCTAACATTCAGTTAAGCGTGGGAATTTGTGCAAGATTTCAATCTAGCCCAAAACAATCACACTTAAATGTTGTCAAAAGAATCTTTCATTACTTATCAGGTACTACTAATCTCTGCCTGTGGTATAAGAAAGGTTCTTCTTGTGATATTGTAGGACATTGTGATGCTGATTATGTTGGAGATAGAATCAAAAGGAAAAGCACTAGTGGTTGCTGCTGCTTCTTTAGAGAAAGCTTGATTACATTGTCATGCAAAAACCAAAATACTATTGCTCTCTCCACTGCTGAAGCTGAGTATGTAGCTACTGCTAACTACTATTCTCATATGCCATGGATAATAAATCAGCTAAATGATTATCACTTAAGGTACTCCAAAATTCCTATTTTCTGTGATAATACAAGTGCTATAAATCTTGCAAAGAATCACATTCAGCACTCTAGATCCAAACATATTGATATCAAACATCATTTTATACGTGATCATGTTCAAAAAGGTGATATTGAGTTATTGTTTATGAATACTGAAGACCAAGTGTCAGATATATTCATAAAGCCATTAGCTAAAGATCACTTTTGTGTTTTGAAAAGCTTTTAAACCTAATCATTTTCAAATCTGCATAGTTTTTCATGAGTAAACCATCTCTGGGTTCTCTCTTCTCCCTTTCATATCTCAAACTGAAGCCCGAAAAGTCAAGATGACAGTTTGCAAGATCGAGTACATTTATTGAAAGTCAGAAAGTAGATTAGAAAGAAGATGGATATCTTAGGCATATGCAGATAGGCATTTTTTTTTTGAGTCAGAAAGTGCAAAGTGAAGATGAGAAAGAAAGTATTTTAGAAAATAAGCTCAAAATTCAAAAACGTTTCTTTCTGAAAGAATCAATGATGAAACGAGATAATTCCCTCTCTTTTTAAGCCTTTCTCTCTCCCAAGTCGTTTCACCTTCTGTTAGTTATTATCATCACTTAAATAACTTCCACTCCTCATACGTTATCATTTTTCCTCAAACACAAATCCTTAATTGTTTCATCTTCTTATAAAAACTTCACCTTCGTTAACCTCTTCAATCTTCTAAGCCTCAACCTTTGGTATTCCATCTTCTTTATCATCTGATTATGGCTTAAGGAAAGCACTCTTTTAGACGTATAGCTACGATGGGAACCCTTCAAATGTTCTCAAAACAGATTCATCAAGACTATTATGAAGAGAACTTCTCACGACGTCCCATAGCACCAGGAAAAAGGTTGCCACAGATGCTAATGGCTTAAGTTCTTATTCTTTTTGAAGTCTTCTCATTTTAGAGATGGGAATGGTTTCTTGACCTATCAAATTAGGTCTTCTCTGGAGTTGTCACTGCCTTCTATTCTCAACTGGTTCAAGTGACCGGCTCTATGCTAACCTCATACATTAAAGGAGTGGACTTAGAGTTGAGTATCATGGATATCTCAACATCACTCATGCTCCTGATGAAAGACTTAGATGCTTGACTGAGGTAGAATGGTTCACAACTCTTGGTGTTATGGCATAAGAGGTTTCCAGTTGTCTCACTGGGGTCTCTAAACATCATCTAAGCGAAATCACTATAGCTATGCTAAACGCAAATGCAAGGCAAGTCTTTACAGTTATTCAGTTTTCCTGCTTCCTTGTTTAGCTAGCACCCACCTCTTGGTTAAGATGGATTGTATGTTGCTCTTCTATTTATTGACAAAACAAAGAGTTAACTTGCCCAGACTCATATTTCATCATATGCTGAGTGCTATCTTTTCTAAGAAAAGAAACTGTTGCTATGCCTTACGGGATTCTGCTAACCAAAATCTTTGAGTACTTGCATCACTTTCTTGCAAATAAGTGGTATGAGTACATGGAAGGTACAGAGTACACCTTCAACTCTTTCAAAACCCTAAGGAGACCAATCGGTGCTGTTCCCTTTAGCGTTAGAAGACAAAGTTTAAGAATCAGGGATGCAGCAGTTGAAAAGGCAACCACAAAAGCTAAATAAAGAAAGGGCAAAGGAAAATAATCATTCTTGAGGATAGTTTAGATGACAGCAAGAGGCTAGAAATTATCTTCAAATATTGAGGTGCACCCTCTAATAATAACATGATCTTTGATTCTAAACACGATTCATCTTCTAAGATGGAAACATCCTTCGAAACTGAAGCTGCTACTGCTCTTTCTCTTTCAAAGACTAAAAAGCCACCTATGTCAACCTTTCCTAATCTTTTTGCTTAGGGCATTAATCCTTTATCTAATAGACCTACACCAATTGAACAGCCAAGCCTCACTGTAATACAACTACTGCTGCATAAACAATGCTTATCCAAAATAGGCTGGATCAGCTTGAAGTCAACTCTCACAGACAAGAAGCATTACTTCAGGACATACTGCGAGAAGTTAGGCGTCAGGGTTGATGATAGTGCTACTGGTTTCCAACGCACTCCTTTTTGTTGCTGACGAAAAGGGGAGAAGAATATAAAATGAAAAATCTATGTGCTGAGAAATACAGGGGGAGATCAAACTGAAGGGTAGCTTATCCAAAGAACAGTTTAACCATTTTTTTCAACATTTTTTTTAACAACTTTTTCATTATCTTTTACTCCTTGCTTTTATCTCTTATATCTTTCTATCCATATCATATATTTATTTTAGTTTCTTTTACTCATGCGTGTGCTTTTGATGGAAGATCCTTTGTTTGTGATTTTATATACATTCGTTGTTTCTGTTAAATATAGATCGTCAAAGGCGAGCTGAAAAGGATCTAATCAGGATATGCTGCAAAAATTTCTTTTCTTTTGATGAAAAATCAAGCTGGTTGTTTCAATTAAGGCTCAGACACGGTTAAAACACATTATCTAATACCTTCAAACAGTAAATCAGGCCTGAACATACATGCAAAACAACAATAGCTATGATTCAAGTCACTTAAGGCCAAAATGTTTTTTGGTTACAAAATCTATATCATGCCTTAAGAAAAAGAACTTCCTGAAAATCTCTTGTTCTGATATTTTGAAGAATATGCTTATCCTGTTTGCATTTCTATAATATTTCTTTCAATTATCTCTTCAAAAGATTTTCTTCAAATCGATTTTTTGTCATCAAATAGGGGGAGATTGTTAGCTCTAGAACCCTATCAATTGCGCTAATATGTTTTCAATGACAACAAAGCCAATTCAAAGAAAATTGTTTGAAGAACGACTGATGTTTCTCTCCGAGTTTATTGTATGAATTTAACAGGTTCTATCATTTAACAAGTGTAAGGTTAATACATTTGAGTTGTATAAGCATGTTTGTCTCATGCTATTCGAACTGAACTGTTATAGAAGTAAAATTATATCCTTATCTAAGCATTGAAGGCTAAACGATTGAAGAAGACTTCAGTGCTTCAAGAAAACGAGCTATTGAGACTTCAGAAAATAACACTGGACATTAGAAAGTACACTTACATGAAGAAAGCAAGCATTCTATGAAGACCAGATGGCACACCACCATCAATCATTATGTTCATCAAGTTTGTATCTTAAAACGAACAATGATTGAAGTTGTGAAGTCTCTTTATTCACCAAGGAAATAATATCATGATTCAGAAAGTACTCATTTCAAGACAGTGAAATCTACATCACATGGAAGAGGGAAAATGATCTCTTTTACTTTTAAAGTCAACGATCAAAAGATTCTAGAAGGAAGTGTTTAGAAACCATGATTCATAAAGTAAGTAGTTTCTGAAGAACATCAAAAACCACTCTTATCTCACAATGGCTTCTGCAGGCAGATCTAACAAAGCAGAAAGTCTACACTTCTAGACTATATTTCCAAGACACAAATGGATGATCAATTCATGTCCCTAGAAGATGTGGCTAAAGGCAACGGTCTCAAAGAAGACCTCTATAAATAGAGGTATAGTGAACTTCAAAGAGTGTCACTGACATTGAACAAAAGAGCAAAAACGTTGTTAAGTTTTCTTTCTATCTGATTGTAAAAGTTTTTCACTGTCTATAAATGATTTTCCTTGTACAAAATTTCTTTCTATACTTCATTGATCATACATTCTTCTAAGGAAGAATTTTCTTTGAAAGAAGTCATTCAAGATTTTTCAGGAGCTTTTCATTGTATATTCAAAGAAATCTTAAGTGTAGGCCAGTTTGAGTGGAAACCCAAACTTATAACCATTGTAACCTTGATCCAGTAAAGAGTGTGTGTGAGATAGCTTGTAGAGGCTTGTTAAATATTACTTGCAACGTGACAGTAACTGAGTTTTACTAGTCACGGGTTTAGCTTAGAGAGACTAGTTTAAAACTACTCAGTTCAGCTTGAAGAGGTTAGTGAAGAACTACTTAGTGTGGGACAGTAGAGGTGTTTACTGGTCATTGGACAAAGCTTGAGAAGGCTACTGAAAAGACTATCTTAACTCTTTCTCTGGTTAGAGAAAGAAGTAGTGAAACTCCATAGTGGCTGAGAATTGGATATAGGCAGGTTGGCCGAACCAGTATAAATCTTCCTGTATTCTTTTTCTTCTCTCCTTTATCTCGTTATATTTCATTATTTGTTGTCTATTTAAGTTTCAAGTTTCCAAAAATTTCTTTGTTATCTTACCTATTTAATCAAGTTCAAAAAGCTAAATTTCTAAAGATGCTTAATGTTATTTTCCACTATGCTGCAAGTTTATCTTGATAGCACTTTCAATTTAGGTTTTTAGATTTTCAGTAAAGGTAGAAAAAGGAAAAACATGATTCAACCCCCCATTCTCCTGTGTTTTTCTGCTTATACTAACATCATCCAAACACTCCACCAATTTAAACACATCAATATCTATGTCCAGTCAACTAATAAAACCTGAAATTTCAAGCTTAAGCACTTAAATTAATTTCAGATTCAATTTTGAGAAAAAGAGGTTAAAGAAATCCCTACTTGTCACTTATGTGTTCTTACTCTTGTTCTTGGTTCCCTTCAAAAGCTTTATACCCAATTCTTGATCTAACACTCTCAAATCCTCCTCCAAGGAAGTAAGAACAATAATATAGCTGATGGTATGATGATATGAGATTTCCTTATAAGAGGTTGATTTGGGAGTTTCAAAAGGTAGATAGTAGTTTTGTGATTTGGTGATGGATTATTGGTGTTGTAGCTTGAAGTTTCAAGTTAGATTATGGTATTTGATGAAGAAGAGAATGGAGAAGGCTGTATGGAGGAGCTATGGCTAAAAATTTGATGAAGGAAATAATAGGATTTTTTATTTTATTTATTTAGAGATAATGTACATTAAATTCTATGATGAAGACATTTTCCTTAAAAATAAATGTGTGAATTTTGTAAGCATTATATTGGTTCTTGAAAAAGGGCAATGGTGTGGCTTCTTCTAAGCCACACACTTGTCTACTGAAAGGTCCAATTTGTACTGCAAGTCTCATATAGTGTAAGAAAATGCACATCGATATTTTACCGAACAAGTAAAATACCACCCTAGGGAAAATCGATATCGCCCGAAATTAAATTCCTGGTCTAAAATTCTCATTCTTAACCATTTCTAACCTCAATCCTGTATTTTCTCAATTTTGGACGTCTCTGAGTTCCGATTCTAGGGTTTCAATGGCCTCGACAAGCCTACGAGGCCCGTATAGTCACTATTCATGTTCGGTCCACTTTTTTTTAACTCGTCATTGGGACATCCTCATCATTGTTAGGTCTATCAAAATTTTAAAATCCTTATTAATAAAGTTCAAATTAATTTTTGAAATAAATCTCGGGGTGTTACATGCCTCGCCAGAACCCCTGCAAACAGCTACCATACGGAGCACCTAGGTCATTGCTATGGATTTCCCTGCTGCTCTCGCCCCTGCTCAACTGCAACTCCTTCGTTCACTCACCTCCGGTCAGTGTCATCGCATGCTCACTGCCGTTCACCGACAGAGCTGTACCACAACACCTAAAGAAATAAAAAATTTTCAATTGCAAATCCCTAAATTGTATCTTGTTGGCCTCATGTTTTTCTTTTTACTTATTTAACATTTTTTTCTTTCAAAAGCTTTAATTTATTTTTTTTTTGAGCTTGTGTCGTGAGTGGTGATGGTGAATGAACAGTTGTGGTGATGATGAAGGTGGTTTAAATTTGTGTGGACAAGTGCAAGAAAGTCATTATAAATTTACAAGGGATATATCTAAAATGACATGTAAATTATTAAGGAAGGTATGTGTAATATTTAAAACTAGAAGGAGGTAAATGTAATTACAAAGGAACTGAAGGAAAGTTCCTGTAATTAGCCCTAAGATTAATGAATTACCTCATTTACTCTCCTCTATCAGTTATGGTTATCTGTTCTGAATTTCTAGTTATTCCCATTCATTTATAATAAAAATAAAATAAAAACAAATGCAAATACTTAAATGTTCAAAGTTTTGTACCAAAAAAATATATATAAGTACCCAAAAAAAAATGTTCAAAGTTTATAACTAAGCATTGTTAACAGTAGTACACCTAAGTAAATTAATGAAATAAGTTACTGTAAATAAAGTTCATGAAACTTCAATGATGTAGGGTGCATGTGTAAGTAACAATGGGCATGATAGCATGGACATTCCTACAATAATGGATCAATGATTCCCAGTTCTTCCTTCATGAAATGGCGACCACCACACTTGCAACATAGGTTAAAATTCCAATTTACTCCCTCATATTATAGTTTATAATAAGGGAGAAATTAGTTTCTCAAATTTGAAAATTTTCATTGTGGTCCCTGAAATGTTATAAATGGAAACAAGTTAGGTCCTTCATCAAATTATTGTCTAAATTATGTCATGTTAACTTGTTTACGTTCACTATTAATTTTAAAGGTGGGTCCTAATTTGTCTCACTCCTTTAAACAAGGCCATTTAGACTTTCTTCTTCATCTTTTCTCTCACCATAACTCTCTACTCCGAAGAAAGATTTTGACTTTAATTTATCTTTTATTCTGCATAGAATAGAGAAGTGGGGCAAGTTAGGACTCACCATGAAAATTAACAGTACACTTAAACAAGTTAATAGAACAAGTAGCCATTCTGTTAACGTTCAAACGACAATTTGATGGAGAGACTAACTTATTCCTATTTGTGAAATTCGAAGTAATTTTCTAAATTTGAGGAATTAATTTATCTTCTACTATAAATCTCATGGACTAAATTAGGGTTTTTGTCTGAAAATGTATATGTACACATGAAAAACACAAGACACAAAACATACGGTCAAGGATAATCTAGTCTTGTACTAGTTTTGGAATATTTGATGGTTCTCTAATTTTTTCCTTTGAATTATCAAATAATCCTTATGTTTTGTCAATTTTATCTTCTCTAACCTTTCTTTGCTCCTGTTCCCACATCTAGCTAGTAACTATTCACCACCGCATCTAGGTTAGTTTGAGTTGCAAACCCAAACACAAACTTTGTATCCTCGATCCAGTAGTGATTGATGTGAGATAGTTTAGAAATGCTAAGGTAAAACTACTTGCAACACGACAGCAAGGTGTTCTTGCTGGTCACAATTTAGCTTGGAGAGGATGGTTAAAGACTACTCAGTTTAGCTTGGAGAGGCTGGTGAAAGACTTCTTTGTTCAGTTGGACAGGCTGGTCAATAACTACTCAGTTTGTGATAGTAAGGGTTGTCTACTTGTCATAGATTAGAGCTTAGGAAGGCTACTGCAAAGACTATCTTGCTTTTTCTTTCTTGGGTTGAGAAAGGTATTAGTAAAACTCAATGGTGGTTGAGAACTTGATATAGGCAGGTTGGTTGAACTAATATAAAAATATCTATGCAATATCTTCTTCTCCCTTATCCTCTTTACTTTTGTTGCTCTGTGTTTATTAGTTAATATTTTCTTAAAGTCTATCTTTTTAGCTCTTCTGTTACTAACGCTGAAATTCAAAAAGTTACTTTCTGAAACATCTAACTTTGATTCCGTTGTACTTCAAGCTCAATGCTTGATAGTATCTTGTTTAAGTTTTTTTAGAAGCTAAAAAGGAAAGAGAAGCGAAACATAATTCAACCCTCCTTTCGTGCGCTTTTCTACCTACAAGTGTTATCTGAGGTTAGCCTCTAAGGGGTTGAGCATTCTAACGATTACAAAGGATAAAGATCCGAGGGACAAATGGCACATAATATTCATATAGCAGAAGAATACTCTGAATAGACCACCATTCTTTGATGGTGGAGATTATGTCTACTGGAAAGACCGCATGGAGTTGTTCATAAAATACACAAGTCTTGACTTATATGAAATAATCCAAGAAAGTGACTATTTTCAAACTAAAGAGGTTTTCAGAATTGATGATGCACATTCAACATTAAGAGAAGTCCCCAAGAGCAGGTGCACAGAGCAACACAAAGCCAAAGTTTAGTTGAAATCTAAAGCTAAATACCTGCTCACGTGTGCACTGAGCAATATGATAAAATCATTACTTGTGACATAGAAAAAGAGATATGGGACAGCTTGCACATGTTGCATAAAGGCACTAATCAAGTTAAAGAGACCAAGAGCCGTATGTTGCTTTATTAATACGAGATGTTTAAATAACAGATCAAAAGAATATTGATGAAATGTCCACAAGGTTCATGCATATCATAAATCAGCTAAAGGACTAGGCAAAAGATACTCTAATTCTAAAATAGTTAGAAAAATCTTGAGAAGCCTCCCTGTCAAGTGGCTACCTAAAGTCACAATCATTACAGAGGCTAAAGACCTTCAAAATCTCAGTCTAGATGCAGTTATTAGGTCACTCAAAACTCATGAGGTAGTGCTTTCTAAAATACATAGTGAATTCATCAAGAAGAGCAAGTCCATGGCCTTGAAGTCTTCCCATCAAAATTTGAATGAGGCTAAAGCAATGAAAGATACTGAAATCTCTAATAAGGAGGTAGAGTCTGATGATGAGATAGAAGAAGAAAATGGAGACAAGCTCTCCATGCTGGTGAGGAAGATGTCCAAAGCTTGGAGAGGCAAGATAAAGAGAAGAAAAGACATCAACCTAAAGAAGGAAGAATCAGGAGATCAGGAGGAACTAGATGTTGCAAACCTATACTTCATAGTAGGCTACACGTCAAAAAGTGAATATGAGGTAAATAGCTCTGACTCTAATCTTTCCTGTGATGAACTTTTAGCTTCATATGAAAAGTTGCTTAAGGACTCTCAAACTCTTTCCTCTTACTATCTCAACCTGAAAAGGAAACCTCAAAAGGTTGTTTTAGAACTTCAAATGGCCAAAACAAAAGCTGAGAATCTAAGGCTTGAAAGAGAAGAACTAAAAGGAGATAACAAAGTTTTAAATGCAAAATTCAATGCCTTAGAATTTGAAGTCTCAAATAAAATGAAAACACTCAGAAAATCATTTATAAGCTAAAAAGAACTTTAAAGCTTCTCAAATCTGACATTGAAAACATGGCAAATGGATCAAAGAATCTTGATCTAATGCTTGCAGTTTAGAGGCCATATTTTCAAAAATTGGGTTGGGGTATGATAAGAAAATAGATAAGAAAGAAAAACCAACTCAGTTTAGAAAAGTAAAGAATAAAGTTTCTTGTACTTTCTATTACAAGAAGGGACATCCACTTGACCAGTGCTTCATGAGAAAGAAGTCTGTCAAAAAGGTTGAGAAATCTTCTTCTCAAAAGACTAACCTAAAAGGACCCAAGAATGTCTGGGTACCTAAATTAAAAATTGTGTTTGTTGTAGGTTTGCTTGAGAACGCACGTGGAACCTAACAACAGGTGGTAGGTACATGGACAGTGGCTACTCTAAACACATATCCGGATCCAAAAGGTGGTTCAGAAACTTGTAGCCTAAAAATTCTGGATTAATAAAGTTTGCCGATGGAGGTAAGGCCAGGGTCACAGGCATAGGAAATGTTGATAAGGATAATTCCCACCAAATTTTTGATGTGTTGTTTGTTGATGGTTTGGCTTATAACTTGTTATGTATTAGCCAGTTCTATGACCAAGGCTTTAATATTGTATTTAATGTACATGCATGCAAGATAGTAAGTCCTACTTCAGGACAAGTTATCTTATCTAGTAAGAGGCATGATAGCACATATATGTTATTCTTGGATAACCTACGAGATCAAGATGTAAAATGTCTTGCATCCTTCATGGTGGTAAGTGATTGTGGCATAAGAAGCTTGGATATGCTCATATGAAACTTATTTTCAAGCTTTCTTAGAGGGAGCTAGTTAAAGGCCTACCAAAGATCAAATTTGTGAGGACTCAACTTGTGATTTCTATAAGAAAGGTAAGCAAACCAAAGCTTCTTTCCATAATAAGCATGTGGTTTCAACCACTAAACCACCTGAGCTTTTACATATGGATCTCTTTGGACCAACCAAGAGATCAAATTTGATAAGGACTCAACTTGTGATTTCTATGAGAAAGGAAAGCAAACCAAAGCTTCTTTCCATAATAAGCATATGGTTTCAACCACTAAACCATTTCAGCTTTTACATATGGATCTCTTTCGACCAACAAATACTGCAAGTCTTGCTGGAAAGAGATATTATCTTGTCATAGTGGATGACTACTCTAGATTTACATGGGTTATCTTCCTAACTTCTAAGGATGGGATGGTCGAAAGATTCAAAGTTTTTGCAAAATGTGTTTGCATAAAAAACTTCTCAAATCATCTCTATCAGATTTGATCATGGAGGAGAATTTGAGAATCATATTTTCAAAGAGTTTTGTGAAAAACATGGCATTCTTCATGAGTTTTCTGCACCTAAAACTCCCCAACAAAATGGTGTTACTAAAAGGAAAAACAGAAGCTTGCAAGGGATGGCCAAGACAATGTTTTTAGAAAGTGGTTTATCAAAAAGGTGTGCAGAGGCTATAAACACCTCGTGCTATATCCAAAATAGAATCTTTCTAAGGCTTATCCTCAAGAAGATTCCCTATGAGCTGTGGAAGGGTAGAAAACCTAATATTTCATATTTTCACATCTTTTTTTCATCATTCTTTATCCTTAACACCAAGGATAAACTCACAAAGTTTGATGATGGGATCTTCTTAGGTTACTCTTCAATCTCTAAAGCTTATAGAGTTTGTAATAAAGGATGCTTTACATAGAAAAGACTATTCACATCAAGTTCAAGGAGCTCAAGAAGGACTTTGCTGATGAACTTGTAAGAACTAGAATAAAGTCTTGAGAAAATGAATCTCAAGGAAACTTCAGAAAGCAAATAGATGAAAGCCAGACCCGTAGAAAGTAGACTCTAGAACATAGATACTTCAGAAAGCTTGTTCAGGGCTCTAAAGCAATAAGAAAGTAATACTTCTGAACACGAAGAAGAGCAATTTGAAGATGAAGGAGAAGCTGAAGAATTTTAAGGCTACAAAAACTATAAGGGAGTTTCTGATTTAAAGGTAGTTTCTTAGAACAAAGCTCTTGGAGACATTTCCAAGGGTGTGAGAACCAGATCATCCCTTAGAAATATGTCAAAATGCGCTTTCATCTCTACTATTGAACCTGAATGCATTAAAAAAGCTTTGAGTGATCAAAGTTGGGTGGATGCTATGCAAAAAGAACTGAACCAGTTCAAGAAAAGAGAAGTTTGGTTGAAAGACCAAAAAGGAAGACCATCATCGGTTCAAAGTGGGTATTCAAAAATAAGCTTGATGAAGCTAGCAAAGTCATTTGGAACAAAGTAAGATTGGTTGCACAAGGTTATAATCAATAAGAGTGAATTGATTATGATGAAACCTTTGCACTAGTAGCTAGGTTAAAAGCCATCAAAATGCTATTTGTTTTTGCTGTCTTCAAGAGATTCACCCTCTACCAAATAGATGTAAAGTCTACATTCCTAAATGGATTTTGTAACATCTTTCCAAGTATAACCTCATCCTTAATTCATGGCATCATACTCGAGAGTTATTACTTATACATTAGTGGACTTTCTTTAAGTATCTATAGCCAGTTTAATTGATTCATGAGATAACTATATTGTAATTCTATTAAAATATATAACAAGGAAACCAAAATATTTATTTAGTATAAAGTTAAGTACATAAAGGAAGCTCTTCTATGAGCTTTAATACATATCTATTCTCTACTACATTTACATACATATAACCACAACTAAGTTACAACAAAATAAACACATCAACTACTAAACTACTGCAACTGCAGTGTAGTTTTTCTTCTAGCAGCTTCACTGGTCCCTGGATCAACCTAGAGATGACACAGGAACTTACAAAATAGGGGTGAGAATTATAAAATTCTTAGTAGGTTAACTCCCCAAATATGTAATCATAATATCATTGTCATTGCCCCAGTCACTTCAATTTATTAAGAAAAAGTGATCATGCATTACATAATAACAGTTTAACAAGCTTTGTCTAAGATAGCTTAGAAATAAGCTTTATATGAGCATGTCCAAGATTCATATGCTACAGCCACTTATCATCCATAAAGGATGCAAGCCATTTTATATCTTGATTTAGAAAGCCATCCAAGACTAACACATAAGTATTATCATGTCTCTTGCCAAATAAAATGAGTTGTCCAAAAATAGGATTTACAATTTTGCAAGAATGAGCATTAAATAAAACATTGAAGACTTGATCACAGAATTGGCTGATGCTTAGCAGATTGTGAGCCAGACTATCAACAAGTAAAATATCAAAAATTTGGTGGGAGTCATCTTATCAACATTTTCTATACCTGTGACTTTGGCCTTACCTCTATCAGTGTATTTTAATGATCCAGAGTTATTGGGCTTCAGGTTTCTAAACCACTTCTTGGATCCGGACATGTGTTTGGAGCGGCAACTGTCCATGTACCATTTATTGTCTTGGTCAATGTGCGTTCTCAGACACACCTACAACAAAAACATTGTTTAATTTAGGTGCTAATACTTTCTTGGATCGTCTTGGGTTAGTTTTCCTTGGGTTAGTATTTATAGATTTCTTTCTCAAAATATTTATCAGATAGGTGTCCCTTCTTGTGGTACAAAGTACAAGAAACTTTATTCTTTATTTTCTTTGATGAGATTGTTTATCCTTTCTTATCCATCTCATTCTCATATCCCAACCTAGTTTTTGGAAAGTATGGCCTTTGACACTGCATAAGAGCTAAAACATTATGAAAATTTCTCCTCATCTCTCGTAAAGTTTATTACTTTTTGTAATCAATTTCCTTATCTGTAAAAATCTTCTTTCTACATTCTTAGTAGATCATACATTCTTCCAAGGAAAAATCTTAGAAAGAAGTCATTCAAGTTTTTCCTAGATCTATTATTGTACATCTTACAAAAACTTGAGTAAAGGTTAGTTTGAATGACAAACCCAAATGTAATACCCTTCCTACCATAAAGTTATGCTTAAGCCATAACCTTATAGTAAGTAGTTATTGCTTATTAACTTTGCTTAATCTTAGAGGTGTATATATGATATGATATTAAATATGAACCTAGTTTTGTGACAAACATAAATTGCTTTCTCTCTATGTCGCTAAATTTGAACATAACTAATAGGTCATAATGAAATAGCGAAACAATATAATTGTATTAGACAATAGCAAAACAATCATATACATAGCTATATCAACCTTTACCCTGGTTCATGCCGGAACCCTCTAGTCTAGGTAGGATACTACCCAAAATTCATTAAAAGAAAATAAAAGATTGACTAAATGACCTATCATAGGTTCATGAAAAGGTTTGGACCATGATGCCAATACTAGCTAAGAATCTCTACAAAATAATCACCGTCATTACAATATATGTAAAAATATGATAACAGTAAGAATGAGAATCAAAGATTCCTAGTAGGAAAAATACTAGTCTACTACACAGTGACATTTGACTTAGTATTAAAATAATTAATGTATCTTTGATTCTTTTTAAAATAATTAGTTAGCTTGTTCCTTTTCTTATTTAACATAGTATTGTAAGTGCACTTATGCCTGAGAAAAAATCATAGAATTCGTTAAATAATTAACTGATTTTTGGTTGTTTATATAATACTTAATTTTTTTTTCATTACTTCTTTAACATAATCTTATTAGTAAAATTTAGGCTTGATAATAGAACTCATAAGATTCCTGATATGCTACTCATTTGATGTATTGCCAATGATGTTACACTGCGCATTACAACATTATATAGTTCAATCGATGTAGTACGTCTACTACAACCTTATATAGATCACATCACAATAGCATGCTATTTTCAGTACATCACTTTCGTCACTTTCACCTAGTGTTACAATCTTATATAGATCACAATTTGAATCCATGAGCTTACAATTAAGCAATTGATATTAAATAAAGCTTATTTATGCATTAAATTTTTTAAGTTTTCTTTCTCCATATGAATCTTTAATCTTTATTTGGGAAATCTTATAATTATAAAGTAAAATCTCTTCTTAATAATTCTATTTCTCATGCTTTTGCCTTAAAATTTCCTTGAAATCTCCTTAACTCTTATGAGATTTTCTCTGTTAAGTCTTCTGAATTACTGTGAAACTCTTCTCTTTAAAATCTCCTGAATTTCTGATGAGATACTCTCTTTAGAATCTTCTAAATTCTTCTGAGATTTTCTGTTCAAAATCTCCTAATTTCTTATGAAACTTCTCTGCAAATATTCTCTTTAATTTTTATGAGATTTATCAGTAAAATTTGCTAAAATTTTTATGAGATTTTTCTATAAAATTGGCTAACCCTTTATGAGATTTCTTCACTATAGAAACTTATAAGACTCCTTACTTGATAATTCCTAAAACTTTTAGGAAATTAAACCAAGTGTTTTCCATAGATTTCAAAGCTTTTCTTTTATCGATCAAAATCTCATCATTTTTCATGAAACTTTATCATCATACTTCAAAAATACTAATCTTTAAGACTTCATTAAATTATTTTTGATTATATTCTTATAAAATCTCCAAGTACCTCATTCTTTTAAAGAATTAAAAATCTCTTCATTTACATAGTTAAATATCATATATCAGGTCAATCAATTCACAAGATTTTTATTTATTGCATCCTTTTTCATCTATCAAGTTCATACATATATATATGACTTGAAATAAATTTTAGATTTCACAAACATAATTTAAAACATATCTCAGGAGTTTATTTTGCAAAAATAGCCAAACAATCACAAGCAATAGATATAGAATCTTTCCTGCCTTTTTCCAAGCCTTTTGTTAAATCTTTCTCTATCTTTTCCTCCTTTAACTAAAGCTTCAAACCCACTCTTCCAGCCCATTTATAAGCTGCTGGTTGGACATATTTGAAGAGGAAAAAGAAGGTTCTGGCTTGAGTTTGATGTAGAAGAAGTGCTATTCAACTAGTTAAGGTGTTTATCTAAGAGTTTAGGTGTTTATCTAGTGTATCATTCAAGAACTTAGTGGTTTGATGGAGTTTCAAGAAGCGAAAATGGAAGATGGTGAAGGGAAGAAGAAAGCAACGTGAAGTTGTGCCTAACAGAGCATAAAAGCCATATGTTTTTCTTTTTCCTTTATATAATAAAACCAACTAGGATAGAAATTAAGTAGTATAATTATTTTCTAAACAATTTGTCTTGTATTTGTATTGAAAATGTCTATATTTATTTGATTATCTTGAGTAAAAATTATCTAAGATATGATAGTATCCATTAGTTGAACTAGTTGTAGTATTTTGGTGTACCAGATTATTATCAATTTCGGTGTACAGATTATTATCATTTCAATACCCGATTGACATAAAAGAAACTTTACCGGGTTAAAAATATCTATTTAACCTTATTCTTATTTTTATCTATGTCCATATATTATTTATAGGGTCTTATTCTATATCCCTGATTAAAATGTTATTATATTGATTTTTAATAATATTAATTAATTTTCACTTTTTCTTTTTACAAAATCCTCATATTGTTGTGATCATAACTATGTTTGTTGAAATTTTTAAAATCCCTATAGATTATACATATTTAATTATTTTATCACAAACAATACTGAAAAAAAAAATGAGTTGTTACACCAAACACAAATCTTTGTATCCTCAATCTAATAGTGATCGCTATAAGTTAGCTTAGAGAGACTAGTCAAAAACTACTTACAATACGATAATAGAGTTAGCTACTAGTCACAGTTTAGCTTGGAAAGGCTGGTCAATCTCTACTTAGGTTTAGCTTGGAAAAGTTGATTAAAGACTACTCAGGTTGTGACAGCAGAATGTACTTGTTGGACACTAGTTCAGTTTAGATAGGCTAGTCAAAGACTACTTGGTTTGTGACAGTAGAAGTTGCTACTAGTCACAGGTACGAGCTTGGGAAGGCTATTGCAAAGACTATCTAACTTTCTCAGTTTGAGAAAGGACTTAATAAAACTCAACTATTATTGAAAACTAGATAAAGGCAAGTTTGCCAAACTAGTATAAAAACTTCTATGCACTATCTCTCTCTCCTTTGACTCCTTTATATTACTACATTACTTTTATTATTTTGTATTTTTCTTTAAATCTATTATACTCATTGTTATCATCTTTGCTGTCATTCAAAAAGTAACTTTTTAAAGTAAGTGATGTTGTTTCTGCTGCACTTCAAACTCAAAGCTTGATAGTCTATTGCTTAAGTTTTGAGAATAGAAGAAGGAAAGAAAAAATGAAGCACAATTGAACCCCCCTTCTCGTATGCTTTTTTACCTACACTTTTGCTGTTTTTATCCTTTCTGAAGTTGATTTCCTTTCTATTCTTAGTTTTGCTCTTCCAAGCTTTGAACATTTTCCTTACTAACATGGAGATCTCATATCTATCTTCTTCACCAATCTCTTCTCTTGAGTCTTCTTCTTCTTTTAAGGTGTCAATAACTTTCATTGCCTTACCCTTGATATGCTTCTTGTAGGATGTCTTCAGGGTAATAGATTTATTTTTCTTCATGGTTTTACCATGAATTTCAAAAAATACTACCTTATGGGTTTTTAGGGACCTAATAAGGGCATCCAAGCTAAGGGTTTGAAGATGTTTAGCTTCAGTAATGGTTATGGCCTTGGGAAGCCATTTTGCAAAGAGACTTATCAAGATTTTTCTCACCATCCCCGAGTTTGCGTACCTTTTACTAGAACCCTTGAGTTGATTCACAATGTGCATGAACTTGGTGGTCATGTCATCAATACTCTCTTATTCAGTCATTTTGAACATCTCGTATTGATGGACCAGCATGCTGATCTTGGTCTCCTTAACCTAATTTGTCCCTTCACGCATCATGTGTAGTCTGTCCTAGATTTCCTTCACTGTGCCACAAGTAATGATTTTGTTATATTACTTTGCTAAGTGCACTAGTGAGTTGTTATTTAGCCTTGGAGTTTAGCTAAACACTTGCTTTATGTTGCATTGTCTTCCTACTCCTAGGAACTTCTCTAGAGGTAGAGGGTGCAACATCAATTCTTGGAACTTTTTCTAAAGGAACATAATCTCTTTCTTGTGTTATCTCCCACAAGTCAAGACTTGTGTATATGATGAATAGCTCCATCCTATCCCTCCAGTAGGCATATTCTTCACCACAAAGAATAGTGATATTTTTATGGAGTGTCCTTTTGCGATGTGAATCTTCTATGCTATTTGTCCTCAATATCTTTAACCTTTGCACTCGTTTGAATGCTCAACCTCTTAGAGGCCTGAGCTTTGATACTAATTGAATGTTGAAAATAGCACAAGAAGGGGGATTGAATCGTGCTTTAACTTCATTTGAGATCTAAAACACTAAAACAGATCCTATCAAGTTCTTTACTTGAAGGCAGCAGAAATATTTGTTAGTCTCATTAAAAAGCTACTTTCTAAACTAAGTGAGAACTTAGAAACATTTTTGAAATTGTTTTCATCTATATGTATATGAACAAATATCAAATGTAGAATATAAAGAAAATGAGAAGAGGTAAAGACATACTGCATAAGAATTTTATACTAGTTCAACCAATCCTGCCTACATTGAGTTCTCAACTACTTGTTGAGTTCCACTAAATACCTTTCTCAACCCAAAGAAAGAATGATAGTTTTTTCCTAGCCTTCTCAAGCTTTTCCTGTGATCAGTAGTTCCAATTTACTGTCACTTATAAGTAGTCTTTGACTAGTCTCTCTAAGCTAACCTCACAATAATCACTAATGGATCAGGGTTCACTGATTTGTTTAAGGTTGGTTCTCTCCAACAAATGAACACTCAAGTTTTAATGTAAATGAAAAAGCAGAAGTTTTGGAAAACTTTGAGTGACCTCTTTTTAGACAATTTTTCATAAGAACGTATTATCTAATCAGAGCTAGAAAGAAGAATTTTATGGACGCAAAAGCTGATTACAAGATATAATCTGATTTACAAAAGAAGAAAATGGATTCATGTTTTAGCATTCTTGTCAAATTTCTTGCAAAAGTATTGAATTGTAAGCACGTGACATCCTTTTATACTTGATCTTCAAATCAGACTGTTGCCCCTTGATTTTGCTTCCTGTTGAGGTGTGTATATTTGCTTTGTGTCCTGGGAAAAGTCATCTAGAAGAGTAACTCGGCTATGTCAAAGCTACTTTTTGCAGGCACACAGACCATTATGTGGTTTTTGAGTGATGCTTTATAAACTACTTTTTACTTTCTGGCCATAGATTTTATCTTTTTCTTCTAGAACCTAGGACGGTCGACTAAGTGAAAAAGTAAGATGCCACTGTCATCCCTTTTTGGGTATTGACTTTAATTTGAATTTTAAATTTCTCTTCCTTTGCTGCAAATTTCATGGCTTCTGATTTCATGTCACTTTTAGTTTCTAACTTTCTCATTGATCTTCATTTCT
Organism: Dalbergia cochinchinensis; assembly: GCA_031216125.1. NCBI lineage: Eukaryota > Viridiplantae > Streptophyta > Magnoliopsida > Fabales > Fabaceae > Dalbergia > Dalbergia cochinchinensis. Next base: position 28,762,264 of record CM062371.1, read on the forward strand.
TCAATCTAAGCTTGATAAGGATCTTCTTATTGAGAAAGAAGACTGCATCCATGACTTGCTTCAGAAAAGGATGGATTTCTTCATTGACCAGCACTTTCTAATTGTACGGCATACTTTTTGAAGATTTGGACTTGGTTTCTGAACTTGAAAATCCTTTCTAGTGTATTCAACATACAAGCATTCATTCTCGGAGCTCTTTTTCACACCATTGAAGTTCTGATTCTCTTTGAATGAGATTATAATTATGTTGAAACATGAAATTGTGAAAAATTGTCTCGTTGATTGAACTAATATGTCTACGAGAATGGTCTTATAAACACTATAGAAACTCAAGGGAAATATCAGTCTTTTCTTCAAAACATTTTATTAAAATTTATTTTGTTTCACTCAAAACCTTAAGGGTCTGTTTGCTTTGCATTTTCCAGTTTTCAGTTTCCAGTTTTCAGTTTTCCAGATTTGTAAAGGAAAAACTGAAAAAGCTAGCGAAATTTCGATTTCAGTTTTTTCAGTTTTTCCTTTACAAATCTGGAAAACTGAAAACTGAAAACTGGAAACTGAAAACTGGAAAATGCAAAGCAAACAGGCCCTTAAAGTTTTGGAGCCTTCTAAAGGGTTATGGAACTAACAGAATACACCTCTTATACTGAGGAGGGAGGACAAAAGACCTCAATCTCTACATGATTGAGCTCTTAATTGCTTTAGGGCTAATCATTGAAGAGCTAGAAGAACCTCATTCGTTGAAAAGGACGTTGGACATGTAACATCCTCCCAAGTACAACATCATCCTTGAGTCATGACATTGGACTTGAGAGTTGTCACTTATAAATTAATGAATCTTTCTTAAATAACTATAGCAAATTCAGTTGGTTCGTGCAATAACTAACGGTAATTCTAGTAAAATATATAACAAAGATACAAAACATTTATTGAATGCATAGCTAAGTACAAAAGGAAGCTCATCTAAGAGCTTTAATACATATACATTTTTCTATTACCTATACAGATATAAACATATGAATCAGTATAGTCAATATAAGCTTTAGCCTTAAATTACTGCAAATCCGATTCCCTTTCATAAAGCAGTCTCCTTGTTTTCTGGATCAACTTGGAGATGACATGGGAACACAAACACATAGGGGTGAGAATTATACAATTCTCAGTAGGGTAACTCCCCAAATACACAACCATAATGTCATCATCATCGCCCCAGTCACTTCGATTTATTAAGAAAAAGGTGATCAAACATTACATAATAACAGTTCATTTTTAAAGTTCCAAATCATATTTCCGAAGTGGGTTGTTTTTAAAAGGTCAATCACTTTGTACACATTTATCATAAGATCATAATCATGGTAATTAATGTCGACCAAAATGATTCTTAATGATACAAATATGTATGTACCAAATGTAAGGAAATAATCTTTATTTGCCCTTGATAGATCGAAGAGGATCTCATCTCTATTTAGTTTCCCTCGATAAGTCGAAAAAATCTCCTCTCTCTCTATTTGCCCTCGACAAGTCGAAAGGATCTCATCTTTCTCTAATTGCCCTCGACAAGTCGAAAGGATCTCATCTCTCTCTATTTGCCCTTGACAAGTTGAAAGGATCTTATGTTTCTTTATTTGCCCTTGACAAGTCAAAGAGAGTATCTTGTCTCTTATTTGCCCTTGACAAGTCAAAGAGGTCTTATATTTCTTTATTTGCCCTTGACAAGTCATAGAAGATCTCATGTTTCTTATTTTCCCTTGACATGTCAAAGAGGATCTCATTTTTACTTATAGCTACAGAACTTAATTCAATATATCATTCACTTTCTTTTCCAATGCATGTATAAAACACATATAGGCATTCATTCACATTGTGATTTCAATCATGCCTCATAAACCAATATTTACTTCCTCTAGTATGCATTTATACATCACAAGTCACATGGCCAAATATTTAACATCAAGTATTCATGTCATACTAGAACCAAACTACCATTACATTATCAATTCAAGTCTTTGGTTCATTTCCAGCAATTGGGCAAATTTCACACCATTGTAGCACAAATTTATTTGCATATCAAACAATCAATTCAGAAGCTATAAAAATTATCCAAGATACTTCAATGTATCCCCAAAGTGCTGTAAAAAGTTCAGAGCAAAAAGAGTTCTCTAACTATGTTAACAAAATTAGATAAATTTGGTGGTCAGAAACCACTCAACCTCAGCTCAAGAATCAAAATTCATAAATTTTTAACCCTAGCAATTGAACCCAGAACATTCGAGATAAAAATCTTGGTAAAACCTTAACATGTGTCTAATACTCTTTAAAACTTTCAACTGATAATTCCATCATTTGATATGGTAACAAAATTAGCAAAATTTACAGCTTCTGTTATAGCACTTCAGGCAACATTGATACACTTTTGGTTCATGATTTTTCTCAGGTAGTTAGGGTGTTTATCATACTCCACGAAAATTCTCAAATTTAACATATAATTTCTATAACTCATAAAAATGACCACAATTGCACCAGAAAATTCAGGAACAAATCCCGCCCTGTTGAAATCCGCAAATCTAGCAGCATGTGTCAAATTCTCTTTTGATAAAAACCATTTTTCACAACATCAAACCACTCCACAAAAATTAATACATCAATATCAATATGTAATCAAGCAATTCAACCAACAATATTCAGCCAAATCAATAGGCAAATCATAAAAATGGAGTTGAATGTAAAAGAGGTTTAAAATGCCCTACTTGAATCTCCTTAGCTCCTTGCCTAAAACAATCTTCCCCAAGTGTTTTTCTTCATTCAAAATCCTTCCAAAGAGCCCTTAAACCTCTCTTTGGCAATGATGTATGATGGCTCAAAGTGGGCAAATAGTGATGGATTAAAATTCTAATCGGTTAGTTTTGTAGGTATTGAGGTGTAAAACAAATTTTGTGAAGAGAGTTTGTGGTTTTAGTAAGATTTGGCTATGGAAATGGAGATTTGAAATCAAGACTTGAAGGTTTAGAGAAGATGATCATGGGGGGCATCAAGTTGGCCAAGAAATGATATGGCTTCAAAGAGAAAATTTGTGTGATGTTTATCTTATAAATAAGTTAGAATATAATATAACACAAATGGATAATTCTTAATCAAAGGAAATAAAATGGATGGCTATAATTGAATATTGTAATTCAAGATTGAATCTTAACCATTCATTTGATATAAATGGATAAGCTCATTTATTTTGTAAAGATTAAACTATTTTTCGGTGTTAAAAATCACACGCCGAAATTTTACCAAACAGATAAAACATCGTACCCGGATAATCAAACATTGTCTAGAAATTAATTCTAGATATCAGATTTTCATTTTTAACTATTTCTAACCTTATTTCTATGTTTTTCCAATTTTAGGCACCTCCAAGTCCCGAATCTAGGGTTTCGGCTATCCCGGCGGGCCTACAGGGCCCGCAAAATACTATTCATTTTTTTTTTTTTACAAATACGTTGAACCGTCCTCATTATTATTGAAACTGTCAAATTTTTGAAATTACGATTAATAAAGCTCGAATTAATTTTTAAATAATTTTTAAGGTGTTACAAGACAAATTATATTAACATTCCTTGAAATTTGATGAAATCTATCCTAACTCCTATGTATTTGTAAATTGTGCTCAATAGGTCATTGAGTTTGTGAGATCATTAAACTGACCTTTCATGAGTTTGTAAATTCATTACATCATCCTCTCTTTTATTGCATAGTGAATAATGCATTAAGGGGATGTCAATGTTACCTAGACAAATAGAGGGAAGTAAAGGTGAATTTCACCAAATCTTAGGAGAGGCCAGCGTAATATACCCAAGGATTATTAAATGTGGTTTTGAGATGTCCATCAGATTGAGAAGACTGATGGATTTAGAAGAACTTAAAGGTAGAAGCGATGCATTCTGTCGAAGAACATCATTAAGCGTTGAAGAGTGCATGAAACCAAGTGCCAACCCAGAACACGTCTTCGAGAATGTAGGAATGGTTATCATAAACATCCACAAAATAGAGAACACGGAAATATGAAGAGTAAGCTGAGAAGAGGCTGATATCCACGTCAAACCAATCAAAACGTGACACATGACAGAAGCTGTAATTGAAGTTAATTAGTTGAGGAATTTGTCTATAAATAAGAGCCTGTAAGATGCTTCTAACTCTCATATACACCTTAGACTTCGACATCCCAACACATAATGGAGCAATATGCAACATATGAATGAGATCATCAACCTTTAAGAGTAGTTTGTTTTCTTTCCTTTCTTTTATTATTTCATTTCATTTTTCATTTTGTTAGCCTTTACTTGTTTTCATTTTCATTCTACATTTGTTTACTCTATTTCAGTACAACTCTATCATTTATTATTTCTTTCTTGGATTTCTGAATCATGGTGCATTTCAGTGAAAATTCTAGTTGCTTTCATGAAAGGAAGTGACCATGTCCCCAGATTTAAGATTTGGAATAAAAAAATGGGAAGGGGGCTATTACCAGTCCCATTTACTCATATTTTATTTAACTTTCCTAATATATCCTTTCCACTTTCTTTCATAATTAAGCCAATGGTTTATCGTTATATCTAATTTTATTAAAACTCAATATTATTAGTCTTTTAAAAGAATAAATCCTTATTTGATGAGCATTTTGTCTAGAAACTGAACTTTAGATTTAGTTACTGACCAATGCTACTACCTCATCGATCGAATTAACCATTTTCAGCATGTAAAACATCATGTACAAATGTTGGTTAACTCCTACATCATGACTATTTCAATGAGAAAACTATAATCTATTTTGACAAGCATTAGAAAATAAAATCAAAAGGCTTCATTCGACGGCCTCATTAACCAACTCATCAAATAATGTCAAATTTACATTCCACCCCAAAAACACTATTATGTTCTCTCAATTTCTTATTAATAGTCACTTTTTGGGAAATCATTCCATTTTAATAAATTAAAAAGTTGACGTATTTAAATACAATTTACAAATAGATATATTAGATTTTTAATGTGCTAAATACCAGTTAATTTCCTTCGCAAACAGATTTGGAAATTAGAGACTTTCATGTGAAGCTTGCTCTTGCTTGGACCCTTCTAAAGTCACATCATAGTTGCTCAAGGTAGAAGAGTTTACTACTATTGATTAAACACTTGCTTAAGTCACATCATTATTTAGGTTATTTGGATTGTTTGACTCAGTATGAGGTCATAGTGAAGGGTTGCCATTAACTGGCCGGATACCAGGATCATACGTAAATTTAGGATTTGCCATGCTTAATGAAACAAAGGCCTTTTCAAAGAAGCCAACCTAAATGAGCCTCTGTGTCGGTCACCCTTATTTCAAGATTGGGGAGGCTGGGCTCGTAAATTTCCCAAGCAGCAGCAGTCTCTTGGTCACATATTAAAGTATGCTCAAGATTCGTGACTGACCACGACAATTTGCATTTTGAGCAACCAGTCATGTGGAGCACTCTCAGATCACCCAGGTCGGCTATTTCATCTGGTAAAGTGCCAAGGCCCAAACAGTATGAGATATCAAGATAACCAAGATGACGAAGCCTTCCTATTGAAGCAGGTATCTCTGCCAACATAGAACAGGAACTGAGTCTTAGTACTTCCAAATTCACCAACTTTCCAATGTCTTGGGACAGCACTGAAAACCTGCTGCACCTAGTAATACTGAGCTTCTTGAGGGAGGTAATACCAGAGAGCCCAGCCGGAAGTTCCACTAAATCTTTGCTATAGTCAATGCTCAATTCCTCTAGATTTGGCAGTGAGACTGGGATGTTGTCACTTTGGAAAGCCTGACTCGTATTACACATATAAAGGGACAATTTCCTTAGATTGATCAACTCGCCAAGGAAAGGAACTGAAACCTGTTGCAATCTGATTGTTTTCAGGCTGGGTAGAGACCCAAGTAGCTCTGAATTGTTTAATTCAGAAAAGTGGAAACCATCATAATTGGTGACCAACAGAACTTTCAGTTTACTCATTTTCTCCATGAACTGTGGCAAGCTGTACTTGTTAGTACGGAGATTTAGAATTAGGACCTCGAGTTCTTCTACGGATAGCATATTGCACCAATCTGGGGTGTCCATTTCATCTTCAGAGACATTTAATTTGATGCTAAGTGTGGAATTAATGGTAGGTGACTGAATCTTTCTTTGTTGTTCTTTTTGTGTGTGTGAGCAATGCTGAAAATGTACATGCAATTTATAAAGAAGTGGTTAACTGACCAATTGATAAAGACAATGTGCGGGTCATTGCTTGTTGCAGGTTCTGAAGTGGCCAATCATTTTCATTTATGTCAAAAATCAGCCTTTTTCTTTGTTCATTTTGTTCCTGCCTGGCTTGATGGATGGCTATCTCTCTAAGAAGATCATGCTGCGTGAGAAAGTGGTTGTTATAGTAATTGTCTGCATCACTTGTCACTTCCCAGCTGGTCATTGGATAATCAGAAAAAATTAGGTGCTAGAAGACAACCATATCCCTAAAACATTCTATACATCAGCGGTTTTCTATTTCTTTATATCCAGAATGATGACTACACGAGTCTAAAACTAAAATTAAATTAATGAGCCATAAGACTAAAACTATGCAGTCGTTGTACCTTGTAACAACAAGATTAACCAATAGTCGTTGGGTTAACTCGTGGACAATGTTCATGGCATCTATGTCCCCATCTTCTAGTTCATATAATTCTGTCCACATGTCAATAAGAGCAGCAACGGGTATCTTTTGGTCTTCAGGAAATAATCCTAGGTCCATGAAGCATTCCTTGATGATAGGCCTATCTTCCAATGCATCATCCAAGCATTTTTGGAGGCAGTCACGCAAATCAGTATTATAAACAACAATAGAGCGACCTTTTGACAGTAACTGTTCCATCTTACGCCACATCTCAATAGGCTGCCCATTGAGAGATCTGCCAATCAATTTTAGGGCGAGTGGAGAACCCCAGCAACTCCTCGCTACCTGCATTTGAGTGGAGGCACATAAAGTCAGTGACCGAGGTTCTGATCTCAGACGAGATCAGTCACTATGAGTTTTTTTTTTTTTTTTTCCCTCTTGTTAAGAATTCTAGCAAAAGTGCTCTGGTTAAGTAATATAAAAAGTTTAATTTTGATGCGTACAAAATATTTTTATATTGTCATCCAATCAAAATTTTTCGTTTGGATAACTTTTTTAAATAGTGGGTGAGACAATCAACAAGTAATTGGATGAGTGTCAGTGCATACAAATCAAATCCATATACTAATATTACTAGTAAAACTGATTCTCAATTGAAAAGGATATATGTTTGATATATTATCGATATAAAAGTTTTTTACATAAGCACTCGATCACATACTGTCTTGTTATTAAAAGCATTTGCCTCTCACTGTAAATATCTCAAAAGTTAACATAATTGGTTAGTAGTGTAAAACATTTTATAATGATCATGTATCAAAATCGATTTCAATTAAAAATTATGTTTGATTCACGTTATAACACAAACGTATAATCTTGTGTTATAATATCATTAAAAATATGTGACTCTTGCCATAACTATCTTGAAAGTTCTACATGCTATGAACTGAGTTCACAGTATAAAATACTTGACACTAGAAATGTACAAAAATTAATCTCAATTCAAAACCAGAACTGCAAACAAAGGATAATAATTCCCGAATATCACAAGGAAACAGAACGAACCTGTTGAACAAAATCATCCACGGGATTGTATCTTCTATTAGCAAAGTGAGAAAAAAGGGTAACTGCGTCAATTGTAGAAAGTGGTCCCAACTGGCATGCAGTTCCAAATCTAGGAAACTCAACTCTGGAAGTCACCAGAATCTTATAATCTGGCAGCTGAACCTGGAAAGCCTCAACACCGAATCCTTGCCAAACATCATCCAGGACCAACATCAGTGGACTCTCCCCAATTTTCTTAAGCAAATGTTTCAATTGCGTTACCGCCTGTTCATCGCTAAGAAAATCTGGCACATGCCATCCGCAGTGTTCAAATAGTGTCTGCACAATGATCTTCAAATTGGGAGTTTTGGACACAGTGACAAACATTATATTTTTCTCAAATTTACCTGGTCCAAACAAAGAGAAGCGTAAATGCTTGTGCAGTTGTGCGGTCGTAGGATGCTTATGAACGTCAATCATGAAAGGTTAATTTAAATGTTACCTTTGACATGCTCATGATGGCACAGCAGAGTAGCCAATGTGCTCTTCCCGGATCCAGCCAAGCCAGTCAATACCAACACCGATGTACCACTCTCAAGCAGCTGTTTCTACAACGTGATCAATGGCCGATCCAACCCCACAATGGGTTCAGATATTTCAGGAGGCTTGCACAGACCGTTGAATTTTCTCCCCTCAATACCTCTCACAATCGACAGTGTCTCAGCCCCATCCCTTGCCGCCCTAGCTTGGGTGACAAGAAAGGACGTTTCAACTTGCTCAACCATTTCCTGAAGCTCACCCTGGTAACAAGGCAAGCAACAACATTTCCAGCAAGGGACCTTGGAGCGTTTGTTTACAAGCTCTTGGCCTTGCTGCAGTTGCTCCATCAGCCTCTCTGTCTCTTCACTTTCTTCCTTTGGCCGATCCAATTTCTCGTCCAGTGGTTTCATTCCTTTGACAAATGGCATGACACGCCCAACAATGTTTGCAAGCCTTCTGCGAGTGCTCTTGAACTTCCTTGCCTTGGAGATCAGCCCTGTAACTGGCTTTACCCCTTCTTGTACTGCAGCGCCAACAACAGCCCCTTCTACCAGTCCAGTTGCCATGACTCGGATCACCTCAAATCAAGAACCACACACAGAAAGTTGGCTAGTTTCAGTCTCAATTTCGTTGAGAGTAAACAAAAATCAGAAATCCGCCTTGTAGCTCCCGTGTACAGACTCACCCAGATAGAGTAAAAAACGCTCCTTTTTTATGGAAGGGAAAAACTCAATTATATATCTGCAGTGCTGAGGTAGCAAAAACTCTAGACGTATACAACTATGAAGCATCCAAGCAGCTTCCAGGAAAAATTCTTCACTCGTTTTCTTTTCTTTTTGCCCAAGCACGAAGCATATCACCAAATTGTTCGTACTATTTTATTGATCTCGCTTCACTTAACAGTGGTCAATATCGAGTAAATTCCGGTATCAGTTCTCAGATTTTAAAAATCTCGGGTTAATTTTTTAAATTTTATAAATAGAAATAAATTAGCCTTTTCATAAAATTATCATCTAATATGTATTTTATTAGTTTACTTACATGTATTGTTAACTTATTTATGTGTATTATTAATTTTTATGATAATCTTAACTTATTTTATTCCTCTAGACAAACTCATTTAGACCTTCTTCTTTATCTTCTCTTTTATCATAACTCTTTATTTAGGAGAAAGATTTTGAATTTAAATTGTCACTTATGCTATACAAAATAGAGAAATAAAGTAAATTAGGACCCATTATGAAAATTAGTGGTATATTTAAGGAAGTTAACAAAACACTTTGATATTTCTATTAGCAGTTCAGATAACAATTTAACAAAAACATATGAATATTTTTGTATTTAACATAGGAATTAATTTGAAATTTTTTAAATCTATAATCTAATTTATTTCTCATTATAAATTCAATGACTAAGTTAGATATTTAGCCCTAGTTTATTTGCGCATCTTTTTCTGACATATTTTGAAAATCATCAGGATTGAAAAAAATTACTTTCAGTGAAGTATGATAAAACCATCAACCAAAGAAGGGGCAAAAAAAAATAGAAAAGAGTATGAACAAACATGCTTTCATACTCTGTTCCAAGGTTTGTTTCTGTGTAGTTTCGCTTTCTTTTGGTCCAAAAAAAGAGAACGTATTTTAAAATCGTTAGAGCGCTTTTCTTTCAATGTTTATTAACTCATACTCGGAATAAATATTTGAAAATTTTATATTCTCATACGTGTATAAACGTTATAGAATTATTCTAGGAAAACATATATTACCATGTTTTGATGGGATTTTATTCTCAAAATAGAATGTGGGAATAAGAGATTCATGGTAATTATAACTTGGTATAATGTTTATGGGGGCATTGGATCAGTTTGCACAATAGAACTTAGAGCTCGACCCATAGAAATCTAATAAACTTAATGGGCCTCCTAGCTTAGCCCAAAGAAGTTAAAGTTCCCTGATAATTTCAATCTAAGGAATCCAAACCAAACAAGTTACCCAGAGTCTAATACAACATAAGGTAGATATCTCCACTAGGATTTCTGAGACATGATATTTGGTGATCATAATCATAGGAGATAACAACCAAATGACCTATATAAAAAGAAGACTTGCCTTGGGTTAGATAAGTAATATCTCAGTTTTAATTCAACATTCTCAACCAATTCTACATTGTCTGACCCAAAAAAATAAATTACATTCTGTTTTAATTTCTTTGCAGTTTTCAATCTCTTTGTTTTGGTTTAGTTTTAATGATCCTTTTATATTATTAGTGCATAGAATTTAAAATCTCTCATTAATGGAAATTCTTATTTTCACTATCAATTTTCTCTATTTGATTAATTGTTCTTGCTCAACACTTTCTAAATTAGTTGAGGGATTCATTTTATCAAAGGACAGATTATCCTCTTTGATTGTAAATCGCCTGAGTTTAAGGTAATCAGTAAGGACTTAAGATCGGATGAATTAAGTATTTAAACGATCGAGTTTTAGTCCAACAAAATTATAGACCTTTAGATCAAGCATTGAGTGAGGCCCAAATAAAAACGGCCAGTGATATGCATATGAAGACTTCTAGTATGACCGCTTCTAGACTGTGATTGGGTTTTCCAAAACATGTGATATTTCAATATCCAAAAATAAAACCACATTCTCACACATGTGATATTTTAATATCCAAAAATAAATATAAATATCCAATTGAGATCGACATTCAATCACCATTGAATATGATAAATAGGTAAAAAAAATGAAAAACACTATCACATCCAATAATAATAAAATGAATGAATGTTCTAATTGAACATCCACTTATAATTGTTGAATTAGGAAAGAAAAATTTGAAAAATATTATGTTACTGACTGTGATTCTGCCATCCAAAAAGCCTTCACATGAGTTCTTTATATCCCATGTATCTTAAAAATGAAACGTCGCTTCTTGTGATCAAAGATTTCACGTTAGGGAGAAATTTTACACAAGCACAGAAATCAGATTTGATGCAGATCGAATCAAGACAAAAATGCTGGAAGGACAAAAGTAAAATTCCAAGAGACTAAAATTAATATTTCATGAAAAAATAAACTTCAAAAGTGAGGTTCAGTAACTTTGACGGCACGATCAAACAAGTAGGTTCACCCCAGCAAAATTACACAAAACAAACACAAATACCCTACCTCTTTCAGCTACAAAGTACTTACCAGCAATATGTGAATACTAGAGCAATTTAAAGAAACATGCCTTATTTACAGCAGGAGGATCATTGTTCAAACTTTAAACCATAGTTTTAAAACTCAGACTGATAATCGACCCGATCGAGGCATCGGGTCACTGGGTCACTGGTTCAACTGGTTTGTTCAACCGGTGGATCACTAGTCGAACCAGTTGAACCGAATTTATAAGAATAAATATATAAAAATGTAAAAAAATTTAAATAAAATACAATAAAATAATAACTAATTAACAATTTGATACCCTTTAAGGAGTCCAAATACAAAAACATAAATAAATGACATAAACTCCTAAATATTATTGACATTTCACAATCACAAATCACAATTGACAAGTTTAAAACAAAATTATACAAGTAAACTCATAAAGTTTTACATCATAAACTCACAAGTATAACAATATAAATAAAATTATTATATTTTCCTATAAACTAGATTAGAATTTTTTTTAAGATTTTCAAAAAAGGCATCATTTTGTTAAAAAAAAAAAAAAAAAAACGGTTCAACCGACCCAATTCAACCGGCCGAGTCACTGGTTTTGATACTAAACCGGCCGAGTTGAACCGGGTCACACCGGTTTCGATGCGAGACCGATCCAATTAGTGGCTCAGACTGGTTTCGTGACCGGTTCACCAGTTTTCCGGTTGAACCAGCCGGTTTTGACAACTATGCTTTAAACACAATTAAACATAAAATACACGATTTTCATCCTCCAACAAGTTTATTAGGGTATGTTTGTGAGTTTGGATTTTGAAGGGGAAAGTAAAAGAGGTTAGATTCCCTTCCAAAACCCAAACTCTTAACCATTACCCTAAGAGCTAATTGCGTGAAGCCAATTTAAGTTAACATCAACTTGAGGCACCTCTATCTTTAGATTGGGAGGCATAGGTATGAAGGCTTCCCATGAAGCAGCTGTTTCTTCATCGCATATCACCTTTAAATTCTCAAGATTGGTGACTGAGAACGGCAATTCGCAGTTTGCACAACTTGTCATGTACAGACTTCTTAGATTAGACAGACCACCGATCTCCTCAGGCAAACCAGGAAGGCTTATGCAGTTTGAGATGTCAAGTAGTCGCAAATTCAAAAGCCTTCCAATAGAATCTGGTAACCCTTCCAAATCAGTACAGGAACTGAGGTTTAGTTGTTCCAAATTTATCAAGTTTCCAATTTCTTTGGGCAGCGCAGATAGCTTGTGACAATTTGTAATACTGAGCTTCTTTAGTGGGGTAATATTGCAGACCCCGTTAGGCAATTCAACCATATCTTTGCAGTAGTCAAAGTTCAATTCTACTAGATTTGGCAATGCATCTGAAATTAGGATGTTGCAGTTTTTGAAAGCCTGAATTGTATTACACATGTAGAGGGATAACTTCTTCATATTCTTCAATCTGCCAAAGGATGGAAGAGAAATCCGCTCCAGTCTCATTCTTTTCAGGTTGGATAAGGAACTGAGTAGCTGAAAATTGTTCAATTCAGAAGGATGGAAACCATAATTTGTGACTATGACAACTTTTAGTTTACTCATTTTCTCTATCGATTCTGGAAGGGAGTACTGCTTAGTTCGAAGATTTAAAATCAGAACCTCAGCTTCATCTGTTTGAATGTTGGGCCAACATGAAGGGCAAGCTTCATCTGCAAAATGCAACCCATAACGTGTCAGTTATGAAGGAGGGATCAAAGGCAGATCACTACAACTCTTATTACCATTCTTTTTTGTTTGTAAATAAGTGCATATACTTTTGGAGAAAGGTGTAAGTATAACTAACCAGTCGAAACTGACAATGTGCTGGCAGAGATTTTTAGTGGCTTCCGTGTAATGCACCATCTAAGATGTTTTGAAAATATCCTGGCAATCATGCCTTTCTGCTTCTCCCCAATCGACAACTCAGTTGCACCTTCATTCATGTTGATAGTAAGTCTTTGTCTATGCTCAATTGGTTCTTGACTGCTTTGATAAATTGCCAGTTCTCTTAGAAGATCATGCTGGATGATGAAGTGGTTATTGTAGTAGTAATTGTCATCGTCACAAGCATTTTTCCTAGTAAATGAGCAAAAGTAAATTCTTCAGAGACAAAAAAATCCCTGACGAGATTAAAAATACTTTTCTCCATCAAATAGATTGATTATGAATTTCAACTCCTGAGTCAGATTAAGTTCATGAGAATAGACGCAAAGCTACATAATGCCAGAAGCTTAAATTTGCTCCAAGATAAATGGTCACTTTGGAATACTGTACAATGAATCAAATGCTTCTCACATGAGCTACACAGCATATTGAATTATTTGCACTATAGAACTTAATTCGTGTAATAAAATTAGGATTAAGCAAAACAAAAGATTTGTACCTTGCAACTAAGACATTAGCCAGATTCATGGAGTCTAATATTTTGATGATGGTCATTGCTTCTAGGCCGTCATCATCCAGTCCATACAACTCTGTCCATATATCAAACAGAGCAGTAACAGGGATTCTTTGGTCTTCAGGGAATAAACCGAGGTCCATGAAGCACTTCTTTATAACAGGCTTATCCTCCAAAACTTCCAAGATCTTTTTCAGGCAGTTTAGTAATTCAGCATTAGAATCAAGTATAGAATGACCTTGTGACAATTTCTCTACCATCTTGAGCCAAAAATCGTAAGGCTTACCACTAAGTGATCTACCAGTCACAACAATGGCAAGGGGTGAACCCTTGCAACCTCTCACAACCTGCAAATCAGCACAAGCAAACAAACTCAGTAACCAACAGGTATGACTTAGGCATCCAAGAAGCAAGTAATCTAGCCATTTCATTGCTTTGAAGGGTCAAAACATAGTTTACTGTAACTTTTTCTTTCTTGGTTAATTCAATGTTAATTTGTTAAAATTAGGATCTAAGTGGTCACAGCCAATTATGAGATGTTTACTTTGTGTGAAAGACTCTAAACTAAGAGAATAAGTACATATAACTGCCACATGTCAGAAGGTAAGAATAAGGACCTTTTGGACAATATCTTCGTTAGGAATATATGCACAGCTTTCTTCCGAGAGAGCAATGTGACGAAAAAGAGTTGTTGCCTCTTCATGATAGAGTGGTTTTAAGATATATGGGATGCCAAATTCAGGAAATGCAACCCTTGAAGTCACCAGAACTTTATAATCGGACATCTGGATTTTAAATTTCTCAATAAGGGCTTCTGAGCCAGGCCAAACATCATCCAGGACCAACAATAAAGGACTTCTCCCAATATGCCTGAGCAAAACTTTCATTTGGTTAACTGCATCTTCATTGCTTTGAAACTCAGGAACTTGATATCCACAGTGTTCAAATATTCTCTCTACAATGATCTTCATCTTAGGTGTTTTTGAAAAGGTGACAAATAATATATTTTCCTTGAATTTATCTGCAGAAACCAAAGAGACCAGTGAGCGCAGGAGCATTTGATGTCTCGTATCATTTCAGTGCATATGTGCCATTCATCTCAAGATGTAAATATATCGAATAGAATAATTTCAATGAATGATTTGTTACTAAACATCTAAAATTCTACTAAGTGAAGCCTAAAGAAAATAATACAGGTGAAAAAAGTGCTTCCTAAATCTGAAAGCAGCATTTGCAAAGAATAGGAAATGACTACAATATTCCATCCGGTGTAATTTAGAAAATAATGAACTCTTTTTGTTCACATAGTAACATCTCAAATCATGAATTGGAGGGGCATAGGATAAAGTATTATCAGTAAGTTTGAAAGCTGGTCTATACTTCAGAAATAGGAACTTTAAACACACCGCATGCAATTACTATCATGCTATCACTGCTAAACTTCCACACATACTTTACTGCCATCTAATTTTTGCAAATTTTGAAATAAACCTTTCTGCACCTCTTTCTGTACTCTATATTGAGTCTCAAGCAAATAAAGTAATTGTTGATGGAAAAATAGCGCATGTGTGAGAGAGAGAAAGAGAGAGGGGGCTTGTGAAGATGTTATGACAGATTGAAGGATCAAATAAATACCTTAAGGAATCTTTGGTATGAACGTAAAATTGGGGGCAAAAAATTAATGGATGAGCTCTATAAGAATAGAGGAGAAAAATTTCACGAATTAGCCCTATATTTTCACCCCTATCCCAAACACACCCTAAACAAACTTTATTCTGGGCAAAGAGCCATGGTAATTTCACTCTATAATAAAGACTAGTAAGCCAATTTATGAGGCATCAGAGAACCAAAGAGGAGTTACCACTTACCCTTGACTTGCTCATCGCAACAGAGCTTTGCAGCCAAAGTGGTCTTCCCTGAACCGCCCAATCCAGTCAAAACAAGGAAGGACATATCGTCCCTAAGAACCTCCGTCTTCAACTTCCTGAGAGGCTCATCGAGGCCAACAGTGAACCCTGAGTATTCAGGAACGCCGCAAGGACGCTTGACCGGCCCGAAATTAAGCCCTTTTTCGAAATCCTCTCTGCTAAGGAGCACAAGGATCTCCCTCACCTTGTACAATGTGTCCTTCATATCAGCACTCAGTGCTTGCTTGCCATCAGCGTCAAAGGGATTGTTCCTCCTATGCCACAGCCTGCCCCTGGAGGAAGAGACCCAGCAGAGACACTTTTCCCACAAGAGGGCACAAGAGAAGCACTTGCATGCACCATCTCCTCCTGCACCGTTCTCTTTGACGAGGGCCTTAATCTGTTCTCTGGGTCGATCAAGGTCGTCGCTGGATTCCACGATCTCCTGGACTGGAGGGTTCAAATCCTTAGGGGTTGACCTCTGGACCCGCCTGGCATCTGCCATTGATGAGCGAGCTATGTATTTTTTTTTTTTTCTTGTCTTTCGTTTCCTTAATAACAAAGAATCAAGCAACGGGTTGGGACTTTGGAGGACAATTATGAAAGAATAGGAACTCAAGCTAAAAAAAAAGGGAGAGAAAACGGTGCTAAAATGAAAAATAGCTGCACCCAAACACAGCTGTTCCACGCATGTGAGTTACTGTGTATTGATTACATGTCACTGCAAGCTGTTCCACCAAATTGCTGTGCATTGATTGAATATCACTACAATATTTTTTGTGCAAGGCAACGTTTTTATAGGATTATTGTTTTGGGTTAGGAAAGCGTTGCTTTAATCTAAAAAGAAATTGCTTTTAAAATACTGTCATATCATCCAATAACGGGGAATGCTTGTTTGATTATCGCCCTCGTTGCCTTTTAAAATCCAATTGGCAACGCTTTTAAGACTTTATCATGAAGAACTTTATGGAGAAATTGCTTGAGATGAAGCAAGACAGAGAAGAAATTTTAAGGGATTCAATTGCCGCATAAATGTGGAATGATTATATAACTTGGTAACATTGATTTTTGTGTCTTATTGTTGCTTTTGAAATAAATGTGAGTTGATGTATTGTTTGATTTATTAGTTGTTATTAATTGTGACATTACAATAGATGATTAACTTTTATGTTTTATAATTTATTATTACATTACTCTACTTTAAGTTTCTCATTGTTATTTTACTTCTAATACTATATTTGCGTAATACAATATAAAAATTCAGTATTTGATGTCATATAACAATAGGTGGTGATATGAATAATGAGAAAGTTTTTGAGGTGGAAGGAGGAAATGATTGTAATGCATACTTCAAGTGAACCATAGAAATAGATGGTACAATGCTTGAAGTTCTTAGTAAGTAAAAGAGTAAGGTTCAAAAGAAAGATAGAGCTTTTGCTGTTAAAGTATATACGAAGGTGGTAAAGGGAGTTAATGATAATTTTTTTTTGAACATCAATAAAAATAAAGTGTTGAATCGTCTTAAAACTCTCAAGGAACAAATGGTGCTTGTAAAAGAAATTGAATTAAAAAGTGGAATCGAATGAAATGACTCTTTTAAAACATTTGAGGCTCCTCTAGAGGTATGAAAATCTCTTATAAAGGTATGAATATTCTATTTCATTTCCTTTAATAAAGTTGGTAGCAACTTCCTTGCACATACTTGTTTACTAACTTTCTTATTGTGATTTATTTTTGCTACCAGGCCAATCGAAAGTCCAAAAATATTAAAGAAAAATCCCTTCATCACCTGGACATTCTCAAAGAGATATATGAGAAAGATGTAACAACCAGACTTAAGCCAAGAGTGCTAGAGAAAAGGTACAAAGATGGGAAAAGGAGAACATTCATATTAATATTGACAAAATTGATGAGATACAAGCAAACAATGAGGTTTATTTGGAGAATTTTAATTCCTTTGATCTTGAAAGTATGCCATCAACACTAACAACAAAATGTCCATCGTCAACTCCATTTGTACCTAATACTTCATTTGCAAAAGGTAAAAAAAGAAAAGCACCAATGGCAAGTGATTACTCATCCAATTTAAAAGATGCGTCTTCAGCAATGAAAGATATTACACAAACTATTTTAAGCAAAAGCACTCAAGTTTGGAAGCCTGCAGAAATATATGAAGCAGTAGCTAAATTTGATTTGGAAGGTGATGACCTTTTTGATACTATTGAATGGCCTAATAAACATCCTAATCTTATTGGATTTTTTTTTTTGGTTTCCTGGAAGAGTTACACTTTCGATTGTTACCTAAAAAGTTGGGTTGGTGATTTTATGATAGATTTCATATTTACAAGTGTTTTTTTTTTGGGGAGGGGGGTGGGGGAATCTTTGACTGTAGTGCCTAAATAGTATTTCAGTTTAAGACATTTAGTAAAAGAGTAATTGCTGTTAAGACATTTTTTGAAAACAGTTTTGATA
The DNA here is from genome assembly GCA_031216125.1 of Dalbergia cochinchinensis. NCBI lineage: Eukaryota > Viridiplantae > Streptophyta > Magnoliopsida > Fabales > Fabaceae > Dalbergia > Dalbergia cochinchinensis. The sequence goes on from CM062371.1 coordinate 28,780,462, forward strand.
AAATTTAGTATAAGTAGATTTCTGTTATCAGTTTATGTTTTATGTTTTAAGTTTTTACCTTGTAGATGTTAAATTTCCAATTCCAGGTAAGAGAAGCAAGTGCTTGCTTGATTCTCCTATATTTTCTGTTATCGGTTTATGTTTTAATTGCTTGCCTGATTCTACTGATTCTCCAATTCTTCAAAGCCATGTCCCTTTGTCCGTGTACTTTTATTGCCCGTAACTCTAAGCCTTATTCCCCTTTTTTCCTCCTATGGTTTTCAATTTTCAGCTTGCAAATTTTATTTTACAGGATGTTTTAGTTTGGTTTTGATTCATTTTGTAGTGTGTTTTTGTGTGATTTTGATTATGTCATGTATTCTAATGAATTATTGGAGTTATTAGTAAAATATTAAATTTTATTGGTGAAGGATAAAATGGTAAAAATAAACAAATCAATTTATTTTTAGATAAATTCAAAATCAAATAATTGAATTTAATTCTGTAATTTACTAACTCATTCCAAACATAAAAATTGAATTTAATTCCTCATAGAATTCAATTCTTGATGAAAATTTTTGCTCGTCCACTGTAAACTTAAAAATTGAGTCACAAAATGAACCAATTTTAATTTTGTTCTGAAACTCTATCATATTACTAAACTCTCCCCATTTCTCTCTTATTTCCATGTGAAGCTCTCAATACCTAGTGGCGACTCTAATTTTAAAACTCTCAATCTCTAAAAGAGTGTTTGAAAACTTTTAATAAGATGAAATTTAATTGAATTCTTATATTTGAAATGAGTAAGTAAAAGAATGAGTTTAAAAATGAATGAATTTAATTATTTTTACTATTTTATTCTTCATAAATAGGTTAGGAGTAAAAATATTATATTCAAGTAAGGTTATTTTGGTATTTTTATTTGTTAAAATTCAGTTCCTACACCAAATCATACTTATTTGGGTCTGATTTCAATTCCTTAATTTTATTGGAATTTAATTTCCATAGAAATTTAATTCTTCCATTTAAGTTACATTCAAAACATGAAATTCAATTTAATTCCTTAATAGAATTGAAATTTAGAAGTTTCCAAACACTCCACTACAATCCCTAATCTGAAAAGGAGCTCGCCCTTCCCCTTCCAACACTGAAGGAATCGAAGTGATTTAGCACGGAAGGAGAGCTCCCTTCTTCGCATTTGATTGTGAAGTTATTAGATGCATTTGATTGTCATGCTTATCTTAAAATCGGAGCTGATTCTTGGCGCCGTGCTCTCCAGTCTAAGGGTCTACTTGTCTCAGTTTTTTTTTCAATAAAAATTGATTTTTCAACTGAAAGAAATGCACGTCATGCTTACCCTCTTCGGTTCCTCTCCAAACCAGAAGCCACACACCCAAAGTTTATACACATGAGCCTCTTCACTGGCCACTCTCAGAGCATCGCATCAGGTTCTTCGGTTAGAAGGACCAACTTTAGACCCAGATGCCAGTTCAACAGTTATTGTGGGAATTAAGGCGAAGACGGAAACTTTGGGGAAAAGAATAGGAGGGTCAGGTGCATTGTGAGGTGCATGTGGTTTCTTGGAGGGAACGCAGAGTAGAGGCCGAAATCCATGTTAATACTGACACAGAGTCTGTTTGGAATGCTCTCACGGATTATGAGCATCTCGCTGATTTTATACCCAACCTTGTGTGGAGGTAATGCTGCGTTGAAGCTTTTATTATAGCAAATAATAGTATTCCTATTGATTATCCATATTTGAAAAATGACTTTTTTTTTTTTAATATGCGGGGATTGAATTAAATGACATAGTTTTGTGAGCATTTTGTTCTTCTTGTTATTGGTATCAGTGGGCGAATTCCTTGTCCATGTCCAGGAAGGATATGGTTAGAGCAAAGGGGATTCTAAAGGGCAATTTATTGGCATATTGGAGTACGAGTTGTGTTGGATCTTCAAGAATTGATACATTCAGTAAGCATCTCTTAACACTTTTTATTAATTGGCTATTTGATTCAATTCAGCTTGTAGTAACTAGCAATGGTGAATTCTTGGTTTGAAATGAGCACTGTCACTCCAAGCCACATTTTCTTGTGTTATTTTCCCCATGATCCATGTACAATACTTTATAGTTTCCATTCCCAGTGGATATGGATTTCATGTTTGATAGATTAGGTAGTCAACGGAAAAGTCCAGAAGAGAGGACTTTCTGTTAGATTAATACTGCATGGTGCCTTTAATGCTTCAGGCATGGGATTGAGAACTTCGCTTTTCCATGGTTGATGGAGACTTTAAGAAGTTTGATGGCAAATGGTCTGTAAAATCTGAAGCAATTTCTCGATGCTGATACTATATATTCTAATTTTGTTCTCTGAACTCATGGCACACTTGTGACAATATAAGTATGTTTGTATATGTAGTGTGTCATATCAATCTAACAAAAATGCAGCACACGCAAAATTTGAGATCTTGGATGAAGTTCTGGAAATCTCTCTGTTCCAATACGTTAATCACAATATGCTAGACTTCCTCTGAGATACGGCAAAGTTTGTACAATAATTCATTTGAGATCTTCCATAAACTCTTGCTCACTTCCCTCTTCTTTCTACGCAATCATCGCAGTTTCAATTCTTTTGTTCTTCTCATGATTGCTAGCTTTCATAATTAGGTTTAAACTTTATGTTATTGCCTATTTGTTACTCATTTTTTATTGTTCTATTGAGATGATTTCTCTGCTTTTTGAATCTTCATTAAATATGAGAATTTAATGTCAAATGAAATGAAAGGGCACTAAATTCACCCTTGACAGTAGCTCTTTGAAGTTAGTCTACAGCTATTTCCCTCGGGCCTAATAGCATTTTTCTTTGTTTTTATATTTCTTCAAAGAGGAACAATTGAAGGCCAAAATCCTCTATGGTGAATCCAAAACCACTTTGATACTTGGTTGCTGCCTTGTCTTTATTATGTGGGGGACTTATTTTTGCTACTGATATGGTTCAAGTAAGAAAATTTCTTAGCTTTCTTCCCTATTAAAAATGTAACCTTTGTTCCTTTTTCATTCGTCCTTTGATTTTTTTTTCTATTTTAGCAAGAAACCTGACTTTGTCATCGTTAACTTTGGTTATTTCTCAAGTTATCAAGGGGCATCTTATTCTCTTGCTTGGTATCAGATTTTTGCTTCATATAAGACTAGTAAGCTAATTTATGAGGCATGAGAGAACCACCTACCCTTGACTTGTCCATCCCAACAGAGCTTTGCAGCCAAAGTGGTCTTCCCTGAACCGCCCAACCCAGTCAAAACAAGGAGGGACATACCATCCCTCAGAACCTCCGTCTTCAACTTCCTGAGAGGCTCATCATGGCCAACCATGAACCCCGGGTATTCAGGAACGCCGCAAGGACGCTTGACCGGCCCGAAATTAAGCCCTTTTTCGAAATCCTCTCTGCTAAGGAGCACGAGGATCTCCCTCACCTTGTAAAATGTGTCCTTCATATCAGCACTCAGGGCTTACTTGTCCTCAACATCAAAGGAATTGTTCCTCCTATGCCATAGCCTGTCCCTGGAGGAAGAGACCCAGTAAAGGCACTTTTCCCATAGGAGAGCACAAGAGAAGCACTTGCATGCACCATCTCCTCCAGAACCGTTCTCTTTGACGAGATCCTTAATCTCTTCTCTGGGTTGATCAAGGTCGTCATTGTATTCCACGATCCCCTGGACTGGAGGGTTCAAATCCTTGGGAGTTGACCTCCGGACTCACCTGGTCCATTTGTTCCTTCGAGCTTTTTTGACCTTTCCAAGGATGTTTTGTAAAGGCTGTGGACATCGTGATGCTAGAACAGCAAATTGAGTGGTATCTGCCATTGATGACCGAGCTATGTATTTTTTTGGTTTGTTTTTCCTTGTCTTGCGTGTCCTTAATACAAAAGAATCAAGCAACGGTTAGGACTTTGGAGGACAACTATAAAAGAATAGGAAACAGAAATGCTAATTTGACCGTTGCTTTGGGTGTCTATACCAAGGTTCTGAAAATCGAACCGGTCAGGATAAGGGTTTAGAGGTTCAGTGGTTCGACCGATTCAACCGGTTCAACCGGTGGTCCAATCAATATATAATAAAACCTATATTTATATAAATATATAAAAATATAAAATGAAATAAATGTCATAGAATGACTTAAAGTTAAATTAGATATCAACACAACCTATAGAACATGATACATAACATAACAATAAATCAATAAGTCACATAACATTAAGTCAAATACAGACATACTCATAAGTCAAAACATAACAATAAGTCAATAACACAAGAAAAACATTAAAGACCTAAAAGTTCATTAATCAAATAGGATCATCAAAATTCACATTAATTTGTTGAATATCCCCATCATCAATAGCTTCATGTCCATCTTTATCTTCATCATCACCAAATGAAGCATAAGGCATAGTAGAATCAAATTGATAAGTCTCATGACTCTCATCATCATCTAAAAATAGTAAAAGATACAAAATATGTTAAAAATATATAGAAACATCTATAAAAATTAAAAATACATTCTATAACAAATAAAACTATAAGACTCACTAGTATGATATGAAGGGATAGAATTTTCTTGATATATTAATTCTTGAAGATCATTAGAAAGTTCTGCCTCTTCAACATCTTCCATCACCCAAAAGTCCACTAGATCAATGCTTTCATAATCAACTGGATCATAGGACATTTTCTTTTGTTGTAACCTAGTATACAAATTCAAAATATTAAAATAACTTCTAAAGTTTATTATCCTAAAGTTGCAAAAATAACATAAATAAACAAATATTAGATAGTTTAATAATATAACTTATAATACCTAGATTTAAGGCGCAAGTTATAGGTCACAAAAACAAGATCATTTAGTCTTTGATGTCCCAACCTATTGCTTCTCTTAGTATGAATTTGTTCAAAAACACTCCAATTTTGCTCACACCCTGAGGAAGAAGATGTTTGACTAAGAAGACGAATTGCAATCTTTTGTAAAATTGGGGTACAGCCACCAAAATATCTCCACCATTCACCTACAAAAATTAGATATAAATGTTTCATCATTAACAATCACTATTTATTTCAAAACATTCAAACAAATCAAACTACTAGATAAAATTTCTTACTAGGTTGAAGTTCCTTGGCTGCTTGAACAACTTTGGGCCTATCAAAGCTTCCCGTGCATTCCCAGTATATTTGCATCTCTTTCAAAGCTTTAACTGTGTCACTACAAAGGCTCTTTATATCAAACATTTCAAGTAAGCCTCGCATGACTTGATTCTTCTCAATGAATTTCTCATCATAGAAGAAAGAAGGGTTTAGAAAGTAGGCTGCTACATGAAGACTTCGTTTCAAATGCTTATCCCATCTTGCCTTGATGATTTTAGTGTAAGGTTCATATGATGTCTTCCTATTGCTAAACATCTCCTTGATTGCATTTTTAGCCCTTTGCATACCTTCATGTACATATCCCAATGAAGGTTTTTCATTAGAATCTACAATTCTTAACAATCTAATCAAAGGGCCTATGAGCTTGCACGTGGTATGACAACCATCCCAAAGCTTGTTGTCTAACACAATAGCAATAACAGCTTTCCCATTAGCACTCCTACCTAATTTGTGCCCTGTGAAATGTGTGTCGACAACCAAAGCTTGCAAATCTGCCTTGTGTTCATATATATTTTTCAATATAAGAAAGACAGTTGCAAAACGAGTAGCTCCTGGATGAACAATTTCCTTCCAACTAGGCCTTTTTCTAAGCCAAGATAAGAACACCATATGATTATAAACAAAGATAGTTGCCTTTGAAGCTCGGGATGCAAGGCTAGCAATATGGGGCATACTACCTATATCTTTCAAAATGAGATTCAAGCAGTGGGTGGCACAAGGAGACCAAAAAATGTTCTCATACTTTTCATGAATGAGTTTTCCAGCCGCTACATAATTGGCCGCATTATCAGTCACCACATGCACAACATTACGAGGCCCTACCCATTCAATAACTTCAGAAAACAAATTACACAATGTAGACGCATTTTTTACCACATCTGAAGCATCAACAGACTTCACAAAGCATATACCAATCGGGCAATACACCAAAAAATTGATCAAAGTTCTTTGTCTTTGATCTGTCCAACCATCAGCCATAAGCGTGCAACCATTGTCTTTCCATTTATTCCGATAACTATCCACAAGTAGTTGGCACTCTTTCTTAAGGTCTCCTAATAAATGAACCCTCAATGTATCATAAAAAGGACCTTTATAACCAGGTCCAATACCAGCAATACCATCTAGTGCATCTTTAAAGAAAGGTGACTGAATTGCATTAAAAGGAATCCTTGCATCAACAAGCCATCTATCAATTCTCAAGTCAACTTCATGTAATGCCTCCTTGCTTTGAAATGTACTTTTCAAACTTGGTTGGCCTCCCAAAGTTGATCTTGCTGCAAAATAACTACTAACTTTTGCCTTTTGCTTGCCTTTATCTCCAACAACTTGCACTTTAGATGGTGGATGCTTAAGATTAAGCGCTTGTTTCTCTTGTTTAAGTCCTTCCTCAATCTCATCACCAAAGCTCATAGAATCATCTTTAGTTTTACTTTTCTTGATTTCTTCTAAATTTGCTAACATTTTCTCTCTCACTTCATGAGGAACTTTCATGCATTTGGTAATATTTCCTGTTTTTCCAGCAAGATGTTGCTTCATCCTATTATTCCCTCCACCTTTGTACTGATTTAAACAAAGCAAGCATATATATAATGGCTTCCCATTTTCAACTATCAAATTAAAATATTTCTATGCCAGATCAGTTTTCCCACGAGTAGAGGCTGAGGAAGATTGGTTGTCAAAATTGGTAGCATTAGGATTGATATCATTATTAGCATTAATAAGCACAACATTGCTATTTACTTCAATAGACTGATTAGGAGTTGGAGCATCCATATCTAAATGAATAAATTCACATAATCACATAATCAAAATCCTACAAAATAAATAAATAATCCAGTACAATCACAATGCCACAAATCAAATTAGTACTGAGCAATAATCATCTCCAACATTTGCTTCAAATAAAAATAACTAAATTTCCTAAAAAACAAATTGGAATAGAAAGTTAAGCAAAGCATGGTAGAAGCAAAACAAAAGAGTTTGAACTTTCAACTATTAAGCTTCACAATTATGATGACTTCAGGCTTCAATCTTTCAAAGCAAAGCAAAGATAGAGGTAGAAGAAGATTTTGATGCTTCCTTCTTACCTTCAAGCAAGGCAACGAAAGAAACAGAAGCAGATGTAGACCAAGACGCAGCTAGAAGAGTTCTTGGCGACGGCAAGGCAGGCGGCACGGCGAGGTGATGCGGCACGGCGGACCCAAGCAGAAGCAGATCGATGCAGAGTTCTTGCAGGCAGAAGCAAATCAAGTCACCACAAGCAGATCTACGCATTGACAGCGCCGGCACAAGCTAGGCGATGGCGGCGGCACTGAATGGCGGCTCGTGGCGGCCGCGGTAGATGCGGATCACGAGACCCGAGCGACGGTCGATCTGGTAGAAGCAACTCGTATTTGGCGAAGCAAATCCACGCCTTGATAAGCCGTGGCGTGTAATTAACATCCTAATTTTTAACTTGATACTCTAGAACATACTTAGGTTAATCATTAGTCTGTTACTTCATAGTTCTCATTTTTACTTTGAAATACTTAGCGGAAAATACGGGTAAATTTTTTGAAATACAAAGTGAGAGCCGCGTGATGCGATATAACACGTAAAGGACAAAACATGCATCTCATAATGTCATAGCATAAGGCACATAAAGGCACATCATGGGAAACATTGAATATCATCTCATATATATATATATATATATATATATATATATACTCTGCACTTATAAGTGTGGGACTTAATTTAGTACAAAGGAAGACATGAAAGAAAATACAACATAAACATAAATATAAAGCTACTCCCTGCAGAGTGCATCTAATGGGGTAACCTCTAAACAAAAGAAGGTTTATCATAAATCATGCGGTGTGTTTGCACTAACCAAGACCATCCACGGCCTCCTGGCGACTATCCCTCGAGCATTGTACGTAACCGAGGAAGTGAGCAAGCTCCTCCCGTGAGAATAGGTGGAGCAGGGGCCGGGAGTGACTTCACGGCGACCTCATCTCGGTCGTCGTGCAAGCCTCGGGCAGTCACGGTGGGCTCATTACCACTCCCAAGAGATCCATGGGTATGGTGGGGGAGATCCTCGGAGGAGTACCTGGGTTCTTGAGATCCTCGGAAGGATCCAGTCTCCAAAAAATGGCTGAACAGCAGGGGCATATCTTTGGGGGTAGTCTCGAGCAGAGGGCCTTGAGACGGTGGAAATCTGTGAAGCCTCTCTTCTCGGGGGATCTTTTTCGAACACACGAGTCATCGCCAAAAGGTGGGGCGGGGAGAAAGCGATTGGAATGTGCTGAGAGTGAAGGGTCGACCCATGAACATGAATACTCTATAGTGCATCGACCCACAAAATGGAGCGACGTTGGTAAGGAGTCATGGTGCACCTCCCCATGTCAGGCGTGTCCACGAATACCACGAACATGTCGCCATCTGAAGGCGTGTGGAAAGAAGAGATAGAGAGAGTGAGAATCTTGCTAAGAATCTCGGTGAGACTCTACTACCATTTGTCATCATCTACGTCCATTCATTTAAACTTAAAATATACTTTAGCCAAGGTCCATTCATTTTAGGATGATCTTAATGTCATAGATGCATAATAGAGAATGTATGCATGGCGCTACCTAATGCACATACATAAATCATATCGTCAAGCATCATCATATTTAGTGGTATAAAGTGGCAATAGAAACATTCATATGGGACAAATTTAGTGACATGTCATGTCATGAAAGCTTCTCTTCCTCATGGGCGCCTAAAGACAAGCGCTGCGGGGGTCTTTCGTAAAGCAGGTGTCACTTTCAGGCGTGTCACGTCTACAGGTTATGAGCTCATGCCTTAATTAGTCGTCACTAGTTCTTACTTATCCTTAACGATAGCGTATCATAAATCATAAATCCCAGACTATCGAGGTATGGGTTGGGGGCAATTCTCTTAGGGGTGCTCGGCCCAGAGGCGGGGTGTCACCTAAGAGTATAAATTGTGCAGATGTCACATCAAGTTCTATGGAAGTACTAAAAGAGAGCAGGTGTAAATCACAGAACCATCTTAGTACTTTAATTTTCAAAATCTCTTTAAGTCCCCAAATTAAATCGGGAATTCGGTGTACGATGGCGTACATGAATTCCTTCCAAATTTGCTTTATGCCACATAAACATATATCCTCATGAATTCCTCATATAAATAACATCATTATCATTTACATCTGCATCTGTCGTCATCATAGAACATTCAAACGCTTACCCTTACGGTAGCTTATGCTTTGACCCTTACGGGTCTTAATCTTGAGATATAGTTCTCTAACATTTGTCGTTCATATTTTATGCAACTAAGGGCTCATAATTAATCATCATTCTTAATTCTCATATTCATTCTCAAATCTGAAAAGCATAGGGCAGAATTTCTAACTTGTGGTTATGGGGTTCTAGAACTTACGTTTTAAATCCTTTCTGGGATTTAAAATGTCTTGAAAATTTATAAATTAAATCTAAATCAATTATGAGACATTCCTAATACTATTCAAGATTCCAAGAGTAAAATCTTGAGTTTTAGAAAAGAGATTTAAAGCTAATATAAGCAATCTTAGGTTCTAATTAATTTTAATAATTTATTTTGACTTTAGATTAATTATGGAAATTAATTAATCTTCGTTTAAAGCCTAATATTGCTTAGGTTTGCTTAATTACATCATTAAGCTCAAGATTACTATTCTAGGGGCAAAATTGTAATTTTACACTAAAACTTCCCGGGACCACCGGGACTCAAAAAGATGTTTTAAAACATGTAAAAACATGGTTTTTAAACCTGCAGGAAGTTTGAGGCTCAGCAGCTTAACAACTAGCGTAAAAAGCATATAGGGTATTTTGGTCATCCCAGCTGAGAAAAGCGAGATTTTAAGCCAGGAAGCATTCGCGAGCCATTCAATCCCCTTCAAACATTGAGTTAGCCCTTGATGCTGAGTCGGTAATCGCCTGTAGTGCGGGCCGAAAAATGACCTCAGGGGCATTTCGGTCATTTTTCACTCAAACAGAAAATCGGGGTGTTACACGGGCTAAGCAGTTGGCGGAGGTGGCACAGCGGTGGGCAGATCGTGGTGGCGGCAGCTCCTTTGCTTCTCTCCAGAACTGAAAAGGAAACTAGGTTTTCTTTGGGTTTGAAATATTTGACTCTCAACAAGGAAAGAAAGGGGAAAACAATGGGGTTGTGTGGGTATTGTTACTTTTTTTTTAAAAACTAAAAACGACGCCGTTTTGCGTCAAATTTTTTTTAAAAAAAAAAAAACTGCCGGACCGCAAGGACCGGGCCAGTTTGCCAGGTTTAGCGGTTCCCGGGCGGCGCGGTTCGTGAGCGGTTTTCTAGCAAGCGGTTTTAAGGTTTAACCTGGCCCGGATGGCAGGCCAGTTCCTGGTTCAACCGATCCAACTGGTCGGTCCAGTCCGGTTTTCAGAACCATGGTCTATACAGACACCGTATGCAACTGTAGCGGGGTGCATGTATGGAGAAATAAAAAGCAACACATCATAGTGGATCCCAAAATTTATTTGTCACTTTACTTCATCTCCATCTCGTTTCCCTCCTAATCTCTTAGCCCATTTCCTTCTCCTTCTCAAATCCCATCCACTCTGAAGTTCATCAAACTCGCACTCCCTCAAGCGCGGTGAAAACCAGCTCTATTCCTAAAGGTTGTGCACTCTCGGTTTCCCTTAACCCACGGTCTGAAGGTCGCGCTCTCAATCTCCCTCTATTGTCTGTTGTTGAAGGTCTCAGTCTCCCTCCCTCAAGCTCACGGTCGATGAAGAGCGATCAAGGTGGTGCTCCTCTGTCGGCCGCCCAAGCTCTTTATTGGCTCTCGGTTCCTTTGTCTGCCCCACCCATTGGCTCTCAGTTCCCCTGCCCACCCCACAAGCTCTCAATTTCCGTGTCCGCCACTGAAGCTCTTTGTGTCCCTTTGTCAAACTCGCAAAAAGAGTAAGGGTGTTTCAGGTTTCAGGTTTGTTTGTGAGTGTATGTGTTTTGATTTTTTCTTTTTTGAGGAGGGGAGGGTGGGTATCAGATTTGTTGGGGATTAGATGTTTATTTTTCGAACCATTGGGTAGTCATTGATGTTCTTGCTAAGTTGCTAAGCTCTTTGTCGTAGAGCTTTGCATATTCGACAGAGCTTAATCTAGTTGTTTTTTTCACTACAATGTTGGTTGTGTTATTGACTTTTGTTTTCGATGATGATTGTATTAAGTGTGGTTGAGAGATGCCAATTTATCCTTGTGCGTGAAATGGTTGGGCGGGAGGATTGGTTTATGTTGCTGTGATGAATTTGTATACTTCTTGCAATATTTCTGTGAATCTTTGACATATGATTGGAGTTAAGTATCTGTGCATGGAGTATATTTTAATTTGGCTGCTAATTCATTTGCAAAAGATTCTGGAATTGTGTAACTAGACTTCACTTGAGTGTGGGCATTGTTGTGGATGCCTGGAAGGCTTAATTAACTTGACTAATGATTGGCATATGTATCATGTATTCATTTGGAAATTTTTCTTTGTATATCAAACTTTTTCTTCGTGTTTCGTTCTATGGCAATGCCTTAATGTTCCATAAAATTCCAGCCCCCTGTCTATCATGATAGTCTTTGGAATGAACAATCTGAAGTTCTGAAAATTGACAAGGCCATTTGAAATTTCCAAATACTATTGTTATGAAAACTGCCAACTCTGTGTCGTGCCTATTTTAGATACAATACAAAATTCAACTATAGTGGTCATAATAATAATATGCTTATTACAGCTCTTGACTAGAAGCAAGCGTGAGTATATAGTTTTTGACATTTGATTAGGGATTTTATATTTTACAGCTCTCAAACCAATAGCTTTCAATTTAATTTATTTCAATTTTGTGTTGGTTTTATAAGTAAGAGTGCCTCCTCATTATTTACTCCGGCATTGGATTTGTATTTGAGGAACAAGGAGACTTGTGGTCCAATGTCCTAACTTCAATTCTTTAGTGAGTAAACACTCAATAGGATTCCCATTTCTTAACTTTTGTTATTGGCAGAAATGCTAATATGCTATGAGATGCAAACAGTTTGTTGTGACATGATGTGGTACATGTTTTTGTAAGTTTTTTATGTAATTAGTTAAAATGTATAAATTCGATACTCGTTAAGAGTTTAATATCAATAGACTAGCAATGTATGTTCTCAGAAACTATATAAATCTAATATCTAGAATTAAATTTTATACATATGTAGAGAAGCTATAAACCAGAAAAGTGAAATATCTAGAGATTAAATATGAAGTAATGATAGAAGGTATAATCCATAAAAGAAAATCCTCCAAATGTATCTGGTATTAGTGAGAGATTTAGAACTCATTAATAGATAAAGAATGCTAATATGAAAACTTGTAAGGGCATGACAATAGTTCATAATTCAAATAATCTCTTGGAAAATAAATAAGTATCTAGTGAGTGAGGTACAGTTTGGATACATTGTCATAAAGGCATAGAGTGTTAAGTTGTAGCTACTGTGGCTAGTTGGTGTTCACTAACATATGTAAACATATAGATATATTGGCTCATTTTTAAGCCAATTGGTACAGAGGGTGCCTACCTTGAGTGTGTGTGAGATAATACTCTCTTGCATTGTGAGATTAGTGAGTGATAGTGCTTGTGAGAAAGTGCAACTTCAGTAAGTGCACAATCAAAAGTTTAAAAATTTGCACGTGTACCAGCAAATTTATGAAATTACTAGCTTTCTGATAAGAAATTACCTTCGTATGGGAGCATTTACTAGCTACAGATAGTGGTTCTTTTTTTGTGAGATCTAACCATTTTAGCAATTGTTTGGTTTTTAATTACTAGAACTAGACCAAACTAATAGAGTTAGAGCTTTTGGAAGGCTTACAGCCTCGAAAAAAAAAATATATATTTGAATGGTAACAATTTAGAATTGGAACAATTAGCACAATTACCAGCAAATTTACATGGACTTTTGATTCACCATGTTCTGCGTATTTTTGGCTTAAGATGGTTTGTCTAAAGGTTCTTTGGTCATTTGGCAAGGGAAGTAAATAGGCTCAAGATATTCATGTATAGGATTATTGATGATGACCTCTATTTCGAGTTGTACTGATTACAATTAGATTTGCATTGTTTTGGACCTTTCCATTCACCATGTACAGTGTATTAGAAAACTTAATATATTTCATTGAAACATTCTCCAGTTATTTGCAAGTGAAGTAGATAGCTCAAGAGAATGAAGCATATTTTTAAAGGATTTTGAAGAGCAGTATAGATGTGTAATTTTTGAATTTTTTTTCCTCTATGGTTACCTTATTGAAAATAGTTATTTGATGGCATAATTGATTTTATGTAGTTGTAATGTACGAAATATTCATGAGCATTTTGTTTACTGTTTGTTAACATCAATGTTTGGAGGAATTTTAGTTGAAATTTCCTATCTAATATTTTTACTCAGCTTATTAAAAGGCTCAAGTAGTCTCTTGAATTTTTTTGATGCCAATTCCCACAAATAAAAATATGACAACAGGTTGGGCCAAAGTGATTAGAATGCACATTAAATTGGATAGCCAATTTCTCATAATTCCGCCCATTATGTTGGTAATTGGTTAAGATTAAGCTGGTAATTATATGCAAAAACTAGTAATATAGCATATATAGTTGGTAACTCTTTTTAAATTAGCTGGTAATTCTTAATTGAAGCTAGTAATCCCACAGGGTCTCTTAAAAAAACTGTCCCCACCCCCATAAGTTTTACTGAGCTTAATTAAAGGTTTCATTAGCATGTAACACTTTTATAGGACCAACACCAATAAATACAAATGGAACTTGTGCTAAAATGATTAAAACTATCTTTGAATAGGACAGACATATGCTAGTAATATAGCATATATAGCTGGTAACTCTTTTTAAAATAGCTAGTAATTCTCAATTGATGCTACTAATCCCATAGGGTCTTTTAAAAAAATTGTCTGCACTTCTACAAGTTTTACTAAACTTAATTAAAGGTTTCATTACCATGTTGCACTTTTCTAGGACCAATACCAGCAAATACAAATGGAACTTGTGCTAAAATGATTAAAATTATCTTTGAATAAGATTGGTATGTGTTGGTAATATGGCATATATAGTTGGTAATTGTTTTTAGAGTAGCTGGTAATCAAGATTTGACACTAGTAATCCATAGGGTTTCTTAAATAAAATTGTTCCCCACACCCATACGTCTTGCTTAACTTAATTAAAGGTTTCATTACCATGTAGCCCTTTTATAGGACCAACACCAACAAATACAAATGACACTAGTGCTAAAATGATTAAAATTCTCTTTAAATTGGGCTAGCGGATGCTGGTAATATAGCATATATAGCTGGTAACTATTTTTATAGTAGCTGGTAATTATGATTTGATGCTAGTAATCCCACAGGGTCTCTTAAAAAAAATTGTTCCTCACTCCCGTCTTGCTTAACATAATTAAAGGTTTCATTACCATGTAGCCCTTTTATAGGACCAATATCAACAAATACAAATGGAACTTGTGCTAAAATGATTAAAATTATCTTTGAATAGGACTGACAGATGCTGGTAATATAGCATATATAGCTAGTAACTATTTTACATTAGCTGGTAATTATGAATTGACGCTAGTAATCTCACAGGGTCTCTTAAAAAAAATTGTTCCTCACTCCTGTCTTGCTTAACTTAATTAAAGGTTTCATTACCATGTAGCCCTTTTATAGGACCAACATCAACAAATACAAATGGAACTTGTGCTAAAATGATTAAAATTATCTTTGAATAGGACTGGCAAATGCTGGTAATATAGCATATATAGCTAGTAACTATTTTACATTAGCTGGTAATTATGAATTGACGCTAATAATCTCACAGGGCTCTTAAAAAAAATTGTTCCCCACTCCCATAAGTCTTACCTAACTTAATTAAAGGTTTCATTACCATGTAGCCTTTTTATAGGACCAACATCAACAAATACAAATAGAACTTGTGCTAAAATGATTAAAATTATCTTTGAATATGACCGATAGATGCTGGTAATTGTCACCTTTAGCTGTAATTTGTTTCAATGTCGCTATTAACTTGAGACCTGGTGAGCCTCTTAAAAAAAGTTCCCCACTCCCATAAGTCTTATTCAACTTAATTAAAGGTTTTATTAGCATATAACTTTTTTTTTTACCAACATCAACAATTACAAATGTCACTTGTGCTAAATTAAAATTTCCCTTGAAGAGGACTTATAAAAGCTGGTTATTTAGCATGCTTAGCTGGTAACAATTTTCACAAGAACAAAGTAATTATAGAAAAGTGCTTGTACTCCTTGCAAGGTCTCATAAAAAATAAATAATTTCCCATTCCCCCCTAAGGAATATGCAACCTAATTACAGGCTTCATTAGGATATAGCCATTTTTTTTGCGACCAACACCAAAAAATACAAATGACACTAGTGCTAAAATCATTAAGACTTCACCTTGAATTCAGGTGTCAAATGCTACTAATTTGCCATGAGTCGCTGCTGACTTGTTTTGAAGCCACTGGTACTTTTTAATAAACGATAGTTATCCTACAGTGCGTGTGTGTGTGTATATGCACACACAATTAATATCTACTTAAACGACATATCCACTTGCCAGCTCGATTGTATATGAGAGTATACATTGTAAATGAAATTAAAAGAAAATAACCATAAACATAAACAACTCTCAACTCAATTGTATATGTGGCTGCTTTTCTTTCTTTCAATTTTAGCCACAATGGCATGAAATTTTCAGATTAATTAAGTACTTAGTAATGCCTACATAATAACGATGCTTGCATAATACAAGACAAAATAAACAGAAAATATCATCTCTCCTTAGATAGGGCCTTCTTTGCAGCCTCATTAATTGCTTTTTCAGCTTCAATCTCTCACTTTCAGCTTCCTCCAGTTGATGCAGGATATGCTCCTTAGTCATCACAGCAACTTCAATGTTCTTGTCTCCTCTCTTAACGTCCTTATTTCATATGCCAACAAGGAAAAGATATAAGTGAAGCATATTCATATGCAAAATAATCTGGCACATGGTTTGCAAGAACATCTATCAATTAACCAATATTTGAAACTTGAAAGCTAGGCATAGCATACTGGCTATATTGAAAGTTGGGCTTAACTCTTGGATTGAACACAAATATATGTACACATAACTCGCTGCATAAGGCAACTATAAAGACAACTACAAGAAAATTGGATAATGTTGGCAAAAAAATAAATGCAAATGTAGTTCACACAAACAAATTCAAAAGAAATTGATCATGATTAGCTCTCCATTACCCAAGCCTCATAAACTTGCTGCGAATTTTCTAAATTTCCTGGTATTTGTGCTAATTTTTCCAATTTTCAATTATTACCATTCAAATATAATTTTTTTTTTTGAGGCTGTAAGCCTTCCAAAAGCTCTAGCTCTTTTTGTTGGGTCTACTTATAGTAATTAAAAACCAAGCAATTGCTAACACGATTAGGAGTCATAAAAAAAACCACTATCTGTAACTAGTAATTGCTCTCATACGAAGGTAATTTCTTATCAGAAAGCTTGTAATTTCATAGATTTGCTAGTACACGTGCATGTTTTTAAACTTTTTGATTGTGCACTCACTCAAGATGCACTTTCTCACAAGCACTAGCACTCACTAATCTCACAATGCAACAGAGCATTATCTCACACACACTCACGGTCGGCACCCTGTGTGCCAATTGGCTTACAAATAAGCCAACACATCTATATGCTTACATATGTCAGTTAAAACCAACCAGCCATAGCAGCTACAACTTTTTAGTCTATGAAATATTAAATGTGACCTTCGTTCATTTTCAAAAGCAAGAAGTGAGGGAAAAAAGAACGAGTACGATTCATTTGTAGATACGAAAAAAGTGACCATCAAATATGCGAAACACAAGATAAATACAAACAGTAATAATGTTATAGGCTATAGACAAGGCCATGTATTAAGTGACCTGTAGCCTGTTGCTTTAAAGTTAGATGAGGTCTTCAACAATCAAAGCCAACAACACAAGACTAGGAAATAAAATCTGCTTAAGATTTGGAAGAACAAATGCTAAAGACAAAAACCAAAGGAAAAACATATAAATGGCAAACAGAATAAGAAATCCTTATAATTCAAGCTAGAAACAAAAGAATTTCCCCCTCATGTGATCTATCACCTCCAGGACTATGTAACCAGGCATAGCTGCCCTTCCATAGTAAATCCTATTCATACAACCTTCATACCTTCAAAAGGATTTGATTTGTGAATCTCCAAGTCTGACTATCAAATTTCCAAAATCAACACTGATACATCCTCTCAGGAAAATCAAGAAAAGGAGGGGGAAATGCAATGTAAGATCAAGTCAGGGAGGGGATAAAAACTATCTGAGAATGAACGACAATTTTCCTATATACAGCAGAAAACATGAGTTGTGGTTGAAAACATGACATTGCTAAAAACGAAACAAGAAGCTTTCAGGCTTCATGTAATTTCAGAGAAATTTTTCATTAATAGGTATGTAATATAATAGTTGTTGCTAACTTATATTTTCAAAAACATGATATGCATACAAATATAAAGTGGGCCGATGAAGTATCAAATCATTTCAAAATAGGCATGAAACTTCATTATCTTGATCTACTTCATGGGAACCAAGTATAAAAGCATCAATTTATTTATATAAAAAAAAACTGTATGAAATTCTATACGCTTGATCTATTTAGTTTGAAATTTCAATTCAATTGTTAGACTTGGATTGATGAAATTATATGTTTATAAAAGAAATTATTTCATACAGTGAGCATTCAAGACTTAAATATGTTTTACCAGACAGCACGCATGAACAGAGTTAGTTATGCTACGCGGTTAAAACCAAGAGCACAAATTGCCAATACTTTGGATCTATTCTTTATGAATCATACGTAAATTGGTGTTTTGAGTTTGGATTAACTGCAAAGAAGAGTGGAGTACCTGTGATGCTAAGAGCAACGATGACAGCAACCAAAAGGAGCAACCGAACCCGCTTCTTCTGGAAAAAAAGAAAAAAAATAAACCTAGCTAGTAACAGTCTGACAAAAAATAAAATAGAGATGTTAGAACACAATCACTCACCAATAAGAGAACCCACACACAATCTGAGAAGAATAACATAGAACATGGCAAACACGGAATTGCCGAAGACCACCGATGAAAGCACAAAATGGGGCGCCAACAAAGCACAACTCCAGAGACAGTGGGGTGAGGGTGAGGGCAAGTGGTTTCAGAGGGTTGAGGGCGAGGAAATGAGGGCAAGGAAATGAGGTATTCAGTAGGTTTGAGAGGGTTGAGATTGAACAAAACAGAGAATAAAAAGTGGGTAAAGTGAATCGGAGGGATTGGAATGCGGAATGGGTATCTGGTAGTGGGGGAAGCAAATCTGGTGGTGGGATACCAATGATTCTGCAGCGCCAATGAGGGTGGAACGCCGACGAACATGGAACCAGTGGTGAAGGCTTCTCTAACGAATACTAGGGAGGTGTTTGGGGTAGAGGTAGCAGATGGTGTGAGCTGCCTTTGAGTTTGATGAAGTAAGAGAAGAGAGTGAAGCGGAGGGGGAACGAGGAAGAGAGTATGCTGAGGGGAGGATTTTTCTTTCTAGCGGGGAAGAAAGTATGCTGGGAAGGAAGGAAACCAATTTGCAGGGGAGGATTTTTCTTTCTAACCTAAACTATGGTGGACCGGAATTTTCAACCCCATACATGCACCCTCTATAGTATGATACGGTGGCTATATGGGACACCAAAATTGGGTGTCAAATTAGCATTGTTGGTTAGCTTAAGTACTGTGGATCTGCATACCCTGAACCTAAAAGAAATAACATCCAAAGAATTGTTCTGTAAATAAATTTATGGAGTCCCGTTTAATACGAGGTTAGGAGTGTAAAATGGACATTTTAGCATCAAAAGAAAAAAAAAATTATTATTAGTGAATTTATATTGATGATATATTTTGGTAATATTGAGCCAAGTTTGATTTATTTAGTTTATTAGTTTTTATTTAAAATGTTTCAAGACTTATTTTATTTTAATGTTTGTTAAGCCTAATTGTTAGTGTAGTAATTTGTGTATAGTCTAATAGGATTAGGAAATAAGTTTAATCTAAATAAGAGGTATAAATATCTCCAAACTTGGCAACCACTTGGCTTAGCTCAGTTTTTGATTGAATGAAATTTCCCTAGTTTCTTTCAGAAACTTTGTGCATATAAATGAGGTTAAGTGATTCCCTTACCTTGTTGCATCAGGAAGCTGTATATAAGATTACAAGGTAGAGTGATTCCCTTGTGATATTTTATTTGATTTTCAATCCTATCTTCCATATCAATTGTGTGTTGGGGTTTCTGGATTTTTTGATATCCACAGAGTTCGACATTATCAGTTTCAAGCATTAGATAAATTCTTATTTATCTATTTTTATTTTTTCTTTCAATTTGACATCATCCTCGAATTTTTTTTTTTGGGTAATTGTTCTTCACTGCCTTTCTTTTTGTTTCGGTTTCAAAAAACAAAAACTTACCTGTTCCTATCTTTTTCACATACATCAACTCCATCCTTTAGAGCGTGTTTGGTTTCTTCATTTTCATTTTCACTAAAATTAAAAAATAAGTATGAAAATACATTTCTTTTATTAAAGAAAATATTTTCATTGAAAATAGAGTAAACCCTCAAATTCATCTCTAACAATTTCTTGAACAATTAAATTGGTCCCTAACAATAAAAAATTAATATCGAGATCCCTCATAAATATAAAAATAGGACACCATAAGTCTCTGACTCACTTAAAAATCTGATGTGTCATCCACCTGCCCACATGACATGCAATTTATTAACCTATATGATGGTCACCAGCCCTAATCATCACCTATTTGTTTTTTTCTTTTGTTGCCATCATCATTTATCTGTTAAAACAAGCCCTTTGATTTTTGCAAAACCCTCCCCTTGCTTTTGTTGTTCCTCCATTTATTCTCTTACTACGTCACATCCCTTCTCCATTGAATTCTCTTTCCAAATTCCTCCAGAATGCAAACCAAAAAGATTAATTTGACCATTTGAAACAGAGTCATTGCTAAAATCATTTCATGCCCATGATAGTCAATTGATAAAAAGATAATTCAAGGAATATGGATGCACATTGAAATGATAAGTTGGTGACGAGTCTAGTGTATTTTATATAAAAAAATAACGTCTTTCGATTAACTGTTGGACTTGATGTACTGAGCCATGTTCAGCTATTGTCTCTAGTGTGAGGAACTATCTGGTCAGTTTCTTGGCAAAAGTTAGCAATTGTTAAATGCGGGTTTAACAACTAGGAAGGCAGAACTTGGCCTAAGGGAGAATGACTAGGAGGGTGGAATTTGGAAAGAGGATTTAATGGAGAAGGGAATGTGGTGTGGCAAGAGAATTTATGGAGAAATGATTAAAGCAAGGAGCGAGGGCTATGTTTAGGTTTAATGGGTTATTAGTGAAATTTTTTAATGTTTTGGAGAGGGATTTGCAAAAACCAAAAGATGCCTTTTAACAAATAGGTGATGATTAGGATTAGTGGGTGTCACATAGGTTAATAAATTACATGCCATGTTAGTAGCTGGGTAACACATCAGGTTTCCAAGACATGGACTTGTGGTATCCTATTTTTATAATTGTAAAGGATCTTAATATTAATTTTTTTGTTCAGAGACCAATTTGGGAGTTTACTCTTAAAAATATTTTCAAAAGAGATACAAAACTGGAAGGGACATTTTCACATTTTCATCCTTTTCAGTTGTTACTGTTGGAAATGTTTTCAAATGAAAACGCGGTGGCAGTGTTGTAAATATAGTGTTTCCATTTTTCTTTCATGTTTTGCTCTGTTCGAATCCCACAATACCTACTTTTGCTTTTGTTTTTAATTTTTTCAATGCTTCTCGCACAGCGAGAGAAAGAAAGAGAGAGAGAGAGAAAGCTGTCTTTCTCCCACCCTTTTTCCTTTGTCTTCTCCATCTACGACGACTAGATTTGTCAGCCACCACACCAATGCTACCAACTGAAGACTCAACTGAGGCGGCGAACTATGGAAGTCTGTGAACCTCTATTGCTATTGAAAATAGGGTAGAAGGAAAGGGTGAGGTGGCGGTCAAGGGTGCAGTCGGAAGGGCCGACGATGGACCTTCGATTGTGCCCCTAGCAGAGCTCACGTTTTGCAGTGGTGGCATCCTAGCTTGCGACAGGGAAGACAATGGCGGCGTCAATCTAGGTGGAGGCCGCAATGCTTTCCCTGTTTTATTTTCTTAGTCAATGCTCAAGTCAAGGCTATCAGAATAAGAAAAAGAAACAGAATTGAAGCAGTGTTGTTGCAGGTATTGCAGTGTTGGTGGTATCTGGCAGTGCTATTGTAGGCGTTGCAGGTGCTGGGTAGCACAGAAGTTTGAAGAAGACACTGGTAGGGTGGGGAGTGACGGGGCTTTGGCGGTAATGATTTTTATTATTATTATTATTATTATAAGTGGGAGGATTGATGAAAATTGGGTTATGTTTTTTATATTTTAATATAAAAATAATTTTTCAAAACAATATAGAAATCCATAAATTCATATATATATATATATAATAAATAAATGTTTATACTATAAAATAAATAAGATTCAATATATATTATAATGGTATAAACACAATAATAAATATTAAAATGTAAAAATTAAATAAATATATTATATTAAATTTGATTTAAAAATTATATTTGCAAGGAGAAAAATCAAACATAATTTTTATTGTAATTAAATAAGTAATAAAATAATACTTTTTATTGGCAATTATTTAATAACAGATATAATATTATTGTATCAAATTTGATTTTGAGAAATATATTTTGAAAATAGACAAACCAAACATATTTTCATTGTTTTTACTTTCTGAAAGCAGAATCTACCTTTACAAAACAAACATATTTTCTAATTTAAAAATCTGAAAATGAAAATCATTTTCAGAAAATAAAAATACAAAATGAAAATAGGAAATATTTTCACAAATCAAATGCACTCTTACCTTTTCTATCGCTTAGTGGCGTAAAGCGCAGAAGCATCAGCGTGCAAGGAAAAAAAAAAAGAGCAGCAGCGAAAAAAATGGGGCGCTAAAAAAAATAAAAGCCAAAAAAGTTGTGCCGACAAAACAAAAAAAACTATTTTCAATTCTTTTCTTTTTTTTTGGACTTTCAAATTTTTATTTTCTTTTATCTCATTTAGGTCCTTTTTTTTTCTTTTGAGTTGATCTCATTATTTCTTTCCAATTTTTTTTTGTTTATTCCCTGTGTCATTTAAATATTATTTGGAACTTTACCTTGTTTGTGTTTGTTTGATTTCTGAAGTGCAACATTTATAAGGGGCCTAGAATGATAAAAGGCAAGAGTGGTAAGTACAAAAGAGGATAAAAGCCATATTGAGTGCAAACACGAGCGTATACCCTTTGAGTGAAACACGTGAGGAATTGCTTTGTGAGATTTTTTTTATTGCTTTGTAGATTGTTCAAATGGCTATTAACATATCTGGGAGTGATGCTAATAGAGCGAATGTCATAAAGCTCATGTACAAGACCTTTAAGCAAATACATAGTAGATTAGATAATATGGAAGCGTGACTACAGGAGGTGTCACAATCTAAGTCCAAGGGAAGTATCAAGGCTATTCCATGGAACCGGCATCGTCATAATGATTCTTCTCATAAGCAATTTGAGGGGGAGCTTGATGCAACTAATCTTGTCTGACATAAACGAGTTGGGGATAACATAAAGAAGAAGTATCTGAAATCACACCATGACAAAGGTACCTCTGCTTCATCTTCTCGTACTGGCACTTCAGGCCATTATGATATTATATGCTTTCGATGTTTGGGATTTGGTCCTTGTGCGTATAATTTCCCAATCAAAAAAACCTTGGATGTTAGAAAAGGTGAAATTATGTCTGATTCTAATGATGGTTCTAAGTCTGTTGAAAGTGATGTTGTGCTATTCTTGAAGGATTGCTCTGCTAACGATGAACATGTTGACAATGTTGAGCATGGTGAAACTCTTGCTACTAGGCCTAAATTAGGTTTACAAGTTCATGAAGAGGACACCCTAGAACACAATGCACATATTGTTGTGCCATTATCTCCCAATGAGGTATATCTTGTTCAAATCAACAGTCGGCAATCTTCTCTTGGGAATTTAGAGTGTGAGATACAAGAAAAAGAAGAGCAAATAAAGGCCATGAGAGAAAAGCATGCAAAAAATGGCTCATTGGTGTATCCAGCGGACTAGAGCGTATGAGAAATGAGTAGGGTGATAGAGTTGAGGGGATACAATGTTTATATGCAAAAGAGAAAGATTTGCAGGGTGTTTTGTTCAGCACTTGAGCTTTTTTTCCAATTTGGTTCAAAAAAATTTCACTGTCTTCTATTATAATTCATCCCAATTTTTCATGTCATTTTGTCTCCTTGTTGCAAGAATTTGAAAATGTTATATTTGATCGTGGACCATGTTTGGTGCTAGTGAGGACAAGTAGAAATGATTACAAGATTCGAGGACGAATCTTTTTTGAGGAAGGAGGGAATGATATGAGCTTAGGAGTGCAAAATGGACATTTCAGCACTAGAAGAAAAAAATATTATTATTAGTGAATTTGCATTGACGATATAGTCCGGCCATGTTGGGCCAAGTCTGATCTATTTAGTTTATTAGTTCTTATTTTAAAATGTTTTAAGACTTATTTTATTTTTATGTTTGTTAAGCCCAATTGTTAGTATAGTAATTTGAGCCTAGTCTAATAGGATTAGGAAATAATTTTGACCTAAATAAGAGGTATAAATACCTCCAAACTTGGCAGCTACTTGGCTTAGCTCAGTTTTTGGTTGAATGAAATTTCCCTAGTTTCTTTCAGAAACTTTGTGCGTATAAGTGAGGTTGAGTGATTCCCTTACCTTGTTGCATCAAAAAGCTGGATAGAAGATTACAAGGTAGAGTGATTCCCTTGTGATATTTTATTTGGTTTTCAATCATATATTCCATATCAATTGTGTGTTAGGGTTTTTAGGTTTTTGATATTCAGGGGTTCCGCATCACCGTTGGTATCAGGAAGGAAATTCAACTTTATTAAAGATCAGTTTGCTGATAAACTATAGGTCCTTCTAACATGAGCAGGTGTTCCATGCTCCTTTGTCCGTATGCATGTATTTGTTGTATAGGCAAAGAGTGGGGTAATTCCTTGAAATTGCACATTGGTCCCAACCCCCCAAAAGGAAAAAAAAAACACAAAGTTTGAGCTCATTCTCTCTCTTTTTCTTTCTCCCTTTCTACCCCCTTCTTATCACATGCCACCATTGACCTTCATTTGACACGATTATCGATTCAACTGTAGTTATTATTTTTATATAATATATATAATTACAAATAATAAATGTTTAAATAATAATATTTGTTTTTAAATTTATAAACAAATAAATTATCTATGATGTTATTTTTTATTAAACATTAGTTTAAGATTAAAATTATTTAAATAGTAAAATCATAGTAGTATATCACATGATAATGTAACATGTGACACATTGTCATGTGAAACATTATATAATATTAAAATATTAATAAGCCTTAGGTTCATTTGACACACCTAATAAGATAATAAATAATATCATAAGATTTGATAGGATAAGATCTAATGAACTGTTAATTCTATATAGTATTTGGTGTAGCATACTATAAAATATTATATTTTATATGCTATAATATTATTATTTATTTATAAATAATTCTAATATTATAATACTATAATATTATACAGTGCTTTATAAAGCATTCTACATGCATTCTTATTTAACGTCAAACTTGAAGGAATTAAATTTATTATTTTATTATTTTTTATTTTTATATAATTTACATAATTACAAAGAATAAATGTTTAAATAATAATACCAAACTTTACATCAAAATTTTTTACTTCAATTTTTTTGTTAAATATTCATTTAAAATTAATTTTTTTATAACAGTGAGACAATAATGTTATAATTTCAAATGTGTCTCACTCTCATAATATAGTGGCAGTGGGGATGTTAATAGGTGTACAGTAATTAGGGACCCATCTATTTGTTATTCTATGATTTGACTTCTTTAAAGTCAGAAGATTAGTAAAATGCATAAGTGATGAGTTACTCATCTTTAGATCAATAACTCTAAGTATATATGCATCATGTGTGGATCTCACTAAATAATCTAAGGGTGATTAATCCTTCACTTATATACTTTACCAACCTTCCTACGTAGTGTCAGGATTATTTTTAGTGATTTAAATAAAGGGAGAATAAATATTAACAATTGCAATACAAATTCGGATTGGTTTTATTAATAAATTTTTGGTACATATTTACATTAGCAAAAAACCTTTTCTGATGAAGGTAGGGAAAATATTGCATCGAATAATGTAAAACGTTGTATAATATAAAAAATATTAACAAGCGAAAAACATTATGGCCTTATTCTATTAGTATGTATTAATTACGATATGGGATGTTATCTCAACTACAAATAAGTGTTATGTTTAAGTAAATGCTAAAGTAAATAATTGATTCCTAGGTTTGATAAAAAAAATTGTAATTCAACATAAAATATGATTTTGTTTTTATAAAATGCTAAATATGATAATATTTATTAAGTAAACAATTATGACATTCTAACTAGTGTGGGCCATATAGATATTTGCAGTAGCTTCAAAGAAGGAACTGATTGTTTAGAAACACTTTTCGTCAATTTCGATGAATCTTGAGTGGATTTGAAGAGGTTGAGGAGTTTCTTCACCATTCTCTATTAGCCCTTAGGGTTCATAGATGTGTAATTTTTGAATTTGTTAGCTCTATAATTACCCTATTAAAGATGGTTTATTTGATAGGACAATATTGATTGCTATTATCTAAGATAGGTTGTAGTGAATGGTACAACAAGAAAATCTTGAGTTACCCATTGTACATTTGTCAATTGTGTAATCAAATATATTACTGATTTTTTTTATATAGATATAATATATGAAATATTGATGAAAATTTACTTTACTCATGGTTAACAAATCTTTGGAGGAGTTGAAGTTGAAGCTTCTACTCTCGTATGTCTTACTCAACCTATTAAAAGGCTCCCGTAGTCTCGTAAAACTTTTTTTTTTGTGCCAATTCCTCCATTATACCTGTAGCCCTTTTTTGGGGATCAATACCAATAAATAAAAATGACACTAATGTTAAAATAACTAGAATTCCTCTTGAATTGGACTACCCACTGTTGGTAACTTAGTATGGTATACAGTAATTCATTTTCAAAATGTCGGTAATTCTATGAAAAAGCTAGTAATCATGCAAATCTCTTTGAAATTTTTTTTCCAATCCTATAAGTCTTACTCAACTTAATTAAAGTGTTCTGTAGCTTGTAAGCATACCAATATTAACAAATAAAAATCATACCAGTGCAAAATGATTAGAATTCGCATTGAATTGGACTGTCCGTTGTTGGTAAATTGGTGTAATACGCTGGTAATTCATTAAGAAGGCGTTGGTAATTCTGTACAAAAGATAGTAATCATGCAGGTCTCTTCAAAAACATTTTTTCCTAATCCCATAAGTCATACTCAACTTAATTAAAGTCTTCTGCAGCCCTCAACCCCTTCTTTTAGGACCAATACCAACAAATAAAAATGACACTAGTGCTAAAATTATTAGAATTTCCCTTAAATTAGACTGTTAGATGCTAATAATTTAGCATGATTCGCTGGTAATTGTCTTTGAAAGCACTGGTAATTATTGGAAAATGCTAGTAATGTTTTCATCCTAGATTAGTCAACTCATTTATCAAATTAAGTATCATTCTTTTCTAAATTCAAATGTCACCCTTACCTTTCTATATTTTCACTTTCCTACCCTCCCCATCATACTCCACAACTCCTCCCTCCCCATCTTAGAAGGCTCTGATAAACTACTTCTTAGACGTTGTTTTATTAGTCGATGATGTCTCAAAGAGCACTGTACTAATAAATTAGTTTCCTATGGGAGTGTTTGTTTTAAGGTCTGAAATGAGAAATCATATTTTCAAAAATGATGTTCCCAAGAGTGTTATTTTTTAATATTTTAAATAAATTATTTGTTTAGCATTAAATATTTTTAAAATTATTTGTTGTGATTTTAAGGAATAAATTTAAAACTTATTTATTTTATAATATATAATATATATTTCTAGAAATATATATATATATATATATATATATATATATATATCATTGTTTTCAAAATACCCCTAACACATTTTATTATTATTACTTCTACTACTACTATCACCATCCAAAATTCAATATAAAATTAACAATTAACTTTTTAAAATTTATTCATCATATCCAAATACAAAAATCAAAGAAAATTCTAAAAAAAAATAATCATGTTAATTGAAAATTACACTTCCAAAAAGGAAAAAAAGAAGCAATCATAAATTCAAAAATATTTTCACGTCAATATAAAATTAATAATTAATTTTTTAAAATTTTCCTATCTCGTCCAAATCTAATAATCAAATAAAATACTTAAAAAATAACAACTACATCAAATAAAAATATACTTCCAAAAAAAAGAAAAATAAACAATCATAAATTTAGAAATTTTTTTCGATCAAATAATTATGGGTTTGAGAACCTAATAGATATATAAAGTGCAGATGAGCTCGGGTAAATAAAAATTGTGCCACTAGAAAAGTCAAATAATTCAGGGATATTTTTATATTTGCATTTAATAATTGTCATTCCTAAGCCATGGAATTTTTTATTTCCACATTTGTTAATGGGAACGATATCTCACTAAATTATAGGAAATCTTCTTTGAGGGAATAATTGATGTCCAGGAATAGTTTTGCAAATCTTGTAACAAGAAAAATATTATTTGCACTAATAGGATGCGGGATACCATGCTGACCCACGCCTCATTCACCATTAAATGAGATGCAGATCCTATTTGAATAGGGTCTATATTTCAACTAATGATGGATAAAGTATGAGTTGATATGATATCCCACACCCCATTAGTATAAAGAACACAACTCTTGTAACAAACATGGGCACACATCATTCCCAAGTTGTTATTTCCTAAAATAAATTAATATACCTTGAAACAAACTCCTTGTAAAAGTTTAATTCAATGACAAATTAACTCCCCCAAAAATTAATATCTTCACAAATTAGTTCCTAAACAAATATATTTTTTACACTAACAAAGTCCTTGACGAGTCAGCTTATCAAGTGAATTGATCTTTAATGGTCAAAAATGTAATTTTCTTTGATAAAAGAAGTGCTCAAGCAAGCCATGGGAACTGCGAGCAAGCCACAAGGAGTACGAGTCAAAACAGTAATTTACCCTTATTACATTAATAATTTTGGATCATCAGAGTGACTAATGATAATTTTGGCGCACTGAATTATTCAATCATGTGTTTTTATTTGTAGGACTTTCAATAATGATTGAATTAAGCACTTCTATTAGTGTGACAATACATGATTTGATGCCGCTACAATGCTAGTGAAAATAAATTCTTAGTGATAATACTATCCCTCCATTATTTAATTGTATACATTAAATCCTTCCCTCATTTATAGGTAAATGTCTACTTTTAATTTGACACAAATATATTTTTGGTCTCTGTAAAAGAAAATTTTATTTTAATTCCTAAAAAAAATTATTTGGCTTGGTCAAATATTTTTATAGCTGCTTGATTCTAGTCCATGTCTTTGAACCATCTATGTTAAATACTGAATTAAATACATATTATTCAATTGTACACGGCAGCCAAAAATCACACACAATGGAAGCTAAAATCAATCAGCTTTAGAAATATTTGGATCGAAACCAAATAAAATTTTGACAATCAAAATTAAAATTTGCTTATTTTTCATGAACCAATATGTAAACCTTTTAATTTTTCAACGTGTATCTCAATAGGTGGCACATAAGATTGCATTTATTTTGATTTATTTTTAAGAAAAATTAGCTTTCATGAATTATTCATAATAATTTTTGTTTAGAAGTTAAAAATAGATTTTTTTTTTGTAACATTTGTGTACTGTAACACCCTAACTTATAATACAATACGCGTAGGACACATAATGGTTATGCTTTAGTTGTTACTATTTTCGTCTCAAAACTTTACTTGATTTTAACTTTGAAAATATAAGCCTATGGAAAATATGACCCATTTTTTTTCTTTTCATATTTGAAAAACTAAACTATGAGCTATTCACATATAAGTTATAGTGCATAAGTATTCATCATATAATATGTAATAATAATAATACGTCTCATCCAAGTACTCCTAACCAACCGTCACATAACATACATGCAAAATCACAGCAAAGCATATCATAAATTGAGAACATCATCATGGCATATCTTGAACTGGAAATATTATATCATATAATAATAATATGGTGGCATTCCATAAGCATACTAACAGGATAAATATACTGAGCCCACCAATAGAGGTTCAGTATACATTAACTTGAAAGCTAAGCATAACTATAACATAACAAAATCAGTCATTAGTGCACGTCCACCAAAAGACTTAACTATGAACATGCATAAAAATGAGATAGACCCTAAGCGATTGCAAGAAAGAAGAATATCTAAGTCATCATACAATTTACAAATAAAAACATCAATGGTGATTTAAGTCTCTAGGCACATAACATTTCTCCTTCTTTAGATGACCTATTCTTTATCTTTGCTCTAGCCACCCTATATCTCTTTATTCTTTCTTTCCATCTTTCTAAGGCTATGAACTCATATCTAACTGATCATAACCAGCCTAAAAACATAATATTTTCTAGACATTAATGTAAAATCCTAAAAATTATTTAAAAATTAATTTGAGTTTTATTAGTCATAATTTAAAAAATTTAATAGTTTTAGCAACAATGAGGATAGCCTAATGGATGTGTTTAAAAAAATTTCAGCCCAAGCATGCATAGTAACATTGCGGGCCCCATGGACCCGTCGGGACAGTCGAAACTCTAGCATTGGGGCCCATAAATGCCTGAAATTGAGAAATTATAGGATTAAGGTTAGCAATAGTTAGAAATGAAGATTTTATACCTGTAATTAATTTTCAGGCAATATTTAATTAATTGGATACAGTGTTTTACCCATTTAGTGAAATTTTGATATGCAATTTTTACATTGAAAGAAAGCTTAATTTTCAAGATTTGGATAATGTCTATCCATTTAAACCAAATGAATGGCTAATATTAAATCTTGATTAACAAGATCAAATCCTAGTCATCCACCTTATTTTCTTTTCAGAAAGAATTACCTAATTGACTACATGAATGCTATCTTTATATTAGGATATATTCAAGCCATCAAACTTTGACATTTTTCTTGTCATTCTTGGCTATGAGCAAAAGGAATACAACCTCCATTTCTTTCCTTCCAAATCTCAATTAACAAGTTTCAAGCTTCAAAAACCATAGCCTAAAGTTGCTAAACACATAAACTTACTTCACAAAACTTACTCTACTCATCACCACCTACAAAACTAACCTATTGAAATTCCAATTGTTTACCATTTCTCACATTGATACCTCATTACCTTGCTGCCTAAGGAGGGTTTGGGGTTGATTTGGTAGCCTTGAAGTGAAAAGAAATCACTTGGAACAAGCTTTGGAGTTATAAAACTTTAAAGTTTTCAAAATAGGGCTCTTAAACCTTTTTGTTTTCAAATCTATTTTATGAAGTTTGGCTACTGATTTACTTGATATTTTCTAGTTTTATTGTGTGATTACACACACACACACACACACACACACACACATATATATGGATGTATTTGTTTTAGTGTAGTAGTGTGGTGAAAAATTATTTTTTATCAAAAGAGATTTTGATTTGGGATGCTGGATTCTCAGATTGATCATAGGCAAGGATTGTTCATGAATTTTCTGGTGTAATTGTGGGTATTTTTATGAGTTAGAAAAATTATATGTTGAAGCTAACATCTTAAGCTAGTCCCACAAATTTTCTTGAGCTATGTTTTAGACTTTTATTGTTTGAAAAAAATCAAGAACCAAAATGATCTCTATGTTGCCTGAATTGTTGGAATAGAAGCTGTGAATTCTACTAATTTTGTTACCATAGGAAATGAAGAAATTTTGACAAAGTGTTGGAAACATCTTGAAGTTCATCCATGATTTTTATTCTGAATTGATTCAATCATTTGCTAGGGTTAAAAATTATGAATTTTCAGTTTTGAGTTGAGACTAAGTGGTCTCTGACCACCAAATTTGTCTAATTTTGTTAACATAGTTAGAGAATAATTCTTGTTCTAAAATTTTTACAAGACCTTGGAGACACATTGAAGTGTCTTAGAGAATTTTTATAGCCTCTGAATTGGTTATTTGTTATGCAAATTAAATTGTGCTACAAAAGTATGAAATCTGTCCATATGCTATATTTGTGCTAAAATGAAGTCAAGTATTGATTTGATGATATAATGACTCTTAATTCAAGTATGATGAGTATGAATGCAAGCCATATATTTTAAAGATTGATTTATGAGAGACGAATGACAATTTCATTGTAATTGAATGCTTACATGTGGTTTATGCATGCATTTGAGAAAAGAAAAGTACATGATGTAGTTATACAAGAAAATAGAATGTATAAATTTCAATTGTGCATATTCTGACATATGGACAAAACAGAAACAAGACTTATGTTGAATGAGGGGAAGGCAAAAAGAGGAACTTCCCTTGAGATATTATGAGTTGGTAGATGTATCGGCTAGGAAGTGTGTGATTCGGAAAAGGAAAAAAAATGAAGTCTGATGATCACGTATAAAAATAAGCTCAGTCTTAATAAGCATTCTATTTTTCATTTGTGGAGTTGTCCACGACAGATACCCATTGAGTATAAACTAACCTGTTGGGGGGCAGATACATATTGGGTATAAACTAACTTTCCTTATATCGATGAAAAGAGAAAAATGCATCGAGTTGAGTTCTATAGCTATAAAAGAAACTAGGTCACTTTGAGATAATTCCATTCTATTTAGCATATGCATAATCATATCATACTTAATTGCTTGATTAGAATTACTTACTATGTGTTTGAGCTTCATGATATATGTGTACTAAGTGGTTGATTACCAAAAGCTACCCACTTTGAAAAGATTGATTGTGAACTTTAAAAATGAACCATTGCTATGTAGTGCATGATCACATTTTCCTAATAAATCGAAGTGGCTAGGATGATGACATGGATTTCTTTATTGTGTGTTTTAGGGATACCCTACTGAGAATTTTAGAATTCTCACCCTTATGCGTTTGTGCTCCCATGTCATCTTTAGGTTGATCCAGAGAGTCGTGAGACTGCTATAGGAAAGATCAAATGGGAATTGCAGTAGTTTAATAGTGGAAACTTGTATCTATTGTATTTAGTTATATGTATATGTTTATAAATATAGTAGAGAACAGATGTGTATTAAAGCTCATATAAAAGCTTCTTTTTGTACTCGACTTTGTATTAAATAAATGTTTTATTTCTTTGTTATATATGTTAATAGAACCACAAATTAGTTGCTACCTGATTTGATCAATCTTGCTATAGATAATTAAGAAAGTGTCACGACCCGACCTGGGCCCGTGATCAGCACGTAAGGAATCCCATCCTCACGTAAACCTTATGAGCTCTGAGTCTCTCTATATGAATAAAATAATATACTTTTCATTCTGAATCATAACTTTCTTGAAAACTCTGTATAAACTGTATATCTGGAATTATAAAACTGAATTACTTGATATACAAAGCTTTGAAAACCTCTTAATCATACTCTGAAAATCCATTCAACGTGTGAACTGAATCATAAGTAAATCTCTAGTTTATTACATAAACTCTAATTAAATTCTACAATTTCAAATCCTCACTTGTGAGTTGAAAGTAGATACATAACTTTTCAAATACTGAAACTAAATACATAATCTGAAAATAATACATGGTTCGGATCCTGCCTGTACATCTACTGGAGCACTCTACTTTAACAAGACTCTAATTAGGTCTTACTTCAAAGTAAGACTCGCCACTGAGAACGGCAATGCCTGCCAAACCATAAGCTGAGCAACGTCTGCACCTGCAACTATGAAGAGGAAGGGAGAGAGTTGAGTCAATGGACTCAATAAGTGAGCTTTCACCCATCATCACCCACATGGGACAATAACAACCATATATAGATATACAAGCACTGGAAAAACGTTCCAATATTTACATAACATAGCTACTCTCGGGAAAACACTTTCCATGCCATGAATTCATAAACAAGCATCTCTAAAACCATAATCTGTTACAAACCATTTGATATTCTTGTCTATAATCTAATAGAAAATATATCTCTATATTCATAAATTCATAGAAAAACATCTCTAAATTCTTACTTCAACAAGAAAATCATCATTTCTCATATATATAATATCTCTCAATCAAGTATTCTCTTAAAACATCGATAATCTCTGAAAATCATTAATACTCTTTGAAAACATAAACAACAGTACTCTACTAGAGAAATAGGAATCTCTGCTCTATGGTCCTTTAAGAACCGTAAATGTTATGCTCTATGATCCGTTGGGATCTAATGCGAATATCTAAATAGGTTCCATTTTCTGCTCTATGAGATTGCCCTCTTACGACAACTTGGTACCAAGGTTAACGATCAGGGTTCAGCCGTTAACTCACTGTCTGTTTCTCTATAGCTACCGTCTAGTCTCTAATTTAATAAACATCTTGTTTTCTCTAAGTCTCTGTCATAATATTGCTCTAAGCACAAAACTCTATAATTCATGATTAATTCACTTATAAAATTATCATGGTAATTTTATGGAAATCTCTAATCAAGTAACAATTATACTCTAGCTCTATTGGTAAAATCATTTAAATATGAAAACTCTTGAAACTCAGAAAGCTCTAGTCTCATATAACTCTAACAATCTGACTTTAGCATAACTGTGACTGTGAAATCATGCCCAAGGGATCACCCATTTGCAGGCATTCCGATTTCAAGCTTACAGAATATGTATCTGGCAGTTGTTACAAATCATTTTAAATTTCATACTTCTGAGTATCATGAAAACTAAATTTTTCGAAATCTCATTTCCCAAGTTAACATCTCTTTATATCTCAATAACTACTCTAATATCTAACTTTGAAATGGAAAGGTTCAAATCGTAAATTCTCTAACGTTAGAACATAGCATCTCTATTTGACATATTTGCCAAAATATCTTAACTGTTGCTCTAAAATCATATTTCAAAGCCTCTAATCTTGAATCATAAGGTTATCATAAACTCTTAAAATATGTTTGATAAAATATCAACTTATTATATCATATGCTCTTGCAAGAAATCTCTTCATAAATATGTATAAAACCTTTTTCATAGCACTTTATAATCAATCATGGTCCCATGGTTTTCTAAAATAAATAATTCATGCTCTTGAAAATCATGCGCTTTCTTTGACTTGTCATACTTGCAAAATCGTCTATATATTCATATATTCATCTCTAAATTCTCATATATAACAAATATCATGCATAAACATACTCATAATGGTTAAAAGTAAGGCCATGAGTTTGAACCCACTCACCATTTAAAGGTGGGAGTATGTGGGCACCACCAACTTGACCTCTGAAGCATGGAATGGCACTAACTATTGCCATAAAGCGATAATGACTCAAGATTAGTCTCTACTAATTTCTAAACAACTCTAACTTAGCTCTAATAACATTGGGAGAGCACCTCCACTTGACAACAATGAGAGAAATAACAAAACCTAACCCAAGATTATGAAGGAATGGAGAGAAAGGAGACATAAATCAACCATATACACATACCTTTGAAGCTTGGGGATGATGGATTGGAGTGGAATGAGAGAAAAGAGAGAAAAGAGGGTTTGAGGGGTGGCCTTCGGGTTTTGCTTCTTCTGTTTCTGGGAAGAAGGCCCGATGGGGTTTTAAAACGGGTCAAAAGTGAAACGGCGTCATTTTTTTAATACTATACTGTCATCAACTGCTCGCTGCAGCGAACATATATCGCTGCAACAAGATTCTTGGCTCGTCTGCTCGCTGTAGCGAACATAACTCGCTGCAGCGAGGCTGTTCTATAGAATTATGCAGCAACAGCACCACTCAAAGTGCTTTGGCATCTGGGTTGTCTCACTACTCACTTATTTTACTCTCCATTAACTTTAAAACATAAATGTAAATAAGGAAATGCCCTCCATTTGGATTCAAATAAAATATCATAAAAATCAAAATCCCAACCAATTAAAATCCAAATTTTGGGTTTTAGTTCAAATCTGAGAAACTTTGTGATTTTCTAAACTTATGGGCTAAAAACGAAATGTTTGGAGGCTTCATAAAATTCATTAAAAATCACTCTTTAAGTTGTTTTATCATTGGGAACAATTACTGGGACTTTTGATCCCAAGAAAGTGGCTCTAACATATAGCCCTCCAAGGAAGTGTGAGATCCAGACTTAGCGAAATCCAGGTCCCGACAGCATGGGTGGGTCCCGGGGGACCTCAAGGCTATACGAAACTTGTCCATTGACACGTGTACCTGGGGTATCACAGAAAGGTCCACTAATTTATAAGTAACAACTCGTAAGTATAATGTTATGACATAAGGATGATATTGTACTTAGGAGGATGTTACAACTAAGACATGGGTTCTAAAGTGCGTTGGATCTCATCTGCCGGCATAGCCAGGATTTACTTCTAGGATTTACTCAAATTTCAAATCAATTCAACAAGTTAGAAAGTATTAACAGTGACATATCAACTTTACAGTTGCACATTCCTCATATTATAGAAGAAAAAGTTCATAAATCATGCTCAAAAAGTAAAAGTTGTTTATGAAGTTTTATTCAGAAACCAATGTCAATGTTTTTGTACTAACAAGGATAATTTTGACATAACTCAGCTACTTTTCTAGAGGACATTTCCTAAGACACAAAAAAGAAATATCAACACGTGTCAAGAGGAAGTAAAATCAAGGGACAACGGTCTAATTTAAAATTCAAGTATAAAGTGATGAAGCCTTCAAACGTGACGTAACTTTTGAACATCTAGCATTGAAACTCTCTAATACTTTCTGAAGCTCATTTGTTTTCTTCGTAATCAGTTTCTATAAAGAAAATCTTCTTTCTTTGTATTCATTAGAAAATATTTTCTTAGGAAAAATTGGAAAGAAGTCTCTTAGGTCATATCTTCAAACATTGTTTTATTCTTAGGAAAGACTTGAGTGCTTTTATTGGAGTGCAACACCCCAAAACCTATTCATCTTTGTACCGTGATAAAGTAATGATCAAGTGAGATTAGCTTAAAGAGGCTAATACAAAACTACTTGTAAGTGAGAGTAAATTTGACCTACTATTCATAGAATATCTTCCTTTCTCAAGTTGAGAAAGTGGTTGATTAATGAAACTCAACAAGTTTTGTTGAAAACTGGATCTAGGCACTGTTTGACTGAACCAGTATAAAAATCCATGAATAGTATCTCTTCTTCTCCATCTTTTTACCCTTTCAGCATTTGATTTAGTCTTTTTTTTATTGCTTTTGAAACATATTTAAAAACAATTTCTAAAACTTGTTAAGATTTAAACTACTTCAGAAAGTAACTTACTGAAGTTTACTAAAAATTGTTTTCTACTGCATTTAAGTGGAAATCACTTGATAGACTTCGCTTAGTTTCAAAAATTAAAAAGGATTAAGAAGCATGATTCAACCCCCCCCCTTTTTCGTATTACTTTCAATTTACAATTGGCATCGGAGCTCAATCCTCAAAGGGGTTGAGCATCCAAATGATTACAAAGGAAAAGATCCAGAGACAAGATGGCACACAACAGTGTACACATTGTTGAGGGGCATTGCATAAACAAACCCCCATTCTTTGATGATGGTGACTATGTTTATTGGAGAGATAGAATGGAGCTATTCATAAAGTACACAAATCTTGAATGTGAAATAATCCAAGAAGGTGATTACACTCCTATGGAAGTTGTGCCAGGGAATAAAGGTGAACCTTCTACTTCAAGAGAAGTTCCTAGAAGCAGATGGACAAAGCAACACAAAATAAGATTTCAAATCAACTCAAAGGCTAAATATCTTCTTACCTATATGCAACACCTCGAAATTTATTTCAAAAAATTTCATTAAAACTTTATTAATCAGAATTTCATGAATTCGATAAAAATAGTCTTAATAAGAATGATTTAGTGAAAAAAAATGGGAATAGTAATCATGTAGGCCCCATAGGCCTGTCAAGACCACCAAAACCCTATAATTGGGACCAGGGGATGCTCGAGACCAAGAAAAAAATCTTATGTTAATTCCTTAAATTTTACAAATGAGGATAAGTTAGTTTTTTTGTAAAATTGTCATCTAAATTATGTCCAGATAGCTTACTAACATATACTGTTAACTTGTTCATGTATACTATTAATTTTTATGATAATCCTAACTTGTCTCACTCTTCTAAATGAACTCGTTTGGGCCTTCTTCTTTATCTTCTCTCTCACCATAGTTCTTTACTCAGAAGAAAAATTTTGACTTTAAGTTATTATTTATTCTACGCAGAACAGAGGAATAAGATAAGTTAGAACTCACTGTAAAAATTAGCAGTATATATAAATACATTAACAGAACACATGGACATTTCTATTAGCAGTTCAACCAATAATTTAATAGAGACTAATATGAGATTTTTTAAATATAAGAAACTAATTTATTGTCCACTATAAATTCAAGGACTAAGTTGAGTATTTGGTCCTAGTTTATTTGCACATCTTTTTCCTGACTTATTTTGAAAATCATCAAGGTTAAAAAAATTAATTTCAACGAAGTATGATAAAACTATCGACCCAAAAAAAAAAGACTATGAAAAAACGTCTTCATACTCTGTTCCCAAGGTTTGTTTCTGTGTAGTTTCGGTTTCTTCTCGGCTATTTAGCCGCGGAGTATATAATAAAAATATACGTGTTTTCAATTAACAAGTGACTGAGAGTCCTAGCGTGCAAATTGTATTTTCCTTCTTCACTTGTGAGAAATACATACACTAAGCCACTTTGGCAGGTTAATTAAGAATAAAAATTTCGTACACGTAAAGGAAAAAAAAGTCAAGAGACAAAAAAATCATTAGAGTGCTTTTCTTTCAATGTTCAACTCATACTCGGAATAAATATTTGAAAATTTTATATTCTCATACTTGTTTTTGATGGGGTTTTATTCCCAAAATAGAATGTGGGAATAAGAGATTCTTTTGTCATGGAAATGGTAATTATAACTTGGTATAGTGTTTATAGGGGCATTAGATCGATTTGTCCAATAGAACTTAGAGCACGACCTGTAAAAACCTAAACAAGTTAAAGGGCCTCTTGCTTAGCCCAGAGAAGTTAAAGTTACCTAATAATTTCAATCATAGGAATCCAAACCAACCACGTTACCAAGAGTCTAATACAACATAAGGTAGATCTCTCCACTAGGATTTCTGAGACATAATATTTGGTCATCATAATCATAGGAAATAACAACCAAATGACCTGTAAAAAAAGAAGACTTGCCTTGGGTTAGATAAATAATATCTCAGTTTTAATTCGACATTCTCAACCAATTCTATATTGCTGACTCGAAAAAAAAAATTTATATTCTGAATTAATTTCTTTGCAGTTTTCAATCTCCATTTGTTTTGGTTTAGTTTTAATGATCTTTTTACACAGATAGTGTATAGGAATTAAACTCTCTCATAAATGGAAATTTTTATTTTCACTATCAATTTTCTCCATTTGATTAATTAATCTTGCTTAACACTTTCTAAATTAGTTGACGGATTCATTTTATCAAAGGACAGAATATCCTCTTTGGCTGCAAATCGCCTGACTTTAAGGTAATCAGTAAGGACTTAAGATCAGATGAATTAAGTATTTAAACGATTAAGTTTTAGTCCAACAAAATTATAGACCTTTAGATCAAGCATTGAGGCCAAAATAAAAACGGCCAGTGACATGCATACGAAGGCTTCTAGTATGACCGCTTCTAGACTGTAATTTGGGTTTGTAGCGGATACTTTTTATTTTATTTTGAATGTATTTGTTTGGCCTTGTTTGTTCGGTTCTATCACGTTTGGATATGTTTCTAGGGTTGGATTCTACGGTGAGAAAAGAGAGTTTGGGACTACCTGGTACAGGGGTTCTTAGCAACAATAAAAGTAGTTCCAAATTTGCAATAGAGACCTTTCTTTACTATCATATTCGGCGTCTCTATAATGGGAAAAGGGAGTTTGGGACTACCTGGTGCACGGCTTCTTAGCAAAAATAAAAGTAGTTCTAAATTTGCAATAGAGACCTTTCTTTTTTTTTTTATCTTTTTTGGATCACATATTTCTCATTTTTTTATCTATAAATTATAAGTTTTTTCTTTAAAAAAAAAGAGTTGGCCATGGATCAGTCTAACTCGCCAAACCCGCAGTTAGCGGTGGAGTTAAGCGGAGTTGAAATTTTAGGCCAAACTTCAACCCAACCCGCGACAAATAAGCGGTATGATGCATCAAGCGTGAGTTCAACCCGTTTTAACATCTCTATCATCCACATATCCATTTACCGCGTCCTCTTTAGCAACTTTCCTCACAGTTAATTAAATTTAAAACCCACCCAACAATGCAAAATAGTCATTTCAAAACCCCCACAACATGGCATCTTAAAAAAAAAAAAAAAAAGGAAAAAAGAGGTCCTTCGCACATCAAACCCACCAAATTCATATAGCTCATCTTCATCGGAACCAAACAATCAGTAAGAACTTGGAAGTAAAAAAATAAATAAAAAGAACCAAACAATCAGTAAGAACTTGGAAGGCAAAATAAAATGAAATGTTTACTAAAAAAAAAAGGGAAAAGAGGGAAGAAGGTGGAGGGCTCCATTTTTATGGGCACCAGCCCCGTCAAGCTTTCAGCATACCCTTTTGTGGCTGTAGATCTTGCCGCCCTCAGCCACTGCTACCATCTTTGCAATCTGCCTCCGCTGCTGCGCACAACTTTCCCTTCCACCAGCAAGCACCCCAACCATAAAAGCCTCATTGTCACGCTGCCGTGCACCCGTAGCCGTGGTGAGACTGGCAGTGCCTCTCTCTTCTATCTAGCACAGTGAAAGTGGATGGCACTACTCCATCGCTATGCAATGATGCTGCGTTGGCCACCCCGTTGTGTCACCAGCGCGGGTGAGTTCCGTTGAGAGTCACATGCAACCTCGCCCTTCCCTTTTTCTCTCCAGTGCTCTCATTCTCTCTAGCAGTGATGTAGCATCAAATCATCAAATTTCATGCCGACATCGAGGTCGTCACCAACGGCGGAGATGAGGGGGTTTATCTCATCGGCGAAGAGCTAGAGAGAGGATGAATGTAAAGTTCTCTATTGCAAATTTAGAACTACTTTTATTTTTGCTAAGAAGCCGTGCACCAGGTAGTCCCAAACTCCCTTTTCCCATTATAGAATCCGCGCCATGTTTCTAGTCCCGTCATGTCTTTCTTGGGAGAGTTGAGCATTGTGGTTATTTATCAAAGGTTTAAAAAATAAAAATAAATAAATAAATATAAAAACAGAACAAATAAAAATAAATAAATAATTCCTGCATTTAAAATTAGAAAATGTTTTAGGGTAAATGACAAAAACCACCTTAAGCTTTTCCAAAACAACACTTAATCACATTCTTAGACGTGTTGATATTTCAACATTCAAAAATAAATATCCAATTGGGACATCCACTCAATTTTCATTGGATGTGATAGATAGGTGAAAAAAATGAAAACCACCATCAAATCATGATAATGGAATGGATGTTCCAATTAGACACCCATTTGTGGATGTTGAATTAGGAGAAAAAAAGATTGGGAAATATTATGTTACTGACCGTGAATCTACCTTCCAAAACGCCTTCACATGAGTTCTTTATATCCCGTGTATTTTAAAAATGAAACGTCACTTCTTGTGATAAAAGATTTCAAGTTAGGGAGAAATTTTACACAAGTACAGAAATTAGATTTCTTACCGATCAAATCAAGACAAAAATGTTGGAAGGACAAAATTCTAAGGGACTAAAATTAATATTTCATGAAAAGATAAACTTCAAAAGTAAAGTTCAATAACTTTGAGGGCATGATCAGACAAGTAGGTTCACCCCAACAAAATTACACATAACAAACACAAATATCCTACTTCTTTTGGCTACAAAGTACATACAAGAAATATGTGAATACTACTAGAGCAATTTAAAGAAACATGCCTAATTTATAGCACGAGGAGGATCATTGTTCAAACTTTAAACACTATCCTTACTATACCTCTAAAAGAGGGTTTTAAGCTACCTCTGCCTGACAAGTGTTTAGCAATATTTGCACGACACCTGTCCTTGAAATTATTAATTTTCTTTCTATATAT
Organism: Dalbergia cochinchinensis; assembly: GCA_031216125.1. NCBI lineage: Eukaryota > Viridiplantae > Streptophyta > Magnoliopsida > Fabales > Fabaceae > Dalbergia > Dalbergia cochinchinensis. Next base: position 28,822,182 of record CM062371.1, read on the forward strand.
GTGTTGGTATCCAGCTACACCTCTTTACTTCAATTGCCACTTTCCAACAGTTATATGCCAAATTGCAAATTCAAATCTTATAGTCTTACTCCATAGCTATAGACTCAACGCTACACAGCACATTCCAAGCTGAAACCCAAAAAAACCATTCACCATCACCCTCTTCTCTTTCCTTAAATCACATTCTCCTCTTCGAACATTTGTTTCTCTGAAAAAAAGCACCTCTATCTCTTCCTATCTTACCTCTCCTTTCAACTTTCAATCTTTCTTCGTACCATTAAAATTGCTACCTTTACCACTTTAACAATCTCTCCGATCTAGATCCAGATATGCAGTGGATGGTTCTAAGGCACAAGCGAGCAGTGGAGAACACGTCCATGCGATTGGATATAGTTCCAAGATAGGTCTTTGTGGCATTGAATATGCAACAAGGATGGGCAGCGCTAGCGATGGTGAGTTGTTGTTGTGCTCTTTTATTTATCCCTAAATTTGAGTAGTTATAGTACTCTTACTTTCTAAACGTGGTTTCTGAACTCTTTTTTCTAGAAGCTGGGGTAAGTTGATCCAGTTGACAAAAGAGATGATACACCAATTCTGACACTAGGTTTGACTTTAAATTTAAATTTCAAAAATTTAAATTTCCCTCCTTTTCCAGTAACGCTTAGCGCTCCACAGTGAAGTGAGCTTTCTGACGTGAGGTAACAGATCCTTGATGATTCTTTCATCTTTAGGTCTTTAATCCAAGCTTTATGATGATGAAAGAATTGCGATTAAGCTTATTGAAGATATTGTAACACTTGGTTCTCAGAGTTTGATTGATATCTTCATTATAATCATACTTCTTGATGTCTAGTGCTACTTTCTGAAGTCTCTAATCTTGGTTTCTTAGAGCATTTATTTCTTCTTCCAATTGTAGGCTATTTTAAGCTTGAATAAGGGTATAATTTTACTTCATTTTCAGTTCATATCTCTTAACATAAGATAAAACATGTTTGCACATACAAAGTAAAATATATCTCCATTTGATTAAGCCTTGATATGCTAAAGATAGAACCTATTTAATTCTTCAAGAAACTCAAGGCAACCATTAGTCGTTCTTCAAAGCATTTTCTTTAAATTGGTTTTGTTGTCATTGAAAATTTATCAACACTTCTTGGAAAGGTTTTGGAGCTAACACTAATTATTATGGCAATATCTAGATTTTTATGCGATCTATATCCTCTCTTCCTCTTATTTTATTCCTTACTGAACTCAATAGCTTAAAAGTTGAGGCCTTTATATGAATTATCATCTATGGTTTTGGAGACTCATTTATTCAATCTCTAGAGTGTCATTTATTCATTCATTATTTCTGAATTAATTACTACTCATATGAATATGAATGGATGATTTGATATGTTTCTCTTTTTGTCTTTATACAGGTGTGGTTACTGTTTTTACTACCAAAGATATTCTTTGCAATGTGTTTAATGGTTTTCCTATGTAGTTTTGGAAGCACTTTTCAATTGGAAATACAATAAAAGGATGTTATAATTCTCCAGGTGCAAATTAATGAATGGTTTTTTTTTATATTTATTTATGGGACAAGTTATTTTTTCAAACTTTGGTCTTGCTTTTATGATATAAAAGGACGTTATAATTCTTCAAGCGCCCTTTGTAGTTATGTTTCTTTTAGGTGAGGAATGACATTTATTTTTTCAATACTTGTACATTATATAATTATATTAATAATTAATATATTGCATTCATTATTGGTGATTTGTTCTTAGAGAAATGATATCTGACCATCTTTATATCTACACCAACTACTTTCACTAAGCTAGATGACAAAATAAATGTATGGAGATTGTATAATTATGAAAGGGTAAAGTGGGAAGAGGAAAAAAGAAAGAAAAAGGAATGTCTTCCTTTTTTCATAATTTGTTATCTCTCTCTTTTTTGTTTCTCTCTCTCACACCCAAAAACTTTCATTTTCTGTCTCTTTCTCACTTTTTTTCTTTGTTCTTCATCATTCACAGGAGGAAGAAGAAGAAAAAGGATAATCAAGATCTGTTAGTAACATATAAAACTAATCCTCACAGATGAAGCTTAGCTCATTCCATTTGATTTCTCATGTGTTTGTGGTTTATGTCTCAAGACATGGATTTTTTTTTCTAGTTTTTTCAGCATCAAAACGAATTGAGAATGGCTCTGTTAGAAGTTGAGATTTGTTGTTACTATTTAAAACTAGAGTTGAAAAATTATAAATGCCTGTTATGAAAAGTTGTAAACCAGTAATAAAATGTGGCAAACCAATTGAGGATATATACTAAATAGGTTACTGAAAACTGGAGTTGAAAAATTATAAATGCATGTTATGAATGTTGTAAACTAGTATGCAAAAAATTGTAAATCATTGCACAAAATATTGTAAACCATTGCACAAAATGTTGTAAACCAACTAAGGATACATAGTAATCAAGTTGTTAAAAACTGGAGTTGAAAAATTATAAATACGTGTTACAAAATGTTATAAACTAGTATGTAAAAAGTTGTAAATCATTGCACAAAAATTGTAAACTAATAGCAAAATGTTGTAAACCAATGGTGGACTCTATGTTTTCACCTATTCAAACTCTTAAATAGTATTTATATTAAACTATAAAACTTTTAAAAAAATATATTTAATTATGTAAACCAAACTAAATTTAGTAAACACAACAATTTCATTACTAAATAAATAAATATAATTTTAATTATTAGACTAATTAACATAAGACTCTTAATTAAAATTAAATTTTACAAATAAATAAAAATTAAATTTTATTAGTATATTATTTAATTCTATTTTATGTTCATACAATTATGAATTTTATTAATACAATATTATTAGTATAGTTTTAAAATTTTTAAATTTCTTATTTGATCTAATTTTAAAATCTTTAAATTTAGATTATGTCTTTAAGAATAACGTCACATGTACGTGTGGATATATATAAATGATCTTACTTTTTTTTCCACAACAAATCAAATTAAATACCAAATAAGACTAATAAATATATTGCTAATGACTAAAATTTAATTTTATTATTATATTTAGGTTTCTTTTATATTTATAAAATTATGAAAATATAGAATCCTCAATCAGTTTATAACATTTTACTACTAATTTATAACTTTTTATGCAATAATTTATAACTTTTTACATACTTGTTTATAACATTTTGTAGCAAACATTTACAATTTTTCAACTCCAATTTTTAACAGCCTGGTTAGTATATGTTCTTAATTGGTTTACACTACTGGTTTATAACATTTTGTGCAATAGTTTATAACTTTTTGCATTCTAGTTTACAACATTTCATAGCACGCATTTACAATTTTTCAACTCCAATTTTCAGCAACTTGTTTAGTATATGTCTTCAACTGGTTTACAACATTTTACTATTAATTTACAACTTTTTGTGCACTGGTTTATAACTTTTTGTGACTGGTTTACAACTTTTCATAACACACATTTATAATTTTTTAACTCCAGTTTTCAACAATAATAGCAAATATCACCTTTTAGCAGAGCCATTCTCAATTTTTTTTGTTACTGAAAAAATTGGAAAAAAAATTCATGTCTTGAAACATAAACCACAAATACATGAGAAATCAAATGGAATGGGTTAAACTTCATCCATGAGGATTAGTTTTATGAGCTACTGACAAATCTTGATTATCCTTCTTCTTCTTCTTCCTCCTGTGAACGATGAAGAACAAAGAGAAAACATGAGAAAGACAGAGAAACAAGAAAAAGAGAGATAATAGGTTATGAAAGAAGGAAGACGTTGTTTTTTCTTTCTTCTTTCCTCCTCCCACTTTTCCCTTTCATAATTATACAATCCCCATACATTTGTTTTGTCATTTAGCTTGGTGGAAGTAGTAGGTGCAGATATAATGATGGCCACGTATCATTTCTTTTATTCTTATGATCCAATATGTATAGTATGTAGTGCATGATGAGAACTGGTCATTTTTTTTATGTGCTTTTTAATTTGTTTATGGCTTAATAATTATTTTGAGTTTCATATCATATAATATTAACCCCATTCATCTATTTTTTGCTTTATTTAATCTAAATTTAGATTGAACTTGAACTTGGTGTATGATCTGAATTTCCAATGCCTCCATATTGAACTTTACTAATACTTTATAATATTATCAATACCATTTGTAGATTCAAAAGATGCTTGAAGTCTAATATTATATAGTACATTATATTTATATAGCTCTAACATGATTATTATTGCAGTTTTAAATACGAACTTTCTGGTATGTGCAATATGTTGGGAAATAAAACACACAATTCCCTACTTTCAAGAACAAGAAGAGCAACTATACCGGTAAAATAATGGCAGCAATCAAAACATACAACAAACCAAAACAATGGAACAATGCACCAAAATTTTTAACATGGAAAAATTCCCTCAATTTAGGAGATGAAATACCATGAGTCGTCCAGACCAAAGAAATAACTCTACTATGATCAAATCAGGTACAAGAGAGTGTCAAATAAGTGCACAAATCATGTTAACAACAAATTGAACCAACCAAATACCAATACTTAAAATTCGAAATCAAGAAGATGAAAAATACCCCAAAATGGAGCTATTGTCCATGACCAGTATCTCACTCTCCAAACCTATTCTCAATGATCGAATCATTCATAATGAAGAACCAAACATCCAAAACCTTCTGTTAAAGTTCAGCCAGATCCAATGGTGAACGACTTCACTAATGCTGATTTACAGCAATAGGTTATACCAGAAAAATTATTCTCCAAACAAGAATAAAACTACTGTGCGAGATCGATATCTCACAATTTAGACCTTGTATCAACGATCTAACCGTTTAGAATGAAGAACCACCTGTCAAGAACCTACTATTAAAATTACAGCCCAATCTAACGGTGAACGACTTGAAAAACATCAATTTTCAGTGACTATTCACACTAGAAAAATGCAGCAAGTGGGAGGCCGAATTTCTCTCTTTTTTCTCTCTCAATGTGGCTGGTTTTCTCACAAAATAAGCTCTCTCTACACACCCTAGCAGACCCCTCTGTCTTAGAAAAGTGGATCATAAGTGGGCTTGCTCAATTTTAGGCCTTTCTCCATGTAGGAAGGGAGCCCAAACCCAACACAATGTGCCCAATTAATTCCATTTTTTGGCTTTGCTTTTCTACCAATATACTAGCGTTTAATAGATTTTGGCCAAATTTCACTTGCTTATACGGAAATGAGGATTGTTTTGCATAATTAGTATAAGTAATGAAAGCTAAATTTTAACATGAGATTGTTATGTTTGTCATGGGTCAACTTTTTTATAGCTAAAACTTTCCAACCTGTTTTATTAGTTATAGATGTTTGTCGTGGTTATGTTTTATTACTTACAACTAAAGTTCAGCTTTCTTATCTCTCAACTAATGATACTTCTAGCTGTTTGGAAACTTGCAGTTCATTGGAGTTTCAGCTTCTAGAAAATTATGTACCAATTTTGATCCAATTGTATTGATCAAAGATATGACCTTTTACAAATGGATTGCTAGGAAGTTTTGCAGAAATTATTAATGACAAATTATGTGCTATTACTCATTACCATTTTAGGACTATTTTTTGCTGATTTGAAGAGATGATGTTGACAATGTTGAATCAGTGCAAGTTTTAATGTAATGGATTCAATATTTTGCTTCATTGATGTTATTATCACTTTAATCTAACAAAATGGATTAGTTCATATTATTGAAGCTGTTTGAAAGACTATTGGACTTGCATTCGAAGGGAAGTTTCAAGGAATTTTTTTCATTTTTTGATATTATAATTTGAGACAAGTTAATGAAGTCAAATAGCTATTTCATAATATAATATATCACTAACTTATTATTCGCTTTAATGTATTTACTGTTATTAAAATGAATTTATTTATCATTCAAGAGATTTATATTCTTCAAGTAGCATAGACTCATGCACTCTTAAATGAACTTTTTTTATTTACTTTTTTATTTATTTTGCTGCAACCATATTTCATCAAATTCAAATCATAAACATGTGATAAGAGTATGAATTCGTGTAAAATTTATCACCGTTACGATTCTTGATGGTGACAAGACACTGTGGATGACCCACTAACCACCATTGTAAATTTTTTCCCAAATCAGCTTAAATATTAAATATATAAATTACTTTATACATATTAAATACTTTAATTACCAAACAAATCTTTATTGATATCGTCATGCATAACACGGATATAACAACAGTTAAACATAAAATACATTATTTTCATCCTGCAACAAGTTTATTAGGGTATGTTTATGAGTTTGGATTTTGGAAAGAAAGGGCGGGGAAGGGAGGACTTGTGTTTCTAAAACCCAAACTCATATAAACATTACTCTAGGAACTAATTGGGTGAAGCCAATTTAAGTTAACATCAACTTGAGGCACCTCTATCTTTAGATTGGGAAGCATGGGTATGAAGGCTTCCCATGAAGCAGCTGTTTCTTCATCGCATGTCACCTTTAAATTTTCAAGATTGGTGACTGAGAACGGCAATTCGCAGTTTGCACAACTTGTCATGTAGAGACTTCTTAGAGTAGACAGATCACCGATCTCCTCGGGTAAACTTGGAAGGCTTATGCAGTTGGAGATGTCAAGGAGTCGCAAATTCGAAAGCCTTCCAATAGAATCTGGTAACCCTTCCAAATCGGTACAGGAACTGAGGTTTAGTTGTTCCAAATTTATCAAGTTTCCAATTTCTTTGGGCAGCGCAGATAGCTTGTGACAATTTGTAATACTGAGCTTCTTTAGTGGGGTAATATTGCAGACCCCATCAGGCAGTTCCACCATATCTTTGCAGTAGTCAAAGCTCAGTTCTACTAGATTTGGCAATGCATCAGAAATTAGGATGTTGCCGTTTTTGAAAGCCTGAATTGTATTACACATGTAGAGGGATAACTTTTTCATATTCTTCAATGTGCCAAAGGATGGAAGAGAAATCCGCTCCAGTCTCATTGTTTTCAAGTTGCATAAGGAACTGAGTAGCTGAAAATTGTTCAGTTCAGAAGGATGGAAACCATAATTTGTGACTATGACAACTTTTAGTTTACTCATTTTCCCTATTGATTCTGGAAGGGAGTACTGCTTGGTTCGAAGATTTAAAATCAGAACCTCAGCTTCATCTGTTTGAATGTTGGGCCAACATGAAGGGCAAGCTTCATCTGCAAAATGCAACCCATAACATGTCAGTTGTGAAGGAGGGAGGGATCAAAGGCAGATCACTGCAACTCTTATTAGCATTCTTTTTTGTTTGTAAATAAGTGCATATACTTTTGGAGAAAGGTGTAAGTATAACTAACCAGTTGAAATTGACAATGTGCTGGCAGAGATTTTTAGTGGCTTCTGTGTAATGCACCATCTAAGACATTTTGAAAATATCCTGGCAATCATGCCTTTCTGCTTCTCCCCAAGCCACAACTCAGTTGCACTTTCATTCATGTCGATAGTAAGTCTTTGTCTATGCTCAATTGGTTCTTGACTGCTTTGATAAATTGCCAGTTCTCTTAGAAGATCATGCTGGATGATGAAGTGGTTATTGTAGTAGTAATTGTCGTCGTCACAAGCATTTTTCCTGGTAAATGAGCAAAAGTAAATTCTTTAGAGACAAAAAAAATCCCTGACAAGATCAAAAATACTTTTCTCCATCGAATAGATTGATTACAAATTTCAACTCCTGTAGTCAGATTAAGTTCATGAAAATAAATGCAAAGTTACATAATGCTGGAAGCTTAAATTTGCTCCAAGATAAATGGTCATTTTGGAATATTGTACAATGAATCAAATGCTTCCCACATGAGCTACACAATCTATTGAATTGTTTGCTCTATAGAATTTAAGTCGTGTTATAAAATTAGGATTAAGCAAAACAAAAGATTTGTACCTTGCTACTAAGACATTAGCCAGATTCATGGAGTCTAATATTCTGATGATAGTCATTGCTTCTAGGCCATCATCATCCAGTCCATACAACACCGTCCATATATCAAAGAGAGCAGTAACAGGGATTCTTTGGTCTTCAGGAAATAACCCTAGGTCCATGAAGCACTTCTTTATAATGGGCTTATCCTCCAAAACTTCCAAGATCTTTTTGAGGCAGTTTAGTAATTCAGCATTAGAATCAAGTATAGAATGACCTTGTGACAATTTTTCTACCATCTTGAGCCAAAAATCATAAGGCTTACCACTAAGTGATCTACCAATCACTACAATGGCAAGGGGTGAACCTTTGCAACCTCTCACAACCTGCATATCAGTGCAAGCAAACAAACTCAGTAACCAACAGGTATGACTTGGGCACCCAAGAAGCAAGTAATCTAGCCATTTCATTGCTTTGAAGGGTCAAAACATAGTTTCCTGTAACTTTTTCTTTCTTGGTTAATTCAATGTTAATTTGTTAAAATTAGGATCTAAGTAGTCACAGCCAATTATGAGATGTTTACTTTGTGTGAAAGACTCTAAACAAAGAGAATAAGTACATATAACTGCCACATATCAGAAGGTAAGAATAAAGACCTTTTGGACAATATCTTCGTTAGGAATATATCCACAGCTTTCTTCCAAGAGAGCAACGTGACGAAAAAGAGTTGTTGCATCTTCATGATAGAGTGGTTTTAAGATACATGGGATGCCAAATTCAGGAAATGCAACCCTTGAAGTCACCAGAACTTTATAATCAGACATCTGGATTTTAAATTTCTCGATAAGGGCTTCTGAGCCAGGCCAAACATCATCCAGGACCAACAATAAAGGAGTTCTCCCAATATGCCTGAGCAAAACTACCATTCGGTTAACTGCATCTTCATTGCTTTGAAACTCAGGCACTTTATATCCACAGTGTTCAAATATTCTCTCTACAATGATCTTCATCTTAGGTGTTTTTGAAAAGGTGACAAATAATATATTTTCCTTGAATTTATCTGCGGAAACCAAAGAGACCAGTGAGCGCAGGAGCATTTGATGTCTTGTATCATTTCAGAATGAATCTGTGCCATTCATCTCAACATGTGAATATATCCAATAGAAAAATTTCAATGAATGATTTATTACTAAACATCTAAAATTCTACAAAATGAAGCTTAAAGAAAATAATACAGGTGAAAAAAGCGCTGCTTAAATCTGAAAGCAGCATTTGCAAAGAATAGGAAATGACTACGATATTCCATTTGGCGTAATTTAGACAATAATGAACTCTTTTTGTTCACATATTAACCTCTCAAATCATGAATTGGAGGGGCATAGGATAAGGTAGTATCCGTAAGCTTCAACCCCGCACTAAGCTGCTCTATACTTCAGAAATAGGAACTTGAAACACTCCGCATGCAATTACTATCATCCCATTACTGATACACTTCCACACATACTTTACTGCCATCTAATGTTTGCAAATTTGAAATAAACCCTTCTGCACCTCTTTCTGTTAACTATTTTGATTCTCAAGCAATAGTTCATGGAAAAATAGCGCATGTGTGACAGACAGAAAGAGAGAGAAGGGAAAAGAAGAGAGGGGGAGGAGGGGGCGCTTGTGAACATGTTATGACAAATTAAAGGGTTTATTTTTGGCATTTCTGGGCAAACAGCCATGGAAATTTCATCTATAATTAAGACCAGAAAGCTAATTTGAGGCATAAGAGAACCAAAGAGGAGTTACCACTTACCCTTGACTTTTTCATCGCAACAGAGTTTTGCAGCCAAAGTGGTCTTCCCTGAACCGCCCAAACCAGTCAAAACAAGGAGGGTCATACCGTCCCTCAGAACCTCCGTCTTCAACTTCCTGAGCGGCTCATCGAGGCCAACAGTGAACCACGGGTATTCAGGCACGCCGCAAGGACGCTTGACAGGCCCGAAATTAAGCCTTTTTTCGAAGTTCTCTCTACTAAGGAGCTCAAGGATCTCCCTCACCTTGAAAAGTGTCTCCTTCATATCATCTCTCAGTGCCTGCTTGTCATCAGCATCAAAGGAATTGTTCCTCCTATGCCACTGCCTGTCCCTGGAGGAAGGGACCCAGTAGAGGCACTTTTCCCACAGGAGGGCCCAAGAGGAGAACTTGCATGCACCATGTCCTCCTGCGCCGTTCTCTTTGATGAGAGCCTTAATCTCTTCTCTGGGTCGGTCAAGGTCGTCGTTGTATTCCACGATCTCCTGGACTAGAGGGTTCAGATCCCTGAGGGTTGACTTCAGGACGCGCCTGATACCTTTGTTCCTTCGAGCTCTTTCGACCTCTTCAAGGATCTTTTGTAACAGCAGTTGAAATCGTGATGCTAAAACAGCCAATGGAGTGGTATCTGCCATTGTTGACGGAGCTATGTATTTCTTTTGTTTGGTTTTTTTCTCGTCTTGCGTGTCCTTAATAATAAAGAATCAAGCAACGGGTTAGGACTTTGGAGGACAACAATGAAAGAATAGGAACTCAAGTTAGCAGCATAGGCAATTAAACGATTGGAATCTGGAAGCGCTAAAACAGATTATATATACTACCGCCAAGAGACCAGTTTCCTCTGAGCTTTCCAGTCTGTTGCGTCTTGTTTTCGTTTACCTGCTCTGCGTGGTGTTTTATTTTTCTGGTCCTGACGCGGCGTTTTAATTTTAAGTGGAGGGCAACAACCGAGAAAGGAGTATTGACAACGTACATATAACTTCCTTTTTTTTGGTCAGACGTAGAAATGTTATTTGTAAACAGGTTTTTGGAGTGTCCGCTGGGGTTGGGACTTGGGATGTTTCGGGCTCTTTGCAAATCCGTAGGAAATTCTTCATTAATTTGACCCAAAAAAGAATGATTAGCTTGCTGATTTGACCTAAAAAAAAACGATTAGTTTTCTGATAAACTGCTTCTTAAATCTCCGACCAAAAAAAAAAAAAAAAAGTACTTCTTAAACGTTGTTTCATTAGTTGATGATATCTCAAAGACCACTATACTAATACTATACTAATAAATTAATTTCTAAGAGATTAATTCACTAACAAATTAACTTCCGAAAAATTAATATCTTGACATTTTAGTTCATTAAATATATATTTTCTACAATAATAAAGTCCGCTAGCAATGAAGAAAATAACCATTGGGTACCACAAATTAATAAAACATCTTTTACGAATTAGTTTATTACGCGAATTGATCTTTAAAGGATTCAAATGGTGATTTACCCCTATTACACTTATAAAATCAAACGATCAGAGTGATTAATACTAATTTTATTGCACTGAGTCATCCAATAAGATATTTTTATTTATAAGGTTTTTAATCTATAATCTATAATATTAATATTTCAGACTCATTCTAGGAAAAATTTTATAAGTATCGCTCATAGAACAACTTATAACCCACGATTTTTATCACCTTGATTATTAATTATTTTATTATAAAAATTATTTTTATATCTATTTCATTAATATAACTAAAATATTTCACATTAAATATTGGATTTCAAACCATTGCAATTATTAATTTAAATGATATAACGGATCAAAATATATCAATCTAAATTATTTAACATTAAAAATGGATATTCACGTAATACATATCTTTTTCTGTTTTCTTTATAATCTTTTTTTCATTTTTTCAATTAAACACATGTTTTCTATATTAATTGCAAAATTTTAAATTTTGAATTCATTTTGATGTTTTGAATTTTGGATTCAATAGACTATTTAATTTCTATTCCACAACAAACCAGAATCCAATCAGATTAGTGCAAAAACATAATTGGAAATAAAAACTATTGCTATCAAGAAAGGTCCACTATAATCAAAGTATAAATCTCTTAAATTACTCATAAAATCTGTAATATATTCATTGCTACAAAAGATGACCACTTATATTAATTGAAATAAAAAATCCTTAACTTCTCTTAGAATCTGTAATATTAATTTGTTACTGAGATCTTTACTGCCTAAAACTTTAGTTTGAAATGTTAACACCTCATTTTGCTTCTCCTCTTTATTCTACAACTTTATTTTCTTTTCCATTCTTCCTCTTATACTTTCATATTTTTCATTTCTTTTCATTCATTATCTATTAATTCTCTCAAAATACATTAATTTACTTCATCTTTTAATTTTTTTTTATGATTTATATTGAGAAATAAGAATTTGTAGGTTAAAAAACTCAAATGTTCTACCATTCTTCTTTCAAGCTCTTTTTTTTCCTTCTGAGACTTTTTTTTTGTACAACATTTTTTTATGTTTGTTTAGTATTTTTAATTTGAATATATATTTTATTATTTTATACATTTAAATATTTCATCAATTAAATAAAGATTTGATTTTTTTAAGTTCTCTTAAAATAAATCAATTTATTTATCCTTTTCATTTTCATTATTTATATCCAATTTGTTTTTACCTTTCTTCTTTGTGATTTTTTTTTTTTTGGTTTCATATAGAGTTTTTTCTATTTTTATTTAGTCTTTTACTTTGTATATATATCTTAATGGTTTTTTTTCTATGTTTTATGCAGGAGAGAACCACTAGGTTGTAAGCTCAACCACGTATTATTCAACCCTTTGAGACAATGGTAATTGTATTTTTCATAAATAATTTAATAAATATTTTATTGAATTTGAGATTAATTTTATTGTTTTATAAAGGAGTATTAATGATTTTATGATTTTTTTTCTTTTCAGAATTTGAAGCCATAATTAAGTAAAGGAGATTCTATTGATGGATTATCTCAACTGATCATTTCACTAAATTTAAGGTAGTAAAAATTAAAGATAAATAATGATTGAAGATTGTGTTTGGTTTTAGTTCTATTTTTACCTTAGATTTTGTTTTGCCTATTTGTTTAGCAAAACATTTATATGAGAGGGAATTATTATTGTATGGAGAATAACACTTTCCTGAGTTAGTTCAGTGCACAACCAAGCTAGCTGATGATTTCAATAGTAATATTAAACAAAATGCATAAGCTAATCTCTATTATGATTTGCTTATATTGTTCCACCTTCTTCAATTTATTTTTTCTTTGTTATTTTGTAAGTTTTAAAGATTGTTGAATTCAATATATACATAGCTATTGAATTATAATTTCAATTCCATTTACAAACACTAATTATGGGGGATGAATAATATTTTGAAAAAAAAATTATATTTTTATTTAAAATTTTCATTGTGCATTAATATCATACAAATTAATTGTTAACTATTATTCTTCTAATATTTGCATTTATTGTTCCCTTTTTCTTTTCTCATGCTAAAACTTTAAATTAATTGATAAAATCTAAAATATTATTTTTGTATCAATATACATTTCATATTTATTTGTGTTTGCTTTTTTAAGGTATAAACATCATTAATATATTATTTTATTTAGAAACGTATAATTATTGATAGATTGCTGATTTTATTTTTCGAATCCCCACCTAACTATTTAAGTGACAAAAAAACTAATATTACACACATCAAAAAAATAGGAACACAATAAAAATTAATAATAAATTATATTATAACTTTTTTTATAAGCCTAATAGTATAAATTTTAATTGATATTGATATTCATATCAATCAATAACGTATACATACTAATAGTATTATTATCCTTTCTATTACTATTTTTAAAATTTTCTTTTTAAATTTTTTTTAATAAATCCATGAATATACATAGGAATTCAAATCTCCATGAGAAATGATGAGAACCATGACGGGGATGAGGATGCAGATGAGAGGAAAATTCTAAAAGAGGACGAAATTGGGAGAAAAGTTTCTAACTTCAAACCTAGAGCTTTTGAAAACTATATATATATATATATATATATCACTATGCCATATTTAATTCTTTGAAACTTAAACATTTCAATTTGTCAAATTCTTTTTTTTTGAAAAAAAACTTCAATTTTTCAAAATTAAAAATATTTTTTAAAAATAAATTTCACAATTCATACTTCTTTGATATTGATACTAATTATCTATTGATTTTTTAAAAAATTAAATAATTACAATACTTTTTTAATTGAAAATACACAAGGAGATTACCTGCAATAATGGGATAAAAATGGGGATAGATTTTGTCTTCTTAGGGATGACAGACAGAGAAAAAGTTTCTATTTGTTAAATAGAGCAAGGATAAGGATAACACACCCTCATTTTTTCAATTATCTTTGTTAGATTTATATTATGTATATATTTTTAATTTGAATTGTGTTGCATTAATAGTATTTGTTACTATGGATATTTATGTTTTGAATTTTAAAATATTTTTAATTTTTCTCTTTTTGAAAATTTTTAATAAACCCATGAATACCTATAAGGATTCGAATCTCAACGGGGATAGGGAATGGGAACCCATGATGGGAATGGGGATGGGGATCAGAGCAAAATTCCAAATTGGAACGAGGCGTGGGACATGTTTCCTTTCTTATGAATTCTCATTGTCATTTCTATAAATAGCTCATGATATAATTAAATTATTCAGTTATTCTCTTCTAATTTTTAACAATTTCAACTTTCGAAATGTGTAAAATATTCATAAAATAGGCTCTTGATTATTAGTTGTAGGTTATGTACCGAGACTTTTTCAGCCTTATAAACATTATATTTGAAATAAGATATAGCATATTTATATTTTTCTTTATTCATTTAATTATTTAATAATTAACTTATTTTCAAAATAAATTTATATATTCAATTTTTTATAAGATATATTTAAATAAATTATTATTTATTTTCTTTAATAGCAAATAAACTATTTTTTATTATCACCACAGGCAATGTACGGGTCAAACGATTAGTATAGTAAATGATTGGATCAAATTAAACACTTTTATTGATATGACAATATATGATTTGATGTTAATGCAGTGATGATGCATATAAATTAAATTCTTAGTAATAATATTATCCCTAAATTATTTAATTATATAAAGTAAATCCTTCCCTCATTTATATGTAAATTTCTACTTTTAATTTGGCTCGACTATGTTTATGGTCTACAAAAAAGTGAGTTTTTATTTTAGTTATTAAAATCTTTTTGCTTGGTTTTGGTTAAAATATTTCTTAAGTTGTTTGAGTTTAGTATTTTTCTTTAGACTATTGGTATTAAATGTTGAGCTAGATAATGAAGGGTCACATTATTCAATATTACATGATAGCTAACAATCACACACAATGGAAACTAAGACAAAATAGTTTTAGAAATATTTGAACTAAAGTTAAATAAAATTTTGGCTATCAAAATTAAAATTCACTTGTTTTTCATGGATCAGTATTTAAACTTATTAATAAAAACAATTTTAATGCATTGTAGATATAAAAAAATTCTTAACTTAAAATTTTTTGTGTAAAAATTAAAAAAATACATAAATGTTTTATACTAACAATATAAATATTTAATTTTCATAACAATTATGTAAAAATTATTTATAAATGCATAATTAGTTAATATTACTACATATTTTCTACATGTTTTATACTAATAATATATAAAATTATTTCTGAAAAATAAAATAATAAAGAAAATTAGTCATACGTGTATCTATTTTTTTGTTTAATCGATAACAAAGAACAGAATGAAAAAGAACAAGTTATGTATTTGAAAAAAAAAAAAAAGAAGAAGTAGAAGAAGAAGAAGGGGGAGGAGGAGGAGGTTTTTAATACTACTTAGTTTTATTTTTTATTTTATTCGGTGACAAGTCCCTTACTTTCATTACATTTAAAATTTTTGTAGCTAGTTTTTAGGTTTTAACTTTTTTTTGTCGCAGGTAAAGTAATACTGAAAACTTGAAAACTGTTACAAAAGAAAAATAATATTCATAAGTTTTGTTTCTTTTTTCCTTTATTTTTCCCCCATATTAAACATTCCAAAAGATTAAAACAAAAAATATATGAAGATATTGATCGGGTGGTATGTGCTAGGTAGATGGACCCTAATAATCATCAACTCTAGCAAACACACTAGATTGGCCGAAAAACCAAAGTAGTTCAACTAGGTTTCAAAGAAAGAAATAAAAGGTTAACCAAAACAAGAAAAAGAAATAACATTTGAACGAAAAAATAATTTTTTATGTCAACAATACTTTTTAAATGTATAATATTTTTAACAAAAATAAAATTATGAAATAGAGGGTTATATGCGAGAAAGGATCCGTTGATACTGACATATAACTTGATATAAAAATTTTTTATAAAATAGTTTTTATCAATTCAACAGTTAAATTATAATATGTCACATTAATTGTCCCTGCCAAATTTTAAAAAAGTTGGACACTTATAAGATTGGGATCAAATAGTTCTTATTTGCATACATTTAGGAAATATTTGTTACCTTGATTTATATGTATATAAAAATATATTAAGTAATTTCTAATTGGTATGAAATTTTATATATATGATATATAAAATACAAATTTCAATCCGGCAAATGACTTTTGTGACAATCAAGAGACAGAATAGTTTGTATTTGGGTACACTTAACAAAAATACACTCATGATGTGGTGGTTTCTCTATGAAGCACTTTGTTGAGTAATTTCTCTGATAACTCTCAAAATAGGATATAAACAAATACAATATAGAGAAGATTTTTCCTTCAAAGTTCTGAGGTAGAAACTTTGTTGTTATAGAAAGAATAGTGAAGAACATAGAAATGATTTTTGTAGAGTTTAGGGTTTCGACACTTCTATTTTCTTCTCATATCTTTTACTTCTTGCTATCCAGCCATATATGTAGTTATCCCAGCGAGATTGTTGTTTTAAAATAGAGTGAAGACCTAAGAGATAAAATATTTATGTTGGTCTTACACTAGGAAGGATAAAAGAGAAACTTTTCTTCTCTACGTATATAAGGATAGTAGGAAATGCGCTTTACACCACCATCTATACACTATAGTCAAGCGCCTATACAAGATTTTCCTCATAGTCAAAGTTAGCTTTTTGAGGAAGCTTTTTATCCTAAGTAAGAGTAGAGCTTTTGGCATGCATGAGCAAAGCATTTTGATGAAATGTTTCTTTTGATGCATGACTTCTGAGACATCGTTCAAATCGCTTGCTTTCCTCTAGCATAAATCTCAAGAAGTATTCACGATATCTATTACTAAAGATTTCTTGAATGCTTTTCTGTTTTTCAAAAAGCTTTCTTCTTTTCTAAAATGTTGTTACATCTACATAAACATTCATGCATAAAACATCTCTGGGGATTCTCTCTTCGTAACTCCCATCTGGAGACCAAGCAAAGTTATCAGAAGCCATCAAAAAGTGTATCATCTTGAAGAATTTATATGTCTGCTCACAAGAACAGCAAAAGCTCAATCTACGTAATCCGAAGGTTGGTCAGAACATCAAAAAGTTAGTATACTATATCAGAAGTGCAATTTGCAAGATCAGAGTATCAGCAAGTATACATATGCTAGTCTGCAAGACCACATATCTTTGTGAGGAACAATTTATCAGTTTGCAAGATTAGAAAGAAATAGGTTAGTCAGAATAAAGATTTCAAGGATTAGAGAATAATGGTTATATGGGAGCATAGAATCTAGAACAGGAATATGAGTCTGTGATGAGTTTATGAAGGTTCTTCAGTAGGTCAGAAAGTAAACCATGAAGTTCAGAAAGTAACTTCTTCAGAATGTGATGTCATGAGCTAGAAAACTCTCTTTCTAAAAGAAGGATGAAAAGGCGGGATAACTCTCACTCTTTTGAGTTTCTCTCTCCCACTTCGCTTCACCTTCAGTCACGTCATATCATTTTAAACCCCCACATCTCATACATCACCTTT
The DNA here is from genome assembly GCA_031216125.1 of Dalbergia cochinchinensis. Classification (NCBI taxonomy): domain Eukaryota; kingdom Viridiplantae; phylum Streptophyta; class Magnoliopsida; order Fabales; family Fabaceae; genus Dalbergia; species Dalbergia cochinchinensis. The sequence goes on from CM062371.1 coordinate 28,839,954, forward strand.
ACACTCATCTTCCCAAATATGCTTCCTTAAGCCACTTTGTTTTTTTTCCTAACCTCAAAACACTTAACCGTTTCTTCTTCACATATATCTCTCTGTAACCTCAACCATTTCATTTTCTTTAACCATAACTGATTCCTTTCAAACCCTCATCTTTGCATCTTTAATTGTTCTCATTTTCTTCTGAATCCTCTTCTTTCCTTTTTCTTTAATCATCTTCAAGATTCTATCTTTCAACCTCTTCCTCTCAAACATACCTATATACCGCTTCAATGGCAAAAGAAAAGAGTGTGGCTCAATCTACCTCTTTAAAATCATCTTTTCATGTGTATGATGACGTTGGCATGCAGGATCGCTATGAAAAATTCTTCGCTTCTAGAAAAATGGCATTTGGAAAGTCTTTAAGAAAAGACCTATAAGCCTTTCCTTTCTAGAAGTAGGAAGATTTTCTAGAAATAAATGAACTAATCTTTCCATGATTGGTAAATGCCTTATATTCTCATTTGGAGAGACCATCATAATCCTATGTAAGAGCTATGATCAGAGAATGCTCCATCAAGAGCACAACTTCGGGACTTGCCAAAATCATCAAAGCTCCAAATGATGGAATCATCTGCGAATCCTTACCTGACTAGGCCAAATCTTTTAGAGTTAACGAAGTAGATGTATCCAGGTATCTCACTGATTCCATTCTTCATAAACCCAGTGAAATTACCACTGCCATGTTAAGTGCTAGGGCAAGAAAAGTGTATACAATGGTTCAGTTCTCTATCAGCACAGATGCTCTTATTGGAATGGACTGTATGCTTCTGTATTGCCTGATGGCAAAAGAAAAGTGATCCTGCCTATACTCATTCTAGACTACATGATAAGTACTACAACAGAGGAGACACGAAGAACTACAAATGTTCCAAATGGCATGTTTCTGACCAGGGTGCTTCAACATTTGAACTTCCTTCTTCCCATAGAAAGCTATGAGCTTTTGAAAGGAACCATCTTTACACCTTCCTTATTCAGAACTTCGAGAAAGATGTTAACTCTCCAGATTACTAAACCAACAAGGTAGAGCCCCAGAACAAGAAGTGAACAAGCCCGAGAGGCCTCCCGGAAGTCTGAATCAAATCAAGTAAAGCAAAAAGGGAAAAGAAAACTTGTCCTTATTGAGAGTGAATCTGAAGAAGAAGAAGATATCCCCTTAATCCAATACTATGAAAGACAAAAAGAAGAGAGGAAGTAGTCTCTCAAGCATCACAAGCTATGACCAAACCTAAGAAAGTCATTAGCAAGAAGGAAATTAGGTTAAGGTGCAAGAAGATGCACAAAAGTGTATCAGAAGTCACCATATTGCTGCAAGAAGTTAAAAAATATCAGGCGGAGGGGTATCATGTAACGATATTTGATGATGTTGAAGAGGAAGAAGAAGTAGAAGAGGAATAAGCAGAAGCATCTTCATTTGAAAAAGAAGAAAGCTTGTTAATGAGCAAGAAGGCCAGACTGAGTGTTGCATTCAGTTCTAGGCCTATAGCTGAAGAATCTCAGATGGAGTCTATCATTGAAGAACCTAATAAAGAGGATCATGCAATATGTTTTACTCTCATTCCTATGGTACCGCAGCTTCCCTTTTTCCATCCATATTTCTCTGATAGAAAAAGAAGATGATAGAACATCTAAAGTTGAAGCACTTCCAATACTGGAAGTTGACACTTTTTCTTTGGTTCAAGATGTTCTTACTTCCTCTGCTCCAGCCCAAGAGAATCCTGCTCCTTCCATAGCTCAGATATTGGATATTGTTGCTGTTACTTTTGAGCCTACCCCTGCTCCTGCTGCCTTTGCTTCAGCTTCTGCCATATCTGCAAATAGTCATAAACAACCTTCTTCACTTCCATTTGATGCACAAGATGAAATTCAAGCTGATTCACCAAAATCAGGGGAGATTGTGCCTCTAAACATTCTTGACCCATGTCGCAGAGTTACTCCTGCACCTATCAATCTGCCGCCTCCATCCTTAATTGAGGAAACTATCACTGAGCATGGTGCCCAGCTCAGACATATGGAAGATCTACAGCATCATATTTTTTAGATATTACAGCGTCTATTTCTCGGCATTCCTCCTTTTTGATGATGATAAAAAGGGGGAGAAGAGCTATAATGAAGAAAATCTCATGCCAATGGATTTCAAGGGAAATGTCTATAGAATTCAGAAGGAGCTATGCTATGGTTCAAGGGAAATGCCTATGGAATTTAGGGGGGGCTATGCTATGATATGAAGGCTATGCTAAGATATTTAGGGGGAGTTTATGCTAAAAGAGAGCTCAGATTTTTTATCAGCATGCATTTTTTTCTTTTGTTATCTTCTATTATCTTTTTGTAAATCTCTTAACTTTTGTTTCTTTTATGTTTTATATAAATTGTTTCTTTCTTCTTTATCCATATATATCATGATCTTTCAAAATGCATTCTGTCATCTTTATTTCATGCCTTGTTTCATTTAAGCTCTGTTACATACATATTTTTTTTTCTCAAGCTCTGATTTATATCGATGCTCTTTCTATGCTTAGGTAATCATATATTTCTCTGTTAGATGTTTTCCTCTTATCTCGTATGCGTATGCTTTGACTTGTTTACTTATATATACGCCGGATACTTAGCTTGCATAAGTCTTATGCTTAGCTTTAGCAAAGTATCTTTAGGAGCACAAGTTGTTTGTTGCTCTGATACTCGTATTAATATGTAGAGCCTTGATACGTATGATGAGTTTAATCATTTTCTTTAAAGCTTTAACAAAACACATTATCTTTAACACACTTATGAAATGTTTCTAAAATAGCTGTGTATAACTTGATCAGAGTATAGTTGTAAATAGTTTCTGATAAGACTTCAAAAACTCATGCTTACATGTTTTGAAATAACTAAGATCAGTTAACAAGCTTCAAAACTCTCTCGATGTGTGCTGTGTTGATATGTCAAAAGGTGATATGTTCTTTTTATAAAACAAAACTTGTTTTAAAGGATCATATACATTTGTTTTGAAAATATCTTTTCATGATCTGATACTTATGGGAAACGTTTCACTGCTCAATGTAATAGCTTATCCTTGCTAATTCAGGGATTGATCCCTAATGAGCTTCAAAAACCTCACATAGAAATATGTTAAAAGGTTTCTCCGAGCTTCAGAAACTATGTAAGCATTAGTATGTGTTTTCTCCCAAATCACGAATGCTCTTTTTTCGTTTATCATATATCCCTGAGCATTCTTTTCAAAATTTCTTTTGGATAAAGACGTGCTGAAAATGAATCTAATCAAGATAAAATATCACAAGTATCAAAAGTATCTCTTGTTTAGTTTTTCAAGCACGAAGATCTTCAGAAAGCTTTTTTCCATGACAAAAAAACCAAGCTGTTTGTATATTCATGGCTTAAACCTTCTTCTTTTTAACATACTGCTCTGATACCTTTTCAGAAAGTATGTTAAGCCTAACATAATGCTTCAAGTAAAACAATGATATCTATGATTAAAGTCACTTAAGGCCAAAAATATTTTTATATGATCCATATCATGCCTTAAGAAAAGAACTTCCTGAAATCACTTTATGTGATAAAGTTGAAAGAATATGATAAATCATGCTTATACTTCAGCAATATTTCTTTCAATATCTCTTCAAAAGGTTTTCTTCAAATTGGTTTATCATCATCAAAAAGGAGGAGGTTGTTAGCTCTAGAACCTTATCAATATACACTTATTTGTTTTGAATAACAACGAAGCCAATTTAAAGAAACTGCTTTGAAGAACCACTAATATTTCTCTTGAGTTTATTTTGAGATTATAACAGGTTTCTATCGTTTAGCAAGAGCAAGGCTTACTCAAATGAGAATATATTTCACTATGCATGTGTAAACATTTTTATCTCATGTTATGAGATTTGAATTAAAATAGAAGTGAAATTATATCCTTATTCAAGCAATTAATAGCTAATGATAAGAAGAGGATTTCAACGCTACAAGAAATCAAGTTCTAAGACTTCAGAAAGTAGCACTAGACATTAGAAAGTAGCACTAGATATCAGAAAGTATGCTTACATGAAGATATCAAGCAATCTCTGAAGACCAAAAGTTACACTATCTTCAATCAACACAATCAAAAATCAGTAATCATCAAAATGCTTGGATTGAAGATTAGAAAGTAAAGACATCATCAAGGAATTGATTGCACACGTCAGAAAACTCACTTCAGTATGGAGCACTGATCGCTACAAGAAAAGGGGGGAAATTTGAATTTTGCATTTCATCTTTTCAAGTCAAACCCAGTTTCAAACTAGTACGTTATCTTCTCTACCAAATTGGTTAACCACCCAAGCTTCTAGAAGGAGGAGTTCAGAAACCATGATCAAAAAGTGACAAAGTGATTTCTAAGGGAGCATCAGACACCTTAACTATATAACGGCTTTTGCAATCGATGCGACAGTATGTCAGCCTACTCTTCTAGATTGTCTTTCCAGGACACAAACGGATGATCTACACGTGCCACTTGGAGAACTGATCAAAGGTAACGGTCATAAAGGAAAGACCGCTATAAATGGAGATACTATGCTTAAAAACTGATGAGAGATTTTGAATATTCAAAGAGAGGAAACTCTACAAAAATCTCTCCTCACTTCCTAGAAGGTTCAATATATCATGTAATTAGTTTTTTATTCCTTGAAAAGTAAAAATCTTCCTTCTGCGTTCTTAATTAAATTTATGCTCTTCCTAGGGAAGAAGTGATAAAAGGAAGTCATTGACATTTTTCCAGGAACTTTTCATGTATATGTTAAGGAAACTTGAGTGTAGGTTAGTTTGAGTGGGAACCCAAACACTTAACCTTTGTATCCTCGATCTGATAGTGATCGCTATGAGATAGGTTGGAGAGGCTACTATAAAACTACCTACAATGCGATAGTAAGGTGTTCTTGCTGATCAGGGTTTAGCTTGGAGAGGCCGGTGCAGAACTACTCGGCTCAGCTTCGAGAGGCTACTGAAGAACTACTCAATTTGTGGCACCAGGTGATTTCTGAAGGTCACAGATGAGAGCTTGGGAAGGCTAATGTAAAAGACTATCCAATTGTTTCATCTCAGGTTGAGAAAGATTTTCTTAGTGGAACCCTCAACATTTGTTGAGTACTGGATATAGGTAGTTTGGTCGAGCCGGTATAAAAATATTTGTGTCCCATCTTTCTCTTCTTAATCTCCTTTATATTTATTTGTTGTGTTTTACTATTTATTCATACATTGAAATATTATTCTCATTGTTCTGATATTTATTTTATGATAAACGTTTATTAACCAGCTTCAGAGAACTACTTTCTGAAATCACCAACTATGTTTCCACTACACTACAAGTTTTACACTTGATAGTATTTGTTTTCAAGTGTTTCAGAAAATACAAAAAGAAGCAATGCACGATTTAACCCATCTTTTCATGCACATTTCCACCTACAGATGTTTGATTTTGTGGTGATAATCTAGAGGTTGAGAGTTTGAAAATTTACCACGATTGCACTTTTGTTCTGGAATGTTTTCTTGGGTGTTTAAGAATGCAAAATGTTACTTAAAGTCATACAACTTTGTTTTTTAATACTAGATGCTTGTAGGATAACTCACTTGGACTTAGCATTGTAAATGCATGGTTAGAGTAGTTAAAGTGGATAGTTTGAGTCTTGTATGATGATACTTTTACTTGATCAAGTTTATGAACCCATATATAAAGAATACATGTTTTTTTCCCTAACCCGCGCATATTAGCAACATGATCAAGACTTAGATTGGAAAGTCTTATTAAGCCACAATGTAGTAACATGATTTGAAAGTGTTTTGCCTAATTTGATAAGACGATTAGAAGCATATTAAACTATTGGATCAAATGCATGCTTCTTTGATGATTTCCCCTAAGTATAGAGCTGGAAATTTTATGCTAGTGTTCACTTAGGATTGATTTTCTAGATATTTGAGCTAAGCTATAACAGTGACAACTGTCACAATACAAAAAATTGTTGTTGAATGCAATCCGAAGGTACCTCAAAAACTCTTCTTCAAACTTGCGTGATTTCTGAACATCTCAGCTTGCAAAAACTTCATCAAGGATTTTGAACTTCTGAGTATAAAGCTAATAAGATATTAGTAGCTACTTTCTGAGGCTTTGTCTTCATTGAATTCATATTTCTTTGGTTTCCAATGAGTTGATATGTTTTTCATTTTTTGATAAGCTCCCATACTTTTTGAGCCCTTCAAACTCTTACAGAGTTTCTTTCGAAAGTAGATGTAGGTCTTCAGAGAATGTTGCTTACTTTAATTTGTGAGCATGAATGAAATTGATAGAGGTGTGCTTGATATGATCATTAGAAAGCACCTTCTTGAGTTGTCATGCAACTTTCTGACGTATCAAAATAGTTTCTAATGTCCTGACTACACTTTCTAATGTTCTAACTTACTTTCTCAAGTATCTCATATACTGTCACTCACTTTCATATCTTTTTTTGTATTCTTAAAGGTTGTAATCTCTTTGAATGAGATTTATATCATGTTGAATCATGATAATATGAAAAATATATCAAGAAGTAAATCACTATAACATGAGAAAGTTCATGTTAGGCACTTAAGAAACTCGTGTAAATCATTAGTCCTCTCTACAAAATATTTCAACAAAATTTACTTTGTTGTTATTCAAAACATAAGCGGTAATGGCTTTCCTCAAGGGTTCTGGAGCTAATAGAAACTTCTTATGTGACTTTTTGAAGATCTTTCTAGATTATTAAAGAATCTTTCATAGTAAGTTCTTCGAAGCAACCTTCTAGATCTCTGATATTCTTGTTGAAGTCTTAATTCCTTTCCTTGGAGTTGATATAGATGGTCTCTTCAACCATATTTGTCCTTTTTGTTGTATATCCTGAAGCTTTAGAAATAAAAAGAGTAACCAAAGAAGATTTCGTGGTCAGATTTTGGATGAGATTTTGTGAGTTTTTCCTTGTAGTGTTAAGGATAAAACACCCAGAACCAAAGATATGAACGTAAGATTGTCGCCAGAAAAGCGCATGAGAAAAGGGGTTGAATCATGCTTCGTTTTTTTCTTTCCTTTTTAACTTCTGAAAAACTTAATTAAAATACTAGCAAGCTATGAGCTTGAAGTGCAATGGAAACAGAGTTAGACACATCAGAAAGTGAGTTTTCTAAACTTTTTGAAAACAGGATTTTTGAACTCACCATCATGATTAGATCTAATAGATGATATGCAAAAACTCTTCTTCCCCATTTTGAACATATTTTGCAAAGGTTTTAGAGGCCTAACGAGATTCATCCTTATGCATGAGAAACATAATCTATGTGAATCTAGATAAGTCATCCAAAATGATCAAACCATGTCTGATGCTCAACATTCCTAACCTTTACCTTCAAAGCAGTGATCTCTTTAATAAAATTCTTCATCTCAACCCTCGATTCTTCTCTCTCAACTCGTTGATCCTCCTTCATCTTCTAAATTTTAGCTTTCAAGGCTTTGAACCTCTCCTAATGAGTTGATTTTAATTTTGAAATTTCATCTCACAACTTTGAGATGACTCTCCCATCAGCTTGATCCCTTAATTCCAATGGCCTACTGGTTAAAGATATAGAGTAAGTTTCAAGATTTTGACTTTTAAATGAATCTCAAGTTTTGAAAATATAAAAACTCTCATTCCCAAAGTGAAAAGTGTTAGCTCCAGAATCTTATCAATATGTGCTAATTAGTTTTGAATGATAACAAAGCCAATTTAAAGAAAATACTTTGAAGAATGACTGATGTATGTCTTGAGTTTCTTATAAAATTATAACAGATTTCTATTATTTAGCAAGAGCAAGGCTTACTCAAATGAAAATATATTTCACTCTACATGTGTAAATATGTTTATCTCATGTTGCGAGATTTGAACTGAAATGGAAGCGAAATTATATCTTTATTCAAGCAATTGATAGCTAATGATCAGAAAAAGATTTCAATGCTACAAGAAACCAAGTCCTGAGACTTCAGAAAGTAGCACTGGACATCAGAAAGTATGCTTACATGAAGATACCAAGCAATCTCCAAAGACCAGATGTTACACAATCTTTAATCCGCACAATCATATATTAGTCATCATCAAAATGCTTGGATTAAAGATCAAAAAGCAAAGACATCATCAAGGATCTGAAACCACACATCAGAAAGCTGACGTTACTATGGAGCTCTGAGCATTACTGAAAATGGAGGAAAATTTGAATTTGAATTTTGAAATTCAAAGAGTCAAATCCCGGTGTTAGAATCGACTAATCATCTCTCTTGCCTTTAAAGTCAACTATTCTAAGCCTTAGAAAAAAGAGTTCAAAAAGTAAGAGCAATTTCTGAAGGACATCGGAAACCTCTATTCCATAATGACTTCTGCAAACTGATCTGACAGACAAACAGGCTACTCTTCTAGACTATCTTTCTAAGACACAAATGGATGATCAACACATGTTCTTGGAAAAACAAAGCATAGGCAACAGTCACATGAAAGACCCTCTTTAAATGGATATGTTGTGCTCTAATGTGAAGTAAGAGACTTTGCACTTAAAGAAGAAATTCTAGAAAAATCTCTCTTCATCTCCAATAAGGTTCATATCATTATGTAATCAGATTCCTTACTTATAAAAATCTTCCTTCTACGTTCTTAATTAGATTTATGTTCTTCCTAGGGAAGAAATGATAGAAGGAAGTCATTCAAGTTTTCCCAGGATCTTTTCATGTATATGTTAAGGAAACTTGAATGTAGGTTAGTTTGAGTGGCAACCCAAATACTAAACCTTTATATCCTCAATTTGGTAGTGATCACTGTAAGATCGCTTGGAGAGGCTAATGTAAAACTACTTGCAACGCAATAGTGAGGTGCTCTTGCTGATCACAGTTTAGCTTGAAGATGCTAGTCAAAGACTACTTGCAGCTTGGAGAGGTTGGGGCAAGACTATTCGGTTCAGCTTGGAGAGGCTGGAGAATAACTTCTTTCAACATGACAGTAGAGGTTACTACTGGTCACGAGTTTTAGCTTGGAGAGGCTGGGAAGAACTACTCAATTCAGCTTGGAGAGGTTAGTGAAGAACTACTCAATCTATGACAACAGCTGATTTCTATAGGTCACAGATAAGAGTTTGGGAAAGCTAATGTAAAGACTATCAATTTCTTCTTTCTCAGGTTGAGAAAGATGTTTTTAATGGAACCTCAACATTTGTTGAGTACTTGATGTAGGCAGTTTGGCTGAGCTAATATAAAAATATTTATGTCTCATCCTTCTCTCTTTGATCTCCTTTGCATTTCTCAGTTGCACTTTATTATTCAATCATACACTGAAATAATGTTCTTTTCGTTCTGTTATTCATTTTATGATGTATGTTTATTAACAACGCTTCAGAAATCTACTTTCTGAAACCACTAACTATGTTTCCGTTACACTACAAGTTTTACACTTGATAGTATTTTTGTTAAAAGTTTCAGAAACGCAAAAAGAAGAAATATATGATTCAACCCCCCTTCTCGTGCATATTTCCACTTACAAAAAGTTCCTTTTTTTAAACTTCTTAATCAGTGCTATAAGGGCATTGGGTTAGGGCACTGGTTAAATAAACTTTTACCTTTTATAAATATCAAAATATAAATGTTACTTATCATAAAAATAATTTTCATAGTAAAAAGATTTAATATTAACCATTGATTATAATTTTGATGGTTGGGATTTAAGGACCATCATAATCACTAATTTAGGAGGGACCATGTTTGACTTTGCCCTTGGTTTAGTATACATATTGTACTATTGTTTTGTTGTTCCTCACTTCGGAAACCGGTGAACCGGCCACTGGTCCAGTTCATTTCTTTGATCGGACTGGTTCTGCATATGAACCGGTCAAACATGGGGTCAAACCTGGATCAAATTGGGAATGAACCAGTGAGTTTATGCTCAACCGGTCCGTGGAACCCGTGCATCAACTTAGCCTTTGACCAAGCACCACCAGCTTTGACCGCCAAGGGTTCAAACTAGTGCCAGCAAGGGAAGAAGGGCACTACTTTTCCACTATGCCAACCTTCATCTTTGTAATATTATATGCAAAGAATAATATATGTTATCTCTCTTAATAAATTTTGTTGACCCAAAAATACCAACAATGCTTGACATTGGATTCGAACCTTGCACAACATAGTGGGAGGAGTGATGAGCAAGGCTAACAACCACTAGACCACTTGCTTTGTTATTATACCATATCACTAAAAACATACATATATATATATATATATATATATATATATATATATATATATATTAATTCAATTCAACCGGTTGAACTAGTGACTCATCGGTTGAACTAGCAACCCAGTGTTTTGACCCAGTCGATCATTGGTTTGGTCCTGATAACTATGATTTGTTTAGTTTTTATTTTTACTCTATTTTAGTTTTTTTTAATTTTATAAAGTAAATAATAAAAAATTATTTTTTTTACTTATTATTTTTAATAAATTTTAAAAAATAACAAACAGATTGAAAACGGGAGATAATAAAACTGGAAACCAAACGTACCAGTATCTATCTATCTATCTATATATATATACATGGTAATTCATTTTTAATTCAGGACAATTCCGTGTTATTGTACCTTTTGTTTCTCAGTTGGTAACCTTTAACTTTCTTGAATACATTCTTGGCTGTTATTGATGAAGGATGCTTTACCGCGTGCATCTACAGAAATTAAATTATATTAACATAATGGCAAAAGAACCTTCGTTGCACCAACTATTCAATATCTACCTTTCAAAAAGAACAGGTATGCGTATCCTGTGCTTGAGCGTGTTAAGTGATCCTTATTCTTTTGATGCAATGTCAAGTGATCCTTATAGTTACGAATGTTCGTGTCCTCCAAACTAAAGCAATCTAAACTAAAAGAATCCAAACAAAAAATAAAAATAAAGGTCTATCAACTTTTGCACCAAAAAAAAAAAGATCTATTAACTTATTTAATGGTAGAACTAATAACTTATTTTTTTGGTACATTAAAATTACACTGGATTTGAACATGTAACCTCATGTGTACTTCTTAAATTTTCAAGAGCTTTTTAATTAAATAGGTTTCTAGTAGAACTTTAGGTTAAACCAAGCTTTTGAAAATGTCTGATTATCGGATGACTAAATTCCAGATTCAAGTCATGTTTCTTACCCCAAAAAAAAATAATAAAAAAAAATTCAAGCCATTTATTTTGGAAACGGACCAAGTTTATTTACGGTGCATTTGGTTTAGGATAAAAATATGTGAAAATTTTTATGGATGAACTTCATGTGTCAAATTATACATGAATCTTGTCCATAAAATTAAATTTCTATCTTATCAAACCCCCTAATCAAAGGTTGGGAGTAAATATGGGGGTAAGATTTCCTCAAATGAGTTTCACATATAAAATAATACATAAATCTCATCTAAAGAATTTTTATCCTTATTTTTACTCCCTTATCTTTTGCTTTGTCTAATCAATGTATAAATAAATAAATAACTGATTACTTTAAGTTTCTTCCATTCATAATTTCAATCAGAGGGTGGAGGGAAGTGTAGCATCCCCAAATTTTTTGAAAAATATGATATTTTTAAATGTTTAAATGTATTTGTTTCCTGCAAAAATAAGTAAACTTAGATTTTGATCCTTGTAAAGAGAAAAAATTCATTTGGTCCAATTTTTTTTAAAATAGATAGGTTTTAGTTACTGTACCCTGTCTATCTATATTAAACGCTAAACTAACTAATAAAAAATCATGTTATCTAATCATATATAATAGCCAATTGTCGTAGGTGGCATATTATAAATATACTAGTCATTTGACCCGTGTGATACACAGAGAGATAATAAAAAATAATTTATTGATTATTATAAAAAATAAATGATAATTTATTTACATATATTTGATAGAAAATTGAGTATATAAATTTATCTTAAAAGTAAGTTAATAGTTAAATAATTAAATAAATGAACAAAATATAAATTTGTCATTCTATTTTTATATCTTATATTGAATATCATATTTATAAGGTTAAAAATATCTTGATAGATGACCTATAACTAACAATAAAGAGCCTATTTTATGAAAATTTTGCATATTTCGAAAGTTAAAATTGTTGAATAAAGAAAGAGAATAAATTGATAATTTTACTATATCATGAGCCATTTATAGGGATGACAATGAGTATCCATGAGAAACAGGACATATCTCATGCCTCCTGTCAGGGTTTATAATTTTATCTCTTATCCTCATTCTCATCCCCCTTATGGATCCTTATTTCCTATTTCCTATTTCTTATGGGGATTTTGAATCCTTATGATATTCAATGGTTTATTAACAAATTTCAAAATAAGAAGACTTTACAAATATTTTACAATTTGAAACATAAATATCTATAATAACAAATACAATTAATGCAACATAATCTAAATTAGAATTAAAAATATATATATAATGAAAATATAATAAAAATAATTAAAAAATAAAAATGTATTATCTCTATCCCTATCCTGTTTAACAAACGGGGATTTAGACCTTATAAATCATCCCCATGAAGACAAAATATGTGTCAATTCCTTTCCACATACATTGGCTAATTCCTGTGTGTACCCATTTTTAATTTTTTATCATCCCTAACTTTTTATATTTTTTTAGTAAATTAAAATATTTAATTTAAAAATATAAAATATATTTTTAATTAATAAAAGTAATACATAAATTCAATTTATACGACTTCAATTACACGTCTTTTTCTTATATATTCTTTTAATAAATTAAAATATCAATTTTAAAATATATGTTATAATTAATATGTAATAATTGGTAAAAAAATCATTTATTTATATAATCTCAATTATTAGAGTAGTATATCAATTATAATTTTTTCAATAAAAATAATATAATTATTTACTTTTTAAAAATAAATTAATATTTAATATCATTATCAAAGAAGTGTAAATTATAGAATTGATTTTTTTAAATATTTTAATGTTAAAAAATTGAAGGTATTTTTTTCAAAAAAAATTAGTATGAAAAATTATGGAATTGATAGATTGAAATGTTTAAGTTGTAAAAACTTAAATAGAATATAGTGATACATGTAGATAGATAATTTTTTTATTATGATTTTCAAAAAATTTTACATTTAAAATTAGAACATTTCCCTTAATCCTATCTTCATTTAGAATTTTACCTCCATTCTCATGCACATCCCAGTCATAGGTCTTCTTTTTTCATTTCACATGGAGATTTGAATCTCTATTAATATTTATGGGATTATTAAAAAATTTTAAAAATAAAAATTTTGAAAAATACTTTGAATTTCAAAACATAAATATCTATAATAATAAATACTACTAATGTAATACAATTATAATAAATTTTTTATCGTTAATACTATAATTATATATATATATATATAATTTTATGGAATAATATATTGAATTATAATTTTGTTTATGCTATTTTTTATTTTTATATTGATTTTGTTAATGGTAGAGAGATATGAAGATATGATTGAAAAAATAATCAATAATTAGAAGGTAAATTAAATTCAAAAACTTACTTTAAGTACTAAGATTATAAAAATGGTGGGTATAATTTTTCTATAAATAACACATGAAAGACTTTTTATGTAATGAGTTTTAAATATTAGTATTATATCAATTATTATCATATTTGATTAAGAATAAATTTGGTATAAATTGAATTTTGAATTATTATCATATCAAAATCAATCAATTAGTAATTCGTTAACAATTTGACTTACCCGTTTTCTTTAAAAAATATATATTTATTTTAAAGCTTATTTATTTTGAAAATATTTTCTTTGTAAATTTTTATATTACTTTCATTATGTGGGGCTATTAATGGTTCTTAATTTAATTATAGATCATAATTATATTAACATGGTTCTCTGTTAATGCAAATTATAATATTTAATGTTTGTAATATTTTATTCTTTAATGATCGTAATATCTAATTTTATTTCATATGAAAAATACTTAATAAGTAAATTATAAATTAATTTTAAAAAATCTTTAAATATAAAGGTTGAGAAAAGTGGGGCCTAAATCACTGTATGAACAACATGTGAAGTCTAAATCACTATATAATGTGTAATAGTTTTTATAAAATGAGTATGAAATATTAGTATAGTAGATTTATACAATCAATAAATTTATACGAAATCTTAATCATTAATAACTTCTAATTATAAATAAAATTATGATAAATCTCTATTTTTTTTCTTTCTAAAATCTTCTCCAATTTTTTTTAATTCTTTTCAACGCCAACTTTTTTTTTTCAAAATTCATTCAAATCTTTTAAAGTATAAAATTATCAAAATTATTTGTAAAAACTCAGAGATTATTGAAGGTACAATTTTATGACCATCCTAGGATTTTCATTTTCACCTGCGTATGTATATAAATTTTTTTTATTGAATTGACATATTCTTGGTCTTCAAATCATTAAATTCGTCTATATATATAATTAAATAATATTTTGCCTTTAAATAATTAAATTTATCATAATCTTATTATTAATAAAAAGGTAAATGATATAACCTAGCGCATATATTTTGCATCTTTCTTATAATTTATATACTTAATTTCACAAATTTAATATAATAGTATTCAAAAGAAAATCATCACTTGCATCAAATATAAAATTTTAGATGTGAAATTGATACTAAAATTGTGAAATTAATTTATCAATATAATTTATGATTTTCAGCATCACAATAATTAAAGATATTTAATTAATATAATACAATTTTATTATTAAATACGGATGATTATCAATGATATACTAATAATATATAATAATTGTGGTTTTATTTTTTTCAAAAACATTAATGAATAACTTTTTAAAAGATATGGGCTCTAAAACATTCTCATTACGACACGTGTAAAATTTTTCCTCAAATAACTCTAAAATATTAGTATTATAGATATAGATTATAGATGTGTCAAAAGCCTATTATAAAATGGGTTATTAGCTCTGGTTGGGTTAATGAGTTGGGTATTGTTGTGAGATATTGAGTGATGGTTTCATCATAGGATCACGATATGTCATATGCAACTTTTCATATACGAATAAAATCAAACAATTTAAAAAATATTTAAACCAAAACCATTTTTTTAAGATTAAAACAAAAACTCAATTATTTTTAATGACAAAAATATTTTTAATCCTATTTTTATATATGTGATTTTCTTTTAATTTTCTGATAACAGTACTAATAATTTTAACCCTTCAACGTAATGGGATCGGAATCGTTCAGTTTTCGATAAAATTTTGAACAGTGTTGAATTAAGAACAATATAACTCTCGTTGTATGTTTTATACTCAAGGGAACCCATCAGTCTGATTCTGCTACGTATATACGTACTAGTTGCATCTTGAATTTTACTAAGGGATAAATCTTATAAACATAATTATGCACTATTATAACCCAACAAAAAAAAATCACTACTATAACTATCAAATATGATTTATCATTTTGGAAAATTCTTATTGACTGAAAGTGAAAATTATTTTACACTATCTCTGCATAATACTTAAACTCAAAGGCTTCTATAAAGTAAGAATAATTATAAAGTGAAATAAAAAATGAGGGCTAGTTATCTTTATATCATTTGATGGATTACTTTATTACTTTATTAATTTATAATTATTCTGATTTTAGGGGATGCAAATCCTTGTAAGATAAGTCTCCTAAATGCCTCTGGTGGTTTGATTTGATCTTATCTAGCAGCCAATTCTGCAGTACACTAATTTAAGTATGGTATGTGATTCATCAAGTGAGAAAAAAAAATTGGGTTTATCTTGAATTCTGCAGTGATTTAAACATAGTTGATTTTCCATTAATGTTTGAATTAAGCCGTTGATGTTCCATTAATGCATGCATGGTTGAGATACTATGATTGTTGACATACAATCATTCTACAAGTGACCAAATTTTCTCTATATGTGCCAAAAAAATTTCAATTAATTATACGATCACCCAAATAAATTATGCTATTTATCTGCATGATGATAAAATTAATTGAAATATTTTGGAAAATCAAAAAAAAGAGTTGTCCCTTATAAAATTTGAAAATGTTGTTTAATACATTTTAAAAGTGACAAAAATTATCCACATCATCCTGTAATTAATTAAAATATTTTAAAATATTATATTAATAAAATCTGATCACTTTTAAAATAGTTATATCGATATTTGATAGCATTTTCACCATTGACATAAATTCAACTGTTTAGATCACCAATCCAATATAGTTACTTTAATTTTTTTTTCTATTGGCCGTAATCTACCACGGACTGGTTCTGCGTTCTACTTTTGTGTCGTTGAGCGGAAATTGCTACTCCCAACGTTATCCGTATGTTACTTTGACTTTTATTCTGTTTCTTCTTCGTCTGGCTTGAGCCGATTATAAGGTATCCCAATAAATATTAACTCCCCGACATGTACCTCTTTGCTGAGTATTTTATTTTAATTTATTCATGTTTTTTCTTGGCAACTCTGCGTCATTAAGACAGCTTTACATGTCATCTTTAACGTGTCAAAGTAATGAAACAGTGGTTAGAGAGTCGGTCGTACGCGGTACGTATTATTAATTTTATAAAAATATACTAATATTTAAAGTAAGTTAGATAATACATTTGATAGCTAATTTTATATCTTAAGAGTATATTTGATATATCATACAAGTATAAGCCTTTTTTTGGTTTCTTAAGCTATCTATCACCGATCATAATAACTAATCTCATCGAGTATTGAATGCCCATTTAAGAAGATAAACATTGATCAGGGATTTTAAAGCTTCTTCATTTCTTGGTTTTGGTATAAATAAAATAAAAAGAAACGTAATTACATAGATATGCTGGTTTTTAATTTGTTACATAAATATTCTCTTTTTAATTTAATTTAAATTAAAAAATTTCAATGGCTTTTTTAGTTGGCAACATTGGCTTTTTCAAACTTCTGACACACACCCACACCACTCAGAAGTCGATTTAAATTGATTTTTGACACATTATCAGAGCAGTTTCAAAAGTCAATTCAAGTAGACTTCTGACACATTCCTACACCACTTAGAATGTGTGTCAGAAGTCCAAAAAAGCTTATGTTGGCAACTCAAAAAGCTGTCGAAGTTGATCATTTGTAAAGTCTATTTAAATCAATTTTTTTTTATATTTTTTGTGAAAATTTTGATCTTTAAAAGAAAGTCAATTTAAATCAATTTCTAAAAAAAATTATGACATATATCTAACACGATGAAGAACATGTATATAATAACATTTTTTTATTTTATTCATTAAAAAAAACCATTATGAAGGTAAGAATCGAGCCATTAACACTTGGCTAAGGAAGGAGAGAGCCGCACGAAAGTATAAGCTAATATCATATGTCATACCCTTAATTATCTGTTATTTAGTGTAAATAATATATTGTAAATGTTTATACATTATAACTTTCTTATACATCAAAATACTCTATAACTTAATGCAGCATGGGAAGCCCGGATATTAAGCTTGATTAGCTTTTAACGAATAATGTCACTTTTATTTTTTAATATTTTGTTGAAATAAAATCATTCTTAAATACAAATAATAAAATGAAAATTATAAAAATAAAATAACTATTTTTAATAAAATTATTTTATAATAAATATAATACAAATAACATATGATATAAGTTTAGAATATATATAATAAAAATAAAAAAATAATTGATAAATGACAAATAAATAAAATGATAAACATAATATTTTAATTATAATTATTTAAATTTAAATTATTAATCCTTAATTTTATATATTCCATAGTATTTATTATTTATTTATATATTTTATTAGATAATAATTTAAAGTTTTTATATTATATATTATTTATAAAATATAAAACAGTAATTTTATCTATAATTTATTGAAATAATAAATATTATAAAGTATTGAAGTAAATAATAACATTTAATATAAATTAAATTTTAGTTAATAAATATTTACATAAATATAATATTTGAAAATTATATTTAAATAATTAATAAAATTCCTATTTTATCATTATTTTATTTTATTTAATATTTACTTAAGGTATTAGAATTATTTCTAAACATATGATTATATTTTACACCAAATTGTATAGTATTAAGATTTTATTAGGCTTTATACTATTAGATTTTATCCTATCTAGTTTGATACTATTAGCACTTATCCTATTAAATGTGCCAAAAAATCTTAAAAGGATTAATCATTACTTCTCATGATGAATTTCCATGTATTCCCCAAAAAGTAAGTTAGTATTTATTAGTTAAGATGGATTGTATATGCCATAAAGATAGTCAATGTGGATTGTAATTCTTAAAAAAAAAAAAAAACTAGTGAAGTTACATTTTGATCCTTAAAAGATTTATATTTTAACAATTTAATTAATCTGTCAGTCTCTATAGTTTCATCAAATTTTCAATTGTGTCCCTATATTTTGAAAGATTTCAACAAGGTCTCTATACTGAAAACAAATTTTTAATTTGGCCCCTGACCCTATTATCCATTGCAAAACTGTTAGAGTTAACAGAATATTCTTCCAAGCCACAATGGAAACCACAATATCCTTTCACTAAAACCACCCCTCACTAACACCATTGTCTCCCACTATCACCAGCCTCCACCACCCCCACAACCAAATGTCACCCACGGCAGCACCTCACCCCGCCAAGACTAACTGGCAGCTGCATGTGGCCACGACCTCCACCATGTGATTGACGCCACTGTCGTGCCTCGTCTCTCGTCGCCCATGCCTGTCGTGCCTCGTCTCTCGTCGCCCATGCTTGTCATGCCTCCTGCCACCGCTACTATTTGGAAGGCTCCATTGCGAACCCCTTCTCCTTTCCCATGCACCACCAACACCCTTGTGAGTCTGCCATGGCCTCCATTCCACAAACAGTGTCCGCGCCTTAGCCACTTTCATGTGCCTTCCCAAGCATAGCCAAACTGCGGCACAAAATTAAAATAACTCAAATTAGAGCTAAATTTATGCGTTTGTGTGTGGGTTTGGCTAGATCTGGTTTATTTTCTGTCTAGATTTGGTTGCATCTGGTTTATTTTCTATCTAGATTTGGCTGGAACTTATTACATGTAGGTGAGGGATTTTAGTTTCAAAAGATTGAGGATTTGTTGATTTGGGAGGGGGTGACGTCGTCCAAGCATGGAGGAAAGGGAATAGAGTGGGGTTTCACAGGTGAGCATGTAGTTGTCATGATGGCAACTCGCAGTTCACGTAGTGGGGGTTCAAGTGGCTTTAGCGGCGGTGGCTTGTAAGGGTATTCGAGATGGGTGAAGGTTACTAGCATTCAGGTAGCTTTAGCAGCAATGGCTCATATGCATGCATTTGTTTTTTTTTTTCAAATAGTGGAAAAGCAGAAAATAATGAGAAACTAAAATTATTTGGGGTGGTGGTGATGAGGGATGATGAATAAGATAGTGGTGATGATAGATGATGATGATGAAGATTGAAGAACAATGATTGTGGTGGTGGTGATAATGATAGGGGGAGAGGAAGGGGAAGGTGGCACGTCACCCCGTTAACTTTCACATTTTTGTAACAGATAATGGGATTAGGGACCCAATTAAAAAATTATTTTCAGTATAGGGACCTAATTGAAAACTTCTAAAATGTAGGGACCCAATTGAAAATTTGATGAAACTATAGAAATTCATGAATTAATTAAACCTATTTTAACATTGTATACACCTAAGCCTCATAAAATTGGGTATTATAACGGTTTAAACCTCAAAATATCAATTACATATATTTGAATTCTCCAAAGATTAGATGTTATAAACTTCAATTCAACAAAAATGGTGACAATGGATCAAAGTGTTAAAACACAAAAATCTTTAAAGGATGGACTTAAATATATACATTTAATCTTTCAATAAATGAAGTGCTAAAGCATAATTCTTTGGATCAGGAATCAAAGTGTAATTAATCTAAATTATAATAAAAATAAAAAATAAATATATATTTTTAATTTTAATTTTTATTATTTTCTCCAAAATCCTTGAAAAGACAAATTTAAAATAAAAAATGAAAATACAAATCAAACGTATCCTCAAGGCCTATTTAGTTTTAGCTTTTAGTTTTTAGTTTTTATTTTCAGTTTTCTAGATTTTCAAATTTTATGAAGGAAATATTGAAACCTGTGAGTACTACAAAATTCAATTTTTAATTTTCAGTATTTTCTTCAAAATATCCTAAAAACTAAAAAATTAAAAATAAAAATTGAAAACTGACATCAAACATGCCCTAAAATTTTGAAGTTATTAAGCATAGAAAAAAAAATAGAAGGCTAAAAATGGAAAAAAGGATATATTATTAGTGAATAACTCTATTTAATTCTTTCAAATAGTTATTAAAAAATTAGCATTTAATAAATATTTGGTCATTTTGGCTATCAAAGTTTCTAAGTGGTTAATGAATATTTGATATAAAAAATTGATTAAATGAATTAATTAATAATTAATAAAATAAATTTAATTTATATACATTAACAATTTAAAATGATTTTATACTATCAGATAATAAATCTTGAGAAAAATGTTTAATTATGAGTAACTACCCATTGTGATTTTTTGTTTTTCAAATTCTATTGATTGACAACATAAAATTATTTTACACTGTTGGTACATCCAAATTGATCTCATAAATTATTATAAAGTAGAAAAATAGAACTAAATCTAAAATAAAATTTGTTTAGAGAGAGAGAAAGAGAGAAAGGCATGAGGAATCCGTGTATCTCAATTACACAATGGAGAAAGTATATATAGATAATGTGCAATAAATACACAACAATTATAAAGACATATTTTCCCTAATTACAGATAGAATATTCCTAATTACAAGTATTCACAATTTCTAACACACCCCTTCAGGCTAGGCCATATAGATCATATGCACCTAGCTTATTACATAGGTAACTTATCTTAGGACTTCTCAATGATTTGGTGAGAACATCTGCTAGTTGGTCATTTGAATTGACGAAGTTTGTGGTGATGTCTTCAAATAGAATCTTCTCTCTGATAAAGTGACAATCAACTTCAATGTGTTTGATCATCTCATGAAAAACTAGATTTGAGGCAATGTGTAAAGCGACTTGGTTGTCACAAACAAGTGTCATGTGCTTGGTTTCCCCAAATTGAAGTTCTTTGAGGAGTTGCTTATGCCAGATAAACTCATACATGGTTGAGGCAATAGCACGGTACTCTACCTCAGCACTAGATTACGCTACTACAGTTTGCTTCTTACTTTTCGAGGATATGTAATTGACTCCAATAAGTATACAATAACCAAAAGTGGAATGCCTATCAGAAGGGGATTCTGCCCAATCTGCATCAGAATACTCAGCTATATCAGTATGCCCTTGTCTTCATAAATAAGGCCCTTCCCTGGGGCTTCTTTGACATATTTCAAAATACATATAACAACATCCCAATGAGCTTCACATGGTGAGTTTAGGAATTGACTAACCACACTTACTGCGAAAGAAATGTCTAGACAAGTAATTGTGAGATAGTTCAATTTCCTAACCAATCTTCTATATCTCCCAAGGTCAGATAGTGGCTCACCCTGATTTGGTAGGAGATTGACATTAAGATCCATAAAAGTATCAATAGGTTTTATAGCAAGTAAACATGTTTCTTATAGAATGTCAACAACATATTTTCTCTGAAAGAGAACTACACCATCTTTGGACTGTGCTACTTCAATACCCATGAAGTATCTGAGTTTGCCAAGGTCTTTGATTTGGAGATGCTTGCATAGATGTTGTTTGATCTGTGCTATGCCCTGAGTGTTGCTCCCTGTAATGACAATGTCATCAACATACACAACTAGGTAGGTGCAAGCTCTTTGAGTATGACGATAAAACACCGAGTGGTCAGCTTCGCTCTAAGTCATACTAAATTGTTGAACCACAATGGAGAACCTTCCAAACCAAGCTCGAGGAGAATGCTTAAGACCATACAGTGATTTTCGAAGATGAAACATAAGGCCAAAAGACTTCCCCTAAGCAACAAACCTAGAAGGTTGCTCCATATAAACCTCTTCCTCAAGATCACCATAGAGGAAGGCATTCTTAATATCCAACCAATGAATAGGCCAATGATGCAGAGTAACCATAGAGAGAAATTGATGAACAGAAGCCATCTTGGCAACAGGGAAGAATATATCACTATAATCTAAACCAAAGATCTGAGTGTACCTTTTGGCAACAAGATAGGCCTTAAAATGATCAATTTGGCTATCAGGCTCTACCTTAACCGTAAAAATCCATCGACAACTAATCATAGATTTACCCGAAGGGAGAGACACCAGTTTCCAAGTACCATTGTCTTGAAATGCACACATCTCAGCAATCATAGCTCGTCTCCACCCAGGATGGGAGAGGGCTTTATTTGCAGTCTTAGGAATAGACACAGAAGACAAAGAAGACAGACAAGCATAATGTAGAGAAGATAGACGGTGATAACTCAAGGCAGTATAGTGAGGAAATAGGCTATGAGTGGAACGAATACCTTTTTGAAGGGCAATAGAAAGATCAGGAGCAACAGGCAAGACCGAAGGAAGCGGAGGATTAGGCACCGGAGGAGAGTCTATATCAGCCAAGACAGGCTTGAAGGAAAGAGCAGGCAGCAAGCAGTGACTGTCGGTTAGGTACAATGGGTGTTTGAGGTGGGAAAGGCTCGGCAATTGGACGGGCTCGACGATAGTAAACCTGAAAGGGGCAGGGTGTAGGTGTAGGCATAAGGGGTGGCAAAGGCATAAGGATCACGGGAAGTGGGAGTTCCTCAGAAGCAGGAGAGGTGCAATGGTTAGATGGCTCAAAGAAGGAAATAGTGTCAAAAAAGCTAACATCTGCGGAGACGAAATAACAACGCAGAGTAGGAGAAAAACATCGAAAACCCTTTTGGGACCGAGTGTAACCAAGAAAAACACATTTAAGAGAACATGCAGAAAGTTTGTCAAGATCAAGAGATAAGTTGTGAACAAAACAAGTTAACCCAAAAACGTGCAGGGGAAGGGAATGCAAGGGGTCATAGGTAAATAAGATGGAATAGGGAACTTGGTGGCCCAAAACAGAAGAGGGCATGCGATTAATTAAATAATATACAATTAAAACAGTATCCCCCCTAAAAAAAAAAGGCACATAATTATGAAGAGGAAGAGTACGTGTGGTTTCAATGAGACGATGATTCTTGTGCTCAGTAACCCCATTCTGTTGAGGTATATGATAACGAGACGTTTGGTGAAGAAAAAAGAGATGCAACTCGACTACTAACACTATTTGGAAAATGACTCTACATGTGTTTCCCAAGTTGACACGATTCACAAGGAAAACTGGATAGTTTGGACAAACTAGGCATCATACGCTGCAAGTTGGCAACGCTGGGATGACCCAAATGGATATGGAGGATGAAAGGATCAATAATGAGGGAGCAAACACTTGACAGGGGGTGGAGCCAGTAGAGGCCACGAGATTCACATCCAGTGCCAATCACCCATCTCGTGCTCTAGTTCTGCAAGGAAATAGAATCTTCAGTGAAGGAAATAACACACTTAAGGGGTTTAGTTAAACGATAAATAGAGAGTAGGTTGAATGGAAAACCAGGAATATAAAGGACATAATCAACTGACATAGAAGGTAGGAGATGAGCAGTGCCTATCCCGTGAGACTATGTGTGAGAACCGCTGGCTAAAGTAACAGTAGGTAAAAATCCAGAAGTAGAAAGTGTGAAATAAAGCTTTATTATCGGAGATATAGTCAATGGCGGCGGAATCAAGAACCTAAAGACCTAATAAGGCCGACTGAAAGAGACAAGAAAAAGAATTACCAGAGTGTGCAACAGAGATAGTGGAACCAGAGTTCTGACATTGCTCAAACCACTTCAGAAAATCGGCATAGTTAGCTGGAAATGACTGATGCAGAGCAGGTGAGTCCGAGGTAGTAGGAGCACTAGCCTAGGCAACATTGACAGAAGGGCACAAATGAGGATACAAGGTGTAACAGTGATCAATGGTGTGGCCTAACCTTTGATAGTGATTATGCTTAGGGCGGGACTTCCAAGAATGGCCACGGTTGGTACTTTGTGTGACGAGGGCAGGGGCTATTTGTGGGAACCCAAAGTAGAGCGGCAAACACCATGGAGAGAGTAGGCACAGTCAGTGAACCTAAAAGCTGATCACGGGTAGCAGAGCACTCGAGATCTAAACCATAAAAGGCCATGAGCATAAAGAAAGAGCTACGTTGCTCAACTCCTTTGCCTAGGTATCAGCAAGGGGCAGGAGTTCATTCAAATCATGGAAAGTGCCAAGAACCTAAATAAGATGACATAGAACCATTAAGCTGTCGTTGAGCGTCATTGGTGAAGAGGGTCTTCGTTTTCGCCCAAACAGATTTGCAAGTGATGGACATGAGCTCGAAAGATCTATTTGATGGAAGGAGCAATGGTGGACTTGAGAATGCTACATAGTTGGGCATCAATCTTAACCTTGCGAGGGTGCTCAGCCACCAGGATGTCAACAACCATCTTGGTGAGATAGTCGGCATAGTCCTGCCCTAGTAATCAAAGTCGGATGTCAGACGCCTGGGTATCATAATTGTTGCCATCAAGCTTGTTAGTGGAAAGAGGTACACTGACATAACTAGTGAATATTGGAGGCTCAGTCTTTGAAACACCCTTATTTTCAAAGGTAGAGTTGGTGGCAGCCATGGGCACAAGAAGACAAGGGCAGAACAGGAATTTCCAAAAATTAAGGTCTTTAGAGAACACAAAACACGAAGCCAAGGGCAGATCTAGGAAAAGGAGACCAACGCGAATCCAACGGAGCAAGCGGTGGCCGAAACAATGGCCTGATGCGCTGCCATGTGTGGCTAGAAGCAGCCGCGGCTAAAAATGCCTTTGCAGGTAGACGAGGCACGTGGGAGTGCGTGCCTATAGTGCTAGAGGAGCGATTAGTAGGGGTAGGCCACAGAAGGTGAGGCGAGGCTAAGGGTGTGGTCACTGGTGGGAATCGACACTGAAAAAGTGGCAGACAGGGGTGAGAAGCGGTGGACTGGGTGTGATTTTGCTGGAAAGGAGGCACAGCAGAAAGGAAAGGCAGGCAAACCGGAAGGGAAACACGGTTTGGTGAAAAAAAATATTTCACCAGAGGGTAATGGGCCCTCTTGACGGCACAGAGTAGGGTTTTCTTTCTTTCTTAGGCTTTGGATACCATGTTGAGAGATAGAGAAAGAGAGAAAGACACAACGGAGAGAGTATATATAGACAATGTGTAATAAATATACAATAATTATAAAGATATATTGTCCCTAATTACAGATATAATATTCCTAATTATAGATATTCACTGATTCTAGCAAAATTAATGAGTATAGGAGAGTTGAGATATGAACTTTTGATTCTAAGGCACATTACAACATGATTTGTAAACTCCAATATTATTCAAAAGCCACAATTAGGCTTAGTAATTTTCTAGATATAACCCTAGTGTTTTGAATGACATCAAACTAATCCCTTAAGAAATGATTTTGTAAGAACTTATTGTTTATCTACTATGTGATACAGAAAAAGATAACATTGTCATGTGATACAGCTAATTTCAAAAGAAATTTCTTTTTCTAAGTGTGTCTTTGAACTATGATGATTATATCCTCTCTTGAGAACACATTGATAAAGTTAATTTTCTTGTGAAACAAGCCTTATCGTCTCAAAAAAGAATGTGCAGATCCATTAGAAAGCAAGTCTACCATTAGATGATCTTTCCTCACACTGAAATGAAGACTCACTACACACCATAAGAAAGCAATGGATTAGAAAGTTATCTGAAGAGTTGAGCATCAAAAGAAATCTTTCTCATAAAGTTCTCTTATTCTTCAATGAATATCTAATCGTGCAAACATTCAAAAACTTCTTCTAGAAGCTGGCTTCAAATATGAGGCATCATCTTGCCACTATAATATATAGCTGTTTGTGAAGTGCTACATTGTTGTCCTTGTGAATTGAAGAAAGAGAAACATATCAATCTCATTCTACCAGGTGTAAGACCAATAATATTATTTTATCTCTAGGGTTTGATCTCTTTTTCACAATGGCAATCTCTTGGAGATGGCTATATAGAGGGTTAGGTAGTGATAAGAAAAGAAAAAGAGAACATGCTCATTATTGAAACGTTGTAGAAATTATTCTTCATTCATCTTCATTTATTTCTGTACAAGAAAACAAAGTTTCTACCCTAGAAATTTGATAAATAAAAATCTTCTCTATATTCATTTTCATATTTTCTATGAGGGATTTAGAGAAGTCACTCAACAAAGTGTCTCATAGAGAAACCCATATACTTTTGAGTGTTGATTTTGTTGAGTGTTCCCAAACACAAACCCTCATTTTTTCTACTATAACCAAACCCGGTATAGTGATATGTGAGGTAGTTCAAAGAATACTTAGTTGTAAGTTTGGAGAGGTTTGGACAATACTACCCAATTAGTGAAAAATTTGAATGGTTTTGTTGGGAACTGCATGTAGATTGTGATTTGCCGAAACCAGGATAAATCTATATTCATTAAATGACTTAGATTGGGGAGGTGTATAGTGCACTTGACTTCATCCGGTACACCATAATATTGACCAAATATTTTTGTAATCCTAGCCATTTGATTGAAAATGCTTCATAATATACGTATTTGATTACAAATTTTTAATTTATAGGAATTTAATTGAAAATTAAATGAAATTATAAGGACCAACGACATAAGTAAACCTTAATATTATGATGACTAGCCCTATTTGATAGGGAAAACAAATAATCATTCACTTTCTCATCACTTTGAAAATGTAATGCAATCCACAATATCTATGAAGCACAGACACTGACACGGCCATGAGACACGATACAGATACGGACACAGAGACATACCAAACTCAAAAAATTATAGGACAGGGACACGACATATATATATATATATATAATTTTTTTGTATAATAAAATAAAATAATCTAACAACACAGGTCCACCTAAATAACTAGGGTTGATTTTGGGCTCATATTGGTATTAAAATTTGAAAAAAATAAAGAAACCAACTCAGACGTGTTTGTTGGGTGTCCAAGTTGCGTTCACAGTGAATTAGAACAGTGTCCAGCTGTGTTTGGTGTGTGTTCGAGCTTAAATTTTTTTTTTTTTAATTAGACGCATACAGACACGTGTTCAACATGTTTCGTGTAGGTGTTGTACACTGACACGTGTCTGACATACGGACATGCCACCAAATTGGTGTGAGTGTGCTTCTTGGCGCAATATGCATTGGTTGAATATATAAGAGTCATACCCAACTCTGTGGTAGCTTACCAGATCTCTTAAAAAGACCAAACTCATGTGTCGTGAGTAAAGGGGTTTGAGTTTGTTTGAAGTGTTTGATGTTCCAATCAATGAATTGCACAACTGTAAGTATTTGGAAAAAAAAAAAGAAAATTTTAGGAAATTTAGACATTTATATGTCAAATTATATACACGTATAGTTTAATTTTAATATGTATTATTAATATAAAAACTATAAAATCGTTCATTTACATATTATATAGTCGTTTAACGTATAACTATCATTCAATTATTAATGCTATATATATGTGCGTGTAGATCTCAATCAACATATATGCCTAATACATCCACTTAACGGACATGCCGTGGCAACCTTTTAAAAATGCTATATTGACGCGAATTTTTTTAAAGACTTGAAACGAAATGGAAATTAAGGTCAACTCTTTCATGTACAAAAAAATTCAACTGTTTTCATCTTTTAATTAATTTCTTCTATGCTCGTGTTTCTTTTCCTACTACCAATTCCACCTTATAAGTATGTTTTAATTAACATGTGGGATGGAGGTGGAAAACAATTTATGAATAAATGCATAAATAGAATTTAGCGTAAAATCTTGGTCCTTAAAAACTGTCGATGATGATCTTTGGAAGATTATATATATAAAAAATATAGCATCACATTTATAATACTAATATTTAAGAATTATTATATAGAAACTTTTCCATGTGCCATTCGTAAAGAAAATTATACCTTACCATTTTTATAATCTTAATAATTAATTTTTTTTAAATAATACCTTTATATTTCTCTTCCATTAACATAATAAAAATACCCTATAAAATATCCCATTTAAAATTATTTAATATGAAAATAGTAACAAATGATATAAACAAAATGATAATTAAACATATTAGTATATCATTAACATTTTATATATATATATAATTATTATAGTATTAATTAATGATAACAAAACTATTATAATTATATTACCATAAAAAGAAGACTATTATAATTAACGATAAGTTTATTGACTAAGTGTAACTATTATGTAAAAAGTTATTATAATATGTTTTCTAAGCTGATAATAGGTTTATGTTGTTTTCTAACATCACAAATGGGTTGTAGTTTTAGTTGATTATCAACCTAGAAAATATATTATAATAGATTCTTATATAATCATATAATAGTTACACATGATCAATAAAATTAATATTGATTACAATAGTCTTCTTTTTTGTGGTAACATAATTATAATAGTTTTATTATCATTAATTAATACTATAATAACTATATATATATATATATAAAATTTTAATAATATAATAATATGTTCAATTATCATTTTATTTAAATTATTTGTTATTATTTTTGTATTAAATAATTTTGAATGAGATATTTTGTAGGGTATTTTTATTGTGTTAATGGAAGAGAGATATAAAGGTACGATTGGAAAAAATTAATTAATAATTATAAGGTAAATTAAATTTAAAAATTTACTTTAATTATGAAGATATTGAAAATGGTAGGGCATAATTTTCTCTATGAATGACACATGAAAAAAATTTCATATAATAAATTTTAAATATTAGTATTATAGATTTAGTTCCTCCTCAATATTTTGATAGACTTATTTTTCTTATTGAGTAATATAATTACAACTATTTTATAAATTGATAAGGATTAATTTGTCCTAAAATTTTTCAAAAATATTGAAGACAAACTAATTTATCCTATATTTTTAATGATGATGGAACACAAAATATATATTTTTATTCCTGAGGAACTATTTTGTTCGATGTTATTTTTTTCACGGATTAAGTTGGGGGAAGTCTCACCACTTGATTGATAAATCATAGGTGAGAAATTACTATAAAGAGTAATCTGACATCAATTTTTCAATTTGATGTGACTAATTTACTTAATTTTATAACTTAAGAAATGAGTTAGAATGCATAAAAGAGAACAATCAATATTCACATAAATAGAAGTGTCCATGATTTTGAATTTCTTTTTCTACACTTAGAAGCCATGTCGAGAATAATTGTACATTCAAAACTATGCATAATTTTGTAAAAATTGGCTTAATTAAAAATGGCATCACTAAGAAGTTTTACCACTTCATTGATAGATACTTGATGAGAAATTTCTAGGAAGACTAATAATTTAAAGTCTATACACCAATTTCAATTTTCCAATTTGACGTGATCTGTTCAATTTTCAAACTTAAGGAACAAGTTAGAAAATGTAAAGATAACAATAAGTTATGCCAAATATTATAAATTATCATTATATTTTTCTTTAGAGTTATCACTTCATAAAGTACAATTATCCTTTATTCACTGCATTTCTTAGATTAGATGTGATATGAAGACATGTAATATTTTTTCTATAGATGTTTTCTTCCACAACAGATTAATAGTATTGAAAACAAATAAAATACATAAAATATATGACTTTTATTTTTTTTAAAATTACAAGGTATTCTTAATATCATTTGATGATATGTGACATCATGTTAAAATTAAATCTTAACTATATAGTAATATTTAAAATTTGTAATTTAGTGTGTGTTTTTAAAAACTATTAAATTTATTATAATATTTTTTTATAATCAATTATATGAAAATCAACTTAATTATATAAATAATGATAGTTTATTCTTGGATTCATGATGAATCACAATATATAAACCATTCAAAGCATAATTTAAAATAAAAAATATATAAATATTATAAAGATACTTATTGAGATCATGTTATATATTAGATTCACCATAAATTCGAGCAAATCTATATTAACATTTTCCTTTAATTATATATGAATACGTTAACTAAAAAATTATTATAAGATCATCTGTTGAATCTGGATTGTATCAAAAATATTGATTTTGTATGGTAAAATACTAGAAAGATATGAAATGATATAGTAAAATATTGATTTTGTAAAGTAAAAACTGATTTTTTTAACATGGATTTTTCATTTTATTTTAAAAATATATAGTTATAGATGATATATAATATACACGTTGATTTGATCTAATATATAATCTATAATATTAATATTCATAAACAAAATTATGTCCCATCTTTAATAATCTTAATATTTAAATTAATTAATTTTTTTGATTTAATTTACCTTCTAATTATTAATTATTCGATCTTTTCAATTATACTTTCATATCTTTCTTCCATTAATACAATAAAAGTACTCTACAAAATATTTCGATCGAAGTTATTTAATAAATAATATCTAAAATCTATAATACTAATCTATAATTTTTTTATCTATAATATTAATATTTAAGACTCATTGCATAAAAAATTTTCATGTGTCATTTATAGAGAAAATTATACCCTACCTTTCATAATTTTAATATTTAAAGTAAATTTTTGGATTTAATTTATGTTCTAATTATTAATTTTTTTAATCATACCTTTATATCTATCTTCCATTAACAGGATAAAAATGCCCTATAAAATATTTCAATAGAAATTATTTAATAAATAAAAACAAACAAAATGATAATTGAATGTATCATATCATTGAAATAATCATATATATAATTATAGTATTATTGATAATAAAACTATTATAATTATGTTACCAAAAAAATATTATAATTAAAGATAATATATTGATTATAATTAATTATTATAATTATAATATTAATTATAACAAAACTATTATAATTATGATAATTAATTATAACAAGAAAACCTTAGTACACATTTTTTTAAATTATCTTTATTGGATTTATATTATGTATGTATTTTCATTTTTAATTTAGATTATGTTTTGTGTATTTGTTATTATGAATATTTATGTTTCTAATTTCAAAGCATTTTAAAATTTTTTATCTTTATTGAGTTTTTTTTAATAAATCTGTGAATATCCATAAGAATTCAAATATTCGTATGGAATGAGGAATAAAAACCCATGACGGGATGAAGATATGGATATGAGACAAAATTTTAAATAAAGATGGGGTTGGGGGAAGTCTTTGACTTCAAATCTAGAATTTTTAAAAATTATAAAAAATATTATTTATCCATCTCACTATATCCTATTTAATTTTTTTTTAATTTAAACATTCCAGCTTATCAATTTCACAATAGTTTCATATTAATTTTTTTGAAAAAATTAAAAAATTAAATCCAAAATTTACACTTCTTTGATATTAATGATGCTAATTATTTACTAATTTTAAAAAATAAATAATTACATTAATTTTTTTAAAAAATAAGTGTAATTGATATAGTATTCCAATAATTGAGATGACATACATTAGGGTTATATATGATTTTTTTACTAATTATAACACATTAATTATAATATATATTTTAAAATTGATATTTTAATTTACTAAAAGGATGTAGAAGAAAAAGAAATATAATTGAAATAACATAAATTAAATTTATTCTTTATTTTTTATTAATTAGAAAATATATTTATATTTTTATAAATTAAATATTTTAATTTATAAAAAAGATATAAACAGTTAAGGATGATAAAAAGAACCTACTGAAGTGGGTACACACAAGGATTACTCGCTATGGAGATGGAAATGGGGATATATTTTTTTTTCATAGGGATGGTCGACAGGGCGGAGTCTCCATTTGTTAAATAAGGCAGGGACAAATGATATCACACTTTTATTTTTTTAATTATCTTTGTTGGATTTGCATTATTTGTATTCATTTTTATTTTTAATTTGGATCATGTTGTATTAATAGTATTTATTAGTATAGATATTTTTGTTTTGAATTTCAAATATTTTTAGAACTTTTCTCTTTTGTAATTCTTTTAATAAACCCGTAAATACATAGAGACTCAAATCTCCACGAAAGATGGGGAATGAGAACTTGTGACTGGGATGAGAATGGGAATAAAGGGAAAACATTTTAAACAAGGATGGGGTGTGCGACATGTCCTATATCTCATGGATACCCATTGTTATTTTTATAAATGACTTATGATATAGTAAAATTATTCACTTATTTTTTTTTATTATTCAACAATTTCAATTTTTGAAATGTACAAAATTTTCATAAGATAGACTTTTTATTGTTAGTTATGGGTTATCTATGGAGATTTTTTTTACCTTATACATATAAATATAATGTTCAAAATATAATATAAAATAGATGACACGTTTATACTTTATCTATTTATTTAATTATTTAACTATTAACTTATTTTTAAAATAAATTTATATACTGAAATTTTATAAGATATATTTAAATAAATTATTATTTATTTTTTATAATGATCAATAAATTATTTTCTTTTATCAACCAATGTCAAACGACTAGTACTTAATTATATCAGTTTTTTCACATCAAATAGTCCGAAAATCGTAGGTTATTGGGACTCGCTTCACGTCCTGTGGTGATAAAAAAAAATATTATTCGAGAATTATTTTTTACTTTTCGATGTCGCTTATAGTTAGGAGAATAAATCATTATTCGAAAATATACTTCGACGACTGAATTGGAAATTTCCTCCAATTCTATTAAGTATATGAGACTAACAGGTGAAATTGATTCGCATTTCCAAAAGTCTTCCACGATCGATTTAGTTGACGTAGAAAACTATAAGAAATTGTTGTTTACGACTCAGAAACATCTTCATGCTTTATAGATGTGGGACTACAATGCATTACATGAGTTATGATATTCATCGTATTCTTGCCCTTCACATGAAACACTATCATTTGACTCACGTGATCCTCATCCTCGTGCTTCAAAATAAATGAAAGTCGTTCTTTTTGGCGCGGGAAAATGAAAAGCAATTTACAACACCAGTAACTTGTTTGACGCAGACACACCCGAAAACTGGATGACGACTAATTTGAAGCAAAAACGAACAGGAGCATCGATATATCTAATCTACTAACTTATAATTAACCACAAGAGACCCAACAAGACCGACCAATAAAACTTCGTGGAGATTGAGTACGTTTTGGAAGAACTGAACAACAATTTAATATGACTGAACAACCGAAAAGTAAACTGTTAACGCGTGTGAGATGGGATGTAACATCATAGGAAGCAAAAATCATTATTTCTTGCAGGTTTCACTCGTAAGCTCGAATAGTGGTATTACAAACGAACCTAATTTGTTTTCAACGCCATTTCTGGTTTGCGATTATGAGAAATATAACTGTATAATATAATGGAAGTAACAGCTTCAACTAGACGTGAGCTAAACCCAAAACTCCTCCATTTGAATGTTGGAATTGGAATTGTATAGTGGAATTCCAATTCTTTATTTTTTTATTTGGGTAAAGATGAAAGTAAATAAGGGATGCTAACCACGCAAATACTCACTCAACCCTCACCAAGGTGAGGCAATAATATGGGAGGAAAAGTTTGCCAAAACCTAATAGTATCATCATTGGAACTATCTAACTTAGTCATTCCATCAGTATAGGAATTAATCTCGAGAATCCCATGAGACAGGCGTACAACTCAGTCCCTTTTCAAAAGTCGAGACACCTCTATGAGAACATCAGCACAAGTATAGTGTTTGGTCCAACAGTTGGATGTAAATAAAGTGACAGCATGAAGTGAGTCGCTTTTACATCACAATAAATTATATCCTTTTTCTCACATTTTGGTAAGGCTAATTTTGATCGCTATAAGCTTAGCAAGTAAAACAAAATGATTCCCAAGAAACCCAGAAAATCCCTCAATATAATCCAAGTTCCATTGGAGTTTCTCAAGGCCCCTCCAATTCCCGTACGCGCCACATCAGCAACCCAACAACGGCTGCCATGAGTGTTCAACTTAACTTCCTCCTCCTGCGGCCGAGCCCATCATACCACATGCGGAACCATAGAGCGACCCTGATTAGATGACAAGTGCATTCAGATTGAATGGATGTTCGCAAGTAGTAAGGTTAACACCATATCCATCCTCCATATATAAGGATGGCTCAAAAATTTGTTTACTACGCTAACACCAAACCCACCATAATACTACTGCAAAGGACAGATTAAAGGAAAATCTCAAATATGCATTTACCCAATCAATCAAAGGAAGGGTGAAGAAGTACGGACCTGGCCAAAGCCCAGTTCAAACCAAAGAAGTCAGGAGTGACAACAGTCACGGAGCCAATGCAGAAGATCTCCCTCCCAAAAACCACATCTGACACAAATTGGTGAAGGGGCAATATGCCTCTTAAACCTATAACTGCTAGATCAAAAACTTGAACTTCTCAGGAACCAGCAGTTTTCAAAGCCATATCCAAGACCCTCTGACCTCTTCAAAAGCACAATCCCGAAGTAACCATCGATAACTGCTTGTAGTAGAATATTCACTGTTTTCCTATCCAAGCCAGCGCCAAGCTGCATCACACTCACCCCAATGTGGTAAAG
The DNA here is from genome assembly GCA_031216125.1 of Dalbergia cochinchinensis. Lineage (NCBI taxonomy): Eukaryota > Viridiplantae > Streptophyta > Magnoliopsida > Fabales > Fabaceae > Dalbergia > Dalbergia cochinchinensis. The sequence goes on from CM062371.1 coordinate 28,874,764, forward strand.
AACAATCCACCAGAAAGCGACGAATTTCTTCAGGTAAAGGAGTATTTAAGATATTAAAGTGCCATTGGCTTTTCCACCAAAGATCCCAGATACGGAGCTCCGAATTTGAAATATGGACGAAATCTACCATAGTGGTCACTTGTTCCCCATCCAACCAACTATCATACCATAAGGAGACATTTCTCGAACCAAGAGAGAATGAAATACATCCTTCAGGCACGTGGCAGCTTTGCCAATTCCAATTCTAATTATAAAAGAATTGGAATTATTTAGAATTTTAAATTTTATATTTGGTTTTAATAAAGAATTGTAACATGATTATTAGAAAATAAATGAGAAAGAGAAAGAATGATATAGATTGTAATCAGTAGAGAGATATTTAATAAGTTTTGAAATTAACAATTTATAAAATATAGGTTAGTAATTAAAAATGATCCATTTTAATTATTGTTGAATTTCATGGAATTGTATTGTGTAATTATAATTTCAATTCTATTTATTACGTCAAACAAGAAAATAAAAATTGGACATTTTAATTCTAATTTCAAGATCCAATTCTATATTCAATTTCATGCGCCAACATACACAAAATTAGTTGTCAGATTCTCCCCTATTTCTAGAAAAGAGTAATGACCGAATAGGTTGATTAAAGACCAAATTCTCAGTCCCAACACCTTGTCTCATATCATGTGCCCCTATTAAAATTGGATTTGACTCTTTAAAGTGAGAAAATTGATAAAATATAAAAATAAGAGGTTTATCACTCTTAAATTATTTAGTGAAATCAACACATAATACATACATAATGAAGATTATTGATCCAATGATGATTAATCCTCCATTTTTATCCCTTATCGACCTTCTCACTTTAGAAGAGTCTAATCCATTAAAACTATACACGTGGACAAGTCTTCCACGACCGATTTAGTTGACATGGAAATGTATGAGAAATTGTTGTTTTAAGATTGAGAAAAACATCTTCATTCTTTATAGATGAGGCCGGGACTACAATGCATTATATGAGTTATGATATTCATCATATTCTTACCCTTTACGTGAAACACTATCATTTGAATCACGTGATCCTCATCCTCATGCTTCAAATTAAAATAAATGAAAGTCGTTCTTTTTTTGCGTGGGAAAATGAAAAGCAATTTACAACACCAGTAACTTGTTTGACGCGGACATACCAGAAAACTGCATGACGACTAATTTGAAGCAAAAACGAACTGGAGCATCAATATATCCAATCTACCAACTTATAGTTAACCACAAGGGAGCCAACAAGACCGAGTAATAAAACTTAGTGGAGACTGAGTACGTTTTGGAAGGACTGAACAACAATATAATATGACTGAACAACCGAAAAGTAGGTAAACTCTTAACGTGTGAGATGGGATGTAACATCATAGGAAGCAAAATCGTTATTTCTTGTAGGTTTCACTCGTAAGCTCGAATAGTAGTATTACAAATGAACCTAATTTGTTTTCAATGCCATTTCTGGCTTGCGATTACGAGAAATATAACTGTACAATATAATGGAAGCAACAGCTTAAATAGACGTCAGCTAAACCCAAAACTCCTCCGTTTGAATGTTGGAATTGGAATTGTACAGTGGAATTCCAATTCTAATTATAAAAGAACTGGAATTGATCTAGAATTTTGAATTTAATATTTGGTTTTAATAAAGAATTGTAACATGATTATTAGAAAATAAATGAGAAAGAGAAAGAATGATATAGACTTTAATGAGCATAGAGATGTTTGATAAGTTTTGAAATTAAAAAGTCATAGGATATTGGCTAGTAATTAAAAATTATCCATTTTAGCTGTTTTTGAATTTAATGGAATTATATTGTGTAATTATAGTTCTAATTCTATTTATTATGCCAAGCAAGAAAATAAAATTTGGACTTTGCAATTTCAATTTCAAGCACCAATTCCATGCTCAACTTTCATAAGCCAAATGTACACTAAATTAGTTGCTAGATTTTCCCCCTATTTCTAGAAAAGAGTAATGACCGAATAGGTTTAATTAGAGTAATGACCAAATCCTCTGTCCCAACACCTTTTCTCACATGTTGTCCCTCTTATTAAAGCCGGATTTGGGACCTCTAAAGCATGTAGATTGGTGAAATGTAAAAGTACAGGATTAACCACTTTTAGATAATTTAGTGAGATTCACACATAATCCACATATGATAGAATTTGTTAATCCAATGGTGATTAATCCCTCATTTTTATATTTTACCAACTTCCTTATTTTAAAGGAGCCAAATCCATTCAAGCTTGACGTGCAAACAAATCTTTATACAATACTATATTTCTGTTATTATAATTAACTAGTTTATTACCCATGCGATGAATGAGAGAGTGAGAAATTGACTAAATACAAATATATTAAAATTGAATTGAATCAGAATTTATTAATTTTATATAATTTTATTGTTCAAATAATTTATTAAAACAAATGTCTAGTAGTTACTTGTGTAATATATGTGAGGTATCATGATATATATTACAAATATATTAAATGATTGAAAAATAATTATGATATCATGAAGTGAGCCATTATATATTTTATTGCTAATATTTAAAAACAATTATGATATATTTTTTTAGTATAAGTCATACAAATTTTATTCCCTTAATTATTTTGTCGAGCCATTAATTTATAATAAATTTATTAATTAAAAAATAAATAATATTTTTATTAGAACTTAAAATAGCTAATCTAATAAAGATAAATTTTGAGCTATAGATATATAATTAGGTGTTATTTATATATACATGTATAGTATGATTAAAATACTTATAAATATAAATTATTATTTAAATTTGTTAATTAAGATAGATAAATCTGTACCTTCTAATGTATAACTTTAGTATAACTATTCATTATTTATGTTTAGTATACCTATTTGAGATATAAACATTAATAAGAAAATTATTCTAATACTAATTTTATTTCTCATGTAAACATCATTGTGCTAAATAAGATTTTAATATGAACTCGTAGCATAAGTTGAAAGACCTTATAAAATTTGACATCCCAAAGTTCTACTGGCTGTTAACTCCATAATATATTATTATTTATTAAATATAAATAATATTTCCTACTAAAATTTAAAGTATTTAATAATATAATGAACATAAATTATAGGATTAAATGCATTTTATCCCTGAATTTTAGGTCATTTGCAATTTAATCATTGACTTTTCAAAACGTGCATTACGATACCTTAAACTTTCCAAATCGTGCAAAAAAATCTTACTTTTCAAACAGTACATTATGACACCCTAAACTTTTCAAACTGTGCAAAAAAACCCAAAAATTTAAGTCATAACAGGGTGTCAGATTATACACAATAAAAATTAGAGGGGTTAATTGCACATAGTATTCATAGATAAGGTATTGGGCTGAACAAATTAAAATCTTCAAGGGGGTTAAATGTACATAAATTTTACCTTTATTAGTTGCCAAAATTATATTGAGGAGTGTTTTGTGAAGTTTGGAAAATTTAGGGTGTCGCAATATATATTTTGAAGAGTCAGAGGATAAATTGCACATGAGATTAAATTCAGGGGAGTAAAATGCATTTATATCTAAATTAATATTTACAATAGGAATATTGTTAAGATTCAAAAAATAAACTATTTATAATACTAATATTTAATAATCATTTCATGAAAAGTTTTTTCCCATGTCACTTCTGGAGTCATTTAGGATCTACATTTTCATAACCTTAATTATGATATATCATTAAAATATTATAGACATAATTGAATCCAATTCTAATTACATACTGATAAAATTTTCTCTTATTTGATTTAATGCTGATTTATATCATTAAATTGTGCAACATGTCATTTTTCTAGAACTTATAATTTTAAAAATATTATTTGAGCCTTAAATAGTTTCATTATAAATGATCAATTTTTCAATTAATTATAATCATAAATTTAATTAAAACAATCTATTGATTATCAATTATCAATTATAATAGACATTTACCTCAAGTAAAAAAAAAAAAAGAGGAATGCACATTCTGCTAGTTTAGAAAGCTTTATAGCCTAAGTTTTGAGTGCCAACAAAAGCAAATTTTGTTAAAATATTTTAAAAAATAGATTACTATTTTATTTGAGTTTCAATAGCATTTAACAGGATCATTCTTGTAACATACAAGTTCAATCAACTAGATTTTTTGCACAATGTCATATCTTAACATGATCATAATCTCATTCAAAGAGAGAATTTTAATGATGTGAAAGATAGTTTTAAAAGCGAACTTAAGTATGTTTCATACATGAGAAAGGAATTTCAAGCATCAAAAACCAAGTTTAAATCTTCAAAAAATGGTTCACGTATTCAGAAAGTACTACATTAATTAAGAAGTAAATTTTTTCTGAAGCAAGTCATGATCATAGTCTTCAATCATGATAGGAAGATCCTTATCAAGCTCAGACTGAAGAAAGAAGATCAACGAAAAGACTAGAAACTATAGAAGTACATCGGAAAGTACATGTATTTAGAACTCCTGCTAACTTTATAGAAGAGAAGGGAAAATTCAAAATTCAAATAAAGTTAACTCTCAAAAGCAGTGATAATGACACATTATTTTTGTGCTTGGTTAACTCTTATCTCCTAGAAGAAAACATTTAGAAGCCACATCTAGAAAGTAGAAAATAGTTTTTAAAGCTTCAATTAGAAACCATATTTGACAATGGTCTCTTCACCTACAAAAGTGGCTCTGATACAGCCGAGCTAGTCTTCTTGATAGTAGTTCCTATGACACAAAGAAGATCAACACATGTCAAGAGGAAGGGAAATCAAATGACAATGGTCCAATTTGAAGACCAAGTATAAAAGGATGTCTCCTACATACAAGAATGAACTTTTAAACTTTTTGACCTTCGATAGAAAAACTTTTGCCAAGAATGTGCAACACTAATCTCATTTTTCTTCTAAAAGCTCATCATATCTTGTAATTAGCTTCTGTAAAATTCTTCTTTCTAGCTTTTATTAGATAGCATCTTCTTTTTAGGAAGAACTTTAGAAAAAAGTCATTCAAACTTTCAGTTCATACACTGTTTTATTCCCAAAAAACTTGAGTGTATTTTTAATTGGAGTGTACTAGCCAAACCAAAATCTTTGTTCCCTGATCCGGTAGTGATCAACGTGAGGTTAGCTTGAAGAGACTAATAAAAGGACTACTTGGAATGAGAGTAAATTGGAACTACTGCTCATTGGATATAGATTGAGAAGGATAACCAAAGACAATCTCACTTTCTTTGGGTTGAGAAAAGGCTATTAGTGAAACTTAATAGGTTATTGGGAACTGGATGTAGGCAGTGTTGGTTGAACTAGTATAAATTTTTTTGCATAATATCTCTTTATCACTCCTCATCTCTTCATCATTCAGCATTTGTGTTTATCTATGTTATATATTTGTTGAAAATGACTTCAAACAATTTCTGCATTTTTCAATTAGTTCAGAAAGTAACTTTCTAAACCTTACTAACTAAGATTTCTGCTACCTTCAAGTGAACAACTTGATACACTTTGTTTAGTATTTTAGAAATAAAAAAGAATGTTAAACCATGATTCAACCCCTCTCCTTGTGCTACTTTCAACCTACAATTGGCATTAGAGCTCATGCTTCTAAGCGGTTGAGTATTCAAAAGATTGCAGAGGTAAAGATCCTGAGGATAAATGGCACAAAACATTCACATCCTAGAAGGACACTCCGTAAATAGACCTCAATTCTTTTATCATAGTGACTATGCCTATTGGTGAGAATGATGGATTTATTTATCAAAAACACGTCTTGATTTGTTGGAAATCATACAAGAAGGAGACTACACTTCTATGGAGGATGTACCAAGGCTAAAGGTGCACCTTCTACCTCAAGAGAGATTCCGAGGAGTAGATGGATGGAGCAACACAAAGCAAGAGTTTAGCTGAACTCTAAAGCTAAATATCTACTCACCTATACAATTGGGCTATTCTGAGTCAAACACTCATAGTATGAGCAGCTTCATTATTATCTTGAGCTATTTGGAGGTTACATGGGAAACACAAATATAGGGGATGGGAATTGTGAAATTCTTAGTAGGGTATCCCAAAATACACAACATTCAATGTCATCATCATCGTCCCAACCCCTTCAATTTATTAAAGAATACATGATCGTGTATTAACATAATAAATGTTAATTTAAAGTTCAAAATAATCATTCTGAAGTAGGTTTCTTTTAAAATTCAACCACCTAATTCACACATATCATTAATTCACACATATCATAATATTCCAACTCACAATAAAATCATCAAAGGCAATAATTCAGAATAATATAAGTATGCATATGATAAATGCAATGAATTTCTTCAATTTCTTAATTAACTTCATTTACTTTCCTTGATTTTGATATCTTTCTCAACTTTATCTGCCCTTGATATAAATGGTCTTGCGCATTCCAGAGGTACCAGATTGCCTATTAAGACTGAGTTCATTTCTATACATAATTATCATATTTACTTACTTCGAATCTTGCACAATATTATTCCAACCTAGGTTTGCTTTTCCTGACTTAATGTCAAAAGAGACCCAAAAAGTGGTCAGGTTCACTCCCTGACGATTTAATCTTTATAAGTGGTCAGGTATACATTCCTTAACTATTTAGTCTCTTGTTTATTTTGAAATTCTTTGACAACTCATGTTTCATGCTCCATGTCATATGCATAAGTATCATAATCATATATGCATAGCATTAACAACTAAATCCTATAGAGTACAAGACAAAAATCATTGATATATTACTTATAGTCACTTCAGATCACACATCACCTATCTTGCAATTTTATCTCAAAGAAAATTCTTGTTAGTTAATCAAACATAATGGTGACAAGCTGAAATAATTCATAGAGGTACTTCGACATGTCTAGATTACTCTGTAAAAAATTTGGCTCAAAAAGGAATTCCAATCTAGATTTAAAAAATTATACAAAATCAGTGGTCAAAATCTACCTGTCTAATTAATTAGTTAGAATCCATAATTTTTTAAAAACAGCAAATGAGCATAAAAAACTCTGAAAAAATCAAGGATATACTTCAAGATGTTAGCATATAAAATTTTTTAATATTCTATCATTTGATAGGGGTAACAAAAATATTCAAATATAGGTTATCCAGATAGCACAGGGTTCCATCTCAATTTCATAATTTTTAAAAATAGTAAATGTTCTCCAATGATCTTAGAAAAAATTGCAATTCTATATGTTAGCTTCAACACAAAAAAAAAAAAAATCAACGCAAAAAGACTTCTCCAAGTGTGTTTAAAAAATTGCACAATTTATTGCCAAGCTCAGAATCCGAGTTTTTAGCAAGCTAAACTAAGATATAAGTGTTAGCTCCAGAACCCTATCCCTATGTGATTATTTATTTTGAATGACAACAAAGCCAATTTAAAGAAAATACTTTGAAGAACGACTGATGTTTTGCTTGAGTTTCTTATAAGATTATTACAGATTTCAATCGCTTAGCAAGAGCAAGACTTACTCAAATGAGAATATATTTCACTATGCATGTATACACATGTTTATCTCATGTTGCGAGATTTGAACTGAAATGGAAGTGAAATTATATCCTTATTCAAGCAATTAATAGCTAAGGATAAGAAGAGGATTTCAACACTACAAGAAACTAAGTCCTAAGACTTCAAAAAGTAGAACTGGATATCAGAAAGTATGCTTACATGAAGATATCAAGCAATCTCTAAGGATCAGATACTACACCATCTTCAATCAGCAAAATTGCATATCAATCATTATCAAAATGCTTGGATTGAAGATCAGAAAGTGAAGATAGCATCAAGGATCTGATACCACGTCAGAAAGCTCACAATTTCTATGGTGTTCTAAGCGTTACTGGAAATGAAGGGAAATTTGAATTTGAATTTTGAAATTCAAAGAGTAGAATCTTGGTGTCAAAACTGGTCAATCATCTCTCTTGCCATTGAAGTCAACTATTCCAAGTCTTAGGAGAAAGAGCTTAGAAACCATAGTTCAGAAAGTAAGAGTAGTTTCTGAAGGACATCAAAAACCTCTATTCTATAATGGCTTTTGCAAACTGATTTGATAGACAGACATGCTACTCTTCTAGACTATCTTTCCAAGACACAAATGGATAATCAACACGTGTCCTTGAAAGAACAAATCATAGATAATGGTCATATGGAATACCTTTTTTAAATAGAGATGTTGTGCTCCATTGTGAAAGAGAGAAACTCAGTGCAAAGTGAAGAAATTCTGGAAAAATCTCTCCTCATCTCTAGTAAGGTTCAAATCATTATGTAATTAGATTCCTTAATTGTAAAAATCTTCCTTCTATGTTCTTGATTAGATTTATGCTCTTCCTAGGGAAAAAGTGATAGAAGGAAGTCATTCAAGTTTTCCCAAGAACCTTTCATGTATATGTTAAGGAAACTTGAATGTAGGTTAGTTTAAGTGGCAACCCAAACAATTAACCTTTGTATCCTCGATCTGATAATAATCGCTGTGAAATAGCTTGGAGAGGCTATTGTAAAACTACTTGAAATGTAATAGTAAGGTGTTTTTGTTAATCACGATTTAGCTTGGAGAGGTTAGTAAAAGACTACTTAAAACTTGGAGAAGCTGGTGCAAGACTACTGGTAGCTTGGAGAGACTGAGGCAATACTACTTTCAACTTGACAATAGAGATTGCTATCAAGTTCTTTGGTTTCACTAGAGAGGCTAGTACTGTAACTACTGCTTCACTTGGAGAGGCTAGTGCAGAACTACTCGGTTAAGCTTGGAGATACTGGTGCAGAACTATTTGGTTCAACTTAGAGAGATTGGTGATTTCTGAAGGTCACAGATGAGACCTTCAGAAGGCTAATGTAAAAACTATCCATTTGTTCTTTGTCAGGTCATTGAGAAAGATGTTTTTTAGTGGGACCTCAACATTTGTTGAGTACTGAATGTAGGAAGTTTGGTTGAACCAGTAGAAAAATATTGGTGTCTCATCTTTCTCTCTCTGATTTCCTTTATATTTCTCTGCTTGCGCTTTATTATTCAATTATACAGTGAAGTTATGTTCTTGTCATTCTGTTATTTATTTTATCATGTATGGTTATTAACAAACATTTTAGAAATTTACTTTCTGAAATCACTAACTATATTTCCGTTGCACTAAAAGTTTTACACTTGATAGTATTTGTTTTCAAATGTTTCAGAAACGAAAAAAGAAGCAATACATGATTCAATCCCCCTTCTCGTGCACACTTTCACCTATAATAAGTTGTTCAAAGAAATTCCTAACAGCACATACTACCCCAATCATACATGTTTATCAATACTCAACCTTTACTTTGATTACAAAACTAAACCCTAGCCTAATTCTCCATAAAACTCTAGAAATAGAAAAAATTTTGGAAAGGTTTTCAAACAATCCCTACACTTAGTTAGCAAGCCTTTTTTCCTTTGATGGATTTTCCAATAAATCAACCAAGACCAGCCAAATCCCTTCTTTTAAAACTTGAGGTTGTGATCTCCAATGGATGGTAATGTGAGGTGATGAATTTTATAAGTGAGATATAAAGGTTTTAAGGAGTGTTATTGGTTTTGTGTTCAGAGTTTTGGTATTTGGAGATGTGGAAATGGAGTATTTGAGCTAGTTTCCTTAGGTTTAGTGAAAATAAAACATGGAGGGGCTATAAAAGGGAGATATGGCAGAGAGTTAAAGAGAAAAAATGAGAAAGATAAGTATTGGTGTTAAATAAAAAAGGTTTGTGAAATTAATTCCAAAAGGATTTTTCTTTTTTTAAAGGAAAATTGAAATGAAATTTTTGTGTGGTTAGGCTTTGATCTTGGCAAAATTTGTGAGTTGTAACCTCTCTCTTTGCCATACTTGTCAAGTTTAAGGAAGTAGTGAGACCGTTTGTGATTCTAACATGGGATTCGAGGACATAGTCTACTTAAGACTATAAATAAGCACTTCTTGAGAGGTAACCTAAGCTTTATTGTGATGTCTTAACTCCTCGTTCTTAGCTCTAGAACCTTTAAAAAAGCATTATCGTTCAGAGTTTTAAGCGATAGCAAATCAATTTTGTTAAAATATTTTGTAGAATGACTAATCTTTCCCTTGAGTCTCTTAACACTTAACAGGAGCGTTCTTGTTAGCATACAACTCCTTAAACAAGTTTTATTTTCACGATATCATGTGTAAAAGTTCTTAATCTTATTCAAAGAGATTCAGAACTTAAAATAACCCTTGAAATGGCTATGAGTATTTTTAATGCACGATGAAATGTTTTCAAGAATTAATGCACGATGAAATATTTTCAAGAACAAGAAACTAAGCTTTAGATCTTCAAAAGGTAGCCCTCATCTTTAGAAAATGATTCACAATGAAGATTCCAATCCACCTCTGAAGCAAGTCGTGGTTGTTGTCTTCAATCGCAATAATATTTTCACCAACAAGCCTTGATTGAAGCAAGGAAGATCAAAGGGAAGTCCAGAAAATGAATCAACACTTCAGAAAGCACGTTTACTCTTAAACGGTGTACTCTTTACAAAATGAGAAGGAAAATTCATACTTCAAACTAAGGTCAAACCCAAAAAAGAGACAATAGTGACATCTCGTATGTTAATATGGTCAACTGTCCCAGCTTCTAGAAGAAAAAGTTTAGAAACCTCATTCAGAAAATAAAAAGTAGTTTCTAAAGATGAATTCGGAAATCTCTATTTCACAATAGTCTCTGCTACTACAAAAATGGCTTTAACATAGCCGAGCAACTCTTCTAGACTGTATTTCTAAGACACAAAAAGAAGATCAACATATATCACTACTCACTAGGAAAACAGATCAAGGGACAACAATTTGAAATTGATGATCAAGTATAAAAGGAGGTCATGTGCTTACAACTCAAGACTTCATACTGAAACGCTTGCAAAATCTTCAAAGAATTCAAGACCCTTTCTTTTTCTTCTGTAAAGTGATTACTGATTGTAAGCAATTTCCGCTTTTATAAAAATCTTCTTTTGAATTCTTATTAGATAACATTTTCTTCTTAGGAAGAATTGTTAAAAAAAAGTCATTCAAGTTTTCAGCTCACACTATTTTATTTTGAAGAAAACTTGAGTCTTTGTCTATTGAGTGACCCAACCTACAAACATCTTTGTATTCTGATCCAGTAATGATTGTTGTGAGGTAGCTTGGAGAGGCTAGTCAAAACAAGTCTGCGTCAAGATGACAGTCTTAGTAAATATACCTCGGATACTATAGAAACCCATCCCCAGGCTCATGATTAACACCCTAGCTGCCACCAACAGTCTTTGTGCCTCTTCCCTGCATTTTCCTTCCATTTTTCCTCCTTCCCAAGCTTTCGGTAAGTGATTTTCTTGAAATTTATCCATTTTATGAATTTGGGCACTATCAAACATGGTTTTCTCACAGCATTCTTCCTCCTTAATATTCTAAATTCAGTTTTTCGCACAATGTCATATTGTTTATGTTTTCATTATATTGCTTGGCAGTTGTCGGTGCCAATCCTCCTCCCCCGAGTCAAGTTATCAGTGGAAGTACACTCTCAGTTACCAACGATGAGTAGGCTTGAGCTCATGGTTATAGTTTTGGTCATTATTAGTATTTCCCCAACGTTATATAAATTGTTTATGAATTCTTGGAATGATTTATGCTAAGAAACATGCTTTCATGGATTATAACAACTTTAGAAAACTATTGTTTTGTAGTTATCATGAAAAATTATTATTTTAGAAAGCTTATAGGACCATGCTCGTTGTATGTATGATTTAGAATTATTTTATTAGTCAGAAAATTACATGAACCCTAGTTTAGTATGAACAGTAAGAACAATGAATTATTTCAGATATTAGCTTTTAACCAATAAGTAGTGAGAAACGAAATAATGAGTTAACAATTGCAGGGTTGACCTTTCACCCACGGTAATTAAGGAACCTAATGTGGTGTCCATTATGGGACCTAGTTAAGTGCCCATCAATTTAGCCATTAGTTTAATTTCAATTATCAGCTCAGTTATTCATATATACAGTACAACTCTTGTTTCTCTGCTATTTTTTTGCCATAGATTCAGTTGGATTATTATTTTTAGTATAATTATATGTATTTAAATATAAAAGTATTTTATATCAGCTGCATGTATATTTTATGTATTATTTTTTTTGTTCTATGTGGGTTGTGAGTGAAGGTCCGCTCACCGAGTTTTAATGAACTCACCCATCTCTTTTCATCTCCTACAGATATAGCTACAGGTTTAGTTGCACCACAAGGTCCTCTCTAGTAGTGTTGCAGCATTTTGTTAGTGAGCTTTGCTTTGGAGTGAGACTTGTTATAGGTTCTTATAGTTATAGTAGTGCTCCAATAATTGTATAGGCACGATCCTAGATATGCATAGTATTATATTTAGTTATTTTTCAAATTTTAGTTATTTTATTGATTATGTTTAATTGCGACCCAGATTATGGTTATTATTCAATTTTATATTTAGGATTTATGTTTGGAATCAATTTCAGAATTATGGAATTTAGCTAAATTTCATATATTTGGAATATATATTTTTTATTATTTATGCATATTAGCTAGACATGTTACCAAAGGCTTCCATGGGGACCTAGTCTCTCGGGTGTCGGTCACGTTCTTTAGGTTGGTCATAACATTTATTTTATTTTATTTTGGTTATTTCATTTTTTGTTTTATTTTAATTTTTTTATTGATCGCTTTTAATTTTTGTTGATTTTTTTTGTGCTCCCTAAGGTAGCGTTTGGTAACTGTCTCAGAACAGTGGAGATAGAGACAGTGGAGATGGGGATATAAAAGCAGTCTCTGTATCATATTTGATTGTAGAGTATAAGACATGATAATTGTCTCTGCATTTTGTTTTGTAACACAAAGATAATACAACAAATACATGATAATAGGCATATGTACTACTGTTAGACCATTGTTGACTGCCGATCGACCATTGATCAGTGTTGACCGCAGTTGAACAGGCATTGACCAGCATTGATAGCCACTAGAGGTCGCTGGTTGGTTGTCAGAGGCTACTACCTAGGAGGTATTATTGGAAAAAAAATATCAAATTTCTATCTCCATATCTTGTCACCCCTATCCTTACTTTTTGGGGGGACAGAAATACAGAAAATTTCTATCTCAGAGATAGAAAATTTTTCTGTCCTCGTACCTTGTCTCCACTACCAAACAATTTTGTGTCTCTAGTGTCTCCGTAGTTCTATCCCAAAGATAAGAAACAAACACTACCTAAGTGCATTTTAATTTATGTATGAACTCTGAAATTGTGGTTTATTAGGGGTAGAGATGAGTTCTACAACATTCTTAGTCAGTGCTCCAGCATCCTAGAAGCCAATTCGAGCTCAAGGTGAATGCAGCTACATCCCCACTAACTAATCTAAGGAACAAAGAGTTGAGACATCATCATTAATGCACATTGAGGGACAAAGCCCCTCATTTGCTGATTGTGACTAGTTTGGTCATGACACATAATTTTGGCAAAATTTTATTTGTACAATAGCTGTAGACGGAACTTCACAACTGGTCCTTGCCAATAAACATAATAACCGTACATTCAATATCATAATTAAGCCATATGTTGTCTCCTCAACAGAATTTTGGCATAGTTACGAATCAATAGATACAGTTAAGTTCATAAAGTTCTATCATCCTCTACAAACATTAGCAAGTAGACTCCACATCAAGGATAATGCACTGGTTGGCATGGTCACCGACCTCAAGATCTCTTAAAGCTCTTTGCCCAATATTCGAACTCGAGACTAAGGGGCTTGTGGATCATTAGGCATGGTCACCAACCTCCCAATGAACTCTCCCATGCCTCTTCGCCTAATACTCAGACTCGAGGCTGAGGGGCTTGTGGACTATTCGATATGGTCGCAATCTCAAAGATCCCTTGGTCTTTTTGATGGATTCTTAGTTTTAAAACTACAATGCCCGAGGTTTTGACATAGTGGAGCATTTGTTCATCCCAGACTCACCTTAGGGTCGACCTATCTAGGCTCCGTGTTGTGACTTGCCCTGGGCCAGCTAGCTTGACAAGAACATGTTGGAACACCTATCCTTTTCATTTATTGCATCCATACTTTATACCCCCATGATCTGTGCCAATCAATTGCCTTTATCCACTTCTAATTGTGATCTCCTTCATTAATTCCCTATTCGTATAAATACCCCCTTCCTAACAAGGGGAGGACAACTTGATTCCTAGCCTATACACATGGCTTACCTTAGACAAGAACAAATTATAATCAAGGCATTAGTAATACATACTCAAATTCACTAAGGTTTGAAATGCAAGATTTACATGACTAATCCTTATGCTTTTACTTTGCTCCAAACCTTACTTCTCAAAGGACCAGGTATTTTTTTTCATTCCCTAACTCATAATATACAAGTTCAATTACAATTAATTAATCAAGACTTGAAAATCACACCAAGAGGCCTCATTGGCTGAACATCAAATTTTTCTTTCAACACCAAGCTACTCATGAAGCACTAAAAATTCACCTTAAAGCCTTTTATGTATCACAAAGGAACTTTTAAACACTTCAACTCACAAAACACTTAATCTAATATAGTAATCATTAGAATTCATATTATTACATTTTAACACTTTGAATTTCATTTGAAAAACACTTTTCATAGTACAAACCATTAAATTAATCAAAAATCATACCAAAATCCCATTTAAACCTTTTAGGCCAAAAATCACACACATCTTCACATGTTTTCAAAACTTATTTTTCTTGACCCAAACATATTATTAATCTAAGATAATTAAGAATCCAAATATCAAGCCCATAAAAATTACATGCACCCTAGCACCTTTTTTTCAAAAATGGAAATTATACACACTCACACCTAGCTCCAAAAAAATATTTTTATTAACTCAAGCATTTATTTATAAGACACTTAAGCTAGCTAGACTTAAATTATACAAACAACAAACCCTAACCCCAATTGTATACCCAAAACTATGCACAAAACACCCATGCACAATTTTCAAAAATTATTTTCTTTATTCCAAAACATCGTTTAAATCATATTCTAAATGTGAAAATAGCAGTGACAATGCCAAAATCCTCATTTTTCCCCTCATGGCCAAACCAAACATACCATTTATGTTTTCAAAATTCCTTTTCTTTCTTGATTCAAAAGACATGTTTACTCATGCTTCGAGAATCGCAACATAAAAGCAACAAAAACAATCCAACCTCTAAATTTACCAAGTAGTCGAAAATTACAATAACACATTAGGGCTCTCGAAAAAAAATTTAACAACTCATAACAACATTCAAGAACCTTAGCAAGTGATTCTTAACATAATAAACCAATTAAAATGTTTTAAAAACCCATACAAATAATTTTATCTAATCAAAATCTTATATGATCTTATAACAAGCAAGAAAAAGCTCTCTTGAATTTGATTCAAGAAGCAAAACAAGAATAGACCTAAGTTTTGCACTTAAGCTATGGGTTGTGAAGAAAGTGAAAAGAAACCTTACCCAAAGGAAGCCCTAGGTTACAACAAGTTTCTTGATATGCAAATAAGTGAAATGAAGCAAAAATTTTTATCTCTTTCAAGGCTGTGGGTATGCAACAAAAATATAGGAAAGTTTGCTACTTCAAAGGGCTTTAGGCTAAGTGTTTTGGAATAATCTTGAACCAAATGATGTGATTCAAGATCAAAGTAATAAGTTCTTTGTGAAAGGAATGAGGAGGAGATGAAGAAGATGGAGAGAATATGAGAGAATAAGGTGTGTGTTTGAAAACGAAATAAAGTGAAAGGGGAAAGGAAGGTTGTTGGCCATACATGGCATGGAGGTAGTGGTTAGAATTTTTCAACTGTTGTAATTTGGTAGGTTAGGGTTTTAGTGGGATATTTTTCAAAAAGAAATATTAGTTTATTAGTTCTAATTCTTGGAATTAGTTTTTAAGATTATTTTTATTTGACAAAAATCTAAAAGTTATGACACACTCCTATTTTTATGCAAATCTCTCACACACATAAAACACATTGTCTCTTACTTTATTCTTTTATGACATCATCATATTCTCCCTGTCTCTTTGGAAAATTAATTATGACTAGGGATGTGATTAAACATTTATGATCATTAAGAGGTTATAATTAATCAAGGACAATCAGTTATATGCAATGAGCTATTTAACGTAATTAAATTTTAATTAAGCTTAATTATTCTTAATCAACCTTGATTAGGCTTAATTAGTGTTAATTAAGAGCTACTTAACCTTTTATAAGCCTAATTACTCTCATAAATCATTCAAATGTCATACAATCACACAAAATTAATTTTAATCTAGTTAATTAATGATGATTAAGGTCAACCATCACCTTATACATGCCTTATCACCTTAAAGGCATTAAGGTAATTAATGCGAGCAAAAATCAGGGATTTATACAACTTTTTTGGGGATGTTACATATTGAAAGGAAGAAAGTGAGAGTGAGTTAAAATTTTAGGGTTAACTTTTGACAGTGCAATTAGGTCTAAGCTATTGTCCTAGTGTGAACTTTGAATATGAACATATTTTGACCAAATTTAAAAAAAACAATAGAAAAGGCATGATGGGTTAGTGACTGATTACTTGGAATAATCTATTAATTTATCCAAATTATTTGATTCTAATCACATTTAAATTAAGTTATTCTTAAGTAACTATGTTGATAAGTTAATTAGAATTCTCTTAGTTGATTAATTTAGCGAGTTGTGATTTTATAAAGATTTATTGGCAAAATATCCTTACTAAATTAATTTGATTTGCAAAATAAGATGATGGATGGGCAATTGGACATTGAAGGGATGGATAAGATGTAGGAAGATTTCAAGGAACAGGGGGCATTAGTGTCTTTTTTTATTTTAATTATCTTAATCAGTTTCACTTTCAAGAATATAAATAGGTAGCTTTCAATCTCTTGAAGAAAGTTTTTGGAGTTTTTATTTTTAGAGTTCTTTGGATTGTTGCTTTATTCCTTCTTCCATGTCTTTCTAAACTCTGAAAGTCATTAGGAATATGGATTACTAAGAAATTGTTTGGCACTTTTTTGTTATTTGACTTTTATTTTCATTTATTAGTTATTTTCTAGCAATATTAATATTGTCCTTGGTTTGACCACTCATTAACTGATGTGTGATTTTATACTGTCGAAAGATATTTCATTTTATAAAATAAGCCAAACTACAATTTAACACAGGCTAAAGCAGCTAAAGATAGAAGTGCTTATCTGTGCTGTCTTTATGAATTCTTGTTCTTCATCCTTTGTATAAATCTAAAATAGTATGAGAGATTAACTGTCTAGTTGATCCTAAGAAGGTTATAGTAGTGAGAGATCATACTATAATTATTAATAATGAGTAATTTAACCAGGAATAAAGTTATTAGGAAAAGATTTTGACAATTAGGTAGTGCAATTTTAGGGAACTTTGATGAAATGTAACCAACCCTAACATTTGTTTTCCATCTATATTTCTTAAATTATTTTAGTCTTGCTTATTTTAATTGTTGAATTATTTTGCTTACACATTTTTTTGAATAGTAAAGTGCCCCATTAAATTGGTATTTGAGTTTTAGTCCTTGTGGGACAACAATCCTTTCTCACTTTTATCACTTAAGACCTGATGCACTTACCGGATCCAATTTCCTAAATTGGCTACAAGTCTTTTGTACTTTTCCTAGCGAATAAAATTTCAATATCATTAGTAGACTGGGTTCTTAGTAACTTAGTGTGATACCTCATATACACATGTATTTGAACAAATCTAGTACGACTCTAGGGTCTCCTGAGACCCACCCGCGTTGGCGGGAAAGCCCCGGTGGTGTTAAGGGCCAAGGAATGGAGTTGGGGTGTGATTGTTGCAGAATTTTGCACAGCAGGCTCGCTGCAGTGAGCTTTTCTTGCTACAACGAGCGGACTCGATGACAACACAGTAAAAACTGACATAATTTTGATAAATGAGCTCTATATATACCCCAACTCGGGTTTTTCTCTTCCCAAAAGTAGAAACCCGAGCCCTAACCCCCTTTGGGTGATCTCCCTCCCCTCCATTCTCAATTCCACTCCATTCCATCTCCTTCCAAGATCAAAGGTGAGAGATTTATGGGTTTTTGTTGTTCCTTTCCTTCTTATTTCATAACCTAGAGTTTGAGTATTGTTATTTTCTTTATTCTTTCACATTCTTGGTATGTGCATTATTGTTTGTCTCCACCATGGTTGAATGGGTGAGTTCTGCAGAGGCAAACTTGCTGCAGTGAGGAAGAGGGCCAAGAGTCTCACTATAGTGAGGTTTGTTCGCTGCAGCGAGGTCAGTTCGCTGCAGCGAGAGGACCGATCATGGCTTTACTCCCCCAATACTGTTAGAGTTATGTTTGAGTTATCTAGAGGTTGTCAGAGACTAAGCTTAAGTCAATATTACTCTATGGTAGTTGTTGGTGCCATTCCATACTCTGGAGGTCAAGTTGGTGGTGCCCACATACTCCTGGCTCCAAACAGTGAGTGGGTTCAAGCTTATGGCCTTAATTTTGTGATTATTATTATGTTTGATGCATGATGATTGTTGAACATGAAAGTAGATATGAGAATATATATGATTTGGATTTTACAAATTATAGCAAAGAGTACAATTTTGAATATGGTATAAAAATGTGTTTTAGAAAACCATGGGACCATGATTAGTACATTGTATGTTATGGAAATGTTTTATGTAAGAGATTCTTTTTGAGAAAATATGATTTAGTAAGTTACTATTATCAACCATGTTTCAAGAGTTTATGATATTTTTATACTTCAAGACTAGAGATTTCGAAATGTGATTTTGTGATACCCTAGGTACACGTATCAGAGGATAAGTTCCGTATAGCCTTAGGGTCCCCCGGGACCCACCCATGCTGTCGGGTCCTGGATTTCACTAAGTCTGGATCCTACACCTCCTTGGAGGACTATATGTTAGAGCCACTTTTTTGGGATCAAAAGTCTCGATAATTGTTCCCAATGGTAAAACAAGTTAAAGAATGATTTTTAACGAATTTTATGAAGCCTCCAAATGTTTCGTTTTTAGCCCATAAGTTTAGAAAATCGCAAAGTTTCTCAGATTTGAACTAAAACCCAAAATTTGGATTTTGATTGGTTAGGATTTTGATTTTTATGATATTTTATTTGAATCCAAATGAGGGGTATTTCCTTATTTACATTTATGTTTTAAAGTTACATAAGTGAGTGCTGAGATAACCCAGATGCCAGAGCACTTTGAGTGATCTTTGTTCTTTGCATAAGCAAAAAAGCCTTCTTTGTCAGCAAGCAGCGAAAGCCAAGAAGCTCGCTGCAGCGATATATGTTTGCTGTAGCGAGTTGTTGTTTCCCCATGTTCGCTACAGCGAAGAAAGTTAGTCATGTGAGCGATCGATGACAAAGACAAGATTAGAAAAAAGACGTCGTTTCACTTATGGCCTCTCTTTAAAACCCCAAGGGCTCGGGTTCTTCCGCATTTTGGGAGACAGAACTGAACCCTTCCCCCTTTTCCTCTCTTTTTCCTTCTTCTTCTTCCGAACCAAGATCAAATCCTCTTCCTTCATGATCCAAGGCAGGTTGTTATTGTTGATTTATGTTATATTCCTTTGTGTTCTTCCTTTGCCTTGTGTTCTTCCTTTCCCTTGTTATGGGTTGTTATTTTTCTCTATTGTTGTCAAGTGGGGGTGCTCTCCCAATGTTATTAGAGCTAGATTAGAGTTGTTTAGGGATTAGCGGAGACTAATCTTGAGTCAATACCGCTCTATGGCAGTAGTTGGTGTCATTCCATGCTTCAGAGGTCAAGTTGGTGGTGCCCAAGTACTCCCTCCTTCAAACAGTGAGTGAGTTCAAATTCATGGCCTTATTTTAACCATTATGATTATGTTTGATGCATGATCTTTGTGAAATATGAAATTGGGATGAGCAAAAGTATATAATATGATTTGATATGATTATGTCAAGTTAGAAAAATTATGATTTATGATGATAGCATGAAAGAATGAGTTTTTCAAAACCATGGGACCATGATTGTTACGTTGTATGCTTTGGAAAAATGTCTTACATGATTAAGAATGGATTTATTGAGAAAACATATATTGTAGCAACTCTGCTTTTTATCAAATATGTTTTATGAGTTTACGACAGTATTATGTTTTCAAGATTTAGATTTCAAGCTATGTTTTGAATTTTCAATTAAGATAGCTATATATATGTTAGAGAAATGTGAACAAAAGTATGACCTAATTTTACGAATAAAAATGTTAAATGATTTTTGACTTTTATGATTATGAACCTCAGCACTTTGAGCTATGATTTTAGATTATCAAGTAGATGGAAAGTTATGGTAGTTTAAGATTTGAATTTAGAACTTCAGTTTTATGGTACCAAGAGGTACAGAATTCAGTATGATTCTTAGCAACTGCCAGATACATATTCTGTAGGCTTGAGATCGAGTTACCTACAAATGGGTGATCCCTTGGGCACAATTCTCACAGCCATAGTTATGTTAAAGTCAGATTATTAGAGTTATATGAATCTAGAACTCCCAGTATACTAAGAATTTAGGGGCTCTGTTCGCCATGGACTGAGTATCTATTTTTCAGTTATGGTTTTGTCAAACTAGTTTAGACGATAGAGATCAAAAAACAGACAGTTAGTTAACGGCTGTATGAGATCGTTAACGTTAGTACCAAGTTGTCCATCCGAGGACAATATCACCTCACAACAGATAGAGATAACAAGACCTAGATAGGTACCCACAGCTCGTCCGCCAGGGACTATTTGACTTTACAACTCCAGTTATTATATATATATATACATGTATTCAGCTCAGTAGATACTGTTTCCCTAGGCTCGGCCGCACCTTAGTTAAAATGATTTCAAGTTGCTTGTAAGTTTACAATTGTTTGTTCATGAATCCATGAAATGAGAAACGCTTTTGTATATAGTTATATATTTAAATATCAAATGATTATGATTGCTACATGCATGATATTATATGTACCTTCTTTGGGTTTTCCATGTGGGTAATTTGGAAAGGTACAGGTACAGGTACAGGTTCAGTTTCAGCTCAATTTGGTTGACTCAGCTTTTTCTCAATGGTGAGCCTTATTTTGGAGTAAGGCGTAGTATATGTTTATGTTAGTATTAGTAGGCTCCAGTAGATGTGTAGGCAGGATCCGAGCCATGCACTATTTTCATATATTGTATTAGATTTCAGCATTTTAAATAGTTATGTATATGTTTTCAGAGTTTAAGTACGAATTTCAAGTTATGAAATTTGATTAGATTATGTAATAGATAAGCTATGTAGTTACGATTCAGTTTTCAAGGGTTAAACATGTTTTCAGATCAAAGTTCATATTATGTGATGAGATAATTATGACTTCGTGATCAGTAAAATGGATTAAAAAGGGATTTTCAGATCTTGAATATCAATTACTTCTAGTTTTATGAATTTAAATAATATGTTTTGAACAAAGAAATGAATATTGGATTAGAAGAAAAATCATGTTTTAAGGATAATATTATGCTATTATATGCATATAGAGAGATACGTCACTCAGAAGGCTTATGTAGGGATGAGATTCCTTACGTGCCGGTCACGTTCCCAAGTCGGGTCATGACAGATTTAGAGAATCAGTTAAGATATTTTGGTAAGAATTCCAAAGAGAGATGCTATATTATAATGTTAGAGATTTCATAATTTTGAACCTTTCCGCTTCAATGTATGATGTTAGAGTTATTAATTTATAAAAAATAGGTTATCTTGAGAAATGATATTTTGGAAAATTCAGTTTTTATAATACTTAGAAGTATGAAATTCAGTATGATTCATAGTGACTGTCATATATATATATATATATATTCTATGAGCTTGAAATCGGAATGCCTGCAAGTGGGTGATCCCTTAGGCATGATTTCACAGTTATAGTTATGCTAAAGTCAAGTTGCTAGGGTTGTATGAGTCCAAAGCTTTTAGAGTTTGAAGAGTTTTCTTATTTAAATGGTTTTATAAAGAGCTAGAGTATGATTATGATTGTATCTAGAGATTTTATGAATAATCTTGATGATTTTAAGGAATAGAGTATTTATGTATGAAAGAGTTTGATACCCAGATTAGATTATATAATAGAGATTTAGAGAAAATAATATGTTTATCAAATTAGAAACTAGACAGTAGCTATAGAGAAACAGACAGTGAGTTAACGGTTGAACCTTGATCATTAACCTTGGTACCAAGTTGTCCCGAGAGGACAGTCTCATAGAGTTGATAATGAAACCTATTTAGGTGTCCACATTAGATCTCTGATGGATCATAGAGCATAACATTTTCAATTTTTGAAGAACCATAGAGTAGATATTCCTGTTTCTCTAGTAGAGTGTTGTTGTTTATGTTTTCAGAAGGTATTAATGTTTTTCAGAGATCATCGATGTTTCAAGAGAATATTTAATGTAAGAGACATTGTATATATGAGAAATGATTTCCTTGTTAGAGTAAGAATTTAGAGATGTTTTTTTTTTATGAATTTATAAATACAGAGATAAATTTTCTATGAGATTATATACATAAATATCAAACGGTTTGTGATTGTTACATGTATATTGCATTATGGTATATTCCTTGGTTATCCCATGTGGGTGATAAATGAGAGCTCACTCACTAAGTTTGTTGACTCACCCCTCTTCCTTCCTCCTCATAGTTGCAGGTGCGGATGTCTCTCGACTTTCAGTTTGGCACACATTTTCATTCTCAGTGGTGAGTCTTACTTTGAAGTAAGGCCTAACTAGAGTCATGTTAGAGTAGAGTGCTCCAGTAGGTGTGCAGACAGGATCCGAGCCATGCATTATTTTCAGATTATGTATTGGATTTCAGTATTTGAAACAGAGATGTGCATAATTTCAGCTCATAAGTATGGATTTGAAATTGTACAATTTGAATAGAGTTTATGCAATAAATCAAAGATGTATTTATGATTCAGTTCACCTGTTAAGTTAATTTTCAGAGTATGATTAATATATTTCAAAGCTTTATATATAAAGTTTTAAGTAAAGATTTAGATGAAGCTATGATTTTAGAATGAGCAAGTATATTATTTTATGCATATAGAAACTCAAAGGTCACGAGACTTACGTGGGGATGAAATTCCTCACGTACCAGTCACGTTCCTAAGTCGAGTCATGATATTTAGGTATTTTTATTTATTGATTTATTTAAATTTTTATTTTCTTAAACAATTTTCTTACTTTTTTTTCTCTAATTTAATTATCGTTTGTGAAGTTTTATTTTAATGTTAGCTCCTATTTTATTAGGCACACAGGATGGAAGCTTTATTTAATTTGTATGGAGGGTTGACTGGACAATTTTCTGAGTCCATAACACATATTAGATTGATGTAGTTTGGACTTGTAGATCATCCTCCATTGAGATGTGATTTTTGCAAAGGAACAAACCATTGGATTGAGAACTGTCCCTTACTTACTTCTTATTCATTCCAAGTTCAACCTTCGACACTCCCTAAAAAGAAGAAAGCTGATTGAGAGATAGCCATTGAAAAATTGGCTGAACAAAATGAGTTGTTCCATTGACGACAAGAAAATCCAGCCTTCATGTAAGAGACTAGATTAACTTGGATTAATCAGGGTAATATGGAATCATATAGAATGCTCCTCCAAAAGAAAAGAAGGCTGATTGGGAATTGGCTATAGAAAAGCTTGCTCAACAGAATACCATAATTGCTACAAGCATTCAAAACATAGTTACAGATCAGTCAATTGAGGGAGCAGGTGGTAATTCTAGAGAAGTCACGGGGTACTCTACCAAATGACACTATTTTTGTCCCCTTTGAGCAACATGATGAAATTACTTTCACAAATGAGGAAGCAATGGAACAAGGTGAAGGTGAAATAAGATGAGGGAGTTGAAGAGTGAATCAGAAAGATGATCAAGAAATAAAGCATGAAAAAATTCATTGTGAGGGAAGAGATGAACAGCCAACTGAGAAGAAAATAAATAACTGAAAATCAACACATAGTTAAAAATCCTATGTCCTGAGAAGGCAAAAGAGAATGATCAACACTTTTCTTGGCTTTTGAAAATTTCAGTTGTTGGAGCGCATTAGCATGTCCTTACTGCTCGATGTTTAAGAAGAAATTGAGGTCTAAAAAGAGGAAGCTGGTGTACAAACTTAAGGAGCGGTGAGATCGTGCGTGATTCTAACATGGGATCCAGGGACATATTCTAGGTTAAGACTATAAACAAACGCTTGTTGGGAGGCATCCAAGCTTTATTTACTTTATTTTATTTTATTTTGCTTATTTAATTTTTAATTTTTTCGTTTTGTTTTAATTTGTTATTGATCGCTTTTATTTTTTTATTATTATTTTGTGTGTTCCCGAAGTGTATTTTAATTTGAGTTAATACTCATTTTAGTTCATGAATTTTTCACTTATGAGTTATTTTAATCCCTGACTTTTAAAATAAGTTAAATTAATCCCCGATATTATAAAATGTGAGTCAAATTAGTCACTTATTCCACTTTTATGTAACATTTTATTAATTAAATAATTATGTGTAACGTTAAGTTATATCTTATTAAACTATGAGTCATTTGAAGTATAATGATTTTAATATCTAAACTTGTATAAAATGAGTCATTTTATGACTTAGAATGAGTATTCAAATTAGTCATTTTATATAATTTTAAATACCAAAATAAGTTATTTTTGACTTTATTTTATTTTGTATGACATATAGTATGTCAAGATATCACTTAAGATTATCTATCATCATTTAATTGATAGAATATTAAATAAGAGTAAATTAATGGACTAATATGACTCATATTTTATAATATCAAAAATTAATTTGACTCATTTTAAAAATTAAAAACTAAAATAATTTAAGAGTGAAATGAAGGGATTAAAATGAACCTTTAACTCTTTTAATAATTTATGTTGGAACTAAAGGAAATTGTGGTTCATGGAGGTAGACGTGAGTGCTACAACAGTCCCAGTCAGTACTCCAGCATCCCATAAGCCAATTGGAGCTCCGCGTGAGTGCAGCTGCATCCCTATTGGTAGTGTTGCAGAACTAATCCAAGGAACAAGGAGTTGCGACGTCATCGTTAATGCACATTAGGGAGCACTATCCTGCTTCCCTATTTTCGAAAAAAGAAAAAAAAAATGAGAGAATATTTTTGTTTGCAGCAACGGTGCACCCTGGGAGCGTTTCCACGGTGTAGCTGCGCCCAGGCCAGCGCCAGCGCACTCCTTTCTCTGCTTCAGTTCGCGACACAACACGGCGCCCGCGTTTCTACACTCCTCCTAGCGCCGTACTCAACCCTGTGACCACAACTCGTTCAACAGCGCCAGCGCAGAAGCGCACTGCACAGTGCCGGCGCGTATCTCTCTCTCTCTCTCAGTTTGCAATTCTCACCACCAACAGCACCTATCTGCCGCCATCATCATCTCCCTCCCTTCTCTCTCAGTCCGAGGATCCATCTCTATTTGCCCTTGCCGTCACCGAACCAACAATGGGGGATGGTGATGATAATGATGAAGAGGAGGAAGGGAATGCAACTGAAGATTCTGATTCTGCGTATGCTGTATGCTTCAATCCTGGGAAGTACTCTATTTACCCTTCATTTTCTAATTCTGTGTGGCTTTGAGTTTTTTTTCCCCATAAAAATAGTTGTCTCAATTGTAGCATAATTAGGTTAATCTATAATCAATCTATAATATTAATATTCAAGACTCATTTTGAGAAAAGTTTTATAGGTGTCACTTCCATAGTTATTTAGGGCCACACAATTTTTTCAAAACCTTAAACGTTAATCATTTTTAAAAAAAATAAAATTCATAACCTAATATATCATTAATTAAAATATCATTGAAGATTATAAATTCATACTAATTTGGATAATCGGATCTCTAATTTGATATAATAAAGCCTAATTTTAAATTGATATGAAAACTAATATTAGTTTCCATAATCTGATATAATTTGATACAATAAGGCCTAATTGAATATTATGTTATAAATTTTTTTATAGTGTGATCACTTTCACCCCTATTTATAATGTGATCAAATCTTTTTTTTTAATAGAAATTATAATATGATCAAATCTATTTTCGATTTTTTCAAAGCTAAATTTAAAATTGGCACACTACTTAAATCTATTTATAATTCCAGTCACTGATGAGCTTTGTGTATTCTATTCTGCTTCTCCATGGCTATTTGATGCGATCTATTGGAGAATGCTGGAGAGTGAAAAGACGAGTCATTAGACTTTGGCATTTGTCGAGTTTCAACAACTCAGATATCAACAATTCTATTGAGATGATATTTATGGATGAGTTGGTAAGTAACATATTCGTTTATCTTTCAATATTTTATTAGTATGAGGTAATTGTTTCTATTTTATTGGGTTGTCATATTCCTATGTAATTCTCTTTGTTAATTATAAACATGTAAAAATGTGGCGTTATTTTGAAGGATTTGATTTGATATGTGGGATGATAACAAATTACTTACAATCATGGTTTATAGCTATTAACGTCCTTTGTTTAATATAAACTATACATGTAAGAATGTGGTGTTGTTGTCTTGAAGGAATTGATTTCACATGTTTAGGGTGAGAACAAATTATCTACGATCATGTTCCTATGGTTTATAGCCACTAGTTGCAGTATAACTCTAATACATATCGTGCAGGTGAGTATCATGTAATACTATTTTGTTAATTTTATTCCATTTTTTGTGTTTGTTTATATACTAGCTTTTTCCAATATTTCATTTAATTATTAATTATTGTTAATATCTTGATATAGTTCAATCTGATGTGGTGAACAGGAGTTAGAGACCAGTGATAAATTAAACAATTTATGCTAGATTTAGGGATAAAGAGTTTAATTTAAACCATGTTATTATGTAAACATAATATTAGGCATGATCTGTATTTTTTTTACCATTTTATATTTCTTTTTAAATTACTTTCATTTTCATTGGAATATCGCTCCTACAATGTATTCAAGTTATGGATTCAATAAAAATGTTGTCTCTTATTTAGACTAATATTATTTTGGTCTTTCATTTGTTATCGATTGTCAATCTAAAATAATTACAATGTTATTATTCAGAGATTAAGAGTGAAAAGAATCAAGATATTGAATATAATAATTGAGACATTTATTTTTATCAATTATCAACTTAAAATAAGTACAATATGATTTGAACAGTGAAATTTATATATTTCAAAATGAAAGAAAATAAAATGTCTTTCAAAAGTTTGAATGTTTAAAAATTAAACTATTAACATATATATCACGATCACAATAAAAATATAAATATCACATGGTAAATATTTTAAAAAATCTACATTATGTTTATTTATTGATTTTGTTTACGGAACCTATTATCCTTAAATAAAATATTTTTATTCATATTTTAATGACCGATGAATTTATTGCTTTAATTGAATTTACAAAACCTTTTGATATCAATTAAATAAAATATTAATATTTATGTTCTTAATGATCTATCAATTTATTGATTTAACAAAATGTCTTAGTTTAATTAACTTAATAAATTCAATCAAAATATTAATATACTTTTTTGACAATCTCACAAAATAATTTGTCATCTTGATTACAAAAAGTAATATTATTGATATAACATGGTTAGAATCAAAATAATTATATAATCATTGGTAGTATTATCTTAATGATATAATCTTGTTTAACTTAAATTAATTAAAAGTATTTAGAAATACATACAAATAATCTTAAATTAATTAAAAGTATTTAGAAATACATACAAATAATCTATGTATGCTAATTCATAATAAATATCATAAAAAAATATTTAATACTTTTGATTGTGTTAATGATATTAATTGATATCAACTTAATTTGATACACTCAATTTTAACAAGTATCGAATCTAATTAATGTCAATATATATGACAATAATTTCAAATTCTAACTAAAATGAAAAAAAAAATTCATTGGTTATCTTATCCCATTACTAAAATTTTAATCTTGAATCTACTATTCTAATATTTGAGAGTCATATCATAGAAACTATTACACATGTTTTTCATACAGAGCTGTAAGGTACACGTGTCATTCATATAGTAATTTAGGGTTAACTTTTTTTAATATTTATGTTTACAAATTTTTTAACTTAATTTATAATTTAATTATTAATTATTAATAAAATAAATATTATAATTATTAAAGATTACTTGAATCAATAACATTTGAATCATGGAGATATATCCATAGGATTAAGAATCATTAAGAATGAAAAAAATACAGAATTAAGAATAATTGAAAAATGAATTATATATAAATATATTGGGATGATAACAATATTAATTGTGCCCATTACAGCAAAAAATCATGTAATATGAAAAAATTAAAAAGTGGAATACCTTAATCGGATCAACAAAAGATGAGACTATTTTCCGAGACAAACAAAAAAGAAAAGGAAAATATGAAAAAATAAAAGTTTCTAGATCTTACTTTTAGTTTTTCCTGTTATGCGTTGGACAGTGAACGTATAGAAGGGATGATTATTGCAATTAAATCACATAGGATGATCATAAAATTATACCTTCAATAACATCTGAGCTCTTGCAAATAATTTTGATAATTTTATATTTTAAAAGATTTGAATGAATTTTGGAAAAAAATTTAGTATTGAAAAAAATTAAGAAAATTGGAGAAGATTTGAAAAAGAAAAAAAAATATATGATAGAGATTTATCAGAATCTTATTTATAATTAAAAATTATTAATGATTAAGATTCCATATAAAATTTATTAATTGTATATATTTATCTTCTATACTAATATTTTATACTTATTTCATGAAAACTATTATATTATACATGTCATTCATATAACGATTTAGGTCTCACGTGTCATTCATACAGTGATTTAGGCCTCACTTTTCTCAATTTTTATGTCTAAATATTTTTTGTAAAACTTAATTATAATTTACTTATTAATTATTTTTTATATGAAATAAAATCAAATATTACAATCATTAAATAATCAAATATTACAATCATTAGAGATTATAATTTGCACTAAGAGAGAACTTATGTCAATATAACTACGATCTACAATTAAATTAAGAACCATAATAACCTCACGTTATGAAGGTAATATAAAAAATTATAAAGAAAATATTTTCAACATAAATAAGCTTTAAAATGAACATATTTTTTTAAAATAAAACGAGTAGGTTAAATTATTAACGAATTGTTAATTGATTGATTCTGATATGATAATAATTTAAAATTCAATTTCTATCAAATTTATTCTTAATCAAATATTTAAGACTCATTATAATTTTAATACAATAATTTATTCTTAATCAAATATAATGATAGTTGATAAAATACTAATATTTAAGATAAGACTCATTGCATAAAAAGTTTTTCATATGTTATTCATGAAAAAATTATACCCCACCATTTTTATAATCGTAATACTTAAATTAAGTTTTTAAATTTAATTTATTTTCTAATTATCAATTATTTTTTCCAATCGTACCTTCATATCTCTCTACCATTAACAAAAGCAATATAAAATATAAAAAATAGCATAAAAAAATTATAATTTAATATATTATATCATAAAAAAATTTATATATAAAATTATAGTATTAATAATAATAAAGGTATTATAATTGTATTGCATTAGTAGTGTTTGTTATTATAGATATTTATGTTTTGCAGTTCAAAGTATTTTTAAATTATTTTATTTTATAATTTTTTTAATAAATTTATAAATATCAATAGGAATTTAAATCTCCAAGTGAAATGAGAAATGGGGATCCATAATGGGATATAGATGAGAATGGAGGCAAAATTCTAAATAAATACAAGATTAGGAGAAAGTTTTCTAATTTCAAATTTAGAATTTTTGAAAATCATAATAAAAAAAATTATTTATCTACCTGTATCACTATATCCTATTTAATTTTTTATAACTTGAACATTTTAATCTATCAATTTTATAATTTTTTCATACTAATTTTTTTGAAAAAAATACATTTAATTTTTCAACACTAAAATATTTTTAAAAATAATTTAGCAATTTATACTTCTTTAATAATGATATTAAATATTTATTAATTTTTTAAAAATAAAATAATTATATTATTTTTATTAAAAATAATATCATAATTGATATACTATTATAATAATTGAGATTATATAAATTAGAATTATAAATAATTTTTTACTAATTATTACACATTAATTATGATATATATTTTAAAATTGATATTTTAATTTATTAAAAGAATATACAAGTAAAGGACGTGTAATTGAAATCATATAAATTAAATTTATATATTATTTTTATTAATTAGAAAATATATTTTTATATTTTTATCAATTAAATATTTTAATTTACTAAAAAGATATAAATGACTTGGATGATAAAAAAAATTAAAAATTGGTACACACAGAAATTACCCATAATGAGGAGAGAAATTAGGACATATTTTTCCTTTATAGGAATGATTAATGGGGGCTAAGTTCTCATTTATTAAACGGAATAGGGACAGGAATGGCACACCTTTATTTTTTAATTATTTTTATTATATTTACATTATATATATTTTTAATTTTAATTTGAATTATATATATTTACATTGGTACACACAAAAATTACCCATAATGGGGAGAGGAATTAGGACGTATTTTGCCTTCATAGGAATGATCAATGGGGATTAAGTCTCCGTTTGTTAAATGGAATAGAGACGAGGATAGCACACCTTTATTTTTAATTATTTTTATTATATTTACATTATATATATTTTTAATTTTGATTTGAATTATATTTACATTATATATATTTAAAGTTTTTCTCTTTTTGAAATTTATTAATAAATCCCTAAATATCATAGGAATTCAAAATCTCTACACGACATGGAAAATGAGAAATGGGGACCCGTAAAGAAGATGAGGATGGGGGATAAGAGACAAAATTCTAAATGACAACAAGAAGTGTGAGACATATCCCCTTTCTTATGGAGACTCATTGTCATCCCTATAAATAGCTTATGATATAGTAAAATTATCCATTTATTCTCTTTCTTTATTTAACAATTTCAACTTTCGAAATGTGTAAAATTTTCACAAAAATAAGTTCTTTATTGTCAGTTATAGGTCATCTATTGAGATATTTTCAACTTTATAAATATGATATTCAATATAATATATAAAATAGAATGACATATTTATATTTTTTCTATTTATTTAATTATTTAACTATTAATTTACTTTTAAGATAAATTTGTATACTTAATTTTTTATAAGATATATCTAAATAAATTATTATTTATATTTTATAATAATCAACAAACTATTTTTTATTATCTTTTCGTACATCACATGGGTCAAACAATTAGTTAATTGAAAATTGTTAGTAAGTGCATGTGGTGGTATTCTGCGAATTAACCCAACTTATTTGAATTTTACTGATTTTCATCTTTATGCTATCTCTTTAAGCTTTGGTAAATGCTTTGCTCCATTCAAGAATGCTTATGCCCAGTTCGATTGGACACTTTACTATTCATGAGAATATGTGCGTAAATTAATTCAACAATTACAATAAATTTAAAAAAAAAGTAAGAGTAACATAACTTTTGAATAAATATAGGTGAAAGACAGATGTTAGGGGTTGATTTCATGAAAGTTTCCTATAATTACATTACCCAATTATTAAAATACTCATTGTTAATAGTTATAACATGATCTCTCATTGCCATAACTCTCTTAGGATAAATCTAACAATGGATATCTCATATTATTTTAAATTTATCCTAAAAAATGAAGAATATGAATTCATAAAGACTGCATAGATAATACTTCTATCTTCATCAGTTTTTACCTATGTTAAATTTTAGTTTGACTTATTTTATAAAGTGAAATCTTCAAAGTATAAAGCTATACATCAATTAATGAGTAGCCAAATTAAGAACATTAAGATTGTTAGAAAATAAAAAAATAAATTTAAAGAAAATTCAAATAACAAAAAGTGCATAGTAGTTCCCTAAGAATTCATCTTCCTAACACCTTGGGAGTTAAGAAAGACATAAAAGAAGGATGAAAGCAATAATCCAAAAAACTTTAAAATTAAAGATTGCAAAAACTCTTTTCAAGAAATTAAAAGCTACCTATTGATATTTTTGAAAGTGAAACTGAATAAGATAATTAAAATCGAAAAGGAAAATGAGTAAAATGATCTTCTATTTTTTAAATCTGCTCAAATCTTATTAAAATCTCTAATTATCTCTTCAATATCCAATTGATAATCCATTATCTTATTCTACAAATCAAATCAATTTAGTGGGAATATTTTGCCAATAAATCTCTATAGATCACAACTCACTAAATAAATCAACTAAGAGAATTTAAATTGATTTATCAGCATAATTACTTAAAAATAACTCAATTTAAACTTGATTTAGATCAAATAACTTAGATAAATTAAGAGATTTTTTCAAGATATCAGTGATCAATTAGTTAATATTGGGTCATATTGTTGTGTCTTACCCTTTAAAATTTGTAATTTAAAATAAATAATTAAATAATAAATGAGACAAGGTTTGGTGAGCATATGCCTATTATTAGTTGTAATTAATCGACATATTTTACAATTCTACGTAATAAAATCTGTGTAAAATGGCAAAATATCATGTTAAATGTAGAATTTAAAAGTTATTTTTACAATTTTCAAATAAATTTACTTTAAGTTTATACATGTAAAATATATACTTTAACAATTAAAACGAATTGAATTATTATATAAATAATCAATAAAATACAATCACCTTTTATGCTATATTTTTACTTTTATGAAATTTACTTTTTTAGCATTTTATCTTTTCTGAAATTTACTGTTTCAGCCTTTACTACTTTTGCCTTTATCTTCTGGCCCTTTACATTATAACATTTTCACTTAATTTACTAGGAAATCTCTTTGTATTGCAGACAAATCCTCTTTGCAGTTCTAGGTTTAAAAAAAATTACTTGGGAATTGGTGGTGTTTACGCTGGTTGAGTTTATCAGCATTTTTGGGAAGAACCTGTGGCGCATGCCCTCAACTAATTCTACTCGGCTAGCCAAATTTTTAGTGCAAGAATTAAATATTTTTTATTAATGTAATAGTATATAATTAAATGTTATATAAAATTCAAATAAATAAATAGTGTTGTAGAATTAAACTCTTAGGAACAAAAAGATAGATGCACATAGAAGGATCTCACATAATTCTCACATTGAGAGAAACTTATGATTGGGAAATTTTCACTCCCAAAAAATTAAAAAATTCTCATCTATTCGTTCCTCCTCATGTGTGACTTTCATGAAACTCACTTGTCGACGTCTATAATTTTGCTTTTATCTGAACTGAGAAGCTAAGGATACTTACACGGATGTAAATAAAAATTTTGAATACTTAACTATATTTTAGAAAAATCAATCAATTAGTCCAAAAAATATGGAGAAAACCAGAAAATCGGCTAGTAGTAATATTTTAAGTACACAACTTCTCAAAATACTTGCCTTTTATGCAACCGAAAAGAAAAGAAAAAAAAAAATCAATACTTGGCTTCTCATTTTTGGTCTTCTTATTTTGATCTCTCTAGATTTGCCAAACCCAATTGTCATGAGTGCAGGTGATAGAGCATTTCTAAGTTGGAATCAGCCTGGACCACCTCTATCTTAAGACCACTAAGGGTGGTCTTCAAATATTCCCATAATGTTGCCGTCTCTTCATCACATATCACATCCCTCAAGTCCCCAAGGTCCCTTATCGAGTATGGCAATTCGCTTAAACTCGAGCAACCTCTGATATTGAGCTTTTGTAGACTACGTAAATTGCCCATATTCTCAGGTAACTTAAGCCTGATGCAGTCAGAGATGTCAAGAAGTTTTAGGTTATAAAGGCTTGTAACTGATTCTGGGAACTCTGCTAAAGCAGTACAGGAACTAAGCCTTAGTGATTCCAAATTGACCAAATTTCCAAATCCTTCAGGAAGTGCAGAAAGCTTATGGCACTTTGTTATACTGAGCTTCTTTAAGGAGACAATATTAGAAAGCCCAACAGGCAATGCCACCATATTACAATAGTCAATGTTCATCTCCTCTAAGTTTGGCAGCATATCTGAGACTTGGATAGTGCAATTTTTAAATGCTTCATTCACATTGCACATGAAAAGTGATATCTTCTGCAGATTCTTCAATTGCGCTCCGGTCTTGCTGAGGAAAGGTATTGAAACCTTCTCTAGTCTGATTCTTTTAAGCTCAGATAGATAATCAAGCAGCTCGAAATTCTCTAATTCAGATGGAAAGAAATCATAATTTGTGAGTATCAAAACCTTTAATTTACTCATTTTCTTCATGAACATTGGCAGGGTGCACTTCTTTGCTCGAAGGTTCAACACTAGAGCCTCAACTTTATTTGGCTGCAAGTTGCACCATTCCGAAGTAAATTTTTCATCTGCAAAAGCATTCAATGATTAGTGACAGAGTAGTATCTTAACTTGTGCGTGCATCAAGACAGAAAGATGAACAAACCTGTTGATATGGATAGTATCTGGGCTTCAATTTGATACTCATTTTCTACTGTCCACCATTTGGGAAGATTGTTTCCACTTATGTCAATAATTAGTCTACTCCTTTGTGCCTCTGGCTCCTGGCTAGTTTGATGGATAGCTAGCTCTCGAAGAAGATCATGCTGCATGACATAGTGGTTACTACAGTCTACTGTCTCACTTTCAACTTTTCTGTACAATGAGAAGAAATCAATTAATCATAACAACAACAATAACTAAGTTCCCTTATCCATTTGATGCTGTTAAATACATGGGTCAACAGATTTCAGTGTATCCTATCATAAGCCATGTCATGTTAATAGAAAAAATAATATGAAATAAATAAAATAACTTTCTCTAGGTTTTTTTAAAATAAAAATCTTGTTTAATTATTTTAAATTTTTAAGCATATCTTTTAATTGAGAAATAAGCCATGTCATGTTTATAGAAAAAATAATATGAAATAAATAAAATAACCTTCTTTAGGTTTTTTTAAAATAAAAATCTTATTTAATTATTTTAAATTTTTAAGCATATCTTTTAATTGAGAAATAAACATTTTCTTCAACAAAAAAAAAAAAAACTTAAACCGGCCCAAAATTTAATCAGTGGTTGAACAAGATATTTGTTGCCTTTTCCATTGTAGTGCAGAAAATTTTGTCAGTTCACTTTCCATTATATAGTTTTAGAATAGTCGATTGAGACATGCACTTTTTCAAATGTGATGGGTTGATAGGATAAATGGAGATTATTATCACATCCAACGATAATAAAATGACTAAGTGGGTATCTCAATTGGACTTCCATTTTTAGTCGTTAGGATAATATTTTTGATAATTTTGTAGATACCCTTGCAAGAATATCACACAACAAATCAAATTGTTTACTAGCCACCCACCATACCTTGTCACAATAATATCAGCCATGTTCCAATTGACCAGTTGATAGATTTTCTCCATTGCACTCGCATCATCATCACCATACAGTTCTGTCCACATATCAACAAGTGCGGGGGCAGGGATCCTCTGGTCTTCAGGAAATAATGCTAGGTCCTTGAAACAATCAATGGCCTTAGAATCCAAGAGATCGAAGCATTTCTGGAGACATTCAAGCACATCGCTACTAGAATCAAGAATTGAACGACCCCTGGACAATTCATTGGCCTTATTGTGCCAAACCACCGGATGCTGCTGACTTAGTGATCTACCACTCACTCTAAGTGCCAAGGGAGAACCACCACAGCTTTCCACTATCTACAATTTATTTAGTGCATTTAAATAAAATAAGAAATGAGAAATGTTTCTTCCACCCCATTGTGCATACATCATGAACATTCTTAATTGGGGGAAAAAATAAAGTGTCAGTGTGTTTCTTTCATTGTATTATATGTATTATAAAAAGGGTAAATGGTATGAGCACTTCTATTTGGACCGAAGAAAAGGAGTACAAATTTGACAAAATACAGTATAAGGGCATGGGGAAATCAATAACCAGACACGAAGGAAGATTGTTAAAGTTTAATGACCAATGAAAATGCAACACATAACTTCGTAAGGGTTTTGCAGACCAATAATTCACACTATATATGATTTTGCAAATTATATTATTACATTAAACAAAATATGAAAATATCAATTAGTAATATCACATAATGTTTAGGGAAAACTAGCATATAGTTGTAGCAATCAAAGAGTGTCACGTGCGATATCACCTAATTTAAAAACAGATAAATGTAATTTACCCTTATAAAAAAGTTATATTATAAAAATAGTGTATAAATAACCTTGTTTAGATGAAATTGTTGAATAAAAAAAATAAACAAGACATTATAGCTTGTAAGAGGTAACGATACTGGCATAGAGAACCAAAATTTTTCAAAATTGTCTGTGGTGGGTAAGATTTCCATGCTGTGTGAGAATAGATATTATGCAAGGATGTAGATTTTAAAATAAGCTTTAGAAAGCATGGACAACACCCTTCGCAACCATCAGGAACATTAGAGCTATAAAAATTTTGTATTGTAAATTTTAACAAGGTAGCAGAAAAAAGCACCTTTTTCTTGACGTCTACAGGAACAGAGCTACTCTGATTTAGAGATGCTGAGTGCTGAAATAGCTCCATGGCATCTTCACCACCAAGGGCCTTCAAGACATAAGGAGGGCCAAATCTCCCAATTGCAACTCTTGATGTCACTAAAATCTTGTAGCCTAAGATCTCGAAAACAAACTTATCAACAAGGGATTCTGATCCAGGCCAAACATCATCCAGGACCAAGAGTACTGGACTTTTCTCAATCAGCTGGTTTAACAAATTTTCCAATTGGTTAACAGCATCTTCATCACTTTGAAACTCATCAGGCACCTGGTAATCAGCGTGTTGAAACAGTCTCTGCACAATGGTATGCAACTTTGGCGATTTTGCAAAGGTGACGAAGAAGATGTTGTTCTTGAATTTACCTAACCAAATCTTACACGTTTAGAGGTATGCAAACTCGGACATCTTATTCTAGGGCATGCAGAAAGAAAGAAAGATAAATGATCAATGTTATCGATATGATTAACTTGTGTAGAAATCTTCTAAAAGTTCCTGTTCCTAAGACATGTCTACAGAACAGGAGAAAAGATGTCGTTATCATGTGAAATATCCTCAAGCCCTTCTCACTGGGCGGTTATACATGCCAATCTTTCATAATGTGACTTCTCTCGTGCATATACAGTTGAATTTCATAGCTCAAAAAGATCTATGCACCAGCATAGCAATGAAAATTGCTAAACCTGATGGCTATGTTCACTACAAACCAAAGCAAAAAAAAAAAAAAAAAACATGTTGCAATAGAATTCTAAGGAATTCACATTTATTATGTTAAAAATATTATATTAACATCCAAAAAATGGGTGTCTATTGGACATTCGGTTTATTATTCTTGAATGTGATTGTAGTTTTCACTAATCCTAGCCATTCAAATATGAGAGACATCTACTTTTTTAATGTTTAAATTACACTATTTTCATTATATTGAGCATTTATCATTAGGAAAATGATGGTAAAGATTCTTGAAATTTCTCAAAATTACATGCAAATGTAAAGTAAGAGATTGTACATGCCTTAAAGTTGTGGCATAGACTAAGAGCAAGCCAGACAAAATAAAGTCAATAAAATTTTTGCATCACAAATTTAGCATACCACATTTGTACAGGGGACAAAAAGCATAAAATATGGGGCGATTTGAATTTACACCTACTATATGATAATCGATACACTATATATGCGACGACTAAATATGGTCAACATGCGTTATATCATGCCCTGTATATACGTATACAGATATAGTGCGTGAATGTGAGAAAAACACTACTGCTGGATATGAGCCTTGGCAAGACTTATGAGCCTTGGCAAGACTAAGGTTGAGTCAAAGTTAGAGCGGACTACAGTTTGAGCCTTGGCTTCATCTAAAAAGTGATCAAATTTAAAGTCACAATGACAATTTTCTGGATCAGAGCCAATTGAGTTGGAAGATCAATTCTCGAAAAGACATATTGTGGACAACAAATGAAAATGATATATGAAAGATCATTTGATGCGAGCCAATATTTCGTCATGGCAAAATTCAGGTCAAACATACCGATGGATTTTATGGTAAAGCTCGTATGTTTGGATGGACTCCTATTTATTAATTATTGGATTAAACTATTGAACAAAAGTAATATTCATCTAATGACTAATAATAAGAGATTTATAATAAACCTAAATATATGAGGTACACGTTATAATTTGTCCGATCATAAGAGTACCGATTCCACCCTAATAGACTTTTATGACATCATTTCGTGCTACCAACAGAGAGTAGAAACGCTCCACGAGAAAGATTGTAGATGGGAATTCATTCATACCTTTGACTTCGTCATCCCAGCAAAGCTTTTTGGCTAAGGTGCTCTTCCCCGAACCTCCTGGTCCGGTCACCGTGAGCACTGCAGGGACCCCAACCTGGTCCTGTAGCAACTTGAGCTTCAACTGCTTCAGAGGAACATCGAGACCAACAGTAAACGCAGGGGGTTGAGGAGGGGAGCACAGGCCCCTCAGTTCAACCCTATGATTACTTGGAACCGTGGAATTCTGAATCTCTCTCACCCGCACAAGGATTTCCCTCGTATCTCTCGTATTCAACACTTGATTGTCTAAATCGAAGAAGCTTTGAATTGACAGGTTTAGTTCTTCAAGTTCCTCTTGGTAGTTGGCCTTATAGCAGCATTGCCACCACTGCACTTCAGAGCATTTGAGAACAAGCTTCGCGCCCTTGTTCATCTGATTGATCAACCCCTGAGTTTCCTCTTTTGGCCGATCTAATTTCCTGTTAAAATTTTCTATTTGATCGATCAGTGGTTTTAATCTTGTGAGGGTGGACTCCAACTTTTCCAGGGTGGGTCTGAACTTAACAGCCCTGTCTTTCTTTTCGATAACAGTACTCAGCAACGCCTCAACCGCAGCTCCTACAAGAGCATCTACAACCACAGCCATAAACTGCGAAGAAAGCCAAAAATAAGAAGACGTGCAACATCAGAAGTTTTGAACTATCGCTGGTTGTGAAGCCGAAGAAAAATAGGAAGATCAATAACAGAAAGTTGAACTGAACATCCGAGTTTATGGAAAGCTAAAAGGATAGTGTGATGGTAATAGAAGACGGGAAACGACGCTGAAACTACCTATCAAATATGCTCTAAAAGATGCTTTCTTGAGACGCAGAGAATCCAGTTCTTGCTTCAATTCCAGCTGTTCTTGTTATCACCGATCGGCGAATAAAGGGAAGGAATGTTCGGTGCTCTTGCAGATGTGAAAAGTTGAGAACCTCTTTGGATTTCGATATGTCATATAGGATTTTAAGTTTGACGAGGTCCTCCAAAAGAAACCGGGTAAGGTGGCCCCCTTGGACGTCCCTAACGTAGAAGTCTCCTTTTCTGACGTGGATGATCCAATGTGAAAATCGTGTCTTGTCAGGAGAATTATATATAAGTTTACCACCTATTTCTTATATAAATTTGAAATAAAAGTGAAGCACATTAATTTTATATAAAATACTGTAACATATGTTAAATGGATCCATATAGTTTAATTAGGAGAGTTAAGGACATAATAGTATATCTAGGGTAATTAGGAATTGTAGTTCGCGATATATTTAAATTGAGTTTTTCCTTGGGATAGTTTTTCTATTCTCACATTGATTTCGTAATTCTTTTTTTTTTATTTCTCAGGGTATTTCCACAATCGGTAGGTACGAGACTAATCCTTTCGTCTATGGTAGGCATCTTTAAGGGTAGGAGAGCTGGCTCGGGATTTTTAATTAACTTTTCATACCCAAAACCAGGGATTGAACCACTGACATTTGATTAAGGGA
Source organism: Dalbergia cochinchinensis (assembly GCA_031216125.1). Classification (NCBI taxonomy): domain Eukaryota; kingdom Viridiplantae; phylum Streptophyta; class Magnoliopsida; order Fabales; family Fabaceae; genus Dalbergia; species Dalbergia cochinchinensis. Next base: position 28,914,885 of record CM062371.1, read on the forward strand.
GGATGAGTCTTTACCATTCAACCACACCCCCAGATTATTTCATAATTCTTTTATTCCTTAATGAATAATCAAATAAAAATATTACCTTCCTTAATCTGTTTCTTATGAAATTAGAGTGAGGGTAAAGAAAATATTCAAGAAAAAAACTTAATTTACATATATCACTTAATGAACTATAATTTTCAATTACTCCTATTTATATTATTATAGGCATTAACTCTCTTAATTGGGTTATGTGGACTCATTTTATACATGTTACAAATACATCCTCTTATCCGACTTTATTATAAGTCTGTGTAAAAATAAGGTTTTAAGTTATATTTACACGAGAATCTCCCATTTTTGTTGATTTCTTTGTCACTGTGATCAACGACAACATGCAACGGTCACCGTGGCTTCTCTTTTTTACGTTGCAATGAACAGAAATTTTGACTTTGCTTCTGCCCGGCGGATGTAGTCAGAGTCTGCATTTACTAGTCACTAGAGCCCAAAGTCCAAAACCATGCAGGCTGCAGAATAACGTCGTCTAGTTTTTCATTATTCTTTTCAGTTGGTTATATCTCCCCGAATAGAAACGGAAAATGGTACGGACTGCATCCCAGAACTAATAATTTTATATGTATAAAAAATTTATATAACAAATATATACTACATGCTTTATCACTACTAAATATGATGCGTGATCTTCACTCATTTTACTTACTTATCATAACTAATGATGATAAAGCATGTAGTGTATATTTATTATGCAATCTTATTATACATATAACATTACTTTAATTTTACAACACCATTTGCGAATGATTTTATATATAACACCACTATAAGGTTGTAACCCTGTAACTCATGAATTTTTTTTTTTCATCTCACCCGTGAAACATGATTGATATTTTAGATTCAGATTTCGGATCATTGATTCATCTCTATCTAGAATTTAGATTAATTGAACGTTGCTCTTTAATGCTTTCGATAAATTAGACATTTAGAAGCACGTAATTTACTTTTCTAATGTTAAGAAGCCCATCAATGAGATGATAAATTAATGAGTAGTGTTATTTGGACATTTAAAATGGAATGTCTATTGACACCATAGTTTTAATAACTGGACCGAACTAGTTAATTTGAACCAAAAATCGAAGAACCAGTCACTAGTTCAGTTCAGTTCTTAGCTCAGACTAAAGCAACATTAGAACCAGTCAACATTGGTCAAACTTGGGGCAAGCTAGCATGAGTGAACCGCGTGAATTGGTCCTACACTTTGAAAATCAGTCTTGAGCTTGCACAATCAAATTATGAAATTCTTAGTGCCGAATCAAAATGGGATGTCCATTGACACCATAGTTTCAGAATCGGACCGAATCGGTCAGTTTGGTCCGGAAACCAGTGAAAAGGTCACTGGTCCAGTTCGACTCCTAGAGACCGGATTGGTCAAACCTGGGGTAAAGCGACTGGAGTGAACCTTGTGAACCAGTCCTGCACTAGAAAACCAGACCTACACAATGAAATTCTGAAATTCTCAATGTGGGATTGAAACCAAGACCACTAGCATGGTTGTGCGCCTTCTTCACTACTACATCAACCATGTATTTCTGTCAGTGTACTTCATTTTTTTTATATATATTATAAATTTAGTTGTATTAAATTATATTTTTATATATTGATTTAATTGTATCCAGTTCAACCGATTCATCAACTAGTGATCCAATGACCCGATACTTTGACCGAGTTGCTCAAGGGTGAAAATAAAAAAAATTTCTCTTTAAGTTGGGACAATAAGAAAAATTAAAAAATGATAGATTGTGTGTCGATACAAGATTTGAAATAAGGAGGGTTCAAAAATGATTTCTCTAAATAAAATATATATCACGACCCATCTAGGAAATGCGACTGGCACATAAGGGATTGAAAACCCCATGAAAGCCTCTAGTAACGTGACAGTCTAATATATATAAATAAATTAAATATACTCAAAATATTTCAAGTTTAACTAAGTTCCATAATTCTAAAATTATTTTCAAAACATAAATCCTAAATAAGAAACTGCGTAATAATCATAATCTGAGTTAGTAAAATAGCTTATATCTATAAAATAAATAAAACCTATATTATGCATGTCCAGGACCCTGCCTACACAATGATTGGAGCACCACTAAACTAACATAACATATAATAAGCTCCACTTTAAAGCGAAGCTCACCAAAAGACGTTGCAGCACTACTGGGGAGGTTCTTGTGGTGCAACAGCACTTGTAGTTGCATCTATATGGGGAGGAAAAGAAAGGGGTAAGTTCATCAAAACTCAGTAAGTGAGCCTCCACTTACAACCTACATGGGACGACAATAAAAATACATAACATATACATCCAATTGATGTATAACATTTTATGTATAATTACATATAATTGTACTGAAAACAGTGATTTAACTAAATCCATGACAATAACTAGTAGAAAACATGAATTATTTTGTATATAAATATCTAGTTGATGAATAACTGAATCTGAACCAATAGCTAATCTAATAGGCACCTAACTAGGTCCCATAAATGGACACCACATTAGGTTCCTTACTGTAGATGAGCTAGTTTTCTAATGGACCACCTGGTATAAAGGTTAACAATTAATCCTACAGCCATTAATTCACTAATCTGTTTCTCACTAGTTATTGGCTAATAATTACTAGCAACAAAGTTCAATGTTCTTACTATTTATACAATATTGTGGTTCATGAAATTTTCTGAATGATAAAATAAGTCTACTATGGTCCTATGAGTTTTCCAAAATAATTAATTTTCATGATAACTGCAAAAATAATAATAGTGAAACTTTTCTAAACCAAATTGGAACAAAAGCATGAATGCTGAACAAAACACCCTGCAAATCCTTCTCCTTTGCATATAAACCTTGTATCCCCTCAAATATAGAACCCTGCTCATTTCTCACACTCTCTACTTCTGCTACCCCCACCAATGAGCCTTTTGCTGCATACTTTTCTCTCGTGGCCTCTATTTGCACTTCATTTTCTAGGACCTCACGCTTTAAATTCCCAAGAGAAGATTGCTGTCTATAAATTGGAGCAAGATACACCTCATTGGGAGATGATGGCACAATAATAATATGTGCATTATGTTCTAGGGTGTCCTCCTTATGAACTTGTAAATCTACTGCAGGCCTAATACAAACAGGTTCACCATGCTCAACATTGTCAACATGTTCATCATTAGCAGAGCAATCCTTTAAGGATGGTACAACATCACTTTCAATAGACTCAGAATCATCATCAGAATCAGATACAATTTCACCTTTTCTAATATTCAAGGTTCTTTTGACTGGGCAATCATATGCACAAAGACCCAATCCCAAACATCGAAAGCACATAATATCAGAATGACCCGAAGTGGTAGTAGGAGAAGATGAATTAGAGGTACCTTTGTCATGGTGTGATTTCGGATGCTTCTTCTTCATATTATCCCCAACTCTTTTATGCCAAACAAAATTAGTTGCATCAAACTCCCCCACAAATTGCTTACGAGAAGAATCATTATGACGATATCGATTCCGTAGAATAGCCTTGATACTTCCCTTGGACTTAGATTGTGACAACTCCTGTAGTCACACTTCGATATCATCTAATCTGCTATGTATTTGCTTAATGGTCTTGTACATAAGCTTTATTACATTCACTCGATCGGTATTTTCATCACTCCCAGATATGTTAATAGCTATTTGAATAATCTTCAAAATAATAAAAGAGACAACCTCATAAAGCACTCACTCACTTGTTTCACTCAAAAGTGGATACTCATTTTTGCACTCAATATAGATTTTACCCTCTTTTGTGCTCATCACTCTTGCCTTTTCCACTCTGAACCTTTTATAAATGTTGCACTTTAGAAACCAAACAAACTCAAACAAGATAAAGTCCCAAGTAATATTTAAATGGCACAAGAAAAATCAAATAATTAGACAGAAATAGAGATCAACTCAAAAGAAAAAAAAAAAGACCTAAAATGTGAAGGACCCAGAAGAAAAAAAAAAGGAAAAGAAATGGAACTATGGATTTGAATTTTGTTTTTTGGTTTTTTCCTTTTAAGCGCTGCTTTTTTTTTTTTTGCGCTGCTGTTCCTTTTTTTGTTTTTAAGTTTTTTTTTGTTTTTTTATTTTTTTTTTCTGTTGATGCTTGGTGCTATAAACCAAAGAACCACAAATGAAAGAAAAGGTAAAGGATTGAGATGAAGGATGTGAACAAGAGGCGAACAGGTAAGGTTGTGTGAGTGTGTGTGTGTGTTTTTTTTTTTTTTTGAAACAGAAACAAAATGAAAAACAGTGAAGAGTAATTGACCAGAAAGAAAAATTTAAAGAAAGAAGACGTAGAACCTAGAAATAAAATAAAATAAAAATAGATAAATAAGAACTTATCTAAAAACTGATACCAAATGATGCGAAACCCAGGGATAACAGAAATCCAAAAACCCCAACACACAATTGATATGGAAGATAGGATTGAAAACTAAATAAAAAATCACAAGGAAATCACTCTACCTTGTAATTTTCTATTCAGCTTCCTAATACAACAAGTTAAGGGAATTACTCAACCTCACTTGTACACACAAAGTTTCTGAAAAGAAATTAAGAAAATTTCATTTAAAATCAAAACTGAGTCTAATGGTGGCTACCAAGTTTGGAAGTATTTATACCTCTTATTTAGGTTAAGCTAATTTTCTAATCCTACCAGACTAGGCCCAAATTACTACCCTAACAATTGGGCTTAACAAACATAAAATAAAATAAGTCTTGAAATATTTTTAAATATAAACTAATAAACTAAAAGAATTAGACTTGGCCCAATGTGATAAAAATATATTGTCAATGCAAATTCACTAATAATCATATTTCTTTCTTCTGATGCTAAAATGTTCATTTTGCCTTCCTAAGCTTGTATCATTTTGTGTGTTAAATAGTTATACTAAATTGAATTTTATAAGAATAGCGATGAAATTTCCAAATTTTTTATACCAATTTTTTTTATCACAATAAAATTTTTCACAATGGTAATTTTTTTATTTCAATATCAATTTAGTCATTCTATTAAAATGGAGATAAAATAAAATGACTAAATTGATGTAAAAAATTTGGTTAGAGTTAAATTAGTATCAAATTAAAAATGTTAAAATAAAAAAAAGGATTTACTCATGAATTATTTATTTCATTAGTCCACTGTTAATCCAGTCTATCACCAAGGAGACCGGGGCTCACCTATTTCCATTTGGTGGTTAATTGAGACAACAATTAGCAGTACACAGTTTCAAATTCCAATTAACTATAGGGGCCATTTCACAATTCCTTCAAAATTTTTGCTTTACTGGTAGTACACGGTTCCAGTAACTCAGCCTGACACAATCTCGGCTATTGCGCCCATCCAACGATATAGAAGAGGGGGTCTGCTGTAAGCCTGTGTTTCAGGGGCCCATGTTAAATGCTGCCCCTGTTATGCTGTCGTTTTCAACGCAGTTGGCGTTTATCATACAAGTGGGGCAATCCGTGTGGTACCGTCCAACTTTTTCTGGTGAACCCCATTGCCGACATCTCATGTGAGCGCCTATCATGACTTGTCCCACTATCTGTTTCCTGCTCTGGACAATGTTTCATCATCCCTTCCATTTCATTAGCTTCATTTATTTTTTCTTTATCCAATATTCCATTTTACAGGAAATAAGAGTGCATGAAAGTTATTTGATATATATCACATGCAACCAATCGACCTAGTATTCTCGAATAAAGATTCAAGTCTTAGCTAATGCTCAGAGATGAGTGAGACGCAAATCAAATCAATAATTAAATTTTGGCTATGGTGTCACTTGTTAGAAAGTAAGGCAAAGCTCAAAAATTAAGAAAACTTCCACTAGTGGATTAAGCCTAAAACATTTGTGCATTAACGTGATTGTTTGGATACCTAAAAACAGGATATAATCGTTTCAAAAGCAACTCATTTTAATTTCATTCAATATTTTATTTTTCTTCCTCATTTTCTATTTGAAAAATTTTCAAACGATAGAGCAGTTATTGTATTCATTTTTCATCCTTGTTTTTAGCTTAAAGATGAAAACTCAGGAGCCTCCAATCAAGAAGAGGGGCAAGACATGCGAAGGATAAAGAGAATATAAAGATGTCATCAAACACCAAATAGAACGTGAGATAAAAAAATTGAAAAACTACCAAAACAAAACCAAACTAACACCTAACATGGGACGGCCATCAAAACAATTAACTATACCCACCCCAATGAACGATAGAATTAAATAAATATGGTAAGTTGGTAACCCTTTAATCAGTCCAGCAATAACCGATAAATAAGGTCAACCAAAGCGTTCCATAAAACACCCAATTCTCGCTTACTCTTGTAACGAGGGAAGGCCTATATCGTACTTTATTTTGCTACAGTAGTTCAAGAGGCACCACAAATTAAGCACTGAGCCTACCCATCAGCTCACCTAGTTATCCATTTCATCCTTTACTATCGAAATGATATATGGAATGACGATATGAAATATTTGTTCCACTTCATATCATACTTTATTTCATTCAGTTCCATCTCATTTCACTTGAATTTCCAATTCAAGCATAGCCTAAGGCAATAGTTGTGTCGATCTTCTCACTTCTATGATCCTTGCTCGTTTCAAGCCATTGTTGAACTTCATTACCAATAATTGCATTTTCAATTTTCTGTCCCGTCGAGTATGAGTCTTTAGTATGCTTCTAGCTCTTAGTAAAAGTGTTATGCATGGAAACCCAAGCCAATTTTGACTAAAGAAATGATAGTATAGTTCGGATTCATAGTAAATCCTACTATAGGACAGTATATCAATAATTCAAAGCACAATTTAAAATTAAAAATATATACTATTAATATTTAAGAACCATTAATAAAAAAATTTAATGAGATAATGACACTTGAAAACCTAATTATGCATCCCTCCAAGCTCTAATCCTATTTTTATCTAAAAATAAAAGTTTTTGAAAATGAATTCAAATATCTTTTCACTTCACTTACTTTACTAGATTATCCTTTCACTTTACTATCTTCTCATTCCACTAACTTAATTACCTTTATTATAGTAACAACTTTTTAATATATATCAAATTATATTTACATTGTTTGTTATCTCCTACATTTAATTGGTTTTGTTTAAAGAATTGATCAACTCATTTATTCTTCATTACATATAAAAACTTAATGTAAATAAATAAATTATTTTGAGGATTAAAATTCGTAAAATCTTTCAAATTTTCAAGTAGAACCTTGAAAATATTATAAATATCATTTTCAATTTTTAAACTTGGATAATAAACCATTGTTTTTATTTAAATTATATTTATAGTTTGTAGTTTTAAATTTTTAATCATTATAGTTGATCCACCTCTAACTTTTAAAAAAAATCATTTACCATTAGAGAAAATCTCCTACATTAGAAATTGAGTAGCCATAACATTTTAATTCTGGATAGAAGAGCTTGAATAAAAAATTATTATTTTTTTGTAAAGTTTGTTATGTAATAATTGTTCACTAGATTTTTTTAGATTTGATTTTGAAATATGTTGCTACTCATGCTATGACACTTACTGTGGTATGGCTGTGACTAGAGAGCCAAAACAACAATGTTATTGTGCATTCTTTTTGAAGGCTATTGAATTGGATAAAGGTATTAAAATCTTAATTGTTCTAATTCAAGAAATTTATCTAACTTGAAAAATTACATCATTATAAGGCTAAAAATAAAGGAGAAAAAAATAAATTTTATCTATTGAGTTATTTTGTTGTCATTTAAAAATTAAAAATAGTTATACTTACAAATTCAATTAAACTTTCATTAATGTATGTGTTATTATAAGGAATTTTATTTGCTTGAATTTTTCTTGAAAATTAATTTATTGCACTCCATAAAAGAAATGGAAGGAAAATGAATTACTTTATCTTTTAGTTCTTATACTTTTATAATAAGTTGTTAATGTAAAATAAATTTCTACAAACCTTTTTTAAAATCCTATATTTTCTCAAATTAAAATTATATTTGAAAATTATAATTTATTTTTAAAATATATTCATTTATCATTTCACATATTTTCAGTTCTTTAATTATTTTAAGTTATCCTATGCAACCATTTTTTAATTATAACCTCTCAAAATAAAAGAATTTTTTATAATATAACTTTTTTGGTTATACATATTTAGGAGGAATTCATTGATACCAGTGTAAAACTTGGCACACTTACACTTTTGATAACTTAATATAGTATAGTTTTTGTCAATCTAACTGTTAAATTATAATTATATATAATGTTGATTGGCTATGCCGAATTTCAAACTAATCAGACAGCTATAAGGTTGTGATTAAATAGTTTTTATTTATTATATACATTTATAAGGTATTTATTACGTACATTGATTTATATGTATACAAAAAAATAGTTTCAAATTAATGTAAAATTTTATAGAGATGGCCTATAGCATATAAACTTTCAATCTAACAGTGGTTTTTTTCAAAAAAACAACTTCAACAAAAAGTTATCAAATGTGTAAGATATATAGCAAGTCTTACATAGATCTAAATGGATTATTTCTCATATAAAATATACAAATTCTTAATAATTAATCATTATTTAACTATATTCACATAACTCATATCTATACATTACACGAGTACACACATTAGTATATAAATATTATAGAAGTACTCGTTAGGATCGTGTCATGCATAAGATTCACCATAAACTCAAGTCTATAATAACATTTTCCTTTTGACTAATGCCTTAACATAGGTTGCACACAAAGCCGAACATCAATCACTCTATCTCATTTTTCAACTAAATCAAACCATCAGTTTTAAAATACAGCTTGTTAGATGCACTAAAATTCTCCCTGCTCGTCAGGTCACCCCCCTAAAATAACACTTTTTTCTTGATGTGTGAAAAGTGTTGCCTATATACACATAGACACTACAAAAAAAAAATCAGTATTTTCAACCATTCAAATATTGAAAGCGTCAATAAAAATATTTTTTAAAAAAGTAACTTTTGGCATAAATTGACCATTGAAAATACTTATAAATTTTTATTAACATTTAGTAATTGTTAATAAAACTTTATCAGTATTTTAATAACCACTTTACTTTTATTGACAATATTTTTATTGACAATTTTAATGTTAAGAATACTTATTTTTCTTGTAGTGGGTGGCACAATAATTTTTTAAAATGTGTTACCTAAGTGTTGCATTCTCCATTCAAAAGTGTAGTCTTAGACAATTGACCACAACTGATATAGAAACCCTATGAAAAGTGATGTTATAACCCTAAAAGTGTAATCCTTGTTTCAATGCGTGACTTAATGTGCATATCAATATGAGAAAATGTACTACTGATAGGTGTGTAGAAGACAGTTAATTTCAGTATGTGTGCAAAAGTATTGTCCATTTATGTGACTTATATGTGTATCAATACAAAGAAGTACATATTTGGTCTAACTACTCTATAAATGAGACTGTGACAATGAATGTATTGGATGACATTTCTGAGTGATGATGTGAAAGAAATAGCATGTATGCTCTTTGGTTCTATAAGTAACCTTGATGGCTATGCGGTAGAGGTTAGCTTGTGGACATGTTATTGAAAACTCTACCTGGCATGATCAACTGGGTGACAACGTTATGTTGTGGCAAGAATTTTGGCTTTGGCATGAAAGAGTTTTTTTATCAGAGTGGATTTGAATACCTAATCATAATATTTTTAATTTTTCCTTGTGGCACTAACTGATTACATAGGATTTAATGATTTTAGCCTTTGATATCTTGCTAGTTGGATAAAATGGAAGTTATTTTATATTGTGAAGGCTACATATAGGTACAATTAATGATGAGTAGTGTAGCTTGTACCTTATGCTAATATTGCTATTATATGGCTGCGTATATCTTTCCTCATGTGAAATTGTTTTTTGATTCACATGGAGGATTATTAATAATTGTTTTAATATTGGTTAAGTGTAGGTGGGCTATATGTTTTGATGATATTTTGTATTTTCATTAGATAGTCTCAGAACTTTGACTAATATTTTGTGGTTGAGACTATTATTCTATTGTTCTATATCTTTATCCCCGTTTTGGTGGTGAATAATAATTATCGAAAAAAATGTGTAATCTTTGTTTGCTTTTATATTCAAAAGTGTTATCTTACATAATTGGTCGTTACTGATATAAAACCCTAAAAAAAATGGTGCCTTAACCTTAGAAAGTGTAGTCTTTGTTAAAACAAAGGCAGCATAGTTTAAAAATTAAAGTAAGTGTTGTTTTGAAGGAAAAAATGTTATAGTGGACTGTAACACCCCTATATGTTTGTTTTCGTGTTGTCTCCAGGTTGTTTCTAGAGAATAGTGAAGCAGCTACAAGAAAGAATAAATTGTAATTTCTGTAGTTTAGTTATGGAAACTCGTATCTGTTGTACATAGTTATATATATATATATCCGTAAATATAGTAAAGAACATATGTGAACTAAAGCTCATAGAAGAGCTTTCTTTTGTACTTGTATTAAATAAATATGTTGTTTCTTGCTATATACTTTGATAGAGCCACGAGTTAGTGAATACACGATTCGATCGATTCTTGCTATAGATAATTAAAAAAAGGTCCACAAATTTATAAGTAACAACTCTCGAGTACGATGCCATGATTTAAAGACGACGTTGTATTTGGGAGGATGTTACATTATGGTATCAGAACAATTCATCCTAGTAGGACCTTAAGGAATGGACTGGCTATGCTTCCTTAGTAATTGTCATGTATTATAATTCTATATATGTGTATGACTGCTGGTTGGGAATGTTGTGGGTTGTTGCCACACTTAGCTTGGTATTGAGCCTGATTAACTCAATAATTCTTGTTTGGTGTGACAAGAACGGATGACTTCGAATTGGTGTACTAGGAGTGGAGGCAGAAATGAAGCCGACATGATGCATACTTTTCGTGAGATGGCCGCGACAATGATAAAACAAGTTGCAGTTGCTAACCAAATGATGGAGAGGTTGAACCGCAATGAAGACCAAAACCCATCTGATAACCCTGGGGGGAACGAAGTAAATGTGGAGTATCAAAAATTTGCTAAGCTCAAAAAGGCAAATCCCTCGCCATTTTGAGGAGCCTTCAATCCGAGTAAAGCAGAAGAATGGATTAAGGCCATGGAGAAGATTTTCTCAGTTCTTCCTTGAACAGAGATCCAAAAGGTGCCTTTTGCTACCTATCTGTTAGAAGCAGATGCTGAATTCTGGTTGGTATGCACCAAGGGATTATTTGATATATCCCAAACTGAAGTTACCTGGGATATCTTCAAGGAAGCTTTCTACCACAAGTATTTCCCTATTTTGGTAAGAATGCAAAAGATCTGGAGTTCATGGCACTTAAGCAAGGGTCCATGAGTGTAGCAAAATATACAGCCAAGTTCGAAGAACTTTGCAAGTTTTCCACTATCTACCAGTGTAATCCTGATGGCTCTACCACGTGAGGATATTGAAGTTGCTGTGAGACTCTTAGAGATAAGAGATTATGCAACCTTGGTAAACAAGTGCCATCGTGTAGAGGACTCTAACAAGAAGTTAGCAACCACTTAATCTACTAAAGAAACTTCTAATCAAAGACTGGTCCTTGAAGACCAAGACTATGAGGATGATCCGCCCTTGAAAAAGTAGTTTCAATCAAGTCCACATAAGGATAAACAACAACGGTCAACCACGAGCCAAGATTGTCCAAAATGTGGGAAGAACCATGGGGGTAGACCTTGCCTGGTTGGGCAGAACATATGCTATCGCTGTGGAAAGCCAGGACACATAATGAGAGAGTGTCCAAATAGAAACTCAAAACCAACTACAAAGTTACAACACCAGAGTAGGATCTTCACCATAAGTGCTGAGAGGACGTCACCACCCAAAAATTTGATCTAAGGTAGGAACGTGTAGGATTTGATTGAATTGTTTAAACTGTGTGTGACTTCCTTGTGTGACTTATGAAATTGTCTTTTGAAATTATTTTCAAATGAATTTTGAGGGCAAAATTATTTCTAAGGTGGGTAGTAATGTAACACCCCTATGTGTTTATTCATGTGTTATCTCCAGGTTGATTCCAGAGAATAGTGAAGCAGTCACAAGAAAGAATAAATTGTAATGGAAACTCATATATGTTATACATAGTTATATATATATATATATATATATCCATAAATATAGTAAAGAATATATGTGAACTAAAGCTCATAGAAGAGCTTTCTTTGTACTTGTATTAAATAAATATGTTGTTTCTTGCTATATACTTTGATAGAGCCACGAGTTAGTTCATATACGATTCGACCGATTCTTGCTATAGATAATTAAGAAAGGCCTGTAAATTTATAAGTAACAACTTTCGAGTACGATGTCATGATTTAAAGATGACGTTGTACTTGAAAGGATGTTAAATAGATGGTCTTGGATAACTCAAAAATCCAAATTTTTTTGGATAAAAGAACTAATTTAAGTGAAAAAACGTTGTCTTAATAAATGAATATTTTGTACAAAAAAAAACGAATATTTAAACAATATGTGTATAGATCTTCTTATTTAATTTATATTATTTTCATTTATTTATTTCTTAAAATGTAGAATTTTATCACTCAAATTTGTATTTTTCAGTATTAAAATTAAAGCTCTCGGGAGGTCCGTTTTATTGCATTTAAATTTGATAAAAGGGAACAGATAAAAATACATTTTTGGTCCCTGTACACGTTATCGATATTGAATACAGTCCCTAGAGGAAAAATAGTTTTTCAGTTAGTTCTTATACATGGAGTCATTCATAATTAAGTTGATACGGTCAATTGAACTTATACTCTTCTCTATCGGGCACTGCTTAAGATTAGTAAATAAAGTAAATTTCAAAACTTTTAATGGTTTCATATTTAAAAATATGAAAATTTAGTTTTTCAACACCAAAATTTTCATTTTAGTATGTCCTTAACATGTGCCCTTACGTACTAGCTGGACAATTTATTTGTATCATACTTTTCTTCAACATCATGGCAATCATAGTTTTTATTGTACTCCATTTTGCGGGCGCATCTGTTTCTAGGGTTGAATAACATACTTTTCTTCTTTTAATTTGATTTTATTTACCATAATCAGTGGTTGACGTCGCAATATTCGCATTCCTTGATTCGGTGCTTAGCTGCCTAAACTTAGCGGAGAAAAATTAAGGATGGCATCTTCCTACAGTAGCAACTGAGCCATTCTAGCTAGTGGAGGTTGAATTTGAATCCGAGTCTTGTGGTTTGTGTGTCGTGTCTAACAAAACTTGTGATTCCTTCTTGCGCTTCTACTGGGGGTTTGAATGCTTACAATTAAATGAATATTCTTGATGACTAAAGATTATCTTAGCTTAATTATCTTGGGAGACAGTTTCTCTTAAGTCTCAACGTAGGCGAACTTTCAAAAGAACCGAAACAGTAAACATTTGGGAATACGTAATGTTAAATGGCGGGGAAAAAAAATTCGTAAAACCGCAAACGAAGGACAATAATGACATTAGCGTTATATATAATTTTTAGTTAAATATATTATTTTCGGTGATATATCCAAGTATGATAGGATATTGTTATCTAATAATTAATTATAAGGTAATTGTATAAATAATTATGATCATGAAAATATTTTTTTAAAAAGAGATAATTATTGCGTGCTCTGAGTGCAAGAAAATGCATTTACTTTATTCCACTTAATGAATGGTACATCAACTATTGCATTAAATATATAGGAAAAATAAAAGACAATAATAACCCAAAAAACTCATACATTGTTTATTAAATGGAATAAAAAAATGTGTTTTTTTTTGCTTTCAGAGCACCTAAGCATTTTTCAAAAAATATATTTTTTAAACAATTCTAATTGCACAAATGGTATCTTTTATTTATAAAAGATATTTCTTAATAAAATATCGAATCAATATTTTTATAGAAAATATATAATTATATGGAAAAAATATATTTTTATGTATAATATATAATTATATAGGATCAATTGTGTTTATTAAAAAAAAATATATTGCATGTTTCAATAAGTTACAGGAGGTTACGAGTTCGACTTCTATTCCCATCTCCTTTATATGCCCTAATATCTTAATTACAAAAATTTTATCTACTAAAAAAGAGGATAAATTATTTTTATATTTAAATTATTTGATATTAACATGGTTGACGAGAAATATCTAATGAAATATATAAAGATATCAGATCTATAATTATATATCATTATATAATTTTTAGTTAAACATATTATTCTAGATAACCATATTTTAATTTTATAATTCAATTTAATGATTTGATATTTTAGTTAAAAAATAATTATATCGAATCAATATATTTGTATTTTGTATAGATAATAGGATAATTCTATTTGGATATATTATCTATGTGCAAACTTTATACTGGATTCTCTAAAGTGGGATCCTCATTTTATTCTAAAGTAAGGAGTTTCACTCTTAAACTAATAAAGAGAAAAGCGGCTCGCTTCTGATTTTATTGATTCAAAAGCAAAATCCTCTCATTTTACTCACTAAAGTGAGAATATCACTTTAGAGTATCTAAATTTGACTTTATATTGGATCCTCTAAATTGGGATCCAAATGTTAATTACCTCATTCAAAAATATATAATTATCATATTCGGTATAATTTTACACATCATATCAAATAAAATTATATTTTATTATATAAACTAATCTATTACCCGTGCGATCACGGGATGATTATAGTAAAAAAAAACTATTTTATATTAATTTGTCTAATATCATCCATATAATATACATATTATGAGTGGAAGAGAACCATAACTAAAAATCAATATTACGGTATCATGACTTCATGTTCTACAAAATAGCAACATATTTAGATATTAGTTCATCATATATATTTGACATTATTTTAATATATATAAGATGAAGATAATAACATATTAATTAAATTAGAGTTAAACATTTGTGAGAAATAATTGTGTTTCAATATGTTCAGGGCCTATTGTTATATCTTCCGCTAAATCATAACTTGATGGCATTTTAAAGGGATAGTAAGACAAAGAGATAAAGAGCTGTAAACAATATGTCTAGCTAGATCGCTTAATGTTTTGTAAACGAGAATAACCAATATAAATAGGCTGTGGAATTATATATTGAAATAAGGATAAATTACACTCACCTTCCCTGAGGTTTATGGAAATACAATTCACACCCCCTCTAGTTATCCAACTTACACTCACACCCCCTTTACTTGTCAAATTTTAAGTATTTATATCACAGTCACACTCCTTATTCACAGAACACCATTAATAAACTTAACAGAATGACATTTTTATGGTATTAACTGTTCTTAATTAATAAAATTATAAAAATACCTTTAAACTTAACAGAGTGGGTAAAGGTAATTTTATAATTTCATTAATTAAAAATAGTTAATATCATAAAAATGTCATTCTATTAAGTTTACTAATGGTATTCTATGAATGACGAGTGTGACTATAATATAAATACTTAAAATTTGATAAGCAAAAAGGGTGTGGGTGTAAGTTGGATAACTAGAGGGGGTGTGAGTTGCATTTTCACAAATCTCAGGGGAAGTGAGTGTAATTTACCCTTGAAATAAAGATGCAAAAATTGAGAATACTTAATCAATTGAATACTAATTATTTAACATGTTATAGTCAAAGTCAATTAAATCAATTAGCAATAAATTACTAATCAGATTAAATTACTGATCGAAAATTAGTTTTGATTCGCAAGCATTACATTTATGATTAATACAAATCTTAAATTAGTCTTTCCAATCATTATATGTGTTAGCTCCATAATCCTTCAGAAAGCATTACAACTTGAAGTTTTGGGTGACAACAAAACTAATTTTGATAAAATAAAAGAATGAACTAATTCTTTACTTGAGTTTCGTGAAGTACATAAGAGAACCTTTCTCGTTAGCATACAAGTTCTGTCAACAAGTTTTTCACGATATCATGTTTCAACATGTTTCAACTCCTATTCAAAGAGATTCAGAACTTAAATGAAGTAAAAAATAATCCTAAAGACGGACTTGAGCACGTTATACACACGGAGAAAGGATTTCCAAAGCTATAAACTGAATCCAGATCTTCAGAAAGTGACTTTCATATTTAGAAAGTGATATGTAATGAAGAAATCTATCCTTGTTTGAAGCAAGTCATGTTTATTGTCTTCAATCGTAATTATAAGACTACCAATCGTTAGCTCTAGAACCCTTCACAAAGTATTATCGCTTAAAGTTTTGAGTGGCAACAAACCAATTTTGTTAAAATATTTTGTAAAAGGGCTGATCTTTCACTTGAGTTTCTTGAGTACTCGACAGGACAATTCTTATTAGCATACAAGTTCTTTAAACAAGTTTTATTTTCACTATATCATGTGTGAACATGGTTAATCTCATTCAAAGAGATTTAAAACTTAAATGAAGTGAAAATAATCCTTGAAATAGATGATAGTATGTTTAACGCATGAAGAAAGGATTTCAAGAACAAGAAACCAAGCTTTAGATCTTCAGAAAATATCCTTCATCTTCAGAGAGTGATACACGATGAAGAATTCAATCCTCCTCTGAAGCTAGTTATGGTTATTGTCTTCAATCATAATGATAATACCACTAACAAGCTCTGATTGAAGCAATGAAGATCAAAAGGAATTCTGGAAATTGAATCAGTGCTTCAAAAAACAAGCTTACTCTTAAATGGTGCACACTTTATAGAATGGGAGGAAAAATTCAAAATTCAAATTTAAAGTCAAATCCAAAAAGGGATGATAGTGACATCTCACTTTTAACTTGATCAACTATCCTGGCTTCTAGAAGAAAATGTTTATAAACCTTGTTCAGAAAATAAAAAATAGTTTATGAAGATGGACTCAGAAACATTAATTTGACAACAGTTTCTATAACTGCAAAAGTGACTCCAACACAGTCGAGCTAATCTCCTAGATTGCATTTTCAAGACACAAAAAGAAATATCAACATGTGTCACCAAGAAAACAGATCAATGGGGAACAGTCTGAAATTGAAGATGAAGTATAAAAGGAGGTCATGTGCTTACAACTCAAGACTTTTGGCTGAAATGCTTGCAAAAAATCTTTCAAGAACGAAAGAATCCCCCTTCTTCTTTTATAAAGCTATTACTACTTGTAATCAGTTTCTACTGTTGTAAAAGTCTTCTTTCTAAGTTCTTATTAGATAACATTTTTTTTTACTAGGAAGAATTGTTAGAAAGAAGTCATTAAAGTTTTATAGCTCATACATTGTTTTATTATAAGAAAACTTGAGTGTTTGTCTATTGGAGTGAACCAACCATAAAATATCTTTGTACTTTGATCCAGTGGTGATCATTGTGAGTTTAGCTTAGAGAAGCTAGTCAAAGACTACTTGGAAGTGATAGTAAAATGAGCTACTGGTCATGTAAGATAGCTTGAGAAGGCTATTGAATGGCTATTTGACTTTCTCATAATGTAGAAAGGGTTAATTTAGTGGACCTTAATAGGTTGTTAACTGGATGTAAGGAGGTTGACTGAACTAGTATAAAAAACTCTGTGCAGTATCTCTTTTCTCCCAAAATCTCTTTTACTTTCTACTTTGTGTTTCTCCTTAATGCACTTCTAAAAAAGATGATTAAATGAGCTTTCTTATTTTCACTTGGTTCATAAAGTTACTTTCTGATATTTACTGACAATCTTTCCACTACACTTCAAGTGAACACTTGATAGTTTTTGTTTAAAAGATTTCAGAAACAGGAAAAGAAAAGTGAAAGCATGATTTAACACCAACAAGCTCTGATTGAAGAAATTAAGATCAACGAGAAGATCAGAAATTGAAAAAAGGCATTAAAAAGAATGTATACTCAGAAACCATACATACTTTACAGAATGGGAGAGAAAATTTAAATTTCAAATTAAAGTCAAAACTCAAAAAGGGCTAACAGTGACATCTCACCTTGTCACTCGGTCAACCATCCTAACTTCTAGAAGATAAAGTTTAGAAACCTCATCCAAAAGGTAAAATGTAGTTTCTGAAGCTTCACTCAGAAATCTCATTTGACAACGATCTTTGCAACTACAAAACTAGCTTTAACACAACCGAGTTAGTCTTCTAGATTGTATTTCCAAGACACAAAAGAAGATCAACACATGTCACAAGGAAAACAGATCAAGAGGCAATGGTCTAAAATCAAAGATTAAGTATAAAAGAATGTCAAGTGCTTACAAGAAAAAGACTTTATGCAACTCAATCAAGAACACAAAAATAAGAATCCTCCTTCTTCTGTAAAGACATTGCTTCTTGTAATCAATTTATATCTCTATAAAAGAAACTTCTTTCTATGTTCTTATTAGATAATATATTCTTTTTAGGAATAACTAGAAAGAAGTAATTCAAGTTTTGAAATCTTACATTGTTCCATTATGAGGTAAACTTTAGTGTTTATTTGTTAGAGTGAACCATTTTTAACAAATCACTATACCCTAATCCGTTAGTGATCACTGTGAGTTTAGCTTAGAGAGGTTAGTAAAAGATAACTTGTAAGTGACAGTAGATTCGAATTACTAGTTATGGATTAGCTTGGAGAGACTAATCAAAGACTACTTGGAAGAAATAATAGAATAGAACTATTGGTCACTAGATATAGCTTGCGAAGGCTATTGGAAACTATCTTTCTTTCTCAGGATTGAGAAATGGTTAATTTAGTGGAACTCAACTGCTTGTTGAGAACTGGACGTAGGCAAGGTTGGTACAGAATCTCTTTGTCCTTTCTTATCTCCTAAATATTTTGCATTTTTTTTGTTCTATATATATATATTATAAAACATCTCATAACTATTTCTAAGTTCTCACTTAGTTCAAAAAGTAGGTTTTTGAACCAGTCTAACATATAATTCCACTGTCTTCAAGTAAAGACCTTGATAGGATTTGTTTTAGTGTTTTCAGATTCTAAAAAGAAGTTAAAGCACGATTCAAACCTTTCTTCTTGTGCTATTTTCAACTTATAATTGGCATCAAAGCTCAGGTCTCTAAGGGGTTGAGCATTCTAACGAGTGCAGAGATTAAAGATTCTGAGGATAAATGGTGCATAATGTTCATATTGTAGAAGGACACTCCATAAACAGACCACCATTATTTGATGGTGGAGACTATGCCTACTGAAGAGACAGAATGGAGTTGTTCATTAAATACATAAGTCTTGACTTGTGGAGATTATACAAGAAGGAGACTATGTTCCTATGGAAGAAATTCTAGGAACTAAAGATACACCTTTCACCTCTAAAGAAGTTCATAGGAGTAAGGGAACAAAGCAACGCAAAGCAAGAGTTTAGCTAAACTCCAAAGTTAAACTTCTACTTACATGTTCATTAAGCAAAGCTTAATACAACAAAATCATTACTTGTGGCATAGCAAAGGAGATCTAGGACAGACTACACATGCTGCTTGAAAGGACATTTCAAGTTAAGGAGACAAAAATTAGCATGTTGGTTCATCAACATGAAATGTTCAAGATGACTGAACATGAGCGTATTGATAGCATGACCACCAGCTTCATGCACATTATTAACTAACTCAGGTTTGGGTAAAAGATACTCAAACTCTGAAATGGTGAGGAAAATCTTGAGAAGCCTGCTTGTGAAATGGCTTCCTAAGATTACAACTATCATGAAAGCTAAGGACCTTCAAATTCTTAGCTTAGATGCTCTTATTAGGTCTCTTAAAACCTATGAAGTTGTACTTTCTGAATTTCATGGTGAAACTATGAAAAACAGCAAGTCTATGGCCTTGAAATCTTCTCACAAGAAGTTGATCAAGGGCAAAGCAATGAAAGTTTCTAAGATCTTAGAAGAAGAAGAAGATTCAGAGGTTGAATCCGAGGAAGAAGATGGAGATGAGATCTCTCTCTAATGTTGTGAGAAAAATGTCCAGATCCTAGAAAGGGAAAATCAAGGAGAGGAAAGACCTCAACATCAAAAGGACAGAAATGATAAAGGAAAGCTAGATAGTGTGAACTGCTCCAATTGTAGGGAGAAATGACACTACAAGACTATATGTCCTAAGCTTAAAGGTCTACAGAAGAAGCTCTCTATAAAGAAAAAAAGTAATGCTGGCCACCTAGAGTGATTCAAAAGATGAAAAAGAAGGATAAAAAAGCCAAGAAGAACTTGAAGATGTGGTCAACCTGTGCTTCATGGCTAACTGCACTTCATAAAGTGAAACAGAGGTTAATAAGCGCTTTGAATATGATCTTTCTTATGATGAATTGTTGGCTTTATATGATGATTGTAGGTAGAAAAGCGCACAAGAAGGGGGTTGAATCGTGCTTCACTTTTTCTTTCTTTCTCTGTTTTTGAAAAACTCAAATAGTATACTATGAAGTGTTTAACTTGAAGTGTAGTTGAAACAACGTTAATCATTTCAGAAAGTTACTTTCTGAACTACAACAGATATGTAAAAGCGCATATAAGTTCATTTTTCAATAAACACAATATAATAGGCACAATATAGTAAATATAAAGGAGTTAAAGGAGAAGAAAATACTGCATAGATGTTTTTATACTAGTTTGACCAACTTGCCTATATTCAGTTCTCAACCACCGTTGAGTTCCACTAAAAACCTTTCTCAAACCGAGTAAGTTGGATAGTCTTTACAATAGGCTTAAGCTCTTACTAATGACCTACAAGTACACTTTGCTATCACAACCTGAGTAGTCTTTAACCGGCCTCTCCAAGCTAACACAATGACCAGTAAGTACACTCTACTGTCACAACCTGAGTAGTCTTTAACCAGCCTCTCTAAGCTAACACAGTGACCAGCAAGGACACTCTGTTGTTACACCTGAATAGTCTTTGACTAGCCTCTCTAAGCTAATACCATGACCAGCAATTCACTCATACTGTCACATTATAAGTAGTCTTTACTTAGCCTCCCCAAGCTAGCTCATAACAATCACTATTTGTTTGGGGTTACAAAGGTTTTGTGTTTGAGTTTATCACTCAACACTAACCAACATTCAAGTTTTCTTAAGATGAACAACAATATACCTGGGAAACTTGAATGACTTCTTTCTATAATTCTTCCTAGGAAGAACATATGATCTACTAAGAACGTAGAATGAGATTTTTTACAGCATGGAACTAATTACAAGCAATAATGTTTTTACAGAAATAATAAGGAGAAATTTCTTCAGCGTTTTTAGCTCTTTTTCTTTTTCATTGTCTATGTTTTAGCTCTTTTTCTTTTTCGCTATCTATGTCTTTGTAAGTACAACATCTTTATTTATAGAAGATCTACAAATATGATTGTTGCCCTTTGATTTGTTTTCCAAGTGACACATGTTGATCTTCTTTTGTGTCCTGGAAGAGCAGTCCAGAGGAGTAGCTCATTGCTGTCGGAGCAATTGCAGAAACCATTGTGAAAAGAAAGTTTCTAAGGCTACCTTCAGAAACTACTTTTTACTTTCTAAATGAGGTTTCTAAACTTCTCCTTCTAGAGGGATAGTTGACCAAGTTAGCAGAAGAGATTTCATGTCAGTCTATGATTGAGTTTGACTAAAAATTTGGATTTCAAATTTCCCTTATTTTCCTATAGAGTGCATAATTTCTCATCACTTTTTAAAGTAGGGTATCAGTTCCTTGACATATCTTCAATCTTTCAGTCTTGAATCAAAGCTTGTAGATGATGATATGATTGCGATCATGATTATTAAAGGTTGTATAACACACTTGCTTCAGAGTTGGGTTGAATTCTTCACTTGAAATGTACTTTCTGAAGATTTGAGCCTTGCTTTCTTGTATTTGATAAATTTATTCAATATGTTGAGCACATAGTCATTCGTTCCATGATATAATTTTCACTTTCATTAAGTTCCCATCTTTTTAAATGAGGTTAAACATGTTTGCACATGCCATGTGAAAATATTTTCACTCTAAGAACAGTGTTATGCTAACATAACAACCTGTTTGATACTTCAAGAAACTCAAAGGAAACACTAGTCTTTCTTCAAAATATTTTCTTAAAATTAGTTGTGTTATCACTCAAAACATTTTGCATTAATGCTTTTTGAAAGGTTCTGGAGCTAGCAATCTCTCCCTTTTTGATGATGACCAACCAATTTCTTAAAAACCTTTTGAAGAGATTTTGAAAGAAATATAACAGGATATATAGCACGATAACTGATATTCTTTTAAACATCATATGATATGATTTTTAGAGAGTCCTTTGCTTAAGGCATGTTATGGATAAAGTCAAAATGATTCATAGCCTTAAGTGACTAAAATCAGAGTTATTTTTATTTCAGTTTAAGGTTTCTGAAATTACTCAGAGTGCTTTCTGAGAGGTATCAGAGCATTATGTGGGATATTAGAGCAAAGTTGGGAAAATATATGAGCATTTAAGCTTTCTGAATAAACACAACTTGATTTTTTGTCAATTTCACTTTTCTGAAAATACATGAGTTTGAATAAAGCGATCGAGTAATACTTGTGATATTTTTTCTTGATTTTGATTCCTTAGTAGCATATCTTTATCCAAATGAATTTTCTTTGAAACATGATGCAGTTTTTGTGTATAAAACCATGCAATGTATAAACTTTATATACACACATAGTTGTATCAAAGCTTGTGGAAGAAGTTTCTTGTAACACCTCAAAAATTATTTAAAAATTTATTTGAACTTTATTTGTCAAAATTTTAAAAATTGGATAGACGTAGCAATGATAAGGATGACCCAAGGGATGAATTGAAAGAAACAATTTTTGGGCCTTATGTAAATAGTGATTTCTAGGCTATAGCTGAACAGTAACTATGGAATTGGGGGCCAAGGGTGTTTCGGACTAGGGGAACTAGACCCGAGAACCGAGGTATAGTATTAGACCTAGGGCCCATATAGATTATTAGGCTTGTGGCCCACGTGAAGATATTTTAAGTTTCTCGGATACAGTGTTTTATCCATTGGGTAGAGTTTTGATGTGCGGTTTTCAACACCATAAAAGTTACGTGGTGGCCAAGTAACCTCTACTAATCACATCTTGCTAAGTGGATGGAAAGGATTGAAACTTGGAAAATAAGTTTTAATCATTGCCTTTCATTTATTATATTTTACCTAGGGCCAATATCTCATCCCTTTGGTGGAATTTCGATGTACGATTTTAACACTGAAAAAGCTATTTGCTCACCAAGTTAAAATGAACCACTTATCACTACCAGAAAAATGATATTTAGCGGCGATTTTTTTTTTTTTTGGATTTTCGGCTATTTGTAACCACTGCAAAATCATTTACCAGTAGTTCAGCAAACCGCCACAGATAATGGCGTCCTTAAACCATTTAGTGGCGATTTGGAGCAACCGCTAGAACTACCACTGCCTAAGAAGGTTTTCTAGCAGTTTGTATGGCGACAGTTCCACAAATCTATAGCGGTGGTTTTAAACCGCCGCAAAACCTTTTTGATAGTTATGGGACAAGATGCTTTTGCGGCGGTTTTCACAATATAGCGGCGGTTCAAAACTGTCGCAAAAATGAATTGTTGGTGCTTAATTATCATATTTACTGGCGGTTTTGAACCGCTGTAAAATGCTGCTGTCTTTTTTTTCATCCTTTTTGGTAGTTTGGAACTACTGCAAAAAGCTCAATGTTAACTGCTTTTTTTCATTTTTTTTCCCACTTTTCAATATTTTATTTTGAATCATACAAGTAAAAAATACTAGTTGGTATCCTATACAACATTAGTAATCAACAGTCATGATCAAAAAGGAATACTGCATAGAAAATGCTTAAACTTTGAAACAAAAAAAGTGTGTCAAATGTCATAACATAATGTTCAACAATAATTAAACAAATCCAACACAACATAAGAGGAAACTTCAAAAGCATAACTATAGAAAAAAAAATGTCACAAGTAAAAGCTAAAAAAATAGCCTTAAGCTATGATGCATTCATTTGAACTTTGGTTGGAATGATCATTATGGTGTTGAGCATCATGACTAACTGAGGAAGATGGTCTTACACTTGGTGAAATTGGTCTACTCCCTTCATCTAGGGCCTGAAATTTTGTCATCATCGAAAAACATATCAAAAAGTTTCATCATCGAACCTACTCAAAATTCATAATAAAGAATAACAACATTACATTAAAAATGAAGGATAGCTAGTTGAGAAATATCGTATTCATGGTTCAGATGTCCTTAATTTTGTTAGCCAAAAAACAAAAAAAAAATAAAGAAAGAAATCTTGTTACTTGCTAACTTTGATGAAAGTTCAACCTTTACATCTAAGTTAACTATGTCCAGCTCTTTGGTTATCTAATAAGGAAAATAATCTCCTATGGGCTTCACATAACACACATATAGGGGACTGCGACAACCAGGTCTTATCCCTAAATTTGAAAGCAAAACTTGGTACTATGTATGATAACAATAGAACCTAGCCAAAAATCATACTAATCAGGGCACAATAACTTTTCCCCATGCAAGGAATAAGAGAAATAGCCTCTTCATCTCTTGACAACACAGGTTTTAGAGAACCAACAATTACATTCAAGCCCAAAAAAGCTAAAAACGTAAAGTCAATTGAAGTATATTTGCTCAAGCAATTAAAATCATGAAACATTTTTATCTTCATAGCCATCCAACCAAGCAACAATAACGGACATGCACTTCAATCAAAATAAGAAATAAGCCTTACTAGCAGTGCGCATGCATATCTGCAATGAAAAGATTAAGAACTAACCTCCAAGATTGCAAGAGATTGCACATTCTTTATGTTTGGTATCACTAGACCATTTGGAGTTGCCATGGTAATTCCAATGTTGTGTGAACCTATAGCAAATACACACATTGGGTCAAATTTGGTAAAAAGGCTACTGCCTCTAATAAATCATTGAATTGACAGCAACCAAGTTTCAATCAACACTAAATAGAAAAAGATGACACAAAACTGTAACATCAAATCTCAACAAGCTAATAAAAATTGTCTTCAAATACTTGCCACTAAACAAGAACCAATCCAAGCAAAAGAAAAGCATCATTCAAACTAAAACCAAAATGCTTGTGTTCACCATCTACTCTTCAAGTATTGATCCCTTCTCGCTAACATAGATACCATCAAGGAACTTCCGAATATCCTTATTTTTAACATGACATTTTTGTTACAATAACAAAAAACAACACAATTAAAATCCAAGCAAGAGCATGATTAGATATGTTTGTGCATATGTACAAATAAAGGGAAGGAAAGTACCTGGTTAATGAGGGCACAGGACCTAGAAACAAGTTCAATGTCATTTCCATCCAAGATTAACTCATCCTTAACCTTTTTAGAGGGAACAATAGAAACACTGAAACATGCCAGAAAAAATCATGATTAAAAGAGCATTACTGGATTAACATGAACCAAAGAATCAAATCACAACTTTCTTTTGACTTAAATCAAATTGAATTAATCATAAAATAGCATCTAATGCAAGAAACAAAATTGCCAAGCACAATCAATAACACACAGATGGATAACTACAAAGACAAATTAAGAAACCCATAATTCAAAACTAAAGGAGGGCAAGAGAGAGAGAAGCTCACTAAAGCTTAAACTAACAACTTGCTTCAGTAGGACAATAATTGATATCCAATTTATGAATAATTCATTGAAAGTATTCAGAAAAATAGAAATTTAACATAAACTCAAAAATACTATATCAGGTTCTTACTGAAGTCAGAGAGCTCAAAAGCTGAATCTTGGGGGTTGGCTACTACTTCGTCTCTCTCTTTCTTAGTGTTGAAGCCCCAATTCACTGCTACAAAAAACCAAGCTTAGCAAATATGGTACTCTAAAATCATAATAATGCTTTAAAGTTCAAAATTTGAAGGAAAAGAAAAAGATTTGACAGCATAATGTATCAGATAAATTAACTAAAGAAGGGTCCTACAGGAATAGTTTATGTGAATAATTTGATTACATTGAATAAAATCTAACGGATTAGATATACAATAGGATTAGCCTTTCAATCCGAGGGAATGATTTACAATGACGACCCAAACCACCCATTGTATTCTCTCGTCTCCTCACCAACCTATACCTCTCATATGAACAAATTTATTGCAGTTTCAAGGTACTCATATCTCTTAATTATACATTAACTTAATGTAACTATATGAACCTTTTGAAAAATCAAAATCACAGAAATTCTATTTTTCCATAACCACAATCTACACCTGCAAAATTCACAAATGCTATATCTTCTCTTTTTCCACAACCACAAATTTATTTCAAGAGATAAAAATTTAAAACAGAGACCAAGACAATCAATCAATTGCACACTTTACAATGAAATCAAAATCACCAACTACAAAAAAAAAAAGAAAAAGAAAGGAAGGAAGAAAGAAAGAAATATTGAATACCTTTTTAATGTTCATGCGGCACCTGCTTGATCACCGCCTCGCTGTCCTCGCTCTCCTTCATTGCAACAACAGCGATGTAGACCTCAGCATCCTTATCATAGGGATATTGGATGATGAGAACAAGGCAAACACAGTTATGGATGTAGTAG
This sequence comes from Dalbergia cochinchinensis, assembly GCA_031216125.1. NCBI lineage: Eukaryota > Viridiplantae > Streptophyta > Magnoliopsida > Fabales > Fabaceae > Dalbergia > Dalbergia cochinchinensis. The sequence goes on from CM062371.1 coordinate 28,941,527, forward strand.
TCGTTGACGTTGTCGAGCCCGCTGTCATTGCCTCGTTGGACGGAGCCGAACCCTCGGCTCCCCATGATGACAGTGCTGAACCTTAACTGCTAGACCTATAGGAACAGCTCCTTTATGTCATGGTCCTTCACAATGTGGATCTTGTACAGGATCTATGCCTACCTTAGCGGCCAAGCTAGATCCACCAACTTCGATGCTGTGAGCGTGTCGAAATCATCCTTGATGTTTTGGCGGCGACTGTGGTTTCCTTCTTAGTGGTTGGCTGCAGCAACAACAGCGTCCTCATTAGAGTTCGAATCAGTGTTGATGGAGAGGTCGATGGAGCCCTAATCAACATTAAGGAAGCGCCACTGAGAGTCAGAGACTGAGAGAGAGGGAAAATGAGAATCTGTGAGAGAGAGTGAGATAGAGAGAGAGGGAGAGACAAGATGAGTTCAATCAGGTCTTATATTCTGAGTTTTTATTTTTCACTTTATTTATTTATTTCTCGGTGGTTGGAGCAAATTAGAACTGCCACCAATTCTTAAACTGCCTCAATTTCAAATACAATCGCTGCTAAATAATTTGATTTGTGGCTGTCACAGTAAACCATCGGGAAATGCCCAATATAGCTGCAGTTCAAGAACCGCCTGTAAAAAACCGCCGCTAAGCAGGTTTTTCCTAGTAGTGTATGTTGAGTAAAGTGGATGGGAAAGATTCATTATTTGACTAATAAACCAAATCCTAGCCATTCATATAATTTCTTTTCCAAAAAGAAAGAAATTTAGACTTTATAATTACTATATCTATATCAAGATAAACATAAAACACCAACCTTATCACTCCATCCTTTTCATTTTTGGCCAACAACCTCCTTAGACAGCCCTCCATTGTTTCTTTCCTTTAAACTTGCTTCAAGCCTCCAAAACTCTAACTCAAAGTCCTAGAAACATCAAGATTCCTTCCCTAAATTGTTTTACTCTCCATAATCTTCAAAACTAACCGATTAGAATTTTAATCCATCCTTATTTTCTCACTTTCAGCCATTATACATCACTGCCAAAGAGAGGTTCAAGGGCTGTTTGTAAGGATTTTGAATAAAGAAAAGCACTTGGGGAAGATTGTTCTAGGTAAGGAGCTATAAAGATTCAAACAGGGCTTTCTTTAACCTATTTTCTCTCAAAAAATATTTTGAGCTTTTCTGATTGATTTGGCTTGAAATCTTTGGTTATATTGGTTGAGAATACATAGAGATTAATGTGTTTAAATTGGTGGAGTGTTTAGATAAGGTTAGAAAACCCTCTTTGGCAAAATAAATTGAGAACTATGTGCTGGATTTTTGATTTTGTCACAGGTAGGGATTAGTCATGAATTTTTTAATGTATTTTTAGGTATTTTTATGAGCAAAGAATTTTATATGTTGAAGCTAACATCCTAAAAAAACTCCATGATTTTTCTTGGGTCTTAAAAAATAACTTTTACTATTTTCTAAAAATCAGAAATTGAGACAATTAGGGTTCTACCTGCACAGTCCGATTTGAAACTGTGAATTTGGCTAATTTTCTTACTATATCAAGTGAACGAATTATGACTTAAAATTTTTACAGGGTGTTGAGAGAATCTTGAAGTCCAATCCTAAATTTTTGTGTGATTTTATATGTTCATTTGATAAGGTAATAAAATTGAGACTTTTGGCGATAACTGAAAATTTTATTGCAAATGTATGTAATATAATAAATCCCACTTCTTGACAAGTCATTTTATCTGGTAAGAGACTTGATAACACTTATATGTTACCCTTGGATGACCTTATAGATTAAGAGGTAAAATGTCTTGCATCCCTTATAGATAGTAAGTGGGTATGGTGCAAGAACCTTAGACATGCTCATATGAAGCTGATTTATGAATTATCTCAAAAAGAACTCATTAAAGGCTTGCCAAGGATTAGCTATGATAAGGATTCCACTTGTGATTTTTGTGAGAAAGGCAAACAGAGAAAAGTTTCTTTCCACAATAAAAATGTGGTGTCAATCACTAGGCCACTCGAGCTTTTACATATGGATCTCTTTGGACTAACCAAGACTGCAAATCTTGCTAGAAAAAGATATTGCCTTGTCATAATGAATTATTTTTCTAGATTTATATGGGTTATTTTCCTAGCTTTTAAGGATGATGTAGTTGAAAAATTCAAAGTTTTTGCAAAACGAATTTGCAATTAAAAGGATTTGCAAATCATCTCCATTAGATCATATCATGGCGGAGAATTTAAAATCATGTTTTTGAAGATTTTTGTGAAAAGCATGGCATTTCTCATGAGTTCTTTGCTCCTAGAATCCCCAAAAAAATAGAGTTATTGAAAGGAAAAACAAAAACTTGTAGGAAATGGCCAAAGCAATGCTTTTAGAAAGTGGCTTATCAAAAGATTTTTGGGCAAAGACTGTCAATACCTCATGCTATATCCAAAACAAAATTTTTCTAAGCCAATTCTCAAGAAAACTCCTTATGAGCTATGGAAGGATAGAAAACTCAATATCTCATATTTCCATGTCTTTAAATCTAATTGCTTTATTCTTAACACTAAGGATAAAGTAGCCAAGTTTGATCCTAAGTCTGATGATGGAATTTTCTTAGGATATTCTTTAGTCTCTACGACTTACTGGGTATATGATAAAAGAATATTTTATGTTGAAGAGACTATTCACATCAAGTTTAAAGAGTACAAGAAAGACTTTGCAAATGATATGACTGATCTAGAGGAAGATCTTAAGAAACTAAGTCTTAAGGAATCTCTAGAAAGTAAGGAAGAGAAAGCATAGTCTTTAGAAAATAAGCTCCTGAACACTGTCAATTTAGAAAGCTTACTCAGAATGCCAAAGCTTTTAGAAAGTGATGCTTCTTAACATGATGAAGAATAATCTAAAGAGGATAGAGACACTATGGATCAACAAGGGTACAGAAACTATAAAGGAGTTTTTTATTTAAGACCAGTTTCTCAAAACTGAGTTCTTGAGGACATTTCAAGGGGAGTAGGAACCAAATATTCTCTTATAAAGGAATCCAACTGTGCTTTCATATCCACCGTAAAACCTAAATGCATTGAAGATGCTTTGAATGATCAAAGTTTGCTAGATGCTATACAAGAAGTATTCGATCAGTTTTAAAAAAGCAAAGTCTGGACACTTATGGAGAAACCTAAGGGAAAAACCATCATTGGAATGAAGTGGCTGTTTAGAAACAAGTTGGACGAGGTTGGAAAAGTGATCAGAAACAAAGTAGAATTGGTGGCACAAGTTTACAATCAACAAGAGGGAATTGATTTTGATGAAACCTTTGCACCAGTAGCAAAGCTTGAAGCCATTAGAATATTACTTGCTTTTGCGGCTTTCAAGAAATTCACTCTATATCAAATGGATATGAAGTCCACCATTTTAAATGGATTCCTTTCTGGGGAAGTCTACATAAGGCAGCCTCCAGGCTTTAAGACTGATGCTCCAACCATGTCTTTAAGTTAACAAAGGCACTCTATGGTTTGAAATAGGCTCCTAGAGATTGGAATGAAAGACTGGGTAGTTTTTACTAAAGAATGGGTTTAAAAGAGGAAATGTTGACATAACTCTATTAACTATTGAGCAAGAAAATCACTTTCTAATAGTCCAAATATATGATGATGATATTATATTTGGTGCTATTGGTCATTCTTTTTGTGAAAAGTTTTCAAAATTAATGCAAAGTGAGTTTGAGATAAGCATGATTAGTTAACTTAAGTTTTTCCTTGGACTCCAAATAAAATAACAAATGAAAGGAACCTTGATCTATCAAGAAAAATACACAACAAAGCTTTTGAAAAGATTTAACATGGATTAAGCTAAACCTATGAGCAACCCCATGCATCCATCTCAAGGCATTGATGCAAATGAGATTAGAGATAGGGTGGACAGAAAAAGCACCAATGGATGTTGTTGTCTTTTTGAAAAAAACCTCATCATTTGGTCATTGGTAAATATTTACCATTTTAAAAAATTATAAAACTGATACTGAACCCTATTTTGTCTGGATGACCTATTCTGATCATTGAATTTGTCTATTTTTATTACTCTATCAAATAGTGGAATTTTAAATTGAAAATTTTGTATGTTGTTATGAACATTTTGAAGTATTTCCCTTATTTTTTTAAGAGATTTTCAGGTTTATTTGATATTTTCAAAAATTCATGGGATCTGACTATTTTCTTACCCTAGATAAATTTTGCACAGTGAAATTGTATAATTTTTTAACCTAGATAGAAATTCTTTTTAATGTCAAATTATTCACAGATGAATCTAGTCATGTTTAAATACCTCTGTGATTTATTTCATCCTATTATCATGATGTCTGATTAATCAACCAGAATTTTCATTGGGATTGAAATTTTGAATAGGTGCCATATGAGCTGGAATTATGATTATGATTAATATGCTAATGATTTTGTTCCTTGTACAGTATACAATTTAGTTGTTGGTACTAGTATTATATGATTATGATGCTTGTACATATGACATGGAGCATGATGCTTGTGCATATGATATAGAGCATGAAACATGAGTTGTCAAAGTATTTCAAAATGAATAAAAGATTAAATCGTCAGAGAGAGTGAACTTGACCACTTATGAGATCCCCTTCGACAATAAGTCAAGGAAAGTAAACCTAGCTAGGAATAATACTGTGTGAGAGTCAAAGAAAGAAAAGCCAATAATCAAGTATAGGAATGAGTTTAATCCTGATAAGCAGTCTATTACCCTGGAGTGGGCAAGGCCACTTATGTTAAGGGCATGCAAAGTTGAGAAAGATAAATCATCAGGAAAAGTAAACCTGGCCACTTATGATACCCTCTTCAACACTTATGTTAAGGGCATGTGAAGTTGAGAAAGATAAATTGTCAGGGAAAGTAAACCTGATCACTTATGATATCCCTATCGACACTTATGTCAAGGGGCACGTGAAGTTCAAATAAATACTAAGGTAAAGGAAAGTAAATGAAGTTAATTAAGAAAGTGAAGAAAGTCATTGCATTTATCATATGCATACTCGTATTATTCTAAATTATTTGCCTATGATGATTTACTATGAGTTTGAGTATTATGATATATGTGAATTAAGTGCTTGAATTCTTTTAAAAGAAACTCACTTTGGAAGGATGATTTTGATCTTTGGAATGAACCTTTGTTATGCAATGCATGATCACACTTTTTTTAATAAACTGAAATGGCTAGGACAATGACAATGACTTTAATTATTGTGTATTTGGGGATACTTTACTGAGAATTTTATAATTCTCACCCCCTATATTTGTGTGTTCTCGTGTTCTCTCCAGATTACTCAAAAGAACAATGAAGTTGCTAGATGGAGTGCCTAATTTATAATAGCCCGATGATCGAAGACCTCCATCAGTTTTCTTTTTGTTATATATACTTGTAAATGTTTAAGAAGACAAATGTATATTTAGGCTCATATAAGAGCCTTTTCATGTATTTGAACATGTATTCTTTGACTACTCTATTTTTATTTTATATATGTAAGTAGAACTACAAAATAATTACTACGCGACTCACTCAAATATGCTATAGATACTTAAGCAAGGTTTACTAATTTATAAATAACAACTCCCAAGTTTGATGTCATAGCTTAAGGATGATACTGTACTTGGGAGGGTGTTACATGTTTCTTCTTCAAAAACATAGTCAACCATGAAGCACAAGTTAGAACATCTTCTAGCTCGTCCTGGGTTTCTGAACCGTCTTTCTCATCCTTAGAGTCATTCGATGTTGCCAACATTCCTTTTTTCTTGGGAGTAAACTTCTTATGTGATTTGTTAAGCTTAGGACAATCAACTTTGAAGTGTCCCTTTTCACCATAGTAGTAACAATTTATATTGTCTAGCTTTTTTTGCCTTGTTTGTCCTTTCTATAGGTAGGCTTATTCTTCTTTTTGAGTCTACGCTTCCATGCTCTAGCCATCTTTCTTTCAAGCATATAGATCTGATCTCTATTTCTTTAGAATCTTTATCTGAGTCCTCTTCTTCTAAAACCTCTGCAACTTTCATTGCCTTCCCTTGATTTTGCTTTCTGTAGAAGACCTTTAGAGTGACAATTTTATTTTTCTTCATGGATTCACCATGAGATTCAAAGAGCATTACTTCATGAGTCTTTTAAGGAACCAATGAGTGTATCCAAGCTAAGAGTCTTAAGATCCTTAGCTTCAGTGATAACAGTGACCTTAGGAACCCATTTGGATAGAAGACTTCTTATCATCTTTCTAACCATCTCGGTGTTTGAGTATCTCTTACCCAAGCCTTTGAGTTGGTTGATAATATGCATTAATCTAGTGGTTATTTTATCAATGTTTTCATGTTTAGTCATCTTGAACATTTCATATTGATGAACCAACATGCTTATCTTTGTTTCGTTTACCTGATATGTTCCCTCATGGAGCATTTGTAGTTTGTTCTAGATTTCCTTTGGCATATCACAGGCAACAATTTTGTCATATTCAGTTTTGCTTAGGGCACAAGTAAGGGGGTACTTGGCCTTAGAGTTCATTTGAACTCTTGCTTTCTATTGGTCAATCCAACTACTTCTAGGAATTTCTCTAGACGTTAAAGGTCCACTTTCATTGTTTTTAGCAAACATGTTTTCTAAAACCTCTTCCATTAGAATGTAATCATCATATTGAATTATCTCCCACAAGTCAAGACTTGTAAATTTGATGAACAACACCATTTTGTTTCTCAAGTAGCCATAGTCACCACAATCAAAGAATGGAGGTCTATCTATGGAGTGTCCCTTAGCAATATGTACAAGGTTGTGTGCCATTTTCTTCAAAGATCATTTTCATTTGCAACAATTAGGATGCTCAGCCCCTTAGAAACCTGAGCTTTGATGCCAAATATAGGTTGTGTAGTGAGCACGAGAAAAGGGAGTTGAATCATGCATGCCTTCTAAAAACCTTTTACATTTTGAAAAACTCAAATAAGATCTATCAATCTTAAGGCTTAAAGCAGTAGAAAAACACAGATTAAACTACTTCAAAAAGTAGGTTTCTAAAGTCTTTAGAAATAGTTGTAAGTTCAGAAAGCTTAACAAACAATTGTAGTTAATCAAAACATAATTGCACATACACAGAAAGAAAATAAAGTTAAAGGGATAAAGATAATCACAGAGAGATTTATACTAGTTCGGCCAAGCTTTGCCTATATCCAGTCCTCAACCAATAATTTTGAGAATTCCTCTAAACTTCATTCTCTTACAATGCAAGATAGCTTTTTAGTAGCCTTCTCAAGCTAACCTTAGTGAGTAACTTGTACAATCAACTCCCACTCACAAGTAGTATTTCTTCTAGCGTCTCCAAGATAACTCATGCTAATCACTATTGGATCAGAAAATGTAATATAATAAAAAGTCTAGTGTTTCACTCCAATAAGGACACTCAAGTGTCCCAAGATAATGAAATTTATAAGGAAGCTGCTTGACAGACTCCCTTCTTATCTTCTAAAAAAGAATATTGGCTAAGAAATACAAGAAAAAAGATTTTTCTTTTAGAGAAACTAAAATAAATATAAAGAACTTCAGCAAAAGTATGGTTGTTGGTTGAGAGTCTTGTTAGCAAAGTTTCTTTACTTATGAATGCATTCTCATTTTATACTTGAGTTTGAATTATATAGTTGTCCCCTTGATCTTTTCTCCTCTTGACACGTGTTGATTAATCTCTGTGTGTCCTAGGATTAGCCTTCTGGATGTGTGACCTTAGTTATGTCAGTGATAGCTCTTGTAGTATAGAAAATCATTGACCTTTGTTGCTGAAGATGACTTTAGAAACTACTTCTTCAAACATAGTGGTTTTTGGACTTCTCTTTTTGTGAAGGCTTTATTGGGGATAGCGATTCTTGAAGTACAAAGTTGATATGCTACTATCATAACTTTCTTCGGCTTTGACTTCATATAAATTCAAATTTCCTTTCAATTTTTGATGACCTCGTGTAGATTATGATGTATGATCTAGTTTCTAATGTACTTCTACACTTTATGAGCCTTTTATGTTCCATCTGAACTTCTCCCTATGATGGATGATAATCTTCAGATAGTGTTGTTATTCTTTAATGATGAGCATAAATGAGAATGATGATAGTGTGCTTGATTTGATCATGAGAAAGTAATTTCTTCACTTGTCATGCTACTTTTTGAAGTCACAAACTACTTTCTGAAGGCTCGATTTCACTTTTTGACGCTCTAACTTGCTGTTTCAAGTTTTTTACACGCTGTAATTCACTTTCTGAGCTATTTTTTACATTCATAAGAATTTAAATATCTTCGAATGAGATTTTAATCATGTTGAATCATGATAATATGAAAAATATATCAAGAATTGAATTAGTGTATATTAGAAAATTCCTATTAAGTATTACAAAAACTCAAGCAAACCATTAGTTTTTTTTTCAAAATATTTTAACAAAGTTTGCTTTATTGTCATTTATAAAACATAAGTTGTAATAGCTTTCTCAAGGGTTTTAGGACTAACAATATTATCTTAATTGAATTAAATATAATTGAAGTTAAATTAAAGCCAAATGATGTAAAAATTTGGTATGATTTTTCTAAAAAAACTTATTTGAGTTTTTCAATTTGTATTTATGATATTAGTCAAACAAATATCTAATTGAAAGAAAAATTAGTATATTTAATTTAACCAAAAATTAGGAATTGTGATTTACAATCAAATTGAAATCATTTACATTCGAATTATTTTTTAGTTAGTATATTCTGTAATTAAACAACTTGAAAAATTCAATATATCTTCAATTAAATTTAAAGGAAGAATTACTGATTGAATTCAATTATATTTATTATTATAATTAATACAATTGTATATTCTATGAATTAATTAAAAAACCCAAAAAATTGTTCAAAAGAAAATCAAAATAAATGACATGGATGAAAATTACTAATTATTTAATATCGACATTGATTTCAAATTCAAAATTTCAAAATGCTGATTTAATGAAAAAATTTAAACTAATATCTTAGTGTAAATGATTTCAATTTGATTATCAATCACCATTCCTAATTTTTGGGTAAATCATGATTGGTATCAATTATAGTAAATTACACTTATTACAATTAATATAGTTGATATATTATCTAAATATTAAAAAATTTAAAAATAAAATGTGTTTATTATCTAATAATATATTTTAAAAAAATTGAGAATACTATCTATATATTATTGTTAAATTTATTATATTTGATGCTTTTAAGATTTGAAAAGAAATATATACAAGGAGGATAGATGAAACATGTATATGCTTCAAGGGTAAATTACATTCAAAACTAGAAAAGAAAATATACTTTCAAAGTAACAACATTTACTTTTTTTTATTAATAAAAACATTATGGATATAATGACTTGAATATGTTGGGGACTTTTTTGTCTTATTAATATTCGTGATTTTATAAGGTTAAAAAAATATGAGATAAAAAATGTTAGAATGTTTTTATATCTTATTAACTAAATTATTTTAAAATCTTTGATAGTAAAATGACTAAAGAACTTTGTCTAAGAATTATTGTTACAAATATTAATATCTAAAATGATGATATCAAATACATATATATTATGTTAATATAAATCAAGTACATATATATTAGCGAATAATGATTTTCTTACATTAATTATAATATCAATTTATTTTGAAAATTAATGGCTTTGTACTATATATATATATATATATATATATATATGATTGATAAAATTAAAATCAATAAATGGTTATGTAATATTCAAACTATTTTAGATAACACTAAAATCAATCAATTTGAGACTAAATCTAGCTATATGGTATGTAATGTTTTTCTAATTTAATCAATATAGCTTTATATATATTTTAGCGTATAAAATAATTATTAATCGATCAACTTATCTCGTTATAACGTCGATTTTTAAATTAAATATATAATTTACTAAAAGTTATATCTCATTGTTATTAATTGGTTCCTTACCTTTGATTACAAAAATCCTTTAACTAAGAAAATTACCTTTTAAACACCAATCATTAAGTAATTTTTCAATTTTTCTTCAAATTAAATTCGACTTAAATAAGATTTTGTGTCATAAATTAATTAACTCCTTATATGTCAAATATATGCTGTTTAACATTGAATATCTTTATAACCTTGAGTGCCAGATTTGAATGATTTTCTTATAAATATTAGTAATTCAATTAAGTAATAACCAAATCAATACATTGTATGAGTGATAACTAATATGTACATTATATTATATGGGTAATGATTTATCTACCAAATAATTACTATTAATTGATATCAAATCGATATTTGTAAAAACTATAAATATACCATGATCAAAAGTAATTTTCACTACAACAAACACGTGAGTTACCGATGTAATTTACCATAATATTGAGGAAATTATAGATGGAAAATGCGAGATAAGAACCATTTTTTTTTCTGTTTCTTTGCATTACTGATGGATTTTCTGTTGGTAATCCGCTAGAGATTAATTTTGAATAATTGTTTTCTAAAAATTAATTTTACAAGCGAAAATTTTGTCGGGAATTGAAAAAAATTCTGCCGATAACCTGTTTAATTGAAATGATGTGTTTTGGACTTGTTACTAATGGGTTTTTCCACCGATAATTTCAAAACCAGTAACCTTTTTAGACAAGATCAGATCACGCCTCCGCTAGCTTCTCATTTTCTCCGCCAACCTTGTCTCTCTTCTCTCTCGCTTTCTTTCGTCATCGTGGTGTTTTCCAGCGGTATCTCCACCGCCTCATCGCTGTTCAAGGTGAGGAGACCACCATTATCCTCCTCTTTTTGTTCCCTCCACTTTAATCAGTTTAGTTTTTTTTTTTTCATTTTGTTGATTTTCCCGTTTACTTTTTGAGAGGCTTTTTTTTTCCAAATCTGTCCACCGTTGCTGCTACCACTGCTTTCGCAGCATTGCTATCGCCGCTGCCACAGGTAAGTGCTCCCAAAATTTTGTTAACTTTAATTAATTATGCTACAAGAAATATATACCTAAAAGAACACTTAGTTTTAGAGACACATAAAAAGTGTTGCTTATGCACATATAAGCAACACTTTTTCTAAATGTGTTACTTTTGATATAGCAAAGTCTACATTTTTTTAAGTTAAGACATTACTTTTTGAAGAGTTGCTATATCATATGTGGCCAATTATCAAAGCCAATATTTTTTTAACAAAAGGATACATTTTTAAACTAATGCATCACTTTTCATAATATTGCTATAGTAAGTGTGGTCAATTGTTTAAGGCAACACTTTTGACTATAGAAGACAACATTTTTTAGATATCAAAAGCAACACATTTTAAAAAAGTGTTGTCTATGTGTACAAAAGGTAACACTTCTTATGTATTGCTAAAAATAAGTGTTATTTTATGCCAAATTTCTTGTACTGTAAGACCCTATATTCTTGTACAGAATTAGTTTGTTATTTGTCTATCACTATCAGTGTCATGTAAACTACAAAGATTATATATATATATATATATATATATATATATATAAGATTAGTTTTCTAAAGATTTAATAGACATCAGTATTATATTTGACAGTAAAATAACCAAAATAAAATTGGGGATCTGAGATTCAAGAGTGCCAAGTTCTATAATTAATTCAATCATACAGTTTCAATGACAATGATGGAGTTCATTTTTTTTATTTGGTGCAGTTTTTAATTACGTATATCTGAAGATAAGCTCCGACTTGATTAAAATTTTCAGACACAGATGCACATGAGATGCCTGAGTTTAAGCCTTTGAAACTGCCTTCTAGCGCTTCACATAAACATACAATATTTTTACGCATATTGTTATTGTCCCGTTTCACACTCAAATTTAATCAAATTCAATCTTGTATCTGTAATTTCTGTGTTAAGAAAGAATAAATGTTTGCAGATTCTCGCCACCTTCGTCACATGCTCATCTCAAGTTATCAAGGTTTAAGAATTAAATAATCGGTAATTTAAAAGAAAGCATTGACTAGTCTGACTATTTGCATAAATTCTCATAAGATGCACACAAATGTCTTGAAGGCACTAGTTTGAAGAGTTGGTGCTTACGAAGACGGATGGGATAGTTGGAATTTTCAATATTGAATTGGAAAATATATATGGTGTTCTCATTCATGGCTTGGTGAAGGATCAAGGAGATAGACTTGAGGGTCTGTTTGGAGCATGGGAATAGAGGGAGTGAAAAGGGATGACATGACTAAATTTTAATGATCTTTGTTTGGTAACAATTTAAAAGGAGAGATTGGAATGATCAAACAGAGACATCTTGTCCTTTATTGTCACTCAAAACCCTAAATTTTAATCCTCGAAATTGGAGGAGACCAAAAGAGAATTGTTCCTCCTTTCTTTGGTAAAACTTATCAAATATCTAAACATAAAGATAATAAGATGTGTTTCCCTCCACCCATGTTTTTCTAACCCACACTATTATTGTAACCGCTTACTTTGGTGGTATATAAAACTCTCAAACACTATTTTAATTTGTTAAGGGTAGTAATATATATACAACAATATTACACAATATTCTTACAATATAGATAAAAAAAATAAAGAAGTGGTGGACCCATTTCAATTTCTTATTTCCCCTAACCCACCACTTTCTTTAATTTTTAGCCTGTTATAAAAATGTTATATAATAGTATTATACACATATCATTATTTATTTGTTAAAGATGTGAAACTATACATGTGTTGACATATGATACGTACAAAATTAGGAGGTGGCCCTTCGCTTTCCTCATGACGTTAGTTTTCCTAGACGTTGGTTATCAGTAACATAACTAAAATCTTTGCTATTGACACACAACTTTTGATATTTTTTATAAGCAAATTCATGGTTAATGTAATTGAAAATACCAACATGTGATTCTCCAAGTTATTTTTTCTTTTCCTTTCACCATTGTATATATTTCCAAAGACAATGAAAAACTCTAGGGATGTTATTGCTATTTAAAAATCTTCTCAACAACTATGTTCTCAATAGTTTAAGCATGCATTCATTATCTATCTAAAAGTACAACTCACTTACCAATGAATTCAACCCTTATTATTGCATGATCATGAGATGGAAAAGAAGATGGAGGATAAGGAAAAGGTCATGGAGACAAGAATAAGAAAATAGATGAAGAAGGAGATGATGTCTTTGTGAAAGAAGATAAAGGCAAGTTGCTCCATATTACTAGACTCCAATGATGATGGTGGTGGCGATAGTGATACTGATGATACTGTTGACTTCTCCTTATTGGAGTTATTATTATTTTTTTTTTGTTTAATTAATCTGTCAGACCCTATAGTTTTACTGAATTTTCAATTGGATGCCTACATTTTAAAAGTTTTCAATTGAGTCCCTATATTGAAAATAAATATTTGATTGAATCTCTGACCTCATCATCCATTACAAAAATGTGATAGTTAACGGTGGTTTTGTTGAGATTAGCCTCCCATGGAGGAGAGAACTCATCAATTTGCTCAAGATTCATGGTCTGCTAAATTTGGAGAACAACTTACTCATGAAGAAAAAGCCATTGTGGAGCATATTGAAGCTAAGCTCATGCATATGGAAGATACATTAACCAATTTCATAATGGAGGTGAAGTAAGGCCTTGGTGCATAACAACAACATATGAAAGTGAGATCCATCGACAACAATTCGAAATTCAACATCCACAACAATCGATCCAAGCGTAAAATCAACAACAACAAATCCAGACGCGAAAATAGCAACAACAAAAACTCAAAAATCACATAAAGCAAATCTAGATTAACCAAGTCAAGATCCAAAGTTAGATAACGCTCAACTACCAAATCCTTGTGTTGCATGAGCAAAGGTGGGTGATGATGAGACTTCCAAGAGACGAAAGTCGACGACTTCAACAACGCCTCCGACACAAAACACCACAACTAGCTAGGCCTGGTTTGCATGCTTCTTGCAGATTCGAGCATTGTCGCAGTGGAAAAGGCGATGCACAACAATAGAGATGAGACAGCTGGAGGGAAAGCAATCGCAGTGATCTTGTTCGAAATAACATCAGTCAAGCGCCCACGGACAGATCCAAAATCAAAAAAGGGAGTTATTGCTGGCAAAGATTGACATAAGGATAGCAAGGGCGAAGGGGATGGCGCTGTTATGAAATTAAAGTGGAAGTTGTTGCTTCTCAAAATGTTTCGACCTGAGAGGAGGTTTAGAAGGAAGACATGACCTTAGTCTTAGAGGCGGCAATTGTGTGGAACATTGGCATAGTGGAGACAGCAATGTCAATAGGTACTTTCATGTGGGAAGCAGTGAAGCACAGTGGAGGTCATGTAGCAAATGTCATGCGGCGTCCCTGAGTGCAATAAAGATTGCACACCTCATCGTTGATGGAGGATGGGGGAAGGAAAGGGAAGCTAGGAAAGGGGAGGGGTTTTTCTATTTTCTTTTAATGTAAAATTATATAAAAGGAATATTCTGGGAATATTCCATTAACTATCGCATTTTTATAATAGATGATGAGGGTCAGGAACTAAATCAAACATTTATTTTTAATATAGGTACCCAATTAAAAATTCAGTGAAGCTATAATGACTAACAGAACAATTAAACCTTTTTTTTATTTGTTATACGTTGACTTTTTTATATTTTTGTTTGTAGACTTTCTTACATTTGCATTTATTTTACATTTTAATTTAAATTCATAGGGTTTAAGTATCTTTTTTATAATTTTCATTATTAAATATATTTATATATTTATAATTATAGTTGAATACAAAATTAGCTCTTAAAAATCAAGTAATATAAAAATTGTGTAACGCCCCGTTTTTCTCTAAACTTTTAAATGACCAAAATACCCCTAAGGTCATTTTTACCTGAAACATGAGGACGACTGGCCTCGGCCATCCTCACAAGGCTTCTATGATATATGAAGGGGATTATATGTTTATGAATGTTAACAAGGCAGAAAAATCTCATTTATGAGGTTTCTATATATAAATAACCAAAATACCCCTAACTTGATTTAAGGCAGTTTTAAGTTTTAACTCTGACCCGGACTCGTCCCGAAGATCAAAAATGATGTTTTAAGGCATGAACTATGATGGTTTAAGTCCCGGAGGTCCCGGGTAACTTTTGATAAAAATTACGATTTTACCCTTGCCTAATGCATTTTAAGTCTAACGAGTTACTTAACTCAAACCTAAGCAATACTAGGCTCTAATGAAAGGTTAATTAATTTTCTTAATTAATCTAGAGCTAAAATAATTATTTAAGGTTGATTAGAACCAAAAATTGATTAAGGAAATTTACAACTCAATTCTAATTCTTTTCTTTCTTTAAAGAAAAAGCAACTATAAATAGTATTTTCACTATTTACACTTCCATTCCCAAGAACACTTTCATTCCCAAGAAAAAGTTGTCACACTTTACTCAATAGTCATAGGAGTTTGAATCCATCAATCCTACAAGATTACTCTTAATCCAAGGTATTAATGGTCCTAATCACCTATTTAGTTCACCTAAACACTTGGGTACACAACCTTAATTACTGACCTAACCTTGTTTACTGCTAAACACTTCATTAGTACATGATTAAATTGAATGAAATCTTCCCTCCCTTGGCTTTATAATTTTCGGCCACTCCCCCCAAAAATTCAAAAGAATGATATTTTATGTGGTCAATCAAATTGTCCTTCAAAAACCACCCTAAGACCTATGACCTATGACACTATGAATAACAACACAAGAGATTTTTCTTCCCTCCTTCTTCTTGGAGAAGTTTCGGCCAGCTCTCCCCCTCCACTCCTTCATGATTCATTTGCCTATAAATACACAACACTACACAACTTCATTCCTTTGCTCACTTCTTGCAAAATCTCTAAAAGTCTCAAGCTTTCTTACTTCTTTTTCTTTCAAGTTTCCAAGAGTTCTTTAAGCTCAAGCTCTTCCCCTCTTTTTCGAAAACACAAGGTAGGAAACCTTTCTAAATATGTCTTTGATTTTTATGTTGAATCTTGTTGGGAAATGATGAAAGGTGGAACCTCCATATTGCTTCTTTATTTTCGATTTCTTCCTTTTCTTTTCTTTTGGTTTTCGGCCTCAAGGCCTTGAACATGATAGCTTGATGATGAGTGCTCTCTAGAGGTGACTATGAGCTCATCTCACATGAGACCTCTAAAGCTTGAGTTTTTTTTAAGAAAAGTTTCATCTTTTACAAGTTTAGTCAAGAATGAGGTTATGTTTCTCTTGAACATTTGGAACTTCCCTTTTCTCTTTTATGTTTCGGCCTTGAAGGCCTTTGGCCCTTGGAAAAATGAAAGCTTGAGGATGAGGGTGTTATGATGGTGTTTGTCACTTAACAACCCCTAAAGCTTGAATTTTTTCACTAGGAAAGTTTCATCCCTTTTCAAGGATGAGTAAAGGAGGAGTTTATGTTTCTCTTGAACATTTCTTGGACTTCCCTTTTCTTTTCATATTTTCGGCCATGTAGGCTTTCAAGGCTTGGAAAAATGAAAGCTTGATGATGAGGGTTTCATGTTGATGTTTGTCACATGAACAAATTTTAAAGCTTGAAACTTTGATCTTAAACCAAGCATGGTTTCGGTTTTGCTTTCTTCTTTAGCATAAACTTCGTTTAAATGTTGGTTTTGAAGGAAGCTAGGTACTCAATGATGAGGACTTAGGATGTTGATGTCATAGATCATCAAGATCTTGGTCCCTAGAGTTTAAGAAATGGTTCATTCTTCATGATGGAGATTCGGCCACCTTCAAGATTTTTAAGGTTGTGATTTATTTTGAGTGTTCTAGCACTAGTAATTCTCTTTTCTTGTGAGGATGAGGTTGGGTTGGAACTATGTTCCTTTTTAAAGTCTTGCAAGAGCTCTAGACAAGACATAAAAGTAACTAGCATTCATGTTTACTTTATGATGCTTTGCATAGCACGTTTATTTTCTATGCTATCACTAAACCCCAAGATAAAGAATGAACTTGCATAATGCACGTTTAAATTTCAAGCTTTGCATTTCATGTTATTTTTCAAGCCATCACTAAACTCCAAGACTAAAATGAAGGTGCATCTCATATTTATTTTGAGCTATCACCTTACTTCCTAACGGACTATAAAAATGGAATGCATAGCACGTTTACTTTTATGCTCTCACCTAAGATTACTAGAGCTCAAAGACTTGCCCATTTCATCTTGAGGAAAGTTAAATCAAAGAGGTACTCTCTTGAAAATGCATTCGGCCATGTGATGATGAAAGCTCTAGGATGAGTTTTCATTAGTTATAAGAGCCTATAGTTTATGTTTTAAGTTTTCCCTAAACATAAGTGACATTTAAAAGTATTTTGAGTATGTTCTTATATTTAGGATTTCAACCATGAGAAAAATTAAAGAGCTGCTGCCCCATGTATTTTATAAGAGTTCTTGACAAGATAAATTGATTTCTAAGATGTTTTTGAAGTCCTAAAATTGTTCCAAGAGAAACTAGCTACCTATGTACATTGAAAAAGAAGTTTATACATGATTTAATGACTAACCATTTTCGGTTCTGCCATGTTTATTTCCAGCACCTTAAATCATGTTTTGGGTGGTCTAAATATGTTTGAATACCTTGCCAAGTATATGATAATTGTTCTAGACATTTTGGAGCATGCTTAGTTACTTGAATTGCTTGAAATGTGAATTATAGAACCCATAGGTACAGAAAATATGGATTCTATCCCAGCATTATTAACACCCATAGAATCACATTATATGATGTCTAGATCAGTGAGAGTGACTCATAATTGGCTTAGGTATTAATTGTTGCATCATAGAAAAAGTCGGATGTGAGAAAGGGATTAAAATGCATCTTTTAGAACACCGTAATTCATCTAACTTAGCTTACTGCCAATGCTGTCCAGCCATGATTGATTCGGCTTTAGGACTTAATAAATTATGGTAATGAGGTTAATCAATCCCTTAGAGGTATACGGAAATAATTTAGAAGTTTGAGATTACCCGATTGAGAGTTTTCACTCTTAAGGGAAAGGTTTAAGCATTACTCTATGAATGATGAATTGGTGTTTACCTCATGAATTATATAATGCTATGTGAACTATTATTCCTAAATGATAGTTTTATTATTGCATGTGATTGTTCTTTGAGAATTTAGAGATGCCTATGTTGTAATAAAAGATATGTGACATGCATGAAACTATGTGGCATCTCAATAAAACATGCTAAGACTTAAGGTGACTTAAACTATGTGAAAATGATCCTTGAACCACCAAACCAAGGGTGGGGATGAGGTGATTCTAGCCCCCTAGACCCGTATTTTAAGTTGGGACCTTTAACTTATTAAAAGGGATAAGTCCATATGCTAGTGACGACTAGCGTGGTATGAGCTCATAACCTAGAAGTTTCTCCAAAGGGAGATTAGTTAGGGTGGCCCTAGGAAGAAAATGATGAGGTTCTAATGTCACCCAAAGTAACCAAGATAAGTCACCATGTACCATGTTCTAAGAACTATGATTTTATGCACCATGAATTATGAGTTTAAGTGCCATGATCCATGATATAATGAACCATGATTTATGATTTGAGTTTCATGATTTATAGACTATGTAACCAAGAGGTTTTCATAATTAAAAGAAACAGGCCTCAGAAGTTAACATTTTCAAACTTTATAATTGAACCATTATATGCCCATGTTTTTACTAAGAAACTGAGGTCCCTGGAGACGTATATGATGACACTTAGATATGAGGAAAAACCCTACTGAGTTTCTTTAGTAAGAAATCTCACTCCCTCTATCTTTTTCTTTCCGTTACGTCTCTAGATTAGGATGGCAACGTTCGTGCTCTACGTTGAGACATCCACATGGGAGTTCCACTACGATCCGGAGCACGGATCGTATCATTTTGAAGGTCGCTGCATTGTTCGTGTCTTTATGTTTCTCGGACGGCCATTCGCCCATCCTGTAGATAGCTACCTCTTTTCCCCAATGTCGCCCTATGGCGACGACATGGTTTTTGAGCGTGCTCGCACACGCAATAAGAGGATCCTCCGGACTTACACAGCAGGCTCGGGCACCATACCCGAATATGTATCTCGCTCGCAGCATTCGGAGGAAGACCCTTCGGAGGAGCCACCCGCCCACATGTATGGAGAGGACTCTGCCCCCACTCCCCCACGTGTGCCAGCAGGCAGCGAGGAGACGATTACCCAGCCACGAAGGGCTCGGATGCCCAAGATGCGACCCCAGCACGGAGGACGTGTCCGAGTGCCCACTCCTGCCGCACTTCGCCCGTGGATCGGCTATGTCCCACCTTACCCGTGACTATAGCCGTATGGTTTAGAGCGTAGTCCTTAGTGCACACACAACACGTAGTTAGGATAAACCTTCTTTTGTGTTGAGGTTATCCATTTTAGATGCACTTGGGTATATTCTCTTGCATATATCGTTTATGTTTTTATGTATTTCCTACTTTTTAGTTGTATTGTACTCTATGTATCGAACAGTCCCATTGTTATTGGTGGGCATCTTAAGTATTAATGCATGAGGTATTTCAGTATATGTATTTATGATGCTGTGGATGGAGCCTTTTATGTGTTTGCATTTCCACACTATACGATATTGTTCGATTACGTTATATGCGGCTCATACTTTATCAAGGTTTTGTTACAAAAAAATTGGCTCATATTTTCAGTAAGTAGTTTCAAAGCTAATAGAACTAAATCAAGAAGTAATGACTAATATTTAGCCTCAGTATATGCTAGTAGTATTGGGTTGAATATTAGGGTGTTACAAATTGCATAATATAATTTAAAAAACAAATTACCGATGAATATTTTCTATCAATAAAATTTTCAAAAATTTGCAACAATTACTAGCAAAAACATTCCTCATTATCGTGCTGCAAAATTTCTGGTGTAAATTATCGACAAATTTATTTCCGTTGGTAAGTTTTTTAGAAATATTTTTTATTTCATTACCGTGGGAAAAATCCATTGGTCACCTGAATAAAATCTGCTTGTAACATGTATTGCTAATGAATTTGTTGACAAATTTTTTCAACATATTACCAATAGATTTTTTTTCTTTCTAAAATCCATCAGTAAATCCCACAATAATAATCACTGACGGATTTTTTCCGTCGGTAATATTTTCAGACGCCGTTATTTCCGTGTGCCAAAGTCCGCTAGTAATTCCTTTGGTAATAAAATTTTTCGTCAATGACAAAAAAAATCTGTTGGTAAAATCCGCCGATAACAGCCATTTTTCTAGTAGTGTTTGTAATATTGATATGGAATACTTATTAATATTTTACATTTTTATAAATTATTTTTTGAATCTTACAACATTCCTATTGTATATTTATACCCATTAGATGAAATTTTTAGTAGGAAATATTATTTACTTTTCAATAAATAATAATATACTATGGATTTAATAGCTAGAAGACCTTCGGAATGTCAAATTTTGTAAGGTTTTTAACTTATGCTACAAGTTCATATTAAAATCTTATTTGACATAATGATATTTATATGACAAATAAAATTAGTATTACAGTAATAATTTTTTTTATTAATGTTTATGTCTCAAATCGGTATACTAAACATAAATAATGAATAGTTATACTAAAGTTATACATTAGAAGGTACTAATTTATCTACCTTATGATTATTGTCAATTAATTAACAAATTTAAATAATAATTTATATTTATAAGTATTTTAATCATAATATATATATATATATCTATCTGTATAGCTCAAAATTATCTTTATTAGATTAGCTATTTTAAGTTCTATAAGAATATTATTTATCTTTTAATTAATAAAATTACTACAAATTAATGGCTCAACAAGATAAGGGAATAGAATTTTTATGACTTATGCTACAAAATCATATTATAATTTCTTTTAAACATATCAAGAAATAGAATATATAATGGATCACTCCATGATATCATCATTATTTTTCAGTCATTTAATATATTTTTAATATATATCATGATACCTCACATATATTACACAAGTAATTGGACTAGACGTTTGTTTTGATAAATTATTTGAATAATAAAATTACACAAAATTAATAAATTCTAATTCAATTAAATTTTTAATATATTTTTATTTAATCAATTTCTCACTTTCATGCATCGCATGGGCAATAAACTAGTATTTTATAATTATCGGTCCCATTGGTCTTTTTTATTTTTAAACATATGTATTCTATGAAGTTATTAGTTTTGTTTTGCATAGAGTTTTTATATTTATTTTTTCTTTGTTAATATAGTTTCCACGTTATAATTTTTTCATTGAAATAGAAGTTTTGATTCTGATATGATAATAATTTAATATTTAAATTAAAGGAAACAATAGAATATTAAATCCATACATTGCACAGGAACCATACTAGTAAAACAAATTTCAAAAATTTTAAGCAGGTCCATACTTTAAAAATATTAAAATTTATCTTTTTAGTACCAAAATTTTCATTTTAGTATATATCTTTAACAAGTTTAACAAGTGGCCCCAAGACAGTAGTTGGATAAATCCTTTCTTTATATCATACTTTTCCTCAACACCATCACAATCATAGTTTTATTGCACTCCACCTTTTATTTGGTATATGATTATTGCACTCCATCTTTGCGAAAGAGTACATCTGTACAGGTTTCAATAACATTTTTTTTTAATCAATTTGATTTTATTTACCATAATCGGTGTTTGACTTCACAATATTGCCTTCCTAGATTCTTTGCTTATTATAGCTGCCTACAGTTAGCGGAGAAAAATTAAGGATGGCATCTCCACTAGTGCAGCAACTGAGCCATTCTAGTGGAGGTTGAATTTGAATCCGAATCTTGTGATAATCATTTTTTGTGGTGTCTAAAAAAACTTGAGATTCCTTCTTGCATTTCCACGGGGGTTTGACTGCTTACAATTAAATGAATATTCTTGATGGCTAAAGATTATCTTAGCCTAATTATATGGGCAGACAGTTGTCTAAACTCTCAACACAGGGGACACTTGTAATTTCAAAAGGACCGAAACAATAAACATTAATTGGGAATGCGCAATGATGAATGGTACGAAAATGTTTTCGTAAAAGGCCAACGGAGGACAAAACCGTGAGTTGTTGTTTATGTTTATATTGCGTTTCATCACATAATAGAAACTTTTCTCGCTCCTCCTGAATGCTAGCTAAGCCGGTTATTGGTTTTTACCTTCGTGATATTTTCCACCAATTTATATTTGAACCATGCATCACACAGCTCACTGGGAATAAACTAAATGAAGAGCATATAATATAAGAGGACTTGCAGATTTACTTATTATCTAGAGGTTTTGAGTCTCTGGTTCACTTTTGTAGTCTTTTTCAGTTAGCTCGTTGATTTGCATGTTCCCCTTGGTGGAGCCCCTCCCAACAAGAAGCATTCAGACTGTGCAGAATTGCATGGGCCATATGATTTTGGTGTAAACGATGATGTGTGATAAAGGATACAGAAGCAATCTAGTAATTTTATTTTCGCTTTTTCTTGTCCTCTTATAATTTTATCGCTAATCAGTTGTGAACCTCGTGGTCTACACATTATTTGCGAGTTGGAATTGAATGTCTCTCCACTTTCTTTTCCATTTTTATTTTTTTACAGATGTTTCGGTTTTGACATGATTTTCTTTTTTTAATTTGAAATAGAAGTGGTTCATTTTCATTGAAGCCCTTAGTACACACTATGAACTTCACAAGGAACAATCATATATGCTTCATGAAATACAATAATGCATCATCAAATTACTCCAAAAGAAGATAAAAATAAAAAGCTTTGCTCGGTGTACCTTTCAGAGTATATCTTCCTCTTTATCATCGCGTAAGTAGGCGTAGTGAACTGTAATAACTTCTTAACTGTATAAATGAATATCATATCTAGTTTTTGTACTTGTACATAAAAACTAGTTGTGTTGGTTCGAAAAATTATATATATATATTTCATAACTTTAAAAAATTTAATATAAATGCACTTAAAGTATCATCCAATTAAATGATTATATCTATCATAACTTTAAAATTAAATGAGATAAGAGTTAAACTTATCTTGATGACATAATTAATCGGATGACCAAGTTTTATACTCTCATGCATCAAAATCAAACACATAACAAAAATATTTTCGAATATAAAGATTAACAAAACTTAGAAGCTAGAGCACTATTCTAACTAATGGGGAGAATGGGACAACATCCGCAACCGCAAGCGAGAAACAGGAAAAGAAAAGGCCTCACAAAAAGAAGATAAAGTCGATGTCAGCGGCGAAATTTCAGGGGTTTAGGAGTCAATAAAACATTAAAGTGGTGGGCTACAGCTATAGTTTCACTTTAACAATGATTTATCCTATATAGTGGTATAATTTAATTCGTAAAATTTTCCTCATAACTTTAGTTTGAAGCAATAACCAACGCACCAAAACGCGTTAACAGCGCCGAAAATGAATGATCAATATGAAACCTTAAACCAAGCAAAATCCTCCTTTTTTAAATTCTTTATTACCAAGTCACGCGTTTCTGGTATAGACTATATAAGCAAATGCTTCCGCAATTCAGCCTTCAAGCTTAGGTGGGTGTAGCAGAACAACAGAACTGGTACTCTTCACTTCTCTTACACTTTTAGAAACTCGACAGTGATAGTGATGCTTCATTTTCAGTTCCTAGTTTCCAGCATTCTTTCTTTTTCTCTTCAATGACAATCCAACCTTGAAATATAAGCGTGTTTTTCTCTCATTATCATTTTGTTTTACCTTTGTAGACGTAATGGGAAGCACAGGTTTTTTCCGCCTGTTCTGTATTGCTGCTCTGGCTCTGCTGAGTGTGTCTTCGGTAGAAGCAGAAGATGCATACAAATATTACACTTGGACTGTGACTTATGGGATTCGTTCTCCTCTTGGTACTCCCCAGCAGGTGGGTTATGACTTATGAGCTTTCAAATTTCAAGGGAGCTGAAATATAATCTCTTTTTTTTTCTCTTTTTAATTTGCATAAATTGGTGCTAGACTGGGATATTTGGGTTTGAGTTCTGACTCCTAGTCTAAAGTTTTAGTGCTTGATTTTTTTAAGGTGATTCTGATCAATGGTGAGTTTCCTGGGCCTCAACTTGACTTGGTAACTAATGACAATGTAATTCTCAACCTTATCAACAAGCTGGATCAGCCATTTCTGCTCACTTGGTGAGTTTTTCTGCCTACCATTGTCTATCTTCTTTCCAGCTTTAACTTAAAATGTTTGCTTTATAATCTGCATATAGTTCTTCATTGTGTGTGTTTTAATGTTTTTAAGGGAAACTGTAGTCTCTTTCGCTGCTTAATAACGTTTAGTTTTAATCTCTTGGATGAAATTGAGAAAGAAACAAAGGTAGCATTGGTGTTATATACCGCTTTGACTGTTTTAACTCCTAAGAGTACGGCAACTTTAGAGCACCTTTTTTACCATTAGCAGTCTAAAACTTTATGAAGTCACATTCTCTTGTTTTAATTTCTAATTGCATTCTTTACATTACTGGATGTAAATGGACTTCGGAAAGCGGGTCACAGTCCAGGAAATATATGGCTGAATTAAGCAAGAAGAATTGCATCATGCTAGAAAGCAAAACAAATTATGTTTCAAGTTTTCTAAGATATCTGACATTAACCTTTCTTTTGGCTTATAAATGGAAAGTTTAAGATAATGTCGTACGCTCATACCACAGAGATTTGCATTGTCTTGGTAATATTACTTGTAATATGTGGTTGTGGCATTTTTTCTGAGGAGAAGGTTTACCATTTTTGTCCTAAACCAGGAATGGCATTAAACAAAGGAAAAATTCATGGCAGGATGGGGTATTGGGAACCAACTGCCCCATTCCTCCAAACTCAAATTACACTTACAAGTTTCAGGCCAAGGATCAGATTGGAACCTACACATATTTTCCATCAACTCATCTGCATAGAGCAGGTGGAGGGTTCGGAGGACTCAATGTATATCATAGATCAGTCATCCCAGTCCCTTATCCATACCCTGATGGAGATTTTACTTTACTCATTGGTGATTGGTACAAGGCCAGCCACAAGGTACGCTAGACCACATTTTTTTTCTTCCTTCATCAACTTTGTGCTTGAAATTATCCTTCATACTGCTTGTATGTAGAGGGCTCGTTTGAAAATATATCTCATAGATAAACTGGATCCCAATGTCTTTCTAATAAAGCATTTTCAATTATAGCGACCTTTACATTTCTTGGTCA
This sequence comes from Dalbergia cochinchinensis, assembly GCA_031216125.1. NCBI lineage: Eukaryota > Viridiplantae > Streptophyta > Magnoliopsida > Fabales > Fabaceae > Dalbergia > Dalbergia cochinchinensis. Next base: position 28,966,823 of record CM062371.1, read on the forward strand.
CAACTCCTCAATGTTCAGTGCATACTGTGCTTCAAATTCATATTGGTTCTTATATAAGGTTAATCATACTAATTTTTTTTTTTTGTTTTGGTTCTGATATCTGCAGGTGTTACAACAATCTTTGGATTCTGGAAAATCTCTTGCCTTTCCCGATGGTCTCCTTATCAATGGTCAGGCACATACTACCGTCAATGGTGACCGGGGTAAGTCCTTTTAAAGGGTATATAGTTTGGATGGAAATCCTCTATTTGCAAATGGTGTTCTCTTCTCTGTCTTTCAATCATTTATTGACGCATGAAAGATACATGCTGTATATTTGATAACTCATAAATTTTTAAATCTGTTTTTATTTCTTTTCTCTCCACATGTCAATAAATGATTGGAGGATAAGGAAAGAAACTCCATTTAGGGACAGAGGATTTCTATCTATATAGTTCAACACTTTGCAAATCCTAAATAATCCATTTCTGCTTTTTCAAATTTGCCCTAACCGACAGTATTTATTATGCTTACTTTCAGGAAAAACCTATATGTTCAGGATCTCAAATGTAGGCTTGTCAACCTCAATTAACTTCAGAATTCAGGGTCATTCCCTGAAGCTAGTTGAAGTTGAAGGATCACACACTGTCCAGAACATATACGACTCCGTTGATGTGCATGTTGGCCAATCAGCTGCTGTGTTGGTAACCTTAAACCAACCTCCAAAGGACTACTACATTGTTGCCTCAACAAGATTTTCCAGGAAAGTTCTCACAGCAACTGCAGTGTTACACTACACAAACTCTCAGTCTCCAGCATCTGGACCATTGCCTAGCCCCCCAGCATACCAATATCACTGGTCTGTGAGGCAAGCTAGAAGCTTCAGGTAATAAAAATAATTCTGACCAAAATCAACAACCCTCGAGAGTTTGCTTTGATTTATCCATAATTTTAATCTGCACAAAATTGATTCGTTCTTGCAGATGGAATCTGACAGCAAATGCTGCTAGGCCTAACCCACAAGGGTCATTCCATTATGGGAAAATAACTCCTACGAAGACAATTGTGTTGGCCAATTCAGCACCTTTGATTAATGGAAAACTGCGATATGCTGTTAACAAGGTCTCCTTTGTTAACCCTGATACCCCTCTCAAGCTTGCTGATTACTTCAGCATTCCCGGAATCTTCAGTGTGGATTCAATCCAAAGCCTTCCTTCTAATGGTCCTGCCGCCGCACACATAGCTACCTCCGTTATTCCAAATTCTCTCCATGATTTCATTGAGGTCGTTTTCCAGAACAACGAAAGTGCCATGCAATCTTGGCATCTTGATGGCTACGATTTTTGGGTCGTTGGGTATGTCAGCTTTCTTCATTTGAGTTTTGCTTCAATCTTTCTTCCCGTTTTTAATAAGCAATCATGTGTACCTGTAATTAGCTTTAGACTAATAGTTTTAATGATTCTCATTGCAACAATTACAGTTACGGTTTCGGTCAATGGACACCAGCCAAGAGAAGAACCTATAATCTAGTGGATGCCCTGACTAGGCACACTGCACAGGTAGCCAATATATAAGAATTAAGAAGTATCTGATGAGATGTCTAAACAATGAAGTAACTAAACCCTTCTTAATCTGATATGCTTACCTTGTGTTGTTTAAATTAACGTAGGTGTATCCAAATTCTTGGACTACCATATTAGTGTCCTTGGACAATCAAGGTATGTGGAACCTGAGGTCTGCAATATGGGAAAGGCAGTATCTTGGGCAGCAGTTATATCTCAGGGTTTGGACAGCTCAGCATAGCCTTGCTAATGAGTACAATATTCCTGCTAATGTCTTGCTTTGTGGCAAAGCCGTCGGACATCACCCTTAGTGGTTAACACCAACAACCAAATTCTAGTCATGAGGGTTTGACTAAAATCGAAAATTGAAAGAGAGAAAAATGGTTGGGGAGAGAGAGAGAGAGAGAGAGAGAGAGGTTAATCTATCAGAATTCGTGGTTGAAATTTGTAAATTTGAGGAAGACCTCGTATTGAGATTTCATTGCTCCTATTCAAATATATATTTCAGCAATTAATTAGTTTGTACTCCGTCCGATTCAGTCTAATAGTGAAAAAAAAAGGAAATAATGAAATTTTGATAATAGTATAAATTTGTGTAAATAGACAGGATTATCTTTCTTGAAAAACAAAAGTAAGTAAATACACTAAGGGTAATATTGCTAAAAAATAAATTTATACTTCATTTGTATAATAAATGGACTGATATTTTGAAGCAAAAAATCTAAAAAACTTGACAAATGGAGTGAGATAGACGGAGCTAATAGTTGATTATTTGTACAAGTGTTAAATGGAGCTAAGTTGTCTCAAGGATATAACCAAAATTTAAACTCTAATTAAGATAAATATTGAAGTGCCTCTTAATCACGACAATATCCAAAAGTAGAAATACCTTGCTATGCAAGATCTAAAAAGGGAAGAAGAGGGATAAGTCATCCAACTCAACAACTCACATAAGATTGTTAGCTCAAAATATTAATTTGAGATTTGTCTCATAATATGTGATAATAACAAATATAATATTATATGTTTAATCACTTTGATATGTTCGTGTAGTCTTTGTCAAAAGAATATTATGTAGAATATTGTGGCGCACTAAAAAGGAAAGAACTCAAAAATATTTATGAGAAGATATCATAGCCAATCAAGAAGGAAAGAGACAAAGAAAAAGGAGAAGAAAACAATATTACAAGGCAGAGAATATATGTCACGGTTTTCCTTATATGTCCCGATTTGGATATTAAAAAAAGGAAAGCTCTATTTACATATATATGAGCCAATTCCACATATTTTGCAAAGAAAGAAATGGAAATTTGATATTATGAGATAAAATCATATACAATTTGAATTGATTGTGATTTGGAAATAACTCCGATTCTATGCAAAGAGGAAAGGAATATACAGTTCTGCCCATTGTAGCAAATTTGAGGCAAATATTCCCAAAAGCACATATATGGTAGCAATTTTTTCAAGACAAAGAACTGATTTGACATAATATGTTACAAGGTCAACAGAAAGGGAAATGTGTCTCATGATCATAGCCGTTGGTACACAAATATGGAAAGAAGATTCTCCGGTGCAATTGTCATAGTTGGGCTGTTACGACTTGTGGAAGACCGGAAATAAAAGGATCAGAATAGGCAGGCGTGGAACACTAGTTTAATACTTTGAAAATTTTTCACAGTTAGTGTTCGTAAAATACTTTGAAAATCTTTTGATCAACGTTCTTGCCGTGTGAGCTAATTGTTGTAATCTCATTAGAAGAATGCGAAAAAGATTGAGTATTTTAAGAGAGAGTGAACCCCTTAGTTTGGGTAAGTTTAGAAAGACTCTTGTCAAAATGCTACTATTGGTTTGAGCTTTGCTAGGCTAGCCTTGAATATGAGATTGAATCACTAGATAGTAAAGGCCATTGATGTAAACTGTCTCTGATTGTTTAGTGGAAAATGCAATATCCTGATTTTTTCCTTATATGCAAAATGACCAATTCTAAGGTTATTTTTGTAAGAAATTTGAGGACAGCCGGTCTCGGCTATTCTCAAAGGGTTAGTTTAATGTTTGAAGAGAATTGTAAGTAATTTGAATAACAATCAATGTGAAAATCAAAATTCTCATTTTCCCATGTATAAAATTATTGAAATACCCCTAAAGTAGTTTAATGAAGGATTAAGTGATAACTAGACACAGTCATCACTCAGGAGTTGGATATGTTAATTTGAGGATATATATGATGTTTGGATAGATCCTGGTGAGATTTTATGTAAAATTATCATTGTACCCCTAGTTAGTGCTAAGCTTAATTAAAATAATTAAGTGCATATAGACAATATTAAGCTCAAATTAAAGATTAATTATTTTTATTAATTAATTTTGAGTTAAAATAATTATTTTGAGTCAATTGAGGTCCAAGACTGATTAGACAAGCTTAATCTCATCCTTAATTAAAGATTAGTCAGAAAAGGGACAAAAAGTGCTTTATTAGACAATAAAGTAAAAGTAGGAGACAAAGATGTTAGCTCTAAAACCCTATAAACATGCACTTATTTGTTTTGAATGACAATAAAGCCAATTTAAAGAAAATGCTTTGAAGAACTATTGATGTTTCTCTTGAGTTTCTTATAAGAATATAACAAGTTTCTATCGTTTAGCAAGAGTAAGGCTTATTTAAATGAGAATATATTTCACTATACATATGTAAACATGTTTATCTCATATTACGAGATCCGAAATGAAATAAAAGCGAAATTATATCTTTATCCAAGCAATTGATAGCTAACAATCAGAAGAAGATTTCAATGCTATAAGAAACCAAGTTCTGAGACTTTAGAAAGTACCACTGAACATTAGAAAGTAAGCTTACATGAAGATATCAAGTATTCCCTGAAGACCAGACGTTAGTCTATCTTCAATCAGCACAATTGCAAATCAATCATCATCAAAATGCTTGGATTAAAGATTAGAAAGTGAAGATTTCATCAAGGAACTGATTGCACATGTCAGAAAGCTCATTTCACTGTGGAGCATAGAATGCTATAGGAAAATGAGGGAAATTTCAATTTTGAATTTCAAATGTTCAAGTCAAACCCAGTTTCAAACTGGCATGCCATCTCTTCTGCCTAATTGATCAACCACCCGAGTTTCTAGACGGAGGAATTCAGAAACCATGTTCAAAAAGTGAAAAAGTGATTTCTGAGAAGCATCAGAAACCTTAATTGTACAACGGCTTCTGTAATCGATGTGACAGACTGTCAACCTACTCTTCTAAACTGACTTTTCAAGACACAAATGGATGATCTACATGTGTCACTTAGAGAACTGATCAAAGGCAATGGTCATAAGGGAAAGACCACTATAAATGGAGATGCTGTGCTTAAAAGCTAATGAGAGATTTGATTTTTTTCAAGAAAGGAAACTCTATAAAAATCTCTTCCCACTTCCTAGAAGATTTAATATATCATGTAATCAGTTTTTATCCTTGAAGTGTAAGAAAATCTTCCTTCTATGTTCTTAATTAGATTTATGCTTTTCCTAGGGAAGAAGTGTTAGAAAGAAGTCATTCAAGTTTTTCCAGGAACTCTTCATGTATATGTTAAGGAAACTTGATCATAGGTTAGTCTGAGTAGCAACCCAAACACTTAACCTTTGTATCCTCAATATGGTAGTGATTGTTGTGAGATAGCTTGGATGGGCTATTGCAAAACTATTTGCAATGCGATAGTAAGGTATTCTTACTTATCACGATTTAGCTTGAAGAAGCTAGGCAAAGACTACTTGTAGTTTAGAGAGGCTGGGAAAAAACTACTTGCAGCTTGGAGAGGCTGGGGCAAGACTACTTTCAACATGATAGTAGAGATTGCTACTTGTCATGGGTTTCAGTTTGGAGAGGGTGGTGCAAAACTACTTGATTGGGCTTAGAAAGGCCAGTATCAATGCGATTGGGCTTCGAGAAGCCAGTGTCAATACTACTCAGCTCAGCTTGGAAAAGCCAATGTTAATACTACTCAATTCAGCTTGGAGGAGCTAGTGAAAAACTACTCAATCTATGGCAGTAGGTGATTTCTGAAAGTCACAGATGAGAGTTTGGGAAGGCTAATGTAAAGACTATCCATTTGCTCTTTCTCAGGTTGAGAAAGATGTTTTTTAGTGGAACCTCAGTGATTGTTAAGTACTAGATATAGGCAGTTTGGCCGAACTAGTATACAACCTGTGTTTCTTTTTCTCTCTCTATCTTTGATCTTCTTCATATTTATCAGTTGCATTTTATTATTTATTCATATACTGAAATATTGTTCTCTACATTCTGTTATTTATTTTAATGATGAACTTTTATCAACAAGCTTCATAGAACTACTTTCTAAAATCACAAATTACACTTGATAGTATTTATTTTCAAGTATTTCAAAAAATGCAAAAAGAAGCAATGTACGATTCAACCCCCTTATCGTGCACATTTTCCCATACAAGTGGTAGCAGAGGAAGGCCTCTGAGGGGTTGAGCAATCCAATGATTATAGAGGACAAAGATCTGAAGGGCAGAATGGCTACATCCTGTTCACAAGATCAATCTATCAATTGATCATCTTTTGTTGAGGAGATTCTAGGATATGGCATAGTTCGCTCAAATGATCGAAGGGATTCCAAAGAGACTTGTGGACAAGAACATTACAAAGGAGAAAGTTCAGTTGTTCCACCAAGTCAAGCCTCTGTTCATATATGCTTCTAAGTTGAAGCTGAATATGTTACATATGTATTGCTTATGATATATGGAAGGCTGTATGAAATAGACTATGCATGATGTTTAAAGATCTTAAACCGTTTCAAGAAATCCTTGATCCCGAGGTCGTCATATCAAATGCAATGTAATGCTAAAGCAATAAAAAATGCTAAAACTTCTTTTGAAGTAGAAAAATCTGATATTGATATATGAGATTGAATATGGATATGAGATCTCTTTGTCTGCCAAAAAGGTCAAAAGTCTATAACGACTAAAACAAGAAGACATCAATCTCATTGATGACAACACTAGACAAAGTTTATCTTGAGAAAGCTATTTGCTTATCGCATTACAAATAGACATCATGCATAAGGTATTTCAAGTCTAGAGATTAACAGATATATCCCTACACAAAGAAGAAGATTGTGCTAGACATCTAGAAAAAGGATATGTTTGGAGATCATGATGCGCTATAGTTGGCTTCCATTCTATACTTCATGTCTAAAGAATATAAACAGAGATAAGCGAGGTAAACGTATCGTTATCTCGTTTCTTTTATAATGTATTAACTTCTTCACGGGATGAGTTACTAGAAGTTTCTCAAGCTTTTTCTTCTGTATATCTCAAGCCAATCAAAGAAACCACAAGGTTGCCATGAAAACTTGAGAAGATCGAGCTTGAAGCTAGAAAGCTGAATATTAGGTATACTCCAAGGAGTTTTTCTTGTCAGAAAGTATTTTCTGAATACTTGAAGAGGACTTTATGGCTTCTAAAAGATCTGACCTATAACATTTGACATATTTCAAAAACTTTATTTTTGTGAAAATGGTCAGCATCTCTAGTTTCAGAAAACTAGATTAGGATATACAGAGGAAACAGAAGACGAAAAAGCTATGCAACCTCATCTTTTATATCTATCTTTTGTTTTTGTTCTTCCTGTTGTATGACGAGATACCTTCCTAATAAATGATTCCTGAAAAGGAACTCTTTTAGAAAGGTTGAAAAATCTCTTCCTCTGAAACTAACCAAAAGAACCCAAAGTATGTCTGGGTACCAAAATCAAATTCTTTCTTGCAGGCATAACTAAAAAATCTTCTTGGTTGAAGTTTCAAGAAGCAAACTGATGGTGATCATTTTAGATTTTATGCTCTGAACCTAAGAATTGTCATAGATCTTGAAGGATAATTCATTCAAGACTTTTTCAAGTATGATGATGGAAAGCTTAAAGAAGATTTTACTAACAATCTCGATGATCTTAAGAAAAGCCTTGAGAAAATATATCTCAAGGAAGTTCCAGAAAGCTAGCAGATGAAAGCCAAAGTTTCAGAAAGTAGACTCCAGAACCTCAACTCTTCAACAAGTATGCTCAGACCTTTCAAGATGATCAGAAAGTGAAAATATAAACCTAATAGTTCCCCTAATTCAACCCATACCCAACCCTAATTTCTATACACATGAAAACACAAAATATCCTCCAGCTAAACCTTAAGGCTACTGTTGCCTCTTCCTATTCACTCTCTCATTTTGATTTTTTTCAAGCATAACTACTCAAACACTCATTCACACTCTCATTCATTCCCTTCATTTTTTTTTGTCACAACTTGAGCACTAAGTTTGTGTAAAAATTCTCTCATTCTCTCCATTTCAAACCCTCTTCTTCTCTTCCACCAAAACCTCTATTTTTGCTCACAAACTTAATCTCCAAGCTTCAAATAAAAACATTTCCCATGAATCATACCCCAAACACCTAGGCTTTCACCTCCGTCAAGAAAGCTACAACAAAAATCTATCCTTCCTCTCCTCCTTCACTTAGCCAAAATCACCACCCTCCAAGAGAAGATTTTCTTCTCTATTCTTTACAAAGAACGAGCATTTTTATCTCTCAAGCAAGAAGCATATTTCGGTAGGAAATTGTTTTTATATTTTTCTTTTGTTTTATCTATTCTCCTTTTGGACTTGTTATGATCAAAACTATGACTTGATGATAATAGTTGTAAAACTATCATGCTTATGACCTATAGAGCTCAAAGCTTGAATTTTCATTTAAAAAAAAGAGAGAAATAATGCACATTTTTCTTCTTTTGTTCATTTTGTTACATATGTGAGCTTGATAATGAGTCTATGGTAATAAGGTTCTTGGAACCACATAAAAAGAGAATATAAAGCTTGTTTACGCCCTCTTGCATATTTATGTTTCTAGGCACCACCTTATATCTCTAATGCTCAAGATTTTCTTTTCACTATATTAAGTGGAATTTTTCGAACATGGACACACAAACACATACACAATAAAGGATCTAAGGTATTTAAGGGAATTTTTGAAAGAGACAGAAACCAATAAGGGGTAAAGATGTGATTTTTGAACAAGTAGGATCCCATGGATGTGATTTTAGTTTAGCCACTATTTTAATATCAAAAATTGATTTCTCTAAGTGTGAAAATGATTTCTTGTGTTTAAAGGGACTTATAATAATTTTTGGAAGAAACTAATAACTAAAAAATAGGTAAAAACATAATTTTTAGTGCTATGCATATTTTCAATTTTTGCCACTATTACTCATTGTTTGATCACTGTCCATCATTGTTTTGGCTATTTGGAAATTATTTTTAGTGTCCTAGGTGTCTAAAAGGATTTTTTAAAGCGTTAGGTTTGGGTACTTTTGCAAATATGAAAAATAACACCTTGGGCTTCTCAAAACATGTGTTTTCGGCCAAATTAGTTTAATTAAAGACAAAAATGATTTTGGATGTGTCTGTGTGTTCAAAATGTCATTTCTAATGTTAAACATGACTTTTAGAAGTGTTGGCACTCATTAAGTGTCAAAATGTGGAATTTTGCATTGTAACCTCTAAAGTCTAACAAATTTGGCCAACGATCCAAAATGATTTTTAAGATGTTTAGAAGAAGTATCTAAGTGGCATTAGGTCGCTTAAAAGTGTAAAATAGTTTTGAGAATCAATAGTTTTGAGAAAAGTGTTGATAAGAGGAATTTATACTTTGACCCAAATACTTATAGAAATTTCAGTTTTGACAAAAGTGTAAATATCAATGACTTGATGGTATTGATGTGAATGTGAGTTATGTTCATATGAATTGTTTGGAAATTGAATAACTTGAAGTGATTATGAGAAATTACGTATTGACAACTGTACATGCTTGATCTTTGGATTATGTAAATGATGTCACTATTTCTATTGTATATATCTTGTTGGGCATAGCATATGCATTAGCTGGGTTCGGTCTTTGATTTCTAGCAACTATGTAGGAGCATGTTTACCTTTCAATGAGATATTAACGATAACATGCTTATAGATATATGCAAATGTGATATGCATGCTTATGTGATCAATGAAATGATAATTGTAGCATGTTGTGATTATATATATATTATAGGGATGTGGAGATGCATGATTTATATGATTAAATTAACATAAAGAAAATTTCGAAAAACTCTATTCCCAGCCATTATGCTGCCAAATTTCCATCAAATTTGTGGCCATGAAAATATTAAGTGATAAGCTATTATGATGATTGTGATTAAATGCTCATGTTTGCATCTCTAAATGACATGCTAAAATTAAAGGTGACATAAGACACATGGAGATGATCCTTTAGATTTCAGAAATTACTGGTTATAAGAGATGATCCAAGGAAATGAATCTTTAGGCTCCAGAAGACACTGTTGATTATGAAAGGTGATCTAAGCCCCTTATCGTGCACTCTGAGAGTTAGGAAATAGCTTATCAAATGGGATAAGTGTAGACTAGTGATGAGTAGTTAGGTATGAGCTTATAGCCTTAGAACTCTCAAAAGGGAGAGAGTATTAGGGGATCTTTCCTAGTGCTAAAAGGGAAGAAAAGATAGATAATAAACTAGAGCATGAACTTGAAGAAGATCCATATCCTCGCATTAAAGGGAAGGCCTAATACACTAAAGGGAGTATAAGGATTTCTTAAAGATTAAAAACAAACCCATGAACTAAGGGAGATTCTTCTAAGCTATTATTCCTTAAATAAAATGTCATTACATGTATAAGATATTCAATGCAATCATCTCCTCTATTATTAAATATAAGCACTTAAAATTTTTTAGTTCCCTTAAAGCAGGGTACACCAGAAATAAGGTTATCCAACTCGAATGGAGGTTAGTGAAGGGACTTATCAAAAATAAAGTTAGAACAAAGCCGAGAATGGAGCATGCTAATTAGTTTCTGTCCATGCTAAAAATAGTATGGGGGAAAAGACATGTCATGAATTATGACCTAAAAGTGAAGTCACTTGATGAAGAAAGTTCATCAACTTTTGAAGAATGAGAAAGAAACTCACATTTAAGAGGAGCTGTCTCCAAACCTTAGCTTTTCTACATTGCATATAATTCTCTGACTTTTTATCATGAGCATATTACTATTTGAACTTACTTTTAGCACTGGATCACTAGAAATTAAACCATTAGTCAAAAATCCAACTAGGTTCAATGTTATTCCCAGCCAAGTCTATATTGAACCCTAAGTTGGAAATACGACTAGGTGTTTTGCAATTCTTGAATGAGTCTCAATTAAACCCTAACATGGTAACACGACAAGGTGCTCCGCTAGACTTGGAAGAATTCAACATGCAAATCCTAAACCCATTAGTCGGCTAGGAATTTGAATAGATTACTAAGCCATAAGTGCACATTTGACTAGGTGCCTCACTATAAGCCCTATGTCAAAATTTAACTAGACCCCCATAAACAACCTGACTAGCCTAGGATTATGACCAAAGCTCATGCTAAAAAGCATTCTTGAATCATATTATGAGCAAATTGCATGACAAAAAGCAATCTTAAACCATATTATGAGCAGCTCATATAAGAAAGCAATCTTGAAACATATTATGAGTAGAACCCAAGCTAAAATGCAAATTCGAACTATATTGTGACTAGAACTCAAGCTAAAAATCAAGCCCAAACCATTCCATGAGCAATTCGAGCTATATCCATGCTAGAATGCAAATATGATCTCACTTGTGGAGTATAGTAGCCTTAAAAACCAAAGTTACAGGGCAAAAGCCTACAAAATTAAGCTTTCTATTTGTCGATCAGAAGCATAAAGTAAATACTCACATTTAGAAGTCTAAATGAGTAGTTTTATATCCTCACTTGTAGGATAAATGTATATGGGCAAAGAGCTAAAGACCTATTTTTAGAAGTTTGAATAAGCAGTTTTCAATCCCTGTCTGTAAATTGAGGATATAGGGTAAGTACCCATGTTTAGAAGTCTAAATGGATAGTTTTAAACCCCCACCTATGGAATAAGCGTATATGGGCAAAGATCCACTTTTAGAAGTCTAAATGAGCAAGTAGGTCACTATTTGTAAATTGAGGGCTTAGGTAAGCACTCACGTTTAGAAGTCTAAACAAGCAGTTTTAAATCTACTTATAGGATGAAGGTATATGGGCAATGACCTACTTTTAGAAGCCTAAATGACTAGATTTTAAGCCCCCTACCTCTAGATTCATAGGGTAAAACCCAATTCATTTTACATGAATAAAACTTAGGGAAAAATCCTATTTAAACAAACAAAGCAGACGACAAGCAATAGAAGAGCTAAAGAGCTTGGAAATATGGCTAAATTTCCAAACAAAGCAAATTGGGAAAATGCCAAAGCAAAATAGCTAAGAAGCAAAATCATTAGCTTGAAAACAGAGCATACGTGAAGACCTATACAAAGAAGAGCGAAGAAGCTAGAATATCAGTAAGCACTAAAAGCGTAATCAAAGCAAGAAAATAAATACAAACAAAGTATGGAGATCAATCAAGCATGCATCAAACTTAAAAACTTACAAGACATAAACACTTGTTCAAATACTACTGACATTAGTAGAAAGACCTCAAAATTAAAGTCCAAAGAAAGTGTTCTGGATTAAACCCCCAAAGAGTTAAGAATTAAATCTTTACATATAAGTGAGGACAATTAAAATCTGAATAAAGAGATCGAGATTAAAAACTTGAGCAAAAGGTTTTGAAAGTATATATTAGCCTATAGTTGAGTCCTAAACACTGTTAAACCGAAATTAGGTGGAAAGAATCACTGATGAAGTACTTGCCCAATAGGTAACCATTAGCCAAAGAAAAAGAAGCCAAAAAGCTAAGGAAGACAATGAATTTTTATACCGTGGTGGCAAAAGAGCTATACTATTGAGGACATTCTCAATCATTGCCAAAAAGTGTAAGTCTAAGCTCTACAACAATAATTATTGGAAAGATACACCAAAGTTTGTGCAGAAATCGCATAGGAGCCTAAGAACTTGTTGCCAAAACGCCTAGTGTAGGCTATAAAGGTGAAAATATAGCACGAGAAGAGGGGGATGAATCGTGTTTTCAAATTTTTTTAGTTTCTAAAAACATAAACAAAGTCTATCAAGTATTTAAACTTGAAGGCAGTGGAAAAACACAAGTTAGTATACTTCAGAAGTTACTTTCTAAAATGTCTAGAAACTAAATAAAGATTTTTAAAAAAATAGCAAATATCAAAATTCACACAACATAAATGAATAACACATAATAATATAAAGAGATAGGGAAAAGAGAATATCAGATGGATAATTTTATACTAGTTTGGCCAAACACTGCCCACATCCAATTCTTAACAAACCTGTTAGGTTCCACTAACAACAACTTTCTCAACCTGAGAAAGTCAGATATTATTTTCACTAGCTTTCTCAGGCTATTTCTAGTGAGCAGTTAGTACATTTAACCTCACTTTCAAGTAGTTTTGATCCTAGCCTTTCCAAGCTAATCTCATACTGATCACTAGTGGATCAACGTACAAAAGGTATAAGATTTTGGTGTTTTACACTGCAAGAAAACACTCAAGTTTTCTAAGATAATAAAATGTGCAAGGAAACAACTTGAGAGACTTCTTTCAGAGCTTCTAATAAAGAATGTTTGCTAAGAAATACAAAAAAGAAGATTTTTCTTTTACTGAAATACAAAACAATATAAGAAAGAACTTCAGAAAGTATAAATGTTGTCTGAACACTGAGAGTGCAAAAGTTCTTTCAAGTTTTACGGCTTTCTCCTTTTACATGTAAATTTGAAATGGACTGTAGTCCCATTGATCTTTTCTCCTCTTGACACATGCTGATCAACCTTTGTGCATCATAGGATTTATCTTCTAGAAACATATGCTGAGCATAGTCAAAAATAGCTATGTAGCACAGAATCCATTATCAAATATTTCTAAACAATACTTCAGAAGATGGCAAACATCCAAGTATAAGGATGATATGTGACTATCATCATTTTATGAGGTTTTGAGTTTATTTGAAATTTAAATATCTTTCAGTTTTTATTAACACTGTAAAGCCTCAATTTTTTCTGCTGTGCAAAATGATCAAAATATCCTAGGGTCATTTTTGCACTAAAAACAAGGACAGCTAGTCCAGGCCATCCTCAAAGGGGTAATTTAATATTGGGATAAGAATATATGTGGTTTAGATAGCAATCTATATGAAAATCATAATTCCCGATTTTTCTCGTGTGCAAAATGACCAAAATGCTCTTGAGTTTATTTTCCCCTAGAAATCAAGGACGACCGATCCTAGCTATCCTCAAGGGGTTAGTTTGATGTTTGAAGGGGACTAGATGTGTTTTGAATGACATTGGATATGAAAAATCTAAACTCATGGTTTTTTTTGTGCGCAAAATTACCAAAATACCCCTGAGGTAATTTAACGCAGGATTAAGTGACAATTAGACCCAGTCATCACTCGAGAGTTGAATATGCCAATTAGAGGGGATTTGTGGGAGAAGTCTCGGGGAGTTTCTGTATAAAATTATCATTAGTTAATGATAATTAAGCCTAATTAAGATAATTAAGGAAATATAGGCAATATTAAAATCTAATTAAAGGTAAATTATTTTTATTAATTAATTTTGAGTCCAAATAACTATTTGAAGTTAATTAGGGCCTAGGATTAGTTAGGGAAAGTTTAAACCCCATTCTTAATCAAAGATACTTCAAGAGACTAAAAAGTAAAAAGTAGGAGATAAAAGTACATTCTCTCTCATTCTTTTCCTTAAGATTACGAGTGTGTTAGTGTTTGAAATTTGAATTAATCAAGCTTAACCCATTTAACCTTGTAAGACAACTCTTTAACCTAGTCTTGAAAGCCTTAATCACATGGTTACTAATCCAAACACCTAATTATCAATTTCTAACCTTTCCCTTAATCAAAATTACCTAAAAGCCCTAATTCCCACACCCAAATGAAACAAAATTTCCCCCCTAAAAGCCCCTCAGTAGCTGGCAGCTTCCTCCCCCAATTCTTTCTCATAATTTGATTTTTTCAACTCTCTTACACTCAAATTCTCTCATTCTTACTATCCATTTTTTTCTGTGAAGTATTGTTGACCAAAATTGTCAAAAAAACACTCTTGCTCTCTCTAAACTTAAGCTCTCTTCTTCCTCTTCTCTTCCACCTTCAAGAACCTCTATTTTTGTTCTTCCTCCAAGCTTCAAATATCAAACCAACACACCACCACCATACATCTTTCCTTAAATACATAAGCTTTCATCTCTATACATCAAACCAATACAAAAATCCTACCTCCTATTCCTTCTCACCTTGGCCAAAACTTATCTTGCTCCAAAAGAAGATTTTTTTTCTTCTTATTTCTTTGCAAGAGATCAAGCATTTTCATTTTCAATCAAGAAGCACACTTGGTAGGGATTATATTCTTGAGTTTTCCATTCATTTATACTCTTTTATTTTATTTTTTTTTATGATCAAGGCCATATCTTAATGATGAGTATTCTTGATGATAGTTGTAAGACCATCTTGTGTTTGACCTCTAAAGCTCAAGGCTTGACCTTTGGTTTCAAGAAAAGAAAAGGAGAAAAAGAATTCTTATTGTTTTCTTTGTTTGTTTCTAATTTAAGCTTGATAGTGAGTCCAAGAAAATGAGGTTCTTTGAATCATGAGATTGAAGGACTCTGAAACTTATTTTCATTTTGTTAAGATTGATGTGGTTACAAGTCTCACTCTTTAAAGTCTTAATTTTTTAAGCTCTAATAAGATATAAAAATGGAATTGCATTCATGTTTATATTTCAAGTCTTGCATCTTCATGTTTATATTTCAATGCCTTCCATATCATGTTTAGTAGGTTTCAAGTTGTCACCTTGAAATCTTAAAGACTTAAAAATGACTTGTATTTTCATGTTTATATTTCTAATTTTGCATTTTATGTTTATATTTCATGTTGTTACCTTATAATCTTGAAAACTTAAAAATGGATTTGCATCTCACATTTAAATTTTAGGTCTTAGACATCATGTTTATATTTTCAAGTTGTCACCTTATAATGTTAAAGGATTAAAATAAGGTTACATGGCATGTTTATGATTCTAGTCATCACTTATGTCTCTAAAGCTCAAGACTTGCCTCTTTTATCTTAAATGAGAATTTTGACCATGGACACATATTCAAATATGTATTTTGGCCATAAAAGGATGTTGAGTTTGAAGTGTAATACCCCAGTTTTAAATAAAAAAGTTAGAAAAATTTTTTTAATAGGAAGGGTGCCAGTTACCTTTATCTTTCACTTTGAGTCCTGAATTTCATCAAGTCTATATTCTATACGTCTTTAGAAGGCTATATGATAGAGCCACATTCTTAGGATCAAAAGTTCTGGTAATTTTTCCTAAGAGGATATGTTAAAGAGTGATTTTTAACAAATTTTATGAAACATTTAAATGTTTTATTTTTAGCCCACAAGTTCAGAAAATCTTGAAGATTCCCAAATTTGAACTAAAACCCAAAATTTGGATTTTATTTGTTAGGATTTTGATTTTTATGATATTTTATTTGAATTCAAATGAAAGGTGTTTTCTTATTTACATTTATTAATTTCAAGTTAAATAAGTGAATATTAAGACAATCCAGATGCCAAAATGATAGAAAATGCAGAAGTTGGGTGAACTATCACCGCTATAGCAGTCACAGTTCGTGAGTTTAAGGATTTTTTTGATCTGAGGATGCTATAATAGTCATAAGTGGTCAACCTGGGAGCACGAGACTCCCTGACCACTATAACAGTCCCCCTAGAGCGTGAACAATACTCGGAAATCATGCCATTTCATTTTTTACCCCATTTAAAGCCCCATCGAGTCTTCTCCTCGAGCTAAAGTAGAAACCAAAGCAAAAACCCTTCTCTCCCTATTTTTCATCATTTTTCTCTTATTCTCTCCAATCTAGCTCCCCAAAATCATCAATGTATGTTTATGTTGATAGATTTTGTCTCCATTCTTCTCACTTTTCCATGTTCTTAGTATGGGTTATTATTTTCTCTCATTGTTGTCAAGTGGAGGTGCTCCCCAATGTTGTTAAAGTTGTTTTAAAAGTTATCTAGATGTTATTAGAGTTTAACCTAGTATTTATGGTTGCTCTATGACAATTGTTGGTGCTATTCCAATCCCTTTAGGTCAAGTTGGTGATGCTTCTATACTCCCGGCTCCAAATAATGAATGGGTTCAAACTCATGACTTTAGTTTCATCATTATAGCTATGTTTTAAGTATTATGTTTGTTATATATATGAAGTTGGAGATGAGATTATGTATGGACTATGATTTTACGAGTTATGGTAAAGCTAGTAAATATTATAATTTTGACTATAACATGAAAAAATGTATTTTAAGAGAAACCATGGGACTATAAATCAGACTGATGCATGTTATGAAAATGCTTTATATGTTCTTAAAATGATCATTGAGAAAAATGTATGATTTAAAGATGTTTATGAAATGTCAAATATGAATTATGGATTTATGATATTGCCATGCTTTAAGACTTGGAATTTTAGAAATCATTTTATTGAAATTTAGGTTGAGCTATGTTGAATAAAGTATGATTCAGCTTTATGAAGAAATACGTTGTTATGACTTTAGAATTTCATGATTATGAATCCTAGTGTTTTGAGCTATGATTTTAGATTTATCAAATATTATGTTAGCTTAAGATTTGAATTTAAAATTTCAGTTTTATGGTATCAAGAGGTCTGGAATTCAGTATGATTCTTAGCAACTGTCAGATACATATTCTTTGGGCTTGAGATTGGGTTGCCTACAAATGGGTGAGCCCTTGGGTAGGATTTTCACAGTCACAATTATGCTAAAGTCAAATTACTAGAGTTATATGAATCCAAAACTCTTAGTGTACTAAGAATTTAGGGGCTCTGCTTCGCCAGGGACAGAGTACCCATTTTTCAGCTATGGATTTTCTCAAATTAGTTTGGACAGTAGTTAACGGCTGTTATGAGATCATTAACCTTGGTAGTAAATTGTCCGCTAGAGGATAATATCGCTCCACAACATATATAGAAAATAGGACTTGGTTAGGTACCCATAGCTTATCCGATATAGATTGTTTGATTTTATAGTTTTTGGTTATTACATATGTATTTATTCAGCTCAGCAAATACTGTTTCCCTACGCTTTGCCGCACCTTAGTTAAAAATGATTTCATGTTGTTTGTCAGTTTACAATTGTCTGTTCATGAATTTATGAAATGAGAAATGTTTTATTATATAGCTATGTATTAAATATCAAATGATTATGATTGTTGCATGCACAGTACTATATATGTATTCCTTGGTTGTCCCATGTGGGTAGTGAGTGAGAACTCATTCATTGAATCCGTTGACTCAACCCTCTCCCTTTCTCTCATAATTGTAGGTATAGGTTTAGGTTCAATCTAGTTTGGTTGACGCAGCTTTTCCCAGTAGTGAGCTTTATTTTGGAGTAAGGCTTAGTTTAGGTTTATGTTAGTATTAGAGGGCTCCGGTAGATGTGCAGGCAGGATCCAAGCCATGTATTATTTTCAGATATTGTATTTGATTTTAGTATTTGAAACAGTTATGTATATATTTTTAGTTTACAAGTATGGATTTAAAATGGTAAATTTGAGTTTATGTAACAAGCCACAGGAGTATTCGCGATTTAGTTTCCAAGTGTTAAGTTAATTTTCTGATTTAAAATTAAGATCAAGTGATGAAACAATTTAAGTTTTCATGATTAGCATGTTTAATGGAGATATCATATAGTTTTCTATATTAAGGTATTTCAGTCTTCTGAAATTGGATATAAAGTTTTGAATAAATATTTGGATAAAAATTTAGAGGAAATTATATTTTCAGAATGCAAATTAAGTATAATATTATTATATTTTATCCATTCAGAGAGATGCGTCACCTAATAGGCTTATGTGGGGATGAGATTCCTCACATGTTAGTCACGTTCCCAAGTTGGATCATGACATAAAGTGGGTTTTATTTTATTTTAAGGCTTGAATCTTGTGTCTAGAGTGTACAAAGAAATTTTGAAAGAATTAGAAACCCAAAAGGAGCAAGAATGGGATTTTTAATAAATAAAACCTTAGAAATAGAATTTTAAGTTTTGCTACCGATTTAATGTTAACATTTATTTTCCCAAAGGGATAAAAATAAGTTCAAGTTTCTTAGATGTCTTAGAATAGGTTTTGGGAAAAACTAGTAATTAGAAAGGGTCAAAAGTATAATTTCTAAAGCTTTTTTAATTTTAATTTTTTTTTCTGTTTGACACTGTTAAGCACTGTTCACCACAGTCGACATTGTTCATGTGCATAAAAATTATCAACAATTGTTGTAAAAATTACTTTTAGCATTATAGGAAAAACTAGTGACTAGAAAGGGTCAAAAATATAATTTCTAATGCTTTTGAAATTTCAATTTCTAATGTTGTCTAGCACTATTCAGTACTATTTGGTACTATTTACGTGCTTAAAAGTCATTAATAATTGTTGTAAAAATTATTTTTGGTGTCTTGCGGGCTTAAAAGGATAATTACAAGTGTTAATTTGGATCGTTTTGCAAAATATGAAAAATTATGACCCGCATTCTCATTATGGGATTTTGGCCAAATGAGTTTACTTAGAGTTAATGATGATTTTGAATATGTCCATATATTCAAAATACCATTTATAATGTCAAGAAAATTTTTTAAGTATTGGCACTTGCTAAGTGTCAAAAAGTGGAAACTATGCATTTGACCCTTAATATCTAACAAAATTTAGCCAATGGCCCAAAATTATTTGTATGATGAATTTAAATGATTTCTAAGTGGTATGGGTGTCTTAAAAGTGTAAAATAATTTTGAGGATCATTATTTTGAGAAAATGAGTTGAATGGGAAATTTACAATTGGAACCATAAACTTGTAAAAAATACAATTTTGACCCCTTTTGAGGCTAAAGTATAATTATCAATAAATTGATAATATTAATGCAAATGAGATGGTATGAGAGCTATGTTCATATCAATTGTTTGGAAATTATATGACTTGAAGTGATTATGCAAAAGTATGAATTGATGACTATGCATGCTTGATTCTTGAACTATGCAAGTAATGATTACTGTTAATATTGTACATATATCCTATTGAGCATGGCATATGCATTAGTTGAATGAGATATTGGGTAGGAGCATGTTTACTGTCAATATTGTACATATATCCTTGATTTTCGGCATATTGGGTAAGAGTATGTTTACTTTTCAATGAGACATTGATGATGACATGCTTATGGATATATGCAAAAAATGTGATGCATGCTTAGGAGATCAATTACGTGATGATTTGTGGCATATTGTGATTATGAATGAATAATTGAGATGAATGATGGATATGTTCTATGGCATGAAGCAAATTTGGAGAAACTCTATTCTAAGCCATTATACTGCCGGATTTCCACCAAATTTGTGGACTTTGAGGAATTATGAAGTTGTGAGCATGAAAATGTTAAATGATAAGTTACGATGATGACTATGATTATATGCTCATGTTTGCATATTTGAATGACATGATAAGATTAAAGGTGACATAAGACATATGGAAATGATCCTCTAACTCCAGGAATTAACGATTATGGGAGGTGATCTAATAAAGGGATCCTTTAGACTCCAAGAATTAATGGTTAAGAGAGGTGATCTAAAAAGGTAATCCTTTAGACTCCAGGAATTAATGGTTATGAAAGGTTATGCCCCCTACCCTACACTCTAGGAATCGAGAATTATCTTATCGAGAGGATAAGTGTAGACTAGTGATGACTAGTTAGGTATGACCTCATAACCTACAACTCTCAAGAGGAGAGAGTATTAGGGTCGCCCCTTAGAAGAGAACAAGAAAGTTAAGTCGCCTAAGATAGTAAAGAGGAAAGACTGTGTTATGATGTTTTAGGATTCTTATGTTATGTTCATTTATTATGATTCTTATGATATGTTGCATAGACATTGACATGCATTCATAATATGGCATGATACATTCATGACATTATGATTCATGCTAAAAGATATAGGCCTCGGTCAATGGTATTTGGAACTTAATAAATGAACCTAATTTATGTCCATTATATTCGTAATGAAACCTGAGGTTCCTAAAGACAAGGATGATGACATGTGTTTGAAGGCTAAAGCTCTACTAAGATTCTCACATAAGTTTCTTATTCATTTTCTCTTTCCTTTTTGTCTCGTCTTCAGAGGTCGATAGCCATATTCGTGATCTACATTAATGCACCCATTTGGGAGATGCACTACAACCCAGGTAACTGGTCATATCACTTCATAGGTCATTGTGTTGTTTGTCTGTTTGTGTTCTTAGATCCTCATTTCGAGCACCCAGTTACTAGCTTTTGGTTTTCCATAGCCATTTCCTTCACCTATGATTTTGTGTTTGAGCGTGCTCATCCTCGCATACAGGAAATCCCTTGTGCTTGCCCTGCTACCTTAGTTGTGAGAGAATTTTCGGAGCATATGCCCCGGTCGCCACCTAGCCCCTCTACTCTGTGGTCTGACCCATCTAGGGAGTTACCATCCCCGCATTCTTTGAACAATTTTGCACCTATGATCCCCATGGAGGTGAGGAGTGGAAGTGATGGGGAGGCTATGATGATGCAACCCCTGAGGGGAGCCCAATATGTTCGTGGAGGAGCTTCTTGCCTACACCATGGTGCTCATATTCACCCCGTCGGTTGACTTGCTATACCTACTATAGCAGCTGAGACTACTTTATAGATTAATGACTATTCCCACAAACCAGCACGAGGTCTTTTCAGCGTGCTTTTTCTTCACTCATAGACTTCCTGGGAAAAGTTCAAAGAAAGTCTCTCATCCCAAAATTGCTTCAAGTAAAGCACGCTTAATCATGGAGTCATTTACTGGTGGGCTACCAAAAAGAAGATACATTTTGTTAGCATAGATAGTATCAATCAATTCAATAAACCATCCTCAATTGTATAGCCCTATACCCTATGAAGTATAGCCACTAACACGGACACGAGACATGACACGGACATGGACACAGAGACATACTAAACTCAAAAAATTACATGACACAAACACGGCATATATATATATATAATTTTTTTATTTTGTTGTATGATTCTTTTTTTTTTAGATTTTTCATGTTTGTATAATTTTTTTATCTAATTAATTCTTATTTTTTATAATTAATTGAAGAATTTATAAAATGAAATAACCCAATAGTACAGATCCAACTAAACAACTAGAGTTGATTTTGGGCTCATGTTGGTATTAAAATTTTTTAAACAAATAAAGAAACCAATTTAGGCATGTCTACGATGTGTCCAAGCTGTGTCCATAGTGAATTAGAGCGGTCTAACGCGTGTTCGGCTCGTGTCTGGCACTTGCCCTTGCTCAGAAAAATTATTTTTTTAATTGGACATGTACGGAGGCGTGTCGGACGCATGTCGTATGGGTGTCGGTGTCTGTGCTTCTTAGCCTATACCTATACAATCTTAGGATCCTTCTCATTCCTGTGTGTAATCGGTTGATTCTTATACCCCTCCGCTCAGAAGCCTGCCAGGAGCCACTTATTGTTCATGCCTTCTTACACTAGCGATCACTCCTCATCCTTGTCAGCCCTGGGCGTTACACCTATTGGCATTGCTCACATGCTCAGATACCGTCCTCCCTCCTAGGGGTGACATCCTTAGGCGTTGGTAGCATATTTCATAGAGCATTTGCATATCTTGTGAGACGATAGTCTTTTTTTGTTATTATATTATGGGTTATCTACTCTAGGCGCTCCTTAGTAGGAGTAATGAGAGGGAATGGATTTTAGTGGGCTGTTCATATCAGCGACTTAGGTTCTATTTATATTTTCTCTATTGGATTACTATACTTAGCACAACCTCTGTTAGTCGGCATGATACTATATGATTACCTATATATAAATATGATGACAACTTATGCTCATGATGTGGTTATGTTTGGATTTTTATGTATGCTCGTGATATGTTTTATTTTCTTTATGGTATGAGGCGAATGATGTGTTTCATGTAGTACGTGGGGCTCGTGTTTTGTTTTATGTTGAAAAAAAATTACCTCTATTTTCACTACGTACTTTCCATAATTTAAAGTTAAGAACTGAAACAAAAGAGTAATAACTAATAATTAACTAAAAAGCATCCTAGGCATGTTAGGTTAAATATTAGGGTGTTACATTTTGGTATAAGAGCAAATCGGTTCTCACAGAGCCTGGGGATTGGACTGACTATGTTTCTTAAGCATGATGCGATAGTTATGTCATGTGTGGTGCTTTATCAATAAGATAAGCTATAGGATGGAGATGCATGACCCCTGTGTGTGCGCTCCACGGTATCTAATTCACTTTGCATAAAGTATTGAGTCTGATCACCTCAGTGTTTATTGTTTCGTGTGCTTAGGGACTGATGGCATGAACATGATAGGATAGGACTCCAGGTGGAGGCGATTAGAATAATGAGACCACTGGAGCTATCAAGGACATGGTGAAAGCCATGCAAATAATGTTCGAACGAATGGATAACCAAGGCGATGTTGGTCATGGCCCCCAACACTGCTAATGGCCAAGAGCAGGCTTGATTTGGAGAGTTCCATAAAGTGAACCCACCATCATTCGGAAAAGCGTTGAATCCCAACTAGGCTGATGAGTGGATCAAAAGCATGGAGAATATCTTCTCAGTGATCACCTGCACCGAAGAACAGAAGGTGACTTTTGTTGCCTATATGCTTGAGGTGGATGCTGAGTTCTAGTGGGTAGGCACCCGAAGACTATTGGAGGCATCTGGCGCAATGATCAACTGGGAAATGTTCAGGACTTGCTTCTATGAGAAGTACGTTCCGGCATCTATGAGGAATGCCAATGACATGGAATTCAAGCAGCTAACCTAAGGAGGAATGAGCATTGCGCAGTACACTGCGAAGTTTGAGGAGCTGATTATGTTATCAAGGATTTTTCAAGGAAACCCTAATGAGTTTTGGAAGGAAGCGTTTGGTTAGGGGACAGAGAAAGAAATATAGGGACAGTAGAGATAATGGAGATGGAAACATAAATAATAAATATATAGAGAAATATTATTGGAAGATAAAAATATTAAATTTCTATCTCCGTATTCTATCTCCACTGTCCCCACATTTTTGAGGCATAGAAATTTTGTGTTTTTCTATCCCATGTTCCTGTCTCCACCACCAAACAGGTTTGTATCTCCAATGTCTCTGCATTTCTATCTCAGAGATAGTAAACAACGCTACCAAAGTGTGTTACGTATGAAGCTGGGCTAAAAAAGAAAATCAATGTCATCATTGCACATTTGGAGATTAGGGACTTTCCCACCCTAGTCAACAAATGCCACATCATTGAGGAAGGCCAAAAGAAGCTGAGCATGTCAAGGGCTAATAATTTCACCAGGAAGCTGACGTCGCAAGCCTAAAGATTCAAGCCACAATTCAAATCGCAAGGCCCCAAGAAGACTTTTCATCATGGGGGATCGAGTGGTCCCAAGGGCAAGGCGGCCCTTAGGGCCTCAATTGCATCCCCAAGACCTGTACCCAATGCATCTTGTCCCAAATGTAGGAAGTCACATGGAGATTGACCTTGCTGGATAGGCTAAGGAGTTTGCTACAAGTGCGAAAAGCTAGGTCATTATACTAGAGAGTGCCCCAAGAAGAACATGATGGCCGTACCGCCAGGCCACAATGTCAAAAGAGGGTCTTTACCCTCAATGCGAAAGACTCGGTGAAGTCCAGTGACCTTATAGAAAGTAAGTGTTAATTGAATGGTAAGACCTTAATTGTACTGTATGACTCTGGCATAACTTATTAATTCATATCACATGATAGTGTCAAGTCCTTGCATTTGCACAAGTTAAAACTTCCTTTTGATCTTACTATTTCTATACCCATTAGTAGACCTGTTAGGACATGTAGATGTTGCTTAAATTGTCATTTCATCGTTGAAGGTAGACCTTTTGTCCTAGATTTGATTTGTTTACCTATGCATGGTCTAAACATGATTCTTGGCATGGATTGGCTTTCTTGATGTAGATGAAGTGTTCTTGAACTAGTTTAGGCATTTATCTAAAAGTATCCTTTAGGAATTTCGTGGTTTAATAGAGTTTCAAGAAGAAAAACTTGAAGATGGTGAAGGGAAGAAGAAGAAGCAAAAATAACATTTCTTTTTTATTTATTTATACATATATAGATATATACACACACATATGACATACTTAAAGCATAAGTAGTAACAAAGGATAAATATTAGTATTTTCAAATCAATTTTCCTTCTATCAATTTTGAAAATGTCTATATTTATTTAATTGTTCTGAGTAAAAAATATCTTAGATCTAATAATATCCATAATTAGCCCAATTTCGATGTTTTTGGTGTACCAACTATTATCATTTTGGTTTTTATGTGGTTAAAAATATTTATTTAATCTTATCCTTCTTCTTGTTTATGTACTTATACTATTCATAGGATCTCATCCTATATCCTCGATTAAAATATTATTATATTAAATTTTTAATAATATATAATTAATTTTCATTTTTTTATACAAAATCCTCATATTGTTGTTATCATAACTGTGTTTATCAAAATGTTCAAAATCCCTATAGATTATTCACAGTTAATTATTTTATCATAACAATGCTAAAAAACGAGTTGTTACATTTAGATAAAAATATTTACTCATCATTTAAATAAGAATATTAAGTACACAAGCTTTAAAATACAAAACTTTATACATCAGGTAAAGTTAAGTACACTTGTAATTACAACAGGTAAATAACTAATGACCCTCCCATCCCTATCTCTCCTAGGTACTGGGAGTTCACATCCCAAATAACAATGTTGGGGCTGAACCTGACATGCAAGTCTCCGCTGCCTTGGAACAATTTGCTGTTGCTGCTGTTGCTCCTCCTACTGGATAGGGAAATGGGGTGTGGATGGTGCCGATGTCTGACCTTGCTGATGTTGTTGATGGACAAGGTCGGGAGGTGTAAATATTGATAAGGGGTCATCTCTGAAAAGATCATAGCTAGGCATGTTTAGATCCATCTCTGGTCAATGGCTAGATGACGCACCAGCTGTAGGAATCAGGTGAGGGGGCGTGGGAGCATCGAGGAAGGACTATATATCATCAAACTCTTGTTGGCTAATGATACCCCCAAACAAGTCATCCATACTAGGGGTGTAGCAATAGGAGCCTCCACCATCTTCACTAGGGACATACACATCTCCTCCTCTCTTTACATCCCCTCCACTGTTTCCACCCCCATAGGAACCTCCTCCATCCTCGGCATCCCTTCCATCATATTAACCACCTTCACCCTCTCTATCATCTCCCCCACTTTTATCATTTCCACCACTTCCATCACCTCTACCACTACCACCATTAGCATCATCCCCACCATCATTTCTTCTATCTGCATCACCACCTCCACCATCTCTGTCACCTCTATCGGCACCTCCACCATCTCCATGGTTGTAGGGTCTCTGTCGCTGAGAAGTATGGGTACCAGTGCAGGCATAATGCCACTATCGTTGTCGATCTAGAACATTCACAGCTTGGGGCACAAAAAATGTTGGGCCTGCATCCAGTGGTAGCTCCTATGGCAACTGAGGTAGACAAGGATCTTACAAATACAAGTCGGTAGATAAAAACCTTCATGCAATCCTGGAATACCACCTGAGATACTCTGCAGATGGAAGACTATCTCCAATGTGAGTCCCTACCATGATGTGCTGATTATGTGCAGCCCAAAACCTATGGTACTCTGCATGCTTATTTGGCCACCATACCTTATCATTACCACAACCATCATGTGCATGCAGTTTATCAATATTTAACGAGGAATGTGGAATATACTGTTGTGATACCCCATATATATGTGGCAGCGGATAAGTTTCGTACTGCCTCAGGGTCCCCTAGGACCCACCCATGTTGTTGGGAAGTCCCAGGATGCATGAAAGACCCCTTATATAGTAGATATGGTGAATTGTCACCGCTATAACGGTCACAGTTGACGGCAGCGTTAGTTTTGGCATTCTGGGAACCGTTATAGCGGTCTAGGACTGCTATAGCGGTTGTATGTGGGGGGCAGACCACTATAGCGGTCCAGGACCGCTATATTGGTCATAAGTGAGTCAGTCGCGGTCATGCTGGACCGCTATAGTGGTCATAAGTGAGTCAGTCACGGTCATGGGGCATGGCAAGACCACTATAGCAGTCATAGATTGCTATAGCGGTGTCAGTTTGATAGAAACAGTAGAAAACGATGTAGTTTTGATTAAATGAGCCCCTCCACCCCTTTATATACCCCCAAACTTGGATTTCACTCCCAAAATCCAAACCCCAACTTTCCCAAGGAGCTCTCTAACCCTTTCTCTCCTAATCCATCATCAATCATTCTCCTTCCAAGATCAAAGGTGAGTTTTGTTGTTAGTTTATGTTAGTTTCCTTTGTGTTCTTCCTTCCTATTGTTATGGGTTGTTGTTTTCTCCATTGTTGTTAAGTGGGGGTGCTCCCCCAATGTTGTTAGCGCTAGATTAGAGTTGTTTAGAGATTAGTGGAGACTAATCTTGAGTCAATGTTGCTCTATGGCAGTTGTTGGTGCCATTTCGTGCTTCGGAGGTCAAGTTAGTGATGCCCACATACTCCCGGCTCCAAACGGTGAGTGGGTTCTAGCTCATGGCCTTAGTTTGACTGTACCATCCTAATTTTTAACCCAATACTCTAGAACATATTTGGATTAAACATTAGTCTGTTACTTCATAGTTCTCAATTTTACTTAGAAATACTTAGCGAAAAATACGGGTAAATTTTTTTTGAAATAAAAAGTGAGAGCCGCGTGATGCGATAAGCGGTAAACCATGTAAAGTAAAACAATTATTTCACAACATCATA
The DNA here is from genome assembly GCA_031216125.1 of Dalbergia cochinchinensis. Lineage (NCBI taxonomy): Eukaryota > Viridiplantae > Streptophyta > Magnoliopsida > Fabales > Fabaceae > Dalbergia > Dalbergia cochinchinensis. Next base: position 28,994,335 of record CM062371.1, read on the forward strand.
ACATGAGGCACAACATGAACATCACTGAATATCATCTCATATATATATAACTTGCCCACTAATAAGTGTGGGTCTTAATTTAGTACAAGGGAAATGCATAAAAGAAAATACAACATAAGCATAAACATAATCTACACCCCTACCCGAGTGCATCTAATGGGATAACCTCTAAACAAAAGAAGGTTTATCCCCATCTAAGTGGTGTGTGCTCTAACCTGGTACTCCATCGGACGATCGTCACCTCCTACTGGCGTCCATCTCGCAAACTAGGCAAATATCCGGGAAACTGGGCGAGCTCCTCGGACGTGAAGAGGCGGAACGGGGATCGAGTGTGACCTCCACAGCGTGGCCTCATCTCCGGTCGTCGTGCAAGCCTCGGCTGAGTCACGGAAGGCTCACTATCCTCCCCAAGGTCCATGGGTATGGTGGGGGAAGATCCCTCGGAGGGTGCCTGGGTTGCCGAATCCTCGGAAGGATCCGTCTCCGAAAAAGACGACGGGCAACGGGGCACATACTGGGGGTAGTCTCGAGCGGCGGACGTGGATGATGGGGTACGGCGAAGCCTCTCCTCTAGGGGACGTGTGCGCTCGAACACCAGGTCATCGCCAAAAGGTGAGACGGGGGAGAAACGATGGGAATGTACAGGGGGAGTGAAGGGTCGACCCATGAACATGAATACTCTAACCGTGCATCGACCCACAAAATGGAATGACCCGTGGTCCGGGTCATGGTGCACCTCCCATGTCGGCGTGTCCACGAACACTACGAACGTCGCCATCTGAAGACGTGACGGAAAGAAAGAGATAGAGGGAATGAGAATCTTGCTAAAGAATCTCAGTAGGGCCTCCTACTACCTAGGTGTCATCATCTACGTCCTCAGGAACCTTGGGTTTATTTATACAAAATGATTGAGCATGTATTAAGTTCATTTTAAACTTTAAAATATATTTTAGCCAAGGTCCATTCATTTTAGGATGATCTTAATGTCATGAATGCAACATAATAGAAAATGTATGCATGGCACTACCTCATGCACATACATAAAACATAACATCAAGCATCATCATACTTGGTGGCATAAAGTGGCAATAGAAACATTCATATGGGACAAACTTAGTGACATAATCATAATCATGAAACATCTCTTCCTCATGGGCCACCCTAAAAGACAATCGAACTGGGGGTGCTCGGCCGAACCGGTGTCACCCAGAACGTGTCATACATCTAGGTTATGAGCTTATACCTTAACTAGTCGTCACTAGTTCTTACTTACCACTTAACGATAAGCGTATCATAAATCATAAATCCCGACTATCTGAGTACGGGTTAGGGGGCAAAACTCTTAGGGGTGCTCGGCAGAAACGGTGTCACCTAAGAGTATAAAATGGTACCGATGTCACATGAGTTCTATGGAGGTGCTCGGCCGAACCGGTGTCATCCTAGAACCCATCTTAGTACCTTAATTTTCAAAATCTCTTTAAGTCCCCAAATTTGTTGGGAGTTCGGCGGCATGATGGCATTACACCGAATTCCTTCCAAATTTGCTTTATGCCACATAAACATATATCCTCATGAATTCATCATATGAATAACATCATCATCATTTACATAACATACATCATCATGGAACATTCAACCGTTTATCCTTACGGTAGCTTATGCTTTGACCCTTACGGGTCTTAATCATGAGATTTGGTTCTCTAACATCCATCGCTCATATTTTATGCACCTAAGAGCTCATAGTTAATCATCATTCCTAATCCTCATGTTCATACTTAAATCTGAAAAGCATAGGGCAGAATCTCTAACTTGTATTTATGGGGTTCTAGAACTTACGTTTTAGACCCTTTCTCGGTTCCGTCTTCGCCGAAGACGCTACATATTAAATCTAAATCAATTATGAGACATTTCTATGCTTAAGGACTAATTATTAATCATGTTTATCATGTTGTAAGGGTGCTGGACAGAATCCAGAAAATTAAATGTTCTAAGAGTTCTACATTTGCATTTTTACGGTTTTCTAGTTACTAGTTTCCCCATAGGTGCTAGAATTCAATTCTAATTCAAATGATACCAAGTTTTTCATGTCTAAACAATCTAAATCTGATTATGTTCCCATTAAAACAGTTTGGATTAGTTCCATAAACAAATGGGTCAAAACTATGTTAAATTCTAGCTTTACGGTATTTCTAGTTAGCTAGTTTCTTACCTATCATGCATAGGATCGCTTCTACATCATCACATGATATTTTCACACATTCCAACACATTGAAACATCATCATACGGCATCACACTCATCAAATCAGAACCGAAAACATTTAACTTAAATGAGAGAGTTAAATTGACATTTCTAGGTACATAAGTTAACTAGTTTCTCTTGGAATCAATCTAGAATTTCTAAAAACTCTTTGCAAATCATTTTAATTCATCAAAAGGCTAAGAGAAGCCTTAGGTCAATGACCAAAATATATTTCATCTCCTAAAAGGGAGTAAAGTCATATCTCATGACAACATAACCTTGAAAAGGTTTGTAAAGCTTTAAGGAAAACTTAGAACATAGACTATTGGTCCTTGTAGCTAGATGAAAACTCATTGAAAGTCCATCATCACTACTTGGCCGAAAATATGCATTCAAAGAATGGTTTCACATTAAACTTTAACTTGGAATGAAATGGGCAAGTCTTTGAGCTCTAGGTTCTTAAGTTTCGACATAAACTAAACGTGCTCATGCTTTTCATTTTTAATCTTGCTTACAAAGTAAAGTGATGACTTAAATTTAAATATGCAAGGCATAAACTTAAACGTGCAAGCTTGAAAGTAAATATGCGAGGCATAAACTTAAACGTGCAAGCTTGAAGGTAAATATACATGGTTCAATTCTTTATTTTAGTGCTCTTGGCCCAACAACAATCGACTTTAAGGCCGAAATAGATAGGCATTCGAGAAATTAATTAGGTGGTAATGCAAGTTCAATTCTTTATTTTAGTGCTCTAGGCCCAACAACAATCGACTTTAAGGCCAAAATAGAAAGGCTTCGAGAATTAAATTAAGTGATGATACAAGTTCCATTTTAATCTTTATGTTCTTAGGTGATAGCTAGAAAGTAAAGATGCATAGCAAGAATGTAAATATGAATGCAAGCATAAAATAAATTATGCAAGTTCATTTTATCTTTCTAGAGCTCTTAACAAGACTTTAAAGGAATTTAAACCATAACCCAAACTCATCCAAACAAGGTAAAGTCAAGCTTAGAGTTCTTAAAATTCAACATAACATTTTTAGGAAAACAAACCATGAAGCCTAGAAAATTTAAGGAAATGGGCGAAATCTTCAAGAAGAAAAAGGAACATTTTAGAACTCTAGAGTTCATGATCTTGATGATATATTAACACCAACATCATGAGTCCTCATCATTGAGTTCATAGAGCCATTTTAAAACATCATTAAAGCTAAAGTTCTCAAGAGTTCAAGAAAGGAAAAAAACTAAAAACATTTTTGCTCAAGAACAAAGATCAAGCTGTAGAGTTTGTTTCAAGTGATGAACATCATCATGAAACTCTCATCATCAAGCTCTCATTCCTTCATTCCCAAAGGCCCATGGCCGAAACATAAAGAGGAAGAAGGAGAAGAAAAGAAGTTCTAAAAGGAACCAAGAGAAACTATGAACATCAAGCTTGAAACAAGAACTTTAAAGAAAAGAATACATGAAAGAAAATCCCTACTTGATGTGATGAACTTGAAGATGGAAGAAGAAGATGAAGATGGTGAAGAACTCCAAGAACTTGAAGAACACAAGAACTTTGAGAGAAAAAGAAAAGCTTTGAGTGTTCCTAAACTTAGCAAATGATCTAAAAGTGGTGCAAGCTCCTCAAGGCATTCTATTTATAGAGAAATGAAACAAATGGAGGGAGCTCATGGTGATGAAGAGCTTCGGCCATGTGTGCAGAATGGAGGCATCCATGAGTTCCATGAGGTGAGATAATGTGTTCTTGAGGCATGGTGAGGTATGGCTTAAGGTATGGTGAGGTATGGTTCAAGGTATGGCCTCAAGCATGGTTCTTTGAGTGAGAAAATAATTAAACATGTGGTCAATGGGGGAGGAGAATTTCGGCCATGTGCATCAGATTTGGGAGAGGTTTAGTTGCATTTTAATTGTGGTTTAGAGTTGTGTTTAGGTGTATCTTTAATTATGCTTAAGATTAGGAACTTGTAAGAAAGTGTTTAGATAAGGGAAATGGATAATTAAGGTGGTCTAGACATAATTAAGAAGTGGTCTTGCACCATTAGTGAGTTAAATCCTCAATTTAGAGTCTAAACAACTCTAGACACATTTCCTTGATTTAAGGAATTGGAGAGAGAAAACACTATTTAAGATTCCAAGACTAGGAGTCTTGAGTTCTAAAAAGGGATTTAAGTTTAATCTAAGCAATTTTAGGTTCTAATTAACTTTAATAAATTATTTTGACTCTAGATTAATTAGGGAAGTAAATTAATCTTCGTTTAGAGCCTAATATTGCTTAGATTTGCTTAATCACGTCATTAAGCTCAAAAATACTATTCTAGGGGCAAAATCGTAATTTTGCACTAAAACTGCCCGGGACCACCGGGACTTGAACAGAGACCTCTAGACACATGAAAACATGTTTTTAAACCTCTAGGGAAAGTTCCGGGCTCAAACGGCACCTTTACCCGCGTAAAAATGCTGTAGGGGTATTTTGGTCATTTTGACCAAAGCTGGAAAAACAAAATTTTCGCTTCCGAAAGCATTCAAAGGCCATTCAATCCCCTTCAAACATTAAGTTGACCCTTTGAGGACGACCGAGTTGGTTACCCTCGAACTCGGGTCAGGAAATGACCTCAGGGGCATTTTGGTCATTTCCCTCGGACAGAAAAATCGGGGTGTTACATTTACCATTATAATTATGTTTGATGCATGATGATTGTTGAACATGAAAGTAGAGATGAAAATATATATGGTTTGGATTTTTACAAGTTATAGCAAAGAGTATGATTTTGAATATGGCATGAAAATATATTTTAGAAAACCATGGGACCACGATTAGTACATTGTACATAATGGAAATGTTTTATGTTCAACTCTGAGAGATCCTTTTTGAGAAAATATGATTTAGTAAGTTGTTATTATCAACCATGTTTCAAGAATTTATGATATCTTATACTTCAAAACTAGAGATTTTGAAATGTGATTTAGAGTATCAGTTAAGACAATTTGGTAAGAATACCAAAGAAAGGTGTTATATTATAATATTAGAGATTTCATGATTTTGAACCTTTTTCATTTCAATGTATGATATTAGAGTTATTAAGTTATAAAAAGAGGTTATATTGAGAAATGAGATTTTAGAAATTCAGTCCTTGTGATATTTCAAAAATATGGAATTCAGTATGATTCATAATGACTGTCAGATACATATTCTGTGAGCTTGAAATCAGAATGCCTGTAAACGGGTGATCCCTTGGGTATGATTTCATAGTCACAGTTATGCTAAAGTCAGGTTGCTAGAATTACATGAGTCCAGAGCTTTTAGAGTTTCAAGAGTTTTCATATTTAAACGATTTTACAAAGAGCTAGAGTATGAGTATGATTGTATCTAGAGATTTTATGAATTGTCTCGATGATTTCAAGGAATAGAGTGTTTATGTATGAAAGAGTTTGATACTAAGATTAGAGTATATAACAAAGATTTAGAGAAAATAATATGTTTATTGAATTAAAGACCAGACGGTAGTTATAGAGAAACAGACAGTGAGTTAACGGCTGAACCCCGATTGTTAACCTTGGTACCAAGTTGTCCCAAGAGAACAATCTCTTAGAACAGAGAATGAAACCTATTTAGGTGTTCGCATTAGATCCCTGATGGATCATAGAGCATAACATTTTCGGTTCTTGAAGAACCATAGAGTAGAGATTCCTGTTTCTCTAGTAGAGTACTATTGTTTATGTTTACAGAGAGTATTAATGATTTTCAAAGATTATCGAAGTTTTAAAAGAATATTTGATTGAAGAGATATTATATATATGATAAATGATTATATTCTTATTGAAGTAAGAATTTAGAGATGTTTTTCTATGAATTTATGAATACAGAAATATATTTTCTATTAGATTATATACAAGAATATCAAATGATTTGTAACAGATTATGGTTTTAGAGATGCTTGTTTATGGATTTATGGCATGGAAAGTGTTTTCCTGAGAATAGCTATGTTATGTAAATATTGGAAATTTTTTGCCAGTGCATGTATATCTATATATGGTTGTTATTGTCCCATGTGAGTGGTGGGTGAGAGCTCATTCACTGAGTCCATTGACTCACTCCTCTCCCTTCCTCCTCATAGTTGCAGGTACAAGTGTAGCCCAGACTCCGATTTGGTTGACGCGATTGTTTTCAGCGGTGAGTCTTATTTTGGGGTAATGCTTAGCTTAGAGTCTTGTTAGAGTAGAGTGCTCCAATAGATATGCAGGCAAGATCCGAACCATGCATTATTTTCAAACTATGTATTTAATTTTAAGTATATGAACAGTTATGTATACTTTCAGTTCGTAATTATGGAATTGAAATTGTAGATCTTGTTTAGAGTTTATGTAATAAACCAGAGATGTATTTATGATTCAGTTCATGTGATTAATTGGCATTCAGAGTATGATTAAGATAATTTCAGAGTTTCTTATATTAAATATTTCAGTTTTATATTTGCATACATAAGGTTTAAACAGAGTTTTAAATGAAAATATGATTTCAAAATGAAAAATATACTATTTTATGCATATATAGAGACTTAGAGGTCACAAGGCTTACGTGAGAATGGGATTCCTCACGTGCTGGTCATGTTCCCCGGTCGGGTCGTAACAATTGTATGCACTGGTATTGTTGCATAACACGATTCAACTGGTGCCATTCCACAATCTTGAAGTAAATGAGTGCCGTAACCGAAGCCCACACGTCAGTACCACCATACACATGGGTCACCGTGACAATTTAAGTTCAACTTTCTATATAATCGTAGAATATGGAATTTAAATAATTAAATTACTTAATGTCACTTACCCAATCAATGGGTATGGCATCAAGACATGCCCTAAAGTCCACCGAATGACGAGCATCCCCATCTACTGGAATCCTCAATCCACCCAACCTAAAATAAAAAAAACCAATTAGTAATTAGTGATATTCATACAGACAAATGTCAAAGTGAATAAACAAATAACTGATTGGCGACATAAAATGTATACCTGGAGGCTAGTGGAAACGTGAGCCCCTTATTGTGTCCAGGGTGTAGTAAGGGGATCCGATTATTAGCTCCAGAACCCTGTCAAGATATGCTAATTAGTTTTGAATGATAACAAAGCTAATTTAAAGAAAATTCTTTGAAGAATGACTAATGGTTGTCCTGAGTTTTTTGTAAGAATATAACAGGATTCTATCGTTTAGCAAAAGCAATGCTTAATTAAATAAGGATAAATTTCACATTGCATATGCATTCATGTTTATCTCATGTTAAGAGATATGATCTGAAAAGGATGTGAAATTATATCTTTATTTCAAGCTTAAGACAGCTAATGATTTGAACAAGAAATCAACAATATAAGAAACCAAGTTTTTGAGACTTTAGAAAGTAGCATTAGACTTTAGAAAGTACACCTAAAAGGAACATATCAAATAATCTATGAACTCAATATCTTCAATCTTCACATTCACAAAGTTTGGATCATAACAAAGAATGATTGAAGATAAGAAGACTCAATTTTTGTCAAGGAAATGTTACTGCACTTTAGAAAGCTTACACTCAGTGAAACAGTGTGCTCTACAAGGAAAATGAGAGAATATTTCAATTTCATATTTGAATTTGAATTTGAAAAAGTCAAATCCCAGTGTCAAAATCGAGTAACAATCTCTTTTGCCTTTGAAGTCAACTTCCAAAAGTTTTAGAAGAAAAAGTTCAGAAACCATAGTTCAGAAAGCAAGAGTAGTTTCTGAAGGACATCAGAAATCTCAACTCCATAACGGCTTCTACAAACTAATCTGATAGACAGACAGGCTAGGCTTCTAGACTATCTTTCCAAGACACAAATAAAAGATTGACATTGTTCCTGGAAAATATAATCAAAGGCAACGGTCACAAGGAAGACATTTATAAATAGAGATGTTGTGCTTTCAAAGATACATGACTCAACGCTGATAAAAAGAGCTGAAACGCTGCCAAGTTTTCCCTTCATCTTTCTATAAAATTCATTACTGCTTGTAATCATTTCCTTGTTCTTAAAATCTTCTTTACATGCTCTTTGTTGGTCATTTGTTCTTCCAAAGAAGAATAGCTAGAAAGAAGTCATTCAAGTATTTCCAAAATCTTTCATTGTATATCCTAAGGAAACTTGAGTGTAGGTTAGTTTAAGTGGAAACTTAAACATATAACCTTTGTAAGCTTGATCCAATGGTGATCAGTGTAAGGTAGCTTGAAGAGGCTAATCAAAGACTACTTGTAATGTGACAGTAAAAGAGTATTACTAGCCATGGTTTAGCTTGGAGAGGCTCGTAAAAGACTACTCGGTTCAACTTGAAGAGGCTGGTGAATAACTACTTGGTCTGTGACAGTAAGGGTTGTCTACTGGTTATTGGAAATAGCTTGGGAAGGCTACTATAAAGACTATCTTTATTTTTTCTCGGGTTGGAGAAAGACTTAGTGAAACTCAATAGTTGTTAAGAACTGGATGTAGGCAGGTTGACTGAAAATAAAAGCATTGAGCTGTATCTTTCTTTTCCTTCATCTCTTTTATTTCTGTTGTCATTTTATTATCAGTGCTATTTTTGAAAAACCTACTTCCTTTTCTGTTAAGTATTCTATTCAGAAAGTTCACTTTCTGAAGTTACTAATATTGTTTTTCGCTGTACTTTTAGTTCATAACTTGATAGTTTTGACAAAAGTTTTTTAAAAGTCCATTAAGGAAAGAAAACGAAGAACACAATTCAAGCCCCTTCTCATATGTTTCTCTACCTACACCGATAATATGCCCATGACAGCAGTAAGGCTATGCCCCTGCAAAGTCAGCAACTCAGTCTTTCACAACCTGACAAAGACTATGATACACACCAAGACCGCGTGTCCCTAGCTGTAGCCCCCTGTCACTTTGAAATCTCATAATAGGGGCAACCACTTAAGATGGACATACGTGGATGACTTGTTTGAATACAAGAACTCTCTAATCAACATTAATAGGTATGCCCTTGTCCATTGCTGGACTACTACGTCAGATGCATCAATAGGAAAGTTTTTATATTTGAATGTGTTCTTAATCCAATACAACCTTCAACCCTAGCTGCAATGCCACATCCTCGAGAGTGACAATACACTCTCCATATGGAAAATAGAATGTGTGCATTTATGGATGACATATCTCTATAGTGCACTAATGAGTGCTGAGTCATAGTGGAAGTTGCCGAAGTTGCCAAAGTTGACAACCTCCCAAAACCCTACCTATCATAAATAATACTCCATACGAGCATGGGGTGCTAGTGCGCCGCAGTACCTTGGTTACAATACTCGATGCAGCTACATAAATTAAATCAATATGTTACTAAATATCAATTCATACTAAAAAAAACAATAAAACCTTAAAAAATTAGTCATCATATTAATTTTAAACACATATGATCTTAAACTAATTAAATATATAGATTCTGAAGTTTTAAATTTAAGCACCTTAAATCCTAAACTAGTTAATTTTTAATTAAAAGTTCACTAGTGGTTTGATATTAAAACTACAAATTTAATAAAATAAAAAGCAAAAGATATTATCATTGTCAGCAAATCATCCACCTAAAAGTAATTGAATTATTAAAGTTATACAAATTTAATTGATATTACCTTAGTTGACATTAAACTAAACTAATTGCTAGATAACTTGCTATTAAACTAAATTATATTATATGCATTTCAATCAATAAAGTGAAATCCCAATAAAGTGCATAATTTTATTATCAGAATAATAAAGTTAAAATGCCCCAACTGCTTATCCAAATATAACATTCTCCACTTTTCCCTTAAACTAAACTAATCTAAAACCAACTAAACTAATAAAGAGAATGCCTGGCTATCAAGTAAACAAACTAAACTAAACATATTTCATTAAACTAAACTAACTTAAAATTAATAAAACTAATAAAGAGAATATCAAGCAATAATCAAGGAAACAAACTAAACTAAACATATTGCCTTAAACTAAACTAACTTAAAATTAACTAAACTAATAAAGAGAATGCCTGGCAATCATGTAAGCAAACTAAACTAAACATATGTTAACTAAACTAGCTTGGAATTAAAAAAGGAATAATAAAAATAAACTAACAAAGAGACAAAATGCCTGGTTATCGAGCTTAGTGGAGATATGAATATCATCCAAAGGATAAAGATTGTTTGCCATGGTCAAACACTTGAAGAATCTCTTTGAAAGTGAAAGTGAAAAAGAAAGGAAGGAAATGATTGTGAAGTGGTGAATGATTGAGGATGCCCAGGTGTATTCACGGTAATATATAGGTTAGTATGAATACGTTTGGGCTTCCTACGTGACAGAATGGCGTGAATCTGTAGCGCCAGATATTCAATTAAAACATGAATACGTAAGGGCCCCTTGCGTATTCATACTCATTTGCAATACGCAGGAGTCCAAGCGTATTTGCGTGCATATTAAAATATTTAAATATATACCAATTTTTTTTTTGTTTATATTTGTGAACAATTTTTTTAAAATTTTATTTGGGTTAAAATTCCATCATTGACCTACAACTAGAAAAAGAAATTGTAATTTTAATCTTTGTGGAGTGAGAAGGAATGAGTCATTTTAAGGGTTTGATAAATGATAGGGTTGTAATTATAAATAATAGTCAGATATAGTTTGGAAATATAATTTTATTAACAAACCACTTCTGTTTCTATTTTCTTTTAGAAATTGAGTATCACTAGCTTTGAAAAAATGTGGTAGAACCACTTTTTAATTTGAAGTGCTTTTCTTAAAAGCTAATCCAAACAACTTGAAAAATACACGAAGATACTTTTTTTAAAAAAAGTAAGTGCCTTCTTCTGGAAAAAGCTAATCCAATGGAACACTTCGTTAATGTTCTTTAGAGAAGGAAGGGGAAGAGGATAGATCTGGAATTGTAAAAATTTGATGTCCTTTCTTGTCATTTCAATATATCACAATTTTCAAATTTCAAAACAAAATACCTGTAAACTGGCATGTCCATCTGCGATCTCCATGTCGTTGAGTCCACGATGGCCATACATCAAATCTTCAGCATTCCCATGTCCTCAATAATAAGTCCACGATTCAAAAGCATCGAACCACCGGTGTCCAAAACTAGTGCCTGGACCATTGTAAATGCTTTTCGTTAATAACTATAGTTTTCGGTGTTAAATAGTTGTACATTTTAAAAAAAAATTATCTAGAAATAATTATTTATTTTAAAAATTTAAATAACATTTAGTTTTTTTAATAATATTTTTATTAAATATTATTAAAAGATAAGAAAGATATAGTAAAAGATGAGAGATAAAGTTGGATTATTAAAAAAAACTAAGGACAGGTAAGTAAATTAATTTTAACCTTTTTTAACTTTAATATTTTTTTAATTATTTTCTTAATTTAAATTTATATTTATAATTAGATAATTATTCAATAACAGAGGGATTAGTTAGGATTTTCTACAACGCTTTCCGAGCACCTGAACGGCATTTTATGCTTTCTAATTTTAGTTTGCAATTCCTAGATTTGAAAAGCACCAGAATGAATAAAATTGACTTCATTCACTGTCAGATATGGACGCTCTTGTTCTAATAGATTGAATGGGGAGAAAACACATCGCATGATATCTTTGAAAGATTAACCTCAATATGTTCATAAGAATACTCGTTGACTAAAAAAAAAGTTAAATTCCTAACAAATTAGTGGGAAAAAAAAACAAAAAAATATAACATGGGACCACAAGTGTTGCCGACGTTGTTGCCCATAATGCTATTTGTATTTATATATCTTTCTCAAGTCAAGCAAGTCAGAGAAGCTTCTACGTACCCATTGGTGGCATGGAACTAGTTAGGAATGTGGAGGTTCTACTCCGGGCAACAATTGAACTACATTACCGCGAGCACATGATAGAAATTTAATGCTACAAGTAGTTTTGAATTTATAAGCGCACAATCATGTGCAATTCCATTGCCGTTTCCTATGAGATCAGTCATTGGGATCTATTCCGGTAAATTTAACTCAGCTTGGGTTGTTTGACTTAGCCCGGAACAAAAGTTAAGAGTTTGACTTAATCATAACATTATGAAAACTAGTTGACTTTTAAAAATGACTACGTAATGATGAATAATTATTGGTGCGGATGTCGCTACCTGCAACAAATTAAAAATAGTTTTAGTTACCGAAATGCATCAAAAATGCGGTAAGGGCACAATCTGGGTCGTCTCACGTCGAAGCAATATAATTGATTCTAACAACATTAGGGTTTTTGGAATCGTTGATAGCAAATCAAATTGGGGAAAATTATAATACAAAAGTCACCTCCACAAAGACATCTTCCAATCAAGAAGTGTTCTATCATTGGTTCAAACAAATAAATTTATGATGGTGACTATCTACACTAATTATTCTTTCGCACAAAAGACGATACAATTCTACTTAACAATCATACTAACATAATTCTGCTAAGGGTTCAACTAACACAGGGACTAGTGCTCACAATCGTGACCCTATAAACTTATGCTAGTTTAATTGTCAATTGTTGTAGCTTAATTCCTAACGGAATTAATTCTGACCCCTTACCAATTGGAAATAATTAAATCAATTGATCCAATTGCCCCAACGGTATTCAGATTATGCACACAAACGAATACACAATCAACAACTCTTAAAACATAATCACAAAAATCATCACAATTTATATTTAAAAGAGAAAGCAGAAAGGACGAAAAATCAACCATAAACTGAATTTAAAAAGGGAACCTCAAGAATAATTCTGATCTTCAATTATCTTTGTGCAAGGTAAGAAAATTACTCCTCCATTGGGGGAGTATCACAATCATCGTCTAATGAAAAGCGATAAATTACAACCCAAAATTTCTAATCAAACCCTCACCAAGAACCCTAGCCTAGAGAGAGAGAATGAGAGAATTCTAGTGAGAGCCAAAAAATAAAAATTCTAAAAGTCTGTCTCAAAACTATGTTACAAGATGTTTCCTCGTTTTCTCAAAACTAAGTTGTATGAAAAAGACATCGCGCCGCTAAACGAAGTTCACGTGGGCACGTGGAAAAACACATCACTGACGATCGCTATAGCAGTCTAGGATCGTTATAGCAGTCTTGCCTTGGTCTTCAGATGCTGTAACCAAAATCCGCTCTCTGGCAACCGTTATAGTGGTCCAGCCCCTTCTCCCCCACCCAAGGCCTCATATACTAAACGGGGCATAATACTGATGCCAACCTCAAGATCTGTCAAAGCTTGTCCAATGTGAAGGTTCCCAATAGTGCAGGGAACATTGAATGCTCTTGGATCCTTGTGCTTTACGGGGAGCTGGCCTAGCTGAATAAGGGAGGAGACTTTCACCCCCATAGTTACTCTTTCCACCTCATTGCCCCTCAACTTCCTCTTATTGGTGCATAGATCTTTCAGAAACTTGGCATACTTGGGGATTTGCCTAATTACATCCAACAGAGGGATGTTTACCTATACCTTCCTAAAAGTCTCTAAGAGATCTTTCTCCAACTCCAACTCATTGGACCTCTTGGGTCTTGTAATTCTTTGTGGGAAGGGTAATGAAATGGGTATTGTCACCTGTTCTTTTGTTTCCTTTTGTTGGGGTGCAGGCGCATCTTGCTGCACCTTTGGTTGAGTAGTCTCATCCTTCTGGCTCTTAATCACAATCTATTCTGAAGGACCAGCAACCTCAGATAAAATTGTACCAGACCTCAAAGTGATGGTAGAAACGTTCCCCTTGGGGTTGGGAACTGTCTGTGAAAGAATGGTAGATGCACTCTCCTACTGGGATTGGCAATTCTCAAGCCTCACAATTGCATTCCTCATTTCTTGCATGGCTTGTTCCTATTTCCTCTGGGTCTTAATCATCATCTTCATCATTTCCTGCCATGGGGCTTCTAAAGGGGCAGGAGGTGCAGGTAGTGCTCAAGGTTGCTGGGAGCTGGGAAGCTGCGGAATAGGTGGTGAGTGGAATGTGGGCTGGTTATACTGTTGCCTCTGTTATGGTGGTTGATAAGGGGCATTTGTGCCACTTATCTAACTTCTAAACCTTAGCTTTTTACATGAGTTTTACTGTATTATTGACATAATTAATAAGGATTTTGATTTGTCCTTCATTGTGTGATTTTCATAGAATTGATAGCTTTTGCATTGATTATGGGATAATTTGTAATTACATCCTGTTGCGTTTGACTTGTCTCTTTAAGTATGGTCTTGAGTACAAAAGCTTTGGATCAAATGCAATTGTCAAGAACAAGGGATCGGATTAAGACAAATAAAGATGTTTTGGAAGGCTCAAGAAGTCCTCTACAACTTTCATGTTTAGCCCAAAACCAAATTCTAAGAGTATCTTAGTGAAAATCGGGTTGCAAAATTAAAGGTTGCTGATGTTCTGATGTTGTCCAACTTGACCTCCAGTTAGTATTTTCTCAATATCTGGAGCTACAGATGTCGGATTGAGGTGATTTTGGTGGCATTGGAAAGCTTATTCAAAGGGCAACAATTGCTATTTCTAGTGTCAAGGCTAGATTCAATTCTGTCTAGCACTGCAGTGCTCAACAGCAACCCAGAAAAATGACATTCATCAGCATAGCTCACTACTGAGCGCTAGTATGATGATGCAGGACATCTCATTTAACTTATTTTTCGGCCCCAGTTTTGGGTATTTTAGAGAGCAGTATTTAAAGAATTGTGATAAACTTTTATCTTAATTTTGGAACAGCGGAGTTTTAGTGATAAGAATTCTCTTTCTCTCTCTCTCTCTCTCTCTCTCTCTCTCTTCTCTTGATCTTCTCTCTCTTAGGGATTTCATTAGTGGATTGTTGATTCTTGTGGATGATAGCAAGGATTGTTGCTATTATTTCCAGGTATTCTTTTATATTCATTGATTGTAATCCTCCAAGAATGGAGGAGTAGATTTCATAGCTAGTATAGGGAACTCCAGATGAATTGGGATAACCTTGAGACCCCTTGTTCATATTGAATGCATTAATTTTCCTATTGTTCTTTAGTTTTTATTCTTATAATAATTGTGGTGATTGCTATGATTGTTATTGGAATGCCCAATTTGATTATTGTTGTTTTGCAAAACCCTTTAGCTATAATACATAGAGTTATCAAATTATGTTAAAGGAGAACAATGGAATTAACTTTCTGATTGGCAGTTAGGCTCTAGCAACTGGTATTTTAGATCATTGTAACTTCCAATTAATTCGAGATCTCAGTTATTGTTAATTTCAGTGGTCAAATTCTAGAGATTGATTAATCACTAGTAGAGTTGCAAGTTAATAACAACTAAGAGCCATTAATGGATTCAACATGTGGTCAATGATAATTCATTCCAATCCAGCATTACCCTGCACTAGTGTTTTTCTCTTTATTGCTAATACTTCATTGCTATTAACTATTAATTTTCAACTGCTACAATTTCATTCTTCAAAACCTCAAATTCTTAACTAAGTGATAAGGCCTCTTTGGGAGACGACCTAGGTTGTGCCTTTTGCTACACTTTTGGTACAATTTAGTATTCAAACTATTTTCTAATTTGTGTGAGTCACGACAGCTCGCATCAGTGGCATGTACTTCTGTTGTTGCTATTAAGGAGCATTGTTCCACCTAAAGTTAGGGTGATCTTTCCAGCCGGGGTTGTAAGTGTTGTTGTACGGATTGTACCCCTGCTATCCACCCTAATTTTGAGGCCTACCAGGAAATATGTTACTAGCTGCCACTGAGGTGGGATATTCCTGCAACTGAGGACACATGTCTGAAGTATGTGACTCACAGGAACAAATGCCACACACCTGTACTGCCTTGACTGGAGGAGCTTGGTTTAATGCAATCTGCGTCAGGAACTCTATAAGCTCATCCAGTTTCTTCTCCACCCTGCTGTTCTCACATGAAGAAACTTCACCCACCTGACAGGTGCTGCTGCCAGCTCTAGACCCAAACTGCTGGGAGTTCTCTACCATGTTCTCAATTAACAATCTAGCTCCAGCAGGGGTCTTGTCAACTAATGCACCCCCACTGGCAATATCAATCATACCCCTCTCCATAACTAACAGCCCCTCAAAAAAATATTGGATCAAGAGCTACTCAAAAATTTGATGCTGGGGGCAACTCACACATAACCTCTTGATCTTTCCTAATACTCATAAAGAGATTCACCCTACAGCTGGCGAATGCCACAAATGTCTTTTCTGATGGCAATTGCTCTGGAGGCTAGGAAAAACTTCTCCAGGAAGATGCACTTCATGCCGGTCCAGCTGTCAACTGTCCCATAGGGGATGTAGAAGAACCAATCCTTGGCAGCTCTTTCAAGGGAAAACGGGAAGGCCCTTAGCTTGATTTGCTCCTCCGTTACCCCCTGGGGCTTCATGGTTACACAGATAACATGGAACTGCTTCAGGTGTTTGTGTGGATCCTCCCCAGACAACCCATGGAACTTGGGCAGATGGTGCAGGAGTCTTGATTTCAGCTCAAAATCACCTCCCTGTTTGGCTAGACAATCCCCAGTGGTTGATAGTTCAGCTCCTAGGCTGCAAGCTCTTTCAAAGTTCTGTTAACTTCTCCCATGTTACCTGAAACACTAGTAGTAGGATCCGAAATTTCAAGAGAATAAAAAGAAGAATTATTAAGTTCCCTAGTTGTATCAGAAAAGGAAGAAGGGTACCAGATAAATTAGCTCTTTCCTTCGCAACTTTTCTAAGCCTTTTGGTAGTTTTCTCAATCTCCGGATTAATCAAAAGTATGGGAAAATTAGAAAGAGAACGGGTCATAAAACTAAATTATCGCAACCAGCAAATACACCGAGGGACAAAGAAAAGATAAATAAAATTAAAACTAAATAGAACTGTTTTTTTTTTTAATAATAAAGATAGAACAGAAATCAACAAATAAAATAAACTAAAATAAATAAAAAAATGAAAATAAATAAATAATAAAAAAGAATCAATGGCACCACTTCCCCGACAACGGTGCCAAAATTTTGTGTGGGAATCGCCGCCCACAACAAATTAAAAATAGTTTTAGTTACCAAAATGCACAAAAAATGCAGTAAGGGCGCAATCTGGGTCGTCTCATGTTGAAGCAATTTAATTGATTCTAACAAAATTGGGGTTTTTGGAATCGTTGACAGCAAATTAAATTGGGGAAAATTATAATGCAAAAGTTACCTACACAAAGAGTTCTTTCGATCAAGAAGTGTTTCTATCACCGATTCAAACAAATAAATTCATGATGGTGACTACCTACACAAATTATGCTTACGCACAAAAGACGACGCAATTCTACTTAACAGTCATACAAACGTAATTCCGCTAAGGGTTCAACTAACACAAGAATTGGTGCTCATAATCATGACCCTATAAACCTATGCCAGTTTAATTGTCAATTGCGGTAGCCTAATTCCTAACAGAATTAATTCCGACCCCTTACCAATTGGAAATAATTAAATCAATTGATCCAATTCCCCCCAATGGTATTCAGATTATGCACACAAACAAATACACAATCAATAACTCTTAAAACATAATCACAATAATCATCGCAATTTATATTTAAAAGAGAAAGCAGCAAGGACGAAAAATCAACCATGAACTGAATTTAAAAACGGGAACCGCAAGAACAATTCTGATCTTCAATTATCTCTGTGCGCGGTAAGAAAATTACTCCTCCATTGGGGAGTATCACAATCATCATCTGATGAAAAGGAATAAATTACAACCCAGAATTTTTGATCAAACCCTCACCAAGAACCCTAGCCTAGAGAGAAAGAGTGAGAGAATTCTGATGAGAGCCAAAAAATAAAAATTCTAAAAGTCTGTCTCAAAACTACGGTATGAGATGTCTCCCCGTTTTCTCAAAACTAAGTTGTATGAAAAAGACATCGTGTTGCTGAATGAAGTTGCGTGGGCACGTGGAAAAACGCATCACTTACGACCGTTATAGCGGTCATCACTTACGACCGCTATAGCGGTCCTGCCTTGGCCCTCAGATGCTGCAACCAAAAGCCGCTCTCTGGCAATTGCTATAGTGGTCCAGCTCCTTCGCGCAAACACTGCAGCCAAGAAACATCCTCTGGTGACCACTATAGTGGTTGGAGACCGCTATAGCGGTTCTTTCCTCAGCACTTCAAAAGTTTTCCCTTGTCAAGGTCTCTTGAGTCCCTTTTCTTCCATTGACACCATTGGAGAGTTCTTGCAACTCAAGAATGCTCACAGAAAAGAGGGTAAAAGCACAAGCAATTCCCAAGAATAATTATTTACCACTAAATGGTGTTAAAAGCTATGAAATTACTTAACAAAATAAAATGAGGACAAAGTTTAACTTTACCAATTGAATACCAGTTAAGAACAATTCAAATGCAAAATATTTAAAGTTAGAATATAAAATCGGTGCATGAATGCAACCCATTAATTACTAAGAGGTGAAACATCTAGCCTTGTTGGAATTTCCTTTCTTTTACACATATTTATTTTCTTTTGAGGTTTCAATGCCTTAATTTTTAAACATATACAATTGAAGCTGAAAACAATTTCAAATTTGAAACAATTTTAAAGGAATTTTGTTATGAACGTTGTTGTGTTGTTGTTAATAGTCGTGGATTCATGTGAGTTACCTTTCAAAAATAATATGGTGAGATTAAATGTATTAAATAGATATATAATGCAAAGAATAATGTTTGGTGTACAATAAAATTGCACAATAAATACAAAATATTTCACATGAACTCATGAGTCATGACTATCAACTGACGTCCTCATAAACGAAAAATTAAACAGGCAGTGTGCACAAATTGATAGGTTAAACATATGACCGAATAAGGATAGACATTATTAAAAAGTCATACTCAAATTTTCATCGCCAACTCTTTTTCAAACGTATGCTCATATATTAATTTGTGTTAGATTTTGGACCATTTAGAAATCAGTGGAATGTGTTAATATTGTGATCTGGACTCCAGGCCATCATGTTTGTTTTGTGCGAAATCACCCTCAGTTCTTTTGATGCCATTCAAATTGATACATGAACAGGGGGTAGGTCGATTACCTAGTGAGGAATAAAGTTTGGGAGGTGACCAGGCTTGATCAATATTATAAATTCGTGATCTTCATTGTAGCTCCCGAAGATGAGATAAATGTGTTAAATGTCATATTGCTTAAAGGATCATATATAGCTAAAATAGTCTCTATAAATATTTGGGACCCATCCCAGCTCTTTCTGGTTTGAAATTAGCCAACATCTTAAGAATGAGCATACTGTAAAATTATCGAATGAGTCAGGAATCTTAATCATATATAAGATTTCTCAACCAAGGGTTATTTCGCGTAATATATTCATTCTCTCTTCGGTAAAATTTCTGAACAACCCGTAGAATTCTTGTTCCAACATTCTTTTATTCACCCGAAATCACGTTTTACGAGCTCATTGCAATTCCACCCGCGGGAAGTGTGAAATTGCGGAATGGGGAGTTAGGAAAAAAAGATTTAGAAAAACAAAAAAGAGAGCAGGTAAGCCAGAGACAGAAGGAAATAATGAATCCAACACAGATCCATCCTATTCGATCAGATTGTCTTCAAATTTGCTTCCACGAGCACGTTAGACCTCTTGGAAAGTAATTTTTGAAACCAAAAAATAAGGCTCCTAATAATTTATCATAACAAATTAAAGTTGAAGCACGCAATGAACGGGTAATGAAAAAGCTTGCACTACAACATATTCTTCACATCTTGAGTTCGTGAATGACTGCCACCTGCAATCTGCAGCCAATCAAACAAATTTTAATTCTTGAGAGTGATTAGTGCCTCGTAATTCTTACATTTAGTAACTAACACATCAATTTCATCGATCATTATTGTCTTATACTTCTTCTACATCCTTAATCCAATAGCTAATATGTCAAACAAAAAATAGAGCAGGAAAGATACTTTATTTTGTTCTAAGAGCACCTATCAAATTTTCCAATTTGATTATGTACCAGCATGAATGTTCTTTGCAGCAGGTTCGTGGCCCTTTTTTCTCCTCTTCTGAGTACTATATAAGTAGTTATAATAAAAATATATATAATAAAATTATAGATAGGATCGTAGAATTTACTCCACTAGTGTACACTAATTAATGAGGATCCGCTATCAACTGCGTCACACCCGGTTTATGCAGATCTCTACTCCTTTCCTTCCGGCCACCACCGACTGATCTAGTTGTCCAAAAACCAACTCATCTGGGTTCACATTTTCGTGAAGAAACCATTTGAATAATTTTTCCAATATCAAAAGCAATCTCGGATTAAATGAAGGCAGAACAGAAGGCCTCCATATAATGATAAATAATATATATATTCTAATGCGGTGATCTTGCTTGTTTCGAGAAATACTAATACTAGTCAACTTAGCAACTTGTGCATTTGACAATATTAAACTAATATTCTAGAGCAGCCGTGAGTAATTCACCATGCATGTGCAGCATAGAAGTATGCGTACACCCCCATTTGTCGCCCACCTGGCATCTTCCGCAACATCTTCTATGAGTATTGCTAGTTTGGCACCCGAAAAGTGGGTGTTTGTTTAGACACCCACTTTATAACCATTAGATGTGATGAATGTTAAGGATAAATGGAGACCACCATCATATCCAATGGTTATAAAGTGGGTGTCTGAATAAACACCCACTTTTTAGGTATCAAAATATCATTATCTCATCTTCTATTCCGTCGTACTTATATATATACACACACATAGGCTGGCGTCTATCACTGTATACTTCATCCTCAATTCCTCGCCTTAGTTCTCCATCCCAAACTCCTCTTTCAAGGAGGAAGTTAGAATTTTAGCACGTAGGTTTTCAACTTTTTGATTGAATTTGAACACCTAATAAGGACTAGCGCGCGATAGGACATTTTCTTTCAAGCAATTCAGGATTTGTTTGGTTTCTATTTTCATTTTCTATTTTTTTTAATATTTTCTTTTCTGTGTATTTGTTGTTTTGAATAACAGAGTTTCGTGAATTAAATAAGAAATAAAAATAGAAAATAGGAAAAAGAAGCCAAATAGACGCTTATTTTCTTGACATGCATGCACACAGTACAAGCAACGCATGCATTGTTGTAGTTATCTTTCTCTTCAGTTCAATTTCATTAACGCTTACAATTCAATCAGCATATATAAAAAGAAATTTCATATTTGGCACAGTTTCATAAGATAAGATGAAGCAGACCACTTTACCTCTTGCTTTTCTTGGAATTTTGGCTTGCTGGGGTGCTCTCTCGGTCATAGCAGAAGACCGATACCAGTTTTTCACATGGGAAGTTACTCAGGGAACAATCTATCCGCTTGGTGTTCCTCAGCAGGTAAATTTGTCATTTTTCACTGCGGTTTGAAATGTCTTTCTTAATTCTTTCATGCTTGAAAAAATAGCTGATATTTATTTACTACCTTATCAGGGCATTCTTATCAATGGCCAATTTCCAGGCCCTACAATTGACGCCATCACTAATGACAACATCGTTATCAATGTCATTAACAAGCTGGACGAACATTTTCTCATTACATGGTTAGTGGTTCCATTTTGCACAATTTATTTTTCTCGTAAGCCAGGATTTAGGTTAGTAACAACAGTGTGATAACCCTTTATATTCCTGTGGTGGAAACAGGAATGGTATAAAACAGAGAAGGACATCATGGCAAGATGGAGTTTTAGGAACCAACTGCCCTATCCCTCCCAATACCAACTGGACCTACAAGTTCCAAGCAAAGGATCAAATTGGAACCTACACATATTTCCCATCAACCAAACTCCATAAAGCTGCTGGGGGTTTTGGGGCATTTAACATTGCCCAAAGATCTGTGATATCCATTCCATATCCTGCCCCTGCAGGAGAATTCACCCTGCTCATTGGCGATTGGTACAAGACCAATCACAAGGTTAGTGCAAAAAAAAAAATAAAAAATTCAACTCTCTTTTCCCTTATGCTTTCTAAAAGCTTATAGTTTAGAAGAATTGAACACTACCATGTAGTCAACCCTAACATTGTTATTATTGTCGTATAATTTATAGGAACGGCCACAAATTCTTTAATTAGCAGATCTGCAATTTTCAAACTAAGGATTCTTTGAAAACTTCTCAGTAATTGCTATTGCTCTAATCTATTCACTGCTTGCCACATTAACTTTGTGTTTATTAAGGTGGATGGTTGGGATGGATCAAACCACGATGGTTAAATGGGGCGAAAGTATTAAGCAGGAAACCAAAATTTAAAATTAATTATAGCGACTTTTATTGGTAATCAATAATTACCTATTACAACTTTAATAATATTTTTCACCAAATAAATTATTTTATCAAAATTTTCATTTTTTTAAATAGATGAATATTTTTAGAGAACTACAACAATTATTAGTAAAAGACATATACGAGTTCTTTTTATAAGAACAAAATATGTATGTTGAAATTTTGACAAATGATTAAAAAAAGGTGTTGGATATTATTCATTTGGTCATAAATTACGCAATATTTTTAAATTGAGTTTATATACATTAAATATACAGAGAGCTCAATATTTGAACAATTAACAAAAATTAAAGTCATAGTTCTATTTTTTTAACACAAATTTTACATACTTTATCACTGTGGATGGTTGGGAAAATAAAGATGGACCACAAAATTGATATGACAGACAAGCAATCAATAAATTAACAAGCTTATAAAAAAATAATAAATGGAAATAAGAATAATGACTTATACTAGAAACCTAAGAATTTTTCTATTTTTTTTCTATATTGTGATTCGTAGAAGTTTTTTATGTAAAAATAATATTGATATATAAGTGTAATAGCACTTACAAATAAAAAAAAAATTGAAACTTGTTATAATGTCACGGATGAAGATTCTCTCATCTTAACATAGTAGATCCAGAAAATTTAGATAGTGAGGAAAAATCAATTCATAAGCTTACTAATCAATGTTAAATTATTTTTATCTTATTATGGGATCAAGCTTAATAAAATATTGGGATATATATATAATTTCTAAATTTTAATGGGGCATAAGCCCCAATAACAATGTACGTAGGTCCGTCCCTGTTTTAACATAATCAAAGAGGATCATATAATACTACAGCGAGATGCATTCACGAAATTAATAGATCAACATATAATAAGAAGTGCTTAGGTGCATAAGGGTAAAAGATAACACTTATTTTGATCTATTTATTAATTAACATATAAATTTTATAGGCTATTATTATCTCCCACCTCCCATACATTTTAATGCAATAACTGATTTATTAATCACTAAATGAATTAGAGCAAATATTTTATCTTATTTAAGAGCATCTAAGAATTTCTCGATATACACCGAGATGTCTTATTATAATAAAGTTTGTGTCTTTTCTTTTCATTCATAGTATCATGATTCTATCATAATGAATAAAATAATAGTATTTAATGCAAATATTTAATCTATTTCAATGGAAAAAAAATCTATTTCAAAATTAGATTTATTAGAGTTAAAATCACTAGGATTGGTCTAATAATGAAGAATTTGAGTAGTGTACATAAAGTCTTAGATTTAAATCTTATTACAAGCAATGTAATTTCATAAGTACCAAAAGATTTGTTAGAGTTATTTGTTTCATATTTTAAAAAAAATTATAAAATTTAAATTTTATATAAATAAAAGTAATGAAAATTATTTTTTTAATGAAAAAATTGATTTTTAGGCCTGGGAATCCCATCCAAACGCCTCTAAGTACCATAAAGAACTACTGCACAATCATAATTTTTTGCCAAAAGTTTACTAAAATGTTGTTTGATATTAGATAACTCTTGAATAGATGATTAGTTGTTATGAATTTATTTTATTCTATAACTACTCTTCAATTCTCTCATATTTCTTATCTCATATATATATATATATATAATATATATAAAAGTAGTTTATTATAATAGTGAGATGAGTAAATCTTGACCATTAAATTTTATACAAATAATTAATATTAAAATATAAAATTATATTACTTTTTAAAATAAATATTAATTATCATTAATTTACTTATAATCCCAACCACGCATATATGAATTGCTCAAAGTCCGAACACAAGCGCAATTTTGATTTGCAGGTACTAAGGAGGCTATTGGACGCTGGCAGGAAACTTCCCCTTCCTGATGCGCTTCTCATCAACGGCCAAAAAGACGCTGCTGTATTTATTGGTGAAGCAGGTAACCATCTCCATCAACATTCCGTATGTTATTTACTTATTTCAAGTAGTTTTATAAAATGATGATAGTTTTCAATCTTTATTGAAAGGAAAATGTTATTTATCCTTATAATTTGTGGGATATTATATCGACACATTTTCTTTTATTATTGGATGAATTATATATCTTATTTAGTTTGGGTACACATGTATCTCGCTGATGAATGGGTGTGTATTGGGACCATGTCTTAAACATTATGAGCGTAGATAATATTACTATGAAATAGATTACCTCTCAAATTTGGTTGAAAATCAAATATTTCCAGGGAAGACCTACAAATTCAGAGTGTCCAATGTTGGGTTAGCAACATCAATCAACTTCAGGATCCAGGGTCATTCATTGAAACTAGTTGAAGTTGAAGGTGCTCATACATTGCAGGAAATGTACGAGTCCATTGATATTCATGTGGGCCAATCAATGACTGTTTTGGTCACACTTAGTGAGCCGGTCAGTGTCTATTACATTGTTGCATCTAGCCGTTTCACTAGTCCCGCTGTTCTCACCACCACAGCAACTCTTCGCTATGCTGGTTCCAGCAGTAAGGCCTCAGGTCCATTGCCTATAGGCCCAACTACGGACGTGGAATGGTCCATAAAGCAAGCCAGAACCATCAGGTTAATAATCTCCCCGTCTCCACAACCCAATAAAAGAATACGTCCTCTAATTTTATTTAATTTTCAATTTTTAAATTAACTTCCTGCGCTGTAAGGAATTTTGTAATCATCAATTTCCTAAAGTAGCATATACTTACAAAATATAATGATAGCAAACACCTAAAAGTTTAATTGACTATTACTAGCACTTGTCTTCCCTCTTTTATATATATATATGTAAAAACATTTGAAATTTTAATTTTCATCAAAATAGGTTACTTAATAACTTGGTTATAATGATTTTTATAATATAAGGACTTATTAAAAGGTCTAAAACTTCAAAAATTTAATTAAAAATTCATTAAAATTTATTAAATCTTTTGAACTCTGATAATTGCTTCTGACTCAATTTTGTTGGTTAAGGCTGAATCTGACAGCAAATGCAGCAAGGCCGAATCCTCAGGGGTCATTTCACTACGGAACCATCCCAATAGTAAGGAAGCTTAGATTAGAAAATTCTGAAGCCATAATAAACGGAAAGCTACGATACGCAGTAAATGGAATCTCTTACATCAACCCAACCACCGCACTGAAGCTTGCTGATTGGTTTAACATTCCGGGAGTCTTTGACCTGCACACAATCAGTGATGTTCCTCCTCCTCCAGGCACCCGTGCCACACTGGGCACATCTGTCATTGGACTTGCCCTTCATGACTTTGTAGAAATAGTCTTCCAGAACAATGAAGACACAATTCAGTCCTGGCACATGGACGGATCAAGCTTCTATGTTGTCGGGTAGGACAACTCAGTTTCTTATGTAATTGAACTTTTAGCTAAATTTCTGAATTGTGAATATTTATTAATCCTTTGTTAGCTGAATCCAAATATTCAGATATGAGAATGGCACCTGGACACCTGATAGTAGAAATAATTACAACTTGGTTGATGGTATTACAAGATTCACTGTTCAGGTGAGTAATAGTAAACCTTAGCTTCTCTCCGTTAAGGTTGAACTATACTGGCATGCTATTGACTATGTTTAGTTACATTAGATAAAGATAAATCTTTCATATATTTGACTAAATGCTCTTGCATGTAATGCAATGGACAGGTGTACCCAAACTCTTGGACTGCCATATTGGTGTCTTTGGACAATAAGGGTTTGTGGAACTTGAGGTCTGCAATCTGGCCAAGGCGATATTTGGGACAAGAATTGTATCTCAGGGTCTGGAGCAATGAGCAGAGCCTATACACTGAGGCTAATATCCCCGCCAATGCACTGTTCTGTGGCCAGGCTAAGCACCTGCACCGCTAGTCATATAGTCTCATAGACTATCATATGGGGTTTATAATTAAATCTGATTGTTGGCATAAGGTGTAAGTCAGAATTTTCTCTTCACTCATTCTTATCATTATTTTGTTTAGAAATTTCGGTTACGAGGGTGTAGCTGTCAAAACAAAATTGAACCCAAAAAAAAAAAATCATGTTCCAATGCTGAGGCCCATTTTAGGTGAGCTGCTAATTTATTGTATTAGATTATGTCCTGTAATCATAATAAAAATTGTTTCCCATCTCGTTCCCGTTGTTGGCCACATTATTCATCCGTTCAAGTTCACCAATTTCCGTACAATGGGATTGCTGAACTCGATGCTGGTACAAAAACTATAGATATGAGTACGTAATTCTAGGAGAAATTATGTCTAACTTACTTGAAGTAATTTTAAGATGGATTTAACTCATCTAGAATAAGAAATTTTGTAAAATGGAGAATTAATTGTCATTGAATTATTTAATAGAATCCACATATAATAAAAGTTATTAAATTGAGTGTGATTAATTACTCACTTTGCAAATCACCCCATTTTAGAGGAGTCAAATTCATTTTAGAAAAAACTTTCAAATTGACCACTAATAATATTGTTTGTGCATAAATTGGTCCTTGACAAAAAAAAAAAAAAGTCTAGAGGTCACTCGATTGAGCTGTTTGTAATATGGGCATAACCTCAATGACTTATTCTTTTTCTTCACAAAGAGCTCTTGGGCACTACATGAGAATATGCTAGGACAAATGAAGCCCTTACCAAGTAGTCTTGTAGTTGTTCTTTCAACTCTCCTAGTCCTGGAGCCATGTGGTAAGAGGGAATAGATATGGATTAAGCTCTTATACCGAACTCGATGTCTCTTGTAAGAGGCCTTCATAGCAACTCTAGAAACATATCTATGAATTTTGGATCCTAATATGTGGTGAGCACTTTAGCCTCTGCATCAGCCCCATGATAACAATATTATTCTTAAGCTGTACTATTGTCATCACAACTAATGTCACTTATGTTTTAGCATAGCTTTCCTTATAAAACATCTTAAGTGAAAATAGTGATAATTTTTTTTTCTTGTGAAAGAAACTAAAATGTGAGCCATAAAAAGTGACAACGGAAGAAATGATAATATAACTTTAAATATATAGTTCATACATCAAATACTTAAAAAGAAAATAAAACTAAGCACAACATAGGCGACCCTAATAAGCCTAACCCTCATATACTTGTAACTGTGGAAGGGATAGAAATGCGGGACACATTCGAAGTCACTTCCTAATTTTCTAATGGGTCGTAGGAGTTTTTGGAAGGATCCTTTTCTTCACTGAAGCTATCGAGATACACCATATTTAGTGGCTCAAAGTCTAAGGGTTTCTCTTTCTCTTTGGACTCTTGATATATACCCAAGAGAATATTGTCGTAATTTTAATGCCCCAATATGTGTTAATTAGAATTAATTAAGTTTAATTAGGGATTAATTTTCCTAATTAAATTAGATAATGAATAGGTAGATATTCCTTTCTTAGCCGTTTGAGTGCATGTTTATATTAGTTGTTGTGTTGATCTATTTATCTGTTAAGGATTAGAACGTTTTAAAAATTTAGAATTCCCTCTAATCTAAATTTCAAAGCACAACATTAAAATAAAATTTATTTGGATAAGTGGTATATGAAAAATAGTATTTAATTATGATCTTGAATTGATTTGATTATTATTAGCCTTTATGTATAAAATTATTTAACTACCCTAAGCTATTATTATCACATTACACTTACACCTCTCCCCACCTTAAAAAAAAAAAAAGAAACTGACACCCCTCCCCACCTTAAAAAAATAAAAGAAACCCTAACCCCCAAGCACCATGGCACCTTAACCCCAATCCCACCTCCATTCTCCCCCTAAAATCCAAACACACCCAAAGCTACTACCACCATCTCCACCTCTAAGAGCGCAACGCTCTTCCCTTGGCACTATAGCAGTTGTGGCCTTAGGAGGAAGAGAGGAGGACATTTTTGCTTTCTTCCACATCTACAGACCTCAAGAAAGTTCCATCCTCTTGTTCCTCCACATTTTTGGTAGGGGTTTCTCTCTAAAAGTCCTTCCTTTTGATTCATATTTAAGCTCTAAAATGAGGTTTCGAACCCATCCTATTTTTAAAGTACTAAAAATCCGAAAATGACTGTTGGATTTGGTTTTTAGACTCTTTAATCTGGTTTGATGATAAATGAATATGTAGGCTCCGTTCTTCCCCTTTGATGTTCGGTTTCGTAATGTTTCAACTGAGTTTTGTTTTGTTTTATTTATTTTTCTTCTTTTGTCTTTTTCTTGTACTTCTCGTCTTCAAGTTTTCGATTTCCAATTTTAGATTCTAAACTCTAATATAATGACTTGTGGAGGATGCATTATAGCTTGGAAAAGTACAAATTACTAACCTGTATATGTGGTACATATAGTGAGTGCTTTTATTTTATTACCTTATTACACAGCACAGCCAATTGTTTTGCTTGGTTTGATGACTTTGAATGTAGATGTTTTTGGAAATGAATATCGCGTTAGCTTTGGTTTTCAAGTTGGAACGTGTATACACACACACATTGCACGATTAGAGTGTCCACAGTGCCTTCCTAAAGTGAAATTTCAATGAATCATGTAGAGGACTGCTTTCGAAGAAAAAGTATTTCAAAACTCCAGATACACTCTTATGTTGAACAAATTCGAAGATGATCCTAAATTTTGGGGAACATGAGTTATCTTCAAGATTTGTAATTGTGTTTGGGTTTTGTGTGAGTTTTGATAAATGATGTCCAATGAGTCATTAAGTGATGAAACTATGAAATGATATGAAGTGTTTTCTCATGCTGAAAAATAGAAGAGAAATTTTTACAGCACTTACATTCTTTACTCAAAGTTGCATTTTGGTCTTGCTATGGGGTTTGGGGTTGTACTTCTTTATAAAATTGATTGAGGTAATCATTGGTAAGTACATTCGTAAAGTTTAAATAGCAAATAGAGTCTTAGGAATGTGTAATAATGGATTAATGATTGGTCTCTACTTGAGCTGGCATATTAAATTGAACTCAGTGCTTTCCTAATGTGGGGAACTAGAGGTGTGTATTCGTTGATGGTAACGGAACTGAGATTATTGATCCTATGACCGGAATATGTGAGATTGTGAAAAATGTGAGCTAAGTGTAGTCCTTTTTCCGGTGATTAGTTTAGACAGGTTTATTTTATGTATTATGTAACTTCCAATTTAGAAATACAAATGATGGAAATGTACAATTTGTCATTAAAATACATAAAGTGGTATGTTTTTGTCTCCTAACAACCTACGAGAGTTTTACATGATGTTGGAACATGAGATTCAAGGAAGTTAAATGTAGTACTAAGTGAAGCTTTTTCCATCTATCCCCATTTAAATCTAGCGACGACTACTTAGGTTGGGCTCATTCTAGGTAATAGGTGTTTTGGAGTGTAGGTGACAGTTAAAACGTGAAACGGTGATGTGGTTGGTTAAGGTGACATGAGAAATGGTGATATATTAAATGAAATAAAGTTAACTAAATATAAATGCTAGAGAAAGTGTCATGTCTTGTTCTTTTACTCCCTCATGCAAGTTTCTTTCCATGTAAATTTTTAATGTGCTAATAATGCTATGTTCTCTAGATTATTCTTTGTTAAATCAAGAATTTTTATAAAACTTAAAATATATGTCACTTCAAGACTTTTATTTGTGAACTAATAGAAATAAACTAAAATATGTTCACTTATTTTGTAATTAAACCGAAGTGATTAGAGACGATAATGATGGCACTTGTATTGTTTTTATTTAATTACTGAGATTCCTTTAGATTTTCACCCCTTTTTCTTTTTTCATATCGTCTTCAGACTAGCCATTGGACCACGATGCTATAGTCCCTTGAGTTCTTGACATTGGAGCTAGGTCATGCTCAGAGACTTTATTATTATTATCTCTTGCACATTTTGTTTTTGTCTCTTGAGTATGAAGACTATTGATCCTCATTTATGTTTTCTTCATTTTGAGATTTCTACACCTTATGGATGATTGTATTTGAAATCGGGCCTTACTATCGATTTTTAGTTAGGATTTATTTAGGGGCAATTACAAGGACCTCCCTTGAGGTCCTTCAATATTACATTTACCCCCTTCTAGTTTTCAATATTATCCTTACCTCCCTTAATTATTTTTATGTTACTACAGTGACATCCCATGCAATTTAGAATGACTTTTATACCCTTTTGTCTCTCAAATCAATCATCACCACCCCAACCACCATCATGTACGTAAAGATGTGCATGAGAAGGGGGGTTGAATCGTGCATTGATCCTTTTCTCTTTTTCTGATACTTCTGAAAATAAATACTATCAAGTATAAAACTTGTAGTGTAGCAGAAACACAATCATTAGCTTCAGAAAGTAGATTTCTGAACCTTATTAAATAAAATGCTTATTATTAGAAGGAACAACATGAAACGAGAAAGATATATCATATTCAAAATACGTAAAAGGTGTAACAGAGACAAATAAAAGAGATTAGAGAAAGAGAGAAAGAAAAGACACAAAGGATTTTATACTGGTTCGGCCAACCTGCCTATATCCAGTTCTCAACAACTGTTGAGGTTCCATTCAAAATAGCTTTCTCAACTTGAGAAAGTAAAGTTGGATAGTCTTTACATTAGCCTTCCTAGGCTCTCACTTGTGCCAGCAGACTAACTCAGAAACTAACACAAGTTGAGTATTCTTTTACAAGCCTCTTTAGACTAAACCGAGTAGTATTGTACTAGCTTCTCCAAGCTAACCCGTGATCAGTACCCCTACAGTCACGTTGAAAGTAGTATTGTACTAACCTTTCCAAGCTAATATGAGCAGTCTTATACTACCTTCTCCAAGCTAACCCGTGATCAGTAGCCACCCCTACTATCACGTTGAAGTAGTCTTGTACTAGCCTTTTCAAGCTAACCCATGATCAGTAGCCATCTCTACTGTCACGTTGAAAGTAGTCTTGACACTGGCCTCTCCAAGCCAATTCGTGAGCAGTAGCAACCTCTACTGTCACGTTGCAAGTAGTTTTGCAGTAGCCTCTCCAAGCTATTTCACAACGATCACTACCAGATCGAAGATACAAAGGTTAAGTGTTTGGGTTGCCACTCAAACTAACGTACACTCAAGTTTTCTTAACATATATAATAAAGTTCCTGGGAAAACTTGAATGACTTCCTTCTTCTACTTCTTCCACAGGAAGAGTATAAATTTAACTAAGAATGTAGAAGGAAGATTTTCTTATACTTTAAGGATAAAACTAATTATATGATAAAAAATTAATATTTCAGGAAGTAGGAAGAGATTTTTACAGAGTTTTCTCTTTTGACTATTCAAATCTCTCATCTGTCTTCAAGCACAACATCTCCTTATATAGTGTTTTTCTTTGTAACCGTTGCCATAGATCAGTTCCTCAAGTGACGCCATCAGTTGTGTCTTGAAAGAAATAGCTAGAAGAGAGGTTGACAGATCTGTCACATCAGTTGCAGAAGTCATTATAAAGTTGAGTTTTCTGATCTTCTTTCAGAAACTACTTTTCTACTTTCTGAGCAAACTTTCTAAACTTCTCCTCCATGAAGCCATGGTGATTGATCAAATAGGCAGAAGATGTAACAACCTAAATTTTAACCTCATATGCTTGAGTTGCATTCTGGTTAGTTATTAGTTGTTACTCTTTGTCTCAGAACTTCACTTGGTTTTTAACTTTGAAAATAAATCTATAGAAAATATAATCCCTTTTTTTGAGGCTAAACTATGAGTCATTCGCATATAATTTATAGCGCATAAGTGTTTGTCATGTAATGCGTAATAATAGTGTGCCTCATCAATGTATTCTTAACCAATCATCACATAACATACATGCAAAATCACATCAGAGCATGACATGAACCAGAAGCATTATCATAGCATAACATTAATTGGGAATACAATATCATATAATACTAGCATAGAGGCATTCCACAAGTATAATGTCGTAATAGATGTGCCAAGCCCACCAATAACGGTTGAGCATACAATAATACAAAAGTTGAGCATAACTATGATGTGTCTAAACCCATTGTGTGTACATGTCTGTCGAAACTAAGATATGAATGAGTATGAAGATAAGATGACCCCTAAGCAACTGCAAATAAAAAGGATGATACCCTTGCTTCTACTGTGCTACTCTATCCTAAACCATAGTGCAACTCCTACATTGGCATCTCAAGGAAGTCCATGGGCATCGCCATCAACCTTGTTTGAAGATGAGATGGAAAGAAAGAGAAGGAGTGAAAAACTTATACAAGAATCTCAGTAGGGTTTTCCATCTCCACACACGTGTCATCATCATTATCCCCAAAAACCTCGGGTTTCATTATGAAAATAGTATTCATAAGTAAATTTCATTTATTAAGTTGCAAATACCATTGATCGAGGCCCGTATCTTTTACCATGAATATTAATGTCATGAATGCATCATACATGAATCCATGTCAATGCCATATACAAGAATCATAATGAATCAACATGGCATAGAGATCATAAACCATTATAACATAATATTTCCTCTTTACTTTCCTAGGTGGCTTAACTTTATTGACCTTTCTTTCATAAGGGCCACCCTAATACTCTCTCCCTCTTGAGAGTTTTAAAGTTATGAGCTCATACCTAATTAGTTGTCACTAGTCTACACTTATTGTCTCGATAAGCTAATTCCTGAATCTCAGAATGCGGGATAGGGGGTATAGAGTCATCTTTTATAACCATTAATTCCTGGAGTCTAAAGGATCACCTCTTTGGGTCACCTCCTATAACTATTAATTCCTAGAGTCTGAAAGATTCCCTTATTAGATCACCTCTCATAACCATTAATTCCTAGAGTCTAGAGGGTCATTTCCATGTGTCTTATGTCACGTTTAATCTTAATATATTATTTACAAATGCAATCATGAGCATAAAATTTTCAATCACATCTCATAACCAATCTTTTAAGTTGCTAGCATGCATTCACATACATTGTACTTGAATTAAAGTCATTGTATCATTAATTCAAGACAATTCCAGGACAATGGCAGATTTTCACTCAAGTATCAAACAAACAAATTAACCCTCCATTACAACACAGTGCCACCTATTCCCAAAAAGAAGTCAACACCATCACTTTAAAAGAGATAGGGCAGTCCCCAAAAATTTCAGCACCTCAAGACTTACTAATAATGATTTCTAGCTTGAAAATAAACATATTTTATTCACCCAAGCACAAGGGAAAACAAACGAAACCCTAGACCACCCATGGAGCATCATAACTGAAAGTTGTAAGGTCAAAAGGGTTCAAGAAAATGATCTTGATTTGCTAATGAGGATTAGGCATGGAGTGGAGTTTAAGAAAGCCTCTTCAACAATATCTCCCAAACCATAACAAGAATACATACTTAGATTCTAGCTTAGGATTTGCAAAAATCTTGGAAGATAATAAAGAAACCACAAACAAGACCCCTCAACCATCTCCTTCTGCAATGATGTCCCATGCATATATATGCCTTAATGAAACTAGAAGATTTTTATAACAACTTTAAAGATCAACAAGAGAAATGAGTAAAATGAAATAAAGTTCCAGCACTTTAAATAGTTTAAGCATTTCACCAAAAGAATATTTTTAATCCCTAAACAAGCTCCTCGAAAACGTGGCTTTTGTAGCATTCCATGGGTTTACTAAATGAAACTTTCAACTCACATACCCATGGTGACACGTTTAGGAAAAGAACAGGGAAACAACATATATCTGCAGCCTTTTTCCAAGGAAATTAGGCAACCAGTACGAAAGCAAGCCAAGTCCCTTAGCTAGCCATTATACCGAAAATAAACAGGGACATAGGAATAAAGAAAAAGAACAAAACAAACCAAGTCCTTTAGCTAACCATTAGTACCCAAAATTAATAGGAAAGCACCTGCAATTACCAACAAGTGCATGCCAAACTACCACCTTTTCTCAGTTACATGTACTTTTAGCTTTTGTACAATAAATCATACACTTAATCGGTAACTCCAAATTACAAAATAAAAACAGATGTATATATATAAACCATTTAAACTTTATTTGTAAGGTGGGGATTATTAGAAGTTTTAGAGTTTAATAAAATGTATTGCATGATTTTCCTCAATTAAGATAACGTCAATATGAGATAAGACAAAATATTTGAGAAATTCCAGTGCTGAGCTTCAATATAAACTTCTGCAGGTAATCAAAATTTGATTTTGGGCAACCAGTAGGCATTGCATATTATATTGCTGTACCTTCCTAAACAGTAGACATTACTGAAATTATATACACCTCCCTTTAGCCCTGTTAATTTATCCGTACTTGAAAGAAGTCCTAAAATTTCGGAATCTATAGGCTCTCAAAATGTAAAACACAATAAATGAGATACAACTAAGTTGTATCCACAAAGCGGTCAAAAGTATTATAACAGACTTTTTTTTCCTTCTATCCAAAATCATAACATAACCAAATAGACAATAAAAATGAAGCTTTAAAGGATGAACCCCCACCATTTCTTTCTGTAAGGCTGTCACATACATATGTATATGTCTTAATGGAACCAGAAAATTTTTTTAATACTCAAACTTTCAACAACACAACACTTCGCTCGTGACCACTAAAGTTGTACTAAAATTTCAGCAATGAAAATAGGCTAATATAATAATGGTAATTACTTTTCCCCCTTTTATGAAGCTTGCCAATAACCAAAAGTTCTCTATGAACCCCATTTTCAGTTTTCAAATGCAGCAAGATAAAGGCAAAAAGTAAGCTCAAATAAGAGTTAGAATGACACGAGAAAGATAATGGTGATAAAACCCCTAAATGCCATGATTGAACCACAAATCTTAACCTCAAACAAAATAGTTTCAGCAAGCTAAAGTTACAATGCTAACTCTAAAAATATTAAACTCACACCACACTTACACTTTCCTCCATTTTAAAATACCAAACCAGAATTTTTCTTTCAAACACTTGTAAAAATCCTTTCAGGCCTTGAAACTCAACATTTACACCCTAAAAAAAAACACCTTCATCATTAGAATACACATACAACTCAACCCCTTTCTCAAAGGCCCAAAAACCACCATTTATACATTCCTAAACTAGTGCAGGAACTTTTCCAGCAGCTGGCATGAAAAGTGAACCATACCAGACTTGAGAATTAACAAATTTCACAACTTTTTTTGTTTATAAAATCAACAAGAGCACAACAAGGCACTCTACTGCTTGCCAAATTTTAAAGCACAAAAAGAAATGTGGTTCATGACAATTTTTGGCAACCAAAATCAATATTAAGAGCCAAAGTCTCATTTGAATGTAGCCTCTTACACACACAATTAAAACAGCCCCCAATCCCCATTGGGACCCAAAAATCTGAAAATAAACAATAGAAAAAGAAAGAAAAGCAAGCTCTAAGAATCATATATCACTAACCCAAGTTAGAGAGCACAAAACTCAAGTCAATATGCCATTTTTTGACCTTAAATTTCATAGAAACAGAGACACATACCAGCTTTATTTCAACTGACAACAAAAGTAATGGCTTTCAAAAGAAATCCCCTACCAAATCTGCTTTGGTGAATCCACTTATGCTTCTTTTTGGATTCTACTTCTGCTTCTACTCGGATTCTGCTTTTGCTTCTGTACTGATTATGCTTTTGCACTGATTCTGCTTTTGCTTCTGTGCGGATTTTGCTTCTGCTTCTTTTGCAAAAGTATTTTTTGCTCCCTTTGGAAGAAACACAAAATGAAGGAAGAGGTGCTATGGGGGAAGTAAGTCTGGCAGCTCCAAGGTGGGTAGGCTAGGTTTTTGGAAAGAAAAGAAATGTGCTTTGTGCAATTGTGTGTGCTGTAATGTGAGTGAGTAAGGGAATAGAGATTTTGGGTCCCTTCACTTATTATAAGAGTGTAGGTAATGGAAGAATTTCAGACAATGATAATGAGTGAACTCCCCCTCATGCAGTGGACGGAGCTAAAAGAAGTGGAGTATAGGGAATGAAGATGCTTAATGTTTCACTTATTGAGAATATAGGTGCTTTGATGTTAGTGGATTTTGTTAAGACATGTTGCAACAAAGGTATCAAGGTGGCTTTTATATGGTCTGTGCTTTGCATGAAGGAATTCAATGTGGTGGGATTGGCTTTAGTAAGGGCCTTATATCCTATCCACTACATCAATAAAAAAAAAAAGAATTGAAATACAAAACTAAACTGGAAAATAAAGGTAGTTTCTAGATAACTTGATTGGAATTTAAATCCAATACGTTAATATTTTTACTGTATATATATACACACACAATAGCAATCTATTTTCAATAATTTGGTATATTTTAAAATTTATAGTTTTTATGTAACAGTTATGGCGGTCAAATATAATAAAAAATACTGTACTCATATATACCATATCAAAATTAGTAATTTCACGTATAAAAGGACTAAAATAATATTTTAAATCATTCCAAGACTACAATTAAACACTATTTTCCATACACCATTGACTCAAATAAATTTTATCTTAAGGATAAGTCTTGAGATTGGGCTTTGGGAGGGGATATCTAAATTTTCAGAAAACATATAATCTTAAATTTTAAAATAATTAAAGACATCAATTAACATAATCATGTATTTTAATAAATTATTAAGAGCTAAAATTAATTAAGGAAGACTAATTATCCAGTAATTAATCAGTTAAGGTAATCAACTTGTAGTTAGACCCAGATGATCTTAATTAATCACAATAATCACACAATTAAGAAAAAAAATGAAAATCGGTATATTATATTTCTCCTATCTTTAAAAAATGTTTTGCTCATATAATTTGCTGCACCTACATGGTCAGACCATCATTATTGCATTCATGACTTTAGTCTTTTTTTTTTTCTGCAGGTCCTTCATGTTCTATCTGGATTTATCCTTGTTAAAAGTATTGCCCTGTCTCTTCATTAGATGCATTTGCTTTGGCTCAAACAAAAGACTGAAACTAAGGTTTACACTCCATACTCAAAGGACAAACAAGAGACCTATGAAAACAGGACAATCTTAGGAGTTGGTTTCTCTACAGACAATCTAGCTTGACTCATCTTATGACTCATCTTTGTGACTCTGCTTCGTGGTTTACATAGCTTACAATGGTTAAGGCTGACAAAATCTAAAAAGGAGAAATCGATTTAATAGGCATAGCGGGTCAAAATAGGAAGGGAAGGCAAACTTAGCACCAAAAATAGAAATACAAAGCTTGCTAATGACCAAATCATACCTAAGATCATCCCTCAAATGGACATAGATAGCTAGATAGGATAGAATTCAAAGCACATGACTAGTACGAGGTGATAGCTTGAGAGAAACAGGTCATTTTTTTTTTTTTAGAATTTTCAGGAAAGAGCGATGAACATAACTTGTCTTAAATTCAAAAAAAGTGCATAAGCTTTAAAGGGGTAATCTAACAGCACACAATTAACTAGAACCAAACAAGCACTAAATTGCTACTAAAACCAATTACAATTAAACAGATGGAATAGAAAAGGAATGGTCATGCATTACACAGGGGAATAAAAACTCAAGCAACAACAACATTTACAACAGACTTAGCAATGGAAGTGGAGGCAATCGCCTGAACGAAAGCCAAACAAAGACATATGCGAAGGATTCTTACAATCAAAGGGAATGAAGGGAAAGGGGATGAACCAGAGTAAGAAATATAATTAGAACCTTACCATGCTCCTTATCATTACCATGTACAAGATTGTCAGGCATGAGAGCGACTTTAGCATTGAGGACAGGGGCATCTTCCTTTAGTTGAGGCGGGTGGATAAGAGGTCAGGGATTCTTTGCATTAAATTGACGAGCCATGTGACCATGCTTTGGACACCTGGAGCATAAGCCTTTGTGATACGTGCATACATGACTCCTATGATTCCTATCACATTCTAGGTACTTGTCTTTCATAAGCGGGCTTTGAAGATTCTACGAGGATCTCTTGGGGTCTCCTATCCTTTTTGGCCACTAGATTGGAAAGGCTTCCTTTGTCACTGGATCTTAGACTTTCTCTTTGGGGCACTGAAGTTCTATTACGCCTTCCGGTTCATTCCTCTATCCTCTTTACTTCCTACGTGGCCAAAACTGTCAATCCTCACATAGCTTGTGCCAAGCCTTGAAGGGTGTTCTCAACATTCTCCAGGTTCGTCGGATAATCATCGAAATGAAGTCTAACATGCTTGCTTGGTGCCATTAATTCCAAAGTACACAAAACAAGAAATATTGAGGTGATCAAGCATAATACTTATGTTGTGTGATCTAGAAATCATGGTACACAAACAAAATGATCATCCATCTCTAAATCCTATAACCTGCCATCCAAATAAGGTTCAAAACAAGACATTTCTACCGTTATATGCTTTAGGAAGCAAAGGCAGTCCAATCCTCCAGCTCCATGAGAACCGAACTGCTCCGATACCAAAATGTAACGCCCTAAATTTTAACCTAATATACTCGAGTCGTATTTTAGTTAATTATTAGTTGTTTTCTAACTTTTTTAAATAAGTCTACGGAAAATATGACCCATTTTTTTTAAGGCTATGAACCACTCATACCTAGCTAATTGTCACTAGTCTATACTTATTGTCTCGATAAGCTAATTCACGACACTCAGAATCTGGGATAAGGGGCATAGGATCACCTTTCATAACCATTAATTCCTAAAGTCTAAAGGATTACCTCTTTGGGTTACCTCCCATAACTATTAATTCTTGGAGTCTAGAGGGTCATTTCCATGTGTCTTATGTCATCTTTAACCTTAATATATTATTTATAAATGCAATCATGAGCATAAAATTTCAATCACGTCTCATAACCAATCTTTTAAGTTGCTAGTATGCATTCACATATATCCTACTTGAATTAAAGTCATTGTATCATTAATTCAAGACAATTCCAGTACAATGGGAGATTTTTCACTCAAGTATCAAACAAACAAATTAACCCTCCATTATAACACAGTGCCATCTATTCGCAAAAAGAAGTCAACACCGCCACTTTAAAAGAGACAAGGCTGTCCCCAAAAATTTCAGCACCTCAAGACTTATTAATAATGTTTCTAGCTTGAAAATAAACATATTTTATTCACCCAAGCACAAGGGAAAACAAACGAAACCCAAGACCACCCATGGAACATCATAACTAAAAGTTGTAAGATCAAAGGGTTTCAAGGAAATGATCTTGATTTGCTAATGAGGATTAGGCATGTAGTTGAGTTTAAGAAAGCCTCTTCAACAATATCTCCCAAACCATAACAAGAATACATACCCAGACTCTAGTTTAGGATTTGCAATGATGTCCCATGCATATATATGCCTTAATGAAACCAGAAGATTTTTATAACAACTTTAATGATCAACAAGAGAAATGAGTAAAATGAAATAAAGTTCCAACACTTAGTTTAAGCATTTCACCAAAAGAATATTTTTAATCCTTAAACAAGCTCCTAGAAAACGTGGCTTTTATGGCATTTCATGGGTTTACTAAACGAAACTTTCAACTCACATACCCATGGTGACACGTTTAGGAAAAGAATAGGGAAACAACATATATCTGCAACCTTTTTCCAAGGAAATTAAGCAACCAGTACCGAAAGCAAGCCAAGTCACTTAGTTAGCCATTATACCAAAAATAAACAGGGACATAGGAATAAAGAGAAAGAACAAAACAAACCAAGTCCTTTAGCTAACCATCAGTACCCAAAATTAACAGGAAAGCACCTACAATTACCAACAAGTGCATGCCAAACTAACACCTTTTCTTAGTTACATATCCTTTTAGCTTTTGGACAATAAATCATACCCTTAATTGATAACTCCAAATTACAAAATAAAAACAGATTTATATATATAAACCATTTAAACTTTATTTGTGAGGTGGGGACTATTAGAAGTTTCAAAGTTTAATAAAATGTATTGCATGATTTTCCTCAATTAAGATAACGTTAATATGACATAGGACAAAATATTTGACAAATTCCCAGCGCTTAGCTTTAGAATACAACTTCTGCAGGTAATTAAAATTTGATTTTGTGCAACCAGCAGGCATTGTAGATTATATTGTTATACCTTCCTAAACCGCATATAAAGATGTTATTATTGAAATTATATACACTTCCCTTTAGCCTTGTTAGTTTATCTGTACCTGAAAGAAGTCCTAAAATTTTAGAATCTATAGGCTCTTAAAAATTAAAACATAATAACTGAGATACAACTAAGTTCTATCCACAAAGCAGTCAAAAGTATTAGAACATTTTTTTTTTCTTCTTTTTATCCAAAATCATAACATAACCACTTGTTTACTAGTCACAAGTGTTAGCTTGGAGAGGCTAGTACAAGAGTACTCAAGGTTCAGCTTGAAGAGGCTGGTAAATCACTACTTGGTTTAGCTTGGAAAGGTTGGTGAATAACTACTCAATTTGTGATAGTAAGGGTTGTCTGCTGGTCACAAATGAGAGCTTTGGAATGCTAATGTAAAGGCTATCCAATTTTTCTTTCTCGGGTTGAGAAAGATGTTTAGTGCAACTCCCACATCGGCACCTCAAGGAAGTCCATGGGCATCGCCATTAACCTTGTCTGAAGACGAGATGGAAAGAAAGAGAGAGGATGAGAAACTTATGCAAGAATCTCACTAGGGCTTTCCATCTCCACACACGTGTCATTATCATCGTCCCCAGAAACCTTGGGTTTCATTATGAAAATAGTGGTCATAAGTAAATTTCATTTATTAAGTTGCGAATACCATTAGTCGAGGCCCATATTTTAGCATGAATCTTAATGTCATGAATGCATTATACCTCATTATGAATGCATGACAATGCTATATACAAGAATCATAATGAATCAATATGGCATAGAGAGCATAAACCATTGTAACATAATCTTTCCTCTTTACTTTCCTAGGTGACTTAACTTATTGACCTTTCTTTCAAAAAGGCCACCCTAATACCCTCTCCCACTTGAGAGTTCTAAGGTTATGAGCTCATACTTAACAAGTTGTCACTAGTCTATACTTATTATCTCGATAAGCTAATTCATGACTCTCAGAATGCGGGATAGGGGGCATAGGATCACCTTTAATAACTATTAATTCCTAGAGTCTAAAGGAACACCTCTTTTGGGTCACCTCTTATAACCATTAATTCCTGGAGTCTGAAGGACCTCCTTATTGGATCACCTCTCATAACCATTAATTCTTAGAGTCTAGAGGGTCATTTCCATGTGTCTTATATCATCTTTAATCTTAATATATTATTTACAGATGCAATCATGAGCATAAAATTTCAATCACATCTCATAACCAATCTTTTAAGTTGCTAGCATGCATTCACATACATTGTACTTGAATTAAAGTCATTGTATCATTAATTCAAGACAATTCCAATACAATGGTAGATTTTTCACTCAAGTATCAAACAAACAAATTAACCCTCCATTATAACACAGTGCCACCTATTCCCAAAAAGAAGTCAACACCGCCACTTTAAAAGAGACAAGGCTCCTTGTAACGACTCGTCTATCTGTATTTTCTCTGATAAAATAATTAACTGTGAGTAATCAATAGGGATATGTATAACTCACACATAATAAAGCTTAGGGTTGTGTATAACTTACACATAATGCACTCCCCTAAACACCCGCTTAGAAAACATTCTTAGGGATGTGTATAACTCACACATAATAAAGCTACCTAACAAAGCAAGATGAAAATCCTCGCCACCAAGAGTATACATGAACAAATGGTGTAATTTGCACAAGAACTATAGACACAATATCGAAGAATATAGAGGTCTCATGAGCCAAATTGAAAAGATAATGGGACAAGGTCGCTTGAATAAATATGTTGCTTGGAAGGACAAGGGTAAAGGTTGAGCCAATAACAGAGGAAAGAAGTGTGGTTTTAGCAAAAGACCGAGGTCACATCCTTTTCCACAAGATGCCAACAAAGAAGCAATTCTCAATATAACATTGACATTAGAGGCATCATAGAATATATTATTGTTGGATTCGTCGAAGGACAAGAGTCTAGCTAGCATTAAATCTGGGCTATCATGAACATTGAGCCTACCACAGCTCAGTGTAAGCTGGAAGGAAATCCGATCATTTCATTCTCCAACAATAATTACAAAGATGTAGATTGCAACAAACATGAGCTTGTAGTCATCTCTGTACTCATCGAAATTACATTGTTAGAAAAGTGCTCATTGACCAAGGGAGCTTGGCAAAAATCTTGTACTTGACCACTCTTATGACGATGCATGTAACATCCTAATTTTTAACCTAATACTCCTAGCACATATTTTAGGTTAACCATTAGTCTATTACTCTTTTAGTCTCATTCTTAAAACTTTTCTTTACTAAAATACTTAGCAGAAAATACGAATAAATTTTTCTTTTTGAAACTTGAAAACATAACGCGAGCCATGCGCTAACCTAACGTTCATCATAACTATAACGTACAAGAAAAAGTAATCACACCATACATAATCATGAAATATAGTATTATACATAACAACATAATTTCATCACATCTTCATAGATACATAAATTACTGGCATAATTGTACCATCATTCACATCAAAACATGCATGTATATATGAACTGTTCTTTATCCATCTACAAGGTTGGATAAGTATTGTAACACCCTAATTCTCTTTAGAAATTAAATGAGGTTTATTAATGAAAATTTTAAGATTTTGATAGATGTAAAAATGATGAGAAGGATTCAAGGAAGCAAAAAAAAAAAACATGAATAGTATTTTGCAAGCCCCGCAAGCCCGCCGAGACAGCCGAAATCCTAGAATTGGACCCTGGAGATGCCCAAAATTGAGAAATTATATGATTATGGTTAGAAATAGGTAGAATTAAAGATTTTATACCCAAAAATATTTTCGGGCAATGTTTGATTGCCCGGGT
The DNA here is from genome assembly GCA_031216125.1 of Dalbergia cochinchinensis. Classification (NCBI taxonomy): domain Eukaryota; kingdom Viridiplantae; phylum Streptophyta; class Magnoliopsida; order Fabales; family Fabaceae; genus Dalbergia; species Dalbergia cochinchinensis. Next base: position 29,037,793 of record CM062371.1, read on the forward strand.
ACACTATTTCACCCGTTCGGTGAAATTTCGGTGTGTGATTTCTAACCTCGAAAACTAGTTACATCTCTACAAAACAAATGAACCTATCTTTTAAAATCAAATAAATGGCTAGGATTTAATCTTGAATTACAAGATTGAATCACAACCATTCATTTTACTTTATTGGATGATAACTATCTAAATATATATATATAATATTCATAACTTTTACTATAAGATAAACATGACTTGATTAGCTTCTTTAAGAAGCTCATTTCAGCCAACCCAAGGGGAGAGAACTCAGCTGCCTTCCTCCATAGCCAAGAGCTTCATCTTGGTTTTGATTTCCATATATACTAGCGTAGAGTCCTTAAAATCAAAACTTTCCTTCATTAAAGTTGTTCTACACCTCAAACTCTACAATTCTAACCGATCAAAATTCTAATTCTCCATCAATTTTCACCTTGGTCCCTCACTCCCTCACTGCCTAGGGGAGGTTTGGTGTGTGATTAGGAGCTCTCAAGATGAAGGGAGGTCAAGTAGAACACTTTTGAAGCAAGGAACTCAAAAGCTCTCAAAGTAGGGTTTAATTGCTCTCTTTTGTTTCAAAATTTATTCTGAAAAGTTCTTACTGATTCTGCCCGAAATTTTTGATTTTTTTGGTTGATAATATGTTGATATTGATGTACTAATTTTGGTGGGGTGTTTGGTGTTGTGGAAAAATCATTTTTATCACAAGAGATTTTGAATTGATTTGCTGGATTTTCGGATTTCAATAGGGCAGGGTTTGTGAATGAATTTTCTGGTACAATTGTGTTCATTTTTATGAGCTGTAAAAATTATAGGTTGAAGCTAATATCCTAAGGAAACATCTGAAAAATTTTGTGGTGCATGATAAATACTTTTACTTCCTAAGAAAAATCAAGAACCGAATTAGTACTCATGCTATCTAGATTTCTGAATCTGAAGCAGGAAAATTATATGATTTTATTATCATAGTAAATGAGTGATTTCTCTTTTAAATTTTTATAGGGGGTTAATAACATCTTGAATTGTACCTGTAAATTTTATCTTGGGTTGATTCCATCATATGATAAATTTAAAAATTAGGAGAACCCTGTTGTAACATCCTAATTTTTAACCCAATACTCTAGAACATACTTAGGTTAATCATTAGTTTGTTACTTCATAGTTCTCAATTTTACTTAGAAATACTTAGCGGAAAATATGGGTAATTTTTTTTTGAAAGACAAAGTGAGAGCCGCGTGATGCGATATATCATGTAACGATCAAAACATACATCTCATAACGTTATAGCATAAGGCACACCATGAATAATACTGAATATCATCTCATATATATATAACTTGCCCACTTATAAGTGTGGGACTTAATTTAGTACAAGGGAAGTACATGAAAGGAAATACAACATAAACATAAACACGATCTACTCCCCTACTCGAGTGCATCTAATGGGATAACCTCAAATCAAAAGAAGGTTCATCCCCATCTAAGTGGTGTGTGCTCTAACCGGGTACTCCATCGGTTGGTCGTCACCTCCTACTGACGTCCATCTCGCGAACGAGGCAGATATCCGGGAAACTGGGCGAGCTCTTCGGGCGTAAAGAGGCGGAACGGGGATCGAGAGTGACCCCCGCGGTGTGGCCGCATCTCCTGTCGCCGTGCAAGTCGTGGCTGAGTCACGGTATCCTCACTGCCCTCCCTCATCAATGGTGGAGAGGGGGCAGAGCTCTTGCTATATGGATGGGTCGGCAGGTCCTCGGATGGGTCGGTCTCCGAGAAGTAGGTCCGGGGCACGTACTCGGGATAGTCTCGCATGGCTAAGGCGGCGGTGTGCATGCGGAGCACTCTCTCGTCATGCGTACGCGCACGCTCAAAAACCCACTCGTCGTTGCCATATGGTGCAGTCGGGGAGAAGCGATGGGTGTGCACGGGATGAACGAAGGGGTGTCCTACGAACATGAAAACCCGCACCGTGCACTGCCCCTCAAAATGGTATGACCCGTGAGCCGGGTCATAGTGCACCTCCCATGTCGGGGTATCCATGAACACTACGAACGTCGCCATCTGAAGACGTGACGGAAAGAAAGAGATAGAGGGAGTGAGAATCTTGCTAAAGAGTCTCAGTAGGGCCTCCTACTACCTAGGTGTCATCATCTACGTCCTCAGGAACCTTGGGTTTAATTATACAAAATGACTGAACAAGCATTAAGTTCATTTTAAACTTTAGAAATATACTTTAGCCAAGGTCCATTCATTTTAGGATGATCTTAATGTCATGAATGCAACATAATAGAAGATGTATGCATGGTACTACCTAATGCACATACATAAGACATAACATCAAGCCTCATCATACTTAGTGGCATAAAGTGGCAATAGAAACATTCATATGGGACAAACGTAGTGACATAATCATAATCATGAAACATCTCTTCCTCATAGGCCACCTTAAAAGACAATCGAACTGGGGGTGCTCGGCCGAACCGGTGTCACCCAGAACGTGTCACATATCTAGGTTATGAGCTCATACCTTAACTAATCGTCACTAGTTCTTACTTACCACTTAACGATAAGCGTATCATAAATCATAAATCCCGACTATCTGAGTACGGGTTAGGGGGCAATTCTCTTAGGGGTGCTCGGCCGAACCGGTGTCACCTAAGAGTATAAAATGGTACCGATGTCACATGGGTTCTATGGAGGTGCTCGGCCGAACCGGTGTCATCCTAGAACCCGTCTTAGTACCTTAATTTTCAAAAATCTCTTTAAGTCCCCAAATTCGTCGGGAATTCGGCGGCACGATGGCATTACGCCGAATTCCTTCCAAATTTGCTTTATGCCACATAAACATATGTCCTCATGAATTCCTCATATGAATAACATCATCATCATTTACATACCACATACATCATCATGGAACATTCAACCGTTTATCCTTACGGTAGCTTATGCTTTGACCCTTACGGGTCTTAATCATGAGATATGGTTCTCTAACATCCGTCGCTCATATTATATGCACCTAAGGGCTCATAATTAAGCATCATTCATAATCATCATGTTCACACTTAAATCTGAACAGCATAGGGCAGAATTCCTAACTTGTGATTACGGGGTTCTAGAACTTACGTTTTAGACCCTTTCTTGGTTCCGTCTTCGCCTAAGGCGCTATGAATCAAATCTAAATCAATTATGAGGCATTCCTATGCTTAAGGACTAATTATTAATCACGCTTATCATGTTGTAAGGGTGCTGGACAGAATCCAGAAGAATAAACGTTCTAAGAGTTCTAAACTTGCACTTTTACGATTTTCTAGTTACTAGTTTCCCTATAGGTGCTAGAATTCGATTCTAATCCAAATGTTACCAAGTTTTTCATGTCTAAACAATCCCAATCTGATTAAGCTCCCATTAAAATAGTTTGGATAAGTTCCATAAACAAATGGGTCAAAACTATGTTAAATTCTTGCTTTACGGTATTTCTAGTTAGCTAGTTTCTTACTTATTATGCATAGAATCATTTCTACATCATCGTATGATATTTTCACACATTCTAACACATCATAACATCATCATACAGCATCACACTCATCATATCAGAACCGAAAACATTTAGCTTTAGTAAAGGATTTAAATTGACATTTCTAGGTACATAAGTTAACTAGTTTCTCTTGGAATCAATTTAGAATTTCTAAAACTCTTTGCAAATCATTTTAATTCATCAAGAGGCTAAGAGAAGCCTTAGGTCAATGACCAAAATATATTTCATCTCCTAAAAGGGAATAAAGTCATATCTCATGACAACATAACCTTGAAAAGGTTTGTAAAGCTTTAAGGAAAACTTAGAACATAGACTATTGGTCCTTGTAGCTAGATGAAAACTCATTGCAAGTCCATCATCACTACTTGGCCGAAAATATGCATTCAAAGAATGGTTTCACATTAAACTTTAACTTGGAATGAAATGGGCAAGCCTTTGAGCTCTAGGTTCTTAAGTTACGACATAAAATAAACGTGCTCATGCTTTTCATTTTTAATCTTGCTTACAAAATAAAGTGATGACTTAAATTAAATATGCAAGGCATAAACTTAATCGTGCAAGCTTGAAAGTAAATATGCGAGGCATAAACTTAAACATGCAAGCTTGAAAGTAAATGTGCAAGGTTCAATTCTTTATTTTAGTGCTCTTGGCCCAACAACAATCGACTTTAAGGCCGAAATAGATAGGCATTCGAGAGATTAATTAGGTGGTAATGCAAGTTTAATTCTTTATTTTAGTACTCTAGGCCCAACAACAATCGACTTTAAGACCGAAATAGAAAGGCTTTGAGAATTAAATTAAGTAATGATGCAAGTTCCATTTTAATCTTTATGTTCTTAGGTGATAGCTTGAAAGTAAAGATGCATAGCGAGAATGTAAATATGAGTGCAAGCATAAAATAAATTATGCAAGTTCATTTTATCTTTCTAGAGCTCTTAACAAGACTTTAAAGGAACATAAACCTCAACCCGAATTCATCAAACCAAGATAAAGTAAAGTCTAGAGTTCTTAGAACTCAACATAACATTTTTAGAAATCAAAACATTTTGCATGTAAAAGAAAAGGAAATGGCCGAAATTTCAAGGAACAAAAAGAGCATTTTGAAACTCTAGAGTCCATGATCTTGATGATATATTAACACCAACATCATGAGACCTCATCATTGAGTCCTTAGAACCATTTTAAAACACCATCAAAACTAAAGTTCTCAAGAGTTCAAGAGAGGAAAAACTAGAAACATTTTTGCTCAAGAACAAAGATCAAGCTCTAGAGTTTGTTTCAAGCGATGAAAATCATTATGAAACTCTCATAATCAAGCTCTCATTTCTTTGAACTTCAAGGCCCATGGCCGAAAATGAGAAAGAACAAGGAAAGGAAAAGAAGTTCTAAAAAGAATCAAGAGAAACTATGACCATAAAGCTTAGAACAAGAACTTTAAAGAAAGGAATACATGAAAGGAAATCCCTACTTGATGTAATGAACTTGAAGATGGAAGAAGAAGATGAAGATGATGAAGAACTCCAAGAACTTGAAGAACACAAGAGCTTTGAGAGAAAAAGAAAAGCTTTGAGTGTTCCTAAACTTAGCAAATGATCTAAAAGTGGTGCAAGCTCCTCAAGGCATTCTATTTATAGAGAAATGAAACGAATGAAGTGTGTGAATGGGCTGATGAGTTTCGGCCATGAGGGTGCAGAATGGAGGCATCCATGAGTTCCATGAGGTGAGATAATGTGGTCTTGAGACATGGTGAGATATGGTTCAAAGCATGGTGAGGTATGGTTCAAAGTATGGCTTCAAGCATGGTTCTTTGGGTGAGAAACAATTCAACATGTGGTCAATGGGGGTGAGAATTTCGGCCATGTGCATCAGATTTGGGGGAGGATTAGTTTGCATTTTAATTGTGGTTTAGTGTTGTGTTTAGGTGTATCTTTGATTATGCTTAAGATTAGGAATTTGTAAGAAAGTGTTTAGGTAAGGAAAATGGATAATTAGGATGGTCTAGACATAATTAAGGAGTGGTCTTGCACCATTAGTGAGTTAGATCCTCAATTTAGAGTCTAAACAACTCTAGACACATTTCCTTAATTTAAGGAATTGGAGAGAGAAAACACTATTTAAGATTCCAAGACTAGGAATCTTGAGTTCTAAAAAGAGATTTAAGTTTAATCTAAGTAATTTTAGGTTCTAATTAACTTTAATAAATTATTTTGACTCTAGATTAATTAGGAAAATTAATTAATCTTCGTTTAGAGCCTAATATTGCTTAGGTTTGCTTAATTACGTCATTAAGCTTAAAAACACTATTCTAGGGGCAAAATCGTAATTTTACACTAAAACTGCCCGGGACCACCGGGACTTGACCAAAGACCTCGAGACACATGAAAACATGTTTTTAAACCTTTGAGGAAAGTTTCGGACTCAAACGGCACTTCTACCCGCGTAAAACGCTATAGGGGTATTTTGGTCATTTTGACCCGAAACTGCGGAAAACGAGATTTTCACTTCCGGAAGCATTCAAAGGCCATTCAATCCCCTTCAAACATTGAGTTGACCCTTCGAGGATGACCGAGTTGGTTACCTCGACTGGTCGAGAAATAACCTCAGGGGCATTTTGGTCATTTCCCTCAGACAGAAAAATCGGGGTGTTACACCTGTCCTAGACTGTGAAAAGGTGTGCTGTGACCACTAAATTTATAAAATTTAGTGACATGGTTATAGAACTCCTATCGTTATGAAAATTTTACAGGATCTTTTAGACATATGGAGGTGTCATAGAGAATTTTTGTGACTTTTGACTTGGTAGTTTGATATGGAAATTAATTTTGAATTCTAGAGTGATAAATCTGCTGATTGCTGAAAATGGTAAGAATGCCTTGAACTAATGATAGAATGGCTTTAGTTGCAAGTATATACCATGTTAATGCATGTTAATTTTTTAAAAGAAATGTTGATGAGATATGGATGAGACTCCAACATAATTGTATGCCTACCTGTGATCTAAACAGATCTTTGAAAAGAGAAGTACACTATGTGATTATTGTGAGGATAAAGGAAAAGAAAAGAAAAATAACATGACTTTTAGTTGTGCAATTTTTTTAACATACATGGAAAATAGAAACAAGGCTTGTGTGGTTAAGAGGGGAAGACAAAAGTAAGAGCTTCCCTAGGAATTTGATGAGTCGATAGACATATTGATATATAGGAATGAGTTCATGTCCTAGTAATCAATAGTTCTTGTAGAATGACTACACTACAGATGCCACTTGATATGAGATTAAGCCTTCTCTATGTTAATGAAAAGAGATAATTGCATTAAGTTGAATTCCATGAGTTACAAGAAAAAAAAACACCTGATTATTACCATTTTGCATTCGACTTTATATGAATTATGCACATTAGTATTTATGCATATAATTTAGCATGATTAATTCAATATGAATGAATTTACTGGTTATATTATGTTCACATTGGAGGGAGTACCCTACTGAGAATTTTATAATATTCTCATCCCTATGGTTTTATTTACTTTGTATTATTCAGATCCAGCAGATGCCATCACTAGTATTTTACCTTGACTCGCCATAGTGGGTGTGGCATTATGATCCTGTTCTCGACTCTCTTTATGTAGTGGGTTACTCGTAAGTTTGTGCTTATGTTTTTTTCGGTCGTTCTTTTAGTACCTTTGTATTTACAGCTGATTTTGACCCGGCTTTCCCTTATGATGGTGTGCCTCTCCACTTGGCACATCCTGTGATATTTGATGTGTAACACCCTAAAAATTATTTAAAAATTAATTTGAGCTTTATTAATCATAATTTCAAAAATTTTATAATTTGAACAATGATGAGGACGATCCAATGGATTTGTAAAAAAAAAAATATGAATAGTGTTTTGCGGGCCCCACAGGCCCGCCGGGACAGCTGAAACCCTAGAATTGGGCCTCGGAGATGCTTGAAACTAAGAAATTATAATATTAAGATTATAAATGAGTAGGAATAAAGATTTCATACCTAGAATTAATTTTTCAAGCAATGTTTGATTACCCGGGTACACTATTTTACTCGATCAGTAAAATTTCGGTGTGCGGTTTCTAACACCGTAAAAGCTACTTAGTGGCTAAGTAAGCTTTATCAACCACTTTATGCCAAGTGGATGACAAGGATTGAAAATTGAAAATCGAGTTTTAATCATGGCCTTTCATTTATTAATATTTTACTCGGGTGCTCATATCTCACCCGTTCGGTATGATTTTGGTGTGCGATTTTGACACTGTAAAAGCTATTTATTCTACAAGTTAAAGAAAGCCACTTATCTCGAGCCAAGTGGCTGACCAAGATTCATTCTTTTACCAACAAACCAAATCTTAGCCATCCATTTTTCTTTGGTCAAAGATTATTTAATTATACAATATAATACTCATTCTTTTATGTATAACAAGATAACCACAAGCCAAGCTTCTTCAAGAAGCTCAAAATTTTGTGCATCGTGCTGTAAGGAGAAGGAAACTAGGTTTCCCCATGTCCAAGAGCTCAAACTTCACTTCAAATGCCAAAAACACTAGCCCAGAGTTGATAAAACACTAAACTTCCTTCACTAAACTTATTCTACACATCAATACCTACAAATCTAACCGATTGGAATTTTAATTCCTCATCAATCCTAACCTTGGTATCTCATACATCACTGATTAAGAAAGGGCTTGGTGCTGATTTGGTGGCCTTGAGTTGAGCAAAATCAATCTTGAAGCATCCTTTGGAGCCAAGATCCCTAAAGTCATCAAAGTAGGGTTTCTTTGGTCTTTTCTTTCCAATTTTATGCTGGACTTTTCTGATTGTGTTTGGTCCAAAATTTCTAGATATATTGGTTGATAATATGTTGATATTGATGTATTAATTTTGGTGGAGTGTTTGGGGTTGTGTAAAAATCATTTTTATCAAAAGAGATTCTGAAGTGGTTTGCTTTATTTTCAGTTTTCCTACTGGCAGTGATTGTTCATGAATTTTCTAAGGGAATTGTGGGTGTTTTCATGAGCTATAAAAATTATATGTTGAAGGTAACATCCTAGGATAGTTCCATGAATTTTTTTGAGCTCTGGTTTTGACTCCTAGCACCTTGAGAAATTCAAGAACCGAAGTGGTAACTATGCTGCCTGAAATGTTGAATCTGAAGCTGTGAATTTGTGAAATTTTATTAACCTAGTAAATGGTCGAATTATGAGCTGAAATACAGGATATTAAGGACATATTGAAGTCCAACCCAAAATTTTTATATGATTTTATATGATCATTTGGTAGGGTAATAAAATTAGAAACTATGGCTGTTGGCTGTAAATAGGGGGTTTCTAACCTCCGAAGTTGTCTAATTTTGTTGACATATTTAGAGAATTCTTTTTGTTATTAAATTTTTATGGAACCTTGTGGACACATTGAGGTGTCATTGAGAATTTTTATAGCATTTGAATTGATCATTTGGTATGAGAAATAAATTATGCTACTTAAGTGAAAAATCTGCCAATGTGCTGAAGTTGTGATGATGCCTTGAATTAGTGACCTAATGGCATTTGGTTCAAGTTTATGTGTATGAATGCATGCCATGAACTTCCAAGATTATGTTATGAGAATTGAATGAATAATATATATAGGTTTGAAGTATTATGAGATTAGAGAATTATGCTCATGCATATAGAAATGTGATGCATGTATATGTGAGCTTGAGGATGGTGTATGTGGTAAGTGAAATATAAAGTCTCCTTTAACGTAAAAGGGCACGGCAAAGTCCCTTTTAATATAAAAAGGGCACGAAGAAGTCCCTTTTAATATGTAAAGGGCACGAAAATGTCCCCTTTTGTTTATCAAGGGCACGGGAGAGGTCCCCTTTTGTTTATAAAAGGCAAGGGAAAGGTCCCCATTAGGGCACGAAAAAGTCCCCTTTATTATGTCAAGGGCACGAAAAGATCATTGTAATTGCCATATGTATATGTATATCTTGTTAAATTATTGGTCTTGAAGGAATTCCTATGATGTTGAATGTTATGAAATACATGTTTTAAGTGATTGAATGATAAAAGAGACCCACTTTGGAAAGGTGATTTTATAATTTTAAAATGAACATTTGATATGTACATATTGCATGCTCACGTTTTCTTAATAAACCGAAGTGGCTGGGTTGATGACGATGACATTATGAATGTGTAATTGGGGAGTTACCCTATTGAGAATTTTAGAATTCTTACTCTATGTTTTTGTGTTTCCCATGTCGTCTCCAGGTTGATGCAGAGAACTGAGGGACTGCTATGCAAAAGAACTCGGAAGTACAATAGTGTAGTAGTTAATACTTTTATCATGTTGTATTTAGTGGAATAGATAGGTGTGTAAATATGTTAGAGAACAAAGGTGTATTAAAGCTCATAGAAGAGCTTCCCTTATGTAGTTAACTCTGTATTAAATAAATAGTTTGGTTTCATTGCTATATATTTTAGTATAATTATGAACTAGTTATCTCGTGAACCAACCAAACTGGCTATAGATATTTAAGAAAGGTCTACTAATTTATAAGTAACAACTCTCAAGTATTATGTCATAACTTAAGGATGATGTTGTACTTGGGAGGATGTTACATGATGTCCCACCTGCACCACCAACACCCCCTCCAATAGATGATCCCCCTTCCTCCTCGTCTTCAGATTCTGACCCACTTGAGGGTCCTGATGCCCTTGGCGGAGGTGAGGCTATCATACCGATGGCCAATGGTTTCATCTAGTAGGACATGAGATCTTCAGGGACTCCTGATATGTATATAGTGGTAGTTTAGTACTAGAGCCTTGCTAGCCTGCAGATTTGATCTTATTAAATGTTATGAGGTCCAATTCTGGTTGTATAAAATTTTGCTGGACCTTGACTTTGAGCAGGTTAGACTAGATACTGGAGATGTTTCTTTCCTTTTTGGTGAACTGAGTTCCTGACTAGCTTAGACATTAACTAGTGGGTTTCTCAGTACAATGTACATATTGTAAACTTAAAAATGATGTTTATATATGTATATACGAGTTTAGCCATATATGTGTCTGAATTATTTGTTTTCACTTCTTTCGACTAGTATAGATTATGAAGATACGTAATACTTTTCTAATTACTATATTGATACTCGAGTAAAGTATGATAATTAGGATGGTGTTACAAGTATCAGCCCAAAGGCTAGACTATCTATGCTTCCGCAGCGACCCTCTGCTCTATTTGCTAGAGTGACCCTTAAACACGAGCCTTAGAAGAAGTCACGAACCTCATTGTTATCCTCGTCTGGAAACAACACGGAAGAAAAGAAAGGGGTGGGAAACTCATTCAAGATTCTCAGTAGGGATTTTCGACTCTAACACAAGTGTCATCGTCATCGTCCGCAGCCACCTCGGTTTTAATTATAAAAAACGTGTGCATGCATAACATTCAATTTTAAAGTTCTCAAATCTATTTCTCTGAAGTAGGTGTCTTTTAACATGAGCCTTAATATTATGAATACAATAGATATAATATGTATGCTTGGCCATGTCTTAAGTGCACAAGTAACATGCGTAAACATAATAAATCATATAAACATCTATCATGCAAGGAGATGCAATGAAATTCCATGATGTAATGCTTTCTCATGATTGAACATCTCATGTTTCCTTTTCTTGATTTCCACCATTTTAAACATCATCATCTTAAGTCCAACCTCAACACCGTCCCTAGTGATTATAAACATGACACCATAAACTACACCTCACCTATTGCTTAAGAATAAGCTCATACCTAACTAGCTGTCGCTAGATTTACATGGGGAAAAATAAAAAAGGGGGTATACATAACTTTCTTGGATCACCTATCTTAGGATCATTTCCTTCTTTGAAACACTCTACTAGTATCTAGTACATAGTGAATTGTCCGCTTTGGCAAGCTCATTGTCAATACCCTCACGGATTTGCTTCCTCCCCACCGGAGCGAGAGAAATGTGTCTCAGTACTATGCCACATACTTTCATATTACTTTAACATATGCATCTCAAATACTTCAATTGTATTCATAACATATCGAATGAAATCATTTCATAACTTTCATGAGTATATCAAACCATAAACATGCTAGACAATAACATCATATAAATCATCTAACATCACATGAGTTCATCATCTCATATCATAGACACATATTCATTCCCTTAAACAGCCAAACCCCTAAATTGGATAATTCTAACTTTCAAATTATTCTCTTATGCATCCAAGGGATTGGTTATCATTGTTACCACTATTCATTAGTCACAATAACATAATTATTCATGGCTGGACAACATAGGCAGAAAATGAAATTTAATGAGTTACGATGTTCTAAAAGTTACGTTTTACGCCTTTTCTCATTACCAGTTTTTTCTATGATGCTAAAATTAATATCTAAACCATTTATGAGTGATTCCCACCTATTCAAGCTAATTAAAACACATATCTACACCCTTTAGTCGTGCTGAAACAAAATCCATATTTTCAATTTTCTAGGTGTTCCAACTTTCTTATTTTTGACCCTTTCGAGTTTTATAGTCTTTCCTAAGGTTCTATAATTAATTCCTAAATCAATTATGAGTATTTCCTACACATATACACTTAATATAACTCACTTCTACTATTTTTAATCATGCTAAAACAGAATCCATAGTTTCCATCCTTAAGAGCTCTAAAAATCACATTTTTACGATTTTCCACTTACTAGTTTTCCCTTTAGGTGCTAAAATCAATTTTTCCTCAAATGCTACCAAGTTTCCATGGTTAAACCATCCCAAACAGAATCTTATCATATTAAAACAGTTTTGATAGAAGCCAAACCTAAATGGGTCAAGGACTTGCAAAATCACAACTTTACGGTTTCTCTAGAAAGCTAGTTCCTTTCCTAACGTATATAGAGTAGTTCCCACCTCAATAATTATAATGTCTACACATTCTAGCACATCAAAATAGCATCATACCACAGTCAACATGTCAAGGCAGAACCGAAATGTTAAGTTCCAAAATCTAATGCATATAAATTGCTAGTTTCTCTTGGAATCATTTTAGGACTTCTAAAACTATTTTAAAACTAATTTATTTTATCAAAAACTTGAGAATGTAATGCAAGGGCAGTAACTTATTCAAATCATTCATGAAAGAGGTTTAATCCGAAAAATTATGTCTACAACACTTCTTGAGCTCACCTATGCTTAAAAAGATGTTAAAACATAGTCCATTGGCAGTTATGGCTAAATGAAACTTATTCTATGTAACGCCCTGATTTTCTGTCTGAGAGAAAAATGACCAAAATGCCTCTAAGGTCATTTTTTGCCCGGAATTCGAGGATAGCCGGCCCAACAGTCCTCAAAGGGTCAACTCAATGTTTGAAGGGGATTAGATGGTCCTTGAGTGATTTTGAAAATGAAAATCTTGTTTTCTGCAGTTTCGGGTCAAAATGACCAAAATACCCTTATAGCTTTTTTATGTGGGTAAAGGTGCCGTTCGAGCTCGAAATTTTCCCCGAGGGTGTAAAACGATGTTTTCATGTGTTTAAAAGTATTTATTTAAGTCCCGGTGGTCCTGGCCAGTTTTTGTGCAAAATTATGATTTTGCCTCTGGAATAGTGCCGTTTGAGCTTAATGATATAATTAAGCAAATCTAAACAATATTAGGCTCTAATCGAAGATTAATTAATTTTCATAATTAATCTAGAGTCAAAATAAGTTACTAAAATTAATTAGAACCTAAAATTGCTTAGATTAAACCTAAATCTCTTTTTAAAACTCAAGATTTCTAGTTTTGGAATCTTGAATGGTGTTTGAATAGTGTTTTCTCTCTCCAATCTCCCTAAATCAAGGAATTGTGTTGGCATTGGATTCCTAGTTAATGGAGTTTGACTCTATTAATTTAGTAAGACCACCTCCTAAATCTAGTCTTACAAGTCTCTAATTAACTATTACCTCATCTAAACACTTATTTAGCAATTCTTAATCCTAAGTCTAATCAAAACTACACCTAAACACATATCCTAACTCACAATTAAGGAACAACTTGTTCCCCAAGTTCTTCTAGAAAGGCATGGCCACCCATACCTCCCTCATGGCCACCTATACCACATCATGCCTACACCATGCTTAGGCCTATGCTTCAACCCATACTTGACCATACCTTTAAATGACTACAACCATACCTTGAAGAAGATATTTTCCTTCCTTTTCCCTCCATATAGTTTCAGTCACCCTTCCCTCTCCATGCATCCTCATTTGTTTCATTTCCTTATAAATACATATGCAAATAGACTTGTGAGAACCTTTAGATCATTTGCTAAGTTTTGAGTTTTCAAGAGCAATTTCAAATTCTTCCTTTTTCTTTCAAATTCTCTTAAGCTCAAGAACTCTTTTTCTTTCTCATCTTCTTCATCTTCTTCAAGCCCACATAGATCCACTACACCTCAGCCTCATATCACTGCCTCTCAACTATATACCATCCTTTAAACACAAAAGCTCAAAACAAACATCTCACCTTCTTTTTCTTCCTCCTTTGGCTGAATCTTCTAGCTCACTTGGAAAGAAGTTTTTCTTCTCATTTCACTTCAAGAACCAAGCTTTCCTCTTCATCACTTGGTAGAGATTTTTGCTCTTTAAAGTTTTATCTTTTAAAGCTTTGTTAAAAATGAGTTTTGTTAGTTTCTCTTAGCTTTTAGAACTTCTTTTCCTTTTTTTATTTTTCGGCCTTGGAGCCTTTCCTTTAAAATGAAAAAGTTGGCTTGATAATGAGGTTTCAAGATAATGGTCTTATGGTTAACATTTGAGAAACCTCTAAAGCTTGAAACTTAGTTTTGATCTTAACACATTTTGGTGTTTCCTTTCTTCTTCTTCAACGTTAGTTTCGATTTTCCTTTCCTTTTCTTTCCTCTTGGTTTTGGCCTTGTTTTCCTTTTCTTTGACGTTTAAAGGTTTTGTTTAAAGATAGTTATTGGATGATTTGATTCCTTTAAGTCCATTTCCTTGAGCTTAATGATAATGTTCAAAACCATAAGACTTCTTTGAAAACCTTGGTACAAGAACTCTAAAGATCACTTTGCCTTGATAAGATATGTGTTGGATTGAGGTTTATATTCCTTTAAAGTCTTGTATGAGCTCTAGTAACTATATAATAAAGAACTTGCATTCATATTTACATTTCTTGCCTAGCATCTTTTCTTTTCATGCCATCACCTAAAGGTTAAAGATTAAAACAAGAGTTGCATTTTCATATCACCTAATAATTAATCTCGAAACTCACCTATTTTGGCCTTAAAGTCGATTGTTGTGGAGCCTGGAGCACTAAAATAAAGAATTGGACTTGCATTCACGTTTACATTTCCTTGTCTAGCATATTTACCTTTTAAGTCATCACCTTAACATAAAGATAATAATGAAGTCACATCTCATGTTTATTTTGAGCCCTCACTTTACTTTCCCAAGGAAGAATAAAATGAAGTGCAGAGCACGTTTATGTTCTTGTCATCACTTAAAGATCCTAGAGCTCAAAGACTTGTCCATTTATCTCAAGGAAAAAGTTGGATATGTAAGCATTCTCTTGAATGCAAAGTTCGGCTATGTGATGATGATGAGCTTGGAGTAAGTTTCATCTAGTCACAAGCGTCAATAATCTATGTCTTACGATTTTCTTAAGCATAGGTGAACTCAAAGAACGTTTCAAGTGCAATTTTATGTTTTAAATTCCAACTATAAACAATTTAAATAAGCTACTGCCCTTACTCATTTTATAATGATTTTAATGAAGTAAAATGGTTTCCAAAGAATTTTAGAAGTCCTAAAACGATTCCAAGAGAAACTAGTAATTTATATGTCTTGAAAATGTAAGATTATGTGTTTTTTGGGAACTATGCTTTTTGATTCTACCATGGTATGGTTGCTGCTGCATGCTGATGTTTTGACATGTTAGAATGTGTAAAAATTATATATGTTGAGGCAGGAGCCTTTCTGTGCATGTTAGAAGAGAAACTAGTCTTATTGAAAAATCATAAAGTTAAGTTTTAGCATAGTTTTGACCCATTTATTTGTAGCCACTGCCAAAACTGTTTTAATGGGATAACATTCAGTTTAGGATTGTTTAATTATGAAAAACTTGGCAACATTTGATGTAGGATTGATTTTTAGCACCTACAGAAAAACTAATAACTAGAAAACCGTAAAAGTATAATTCTAGAACACTTAAATTAATTAATTTTCTGCTTCTGTCCATCAACCTTGTAATGTAGTAAACATGGTTTATAATTAGTTCATAGGCATAGGAATGCCCCATAATTGGTTTAAATTTAATTTATAGCGCCTTAGGCGAAGACGGAACTTAGAAAGGGTCTAAGACGTAAATTCTAGAACCCCGTAAGTATATAATATTAATTCAGCCTACATCCTTATGATACTGTCCAGATTTGTTTATGATCATAAAAATGAGTAAGGATTATTAGTGGTGAACCTATAGGTGTATAAAAGAATAAAAACAGATGTTAGCATAATTGGTTTTCAAGATTAAGACCCGTAAGGGTCAAAGTATAAGACACCATAGGTCCTAAGACATAACGAGCCATATGACTTCAAGAAGATGTATGTTTAATGACTTGAGCATAGCATATGCATTAGCTGAGCCCGATCTTTGATTCCGGCAAACTGGTTAGGAGCATGCTATCTCTTAAGAATGTTAAAAGAAATGATGTGATGACGTATATGCTATGATGAGTTTGACTATATGACTTGATATCCTATGTTGATGATGAATGGCTATGCATGCTCTATATATTTCGTGGCATGAAGCAAATATGAGGAAATTTGGTTTACAGTCATTATGCTGCCGAATTTTCGTCAAATTTGAGAACCTAGAAAAGTTTGTGAAAACTCCTGGGTGACACCGGTTCGGCCGAGCACCCCCAGAACAGATGTGACAATAACGAGACATATTTCTCCTGCTACGATGAGGAGAAAGCAAAACCGTGGAGGGTATGGACATAGAGCCTGCTGAAACGGACAATATTACTGTGCACTGGATGCCAGCAGATGCATTTCAAAGAGGAAATGATGTATTACCCCCTCTATTACCCCATATTAAATCTAGTAACGGCTAGTTAGGATTGAGCTCATTCCTAGGCGATAGGTGAGATGTAGTTTGGTGACTAGATTATCGTCGGGGCCGGTGAGTCGGTTGGATTTTTGGTGAATATGTTAAGAGGGTGGTCTTTGAGAAAAAGAACTTAAAAGTTTGACTTATGAGAAAGATGTCACATGGAAAGTACCATGCCTTTTTATGCCACGTATATGATTTATGTTTCCTTATGATGTGCCCAAGTATTATGATTTTCATGTTAAAGTGCATATGGTATTGCCATGCATTCATCGAATATCTGTTGCATTTATGTCATTAAGACTCATACTAAAAGACACTCACTTCGGATAAATAGATTTGAAAAGTCTAAACCAAAATTTATGCATGAACCCCTTTTCCTAATTAAAACCGAGGTGGCTGGGGACGATGACGATGACACTTGTGTTAGAGTCAAAAATCCCTACTGAGAATCTTGAATGAGCTTCCTATCCCTCTCTTTTCTTCTGTGTCGTCTCTAGACGAGGATTACAATGAGGTTCGTGACTTCTTTTAAGGCTCATGCTTAAGGGTCACACTAGCAAACAGAGCAGAGGTTTGCCGCGGAAGCATAGATAGTTTAGCTTTTAGGATTGATACTTATCCATCCTCGTAGGCGGATAAGTAACACTCCATATATATGTGCATGTTTTGATGTAAATGAAGTTACAATGATGCTAGTAAATTATGTATTTATGAAGATGTAATGATATTATATTGTTATGTATAATACTATATTTTATGATTATGTATGGTATGATTACTTTCTCTTTGTACATTATAGTTATGACGAATGTTAGGATAGCGCGCGGCTCGCGTTTTGTTTTCAAGTTCCAGAAAGAAAAAAATTATTCATATTTTCTGCTAAGTATTTTAAAGAAAGGTTTCAAAGAATGGGACTAAAAGAGTAATAGACTAATGTTTAACCTAAATACGTTCTAGGAGTATTGGGTTAAAAATTAGGATGTTACATTCTAAGTCCATCACTACCACATGGCCGAAAAGTGCATTCAAAGGAATGCTTCTATAGCCAAAATTTAGCTTGAGATAAAAAGGGGTAAGTCTTTGAGCTTTAGGATCTTTAAGTGATAGCAAAAGCATAAACATGATGTGTACTTCATTTTATTCTTCATTAGAAAGGTAAAGTGAGGACTCAAAATAAATATGAGATGTAACTTCATTCTTATCTTTACGTTTAGGTGATGACTTGAAAGATAAATATACTAGACAAGGAAACATAAGGCCGAAATAGGCGAGCTTTGAGATTAATTATTAAGTGATATGAAAATGCAAGCTCTTGTTTTAATCTTTAAGCTTTAGGTGGCTTGAAAAATAAACATGCTAGGCAGAAATGTAAATATGAATGCAAGTTCATTTTATATTCTTTACTAGAGCTCATACAAGACTTTAAAGAAACATAAACCTCAACCGCAAACTCATCTGAACAAAGTAAAGCAAGCTTTAGAGTTCTTGTACCAAGGTTACAATTAAACCTTATGGTGTGAACTTCATCATCAAAGCTTTGAGGAAATGGATTAGAGAAAAGCAAGTCATACACTAACTTTAGCTTAAGAATCAAAAAGGGTAAAGTTAAAGAACCAATCTTTGAGCTTTAGAAACCATTTCCTTGGAAACAACAAAGCCATCATTTTACCATGTCTTGAGTGACAAAACCAAAATATCAAAGAAGGGAGGAAGTCATGGCCAAAACCATAAGGGAGAGAAAGATAAAACTTTAAAACTCTAAAGACCATGTTCTTGATGATATACCACCACCAACATCATGCATTCTCATCCTTGAGTCATTTTTCAACTAACATAAGCCTTTAAAATCAAAACTAGGACCAAGGAGAAAGAAAAGCAAACTGAAACTAGAGAATGAAAAGAAAAGGAAAAACCGAAACATGCTTGGTCCAAGAACTAAGTTCCAAGCTCTAAAGGTTTCACAAGTGAAGATTCTCATTATCTACATCTTGAACCCTCATCATCAAGCATCATTTTCTTTAACAAGAAAGGCTCTAAGGCCGAAATCAAAGAGAAGAAAAAGAAGTTCCAAAAGTCAAGAGAAACTAACGAAAACCCATTTTTATCAAGCTTTAAAAGAGAATTCTTTAACAAAACAAAATCCCTACCAAAGGTAGGTCTCTTGGAGGATGAACAAGGCTTGGTCTTGATGAGAGGATGAAAGAAAAATCCTCCCTAAAGCTTGATGGAGCTTCGGCCAAGAAGAAAGGAAAAGAAAAGGAAGTTGTGTTTCTTGAGCTTGATCTTGAGAATGATATGGTTAAATGTTTCAAGAAGAATTTAATGGTGATTATGTGGTAAGGATGAAGAAGATGAGAGGAAGAAAAAACTCTTGAGGTTCTTGAAAGAAAAAAGAGAAATAAGACAACTCTTGAAACTAGCTTGAAAA
Source organism: Dalbergia cochinchinensis (assembly GCA_031216125.1). Classification (NCBI taxonomy): domain Eukaryota; kingdom Viridiplantae; phylum Streptophyta; class Magnoliopsida; order Fabales; family Fabaceae; genus Dalbergia; species Dalbergia cochinchinensis. Next base: position 29,056,894 of record CM062371.1, read on the forward strand.
AAAAATGAGTAAATGCATCAAGTTCTTCCAAGACAAGTATTTATAGAAAATTAAAACATATGAAGTGAATGGAGGGAGTATGTTTCGGCCATATGCAGCTTGGGGAAGGAAAAATATCTCCTTCAAGCTAAGGTTGTGATCATTCAAAGGTATGGCCAACTATGGGTTCAAGCATGGGTTTAAGCATGGTTCTTTGAGTGTGTGACTTATCAACATGTAATGAATCAATAGAGAGTATGGGCTGCTGTTTGTACAGCCACGAGGAAGAGAAATATCTCATCTAAATGTGGTTTAGAGGTGTGTTTAAGTATATTTTTACTTAAGCTTTTGATTAGGAGTTTGTAAGCAAGTATTTAGGTAAGTAAGGAGGTAATTAGAGACTTGTAAGACTAGATTTAGGAGGTAGTTTTACTAAATTAATGAAGTCAAACTCCATTAACTAGGAATCCAATGCCAACACAATTTTTTAATTTAGGGAGATTGGAGAGAGAAAACACTATTCATAGATTCCTTTCTTTAAAGAATTGAAACTAGAATAGGATTTTGAGTTTCCTTAAGAATCTTGGTGCTCTAATTAACCTCAAATAATTATTTTAGCTCTAGATTAATCATCAAAATTAATTAATCTTCGATTAGAGTCTAATATTACTTAGGTTTGCTTAAATACGTCATTAAGCCCGAAATGCACTATACAGGGGCAAAATTATAATTTTTCACAAAAACTGTCCGGGACTAGCAGAACTCAAACAGAGGTCACTAAACACATAAAAATATCATTTTAAACCTTTTGGGAAAGTTCCGGGCTCAATCGGCACTTATACGCGCATAAAAACGTTATAGGGGGTATTTTGGTCATGACCCCAAATCTCAGAAAACGAGATTTTCATTTTTGGAACCATTCAAAAATCATCTAATCCTCTTCAAACATTGAGTTGACTCTTCGAGGACCATCGGGTCGGCTATCCTCAAATTTCGGGTAGAAACGACCAAAAGATTTTGGCCATTTTCTCTCGCATTTAAAAATCCTGTTACAATGCAAATTCCAAAAACAGATCTGTGACCTTACCCAGGGGATTTGGTCGCCTTCAACAGTGTAAGTGTCTCGGTTCTAGGAGTAATCGACCTAAGAACTGTCCTAAGAGAAAGGTCATACATGAAGACAATCAATGTACAATTCCTTATCGTAGATACATGATCCGTTTACAACATGATACTAGCCTTGAACACATTTGGAGCAATAGTATCCACTCTACATCTAGCAGTGAAATTCCCCATTTCCAGCACCAAGGTCGACATAGTTCATGCCGACCAAAAAGAGGCATGTTGTTGTTACCATGAGTCCATGAAAATGAAGAAGCAGACTTAGCGCTGTGTTCACATGGTAGGGACAACAACCGAGCTGGGAATACAGGAGCTTGACTGAGAGGAGATGAACCACCCAGATTATAGCCTTCCAAGGAAGTAGACAAGATCCAAATTGGACCAAATGAGTCCAAATTCACCAACATTGGCCACCAACTAAAAGGTCACCAACATCAACAACTTGTTAACCTTTCATAGTCCAACACTGATCTTTTTACATGTTCACTTGAGGATATGTCCAGAATAGACCCCCATGTAATTTGCTATTGCTTGGTAATAAACCCCAAAGCCAAGCCCATTGCTCAAAAGAAAAGGAAGCTCAAACCCAAAAAAGCTGCAGTAGCAACAAGAAAAACTCAAAAACTCTTGCAAGCCGATTTCATAGAAGAACTCAGGTTCACCACATGGCTAGCTAATATGGTAGTAGTTCGGAAAGCCTTGGGAAAGTGGAAGATGTATGTGGACTTCATGGATCTCAACAAGGCTAGCCCAAAGGATGCCTATCCTTTACCTAGCGTTGATATGCTAGTGGATGGAGCTTCGAAAGCAAAGCTCCTTGGCTTCATGGATGCTTACTTGGGCTATAACCAAATCAAAATACACCTAATGACGTTGAAAAATGGCCTTTATGACGGATAATGTGAATTATTGCTATGACACCATGCCTTGGACCTAAAGAACGCCAGAGTAACATATTAGAGGCTCATAAATAAAGTATTTGAAGAATAGATAGGAAGAATAATGAAGGTTTACATCGACGACATGGTTACAAGAACATCAACGGACGGCGACCATTGTCATGACCTCGTCGAGGTGTCTAATAAAATCCAGGCATATAATATGCATTTTAATCCCGGTGCAAGGCCAAAAGTTCCTCGGCTTCACGCTAATAACAGAGGCATGGAATAACTAAGAATTATAATTAACCAATAATATCAATTAAACTATTCACTTTGATTGGTGTTGACATCTTCATTGAAAAATACAATTTTTTTTTTTGGATCCAGGAGAAATCAAAATTGTCAATGGTGGATAGCGACTCATGGCTGGTTACCAAAAATCTGCCATTTATGCCTGCCATAAGACTGCCATGGCCTCCATTTCACAACACCGGTAGAAATTTGTCGTTAAGAAAGAGAAAATGAAAAAACACAATTTACATTATTAAAATAATAAGCCCAAAATCAATTTCTAACATGGTAGCAAGCCCAAAATCAATTACAGCCCACCATTTTTAATAGGAACACTGTAAAAATCAAAGCATGGAGACTCAACCTGATACCCAACTTTTACTCTGTAACAATGCGCCAAAAACCAAAACTAGGAATTGACAGTTTGTAATGGCTACTGTTAGGAGGAGAACGACGACCACGGAGTGCGGGACCGCACAGCAACAGACCAAGGACCGTGTTGGCTTGGCAATTCGTCAGGGGAGTGGTTGGGAAGCCGTGTACAGCTGGCTCTGGCACGTGGCGGTTTGTTGTGGTGGCAGCTTCAAGAAAGCTCACTGTAGAAGGAGAGGTTTTCAGCGCCATGCTATCGAACATCCACACATATTAATTGGAGAAGTACTAAAATTTGCCATGAGCAAAGCCTTCAATTTATCGTATCACTGGCTACTGGATGCTATTATTCTACGCTAAAAATTGACCAATTAATTCGGGTGACTATAAAAGTTGCCAGAGAGTCAGAGACTGAAACTGTAAGCATAATAGGTGTCAACTTTCCAAATTTTAAGTTTCTATATGTAGTTTTAAGATATTCAGAAAATATTAATTGTATTCTACCTTTTATATTCTTATTAAATAATATATATAAAAAAGAGTAAGCGAATGGATTGAGCATGATAGATCATATTATGGATAGTTTATAAAATACATCTAAAATTTCCAAATATCTAAGTCAATCAAGTTGGTCTGGTGAGAAAATGTTCGAGTAGCATGTATGAATTTTTAAATTCTATCCTTATTACTAAAACTTACCTAATTTCAGAAGTATTGAAAAGAAAAAAATCCTAACATATAACCTTGTTCAATCATTTTTTTCATCTATGCAAGTGAAAATCGGCATTTTTTAGATGGAGAGAGTATAATACATTATCAAAAAAGCAACAAGGTTGTCTGTCCTATTTCGGAACGGTAAACAATATAGCTAATCTGGTGGATATAGTCCATGGAATTCACTTCATCCTGAGATAATTTCTCACACAAAGAAACTTCTTAGCGGGAACATGGATAAAAAAAGCCAATATCTAATCAAATTTGTTCAGATCAATGTCTGATTAGATATTTGATTTTTCTAATTATGATCTAAGGGTGGTTATTGTAGGTAAAAAATTCACACTGCATATAGATATTAGCCTTTTTTCCTATCAGACATGGTATTGCTCCAGTTGAACGTCTTTTGCCGTGAGTGGCACATATTCTCCTCGGTACACTTCAAGGTGATCTGCTAAAGCCGACTTGTCAATGTTCTCATGGTGATACGACTTGCAAACAAAATAGAGCACTGTTTGGAGAACAAGCCCATAGAGCAACAAACTGGACAACATCAAGAAACACAGAATCCCATATGCTGTTCTGTCCAAAGAGCCCAAACTCCGTCCATTTACCACAACCTTCTTGAAGAAAAGCCTTATCAAAACAAGGCAAACGTTCAGCATAAAAAATATGAATATGGACAAACCCATCTTCCCCTTTATCAATTCCTTACTCTTCGTCATGGCTCGAACCCCATACGAGTCTTCCAACACGGTCACAACAGTAGCTAGTTGCCAAACCAAGGTGAGGTACACAAATCCAATAAAATATAAGATGGCTATGACAACAAATACTGCAAGCCCACCATTACTTACCCCGATTGTAAGTGCCCATAAGATTATAATTAACACTGTCACAAAGTTGTAGGCGAAAAAAGCGGCAAAGGTGCACAAAAAAGTGAGCATAAGCCTCTTCCACACCTTTGGTACAACGCTCATGACCTTCTTGAAAGTCACATCTTTGGCAGTGTAGATGGAAGCGATGGTGTATACCACTGCAGAGGTAGCGAGGAGGGAGAAGATAAGGAGCAAAGTGAAGTAAGCAAAGGTGAATGACCAGAAAGTGATTCGTTCTGAGGAGATCAAGTCAGAGAGCTTCTCATATTTGGGAGAGCCACGCTGGGTTTCGTTTATTTCCTCTTTGTTGTGTAGGATCTTCCTCAAGAGGACGTTGGCGACCTCTATGTGAAAGAGGATGATGAAGGAGAGAGGGATGATTAGAGCCAAGGTAATCTGGCAGAAGATTTTCCTCCATGAAAATATGATCTTGGAGGATTCTTTGTATACCCCAAATATCCCAAGAAACTGCAAGTCTTCTTGCTCTCTGTCCATGGCTTTGTTTTACCTACAGTGGAGTTCTGGTTTGTGGCTGGTAAGGATTGGGGTTGAGATAAGATGAGGAGCAAGGAGGAGACAATATTGGCAAGAAAACGGGTCAAAGGTTTGCACCGAACTAATAATCGGTTTGGAATCGTATGCTCCTAACTACCCTACTTTTCAAAGCAATTGGGTTGGTAGAAAGTCAATGAATAGACAAATCAAAAATTTTTTTTCCTCTAGAGTGATATAGTAATTAGGTCTTTTTATTTATTTCATCTATTAATTATAATTTTTTATTTTAAAAAATCTGATAATTTTTTGTGTGATATAACATTATTCTTTCGTCCTTAGGTTAGAATGGCTAATATATTTCAATAAAAAATATTAAGGCTAAGATATATTTTGACGTAAATAAATAAATAAATATATATATATATATATATATTGGGTAAATAAAAATATTTATCTTTTGATTGCTGGAAAATTTTTATCCATATCTTAGTGAATATGTTAACTAAGTTAGTTAATTTTGTTCTTGGTTCTAAATTTTATTTTAAATCACCATATCTACATTTATTTGACTCTAACGTAGTTGTAAGATAGTTTGGAAGATTTTGGGTGAAGCAATCACAAGGTGAAGATAAATCATACACAAGGATCGGCAAGTCGAAGTGGGAGTTTGTTACTTAAAGACTTAGAAATTTTGAAAATATTGAAGATGCTGCTGGAATGAACAACTGATAGTTATTGATGGTTTCCAATGGTTATTGACAGAAGCTTAACAAAAACGTGATAAAATGATGATCAAAGAGCAAGTGACAAGGGATATAATTGTCACAGCGTGGATGGCATCCAAAGGCAGCTAGAAGATAAGTGTCAAGATCTTAGAATCATAGGCTAACTATAAATATTAGTTCTGTACAAATTGTAAAAGGTTAGAATTTTTACTCATATACTCACTCTTACACGTTTCCAATGATAGAACAGAGTCCTAAGTTCACTGAGTAATTGTTCTTAACCCATTTCCATACTTTTCTAGGATTAATCTGTCTTTATTTTCTGTACTTACTTTCTTTATAATTTATGTACTTTATCTTTAGTTTGTCAATCAATTTATATTATACATTGCATCTCATTCCATCCTCGTTCTATAAAAAATAGTTTGACACTCGATTTATTTAGTGGAGAACTCAAGAGGAGTAGCTTTTTACTCCCCGAATCGATATTTGGAAAAGCAAAGGCTATTATCCAAACTCCCAGAGTTTCTCGATTTACACCTAATTTAGAGCAGTTTTGCCTCTTGCACAAGCAGTTTGTCAATTATTTATTGTTGACAAATAAGTGCTAAAATTTGCCATAAACAAATTAGCACGTTTGGTGGGATCACTAGTTGAAAAGAAACAAAATCGTGTCACACAAAGAAAAAACAGTGTAGGCACTTATGAAGTGGCACCATTGTGTCAAATATGTCAAAAGCATCATCTTCATTAGAGGATGGACGAAATGAGGGTGAAAATAACCCCTTCATATTTTGGAGCCTGTCTTGACTCCAGTTAGTTAGAAAAATGAAAGTATGCCACAAACAAATATGAATACTTCTGTCACGACGACGTGGCATCCATATGGTCTTCCTATAGGATATGTACCCTCGGGATACAGACCTACCACATTATCAAACATGGGAAATCTGCCAAATTTGGGGAATCTGTCAAATGTTAGTAATAATGGTGTATTTAATAATGTGTACTCGCATAATCCTCTATTTCAGAGTCAGGCTATGCCATTCATGTCAAACTTGCCACAATTTGGTACACATTTACCACAATTTGGTTTTGTTAGCCCTCCACTGATGGGCCCTTCCGTAATTAGAGTAGGGAATTTATCATCAACAAACCTAACCACTACATGATAACCAAACACAGGCCCAATTTTCCCTGACATACCTAGAACAAGCGTGACAAGGACTCCTACACACATGGTCGACTTAATGGTTGTGTTTAGACAACAAATTGATGAGAGCCATCATGATTTTGTTAATATGTTAACTCAACAAATGGCGACAGTGTTGATGCCTTTGATTGATACAATAACACAAGATTCAAGCAACTTGCTCAACAAATGGGACGTATGGCACAAGCCATCACTTTGGATGACAATCCAAACGGTCCCTATGATGAAATCAACAATCAATCTTCAAATGAAAATGATAATGTCGACCCAACTGTCAATCTCGTCTGTCGAGGACAAGATGCTGATGATGAAATTCAAAAAGTTAAACAACAAAATATAGGGAGGCATTATCATCAGCATAATCACCAGCATCATAATGCATGCCAAATTCAAAACATTCAACAAAATCAAAATATCACACACGCTGCCAAAACTGTTTTAAACAGATTCGGCTTTAACGTTGGCTTTGCCAATCAATCTCTCTTTATGTCTGCATTTCCAGACTATATTCAACAGGCCAAAGTGCCTAAAGGTTGGAAGACCCCTAAATCCTTGGAAAAGTTCTCTAGCGAGAATGAGGAATCAACGTCGAGCATATTGCTCGATACACTATAGAAATAGGGGATCCAATGAACATTTGAAAATGTGTTTCTTCCCTTCTTCTTTGACAAAAAATGCTTTCACATGGTTTTCGAATTTGGGGCCTAATTCTATTTTGACATGGGCTCAATTAGAAAGCAGTTTTCATAATTAGTTTTTTCGAGGTGAGACTAAAGTTAGCCTAACTGATTTATTCACTATTCGACGTTTCACGGGAGAAACTGTCAATGACTATTTGGCCAGGTTTAGGAATGCTAGAAACAGATGTTTTACTCCTGTGCTAGAATCTGAGATTGTCAAAATGGCTATCAATGGTCTAGATTATGACATTAGAAAGAAACTCACAAATCTTCAATTTATAGACCTGGGCCAATTGGTAGAGAAAGTACGATCAAATTGAGCAATTAAAAAGAGAGTGAGAAAGAATGAGAAAGAAAACACTTCGTCGTGAAAAAGTAGCCTATGTCATGGTTGACCAATCCGATGATGAAGTCAAACGTGATGGTGACGAAGTTAATGTGGCTGAATTGAAATCAGGGCCAACTTATGTTTATCAGTCTTTAAGACCTGCTAGAAACAAAGAGAAAATGCCTTCGTCAAAATTTACTCTTTCGACATCACTAAGGCTAATTAGATATTCGACATACTTCTAAACAATAAATAAATAATTCTTCCCAAGGGAAAAAAAATCCCCTCAATATCAGAATTGAAGGGACAAAAATTTTGTAAGTTTCATCAATCGACTGGATATGCTACTAGTAGCTGTGTTCGTTTCAGGGATTTGATCCAAAAAGTAATCGACAAAGGACGTTTGACATTCGAAGGGAAAGAAAAAACCATGAAGGTGGATATTGACCCCTTTCAAGTCAACTCAAGCTTTGTTGAACCAGCCTTCCTCGATATTAATGTTGCTGGATTGGGAATGTCAAACCTCAAAGTTGAAAATAAGTTTCAATGTGATTGTGAGCTCGATTTTTTCAAAGCTGTCAAACAAATAATCTACCCAAAAGCAGGGAAAGATTTGTGACGCCCCAATTTTTTCTACTATATAAAATTACCAAAATGCCCCTAGGTAATTTTTGCATGAGATTTGAGATCGAATAAACCCTAATTAGGAATTCTAAAATTAGAGAAACATTATACGAGACTTGGATATCATCTTGTACAAAAATCGCAAATCCTGATTTCTCATGTGCAAAATGACCATAATGCCCCGGAGGTGTTTTTTGCCTGGAAATCAAAGATAACCAATCACAGTTATCCTCAAGAGGTTAATTTTATGTTTGAAGGGGATTATTTGTGCTATGTTGATATTATGGTAAAAATCTCAACTCCCGATTTTTACCATACATAAAATTACCAAATTACCCATGTCGTAACTTAACGCAAGATTATGTAATCCTTGAACCCGGTTATCAGGCGGGGAGTTTAAAATGTTTTGTTACAAGTATGATTTGATATCTAGAAATGTTTAGGTAATTCTGGGAAGTTTTTATGTGAAATGACCATTTTACCCCTAGTTAATGCTTAATGAGCTTACTTAAGTAATTAAGGCAATATTAGGCTCTATTTCAATTCAAATTATTTTCATTCATTAACCTTGGGTTAAAAATAATTACTGGAGGTTAAAAATAATTGCCTAAGGTAATTAGAGCCTAAGAATTATTTAGGAAAAATTAATTTCCTTTCTTAATTACAAGAGCTCATAAAATCAATAATGTTTAAGATTAAGGTAAATGTAATGCATTTTCTTTCTTTGTCTTGAGATTAGGACTGATGTAACTAATTGATTTTCAACTCAATTGAGATTAACTCCATTACTAGTATAAGATTACTCTTTTACCTTATCTTGATAAATTCTAAACACTTGATTTTTACCATTTATACAAAATTACCAATTACTAACCTACCACCTAATTATATATGATATCCTACATGTCCTAACACTTATCAAAGAATCAAATTGTCCCCATTATGCCTTGCATCAGCCACGGCCTCCATACCTTTTTGTCATCCTCATATTTTATTCTTTTCAAGCAATGATATACTTACAAACACATCATAACCTTACCGTTTGCTTTTTTTGAGTTGTCTTACACATTTTGATCAAAAAATTCTGTATTCTCTCAAAGAACACTAAGCCTTCATCTTCTTCCTCTCCACTTATAAGAGACTCCATTCTTAACATTCATCCAAGCTCTCAAGCTCAAACAAACAAATATCCACCATAAACCAACTCCTAAACACCTAAACTTTCCATTTCTAGACACAAGAGCACAAGAAAAATCCTTCCTCCATTCCAACCTTTCTTAGCCGAAACCATTACTAGCATTAGGATCAGATTGTTTGTTCTTGTTTGTCATAGAAGATCAAGCTTTCTTTAATAAACAAGAAACAACTTGGTAGAGATTTTATTTCATGTTCTTTCTTATGCTTTTTCCTTGTAAATTTCAATTTTTATGACTTGATATTGACCATGGCTTGATGATGAGGAATCATGGTGGTGGTTGTGAATCCATCATATAAATGACCTCTAAAGCTCAAGGTTAAAATCTTAATGTCAAAAGATTAATGGAATAAGTAATAATCTACCTTAAGTTGATTCTTTTTGAGCTTGATGATGAGTTCAAGAAATAAGGTTCTTGGAACCATGATAACAAAGAACTCTAAAGCTCATTTCCTTTTGTTAAGATTATTTGGAGTTAAAGAGTTTCATTCTCTAAAAGTCTTGAGTTTTGAGCTTAACAAGCTATAAAATGAACTTGCATCCATGTTTTTGTTTCAAGCTCTTGCATATCATGTTTATATTTCAAGTTATCACCTTAATTCTTGAAGATAATAATATGGAATTGTATATGATGTTTAAATTTCAAGTCTTGCATAATCATGTTTATATTTCAAGTTATCACCTAAACCTTGAAGACATAAAAATGAACTTGCATCTTCATATTTATATTTCAAGTTTTGCATATCATATTTATATTTCCAAGTTATCACTTTATAATGTTAAATATGAACATGAGATTACATGCCATGTTTATGTTTCTAGTTATCACCTAAATCTCTAAAGCTCAAGACTTGCTCCTTTGATCTTAAATGAAAATTTTAAACATGGACACATCTTATATATATATATATATATATATATATATATATATATATATATATATATATATATATTCAGGTTCATAATGATCATGGTTTGAAGCTTGGATCTTGTCTTTAAGATGCATAAAGGATTTTTGAAAGACTTATAAATTGAAAAGGATTAAGAAACATGATTTTAGAAGCTAAAGTTTTAGTTTCTGACCTGATCTATTAGAACTGGAATGGTTACTGATTTATGATGTTTAGATGAGTATAAATCCCTAACAATTGTTGTAAAAATTATTTTTAGTATTTTAGGAAAAACTAGTAATTAGAAAGGATCAAAATTATAATTTTATGAAGCTTTAAGAAGACAAATTTTCTGATTCTATTCAGGTATTGTTCAATTCTGTTCATGCTATTCCCACACCTTAGAATCACTTGTATTTTTTGTAAAAATTATTTTTGGTATCCTAGATGCATGAACAGATAAGTACAAGTGTTAGTTTTGGGCTGTTTTGCAAAATATGAAAAGTTGTGTTTTGAACTATCAATTATGTGATTTCAGCCAAATGATTTTAATTAGAGTTAGCAATGATGTTGAATGTGTCCATGTGTTCAAAATACCATTTACGATGTTTATAAAATTTTTTAGAAGTTTCGGTTTTTGTTAAATGTTAAAAATGAGCGATTTTACACTTTGACCACTAAAGTATAGCATAATTTAGCCTATGGTCCAAAATGGTTTTTATGATGAATTTAAATAAATTCTAAGTGTATTGGTCTCTAAAATGTATAAATTAGTTTTAAGAAACATTAGTTTGAGAATATAAGGTAAAAAGGAAAATTACATTTTGACCCGTAATCTTTGAGAAATTACAGTTTTGACCCTCCTTTGGGCTTAAGCGTAAATATTGATAATTTGACGAGATTAGTGTGAATGATATCTTATGGAAGCTACATGCATATATTTTTAGTTAAAATTTTATGACTTGTGATGATCACTAGTATGTTGCACTAATCTTATTGAGGATGACATATGTATTAGCTGAGTCCGGTCCTTAATTTCGGTGTAGTAGTTAGGAGCATGTTTATGAGATGTTAATGGTCACATGCTTATGATCGTATATATGCAAGGAATGTGTTGTATGCTTATGTGACCAAATTATATGATAAATTGTGGCATGATAAGTTTATGTTTGATTATTTGAGATACATGATTTATGAAGTTTATGAGTATGAAATGTTAAGTGATAAGCTATGAGTATACATGTTATGTTCGCATCTCTAGATAACATACCAAGGTTAAGGTGACGTCAAATACATGGAAGTGATCCTCTAGACTCCTTGAATTAAAGGTTAAGAGAGGTGATCTGGTAAGGTAATCCTTAAGACTCCCCAACTTAAAGGTTATGAAAGGTGATCCTATGTTATGAGCATGAAATGATAGATGATAAGTTATAATTATATGTTTTATGTGTACATCTCTAGATAACATGCTAAGATTAAATGTGACATAAAATATAAGGAGATGAGCCTCTAGACTCCCTAAATTAAAGGTTAAGAGAGGCAATCCGATAAGGTGATCCTTTAGACACCTTGAATTAAAGGTTATGAAAGGTGATCTTATATGCCCCTTATCCCGTACTCGGGGAGTCAGGTATTTAGCTTATTAAGAGGATAAGTATAGACTAGTGACGACTAGTTAGGTATGAGCTCATAACCTAGAGCTTCAAGAGGAAAGAAAATATTAGGTGGCCCCAAGGAAAAGAGAATAAGAAATTTAAGTCACCTAAAAGAATGATGAGCAGAAATCATGTTAGAAGGATTTATGTTACTTATGTCATGTGCATGTGATTGTGATTTCTATGATATTTTGCATATGGCATTGACATGCATTCATGATATAGTATGATGCATCCATGACATTAAGATTCATGCTAAAAGATACGGGCCTCGGCTAATGGTATTTGGAACTTAATAAATGAACCTTATACATGCTCACATTTTTCATAATGAAACCCGAGATTCCTAGGGACGATGATGATGGCACACATATTGGGAGGAGATAGCCCTATTGAGATTCTTTTATAAGTTTCTCATTCCTTCTTCTTTTCTTTCCATCTGATCTTCATAAGTCAATTGTGACGTTCGTGATATTTGTTGATGCTCCTCCATGGGAAATGCACTTTGATGCGTTTAATCGGTCGTATCACTTTGTGGGTTGTTGTGCTGTTCATTTGTATGTGTTTATGGATCGTCCTTTTGCATACCCTGTTTCTAGTGATTGGTTTTCCTTCACTGCTCCTTTTCCAGACAACTTCGCCTTTAAGCGTACCCGTTCGCAGACTCAACAGCATCCTCCTACTCACTCAGTTGCATCGGCCATCCGTGACCTTTTAGTTTACATACCCCGACCGCCACCTCATTCTACTAGGTCATGGTTAGACCCATCAGAGTCAGATCTATCAAAGGATCCACCTTCACGTCACTCTTCGATTAGTCCTGCCCTTGTCATCCCTATGGAAGTGGGAAATGATAGTGATGGAGAGGCCACTGTTGTGCAACCGAGAGAGGAACCATGCCTATACGTAGAGACACTATCTGTCTGCACCAAGGTGTCCATGTTCGACCAACAGGATGCCTCACCACACGTGACGAGCCGACTCAATGATGTTTGCTATAGATGCTTTGAGTCAGAGTGTGAGAGGACGGAAGTTTACACTTGTTATTTTGTTCTCGTTCGCATGTCGTTTATTTTGGATTATTGTACTCGACGTAACTCTTGTTAGTAGTGTGATGCTTTTACGATTTGGTGCACAATATGGAACGATCAGTATTTATTTTGATTTTATTATAATATGTTAGTGTTTTAATTTATATGTGCTTGTGATTTGTTTTCTTATCTTTCTTTCGATTATAAGGTAATCAACATTATTACTTAGTATGCACGGCTTACAATTTGTATTTATTCAAAAAAAAAATTACCCATATTTTCACTAAAGTATTTTTTAAAGAGTTTGAGTTAAAACTTGGAACAACAAAGTAGTGACTAATAATTAACTTAAATGCATCCTAGGCTTGTTGGGTTAAATATTAGGGTGTCACAAGATCTCCTGACATTCTTGATTAAACAAAAGAATAGTGATCGAGACATCTCTCTCTGTTCAAGATGCAGTGCTATTTTCGATCCAACTGTAGCTGTAGCATACGAGAAGTAAAAGATTGGGAAGATGATTGCTGACAAGGACAAAGAGAACCTAGAATTGAAAAGAAAAGTGGCAGGTAAGTCAAAATTTGATTACGATCCTTTCGATCCTAAGTTTTTGAGACTTTGAACAGGACAGGTCAACCAAAAAATGAAGAGTGTTGTAATGATGGATGGTAAGCCCAACAACATGCCGAGTCAAACTCGTGCTCCTTTAGCCAGGGTTACTCAAAATCAATGGGTCAAGAACGTCTACCGTGACGATGAAGCTTCATCTTCAAGAAAGTAAAAAAGGCCAAGGAAGATGTACAATTAAGGATGAAGGATGAATTCGAATCCTTATGTCTGGAGGAGGGTTGACAAGAAGAAAAGTGAAAGTCAAGCCAGTTCTCAAGTGAGAGAATCTAAATCTCATAATGACAGAGGTTTTGTTCCCTTAAAGGATGTTGTACAAATCCAAAGGTTGAAACCATCCAGTCTTCTGGACCAAGTGTCAAAAGTTACTAAGAAGTGTTCGGCGCAAGAAGTTCCAATTGTACACTCTAAGACTGGTCAGAATGATAAGATGTACCCAAATTATCATCCTTTGTCAAAAGCTGATCAAGGTAATAGAGTGGTGCTAGAATACCGCCCGCTATCTGAGGAAGACTTGTAGGCAAATAACTTTAAAATTGGTTTTGACGATGATTTACATACCATTTTTAACACAAATTTGGTTGGAGTAGTTTCTGTTTTACCTGCAGAGTATGCTATCGAAGAAGCATATGTTGTAACACCCCGATTTTTCTATCTGAGGGAAATGACCAAAATGCCCCTGAGGTCATTTCCTGACCCGAACTCGAGGGTAACCAACTCGGTCGTCCTCGAAGGGTCAACTCAATGTTTGAAGGGGATTGAATGGCCTTTGAATGCTTCCGGAAGCGAAAATCTCATTTTTCGCAGTTTCGGGTCAAAATGACCAAAATACCTCTATAGCGTTTTACGCGGGTAAAGGTGCTGTTTGAGCCCGAAACTTTCCCCAGAGGTTTAAAAACATGTTTTCATGTGTCTAGAGGTCTCTGTTCAAGTCCCGGTGGTCTCGGGCAGTTTTAGTGCAAAATTACGGTTTTGCCCCTAGAATTGTGTTTTTTTTAGCTTAATAATGTAATTAAGCAAACCTAAGCAATATTAGGCTCTAAACGAAGATTAATTAATTTTCCTAATTAATCTAGAGTCAAAATAATTTATTAAAGTTAATTAGAACTTAAAATTGCTTAGATTGAACTTAAATCCCTTTTTAGAACTCAAGATTCCTAGTCTTGGAATCTTGAATAGTGTTTTCTCTCTCCAATTCCTTAAATCAAGGAAGTGTGTCTAGAGTTGTTTAGACTCTAAATTGAGGATCTAACTCACTGATGGTGCAAGACCACTCCTTAATTATGTCTAGACCACCCTAATTATCCATTTTTCTTACCTAAACACTTTCTTACAAATTCCTAATCTTAAGCATAATCAAAGATACACCTAAACACAACTCTAAACCACAATTAAAATGCAACTAATCCTCTCCCAAATCTGATGCACATGGCCGAAACTCTCCCCCCATTTGACCACATGTTGAATTGTTTCTCACTCAAAGAACCATGCTTGAGGTCATACCTTGAACCATACCTCACCATACTTTGAACCATACCTCACCATGCCTCAAGACCACATTGTCTCACCTCATGAAACTCATGGGATGCCCTCCAATTCTGCACACATGGCCGAAGCCCTCCTCCTCCATGTGCACCCTTCATTGTTTCATTTCTCTATAAATAGAATGCCTTGAGGAGCTTGCACACTTTTAGATCATTTGCTAAGTTTAGGAACACTCAAAGCTTTTCTTTTTCTCTCAAAGCTCTTGTGTTCTTTAAGTTCTTGGAGCTCTTCATCTTCTTCATCTTCTTCTTCCATCTTCAAGTTCATCACACCAAGTAGGGATTTTCTTTCAAGTACTTCTTTATTTAAAGTTCTTGTTCTAGCTTTATGTTCATAGTTTCTCTTGATTCTTTTTAGAACTTCTTTTCTTCTCCTTTTTCTTTCTCATTTTCGGCCATGGGCCTTGAAGTTCAAAGAAATGAGAGCTTGATGATGAGAGTTTCATGATGATGTTTGTAACGCCCCAATTTTTACTGTAATTTTTACTGTCATTAGAAATTACTCAATTACCGTAGGTAATTATTACATAAGATTTGAGGCCGAACAATCCTCAATAAAGGAATATAACGTTAGAAGAGAGGTTAGGAACGATTCATGCGAGAGTCGCAAATCCCGAATTTCTGTACGTATAAAATGACCAAAATGCCCCTGAAGTTATTTTACTCAGAAAATGAGGATCGTGGGCCCCACCTATTCTCAAGGGGATATTTTGAGGATAATAAGGGATTGTTTGTGTTATGTGTGTTAATAGAGCAGAAGGATCTCAATTTTGAGTTCCGAAGCGCGAAATGACCAAAACGCCCATGCGGCTGTTTTAACTCCGATGTGCGTGCCGACTGAGCCCGAACCTCACTAAAATGTTTTAAAATGTGTTTTTAAGCCATGATTAACCATTGGTTAAGCTCGGGTGGCCTCAGGCGATTTTAAGTGAAAGTACAATTTTGCCTGTTTTGGGCGCTTTGCGAATTTCGGGATTTTTGATTGGTATACCGAAACCTAAGCAATATTAGGCTCAAATTAAAGCTTATTAAATTCTAAATATTAATCTAGAGTCAAAATTATGTATTTAGATTGATTAGAACCCAAAATTGCTCAAAAACACCCAAATTGCTTACTAATTCACTTAAACCCTTAACCGTAAATTCTCTAAATTACATGAATATCTTGCCTACACCTAAATAATGCATGAAACACACAAATTTCACTTCTTTGGGCTGTAATGGACGAAATTATTGATGCCATTATGCAGCTGAATTATTGCCAAAAGTTGCACTAAAACAAAATGCCAAAATGTCACCATAAGAGACATAATTCCTTAATTTCATACAACTTTGTCTAAAATGATTTTTCCTCCCTTATTTCTCCTGCAAAATTCCGTCCACTACCTCATCATTTTGGCCAATTAGAAGCCTCAAAATCTTCTATAAATAGGCTTGCTTGAGTGGTCTTGGAATGCTTGGTTCATAACTAGTTTTTAGGAGCACCAAAAACTTTCTTTCTTCCTCCTCTTTGGCTGAATTCTTTCTTCAATTTTTTCAAAGAGATTTTGTTTCATTTCACTTCAAGAAACCAAGTTCTCTTCCTCTTCTTCAACTCAGATCAGGTAGGGAGTAGTTTCTAAATTTATTTCTATGCTTTGAGGAGTTGTGTTTTTAGCTCAAAATGATGAAATTATGAACTTACCTTAGCTTTTCATTTTGGTTTTCCTCTTCAATTTTTTCTTTAACCAATTCAACCATATGGCCTAGGTGGAACTAAGATGATGGCTTGATGATGAGGACCTTGAGGGTGGGTTGTAAATCCATCACAAGTTAGGCCTCTAAAGCTTGAAAATTCCACTTGATGCAAAACTTTAAAGAATAATGCTTTATGATGCTAAAACAAAGATTTTTAGTTTAGAACTTGAAAGATGTATTTTCCTTTTATGTTTTATTTCTTGTTAAGATATGTATTGGGTTGAATTTATAATTCTTTTAAAGTCTTGAAGGAGCTCTAGTAAAGAAACAAAATGAATTTGCATCCATGATTAACTTCTATGTCATCACTAAATTTTCAAGAATGAATAAATGAACTTGCATTTCTCATGTTTAAATTCCAAGCTTGTATTTCATGTTTATGTTTCAAGTCATCACTTAATCTTTCAAGATAATTAAGAGGTTGCATCTCATATTTAATTTATGCTCTCACTATATTTTATAATGGCTAAAAGAATCAGCATGACATGTTTATTTTATGCCATCACCTAAAGATCCTAGAGCTTAAAGACTTGCCCATGTATCACAAGCAAAGAAATATGATTATTGGAGTTAAAGAATTTATTCTTTAAAAAGTCTTGAGATTGGAGCTTAAAAAGATGTAATAATAATTCTCTTCTCCCTCTACTGGTCCCGTGCGGACTACCGCCGCTCCGGTTTCTTAATATTCTCTTCTCCCTCTATCTGGTCTGTGCGGACTACCGCTCAGGTTTCTTAATATTCTCTTCTCCTCTCTCTTGGTCTGTGCGGATTACCGCCGCTCCGGTTTCGTGTATCATGTTTATATTTCAAGTTCTTGCATCATGTTTAATTTTCAAGTCATCACCTTAAATCTTAAAGATAAAGAAATGGAATTGCATATCATGTTTATAATTCCAAGCTATCACCTTATAAAGATAAGATTAAAATAAGGTTGCATAGCATGTTTATAATTCTAAGATGTCACCTAAATCTCTAAAGCTCAAGACTTACTCCTTTTATCTTAAGTGAGAATTTTAATTATGAAGATCCTCCCAAATTTGACAAAAGAACTAGTTTCTAAATGAGTTTTAAGGCTTTGCAAGGATTTTACGGGGAACTAGTATTTTATATGCACTTAAAATATGATTCTATGTAATTGCATGAGGTTCATGATTCGGCCACTGATCTGAGTTTAGTATCAATGTGTGATAATGATTTGATATGATTGAAGTTATGATAATTATGGTTTATTGTTAAGAGAATGATTCATAATTGGTTTAGTAACTAATTAGTTCTATAATTGACAATTCTATGTAAGGATTGGATGCTTATTAAGTACTTGATATCATTGAATGATTTCCTGGCTTGCATGTTATAGTTGCTATTGCAAATAATAAGAATGCTTATACATGAAATGTTCTTTATTATGAAAAATTCACCTTTGTTGCTAGAAGAAAGTGTATCATTGTAAAAGTGTAATTTGGAAAGGTTCTGGCTAAGGAAAGACTTGGTATTTAAGCGTGTCCATTGTGACCCACCTCTCTTTCCTGGGAATCTCCCATATGCATGATTACAGTTGATATATATTATTCTAGCTTAAGACTATAAATGAGAAAATGTTATGATGTTTATGAATTGTATTATGATATAACATGCAAAGATTTAATGGTGACTTAAACTTATAAGAAAATGATCCTTTGGAACCATCAGACTATAGGTGGTGAAAAGGTGATTTTAGCCCCCTAACCCGTTCTCTCAAAAGGGTAGAGTCGGGACTTTAGCTTATCAAAAGGGATAAGTATATGCTAGTGACGACTAGTAAAGTATGAGCTCATAACCTAAATTACTCCCAAAAGGGTGGAGTATAGGGTGGCCCAAGGAAAATAATGATGATGATAAGATTTTAAGTCACCTAAGGCACTAAAGAAATGAAATATGTGCACTGTGTCCATGTGTAGCTAATATTATATGACGTTCTTTTATGCATGTTATTTTGATAATGATGATGAGGAATATGATGTAATGATAAAGGAAAAGTTCATTGTAAATATGACATGTTAAGAATAAGATGCATTATAAGACGCATGATTAAAAATTGACGAACCTCGGTTAAGTATTTGTCCGAACTTAAAATGAATCTTTGCATGCTCACTATTTTAGAATAATCCCGAGGTTCTGGGGACTTTGATGATGACATGTAGAAGGAGGTACCTTCTTTGAGAATTCTTTAGCAAGATTCTCACTCCTTTTCTTTATTTCCGTCATTGTCTCCAGATTCAGAGGGCGACGTTCGCCCTGTTCGTTGATACCCCTACTTGGGAATTTCACTATGATCCGGTGCATCGCTCGTATCATTTTGAAGGGAGGTGCTTGATTCGTGTTTTTATTTACATAGGTCGTCCCTTTGCACATCCTGTGCCTAGTTATCGATTTTCCGCTACTTCTCCCTATGGCGATGAAATGGTTTCGAACATGCACGCCCACTTGATGAAAGGATGTTACGTTCTTATCCCGCTTCATCTGCTGAGCATGGATTTCTACAGTATGTTCCCGAGACGAGATATTCTGAAACTGATCCTTCAGAGGACACTCCTACTCATGTATATTCTGAGAGCTCTGCTCCTACTCCCACACGTGTAAGAGAGGGTAGTGAGGAAACAGTTGTTCACCCGAGGTTAGCAAGAAGGCCCTCCATGCGACTGACTTGGTGCATCTCGTGTGTCCCTCCCGAGGGAGCTCATCGATGGATCGGATTTATTCCCCCATTTCCAGCACAGTGGCCCTAGAGAGTTCTTAGTGGATTTATGTGTGATCATGCACCCTAGTTTTAGGATAACCTTGCCGGCTTATGGAGTTATCTAGTTTAGGGGCATGAATTTCCTTAAGTATATTTTCTTTTATGGGTTTGCATAAGATAATGATGTATGAACATAACCCACCCTTTGAGTGAGGTTATTGTATGTAAATATATGCTATAATGTGCTTATGGATGTTATATGATGGAGCCTAAGTGATATGATGTGATATATTCTTAAACGTCTTATTATACTCCGCTTACTCGTTCACGTTATACTCGGCACACGTTTTCAATTATGTGTTTAAAAAAAAAAAATGGCTCGTAATTTCACTAAGTATTTTCAAATTATGAAGAAAGAACCAAAGCAAGGAGTAAAGTCTAGTCATTAATCAGATTCAACCTAGGTGTATCTGGTTAATTACTAGGGTGTTACAATGTTCATCACTTGAAACAAACTCTAGAGCTTGATCTTTGTTCTTGAGTAAAATACTTATAGTTCTTCCTTTCTCTAACTTTAGGAATCTTTAACTTTGATGATGTTTTAAAATGGTTCTAAGGACTCAATGATGAGGTCTCATGATGTTGGTGTTAATATATCATCAAGATCATGGACTCTAGAGTTTCAAAATGTTCTTTTTGTTCCTTGAAATTTCGGCCATTTCCTTTTCTTTTACATGCAAAATGTTTTGATTTTCTAAATATATTATGTTGAGTTCTAAGAACTCTAAGCTTTACTTAACCTTGGTTGGATGAGTTTGGGTTGAGGATTGAGTTCCTTTAAAGTCTTGTTAAGGGCTCTAGAAAGATAAAATAAACTTGCATATTTTAATTTATGCTTGCACTCATATTTACATTCTTGCTATGCATCTTTACTTTCAAGCTATCACCCAAGAACATAAAGATTAAAATGGAACTTGCATCATCACTTAATTTAATTCTCAAAGCCTTTCTATTTCGGCCTTAAAGTCGATTGTTGTTGGGCCGAGAGCACTAAAATAAAGAATTGAACTTGCATTATCACCTAATTAATTTCTCAAATGCCTATTTATTTCGGCCTTAAAGTCGATTGTTGTTGGGCCAAGAGCACTAAAATAAAGAATTGAACCTTGCATATTTACTTTCAAGCTTGCACGTTTAAGTTTATGCCTTGCATATTTATTTTAAGTCATCACTTTACTTTGTAAGCAAGATTAAAAATGAAAAGCATGAGCACGTTTATTTTATGTCATAACTTAAGAACCTAGAGCTCAAAGACTTGCCCATTTCATTTCAAGTTAAAGCTTAATGTGAATGCATCCTTTGAATGCATGTTTTCGGCCAAGTAGTGATGATGGACTTGCAATGAGTTTTCATCTAGCTACAAGGACTAATAGTCTATGTTCTAAGTTTTTCTTAAAGCATTATAAATCTTTACAAGGTTATGTCATCATGAGATACGACATTATTCCCTTTTAGAAGATGAAATATATTTTGGTCACTGACCTAAGGCTTCTCTTAGCCTCTTGATGAATTAAAATGATTTGCAAGGAGTTTTAGAAATTCTAAATTGATTCCAAGAGAAACTAGTTAACTTATGTACCTAGAAATGTCAATTTAGTTCTCTTATTGAAGTTAGATGTTTTCGGTACTGTCATGATGAGCTTGTGGCTGTATGATGATGTTTTGATGTGTTTGAATGTGTGAAAATATCATATGATGATGTAGAAACGATTCCATGCATGATAGATAAGAAACTAGCTTACTAGAAATACCGTAAAGCTAGAATTTAACATAGTTTAGACCCATTTGTTTTTGGAACTTATCCAAACTGTTTTAATGGGAACATAATCAGATTAGGATTGTTTAGACTGAAAAACTTGGTAACATTTGGATTAGAATTGAATTTTAGTACCTATCGGGAAACTAGTAACTAGAAAACCGTAAAAATGCAAATGTAGAACTCTTAGAACATTTAATTTTCTGGATTCTGTCCAGCACCCTTACAACATGATAAACGTGATTAATAATTAGTCCTTAAGCATAGGAATGTCTCATAATTGATTTAGATTTAATTTATAGCACCTTAGGTGAAGACGGAACCGAGAAAGGGTCTAAAACGTAAGATCTAGAACCCCGTAACCACAAGTTAGAAATTCTGCCCTATGCTTTTCAGATTTGAGTATGAACATGAGGATTAGGAATGATGATTTATTATGAGCCCTTGGGTGCATAACATATGAGCGATGGATGTTAGAGAACTATATCTCAAGATTAAGACCCGTAAGGGTCAAAGCATAAGCTACCGTAAGGGTAAGCGTTTGAATGTTCTATGATGATGCATGTGTTATGTAAATGATGATGATGTTATTCATATGAGGAATTCATGAGGATATATGTTTATGTGGCATAAAGCAAATTTGGAAGGAATTCGGCGTAATGCCATCGTGCCGCCGAATTCCCGACAAATTTGGGGACTTAAAGAGATTTTGAAAATTAAGGTACTAAGATGGGTTCTAGGATGTCATCGGTTCGGCCGAGCACCTCCATAGAACTCATGTGACATCGGTACCAATTTATACTCTTAGGTGACACCGGTTCGGCCGAGCACCCCTAAGAGAATTGCCCCTAACCCGTACTCAGATAGTCGGGATTTATGATTTATGATACGCTTATCGTTAAGTGGTAAGTAAGAACTAGTGACGACTAGTTAAGGTATGAGCTCATAACCTAGATATGTGACACGTTCTGGGTGACACCGGTTCGACCGAGCACCCCCAGTTCGATTGTCTTTTAGGGTGGCCCATGAGGAAGAGAAATTTCATGATTATGACTATGTCACTAAGTTTGTCCCACATGAATGTTTCTATTGCCACTTTATGCCACTAAGTATGATGATGTTTGACGATATGTTTTATGTATGTGCATTAGGTAGTGCCATGCATACATTCTCTATTATGTTACATTCATGACATTAAGATCATCCTAAAATGAATGGACCTTGGCTAAAGTATATTTTAAAGTCTAAAATGAACTCGATGCATTTCACTTGCTTTTACGAAAATAAACCCAAGGTTCCTGAGGACGTAGATGATGACACCTAGGTAGTATGAGGCCCTACTGAGATTCTTTAGCAAAGATTCTCACTCCCTCTATCTCTTTCTTTCCGTCACGTCTTCATATGGCGACGTTCATTGTGTTCATGGACACGCAGACATGGGAGGTGCACCACGACCCGGACCACGGGTCATTCCATTTTGTGGGTCGATGCACGGTTAAAGTATTCATGTTCATGGGTCGACCTTTCACTCCCCCTGTACATTCCCATCGTTTCTCCCCAGTTTCACCTTTTGGCGATGACCTGGTGTTTGAGCGCGCACATTCCCGAGAGGAGAGGCTTCGCCGTACTCCACTGTCTGCGTCTGCTGTTCGAGACTACCCCCAGTATGTGCCCCATTGCCCGTCGTCTTTTTCAAAGATGGATCTTTCCGAGGATTTGGCAACCCAGGTACCCTCCAAGGGATCTTCCCCCACCATACCCATGGACCTTGGGGAGGGTAGCGAGGCCACCGTGACTCAGCCGAGGCTTGCACGACGACCGGAGATGAGGCCGCGCCGTGGAGGTCACTCCCGAGCCCCGTTCCGCCTATTCTCGCCGGAGGAGCTTGCTCAGTTTCCTGGTTACGTGCCACGCTCGAGGGATAGTCGCCAGTAGGAGGCCATAGATGGCCCGGGTTAGTGCACACACCCCATAGACGAGGATAAACCTTCTTTTGTTTAGAGGTTATCCCATTAGATGCACTCAGGTAGGGGAGTAGTTCATGTTTATGTTTATGTTGTATTTCCTTTGTACTAAATTTAAGTCCCACATTTATAAGTGGGCAAGTTATATATATATATATATATATTATATATATATATATATATATATATATATGAGATGATATTCAGTATTATTCATGGTGTGCCTTATGCTATGACATTATGAGATGTATGTTTTGTCCTTTACGTGTCACATCGCATCACGTGGCTCCCACTTTGTATTTCAAAAAAAAAAATTTTACCCGTATTTTCCGCTAAGTATTTCAAAGTAAAAATGAGAACTATGAAGTAACAGACTAATGTTTAACCTAAGTATGTTCTAGAGTATTAGGTTAAAGATTAGGATGTTACATATGTCAGAATGGAGGATGACTATGAAGATGTTATCATAGGCAATGAATGTATCTTTATCTGTGAAGACTTTTGCAGTGATGGAACTTTTGAAAAGCCTGATGAAGTGACTAAGGCTCACCTAAGGCCATTGCATATTAAAGAAACAACTGAAGGAAAGTTGGTCAATAAGGTGTTAATCAGTGGTGGAGCAGCCATTAGCTTAATGCCAGAAAGCATGCTGACAAAATTTGGCAAATGTATCAAAGACTTTGTGAAAACCAATGTTGCTGTGACTGACTACAATGGCAAATCCTTTGTTGCTAAGGGTATGCTGGTCTTGAATGTTAAGGTTGGCAGTGTCAGTCGAAAGACCATGTTTGTTGTGGTCCCATCTAGAGCAAGTTATAACATTTTGCTTGGATGCGACTAGATCCATGGAGTTGGAGCTGTACCGTTGACATTGCATCAAAAGCTCATACTCTAGAACCAAGAAGGGAGGATTGAAGAAATAGGAGTTGATGATAATTTTTGCTATGTTGAGCAACTCCATGTGAACTTCAAAATATACAACAAAAAGATCAAGCCGCTGGAAGTCGAGGGTGAATTTGATCCAGAGAAGATTGATAAGTGTGTCATTGACGATGAAGGCTTTAAGTTGATACCTAGGATCGGGGTTGAAATGGTCCCAGATTTAGATTAATTGTAGATTTGTTGAGCCAGATGGCTCATTTGTCGACCTATATTCTTGAACAATTTGCATACACTACTGATGGTGCATTATTAGACTGTATTTATGATTCTGAACCTTTAGGATTTGAAAATACTTCTATTTTATCTGACAATCTTAGGAGTAGAAATAAAAGCTGTGAAGTACAGGACCCTCTTGAAGAAATCAACTTAGGCAAGGATGGTGAGACAAGACCAACATACATAAGCCAACTATTGCCAAAGGGTTTCAAAGAAGAACTGCTCGAACTGCTCAAGGAATTCAAGGATTGCTTTGCATGGGAATATGATGAAATGCTTGGACTCAATCATCAACTAGTTGAGCATAGATTGCCTCTGAAACCCAATAGTATACTTGTCAAACAAGTGCCTCGATGATTCGCACTAGAAGTAATGACCAAGATCAAGGAAGAAATCGAGAGGTTGCTTAAGGAAAAATTTATTTAAACGGCCAGGTCTGTTGAGTGGGTTTCTAACATTGTCCCTGTGATGAAAATGAATGGCGAGTTAAATGTATGAATAGACTTTAGAGATCTAAATAATGTGACCCCAAAAGATAAGTATCACATGGTCAGAAAGTGCATATGCTAATTGATCTTTATGTGAGCAATGAAATATTCAGCTTTATGGATGGTTATTCTATTTATAACTAAATTTTTATTGCCAAAAAAGATGTGTCGAAGACAGCATTTAGATGTCCTGGTGCTTTAGGTGCTTATGAATGGGTGGTCATGCCTTTTGGACTTAAGAATGCTGGAGCGACATATCAGAGAGCCATGAATACTATCTTCCATAAATTCATTGGCAATTTCATGGAAGTCTATATAGATGATGTGGTTGTCAAATCTGACAAACAAAAAATACATCTCGAACACCTGAGAAAAGCCTTCGAGAAAATGAGAAGGAACGGTTTGAAAATGAACCCTTTGAAATGTGCTTTTGGTGTGACTGCAGGGAACTTCTTGGGTTTTCTAGTCCAAAAGAAAGGGATTGCCATCGACCAAAATAAAGCTAAGGGAATAATGGAAGCTTCACCCCTAAAGAACAAGAAACAGTTGCAATCATTTCTGGGAAAAGTGAATTTCATATGACGTTTCATTGCTAATTTGTCTGGCAAGAAAAGGATATTTGCACCTTTGGTTAAGCTCACGAAAGAAGAGGACTTTGTTTGGACAGATGATCATGAAAAGGCATTCAACATCATCAAACTATGTTTGATAAATACCCAGTGATGACGTCACCTAAACATGGCAAACCTATCAAACTTTACATTGCTGCTTCTCAAGCAACTATTGGAAGTATGCTGGCACAAGAGGATGACAATGGCAATAAGCAAACTCAAGTACTACTTGAATTTCAAAAGAGGTCCATGTAATTTCCAAAGCTGACATAATAAAGTATATGTTGTCCTATCCCATTTTGCATGGTCAAGTTAGTAAATGGATGCTTGCTTTGACTGAGTTTACAATTAAATATGTACCAGCTAAAGCTATCAAAGGGAAAATATTGGCCGATTTTCTCGTTGACCATCCTTGTGATGAGTTAGACGAATCAGTTGTAAATTATATGGCATTAACTCCTTGGAAGTTATACTTCAACAGTTCAAGACACTTTCAAGGTGTCGGGGCTGGGGTAATGTTGGTCTCTCCAGATCATATTCCCACCAAATTCATGTTCGAACTTAAATTCCCATTCTTAAATAATGAAGTCGAATATGAAGCCTTAAGTATTGGGCTCAACATGTTATTAGCTAAAGGGGTAAAAAATGTTAAAGTTATTGGTGATTCACAGTTAGTCATAAAATAGTTGTCAAGAGAATTCAAATGTATTAGTGAAAATTTATTCAAATATTTTGCAATGGCTGCAAGATTATTATGTGAATTTGACACTGTTATACATCGACATGTATCTCGAAATTTGAATTCAGAGGCAAATGAACTTGCCCAAATAGCTTCGAGATATAAAATAAGGTTATCAACCTTGGAATCATTTGTTACAATTGAGCAGATCCTAGTCCCCATTGATGAACGAGAAGTGTTTGTCATTGATCATTTAGATGATCGTGATTGGAGAAAGCCAATTGTTGAATACTTAAAGAATCCGAGTCAAAGTGTCGATCATAAATTGAAATATCAAGCTTTGAATTATGTTATTCTTAGTGATACTTTGTTTAAGAAGGGTGTCGAAGGAGATTTATTGTCCTCTTCAGGAGAATTCGAAGCATATATTGCTTGGCAGAAATTCATGAAGGGATTTGTGGTGCCCATCAGGCAGGATAAAAGATGAGATGGTCCATTTGTCGACAAAGATTATTTTGGCCAACAATGGCCAAAGATTGCATGCAGTATGCTAGATCTTGTGAAGCTTGTCAAAAGCATAGCAATATACAACATGTACCAGCATTAGAGTTGTATGCTATTGTCAAGCCATACCCATTTAGAGGATGGGCATTATATCTTATTGGTCAAATTTACCCTCTTTCATCGAAGGGCCATAAGTTTATTTTGGTCACTATTGACTATTTTACTAAATGGGCTGAAGTGGTTGCATTGAAATATGTGACCCAAAGTGAGATAATTGACTTTATTAAGGAAAGAATCATTTATCGGTTTGGAACTCTTGAAACTCTATGTAGCACCCCTCCTACTATAGTGCTATGCTCGAGATAACATTACAGTAAGCAGTCGTTACTCATAACTAATATATTTGCAATTTCTTACCTATATGAAATATATACGTATAGGTTGTAATAAATATGAGCCTTGCACCAAAAACTATACTAACTTGTCTCAAATCAATTTTTGCTCACAATGTGATAGTCAACTTATAGAAATAGCGGAAGTGTAATGCGCATCCAAAGAAGTCGGCCACACGATAACTTACATCTTATATCACATCCACAGTAAGTTAAGTCACACAGTTATACTATATACATTCATACCTAATTATATTTATATTATAAACAACCCTACCCTGGTCCTCGCAGTGACCACCTAATCCGGGTTAGGGCCTAATGTAACGCCCCGATTTTCTGTCTGAGAGGAAAATGACCAAAATGCCCCTGAGGTCATTTTCGGCCCAGAATTCGAGGATGGCCGGCTCGGCAGTCCTCGAAGGGCCAATCAATGTTTGAAGGGGATTGAATGGCCCTTGAGTGGTTTCGGAGGTGAAAGTCTCATTTTCTGCAGTTTCAGGTCAAAATGACTGAAATACCCCTATAGCATTTTTACGCGGGTAAAGGTGCCGTTTGAGCCCGAAACTTTCCCCGAAGGTTTAAAATAATGTTTTTACATGTTTAGAAGCATCTTTTTAAGTCCCAGTGGTCTCGGACAGTTTTAGTGCAAAATTATGATTTTGCCTCTAGAATAGTGTTTTTGAGCTTAATGATGTAATTAAGCAAACCTAAGCAATATTAGGCTCTAATCGAAGGTTAATTAATTTCCATAATTAATCTAGAGTCAAAATAAAATATTAAAATTAATTAGAACCTAAAATTGCTTAGATTAGATTTAAATCTCTTTTTAAAACTCAAGATTCCAATCTTGGAATCTTGAATAGTATTTTCTCTCTCAAATTCCTTAAATCAAGGAATTGTGTCTAGAATTGTTTATGCACTAAAATGAGTTTATAACTCACTAATGATGCAAGACCACTCCTTAAACATGTCTTGACAACCTTGATTACCCATTTTCTATCCTAAACACTTTCTTACAAATTCCTAATCTTAATCCTAATCAAAGATACACCTAAACTCAACTCTAAACCACAATTAAAATGCAAGAAAACCCTCCCCCGTGGCTGATGCACCTTCAGCCATCTCTCTCCCATTTGCATCACATGTTGATTTGTTTCTCACTCAAAGAACCATGCTTAACCCATACTTGAGCCATACCTTGAACCATACCTCACCATGCCTCAAGACCACAACATCTCACCTCATGGGGTTGCCCTTGCTTTTGGCTGAAACCTTCTCTCCCTCTTGCACCTTTCATTTGTTTCATTTCTCTATAAATAGCACACTTGAGTGAACTTGAGACACCTTTAGTTCATTTGCTAAGTGTAAGTTTTCAAAGAGCACTTCAAAGTTTCCTTTTTCTCTCAAGTTCAAGCATTCAAGTTCTTCATCCTCTTCCCTCATCCCAACCTTCAATCACTTGGTAGGGATTTTCTTTCAAGTATTTCCTTCATTTAAGTTCTTATTCTAGTTATGTGTTTATGGTTTCTCTCGAGTCTTTTTAGAACTTCTTTCCCTCTTCTTTTTCTTCTTCATTTTCGGCCATGGGACTTTGAGGACAAGGGAATAAGAGCTTGATGATGAGGTTTCATGATGATGTTCATCACTTGAACAATCTCTAAAGCTTGATCTTTGTTCTTAAGTTAAAGATGTTTTTAGTTCTTTTCTCTTTGAACCTTGAGATCCTTAACTTTGATGACATCTTAAAATGGTTATATGAACTCAATGATGAGGACCTATGGTGTTAGTGTTAATACATCACTAAGATCATGGTCTCTAGAGTTTTGAATGTTTCCTTTTCTTCTTAAAAGTTTCGGTTCCTTTCCTTTTCTCCTCTTCATGATTTCGGCCAACACTTGTTGGATGGTCCAACATGATAGCTTGATGATGAGAGTTCTAAATGGTGACTTTATGTTCACCACAAAGAAATCTCTAAAGCTTGAGTTTTCATGAAAATGATATATAGATCACTTATGGCTTTGTTTCTTTAAGGAATATTATTTGGAGTTCCAAGAACTCTTGTCTTCACTTTGTCTTGTCATGATGAGTTTGGGTTGAGGTTTAAATTCCTTTAAAGTCCTGAATGAGCTCTAATAAGATATAAATGAACTTGCATATTTATTTTGAGCTTGCACTCATGATTATATTCTTGCCTTGCATCTTTATTTTCCAAGTTATCACCTAAGGACTCAAAGATTAAAACAAGACTTGCATTATCACCTAATTAATTCTCGAAGCCTTTCTATTTCAGCCTTAAAGTCGATTATTGTTGGGCCTAGAGCACTAAAATAAAGAAATGAACTTGCATTGTATATTTACTTTCAAGTCTTGTATATTTATATTTCAAGTCTTGCATATTTATTTCAAGTCTTGCATATTTATATTTCAAGTCTTGCATATTTACTTTAAGTTCTCACTTTACTTTATAATGAAAGATAAGAATGATGCGTATGGAATATTTACATTTTGTCATCACTTAAAGACCTTAGAGCTCAAAGACTTGCCCAATTTATCTCAAGTTAAAGTGTAATGTGGAAGCATTCTTTGAATGCATGATTTCGGTCATGTAGTGATGAGTTTCATCTAGCTACAAGGGCCAACATTCTAAGTTTTAAGATTTTCTTTAAGCCTCATGAATTTTATGAGATTAAGACCAACAAGATTTATGAATTTAATTCTCTTTTAAGGAGGGATGAAGTGGTCACTGACCTAAGGGTGTTTCTAGCCTCTTTGACAAAATAAAATGGTTTGCAAAAGAGTTTTAGAAGTCCTAAAAATGATTCCAAGAGAAACTAGCAACTTATATGCTTTAGAAATGTCAAGTTATACATCTTTTTGAGACTTGATGTTTCGGTTCTGCCATGATGAGTTTGCTGCTGTGTGATGATGTTTTGATGTGTTAGAATGTGTGAAAATTATGTATGATGGGGTAGGAATATTTCTATGCATGATAGGAGAGAAACTAGTTTTCTAGAAAAATCGTAAAGTCAAGATTTAGCATAGTTTTAACCCATTTATTTTTTGGATACTGCCCAAATTGTTTCAATGGGAATATAATCAGATTAGGATTGTTTAATCATGAAAAATTTGGTTACATTTGAAGTAGGATTGAATTTTTGGCACCCATAGAGAAACTAGTAACTAGAAAATCGTAAAATGTAATTCTAGAACTCTTAGAACATTTAATTTTTAGAATCTGTCCAGCACCCTCATAATATGGTAAACATGGTTTATAATTTGTTCTTAGGCCTAGAAATGCCTCATAATTGGTTTAGGTTTAATTTATAGCGCCTTAGGCGAAGACGAAACCAAGAAAGGGTCTAAAATGTAAGTTTTAGAATCCCGTAATTGTAAGTTTATAACTCTGCCCTTAAAGAATGGTGCTGCCCAGATTTAATAAAGAGTATAAATGATAGTAAGATTTGTTAGAAGTAAATCCTTAGGTGCATAAAAGGTTGATAGAAAATGATGGAATAATTACATCTCAAGTTTAAGGCCCGTAAGGGTCAAAGCATAAGATACCATAGGATCAAGAGCATGATGAATTTTCAATGTTGCTTGTGAACGTATAAGAATGATTATGTGAATGCAAGGAATTATGATGGAGGATGCATTTTCGATTGACTTATGTGGCATAAAGTAAATTTGGAAGAAATTCGGCATGCTGCTGTTATGCTGCCGAATTTCTGACAAATTTGGGGACTTAGAAAGTTTTCGAAAAACCTATGACATTTTATTTATGAGGTACTAAGATGAGTTCTCGGATGACACCGGTTCGGCCGATCACCTTCAGAGAACTCATGTGACATCGGTACCAAGATGAATTCTTAGGTGACACCGGTTCGGCCGAGCACCCCCAATAAATGCCCCCTAGCCCATACTAGATAAGTCGGGATTATGATTATGATACGCTTATCAGGATTGATAAGTAAGAACTAGTGACGACTAGTTAAGGTGTGAGCTCATAACCTAGAGATGTGACACGTTCTGGGTGACACCGGTTCGGCCGAGCACCCCTAGAACGATTGTCTTTTAGGGTGGCCTATGAGGAAGTAAAGTATGATGATTATGTCACAAAGTTTTTGCATATGAGATTCAATTGCCACTTTATGCCACTATTTTGATGTTCTTAATGTTACGATTATTATTCTTGCATTAAGTAGAGCCATGCATACATTCTTTAATATGTTGCATCCATGTCATTAAGAATCATGCTAAAATGAATGGACCTTGGCTAACTATGTTTCAAAAGCTTAAAAATGGATTTAATGCATGCTCACTTATTTTGTATACTAAACCCAAGGCTCCTGAGGACGTAGATAATGACACCTAGGTAGTAGGAGGCCCTACTGAGATTCTTTAGCAAGATTCTCATTCCCTCTATCTTTCTTTCCGTCACGTCTTCAGATGGCGACGCTCGTAGTTTTTGTGGACACCCCAACGTAGGAAGTGCACTATGATCCGGAGCACGGATCGTACCATTTTGAGGAACAGTGCACGGTGCGAGTCTTCATGTTCATTGGACGTCCCTTCGCTCACCCTGTACATACGCATCGCTTCTCCTCGACTGCACCCTATGGTGACGATGAGTGGGTTTTTGAGCACGCGCATACGCACAATGAGAGAGTGCTCTGCATGCACACCGCCGCCTCAGCCATGCATGACTATCCTGACTACGTGCCCCGGACTTACTTCTCGGAGACCGACCCGTCGAAGAACCTGCCTACCCATCCATACAGTGAGAGCTCCGCCCCTACTCCACCACTGATGAGAGAGGGCAGTGAGGATACTGTGACTCAGCCATGGCTAGCACGACGACCGGAGATGCGGCCACGTCGCGGGGGTCACTCTCGATCCCCATTTCGCCTTTACAGGCCGGAGGAGCTCGCCTAGTTTCTCGGATATGTGCCTCGCTCGCGAGATAGATGTCAGTAGGAGGTGACGTATGACCGATGGAGTACCCGGGTAGAGCACACACCACTTAGATGAGGATAGACCTTCTTTTGTTTAGAGGTTATCCCTTTAGTTGCACTTGGGTAGGGGAGTTTGCTTTTATGTTTTCCGTCGCACTTTCCTTGTATTTTCTCTTGATGTATTCGTTGCTTATTGTACTAAACTAAGTCCCACTCTTCATGTGTGGGCATATCATATTATATAAATATGCAGTTCAGTTTTATTGCGATGTGCCTTTACCTGCTTTATGTTATGATGTTATAAGCTACTTGCTTTATCTCCTTTCATGCTTTATTGCTCATCATGTCGCGCGGCTCTCACTTTGCTTTTATAATTCAAAAAAAAAATTTACCAGTATTTCCGCTAAGTATTTTAAAGTAAAAAGGAAACTATGCCGTAACTGACTAATGATTAACCTAAATATGTTCTAGAGTATTGGGTTAAAAATTAGGGTGTTACACCTAACAAAAATATAAGCAACTACAGACAGATAAAACTAACTCCCTCAGTCAGTGGCTCTTCAAAAGGTCAAACGTAAGAGCCTATGATAGTCATATAATATGAGGGAATCTAGGTCATGCTATGTCTATAAATAAGGTGGATACGAGACTCAGAAACCAGATACAGTGACCCTAACTCTGGGTCATAGTGCCACTGCTGCTTAGGCATCTCGAGGAAGAACACGATTGAGGCCATCTATATAAAATACATCATACAGCAGGGATGAGAATCAATGATTCCCAGTAGGAAAATATACCAGACTACTACTCAATGATATTCAACTTAATACAAGATAAGCAAAGTACTTCAGTTATTTGTATAATGGTTTTATTAGTTAGAATCGTTATTTCTTATGACTTAATTTTATTAGAAAATTTTAAACTTAATGGTAGAACTCATAGGACTCTTCTGATATACTTCTCTTTAGATCGTACTGTCAACGATGTAACGCCGTCATGTTACAACCTGATATAGTTCACTAGATGGAGTACGTCTACTACATCTCATCTAGAATAGCCTCGCTATTCTCAGTACATCCCTTTCCTCATAATGATGTAATGCTGTCGCGATTACAACCTGATATAGTTCTAAGGGCGTAGCACGTCTACTACTACCCATGAATCCATGAGCTTACCACTAAGCAATTTACATTGCACAAGATTTATTTTCTTAAGTTTCCTTTCTTTATGTGCACTTTTATCATTTGTACAAAAATTCTCTTAAAATCTCTTGAATATGTATAATGCCTCTCTTTAACTCTTTGAGATATTTCCCATAATGTTTGGTATGCTGTTACGGTGTTTTTCTACAAAGTCTACTAGGTTTTTTAATAGATTTTATACCATCCAAATTTCTGTTACATCTCTTAGTTAACAATAGTTCTTATCAATTTTCCAACAATTGAACCAAGTTCCATGCAATGGGTTTTAAGCTATTTCTACTAGGAATCATCATTCCTTGGACAATAATTTCTCCTAAATTTTCAAAGCTACAAGTCAAGTTTTGCTGCCACTTTTCAAGCTTTGATTAATATGTATAGCAAGGTCGTAGTACTTAAGAATTAATGCTATAAAATTTCTGCACAAAAAAATTCCAACACACAAGATTTTATCATAGTCCAAGCACTTATAATTTCTGCAATAAAATTTGAGGTCCCAATATACATAATCTCATCACAACTCCATCTATTAGGAAATCTAAAATTTCACTTCAGATTTTTCAGCAACATAACCACAAAATTCAAACACTTATCTTGACAAAATAGTTAAACATCATGAAGTAAAAGACTAGAATAATTTTCCTACCTCCATCCAAGCTTTTTCTCTAATTCTTTTTATTTATCAAGCCTCAAACCCCTTTCTTTTTAGCCCCTATTTGTGCTGCCATGTGAACTAAGTAAGAAAAAAAACAAAGTTTTCAATTGATCTTGATGTAGAGAAGATGTTCTTGAAGTAGTTTAGATGCTTACCTAAGAGTATCCTTTGTAAATATGGTGGTTTGATGGAGTTTTGCAAAGAAAGGAATTTAGAAAATGGAGAAGTGAAGAGGAAAGAAAGGAATGAATAAGAAGGAAGGCCAAAACGTGTTCTGTGGAAGAACCGAGAATAAGGAAATTTGTTTTCTTTTGTATTCCTTTTTATAAGCTTAGTAACTTGGAGACAAAGTAAAGGAATTGATATTTTCGAATCAATTTGCCTTCTATCAGTATTAGAAATATCTATATTTATTTGATTATGCTAAGTAAAAATTTATTTAAGATATGATGATGTCCATTAATTGAACCAATTTAGATGTTTCGGTGTACCGGTTATTACCATTTCAGTATAACGTTTCTTATTATTTCAGTACCCAATTGACATAAAAAAAACTTTACCAGGTAAAATTATCCTTTTACCCATATCCTAATTTTTTTATTTGTCCTAATATCATTTATAAGATCTTATCCTATATTACTGATTAAAATATTATTATTTCTAAATTTTTAATCATATTAAATAAATTTTCATTTTTTTTACAGAATCCTTATGTTGTTCTGATCCTGACTGTGTCGATCGAAATTATTAAAATCCCTACTAATTACTCATAATTAATTATTTATCAGAGAAAATACAGATAGACGAGTCGTTACACTCTGACCACAAACCAAGGAACAATGTTCACAGGTCGAAAAGTGCTTGAGTATGCTAACACGAGAGCAATTAAAATGATTAATTCAACTCCTTCTTATGCATAGGCTAATGGTCAAGTCAAAGCTGCAAACAAATGTATTATTGCTTTGATTAAGAAGCATATAAGTCGACAACCTCGAAATTGGCATGATGCACTTAGGCAAATTATATGGACCTATTGTAATTCGCCCAAAGGTTCGACAGGGACAAGTCCTTATAAACTAGTTTATGGACATGGTGTAGTTCTTCTTGTCGAAATCAATTTGCAATCAATAAGGGTGTTGAAACAAAATGAATTACCTATTGATGATCATTGGAGTTCTATGTTTGACGAGTTAAATGACTTGGAACAAGAATAAATTGTCACACTAGAAAATATGATGTGACTGAAAGAAATTATGCCAAAATTTTATAATCGTCATATGAAGATTAAAATTTTTGACATTGGAGCCTTGGTTTGGAAAGCTATATTGCCATTCGAAAAGAAATCAAATGGTCCCCAAATTGGGAAGGACCTTTTTGAGTTGACAGAATATTTTTTGGTAATGCTTATAGCCTAGTCAATGTTAGCAGTGGACAAAAAATTGTGCTGATCAATGGAAAATATTTGAAAGCATATAAATCAACAATGTACCAAGTTATAATAAATAATTGACGATATGCATATGCTAGTCACACATAATCATGTAGTATTTAGGATTGACCGAGCAAGCATTTGTCAAAGAAGTTAAAAGAAAAGTAAACTCGACTAAGCAAGTATTTTTCAAATTGGCAGTCAAAAGAAAATTAAACTCGACCAAGCAAGTAATTTTCAAGTTGGTAAAGACAAAATAAAGCTGGACACATTGGGCAAACAACTATTTAAAAGACGAAGGAAGGAGGCTGCGAAGCTTTAACTTCAAATCCTATTGAACCTAAAGAGTTGTTTCTTTGTTTGATTCTGCTTTCTTCAGAGCTAAATTAGCCTTTGAGAGCCTTTCATAGTAGCTTTTTCTTCCCTTGCCAACTTCTCAAGTCTTTTGTCAAATCTCCCCAAATGTTGTTTTCCTTTTGCCACAAGTTTGGCAAGATTGTCTTTCTTGGCCGTCAACTCTTGAATTTGAGTCTAAAGATTTTGAATTTCTTCGACTAGAGCATTTTCATGATCTTCTCCTTGTTGTAAACTATCAACAATCTTGGCTTTCTAACTGCTAGTTTTCTCAATATTCTTATGAATCAAGTCGACACTTTCTGAATTCTTTTGCTTTTGTTTAGAAATATTTTGTATCACAACAAAGGCAACAAAAGATTGAGTGATAAAGTTCTTGAGAGAACTCACCAAGTATTGATGCTAGTCAGGAAGAGTAGTTTGAGAAAAAGAAGAAATGGCTTTGACTAGTTTGTGCTTGATATCACCATCACTGACCAGGGAGTCGAGAGAATGATTGAGGAGATTCATGATATTTGAGAGTTGCTCGACTAGTAAATCAACAGTCAAAGGAATAGTCGAAGTAGGAGTTGGACTCTTTAGCATTTTAGTGGTAAAGGCAGTAGCATTTTTGACAGTCCTAGCCTCAAAAGCAGAAGGGGTAATCTTGACAATGACTCCATCAGAAAGATCTTGGTTCAAAGTGTTAAGATATCCCATGTCGAATTCCTCATCGTCATCATCATCATCTTTATTTTTGACCTCTAAGGGAAGGATGATGGTAATAGGCATGGGAGTTTTGACAGTAGTTGTCTCAACAAAAGGTTCAACAGATGCAGGGGTCAATATTGGAATGAGATCTTAATGCTTAACAGTAGGATTTGTCATATCGTCAATAGTGTAATCTTCGATTGACAAATCCCTTTTGTCCATTGTAGCATCACCCATAGCCTCAGCAGGATTAATGCTTACATCTTGCTCAGAGCCAGCATGCTAAAAAAAAAGGTTAAAAAGATATGTACTTAACAATACAATACATTGAGAATATTAGGAAAAATAAAAAAAGGGGTAAAAAGATACTTACTTGACAATACAAAGGGTGTACCTTGTTATGGGTAGGGAACTCGAAGAATCTTCTTCTTTGTCATTATCGATTTTGACCAAGTCAAGGGATAGACCTTTAATTGAAGGAGATTCACTTTAACAAACAGCAATTGTAACATCCTAATTTTTAACCTAATACTCTAGAACATAATTAGGTTAATCATAGTCTATTACGTCATAGTTTCCTTTTTACTTTAAAATACTTAGAGAAAAATACTTTTTTTTGAATTATAAAAGCAAAGTGAGAGCTGTGTGACTCGATAAGCAATGAAGCACATAAGGAAATAAGCAAGCATCTCATAAACATCATAACATAAAGCAGGTAAAGGCACATCACGATAAAACTGAACTGTATATATATATATGATATGATATGCCCACTTATGAAGAGTGTGACTTAGTTTGGTACAACATGAAACGAATACATCTAAAAAGAAAATACAAAGGAAAGTGCGACAGAAAGCATAAAAGCAAACTCCCCTACTCTAGTGCGCCTACAAATAGATAGCCTTAAGGCAAAAGGAGGCTATCTTGGTCTAGTCAGAGCTCGGCACCAGAATGCGACTGTCGTCTCCTACTGCAGGCCTCTCTAGAAGGGAGGGACGTATCTGATCCACTGGGCTATCTCTGTCGGGGTAGCTATACGCTGCATCGGTCGAGCATGAGCTCCACGACGGGGAATCATCCTTACCCGTCCTCCACGTACCGGCTGCGTGACAGAAGCCTCGCTACCCTCCCCAAAGTCCATCAGAACAGTGGGGGAGGATCCCTCGGAAGGTACTTGAGTGGCAGAGTCCTCTGAAGGGTCCGTCTCGGAGAATGATGAGGGGGAGCGGGGCACGTACTGCGAGTAGTCCCAAATAGCAGAAGCTGTTGGTAGGGTACGGTGGATTCGCTCCTCTCACGGGCATGTGTGTTAGAACACGAAATCATCGCCGAATGGTGAGGCAGGAGAGAAGCGGTGAGTATGTACAGGGTGACTGAAGGGCCGCTCAATAAACATGAATACACGAATGACACAGCAACCCACAAAATGGTATGACCCATGGTTCGGATCATGATGCACCTCCCATGTTGAGGTGTCCACAAAAATCATGAACGTTGTTATCTGAAGACGTGACGGAAAGAAGAGATAGAGGGAGTGAGAATCTTGCTAAGGAATCTCAGTAGGGCCTCCTACTACCTAAGTGTCATTATCTACATCCTCAGGAACCTTGGGTTTAGTGTATAAAATAAGTGAGCATTCATTAAGTTCATTTTTAAGCTTTTAAAATATGATTAACCAAGGTCCGTTCATTTTAGAATGGATCTTAATGTCATGAATGCAATATAGTAAAGGATGTATGCATGACACTACTTAATACAAGGACATCAATCATAACATCAAGAAGCATCATAATGGTGGCATAAAGTGGCAATTGAAATCTCAGGTGGGGAAAACTTTGTGACATAATTATCATACTTTACTTTCTCATGGGGCCACCCTAAAAGACATTCATTCTGGGGGTGCTCGGTCGAACCGGTGTCACCCAGAACATGTCACATCTCTAGGTTATGAGCTCATACCTAACTAGTCGTCACTAGTTCTTACTTATCAATCCCGATAAGCGTATCATAATCATAATCCCGATTATATAGTATGGGCTAGGGGGCATTTCTTGGGGGTGCTCGGTTGAATCGGTGTCACCCAAGAATACATCTTGGTACCGATGTCACATGAGTTCTCTGGAGGTGCTTGGCCGAACTGGTGTCATCCAAGAACTCATTTTAGTACCTCATATCTTATAAAGAAAATCTCATAGGTTTTTCAAAAACTTTCTAAGTCCCTAAATTTGTTAGAAATTCGGCAGCACAACAGCAGCACGCCGGATTTCTTCCAAATTTACTTTATGCCACATAAAAAAATAGAACATGTATCCTCAATCATAAATTCATACGTTGACATAATCATTCTCAAATAGAACATACATTCACATGTAACATTGAAACTCATTATGCTTTTGATCCTACGGTATCTTATGCTCTGAACCTTATAGGCCTTAAACTTGAGATGTAATTATTCTATCATTCTCTGTCAACCTGTTATGTACCTAAGGATTCTCTTCTAACAAATCTTACTATCATTTATGTTCTTTAATAAATCTGGGCAGCACCATACTCCAAGGGCAGAGTTATACATCTATGATTACGGGGTTCTAGAACTTACGTTTTAGACCCTTTTTAAGTTCCGTCTTCGCCTAAGGCGCTATAACTTAAATCTAAACTAATTATGAGGCATTCCTATGCCAAACTAATTATAAACCATGTTTACCATATTATGAGTTTGCTGGACAGAATCTAGAAATTAAATGTTCTAAGAGTTCTAGGATTGCACTTTTACGGTTTTCTAGTTACTAGTTTCTCTATAGGTGCTAAAATTCAATCCTACTTCAAATGTAACCAAATTTTTCATGATTAATCAATCCTAAACTGATTGTTATCATATAAAACAGTTTTGGCATTGATTAGGATTGAAGGGGTTAAACACACGTTAAATTCCAACTTTATGATTTTTCTATGAAGCTAGTTTCTCTCCTAACATGCATAGAAGTGTTCCTACCTCATCATATATCATTTTCACACATTCTAACATATCAATACATCATCATACAGCAACAAACACATCAAGGAAGAACTGAACTGTTCAAGTCCAAAAAGACACATAATTTGACATTTCTAAAGCATATAAGTTGGTAGTTCCCTTGGAATCATTTTAGGACTTCTAAAACTCTTTGCAAACCATTTTATTTTATCAAGAGGCTAAAAACAACCTTAGGTCAGTAACCAATTTAATTCTTCTTTAGAAGAGGATTAAAATCATAAATCTTGTTGGTCATAACTTTATAAAACTCATCAAGCTTAAAGAAAATCCTAGAACATAGGTTGTTGGCCCTTGTAACTAGATGGAACTCATGCCAAGCTCATCATTATTACTTGGTTGAAATTATACATTCAAAGAATGCTTCCATATTAAACTTTAACTTGAGATAAAATGGGCAAGTCTTTGAGCTCTAAGGTCTTTAAGTGATGACAAAACATAAACATGCTATGCACTTCATTTTTATTCTTCATTACAAAGTAAAGTGAGAACTTTAAAGTAAATATGCAAGACTTGGAAACAAATATGCAAGGCTGGAAATTTAAATATGCAAGACTTGAAGTAAATATGCAAGGCTTGAAATAAATATGCAATGCAAGTTCATTTTTTTATTTTAGTGCTCTAGGCCCAGCAACAATTGACTTTAAGGCCGAAATAGAAAGGCTTTGAGAATTAATTAGGTGATAATGCAAGTCTTGTTTTAATCTTTGAGTCCTTAGGTGATGACTTGAAAATAAATATGCAAAGTAAGAATATAAACATGAGTACAACCTCAAAATAAATATACAAGTTCATTTATATCTTATTAGAGCTCATTCAAGACTTTAGAGGAACTTAAACCTTAACCCAAACTCATCATGATAAGATAAAGTGAGGTCTAGAGTTCTTAGAAATCAAGATAACATTTCTAAAGAATTAAACCACAAGTGAGCTATATAACATTTTTATAAAAACTCAAGCTTTAGAGGTTTCATTGTAGTGAACATAAAGTCTCCATCTAGAACTCTCATCATCAAGCTATCATGTTGGACCACCCAAGTTAGTTGACCGAAATCATGAAGGAAAGAAACCGAAATCTTGAGAAAAGAAAAAAGAAGGAACTGAAATCATGAGCAAGAAAAGATCCATTTTGAAACTCTAGAGACCATGATCTTGATGATGTATTAACACCAACATCATGAGTCCTCATCATTGAGTCCACTAACTCATTTTAAATCAACATCAAAGTTAAGAATCTCAGGGTTTAAGAAAGAAAGAAACTAAAGACACCTTTTGCTTAAGAACAAAGATCAAGCTTTAGAGGTTGTTCAAGTGATGAATATCGTCATGAAACCCTCGTCATTAAGCTCTCATTCCTTTGTTTTCAAAGGCTCATGGCCGAAAATGAAGAAGGAAGAGAAGAAGAAAAGAAGTTCCAAAAAGATTCAAGAGAAACCATAAAACACATAACTAGATTAAGAACTTAAATGAAAGAAATACTTGAAAGAAAATCCCTGTAACACCCCGATTTTTCTGTCCGAGGGAAATGACCAAAATGCCCCTGAGGTCATTTCCTGACCCGAGTTCGAGGGTAACCAACTCGGTCGTCCTCGAAGGGTCAACTCAATGTTTGAAGGGGATTGAATGACCTTTGAATGCTTCCGGAAGCGAAAATCTCGTTTTCCGCAGTTTCGGGTCAAAATGACCAAAATACCCCTATAGCGTTTTACGCGGGTAAAGGTGCCGTTTGAGCCCAGAACATTCCCCAGAGGTTTAAAAACATGTTTTCATGTGTCTAGAGGTCTCTGTTCAAGTCCCGGTGGCCCCGGGCAGTTTTAGTGTAAAATTACGATTTTGCCCCTAGAATAGTGTTTTTGAGCTTAATGACGTAATTAAGCAAACCTAAGCAATATTAGGCTCTAAACGAAGATTAATTTATTTCCCTAATTAATCTAGAGTTAAAATAATTTATTAAAGTTATTTAGAACCTAAAATTGCTTAGATTAAATATTAAATCCCTTTTTAGAACTCAAGACTCCAAGTCTTGGAATCTTGAATAGTATTTTCTCTCTCCAATTCCTTAAATCAAGGAAATGTGTCTAGAGTTGTTTAGACTCTAAATTGAGGATTTAACTCACTAATGGTGCAAGACCACTCCTTAATTATGTCTAGACCACCTTAATTATCCATTTCCCTTGCCTAAACACTTTCTTACAAATTCCTAATCTTAAGCATAATCAAAGATACACCTAAACACAACTCTAAACCACAATTAAAATGCAAAGAACCCTCCCCTATGGGCTGATGCATTTCGGCCACCTCCTCTCCCATTGACCACATGTTTAATTATTTTCTCACTCAAAGAACCATACTTGAGGCCATACCTTGAACCATACCTCACCATACTTTGAGCCATACCTCACCATGCCTCAAGAACACATTATCTCACCTCATGGAACTCATGGAATGCCTCCATTCTGCACCTCATGGCCGAAGCCATCCTCCCCCATGAGCACCCTTCATTTGTTTCATTTCTCTATAAATAGAATGCCTTGAGGAGCTTGCACCACTTTTAGATCATTTGCTAAGTTTAGGAACACTCAAAGCTTTTCTTTTTCTCTCAAAGTTCTTGTGTTCTTCAAGTTCTTGGAGTTCTTCAAGTTCTTCATCTTCTTCTTCCATCTTCAAGTTTAAGTAGGGATTTTCTTTCATGTATTCTTTTCTTTAAAGTTCTTGTTCTAAGCTTTATGTTCATAGTTTCTCTTGATTCCTTTTAGAACTTCTTTTCTTCTCCTTCTTCCTCTTTATGTTTCGGCCATGGGCCTTTGGGAATGAAGGAATGAGAGCTTGATGATGAGAGTTTCATGATGATGTTCATCACTTGAAACAAACTCTAGAGCTTGATCTTTGTTCTTGAGCAAAAATGTTTTTAGTTTTTCCTTTCTTGAACTCTTGAGAACTTTAGCTTTAATGATGTTTTAAAATGGCTCTATGAACTCAATGATGAGGACTCATGATGTTGGTGTTAATATATCATCAAGATCATGAACTCTAGAGTTTTAAAATGTTCCTTTTTCTTTTTGAAGATTTCGGCCATTTCCTTAAATTTTTCTAAGCTTCATGGTTTGATTTCCTAAAAATATTATGTTAAGTTTTAAGGAACTCTAAGCTTGACTTTACCCTGTTTGGATGAGTTTGGGTTATGGTTTAAATTCCTTTAAAGTCTTGTTAAGAGCTCTAGAAAGATAAAATGAACTTGCATAATTTATTTTATGCTTGCATTCATATTTACATTCTTGCTATGCATCTTTGCTTTCTAGCTATCACCAAAGAACATAAAGATTAAAATGGAACTTGTATCATCACTTAATTTTATTCTCGAAGCCTTTCTATTTCGGCCTTGAAGTCGATTGTTGTTGGGCCTAGAG
Organism: Dalbergia cochinchinensis; assembly: GCA_031216125.1. Taxonomy (NCBI): domain Eukaryota; kingdom Viridiplantae; phylum Streptophyta; class Magnoliopsida; order Fabales; family Fabaceae; genus Dalbergia; species Dalbergia cochinchinensis. The sequence goes on from CM062371.1 coordinate 29,099,920, forward strand.
CACTAAAATAAAGAATTGAACTTGCACTACCACCTAATTAATTTCTCGAATGCCTATCTATTTCGGCCTTAAAGTCGATTGTTGTTGGGCCAAGAGCACTAAAATATAGAATTGAACCATGCATATTTACCTTCAAGCTTGCACGTTTAAGTTTATGCCTCGCATATTTACTTTCAAGCTTGCACGTTTAAGTTTATGCCTTGCATATTTAAATTTAAGTCATCACTTTACTTTGTAAGCAAGATTAAAAATGAAAAGCATGAGCACGTTTAGTTTATGTCGTAACTTAAGAACCTAGAGCTCAAAGACTTGCCCATTTCATTCCAAGATAAGGTTAAATGTGAATACATTCCTTGAATGCATAATTTCGGCCAAGTAGTGATGATGGACTTGCAATGAGTCTTCATCTAGCTACTAGGACCAATAGTCTATGTTTCAAGTCTTCCCTAAAGCCTTACAAATTTTTATAAGGTTATATCGTCACAAGTTGTGATTTCATTCTCGTTTAGGGGATGGGATATGTTTTGGTCACTGACCCAAGGCTTCACTTAGCCTCTTGATGAATTAAAATGTTTTGCAAAGAGTTTTAGAAGTTCTAGATCGATTCCGAGAGAAACTAGTTAACTTATGTACCTAGAAATGTCAATTTAACTCTCTTATTAAGGTTAAATGTTTTTGATTCTGATATGATGAGTGTGATGTTGTATGATGATGTTTTGATGTGTTGGAATGTGTGAAAATATCATATGATGATGTAGAAGCGATCCTATGCATGATAGGTAAGAAACTAGCTAACTAGAAATACCGTAAAGCTAGAATTTAACATAGTTTTGACCCATTTGTTTATGGAACTAATCCAAACTGTTTTAATGGGAACATAATCAGATTTAGATTGTTTAGTCATGAAAAACTTGGTATCATTTGAATTAGAATTGAATTCTAGCACCTATGGGGAAACTAGTAACTAGAAAACCATAAAAATGCAAATGTAGAACTCTTAGAACATTTAATTTTCTGGATTCTGTCCAGCACCCTTACAACATGATAAACATGATTAATAATTAGTCCTTAAGCATAGGAATGCCTCATAATTGATTTAGATTTAATATATAGCGCCTTAGTAAAAATGGAACGAGAAAGGGTCTAATGCGTAAGTTCTAGAACCCCGTAAATACAAGTTAGAGATTCTGCCCTATGCTTTTCAGATTTAAGTATGAACATGAGGATTAGGAATGATGATTAACTATGAGCCCTTAGGTACATAAAATATGAGCGACGGATGTTAGAGAACCAAATCTCATGATTAAGACCCGTAAGGGTCAAAGCATAAGCTACCGTAAGGATAAACGGTTGAATGTTCCATGATGATGTATGTTATGTAAATGATGATGATGTTATTCATATGATGAATTCATGAGGATATATGTTTATGTGGCATAAAGCAAATTTGGAAGGAATTCGGTGTAATGCCATCGTGCCGCCGAATTCCCAACAAATTTGGGGACTTAAAGAGATTTTGAAAATTAAGGTACTAAGATGGGTTCTAGGATGACACCGGTTCGGCCGAGCACCTCCGTAGAACTCATGTGACATCGGTACCATTTTATACTCTTAGGTGACACCGGTTCGGCCGAGCACCCCTAAGAGTTTTGTCCCCTAACCCGTACTCAGATAGTCGGGATTTATGATTTATGATACGCTTATCGTTAAGTGGTAAGTAAGAACTAGTGACGACTAGTTAAGGTATGAGCTCATAACCTAGATGTATGACACGTTCTGGGTGACACCGGTTCGGCCGAGCACCCCCAGTTCGATTGTCTTTTAGGGTGGCCCATGAGGAAGAGAAGTTTCATGATTATGATTATGTCACTAAGTTTTGTCCCATATGAATGTTACTATTGCCACTTTATGCCACCAAGTATGATGATGCTTGAAGTTATGTTTTATGTATGTGCATTAGGTAGTGCTATGCATATATTTTCTATTATGTTGCATTCATGACATTAAGATCATCCTAAAATGAATGGACCTTGGCTAAAATATATTTTAAAGTTTAAAATGAACTTAATACATGCTCAGTCATTTTGTATAAATAAACCCAAGGTTCGTGAGGACGTAGATGATGACACCTAGGTAGTAGGAGGCCCCACTGAGATTCTTTAGCAAGATTCTCACTCCCTCTATCTCTTTCTTTCCGTCACGTCTTCAGATGGCGACGTTCGTAGTGTTCGTGGACACGCCGACATGGGAGGTGCACCATGACCCGGACTACGGGTCATTCCATTTTGTGGGTCGATGCACGGTTAGAGTATTCATGTTCATGGGTCGACCCTTCACTCCCCCTGTACATTCCCATCGTTTCTCCCCCGTTTCACCTTTTGGCGATGACCTGGTGTTTGAGCGCGCACGTCTCCTAGAGGAGAGGCTTCGTCGTACCCCATCATCCACGTCCGCCGCTCGAGACTACCCCCAGTATGTGCCCCGTTGCCTGTCGTCTTTTTCGGAGACGGATCCTTCCGAGGATTCGGCAACCCAGGCACCCTCCGAGGGATCTTCCCCCACCATACCCATGGACCTTGGGGAGGATAGTGAGCCTTCCGTGACTCAGCCGAGGCTTGCACGATGACCGGAGATGAGGCCATGCCGTGGAGGTCACACTCGAACCCCGTTCCGCCCCTTCACGTCCGAGGAGCTCGCCCAGTTTCCCGGATATTTGCCTCGTTCACGAGATGGGCCTTGATGAGAGGTGACGATCGTCTGATGGAGTACCCGGTTAGAGCACACACCACCTAGATGAGGGATAAACCTTCTTTTGTTTAGAGGTTTCCCATTAGATGCACTCGGGTAGGGGAGTAGATTATGTTTATGCTTATGTTGTATTTTCTTTTATGCATTTCCCTTGTACTAAATTAAGACCCACTCTTATAAGTGGGCAAGTTATATATATATGAGATGATATTCAGTGATGTTCATGTTGTGCCTCATGTTATGATGTTGTGAGATAATTGTTTTACTTTACTTGGTTTACCGCTTATCGCATCATGCGGCTCTCACTTTTTATTTCAAAAAAATTTACTTGTATTTTCCGCTAAGTATTTCTATGTAAAATTGAGAACTATGAAGTAACGGACTAATGTTTAACCTAAGTATGTTCTAGAGTATTGGGTTAAAAATTAGGATGTTAAATTATGGTATCAGAGCAGTTCGATTCTCATGGAGCCTGAGGATTGGACTGACTATGCTTTCTAAAGCGTAGTACGATAGCTATGTCATGCGTAGAGCTTAGCTAGAGATAAGCTATAGGGTAGAAGTGCATGACCCTTGTCTACTTGCGTGTGCCATGGTAACTAGCTCATTTTACATGGAATATTGAGCCTGATCACCTCAGTGTTTATTGTCTCGTGTGTTTAGGAACCAATGGCACCAAGGAGACAACCTAGGACCCCGACCGATGGGGACCAAAACGATGCTACTGCTGCTGCTGTTCGTGACATGGCTAGGGCCATGGAATGAATGTTCGAGAGGATGAACCAACAAGGGGACACCGGACATGCTCCCCCTACTACTGAGATGGTCGAGCAAGCGAGGTTTGGTGAGTTTCGCAAGGCGAACCCGCCAACCTTCCGAGGAGCCATGGACCCCGACCAAGCTGATAAGTGGATCAAAAACATGGAAAAGATCTACTCCGTGGTGGCTTGCTCGGAGGAGCAGAAGGTCACCTTTGCGGCCTATATGATGGAATCGGATGCCGAGTTTTGGTGGACCGACACCCGTAGACTGCTAGAAGCTTCTGGTACCGCTATCAACTGGGAGCTGTTCAAGACCTACTTCTATGAGAAGTACTTCCCGGAGTCGGTAAGGAACGCGAAGGATATCGAGTTCATGCAGTTAACTCAAGGAGGAAAGACTATCGCCCAGTACACGGTGAGATTCGAAGAACTGATTAAGTTCTCATGGGTGTTCCAAGGGAACCCCGATGAGATATGGAAATGTGTAAAGTCTGGCGGATTGAAGCCGAGCTGAATTATCTTTGTAGCACATATGGAGATCAGGGACTTCCCCACCCTGGTCAACAAGTGCCGCATTTTGGAGGAAGGACAAGGTAAGCTCCAGGCTGCAAGGGCGGAAAGAGCTAAGGGGCTGGGACCTCAAGCCCCGAAGTTCAAACCCCAACACCAAAATCAACCACGAAACCATTACAACCCCTACCACGCCAACCAATTCAAACCACAACAACAACAAAGAACCCCCTTCCACCAACAACCCAAGCAACCCTACTGGACCACCGTTCCAGAACAACAACCACCGAAACAACAACAACAACAATAACCGGCAAGGAGTGTCGGGAGGTCCCCGGAACAATTCGCAACAAGGAGGGTCCGGTGGGACCAAGAACAAGACGCCCCAAGGAGCCCCCGCCACCTTTGCTAGGACTACACCGGCGATAATATGCCCCCAGTGTGGGAAAGATCATGGCAACCGTCCCTGCCTAGCTGGACAAAACGTGTGCTTCAAGTGTGGGAAGCCCGGCCACTATGCCAACAGATGCAACAACGGAGGGCCAGCGAATCAGAACCCTAGGCCGCAACACCAAGGGAGGGTCTTCACCCTCAATGTGGACGAAGCGGACACATCCAACGGTCTCATAGAAGGTAAGTGCAAAATAGATAGTAGGACCTTAACTGTACTTTATGACTCTGGTGCAACACATTCTTTTATTTCTTATGCTAGTGTCGAGGCTCTAAATTTGAAAACTTCCAAACTTCCTTTTGATCTTATTGTCTCTACCCCCACAAATCATCCTGTGAATACTTGTTATTGTTGTCTAAATTGTCACCTCACCACAGAAAATAGATCATATGTTGTGGATTTAATTTGTTTACCCATGAAAGGTATAGGAGTAGTTCTTGGCATGGATTGGCTTCACGCCAACCGTGTATTGTTAGACTGTGACACCAAAATAGTTATCTTTCCTTCTCCCCCTAGTGAAATAAGTCAACCTTTGAAACTCTATCTCAATGCCGTAGAGGTCCACTGTAGTGGGAAAAAGACTAAGGGATATGTTCTCCTAGCCGCTAGCGAGGTACACTTTGAGCAGAATTTAGAGAATATACCAGTAGTGAGAGACTATCCCGAGGTGTTCCCGGAAGATATACCCGAGTTCCCTCCAGAGCGAGAAGTGGAGTTCTCCATTGAGTTGGTTCCTGGAGCGGGACCAATCTCCATTGCCCCCTATAGAATGTCACCCCTAGAACTAGCCGAGCTTAAGACCCAACTTGAGGAACTTTTAGAGAAGAGCTTTATAAGACCTAGTGCTTCACCGTGGGGAGCTCCAGTCCTATTTGTGAAGAAGAAGGACGGGAGCATGAGGTTGTGCATAGATTATAGGCAATTGAACCGTGTGATGGTGAAAAACAAGTACCCGTTGCCTAGGATAGATGATCTTATGGACCAATTGAGAGGAGCAGTAATATTTTCCAAGATCGACCTAAGGGCAGGATACCACCAAATTAGAGTGAGAGATCAAGATATACCAAAGACCGCCTTTAGAACTCGGTATGGACACTTTGAGTTCGCGGTGATGTCTTTTGGGTTGACAAATGCTCCTGCAGTGTTTATGGATTACATGAATAGGATCTTTAGACCCTATTTAGATCAGTTCGTGGTTGTTTTCATAGATGATATACTCATCTATTCAAAGACCCACGAGGAGCATGAGCGACATTTGAGGATAGTTTTGGAGATTTTGAAGGAGAAAAAGCTGTATGCAAAACTCTCTAAGTGTGAATTTTGGTTGGAGGAGGTCAAGTTTTTAGGGCACGTTGTGTCAAAAGGAGGCATAGCCGTTGATCCTAGTAAGGTAGAAGCCGTAATGAATTGGGATAGACCGACCACCGTAACGGAAATACGGAGCTTTTTGGGCTTAGCAGGCTACTACCGTAGGTTTATCAAAGGATTTTCCCAGTTAGCCCTACCCTTGACCAAGCTCACTAGGAAGAATGCCCCATTTGAGTAGAGCCCCGAATGTGAGAAGAGTTTTCAAGATCTTAAGAAAAGGTTAACCACGACCCCAGTCTTAGTCTTACCTAGCCCCAATGTACCCTTCGAGGTGTATTGTGATGCTTCGGGCAAAGGACTAAGGTGTGTGTTGATGCAAAATAGGCAAATGGTAGCCTATGTATCTTGACAACTCAAGCCTCACGAGGCTAACTACCCCACCCATGACCTAGAATTAGCCGCCGTAGTGTTTGCCTTAAAGATATGGAGACACCATCTGTATGGTGTAAGGTTTGAAGTTTTCTCCGATCATAAGAGTCTCAAGTACCTCTTTGATCAAAAGGAGTTAAACATGAGGCAAAGAAGGTAGATGGAATTCCTCAAAGACTACGATTTCGGTTTAAGTTACCACCCCGGCAAGGCTAATGTAGTCGCCGACGCCTTGAGCCGAAAGTCGTTACACCTGTCCCACATGATGATCAAAGAAGTTGAGTTGATAGAGAAGTTTAGGGATATGAATCTAGGGATGTCAACAACCGATAGAGGGATAAAGATGTGGTATCTTAGTGTAACAAGTGGATTTAAGCAAAGAATCATGTTAGCACAACGAGAGAATGAGGAGTTCGAAGAGATCATAGATGCTGTTAAGGCGGGAAAGTTGAAGGGTTTCGAAATAGGCGAGGATTGGATATGGAGATTTGAGGGAAGGATCTGCGTACCCCAAGATGGTGACCTCCGAGAAAAGATCTTGGAGGAGGCTCACAAAAGCTATTTCACCATTCATCCCGGTGTCACCAAGATATACCAAGACTTGAAGAAGATGTTTTGGTGGCCCGGAATGAAGAAGGATGTAGTCGCCTGGGTTAGTAAGTGCTTGGTATGTCAGAAAGTGAAAATCGAGCACCAAAAACCTTCAGGTTTGTTGCAACCCCTATCAATCCCCGAATGGAAGTGGGAATGCATATCCATGGATTTCGTAACAGGATTGCCTAAGACCCAAGCTGGCCATGATGCTATATGGGTGATAGTGGATCGACTAACCAAGTCGGCACACTTTCTACCTATTAGAGTGACATACTCTTTAGATAAATTGGCTCAGTTATACATCCAAGAGATCGTAAGATTGCATGGAGTACCGTCGACGATAATCTCGGATAGAGATCCGCGGTTTACGTCGCGTTTTTGGGGAGCCTTTCAAAAGGCGTTTGGTTCAAAGCTGTGCTTAAGCACTGCTTACCACCCACAAACAGACGGACAATCCGAAAGGACGATCCAAACCTTAGAGGATATACTAAGAGCCTGTGTGTTAGACTAAAGGGGAAGTTGGGATAAGTACTTGCCTTTGATCGAGTTTGCGTATAACAACAGTTATCACGCGAGCATCGGTATGGCACCGTACGAGGCATTGTATGGAAGGAAGTGCCAATCACCTTTGTGTTGGTACGAGCCTGGGGAGCAAAGTGTCTTAGGACCCGATGTAGTGAGGGAAACGACGAAACAAATCAAGAGGATCCGGGATAGGATGTTCACTGCTCAAAGTAGACAAAAGAGCTATGCGGACAAGCGGCGCAAGCCCTTGGAATTCGAAGAGGGAGAACATGTGTTCCTTAGGATTACCCCCACTACAGGCATAGGGAGAGCCATGAAAGTCAAAAAGTTGAGCCCCCGATTCCTTGGTCCCTTCCAAATTCTTCAAAGGATAGGAACAGTTGCCTACAAAATAGCCTTACCTCCTAATCTTTCTAATCTTCACGACGTCTTTCACGTCTCTCAGTTAAGGAAGTACGAGTCTGACCCTAGCCACGTTTTAGAGCCAGAGCATGTTCAGTTAAGGGATGACCTAACTTTCAATCTTCCCCCTACGAGAATCGTGGACCTTGAGTCAAGCAGCTGAGGAACAAGTCTGTTCCTTTGGTAAAAGTAGCATGGGGACGCGACAAGTCTGAAGAATTCGCATGGGAGCTAGAGACAGAAAAGCGAGACAAGTATCCCGAGCTTTTCTAAGGTAACGAATTTCGAGGGCGAAATTCTTTTTAAGGAGGGGAGTAATGTAACACCAGATTTTTACATCAGGAAATGACCAAAATGCCGGAGGTCATTTCTGACCCGAGTTCGAGGGTAACCAACTCGGTCGTCCTCGAAGGGTCAACTCAATGTTTGAAGGGGATTGAATGGCCTTTGAATGCTTCCGGAAGTGAAAATCTCATTTTCCGTAGTTTCGGGTCAAAATGACCAAAATACCCCTATAGCGTTTTACGCGGGTAAAGGTGCCGTTTGAGCCCGGAACTTTCCCCAGAGGTTTAAAAACATATTTTCATGTGTCTAGAGGTCTCTGTTCAAGTCCCGGTGGCCCCGGGCAGTTTTAGTGCAAAATTACGATTTTGCCCCTAGAATAGTGTTTTTGAGCTTAATGACGTAATTAAGCAAACCTAAGCAATATTAGGCTCTAAACGAAGATTAATTTATTTCCCTAATTAATCTAGAGTCAAAATAATTTATTAAAGTTATTTAGAACCTAAAATTACTTAGATTAAACATTAAATCCCTTTTTAGAACTCAAGACTCCAAGTCTTGGAATCTTGGATAGTGTTTTCTCTCTCCAATTCCTTAAATCATGAAAGAAGGGATAAGGTGGCGCCACTTTTTTGGGGATCCAGGGGGAGGAAAATCTTTCATTTAATTGTGGTTTAGAGGTGTGTTTAGGTGTAGCTTTGATTAGGCTTAGGAGCTTGTGAGTAAGTGTGTAAGTGAAAGGATAGGTAATCAAGGCTATTTTAAGGTATGATTAGTGAGCACTCTAGCCCATTAGTGGGTTCAAAATCCTACTCTACCTAGGCTTTTTGGAGTAGTGAATAGAGAAAATACTATTTAAGATTCTATGTATTGGAAATTTGAATTTTTAAAAGAAAAAGAGGTTTTTGAGTTTAATCTAAGCAATCTTAGGTTCTGATTAATTTTAATAACTTATTTTGACTCTAGATTAATTATGAAAATTAATTAATTTTTGATTAGAGCCTAATATTGCTTAGATTTGCTTAATTACATCATTAAGCTCAAGTGGCACTATGCTAGGGGCAAAATCGTAATTTTGCACAAAACTGCCCTGGATCACTGGGGCCTAATAGACATTTTTAAACTCATGAAAACATTATTTTAAACCTTTGGGAAAAGTTTCGGGTTCAAACGGCACCTTTACCCGCGTAAAACGCTATAGGGGTACTTTGGTCATTTTGACCCGAAACTGCAGAAAACACAATTTTTGTTTCCGAAATCACTCAAGGATCATCTAATCCCCTTCAAACATCTAGTTGACCCTTCAAGAACTGCCGGGCTAGCTATCCTCGAATTCCGGGCAGAAAATGACCTCATGGGCATTTTGGTCATTTTCTCTCAGACAGAAAATCGAGGCATTACAAGCATCATAGTGGTGAAGAATGATTAAAATGAATTGGTGCTTGTCCAAAATAGCTAGCGGGTCAATATTGATTACAGGAGATTGAGCCAAGCCACCAGGAAGGATCACTCCCCACTTCCCTTCATTGATCAGATGCTTGAGTGCCTAGCAGGCCAATCCCATGACTACTTCCTAGATGGCTTCTCTGAGTACTTCCAGATCCATATTGCTCCTGAAGACCAAGAGAAGACTACTTTTACCTGTCCCTTCGATACTTTAGCTTATAGACGCATACCATTTGGGTTGTGCAACGCTCTAGGTACCTTTCAAAGGTGTATGGTAACTATCTTTTCTGATTTCTTAGAAAATTGCATGGAGGTCTTCATGGATGATTTCATTATTTATTTTGGTTCTTCATTTGACTCATATTTAGAGAGCCTAACTAAGGTTTTGAAGCGATGTGTTGAAACTCGCCTCGTTCTTAATTTTGAGAAATGTCACTTTTTGGTTTAACAAGGCATGGTTTTAGGACATATCATTTCATCCAAAGGGATTTCTATGGATAAGGCTAAATAATGTTATCTCCTTTCTACCTCACCCTGCATTTGTATAGGATATTTGTTCTTTTCTTGGCCATACTGGCTTTTACAGGAGATTAATCAAGGACTTCAGCAAACTAGTTGTTCCTTTCATTTCCTTGCTGGAAAAAGATGCATATGTGTTTGATGACAAATGCAAGGAAGACTTTGAAGCTTTGAAAGTGGCTTTGACCACAGTACCTGTAATTTAGCCCTTTGATTGGAGCCTTCTTTTTGAGCTGATGTGTAATGCTTCCAACCATGCTTTGGGTGCTATGCATGCACAGCGGATCGGTAAGGTCCCTCGTGCCATTTACTATGCATCCAGGACTTTAGATTCCATATAATCCAACTACACTACCACTGAAAAAGAACTTTTGGTAATTGTTTTTGCTCTGGACAAGTTCAGCTCCTATTTGCTTGGAGCAAAAGTGGTAGTGTTCTCGGATCATGCAGCTCTGAAGTACCTTTTGAAAAAAACCTGAGGTCAAGCCCTGCTTTATCAGATGGATGCTCCTCCTTCAAGAGTTTGACATTAAAATAAAAGATAGGAGTAGAGCTGAAAATTTGGTTGCTGACTATCTAAGTAGGCTGGACCATATTGAACCTGACCCCACTCCCCTGTGGGATGCCTTTCTTGATAAACAGTTGATGTATGTGGATGAAGCACCTTGGTTTGGCCACATTGCTAATTACTTGGTTGGTCATACCATCCCACCACACTTCACTAAATCTCAGATTGCCAACCTTAAGAGTGATTGTAAATATTTAGTGTGGGATGATCCATACTTGTGAAAGTTTTGTTCTGACCAAGTGATTAGGAAATGTGTACCTGACATAGAATTTAACTCCATCCTATGATTTTGTCATTCTTCTACGTGTGGAGGTCACTTTGGGCCCTACCGTACTGCCAGGAAGGTTTTGGATTCTGGTTTCTATTGGCCTTCTCTATTCAAGGATTCATATGAGTTTTGTAAATCTTGTGACCAATGCCAGAGAATAGGGAACATATCCTGGAGGAATGAAATACCCCAGCAACCTTTTACTATTTTGTGAAATCTTTGATGTTTGGGGTATTGACTTCATGGGTCTCTTCCTTGTGTCTTCCAATTTTGTTTACATTCTTTTAGCTGTTAATTATGTCTCCAAATGGGTGGAAGCCATTGCCACCAAAACTAATGACTCTTCAGTTGTTGTCAACTTTGTTAGGAAAAATATCTTTTGCAGGTTTAGGACACCACGTGCTATCATTAGTGATCAAGGCACCCACTTTTGCAATTAGAGCATGGAGGCTTTGCTCTGTAAATACATGGTTATTCATAGGGTATCCACTCCTTACCATCCCCAAACTAATGGGCAAGCCGAGCTGTCCAATCGAGAAATCAAGCGCATTCTAGAGAAAATGGTGAAACCAAATCAGAAGGATTGGAGTATGTATTTGTCGGATGCTTTGTAGGCATATCGGACTACCTACAAGACACCTATTGGGATGAGTCCCTTGAGGATTGTTTTTGGAAAGGCATGCCACTTGCCCGTAGAGCTTCAACACAAAGCTTACTGGGCAGTCAAGTAATGCAATATGAACTTGACAGAAGGTTACTAAGAGAGGAAACTCCAATTGCAATAACTGGAAGAGTTACGGATGGAAGCCTATGAAAGTTCATGAATCTACAAGGAAAAAACAAAGGCTTTCCATGATAGGAACATCTTAAGGAAGGAATTTCAGATTGGCCAATCGGTGTTACTTTATAACTCCCGCTTGCAGTTGATTCTAGGCAAGCTATGTTCTAGATGGGATGGGCCTTTTCTTGTGACTCGTATACACCCATTTGGTGCTATGGAGTTGGAAGACCCACATTCCAAAGCAAAATTCTGTGTGAATGGCCACCACTTGAAGAAGTATGATGAAGGATCAGTAGAACCAAGGGTTGAAGTGGAAGTGTCATTGATTAAAGCCACTTACTCCTCTTGAGGGTTCCGGGCATCCAACTTAGGGATGTTAAATCAAAGTGCTCGGTAAGAGACAACCCACTATTTCTTTCCCCTTTTTTTTCTCTTTTCTTAATTTTATTTTATTTTGTTTTGTTAGGTTTTATTTTATTTATTGTTTCTAATTTTAATTAGGCTTTATATTGTGTTATTTTTTATCAAATCAGGGCAACAACATACGTAGGGTTAATGAAGAGGTTCACTCCAGCGAGCATCCTCCAGCTGAAGAGGTTCGCTACAACGATCCTCACCCAAAAAAAATCAAAAAAATAAAAAGAAAATAAAAAATTACATGTGTTAATGAAACGTTGCATTTCATATCGTTGGGTTCGCTGCAGCAAATAGGGGTTGCCAAACTGCGTTCATATCAGGAACGATGCCTTTTTTCCTCCTTCATTCTTCTTCTTCTTCTTTTCTAAAGCCCCAAAACCCCCTCTCTGTTTTCCCTTCTCCCCTCCATTCTCCCATACTCAAACTCACTCACTCGCCCCTCACCATCATCGCTCCCAGTACGTGCTTGCATACATACACTATCCATTTCCTCCATTCAATTTCACTCACTCAATTCTACACCCTTTCCATCCGCAGCAACCAGGTTTCTTCCCTTCCTTTTTTCTGTTTGCATCTGTTTGTTGTTATTTTTATTTTTATTTCTTTAGTATGCTCTGATTTTGCCGTTGTATTTTCCTTTGCTTGGTTGAATGTTGGTAGTTATTGTTGATTGGTTTATTATTTTCTTTTCTTTTTATTTTTGATGATTGGTTTATCATTTTAATTTTTTTATGGTAGTTTAGGGTACTTTAATCAATTTGATTATTGATGATAGGATTTGTCATTTCCTTCTCATTGATGATTCTGGGATGATGGTTTCTGATTTTGGATGTTCTGCTACTGAGACACACTCGCTGCAACGAACTGTAGTCATTACAGCAACCCTGTTTTGTACTTACTCACTCCAGCGAGCCTGGATACACTTTCTGCATCTGTTTCTGTTTTCTTCCTTTCATCAGTCCTCATTGATTTTGAATAATTGTTTCTCATGCATGTTTGAATAATCTGGGCTCCCCTATCATACTCCTCCTTCTCCTTTGTAGGTTCATGGCTCCAAAACATCAATGCCAGACCCTAAACCCCCTTAGGAACCAGCCGCTCCCGCACCCCTTACAGACCTCTTTCAGTTCAAGAACAACATTACTGTCAAGCAAGCCTTTTAGAGGGCCATGAACAGACGCCCTGTCTTTTTGAGAACCAAATCTTATATGATGACCCTCCAGAGAACAGGCTGTAGAGGATCCTTGATGACATAGAGGCCCGAGGGTGGGGGATTTTGCTAGATGATACCATGTCGATGGCTAATATCTCATGGGTTTGCAAGTTCTATGCGAACCTATGGGACACATCTGCTGAAACTATGTACCTTAGAGGGAGGCAGATTCCCCTCTCCACTGCCAGCATCCGCACCATCTTGGCCTTAGCAGAGGATCCAGAGGAGGGCGAGCCAAATGATTATCAATCGCTCTTGGAGGACATTCAGGCCCTAGACCTCGAGGAGATTAGAGACAAGCTTACACATCTAGGGAGCAAGTGGGTGTTCATTCAGTATAACCAGCCCAACTTGCTCCGTGGCACTCATCTAGTGCTGGAAGCCAGAGCTTGAATGCGCATTCTTTTGTCCCCACATCGTTCCATGCTCAAATGTCTCCGACCTCAGCCTGGACAATGCCCTCATGCTTTATTGCTTGGTAAAGGGTAGGAGGATTGATCTCCCATCCCGGATACTAGCCCACATGCATGGGGTTTCTTCTACTGCTGTCCAAGTGGGATTGCCTTATCCTGTCCTCATCACCAGAATGGCCACTGCCTATGGCATCCAGGAAGTTCTTGGTGACCTCCTCTAGACCAGATTTCCTTTGGTCACTATTGCTGGCCTTGCGCTAAAGGATGTAGTGGCCTAGAAGAAGGCAAGTGGAGGTCCTCCAGCAGATAACCCTTATGGAGTGCCGCTAGCTTCGATGGAGGACCTTAAGGTCCAGACGCGGGAGAGGGCTAGAGGGCTTAAACAGAGTGTCCGTCAGCACATAACAGACACTATTGCTGCTGCTGAGCATAGGATTATACGGAAGTCGGCCCGGCTTAGGGAGCGGATGGCTGGTGCATAGTAGGAAGGCACTGATGCAGAGGATAATGATTATGAGGGCTTTGATGCAGAGCATGATGATGAGGAGGCCTCAGATAATTGAGCTACCTTTCTGTTACCTTCCTCCTCTACACTTTGTTTATCACACTCTTTTGTAGCACTATGAATAGTGCTTTGTTTAAGTTTAGGGGGTGATCTTTGTTTATAGCACCTTCTTTCCTTTTCTCTTTGTCTATATCATTTATTTTTACATTGTTTCGTTTACTGTTTTTTGGTATATGTTTAGAACTTATGTTAGATGCTTGTTCCTATTTAGTTACGTTTAGATCTTTTGCTATTTTGCATTCATTTAAGTTGTTGCGTTTTTATTATTTTAGTTTATGCTGTTCTAAATAATAATAATAATAATAATAAATAAAGAGTTTGGAATTTAGCAAGTTGATGAATCATTTTGGTCATTTTGGTTATTTTGTTTTGGGCACTCAATTTTCATTTGTGAACAATGAGCATGAGGTTAATTTTAATATTGATTGATTGGTTGGATTTAGCTAGTGAGCTTTTGAGCCTTGTTGATGATCCTCTTAATTTGATCACACTTAATTATTTTCTGTGTGGACACTTGCATTGCTTGTCATCCTAGAACTTGTCTAATTCTTTTTCAAGCATTTCTAATACATTGCATGGCATGTGTGTGATTGAGGCATTTTCTTTGTTTTTCTTTAACCACTTAACCTAGAAAGCTACCCCTTTTATATGAATTCCTTGTTTGACCCCCTCTTGAGCCTTTTTCACCCCTTTCTTGTCTTAACCTAACCATAGAAACCCCAAGTGAAAACCAAAAAGAAAAACACCCAACTTGAGTCTAGGGAAGCATTGGTGTAGTTGTTGTGCTAGAACTTAAGTGTGGGGGAAACATCTTTGGACCAATTGGATTTTGAAACAAACAACTCCATTTGAATCAGGTGAATTGATGAAAGTTTTGTAATTAGTTTCACCTTTCAAATGTTAAAAAAAATAGAAAAAATGAAATTTTGAAAAAAAAATGAAAAAAAGAAAGAGAAAATTCCATTTCTCCAATTCACTGCTTGCTTGAATAAGAGTTGCAACCCTCGATTTAATGTTGCACCGCAATAAGGATTCTTTGTGGAATATACCATTGGTTTAATTTTGGTTTCCCATTCATTATTCTCTCATGTTAGTGTGTACCTTTGTTTTCTTTGGAATTGAGTTCATGCCCACTTGTCCAAATCTTATCCTTTCCTAACCTCTGCCCCATAACAACCCTGAATAAGACCTCTTGATGCATGTTTGTGCTTGTGTTTGATTTGCGATGATTGAGATGAAGGGCAAGTTTATGGAAAGCATTTACATTGTGAAGTGTTTTGAGTGTCACATACCCACACACACTTGAGTGAAACGAGTGAAATACATCCATGTGAGAATCCAATCTGTAACATCCCTTGCTATTTTATGGATTGACAACTGTCCCCACAAACTAACACAGGTCTTTTCAACTTGCTTTGTCCTAACTCATGTACTTTCTGGGAAAACTTCCTATGAGGTCACCTATCCCAAAATTGCTCCAAGTCAAGCATGCTTAACTATGGAGTTCTTTAGTGATGGGCTACCGAAAAGAAGATGCATCTTGTTGGTATAGGTAATACAAATCAATTCATATAAGCCCTCTTTAACTGTATAGTCCCATACCTATACAATCTCTAGATCTCTCTCATTCGAGCGTGTAATCAGTTCATTTATGCACCCTTCCACTTAGAGGCCTTACTAGGAGCCGTTCTTTGTCCATGCCTTCTTTCACCAGTAATCACTTCTGCCCTCATCACCAGGCATTACACAATCCAATCATTCATGTTGTGATTTGATCTATGCTTGTTTGAGGCTCTTGTTTGATGATTGAGTTGCCAATTTGTTTTTGTCAATACCTTGAATTGTGACCAATTAGATTTCATTTTCTTCTAATTTCAAACCTTTGTAAATATTGTTTTCTCTCATAGCTTTTCAATAGAACTTTTTCCTTCTCCCTAGCCTTCTTTGTTCTTTTCTTTCTCTTTATTTCTTTTGGACTTTTCTTTGCATGAGGACATGCAATTGCCTAAGTGTAGGGGAGTTGATAAATGCCCTTTTTGTAAATATTTTCCCTTTTACACTTAGTGTTGTTGCATTGTTTTTTAGTTTAATTTCCATGAGTTTGTCAACTTTTGTATATAATCTTCCTTGCACTCAATTTTGTTTGGTGCTTTCTTTTCAGTGACTTTTACACAATTTTGGTCCATATCTCTTACGAGTTCTTTTCTCACAGAGAAGTTTGTGGTCATCTGAAAAATCACCTTTGGTAGTGCACTATGGAGTAGAGCTTAGAGCACACTTGAAGAGAAGAGATAAGAGCTGGAAGCTTTTTGCCTAGACAGCCTCATTGCAGCAAACATCAGTCGCTATAGTGAGCGAGGAAGACAGAGCAAGGCTAGAAATAAAGGCAAACTCATTGGAGTTTTTGAAACCCATTCGCTGTAGCGAGCGTAGCGGGACTGAACCTGAAAGCTTAATTTTATAATTTTGACCATCTTAGGCCCTTTTTTAGCAAATTTTATGTTGATGTAATGCTCTAAGGCATGAAACCCGAGGCATTCTTTGCCAAATTAAGAAATAGAACTAGGTTTTTAGAGAGAGCTCACCTCCCTTCTTCTCTTCTTCTTATTCTTTTTCTTTTTCCTTTTCCTTTCTACATTCAAGAAGTCATGAATACACTTAGTTTAGTTTATCTTTATGTTGATTTTAGTTTCTGATTCTAGTACTCTTTATCTTTCTCTGATTGTAACCTCCTTCATGGAAGGGTAGTGTTCTTGCTCGCTCAAGGGATTTAAGAGCTAGGATTGTGTTATGAAACATTGTTGATTTGAATGCAAATGCTTAGTGTTGTTCTTTTTCCCTTTATGTTTTTCCTCTCTTTTCATGTTTATTTACATGTTGATTAGGTGTTGATTTAGGTATGTGAGCATGAATTTTGAGCATATTTGATCTAGCTTTGTTGATTGAATGCATGCTAATTGATTGATTAGTGAGTATTTAGTTAACTAGGAGAATAAAGATAATTCTTGATTGAGGATTGGACTATGGCAATTGGTATATTTTTTTATAGGTTCATAAATTTATAAGTTGTGATTGCAATTATTAAGTGTGTGTGCTTTATATTACCCTCTAGTCGATAGACTTTAAGGAGAATTGCTAGCTAATTGTGTGATTGCATGATTAGTACATAGTTCCTCGCTAAGCATTTGGTATTTTGTTGTGTTAATGATTGACACTCTCTAGCTTAAGAACCCCCTAGGCTAGTTTTCTTTATAATTGTTAATTTCTATTGCTCATTATCTTGATTTTAATCTTAATGCAACAAAACCCCCTTTTTTATTCTAGCTAATTAGTTCAGCTTCCTTGTGAGATGACCCGGGTTACATACCACTATCTAGGTGCTTTGTGCAATCTGTTTGAGAATCTAATTTCCTACTTTAAACTTGGTGTTAACAACGGCTAGCTACCAAGGTTCAATCATTAGCATAGCAAGGCTTCTGTAAGCAAGAATAACTTTGCCTTCATGTGCAAACATGCTTTATCTCACTTTAAGAAATATGAACTAAAAGAAAGTGATAATTAAGTCCAAAAATGAGCTTAAAATGTCTAATAATGGAAGAAAAAGCAACTAGAATAGGAAACCAAGACTTAGGACTTCAGAAAGTAGTACTGGACTTCAGAAAGTACACCTGAAATGAAGATATCAATCAAATACTAAAGCCAAAGTATTCAACTATCTTCAATCACCACTCTCGTAATGCTTCGTTCATCAACAAGCTCTGATTGAAGACAAGAAGATGAAAAAATCACCAAGGAAATGATATTATACATCAAAAAGCTCACTTACAATGATATAGTGTGCTCTACGAAAAAAGGAGAGAAATTTGAAATTCAAATTTAAATTTGAAAAGTCAAAACCAGTGTTAGAATTGGCGTGACTTTTCTTCTGCCATTATGGTCAACTACCCTACCTTCTAGAAGAAAGAGTTTAGAAACCATGTTTAGAAAGTAAAAGTAGTTTCCAAGAGAACATCAGAAACCTTGACCTTGTAATGGTTTCTGCATCAGCTCTAACAAACAGACAGGCTATTCTTCTAGGCTAGTTTTTCAAGACACAAATAGATGATCAACACGTGTCACTTGGAGATTTGATCAAAGGCAATAGTCACAAGGAAGACTATCTATAAATAGAGATGTTATGCTTTCAAAGAAAGGGTGACTTACAATGAACAAAGAGCAAAAATCTGTGCAAAAATTTCTCCTCATCTTCTTGTAATGTTCATTACATCTTGTAATAATTTTCCTTGCTTTTAAAAAAATCTTCTTTCTATGTTCCTTCACTGTTCATACATTCTTCTAAGGAAGAATAGTTAGAAAGAAGTCATTCAAGTTTTTCCTAAGTCTTTCATTTTAAATCTTAAGGAAACTTGAGTGTAAGTTAGTTTGAGTGCAAACCCAAGCATAAACCTTTGTAACCTTGATCCAATAGTGATCGGAGTGAATTAGCTTGGAGAGGATAATCAAAGACTACTTGCAACGTGACAGTAAAGGTGTTTTACTAGTCATGGTTTAGCTTGGAGAGGCTGGTTAAAGACTACTCAGTTTAACTTGGAGAAGCTAGTCAAAGACTATTTGCAATGCAATAGTAAAGGTGTTTTATTGGTCATGGTTTAGCTTGGAGAGGCTAGTTAAAGACTACTCAGTTCAGCTTGAAGAGGCTAGTGAATAACTACTTGGTTTCTAATAGTAGAGATTGTCTACTAGTCACTAGTAAGAGCTTGGAAAGGCTAGTGTAAAGACCATCTTTGTTCTTTCTCTGATAAGATAAAGGTTTAGTGGAACTCAACAGTTGTTGAGAACTAGATGTAAGCAAGTTAGTCTAACCAGTATAAAAACTCTTGAGCAGTATCTCCCTTCTCCTTCATCTTTTGTTTTATTTTTGTTTTTGGTTTATTTACTATGTCATTTCTGGAAAGCCTTTTTTCACACATTTATTTCATATTTAGTTCAGAAAGCTAACGTTGTTTCCACTGTACTTCAAGCTCATAGCTTGATAGTATCTTGATTAAGTTTTTCAAAAGTTAAATAAGGAAAGAAAAGGATAAGCATGACTTAACCCCCCTTTCTCGTGCACTTTCTTACCTACAATATATTCATGCCCTGATACATATCTTGCTCAGCTAATCACATATCTTGTTGTAGTGTATGTATTATAAGTCTTAGTGTTCGCTCGAATTTGTTCAAATTATTAGCATGCTCTGATACCTAGCAATATCTATGTCTCTCTTGTATGATTAGCTCTGGCACACATCTATTAGGCTATGTTATATACATTGCTTTGTTATATATTTCCATTAGTGCTCTGATATGTATGCCATGATACATGATCTTAGAGTTTTTCTGATTAAAAACATATACACTCTGATATACAAATATGAAGTTTTCTTTTTTAAATCACATGCTCTGAAAAACAAGCTCTCATACAACTATGATTAGTTTCTTTTAAGCTACAGAAACTTCTTTTGTGTGCAAAGCTTATATGCACAAAAATTTGCATTGTGTTTCAAACATTCGTTTGGATAAAGATATGCTAAGTATGGATTCAAAATCAAGATGATATATCACAAGTATTACTTTTTTTATTCAAACACGTGTACTTTCAGAAAATTCAAATAAACTAAAAATCAAGATGTGTTTATTCAGAAAGCTTAAATGATCATATCGTTTCTCAAAATTGTTCTGATACCTCTCAAAAAGCATTCTAATTAACTTGAGAAACCTTATATGAAATAAAGTAGCTTTGATTTCAATCACTTAAGTTAATGAAGTGTTTTTTATTCTATGTACATCATGCCTTAAGAAAAAGACTCTCTGAAAATCATATATGTATTTTGAAAGAATATTGGTTAATCAAGTTTTATATCTTGTCATATATTTCTTTCAAAATCTCTTCAAAATAATTTTTTAAAATTAGTTTGTCATCATAAAAAAGGGGAGATTGTTAGCTCCAGAGCCCTTTAGAAAGCATTCACACAAAAATGTTTTGAGTGATAATATAACCAATTTTATGAAAATATTTTGAAGAAGGACTAATCGTTTCATTGAGTTTCTTAAAGCTACAAATAGATCTTTCTACATAAGCATACACGATTCTTAAAATGAGAATATGTTCACAATAACATTTGTAACCATATTTGATCTCATTTGAAAGATTGGGACTTGATGTATGCAAAAAAATACCATGGAATAAACATATATTTGCTCAATTGATGAAAGAAAACTCTCAGGAACAAGAAACCAACAATCAAATCTTCATAAAGTAGGACATGACTTCAGAAACTACAGTTCAAGTGTAGATTTCACCAAACTCTAAAGGAAATATATTCTACCATCTTCAAATCATCATGCTCGCAATCATAACTTTCATAACAAGCTTTGATTGAAGAAAAGAAGATCAACTAAAAATTCAGAAACTATGAGCGCTTTTCAGAAAGTACATTTTATAGTGAAACGGTTCACTTTACAAGAAAATGAGGGAAATTTGAAATTGAAATTTAAAGTTAAATCCAGTCATAGACTACCGTGGCATCTCTTCATCTAACTTGGTCAACTGCCCCAGCTTTTAGAAAGAAAAATTCAGAAACCTCGTTCAGAAAGTAAAAAGTAGTTTCTGAAGGTGACCTCAGAAACCTCTATTTCACAATGGCTTCTACAATAACTCTGACAAATATTGAGCTACTCCTCTATACTGCATTTCCAAGACACAAAAAGAAGATCAATACATGTCACTTGGACAACATATCAAAGACAATGGTCATAGATGCAAATCATGTATAAATAGAGATGTTGTGCTTTCAACTTAAGAGAGTTTTTGCGAAGAAGTGCTGAAATGCTAAAGAATTTTCTCCTCATCTTTTCTATAAAAATATTACTACTCATAATTAATTCACACTTACCAAAATCTTCTTTCTATGTTCTTACTAAATCATGTGTTCTTTGTAACGCCCCAATTTTTCTGTCTGAGAGGAAAATGACCGAATGCCCATGAGGTCATTTTCAGCCCAGAATTTGAGGATGGCCGGCCCGACAATCCTCGAAGGGCTAACTCAATGTTTGAAGGGGATTGAATGGTCTTTGAATAGTTTCGGAGGCGAAAGTCTCATTTTCTGCAGTTTCAGGTCAAAATGACTAAAATACCCCTATAGCATTTTTACGGGGGTAAAGGTGCCGTTTGAGCCCAAAAATTTCCCCGAAGGTTTAAAACAATGTTTTTACATGTTTAAAGGTGTTTGTTTAAGTCCCGGTGGTCCCGGACAGTTTTAGCACAAAATTACTATTTTGCCCCTAGAATAATGTTTTTGAGCTTAATGACGTAATGAAGCAAACCTAAGCAATATTAGGCTCTAATCAAAGATTAATTAATTTTCATAATTAATCTAGAGTCAAAACAAGCTATTAAAATTAATTAGAACCTAAAATTGCTTAGATTAGATTTAAATCTCTTTTTAAAACTCAAGATTCCAATCTTGGAATCTTAAATAGTATTATCTCTTTCGAATTCCTTAAATCATGGAATTGTGTCTAGAATTGTTTATGCACTAAAATGAGTTTATAACTCACTAATGATGCAATACCACTCCTTAAATATGTCTTGACAACCTTGATTACCCATTTTCTCACCTAAACACTTTCTTACAAATTCCTAATCTTAATCCTAATCAAAGATATACCTAAACACAACTCTAAACCACAATTAAAATGCAAGAAATCCTCCCCATGGCTGATGCAAGTTTCGGCCTTCTCGTTCCCCATTTACATCACATGTTGATTTGTTTCTCACTCAAAGAACCATGCTTGACCCATACTTGCACCCATACTTGAACCCATACCTAGCCATGCCTTCCACCATGCCTTGAACCCTAAACCTTGGAGAAGATATTTTCTCCTCCCTTGTGCTGTAAATGGCCGAAGCTCCCTCTCCCATTTACACCTCTCATTTTGTTTCATTTCTCTATAAATAGCATGCTTGGGTGAACTTGCATCATTTCGGGTTCATTTGCTAAGTGTAAGTTTTCAAAGAGCACTTCAAAGTTTTCTTTTCTCTCAAAGTTCAAGTGTCTAAGTTCTTCAAGTTCTTCATCCTCTTCTCTCATCCCAACCTTCAATCACTTGGTAGGGATTTTCTTTCAAGAGTTTCTTTCCTTTAAGTTCTTAATCTCTTTATGTGTTCATAGTTTCTCTTGAATCTTTTTGAGAACTTCTTTTCTTCTCCTCCTCCTTCTTTGTTTCGGCCATGGGGCTTGAAGAGCAAAGGAATGAGAGCGTGATGATGAGGGTTTCATGAAGATGTTCATCACTTGAACAAACCTCTAAATCTTGATCTTTGTTCTTGAGTTAAAAATGTTTATAGTTCTTTCTTTCTTGAACCTTGAAATCTTTAAGTTTGATGATGTTTTAAAATGGTTACATGAACTCAATGATGAGAACTCATGATGTTGGTGTTAATACATCATCAAGATCATGGTCTCTAGAGTCTCAAAATGGTTCTTTCTTGCTCTCAAGTTTCAGTTTCTTTTCTTTCCTTTTCTCTAAAATTTTGGCCAACCATCCTTGGTGGTCCAAACATGATAGCTTGATGATGAGAGTTCTAGTTGGTGACTTTGTATTCACCACAAAGAAATCTGTAAAGCTTGAGTTTTCATAAAGGTGTTATAAAGTTTATTTATGGTTATATTTTTAAGGAATGTTCTCTTGAGTTCTAAGAACTCTAGACCTCACTTTACCTTGTCATGATAAGTTTCGATTAAGGTTAAAGTTCCTTTAAAAGTCTTGTATGAGCTCTGATAAGAAATGAAATAAACTCGCTTTCATATTTATATTCAAGCTTATGTATTACATATTTACTTTGAGCTTTGCATTCATATTTATTTTCCAAGCCATCACTTAAAGTTACAGGATAAGAAATGGAGTGCATCTCATATTTACGTTCTTGTCTAGCATATTTACTTTTCATCACTAAAGAACATAAAGATTTAAAATGAGAGCTTGCATTATCACCGAATTAATTCTCAAAGCCTTTCTATTTTGGCCTTAAAATCGATTGTTGCTGGGCCTAGAGCACTAAAATAAAGAAATGAACTTGCATGGCATATTTATTTTAAGCCTTGCATATTTAAATTCCAAGCCTTGCATCTTTACTTCAAGTCTTGCATATTTAAATTTCAGGCCTTGTACATTTATTTTAAGTCTTGCACATTTAAATTCTAAGTCTTGCATATTTACTTTAAATTTCTCACTTTACTTTGTAACGAAGAATAAAAATGAAGTGCATAGCATGTTTAAATTATGTCATCACTTAAAGACCTTAGAGCTCAAAGACTTGCCCATTTTATCTCAAGTTAAAGTTTAGTATGAAAGCATTCTTTGAATGCATAATTTCGGCCAAGTAACAATGATGAGCTTAGAATGAGTTCCATCTAGTTACAAGGGACAGCAACCTATGTTCTAGTGTTTTCTTTAAGTTTGATAAGTTTTATAAAGTTATGACCAACAAGATTTATAATTTCTATTCCTCTTCCAAAGAAGTATTAAATTGGTTACTGATCTAAGGTTATTTTTAGCCTCTTGATAAAATAAAATGGTTTGTAAAGAGTTTTAGAAGTCCTAAAATGATTCCAAGAGAAACTAGCAACTTATATGTTTTAGAAATGTTAAATTATGTGTCTTTTGAACATTGGGCAATTTGATTCTATCTTGATATGTTTGATGCTGAATGATGATGTTTTGATGTGTTAGAATGTGTGAAAATGATATATGATGAGGTAGGAACACTTCTATGCATGTTAGGGGAGAAACTAGCTTCATAGGAAAATCGTAAAGTTGGAATTTAACATATGTGTAACCCCTTTAATCTTAATCAATGCCAAAACTGTTTTAGTATGATAACAATCAGTTTAGGATTGAATAATCATGAAAAATTTGGTTACATTTGAAGTAGGATTGAATTTTAGCACCTATAGAGAAACTAGTAACTAGAAAACTATAAAAATGCAATTCTAGAACTCTTAGAACATTTAACTTTTAGAATCTGTCCAGCAACCCCATAATATGGTAAACATGGTTTAAAATTAGTTTTTAGGCATAGGAATGTCTCATAATTGGTTTAGATATAATTTATAGCGCCTTAGGTGAAAACAGGACCAAGAGAGGGTCTAAAACGTAAGTTCTAGAACCCCGTAATTGTAAATTTATAACTCTGCCCTTAAAGAATGGTGCTGCCCAGATTTATTAAAGAGCATAAATGATAGTAAGATTTGTTAGAAGAGAATCCTTATGTGCATAAGAGGTTGATAGAGAATGATAGAATAATTACATCTCAAGTTTAAGGCCCGTAAGGGTCAAAGCATAAGATACCATAGGATCAAGAGCATAATGAGTTTCAATGTTACTTGTGAATGTATAAGAATGATTATGTGGACGCATGGAATTATGATGGAGAATGTGTGTTTGATTGACTTATGTGGCATAAAGTAAATTTGGAAGAAATCCGGCATGCTGCTTTTATGCTGCCGAATTTCTGACAAATTTAGGGACTTAGAAAGTTTTTGAAAAACCTATGAGATTTTGTTTATGAGGTACTAAGATGAGTTCTCGGATGACATCGGTTAGGCCGAGCACCTGCAGAGAACTCATGTGACATCGGTACCAAGACGTATTCTTGGGTGACACCGGTTCGGTCAAGCACCCCCAAGAAATGCCCCCTAGCCCGTACTGGATAAATCGGGTTTACGATTATGATTATGATACGCTTATTGGAATTGATAAGTAAGAACTAGTGAAGACTAGTTAAGGTATGAGCTCATAACCTAGAGATGTGACACGTTCTGGGTGACACCGGTTCGGCTGAGCACCCCCAAAACGAATGTCTTTTAGGGTGGCCTATGAGGAAGTAAAGTATGATGATTATGTCACAAAGTTTTCCCATATGAGATTTCAATTGCCACTTTATGCCACTACTATGATGTGCTTAATGTTATGATTATTATTTTTGCATTAAGTAGAGCCATGCATACATTCTTTAATATGTTACATCCATGATATTAAGAATCATACTAAAATGAATGAACCTTGGCTAACTATGTTTCAAAAGATTAAAAATGGACTTAATGCATATTCACTTATTTTGTACACTAAACCCAAGGTTCCTGAGGACGTAGATGATGACACCTAGGTAGTAGGAGGCCCTACTGAGATTCTTTAGCAAGATTCTCACTCCCTCTATCTCTTTTCTTTCCGTCACGTCTTCATATGGCGACGTTTGTAGTTTTTGTAGACACCCCGACGTGGGAGGTGCACTATGATCCGGAGCACGGATCATACCATTTTGAGGGACAGTGCACGGTGCGAGTCTTCATGTTCGTTGGACGTCCCTTCGCTCACCCCGTACATACCCATCGTTTCTCCCCGACAGCACCCTACGATGACGACGAGCGGGTTTTTGAGCGTGCGCGTATGCATAACGAGAGAGTGCTCCGCATGCACACCGTCGCCTCAGCCATGCGTGACTATCCCGACTACGTGCCCCAGACATACTTCTCGGAGACCGACCCATCGAAGGATCTGCCTACCCATCCATACAGCGAGAGTTCTACCCCCACTCCACCACTAATGAGAGAGGGCAGTGAGGACATTGTGACTCAGCCTCGGCTAGCACGACTAACCGGAGATGCGGCCATGTCGTGGGGGTCACTCTTGATCCCCACTTCACCTTTACACGCTAGAGGAGCTCACCCAGTTTGCCGGATATGTGCCTCGCTCACGGGACGAATGTCAGTAGGCGATGGCAGATGACCGATGGAGTACCTGGGTAGTGCACATACCACTTAGATGAGGATAAACCTTCTTTTGTTTAGAGGTTATCCCTTTAGTTGCACTTGGGTAGGGGAGTTTGCTTTTATGCTTTCCGTTGCACTTTCCTTGTATTTTCTCTTTGATGTATTCGTTACCTATTGTACTAAACTAAGTCCCACTCTTCGTGCGTGGGCATATCACATTATATAAATATGCAGTTTAGTTTTATTGAGATGTGCCCTTACTTGCTTTATGTTATGATGTTATGAGATGCTTACTTTATTTCCTTTCATGCTTTATTATTCATCGTGTCGCGCGGCTCTCACTTTGCTTTTATAATTCAAAAAAAAAAATTTACCAGTATTTCCACTAAGTATTTTAAAGTAATAAAGAAACTACGATGTAATAGACTAATGATTAACCTAAATATGTTCTAGAGTATTGGGTTAAAAATTAGGATGTTACATTCTTGCCAGGAAGAATCGATAGAAAGAAGTCATTCAAGTTTTCCAGATCTGTTACTGTTCATCTTATGAAAACTTGAGTATTGGTTAGTTTGAGTGTTCAAACCCAAACACAAACCTTTGTAACCCTGATCCAATAGTGATCATTGTCAATTAACTTGGGGAGGCTATGCAAAGACAACTTGTAACATGACAGTAGAGTGAGCTACTGGTCATGGTATTAGCTTGGAGAGGTTGGTCAAAAACTACTCGGTTGTAATAGTAAAGTGAGCTACAAGTCACAATGTTAGCTTGGAGAGGCTGGTCACAGACTACTCAATTGTCATAGTAGAGTGAGCTATTAGTCACAGTGTTAGCTTGGAGAGGCTGGTGAAATACTACTCAATTGTAATAGTAGAGTGAGCTACTGGTCATTGGTAAGAGTTTGGGAAGGCTACTGAGACTATCCAACTTTCTCGGGTTCAAAAAAGATTTTGGTGGAACTCAATGGTGGTTGAAAACTGGATGTAGGTAGGTTGACCGAACCAGTATAAAAATATCTATGTAGTATCTTATTCTCCCTTAACTCTCTTTCATTTACTGCTCTGTGCCTGTTATATTGTGTTTCCTGAAGAACTTGTTCATACGCATTTTTATTATTTTTGTGATAGTTTAGAGTTACTTTCTAACGCAACTAATGTTGTTTCTGTTGCTCTTCAAGTTTAAGACTTGATAGAAATTTGTTTAAGTATTTCAAAACTGAAAAGAGAAAGAAAAGGCGAAGCACAATTTAACCCCCTTCTCATGCACATTTCTACTTAGAGTTTTGAAGCTGAAGAAATTAGAGCTGCCATGGATGAATATGAGGAAGCATCAAGAAGGTTCCAGGATCTATGAGTAACTGGATGATACCATGTGAAAAGTAATGGAAGAGAGAATTGCAGAGAGTACTTGTTGCACTGCAACTGAAATGAATTTTAGAAACTGATTTTCACTTACAGAGAGATTGAGCTAATAGACTTTATCTATGTGTGATAAGTAAAAAACTATTGCTGAGTCAGCAAGCTAACTAACTAACCATTCTAATGCACGTGTTTTCTATTTACATTTACATTGGGTAAGCCAACACATTTAACCCACCAACCTGGATAGATTGATCCAGGTTGACATTTTTCCACCTTACAATGAAAGTGAGCTAGCTTGAATTTCTTATTTTAGTCTACAATCCATGGTGAGCTTACTCAAGTAAACCAATCAGCTCACTTTAATAGCTCTAATTATAAGTTTATTGCAGAAAAGGTATTCTAGTCCTAGCTAATAAAGCTCAGTCCGATAAAGCTAATGTTACACCCAAGCAATATTCGCAAAAGTATTGCTACATGTCCTTGTCCAAGAAAGGCGGGAAATATTCAAATTCAAACCTAGCTAGTTGATGATGGTTAATGTAAGAATACCTGCCTTACAATAGCAAGCAGCCAATAAATACTTGAAGAAACACCCCTCATCAACAACACACAAAAAAAAAGAAGGGACCTTCTTCCAATCTAGAAGATATATTGCTTTTAATTTACATATCATTTTTAACTTTTAAGGTATGTTTGGTTGAAGAGTAAAAATAGGACAAATTTTTCTTGAATAAAGATTATGTGTAATTTTACACATGGAGCTCATTCATGAAAACTTACATGCGCTATTTTTATCGGTAACCAAACATATTCTTACTGTTAAAGATTTTACTTGCTTTGTCATTTACTCATCATAGCAGCAATGTAAAAAGAGTTATCTTATTCAGACTTCACCATTGGAATCTACGTCTTATTCACATCTCATAGACCATTAAATAAAGTGTGGACCCCATTTAAGTGGGATCCACATCAAATTCAATAGTGGATAAGATATGAGTCGACACGGTGTCCCATGCATAGTGAATACAAATAACATTTTTCGTGTAAAAATGTTCCTTTCAAGTTCTTGAAATTGCAAATACTTTTTTAAGGCTAGTCGAATTTGGAAGCTCACATATGAAGAGCTGATTTTCCATTTTGGAGGAATCATTTTATACTTGAAATTGCAAATAACTATGTTTAGGCCCACCCGATTTTGAGATATGACATGCCTAAGACACTCTTAGCGGAAAATAGTCCAAAAAGTGCCAATAACGTCAGCTTCAATTTAGAGAGATTTTAGATGCGATATGCAAATAATCCATGTAGTAACTTAAAACTATATCGAAAATATTCCTGATGCTTTTCAAAATCTTACATTTTTTTTGTTTTCTAATTTTTCCTTAGTTTGATGGTAGACAATGGCGGAGCCAAAAATTTTAAATGGACCAAATTAGTTAATATAAAATAAAATAAAATAAATTATTATATAAAAAGCATAAAATAAGATATTGTATAGTATTTTTCATACAAATTATTAGTAAATTAAGGATTATTTTATCATTTATTCTCCCTTTCCTCTTAATAAAAGAGTTGATATATAATTTTTTTTTAAACATCTTTTAGGTTCAACATAAAAAAAATATGTATTAATATATTATTTAATATTAAAATAGAGCATTGATCATAAATAACTAACTAATAAGTAGAAATTCCATTAAGTGGTGGTTAAAATGAGTTAATAAGAGAAAAATCTTAAAAAATATATTCTAGAAATATTTGCATATTTCATACTTTTATATTAGATGTGCTACTATATCAAAAAACTTTTATTATTTATTATACATCCTATGTATAAAGATGATAGAATTTTTAGGAGGGACCATAATATAAAATATATATATATATATATATATATATATAATTATATAAATATGCAAAATTTGGAGAATATGCAAAATTTGGAGAAACCGTGGATCCCTTTCTCTTCCGCCTCTGATCGTAGATCCTCTTATTTTTATATATATATATTAGTATAGTCTCTATTCGCTTTGCGTGAATGACCTGCCAACTGCCAAGTTGGTCTTCGCCGTCCTTGATTTCAAGCACAAAAGTCATGCCTTTCATTTTCCCCAAACGTCCCTACTCCCACCCAACAATGGGGATTTGCCATTTTATTTTTCCTTATATATATATATATATATATATATATATATATTTTAATTACAGAGACTATACTAATATGAATGATGACTGATTTTAAATAGAATTATAAAATTAATAAATAAAAGGGCTCATCTCAAGTCATTCTTCGGACTTGGTCAACCCGTCCCCGCGCTCTCCCTCCATGCGCTTCCTTCCTCGAAATTTCTCGTTTCATTCCAAATTCAACATCCCTCAGTTTCAAATGGTAAAACATGGTCGAAGATTTTACAATGTTCGCTCCAAAAGTGAACATTCAATGTTCATCAATTTCTACACCGTCGATGTTAAGGAAGGCTTTATAATGTTCACCAATCAAAATCAACTTCGAATGTTGCAACCAAACCTTAGTCATTGATGAATTTGAAAACTGATTCAAACTGGCCAGTTCAATTGGTTTGATTGTGTACCGGACTCCCTTTTAGATCCGATCTAGTCTAAAAATATGCTAGTTTAAGAATCGATCAAGCACCAAAAGAGCTTGTCAAAAACAAAAGAACTACAAAAGAGTAAAAAAGAAGAAGAAAGGAAGTGTGACCAAACAAAAGAAAAATGCAAGGGCACCACTGCAAGTCTGCAACAAGAAAGGGAGGATATGAGTACATTAGTGCTAAGGTTTCTTTTTTATTTGGGTCTAGATATTGCTTCGGGAATTTACTAGGTTGGGCCTAACCTTCGCATCACAAAAGAAAATTGGCCCATTCTTTTTCATAAAAATGCCACCAGGCTTTTAATTTATAGATATATGAGGATTGCAAACCTCCATATCTTTATATGTCATGGTTCTGAAAACCGGACCGAACCGGCCGGTTGGACCGGTTGAACCGGGAACTGGCCCGCCATCCGGTCCGGGTTAAACCTTAAAACCGCTTGTCAGAAAACCGCTTGTGAACCGCCCAAAACCGTCCGGGAACCGCTAAATCGGGCAAACCGGCCCGGTCCTTGCGGTCCGGCGGTTTTTTTTAAAAAAAAAAATCACAATACCCAGTGGCCAGTACCCACCCAACCCCGTTGTTCCCCTTTCTTTCCTTTTTGAGAGCCAAACATTGCAAACCCAAAGAAAGCCTAGTTTCCTTTTCAGTTCCGGAGAGAAGCAAAGGAGCCGCCGCCACCACGATCTGCCCACCGCGGTGCCACCTCCGCCAGCTGCTTAGCCCGTGCCGGCGCTGTCAAGGCGTGGATCTGCTGCTGCTAGCGTCGAGTTGCTTCGCACGTGTCGACCGCTTCGCTGGGTCCCGTCTGCGTCCGCGTGCCGCCACGAGCTGCCCACCGTTGTTCCGCTTTCGCCTGCTGTCTACCTCGCGCCGGCGCTGTCAACGCATAGATCTGCTTTTTCCTGTGTCGATTTGCTTCTGCCTGCAATAACCCTGCATCGATCTGCTTCTGCTTGGGTCCGCCATGCCGTGTCGCATCGCCGTGCCGCCAGCCTTGCAGTCGCCGAGAACTCTTCTGGCTGCATCCTGGTCTACATCTGCTTCTGTCTCTTTCGCTGCCTTCCTTGAAGGTAAGAATGAAGCATCAAAATCTTCTTCTACCTCTATCTTTGCTTTGCTTTGAAAGATTGAAGCCTGAAGTCACCATAGTTGTGAAGCTTGATAGTTCAAAGTTGAATTTGAAACTATTCTGTTCTGCTTAGCCATGCTTTGCTTAACTTTTTCTTCCAATTTGTTTCATCTAACAATTTAGCTATTTTTATTTGAAGTAAATTTTGGAGTTGATTATTGCTCAGTACTAATTTGATTTGTGGCATTATAGATTGTACTGGATTATTTATTTATTTTGTTGGATTTTGATTATGTGATTAACTGATTATGTGAATTTATTTATTTAGATATGGATGCTCCAACTCCTAATCAGTCTATTGAAGTAAATAGCAATGCTATGCCTGTTAATGTTAATAATGATATCAATCCTAATGCTACCAATTCTGACAACCAATCTTCCTCAGCCTCTACTCGTGGGAAAACTGATCCGGCATGGAAATATTTTAATTTGATAGTTGAAAATGGGAAGCCATTATATACATGCTTGCTTTGTTTAAATCAGTACAAAGGTGGAGGGATTAATAGGATGAAGCAACATCTTGCTGGAAAAACAGGAAATATAGCCAAATGCATGAAAGTTCCTCATGATGTGAGAGAGAAAATGTTAGCAAGTTTAGAAGAAATCAAGAAAAATAAAAGTAAAGATGATTCTGTGAGCTTTGGTGATGAGATTGAGGAAGTATTTGAACAAGAGGAACAAGCGCTTAATCTTAGGCATCCACCATCTAAAGTGCAAGTTGTTGGAGATAAAGGCAAGCAAAAGGCAAAAGTTAGTAGTTATTTTGCAGCAAGATCAACTCCGGGAGGCCAACCAAGTTTGAAAAGTGCATTTCAAAGCAAGGAGGCATTACATGAAGTTGACTTGAGAATTGCTAGATGGCTTGTTGATGCAAGGATTCCTTTTAATGCAATTCAGTCACCTTTCTTTAAAGCTGCACTAGATGGTATTGCTGGTATTGGACCTGGTTATAAAGGTCCTTCTTATGATACATTGAGGGTTCATTTATTAGGAGACCTTAAGAAAGAGTGCCAACTACTTGTGGATAGTTATCGGAATAAATGGAAAGACAATGGTTGCACACTTATGGCTGCTGGTTGGACAGATCAAAGACAAAGAACTTTGATCAATTTTTTGGTGTATTGCCCAATTGGTATGTGCTTTGTGAAGTCTGTTGATGCTTTAGATATGGTAAAAAATGCGTCTACATTGTGTAATTTGTTTTCTGAAGTTATTGAATGGGTAGGGCCTAGTAATGTTGTGCATGTGGTGACTGATAATGCGGCCAATTATGTAGCGGCTGGGAAACTCATTCATGAAAAGTATGAGAACATTTTTTGGTCTCCTTGTGCCGCCCACTGCTTAAATCTCATTTTGAAAGATATAGGTAGTATGCCCCATATTGCTAGCCTTGCATCCCGAGCTTCAAAGGTAACTGTCTTTATTTATAATCATATGGTGTTCTTGTCTTGGCTTAGAAAAAGGCCTAGTTGGAAGGAAATTGTTCGTCCAGGAGCTACTCGTTTTGCAACTGTCTTTCTTACATTGAAAAATATATATGAACACAAGGCAGATTTGCAAGCTTTGGTTGTTGACACACATTTCACAGGGCACAAATTAGGTAGGAGTGCTAATGGGAAAGCTGTTAGTGCTATTGTGTTAGAATAAGTTTTGGAATGGTTCTCATACTACATGCAAGCTCATAGGCACTTTGATTAGATTATTAAGAATTGTATTGGGATATGTATATGAAGGTATGCAAAGGGCTAAAAATGCAATCAAGGAGATGTTTAGGAATAGGAAGACATCATATGAACCTTACACTGAAATCATCAAGGCAAGATGGGATAGGCATTTGAAACGAAGTCTTCATGCAGCAGCCTACTTTCTAAACCCTTCTTTCTTCTATGATGAGAAATTCATTGAGAAGAATCAAGTCATGCGAGGCTTACTTGATATGTTTGATATAAAGAGCCTTTGTAGTGACACAGTTAAAGCTTTGAAAGAGGTGCAAATATACCGGGAACGCACGGGAAGCTTTGATAGGCCCAAAGTTGTTCAAGCAGCCAAGGAACTTCAACCTAGTAAGAAATTGTATCTAGTAGTTTGATTTGTTTGAATGTTTTGAAATAAATTGTGAATGTTAATGATAAAACATTTATATCTAATTTTTGTAGGTGAATGGTGGAGATATTTTGGTGGCAATATGCCAATTTTGCAAGAGATAACAATTCATCTACTTAGTCAAACATTTTCTTCCCTAGGGTGTGAGCGAAATTGGAGTGTTTTTGAACAAATTCATACTAAGAGAAAAAATAGGTTGGGACATCAAAGACTAAATGATCTTGTTTATGTGACCTATAACTTGCGCCTTAAATCTAGGTATTATGAGTTATATTATCAAACTATCTAATATTTGTTGATTTATGTTATTTTTGCAACTTTAGGATAATAAACTTTAGAAGTTATTTTAATATTTTGAATTTGTATACTAGGTTACAACAAAAGAATAGGTCCTATGATCCAGTTGATTATGAAAGCATTGATCTAGTGGACTTTTGGGTGATGGAAGATGTTGAAGAGGCAGAACTTTCTAATGATCTTCAAGAATTAATATATCAAGAAAATTTTATCCCTTCATATCATACTAGTGAGTCTTATAGTTTTTTTTTGTTATAGAATGTATTTTTAATTTTTATAGATATTTCTATATATTTTTAACATATTTTGTATCTTTTTACTGTTTCTAGATGATGATGATAGTCATGAGACTCATCAATTTGATTATACTATGCCTTATACTTCATTTGGTGATGATGAAGATGAAGATGGACATGAAGCTATTGATGATGGGGATATTCAACAAATTAATGCAAATTTTGATGATCTTATTTGATTAATGAACTTTTAGGTCTTTAATGTTTTTCCTGTATTATTAACTTATTGTTATGTTTTGACTTATGAGTATGTTTGTATTTGACTTAATGTTATGTGACTTATTAACTTATTGTTATGTTATGTATTATGTTCTATAGGTTGTGTTGATATCTAATTTAACTTTTAGTTATTCTATGACATTTATTTCATTTTATATTTTTATATATTTATATAAATATAGGTTTTATTATATACCGGTTGGACCTCCGGTTGAACCGGTCGAACCACTGAACCTCTAAACCCTTACCCTGACCGGTTCGATGTCCGGTCCGGTTTTCAGAACCTTGTTATATGTAGATTAGCATCCTCCTCATTTTATTGTAGACCAAAAAGTTGGCACTCTTTAAAATGGATCACATCAATTAGTGTGGGTAAAACTGTAAATCAATCTTACTATAATTAATAGACAAATAACCCTTTAACCACACATTCTCTCTCTTTCCACCCACTCTCCCATGAGAAATACTAGCATGTTCATAGAGCATATTTAATGCGTACTCTAGGAACAACTATAACTATTCAATCTTAATTCAAAATACTTAAAACTTATATAAAAATAAAAAAATATTTGGTTGTGAACGTTCCAGGAGCATGCGTTAAATGTGCTCCAAGAGTATGCAAAAATTTCTCCTCTCCCACACCCATAGGCTCTGTCATTGATATGCTCTCTGGTTGCCTTTTTTTCCTGTGCATGAGTTTTAGTTAAATTTTAATTTGGCTTTCATTTGGTTTTGGGTTCATATATTGGCAGCTTCTTGATTTTAATGTTTATCCATAGGTTGTAGAAATTGGAATTAGGAAGGCCTGAAGAGCGTTTTTGTTTTTCCAAGAAATATATGTGAAAACTTGATAATGGTGATCAATAAAAACAAAAGAAAACAGTACATAGTTGATTAGTTCATTTCAATCTATGAATGCATACAAACACACGTTATGTAGAGCAAAGCGCATGAAATAGTGGGAGAGAGGGTGGGAAGAGAGAGAATGTAATGGGAGAGGGAGTGGGAAGAGAGAGAATGTGGTTATTTGTCCTTTTAGGATAGCAAGATTTATAGTTTTACCCCACTACTAAATGTGACCCATTTTAAAGAGTGTTGACTTTTTGGTCTAAAGTAAAATGAGGAGGATACATGAAAACGTGGAGGTTAGCAATCCTATATATATATAGTGTTTTACTATGAGAATGAGAGGAGAAAATTTAGGTTATTGGATTTTATATGGATGGTCAAGATTAAAACATAAAATCATATGACATTTTTAAATGATTACGTGTTCATTAATTACCATTCATAACTTTCAATCTTGACCATCCATGTATGGTTATATGGCCTAGATTGGCTCCTTTTACTCATATATAAAATTACTCCTCTCACTTGAGTTGTTACATCCTCCTAAGTACAACATCATCTTTAAGCCATGATATTATACTTAGGAGTTATTATTTATAAATTAGTAGACTTTTCTTAATTATCTATAGCAAAATCAATCAAATCGTGTGGTAACTAAATCTTGGTTTTATTGAATATAACGTCAAGTACAAAAGGAAGCTCTTATATGAGCTTTAATACACACATGTTATCACTTTTATTTATAGACCTATACATGTAACTAAGTACAACATATACAAGTCTTTACTACTAAACTACTGCAATTCCCACTTAAATCATTTCTGCAGCAGCTTCATTATTCTCTGAATCAACTTGGAGACGATACGAGAATACAAACATATAGGGGTGAGAATCCTAATATTCTCAGTAAGGCATCCCTAAAACATATACTAAAATTCATGTCATCGTCATCGCCCCAGTCACTTTGATTTATTAAGAAAATGTGACCATATGATCCATATTAATGGTTCATTTTAAAGTTCTAAAATCATCCTTCCAAAGTGGGTTCCTTTTATTATTTAATTTCTTAATATACATACATCATCATATAAAGCATACACTATTAAATTACAACTTAAACATATTGGCCTCAATATCGATGCTAAAATTATTCACTTAGCACATAAGATAAAGTACTTAGAACAATTGCTACTTCAACTTGTCTTGGCCCTCGACTTTTGTGGCTTTGACTATTTTAGAGTAATAGACTACTTTTCAGGATTGAACTCATTCGTATATATGATTATTGAATTTATTTTCTTCAATTCTCACATAGACCTTTTCCTATCCAGGTTTACTTTTCCCGACTCAATTCAAGGGTAGTCCAGTTTACTTTCCCCAACAAACTGGATTTACTTTCTCCAGCCCAAGAAATATAGTCTTATGCTTTTCTTGGTAGTCAGGTTTACTTTCCCTGACAGATTGGATATACTTTCTCCAACCTATGAAACATAATCTTATGCTCTTCTTTCACATATGAGTAATTGTAGTAAGTATTCACATCTATATGTACCAAACATCATTGATAAGTTCACATGCTCAATTATTCACATTCAAGTACTCATGTCATACTAGTGCCAAATGACATTATTTCATCAATTCAAAGAAATAGTTCATTTCCAGTACAATAGCAGATTTTTCACTTAAGGAGCAAAATTTTTCATACCAAATAACCAATTCAAAGGCTATAAAAATTCTCCATGACACCTTAATGTGTCCCCAAGGTCCTGTAAAAATTTCAAAGCAAAATCATTCTCTAACTATGTTAGACAAATTCAGAGGTCAAAACCCCCTAATTACAACCAACAACCATAGTTCCCAATTTTATAACCATAAAAAATGAATATATCAAATCATACAAAAATTCAAGGTTGGACATAAAGATGTCCTCATCACCCTATAAAAATTTCAAGTAATAATTCAATCATTTGCTATGGTAATAAAATTAGTAAAATTTACAGCATCAATTCTAGTAATTCAGCAACAATATGATCAACCACGGTTCTTGATTTTTTTAAGGTAGTAAAAGTCTTTATCATGACCTAAGAAAAATAGGAGAGTTGCCTTAGTATGTTAGCTTCAACATATAATTTTTCTAGCTCATAAAAATATCTACAATTACACTAGAAAATTCGTGACTAACCCCTGCCTAGGAGAAATCCAAAAATACAGTAGCATAGTCCAAAATTTCTTTCGACAAAAATGATTTCTAATATCATCCAAACACTCCACCAAATTAGACACTATAGGTAAAAATGTGCACGAGAAAGGGGGTTGAATCGTGCTTTACTTCTTTTTGTATATCTGAAACTTTTAACAAAGATATTATCAAGTATGAAACTTGTAGTGTAGCAAAAATGTAATTAGAAGTTTTAGAAAATATATTTCTGAAGCAAATGATAAATAGTATAAAAGCATAAATATTATGTGTGAACAACCGATTTTATTCAATCTTTTAACAATAAAATCAAACAATTTGCACTTAATTTATCTTTTTATTGAGTTTCATTGAATGTTTCTATTGAAAAATAAAAAAAGATTTGCTGTTTGTTTTGTATTTGTATAATAAAAAATAAAGGGAAAAAAAATAAATAAATAAAAAGGTGAAAGGAGACAGAGGACCTTCACGGGTTCCTCTTCCTTGTAGGTTCTGTCTCCAAGGCATATCCGTGAGGCTTAGTGATGGGAAAGCTAAAAAAATAATAAGGGATAAAAAACATAATAATGAGATTTTGACTCCACAGCTAGCAACGGGTAATTCCTCTTTCGGTGGAATTGGGGAAATCTAAAAACACAGAGAGTATAATTTTGAAGGGGGACCAGAATCAAAATTGAGACCAAAAACACTTTCTAATCACTCACCATCAAAAATTCAAACACCAAACAAAAAAATGGGAGAGAATTCTAGAGATCACAAAAAAAAATTTTCAAACATAGAGACGTGAGAAACCTGCAAAGAGAATCCAGTAACATTTCCAGTTATACAGTCCAACAAAGAGAATTCAGAAGCAAAAAAGAAAGATCAAGGTAAATAATTGAAGCAATTTCATCATCATCATCATAAGTTTTTTTTTCAAAAAAAAAGGGGGGGGGGGGGAGACACAGGGGGCCGTGGCCTCCCTTCACCGCCGCGGCCCCTCCTCTTCAGACCATCATCTTCTTCCCTTTCCCTTAACATCATCACCAAACCACTGTGTCTCCACCACATGAAACCACCTCCATCGCAAACCCACCAGCGACATCCTAGCCGCGGCCTTCCAAGGCAACCGCCCAACCACCATCACGTCCTCGGCGCTACGAAACCACCATTGGTCACCCTTGAACCTCCATGACCGCCACCTTCCCTCTCCTTTCAACCTCCATGAACTCCTTCAACTTCATCTTCCATCATCTTTTCCCAGCCTCCATTCCCAGCTCAACCACCACCACCTCATCATCGTCCCTTTTTTCCAGCTTCATCCTCGGTTCCCCATCAACATCATCACTAAACCGCCGTGCCCAGCCTCTTCCTCTCCACCACCATCTTCCTTTCCTCAACACCACAACCACACATCTTCTTCCATACTCCACCACCGAACCAGCTGCTCCTCCTTCTGCCACCATCGTAAGCCACTGCATCGTGAGCCCCCAGCAACAAACTGAGCCACCGCATCGTGAGCCCCCGGCAGCAAACCGAACCATCGCATCGTGAGCCCTCAGCAGCAAACGCGAGCCAGCTCAAACACTTCAGCCTACATCCGACCCACCGATCTCACCTCCATGAACTGCACCTCCTTGGCCTCGACAACTCCAACCCCAAACGCGGTTTCCCCATTCTTCTTCCCCTCACCCTCTCTTTTCTTGTTCTCTCCCACTGTTTCTTTTTACCTTCAGAAAAGTGAAGGCTCAATGAGTGAAGTGTGTGTCTGTGAATGTGAGAGGGAGAGAGAGAAGGAAAGTTTTTTTTTAATGGGTGTGTGTTTGAGAAGGAATCCCGTGAGTGTGTGAGCGTGTGTAGGGGTGGGTATAGTTATTTTAGGGGTTGATTTAAATTAATAAAATAAAAAAAAAGGTTTTAAGATTTATTTTAGTTGGGATTAGTATTATCCTAAGTTTATGTGTTTAAACTTGGACTTATTTGTTTGTTTGTTTGTTTTTTTTTTTTTGGCTTTAAGATTGGTCTATTTAGGAATTAGTTTAGTTTTGAGTTTAAAATAAAAAAAAGGACCAGGTGTTCTTTCGAGTCGAATTCAATAATTTGTTTTAGGAATTGATGTGAGCATTTGTTTAATATTTTAGTGAATTTTATGTTTAAAACCTTAAAAATAAAAAAATGAAGTCCATGTTTTACTTGAGATGTGCTGAGAGTTTTTTTTTTATGTGTTAATATTTGTGGATTTGAGTTATTGTGTAGTAAGATATGTTATTATTTTATTTTTGGGTATTTGATTTTATTGGTGTCCTAGGTATTTAGAGCTTATGGAGTTGTTTTTTTTTTATTAAGGTAATCCCCAATTTCTTTATTCATTTGAGTTTTAATAAATATTTAGGTATTGTCTTTAAAAAAAAATTTAATTAATAGAATTTGTTTTGTTTTTATTTTAATTTTTAGAGAATTTAGTGTCAATGTTTCTATTAATTGAAAAAAAAAACTAAAAAAGAGAAAAAGAGTAGTTGGAACTTTTTTTTGTATATGTTTTGTTAATTGTATGTTTATGTTTATTGTAACATCCTAATTTTTAACCCAATACTCTAGAACATAATTAGGTTAATCATTAGTCTGTTACTTCATAGTTCTCATTTAACTTGAATTACTTAGCGGAAAATACGGGTAATTTTTTTTTGAAAAACAAAGTGAGAGCCGCGTGATACGATAAGCGGTAAACCATGTAAAGTAAAACAATTATCTCACAACATCATAACATGAGGCACAACATGAACATCACTGAATATCATCTCATATATATATATAACTTGCCCATTTATAAGTGTGGGTCTTAATTTAGTACAAGGGAAATGTATAAAAGAAAATACAACATAAGCATAAACATAATCTATTCCCCTACCCGAGTGCATCTAATGGGATAACCTCTAAACAAAAGAAGGTTTATCCCCATCTAAGTGGTGTGTGCTCTAACCGGGTACTCCATCGGACGATCGTCACCTCCTACTGGCGTCCATCTCGCGAACGAGGCAGGTATCCGGGAAACTAGGCGAGCTCCTCGGATGTGAAGAGGCGGAATGGGGATCGAGTGTGACCCCCGCGGTATGGTCGCATCTCCGGTCGTCGCGCAAGCCGTGGCTGAGTCACGGTATCCTCACTGCTTTCCCTCAACGGTGGGGGAGAGGGAGCAGAGCTCTCGCTATACGGATGGGTAGGCGGGTCCTCGGACGGGTCGGTCTCCGAGAAGTAAGTCCGGGGCACGTAATCGGGATAGTCTGGCATGGCTAGGGCGGCGGCGTGCATGCGGAGCACTCTCTCGTCATGCGTACGCGCGCGCTCAAAAACCCGCCATCGCCGCTATAGGGTGCGATCGGGAGAAGCGATGGGTGTGCACGGATGAGCGAAGGGCGCCCTACGAACATGAAAACCCGCACCGCATCGCCTCAAAATGGTATGACCCGTGAGCCGGGTCATAGTGCACCTCCCATGTCGGGTGTCCACGAACACTACTTAACGCCGCCATCTCAAGACGTGACGGAAAGGAAGAGATAGAGGAGTGAGAATCTTGCTAAAGAATCTCAGTAAGGCCTCCTACTACCTAGGTGTCATCATTTACGTCCTCAGGAACCTTGGGTTTATTTATACAAAATGGCTGAGCATGTATTAAGTTCATTTTAAACTTTAAAATATATTTTAGCCAAGGTCCATTCATTTTAGGATGATCTTAATGTCATGAATGCAACATAATAGAAAATGTATGCATGGCACTACCTAATGCACATACATAAAACATAACATCAAGCATCATCATACTTGGTGGCATAAAGTGGTAGTAGTAACATTCATATGGGACAAAACTTAGTGACATAATCATAATCATGAAACTTCTCTTCCTCATGGGCCACCCTAAAAGACAATCGAATCAGGGTGCTCTACGAACCTGGTGTCACCCAGAACGTGTCATACATCTGGGTTATGAGCTCATACCTTAACTAGTCTTCACTAGTTCTTACTTACCACTTAACGATAAGCGTATCATAAATCATAAATCCCGACTATCTGAGTACGGGTTAGGGGGCAAAACTCTTAGGGGTGCTCGTAGACCTGTCACCTAAGAGTATAAAATGGTACCGATGTCACATGAGTTCTATGGAGGTGCTCGGCCGAACCGGTGTCATCCTAGAACCCATGTTAGTACCTTAATTTTCAAAATCTCTTTAAGTCCCCAAATTTGTTGGGAATTCTGTAACACCCCGATTTTTCTGTCCGAGGGAAATGACCAAAATGCCCCTGAGGTCATTTCCTGACCCGAACTCGAGGGTAACTAACTCGGTCATCCTCGAAGGGTCAACTCAATGTTTGAAGGGGATTGAATGGCCTTTGAATGCTTTCGGAAGCGAAAATTTCGCTTTCAGCTTCGGTCAAAATGACCAAAATACCCCTATAGCGCTTTTTACGCGTAAAGGTGCCGCTTGAGCCCTAACTTTCCCCAGAGGTTTAAAAACATGATTTCATGTGTCTAGAGGTATCTGTTCAAGTCCCGGTGGTCCCGGGCAGTTTTAGTGCAAAATTACGATTTTGCCCCTGGAATAGTGTTTTTAAGCTTAATGACGTAATTAAGCAAACCTAAGCAATATTAGGCTCTAAACGAAGATTAATTTATTTCCTTAATTAATCTAGAGTCAAAATAATTTATTAAAGTTAATTAGAACCTAAAATTGCTTAGATTAAACTTAAATCCCTTTTTAGAACTCAAGATTCCTAGTCTTGGAATCATGAATAGTGTTTTCTCTCTCCAATTCCTTAAATCAAGGAAATGAGTCTAGAGTTGTTTAAACTCTAAATTGAGGATTTAACTCTCTAATGGTGCAAGACCACTCCTTAATTATGTCTAGACCACCTTAATTACCCATTTACCTTACCTAAACACCTTCTTACAAATTCCTAATCTTAAGCATAATCAAAGATACACCTAAACACAACTCTAAGCCACAATTAAAATGCAAACTAATCCTCCCCATGGGCTGATGCATTTTCGGCCACATGCTCCCCATTTGACACATATTAAATTGTTTTCTCACTCAAAGAGCCATGCTTGAGCCATACCT
The DNA here is from genome assembly GCA_031216125.1 of Dalbergia cochinchinensis. Taxonomy (NCBI): domain Eukaryota; kingdom Viridiplantae; phylum Streptophyta; class Magnoliopsida; order Fabales; family Fabaceae; genus Dalbergia; species Dalbergia cochinchinensis. Next base: position 29,142,095 of record CM062371.1, read on the forward strand.
TGAGCCATACCTCACCATGCTTTGAACCATACCTCACCATACCTCAAGAACACATTATCTCACCTCATGGAACTCATGGAGAGCCTCCAATCTGCACCCTCATGGTCAAACCTTCTCCTCCATGAGCTCCCTCCATTTGTTTCATTTCTCTATAAATAGAATGCCTTGAGGAGCTTGCACCACTTTTAGATCATTTGCTAAGTTTAGGAAACACTCAAAGCTTTTCTTTTTCTCTCAAAGTCTTTGTGTTCTTCAAGTTCTTGGAGTTCTTCAAGTTCTTCATCATCTTCATCTTCTTCTTCCATCTTCAAGTTCATCACACCAAGTAGGGATTTTCTTTCATGTGTTCTTTCTTTAAAGTTCTTGTTCTAAGCTTAAAGTTCATAGTTTCTCTTGATTCTTTTTAGAACTTCTTTTTCTTCCCTTTACCTTTTTCATTTTCGGCCATGGGCCTTGGAGAACAAAGGAATGAGAGCTTGATGATGAGAGTTTCATGATGATGTTCATCACTTGAGACAAACTCTAGAGCTTGATTTTTGTTCTTGAGCAAAAGTGTTTCTAGATTTTTCCTTTCTTGAACTTTTGAGAACCTTAACTTTGATGTTGTTTCAAAAATGGTTCTAATGACTCAATGATGAGGTCTCATGATGTTGGAGTTTGTATATCACCAAGATCATGGATTCTAGAGTTTCAAACATTTCTTTTCTTTCCTTGAAGTTTCGCCATTACCTTTTCCTTTTCATGCTAGATGTTTGATTTTCTAAATATGGTATGTTGAGTTCTAAGAACTCTAGACTTTACTTTGTCTTGGTTTGATGAGTTTGGGTTGAGGTTTAAGTTCCTTTAAAGTCTTGTTAAGAGCTCTAGAAAGATAAAATGAACTTGCATAATTTATTTTATGCTTGCATTCATATTTACATTCTTGCTATGCATCTTTATTTACAAGCTATCACCTAAGAACATAAAGATTAAAATGGAACTTGTATCATCACTTAACTTAATTCTCAAAGCCTTTCTATTTCGGCCTTAAAGTCGATTGTTGTTGGGCCTAGAGCACTAAAATAAAGAATTGAACTTGCATTATCACCTAATTAATTTCTCGAATGCCTATCTATTTCGGCCTTAAAGTCGATTGTTGTTGGGCTAAGAGCACTAAAATAAGGAATTGAATCTTGCATCTTTACCTTCAAGCTTGCATCGTTTAAGATTATGCTTCGTGATATTTACTTTCAAGTTTACACGCTTAAATTATGCCTTGCATATTTAATTTCAAGACATCACTTTACCTTGAAAGCAAGATTAAAAATGAAGAGCATGAGCACGTTTAGTTTATGTCGTAACTTAAGAACCTAGAGCTCAAAGACTTGCCCATTTCATTCCAAGTTAAAGTTTAATGCAAACCACACTTTGAATGTACGTTTTTCGACCAAGGAGTGAAGATGGACTTGCAATGAGTTTTCATCTAGCTACTAGGACCAATAGCCTATGTTTTGAGTTTTCCTTAAAGTTTGACAATTCTTTATAAGGTTATGTCGTTATAAGTTGTGATTCCAATCTCTTTTAGGGGATGGAATATGTTTTGGTCAGTGACCTAAGGCTTCACTTAGCCTCTTGATGAATTAAAATGTTTTGCAAAGAGTTTTAGAAATTCTAAATTGATTCCAAGAGAAACTAGTTAACTTACGCACCTAGAAATGTCAATTTAATTCTCTTATTGAGGCAAGATGTTTTCGGTTCTGATGTGATGAATGTGATGCTGTATGATGATGTTTTAATGCGTTGGAATGTGTGAAAATATCATGTGATGATGTAGAAGCTTAACCTATGCATGATAGGTAAGAAACTAGCTAACTAGAGATACCGTAAAGCTAGAATTGAGCATACTGTCCACCCATTTGTTTATGGAACTAATCCAAACTGTTTTAATGGGGACATAATCAGATTTAGAATGATTAGACATGAAAAAACTTGGTATCATTTGAGTTAGAATCGTATTCTAGCACCTATGGGGAAACTAGTAGCTAGAAAACCGTAAAAATGCAAATGTAGAACTCTTAGAACATTTAATTTTCTGGAATCTGTCCAGCACCCTTACAACATGATAAACATGATTAATAATTAGTCCTTAAGCATAGGAATGTCTCATAATTGATTTAGATTTAATGTATAGCGCCTCAAAGTAAGACGGAACCGAGAAAGGGTCTAAAACGTAAGTTCTAGAACCCCGTAAAAACAAGTTAGAGATTCTGCCCTATGCTATTCAGATTTAAGTATGAACATGAGAATGAAGAATGATGTTTAATATGAGCCTTAGGGGCATAAAATATGAGCGACGGATATTAGAGAACTATATCTCAAGATTAAGACCCGTAAGGGTCAAAGCATAAGCTACCGTGAGGGGAAGCGCATGAATAATGTATGATGATGCATGAAGTATGCTAATGATGATGATGTTATTCATATGAGGAATTTATGAGGTTATATGTTTATGTGGCATAAAGCAAATTTGGAAGGAAATTCGTGTAATGACCGCTTTGGCCGACTTCCGACAAATTTGGAAGGAAACTTCGGTGTAATGACCGCTTTGGCCGCCGAGTTCGGCAAATTTGGGGACTTAAAGAGATTTTGAAAATTAAGGTACTAAGATGGGTTCTAGGATGACACCGGTTCGGCCGAGCACCTCCATAGAACTCATGTGACATCGGTACCATTTTATACTCTTAGGTGACACCGTTCGCCGAGCACCCCTAAGAGATTTGCCCTCAACCCGTACTCAGATAGTCGGGATTTATGATACGCTTATCGTTAAGTGGTAAGTAAGAACTAGTGACGACTAGTTAAGGTATGAGCTCATAACCTAGATGTATGACACGTTGTGGGTGACACCGGTTCGGCCGAGCACCCCCAGTTCGATTGTCTTTTAGGGTGGCCCATGAGGAAGAAAAGTTCATGATTATGATTATGTCACTAAGTTTTGTCCCATATGAATGTTACTATTGCCACTTTATGCCACCAATGATGATGATGCTCGATGTTATGTTTTATGTATGTGCATTAGGTAGTGCCATGCATACATTTTCCATTATGTTGCACTCATGACATTAAGATCATCCTAAAATGAACGGACCTTGGCTAAAGTATATTTTTGAAGTTTAAAATGAACTAAATGCATGTTCACCATTTCGTATAATCAAACCCAAGGTTCCTGAGGACGTAGATGATGACACCTAGGTAGTAGGAGGCCCTACTGAGATTCTTTAGCAAGATTCTCACTCCTCTACCTCTTTCTTTCCACACGCCTTCAGATGGCGACGCTCGTGGTGTTCGTGGGACACGCCGACATGGGAGGTGCGCCATGACCGGACCACGGGTCATTCCATTTTGTGGGTCGATGCACGCTTAGAGTATTCATGTTCATGGGTCGACCTTCACTCCCAGTACATTCCCATCGCTTCTCCCCCCGTCTCGCCTTTTGGTGATGACCTAGTGTTCGAGCGCCAGACGTCCTCGAGAGGAGAGGCTACGCCAGACTCCACCTTCCGTGATCCGCCGCTCGAGACTACCCCGAGTATGTGCCCTGCTGCCCATCGCCCTTCTCGGAGATGGATCCTTCCAAGACTCGGCCACCCAGATACCCTCCGAGGGGTCTTCCCCTCCATACCTATGGACTTTGGAGAGGATAGCGAGCCCACCGTGACTCAGCCGAGGCGCACGACGACCGGAGATGCGGCCATACCTGGAGTCGATTCGATCCCCACTCCGCCTTTTCACGCCCGAGGAGCTCGCTCGCTTTCCGGATATCCGCCTCGATTACGAGATGGTCGCCAAGAGGAGGTCGAGGATGGCCCGAGTTAGAGCACACACCACATAGATAGGGATAAACTTTCTTTTGTTTAGAGGTTATCCTATTAGATGCACTCGGGTAGGGAGTAGATTATGTTTACGCTTTATGTTGTATTTCTTTTCATGTATTTCCCTTGTACTGAATTAAGTCCCACACTTATAAGTGGGCAAGTTATATATATATGAGCTTACATTCAGTGATGTTCATGATGTGCCTTATGTTGTGATGATTGTGAGACGATTGTTTTACTTTGCATGGTTTACCGCTTATCGCATCACTGCTCTCACTTTTATTTCAAAAAATTTCTCGTATTTTCCGCTAAGTAATTCAAAGTTAAATGAGAACTATGAAGTAATGTACTAATGATTAACCTAAATATGTTCTAGAGTATTGGGTTAAAAATTAGGATGTTACATTATGGTATCGTGAGCGCTCGATTCTCATGGAGGCCGAGGATTGGACTGACTTTGCTTTCTAAAGCGTAGTACGATAGCTAGGTCATGTGTAGAGCTTAACTAGAGATAAGCTATAGGGTAGAAGTTCATGACCCTTGTCTACTTGCGTGTGCCATGGTAACTAGCTCATTTTACATGGAAGATTGAGCCCGATCACCTCAAGTTTATTGTCTCATGTGTTTAGGGACCAATGGCACCAAGGAGACAACCTAGGACCCCGACCGAGGGAGACCAAAGCGATGCCATCGCTGCCGTTGCTCGTGACATGGCTAGAGCCATGGAACGAATGTTCGAGAGGATGAACCAACAAGGGGACACCGGACGTGCTCCCTCATTCCGAAATGGTCGAGCAAGCGAGGTTTGGTGAGTTTCGCAAGGCTTAACCCACCAACCTTCCGAGGAGCCATGGACCCCGACAAAGCTGATGAGTGGATCAAAAACATGGAGAAGATCTACTCCGTGGTGGCTTGCTCGGAGGAGCAAAAGGTCACCTTCGCCGCCTATATGATGGAGTCGGATGCCGAGGTCTCGTGGATCGCACCAAGATCGCTAGAAGCTTCGCATCGCTGCCAATCGGGAGCTATTCAAGACCTACTTATGAGAAGTACTTCCTGAGTCCGTGAGGAACGCGAAGATATTGAGTTCATGCAACCGACTCAAGGAGGTCTCATCGTCGCCAAAGACACCGCGAAATTCGAGGAGCTGATCAAGTTCTCTAGGGTGTTTCAAGGGAACCCCGACGAGGTGTGGAAGTGCGTCAAGTACGAGGCCGGACTAACGGCAGAGCTCAATTATGTTGTGGCGCACATGGAGATTAGGGACTTTCCAACCCTAGTCAACAAGTGCCGGATCATGGAAGAGGGACAGAAGAAAATCAATGCTGCAAGGGCAGCACGGAACAAGGGGCTAGCGCCTCAAGCCCCAAAATTCAAGCCCCAATATCCAAACCAATCCCGAAACCATTACAACCCCTACCACACCAACCAATTCAAGCCACATCAACAACATCAAAGAACCCCCTTCCACCAACAACCCAAGCAATCATACCGACCACAATTCCAGAACAACAACAACAACCGCAACAACCACAACAACAACCGACAAGGAGGGTCGGGCGGCCCCCGAAACAACCAAGGAGGGTCAAGTGGGACTAAGAACAGCACGCCTCAAGGAACCCCCGCCCAAGCTATCCCGGTAGTGCTATGTCCCAAGTGCGGGAAGGATCATGGCAACCGCCCTCGCTTAGCGGCGTAATATCTGCTCGATGTGGAAAGCCTGGCCACTACGCCAAAGAATCGCACTAATGGGAGGCCAGCAAGCCAATCCGGCCGCAACACCAAGGGAGGGTCTTCACCCTCAATGTAGACGAGGCGACACATCCAACGGTCTCATAGAAGGTAAGTGCGAAATAGATGGTAGAACCTTAATCGTGCTATATGACTCGTGCAACACATTCTTTTATTTCATATGCTAGTGTCGAGGCTCTAAATTTGAAAACTTCCAAACTTCCTTTTGATCTTATTGTCTCTACCCCCACAAATCATCCTGTGAATACTTGTTATTGTTGCTTAAATTGTCACCTCACCACAGAAAATAGATCATATGTTGTGGATTTAATTTGTTTACCCATGAAAGGTATAGGAATAGTTCTTGGCATGGATTGGCTTCACGCCAACCGTGTATTGTTAGACTGTGACACCAAAACAGTCGTCTTTCCTTCTCCCCCTAGTGAAATAAGTCAACCTTTGAAACTCTATCTCAATGTCGTAGAGGTCCACTGTAGTGGGAAAAAGACTAAGGGATATGTTCTCCTAGCCGCTAGCGAGGTACACTTTGAGCAGAATTTAGAGAATATACCTATAGTGAGAAACTATCCCGAGGTGTTTCCTAAGATATACCCGAGTTCCCTCCCGAGCGAGAAGTGGAGTTCTCCATTGAGTTGGTTCCTGAGCGGGACCAATCTCCATTGCCCCCTATAGAATGTCACCCTAGAACTAGCCGAGCTTAAACCCAACTTGAGGAACTTTTAGAGAAAAGCTTCATAAGACCTAGTGCTTCACCATGGGGAGCCCCGGTCTTGTTTGTGAAAAAGAAGGACGGGAGTATGAGGTTGTGCATAGATTATAGGCAATTAAATCGTGTGACAGTGAAAAACAAATACCCTTTGCCTAGGATTGATGATCTCATGGACCAATTGAGAGGAGCGGTAGTGTTTTCCAAGATCGACCTAAGGTCGATACCACCAAATTAGAGTAAGAGATCAAGATATACCAAAGCGCGCTTTTAGAACTCGGTATGGACCCTTTGAGTACCCGGTGATGTCTTTTGGGTTGACAAATGCTCCTGCAGTGTTTATGGATTACATGAATAGGATCTTTAGACCCTATTTAGATCAATTCATGGTCGTTTTTATAGATGATATACTCATCTATTCGAAGACCCACGAGGAGCATGAGCGTCATTTAAGGATAGTTTTGGAGATTTTGAAGGAGAAAAAGCTATATGCAAAACTCTCTAAGTGTGAATTTTGGTTGGAGGAGGTCAAGTTTTTAGGGCACGCTGTGTCAAAAGGAGGTATAGCCGTTGATCCTAGTAAGGTAGAAGCCGTAATGGATTGGGATAGACCAACCACCGTAACAGAAATACGGAGCTTTTCGGCTTTAGCAGGCTACTACCCTAGGTTTATCAAAGGATTTTCCCGATTAGCCCTACCCTTGACCAAGCTCACTAGGAAGAATGCCCCGCTTGAGTGGAGCCCGAATGTGAGAAGAGTTTCCAAGAGCTTAAGGAAAGGTTAACCACGTCCCCAGCCTTAGTCTTACCTAGCCCCAATGTACCCTTCGAGGTATATTGTGATGCTTCGTGCAAAGGACTAGGGTGTGTGTTGATGCAAAATAGGCAAGTGGTAGCCTATGCATCCCGACAACTCAAGCCTCACGAGGCTAACTACCCCACCCATGACCTAGAGTTAGGTGCCGTAGTGTTTGCCTTAAAGATGTGGAGACACCATTTGTATGGTGTAAGGTTTGAGGTTTTCTCCGATCATAAGAGTCTCAAGTACCTCTTTGATCAAAAGGAGCTAAATATGAGGCAAAGAAGGTGGATGGAATTCCTCAAGGACTACGATTTCGGTTTAAGTTACCACCTGGCAAGGCTAATGTAGTCGCCGATGCCTTGAGCCGAAAGTCGTTACACTGGTCCCACATGATGATCAAAGAAGTTGAGTTGATAGAGAAGTTTAGGGATATGAATCTAGGGATGTCAGCGACCGATAAAGGAATAAAAATGTGCTATCTTAGTGTGACAAGTGGATTTAAGCAGAGAATCATGTTAGCACAACGAGAGAATGAGGAGTTCGAAGAGATCATAGATGCTCTTAAGGCGAGAAAGTTAAAAGGTTTCAAAGAGGTGAGGATTGGATATGGAGTTTTCAGTCGAGGATCTGCGTACCCCAAGATGGTGACCTCCGAGAGAAGATCTTGGAGGAGGCTCACAAAGGCTATTTCACCATTCATCCCGGTGTTACCAAGATGTACCAAGATTTGAAGAAGATGTTTTGGTGGCGGAATGAAAAAGGATGTAGTCGTCTGGGTTAGTAAGTGCTTGGTATGTCGGAAAGTGAAAATCGAGCACCAAAAACCTTCAGGTTTGTTGCAACCCCTCTCAATCCCCGAATGGAAGTGGGAATGCATATCTATGGATTTCGTGACAGGATTGCCTAAGACGCAAGCTGGCCATGATGCTATATGGGTGATAGTGGATCGACTAACCAAGTCGGCACACTTTCTACCTATTAGAGTAACGTACTCTTTAGATAAATTGGCTCAGTTATACATCCAAGAGATCGTAAGATTGCATGGAGTACCGTCGACGATAATCTCGGATAGAGATCCGCGGTTTACGTCGCGTTTTTTGGGAGCCTTCCAAAAGGCGTTTGGTTCGAAGCTATGCTTGAGCACTGCTTACCACCCACAAACAGACGGACAATCTGAAAGGACGATCCAAACCCTAGAGGATATGCTAAGAGCCTGTGTGTTAGACCAAAGGGGAAGTTGGGATAGGTACTTGCCTTTGATCGAGTTTGCGTATAACAATAGTTATCAGGCAAGCATCGGTATGGCACCGCATTTGAGGCATTGTATGGAAGGAAGTGCCAATCACCTTTGTGTTGGTACGAGCCTGGGGAGCAAAGTGTCTTAGGACCCGATGTAGTGAGGGAAACAACGGAACAAATCAAGAGGATCGGGGATAGGATGCTCACTGCTCAAAGTAGACAAAAGAGCTATGCGGACAAGCGGCGCAAGCCCTTGGAGTTCGAGGAGGAGAACATGTGTTCCTTAGGATTACCCCACTACGGCATAGGAAGAGCCATGAAAGTCAAAAAGTTGAGCCCCGATTCCTTGGTCCCTTCCAAATTCTTCAAAGGATAGGAACAGTTGCCTACAAAATAGCCTTACCCCTAATCTTTCTAATCTTCATGACGCCTTTCACGCCTCTCGATTAAGGAAGTATGAGTCCGACCCTAGCCACGCTTTAGAGCGAGCATGTTCAGTTAAGGGACGACCTAACTTTCAATCTTCCCCTACGAGAATCGTGGACCATGAGTCAAGCGGTGAGAACAAGTCTGCTCCATTGGTAAAGGTAGCATGGGGACGCGACAAATCCAAGAGTTTACATGGGAGCTAGAGTCGAAATGCAAGACAAGTATCCCGAGCTTTTCTAAGGTAACGAATTTCGAGGGCGAAATTCTTTTAAGGAGGGGAGTAATGTAACACCCCGATTTTTCCGTCTCGAGAAATGACCAAAATGCCCTCGAGGTCATTTCGACCCGAACTCGAGGGTAACTAACTCGGTCATCCTCGAAGGGTCAACGCAATGTTTGAAGGGGATTGAATGGCCTTTGAACCCTTTCGAAGGAGAAAATTTCGTTTTCAGCTTTCGGTCAAAATGACCAAAATACCCCTATAGCGCTTTTTACGGGTAAAGGTGCCGCTTGAGCCCTAACTTTCCCCAGAGGTTTAAAAACATGATTTCATGTGTCTAGAGGTATCTGTTCAAGTCCCGTGGTCCCGGCAGTTTTAGTGCAAAATTACGATTTTGCCCTGGAATAGTGTTTTTAAGCTTAATGACGTAATTAAGCAAACCTAAGCAATATTAGGCTCTAAACGAAGATTAATTTATTTCCTTAATTAATCTAGAGTCAAAATAATTTATTAAAGTTAATTAGAACCTAAAATTGCTTAGATTAAACTTAAATCCCTTTTTAGAACTCAAGATTCCTAGTCTTGGAATCATGAATAGTGTTTTCTCTCTCCAATTCCTTAAATCAAGGAAATGAGTCTAGAGTTGTTTAAACTCTAAATTGAGGATTTAACTCTCTAATGGTGCAAGACCACTCCTTAATTATGTCTAGACCACCTTAATTACCCATTTACCTTACCTAAACACCTTCTTACAAATTCCTAATCTTAAGCATAATCAAAGATACACCTAAACACAACTCTAAGCCACAATTAAAATGCAAACTAATCCTCCCCATGGGCTGATGCATTTTCGCCACATGCTCCCCATTTGACACATATTAAATTGTTTTCTCACTCAAAGAGCCATGCTTGAGCCATACCTTGAGCCATACCTCACCATGCTTTGAACCATACCTCACCATACCTCAAGAACACATTATCTCACCTCATGGAACTCATGGAGAGCCTCCAATCTGCACCCTCATGGCCGAAACCTTCTCCTCCATGAGCTCCCTCCATTTGTTTCATTTCTCTATAAATAGAATGCCTTGAGGAGCTTGCACCACTTTTTAGATCATTTGCTAAGTTTAGGAAACACTCAAAGCTTTTCTTTTTCTCTCAAAGTCTTTGTGTTCTTCAAGTTCTTGGAGTTCTTCAAGTTCTTCATCATCTTCATCTTCTTCTTCCATCTTCAAGTTCATCACACCAAGTAGGGATTTTCTTTCATGTGTTCTTTCTTTAAAGTTCTTGTTCTAAGCTTAAAGTTCATAGTTTCTCTTGATTCTTTTTAGAACTTCTTTTTCTTCCCTTTACCTTTTCATTTTCGGCCATGGGCCTTGGAGAACAAAGGAATGAGAGCTTGATGATGAGAGTTTCATGATGATGTTCATCACTTGAGACAAACTCTAGAGCTTGATTTTTGTTCTTGAGCAAAAGTGTTTCTAGATTTTTCCTTTCTTGAACTTTTGAGAACCTTAACTTTGATGTTGTTTCAAAATGGTTCTAATGACTCAATGATGAGGTCTCATGATGTTGGAGTTTGTATATCACCAAGATCATGGATTCTAGAGTTTCAAACATTTCTTTTCTTTCCTTGAAGTTTCGGCCATTACCTTTTCCTTTTCATGCTAGATGTTTGATTTTCTAAATATGGTATGTTGAGTTCTAAGAACTCTAGACTTTTACTTTGTCTTGGTTTGATGAGTTTGGGTTGAGGTTTAAGTTCCTTTAAAGTCTTGTTAAGAGCTCTAGAAAGATAAAATGAACTTGCATAATTTATTTTATGCTTGCATTCATATTTACATTCTTGCTATGCATCTTTATTTACAAGCTATCACCTAAGAACATAAAGATTAAAATGGAACTTGTATCATCACTTAACTTAATTCTCAAAGCCTTTCTATTTCGGCCTTAAAGTCGATTGTTGTTGGGCCTAGAGCACTAAAATAAAGAATTGAACTTGCATTATCACCTAATTAATTTCTCGAATGCCTATCTATTTCGGCCTTAAAGTCGATTGTTGTTGGGCTAAGAGCACTAAAATAAGGAATTGAATCTTGCATCTTTACCTTCAAGCTTGCACGTTTAAGATTATGCTTCGCATATTTACTTTCAAGTTTACACGTTTAAATTATGCCTTGCATATTTAATTTCAAGACATCACTTTACCTTGAAAGCAAGATTAAAAATGAAGAGCATGAGCACGTTTAGTTTATGTCGTAACTTAAGAACCTAGAGCTCAAAGACTTGCCCATTTCATTCCAAGTTAAAGTTTAATGCAAACCACACTTTGAATGTACGCTTTTCGGCCAAGTAGTGAAGATGGACTTGCAATGAGTTTTCATCTAGCTACTAGGACCAATAGCCTATGTTTTGAGTTTTCCTTAAAGTTTGACAATTCTTTATAAGGTTATGTCGTTATAAGTTGTGATTCCAATCTCTTTTAGGGGATGGAATATGTTTTGGTCGGTGACCTAAGGCTTCACTTAGCCTCTTGATGAATTAAAATGTTTTGCAAAGAGTTTTAGAAATTCTAAATTGATTCCAAGAGAAACTAGTTAACTTACGCACCTAGAAATGTCAATTTAATTCTCTTATTGAGGCAAGATGTTTTCGGTTCTGATGTGATGAATGTGATGCTGTATGATGATGTTTTAATGCGTTGGAATGTGTGAAAATATCATGTGATGATGTAGAAGCGAACCTATGCATGATAGGTAAGAAACTAGCTAACTAGAAATACCGTAAAGCTAGAATTTAACATAGTTTCGACCCATTTGTTTATGGAACTAATCCAAACTGTTTTAATGGGGACATAATCAGATTTAGAATGATTAGACATGAAAAAACTTGGTATCATTTGAGTTAGAATCGAATTCTAGCACCTATGGGGAAACTAGTAGCTAGAAAACCGTAAAAATGCAAATGTAGAACTCTTAGAACATTTAATTTTCTGGAATCTGTCCAGCACCCTTACAACATGATAAACATGATTAATAATTAGTCCTTAAGCATAGGAATGTCTCATAATTGATTTAGATTTAATGTATATACCTCAGTAAGACGGAACCGAGAAAGGGTCTAAAACGTAAGTTCTAGAACCCCGTAAAAACAAGTTAGAGATTCTGCCCTATGCTATTCAGATTTAAGTATGAACATGAGAATGAAGAATGATGTTTAATATGAGCCTTAGGGGCATAAAATATGAGCGACGGATATTAGAGAACTATATCTCAAGATTAAGACCCGTAAGGGTCAAAGCATAAGCTACCGTGAGGGTAAGCGTTTGAATGATGTATGATGATGCATGAAGTATGCTAATGATGATGATGTTATTCATATGAGGAATTTATGAGGTTATATGTTTATGTGGCATAAAGCAAATTTGGAAGGAAATTCGTGTAATGACCGCTTTGGCCGATTTCCGACAAATTTGGAAGGAAACTCGGTGTAATGACCGCTTTGGCCGCCGAAGTTTGGCAAATTTGGGGACTTAAAGAGATTTTGAAAATTAAGGTACTAAGATGGGTTCTAGGATGACACCGGTTCGGCCGAGCACCTCCATAGAACTCATGTGACATCGGTACCATTTTATACTCTTAGGTGACACCGGTTCGGCCGAGCACCCCTAAGAGATTTGCCCCCAACCCGCACTCGATAGTCGTGATTGATGATACGCTTATCGTTAAGTGGTAAGTAAGAACTAGTGACGACTAGTTAAGGTATGAGCTCATAACCTAGATCTATGACACGCTCGGGTGACACCGGTTCGCCGAGCACCCCAGTTCGATTGTCTTTAGGGTGGCCCATGAGGAAGAAAAGTTCATGATTATGATTATGTCACTAAGTTTTGTCCCATATGAATGTTACTATTGCCACTTTATGCCACCAATGATGATGATGCTCGATGTTATGTTTTATGTATGTGCATTAGGTAGTGCCATGCATACATTTTCCATTATGTTGCACTCATGACATTAAGATCATCCTAAAATGAACGGACCTTGGCTAAAGTATATTTTTGAAGTTTAAAATGAACTAAATGCATGTTCAGTCATTTCGTATAATCAAACCCAAGGTTCCTGAGGACGTAGATGATGACACCTAGGTAGTAGGAGGCCCTACTGAGATTCTTTAGCAAGATTCTCACTCCCTCTACCTCTTTCTTTCCGTCACGTCTTCAGATGGCGACGTTCGTGGTGTTCGTGGACACGCCGACATGGGAGGTGCGCCATGACCCGGACCACGGGTCATTCCATTTTGTGGGTCGATGCACAGTTAGAGTATTCATGTTCATGGGTCGACCCTTCACTCCCCCTGTACATTCCCATCGTTTCTCCCCCGTCTCGCCTTTTAGTGATGACCTAGTGTTCGAGCGCGCACGTCCCCGAGAGGAGAGGCTACGCCGTACTCCACCTTCCGCATCCGCCGTTCGAGACTACCCCAGTATGTGCCCTGCTGCCCATCGCCCTTCTCGGAGATGGATCCTTCCGAAGACTTCGGCCACCCAGATACCCTCCGAGGGGTCTTCCCCTCCATACCTATGGACTTTGGAGAGGATAGCGAGCCCACCGTGACTCAGCCGAGGCGCACGACGACCGGAGATGCGGCCATACCACTGGGAGTCGATTCGATCCCCACTCCGCCTTTTCACGCCCGAGAGCTCGCTCGCTTTCGGATATCCGCCTCGATTACGAGATGGTCGCCATGAGAGGTCGAGGATGGCCCGAGTTAGAGCACACACCACATAGATAGGGATAAACTTTCTTTTGTTTAGAGGTTATCCTATTAGATGCACTCGGGTAGGGGAGTAGATTATGTTTACGTTTTATGTTGTATTTCTTTTCATGTATTTCCCTTGTACTGAATTAAGTCCCACACTTATAAGTGGGCAAGTTATATATATATGAGCTTACATTCAGTGATGTTCATGATGTGCCTTATGTTGTGATGATTGTGAGACGATTGTTTTACTTTGCATGGTTTACCGCTTATCGCATCACGCGGCTCTCACTTTTATTTCAAAAAAAAATTTCTCGTATTTTCCGCTAAGTAATTCAAAGTTAAATGAGAACTATGAAGTAACAGACTAATGATTAACCTAAATATGTTCTAGAGTATTGGGTTAAAAATTAGGATGTTACAAATTCGGCGGCACGATGGCATTACACCGAATTCCTTCCAATTTTGCTTTATGCCACATAAACATATATCCTCATGAATTCCTCATATGAATAACATCATCATCATTTGCATACTACATGCATCATCATAAAACATTCAAACGCTTACCCTTACGGTAGCTTATGCTTTGACCCTTACGAGTCTTAATCTTGAGATATAATTCTCTAACATTCGTCGCTCATATTTTTATGCACCTAAGGGCTCATAATTAATCATCATTCATAATCCTCTCATTTTACTTTTAAATCTGAAAAGCATAGGATAGAATTCCTAAATTGTGATTACGGGGTTCTAGAACTTACGTTTTAGACTCTTTCTTGGTTCTGTCTTCGCCTAAGGCGCTATGGATTAAATCTAAATCAATTATGAGGCATTCCTATGCTTAAGGACTCATTATTAATCATGTTTATCATGTTGTAAGGGTGCTAGACAGAATCCATAAAAATAAATGTTCTAAGAGTTCTACATTGCATTTTTTACGGTTTTCTAGTTACTAGTTTCACTATAGGTGCTAGAATTCAATTCTAACTCAAATGATACCAAGTTTTTCATGTCTAAATAATCTAAATCTGATTATGTTCCCATTAAAACAGTTTGGATTAGTTCCATAAATAAATGGGTCAAAACTATGTTAAATTCTAGCTTTATGGTATTTCTAGTTAGCTAGTTTCTTACCTATCATGCATAGGATCGCTTCTACATCATCATATGATATTTTCACACATTCAAACACATCAAAACATCATCATACAGCATCACACTCATCATATCAGAACCGAAAACATTCAACTTTAATAAGAGAGTTCAAATTGACATTTCTAGGTACATAAGTTAACTAGTTTCTCTTGGAATCAATCTAGAACCTCTAAAACTCATTGCAAAACATTTTAATTCATCAAGAGGCTAAGTGAAGCCTTAGGTCAAAGACCAAAATATATTTCATCTCCTATAAGAGGATAAAATCACAACTTGTGGTGACATAACCTTATAAAGATTTGTAAAGCTTTAAGGAAAACTTAAAACGTAGACTATTGGTCCTAGTAGCTAGATGAAAACTCATTGCAAGTCCATCATCACTACTTGGCCGAAATTATGCATTCAAGGAATGTATTCACATATAACTTTAACTTAGAATGAAATGGGCAAGTCTTTGAGCTCTAGGTTCTTAAGTTACGACATAAACTAAACGTGCTCATGCTTTTCATTTTTAATCTTGCTTACAAAGTAAAGTGATGACTTAAATTTAAATATGCAAGGCATAAACTTAAACGTGCAAGCTTGAAAGTAAATATGCGAGGCATAAACTTAAACGTGCAAGCTTGAAGGTAAATATGCATGGTTCAATTCTTTATTTTAGTGCTCTTGGCCCAACAACAATCGACTTTAAGGGCGAAATAGATAGGCATTCGAGAAATTAATTAGGTGATAATGCAAGTTCAATTCTTTATTTTAGTGCTCTAGGCCCAACAACAATCGACTTTAAGGCCGAAATAGAAAGGCTTTGAGAATTAAATTAAGTGATAATGCAAGTTCCATTTTAATCTTTATGTTCTTAGGTGTTAGCTTAAAAGTAAAGATGCATAGCAAGAATGTAAATGTGAATGCAAGCATAAAATAAATTATGCAAGTTCATTTTATTTTTCTAGAGCTCTTAACAAGACTTTAAAGGACTTAAACCATAACCCAAACTCATCCAAACAAGGTAAAGTCAAGCTTAGAATTCTTAAAATTCAACATAACATTTTTAGGAAATCAAACCATGAAGCCTAGAAAATCTTAAAGAAGTGGCCGAAATCATCAAGAAGAAAAGGAACATTTTAAAACTCTAGAGTTCATGATCTTGGTGATATATTAACACCAACATCATGAGTCCTCATCATTGAGTTCATAGAGCCATTTAAAAACATCATCAAAGCTAAAGTTCTTAAGAGTTCAAGAAAAGAAAAACTAAAAACATTTTTGCTCAAGAACAAAGATCAAGCTCTAGAGTTTGTTTCAAGTGATGAACATCATCATGAAACTCTCATCATCAAGCTCTCATTTCTTTGAACTCCAAAGGCCCATGGCCGAAACATAAAGAGGAATGAGGAGAAGAAAAGAAAGTTCAAAAAGGAAACCAAGAGAAACTATGAACATCAAGCTTAAAACAAGAACTTTAAAGAAAAGAATACATGAAAGAAAATCCCTACTTGATGTGATGAACTTGAAGATGGAAGAAGAAGATGAAGAAGATGAAGAACTTGAGGAACTCCAAGAACTTGAAGAACACAAAAACTTTGAGAGAAAAAGAAAAGCTTTGAGTGTTCCTAAACTTAGCAAATGATCTAAAAGTGGTGCAAGCTCCTCAAGGCATTCTATTTATAGAGAAATGAAACAAATGGAGGGAGCTCATGGGCGAGGATGGCTTCGGCCATGAGGTGCAGATTGGAGGCATTCCATGAGTTCCATGAGGTGAGATAATGTGTTCTTGAGGTATGGTGAGGTATTGCTTAAGGTATGGCCTCAAGCATGATTCTTTGAGTGAGAAAACAATTTAATATGTGGTCAAAGGGGGAGGATGTGGCCGAAATGCATCAGCCCATGGGGGAGGTTTCTTTGCATTTTAATTGTGGTTTAGAGTTGTGTTTAGGTGTATCTTTGATTATGCTTAAGATTAGGAATTTGTAAAAAAGTGTTTAGGTAAGGTAAATGGGTAATTAAGGTGGTCTAGACATAATTAAGGAGTGGTCTTGCACCATTAGTGAGTTAAATCCTCAATTTAGAGTCTAAACAACTCTAGACACATTTCCTTGATTTAAGGAATTGGAGAGAGAAAACACTATTCAAGATTCCAAGACTAGGAGTCTTGAGTTCTAGAAAGGGATTTAATGTTTAATCTAAGCAATTTTAGGTTCTAATTAACTTTAATAAATTATTTTGACTCTAGATTAATTAGGGAAATAAATTAATCTTCGTTTAAAGCCTAATATTGCTTAGGTTTGCTTAATTACGTCATTAAGCTCAAAAACACTATTCTAGGGGCAAAATCGTAATTTTGCACTAAAATTGCCCGTGGCCATCGGGACTTGAACAGAGACCTCTAGACACATGAAAACATGTTTTTAAACCTCTGGGAAAGTTCCGGGCTCAAACGGCACCTTTACCCGCATAAAAATGCTATAGGGGTATTTTGGTCATTTTGACCCGAAACTGCGGAAAACGAGATTTTCGCTTCCGGGAGCATTCAAAGGCCATTCAATCCCCCTCAAGCATTGAGTTGACCCTTCGAGGATGACCGAGTTGGTTACCCTCGAACTCGGGTCAGGAAATGACCTCAGGGGCATTTTGGTCATTTCCCTCGGACAGAAAAATCGGGGTGTTACATTTATGTTTATGTTTATGAACTAATTTTATTTTATACTTTGTGTTTATATGTTTTGATTAAATTAATTGCGTAATTGTAATACTTTTGCATTTCAAGTTTGATTATCTTACATGTCTTGTATATTTATGTTTTTTTTAGTTTTATTATTATATGTTTATGCGTTTTGTTGAAATTAAATAGATAATGATGTTTATAAGTTAATTGTTGTTATTATTTATTATCATTATTATTATTTGTTGATTTGCTTGAATAAATTTTTTATGTGTTTTGCTTAAATTTATTGTGTAATTTTACTTTGTTTAATTTAATATATTTATGTGTCGTGCTTAAATTATTTATGTTATTGTTTATTTTTTTAGTTTAATTGTTCTATGTTTAGGTGTTTTTTTTTAGTTTAATTATTTTATATGTTTTATTTAAATAAATTGTGTTTGTATTTATGAATAAATTTCGCTTTTAGTCTAATTATCTTATGTTATATATATATATATATTTAGTTATTCTTTTTTTGAAAATTGAATTAACTGAGCCGTGACGGCTTGTTAATCACATATAATAGAATATTTTAGCTGCGACAGCTTGATATTCAAAGTCTATTTTCAAATAATAAGGTTAATTTAACCGCGACGGTTTGTTAACTTTAAATTTTAGAATGTTTTAGCTGTGACAGTTTAATATTCTAAAATTCTTTTTTTTTAAAAAAAATTTAAGTTTTTACCACTTAATTTATTTGTAAATAATCTTCCTAATATTTTTCTATGCTATTTATGTATTTTGTTTTATTTATAAGTTTCTTTTCCAAATAATTTTATTTCAAAACATTTTATTTAACTTTTGTTATTGTAGATAAAGAGTTGATTTAGCCGTGACGGCTTGTTAACTCGATATTTCAGTCATTTGAGTTGTGACACCTTAATGACCTGAAAATTTTCTTAAAAATATTTGTTTTTCTCTTATTATTTTTAATATATAAAAAAAAAATCAATTTCTTCTTATCTTATTTGTAAATATTTATTGGTTATTTTAATTTTCGATTTAATTTTCTTCTTTTTTTATTTCAAATAATAAGGTTAATTTAGCTGTGACAGCTTGTTAACTTGATATTTGGATATCTGAGTTTATATCTCTCATAAAGATTTTTATATTTTTTTCTTACAAAAAAAAAATACCAAAAAGATAAATCTTCGCTTTCTTTTTTTAGATCCTATTTGTAAATTTTTTCATTTATTTAGAAGAATTCCTTTTTTTTAAAAAAAAATTGTATGCTCATTGTCAAATGCTTTGTTTCAAATAAAGAACGGTTAACTTAATCGTGACGACTAGTTAATTCATTTTTAGGATATCTGAATTATAACAGTTCAGTGCACTAAAAATCTTTTCTTTTTAAAAAAAAATTCCTTTTAATTGTCTTGAAACAGAAAATAAATGTTTGAAAAAGGTTATTTGTTTAATTTGCACAGTTAATTAAAGGTACCGTCCAAGGACGGGTGTACTAGGGTGCGTGGGATTAAATTCCTGCCCTTCCCTATACATAACCGACTCCCGAACTCAAACTGGTTTCAAAGACTATTCTCTAAAAAATGGGTTTTTCCAACGTTTTCCCAATTTTAAATAAACTTAGTGGCGACTCCATAATTTTCAATAAAAAACTCTTTTTTTCGCCGTCCCCGTCGCGATCCCGGTTGCGACAGATGGCGACTCCACTGGGGATTTCCAAGAGAGTCAGGCCTGTTTTAATTAGTTGTGCAAATTAAATATAGCCTCTTGATGTTTGTTTTCCTTTCCTTATTTTACTTTGTCTAATATTGTATGCTTCGTCTCTTTACAGAATTTCGTTTTTCCTATGTTTATCTCTAGTGATAGCTTTATTTGTTAAAACCTTAGGATAGATGACTGTTAATTGGGTTCTGTACGTGTTTGTTTGAGTTGTTTTTGCAGGTATTAGTCATGGGTAGTCTTAGGATTTCAGGTTTGTATGCTCTCTTCACACACAACACCTACACGTTAATCACACACGAGTAGGGCCCTATACCCGGGTCTGAGTGTAACTTGGGATAGGTAAGAGATTATGTAGTGGTAGCCATTTTGGATGTTCATCCTGTTTGGTTATTGCGAAAATCTCATCTAGGGTGTGATTCTTTCATGAATGCCCTATATCTAGCGGTTCACCTGCTGTTGTGGGTAACATTCTGAAATGAGTCTTAACTCTAGAGACCATAAAACTCTGAGAATATAGACCCACCCAGTGAAAGTGTTCACAAAGTAGAACGACCATAGGACCATAGAATTAACCTCCAGAATTTACCTCACATAGGACACAAAGAGAGCGTGCATTTTCCTTAACTCCTTTCTTTGTACATAATTTCCTATCATTGTTCTTTGTACATAATTTCTGTTCATTTCCTAAATTGTTTACTTTTCCTTCTTTCATTTAAATCAATTTTTTTCTTTCTATTATGGCAGGCTTATTAGAAAGTTGAACTGAAATCTTATTGTGAGTATCTTTGGGAAAATGGAAACAAATATGAGACCAGATAGTCAGAAAGGTAAAAAGTTGAAAAGAACTCTATGTCTCAAAGCCAAGACACCTGACACTAAAAGCTTGAGGTCTTTGGGTCAATTGCTGAAGCTACCACAACGCTTGTCTCTCACCAGAAAATATGGAAAGATTTTGAATCTCTTAGAAGTGGAAGAGCAAGAAGAAGCAATCACAGCACTGGCACAGTACTATGATCCTCCGCTCCGATGTTTCACTTTTCAAGACTTCCAATTAGCACCTACCATTGAAGAATTTGAGAAAATCCTGGGACTGCCACTAGAAGGAGAAAAACCTTATCACTATTAAGGACATTATCCTTCTTTACAAACCCTATCAACTGTCCTAAGGGTAGGCGTAAAGAATCTGCATGAAGCACAGAAATGTAGGAATGGAACCTATGGATTCTCAAAAGATTACCTAGAAGAGCACGTGCACCATCTGGCACAAGCAGAAGATTGGGATGCTTTTGTAGATGTATTGGCCCTCATCATTTACGGCACTGTCTTATTTCCAAACATTGAAGGCCTTGTAGATCTTGGGGCTATTGACGTATTCCTTGCTCGCAAGTTCCATGGTCATAATCCCGTTCCAGCCCTCCTGGCAGATGTTTATTGTACTCTGAATTTTTGCCATGAGAGAAATGGTAAGAGAATTCTGTGCTGTTTACCAATGCTATATGTTTGGGTTACTTCACACATATTCCAGAGGAATTACAAGGCGCCTTGTCCGATTGAAGACCTACGAATACATAATATTAAGAAGAAGAGTGGACAAGAGTGGGCTCAAGACCTGGCCAAATTGAATGAAAAGATGATACGATGGTATCCTTGGAGGGAGGATGGTCAAACTCTGATTTATCAGTGCGGAAGCTTTCCAAATGTACCTCTCATGGGTACCCGAGGATGCATAAATTACAATCCTGTCTTGGTATTACGCCAACTCGGTTATCCCATGATGGGACCTCCTTCTGAAGCTGCAGTTACTCCGTTTATCTCATATTATCAAGACTCCAAAGACATTGACCTATTCCAGAAGATCCGGTCCGCCTGGAACAAGGTTGTCAAGAAAGGAAAAGAACTGGGAGTTAGGAGTTGTGCTGTGAAAGAAAGTTATCATCAATGGGTAAAAAATAGGGCTCAAGAGATCAAGCTGCCCTTCAAGGTCATAACAGTTACTCCTCTGGACCATGCATCAACCTGGCATTCCCATGAAAATGAAGAAATCAAAGAAATGAAGGAGAAACTAGACAAGGTTGAACAAGAAAAGATGCAAATAGAAGCTGAGTTGAAAAGTGTCCACCATAACTACATGACATTAAAATGAGAAAGCACTGAAAATGATCAGGCTCTAGAAAGAACAAGCAAGAAGCTGAAGATGGGGCATGAACACATGATGAAAATCAAGGAATGCCTCAAAGCTGCCAACAAAGAGCTAGGACTTCGGAGACAGGAGCGTGACAAAGCGCTAGCCGAAAATCAACAGCTGAAAGATCTACTTCGAAAGGCCAAAATTGCTGAAGAAACTGCGTTAAAAGGTGAAGAACAAATGAAACAACAAATGGAAGAATTGAACAATGAGTACCAAAGGAAGATTGAAGAACTAAGCCAACACATGCATGATGAGATCATGGAATATCAGGTTGCTCTGGAAGGAGTAAAGGAAAGAGTTGCAAGTTTGGATTCTGAAATACAACATCAGAACCACATTATTCATGAGCTGAAGACTCACTTCTCAAACTTGGCAGGATTGGCTAATACGGCCATCGAAGATGTTCCAAGATACTTAGAATTGGCCGAGCAAGGAATAATCCCTTTCAAGACCCCAATCGAGATTTGTAATTTTGTTGACTACTGTAAAGACTTGATTGGGAGAATGAAACAAATAATTGCTGAGAGATGCTGAGAATGACAGTTATGGCTTTATGATGTATTGTCTTTTGTTGTTTTGGAAATGAATGTAAAAAAGGACGATGGGTACAATACCCCTTTATGAATGAAAAATCCTTGTTTCTCTGCATTGTGTTGGTCTCATAGCAATACCCATGACTTAGTACTTTTGAATGAGACGTTCTGAGGAACAGTTATCATCAAAGATACTCACATCAAGACTCAGCTCGATCATTTCTAACAAATAGCTATGTTTTTGTCTTTTTCTTTTCACTAAAGTTTGTTTTTAATAGGTAAAAATCCATCACAATTAGGCACCCAAGGAAAACCGATACCGATCAAACTCGAATTCACAATACCAGAGCCCGGACCAAAATGGCTGGAGGGAATGGTGACACAGAAAGGGGTATCCCAATCATAACTACTTCTGAAGTAGGAAGAAATCTGAGCGATGAAGTTGATGCAGTGAGAGGAAAACTGAATGAACTGTCAAACAACCAAGGAAGGTTGGAGGATATGATGCGGGCCATACAAGAATCACTTAACCTATTAGGAGCTCATTCAGCAAATGTGCAACCAAATACCACGACACTGGGTATGCCAATGAGTGCAGGTGCGACTCTAAATGTCACTGCAGGGATGAATGATATGGGTGAAATCCCGAATAACTTCCATGGGCAACCACCGCCCACGATACCATTAGTAATCCCTATCGGAGAAGGCTATCGTTCCTTAGAAAATGTGCAAACTCATGATCACGGGCATGTTACACCTGTCTGGGAGCAACCTCGTGTGGTTATCCAGAAGCAGCCATCCTCCTCAGAAAATAGTCGTGTAGAGGCAAAAAAAGGAAAGTTCAAAGAAGAATGGATGGAGAAGATTCAAGAGCAGATTTGGGCTATTCAAGGACCTAGCCCCTATGGGTATGTGGAAGTTGAACAACTCTGCCCTTCTACTGATGTAGTAATCCCTAGGGACTTCAAGGTTCCTGACTTCTCAAAGTATGACGGGACGGGTAATCCTCTTTTTCACTTGAAGAGTTATTGTACTAAGATGGCGATATGGTCAAAGGATGAAAAATTCCTCATCAACTTCTTCCATGAAAGCCTGACTGGACCTGCTCTGGAGTGGTACATTCAACTAGACCACTCAAAGATTTCTAGTTGGAGAGAATTGGCAGATCTGTTCATGAGCCAATACAAGTTCAATCTTGAGGTGGCACCTACTCGGGAGCAATTAAGCTCTATGCAGAAGAAGAAGGATGAATCATTCAAGCAATATGCTCAAAGATGGAGAGCCTTGACTGCCCAAGTTCAACCGCCACTCATCCCAACTGAAATGTGTTTTTACTTCTTGGGAACCTTGGGATCCCCTTACATTGGGGCAATGGCAGGAGCAGCATACAAAGACTTCTCTGAGTTGATAACTGCTGGAGAAAGAATTGAAAGCTTAGCGAAAGCCGGCAAGCTTCCCATGAGCAGTGAAGACACTAGGAAAAGTTTCCCACCCAGAAAGAAGGAGACAGATGTGAATTATGTGCATGGTCAGCAATCCTTCGTCCCACGGTATACACCAACACGTCCGCGATCATACCAAACCCATATCCCTCCTTACTCATCTTACCAACCCACACCAACCGCAAACACTGTTCCATACTCCCAACCCCAAGTTAACAACCTCCACATAAGGCCATACCAACCAATCCACCCAATATACACCCCAGCACCTCGACCAAATTTCCAAAACCAAAACCATAATCGATTCCCCAGCTTCCCACCTTTCCCAAAGCTATCTATTTCAAATGTTGATCTGTTTCAAAAGTTAGTTGATGCTCATCTAATCTCGGCGTATCCTGTGCACCCATTAGAACCACCATACCCAGCCTGGTACAACCCGAACCTGACCTGTAAATACCACATGGACATAGCAGGGCATTCCATTGAGGATTGCGAAGGTTTCAAAATAGCAGTAAGAAGGTTAATTGCTTGCGGGAGGCTAGACTTTCAAGAAGATTCGAAGCCAGACATTGTTAACAACCCGATCCCAAAACACGAAAGAGGAAGTCGTGTGAATGCCTTGGAGGTGGAAGAACCTCTGATTAAGAAAGTTCTGAATCTTCGAACACCAATGGAGGAAGTATTCAATGGCTTGAAAGAGGCTGGGTATCATATCACAGCATCTGCATCCATGATGAAAGAGAATGAGAAACATGACATAAAGTCGAACTGCATATACCACTCTGGAGGTTTTGGTCATAATATAGAGAATTGTTAGGATTTCAAGGCTCGTGTACAGGGATTGCTCAATTTGGGCGTGATTCGAGCAAAAAAGAGGTTAAGTTTCCAAGAAGAGGTGAATGTCATCGATCGTTTCGTACTCTGTGTCCCTCCACTGAATCGAACTCCGAAACCAGAGAAAGTGGTGATCACTGTGAAGAAACCAGCACCATTCAGTTACGAGAATACACATGTTATCCCTTGGAACTATGAAACTAATGTGGAGATGAATGGAGACATAGGGGAAACTTCGAAAGCCCAAACAAGTGAAGTGATAGTGGAGGTAAAAGGAATAACAAGAAGTGGAAGGATTTATGGGCCCGGAGAGCTGGAAAAAGGAAAGTTTGTCGAAGAAGAGAACGTGGGAAAGGGTTTTAGTGCGGAAAGAAGGGGAAGAGAAGAAAATGAAGAAGAAGAGTTCCTGAAGATTATGAAGCAAAGTGAGTACGACATACTGGAGCAATTGAAGAAGACTCCCGCCAGAATCTCCTTATTGTCATTAATCTTATCATCTGAATCTCACCAAAAAGCAGTGCTAAAGGTTTTGAAAGATGCTTATGTGAAACCGGATGTCTCATTGGAGAATATGGTAAACATGGTGGATCCGGTAAAGCGTGTCAATATGATCACTTTCTCAAGTGAAGAGATCATATCACAGGCCAACCCACGAGCACTGTATATAACCCTAAAATGCAAAGGCTATATAGTGCCTAGAGTGCTCATTGACGGAGGATCAGGTCTGAATGTCTTGCCAGCGTCAACTTTGAGCTACTTGTCAATAAGCAAGGATGATATTTCACCGCAAGTAATGATTGTGAGAGCTTTTGATGGAGCAAAGAAAAACATCCTGGGGGAAATAGTGCTGCCGTTGGAAATCGGCCCAAGCCGATTTGAGGTCTTATTCCAAGTGATGGAGATTGAGTCTGATTACAACATGCTACTGGGAAGACCATGGATTAACAATGTTGGTGCTGTTCCTTCAACTTTGCATCAAAAGGTTAAGTACATTGAAAATGGTTCGGTCATTACGATCCATGGAGAGAAGGAAATCATTGTATCTAAACCTGTCTCACTTCCATATGTTGAAAACGTGGAGTTAGTGGAAAACAGCTTATGGCACAGTCTGGAGGTGGTGGGGTTGAAGGAAGAACAGAACGAGCTCCCAAGGCAAGATGTCAATCAGATAGTGGCTCATATCATGACCAAAAATGGTTATCTGCACGGCAAAGGACTGGGACCACGGTTGCAGGGTATCAAGACGCCTCTACCTATCTCAGGGAAGCCTAACCGATTTGGTTTAGGATATGAGGCGTCATTGGAGGAGCAGATAAAGACCATGGCTTTTGAGCAAAAGAAGCCAAAAGAGAAGATGAAGCAGATCCCTCATCTGAGAGACACCTTTCCTTATCCGGCTGAGGTGATTATGGCTGAAGAAGGATGTGTCCCTAGCTGTTGTCCAACCATCAATATGGTGGATGTTGAGAAGCCTGAAGAACGCAACAATGCTTATGCTGTCAACCGTGATGTGATGCTGATGAATTGGGAAGCCGAACCGGTAATTGATGTTGTTACTTCAAAGTAATCATTTGGGATTGTATTGATTGTATTTCCTTTTATGTATGCTACTTTGAGACATCATTTGAATAAACTTGCATGTTTATCCAGCAATTTTTCTCTTTGCCATCCGTTGTTCTTTTTCTTTATCATTATTTCCTCAAACCATTAATTTGTGCCTTTTATCTGTATTTTACCCATTATTTGTCTTGGCATTCCAACTCACCACAATTACTTTCTAGGGATTTAAGTATAAGAGTTTTGCCACATGAAAGGGATTTTGAAGGCCAATCAATTGATTCTTACTGCACTTGATTGTGATAGCTATGAGTCTGAAGAAGATGAAGAAGCTGTTGAGAAATTTTCAGGGTTACTAGAACACATGGATAAAAGATTTGACTTAGACAATGAGGTGGTCGAAGTGATAAACATGGGCACCGAAGAAGAGAAGAAAGAGCTGAAAATAGTGGAGAATCCTGAGCGAACAGAGATGATTGCTTTGTTTGAAGAATACCTGGATATTTTCGCAATAGATGAGGTTGCATAGCTTTTTCGTTTTCTATTTGCTCTATATATCCTAAACTAGTTTTTGAAAACTATAGATTCTGACTGTTATCAGAAAAATAATTTTTTTTTATGAAATATATCAAAGTTCTAAGTCAAATCTCAGAAGCCATGAAGTCTTCTCAAGAATTCAAAAATAACTTTTTGACATTTTTTACATTTCTTTTGGAGGCTTCGGTTTTATAGAACTTGAGAAGAGAAAAACTCCTTATAATATAACTTACTTAAGCTTAAGCTTTCCAGCTTCGGGCTTGATCTTCTCAAGTTTCAAAGCAACCTTATGAGTTTTTTGACTGGTTTGAGATATCTAAAGGAGTAAGCTTGAGAAGCTTCCAGCAACTCATCATATAATATAATTACTACATGATATGATGGATTAGATGCAAATACATTTACCTTGCATATCTCCATTGAGGTACACTCAATTATGAAACACAAAATAGTAGCATTTTCTAATTCATCATGACTTTCTAACTCATCCCTTTCTTCTTAGAGATACTCCAGGTAGCCAACATACTTTTCTTCTTGAGGTTGGAATATTTCTGTGATGCTCTTAGCTTGGAACTCTTGATTCAAGATGTTTCTTTTTACTGTTGTTGGCAGGTTGCATTTTCAAAATAATCTTTGCCCTTTTCATCTTCACTAAGATTGATGTCTCTTTCTCTATTTGTTTTATCTTTTTCAGACTTTTAACATTTTTCACAAACATAGAGAAAGCATTTCCATTTCCAATCTCATATTTTTATATTAGATTTTTCCTCTTTATTTGAGGTTTCAGCAACTTTCATTGCTTTAGCTTTGCACTGCTACTATTATGACAACATTAAGGCTAAAGATTTTTAAGACGAATTGAGATCTTCAAACATCATGCATAGATTATCCCATATTTCCTTTCATATGTCACAAGCAATACATATGTCATATTCATCTTTTGCTTGGTGAACATATGAGCAGGAGCTTGGCTTAGTGGTTTAACTGAGCTCTTTCTTTTTGTTGTTCTACACTTGCTCTTTGAAACTCCTTAATTCGTTGAGCATGCTGTGACAGGTCCTGGTACCTTATTAGTGAAAGATGGTCAGTTGATAATTTGATTTTTTTTGCAAAGAGGATATGTCTCATTTTGCCTTCAGATCTTTGTCCTCTGCAATTGTTGGATTGCTTAACCTCTTAGAAGCCTTGCTCTGATAGTACTTGTAGGTAAAAATGTGCAAGAAAAGGGGGATTGAACCGTGCTTTACTCCTTTTTGCATATTTGAAACTTTTAATAAAGATACTATCAAGTATGAAACTTGTAGTACAGTGAAAATGCAATTATTAGTTCTAAAAAGTAGATTTCTGAAGTAAATGATAAATAACGTTAGAGCATAAATATCATATCTGCATAAATTCAACTGTAAAACATAACAGAATGATTATAGCCTTTAGATTAGCAGGTATTGAACTGTAAAGTGCAACAGAGAAAAAGATGAAAGAGATCAGGGAGAAGAAGATGAGACATAAAAGATTTTATATTGGTTTAGCCAAAATTGTCTACATCTAGTACTCAATAAATGCTCAGGTTCCACTGAAACATCTTTCTCAAGCCGAGAAAGAAAAATGGATAGTCTTTTACATTAGCTTTTCCAAACTCTCATTTGTGACTAGCAGAAAACCCCTACTGTCACAAATTGAGTAGTGATTCACTAGCCTCTCTCCAAGTCGAACCAAGTAGTTATTAACTAGCCTCTCCAAGCTGAACCGAGTAGTTATTCACCAGCCTCTCTAAGCTGAACCAAGTAGTTAGTCACCAGCCTCTCCAAGCTAAATCGAGTAGTCTTGTACTAGTCTCTCCAAGCTAACTCTTGTGACTAGTATACAACTCCTACTATCACAAACATGAGTAGTTATTCACTAGCCTTGCCAAGCTGAAACAAGTCGTTATTTACTAGCCTCTTCAAGCTGAACTTTGACAAGTAACCAACTGTTACTATCCTATTGAAAGTAGTCTTTAACTAGCCTTTTCAAGCTAAATTGTGACCAGTAAGAATACCATACTGTCATGTTGTAAGTAGTTTTACATTAGCTTCTCCAAGCTATCTCATGGCGATCACTACTGGATCGAGGATACAAAGGTTTTGTGTTTGGATTGCCACTCAAACTAATCTATAGTCAAGTTTTCTTAACATATACATGTAAAACTTGGGAAAGCTTGAATGGCTTCTTTCTATCATTTCTTCCTAAGAAGGTAAATCTATTCAAGAACATAGAAAGAAGATGTTTTACAAGGAATCTCTGGATATGAGAAAAGATTTATAGAGTTTTCTCTTCTTGCACAGAGTCTCTCTCTTTTTCATTTGAGTACAACATCTCTATTTAAAGATAGTCTTCCTTGTGACTGTTGCCCTTGATCAGATCCCTAAGTGACACATGTTGATAATCTATTTGTGTGTTGGAAAAGCAGTCTAAAAGAATAGATTGACAGTTTATCAGATCTATTGTAGAAGCCATTATGGCATTGAGGTCTCTGATGTCCCTTTAGAAACTACTCTTACTTTCTGAATATGGTTTCTGAACACTTTCTTCTAGAAGCTAAGGTAAATTGATCCAGTTGACAAAAGAGATGATACGTCAATTCTGACACTAAGTTCTGACTTTTTCAAATTCAAATTCAAATTTGAAATTCGAATTTCCCTCAATTTCCAGTAACGTTCAATGCTCCACAGTTAAATGAGCTTTTTGACATGCGAGATCAGATCCTTGATGATTCTTTGATCTTTTGATATTCAATCCA
This sequence comes from Dalbergia cochinchinensis, assembly GCA_031216125.1. Taxonomy (NCBI): domain Eukaryota; kingdom Viridiplantae; phylum Streptophyta; class Magnoliopsida; order Fabales; family Fabaceae; genus Dalbergia; species Dalbergia cochinchinensis. The sequence goes on from CM062371.1 coordinate 29,171,273, forward strand.
AGCTTTATGATGATGAAAGAATTGTGATTATGCTTATTGAAGATAGTGTAACACTTGGTTTTCAGAGTTTGCTTTATATCTTCATTGTAAACATCCTTTCTGATGTCTAGTGTTACTTTCTGAAGTCTCAAATCTTGGTTTCTTGCAGCATTGATTTTTTTTTTTCCAGTTGTTAGCTAGTTTAAGGTTGAATAAGGATATAATTTTACTTTCTTTTCAGTTCATATCTCTTAACATGAGATAAAATATGTCCGTACATGTATGGTAAAATATATCCTCATTTGAGTAAGTTTTGCTCTTGCTAAATGATAGAACCTGTTTTAATCCTTTATGAAACTCAAGATAACCAGTAGTCGTTCTTCAAAGCATTTTCTTTAAATTGGCTTTGTTGTTATTCAAAACTCTTTAATGCTTTTTGTATAGGTTCTGGAGTTAACAGATACATCAATATCTATATATTATTAACCAATACAATAAAAAATATCAAATTAAATTAGTGATTAAAAGGTAGAAACAGATCTGAAAAGAAAAAGGTTCAAAAGCCCTACTTTAGTGACTTTAGAGATTTTGGCTCCAAATGATGATTTAACAGTGGCTTCTCTTCACTTCAAGGCTTTACAAACAGCCCAAGCCCTTCCTAAATAGTAGAGGATGATATCTCAAGGTTAGAAAAGGTGAAAAATTGGAATTTCAATCGGTTAGTTCTGTAGATCTTGATGTAGGGAGTAAGTTTAGTGAAAGGAGTTTGTGATTTTATGAAGTTTAGGCTAAGCTTTTGAGGATTTGAATCTTGTATCCGGTTGTTTGGGAAGAAAGAAATGGAGGTTGAAAGATGGCTGCACTTGGCCAAAATGTTAGAGGTGATATTGATGAAGTTTGGTGATTCATATATATCTTAATGCAATTGTAGCATATATGTAGTCAAAGGTGTAATTCTTTCTAAAAAGAAAATAAGATGGATGGCTTTGATTTAATCTTGTAAATCAAGATTAAATTTTAGCCTTACACTTTTCCCTAAAGGATAATCATTTTCTTTTTGTAAAGATTAAACTATCTTTCAGTATTAGAAATCGCATACCGAAATTTTGCTGAATGGGTAAAACACCATACACGGAAAATCAAATATTTCCAGAAAATTAATTCCAAGTATGAAATCTTTATTTCTAACTATTTCTAACATTAACCGTATGTTTTCTTAGTTTTGGGCATCTCTTATTCCCAGATATAGGGTTTCGACTGTCTCAACGAGCCCGTAGAGCCCATAAGATCATTATTCATGCCCGACTCAAAATTTTTTTTTAACTTGTCCATTGGGCTGTCGTCATCATTGCTAAAACTGTTAGACTTCTTAAATTCTCACTAATAAAGCTCAAATTAATTTTTAAATAATTTTTTGGGTGTTGCATGAGTCACCCCCTATATATATCAGACTTTAAATTAATTTCAAGTAAAATCATCAAGTTCCACAAAAGGAAAAAAAAAAAATATCATCAATAAATCCACCTTCGCTTCCCAGCACATGACTAGGGACCAAAGGATCATGTCTGTGTGTTTTAGTGTCACCACAATTATATTGAATGCATGAACACATAACATCTTTCGTAAATGAGTATCATATAATCACATTCATTGCTCTCATGTCATGGATTCTCTTAAGTCCACAATTTGAATGAACTTCCAGCAACATAATTGATATAAAGAGATTTTCTTCGCATCAATCTATCTATTTATAATAAAAGTTGCTAAGTAACATTATAAGCTTACGCCATTTGTCACTCAATTCAAACAGATTTCCCTCCTAAATTTCACCCCCAAATTTTCCAAGTGCCAAGTGCCTTCATACTGATAATAAGCTACATAATAATGCTTAATATTAGATGCAATGATCATGTGTTTAAAATAAACTTAAATGCTTGAGCTTTCAATTGTTTTACTTCCAGTGCACTCCATGTGATTTTATCACCATTGCATCTCATATCAACACCCAATGTGGTAGCTGTTGGTTGATTAATGTGAAGATAAGCTGAATTGTGATTGGAGGAGTGAGATAGGATCTTGGTTTATGGCGCTTGGTCACAACAAATAAATTAGCCAAACAATGCGTCAGTCATGCCCATTTTGAAAGGTATTAGGTTCTATAGCGGCTTCTTATTATATGGTGATGGATAAGCTTGTCACCCTTATGTTGACAAAATTTCAACCATTAAAATTGGATGTAAGGGTTCATTAATATTTATAAGTAATAAATATTACAAGGTTTACCCTTATTATTCTATCTCTCTTTTATTTCCCATTATCCCGCAAGTGCACACCCACCATGAGCCTCAGCCTCCATTGCCACCACGATCCATCCCCACCACTCTTTCCTAGTGACTCCCACACCACTCTCGCCATAAAAAACATTGGTAAAGACTGCCACCAAACCTTCCTGCTGGAAATCGGTGACCACCTCACATGAGTGTGCTCGTCGTCACTGCCACTATTGATGTCGCCACCTTCATCTCGTTGAAGTTGGACGCTCGCAGCATCGACTGTAGCGAGTAAGTGTCCAATGAAAACGACACATACTCGAACATCTAGGGACTAGCCGATAGGTACACAAAACCATAAGCTATCACGTTGTCATGGAACTCATGCAGTTGGAATGGAGTGTTGATGGGGGAAAATTTCAGTGATAGAGAGATTTGGAAGGCCTGGGAGTGATGCCAATGGATGAGTAGGACATTGCATATTCAAAGGCTGAGGAAACCGACGGCCAGATTCGAACACAAATGCAATCGTGGTTGTTGGTCTCCGACCACTGTGATTTTCTTTTTTTTTTTCCTGCTTATCGGAGAATGTGGGTCTTTGCTTGATCATTCGGAGAAAGAAGCTATGATGAACTAAGGGGAATGGAATAATAATAATGTGGGGAGCGGAAGGAGTGCGTGATAGAGGAGTTCATGAAGGGCGTGGTGGAGATAACGTTGGCATTGGGACAATGAGGAGTTACTAGCCGAGGAGCATCCTGTCGGTGATGTGTGGTGGGAATCATTTAGGTGGGATTATGGTGAAAAAATAAGAGAAAAGAAAAATAAAGTGAGGAAAAAGAGTCATTTTCTCATATTTATATTATTTAAATACCATCGGTGGCCACCATGGCGACAAACTCTCTAGCACCACATAAGATATCGCCTAGGTTTTATATAGACAGTACTATTTGTCATGTTTGCCTCGTAAACGATTCATGTATTTAGTAGCTTTCTCTTATTGCATTTATCATATTATTACATTTTCCTGTTTGTTTTGTCTCGAGTGAAATGGTAGTAAAAATCAAGTGGTTCTAGCATTGATAGGTAGAGTTCGAAGGATTGGAACCTTTTCTTCACAACTAGAGTTTGATAGCAAATTGTAATAATTATGCATTAGATGCAGAAGAAAGAAGAATTGCCTATAGAGCAAGGGCACTTACGAGGGCTGACAAGAGACAAAAAACAACGAAAATACCAAGACAACAAGATTTGGTGGTGCTTTTGGTATTATTAGTTGAAGATGGTAATACACTTTCATCTTTTATCTCTTCATTGGTTTTCTTTTTCTCGTAAAAAACCTAAGTCTAGAAACATGTACTCAAAAGATGTCAAGTAGGAGCTCCTTAACAACAAATAAAACAATGAGAACTCCTTTAACTGAGATTCAACAAGGTTTGCCACCAAGAGTTTATCTCCTTGGTATAAAGTGAATTAGCATTTTATCTATTGCCATATGAATTTTTGGATTCAATTGTTGACATTGATTCTTTCTTAACATCAACATGCCAAAGGAGACTAATCATAGGCAAATCCCTTGTCAACTCTGAATCTTAATGCAAATCCCACGCAGAAACCTCAATGTGTATGAAGGATGTCACTACCCTCGTCTAGAGATGACATGGAAAGAATAGAGGGATGAGCAATTTATAATTTTCTTAGTAGGGTCCTCTAACTCAAAATCAATGTTTCTTTGTTGTTGTCCCCACTACTTTGATTTTATTTTCTAAAACGGTGAACATGCTACAGGTTCAGTTTTTAACTTTTACAAAACTAATTATCCAAAGTAGATTATTTTTAAGTATGATATTAATGTCATGGATGCAGTATGTAATTATTAACGGCATGTCAATACATAAGAGTGCATCATAAGACACATTACCTCGAATATAATATTAAACATAGCTTGGGGATCTATCTCTTAATATCTTTTTTTCTCTTATGGTGACTAAATCTTAATTTTAGCCTCTGTTCTGACTATCATTCTCTTTCTCTTTCTTTTTGACTTTCTCTTGGCATTCCAAAGTTATGAACTCATATATAGCTTATCGTCATCGGTATATAAAAATGATAATAATCTTGACTCTGAGGTACAAGAAAAAGGGGCATTGGAACATCTTCCTTGCCAGTATTTGACTAGAGCTGAAGGATCATATTTATGTGTCTTTTGTCATTAATTAAATCATATTATTAATGCATGCATATAAGAAAACATGGTTCTCCTATATCATAATCTTTAAACTTTCATCATATTGGTGCATGATGTAATGTCTCGATTTTCCCTATTTGTACAAAACGACCAAAATCTCCTTAAGGTCATTTCTCTACAAATTTCAAGAATATCACAGCTTGTACATTCTCAAAGGGTTAGTATAATGTTTTATGGGGATTAGAAGTGTTTAATATGCTTTTGGATGCAAAAATAAAAATTCCTTATATTTGGATAAAATTATCAAAATACTTCTAAGGTAATTTTCTTAGAAATGAAGTGAGACGAGACCCAATAATCACCTATGCATTAGATATGTGCTTTTATGATATATGATCATCATATGTAATTTATGAAGTTTTAGTAAAAAATTATGTGAACTTACCATTTTACCCCTACTCAATAGTAATAGGTTATTTTATTTTATTTATTAATCTTTGGTTAAAATAATTGATTAAAGTGAGTTGTGTGATTCGAATTGGTAAATACGTTTAATTACACATTAGAGCATCACCTCTACTACTCTTGCTTACTTAGGCCTAAATATATGTAGAAAAGTGCATGAGAAGAGGGGTTGAATCATTCTTTGCTTTTTCTTTCCTTTTTCGTTTTCTGAAAACCTAGAACAAATACTATCAAGTGTATACTTAAAGTGTGGTGAAGCAACGTTAGAATACATTAGAAAATAACTTTTTGAACTAAGACAAAGATATGAAAAATGTGTATAAGATGATTTTTAGAAAACACAATCCAAACAACAAAAAGCAGTAAATAAAAATGAGTTAAGGAAGATGAAGATACTACATAGGAGTTTTTATATTAGTTTAGCCAACTTGTCTATATCCAGTTCTCAACCACCATTGAGTTCCACTAAAACCTTTCTCAAACCAAGAAAGTTAGATAGTTTTTACAGTAGCTTTCTCAAGCTCTTACCAGTAACCAATAGCTCACTCTATCGTCACACTTGAGTAGTCTTTAACCAGCTTCTCCAAGCTAACACTGTGACCAGTAGCTTACTCTACTGTCACAACTAAGTAGTCTTTGACCATCCTCTCTAAGTTAACACTATGACTAGTAGCTCTCTCTATTGTCACCTTACAAGTAGTTTTTGCTTAGACTTTTCAAACTAATACACAGCGATCACTACCAAATCGAGATTACAAAGGTTCGTGTTTAGGTTGAATCACTCAAACCAACCAACACTCATATTTTCATATGATAAACATTAATAGATCTAGAAAACTTGAATGATTTCTTTTTGTCTATTCTTCCTAGGAACGTATGATCTAATGTGAATGTACAAAGAAGATTTTTACAAGGAAGAAAATTGATTACAAGCAATAATAACTTCACAGAGGACGGAAGGAAATTTCTATAGAGTTTCAGCACTTTTTAAGCAAAGAGTCTTATCATTGTAAGCATTACATCTCCTTTTATACTTGATTTGCACTTATGATCATTACCCTTGATCCATTTTCCCAGTGACACGTGTTGATTTTCTTTTGTATCTTGAAAATACAGTCTAGAGGAGTAGCTTGGGGTCGTCAGAGCAGTTGTAGAAGCTGTTGTGAAGTAGAGATTTCTAAGTCCATCTTCATAAACTAATTTTTACTTTCTAAATAAGGTTTCTGAACTTTTCCCTCTAGAAGCTAAGACAGTTGACCAAGTAGGCAGAAGAGATGTCATGTCAGTCCTCGGCTGGGGTTGACTTTAAATTTAAATTTCAAATTTCCCTCTTATTCTTGTAAAGTGCACCGTTTACGGTGAAATGTGCATTTTAAAGTATCGTCATGGTTTTTGGGTTTTTCTTTGATCTTTGATAAGGGGAATTTATGCTACTTATATTAGTTCTAAACCTTAGCTTATTACATGAGTCTTAATGTCTTGTTAATACAATTAATAAGGATTTTGATTTATTCCCTATTGTGTGATTTTGATAGAATTGATGGCTTTTGCGTTGATTTTAGGATAATTTGTAATTATACCTTATTGCGTTTGACTTGTTTCTTTGAGTATCATTTTGTGCACAGGAGCTTCGAATCAAGTGCAAATGTTAAGAACAAGATTGGAAATTATTGTGAAGGATTTGGAAGCAAAATAGAAGAATTCTTGAGTTCATTTGAGCAAAATTGCAAAAAGCATTGTAAGAGAAAATCTGTATCTCTTTCTACAGGGATCAGATTAAGACAAATAAAGATGTTTTGGAAAGCTCAAGAAGTCCTCTACAACTTTAGGGCCTGTTTGCTTTGCATTTTCCAGTTTTCAGTTTCCAGTTTTCAGTTTTCAGTTTTCCAGATTTGTGAAGGAAAAATGAAAAATCGAAATCGAATTTTCGCGCTTTTTCGATTTTCCTTCACAAATCGAAACTAAATCGAAACTAACGAGCAAAGCAAACAGGCCCTTAATGTTCAGCTCAAAACCCAGTTCCAAAAGTATCTTAATGAAAATCGAGTTGTAAGATTAAAAGTTACTGATATTTTGATGTTATTGAACTTGACCTCCAGTCAATGTTTTTACAATATCTGCCATTAGAAAGCTTATTCAAAGAGCTACAATTGCTATTTCTAATTCCAATGATAGATTTGGATGTTTAAGGGGCCAAAATGACTAAATACATGAAGATGTCAATTCTGTCCAGCAGTGTAGCTCGTACGATGATGCAAAATAGCTCATTTAATCTATTTTTGGGCCCCACTTTGACCTATTTTAGAGAGCAATATATAAGGGATTGTTATATATTTTTACCTTAGCTTTTCATTCAGCTTTTGGCTCATTTTAGGATGCCACTTTAGTTGTTATTATTCTCTCTCTATACCTCTCTCTTCTCTCTCTAAGGGTTCCATTGGTGAAGATACTTTATCTTGGAGATCCTGGCAAGGATTATTGCTATTATTTTCAGGTTCTTTTATCTTCATTGTTGTAATCCCCCAGCTATTATTTTCAGGTTCTTTTATCTTCATTGTTGTAATCCCCCAGAGATGGAGGAGCAGATTTCTTTACTAATGAAGGGATTTCTGGATGGATGGGATGACATTCGAGACCCATTGTTTATATTGAATGCATTGGTTTTCTTAATATTCTGTAGTTTTCATTCCTTTAATTATTGTGGTGATTGCTATAATCTTTATTGGAATAACTAAATTGGCAATTGTCATTTAGGGAAACCCTTTGGGCATAAATTGGTAGATCTATTGGTTTATATTTGAGGGAGAATATTAGAATTAACATTCCGATTGGCGGAATCGTGATTCTGTGAACCTATGCCAATTTAATTATCAATTGCAGCAACCTTATTTCCAAACAAAGTTAATTTCTATCCCTTACCAAATGGATGTAATTTAATCAATTGACCAAATACCCCAATAGAATCCTAATTATGCATGTAGATGAACACACAATCAGGCAATTCTCGAAAATAAAATTGCAATGATTAACACAAGCGATATTAAATAAAGATGACAAGAGGGAGAGAAAAACCAACCATAAATTGCAATTAAAAATAAGAACATCAAGAACAATCTTAATTTTCAGTTATCCTTGCACAAGGTGGAGAAAATTACTCCTCCATAGATGAAGGATAATAATCAATATAATGAAGAGTATGATCATAATCCCAAACGGAAGCCAAAACAAAGATTGGAAGCTCTCAAAACCTAGAGAGAGTATGTCATGACCCGTTTTAAATAATGACCGGCCTGTGAGGAATCTCATCCCCATGTAAGCCTCATGATCACTGAGTTGTACTATATGCATATTTTATCCATAAAATCCATTTCAAACCATTAACGAGATTTTCATACTTAAAACATGATAATCATAAAATCGCCCTTTTCATGTTCAATTTATAATTGTACTGGAATACAAAATAATACAGAGTTGCTCTATTACAAAAGAACCATGAAGCTATAAACTTTTAAGTACAAAATGAATATCATCATGATTTATCAAAAAGTAAAATCATGCATGGTCCGGGATCTTAGCCACAAACCACTAGAGCACTGTACTAAACATCTAAAACACTTCACAGCAATGTGAAGCTTACCTAAATTGATAGCTAATGTTGTTATGGAGGAGGGAATGGAGGATCTAAAGCTGCAACTATATCTGTGAGGAGAAAAGGAAAGAGGGGTGAGTTTTATCTTAAAACTCAGTAAGTCGATCTTCATCCACAACTATATATGGGACAAAAAGGAAGATGCATGAATAATAATGCAACAATTATAAATCATTTCAATTATAATATGCATAATAGCTATGAAATTGTTAATAGGCTGAATCATCTTTATCTTTTAAGAAATTACAAAAGAGTATCCCTAAACTGTAAGGTGGTCCTTAGCCCCTCACGAACAAGAGCACCTAGCTGAGATCTTAACGGTCCCTTGTGAACTACATCCCTCATGGACTAATCTAACATGTAGATAATTTGCCCTTCATAGGCCTTGGTATACCAAGGTTAATGATTTAACTGTCGTTAACTCACAGCTTTGTGTAGGTGGAAATGTGCATGAGAAGGGGTTGAATCATGCTTGCTTCTTTTCGCAAATCTAAAACCTTTAAAAAGAATACTATCAAGTATAAAACTTGTAGTCCAATGAAAATGCAGTTAGTAGTTTAAGAAAGTAGATTTTTGAAGTAAATGATGAATTGCATAAAGGCTTAAAGCGTTATATCATTTTGAGTTCAATAGTATGGCATGACAAAGAAAGATAAAAGACTTCAAGGAGAAGAAGATGTGACACAAAAGATTTTATACTGGTTCGGATAAAATTAACTACATCTAATACTCAACAAATGTTGAGGTTCCACTAAAACAACTTTCTCAACCTGAGAAAGATCAATTGGATAGTTTTTACATTAGCCTTCCTAAGCTCTTATTTGTGACCAGCAAACAACTCCTACTGTCACAAATTGAGTAGTGATTCACCAACCTCTCCAAGCTGAACCAAGTAGTTATTCACCAGCCTCTTCAAGCTAAATTGAGTAGTCTTGTACTGGCCTTTCCAAGCTAACACTTATGACCAGTAGACAACTTCTACTATCATAATCCTGAGTAGTTATTCATTAGCCCCTCTAAGCTAAATCAAGTAGTTATTTACCAACCTTTCCAAGCTGAACCTGTGACAAGTAAACCACCTGTTACATGCCCCATTGAAAGTAGTCTTTAACTAGCCTCTCCAAGCTAAATCATGAGCAGTAAGAACACCTCACTATTGCGTTAGAAGTAGTTTTACATTAGCCTCTCCAACCTATCTCATAGCAATCACTACTGGATTAAGGATACAAAAGTTTTGTATTTGGGTTGCCATTCAAACTAACCTACACTCAAGTTTTCTTAACATATACATGAAATAGCTGAAAAAACTTGAATAACTTCTTTCTATCATTTTTTCCTAAGAAGAACATATATCTATTTAAGAATGCAGAAAGAAGATTTTTACAATTAAGAAATTTGATTACATAACGATATGAACCTTATTGGATGTGAGGAGAGATTTTTACGAAGTTTTCTCTTTTTTGCCCTGAGTCTCTTTCTCTCTCTCTCTATATGTTTGAGCATAATATCTCTTATTTCTAGAAGGTCCTTTTTGTGACTGTTTCCCTTGATTGGATCTCTAAGTGACACGTGTTGATTATCTATTTTTGTCTTGAAAAGCAATCTAGAAGAGTAGGCTGATAGTTTGTCAAGTCTATTACAGAAGTTATTGTAGCACTAAGATTTCTGATGTTCCTTTAGAAACTACTCTTCCTTTCTGAACGCGATTTCTGAAATATTTTTCCCAAAAGCTAAGAAAGTTTGATCCAGTTGGCAAAAGAGATGGCACACCAGTCCTGACACTGGGTTTAACTCTAAATTTGAATTTCAAATTTCAAATTTTCAATCATTTTGTAGCAACGTTCAGCCCTCCATAGTGAGTGAGCTTTTTGACGTGTAGTATCAGATCCTTGATGATTCTTTGATCTTCAGGTCTTCATTCCAAGCTTTATAATTATGAAAGACTTGTGATTAGACTGAGTAAAGATAGTGTAACATTTGGTTCTTAGAGTTTGCTTGATATCTTCATTGTAAGTGTAACATCCCGTGCTACTTTATGGATTAACGACTGTCCCCACAAACCAACACGGGTCTTTTCAGCATGCTTTGTCCTCACTCGCACACTTCCTAGGAAAACTTCCCAGGAGGTCACCCATCCCAAAATTGCTCCAAGTCAAGCACGCTTAACTATGGAGTTCTTTCAGTTTGGGCTACCGAAAAGAAGATGCATCTTGTTGGTATAGGTAGTACAAATCAATTCATATAAGCCCTCCTCAACTGTATAGTCCCATACCTATACAGTCTTAGGATCCCTCTCATTCGGGTGTGTAATCGATTCATTCATGTACCCCTCTGCTTTCGAAGTCTACCAGGAGCCGCTCCTTGTCCATGCCTCCTTGCACCGGCGATCACTCCCCGACTTCGCAATCCCCGGGCGTTACAGTAAGCATACTTTTTTATGTCCAGTGCTATTTTTTGAAGTCTCAAATCTTGATTTCTTGTAACTTTGATTTCTTCTTCAAATCGTTAGCTATTCTTAGCTCAAATATGGATATAATTTTTACTTCCTTTTAAATCATATCTCTCAAAATAAGATAAAATATGTTTGCACATGATTAGTGAATTTTATCCTTATTTGAGTAAGCATTGCTCTGCTAAATGATAGAACTTGTTTTAATCCTCCAAGAAACTCAAGACAACCATTAGTCATTCTTCAAAACATTTTCTTTAAATTGGCTTTCATGTCATTCAAAACTCTTTAATGTTTCTTGTAAGGGTTCTGGAGCTAACAATCTCCCCCTTTGTGATGATGACAAACCAATTTGAAGAAAATTTTCTGAAGAGATATTGAAAGTATTGGTACCAAATTTTACCCAGTGTCCAAAAGTCGAACTGTCATTCGATTTTGATGAGACAGGCAATAAGAAAAGGAGTTTGGTTGTTAAAGCATGAGGGCCATTGATGATGACAAGTTATGACAAACAATCAACTTGTCGAAGTTAGTTGACACTGATGAAGTATGATTCTCAAGGCACATTGATGTTGACGATATGAAGTATGAAATATCAAAGTGGATGTTTATCATTCAGGATGAAGTTGAATATCCAAACATGCAAGCCAATAATGATAAAGTTGAGATTGATGTTTGACATGTCAAAGTCAATGTTTGTCAGTCGAAGTTGGAGTTAGACATGTCGAGGTTAGAGTTCGCCATTGAAGACAATTTTGAATTAGATTGTCGAATTGGCATTCAACTTTGACAACTTGAAGATCAATCAAAGGTCTGGCATATTAAGAGCTGACAAAATTATGTAAAATTGACAAAGTATTTGGTTCGTCAGATAATATGTCGAAACCCAAAAAAGACCATGTGAACTTGAACGTTCAAGTCAACAAGTCAACATTGACAAAGCTCTTTTTATTCAATGTTTGTCAAGTCGAAATAAAAAATTTGTCATTTGAGAGACTTATAAGTTTTTGGGATCAATAGGAGATGAATGACCAATTTTCATGGTCAATGTTCGACAAGGCAAAATGAGAGTTTGTCAGTTGAAGACACAGGAAATTTTGAGATCAAAGGGAGCTTGACAGAACAACCAGAGACCAATGATGACCAACTTGCATGCTTAAAGTTCGACAGGTCGAAGTGGTAGTTTGTCAGATAAAGACTTAGAAAATTCCTAAAGATGTTGCAGACACTGTCATAGTGGCTCTAGGGCAACTGTTCATCAGTTGACAGTTACTGATGGTTACTGGCAGTTATTGATAGAAGCCCAACAAAGACGTGACAAAGTGGTGATCAAGAACAAATGACAAACTACAAAACTGTCAAAGCCACGTGGATAACATCTAGAGACAACCAAAGACAAGTGTCAAAATTCTAGAGACTTAGGTTATCTATAAATACCAGATTTGTACATATTGTAAAGGGTTAGAATTTTTACTCACACACTCACTCTTAACATGTCTCCAATGACAGAACAGAGTCCTGTGTTCATTGAGTAATTGTTCTTAACATTAGTTTATCTTCAGTTTGTCAATCAATTTACATTCTGCAAGTTCTTCTTCTTTTTCAATCTGTCAAATATTTCATTATTTACACTGTCACAATACAAATCACTTTGCATTCTATATCATTTCATCCTCATTACGTCATATTAGTTTGACACTCGATTCTTTTGGTGGTGAGCCCAAAAGAAGTAGCTTTTCGCTACCCAGATCGAGATCTTGAAAAGCAAAAGCTGTCATCCAAACATTAAAGTTTGTCAATATACGCCTAGTTTAGAGCAATTTGGCCTCCTATACAAGGAGCAATAAACAAATTGGTACACCCAGTGGGACACACTGGTTGCAAAGAAACAAAATCGTGTCAAACAAAGAAAAAACTGTGTATGTGCTTGTGTACTGGCACCATTTTGTCAAATATGTCAAGAACATCATCTTGATCAAAGGATGGATGAAATGAGGGAGAAAATAATCCCTCTCATACACTGGAGCCTATCTTAATGCCAGTCAGTCAGACAAATGAATGTATGCCACAAATAAATATGAGCACTTCTGTCGTGACAACATGGCCTCCATATGGTCTTCCTCCAGGTTATGTACCTCCAGGGTACATACCCCCACTCGGCCATTACCTTAAATTTTCTAAGCTTCATGGTTTGATTTCCTAAAAATGTTATGTTGAGTTTTAAGAACTCTAAGCTTGACTTTACCTTGTTTGGATGGGTTTGGGTTATGGTTTAAATTCCTTTAAAGTCTTGTTAAGAGCTCTAGAAAGATAAAATGAACTTACATAATTTATTTTATGCTTGCATTCATATTTACATTATTGCTATGCATCTTTACTTTCTAGCTATCACTTAAGAACATAAAGATTAAAATGGAACTTGTATCATCACTTAATTTAATTCTCGAAGCCTTTCTATTTCGGCCTTAAAGTCGATTGTTGTTGGGCCTAGAGCACTAAAATAAAGAATTGAACTTGCATTATCACCTAATTAATTTCTCGAATGCCTATCTATTTCGGCCTTAAAGTCGATTGTTGTTGGGCCAAGAGCACTAAAATAAAGAATTGAACCATGCATATTTACCTACAGGCTTGCACGTCTAAGTTTATGCCTCGCATATTTACTTTCAAGCTTGCATGTTTAAGTTTATGCCTTGCATATTTAAATTTAAGTCATCACTTTACTTTGTAAGCAAGATTTAAAATGAAAAGCATGAGCACGTTTAGTTTATGTCGTAACTTAAGAACCTAGAGCTCAAAGACTTGCCCATTTCATTCCAAGATAAAGTTAAATGTGAATGTATTCCTTGAATGCATAATTTCGGCCAAGTAGTGATTATGGACTTGCAATGAGTTTTCATCTAGCTACTAGGACCAATAGTCTATGTTTTAAGTTTTCCCTAAAGCTTTACAAATCTTTATAAGGTTATGTCATCACAAGTTGTGATTTTATTATCTTTTAGGGGATGGAATATGTTTTGGTCAGTGACCTAAGGCTTCACTTAGCCTTTTGATGAATTAAAATGTTTTGCAAAGAGTTTCAGAAGTTCTAGATCGATTCCGAGAGAAACTAGTTAACTTATGAACCTAAAAATGTCAATTTAACTCTCTCTTTTAAGTTAAATGTTTTCGGTTCTGATGTGATGAGTGTGATGCTGTATGATGATGTTTTGATGTGTTGGAATGTGTGAAAATATCATGTGATGATGTAGAAGCGAACCTATGCATGATAGGTAAGAAACTAGCTAACTAGAAATACCGTAAAGCTAGAATTTAACATAGTTTTAACCCATCTGTTTATGGAACTAATCCAAACTGTTTTAATGGGAACATAATCAGATTTAGATTGTTTAGACATGACAAACTTGGTATCATTTGGATTAGAATCGAATTCTAGCACCTATGGGGAAACTAGTAATGAGAAAAACCGTAAAAATGCAAATGTAGAACTCTTAGAACATTTAATTTTCTAGATTCTATCCAGCACCCTTACAACATGATAAAAATGATTAATAATTAATCCTTAAGCATAGGAATGCCTCAAAATTGATTTAGATTTAATATATAGCCTTAGTAAAACGGAACCGAGAAAGGGTCTAAAACGTAAGTTCTAGAACCCCGTAAACACAAGTTAGAGAATTTGCCCTATGCTATTCAGATTTAAGTATGAACATGAGGATTAGGAATGATGATTAATTATCAGCCCTTAGGTGCATAAAAATATGAGCGTCGGATGTTAGAGAATTATATCTCAAGATTAAGACCCGTAAGGGTCAAAGCATAAGCTACCGTAAAGGTAAGCGTTTGAATGTTTTATGATGATGCATGTAGTATGCAAATAAGGATGATGATTATTCATATGAGGAATTCATGAGGTTATATGTTAATGTGGCATAAAGCAAATTTGGAAGGAAATTCGGTGTAATGAATAGTTGTCAGCTGAATTTTCGACAAATTTGGGGACTTAAAGAGATTTTGAAAATTAAGGTACTAAGATGGGTTCTAGGATGACACCGGTTCGGTCGAGCACCTCCATAGAACTCATGTGACATTGGTACCATTTTACACTCTTAGGTGACACCGGTTCGGCCGAGCACCCCTAAGAGAATTGCCCCCTAACCCGTACTCAGATAGTCGGGATTTATGATTTATGATACGCTTATCGTTAAGTGGTAAGTAAGAACTAGTGACGACTAGTTAAGGTATGAGCTCATAACCTAGATGTATGACACGTTCTGGGTGACACCGGTTCGGCCGAGCAACCCCAGTTCGATTGTCTTTTAGGGTGGCCTATGAGGAAGAGAAGTTTCATGATTATGATTATGTCACTAAGTTTTGTCCCATATGAATGTTACTATTGCCACTTTATGCCACCAAGAATGATGATGCTGATGTTATGTTTTATGTATGTGCATTAGGTAGTGCCATGCATACATTTTCTATTATGTTGCATTCATGACATTAAGATCATCCTAAAATGAATGGACCTTGGCTAGAATATATTTTAAAGTTTAAAATGAACTTAATACATGCTCAGTCATTTTGTATAAATAAACCCAAGGTTCCTGAGGACGTAGATGATGACACCTAGGTAGTAGGAGGCCCTACTGAGATTCTTTAGCAAGATTCTCACTCCCTCTATCTCTTTCTTTCCGTCACGTCTTCAGATGGCGACGTTCGTAGTGTTCGTGGACACCCCGACATGGGAGGTGCACTATGACCCGGCTCACGGGTCATACCATTTTGAGGGGCAGTGCACGGTGCGGGTTTTCATGTTCGTAGGACGCCCTTTCGCTCATCCCGTGCACACCCATCGCTTCTCCCCGACTGCACCCTATGGCGACGACGAGCGGGTTTTGAGCGTGCGCGTACGCATGACGAGAGAGTGCTCCGCATGCACATCACCGCCTTAGCCACGCGAGACTATCCCGATTACGTGCCCCGGACCTACTTCTCGGAGACCGACCCGTCCGAGAACCCGCTTACTCATCCGTATAGCGAGAGCTCTGCCCCCTCTCCACCATTGATGAGGGAGGGCAGTGAGGATACCGTGACTCAGCCCCGACTTGCACGACGACCGGAGATGCGGCCACACCGCGGGGGTCACTCTCGATCCCCGTTCCGCCTCTTTACGCCCGAGGAGCTCGCACAGTTTCCCGGATACTTGCCTCGTTCACGAGACGGACGTCAGTAGGAGGTGACGATCGAGCGATGGAGTACCCAGTTAGAGCACACACCACTAAGATGGGGATAAACCTTCTTTTGTTTAGAGGTTATCCCATTAGGTGCACTCGGGTAGGGGAGTAGATCATGTTTACGTTTATGTTGTATTTCCTTTCCTGTACTTTCCTTATACTAAACTAAGTCCCACACTTATAAGTGGGCAAATTATATATATATGAGATGATCTTCAGTGTTACTCATGGTGTGCCTTATGTTATGATGTTGTGAGACATTTGTTTACCATACATGGTTTACCGCTTATCACATCACGCGGCTCTCACTTTGTTTTTCAAAAAAAAATTTACCCGTATTTTCCGCTAAGTAATTCAAAGTTAGATGAGGACTATGAAGTAACAGACTAATGATTAACCTAATTATGTTCTAGAGTATTGGGTTAAAAATTAGGATGTTACACATATGGCTCATTTGTTGGTCTATTTGGTCGAACAATTTACACACACTACTAATGGTGCATTATGGAATGTATTTATGACTTTGAACCCTTAGGATTTGAGAACGCTTCTATTTTATCTGACAATCTTAGGAGTCGAAATAAAAATTGTGAAGTGCAGGATCCTCTTGAAGAAATCAACTTGGGTGAAGATGGCAAGACAAGACCAACATACATAAGCCAATTACTGCCAAAGGATTTTAAAGAAAAGCTGGTCAAACTGCTCAAGGAATTTAGGGATTGCTTTGCATGAGAATATGACGAAATGCCTGGTCTCAGTAAGCAACTGGTCGAGCATAGACTACCCTTGAAACCTAACAATTGACCTGTCAAACAATCACCTTGATAATTTGCACCACAGGTAATGGTCAAAATTAAATAGGAAATCGAGAGGTTGCTCAAAGCAAAATTTATTCAAACAACCAGGTATGTATAGATTTTCGTGATCTAAATAATGCGACTACAAAAGATGAGTATCACGTGACCATAGCAGACATGATAATTGATGCTGCAGTAGGCAACGAAATACTCAGCTTTATGGATTGTTATTATGGCTATAACCAAATTTTTATTTCCTAAAAAGATGTGTCGAAGACAGCATTTAGATGTCATGGTGCTTTAGGTACCTATGAATGGATGGTCATGCCTTTTAGGCTCAAGAATGCTGGAGCGACATATCAAAAAGCCATGAATACTATTTTCCATGAATTCATTGGCAACTTCATGGAAGTCTATATAGATGAAGTAGTTGTCAAATCTGACAAACAAAAAATACATCTCGACCACTTAAGAAAAGCCTTCAAGAGAATGAGAAAGAATGGTTTAAAAATAAAGTCTTTGAAATGTGCTTTTGGTGTGACTACAGGAAACTTCTTGGGTTTTCTGGTCTAGAAAAAAGGGATTTCCATCGACCAAAATAAAGCTAAGGCAATAGTGGAAGCTTTACCTCTAAGGAATAAGAAACAGTTGCAATCTTTTTTGGGAAAAACGAATTTCATTCGACGTTTCATTGCTACTTTTGTTTGGCAAAACAAAGATATTTGCACTATTGGTCAAGCTCAAAAGAGAAGATGACTTTGTCTGCACAAGTGACATTAAAAGGTGTTCGACACAATCAAACAATGTTTAACAAAAAAAAAAACTCCAGTGATACCATGTCAAACTCTATTACTGCTTCTGAGGAGACCGTTAAAGGTGTGTTGGTACACGAAGTTGATTGTAGACAAAGAACAATGTCGATTAATGGCAAATATCTAAAGGCATACAATCCAACAATGCATCAAGTTAAGATAGATAAATGATGATGTGCATAGAAATATGCATAGAGATGCATAAGTTGAGGGATAAAATGTCTCTAAACAAACAATTTAAAATTCAAATTACAACTCTTCAATTTCTCATTGACAGAAGCTGCTCTTCGAAATGAGAGTTGTGGGGGGCATCATGTAACACCCTAATATTTAACACAACATGCCTAGAACGTATTTAAGTTAATTATTAGTCATTACTCTTTTGTTCCAGGTTTTAACTCAAACTCTTGAAAAATACCTTAGTGAAAATATGGGTAAATTTTTTTCTATAAAATAAATACAAAATGTGAGTCGCGCATTCTAAGTAACTAACGCCGTTCGCCTTACCTATAAATAAGAAAGGATAAAGACATGTCACAGATACATACAGCATCACAATATATATATATCTATATATATATATATATATAAATCATAACATATCATGACATAGACAATATTAACATATCAGAATTATATCATGATAGTGACGTCCTCTAAACATAGAGGGCATAAGTACACATCTATCAAGAGACTAAAACACAAGTAGATAAAAAGGGTATGATCATCCTAAAACCAATATCCAAGAAAAACTATTTCCATACTCCCATTACGATCTCCTTGATCCCTATTGTAGTGCAACTCCCTCGTCTGTGTCTTGGAGAAATTCATGAGCTATGCCATCATCTTTGTCTGGAGACGACACGGAAAAAAGAAAAAGGGATGAGAAACTTATACAAGATTCTCAATAGGGTTTCCCGATTCTAATGCAAGTGTCATCGTAATCGTCCCCAGGAACCTCGGGTTTCATTATGAAAATGTGAGCATATAAAAAGGTTCACTTATTAAGTTTCAAATACCATTAGCCGAGGCCCGTATCTTTTAGCATGAATCTTAATATCATGAATACAACAGATATCTCATGTATGCATTGGCAATGTCTCTAGTCCATAAGTAACATATGTAAATAACATAAGCATACTCGCAACATGAATTTGTAACATTCAAAACCAAATCAAAAGATAAGGCTAATTGTATACACATAAGTTAAACTGAGAAGTTAAAGTCATTTAACCATATCACATGAGTAGGCACACCAAATATACATCTTTACTTTACTCTCTTAGGTGACTTAGCATTCAAATTATATGATTGAGTGACAGGTAAAAGAATGCATGATATAACAAACGTGATGAGTCATATAACATTTAGCTTGCATGGGAAAGGTAAGAGAACCCATGATAATTTATTTTCTCATAGTGGAACTTTCAAGTTCCTTTCTTAATAACCATCCTCTTACTTCACCATCTCAAACCAACCATCTCATCTTCCTCGGTGATTTTATATTAAGCACCAAAACTCCACCTCACCGATCGCCTAGGATGAGCTCAACCTAACTAGCCGTCGCTCGATTTAATATGGGGTAATAGAGGAGGAAAATACATCACTTTCTTGCCTTTGTTCAACTTTCTCATCATAAGCATGCAACTTTCTTGGATCAGCTCTCATAACCTTTAATTCGGAGAGTCTAAAGGATTACTTCCATATGTTTTATGTTGCATTAACCTTATTGGATCACCTCTCATAACCTTTAATCCAAGGAGTCTAGAGGATCATTGTTTTATTTAATCTTAGCATGATATCAAGAGATGTACACATGAAACATATAATTATAAATTATCATCTAACATTTCAAGCATAGGATCACTTCTCGTTACCTTTAATTCAGGGAGTCTAAAGGATCACTTCCATATGTCTTATGTCACCTTTAATCTTAGCATGTTATTTAGAGATGCAAGCATGAACATATAATCGTAACTCATGATTCAATACTTTATGCTCATAAAACTTCATGAAATTATGCACCTCATTGAATCAAACATAACTATAACATGCCATAATTCAAATTACATAACATACATCTAAGCTATATAAATTTCAATACACGAACATAGCCTTCATAAGATATCAATCACATTTATTTCATCAAATTATCAATATTTATGCTTAAGCCCCAAATGGGTCAAATCGCAATTTCTCAGAGGTTACGAGTCAAAACATATATATCCCTTTTTAACACATTCTCACAAACTAAAGATCTTTAACATTAAGCAATACTTTCAAGAGACATATAACTATTAGAAACCATTTAAACTCATCATAAAATCCTTTTAGCGCCATAGAGTAAATTTTAACACACTTTAGGATTCAAAGTGCAAAGTTGCTTATTTTTGACACTTATCAAAAGCTAATACTTCTAAAACTTTTTCTAAACATTATAAATGGTATTTTAAATATATAGACACATCAGATATCATTACTAACTCCAATTAAAATCGTTTGATCAAAATTATATAATTGATAGTTTAGAACATAATTTTCCGTATTTTGCAAAACAGTCAAAACTGACACTTGTAGTTATTCTTTTCAACCTCTAAGATACCAAAAACAGTTTTCACATCCAATACCAATAATTCTTATGTGTACAAACAATATGGTCAGTATCAAATCAGTGAGGAATTAATTCAGAAAATTTATTCTCTAAAGCTTTACAAAATTACGGTTTTGATCCTTTCTAGTTACTAGTTTATCTCAAAAATGCTAAAAGCAATTCTTACATCAATTATAAGTAATTTATACACATCCAACCCTTTTAAATCAGTATCCTAACCATTTCATTTAAATCAGGTTGGTAACCTAAATCTTTTGATCACGAAGCTTGAGAAAAGCACAATCTTTAATATCTTTGAATTTCTAATTTTAACAAAAGTTATTTGAGTAATTTAAAGACAAGATCAAAGCCTTAAAAATAAAATAAACCAACTTCAATACCAAGAACATCAAGAGGCTGAAATTAACTTAATTTAAATATAAGAATTCCTATTTAAGATTAAAGAGGTAAGTTTTGAGCTTTAGAGATTTAGGTTATAGCAAGAATCATAAACATGTTATGCAATCCATTTTTAATCTTGATCATTATAAGGTGATAACTTGGAAATATAAACATGATATGCAATACTTGAAATATAAGTTTGAAGATGTAAGTTCATTTTTAGATCTTCAAAGTTTAGGTGTTAACTTGAAAAGTAAACATGAAATACATTACTTAGAATTTAAGCATGAAGATGCAAATTCATATTATTATCTTCAAGATTTAAGGTGATGACTTGAAATTAAACATGGTTATGCAAGGATTGAAATTTAAACATGATATGCAAGAGTTTGAAACATAAACATGGATGCAAATTCATTTATTATCTTGTTAAGCTCAAACCTTTTAGAGATTTAAACTCTTTAACCTCAATTAATCTTAACAAAGGAAGTAAGCATTAGAGTCCTTTATCATCATGGTTCCAAGAATGTTATTTCATGGTCTCATCATCAAGCTCATTAAAAATCGAATTATATGCAAAGAACAAGAAAATACATGAAATAAAATCCCTACCAAGGTATTTTTTGTTCTCAAAAGTTAAAGCTTGATATCTTAAGAAGTAAAGAGAAGAAAAATCTCCTTTAGATGATGATGATGGTTTTGGCCAAGTGATGATGGAATGGTGGAAGGATTTTTGTTATGATCTTGTGTTTAGATATGGAAATTTTAAGTGCTAAGGGATTGGTTTATGGTATGTATATGTTTGTTTGAGCTTAGGAACTTGGATGAATATCAAGAATGGAGTCTCTTGGAGGTGGAGAAGGAAGAAGAAGAAAGCTTTGATTTTAGAGAGAACATAGAGGATTTTTGGCCAAAATAGTGAACAAGACTACACCAAAAATTCAAATAACAAGTATAGGTGTTTGTGTGTGCATTTGGCTTGAAAGAAACATGTATTTATAGAGTGAATGAGGGTGCTGATCCGTGGCCTTCTAGGCTGTAATGCAATCAGAATTTTGATCAAAAAAATTGCAAAACAACTCAAAGAACACATGGTATGGTCATGATGTTGTTTGAGTGCATAATTCTTTGAAATAAAATAAAATGGAGACATTATGGAGGCATGAAGTGCACGGCTGATTCAAGGGAGTAATGGGGGACAAGATTTCATTCATCATGTACGGTAGGACATAAGGATAGCTTATTTTATTAGGTAGTAGATTTAGGAATTGGTAATTTTGTGAAAATGGTAAAACTAGGTGTGTAAGATAACTTAAGACTAGGTAAAAGGATAATCTTATACTAGTAATGGAGTAATCTCAATTGAGTTGAAAATCAATTAGTAACTTAAGTTTTAAACTCAAGGTAAAGAAAGTAAATGCATTAGAATTTTCTTAATCTTAGCATTATTGGTTTTATGAGCTCTTTGTAATAAGAAAGGAAATTAAATTTCCTTAAACAATTCTTAGGCTCTAATTACCTCTAGTAATTATTTTTAACTTTAGGTAATTATTTTTAACCTCAAGTAATTATTTTTAACCCAAGGTTAATGAATAAAAATAATTTGAATTGAAATAGAGCCTAATATTGTCTTAATTACTTAAGAGAACTCATTAAGAATTTACCAGGGGTAAAAAGGTAATTTCACATAAAAACTCCTTGTAATCACCAGACATTCTCAAATTATACTTGAAATAGACATTTTGATTCTTTGGATGAAAACTGAATTCAAAGATTACATAATTTCCTATAAAATTACTGCAGGGGTAAAACGGTAATTTTACATACGATAAAAATTGAGAATTGAGATTTTTATCTCTAAGGCACATATAATCCCCATCAAGCATTAAACTACCCCCTCAAAGCTAATATAGATTGGTTATCTTTGATTTCTAGGTAAAAATAACCTCAAGAGCATTTTGGTCATTTTACGTGTATAGAAAAATCGGGGTTTGTGACTTTCTCTAATGTTATATTCCTTTGTTGAGGATTATTAGGTCTCGAATTATGTGCAAAAATTATCAAGGGGCATTTTGGTAATTTCTACACAGCAGTAAAAATTGAGGCGTTACATTTCTCCCCTCCTTAAAAAGAATTTCACCCTTGAAATTCGTTATATGTACATGGTTATATTAATTGAATAGGCATGAAGGTCAAAATGGAAGAAATAGAAGCAATTATGAAAAACGGGTAATATGAGGGTTTTTCAACAATCCATGCACTTTTGCAGAATGTCACACGGCTAGGTACAAGTGACTGTGTGATGTCAAAATCAAAGCTCACGACTTATACAAGGTAGAAGCTCAAAGGGTGCGATAACTCATCTTTATTCATTTTGAAAAGGGGTGACAAACATAGCTAGGTTGAGGAGTTTGAAAAGAGGGTACATTAGCTCCTATAGGGAGATCAAAGCCAATCATTCACAAGGAGACTCAAATATGGACACATGCAAGAAGGTTACCCAGGGTTTAAAGGGACATGAATCTAGGAGTCACAAAGATACCACATATTCTTAAACTACAAACGAATATGTGGAACCAAAACTATGAAGCATAACTTACATCCTATCGCTTATCTTTCGCTTACCTCAGGTGTTAGAGCAGAATGTACCTTCAGCATTGATTGTGAACACTTGTCCTTGGCGTTAAGGTCTAAAAATGGCATTCAATCGTGTAGACTTTACATTGCAATCTCGAATCATGTGGCCAGGCTTGCCACACCTAAAGCACATTCCTTGGCCAGCAAGACAGGGACGGTCACCATAGTTCTTTCCACACTTTGGATAATCAACAGCAGAGTCCCTCTTAGGTGCCTCTTCCTTTGTACCATTTGACCCTCCATGGTGAAAATTCCTTTGAGGTCCTTGTGGCCCGATCTGTGGCTTGAACTGTGGTTTGAATTGTAGCTTAAACCTTGGGGCTTGTGGTGCCAGCTTCTTCTTATAGTCCTCCGCCTTTGCTAAGTTCAGCTTCTTGTTACCTTCCTCAATAATGCGATATTTATTGACTAGGGTGGAAAAATCTCTAATCTCCAAATGAGCAACAACGACATTTATCTCTACCTTTAACTCGGACTCATATTTCACGCACTTCCAAAATTTGTTAGGGTTACCTTCAAAGATCCTTGAAAACTTGATCAATTCTTTGAATTTTTCCTTAATCTTAGCATTATTGGTTTTATGAGCTCTTTGTAATTAAGAAAGGAAATTAATTTTTTCTAAACAATTCTTAGGCTCTAATTACATCTAGCAATTATTTTTTAACCTTAGATAATTATTTTTAACCTCAAGTAATTATTTTTAACTCAAGGTTAATGAATGAAGACAATTTGAATTGAAATACAGCCTAATATTGCCTTAATTACTTAAGAGAACTCATTAAGCATTAACTAGGGGTAAAAAGGTAATTTCACATAAAAACTCATTGTAATCACTGGACATTCTCAAATTATATTTGAAATAGATATTTTGAACCTTTGGATGAAAACCGAATTCAAAGATTACATAATTTCATGTAAAATTACCGCAGGGGTAAAACAGTAATTTTACGTATGGTAAAAATTGAGAATTGAGAATTTTATCTATAAGGTCACATATAATCCCCATAAAGCATTAAACTAACCCCCCAAAGATAATATAGATTGGTTATCTTTGATTTCTAGCTAAAAATGACCTTAGGAGCATTTTGGTCATTTTACATATATAGAAAAATCGAAGTTTCCGACTTTTGCACGAATCGTTGTTCAAGTTTCTCATAATGTTTCTCTAATGTTATATTCCTTTGTTGAGGATTATTTGGCCTTGAATTATGTGCAAAAATTACCTAGAGGCATTTTGATAATTTTTATGCAGCAGTAAAAATTGGGTCGTTACAAATCATGTCGGCACCAAATTTTACCTAGTGTCCAAAAGTCGATTTGTCATTCGATTTTGATGTGATAGGCAATAAGAAAAGGAGTTTGGTTGTCAAAGCATGAGGACTATTGATGATAACAAGTTATGAAAAACAATCAACATGTGAAAGTTAGTTGACACTGATGAAGTATGATCCTCAAGGCACATCGATGTTAACGAAATAAAGTATGACATGCCAAAGTGGATGTTTGTCACTCAAGATGAAGTTGAATATCCAAACATGCAAGCCAATAATGATAAAGTTGAGATTGATGTTTGACATGTTGAAGTGGATGTTTGTCAGTCGAAGTTGGAGTTAGACATGTCGAGGTCAGAGTTCGCCATTTAAGAAAATTTTGAATTGGATTGTCGAATTAGCATTCGACTTTGACAACTTGAAGATCAGTCAAAGGTCTGGCATATTAAGAACTGACAAAATCATGTAAAATTGACAAAGTATTTGGTTCGTCAGATAATATATCGAAACCCAAAAAAGACCATGTGAACTTGAACGTTCAAGTTGACAAGTCGACACTGATGAAGCTCTTTTATTTGACATTTGTCAAGTTGAAATAAAAAATTTGTCATTTGAGAGACTTAAAAGTTTTTGAGATCAATAGGAGATGAATGACCAATTTTCATGCTCGATGTTCGACAAGTCGAAGTGAGAGTTTGTCATTTGAAGACACAGGAAATTTTGAGATCAAAGGGAGCTTGACAGAACAACCAGAGACCAATGATGACCAACTTGCATGCTTAAAGTTCGACAAGTCGAAGTGGTAGTTTGTCAAATAAAGACTTAGAAAATTCTTGAAGATGTTGCAGGCACTGTCATAGTGGCTCTAGGGAAAATGTTCATCAGTTGACGGTTATTGACGGTTACTAGCTGTTATTGATAGAAGCCTGATAAAGATGTGATAGAGTGGTGGTCAAGAGCGAATGATAAACTAGAAAACTGTCAAAGCCACGTAGATAACATCTAGAGACAACCAAAGACAAGTGTCAAAATCCGAGAGACTTAGGTTGTCTATAAATACTAGATTTGTACATTGTAAAGGGTTAGAATTTTTACTCACACATTCATTCTTAACACGTCTTTAATGACAGAGCAGAGTCCTGAGTTCACTGAGTAATTATTTTTGACCCATTTCCATGCTTTTTTAGGATTAATCTGTCATTATTTTCTATTCTTGTTTTCTTTACAATTTCTGCACTTTATATTTAGTTTGTCAATCAATTTACATTTTACAAGTTCTTCTTCTTCTTCAATCTGTCAAACATTTAATTATTTACACTATCACAACACAGATCACTTTGCATTCTACATCATTTCATCCTCATTACATAACATCAGTTTGACACACGATTCCTTTGGTGGTGAACCTAAGAGGAGTAGCTTTTCGCTCCCCGAATTGAGATCTTGAAAAGCAAAGACTGTCATCCAAACTTCAAAGTTTGTCGATATATGCCTGGTTTAGAGCAATTTGGCCTCCTGTACAAGGAGATTATCAATTATTTGTTGTTGAAAATATAAGTGCCAAAATTTGCAATAAACAGAAAGAAATATTACTAAAATATAGATGCGATAGATCATATTCTTTTAACTCATATCTAAAAGTGATTTTCAGAAAGTCCTTTTCTTAAGGCATGACATGGATCATATAAAAATACTTTTGGCCTTAAGTGACTTGAATCATAGATGTCGTTATTTTTCTGAAGCTTTAGTCAGGCTTTACGTACTTTCTGAATAAAATCAGTGCAGTATGTTAAAGAGAAAAACGTTTAAGCCTTGATTAAACAAGCAGGTTGATTTTGAGTCATAAAAAGAGACTTTCTGAAAATACACATGCTAGAATAACTGACAAGAAATACTTATGATATTTTATTCTGATTAATTCTAAATTCAGTACATCTTTATCCAAATGAATTTAGAAATGAATGCTCCAAGATATATGACAAATGTTACAGAGCATGCATGATTTTGGTGAAAAAACATATTGATGCTTATGTAGTTTCTAATGTTCAAAGAGATCTTAATATGAATTTATCAACATATTATTGCACGAGGTTTCTGAAGCTCAACAGTGATCAAACCCAGAATTAGCAAAGCATAGATAAGCCTTTTATTTTGAGTAGAGAAGCTTTCCATAAGTGTTAGATTTTGGATAGACGTATGCAAAACAAAGCTTAAAACATATGCTCTTTAGAAAAAGAAAAAAAAAGGTTTGCCTACTTCCAAAGACATATAAGCATAGCACACTTTCAGAGAGTTTTGAAGCTTGTTAATTGATCTTAGTTGGATCAACACATGTAAGAAAGGGTTTCTGAAGACTTGTCAAAAACTATAAACAATTGTATTTTGATCAAGTTATATATAGCCTTAAAGACATCTCATATGTGTGTCAAGGATAATGTGTTTTATAAAAGCTTTAGAAAACTTTTAAGCACATCATACACATCGAGGCTCAGTAGATAGATACAAGTATCAGAGCAACAAAAGAAATCTTGTGCTTCTAAAGATACTTGCTAGAGCTAATCATAAGTACATATGTGAGCTGAATATCCTAGCGTGCTTATGATAAAACAAGATAAAGCATAAACATAAGATATAAGAAGCAAACATCTACTAGCATGATATATGATTAGTTGAGCATAAAAAAGCATTTATATATATTGAGGCCTAAAAACATATATATGTATTAGAGCATAAAAGAAATAGGGCATAAGATAGAAAAACATCATAAACAAGTATATATCATAATATTTGATCAAGAAAAGAAGGATAAAGTGATTGTTCAAAACAAAACAAAAAATAATGTGTATGCTAAAAAACATACAAGAATTTTCCTCTGGGCTCCCCCTAAGCATAAGCAACCCCTGAATTCCATAGCACTTGATTTTCTTTAATTCTTTTCTTCTCCCCCTTTTGACATCATCAAAAAGGAGGTGTGCCTGGAATCAGAAACACCATCTTTAGCCCTAGCACCGAATTTCACGAAGAATTTCCCGAGAAGTATGAAGAATTTTAGATAGAAGTTCTTCATAATGTTGAAGTTGAGTATTTTACGTAGTAGACATAGCTTCTGCCTTATCCAACCTATCACTGATAAGGCATAGGTCATGCAGCATAGTTTGTTCTTTTGTGATGCTTGGCTGTATTGTAGGCAGTTGTTAGCTTTATGAGGAACCAAAGTTCTGAGCTTGAGGCAACTTAGGGACAGTTGGAGCAAGAGAAGGAGTTAGTTCCTTCAAGGAAGCCGGAATAGAGTCTGTAACTAGATGTAAGTCCCAAATAGGGAATATGCTTGTGTTTTCATGTTCTGAGGAGTCTGACTCAGAACTTGAAGACTCAGATAAAGAAGATGATTCTTGCATGTAAGATCTCGAAGGTTTAGAGGTGAAAGAAGATCTCTGTTCATTCTTATCTTTCCCCTGTCTTGGTCAATGATGTCTTCTACTTCCAAAAGACATGATCAATCGTTGTTGTAACTTAGAGGATTCAGACAGTTCCTTAGATTCTTTAGTGTCCTCTGAGCTGCTCTCAATCTCAATTACTGATCTTTTTCTTTTTCTCTCTCTTTCCTCTACATCCGTGGCAACAAAGTTGACCAATGCATCCTTTTATCCTTTGACTTTGTCTCTTAACCATAAATGTAGCATCACTTATGGGTTTTCTTAGGGTTTTGAAAGAGTTGAGTGAGTACACAGTACCTTCCATATGTAGGTAGAAAATTACATGAGGAGAAGGGTTGAATTGTGTTTTAACTTTTCTTCCTCCACTGAAGATCTGAAAAACTTTATCGAAAAGGCTATCAAGTTTAACTTGCAGCACAACAAAAAGCAGTGTTAAAAACTTCAGAAAGTAAACTTTCTAAACATGAGCAAATAATGAAGATGTATGTTAGCCTTTTCAAAATAAATAATAAAGCAATAACATATATGGAAATAAACGAAGATGAAGGAAAGAAAAGAACCAACACAAGAAGTTTTATACTGGTTCGGCCAACCTACCTACATCCAGTTCTCAACAATCGTTGAGTCACTACCTCTTCTTCCAACCAGAGAAAGAAACAAAGATAGTCTTTCTAGTAGCATTCTCAAGCTATGTCCAGTGACCAATAGACAACCCCCACTGTCACACACTAAGTAGTTATTCAACAGTCTCTTCAAGCTGAAATCGTGAGCTATTAAAACTCTCTTACAGTCATGTTGCAAGTAGCCTTTAATAAGCTTCTTCAAGCTATCTCATACTAATCACTTTTGGATCAAGGATTGATGAATATGCATTTCTATACATATTTTGTACCCTATTCTTAGTTTCCTAACTCTTTTATGCTTAATTGTATGCATTTGCATCATATTTGAGTTTGGACATTGATTTGAGCATTAATGAAAATTTTCTGCATAATTGCACTTTTGGCACTATTTTGTGTTTTACACTTAACTGAAGTTGTAGACCTCTAAAACTTATGCTTTTTGTCTTATAGGAAAGCTAATAGGATTATCTACTACTTTCATGATGATCTCAAATGCCAGATCAAAAAGATAGTTGGTCAAAATAAGCCTAGAAGTCAGAATTGAGGTGCTGAATTTTCAAATTGGGCATGCTTGAATAATTGAGGCATATCTCCATTATTCTAAGTCCAAATTAGGTAAATAAGTGTCCATTCTAAATAAAAAAAAATCTACAACTTTTATGAAGACACCAAGATCTAATTCCGTCATTTCAGGGGTCAAAAATTGAAAACATACGCTACAGCAAGAAAAGGTCGCTGCAATGACCCCTGGTGCTGTCATTCCAAATTTTTCGTCAGACAGGCTTGGTACAGTGAGCCAAAGTCACTGCAGTGAGTATGTAAAGATCTGTGACAGTTTTGTATGTGTTTTAATGAGTTTTTGGGTCTTTAAATGATCTTCAAACCCATAGAAAAGAGACACACGACCCTTTGCCCTAAATTATCTTAGGTTAGAGTAGTTTTAGGCTCTCCTTTTCCTCTTCCTCTCTTCCCATCTCCTCATTCTTCCCCTTTTCTCCACTTTCCTCCTCTTCACCCATTATCTTCTTTTATCACCTCTTCTTATCTCTTAGGTTCAGTTTATTTTTTTCTGTTTTGGTTTGTTGTAACCTCCATTAATGGAGGAGTAGTATTGTAACTAACATCAAAGATTCTCCAAATCTAAAGGTTTGTCTTGAGGCTTGCATATTCAATAAATACATGGTTTGGTTTCTTGATTTTATTTCTCTCACATTCCTTCCATTGCTCATATGTTTATATTAATTAGTTGATTGATTATGATGTATGAATGTGTGGGTATGTGGTTGGACTGAATCTTGATTTTGTATACTAATTCATGATTGTGGGTTAGATGCATTATTGAGATTGTTGACTAAGCATAAATTGATTGATTGATTAATGAATTCTTGGTTAGCATAGAAAATTGGGATTAATTCTTGATTGAGGTTAGATTAATGTAATTGGTGCTCAAGTTAGTGTATGCGTTTAGGGATTGAGATCTGAATTACATAGGTGTTGTATGCTAACCAAATGCTTGATGATTGATTGATTACTACGTAAACTATGGTGCCAAGATTGTGTGATTGCATGATTCTAGGCACAAGTTAGTCACCTACTATGTGTTTAGTGAAATGTGCGTGTCAAGGATAGATGGATTCTAGGCCTAGGAAATCCTTATGCTAGTGCTTTAGTTAATTGTTAGTTATTTCCTTATTTTAGTTTATATTCTATTTTTGCTTGATGCATTCAATGAAAAACCCCCTTGTTGCATAGTCTATTAGTTCACCGATATCATTGGGAGATGACTTAAGTTGCATACCATTATACTACATTTTGTTATAATTCAGTTTTAAATAAATTTGTTAATTTGTTAGAGCTAAAGACATGACATTCTAGTCCCTACCAAATTTTAGCGTTGTTGCCAGGGATATTGGTGCTAATACGCTTGTGTATACCTGCACATATTTGAGCATCCTTCCATCAATCTTATTTTTCTCTTTTTCGATCGTTTACGGTGTTTTTTTGGTGCTAAAAATAGGTGCTGTCCTATTTTGAGTCATGTCAATTTGCCACAAAACTTGGTATCCTAAGTATTTTTGGCATTCTAAATAAGACTCACTTTTATGAGCCCCACCCTATTTTTGCCAAATTCTACCATTTAGACCACTTTTTAAATTTATTTTAATGTCTTTGCTTCCATTTTTTTTCCATATTTTCATGTTTGTCATTTCTTTTGTTTATGCATCCTATCATCCACCAATGCCTTGCATAACATTTTATTGATTTTTTGTATGTCATTTTAGAGTAGCTTTTTGTTTCCTCTTGCATTTTCTTTTATTCTACTCACTTCCACTTAAGCTAAAGCAATATGTCCAAGGAATGCAAATCCAACAGCCATGTTTTGAGCTACAACCACTTTCATATTACCAACCACCAGCACCACAACCACTCCCATATTACTAACCACCATTACAACACTTCCAACATATCCTAAATAAAATCCAATACCCTACCATGAGCCGTACACATACCCATATCATGAACCTCACCATGACCCCTACCAACAGCCATATTATGAGCCACCATCCTTAGCCATGCCCCCATACCTATCATGTTATCCACTTTCCTTCCATCAACCACCCCAATGCACATACACACTACCTCAACCATCATCCGAGCCATCAACCCAAGAATTATGGAACTAATTGCTAGAAATGGCCAAAGAGCTTTGTGCTGAATTGGATGACTATAAAGCCTCTTTATCCTAACCTCTAATCCCATATGAAGAGCCAATTATTGAGGAGCCATCATTAGAGCCAGCTGAGAGGAACGATGTTCCAAATTCTAGCATGATTGAAAAGCTAATGGGTTCATTATTTGATGAGAACTGTTATGTATTGGAGCAAATTGTTGAGGTTCCACAAGAGACATTGGTTGAGGCACTTGAAGGGGAGTCTGATGAGGAGTCTGATATAGAGATTGTCTTTGAAGAGCCACCACTGATATCAACTGAGAAAATGGAAGTTAATCACTCGAGTGCTATTGAGGAAGTGTATGAGGAGTTCCCTATGCAATTCCATTTTGCTTTGGAGCCTCCAATTGAGATGATTAAGGAAACTCCATTCCCTATAGTTTCTTTGGAAGTAGAGAAGACTGTGAAAATAGAGGTTATTGACCCCTCGAGTGATTTATACCCTTTACTTCCTAGCATGGATCCGAATGATAAAGAAGTGTTTGTATGTCATACCTGTCATGGTGGTTATAAATGCTCT
This sequence comes from Dalbergia cochinchinensis, assembly GCA_031216125.1. Taxonomy (NCBI): domain Eukaryota; kingdom Viridiplantae; phylum Streptophyta; class Magnoliopsida; order Fabales; family Fabaceae; genus Dalbergia; species Dalbergia cochinchinensis. Next base: position 29,203,327 of record CM062371.1, read on the forward strand.
GTGTGCCAAGAGATTGAGGCTAGCATCCAAGGACAGCCTCTAACTATCAGCATTAATGATGAGTTTGGCATGTTGGAAAGAACACCTCTGGTGCCAGACACCAGTGGGACTGTTGTTGTTCAGGTGACTGGGATTTCTCTCTACTTAAGGCAGAGGCAGAGGCAGAAGTAGAAATAGTTGATTGGGAGCTCACTCATGTTCCCTTCTTTAGGCTACATGAGTATGGTATTTTGGAGAGTGATAATCAACTCTTAGTTATATGTGAAGGACCTGCAAGGCACCAAGTAGCCAATTCTTGGGAGCTAGATTATGGGAGATGCAATTAGCAAAAACCTTCTTGTAGGGATTCACATCCCTCCCTACTTGAAGTGTATTGTTATTGGGATGTTAGGACCTTGAAATGTCCTAATGCTCTAAGAAGTACATTGAATATTGCAACACTTCAGTCCAAAAAGCTAAATGGTTTCAAGACCTAGGATATGGTTTACGTGATATAGGATCCTAGTAGAGGTCAAGAATACAAACCTTGGTAGGAATTCCTGGAGCAGTTCAAGCATAAGCTGCCATAAGGGAGTTCTCATCACCTTTTTTTCTTTTAGTTTTTAGTCTTAATTTTCAATAAAGCATGCTTAGTGTAGGATTTCACATGCTACTAGTTTTAGGTTGTTGATTGTCATTTAGTTGTGTAGTGTGCTATTCCATTGATACTATTGAGGATTACTTGCTTGGTTTTTAACATATTTGGCATTTTTCCTAACTTGCCTGACAATGAATTGTGCTTTATGTAATGCATACTTAGTAATTTGCTCCTCATCGCATGGATTGAGTATATGGACATAACCCTTGATTGAGCTTTTGAGCCTTTCATGGATGGATATATTGCATGCCATTCTTATTTTTTTTTTCTGTGTGTTCTTTCATTGGTTATGCATTCTAGAACTTGCTTTTCATCTTTCTTGAAGCTTTGTCATTAGCATGTGCATGTATTAAGATGATAGAGGCATTTTTCTTATTTTTAGCTAGTTGACCACATGGCTAACCTTCCATATTGCCCTTGCTTGCACCTAATTTGAGCCTTAATGACCACTTTTTTTATTTTAGCACACTATAAGCCTAAGCGCAAAACAATGAAATTACCTAACCTTTAGGCTTAGGAGAGCATTTGTTCATCCTTCATATGTGCTTGAGTATAAATGTGAGGGTTTGCATGAGGACATGCATTATTTTAAGTGTGGGGGAAGGAATGATCTTATAAAAAGAAGTCCCACAAGGGAAGTATGGCTGTAAAAGTGCATAAATACACATGAGAATAAAAAAATGAAAAAATAGAAAATTTTGCAAAATGAAAGTTGTTGTAAAAAAATGTTATGGGGAATTGATTATGCTATGGGAAATGAGGCTTTTTTGAGCATGTTTTGTTTGGAAATTGGACTTCTTGCATCTTTGCTCTTATGCATATGCATTTGCTCTCTTAGCCTTGGGTTTAACTTTGGTTGACCTTTTTAATATTTGCTACCCCTCACCCAAGCCTCGTTATAATCTTGAATAAGCCCTCTTGATTTGTGTATGCATATGTGTGACTAATAGAGAGTGAGGTGACTTACAAACCTATGGTAATGCATTTCCATTTGAGAGGTTCTGAGTGTCAAAATCTAAGCCAAAACACTTGGACAAACTTGAGTAGCAAACACTAGCCTTGTGAGGTTTCATGTCCTTGATCCTTGCATGTTATGAGTGAAATTTACCTTTGTTTGCTATCCTATGGCATGTGTCTTGCTTGGAAGGAATTGATGTTTGATGGTGTGTTTTTGCCATTATGCTTGTTTCCACATAGTTCATTTGAATTGGAATTTTAGTTTTTTCCCTTGTTTTGTGTCAAGTTTAGCATTTGTAAGTTGTTAGTAGTTGGCTTGAGGATGGCTTGATTGCTTTGACACCTTGACCATTGCTTGATTATTGATCTTGCATGAGGACATGCAACAAGCTAATGTGGGGGAGTGATGAGTATACATTTCCACACATATTTTGTACCCTATTTTTAGTGTCCTAACTCTCTTTTATGCTTAATTATATGCATTTGCATTATATTTGAGTTTGGACATTGATTTGAGCATTAATGAAAATTTTCTGCATAATTGCACTTTTGGCACTGTTTTGTGTTTTCCACTTAACTAAAGTTGTGGACCTCTAAAACTTATGTTCTTTGCCTTGTAGGAAAGCTAATAGGATTATCTACAACTTTCATACAGATCTCAAATGCCAGATCAAAAAGCTAATTGGCCAAAATAAGCCTAGAAGTCAGAACCGAGGTGCTGAATTTCTAGATTGGGCATGCTTCAATAATCAAGGCCTATCTCCATCATCCGAACCCAAATTAGGCAAATAAGTGTCCATTTTGAAGAGAAGAAAAATATCTACAACTTTTATGAAGACACCAAGAGCTAATTTTGTCATTATAGGGGTCCAAAATTGAAAACACTCACTGCAGCGAGAAAAGGTCGATGCAGCGACCCCTAGTGTTGTCATTCCAAATTTTTTGTCAGACAGGCTTGCTACAGCACACAAAAGTCACTGCAGTGAGTATGTAAAAATTTGTGACAGTTTTCTATCGTTTTAATGAGTTTTTAGGTCTTTAAATGATCCTCAAACCCATAGAAAAGAGACACACAACCCTTTGCCCCAAATTATCTTAGGTTAGAGTAGTTTTAGGCTCTCTTTCTCCTCTTCCTCTCTTCCTATCTCCTCCTTCTTCCCCTTTTCTCCACTCGCCTCCTCTTCACCCATTCTCTTCTCTTATTATCTCTTATTCTCTCTTAGGTTTAGTTTTTTTTTTTTGTTTTTGTTGGTTGTAACCTCCATTAATGGAGCAGTAGTCTTGTAACTAGCAACAAGGATTCTCCAACTCCAAGGGTTTGTCTTGAGGCTTTCATTCAATAAATACATGGTTTGGTTTCTTGATTTTCCTTCTCTCATATTTCTTCCATTGCTCATATGTTTATGTTAATTAGTTGATTGATTATGATATGTGAATGTGTGAGTATGTGGTTGAAATGAATCTTGATTTTGTATGCTAATTCATGATTGTGGGTTGGATGCATAATTAAGATTGTTGACTTGGCATGAATTGATTAATTGATTAATGAATGCTTGGTTAGCATAGGAAATTGGGATTAATTCTTGATTGAAGTTAGACTAATGTAATTGGTGCTCAAGTTAGTGTATGCATTTAGGGATTGAGATCTGAATTACTTAAGTGTTGTATGCTAACCAAATTCTTGGTGATTGATTGATTGCTAAATGAATTATGGTGCCTAAGATCGTGTGATTGCATGATTCTAAGCACAAGTTAGTTACCTACTATGTGTTTAGTGAAATATGTATGTCAAGGATAGATGGATTCTAGGCCTAGGAAATCCTTATACTAGTACTTTAGTTAATTGTTAGTTATTTCCTTGTTTTAGTTTATATTCTGTTTTTGCTTGATGCATTTAATGAAAAAACCCCTTGTTGCATAGTCTATTAGTTCACCGATATCATTGGGACACGACCTGAGTTGTGCACCATTATACGACATTTTGTCACAATTCAGTTTTAAATAAATTTGTTAATTTGTTAGAGTTAGAGACATGACACTCTAGTCCCTACCAAGGATACAACGGTTATATGTTTGAGTTGCCACTCAAACTAACCTACACTCAAGATTTCTTTGGATATACAATGAAAAGAGCTTGAAAATCTTGAATGACTTCTTTCTAAATTTTCTTCCTTGGAAGAATATATGATCTATGAAGTGTAGAAGAAAGATTTAATATATAAGGAAAATTCTTTACAAATAGTGAAGAATAAAGAGATGAATAGAAAACTTGGAGCTCTTTTTTTCAACATTAAGTTCTATATCTTTGAGCAGCATAGCATCTCTATTTATAAAGGTTTTTCCTTGAGACTGTTACCTTGAGTCAGATTTTCCAGGGACACGTATTGATCATTCATTTGTGTCTTTGAAAGATAGTGTAGAAGTGTAGCTTTCTGCTTATCAGATTAGCTTGCAGAAGCTATTATGATAGAAGAGGTTTCTGGTGTTCTTCAAAAACTACTTACTTTCTGAACTATGATTTCTGAAATCTTTCTTCTAGAATGTTTTGATAGTTGACTTCTAAAGTAGAATAGATGATTGACTGGTTTTGACACCAGGATATGACTTTTCCAAAAGCAAATTCATGTTTGGAAATTCAAAATTTTCCCTCATTCTTCTTGTTGAAACATTATTTTATTGAGAGCAAGCTTTCTAAACTTCGGTATCATTTCCTTGATGAAAAATGAATCTTTGTGTCTTCAGTCATTGTTCGTTGATGCTTCAAACTTTACGAGAGAGATGATTGAAGATAATAGATCACTTTGACTTCATAAACTATTTGATATCTCCCTTTCAAGCATACTTTCTGAAGTCCAGTGCTGCTTTCTGAAGGCCATTGCCTTGGTTCCTTATTCTTGATTTGATTTTCTTTCAATCGTGAGACATGTATGCCTACTTTGTATGATATAATATTCACTTTCTTTTAGACACATTCTCTTTTCATGAGATAAAACATGTTTGCATATGTAAAATGAAATTATTTTCGTTTCAAGTGTATATTATGTAATTCGGAAGTCCCTGTTATACTTTGCCAAGAAACTCAAGGAAGATATTAGACATTCTTCAGAGTATTTCTTTAAATTGGCTTTGTTGTTATTCCAAACAAATAAGCATATAGGGTTCTGGAGCTAACAATCTCCCCCTTTTAGATGATGACAAACCAATTTGAAGAAAATCTTTTGAAAAGATAATTTAAAGAAATATTGCAGAAATATAAACATGATATATCATCTCTTTCAACTCTATCACTTAGAGATTTCCAGGAAGTTCTTTTTCTTAAGGCATGACAAAAACATTTTTGGCCTTAAGTGACTTTCAATCATAGTTGTTTGTTGTTTCGCTTGAAACATAGAAAAAGCTTAACACACTTTCTAAGAGGGTACCAGAGCAATATGTTAAAGAGAAACCGATTAAACCATAAATATACAATCAACTTGATTTTTGGTCAAAAAGAGAAACTTTCTGAGGATCTTTGTACTTCACAAGTAATACTTTTTATATATTGTCTTGATTAGCTCCTTTTTCAGCACGTTTCTGACCAACCATCCTTTTCAAGAAAGTGCATGAATTGAAAACATTAGAAATAGATCGAGCATGCATAATCAAAGCACAAATATAAACAATAGAAGTAGTATATAAATCACAGTTAAAAAGATTTAGAGCACATTCAAGGCAAAAACAAAGAAGGAAAACGTAAATTGTTCATAAACAATATGTAGTATGCTAAGAGAAATTTCTGAATATGCTCCCCTTCAATTCAAACTCCCCTTGTATTTCTCAGTTCAAAAGTATTTTCTTTAGTATTCTTCTCCCCCTTTGTCATCAACAAAAAGAAAGGAGTGTGCTAGAACTAGTAGCACCATCATCAGCCCTAACGCCTTACTTCACGAAGTATCTCCAAGAGCAATACTTCATGCCTTCGAGACATAGCTGCTAAATCATTTAAACGATCGTTGATAAGGCGTTGTTCTTGCAGTATCAGTTGAACTTTTGTGTAGTTTGGCTGTGTTGCTGGTGGTAGTTCACTCGATGAAGGGTTAATTTCCTAAACAAAAGGATCAGGTAAAGGTGAGGCAGGAGGTTGTTCTGCCCTTAGAAGAGAAGCAGCAGTAGTAGAATTACTCTATGAAGATTTTTCCATTTTTGAAAAGGATTCTTGCTCAGAATATGTCGTCATGCTATGATCACTAGGTGAACCTCCATATCGGATGATTATCTCAGGTTTCTTGCTATCATCTGAGCTATCCTCAAGAATAATTATTTTCCTCTTTCCTTTTATGACTTTAGCTTCTTTGGCTACCTTTTCAACAGTTGTATCTCTGATGCTCAAACTCTATCTTCTGACACCAGAAAGAGGCAACACTGATTGGTCTCCTTAGGGTTCTAAAAGAGTTGAAGGTATACTCTGTACCCTCCATATACTCATACCACTCATTTGCAAGAGGGTGATGCATGTGTTCAAAGATTTTGGTTAGCAGAATACTATAAGGAATAATAGGGTCTTTCTTTTCTTAGGAGAAATGGCACTCAGCATATGATAAAAAATTAATCGGGCAAGTTTACTTTTCTTTTTGTTAATAAACAAAAGAGTATCATACAGCCCATCTTAACCAATAGGTGGGCGCTACCTAATTGAGAAAGCAAAGAGAATTGAATGATTGTAAGACTTACCTTGCATCTGAGTTCAGCAATACAGTAGTGATTTCACCCGGATGATATCTTGGTGAACTGGTGAGACATCTAGAGACCTCTTCTGCTGAAACTCCAAGGATTGTGAACCAATCTGTTTCAGAGGAGCATCTGAGACCTTCATTAGGAGTATGGATGATGTTTGAGATATCCATGATGCTTAGTTCCATATCAACTCCTCTAATGTATGAGGTCAACATAGAGTTGGTCACCTAAACCAATTGGGAGTAGAAGGCAACAACCATCCCAGAGAAAACTCAGTTAGTAAAGTCAAGAAACCCTTTTCATCCCTAAAAGGAAACTACTTCTAGAAGGATGAGAACCTGAGCCATCAGCGTTTGAGTTAACCTTTTCCTAGGGACTATAGGACGATGAGAGAAGTTTTCCTCATAATGATCTTAATGTACCGATTCAATGAACATTTGGAGTGTTCCCATTATAACGATGCATCCCAAACAAAACTTTCATTCAGCCATGAATGTGATAGAATATTAAAGGTTGAGGCTTTGAGACAAGGAGAAGTTATAGAAAACAGAGGTTTATAGGTAAATGAAATGGTTTGGAGCTTAAGGTTTTAAGATAGAAGGCAGATGGTAAAAGGAGTGGTAAGGTGTGAGACGTAGGAGTTATTTAAGTGATGATGTGATATAACTGACTGAAGGTGAAGCGACATGGGAGAAAGAAAGTTTAAAATGAGAAGGAACTGTCTCGCCTCATCATCCTTCTTTCAGAAAGGTTTCTGACTCTTGAGTATACTTTCTAAAGGACTTTCTTTCTGAACTTCACTTCTCACTTTCTAACCCATTGATGAGCTCATCTTCCTATGCTGAAACTTCTTCCCATATGGACTTCAAGCCTCTTGTTCTCATATTTTCTTTTTGAACAACCCATGTACTGTCTAAGATACCCATATTCTTTCTGATTTATTTTCTGAACTTCAAGAATTATACCCGATCTTGTACACGTGAAGAGAGAGGGAGAGTACCCAAAGATGATTTACGTATGAAAAGCTATGTAGTTTTGAAAACAGCTAAGTTCAAAAACCTTTTCAAACCAAAAAATCAATTTTCAGCTAATGGCTTTGTAAATATATCTGACACTTGGTCTTCAATATTCACAAACATTAACTCAATATCTTTCTTTTGAACATGATCATGAATGAAATGATGTTTAATACCAATATGCTTGAATCTAGAATGTTGAATAGGATTCTTTACAAGATTTATAGCACTTGTATTGTCACAAAAGATAAGGATTTTAGAGTATCTCAAGTGATATCCTTTAGCTGATTTCTTATCCTCAGCATCTAAATAAAGTAGCTACATATTCAGCTTCAGTAGTGGAGAGACCAATCATGTTTGACTTTTTGCATGACCCGATGATCAAGCTTTCTCCAAAGAAGCAACAGCAACCGCTTGTACTTTTCATTTCAACTCTATCTCCAGCAAAGTCAGCATCACAGAATCTTACAATATCACAAGAAATACCTTTCTTGTACCACAAGCCAAGATTAGTAGTAACTGACAGATATCGAAGAACTCTTTTGATAGTATTTAAGTGTGACTATTTTTGGTTAGATTGAAATCTAGCACAAATTACCACACTTAATTGAATGTCTGGTCTATTAGGTGTAAGATACAATAGTGAGTCAATCATTCCATGATATTTACTTTCTAATACTTTCTCACCATTCTAATCAGCATCTATGATTTGAGATGGATGCATGGGGGTGTTCATATGTTTTGCCTGATTCATATTAAATCTTTTTAATAACTTTTTTGTATACTTTTCTTGATGGATTAGAATTCCTTCCTTTTGTTGTTTTATTTGCAAGCCCAGAATGAACTTGAGTTCACCCATCATACTTATCTCAAATTCGCTCTGCATTAATTTTGAAAACTTTTCACAAAGAGAATGATCAAACACGCCAAATATAATATCATCAACATACATTTAAACTACTAGAAAGTTATCATCTTTTTCAAGAGTAAAAAGATTAGTATCAACATTACCTCTCTTAAAACCATTCTTAAGCTGGAAGGTGCTCAGTCTATCATACCAAGCTTATTGAGCTTATTTTGGACCATAAAGAACTTTTGTCAACTTAAAGACATGGTTAGGAAGGCATTTACTTTCAAAACCAGGAGACTGCTTTACATATACTTCTTTAGAGAGAAATCCATTTAGAAACGCAGACTTGACATCCATTTGGTAGAGAGTGAACCCTTTGTAGACAGCGAAAGCAAGTAGCATTCTGATGGCTTCAAGTCGAGCTACTGGTGCAAAGACTTTATCATAATCAATTCCTTCTTATTGATTATAATCTTGTGCAACCAACCTTGCTTCATTTCTGATGACATTGCCTGCTTCATCTAGTTTATTTTTGAACACTCATTTTGAGCTGATAATGGTTTTTCCTTTTGGTTTTTCAACAAGAGTCCAAATTTTACTTTTCCTAAACTGATCCAATTCTTCTTCCATAGCATCCACCTAACTTTGATCATTCAAAGCTTCTTGAATGCATTCAGGTTCAATAGTGGAGATAAAAGGGCAGTTTAACACATTTCTAAGGGATGATTTGGTTCTTACCCCCTTAGAGATATCTCCAAGAAATTTGTTTTGAAAAACTGCCTTTAAATCAAAAACTCCCTTGTAGTTTCTTTAACTTTTACATTTTTCAGCTTCTCCTTTATCTTCAGATTGCTCTTTTTGATGATAAAAAATATCAATTTCATCTTCAGTTTTCTAAGATGCTTGTATTCTAGAGCTTACTGTTTAAAGCCTCGTCTTTCATCATCTTGCTATCAGAAGTGCCTTTAAGATGTATCTTTATAAAGCTCTCTTCTAGATCTTCAAGATCATTAGTAAAGTCTTTTCTGAGCTCTTTGAACTTGAGTCTCTTCAACGCATGATGTTCTCTTGTTGTAAACCCTGTAAGTTCTAGACACAGAAGAGTAACCTAGTAAGATGCCATCATCAGACTTTGGATCAAACTTGGCAAGTTTGTCCTTAGTATTAAGAATAAAACATGATGAGTTAAAGATATAAAAAAATATGATATGTTGGGTTTTCTGCCCTTCCATAGCTCATAAGGAGTTTTCTTAAGAATTGGCCTAAGAAAGATTCTGTTTTAAACATAGCAAGAGGTATTTACAACCTCTGCCCAAAAACCCTTTGACAAACCACATTCTACTAGCATAGTTCTAGCCATTTTTTGCCAGCTTCTGTTTTTCCTTTTAGCTACCCCATTTTGTTGGGGAGTTCTAGGTGTAGAAAACTCGTGAAGAATGCGATGCTTTTCACAAAACACATTAAAAGCTTGATTCTCAAATTCTCCTCCATGATCATATCTGATAAAACTAATTTGAGAATTTTTTTCAATACAAACAAATTTTGTAAAAACTTTGAATCTTTTAAAAACCTCATCCTTAGAAGATAGAAATATAACCCATGTAAATCTGGAGTAATCGTCCACTATAACAAGTCAATATCTTTTTCCAGCTAGAGTAACACTCTTGGTAGGACGCAAAAAGATCCATATATAAAAGTTAAAGTGGTTTAGTGGTTAAAACCACATGCTTGTTATGGAAAAAAACTTTGGTTTGCTTGCTTTTCTCACATAACTCACAAGTTGAATCCTTATCAAATGTGATCTTAGAAGGTCTTTAACAAACTCTTTCTAAGAAATCTCAGATGTAACGCCCCGATTTTCTGTCTGAGTGGAAAATGACCGAAATGCCCCTGAGGTCATTTTCGGCCCGGAATTCGAGGATGGCCAACCCAGCAGTCCTCGAAGGGCCAACTCAATGTTTGAAGGGGATTGAATGACCATTGAGTGGTTTCGGAGGCGAAAGTCTCATTTTTTGCAGTTTCGGGTCAAAATGACCAAAATACCCCTATAGTGTTTTACCCGGGTAAAGGTGCCGTTTGAGCCCGAAACTTTCCCCAGAGGTTTAAAACCATGTTTTTACATGTTTCAAAATATCTGTTTGAGTCCCGGCAGTCCCGGGCAATTTTAATGCAAAATTACGATTTTACCCCTAGAATAGTGTTTTTGAGCTTAATGATGTAATTAAGCAAACCTAAGCAATATTAGGCCCTAATCAAAAATTAATTAATTTCCAAAATTAATCTAGAGTCAAAATAAATTATTAAAATTAATTAGAACCTAAGATTGCTTAGATTAGATTTAAATCTTTTTTCTAAAACTCAAGATTTCACTCTTGGAATCTTGAATAGTATTTTCTCTCTCCAATTCCTTAAATCAAGGAATTGTGTCTAGAATTGTTTATACACTAAAATGAATTTATAACTCACTAATGATGCAAGAACACTCTTTAATTATGTCTTGACAACCTTAATTACCCATTTTTCTCACCTAAACACTTTCTTACAAATTCCTAATCTTAATCCTAATCAAAGATACACCTAAACATAACTCTAAACTACAATTAAAATGCAAGAAACCCTCCCCCCATGGCTGATGCATTTTGGCCCTCTCTCTCTCATTTACCACACATGTTGAATTGTTTCTCACTCAAAGAACCATGCTTGAAGCCATACCTTGAACCATACCTCACCATACTTTGAACCATACCTCACCATGCCTCAAGACCACATTATCTCACCTCATGGAACTCATGGGCTCCCTCCATTCTGATGGACGAACACCCTCCCCCTCCTTGCACCTTTCATTTGCTTCATTTCTCTATAAATAGCTTGCTTGGGTGAACTTGTATCATTTTGGGTTCATTTGCAAAGTGTAAGCTTTCAAAGAAACACTTCAAAGCTTCCTTTTTCTCTCAAGTTCAAGTCTTCAAGTTCTTCAAGTTCTTCATCCTCTTTTCTCATTCCAACCTCCTAATCACTAGGTAGAGATTTTCTTTCAAGAGTTCTTTCATTTAAAGTTCTTAATTTCTTTATGTGTTCTTAGTTTCTCTTGAATCCTTTCTAGAACTTCTTTTCTTTTCTTCTCCTCCTTGTTTCGCCCATGAGCCCTTTGAGAGCAAAGGAATGAGAGCTTGATGATGAGGTTCCATGATGATAATGTTCATCACTTGGATAATCTCTAAAGCTTGATCTTTGTTCTTAAGTTAAAGATGTTTTCTTTGTTCTTTCTTTTTGAACTTTGAAACCTTTCACTTGATGATGTTTTAATATGGTTAACATGAACTCAATGATGAGAGCTCATGATGTTGGTGTTAATGCATCATCAAGATCATGGTCTCTAGAGTTCCAAATGTTTCTTTTCTTCTCCAACAATTTCGATTTTTCTTCCTTTTCTTTCTTTAAGGTTTCGGCCACATTGGCCAAGGGAACTCACAATGGCTTGATGATGAGAGCTTCTAGATGATGACCATGTGTTCATCACAATGAGGCCTCTAGAGCTTGAGATTTAATAAAAATGTTATTTATGTTTACATTCCAAAAAAGGAAACTTTGTGTTTAAAGAACCCTTGAAGTTCACTCTTGTTTTTCTTTATCTTGTCATGATGAGTTTGGGTTGAGGATTAAGTTCCTTTAAAGTCTTGTATGAGCTCTAATAAGGAATAAAATGAACTAGCATTCATATTTAAATTTAAGCTTATGCATTACATATTTATTTTGAGTTTTGCATTCATATTTATTTTCCAAGCCGTCACCTAAAGTTAAAGGATGAAGAATGGAGTGCATCTCATATTTACATTATTGCCTAGCATATTTACTTTTCATCACTAATGAACGTAAAGATCTAAAATGAGGTTTGCACTATCACCTAACTAAATCTCAAAGCCTTTCTATTTCGGCCTTAAAGTCGATTGTTGCTGGGCCTAATGCACTAAAATAAAGAATTGAACTTGCATATTTATATTTCAAGCCTTGCATTTTTATATTCAAGTCTTGCATGTTTACTTTAAGTTCTCACTTTAATTTGTAATGAAGAATAAAAATGAAGTGCATAGCATATTTAAATTATGTCATCACTTAAAAGATCTTAGAGCTCAAAGACTTGCCCATTTTATCTCAAGTTAAAGTTTAATGAGGGAGCATTCTTTGAATGCATGATTTCGGCCATGAAGTGATGATGAACTTGGAATGAGTTTCATCTAGCTTCAAGGACCAATAAGTCAAATTTTAAGAATCCTTTTAAATCTCATGAATTTGTTTGAGTTTAAGACCAACAAGGTTCTATGAATTTAACCCTCTTTTAAAGAGGGATTAAGTGGTGACTGACCTAAGGATGTTTTTAGTCTCTTGACAAGATAAAATGGTTTGCAAAAGAGTTTTATAAGTCTTGAAAATGATTCCAAGAGAAACTAGTAACTTATGTGTTTTAAAAATATCAAGTTATGTATCTTTTTGGGATTTAATGTTTCGGTTCTTCCATGATGTGTTTGCTGCCATGTGATGATGTTTGATGTGTTTGAATGAGTAAAAATTATGTATGATGAAGTAGGAACATTTCTATGCAAGTTAGGAAAGAAACTAGCTTTCTAGGAAAACCGTAAAGTCAAGATTTAGCATAGTTTTATCCCATTTAGTTATGGACACTGCCCAAACTGTTTTAATGGGAATATAATCAGATTAGGATTGATTAATCATAAAAAATTTGGTTTCATTTGAAGTAGGAATGAATTTTGGCACCTATAGAGAAACTAGTAACTAGAAAACCGTAAAACCGCAATTCTAGAACTCTTAGAACATTTAATTCTTAGAATCTGTCCAGCGACTTTATAATGTAGATAACATGGTTTACAATTAGTTCTTTGATATAGGAATGACTCATAATTGGTTTAGGGTTAACTTATAGTGCCTTAGGCAAAGACAGAACCAAGAAAGGGTCTAAAACGCAAGTTCTAGAACCCCGTAATCATAAGTTTATGACGCTACCCATAAGGAATGATATTGTTCAGATTTAATAGAGAGCATAAATAAATGATAAGATTTGATAAGAGAGAACCCTTAGGTGCATAAACGTTTGGTAAGAGATGATAGGTTAACTACATCACAAGCTTAAGGCCCGTAAGGGTCAGAGCATAAAATACCGTAGGACTAAGAGCATAATGAATCTTTAATGTTGCTTGTGAAAGTATGAGGATGATTATGTGAATGCATGAAATTATGATGAAGGATGCATGTTTGACTGACTTATGTGGCATAAAGAAGAATTTGGAAGAAATTCAACATGCTATAGTTATGCCGTCGAATTTCTGACAAATTCGGGACTCAGAAAGTTTTGAAAACCTATGAAATTTTTATGAGGTACTAAGATGGGTTCTAGGATGACACCGGTTCAGCCGAGCACCTCCAGAGAACTCATGTGACATCGGTACCAAGATTTAATTCTTGGGTGACACCGGTTCGGCCGAGCACCCCTAAGAAATGCCCCCTAACCCGTACTGGATAAGTCGGGATTATGTTTATGATTATGTTACGCTTATCGAGATTGATAAGTAAGAACTAGTGACGACTAGTTGAGGTATGAGCTCATAACCTAGAGATGTGACACGTTGTGGGTAACACCGGTTCGGCCGAGCACCCCCAGAGCGCTTGTCTTTTAGGGTGGCCTATGAGGAAGTTATGATGATTATGTCATAAAGAGAATTTATTTGCCACTTTATGCCACTATTATGATGTTCGTAAGTATATGATGATTATTCTTGCATTAAGTAGAGCCATGTATACATTCTTTTATATGCTTGCATCCATGACATTAAGAATCATGCTAAAACGAACGGGCCTTGGCTAAATTATGTTTTAGAACTTAAAAATGGACTTAATGCATGCTCACTTATTTTGCATAACTAAACCTAAGGTTCCTGAGGACGTAGATGATGACACCTAGGTAGTAGGAGGCCCTACTGAGATTCTTTAGCAAGATTCTCACTCCCTCTATCTCTTTCTTTCCGTCACGTCTTCAGATGGCGACGTTCGTGGTTTTTGTGGACACCCCAACTTGGGAGGTACATCATGATCCGGACCACGGGTCATATCATTTTGTGGGCCGCTGCGTCGTTCGAGTGTTTATGTTCGTTGGACGGCCCTTCAGTCACCCCGTACATAGCCACCGATTCTCTCCTGTCTCACCCTATGGCGACGATTTCGTGTTCGAGCGTGCACGTCCTCGAGAGGAGTGGATCCGCCGCACCCCACCGACGGGACTACCCTTAGTATGTACCCCGCTCACCCTCATCATTCTCCGAGACGGACCCTTCGGAGGATTCTGCCACTCAGGTACCCTCCGAGGGATCCTCCCCCACTGTGCCGATGGACGTTGGGGAGGGTAGCGAGGCTTTCATCGCTCAGCCAGTACGTGGAGGACGGGTGAGGATGACTCTCTGCTGTGGAGCTCACGTCCAACCAATGCAGCGTATTGCCACCCCGGCCGAGATCGCCTAGTGGATCGGGTACATCCCTCCTTTCCAGAGAGGCCCGCAGTAGGAGACGACCATCGCGGTTCTGGCGCTTGAGCTCAACTAGGCTAGGATAGCCTTCTTTTGTCTTTGGGGCTATCCATTTGTAGGCGCACTAGAGTTAGGAGAGTTTCTTTTATCACCTTTGTTGTACTTTCGTTTCCATGTATTTTCATTCCAGTTGTACTAAACTAAGTCTCACCCTTTATGAGTGAGCATATCATATATATATATATATATAAAATTATGCAGTTCAATGATATTGTGATGTGCCTTTACTTGTCTTATGATATGATGAGATGATTGCTTTGCTTTCGATCACGTTTTATCATTTATCATGTCGCGCGGCTCTCACTTTGCTTTTATAATTCAAAAAAATTTTTACCAGTATTTCCGCTAAGTATTTTAAAGTAATAAAGAAGCTATGACGTAATAGACTAATGATTAACCTAATTATGTTCTAGAGTATTGGGTTAAAAATTAGGATGTTACATCAGAAATAAGCTTCATATGAGCACCCATAACCACTTATCATCTATGAAAAATGCGAGACATTTTACATTTTGATCTTTCAAGTCCTCCAAGGACAACACATATGTGTTATCATGCCTCTTTCCAAATAGAATTACTTGTTTAGAAATAGGAATTACTACTTTACAGGAAGGAACATCAAATATAACATTAAAATGTTGGTCATAAAACTGACTGATACTTGAGCCAGACCATTAACAAGCAAGACATAAGAAATTTAGTGAGAATCATCCTTACCAATATCTCCTATGCCTGTGACCTTAGCTTTACCTCCATCTACAAATCTTACTGATCCTGAGTTCTTAAGTCATAGATTTCTTAACCATCTTCTTGATCTGGACATGTGCCTCGAGCAACCACTGTCCATATACCATTTATTTTCATGTTCCACATGTGTCCTTAAGCAGACCTGCAATGAATACATTTTTTACTTTAGGTACCTATATCTGCATAGGTCCTCTAGAGTTAGTTTGAGAAGAAAGATATCTAATTTTTCTGACATATTTCTTTTCATAAAGTATTTGTTAGGTGGATGTCCCCTCTAACACCCTAGTAATTAACCAAATACACCTAGGTTGAATCTGATTAATGACTAGACTTTACTCCTTGCTTTGGTTCTTTCTTCATAATTTGAAAATACTTAGTGAAATTACGAGCCATTTTTTTTAAAAAAAAAACATATTTGAAAACGTGAGCCGAGTACAACGTGAACGAGTAAGCGGAGTATAATAAGACGTTTAAGAATATATCACATCATATCACTTTGGCTCCATCATATAACATCCATAAGCACATTATAACATATATTTACATATAATAACCTCACTCAAAGGGTGGGTTATGATCATACATCATTGTCTTATGAAAACCCATAAAAGAAAATATACATAAGGAAATACATGCCCCTAAACTAGATAACTCCATAAGCCGGGAAGGTTATCCTAAAATTAGGGTGCATGAACACACATAAATCTACTAAGAACCTTCTATGGCCACTGTCCTGGAAATGGGGGAATAAATCCGATCCACTTATGAGCTCCCTCGGGAGGGGACACATGAGATGCACCCAGTGAGAGTCGCATGGTCGGCCTTCTTGCTAACCTCGGCTGAACAACTGTTTCCTCACTACCCTCTCTTACACGTGTGGGAGTAGGAGCAGAGCTCTCAGAATATACATGAGTAGGAGTGTCCTCTGAAGGATCAGTTTCAGAATATCTCGTCTCGGGAACATACTCTGGAAATCCATGGACAGCAGATGAAGCGGGATAAGAACATAACATCCTTTCATCAAGTGGACGTGCATGTTCGAAAACCATTTCATCGCCATAGGGAGAAGTAGGAGAAAATCGATAACTAGGGACAGGATGTGCAAATGGATGACCTATGTAAATAAAAACACGAACTGCGCACCTCCCGTCAAAATGATACGAGCGATGCACCGGATCATAGTGGAATTCCTAAGTAGGGGTATCAACGAATAGAACGAATGTCGCCATTTGAATCTGGAGACAATGACGGAAATAAAGAAAAGGGAGTGAGAATCTTGCTAAAGAATTCTCAATAGGGTACCTCCTTCTACAGTGACATCATCAAAGTCCCCAGGAACCTCGGGATTATTCTTAAATAGTGAGCATGCAAAGATTCATTTTAAGTTCAGACAAATACTTAACCGAGGTTCGTCAATTTTTAATCATGCGTCTTATAATGCATCATAATCTTGACATGTCATATTTACAATGAACTTTTCCTTTATCATTATGTCATATTCCTCATCATTATTATCAAAATAACATGCATAAAAGAACGTCATATAATATTAGCTACACATGGACACAGTGCACATATTTCATTTCTTTAGTGCCTTAGGTGACTTAAAATCTTATCATCATCATTATTTTCCTTGGGCCACCCTATACTCCACCCTTTTGGGAGTAATTTAGGTTATGAGCTCATACTTTACTAGTCGTCACTAGCATATACTTATCCCTTTTGATAAGCTAAAGTCCCGACTCTACTCTTTTGAGAGAACGGGTTAGGGGGCTAAAATCACCTTTTTACCACCTATAGTCTGATGGTTCCAAAGGATCATTTTCTTATAAGTTTAAGTCACCATTAAATCTTTGCATGTTATATCACAATACAATTCATAAACATCATAGCATTTTCTCATTTATAGTCTTAAGCTAGAATAATATATATCAACTATAATCATGCATCTGGGAGATTCCCAGGAAAGAGAGGTGGGTCATAATGGACACGCTTAAATACCAAGTCTTTCCTTAGCCAGAACCTTTCCAAATTACACTTTTACAATGATACACTTTCTTCTAGCAATAAAGGTAAATTTTACATACTAAAGAATATTTCATGCATAAGCATTCTCATTATTTGCAACAACAACTATAACATGCAAGCCAGGAAATCATTCAATTATAGAACTAATTAGGTGCCTTCATGCAACATATGTAGTTTATCCCATATTTCTTTTGCCATGTCACAAGCAATGATTTTGTCGATTCAGCTTTGCTTAGTACACACGTGAGCAGGTATTTGGCTTTTGAATTTAATTGAACTCTGGCTTTCTATTGCTCTATCCACCTACTCCTTGGGATATCTCTAGATACTGAAGGTGCATCATTAGTTCCTGGAGCTTCCTCCCTTGGAACATAACCTCCTTCTTGTATAATTTCCCACAAGTTAAGATTGTGTATTTTATGAATAGCTTTATTCTGTCTCTCTAATAAGCATAATCTCCACCATCAAAGAATGGTGGTATGCTAATAGAATGACCTTCAACAATATGAATGTTTTGTATCATTTGTTCCTAGATCTTTTTCCTCTACGGTCGTTAGATTGCTCAACCTCTTAGAGGCAAAGCTTTGATGCCACTTGTAGGTAGAAAATCACACAAGAAGGGGGGTTAAATCGTGTTTTAACTTTACTCCCTCCAGTGAAGATCTGAAAAACTTTATCTAAAAGGCTATCAAGTTAAACTCGTAGCACAATGAAAAACAGCGTTAAAAACTTCAGAAATTAGGCTTTCTAAACTTGAGCAAATAATGAAGACGTATGTTAGCCTTTTTAAAACAAATATTGAATCAATAACAGATATGGAAATAAATGGAGATGAAGGAAAGAGAAGAACCAACACAGGAAGTTTTATATTGGTATGGCCAACCAGCCTACATCCAGTTCTCAATAACCATTGAGTTTCACTGCCTCTTCCTCCAACTAAAGAAAGAAACAAAGATAGTCTTTCTAGTAGCCTTCTCAAGCTATGTTCAGTGACCAGTAGACAACCCCTACTCTCATACACCAAGTAGTTATTCAATAGTCTTTTCAAGCTGAAACCATGAGCTATAAAAACTCTTTTACAGTCATGTTGCAAGTAGTCGTTAATAAGCCTCTTAAACCCATCTCATACTAATCATTTTTAGATCAAGGATACAATGGTTATATGTCGAGGTTGGCACTCAAACTAACCTACACTTAAGATTTCTTTGGATATACGATGAAAAGAACTTGAAAATCTTGAATGATTTCTCTCTAAATTTTCTTACTTGGAAAAATGTATGATCTATAAAATCTAGAAATAAGATTTAATGTACAAGGAAAATGATTTACAAATAGTGAAGAATAAAGATATGAAGGGAAAACTTGGTAGCATTTCAGCTCTCTTTTCAACGTTAAGTCCGATATCTTTGAGGAGCACAACATCTCTATTTATAAAGGTATTTCCTTGAGACTA
Organism: Dalbergia cochinchinensis; assembly: GCA_031216125.1. Classification (NCBI taxonomy): domain Eukaryota; kingdom Viridiplantae; phylum Streptophyta; class Magnoliopsida; order Fabales; family Fabaceae; genus Dalbergia; species Dalbergia cochinchinensis. The sequence goes on from CM062371.1 coordinate 29,222,321, forward strand.
TTGCCTTGAATCAGATCTTCCAGGGATACGTGTTGATCATCCATTTATGTCTTTTAAAAATGGTCTAGAAGTGTAGCCTTTCTGCTTGTCAGATCAGCTTATAGAAGCCATTGTGAGAAGAGATTTTTGATATTCTTCAAAAACTACATCTTACTTTCTGAACCATGGTTTCTGAAATCTTTCTTCTAGAATGTTTTGATAGTTGACTTCTAAGCAAAAGATATGATTGACCAGTTCTGACACCAGGATATGACTTTTTCAAAATTAAATTCAAATTTTTCCCTCATTCTTCTTGTTGAAAACACTATTTTACTAAGAGTGATCTTTCTGAACTTATCATTTCCTTGATGATGAATAAATATTGGTGTCTCTAATCATTGTTCGTTGATGCTTCAAACTTTACGAGAGAGATGATTAAAGATAGTAGATCACTTTGACTTCATAGATTATTTGACATATCCCTTTTAAGCATACTTTTTGAAGTCCAGTGCTACTTTCTGAAAACCGTTGCCTTGGTTCCTTGTTCTTGATTTGATTTTCTTTCAATCGTGAGACAAGTATGCCTATTTTGTATGAAATAATATTCACTTTCTTTTAGACACAATCTCTTTTTATGAGATAAAACATATTTGCATATGTAAAGTGAGATTATTTTCGTTTCAAGTGCATATTATGTAATTTGGAAGTTCCTGTTATACTTTGCCAAGAAACTCAAGGAAGATATTAGACATTCTTTAGAGTATTTTTTGTAACATCCCCTACTGCTTTATGGATTGACGACTGTCCCCACAAGCCATCACAGGTTTTTTCAACGTGCTTTGTCCTCACTCACACACTTCCTGGAAAACTTCCTAGGAGGTCACCCATCCCAAAATTGTTCCAAGTCAAGCACACTTAACTGTGGAATTCTTTAGTGATAGGCTACAGAAAAGAAGATGCATCTTGTTGGTATAGGTAGTACAAATCAATTCATATAAGTCATCATTAACTGTATAGTCCCATCATATACAATCATAGGATTCCTCTCATTCTGGTGTGTAATCGGCTCATTCATGTACCCCTTCGCTTAAAGACCTTGCCAGGAGCCGCACCTTGTCCATGCCTTTTTGCACTGGCATTCACTCCTGCCTTCATCACCGGGCACTACAATTTTCTTTAAATTGGCTTTGTTGTCATTTACATAGGATTTTGGAGCTAACACCATATGCTCATACCACTCATTTGAAAGCAGATAATGCAGGTGTTTAAAAATTTTGGTCAGCCAAGTCCCATAGGGAACAATAGCAGTTCTCCTTTTCTCTGGAGAAATGGCATTTAGCATGTAATCAAGAATTAGTCTGAGCAAGTTTACCTTTTTCTCTGCTAATAGATAGAATAATAACATTCAGTTCATTCCTACTAGTAGATGTGTGCTTCCTAGTCATGGAAGAAAAGTGAATTGAATGAGAGTGAAGACTTGCCATGCCCTAGAACTTAGCATTGCAGTGGTTATCTCCTGAGGTTGGTGTTTGGGAGAGTCTGTGAGGCAAATGGAGACCTCTTCTATTGTCATACCAAGAGACATAAACTAGTTCTCCTTTGATAAGAAAGTGACATCTTCGTTCAATTTCAAAGCCTTAGATGTTTGAAGTCAACACAGACTCGAATACTCGCACCAACTAGGAGTAGAATGCAGTCGCCATTCCCATTGAATATTCAATCACTGAGGTTGAAAAACCTTTCCCATCCTTGGAAGGCAATGACTTCTACTAGAATAAGGACCTGAGCCATCAGATCCTGTCATAGCTTCTTCCTAGGAGCCACAAGACACTGAGAGAAATGTTCACCATAGTGCTTCTAGTGTTGGGATTCACTAAACATGAGAAGTGTTCCCATGTTAGCAAAGCCATAGATGAAAAAGAAGGATAAGGAATTTGAACTTAAAAATCTTGAAGATAACAAAAGGTAGAAAAGAGTCAAGGTTTTGTGAAAAGAAAAGCGGTTTAAGTTGTAGAGGTGAAGGTTTGATGAATGAGGGTTTGCAATATCAGAGAAGAGGAAACGGTTATGGTTGCGTGTTTAGGGAGATGAAGGCAAAAGAGAAGTGTGAGGTATGGGGGTTTTTAAGTGATGTGATGTGACTGACTGAAAGTGGAACGACGTGGGAGAAAGAAGCACAAAAGCGTGGGAATAATCCTGCCTTTTCATCCTTCTTTTAGAAAGAGAAATTTCTAACTCTTGAGATCACTTTCTAAAGGAGTTACTTTCTGAACTTCACGATTCACTTTCTAATCCATCGGAGAATCTTCACATACACATCAAAGGCTTATCTTCATATACTGGATTCTGTGACCCCTTATATTCCTTATTTTCTTATCCTTATCTCTTCTTTCTTACCAACCCATCTTTTTTGGATCAACCCATCTACTTTCTGAGCTTGCAAACTGTAATTTTGATACTTCATCCTGACTTTCTGAGGTTCTGACCAAACAGCCGATCTCGTAGATTGAACTTCTGCTATCTTGTAAGCTGGCATTTTTATATCTTCAAAAAGATACTAGGTCTAGCAGACTGATGTCTTCTGATGGTTTGCTAGGTCTTCAGATGGAAATTATGAAGAAAGGATGCCCAAAGATGTTTTTTGCATGAATGCTTATGCAGATGTAAAAATTTTGAACACAAAAACTTTTTAAAAAGAAAAAACACAAGAGATCTTTAGCAACAAATATTGTGACTACATCTGACACAAGATCTTCAATATTCACATCTACTAACTCAACATCTCTGTTTTGAATAAAATAAAATAGTTTTACAGCAAGCTTGGACTTAGAGTGCTGGAAGGATTCTTGATAAGATAAATAGCACTAGTATTATCTCAGTAGAAAAGATTTATGAAATACCTTAAGAGATAATCTTCCAGCTTGTTCCTTATCCATAGCATCTGTGTACAACGAGTCAAAGCAGCTACATGTTCAGATTTTGCTATGGAGAGAGCAATGATATTCTGCTTCTTGCATGATCTAGAATTAGACTATTTCAAAGAAGCAGCACCCACCACTTATGCTTTTTCTTTTAGCCCTTTCTCTGGAAAAGTTAGCAGCAGCAAGTAGCATACTAGTATAAAGGTTTCATCATAATTAGCTCTCTTTTGATAGCCATAACCTTATGCAGCCATGCTTGCTCTATTTCGAGAGATGATGTTAGTTTCATCCAGATTGTTCTTGAACATTGACATGTACTGATGATGATTTTTCAACATGTTGTGTAGACCTTGCCTTTCTCAAACTTGGTCAGCTTATTTTGCATAGTATCCACCCAATTTTGATTACTCAAAGCTTTTTCAATGTACTCGAGTTTAATAAGGGAGATGAAAGTACAATTTTGACATATTCCTAAGGGATAACCTGGTTCTCATACCCTTGGAAATGTTTCCATGAACTTTGTTTTGAGGAATTGCCTTTAAACCAGAAACACTTTGTAGTTTCTATGACTTTCAGGTCCTTCAGGTTCTTGTTTATCTTCAGGCTGCTCATCTTTGACTTCAAAAAAGGTTACGTTCTGATATCTTTGGATTTCTGAACATACTTTCTGAAGTATTAATGTTTTGGAGCTCACATTCTGACATTTTTGCTTCATTTACTTGCTTTCTGGAACTGCTTTGAGATTCATTTTCTCAGGACTTTCCACAAGATTATCGAGATTATCAACAAAGTCTTCTTTAAGCTTGTTCATCATCATACTTAAGCAATTCTGAGTTATTATCCTTCATGTTCTTGATTAACTCTCAGGTTCAGAACATGGTATTCAAAATGATCATCATCTATATGTTCCTTGATACTTCATCTCATGAACCTTTTCAATATACCTGCAAAGAGAATAGTTTTAATTTTGGTACCCAAACTTACTCGGGTCCTTTTGGTTAGTTTCAAAGAAAGAGATTTTCCAACCTTTCTAATAGATTTCTTTCTTAAAAACCATTTGTCAGGTAGGTATCTCTTCTTGTGGTAGGGAGAGAAGAAATAAGAATTAGAGAAAATAAGAAATAAGAATTATATCCCAAACTAGTTTTTGGAAACAATAGACTCTGACCATTTTCACAAAAATAAAGATTTTGAATTATATCGAATGTTCTAGGTCAGATCTAAGAAGCCATGAAGTCCTCTTAAAAATTCATAAATAACTGTCTTATATTCTTCACATTTATTTTTGGAGGCTTCAGTTTTATAGAACTTGAGAAGAAGAAAATCTCCTTGTAATATATCTCACTTTTAGCTTTCTAGCTTTGGGCTTGATCTTCTCGAGTTTCATAGTAACCTTATGAGTTCCTTGACTTGTCTGATATATATAGAGAAATAGGCTTGAGAAACTTCTAGCCACTCATAATTTAATACAATTAATACATGATATGAAGGATTAGATGCAGATACATTTACTTTGCACATCCCTATTGAGGTGCGCTCAGTCATGGAATGCAAAGTAGCAACATCTTCTAACTCATCATAACTTTCTGACTCATCCTGTTCTTTTTCAAGTTGCTCCAGGTAGTCACCATGCCATGGATAGTAGACTTCTTTTTTAGGATTTACCCTTGCCCTTTCTGACTTTCCTAAGATTGATGTATTTTATTCCCTTAGTTTAGCCTTCTTAGGTTTTTGACATTTTCAACAGATATAGAGTTTCATCTCAATTTCAATCTCAGATTCTACATCAGATCTATCCTCTTAAAATGAGGTTTCAACAGCTTTTATAGCCTCTGCTTTGCAATGCTTCCGATGTGATATCATTAAGGCCAAAGACTTTTGAGACGATTGAGAAAAACTATAATTAGCATGCATAGACCATCCCATATTTTCTTTCATGTGTCACAAGCAACAAATATATCATATTCATCTCAACTTAGTACACATAAGAGCAGAAGCTTGGCTTACGAGTTTAACTAAACACTGGCTTTGCTGTTCTAGCCTTCTTATATCTTGGGACACCTTTCTAATGTTAAGAAGCTTTTTTAGGTCTTAGAGAGTTATCAGACTGGATCGTCAGTTGATAAGAAGCTTTTCTACTGTGTGGATTCATACCATTTTGTCCCTCAAATCTTTGTCCTCTGCAATCATTGATTGCTCAACCCCTCAAAGGCCTTGCTTTGATACCATTTGTAGGTGAAAATGTGCATGAGAAGGGGGTTGAATACTTGTTTCTTTTTGGATATCTAAAACTTTTTACAAGAATACTATCAAATATAAAACTTGTAGTGCAGCAGAAATACAATTAGTAGTTTCAGAAACTGGATTTTTGAAGTAAAAGATAAATTGCATAAAGGCTTAAAGCATTATATCATTTTGAGTTCAACAGTATGGCATGGCAGAGAAAGATAAAAGAGTCCAAGGAGAAAAAGATGTGGTACAAAAGATTTTATATTAGTTCAGTCAAAACTGCCTACATCTAGTACTCAACAAATGTTACGATTCCACTAAAACAACTTTCTTAACTTGAGAAAGAACAACTAGATAGTCTTTACATTAGTCTTCCCAAGCTCTCATTTGTGATCAACAGACAATTCCTACTGTCACAAATTGAGCAATCATTCACCAACCTCTCCAAATTGAACTAAGTAGTTATTCACTAGCCTCTCCAGACTGAACCAAGTAGTTATTCATCAACCTTGCCAAGTTGAACCAAGTAGTCTTGTATAAACCTTTCCAAGCTGACACTTGTGACCAGTAGACAACTTCTACTGTCACTATCCTGAGTAGTTATTCACCACCCTCTCCAAGCTAAACCAAGTAGTTATTCACCACCCTCTCCAAGCAGAACCCATGACAAGTAAACAACCTGTTACATGTCCCATTGAAAGTAGTCTTTAACTAGCCTCTCCAAGCTAAACCATGACCAGTAAGAACACTTCACTGTCACATTGTAGGTAGTTTTACATTAGCCTCTCCAACCTATCCTACAGATCGAGGATACAAAGATTTTGTGTTTAGGTTGCCACTCAAATTAACCTACACTCAAGTTTCCTTAATATATACATGAAATACTTGGGAAAACTTGATTGACTTCTTTCTACCATTTCTTCCTAAGAAGAATATATATCTATTTAAGAATGTAGAAAGAAGATTTTTACAAGTAAGGAATGTGATTATATAATGATATGAACCTTACTGGATATGAGGAGAGATTTTTACAGAATTACCTCTTTTTTACATAGAGTCTCTCTCTCTATATGTTTGAGCACAGCATCTCTTATTTATAAAAGGTCTTCCTTGTGACTGTTACCCTTAATCAGATCTCCAAGTGATGTGTGTTGATCATCCATTTGTGTCTTGAAAAGTAGTCTAGAAAAGTAAGCTGACAGTTTGTCAGATCTATTGCAAAAGATATTGTGGCGTTGAGGTTTCTGATATTCCTTCAGAAACTACTCTTAATTACTTTCTGAATGTGGTTTTTGAACTTTTTCTTCTAGAAGCTAGGAAAGGTTGATCCAGTTAGCAAAAGAGATGACATGCTAGGTCTAACACTGAGTTTAACTCTATATTTGAATTTCAAATTTCATATTTTCCCTCCTTTTTCAATAACGTTTAGCGCTCCACGGTGAAGTGATCTTTCTGACGTGTATTATCAAATCCTTGATGATTCTTTGATTGTTAGGTCTTCAATCCGAGCTTTGTAATGATGAAAGACTTGCGATTAGGCTTATTGAAGATAGTGTAACACCTAGTTCTTAGAGTTTGCTTGATATCTTCATTATAAGCGTACTTTCTGATATCTAGTGTTACTTTCTGAAGCCTCAAATCTTGATTTCTTGTAGCATTGATTTCTTCTTCAAATTGTTAGCTATTCTTAGCTCGAATATGGATATAATTTTCACTTCTTTTTAAATCATATCTCTCAAAATGAGATAAAATATGTTTACACATGAATAGTAAATTTTATCCTTATTTAAGTAAGCATATTGCTCTACTAAAGGATAGAACCTGTTTTAATCCTTCAAGAAATTCAAGATAACCATTAGTCATTCTTCAAAGCAGTTTCTTTAAATTGGATTTATTGTCATTCAAAACTCTTTAATGCTTCTTGTAAGGGTTTTGGAGCTAACACTTTATTCCTCTCAGTAATTCCCTATTCTTAAAACATACTAAAGTCATAAAAAGGGAGCTATACAATCCTATGTTCATCATTCCTCAGTTCTCGTAAATAAACATGAACTTTACATCTCATATCATCAATCATAACAACCTCTGATTTTCATAATTGACTCAAAAGCATGAATTTAATCATTTAAGGAAATCATAGTTCAAATATGGTCCTATACATCTTGAAAAACATAACTTTAATGAGTAAATCAGAGGAAACATTTTTCTATTTCTTGTACGTTTTTACATAATCCTCATAAGATCCATATTCAAGTCTTTAAACACTCTGTAACACTAGAAAATAATGATATAATGACCAAAAATACGGTCATGAGATCAAAAACACTCACCTGGAGGGGTGGAATATGATGTACAAACACCAAGGGAGCTATAAGGAACGAGGATGGCACCAATATTTGCCATAATAACCATAAACTCGAGATTAATCTATGGGTATCTCTAACAATCTTTAGATAACTATAATCAACTCTAAGAACATTAGGGGATCATCCCACTTAATAATAATAAGAGAATAATGACACCCAAACTAAGAGCATAAAAAGAATGGAGAGAAAAAAGATATAATCTATCAGCAAATACACACCTTGAAGCTTGGGGGAGGTAAATCTAAGTGGGGTTAGGAGTGTAGGAGGTGGAAGAGAGATTTAGAGGTGAAGGTTCAAAGAAATGGGGTTTCTCATGAGTGGAGGGAAGGATTTTACAAGGTAGAGGTTCTGGTAAGTAGAACGGCATCGTTCTCACTGTTCATGCTGCGGGGGCATCGCTATAGCGGTCAAGGCATAGAAAACACACAACTGCTATAGTAGTCATGAGCACAGGCTAAGGGATTTCAGGCACTTTGTCAACCACTATAGCTATCTTGGACCACTATAGGGGTGTCAGATATATACCAGCATAGCCGCTAAAAGGTCACTCATGCATTTAGGGCCTTCCCAGCAACACGGATGATCCCGAGGGACCCTAAGGCCTAACCAAACTTGTCTATGGATGTACTAGAGGTATTACAAAGTAAAGAGATGAAGATAAGGTAAGTAAAAAGTGTGGAGGCAGTCTTAGAGCAAACGTAGAAAATCCCCTTTAACCTAGTCTAAGGAGGTATATATAATATATCATCACAATGTCCAAAATAGGGCCCAAAATAATAAAAAATGGTGTTTTCTAAACTGATACTATCATAGGGGACCGCTATAGTAGTCTGGGGACAATTTTGGCTCATTCTTGCTATCTAGTGACCAATATACTAGTTCAAGATTGCTATAGCAATCTGGTACTCATGCAGATACCATTTCATACACTTCTAAACCCATTTTGAAGGAAAAATGTTCAAATTAGATCTTGAGCCTAGAAATAGAACTTTGAATAGGCTTTCCAACTCTTCAAGAATCACCTCAATCGAATATTTGTAGCTCTATATATTACCAAAATACTAATTGAGGGTTAAACTAGATAACATTAGAAAATTAGCAATCTTTAATCCTGCAACACAATTTTCACCAAGAGACTCTTAGAACTGGATTTTGGGATAAACATGAAAGTTATAAAGAAATTCTTGAGCTTTTCAAAACATCTTTGTTTACCTCAATCCGATCCCTATAGAGATAGATAAAATTTTTTTATTACAATACTTCCTGTAAATTAGCTTCAAACAACTCATATTTTGGTCCCTAAATTCTCCCAAATTTAACACTGCTGCAAGCTCTATGCACTTTTATGGTCTTAATACACCAATATGGGAAGTCCATGCAAGCGAATATCACTCACAAAAGAAGATTAAAAGCACAAAAAGCTCCAAAATATATTTATTTATCAAATAGTGCAAAGAACCATGATTTTATTCAATGATACCCAATGAGAACTAAATGCGATTCTACTAAATGTCAACTAATTAAGCACACAAATGATGCAATATGCCTAAAGTTATAGAGAAAAGGGAGTGCATAAATGTAACTTATCAAACTCCATTTACAGCTATTATGCTGCTGAATTTCCACTGAATTTCCACTAAATCTATGGACTTAAAGAAAATTTATGCAAAGTATATTAGCATGTCTAATTTTAATGACATTTGACATATGCTCATTTTCCTTATATTATTATATAAGATCATCATGTGCATACTTAATGTCTCATCATAATTTACAAGATCTTTTACAAGTATTGTCCATGCCTTATAGTATTTCATGAGGTCTGCTCATGATAAGTTAAGACAAGGCAAGAAAATGATGTTTTTCCCCTCTACTACCCTATATTAAGCCTAACGATGACTAGTTTGGTTGAACTCATCTTAGATGACCAGTAAGGTAGAGTTTTGGTGGTTATTTGTAAAAATGTCGGGGAAGTGATGTGGTTAGCTTAGATGGTTATTTAAAAGGGTAGCTATTAAGAAAAGAACTTAAGAGTTCAAGTATGAGAAAATAAAGTATCATGGAATCTCTTGCATTCCCATGCACATGACATGCTATGGACTTATTATGCTTATCATGTCACACATTCCTTTACTATCATCCAATTACATGATTTTGAATGTTAAGTCACCTAAAAAAGTAATGTAGTGGGATATGTTATGTGATTGCCTTGTTATTATACGTAATCATGTGATTTATGTGCTAAGTGATCCTAATTCTTTAACTTATCTCATGCTTATACACTTAGCCCTATATTGTGTTTTAGATTTGAATGCTACAAACTGATATTGTGAATATGCTTATGTTAATTATATATGTTACTTATGCACATGAGAAATCTGTTGTATTCATGATATTAACATCTATACTAAAAGACACCCACTTCGAATAAATAATTTTGAGAAGTTTAAAATTGAACCTTATGCATGTACACCTTTCACAATGACAATCGAAGTAGTTGCGGATGACAATGATGACACTTGTGTTAGGATAGGTAAGCCTTATTAAAAATCTTGAATAAGTTTGTCATCTCTCTCTTTTATTCTGTGTCGTCTCCATACGAGGATGATGGTGCTATTCATGGTCTTCCTTGATATGCGAATATGGGAGTTGTGTTACGAACTAGATCAGAGTGTGCAGTCAAAGTGTAGAGATAGCCTTCTTCTGTGCAGTAGGTTTAGGGGTTATCCTATCTTTTATGCACATTTGTAACATAGTCTTTTGGTGGATGCACACCTACAACTAGTTTAATTATGTTTTAGTTATGTTTGCTATTAGACTAGTATACGTTAGCTCCAGAACCCTGGCAAAGATATGTTAATTAGTTTTGAATAATAACAAAGCCAATTTAAAGAAAAATACTTTGAAGAATGACTAATAGTTGTCTTGAGTTTCTTGTAAGATTATAATAGGATTCTATCATCTAGCAAAGACCAAGATTTACTCAAACGAGGATAAAATTCACCCTGCATGTGTAAACATATTTTTCTCATGATAAATGATATGAACTGAAAAGGAAGTGAATGTTATATCCTTATTCAAGCTTGAGATAGCTAACGATTGAAGAAAATATAAACGATGTAAGAAATCAGGTTTCATGCCTTTAGAAAGTATCATTAGACTTCAGAAAGTACAGCTGAAAGGAAGATCTCAATCTATCTAAGAAGTCAAAGTGTTCTACTATCTTCAATCTTCATATTCATAAAATTTAGATCATCAACTAATAGTGCTTAAGACAAGAAGACTCAGAATTCATCAAGGAAATGTTGCTGCACTTCAGAAAACTCATACTTAATGAAATAGTGCACACTACAAGGAAAACAAGGGAAAAATTTGAATTTTAAATTTGAATTTTAAATTGAAAAGGTCAAATCCCAGTGTCAGAATCGGTTAATCATCTTTCTTGCCTTTGAAGTCAACTATCCAAAAGCCTTAGAAAAAAAGTTCAAAAACCTTGACTCAAAAAGTAAAAAAGTAGTTTCTGAAGGCTATCAGAAACCTCAATCTCCACAACGGCTTCTACAAACTACTCTAACAAATAGATAGGCTATGCTTCTAGACTATCTTTCCAAGACACAAATAAAAAATTGACACAGGTCCCTGAGAGATTTGATCAAAGGCAACTATCACAAGGAAAAACTTCTATAAATAGAGATGTTGTGCTTTCAAAAAAAGATGACTGAACGCTGATAAAAAAGGGCCTAAAACACTGCAAAATTGTTTCCTTCTTGTTCGTATAAAGTTCTTTACTGCTTGTAATCATTTCCTTGTTTTATAAAATCTTCTTTCTACTCTCTTCATTGATTATATGTTCTTCTAAGGAAGAATATCTAGAAAGAAATCATTCAAGTATTTCCAAATCTTTCATTGTAAATCCAAAGAAATCTTGAGTGTAGGTTAGTTTGAGTGACAATTCAAACATATAACCTTTGTATCCTTGACCCAGTAGTGATTAGTATGAGATAGCTTGGAGAGGCTTACCAAAGACTACTTGTACCGTGACAGTAAAAGAGTTTTACTGGTCACGGTTTTAGCTTGGAGAGGCTAGTACAAGACTACTCGATTTAGCTTAAAGAGGCTGATAAATAACTACTTGGTTTGTGATAGTAGGGGTTGTCTACTGGTCACTGGACATAGCTTTGAAAGACTATTGCAAAGACTATCTTTGTTCTTTCTGAGGTTAGAGAAAAATTAATAAAACTCAATAGTTGTTAAGAACTGGATGTAGGCAAGTTGGCCGAACCAATATAACCCTTGTGTTGTATTTCCTTTCTCCTTCATCCTTTTTTATTTCTATATCTGTATCTATTCTAGAAAAGTTTTCTTTGTTTATCTGTTACATATTCAGTTCAGAAAGTTCATTTTATGAAGTTACTAACATTATTTTCTGCTATACTTCAAGTTCATAACTTGATAATCTTGATAAAAAAATTTCAGAAGTCCTTTAAAGAAAAGAAAATGAAGTACACAATTCAACCCCTTTCTCGTGTGGTTTTCCACCTACAAATGGTATCAAAGCTCAGCCTCTAAGGGGTTGAACAATCTAACGACTGTAAAGGACAAATATTTAAGGGACAAATAGCACAAAATATTCACATAGCTAAAGGACACTCCATAAATAGACTGTAATTTTGTGGAGATTATGCTAACTAGAGGGATAGAATGGAGCTATTTATAAAATATTTAAGTCTTGACTTGTAGGAGATTATAGAAGAATGAGATTATATGCCAAGGGAGAAAGTTCTAGGAACAGATGATGCACCCTCAATATCTAGAGAAATTCCCCAGAGTAGGTGGACAAACCAATAAAAGGCTATAGTTCAACTAAACTTACAAGCTAAGTATCTACTCACATGTGCGCTAAGCAAAGCTGAATATGACAAAATCATTGCATGTGACATGGCAAAAGAAATATGGGATAGATTGCATATGCTGCATGAGGGGACTGATCAAGTGAAAGAAACTAAGATCAGTATGTTCGTCCATCAATATGAATTGTTTAAAACCACAGATTAAGAGAATATTGATGAAATGACCACAAGGTTTATGCATATCATAAACTAACAAAAGGGTTTAAGCAAAAGATACTATAACTCGAAAATGGTTAGAAAAATCTTAAGAAGCCTCCCTGCCAAATGGCTACCCAAGGACACAGCCATTGCTGACCTTCAAACTCTTGGCCTGGATGCACTCATTGGGTCATTTAAAACCTATGAAGTTCTGCTCTTTGAAATCCAGGGTGAATCCAGCAAAAAGAGCAAGTCTATGGCTTTGAAGTCATCTCATCAAAAGACAAATAGAAATAAGGCAATGAAAGTTGTTGAATCCTTTGATGAGGAGGATGAGATTGATAACAAGTCAAGTAGAGAAGATGGAAATGAGCTTTATATGCTTGTACGAAAAATGTCCAAAGTCTGGAGAGGAAAAGTAAAGAATAGAAGAGACACCAACTTCAGGAAGGACAGCAAAGGCAAGCTAAAGCCTGAAGGTGTCATATGTTTTCACTGTGGAGAGAAAGAACATTTCAAACCAAATTGTCCTAAACTTAAAGGACCACAGAAAAGGTTTGTGTCCAAGAAGAAAGGCATGCTGGCCACCTAGAGTAAATCAGAGGAGGAAAAGGAAAAATCAGAAGATCAGGAGGAGACGGATGTGGCTAATCTATGCTTCATGGCAAGATACTCATTAGGAAGTGAATCTGAGGTAAATGATACTGATCTTTCATATGATGAACTTTTATGAGTTTATGAAGAACTACTTGAAGATTCTCAAACTCTTTCTTCACATTATGTTAATCTGAAAAAGGAACATAAGAAAACTATTTTGGAACTCAAATGGTCAAAATAGAAGCTAAAAATCTAAGGCTTCAAAAAGAAGAACTAAAAGGAGAAAACAAAGTTTTAAATATAAAATTTACAGCCTTAGAATCTGAAGTTACAAGTAAAAATGAAAACACTCAGAAAGTCATTTTTGAGCATGAAAAAACTTCAAAGCTTCTCAAATCCGACCTTGCAAAAATGCTAAATGGATCAAGGAATCTTGATTTAATGCTCGAAAATCAGTAGCCATATTTTTTAAAAACTAGATTGGGATATAAGGAAGAGTTTGACAAAAAAGGAAAATCAACTCTCTTCAAAAATGAAAAAAGAAAGGTTACTTGTACCATCTGCTATAAGAAGGGACATCCACCTGATAAATGCTTCATGAAAAGAAAGTTTGTCAGAAAGGTTAGCAACCTTCTTCTCTGACTAACTCAAGAGGACACAAGAAATTATGGGTGCCTAGGATAAAAAAATGTGTTTGTTGTAAGTCTGTCAAGGACTCATGTGGAACTTAATAACAAATGGTACATGGACAGTGGTTGTTTGAAGTGCATGTCCGAATCAAGAAAATGGTTCAGAAATTTGCGACCCAAGAATTCAAGAGCAGTAAAATTCACAGATGGAGGTAAGGCAAAGGACACAGCCATAGAAGATGTTGATAAGGATGATTCTCACCAAATTTCTGATATCTTGCTAGCTGATGATCTGGCTCACAACTTATTAAGTATCAGCCAATTTTGTGACCAAGGCTTTAATGTCTTGTTTAATGCTCATGCATGCAAAGTAGTAAGTCCCAGCTTAGAACAAGTTATTCTACCTAGTAAGAGGCATGATAACACATGTGTTATCCTTGGATGATCTGAGAGATCAAAATGTAAAATGTCTCCTATCCTTCACGGATAAGTAGTCATGGCATAAGAAGCTTGGCCATGCTCATATGCTTATTTCTGACCTCTCTCAGAAAGATCTTGTTAAAGTTCTTCCAAAGATCCTATTTGACAAGGACTCAATTGAGAAAGGCATCCAAAGCAAAGTTTCTTTTAATAACAAGCACATGGTTTCAACTACTAAACTACTTGAGCTTTTACACATGGATCTTTTTGATCCAACCAAGACTGCAAGGCTTGCTGGAAAGAGATACTGCCTTGTGATAGTGGATGATTACTCTAGATTTTCATAAGTTATCTTTTTAGCTACTAAGGATGAGGTTTTTGAAAGATTCTAAGTTTTTGCAAAATGAGTATGTATTGAAAAAGATTCTCAAATCAGTATTATCAGATCTGATCAAGGAGGAGAATTTGATAATCATGTCTTTAAAGAGTTTTGTGAAAATCATAGTATCCTTCATGAGTTTTTTGCACTAGAACTCCCTAACAAAATAGGGTAGTTGAAAGGACAAACAGAAGCTTGCAGGAAATAGCCAAAACAATGCTTTTAGAAAGTGGTTTGTCAAAAGCTTTTTAGGTAGAGGTTGTAAATACCTTTTACTACATACAAAACAGAATCTTTCTAAGGTCAATCCTCAAGAAAACTCCTTTTGAGCTTTGAAAGGTAGAAAATCCAACATATCATATTTTTCATATCTATGGTTCATCATGTTTTATTCGTAATACCAATGAAAAACTTGTAAAGTTTGATCAAAGTCTGATGATGGTATCTTTCTAGGCTATTCTTCTGTTTCTAGAGCCTACAGGGTATACAACAACAGAACTCTATGCGTAGAAGAGACCATACATATCAAGTTCAAAAAGCTCAAAAAATATTTTACTGATGAACTTGAAGATCTAGAAGAATGCTTTGAAAAGATAAATCTAAGAGGGACTTTTGATAGCAAGATGATGAAAGATGAAGCCTCAAAAAATAAGCTCTAGAACACAAGTACTTCAAGAAACTTGCTCAAGTCTCCTAAGATAACATGAAGTAATATTTTTGAATAACAAAATGAGCAATTTGAAGATAAAGTAAAAGATAAAGAATCTTATAGTCTCTGATTTAAAGGTAGTTTCTCAAAATAATGTTCTTAGAGACATTTCCAAGGGAGTGAGAACCAGATCATCCCTTAGAAATATGTCAAGCTATGCTTTCATCTCAACCATTGATCCTGAATGTATTGAAGAAGCTTTGAGTGATCAAAGTTAGGTGGATGCTATGCAAGAAGAACGGGATCAATTCAAGAAAAGCAAAGTCTGGACTCTTGTTGAAAGATCAAAAGGCAAGACTATCATTAGCACAAAATTGGTGTTTAGAAATAAACTCGATGAAGCAGGCAAAGTTGTTAGAAACAAAGCAAGATTGGTTGCACAAAGTTATAATCAGCAAGAGGGAATTGATTATGATGAAACTTTTGCACCAGTAACTCGGTTTGAAGCCATTAGAATGCTGCTTGCTTTTGTGCCTACAAGGGATTTACTCTCTATCAAATGGATGTCAAGTTTGTATTTCTAAATGGATTCCTCATTAAGGAAGTATATGTGAAGCAGCCTCCCGGTTTTGAGAATGAAAACCTTCCCAACCATGTCTTCAAGCTTACGAAGGCTCTTTATGGTCTAAAACAAGCCCACGAGCTTGGCATGATAGACTAAGCACCTTCTTGCTTAAGAATGGGTTGAAGAAAGGTAATGTTGACACATGTAACACCCTAAAAATTATTTAAAAATTAATTTAGGCTTTACTAGTCGTAATTTCAAAAATCTGACAATTTTAGTAATGATGAGGATGGTCCAAGGGATTTGTAAAAAAAAGAAATGAATAGTAATCTTATGGACCCCACTGGCCCGTCGGGACAGCTAAAACCCTAGAATCGAGACCCGGAGATACCCGAAACTGAGAAATTAGGGGATTGAAATTAGAAATAGTAATGAATGCGGATTATATACCTGGAATTAATTTTCGGGCAATGTTTGATTACTTGGGTACACTGTTTTACTCGTTCGGTGAAATTTCGGTGTGCAATTTCTAATATCGAAAAATAGTTTATTTTTATAAAAAGGATAATGTTTATCCTTTATATGCCAAGTGTAAGGCTAAGATTTAATCTTGCTTTACAAGATTAAATCCTAGCCATCCATTTCTTAAAGAATTACACTTTGACTTAATAAATGTTAACTTTACTTCAAGATAAAAATAAAGCCACCAAGCTTACACTTGAAGCTTGTAATTCTTGGCCACAATTGCAACATACACAAACTCCATTGTTTTTTCTCTCAAACCCCTAATAACAAGCTTCAAGCTTCAAAAACTCTAGCCTAAAGTCACCAAAAGCTCAATCTTTCTTCACTAAACTTGTTCTACTCTTCATAATCTACCAATCTAACCAATTAGAATTTTAATCCATCACTATTTTCTCACTTTGAGCCATCATACATCACTGCCAAAGACAGCTTTAAGGGCCATTTGGAAGGATTTTGATTGAAGAAAAGCACTTGGGGAAGATTGTTCTAGGCAAGGAGCTATGAAGATTCCAGTAGGGTTTATTTGTTCTCTTTTATTTCAAAAATTATTCTGAAAATTCTGAGTGGTTTTATCCAAAATTTCTAATGTTATTGGTTGATAATATGTTGATATTGATGTATTAATTTTGGTGGAGTGTTTGTGTAGTGAAAAAATCATTTTTATCAAGAGAGATTTTGGATTGGTTTGCTGGATTTTCTGATTTCAATAGGGCATCATTTTTTCACGAATTTTCTGACCTAGTTAGAGGCTTTATATTGAGCTAAAAATTTTATATTATGTAGTTAACATGTTAAGGCATCTTTAGTAAAAATTTTGAGGTATTCTGGTTGCTTTTACTATATTTAAAAAAGCATGAATCGAAGTTATAACTGTGCTGCTTGAGATGTTGACTCTGAAGCTGTGAATTTTGCTAATTTTGTTACCATAGGAAATGATTGATTCTTCCTTTGAAATTTTTACAGTGAGTTGATGACATATTGAAGTGTAAGTTTGATTTTTATTTTTAATTGATTCAATCATTTTCTAGGGTTAAAAATTATGAGATTTTGGTTCTGAGTTGAGGCTGAGTGGTTTCTGACCACCAAGTTTCTCTAATTTTGTTAAACAAGTTAGAGAAGGATTTTCCTTTTGAAATTTTTACAGGGCCTTGTGGACACATTGAGGTGTCTTGGAGAATTTTTATAGCCCTTGTAATGGATGTTTGATAG
The DNA here is from genome assembly GCA_031216125.1 of Dalbergia cochinchinensis. Taxonomy (NCBI): domain Eukaryota; kingdom Viridiplantae; phylum Streptophyta; class Magnoliopsida; order Fabales; family Fabaceae; genus Dalbergia; species Dalbergia cochinchinensis. The sequence goes on from CM062371.1 coordinate 29,239,837, forward strand.
ACAGAATAAATCATATTCCTTAGGCATGAATTCTGCCAACATGCTATATTTGTGCTGAAATGAACTCAAGTATTGATTTGATGATATAATGACTCTTGCTTTAAGTATGATGAGTACAAATGCATGCTAGCCAATTTAAAGATTGAATTATGAAGTAAAAATAAGAATTACTTGTGATTGAATGCTTACATATGGCTTATGCATGCATTTGAGAAAAGAAAGTACATGATGCAATTATATGAGGAAGGAGAATGTATAAATTTCACTCGTGCATGTTCTGACATATGGAGAAAATAGAAACAAGACTTATGTGGAATGAGGGGAAGACAAAAAGAGGAACTTTCCTAGAGATAAAGGGGAAGGTAAAAAGAGGAACTTTCCTAGAGATAAAGGGGAAAGCAAAAAGAAGAACTTCCCTAGAGATAATATGAGTCGGTAGACGTATGGGCTAAGAATAGATCTGTGTGAGAATTGGAGAAAGTAAATCTAATGATCATGTATAGGAATGAGCTTAGTCCTGATAAGCAGTCTATTTCCCTTGTGTGGTGTGAACCACTATAAATACCATGTGGTATAAACTGTTCATTTTGGAGTTATCCATAGTTAATACTCGTCGGGTATACACTAAGTCTTTCCTATGTTGATAAAAAGAGAAAAATGCACCGAGTTGAGTTCTATGGCCACAAGTGAAACCAGATCGTTTTGACATAAGTTCAATACATTTAGCATATGCATACTCACATCATATTTAATTGCTTGATTAGGATTATTAACTATATATTTGAGCTTTATGATATATGTGTATTAAGTGATTGGTCATTTAAAAACAACCCACTTCAGAAATATGATTTGGAACTTTAAAAATGAATCATTATTATGTAATGCTTGATCATCTTTTCTTAATAAACTGAAGTGACTAAAGCAATGACAATGACAGATATTTTAGTACATGTTTTGGGGAGTTACCCTATTGAGAATTGTATAATTCTCACCCCTATGTGTTTTGTGTTCTCATGTCGTCTCCAGGTTAATCTAGACAATGATGCGGCTGCGACGTGAAAGAACTCAAGATTATAGTAGTTTAATAGTTGATGTTATTAATTTACTGTACTTAGTTGAAGTTATATGTATGTAAATGTAATAAAGAATGTATATGTATTAAAGCTCTTAGAAGAGCTTCCTTTTGTACTTAGCTATGTCTTCAATAAATGTTGTGTTTCTCTGTTATATATTTTAACCAAATTATGCTAGTTATTATACGATCTTATTGCATTTACTATAGTTATTTAAGCAAGATCCGATAATTTATAAGTAACAACTCTCAAATCTGATGTCATGACCTAAGGATGACATTGCACTTGAGAGGATGTTACAACACAACTCTTTTTACTCTTGAACAAGATAAAAATTTTCTGGTGGTTCAAATATATATTGATGACATTATATTTGGAGCTTCTGATCATTCTCTCTATGAAAAGTTTTCAAAATTAATGCAGAATGAATTTGAGATGAGTATGTGGGTGAACTCAAATTCTTCCTAGGTTTGCAAATAAAATAACAAAAGGAAGCAATCTTGATCTGTCAAGAGAAGTATATGAAAGAAATTTTAAAAAAGTTTAATATGGAACAAGAAAAACCAATGAGTACCCCCATACATCCATCTCAAATCATAGATGCTAATGAAAATGGTGAGAAAGTATCAAAAAGTAATTATCGTGGAATGATTAGTTCACTACCATATCTTACAGCTAGTAGACCAAACATTCAATTAAGTGTCGGAATGTGTCCCAGATTTCAATCTAATCTAAAGCAATCACACTTAAATGCTGTTAAAAGAATTCTTCGATATTTGTCAGGTACTACTAATCTTGGCTTATGGTACAAGAAAGGTACTTCTTGTGATATTATAAGATTTTGTGATGTTGATTTTGTAACATCCTCCCAAGTAGAATCTCATCATTAAGTCATGACATCAAACTCGAGAGTTGTTACTTGTAAATTAATGAACTTTTCCTAAATATCTATAGCAAGTTCAATTAATGCGTGTAATGACCAAGCGTAAATCTATTAAAATATATAACAAAGAAACACAACATTTATTGAATACATTACTAAGTACAAAAGGAAGTTCTTCTAAGAGCTTTAATAGATGTACATTCTCTACTACATTTACATACATATAACTATACAATAAAGTAAAAACATCAGCTACTAAACTACTGCAATCCCAAGTTCTTTCACGTAGTAGCTGCATCATTCTTTGGATCAACCTAGAGGCGACACAGGAACACAAAAACACGTAGGGGTGAGAATTATACAATTCTTAGTAGGGTAGTTCCCAAATTACACAATCATAATATCATCGTCATTGCTCCTGCCACTTCGGTTTATCAAGGAAACATGATCATGCAATACATATTAAAGATTCATTTTTGAAGTTCTGAAATCATCCATCTGAAGTGGATAGCTTTTAACAATTAATCACTTAATACACATGTATCATAAAGTTCAAACCTATAGTTAATAATCCTAATCAAGCAATTAAATATGATATGAGTATGCATATGTTAAATGTAGTGAACTTACCTCAAAGGAACCTGGTTTCACTTGTGGCCATAAAATTCAACTATGTGCATTTTTCTCTTTTCATTGACATAGGAAAAGACTTAGTTTATACCCAATGAGTATTTACTGTAGACAAGTCCATAATAGATAGCTTATATCACATGGTATTTATAGTGGATCACAACACACAAGGGAAATAGACTGCTTATTAGGACTGAGCTCATTCCTATACGTGATCATCGGACTTTATTTTTTCCTCTTCCGAATCCCATACAGATCTATTCCTAGCCGATACATGTATCGACTCAATATCTTTGGGGAAGTTCCTCATTTTTCCTTCCTCTAAAATATCTTTGGGGAAGTTCCTCTTTTTGCTTTCCCCTTATGTAACATAAGTCTTGTTTCTGTTTTCTCTATATGTCAAAACATGCATGAGTGAAATTTATACATTCTCTTTTCTTATATGACTGCACCCCATATACTTTCTTTTCTCAAATGAATGCATAAGCCACATGTAGGCATTCATTCACAAGTAGTTCTCATTTGTACCTCATAAACCAATCTTTAAATTGTCTAGCATGCATTCATACTCATCAAACTTAAAGTAAGAGTGATTATATCACCAAATCAATACTTGAGTTCATTTCAGCACAAATACATCATATTGACAAAATTCATGCCCAAGGAGTAGGATTTATTCTGCCTATCAAACATCCAGTGCAAGAGCTATAAAAATTCTCCAAGATACCTCAATGTGTCCACAAGGCCTTATAAAATTTTCAAAACAAAAACCCTTCTCTAACTATGTTAACAAAATTAGACAAATTTAGTGGTCAGAAACCACTCAACCTCGGCTCAAGAACCAAAATTCATAATTTTTAACCCTAGTAAATTATTGAATCAATTCAAAAGAAAAACATGGTTGAACTTTAAGATGTTCTCAATACTATATAAAAATTTCGAAGAAAATTTCAATAATTTGCTATGTTAATAAAATTATACAAATTCACAGCTTCAGTTTCCATAATCTGGGAAGCATAGTTACAATCTCGGTTCATGAATTTTTAAACATAGCAAAGTTACCCAGAATGGCTCCAAAATTTTACTAGAACACCTTATATGTTGGCTACATCCTATAAAATTTTTAGTTCAATCCAAAATCTCTAAATAGGCCAGAAAATTTGAACAAATTCCTTACTTGTTTTAGGCCAGGATTTTCCAGCAACAAGGTTCAAAGTATATGATTTGAAACAATAACAGTCTTTAACATGACCCAAGAAAAATCATGGGCTATAATTTTTCTAACACATGAAAATATGCACAACTATGCCATAAAATTTGTGAACCAATATTGCCTATACAGAAACTGAAATTCCAACAAGGTGTTCAAAAACTCCATTTGACAAAATGATTTTTCCACAACACCACACCACTTGACCAAAGTATACATCTATATACATGTGCTGTAACATCTCGATTTTTCTGTTTGAGAGGAAAATGACCAAAATGCTCCTGAGGTCGTTTTCGGCCCAGAATTCGAGGATGGCCGGCCCGGCAGTCCTCGAAGGGATAACTCAATGTTTGAAGGGGATTGAATGTCCTTTGAATGGTTTCGGAGGCGAAAGCCTCATTTTCTACAGTTTAGGGTCAAAATGACCAAAATACCCCTATAGCGTTTTTACGCAGGTAAAGGTGCCGTTTGAGCTCGAAACTTTTCCCGAAGGTTTAAAACAATGTTTTTACATGTTTAAAAGCGTCTATTTAAGTCCCGGTGGTCCTGGACAGTTTTAGTGCAAAATTACGATTTTGCCCCTAGAATAGTATTTTTGAGCTTAATGACATAATTAAGCAAACCTAAGCAATATTAGGCTCTAATCGAAGATTAATTAATTTTCATAATTAATCTAGAGTCAAAATAAACTATTAAAATTAATTAGAACCTAAAATTGCTTAGATTAGATTTAAATCTCTTTTTAAAACTCAAGATTCCAATCTTGGAATCTTGAATAGTATTTTCTCTCTCCAATTCCTTAAATCATGGAATTGTGTTTAGAATTGTTTATGCACTAAAATGAGTTTATAACTCACTAATGATGCAAGACCACTCCTTAAACATGTCTTGACAACCTTGATTATCCATTTTCTCACCTAAACACTTTCTTACAAGTTCCTAAACTTAATCCCAATCAAAGATACACCTAAACATAACTCTAAACCACAAGTAAAATGCAAGAAATCCTCCCTATGGCTGATGCAAGTTTCGGCCATCTCCTCCCCCATTTACATCACATGTTGATTTGTTTCTCACTCAAAGAACCATGCTTGACCCATACTTGCACCCATACTTGAACCCATACCTAGCCATGCTTTCTACCATGCCTTGGACTATACCTTAAAGAAGATATTTCCTCCTCCTTGTGCTGTAATGGCCGAAGCCCTCTCTCCCATTTACACCTCTCATTTTGTTTCATTTCTCTATAAATAGCATGCTTGGGTGAACTTGCATCATTTTGGGTTCATTTGCTAAGTGTAAGTTTTCAAAGAGCACTTCAAAGTTTCCTTTTTCTCTCAAGTTCTTCAAGTTCTTCATCCTCTTCTCTCATCCCAACCTTCAATCACTTGGTAAGGATTTTCTTTCAAGTGTTTCTTTCATTTAAGTTCTTAAACTCTTTATGTGTTCATAGTTTCTCTTGAATCTTTTTGGGAACTTCTTTTCTTCTCCTCCTCCTTCTTTGTTTCGGCCATGAGGCTTGAAGAGCAAAGGAATGAGAGCTTGATGATGAGGGTTTCATGATGATGTTCATCACTTGAGCTAACCTCTAAAGCTTGATCTTTGTTCTTGAGTTAAAAATGTTTTTAGTTCTTTCTATCTTGAACCTTGAAATCTTTAACTTTGATGATGTTTTAAAATGGTTACATGAACTCAATGATGAAGACTCATGATGTTGGTGTTAATACATCATCAAGATCATGGTCTCTAGAATTTCAAAATGGTTCTTTCTTGCTCTCAAGTTTCGGTTTCTTTCCTTCCTTTTCCTCTAAATTTCGACCAACCATCTTGGGTGGTCCAACATGATAGCTTGATGATGAGAGTTCTAGTTGGTGACTTTGTGTTCACCACAAAGAAATCTCTAAAGCTTGAGTTTTCATAAAGGTGTTATAAAGTTTATTCATGCTTATATTTTTAAGGAATGTTCTCTTGAGTTCTAAGAACTCTAGACCTCACTTTACCTTGTCATGATAAGTTTGGGTTAAGGTTAAAGTTCCTCTAAAAGTCTTGTATGAGCTCTAATAAGAAATAAAATAAACTCGCATTCATATTTATATTCAAGCTTATGCATTACATATTTACTTTGAGCTTTGCATTCATATTTATTTTCCAAGCTATCACTTAAAGTTAAAGGATAAGAAATGGAGTGCATCTCATATTTACGTTCTTGTCTAGCATATCTACTTTCCATCACTAAAGAACATAAAGATTTAAAATGAGAGCTTGCATTATCACCTAATTAATTCTCAAAGTCTTTCTATTTCGGCCTTAAAGTCGATTGTTGCTGGGCCTAAAGCACTAAAATAAAGAAATGAATTTGCATGGCATATTTATTTTAAGTCTTGCATATTTAAATTCCAAGCCTTGCATATTTACTTCAAGTCTTACATATTTAAATTTCAAGCCTTGCATATTTATTTCAAGTCTTGCATATTTAAATTCTAAGTCTTGCATATTTACTTTAAAGTTCTCACTTTACCTTGTAACGAAGAATAAAAATGAAGTAGATAGCATGTTTAAATTATGTCATCACTTAAAGACCTTAGAGCTCAAGGACTTGCCCATTTTATCTCAAGTTAAAGTTTAGTATGGAAGCATTCTTTGAATGCATAATTTCGGCCAAGTAACAATGATGAGCTTGGAATGAGTTCCATCTAGTTACAAGGGCCAACAACCTATGTTCTAGTGTTTTCTTTAAGTTTGATAAGTTTTATAAAGTTATGACCAACAAGATTTATGATTTCTATTCCTCTTCTAAAGAAGTATTAAATTGGATTACTAACCTAAGGTTATTTTTAGCCTCTTGATAAAATAAAATGGTTTGTAAAGAGTTTTATAAGTCCTAAAATGATTCCAAGAGAAACTAGCAACTTATATGCTTTAGAAATGTCAAATTATGTGTCTTTTGAACATTGAGCAATTCAGTTCTATCTTGATATGTTTGATGCTGAATGATGATGTTTTGATGTGTTAGAATGTGTAAAAATGATATATGATGAGCTAGGAACACTTCTATGCATGTTAGGGGAGAAACTAGCTTTATAGGAAAACCGTAAAGTTGGAATTTAACGTATGTTTAACCCCTTTAATCTTAATCAATGCCAAAACTGTTTTAGTATGATAACAATCAGTTTAGGATTGAATAATCATGAAAAATTTGGTTACATTTGAAGTAGGATTGAATTTTAGCACCTATAGAGAAACTAGTAACTAGAAAACCGTAAAAATGCAATTCTAGAACTCTTAGAATATTTAATTTTTAGAATCTGTCCAACAACCTCATAATATGGTAAACATGGTTTATAATTAGTTCTTAGACATAGAAAAGCCTCATAATTGGTTTAGATTTAATTTATAGTGCCTTAGGCGAAGACGGAACCAAGAAAGGGTCTAAAACGTAAGTTCTAGAACCCTATAATTGTAAGTTTATAACTCTGCCCTTAAAGAATGGTGCTTCCCAGATTTAATAAAGAGTATGAAAGATATTAAGGTTTGTTAGAAGAGAATCCTTATGTGCATAAGAGGTTGATAGAGAATGATAGAATAATTACATCTTAAGTTTAAGGCCCTTAAGGGTCAAAGCATAAGATACTGTAGGATCAAGAGCATAATGAGTTTCAATGTTACTTGTGAAAGCATAAGAATGATTATGTGAATGCATGGAATTATGATGGAGGATGTATGTTTGATTGACTTATGTGGCAAAAAGTAAATTTGGAAGAAATCCGGCATGCTACTTTTATGCTGTCGAATTTCTGACAAATTTGGGGACTTAGAAAGTTTTTGAAAAACCTATGAGATTTTATTTATGAGGTACTATGATGAGTTCTCAGATGACACCGGTTCGGCCGAGCACCTCTAGAGAACTCATGTGATATCAGTACCAAGATGTATTCTTGGGTGACACCGGTTTGGCCGAGCACCCCCAAGAAATGCCCCTAGCCCGTACTGGATAAGTCGGGATTATGTTTATGATTATGAGCTTATCAGGATTGATAAGTAAGAACTAGTGACGACTAGTTAAGGTATGAGCTCATAACCTAGAGATGTGACATGTTCTGGGTGACACCGGTTCGGCCGAGCACCCCCAGAATGATTGTCTTTTAGGGTGGCCTATGAGGAAGTAAAGTATGATGATTATGTCACAAAGTTTTCCCATATGAGATTTCAATTGCCACTTTATGCCACTATTATGATGTTCTTAATGTTATGATTACTATTCTTGCATTAAGTAGAGCCATGCATACATTCTTTAATATGTTGCATCCATGACATTAAGAATCATACTAAAATGAATGGACCTTGGCTAACTATGTTTCAAAAGCTTAAAAATGGACTTAATGCATGCTCACTTATTTCGTACACTAAACCCAAGGTTCCTGAGGACATAGATGATGACACCCAGGTAGTAAGAGGCCCTACTGAGATTCTTTAGCAAGATTCTCACTCCCTCTATCTTTTTCTTTCTGTCACGTCTTCAGATGGCAACGTTCGTGGTTTTTGTGGACACCCCGACATGGGAAGTGCATCATGATCCGGACTACGGGTCATACCATTTTGTGGGTCGCTGCGTCATTCGTGTATTTATGTTTGTTGGATGGCCCTTCAGTCACCCTATACATAGTCATCGATTCTCTCGTGCCTCACCTTTTGGCGACGACTTCGTGTTCGAGCGCGCACGCCCTCGAGAGGAGCGGATCCGCCGCACCCCACCGAGAGCTTCTGCCATCCGGGACTACCCACAGTATGTGCCCCGCTCACCCTCATCATTCTCCGAGACAGACCCTTCAGAGGACTCTGCCACTCAAGTACCTTCCGAGGGATCCTCCCCCACAGTGCCGATGGATGTTGGGGAGGGTAGTGAGGCTTCTGTCGCTCAGTTGGTACGTGGAGGACGGGTGAGAATGATTCCCGGCCGTGGAGCCCATGCCCGACCAATGCAGCGCATAGCCATCCCGGCCGAGATAGCCCAGTGGATCAGATACATCCTTCCTTTCCAGAGAGGCCAGCAGTAGGAGACGACCGTCGCGTTCTGATGCCCTGAGCTTTGACTAGACCAGGATAGCCTCCTTTTGTCTTGGGACTATCGATTTGTAGGCGCACTAGAGTTAGGAGAGTTTCTTTTTATGCCTTCTGATGTACTTTCGTTTTCCATGTATTGCTATTGTACCAAACTAAGCCCCGCCTTTCATGAGTGGGCATGATATATATATATCTACTTATGCAATTTATTAAATTATCCTATGCATTTACATGTTTCATGATCAGATGTTTATGATGTGTTTATTTGGATTGCGTTTCATTCCGTTCATGCTTCATTATTCGTCAAGTCGCGCGGCTCTCACTTTGCTTTTATAATTTGAAAAAATTTTACTAGTATTTTCGCTAAGTATTTTAAAGTAATAAGGAAACTATGACGTAACAGACTAATGATTAACCTAAATATGTTCTAGAGTATTGGGTTAAAAATTAGGATGTTACATGTACAATCACAATAGAATCAGCAAATATCAAGCAAATCAGTAGTGAAACTTTTGAAAATAGATTTGAAAACAAAAATGTTTAAGAGCTCTACTCTTTGGAGCTTTAGAGATCTTGGCTCTAAAGGATACTTCAACTATGATTTTTCTCACTTCAAAGCCTTCAACCCACATCAAACTTTTCCTTAGGCAGCAGATTATGAGCTCTCAAATTATAAAAAGGTGATGGATTCAAATTCTAATTAGTTAGTTCGGTAGATATTGACCAGTAGAATAAGTTTTGTCAAGGAAGTTTATGATTTTTTGCAAATCTATAGAAAGGATTTAGAGGTTTGAATCAAGTTATGTGATATTCTTTGTGAAGCAAGAATGGAAGCTGATAATTCATGTGGTTAGTAGAGAATGATGCTTCTGAAAGATAAGGTTTTGTAGCTTTTAATGATATTATAATAGATAGTAGGAATTATCCAGTATGAAATCTAATTCTTTCCAAAAGAAAAATAAGATGGATGGCTAGGATTTGGTCTTGTTATTCACGATTGAATCTTAGCCATCCACTTAGTTTAAATGGATAGACATTATCCTTTTTTAAAGATTAAACTATCTTTCGGTGTTAGAAATCATACACCAAAATTTTATTGAACGGGTAAAACACCGTACCCTAGTAATCAAACATTGCCTAAAAATTAATTCCAGGTATAAAATCCCCATTCCTAACAATTTCTAATCTTAATCTTATAATTTCTCAATTTTAGGTATCTTTGAACCCTAATTTTAAGGTTTCAGCTGTCCTAACGAGCCCATGGGGCTCGCAAGTTTACTATTCTCCTTAACCTGAATTTTTTGTTTTTTAATATCTCCGTTGGGCCACCTTTATCATTTCTAAAACTGTCAGATTTTTGAAATTATGACTAAGAAAGCTGAAATTAATTTTTTAAATAATTTTTAGAGTGTCACATTACCACTCATTTTACAAGAATTTTGCCCTCAAAATTCATTTGAAAACAATTTCAAAGGACAATTTCATAAACCAAACAAAGAATTAACACACAGGCAAACAAAAGATAGCAATCGAAACCTAAATGTCCTTACCTCGAATTAGATTATCAGGTGGTGAGGTTTGCTTAGCTCGTACTGCCCCTGTGTGGTGGCCTCTCAGCAAGCTTTGGATATCTTTCTGGACACTCCCAAATCTTATGGCTCGATTTTCCACAATGGTAGCATACGTATTACCCCACAAAACAAGGTTTGCTTCCATGATTTTTTCCATATTTTGGGCACTCTTCGTACACGGTTGACATTGGTAGCGAGTTGTCCTTATACGGGATGGCTCAAAACTGCTTATTTTGGGGTGAAGTCTCCTCAAAACTTTGGTCTCCAAGTGCCAATCTTTTGTTAGAAATGTCCTTAGCAGATTGGGCGATTGCTAGATTCTTGTTGGAGTCCTCTGCATAACGGCACTTGTTTACTAAGGTTGCATAATTTCTTATCTCTATAAGTCCCATAATAGCTTCAATATCCTGATGTAACCCTCCTTCATACTTCATGCATTTCAAAGCTTCATTAGGATTACGCTAGTAGATGGTGGAAAAACTTGCAAAGTTCTTTGAACTTGGCCATATATTCTGCTATACTCATGGACCCTTGCTTAAGTGTCATGAACCCTAACTCCTTTGCATTTCTCACCGAGATAGGAAAATACTTGTGGTAGAAAGCTTCCTTCAAGATATCCCAGGTAACTTCAATCTGGGATGCCTCGAATAGTCCCTTGGTGCCCACCTACCAGAATTTTGCATATGCTTCTAGCATATAGGTAGCAAAAGCTACCTTTTGGATCTCAGTGCAAGGAAGAACTGAGAAAATTTTCTCCATGACCTTAACCCATGAATTCTTTTGCTTTACTTTTATTGAAGGCTCCTCGAAAAGGCAGGGGGTTTGCTTTCCTAAACTTTGCAAACTTCTGGTATTCCATGTCTACATATACTCTTCCAGGATTCCTAACTGGATTTCCTTCAACCGGTCGATCCAACTTTTCAATCATCCTGGTAGCTACTGTAGTTTGTTCTCTCATAACTGCCGCCATCTCAAAAGGGTATCCATCATACCCACTTCATCTCCAGCCTCACTCCTAGTGTGCCGATTAGAAGTCATTGATTCCTATCACACCAAACAAAAATATTGAGTTGATTAGGCTCAATACTAAGCTAAGTATGGCAGTAATCCATAACATTCCTAACCAGCAATCACACACACACACACACACACACACACATATATATATAATCATAATGCATGATAGTTACTAAGGAAGCATAGCCAGTCCATTCCCTAAGGTCCTACAAGGATGAACTGCTCTAATACCATTTTGTAACATCCTCCCAAGTACAATCTCATCCTTAAGTCATGGCATCAAACTCGAGAGCTATCACTTGCAAATTAACGGACCTTTCTTAAATATCTATAGCAAGCTCGATTAATGTGTGCAATAACTAAGCGTAAATCTATTAAAATATATAACAAAGAAACACAATATTTATTGAATACATAGCTAAGAACAAAAAGAAGTTCTTCTAAGAGCTTTAACACATGTACATTCTCTACTACATTTACATACATATAACTCCAACTAAGTATAGTAAAGTAAAAACATCAACTACTAAACTACTGCAATCCCGAGTTTTTTCACATAGTAGCTGCATCGTTCTCTGGATCAACCTAGAGGTAACACGAGAACACAAAAACACATAGAGGTGAGAATTATACAATTCTTAGTAGAGCAACTTCCCAATCATAATGTCATCGTTATTGCCCCAGTCACTTCAGTTTATCAAGAAAACATGATCATGCAATACATATTAAATACTCATTTTTAAAGTTCTAAAATCATCCATCCGAAGTGGATAGCTTTCAACAATTAATCACTTAATACACATATATCATAAAGCTCAAATGTATAGTTAATAATCCTAATCAAGAAATTAAATGTGACATGAGTATGCATACGCTAAATGTAGTGAACTTATCTCAAAGGAACCAAGTTTCACTTATGGCCAAAAAACTCAACTGTATTTTTCTCTTTCATTGACATATGAAAGACTTAGTTTATACCTAACGGGTATTTACCATGGACAAGTCCAAAATGGATAGCTTATACCACATACTATTTATAGTGGATCACACCACACAAAGAAAATAGACTGCTTATCAAGACTGAGCTCATTCCTATACGTGACTATCGGACTTCATTTTTTCCTCTTCTGAATCACACACAGATCTATTCTTAGCCGATACGTGTATCGACTCAAAATATCTTTGGGAAGTTCCTCTTTTTGCTTTCCCCTCATTCAACATAAGTCTTGTTTTTATTTTTTCCATATGTCATAACATGCACGAGTGAAATTTATATATTCTCTTTTCTCATATAATTGCACCATACACTTTTTTTTCTCAAATGTATGCATAAGCTACATGTAGGTATTCATTCACAATTAATTCTCATTTGTGCCCCATAAACCAATCTTTAAATTGTCTAGCATGTATTCATACTCATCATACTTAAATTAAAAGTCATTATATCACCAAATCAATATTTGAGTTCATTTCAGTGCAAATATAGCATGCTGGTAGAATTCATGCCCAAGGAGTATGAGTTATTCTTCCTATCAAACATCCATTGCAAAGGTTATAAAAATTCTCCAAGACACCTCAATGTGTCCACAAGGCCCGATAAAACTTTCAAAAGAAATAAAAAACCCTTCTCTAACTATGTTAACAAAATTAGACAAATTTAGTGGTCAGAAACCACTCAACCTCAGCTCAAGAACCAAAATTCATAATTTTTAACCCTAGCAAATTATTGAATTAATTCAAAATAAAAACCATGGTTGAACTTCAAGATGTTTTCAATATTCTGTAAAAATTTCAAAGAAAAAATCTAACCATTTGCTATGGTAACAAAATCATACAAATTCGTAGCTTCAGTTTCCATAATTCAGGCAGTATAGTTACAATCTAGGTTCATGAATTTTTAAACATAGGAAAGTTACCCAGAATGGCTCCAAAATTTTACTGGAGACACCTTAATATGTTGATACATCCTATAAAATTTTCAACTCAATCCAAGATCTCTAAATAGGTCAGAAAATTCGAACAAATTCCCTACTTGCTTTAGGCTAGGATTTCCCAGCAATAAGGTTCAAAGTATATGATTTTTTTAAAATAGTAAAAGTCTTTAACATGACCCAAAAAAAAATCATAGAGTTATCTTAGGATGTTAGTTCCAATATATAATTTTTCTAACTCATGAAAATATGCACAACTATGCCAGAAAATTCGTGAACCAATACTGCCTATATAAAAATTGAAATTCTAACAAGGTGTTCAACAACTCCTTTTGACAAAATTATTTTTTCACAACACCACACCACTCCACCAAAGCAAATACATCTATATATATGTTTAATCACACAATAGAATCAGAAAATCAAGCAAATCAATAGCTAAACTTTAGAAAATAGATTTCAAAACAAAAAGGTTTAAGAGCCCTACTCTTTGGAGCTTTAGCGATCTTGGCTCCAAAGGATACTCCAAGTATGATTTTTCTCACTTCAAAGCCTTCAAACCCATACTAAACCCTTCCTTAGGCAGCAAATTATGACCACTCAAAATATAAAAAGGTGATGGATTCAAATTCTAATCAGTTCATTTGATAGATATTGAGGAGTGGAACAAGTTTTGTGAAGGAAGTTTATGGTTCTTTGCAAGTCTAGCTAAGGATTTAGAGATTTGAATCAAGTTATATGAGTTCTTTGTGAAACAAGAATGGAAGCTGATGGTTCATGTGGCTAGCCGAGAATGATGCTTCCAAAAGATAAGGTTTTGTAGTTTTTAATGATATTATATTAGATAATAAGAATTATCTAATATGAAATCTAATTCTTTCCAAAAGAAAAATAAGATGGATGGCTAGGATTTGATCTTGTTATTCAAGATTGAATCTTAGCTATCCACTTGGTTTTTTAAACATTATCCTTTTTTAAAGATTAAATTATCTTTCGGTGTTAGAAATCGCACATCGAAATTTTATCGAACAGGTAAAACATTGTACCCAAGTAATCAAACATTGCATGAAAATTAATTCCAAGCATAAAATGCTCATTCCTAATCATTTCTAACATTAATCTTATAATTTCTCAATTTTGGGCATCTTTAGACCCCAATTCTAGGGTTTCGATTATCCTGATGGACTGGTAGAGCCTGCAAGGTTACTATTCATCCCGGCCCTAAATTTTCTTTTAACATCTCCATTGGGCCACCCTTATCATTTCCAAAAATATTAGATTTTTGAAATTATAATTAATAAAGCTCAAATTAATTTTTTAAATAATTTTTATGGTGTTATAGATTTTGTTGGAGATAGAGTTGAGAGGAAAAGCACTAATGACTACTGTTACTTCTTTGGAGAAAGTTTGATTACATGGTCATGTAAAAAGCAAAATATTATTGCACTTTCTACTACTGAGGCTGAATATGTAGCTGCTACAAATTGTTGCACTCAGATTGTGTAGATAAGGAGCTAGTTAAGAGATTATCATTTGAGGTATTCCAAAATCCCTATCTACTGTGATAATACAAGTGTTATCAATCTTGCAAAGAATCCTATTCAGCACTCTAGATCTAAGCATATTGATATTAAGCATCATTTTAATTGTGATCATATTCAAAAAGGAGATGTTAAGTTAATCTTTGCAAATACTGAAGACGAAGTGTCAGATATATTCACAAAGCCATTAGCTGAAGATCGATTTTATGTTTTGAAAAATCTTTTGAACTTAGATGTTTTTAAAAGTGCATAATTATTCACATTTCAAACCATCTCTGGATACTCTCTCTCTCTCCATCACTCCCAAACTAAAGTTCAAGAAGAAAATCTTAGTTTGCAAGATCAGGATTTTTTCATGAAAATCACTCTATCAGTCTGTAAGATCAGAAAGAAGATTGGTAGTTCAGAAAGTATAAGGGTTGTTCAAAAAGAAGATATGAGAACATAAAGATAAGTTATGTGATGAGTCTCAAATGGGCCAAAAAGTGAGAAGTGAAGCTCAGAAAGAAAGCTCTTCAGAAAGTGCACTCAAGAGTCAGAAACCTCTCTTTCTAAAGAACGATGATGAGGCAGGATAATTCCCTCTCTTTTTAAGTCTCTCTCTCCTATGTTGCTTCACCTTCAGTCAGTTACATCACATCACTTAAATAACCCCCACATGTCACACATCACCACCTTTTACATCTTCTTCAACCTCAAACATGTAACCTTAACCATTTCACCTTCTCTTAAGTTTCTCCTATCTGTAATTGCAACATCCTTTCCCGATTTCCCCTCTTTGTAACCATAACCTCTATCTCTTGCAAACTGCAATCTTTTCCATTACACTCATCATCCAGATATGGCTGAAGGAAAACACTATTCAAATTGCATCACTACAATGGGAATACTTTAGATGTTCAATGAACTGATGCATCAAGGCCATTATGAAGAAAACTTCTCTCGTCGACCTATAGCTCTAGGAAAAAGGTTAACACAGATGCTAATGGCCCAGGTTCTCATCCTTATAGAAGTCATTTCCTTTCAAGGATGGGAAGGGTTTCTCAACCTGACTGATAGAGTCTTCACTGGGATGGTCACAGCCTTCTACTCCCAATTGATTCAAGTGTCTGACTCTATGTAAGAGGTAGTGATTTAGAGCTAAGCATCATGAATCTCTCCAACATCATCCATGCTCCTGACAAAGGACTTAGATGCTCCTCTGAAGTAGATTGGTTCATGACTCTTAGAGTCTCAATAGAGGAGGTCTCCAGATGTCTCACTACTTCCTCAAGATATCATCCTAGTGAGATCACTATAGCATTGTTAAACTATAATGCGAGGCAAGTTTTCACCATCATCCAATTGTCCTTGCTCCCACGATTAGGAAGCATACATCTTCTAGTTAGGATGGATTGTATGCTACTTTTCTACTTGTTAACTAAAAGAAGAGTAAACTTGCCTAGATTAATCTTTGATTACATGTTGAGTGCTATCTCTCTAGAAAAAAGGAAAACTGCTACTGTTCCTTATAGGATTCTGCTAACCAAAGTCTTTGAATACTTGCACTACCCTCCAACAAATGAGTGGTATGAGTATATGGAGTGTATGGAGTACACCTTCAACTCTTCCAGAACCCTAAAGAGACCAACCGGTGCTACTTCGTCTAGTGCAAGAAGACAGAGTTTAAGAATCAGGGATGCAGTTGTTGAAAAAGTAGCCACAGAAGTTGAAGGCAGAAAGGGCAAAAGGAAAATGATCATCCTTGAAGACAGTTCTGACGAGAGTAAAAGGCCTGAGATAATTATTGGATATGGGGGTTCACCCTGCAAACACAACATCTACAATACAGAATATACCTCTCAAAAAGGAACTTTTTCAAGGAATGAGTATGTTGGTGCTACTTCTCCTCTTAGGTCAAAACTGCCTCCTGTCTTCTCTATACCTAACCCCTCTTCTGCACAAGGTGTTGATCCCTCATCAAGCCAACTACCACTAGCGAGACAACCAAACTACACGGAGGTTCAATTGATGTTGTGTGAACAACGCCACATCAACAATCGTCTGGATAATTTAGAAGCAATGTCTCAACGGCATGAAGCGCTGTTATTGGAGATATTTCATGAAGTAAGGCATCAAAGCTGATGATGGTGTACCTAGCTTCCAACACACCTCTTTTTGTTGATGACAAAAGAGGGAGAAGAATATTGATGAAGAAAATCTCTTGTGCTAAGAAAGATAGGGGGAGCTTATGCCAAGGGTGAGCGTATTCAGAGATTTTTTAGCATGCTTGAACAAATTCTGTTCTTGATTGTTTTTATTTTTACTCTGATACCTCTTCCTTTTTTTAAAATATACTATCAGTTTCTATTGTTTATCTCTGTGTTATGATTGAAAATTATATATGCTCTATCTGCTTTAATACATGTCATCTCAATGCTCTGTTTCTTGGAGTATGGATCCTTTGTTACATGGATTTGAAAATACTTGTTTATATCAAAATGCTCTGATCCATCATATATATATCCAAATCATGAGCATTCATTTTTTTTTTTAAAAAAATATGGTTGGACAAAGATATGTTGAATAAAAGGTTTAATCAAGAGGAAAATCACAAGCATATCTTTTTTTTTATTCAAGCACGAGGATCTTCAGAAAGTTTTCCTTCTATGACTAAAGATCAAGCTGTGTGTATAATCAAGGCTTAAATGTTTTTCTCTTTAACATACTGCTTTGATACTCTTCAAAAAGTATTATAAGCTTGACCAAAGCTTCAAGAAAAACAACAGCAGCTATGATTCAAGTCACTTAAGGCCAAAAATGGTTTTATATCACACCATAAGAAAAGAACTTCCTCAAAATCACTTTCAGTGATATGTTGAAAGAACAAACTATCATGCTTGTAATTCAATATTATTTCTTTCAATATCTTTTCAAAAGATCTTCTTCAAATTGATTTGTCATCATAAAAAACAGGGAGATTGGTAGCTCTAGAATCATGGCAAGATGGGCTAATTAGTTTTAAATGACAACAAAGCCAATTTAAAGAAAAATACTTTGAAAAGTGACTAATGGTTGTCTTGAGTTTATTGTAAGATTATAATAGGATTATTTCATTCAGCAAAGAGCAAGGCTTACTCAAATGAGGATAAAATTCACTCTCTATGTGTAAACATGTTTATCTCATGATAAGAGATATGAATTAAAAAGGAAGTAAATATTATATCCTTATTCAAACTTAAGATAGCTAACGATTAAAGAAGATATTAACGATGCAAGAAATCAAGTCTCAAGTTTTTAGAAAGTATTACTGGACTTCAAAAAGTACACCTAAAAGGAAGATTTCAATCTATTTAAAAAGTCAAAATGTTATACAATCTTCAATCTTCATATTCATAAAGTTTAGATCATCAACTAACAGTAATTGAAGACAAGAAGACTTAGAATTCATCAAGGAAATGTTGTTGCATTTTAGAAAACTCACACTCAGTGAAACAGTGCACTCTACATGGAAAATGAGGAAAAATTTTGAATTTCAAATTTGAATTTAAAATTGAAAAAGTCAAATCCTGGTGTTAGAACCAGTTAATCATCTCTCTTGCTTTTGAAGTCAACTATCCAAAAGTCTTAAAAGAAAAATTTCAAAAATCTTGGTTCAGAAAGTAAAAGAGTAGTTTCTGAAGACTATCGGAAACCTCAATTTTGACAATGGCTTCTGCAAACTACTATGATAAACAGACAGTCTACACTTCTAAACCATCTTTCAAATAAAAGATCGACATGTGTCTCTAGAAGATATGATCAAAGGCAACGGTCACAAGGAAAGACCTCTATAAATAGAGATGTTGTGTTTTCAAAGAAAGATGACTGAATGCTGATAAAAAAGGGCTGAAACGCTGCAAAATTTTTTCCTTCTTGTTCTTGTAAAGTTCTTTACTGCTTGTAATCATTTTCTTGTTTTACAAAATCTTCTTTCTACTCTCTTCATTGATCATACGTTCTTCCAAGGGAGAATATATAGAAAAAAGTCATTTAAGTATTTCCAAATCTTTCATTATAAATCCAAAGAAATCTTGAGTGCAAGTTAGTTTGAGTAGCAACCCAAATAGATAACCTTTGTATCCTTGATCCAGTAATGATCAATGTGAGATAGCTTAGAGAGACTTGCCAAAGACTACTTGTAACATAATAGTAAAAGAGTTTCACTGGTTACTATTTTAGCTTGAAGAGGCTAGTACAAGACTACTCGGTTTAACTTGAAGAGGCTGGTGAATAACTACTTAATTTGTGACAGTAGGGTTTTCTACTGGTCACTGGACATAGATTGAGAAAGCTATTGTAAAGACTATCTTTGTTCTTTCTTAGGTTGAAGAAAGATTTAGTGAAACTCAATAATTGTTGAGAACTAGATGTAGGCAGGTTGGCCGAACCAGTATAAAAACCCTTGTGTTGTATTTCTCTTCTCCTTCATCCTTTTTATTTCTATATCTGTTTGATTATTTGTATTTTTCTGGAAAAGTTTTCTTTATTTATCTGTTACATGCTTAGTTCGAAAAGTTCACTTTCTGACATTACTAACACTGTTTTCCATTGCATTTCAAGTTCGTAACTTGATAGTCTTGATAAAAGTTTTTAGAAATCCTTTAAAGAAAAGAAAAGGAAGTACATGATTTAAACCATCTTCTCATGTGGTTTTGTAGAAAATTTATCTAAGTATACAATTTTAACAAAATTCCAGTAGCATAATGGCTAAGAACATAAAATCTCTAAAATTGATTATTGTCATTAATCACATATACATGCATCCATAATTATACCAAAGAAATGCATAATCATAATTCTTAGGGAATTCCGTCCTAAAATTCTTATCACACACCTCGGTGCACATGCTTCGACCAATATACATATAAAATCTCATAAGTGTATCAAATCTCATAATAATAACAATTGATAAGACATAATGTTCATCATATTCGCATAAGCCACATAACATTTTTTTCAAACACTTACTTTTCACCTCACCTTTTGCTCCAAACCAGCATATGCAAGGGGTTCAATTAAAAGCTTGCCTTGCAATTCTTTTCGGGGCTACAAATTAAATCATAATACATGCTCAATTTGTAGAAATCCAATTTTCTCAATCCTTCAAGTAACTTGAACATACCAAACACGTCACTTAATCTTCTAATTCATTTCTCTACTCCCAAAACACTTTTTCTATTTTTTTCCCAAAATTCTAAAAACATCACATAGTTAATCTCGTCCTTAGAAATCCATCTTTTCAAAACTTTCAGGCTACTAACTCTTTCATTTTATTAAAAACACATTTTAAACCCACAAAAATTATAAAACCAATAAAATCGAACTTTGCACATATTATAGGCCTTAGGCCAAAAATATGCACATCTATTTCTGAATGAATAATTTTCCTCTGAGGGACAATTCGGGTATTTTGGAAAAAAATAAAAAAAGGCACGTATCTATTTATTATTATTAATTATTAATATTTTAAATTTGATGAAAAAAATAAAGAGAAAATCACCGTACTCTTCCTTCCCTCTCTGTCTTCTCTGTTGGTGAAGTTGTGTAGACGAATAAGTAATTGCAACTTCGTTGTACAGCTTGGACCGGACTAGTAACACTCGACGGTATCCCCTTTATTCTCCGATCCAGTTATTAGTTATTACAAGCGCAGTTTGTTTGTTTCCCCTCTTCCGAAATAAGCTAGGGTTTCATCCACGCCCATTATGAACTGTGAAGTTTGCCAGCTCAAGGAACTGGTAAACCTTTTCCCCCATGTTGTTTCCATCTACACTTCCTGATCGCGCTCCCTCGAAAAAAATTTCCCAGTTTTGATTTTGTTTTTCCTTGTTTGATGCAGGAAGTGGAGCACTTTGAGATACGCGAGGTTTTGCGATGTAATTCACTATTACATGTTGGCTTTCCATTGCTTCTGAAAACTACTTTACCCATTAATCCGTTATTACTATTGTTATTGTTATTTTTGCTTTGATTTTCATGTTGAGTTGAGATTTCTCATAACTAGATGGCATGGCAGGTATACTGCACACCATCGTCTTCCATCGGGCCTTGGGTCTCGTGCGTCCAAAAGACGTCGACTTGGAGCTTTTTGACATCACTTACGTATGATTTATTTATTCTTATACACACCACTTTCTTGCTAATTTGGAAAATTATCCTACTGTGTTTTTGTATACATATCTTTTAATTTGCTTGTTGAAGACACTGTTATGTTGATTTGCATAGGATATGTGAATAATACATTTGAATTTCTGTTGAGAAAAAGCACCGAGTTCCCTAATTGTTAGTGTGTGGCCTTGCTACTTCTGTGTAGGTGCAATGTGGGGAGGTGGAGCTTGAGAAGAAAATAGATGAAAAGATTGAGCAGTTCATTTGTTGGGTGGAGAAGCATCCCAACAAAAAGAGTCAGGTGTGTGCTATATGCTTCTAGTTTTCGTCTTTTTATTGTGATTTTCGATGTCCCACCTATCTGCTGTTGAATTGTGCTGTGGGTGCTGCTTGTGGGGGGAAAAATATTCTGATTATTGAAGTTTGTTTAATATTTTGTGAATTTTTATGATAGGCTTCTGAACTTTTATGATGCAGATATGTTTATCTTTCTATGAGGTGAAAAATAAGCAAGCATCTTGGTTCAGTAACAAGATTGAACGGTTGTATTGGGAGCAGTGGTATATTAATCTGAATGTGGCCCAGAACCCAAAGGCACATTCTGGCAAGTCTCATCATTCCAAAGTTGTTGATCCTGGAGGTGCACTCACTTGCTTCTTTTGGTCGAGCAAAATTTCTTTCTATATTTCAGTCATACGGTTGGGCTATTTCCTTCAGGTTTTCAATTCTTTTCCTGCTTTGCCATTTTGCTAATGAGCAGAGGGAGCATTGGAAGACAGAAACGCTCGAAGTGCAGCACTTGAGGCATCACTTCGTGAGGTTTTATTTCAAGTAATTAAATTTGTTAATGAGAAGAAGGATCATGTTCCTCCAATACCGAATCTTGAAGGTGCTGTTTCATTTCCTTATGAAATTACAATACCCAGGTGAGCTTTGTTTACTCTGTCTAACTGTATGTATTGTGATTATGTATCTCATATATTTACTTAATCTTTTTGTACTTCATGTGATCAGTTGGCTACTTGGCTTTAGTTCTAGATTGATTTTTCTGCTTGGCAGTTGGCAGGTAGTGTTGATGATATGATGTATTTGCAGGCACCTTTTTCTCTTCATTTTGACATCTGGAAAATCTATAGAACTTTCAGAGTCAAAAGGGTTTTGTAAGTAGGGGTAAGATGAAGTACATGGAATAGAATGCAATTGTAGTAAGATGCAAGTTATCCTGATCATTGGTTTAGATGTGCAAATGTACGATTAGTGCATCTTGGATCTATCTTACAGAGTTAGAGGAGATCACATGGTATTCAAACTAGGTGGCGAAATTACGTAATGCTTATTATCACAGATAGTGTGAGTTCTAGGAATATAACTATGAGACCAGAAATGGTCTGCTTTAATTTATATTGGCCACTATAGTGCCAACAATAAATAGAAAAAGAGTTAGTGTAGCGAAGATGAGAATGCTAAGGTGGATGGGTGAACTAGCAAGAAAATTAGCTTAGGAACAAAGTATACAAGAGAACTTGAGTAGCATCTATTGAGTGCAATGCGATGCAAACTTAGCTAAGGTGGATTGGCCAGTAAGCATGTGAGTAGAAGACCAACAAAGGGGATCAAATGGAAGAAATCCAATTATGTGAGGACATTTTAATTGGATTTACACTTCAACTGCAAATTAGGTTCTTAATTGATTTCTTTTTCCTAACCATGTGGGGACACAAAACCTTGAATAACCATAAAATTTGAATATTTTAGAAACTGGATTTCAAGGAAAACAAATTTGATTTTTACAATAGTGTTCTACTTAATCCAAAATGAGGAACTGCTTTGTTTTTCCAACCGCATGATTTAAGCTTTTTAATTTATGGCAGATTGTCTATTGGGTTTCAATAAAGTAGTGCAAATACAATTTCATTCCTACTTTGCTACATTAACACGAATTGCAATGTAGTTTTCTGTAATTTGCCTGGACAAACTAGGGTGAGAACAGGATTTACATGTTCATGAAATATTGAAGATACATTGTGCATCAGCTTACTATTTGTAGAATGCAAATTTACTGGAAACAAGTTGCCAACTCAGCATCATTTTCTCAGTCTTTTCCATGCATTCTCTTACTATATCTAAAGTTTGATCCTTATTGCCCTTTTTTTAATTAAAAATGTTAAATTTTTTTTGGGCCACTATCTAAGAGGCTAAGCTTTTGTGATAAATATAATGTTTGCTTCTGCTTGAGGAAAGCACCACGGCAATTGCTCATCACTTTGATCACTTCTATTTTGATGCACGGGGAATTTACTTAGTGGATATGTTATTTGCGTTTGTGGAACATTTTAATATAACAGTGGCTCCACTCTTAAATGTAAGCTTTCAAAAATTATATATTACAAAAAGGGCAGGCCAGTGCACTAGACTCTCACCTAGTGGGGTCTGAGGAGTATAGATGTATGCAACCTTACCTCTGCTTTGTGAAGAAGCTATTTCTGAACCTGTGACCTCTAGGTCTCAAGCAAGCAACCTTACCGTTATGTCGAGATTCACCCTAAACACAATAAAGAAACCAAAGTAATAATAACTATTTCTAATTATGATTTAGAAAGTAATTTTGAATTCACTAATATACTGGAGGGCCTGGTCCATTTTAGTTTTGAAGCAAGGAAAAAGAATGAAACTTTGTTGTTTGATTTGTATTTCAATACATAAGTGCAGCTAGCTGCCTTTTGATTTCCTCAGGTTCCTCTCCCTCCTCTCTGCAACCTTTCAACCTCAAGCTGGAGCAGGAGCAGCCATGTACTTCATTTTGTTGAGATAAAGAGAAACAGATAGAGAATAACATGTGTGAATTTATGTGTCTCAACTACATAACGAAGAATGGTATATATGCTATGAGTAATAAATACAAAATATCTACAGATATAAAAGAATATTCTACTTTCCTAAATGCATGATTGATATCCTGATTATAATATTTACAGATTCTAACAATTTTCTTCAAACTAACCCTACAAGTCTAGTACCATTCTTTGAACTTGCTCTCCCCGGCTGAACCTTCATTGTGCTTTTTCTTTGCCTCTCTACCCATCTTTCTTGTGTGCTGCCTTTGGCAATCCTAATAGCAAATTGATACAATTCGGTCTGCAAATGTACTGTGAATCGAGACAATTTCGTGACCATGTATTAGAATATCAGCAACCCCCATCCCTTTTTTATTCCTTGTTTCTCTCATCCCTTTTTGATGCATCATGTGCAAATGAACGTGCAGTCAGATAAGACTTATAACTGATAAGCTTATTTTTTGTGGACTACAAATTGCACCATACAGGTTTTTGTCATTGAGGAAAAAGATGCAGGTTGGAATCTGACTTAATAACTGAGTGGTTTGATGATCTGTATCTGTTGGAAGTAGAAAACTAGAAATATGTGAATTGATTTATGATTTTGTCTGGTTATCTCTGCCTCGTTTAGTGATCTTTGTACACAATAAATTACTTTTTGGCTTAGACAAGAAGTAGCTATGAATGAGAAATTAGGAGCGTGTTAGGAAAAAGGAGGGGCCTCTAGTGGGAGTAACCGATGTGGCAGCATTGGGGTGATTGGAAGAGAGAAGAAGTGAATCAGTGAAGATTTGCTGCTGACGAAGGGAAATTAGTGAGTGAAATTCAGAGTCGAATATTTGCCTCTGAACAGTGTTGTTTATCGGCATGTTTTTTTCCTATTGTATTCATCATTTTTCAGGCTGAATCCACCTTGGAATCAGTCACACTACTCACATACAGTAGAATACAGAAGCATATTCAGTATTCTCTCTCTCTTAAGTATCTATCAATTTATTTTCACTTGTTCTAATTCTCATCATGGTATTGTTTGTTGAGTATAAATAGCTATTGTTTCATAAAGCCTTGACCTATATTCTAGATAATATCTTTATTTGGTTAAGATTGCCGCCCTAGTAACCCTGCTTGAATCTCTTTTTGATGAGTTGTAGTTACTTGTAAGAATTTTTCTGATGCGTTAATATTGTGCTGTCATTGGCCAGTTCATCAGACTCAGCATTTGGGATGGACATGATCAAGAGGATGCTTCAGACTGGGCATCCGACTATGCTAAGTTAAGAGTTTGTAGTGCAGTTCATGAGGTTAAATGGAATCTTACTGTTCATATGTTTAAGCTTGAAATTTGTGCTGAAGAAAGCTGCTAAGCAAGGCAATGGTCAATCTCACTGTAAATATGGCAGAATGTTTAGGTGGAAAAGTTCGTCTTTGCAAATACAACCCCCTTTTATATATTCTTTTCCCCCTCTCTCGCTTTTCTTTTATTCATCATCTCTCTAGGGCCTATTGTTCTGTATAATCTATGTCCAGTGCCTCATGAACAACTAGGACCACAGGTATACTGCCGCAGATTGTGTTAATATTGTCTTAATCATTTAATATCTTGTACTCATTTGCTTTGGTTTGTGAATCTTGCGTTACTCAGTGATTTGCTGTCAGCATCCTTATTAGATTCCCAATATGCAACCTGATCTACAATTTGGTTAAGCACTTCATAAGAAACCACGGCCAAATTCCATAATTAGCAGCATACAGAGGTAGTTCGTCTCATGTTGCATCTGAGGATGGCAACTGCCACCCGCTTTGCAAGTGCCCCTTATCCATTAACGGAGGTTACTCCTACGTCTTTAAATTAGAATTAAAATAATAAAATTAAGTTCAAATATTGAATACACTAAAATTGTAGTTAGAATGCAATTCAGGTGTCTTTTAAGGAGGTTATGTCACTTGGTTGGAAATTGAAAGTTTTGAAAATTAAATTGAGATAATTAAAGTTAATTGGGAAAAGTTAAGGATTAAAGGTATTAGTGCAACGTATTTCTATATTAGAATTAATTATCATAGGTCAAATATTAGACACATTAGTAGATGTTAGTAATCACTCAATGATAATTATACTAGTGATCAATTGACTTTTAGAATTTGACTAATATAAATAACTAGTAAGTGAGGATCCCAATTTATTAATCACATTAATTTAATATACCAATTACTATAACTTAATTGTTAATTGAAAGGTTAATTCTAATATTTTCTTTAAACATAAACCAATTGATCGATCAATTTAGTCATTTCAATATAAATTGTAACAATTGCAACAATAATTATAAAAATAGAAATTAAAGAACATTAAGAAAACTAATGCATTCAATAGAAAAAGTGTATCAAAATTCACTCTATCCATATGGAACCCCTTTACACTAGTAAAGAAATCTATCTAGTCCATCTTTGGAGGATTATAACAATGAATCAAAAAGAGTACTTGAAGGTAGTGCACTGATTATTGTCACAATCTCCAAGAATAAAGCAAATTCACTAATAA
Organism: Dalbergia cochinchinensis; assembly: GCA_031216125.1. Taxonomy (NCBI): domain Eukaryota; kingdom Viridiplantae; phylum Streptophyta; class Magnoliopsida; order Fabales; family Fabaceae; genus Dalbergia; species Dalbergia cochinchinensis. Next base: position 29,266,256 of record CM062371.1, read on the forward strand.
ATTCCTAAAGAGAAAAGAATAGAGAAGAGAGAGCTAGTGAGATATATAGAGACAGAAAGAGAATCCTAGCTACAAAACTTTAGAATCTAAAATTAGGGTAAAAGTTTGTACAATTCCTTTAAATACTACTTTCTAAGATAGCTAAAGTAGGGCCCAAAACAGAGTTAATTATTTGCAATTTTTGTCAGTCGCACTAGTGCTAGCTTAGCTCGAGCAATTCTATTGATGGCTCTGTCGAGCATTGCAGCACTAAATGAGCGTTGCAATGCTCAGCCATGAGTTGTCCTTGCGCTTTTGCTCCATTTTTGCAATCCATTAGCGTCATGTTCCCTCAAAAAAGTTTCTAACCTTGTTTTTGACATTTTACACTCAATCCAAAGCTCATGTATACAAAATCATACTCAAAGAGACATGTTAAATGTAACAAGCTGTAATTATAAATCATTTCAAAATCAGTTCAATAGTCAATGATTATATCAAGAATGCACAATGAGGACCTAGTCAAAATCCTAATTATTCATATCAATAATAGTCAAATTTATACAAAAAGCTAAGGCTTAGAAGCAAGAGAAGTGTTATGAATATCCCTTATCAACCATCTCACATCCTATATATAAATATAATATTATATACACATATATTGATAATTGTATTTGATTATTTTATATATTATATTTGAAGTAATAAATCTAAACTTGTAACCTACTGACCCTAACATAGCTAACACCCTATCACCCCCTCTTCCTTTTTCAATAATATTGACTTTCAAGTAATATTAACTGATTTATCATGTTTAATTTGTTGGTGAAAAACCTGCTACTTTGAATGATTATGAAATGATTAATGATGATGGAGATGTGGAGATTGAAGAATGGTGACTAGTGAAGAGTTGAGGCTAGACATGTATGGATGATATATTGGTTGTACATTAAATGATTGTGTTTTAGCTTATTTGATTTGTTGTTTGTTGTTTTCTTGCTATTGAGGTGTGGATGCATTGTCTATTATGTTTATTAGAGGACATATTTGTTGTACTATAGATGGTTATGTTGGACTTATTTGGTTTATTCTTTGTCATTCTTTAGATGATTGTGTTTGGTTTATTTGGTTTCCTTTGTTATTATCTTAAAACTCTAGTCCTTTTTATCTTTATTAAGTTTTACAATAATTTTATAGTTTTTGATTTTTAAAAAAGTAGTGCATAGGAGTGGGTATCCGCCCCGATTTTGATTTTTAAAACCCATGGGTAGAGGTAGGGGCGGCTTTGGACTAAAATAATAAAGGATGAGGTTGGGTTGAGGCAAAATCGTCCTAACCCATCCTATTACCATCCCTAGTTGCATCATTGAGGGTAATGTGATGATGATGATGAGAAAAAAACAATAGAATCAATTCTACACAAATTCAAGAAACTCCAATTTTAAGTTCATTAAAAGTTTTTGGCGATTAGGGAATTTGGGTTTGTAGAATTCAGCGGAGATTTACACTGGTGGTGCTATTACGGGGAACAATGGCGCATATAATGACAATGGAACAAAAATGGACCTCAAGGCAGCATTGGAGTGCCATTTTCTAGAGCTGGGTTCTACCTTGCTGGGTCTATCCCACTCCAGTTCAAAGGAAGCAAATTTGCAATGGGTTTTGATTGGCCAATTCTCAAATGGTGAGAGTAAAGCTTAATAGATTAATAATGAGAAACATTTTCTAGGTCAAATCCAAGTTGGTTCATGTCCGATTTTGGGCCATGGGTTTTATTTTTGGCAATGGGATTGCGGTGGGCATGATGTATTCTTATTCAATTAGCAACATGTAACTAGGAATAAATTTTCTTTATCAACTAGAGGACAATGTTAATTTGAAGACCAGGATAATATTACACCCCAAAGTAGTTAGTTGTTAGGAGTATTAGTATTAATAATTTAGTTTATTAGAGACATTAATGAGTTATTAATTTGTTAGCTAGCCTATAAATAGGAGGATTGACTAATTGTAAATGATATGGAGTAACTAAATTAGTAATTTTTTGTGGAACTCTTGAAGCTTAGGACCTAGAATCGAATATAGCCCTCTCACTTAAGGTAGCAAAGTGATATTTTGAAAATTAAAAGCTAAAAGATAGCTTTTCAAAACGAAACGAAATAATGGAACTACTAGAAATTGAAAACATAACCACGAAAGAAAGGGAATATTGTCGCAATGAAAATAACTTATGCATATTAATTACTCATTGACAGTTTCTATAACCTAATTAAAAGATACTTTATATCAATGTTATGAAAACCATACTAGTCCAATTGGTTGGATTCATTAAGCCCGAACTAAACTTCACCCATCGGCAATTATTGTTTAGAAAGAAAGGATAAACATTTTGACAAAGATTTTGTCATTTACAAAACAGTTCTCAAAAGAAACCATATTTGTTTGACTCTCCAAATATCAACTTGTTTGACAAATTTATTCAATGTCAACTAACCTTCATCTTCATTATCATTAACAAAAGTGATTACATGTCATATTTTATGTCAAGTTGCCACAATAAAACCATTATTTTCGTCCCAAAAAGATCGTATATTTGACAAAATATAGACCATTTAATGTCAAGTTGAAACTATGGAACCACCATTTAAGGTCTAAAAGATCATGGTGGAGGATCCATTAATCCAAGTATGTTACGAACTAATATTAGTCCTCCTTGTCAAAGTTCCAAAATTGCCCCTCATTGATGAATTTTTTTTTTCCAATATGGTGTCTCGGTTTGGTTATTTTCAAATAAAGTAAAGCCACCAATTTATTGAACCTTGTCATGGAGTTCTTAGTTCTAAGCTATTATGCAGTGGTGGTCAATGAGTTTTGTGCAAAAAAGAGGGCTTTATTCGTGATGACATTCTGAGGAGGACAAAGACGTTGGTCACTGAAGGAAGAGGACCTCCCACTCCGAATCCATTGCTTTGAGGGGAAAATGAATCTAAACAAGTCAATTTGGATTCTAGTTGGTTCAGTTTGGGTTCTTCACATTTTTATGATATGACTCGAACCAATTGAACTGATTAAATTCAATTGGGTTCAGTTTGGGTTTATGAGTACTAGATTGAAGATTTTCAGTAGAAAATGCATATAATGTAGAAAGTACGTAACCAATTGGTCCACCAAGAAATATCACTGGTATCATGAAATCAAAGTATGAAGGAGCTTAGAGAACTTGTGGTGACGAGGATGACAATGTAAAAGATATGTGGTATAAATAATTTGGGGTAATCTCTTTCTAACAAATATCACTTTTTTTCTTCTCTTTTTCATAATGTGGAAAAAGTATAAGTGACTTCCTAAGCATGAAGATAGTATAAAATAATGTTTTGACCACAAAGCACCTGATCTACTTAGGAATACAATGGGTAAGGTTCATAAAAATTGGATAAAGGCAAATGGATTCTTGTTCATATACAGGAAGAGTTGGACCCACTTTGGCAAGAACCAAAATGGTTAGAAAATAGTAGAAAAAATATTCAAAATAAAAAATCTGAAGAAGGACTCTCCATACATATCAGAGGCTCAATCGCTGCATTAGCACATAGGAAAAAACTTGTAAGTAAATTATTAAATTTGTTAAGTATATGAAATTGGTAGAAGTTGTTTTAGGTGTGGATTTTTGGTTCCTACAATTAGTTTATCCTTTCTTGAATTTCATGTTTATGTTATGTGGTAAAAATATATATGAGAAAATTGTTAAGTAAGACAATTGTTTTTTGAATGAATGGTTGCTTGTTTTTGAATTTCACAAAATTATCTTGCTGTTTAAGGCCTATCATTTGAAATACAAAACTAGGGGTTAGAACCAGGAAATTGAGCCCGTGCAATTACCATGGTTAAGATTGCCTATGTAAACATCCAAAGTCTTCTGCCTTCTATCAAGCAAACCCGCCAAAAGCCTCCTATTTTATAAATCAAGCTCACAATCAATAATATTTACTGAAACATTATCCATGCCAGCAACAATAGCTATGATGTTCATATTCATTCTATTTGTTGTTGTGTTGCTTCTGAAAGTGTGTTGCAATAGCAAAACAATCAAGCTTGTCCTCTTTTTTTCCCCTTCTTCTGGCCCATCAAACAAGCTTGTTAGCCTCAATGAATATTCAATAGAAGGAGGAGAAAAGTTAGTAGAGTAAAACTAGATATCTTTGAGAAAACTACTTTCCTTGAGGAAGACAATGGAGTTGAAGATATTTCTATTGTATTGCTTGCCACAGTTCTTTTATTTCTAAATAAACATTGTGGAGTCCTAGAGCATTGTGAGAGTGATGGGCACGTTCTTCCTTTATGTTCTAGCTTTGCTTAATACGATTGTCAAAAAATAAAACTTACTAAATTTGTCTATATCATGTTGATTATGTTTTTCAAAACACTGATTTTTATTGAATATTTCAGAAGTAAAGCTTGGAAAGAGTATCGAGGTATTGGTAGATGTTCACTAAGTTTCACATCCGCAAAGCTAGGCAATAGGCCTCCCCCAAGGCACAAGATATTGCTGTAAGTATAAATTGCAATCAACCTTTAAAATATAGTTTTATAAATTTTGCAGTATGATTGCTTATTAACAATTGTAATACTTGGTAGGATGAGTATATGAGACGTAAGGATGAGATTCATAGCAACTAGATAGGGAGGACAAGATAAATATCCAATCTGATAATAACATTTATTTGGATGTTGTTGGAGTTATTATTAAGAAGAAATGCATCTATGTTTTAGGTTTTGAAGCTGCATGTTATGCATTATCTTCCTCTTCTTCCAATGAGAGTTATTCACAATCAGAGATGGAAGCGATGAGGACTTTGGTTGCAGGTCTTTCTAGGCAAATGATTGAACAATAAACCATGATTAACACAATCTTGCAATGAGTGGACAATTCTACTGGTGGCTCACCAGTAGTAGTTGGAGATCATGATGAGCCAATTAATGAGGAGGATAGAGATGAGAATATGGATGATGATGACATGATTGAGGATGAATATGATCCTTTTCCACCTGATTTTTGATGTACTTTCTATTAGCTCCAGAATCCTTTGCGTTAATTTGTTTTAAATGACAACAAAGTCAATTTAAAGAAAATGCTTTGAAAAACGAGTAATGTCTCTATTAAGTTTCTTGTAAGATTATAACAAGTTTATATCCTTTAGCAAGAGTTAGACTTATTCAAATGAGAATATATTTCACTATACATGTGTAAACATGTTTGTCTCATGATATGAGATCTAAAATGAAACAGAAGTGAAATTATCTAAGCAATTGATAGCTAACGATAAGAAGAAGTTTTCAATGCTACAAGAAACCAAGTTTAGAGACTTCAAAAAGTAGCACATGACATCAAAAAGTACACTTAAAATGAAGATATTAACTCATGTCCAAGAGCAGCATATTACTTAATCTTCAATCATCACAATCACAAAGATATTATCAGCAAAATAGATGTGATTGAAGATTAGAATGTGAAAAACTCTTCAAGAGACTGATTTCGTACATTAGAGAGCTCACCCGTGAGTGGAACAAAAGAATGCTACAGGAAATGGAGGGGAATTTGAAATTTGAATTTCAAATAATCAAGTAAAACCCAGTTTCAAACTGGTACATAATTTCTTCTGCCTATTTGATCAACCACCCTAGCTTCATGATGGAGGAGTTCAGAAAGCTTGCTCAGAAAGTAGAAAAGTAGTTTCTGAAGAAAGATCAAAAAACTCAACTTTGCAACGGCTTTTGCAACCGATTTGACAAATTTGTAAACCTCTTTTCTAGCTGTTTCTTTCAAGACATAACTGATGATCAACACATGTCATTTGAGGAACTATCTATGGCGATGATCACAAAGAAAGACCACTATATAAGGAGATGCTATGCTTAAAAATCGACAAGAGATTCGAAGATTCAAGAGAGGAAACTTTGCAAAAATCTCTTCCCACTTCCTGGAATATTCAATCTTTATCTTGTAATTAGTTTTGTCCTTGAAGTGTAAGAAAATCTTCCTTCTATATTCTCAGTTAGATTTATGCTCTTCCTATCGAAAAAGTAGAAGAAGGAAGTCATTCAAGTTTTTCCCAAGAACTTTTTATGTATATATTAAGGAAGCTTGATTGTAGGTTAGTTTGAGTGTCAATCCAAACACTTAACCTTTGTATCCTCGATTCAGTAATGATCATTGTGAGATATCTTGAAAAGGCTATTGTAAAACTACTTGCAACGCGATAGTAGTGGTTGGTATTGGTCACGGTTTGGCTTAGAGAGGTCGGTGTCAATGCTACTTCCAACGTGACAGTAGAGGTTGCTACTGCTCATGGTTTAGATTGGAGAAGCCAGTATCAAAACTACTTTCAACGTGACTGTAGAGGTTTCTACTGATCATGGGTTAGCTTGGAGAGGCTAGTACAATACTACTTATGTTAGCTTGGAGAGGTTAGTACAATACTACTCGGTTTGACCTGGAGAGACTTGTAAAACAATACCTCAACTTGTGATAGTTTCTGAGTTGGTCTCTAGCATAAGTGAGAGCTTGGGAAGGCTAATATAAAGACTATCCAACTTTACTTTCTCATATTGAGAAAGTTGTTTCAAATGGAACCTTAATTGTTGTTGAGTATTGGATATAGGTAGGTTGGCCGAACCAATATAAAATCCTTTGTGTCTTTTCTTTCTACTTGTAATCTCCTTTTTTTGTCTCTGTTGCGCCTTTTACTTTTTCTTAATCCAATATATCCTTATCGTTTTCTGTTATCTCTTTTAATAATGAACTTTTTATTTGATAAGGTTCAGAAATCTACTTTTGGAAGTTACTAACTATATTTCCGCTGCACTACAAGTTTTATACTTGATAGTATTTGTTTTAAAAAGTTTCAGAAAATGTAAAAAAGATCAATGCAAGATTCAACCCCCTTCTCATGCACATCTTTTCCTACAAGTATTGTCAAAGCCAGCCTCTGAGAGGTTGAGTAATCCAACTATTGCAGAGGATAAAGATATGAAGGACAGAATCACTTACATCTTCTTTACAAGATTAATCTTTCATCTAATCATCCTTTGTTGATAAGACTCTAGATTATGGCACAGTTCATTCAAATGATGAAAGGGATTCCAAAAGAAACCTATTGATAAGACCTTTACAAAGGAGAAAGTTCAATTGTTTCACCAAGTCAAGTCTCTGTTCATATATGCCCTAAGCTAAAGCTATATATTCTACCTATGCATTGCGTGTTACATATGAAAGGCTATATGAAATAGACTGTGCATGATGTTTAAGAATCTTAAACTGTATCAAGATGTCTTTGATCCTAAGGTTCACATATAAGATGATTTGCAATGTTGAAGTAGTGAAAATTGCCAAAACTTCTTCTTAAAGTAGAATGATCTGATATTAATATCTAGGATTGAATATGGAGATGAGATCTCTGTCTGAGGAATGTGTCAAAAGTCTAAAATGACCAATACAGAAAGACATCAATCTCATGAATGGAAAATCAGGACAAAGATCATCTTAAGAAAGAAAATCTGCTTATAGTAGTAAAGACACACATCCTATATCTATTCTGTGTCTAATCGGCATATCCCTATGCAAAGAAGAAGAATGTGCTAGACATTTAGAAAGTTTTGTCAGGAGGTTTCAATGTGCTAAAACCTGTTGCCATTCTGTGCTTAATGGCTGAAGAACATCATCAGAGACACGTGAGGTAAATGTTTCTATATTTCACCTCTGTTATAATTTTGCTTTTACTTCATGAGATAAGTTGCTAGAATAATATCAAGCCTATTCATCTATATATCTCAAACCTGTGAAAGAACTCATAAAGTTGCCATGAAAACTTGAGAAGGTCTAGTTTGAAGCTGAAAAGCTGAAAGAAAGAAATACTCCAAAGAAAGTTTACTCTTCTCAAGTTATGTGTTTCTGAAGCCTCCAAGAAGCTATATGAACATGTCAAAAATTTCTTCTGAATCTTTAAGAGGACTTCATGGCATCCTAAGATCTGACCTGTTTTATTTGATAAAATTCAAAAACTATATTTTTTTGAAAATGGTCAGCATCTCATATATATATATATATATATATATATATATGTATGTATCTTTTGTTTCTGTTTTTCAAGATGTTTAAAGAGATACCTTTACAAAAAATGAATCTTGAAAAGGAATTCCTTTAGAAAGGTTGGAAAAATCTCTTTCTCTGAAGTTAACTAAAAAGGACCCATGAAAGTCTAGGTACCAAAATTAATATTCTTTCTTCCAGGTTTATTTGAAAAATTTCTCTGGCTGAAACTCCAAGAAACACACTGATGATTATCATTCCAGATATCATGTTTTGAACCTGAGAAGTTATCATAATTCCTGAGAGATAATCTTCTCAAGAATCTCTTATGTATGATGATGATGATGAAAAGCCTAAGGACGACTTTGTTAATAATCTTGAAGAAAGTCCTGAGAATTTTTATCTCAAGAAAACTCCAGAAAGCTAGCAGATGAAAGCCAAAGCATTAGAAAGTGAGCTCCAGAACCTCAATCTTTCAGAAAGTATGCTTGGACCATTCAAGATGATCATAAAGTAATCTTTTCGCAATACAACATGAGTAGTATGAAGACGACATAGAAGTTGGAAGATCTAAATGTACAGTAACTTCATGAAAGTTTTTGTTTTAAAGATAATCTTCTATTGTCAAAGTTCTTAGAGTATCCCCAAGGGTATGAGAACCAAGTCATTCCTTGGATATTTATCAACTGTGATTTCATCACCACCATTATGTCTATATATGTTGAGAAAGCTTTGAGTTGTCAAAGTTAGGTGGAGGCTATGCTGAATATGCTGACCAAGCTCAAGAGAAAGGCAAAGTCTACTCATCATGTTTGAAACATTATCATCCATACTAAGAGGAAGCTCAAGGACTATCTTGATAAATCTAATATCATCAGGGCAAGCACATTCACAAGAGAAAAGGACTAAAAGGAAACAACCCAAGTATGCTAAGACCTTTGAACCCAGATGCTGTAGATAAGGAATCAGCTACAAGACTTTCTCTTGAGAGGTGATTCGCCTTCCTATCCTCTAAGATAATGTTATGCTATTTATCTTTTCAAAAATCTATTCAACACTCTAAATCCTAGTTTGTTTTTGTAAAATTCCTCCTTTATGTTATCTTCTTTTAAAAAATGGAGATGCTTAGTAAAGAAATATGTCTATTGAAGATCCTGTATCAAGATGTATTCATAATATCTATGGCTGAAGATCTCTTATATGTTTATTGGCTTTGAAAAGTTTTTCTTTTTAAGTTTTCACATATACATAAGCATATCTACATAAAACATCTCTGGATGGTCTCTCTCCACAACTCTGTTATGAAGATTTAGCAAAGCAATTAGAAATCATTAGGACATATATATCCCCCTGAAGATATTGCTTATCAATTTGCAAGAACATTAGAAGGTCAGTCTACAAGATTAGGATTATCAGCATGTATATTAGATGTCAGTTTGTAAGACCACAGATCTTTGTAAGGAATGGTTTATCATTTTGCAAGATCTATAAGAAATCAGCATGTTCAATTTGAAGATGGGTTGATCAGAAAGAAGAGGGTGTGTTAAGAAAAATGTTTGTAAGAAGTTTTTTGAGGATCAAAAATTGATGTTTATATGGGAGCATCGAATCTAGAGTAGGAAGATGAATATGGGATGCAATATGAAGGTTAAGAGTCTGAAAGCTCTCTCTCTAAAAGAAGGATGAAAAGGTGGGATTTTCTTTTTCCCACTTCGATTGAGTTTTTCTTTCCCATGTTGCTTCGCCTTCCGTCACATCTCTTTAAACTCCCATGTCTCACTTTGTTCTTAACCATCATCTTCTTGAGCAAGTCACCTCTTTTTTCTTTAACCTTTAGTTCCATACACTTGACCATTTCATATACACATACGTTTCTCTATAACCTCAACTTTTCTTCTTCTACTCCATAACAATCTTTCTTCCAACCCTCATCCCTGCTTTTGTAATCTTTTATCTCTACCTTTGAACCATCTTCTCTCCTTCTTCTTTAACCCTTCTCGTCTCCTTTCTTTCAACCTCATTTTCTCAGACGTACCTATATTCCACTTCAATGGCAAAGGAAAAGAATGTGGCTCAATCTGCCCCAGCAAAAACATCCTTTCACATGTATGATGACCCTGATATGCAAGATCACTTTGAAAGATTCTTCATGTCCATAAAAATGGCACTTGGAAAGCCTTTGTGTAAAGACCTACATGAAGAAATCACCATACTTAATGAAGTCTTTACTTTCCAGAAGTAGGAGGATTTTCTGGAAACAAATGAACTCATCTTTCTTCAATTGGTTAATGATTTTTACGCTCAATTGGAGAAATCATCACTATCCCAAGTCAGGGGCATGATCAGAGATTGCTCTATCAAGATGACAGCTTCTAGACTTGCCAAAATCATCAAAGCTCCATGTGAAGGGATCATCTGTAAATCCTCACCCTACTGGGCAAAATCTCTTATGTAAATGAAGGAGACGTGTCCAGGTATCCCATTGACTCCATCATCTAGAAGCCTATTGAGATTACCATAGCTATGTTGAACGCTAGAGCAAGGAAAGTATACATAGTGGTTCAGTTTTTTTATCCTTCCACGTATTGGCAACACATGCTCTCATTGGAATAGAACATGCTTCTTTATTGCTTAATGGCAAAAGGAAAAGTGAACCTACCTATGCTCATTCATGACTACATGATGAGAGCCATAATAAAGGAAACTTGAAGAACTGCGAGCATTCCTTATGGCATGCTTCTGACAAAGGTGCTTCAATGATTGGATTTTCCTCTTGACATCAAAAGCTATGAGCTAGTGAAGGAACCATCTTCACACCTTCCTCTTTCAAAACCTTGAAAAGGAGGTCAACCCTTTAAATAACTGAGCCTACAAGGCAAATCCACAGAACAAGAGGTGCACAAGCTCGAGAGGCCTCTCGAAAGTCTCAGTCCAACCTAGAAAAAGCTAAAGAGAAAAGAAAACTGATCCTTCCTGAAAGTAAATCTGATGAAGAGGATGCTCCCTTAATCCAACATTATGAAAGGAGAATAAAAAGAAGAGAACAGACAGGCACTTGAGCTTTAGGAGCTGTAATCAAACTTGAAAAGGTTATCAATAGAAAGGAGATTGAGCTAAGATGCAAAAAGATGTACAAGAGTGTATCAAGTGTTACTGTTCCATGGGAGGAAGTTAAAAATTTTCAGGAGGAAGGATATCATGTAACCGTGCTGAACGATAATGAAGAAGAAGAAGAAGAAGAACAAGAACAAGAACAAGAACAAGCTGCAATATCATCATTCGAAGAAGAGGAAAATCTCTTGAGTAGTGAAAAGGCCAGACTGTGCACTATGTCCAGTTCTAGACCTGCACCTAAAGAGCCTCAGATGAGCCTATCATTGAAGAACCAGATAAAAAGAACTATGCAACTTGTTCTGCTCTCATTTTATTTGTATCACTGTCTTACTCTTCCATTCATATCCTTCTAGTTGAAGAAGAAGGGAACAGAATATCTAAAGGTCCAGCACCCACTATTCTGGAAGCTAGTGCTACTACATTGGTTAGAATGTTCCTGACTTTTCTGCTTTTGTACAAGACATTCCTGCTCCTTCCTTAGCTCAAATGTTAGTTGTTGTTGTTGCTGAGCCTATCCTTGTTCCTGTAGTCTTTGCTTCCGTCTCTGTCACATCCAAAACCCTTTACGCTCATTTATTTTGAATGACAACAAAACCAATTTAAAGAAAATGCTTTGAAGAACAACTAATGTCTCTATTGAGTTTCTTGTAAGATTATAACAGATTTATATCATTTAGCAAGAGCAAGGCTTACCCAAATGAGAATATATTTCACTATACATGTGTGAACATGTTTATCTCATGATATGAGATCTAAAACGAAACAAAAGTGAAATTATCCAAGCAATTGATAGCTAACAATAAAAGGAAGTTTTCAATGCTACAAGGAACCAAGTTTAGAGACTTCAGAAAGTAGCACTGGACATCAAAAAGTACACTCAAGATGAAGATATTAACTCATGTCCAAGAGCATCATGTTACTTAATCTTCAATCATCATAATTGCAATCGTCACAATTGCAAAGGTATTATTAGCAAAATAAATGTGACTGAAGATCAGAAAGTAAAAAACTCTTCAAGGGATTGATTGCATGCATCAAAAAGCTCATGTAACACCTTAATATTTAACCCAACACCCCTAGGATGCATTTAAGTTAATTATTAGCTATTACTCTTTTATTCCAGTTCTTAACTTTAAATTGTTTAAAATACTTAGCAAAAATATGGGTAAATTTTTTTTGAAACTTAAAACGAAAATGTGAACCACACATGCTTAAAAAGAACTTCGTAATTCATCTCGCATATAGGTGGAAAAAGAAATCAAAGTACATCATAGACGTACATGGATTAAAATAATCACAAAGCCATGGCATAAGACATCATCATAGATTCATATGTTAAGTAACATATGTTCCTTTTTACACGCCATAATATCTAAATATAATAAGCAACATCATACCCACTGTTAAAGGTGGGGATAGTACAGTCATCCAAAGGAAACATAAAAAGAAAAGAAAGCCAAGTACAGCTAGCCAAGATCTCTCTTCCCTGCTACTCCTACTGGGTGCACCTCAGTAGATAACCTCTAAATAACAAAAAGCAAAAAAATGCTATCATCTCCATAATATTTGCAACGTGCTCTGCGGAGTCCATTGCTATCTCCTACTGCTGTTATTCCCGAGAAGGGGGAAAGTAACCAATCTACTGGGCCAACTAGTTGGGTGTAGCCAAACAATGAGCAGGACGGACGTGGGCACCTCGGCGTGGTCATGTAGCTCCCCTAGCTCCTTTCACAGGTTGAGTCACAATGGCCTTACTACTGCCTCTTATCTCCATCAGGATGATAGGTGCAAAACTATCCGAAAAATGCTGGGTAGCAGAATCCTCAGACAGGTCAGTTAATGGCTCCATTGGGTAAGGGGGTGATCGGAGGATGTAGTCGGGGTAGTCACGGGTGGCTGAAGCAGCAGGACGTGTATGGCAAATCTGCTCTCCATGCAAACAAGAATGCTAAAAAAAGAGATCATCATCGAACGGAGAGGCAAGAGAAAACCTAAAGCTAGAATTGGATGTGTAAAAGGACACTCCATGAAGACAAAAAGGCACACAACACATCTACCCATAATGTGATACGTTTGGTAAGTGGCGTCAAAGTACAAGTCCCAGGTAGAAGCATCAATGAAGATCATGAGTGATGCCATCAACCTCTGAAGACGAGATGAAAAGAAAGAAAGAGGGAATGAGAAACTCATATAAGAATCTCAGTAGGACTTTTGCCTCCTAACAAGTGTCATCATCTATGTCCTCAGGAACCTCGGGTTTCATTATGAAATAGTGGGCATGAACGTAAGATTAAATTATTAAGTTCCAAATGCTATTAATCCGAGGCTCGCTTATTTTAACATGAATCTTAATGCATGGACACAACATAATAAGTTGTGAGTACATGTCAATGCCACAAATTCAAATGTCATAACATAAAGAATGCAAACTCTTTTAGCATGATCTTTTCCTCATTAATCTTTTAGGTGACTTAAGCTTTTTATTCTCTTTTCCTTGGGGCCACCCTATTATTATCTCCTTGGAGAGTTCTAGGTTATGATCTCATACCTCACTAGTCGTCACTAGTCTATACTTATCCTCTCGAGCTCATACCTCACTAGTCGTCACTAGTCTACACTTATCCTCTCGATAAACTAACTCCTAACTCCCAGAGTGTGGGGGTAGGGGGCATAAGATCACCTTTCATAACCTTTAATTCGGGGAGTCTAAAGGATCACCTAATTTGATCACCAATCATAAGCTTTAATTCGAGGAGTCTAGAGGATTATTTCCATGTGTCTTATGTCATCTTAATCTTAGCATGTTATCTAGAGACGCAAAATATGTGAATATATCCTTTCATATTCCATGCTCACTAAATGCTTAAGTCATGCATCTTAATTATTCAAGCACAATCATAACATGCCATAATATTTCATGTAATTGATCACATAAGCATTCATCTCATTCATTGTAAAGATTAAGGACTGGACTCAGCTAATGCACATGCTATGCTCAACAGAATATATATACACAGTCATACTAAAGATCATCTTTCACATAATTCAAGATTAAGCATGAAAAATCATCAATCCATATTATTTCAAGTGGAAAACACACTTATTTACACACGTCAGGGTCTAGTAATCGATTACATGAGCTGGTAATCAGTTACACAGTCCAAATTTTCAAAACAGACATGTTTGAGCTGTTGGTAATCGATTACATGGGCTGTGTAATCGATTACCAGTGTTGAAATTTTGTGATTGGCATAATCAGCTTATTGGTAATTGATTACATAGGCTGTGTAATCGATCCCATGTTAAAAACACATTCTGGGCCTTCAAGAACATCCTGGTAATCGATTACCAGGGTTAAAAACTCATTTCTGGGCATCAAAACATGCTGGTAATCAATTACTAGAGATTGTTGTCCTTGATATAGTCGTTATAAACTTCAGACATGGATCATAGATGGAGAATTCATCTTTAAAGCCAATCTCAGATAACAATACCAGATTTTCTACTTCTTAGAGAAGCTTTAGCAATTTTCATTGCTTCATCATTGTAAGACATCTGATATGATACAAATTGAGATCTTTCAATATCATATACTGATTGTTTCATATACCCTTTCTTATGTAATCATCTATACATAGGTAGAATATACGGATTAAGCTTAAGGCATATATGAATAGAGATGTGACTTAATGAAACCACTGAACTTTTTTTCTTTAGAAAGTTCCTGTAACACCTCGATTTTTCTGTCCGAGGGAAATGACCAAAATGTCCCTGAGGTCATTTCTTGACCCGAGTTCGAGGGTAACCAACTCGGTCATCCTCGAAGGGTCAACTCAATCGGAAGCGAAAATTTCGTTTTCCGCAGTTTTAGGTCAAAATGACCAAAATACCCCTATAGCGTTTTTACGGGGGTAAAGGTGCCGTTTGAGCCCGGAACTTTCCCCAGAGGTTTAAAAACATGTTTTCATGTGTCTAGAGGTCTCTGTTCAAGTCCCGGTGGCCCCGGGCAGTTTTAGTGCAAAATTACGATTTTGCCCCTAGAATAGTGTTTTTGAGCTTAATGACGTAATTAAGCAAACCTAAGCAATATTAGGCTCTAAACGAAGATTAATTAATTTCCCTAATTAATCTAGAGTCAAAATAATTTATTAAAGTTAATTAGAACCTAAAATTGCTTAGATTAAACTTAAATCCCTTTTTAGAACTCAAGACTCCTAGTCTTGGAATCTTGAATAGTGTTTTCTCTCTCTAATTCCTTAAATCAAGGAAATGTGTCTAGAGTTGTTTAGACTCTAAATTGAGGATTTAACTCACTAATGGTGCAAGACCACTCCTTAATGATGTCTAGACCACCTTAATTATCCATTTCTCTTGCCTAAACACTTTCTTACAAATTCCTAATCTTAAGCATAATCAAAGATACACCTAAACACAACTCTAAACCACAATTAAAATGCAAAGAACCCTCCCCCATGGGCTGATGCATTTCGGCCACCTCCTCTCCTATTGACCACATGTTTAATTATTTTCTCACTCAAAGAACCATGCTTGAGGCCATACCTTGAACCATACCTCACCATACTTTGAGCCATACCTCACCATGCCTCAAGAACACATTATCTCACCTCATGGAACTCATGGAATGCCTCCATTCTGCACCTCATGGCCGAAGCCATCCTCCCCCATAAGCACCCTCTATTTGTTTCATTTCTCTATAAATAGAATGCCTTGAGGAGCTTGCACCACTTTTAGATCATTTGCTAAGTTTAGGAATACTCAAAGCTTTTCTTTTTCTCTCAAAGATTTTGTGTTCTTCAAGTTCTTGGAGTTCTTCAAGTTCTTCATCTTCTTCATCTTCTTCTTCCATCTTCAAGTTCATCACACCAAGTAGGGATTTTCTTTCATGTATTCTTTTCTTTAAAGTTCTTGTTTCAAGCTTGATGTTCATAGTTTCTCTTGGTTCCTTTTAGAACTTCTTTTCTTCTCTTTCTCCCTCTTTATGTTTCGGCCATAGGCCTTGGAGAACAAAGGAATGAGAGCTTGATGATGAGAGTTTCATGATGATGTTCATCACTTGAAACAAACTCTAGAGCTTGATCTTTGTTCTTGAGCAAAAATGTTTTTAGTTTTTCCTTTCTTGAACTCTTGAGAACTTTAGCTTTGATGATGTTTTAAAATGGCTCTATGAACTCAATGATGAGGACTCATGATGTTGGTGTTAATATATCATCAAGATCATGAACTCTAGAGTTCTAAAATGTTCCTTTTTCTTCTTGAAGATTTCGGCCATTTCCTTAAATTTTCTAGGCTTCATGGTTTGTTTTCCTAAAAATGTTATGTTGAATTTTAAGAACTCTAAGCTTGACTTTACCTTATTTGGATGAGTTTGGGTTATGGTTTAAATTCCTTTAAAGTCTTGTTAAGAGCTCTAGAAAGATAAAATGAACTTGCATAATTTATTTTATGCTTGCATTCATATTTACATTCTTGCTATGCATCTTTACTTTCTAGCTATCACCTAAGAACATAAAGATTAAAATGGAACTTGTATCATCACTTAATTTAATTCTCGAAGCCTTTCTATTTCGACCTTAAAGTCGATTGTTGTTGGGCCTAGAGCACTAAAATAAAGAATTGAACTTGCATTACCACCTAATTAATTTCTCGAATGCCTATCTATTTCGGCCTTAAAGTCGATTGTTGTTGGGCCAAGAGCACTAAAATAAAGAATTGAACCATGTATATTTACCTTCAAGCTTGCACGTTTAAGTTTATGCCTCGCATATTTACTTTCAAGCTTGCACGTTTAAGTTTATTCCTTGCATACTTAAATTTAAGTCATCACTTTACTTTGTAAGTAAGATTAAAAATGAAAAGCATGAGCACGTTTAGTTTATGTCGTAACTTAAGAACCTAGAGCTCAAAGACTTGCCCATTTCATTCCAAGATAAGGTTAAATGTGAATGCATTCCTTGAATGCATAATTTCGGCCAAGTAGTGATGATGGACTTTCAATGAGTTTTCATCTAGCTACAAGGACCAATAGTCTATGTTCTAAGTTTTCCTTAAGGCTTTACAAACCGTTTCAAGGTTATGTTGTCATGAGATATGACTTTACTCCCTTTTAGGAGATGAAATATATTTTGGTCATTGACCTAAGGCTTCTCTTAGCTTTTTGATGAATTAAAATGATTTGCAAAGAGTTTTTAGAAGTTCTAGATTGATTCCAAGAGAAACTAGTTAACTTATGTACCTAGAAATGTCAATTTAACTCTCTCATTTAAGCTAAATGTTTTCAGTTCTGACGTGATGAGTGTGATGCTGTATGATGATGTTTTGATGTGTTGGAATGTGTGAAAATATCATGTAATGATGTAGAAGCGATCCTATGCATGATAGGTAAGAAACTAGCTAACTAGAAATACCGTAAAGCTAGAACTTAACATAGTTTTGACCTATTTGTTTATGGAACTAATCCAAACTGTTTTAATGGGAACATAATCAGATTTAGATTGTTTAGACATGAGAAACTTGGTTTCATTTGAATTAGAATTGAATTCTAGCACCTATGGGGAAACTAGTAACTAGAAAACCGTAAAAATGCAAATGTAGAACTCTTAGAACGGTTAATTTTCTGGATTCTGTCCAGCACCCTACAACATGATAAACATGATTAATAATTAGTCCTTAAGCATAAGAATGCCTCATAATTGATTTAGATTTAATATATAGCGCCTTCGGCGAAAACAGAACCGAGAAAGGGTCTAAAACGTAAGTTCTAGAACCCCGTAAATACAAGTTAGAGATTCTGCCCTATGCTTTTCAGATTTAAGTATGAACATGAGGATTAGGAATGATGATTAAATATGAGCCCTTAGGTGCATAAAGATATGAGCGACGGATGTAGAGAACTATATCTCAAGATTAAGACCCGTAAGGGTCAAAGCATAAGCTACCGTAAGGGTAAGCGTTTGGATGTTTTATGATGATACATGAAGTATGCTAATGATGATGATGTTATTCATATGAGAAATTTATGAGGTTATATGTTTATGTGGCATAAAGCAAATTTGGAAGGAAATTCGGTGTAATAACCGTTGTGCCGCCGAATTTCTGACAAATTTGGGGACTTAAAGAGATTTTGAAAATTAAGGTACTAAGATGGGTTCTAGGATGACACCGGTTCGGCCGAGCACCTCCATAGAACTCATGTGACATCGGTACCATTTTACACTCTTAGGTGACACCGGTTCGGCCGAGCACCCCTAAGAGTGTTGCCCTAACCGTACTCAGATAGTCGGGATTTATGATTTATGATACGCTTATCGTTAAGTGGTAAGTAAGAACTAGTGACAACTAGTTAAGGTATGAGCTCATAACCTAGATGTATGACACGTTCTGGGTGACATCGGTTCGGCCGAGCACCCCCAATTCGATTGTCTTTTAGGGTGGCCCATGAGGAAGAGAAGTTTCATGATTATGATTATGTCACTAAGTTTTGTCCCATATGAATGTTACTATCGCCACTTTATGCCACCAAGAATGATGATGCTTGATGTTATGTTTTATGTATGTGCATTAGGTAGTGCCATGCATACATTTTCTATCATGTTGCATCCATGACATTAAGATCATCCTAAAATGAATGGACCTTGGCTAAAATATATTTTAAAGTTTAAAATGAACTTAATACATGCTCAGTCATTTTGTATAAATAAACCCAAGGTTCCTGAGGACGTAGATGATGACACCTAGGTAGTAGGAGGCCCTACTGAGATTCTTTAGCAAGATTCTCACTCCCTCTATCTTTTTCTTTCCGTCACGTCTTCAGATGGCGACGTTCGTAGTGTTCGTGGACACGCCGACATGGGAGGTGCACTATGACCCGACTCACGGGTCATGCCATTTTGAGGGACAGTGCACGGTGCGGGTTTTCATGTTCGTAGGACGCTCCTTCGCTCATCCCATGCACACCCATCGCTTTTCCCGGCCGCACCTGTGGCGGCGATGGCGGGTTTTTGGCGGCGCTAACGCATGGCGAGAGAGTGCTCCGCGACGCACACCGCCGCCCTAGCCATGCAAGACTATCCCGACATGCGTGCCCCGGACTTACTTCTCGGAGACCGATCCGTCCGAGGACCCGCCTACCCATCCGTATAGCGAGAGCTCTGCCCCCTCTCCCCCACCATCGAGGGAGGGCAGTGAGGATACCGTGACTCAGCCACGGCTTGCACGACGACCGGAGATGCGACCATACCGCGGGGGACACACTCGATCCCCATTCCGCCTCTTCACGTCCGAGAAGCTCGCCTAGTTTCCCGGATATTTGCCTCGTTCGCGAGATGGGCCTTGATGAGAGGTGACGATCGTCCGATGGAGTACCCGGTTAGAGCACACACCACTTAGATGGGGATAAACCTTCTTTTGTTTAGAGGTTATCCCATTAGATGCACTTGGGTAGGGGAGTAGATTATGTTCATGTTTTATGTTGTATGTTCTTTTATGCATTTCCCTTGTACTAAATTAAGTCCCACACTTATAAGTGGGCAAGTTATATATATATATATATATAAGATGATATTCAGTGATGTTCATGTTGTGCCTTATGTTATGATGTTGTGAGACATTTGTTTTACTATACATGGTTTACCGCTTATCGCATCACGCGGCTCTCACTTTTATTTCAAAAAAAAATTACCCATATTTTCCGCTAAGTAATTCAAAGTTAAATGAAAACTATGAAGTAACAGACTAATGATTAACCTAAATATGTTCTAGAGTATTGGGTTAAAAATTAGGATGTTACAGTTCATGTCAACAGGTCTCTTTTGAATCCCTTTCAACATATGAATGAACTGTACCATGACTTAGAGTCTTGTCAGCAAAAGATCATCAGATAAAAGATTGATCTTGAAAAGATGATGTATGCCATTTTGTCCTTTGGATCTTTATCTTCTGTAATCATTGGATTGCTCAACCCCTCAAAGGCCTAGCTCTAATACCACTTGTAGGTGAATGTATGCATGAGAAGGGGGGTTGAATCGTTCATTGACCTTTTTTCGCATTTTCTGAATCTTTTGAAAATAATTACTATTGAGTGTAAAACTTGAAGTACAGTGGAAATAAGTTAGTAGTTTCAGAAAGTAGCTTTCTGAACCCTAATGAGTAAAATGCCCATTATAAAAAGAATTAATTAGAAAGCAATAAAGATATTTATATAAAAAAAAGAAAGAGAGAAAGATCCAACCGAGATCAATAAATGAGATCAAAGAAAGAGAGATTGGACACAAGGAATTTTATACTGGATCGGCCAACCTGCCTATATCCAATACTCAACAACTATTGAGGTTCCACTATAACAACTTTCTCAACCTGAGAAATTAAAGACAGATAATCTTTACATTAGCTTTCCCAAGCTATCATCCATGGTCTTCAAAAATCACTTGTCGCCACAGATTTAAGTAGTTCTGTACTAGCTTCTCCAAGCTAACATGAGTAGTATTGTATTAGCCCCTCCAAGCTAACATGAGTGGTCTTGTACTAGCCTCTCCAAGCTAACATAAGCTAAGATGAGTAGTCTTGTACTAGCCTTTCTAAGCTAACCCGTGGTCAATAGCCACCCTTACAATCACGTTGTAAGTAGTCTTGACACTGGCCTCACCAAGCCAAACCGTAAACAATAGCAACCTCTACTGTCACATTGAAAGTAGTCTTGCTCCAGCCTTTCCAAGCTACAAGTAGTCTTTCCCCAGTTTCTCCAAGCTGCAAGTAGTCTTTGACTAGCCTCTCTAAGCTAAACCGTGATAAGTAAGAACATCTTACTATCACGTTGCAAGTAGTTTTACAGTAGCCTCTCCAAGCTATCTCACAAAGATCACAACCAGATCTAGGATACAAAGGTTAAGTGTTTGGGTTGCCACTCAAACTAACATATACTCAAGTTTTCTTAACATATACATAAAAAGTTCCTGGGAAAACTTGAATGACTTCCTTCTTCTACTTCTTCTATAAGAAGAGCATAGATCTAACTAAGAATATAGAAGGAAGATTTTTTTTACACTTTAAGGATAAGGGTAATTACATGATAAAGATAGAATATTCTAGGAAGTGGAAGAGATTTTTATAGAGTTTCTTTTCTTGAATCTTCAAATCTCTTAACATTCTTCAAGCTTAACATCTCCTTATATAACGGTCTTTCTTTGTAACCGTTGCCATGGATCAGTTCTTCAAGTGACACATGTTGAGCATCCGTTGTGTCTTGAAAGAAACAGCTAGAAGAGAGGTTGACAAAACTGTTACATCGGTTGCAGAAGCCGTTGTAAATATGACTTTTCTCTGATCTTCCATTAAAAACTACTTTTCTACTATCTAAACAAGCTTTATGAACTCCTCCTTCATGAAGCCAGGGTAGTTGATCAAAGAGGGAGAAGAGATGGCGTACCAGTTTGAAATTGGGTTTGACTTAATAATTTGAAATTCAAATTTCAAATTTCCCTTCCTTTCCTATAGCATTCTTTGCTCCACTCACAGGTGAGCTTTCTAACGTGTGAAATAAGTCCCTTGAAGAGCTTTTCACTTTTTGATCTTTAATCAAATCTTCTTTGCTGATTCTTTCGTTGCAATTGTGATGATTGAAGATTAAGTAACACGTTGCATAAGTAAAACATTGCATATGGACATATTTTGACATCTTCATCTTGAGAGTACTTCTAATATCCCGTGCTACTTTATGAAGTCTCTTTCCTTGGTTTTTTGTAGCGTTGCAGCCTACCTCTGATTGTTAGCTATCAAAAGCTTGGATAAGGATATAATTTTACTTCTATATTTTAACAAATCTTGTAACATGTTTACATATGTATAGTAAAATATATATACTCATTTGAGTAAGCATTGTTCTTGCTAAACAATAGATACCTGTTATAATCCTACAAAGAAATTCAAAAGAAACATCAATCATTCTTCAAAGTATTTTCTTTGAATTGGTTTTGTTGTCATTCAAAACACATGAACGCATAGGGTTTTGGAGCTAACAGTAAGGGCTAGTAAAGGTTTGGGCTTAAGATTTAAGTATTTAGATGAAGTTTATAGGGTGAAGAGAAGTCTTTGAAGAGGAGAATATAAGAAGAAATGGTAGATAAAGAATAAGAGAGAAAGAACACTTAGGGAGTTTTTAAGGCTTGAAGACTAGCTAGAGTATGTTATGAGCAATGATTTCACATACTTCCTTCCCTTATATAGGCCAAGAGGCCATGACTTGGGGGCTGTAATGGAGGGGTTTTTGTGCTCCAATTTATTGTTCTTGGATGTTCATGGGGTTGGAGTATAATTGTGTTAGATTGCAAAGTCCTAAGCACAACCTTTATGTTGGAAGTAGTGGCTAGTGTAGGCCTATTTCAGTGAAATCAAGAGCTTTTTATGACACAAGTTTATTCTTCAAATCAATTTTTGGTCCCCTATCATGATGATGCTAAATTTTGGCTCATAGATACATGAAGGGATCCAAGTATTAAGTTCTTTCATGCATACATTGTAATATGGAGTTTCATTTAAGTCTTGCCTTGTTTCATGCACTTAATAAACTTGTCATGCATGGTATGATATGTATGTGTGTTGTATTTTGTCTTATCATAATTTATTTAATAAATACTAGTGACTCGACAGGCACTGTCAAGTCGTATTTTTTTATTTTTTGGCAATGATTGTAATTAGTATTAAATATTATGTATGGCAACTTTACCTTGATAAAACAGTATTTAAAAAAAAGTGTTAAATATTCGAGTTTAATTTTGATACACTGACAGTGTAAATGAGTTTTACACTATCATTGAATATTTGAAACATTCTTCATTTTTCTGTAGCACAAATTGCATAAATCTATTTACTACCCAAAATAAAAATTTCTATAACGATTGATTCTTTTACAAACTCCAACAAAACTGCAGTGGCAGCAATAGACATGTCAAACATGTTGAATATGCTAAGAGGTGCAAAAGCAAAAGAGTTATTCAATTGAAACCGTTCTCTTAATCATTATTTCCATACTTCAAAAGCCAAACTAAATTCAACCTGGTTCCTTCTTTCCATTGACACCAATTCTATTGCTCGATATATACTTGAACATGGGACACATAACCAAACACTAAAGTAACAAAATACAATGGTGAGTTAAAAGGCCAATCCGCAACCACTATTAAACACGTGATACATAAAAAAATATTGATATATACACAAATTCCAGGAAATAGAGGCATTATCATGAATATAAGTTTAATATAATGGTGACAAAAAGGCATATAAGTGTGACCAAATTATAGTAGTCAATATGGTCAAGTGGCCTTATAGAATTTTATAGATAGTATGTGTATTATATATCGCAGAACAGTTACCATAACCTACTAATTTTTTAGAAGGTTAATTTTTTCTTTTTTCAGGTTTCAATATCTTAAGAGATATCTTATCAAGTTTTAAGGAAAAAAATAAATGTTTGTTTTACATTCAAATTTTTACATTTTTTTCTCTTTATAATTTTAATTAATTTTTAGATGAACAAAAGGGCTATAACCAAATTTTTAGAAGGTTAATTTTTTCTTTTTCAGGTTTCAATATCTTAAGAGATATATTATCTCCAAATTTTTAAGGACAAGATAAATGTTTGTTTCACATTCAAATTTTTATATTTTTTCCCTATATAGATTTAAAAATTAAAAATTAAAAATTATCCTTCTAAAAAATTAGTTACAGTCCTTCTGTTCATCTAAATATTAATTAAAATTATAAAGAGTAAAACTATACAAATTTGAAAGTGAAACAAACATTCCAGTTTGAATTAAAAACAGAAATTTGAACCTTTTTCTAAAATTGGTTATAGAATTAAAAATCATATATAAATCACCATAGAAAAATGGTAAAAAATAACAGAAAAATTAGAAATCAGCAGTTAATTGCAAACGCTCCCAAAAGCCATAGGGTAAGGAATTCCCGAGAACTTACCAAATGGAAAGGGGACAGTTAAGAAGTATCATAGGGTAAGGAATTCTCGAGAACTTCTTTGTGGATTTGTTCATGATAATCCTTTTGAATGTGATTCTACCCAAAGCCAAATGTGTCAAGAATTTCACTTGAACTTCCACTTAGCCATACACAAAAAAAGAAAAAAAAAGAATGAAAAAGCTTAAATTTGAACCTTCTTCTAAAATTGGTTACAGAATTATAAATCATATATAAATCATCACAGGAAAATAGTAAAAATAACAGAAAAAAAGAGATCACCAGTTCATTGCAAACACTCCCAAAATGCATGTCACCAATTTGTCTCGCACAATCTAATTTCACAAAAATGGAAAAAAAATCATCGAAGCTTCTCAGTTAGGGGAAAATGCAGAAGAAAAAGACAATCATAAACACAAACAAAAGAAACCGAACACACTGAAGCCGAAGTCAAAGTCTAGGTCGAAGAGAGCTTAAAGCTGATCGGAGAAAAAAAAACATAAGCAAGATTTCGAAAGTGTCGGTTTTCTCTCTCAATTTTTTGGGAAACAAAAGGAAAATTCTCAGACTGAAAAGAAAATGAGAGGAAAAAAAAGGGATCAAGTAATTTATGCAGTACCAAAACGATTGCTTAAAAAAAATCGAACACATGAATTCTAAAATTGAAAAAAAATGGGATGAATGCTTGGGCAAAAAAATTACTTGCTTTGATCACAGATTTGGTAAAATGATGAACTGAGAACAGAAGAAGGGAACCTACCGGTGACCACAACTGCGACATGAATAGAGAAAAGATGGAAGGCAAGTACCAACAACTCGACCTGCATCTTTTTCATCTAATCCCTAACTTCCACTGGCCAATCCGCAACCGCCTGAGCTCTTTTTGGCGAGATTTCACCGATGTAACATCCTAATTTTTAACCCAATACTCCTAGAATATAATTAGGTTGACTATTAGTCTATTACTCTTTTAGTCTCATTCTTTAAAATGCTTCTTTAAAATACTTAGCGGAAAATATGGGTAACTTTTTTTTCTTTTGAAACATAAGCGCAAGGTAAGAGCCGCGCATACATCAAACGAGCGTTACCATAAAACGTATCTTATACAAAAGAAAGCGCAAGATAAGAACATCAAATAACTACATAACTTTAGACAATCATGTGTACACCAGCAATAATATTATATTAATATAATAAACTGCCCACTTGTGAAAGGCGGGATAAGTTTGATACATCATAAGTGCAAATACAATTGAAAAGAAAATACAAGGAAAGCATAAAGGAAATCACCCTTACCCTTGTGCACCTAAAATGGATAACCTCTAGAACAAAAGAAAGCTATCCTAGTCTATGCGCGGTGTGTGCACTAACCCTCCCCAAAAGCCTCTACTACTGTTATTCCGGAAAGGGTGGGACATAACCAATCCACTGACGTAGCTTGGCAGGAGTAACTGCTTGACGTGGCTGGATGTGAGCTTCGCGATGGGGACGCATGGCCAGCCTCGGCTGAGTCACAGTCTCCTCGCTACCTTCTCCCATGAACGGGGGAGAGGGGGTAGAACTCTCACTATACAGAAAGGTCAGTGGGTCCTTCGAGGGATTGTCCTCCAAAGACTGTGAGCGGGGTACGTAGTCGGGGATGTCACGTGCAGTTGACACAATGGTGTGGGTATGGAGAATCCTCTCGTTGTGCGTCCGAGTGCGCTCAAAAAACCATGTCGTCTCCATAAGGGGATGTCGGGGAAAAACGATAGCTGGGTACTAGGTGAGCAAAAGGGCGTCCTACGAACATGAAAACTCTGACGGCGCAGTGCCTCTCAAAATGCTAGGACTAGTGCTCCGGATCAAAGTAGACCTCCCACACCGGGGTGTCGATGAAGACTACAAACTTCGCCATTGTAATCTGAAGACATGACAGAAAAGAAAGAAAAAAAAAAGAAGGAGTGAGAATCTTACTAAAGAATTTCAATAGGGAACCTCCTTTCTAAGTGACATCATCTACGTCCTCAGGAACGTTGGGTTTATTGTAAAAAGGTGTGTATGCATATAGTTTGTTATTAGGTTTTAAACATAATTATCCAAGGCCCGTTCATTTTAGAATGAATCTTAATGTCATGTATGCAACATAGCAAGGCATGAATGCATGATAATACATTATGCAAGAAAGCAATAGATCACAACATCAAGAAATATCATATAAGTAGCATAAAGTGGCATGTAACTTCTCATGTGAAACTTTCTTTTCTCTTAACTGTGTGACATTAAACTTTACACTTTGCATCATGGGGGCCACCCTAAAAACATCTTTAGGTTATGAGCTCATACCTAACTAGTCGTCACTAGTTCTTACTTATCCTTTGATAAGCGTAACATAATAATCCCGACTTCTAGAGTACGGGCTAGAGGGCATAAGGATCACCTATCATAACCTTTAATTCGGAGAGTCCATAGGAATATTTCCTTCTTTGAAACGATCTACTGGTATCTAGTACGCAGCGAATTATCCGCTTTGGCAAGCTCTATGTCAATATCCTCACGGATTTGCTTTCTCCCCACCGAAGCGGGAGAAATGCATCTCAGTACTATGTCACATTTAAAATCTCATAGGGTTTTCAAAAACTTTCTTAAGTCTTCAAATTTGATGGAAATTCGATAGCGTAACGGTGGTACACCGAATTTCCTTCAAATTTGCTTTATGCTACAAGAACTAATAATGCATGTATTTTCACATTCAAAGTCCAAAATCAAATCAAATTATCAATGTCATACAACATATCTCATCAGTTTATGTCATGCAAACTCTTAGATTCATGGTAAACAAGATCGTGGCTTCATGTCATACAAAACCATAGATTTAGATAACATAAGATCATGGCTTTATGTCATTCAAGTAGGTAAAATGTTTATTGCATACTTTGGGTTTTGGTAATCGATTACATGAGCCTTGTAATCGATCACACAACTTTGAATTTTTAAAGCAGGAAAGTCAAGGGCTCTGGTAATCGATTACATGGGGCTTGTAATCGATTACAATTGTTGAAAATACTCTTTAGGGATCCAAGAACATCCGAGTAATCAATTACATGGAATGGTAATCAATTACTTGAGTCCAGAATTTGAAATCGATTACATGATGTTGTAATTGATTACTTAGGCCAAAAGTTCATATTCGAGTATAGCAAAGCTCCCTAATAATCGATTACATGGGCCTTGTAATCAATTACCAGTACCTTCAAAATACGAAAATTTAAGTTTAAAACATCTTCTAAGTTATTCCTTCCTTCTCAAACCATTTTGAACCTTATTCCAACACTTTCTTTGAAATCAAAACATTTTTGTAAAGGTAAATGCCCATAGTTTCAAGATTAAGTAGAAAGAGTTAGGTGTTGAGCCTTAGATCTTTTGGTGATGACATAAACATAAATATGCTAATGCAAGTTTTATTTTTAATCTTAGCATTATAAGGTGTTGGCAAGGAAAATAAAATATGCAAGGCTTGAAATTAAACATGAAAATGCAAGTTTATTCTTAATCTTTAAATTTAGGTGATGGTTTGAAACATAAACATGCAAGACAAGAAATGTAAACATGAAATGCAAGTTCATTCCTTATCTTTGAGCTTTGGGTGATGACTTGAAAATAAATATGATATGCAAGTCCAATTCTTTATTTTAGTGCTCTAGGCCCCTTAGAGTTTTCACTCTAAATCAACAATCAACTTTAAGGTTGAAATAGGTAGGCTTTGAGATTAATTATTAAGGCGATAGCAAGGAAAAAAAGTATGAATGCAATCCATTTACTATCTCTTTGAGTTTTAGGCTCAAGATTACTCTTACAACAACATAATTTCTTTATTTGCTAAAAACCTTTTTAAAAAGTGAAACCTTCAAGCTTTAGAGGTCAAATAAATGATGGTTTTGCAACCAACACTCAAGATCCTCATCATCAAGCCATGGTTTCTTCCAAATGTAGGCCATTTGGTCGAAAACAAAGAGAAGGAAAGGAAAGAGCAAGAACCAAAAAGAAAGTGGAGAAGGAAAGAAGAATCAACATTATATCTTTACAAACCAAGAGTTAAACAACAAAAGAAAAGAATAAAAATCATTGAATCACTCCGTACCTTGGATGTGCTACTTTGTTAGAAGGGAGCTTGATCTTGAAAAGGGGAGAAAAGGAAGAAGAACTCTTGGAGATTGAAGAAGTGGAGTTTGCAGTTGCAAGAATGAGCAAAGTTCTTGCAAGCTTCCTTGGATGCCTATTTGTAGAAGAATGAAACATAAGAGGGTGAGAATGGAGGGGGAGGTGACTGGCCATGGGGAAGAAAGAGAGAGGGAAAAATATCTCTTTCAATGTGTCATTCCAAGGGATGGTTCAAGGCATGGTAAAGCATGGTTCAAAGCATGGTGAGGTATGGCTCAAAGTATGGCTATTTGTGTGTAAAAATAAATCATCGTGTGATGAAAAATAGAGGAGAATGGCACCGGCTTCTTCATGCAATGGGGGAGGAAAATCTTGTATTTAATTGTGGTTTAGAGATGTGTTTAGGTGTATCATTAATTAGGCTCATGATTAGAAGTTTGTAAGTAAGTGTTTAGGTGAGGTAATGGGTAGTTAAGGATGTCAAGATATGATTAGGGAGTGTTTTTGCTTCATTAGGGAGATTAAAACTCATTTTATAGTGTAAATAATTGTAGACACAATTCCTTAATTTAAGAAATTAGAGAGAGAAAATACTATTCAAGATTTCATGACTTGAAATCTTGATATTTAAAAAGAGATTTAAGTTTAATCTAAGCAATGTTAGGTTCTAATTAACTTTAATAAATTATTTTGACTCTAGATTAATTATGGAAATTATTTAATCTTTAATTAGAGCCCAATATTGCTTAGGTTTCCTTAATTTCATCATTAGGCCCAAAATGCACTATGCAGGGGTAAAATCGTAATTTTACACAAAAACTGCCTGGGACCACCGAGACTTAAACAGACACGCCCAGACTCATAAAAACATCATTTTAAACTTTGGGTGGAGTTCAGGCTCAAACGGCTCATCAATCGGTGTTAAACAGCCATAGGGCGTTTTGGTCATTCAGCGCATCGGAACTCCAAAAATGAGATTCTTCTGCTCTATTAACATTCACTCACATACAATCCCTTTCGAATATTGAGTTAACCCTTCAAGGACTGCCGGGTCGGCTATCCTCGAATTTCGGGTAAAAAAAATGACCTCATGGGCATTTTGGTCATTTTTGCTCAGACAGAAAAATCGGGGTGTTACAGCCAACGGTCCCTTTCCAATCGATCAAGTGCACCGTACCATTTCCTTAATTTGGGACCCCCTAAAAATGAAAGAAGAACCGTGAACTACTCTTTATTGTATTGAAATAGGACTTTAAGAACAAAAATGGGGTATCCCCACCTTTAATGTAATCAAGAATTTGGTCGATGAAACTGGGTTTCTTCTTAGCATACACACAATAGCAAGTGGAAAAGAGAACTACTCTCTCTGTTGAATGGGAAAGCAGAACTAAGTGATATTACTGAACTTCTAGAATCTAAAGGAATGTACCTCTTTTGTTTGGTGTAGTGGATAATAGAATGTGTATTGGTTTTAGAATGGGAAAAAGGATATTTTGTGAGTGGAGGTTAGAGTTAGAACATATGGGTATGGATGAACGTGGGTGTGTGATTCTAGAAGTTTTATTTTTAAATAATTTTTTATTTCAAATTTTCAATATTTGCTCATTGATTCAAATACAGAATGAATGAGATAAATTAAAAACAGTAAGCAGACTTGAAATAAACTTTCAATGTGGTTAGGAGACAAAAAAAATAGTTATTTTGGAATCCTCTTTATCTAATGGTATAGATATCACCAAATCATGGCAAATCTATTATATTTTATTCTTATAATTGGAATCCTATGTTAATTATTTTAACATACTTATCCATTTGCTCCATAATCTATGATTACATTATTTGGATAATTTACTTTGTCAGTGTCTTATTCATACTGTTAAATCAATTATCTGTAGAAACGTATACTGATAAATAATCATTCTATACTAGAGATTTGCAACTTTTAGTCAATTGACCTTTTGATTCTTTCTAGCATTAATCCAATGGCTTATATTCATTCTTGTTTCAAGACAAGCTTAGAGATTGGTATAATGGCATTGTTGTAATTATTTAAAGTAATGGTATTGTAGTAATTTCTTAATCCAAGACAAGGGCATTTTTCTAATTAGACGATGATAGTGGGATTCTTGTAGTTTCATTTATAGAATAAGGGTATTTTTATCATTTATTTATAAGACAAGGGTAGTTTGGTAATTCCATAAACATGGTAAGGGTGTTTTCATAATTTCTACTAAGTAATGGCACTTTTGTAATTCTTTGCATTTTTATCTAGACAGACTTGATTATTCTAATATTATTTGTTATATTGCATGACACTTATCAATTTTCTGTAAGTTTTGCTTATTTTTCATCTTAATCATTAATTAGGATCAATTAATCTTTCTATTTAACTCTTTTCTTGATATTGGACTAATGTAATTTACTAATTAAAATATTGCTTAGGGAAATTAATCTCATAAATAAATTGTCTTTTGTCTAATATGCTTAATTCAGGGTTTATGTCTTAATAGTACTTATCATTGGCCATTCTTTTATGTCTTCTAACTATACTAATGACGTTAATGAACAATAAATCATCAATGTTGACTTTTCCCACTATGAGGCCAAGATCAACCACCTAGTCCGTGAATCAATTGCTCGGGTTTATCGAGTCAATTAGCCTAGATGAAATTTGGGATGTTGCAAAAAACATGTCATTGCTAATTCTGGTTTTTTTTAGTAGTGGTTTAGACTAAACACCTACTCTCTAATTGTATAAAGAGGCTTCTATTTTAGGATAAATTTATAATTTTGTTTCATTCACATTTATTACCTGTTTGGTTTTCTCTCTATTATCTAATTAATGTCATCTTTCCTAATTATGACATTTTCTAATGGCACTCTTACCTTGTTAGGAAGATATTACAAAGATCTTGTAGTGAATGTATTAAAAATTAAAATCAAATTAATGTTTAGTGTTTATTATTATTTATTTTAAAATATCCACCACAAATTTGGTAGTACCTGTACCATAGTCTATGCATTATATAGACACCGTAAGTGATCTTGAGAGTAAAATTTTGGAAAAAGTTTTTGAATATCAACGTTGTTACAACATCCTGGAGGGCTCCATAACAAAATGACAACAAAAATTTTATTCCTAAAAGCAATAAATTTAAAAAAATAAAGTCGCCACTAATTTTAATTCTAAAAAATTAGAAAACCTTTTGATTTAGAAAAACTATTCTTTCGAAAAGGATGAGTCCGGAAGTCTAATTATGATTAGGGAAAGGTGAAAACTTAATCTCACTGCACCCCTAATACATCCATATAAATACGGTTACCCAAGAGCTTATTATGAAAATTAATTTTTAACTTAACAATATTTATTTTTTCTCTTTAAAATTCACAAGTATATACAAAAAATAAAATAGAATAAAATAAAATAAGATGAGAAAAAAATAAATTAAAAGAGAACAAAATTTAATAAAAAAATAATTTTGGTTTGATAGTTGTTGGCTATGCTGACGTATCCTCCAGTATAATGAGAAGTTTAAAGCAACATCATTTTTGTAGAAGATAAGTATTTGTTAACGGGTTTTAATTAAGAAAAATAAATAAAAATGTGTCAGTTGATTTTATTTGTGAATGGAATTTTGATTATTAGATTATTATTTAAAAAACAAAATCCGCTTTTGCATAGGATTCAAGTTAGCACTAGACTACTCAATAAACCCTTATAATTTAACAATAAGTGAATGAGGCATCCACCTCTCTATCATGACTAAAGATTGTTACACGGATAAAATTATTTTTTATTTTTATTTTTTTAAAGGAAAGCAAATCTAAAAAAGAAACAAGACTTAAAAAAACAAAACGAACCTAACTCAAATAAAAAGAACAAATTTAGCCCAAAAATCCAATTTGCAAAAGGCCTACGAGACTAACCTAAACAAACTCAATGAAAGAAAAACAATGAGATTTGGAAAAAAAATAAATTAATAAATAAATAATACAATGAAGACCAAACCTAATACACTCAAACACTATGATGTGAGAAAAAGGGAATAACAGAGGATTTGAGAAGGCAATGGTACGAGGGAGCACTGGGAATGATCACCGTGGTAGCGATAATGACTGGAGGCATCACTGCGAAGATGGGGGTGCAGGTGACGGCGCGGGCTTCGTGGTGACTTCGTGGGGTTGGCTCCAGTGCAGGCTTTGCAATGGCTTCGTGAGCAGTGTGATGGAACTCGATGGTGATGAAGGTTGTGTAAGGTTGATGATGATTACGGTCATGAGAAAAATAAGAACCAGGATGAGAATGGTGATAGCAATGGGGGTTTATTGATGATGATGGCTTATGTTTGATTATGAAGGGGTCATGGTTTGGTGAGAGGGTTGTCGTTTGATGAGAGCGTTGCGATGATAATGATGGTGATGAGCTATGATTGTGTTCTTCTAAGGAGGAGGCTGTGATTAGGTTCTTTCAGGATGATGAGAATGGAGGCTAAGGAAAAGGGTGAATCAAGTATACCAGTGGTTAAGATGGCTTCTCTGTTATTACCTCCCTCGTGAATGTGTGATTAATTATCATGTAGGGTTGATTCAGTTAGGATTCTGATTTGATTTTGATTGAGCCAGTTAAGATTTTGATTTGATTTGATGTTTAGTTGAGTCGGCTAAGGTTAAATTCAAATTTCAAATGAATACAAAAAAAAGAAAGAAAAAGGAAAGTAATAAAGAAATTGAAAATAAAATATGGTATTCACAATTGCCCCTCTTTACTTGTTTCTTACTCAAATAATATAAAAATGATAGTTTTTGATATTTTTGTTGTAAAAAACTAGTAAAAATATGAACACATATTTTTGTTTAAACCTACCTATGAAAAGTGTGTGAAGTGAATGCATAAAAGCATGTGAAATTTGAACACATGGCAGTGTTAAAGGTATATGAAACTAAAATTTGATGATGTTGAAATTTAAATGATTGACAATGCTAAAAGTATATCGAAGTAAGTGCTTGACAGTGCTGAAAATATGTGAAAATAAAAGCTAGAAGTGCTGAAAGTATGTGAAAGTAAAAGGAAGACAGTGCTGAAAGTATGTGAAAAGTAAAAACTAAATAATGCTGAAAATATGTGAAATTAAATATTTAACTATGCAGAAAGTATGTGAAAGTAAAAGCTTGATAGTGTTGAAAAGTAATGATGTGATAACTGTAGAGAAGTAAATGATGTGATAATTGTAACACCCCGATTTTTCTTACTGTGTAAAATGACCAAAATATCCCTAAGGTTATTTTTGCATGAGAATCGAGGGCAACCAGTCCAGACCATCATCAATGGGGTAATTTAATATTAGGATGAGGTTTAGATAGCAATCTATGCGAAAATCGTAATCCCCGCTTTCTCCTATGTACAAATAACCAAAATGCCCTCGAGATTATTTTTACCCAAAAATTGAGGGCGGTCGGTCCAGTATACCCTCAAGGGGTTAGGTTAACGTTTAAAGAGGATTAGATGTGTTATGGATGATAATAGAGGTGAAAATCTTAATTCCTGATTTTTTTCCATGCACGAAATTACCATAATGCCTTGAGGTAATTTAATACAGGATTAAGTGACAACTGAACCCAGGAGTTTGAAATGTTAATTATAAGGAATGTATGATATCTGGAAAAGTCCATGTGATCCTGGGAAGTTTTTGTGTGAAATTACCTTTTTGTGTGCTAAATGAGCTTAATTAAGTAATTAAGGAAGTATAGGCAATATTAGGCTCTAATTAAAGATAAATTAATTTTATTTACTAATCTTGAGCCAAAATAATTAATTGAAGTTAACTATGGTCCAAGTTTGCTTAAGGAAAGATTTATCCCTTTCTTTTTCAAAAGAACTCATGCAACATAAAGTGAAAAACTAAAAAAAGTATTCTCTCTCTCTTTCTTTTCCTTAAGTTTAGGAAACATGTTAGTATTTGAATGTCAAACTAATTTAGTTTAGCTCAACTAAGTGTGTAAGATCACTCCTTGATCATGTCTTGCAAGCCTTAAACACTTGGGTACTAACCCAAACACTTAATTTTCAATTCCTAACCCATTACCTAATTAAATCCATCTCTAAACCATGCCTTAACCTACATGAAAAATGAAAATTTTCCTCCCAAATAACCCCACATGGTAGCAGCCTCCCTCCCCAATTCTCTTTCATATTTTGATTTTTCAACTCTCTTACACACACATTCTCTCATTCTTTACCATCATTTTTTGGTGCCTAAGTTGTGTAAAAAAATCCTCTCATTCTCTCCATTTTGAGCTTTCTTCTTCCTCTTCTCCTTCACCTTCAAGAACCTCCATTTTTGTTTTCAATCAAGCTTCAAACATCAAACCAATACACCACCACCATAGATCTTGCGAAAAACTCATAAGCTTTCATCTCTACACATCAAACCAACACAAAAATCCTCTTCCCATTTCTTCTTGCTTTGGCTAAAACTTGCTTGGCTCCAAGAGGAGATTTGTTCTTCTCATTTCTTTGCAAAAGACCAAGCTTCCATTCTTGCAACAATAAAACACATTTGGTAAGGATTTGTATTTTGAGTTCTTCCTCTTTTTCTTTGCTTCTTTTTCAGTTTTGATATTGGATCAATGGACAAGTTCTTCCTCTCTTTTTTTCTTACATTTTCAATTTTGTTGTTGGATGAATGTTCAAGACCATAGCTTGATGATATGGGTTTTGTTATTGGTTGTATTACCATCATATATTTGACCTCTAGAGCTCAAGGCTTGATTTTTTGGTTTCAATGAAATATGAGAAATGGAATATTTGTTGGTTTTCCTTGGTTGTTTACTTTTGACCTTGATGGTGAGTCTAAAGAAATGAGGTTCTTGAAACCATGGTGTTGATGGAATCTAAAACTCATTTCTATTTTGTAAGATTGATTAGGGTTAAAGAGTTCATTCTTTAAAAAGTCTTGAGTTTGAAGCTTAATGAGATATGAAAATGAATGCATTCAAGTTTATGTTTCAAGCTTTTGTATTTCATGTTTATCTTCCAAGCCTTGCATGATATTCCAAGTTATCACCTTAAATCTTAAAGATAAGAAAATGATTTGCATTTTTATGTTTATATTTCAATTTATCACCTAAGCCTTAAAGACTTAAAATGAATGCATTCTCATATTTTTATTTCTAGTCTTGCATATCATATTCACATTTCTAAGTTCTCACCTTATAATGATAAAGATTAAAATGAGACTTGCATAGCCTGTTTATGATTCTACCTATCACCTAAATCTCTCAAGCTCAAGACTTGTCTCTTTTATCTTAAATGGAAATCATGGACACCTCTTGATATATATATATATATATATATATATATATATATATATATATATATATTGGTCATATGAGGATTTGGGTTTTGAAGTTGGTTTTATTTTATTTTAAGACTTGAATCTTGTTTCTATGATGTACATAGAATTTTCAAAGATTTGGAAACTCAAGAGGAGTAAAAACATGATTTCTAAGTGATTAAAAACCTATTAATGGAATCTTTAGTTTTAATGAAGAGTTTATTTTGATTTGTGAAAATGTGAGTATGATTTCAAAAGGAAATGTTGGAATAATGTTTTAAAATGGTTTTAAAATGAAAGGGCAACTTAAAGTGTGTTAAAAATTTA
Source organism: Dalbergia cochinchinensis (assembly GCA_031216125.1). NCBI lineage: Eukaryota > Viridiplantae > Streptophyta > Magnoliopsida > Fabales > Fabaceae > Dalbergia > Dalbergia cochinchinensis. The sequence goes on from CM062371.1 coordinate 29,302,223, forward strand.
GTTTTTCAACTTCTGGAGTTGCTGGTAATCGATTACCACACACTATAATTGATTACCAAGATGTTTTGGTGCCCTAAATGTTTTTGTAACACTGGTAATCGGTTGTATAGCCTATGTAATTAATTACTAGCAGCTTGACCGTGTCTGTTTTAAAATTTGAACTGTTATCGATTACCAGCTCATATAATTGATTACCAGACCAAAAAATGTGCAAATGAGTGTGTTTCCACTCAAAATAACATGAATTGATGACTATGCATGCTTGATATTTGAATTACGTAAATAATGATCTATAGTATGTTGTATATATCCTGTTGAGCATAGCATATGCATTAGCTGAGTCCGATCCTTGAATTTTCGCCATACTATGCAGGAGCATGTTTACTACTATAAGATATTGATTAATGACATTCCTATGGATATATGCAAATAATGTGATGAATGCTTATGTGATCAATTACATGATGAATTATGGCATGTTATGACTGTGCTTGAATAATTGAGGTGCATAACTTAAGTGTTTTATGAGCATGAAATGTTAAATGATAAGTTATAATTATGTGCTCATGTTTGCATCTCTAAAAAAATACAGAGATGATCCTCTAGACTTCCCAAATTAAAGGTTAGGAAATGTGATCCAATAAGGTGATCCTTTAGACTCCCTGAATTAAAGGTTATGAAAGGTGATCCAAGGGAGTTGCATGCTCATAATAAGAAAGTTAAGTTGAGGCAAAGAAGTGATGTGTTTCCCCATCTATTGCCCCATATTAAATCTAGCGATGGCTAATTAGGTTAAGCTCATCCTAGGTGATTGGTGAGGTAAAGTTTTGGTGATGATTGTAAAATCGCCAAGGAAGGTGAGATGGTTGATTTAGGATGGTTATATAAGAGGGTGGTTGTTAAGAAAGGAACTTGAGAGTTCAATTATGAGAAAGTAAATTATCATGGGTTCTCTTGCCTTCCCATACATACTAAATGATATTTGACTCATCTTGTTTATCCTATCCTACATTTATTTATTTAAAGAGTTCATTCTTTAAAAAGTCTTAAGTTTGGAGCTTAATGAGATATGAAAATGGAATACATTCATGTTTATTGTATTACCCTCATAACTACCATGTATTACTCCAGTATTAACATCGTAATTAGAAGAGTATCACTTCCTTTCTATAATACATACTAGTCAAGTGAAATAAAAAAAAAAAGGTAAATCAAACTCATAAGTTGCAAAGAAAACTCCTCTATACATATATTGGTACTTCATACACAACTTTTCTTAATACATGCCATACTAGAAGTTAAGTTATTTCACTTATAATACTACTCAGGGACTCCTATCAAAAGACATATCAAGTACCTAAAACCTAGCCTGCTCAAATATCAGATCCAGTAAAAATCACATATACATAGTAATGGACCTAAAAAAAAATCTAACAATAATAAGTCCACAGGCTGGTAAAGTTCTAACACTTAACTGCAACTATATACAGGTCAAAACTCCTCGAAGATCTTATGTCCTACTCGACGAAACCATTGGCCATCAGTATGATGGCCTCACCTTTGGTAGGTGTATCAGGACCCTCTGATAGGTCTGAGTCTGAGGATGAGAATGAAAAGGGAGCATATCTAGAGGAGGTACTGGTGGTACGAGCAGGATATCAAATATAACTGGGTGTACTGTAACACCCTAGTAATTAACCAGATACACCTAGGTTGAATCTGATTAATGACTAGACTTTACTCCTTGCTTTGGTTCTTTCTTAATAATTTGAAAATACTTAGTGAAATTACGAGCTTTTTTTTTTTTTAAACACATAATTGAAAACGTGAGCCGAGTACAACGTGAACGAGTAAGCGGAGTATAATAAGACGTTTAAGAATATATCACATCATATCACTTAGGCTCCATCATATAACATCCATAAGCACATTATAGCATATATTTACATACAATAACCTCACTCAAAGGGTGGGTTATGTTCATACATCATTATCTTATGCAAACCCATAAAAGAAAATATACTTAAGGAAATTCATGCCCCTAAACTAGATAACTCCATAAGCCGGGAAGGTTATCCTAAAACTAGGTGCATGATCACACATAAGTCTACTAAGAACCTTCTATGGCCACTTTGTCCTGAAAATGGGGAATAAATCCGATCCATCGATGAGCTCCTCGGGAGGGACACACGAGATGCACCAGTGGGGTCGCATGGACGGCCTTCTCGCTAACCTTGGCTGAACAAGCTGTTTCCTCACTACCCTCTCTTACACGTGTGGGAGTAGGGCGAGCTCTCGAATATACATGAGTAGGAGTGTCCTCTGAAGGATCGGTTTGAGAATATCTCGTCTCGGGAACATACTCTGAAATCCATGGACAGCAGATGAAGCGGGATAAGAACGTAACATCCTTTCATCAAGTGGACGTGCATGTTCGAAACCATTTCATCGCCATAGGGAGAAGTAGGAGAAAATCGATAACTAGGGACAGGATGTGCAAATGGGCGACCTATGTAAATAAAAACACGAATCACAAGACCTCCTTCAAAATGATACGAGCGATGCACCGGATCATAGTGGAATTCCCAAGTAGGGGTATCAACGAACAGGACGAATGTCGCCATTTGAATCTGGAGACAATGACGGAAATAAAGAAAAGGGAGTGAGAATCTTGCTAAAGAATTCTCAGTAAGGTACCTCCTTCTACAGTGTGATCATCATCAAAGTGCCCAGGAAGGTCGGGATTATTCTAAAATAGTGAGCATGCAAAGATTCATTAAAAGTTGGGAGAAATACTTAACCGAGGTTCGTCAAGTTTTAATCATCGTCTTATAATGCATCTTATTCTTAACATGTCATATTTACAATGAACTTTTCCTTTATCATTACATCATATTCCTCATCATCATTATCAAAATAACATCCATAAAAGAACGTCATATAATATTAGCTACACATGGACACAGTGCACATATTTCATTTCTTTAGTGCCTTAGGTGACTTAAAATCTTATCATCATCATTATTTTCCTTGGGCCACCCTATACTCCACCCTTTTGGGAGTAATTTAGGTTATGAGCTCATACTTTACTAGTCGTCACTAGCATATACTTATCCCTTTTGATAAGCTAAAGTCCCGACTCTACCCTTTTGAGAGAACGGGTTAGCGGGCTAAAATCACCTTTTCACCACCTATAGTCTGTTGGTTCCAAAGGATCATTTTCTTATAAGTTTAAGTCACCATTAAATCTTTGCATGTTATATCATAATACAATTCATAAACATCATAACATTTTCTCATTTATAGTCTTAAGCTAGAATAATATATATCAATTGTAATCATGCATATGGGAGATTCCCGGGAAAGAGAGGTGGGTCACAATGGACACGCTTAAATACCAAGTCTTTCCTTAGCCGTAACCTTTCCAAATTACACTTTTACAATGATACACTTTCTTCTAGCAACAAAGGTGAATTTTACATAAGAACATTTCATGTATAAGCATTCTTATTATTTGCAACAGAACTATAACATGCAAGTCAGAAATCATTCAATGATATCAAGTACTTAATAAGCATCCAATCCTTACATAGAATTATCAATTATAGAACTAATTAGTTACTAAACCAATTATGAATCATTCTCTTAACAATAAACCATAATTATCACAACTTCAATCATATCAAATCATTATCACACATTGATACTAAACTCAGATCAGTGGCGAATCATGAACCTCATGCAATTACATAGAATCATATTTTAAGTGCATATAAAATACTAGTTCCCGTGAAAATCCTTGCAAAGCCTTAAAACTCATTTAGAAACTAGTTCTTTTGTCAAATTTGGGAGGATCTTCACAATTAAAATTCTCACTTAAGATAAAAGGAGTAAGTCTTGAGCTTTAGAGATTTAGGTGACATCTTAGAATTATAAACATGCTATGCAACCTTATTTTAATCTTATCTTTATAAGGTGATAGCTTGGAATTATAAACATGATATGCAATTCCATTTCTTTATCTTTAAGATTTAAGGTGATGACTTGAAAATTAAACATGATGCAAGAACTTGAAATATAAACATGATACAAGAAACTGAGCGCGGTAATCCACAGACCACGAGAGAGGGAGAAGAGAATATTAAGAAACCGGAGCGGCGGTAGTCCGCACAGACCAGTAGAGGGAGAAGAGAATATTAAGAAACCGGAGCGGTAGTCCGCACAGGACCAGTAGAGGGAGAAGAGAATTATTATTACATCTTTTTAAGCTCCAATCTCAAGACTTTTTAAAGAATAAATTCTTTAACTCCAATAATCATATTTCTTTGCTTGTGATACATGGGCAAGTCTTTAAGCTCTAGGATCTTTAGGTGATGGCATAAAATAAACATGTCATGCGTTGATTCTTTTAGCCATTATAAAATATAGTGAGAGCATAAATTAAATATGAGATGCAACCTCTTAATTATCTTGAAAGATTAAGTGATGACTTGAAACATAAACATGAAATACAAGCTTGGAATTTAAACATGAGAAATGCAAGTTCATTTATTCATTCTTGAAAATTTAGTGATGACATAGAAGGTAAACATGGTTATGCAAAGCATAAACTTAATCATGGATGCAAATTCATTTTGTTTCTTTACTAGAGCTCCTTCAAGACTTTAAAAGAATTATAAATTCAACCCAATACATATCTTAACAAGAAATAAAACATAAAAGGAAAAAAAAATACATCTTTCAAGTTCTAAACTAAAAATCTTTGTTTTAGCATCATAAAGCATTATTCTTTAAGGTTTTGCATCAAGTGGAATTTTCAAGCTTTAGAGGCCTAACTTGTGATGGATTTACAACCCACCCTCAAGGTCCTCATCATCAAGCCATCATCTTAGTTCCACCTAGGCCATATGGTTGAATTGGTTAAAGAAAAATTGAAGAGGAAAACCAAAATGAAAAGCTAAGGCAAGTTCATAATTTCATCATTTTGAGCTAAAAACACAACTCCTCAAAGCATAGAAATAAATTTAGAAACTACTCCCTACCTAATCTGAGTTGAAGAAGAGGAAGAGAACTTGATTTCTTGAAGTGAAATGACACAAAATCTCTTTGAAAAATTGAAGAAAGAATTCAGCCAAAGAGGAGGAAGAAAGAAAGTTTTTGGTGCTCCTAAAAACTAGTTATGAACCAAGCATTCCAAGACCACTCAAGCAAGCCTATTTATAGAAGATTTTGAGGCTTCTAATTGGCCAAAATGAGGAGGTAGTTGTCAGAATTTTTCAGGAGTAATAATGGAGGAAAAATCATTTTAGACAAAGTTGTATGAAATTAAGGAATTATGTCTCTTATGGTGACATTTTGGCATTTTGTTTTAGTGCAACTTTTGGAAATAATTCAGCTGCATAATGGCATCAATAATTTCGTGCATTACAGCCCAAAGAAGTGAAATTTGTGTGTTCCATGCATTATTTAGGTGTAGGCAAGGTATTCATGTAATTTAGAGAATTTACGGTTAAGGGCTTAAGTGAATTAGTAAGCAATTTGGGTGTTTTTGACCAATTTTGGGTTCTAATCAATCTAAATACATAATTTTGAATCTAGATTAATATTCAGAATTTAATAAGCTTTAATTTGAGCCTAATATTGCTTAGGTTTCCGTATATGAATCAAAGATCCCGAAATTCGCAAACCCGCCCAAAAGCAGGGGCAAAATCGTACTTTCACTTAAAAACGCCCAAGGCCACCCGAGCTTAACCAATGGTTAATCATGGCTTAAAAACACATTTTAAAACATTTTAGTGAGGTTCGGGCTCAGTCGGCACGCACATCGGAGTTAAACACCATGAGGCGTTTTGGTCTTTTCGTGCGTCGTAACTCAAAATTGAGATTCTTCTGCTCTATTAACACACATAACACAAACAATCCCTTATTATTCTCAAAACATCCCCTTGAGAATATGTGGGGCCCACAATCCTCATTTTACGAGTAAAATAACTTCAGGGACATTTTGGTCATTTTATACGTCTGAAATTCGGGATTTGCGACTCGCATGAATCGCTCCTAACCTCTCTTCTAATGTTATATTCCTTTATTGAGGATTGTTCGGCCTCAAATCTTATGTAATAATTACCTACAAGAATTCAAGAATTGAGTAATTTCTAATGACAGAAAAATTACAAGAAAAATTGGGGCGTTACATTACTCCCTCCTTAAAAGAATTTCGCCGGAAATTCGTTACACTGAGAACAACTTCGAGGTATTGTGCTTTCATGTTTGATTCCAGCTCCCATGTAAGTTCTTCGGTTTCACCCTGTCCCCATGCTACTTTGACCAGGGTACACCTTGTTCCTTAACGCTTAACTCCTCGTCGACGATTCTCGTGGGTAGTAAGTTAAATGTCGAGGTTATCTCTTAATTGTACATGTTCGCTCTAGTACATGACTCGGTCGATTGATACTTTCTTAATCGAGAGACATGGAAAACATCATGAAGGTTGGATAGACTGGGGTAGGGCTATACGGTGAGGCTGCTGTGTCCTACTTTGGTAAGGATTTCAAACGGACCAAGAAATCCGGGGCTCAATTTCTTTACTTTTATTGCTCGGCCTATGCCTGTGGTGGGGGTGATCCTTAGGAACACGTGGTCCCCTTCTTGAAAATCTAGCGCGTTTTGCCCCTTGTCCGCATAGTTTTTCTGTCCGCTTTGACCAGTAAGAATCTTATCCCTAATCTTTTAGATTTGTTCCGTTGTGTCCTTCACAATATCAGGTCCAAGTAAACTTTGCTCTCCGGGTTCATACCAACATAAGGGAGATTGACATTTCCGTCCATAGAGGGCCTCATACGGTGCCATACCGATACTTGCATGATAACTGTTGTTATATGCAAATTCAATAAGTGGCAGCTACTTATCCCAACTTCCCTTTTGATCTAAAACACATGCCCTTAACATATCCTCCAAGGTTTGGATAGTTCTTTCAGATTGACCGTCTGTTTGGGGGTGATAGGTCGTGCTTAGACACAACTTTGAACCAAATGCCTTTTGAAAGGCTCCCCAAAATCGTGACGTAAATCGCGGATCTCGGTCCGAGATTATCGTCGACGGCACCCCATGTAACCTCACTATCTCCTGAATATATAATTGTGCTAACCTATCCAAGGAATAAGTCACCTTAATAGGTAAAAAGTGGGCTGACTTTGTCAATCGATCCACGATTACCCATATGGTATCATGATTCATTTGGGTCCTTGGTAATCCAGTCACAAAATCCATGGAGATACTATCCCACTTCCACTCAGGGATCGACAGAGGTTGCAGCATTCCAGAGGGTTTTTGGTGTTCAATCTTCACCTTTTGACACACCAAGCACTTACTCACCCATGTGCACACATCTTTCTTCATTCCAGTCCACCCAGTAACATCTTCTTCAAATCTTGATACATCTTGGTGGCACCAGGATGAAGGGTAAAATGGCTCTTATGGGCTTCCTCCAAAATATCCTTTCGGAGGCCACCACTAGCAGTACACATATTCGACCTTTAAACCTCCACAAATCGTCCATTCCTTGGGTAAAACCTATCAACTTTCCCCGCCTTCATCGCCTCTAAAGTCTCTTGAAACTCAAAGATCGTCCCTTGAGCTTGAACAATCCTTTCTTTGAACTCACTTGTCACTCTAAGATGACAAGCTCTGATGCCCTTAGTGGTCAAAGTCATTCCTAGGTTTAAGTCCCTAAATTGCTCAATCAATTCAACCTCCTTCACCATCAAACGGGACACTTGTAAGGACTTCCTACTCAAGCATCAGCGACTACATTAGCTTTACCAGGATGGTAGTTCAATCCAAAATCATAATCTTTCAAGAACTCCATCCATCGCCTTTGCCTCATGTTTAGCTCTTTTTGATCAAAGAGATATTTCAAACTCTTGTGATCGGAAAACACCTCAAACTTAACTCCATATAAATGGTGTCTCCAAATCTTTAGAGCAAACACGACGGCACCTAACTCAAGGTCATGGGTAGGGTAGTTTGCCTCATGTGGCTTGAGTTGTCTTGATGCATAGGCCACCACTTGCCTATCCTGCATCAATACACAACCTAAACCCTTTTTGAAGCATCACAATACACCTCGAAAGGCACATTGGGGTCGGGTAACACTAAACAGGGTCGAGTTTAGCTTGTGTTTTAACTCTTGAAAGCTCTTTTCACACTCGGGGGTCCATGAAAAAGGGCTGTTCTTCCTAGTGACCTTGGTCAAAGGGAGGGAAATCTGGGGAAATCCCTTCATAAATCCACGATAATAACCGGCTATACCCAAAAGCTCCTTACTTGATTACGTGGTTGGTCTTTCCCAGCTTTACTACCGCTTCTACCTTACTAGGATCTACAAAGAATTCCTTTCTTAGATACTACATGCCCTAAAAATTGCACCTTATCCAACCCAAACTCACCCTTGGAAATCTTGGCATATAGTTTCTTCTCCTTCTACATCTGCGTTACTATGGTTGGGTGGCATTCATGCTCTTCATGGGTCTTAGAATATATGAGAATGTCATCTATAAAGACAACTACAAACTGATCTAAATAGGGTCGAAAGATCCTATTCATGTAATCCATAAAAATAGCTGGAGCATTAGTTAACCCAAAGGACATTATCGCAAACTCAAAATGGCCCGATCGAGTGCGAAAGGCCGTTTTAGGTATGTCTTCATCTCTCACTCTAATTTGATGGTAGCCTGACCTCAAATCTATCTTAGAAAACACTACCGCACCTTTCTGTTGGTCCATCAAATCATCGATCCTAGGCACAGGTTACTTGTTTTTCACCGTTACTTTATTCAACCGCCTATAATCTACACACATCCTCATACTCCCATCCTTTTTCTTTACAAACAACACAGGGCTCCCCAAGGTGATGCACTAGGCCTAACAAACTTTTTCTCCAATAAATCTTCCAATTGAGTTTTTAACTCGGTCAATTCTAATGGGGACATCCTGTATGGGGCTATGGATATAGGTCCGGCACCCTAAGCAACTCTATGGAAAATTCTATCTCTCTCTTGGGGGAAACTCTGGTATCTCATCCGAAATACTTGGGATAATTTCTTACTATTGGTATCTCATCGATACTTTGCTCAAAGTCTACATCAGTAGCGGCTAAGAAAATGTAACCTTTACTCTCACGGTTACCACAGTGGATTTCCACAAAGCAGATTATGTAAAGACTTATGGGTTTCTTAGGTTCAATAGGAATAGGAAGAAAAGTGATGGTTTTCTCATAACAGCTTTAACAAAGACACGGTTGGCCTCAAGCCAATCCATGCCAAGAATCACATCTAAACCTCGCATGGGTAAGCAAATAAGATCTAAAACAAAGGATCTATTATCTATAATAAAACTACAATCTAAACAACATTTACAAGTCCTAACGGGTTTTCCAATGGGTAGAAACAATAAGGTCAAAAGGAAGCTCACCATAGGTAAATTAAGGCTTTTAACACATGAATGGGAGATAAAAGAATGAGAAGCGCCAGAATCATATAGTACAATTAAGTCTTTACCATGCATATTACCCTTACCTTCCACGAGATTTCGTGACTTCGTTGTTTCTTCAAAGATTATGATAAATACCCTTCCTGGTATTGTGGCTTGGGATTGGGGTTGGCGGGTTCCTTTCGATGCATTCTGGGAGTAATGACCTGGTTTTCCACACCGATAGCACACGTTTGTTCCCGCTCGACATGGCATGCTCCCATGATTCTTGCCGCACTTGGGACATTCCATGGATGGCGCAGGCCGTGGAGGTACTGCTGGACCTCTTTGTGGTGCTTTCCCTTTATTGTTGTTATTGTTGTTGTTGTGATTGTTATTGGGGTTATTGTTGTAGCGGTTGTTATTATAGCGATTGTTGTTGTTTGGCCTTCCTTGTTGAAAATTTCTTTGTGTGCCTTGTGGTCTTGATTGAGGGGGAAATGGAGGTTGATTCTGCCTCTTGAACTGCTGACCTTGTGGTGTCAACTTTTTGGTAATATTATCTGACTTTGGGGTGTTTAGTTTTCTCTGACCTTCTTCAATAATCCGACATTTGTTAACTAGGGTAGAGAAATCCTAATCTCCAAATGTGCAATCGCCACATTAAGTTCCGCCTTCAACCCTGACTCGTATTTAATGCATTTCCAGTACTCATCAGGATTTCCTTGGTACATTCTTGAGAACTTAATGAGTTCTTCAACCCCAGCGGTATCTTTGGGCCACATTCATATTCCCTGGACAAGTTGCATGAATTCAATGTCCTTGGCATTTCTAATCGACTACTGGAAAGTACTTTTCGTAAAAATGGACCTTGAATAGTTCCCAATCAATGTCCACATCGGTCGTCTCTGTGAGTCTTCGAACACCGTCCACCGTAAACCGGCATCACCCTCAAGCATATGAGTAGCGAAGGTGACCTTTTGCTCCTCAGAGCATGGGACTACAGCAAAGACCTTCTCAATATTCGAATCCATTCATCCGCAATATTTGGATTCAGTGTCCCTTGAAAACCGGTGGGTTTGCCTTACGAAACTCCCGAAGCAGGCATGTTCGGGAATCTCATGTCGCTGATTCATATTGGCTTGACGATCCCGATCTATTCGTTCCATCATCATTCTCATGGTCCTTGCTACGCCGCGGAGTGCTTCGTGTCTCGTTGTCGTGATTATTTTGTCTGCGCTCCTAGTCCGTTGTCGACGTGCCATTGGTCCCTATACACACAAACAAAGAACACCGAGGTGATCAGGCCCAATATTCCATGCAAAGTGAGCAAGTTACCATGGCACTTTCAACATACGATGAGTCATGTATTTCTACTCCCCAAGCTCATCCTAATGATAAACATCTACACATGACGTCACTAACGTATTATGCTTTAGAAGCATAGCTAGTCCAATCCTCGTGCTCCATGAGAATCGAATCGCCTCGATACCAAAATGTAACACCCTAGTAATTAACCAGATACACCTAGGTTGAATCTGTTTAATGACTAGACTTTAAATGTAACACCCTAGTAATTAACCAGATACACCTAGGTTGAATCGATTAATGACTAGACTTTACTCCTTGCTTTGGTTCTTTCTTCATAATTTGAAAATACTTAGTGAAATTACGAGCCCTTTTTTTTTTTTTTTTAAACACATAATTGAAAACGTGAGCCGAGTACAACGTGAACGAGTAAGCGGAGTATAATAAGACGTTTAAGAATATATCACATCATATCACTTAGGCTCCATCATATAACATCCATAAGCACATTATAGCATATATTTACATACAATAACCTCACTCAAAGGGTGGGTTATGTTCATACATCATTATCTTATGCAAACCCATAAAAGAAAATATACTTAAGGAAATTCATGCCCCTAAACTAGATAACTCCATAAGCCGGGAAGGTTATCCTAAAACTAGGGTGCATGATCACACATAAGTCTACTAAGAACCTTCTATGGCCACTGTCCTGAAAATGTGGGAATAAATCCGATCCATCGATGAGCTCCCTCGGAGGGACACACAAGATGCACCAGTCAGTCGCATGGACGGCCTTTCGCTAACCTGGCCAGAACCACTGTTTCCTCACTACCCTCTCTTACACGTGTGGGAGTAGGAGCAGAGCCCTCAGAATATCCATGAGTAGGAGTGCTCTCTGAAGGATCAGTTTCAGAATATCTCGTCTCGAACATACTGAAATCCATGGACAGCAGATGAAGCGGGATAAGAACGTAACATCCTTTCATCAAGTGGACGTGCATGTTCGAAACCATTTCATCGCCATAGGGAGAAGTAGGAGAAAATCGATAACTAGGGACAGGATGTGCAAATGGACGACCTATGTAAATAAAAACACTAATCACAAGACCTCCTTCAAAATGATACGAGCGATGCACCTGATCATAGTGGAATTCCCAAGTAGGGTATCAACGAACAGACTAATGTCGCCATTTGAATCTGGAGACAATGACGGAAATAAAGAAAAGGAGTGAGAATCTTGCTAAAGAATTCTCAGTAAGGTACCTCCTTCTACAGTGTCATCATCAAAGTCCCCAGGAACCTCGGGATTATTCTAAAATAGTGAGCATGCAAAGATTCATTTTAAGTTCGGACAAATACTTAACCGAGGTTCGTCAATTTTTAATCATGCGTCTTATAATGCATCTTATTCTTAACATGTCATATTTACAATGAACTTTTCCTTTATCATTACATCATATTCCTCATCATCATTATCAAAATAACATCCATAAAAGAACGTCATATAATATTAGCTACACATGGACACAGTGCACATATTTCATTTCTTTAGTGCCTTAGGTGACTTAAAATCTTATCATCATCATTATTTTCCTTGGGCCACCCTATACTCCACCCTTTTGGGAGTAATTTAGGTTATGAGCTCATACTTTACTAGTCGTCACTAGCATATACTTATCCCTTTTGATAAGCTAAAGTCCCGACTCTACCCTTTTGAGAGAACGGGTTAGGGGGCTAAAATCACCTTTTCACCACCTATAGTCTGATGGTTCCAAAGGATCATTTTCTTATAAGTTTAAGTCACCATTAAATCTTTGCATGTTATATCATAATACAATTCATAAACATCATAACATTTTCTCATTTATAGTCTTAAGCTAGAATAATATATATCAATCTGTAATCATGCATCTGGGAGAGTTCCAGGAAAGAGAGGTGGGTCACAATGGACACGCTTAAATACCAAGTCTTTCCTTAGCCAGAACCTTTCCAAATTACACCTTTACAATGATACACTTTCTTCTAGCAACAAAGGTGAATTTTACATAAGAACATTTCATGTATAAGCATTCTTATTATTTGCAACAAAGAACTATAACATGCAAGTCGTGAAATCATTCAATGATATCAAGTACTTAATAAGCATCCAATCCTTACATAGAATTATCAATTATAGAACTAATTAGTTACTAAACCAATTATGAATCATTCTCTTAACAATAAACCATAATTATCACAACTTCAATCATATCAAATCATTATCACACATTGATACTAAACTCAGATCAAGTGGTAAGATCATGAACCTCATGCAATTACATAGAATCATATTTTAAGTGCATATAAAATACTAGTTCCCGTAAAATCCTTGCAAAGCCTTAAAACTCATTTAGAAACTAGTTCTTTTGTCAAATTTGGGAGGATCTTCACAATTAAAATTCTCACTTAAGATAAAAGGAGTAAGTCTTGAGCTTTAGAGATTTAGGTGACATCTTAGAATTATAAACATGCTATGCAACCTTATTTTAATCTTATCTTTATAAGGTGATAGCTTGGAATTATAAACATGATATGCAATTCCATTTCTTTATCTTTAAGATTTAAGGTGATGACTTGAAAATTAAACATGATGCAAGAACTTGAAATATAAACATGATACAAGAACTGGAGCGGTAATCCGCACAGACCAAAGAGAGGAGAAGAGAATATTAAGAAACCGGAGGCGGTAGTCCGCACGTGACCAAAGAGAGGGAGAAGAGAATATTAAGAAACCGGAGCGGCGGTAGTCCGCACAGGACCAAGAGAGGAGAAGAGAATTATTATTACATCTTTTAAGCTCCAATCTCAAGACTTTTTAAAGAATAAATTCTTTAACTCCAATAATCATATTTCTTTGCTTGTGATACATGGGCAAGTCTTTAAGCTCTAGGATCTTTAGGTGATGGCATAAAATAAACATGTCATGCGTTGATTCTTTTAGCCATTATAAAATATAGTGAGAGCATAAATTAAATATGAGATGCAACCTCTTAATTATCTTGAAAGATTAAGTGATGACTTGAAACATAAACATGAAATACAAGCTTGGAATTTAAACATGAGAAATGCAAGTTCATTTATTCATTCTTGAAAATTTAGTGATGACATAGAAGGTAAACATGGTTATGCAAAGCATAAACTTAATCATGGATGCAAATTCATTTTGTTTCTTTACTAGAGCTCCTTCAAGACTTTAAAAGAATTATAAATTCAACCCAATACATATCTTAACAAGAAATAAAACATAAAAGGAAAAAAAAAAAAAGACATCTTTCAAGTTCTAAACTAAAAATCTTTGTTTTAGCATCATAAAGCATTATTCTTTAAGGTTTTGCATCAAGTGGAATTTTCAAGCTTTAGAGGCCTAACTTGTGATGGATTTACAACCCACCCTCAAGGTCCTCATCATCAAGCCATCATCTTAGTTCCACCTAGGCCATATGGTTGAATTGGTTAAAGAAAAATTGAAGAGGAAAACCAAAATGAAAAGCTAAGGCAAGTTCATAATTTCATCATTTTGAGCTAAAAACACAACTCCTCAAAGCATAGAAATAAATTTAGAAACTACTCCCTACCTAATCTGAGTTGAAGAAGAGGAAGAGAACTTGATTTCTTGAAGTGAAATGACACAAAATCTCTTTGAAAAATTGAAGAAAGAATTCAGCCAAAGAGGAGGAAGAAAGAAAGGTTTTGGTGCTCCTAAAAACTAGTTATGAACCAAGCATTACAAGACCACTCAAGCAAGCCTATTTATAGAAGATTTTGAGGCTTCTAATTGGCCAAAATGAGGAGGTAGTTGTCAGAATTTTTCAGGAGTAATAATGGAGGAAAAATCATTTTAGACAAAGTTGTATGAAATTAAGGAATTATGTCTCTTATGGTGACATTTTGGCATTTTGTTTTAGTGCAACTTTGGAAATAATTCAGCTGCATAATGGCATCAATAATTTCGTGCATTACAGCCCAAAGAAGTGAAATTTGTGTGTTCCATGCATTATTTAGGTGTAGGCAAGGTATTCATGTAATTTAGAGAATTTACGGTTAAGGGCTTAAGTGAATTAGTAAGCAATTTGGGTGTTTTTGAGCAATTTTGGGTTCTAATCAATCTAAATACATAATTTTGAATCTAGATTAATATTCAGAATTTAATAAGCTTTAATTTGAGCCTAATATTGCTTAGGTTTCGGTATATGAATCTAAAATCCCGAAATTAAAGCGCCCCAAAAGCGGGGGCAAAATCGTACTTTCACTTAAAAGCGCCTAAGGCCACCCGAGCTTAACCAATGGTTAATCATGGCTTAAAAACACATTTTAAAACATTTTAGTGAGGTTCGGGCTCATGCACAAGACATCGAGTTAAAACAAGCAGGGGCTGCTTTGGTCTTTTCGCAAGGCGTAACTCAAAATTGAGATTCTTCTGCTCTATTAACACACATAACACAAACAATCCCTTATTATTCTCAAAACATCCCCTTGAGAATATGTGGGGCCCACAATCCTCATTTTCTGAGTAAAATAACTTCAGGGACATTTTGGTCATTTTATACGTACAGAAATTCGGGATTTGCGACTCTCGCATGAATCGTTCCTAACCTCTCTTCTAATGTTATATTCCTTTATTGAGGATTGTTCGGCCTCAAATCTTATGTAATAATTACCTACGGTAATTCAGTAATTGAGTAATTTCTAATGACAGTAAAAATTACAGTAAAAATTGGGGCGTTACATGTACCATGTGGAAAGGCATACCATCATATGGAAAAGCAGGGTCAAAATTAGTTGTGAATATAGAAGTACTAAAGGAATGGTTGAAAAACACATAAACACAGACTTACCAGTAAGCAACTGCATAAAAAGAGTCAAGAACAGGATCGTAATGCCACACCCATTGTAGCAAGTCAAGGTTAAATACTAGTGATGGCATCTACTAGATCTGAATAATACAAAATGAATACAGCCGTAGGGATGAGAAAATTGTAAAATTGTCAATAGGGTACTCCCTCAAATATAAGCAGAATATAACCAATAAATTCATTAATAAAAATATCATCATGCTAAATCATATGCATAAATATCAATGTACATAAGTCAAGTAAAGTTAAATGCAAAATGGTAGTAATCATGCGCTTTTCTCTTATAATCCATGGAATTCAATTTAGTGTGTAGTTGTCTCTTTCCATTAACATAGGGAAGACTTAAATCTTTATTACGCGGTATCCATAGTGGACAATTCCACAATGGGCAATAGACCGTTTATCAGAACATGAGCTCATTCCTATACGTGATCATCAGACTTCATTTTATCCTTTTTCTAAATCTCACACAGCTCTATTCCTAACTGATACATCTATCGACTCATAATATCTCTAAGGAAGTACTTATTTTTGCCTTCCTTTTTAACCAACATAAGTCTTGTCTCTATTTTCCCCATATGTTAGAACATGCACAATTGAATTTCTTACTTGTTTTTTTATTTCTTTTTGTCACATATAGTCCATCATCATCTTTCATTGTTACCAATGCATGCCTCAGTCATATATAAATGTTTATTCACAATGAAATTTTTATCCATATCTCATAAATAAATCTCTAAATAATATAGCATGCATTAATACTCATCATACAAATGTCATAAGTCATTTTATTTCCAAATCAAGATTCTAGTTCATTTCCAGCACCTTGAAAGATTTCTAACTCAAGTAGAAAAAATTATTTATCATACCAAATAACTAATTTCATGTCTAAAAAAATTCCCTATAACATCTCAATATGTCCCCTAAGTCGTGTAAAAATTTCAAAGTAAAAGGAGTTCCCAAACTATGTTAACAAAATTCCACAAAATTGGTGATCAAAGACCACTTAACCTTAGCTCAGAACCATAATCTCATAATTTTAAACCCTAGCAAATGATTAAATAAACTCAAAATAAAAGTCAGGTTGAAATTCAATATGTTTAAAACAACTTATAAAAATTTCAAAGGAAAAATCAATCATTTACTGTTGTAAGAAAATTAGACAAACTCAGCTTCAGTTCCAAGAGTTCAGACAACATATGTGTGAGTTCAGTTCTTGATTTTTTTAAGGCAGTATAAATTGAAATCAGAGCTCAATAAAATTCACAGAACTAGCCGAAAATGTTATCTTCAACATATAATTTTTTTAGCTCATAAAAATACCTACAACATACTCAGAAAAATTGTGATCATACACTGCCTGTAAGAAAATTGAAAATCCAGCAAGTAGCACTCAACATCTCTTTGACAAAATTGATTTTTCCACAACACCAAACTAACCCACCTATGCAATCAATATCTAGGTGTAACATCACATAAGAACTAGATTTTATCACCTTGAAACAAGCCAAAATCAGCAAGAACAGAAAATCACAAAACAAGACACAAAAATCCTACTTTGAAAGCTTTTGAGCTCTACGCTCCAAAGGATGCTCTACTTAATTTCTCTTCACTTTGAGGACTCCTAATCAAACACCAAACCTCCTCTAGGCAGTGAGGAAATGAGGGATCAAAGTGAGAATTGGTGGAGAAATGAAATTTTGATCGGTTAGAATTGTAAGGTTTGAGATGTAGAACACGTTTAGTAAAGGAGGTTAGAAGTTTTGACAACTCTAGGCTAGTGTTTTTGGGCTTTGAAAGCTTGAGCTCTTTGAAAATGGAAGATGGAGCTACTGCCTGTGTTATGGCTGAAGGTGTTGGCTTCATTTTGAAGCTTGGAGTTGTGTTAATCTTGTAATAAATAGATATATATATTATAAGCAGATAAGCTTTAATCTAAGAAAGAAAAATGGATGGCTAGAATTAAATCTTGTAATTCAAAATTGAATCTTATCCATTCATTTGATAAAAGTGGATAATCTCCTTTATTTTGTATAGATTAAATTAGTTTTTGGTGCTAGAAACCGCACGCTGAAATTTTTCCGAACAGGTAATCACCATACCCGGGAAACCAAATATTGCTTAAAAATTATTTCTAGGTATAAAATCTTTATTCTTACCCATTTCTAATCTTAATCCTAAAATTTCTTAATTTCAGGCATCTCCGAATTCTAATTCTAAGGTTTCAGCTATCCCAACAATCCGTAGGGCCTAAAAATACTATTTACCTTTTTTTTGTTTACTCATTTGTTGAGTCGTCCTGGTCATCACTATGTCTATTAGAATCTTGAAATTCCTACTAATAAAGTCTCAATAAATTTCTAAATAAAAAAAATTAGGGTATTACACATGTTACACCCAGTGAGGAAGGCAGAGAGTGATCACTGGGGCCAGAAAGTATGGACAATGAGAGGCTTTTGGCAGCTTCTAAGTGGAAGGGTATATGGATGACTCGATTATACGACAGAATGAGAGGGATCCTGAGACTGTATAGGTATGGGACTATATAGTTGAGGATGGCTTATATGTAGCATCCTCCCAAGTACAACCTCATCCTTAAGTCATGATATCATACTTGAGAGTTGTTACTCACTAATTAGCGGACTTTTCTTAAACAGATATAGCAAGTTCAATTAACAGTGTAATAACTAAGCATAATTCTATCAAAATATATAACAAAGATACAAAATGTTTTCTTAATACAAAGTCAATTATATAAGGAAGCTTTAATACATATACAATCTCTATTACATTTACATACATATATGCATACAACTATATGCAACATAATAACAGTATCAACTGCTAAACAACTACAATTCCAAGTTCTTTCGTGTAACAGGCCATCATCCACTGGATCAACCTAGAGACAAGACGGGAACACAAAACACATAGCGGTAAGAATTATACAATTCTCAGTAGGGTAAATCCCCAAAACATATAATAAAATTAATGTTATCGTCATCGTCTCAACCACTTCAGTTTATTGAGAAAATATGAGCATGCAAAATATATCAAAGGTTCATTTTAAGGTTCAAAAACCAATTCTCCGAAGTAGGTCTCGTTTATTATTCAATCACTTAACATGTGATTTTCATGACATTCAAGATCCTAATAATTCATTCAAGGCAAATAATTTAATAAAATATGCGTATACATATGGCAATTGCAATGATCTCTTCATGCCCTTGACATAGTAAAGGGGACTTTTCTGTACCATTTTTATATTAAAAGGACCTTGTCATGCCCTTTTTATATTAAAAAGGACTTTACCGTGCCTTTTTTATATTAAAGGGGACTTTTCATGCCCTATATTTTTACTTGGTACATAAATCATCCTCAAGCTCACATATACATGCATCATATTTCTATATGCAATAATATAATTCTCTGATTTTATAATGCTTCAAACCTAGATATGCCAGTCATTCATTCCTCATAAAATAATCTTGAAAGTCCATGGCATGCATTCATACACATCAAACTTGAACTAAATGTCATTAGGTCACTAATTCAAGGCATTGTCACAATTTCAGCACATTGGCATATTTCACATGTTCATAGCAAAATTTATTATGTATTTCAAACCATCAAATCCAAGGCTATAAAAATTACTTATGACACTTCAATGTGTCCACAAGGTTCCATAAAAATTTCATAATAAAAAGAGTTCTCTAACTATGTTAACAAAATTAGGCAAATTTAGAGGTCAGAAACCCCCTATTTACAGCCAACAGCCATAATACCCAATTTTATTATCCTACCAAATGATTATATCAAATCATATAAAAATTCATAGTTTGACTTTAATATGTCTTCAACACTTGGTAAAAATTTCGAGTGATAATTCAGTCATTTGATATGGTAAACAAATTAGCAAAATTTATAGCTTCTATTCCAACATTTCAGGCAGCATAGGTACAATCTCGGTTCTTGATTTTTTAAACATGGCAAATTTTTTAATGAAGATGCCTTAACATGTTACCTACATCAAATAAAATTTTCAGCTTAATCTAAAGCTTCTAACTAGGTCAGAAAATTCATGATCAATGGTTGTCCATACAAAAATCGAAAATCCAAGAGCATGGTTCAAAATCCCTTTCCATAAAAATGATTTTTCACAACATCAAACCACTCCACCAAAATTAACACATCACTATCAATATATTATCAACCAATTCAATGAAAAATGTTCAGTGAAATCAGTAAGAAAATCATAAAAATAGAGTTGAAGTAAAAGAAGTTTAAAATGCCCTACTTTAGTGGCTTTAAAGATCTTGGCTTCAAGGATGTTCCAAGAGTGATCTTGCTCACTTCAAGGCCATCAAATCAACATTAAAACCTTGCCTAAACAATAGATGGTAAGATCTGAAAGTAGAAAAGGTTGATGGATTCAAATTCTAATTAGTTAGTTTGGTAGATATTGAGGAGTGGAACAAGTTTTGTGAAGAGAGTTTGTTGTTTCATCAATTCTAGGCTAGGAAAATGGAGGTTTGAATCAAGTTTCATGCTCTTTGAAGGAACAAAAATGGAGGTGGCTGTATTCCCTTTTCATGGCCAAGAATGTGAGCTTCAAAGGGAAGCTTGGTGGCCTTTTTAATATATCCTAAGATGTATTAATGATATAGTCAAAGATATATATTTTTCTAATAATAAAAAAGAATGAGTGGCTAAGATTTAATCTTGTAATGCAAGATTAAATCTTAGACTTACACTTGACATTAAAAAGGATAGACATTATCATTTTGTAAGATTAAACTATTTTTTGGTGTTAGAAATTGCATACCGAAATTTTACCGAACGAGTAAAACACCGTACTCGACTAATTAAACATTGCTCGAAAATTAATTCTAGCCATAAAATCCTCATCTCTAATAACTTGTAACCTTAATCTTCTCTTTTCTCAGTTTTGGATGCCTCCGGGTCCCAATTATAGGGTTTCGGCTGTCCGATAGACCCGGGGCCTACAAGGTTACTATTCACCCCGACCCGAATTTTTTTTTTTTACATCTCTATTGGGCCACCCTCATCATTTCTAAAACTGTCAAATTTATGAAATTACGACTAATAAAGTTCAAATTAATTTTTAAATAATTATTAGGGTGTTACATTATATAAATTGATTTGTAATACCTATACTAACAAGATGCATTTTCTTTTTGATAGCCCATCATTAAAGAACTCCACAGTTAAGCATGGTTGATTTTGAGCAATTTTGGGATGGGTGACCTCCTAGGAAGTTTTCCCACGAAGCATGTGAGTGAGGATAAAGTACGCTGAAAAAACCCCTATTAGTTTGTAAGGACAATCATCAATCCATAAAAGCAAAAGGAGGATGTTACACCAATCAGAAGGAGGGTTGGGATAAATTGCTTCCATTGGTTGAAATTGCTTATAATAATAGCCATCATGCTAGTATTGGCATGGCCCTATATGAAGCTCTATATGGAAGAAAATGCCAATCTCCATTTTGTTGGTACAATTGGGGGGAGGGGGAACAAGATTGTTAGGACTCGACCGTGTTAATCAAACGATGGAGCAGATCCAGAAGATCAGGAGTAAAATCCTCATCGCACAAATCATCAAAAGAGCTATGTTGATACTCAAAGGAAAACTTTAGAGTTTCAAGAGGGAGAACATGTATTCATGAAGGTTACACCCACCACTGGGGTAAATAGAGCCCTAAGAGTTAAAAAGTTGTCACCCAGGTTCATAGGTCCTTTTCAAATTCTTCGATGAATTAGGTCTACTGCCTCTCAAGTAGCCTTATCCCCGCATTTATCTAACCTTCATAATGTCTTCCATGTATCTCAACTCAGAAAGTATCATATAGATCCAAACTATATTATTGAACCCGAATCTATACAGTTAAGGAATGACTTGACTTTTCAAGCCCCTCCCATTCAAATCGTTGATAGAGAAGCCAAGCAACTTAGAAATAAATCTGTGCAACTTGTAAACATGGCTTGGAATGGACCCGGAAATAAAGAATACACATGGGAATTAGAGTCAAACATGAAGAAAGATCATCCAAAATTATTTCTGAATATGAAATTTTGAGGACAAAATTTTTATTAAGGTAGGTGATAATGTAACACCTTAATTTTTTTATTTAGAAATTCATTGGGATTTTATTAGTAGGAATTTCAAGATTCTAATTGATGTAGTGATGATGAGGATGACTCAATGAATGAGTAAAAACAAAAAGTGAATAGTATTTTTTGGGCCCCACGGCCTGTCGGGACAGTCAAAACCTTAGAATTGGGACCCAGAGATGCTTGAAACTAAGAAATTTTAGGATTAAGATTAGAAATGGGTAGGAATAAATATTTTATACCTAGAAATAATTTTTTAGCAATATTTGATTTTTGGGGTATGGTGATTTACCCGTTCGGTAAAATTTCGGTGTGCAATTTCTAACACCGAAAACTAATTTAATCTATACAAAATAAAGGAGATTATCCACTTATATCAAATGAATGACTAAGATTTAATCTTGAATTACAATATTTAATCCTAGCCATCTATTTTTTCTTAGATTAAAGCTTATCTACTTATAATATATAGTATATATCTATTTATTACAAGATAAACCCAACTCCAAGCTTCAAAAAGAAGCCAACACCTTCCGCCATAACAGAGGTAGCAGCTCCATCTTCCATTTTCAAAGAGCTCAAGCTTTCAAAGCCCAAAAACACTAGCTTAGAGTTGTCAAAACTTCTAACCTCATTCACTAAACGTGTTTAACACCTCAAACCCTACAATTCTAATGGATTAAAATTTTAATTCTCCATTAATTCTCACTTTGATCCCTCATATCCTCACTACCTAGAGGAGGTTTAGTGTTTGATCGGGAGTCCTCAAAATGAAGAGATATCAAGTAGAGCATCCTTTGGAGCATAGAGCTCCAAATCTTTCAAAGTAGGGTTTTTGTGTCTTGTTTTGTGATTTTCTGTTCTCGGCAATTTTGGCTTGTTTCAAGGTGATAAAATCCAGTTCTTATTGATATTACACCTAGATATTGATATATTTGCATAGGTGGGTTAGTTTGGTGTTGTGGAAAAATCAATTTTGTCGAAGAGATAGTGAGTAATGCTTGCTGGATTTTCAATTTTCTTGCTGGCAGCATATGATCACGATTTTTCTAAGTATGTTGTAGATATTTTTATGAGCTAAAAAACTTACATGTTAAAGCTAACATCCTAGGCTAGTTCCATGAATTTTCTTGAGCTCTGATTTCGATTTATACTTCCTTAAAACATTCAAGAACTGAACTTGTACATATGCTGTCTGAACTCTTGAAACTGAAGCTATGAGTTTGTCTAATTTTGTTACCACAGTAAATGATTGATTTTCCATTGAAATTTTTACAGGGTGTTTAGTTCAATCCTAATTTTTATTTTGAGTTTATTTAATCATTTCCTAGGGTTAAAAATTATGAGATTCTGGTTCTGAGCTGAGGTTAAGTGGTTTCTGATCACCAATTTTTGTGGAATTTTGTTAATATAGTTTGGGAACTCTTTTTGCTCTAAAATTTTTACAAGACTTAAGGGACAGATTGAGATATTATAACGAATTTTTGTGGACATAAAATCGATTATTTGGTATGAGAAATAATTTTTTCTACTTGAGTTAGAAATCTGTCAAGGTGCTAGAAATGAACTAGAATCTTGATTTGGAAATAAAATGACTTTTAACACTTCTATGATGAGTATCAATGCATGCTATATTATTTAGAGACTCATTTTTGAGAAATGGATGAAAATTTCATTGTGAATAAACATTTATATATGATTGAGGCATGCATTGGTAACAATGGAAGATGATGATGGACTATAAGTGAAAAAAAAAGTAAGAAATTCAATTGTGCATGTTCTATCATATGAGGAAAATAGAGATAAGACTTATGTTGGTTAAAGGGGAAGGCGAAAATAAGTACATCCCTAGAGATATTATGAGTCAGTAGACATATCGACTAAGAATATAACTGTGTGAGATTCGGAAAAAGGATAAAATGAAGTCCAATGATCACGTATAGGAATGAGCTCATGTCCTGATAAGCAGTCTATTGCCCATTGTGGAATTGTCCACTGTAGATATCATTTGATAAAGATTTAAGTCTTCGCTATGTTAATGAAAAGAGACAATTGCACTAAATTGAATTTCATGGATTATAAGAGAAAAATGCATGATTACTACCATTTTGCATTTAACTTTACTTGAAGTATATACATTGGTATTATGCATATGATTTAGCATGATGATATTTATATGAATGAATTTACTGGTTATATTCTGTTTACATTTGAAGGAGTACCCTACTGAGAATTTTATAATATTTGTATCCCTATGACTGTATTCATTTTGTATTATTTAGATCCAGCAGATGCCATCATTAGTGTTTTACCTTGACTCGCCACAATGGGTGTGGCATTACGATCCTATTCTTGACTCTCTCTACGCAAATGCTTACTCGCAAGTCCGTGTTTATGAGTATTTCGGTTGTTCCTTCAGTACTTCTATATTTACAGCTGAATTTAACACCGCTTTTCTGTATGATGGTATGCCTCTCCACATGGCACACCCAATTATATTTGATATCCTACTCGCACTACCAGTACCCCTTCCAACAGATTCTCCCCCTTCATCCTCGTTCTCAGACTCAGACCCACTAGAGGATCCTGATGTACCTGGCCGAGGTGAGGCCATTATACCGATGGCCAACAGTTTCATCGAGTAGGACACCAGATCTTCAGGGACTTTTTGTAACGCCCCGATTTTCTGCCTGAGTAGAAAATGACCGAAATGCCCCTGAGGTCATTTTCGGCCTGGAATTCGAGGATAGTCGACCCGGCAGTCCTCAAAGGGCCAACTCAATGCTTGAAGGGGATTGAATGACCCTTGAATGGTTCCGGAGGTGAAAGTCTCATTTTCTGCATTTTCGGGTCAAAATGACCAAAATACCCCTATAGCGTTTTATGCGAGTAGAAGTGCCGTTTGAGCCCGAAACTTTCCCCAGAGGTTTAAAAACATGTTTTCATGTGTCTAGAGGTCTCTGTTCAGGTCCCGGTGGTCCCGGACAGTTTTTGTTCAAAATTACGATTTTGCCCCTAGAATAGTGTCTTTACGCCTAATGACGTAACTAAGCTAACCTAAGCAATATTAGGCTCTAATCGAAGATTAATTAATTTCCCTAATTAATCTAGAGTCAAAATAATTTATTAAAGTTAATTTGAACCTAAAATTGCTTAGATTAAACTTAAATCCCTTTTTAGAACTCAAGATTCCTAGTCTTGGAATCTTGAATAGTGTTTTCTCTCTCCAATTCCTTAAATCAAGGAATTGTGTCTAGAATTGTTTAAACACTAAAATGAGTTTATAACCCACTAATGATGCAAGAACACTCTTTAATTATGTCTTGACAACCTTAATTACCCATTTTCCTTACCTAAACACTTTCTTACAAATTCCTAATCTTAATCCTAATCAAAGATACACCTAAACACAACTCTAAACTACAATTAAAATGCAAGAAAACCCTCCCCATGGCTGATGCAATTTCAGCCCTCTCTCTCTCTCATTTACAACACATGTTGAATTGTTTCTCACTCAAAGAACCATGCTTGAAGCCATACCTTGAACCATACCTCACCATACTTTGAACCATACCTCACCATGCCTCAAGACCACATTATCTCACCTCATGGAACTCATGGGCTGCCCATGAGGCTGATGGTCGAAATTTCCTTCTTCATTTGCACCTTGCATTTGCTTCATTTCTCTATAAATAGATGGCCTTGGGAAGCTTACACCACTTTTAGATCATTTGCTAAGTTTAGGAATAATCAAAGCTTTTCTTTTTCTCTCAAAGCTCTTGTGTTCTTCAAGTTCTTGGAGCTCTCCATCTTCTTCTTCCATCTTCAAGTTCATCACACCAAGTAGGGATTTCCTTCCATGTATTCTCTTCTTTAAAGTTCTTGTTTCAAGTTTGATGTTCATAGTTTCTCTTGTTTCTTTTTAGAACTTCTCTTCTTCTCCTTTTTCCTTTTCATCTTCGACCATAGGCCTTGGAGTTCAAAGAAATGAGAGCTTGATGATGAGAGTTTCATGATGATGTTTATCACTTGACACAAACTCTAGAGCTTGATCTTTGTTCTTGAACAAAAATGTTTCTAGTTCTTCCTTTCTTGAACTCTTGAGAACTCTATCTTTGGTGATGTTTCAAAATGGTTCTAAGGACTCAATGATGAGGTCTCATGATGTTGGTGTTAATACATCATCAAGATCATGGACCCTAGAGTTTTAAAATGTTCCTTTTCCTTCTTGAAGTTTCGGCCACTTCCTTTTCTTTTACATGCTAAATGTTTTGATTTTCTAAAAATGTTATGTTGAGTTCTAAGGACTCTAGACTTTACTTGATCTTGGTTTGATGAGTTTGGGTTGAGGTTTAAGTTCCTTTAAAGTCTTGTTAAGAGCTCTAGAAAGATGAAATGAACTTGCATAATTTATTTTATGCTTGCATTTATATTTACATTCTTGCTATGCACCTTTACTTTCAAGTTATTACCTAAGAACATAAAGATTAAAATGGAACTTGCATCATCACTTAATTTAATTCTCAAAGCCTTTCTATTTCGGCCTTAAAGTCGATTGTTGTTGGGCCAAGAGCACTAAAATAAAGAATTGAACTTGCATTATCACCTAATTAATTTCTCGAATGCCTTTCTATTTCGGCCTTAAAGTCGATTGTTGTTGGGCCAAGAGCACTAAAATAAAGAATTGAACCTTGCATATTTACTTTCAAGCTTGCATGTTTAAGCTTATGCCTTGCATATTTAATTTAAGTCATCACTTTATTTTGTAAGCAAGATTAAAAATGAAAAGCATGAGCACGTTTATTTTATGTCATAACTTAAGAACCTAGAGCTCAAAGACTTGCCCATTTCATTTCAAGTTGAAGTTTAATGTGAATGCATTCTTTGAATGCATGTTTCGGCCAAGTAGTGATGATGGACTTGCAATGAGTTTTCATCTAGCTACAAGGGCCGATAATCTATGTTCTAAGTTTTTCCTGAAGCTTTACAAATCTTTATAAGGTTATGTTATCATGAGTTATAATTTTATTCCCTTTTTGAAGATGAAATATATTTTGGTCACTGACCTAAGGCTTCTCTTAGCCTCTTGATGAATTAAAATGATTTGCAAAGAGTTTTAGAAATTCTAATTTGATTCCAAGAGAAACTAGTTAACTTATGTACCTCGAAATGTCAATTTAATTCTCTTACTGAAGCTCCATGATTTCGGTTCTGTCATGATGAGTGTGATGCTGTATGGTGATGTTTTGATGTGTTAGAATGTGTGAAAATATCACATGATGATGTAGAAACAATTCTATGCAAGTTAGGGAAGAAACTAGCTTTCTAGGAAAAATTGTAAAGTCAAGATTTAGCATAGTTTTATCCCGTTTAGTTATGGACACTGCCCAAACCGTTTTAATGGGAGTATAATCAGATTAGGATTGATTAATCATGAAAAATTCGGTTTCATTTGAAGTAGGAATGAATTTTGGCACCTATAGAGAAACTAGTAACTAGAAAACCTTAAAACCACAATTCTAGAACTCTTAGAACATTTAATTCTTAGAATCTGTCCAGCAACCTTATAATGTAGATAACATGGTTTATAATTAGTCCTTTGATATAGGAATGATTCATAATTGGTTTAGGTTTAACTTATAGCGCCTTAGGCGAAGACAGAACCAAGAAAGGGTCTAAAACATAAGTTCTAGAACCCCGCAATTTCAAGATTTAGGTGCTGCCCCTACAAGAATGATGATGTTCAGATTTAATAGAGAGCATGAATAATAATAATTTTTGCTAAGAGAGAACCCTTAGGTGCATAAAAGTTTGATAGGAGATGATAGGTTAACTGCATCCCTAGTATAAAGCCCGTAAGGGTTAAAGCATAAAATACCGTAGGACCAAGTGCATAACGAACCTTATGACTCCCAGTAGACGTATGATTGATTACGAGAATGATTTGATGTCTTATGATGATGATAAATGGTTGTGCATGTCCTACAAGTTCCATGGCATAAAGCAAGTTTGAAGGAAATCCGGTGAACGCCGTTATGCTGCCGAATTTTCCATCAAACTTGAGAATTTGAGAAAAGTTTGTGAAAACTCCTGGGTGACACCGGTTCGGCCGAGCACCCCCAGAACAGATGTGACATAACACTGAGACGCATTTCTCCCGCTATGGTAGGGAGGAAACAAATCCGTGAGGGTATTGACATTGAGCTTGCCAAAGCGGACAATTCACTGTGTATTAGATACCAGTAGAGCGTTTCAAAGAAGGAAATGATCCTAAGATAGGTGATCCAAGAAAGTTATGTATACCCCCTCTATTAGCCCATATTAAATCTAGTGACGACTAGTTAGGATTGAGCTCATTCCTAGGCGATAGGTGAAGATGTAGTTTGGTGACCAGATTATCGTCGGGCCGGTGAATCGGTTGGATTTTTGGTGGATATGTTAAGAGAGTGGTCTTCAAGAAAAAGAACTTAAGAGCTTTATTTATAAGAAAGATATCACATGAAAATTACTATGCCTCTTTATGCCACATATATGATTCTTGTTTCCTTATGATGTGCCCAAGTATTACGACTTTCGTGTTAATGTGCATATGGTATTGTCATGCATTCATCAAATATCTGTTGCATTCATGTCATTAAGACACATACTAAAAGATACCCACTTCGGATAAGTAGATTTGAAAAGCCTAAAACCAATCCTTATGCATGTACACCCTTTTTCATAATTAAAACCGAGGTGGCTGGGGACGACGACAATGACACTTGTGTTAGAGTCGGGAATTCCTACTGAGAATCTTGAATAAGTTTCTCATCCCTTCCTCTTCTTCCGTGTCGTCTCTAGACGAGGATTACAACGAGGTTCGTGACTTCTGTTAAGGCTCATGCTTAAGGATCACACTAGAAGACGGGGCGGAGGGTCGCTGCGGGAGCATAGATAGCTTAGCTTTTTGGGTTGACACTTATCCAACCTCATAGGTGGATAAGGATGACTTCACATATATGGGGGTGTTTTGATGTAAATGATGGTACAATGATGTTAGTAGTCTATGTATCTATGAAGATGTGATGATATTATGATTGATATGTATAATACTATGTTTCATGATTATCAATGGTGTGGTTACCTTTTTCTTGCACGTTATGGTTATGACGAACATTAGGTTAGTGCGCGGCTCGTGTTTTGCTATCAAGTTTCAAAAAGAAAAATTTATTCGTATTTTCCGCTAAGTATTTTAATGAAAGGTTGTAAGGATTGAGACTAAAAGAGTAATAGACTAATGGTTAACCTAAATATGTTCTAGAGTATTGGGTTAAAAAATTAGGATGTTACACTTTTGACCTGTATATAGGTGCAGTCTAGTGTTAGGACTTTATTAGCCTATAGACTTATTACTATTAAATGTTTTTTAGGTCCAATCTTGTGTATATGCAATTTTTCCTAGACCTTGATGTTTGAGCAAGCTAGGTTTTAGGTACTTGATATGTCTTTTGATAGGAGTCCCTAAGTAGTATTTTAAGTGAAATAACTTAACTTCTAGTATTGTATGTATTAAGAAAAGTTGTGTATGAAGTACTAATATATGTATATAGGAGTTTTCTTTATAGCTTATGAGTTTGATTTACCTTATTTTTTTTCATTTCACTGGACTAGTATATATTATAGAAAGGAAGTGATACTCTTCCAATTACAATGTTAATACTGGAGTAATACATGATAGTTAAGAGGGTGTTACATTTATGTTTCAAGCTCTTACATTTCATGTTTATATTCCAAGCCTTGCATATCATGTTTGTATTCTAAGTTATCATCTTAAATCTTAAAGATAAGAAAATAGACTTGCATTTTCATGTTTATATTTCAAGTCTTGCATGTTTATATTTTAAGTTATCACCTAAGCCTTAAATACTTAAAATGAACTTGCATACTCATATTTACATTTCAATTCTTGCACATCATATTTACATTTCCAAGTTCTCATGTTATAATGATAAAGATTAAAATGAGACTTGCATAGCATGTTTATAATTCTAGCCATCACCTAAATCTCTAAAGCTCAAAACTTACCTCTTTCATCTTAAATGGATGTTTTGATCATGGACAACTCTTGATATATATAAATTTCAGTTATATGAGGATTTGGGTTTTGAAGTTGTTTTTATTTTATTTTGAGGCTTGAATGCTGTTTCTATGGTGTACAAAGAATTTTCAAAAAAAATTTAAGAACTCAAAAGGAGTAAAAATTTGATTTCTAAGTAATTAAAAACCTATTAATAGAATCTTAAGTTTTAATGATTAGTTTGTTTTGATTTGTGAAAATGTGAGTATGATTTCAAAGGAAATGTTGGAACGATGTTTTAAAATGGTTTCATAATGAAGGGGCAACTTAAAAGTGTTAAAACTTTAGTTTCTCAACTTCTGGAGTTGCTGGTAATCGATTACCACACACTGTAATCAATTACTAGGATGTTTTGGTGCCCTGAATGTGTTTTTAACATTCGTAATTGATTACACAACCTATGCAATGGATTATATGCTGCTTGACTATGTCTATTTTGAAAATTTGAACTGTGTAATCAATTACCAGCTCATATAATCGATTACCAGACCCAAAAATGTGTAAATGAGTGTGTTTCCACGCGAAATAACATGAATTGATGACTATGCATGCTTGATTTTTGAATTATGTAAATAATGATCTCTAGTATGTTGTATATATCCTAATAAGCATCACATATGCATTAGCTAAATTCGGTCTTCGAATTTTCAGCATACTGGGTAGGAGCATGTTTACTGCTATAAGATATTAATTGATGACATGCTTATTGTAACACCCCGATTTTTCTGTCCGAGGGAAATGACCAAAATGCCCCTGAGGTCATTTCCCGACCCGAATGTGAGGGTAACCAACTCGATCATCCTCGAAGGGTCAACTCAATGTTTGAAGGGGATTGAATGGCCTTTGAATGCTTTCGGAAGCGAAAATTTCGTTTTCCACAGTTTCGGGTCAAAATGACCAAAATACCCCTATAGCGTTTTTACGCAGGTAAAGGTGCCGTTTGAGCCCAGAACTTTCCCTAGAGGTTTAAAAACACGTTTTCATATGTCTAGAGGTCTTTGTTCAAGTCCCGGTGGTCCCGGGCAGTTTTAGTGCAAAATTAAGATTTTGCCCCTAGAATAGTGTTTTTGAGCTTAATGACGTAATTAAGCAAACCTAAGCAATATTAGGCTCTAAACGAAGATTAATTTATTTCCCTAATTAATCTAGAGTCAAAATAATTTATTAAAGTTAATTAGAACCTAAAATTGCTTAGATTAAACTTAAATCCCTTTTTAGAACTCAAGACTCCTAGTCTTGAAATCTTGAATAGTGCTTTCTCTCTCCAATTCCTTAAATCAAGGAAATGTGTCTAGAGTTGTTTAGACTCTAAATTGAGGATTTAACTCACTAATGGTGCAAAACCACTCCTTAATTATGTCTAGACCACCTTAATTATCCATTTTTCCTTACCTAAACACCTTCTTACAAATTCCTAATCTTAAGCATAATCAAAGATACACCTAAACACAACTCTAAACCACAATTAAAATGCAACTAAACTTCTCCCAAATCTGATGCACATGGCCGAAATTCTCTTCCCCATTGACCACATGTTTAATTATTTTCTCACTCAAAGAACCATGCTTGAGGCCATACCTTGAACCATATCTCACCATACCTTAAGCCATACGTCACCATGCCTCAAGAACACATTATCTCACCTCATGGAACTCATGGATGCCTCCAATTCTGCACACATGGCCGAAGCTCTTCATCACCATGAGCTCCCTCCATTTGTTTCATTTCTCTATAAATAGAATGCCTTGAGGAGCTTGCACCACTTTTAGATCATTTGCTAAGTTTAGGAACACTCAAAGCTTTTCTTTTTCTCTCAAAGTTCTTGTGTTCTTCAAGTTCTTGGAGTTCTTCACCATCTTCATCTTCTTCTTCCATCTTCAAGTTCATCACATCAAGTAGGGATTTTCTTTCATGTATTCTTTTCTTTAAAGTTCTTGTTTCAAGCTTGATGTTCATAGTTTCTCTTGGTTCCTTTTAGAACTTCTTTTCTTCTCCTTCTTCCTCTTTATGTTTCGCCATGGGCCTTTGGGAATGAAGGAATGAGAGCTTGATGATGAGAGTTTCATGATGATGTTCATCACTTGAAACAAACTCTAGAGCTTGATCTTTGTTCTTGAGCAAAAATGTTTTTAGTTTTTCCTTTCTTGAACTCTTGAGAACTTTAGCTTTAATGATGTTTTAAAATGGCTCTATGAACTCAATGATGAGGACTCATGATGTTGGTGTTGATATATCATCAAGATCATGAACTCTAGAGTTCTAAAATGTTCCTTTTTCTCCTTGATGATTTCGGCCATTTCCATTAATTTTCTAGGCTTCATGGTTTGATTTCCTAAAAATATTATGTTAAGTTTTAAGAACTCTAAGCTTGACTTTACCTTGTTTGGATGAGTTTGGGTTATGGTTTAAATTCCTTTAAAGTCTTGTTAAGAGCTCTAGAAAGATAAAATGAACTTGCATAATTTATTTTATGCTTGCATTCATATTTACATTCTTGCTATGCATCTTTACTTTCTAGCTATCACCTAAGAACATAAAGATTAAAATGGAACTTGCATCATCACTTAATTTAATTCTCAAAGCCTTTCTATTTCGGCCTTAAAGTCGATTGTTGTTGGGCCTAGAGCACTAAAATAAAGAATTGAACTTGCATTACCACCTAATTAATTTCTCGAATGCCTATCTATTTCGGCCTTAAAGTCGATTGTTGTTGGGCCAAGAGCACTAAAATAAAGAATTGAACCATGCATATTTACCTTCAAGCTTGCACGTTTAAGTTTATGCCTCGCATATTTACTTTCAAGCTTGCTCGTTTAAGTTTATGCCTTGCATATTTAAATTTAAGTCATCACTTTACTTTGTAAGCAAGATTAAAAATGAAAAGCATGAGCACGTTTAGTTTATGTCGTAACTTAAGAACCTAGAGCTCAAAGACTTGCCCATTTCATTCCAAGATAAAGTTAAATGTGAATGTATTCCTTGAATGCATACTTTCGGCCAAGTAGTGATGATGGACTTGCAATGAGTTTTCATCTAGCTACTAGGACCAATAGTCTATGTTTTAAGTTTTCCTTAAAGCTTTACAGATCTTTATAAGGTTATGTCATCACAAGTTGTGATTTTATTATCTTTTAGGGGATGGAATAGGTTTTGGTCAGTGGCCTAAGGCTTCTCTTAGCCTCTTGATGAATTAAAATGTTTTGAAAAGAGTTTTAGAAGTTCTAGATTGATTCCAAGAGAAACTAGTCAACTTATGTACCTAGAAATGTAAATTTAACTCTCTCATTTAAGTTAAATGTTTTCGGTTCTGATATGATGAGTGTGATGCTGTATGATGATGTCTTGACGTGTTGGAATGTGTGAAAATATCATGTGATGATGTAGAAGCGATCCTATGCATGATAGGTAAGAAACTAGCTAACTAGAAATACCGTAAAGCTAGAATTTAACATAGTTTTGACCCATTTGTTTATGGAACTAATCCAAACTGTTTTAATGGGAACATAATCAGATTTAGATTGTTTAGACATGAAAAACTTGGTATCATTTGAATTAGAATTGAATTCTAGCACCTATAGGGAAACTAGTAACTAGAAAACCGTAAAAATGCAATGTAGAACCCTTGGAACATTTATTTTTCTGGATGCTGTCCAGCACCCTTACAACATGATAAACATGATTAATAATTAGTCCTTAAGCATGGGAATGCCTCATAATTGATTTAGATTTAATCCATAGCGCCTTAGGCGAAGACGGAACCAAGAAATGGTCTAAAACGTAAGTTCTAGAACCCCGTAATCACAAGTTAAGAATTCTACCCTATGCTTTTCAGATTTAAATGTAGATATGAGGATTATGAGTGATGTTTAATTATGAGCCCTTAGGTGCATAAAATATGAGCGACGGATGTTAGAGAACCAAATCTCATGATTAAGACCCGTAAGGGTCAAAGCATAAGCTACCGTAAGGATAAACGGTTGATTGTTCCGTGATGATGTATGTTATGTAAATGATGATGATGTTATTCATATGATGAATTCATGAGGATATATGTTTATGTGGCATAAAGCAAATTTGGAAGGAATTCGGTGTAATGACCGTTGGGCCGCCGAATTTCCGACAAATTTGGGGACTTAAAGAGATTTTGAAAATTAAGGTACTAAGATGGGTTCTAGGATGACACCGGTTCGGCCGAGCACCTCCATAGAACTCATGTGACATCGGTACCATTTTATACTCTTAGGTGACACCGGTTCGGCCGAGCACCCCTAAGAGTTTTGGCTCTCAACCCGTACTCAGATAGTCGGGATTTATGATTTATGATACGCTTATCGTTAAGTGGTAAGTAAGAACTAGTGACGACTAGTTAAGGTATGAGCTCATAACCTAGATGTATGACACGTTCTGGGTGACACCGGTTCGGCCGAGCACCCCCAGTTCGATTGTCTTTTAGGGTGGCCCATGAGGAAGAGAAGTTTCATGATTATGATTATGTCACTAAGTTTTGTCCCATATGAATGTTACTATTGCCACTTTATGCCACCAAGTATGATGATGCTTGATGTTATGTTTTATGTATGTGCATTAGGTAGTGCCATGCATACATTTTCTATTATGTTGCATTCATGACATTAAGATCATCCTAAAATGATTGGACCTTGGCTAAAATATATTTTTAAGTTAAAAATGAACTTAATACATGCTCAGTCATTTTGTATAAATAAACCCGAGGTTCCTGAGAACGTAGATGATGACACCTAGGTAGTAGGAGGCCCTACTGAGATTCTTTAGCAAGATTCTCACTCCCTCTATCTCTTCCTTTCCGTCACGTCTTTAGATGACGACGTTCGCAGTGTTCGTGGACACACCGACATGGGAGGTGCACCATGACCCGGACCACGGGTCATTCCATTTTGTGGGTCGATGCACGGTTAGAGTATTCATGTTCATGGGTCGACCCTTCACTCCCCCTGTACAGTCCCATCGTTTCTCCCCGCCTCACCTTTGGCGATGACCTAGTGTTCGAGCGCCAAGACGTCCCTCTGCAGGAGAGGCTTCGCTGCATCCCATCATCCACGTCCGCCGCCGAGACTACCCCCAAAAGATGTGCCCCGTTGCCCGTCGTCTTTTTCAGAGACGGATCCTTCCGAGGATTCGGCAACCCAGGCACCCTCCGAGGGATCTTCCCTCACCATACCCATGGACCTTAGGGAGGATAGTGAGCCTTCCGTGACTCAGCCGAGGCTTGCACGATGACCGGAGATGAGGCCATGCCGTGGAGGTCACTTCCGAGCCCCGTTCCGCCTCTTCACGTCCAAGGAGCCCGCCCAGTTTCCCGGATATTTGCCTCATTCGCGAGATGGATGCCAGTAGGAGGTGACGATCGTCCGATGAAGTACCCGATTAGAGCACACACCACCTAGATGAGGGATAAACCTTCTTTTGTTTAGAGGTTTCCCATTAGATGCACTCGGATAGGGGAGTAGATTATGTTCATGTTTTATGTTGTATTTTCTTTTATGTATTTCCCTTGTACTAAATTAAGTCCCACACTTGTAAGTGGGCAAGTTATATATATATGGGATGATATTCAGTGATATTTATGTTGTGCTCTATGTTATGATGTTGTGAGACATTTGTGTTACTTTACATGGTTTACCGTTTAACGCATCACGCGGCTCTCACTTTGTATTTCAAAAAAAATTTACCCGTATTTCCGCTAAGTATTTCAAAGTAAAAATGAGAACTATGAGGTAACAGACTAATGATTAATCCAAATATGTTCTAGAGTATTGGGTTAAAAATTAGGATGTTACACTTATGGATATAGGCAAATAATGTGATGCATGCTTATGTGATCAATTACATGATGAATTGTGGCATGTTATGACTATGCTTGAATAATTGAGGTGCATAACTTAAGTGTTTTATGAGTGTGAAATGTTAAATGATAAGTTATGATTATGTGCTCATGTTTGCATCTCTAAATAATATGCTGATATTAAACTTGAGATAAAACATATGGAGATGATCCTCTAGACTCCTCGAATTAAAGGTTAGAAGAGATGATCCAATAAGGTGATATTTTAAACTCTTCGAATTAAAGGTTATGAAAGATGATCTAAGGAAGTTGCATGCTCATAATAAGAAAGTTAAGTTAAGGCAAGGAAGTGATGTGCTTCCCTTTCTATTGCCCCATATTAAATCTAGCAATGGCTAGTTAGGTTGAGCCCATCCTAGGCGATCAGTGAGGCAAAGTTTTTGTGATGATTATAAAATCGTCGAGGAAGGTGATATGGTTGGTTTATGATGGTTATGTACGAGGGTGGTTATTAAGAAAGGAACTTGAGAGTTCAATTATGAGAAAGTAAATTATCATGGGTTCTCTTGCCTTCCCATACATGCTAAATGATATTCCACTCATCATATTTTTCCTATCCTGTATTTATTTATTTTCCACTGCTTTAGTTCTCTAGCTTATCTCATGCTCATATACTTAGCCTTATCTTGTGTTTTGGATTTGAATGTTATGAATTCATGTTGTGAGTAGGATTATGATGTTCGCATGTGTTACTTATGCACTGGAGGCATCGCCATGCATACATTAGATATTTGTTGCATTCATAACATTAAGACCCATGTTATAAGACACCCACTTCGGATTAATAGTTTTGAGAAGTTTAAAATTGAATCTTATGCCTGCGCATCTCTTTCATAATGAAAACCAAAGTGGCTGGGGCCAACGATGATGACACTTGTGTTAGAGTCGAGAAGCCCTACTGAGAATCTTGAATAAGTTTCCCATCCCTCTTCTTTCTTCTATGTCGTCTCCAGACAAGAATGATGGTATAGTTTGTGGTCTTCTTTGAAGCATGAATGAAGGAGTTGCGGTACAAATTGGATCAAAGAAGGGTCGCAATGGAGATATGGAAATAGTTTTCCTTTGGACATTAGCCTTAGGGTGGTCATACCCCTTATACCTATTTATATTCTAGTCTTTTGATGGTTACGTATTGGTGACTAGTTTGGCAATGCTATAATTATGTGTAGCTTTGGACTACTGTATGTTCAACTTTTATTGGTAGACTTAGTATCTTAGGATATCCTTTATGTTTATAGGACATCACTATTATGATATGGTTATAATATGTCAATCTAGTTTGTGCCACGCTATGCCATGGTTTACACATATATTACGTTTTCGTTTATATGATTGCTATTATGAGGTGTGTATTGACCACTATCTATGAGCACACGTGGCTCACATTTTAGAATTT
The DNA here is from genome assembly GCA_031216125.1 of Dalbergia cochinchinensis. Classification (NCBI taxonomy): domain Eukaryota; kingdom Viridiplantae; phylum Streptophyta; class Magnoliopsida; order Fabales; family Fabaceae; genus Dalbergia; species Dalbergia cochinchinensis. The sequence continues at coordinate 29,339,424 of CM062371.1, forward strand.
AAGTTCAAAAAAAAAATTTACCCGTATTTTTACTAAAGTATTTCCAAGAGTTTAAATTCCTAGTGTGTTGGGTTAAATATTATGGTATTACAATAATTATTGAAAATAGATGATATGATAATTACAGAAAAGTAAATAATGTGATAATTGTTGAGAAGTAAATGATGTGATAACTATGGAAATGTAAATGATGTGATATTTTCAAAAGAGTAAATAATATGATAGCAGCAGAAAAGTAAATGATATGATAAATGCATAAAAGTAATTGATGTGATAACTACGAAAAGGTAAATGATGTGACAATTGCAGGAAAGTAAATAATGTGATAATTGCTACAAGTAAATGATTTAATAATTGCAGAAAATTAAATGATGTGATAGTGCTGAATGTAACATCCCCTGCTGCTTTATGGATTGACGACTGTCCCCACAAACCAACACGGGTCTTTTCAGTGTGCTTTGTCCTCACTCACACGCTTTCTAGGAAAACTTTCCAGGAGGTCACCCATCTCAAAATTGCTCCAAGTCAAGCACACTTAACTGTGGAGTTCTTTCAGTTTGGGCTACCAAAAAGAAGATGCATCTTGTTTGTATAGGTAGTACAAATCAATTCATATAAGCCCTCCTCAATTGTCTAGTCCCATACCTATACAGTCTTAGGATCCCTCTCATTCGAGTGTGTAATCGGTTCATTCATGTACCCCTCCGCTTTCGAAGTCTGCCAGGAGCCGCTCCTTGTCCGTGCCTCCTTGCACCGGCGATCACTCCCTGACTTCGCAATCCTCGGGCGTTACATGCCCACCAGCTTCTGCTTGGTTCGTCCCCGAACCACACCGTACTGGGAGAGGTGCAGGCTCTGATACCATTTGTAACATCCCCTGCTGCTTTATGGATTGACGACTGTCCCCACAAACCAACACGGGTCTTTTCTGTGTGCTTTGTCCTCACTCACATGCTTCCTAGGAAAACTTCCCAGGAGGTCACCCATCCCAAAATTGCTCCAAGTCAAGCACGCTTAACTGTAGAGTTCTTTCAGTTTAGGCTACCGAAAAGAAGATGCATCTTGTTTGTATAGGTAGTACAAATCAATTCATATAAGCCCTCCTCAACTGTCTACTCCCATACTTATACAGTCTTAGGATCCCTCTCATTCGGGTGTGTAATCGGTTCATTCATGTACCCCTCCACTTTCGAAGTCTGCCAAGAGTCGCTCCTTGTCCGTGCCTCCTTGCACCAGTGATCACTCCCTGACTTCGCAATCCCTGGGCATTACACTGAAAAGTAAATGATGTGATGATTCTTGAAAATAAATATTGTGATAACTATAGAAAAGTAATTGATGTGATAACTGTAGAAAAGTAAATGAAGTGATAATTGTAGAAAAGTAAATGATGTGATAATTGCTGAAAGTAAATGATATGATAATTACATAAAAGTAAATGATGTGACAGTGTCGAAAGTAAATAACTGGGATATAGATAGAAAAGTAAATGATTAGGATTGAGATAGAAAAGTAAATGCTGGTGATTGAGATAGGAAATTAATACCTGTTGTGCTGAAAGTATGTGAAAATAAATGCTATACGATGTTGAATATTTGTGAAAGTATGCAAAATTAAATGCTTGGTAGTGTGAACAAAGGAAATGTCTTGTAGAGACATTGAAAAAAGCATGATGGATGGAAATGAATGCTCTGTGCATGATGTGATATGTAATGTCTGCTTATGATATGTGATATTTACAAAGGACAATGATTCATGGTGCATAAAAGCAACTGCTTAGGGATGATTATGCAATGATGGTATGATAAATGATGTAATAACTATGACAACTGTGCTTAGGTGATTTAATAGTGTAAATGATGATGAGATAACTCTACACAAACCGAAAAAATTTGCCCCAGTTTGAGGCACAAAAATATTGATGCCATGAGCATGATGAATGTCTTAAATGATTTGATGATTAAAAATGTTAACACCCTAATGTGATAAGAAAACTTTGCACATGATGAATGTATTAGCTCTAGAACCCTGTCATGATGCGCTAATTAGTTTTGAATGACAACAAAACTAATTTAAAGAAAATGCTTTGAAGAACGACTAATAATTGTCATGAATTTCTTGTAAACTTATAACAAGATTCTATCATTTAGCAAGAGTAAGGCTTACTCAAATGAGGATAAATTTCATATTGCATGTGCAAATATGTTTATCTCATGTTGAGAGATATGATCTGAAAAGGGAGTAAAATTATATCTTTATTTCAAGCTTAAGACAACTAACGATTTGAAGAAAGAAATCAACAACACAAGAAACAAGCTTTTGAGACTTCAGAAAGTATACCTTAAAGAAATATATCAATCAATCTTGAAGCCCAAGGTGTTCTACTATCTTCAATCCTAATATTTGTAAAGATTAGATCATCAACAAATGATTGAAGATAAAAGGACTCAAATCTTTGTCAAGGAAATGTTACTGAACTTCAGAAATCTTACACTCAGTAAAATAGTGCTTTCTACAAGAAAAAAGGAAGGAAAATTTGAATTTGAATTTGAAAAAGTCAAATCCTGATGTCAAAGTCGGCCAATCATCTCTTTTTCCTTTGAAGTCAACTATCCAAAAGTTCTAGAAGAAAAAGTTTAGATGTAACGTCCCGATTTTCTGTCTGAGTGGAAAATGACCAAAATGCCCCTGAGGTCATTTTCGGCCCGGAATTCGAGGATGGCCAACCCGGCAGTCCTCAAAGGGCCAACTCAATGTTTGAAGGGGATTGAATGACCCTTGAGTGGTTCCGGAGGCGAAAGTCTCATTTTCTGCAATTTCGGGTCAAAATGACCAAAATACCCCTATAGCGTTTTACGTGGGTAAAGGTGCCGTTTGAGCCCGAAACTTTCCCCAAAGGTTTAAAACCATGTTTTTACATGTTTCAAAACATCTGTTTGAGTCCAGGTGGTCCCGGGCAGTTTTAGTGCAAAATTATGATTTTGCCCTTAGAATAGTGTTTTTGAGCTTAATGATGCAATTAAGCAAACCTAAGCAATATTAGACTCTAAACGAAGATTAATTAATTTTCATAATTAATCTAGAGTCAAATAAATTATTAAAATTGATTAGAACATAAGATTGCTTAGATTAGATTTAAATATCTTTTCTAAAACTCAAGATTTCACTCTTGGAATCTTGAATAATGTTTTCTCTCTCCAATTCCTTAAATCAAGGAATTGTGTCTAGAATTGTTTATACACTAAAATGAATTTATAACTCACTAATGATGCAAGAACACTCTCTAATTATGTCTTGACAACCTTGATTACCCATTTTCTCACCTAAACACTTTCTTACAAAGTCCTAATCTTAATCCTAACTAAAGATACACCTAAACACAACTCTAAACCACAATTAAAATGCAAGAAACCCTCCCCCCATGGCTGATGCACATTCGGCCATCTCTCTCCTTTTACCTCACATGTTGAATTGTTTCTCACTCAAAGAACCATGCTTGAGGCCATACCTTGAACCATACCTCATCATACTTTGAACCATACCTCACCATGCCTCAAGACCACATTATCTCACCTCATAGAACTCATGGGTTCCCTCCAATCAGATGGCCGAACTCCCTCTCCCTCCATGCACCCTTCATTTGTTTCATTTCTCTATAAATAGCTTGCTTGGGTGAACTTGTATCATTTTGGGTTCATTTGCAAAGTGTAAGTTTTCAAAGAAACACTTCAAAGCTTCCTTTTCTCTCAAGTTCAAGTCTTCAAGTTCTTCAAGTTCTTCATCCTCTTCTCTCATTCCAACCTCCTAATCACTAGGTAGGGATTTTCTTTCAAGAGTTCTTTCATTTAAAGTTCTTACTTTCTTTATGTATTCTTAGTTTCTCTTGAATCCTTTCTAGAACTTCTTTTCTTTTCTTCTCCTCTTTGTTTTTCGGCCATGAGGCTTGTGAATCAAAGAAATGAGAGCTTGATGATGAGAGTTTCATGATGATGTTCATCACTTGAACAATCTCTAAAGCTTGATCTTTGATCTTGAGTTAAAGATGTTTTTAGTTTTCTTCTTGAATCTTTGAAACCTTTCACTTTGATGATATTTTAAAATGGTCACATGAACTCAATAATGAGGACTCATGATGTTGGTGTTATTGCATCATCAAGATCATGGTTTCTAGAGTTTCAAATGTTTCCTTTTCTTCTAAAGAGTTTTCGGTTCTTTTTCCTTTTCTTCCTTCATGTTTTCGGCCATATTGGCCAAGGGAGTTCACAATGGCTTGATGATGAGAGCTTCTAGATGATGACTACGTGTTCATCACAATGAGGCCTCTAGAGCTTGAGTTTTAATAAAAATGTTATATATGTTTACATTTCAAGAAAAGAAACTTTGTGTTTAAAGAACCCTTGAGGTTTACTCTTGTTTCTCTTTAGCTTGTCATGATGAGTTTGGGTTGAGGTTTAAGTTCCTTTAAATCTTGTATGAGCTCTAATAAGAAGTAAAATGAACTAGCATTCATATTTAAATTTAAGCTTATGCGTTGCATGCTTAATTTGAGCTTTGCATCCATATTTAAATTCCAAGCCATCACTTAAAGTTAAAGGCTAAAGAATGGAGTACATCTCATATTTATATTCTTGCCTAGCATATTTACCTTTCATCACTAAAGAACGTAAAGATTTAAAATGAGGTTTGCACTATCACCTAACTAAATCTCAAAGCCTTTCTATTTCGGCCTTAAAGTCGATTGTTGCTGGGCCTAGAGCACTAAAATAAAGAAATGAACTTTGTAACACCCTAGTAATTAACCAGATACACCTAGGTTGAATCTGATTAATGACTAGACTTTACTCCTTGCTTTGGTTCTTTCTTCATAATTTGAAAATACTTAGTGAAATTACGAGCCTTTTTTCTTTTAAACACATAATTGAAAACGTGAGCCGAGTACAACGTGAACGAGTAAGCGGAGTATAATAAGACGTTTAAGAATATATCACATCATATCACTTAGGCTCCATCATATAACATCCATAAGCACATTATAGCATATATTTACATACAATAACCTCACTCAAAGGGTGGGTTATGTTCATACATCATTATCTTATGCAAACCCATAAAAGAAAATATACTTAAGGAAATTCATGCCCCTAAACTAGATAACTCCATAAGGCGGGAAGGTTATCCTAAAACTAGGGTGCATGATCACACATAAGTCTACTAAGAACCTTCTATGGCGACTGTCCCGAAAATGGGGGAACAAATCAGATCCATCGATGAGCTCCCTCGAGGGACACACACGAGATGCACCAGTCCGGGTCGCATGGACGGCCTTCTCGCTAACCTCGGCTGAACAACTGCTTTCCTCACTACCCTCTCTTACACGTGTGGGAGTAGGAGCAGAGCTCTCAGAGAATATACATGAGTAGGAGTGTCCTCTCAAGGATCGGTTCAGAATATCTCGCCTCGGGAACATACTGAAATCCATGGACAACAGATGAAGCGGGATAAGAACGTAACATCCTTTCATCAAGTGGACGTGTATGTTCGAAAACCATTTCATCGCCATAGGGAGAAGTAGGAGAAAATCGATAACTAGGGACAGGATGTGCAAATGGACGACCTATGTAAATAAAAACACGAACTGCGCACCTCCCTTCAAAATGATACGAGCGATGCACCGGATCATAGTGGAATTCCCAAGTAGGGTATCAAGAGCAGACGAATGTCGCCATTTGAATCTGGAGACAATGACGGAAATAAAGAAAAGGGAGTGAGAATCTTGCTAAAGAATTCTCAGTAAGGTACCTCCTTCTACAGTGTCATCATCAAAGTCCCCAGGAACCTCGGGATTATTCTAAAATAGTGAGCATGCAAAGATTCATTTTAAGTTCGGACAAATACTTAACCGAGGTTCGTCAATTTTTAATCATGCGTCTTATAATGCATCTTATTCTTAACATGTCATATTTACAATGAACTTTTCCTTTATCATTACATCATATTCCTCATCATCATTATCAAAATAACATGCATAAAAGAACGCCATATAATATTAGCTACACATGGACACAGTGCACATATTTCATTTCTTTAGTGCCTTAGGTGACTTAAAATCTTATCATCATCATTATTTTCCTTGGGCCACCCTATACTCCACCCTTTGGGAGTAATTTAGGTTATGAGCTCATACTTTACTAGTCGTCACTAGCATATACTTATCCCTTTTGATAAGCTAAAGTCCCGACTCTACCCTTTTGAGAGAACGGGTTAGGGGGCTAAAATCACCTTTTCACCACCTATAGTCTGATGGTTCCAAAGGATCATTTTCTTATAAGTTTAAGTCACCATTAAATCTTTGCATGTTATATCATAATACAATTCATAAACATCATAACATTTTCTCATTTATAGTCTTAAGCTAGAATAATATATATCAACTGTAATCATGCATATGGGAGATTCCCAGAAAGAGAGGTGGGTCACAATGGACACGCTTAAATACCAAGTCTTTCCTTAGCCGTAACCTTTCCAAATTACACCTTTACAATGATACACTTTCTTCTAGCAACAAAGGTGAATTTTACATAAGAACATTTCATGTATAAGCATTCTTATTATTTGCAACACCAACTATAACATGCAAGTCAGGAAATCATTCAATGATATCAAGTACTTAATAAGCATCCAATCCTTACATAGAATTATCAATTATAGAACTAATTAGTTACTAAACCAATTATGAATCATTCTCTTAACAATAAACCATAATTATCACAACTTCAATCATATCAAATCATTATCACACATTGATACTAAACTCAGATCAGTCGTCAAATCATGAACCTCATGCAATTACATAGAATCATATTTTAAGTGCATATAAAATACTAGTTCCCCGTAAAATCCTTGCAAAGCCTTAAAACTCATTTAGAAACTAGTTCTTTTGTCAAATTTGGGAGGATCTTCACAATTAAAATTCTCACTTAAGATAAAAGGAGTAAGTCTTGAGCTTTAGAGATTTAGGTGACATCTTAGAATTATAAACATGCTATGCAACCTTATTTTAATCTTATCTTTATAAGGTGATAGCTTGGAATTATAAACATGATATGCAATTCCATTTCTTTATCTTTAAGATTTAAGGTGATGACTTGAAAATTAAACATGATGCAAGAACTTGAAATATAAACATGATACAAGAAACTGGAGCGGCGCTAATCCGCACAGGACCAAGAGACGGACAAGAGAATATTAAGAAACCTGAGCGTGATGTAGTCCCACAGACCAAAGAGAGGGAGAAGAGAATATTAAGAAACCGAGCGGCGGTAGTCCTGACAGAGACCAGAGAGGGAGAAGAGAATTATTATTACATCTTTTAAGCTCCAATCTCAAGACTTTTAAAGAATAAATTCTTTAACTCCAATAATCATATTTCTTTGCTTGTGATACATGGGCAAGTCTTTAAGCTCTAGGATCTTTAGGTGATGGCATAAAATAAACATGTCATGCGTTGATTCTTTTAGCCATTATAAAATATAGTGAGAGCATAAATTAAATATGAGATGCAACCTCTTAATTATCTTGAAAGATTAAGTGATGACTTGAAACATAAACATGAAATACAAGCTTGGAATTTAAACATGAGAAATGCAAGTTCATTTATTCATTCTTGAAAATTTAGTGATGACATAGAAGGTAAACATGGTTATGCAAAGCATAAACTTAATCATGGATGCAAATTCATTTTGTTTCTTTACTAGAGCTCCTTCAAGACTTTAAAAGAATTATAAATTCAACCCAATACATATCTTAACAAGAAATAAAACATAAAAGGAAAAAAATACATCTTTCAAGTTCTAAACTAAAAATCTTTGTTTTAGCATCATAAAGCATTATTCTTTAAGGTTTTGCATCAAGTGGAATTTTCAAGCTTTAGAGGCCTAACTTGTGATGGATTTACAACCCACCCTCAAGGTCCTCATCATCAAGCCATCATCTTAGTTCCACCTAGGCCATATGGTTGAATTGGTTAAAGAAAAATTGAAGAGGAAAACCAAAATGAAAAGCTAAGGCAAGTTCATAATTTCATCATTTTGAGCTAAAAACACAACTCCTCAAAGCATAGAAATAAATTTAGAAACTACTCCCTACCTAATCTGAGTTGAAGAAGAGGAAGAGAACTTGATTTCTTGAAGTGAAATGACACAAAATCTCTTTGAAAAAATTAAAGAAAGAATTCAGCCAAAGAGGAGGAAGAAAGAAAGTTTTTGGTGCTCCTAAAAACTAGTTATGAACCAAGCATTCCAAGACCACTCAAGCAAGCCTATTTATAGAAGATTTTGAGGCTTCTAATTGGCCAAAATGAGGAGGTAGTTGTCAGAATTTTTCAGGAGTAATAATGGAGGAAAAATCATTTTAGACAAAGTTGTATGAAATTAAGGAATTATGTCTCTTATGGTGACATTTTGGCATTTTGTTTTAGTGCAACTTTTGGAAATAATTCAGCTGCATAATGGCATCAATAATTTCGTGCATTACAGCCCAAAGAAGTGAAATTTGTGTGTTCCATGCATTATTTAGGTGTAGGCAAGGTATTCATGTAATTTAGAGAATTTACTGCTAAGGGCTTAAGTGAATTAGTAAGCAATTTGGGTGTTTTTGAGCAATTTTGGGTTCTAATCAATCTAAATACATAATTTTGAATCTAGATTAATATTTAGAATTTAATAAGCTTTAATTTGAGCCTAATATTGCTTAGGTTTCGGTATATGAATCGAAAATCCCCAAATTCGCAAAATCGCCAAAAGCAGGGCAAAATCGCATTTTCACTTAAAAACTGCCCAAGGCCACCCGAGCTTAACCAATGGTTAATCATGGCTTAAAAACACATTTTAAAACATTTTAGTGAGGTTCGGGCTCAGTGGGCACGCACATCGGAGTTAAAAGCGACCATAGGGCTGCTTTGGTCTTTTCGCAAGGCCGGAACTCAAAATTGAGATTCTTCTCGCTTCTATTAACACACATAACACAAACAATCCCTTATTATTCTCAAAACATCCCCTTGAGAATATGTGGGCCCACAATCCTCATTTTACGAGTAAAATAACTTCAGGACATTTTGGTCATTTTATACGTCTGAAATTTCGGATTTGCGACTCTCGCATGAATCGTTCCTAACCTCTCTTCTAATGTTATATTCCTTTATTGAGGATTGTTCGGCCTCAAATCTTATGTAATAATTACCTACGGTAATTCAGTAATTGAGTAATTTCTAATGACAGTAAAAATTACAGTAAAAATTGGGGCGTTACAAACTTGCATATTTATATTTCAAGCCTTGCATATTTATATTTCAAGACTTGCACTTTTATATTCCAAGTCTTGCATATTTATTTTAAGCCTTGCATTTTTATATTCAAGTCTAGCATGTTTACTTTAAGCTCTCACTTTAATTTGTAATGAAGAATAAAAATGAAGTGCATAGCATGTTTAAATTATGTCATCACTTAAAAGATCTTAGAGCTCAAAGACTTGCCCATTTTATCTCAAGTTAAAGTTTAATGAGGGAGCATTCTTTGAATGCATGATTTCGGCCATGAAGTGATGATGGACTTGGAATGAGTTTCATCTAGCTTCAAGGACCAATAAGTCAAGTTTTAAGAAATCTTTTCAAAGCTCATGAATCTGTTTAAGTTTAAAACCAACGAGGTTCTATGAATTTAACACTCTCTTAAGGAGGGATTAAGTGGTCACTGACCTAAGGATGTGTGTTTAGTCTCTTGACATGATAAAATGGTTTGCAAAAGAGTTTTAGAAGTCTTGCAAATGATTCCAAGAGAAACTAGTAACTTATGTATTTTAAAAATATCAAGTTATGTGTCTTTTTGGGATTTAATGTTTCGGTTCTTCCATGATGTGTTTGCTGCCATGTGATGATGTTTGATGTGTTTGGATGAGTGAAAAGTTATGTATGACGAAGTAGGAACAATTCTATGCAAGTGAGGAAAGAAACTAGCTTTCTAGGAAAACCGTAAAGTCAAGAATTAGCATAGTTTTATCCCATTTAATTATGGAAACTACCCAAAATGTTTTAATGGGGATATAATCAGATTAGGATTGATTAAATATGAAGAATTTGGTTTCATTTGAAGTAGGAATTAATTTTGGCACCTATGGAGAAACTAGTAACTAGAAAACCGTAAAACCGCAATTCTAGAACTCTTAGAACATTTAATTTTTAAAATCTGTCCAGCAACCTTATAATGTAGATAACATGGTTTAAAATTAGTTCTTTGATATAGGAATGACTCATAATTGGTTTAGGTTTAACTTATAGCGCCTTAGGCGAAGACAGAACCAAGAAAGGGTCTAAAACGCAAGTTCTAGAATCCTGTAATTATAAGTTTACAATGCTGCCCCTAAGGAATGGTGATGTTCAGATTTAATAGATAGCATAAATAAATGATAAGGTTTGATAAGAGAGAACCCTTAGGTGCATAAAAGTTTGATAGAAGATGATAGGATAACTACATCACAAGTTTAAGGCCGTAAGGGTCAGAGTATAAGATACCGTAGGATCGAGTGCATAACGAACTTTTAATGTTGCTTGTGAAAGTATGAGGATGATTATGTGATTGCATGAAAGTATGATGAAGGATGCATATTTGATTAACTCATGTGGCATAAAGAAGAATTTGGAAGAAATTCGGCATGCCACAGTTATGCCGCCGCCGAATTTCTGACAAATTCAGGACTTAGAAAGTTTTTGAAAAACTATGAAATTTTATGAGGTACTAAGATGGGTTCTCGGATGACACCGGTTCGGCCGAGCACCTCCAGAGAACTCATGTGACATCAGTACCAAAATTTAATTCTTGGGTGACACCGGTTCGGCCGAGCACCCCCAAGAAATGCCCCCTAGCCCGTACTGGATAAGTCGGGATTATGTTTATGATTATGTTACGCTTATCGAGATTGATAAGTAAGAACTAGTGACGACTAGTTAAGGTATGAGCTCATAACCTAGAAATGTGACACGTTCTGGGTGACACCGGTTCGGCCGAGCACCCTCAGAGCGCTTGTCTTTTAGGGTGGCCTATAAGGAAGTTATGATGATTATGTCACAAAAGAGAATTTATTTGCCACTTTATGCCACTTTTATGCCACTTTATGCCACTTTTATGCCACTTTTATGATGTTCCTAGATATATGATGATTATTCCTGCATTAAGTAGAGCCATGCATACATTCCTTAATATGCTTGCATCCATGACATTAAGAATCATGCTAAAATAAACGGACCTTGGCTAAATTATATTTTAGAACCTAAAAATAGACTTAATGCATGCTCACCTATTTTGTATAACTAAACCCAAGGTTCCTGAGGACGTAGACGATGACACCTAGGTAGTAGGAGGCCCTACTGAGACTCTTTAGCAAGATTCTCACTCCCTATATCTCTTTCTTTCCATCACGTCTTCAGATGGCGATATTCGTGGTTTTCGTGGACACCCCGACGTGGGAGGTGCACTATGACCCAGCTCACGGGTCATACCATTTTGAGGGATAGTGCACGGTACGAGTTTTCATGTTCGTGGGACGTCCCTTTGCTCATCCCGTGCACACCCATCGCTTCTCCCCGACAGCACCCTACGGTGACGACGAGCGGGTTTTTGAGCGCGCGCGTACATATAATGAAAGAGTGCTCCGCATGCACACCGCCGCCTCAGCCATGCGAGACTATCCCGATTATGTGCCCCGGACCTACTTCTCAGAGACCGACCCGTCCGAGGACCCGCCTACCCATCCGTATAGCGAGAGCTCTGCCCCCTCTCCACCATTGATGAGGGAGGGCAATGAGGATACCGTGACTCAGCCACGGCTTGCACGACGACCGGAGATGCGGCCACACCGCGGGGGTCACTCTCGATCCCCGTTCCGCCTCTTTACACCCGAGGAGCTCACCCAGTTTCTCGGATATTTGCCTCGTTCGTGAGATGGACGATAGTAGGAGGTGACAATCGACCAATGGAGCACCCGGGTAGAACACACACCACTTAGATGGAGATGAACCTTCTTTTGTGTTAGAGGTCATCCATTTAGTTGCACTTGGGTAGGGGAGTTGCTTTTATAGTTCCCGTTGCACTTTCTCTTGTATTCCCTTTTTAGTTGTATTGTTCATGTTGTATCAAACTAAGCCCCACTCTATACAAGTGGGCATTTCATATATTATATAAATATGCAGTTTAGTGTTATCATGATGTGCCTTTATTTGCTTATGTCATGTTGCTATGCGATGCTTGCTTATTACCTTTCGTGCATTATCAATTAACGTGTTGCGTGGCTCTCACTTTGCTTTTATAATTCAAAAAAAAATTACTAGTATTTCCTCTAAGTATTTTAAAGTAATGAGAAAGCTATGATGTAAAAGACTAATGATTAACCTAATTATGTTCTAGAGTATTGGGTTAAAAATTAGGATGTTACATTAGATACCATGGTTCAGAAAGTAAAAGTAGTTTCTCAAGGACATCAGAAATCTTAACTCCACAATGACTTCTGCAACATGACTTGACAAACAAACAAGCTACGCTTCTAAACTATCTTTCCAAGACACAATTAAAATATTGACATGTGTACCTGGAAGATCTTATCAAAGGCAACGATCACAAGGAAGACCTCTATAAATAGAGATGTTGTTCTTTCAAGGAGAATAAGACTTAATGCTGATAAAAAGAATAGAAACACTACCAAGTTTTCCCTTCATCTTTCTATAAAACTCATTACTGTTTATAATCATTTCCTTGTTCATAATAACATCTTCTTTCTATACTCTTCATTGATCATATATTCTTCCAAAGAAGAATATCTAGAAAGAAGTCATTCAAGTATTTCCAAGACTTCTCTTTGTAAATCTAAAGAAATCTTGAGCGTAGGTTAGTTTGAGTAGCAATCCAATCATATAACCTTTGTATCCTTGATCCAATAGTGATCAGTGTGAGATAGCTTGAAGAGATTTGTTAAAGACTACTTGCAACGTCACCGTAAAAGAGTTTTACTGGTCACGATTTTAGCTTGGAGAGAGTAGTACAAGACTACTCAATTTAGCTTGAAGAGATCAATGAATAACTACTTGGTTTGTGACAGTAAGGGTTGTCTACTGGTCACTTAACATATATTGGGAAGGCTACCATAAAGACTATTTTTATTCTTTCTCAGGTTGAAAAAAGACTTGGTAAAACTCAACGGTTGTTCAGAACTGGATATAGGCAGGATTGACCGAACCAGTATAAAATCTCTTGTGTTGTATCTTCCTTTCCTTCATCTCCTTTTTTATTTACATATTTGTTTTATTATCAATTTCTGATTTTGAAAAGCTATCCTTTTTTTGTTGCTTGTACAGTTCAAAAAGTTCACTTTCTAAAGTAATTAACGCTTTTTTTTCTGCTGCACTACAAGTTCACAACCTGATAGTTTTGATAAAGTTTTTCAGAAGTTCATTAAGAAAAAAAAGGAAGAACACGATTCAACCCCCTTTCTCGTGTGTTTTTCTACCTACAAAATGATGTGATGATAACCTGGATGGTTACAACAATTTCACAAAGGAAGAATAAGAGAGAGAAAGCAAATTTGCATCATTTTTTTTTAAGATAATGATGATGACATGCTTTGACAATTTGATGAATGGAAGATGAATGACCTAATATGGTAGGAAAACTATATAGAGAGAAATGGAAGGAAAGGAAGAAAATTGCCCCAGTTTGCCATGTCCAAACATCACTTTTCTTGGAAAAACCTTAGTCTAATTCTAAATGAGTCATTTTGTTCAAAAAGCCACTGCCATTGGCTTCTCTTGTTGACAATCCACTTTATCTTTCTCTTTCGGACCACTCATGGATTTTATTTTCAGCTCTTGCCCCTGTCCTATGTTGGAGTTTGACGTGATTTTGCTATAGCTTTTGCCTAGATCTCCATTTCTGGTTTTACACCTAGCGAGCTTTTCCTTTTGTTTGCCCTAACTTTTGCCTAAACCGTCTTTTCAGGTTTTCAATCTAGTAAGCACTCTTTTTTTTCTTTTTTGAAGTTCCTTTTTTTTATCTAGGAAGATTTCGCATGAAGTCTATTAGTTAATGCCTTTTGGCTTTGTATGATTATGCATGATTCGAGAAAAAAAAAATGGACAAAGCAAAATACATTCCATGAAAGAACACACCTTTAGATGATGATGAAAAGGGCAAAGAAAGGTGAGGTAAGATATGAAAAAGTGCAGATTTAATCAAAATAACCCATTTCATTAATAACTTTGTTACATTGAGTTTAAAAGCATAACCAAGATTGTGACCCTTTGCTATGCAACCAGCAAAACTGTATGTGAAACTTATCTTTTGTTCTTCTATCAAATGCTTATTCATTGATCCTTCATCACTAAATCAAATTGCCCTAGTTTGTGTCTTTTCCAGAAGTCTTTGTTTCTAGACTTTCCCAATTGATGCATTTTCTAGGTCTCCCTTTTGGGTTTTCAACCTAATGGGTACTTCTTGTTCTAATTTTTGGCTAGATCATGATTTTTCTTTTGAGACTTCAATCTAGTGAGCTCTTTCTTCCTCTCCTTTTTTTTCGCTCTAACTTTTGCCTAGACTTTTTTGTTCTTTCAATTTCCAACCCAATGAGCCTTTTTCTTTCTTTTTCTCAAAATGTGCACTTTGACTAAGTGTCTTACGCAACTTCCTCTTCACAATGATTTCTTGCAAAGTGTTGCATATTTGCTTGGGTTATCTACTTGGTATGACATTTCAAGACTAATTCATTTGACTGAAACATTTGAGGCCATGCCGCATGATTCCTTTAGTTGATGGTGATATTTTTATTTTTCTTATTTGTCATTCATTTTTTTTAACAAGATTCAACATTTGAACAAATTATTCGCATAGTTTAGGATCTTTCTTAGGATCATGATCATTCCAACTCATTGTAACACAAGAATCAATTAATGGGTCTTTTGATTATTTACTGCCTCAGTCCTAGAGAAAAGAGAGGATTAAAGAAATAAGGTGAAAGAACAATGGTGATAAGAAAGGAAGCAAATGATATAGTGATTACAAAAAAGAACCACACATAATCATGAATAAGTCTCAAGACATAAGTAAACTCATAAAGATAAATCTAGTAAAGATGCAACAATGTTCAACAACACATTCAGGAACTGCCACTTCCAATAGTGGTTCTTCTGCTCTTGCATCTTGTACTTCGATAGCTTTGGCATCAATCAAATCTCACACAGCATCTTTAAAGGTCTTACAGTGTTGGAATGATATTCACACACAAGATTTCGATTAAACCAATGAGGATATGGTGGCGTCGCAACACCAACAGGACTTGGAGCTAATAGATTTGCATGACATAAGCTCTTAAACAGTTCAGAGATTTTTACTTTGAAGTTGGGAAAAGGACAACTGTTTCTTGGTGGTCTAAGACTAGTAGTGCTGAGAGGGGGTCTTTGGTGATTTGGAGGCATTGGCTAGAAAGGCATGGGTTTGAAAGGTGCATGCGGCTTAGGGGAGGAGATGTGATTGACTTGATATGGTAGGTAGTGAGTACGGGATGGATAAGGCGTGGAAGATCGGTAATGTGGGTGCTGGTAGGATGGGTAGTGATTTTGCCAAAAGGTAGGCTTATACGATTGGAACGGCTGTGTGGTTGTATGAAGTTCACAATGTCTTCTCTCTTCTTATACAATGACCCTTGCTTGTATTGTAGCTTACTTGACTCATCTTTTGTTAACTCCATCTTCCCCTCTTCGATATTTGCTTCAATTCTTTCTTCGATTTCCACCAAGTCCACGAATTCCCTGACATCGGCCCTCGACATATTCTTGATGAATGGACCCTCTAGTGTGTGAATGAAATAAGAGCATATCTCTTGCTCTAACACTGGTGGAACAACTTTAGCAGCCATAGCTCTCCACCTTTGGGCATACTCTTTGAATGTCTCACTTTTTTCTTTCTCAACCCTTTCAATTAATCTGTAGTGGGTGCAATATTCAAATTGAATTTGTACTTATTGATGAAAGCTTAGGCCAAGTCTTCCCAACATCTGATTTATGTCTGATCCATCTGCATGTACCATTCCCATGCAGCCCCGTCCAAACTTTTAAGGAAAAAGTTGATTAGGAAATTCTTATCTTTGGACTATATTCCTATTTTGGTGCAATACATTCAAAGGTGCATGATTAGATTGGCGCTACTATCAAATTTGATGAATTTAGGCATCTTGAAATCCTTGGGAATGATGACATTTGGAGCTAGGAATAGGTAATTAATGCTCATCGAGCCATAAGGGCTAGTGTAACACCCTAATATTTAACTCAACACGCCTAGAACGCATTTAAGTTAATTATTAGTCATTACTCTTTTGTTCCAGTTTTTAACTCAAACTTCTTTAAAATACTTTAGTAAAAATATGGGTAAAATTTTTTTTGAACTTAAATAACAAATCGTGAGCCGCGCATACTAAATACCTAACGTCATTACCTTACCTGCGTAAGAGAGATGTTAGAAACGAATATCAGGTAAATACAGAATACAACCATAACATAACATAACTCAAATAATGATGACATATCAATAACTGTATCATAATAGTGATGTCTTGTAATCTTAAGGACATCAATATATATCCGTCAATAATATACAAACTGATAACTGAGATACAATTACTCTAAGGGAAAAATATCCAAAAGGAAGTTATCTCTGTAGCTCCTCGGCCACTCTCAAGACAAATCACGAACTACACCTTCATTCATGTCCGAGACGACAAGGGAAAGAAAAGGGATGAGAAACTTATACAAGAATCTCAGTAGGGCTTCCCGACTATAACACAAGTGTCATCGTCATCGCCACCAGGAATCTCGGGTTTAATTATGAAAATGGTGAACATATATATAAGGTTCATTTATTAAGTTCTAAATATCATTAGCCGAGACCCGTATCTTTTAGCATGAATCTTAATGTCATGAATGCAACATATTAATCATGGATGCATGTCAATATCATATACATAACATCATAAAATTCATAAAACAATGCATATGATATAAAGAACATCATGATCATCATTCTTACAAGTGACTTAAACTTCTTTTTTCTCTTTTCCTTGGGGGCGCCTATAATTCTCTCTTTTCTCGAGAGTTCTAGGTTATGAGCTCATACCTCACTAGTCGTCACTAGCGTATTCTTATCCCTTTTGATAAGATAAATTCCCGGCTCTTAAGGTACGGGATAGGGGGCATTAGGATCACCTTTCATAACCTTTAATTCGGGGAGTCTAAAGGATCATTTCCTATTTGGATCACCTCTCATAACCTTTAATTCGGGGAGTCTAGAGGATCATTTCCATGTGTCTTATGTTACCTTTAACCTTGGCATGTTATATAGAGATGCAAATATGAATAACTCATCATTTCAACATTTCATGCTCATAAACTTTATGGAATCATGCATCTCAATTTATCAAGCATAATTATAACATACCATAACTTAAACCACATAAATATGTATCATACTTCATTGCATATATCCATAAGCCATATAAGTTTCAACACATGAATATAGCCTTCACAAGATATCAACCGCATTCATGTCATCAAATTTATCAACATTTACGCTTAAGCCCCAAAGGGTCAAATCACAATTTCTCAAAGGTTACGGGTCAAAATGCAAATACCCCTTTGTAACACCTTCTCACAAACTAGAGATCTTTAACATTAACCAATACTTTTAATAGACATATAACTATTAGAAACCGTTATAAACTTATCGTAAAAACCTTTTAAGGCCATAAACCAAATTTCAATACATTTTAGGGGTCAAAGTGCAAAATCGCTTGTTTTTAATATTTAACGACGACCCAATTTCTAAATCTTTATATAAACTTCATAAATGGTATTTTGGACTCATGGACACATTCAACATCATTAGTAGCTTTAAATAAAATCATTTGGCTGAAATAACATAATTGATAGTTCAAAACACAACTTTGTGCATTTTGCAAAACGGCCCAAACTAACACTTGTAACTACCCTTTTATGCATCTATGGTACCAAAAATAATTTTTACAATAACTATTAGTGATTTAAACTCATCTAAACATCCTAAATCAGTAACCTTTTCAGTTCTAAAGGATTAGATCAGAATACTAAAATTTTAACATTTAAAATCATGAGAAAAACCGTATTCTTAATCCTTTATAATTTGTAGGTCTTTCAAAATTTCTTTGTACAAATTTAAAGACAAGATCATACCTAAAAATAAAGTATATCAAGATTTAAATCAGAATTATATAAGTGCCAAAAATAAATAGATGAGAAGTGTCCATGATCAAAGTTGTCATTTAAAATAAAACAAGTAAATCTTGAACTTTAGGATTTAAATGATAACTAGAATCATAAACTTGTCTTGTAACCTTATTATTATCATTATAAGGTGATAACTTGGAAAGATAAATATGAAATGCAAGGCTTGAAATATAAATATAAAGATACAAATTCATTCTTAGGTATTTATGATTTAGGTGACAACTTGAAAGTAAATATGAATATGCTAGTTCATATTATTATCTTCAAGAATTAAAGTGATAACTTGGAATATAAATATGATTATGAAAAGCTTGAAATATAAATATGATATGCAAGAACTTATAACATAAATATGGATGCAAGTTCATTTTTTATGTCTTATTAAGCTTAAAACTCAAGACTTAGTAACACCTTTAGAAATCTTTTGTCATCAAGAATTAAATCTTGGGCTTTAGAGGACATTTAAATGATGGATTCACAACCACCACCATGATTCCTCATCATCAAGCCATGGTCATTATCAAATCATAAAAATCGAAAATATAAAGGAAGAACAAAAGAAAGAGCATGAAATAAAATCCCTACCAAGTTGTTTCTTTGTTAATTAGAGTAAGAGCTTGATCTTGTATGAGATATCAATGACAAAAATCTGATCTTAGTGATGGTATATATTTGGCCAAGTGAAGATGAAATGGTGGGAGGATTTTTGTTGTGTTCTTGTGTTTGGATATGGAAAGTTTAGGTGCTTAGGGGTTGGTTTACGGTATGTATGTGTTTGTTTGAGCTTGGGAACTTGGATAGATATCAAGAATGGAGTCTCTTGGAGGTGGAGAAGGAAGAAGAAGAGAGCTTTGTATTTAGAGAGAGAAGAGAGGATTTTTGGCTAATTTTTGTGAGCAAGACTACAACCAAAAATACAAATGGTAAGAATGAATGTTTGTGTGTGAATTAGGCTTGGAAAACACATATTTATAGGGATTTTGGGGGGTGAGGCAGCTGCATTAATGGCTATAATGCGGAGTATTTTTTTCAATTTTTGTGAGTGGTAGGACATATATTTGATGGGTATTTAATTTGTAATGGTTTAGAAATGATAAATTAGTGTAAGTGGCTTAACCATCAAGAGTTTAAAATTCCTCAAGACAAAATTAAATGGCCAACATTTATAGTGGAAATTTTAGTGCTAATAATCTGAAGTAATAAAATAAAAATAAATTTAAAATATATTTTATTTTTGAGAAAAGAAATTGTTAGTGGAAAAGAAATTGATAAACTAAAGTAAGTGCTTAATAATCAAATATTTAAGGTGCTCCATTACAAAATTAAATGACCAACATATGTAGTGGAATTTTTAGTGCAAATAATCTGAAGTAATAAAAATAAATAAATCTAAAATATATTTTATTTTTAAGAAAAAGAAATTTAATACACTAATTTCCTATTATGTGTCTTAAGAACCCCTTTTTAATTAAGAAAGAAAAATAATATTTTCTAAAATAATTTTATGCTTTAAAATTATCTCAAATAATTATTTTGACTCAAGATAAATAAATAAAATTAATTTATCTTTAATTAGAGCCTAATATTGCCTATATTTACTTAATTACGTAAATAAGCTCATTTATTGTTAATTAGGGGCAAAATGGTAATTTCGCGTAAAAATTCCCCGAAACCACCCGAACATTTTCAAATATCAAATTACACATGTAATAAACATTTTGAACTCCCGGGCGATGGCTAGGTTCAGAAATTACTGAATCTCGTGTTAAATTACCACAGGGGTATTTTGGTAATTTCACTTGCGGTAAAAAATTTGAAGTTGATATTTTCACATCTACAATATTCATAACACACATAATCCCCTTCAAGCATAAAACTAACCCCTTGAGGATAGCCTGGACTGGCCGTCCTTGATTTCGGGGCAAAAATGACCTTAGGGGCATTTTGGTCATTTGCACATCAAAATTGAAAATCACGATTTTTGCACATATTGCTATTTAATCATCATATAATGTTATTCTAATATCAAAATATCCTATTGAAGATGGCCTGGACTATTTTGGCCTCAAATCTTGTGTAGAAATGACCTAAGGGTATTTTGGTCATTTTGTATAGCAGTAAAAATCGAGACGTTACAGCTAGGCCCTTGCAACATCTGGAATTGTGTGGGACTACATCTCTTTTATGATCTTAGATCCATTCCCTTCCTCATTGTGTAGTGCATTGCTACTGTTTGCATCATCATTGTTATTTCCAGCATCTCCCTTGGATTTCTTTATACTCTTGAGAGCTTCTGTGAACATGACCCCCTGTTTAAGCATCATGGTCTTTAGATCATCAATCTCTTGGCTCAAATTTCTTTTTCCGGTAGCCATACCTTTTTTTTTTTACTCTTCCTTTTGCTAAGATGAGACAGAGTTTTCTAGGAGAAAGCAATGCTTGAAGATAGCAAACCTTTGAATTGCATTTGGAAAGAAAACAAATTAACCACAAAGAAAAAAATAAAAATAAAAGATAGAAAAGAGAAAATGTCATGTCATGAGTGTTTGGAAAAATGCGTGCCAAATATTTGAAAGAAAGAAGAGAAAATGCATGTCGTTTGATTTTTTTTTCACTTAAAGATGTATGATATGCCATGAGTGCATGAGATGAATGATTTTTGGAGGAGTTCATGTCATGAGTGTATGTGAAAGAAAATATAAGGTACTAAATGAATTTTTTTTTTCATATGGTTGTGTGTTATGATGTGTGAAAAGAATGCATGTCGTGAATGCATATTAAAGGATTTTTTTTTCTTTTTTTTTTGGTGGACTGTGGATGCAAAAGAAAATGTGTGCATGAATGAATGCCAATTTTTTTTTTTATGAATGTGGACTATGTGTGAATGAATGTCGATTTTTTTTTATGTGGAAATGGATATACGTGAAAGAAATGTATGCATGAATGCACACCAAATGTTTTTTCTTTTTTATATATTAGATGTGGACTATGTGTGAAATGAAATGTATGAATACATGCTATGCATGAATGCATGTCTTTTTTTTTATGAATGCATGAAAATGAATGTCAAATGATTTTTTTTTTCTTTTTAACATGGATGATATCAATGTGATGTATGCATGAATTGGCGATAAGGGTGAACTGTGCATGACATGCTTGTTATGAGAGAGAGTGAAGGAAAGTAAATGCATGTTTTTTTTAATGCAATAAATGAACAATATAAGATGAAGAAAAGAATGATGCTCCTTTGTGTCCTAAAATGGTTAGTCCTAGAAGACGAAGCCCCTAGGTTCATCCTATTAATGCATGGTTTTGGGGTAAGTCTAGAGTTCTAAAGGAAAAAATTCCTAGATTGCCCCTACCCATAGGATAGAGACCCGGCTCACAAAAGGATCATAAGTAGGGATGAACCCTCTCAATATGACTGATTTGTGATACCAATAACAATATGGGTAGTGTCCCACCAAATGCCAAGTGGGTATTAAGCCTCTCAATGACAATGTTGGGACCCCACTTAATCCTAAGGTTGTCCAAGCTCTGGTATAGAGCCAAAAATGTGTGTGAGATAGTGATAGTGCATTGCATGTGAAAAGCAAACCTATTACTTAAAAAATTAAAATAAGAAAACCAAACAATACGCATAAAAAATGTCTTGTACCTTAAGGTTTAAGTGACAAATATTTACAAAGAAAATAAACAATTATGTACAAAATAAAAAATAAAGGGAAGATCTTTATTTGAAAAAATGTGGTATAAGGGGAAAAATAAATATTATAAAGTTATAATTATTTACATAATTTACTTTGATAGGCCTGACTCTCTAACTGTCCCCAATTGAGTTGCCAGACTGTTACAACGTCCTGGAGGGCGCCATAACAAAATGACAACAAAAAATATATTCCTAAAAGAAATAAATTTGAAAAAATGGAGTCGCCACCAATTTTAATTCTGAAAAATTGGAAAACCTTTTGATTTAGCAAAACTGGTCTTTTGAAAAGGATTAGAGTCCGAGAGTCTAATTATGGTTAGGGAATAGGTGAAAACTTAATCTCACTGCACCCCTAATACATCTACATAAATACGATTACTCAAGAGCTTATTATGCAAATTAATTTATAACTTAATAATATTTATTTTCTCCCTTTAAAATTCACGAGTATATACAAAAAAATAAAATAAGATAAGAGAAAATTAAACTAAAAGAGAACAAAATTTAATGAAAAAATAATTTTGGCTTGTAGTTGTTGGTTATGTCGACATATCCTCCAGTGCAATGAGAAATTCAAAGTCACGTTATTCTTATAAAAAATATGTGTTAATAGGTTTTAATTAAGAAAAATAAATAAAATATGTTGGTTGATTTTATCTGTGAAAGGAATTTTGATTGATAAATTGCGTTTTCAAAAAAAGAAATTTGCTTTTAGACAGGATTCAAATTAGCACAAGGTTACTCAATAAACCTTTACAATTTAACAATAGATGAAAGAAGCATCAACCTCTCCATCATGACTAAAGATTGTTATACGGATAAAAATTATTTTTTATTTTTATTTTTTTAAAGGAAAGCAAATCTTAAAAAAAAAAGGAACCTAATTCAAAGAAAAAGAACAATTCAGCCCAAAAATCCAGTTTGCACGAGGCCCAAAAGACTAACCCAAACAAACTCAAAGAAAGCAAAAAAAAATGAGATTTGACAAAAAAAGAAATTGAAAACGAATTTAAATAAAATGAAGACCAAACCTGATACACTCAAAACACTATGATGTGAAAAAAAAGGGGAATAACAGAGGCTTTGAGAAGGCAGTGGCACGAAGGAGCACTGGGAATGATCACCGTGGTAGCGATAATGACTGGAGGCGTCACTGCGAAGATGGGGGTGCAGGTGACGGCGCGGGCTTCGCGGAGGCTTCGCGGGGTTGGCTCCAGCGTGGGTTGCACGGCGGGTTTTGCAGGGGTTGCTCCGGCGCGGGCTTTGCAGCGGCTTTGCGGGCAGCGTGATGGAACTCAATGGTGATGAAGGTTGTGCAAGGTTGATGATGATTGTGGCTATGAGAAAAATAAGAACCAAGATGAGAACGGTGGTAGCAATAGAGGTTTATTGATGATGATGGCTTATGGTTGATGATGACAGGGTTGTGGTTTGGTGAGAGGGTTGTGATGATAATGATGCTGATGGGCTGTGATTTGGTTCTTTCAAGGAGGAGGCTGTGAGTAGGTTCTCTCAGGATGATGAGAATAGAGGCTAATGACGAGGATGAGTCCAGTATATGGGTGTTTACGATGGCTTCTCTATTGTTACCTCCCTGCGAGTGTGATTAATTATTATATAGATAGCAAAGCATAGAGACTTTGGAAGCCAGTTAGGATTGAATCAGTTAGAATTTTGACTTGATTTTGATTGAGCTAATTAAGATTTTGATCTGATTTGATTTTTTGTCGAGTCAACTAAGGTTAAATTCAAATTTTAAATGAACATAAAAAAAAAAGAAAGAAAGAAAAAAAAAATAAATAAATAAATTGAAAACAAAATATAGTGTTCACATATGTGAATTTATATTTAGAACTTTTAATAGTTTAAATAATAATTTTAATTTTTTTAATATATCGTTAAACTAAACTTAGAAAAAAAACATTTTTAAAATGTTAAGAGTTTGACTGATTTAAAATTTTTATATTTTCTAAAATTCGGCATTATTTAATAGTTTCAAATAAATATTAATTATAATTCAAAAGCTAAAATAAACATTTTGAATAAAAAACATTTTTAACATGTTAAGAGTTTGACTGATTTAAAATTTTATATTTTAAAAAATTAGGCATTATTTAATAGTTTCAAATAAATATTAAATATAATTAAAAAGCTAATATGTTTTTCGTTTGTAATTTTTCATATAATAATGAAAATGTTAAAAATAGTAGAAATGAAATTAATTAGGTAAGAGAAGGAAAACCAAACTAGTAATTAATGTAAATGAAACAAAATTACAAATTTATCCTAAAATATAATTCTCTTTATACAATTCGACAATGGGTTTTTGGTCTTAAACTAAATGTGTGGGTTGCTAGAGTCCACATGAAGATGTAGAGGCTACCATTCTGAATTAGAAAAACACTTTGTTGAGTGTTTTTATATTAAAACTATCATTTTATAATATTTTCTTTTATTTGTTTTTATTGTTGTTATTTAAATTATTTATAATTTTATATTATGGTAATAAACGTTGCAGCACGTGGATCACTATTCTATAATTTTCATATGGCAAAAACGTGTACATAAGTTATTTAAGGAATGAATGTTTTCGGTTTACTCAAACAATTCAACTTCATTAAAAAATTAAAAAAAAATGTGAATTGTTTTCCATTCCATATTACATGTCAATTAAAATAATAAACTAGCAAGTGAGCTCATAATTTAGTGGTATGAGAGTTTGCGAGTTTAACTCTTATCTCATTTCTTTTCCTTTAATAACTTAGTTAAAAAATAAATAATAATAAGCTGTTGTAAAAAAATAAGAATAGAGAGGATAATTGAGAAGAAGAGAAAAAATAGTTTCATTAATAATCTCAAACTTATTCTATATGCAGCATCCAAAGTGCTATTTATAGGCAAAGAAAGAGAGATATAATATCACATCAAATCATAACAGATTCTATCTAATCTAATCTAATCTTAACTGAATCAACTAAAGATATATACATTCATAAATGAATAATATTTTATAATACTCCCCTTGGATGTCTATCAGGGATATGCCTCATTATAATCTTACTAAGAAAAACCCAGTGGCAACAAATCTTAATGAAAGAAAAAGAGTACAATATCCTCATAGTGGGAATGTCAAACTGCCTTGTTAAAAACTTTATCACGAAAAAACCCAGTAGAATAAAAACCTTGATCAAGGAAAAAAGAGTATATATTTCTTCCCCTCTTTAAAGTATCACTTAAAATCTCATAATTTGTGTATTTTAATTTTGTGCACCACTTCCACAAGGAAAAAATAGGTAGTAACTCTATCACTTGAACAAATTGAATGTCAGTTCCTCTCTTTGGTTGAATTATCTAGGCCATATTGTCCTCATGTAAAGTTGTGCAATTTTCTTCTAAAAGAATCTACATGATAGTTTGAACATGTTGATCTATTGCCTTTAGCTAGAAAGATTCACGAGCTTCGTGTATTGTACTAATTTCTGTGATTTGAAGAAATAGTGGCTGTAGTGTATCTTGTGTATTTCAAAGATATGATCATGTTTCCATAAGTGAAAAAAAACCTATTTGATATCTGCCTTTATACAGATTTGATAAATATCCTGCATACTAATACACCTGAAAAAAATATATATGCAATTTGTCCATATAAAACTTCATAAGAGTTATCTCTATATAAATTGGTTGACATACAAACATTTTGTTTATTAAATGCTACATCTGTAGGTCGAGACAAACTTTTGTCTTTCCAAGATCTTTAATCTCAAACTCTTCTTTTAGATCTTTTATAACTATGAGAACTTCTTTAGGAGTTCTAATGATATTCAAGTCAGCAACATACACAGCTATTATAATGAATCCAAATATAAACATAGGGGCAAATGACATCATTTGTAAACCCCTTCTTAATTAAATACTCATTAAGACAGTTATACCACGGTCCAGATTGCTTTAGACCATATATAGATCTTTGCAACTTGATTAAGTACGTACCTTGGGGACGTTCATTAGATGATGTTGATATCTTTAATCCTTCAGGAACTTTTCATGTAAATATTATTATCTAATGAATTGTATAAATAGACTGTGATAACATCTGTCAAATGCATATTTAGCTTATTATGTGCAAATAAGCTAATCAAATATTGAAACATTGTTGCATCCACTATTGGGGATTACGTTTCGCTATAATCTATATTAGGTCTTCGTGAAAAACCTTGTACTACAAGTAGCGTCTTATAGTATACAATTTCATTTTTCTCATTTCTTTTTCTCAAAAGTACCTATTTGTATCTTATGGGTTTCATATCTTCTGGTGTTTGGACTACAGGTCCAAAGTATTCACGTTTTTGCAAGTGATCTAATTCAGCCTGGATGGCTCCTTCCATTTTTGACCAAGCATTTCTACGTAAACATTTTTTGATGATTCTTGGCTCAAGATCCTCATTTTCATGCATAATATTTAGTGTTCTATTATGTGCAAATATATTGTTGACAATTATTACTCATTGATTCCACCCTTTTCCTATAGAGACATAGTCTATTGAGATCTTATCATTTTCAATGATTATTTTTAGGTACCTAAACGTCTTCTGCCGTTTCAAATATATCAAAATGTTGGACTACAATAATGTCCATACTATGCCTTTATTCATTTGCCTCCATAATATCATTTGACTTCTTTGTCCCTCTTCATTTTTGAGGATTTTTATTTTTGGAATCGACTGGTCTACCACGCTTCTGACATGCGATTTTTACATTGATCAATTGTCCAATAGAGACATCAATTCAGATTGGGGCTGTAACACCCTGAATTTTTGGGCTTGTACAAAATTACCAAAATGACCTTGAGGACATGTTTTGGATAATTGAAAGATAAATTAATTTTACTTATTAATCTTGAGTCATAATGGTTTATTAAGGTTAGGTTATATAAGAAAATCCAAAATTTGCATATTTTATAATGCTCAAACTTCTTTTATGTTCACTTTCTCTGAACACTTAAATAAAAATTATCCAGAAGATGTAAGTTTAACTCTGAAGTTGTATGCATTATGAAAATAATATAATTTTATAATTAAGTTAACTTAATGAAATGAACAAATATGCTATTCATTTTAATATTGATTAATCTCTATCTATCTTTTTTATGTATATAACGCATGACTATATTATTTTGAGACAAAAATAATTCAAAGCTTTGATACCGTAAGCTATAATATAATCATGTAACTCGTGTGCGTTCTAATTGCATAATTATGTTAAGGGATGATTTTACAGTATGTATTGTGCATATCTTGTATTATTTCCTTTATAATTTCTGGTCTTGGATTTTGCTTGAAAGTTACTGTGCTGATTGCTTTGAAATTTAATTTCTTGAAATGACTATTGCCATTTGGAATCTTTGATGATGAGGTGATGCTATTCGTACAACTAGTTTTTGCCTCTGATGCCTTGTCAAATTAACAGTTGTCAAATAAGCAATACAAAAGCAAACATAGAGCCACATGTCAAAACACTAGAGTGATCAAATGAACACCTGTATGTCACTTGTACTTACGCTAATTTTGTAACATTTCTTTCCCATCCCTTGCACTCCCCACTCACTACACCATGAGCACTCTATCAAGATACTGAACTGACAATCATGAGCAAGATTGAAACATGGACATAAGCCCAGAGGAGGCACCATCAGTATTTCATGTCCATCACTATCTCCAGTTTTATAAAAAGAAAAATTACAGGAGTAAAGAATATAGGCTTTTCATGCATTAGTAATCAAACTAAACGGAGAAAGAGAGCAAGATTCTGGAGAAGAAAAATAGAAGAGGAAGCATCAATGAAAGATATCAAAGACATAAACAATAGTAAGCATTATTCTCCCTTTTTGTTAGCTCATCATTCTCCCTATACCATAACTGTAACCACCTCTAAACCAAGAGATAAATTCCAATTCCCCCAAACACAACCTACGCCATCCTCAATTAACCAATCTAACCCCAAAATTAGACTCAGTCTCAAGATCACAGTAAAAACATTCAAGATTCAATTATCAATCAGGCCAAACATTCCAAGTCCAGAACAAATATTCAAACTTCAAACATAATCAAAATGTCCAAATAGTCCATACACATGCCAAAAATATATACATAAATAAATAAAAATGTATAAGGCACAGAAGAGGGGTGGGGGTTCCGAACACCTTAGTAAGTACCCCCACCTGCGTCCAAGGTGCGCCGCCGCCGCTGCCACTATCTCTTCCTTCCTCCACCATGAGCGTTGCCCACATGGTTCCACCTTTCACAGCCCCGCGCTCCCCATCCCCTCTGAAACGATCGCCTCTCCTCCACCACTGCCTCGCCGGCTTCCTCCTCCACTACCTCGCCGACCTCCTCCTCCTCCCTTCCATCACAACATGACCACTTGACCAAACAAAATCAATAGAAAAAATCAAAAAAGGGAACTAAGAGAGAGAAAGGAAGAAGGGGAAGAGGGGGACAGGCTGCGACGTTCACTTACCCACGAGTACCATCATCGCGATCTCTCTTCTTCGATCGCAGCCCACCGCCACATGCTCAGCCACCCAGCCACGACAAAGACTCTGCCTCCGCTACTCCTCCAGGCATGCCGCGATCCCTTCCCTTTTCCCTCATCACCACCACACCTCCTTTTTAGACCACCTCATCCGCAAAGCCCAGGCGAACGCGGAGATTCCAGAACTGCCTCACCACCAACTCCCTTGCGCATGGCCTTACCTTTTCTCCGCCGTGAAGGACCGTGAGCCTCGCGACCTTCCTCCTCCGTTAGCCTTTCCCCCGCACAGTCGTGCCACTGGCCATGTGCCGCCGCGACTCCTGCCTCCTCCTGAAGGCCAGTGCCGTGCGCCCCTTCCCTGCTTCCGCAATCTGTCGCGGTCTTGGCCACGGCCCCTCTTTCTCGCGTTCTCCCTTCCTTTATTTTCACCTTTCTCTCACTCTCTTTCTCAGCCTCTCTATTTCTCTTTCCCAGGTTCTCTATGTTTGTGTGTGCATGAGAGAGGGAAGATTCTTTGCATGTGTGTATGTGTGCTCTCCCACTCCCACCCCTTTCTCCCTATGTCTTTGTTTTGAAAGAGAATCTGGACAAATGGCAACCGCTGTCCCGTTTGCAACGTTTCCCTTTTTCTTTCTTATTGATATATTGTTTCATTTTATTTAAACTTTGCTCATTTTGCTTTATTATTTTTTTTGTTGGGTTGCAAAAATTTGGGTTTTGTTTTAATCTTTTTTTTTTTGTTTCATTGTTTTTAGGCTGTTGGGTGGTGATGTTTGGCAAACTTGTTATCCTTTTGTTTTTGTGACCATTGGGCTTATCTTGGGCTTATGTCCTTTATTTCTTTCTAAAACATATTTTGGTCTTAAAAAGTGCCTTTAATTGTGTTTTTTTTTAAAAAAAGAAAAAAAAAGTCGATTGACTGAAAAGAGAATGATTGTTTTGTTTTAGCAATCGTTCTAATTTATTTGAATGGTATTAAATAATTTGATTTAGGGGGTGATCTATTTGTATATCTCATATTTTAGTGAATTTTGTGGTAAAGGCCTTCAATATATATATATATATATATATATAAAGAAAATGGGAGTTAGGGCCTTGATTTGCTTTTAGTTTTTATTATTTTATTTGTTCATATTTTCAATTAAATTAATAGTTTTGTCTTTAAATTAATTTTGTCAATTCATGATTGAAATTAGTGCTTGTTAAAATAATAATAATAATAAATAAATAAATGAAAAGTGGTTTTCTTTTCAACAAACAATAAAAAGAATCGTTTTGAAAACTTTTTAATCCTTGCAATGATCAATAATGATGATTGAGTAGCAGATATTGTCTTCATTGTTATTTAAATCATAAGAATTTATTGAGTGGCCTAGTGCTGACTGGAATTCTATGTGATAATGGGTTTTATGTGCCTTGTTACAAATTCTGTTCTTCATAAATAAAACTTCTCAACTCGTAGAATCATTTTATTGAGAACAACATGGCTTTGAGTTCTTCATTGTACCAGGGGATATGTCGGCGTAGTTAACAGCTATCAACTCAAAATTAATTTTTTCCTTAAATTTTACTCTCCTTTTATTATTGTTATTATTATTATTTGATTCTTCTTTCCTTAATTTTATTTTCATTTCTTTGGAGAATGAATTATTATGATGTTGAGTAGTAAGACATGTATATGTTAAGTGATGATCTCTAGTATACTGTACATATCCTATTGAGCACAGCATATGCATTAGCTGAGTTCGGTCCTCGAATTCTGGCATACTGGGTAGAAGCATGTTATTATTATAAGCTGTCGACTGAGGACATGCTTGTGAATACATATTTCATGATTATATGCTCATGTTTGCATCTCTATATAGTATGCCAAGATTAAAGGTGACATAAGACACATGGAAATGATCCTCTAGACTCCCCGCATTAAAGGTCATGAGAGATGATCCAAATAGGAAGTGATCTTTTGGACTCTCGAATTAAAGGTTATGAAAGGTGATCCTAATGCCCCCTATCTCGTACCATAAGAGTTAGAAATTTAACTTATCAAAAGAGATAAGATTACGCCAGTGACGATTAGTGAAGTATGAGCTCACGACTTATAACTCTTAAGAAAAGAGAGAATATAGGGCGGCCCCCAAAGAAAATAGAATAAGAAGTTTAAGTTACCTACAAGAATGATGATCATGAATTTATATTCTTTATATCATATGCATTGTTTTATAAATTCTATGATATTTTGTATATGATATTAACATGCATCTATGATTAGCGTGTTGTATTTATGACATTAAGATTCATGCTAAAAGATACGAGCCTCGGCTAATGGTATTTAGAACTTAATAAATGAACCTTATATATATGTCCACCATTTTCATAATGAAACCCGAGGTTCCTGGGGACGATGATGATGATACTTGTGTTAGAGTCAGGAAGCTCTACTGAGATTCTTGTATAAGTTTCTCATCCCTCTTCTTTTCCGTGTCATCTCCAAACAAGGATGATGGTGTAGTTCGTGATTTTCTTTGAGACGTGGACAAAGGAGCTACGTTATAAACAAGAGATTTAACGGAGATAGTTTTCCTTTGGATAATTGCCTTTAGAGTGATCACATCCCATTTATCAGTTTGTATTCTACTAATGGATATGTATTGATGTCCTTTATGTTTAGAGGACGTCACTAATATGATATAACTCTAATGTAATGATATTGTTTGTGTTAGGTTATGGTTTATATATATTGTGATGTTGCAAGTTTCTGTGACTTGTCTTTATCCTTTCTTATTTATAGGTAAGGCGAACGGTGTTAATTACTTAGCATGTGCAACTCACGTTTTGGTATTTAAGTTTTAAAAAAAAAAATTTACTCGTATTTTTACTAAAGTAATTTTCAAAAGCTTAAGTTAATAACTGGAACAAATAACTAATAATTAACTGAAATGCATCCTAGGCATATTGGGTTAAATATTAGGGTATTACAAGGGCATTTTCAGTTGGTATATAGGATTTAGTTATCCTTTTGTATAATAAAAAAATGCATCTGGCAATTTATTTGCTATGCTTTGCAAATGTACAGTCATTTGAACTTCTAGTTCACATTGCCTTATGTGAGGATCTAAATACAATATTGACACATTCCAATTTATTTTCTGTAATACCTGGTGTACACGTGTTAGTAGACAAGTTTCATACTGCCCTAGGGTCCCCTGGGACCTGCCAATGTTGTCGGGACAGCCCCAGATACTGGTGAAAAGCAAAGGGATGCGGGTTGGATACTGTTGTTGTAGAATTTGCAAAACAGCCTCATTGTAATGAGTTGTTCTCGCTGCGACGAGTGGTAACTTCTTCAAGCTCACTACAACAAGCGAGCCCGATGTCAACACAATGGAAAATGTTGCAATTTCGTTTAATGAGCCCCCATCCCTTTAAAACACTCCAAAGTCGGGATTGTCATCCTATTTCCAAAACCCTTCTCTCCCAAACCCCTTTTTCCCTCTTCCTCCCTCAAACCCACTTTAATCCTTCTCTTCCAAGGATCCAATGTAAGAGTTTTATGGGTTACCTTCCTCCCCACTTCATGTTCTTCGTTGTGGGTTTGTGGTTTTCTTTCATTGTTGTCAAGTGGGGGTACTCCCCCAATGTTACCAAAGCCATGTTTGTGTAATCTAGAGGTTGTTAGAGTCTAATCTTGAGTTTTGTGACTTCAATGACAAATGTTGGTGTCATCCCTCCTTCCCGAAGCGTAGTGGGTGTTTATGCCACTTCTTCCTCTCCTTCATGTGAGTGAGTTTAGATCCTATAATCCTTATGTTGATCATTATAACCATTTCCCTTAATTTGTGGCATGATTGCATGGTTTTAGAGAATATTTCAAGAGATTAGAGATTATGGATGATTTTACTAAGTGCATGAAAATGATGATTTTCAATTTGAGCGTGAAATAGATGTTTTAACATTAACTCATGGGACCATTAATGTTAAAGGAATTTTTTTATTAAAGAGCTAGAATATGATTAGGACTTGATTGTATTTTTTATGAATTACCACGATGATTCAAGAGTAAAATGATTATGTATTATAGATTTTTATGCCCAGAGAAATGTCAGAGCAGAGTTTTAGAGAAAAATAATATATTTATTGAATTAGAGATTGTACATAGAAAAGCGCACGAGAAGAGGTATTGAATCATGCTTTGCTTTTTTTTTTCTTTTTCAGCTTATAAAAAACTTAATCAAAATACTATCAAGATATAAGTTTGAAGTGCAGCAGAAACAATGTTGGAAATGCTAGAAAATGAACTTTCTGAACTAAGAAAGTTAACTAAATGCATAAAAGAAAGTTTTCCAAAAGAAACACAGTAATTAAACTGAATGCAGTAAATAAATAAAAGATGAAGAAGGAGAGAGATATTGCTCAGGAGTTTTTATACTGGCTCGGCCAACCTGCCTACATCTGGTTCTCAACAATAGTTGAGTTCCACTAAACTTTTCTCAAACCCAAGAAAGAAGAAGGATAGTCTTTACAATAGCATTCCCAAGTTCTCACGTATGACCAGTAGATAACCCCTACTGTCACAAACTAAATAGTTATTCACCAGCCTCTCCAAGCTAAACCGACGAGTCTTTGACCAGCCCTTCTAAGCTAAACTGAGTAGTCTTTAACCAACCTCTTCAAGCTAAACCATGACCAGTAAAACACCTTTGTTGTTGTGTTACAAGTAGTCTTTGACTAACCTCTCCAAGCTAACTCACACCAATCACTATTGGATCTAGGTTATAGAGGTGTGTGTTTGGGTTTGCAACTTAAACTAACCTACACTCAAGTTTCCTTAAGATATACGGTAAAAGACCTGGGATAACTTGAATGACTTTTTTCTAGCTATTCTTCCTTAGAAGAACATATAAACAATGAAGGAACATAGAAAGAAGATTTTTACAAGTAGGGAAAATGATTATAAGATATAATGAACTTTATAAGAAGATGATGAGAAATTTTCACAGAGTTTTTGTACTTGTATAGCGTTTTATTTTCTATCTTTGAAAGCACAACATCTCTATTTATAGATGGCTTTGCTTATGACCATTGCCTTTGATCAAATCTCCAAGTGAGACATGTTGATTATCTATTTATATCTTGGAAAAGCAGTCTAGAAGAGTAGCATGTCTATTTGTCAGAGCTGTTACAAAAGTCATTGCAAAGTTAAGGTTTCTAATATCTTTTCAAAAACTACTTTTACTTTCTGAACATGGTTTCTGAACTCTTTCTTCTAGAAGCTAGGGTAGTTGACCAAGTTAGTAGAAGAGATGTCATGCTCAGTTCTAACACTGGGTTTTGACTTTTCAATTTCAAAATTGAATTTCAAATTTCCCTCCTTTTCTTGTAGAGCACATTGTTTCACTATTAAGTGAGTTTTTTAATGTGTGATATCATTTCCTTGATGAATCTTCAGCCTTCTAGTCTTTAATCAAAGCTTGTTGATGATAAAAGTATTGCGAGTGTGATGATTGAAGATTGTAGAACACATTGGATTTAGAGTTTGATTGATATCTACATTCTAGGTATACTTTCTATAGTCCAGTGCTGCTTTCTGAAGTTTTAGTCTTTGTTTCTTATTCTAGTTGCTTTTCTTCAAATTGTTAGGAATTTTTAAGATCAGTTTTTTGTATAATTTTCATTTCCATTTAGTTCCCATCTCTTAATATGAGATAAAACATGTTTGCACATGTAAAGTAAAATTATTCTTACTTAATGGAGCCATGTTATGTGTAACGCCCAATGACGAGGGCATGGAGTGATCACCGATGCAAGAATGTACACATAAGGAGCGACTCCTGGCAAGACCTCTAAGCAGAGAGGTATATGAATGAACCAATTACATACCAGAATGAGAGGGATCCTGAGACTATGTAGGTATGTGACTATCCAGTTAAGGATGACTTATATGAATTGATTGGCACTACCTATGCCAATAAGATGCATTTTCTTTTTGGTAGCGCATCACTAAAGAACTCCACAGTTAAGCGTGCTTGACTTGGAGCAATTTTAGGATAGGTGACCTCCTGAAAAGTTTTCCCAGGAAGCGTGTGAGTGAGGACAAAAGCACACTGAAAAGATTCGTGTTAGTTTGTGGGGACAGTCTTCAATCCATAAAGTAATGGGGGAGGTTACAAATGGTATTAGAGCCTGCACTTCTCCCAGTATGATGTGGTTCACGGACAAACCAAGTGGAAGCTGGTGGGCATGTAACACCCAGTGACGAGGCAGGAGTGATCGATGGTGCAAGAAGGCACGGACAAGGAGCGACTCTTGACAAGGCCTCTAAGCGAAGGGATATATGAATAAACCGATTACACACCAGAATGAGAGAAATCCTGAGAATGTGTAAGAATTGGACTATACAGTTAAGGATGGCTTATATGAATTGATTGATACTGCCTATGTCAACAAGATGCATCTTCTTTTCGGTAGCCTATCACCAAAGAACTCCACAGTTAAGCGTGCTTAACTTGGAGCAATTTTGGGATAGGTGACCTCTTAGGAAGTTTTCCCAAGAAGCGTGTGAGTGAGGACAAAATATGCTGAAAAGATCCGTGTTGGTTTATGGGAACAGTCGTCAATCCACAAAGTAGCAGGGGATGTTACATTATGCTAATGAAAGAACATTTTTGTACTTCATGAAACTCAAGATAAACATTAGTCATTCTTCAAAATATTTTCCTTAAATTGGCTTTGTTGTCATTCAAAACATATTGCATTAAAGCTTTTAGTAGGGTTCTGGAGCTAATAGAGACTAGACGGCAGCTCTAGAGAAACAGACAGTGAGTTAATGGCTAAACCACAATAGTTAACCTCGGTACCAAGTTGTCATAAGAGGACAATCTCATAGAGTAGAGAACGGCTCATAGAGTAGAGAACGAAACTTAGTTAGGTATCCGATTTAGATCATAGGGGAATCATTGAGCAGAGAACTTGTTATCCCATAGTTGACATGCATAAATAGAGAATATATACGTATATGTTTATATTGTTATAAAATGCATAGTCAGAGATCCGTGTTTCTTTAGTAGAGTATTCTTACTTAAGTTTAACCAGAAATTTCCAACTTTATTGCCATTATGATGTTAGAGTTACTGCATTAGCCAGTTTTGATGATTATTTATGAAATTATTTATCCTTGTGGTTATCCCATGAGAGGGTATGGGGAGGGTTTGCTTATTGAGTTTTAAATAAAACTCACCCTTCTCCATTCTTTCATTATAGGTATAATAGTTGTTGCGAGTTCCTCTCTTCCACTTCCTTCCCCACAGCAGAGATATTCTAGTGGTGAGCTTCACTTTGGAGTAAAGTATTCTTTTGTGTTTTGCTTAGAATTAGAGTGCTCTAGTGTACATTGTGTGCAGGGTCTCAGACCAAAGAGATAAATTTGCATTAATTTATCATGATTATTTTATATTTACATGATTATAATTTTTATGGATATTTTGTACAGAGAACAACTCATATTTTGTATCATAGAGATAGATTTAGAGTTTGAATATAATATGTTATTGATGATGAGCTTGATTTCTAAAGAGCTAAAGATTTATTAGAGATGAAAAATGATGTTTTATAAATGGATTTTATTACTAAATTATGCATATACAAAGACTCAGATGTCACAAGGCTTATATGGGGATGGGGGTTCCTCACATGTAGGTCACGTTTCCAAGTTGGGTCGTGACATTTTCTTTTCCAGTTATGTCTGCTCTCTTCCCTTGATGTTGGAAACATTATTTCTCACAAGTTGAGCATTAAAACATCTCCCATTTATATTTCAATGTATTTGACTATAAAAGGAGAATCATATCCAACATATATCTCTAATTTTCTTTGGAGTCCCATTTGGAAAAAAATGGCAGTTAGGACATATATTTCACTTATGAAGTTTTTAAATAGGAACTTTTTGGCTGCAGGCCAAAGTAATTGTAAGAGAGCAAATTATTGGCAATTTGTTAACCTTATAGAAATAAGTGATGTAAAATAATATGCGCCTAACTAAAAATTAGGAGATTTGTTCTCAAGAGCAAGTGGTTTAGCAATTAACTGGAGGTCTTTTACAAGTTAATTATGCTAGCCAACTTTTTCTATATGTGAACGTAAATAATTAAATGTTCAACATTTATAACATTGGCCTACAAGCAATAAAAGCTTGAGAAATAAATTCACCAGAATCATCTAGATAGACTATTTTGATTGGATTATCAAGAAATTGTGCTCTTACTAATTTTTGCAATTAATATCGCAAGCTTTAGGTTATGAAATCATAATGAACACACATGTGACCATTTCATAGATGCATCTATTAAAATCTTAAAATATTTGAAAGTCCATATAGTGGATGAATTGATCTATGTATATCACCTTAAATTCCTTCTAGGAATTTAAGAGATTTAAAATATAATCTTTGCTTGTGAATGCCATATAATTAATTTATTTTGAGAACACACAGCACAAGAAAACTTATTAAAATGAAGAATCTTCTAGTTCTTCAACAAATGCTCATATGAGTTTTCATTAATTCCTTACATCATCATTACTTCAGGATGTCCCAACCAATAATGCCAAAAGATAAAATCATTTGGGCTAGTATATATCTGTTTACAATAGCATATTATCATTTAATTGTACTCATATTAGTATTATGAATTGGAAGAAAGCGCAAACAAAAATTTCTAAAGCAACTTTCTTGCCTAAAGCATAAGTTGTGATATGCAGGTACTCATTATTTTTCTTACTCATTATCACAATTCAACAAATATCTTTGAGACTTATCAAGTCTCTTTAATACTTTTGTAGCTAGTAGAGAATCATTTATATTTCTTCAGGAAACAAAATATATAGTAGCTCTTCTAGAGACTTCATTCATCCTGCCTAACAAGAATGATATCAATATTTTTAATTAATTCTGTTTCTTCGATAAACATAATAACAGCTCTTCTGGAGCCTTTAATCATATTTACAAAACTAATAATTTAGTTAAGATTTTATTATCTTATTACAATATGAAAATATCACAATATATCATCAAACCATTAACATATCATGTAAGTGAAAAGAAATTTGTCATGATATGATGGTGATATAAATACATGTATCACAATTACCTTGAAAATATCAGTATCATATATTATTATTTCATGATATATTAATCATGACAATAAATAAGATTATCATGTGACATAAATCAATAAAGTAAATGATATGTTAAATCTTAACAATATCGCATACAAAAATATAATCAATAATTATGAAATATGCCGCAAATAACATAGCTGTTTTATTCAATATTGATGAGAACAATCAATACTAAAAGTTTTGAAATAAAATATTCCTTAAAAATAGTATCAAATAATATATCTAATAAAAACTTTCATTATTGGATCAAATAATTACTATTTCTATAAAAAAATTTAGTGATAAAAGATACATTCAAATGATTCATATTAATCATGAAATGATTTCATAAAGTATTTTCAAAAAAATCGCTTCTAATTTTTTCTCATTCTCCTTTAATGATACTTAATAAAAAACCAAACAAATGTCTCAATGTATGACAGGTACGTGTCAAATTTACTTTGATGCCAGAAAGATAATATCTATCACATTCAGTTAAGAAACTTAGTCACTTCAAGGGTTATAATATTTTTGTCACATTCACTTCAAGAAATGGAGTAAAGCCAACTAAGCAAGATTTATGAATTTTTTTTTATATGAAAACTCATTATTTGATATCTCGTAAAGCCCTTTTCTTAATAGTGATACCCCAGAAGCACATTTGAGACATTAAAGTCAATAATATTTTTTAACATATATTTATCAATAATACAACTGCAAGTGATATCGTAATGGTCTCACAGCTCTTCTTTGTACTTTATCAAAAAGATTGCCAAGATTTTTTAAAAAATATTTAGATATAATCCTTTATAATGGTAGCAAAGAAGGAAAATAAATAAATCCATTTTATTATTCTCTTCAGGAGAATATGAGTATTTAATTTAAATACTCAAAATTGAAAAATTATATATTGCAAATACTCAAAATTATCCTTGGAGATACATCCACCTTAGGGAATATAAATATAAAAATATTCCTTCTAGGAAATATACAAACTGATTTAGATTATAATGTCATACACTTTAGGTGGTGTGAATAATAGATTCAGTCACTTTAGGGAATAATCCTTTAACATATTCACTTCTGGGAATATATAAATCTCCTTAAATAGAGAAGTAAATCTATTATAATTTTCTTTGATAATTTCAAATAATTTAAATGCATTCACTTCAGGAAATGATTATCCATTTTTCTATATAATTCTTATTCACTTTTGGGAATAATTGCAATTCACTTATGAGAATACAATATTTCTTGTTTGTTAGTCTCAAAACTTATTGAGATAAATCTCAACATATAATTTTTAAGATAAATATGGTTAGGATGTCTTACCTCAAGTCTTCTTATTTACCACCATATACCGATACTATAATAATAATATAGGGGAGAGAAAAACTAACCAAGAACA
Organism: Dalbergia cochinchinensis; assembly: GCA_031216125.1. NCBI lineage: Eukaryota > Viridiplantae > Streptophyta > Magnoliopsida > Fabales > Fabaceae > Dalbergia > Dalbergia cochinchinensis. The sequence goes on from CM062371.1 coordinate 29,378,568, forward strand.
AGTGCCTCCGTAATTGTAAGTGACACTGGCAAAAGAATTGTGGTTTGTATTGAATGCTCTCTCAATTTCCACCTTAAATCAAGAATCCTAGAAGAAGGAATTGTACCTGCACTATATTAACGAGCTTCTTCACTTTGAGAGTAAAGTCGTGTTGACAACATGTTGTAAAAAATAAGAATAGAAAGAATAATGGAGAAGAAAAAAAAATAGTTTCATTGATAATCTCAAAGGTACTCATCCAAAGGGCTATTATAGCCAAAGGAAAAGATATATAATATCACATCAAATCATAAAAGATTATATCTAACCTAATCAAATCTTAATTGAATCAATTAAAGATATGAACATCCATAAATCTAAAATACTAATATTCCAGACTCATTCTAGGGAAAGTTTTACAGGTGTCGCTCATAAAGCAATTTTTAACCCACGATTTTTATCGTCTTGATTACTATTTATTTTGTTACAAAAATTACCTTCATATCCATTTCATTAATACAACATAAATATTTCAGATTAAATGTTGGATTTCAAACCATTTCAATTCTTAATTTAAATGATATAACTGATCAAAATATGTCAATCTAAATTATTTAACATTAAAAATGGGTATTCACGTGATACATATCTTTTTCTATTTTCTTTATAATATTTTTTTATTTTTTTCAATTAAACACGTGTTTTCCATATTAATTACAAAATTTTAAATTTTGAATTCACCTTGATGTTTTGAATTTTGAATTCAATAGACTGCTTAATTTCTATTCTACAACAAACTAGAATCTAATCAGATTATTGCAAAAACAAAATTGGAAACAAAATCCATTGGTACCAAAAAAGGTCTATTGTAATCAAAGCATAAACCCGTTAAATTACTCCTAGAATTTGTAACATATTCATTGCTACAAAAGATGGCCATTTATGCTAATCGAAATAAAAACCTTAACTTCTCTTAGAATCTGCAATATCAATTTGTTATTAATATCTCTACTGCCTAAAGCTTTAATTTGAAATGCTAACACCTCCTTTCATTTCACCTCTCTATTCCGCAACTTTCTTTTCTCTTCCATTCTTTCTCTCATATTCTCATATTTTTCATTTCTCTTCATTCATTATCTATTAGTTTTTTCAAAATACATTAATTTACTTAATCTTTTAATTTTCTTCTTCATATTTTATAAGGAATAAGAATTTGTAGGTTAGAAAAATTAAATGTTCCACCATTCTTCTTTAAAGCTATTTTCTTCTTTATGAGACTTTTTTTTGGTACAACATTTTTTTATTTGTTTAGTATTTTTAATTTGTATATATATATTTTATTATTTTATACATTTAAATGTTTCGTCAATGAAATAAAGATTTGATTTTTTGGAGTTCTCTTAAAATAAACCAATTTATTTATCCTTTTCATATTAATTATTTATATCCAATTTATTTCTACCTTTCTTCTTTATGATTTTTTTTATGTCATATAGAGATTTTTCTATGTTCATTTAATCTTTTAATTTGTGTGTCTATAATCTATAATCTATAATACTAATATTTCAGACTCATTCTAGGGACAGTTTTACAGATGTAGCTCATAGAACAATTTTTGGCCCACGATTTTTATCACCTTGATTATTAATTATTTTGTTATAAAAATTACCTTCATATCCATTCCATTAATACAACATAAATATTTCACATTAAATATTGGATTTTAAACTATTGCAATTCTTAATTTAAATGATATAACTTATCAAAATATGTCAATCTAATTATTTAACATTAAAAAATGGATATTCACATTATATATATCTTTTTCTATTTTCTTTATAATATTTTTTATTTTTTCAATTAAACAAGTGTTTTCTATCTTAATTACAAAATTTTAAATTTTGAATTCACCTTGATGTTTTGAATTTTGAATTCAATAGACGGCTTAATTTCTATTTCACAATAAACCAGAATCTAATCAGATTAGTGGAAAAACAAAATTGGATACAAAAACTATTGGTACCAAGAAAAGTCTACTATAATCAAAGTATAAACCCCTTAAATTACTCCTAGAATTTGTAATATATTCATTGCTACAAAAGATAGCCACTTATGCTAATCGAAATAACACCTTTAACTTCTCTTAGAATCTACAATATCAGTTTGTTACTAATATCTCTACTGCCTAAAGCTTTAGTTTGAAATGCAAACACCTCATTTCATTTCTCCTCTCTATTTCATAACTTTCTTTCTTCCATTCTTCCTCTCATGTTTTCATATGTTTCATTTCTCTTCGATCATTATTTATTAGTTTTCTCAAAATACATTAATTTACTTAATCTTTTAATTTTTTTTTAATGGTTTATATTAAGAAATAAGAATTTGTAAGTTAGAAAATTCAAATGTTTTATCATTCTTCTTTGAAGCTCTTTTCTTCTTTACAAGACTTTTTTTATTACAATATTTTTTCAAGTTTGTTTAGTACTTTTAATTTGTATATATATTTTATTATTTTATACATTTAAATGTTTCATCAATAAAATAAAGATTTGAATTTTTGGAGTTTTCTTAAAATAAATAAATTATTTATCCTTTTCATTTTCATTATTTATATCCAATTTATTTCTACATTTCTTCTTTGTGATTTTTTTTGTTTTGTATAGAGATTTTTCTATGTTTATTTAGTCTTTATTTTGTGAATCTATAATCTATCTATAATACGAATCTTCTAGACTCATTCTAGGAAAAATTTTATAGATGTCACTCATAGAGCAACTTATGGTTCATGATTTTTATCACCTTGATTATTAATTATTTTGTTATAAAAATTACCTTCATATTTATTTCATTAATATAACATAAACATTTCAAATTAAATATTATACTTCAAACCATTGCAATTCTTAATTTAAATAATATAACTGATCAAAATATGCCAATCTAAATTATTTAACATTAAAAATGGACATTCATGTGATATATATCTTTTTATATTTCTTTATAATATTTTTTAATTTTTCAATTAAACATGTATTTTCCATATCAATTACAAAATTTTAAAATTTGAATTCAGCTTGATGTTTTGAATTTTGAATTCAATAGACTGCTTAATTTCTATTTCACAACAAACCAGAATCTAATTAGATTAGTACAAAAACAAAATTGGAAACAAAAACTATTGCTACCAAGAAAGGTCTACTATAATCAAAATATAAACCCCTTAAATTACTCCTAGAATCTGTAACATATTCATTGCTACAAAAGATGACCAATTATACTACTCAAAATAAAACCCTTAACTTCTTTTAGAGTTTGCAATATCAGTTTGTTATTAATATATCTACTACCTAAAACTTTAGTTTAAAATGCTAATACTTCATTTTATTTCTCCTTTCTATTCCACAACTTTCTTTTCTCTTCAGTTCTTCCTCTCATATTTTCATACTTTTCATTTCTCTTCATTCATTATCTATTAGTTTTCTCAAAATAAATTAATTTACTTAATCTTTTAATTTTTTTCTTTATAGTTTATATTAAAGAATAAGAATTTATAAGTTAGAAAATTCAAATGTTCCACCATTCTTCTTTAAAGCTCTTTTCTTCTTTATGAGATTTTTTTGTACAATATTTTTTATGTTTGTTTAGTATTTTTAATTTGTATATATATTTTATTATTTTATACGTTTAAATGTTTCATCAATGAAATAAAGATTTGATTTTTTAGACTTTTCTTAAAATAAACCAATTTATTTATTCTTTTCATTTTCATTATCTAAATCTAATTTATTTCTACCTTTCTTCTTTGTCATTTTTTTTTAGTTTTGTATAGAGATTTTTCTATGTTTATTTAGTCTTTTACTTTGTGTATATATCTTAATAGTCTTTTTCTATATATTGTAGGAGACAACTACTAGGGTAGAGGCTTAACCACATGTTATTCAATTCTTTGTGGCAAAGGTATTTGTATTTTTCATAAATAATTTAATAAACATTTTATCGAATTTGAGATTAATTTTATTGTTGTATAAATGAGTATTAATTACTTTATAATTTTTTTCTTTTCACAATTTGAAGCCACAATTAAGTAAAGGAGATGCTATTGATGAACTATCTCAACTGGTCATTTCACTAAACTTAAGATCGTAAACATTAAGGACAAAGGATGATTGAAGATTGTGTTTGATTTTATTTCTATTTTTACAGTTGATTTTGTTTTGTTCATTTGCTTAGCATAACATTTATATGAGAGGAAATTATTGTTCTGTCGAGAACAACACTTTCTTGAGTCAATTCAATGCACAACCAAGCTAGCTGATGATTTCAATAGCAATATTAGACAATTGTATTAGCTAATCTCCATTAGAATTTGTTTATGTCGTCCCACCTTCTTCAATTTATTTTTTTCATTATTTTGTAAGGTTTAAATATTGCTGAATTCAATATGTACATGGCTATTGAATTATAATTTCATTTCCATTTACAAACACTAACTATGGAGGATGAATAATATTTTGAAACAAAATTATATTTTTTTATTTAAAATTTCCATTGTGCATTTATATTGTACAAATTAATTGCTAACTATTTTTTTTATTTTGATGTGAATTGAATATACTGATATATGTATATCTATTCATTGATTTTTCTTCCATTTATGCATTTATTGAACCATTTTCTTTTCTCATGCTAAAACTTTAAATTAATTGATAAAATTTAAAATATTATCTTTGTATCTATATACAATCCATATTATTTGTGTTTGGTTTTTTATGGTGTAATCATTATTAATATATTATTTTATTTAGAAAAATATAATTATTGATAGATTACTGATTTTATTTTCTAAATCCCCACCTAACTATTTAAGTGACAAAAAAGCTAATATTACACACAAAAAAATAGAAACACAGCAAAAATTAATAATAAATTATATTATTACCTTTTTTTATAAGCCCAATACTATGATGCTGATATCCATATCAATCAATAACGTATACATACTAATAGTATTATTATCCTTTTCATTACCATTTTTAAAATTTTTCTTTTTTTGAAATTTCTTAATAAATCCATAAATACACATAAGGATTCAAATTTCTGCTAGAAATAAGGAATGAGGACTCATAACTAGGATGACGATGGGGATGAAAGAAAAATTATAAATGAGGACGGGATTAGGAGAAAAGTTTCTAACTTCAAATCTATAGCTTTTGAAAATCACACACACACACACACACATATATATATATTTACTTTGCCATATTTAATTCTTTGAAACTTAAACATTTCAATTTGTCAATTTCACAATTGTTTCATATTGCTTTTTGCAAAAAAAAAAATTCAATTTTTCAAAATTAAAATATTTTCAAAAAAAAATTCCACAATTTATACTTCTTTAAAATTAAATAATTACAATACTTTTTAATTGAAAATAATTATGTAATTGATATACTACTTCAATTGAGATGGGAAAATTAGGATTATATATGATTTTTTTACTAATTATACTATATATTTTAAAATTAATATTTTAATTTACTAAAATAATGTACAATGAGAGAGGAAGTATAATTGAAATCACATAAATTAAATTTATTTATTAATTTTTAATTAATTAAAAAATATAATTTTATGTTTTTATAAATTAAATACTTTAATTTACTAAAAAGATGTAAATGACTAGGGATGACAAAAAAAAAATCCAATGAAAATAGATACACACATGAATTACTCGCAATAATAGAATGAGAATGAGGGTAAATTTTGTCTTTTGGAGATAATTGACAGGGGAAAAGTTTCCATTTGTTAATTAGAGCAGGGATAGGGATAACACACCCTCATTTGTTTTAATTATCTTTGTTAGATTTACATTCTGTATGCATTTTTAATTTGAATTATGTTGCATTAGTAGTATTTGTTACTATGAATATTTATGTTTTGAATTTCAAAATATTTTTAATTGTTCTTTTTTGAAAATGTTTAATAAACCCATGAATACCGATAGGGAATAAAATCATCACGGGAATAAAGAATGAGAACCCATGACGGAAATGTGGATGGGGATTGAAGCAAAATTTCAAATTAGGATGGGGCGTGAGACATATTCCCTTTCTCATGAATACTCATTGTCATCCTTATAAATGACTCATGATATAATTAAATTATCCACTTATTCTCTTTTATTTTTTAATAATTTTAACTTTTGAAATGTGCAAAATATTCATAAAACATGCTCTTTATTATTAGTTATAGGTTATCTACTTAGATTTTTTCAGCCTTATTATAAACATGATATTTGAAATAAGATATAAAATAGAATGACACATTTATATTTTTCTCCATTCTTTTAATTATTTAATTATTAATTTATTTTCAAAATAAATTTATATATTAAATTTTTTATTAAATATATTTAAATAAATTATTATTTATTTTTATTAATGGCCAATAAATTATTTTTTATTATCACCCCCGTGCAACGCATAGATCAAACGACTAGTGAATAATATTTCATAATATAAATTAGTATTTTACCTGTGTTATATTTGTTAAAGATATTTATGACTTCCTGCCCAAAAAAAAACGTTGCTACACATCTACATTGATTGTAAAATTGTCTAGAGAAATATAAAATAATCTTATAATAATAATATCAAATAACTTCATTTATATTTTAAAAAAATTATTAACAATAATAATATTTAAATTTTTCAATAAAAATAATACTGAAATTGTCTGAGAAATATAAAATACTACTTGTTATAATAACAATACTTAATAACATCATTTACATTAAAACATTTTTAGTAAATATAATTATATTAACCAATGGTTTTGTTTCCATTTTCAAACTAAAATAAAAATTTTTTGTATTGACTTTATATTATCTTCTTTTAGTATAATTTTTAACCTCTTTTTTTATTGCTATCATTTTTATTTTTATTTTAAAAATAAATTTTTATTGCCATTATTTTATTACGGTTAAATACCTTTTGGATCTTGAAAAATAACCAAAATTTAGTTTTGGTCTCTAGTCCAAACATTTCCAAAAGAGTTTGGTTTTGGTCCTATTAGTTAGTTGATCTCTCTTAACTGCTGAGTGCGATAATAAAAAAATCACGTTCTTCGATCCTATATAGTAGTCACTAGTCATACATAACATATCATAATTATATGGGTTAAAACCCATATGTAAAATAAGTTACTGAGTGGGATCTAATTGGTTATTTGGTGAGAATTTTGACTCACATGATTTTCTAGCTGCCATATAGTATTAGACAATCTGACTTTTTGATCACTAACTCAATATTTAATAGAAATAGACTAACTACAAAGAAAAAAATCAAACAATTCTACAACTGTTTGGATAAAAACCAAACAAATTTTTTTCAACAACCAAAAAATTTATAAGACATTTTATTATTATATAATTGATACTTTCTTGCTAACACTAAGGGCCTATTTTATTTGTATTTTTATTTTATGTTTTTATTTTTTAGATATTTTATGTTCTCATGATTTGAAAATAATAAAAATAAAAAATAAAAAATTAAAGTTTATTATTTTATTTTTTTTATTTTTTTTATAAAATTCTAAAAACACAAATCATAAAAAATAAAAATAGAAACCGAACCACTAGTCAATACTCAGTAATATTTCTGCAGCTAGAGAATTGAAAACCGGCTCAGTCGCCTCTGCCACCTGTATTAGTCAACAAGCAGCCCAACTTTAATAACATATAAAAATAAGAATAAATATCATATTTATCCCTAAAGATTTTTAAGTTGCAATATTTCATCTTTTAAGAAAATAAATAAATTTTATAGTCTCTTAAAATTAAAAATATTAGACATGTTAATTTCTCTATTAATTTTTTATTAGTAGACTAACACATGTGATGCAATATAATGATGACATGCTATTAAAACGTTGAAGACAGTTAAATGAAATTATTTTGGAACATATTATACTTATTTTGATGTCTAAAATTATATAAAATAAATCATTTTATAACTTATAGTAGAGATTCAAATGACTCATTTCATGAATTTCAATATCAAAATGAATCATTTTAAATTCTATTCTATTTCAAATGACATATACATCATTTAATATCATATTAATAAGTCAATTTGCAATTCTATTTGTGTTTAAAGAATCAAATATATGCAGAGAAACTAATATATCTTGTTATTAAAATATCGAGAAATTGTGAATTTAATTTCAACTTTTAACGGACTAAATAGTCTTATAAAATTTTCTTAAGGGATTATATGGATTATTTATTTTAAAAATAAAAACAATAAAAGACGCCGGACGCGGACCAATTAATCTCCTAAGTCCTCTTTTCTATATGTAGCCAAACTAAATCGTAGCAGACCACATGAAGAAAACATTATGGATATTGACTATTGCACAGATCGAAAGCATTACAGTTTGGTGCATGGGGTCTGCCATGGCGCTTGGAGCTGGTACAAGCTCAAGCCACGCCTGGAATCAGCCGGCCACCAGGTCACAGTGCTCGACCTTGCTGCTTCTGGCACCAATTTTAAGAAGATTCAAGATGTTGATACTCTTTCTCAGTATTCGGAGCCTTTATTGGAGCTGCTGGCCTCACTTCCCCCAAATGAAAAGGTGGTTCTCGTGGGGCACAGCCTTGGAGGCCTCAACATAGCCCTTGCGATGGAAAAATTCCCCCAGAAGGTTGCAGTTGGTGTTTTCTTGACAGCTTTTGTGCCAGACATTGAACACAAACCATCCTAATGTCCTGGCAAAGGTTTGCTTCTGATCCTTGGAAAGAATTCCCGCAATTTTTTTTTTCCGTCGATTATTTTTTCATATCCAACGCAATTAATGCAATACGTCACATGGTTAGATTTATAATTGCGTTGTGTAGTCAAACATATCCTTCTTATACTAATTAGATATAAATGTTGTGTGGCAAAAAAAGAAATTGAGTAATAGTCGTAATTTCAAATTTCATTATCTTTTAAAACTTGTGTAACATGAAAAAAACATTTATATTAACAATCATGGGTTGAGGACCATTAATTGATCAAATTGAATTATGCGATACTTTTGTCAGTTGATACGCATCATATCATACTATATAAACTACATTTATGTGATTCATATATCCACACATTCTCCATATGTCCTTTACATATTATTCTTAATCATCTTCTGATTCTGAGCAAAGGGAGAGATAATTAAGTTTATTCATCTACACCATTAGACTTTTCAACTTCAGTACAATGGGAGGAAACCGGAGGATGCTTGGTTAGACACCGAATTCTCGCAATGTGGAAATAAAACATCCGTGATCTTCGGTCCAGACTACTTATCCACCAAGCTCTACCAGCACTCCGCCGCTGAGGTAATTCCGTTTTGCTATAACTACACTTTTCTCTCAACTTATGCGGTTAAGCCTAAGAAAGTTCATGCCGATACTTTATAGATGACTTTGAGCTCCACCATTAGAAGTAATTTCAAGTGAGTAAATGTTGGCCTTCATTCCTGAAATTGTATGTATGATTTACTTTAGCCCCTAAAATTAAGAAAATGTCATTTTAATCTCTAAAATTTTAAAAAGTGATTCAACTTAGTTTTTTTGATGGTTCAAATTAGTCCCCGAGATCAGTAGTACAAAGATTAATTTGAATCTTTTTTTGAAATTTCAGGGATTAAAATGATACTTTCTTAATTTTAGGAACTAAAATGAATCACATATATAGTTTTAAGGACTAAAATGAACCTTTATTTGAAATGAGTAATAAAATAAATCAACAAATTAAATAATAGTGATCGGACTTTGCAGGATCTTGAATTGGCCAAGACTTTGACAAGGCCCGGGTCGCTCTTCATGGAAGTCTTGTCCCAAGAAGAGAACTTCTCTAAACAGGGATATGGGTCAGTTCCGCGTGCTTTTATTGTTTGCAGTGAGGACCTTGGGTTTTCACTGGAATATCAGCTCTGGATGATCCAAAATGCTGGGATTAGTGACGTGCACGAGATCAAAGGCGCAGATCATATGGCTATGCTTAGCAAGCCCCAAGAACTTTGCGATTCTCTCCTTCAGATAGCTACGAAATATACATAAATTCAGATTTCAGATAATTAGACAGGCTTAGTGATTTTTCTTTTTATTTTTCAGGAACCAGAGAGTGTTGAGTGTTTAAGAGAAAATGAGTTTTAAAATAACAATACTCTAATAAAGCCATATTCTTGCAACTTGTGTGTCTTTTTCTTGTATTTAATAATTGAACATCTAATGCCGTCCTGAATCAAAAATAAATGAATAAATAAATAATATATTGAACAAATTCATTCCAGAAAAATGGAAGCTCCAACCTAATCTCTGAAAAAATTAAATGTGGGTATAATTGCTCCAAGAAGTAAATGACCAATATTCTTAAAAGATGTTTTAAAAATCTAATAATTATAAGATGATGTCTGATTTTGTGGATATATTTGTTATTTATCAACTACGTACTTAAAATATTTAATCTATCAGTTCATTACAAGGGACGCGGGAAGGTTACAAACAGAAGTAGAAAAATTAAACAATCAATCAAAATATATATATAGTTTATCAAAATATGAAAAATCCTACATATCAATTCCACGTTCTTTCATTTTCCCGCTCAAAAAATTTAGCCCCTTCATTAATTATATTTTTTCATTTAAATTTAATTGTTGCATATTTCTTTCTCTCTTAATTCTCAATAAATGACTTCTAATGATTATCATATAAAATGATGATATGTTATAAGTTCATTTCTCATATCTTAAATCTCATTCTCAGTATCAATTTAAATCTTCAAATTTAATATGTGATCTTTTAAAAAAATTGTTAATACTTCCACTCATGTCAATATGTTATTACCATTTTATTTGATGCCAATTTTTTATATTATTCATAGTTGATATCAATTAATCAGATATTGATTCTAATATCATATCTAAGAGATTTAATTACAAATATCTCTCTTTAATTAATTACAAATGGCAAATGGCTATAGAGTAAAACATTTTGTTTATGATAAACACAAAAATCAATCAATTCCTTAGTATACAAATCATATCTATTTTATCATAAATACAAAATTTATATATATATATATATATATATATATATATATATATATATATATATATATATATATATATATATATATATATATATGGGATGACTTTAGCTAGTGACAGGGGTGATTTATTATGAGAATGAGATGAGCAAATCTGGGCTATATAATAATACATAGATAGTCATGATTGAAAAGTATTAATGATAATTAATGGTTACGTGATTATTTAAAATTGTCACGTGATTTTATGTTTTAATCTTGACCATTCATATAAAATTCAACAACCCAAATTTGTTTATCTCACTCTTATAATAAACCACTCATTTCATTTGAATCATTCCCTATATACACACACACACTAATTTAGTCATTTTTAATAACAAATATATAAAGACATTTTTTCTATCAGGGATTCAATTTCCAATGGTATACATGAAGAAAGTCTTATGGCCAAAGATTTACTTTCTTAGGGGAGCTTCCATCTCAAAAGGATTATTCACCACTGTCATGGTGGATATCCTAGGCAATTAAGAAATCTGACTCAAACAATCTAAAATCCATTATGAACTTATAAACCTTCTTATATATTTTGCAATCTAATTCATATGATATTTATAGCGGATAATGAATAATTATTGATAAGTTTAATATACTATAAATGATACATGATACATAATATATATATTGATTTGGTGTAATATTTTATAAATCTAAATACGACAGATAGTTTGATACATGACATATAATTGATATATGCTATATAAATAATAATAATAATAATAATAATAATAATATATCTATGTTATTGTTAATAAGGTATATTTAATTAATTAGTAAAATATATAATATATAGTTTTAATCTTATAATAAGCATTTTTAATTATTATGATGGATATCAAATTGATATTGTTATTCCTATTTGGTACCAATTTTCTAATATTATTATTCTTAAACAATATCAATTTGATTAGAAATCGATTTTAATTTTATAATCCAAAATATAAAATTGAATTATTCGATGTGCTTAATTGGTATTATCCTTAATTGATATCAACTTAGTTTGATGTACTAATTAATTTTAATAAGTGTTGAATCTAGTTGATTATAATATGACAATAATTTAAAATTCTAATTATAAGAAAAAATAAAAAATTATTCATTGATTATCTTGTCTCACAATTCAAATAGATGATGGTATCAAACATATATTACAACAGCTAATGATTAATATATATTGCATCGTTAATGCAAACATATTAATTGGATAGGTAACAATTAGTGTACCGAATATGGAAAATCCTACATGTCAAGTCCATATCTTTTTTTTTTCCATTTTCCTGCCTAGAAATTTCAACCCCCTCCGTCAATCATATTTTTCCATTTTAATTTAATTCTAATAATTACCATATATTTATATATTGTATGGCTAAAGCAAACATATAAATTGTACAGGTAACAATTAGTGTACAATATAATTATTGACAATTAAAACTATATATATATATATATATATATATATATATATTACATTTATACGTTTTCAATATCACAATAATTATTATTTTAAACCTTTGAGAAGATATTGCTACTTGCATGAAAAAAGAAATTAATCATAGAATAGCTTTCTTATTATTATTGTTGCTTGTATTGGGTAATACAAAATTCATTTACATAAGTGATAACATAGATATACGTTACCATCGAAAAGGAGGACCTACGCCGATCTGCTCTGCTCCCGATCTAAGAACTCTGCTTCCGATCTTCAAAGCTTGGTCCGAGTGCTTCCATTTTCTTGCTCTTGCAGACTCCATCATTCTTATAGCAGGACTTCCATGTCAAAATCATGGCTTTGGCAACTCTTCAACCATGCTGGGAAAGTCATTGATATATTTATATCAAGGAAAAGGAGGAAGAATTCTAAAAACCCATATGCATTTGTTAGGTATCCTAATGCCAAAGAAGCCCAAGCTGCAATCCTGGACATAAATGATGTTGAAATTAGAAGATGTAGAGTCACAGTATCAATGGCTGAATTTAAGAGGAATCAAAAGGATAATACGAATATTGTAATGTATGGTGCCCAGTATGAGAAGCGAGATGACGTTCATGGGGTTGAAAAGTGGGAAAAGTTTTAAGGAGGCTTTGGTAAACAAAAAATACTTGAATCTTGGTGCCGTAGAAGTATAGGAGAGTATGAAAGATGATAGGGGGAACAATATATGTGAAGGTGGTAGTAGATTGGAATGTTCAGAAACCACTCATGGGGAGGTGAGCTTTGAGATGATGATCCAATTAGAAAGATGTGTGATTGGTGAGTCTTTCTATCCAATTGATGTTGGATTTTTGACCCATAACATACGATCAACATTCCCTTTTGTTGAAAGTGTTAGAGAATTAGGTACTCACAAAGTCTTAGTTACTCTTGATTCAAAGGATACTATGGAGGAAATTGTTTATTGTAACTCTGGAATGTTTAAGGAATTTTTTAATGAAAATAGGAAATGGTCCATTTCAGAAGTTCTTAATTTCAGAAGGGTGTGAGTGGAATGTTTTGGCATTCCACCACATGCATGGTCCCTAGAAAATTTGAGAAAGATAGGGGAGGATTGGGGGTCTGTGATTTGATTTGATTATCAAACATCAAAAGGTTTATCGTTCTCTTCTGCAAAAATTTTGTTGGATACTAAACAATTTTCTTTTATCCAAGGCAATGTATGCTTCTCAGTAGATGGTGTGAATTTTGATGTATTTGTCAAAGAGACTAGTAAGGAATTTAGTCTTTGGCCTATTGGAGCTTATTTTCAGGGTCAGAAGCATGGAGATGGTGTTGGTGACTTTTCAAATCATGGGGAGGAAAAGGAGTCTAATTGTTCTCCAGAGGATGCGGGAAAAAACGATTAGGGAAATGTTGTGAAAATTGAGGACAAAGTTAATAGTGGAAATTTTGAAAATAATGCTATGGTGCAAGAATAATTTTCACCAACAAAAAATGGTGCTAATATTGATACAAATTTAAACCAAACTATAGAGGTAGAAGGTTCAAGAACGGTTAATCTTGGAGATGACAGAAGAATTGATGAGATTATTGCCAGTTTGGGCATAAGTAAGGAAAGGCCCAATGTTAACACAATAAATCATGAACGTAGGTTCCCTTTTGCCCTATCTAATGACTCTTGTCGGCTGAATGATGCGGCTTGCTCCAAGCCACCGAGTTTTGAAAACTTAGCTCCTAGCTCAGGAATGGTGGCCTCTAACCAATGTGCCCCATGCTTAGGAACCCATGCAGATTGTGTGATGGCTGGTGAAAATATGGAAGGAAACTGTAGTAGACTTGTGGATGTTGAGGAGGTGAGTGGTGAGGATGAAGCTGGGTGACTCTTTGTCCTTCGAACCAAATCCCCATGAGACGTGGTTAGTTGGCCGCAAGATTGGGCTATCCTCACACCATGAAGATGTTGTGATCCAGGGTATGTTAGAGGATCAAGGTGATTATGGAATACGGAATGGAAGAAAGTCAAAGAAAAAAGAAGCAAAGATGAGGAAACAGAAGCAAAAGCCCAATGGTAAAGGTGAGTTCTCTCTTTATACGTGAATATATTATATTGGAACTTGAGGGGCATAGGGGGTAGATCTAAAAGGAGGGAAGTTCATAATTTGGTGAAGGTGTATGGTACTATGTTTATAGGGTTGATAGAAACTATGAAGGTAGGGTAGGTTGAGTATGAAGTTTGGAGTTTGTCAGATTCTGATGATGTAGGATAGGTAGCAGTTGACACACAAAGTAAAAATGGTGGTATTCTTTGCATGTGGGATAGAAAAATAGTGCTTAATAAGACTATATTGAAAGGTGATATATGGATTTGAGTTAAAGGTTCTTTTAGGAATTTAAAGAAAGAAGTAGCAATAGGAGTTGTCTATGGTTACCATCAGTGTGAGGATAAATTGAGACTGTGACAGCAGCTGACTGAGGTCAAAATAGTGGTAGGTGTCCCTCTACTTCTAATGGGTGACTTTAATGAAGTTCATCATCCTAAGGAAAGAAAAAGGTGCTAAAGTGTGTCTAGAAATATGGAACCTTCTCGAAATGGATTGATGATATGGGTCTTTTAGAGTTACCATTAATTGGAAGGAAATATGCATGGTGGAGGGGGCATTCATGTAGTAGGGTTGATAGAGTTTTTATGGATCCTATTTGGTCATAAACTCTTAATAATCTCAAGTTCTCGGGCCTTCATTGCTTCGTTTTGGATCATGTTCGTTTGTGTAACATCCTAATTTTTAACCCAATACTCTAGAACATACTTAGGTTAATCATTAGTTTGCTACTTCATAGTTCTCATTTTTACTTGGAAATACTTAGCGGAAAATACGGGTAAAGTGTTTTTGAAATACAAGGTGAGAGCCGCGCGATGCGATATATCATGTAACGAACAAAACATACATCTCATAACGTCATAGCATAAGGCACACCATGAATAACACTGAATATCATCTCATATATATATAACTTGCCCACTTATAAGTGTGAAACTTAATTTAGTACAAGGGAAATACATGAAAGGAAATACAACATAAACATAAACGTGATCTACTCCCCTACCCGAGTGCATCTAATGGGATAACCTCTAAACAAAAGAAGGTTTATCCCCATCTAAGTGGTGTATGCTCTAACTCGGGCCATCCACAGCCTCCTACTGGCGACTATCCCTCGAGCGTGGTACGTAACCAGGAAACTGAGCAAGCTCCTCCGGCGTGAATAGACGGGACGGGGCTCTGGCGACCTCCCACGGCGTGGCCTCATCTCCGGTCGTCGTGCGAGTCTCGGCTGAGACACGGAAGGCTCGCTACCCTCCCCAAGGTCCATGGGTATGGTGGGGGAAGATCCCTCGGAGGGTACCTGGGTTGCCGAATCCTCGGAAGGATCCATCTCCGAAAAAGACAACGGGCAACGGGGCACATACTGGGGGTAGTCTCGAGCGGCGGACGTGGACGGTGGTGTACGGCGAAGCCTCTCCTCTAGGGGACGTGCGCGCTCGAACACCAGGTCATCGGCAAAAGGTGAGACGGGGGAGAAACGATGGGAATGTACAGGGGGAGTGAATGGTCGACCTATGAACATAAATACTCTAACCGTGCATCGACCCACAAAATGGAATGACCCGTGGTCCGGGTCATGGTGTACCTCCCATGTCGGCGTGTCCACGAACACTACGAACGTCGCCATCTGAAGACGTGACGGAAAGAAAGAGATAGAGGGAGTGAGAATCTTGCTAAAGAATCTCAGTAGGGCCTCCTACTACCTAGGTGTCGTCATCTACGTCCTCAGGAACCTTGGGTTTAATTATACAAAATGACTGAACATGCATTAAGTTCATTTTAAAATTTAAAATATACTTTAGCCAAGGTCCATTCATTTTAGGATGGTCTTAATGTCATGAATGCAACATACTAGTAGATGTATGAATGGCACTACCTAATGCACATACATAAAGCATAACATCAAGCATCATCATACTTAGTGGCATAAAGTGGCAATAGAAACATTCATATGGGACAAACTTAGTGACATAATCATAATCATGAAACTTCTCTTCCTCATGGGCCACCCTAAAAGACAATCGAACTGGGGGTGCTCGGCCGAACCGGTGTCATCCAGAATGTGTCACATATCTAGGTTATGAGCTCATACCTTAACTAGTCGTCACTAGTTCTTACTTACCACTTAACAATAAGCGTATCATAAATCATAAATCCCGACTATCTGAATACGGGTTAGGGGGCAATTCTCTTAGGGGTGCTCGGCCGAACCGGTGTCACCTAAGAGTATAAAAGGGTACCGATGTCACATGGGTTCTATGGAGGTGCTCGGCCGAACCGGTGTCATCCTAGAACCCATCTTAGTACCTTAATTTTCAAAAATCTCTTCAAGTCCCCAAATTCGCTGGGAATTGGCTAAGACGATGGCATTACGCCAAATTCCTTCCAAATTTGCTTTATGCCACATAAACATATATCCTCATGAATTCCTCATATGAATAACATCATCATTATTTACATAACACATGCATCATCATAGAACATTCAAACGCTTACCCTTACGGTAGCTTATGCTTTGACCCTTACAGGTTTTAATCTTGAGATATAGTTCTCTAACATCCATCGTTCATATGTTATGCACCTAAGGGCTCATAATAAATCATCATTCCTAATCCTCATGTTCACACTTAAATCTGAATAGCATAGGGCAGAATTCCTAACTTGTGATTACGGGGTTCTAGAACTTACGTTTTAGACCCTTTCTTGGTTCCGTCTTCGCCTAAGGCACTATGAATTAAATCTTAATCAATTATGAGACATTCCTATGCTTAAGGACTAATTATTAATCATGTTTATCATGTTGTAAGGGTGCTGGACAGAATCCAGAAAGATAAATGTTCTAAACTTGCACTTTTACGGTTTTCTAGTTACTAGTTTCCCTATAGGTGCTAGAATTCGATTCTAATCCAAATGTTACCAAGTTTTTCATGTCTAAACAATCCTAATCTGATTATGCTCCCATTAAAACAGTTTGGATAAGTTCCATAAACAAATGGGTCAAAACTATGTTAAATTCTACTTTTACGGTATTTCTAGTTAGCTAGTTTCTTACCTATTATGCATAGAATCGTTTCTACATCATCATATGATATTTTCACACATTCTAACACATCAAAACATCATCATACAGTATCACACTCATCATATCAGAACCGAAAACATTTAGCTTCAGTAAAGGATTTAAATTGATATTTCTAGGTACATAAGTTAACTAGTTTCTCTTGGAATCAATTTAGAATTTCTAAAACTCTTTGCAAATCATTTTAATTCATCAAGAGGCTAAGAGAAGCCTTAGGTCAATGACCAAGATATATTTCATCTCCTAAAAGGGAATAAAGTCATATCTCATGATAACATAACCTTGAAAAGATTTGTAAAGCTTTAAGAAAAACTTAGAACATAGACTATTGGTCCTTGTAGTTAGATGAAATCTCATTGCAAGTCCATCATCACTACTTGGCCGAAAACATGCATTCAAAGAATGTATTCACATTAAACTTTAATTTGAAATGAAATGGGCAAGTCTTTGAGCTCTAGGTTGTTAAGTTATGACATAAACTAAACGTGCTCATGCCTTTCGTTTTTAATCTTGCTTACAAAACAAAGTGATGACTTAAATTAAATATGCAAGGCATAAACTTAAACATGCAAGCTTGAAAGTAAATATACGAGGCATAAACTTAAACGTGCAAGCTTGAAAGTAAATATGCAAGGTTCAATTCTTTATTTTAGTGCACTTGGCCCAACAATAATCGACTTTAAGGCCGAAATAGATAGGCATTCGAGAGATTAATTAGGTGATAATGCAAATTCAATTCTTTATTTTAGTGCTCTAGGCCCAACAACAATCGACTTTAAGGTCGAAATAGAAAGGCTTTGAGAATTAAATTAAGTGATGATACAAGTTCCATTTTAATCTTTATGTTCTTAGGTGATAGCTTGAAAATAAAGGTGCATAGCAAGAATGTAAATATAAATGCAAGCATAAAATAAATTATACAAGTTCATTTTATCTTTCTAGAGCTCTTAACAAGACTTTAAAGGAACATAAACCTCAACCCAAACTCAGCAAACCAAGATAAAGTAAAGTCTAGAGTTCTTAGAACTCAACATAACATTTTTAGAAATCAAAACATTTTGCATGTAAAAGAAAAGGAAATGGCCGAAATTTCAAGGAACAAAAAGAACATTTTGAAACTCTAGAGTCCATGATCTTGATGATATATTAACACCAACATCATGAGACCTCATCATTGAGTCCTTAGAACCATTTTAAATCACCATCAAAACTAAGGTTCTCAAGAGTTCAAGAAAGGAAAAGCTAGAAACATTTTTGCTCAAGAACAAAAATCAAGCTCTAGAGTTTGTTTCAAGTGATGAACATCATCATGAAATTCTCATCATCAAGCTCTCATTTCTTTGAATTTCAAGGCCCATGGCCGAAAATGAGAAACAAAAAGGAGAAGAAAAGAAGTTCTAAAAAGAATCAAGAGAAACTATGAACATAAAGCTAGAACAAGAACTTTAAAGAAAGGAATACATGAAAGGAAATCCCTACTTGATGTGATGAACTTGAAGATGGAAGAAGAAGATGAAGATGATGAAGAACTTTGAAGAACTTGAAGAACACTAGAACTTTGAGAGAAAAGAAAAGCTTTGAGTGTTCCTAAACTTAGCAAATGATCTAAAAGTGGTGCAAGCTCCTCAAGGCATTCTATTTATAGAGAAATGAAGCAAATGGAGGGTGTGTGTGGCTGAAGGGGTTTCGGCCATGAGGGTGCAGAATGGAGGCATCCATGAGTTCCATGAGGTGAGATAATGTGGTCTTGAGGCATGGTGAGGTATGGTTCAAAGTATGGTGAGGTATGGTTCAAGGTATGGCTTCAAGCATGGTTCTTTGAGTGAGAAAACAAATCAACATGTGGTCAAATGGGGGAGGAGGTGGCTGAAATGCATCAGCCCATGTGTGGTTGTGTTTGCATTTTAATTGTGGTTTAGAGTTGTGTTTAGATGTATCTTTGATTATGCTTAAGATTAGGAAGTTGTAAGAAAGTGTTTAGGTAAGGAAAATGGATAATTAGGGTGGTCTAGACATAATTAAGGAGTGGTCTTGCACCATTAGTGAGTTAGATCCTCAATTTAGAGTCTAAACAACTCTAGACACACTTCCTTGATTTAAGGAGTTGGAGAGAGAAAATACTATTCAAGATTCCAAGACTAGGAATTTTGAGTTCTAAAAAGGGATTTAAGTTTAATCTAAGTAATTTTATGTTCTAATTAATTTTAATAAGTTATTTTGACTCTAGATTAATTAGGAAAATTAATTAATCTTCGTTTAGAGCCTAATATTGCTTAGGTTTGCTTAATTACGTCATTAGGCGTAAAAACACTATTCTAGGGGCAAAATCGTAATTTTGCACAAAATTGCCCGGGACCACCGGGACTTGAACAGAGACCTCTAGACACATGAAAACGTGTTTTTAAACCTCTGGGAAAAGTTTCGGGCCCAACTGGCACTTCTACTGGCGTAAAAACGCTATAGGGGTATTTTGGTCATTTCGACCCGAAACTGCGGAAAATGAGATTTTCGCTTCCGGAAGCATTCAAAGGTCATTCAATCCCCTTCAAACATTGAGTTGACCCTTCAAGGACGACCGAGTTGGTTACTCTCGAATTCGGATCAGGAAATGACCTCAGGGGCATTTTGGTCATTTCCCTCAGACAGAAAAATCGGGGTGTTACAGTTTGTTGATCCAATCGGATTATGTTGATTAGGGCCCAAAACCATTTAGGAGCTTAGATATGTGGTTTTCTCACCCGAAGTTCCTTAGATTCATTAAAGACGAATGGAATAATAAGGGAGATTTTGACTTCATGCAAAAACTACAATCTTTAAAAGAACCCTTAAAGATATGGAACAAAAAGGTGTTTGGGAGCTTTAATTTCAAGATAAAACAGCTTGAGCATGAAATTGAGGTTGTTTCTAGGAATTTAGAGGAAAGGCACGATGTGGAATTGAGTGTAGCTAGATTTAACGCCCTAAAAGCACAAGTCGAAATGTGGTGTAATAGGAAAGATTCTTTCTGGAAGTAATATTCAAGGAATAGAGTGTTAAAAGAAAAGGATAGAAATACTAAGTACTTTCATTCCATTACCTCAATTAGACATAGGCAGAAATAGATGGTTGAAATCAGGAAGGGTCGAAGAATGCTTAGGTTTCCAAGAGCTATTAAAGCGAAAGTGAGAGGTTTTTTCAAAAATCTATACTATCAAAAAGAGATACCAGTTATTGATTTCGACCAAGGTTTGGTTAAGCAAATCTTAACTCAGGATGCAAGAAACCTTGAAGTCATTCCTACAACATATGAGATAAAAAAGGCTGTCTGGGACTGTGAGTCCTCTAGGGCCCTAGATCCAGATAGTTTTAACTTTAATTTCATTCAAAGAAGCTGGGAGCTTGTAAGCAAGGATTTCCTAAAATGTGCGAAAGAGTTTTTTATCGCTGGGGTGATGCCTAGGAAGGCAAACATCACATGGGTGACACTTATCCCTAAGGAAGATGAGGCTTGTAAAGTGAAGGATTATAGGGCTATTAGTATTATAGGTTGTGTTTACAAGGTAATTTCAAAAGTCATGGTCAATAGGATGAGGGCTATTATGAAGGTCTAGCAAGGAAGTCTTAATCAACTTTTGTACATGGGTAGGCAAATCCTTGATGGAGTTTTAATTGCTAATGAGGTAGTACGTTGGATTTGGAAGCACAAGAAGAAAGCGATGTTGCTTAAATCAGACTTCTGTATGGCATATGATTCGGTTAGGTGGGTCTTTGTGGACCAGGTTTTGGAAAAGATGGGTTTTGGACATGTTTGGCATAGTTGGATTAGAAGCTGTATTTCCTTAGCTGAAATTTCTATTATGGTTAATGGATGCCCTACTAAACCTTTTAAAATGGAGAGAGGATTGAGACAAGGTGATCCCCTATCCTCGTTTCCTTTTGTTCTCGTGGCTGATATATTAAATAGGTTGATGGAAAGAGTAACTGAGATAGGTTTGATCCAAGGAGTGAGGGTGGGCACCCAAAATACCTTTGTGTCTCATTTATAATTTGCAGATGGCACGTTCCTTTCTGGTCATGCTGATAAGGAAATGCTTTTGAATGTAAGAAGGATTTTGGACTGTTTTGGAGTCATGTCTAGGCTCTCCATCAACGATAGCAAATCTGTCCTTGTTCCTATAAATTGTGATGAGTCTTTGATAAATAAGGTTAGTTTCTTGCTAAAATGTCAAGTTGTTTCTCTTCCAATTAAGTATTTGGACATCCTCTTGGAGCTAACCCTAGATTAGAGAGTACTTGGGCCCTAGTCATTGAAAGGGTAAAGAAGAAAGTGAGTGGATGGAAGAGAAACTTGCTCTCGAGAGCAGGGAAACTAGTTTTGACCAAGGCAATTCTCAGTAGTTTTCTAATGTATTATTTAGAAATTTTCAAAATGCCAAAAGGGGTTACTAGGAAATTTATTTCTCTTCAGAGTATATTCTTTTGGGGTAAGAAAGATAATAGGTCTATGGTTCATTTAATTAACTAGGAGGCGATCTAGAAACCAAAAAAAGGGTTGTTAAGGAGTTGGGAATTTGGTGATTACAAATGCGACTATACTTTTTAAGTGGTGGTGGCGGTATTCGGTTGAAGGTAATGCCTTTTAGAAATGAATTGTGTGTTCATGCCATAACTTAGATAGTTCCAAACCTTTGTATAAACAAAGGAAGGCAATAAGGTGGTTTCTGGGGAGGTATAAGTGGGATTAATGAGGTTAATGATACCATTAGCACCATGATTACGGCTAGAATTAGAAAAATTGTTGGAACGAGTACAATACC
The DNA here is from genome assembly GCA_031216125.1 of Dalbergia cochinchinensis. NCBI lineage: Eukaryota > Viridiplantae > Streptophyta > Magnoliopsida > Fabales > Fabaceae > Dalbergia > Dalbergia cochinchinensis. The sequence goes on from CM062371.1 coordinate 29,401,106, forward strand.
TAGTTTTGGGAGGATGTTTGGATTGGAAATAACAAACTAACAGATACATTTTTGAGATTATACTCAATGTCCTTGCAAAAGGAAACAAGTATAGTGGACTATGGTGAGCAGATACAAGACAAGCAGGAATGGAGGTTGAATTGGCATAGAAATCTCTTTCAATGAACTCCCTTTGATGGATGAGCTGAATAGGCTCATTAGCCAAATCTAGTTACAGCCATATGTGCATGATAGTGTAGTATGGCAATTTCACTCTTCAAATAGTTTTTCAGTCCATTCTTTTGTTACCACATTTTTTCAGATGCGTTGCGATAATTCCCATATTGATCCTCATTTAATTAGAGTGTGGTAATGGTGTGCTCCATCAAGGGCAAAATTATTTGTGTGGTTTGTTGTCATTGGAAGAATTAATACCAGGCAACGTTTGGCTTGGCTGAATATTATTAATAGTGTTGATTTCATATGTGTTTTTTTGTAAAATAGAGGAAGAATCTTTGTTACATCTGTTTTTCACTTTGTGACTTTTCATGAAGGATTTGGGATTTCTGTTATAATTTGTGGGGAGTTGATTAGGTTATGACCAAGGACCCTAAAGCAAATTTTGAAATGTTGATTGATTGTGCATTCTTGGGTAGGAGGCGGAAAGGTTGGAATAATTGTTTCTACGCTATTCTTCTTTCCATTTGGGAACAAAGGAATAGGATAGTCTTCCAAAAGGAAGAAATTAACTGGAAAAATTTTCTTTTTAACTTCATCCATAGACTATTGAATCGTAATTTGTTTTCTTGTAGAATCTTCTTTTGGTTGCATGTGATCGACATTAAAAGACGAAAGTAATTTCATTATTTGATTTGGTGATAATGGAGGTAGGGGGATTAAGAGTGATACACGAAAAGGTCTATTAATCAAAGGGGAAACTCTTGTATGAGATTTTGTGGGTGGATTCCTTGACAAATGGAAAACACGTGTGGTTTTTGCTAATGTATATATTATCTATGTTTTCTTTGTTAACAGGAAGTTCTTATTCATCATCTTGATACATGGATTGGTGTTTTGGGGGATGGAGTAATTCTCAAGCGATACACTATTAGGTATGTGAGTAAAGGGGAGTTCTGTGAGATTGAGGGTGGAGTAAATATTGAGCGATACACTGATGAGGGCTGCTGATTATGTATAGGAATATCTTTGTCTTGATCCACTCCACTTAGGAATATATTTGTCTTGAAATCTTTTATCACTTTGTACACACTGTTTGCTGAAGCTTTGAGAATATTATTCAAGCGATTGGGTGGTGCATCAAAAAACTCGAAAAAAAAGGGAAGTGTTAGTTATGGACCTGCTGCTTACCTTGGTATCTTGTCAGCAGAGAATCTACGAATGTGTTGTCTTTGAAAGCCTCATTCTTAATAGCATTGCGGAAGGGGATTATGGATTTTGAGATGCCTTTCACCAGCATTTTCAAGTTAAAGGCATAAATGATTTATGCTTTGGGTGGTTCTTAGAAATGGATAGATTTTTGTTTATTGGTCTTGTTAACCTTCTGTTTAGGCTTGAGATTATTTTGTTGGTTGCACCTTCTGTATTGGATTTAGTTAGATCATCTTATGAGGGGTTTAGCTTCTTAAGATTTGTTTTTCCTTTGTTGTTTTGTATTTCAGGTCTTGTCTCTGTTATTCTTTTACTTTTATTATTGTTGGCTGTAATGTGTAGCATGCTGTTTCTCTATACTATAATCACCCCCTCTTGTTAAGGTTGAGTATTTCATCATTTTTATAAAAAAAAGATAATAATTCAGTTATAACAGGATTACCATCGATTTATGCTCAATTAAAATTAGTCTTAAGAGAGAGAGAGTGTATGTGTGTGTACAATTTTAATAAATTATTTATCTTAAAAAATAAAACATATTTATCTAAAAAAATTAACCTTGCTAAGTCATTTTCATGATAAATTATACAAATTAATATGTTATAATTCAATTCAATTTTCTAATATATGTTTTTATCAATTTTTTTTAGAATTTATAGACGTAAAATCATGTGCATTGCACAAGTAAAAAACTAGTTTATATGGAAAAGAAACAAAGAGCTGGAAAGATAAACAACGTCTATGGTGTAAAGTATGAAGGTTATACAAATTTAATCAATTACTATTATGTTCAAATTGAAAATATTAATTTTGATATTAATATTGATATATATATATATATATATTGTAAATTCAACAATTATTATCGTTTAAATAATTTTTCAACATCGATAATATTAATTAATTTGTTTATCTTACGACATTGCAACTATAGGTTTAGATGTTATAACTATATATTTATTATATTTTATAAATCAATCTCATTTATTCTTTTCTAGTTGACAAAAATTTTATGGATTTAATGGTTCAAGAAAAAAATGATAAACCAATGAGGTGTTGATTCAAGTAGAAGGGACTTGAGTCCCTTAAGAACAAGATCATAGTTTCAATCCTAAGATTCATATGTACAAAAAAAATATAATTAGGAGATGTCTCACTTAGACTCTCACCTGTCGAATGAGGGGATAATCTAAAAAGAATGATGAATAACTTTAAAAAATATTTCCTAATATTCTTATAATTACTATATTATTTTTCTTTGGATATGTTATAATTACAAGATTATATCAAACTGAATCAATGAATTCATCGTATTAATTTACTTACATCTTAATTGTTTACTATGCTACTTGCGCAGAATTTACACCAGCATGTTCATGCAAATAAAGAAGGGTAAAGGGAGAGGAAAGAATAAAGGGTACAACCTTACCCATTTGAGAGTTTAAAATAAATAGAGTGGATGTTAATGCTGATTTGGATCCCATCTTAGTCTCTGAAATTAAAAAACTAATGATTGTATTGATTAAGTTGCAAAATTTGACTCAAGTCATCAATCCCTGAAGTGATTTAGTTAGTCCCAAAAGTATATCATTTCAAGGCCTAATGTGAAATGTGTTGCAAATAAATCATTAATTTATTGATTTTAGAGATTAAAGTGAAATGCACTTATAATATGAAAGGCCAAAATAAACATTCACTCAAATAAATAAAAGAAAAGAGATAGAATGTTTACGACATATTTTTATAAGTCTATCTTTTATTTAAATAATTAAATATAATTAATATATTTTGGAATATATAATATTAATTTTAAAAGATAAAAGCAATATTAGAAGGAAGGAATAGATGGGATAAATTTAATTTCTTTCTTACTACAAGCACAAACAACTCTAAAATATAAAATTTTTTGGAGGATTTATTAAATTTTTTTTTTATTTTTATGTTTTACAAAACTCATAACAAAAGAAGAAAATAGTATACTAAATATTTCCATTCCATTTATTCTCTTTTTAGAGTACTACTTGCATTTTGGTCCTTGAAAAATTTTGTGACATCAATTTAATTTTTGGAATATTTTTTACATGAAATAAGTCTCTAAAGATGATGTATGTGACATCATAGAAGTTGTTTGATATTAAATGGGTTTCTAAAATTTAAAGTGCACACCAACTTAATTACTAAAAGATTAGAAGACATTAAGTATGTCTTTAATTTTTTTTTTTCAGCAAGACTAAGGTGATATCATATTCAACTTTCAATGATCTATTTGATATAATAAATTTTGTATTTTTTTTTATTTGGATACGAAGATAAAATGTGAGTGTAGAAAGTATAAAGAAAAAATAAAAAGAAAATTGTATTTTTTTGTTTGATTGGATAAATAGAAAAATAAATATAATTGTATTTAAATGAGAACTTTGCCACTTCTTCCACTTTTCTACAATAAATATTGTTATTTCAATACTTAAAAGTGTGTATCTAATTGAGACACCCATTATCACTATTGGATGTGATAGATTGATGGAGAAAGTGGAAGGCCACAATCACATCCAATAGTGATGGAGTGAGTGTCTCAATATATCTATTTTTGGGTGTTGAAATGTAAAAAAGTGAAGAAAGGGTAATCGTGAACAATTAGAATTGATGAAAACACCCTCACCATTTTCTTCTCATCCATTTTTGGTGATTAAATTAGTATTACAAAAATAGTGAGGATCAAATTCATTTTTCATTCTTTCAAAATCTCAATTGTATAGGGGCACATTCAAACCACACCAAGGCGAATTATGCAATGCTCCCTATAAAGTAAGGAGCACCACACACCAAGTTATCTAAAGGCTATCATGAAAGGGTGCATTGAAACATAAAAAGCATATGATTCACTTTAAATTCCTCTCTCTCCCTCGTATGTACCATCCTGTCTCCTTTGCCTAGCTCCTTCTCCAACCGTCTGCCCTCACTTTGGTGGCATGAAACCCATACCAACAACACCCACCACCTCACCAGAAATTTGTGCCGGTGGAAAGATCCTCTGTCGTATTGACTTCTTGAGACTAGTCTATATTCATGGGTCATAGAATTCATTTTGATCTTGTTGACTACTTGCTACTATGCGATGGTTGTTACTAGTTGTTTAGAGTAGCATGAAACGTGGGGAAAAAGATGGTTGATGAATACTGGATCATAATAACCTTGTTGCAACTTGGAATATAATCATGTTTTGATGATAAATATTCATGTGGTTTGTGCATTGCAAAATTAAATTGTTTTTGTAATAATTTAAAAGTGAAAAGAGACAGATGCCTCATCTTTTGAATCTGGATAATACTTTACTTGGAAGGCAAAATAGAGGAGGAGGGGCTACTTCTTCTTCGGAGCTGTCACTCACCCCAATAGCATTTACGACTCTACACCTTAAACTTGTATTTCCCCAACAGTTCTAATCTTCCATAATAAAGAAATTCATCTAAGGCAGCATTTTATTCAACAAATGAAAAATGGAACTTGAATACTTTATCCTTGATTCAATTGTGTTCTAGAATTTTTTTTGGCTTAATTATGTGTGCAAATTAGATCAAAGGGTCGCAAGATCACTCATTGTTCGTATTTTTCATTTGGGGATTCATTCATTTGGAGTAATATGTGCATCCAGATTCCACACTTCACATATATTCTATTAAATAAAATCCCCTCACCAAATAAAAATGCAAGGAAGCCAAATAAATTCTACACTTGGATCATGAGGGTTTCATTGAATTATGGATAGAAAAGGTTGTGGAATGGCTTGTATTTGAAGAAGGGGTATGTAGACTATGAATTTTCCTCTAACAAGCTTGTTAGAGTCAATGATTGGAGAGCTTGTTTCCAATTCTTCCACGAAGTAGGGGTGGTGATTGATGGTAGCAGTGATTTTGCCACTGTTTATACCTGTACCTTTAAAGGAGAACCTAAACACAAATGGGTCTAACATATGGGATAAGACTAATGTGTCGACACTCTTTTGTTTTTCTTTTTATGGAGAAGTGAATATTAATAAAAACTTGCAAACCTAGAACAAAAAACTTGTAAATTATATTGTAAAAACTTTTAAATCATGCTATAAAAACTTGTAAACCATACTGTAAAAACTTGTAAACCATAATAGAAAACTTGTAAACCTATGACACATAATATCTACACTAGGTTCACAACACCTGTAAAGAAGTTTCAAATAACTTGTAAAATAGCCCTTGAAATCTTGTAAATGTAAACAAAAAAACTTGTAAACCATATTGTAAAAGCTTGTGAACCATGTTGTAAAAACACACAAACCGTGATAAAAAACTTGTAAACCTGCGACATACAATACCTCTGCACCAGGATACTTGTACAAATTGTTTGATTATCATCGTGACTATCATAATTTCATTTGTAATTAATTATTTGGAAGATTGATTATTGTATTTTCAAATTCAACCAATTCTATTATATTGATTTCAATCATAGCTAAGAAAGAAAAAATAAAAATGAAAATGAAAATATTTGTAACTCGTTTATTTTTCTTAGCTCATTGTATAGAGGATTGCTTATGATGATTGAAAGTGACAGTAGTGCTAAACTTGAAAAGAAAATTTGTAAACCTAGAATAAAAAAACTTGTAAACTATGTTGTAAAAATTTATAAACCATGCTATAAAAATTTGTAAACTTATAAATCTGTGACACATAATACCTCTACACTAGGTTCACAAACCTGTAAAGAAGTTTCAAATAACTTGAAAATAGCTCTTGAAAACTTGTAAACCTAGACTAAAAAACTTGTAAATCATACTGTGAAAACTTCTAAACTATGTTGTAAAAACTTGTAAATTGTGATAAAAAACTTATAAACCTATGACACACAATACCTTTGTAGTAGGATACTTGTACAATTTGTTTGATTCTCATTGTGACTATCATCATTTCAGTTGTAATTAATTATTAGGAAGATTGATCATTATATAAATTTCAAATTCAACCAGTTCTATTATATTGATTTCAATCATAGTTAAGAAAGAAATAAGACAAGGAAAATATTTGTAACTCTTTTTTCTTTTTTTTTTCTTTGCTCGTCAAACCTAGTTTCTCCATTGTCATTGTGCTTTCCTTTTTAGAGGGATTTTCAAAATCTGACTTATAACATTTAGATTCTATAAATCTATGCAAGAGATTTGAAATGGTAAGTGCATTATATGCAGCTCTCATTCTTTCCAACCAAGGGTGAACAAGAAAACTATGCTTTATTTTAATAATTCGACAAAAGTCACTAGAACAATCATATAAATGACGAATAATGTGAAATATTGAAAACTTTAGTGTTTGTACCATCTTGTCTTATGATATATAATGATCGAATCATAAATGCTGGGCTACAATTAGTCAATTACAAAGCAAGAATGCTTTTGGCTATTTTCTTATGGCAAACAGTGATGGCTACTTTGCCACTGGCACACATTTTTGGCGAGGTGGTAGGTGGTGTACCGGCAAGGGTTTCATGCCACCAAATTGAGGGCAGACGGTTGGAGAAGGAGCTAGGCAAGGAGACGGGATGGTAAATATGAGGGAGAGAGAGGAATTTAAAGTGAATCATATGTTTTTTGTGTTTCATGGCACTTTTTGGTCATAGCCTTTAGATAATCAAGTGTGTGGTGCTCTATACTTTGTATGGAGCATGGCAACCTTTGCCGTGTTAGGATACTAAACTTGTAACTGGTTAAGTTAGGATACATGAAAAATTCCAGATTTTCTAAAGCCACCTCTTGTCTTGTTTAATATTACCAGTTGCATTCACCCCTTTTTCACATTCATATATTCATATATTAAATACAATTTAAATGTGGCTAGTTTTGATTTTGCTTATATGCTAAAACAAATAGTAAATAGACAATTGCGTATAAATTAACACTACTATTTATTGTATATTTACAATATTGTTCATTATTATCACAAGTAATATACCAATGTGAATGAAACCAAGATATATATATATATATATATATATATATATATATATATATATATATATATATATATGTGTGTGTGTGTGTGTGTGTGTGTGTGTGTGTGTGTGTGTGTGAAGTTGGTTATAATAGTTAGTAAATATTTTAATAATTGTTGATGCAAAAAAGCTTGTAGAGTTTAATTTATATGCATTGATAATGTTTTGATTAATTGAATAATTAATACCTAAAATTGGAACCATCCAATTAGAGTCAATTAATTCCTTTTTTTACTTGGGTAATTAACACTGAAATTTGAAAACATAATTCTTTATTGCTCAAAAGTAAAATTATATGAAATACAAGAATTCAATTGAAAGTAATCTTTACCGCATGTTTTACATCCTTCTATCCTTAGTCTTCACTCTTACATGATTTTTTACTGAGTCAAGTCACTTTCGCACATTTCTTGCTTACAATTTCATACTACATAGCATAGCTCAATTATAAATTAACCAAAGAAATAAATTCTCTCTTGCAAGCTGTAATTTACAGCATTCAATTGATTATTCAATACATGTAATGGAGATTTTGAATTAAGAGGAATTTTATGCATACCAATTAGAAAGATTTAATCATTTTTTTGACAAACATATTAACTAAATAAGTTTCAAAATATTAATATGCAAATAAAATGTGTTGATTACAACATAGAAAACACAGAAAAAGTTTTAGTGCTCTTTTTCATTGTAATTTTATTTTACTCATATTTATTATTATTCTTCTGCCTTTTTCTTTCCTAATTAATATTAACTCTCCACTATAGGAATATTATTTTAAAATTCATCTTTTACTTGAATATTAGTATATAAGTAATTAAAAATCAATAACATTATCTTATTTATTTATTTTATGAATTCTAGGTATGTTTTTTCACACCTGCCGAAATCAAAGTAATTAAAAAGAGAAATCAGATTTATTTTTTACAATTGCTTTTTTCCCCTATAAACCTTTGCTAGTTTGTAGCGTCTAGCGTATTAAGACTAAAAGGTGTAAATGAATATTTTATAATGCTTTTTAAAGAAATTAAAATATAATAATCAATAAGTAAATACTATAAAATTTGTCCCTAAAAAATACTTGAAATTAATAATATTGGGAGTGAGAAATGGTGAAAAGTAAAGATTAATTAGATAGGAGAAAAAAATCACATGGCAATTAATGTGCATGAAACAAAATTACCAAATAATCCTAAACTAACATGTTTCATTAAATAAAATCAGTGATTTATTGGTCCAAAAAAATATCTAGCATTTTCCTATATATATATATATATATATATATATATACACACACATACATGTTCAATAAATAGATTATCAGTTCCAATTTTATTTTTGTCGAGTATTTTTATATTTGCCATACTCCCTCTAATTAGTCTAAAGTATCATGGTCATGGGGCTCACTACGTATATTTTGGCCCATCTCAATTATGTCAAATAGCCCTCTTAGTTTATATATGAAACAAAAAAATGCAAAATTTTTGTGTTGCTTTTCACCAGGCTTAGACACAGTTTTTGTCAACCTCAGAAAATGAATTTATACGGGCAACAAACGCAATACTTGTTTTTTATAGGGAATAAAAAACGGTTAAAAAAGAAGGCCTACAACTGGTCAAAAATTAAAGCCCTATGAGATACCAAAACATTCTAGCCCCACCCTAAAAGTCACCCAAGTTATAAGAGTCAAACATGCACTAAACGACGGGCCCATGTCATCACTGGCAGCTATCATTATCTCGTTCCACTTTTGGAAATTTTGCTCTCCCATTTCCATCTTTTTAGATGCCCAGGACACATATAGCTACGAAGCTATGGCCATAATAGTTTTATAAGACGTACAAGAACACCTGTGATTTGTGTGGGTGGCTTCTTAAATGCTCCTTTCAAGTTCGTGACGGTTGAGTAAATTATAATTCGACCATGGGTAATTGTTCATGACTCATTCAGTGGCCAAGATTAGAGAATGTCCAATTCGATTTGGACTGACGGGAGTCGAATAAATTCGATGACACATGTCTGTTAATGAGAGTGTGAACTTTTTAATTAGATAAATGTTAAGTCAAGCAAGATAAGAGGAGGTAGAGACTCAACAACGAGATAGATTTGCAAAATGAAAATATCCCTTGACGAGAGAAGCACGTACTTGAAGAGATCGTGGTTCATGGGGTGCAAGTAAGCAAGGAAGCTGAGCTAGCATGCCAAGCCAACCAAAATGAAGAATTAGTAGTCTATTAATAAAATTTTAGTATAGGATTTGCCTATAAATAAGGGCCTTGAGCTCAATTGTAAGCATTCAAATTCGCACTCACACTGAATTTCAGACTGCCCAGTCACTTTAGTACAGAGTAGCTAACGATAGTTTTTTAGTGAGAATTGTTTCTTTTTCTTTAAGTGAATTTTTTTTTTCTTTTCGATCAAAGTTTTACTTTTATTTTACTTTCCTTACTCGTTTATTTTGTTTCTTTTAGAACCCGAGTTTTCTTCTAATCTTCTTTTGCCGAAAATCTTTCAACACTTCACTCAAACCTATCCTTATAAATCAACATGAATTGATTCCCTTTTCTTAATTGAGATTTGGAATAAAAAGTGTTACAACTGTCATATTTTGGCAGTAGTCACAAAAAATACAAAAATCAAATTGGCATATCCAGTGGGACCTAGGTTATGTGTTTATGCATATAAGAAGTGCACATTATTGTCAAGTTCTATGACAAATTCATATTTTTCTAGTGATCCAAGTACACCTTCAGATATTGGAGGTGGAAATGGGGACGCAAATTCTACAAATATGCTAAATATGAATAGTAAGCCTCAAGGACGAATGAGTGTACGCCCATTAATTAGGAATCCTACAAGATTTTCGACTCCAATGGTTTCAATGGGTTGCCACCTAGTTATACCCCTCTAGTACCTACGAATCTAGTTACTGTGACTCAAACAGGGCCAATACCTAATTGATACTCTAACCCATTGTTTTTTAATCCATTTTACCCATTTTATACGAGAAGCCTCCTTTTGGAGCACCATCAATGCTATTAATGCCACACCCAAAAGTTATGGCAAGGCCTATGGCAAACATCAGAGATATAAATTCTTTTGAAAGTTCTAGTGTGGCTATGACAGATCCCTAGTTTGGCACAAACATAGTCCCTAATCCTCGGTGCTCTATATCATCTTCTGTAGTGAATAAAAGAGGGCTTTCTAGTAGTCAAAGTGTTGGGATAAATATTGTTTCGATAGTAGAGAGGACTTAACCCGTTGAGGCTGGTCGAATTTTTCCTACCATGACTAGGGAAATGCCATAAAATACGACAAGCCCTACTGTTGAAACATTAGTCACTTTTAGGTAGCAAGTGGAGGAAAGTAACCATGATTTGGTGGATGAATCTGTTGACCTAACAAATGGCTACTGTTTTGAATCCCATTATTGAATCAAATAATAGATGCTTCGACGCCATTAACAGACAAATTAATAGGATGGTTGAGGCCTTACACGTGGATGAGGAAAACTACCCAAATGATCCATTTGTAAGAAGGATTAGAAACATGCCTCGTATTACACCCCATTTGTTTGACCCAGAACCAATACCCTTCCTAGATCCTAGACCTCTCTAAACTTTAGAACAAGAGAATGTGAGGATGGTTGGTCACATTGAAGACCCAGATGATGTGGTTTGTCAAAATGTGGCTAAAACTATAGAGCAACTTCTAATAAATAGGTTTGGTTTTAACATGGGAGTTACAAACTAGTCTTATTTTGTGTTGCGTTTTTCCTAATGAGTCCACAGTGGAGCATATACCTAGATACACTATAGAGTTAGGCAATTTGACGTCTAATGAGTTATTGAAAATGAATTTTTTTCCCTAATTCATCTGCTAGAAATGCTTTTAGATGGTTTTCTAACTTATGGCCTAACTCTATGACTTCAGAGGGAAATGAGAGTCAACCTGACTAATCTTTTGTCTATAAGGAGATACCCTAGAGAACTATCGAGGATTAAATTGCTCATTTTCAACATATGAAAAGTAGGTGTTACATACCAATTCTAGAACCCAAATTAATTAAAATGATTGTTAATGGGATTGAGTTTAGTATTAGGAAAAAGCTTGTTAATCAGCAATTCCAAGACTTAGCCCAATTCTTAGTGAGAGTCAGGCGAATAGAAAATGTAAGAATAGGAAAAGAATGTATCAGAAAAGGTACCATGAAAGAAAGAGTACCTTATGTGGATTATAATGTGTAAGTTATAGTTTCTAAAGTTTTTGATTCAGAAACTATCATTATATCAAAATAAAAGGATCTTGAAATTCATGATTCTCACATAATAAATTTATGGAGTCCAAGAACATAACTTGATCCATAATGAAGATAAAGAAACACCAAATTGAGAAAATTACAAATTGTGTAGAAACAGGTTTCTATTCCTTGACCTTCTCTTTACTCTCTTCTTTCATTAGTGATGGTAGAGAAATGAGAAGAGACTTCAATGGTAGGAATAGGACCAGTTAATGGAATAAAAAAAACTTTCATAAGCCAACTTCCATCAAGTTGGTAACTACCCCAATAATTTCCCTTTTATTCATTTATTACTTATTTATTAAACCAATAAAATAAGGCACATATTTAATGCCACATGAGATATATTTTCTTACATTCTCCCACTTGGCTCATGTGTCATTATTTCACCTTATGGTTTAATAAATATAAATATCATAAGCAATTACACTTGCTATATCATTCATCATGATTAAGAATAAAACTAAAATGAGTCATGGCAGTTGTACATCATTTAACTGACATAGTCCTTTCCATGTACTACAAGGTTAGTCTCATCCTTAACATGATCTATAAGTGGGAAGCACATAATATTATTGGTCCAACAATAATGTCTTCATCAAAGACAAAACCTGTTATCATTATTCTGACTCTATCATGTATACAACCTCAGAAACAAGTAACACAGAAACATCTATTCACGAGCTCAAAGAGTCAAAGTACATAAAACACAAACAACATCATAATATATACAATAATGCTATTTAGCAATAATGCCCATTCTTTCAACATGTGCACTGAATGTTTTGGGTGGTAACCCTTTTGTTAATGGATCAGCAACCATGAAGTCGGTGCTAATGTGTTCTATTGACACTTTTATGTTTCTGTACTTCTTCTTTAATGACAAAGTATGTCAATTCCATATGCTTAGCACCTTTAGAATACTTGTCATTTTTAGAAAAGAAGACTGTTGTAGAATTATCACAATAAATTTCAGTGGCCTAGCAATACTGTCGACTATTCCAAGCCTTGAAATAAAGTTCTGCAACCACTTAGCCTGAACCATGGCCTTAAAACATGCCATAAATTGAACGTCCACGGTGGAAGCAGCAATGATTGACTGCTTTGTACTTTTCCATGATATCGCTCCTCAGGCTAAAAGATACAAATAACCAAATGTGGACTTACTTGTATCTACACAACTGGAAAAATCTGAATCTGAATATCTAATCACCTCAAGATGATCAAATCTCCTATAAGTAAGCATGTGATCTTTCGTCCCTTGCAAATATCTTAAGACTTTCTTTGCAGCTTTCCAATGATCTAATGGTATTTGCCAAGCATACCAACTACAAAGCTGATATCTGGCCGAGTACATGTTTGAGCATACATCAAACTCCAACAATAGATGCATACGGAATTTCTTCCATCTGTTTCCGTTCCAAATCATTCTTTGGACATTGCATGGGACTAAATTTGTCTCCTTTTTGAATTGGAACGGGTGATGCTGGGCACTTTTTCATTCTAAATCTCTCCAAGACTTTATTAATATATGCTTTCTGAGACAAGCCTAACAATCCCTATGATCTATCCCAAAATATTTCTATTCCAATCACATAACTTGCCTTACCCATATCTTTCATTTCAAAGTTACTAGAGAGAAACTTCTTAGTCTCACTAAATAAACCAAGGTCACTAGATTCAAGTAAAATGTCATCAACATACAGGACCAAAATATGAACTTACTCCCACTGACCTTTAGATATATACACCGATCAATAGTGTTTTCCTTAAATCCAAAGGACATGGCAGTGTCATTAAACTTGAGATACCATTGGCGGGAAGCCTGTTTAAGTCCGTATATTGATTTCTTAAGTTTACACACCATATGTTCTTTGCCCTTGATTGACAACCCCATTGGTTGATCCATATAAACATCTTCCTCTAAATTCCCATTTAGAAAGACAGTCTTCATGTCCATTTGATGCAGCTCTAAGTCATAATGAGCTACCAAAGGCATGATAATCCTGAATGAATCTTTCTTGGAAACTATTGAGAATGTCTCCTTATAATGAATGCCATCTTTCTGAGTAAAACCTTTGGCAACAAGACAGGCCTTGTAGCGTTCAAGGTTACCATGAAAGTCACATTAGTCTTAAAGACCCATTTACACCCAACTCTCTTGTACCCTTCGGGTAATTCTATAAGGTCCCTTACACTATTATGTTCCATTGATTTAAGCTCATCTTTCATGGAGTTTAACCATTTGTCAGCATTATCATAGTCCATGGCATGGGAAAAAGAAACTGGATCATTATCAACACTTAGTTATTCTTTGACTCATGTAGGTAAACCACATAATCATCCAGAATAGCAGATCTTCTTTCTCTTTGAGACCTTCTTAAAGCTATTTCCTATGGTTGTTCTATTATTGGCTCATTGTTAACTATGGGATCAAGAACTTGTTTTTCTTCTTGATTGTTATACAGTTCAACAACATGAGGAACAACAAGTCTAGAGTTAGAAGCACAAGGAAGAGAAAATTGTACTCTAATTTCCTTAATTTCCATATTTTGTGAAGCTTCACTCCCACTGGTCTCACCATTTTCAATGAACCGAGCATTTCCAGTTTTAACAATTCTTGTAATATGGGTAGGATAATAAAATCTATAACTTTTAGATTTTGTTGGATAACCAGTGAAATATCTACTGATTGTTCTTGCATCCAGTTTCTTTTCTTGTGGATTATAGCCCTTATTTCTGCCTGGCATCCCCAAATATATAGGTTCCTTAAAATAGGTTTCCTACCAGTCCATAACTTAAAAGGAGTTTTGGGAATTGCCTTACTAGGAACCCTATTCAACAAATACATGGTAGTTTTTAAAGCATACATCCACAATGATAGGGTAAAGATGCATTACTCATCATGCTCCTAACCATTTCTATTAATGTTCTGTTACGCCTTTCTAATACACCATTTTGTTCTAGTGTACCTAGTATTGTGTCTTGAGCACATATGTCACGCTTTTCTAAAAATTTAGCAAATGGACATGGGTGTTGTCCAGTTTCATCATATCTTCCAAAATATTTACCACCTCTATCAAATTTGACAATTTTCACCCTTTTATCTAACTGCCTTTCAACTTCATTCACATAAATTTCCATGGCATTAACTACTTGAGATTTATCATGCAGTAGATAGACATAACCATAATGTGAATAATCATCAATAAAGGTGATGAAGTATCTTTCTTTATTGATAGAATTTACATTAAATGGTCCACAAATGTCAGTATGTATTATTTCAAGAAGCTGGGTACTTCTTGTGGCTCATTTCTTTGTCTGTTTTGTTTGCTTTCCTTTGATATAATTCACACAAATATTGACATCAGTGTAATCCATATCTGGAAGGATGTTATTCTTTATCAACCTTTCCATTCTTTCTTTGGAAATATGATCCAATTGTTTATGCCACAAGTAAGCAGAACGGTCATTCACCAAACTATGTTTAGTGCCAACATTATGATGCAAGGTCATAAGTGTTTTAGCATACCAACTGTCTAATTTCAATTTATATAAACCATCACAAAGTACACTAGATCCAATCATATAGGTATGCTTAAACAAACTAAAACAACCATAAAGGAGTATCCAGCTACATCAAGTTTAGACAAAGAAACCAAATTTCTAGAAATACTAGGTACATAAAAGGTTTCCAACAAATCTGAATAATGTCCAATGTCTAGGATTAAACGATAAGTCTCGACAGCTTCCACTAGAATTTTCTCTCCATTGCCCATGTAGACAAACTTTTCATTTTGGCTTATGGTTCGGGTTGTAAGGAATCCCTACATCGTATTAGAAGCATGAGTTGTACATCTAGAATCAATCCACCATGTATTATGGGAAACTACAGTTAAATTTTATTCGAAACATACATAAGCATTAAGCTTATTACTTTTCTTTTCGAACCAAGCCTTTCTCTTTAAGTAATCATTCTGGAAGTGTGCAGATTTTCCATAGAAATGACATTTTTTTAATTCTTTTTTTTTTTTGGATTTGAAAGAGGACTCAACAACCTTTGATGGCCCCTTTCCCTTTCCATGTTTCTTTTCAACTTTCTTTCTAGCTCCCTGATGGTTCATATAATGAATGGAGTGGTTTCCCTGATTCTTAAATCTGGTTTGCTCTTGAACTAACATACTGTGCAATTCATGCACATTCCATTTATCCTTCATGGTGTTGTAGTTCATTTGGAAAGGACTATACTCAGATGGTAATGAGTTCAAAATGAATCGCACAAGGAAATTTTCATCCACTATCATTCCCAATGACTTAAGTCTTGTTATAATGTTTGTCATTTCAATGACATGCTTATGCATTCTACGAGAATCATCAAACTTCATGGTGGTTAAAGTAGTCATTAATGTCCCAGCAAGAGACTTATTAGTAGTTTGGGAGCTCTCTTCCACAAATTTCATAAATTTTTTAGCACTTTCAGTTTTGGGAAGAACAGATTTGATGTTACTTACTATGCTCATTCACATAAACATGAAGCTTAGCCTGTTTGACCTTTCCCAAGCTTTATAATGGGCTTTCTCTTCATTGCTACTATCATCAGTAATAGCTGTAGGTTTCTCAACTTGCAATGCTAAATCAAGATCTAATACACCAGGGTGGAATTGGACTTGTTTACACTAATAAAAAAAATTCAGTCCATTAAAAATTGGAACAAATGTAGCATGCGAATGTAATGATATAGGGACAGTTACTGCAATTAACACATGCTTAACATTAATGCTTTGAGTCATAAAATAACATACCATATAGATTCAGATAACAAAAATTTATACATTCAATGTATATCAATGCTCTCCTTTGGGTGATACATCAACATACAATTAACATAATGATGCTAATAAATTTAAACATTATTTGGAACTAATACATGCACTAATTAGAAATAATTATTATCTTTGGATATATATAAAAAACTAATAGTACACTTACACTACCACCAATCATGTTCAATAATTATAAGAACAATTAATCAACCTTTGGGTGATCCTTAAATGCCTTATAACAATGAACTTCAATTTACTCATACATAAATAATCATCATTTCACATGCATTCTAAGAGTAATTGAAATAAAACATCATGAATTTGGAATTATTAAACAACTTTCAGATTTGACCACTTTGGTGATTACCAAATCTCACATACAATAATTCCAAATCCAAATATTTCATGCTTTTATAGCCTTTATAGTAAAATAAATTTATTGCTTTCGAACTCTACATAATCTTCTATGATGCATGTTATATATACATCACATATACAATGACTAACTAATAACTTTGAAGCAAATAAAATAAGCACAAGCATACAATTCTTTTTTACTTTCTACTTGCTTGTTTTCTTTCTTTTTGCACTAAACTAATGATTTGTGCCATTTGCTTATCCTTTCCTTTTACACTAAACATGCACAACAGTGAGAGCAAAGTACATCTTTTCGAAAAGCAAGTTTATTGCAAAATGAATGTAAACTTGTGCAACAGTGATGGAGAAGAATACTTGTGTAACAGGATTTATCTCTCAATTCAATAATGTAGCGGAAACAATATCATAAATTGCATCACATTAAAATTCTCAATTTCAAGGGTTCATATAAAATGGGGAAACTATCATCATTCATGGACAATCATAAATTTCACAACAAAGTTCTAATACCACATGTAAGTTATAGTTTTTAAAGTTCTTGATTCAGAAACTATCATTATATCAAAATAAAAGGATCTTGAAATTCATGATTCTCATATATAATAAATTTATGGAGTCCAAGAACATACCTTGATCCATAATGAAGATAAAGAAAAGATTACAAATTGTGCAGAAATGGGTTTTTATTCCTTAACTTTCTCTTTAGTCTTTTTTTTCATTAGTGATGGTAGAAAAATGAGAAGAGACTTCAATCATAGGAATAGGACCAGTTAATGGAATAAAAAACCTTCATAAACTAACTTCCATCAAGTTGGTAACCACCCTAATAACTTTATTTTTATTCATTTTATTATTTATTTATTAAACCAATAAAATAAGACGCATATTTAATGCCGCATCAGACATATTTTCTTACATAATGAGCATGGCAAAAGTGAGGAGGAAAATAGTGATACTAAGTTTTTTGCTAGAATGGCTAAGTTACAGCCTGGTCCTCTTTATGTGTGTCTATCATCAAAACCTGTAAAAGGAAAGGATAATGCTTCATCTAGTGCAAAGCCTATACTTCCAACATTACAAAAGATAATTTTTTTTTTGATATTCTTGTAAAAGATAAGCAACTCATTCCTAAGGAGCATAAAATACTTCTTGTTAAGGAAATCAAGAATAAGAAGTATTATAAATGCCATTATAGAACTTTCCATTCTACCAAGGGGCCATATTTAGCAAACCTTGAATGAAGGAAGACTGAAATTTGAAGAGAAGAATCATCCATCCATGAAAATTGACAATGACCCTTTTGAGGTCAATTCGAGCTTTGTTGAGCCCGTGTTCTTTTTTGTGAACATGATGAATGCCTCTAATAGCCTAGGGATGGTTCCTTCTATGATGGAGACTTTGTAGCCCCAATAATACCCTATCCTTTATGTCATAACGTCCTGGAAGGGGCCTCGCGATGAGAAAAGAGATTTATTTTCAAAAGGTAAATGGTTTTCAATGGAGTCATTGTCGATTTTTATTTATAGTAAAAATTGAAAAACCCCTTTTAATTTGGCAAAATTGGTCTTTTAAGATAAAATTGGATTCGGTAGTCTAATCATGATTAGAAAAGGGTGGAAACTTAATTCAACTACACCTTTAATACATCCATCTCACAGCAGTTACTCAAAGTTCATTGTGCAAATTAAACAATAACTTTAATAATTTTATTTTCCCCTAAAAGAGGAATTAAAGCAAAAAATAGTCACAAAAAGAGAAAACAAATTTAAGAAAATTTAATTTTGGCTTGACAGAAAATATCCGCTCCTACGTATCTTCCAGTGCAATAAGGAACTCAAAGTCACGTAGTTCTTTTATAAAATGATTATGTGTTGAGTTGATTTTATTTGACTTTTCTTTAATTTTTATTTTAAAAAGAAATTAAAAAAATGACTAGATGATAACCCAAACAGTGCAAATAGTTAAAAGGGTTTAAAAACAATGGATCCCAAAATAATCTTAGAAATATTAGAGTGAGTCCAGATATTTGATCTAATTCAACAAAGCAACATTCACAAACCATCCTTTATCCCTTTCAGTGTTTCTTTTTTTTTTTTAATGTTATACGTTAAAAATAAAAATGGAGTTAAGCCAATTAAGGAAAAGAACTACTAAACTTCAAAACAAATGGCAAGCTTTGTACATCGAATTTTAGCACAAAAAGGGACGAGCCTTTCATATGAAAAAAAAATGTTTGCATTAAAAGCAAGGTCTCATTTATTTTTTTTGTACGAAGGAAAAAATGCTACTAAACAATGAAAAGACTAAAACATGAAGGAGGCATGGATTTATTCAAGGAATAAAAATGCCAAAGCTAAGATGATACGTTACCAGACTAGTGCACCCAAAATGAGAAGTATGGAATGCACACCGCTTCAATTATTTCTCGAGTAAAGTGTCATTTTGTTTCCTGAAATTGTATACGTGCTTTACTTCTAGTCCTTGATATTTCGAAATTAACTCTATAGTCCCAGAAATTGCATTCTGTGGTCGCTTTAGTTCCTGGTCAAACAACCATATGTTAGCTGTTACATTTTGCACACGTGGCACGTTAAGTGACATATGGCATGCCACGTGTCAATGACGTGTTGATGATGTGTCATGATGATCCCACATGGCATGCCACGTGGTATGCTGACGTGGCATCAAATCAAAATATATTTAGATTAGTCCCTGAAATTTAAATGTGTCAAAATATAGTCTCTAAAATTTATCAAAAAAGTCTTGAATCCCAAATTTCTCCTATTTTATTTCATAAAATTTAAATTCTTAATATTTATTAAATCTACTTATTTCTCTCTTATTTTCACACCCTACATAAACAAAGATCTCTTTAACATGGAATAACAATAAGAAGATAATATATCATCAACAAGTTATTGTTGTTAGACAAGTAGGAAATAATTTAATCCCTCATAAAGATGAGAATATGTTGGGGGAAAGTAATCATAAATGTTATATTCTAAGTCGATGACATTGTATTTGCTTTATTCGCATCAACATCCCAAAGAGGTGGTCATTCCCTATGACCCACTATTTTCGAAGTGGAATAAGAGACACAATTATTTATTTGAGCTCGATTAAAATTCTCATATTTAAGATGATTTGCGAGTACATTTGACATTAAGGTAGAGTTTCTTTTCATTGCCATGCTAGATTTTTTTTTTATACTAAATTATTTCCTAAATTAAAATTAAAATATTCCAAAAAGGCCCTTGAGAAACTCAATCCATGCTTGATAATATAATGTTTCCCTTGAATCCTATTTTTAATATTTTAAAACCTATTTTATTCCAAGAAACGTAATATAATAGCTAATAAATTAATTATCTTATCCAAATATGGAGTGTCTCAAATTTAGACTAATCAGGCTTTTAATTATGTTTAGGATATTTAAAAATTTAGATTATTTAAATAGGGTGTGAAAATGGTAGAGAAATAAATGGGTTCAAGAATTATCGAGGATTTAACAAAAGAGGAGAAATTTGAGATTTGAGACTTTTTTGACACATTTTAGAAAATTTTAAGGACTATTTTGATACATTTAAAATTTCAAGGACTAATCTAAACCAATTTTGATCTGATATCATTTTAATAAAATGTAACTGTTGACTGACTGTTGTTTGACCAAGGACTAAAGTCATCTATGGAATGCAATTTCAGGAACCAAAGAGTTAATTTTGAAATTTCAAGGATTAAAGTGAAGTACACTTATAATTTTTAGGAACTGAAGTGACACTTGTTATTTCTTTCTCACACTGTACCTTTGGTTTCGCAGTTCTTCTTGTCCCCTTTGATTCACTAACAAAAACTATTTATACACATATTTTATCTTAATGTAATTAATAATTGAATTATTTAACTAGATACTAATTGATACTAACTAAAGAAATAAAATCAAATTAATTGATAAAATAAATCAGAGTAGAATCAATCAATGAACTCTAAATAAAATCAATTTTAAAAAGGATAATTGTTAGAAAGATTTGACCTTTTATTTTTTATTTTTTAGCCTTTTTTCTTTTTTTTCAATTTTCAATTATTATTATTTTTTATTTTTTTGGAACATTTGGACTAAGATGAATTATTTAAACATGGACTAAAAAGAATTTTTTTAATTTTTTCAACTTTTTTGGATTC
Source organism: Dalbergia cochinchinensis (assembly GCA_031216125.1). NCBI lineage: Eukaryota > Viridiplantae > Streptophyta > Magnoliopsida > Fabales > Fabaceae > Dalbergia > Dalbergia cochinchinensis. The sequence goes on from CM062371.1 coordinate 29,422,169, forward strand.
ATAGAAAAAAAAAATTGCAACCTGACCAAAATTGGGTGCTGACAGTAGCCCCTTTGCTTGGTTTTTTAATTTAAAAGGACAAGCAAACTAAAAAGCAATCAATTTTATTCGAGTCAATTTTTTTTGTTTTAACTTATTTACAAGGCAACAACATTTCAATCCTAAGCTTTCACAATACTTAGGAAAGTGTTGGCATTGCAATTGAAGGCATCACAATACCTTCAATAGGATGAGTAAGCGTCACAATACCTATAATGGATAAAAATAAGGCTTCACAATACCTCAAAAGGATAGGGAAAACATCACAATACCTTCAAATTGTTGAGTAGGCATCACAATACCTACAATAGATAAAAATGAGGCTTTTCAAGACCTCAAAATGATAAGGAAGGTATCACAATACATTCAACAGATTGAGTAGGCGTTACAATACCTACAATGGATAAAAATGAGGCATCACAATACCTTAAAAGGATAGGGAATATGTCACAATAGCTTTAAATTGTTGAGTAGGCATCACAATACCTACAATAGATAAAAAAATGAGGTTTCATAATACCTCAAAATGATAAGAAAGGCATCACAATACCTTTAAAAGATTGAGTAGGCATCATAATACCTCAAAAGGATAGGGAAGACGTCACAATACTTTCAAACTATTGAGTAAGCGTCACAATACCTACAATGGATAAAAAATGAGGCTTCACAATACCTTAAAACGATAAAGAAGGTGTCACAATGGCCTTAAAAAGTTAAGCTAGGCATCTTAATATCTAGAATGCAAATGAATTGGGATGCAAATGAACTAGGCTTCTCAATACCTAGAATGTAAATGGAAATGGACTAGGCTTCACAATACCTAGAATGTAGATAAACCATTCAAAGTATGGTCCTATCATCCTACTTGTAGGGGAAGACTTATTGGAGTTTCTTCTTTGACGAAAGAAGAAAGGTAAGGAAGTTCTGTTCTGTCCCTATTACAATGTTGTGTTTGATAATAAGGTTGCTAGTAAGTTAAGAGCCTAACAAACACCTACTCAATTTCACAAGCAAGTGTTGAAATTTGAACAATTTGGACTTGGGCAAGAGAACCGGCAAGTAGTATGTGGTAATGGTGAACTCCATCACTAAAAAAGTCACCAATAAAGCACGGATTCCACATAGTAATGTTCTAACCAATAAGTGGATCCAAAATGCCAGGAAGGTGAATAAAGACTTTAGTATATGGAATAAATGGAATAACAAAGGCCAAAACCAAAGAAGGTTTTGCATAAAAGAATGTATGGCATAGAGGCAACTCAAATTAGGGAAGAATGTTTCAATAGGATCTGCTTATGGGACCTCAACACTTCCCTTACATCAAGATTAAGGAGTAAATAACTATTTCTCAGACATTTCATCGATCAATAGGAAACCCCAAGACTGTAGGTAATCTCTAGATATCTCGACAAAGTCAAGTGCCAGCTCCCCAACCTCAACAACTTGAGCCATTATGAGTAATGATAAGAACAAGTCTAAGGACTTGGGGATATTCCAGAGCCACTCCAATTTCAATTAATCAAAGGAAACCTTGCTTTGATTGATGAAGAAGTAACTGAGAGGTTTTGAAGGTGACAACTTGGATTCCTTTCTTGATAGCTTTGTAGGAGTAGTCTCAATTTTATCAGCTGAGTATGGGATGTTGTCATATATGGTAAAAGAAGAATAGGAATATTTTGAGGAGGCTCAGTCCTCAAAATGGGTTAATACTAAGCCTCATTTAATAATAGATGCTCTTGCTTCTCATACTCAAGATATGAAGAGCCACCTTCAACATATCCATGTTAAAGCCTTCGTCAAAGGGAAGAAGGAGCAAAAAGCCTTGATTGATGGGGAAAAACTATCAATTTGCTACCTTTGAAGGTCTAGCTTGGAAAATGCTGAGATGACCTCAGAAGCACAAGCATGGTAGTTAGACTATTGCCAAAATCCTATCTTGTGGAAAAGGTCATCTTTATATAAAGGTCAGGTCTATTGAGAGGCTAACTATCTTCATGATAATTCCATCCAAGTCAAGCAACAATCTTTTACTTGGAAGAGACTGGATTCATGGGGTTGGAGCAGCACCCTTGATAGTTCACTAAAAGCTCCTCCTTTGAATGAGAAATGAAAAATTAAGATAGTGGAGGCAGATGACAATTCATGCTTTCATCATCAGCTCTCGTTGATTTTAAAGGTTCATAGAGTCAAGCCATTGGAGGCGGATCTTGACACCCTCGATGTAACGCCCCGATTTTTTTGTCTGAGAGGAAAATGACCAAAATGCCCCTGAGGTCATTTTCTGCCCGGAATTCGAGGATGGCCAACCTACCAGTCCTCGAAGGGCCAACTCAATTTTTGAAGGGGATTGGATGGCCCTTGAATGGTTTCGGAGGCGAAAAACTCATTTTTTGCAGTTCGAGTCAAAATGACCAAAATACCCCTATAGCGTTTCTACGCAGGTAAAGGTGCCGTTTGAGCCTGAAACTTTCTCCAAAGGTCTAAAACAATATTTTTACATGTTTAAAAATGTCTGTTTAAGTCCCGGTGGTCTCAGGCAGTTTTTGTGCAACATTACAATTTTGCCCCTGGAATAGTGTTTTTGAGCTTAATGACATAATTAAGCAAACCTAAGCAATATTAGGCTCTAATTGAAGATTAATTAATTTCCATAATTAATCTAGAGTTAAAATAATCTATTAAAATTAATTAGAACCTAAAATTTCTTAGATTAAACTTAAATCTTTTTTTTAAAACTCAAGATTCCAATCTTGGAATCTTGAATAGTATTTTCTCTTTCCAATTCCTTAAATCATGGAATTGTGTCTAGAATTGTTTATGAACTAAAATGAATTTATAACTCACTAATGATGCAAGACCACTCCTTAAACATGTCTTGACAACCTTGATTGCCCATTTTCTCACCTAAACACTTTCTTACAAATTCCTAATCTTAATCCTAATCAAAGATACATCTAAACACAACTCTAAACCACAATTAAAATGCAAGAAATCCTCCCCATGGCTGATGCATGTTTCGGCCACCTCCTCCCCCAATTGCATCACATGTTGATTTGTTTCTCACTCAAAGAACCATGCTTAACCCATACTTGAACCCATACCTAGCCATGCTTTCCACCATGCCTTGAACCATACCTTGGAGAAGATATTTTCTCCTCCTTATGGCTGTAATGGCCGAAGCTTTCCCTCCCCTAAACACCTCTCATTTGTTTCATTTCTCTATAAATAGTATGCTTGGGTGAACTTGCATCATTTTGGGTTCATTTGCTAAGTGTAAGTTTTCAAAGAGCACTTCAAAGTTTTCTTTTTCTCTCAAAGTTCAAGTGTCCAAGTTCTTCATCCTCTTCACTCATCTCAACCTCTAATCACTTGGTAGGGATTTTCTTTCAAGTGTTTTTTTCATTTAAGTTCTTAATCTAGTTATGTGTTTTATGGTTTCTCTTGGATCTTTTTGGAACTTCTTTTCTTCTTCTCTTCCTTCTTCATTTTTAGCCATGAGCCCTTGAAAACAAAGGAATGAGAGCTTGATGATGAGGGTTTCATGATGATGTTCATCACTTGAACACATTCTAAAGCTTGATCTCTGTTCTTGAGTTAAAAATGTTTATAGTTCTTTCTTTCTTGAACCTTGAAATCTTTAACTTTGATTATGTTTTAAAATGGTTACACAAACTTAATGATGAGGACCCATGGTGTCAATGTTAACACATCATCAAGATCATGGTCTCTAGAGTTTCAAAATGATTCTTTCTTGCTCTTAAGTTTCAGTTTCTTTCCTTTCCTTTTTCTCCAAAATTTCGGCCAACCAACTTGGGTGGTCCAACATGATAGCTTGATGATGAGAGTTCTAGTTGGTAACTTTATGTTCACCACAAAGGAATCTCTAAAGCTTGAGTTTTCATAAAGGTGTTATAAAGATCATTTATGGTTATATTTTCAAGGAATGTTATCTTGAGTTCTAAGAACTCTAGACCTCACTTTATCTTGTCATGATGAGTTTGGGTTAAGGTTAAAGTTCCTCTAAAAGTCTTGTTTGAACTCTAATAAGATATAAATGAACTTGCATATTTACTTTGAGGTTACACTCATGTTTATATTCTTGCTTTGCATCTTTATTTTCAAGTCATCACCTAAGGACTCAAAGATTAAAACAAGACTTGCATTATCACCTAATTAATTCTCAAAGCCTTTCTATTTCGGCCTTAAAGTCAATTGCTGCTGGGCCTAGAGCACTAAAATAAAGAAATGAATTTGCATTGCATATTTAAATTCCAAGCCTTGCATATTTACTTCAAGTCTTGCATATTTAAATTTCAAGCCTTATATATTTATTTCCAAGTCTTGCATATTTACGTTAACGTTCTCACTTTACTTTGTAATGAAGAATAAAACTGAAGTGCATAGCATATTTATATTTTGTCATCACTTAAAAGACCTTAGAGCTCAAAGACTTGCCCATTTTATCTCAAGTTAAAGTTTAATATGGAAGCATTATTTGAATGTATAATTTTGGCCAAGTAATAATGATGAGCTTGGAATAAGTTCCATCTAGTTACGAGAGCCAACAACCTATGTTCTAGGACTTTCTTTAAGCTTGATGAGTTTTATAAAGTTATGACCAACAAGATTTATGATTTTATTCCTCTTCTAAAGAAGAATTAAATTGGTTACTGACCTAAGATTGTTTTTAGTCTCTTGACAAAATAAAATGGTTTGCAAAGAGTTTTAGAAGTCCTACAATGATTCCAAGGGAAACTAGCAACTTATATGTTTTAGAAATGTCAAATTATGTGTCTTTTTGGACTTGAATAGTTCGGTTCTGCCTTGATGTGTTTGTTGCTGTATGATGATGTTTTGATGTGTTAGAATGTGTGAAAATGATATATGATAAGGTCGGAATACTTCTATGCATGTTAGGGGAGAAACTAGCTTCATAGAAAAACCGTAAAGTTGGAATTTAACGTGTGTTTAACCCCTTCAGTCTTAATCAATGCCAAAACTGTTTTAGTATGATAACAATCAATTTAGGATTGATTAATCATGAAAAATTTGGTTACATTTGAAGTAGGATTGAATTTTAGCACCTATAGGGAAACTAGTAACTAGAAAACCATAAAAGTGCAATCCTAGAACTCCTAGAACATTTAATTTTTGGATTCTGTCCAGCGACCTCATAATATGGCAAACGTGGTTTATAATTAGTTCTTAGGCATAAGAATGTCTCATAATTGGTTTAGACTTAATTTATAGCGCCTTAGGCGAAGACGGAACCGAGAAAGGGTCTAAAACGTAAGTTCTAGAACCCCGTAATCATATATATATAACTCTGCCTTTGGAGTATGGTGCTGCCCAGATTTATTAAAGAACATACATGATAGTAAGATTTGTTAGGAGAGACTCCTTAGGTGCATAAGAGGTTGATAAAATAATTACATCTCAAGTATAAGACTCGTAAGGGTCAAAGCATAAGATACTGTAGGATCAAGCGCATAATGATTTTCAATGTTACATGTGAATGCATGTTTTATTTGAGAATGATTATGTAAACGCATGATTGAGGATACATATTTTATTTGTTCATGTGGCATAAAGTAAATTTGGAAGAAATTCGGCGTGTTGCTGTTGCGCTACCGAATTTTTGAAAAATTTGGGGACTTAGAAAGTTTTGAAAAACCTATGAGATTTTCTTTATAAGGTACTAAGATGAGTTCTTGGATGACACCAGTTCGGCCGAGCACCTCCAGAGAACTCATGTGACATCGGTACCAAGATGTATTCTTGGGTGACACCGGTTCGACTGAGCACCCCCAAGAAATGCCCTTTAGCCCGTACTAGATAGTTAGGATTATGATTATGATACGCTTATCAGGATTGATAAGTAAGAACTAGTGACAACTAGTTAGGTATGAGATCATAACCTAGAGATGTGACATGTTCTGGGTGACACCGGTTCGGCCAAGCACCCCCAGAACAAATGTCTTTTAGGGTGGCCCTATGAGGAAGTAAAGTATGATGATTATGTCACAAAGTTTTCCTATATGAGATTTCAATTGCCACTTTATGCCACTATTATGATGTTCTTAATGTTATGATTGCTATTCTTGCATTAAGTAGAGCCATGCATACATTCTTTATTATGTTGTATCCATGACATTAAGAATCATACTAAAATGAACAGACCTTAGCTAACTATGTTTCAAAAGCTTAAAAATGAACTTAATACATGCTCACTTATTTTATACACTAAACCCAAGGTTCCTAAGGACGTAGATGATGACACTTAAGTAGTAGGAGGCCCTACTGAGATTCTTTAGCAAGATTCTCACTCCCTCTATGTTTTCTTCCTGTCACGTCTTTAGATGGCGACGTTTTTGATTTTTGTGGACACCCCGACATGGGAGGTGCATCATGATCCGGACCACGGGTTATACCATTTTGTGGGTAGCTGTGTCGTTCGTGTATTCATGTTTGTTGGACAAACCTTCAATCACCCTGTACATACTCATCGATTCTCTCTTGCCTCACCTTTCGGCAACGACTTCGTGTTCGAGCTCGCACGCCCTCGAGAGGAGCGGATCCGCCGTACCCCGTCGACAGCTTCTGCCATCCGGGACTACCTACAGTATGTGCCCCGCTCGCCCTCATCATTCTCCGAGACGGACCCTTCAGAGGACTCTGCCACTCAAGTACCTTCCGAGGGATCCTCCCCCACTATATCGATAGACCTTGGGAAGGGTAGCGAGGCTTCTATCACTCAGTTGGTACGTGGAGAACGGGTGAGGATAATTCCCCGCCGTGGAGCTCATGCCCGACCGATGCAGCGTATAGCCACCTCGATAGAGATAGCCCAGTGGATCGATACGTCCCTTCTTTCCAGAGAGGCCCGCAGTAGGAGACGACCATCGCGTTCTGGTGCCCGAGCTTTGACTAGACCAGGATAGTCTCCTTTGTCTTAAGGCTATCTATTTGTAGGCGCACTAGAGTTAGGAGAGTTTCTTCTTATACCTTCTATTGTACTTTCGTTTTCCGTGTATTTCTATTGTACCAAACTAAGTCCCGCCTTTCTTGGGTGGGCATGATATATATATATATATATCTACTTATGCAGTTTGCTAAATTATTCTGTGCATTTACATGTGTTTATGATGTGTTTATTTGGATTGCATTTCATTCCTTTCATGCTTCATTGTTCGTCAAGTCGCACGGCTCTCACTTTGCTTTTATAATTCAAAAAAAAATTTACTAGTATTTTCCGCTAAGTATTTTAAAGTAAAAAGGAAACTATGACATAATAGACTAATGATTAACCTAAATATGTCCTAGAGTATTGGGTTAAAAATTAGGATGTTACACTCGACTTTGAAGATATCAGAGGGTGCCATTTAGGACCAGGAAGATGTAAGCTAGTCCTTGACGTTGAGCCTGCCTTGGCCTTGCTCAAAAAGTAATGGATGTGAAAAGCCATATGGCTCAACTATTAGCCTATGTGGCTGATAGAAGTTCAGGCACTACTGAAGTTGCCTTAGAGTTAGGATATTTTATTTTTATTCTAATCCCATTGGGTTAGAATCTTTCATAAATAATGCATACAAAAAAAGTTAAAGTACGGGATCCTCTTGAAGAGACCTTGGAGGAGCAACTAAAAGAAACATAACTTATATTTGCCAAAGCATGACAAAAGAAGATAAACAAAGGTTGGTCGAAGTCTTGCAAGAATACAAAGATTGCTTTGCTTGGGATAATAATAATAAGCCTGGACACAGTCGAGAACTGCTACAGAAAAGACTTCCTCTAAAGTTAGGGGGCAATACCAATCAAACAAGCTCCAATAAGGTTTGCTCCAAAGGTAGTGCTAAAGATTAAAGAGGAAGGTGAAAGGTTGTTAAAGGCAAAGTTAATTAGAACTGCGCCATGTATGTTGATTGAATATCTAACATAGTCCAATTATTAAGAAAATGGGAAACTTAGGGCGTGTATTAATTTTAGAGAGTTAAATATTGCTAATGCTACACCCAAAGATGAATACCTCATGCCCATTGCTGGTATGCTAGTAAATGCAGCCTTTGGCTTTGAAATATTGACTTTCATGGATGACCATTTTGGTTATAACTAGATTTTTATAACAGAAGAGGACGTGTTGAAAATAACCTTTAGTTGCCCATGTTCTATGGGAACCTATGAATGGGTGATGATGCTTTTTCGATTCAAGAATGCTGGTGCTACTTACAAATGGCTATGAATACTATTTTTCATGATCTGATTAAAAAAATAATGGAAGTTTATATTGATGATGTTGTGGTTAAATCCACCTTGTTTGAAAATCATTTAGCAAATCTAAAATAGTCCTTTGAAAGAATGAAAAAACATGGTTTGAAGATAAACCCTTTGAAATGTGCTTTTGGTATATCAGCAGGTTTTTTATTGGGTTTTTTTTTTTGTTTTAGTGCACAAAAGAGGGGTCGAAGTCAATAAGAACAAGGCTAAGACTGTATTAGAGGCTAGTACTCCATTGAATTTAGAATAGCTTCAATCATTTTTTGGTAAGATTAATGTCCTTAGAAGATTTATCCTAAATTTATTAGCTAAGACTAATGTGTTTGCACCATTGTTGAAACTCAAGAAAAAATAAGGGTTCAGATGGAAAGAAGAGCATAAAAGAGCTTTTAACAAAATAAAGCAATGTTTGGAAAACCCACATGTGATGGGTTTTCTAGAGAAAAGTTGACCTTTGAAGTTATATATCTTTGTGTCTGATTTGACTATAGGAAATATGCTTGCTCAAGAGGATGACCATGGGGAAAAAAGAGTAGTTTATTAGCTTAATTGACTTCTAAATGGGGCATAAACTAGATATACTGCTATCAAAAGATTGTTTTTATCTCTTTACCATGCTTGAACTAAACTCAAGTATTATTTAATGCCATTTCTTGCTTTGGTTATTTCCTAAATTGATGTCATTAAATATATACTCTGAAAGCCAATGGTACATGATTGAATTAGGAAATGGGTGTTGGCTTTAACTGAGTTTTCATTACAATATGTCCTTGCAAGAGTTGTTAAAGGACTTGTGCTAGCTGATTTCCTTACTGAGCATCCCAACATCAGATAAATAATGATGAAGTTAACTTGGTTAGCACTAAGTCATGGAAATTGTATTTTGATGGGCCTTAACATAAGGATGGAGTAGGTGTGGGAGTACTAGTTGTATTCCCTAATGATGAACAAACTAAGTAAGGCTTATGTTTGAGCTGCAATACGAGTGTTCAAATAATGAAGCTGAGCATGAGGCTGTAATTTTTTGACTTGAGATTCTTTTGAACAAAAAAGCTAGAAGCATCAAAATAATATGCTACACTTGATATTAATCAAATATCAAGGGAGTATAAGTGTCGTAGTCTTACTTTAACAAAGTATTTTGCAATTGTAGCTAAATTACTATATGAATTTAATGAGGTGATAGTCATCATGTTCCTCGTGATCAAAATTAGGAAGCTAATGAGTTGGCAGAAATAGCTTCCAAGTATAAGGTCAAAGATTCTACTTTGGTACCATTATGTCAGATAAAAAAGGAACTAACAAAGAAAGTATGTTCATTATTTTTTAAAACAACACAATTGGAGAAAGCCAATTGTCGAATTCATGATGAACCTAAGTGAACAACATGAGAAGAAAATAAAGTATTGAGCTATTGGGTACGTGATACTAGGAGACACATTATTCAAAAAGTTGAGCGATAGTGGATTGTTAACATGTCTAGAAGAAGAAGATGCTTATCTTGCTCTAGCTAAGGTTTATGAAGGAATTTGTAAGGTATATTTAGTATGAGATAGGATAAAATGGAATCTGAATAAACAAAGGACGTATCTTAGGAGGATTGGTCAAAAAGGTTGGTTTGCCTAGAGCTTCTTTCAGAACTTGTTGTTGAGAAGTGTCAGGAGTAGGGGTAGAAGACACAAAACAGAAAACTAACAAATAAATATTGAGTAACTAATAACTAGCAAAGGGAAAAGTAACAAGAGCTATTTACCTTTGAGGTTTGTTTCTTAGAGGCCTTGGTCATTGCAGCAGAAGAAGTTTTCTAGCTTTTAATAGACATAGGGGGCAAGCTTCAGGATGCTTTTCTTTTCCCCTTTTTCTTGTGTTGAGCCTCCTCAAACAACCTTTTCAGGGTTTTTTCTGCGGAAATAATTTGTTGAACCTCTTGACCTTCTTCTAAGGCATCTTGTCCTTATCCGTAATCATCTTCTTCTCTTATCTTGATTTCCCCTTCCTTCTCTCTTTCTCGACAGAAGTTTGTTCCTTGGTCTTAAGCTTGTAAGATGTTTGTTTTGTAGGTTTACCTATCAAAAGAAGGATGATAAATCCAAAAAGGCTATGATAAGTGATTGATCAAAAGGAATTAAAAATTAAAAATACCTCTAACTTTAGCCTTTCCATCTCCATGTCTCTGCATTATTCAATAAAATTAGCAGTCGTGTGGGTGGAGCATTCATAGGGATGATAAAGATCATGAAATTTTGTGTTGTGTCTATGAGCAGAACTACCAATCTCATAATCGATAATGGAAATTTCTTTGTCACAATATTTGGGCTTAGTGGTGATAAAAATGAATGCCTTGGAGAAAACCCATTTATTGAGAGATCGTGGCTGATGCATGGATGGTAAGAATTTGTGATCTCTTAATATTGATGGGGAGGAGTTAAGATCCTAAGAGGTTTGACCAAAAGGAATTTTGATCGGCTTGTGTTTGTTGGCTTTTGGGGTTGAATCTTGCTTTAACTTCTTTTCAAGATTATGAAATGCTAAATAAAGTCTATCAAATTTTTCACTAGAACGTTATTTATTTTTATTAGATATGGGGCCAGGGTCCCAAGAAATAGAAATTTATGTTAGTATGGTTTAAAAAGTTTCTTTCTGAACTAAGTGAAAACTCAAAAATTGTTCATACCTCCTTAAGCTAATTTTACAATGATCACTACCAGTTCATAGTACAAAGAGTTTGGTTTGGTTGGTTGATGAAGGATGTCGCTACCTCCTCAAATTAGAAATTATTTTAATACTAAGTTGCACAAAAAATGTAGTAAAGGATGTAGGTGGAGATGTGGACGAGAAGGGGGGTTGAATCGTGCATTAATCCTTTTTCATTTTCTGAAAAAAAATTACTATCAAGTATAAAACTTGCAGTGCAACAGAAACAAAGTTAGTGGCTTCAGAAAATTACTTTCTGATCCTTATTAAATAAAACGCTCAATATTCAAAGGTATTGCATAAAAGATGCATGACAGAATTAAATTCGATTGATAAGATAAATAACCAAAAGAAGAAAATAAAGAGATTAAGGTAAGAGAGAAAGAACACAAAGGATTTTATAATGGTTCAGCCAATATGCCTACATCCAGTGCTCAACAACTGTTGAGCTTCCACTATAACTGTAACACCCCGATTTTTCTGTCCGAGGGAAATGACCAAAATGCCCCTGAGGTCATTTCCTGACCCGAACTCGAGGGTAACCAACTTGGTCATCCTCGAAGGGTTAACTCGATGTTTGAAGGGGATTGAATGGCCTTTGAATGCTTCCGGAAGCGAAAATTTCGTTTTCCGCAGTTTCGGGTCAAAATGACCAAAATACCCCTAGAGCGTTTTTACGCGGGTAAACGTGCCGTTTGAGCCCGAAACTTTCCCCAGAGGTTTAAAAACATGTTTTCATGTGCCTAGAGGTCTCTGTTCAAGTCCCGGTGGTCCCGGGCAGTTTTAGTGCAAAATTACGATTTTGCCCCTAGAATAGTGTTTTTGAGCTTAATGACGTAATTAAGCAAACCTAAGCAATATTAGGCTCTAAACGAAGATTAATTAATTTCCCTAATTAATCTAGAGTCAAAATAATTTATTAAAGTTAATTAGAACCTAAAATTGCTTAGATTAAACTTAAATCCCTTTTAGAACTCAAGATTCCTAGTCTTGGAATCTTGAATAGTATTTTCTCTCTCCAATTCCTTAAATCAAGGAAATGTGTCTAGAGTTGTTTAGACTCTAAATTGAGGATTTAACTCTCTAATGGTGCAAGACCACTCCTTAATTATGTCTAGACCACCTTAATTACCCATTTCCCTTACCTAAACACTTTCTTACAAATTCCTAATCTTAAGCATAATCAAAGATACACCTAAACACAACTCTAAACCACAATTAAAATGCAAACTAATCCTCCCCATGCATGATGAAGTTTCGGCCAGACCTCATCCCCATTGGCCACATGTTTAATTGTTTTCTCACTCAAAGAGCCATGCTTGAGCCATACCTTGAGCCATACCTCACCATGCTTTGAACCATACCTCACCATACCTCAAGAACACATTATCTCACCTCATGGAACTCATGGAAAGCCTCCAATCTGCACCCTCATGGCCGAAACCTCTTCCTCCATGAGCTCCCTCCATTTGTTTCATTTCTCTATAAATAGAATGCCTTGAGGAGCTTGCACCACTTTTAGATCATTTGCTAAGTTTAGGAAACACTCAAAGCTTTTCTTTTCTCTCAAAAGTTCTTGTGTTCTTCAAGTTCTTCAAGCTCTTCAAAGTTCTTCATCACCTTCATCTTCTTCTTCCATCTTCAAGTTCATCATACCAAGTAGGGATTTTCTTTCATGAATTCTTTCTTTAGAGTTCTTGCTTCAAGCTTTATGTTCATAGTTTCTCTTGATTCTTTTTAGAACTTTTTTTCCTTTCCTTGTTCTTGCTCATTTTCGGCCATGGGCCTTGGAGTTCAAAGAAATGAGAGCTTGATGATGAGAGTTTCATGATGATGTTCATCACTTGAAACAAACTCTAGAGCTTGATCTTTGTTCTTGAGCAAAAGTGTTTCTAGTTTTTCCTTTCTTGAACCTTTGAGAACTTTAACTTTGATGTTGTTTCAAAATGGTTCTAATGACTCAATGATGAGGTCTCATGATGTTGGTGTTAGTATATCACCAAGATCATGGATTCTAGAGTTTCAAACATTTCTTTTCTTTCCTTGAAGTTTCGGCCATTACCTTTCCTTTTCATGCTAGATGTTTGATTTTCTAAATATGTTATGTTGAGTTCTAAGAACTCTAGACTTTTACTTTGTCTTGGTTTGATGAGTTTGGGTTGAGGTTTAAGTTCCTTTAAAGTCTTGTTAAGAGCTCTAGAAAGATAAAATGAACTTGCATAATTTATTTTATGCTTGCATTCATATTTACATTCTTGCTATGCATCTTTATTTTCAAGCTATCACCTAAGAACATAAAGATTAAAATGGAACTTGCATCTTCACTTAATTTAATTCTCGAAGCCTTTCTATTTCAGCCTTAAAGTCGATTGTTGTTGGGCCTAGAGCACTAAAATAAAGAATTGAACTTGCATTATCACCTAATTAATCTCTCGAATGCCTATCTATTTCGGCCTTAAAGTCAATTGTTGTTGGGCCAAGAGCACTAAAATAAAGAATTGAATCTTGCATATTTACTTTCAAGCTTGCACGTTTAAGATTATGCTTCGCATATTTACTTCCAAGCTTGCACGTTTAAATTATGCCTTGCATATTTAATTTCAAGTCATCACTTTACTTTGAAAGCAAGATTAAAAATGAAAAGCATGAGCACGTTTAGTTTATGTCGTAACTTAAGAACCTAGAGCTCAAAGACTTGCCCATTTCATTCCAAGTTAAAGTTGAATGTAAACCATACTTTGAATGTATGTTTTTCGGCCGAGTAGTGAGGATGGACTTCCAATGAGTTTTCATCTAGCTACTAGGACCAATAGCCTATGTTTTAAGTTTTCCTTAAAGCCTTACAAATCTTTATAAGGTTATGTCATCACAAGTTGTGATTTTATCCTCTTAGGAGATGAAATATATTTTGGTCTTTAACCTAAGGCTTCACTTAGCCTCTTGATGATTTAAAATGTCTTGCAAAGAGTTTTAGAAGTTCTAGATTGATTCCAAGAGAAACTAGTTAACTTATGTACCTAGAAATGTCAAGTTACTTCTCTTATTGAGGCAAGATGTTTTCGGTTCTGATGTGATGAATGTGATGTTGTATGATGATGTTTTAATGTGTTGGAATGTGTGAAAATATCATATGATGATGTAGAAGCGATCCTATGCATGATAGGTAAGGAACTAGCTAACTAGAAATACCGTAAAGCTAGAATTTAACATAGTTTTGACCCATTTGTTTATGGAACTTTTCCAAACTGTTTTAATGGGGACATAATCAGATTTAGATTGTTTAGACATGAAAAACTTGGTATCATTTGAGTTAGAATTGAATTCTAGCACCTATGGGGAAACTAGTAACTAGAAAACCGTAAAAATGCAAACATAGAACTCTTAGAACATTTAATTTTCTGGATTCTGTCCAGCACCCTTGCAACATGGTAAACATGATTAATAATTAGTCCTTAAGCATAGGAATGCCTCATAATTGATTTAGATTTAATATATAGCGCCCTCGCCGAAAACGGAACCAAGAAAGGGTCTAAAACGTAAGTTCTAGAACCCCGTATTCACATGTTAGGATTTCCACCCTATGCTATTCAGATTTAAAAGTAAAATGAGAGGATTATGAATGATGTTTAATTATGAGCCTTAGGTGCTTAAAATATGAGCAGCGGATGTAGAGAACTATATCTCAAGATTAAGACCCGTAAGGGTCAAAGCATAAGCTACCGTAAGGGTAAGCGTTTGGATGTTTTATGATGATGCATGAAGTATGCTAATGTTGATGATGTTATTCATATGAGGAATCTATGAGGTTATATGTTTATGTGGCATAAAGCAAATTTGGAAGGGAATTCGGTGTAATGACCGTTGGGCATGAATTTCCGACAAATTTGGGGACTTAAAGAGATTTTGAAAATTAAGGTACTAAGATGGGTTCTAGGATGACACCGGTTCGGCCGAGCACCTCCATAGAACTCATGTGACATCGGTACCATTTTATACTCTTAGGTGACACCGGTTCGGCCGAGCACCCCTAAGAGAATTGCCCCCTAACCCGTACTCAGATAGTCGGGATTTATGATTTATGATACGCTTATCGTTAAATGGTAAGTAAGAACTAGTGACGACTAGTTAAGGTATGAGCTCATAACCTAGATGTATGACACGCTACGGGTGACACCGTTCGGCCGAGCACCCCAGATTCGATTGTCTTTTAGGGTGGCCCATGAGGAAGAGAAGTTTCATGATTATGATTATGTCACTAAGTTTTGTCCCATATGAACGTTACTATTGCCACTTTATGCCACCAAGAATGATGATGCTTGATGTTATGTTTTATGTATGTGCATTAGATAGTGCCATGCATACATTTTCTATTATGTTGCATTCATGACATTAAGATCATCCTAAAATGAATGGACCTTGGCTAAAATATATTTTTAAGTTTAAAATGAACTTAATACATGCTCAGTCGTTTTGTATAAATAAACCCAAGGTTCCCGAGGGCGTAGACGATGACACCTAGGTAGTAGGAGGCCCTACTGAGATTCTTTAGCAAGATTCTCACTCCCTCTACCTCTTTCTTTCCGTCACGTCTTCAGATGGCGACGTTCGTGGTGTTCGTGGACACACCGAC
Organism: Dalbergia cochinchinensis; assembly: GCA_031216125.1. Lineage (NCBI taxonomy): Eukaryota > Viridiplantae > Streptophyta > Magnoliopsida > Fabales > Fabaceae > Dalbergia > Dalbergia cochinchinensis. The sequence goes on from CM062371.1 coordinate 29,437,806, forward strand.
ATGGGAGGTGCACCATGACCCGGACCACGGGTCATTCCATTTTGTGGGTCGATGCACAGTTAGAGTATTCATGTTCATGGGTCGACCCTTCACTCCCCGCACATTCCCATCGTTTCTCCCCCGTCTCACCTTTTGGCGATGACCTGGTGTTCGAGCGCACGTCCCCTAGAGGAGAGGCTTCGCCGTACCCCATCATCCACGTCCGCCGCTCGAGACTACCCCCAGTATGTGCCCTGTTGCCCGTCGTCCTTTTCGGAGACGAATCCTTCCGAGGATTCGGCAACCCAGGCACCCTCCGAGGGATCTTCCCCCACCATACCTATGGACTTCGGAGAGGATAGTGAGCCCACCGTGACTCAACCGAGGCGTGCACGATGACCGGAGATGCGGCCATACCTTGGGAGTCATATTCGATCCCCACTCCGCCTTTTCACACCCGAGGAGCTCGCTCAGTTTCCCGGGTATCTGCCTCGATCACGAGATGGTCGCCAGTAGGAGGTCGAGGATGGCCTGAGTTAGAGCACACACCACATAGATAGGGATAAACCTTCTTTGTTTAGAGGTTATCCTATTAGATGCACTCGGGTAGGGGAGTAGATTATGTTTATGTTTGATGTTGTATTTCCTTTTATGTATTTCCCTTGTACTAAATTAAGACCCACACTTATAAGTGGGCAAGTTATATATATATGAGATGATATTCAGTGATGTTCATGATGTGCCTTATGTTATGATGATTATGAGACGATTGTTTTACTTTGCATGGTTTACCGCTTATCATATCACGCGGCTCTCACTTTGTATTTCAAAAAAAAAATTTACCCGTATTTTCCGCTAAGTATTTCTAAGTAGAATTGAGAACTATGAGGTAACAGACTAATGTTTAACCTAAGTATGTTCTAGAGTATTGGGTTAAAAATTAGGATGTTACAATAACAACAACTCTCTCAACCTGAGAAAGAGGGGATAGTCTTTATATTAGCTTTCCCAAGCTTTCATGAGTAGTTTTGACTTTGGCCTCTCCAAGCCAACCCGTGACTGATGAGAGCAGCACCCTCAGCACCCTATGAGTAGTCTTTCCCAGCCTTTTCAAGCTATCGTGAGTAGTCTTGACTCTGGTCTCTCCAAGCCAACCCATAACTGATAGGCAATTCTTTCAGCACATTGTTAGTAGTCTTTGCCTAGCCTTTCTAAGCTATAAGTAGTCTTGAAACTGGCCTCTCCAAGCCCAACTGAGTAGTCTTGACACTGGCCTCTCCAAGCCTAACCGTGACTGAGAGGGAACTCCTTCAGCACGTTATAAGTAGTCTGTTCCTGGCCTCTCCAAGCCGCAAGTAGTCTTTCCTCAGCCTCTGTAAGCTACAAGTAATCTTTGACTAGCCTCTCCAAGCTAAACCGTGATAAGCAAGAGTCATCTCACTATTGCTTTGCAAGTAGTTTTACCTTAGCCTCTCCAAGCTATATCTCACTTTGATTACTAATGGATCAAGGATACAAAGGTGAAGTATTTGGGTTGCCACTCAAACTAACCTGCACTCAAGTTTCCTTAAAGATGATACATTTTAAAAGATCCTGGGAGAACTGGAATGACTTCCTTCTACTTCTTTTACAAGAAGAATATAGAAGGAATATTTTCTTTACACTTCAAGGATAAAATGGATTACATGATAAAGATTGAATATTCCAGGAAGTGGGAGAAGATTTTTGCAGAGTTTCCTCTCTTTGAATCTTCAAAATCTCTCGAGTTTTTCAAGCTCAGCATCTGTTTATATAATGATATTTCTTTGTGACCGTTGCCATAGATCAGTTCTTCAAGTGACACATGTTGATCATCAGTTGTGCCTTGAAAGAAGCAACTAGAAGAGAGGTTGACAGAATTGTCACATTAGTTGCAGAAGCCATTGTAAATGTGAACTTTCTGATCTCCCATTAGAACTATTTTTCTACTTTATGAGCAAGCTTTCTAAACTCCTCCTTCCTAAAGCTAAGGTCGTTGATCAAAACGGCAAAAGAGATGATGTACCAGTTTAAAACTGGGTTTGATTTGATAATTTGAAATTCAAATTTCAGGTTTCTAATATACGCAATCAGCCCTTGAAGAGTTGTTTCGCTTTATGATCTTCAACCAAATCTTCTTGATGATGATTTTTTTGCGATTGTGATGATTGAAGACTAAGTAACACGTTGCATATTGACATATTCTAATATCTTCATCTTGAGAGTACTTTCTGATGTCCCTTGCTACTTTCTAAAGTCTCTTTCCTTGGTTTCTTGGCTTTTGATTTGATTTCCTCCAATCCTTAATTTACACATTCTTTGCACAAGATAATGATCACTTCATTTTAAGCTTAATCTCTTCACATGAGATAAAACATGCTTGTACATGTGTAGTGAAATTATTCTCGATTCAAGTCCATTTCTATGCTTTGTTCTATAAGTATGTATACATGCTTTGCTTGAAATAATATTCACTTTCTATTTGGCTCAATCTCTTCCCATAAGATAAATCATGTTTGCACATGCAAAGTAAAATATTATTCTTGCCATAAGTTTGTAACATACTTAACCGGATTTGACCTATTATGCTTTGTCAAGAAACTCAAAGGAGACAACAATCGTTTTTCAAAGTATTTTCTTTGAATTAGTTTTGTTGTCATTCAAAACTCATGAGTGCAAGGGAGCTAACAATCCCCCCCTTTTTGATGATAAGAAACTAATTTGAAGAAAATCTTTTGAAGAGATAATTGAAAGAAATATTGCAAAAATGTAAACAAGATAAGCATATCCTTTTAATCAACCAGAATGAGAGATATTCAAGAAGTTCTTTTTCTTAAGGCATGATGTGAGTCATAAAAACATTTTTAGCCTTAAGTGACACTTAATCAATACTATTGTTGTTTGTTTAAAGCATATGACAGTCTTAAGCATACTTTCTGATCATGGTGAGAACAGATTTTAAAGGGAGAGACGGTTAAGCTACGGATAAACATACAGATTGATCATTCAAAACTCATGAGCGCAAGGGTTCTAGAGCTAACAAAGGGCACACCTAAGTTATCTCTCAAGGAGGCTTTATCACTTAGCTGGGAAAATTAGAGGTTTTGAGAATGAAATTAAAGCAATTAAAATTGGATGAAGAAAGTCAATAGTTAAAGGTACTAGTGCAAGGTACTCCCAACATTGGAATTAATTATCATTGACTAAATATTGAACCTATTAGTGGCTATTAGTAATTAATTATTGACAATTTTACTAGTGATCGATCAACCTCTAGAATTCGGCCAATGCAAATAACTAATAACTAAGATCCCAATTTATTTAGAAATCACATTGATTTAATGTACCAATTACTATAGCCTAACCGTCAATCGAAAAGTTAATTCTATTGTTCTCCCTCAAACATAAACTAATGGATCTACTAATTTATGGCCAAAGGATTCCTTAAACGATTATTACCAATGTAGTTATCCTAATAATAATTATAACAATCACAACAATAATTATAAGAATAGAAATTGTAGGACATTAAGAAAACTAATGCATTGAATATAAAAGGGGCCTCAAACATCATCTCAATCCATCCCATAATCTTTGTGTTGCTCTGTCCACCTACTATGGCAGGCTTCGCTTGATGTTAAGGGTGCATCATTTATTCTTGGAAATTCCTCCATTGGAACATAATTTCCTTGTATTATCTGCCACAAGTCAAGACTTGTATATTTTATGAACAACTCCATTCAGTCTCTCCAGTAGGCATAATTGTAACATCCTTTCAAGTACAATATCAGTCTTAAGCCATGATATTGGACTTTTCTTAAATATCTATAACAAGCTTGATTAATACGTGTAATAACTAAGCATAATTCTATTAAAATATATAACAAAGAAACACAACATTTATTGAGTACATAGCTAAGTACAAAAGGAAGCTCTTTAAAGAGCTTTAATGCATATACATTCTCTATTACATTTACATACATATAACTCCAATTAAGTATAGTAAAGCATAAACATCAACTACAAAACTATTGCAATCTCGAGTTCTTTCACGTAGTAGCCGCATCATTCTCTGGATCAACCTGGAACCGACACGGGAACACAAAAACACATAGAGGTGAGAATTATACAATTCTCAGTAGGTAACTCCCCAATTACACAATCATAATGTCATCATCATTGCCTCCAGCCACTTCGGTTTACTAAGAAAACGTGATCATGCAATACATATTAAAGATTCATTTTTAAAGTTCAAAAATCATCCCTCCGAAGTGGGTAGCTTTTAATAATTAATCACTAAATACACATATATCTTAAAGCTCAAACATATAATTAATAATCCTAATCAAGCAATTAGATATGATATGAGTATGCATATGCTAAATATAGTGAACTTATCTCAAAGTGGCCTGGTTTCACATGTGGCCATAGAACTCAAGTCGATGCGTTTTTCTCTTTTTATCGACGTAGGTCCATAATAACTATATATTAACTTGGATTAAAAATTATTATTGTTAATAATATTATTTGTGAGTTATGAGACTATTTTATTTTTAAGTTTTAATTTTAAGTGAATAGTATCAACTGTATAATGTTAATATGTTAGTGATTGTATATATTTCTTACTTTTTTTTGTCTTTTTTGGGTCACATGTTTCTCATTTTTTTTATCTATAAATTATAAATTTTTTCTTTACAAAAAAAGAGTTGGCCCGCAGGCCAAGTCTGCCCCCAACCCGCCAAAACCCGCGGGTTAGGCGGGTTGAAATTTTTAGGCGGGCTCAAAACTTCAACCCAGCCCGCCAAAAATGGCGGGTTTGGCGGACCAACCCGGCGGGTTCAACCCGTTTTGACATCTCTAATATCCAACGGGTATTTACTGTAGAAAACTCCACAATGGATAGCTTATACCACATGGTATTTATAGTGGATCACACCACTCAAGGGAAATAGACTACTTATCAGGACCGAGCTCATTCCTATATGTGATCATCAGACTTCATTTTTTTACTCTTCCGAATCACACACAGATCTATTCCAAACTGATATGTCTACCGACTTAAATTATCTCTAGAGAATTTCCTCTTTTTGTCTTCCCCTTTTTTCTCTTAGGAAGTTTCTCTTTTTTCCTTCCCCTTATTCAACATTAGTCTTGTTTATTTTCTCCATATGTCAGAACATATACGAGTGAAATTTATACACTCTCTTTTCTCATATAACTGCATCATGTGCTTTCTTTTCTCAAATGTGTGCCCAAGCCATACGTAGGCATCAATTACAAGTAATTCTCATTTGTGCCTTATAAATCAATCTTTAAATTATCTAGCATGTATTCATACTCATCATACTTAATTCAAGAGTCATTATATCACCAAATCAATACTTGAGCTCTTTTCAGCACAAATACAGCATGTTAGTAGAATTCATACCTAAGGAGTATGATCTATTCTATCTATCAAACATCCATTCAAAGGACTATAAAAATTTTCCAAGACATCTCAAGGTGTCCACAAGGCCCTTAAAAATTACAGAACAAAAATTGTTCTCTAACTATATTAACAAAATTAGAATAATTTTAGTGGTCAGAAACCACTCACCCTCAACTTAGAGTCTAAATCTTATAATTTTTAACCTTAGTAAATGATTGAATCAATTTAAAATAAAAAATCGGCATTGAACTTCAAGATGTTTACAATACCATGTAAAATTTTCAAGTGATAATTCAATCATTTGCTATGGTAGCAAAAATTAGCAAAATTTACAGCTTCTATTCCAATATTTTAGGCAGCACATAGATCACTTCGGTTTTTTATTTTTTTTTATACACAGAAAAATCCCAGAATAGTTCCAAATTTTTCCTAGAGACACCTTAACATGTTAGCTACATCCCATAAAATTTTCAGCTAAATCCAAGATCTCTAAATAGGTCATAAAATTCGACCAAATTCCCTACTTGCTTCAAACTAGGATTTTCCAGTAACAATGTTCAAGAAACATGAATTTTTTTCAAGTAGAGAAAGTTCTTAACATAACCCAAGAAAAATCATGGAGTTGCCTTAGGATATTAAATTCATTATATAATTTTTCTAGCTCATAAAAACTTCTACAAGTACTTCAGAAAATCCATGATTCATAGCCTGCCAATACAAATATGAGAATTTCAGCACATGAGTCCAAACCTTTTTTGCCAAAATGGGTTTTCTAACATCATCCAAACACTCCACCAAAATTAAGACATCAATATCTATATATTATCAGCCAATACAACCAAAAATATCAATATAAATCATTAATGAAATGATAAGAACATATTTGACACAAAAAAGGTTCAAAACCCCTACTTTGGTGGCTTATGAATCTTGACTCCATAGGATGATCCCAAGAGTAATTCTTCTCACTTCAAGGCCACCAAATCAACACTAAACCCTCCCTTAACGGATGATCTCTCAAGGTGGAAAAGGGTGATGGACTCAAATTCTTATTGATTAGTTTATAGGTATTGATATGTGAAACAAGTTTAGTGAAGGAAATTAGAAGTTTTACCCACTCTAGATTAAGGTTTTTGAGGTTGGAAATCAATTAATGGAGAAGATTTGGTTGTCTTTAGCTTGCAAAGGAAGTTTGGTTGTATAATATAAATGGATGATTATTAAAGAAAGATAGTAAAATGGATGGCTAGAATTCAATCTTGGAATTCAAGATTAAATCTTAGCCTTACACGTGTGTTGAATAGATATACATGATCTATTTATCATGATTAAACTATCTTTCGGTGTTAAAAATTGTACACCGAAATTTCTCTGAACGGGTAAAACACCGTACCCGAGTAATCAAACATTGCCCGAAAATTAATTCCAGGTATAAAATCTTCAATTCTCACTATTTCTAACCCTAACCCTCTTTTCTCAATTCCGAGCATTTTTTGGTCCTGAATCTAGGGTTTCAGCTGTTCCAATCGGCTTGCAAGGCCCACAAATCACTATTCACATTTTTTTTACACATCCCTTGTATCGTCTTCATCGTTGCTAAAACTGTTAGATTTTCGAAATTATGACTAATATAGCTTAAATTAAATTTTAAATAATTTTTAGGGTGTTATAATAATCTCCACTATCAAAGAATGGTGGGCTATTGATGGAGTGTTCTTCTGCTATATGAATATTCTATGTCATTTGTCCCTCAAATCTTTGTCTTCTACAATTGTTAAAATGCTCAACCCCTTAGAGGCCAAGCTATGATACCACTTATAGGTAAGAAAAAGCATAACAAGAGGGGGTTGAATCATGCTTTGCTTTTTCTTTCCTATTTTGCTTATGAAAAACTTGATCAAAATATTCTCAAGCTATGAGCTTAAAATGCAGCAGAAACAGCGTTAAAGACGTCAGAAAGTGAGCTTTCCAAACTCAAAGAGTTAACTAAATGCATAAAAGAAAGCTTTCTAGAAGAAAGACATTAATTAAATTGAATGTAGTAAATAAATAAAAGATGAAGGAGAAACGAGATATTGCTCACGAGTTTTTATATTGGTTCGGCCAGCCTGTATACAACCAATTCTTAACAACAATTGAGTTCCACTAAACCTTTCTCAAACTCGAGAAAGAACAAGGATAGTCTTTACAATAGCCTTCCCAAACCTTCACCTGTGACCAGTAGACAACCCTTACTGTCATAAATCAAGTAGACCAACTTCTCCAAGATGAATCGAATAATCTTTGACCAATCTCTCCAAGCAATCAAGTAGTCTTTGACCAGCTTCTCTTAGCTAAACTGAGTAGTTTTTGACTAACTTCTCCAAGCTAAACCTTGATAAGTAAAAATAACTTTACTGTTGTATTGCAAGCTTCTCCAAGCTAACTCACGTCGATCACTATTGGATTGAGGTTACAAAGGGTTGTAACTCAAACTAAACTACACTCAAGTTTCCTTAAGATATACAGTGAAAGACCTATAATAACTTAAATGTCTCTTTCTATCTATTCTTCCTTGGAAGAACGTATAGACAATGAAGGAACATAGAAAGAATATTTTTATAGGCAAGGAAATGATAAGATGTAATTAACTTTTACAAGAAGATGAGGAGAAATTTTCACAGCATTTTTGCTCTTTGTACAGCGTCAGTCTTTCTATCTTTGAAAGCATAGTATCTCTATTTATAAATGGCCTTGTTTATGACATTGCCTTTGATCAGATCTCCAAGTGACACGTGTCTTGAAAAAGTAGTCTTGAAGATTAGCCTGTCTGTTTGTCAGAGCTGTTATAGAAGCCATTGTAAAATGAGGTTTCTGATGTCCTTTCAGAAACTACTTCTACCTTCTGAGCATGGTTTTTGACCTCTTTCTTCTAGAAGCTGGGGTTGTTAACCAAGTTAAAAGAAAAGATGTCACTCCAATTCTAACACTGGTTTTTGAATTTTCAATTTCAAATTTGAATTTTAAATTTCACTCAGTTTCTTGTAGAGCGCACTGTTTCACGGTTAAGTGAGCTTTCTGAAGTGCAGTATCATTTCCTTAATGAATCTTTAGTCTTCTAATTTTCAATCAGAGCTAGTTGATGATAAAAGTATTGCGAGTTTCATGATTAAAGATTGCAAAATACATTGGGTTCAGAGTTTGATTGGTATCTTCATTGCAGGTGTACTTTCTAAAATTCAGTGCTACTTTCTGAAGACTCGAGTCTTGGTTTCTTGTTCTGGTTGCTTATTTTCAAATCGTTAGGCATCTTTAAGCTCTATTTTTCATATAATATTCACTTCCATTTAGTTACTATCTCTTAATATGAGATAAAACATGTTTGCAATGTAAAGTGAAATTATTCTCATTTAATGGAGCTATGTTGAGCTAACGAAAGAATCTTTTTGCTACTCAAGATAAACATTAGTCAGTTTTCAAAATATTTTCCTTAAATTTGCTTTGTTATCGTTCAAAAAATATTTCATTAAAGCTTTAAGAAGGGTTATCGAGCTAACACCATCCATTCCCAATATATGAGCCATTCTCACAGTACCCATCATCCCTTCAGTACTAGCCATTCCCTATGCCTTTGCTACCCCCTCATTAGCACGAAGTCCTTGCACTCTTGCCAATTACAAATAATGACATGGATCAATGGTTGAATCTGAGTGGGAATAATTAGCAATCATGTTTGATACAGTGTTCACATAGCATTGAACTATTGCGAAATATCTCTAGATGTAAAAGGCAGTCGACATGGTTCAAAGAGTATTTTGAGTCAAGGAAGATGGTCTGTTGACAGTAATGGCACTGGAGAGTTTAGGATGAATAGTTCTTACAACATTGATGATGCTCAATCTACACCCTGGCGTGACTTTGACCTGAACGTATAGGCTAGTGAACCTAGTGTATTAGAAGATATATACTAACCATAATTAAGGAGATGCAACATCAGCAAATACTCTCCCTAGTTGATCAATGGATGACATCAATGACGCATTTAGCTTATACAGAGCATGGCATAGGGTTCAAAGGCATATCCACATCTGGTAATATGGCAAAACCTAAATATAAATCTATAGGAGATTATGATGGAGGAAGGGAAAGGGGAAGGAGGGAAGGACAGAAGGAGAAAAACAATAGTCTGGCACACATTGGCTGAGAGGGATTGACTTTGGGTTATAAGAAAAGATTTGGCCACCTACTAGATTGTCTTTTTCGAGAAAGAAGTTGCCTAAGGGGAAATAGTCATCAATGTTTTTATTTTATCATTTTTGTATGACATGTATGCTTTTGTAGTTTGATGTAATGTGAATATTGTAATGTCTTTAAATTCATAATAGTTTTTCTATTTTTAGAGAACATTTTTGTCTGATTATTTTTTAATTATTTTAATTTTTAATTAAATTAAAATTATATATTATAAGAAATTATTATAAACTAAAAAAGAAAATTTAGTACATTTGCTAATAAAATATAATTGTGGTTGCAACAATGAAGATTTAAAACATTACTAAAATAACGTGAAGGCAAACAAACAGACTATCACAAACAAGATTCCGAAGAAAACATTACTAATAACATAAAGGTAGAATAACAAGCTATTACAAACAACACTACGAGCTAGGCCCAAAAGCATGTGGACATTTGCTGCATATCTCACGTGAGTCCATTTTGTTCAGGAAATAGGTTGATCTAGGGTAAGCCTTTGCTGTTCACTTCAATGAAGGGTTAGGACAAACTCTTAGGCCTCAATATCAACGCCATGTACTTTTATTTCCAATAACCCCAAACTCTTTTTGATACACTTTCAAAATTCCATCGATCATTTAGACACTGTCAACATAAGTATGCCAAGTATACTTCAAGAAATTGCAACAGGTAATCACATGACAACACAGATAAATGATTTGTCTGGAAGTCAGCACAATAACAAAGCCTTTGCCTCAAATCAACTTTATATGTTTCTCCGCTAGATGGATGTTGAACTTGGAAAGTCTGATATTATGTATCAACTTGAGTGATGTGGAGGTTACAAGAAGCTTGCTCATTTGCTTAAAGTCAAGGAGTCACAGTATCAGAGTAAATTTGTCCTACACTTTTATGTGCAAATGCATCTACGCCTTTCCTTGTAAATAACTTAACCAACCAAAAGTATGTTGCTCTAACCAAAGCCATAATGGGAAGACTGTAGGCCCCTTTTAATACAGAGTTCATGCACTCAACTAAATTTGTGGTCATGTGACCCTATCGATATCTATCATCATATGCTAAAACCTATTCTTCTCATGAGATTTCATCAAGCTAGGTTGTATATCACTCTCCCATTTCTTATACCCAATCATAATTAATATTGAATTGACACTTAGTTCTCAACTACCCTGCAAAACATGACATGTTTAATATATTATTTTCTCATATTTGCATTCACAGATCTATCAATTCACAATTAAGATTAAAATGTAAATTACCCATGTTGATGGCCAATTTGTGCAGATAAGGTACCTTGAATCTCCTCAAGAAATTAGCACCGATTTGGCTTATACAATATGTATAGAATGCCCTCAGAGGATCCCACACACCATTGTATCTCCTTATTGCTGCATTGATTGACTCGTGGAGGTCAAAAATAATGCCAAACCCATCTTGGGTCACTAATTTTTTGTGTAAATTATCGAACGAAAATTTCTAAGCATCTGCAGTCTCACCCTCAACAATAGCAAAAGCAATTGGAAATCTGTTCTAATTGCCATCCTGGGCAACTGCCACTAATAAGGCCCCTTTGTATTTTCCATACAAATATGTTCCATCAACCTGCACAAGTTGTTTGCAGTGTTTGAATGTTTTGATGCGGGGCCCAAAACCCCAAAACATCTTGCAAATTATTCGAACATCCAGGACTAGCTTATCACCATGAATGGCTTCTACAATATCTATCTGAACACTATTCCTCGAACAGCATCACACATTGCTACACACCCTTGCAACAAAGCTTTATACGAGGCTTCCTATTGATCAAAAATTGGTTCAATTGCCTTTTGTTTTGCCATCTGTTCTTTTTGGTATGTCACAATATATTTGTATAAGGATTTAATCTCTACAATCATAGATTTAATCGTAAAAGATGAGTCAGATTCTACCATGGGCTTTATAAGTTTTGCAATTGTGTCATAATCTAATTTTATGTGATCCTCTATGATTCTTTCACCAATGCAAGTGTTCCTATTGTCCTAAAAGTACTTCTTCTTTGTGAAGGTGGCCCTAATAAGCTATTGAAACTAGCCCTATGGCATGTGCATTTAGCATAAAATGTCATTGGTTTTAACTCATACACTTTATGATTCACATCTTTTGATATGTTGTACTTCTTAATTGCCATATAACAACTTCTTTGTCACTAAATTGCATTCCAACAGACAATTCACCATGTGCAACAGGAACACCTACGAAACACAATATGGGATAATAATATTGAAAATAAAATATCTAAGCATAGAATAAAGATCAAATTAATTAAATTTGTATAGTTAATTATGAATAAAACAAATAATCAAAAATAAAATTAACAAAATCAACAAAAATAAACACAAAAAATTCACTAAATAAAAAATAAGCTAAAAAAAATATAAAAAACTAAAATTAACTAATTAAAAAATAAGCAAAAATAAGTTATAAAAAACTAAAATTCAACTAAATTAACAATAATATTGTGTTATCATATTCAAATTTTTATACTGAAAATAAATATTAAGACAAAATGAATACAAATACTAGCATATTTCAGAAACTCAGGTGTATGCATAGCTTCAAAATCTTAAGAACACATGAAAGATGGCTCCCTAAATGGATGCGAACTACATATTGTGTTTGGTATGTGCTCATCATCTGCTTCATCATCAAACCAATACCATCATCATCATCACAACTTCTATATTTCCCATTGTTTTCTTCCTATTCTACCCTGCCTTCTGGATAAGTGTTGTAACATCTTAATTTTTAACCCAATACTCGTAGAACGTATTTAGCTTAACTATTAGTCTATTACTCTTTTAGTCTCATTATTTAAAACCTTTCTTTAAAATACTTAGCAAAAAATACGAGTAGAATTTTTCTTTTTGAAAACATAAACAAAACGTGAGCCGCACATAACGTGAAAGGTTGTTAACGTAAAGCGTAAATATAAAAAGAATAACATAAACAGAATCATCAGATAGGCTCTATAGAAAGGATAGCACATCGTCATATAACATTAACTTCAAACATCAAGTCAAACAATATTAATAGTATTAATGATATAGGAATATTCCACAATAATACCACATCAAATATATTGAGCCCACCTGTGAAGGTTGAGCATACAACAATTCAAAAACTACACATAACTATGATTTAAATAAGCTAAGGCTATGTCCCCGCTTCCGCTGTGCCTACTCTGTTCTCGACCATCAAGCTACTTCCATGTCGGCACCTCAGGGCAATCCACGGACATCGTTGTCAACCTTGCTTGAAGACGAAGATGGAAAAGAAAGATAGGGGGAGTGGGAAACTTATACAAGTATCTCAGTAGGGCTTCCCTATTCACACACGTGTCATCATCAACGTCCTCAAGAACCTCATGTTTAATTATAAAGTAGAAGGCATAGATAAGATTCATTTGTTAAGTTTTCAAATACCATTAGCCGAGGCCCATATCTTTTAGCATAAATCTTAATGCATGAATGCAACAAGTATCTCATGTATGCATGGCAATACCTCAATGCATGCAACGTTAATCTACAACGTGTAAATTCAAAACACAAGGCAGGGCTAAGCACAAGATCAGGGGATAATCTATAAAACTAAAATAGTGGCAAAAAGATGGATACATGATAGGGCAATGTAATGAGTAAAACATCATATTTCTTTCTAATTAGTTCCATCCTCTTACGTCATCACCAAAATCCAACCAACATACCAATCCCCCCGATTTTACAATTACCATCAGAACCAACCGCCCTAACCGATCACCTAGGATGAGCTCAACCTAACTAGCCATCACTAGATTTTATATGGGGTAATAAAGGGGGTAACCCATCATTTCTTCTTCAAAACGCATCTATTGGCATCCAGTGCATAGTAATATTGTCTACTTTGGCAAGCTCGATGTCAATACCCTCACGGTTTTATTTCTGGGGATGTTCGGCTAAACCGATGTCACCCAGGATGCATCTCGGTACTATGTCACATTTGTTCTTGGGCGTGCTCGGCTAAACCAGTGTCACCTAGAACGTATCTCAGCGTGCTATGCATGAATGCAACATAAACACATGTTTTCTTTAGAGATGCAATACAATCATAAATCATTATTTAACTTATCATGCTCATAAACTTATAAATCATGCATCTCAATCAATGATAATCATTCAGGCAATTTATCATGCAAGCATGCTTTCACATTCATTTCATATATATAAATTCACCAAACTATAAATCATCATGTTCATAATCCGAGAATAAACATGCAAGATCATCAATTCATATTTACACAAAGGAAAGAACACTTGTCTATACATTTTAGATACTGGTAATCGATTACATGAGCCTTGTAATCCATTACCTTGGTTGAAAATGCATTCTGAGTCTCAAGAACACCTGAGTAATTGATTACTAGAGTCCAGAAACATGTTCCGAGTTTCCCAAAACATCGTGTAATCGATTACATGATATTGTAATCGATTACACTGGCCAAAAAGTTATATCCAGGTGTGCAAGGCACTCTGGTAATTGATTACATAAGCCCTGTAATCGATTATTAGTAACCCAAAATGGTGAAAAACTCAAGTTTTGACATTCTTAAAACTACCCATTCATTCTAAAAACCTTTTGACATTATTCCATCATTTTTCTTAAAATCAAACACACATATAATCCCTTTGGGGCCTACAATCTTTCAAAACTTTTTACACATAACGAAATCAAGATTCATCATTAACAAGGCATTTTTCAAAATCTCCAACTCCTTAAATGGAAACACCCATTTATAAAGGTAAAAGCACATGGAACCAAAATTCATTTGTGAGTTAAGAGGAGTAAATCTTGAGCTCTGGGATTTTTTAGGTGATTGCTTAAATTTAAACGTGCAAATGCAAACCTTATTTTAATCTTGTTATTATGAAGTGATGGCAATGGACAAGTAGATATGAGATGTAAAGCTTGAATATAAACATGTAATGCAAATCTAATTCTTTATTTTAGTGCTCTAGGCTCCACAACAATTGACTTTAAGGCCGAAATAGGCGAGCTTCGAGATTAATTATTAGGTGATAGCAAAGAAATATAAATATGAATGCAAGGCTCAAATGTAAATATGCCATGCAGGGACTTGAAATAGAAATATGAATGCAATCCATTTATTAATCCTTTAAGACCTAGGCTCAAGATCCCATCTTAACTCTTAAAATAACCACATAACAACTTTATTTGTTAAAAACTCTTAGAAGTGAAACCTTGAGCTTTAGAGGCCAAGCAAATGATGGTTTTACAACTAACATCAAAGATCCTCATCATCAAGTCATGGTTTTCAAACATTTAACAAAATAAGAACAAGTAGAAGAAGCTCAAAATCGAAAAAGAGAAAGAACAAGGAGAGGAGGAAAAACTCAACATAAAATCCCTACCTTGGATGTGTTTTCTTAATTGAAAGAAGGAGTTTGCTCTTGGGAAAATAGAGAAGAAGGAGAAGAGCTCTTTGAAGTTGAGAGAAAGAAAACTTTTGGAGGTGTAAGAAAAATAAGCAAAGGGATTCTTTGGGGAGGCTTCTCCTTTTTATAGAGGATTTTCAACATGAAGGGAATGTGGGGAGGAGGAGGTGGTGCCATCTTGGAGGAAGAGAGGAAGGAAAATATCTCATTCAAAGGCATCATATCATGGCACGGTATGAGTATGGTCCAAGGCATGGTACAAGGCATGGTATGGTATGGGTGGCCATGAGGAAGGTATGGTTGGCCATGACTTTCTAGAAGAACTTGGGGAACAAGTTGCTTCTTAATTATGGGTTAGGATGTGTGTTAAAGGTAGATTTAGTTAGGAGAATGGTTAGGAATGAGTAATTAAGGGCTAGGCTGATAATCATGCATTTAGGAATTTCAAGAGCATGATTAGTGAGTGGTCACAAATATTTAGAGAAGTCAAGTTTATTTAATTTTAATTTCAAACACCAACACATTTCCTTAAATCATGGAAAGAATACTATTCACTTTTTGACTTGAAGACCATTTTGATTCTAGATAGGATTTAAACTTTCTTTAAGCAATCTTAAGCTCTAATCAACCTCAACTAATTGTTTTGACTCTAGATTAGTTATGGAAATTAATTAATCTTTGATTAGAGCCTAATATTAGTTAGGTTTGCTTAATTACGTCATTAAGCTCAAAATCACTATTACAGGGGCAAAATCATAATTTTGCATAAAAACTGCTCGGGACCACCGAGACTTAAACAGACATGCCCAAACTCATAAAAACATCATTTTAAACGTTTCAGGAAAATTCTGGGCTCAAACGACACTTATACTCGTGCAAAAACGTTGTAAGGGTATTTTGGTTATTTTGACCGGAAAGCTCAGAAAAAGAGATTTTTCTGCTCTATTCACATACAATCCCCTTCGAATATTGAGTTGACCCTTCGAGGACTGCCGGGTCGGCCATCCTCAAATTTCGGATGAAAAATGACCTCAGGGGCATTTTGGTCATTTTCGCTCATATAGAAAAATCAAGGCGTTACAAGTGTTCGGCTAAGGCTCTTCATCCTCATTATCAACTTCATGGTCAATAGGAGTATAACACCCTAATATTTAACCAACACGCCTAGGCCGCATTTAAGTTAATTATTAGTTATTACTCTTTTGTTCCAGCTCTTAACTTAAAGTCTTGGAAATACTTTAGTGAAAATACAGATAAATTTTTTTAAAAAAACTTTAAAAACAAAACATGAGCCGAGCATACTGAATAAATTACATTGCTCATGGTGCATGTAAGAAGAAAAGCGAACAAAGACATTTTGCAAGCATAAACGAAATACAAGTACCACACTATCATGAGCATAAACATATCATCATATAATCATATATCACCAATATCGTCTATTCCTCTTTATGCACAAAATATACATATATGTAATAGCATCCTACCTACCAATAAAGGTTAGGATAAGTATAGTCATCCAAAGTAACATAAATAGTATGCAAAGGAAGGCTAAATACAAGCTAACAAAGATCTTTTATCCCCACAACTCCTATTGGGGTGCGCCTACGGTAGATAATATCTAATCAACAAAAACAAAAGAAGGTTATCCTCTCTTTGATATGTGCACAGGCACTCCATGAGGTCCGCTGTCGACTCCTCCGGTCGTTACTCCTGGGAGGGTGGAAGGCAACTAATCCAACGAGCCAGCTCATCAAGTATGGCAAGACAATAGGCAGGTTGGATGTGGGTGTAACACCCTAGTAATTAACCAAATACACCTAGGTTGAATCTGATTAATGACTAGACTTTACTCCTTGCTTTGATTCTTTCTTCATAATTTGAAAATACTTAGTGAAATAACGAGCCATTTTTTTTTAAAAAAAAACATAATTGAAAACGTGAGCTGAGTACAACGTGAATGAGTAAGCGGAGTATAATAAGATGTTTAAAAATATATCACATCATATCACTTTGGCTCCATCATATAACATCCATAAGCACATTATAACATATATTTACATACAATAACCTCACTCAAAGGGTGGGTTATGATCATACATCATTGTCTTATGCAAACCCATAAAAGAAAATATACATAAGGAAATACATGCCCCTAAACTAGATAACTCCATAAGCCGGGAAGGTTATCCTAAAACTAGGGTGCATGAACACACATAAATCTACTAAGAACCTTCTATGGCCACTGTCCTGGAAATGGGGGAATAAATCCGATCCACTGATGAGCTCCCTCGGGAGGGGACGCACGAGATGTACCAGGCTGGGGTCGCATGGACGGCCTTCTTGCTAACCTCAGCTGAACAACTGTTTCCTCACTACCCTCTCTTACACGTGTGGGAGTAGGAGCAGAGCTCTCAGAATATACATGAGTAGGAGTGTCCTCTGAAGGATCAGTTTTAGAATATCTCGTCTCGGGAACATACTCTGGAAATCCATGGACAGCAGATGAAGCAGGATAAGAATGTAACATCCTTTCATCAAGTGGACGTGCATGTTCGAAAACCATTTCATCGCCATAGGGAGAAGTATGAGAAAATCGATAACTAGGGACAGGATGTGCAAATGGACGACCTATGTAAATAAAAACACAAACTGCGCACCTCCCTTCAAAATGATACGAGCGATGCACCGGATCATAGTGGAATTCCCAAGTAGGGGTATCAACGAATAGGACGAATGTCGCCATTTGAATCTGGAGACAATGACGGAAATAAAGAAAAGGGAGTGAGAATCTTGCTAAAGAATTCTCAGTAGGGTACCTCCTTCTACAGTGTCATCATCAAAGTCCCCAGGAACCTTGGGATTATTCTAAAATAGTGAGCATGCAAAGATTCATTTTAAGTTCGGACAAATACTTAACCGAGGTTCATCAATTTTTAATCATGCGTCTTATAATGCATCATAATCTTAACATGTCATATTTACAATGAACTTTTCCTTTATCATTACATCATATTCCTCATCATCATTATCAAAATAACATGCATAAAAGAACGTCATATAATATTAGCTACACATGGACACAATGCACATATTTCATTTCTTTAGTGCCTTAGGTGACTTAAAATCTTATCATCATCATTATTTTCCTTGGGCCACCCTATACTCCACCCTTTTGGGAGTAATTTAGGTTATGAGCTCATACTTTACTAGTCGTCACTAGCATATACTTATCGCTTTTGATAAGCTAAAGTCCCGACTCTACCCTTTTGAGAGAACGGTTAGGGGCTAAAATCACCTTTTCACCACCTATAGTCCGATGGTTCCAAAGGATCATTTTCTTATAAGTTTAAGTCACCATTAAATCTTTGCATGTTATATCACAATACAATTCATAAACATCATAGCATTTTCTCATTTATAGTCTTAAGCTAGAATAATATATATCAACTATAATCATCCATCTGGGAGATTCCCAGAAAGAGAGGTGGGTCACAATGGATACGCTTAAATACCAAGTCTTTCCTTAGCCATAACCTTTCCAAATTACACTTTTACAATGATACACTTTCTTCTAGCAACAAAGGTAAATTTTACATAATAAAGAATATTTCATGCATAAGCATTCTCATTATTTGCAACAGGAACTATAACATGCAAGCCAGGAAATCATTCAATGATATCAAGTACTTAATAAGCATCCAATACTTACATAGAATTATCAATTATAGAACTAATTAGTTATGCACCTAAAGGATTTATTACCATCCTTACGATTATTTATAGGCCTTAAGAACACTATTAAATCAAATGGGGTAGCATAGGTAGTAAGTTGTTCCTAAGGTTTTACGGTATGCTAGAAGTTATGTTTTAAATCCTTTCTTGTTACCAGCTTTCCCTATGATGCTGAAATTAGTTACTAAACCAATTATGAATCATTCTCCCTTATTTAAACATAATAAAACCTGGTTCTTATCATTGCTAAAGATTCTGGATAGAATGCATAAATTTCATTCCCTAGAGTTCTAGAAATCTTGTTTTTACGGTTTTCTAGTTGCTAAGTTCATTTTTAGTGTTTAGGATCAATCCTAGTCTAATTGATACCAAATTTTTCGTGGCTAACTAATCCTAGACAGAATTATAACATACTAAAATAGATTTGGCATTGGCTAAACTTAAAGGGGTCAAAAACTAGGTAAATTCTAGCTCTTCGGTTGTTCTAGGGAGCTAGTTTTATCTCTAACATGCAGTGAATCATTCTCTTAACAATAAACCATAATTATCACAACTTCAAACATATCAAATCATTATCATACATTGATACTAAACTCAGATCAGTGGCCGAATCATGAACCTCATGCAATTACATAGAATCATATTTTAAGTGCATATAAAATACTAGTTCCCCGTAAAATCCTTGCAAAGTCTTAAAACTCATTTAGAAACTAGTTCTTTTGTCAAACTTGGGAGGATCTTCACAATTAAAATTCTCACTTAAGATAAAAGGAGTAAGTCTTGAGCTTTAGAGATTTAGGTGACATCTTAGAATTATAAACATGCTATGCAACCTTATTTTAATCTTATCTTTATAAGGTGATAGCTTGGAATTATAAACATGATATGCAATTCCATTTCTTTATCTTTAAGATTTAAGGTGATGACTTGAAAATTAAACATGATGCAAGAACTTGAAATATAAACATGATGCAAGAAACTGGAGTGGCGGTAATCCGCACAGGACCAGTAGAGGGAGAAGAGAATATTAAGAAACCGAAGCGGCGGTAGTTCGCACAGGACCGGTGAAGGGAGAAGAGAATTATTATTACATCTTTTTAAGCTCCAATCTCAAGACTTTTTAAAGAAGAAATTCTTTAACTCCAATAATCATATTTCTTTGCTTGTGATACATGGCCAAGTCTTTAACCTCTAGGATCTTTAGGTGATGGCATAAAATAAACATGCCATGCGTTGATTCTTTTAGCCATTATAAAATAAAGTGAGAGCATAAATTAAATATGAGATGCAACCTCTTTATTATCTTGAAAGATTAAGTGATGACTTGAAACATAAACATGAAATACAAGCTTGGAAAATACATCTTTCAAGTTCTAAACTAAAAATCTTTGTTTTAGCATCATAAAGCATTATTCTTTAAAGTTTTGCATCAAGTGGAATTTTCAAGCTTTAAAGGCCTAACTTGTGATGGATTTACAACCCACCCTCAAGGTCCTCATCATCAAGCCATCATCTTAGTTCCACCTAGGCCATATGGCCGAATTGGTTAAAGAAAAATGAAGAGGAAAACCGAAATGAAAAGCTAAGGTAAGTTCATAATTTCATCATTTTGAGCTAGAACACAACTCCTCAAAGCATAGAAATAAATTTAGAAACTACTCCCTACCTAATCTGAGTTGAAGAAGAGGAAGAGAACTTGATTTCTTGAAGTGAAATGAAACAAAATCTCTTTGAAAAATTGAAGAAAGAATTCAGCCAAAGAGGAGGAAGAAAGAAAGTTTTTGGTGCTCCTAAAAACTAGTTATAAACAAAGCATTCCAAGACCACTCAAGCAAGCCTATTTATAGAAGATTTTGAGGCTTCTAATTGGCCAAAATGAGGAGGTAGTTGGCGGAATTTTGTAGGAGAAATAAGGCAGGAAAAATCATTTTAGACAAAGTTGTATGAAATTAAGGAATTATGTCTCTTATGGTGACATTTTGGCATTTTGTTTTAGTGCAACTTTTGGCAATAATTCAGCTGCATAATAGCATCAATAATTTCATCCATTACAGCCCAAAGAAGTGAAATTTGTGTGTTCCATGCATTATTTAGGTGTAGGTAAGGTATTCATGTAATTTAGAGAATTTACGGTTAAGGGTTTAAGTGAATTAGTAAGCAATTTGCGTGTTTTTGAGCAATTTTAGGTTCTAATCAATCTAAATACATAATTTTGACTCTAGATTAATATTTAGAATATAATAAGCTTTAATTTGAGCCTAATATTGCTTAGGTTTCGGTATACAAATCAAAAATCTCGAAATTCACAAAACTGCCCAAAAACAGGGGCAAAATCGTACTTTCACTTAAAAACTGCCCGAGGCCACCCGAGCTTAACCAATGGTTAATCATGGCTTAAAAAAAAATTTTAAAACATTTTAGTGAGGTTCGGGCTCAGTCGGCACGCACATCGGAGTTAAAATAGCCGCAGGGGCGTTTTGGTCATTTCGCGTGTCGGAACTCAAAATTGAGATCCTTCTGCTCTATTAACACACATAACACAAACAATCCCTTATTATCATCAAAACATCCCCTTGAGAATAGGTGGGGCCCACGATCCTCATTTTCTAAGTAAAATAACTTCAGGGGCATTTTGCTTATTTTATACGTACAGAAATTCGGCATTTGCAACTCTCGCATGAATCGCTCCTAACCTCTCTTCTAATGTTATATTCCTTTATTGAAGATTGTTCGGCCTCAAATCTTATGTAATAATTACCTACAGTAATTTGGTAATTTCTAATGACAGTAAAAATTACAGTAAAAATTAAGGCGTTACAGTGGGCACCTTGACGGGGTCGAATGGCTCCCTTACGAGCATGCTGAATGCCTCGTATGGGCTGTGTCACCATAAACTCTCCCTCATTACTACCCCTTATATCCATGAGAACGGTGGGGGCAGAACCATCAAAAGAAAGTCGAGTAGGTGAATCCTCGGATAGGTCTGTCAATGGCTTAGTCTGACAAGGGGGTCATCGGGGTATGTAGACGGGACAGTCAAGGATGGCTGAAGCAGCTGGGTGGGTACAGGGAATCTGCTCCGTGCATGGTTGGGCTCCCTCAAAGATGATATCATCAGCAAAAGGGATAGTAGTGGAAAACCTAAAACTAGTAACCGGGTGCACAAAGGGGCGATCCAAAAAGACAAACAAGCAAACAACATAGCAATTAACAAAGTGATAAGTCTGGTGGATGGGTTTGAAGTGCATCTCCCAGCTGGGAGCATCAACATGTATCACAAATGTTGCCATCTACCTCTGAAGACAAGACGAAAAAGAAAGAAAGAGGGAATGAGAAACTCATACAAGAATCTCAATAGGGCTTTCGCTTCCTATCATGTGTCATCATCTACATCCTCAGGAACCTCGGGTTTCATTATGAAATAGTGGGCATATATATATAAGGTTCATTTATTAAGTTCCAGATGCCATTAATCTGAGGCCCATATATTTGAGAATGAATCTTAATGCATGAATACAGCATACTAAGCCATGAATGCATGTTAATGCCACAAACAAGATATAAGAATAATCATATTAAATGGGCATAGCATCAAGAAGGTAAATCCTTCTAACATGATCTTTTCCTCATTACTCTTTTAGGTGACTTAAAATTTCTTATTCTCTTTTCCATGGGGGTTATGCTAATACTCTTTCCTTTTAAGAGTTCTAGGTTATGAGCTTATACCTAATTAGTCGTCACTAGTCTATATTTATCCTCTTGATAAGCTAACTCTCGACTCCCAGAGTGCGGGATAAGGGGCAGAGGATCACTTTTCATAACCTTTTATTTGGGGAATATAAAGGATTACCTTATTAGATTACCTTTTCTAAATTTTAATTCGGGGAGTCTAAAGGATCATTTCTGTGTGTTTTATGTCACCTTAACCTTAGCATGTTATTTAGATATGCAAATATATGAATATGTCATAACTTCTCACTTAACATTTCATGCTCATAAAACACTTAGGTTATGCACCTCAACTGTTCAAGCATAAACATAACATGCCACTATTGATCACGTAATTGATCACATAAGCATGCATCACATTCTTTGTATATGGCAAGCATGTCATCAATCAATATCTTATAGTAGTAAACATGTACCTAATATACCGAAATTCAAGGATCGGACTTAGCTAATGCATATGTTATGCTTAACAAGACATATACAACATACTAGAGATCATCATTTACATAATTCAAAGATCAAGCATGCAAAGTCATCAATTTATGTTATTTTGCGTGGAAACACACTTATTTGGATATTTCTAGGTCTGGTAATCAATTACATGAGCTAGTAATCAATTACACAGCTCAAATTTGCAAGACAGACATGGTCAAACTACTGGTAATCAATTACATGGACTGTGTAATCGATTACCAGTGTTAAATTTTTGAAACAGATATGATCAACTTGCTGGTAATCGATTACATAAGCTGTGTAATCGATTACCAGTGTTAAAAACACATTCTGGGCCCCAAAAACATCCTGGTAATCGATTACAGCATACTGGCAATCAATTACCAAAAACTCTAGAAGTCGAAAAACTAAAGTTTTGATACGCTTCAAATCGCTCTTTCATTTTAAAACCATTTTAAAGCATCATTCGAACATTTCCTTTGAAATCATATTCACATTTTCACAAGTCAAAACAAACTCTTCATTAAAACTAGAGATTTTATTAATAGGTTTCTAGTCACTTAGAAATCACATTTTTACTCCTCTTGATTTCCTAAATCTTTCAAATATTCTTTGTACATCATAGAAACAAGATTCAAGCCTCAAAATAAAATAAAACCACCTTCAAAACCCAAATCCTCATATGACCGAAATTTATATATATCAAGAGGTACCCATGATCAAAATTTCCATTTAAGATGAAAGAGGCAAGTCTTGAGCTTTAGAGATTTAGGTGATGAATAGAATCATAAACATATATGCAAGTCTCATTTTAATCTTTGTCATTATAAGGTGAAAACTTGAAATATAAATATGATGTACAAGACTTGAAATATAAATATGAGAATGCAAGTTCATTTTATGTCTTTAAGGCTAAGGTGATAACTTGAAATATAAATATGAAAATGCAAGTCCATTTTCTTATCTTCAAGATTTAAGGTGCTAACTTGGAATATAAACATGATATGCAAGGCTTAGAATATAAACATGAAATGCAAGGCATGAAGCTTTGTGAGTTATGTAACATGATGAAGTTCGTTAGTGTTGATGCATGTGCCATGAAGGATATGTTTATGACTTGGATGGTTTATTTTGAATATGGAATTATGATTGCATGTACATGCACTATATGTTTTGTGGCATAAAGCAAGTTTAGGAAAATTCGATGTACAGCCATTATGCTGTCGAACTTTCGCCAAATTTGAGAACTTAGAAATTTTTTTTTAAAAAACAAGACATGAAATATGTTATGGGTGACACTGGTTTAGCCGAGCATGCCCATGAACAAATGTGACATAGTACTGAGATGTGTTCTGGGTGACACCGATTTAGCCGAGCACCCCCAGGAACAAAACCGTGAGGGTATTGACATCGAGCTTGCCAAAGCGGACAAATAACTGTGTACTAGATACCAGTAATTGCGTTTCAAAGAAGGAAATATTCCTATGGACTCTTCGAATTAAAGATTATGATAGGTGATCCTTATGCCCCCTAGCCCGTACTCTAGAAGTCGAGATTATTATATTATGCTTATCAAGAGGGTAAGAACTAGTGATGACTAGTTAGGTATGAGCTCATAACCTAGAGATGTTTTTAGGGTGGCCCCCATGATGCACAGTATAATGTTTAATGTCACATAGTTGAGAAAAGAGAAAATTTCACAAGAAAAGTTACATGCCACTTATATGATATTTCTTGGTGTTGTGTTCTATTGTCCTCTTGCATAATGTATTACCATGCATTCATGCTTTGATATACTGTATACATGACATTAAGATTCATTCTAAAATAAACGGACCTTGGATAATTATGTTTGAAACCTAATAATGAACTATATGTATACACATCTTTTTATATTAAACCTAAGGTTCCTGAGGATGTGGACGATGTCACTTAGATAGGAGACTCCCTACTGAGATTCTTTAGTAAGATAATCACTCCCTTTTTTCCGCCGCATCTTTAGATTCGGATGGCGACATTTGTGGTTTTCATCGACACCCCGGTATGGGAGGTTTACTATGATTTGGACCATCGGTCTTATCATTTTGAGGGGAGCTGCACTGTTCGAGTTTTTATGTTTTTGGGGCGACCTTTCACACACCCTATTTATAGTTATCACTTTTCTCTGACTTCCCCTTTTGGTGACGACATGGTCTTCCAGCGTGCGCGGACACACAATGAGAGGATACTCCACACGTATACCACTGCATCTGCTGTTTGTGACATCCCAGACTATGTTCCCTGCTCCAGGCATTCGGAGACTAACCCATTGGAGAATCCGCCTACCCATCTATATTCCGAGAGTTCTGCCCTCATACCCTCACAGAGGGTGGAGAGTAGTGAGGAGACGGTTACACAGCCAAGGTTGGCACGAAGGCCAACCATGTGACCCCGACGTGGTGCACATGCTCAGGCATCTCGTGTGTCCACTCCCGACGAGCTTCGTCCATGGATCGGCTATGTTCCACCCTATCCGGATTACCAGCAGTAGGTCTCTTGGAGGTTCAGTAGAGCACACACCACCACTAGTTTAGGATAACCTTCTTTTGTTCTAGAGGTTATCCATTTTAGGTGCACGAAGGTAGGGGGTGACTTCCTTTATGCTTTCCTTTGTATTTCCTTTGTATTTTCATTTCGGTTGTATTCGTACTTGTGATGTACGAAACTTACCCTGCCTTCCATAGGTGGGCAGTTATTATATTATTATAATATTATTATGGTATGCACATGATTGTCTATCTTATGATGTTACTTGACACTCTTATCTGGCGTCTTCTTTTGTATGAGTTACGTTTTATGACAACACTCGCTTACAGTATGCACAGTTCTTACTTTGTATTTATATTTCGAAAAAAAAAAATTTATCCGTATTTTCCACTAAATATTTTAGAAAGGTTTAAAGAATGAGACTAGAAGAGTAATAGACTAATGATTAACCTAAATACATTCTAGGAGTATTAGGTTAAAAATTAGGATGTTACACTAGCCAAGATTTCTCCTCCTCGCTATTCCTACTGGGGTGCGCCTAGGTAGATATCCTCTAATAAACAAAAAGCAAAAGAAAAATATCATCTCCATAACATGTGCACAAGTGTTCCTTAAGGTCCGCTACTATCTCCTACTGCTGTCGCTCTTGAAAGGGAGGAAAGTAACCAATCCATTGGGCCAACTCATAGGGTGTGGCCAAACGATGAGTAGGTCAGACATGGGCACCTCGACGAGGTCGGGTAGCCCACCTAGCATCTCTCATAGGCTGAGTCATGGTGGCCTCACTACTGCCTCTAATCTCCATAGGGACGGTAGGAGCGGAACCATCCAAAGAATGCTGGGTAGCAGAATCCTCAGACGGGTTAAACAGTGGCTCCATTGGATGAGGGGGTGACCAGGGGATGTCATCGGAGTAGTCGCAAACAACCAAAGCAGCAGGACGAGTATAGCAAATCTGCTCCCCACGTGGGTGAGCACACTCAAAAACAAGATCATCACTGAATGGAGAGGCGAGAGAAAACTGAAAGCTAGAGACCGAGTGTGGAAAGGGACACTCCATGAAGACAAAAAGGCAGGAGCGTCAACGAAGATCACAAATGAAGCCATTGTCCTCTGAAGATGAGATGGAAAGAAAGAAATAAATAGGGGATGAGAAACTTGTACAAGAATCTCAGTGAGGCTTGTACCCCCTAACAAGTGTCATCATCCACATCTTCAAGAACCTCGGATTTGATTATGAAATAGTGGGCATGCATATAAAGCTCAATTATTAAGTTCCAAATATTATTAATCCGAGGCTTGCCTATTTTAGCATGAATCTTAATGCATGGATGTAACATGATAAGCCAGGAGTACATGTCAATGCCACAATTCAAAATGTCATAATGTAACGCCCCGATTTTCTGTCTGAGTGGAAAATGACCAAAATGCCTCTAAGGTCATTTTCAGCCCGAAATTTGAGGATGGCCGGCCCGACAGTCCTTGAAGGGCCAACTCAATGCTTGAAGGGGATTGAATGGCCCTTGAGTGGTTTCAGAGGCGAAAGTCTCATTTTCTGCAGTTTCGGGTCAAAATGACCAAAATACCCCTATAGCGTTTTACACGGGTAAAGGTGCCGTTTGAGCCTGAAACTTTCCCCGAAGGTTTAAAACAATGTTTTTACATGTTTAAAAGCATCTGTTTGAGTCCTGGTGGTCCCGGACAATTTTAGTGCAAAATTACGATTTTGCCCCTAGAATAGTATTTTTGAGCTTAATGATGTAATTAAGCAATATTAGGCTCTAATCGAAGATTAATTAATTTTCATAATTAATCTAGAGTCAAAATAAACTATTAAAATTAATTAGAACCTAAAATTTGCTTAGATTAGATTTAAATCTCTTTTTAAAACTCAAGATTTCACTCTTGGAATCTTGAATAGTGTTTTCTCTCTCCAATTCCTTAAATCAAGGAATTGTGTCTAGAATTGTTTATGCACTAAAATGAGTTTATAACCCACTAATGATGCAAGACCACTCCTTAAATATGTTTTGACAACCTTGATTACCCATTTTCTCACCTAAACACTTTCTTACAAATTCCTAATCTTAATCCTAATCAAAGATACACCTAAACACAACTCTAAACCACAATTAAAATGCAAGAAATCCTCCCCATGGATGATGCAAGTTTCAGCCACCTCTTTCTCATTCACATCACATGTTGATTTGTTTCTCACTCAAAGAACCATGCTTGAGCCATACCTTGAACCATACCTCACCATACTTTGAACCATACCTCACCATGCCTCAAGATCACAACATCTCACCTCATGGAACTCATGGGGCTGCCCTTGTGCTGTAATGGCCAAAGCCTCTTCCCCCTTTTGCACCTTGCATTTGTTTCATTTCTCTATAAATAGCATGCTTGGGTGAACTTGCATCATTTTGAGTTCATTTGCTAAGTGTAAGTTTTCAAAGAGCACTTCAAAGTTTCCTTTTTCTCTCAAGTTCAAGTGTTCAAGTTCTTCAAGTTCTTCATCCTCTTCTCTCATCCCAATCTTCAAACCACTAGGTAGGGATTTTCCTTCAAGTATTTTCTTTATTTAAGTTCTATTTCTAGTTATGTGTTTATGGTTTCTCTTGAGTCTTTTTAGAACTTCTTTTCCCTCTCCTTTTTCTTCATCATTTTCAGCCATGGGCCTTGAAGATCAAAGGAATGAAAGCTTGATGATGAGGGTTTCATGATGATGTTCATCACTTGAACAATCTCTAAAGCTTGATCTTTGATCTTGAAGTTAAAGATGTTTTAGTTTTTCTTCTTGAATCCTTGAAACCTCTCACTTTGATGATATTTTAAAATGGTTACATGAACTCAATGATGAGGACTCATAATGTTGGTGTTAATGCATCATCAAGGTCATGGTCTCTAGAGTTTCAAATGTTTCTTTTTCTTCTTAAAAGTTTCGGTTCCTTTTCCTTTTCTTTCTCCAAATTTTCGGCCAAATTGGCCAATAAGGTTCACAATGGCTTGATGATGAGAGCTTCTAGATGATGACTATGTGTTCATCACAATGAGGCCTCTAGAGCTTGAGTTTTTATAAAAATGTTATTTATGACTACATTTCAAGAAAAGAGACTTTGTGCTCTAAAGAACCCTTGAGGTTCACTCTTGTCTTTACTTTATCTTGTCATGATAAGTTTGGGTTGAGGTTTATGTTTCTTTAAAGTCTTGTGCGAGCTCTAATAAGAAATAAAATGGACTAGCATTCATATTTAAATTCAAGCTTATGCATTACATATTTACTTTGAGCTTTGCATTCATATTTATTTTCCAAGCCATCACTTAAAGTTAAAGGATAAAGAATGGATTGCATCTCATATTTACATTCTTGTCTAGCATATTTACTTTTCATCACTAAGGAACGTAAAGATTTAAAATGAGAACTTGCACTATCACCTAACTAAATCTCGAAGCCTTTTTATTTTGACCTTAAAGTCGATTGTTGCTGGACCTAGAGCACTAAAATAAAGAAATGAACTTGCATATTTATATTTCAAGTCTTGCATATTTATTTCAAACCTTGCATATTTATATTTCAAGCCTTGCATATTTACTTTACGCTCTCACTTCACTTTGTAATGAAGAATAAAAATGAGGTGCATAGCATGTTTAAATTATGTCATCACTTAAAAGACCTTAGAGCTCAAAGACTTGCCCATTTTTATCTCAAGTTAAAGTTTTATGTGGGAACATTCTTTGAATGCACAATTTCGGTCATGTAGTGATGATGAGCTTGAAACGAGTTCCATCTAGCTACGAGGGCCAACAATCTAAGTTTTACGACTTTCTTTAAACCTCATAAACTTTATGAGATTAAGACCAAATATGATTTATGAATTCAATCCTCTTTTAAGGAGGCGTCAAGTGGTCACTAACCTAATAATGTTTTTAGCCTCTTTTACAAGTAAAATGGTTTGCAAAAGAGTTTTAGATGTCCTAAAAATGATTCCGAGAGAAACTAGTAACTTATATGTTTTAGAAATATCAAGTTATGCATCTGTTTAGGACTTAATGCTTCGGTTCTTCCATGATGAGTTTGCTGCTGTGTGATGATGTTTTGATGTGTTAGAATGTGTGAAAATTATGTATGATTAGGTAGGAACATTTCTATGCATGATAGGAGAGAAACTAGCTTTCTAGAAAAATCATAAAGTCAAGATTTAGCATAGTTTTAACCTATTTATTTTTGGATATTGCCCAAACTATTTCAATGGGAATATAATCAGATTAGGATTGTTTAATCATGAAAAATTTGGTTATAATTGAAGTAGGATTGAATTTTAGCACCTATATAGAAACTAGTAACTAGAAAATCGTAAAACCGCAATTCTAGAACTCTTAGAACATTTAATTTTTAGAATCTGTCCAGAAACCTTATAATGTAGAGAACATGGCTTATAATTAGTTCTTAGGCATAGAAATGTCTCATAATTGGTTTAGGTTTAATTTATAGCGCCTTAGGTGAAGACGGAACCGAGAAAAGGGTCTAAGACGTAAGTGCTAGAACCCCGTAATTGTAAGTTTATAATTCTGCCCCCTAAGGAATGCAATTGCCCAGATTTATTAAGGAGCATAAATAATAGTAAAATTCATTAGAAAAGAATCCTTAGATGCATAAGAGGTTGATAGAAAATGATAGATAAATTACATCACAAGTTTAAGGTCCGTAAGGGTCAAAGTATAAGATACCATAGGACCAAGAGCATAATGAATTTTTAATGTTGCTTGTGAACGTATGAGAATGATTATGTGAATGCATGAAATTATGATGGAGGATGCATGTTTGATTGACTTATGTGGCATAAAGTAAAATTTGGAAGAAATTCGGCATGCTGCTGTTATGCCGCTAAATTTCTGACAAATTTGGGGACTTAGAAAGTTTTTGAAAACCTATGAGATTTTTATTTATGAGGTACTAAGATGAGTTCTCGGATGACACCGGTTCGACCGAGCACCTCCAGAGAACTCATGTGACATCGGTACCAAGATGGATTCTTGGGTGACACCAGTTCGGCCGAGCACCCCCAAGAAATGCCCCCTAGCCCATACTGGATAAGTCGGGATTATGTTTATGATTATGTTACGCTTATCGGGATTGATAAGTAAGAACTAGTGACGACTAGTTAAGGTATGAGCTCATAACCTAGAGATGTGACACATTCTGGGTGACACCGGTTCGGCCGAGCACCCCCAGAACGATTGTCTTTTAGGGTGGCCTATGAGGAAGTAATGTATTATGTTTATGTCACAAAGTTTCCCATATGAGAATTTAATTGCCACTTTATGCCACTATTATGATGTTCATAAAGTTACGATGATCATTCTTGCATTAAGTAGAGCCATGCATGCATTCTTTAATATGTTGCATCCATGTCATTAAGAATCATGCTAAAATGAACGGACCTTGGCTAATTATGTTTTAAAACCTAAAATTATACTTAATGCATGCTCACTTATTTTGTATACTAAACCCAAGGTTCCTGAGGACGTAGATGATGACACCTAGGTAGTAGGAGGCCCTACTGAGATTCTTTAGCAAGATTCTCACTCTTTCTATCTCTTTCTTTCCGTCACGTCTTCAGATGGCGACGTTCGTGATTTTCGTGGACACCCCAATGTGGGAGGTGCATCATGATCCAGACCACGGGTCATACCATTTTGTGGGTCACTGCGTCGTTCGTGTATTTATGTTCGTTGGACGGCCCTTTAGTCACCCTGTACATAGCCATCGATTCTCTCCTGTCTCACCCTTCGGTGACGACCTCGTGTTCGAGCGCGCACGCCTTCGAGAGAAGCGGATCCGCCACACCCCACCGACAGCTTCTGCCATCCGTGAGTACCCACATTATGTGCCTTGCTCGCCCTCATCATTCTCCGAGACGGACCCTTCGGAGGACTCTGCCACTCAGGTACCTTCCGAGGGATCCTCCCCCACTGTGCCAATGGACGTTGGGGAGGGTAGTGAGGCTTTTGTCGTTCAGCCGGTACGTGGAGGACGGGTGAGGATGATTCCCCGTCGTAGAGCTCACGCCCGACCGATACAGCACATAGCCACTCCGGCCGAGATAGCCCAGTGGATCGGGTACATCCCTCCTTTCTAGAAAGGCCCACAGTAAGAGACGACTGTGCATTCTGGTGCTCGAGCTTTGACCAGGCCTGGATAGCCTTCTTTTGTCTTAAGGCTATCAATTTGTAGGCGCACTAGAGTTAAGAGAGTTTCTTTTATTGCCTTTGTTGTACTTTCGTTTCCATGTATTTCTATTCCAGTTGTACTAAACTAAGCCCCACTCTCCATGAGTGGGCATATCACATTATATATATAAATATGCAGTTCAGTTTTATTGTGATGTGCCTTTACTTGCTATATGTTATGATGAGATGTTTGCTTTACTTCCATCTATGCCCTATTGATCATCGTGTCGCACGGCTCTCACTTTGCTTTTATAAATTCCAAAAAAAAAAATTTACCAGTATTTCCACTAAGTATTTTACAGTAAAGAGGAGACTATGACGTAAAGTATTGGGTTAAAAATTAGGATATTACACATAACATAAAGAATGCAAACATTTCTAGCATGATATTTTCCTCATTAATCTTTTAGGTGACTTAAGCATCTCATTCTCTTTCCCTTGGGGGCCGCCCTATCATTGCCTCCTTTGAGAGTCCTAAGTTATGAGCTTATACCTCGCTAGTCATCACTAACCTATACTTATCCTCTTAATAAGCTAATTCTCGACTCCCAGAGTGCGGGATAGGGGACATAAGATCACCTTTCATAACCTTTAATTTGAGGAGTCTAAAGGATCACCTTATTGGATCACCTCTCATAACCCTTAATTTGGGGAGTCTAGAAGATCATTTCTATGTGTTTTGTATCACTTTAACCTTAGCATGTTATCCAGAGATACAATTATATGATTATATCACTTCATATTCCATGCTTCATCAAATACTCAAGTTATGCCTCAATTAATCAAGCATAATTATTACATACCACGGTATATCATGTAATTGATCACATAAGCATATATCACATTCATTGCATATATCCTTAAGCAAGTCATAATCCAATTATAACAATAAACATGCTTCTATCCAATGTGCCGAAGATTAAGAATCGGACTCAGCTAATGCATATGTCATGCTCAACAAGATAAATGTATACCATTATACAATAGATCGTCATTTACATAATTCAAAATTAAGCATGCAAGGTCATCAATTAATGTTATCTCAAGTGGAAGCACACTATTTTCACATTGCAGGCTCTGGTAATCGATTACATGAGTTGGTAATGTGTAATTGATTACCAGTGTCAAAAACACATTCTGGGCCTTTAAGAACATCTTGGTAATCGATTACAGAGTGTGGTATCGATTACTAGAAACCCCAAAGTGGAAAAACTCAAGTTTTGACATCCTTCAAGTTATTCTTTCATTCTAAAACCATTATAAACATCATTCCAACATTTTCTTTAAAATCATACTCATATTTTCCCAATCAAACAAACTCTTTAATAATAGATTTTCTCATTACATAGAATCACATCTTTACTCCTCTTAATTTCTTAAATCTTTCAAAAACTCTTGGTACATTATAGAAACAAAGTTGAAGCCTCAAAGTAAGATGTAACCAACTTCAAACACTACACCTTCTCAAGACCAAAATCTATATACAAGGAAATGGTACCCATGATCAAAAGTTTCATTTAAGACGAAAGGGGCAAGTCTTGAGCTTTAAAAATTTAGGTGATGGCTAGGATCATAAACATGCTATGCAAGTTTCATTTTAATCTTTGTCATTATAAGGTGAGAACATTGAAAATATAAATATGTTGTACAAGACTTGGAATTCAAATATGAAGATGCAAGGTCATTTTAAGTCTTCAAGGCTTAGATGATAACTTGAAACATAAACATCCAAGACTAGAAATATAAACATGAAATGCAAGTCCATTTTCTTATCTTCAAGATTTAAGGCGATAACTTGGAATATAAACATGATATGCAAGGCTTGGAATTTAAACATGAAATGCAAGAACTTAGAACATAAACATGAATGCATCCTATTTTTATCTCTTTAAGCTCCAAAGTCAAGACTTTTAGAGAATATAACTCCTTGACCCTAATCAATCTCTCAAAATGGAAATGAGCTTTAGAGTCCATCAACACCATGGTTTCAAGAACCTCATTTGTTGGACTCATCATCAAGCTCAAACAAAAACAACCCAAGAACACCAACCAAACAAGCTTTTCTCATTTTTCTCTTGAAACCAAAAATCAAACCTTGAGCTCTAGAGGTGAAACAAATGATAGTAACACAACCAATATCAAAAACCCTCATCATGAAGCCATGATTTTTAACCATCCAACAACAACAAAACCGAAAAGAATAAAGAAGGAAAAAGGAAAGCTCAAATTGAAATGGAAAGAAAGAAAAGAGCAAAAACTCAATCATTCATCCATCATCAAAATTGAAAATGACAGGGAAAATAAAAGAAGAAAAATTTTCCATTTGTTCTAACATCCAACCGAAAATAAACCAAAGAAAAAGAAAAGGAACTCAAAAGAAAATCCCTCCCAAAGTTATTTTCTTGTTGCAAAAGGGGAAGATTGTTCTTGTGTGTTGAAATGAGAAAAGAAAATCTTCTATTTGGAGCAAGAACAGTTTGGGCAAGAAGGAAACAAGGTGGGAGGAGGGTTTTTCTTATGATTTTGAGTTTGAGGATGGAAAGGTTGTGTACTTTAGAGATGCTCTATGGTGAAGGTGTAGTGGTTTGAGGTGGGGAGGTGGTGGAGGATGGAGGTTCTTGTAGTGGAGGAAGAAAAGAAAGCTTTGGGGTTGAGAAAATGCAAGAGCTCATTTTTGACACAAAAGTCTTGCCCAAAAAAGTGAATGGTAAAAGTGATAGTGTTTATGAGTGTGTAAGTGTTAAAAATTAAAATGTGAGAGTGTGAAGGGAGAGGGAGTTGTCGGCTATCTAGGGGATTTGGGGGGAAATATCTTAATTTTATTTGTGTTAAGACATGGTCTATGGATAGATTGGATTAGGCATCGGGTTAAAAATTGGTAATTGAGTGTTTGAGCTAGCAATCAAGTGACTAAGGCCTTTCAAGACATAATTAAGGAGTGGTCTTGCACACTTAGTGGAGTTAAGCTTTATTAGTTTGAAACTCCAGCATGATTCCTTAATTTAGGAAAATAGAGAGAGAAAATACTATTGCTCATAACATGACATAATTTCTTTGAGTAAGGAAGGAATTTTGAACTTTCCTAAGCAATCTTAGGCCCTAATTAACCTCAATTAATTATTTTGACTCAAGATTAATAATTAAAATTAATTAATCTTAAAGTAGAGCTTAATATTGTCTATGTTTCCTTAATTACACAATTAAGCCCATTTAGCACTAACCGGGGGCAAAAGGGTCATTTCACATAAAAACTCCCTGGCAGCACTCAGACTTTCCCAGACATCAAGAAATACATATAAACATCATTTCAAATTCCTGAGTGATGACCGGGTCCAGTCGTCACTAAATCCCGCATTAGATTCCCTTAGGAGTGCTTTGGTAATTTCACATATGAGAAAAATCAGGAATTGAGGTTTTCACCTTTAACATTGTTAACAACACATCTATTCCCCTTCAAACATCAAGCTAACCTTTTAAGGGTAACCGGGATCAGCTGTCCTTGATTCCCAGGTAGAAATGACCTCAGGGATATTTTGGTTATTTGTACATGGGGAAAAAATTGGGGCGTTACACCTGTTGTATGGATGATCCTAAGGAATACATGATCTCCGTCTTGAAATTTATATGGCCTTCACCGCTTATCTGCATGGCTTTTCTGTTAACTTTGAGCAATAAGAAACCTATCTCTAATCCTCTTGATCTGTTCCATTATTTCCCTTGCAACTTTGGGTCCTAACATACTTTGCTCACCAGGCTCATACCAACATAAAAAGGATTGACACTTCCTCCCATGTAAGGCCTCGTATGGTGCCATACTAATACTTGCATGATAACTGTCATTATATGCAAACTCGATCAACAACAGGTATTTATCCTAACTTCGCCTTTGTCCAACACACACACCCTTAACATATCCTCTAGTGTCTATATAGTTCTCTCTAATTAGTCATTCGTTTGAGGATAGTAAGTCGTGCTTAGGCACAACTTCGAACCAAACGCCTTCTGAAAGGCTCTTTAAAATCGTGACGTAAATCAAGGATCTCAGTCCGAGATTATCATTAACGGCACTCTATGCAACTTCACGATCTCTTGGACATACAACGGGTTAGCTTCTCCAAGGAGTAAGTCACCTTAATAGGTAAAAAGTAGGTCGACTTAGTCATTCGATCCATAATTACCTATACGGCATCATGGCCCGCGTGGGTCCTAGGTAGCCTTGTCACGAAATCCATCGAGATACTACCCCTTTTCCATTCGGGAATTGAAAGGGGTTGTAACACTCTAGAAGGTCTTTGGTGCTCAATCTTCACTTTTTTGACAGACCAAGCACCTACTCACCCATGTTCCCATGTCTCACTTCAATTCGGGCTACCAAAATATCTTTTTCAAGTCCTGATATATCTTGGTAGTACTAGGGTGAATGGTGAAGTAGCTCTTATGAGCCTCCTCCAAAATCTCTTTTCGAAGGTTACCACTTTCCAGCACATAAATCCGGCCCTCAAACCACCACAGTTCATCGGCTTCTTAGGGAAACATTTCAACTTTCCTACCTTTACTTCCTCTAAGGTCTCCTTAAACTCCTCATCATCCTGTTAAGCTCGAGTAATTATTTCTTTGAAGTCACTCGTTACACCGAGGTGACACATCCTCATGCTCTCAGTGGTCAATGTCATCCCCAAGTTCAAGTCTTTAAACCTTTTAATCAACTCCGTCTCCTTCACCATCATATATGACAGGTGTAATGACTTTCCACTCAAGGCATCAGCTATGACATTAGCCTTGCCGAGATGTTAGTTCAACCCAAAGTCGTAGTCCTTTAAGAATTCCATTCATCTCCTCTACTTCATATTCAACTCCTTCTGATCAAAGAAGCATTTGAGACTCTTGTGATCGGAGAACACTTCAAACTTTACTCCTACAAATGATGTCTCCACACTTTCAAAGCAAAACACAACTGCTGCCAACTCTAGATCATGGGTGGGGTACTTTGCTTCATGAGGTTTGAGTTGCCTGGATGCATAGGCTACCACTTGCCTATTTTGCATCAACACACTGCCCAATCCTTTCCCCGTAGTGTCACAATATACCTCAAAAGGCATATTAGGATAAGGCAATACTAATATTGGGGTTCTGGTCAACTTTACTTTTAGCTCTTGGAAATTCTTCTCATACTCCGAATTCCAAACAAAAGGGTATTCTTCCTAGTAATCAT
This sequence comes from Dalbergia cochinchinensis, assembly GCA_031216125.1. Classification (NCBI taxonomy): domain Eukaryota; kingdom Viridiplantae; phylum Streptophyta; class Magnoliopsida; order Fabales; family Fabaceae; genus Dalbergia; species Dalbergia cochinchinensis. Next base: position 29,474,821 of record CM062371.1, read on the forward strand.
AGTTAATGGTAAAAAAATCTAAGAAAATCCCTTAATAAACCTTTGGTAATAACCAGCCAGTCCTAAAAACTTTGTATCTCTGTTACTGTGGTAGCTCTCTCCCAGCTCATCATAGCATCTATCTTTCTAGAATCTACTGCAATAACTCCTTTTAACACCACATGCCCTAAGAATTTCACTTCCCTCAACCAAAATTCACACTTAGAAAACTTTGCATATAATTTCTTTTCCTTCAGAATCTCCAAAACTGTCCTCAAATGATGCTCATGCTCCTCATAGGTCTTCAAATAGATGAGTATATCATCTATGAAAACAACCACAAATTGGTCTAAATAGAGTCTAAAGATCATATTCATGTAGTCCATGAACATAACAAGCGCATTAGTCAATCCAAACGACATCACTTTAAACTCAAAGTGGTCGTATCAAGTTCGAAAGGCCGTCTTGGGTATGTCCATATCCTTTACTCTAATCTGGTGATATCCTGACCTCAAATCTGAAAACATAACCACTCCCCTCAACTGATCCATCAAATCATCAATCCTAGGCAAAAGGTACTTATTCTTCATTGTCACTCGATTTAACTGCCTATAGTCCATACAAAGCCTCATACTCCTGTCTTTCTTTTTGACAAACAAAACCACGGCTCCCCATGGTGATGTACTAGGTCTCACAAACTTCTTTTCCTAAAGCTCCTTTAACTGAGTCTTCAACTCAGTTAACTCTAGGGTGACATCCTATAAGGTGCTATGGATATAGGCCTTGTCCCCGGGACTAACTCAATGGAGAACTCTATTTCTCTCATCGGAAGGAGCTCAGGTATCTCATCCGAAAGCACCTCAGGATAATTTCTTCACATCATCAATGTTCTGCTCAAAGTCTACCTCACTGGCGGCTAGGAGAACATATCCCTTACTTTTTTCCCCATAACAATTGACTTCTACAGTATTTATGTAAAGACTTAGAGATTTACTAGGCTTACTGGGGATGGGAAGGAAGATGACAAACTTTTTTATAACAGTTTAACATTACATGGTTAGCGTAAAGCCAATCTATGTCGAGAATATTGTCTAAACCATGCACAGGAAAACAAACCAGATCTAGAATAAAAGGTCTACCTTCAACAATGAAATGACAATTCAAGAAACATCTACAAGTCTTAACAGATTTACCAGTGGGTGTAGAAACAGTAGGATCAAAAGGAAGTTCTGATAGATGCAATTGAAAAAACTTGACACTAGCATGTGATATAAATGAATAAGTTGTGCTAGAGTCAAATAGTACAATTAAGGTCCTACCATTCATTTTATACTTACCTTCTATAAGGTTTTTGGACTTCACCAAATCTTCCGCATTAAGGGTAAAAGCCCTAACTTGACGTTGTGGTATGGGGTTAAAGGCCGTTGGGTTCCTCTCTAGGCATTCTCTAGCATAGTGACCGAGCTTCTCGTACTTGTAGCAAACTCCCTGGCCCACTGTAACACCTTAATATTTAACCTAACATGCCTAGGACGTATTCAAGTTAATTATTAGTCATTACCCTTTTGTTTCAGTTCTTAATTCTAATTTTTGGAAAATACTTAACGAAAATATGGGTTAATTTTTTTTAAACAATAGATGAAAACGTGAGTCACGCACAAGTTAAGCACTACATCGTTTGGTTCGTGAATAATAACAAGGTCATATTCATGCTATGAATAAAATCACAAGATCATAACATAACAACCATTATACATACATATATATATATATATATATATATATATATATATATATATCATAAAGGTCCTGCCATAGACCAAGTTAAATAGTAGTATTAATACAGTCATCCATACGAATACATAGAGAAATATAAAATACATAGACCAGAAACCTTACCTACTCAAGTGCGTCTAAAGTAGATAACCTCTAAAGCAAAAAAAAGGTTATCCTATGCGAGATATATGCACCAGCACTACCACGCCTATTACCCACCCACTACTACTGTGCATCCTAAGGGGGAGGAACATAACCAACCCACTGAGCCAATTTGGCCGAAGTGGCCAAACGGTGAAAGGGTCGGGTGTATGCTTCACGGTGGGGTACCATCCTCACTCTGCCTCCTCAAATCGGCTGCATCACTATAGCCTCACTACCACCACCGATCTCCATGGGCACGGTGGAGGAGGAACAGATGGATGGGATCTCTGTGGCTGAGTCCTCAGAGGGGTCGGTCTCTGAGCGAGCTGAGGGAGAGCAGGGAACATGCTCCGGGTAATCTTACATGGCTGAGGTGGCGGCAGGGGTAAGTCGAGTCTACTCTCTGTAGGGGCATGCACCCTCAAAGAGAAGCTCATCGGCGAAGGGCGTGGTGACGGGATGAACAAACGGGTGGTCTAGAAAAATGAACATACAGACGAAACAACAGCCCACGAAATGGTATGACTGGTGTGTGGCATCAAAATGTAGCTACCAAGTTGACGCGTCAACGTAGATCACAAATACCGCCATCGTCCTCTGAAGACGCAATGGAAAGAAAAGATAGAGGGAGTGAGAAACTTGATAAAGAATCTCAGTAGGGTATCCTCCTAACCTAGTGTCATCATGTACGTCCTCAGGAATCTCGTTTCATTGTGAAATAATGAGCCCGCATAAGGTTCAATTATTAAGTTCTAAAATACCAATTACCGAGGCCCATTCATTTTAATATGCATCTTGGATGTTATGAATGCATCATACCTCATCATGAAATGCATGTCAATGCAAGGTGCAACATTACTATATAGAATCATAAGTGATGCATATAGAACATGGTAAACATAGCATGAATTACTTCATTTTATCTTTTAGGTGACTTAAACCATTCTTTCTCTCATTGGGGCCACACTATTACTCTCTCCTCTTGAGAGTTCTAGGTTATGAGCTCATACCTCACTAGTTGTCACTAGCATTTTCTTATCCTATGATAAGTTAACTCCCGACTCTTAAGTACGGGATAGGGGGATAAGATCACCTTTCATAACCTTTAATTCGGGGAGTCTAAAGGATCACTTTCTTATTAGATCACCTCTGATAACCTTTAATTTGGGGAGTCTAGAGGATCATTTCCATATGTTTTATGTTACCTTATCATTAGCGTGTTATATTTAAGATGCAAGAACATAACATATAATATAATGCCACATACTTTAATGTTATTTTAACATACGCATCTTAGTCATTCCAAGTGTGATCATAACATGCCACAATAATTCTTATTACTAGTAACCAAGTATGCAAACATCATCATCACATAATCCTTATATCAAATCACATCATCCCATAGAATAAGCACTCTCATTATCCCTTAACCAATTAAACCTCTAAATCGGGTAAACCCAACTTTCATATTTATTCTTTTATGCATCTAAGGGACTAATTATAATGGTTTTCACTAATTAATAACCTCAAGAACATCATTAGACAAATCTGGATAGGTTTGAACAAAAACGAAAATAAGTAAATTTCGGTGTTCTAGGAGTTACATTTTTTACCCTTTCTCAATACCGACTTTTCCTATGATGCTATAATTAATTCCTAAACCAATTATGAGTGATTCATACACATTTAAGCAATCCTAAACAGCATATAAAAGGTCTGGAATATTTAGAACAGAACCTGAAATTTATCATTCCAAAAGCATGCAAAATTGTAAGAACAAGCATTTCTAGTAACTAGTCTTTCTTAAAAATTAATTCTAAGTCATGGAACATTCTCAAAGGCAATTTATCTCTTAGAAATATAAGCAAATACTCTAAGGTCAGTAGCAAAAGTAGAGAGCTCAATAAAAGGATTTTGGGTATGTAAATCATGTACTGACACTTTAAGAATCAACATATTTCTCTAGGGAAGATTATAAGATACAAATTTTGAACCCTCAAGATAATGATACTCCAAACCTTAAAACTTCATTCCTTCAAAAACAAAACCGTTTTATAAATATAAATGTCCATGGAACTGAAATTCTCATGTAAGTTGAAAGGGGTAAGTCTTGAACTCTAGATTATTTAGATGATGGCATAAATTTAAATGTGCAAATGCAAGCCTCATTTTAATCTTGGTATTATAAGGTGATGGCAATAGAAATATAAATATGATATGCAAAACTTGAATATAAATATGAGGATGCAAGCTCATTTTTAATCTTTAAAGTTTAGGTGATGGCTCAAAATAAATATGCTAGACAAGAAATATAAATATGAAATGCAAGTTCATTTTCTTATCTTCAAGCTTTAGGTGATAACTTGGAAATAAATATGATATGCAAGGCTCAAATATAAATATGAAATGCAAGGATTTGAAATATAAATATGAATGCATATCCACTTGTTATTCCTTTAAGTCCTAGGCTCAAGACTCCTATTTAGAGTAACAACTCTAAAACACCGATCAACTTTAAGTAAGTTTTAAACTTTAAATAGTTAGGTGATAACATAACATACACATGAGAATGCAAGCTTATTTTTAGCCTCTAAGACTTGAGTGATATCTTGGAAAATGGAAATGAATACATGTGCATTTGTTCCTTTTAAGTTTTATGCTCAAGACTCCTATTTAGAGTAACCACTCTAAATCACCGATCAACTTTAAGGTTGAAAGGGGTAAGTCTTGAACTTAAGATAATTAAGTTTTAACATAAACATAATATTCCATTTTATTCAAAGCAAAACTCCTTAAAGAAAACCAAAAACAACATTTTCATTTGTTAAGAACTCTTAAAACTAAAATGAAGTCTTAAGCTTTAGAGATCACGCAAATGATGGTTTTGCAAACAACATCAAAGATCCTCACCATCAAGCCATGACTTTTGATCCATAAGGCCATTATGGCAGAAAAAGAAAGGAAGGAAAAAGGAAAACATGAAATCGAAAATGAAGTGGAGGATGAGGGAACCAACATTTCAACATTCCAAACCAAGAATGATACAAAAGAAAAGAATTAAAACTTTAAAATAACTCCCTACCAAAGATGTTTTTCTTGATGAAAGAAAGAGAGCTTGATCTTGAAAAGGGATGAAAAGAAAAATTCTTCCTTGGGGCCAAGATGATTTCGGCCAAGAAGAAAAGAAAAGGAAGAAAAGTTTGTCTTGAGTTTTTGGTCTAGAAAGTGGAAAGGTAAAGTGTTTTAGGGAAGGTTGATGGTGGTTGTGTAGTGTTTGGGGTTGAGATGTGGTGGTTAAGGGTGGTTTCTTGAAGAGTGAAGAAGAAGAAGAAAAACTTTTGAGATTAAAGAAAGAAAGCTTGGAGTTGCAAGAGTGAGCAAAAGTTCTTGCAAGCTTCCTTTGGTGCCTATTTATAGAGAAAATGAAACATACGGGTTTGAGAGGAGGGGGAGTGGCCGTAGGCCATTGGAGAGAAAAGGGATAAAAAAAAATATCTCTTTTGTATGCATCATGTCATGGAGTAGTGTAGGAATGGCTAAGTATGGCTTTAGGTATGGCTAGGCATGGTTGTCTTTGATTTTGTGTAATAAAATAAAATGAAATGAGAAAAATGGAGGGGGTAGCCAGTTGTATCAAGGGAATAGGGAGGAAAATATCTCATTTTAATGTGGGTTTAGGAGTATCTTTGATTAGGCCTTTGATTAGGAGTTTGTAAATAAGTGTTTAGACAAGAAAGTGAGTAATTAAGTACACTCAAGGCATGGTTAATAAGTGTTCTTGCTTATTTAATGGAGTCAGACCTCCTCAAATCAAGATTCTCAACCACATCTATGGTTCCTTAAATTAGGGAATTGGAAAGAGAAAATACAATTTCAAATTGATATGATACTGATTCTTGAATTAAGAAAAGAGTTTTGAGTTTCTTTAAGCAATCTTAGGCTCTAATTAACCTCAATTAATTATTTTGACTCTAGACTAATTATTAAAATAAATTGACCTTCAATTAAAGCTTAATATTGCTTAGGATTTGTTAATCGCACAATTAAGCTCGTTATGCCCTTAATTAGAGGCAAAATGGTAATTTTCTATAAAAACTTCCCGGGACCACCCGAGCTTAGACAAACATTAGACATCTCTTAAAAATAACATTTCGAATTCCCGAACAAAGTCCGGATCCAATCGAAAATTAATTATGTTATAATTAGCTACAGGGGTATTTTTGTAATTTGCGCATAGGAACTCAAAACATGATATTCTTCTGCTCTATAAACACACATAACACATATAGTCCCCGTTCAATATTAAAACAACCATCTGAGGATGGCCGAGGCCAATTATCCTCATTCCCTTAGTAAAAATGACCTTAGGGGCATTTTGGTCATTTATACAGGGGAAAAATCGAGGCATTACACCCACCAAGTCAGGTCAATCCCCGTGTAAATTCCCAGATTTGGGACATAAGGTAGTATGTGTAGGTCTTGAGGGTGCAATCGGGGCCCTCTGGGGTGCCTTGCCCTTGAGACCACTTGATCCCCCATTATGAAAATTCCCCTTTGGCCCTTGTAGCCTGAACTACAGCCTGAATAGCTGCTTCAACCTCGGGGCTTGCGACCCCAGCTTTTTGGTGAAATTTTCAACCCTTGGTGTGCTCAGCTTCTTGTCACCATCCTCAATGATGCAGTTTGTAGACTAAGGTAGGGAAGTCCCTGATCTCCAAGTATGCAACGATGACATTGATCTCCTATTTCAGCCCAACCTTGTACTTGACGCATTTCCAAAATTGGTTGGGGTTCCCTTGAAAATTCCTGGAGAACTTAATCAGCTCCTCGAACTTCATAGTGTACTACGCAATTCTCATCCTTCCTTGGGTCAGCTACATGAATTCTACATCCTTGTGGAATGCTGGAAAGTACTTCTCGTAGAAGCAGGTCTTGAACATCTCCCAGTTGATCAAGGTGCCAGATGCCTCTAACAGTCTTCGAGTGCCAGTCCACCAAATCGGCATCCGCCTCCAGTATATAGGCAGCAAAAGTCACCTTCTACTCCTCGGTGCAAGTGATCACCGAAAAGATCTTCTCCATGCTTTCTATCCAGTCGTCAGCTTGGTTTGAGTTTAGAGCTCCTCTAAACGATGGAGGGTTCACCTTGCGAAATTCTTCGAATTGGGTGTGCTCGAGTCCCTCAATAGTGTTAGGGCCATGACCAGCTTTGCGCTGACGGTCCACCCATTCGAACATCATTTGCATGACCCTTGCCATGTTCTTGAGGGCTTCGGCAGTCTCATTACTCTGATTACTCGTGCTTGAAGTCCTATCTCGTCATTGTCGCACCATTGCTTCCTAAGCATACAAAACAACAAACAATAAGGTACTCAGGCTTAATACTCCATGTAAAGTGAGCTAGTTACCATGGTTCGCACACACATACAGCATTCATGCATCTCTATCTTTTAGTTCATCTATCGATAAAATAACTACACATGACATAACTATTACATTAGGCCTAAGAAATATAGTCAGTCCAATCCTCAGGCTCCGTGAGAACCGAACTGCTTTGATACCAAAATGTAACACCCTAATATTCAACCCAACACGCCTAGAACGCATCTAAGTTAATTATCAGTTATTACTCTTTTATTCCAGCTCTTAACTTAAACTCTTGGAAATACTTTAGTGAAAATATAGGTAAATTCTTTAAAAAAAAAAACTTTTAAAACAAAACATGAGCCGTGCATACTGAATAAATTACATCGCTCGTCATGCGTGTAAGAAGAAAAGCAAATAAAGACATGTTGCATGCATAAATGAAATACAAGTACCACACTATCATAAGCATAAACATATCATCATATAATCATATATCACCAATATCATCTGTTCCTCTTTGCGCACCAAAATATACATGTGTGTAATAGCATCCTACCCACCAATAAAGGTTGGGATAAGTACAGTCATCCAGAGTAACATAAACAGTATGCAAAGGAAGGCTAAATACAAGCTAACAAAAACTTCTCATCCCTACTACTCCTATTGAGGTGGGCCTAGGGTAGATAATCTCTAATCAACAAAAAATAAAAGAAGGCTATCCTCTCCATGATATGTGCACAGGCGCTCCATGAGGTCCACTGCTGACTCCTACAACCATCACTCCCAAGAGAGTGGAAGGTAACCAAACTAATTGGCCAACTCTTCGGGTGTGGCAAGATGATGGGCAGGTCAGACATGGGCACCTCGGCAAGGTCGAATGGCTCCCTACGAGCATGTTGAACTCCTCCCATTGGCTGTGTCACCGTAGCCTCTCCCTCACTACTACCCCCTTTCTCCATGGAAACGGTGGGGGCAGAACCATCAGAAGAAAGTTGGGTGGGTGAATCCTTGCACGGGTCTATCAATAGCTCAGTCTGACAAATGAGTGACCAGGGTATATAGACGGGAAAGTCACGAATGGCTAAAGCAGCTGGGCAAGTATGGGGAATCATCAAAAGGGGTAGCAATGGAAAACCTAAAACTAGTAACTGGGTGCACAAAGGGGCAATCCAAAAAGACAAACAGGCGAACATCACAACAACCATAAGTTTGGTGAACAGGATCAAAATGCATTTCCCAGGTGGGAGCATCAACATATATCACAAATGTCACTATCTACCTCTGAAGACGAGACGAAAAATAAAGAAATCAGGAACCTCGTGTTTCATTATGAAATAGTGGGCATACATATATAAGGTTCATTTATTAAGTTCCAAATACCATTAATCTGAGGCCCGTAAATTTTAGAATGAATATTAATGCATGAATGCAGCATACCAAGTCATGAATGCAGCATACCAAGTCATGAATGCAGAATACCAAGTCATGAATGCATGTCAATACCACAAGCAAGATATCAGAAAAATCATATTAAATGGGCATAGCATCAAAAATGTAAATCCTTCTAACATGATCTTTTCCTCACTACTCTTTTAGGTGACTTAAATTTCTTATTATCTTTTCCATGGGGGCCACCCTAATATTCTCTCCTTTTGAGAGTTCTAGGTTATGACCTCATACCTAACTAGTCATCACTAGTCTACACTTATTCTCTTGATAAGCTAATTCCTGACTCCCAGAGTGCAGGATAGGGGGTAGAGATCACCTTTCATAACATTTAATTCAGGGAGTCTATAGGATCACCTTATTGGATTACCTCTCCTAACCTTTAATTCAGGGAGTCCAGAGGATCATTTCTGTATGTTTTATGTCACCTTAACCTTAGCATGTTATTTAGAGATGCAAATATATGAATATATCATAACTTATCATTTAATATTTCATGCTCATAAAACACTTAGGTCATGCACCTCAATTATTGAAGCATAAACATAACATGCCACAATTTATCATGTAATTAATCACATAAGCATGCATCACATTCTTTGCATATATCCATAAGCATATCATTAATCAATATCTTATAGCAGTAAACATGCTCCTACCCAGTATGCTAGAATTCAAAGTTCGAACTCAACTAATGCATATGCTATGCTTAACAGGATATACATAATATATTAGAAATCATCATTTACATAATTCAAAGATCAAGCATGCAAAGTCAGCAATTCATGTTATTTTGTATGGAAACACACTTATTTGCACATTTATGGGTCTGGTAATCGATTACATGAGCTGGCAATCAATTATACAGTTCAAATTTTCAAGACAGACATGGTCAAGCTACTAGTAATCGATTACATGGACTATGTAATTGATTACTAGTGTTAAATTTTCGAAACAGACATGATCAACTTGTTGGTAATCGATTACATAAGCTGTGTAATCGATTACCAGTGTTAAAAACACATTCTAGGCACCAAAAACATCCTGGTAATCGATTACCAAAAACTCCAAAAGTCGAAAAACTAAAGTTTTGATACACTTCAAGTTGCTCTTTCATTTTAAAACCATTTTAAACATCATTCCAATATTTTCTTTGAAATCATTCTCACATTTTCACAAGTCAAAACAAACTCTTCATTAAAACTAAAGATTTCATTAATAGGTTTCTAATCACTTAGAAATCATATTTTTACTCTTCTTGAGTTCTTAAATCTTTCAAAAATTCTTTGTACATCATAAAAAGAAGATTCAAGCCTCAAAATAAAATAAAACCAACTTCAAAACCCAAATCCTCATAAGACTGAAATTTATATATAGCAAGAGGTATCCATGATCAAAATTTCCATTTAAGATGAAAGAGGCAAGTCTTGATCTTTAGAGATTTAGGTAATGGCTAGAATCATAAACATGATATGCAAGTCTCATTTTAATCTTTGTTATTATAAGGTGAGAACTTGAAATACAAATATGATGTGCAAAACTTGAAATATAAATATGAAACTAACAAGTTCATTTTCTAGTCTTTAAGACTTAGGTGATAAATTGAAATATAAACATGCAACACTTGAAATATAAATATGAAAATGTAAATCTATTTTCTTATCTTTAAGATTAACATGAAACTTGGAATATAAATATGATATGCAAGGCTTGGAATATAAACATGAAATGCAAGAGCAAGAAACATAAACATGAATGTATTCCATTTTCATATCTTATTAAGCTCCAAATTCAAGACATTTTAAAGAATATACTCCTTAACCCCAATCAATCTTACAAAATGGAAATGAGCTTTAGAGTCCATCAACACCGTGGTTCCAAGAACCTCATTTCTTAGACTCACCATTAAGCTCAAAGAAAACAACCAACGAAAACCAACAACATTCCATTTCTCATATTCTTTTGAAACAAAAAATCAAGCCTTGAGCTCTAGAGGTCAAATATATTATGGCAATACAACCAACATCAAAACCCTCATCATCAAGCAATGGTCTTGAATATTCATCCAACCAAAAAACCAAAAATGTAAGAAAAGAAAAAACGAAGGAACTTGTCCATTGATCCAACATCAAAATTGAAAAAGGAAGCAAAGAAAAAGAGGAAGAACTCAAAATAAAAATCCCTCCCAAGTATGTTTTCTTTTGTGCAAGAAGAAGCTTGGTCTTTTGCAAGGAAATAAGAAGAACAAATCTTCTCTTGGGATGAAAATGGATTCGGCCAAGAGAAAAAAAAAATGGAAGGAGGACTTTTCTTGTGATTTTATGTCTTGGAATGGAAAGGTTATGTGTTTAGGAGTTGATCTAAGGTGGAAGTATGGTGGGTTGATGTTGAGAGGAGTTTGAGGATGGAGGTTTCTTGAAGGTGGAAGAGGAAGAAGATGAAAGCTCTTGAGTTGAGAGAAAAGAGAGTTTTTTGGCAACAAGAACAAAAAAAGTGAATGTAAAGTAAGTGTCCTTTTGTGTTAGAAAAATAAATATGAGGGTGAAAAAAGGGGGAGGGAAGGCCGCAGCCTTCCTTAGCCATTTGGGGGGAAATATTTTCATTTTCATGTAGGTTAGGACTTGGATTAGAGATAGATTTGATTAGACAATGGGTTATGAATTTGTAATTAGGTGTTTGCACTAGTAACCAAGTGTTTAAGGATTTTCAAGACATGATTAAGGAGTGGTCTTGCATATTTAGTAGAGTTAAGCTTCATTAGTTTGAAATTCAAACTCCAACACACTTTCTTAAAAGAGAGAGAAACCCATGACATGTGATAATATCGTAGATGCTCCTTTGATTATGGAAGGGATTTGAACTTCCCTAAACAATTTTAGGCCTTAATTAACCTCAATTAATTATTCTGGTCAAAATTACTAGATAAAATTAATTTATCTTTAATTAGAGTATAATATTGTCTATATTTCCTTAATCACTTAATTAAGCTCATTTAGCACAAATTAAGGGCAAAAAGGTAATTTCATACAAAAACTCTTTGGGACCACCGGGACTTTTCCAGATATCAAGCAACACTTGTAATCAACATTTCGAACCCCAGGTGATAACCAGGTTCAGTCGTCACTTAATTCCCTGTTAAATTATCTAAAGGGTACTTTGGTAATTTCGCACATAGAAAGAATTAGGAACTAAGGTTTTCACCTCTAATATCATTTATAACACATCTAATCCCCTTCAAGCGTTACACTAACCCCTTGAGGATAGCCTGGATCGGCATTCTTGATTTCTGAGCAGAAATGACCTCAGGGGTATTTTGATCATTTTGCACATAGGAAAAATCGGGGCTTTATAAGAAGCAGCTTCTTTAAAATCAATATACAACTCGATGGAAGAAATTTATTCTCAATGTTGCTAGTATGTTCGAAACATTTGTTGCATGTGGTCATTTTTGCTTATTGGAATTGCTTGAAAATGTGAGAACTTGCCAAAAATTGAGACTAGACACCTATGAGTTATTTTTTTCTACTGTCTTGGGTGTCTCAATATCTATGCATCGACAAAGTCCAGTTTCTAACTCTAAAAATGATATAGTATATGGAATAAAGAAACATGCTACATTCTCACAAATAAATGTGACCCCGACACTCTGATCTATAACAATATTGCCATTGAAATATGCTATTATATTTGTATTGGTATCCATTTTTATCTTTTTTTTTCCTCTTACAAACTAGTAGTATAAAAATTACTAATCAAATGAAAAGAAAGAAGAAGGGCTAGTCAAAACAAAACCAAAAAAAAAATTTCCTTTTTACTAGTACTCTATTTCTCCGAACAAAGAAATGATAACTTTTTTTTTCTCAAATTATTGATATAAAATAAACTAAGCACAAGTGAGGAGATGAAACTTAGACCCAAAAAAAATCAAATGCTGAATAACTCATTTCTTTACCCAATTCTTTTTTTAAACAAACAAGCAACCAGTATCAACCAGTTAAGTAAAAAAGAAGAGAGGAAAAAATTACTTAGACAAAATAAAAAGGCTACTGGAATATTTTTCTATTGAATACGTGAAGAGAAGACGAAGAATACAAATACAAACTAATAATAAAGTGAAGTGAAATGATGATTTCTCTATTTTTTTTCTCTCCTCATTACTCGTGATAAACTAAATAGTGATTTATATAGACGAATTTTATAAATATTTTAATAGTTTTTTACTATTCTCGCATCATGCGAGGTTAATTTTTTAATATTTTTTTCCCAAATTCTCACAAGTGTGACTTTTTATTTTGTAAATTAAAAAATTATTTTTTTCTTAGCCACCGGCACGTAATTGCGCTGCTAAACGCCAGTCAACCTGGCATACCCTGAAAATTCCATCCATTCAGATCATTCCACATATACCGAGACGTACTTAATCAAAATTAAATACGCAAGCTGTCAGCATAACACAGCACTACCACCATTCGAAACCGCCTCGGATACCTAAATTAGGCAACAAGACGCCAACGAATTTGGAGCAACCACGTCAAGAAAACATTATGGGCACAGAGAGTTATACAGATCCCAAGCATTATATTTTGGTCCATGGAGCTTGCCATGGTGCTTGGACATGGTATAAACTCAAGCCACGCCTCGAATCTGCTGGGCACAAGGTCACAGTGCTCGACCTTGCTGCTTCTGGCACCAATTTGAAGAAGATTCAAGATGTTGACACACTTTTGCAGTACTCCGAGCCTTTGTTGGAGCTGCTGGCCTCACTTCCCTCAAGTGAAAAGGTGGTTCTCGTGGGGCACAGCCTTGGAGGCCTCAACATAGCCCTTGCCATGGAAAAATTCCCCCAAAAGGTAGCATGCGGTGTCTTCTTGACAGCTTTTGTGCCAGATATTGAACACAGGCCGTCCTATGTCCTGGAAAAGGTTTGCTTCTGAGCCTTGTTGATACTTTTGGAATTTATCTCCTCCGTTTCTAGATGAGTAGATATGTAATTATTTTACTTCGACCATAATCATACTCACTTTTTTATAATAATAATAATAATAATAATAATAATAATAATAATAAATTAAGACAATTGAGAGGGAGAAATAAGTATACTCCATCTTCACCATAGATTTTTCATCCTCAACAGTACTGTGAGAGGACCCCAGCGGCAGGATGGTTGGACACCGAATTCTCGCACTGTGGAAACAAAACATCTATGTACTTTGGTCCCAACTTCCGGTCCGCCAAGCTTTACCAGCTTTCCTCATCCGAGGTAAGGATTTTTCTTCACTGTCCTTTATGTTTTTTTTTTTTGGGATTTAATTAATTCGTAGTACTATGTAATTTCTTTCAAAATTGAATTAGATTTTTATAATTTAAAAATTTATAATTAAATTTCTGCTTTAAACAAAAAATTATAGCTAAGTTGTCTAATTCACCACTACAAAAATATGAATTTAAATAGAATATTCTTGTTGATCTATCTGACTAGTGTTGAGTGTGTCTTTATTTTTTCCTTATAAAAAAAATAAAATATTCTTTAAAAAAAAATTTCTTCTATCTTCAACCCCTTTCATATGCTCACCTCAACCCGGCCTCCAGCACCACCACAAACATACTCACTGGCACTTTCGTAGACATAATGGTGGCCAAGTTCAACTCCACCACCATCAATCTTCAGCCCCCAATAGGCCTCACAGAGAACCTCTCCCCCAGCTTTCTTAATTATTCTCCAGTGAAAGATCTGGAAAACTGCTGGACGAAGCAGCAACAGCAGCACCTACTACATGCGAACCCAGTCCTCTCGTGGGAAACTTAAGGCCTATTTGGATTATTTTTTTCAATTTTTAATTTTTAAAGATTTATAAAGAAAAAATTAAAAACTGAAAATTTCAATTATCAATTTTTAATTTTTTCAATTTTTTTTTATAAATTTAAAAAATTAAAAATTGAAAATCGTTTTTAACGGAGCAAACAGCCCCTTAGTTTTTACATCAATTTTGGGGAAATTAAAATAATTGGGTTTTGACGGAAGAAGAGGTGGAATCCTCCAAGTCTCGTCTGTTCCGTTCTACTTGCACCGTGATGTGCAAATAAGGTAACTGTACTCTTGAACTTCAAAAACAAATCTCTACCCCATTATTCCTGTTCATTTTTCCTATTTCCTGTCATCCAAGCAGGCTATTATCGGACACTACACTGACTTTTTCTTGGGAACGGCCGAACCTCTGAAAGTGTATTCAATACTCATATATTTATCTTGTACATTTTGTTTACATTAATGAATGGAAATCAAGGGCATTATAATGTTAAGTAATAATGTTATGAGTTGATCATTTTTCTTTAATATACATAAAATCCTCAACCATATACACACAAATCCCCAATCAAGTGAGAACACTATCGGTTATCACATCAACTCTTTCAATTTTCCTTTCACAAACACGAATTCCCTATCATTTACACTTCATTCTCTATTAGTCGATCGACTCTTATTTTGAATATATATAAATAACACAGCTCTATTAAATATCTTTTGAGAATTTGAGTATTTAACATGAGTTTTGCTATTTAATTAGTGTCTTAAAGGATGCTTTTTGAAGAATAAAAAGAAAAAGAATCATAAATTAAGATTTTATCTTTTAAATTTATCAAATGCATTAACAGAAAATGTCGAAATTTTTAGTTAAAAATTTCATAACAATATTCTAAGAGCACTAATTAGTAAAATTCTCACGTCATTTGAGTGTTGAATAGTCGTCCGGCATGCAATTGAGTATTTTAGCATTGTCATGAGGAATTGATTAATTCCATTTTGTCATAACGATTCCCCTTCTCCTTGCTACGTACCTAACATAATGCATCCCGACAAATTACTTGACCCCACCATTAGAAGTTTCAAGGGTGTAATAACAAATAGAGAGACAAATTGATAATGATTGGATGTTGCAGGATCTTGAACTGGCCAAGACTTTGTTAAGACCTGGGTCACTATTCATAGAGGACTTGTCACAAGAAAAGAACTTTTCTAAACAAGGATATGGGTCAGTTCCGCGTGCTTTTATTGTTTGCAATGAGGACCTTGCTATTCCATTGGAATATCAGCTCTGGATGATCCAAAATGCTGGGATTAATGATGTGCTGGAGATCAAAGACGCAGATCACATGGCTATGCTTAGCAAGCCCCAGGAACTTTGCGATTCCCTCCTACGGATTGTAAATACAAATAAATCCACAGCATGAAGCAGTCTTCAGTACTTTTTAAGGGATTTACTTTTATTTGTTGGGTTTGAATCGTAATTTCCGTTTGGAACGACGTGGGTCAGACTCGAGACACATAAATAACGGGATATTTTTTACCCATGTAAAATAAAAAGCAAAATTATGTAAAAAAATTGTCCCGATTTTATATTTGCTACAACTTCATCCCGGATTAATCGAAATCGTGTGGGTGTCTCACGATTTCATTTTGTTTTTAAGAACACTCAGAAATTGTGAGAGCTCTCATGATTATGCAAATTAAAAACATGAGGCCCCTCTCATAATTTCCATATGTTTTGGGTCTATGAATATTTGAAACTTCACGTCTCTCACCACTCTATGTATCTATTTTCATTTTGTTTATTTGTGTTGAGTGAGGCAGAGATGTTACATACTTGTTCACCATGAGGATGAAATTACTAATATAGATGAGGGAGTGGCATTCTATAGTGAAATTTGAATTGTGTGATTGTCCATCCATCTATTAATTTTTTAGGGTTGGAGGAGTTAGTCTAGCAAAATAATAAGCAAATTAGCTAGATGTTTTATGGGTGGCCATAGCATTTTGGGATGGTATGATCCAATATAGAAGTTTCTCAATTTGCAACGACAATAAAATGAGGCTCATCTTGAATTTCATGCCTAGTTTCCATAGATTTGTGTCATGGAGATGTTCGTCGTCCTAGAAAACTACCACTTCACCTCTAGAGGATTTGCTCCATGCATTATTTGGTGGAACCTCAAAGCGTTATGGTTCTTTGAACTTCAAAGTGGCCCATGATCCTGTGCATAACTCAAGTGCAGAGGACCTCATCAACGAGCTCACAGTTTGAATTGCAAAGCCATTGTCCAGACATGGCCCTGTTGTGAGTTTTGATTTCCATGTTGATCACAGGGATGATGATTAAGACGACAACGAAGAAGAGACGTATCAAATACCACTTGATGATGACAGCAAGGAGGAGACGTAACGTGTTACCCATACTCAACTGTTGAGGTCACAGTCTCATTCTCAATCCTAGTCGCAAGAGCTACCTACTAACTATTCGCCATTAAACTTGGGTGCATTACATTAGGTCAGCTTTGCATGGTCTAGTGGTGAAGTAGTTTTTGGAGCTTAGGTGGTAGGCCAACTATTAGAAGAGAAAATGAGTTGTGAGGTTAGCCAACTGGTTTGGGACAAGGAAGCTATGGTTGAACAATTAATATTAGATTTGTGTCTATTATGTCATTGTATCCTTTTTATATCTCTCTTACGTCTCGAGACCTTTTGCTATGTGGATTTCCATAGCTGAGACAAGTCTTCTAATTTCTGGCATTTGGTTTAGGTCCTTTATAT
The DNA here is from genome assembly GCA_031216125.1 of Dalbergia cochinchinensis. Lineage (NCBI taxonomy): Eukaryota > Viridiplantae > Streptophyta > Magnoliopsida > Fabales > Fabaceae > Dalbergia > Dalbergia cochinchinensis. The sequence continues at coordinate 29,492,120 of CM062371.1, forward strand.
TCATGTTTGGATTTGATTTGACTTGTTGGAATTAAGTAGGTTATGTGAAATGAAATATTGTAGAATGGGGAGTGTGCCAAGGATTACATGATAGAATAAAAAATGAATTCATTAGAGGAAAATTTGGGGTGGCATGTATCACAGAGAAGATGATAGAATCTCGTCTCAAATAGTTCAGACATGTTTGTAGGAGGCCTGTAAAGGCCCCAGTAAGGAGAATGAGCCAAATGGAGAATAGCACCCTAGAAAGAGTTGAGGAAGACTGAGAACAATTATAAGGAAAATAGTCAAAAGAGATTTAGTTTTCGAGATTAGATGCATGATGCTTATGTATTATGACCCGGGTATGCTTATATGGATTGTGATGCTGTGACATGTATGAATGAACTAGTATGCTATTTAACTCTTCTAGAATTACGATTAGTAGATGTAATTGTTATTATGCCTAATACACTAAGGGTATGTTTGTGAGTTTGGATTTTGGAGGGAAAGAGAGGGGAGGGGAGAATTTGTAGTGTAAAATTATATTATAAATCCTCCCCTCCCCTTCCTTTTCCTCTAAAATCCAAACTCACAAACATACCCTAAGGCTTAAAGTTTTATTTAAATGTTTTCAAATAAGAAAAAAGCTACACGAGTGTTTTTGCATGACTTATTTTAAAAAGAAAACACTATGAGATCAAAATGTAATAACTAATGATTAATCCTAACACAACTCAAGCAGAAGAGGTTAAAAATAGGGTGTTATCAACGTTGTCAGTAGCATGCTCCTACACAGGAGCGAAAAGGAAGAACAAGAGCATAAGGTGTAGGGGCATAAGCTCCTACCAAAATGTGCAATTAAATTCAACATAGTAATACTTCAATTCAAAATACATAAAGTCACAAAAATAACGTTTTTTTAACCCAAATAATACCAAATCAACAACCAACAAAAAATGAGTAGAAAATTAGAAAAAATCAACAAGTAGCCACACTTTAGTAATCAACCACATCAAAAAATAAAAAACTCAACCACACTTGCAATAAAAAAAAAAAAAAAGCCAATCGGTATCCCTCAAAAAAAATAAATAAATAAATAAAGTAACATCACTTAAAAATCCAACCACAGTTAAAAAAACCCACGCTCACCTGCCTACTACCTTTGATGACCAAAGAAGAACAAACAGAATGGATGCCTAAGGCAATGAACGATGACAGAGAAGCAAAAACAGTGAAGCCGAAGCACGCAAAGGTGCTGTGCCACAAACAGAGGTTGCATGATGGGGAGGAGACACACGGACGATGATGCACCGTGGGGCAATGGGAATCAACAGGGAGAGTGCGACTGCGCAAGAGGCGGAGAGTGAGATAGAGACCAAGCGACAAATAGAGGTGAGTGATTGTTCGTGGGTTTTTCTTCTTCCAAATTGGGTCAAGTCAAACCCGAAAATTTCAAGCCACATAGGAGCACGCGGATTGCAAGAAGCGGTTGCTCGTGTCACTCTTACGATCTAGCATGACCTTCCAACGCACTCCAGTGAAAACGCACCCATGAACGAGAATGAGCACGACAGTCGGTTGTGGGTGTGTAAAAGCGCGCCATCCTATGCTCCGGCGTGCACTCTTGACAGCTTTGGGTGCACATCAGTGTTCAGGCCTCTAACAATCCAAGACCTAACGAAGGTGTTATTTCTCTCCCAAATCACCCTTGTTGGGTCTCCAGGTATTGGTTCCTCAATGGTTCCATCTACAAAACCCAACTTGTTCTTGGAATCCAAAGCCAAGATCATAGCCTCATATCAAAAATTGTAATTGCTCTTTTTAAGAGTTGAGACCAATACTAATCTTGCGCTCTCACTCAAGTGCAAACAAATAGGGATTCATTGAATCTACCATAGCATTTGCAACAAGACTCAGAACTGGAGTTGCAAAATTGTGCCACATGCACATGCTATTCTTGATTTCCATTCAAAGGATCTAAGAATTGGGAATGTGAACCCATTCGAGGAGGCATAAATCGCACCATCAGAACCAATCTCTGCCATGATCGCAAGAAATGCATAAAACAGTCAAGAAGATGGAGTACCTTCTCATAGAAATAGGTCACAAGAGCTTTGATAGCTTCAATGTCAAATGAATAACAGAAAGCAGCGAATATACTAATGAGGCATGTATATAGAACTGTGAAAGATGACAAATAAAGTAAATAAGACCAGAAGAGAGGTCCTGAGCATTAAGCAGCTCAGTCGCCCCAATATTCACTAACTAATTTTTCCTACTTCCCATACACCCCTTTTTTCAGCTATTATATCCCTTCCCATAACAGAATTCTCGTGCTACTATCACATCTAGTAGCACACCAAATCTAAATCCCTAAAAAAACTGTTAAACCACTAGCCCATCGGATGATCCTCCTATATTTGAATTATCCCTTATTTCTCTTCCTAAACTACCCTTATTCTTCTTCCTTTTGTAAACTTTCAACGAATAAGGCAATTTATCTCTAACAAGCTTCCATCAATTGAAGTACCAAGAATAAGATATAAGAGAGCTATGATACCATAAAAGAAACTGAAAACCCAGATGATGGTGAAGAAAGGGAAGTAAGATGAAAGAATGGTGGTGTATTACAGAAACACTTCTTCCATAGGTAATTTCAGCTTAGAGACACAGTCATAAGAAATGAAAGAATGCGTGGCACCAGAATCAAATAGTACAACTAAGGATTTACTCGTAATTTCACACTCACCTTGGATTAGGTCTTCTGACTTTGGAATCGCATCAGTTGAGACTGCGAACACACACCCTTGAACCTTGAGCTTGGGGGCGTTTAGCTGATCATTATTTCGAAAATCTTTGATGAAATGTCCCAGCTTTCCGCACTTGAAGCACACATTTTTCCCAAGATAGCACTCCCCCTTATGATTCTTACCATAGGAATGGCATACCGGCCTATTGGTGTTCATAGTCTGGATGTTGAAAGACATCCTTTGTTGATTTTGGGCTGGGCGTTGAAGGTGTTTTCCCTTAGGTGTATTTCCCCGATGAAATCGCTAAGGGGGTTAATTAACTGCTAGTGGAGTCATCCTTTTTCTGCTGTCCTCGGCCTTCTGAATGGCCAATTTTCTATTATAGCTTTCCACTACTTGGCATTTCCTGACTAGGGAAGCATAATTGGTGATCTCCAGGGTGGCTATCGCGGCCAAAATGTCCGGCCTTAAACCACTTTCGTACTTCATGCATTTCCATCTTTAATCTGGGTCTCGTTGGTAAAGCATTGAATGCTTGATTAATTCTTCAAATTTGGCTGTGTATTCAGCCACGGTCTGATTTCCTTGAGTTAGTTGCAGAAACTCCAAATCCTTTGCTTTCTCGACAAGTTCTGGGAAGTACTTCTGGTATAAGGTAGTATTGAAAACTTCCCACGAGATATAGGTTCCAGCACATTTGAGCAGGCCCTTGGCACCCTTCCACCAAGCAGCTGCCTCCCCTTTGAGCATATAGATAGCATAGGCCACCTTCTGGTCCTCTAAACAGTCGACTACAGTAAACACTTTCTCGATTTCCTGCAACCATGCATCAGCAATGTCGGGGTTAGTGGTCCCTTTGAAATTGGGTGGACCAGTTCTTCGAAACTCCACGAACTTCCCTTGTTCATTAGTCCCCACTGATTCCTCAGTCCTCCTATTCATCTACTCCATCATGATCGCAGCTTAGGCTTGCATGGCATTTGCCATCTCGCGTATTGCGCTTGCCATCTCATCCTGACTTCCTTCATTACGCCTGTTCCCTGCCATTAGTTCCTGGACACACCAAACAACAGACATCGAGTTGATCAAGCTCAATACTTATGCCAAGTATGGTAGCAACTAACAGCAATTCTCAAGACGATCATGCATTCTAGTCCTAACATCTCGTCATATAGGCAAGACTTTTAGAGCATGACATATATGGAAGCATAGTCAGTCCATTCCCTACGCTTCAATAGGATGAACTGCTCTGAAGGTTCACTCGGTAATGACTCAAGCAAACAATTTCACTTGAAACTATTGAACATTCACCCGATCAAAGGCAAGTCAACATAAAATGTTAAGTGTTGACCAAGGGTCAACAAAAGTCAAGGTTACTGGTCAAGTCAAAAAGTCAAATTCTTAGGTCAAAAGAACAAAAGTCAAGGTTAATGGTCAAGTCAAAAAGTCAAACTCTTAGGTCAAAAGTCAACAACGAAGTCAAAATCAACCATAAAAATCAAAGGTTTGTGAAACTCAACAAAATCATGAAAAAATCAACTAAAACATGAAATAGTCAACATAATGATTAAAGACCAATTAAATCATTATTAAGTGATTTAATTGAAACTAATCAAGGATTGATATAATAATCATGGATTAGATCAAAGTAAATAACATAGGATTCCCAAAATAATAATAAAATAAGCTTAACTGGTAATTTACTATAAATGGTAATGATTTTAAAAATAAATTATACCTAAAATAGTCGAAGTAGAGATGATTAATTACTAATAAGAATGATTATCAACCTGATGAGGGTTTAATATAATTAATCCATGATCGATTCCTCATTAAGAGTAAAATATATTTAAAAGATGGATTAAACCATTTTTGGTAAAAAAGAGCATTACCAAAAGAGGTAAAAATACCTAAATATCCAGCAAATAATGTGTTTCTCTACAGAACAACTCTTAAAACTCCATGAACCATTTCTAAACTTCTCCTTTCAACCAACATGTAAAAGAAAAACACTCACATAACTTTCTTCAAAACAACTTACACTAGAACTAATTTAACTACAAGACAACACCAAGTTATACATCAAAACAAAAAAAACACAAGATTCCCCTCATTTTTTTCTGTCACGGCCGAACATCAGCCACCATTTTGGGGGAAGAGAAACCCGATTAGAAGGATGCTTAAGGGTCTAGGTGAAAGGGTTGAAAGATGTCAAGATTGACAAGTTGTCTTAGGCATAAGAATCTAGCCTTAAGGTAGTGCTTTTGGAGTAAAAAAATCAACTATCAAACCTAACCAAGTTTTAATTTTCCATTACCCTAACTAAATGGCTAACTAAATGAACTAAGTAGGAGAATAAAATCCTCCCAAATAGCCCCTTATGTTTTCGGCCAAGAAGGCCTATAAAAGGAGGAGTGGTAGCTTCATTTGTGTACTTTGCAATCTTCTTATCATTCCTAAGCCTTAAGTTTCCTAACTTCTTGCATTTTCTCTCAAACCTCTATCTTATACATTCATATCCTCAACTCAAAGTTCTCATTCTGGCTAATCAAGAATACCTCTCCTAAATTTTGTAAACACGCCCCAAGTTACATACTAGCTTCCTTCTTGCAAACAAGATACTAAAGCTTGGAGTTAAGAGCAAAGATTTTCTCTTCTACCTTTCTTTTTTTTCCTCTCTTTGTTCATGACCCTATAAGGGTTTGAAGGACTCATTAACACCTCTTCACTTTTTTGTAGGCGGTTGTTATCTTGAGGATGTGAGATTTTTAAGTCTTTAACTCATTCTAGGCTCAAAGGCTTAAAGCTTGCACATCTACTCCTCTAAAAGTTGTGTTATTTTCCTTCCATGATAAATGTGCTCCAAGATGTGTGTTAATATGATCAAAGTCTCTGTATTGATGTACATATGTGCTGGCCATGACTAGAAATAATGAGAATCTATGATTTAACTAGAAAAGAAGCAAGCAAGCACACATACACACACACACACACACACACACACACACTAGTGCTGAAAAACGTTTCTGCCTAAGATAGATGCACTAAAACGTGTAACATTTAAAAACCATCTCATTGGAACCTCTGCAAAAATTATACCTGAAAGTTAACCCTTTAAAGAACATTCTCCAAAAGAAAGCATAAAAAAATGAGTTTTCTAGCTCAAGATATAATTTTTCAAGGTTCAGTCTTTTTACTGAAGATGCTGTCTGACCCCTTTGACACTAAACTGAGCTTTTCTTTTTCTACAAAAATGTTATACATGTGAAATTGATTTGGTTGGAAATCTGAAATCATAAGGAACACATATATAAAATACATGCATTGAAAAGATGCACGTGACTCTAGAACTATGAAACAAGTCACAGGTTAAGTCTTTAGACACTGCTGAAATAGGGTAACTTCGTAAGGGTATAAAGACATTTCACTTGAAATATTTCTATGAAATTCACGTTCAGGGAAAGGTCTTTAAGTCAGGAATCTGAGCATGCTTTTATTTTCTTGAGAGGATAAGTGTAGTGAGAGAAATTGATTTTTCTTTCAGACATGCCAGAATTAGTAATAAGTGGTAAAACTCTACAAACCAAAAATAGCGCTTTTTAAGGGCAAATCCGAAATTTCCTTTTTCATGAGAATTAAATTTTATTTAAATCAAACTTATCAGATTAATATAAATATAATAAAGAAATAAATCTATAAGAGAAAAAAACTCTTTACCCCCCTAAACTTTTGGTCTCATGCAATTTAGACCATGAGTTTTCAAATGTTGCAAAATGACCCATTGAATTTTCAAGATGGTGCAAAAAAGACCTTATATTAGAAGGACGTTAAAATCAACTGTTAAATGATCATGTGCTTCTCACATGCGTTTTTAATTTGACAAAATTACCCCCTCTAACTCTAACTCTGAAACTGAAAACACACATATACAAACACACACATTTCCATCTTTGATCCTTCAAAAACACAAATAAGAAGATGCACTAACCCGGCAAATTCAGCAGAGAACACGAGTGAATTCAAGAAGAAACACAAACCAGTATCAAAACTAGGCAACAATCTAGCAGCAACAAAAATAAGGAGAATTTAGCAAGATACACAAACCAGTATCAAATTTAGGCAACAATCCAGCAACAACAAAAATAAGAAGGAAAAGGCAGAAATAGTAGCAGCAGCTAAAAAAAAAAATCAAAACCACAAACCCAACCACCGCACTCCCATCATCATTCGCACTGTGCCTCCTACCTCAACTTCATCCACTCCGCTGGGAAACCATGAAGCCTGCCACTACCTCCGCCTCTCGCCTCCGGTAGCAACGCAACGCCACAAAGCCCGCTAGCAAGCCGGACCGACGCCGCGAAGTCCCTGCCGCCATGGATCTGCCGCAAAGTCACCGCGAGCTCTACCTTCCTCTTCTTGCCCCACATGCCGAGCCCTTTCCTCACGGCCTCACATCCTTCTTGCCGGCCAATCTCCCCTCGCCGATCTTCCCACAAAAGCACTGTGCCGTGCTTGCCTCCGCCATTGCACACACCGCAAACCGCCAAGGATCTCCGCAGTGCACATCTGCCCAGCCACCGCGAGCTAGCTCCCCCTCCGCCCATGCATAACGTGACCGCATCTTCACGCTGCGCTCACCCCCACCTCAAATCCACCACCGCTGTGCCTAGCCGCCAAGAACCTCCCTTTCACGACCATCCTTTCTTTGCCTCTCTCCATCTCTTTCTCTTTATCTCTCATCGCAGTGTGTGTGTGTGTGTGTATGTGTGTTAGTGAGACTGAGAGATTGTGTTAGTGTTTGTATGAATGTGTTTGTGTGTGAGTATGGAAGACACAGAGACGTGTATTGGTTCCCTTTCTGGTTCTATTCTAGGGTTCCTGGGGGATCCAAGGATCAAAGATGGAAATGGGGGAGAGAAAGGGTAATTTTGTCAAATTAAAAACACATGTGAGAGGTACATGATCATTTAACAGTTGATTTTAATGTCCTTCTAATAGAAGGTCTTTTTTGCACCATCTTGAAAATTCAGGGGTTCGTTTTGCAATATTTAAAAACTCAGGGTCTATATTCCACAGGACCAAAAATTCAGGGGGGTAAAGCGCTTTTTTCCCAATCTATAACTATATGTAATTAAGGATTTTCACTTGTAAATGACTAGGAGAACTACGTTTTTGACCTATAAGCTTATGTTCTAATTAAACAAGACTTAATGACCTTGAGACACACATAATGCATGACTTTGACCTATAATCTTGATTATGTATGAAATGTTATGAATGGTTTATTATTTGCATGAATGCTTCAAAGTGTTGTATTTGCTATGATGTGAATGTTATGCCTTGAGTATTGATCATATATGCTTCAAAGTGCTATATTTACTATGATGTGAATCCTTGAGTATTGATCATATAGCATGCATTGTATTAAATGATAATACATTACCTTGATGAAGCATATGAGAAATGTTAAATATCAAGAAATTTTGCATATGACTATGAATAAAGATAATAGAAAAAGCTCACTGCTTAACCCCTCAACCCATCCATTGAGATTTTCTCTTAGAATAAGTTGTGGCGACAGTCACAGTATAAGCTAATTATCCACAAAGGTGGATTAAGACATTAATATTGGTGCACTTAGTGAGTGAATGACCGAATCAAGTTAAAGAATGCATGCATTGTTACATTTCGCATTTAGTTAAGTAATTGCTATGATTATGATATCTGTTTTGAAGTTATTATCTTTGTTAATGAAATATTGTAAAAAGGACATGTTACTTCGGAATACGAATGTTTTTGAAAATAAAGCATAATAAAATTTTAACTGCTCATATTTTCTTTCAAATAATAAAACCGAAGTGGCTTAAAGATGTACATGATGACATTATGATAAGACAATAATTGCCTACTGAGAAATCTATGATTTCTCACACCTTCAACCGTGTCATCTCTATATTTGAACACGTCCGACGATGATTCGGCCCCACAGCAGCTCTGACTCCAACTCTGATTGGACTCCGGGGAATAAGGCCCCCTTCCCAAAGAGTTCATTTCATGGAGGGCCCCTTCCCAAAGAGTTCATTTCATGGAGGTGACCCTTGTAGCAAGACACGGAATCGCCAGACCTCACCCAGTTGGCCCCATATCATTTCCGACTCTCTTGATTCTAACGTGTAGATCCTTGCAGCCCCTCCAAGCCATGTGCCCATAGTAGAGTTATCTTCCAACTCCGAGGTGGAGATCCTTGAGGAGCCTTTGGATATCGAGCCCCTTCAGATGATCCCTCTTAAGCTTGACCAATATGACGCCAAAGAGGAAGAAGATCCGATGGAAATAAAGGAAGGTTTGATAGAAGAAGACTTCAACAACTGGCATGATGATCTCGAAGAGGACGGTTGGCATAACTGGCAGAGGCTGTCCAACGAGTCGAGCCCTGTTCCTGATGTGATATCTATTTCAGACTAAAACATGCACAATGACGCCTCGAGTCAACCAGTTGTTAAAGGAGCACATGCCCAGACGAGCCGTGCGCCCCCTAGTACCACGCGCCCAGTCATTAGGAGTCCTTTCCGTACTCACTATACTATCTGAGCAATGGTGTCATTCGTCATGTTGCTGCTGCTGTGATTTATCTTGTTATTTTTCCATCTAGACATAGGGAGGTTATTTATGTTTCCTGTAGTAGTAGTGTCTCTTTGGGACTTGATGTATTAGGTTTTGTACCTTGTCTTGTTCCTTTATGTGATGTATTTAAGGGTGAGAATACCCATCCTCTTGAAACAATTATGTATTGTATTTAATATTAATGTTAAGGTATGCTATCTATCTTTATGTATTCGTGTTTTCACCGATAAAATTACTGTTCGATATATGTAACTTCTAATTCACGCTACAGGCTTACAGGCTTAATTTTGAATATGTAAAGAAATTTTCCGCTTATTTCATGTAATAGCATTTTCAAAGAGGAATGCAAATTTCATATAATAGTATTTTCAAAGAGGAATGCAGAGTAAGAAGTAATAGACTAATAAGAATAAAGCATGACTTAAGCATGGTTCGATTTTATTAAGGTGTTACATGGCATGTTAAGTGACACATGACATACCACGCATCGATAGCGTGTCATGTTGATCTCACGTGGCATGCCACATGGTATACTGACATGACATCAGATCAAAATAGGTTCAAATTAATTCCTGAAATTTTAAATATTGTAAAATAGTCCCTAAAATTTTCTTAAATGTGTAAGAAAAAAGTCTTAAACCCCAAATTTCTCTTTTTTTGGTTCATAATCCAAATTTAAATAATCCTATTTTTAAATATGCTAGACATAATTAAGAGCTTCATTAGTCCCAATTTGAGACCCTCCATGTTTAGCTAAAATAATTAATTTATTAGCTATTACATTATATTTCTTGGAATAAAATAGGTTTAAAAATATGATTCAAGGAAAACATTATAGGGAAACATTATATTATCAAGCATGGATGGAGTTTATCAAGGTCTCTTTGAAATATTTTAGTTGCAATTGAAAAGAAATTTGGTATCAAAATATTCTAACATTACAATAAAAAGAAACTCTACCCTCATGTTAAATGCACTTGCAAACCATCTCAAATATGAGTTTTAATCGAGCTCAAATAAAGAATTGTGTCTCTTATTCCATCTCAACAACAGTAGTTCATAAGGGATGACCTTCTCTTGAGCATATTGATGCGAATAAGACAAATACAATGACACTGATTTAGAATATAGCATTTATGATTATTTTCCCCTAACATGTTCTCATCTTTATGAGGGATTAAATTGTTTACCACTCATCCAACAACAATAAATTATTAATAATACATTATCTTCTCATTGTTATTCTATATTAAAGAGATCTTTATTTAAGTAAAGTGTGAAAATAAGAGAAAAATAAATAAATTTAACAAATATCAAGAATTTAAATTTTATGAAATTGAATAGGAGAAATTTGATATTTGAGACTTTTTTGACACATCTTACAAAATTTCAAAGACTATTTTAACATATTTAAAATTTTAGAGACTAATCTGAACCTATTTTGGTCTGATGCCACATCAGCATACCACGTGACATGTCACGTGTCATTTAACGTGTCACGTCAGCAAAATGTAATAGTTGACTAACGATTATTTGACCAGGGACTAAAGAATTAATTTTGAAATTTCAGAGACTAAAGTAAAACATATTTACAATTTTCAAGGACCAAAGTGACACTTTACTTACTCCAAAAGTCTGCTAATTATCCATGCTCAATTTTTTTTCTTCTATGAGTATATTTATTATTAGGAAAAAGGAAATCATTTGTTGAAAACAGAGGAATCTAATTGAATCACTTGAGAATCTAAATGTCATCCCACACTTGTCTGTAAATGGAGAATCTCCATTTGGACACTATGGGTCTATTTGGTTTGAGTTTTCAGTTTTCAGTTTACCAGTTTTCAGAATTTTATAAAGGAAAAACTATAAATTGAAAATGAAAACTGAAAACTGAATTTTATAGTTTTCAAAATTTTCAGTATTTCCTTCACAAAATCTAAAAAACTAAAAATAAAAACTCAAAACTCAAAACAAACACACCCTGTGAATCCTAATTTATCGGGGAAGGATTCACCTGTGTTCCCAGCTGAAATTCCCAGTGTGATGTTATAATCATCTGTCAGCTGGCTTTAGATTCTCCAATGATTTAGCTAGAATTCCAGTTTTTCACATATCTTTTGCTAATACCATTGGAAAAAATTGTGAGCATGGATTCTCAAGCATTTTTCGGAGCATGTGAAACTGTTCCCAACCATACATCCACCACACTCTCCCACCTGAGATGGCATAGATCCATAACCCCATAGAATATTCAATGGATTTGGAGTGAAACAAGAATACATGCACTAGATGGACACCAGATGCACCCAAGCCTTGAGCTGTGGCACAAAGACCTGCCAGCGCCAGAGATATTAAAATAGACATTTTATACCTACACAGCTCTGTGAACTAGTACAAAAATCCTCTCGTTTCTGTCCATTCATGCTCAGCAAAACTGAATTTAAACAACGAGAAGAATTTCTAGCACACTTTAAAAACCCTCGAGAAGAAAAGGCCTAGTTTCCTGCCATAAGCATTCTACTCGCCCAAATATCAAGGTCCATAACCATGAATATGTGCAAGACAAAATACCAAGCTTCCCACGTCGGACAACTCTCATGCAGTTCGGGTAATTACTCAGTTTTCTGTCCATGGAACCCCTTTTCCTGACAGCAGAACTCTTGAAACCTTTTCAGACTGCAAAAATGAAGGATCACTTGAAAAACACAAGAGTAATATTTTTTATTCTCTCTTAATTACTTCTGTAAAGAGGAGGATACAAATTTATATGTACATTATATACATTATAGGACCCTCACCTAACAAATGTGTAAACCCACCTAATAAATGCAAGATACTAACAGATACATCATAATAAATGAAAGAGACAAGAAAACAAATCTGTATGATATGCAAACAAAAATGCAAAAGATAATATATTTCAACGCTCCCCCTCAAGCTGGTGAATAGATATCTATCATTCCCAGCTTGCATGTAAGCTTTTGAAACCGCTTTTTGGGTAGTCCCTTAGTCAACACATTTGCCAATTGTAGTCTAGAAGGAATATGTATTGTGACTATAAGTCCACTCTCCAACTTCTCCTTGATGAAATGTCGGTCAATTTCAATGTGTTTTGTCCTATTATGTTGGACTGGGTTATGAGCGACGCTAATAGCTGATTTATTATCACCTAACATCTTCATAGGAGCCTCGTATTTTATTTTCAAGTCATCTAAGATAATTTTCAACCATAGTAGCTCACAAATTCCTTGTGACATGGCACGAAATTCTACCTCTGCACTTGATTGAGCAATAACATTTTGCTTTTTCTTCTCCAAGTCACCAAATTTCCTCCCAAAAACATACAATATCCTAATGTTGATTTTCTGTCACTAATAGAACCTGCATAATCAGCATCAGTGTAAACTTCTAAAGAGAGTTTGTTACCACTTTTGAATAGCAATCCATTACCAGGTGTGGCTTTAAAGTACCAAAGTATTCTTTCTACTACTTGCATATGTCTCACTTTATGATCATGCATGAATTGGCTAATTACACTTACAGCATAAGCCAAGTATGGCCTAGTATGAGCCAAGTATATGAGTTTCCCACCAATCTTTGGTATTGTGCCTTATCAACACTGGAACTTTCTTCTTCACTTCCCATTCAATGGTTTTGTTCAATGGGCACATTAGCAACTTTGCACCCAAGTTTCCCAGTCTCCTTAAGTAAATCTAGGATATATTTCCTTTGAGAAATAAAAATGTCATGCTTAAGAGTATGGCACCTCTATTCTAAGAAAGTATCTCAATTTTCCTAGATTTTTCATTTCAAATTCAGCAACTAACTTCTCCTCCAAGAGTTTCTTCTCAACTGGATTATTTCCTGATACAATGATGTTGTCCACATATAATAGGAGAATAGTTTTCCTCCAATTGTATGTTTAAGGAAAAAAGTATCGTCCCCTTGACTTTGCTTGTATCCAAGTGACACCATAGTTTTTGTAAATCTCCCAAACCATGCACGAGGGGACTGTTTCAACCCATATAAAGCCTTTTTTAGCCTACATACTTTGTTTCTTCTGTTGGTGACATCATATCCGGGAGGGATTTCCATGTAAACTTCTTCCTCTAAGTCTCCATGTAAGAATGCATTCTTTACATCGAATTGATACAAATCCCATCCAAAATAAGCTGCAAGAGAAAGTAAGACTCTGACTATATTTATTTTTGCTACAAAAACAAACGTCTCCTCATAGTCAATTCCATATGTCTGTGTGTACTCTTTTGCAACTAGTCTTGCTTTATATTGATCTAATGCACCATCTGACCGATACTTCACAGTGTAGATCCACCTGCATCCCATTGACCTTTTATCCTTTGGTTTCTCAACAATCTCCCATGTTCCATTTTTCTCTAACACCCTCATTTCCTCATTCATGGCTTGAACCCAATTCATATCTTTTAATGCCTCTTGTACTGAGTTTGGGATTTATATGAAATCAATAGCTACAATGAAACTCTGAAGCTGCGTGGAAAGGTGTTTAGAGGAGACAAAAAAAGAAATAGGATGTTTAGTGGAAGTTCTTTTTTCTTTTCTCAATGCAATGGGTAAGTCATCTAGGTTGGGTTCACCAATATTGAGAGAGTTAATTTCAATTTCTTCAGTACTTACCATAGGTTCAGACGCTTGAAATTGCTGCTAGATCATATCGGGTTTCTTTCTCCTTTCATATACTACAAGCGGTTTCTTCTGAGCTTCTTCAGGTGGTGTAGTGGAAGATACTCACTCTTGGGAACTAGAGGAAGCTAACTCTTGTGATGATGGGAGAGGGAGAAATGATTGTGGAGGAAAGGTTAAGGTCTCAGCTTTTACTAGACTCTTCCCTAAAGCGAAGGACTAAAAAACGACTCAGTTTCACAAAAGGTAACATCCATAGATACAAAGAAATGACTAGACGGGTGAAAACATTTGTATCCTTTCTTGTTAGGAGCATAACCTATGAAAACACATTTAATGGCTCGAGGGTCAAGTTTACTATGATGTTGACAATATACATGGACAAAGGCTACCCATCCAAAAATCCGAGGCTGTAAACTTTGCATAATTGGAATAGAGGGTAAGTAAGACAACATAAATTGAACAGGACTGACATTACCAAGGACCCAAGAAGGCACCCAATTAATCAGGTAGGCAGCTGTTAAAACCGCTTCACTCCAATAAGAGCTAGGGACAGACATTTGAAGAAGAAGAGTGCGGATAACCTCTAGCAAATGCTTATTCTTCCGCTCTGCCACACCATTTTGTTGAGGAGTATCAATACAAGTAAGTTCATGAATAATGTCATGTTCTTTTATAAAATTACAAAACTATTGATTTACAAATTCCCTACCATTATTTAAACGTAAACGTTTAATGGGTTTTCCAAACTGTGTTTCAATCATATGATAAAACTAAACAAAGAGTTGAAAAATTTCAAATTTATCTTTCATAAGAAAAAGCCAAGTGACGCAAGTGCAATCATCAATAAAAGAAACAAACCATTTTGTGCCAATAATATTAGAAATAGATGCAGGACCCCAGACATCAGAATGAATAAGTGGAAAAGGTTCATTACTTTTATTAAAATTTGATGGAAATGACATATGATGGTGTTTTGTAAACTGATAAACTTCACAAGAAAAAGACTCAATAGACTCTTTTGAAAAAAGAGACGGATACATAGACTTTATTAATTGAAAGGAAGGATGTCCTAGACGACCATGATGTAACCAAATTTGTGATGCATGAGATTCTGAATTCGTAGTATAACATGAGGCTGGTGTATTCTGTCTACAATCACTTTCATTTAGTGCATTAAGGAGATAATATAACCCTCTTCGTTCCTTAGCAACTCCAATCGTCCTCCCTATCGCAAGATCCTGAACAACACAATGCAAATGAAAAAGGTTACAGTGCAATTAAGATCTTTAGTAAGCTTATGAACAAAGATAAGGTTACTGGAGAGTTGGGAAACGTGAAGGACATTATTTAAGTGTAAGGAAAAGTGAAGAGAAATGCTACCAAATCCTGCAACTGAGGTTTGGGAGCCATCAGCTACAATGATGTGGCATTGGTCAATCATGGAAAGATAGGAAGAAAAATGAGGGATTTTAGAGGTCATATGATCAGTCGCACCAAAGTCAATAATCCATAAATCTTTAAAAGATTGAGAACAAGGAACCATACCAGACAAGGTTAGAGAGCAAGAGCCAGATGGCTTACTAATAGAGCTTATGAGGGACCGCAAGTGTGTAAGCTCATCCTTACTAAGGACAGGAACTTCATCATTTACTTGAGGAGTAGAGGCATCATCTGATGTAGTCATCGAGGCTTGACTGCTTGGCAAGCTACGAAATCCTCCTGTACAGCTAAGAATCTTGTCATTTCTGTGAAATTTAAAGCAATTTTCTTTAGTATGCCCAAACTTTTTACAATAGGGGCACCAACGACTATCTCGAGAAGGCCTTAAAAAAGAAGAAGGGGGTCCTGGCCTATGTAACACCCTAATATTTAACCTAACGCGCCTAGGACGTAATCAAGTTAATTATTAACCATTACTCTTTTGTTCCAGTTCTTAATTCTAACCTTTTTAGAAAATACTTAGCGAAAATATGGATAAAATTTTTTTTTGAAATAAGAGGTGAAAACGTGAGCCGCGCATACGATAACATTATGTCGTGTGAATCGTACACAAATAATGATAAACCATGCATGCGAAGAATAAGGGCACAAGATCGTAACAACCATCATATCATATATACATTAAAGGTTCAACCATACATCAATTTAGATAGTAGCAATAGGTACAGTCATTCGAAATACATAAAAACATAAGGTATATAAATCATAAACCCTCGCCTACCCTAGTGCATTTAAAGTAGATAACCCCTAAAACAAAAAAGGGGCTATCCTATGCCAGTCATGTGCTCGAACACCAAACGATAGCTGTCGGCTCCTACTGCTGCCCACCCCAAGGAGGAGGGACATATCCAACCCATTGTGCTAACTCGACCGGAGTGGCCAAACGATGTGCAAGTCGGGTATAGGCTCCACGGTGGGATATCATCCTCACTCGTCCTCCACGGATCGACTGCATCATAGTAGCCTCACTGCCCTCACCAAAATCCATGGGCACAATGGGGGAGGAGTCCTCGGATGGCACCTGGGTGGCGGAGTCCTCAGATGGATCCGTCTCCAAATGATCTATGGGGGAATGGGGCACATGCTCTAGAAAGTCACAGATGGTAGAAGCGGCTGGCTGGGTGCGGTGAGTCCACTCCTCGCGAGGTCGCACACACTTGAAGACGAGATCGTCGCCAAAGCGGGAGGCAGGAGAGAATTAGCAGCTGGAAACTGAGTATGCAAAGAGGCAGTCCATGTATACAAAAAGGCGAACGGCACAATGACAATGACCCACAAAATGATATGACCGATGGGCAGTGTCGTAGTGCATCTCCCAAGTGGCAGCGTCAATGTAGATCACGAACGTCACCATCGACCTCTGATGACACGATGGAAAGAAAAGATAGAGGGAGTGAGAAACTTGGTAAAGAATCTCAGTAAGGTGTCCTTCTATCTTAGTGTCATCATCTACGTCATCAGGAATCTCGGGTTTCATTATGAAATATTGGGCATGCATAAGGTTCAATTATTAAGTTCTAGAATAATACTTATCGAGGCCCGTTCATTTTATTATGCATCTTGAATGATATGAATGCAGCATACCTCATCATGAAATGCATGTCAATACAAGGTGCAATTTATAAGCAATATGCAACGAACGTTATAATCCTAGCATGAATTACTCTCTTTGCTACTTTAGGTGACTTTAGCTTAATCTTTTCTCTCTTGGGGCCACCTTATAAATCTTTCCTATGAGAGTTTCTAGGTTATGAGCTCATACTTCACTAGTCGTCACTAGCATATACTTACCCTATGATAAGTCTAACACCCGACTCTTGAAGTACAGGGTAGGGGGCATTAGGATCACCTTTCATAACCTTTAATTCGGGGAGTCTAAAAGATCACTTCCTATCTGGATCACCTATCATAACCTTTAATTCGGGAAGTCTAGAGGATCATTTTCAAGTGTTTTACATCACGTTTAATCTTGACATGTTATATAGAGATGCATGATAATTCATAGCTTAGCATGATAATTCATAGCTTATTTCTCACCCTGTCATTGTTCATAGTTATGCACCTCAACCAAATCACATAAGCATGTTCACAGTTATTGCTAATGCCTTCTAATAAATTTTTAATTCAAATAAATATGCTCATGATCCAAGAATAGTCATGCAAGATCATAAATCCATGTCATACAAGATCATAGTTATACAAGCAGGAAAAATACTTATTTGCACATTTTAGGTTCGGGTAATCGATTACATGAGCCTTGTAATCGATTACACAGCTCGAATTTTTTAAAACAGGAAGGTTGAGGGCTTTGGTAATCGATTACATGAGCCTTGTAATCGATTACCATTGTTGAAAATACTTTCTGGACCTCAAAAACATCTAAGTAATCGATTATATGGAATGGTAATCGATTACTAGAGTCCAGGAATATGTCATGGGTTTCTTTGAACATTGTGTAATCGATTACATGATGTTGTAATCAATTACTCAGGCCAAAAGTTCTTACTTGGGCATTGCAGACCACTCTGGTAATCGATTACATTTCCTCGGTAATTGATTACCAGTAACCTCAAAGTTCAAAAATTCAATATTTAGACATTCCTTAACTTACTCTTCCCTTTTAAAAATCATTTTGAACCTTATTCCACTTTCACTTTGAAGTCAAAACACTTTTACAAAGGTGAATGCCCATGGAACCAAAATTTCTAAGTAAGTTGAAAGGGGTAAGTCTTGAGCTCTAGGTTTTTAGGTGATGACATAAACTTAAACATGCCAATGCAAGCCCCATTTTAGTCTTGATGTTATAAGGTGATGGCAATGGAATTATAAATATGATATGCAAGACTTTAAGCATAAATATGGGAATGCAGCTCATTTTTAATCTCAAGATTTAGGTGATGGCTTGAAACATAAATATGCTAGACAAAAAATATAGACATGAAATGCAAGTTTACTTTCTTATCTTTCAGATTTAAGTGGTGACTTGAAAATAAATATGATATGCAAGGCTCAAATATAAATATAAAGTGCAAAGACTTGGAAGATAAACATGAATGCGTTTTTCATTTGTTAACTCTTTTAGTTCCTAGGCTCAAGTCTCCTATTTAGAGTAATGACTCTAAAACACCGATCAATCTTACTCAATGGACATGAGCTTTAGAGTCTCTCATTATTGTGGTTCTAAGAATCTTATTCCCTTAGACTCATCATCAAGCCATAGTTCTTAATCATTTAACAACAACAAAACAAGAACAAATAGAGGAGAAGAAGCTCAAAACTGAAAAAAAAAAAAAAAAAAAAAGAACAAGGGAAAAGAAGAAGAACTCAACATAAAATCCCTACCAAAGAATGTGTTTCTTGTTTGGAAGAGAGCTTGATCTTGGAAATGGGAAGTGAGAGAGGTTATGTGGTGGTGAGTAGTGTTTCTTTAAAGAATGAGAAGAAGAATAAGGAGGAGGAGGAGGAGGAGGAGGAGGAGGAGAACTCTTAAGAAAGCTTTGAACTAAAAATTGCAAAGTTGAGCAAATGACATTTGTGTTTACTTTGAGTGTGTATTTATAGAAAAACTTCATCATGAGGGGATGAGATAGAAGGAGAATGGCCGGCCATTGGAGGGAGGGAAGAAGAGAAAATATCTCTGTGCGTGTCATTCCAATGGATGGCTAGGTATGGGTGTGGGTAAGGCTAGGTATGGCTCTGAGTGTTTGAATTGATTGAATAAAAAAAAATGTGATGGATTAAATGGAGGGGGAGGAGTGGCCGGTTCTCTTAAGGGGTTTAGGGAGGAAATTTTGTCATTTCAATGGGGATTAGAAATGTATTTAGGAGTGGATTTAGTTAGGCCTTTGATTAGGAGTTTGTAGTTAGGTATTTAGGTGAGTGAGTGAGTAATTAAGGTTGCTCAAGACAAGATTAAAGAGTGTTCTTGCACAATTAGTGCAAATCCACCTTTATTAACAAGGAATCTCATCACATGACCATTTCCATGATTTAAGGAATTGAATAGAGGAATTACTATTTCAAATTGGCATAACACTAATTCTTGAATTAAGAAAAGGGTTTTGAGTTTCTTTAAGCAATCTTATGCCCTGATTAACCTCAATTAATTATTTTAACTCTAGATTAATTATTAAAATTAATTAATATTTAATTAAAGCCTAATATTGCTCAGGTTTCATTAATCACATAATTAAGCTCATTATGCCCTTAATTAGGGACGAAACGGTAATTTTTTCACAAAAGCCTCCCAGGATTGCCCGGGCTTAGACAGACATTAAACATCCCTTAAAAATGATATTTCAAATTCCCGGGTAAGGTCCGGGCCCAGTTGGAATTAATCCTGTGCCAGTTAGTCACAGGGGCATTTTGGTCATTTGTAGACGGGAAAAATCAGGGCGTTACAGCTTGGCTGTCTTGCCAATCACCAAAGCTGAACCACTACTGGGTTTGTCATCAAGCATAACTACCCTACGACTTTCCTCTCCCCGCACAGTGTAGAAAACCTCGGATATAGATGGGAGTTTCTCTTTATCCAAAATCTGAACTCGAATCGGATCATATTCTGGATTTAAACCAGAGAGAAACTCAAAAATCCTGTACCTGTTAACAAAGTTAGCCAAAGTAGAAGTATCCTTGCTACATTCCATTTGCAAGCTTTGGTATTGGTCCAACTCAGTCCACAAACTAGTGAGAACACCATAATAATCTGTTACCAACATTACTCCTTGCTGGGTGGAGAATATTTTTGTCTTCAACTCATAACAAGTAGCAATATCTTGCTTCTTGGAGAAAGTTTTGCTAAGTACATCCCAAACCTCTTTGGAGGAAGTAAGAAACATACAATTTCGACTGATTTCAGAAATCATAGAATTCCATAGCCATGTCATAATAAGAGAATCCTCATTATCCCAAGCCTCAAAAGTAGAGTCGTCCTTCACAAGAGGATTTCCCTCAATGTGGGACAATTTTCGACGACCTTTAAGACTATGCCGAATAACTTGAGCCCACTGCAAGTAATTTTTTCCGTTCAAGTGGTAGGTTGGGTGCAAAACAAGAAGGTCATTAGGATTTAACGGTGTAGGTGGGATAGCTGTGGAGATTTTTGGTTCTGCCATGGTGATCGCGTGGCCGGAAGATGGTCGGAAAGGGTCTATAGTGATTGGAAAAGGAGGCGCGGCCGGAGGTGACGGTACACGCGCCTTCTCGTGCTATAAACGTGGCAGCGCGTGGGGCTACGCGCAGAGAATTGGGGCGGCGCGTCCAGCAGTGGTTGGTGGTCGGTTTCGGTGGTCTGGCCAATCTTTGGGTGGCGATTTGAATGGAGTGGTTGGGTGGTCGAAATAGTGACCGGAAGGTGGCTGGCGACTGACACAGTGATGCTATGCACAGAGGATAGGAGCGGCGCGTGGAGGCGCGTCCAGCCGTGGTTGGTTGTCGGCTTCGGTGGGCTGGCCGGTCTTGGGGTGGCGGTTTGGATGGAGTGGTTGGGTGGTCGGAACAGTGACTGGAAGGGTGGCCAGCGACTGAAACAGTGACGAGGGGGGCCGTGTGGGAGATGAGGAACCAAACTGAACAACTTGCTGAAATCAAATACAATTAGGAAAAAAAAATGGAGAAATGATTATAGCAATTAAGGCTATAAATACCCAGCAATGAAGGCTGGAAAGCAGCAGAAGAGTGATCAGGCTCCCAGATTAGGATCTTTGATACCAACTTGAAAAACACGAGTAATATTTTTGATTCTCTCTAAATTACTTCTGTAAAGAGGAGGATACAAATTTATATGTACATTGTATACATTGTAGGACCCCCACCTAATAAATGTGTAGACCCACCTAATAAATGCAAGATACTAACAGATACATCATAATAAATGAAAGAGACAAGAAAACAAATCTGTATGATATGCAAACATAAATGCAAAAGATAATATATTTCAACAGGATCATCACTTCTCGTTTTTCCGTGGTGTACAGAATCATTATTCTAAAGGCGTGACCCATCTGTTGAAGAAATAAGTTCATTAAGCAACATACCGTTTCAGAAGCACTTCAGGATTATATGGAAACAGGTCCTTTTGATGTAGTTTCTCAACAGAATTGTTCAAAGATAGTAAACATTCTGCAGCTTTCTTGAACGGCTTGATATTATAGTGCTCGAAGCCATATTCAGAGTGTTCCTCAAAACTTTTGATATGCAATGTAATACTTCCATTGTTGTCAACTGAAAGGGGTATTCCATCTGCCAGAAAATCAATACCATCCCCTGAGAGTTTTCTTCTCTTGCAAGATGATTGATTAAAAAACTCTTCAAATAATGGAAATTCCAGAAATAACTTCCATGAGTTGCATACCAAACGCAAGCACCTATCAACAAAGATTGAAAAGGAAAGAAAAAGCAAATGCCAACTGTCAGGTAGCAATAAGCCAAGGTTAAGTGCCACAACAAAGATTCATATTATATTAGTATTCTCTTTCATGAACCTTAAATGAAACTGCTAAGAATAATGGACAGCAGTTGGTGTTTTGGCATGTGTTTAATGTGGTATTGGAAATATAGTCATAGGAAATAGCTAACATTAACTATCTATCCTAGAAACTATGCATGTATTTACACTATAATGACTATACATAGCACTAGGTATCTGCGCCTATGTACTTAAGCAAACACCTATTGAATCTAAACTATTCAGCCACATGTTGTTCCACACTGCTTCTTCCTTCATAATTTTCTCCTAATTCAACATGGTATCAAAGTAGTTCCATCCTCCGTAACTTGTCCCGTCACAATTCTGCAGTAAAATTCCTAAGTAAATTATTGGGACTCGATTGTTGAGTATGCTTTGAGAATTTTATGCCATCAAAGCCATGTATTTTTCTTTGGTTCACTTATTTTCTTTCTCCATTCTTGTTCATGGTCATGAACTACTCCGACCATTGCCATGCCTCTTTTCAGCAGCCTTTTCTCCTCCAAACTACCATTGCCAACTTCTCAGGTGAATATTCATTTATCGACAACATTCCAACAAGCCTTAGTTTTAATTTCAAAGTTTCTTTTATGGATCTTCAACATTTTCTCTGCCCATTCAAGGCTTCCATATGCTGTTCTTGCAATCTATTATTGCATTTGTGGGAAATTTCGGCTTATGGTCATTCCACGAAATCTCTTCTTCCCAATCATGCAACATTCCAACAAGTTCTTCAAGTTGATGGTCATTTCAGCTGACTTCTAGTGTTCATTCCAAACATATGCAGCATCCCTGAGTTGCTTTGTCAGTGTTTTATGGAGTTAACTTTATATTTCTCTTGTTTTTAAGTATTCTTTTGTAACAAGCATAAAATTTAGTAAACTTTTGCTTGAGGAGGAGTGTTAAGAATAATGAACAGCAGTTGATGTTTTAGCATGTACTTAATGTGGCAATTGGAATATAGTCATACAAAATAACTAGCATTAATTATCTATCCAAGAAACTATACATGTATTTACTCTATAACGACTATACATAGTGGTAGGTATCTACACCTATATATTTAAGCAGGCACCTATTGAACCTAAACTATTCAGCCACATATTGTTCCACACTTCTTCCTTTATATTTTGCTACTAATTCAGCAGAAACATACAATGCACAAAATGGATTTTGAACCCTGAACTCATCTACCACAATTGAATACAGGAAGGGAAATTTGGAGTTGCAACAAGAATTTATCAAATGTGAAGCTGATCAGGGTTTTCTTTTTAGTAAATCATAGAATGTAAGATTCCAACCCATAAACTCAAAAACATCAAAACAAAAATAAGACATGCCCAAAAGGTCAGGCAGAAATCTAGTTACCACAACCAGATTTAACTTTGCCAGTTTATTTATAACCACAACAACAACAACAACGAAAACCTTTTCTCACAAGTTTATTTACAGAGAGGGCAAATAGTGTGATCAAAACAAAGTATAAGACACCTTAGCAGATATTTAGCACAGCTTATTCCAGTATCTTTTGAAATGAGGTAATCAAGAAGCACTTGGTGATCATAATGTATCTGCAGATAAACAAGTAAAGGACAAGATAATCAATAGGTACTATTTTTCTTTTTGTTTGTCAACTTTAACTAATTAATAAAGTGGATAGCGTTGGGGTGTCCTATCCACATGTGCTAAGGAAGTTTATAATACTTGCCTCTGAGAGAAATAGGTGAAAAAGGTGGACAGGATTGAAAATGTCTGCTAGATCAAAAGGAAAATCTTTTTTTACATCCTGATACGCAGCTTCCTTTGTGTCAAACCTACATCATTCCAATTGCATGACAGTGGATCATTTTATTGAACAGTTAATAACAAAAGAAAAAGACAATACAGCCACTTACTGTTGCTGAAGACAAGATGTTATGCTAAGCAATTGCAAAAGCACTTCAAATAATAGATCATCCTGTAATTCAAGCGACAAATAACACCAAAAAAAATGACCAGATATTATCAAAATACTCAAAATTATTGTGCCAATTAAAACAAGCAAGGCTCGACTTCCTAAGTTCTTCTGTTTTGCAGACAAATTTCTAATATAAAAGAACTGATACAGAGAGACTCAAAATGTCCCATTGGAATTTGAAGTATTCTGACATAAACACAGCCTTTTTAAGGTGTCTGTGCTTCATAGTTTCCAGACCTAGCCAAACTTGTTAGAGAACTTAATGAAATCCCTGATTGCAGTTAACTTAACCATCAAACTCTCATGACCATCACCCACATCCAACATTCCATGTAAGCCCAAAGTTTATGAAACCCTCATGTCCTATTTATTACATTGTATAAGGCCTATTATAAATTTATACTATATTATCAATTTTGATCATATGTCATACGATAGGATAAGGTTTACTTATTTGTATCCTATGATTATCAGATAAACTTATCAAGCCTCATGACCTGCATGATCAAATGGGATCTACTTCCATATTTATGCAAAATAAACATCTAACTTTTTTAAGCTTAATAGTATTTTTGCTGATTAAAATAATTTCCTAACAAATATTAATTGGACCAAATTATATGCTCATACATGGTGCATCAAACTTCAGAAAGTACATAAGCTCATAGAGTGTATATAAGCCCAACTATACCATAAAATTCAAGACTAATACTATCAAGGCTTATGTTACCAAGCTTTATCGTGTATGATGCATCAAACAGGACCCTTATGGGCGGGCCTGTTTGGGTCATGAAAATAATTTGTTTTTATTTTCTATTTCCATTTTCTGAAAACAGTTTTCTTTTTCAAACTTTCAAGTTTCATGATTCAATATTTTCTATCTCTGAAGAATAAAAACATTTAAAATGCATTTGATTTGTTGTTTTCAATAAAATAAAAATTTGAGAAAACAATTTTATATGAACTTGGTTTTTGCTACTTGGGATATAGAAGCCCAAGCAAAGGTTTTTTCTTCTTTTTCAGAGTTTAATTAATTAATTAACTCATGACCATTGAAGAAAGAGTATAATTATCTGATGATTAAGAAATATATATATATAATGCTTACTATCTTCATAAAATAAAAATATAAAATATAATTTTTCTTTTTTTGTCATGGTAAAACTATATTTGAAATTAATGAAATTTAAGGGTAAAAGAAAAGCTAGAAAGGGGGGAAAACAAAAAAAACTCAACTGTATAATAACTTGATAGAAACTACAGAAAAGGAAATATCCCAGAAGAGAACTTGAGTAGTATTACTACTCCTTAGTCTGATATAAGCTAGTATCAGCTAAGGGAAGAAGAAGAAATGCACAAGGAAAAATATGCAGAAACAAAAGAAAGTCTGAGACACTATAGCAGTCTCCTCTCCAATGCCTAAGACCCAAAATAACAGCCTACCCTGACAGCTCCCCTCATCAATACAAATATTCCCCTTTTTTCCCTAACCGAATTACACCAAATCAGCTGCACGCCCCTTCTGCCACAATGCTCACAGCACTGACTCACACACTAGCCACCTCATCATTAGTTACTTAGCCCATTTACATGACCCTTAATACCCCTGTATTTTTTTCATTTATACACTTTGATCTTGGTCCCTAACAATACCCCCCCCCCCCCCCGGCACGGGACAACCACCTTGTCCTCAAGGTCAAATTGAGGGAAGCTTAACTTGACATCTTCAGCCAATTCCCATGAACTTTCAAACTCCGGCATGTCCTGCCATCGAATCAGCACCTCCAAGTCTCCTCGAGGGTTCCTCCTAACTGCCAACACTGCAGAAGGTTGTACCCTAAGCTCCAGTCATCCGTCAAACATTTTTTTAAGAGAGAGACATGGAAAACTGGATGTACTGCAGATCCAGGAGGAAGTCTCAACTTATAAGCTACAGCTCCTATTTTCTCAATCACCTCAAAGGGGCCATAGTACCTTGGGCTCAATTTTTGATTGCCACGAGCGGCCAGGGATTTCAATCTATAGGGCTGGATTTTGAGGTAGATCATATCACCAATGGTCAGTTCTACTTCCCCTTCTTTTCTTATCCGCTTGGATCTTCTTGCGGTTTTGGGCTCTAGCTAGCTGCCATTTTAGTTCATCTAAGATCTCATTCCTTTCTGCCAGCAACCTATTCACTTCTTCCACTGAAGTTGGTGTCACATCACCATGAAGGAGGGTACGAGGATCCCTACCATAGAGAGCTTTGAAAGGGGTCATATTGGTGGATGAGTGAAAATTAGTATTAAACCACAATTCAGCCCAGCAAAGCCATTTTGGCCACTGTTTGGGCTTAGTTCCTGCAAAACACCGCAAATAAGTCTCCAAGCACCTGTTTACTACTTATGTTTGACCATCCGTTTGCGGATGATAAGCAGAACTATATTTAAGCTTAGTCCCAGCCTGTTTAAAAAGTTCTGACCAAAAGGAGCTCATAAAGAGTCTGTCACGATCACTGATAATTGAAGTTAGGAAGCCATGCAATCTTACCACTTCTCCAACAAAAATGGCAGCCACATCCTTGGCTGTATAGGGGTGAGAAAGGCTTATAAAATGTGCAAATTTGGTGAAACGGTCTACCACCACTAGAATTGAGTCCAGCCCATGTGCCTTGGGCAAACCTCCTATGAAGTCCATTGTCAGATCATCCCATACCTAGGATGGTATCGGCAGGGGTTGCAATAATCCTGCTGGGGATAGGGCTTGATACTTGTTACGGTTGCACACATCACACTTCTGGACATACTGCTGTATAGAGCTATTCATCCCTTCCCACCATAAGAGCCCCGTTATTCTTTTGTAAGTTCGGAAAACCCAGAATGTCCTCCTAAAACAGTGTTGTGAAATTCTTGCAAAATTAAAGGGATGTGAGGAGAATGGATGTGAGGAGAATTCTTAGGGACAGCTAACCTGTTTTTATAATACAGCCTTCCTCCCTTGAGTTCAAAGCCTGGCTGAGTTTCCTTTCCAGAAAGTAAAGCTTGCATTATTCCCTTTAGTTTTGCATCTCCCTGGACTTCTTCTTCTAGCCCTTCCCAATCTTGGAAGATGACTGATGATATCGCACTGAAATAAAGTCTGCGAGAGAGAGCATCTGCGGCCCTATTCTCCTTACCCGCCTTGTACCGGATTTCAAAATCAAATGCAAACAATTTGGCCACCCATTTCTGCTGTTCAGCACCCATCACCCTTTGGTCTACCAAAAATTTCAGACTCTTCTGGTCTGTATGCACTATAAATCGCCTTCCCAACAGGTAGTGTTGCCATTTCTGCACTGCTGACACTATTGCCATGAGTTCACGTTCGTATACTGATCTTTGTTGAGCTTTTTCAGACAGTGTATGGCTCATATAAGCCACCAATCCTTTACCCGAGGCATCTGTCTCCACAACAAATTCCTTATTAAAGTCTGGAACAGCAAGGACAAGCAATGTGGTCATGGCTTGCTTGAGTGCTTCAAACGCCAATTGCGCTTCCATTCCCCACTGGAATTTATCCTTGCAGAGCAGTTGAGTGAGTGGCCAAGCTATTTTTCCATAATTTTTCACAAATCTCCGGTAGTACCCAATTAAGCCCAAGAACCCCCTAAACCCCTTTAAGTCTCGCGGGACTGGCCACGTCACCATGGCTTCAATCTTTCTTGGACCTGCAGAGACCCATTCTCCAGAAATAACATGACCCAAATAATCGAGCCTTGACCGCTCAAAACTGCATTTCTTCCGATTAATATATAAGCTGTTGGCCCTCAAACTTTCCAAAACCTTCCTTAAATGACTCTGATGCTCCTCTTTGGATTTACTGTAGACCAGTCTGTCATCAAAAAATACTAGAGTAAACCTCCTCAAATAAGGACGCAGCACCTTGTTCATTAGAGCCTGAAAAGTGGAGGGGGCATTAGTGAGCCCAAAGGGCATTACCAGGAATTCGTAATGCCCTTCATGGGTCCTAAAAGCAGTTTTCTCTATGTCCTGCTCCCTCATTCTTATCTGATGATAGCCAGACTTCAAATCTAATTTAGAAAATATAGAAGCCCCCCCTAACTCATCTAATAGTTCATCAATAATCGAGATTGGGAACTTATCTGGGATGGCGAACTTATTCAACGCCTTGTAATCCACGCAGAACCTCCACCCCCATCTTTTTTTCTTCACTAGAATCACGGGACTTGAATAAGGATTGATACTCGTCCGGATAATTCCAGCACCCAGCATTTAGCAATTATCTTCTCGATCTCATCTTTTTGAAAATTAGGGTACCTATATGGCCGAATGTTTGGGATTCCTGCTCCTTCCTTCAAATGGATGGCATGATCGTGCTCTTTTCTCGGAGGTAGCTCCCTTGGAGTTTGGCATAAATCCACGAACTCCTGAAGAACCCACTTTATCCCATCCGAGAGGGTTCCTTCCTCCGCTTCACTGTTCTTTTCCTCCAACAGGCTATGAAGTATCCTTCCCCTTCATCTTTATGCGCCTTTAAAGCTGCTTTCCATGACGCTTCTGCCCTACACAACGAAGGGTCCCCTGTCACCTTCATTAATCGTCCACTCTCTCCCCAAACAATGTACAACTTCTAGAAATTAGCGAATATGTCTCCCAAACTTGATACCCAGTCCATCCCCAGTATTACATCCACATTTCCTAGCTCAAGTAGGTAGATTGTTCTCTCTATCACTACCCTTTGTATTTCTAGCCGTAACCCTTCGCAAATCCCACTGCTGGAGATCTCTTGCCCAGTCCCTAGCTCAATTGTGAATGCACGTGTGGGGGTCACCTTCGCTTGCATTTGCTCTGCCTTTATCTTTGAGATGAAACTGTTAATGGCCCCAGTGTCTACAAGAACCACTACTTCAATCTCCCCAATCTTCCCCAGCACCTTAAAGGATTTATTGACAGTAGTTAATCCTTTAAGGCTTCTGAGAGAAAGCTGTAACGATTTCATTCCCAGTATGGTAGTCTCCTCTTTGCTTTCTTCGGTCTCCTCCCCCTCGGTTGCCTCCGATTCCTCCATTAAAACCAGCTTGAAGTTCTTCATCTTGCAAATGTGGTCGTGACCCCATCCCTCTCCACATTTAAAGCACAAGCCTCTTCTACTCTGCTCCAGTATCTCTTCTTGTGAGAGCTTCCACCGCCACCCACCTTTTCTTCCCCTTTCAGATGATTAGGCTTCGTGTCCTTGACCCCTTTTTGTTCCCAAACCCAATTCGCCCCTGGACCAGCCCAGAATTGATTTGGGCCCCAATTCTAGCCCAATCCCCTTTCAAGTGGCCTAACGCTGCTCCCCTTCCATTCCCTATTTCGCTCCTCGAGCATGAGAGCTCGGTCTATGACCTCAGTCAGATTGAGGAGATCCAAGCTTTTGATTTCAGCTTGTATTTCGAGCCTTAGCCCATTTATAAAATTGCCTTTCATCATTTCCCCGTCCACATTCCTCATGGGCCCTGATATCTGTTCAAATTGTTCAATATAATCCATCGCTGAGCCCAATTGCTTGCCCGCAAAAGAGGCCCAAATGGATCCTTCATCACTCCTGGCTGAAAACGACGTAGCAGCGCCTCCTTGAAGTCATTCCATGACAGATAAACGACCTGGTTCTGCCACACTCTATACCAGCTCAAGGCCTTCCCTTCTAATGCTACCAGTACCAGTTCCATCCTTTCATCCCCTTCAATGTTATTGATGGTGAAGTATCGCTCAATACGTAGCAACCACCTCAGAGCGTCTTCAGCGGAAAAAATGGGTAACTCCATTTTCCCCTCGAACTTACGACGTCTGCCTAAAGGACTCCCATGTGAAGAGTTTGGAGGTCTGCTCCCCCAGGAAGAGTAGTTCCGATTGGACGAGAGCCCAGTTCGCAAATGGGGGGAAGACGGTCCCCTGTGGTCGTGAGACTGTCAGTTTCCATCCTCTGTGCGAAAAGGAGAGTGTTCATGGAACCTCCTCTCTCTTCTAGAACCCCCATCACAGCGGTCCCTCGAGTCCACCCAATGAGGTCCTCTTCTGGGAGGCGAACGCCCCCTAGAACGAGCCCTTCTACGATCTCTCAGCAACCGCACAACCTCGTTCATCCTCCTCTCCAATTCATCAACACGATTCTCCATTGCGACTTCCGTGGTTGATCCTCACAGCTCCTAGAACCAGAGCTCTGATGCTAGAATGATAGAAACTACAGAAAAGGAAATATCACAGAAGAGAACTTAAGTAATATTACTATTCCTTAGTCTGATATAAGCTAGTATCAACTAAGGGAAGAAGAAGAAATACACAAGGAAAAATATGCAGAAACGAAAGAAAGTCTGAGACACTATAGCAATCTCTTCTCCAATGCCTAATACCCAGAATAGCAACCTACCCTGACAGCTCCCCTCATCCATACAAATATTCCCCTTTTTTCCCTAACCGAATCACACCAAATCAACCACACGCCCTTTCTGCCACCATGCTCACACACACTAGCCACCTCATCATTAGTTAGTTAGCCCATTTACATTACCCTTAATAGCCCTGTATTTTTTTCGTTTATACACTTTGATCCCCTCAGGGACTTGGTCCCTAACATAAATGAACACAAATCAACATTAACAAAAAATAAGAAACCCAAAATGAAGTCCAACAACTCAGCATTAATTTCAAATATAAACAAATTAATACATTAAAACCCAAAAAAGAAAAAAGAAAAGTCAGAAACAAGAGAAATCAAGGGATTAGTGATTTGGATGAGAAATGCAAAGTTGATGCTTGGTTTTGGGGTCCATTGTGTGGCAATGGAGGAAGGCATGGCGGACCAATGGTAGCACCATCTCAGCAGGGGAGGCACAAATGATGGCACAGTGGTTAGCGAGGGCAAGAATGGTGCCTGTTGCTATTGAGGTAGGGTAGCTTGCAATGGTTAAGATCAGAGGCTGCATTGCATACAAGGAAAGGGAAGTAGCTTGCCGGCAATGGAGGTGGTGCTGAGGTTGAAGATGATTATGGCTATCTTTATGAGGCGTTTGGGTTTGTTCCAGGAAGTAGAGGTGTCCATTGGGTCGGCCCATTCAGGAAGTAGAGGTGTCCATTGGGTCGGCCCAACCCACAAACCCGCCAAGTTTTGGCCCAACCCAGCCCAACCAACCAATCTTAAAGCAAGAAAAAGAAAGAAAAAATGCACACGTTTTCCATAGTCCAAGATAAGATGAAAATGGACAAATGAGAAATAAAAAACTAGTGTCTTTTTTTTTTTGGTTCAAAACAACACTATGCTTTGTACATCCAATATTCCAAATCCAAAAGGTCATGTTATATATGCTCTTTTAAATTTATATATGTTGAGACTTATCGTGCTGTTATCGTATTTGTTAGGAGATAAGTATTCAATTATTTATATTGGCAAGAAATGTTTTTTACAGTATATTGAACCCACGGATTCAGCCTAACCCAAAACCCATTCATGAATGAGTTGGGTTGGTTCGGGTTAAAATTTTATATATATATATATTGCTCAAACCAATCCAACCCACTAATTGAATGAGTGGGTCAAGCCCCAAAACCTTCCCAAACCCACCCAGTCTAACCCACAGACACCCCTGCCAGGAAGGATACTCAGTGTATTTTTTCTAATTCATGTTTGTGATTGTTCTAAAGTGTGTGATGTGTGATTGAGGAAGAACCAGAAGAAAAAAATAAAAAAACTTCAATGGTTTAAACAAAATGGAAGCAGAGCCATGCCAATAAGGTGTGGGCTGTGAGTGATGTTGGTATAGGTGAAAGAGAAAAAGGAATGGTACTTTTCATTAACATTACATAAGTGCCACCGCATTATCACAGTTTCCATTTCTTGTTTCCAAAATTTTTGTTAAAAAATAAAATTGAAAACGTGGATTTGATGTTTTCAATTTTTTCACTAAATTTAGGAAACATTTCCTGAAAATATTTTCAAGAAAAAGTAAAGCAAACACATTTTCTCTTCTGTCTTCTGTTTTCAGTGAAAATGGAAGCAGAAAACATTCAAACCAAACACACCCTATATGTTCATAACTGAAAAAAGTTTTCATGACATTGGCCGCATCAAACAAGCTTCATACCCATAAAATACCGTGTACAAGCAGTATCAAAAGAGTACACAAACCTCACGAAGATATAGCTGTAGGAAAGATGACATGAACTTCATACATATTGCCAGGTATTTTTCATGGTTGATAGACATCTCTGTTGGCAGATGTACTTGAACCCACTTGTAAAGCTCTAGTGATCCCTTTCTTTTACAAAAGTGGTCTAGCTCTAAATCTGGGTTCATAGTAAAACGCGAGCATAAAGTTGGACAATTACAGTTGTCTGCATTTGTTCTTGCATTTGCTCTTCTTTGACACATCAAACTGAAAGAACAATCCAAAAAGAGGAAGACAGCTTGTCTGTGTAGGTGGCTGGAATGCATCCCACATGATCCTCCATCAGACAAAGTCAACAAAAATGGAGAGCCTTCCAGACAATCATCTTGATCAGACTGAAAACAACTTAAGGGTTTTTGCAAAAAATCTTGGAAGTAATTATGAAGCAGTTCCAACCAAGAAAGACGGATCGAACAATCTAGACATATGAGTGAGCCAAGTCTAATCATCAGAATCTGCAGAGAAGATAGTTTGAAGAGTGAGATTCATACAAGGTTTCATTCCTATTGCACAACAATAAGCAGAATTGACAACATACACAATAGCAAAAATTATTAAATCTTAAAACAAAACAACAACAACAACAACTAAGCCTCATCCCACTGAGTGGGGTCGGCTACAAGGATCAAGCTACACCACAAAGCTCCATCATATATGATATTTATATTAAAACAATTGCTTACTTACATTAAATCTTAAAACATAAGATAAAATAAAAATCATGGCATAGAAGGTAATAAGAACTTTCCTTAGATACTGTCCCGGTAAGCTTGCTTCTATTCTAAGCATCAAAATTCAGAAAAAAAGCTTTTAACAAAGGTTTGAGTTTTGAATTGATTTTGCCTTTTTTCTCATCCAAATCTTTCAAAATATAAAGCAAATTTACAGGCAATTTAATGAAAAATTGTGCAGACCTGTCTTCCACTGATCAAAAATTTTGTGCTGAAATAAAAACCCAATTTGGAAAAACCATTCATGTCTTGCATAGTGACAATGTTGGTGAATATTTGTCTAATCAATTTCAAGATTTCATGGCAAAAGAGGGAATTTGACATCAGACATGTTCTCATACCCCTCAACAAAATAAAGTGGTTGAATGTAAAAATAGTCATTTAATTGAAACAGCTAGGACTTTACTCATTCATATGAATGTTCCGCTTCATTTTTTGGGGATACTGTCCTTACAACTTGTTATTTAATTAATCATATTTACTTTGTCTCTCCATATGTCTTTGGTTGTACTTGTTCTGTTCATCATCTTACTTTAGGAAAAGACAAACTCAGTTAAAATGCATGATTGTCAGGAGCACGCACTAGTGCATAGGAGCATCTGCTCTGAGCAACTGTCGTGTCCATTCCTGTTCTAGGGATCATTTTTGCCAGAGCACATCGGAGCAATGTGCTAGAGCACGAGAGTGCCAGGAGCGAATGATCCTTGCGAGTTGAGTGCTCTTGTTAGATCCGAAATTTGGGAGTTTTGACCTAGGCAATTTGATGAAAAATACCCTAAGGAAAGCCCTAGTCTCACTCGGCTGCTCCCTCTCTCACATAGACACATATGAATTGCCCTCTTCCTTCACCCATGCTACCATCAGCTGCCATGCCACCTCCAACCACAATGTCTCTGCTACGTGTGTCACGTCTGCTTTTGTCTCCAATGGCCTTCGTGGGTTTGCGTTAGTGTTTTGCATCTGTTTCTGCTTGTCTTCACGGGTTTCATTTCTTCTTCCCTTCAGTCTCTGTTTGTCTCCCCTATTTGTTTCTCTTCACTATTGACTGGGTTAATTTTTTGAGTGGTTGTGTCATGGGTGGGTTTTTTTTTCCTCCCCTTTTTTTGGCTAAGCTGTCATTGCTGTGCATGGGCTATATGATGTGTCACGCACGTGTCTTTTGGTCTCTTTTTTAGTAAAAGGATAAAGGGATATATCTTTTTATTGATTTTCGATTATGAATTATTTGAGAAAAATATATGTGATCAAGTACATTCTATGTTGTTTTCTTTAATGTTTTACCTCTAAATTATGTCAAAATCTTATGGGTTGTGATTTTAAGTATCTTTAATTGAAATATTACTAATGTTAATTGGGACTAATTTTGCATATTTGTATTGTTATATACATATATATGTATATTTGTATAAATGTAATTGTCTATTCTGGTAGGAACTTACGTTCCGTGGTACACTCCTATGCTTTACACTCTTGTTTCTCCTTTCTATTCCTACATAGTAGCTCACTCTTGACAACCTTGTTTAAATGTATATTTCTTAGTTATTCTCGCCTACAAAAAGGATATCATTATTTCTCACATGAGTTGGGTTGTTATCTAGTGTCCGCTGATGTCACCTTTTTCAAGAAACAACCTTTCTTCACTTCATCTTCTGATACTTCCCAGGCAGAGACCGTTCTTCCCATACCTGCTTATGTTCCTACCACATCTTGTCCCAACAATGCCTCAAATCTGGCTCCTTTTTCCATCCCTCAGTCTCCAAATTGTCTATCATCGTCGTCCTCGCCTACCTGGAGTAATACCTACTATAGAGGAAGCCCTTGATAACTCAGCACCATCACCAGTTACTTCTCCAGCTTTAGATCCTGCACCCAAAAGTCTTCCTAATGCTCTTCGCAAAGGTATACGTTCTACTCATAACCCTCATCCTGTATATGTCTTTCTTAGTTATGATCCTCCATTTCCATTTCGAAAACCACAAGAGAAGCACTATCTCATCCCGGTTGGCGCCAAACAATGATTGATGAGATGTGTGCCTTACATTCAAATGGCACATGGATCTAGTTTCTCGTCCACTTGGCAAGTCTGTTGTTAGTTGTCGCTGGGTGTTTATGATAAAGTTTGGCCCTGATGGAACTGTTGATCGATTAAAAGCTTGGTTAGTAGCTAAAGGCTGTACTCAAATATATGACTTGATTATGGTGACTTCTTCTCTCCAGTGGCCAAAAT
Organism: Dalbergia cochinchinensis; assembly: GCA_031216125.1. Lineage (NCBI taxonomy): Eukaryota > Viridiplantae > Streptophyta > Magnoliopsida > Fabales > Fabaceae > Dalbergia > Dalbergia cochinchinensis. The sequence goes on from CM062371.1 coordinate 29,527,201, forward strand.
TGCACACTGAGACACTAATTGGTGCAGCATGTCTTCTATATCTTAGGGAAACTACTAACTATGCATTCTGCCACATGCCAATGGTATATAGCTTAGAACTAGACATACTGCAGAAATTGTAGTGATTAGATGGAAAGGGAAAAAGAGAGAATACATTTAGTTGAGACTGGGATTAATAGTTATACATCATACTAACCTTCTACTCCTATTTGTACTAACAATCTAGGTCAATTACAGGCCTAGCAGAAATAGTACAAGTCTACCCTTATTATAGCACAAACAACATACAAATGCAACATATAAAGTTGTCAACTCAACAATACTATTTATTGGGTCCGGGAATCCAGCATACAAATTTGATTTGAGATTGATATGGAATGTTTTTGTCAAATGCTGCCATTTACTTCTTGTTCTTCACATACTGCAAAAAGCATTCCATAACACTCAACTTTTCTGTAAAATTTAAAGTGGCAACAGACTAATATTTACTTTCAATCACTCAAGAACAAACAGTAACTAAACCTTGTCCCATTAGGTGGGGTTGTCTACAAAGATCAAGCAATGCCATAGTGTTCTATCATAAATCATGTTTACAGTTAAGCCATAGACGTGATGAATAATTTAAGTTTATTGAACAAGTGGAAGAACCTTACCAGTAACTTGTGTTTCAAGTAATGAATGATGCACACCTCAGCCCGATCTTCTTGCTTGCCCAGACACCACTTTACAAGTCTAGGTATAAGATTACTTACTGTGACAAGAAGTGGATGTTTACAGGCAGAATCACAACCAGTTTCCACAAAACCATTCCGGTCAACCAAAGAGCATAGTAACTGAAGAAAAGTCCCAAGAAACTTGATTCCAGGCTTCATGACAATGGAATCATTCAGGCCCAACTGATTCACAGATGAGCTTTTATTACTGCCACCAATATCCCTACTCCAACATTCATCCAGCACATCCCAAGGAACCTTTGAAAGCCAAGAATTGACAGAGTCATAGTACACTTTGACGATCTTATCATCATATTCTTCCTCCTTCAAACTTTTGCTTATAATGCGCAACACTTGAGTGATGCCAGCCAGTGTAGACCAATCACAGTTCCTCAGTCCATCTTGAATCAGAAAATCAACCTCTGACAAATCAAAGCCACGATTTTCAGCTCCAGAAGAATGCTCAGACGAAGATGACAGCATTCTAGCAATCGCCATTTCCAAAGAACGGCATAATAAGTTTATAAATCCATCCCAATTGTTCCCCTACAAAATATAAAAAAAAATTCAAAGGTCAGGGTAACCTTAACAGGGAATCATACATGCATGCATAATCAAAGCTTGTGAAGTAAAACACCGCTTCATACCGTTGTGGACAAAAACTGTGAAGTTAAGACGAGAGCATTGACAGCCACATGCTGAACAAATTCACTCTTGACAGTTAGCAAAACCATCTGTCATGCGAAGAGCAATACAGAATAATCAGAGACGGTAGCAGAAAGGGGAAAAAAAAACCAACAGTAACAACACAGAACGAACTTCAATCTGCAAGAACGGTACCATTTTGGCTACAATTTCCGGTAGACATTGATGTACGGAAGAATGCTTGTTGGAACCGCATAGTACCTTGTCGTTCGGATCAGGCCTCTCCGTTGAGTCCTCCGCACGAGAATCGAATCCTCTAATCCGGAGCTGAATGTTTCTCACGACCTGAAAATGAAAAATCACAAATAATAATAATAATAAAAGAAAAATCGGATATTGAGGAGTATTTGAAGTTAAGATAGATTGAGACCTGGGAAGAGACGAGTAGAATTTCCTTTTCTTTCTGTCTGCAAATCGAATAGAACGCGTCTGATTCCTGAGTCACACGAAAAGCGGGTTCAGTTTAGAGAATCAGTTGAGAGTTGAATAAGAAACAAAAATAGGTTAGTGTTGAGAGTTGGATCTGAGAACCGTGAACAGGACCAGGTAGGAGCAGAAAGACTCGACGACCAGGCGGCACAGCCATGAGAGTTCACCGGCCGGAGACATTCCAGGCTCAGAATTGCGATAGCGGTGGTGCCTTACTAGCAGTAACAAAACGTTGTCGTCTGATTATCAATTAAACCCTTAAAATGATCGGGGCATTCCCTCTCAATTAGACAAAAAAAAAAAAAAAAAACCTGAAATTGATCCGTGTAAAATTAAATAATTAGATAAATTAATTTCTATAAAAAAAGTTTTAAATTAATCTCTATAAAAATAAATTATTTGACAAGTTAGTCTTTCTTGTCTAACTTATCAAATAAATTAATTTAGCCAATTATTCAATTTTATAGAGATCAATTTATCCAATTTGAAGTTTTTACAGGAACCAATTTAAGAGTCTTATTTTTTATTGACCAATTTGTCTGACTATTTGATTTTATATCGACTAATTTGAGAGTTTTTTTCTTTACAGTAACTAATTTGGTCTATACAAAATTTTAAATGGACGAATTTGGTAGGTTTTAATTATTAAAAAAATTAACGATTTAATCCATAAAATTATGAAAAGGATAACTAATATTTTAATTCCTAAAAGATTACATTATTGACAAAATAATCGATAATAGAAGCTATATTTATTTGTGATCCTCTAAAGATTCATTGAGTTTGACAAATTCATCAAAACATCAAACTGATATCTGTTTTCATTAGCAAAAGAAATTCTCTCAAGAGCTATTTTGTCAAATATATAATCTTTTGAGAGTTAAAGTGATCGATCTTCAATGTCAACTTAGCATAGAATCGGATATTTTTCAAAGATATGATATTTTATACTAAAGTAGCAGTACTGTTGTGTGAAATTGGCATGAAATTAAAAACATAGTCATTTCTACTAACAAAAATAGAAGTCAGTAATCTTTTAGGTAAATTTGTCAAACAAGATAGATCTTTTAGGATATATTTGTGAGTTTGGATTTTGGAGGAGAAATGAGAAAAGTGGAAGACTTGTCATGTAAAATTATATTACAAGTCCTCTCTTCCCCTCCCTTCCTCTCAAAAACTCAAACTCACATATATACCCTAAAGGTCAAGGGCAAATATAATTTATTTTAAGAGCTATTTTATCAACGAAATAATCTTTCAGAAACCAAAATGATAATTCTCTCATTATAAAAAAGAATATTCATGCTAATCTTTATGATAATATTAGTGCAGATTAATTTAAATAATTTTTAGCAATTTAGCGGCTGGTTGGAAGTGTTTTGTATTTGTAGTTTCTTAAAACTGTTTCAGAAAATAACTTTAAAATCATTTTTTTAAGTAAGAAAAAACAAGAAAACTTATTTAGATAATTTTTTAAAAAACAACTTTTAAAATAGATAAAACAAAGAATTATTTGGCATCCACAAGGATCATAACAACAAAGATCAACACTAGCAAATCCACAACAAAGATCAACAAAGAACAACAGTGAGATATCCACAACAAAGATCAATAACAAACCATAGTGAGATATCCAAAACAAAGATCAAAAACCACAACACTGAGAGGGAGGGAAAACCAGAGAGTGTGTGCGAGAGAGAAGCAAAGAAAGAGAAAGAGAAAAAGAAGGAGGGTCGCATACGACGGATCTGGCCTCCAGGGCCGATAAAGCCGGGTTGCTCGTACTGGCGGAGCTAGGTCTCATGCAGGGCCAACAAAGCTAGGTTATGTGTACGCAGCGGATATAGGCGTAGAATGCGTGGCTGAGCTGGGTGGGTTGCGCTGGTGGAGCTAGGTGGGTTGCTCATGCCAGTGGAGCTCTGTTGCGCTGGGTTGTATAGTGTGCCGGTGGCGTTGGGAGGAGGCGTTGCATCGAAGGAGTTGGGACAAGCTCTGTCATGCCGGCACAACTCTGTTGCCGACGAAGCTTTGTTGTGCCGACACTGAAGGAGTTAAGAGAAGATGGGAGGAAATCTGTCGGGTGGGTGAAGGGAGGAGGTGGGAGTGAGCTGAAGGAATTGGGAAGAGGTGGGAGGAGCACTATGTGGGTGAAGAAGTCCAAGAAAAATAAAAAGTGTTTTTGAATACATCTAAAATCAGTTTTTAGTTTTTTGTTTAAAAACCCATTTTGTGTTTTTTTGTTTTTAAAACAAACATCCAAAAAATAGTTGTCAAACAAGTTTTCTTGTTTTTCATCTTAAAAAGTTTTAATTAGGTCCTTATAGTTTAAAATTTTTAAATAGGTCCCTATATTGTATAAGATTTTTCAATCAGGTCCTTGCTGTTATAAAAAAAATAGAATATTCTTTGGAATATGAAATATTCTATTGGAACATGAAATATTCCATTTCCATTTCTCTCTTCACATAATGGTAGGGATCTAATTGAAAATTCTCATACACTTAAGGACTTAATTTAAAATTGAGTGAAACCTTTAAAACCGATAAAGTTTGAAATCATTATTCTGATTTTAGAGGGAAATATTGATTGATGATTTTTCTTCCAAGTAAGATAACATTCAAATGAACCATTTGTCTCCTTTTTCTTTCTTATTTTTATTCATTAAAATCAGTGGCTCATCATACTTTATGTGAGATGTTATATGCAACTAAGTGAGCTAACATAACATCAATACATACAACGCTTTGTATTTGCAAAGAATGTATCACCTAAATACAACTAGTTTGATATACTTTTCTACACATATTCGGATTATACCATCTTACTTTAGTGTGGGTTGATGTGCACCTTCCATTTGTACCCTAAGCATGTATTATTTTTGAAGTTCACCCACTGTATTAGACCAAATTTTGCAAGTTATCATGAAAAAAAAATAAAGACAATGTTACTTAAAAAAAACTTTCTTGCATAGTTTGCAATAAATTGCATCAAGGCAATCCATTCTCTCTCTCTCTTCATCAATATCAATGGTTCGCATTCTACAATTAAGGATTATTTGCACAAAATTTATAAGCAACTAATAGTGTTTAAGTTGTAATGTTCTATCATACTACAGCAAATAAGGTCCAATCAGATTCCACAAGTAAATATGTGTATGTCCAAAGAGGCTCAAATTCTTGTCCAAAGGATCACCTTTTTCTTTGGTATATATGTGTATGTCCAAAGAGGCTCAAATTCCTGTCCAAAGGCATTAGTCCAAGGATAGGAAGCGAAAGCATGGCACATATATTGTCCTACTGATACATACACTGCTCTACTATACAAATATAACTCAATATATTTATTACTTTGAAACCTACGAAGCAGCAAAAATAGTTGGCAGAAAACATTACACACCAGAGTATCCTCCCAGTTCTTAAGTCTATACAAAGGTGCGACCTTTTTTCTCTAGAAGGAGAGAAGGATAAGAGGCTCTTGAGCAAGTAAACCAAGTTTCCATTCCATGGAATGCATACAAAATCATTTCACTTATCAGCATTAATTTCGAAAATGTGGACCTTGTGCATATTGGGGAACTTGGCAATAACTAGCACAATCACTGCAAGGGTGTTGAAGAAGAGCATTGGGTGTTTGTGATCAGTTGTGTGCGATGCTATCAAGTACCTGCCGGGAGAACAAAAAAATAAAAAATAAAAAGGGTGAGTATCAAAGAACTAGTGGCAATATCAAGCCTGATTTATGTTTTGATTAAGAAAACCAAAAAGGGGTTGTTCTTCCAAAATTTACTAAAGTATAATGGTTATGATCAGATAAGACATTATAGTAGAGACTACTAATTTATCTGAAAGTGAAAAAACAATGACAAATTATTCTAAAAACCAATTTTGGCTAGTTAATTTCTTTCATGGTATATAAGATTTTGATTTTGATTTAGCGTATACAATTTATCTTAAAATCTTGAATACCAGTACTGATAAAATTTCCTTTCATTTATTTATTTATTTATTTTTTATAAACTTAAAGAATTGTAGTATAATGATTTGAAACTTTTTGGGTTTTAAAGGTTTCACTCGATTTTAAATTAAGTCTCTATAGTATATGAGAATTTTCAATTAGATACCTATTGATATGTAAAGAGAGAGATGGAAATGGAATATTTCATGTTTCAATGGAATATTTTATATTTCAAAGAATATTCTGTCTTTTTTATAACGGCAAGAATCTGATTGAAAAATGTTATACAATATAAGGATCTAATTAAAAAATTTTAAATTATAGGAACTTAATTAAAAATTGAGTGAAATTATAAAGACCTACGATATAATTAAACCTCTTAAAAATTGAAAACAATTTTTATAAGTGGCTGTCAAACATGCCCTTGATGAATTAAATTATAATTTATTTTAGACGGGTGAAACAAACATAAACACTCTCTTTGTTTTTTTGGAAGTCTTGCTATCAAATATTCTTTTTTGATGTTGCATTAAACTCGGCCGTTTTATCAATCCGCCATATTTTGATAAGTGGGTTATTGTTCCTTTTTTTTTTCAAATGGTCGTTTATTGTTATTGACTCGTCAACTTGTTACAACCTGCTTGACTCACCTTGCCGAGCCCGCAGGTTGCTCCTTTTCTTTTTCCGTCGTTTTTTGCTGGCAGGCCCCTCCCTCAAGGCCCAAAATGGTTGAATCCAGACAATCCTTACCCGACCAAGCCATTCTATCTCGATGTCACTGGAGTGGCCCCACCACATGAAACAACACAATCGTTCTTCCTTCTTTGAGAAAGTAAGCGGCAGCCGCGAGGGAATGGGGCAGGTTGAGGTGGTTGCCTCATAAGCACCCTCGTTGGAAATTATGATTAAAAGAAACCATATTCTATACACGTGACATGCACATGATTATTTAATGATAAAAATAGATGTCAACTTAATTGAAAGAGATATTTTGCATTGTTTAAAAAATCTAAGATGTCACGATATAAGTTTTAAAAAGTCAATACATAAATTGTACATAACCTAAAATTCTGAAAATGCATTTTACTCTTTAAATATATTGATGTCTTTCACTGTGTCACTCGGTACGTCCCCTGTGCTTCCCTATTCAGTTCAATCTATGTATATCACGGCATGTGCCCTTCTTTTCTTTAAATTTTGCCAACAAATTTTGGTAATGGGTAAAGACCAAAGAAACAAAACAACAGAGAAGCAAACCAAACCCCCTACAATATAATCTAGACGAAATTAAACCAAGCTTGTCCGTCTGAAGGAAGTCGATGAAATCCAATGCCAGCGGGCGGAGGGTCCGTCAAAACCTCAAGGTCGCTCTGAAGATTAGTTCCCATTTTAGCCAGTGTATCAAACTCACATTTGGTAAATAGGATTCCATTAATAAAACGAAATTTGTTTACTTAAATAAAAATTATATTAACAGATTTTTTATTTTTTTAATGTGTTTGAAGTCATTTTGAGAATAAAGGGAAAAAAAATAGGGTCAACCTGACAACCCATTGTTGTGTGTTATTTATTTTATATTTCAAAGTTGCTTTATTATTATTATTATTATTATTATTATTGTTTCTTATGGTTTTGACGTTATTTCACCGTTTTATTTAAGACAACATTTTGAACGTTGAATTGGGCATTGAAGATGGCCGTTTTGATGTTTTTCTGTTACTAGAATAAAAATTTAATAGCTTCATTTTGAGCATTCAATCTTATTAAATATAGAGCAACGGACACATCCATCGAAAAAGCCACATGATTTATTTTGGCCCACTACAAAAACACTAGCATTTTATTTAGAAGGGGAGGAGCCATTCCATACGGCAGGACTAAAGTAATTTACATACACTTATTTTTAACTTTTGCAGAATTAGTGCACATAATATTAGTATATTGTCCCTTGAGCAACCTTTGCAATTTGCTCAGCCTCACTAGTTATTCTAATTGTGTTATTTATCTCTAATTTTTTTATTTTATTACTTATATGTTTATTAATTTTATTATTCAGAGATTAATTTATTTTTAATTTATTCTATTTGGGATGCTATTCTAATTAAATTTTTTCAAACAATCATTTTTCCAAACAATCATTTTTTTCAAACAATCTTAAGAGTGTGTGTGTGTGTGTATATATATATATATCCATTGAAAGAACGTGAAATCTAATAACTAGACAAAAGATTCTTACATGTGTATTCGCATTTCTATTTCATATTTTTGTTTTATATTATCTTGGATAGCTTCCTTTCATACGATATGTACTCTTTATTTGACATGGATGGACACTAGAATTATTCTTCTTCAAGACCAATTCCTTGGCTGGTTCATGAATGCACATGTACAAATTCTTCACGTCGTTCACTTTCATTCATATTTCTATTGTATTTAGAATTATACTTTTTGAAGCTTTGCATAGTGAAAGGACGATGCCATTTAACATGTAACTACATTTGTGACTTTGTGAATTTCTGGACAAAGCCAACCAAAGTGCTTCAAGAATTGTGTTAATACTTTTCTGAGGCACAAATATTGGACTGATATATAGAATGATATTGAAACTTGAAAATGGCCAAGTTGCTGGGAGTATTCCACTAGGTTGAAGGACAAGAAAAATTAAACTGTGGATGCGACCTTTCCAAAAGAAATGGAGTCATAAGACGAACCTAATATGTGGGACTCAATGTGTCATGCAACGCACTTTCCTTGGTAGAAGAGTGCATCAGAGATGAGGCTTTTTTTTTTTTTTTTTTTTCTGTAACGAGGGGGAATAATTTTGAGATATACCTCTTTATCTAAAGGGTGAAGGGTTCGGGGAATACAAGATGACTACGATTTTCAAGTCTCTAATGAGCATCGGGGTGTATACTTGCAAAGTCGCCACCAACAATCAGCAAGAGTCCAATAAGGTTTGAGTGTGCAAGTGAACGTAAAACATATACCTAGAGTCCCTGGTCATATTTATAGAAGTGTCGTGGATGTGGCTACTAGGGATACAAGGACTGATCGTGTTTCCCAATGTGGTAAACTCATGTTGTCTAGTCCTTTATAGTGCTCCAGCCAAAATGAATGGCTATGATTCATTTTTTCAAATCTAAAACTATGGCTAACAAATATTCTAGAAATATTCTATTTGATTTAACTTTTTTGCAACGTCTTATAAAGTTAGAGACCTAATTAAAAAATTATATATAATATAGAAACCTATTTAAAAGCTTTTAAATTATTGAAACCTAATTAGAAATTGAGTGAAACTTAGAGATCTACAAATTAATTAAATCGAGAAAATATGGTGTTGGAAAAACAGAAACCCAATGAAAAAAAAAATGTACAAAGGTACTTGAAATGGAGGGTAGATTAGGTAATTTAACTAGATATGAATATTAAAATATAGGACAAATTACAGAAACCTTTGCTAAGTTCTTTCAATATTACATTTACCCCTTTCTATAGTTTTCAAAATTATATTCACCTCCCTTATTTCTAATTAATTTACCAAATTATCCTTTATTAATAAATAAATAACTTCTTCCCCAACTATCCGTCTACTCACCCTCACTGACCTTCCAACTCTTCCAACCATAGCCTCACCACCAATCCTACAACCCTTCCCCACTACAAGAAATTTGGTCCGAGGCAACGCGTAAAAAGCATTGCCAAAACATACAAAAACTGTTGCCAAAACATACAAAAACTGTTGCCTTTGATCAAATGCAACGTTTTCCTCTCTAAGGCAACGTTTTTCAAGGTGTTGCCTATTTTGGCATTGCCTTTTCTATGAGGCAATGTTTTGCACAAAAGACAACAACTAATTCGAAAAGCATTACCTATATGGGTACAAAATATAGCATTTTAGAATAACATAAACCTAACATCATATATAGCTTCAAATAAAATTGCATTTGAAGCTATATATAACATGAACCTAACATCATACATAGCATTTTAGAATAGCATAAACCTAACATCATACCAAATTGCTTCTTATAGTTTCAAATAAAACATCGCATTTTAGAATAACATAAACCTAACATCATATATAGCTTGTCCTAAAATTTGATAAGCTAAGTAACTGCATATAAAGAATAAAGATCAACTGCTCAATAATTTCAAGGAACGAGACATAGCTGCAGCTCAATGCCATCAGACACTTCTTTACATTCAAATGGAACCTGCAAATGGATAAACTTAAATAAGCACGACTTGAAAAATCTCATTCATACATTTCAGACATTTTATTTATGCACATTTCAGACATTACTTCAATTGAGATGTAGATATATTTTTAGTGCTAAACAAGGTAAAAAAATTTATATGCCTTAAACAATATGTTGAGGACGTGAAAGAATTGACTTTGCCATTATAGGCATGTATGAGCTTCCACTTAGCAAATTTAGACTAAGGTTGATATATTTTTAGTCTTTCCCTGAATAATAATAGTCTTTTATACTTTCAAAGTTTTATAATACATAGTCTCGTCAACCAAATATTTTATAATATTTTAATTAGATCTTTAGACAAGGTCTTAAATGGATACATGATTTGTTTCTAACATATTGGCTACCACTCTATAATTCCACTAATGAGAAGAAAATAATGATTCACCTTGAGAGGCCTTTATCTTCTTGCCATTGTTCCACCTGCAATGATAATATTACTTAGTAAAGGAAAACAACATTCTTATTTCATGAATTTCATGAACAAAATGAGAGGAAGCATTGAAAAAGTGTAAAACACGAGTGTATGGTGTGAATGAGATGATGAGAATAAGGATTCGATACATGTCAGATTAAAATTGAAAATGGAATTAACTATCAAGTCCAATGATGTGTGGGACGATGATAATCCTGATCAAGATCTTTGGACATAACGTTGGCTCAAGAGGAACCAAATATAAGTATACTATGCTATTTGGAACAGTTGAATTTTTACTACATTGTTTATTCTTACTTGCCTTCCTATTTGAAGGCTATAATCAAATTCCATCACCTTAGCTTTAGAGGGAGTTGATTGTATCAAATTAATTTTCACTAGTGTCACATGTTTAAATTTCTGAGCAAGGAACTTATAAATTACAACCCATATGGAAATCCTTTACTACCTTTTACTGAAATGCACTTAGTTTGGTAAGACAAGATTTAGATACAAAACAATGAAAAGAAGCAGTAGCTTGCATTCACCTTGATTAGCTTGTGACATTTATGCAGAATAAAACCAGCAGAAGGCAAGATTTATGTGTCAACTGGGGAAATAATTTAAAGTTAATGAATTGTCAACAGTACAATGGACATGTTCTTATAGTAATTTCTGGCAGTGAGTTCAGTTTTTTCACAAAGTCCTTCAACTCAGAAATTGTCTCTGCCTGGATATCATAGAAAGCAATATATATTAGAAAGTCTATAAAGATCCATTATAATTTCCAAAAGTTATGACAGCTTGTTTAAAGGCTTCTGAAAATTTTAATGTATGAACATCCTATTTATCCAGTATTTTTTTTTATTACCAATGAATCTTGCATTTAGCAAGCATGCATACAACTGCGACAACTTCATGGATTTGATCTCCAGAGAAGGAAAAATATGCGACAGGATTTCAGTGGTTGTCATCTTTGTGTAGTCTTGCTTCATGGATGTAGCTTTTTGATGCAAAATCTGCAATACAGCAGACAACAACTAAGAAGCTAGAACTATATGGGAGCCAAAGATCTTCTATCAAAATATCATTTTCCCTTCTGTATGTGTGTGTGTGGGAATGTGTGTGTGTGTGAGAGAGAGAGAGAGAGAGGGATAGAGATTATTAAGAGATAACTATGAAGTCAACTTGGACAAAAACTTCAAAGTTGAGATCCCGTATCTCCTTAAAAAGCTTGTCACTGACACAGGTTATGCAAGCAAATGTTATTTCAAGAAATACAAATTAAAGAACAATAGCAAAATGGAGGATGAAAAAGTGAAAAGAAAAAGGAAAAGGGGGTCTAAACTTTGACTAAAAAGAGAATTTAGTGAAAAGAAAGCACCTCAAACAACAGATATAGAGGGGATTGTTAACTTCCATAGATATTGAATAGCTAACTAGAAAGTAGAAAAAACAAGTGAAAAAGTAACTTACGTTGAATTAAGTGGAACCTCAGTCTTTTTTCCTTCTTGTTGAAGACCCATAATAGATGCATTGAGCTCTACTGAACCATTTTTGATATGCAAAAACTGCATTAAAATTGAAATAGAATCAACCACACTTCAACTGTATTTGTGAATGGCTTTTGCAATATGCTAAAGTGAGCTTGTGTCACCATCATCTTGGCATTCCTACGACAAAGCGAAGGCAAATAAGTAGTTGGTCAAAGAAAAAAAAAACAAGTGAGGAAATAGAAACAAAACAATGCTTCCTAACCATAGAATATCTCTTCATCAAAACAAGGAACACAATAATGAAAAAGAACTCAAAAAGCATTTTTCCTATGACAATGAGATTACCTTTCAGCAAGCATTGCTAATCCTTCTTCAAGCATTTCCTCAACTATATGTATAGGTGAAAGCTTCTTTGAAATCTTATAAGCAGAATCATGATACCAGGAAGAAACCATTGAGAGCAAGGAAGTAATAGCAACATGTCTTTTCAGCAGAAAATCAAACAGTGGGGTTAACATATCATTGCCCTGTGTTAAAGCAAATATTCAGAAACAAAAACAGAGCAAATATTCTTCCCTTCTCTACCAGCCACTCTACTAATATGTTCTCATTCAAATTTTAACATTCTCATAAAACAAATCACACAGTACACGGAGTTGCTCAATAATCTGTCACGACCCAATTTAGAAATGTGACTGGCACGTGAGGATTCCCATCCCTACGTAAGCCTTTTGGGTGACGTGCCTCTCCATATACATATAATAGCATAATATTATCCTTAAAACATGATTTTTCTTCTAAATCAATATCCATTTCTTTGTTCAAAACATGTTATTTGAATTCATAAAACTAGAAGTATTTGATATTCAAGATCTAAAAATCCCTTTTTAATCTATTCTGCTAATTACGAAATCATAAGTATCTCATCACATAATATAAATCTTAGTTTGAAACCTTGTTTAACCTTTGAAAACTAAATCATAACTACATAGCTGATCTATTACATAATCTAATCAAATCTCGTAATTTGAAATTCATACTTAAGCTCTGAAAACATATGCATAACTATTTCGAATATTGAAATCTAATACAATATATGAAAATAATGTATGGCTTGGATTCTGCTTGCACATCTACTGGAGCCTACTAATACTAACATAAACCTATACTAAGCCTTACTCCAAAATAAGGCTCACCACTGGGAAAAGCTGAGTCAACCAAATTGAGCTGAACTGAACCTGTACCTGCAACTATGAGAGGAAGGGAGAGGGGTGAGTCAACGGACTCAGTGAGTGAGCTCTCATCCATCACCCACATGAGACATCCAAGGAATATATATATCATACTATGCATGCAACAACCACAATCATTTGATATTTATATATATAGCTATATAGGAAAACATTTCTCATTTCATAAATTCATGAACAAACAATTGTAACTCATAAGTAACTTAAAATGATTTTTAACTAAAGTGTGACAGAGCTTAGGGAAACAGTGTCTGCTGAGCTAGCTAAATAAATACATATATAATAACTGAAACTGTAAAGTCAAATGGTCCATGGTGGACAAGCTATGAGTACCTAACTAGGTCCCGTTATCTATATATGCTGTGGGGCGATATTGTCCTTTGATGGACAACTTGGTACCAAGGTTAACGATCTCATACAATCGTTAACTAATTGTCTGTTTTCTAATCTCTACTGTCTAAACTAGTTTGACAAAATTCATAGCTGAAAAATGAGTACTCTGTCCCTAGCAAATAGAGCCCCTAAATTCTTAGTACACTGGGAGTTCTGGATTCATATAACTCTAACAATCTGACTTTAGCATAACTGTAGCTATGAGAATTGTGCAAAAGGGATCACCCATTTGTAGGTAACCCGATCTCAAGCCCACAGAATATGTATCTGGCAGTTGCTGAGAATCATACTGAATTTCATACCTCTTGGTACCATAAAAGTGAAGTTCCAAATTCAAATCTTAAACTATCATAACTTTCCATATACTTGATAATCTAAAATTATAGCTCAAAGCATTGGGGTTCGTAATCACAAAACTCATAAATCATTTAACATATTTATCCGTAAAGCTGGGTTATACTCTTGTTCACATTTCTTTAATATATATATATAATTATCTTAGCTGAATATCCAAAACATAGCTTGAAATCTAAATCTTGAAAACATAATGAGGTCATAAACTCATAAAACACATTTGAATAAAAAGCAACTAGATGAAATCATATATTCTTCTAACAATCGTTTCATTAGTGTATAAAACATTTTCTATACACACAACACAGCAATCATGGTCTCATGGTTTTGTAAAACTTTTTCTTTCATGCTATCATCATAAATCATAGTTTTTCTAGCTTAACATGATCATGTGAAATCATATTCTCTACTTTTGTTTATCTCAAATCTCATATTTCACAAATATCATGCATCAAACATAATCATAATGGTTAAAATAAGTCATGAGTTTGAACCCACTCACTATTTGAAGCCAGGAGTATGTGGGCCCACCAACTTGACCAGGAGAGGTTGGAATGGCACCAATAACTACCATAGAGCAACCATTACTCAAGATTAGTCTCTGCTAATCTCTAAACAACTCTAACCTAGCTCTAACAACATTGGGGGAGCACCCCCGTTTGACAACAATGAAGAAAAATAACAACCCATAACAAAGGGAAGGAAGAACACAAAGGAATCTAATATAAACCAATAACAATCACTTATCTTGGATCTTGAAGGAGAGGATTTGATGTTGGATTGAGAGAGAAAGGTTGGGAGAGGGTTTGGAGGAAGGGGATTTCAAAAATGGGGAGCCAAATCCCAAGCTTGGGGTTTAAAAAGGGATAGAGGGGCTCATTAAGTGAAATGACATCGTTTGGCACTACTTCTGTCTAGCTGACACCGCTATAGCGGTCTTGCCATACCCCGTGACCGCGGCTGTTATAATTATGACCATTATAGCAGTCCTGGACTGCTATAGCGGTGACAGATCACCCAAAACAGCAGACAAAAGGTCACTCACACATCTGGGTTATCTCAATACTCATTTATATTTATTAATTTTAAGTTAATGTCCTCATTTATTTTAGTCTCCATTAACTTTAAACCTCATTTATTTTACTCTCCATTTATTAATTTTAAGTTAATGGAGAACAAAATAAATGAGGTTTAAAGTAATGAAGAGTAAAATAAATGAGGACATTAACTTTGAAACATAAATATAAATAAGGAAATACCCCTCATTTAGATTCAAATAAAATATCATAAAAATCAAAATCCCAACAAATTAAAATCCAAATTTTGTGTTTTAGTTCAAATCCGAGAAACTTTGCGATTTTCTAAACTTGTGGGTTAAAAATGAAACGTTTGGAAGCTCAATAAAATTCATTAAAAATCACTCTTTAACTTATTTTGCCATTAGGAACCATTACCGGGACTTTTGATCCCAAGAAAGTGGCTCTAATATATAGCCCTCCAAGGAGGTGTAGGATCCAGACTTAGCAAAATTCAGGACCCGACAATATGAGTAGGTCCTGGGAGACCTTAAGGTCATACGAAACTCGTCCACTGACACGTGTATACTTGGTATTACATAATCGCTGCCGCCTAGTGCCTACTCACTACTACTTCAAAATCAACGGTAAATCACTAACGCTAACTTCTAAGCCCTTTCAATGAATCTAGTTCTGTTGATAAACAAAAAACCAAAGCTTAAATCTGAAAATATTAATTGAACAGGACAAATCAGGCACACTTAATCATTGAATTTAGAATCATAACGAGAAAACAACATTGGAAAATTGCATGTGAAAATAATAATAACAATAATAACATATCTAGAACAGCACTATGAATTTGAGTAAATCAAAAAAGGGATTGATAAATCAGATTCATAAAGGAGTAATTTTGGAAAGCCCTTAATATCTTTTATTAGCTTTGGATTGGGCAAAATTTTATGAATTCCATGTGAACCTTGAAGCAATGAGAATGGCAGATCGGGAATGTATATTTGCAAATCAAAAATAATAATACAACAACAACATTTCAGCAACCACAGATCAACAACAACCACCACAGATCCAACTTGCACAGGATAGAAATTGAGAACAATAGATATTAGAGGTTTGAGTCAAGATTCAACAAAATTTCAAGATGTAGAATTAACAAAACTAGAGGGTCAACAATTGCAGATCTAGAATTACACACCAAACAACCAATTAGCAACAAGAAAAAAAAATCACAGAAATAGAATTGATTGAAGAAGAGAAACCAGATATGAGATACAGCAGTGGCACCATGGAAGCGAGCGACAGTGAAGACATAGCGACGACAAAGTCAAGTTCCACTATAGGGGTCCAGATTGGGGTGAACTTTGACAACAAAACAAGCTATGGCAGAGGAGAGAGGCGTGATGCGGTGAAGGACCAGAAGCACAAGCTCGACGGCCAGCTCCATGACCACCTCCGCCCACCATCGACGAGCGCACCACCATGCTCGTCGAAGTGTTCGAGTAGGTGCGCATCCTCCTCTCTACCGTCACATGGAATGAAGCCGATCGAGCCATGGCAGCGTGACCTCTCAAGCCAGATGAAGACCCTTCAAGTTGGATCCCTTTCAGCTGGGAGGCAGGTGGTCATGGAGGCGTGGCTTCTAGCTGCCGTGAGGGAAGCAAGTCGTGGCTAAGTGTGGAGCAAACAAGAAGAAAGAGTGAAGTGGAAGCTGCCAAAAGCTTGGCTAATTGGGAGTTTCCTTCAGAGCGGTGAGAAGAAGGGCAAGTAGATTCAGTGCATGATTGAGAGTTATGTTAGGTTAGGGAATGAATGTTTCTTTAATTTGGGGGGGTAGGGATTGAGAGTTTCAGGAATGGAAAGAAATGAGGAAAAGCCAAAAATCTTAGTTTACAGTGAAAAGCAAAATTTTTAATGGGAAAATTTTTAGGCTGGTGCTAAAGATTTAATCAACGTTTTAAAAGCATTGCTAATTGAATTTTAAAAGGCAACGCTTTGTAAACGAAGGGGATGCACAAATAAGTGTTGCCTGTTATTAGATGATATGACAATGCTTTAAAAGCAATTTCTTTTTGGGTGAAGGCAACGCTTTCTAAGTGTTTCCTTAGCCAAACCCAAGCGCCACCCCTATAAAAGTGTTGCCTTAGACAAAAAATGTTGTAGTGAATTCTCATCCCTAACATCTAGCCATCACCACTCTACCACTCACTTTCTGTGCTGTAGCTGCAAGCCACAGCAATGGCTACTAACTGTAGCCCTTCCAAACCACCGTGAAGGGCCGGTCCCAGCGGTTTGAGGCACCGCTAAGGGCGACGAGCTCAACACTGGCATGGTAGCTGAGCGACCAGATCGTGACTGTCCACAGTGACAAAGATGAAGGCAAGGTGCAGTGCTATGCGGGTGGCCCTCTGGTCGGCTGCAATTGTTCATGCATGGAAGAGCAACAATGTTCCATTGTTCTCTCCATTCCATGTACCTTTGGACCATTGAGTTTGGATTTGGGCGATGTTGGGTGGGGGTGGTGGACTAGTTAAGTTGGTACTTTACGAACCACACATTCTTGATGAGTTCATTTTGTGGGCTGAAAGCAAGATAGGGGTTTAGGGTGGCGGTGGGTGGAAGGTTAATGGTGGGAGAGAATGGGAGGAAGATGATAGTATTTTTGTTTTTAAATATAGGGCCAGTAACTTGGTAAATTATTTAGGAATAGAGAAGGTAGATATAATTTTGAAAATTTGAAAGAAGTAAATATAATATTAAAGGAACTTAGAGGAGATCCTTGTAATTTGCTCTAAAATATATTATTTATTATAGACTTATTTTTATATATAAAGAAAACTAGTCTCAATCTCATCCATTAAATGAACTTTTGTATAGCTAGGATTTCAAAACCATGTAGTGCCAAATATAGTCGACACCAATTAAGAACATTGTGCCGTAAGAAACTTCTGCCTTTTTTCTTTTTTTTGGGTTTTCATTTGCTCTCTTCTGTAGTTGTTATCCATTGCTTCATGCATTAACTTTGCCAGCTGGGAAAGTAATCAGGTTTAAGACGCGTACGTAAATAAACAGATGCATTAATATTGATCTTAGTTTCTGATTTTATATCGTGATTATTTTAATTCTTAATTTTTAAAATAATTCAAATAAATTTTTAATATTATAAAATATAAATTAAATTAATTTATTATTCTATTTTTATTTAATATTTTTTAATTAAATAATAATATATAATATTAAGTGATATTTTGACATACTATATTATTAAAAATAAAAAAAAATTTAAAATGACTCATTTTATTATTTAAAATTATATGTAATGAATTATTTTATAACTTAGAGCTAAAGATTTAAATAATTTTTTTTTGTATAATTTTAGATATGAAAATGAGTCATTTTATATTTCATTCTATTTCAAATAGCTCATGATATATCAAGAAATCACTTAATGTTAAATATTATCATTTAATTGATGGGATCTTAAATAAAAATAAGTTGAAGAAATAATTTAACTCTATATAATATGATGGACTAATTTAATTTATTTTGAAAATGAAAGAATAAAATGACATGGCAAGTCATACAATAAAATGAGCAACCTATAATCAGATGATGTAGAAAGTGATGTTAGCCACCAATGGATTCACACAGCTTAATTAGTCACTATTTAAACAGAAGCAAGCCTGCAAGCATACACACAAACAAGAGAGCTCAAAAGAGGAAGCTAAACCAAAAAGATTGAAAAAATGAAAAAGAAGCAAAGATAAAGTAACAGTTGTCCTTCAATTTCACAGACAGATGATGATATACCCACGTTCCCGTACGCACTCCATGCCAGTAAGTAACTCAAAACCTAAAATCTAAATCATCACCCATCAAAGCACCCTCTCTTGAAATGAAAACTAAAACGAAAAAGAAGCCAAAAAAAAAAAACAGTTCATTTAAGACCATTTCCCGGTGTTGAAATCGCAAGTCCTGGCCAAGAGAAGAAGTCACCACCTACAAACCCGCATTCGCCACCATCCAACTGCCACGACCCTGAAGCGGCAACGCCTCCACCGCCAACGTTAGTTCCGTCCACCATCCCGGGGTAGGCCCAGCCCGCTCTCCCAAGCCCAAAGACCATATCATCGAGCCCAAGCCCGAAGCCGCCACTAAGAGCCAGAAACCCGGAACCTAGCGAGGCGTTGTTGCTTAGCAACGAAGTGAAGCTCCCGCAGACGTTCACATTCTGTTTCACTTCACCATGGTCAACTCCACCACCTGCAATCCCGAAGGTCGAGGCCGCGGGAACCAGCGCCGACAAGGCGGGGTGGTGATGGTCCTGTATAGGTGCTGAAGTGACGGTAGAAGAGGAAGATGATGACGTGGTAGCGGAGGCATGGTGACGGTGGTTGGTGCGGGAGCGTTTGGCGTTTTTTCGGCTGCCACCGCCGACGGGGATGTCGCGGAGGGTGCCGCCGTGGGTCCAGTAGCGGCGGCAGGATTTGCAGAAGTGGCGGGGCTGGGAGTAATTGTAGTTGTTGTAGTAGCAGAACTTGGTGTTGGTGGAGTCGCAACGGGGGCACGGCAGGTTCTCTTGCTCCGTCGGCGGCAGAGCTCCGGCAGGATTTTGGGGCTTGGTCGCTCGGCGGCTCTCGCCGGAATCCGACGACGGCATTTGCTGGTGGTGAGGTTGTGGGATGTTGTGCGAAACGGGGGGTTTTTTTTGTCTCAAATGAGGATGTGAGAACGGAATGTGCGAAAGAAGGCAATGAATGTGTGTGTGTTGGGTTGGAGAATGGAGACGGTTGGTTTTATTATGGGAAACTAGAGAGAGAGAGAGGGAGAGAGAGCAGAGTGTCTCAGAGAGCATATCTGTGGCTTACATGTGGCAGAGTGAGATCAGCTTTACAGTGTTCTGTTTAGCACGATATTTCAGACTTTGGTCGGCTCCACAAAGAGGCAGGGTCGGCTAATAGGGCTGCGGCTCCTGCACAAGCATCACACAGCATCACGTCTATCTTTCCTCCGTTCTTCCAATCAATTTATTTTCGTTATTTTGCTTTGTTGCTTTCTTCAGGGTGGGATTTAGAACAGTATTTTTTTTCTTCTTATTTTTAAATGTTATTTATAGCTATATGATATGGAATACAACTCATACTCATTGATAATTAAATAAGATGTGTAGCATATTTAAATAGGGTTCACATTTATGGTGGATGAGTATATCGCTAAGATGTTTCATGTAATACCTTAATTTTTTCCTTCTATGCAAAATAACCAAAATGACTAAAATACTCCTGAAGTTATTTTTGTATAAGAATTGAGGACGACCGGTCCCGATCATCTTCAAAGGGTTAGTACAATGTTTGAAGGGAACTATATGTGTTTTAGATGGCAATCGGTGTGAAAATCACAATTCCTGAGTTTTCCATGTGCAGAATTATCAAAATGTCTATGAGGTAATTCAACGTGGGATTAAGTGATGATCGAAACCGATCATCAGCCGGGAGTTGAGTATGATGATTTGAGGGGATGTATGATGTTTGGGTGAATTCGGGATAGTTTCTGTATAAAATTTTCATTTTTGCCCTAGCTAATGCTAATTAAGTTTAATTAAAATAATTACGAAAATATAGACAATATTAGACTCTAATTAAAGATAATTTATTTTTATTAATTAATTTTGAGTTAATTGAGGCCCAAAAATGATTCAGGAAACTTAATTTCACTCTTGAAGACAAAGAGAAGACATGATGGTGTCATCATCCACTATTCTTGTCTTGTAGTGGCTACACTTTAGGACACCATTAAGGACAAATATCGCTTTATTATGACTAAATATATCTTTAATGATGATTAATTCAAATTAATCTTGGTTAAACCAAGTTAATCCTAGTTTGACCATTGCTTTTACTAAACTACCCCTAATTAGTACCTTTTCTACCTAATCTACCTCCACTTTTTTTTGTCTAAACCCTAAAATGCTCTTAACCCTAACCCAACTTGTAACGCCTCGATTTTTCTCATAGGCAAAATAATCAAAATACCCCTGAAGTTATTTCTGCCTGAAAGTCGAGGACAGCTATTCCAGGTAGTCCTCAAGGGGTTAGTTTAATGTTTGAAGTGGACTAGATGTGTTATAAATGATGATAAAGGTGAAAATTCCAATTCCCGATTTTTTCCATGCATAAAATTACTAAAATACCCCTGAGATAATTTAACGAGAGATTAAATGGCGACTGAACTCGGTCATCACCCAGAAGTTGGAAATATATTCACAAGGAATGTATGATATATGGAAAAGTCCAGGTGATCCCGGGGAGATTTTGTATAAAATTACCATTTTGCTCATAGTTAGTGCTAAATAAGCTTAATTAAGTAATTAAGGAAATATAGGCAATATTAGACTCTAATTAAAAATAAACTAATTTTATTTATTAATCTTAAGTCAAAATAATTATTTGAGATTAATTAAGATCTAAGATTACTTAGGAAAGTTTAATCCCATTTTTAATTAAAGAGGCTTCAAGAGATCAAAACACAAAAAGCAAGGACAAAAGCATTTTCTCTCTCTTTCTTTTTCTAAAAATTAGGGACTATGTTGGTGTCTGAAATTCAAATTGATTAAGTTTAACTCAACTAAGTACATAAGACCGCTCCTTGAACATGTCTTGAAAACCTTAAACACATGGTTACTGGCCCAAACACCTAATTACCAATCCCTAACCCTTTGTCTAATCAAATCTATCTCTAATTCAAGTCTTAACACACATGAAACATGAAAAATTTCCCTGCCAAAACAGCCCACAAGGCCACGGCTAGTGTAACGCCCGGTGACAAAGTGAAGGAGTGATCGCCGGTGCAAGAAGGCATGGACAAGGAGCGGCTTTTGGCAGACTTCTAAGCTGAGGGGTACATGAATGAACCGATTACATACCCGAATAAGAAGGATCCTGAGACTGTGTGGGTATGGGACTATATAGTTAAGGAGGGCTTATATAAATTGATTTGTACTACCTATACTAATAAGAGGCATCTTCTTTTCGGTAGCCCATCACTAAAGAACTCCACAGTTAAGCGTGCTTGACTTGGAGCAATTTTGGGATGGGTAACCTCCTAGGAAAACTTCTCAGGAAGCATGTGAGTGAGGACAAAGCACGCTAAAAAGACCCGTGTTGGTTTGTGGGGACAGTCATTAATCTATAAAGCAACAGGGGATGTTACAGCCAGTACCCTCCATTTCTCTCTCATATTTTGATTTTTCAACACTCATATACTCACAAAAAACTCTCATTGTTACCATTCACTTTTTCGTCCAAAACTTGCCAACCAAGTTGTGTAAAAAAAGAAAAAATAGTTTTGTTCTCTCTAACCTCAAGCTTTTTTCTTCCTCTTCTCCTTCATCTTCAAGAACCTCCATCCAAGCTCTCAACCTCAAACCAACACATCTCTACCATAGATCAACCCATAAACACCTAACCTTTCCATTCCCAAACACAAAAACACAAGAAAAATCCTTCCTCTATTTTATTCTCCATTGGCCGAAATCATCTTGGCTTCAAAAGAAGATTTTTCTTCTCTTTTCTTCATAAAAGATTAAGCTTTCACTCTTGCAAACAAGAAAACACCCTTAGTAGGGATTTTATCTTTTGTTCTTTCTCTTATTCTTCTCTTTTCTTGTTTCAGTTATGATGTTTTATTGATGATCAAGATCATAGATTGGTGGTCACGATCATAGCTTGATGATGAGGGTTCTTGGTAATGGTTGTGAAACCATCATATATTTGACCTCTAAAACTCAAGGCTTGATTTTTGGTTTCAAAAGAATATAAGAAATAGAATGCTTGTTGGTTTTCTTTGGTTGATTTTCTTTGAGCTTGATGGTGAGTTCAAGAAATGAGATTCTTAGAACCATGGTATTGAGGGACTCTAAAGCTTACTTCCATTTTGTTAAGATTGATTGGGGTTAGGAGTTTCATCCTTTAAAGTCTTGAGTTTTGAGCTTAATAAGATATAAAAATGGACTTGCATTCATGTTTATGTTTCAAGTTCTTGTATTTCATGTTTAAAATTCCAAGTCTTGTATATCTTGTTTAAATTTCAAGTTATCACCTTAAATCTTAAAGACTAAAAGAATGGACTTGCATTTTCATGTTTAATTTCCAAGTCTTGCATATTATGTTTAAATTTCAAGTTATCACCTAAACCTTAAAGACTTAAAAATAAACTTGCATCCTCATACTTATATTTCAAGTCTCGCACATCATATTTATATTTCTAAATCATCATCTTATAATGAGAAAGATTAAAAATGAGCTTGCATGACATGTTTGTGACTCTAGTCATCACTTAAATCTCTATAGCTCAAAACTTGCCCTTTTTATCTTATATGGAAATTTTGATCATGGACACATCTCAATATATGTATTTCGGCCTTATGAGGGTATTGGGTTTGAAGTTTGTTTTTATCTTATTTTGTGGGTTGAATCTTGTGCCTAGAATATACAAAGAATTTTTGAAAGAATTAGAGACTCAAGAGGAGTGAAAATGTGATCTCTAAGTGATTAAAAATCTATTAATGGATTCTTTAGTTTTGCTACTATTTTGACATTAATATTTAACTTCTCAAAGAGATAAAATAGTTTCAAGTGTTTTCTATGTCTCAGAATAACTTTTCAGACAAACTAGTAATTAGAAATGATTAAAAATGTGATTTTTCAAAGCTTTTAGAAATTGAAATTATGGCTACTGTTTGACCTTATTTAAATCTATAAGGTGTTGTTTGGTACTGATTATGTGTGTAAAAATTAATAATAATTATTGTAAAAAATATTTTTAGCGTTTTAGAAAAAACTAGTAATTAGAAAGAACCAAAAGTGTGATTTTCAAAGCTTTTAGAAATTGAAATTTATGGCTACTGTTTGATATTGTTTAATGTTGTAAGGTACTGATTGGTACTGATGTTATGTGTAAAAATTATTAATAATTATTGTAAAAATTATTTTTGGTGTCTTAGGTGTTTAAAAGAATAATTACAATTGTTAGTTTGGACCGTTTTACAAAATGTGGAAAGTTGTGCTTTAAACTATCATTATGGAATTTTGGTCAAATGGATTTTATTAGAATTAGTAATAATTTTGAATGTGTCCATGTATTCAAAATGCCATTTATGATGCTTAGAAAAAGTTTTAGAAACATTGACATTTGCTAACTGTAAAAGATGTGAAACTTTACACTTTGACCCCTAAAATCTAACGAAATTTGACCAATCACCTAAAATAGTTTTTATGATGAATTTAAATGATTTCTAAAAGCCTAATTAAAAATGATTTATTAGGCTTTGACCTATAAAACTTTTGAGGTTGCTGAATTAAGCCCAAAGCTAGCTTAAGGGTGCCTAGCCTATGAGATGAGAACCCAATAATGTGTTTGTGTTATTAAGTTATTTTGAGAACCAAAAGTGAATAAAAATCGATTTTTGTCAGAAAATTGTAAAATATCTATTTTTGCACTTTTTGAGCTTAATATTCTTCCAATTTGAAAATAGTAAATGACACTATTCAAGCCCATACTACAATTCAAGTTGTAGCCTAGGATTCCTTAGAATTGTGTATTTCACATGAGTTAAATAAGTTTTGGACATAATGTGTGGCTTTACGACTATAATGCATTATTATAACTTGTAGCTCCTACTTAAATGCACATAAACACATACTTAACCCTTCTTTTCCATTTTAACTTAATTTGTGCACAAAAAGCCTAGAATAATCTACAAAAAGCCAAATGAAAAGCCTAAAGTTGTAACTTCCAAATATCATAATTATTAGCCATAAATTTGGTCATCATTGCCATCAAGTTCCAAGCTAAAAGCTGCCACCCTTACCCCTATAAATACCAAGCTCATTTCTTATTCTTCATTGCACTAACTCACTTGAGTTGTCTCCTCTCAATCTCCCAAGACTTTGGCCACAAAAAGGTAGTGCTAGGCATTCTCATCTTCATTTGACATAGGATTAGGAATAGAATTAGTTTAGAGTTATAAGTAGTTCTTCATTTCAATGGTAGGACCTTTTGAGTCATGTGCTCTTAAGGCGAACTTGAAAGGAAGAAAGACAGATTAAGTATTTCTTTATTCCAATGGAGGGACCTTTTGAGTCATGTGTGTTAGCTTAAGAACCCTTTAGAAAGCTTTGAAATTTAAGGTTTTGAATAATAACAAAACAAATTTTGTTAAAATGTTTAATATTACACTTGGGTTTCTACAACGTTTACAGGACCATTCTCGTAGACATATTAGCTCAATCAATGAGTAAATTTTTCATAATATCACATTTCAACATGATTATAATCTCATGCAAAGAGATTTAGAACCTAAACGATGTGAAAAATAGCTTTAAAAAGGAACATGTACATGAGCAAGGATTTTCGAGTTCAGAGTCCAGATTTTTCAGAAAATAGTTCACACATTTAGAAAGTGCTGATCAATGAAGAAATCCATCATTTTCTAAAAAACGTTGTGAATGGAGTCTTTAATCTCAAGAAAAGGATTTCTATCAAGCTTAGATTAAAGAAATAAAGATCAAAGAGAAGTTCAGAAATTGAAAATGCCTATCGGAAAGCATGAGTAATCAGAAACTGTGCACTTTGCAGAAAAAGAGGAAAAATTCAAATTTCAATTTAAAGTCAACACCCAAAAAGGCTAACAGTGACATCTACCTTTTTCGCTTGGTTAACCGTCCCAGTTTCTAGAAGAATGAGATTAGAAACCATGGCCACAAAGTAAAAAAGTTGTTTATGAAGTATCACATAGAAACCACCCATTTGACAATGGTCTTTACACTTGCAAAAGTAGCTTTGACATAGCCGAGCTACTCTTCTAGATGACTTTCTCTATGACACAAAAAACAAATCTACTCATGTCAAAAGGAAGAAAAATCAAGGGGCAATGGTTTGATTTGAAGATCAAGTATAAAATGATGTCAAGTGCTTACAACTTAAGACTTTTGCAAGATATTTGACAAGAACGCTAAAATGCGAATCTTTTTTCTTCTTCTGCAAATCATATTACATCTTGTAATAAGTTTTTGTGTCTGTAAAAATCTTCGTTCTAGTTCTAATTAGATAATATGTTCTTCTTAGGAAATAGTTGAGAAAGAAGTTACTCAAAGTTTTCAAAACTTACACTGTTTTGTTTACAAAAAAACTTGAGTGTTCATTTGTTACAGAGAACCAACCTTAAACATGTCATTGTACCCTGATCCATTAGTGATCATTGTAAGGCTAGCTTGAAGAAGCTAGTTAAAGACTACTTGAAAATAAGAGTAGAGTGAATTACTTGTCAAGTGAGTTAGCTTGAGAAGGTTAAGCAAAGACTATCGCTCTTTCTTTGGGTTGAGAAAGGAAATTAGTGGAACTCAATAGATTGTTAAGAACTGGATGTAGACAGGATTGGCCGAACTAGTATAAAAATTCATTGTACAGTGTTTTTCTACTTCTTCTTCCTTTTTTACATTCTGCTTTTGAGATTTACAGTCATAAATTTTTGAAAATCTATCATACATTATTTTCAAGTTTTCAACTCAATTCACAAAGTTACTGTAACACCCTAAAAAATTATTTAAAAATTAGTTTGAGCTTTATTAGTCATAATTTCAAAAATTTGACAATTTTAGTAATGATAAAGACGGCCCAACGAATGTGTGAAAAAAAAATTCCTAGGCCGGGAATGAATAGTAACCTGTAGGCCTCACAGGTCCATCGGGACAATCAAAACCCTAGAATTGGGACCAAAAGATACCCGAAACTGAGAAAATGTAGGGTTAAGGTTCGAAATGAAGCTTTATACCTGAAATTAAATTTCGGGCAACATATGATTACCTAGGTACAGTGTCTTACACGTTCGGTAAAATTTCGGTGTGCGATTTTTAGCATCGAAAGATAGTTTAATCATTATAAATAGATAATGTATATTCATTCAATCTATGTGTAAGGCTAAGATTTAATCTTGAATCACGAGATTAAATCCTAGCCATCCATTATATTTTCTTTCTTTAAGAATCATGCTTATATATTATATAATATCTAAACTTCACCTACAAGATAAATACAAGTCAAATATTCTTCAAAACACTACAACACATTCTCGGCCAAGTTGCTAAACACACAGACTCCATGATCATCTTCTCTAAACCTTCAAATCTTGATTTCAAACCCTCAAAATTCTAGCCTAAACTTGATAAAACCACAAACTCTCTTCACAAAACTTGTTCCACTCCTCAATATCTATCAAACTAACCGATTAGTAACCTTTTTATACTTTGAGAGCTCACAATCTACTGCTAAGAAAGGGTTTGGTATGGGTATTAAAGCTTTTAAGTGAAGGAAACTATTCTTAGATCATCCTTGGAGCCAAGATCCTTGTAGCCATCAAAGTAGGACATTTTAAACCTCTTTTACTTCAAAGCTATTTTTATGATTTGCTTATTGATTTAAATTGAAATTTTTAGTTATATTGGTTGATAATACATGGATATTGATGTATTAATTTTGGTGGAGAGTTTGGATGATGTTAGAACACCCATTTTGGCAAAACAAGTTTGGAATCAGGTGCTGAAAGTCTTAGATTTGTACTGGAAGGTTATGAATCACGAATTTTCTAATGTATTTGTAGACATTTTTATGATTTAGAAAAATTACATGTTGAAGCTAACATCCTAAGACAACTTTATGATTTTTCTTGGTCTTAAAAATGACTTTTACTATTTTATAAAAATCTGAAATCGAGACTGTTGTTGAGTTGTCTGGATAGCCAATTCTAAAGCTCTGAGTTTGTCTAATTTTGTTACTATATCAAATGATTAAACCATCACTTGAAATTTTTACAAGATATTGAGGACATATTGAAGTTCAACTATGAATTTTTGTATAATTTTATGTGATCATTTGGTAGGGTAATAAAATTGGGGATTATGGCTATTGGCTGTAAATAGAGGGTTTCTGACCTCCGAATTTTCTAATTTTCTTAATATACCTAGAGAACTCTTTTTGCTCTAAAATTTTTATGGATCCCTTGGACACATTTAATTGTCATAGGTAATTTTTATAGCCTCTGAATTGGTTGTTTGGTGTGCAAGTTAATTGGTGCTACAAGGGTGTGAAATCTGCCCATGTGCTGTATTTATACTAAGGCATTATATTTGTGACATAATGACATTTGGTTATGATGTATATGAATGCATGCTAGTGACTTTAAGGATTGGTTTGAGGCATGATTGGAATCATATTGTGAATGAATGTTTATATGTGTCTTATGCATGCATTTAGAAAAAGAAAAGTGAATGATACATATATGTGGTAAAAGAGAATATATGAACTTCAATTGTGCATGTTCTGACATATGGAGAAAACAAAAGTAGGACTTAAGTTGAACGAGGGGAAAGTAAAAAGAGGAACTTCCCTAGCATGCATACTCTGACATATGGAGAAAATAGAAATAAGACTTAAGTTGAATTGAGGGGAAGGTAAAAAGAGGAACTTTCCTCGAAATATTGAGTCAGTAGACGTATCGACGAGGAATAGATTTGTGTGTGATTTGGAAGAGGAAAAAAATGAAATCCGATGATCACATATAGGAATAAACTCAGTCCTGATAAGCAGTCTATTTCCTTTGTGTAAAGCAATCCACTATAAATACCCATTGGGTATAAACTAAGTATTTCCTATGTTGATGAATAGAAAAAAATGCACTGAATTGAGTTTTGCAGTATGATATAAACTAAGTCTTTCCTATGTTGATGAAAAGAGAAAAATACACTGAATTAAGTTCTATAACTACAAGAGAAAACTCGAGAATTCCCTTTGATATATCCAGAACAAGTGAAGATGATTTCATTAAAGATTTTGACATTTATTATATGCATACGCATATTAATTTGAATTATCTGCCTAGGATGATCTACTAGTTATTTGAACATTAGGGTGTATATGCATTAACAGATTAATCATTAAAAGTTACCTACTCCGGAATTATGATTTGGAACTCTAAAAATGAACCATGTTATGAAATGTATGATCACTTTTTTTTATAAACCGAGGTGGCTGGGGTGATGATGATGACATTATGATTTTGTAATTAGGGAGTTACCCTGTTAAGAATTGTATAATTCTCACCCCTATGTGTTTTTGTGTTCCAATGTTGCCTCCAAGTTGATTCTGAGAATGATGCGGCTGCTACGTGAAAGAATTCAGGATTGCAGTAGTTTAGTAGTTGATTTTTTACTTTACTATACTTAGTTAGAGTTTTATGTATGTAAATGTAATCTAGAATGTATATACATTAAAGCTCTTAGAAGAGCTTCCTTTTGTACTTAGCTATGTATTCAATAAATGATTTAATAGAATAACGCTTAGTTATTACATGCATTAATCGAGCTTGCTATAGATATTTAAGAAAAGTCTGCTAATTTATAAGTAACAAATCCTTGAGTATGATGTCATGACTTAAGAATGATGTTGTACTTAGGAGAATATTACATTATGGTATCAGGGCAGTTCATCCTTATAAGATCTTGAGGAATGGACTGACTATGCTTCCAAAGTGTAGATAAGTCATGCCTTGAATCTTATCTATATGATAAGATATAGGGTTTAGATATGCATGACAGTCTAGTAGTGTCGTAGTTGGTTGCTATCACACTTAGCATAGTGTTGAGTCTGATCAACTCAATATCTTTATTTGGTGTGTTGAGGAACTAATGGTAGACCATAGACTTGCTAGGAACGGGAGAGTTGAGCCAGGCGACATGATGGATACTCTCTGTGAAATGGTTGTAGATATGAGAGCACAAGTCACAATGGCTAAATGGATGATGGAAAGATTAAATCAGAATACAACAAAGCTAGAGTTCATGGCACTCAAGCAAGGATCCATGAGTACATGACAAAGTTTGGTGAGCTATGAAAATTTTTTACTATCTATTAATGCAATTTTAATGAAGGTTGGAGGTGCATGAAGTATGAAGGAGGGCTATGGGAGGATACTGAAGCAGTCGTGAATCTCTTAGAGATGAAAGATTATGCTACTTTGATGAATAAGTGTCGACTTGCAGAAGGATCCAATAGGAAGCTAATAATTCTAACTCTGCTAGGGACGATTCTAAGCAGAGATTGGCACCTGAAGACCAAGATTATGAGGATGTCCCCCCCCAAAAGAAAAAGTTTCAAGCCAGCCTGTATAAGGATAAACATAACAATGATCAGCCATGAGCCAAGATTGCCCAAAATGTGGGAAGAACTATCGAGGTAGACCTTGTAAAGCTGGGCAAAGTGTATGCTACTGCTGTGGAAAATAGGACATAAGATTTGGGAATGTCTAGAGAGATACACAAAACTTGATGGGAAGTCATCACATAAGAGTACTAAGAGCAGAGGGGATATCACCACCTGACAATTCAATCCTAGGTGGGGACATTTTAGGATTCAGTTGTTACCTTTTGACTGAATTGTTTGACCTGTGTGTGAATTGCTTGTTTGATTTATGAAAAATGTCTTTTGAAATTGTTTTCAAATTAATTTTGAAGCCAAAATTCTTTTTAATGTGGGTGGTAATGTGACACCCTAAAAAATTATTTAAAAATTAGTTTGAGTTTTATTAGTCACAATTTTAAAAATCTGATAGTTTTAGTAATGATGAGAATGACCCAAAGGATGTGTGAAAAAGACAAAAATCCCAAGCCGGGTATGAATAATAAATTGCGGGCCTTACAGGCCCGTCGGGACAACCGAAACCCCAAAATCGAGACCCGAAAATACCTGAAACTGAGAAAATGTAGGGTTAAGGTTAGAAATGAAGTTTTATACATGAAATTAAATTTTGGGGCAATATCCGATTACTCGGGTACAGTGTTTTACCCGTTCGGCAAAATTTTAGTGTGCGATTTTTAGTACTGAAAGATAGTTTAATCATTATAAATAGATAATTATATTCATTTAAGCTATGTGTAAGGCTAAGATTTAATCTTGAATTACGAGATTAAATTCTAGCCATCCATTTTACTTTCTTTCATTAAGAATCATGCCTTTATATTATATAATATCTAAACTTCACCTACAAGA
Source organism: Dalbergia cochinchinensis (assembly GCA_031216125.1). NCBI lineage: Eukaryota > Viridiplantae > Streptophyta > Magnoliopsida > Fabales > Fabaceae > Dalbergia > Dalbergia cochinchinensis. The sequence goes on from CM062371.1 coordinate 29,558,301, forward strand.
TAAATACAAGTTAAATCTTCTTCAACACAGTACAACACACATTCTCGGCCAAATTGCTGAACACACAGCCTCCATGATCATCTTTTCTAAACCTTCAAATCTTGATTTCAAACCCTCAAAATTCTAGCCTAAACTTGATAAAACCACAAACTCTCTTCACAAAATTTGTTCCACTCCTCAATATCTACCAAACTAACTAATTAGAATTTGAATCCATAACCTTTTTATACTTTGAGAGCTCACAATTTGCTGCCTAAGAAAGGGTTTGGTGTGGGTTTGAAGGCTTTGAAGTGAAGGAAATCATTCTTGGATCATCCTTGGAGCCAAGATCCCTAAAGCCACCAAAGTAGGGCATTTTAAGCCTCTTTTACTTCAAATCTATTTTTATGATTTGCTTATTGATTTAAATTGACATTTTTGGTTGTATTGGTTGATGATATATAGATATTGATGTATTAATTTTGGTAGAGTGTTTGGATGATGTTAGGAAACCCATTTTGGCAAAACAAGTTTTGAATCAGGTGCTGAAATTCCCAGACTTGTACTGGCCGGTTATGAATCATGAATTTTCTGTTGTAGTTGTAGATGTTTTTATAAGCTAGAAAACTTATATGTTCAAGCTAACATCTAAGACAACTCCATGATTTTTCTTGGGTTTTAAAATTGGCTTTTACTATTTTATAAAAATCAGAAATTGAGACTATTGTTGAGTTATCTAGACAGCCAATTCTAAAGCTCTGAGCTTTTCTAATTTTGTAATGTTGATATGATATCTACGAATGCTGTTGAATCTCAATTAGTTTTGTAAAACTCTAAGGTTTAATCAACTTTTATGTGCCATAAATGACTAAAACATGTTTTTGGAAAAAAAATAATTATTGAAAAAATAGATATGCATAATTTGAATATGACCTTTGATATACTCTAAAATATAATTCTTTTATTAATTCAATTATTATCATTTAAATGTGAAAAATATTCTTTTATAATTAAAATATTTGTAAAAGTGTAATGAAAATTATATGCTTTTATGGAAATCTGGCTAACGAAAGACAAGGTTCTTAAGCAGGTCCAATTAACATACCTCTCTTTATTGGAAACCTACTCAATGCATGAAAATAGCGGCATATATGTCTTCATTACAGAATTATAGATAGAAGGTTAATAAAATACATTTTTATAAAGAAAAATGATATATGGTTGATCAATTGTTGTACAAATTGATGCATGAAATATACCAACCATTGATTGTATTTCAGCATTTCAGCATTTCACTTTTTAAATTTTTTATTTATTAAAATTAAAACAATCACCTCTTGATTTGTTTTCATATACTTTCTATGAAAAAGTTTTCGTAACATAAAGCAGTTTTCTTTTATAAATAAACATCAAATTGTAAATTTTAAATTATTCATCATAGTCTACTTGTTATTATGTGTGGATATGAATAATAAAGAGAAAGATAATTAATAATTAAAAGACCCTATGGGGAATGATCCTAAGGCAAGCATGGTGACCTACCCTATGTACCTCTTCCTATAAGGATGATCCTAATGCAAGAATGGTGATCCTTACTAGGTTTCGAAATGAGTTTATACCCATTTTGTTTAGGGTGGTAATAGATTATACGTCGTAAGGTAGGAGGATGTATAAGCCCCTGCTTATGAAAGATGCCATAACACTTATGGATGTACAAGTCCTTAGTTACATGCGAAATTAAAAGATGAAAGATAATAAATATTAAGACGTAAATGCTAAAGTTAAAGAGGATACATGAATGATTGATTATGTTATGATGAGATTAATGCCCTTATTAGATGTGATTTGTAATGTTCTTATGTACAAATGTTATGTTATCACAAGTATTATGTATAAAAGTGAACCACTTCAACTATAGTATATTTTCAAACATAAAATTGAACAATATTTTATACACACCTTTATAATAAACTTGAAGTGGTGGAAATGTTATCATGACACTTTAGATTCCTACAAAGAAAACTTGATTTTCTCATTCCTCCTATTTTAATATGTTTTCGGATAGAGATGACTTTTGTGATTGTATATGTGGCATAGGCTTTGAAGTCCAATATGATCCTAATACAAATTGCACATTGGTTACTGCAAGAGCTACTGTTAGGCTTTACATTTTCTTTGGTAGACCTTTTGGTTTTTCTATGTTAAGTCAGGAATTCAATCCAGCCTACCTTTTAGATATTCTTGTGGTAGGAATACACTAGGAATATGAAGAAGAAGAGGAACCCTTCAACATTCAGCCACTGAATATGGTCTATCCTAATGATGTTAACGAAGAAAAAGACTGATCTGAGGATTCCTATGACCTAGTAGATAATTGGGAAGTGGCTTCAAATGTGTCACATTTCAACTTCTTCCACTATTAGCAGTATATGAGGCTTAGGGTTGTATTTCCTTTGCTTAGTTATTTTATATTTAAGTACTTGATATAAGAACTGTATGTGGAAAAGTGCATGAGAAGGTGAGATTGAATTGTGCATTGCTTCTTTTTGTACTTTTTGAAATACTTGAAAATAAATACTATCAAGTGTAGAACTAGTAGTACAGCAAAAATATAGCTATTGATTTTAGAAAGTGGATTTTTGAATCTTGTTAAATAAAAGCATTCATCATTAAAAAGGAATTACAGAAAGATGATAATGATATTTCAGCATATGAGTAAATACTAAAACTCAACAGACAAATACGAGGGAGATAACAGAGAGAGAAAGAAGAGACATAAAGGTTTTATACTGGTTCAGCCAAATTGTCTACATCCAGTTCTCAACAATTATTGAGGTTCCATTAAAGAACATCTTTCTTAACCTGAGAAAGAGCAAATAGATAGTCTTTACATTAGCCTCCCTAAGCTTTCATCTGTGACCTTCAGAAATCACCTGCTACTACAGATTGAGTAGTTCTTCACCATCCTCTCTAAGTTGAACCAAGTAGTATTGATACTGGTCTCTCCAAGTCTAATCAAGTAGTATTGACACTGACCTCTCCAAACCTAACCCATGACCAATAGCAACCTTTACTATCACGTTGAAAGTAGTCTTGCCCCAGCCTCCTTAAGCTGCAAGTAGTCTTGCCCAAGCCTATTCAAGCTACAAGTAGTCTTTGACTAGCTTTTACAAGTTAAACCGTGATCAGTAAGAACACTTTACTATTACGTTACAAGTAGTTTTACAATAGCCTCTCAAAGTTATCTCACAATAATCACTACCTGATCAAGGATACAAAGGTTAAGTGTTTGGGTTGCCACTCAAACTAACCTATACTCAAGTTTTCTTAACATATACATGAAAAGTTCCTGGGAAAACTTGAATGACTTCCTTCTAACAGTTCTTCCCTAGGAAGAGTAAAAATCTAATTAAGAACGTAGAAGGAAGATTTTCTCACACTTTAAGCATAGAAACTAATTACATGATATATTGAATTTTCTAGGAAGTGGGGAGAGATTTTTGCAGAGTTTCCTCTCTTGAAAAATCAAATCTCTCATCAGCTTTTAAGCACAGCATCTCTATTTATGGCTGTCTTTCTTTGTGACCGTTGCCCTTGATCAGTTCTCCAAGTGACATGTGTAAATCATCTGTTTGTGTCTTGGAAAGTTAGTCTAGAAGAGTAGGTTGATAATCTATCACATCAGTTGCAAAAGCCATTATACAGTTAAGGTTCCTAATGCTCCTTAGAAATCACTTTTTCACTTTCTGATCTTGGTTTTTGAACTCCTCCTTCTAGAAACTTAGGTGGTTGATCAATCAGGTAGAAGAGATGACGTACCAGTTTGAAACTTGGTTTGATTTGAACATTTGTATTTCAAAATTCAAGTTTCCCTCCTTTTCCTATAGCATTATGTGCTCCATAGTGAAGTGAGCTTTCTGACATGCGCAATCAATTCCTTGATGAAATCTTCACTTTCTGATCTTCAATCCAAGCATTTTGATAATGATTGATTTGCGGTTATGCTGATTCAAGATAGTATAATGTCGGGTCTTCAGAGAATGCTTGATATCTTCATGTAAGCTTACTTTCTAATGTCCAATACTATTTTCTGAAGTCCAGTGCTATTTTCTAAAGTCTCAGGACTTGGTTTCTTGTAGCGTTGAAATTTTCTTTTGATCGTTTAGCTATCAATTGCTTGGGTAAGGATATAATTTCACTTCTTTTTCATTTTGGATCTCGTAATAAGAGATAAACATGTTTACACATGCATAGTAAAATATATTTTCATTTGAGTAAGCCTTACTCTTGCTAAACGATAGAAACCTGTTATGTTCTTATAAGAAACTCAAGAGAAACATTAGTCGTTCTTCAAAGCATTTCATTTAAATTGACTTTGTTGTCATTCAAAACAAATAAGTGCATATTGATAGGGTTCTAGAGCTAACAATCTCTCCCTTTTTGATAATGACAAACCAATTTAAAGAAAATCTTTTAAAGAGATAATGAAAGAAATTTTATGAAATATAAGCATGATAAACCATATTCTTTCAAATCATCATTCGGAGAGATTTTCAACAAGTTCTTTTCTTAAGGCATGATATGGATCATATAAAAACATTTTTGGCTTTAAGTGACTTTTAATCATAGTTGTTGTTGTTTCATTTGAGGCATAAAACATGCTTAATGCACTTTCTGAAATGCTATTAGAGCAAATGTCAAAGAGAAAAATGTTTAAGCTATTGATATCCAATCAGCTTGATCATTTGTCAAAGGAAATGAACTTTCTGAAGACCTTCATGTTCGAAAACTTAACAAGTAATACTTGTAATAGTTTATCTTGATTAGATCCGTTTTCAACACTTCCTTATCAAAAGAATTTTGAAAGGAATGCATAAGGATATATGATAAACATAACAAGGCATTTGTGATTTTAGAGAAAAACACACTGATGCTTACATAGTTTTTGATCATATTGCTATGTGAGGTTTCTGAAGCTTATTAGGGATCAAACCTTGAATTTGCAAGGATGAGCTTTTGTATTTGAGCTGTGAAACTTTTCTCATTAGAATCAAATCATGAAAAGTTATTTTCAAAACAAAGTATATATGATATTTTTTAAAATAGGCTTTGTAAAAACAACATTTTGGCAAATAAACACATTACTCTTTGAGAGAGTTCTAAAGCTTATTAACTGATCTTGGTTATTTTAAAACTTGTAAGCATGAGTTTCTGAAGACATGTCAGAAACTATTTACAACCATACTCTGATCAAGTTATACACAACTCTTTAGAAAACATCTCTTATGTATGTTAAGGATAATGTGTTTTGTTAAAGATAAAGAAAATAATTAAGCTCATCATACATATCAAGACTCAGCATATTAAACTTGTATCAGAGCAATAAATAACTTGTGCTCATAAGAATACTTGGCCAAAGCTAATCATAAAACACATGTATATAAAAAAATAGATCAAAGCTTACGCATATGAAATAAAGAGCAAACATCTAATGAAGAGATATATGATTAGTTGAGCATGCAGAGAGCATCGATATGAATCAGAGCTTAAGAAGAAAACAAGGTATGAAATATGAAAAACATATGTGTATCAAAAGAAGGTATAAGAAAAGAAAGGAACAAACAAATTTTATATAACTCTATAAAACTCTCTCCGAATGTCAGAGATTTATAAAGAAAAGATAACAAAACAAATACATGCTAGACAAAAAAATCTCTGAGCTCCCCCTCAACATAAGACTCCCCCTGATTTTCTTAGGAAGGTCCTCATATCGTAGCATAGCTCCCCTTGAATCCCATTAGCACGTGATTTTGAAACATGATTTTCATTCATTCTTATCTTCTCCCTCTTTTGGCATTATCAATAAGGAAGTGTGCCTGGAAATAGACGTTGCAACATCTGAAAAATCTGAAGTTGTAGATCTTCCATATGTCTGAGCTGGACACCATGTTCTGATAAGGTTGCCTCAAATCTATCCAGTCTAGAGAAATCTTTCTCAGATTACGTAGGATGACCTGATAGCTTGCTAAAGACTTAGTTGAGGATGGAATTAGTAGATTGATAGGCGCAGGATTAGCTCTGGGAGATGATTCAGGAATGTCAAGAGGCACAGTCTCTCTTGACTTAGGCGAGTAAGCCTGAGTCTCATTTTGTGCAGCAGATAGAGGTAAAGAAGGTTGTCCATGAGCATTTGCAGATGTGGCAGTGGTAGAAGCAGAGGCAGCAGGAGCAAGGATAGGCTCAGAAGTAACAGGAGCAATATCTAATATCTGAGCTAAGGAAAGGGCAGGATCATTTTGAGCTATGGCAGGGGAGGTAGGAACATCCTAAACTAATGCAGAAGCATCAACTTCTAGAACAGGAGGTGCTGCCCCCTCATATATTCTGTTATCTTCTTCTTCTTCCTTTGAAGAAATATCAATAGAAGAAAGAGGCTGTGGTACTATAGGAATGAGAGCAGAACATGTTACACGGTTTTCTTTATCAGGTTCTTCAATAATAGGCTCCATTTGAGATTCTTCAGGTATGGGCCTGGAATTGAGTATAGCACTCAGTCTAGCCTTCTTACTACTCAACATACTTTCCTCTTCTTTAGATGATGATGTTTCGATCTCTTCTTCTTCTTCTTCTTCTTCTTCTTTATCATTAAGCATAGTTACAAGGTACCCCTCCTCCTAATATTTTTTAACTTCCTCTCATAGAACGATGACACTGGACATACTCTTGTGCATCTTTTTACATCGAAGCTCAATATCCTTTCTGCTAATAACTTTGTCAAGTTTGGCCACAACTGGTGTTGTTTGAGAAGCCGACTACTTTATTCTTTTTGTCCTTCTTTTGTAGTATTAGATTAAAGGGACATCCTCTTCAAATTACTCTCGATGAGGACAAGTTTTCTTTTCCCTTTTTTCCTTTTCTTGGTTGGATTCAGACTTCTAGGATGCCTCTCGGGCTTGTTCACCTCTTATTCTGGGGCTCGGCCTTGTTGCTTAGAAATTTGGAGGGTTGACCACTTTCTAGAAGTTCTAAAAGAGGAAAGCGTAAAGATATTTCCTTCCATAAGCTCATAGCTTTCAGTAAGAAAAAGGAAGTCCAAACGTTAAAGCACTTTTGTCAAAAGCATTCCATAAGGAACATTTACAGTTCTTCGTGTATCATTTCTTGCTACACCCATAAAAAAAGATAGAGAATTGGACCACTGTGTACACTTTTCTTGCCGTAGCACTCAACATGGTAGTGTTAATTTCAGTAGGCTTGTGAAGGATGGAATTAGTGAGATACCTGTGTATATCTCCTTCATTTACACCAAAAGATTTTGCCCAGTCTGGTGAAGATTTGCAGATGATCCCATGACATAGAGCTTTGATGATTTTGGCAAGTACTGAAGTTATAATCTTGATGGAGAAATCTCTGATCATACCTATAACATAGGATTGTGATAGTTTCTCTAGGTGAGAATAAAAGGCAATGACCAAATGCGCAAATACTAGCTCATTTATTTCCAGAAAATCTTCCCACTTTTGGAAAGTAAAAACTTCATCAAGAATAGTGATTTCTTCACGTAGATCTTTTCTCAAAGACTTTCTAGGTGCTATTTTTCTAGAAGCAAAGAATTTTTCATAGCAATCCTGCATGTCAGAGTCATCATACATATGAAAAGATGATTTCCCAGTGGTAGATTGAGCCACACTTTTCTCTTTTGCCATTGGAGCTGTATATGGGTATGTTTGTGAAGAAGTGGTTGAAAGAATAGGGTTTGAAAAGAACTTGTTTTGGTTACAAGGATAAAAAAGGAAATGGTTAAGTGTTTGAGGTTAGGAGAAAAACAAAGTGGTTTGAAGAAGCATGTTTAGAAAGATGGAGGTAGAGGTGATATGTGAGTCATGGAGTTTAAAAGAGATGTAACATTAACGAGTGGGAATAATCCCACCTTTTCCACTTTTGTTTCAGAAAGAAAGTTTCTGCTATTAGATATTACTTTCTGAATGAGTTACTTTCTAAATCTTTCAACTTACTTTTTGACCTTCTGAAAGATCTTTAAAAACACATCAGAGACTCATCCTCCTGCACTAAAAGCTATGCTCCTATATATCTATTATTTTTTGATCTTCAAATTCTTCTTTCTGACCAACTGATCTTCTTTCTAAACACACCATCTTCTTTATGATCATTCCATTTTCTTTTTGATCTTGCAAATTGATGAACTGTTCCTTACAAGGATTTATGTCTTGCAACCTGATATGTGGTATACTAGCTGATTCTCTGATCTTGTAAACTGACATATTATATCTTCAAGAGGATATATTGCTTGATGATTTCTGATAGCTTTGCTAGATCTTCAGAAGGGAGTTATGAAGAGGGAATCCTCAGAGATGTTTTATGCAAAAAGCTTATGCAAATGTGAAACCATTTAGAAGAGAAGAAGGCTTTTACGAAAACAGAAAAACATTTAAGAGATCTTTAGCAATAGATATCATAAATGCTTCTTGACACAAGGTCTTCAGTAATCCTATCTATAACTTCAAATCTCTATTTTTTTTAAATACATAAAGGATTTCACAAACAAAAACATGGATACAGAGTGCTAAAAGGATTCTTGATTAGACAAATAACACTAGTATCATCTTATAGGATGGGTGAAAGGAATACCTCAAGAGATGGTCTTTCAGTTGATTCCTTACCTATAGTATCTGGGTGCAAAGATTGCAGCATTACTTGTGCGTTTTCTTTTAGACGCTTTCTCTGGAGAACTTAGTAGCAGTAAGTATCATATAGTTACAAATGCTTCATCATAAACCATTATCTGTTGATGGATATATCCTCATGCAACCATGCTTTCCCTGATGATGTCAGCTTTATCTATATCGTCCTTGAACTTCTTTGTACTGATAATGATGTTTTAACATATTGTGTAGACTTTGCCTTTCTCTCTCAAACAATTTCAGCACGTTTAACATTGCTTCCATCCAACTTTGATTACACAAAGCCTTTTCAATACGTTCAAATACAATGGTGGTGATGAAAGCACAATTGATATATAACCAGGAAATGACTTGGTTCTCATACCCTTGGCACTCACTCCATGAACTTAGACAATAGAAGACTACCTTTAAAATAGAAGCTTCGGTGAAGTTTTTGCATATAAAGATTTTTCAACTTCTATATCATCTTTAAACTGCTCATAGTATAGTCCAAAAAGATTACTTTCTGATAATATTGAGGGAACTAAGCATGCTTTCTAAAGAGTTGATGTCCTGGCGCTTACTTTCTGAAGCTTTGGCTTTCATCTACTAACTTTCTGGAACATCCTTTAGGACTTTCCTTAAGATCATCAAGATTATCAGCGAGATCTTCTTTAAGCCTTTTCATCATCATACTTGAAAGATTCTTGAGTATTTTATCCTTCAAGATCTATGATACCTTGCTAGTTTAGAACATGATATTTGGAGTGATTATCATTTGTTTGCTTCTTGAAACTTTAGCCAGAGAAAATTTTCAGATATACTTGCAAGAAAAGGATTTTATTTTGGTACTCAGACTTTCTTAAGTACTTTTTAGTTAGTTTCAGAGAAAGAGATTTTCCAACCTTTCTAATGGAATTCATTTTTTTTTGTTTAAGAATTATTTTCTAGGAAGGTATCTCTTTATTTAGCAGAAACAGAATACAAATGTAATGGATGAAGTTGCATAGCTATTTCACATTTTGTTTCCTCTATATATCCCAAACCAATTTTCATAAACTATAGATGCTGACCATTTTCACAAAAATAAAGTTTTTTGAAATATATCAAATGTTGCAGGTCATATCTTTAGAAGCCATGAAGTCCTCTCAAAAATTCAAAAATGACTTTTTGACATTTTCATTGATCTTTTTTGAGACTTCAAATCTTGAGAAGAGGAAAAACTCCTTGGAGTATATGTAACTTTCAGCTTTCTAGCTTCAGGCTTGATCTTCTCAAGTTTTTTCATGGCAACCTCATGAGTTCTTTGACAGGTTTGAGATATATAGACGAATAAGCATGATAAACTTCTGGTAACTCATTACGTGAAGCAGATAAAATATTATAATAAAGATGAGATACAATAATATTTACATCACTTATCTCTGTTGGTGTTCTTTGGCCATGAAGCATAGAATGGCAACAAGTTTTAGCACATCAAGACCTTCTAACAAATCTTTTTAGATGTCTAGCACATTTTTCTTCTTCGCATAGGGATATGTCCTTTAAGATCCAGGCTGAAATTCCTAATACATGATATTTATTCTTACTGCGACAAACATATTTCTTTCTCAAGATGATCTTTGTCCTAATTTGTCATTCATGAGATTGATGTCTCCTTGTTTTAGTCATTATAGACTTTTGACATCTTCCATAGACAGAGATCTCATTTCCATATTCAATCTTAGATATTAATATCAGATCATTCTACTTCAAAAGAAGTTTTAGCAATTTTCATTACTTTAGTGTTGCATTGCATCTTATATGACAACCTTAGGATCAGAGATATCTTGAGATAGTTTATGTTCTTCAAACATCATGTATAGTGTGTTTCATATAGCCCTTCATATGTAACAAGCAATACATATGTAGCAAATACAACTTTAGCTTTGGGCATATATGAATAGAGGCTTGACTTTGTGGAACAATTGAACTTTCTTCTTTGTAATGTTCTTGTCCACGGGTCTCTTTGGAATCCCTTTCATCATGAGCCTGCTAAGAATGATCTTGATACCTTATCAGTGAAAGATGGTCAGTTGATAAAAAGATCTTGTGAAGAAAATGTAAGCCATTTTGTCCCTCAGATCTTTGTCCTCTGTAATGATTGGATTGCTCAACCCCTCAGAGGCCAGGCTCTAAAACCACTTATAGGTGTAAAAGTGCATGATAAAGGCTGTTGAATCATGCATTGCTTCTTTCTGCACTTTTTGAAATACTTGAAAACAAATACTATCAAGTATAGAACTTGTAGTGCAGCGAAAACATAGCTATTGATTTTAGACTGAAGCTTGTTAAATAAAAGCATTCATCATTAAAAAGGAATGACAGGAAGGTGAGAATGATATTTCAGCGTATGAGTAAATACTAAAACTCAACAGATAAATATGAGGGAAATAAGAGAGAGAGAGAAAGAAGAGACAGAAAGGTTTTATATTGGTTTAGCCAAACTGCCTACATGCAATACTCAACAACTGTTGAGGTTCTACTAAAGAATATCTTTCTCAACCTGAGAAAGAGCAAATGGATAATCTTTACATTAGCATTCCCAAGCTCTCATCTGTGACCTTCAGAAATCACATGCTATCACAGATTGAGTAGTTCTTCACCACCTCTCCATGCTGAACTAAGTAGTATTGACACTGGCCTTTCCAAGCCTAACTTAATAGTATTGACACTAGCCTCTCTAAGCCCAATCGAGTAGTATTGACTCTGGCCTCTCCAAGCCTAACCCATGACCAGTGGTAACCTCTATTCTTACATTGCAAGCAGTCTTGCCCTAGCTTCTCCAAGCTGTAAGTAGTCTTTCCCTAGCCTCTCCAAGCTACAAGTAGTCTTGGCCCAGTCTCTCCAAGCTGTAAGTAGTCTTTGACTAGCCTCTCCAAGCTAAACCGTGATCAGTAAAAACACCTTACTGTTGTGTTGTGAGTAGTTTTATAGCAGCCTCTCCAAGCTATATCATAATGATCACTACCGAATCAAGGATACAAAAGTTAATTGTTTGGGTTGCCACTCAAGCTAACCTATACTCAAGTTTCCTTAACATATACATGAAAAGTTCTTGGGAAAACTTGAATGACTTCCTTCTAATATATATTGAATCTTCCAGGAAATGGGAAGAGATTTTTGTAGAGTTTCCTCTCTTGAAAAACCAAATCTCTCATAAGCTTTTAAGCACAACATCTCCATTTATAACGGTCTTCCTTTGTGATCATTTCCTATGATCAGCTCTCCAAGTGACACATGTAGATCGTCTGTTTGTATCTTAGAAAGTCAATCCAGAAGAGTAGGTTGACAGTCTGTCACATAGGTTGCAGAAGCCATTATACAGTTAAGGATTCTGATGCTTTTTAGAAATCACTTTTTCACTTTCCGATCATGGTTTCTGAACTCCTCCTTCTAGAAACACGGGTGGTTGATCAATCAGGTAAAAGAGATAATGTACTATTTGAAACTGGGTTTGACTTGAATATTTGAATTTCAAAATTCAAATTTCCCTCATTTTCCTGTAGCATTCTGTACTCCACAGTAAAGTGAGCTTTCTGACGTGTGCAATCAGTTCCTTGATGAAGTCTTCACATTCTGATCTTTAATCCAAGCATTTTGGTGATGATTGATTTGTGATTGTGCTAATTGAAGATAGTGTAGCATCTGGTCTTCAGAGAATACTTGATATTTTCATGTAAGCTTACTTTCGGATGTCCAGTACTCCTTTTTGAAGTCTTGGGTCTTGGTTTCTTGTAGCATTGAAATCTTCTTCTGATCGTTAGGTATCAATTGCTTAGGTAAGGATATAATTTCACTTCTATTTCGTTTTAGATCTCGTAATAGGAGATAAACATGTTTACACATGCATAGTAAAATATATTTTCATTTGAGTAAGCGTTGCTCTTACTAAATGATAGAAACCTGTTATATTCTCACAAGAAAGTCAAGAGAAACATAGTTGTTCTTCAAAGCATTGTTTTTAAATTGGCTTTGTTGTCATTGAAAACAAATAAGTACATATTGATAGGCTTTTGGAGCTAAGAAGAATAACTTTTTTTCAATGAAAAGTTATATTATTCGATTCTTTTGCAGTCTCTATACCTATCTAGAATACCTGGTGTACACTGTTAGTAGACAAGCTCAGTATGGCCTTAGGGTCCCCTGGGACCTACCGCTATAGTCGGGAAGACCCTAGATTTTAGGAACCATGTTGCAGTTATAGATTCTGGAAAATTTTGCAGAATAGGTTCGCTGTAGTGAACTATACTTGCTACAGTGAATAAGCGAGCCCATCTGACCCTTTTTATGCCCCACAGTCTCACTGCAGAGAGCATCTCGATGACAGAATGGTACCAAAATGACACAATTTTTCTTAACGAACCCCAACCCCCTATAAAACCCTTACCAGTTGGGATTTTCATCCCTAAAAATCGAAACCAAGCCCTAAACCCCCATTTCCTCTCTTCTATCTCAATCTTATTCAATCCATCCTCCCAAAGCTTCTAAGGTATGTGTTTATAGTTGATTTATGTCTTCTTCCTCTCCTATCGTCTATATTCTTAGTATAGGTGTTGTTATTTCTTTCATTGTTGTCAAGTATGAGTACTCTTCCAAGATTGTTAGAGTTGGTCTAGACCTAATTAGAGAGTAATTGAGTTTCATCTAGAGTTTATGGTTATTATGGTAGACGCTGGTGCTATTCTCCTCCTTGGATCCCTAGAGCTCCTTTCATGTCAACACCATCATTTCCTCCCCTCTAAGTGAGTGGGTTTAATCACGTAACCTTTATTTTGTTCATTAGAATTATTTTCATCAAAATGTGGCATAACGTATAATGTTAGAGGATATTTCAAAGAGATTTTAGATAAATGTTGACTATGTCAAGTTTATGAAATTATGGTTTTCAAATACCATGAAATGTATGATTTGAGGTTATTTTAGAAAGGATTAGACATTATTGATGACTTTGTCAAGTTGATGGAATTGTGGTTTTCAAAGAGCATGAAACTATATTTTTAGGAACTCATAGAACCATTGTTGCTAAGATGATTTTATTAAAGAGCTAGAGCCTGGTTATGATCTTATATATGTATATATCTAGAGGCTTTGTGATTTCAAGAATGGAGTAGTTATCAATAGAGTATTGAATCCAAAGAATAGCCTAGAACAGGGCTTTAGAGAAAAATAGTTTATGATTTAGAGACTAGCCAGTATCTGTAAAGAAATAGATAGTGAGTTGACAATCTTCAGTTATTATAAGTATATTGATGCATGACGATTATTAAGCATGAAGTTAGAGATGAAAGCATGATGTTAGCATTACCTAGTTTATGAAATACACACACACACGCACACACTAGCTTGAGATACGATCTAGAAATTCAGTCAAAAAGTTTTTGGAGCATGGAGCTTCCTATGATTATTAGCAGTTGGCAGTTACATATTCTGTAGGCCTTGGGAATCACAATGTCTATAAGTAAGTGATCCCTTGGAAATGATTTCATGCCTATAGTTATGCTAAAGATAGACTATCAAGGTTACGTGAACCTAGAGCTCTTAGTCTTAAGAGTTTTCATGAATCTAAGGAATTATGTAATTTCAATATTGTTGATTTTATTTATTTTTATTTTCAGTTATGTGTGATGAGATTCATTAAACAGAGTTACAATTCATGTTTACAAAGTAGTTATCTTGGTACATCTAACTGCTAAGGAGGCAGTGTATCAAGTAGTCATGGAGGCAATCCCCTTAAATAGCCATGGAGACAAACCCAGTAAACCGCCATGATGGCAAACCCCTTAAAATTGCCATGGAGGCAGGACTTTAGAGAGTATTGTTACTTATGATTTAGAGAAGCTCAAGGTTTATTTTAAAATGTTTAAATATATGTATGGAATTGTTTAGAGCTTGTTTTATTATTATTATTATTGTCATTATTATTATCATGATTTTATACATCTTTGTTGTTGTCCTGTGAAAAGGTTACGATGTTAACTTCAGACAGCACTCACTAAGTTTTATAACAAAATTCACCCCTCTTCTCTTTCCTTTTCCTTACAGATACAATGTTAGCTTCAGACAGCACTAGCTTCTAGTTTAGGTGAGCTTCACATTAGCAGGAAGCCATGGGGTTTTGTGTGTGATAGAGTGCTCCAGTGATGTGACGGGCAGGGTCTTGGATCATAGATTCATACATTTGGAATTCTAGATATATTAGGATTCACTTTGTATTTAAAATGGAAATAGCTTTCATGAATCATTTGTAAATGAGCAACTCAGTTTATTTATATCTCATCTACATGTATCAGATTTTAGTTATGGAAAAAGGGCTATTCAGCTTTATTATGAGTCAAATATGGAAATTAATTTATGTTTTAAATTGATTTTATGAGTAAAGTATGCATATAGTATGGCGCAGTGATCACGAGGCTTACAGAGGGATAGGATTCCTCATGTGCTGGTCATGATCTAAGCTGGGTCGTGACATTATCAATTATGGCTCATATTTTAAGTTTTAAAGAAACAAAAATTTACTACTATTTTGACCTAGGTTATTTTTTCATTAAAGTAAAGAAAAAAATATAAGTGACATCAGTAATGATAACCGTATTATGACTTAAGAAAAATATAATGATAACCGTATTATGACTTAAGAATGATGTCATTATCTTGAGGGTGTTACACCTTGTACTTAATAGTGAACCTAAGCCTGTTGCCTGAAATTAGAAAGAAACTCAATCTTACAATTATTTACAATAACAACTAAGTAAAATCAACTCTTTAATAAAAGCTCATGGCATCATGCTATGTGAAGCTCATAAAAACTTCAACCCATTAACTGATTTTCTAATGGACTCAAAATGAAAAATATCATTCCCAAAACATTCTAAATGCATTCAAATTCAATCCACACCATCAAACACACATAATACACCAACATTGATGTATGGTTCATCATCAGAAGGAAACATATGTTCTTTAACGTTGTCTTTGAAATCATGCATTGGAAAGAAGACCATATCAATAAGTCTTTCTCTCATATATTAGAAGAATTAACTATGTTTATCAAAAACTTCCTCAAGAGGCCAACTTTGAATATGAGAGAGATTTCCTAAAGGTGCATGACGACAATGTACAACTAATGGTGTGAAGCGCATTTTCTGTTGTCCTTGTGATGATAAAGAAAAATTTCTCTCCAATTCGACCACGCGTAAGACCAATGAAAATATTTTATCCTCTAGGTGCTTACTCTATTTCAAACTGGCAATCATTTGCAACATTGGCATATATTTAGTTAGGATGCAAGAAGCAGAATAAGAAGAGAAATATATTCAAGTGCTTAAACTTTGTTAAAATACTCTATTAGTTTTTCATTTTTCTTTCTATAAAAATTAAGTCTATATCTCAAAACTCTAGCAAAAGCTTCTATGTATTTTATTTGTTCTATATCCTCTATTAAAGAGTTATTAGAGAAGTCACTCAACAAGTGCTTGACAGAAAACCCAAAAGACCTTGATTGTGACTCCTGTTGAGTGTATCTAATTACAAACTTATTCAGTCTTTGATTATAACCTAACCAGGTAGTGGTCTGAGGTGCTCGGATTAGCTATTGAAAAGAACACTCATTGTTAGCTTAGAGAAGATAGTTAAAGAATACTTATCCAAAGGTAGCTTGAAGAAGCTATTGAAAAGGATACTCATTGGTAATCTTGAAAAGGCTTAGGCAACACCACTCATTTTAGTGGAAATCCCAACCGTGGTGTTAGGGATTGGATGTAAGTTGGGTTTGACCAAATTAGGACAAATATCTATGTTCTTATTTTTTTCTCTCTTTGTTTAAATTTTCATCTTTGTTTTTCTATTTATACCGTTTCATTACTTTCTATTCATATTATCTTCATTATAATCTTTTGCTGTTTGCTAGAAAGTTACTTAATTCACAAAATTATGTTTCTAAACTAATTAATCCATCTATACTCTAAGATCTTAAAACTTGAGAGGTCTAGTTTGAAAGGTTTTAAGGAGAAAAAGTCCTTAAGAAACATGATGCAACCATCCTTATATCATGTTTTCTAACTTTCAAGTGAAACTCTTTATCTCCTTAATCTTTATAATATCCCAAAAGTCAATACCTTTAGTGTTAGCTCCAGAACCCTTTCAAGAAGCGTAAACAAGTTTTGAATGACAACAAAGCTAATTTAAAGAAAATGCTTTGAAAATGACTAATAGTTGTCTTGAGTTTCTTGTAAGATTATAACAAAATTCTATTGTTCAGCAAGACTAATAGTTGTCTTGAGTTTCTTGTAAGATTATAACAAAATTCTATAGTTCAGCAAGAGCAAGACTTAATCAAATGAGGATAAAATTCACGTTGCATGTGCAAATATGTTTATCTCATATTAAGAGATATGAACTAAAAAGGAAGTGAAAATTATATCCTTATTCAAGCGTGAAATAGCTAATGATTTGAAAAAGATATCAACGTTGCAAGAAACCAAGTTTCAAGACTTCAGAAAGTAGCACTGGACATTAGAAAGTACGTTTACAATGAAGTTATCAAGACTTTCTATAAATAAGAGATGTTGTGCTCAAACATATAAAGAAAGACTCTGTGCTGGAAGAGAAAAACTCTGTGAAAATCTCTCCTCATCTCCAGTAAGGTTCAAATCATCAATGTAATCATATTTCTTACTTATAAAATCTTCTTTCTACGTTCTTGAATAGATTTATGTTCTTCTTAAGAAGAAATGATAGAAAGAAGTCATTCAAGCTTTTCTAAGATCTTGTCATGTATATGTTAAGGAAATTTGAGTATAGGTTAGTTTAAGTAGCAATCCAAACACAAAACCTTTGTATCCTCGATTCAGTAGTGATTGCTGTGAGATAGCTTGAAAAGGCTAATGTAAAACTACTTGCAATGCAACAGTGCGATGTTCTTACTGGTCATTCTTTAGCTTGGAGAGGCTAGTTAAAGACGAATTTCAACAGGACAGTAACAAGTGGTTTACTTGTCACGAGTTCAGCTTAAAGAGGTTGGTGAATAACTACTTGGCTCTACTTGAAGAGGCTGGTGAATAACTACTTGATTCAACTTGGAATGGCTAGTGAATAACTACTTAGGTTTGTGACAATAAGGGTTGTCTACTGGTCACAGGTGTTAGCTTGGAGAGGCTAGTACAAGACTACTTGGTTCAGCTTGGAGAAATTGGTGAATAACTACTCAGTTCAACTTGGAGGGGTTAATGAATAACTACTCGATTCAGCTTGGAAAGGTTGGTGAATCATTACTCAATTTGTGGCAGTAGGGGTTGTCTGCTAGTTACAAATGAGAGCTTGGGACGGCTAATGTAAAGACTATCTAATTTTTCTTTCTCGAGTTGAGAAAGATGATTAGTGGAATCTCAACATGTGTTGAGTACTTGATGTAGGCAATTTTGGGTGAACCAGTATAAAATTTGTGTCACATATTCTCTTTGATCTCCTTTTTGATTCTCTGTTACGCGTTGTTTTTTAACATGTACTGATATAATGCTTTTGCCTTTTTTTTTTGTTTATCTTATATTTCAAAAATCTACTTTCTGAAACTACTAACTAAGTTTCTGCTTTGCTACAAGTTTTATACTTGATAGGTTTTAAAAGTTTCAAATAAGTAAAATGAAGCAAAGCATGATTCAATCCCCTCTTCTTGTGCATATTTTTACATACAAGTGGTATCAGAGCAAGGCCTCTGAAGGGTTGAGTAGTCCAATGATTGCAGAGGACAAAAGATATAAAGGACAGAATGACATATACCACACTTCAAAAGATCAATCTATCTACTGACCATCTTTCATTGATGAAGGACCAGGATCTGTCACATCACAGTCAATGTTTAAAGGGATTCTAAAAGGCAAGTAAATGAGAACAACAAAAAGAAAGAGCTTAGTTGAACCACTAAGCCAAACTCCTACTCATATATGCACTAAGCAGAAGATGAATATGACATATGCATTGCTTATGACATATGAAAAGATACATGGAATAAACTGTGCATGATGTTTGAAGTTCTTAAATCGTCTTAAGAAAACCCTTGGCCCTAAGGTTGTCATATAAGATGCAAGGCAATGCTAAAGCAATGAAAATTATTGAAACCTCAAATGAAGAGGAAAGATCTGATATAGAAATCTGAGATTGAAAATGGAGATGAGATCCTTATGTCTATAGAAAATATCGAAAGTCTAAGAAGGCTAAAAACAAAGAAAGGAAGAGACGTCAATATCAAAAAAGAGAAAAAGGTTAAAGATTATCTTGAAAGAACAACTTGCTAACCGCAGTAAAAAGGAGCATCATGTGTCAGGAGCTCCAAGCTCAGAGCATAACAGAAATATCCCAACATCAATAAGAAGAGTGTATTGGCTACCAGAGTATCTTTAAAAACAAAAAAGATGAGTCAGAAAGTCATGATGAGTTAAAAAATGTTGCCATTCTATGTTTCATGATTGAGTGCACCACAACAAAGATATGCAAGGTAAATGTATCTGCATCTAATTCTTCATATCATGTATTAACTATTTTATATAATGAATTACCAGATGTTTCTCAAGTCTATTTCTTTATATATCTCAAACGAGTCAAGGAACTCATAAGGTTGCTATGGAACTTGAGAAGATCAAGCCTGAAGCTGGAAAGCTGAAAGTGAGATATATTACAATGAGATTTTCTTCTTCTTAAGCTCTATAAAATTGAAGCCTCCGAAAGAAATATGAAGAATATAAGAAAGTTATTTCTGAATTTTTGAGAGGACTTCATGGCTTCTAAGATCTGACCTGGAACATTCGATATATTTTAAAAACTTTGTTTTTGTGATAATGGTAAGAATCTATAGTTTCCAAAAACTAGTTTGGGATATACAGAGGATCCGAGAAAGTTTGTGTACTAAAATCAAATCTATTATCCTTGTAGGTATATCTAAAAAGGTTATCTGGCTGAAGTATCAAGGAGCAAACAGATGATAATAATTCCATATGCCATGTTTTGAACTTGAGAGTTATCATAGAACTTGAAGGATAAACCACTCAACATTTCTTAAATACGATGATGAAAAAACCTAATAAAAGATCTTGGTGATAATCTCGACGATCTTGTGTAAAGCCTTGAGAAAATGATCTCAAGGAAGTTCTAGAAAAGGTAGCAGATGAAAGCTAAAGAATCAGGGAGTGAGCTCCAGAACATCAACTCTTCAGAAAGTATGTTAAGAACCCTCAAGCAACCAGAAAGTAACTTTTCTGGACATGAAGATAAGCAAATTGAAGATGATAGAGAAGCTGAAGAATCTCAATGGTACAGAAATTGCAAAGAGAGTTTCTGATTCAAAGATAGTTTCTCAAAACAAAGTTCATAGAGACCCTTCCAAGGGTATGAGAACCAGCTCATCCCTTAGGAGTACATCAAACTGTGGTTTCATCTCCACTTTAGAACCTAAATGTGATAAAAAAAAGCTCTGAATGATCAAAGTTAGGTGGAAGCTATACAAAGTAAGCTGACCAAGATTGAGAAAGGAAAAATCTGAATGACATGTTGAAAAATCATCATCAGTACAAAGTCTATGTTAAAGAGCAATCTGGATGAAGCTGCCATCATCACTCGAAATAGAGCAAGCATGGCTACACAGGGTTATTTTTATCAAGAAGGAACTGATTATCATGAGACTTTTGCATCAAAATGGTACTTGCTGTTGGTGACTTCATCAGAGAAAACGTTGAAAGAAAAAGCACAAGTAGTGGATGCTGTTACTCTAAAAAAAAGTCATTATCATGCAAGAAGCAGAAGATTATTACTTTCTCTCTCTCTCCACAGCAAGATCAGAACATGTAATAGTTGCAAATCTTTTACACCTAGATGCTACCGATAAGGAACGAGCTGGAAGATTATCTCTTGAGGTATTTTATAAATCCTATCTACTGAGATAATACTAGTGCTATTTATCTTATCAAGAATCCTTTCAACACTCTAAATCCAAGCTCGTGTTACAAAATCCGTTTTATTCGTGATCTTGTTCAAAAAAGGAGATGTTGAGTTAATATATTTGAATACTGAAGACCTTGCGTCAAATATATCCATCTATTGCTAAATATATCTTGTATGTTTTTCTCTTTTGAAAGGGTTTTTCTTTAAAAATTTTTACATTTACATAAGTATTGATGCATAAAACATCTCTAGGCATCGTCTCTTCATATCTCCCGACAGAAGACATCAGCTTGCTTGACCAAGTATCTTTTGAAGATTCAAGTATGCAAGAATAGCAAAAGTTTAGTTTACGAGATCAACTATTTAATCAAAACATCAGAATGTCAAGATGAAAAATCAGAAGTACAATTTGGAAGCTCAAAAGGAAGAAGCGTTGATAAAAAAGAAGACGGGTTGATCAGAAAGAAGAGATAAGGATCAGAAAATGAAGAGTGTATGGGGTTGCAAAAGTCATTATATAAAAATGAGCTTAAGATAAGTATGTGGTAAGTCTCCAATGGATCAAAAAGTAAATAGTGAGGTTCAAAAAGAAAGCTCTTCAGAAAGTAATCTCAAGAGTCAGATATATCTCTTTCTGAAAGAATGATGAAAAGGTGGGATAATTTCTACTCTTTTGTATTTATCTCTCCCACGTCACTTCATCTTTAGTCAATCACATCACATAACTTAAATAACCCCCACTCCTCACACATCACCCTTACCTTCGTCTTCTCAAACACGCAAGCACAACTGTTTCCTCTTCTCTTAAACTACAAATCCTCATTCAACAAACCCTTACCTTTACAACAAATTGCTTTTCTTTTCACAAAACCTTGATTCCTTCCTACCTTTTTTCATCTTCAAGACTCAATTTTTTTTTCTACTCTCACAAATATGCCTCACCAATGGCTGAAGGAAGAGAAATAGATGGGTGTTCATCAAAACGAGGACTATTCTTTATGTTCAATGAACCTCATATGTAGAAGATTTATGTGAAAGAATTTTCTTGCAGAATTATAGCACCTAGAAAAAAGCTAAAGAACTCTTTATTAAATCTGGTCCAGATACTCAGAGAGGTGTTTATCTTCCAAGGATAGGAATACTTTCTGGATATTTCTGACAGGATTTTTCCAGGAATGGTCACTGGTTTCTATTAGTTTCTACAGGCAAAGAACCGAACCACCTTCTCAACCACCATTAGGGATACCTTCATGGAAATAGGGTTGTTTGACTTAGCTGTTATGGTTAGAGATCCTGCTGTTGGAGTCAACTGCTTAGCTAATGAAGAATGGTTCAAGTCTCTAAGCCTGAGTTGTAACACCCTAATATTTAACCCAACATGCTTAGGACGTATTTAATTTAATTATTAGTTATTACTCTTTTGTCCCAGTTCTTAACTTAAACTCTTGGAAATACTTTAGTAAAAATATGAGTAAATTTTTTTTCTTCTGAATCTTAAAAACAAAACATGAGCCATGCATGCTGAATAAACTACGTCATTCATCTTGCATATAAGAGAAAAAGATGAAAAACATGTCATGGGCACACACAAAATAGAACACCATAATATCATGGTCATAATCATATCATCATATATTATATATCATCAATATCAACTGTTCCACCTCACGCACCAAAATATATATGTATAGTAACATCATACCCACCAACAAAGGTTGGGCTAAGTACAGTCATGCAAAATAATTATGAACAATCTGCAAAAGGAAACTGAATACAAGCTAGTAAAAACCTATCCTCCCACTACTCTTTCTAGGGCATGCCTAGAGTAGATAACCTCTAATAAAAAAAAACAAAAAAAGGCTTTCCTCTCCACTAGATATGCACAAATGCTCTAAGAGGTCCAGTGTCAATCCTACAGATGTCGCTTCCAAGAAAGAGGAAAGCAACCAATCACACGAGCCAAGTCATTAGGCGTGGCAAGATGACTAAGGTAGCTCCTCTACAAATAGACTCAGCTCTTCTCAGTGGCCGCGTAATAGTAGCCTCTCCATCACTACCATTTCCAACCTCCACAGGGATGATAGGGGTATAACTGCCAGAAAAGTGCTGAGAAGATGAATTCTCTGACAGGTCTGACCATGGCTCAGCAGGGCAAGGTGGTGACTGGGGTATATAGACAGGGTAATCCTGAATGGCTGATGAGGCAGAGTAGGCACAAGGGAACTGCTAAGTACGTGGACGCGCACGCTCAAAAGCAAAGTCATCCATAAATGGAGCAGTAGGGGAAAACCAAACACTAGTGACGGGATGCATGAAGGGACGATCTAGGAAAATGAACAAGCGAATGGCACAATGACCCATAAAATGGTATGACTGGTTAACCAGGTTTAAATGCATCTCTTATGTGAGGGCGTCAACGTAAATCACGAATGTCTCCATCAACCTTTGAAGATGAGATGGAAAGAAAGAAAGAAGGGATAAAAAACTTATATAAGAATCTCAGCAGGGCTTTTGCTTCCTAACATGTCTCATCATCTACATCCTCAGAACCTCGGGTTTCATTATGAAAATAGTGAGCATATATAAGGTTCATTTATTAAGTTCCAAATACCATTAGCCGATGCTCGTATCTTCGAGCATGAATCTTAATGTCATGATCATACTATATCATGAATGTATGTCAATGCCATATGCAAAATATCACAGGAATCATATTAAATGGACATGGCATAAAGAATGTAATCCTTCTAACATGATCTTTCCTTTTTATTCTTTTAGGTAACTTAAATCTCTTATTCTCTTCTATAGGGGCCACCCTAATACTCTCTCCTCTTGAGAGTTCTAGGTTATGAGCTCATACATAACTAGTCATCACTAGTCTACACTTATCCTCTCGATAAGCTAACTCCCAACCCCCAAAGTGCTGGATGGGGGCATAGGTTCACCTTTATAACCATTAATTCTTAGAGTCTAGAGGATCATTTCTTTGTGTCTTATGTCACCTTTCAATCTTAGCATGTTATTTAGAGGTACAAACATGAGCATATAATCATAGCCATCATCATAACTCATCATCTAACATTTCATGCTCATAAACCTCATAATTTATCTAAATGGATATGAACATTAAAATATACTATTATCGCGATACTACTACTCATTTTTTTCAATGGTCATTTTTTTTTAAATGGTGGCACACTCTTTTTTCTTTAGAATTTTCTTCTCCTTCTACTTCTAAAACTATCTCTATTTAAAATACAAGGATAGATCTAATAAAAAAAAGGACAAAGGATGAGAAGAGAAGGAGAATGAGGAGGAGTGGAGCACTTCCTCTTCTTCTAAACTCAATAATAGGACTTAAAATGAGAGGAGAGGATACATGATTAGAAAGAGTGAAGCAATGGAAAAGAAAATAGAAGGTGCTGGCCAGATTTAGAAGGAGGGGAAGGTTAGAGAGGGGATGGTTAGACAAATGGGGAGTTACATTTAGAGGTCATTTGCTTATATAAAGATTTTAATTACTAAATTCGGATAATCCTAGTTTCATTCTTTAAAAATATACTATTTTGGGAGAACACCACTTTTGTCTCTGAAAGATCATATCACTGACAAAATAGTCACTGAAAGAAACTATATTCACTTATAACACTTCAAAGATCCATCTCATTTGAAAAATTCATCATAATATCAATTGATCTTCATTTTCATTAACAAAAGTGATTCTTTGAAGGGCTATTTTGTCAAAAATATGATCTTTTAAGAAGTAAAGTGATGTTTTTACATTGCCAACTTGGCATAAAAAGTGTTATTTTACGAAGATGTAATCTTTTGGATGTAAAATGATGATTCTAAAGTGCCAACATGGCATAAAATGTAAAGATAATCACTTTTGTTATCAGAAATGGAGGTCAGTTAATGTTTTGATCAATCTATCTAATGAGGTAGGTTTTTGGAGGGCCTCTGACAAATATAATTTTTAAGGGTTATTTTATCAGCGATATAATCTTTCGAGGGTCAAAATGGTAGTTCTCACTATTATTTTTATCCAAATTAAGTTAGAGTTTTCAAAATTTATTATTTTCTTTTGTAACTAAACTCGGATCATTCAGGTTTTACTCATTTAAATATATTATATTATTAAAATAATACCATTTTTTCGATAAAAAGAAAAGAGGCTTAACCTCGAAAAATGAGCGAGCAACATCAAGCTCAACACAAACACTAGCCAAACAGTTAACAAGGTTCACTAAATAAACAAAAGTAAAAACAAGTAGACCGATACAAGACATTAAAATAAGGTGATTCATGTTGTTATTTGAGTTGGCTATGCATGATTCAATCTTGACTCTGGCACAGTTATATGTAGCAATCTCTACTTATCCACTTCACATCGTAATTAGCAGGTCATGAAAAGTTTGGGGATATATTCTTCAATTCTTTGATGATGACTCCCATATATCAAAGAGGACAGTACCAAGAACTTATATACACATTCACTCCAACCTCTACGAGAGTGCCATTGAGGTTATCCTAGTGAATAAAACTCTTCCATTCACACCTAACTTTCTATATCAATAGACAAAGGTTCATCTTGAAAGAGTATGTTATCTAAAGTTCAAACTCTTAGTAATTAGGAAAAATATACCTATATTCAGATGTCAAAACTCTATACAAGCACACCAATTGCCAATATAATATCAATAATCTTTATCAGTATATCACTTGCTAAGAGAATCACGGCTTACTAGATAAAAACGCCCTCCATGTCATAAAATTCTTCCCCTCACACACACAACCTTATCATGTATCACTCAGCAAGTACTCTTCTACCTCCAACACTGAAACAAAAGTAAACTACTCCATAATTAAGGTAATATTTTATCATCCTGAAGCTTTATAAAATCTTTTATTATAAAATTTTTTACAAAAGCATTTTCTTGTGTAACTAAACTTGGGTCGTCCGACTTTCATCTATTTAAATATATTATATTATTAAAATAATATTTTATTCGCCGGAATTTTATAAAGTTTTTATTAAATTTTATAAAAAATAATATTTTATTTACTAATTAAACTCAGACTATCCGAGTTTAATATTAAAATATATTCAAATATTATTTTTATAAATATTTCAACTTTTCCATGTTTCGGACAATCTGAATTCCCTGCAAAGTTTTTTTTTGTTTCTCCCTCTCTTCGATCACATGTATCAGTAAAACAGCCTGCCACCCAATAAACATATAAAATAATCACAGAAAACCCGTAACAAAAAAAGACCCGAGATAGGAAGAATATTTTATTAATATTTTAGGTAACAAACTCGGTTTGCCCAAGTTTGGAACAAACTTATTAAAAAATATATTTTGGTAATAATACACTTTATTCTATGAATTTGGTTTGTCTAAGTTCAATATAGAATATTTTCCCATTCGTATTGAATTTGGTCATATCACGTTGTAAACTTTTTGTGATGCTTTCGTCAATCGTGGACTTTCATTTAAATTTATTAATATCTCAGAACTTCGTAATTTTTTCCTATCGACCGTACTTCAATAATTTTTTTTTTTGAAAATATCATATGAAAATTAAAAAACGGCCGATAGATTTCACCGATCAAGTTAATCATGACAAGGGCTTTGGCTCGATCTAATTATTATATGCATATACATCGTTCCTCCTGTCTTTTCCATATCCAATCCGCTTTGACATAGAGCGTGTAGGCCGTAGGGTGTTCGGCTTTGGGCTAGCCATGCATCGAAGTTTTACATTATAGTGTTTTTTTTAATTTTATTTTTTTAAAGCTATCTTTGTAGTTAGAGTCATGTTATTTTTGGTACAGGACATTGGATTAATATATATTTTATTTATTATTAGGTGAGAAATGAATTTTATTTAATTATAATTTATATCTCATTTAATAGTGGATAAAATATGAATTGATATAATATTTTATATATAATAAATATAAATAATATTTTTCTTATAATTATTGTAACAACTTTGAAATAATATCACGTTAATTCTAGCCTTTTTAGATTACCATTTTTGCCCTCTATAGGTAAGCAAACAATAGTACAACTCATTTCTAGAATAACTGGAAATATGGCATTACGCAAATGCGAGAACGCATCCCCACGAATCCCAGATAAAACAATTTTTGTTTCCATACGATATGTCATTGTTATTCGTTGCTATCAAAGCAGAGAATTCCAAACCTAACTTTGATTATGCCGCAGGCGCCTAGAATTAAGGAAAAATAACGCTCTCCGAATAGTTATAGATAGATTGAGTGGGAGCCAATGGTGCAAATGTGTAATCATGATTTTCCCGAATCGTGCTAGTTGGTTTGGTTTGGTTTGGTCACTGGGCACAGGCACAGCCACAGCCACAGCCAAACAAAAACAAACAAAATTTGACGCTGGCTAAGCGGGTCATTGATTCGTAGTTGCACATTTATCATGGGACTGAGACACTGATAGAGAGAGAAGAAGAATGGAAGATTGATGGAGTGGGTGGGGACAGCAGCGACAGAATGATGAGTGTCGGACAGCGTGGGGGAGCAATAATTGGGTCGCCCCTCTGATTTCGGACGCGTCATGTCCGTCCTCATCAGATTCCCGCTCCGTACCCGTATGGCCTTTGGTTTTTTACAAAATTTTTAGGAATAAAATAAATTTTATCTCTTAAATTTTAGGTTATATATAATTTATATCCTAATATTTTAAATATATATCATGATATTTTAAATTATATAAAACTCTCCTCAATATAATTTTAACAACTAATAAAAGTAAGATTTATATGCACTTAATCCCCTAAAGTTTTTAATTTGTATAATCCGACACCTTAATCCTCTATTTTTTTATTATTTGTAACTTGAGACCTTACTATGGCTTAAATATTTTAGGATTTTTTCACAAAGTTTAAAAAATTCAGGGTGTTGTAATGCACTGTTTAATAAGTACGGGGCTTTTTGCACGATTTGAAAAGTTTCAAATATCGTAATGCACATTTTAAAAAATTTGGGGTTTAAATTATACATGACCTAAAATTTTTAGTGATAAAATGCATTTAATTTCATTTTTTATAAGGGACATTTATTTTAAGGTTTCAAACTACATTCGAATACATTTCCAAAAATAATAATATTGAAAATATTATTTTTGAATATTTAAAAAATTATTTATTTAGCAGTAAATATTCTTAAAATTATTTATTGAGATTTTTAGAATAAATTTAAAATTTATTTATTTTATAATATATATTCCTAGAAATATATGTCATAATTTTTAAAATATCCATAATGTAACATCTCCTGCTGTTTTATGGATTGTATTGTCATAAGCGTAGTCTTTTCAGCATGTTTGTCCTCACTCACACGCTTCCTAGGAAAACTTCCCAGGAGGTCACCCATCCCAAAATTACTCTAAATCAAGCACACTTAACTATGGAGTTCTTTCGTGCTTGACTTGAAGCAATTTTGGGATGGGTGCTTCTGAAGCTTTGAAAGCGTGTGTGTGAGATAAGCATCTTGAAAAGACTTCATGTTGGTTTGTGAGACGATAAATCAATCCATAAAGCAGCAGGGGATGTTACAAATGGTATCAGAGCCTACACCTCTCCCAGTAAGGTGTGGTTTGGGGACAAACTAAGCGGAAGTTGGTGGGCATGTAATGCCCGGGGATTGCGAAGTCGGGGAGTGATCGCCGTCTGAGGAAAGCACGGATAAGGAACGGCTCCTAGCAGACTTCGAAAGCGGAGGGGTACATGAATGAACCGATTACACACCTGAATGAGAGTGATCTTGAGACTGTATAGGTATGGAATTATACAGTTAAGGAGGGCTTATATGAATTGATTTGTACTACTTATACCAACAAGATGCATATTCTTTTCGGTAGCCTATCATGAAAGAACTCCATAGTTAATCGTGCTTGACTTGGAGCAATTTTGGGATGGGTGACCTTTTAGGAAGTTTTTCCTGGAAGCGTATAAATGAGGACAAAGCACGCTGAAAAGACCAGTGTTGGTTTGTGGGGACAGTCATCAATCCATAAAGCAGCAGAGGATGTTATACATAATATATTTATTACTACTACTACAACTACTACTACTATTATTATCATTATTCAAAATAAAAATTAAACTTCTAGAAAAATATATAAATTCAAAGATATTTCTTGATCAATATAAAATTAACAATTAATTTTCAAAAATTTATTTATCCCATTCGGATCTAATAATTAAATAAAATAAAAAATAATAACTAGTCAAATTAAAATTACACTTCCAAAAAAAAGAATAAAATAAACAGTCATAGATTTAGAAAATATTTATCGAATAAATAATTGAGGGTTTGAGAGCTAATGGATATATGAAGGGTATATAATTGTGGGTAAATGAAAATTGTGGAGGAAACGGTCAAATAGTTGAGGAATATTTTCATATTTGTGCTTAATAATTGTCATTCTCGAGTCATAAGAATTTTTTATTCCCATCTTTCTTTGAAAATGAGATCTCAGTAAATCCTGGAAAAATATTTTTCCAGAGAATAATTAATGTCCAAAAATAATTTTGTAAAATTTTAACAAAAATATGGAAACACACAATTCCCAAGTTGTTATTTCCTGGAATAAGTAAATATATCTTGAAACAAATATCTCATATCGAGTTTAATTTCTATGACTGATAGTGAAATTTTTTTTTACTATCTTTTAATTAAAGTACCTAATTTGTATAATTTTTTAAATAGTGGGTATGAAATTTAATTATTTTTGTTAATGTGATAATACGTAATTGGATAAAAGTCTAAACAAAAATGTATGATGTCACTGTCTGAAAATTAAACTCATTTTTTATTAGCTTTTTACATAAAGATTTAAGTAAGAGAACATCATCTAGATTTAATGTGGTCAATTGGAATGGTTAAATGCTTCTTCCCTATAACCAATAGTCTTGGATTCAAGCCTGAGTATGAATAAATTGGTATCAAGAGAGTTGTGCTCCCTATAAAATCACAAATATTTGAATAAGATTACCTTTGGTAAGAGGATATTTGGAGAAAAAAAAAAGACCTCCATATTCGGATAACACTCATAGAGTATATTTATATTTACCTCGCCTCCAAGAAATGTTTGGAAATTTGAATTTCCCAACTAACAAATATTTCCTTCATCGTTTTGAAATAATTATCCAACTTTAAAATTTACCAAACAATCATCCAATTTTAAATGTTTATATAAATGAAGAAAATAATTAAAAAAGTTTCAATGTTAGAAAAATTTAATCCTGCTTTACTAAATTATTTGTATTATTTACCTCTCTTGTTTAATCATCCCTCTCACTTAGTTTCTTTCTTCCACTATTTATTTACTAAGAGCGTAACTTAGAAAATAATAATTGATATTATTTAAATTTCATAATTGGATAATTATTTGTAAAAAATAAATTTTAAGAGTAACAATTATATGAAATGGTATAATTCCTATACACTAACAATGTAAAATATTTTTTAGTCCCTATAAATATAGGTTGTTTTAGTTTTAGTCCATCTAAAAATTTGTTGTTAGTTTTAAGTCCTTCATTTTACTAACATTATGTTTTTGTCCCTACCATTAATTTGTATGGTTAAGTAATGATATTTATAAAGATCTAAAAAAGTTTTTGAACTTATTTGTAATGACACGAAATAAAATTTTCAATACTCATAGGGATTAAATTCATTTTATAAAGCACTATTGGGGACCTAAATATGGAGTGGAGGGAGCAAAAATATAATATTAGTAAAGATGATTGAAAATAAAAAAATATTCAGAGACTAAAATCAAAATAGCATTTATTTTCATGGACTAAAAACATATTTAAGCAAATTTTTTGATACTGACATCTAATTATATATTGTCATATTAATAAAAGTAATTAATTTTCACATCCACAACTTAAAAAGTCATATAAATAAAGTGATTTAATTGAAAGACGGTGTAAAAAAATTTCATAATATCAATACTTAGAAATTAAACTCTATTTTAGAAATACAAAACAAGAAAACATCTAAAATTTGTTTTTTATTTTTTTCAAACCTAAATTATGTTTTTATTTAACATTTTGCCAAACATTTTTTCATTTATTATTGATTTTAATCGGCATGTATTGACAATATAAATATTTCTACGCTACTAACTAATAAACAATTGACAATCATCAGTCATATTGTATTTTTAAAATTTGAGTCAGATTTAGTTATATATAAAATAAATTGTGTGCCAAATTTTTATTAATGGACAATATAAAAAGATTTATATTATAAGTATATATCAGTTAAACTCTTTTTTTTAAAAAAAAAAAACTGAAAATAGCTTTCAAAATTCATTGGCAATCAGCCCCCATAATTTTATTTTGGGCCACTCGATTAGCCTCCTTTGTGTCTCTATCTTCCCGCCGGATTTTGCGCTTCACTGTAGCCATAACCAAACCCTGCGGTTCCTTTAAGTGGACACGCACCGCAGTTCCGGCCACCTGATAGCGATCACTCGGTGATGTTAGTGGGCAGGAGAGGGACACCTGTCAGCGACCGACCGGTTGTTGTCGGTGGTGGCAAGGGGGTAAGAAGGCATGCGCCATGTAAATAGTCACTGGGAAGAAAATGCAAAGAATCATGGGTCGGCATCAATCAGAAGCCCAAAACTTGGAAGATGAGAAACCTTTATTATTTTCTCTTGTCTCGGGGGGACCAAATAAAACAATCGCTATCTGGCTATCACCTCTATCGTCTCGTCTCGCACTGCTAATCACTGAAATTGCATTCCCATCCGATCTCAATGGTCACTCGGTCCAGACTTGGAAATGTATTGAAAGTTGGAAAGCAACTATTGCGACTCTTAATTAAATGATTATTAATACTCTCATTAACTAATCCTTTTTCAGTTTTGTGTAAAATATCTTTTTTTTGTATTGTCAATTAAAGTTATAATCTATTATTAAATACTCATTATAATTTAAAAGTTCACTAATGATTTGACCCGGTATGATAAGAAAATATAATTTAAAACTTAGTAAATAAAAAAATTATATGATGATAGTTTTTATAAACTAGTAGATAATGGTAGATAATTAATAGTAATGTTGTGATTAAAAGTAAATACTATAAAGGATTAATTATATTGGAATTTCTTTTCAAATTTTGATCTTTATATGCTATCCTACATTATTTAATAAGAATATATATTAGTAATAAAATATTTAAGGACTTAATAACAACTATAATGAATTATTTAATAAATTAAATAAAAGAATCAAATGTAGTTGCAAATCCGAAATTTAAATTTTTTGAAATACCACTAGACAAACAACATTTCTAGTTATGTTGTAAGGTTACTCATTGTTATTCAATATCAATATTTTAAAACCACATCTTGATTTTACTCTTGAGATAACCATATAAAGTTGTCCGTGGATGAAGACATGTTTGAGTAAAAACAACTCATCGAATGACAAAGATTAATCTTAACTTTTATTAATAGTCATAGTAAAGTAGAGAATAATCAGGAATTATATTCTTTTAAACTTTAGAAGCATACTTGAATAAGAAGATATTAGATTCATTCGAGGTATGTATGTAAATATTTTCTCCAATTTTATTGTCAGTCATAACAATTGCCCCCAATGACATTGTTTTTCAATTCTTCAATTATTAGCCTTATGTATTCTATTACACAATCTCAAAGATTGACCAATATCCTTCAATAGCTTAATTGTGACTCCTTTTTCAAAACTAATGGTTTGGAGCGTCGGAATACTGTATTTCACTAGAAAGATATTCTCAATAGAATAATTTTAGGCCATGGCAAAACAAAGAGGACATTGTGTTTGAGGAAAGTATATCAATAGGATAACACCTTTATTAACACAATAACTTTTTTTTTACTATATTTACTACTATTTACAATTATAAAAAATACATTCCAAAACTGAACCTAAATTACAATGACAATATTAAAGACGAATAAAATTGCAAATATGCTCCAAGTATAAAATGATAATTAAAGTTTGATAGCAATCACTATGTTTTAAAGATATATAATATAATAATTATTATTATGATTTTTTAAATGATTATAGATTAAAGTTATGAAAATTATGGGCCATAAATTACTTTGGAAGCAATACCTAAAAACCTTTCTTCAATATTAATCTTGAATATTACTATTATAGATAGATTATAAAAATTATCATGAAATTTAATTTGATTAAATGATAATACAAAGGAACTAATTTAGTTTTAATACAAAATACAAACTATTATTTAAATACAAAAGTGACACATTCACTATAAGAAATGAGCTACCGACACCACTACCAATTTGTAGGATTTATATCGACAGTTGTACTAACAGATACATGGGCATCGGTTTCTAAGCCGTCGATGAATATAACCGATGGTAGCAAAAAACATGTCGATCATTTTCAATGCATGTACTGATGGGTAATAAAATATTTAGCCGTCGGTCAAATTAGATAAAAGGCATCACCATGGCCGTTAGAGACATAATAATACTGATGACTGATTTAATTGTACCGACAGGTGTTTAAATAAATAAAATAATTTTTTTTAATTTTTTTATCAATGGTTGTATTGACGGTAATTTGATTTACAAAAAAACAATTTATTTTAAAATATGACATATTACCAACGGGTAAATTAATAATTTTTTTTAATTTCCTTATTTAACTATGAAGTGATTGATAATTTATTATTTATTTATATAATAACTTAATTATCAATTAAAGTGATATTAAATAAAAAACAATAAAATGAATAAAGTATACTAATTAAATAAAATAGCAAATTATGACAATAAAATATATACAAATTGCAATAAATGTAAAAATATCCAAAATGAAAAAAAATGAAGCTAGACAAAAACTAGCTCAACTCTTGGGCATCGGCATTGTCGGCGACGGCGGCATCATCATCATCATCATCTGAACCATTATCATCATCTGCGCCATCCGACTGTGAGTGGCCCTCAGAAATGGAGGGGAATGGGATATGGGGGAATGAGATATAGGGTAGTGTCTTGCTGGATCCCAAAGCCTGCATGTCCCGGAAGAAGGTTATCACATCAGCAGTGATCTTCTCCTGCATCTTCTAGAACTTAGCCTTCTCTTTCTTTGTTTTCTCTTACTGCTGCCACTCCATGGAGAACTTAAGCTCTCAGATCTCCCACAACTCCTGCTCCACAGATACTCACCCTACTTGCTGTTTCTAGAGTTGATGAAGGAGCTATGCCTACTGCTTCTACTGCTGCTAGATCAACTATGCCTACTGCTGTAGTTCCCGGTTGAGGGCATGCACACAATTCCTTAGGGCATCATCCCAATAGCTAACCAATTAGTGGAGGATGGGGATCTACTTTCAGGATAGTACCTTATCCCATATACGAGACCCTTGTAAGGCTGCCAACCACCTGGCCCTAGACATCTTCCTTGTTTGGAGGAGGAGGGATGTCAGCACTGGGCCCAGCCTCAGCCATCTGGGTTTGGTATTGGCTTTGTGTCTGCTCCTAGAGGTCTGTAAACTCATACTACAAAGGAAAAAAGATAAAACACATTTTTAGTAAAAATTATGACATAAATGAAAATAATAATAAAATTAAGTAAAGATATATCTTAATTCAAACTTACAAAGGTTGCTTCAGAGTGAGAGTCTACCCAGACCTCTCCAAACTCCCTCATCTTCTTACCTTTTCGAGTGTGGGTCTCCCGAAATAGCTCAGCATGTGTTAGAGGGCAGCTTAACTTCCTCGCTTGTATAAATAAGCATAATAAAGTCATAAAAATATAGTATTTTCCATAATTCAAATATAGTAAATGTTATTATAAAATGTAGAAAGGTTAAAGAATTACCAAACGTAGCTAGGTCCCCTCTTGGGTGCTCGACCCACCCGTGTACAACGACCAACTTTTCTATGAGGATCAGCAGTCTTTCCCTTATCCGACCTATCCTTGAAGGTCGGGTTCTTTTGATGGTCTTTGCATGACTCAAAGGTGGCATTGTAACACCCTAAAAATTATTTAAAAATTAATTTAGGCTTTATTAGTGGTAATTTAAAAAATCTGACAGTTTTAGCAACGATGAGAATGGCCCAACGGATATGTTAAAAAAAATTCGGGTTGGGATAAATAGTACTCTTGCGGGCCCGTCGGGAAAGCCGAAACCTTAGAATTGAGACTTGGAGATGCCCAAAATTGAGAAAAAAGAGGATTAAGATTAGAAATAGTTAGAAATGAGGATTTTATACTTGGAATTAATTTTCAGTAAATATTGTTTACCCATTTGGTGAAATTTCAATATGCGATTTTTAACACCAAAAGATGATTTAATCACCATACATGGATAATGTATATTTATTTAAAACATGTGGAATGCTAAGATTTAATCTTGAATTATAAGATTAAATCCTAACCATCCATTTTACACTATTCTCCATGAAATAACCATTTATACTATATTATATTCATGCATTAATTACACAGATCAACACCAAATCAAGCTTCTTCAAGAAGCCAAATCTTTTTTTTCTTTAAGCCAACCATTTTGGCCATCCAAGGAAGTGTGGCAGCCTCCATTTCTATTTCCTTGAGAGGTCAAAAACTTGATTCAAATACCTAAACTCCTAGCCTAGACTTGATAAAATCACAAACTTCCTTCACTAAAGTTATTCCACTCATCAATACCTACAAATCTAACTGATTGAAATCTCAAATTTCATCAATTCTCACCTTGATATCTCACTTCCTCACTGCCTAAGGAAGGTTTGGGGCTTGAATTGGTGGCCTTAAAGTAAAGAGAAATCAATTGGAATACCTTTGAAGTACAAAGCTCTAAAGTTTGCAAAGTAGGGTTCTTTGTGCCTTGTTGTGAGATTCTATTTTTTTTTCCATATTTTGCTTCAT
The DNA here is from genome assembly GCA_031216125.1 of Dalbergia cochinchinensis. NCBI lineage: Eukaryota > Viridiplantae > Streptophyta > Magnoliopsida > Fabales > Fabaceae > Dalbergia > Dalbergia cochinchinensis. The sequence goes on from CM062371.1 coordinate 29,593,886, forward strand.
TTGAACTGATGAATTCTGGTTCTAATATGAGGTAACACCTAGATATTGATGTATTTGCATGGGTGAGGTGGTTTGGTATTATGAAAAAATCATTTTTGCTAAAGAGAAGTTGAAACATGCTTGCTGGATTTTCGGTTCTGTTCTAGGCAGTAGATAATCACGAATTTTCTAGCATAATTGTAGGTATTTTTATGAGCTAGAAAAATATATGTTGAAACTAACATCTAGGCTAGTTCCACAAATTTTATTGAGCTTTGTTTTGGACTCTCACTGCCTGAAAAAAAATCATGAACCGAGACTATATAGGTGTTGTCTGAATTTTTGGTCTTGAAGTTGCAAATTTGTCTAATTTTGTTACCATAGCAAATGATTGCATTATCACTTGCACTTTTTTCAGGGTGTTGGAGACATCTTGAAGTTCAACCATGATTTTTATTCTAAATTGATCCAATCATTTGCTAGGGTTAAAAAATATGAGATCACAACTCTGAGTTAGGTGGTCTCTGACAATAAAATTTGTAGAATTTTGTTAATATAGTTAGAGAACTCTTTTTCCTCTAAAATTTTCATAGGACCTTAGGGACACATTGAAGTATCATAGGAAATTTTTGTAGCCTTGCAATTGATGGTTTGTAATGCAGAATAATTGTGCTATGAATATGTTAAATCTGCCTTTCTGCTGAAAATGAATTGATGCCTTGAATTGATGATACAATGACATTTGGTTAAAGTATGATGTGTATGAGCGCATGCTATATGATTTAAAGATTGACTTATGAAGAATGAATACTTTATATGTCCTTGGAGTATGCATTGGTAAAAAGAAAGGCGATAAATGAATAATGTATATGTTTGAAGCATTAGGAAATTCATAAATGCTAATGCGTATAATAATGTGATGCCTGTATATGGGAGTTTAAGGATGATGTATGTGCTAAGTGAAAAATAAAAGTCCCCTTTAGTATGAAAAGGGCATGGGAAGGTCCCTTTTAAGATAAAAAGGGTACGAAAATATCCCCTTTATTATGTCAAGAGCAAGGAAAGATCATTGCAATTGGCATATGTATACATATATTTTATTAAATTATTTGTCTTGAATGAATTTCTATGATCTTGAATGTCATAAAATACACGTTTTAGTGAGAATAATAAAAGAAACCCACTTCGGAGAATTGGTTTCTGAACTTGAAAATGAACTTTTGATATATTTTGCATGCTCCTATTTTCTTAATAAACCAAAGTGGTTGGGACGATGACGATGATATTAATTTTATTATATGTTTTGGGGAAATGCCCTACTAAGGATTGTATAATTCTCATTCCTATATGTTTGTAATTCCATGTCGTCTCTGGGTTGACCTAGAGAAGTATAGGGCCGCGACATAGAAGGAATCTGATTTTAGTTGTTTAGTAATTGATGCTTTTATTATGTTGTGCTTAGTTGTGTATATATATGTGTATTTGTATGTGTGTGTGTGTGTGCGTGCGTTTGTAATTGTATTAGAGAATAGATATGTATTAGCGCTCATAAAAGAGCTTCTTCTTGTACTTGATTGTGTATTAAATGAATGTTTTATTTCTTTGTTATATATATTAATAGAACTACGACTTAGTTACTTCATGATTCGATTGAGTTTGTTGTAGATATTTAAGAAAGGTTCGCTAATTTACAAGTAACAACTCTTGAGTTTGATGTCATGACTTAAGGATGAGATTGTACTTGGGATGATGCTACAAAATGGTATTAAAGTAGTTCATCCTAGTAGGACCTTGAGGAATGGATTGGCTATGCTTCCTTAGTACATGTCATGCATTATAATTCTATATATGTGTATGATTGCTGGTTGGGAATGTTATGGGTTGTTGCGACACGGTATTGAGCCTAATCAACTCAATAATTCTTGTTTGGTGTGATAGGAACTGATGACTTCAAATTGGCGTACTAGGAATGGTGTTGGAGATGAAGTAGGTATGATGGACACTTTCCATGAGATGGTGGCTATATGAGAGAACAAACTGCAGCAGCCCAACAGAATGATAGAAAGGTTGGATTGATATGCCGAAGGAAATCCAATTAGGAATCCCAGAGGTGTAGAAGTGGACATAGAATACCAGAAGTTCATAGAGTTCAGGAAAGCAAATCCTTCGCCTTTTCGTGGAGCTTTCAATCCAAGTAAAGCTGAAGAATGGATTAAAGCCATAGAGAAGATTTTCTTTGTCCTTCCTTGCATCGAGACCCAGAAAGTGGCTTTTGCTACTTACATGCTGGAAGTTAATGCAAAATTCTAGTGGGTTAGCACCAAGGGATTGTTTGAAGCCTTTCAGATTGAAGTTACTTGGGAAGTTTTTTAGGAATCCTTTTATTACAAGTATTTTCCTGTTTCTGTGAGGAATGCAAAGGAGTTAGAGTTCATGGCACTCAAGTAAGGGTCCATGAGTATAGCAGAGTACACAGCAAAGTTTGAAGAGCTCTATAGATTTTCTACCATCTATCAGCGTAATCCTGATGAAGTTTGGAAGTGCATGAAGTACGAAGGAGGATTATGTGAGGATATTGAGGCAGTTGTGAGTCTTTTGGAGATTAGGGATTATGCAACCTTGGTAAACAAGTGCCGTCGGGAAGAGGACTTCAATAAGAAGCTAGCAATTGCGAAAATTTGCTAAAGAAACTTCTAATAAAAGACTGGTCCTTGAAGACCAAGACTATGAAGATGACCCACTCTTGAAGAAGCAATTTCAATCAAGTCCACATAAGGATAAAAGACAATGGTCATCAATGAGCCAAGATTATCCAAAATGTGGGAAGAACCATGGGGGTAGACCTTGCTTAGCTGGGCAGAATATATGCTATTGCTGTGGAAAGCCAGGACACATAATGAGAAAGTGTCCAAATAGAAATTCAAAACCAACTTCAAAACCACAATACAAGAGTAGGGTCTTCACCATAGGTGCTGGGGGGACGTCACCACCAAAAAATTCAATCTAAGGGAAAAACGCTTTAGGATTCAATTGTTGTCTTTTGTTTGTCTGTGTGTGAATTCCTTGTTTAAATTATGAAATTTGTCTTTTGAAATTGTTTTCAAATGATGGACAAAATTCGTTTTAAGGTGGGTGGTAATGTAACACTCTAAAAATTATTTAAAAATTAATTTGGGCTTTATTAGTCATAATTTCAAAAATTTGATAGTTTTAGCAACGATGAGGATGATCCAACAGATGTGTTAAAAAAAATTTCGGGCCAGGATGAATAGTAACCTGCAGGCCCCATGGGTTTGTCGGGACAGCCAAAACCCTAAAATTGGGACCGAGCAATGCACAAAACTGAGAAAAGAGAGGATTAAGGTTAGAAATAGTTAGAAATGAGGATTTTATACCTGGAATTAATTTTCAGGCAATATCTGTTTACCCATTTGGTGAGATTTTAGTGTGTAGTTTTTAACACCGAAAGATGATTTAATCACCACACATGGATAATGTATATTCATTTAAAACATGTGGAGGGCTAAGATTTAATCTTGAATTACAAGATTAAATCCTAGCCATCCATTTTACATTTTTTTCCATGAAATAACCATTTATACTATATTATATTCATGCATTAATTACAAAGATCAACACCAAACCAAGCTTCTCCAAGAAGCCAAATCTTTTTCTTCTTTAAGCCAGCCATTTTGGCCATCTAAGGGAGTGCAGCAACCTCCATTTCTATTTCCTTGAGAGCTCAAAAACATGATTCAAATACCTAAACTCCTAGCCTAGACTTGATAAAATCACAAATTTCCTTTACCAAAGTTATTCCACTCATTAATACCTTCAAATCTAAACGATTGAAATCTCAATTTTCATCAATCCTTACCCTGATATCTCACTTCCTCACTGCCTAAGGAAGGTTTGGGGCTTGAATTGGTGGCCTTGAAGTGAAGAGAAATCAATTGGAACACCTTTGGAGTATAAAGCTCTAAAGTTTGCAAAATAGGGTTTTGTGCCTTGTTATGAGATTTTTTTTTTCTAGATTTTGCTTGATTTGAACTGATGAATTCTAGTTTTGATGTGAGGTAACACCTAGATATTAATGTATTTTCATGGGTGGGGTAGTTTGGTGTTGTAGAAAAATCATTTTTGCTAAAGAGAAGTTGAAACATGCTTGCTGGATTTTCGATTCTGTTCCATGTAGCAGATAATCATGAATTTTCTAGCATAATTGTAGGTATTTTTATGAGCTAGAAAAAATATGTGTTGAAGCTAATATCCTAGCTAGTTCCATGAATTTTATTGAGATTTGTTTTGGACTCTCACTACCTGCAAAAAATAATAGACCGAGCCTATATAGGTGTTGTCTGAATTTTTAGTCTTGAAGCTACAAATTTGTCTAATTTTATTACCATAGCAAATGATTGAATTATCATTTGAAATTTTTGCAGGTGTTGGAGACATCTTGAAGTTCAACCATGATTTTTATTCTGAATTTGTACAATCATCTGCTAGGGTTAAAAATTATGAGTTTCTAGTTCTGAGATGAGATTAGGTGGTCTTTGACCACTAAATTTGTAGAATTTTGTTAACATAGTTAGAGAAATCTTTTTCCTTTGAAATTTTCATAAGACCTTAGGGATGCATTGAAGTGTCATATTACTAGAAAAATGCTACTTAGCGGCGGTTTGCCTAACCACCACAATACTTTTGTTTTTCTGGATGTTTATGCTTCTCACCGCAAATTAAAGTGAATCATGGCGGTTCACTACTATATTAGCGGCGGTTACTACATCTCAGCGGTTTAAACAACATGTAACCACTGCTAATTGAAAAATATAGGGGGAAATAACATTTTAAACTACACACGGAGGGAAGCAAAAATAAAAATGTAACCTTTCTTTCTTTGTGCTTTGTGCTGAAGGTTAACAAAACCTAACAAAATCTAACAAGAGCAAATAAAATCATCAAAACCCCCATCACTACTCTCTTAGATATGAAACTCCACCCCCAACAAAAGGCTCTTCCTTTGTGCTGAAACTCTACCCTCCAGCGATGCCGCCTCTGCTATGCCTCCAGCAATGCCATCACCACCTTGCGAATGCGCATGGAGGACTCCCAGAGCTTCGAGCAATAAGGAGCACCACCTCAGCAACGCCGCCTCTGTCGTGTCTCCAGTGACGCCGCCGCTGCATCGTGGACACGCACGGAGGACTCTCGGAGCTTCACCACCTCGAGCGACTATCTCCGCTTCTTTCTTCCAGCCTTCTGTCAAGTCCCGAAGCTTCACCACCTCAGGCGGTAGCCTTTGTCTCCTCCATTTCTACTAGGTTCCCCCTTTTCTTGTTAGATAAGATAAGAGCCATATCTACCTGTTGTCTTGTATATCTTACCCCATTTATTTTCATTCTTGCAATTATTTCGGTTTGTACTTGCTGCTGGGTTATACAAATGCCCTTTTTTCTTTGCTTTATTGGATTATTATTATTATTATTATTATTGTCATTGTTATTTTTTGGCTGAAATCACACAAGTTGTGCTCTTTTTTTTTTTTAATAATCTGGTTCAGTTGGTAGCGAAGCTAGTAGTGATAGAGGGCTTCTTCCTGGACAATGGTAGCAATTCTCCAAAATCCAAGTTTGTGGAATGCATGAGCACTGATAAGAAATCTAGTGTTACTTCAGGGATGGGATTTTCATAGATGGTTTTTGACGGTAATGGTAAGTGTGTCAACAATTTTAACTTATGCAATTTCGTTTCCTTGCTCTGTTGTGGTGTCATTGTCAGCCGAATGTATTGAAATTATGCTGAATACAAGTTGCTATCTGAATAATTATATGTTCAAATTGTTAGGTTCGAAAGCATTTGGTGGAATAGTTATATAAAACTTTTGAGTGATTAATGACAATGTGGATAAGATATTTATTCAAGGGCTGGCATACAATGAAGTTAAATATCATTGGTCTTGAAAAGCTTCTTGTATGGATCAATGACTTGTTTCAGAGCAGATAGGAGTTTGAAAGTTGAAACAAATGTTAACTTTGGTTAGCAATGAGCTAACCAAAGAAATTGCTAACTAAACAAATTGTGGGTTTTAGTTTCACTGAGGAATTTCTGTACTTATTCCCTTGATCAGGGAGGGATTAGTGCCCATTATCACAAAAATATGCATCATATATTTGTTACTTGCTTTTATCATAGAAATTGTTATTGAAAAAATTAAACTTCTATTTCTATTTGTAATGTAATGAATCAAGATTTGATGCAAAAGACAAAACTTATTTTTTCCCCCATTACTTTCTGATTCTACATCTATTGGATATAAATGTTTAAGGGGTTGGTGACTTGGTGGTACATACATATGGTTTGAAACTTGAGGGGTAATGGATGATCGAGTCAGGGGAGAAAATATGGGTCTTCAAGTTGTTAAAGTTGTGATATTAGTATGAGAATTAAACTGATTTATATATTTATTTATTTTTATTATGGCTTGGGGTTGAACTGGTTATTCTCAATTTTTACTATTGCTCATGGAAATTAATATGGGTTCTTGTCCTGTGGAAGCTTGTTCCATCATGAAGTTCAGCTATTGGCATCTGGTTGAGTTTATTGCCATTTGGCAAAGCATTTTGTAAGTTCAAAGATATAAATATGTATCATATATTGGTAATTAACTCAGTACTGGGTGCTTTGTTCCTTTTGATTTTTTTTTTCCTTTCATTGTTTCCCATTTCTTATTGATCAATTAGCTAGATTAATGTTGTATTAGATTCACCTATTAGAAGAAGCTTGTTGCCTCTTTTTGTTCTTTTTTTTCCCTATTCCCATTCTCAACATATTCTTTAATTAACTTTGACATTTTTTGCTTTTTTGGGCTTGGATGTAGTTGTTGGTTCGCTAAAACCTGTGTAGTCAAGAGATGAAGAGGCTATTCTCTTAAATTTGGTATGGGAGAGGGCTTATATCTATTATATTCAAGATTGTCTCCTGATTGCCCCTACCTAAATACATACAAATTAGACTAGGTAGTACTGTTTTATATAGAGTAGGTTCCTAATGCTTTAATTTCATCTTATATCCCCTCGCTTGGAAGATGTTTCTTGGAGTTAGAGCATTCAATTTATCATCTAGTTGGACGTAGGCAATGTAACACCTTGAAAATTATTTAAAAATTAATTTGAGCTTTATTAGTCATAATTTTAAAAATCTGACAGTTTTAACAATGATGAGGACGGTCCAATGGTTTTGTAAAAAAAAAAATGTGAATACTGCTTTGTGGGTCTTGCAGGCTTGTCGGGACAGTCGAAACCCCTGATTCGGGACCTGAAGGTGCCCAAAATTAGGAAAACATGGAAATAAGATTAGAAATAGATAGAAATAAAGATTGTATACCTGGAATTAATTTTCGGGCAATGTTTGATTACTCGGGTACACTGTTTTACCCGTTCGGTGAAATTTCGGTGTGCGATTTCTAACACTGAAAGATAGTTTGATTTTATAAAAAGATAGTGTCTATCCTTTATATACCAAGTGTAAGGCTAAGATTTAATCTTGAATTACAAGATTAAATCATAGCCATTTATCTTGCTTTCTTGTAAGAAAAGTTTGGATTTTATATTAGATAAAGATTAAACCAATATATAATCATTTAAAGCCACCAAAACCTTGTCATTTTCATTCTCTATTCTCGAGCAACAAAGGGGCAGGGATAAAAACCTCCATTTCTTCTTCTTAAAAGCTCCAAAATTGATTTCCAACCTCAAAAACCTTAACCTAGAGTTGATAAAACTTCCAATTTCCTTCACAAAACTTGTTCTACTCTTCATAATCTATCATTCTAACCGATTGAAATTTCAATTCCTCACTTTGATATCTTATACTCCTCTGCCTAAGGAAGGGTTTGGTGTGGGTTTAGGAGCTTTAAAGTGGAAGGAATCAACCTTGGAGCACCTTGGAGCCAAGGATCCAAAAGACACCAAAAGTAGGGTTTTCTTTGGCCTTTTAGTTTCAAAATTTTCTGAAACTTTCTGACTGGTTTTAATTTAAAATTTCTGGATGTATTGGTTGATGATAGATAGATATTGATGTGTTTAATTTGGTGGAGATTTTGGATGATGTTAAAAATTATTTTTGCTAAAAAGGAATTGAAACATGCATATTGGATTTTCTGTTCTGTTCTAGGCAGTAGATAATCACGAATTTTCTGGTTAAATTTTTGGTATTTTTATGAGCTATAAAAATTATATATGGAAGGTATCATCTTAGGCTAATTCCATGAATTTTCTTGAGCTTTGATTTCGATTTATACTACCTTAAAAAAATCTAGGATTGAACTGGTACCTATGCTGCTTGAACTCTTAGAATCAAAGCTGTGAATTTGTTCAATTTTGTTACCACAGCAAATGATTGAATTATCCTTTGAAAGTTTTACAGAGTGTTGATAACATCTCAAACTATAACCATGATTTTTATTCTGACTTTATTCAATCATTTGCTAGGATTAAAAATTATGAGATTTTGGTTCTGTGCTGAGGCTGAGTGGTTTCTGACCACCAAGTTTGTCTAATTTTGTTAAACAAGTTAGAGAATGATCTTCCTTCCGAAATTTTTACAGGGCCTTACACATTGAGGTGTATTGGAGAATTTTTATAGGCCTTGCAATGGGTGTTTGATGGACAGAATAAATTATACTCCTTAAGCATGAATTCTGCCAACTCTTTGTATTTGTCTTTGAAATGAACTTATGTATTGAGTTGATGATATAATGACTCTTGATTTAAGTATGATGAGTATGAATGCATGCTAGACAATTTAAAGATTGATTTATGAGGCAAAAATGAGAATTACTTCTAATTGAAAGCCTACATGTGGCTTATGCATGCATTTGAGAAAAGAAAGTACATGATGCAATTATATGAGAAAAGAGAATGTATAAATTTCACTCATGCATGTTCTGACATATGGAGAAAATAGAAACAAGACTTATGTGGAATGAGGGAAAGGCAAAAAGAGGAACTTCCCTAGAGATAAAAGGGGAGGCAAAAAGAGGAACTTCCCTAAAGATAATATGAGTTGGTAGACGTATCAGCTAGGAATAGATCTATATGAGAATTGGAGAAAGTAAATCCAATGATCATGTATAGGAATGAGCTTAGTCCTGATAAGCAGTCTATTTCCCTTGCATGATGTGAACCACTATAAATACCACGTGGTATAAACTATTCATTCTGGAGTTATCCATAGTAAGTACCCGTTGGGTATACACTAAGTCTTTTCTATGTCGATGAAAAGAGAAAAATGCACCGAGTTAAGTTCTATGGCCACAAGTAAAACCAGGTCACTTTGAGATAAGTTCTCAATTTAGCATATGCATACTCATATCATATTTAATTTCTTGATTAGGATTAATAACTATATGTTTGAGCTTTATGATATGTGTGCATTAAGTGATTGATTATTAAAAACAACCCACTTCGAAAATATGATTTGGAACTTTTAAAACAAATCATTATTATGTAATGCCTGATCACCTTTTCTTAATAAACCGAAGTGGATGGGATGATGACGATGACGATGACATTATGGTTGAGTTTTTGGGGAGTTACCTTACTAAGAATTGTATAATTCTCACCCCTATGTGTTTGTGTTCCCGTGTCATCTCCAGGTTGATCCAGAGAATGATGCGGCTGCTGTGTGAAAGAAACTCGAGATTGTAGTATTTGATATTTTAGTGGTATTTAGTTGGAGTCATATGTATGTAAATGTAATAGAGATTGTATATGTATTAAAGTTCATAGCATACAGCTTTCTTATGTAATTGACTTTATATTAAATAAATGTTTTGTATCTTTGTTATATATTTTAATTGAAATTATGCTAGTTATTACACCATCCCATCGAATTTGCCAGTTATTTAAGAAAGGTCCGCTAATTTAGAAGTAACAACCCTCGAGTTTGATGTCATGACTTAATGTAACATCCTAATTTTTAACCCAATACTCTAAAACATATTTAGGTTAATCATTAGTCCGTTACGTCATAGCTTCCTTATTACTTTAAAATACTTAGCGGAAATACTGGTAAATTTTTTTTTTTGGATTATAAAAGTAAAGTGAGAGCCGCGTGACACGGTAAATAATAAAGCACGAAGAGAAATAAAGCAAGCATCGCATAACAACATGACATAAGCAAGTAAAGGCACATCAATAGAACTGAACTGCATATTTATATAATATTATATGATATGCCCACCCATGGAGAGTGGGGCTTAGTTTAGTACACCATGAATAGATACAACTGAAAAGCAAATACAAAGGAAAGTATGACGAAAAATATAAAAGAAACTTCCCTACCCAAGTGCAACTAAAGGGATAACCTCTAAACAAAAGGAGGTCCATCCTTATCTAAGTGGTGTGTGCTCTACCCGGGTACTCCATCGGTCGTACGTCACCTCTTATTGACGTCCATCTCGCGAGTGAGGCACATACCCGGGAAACTGGATGAGCTCCTCGAGCGTATAGAGGCGGAACGGGGATCGAGAGTGACCCCCGCGATGTGGCCGCATCTCCAGTCGTCGTGCGAGCCGTGGTTGAGTCACGGTATCCTCACTGCCCTCCCTCATCAGTGGTGGAGTGGGGGCGGAGCTCTCGTTGTACGGATGGGTAGGCGGGTCCTCCGACGGATCAGTCTCCGAGAAGTAAGTCCGGGGCACGTAGTCGGGATAGTCATGCATGGCTGAGGTGGCAGTGTGCATGCGGAGCACTCTCTCATTATGCGTACGCGCATGCTCAAAAACCCGCTCGTCGTCGCCGTAGGGTGCTGTCGGGGAGAAGCGATGGGTATGCACGGGGTAAGCGAAGGGACGTCCAACGAACATGAAGACTCGCACCGTGCACTGTCCCTCAAAATGGTATGATCCGTGCTCCGGATCATAATGCACCTCCCATGTCGGGGTGTCCACAAAAACCACGAACGTCCCCATCTGAAGACATGGCGGAAAGAAAGAGATAAAGGGAGTGAGAATCTTGCTAAAGAATCTCAGTAGGGCCTCCTACTATCTAGGTGTCATCATCTACATCCTCAGGAACCTTGGGTTTAGTATTTAAAACAAGTGAGCATGTATCAAGTCCATTTTAAGCTTTAAAACATAATTAGCCAAGGTCTATTCATTTTAGCACGATTCTTAATGACATGGATGCAATCATATTAAAGAATGTATGCATGGCTCTACTTAATGCAAGAAAATAATCACAACATTAAGAATATCATAATAGTGGCATAAAGTGGCAATTAAATTCTCATATGGGAAACTTTGTGACATAAACATCATACTTTACTTCCTCATAGGCCACCCTAAAAGACAATCGCTCTGGGGGTGCTCGGCCGAACCGATGTCACCCAGAACGTGTCACATCTCTACGTTATGAGCTTATACCTTAACTAGTCGTCACTAGTTCTTACTTATCAATCCCGATAAGCGTAACATAATCATAAACATATCCCGACTTATCCAATACGGGCTAGGGGGCATTTCTTAGGGGTGCTCGGCCGAACCGGTGTCACCCAAGAATTCATCTTGGTATCGATGTCACATGAGTTCTCTGGAGGTGCTCGGCCGAACCGGTATCATTCGAGAACTCATCTTAGTACCTCATAAAAATCTCATAGGTTTTCAAAATTTTTTTGAGTCCCCGAGTTTGTCAGAAATTCGACAGCAGAACTGCAGCATGCCGAATTTCTTCCAAATTCTTCTTTATGCCACATAAGTCATTCAAACATGCATCCTCCATCATAAATTTTCACACATTTACATAATCATTCTCATGCGTTCACAAGCAACATTAAATATTCATTATGCTCTTGGTCCTACGGTATCTTATGCTTTGACCCTTACGTGCCTTAAACTTGTGATGTAATTAACCTATCATCTTCTACCAACCTTTTATGCACCTAAGGGTTCCCTTCTAATAGATCTCATTATTATTCATGCTCTCTATTAAATCTGAACAACGTCATTCCTTAGGAGCAGCATTATAAACTTATAATTGCGGGATTCCTGAACTTATGTTTTAGATCCTTTCTTGGTTCTGTCTTCGCCTAAGGTGCTATAAGTTAAATCTAAACCAATTATGAGGCACTCCTATGTCTAAGAACTAATTATAAACCATTTTTACCATGTTATAAGGTTGCTGGACAGATTCTAAAAGTTAAATGTTCTAAGAGTTCTAGAATTACGGTTTTACGGTTTTCTAGTTACTAGTTTCTCTATAGGTACTAAAATTCAATCCTACTTCAATTGTAACCAAATTTTTCATGATTAAACAATCCTAATCTGATTATATTCCCATAGAAACAGTTTGGGCAGTGTCAAAAAATAAATGGGTTAAAACTATGCTAAATCTTGACTTTATGATTTTTCTAGAAAGCTAGTTTCTCTCCTATCATGCATAGAAATGTTCCTACTTCAACATACATAATTTTTACTCATTCAAACACATGAAAACATCATCATACAGAAACAAAATCATCATGGAAGAACCGAGGCATTAAGTCCCCAAAAAGATGCATAACTTGATATTTTTAAAACATATAAGTTGCTAGTTCCTCTTGGAATCACTTTTAGGACTTCTAATACTCTTTTGCAAACCATTTTATTTTGTAAAAGAGACTAAAAACATCCTTAGATCAGTGACCACTTAATCCCTCCTAAAAAGAGAATTAAGTTCATAAATCTTGTTGGTCTTAATCTCATAAACTTCATGAGGTTTTAAAGAGAATCTTAAAACTTAGATTGTTGACCCTTGTAGCTAGATGAATCTCCTTCCAAGTTCATCATCACTACATGGCCGAAATTATGCATTCAAAGAATGCCTCCACATTAGACTTTAACTTGAGATAAAATGGGCAAGTCTTTGAGCTCTAAGGTCTTTAGGTGACGACATAATTTAAACATGCTATGCATTTCATTTTTATTATAAAGTGAGAGCTTAAAGTAAATATGCAAGACTTGAATTATAAATATGCAAAGCTTGAATTAAATATGCAAGACTTAAAATATAAATATGCAAGTTCATTTCTTTATTTTAGTGCTCTAGGCCCAGCAACAATCGACTTTAAGGCCGAAATAGGAAGGCTTTGGGATTTAGTTAGGTGATAGTGCAAGCTCTCATTTTAGATCTTCATGTTCATTAGTGATGAAAAGTAAATATGCTAGACAAGAATGTAAATATGAGATGCAATCCATTCTTTATCCCTTAACTTTAAGTGACGGCTTGGAAATTAAATATGAATGCAAAGCTCAAAGTAAATATGCAATGCATAAGCTTGTATTTAAATATGAATGCTAGTCCATTTTATTTCTTATTAGAGCTCATTCACGATTTTAAAGGAACTTAAACCTCAACCCAAACTTATCATGACAAGATAAAGTAGAGACAAGAGTGAACTTCAAGGGTTCTTTAAAACACAAAGTTTCTTTTCTTGAAATGTGGTCATAAATAGAATTTTTATTCGAACTCAAGCTCTAGAGGCCTTATTGAGATGAACACATAGTCATCATCTAGAAGCTCTCATCATCAAGCCATTGTGAACCCTATTGGCCAAAATGGCCGAAAACTTGAAGAAAGAAAGGGAAAAGGAACCAAAACTTTTAAGAAGAAAAGGAAACATTTGAAACTCTAGAGACCATGATCTTGATGATGGATTAACACCAACATCATGAGTCCTCATCATTGAGTTCATGTAATCATTTTAAAACATCATCAAGTGAAAGGTTTCAAGGTTCAAGAGGAAAAACTAAAAACCTTTTTGGCTTAAGAACAAAGATCCTGCTTTAGAGATTGTTCAAGTGATGAATATCATCATCATGGAACCTCATCATCAAGCTCTCATTCCTTTGCTCTCAAAGGCCCATGGCCGAAAATGATGAAGAAAAAGGAGAGGGAAAGAAGTTCTAAAAAGACTTCAATAGAAACCATAAAAACATAACTAGAAATGGAACTTAAACAAAGAAAATGCTTGAAAGGAAATCCCTACCAAGTGATTTGGAGATTAGGATGAGAGAAGAGGATGAAGAACTTGAACACTTGAACTTGAGAGAAAAAGGAAACTTTGAAGTGCTCTTTGAAAACTTACACTTAGCAAATGAACCCAAAATGATGCAAGTTCACCCAAGCATGCTATTTATAGAGAAATGAAACACATGCAAGGTGCAAGGAGGAGGAGGGGGTTTCGGCCATGAGGAGCAGCCCCATGAGTTCCATGAGGTGAGATGTTGTGATCTTGAGGCATGGTGAGGTATGGTTCAAAGTATGATGAGGTATGGTTCAAGGTATGGCTCAAGCATGGTTCTTTGAGTGAGAAACAAATCAACATATGTTGTAAATGAGAGAGAGAGGGCCGAAGTTGCATCAGCCATGGGGGGAGGATTTCTTGCATTTTAATTGTGGTTTAGAGTCGTGTTTAGGTGTATTTTTGATTAGGATTAAGATTAGGAATTTGTAAGAAAGTGTTTAGGTGAGAAAATGGGTAATCAAGGTTGTCAAGACACATTTAAGGAGTGTTCTTGCATCATTAGTGAGTTATAAACTCATTTTAGTGTATAAACAATTCTAGACACAATTCCTTGATTCAGGGAATTGGAGAGAGAAAACACTATTCAAGATTCTAAGAGTGAAATCTTGAGTTTTAGAAAGGAGATTTAAATCTAATCTAAGCAATCTTAGGTTCTAATTAATTTTAATAATTTATTTTGACTTTAGATTAATTATGAAAATTAATTAATCTTTGATTAGAGCCTAATATTGCTTAGGTTTGCTTAATTACATCATTAAGCTCAAAAACACTATTCTAGGGGCAAAATCGTAATTTTGCACTAAAACTGCCCGGGACCACCGGGACTCAAACAGATATTTCGAAACATGTAAAAATATTATTTTAAACCTCTGGGGAAAGTTTCGGGCTCAAACGGCACCTTTACCCGGGTAAAAACGCTATAGGGGTATTTTGGTCATTTTGATCCGAAACTGCAGAAAATGAGACTTTCGCCTCCGGAACCACTCAAGGGTCATTCAATCCCCTTCAAACATTGAGTTGACCCTTCGAGGACTGCCGGGTCGGCCATCCTTGAATTCCGGGCCGAAAATGACCTCAGGATGACGTTGTACTTGGGAGGATGTTACAAGTAACTTAGATGTAAAGGCTAGTTGGACGTAGGTAACTTAGATGTAAAGGTTGAACTTCCATCAAAGTTAGTAACAAGATTTCTTGCTTTCTTTTTGTTTTTTGGCTGACAAAATTAAGGACATCTGAACCATGAATACGATATTTCTCGACTAGCTATCCTTCATTTTTAATGTAATGTTGTTATTCTTTATTATTATTTTTAAGTGGGTTCGATGATGACACTTTCTGATATGTTTTTCAATGATGACAAAATTTCAGGCCATAGATGAAAAAGTGGACCAATTCATTGGGTGTAAGATCGTCTTCCTCAGCTAGTCAAGATGCTTAATACTATGATGATCATTCCATCCAAAGTGGACCAATTCAAGGCTATTTAGCTTTCACTTGAGACACTTTTTTTTGGTAGTTATGTTTTTTTAGTTTTCTCTTATGTTGTGTTGGAGATGATTTAATCACCACA
The DNA here is from genome assembly GCA_031216125.1 of Dalbergia cochinchinensis. Classification (NCBI taxonomy): domain Eukaryota; kingdom Viridiplantae; phylum Streptophyta; class Magnoliopsida; order Fabales; family Fabaceae; genus Dalbergia; species Dalbergia cochinchinensis. The sequence continues at coordinate 29,609,499 of CM062371.1, forward strand.
CATGGATAATGTATATTCATTTAAAACATGTGGAGGGCTAAGATTTAATCTTGAATTACAAGATTAAATCCTAGCCGTCCATTTTACATTCTTCTCCATGAAATAACCATTTATACTATATTATATTCATGCATTAATTACAAAGATCAACACCAAACCAAGCTTCACCAAAGTTATTCCACTCATTAATACCTACAAATCTAAATGATTGAAATCTCAATTTTCGTCAATCCTCACCCTAATATCTCACTTCCTCATTTCCTAAGGAAGGTTTGGGGCTTGAATTGGTGGCCTTGAAGTGAAGAGAAATCAATTGGAACACCTTTGGAGTATAAAGCTCTAAAGTTTCCAAAATAGGGTTCTTTGTGCCTTGTTATGAGATTTTGATTGTTTTTTTTCTTTCTAGATTTTGCTTGATTTGAACTGATGAATTCTAGTTCTAATGTGAGGTAACACCTAGATATTAATGTATTTGCATGGGTGAGGTAGTTTGGTGTTGTGGAAAAATCATTTTTGCTAAAGAGAAGTTGATACATGCTTGCTGGATTTTCAGTTCTGTTCCAAGCAGCAGATAATCATGAATTTTCTAGTATAATTGTAGATATTTTTATGAGTTAGAAAAAATATATGTTGAAGCTAACATCCTAGCTAGTTCCATGAATTTTATTGAGATTTGTTTTGGACTCTCACTACCTGAAAAAAATAATGGACCGAGCCTATATAGGTGCTATCTGAATTTTTAGTCTTGAAGTTACAAATTTATCTAATTTTATTACCATAGCAAATGATTGAATTATCACTTGAAATTTTTGCAGGTGTTGGAGACATCTTGAAGTTCAACCATGATTTTTATTCTGAATTTGTACAATCATTTGCTAGGGTAAAAAATTATGAGATTACAGTTCCGAGATGAGATTAGGTGGTCTTTGACCACTAAATTTATAGAATTTTGTTAACATAGTTAGAGAACTCTTTTTCCTTTGAAATTTTCATAAGACCGTAGGGATGCATTGAAGTGTCACATTACTAGAAAAATGCTACTTAGCGGTGATTTTTTAGTGGCGGTTTGCCTAACCGCTGCAATACTTTTGTTTTTTTTGGATGTTTATGTTTCTCGCCACAAATTAAAGTGAATAATGGTAGTTCACTACTGTATTAGCGATGGTTACTACATCTCGGAGGTTTAAACAACATGTAACTGTTGCTAATTGAAAAATATAGGGGGAAATAACATTTTAGACTGCGCGCAGAGGGAAGCAAAAATAAAAATGTAACCTTTCTTTCTTTGTGCTTTGTGTTAAAGGTTAACGAAACCTCACAAAATCTAACAAGAGCAAATAAAATCATCAAAACCCCTATCACCACTCTCTCAGATCTGAAACTCCATCCCCAACAAAAGGCTTTTCCTTTGTGCTGAAACTCCACCCTTCAGCGATGCCGCCTCTGCTATGCCTCCAGCAAAGCCATCGCCGCCTTGCAGATGCGCACGAAGGACTCCCAGAGCTTCAAGCAACGAGGAGCACCACCTTAGTGATGCAGCCTCTGTCGTGCCTCCAGCGATGCCGTCGTAGCCTTGCAGAGATGCACGAAGGGCTCCCGGAGCTTCACCATCTCGGGCGACCATCTCCGCTTCTTTCTTCTAGCCTTCCATCAGGTCCTGAAGCTTCACCACCTCAGGCGGTAGCCTTTATCTCCTCCATTTCCACCAAGTTCCCTATTTTCCTGTTGGATGAGATAAGAGCGATGTCTACTTATTGTCTTGTGTATTTTACCTCATTTATTTTCGTTCTTGCAATTATTTCAGTCTGTGCTTGCTGCTGGGTTATACAAATGCCTTTTTTTCTTTACTTTATTGGATTATTATTATTATTATTGTCATTGTTATTTTTTGGCTAAAATCAACAAGTTGGACTTTTTTTTTAATAATTTGGTTCAGATTTCATGGCGAAGCTAGTGGTGAGAGAGGGTTTCTTCTTGGACAATGGTAGCGACTCTTTAAAATCCAAGTTTATGGAATGCACGAGCATTGTTGAGAAATCTAGTGTTACTTCAGGGATAGGATTTTCTTAGATGTTTTTTGACGATAGTGGTAAGTTTGTCAACGATTTTAACTTACGCAATCTCGTTTCCTTGCTCTGTTATGGTGTCATTGTCAGCCGAATATACCGAAATTATGCTGAGTTCAAGTTGCTATCTGAATAATTATATGTTCAAATTGTTAGGTTCAAAAGCATTTGGTGGAATAGTTATATAAAACTTTTGAGTGATTAATGACAATGTGGATAAGATATTTATTCAAGGGCTAGCATACAATGAAGTTAAATATCATTGGTCTTGAAAAGCTTCTTGTATGGATCAATGCCTTGTTTCAGAGTAGATAGGAGTTTGAAAGTTGAAACAAATGTTACACTTGGTTAGTAATAAGCTAACCAAAGAAATTGCTAACCAAACAAATTGTGGATTTTAGTTTCACTAAGGAATTTCTGTACTTATTCCCCTAATCACGGAGCGATTAGTGCGCATTATCACTAAAATATGCATCATATATTTGCTACTTGCTTTCATCATGGAAATTGTTATTGGAAAAATTAAACTTCTATTTCTATTTGTAATGTAATGAATCAAGATTTGATGCAAAAGACAACTTATTTTTTCCCCCATTGATTTTTGATTCTGCATCTACTAGATATAAATGTTTAAGGGGTTAGTGACTTGGTGGTACATACACATGGTTCGAAACTTGGGGGGTAATGGATGATCGAGTTAGGGGAGAAAAGATGGGTCTTCAAGTTGTCAAAGTTGTGATATTAGTATGAGAATTGAACTGATTTATATATTTATTTATTTTTATTATGGCTTAGGGTTGAACTGGTTATTCTCAAGTTTTACTGTTGCTCATGGAAATTAATATGGGTTCTTGTCCTGTGGAGGCTTGTTCCATCATGAAGTTCGGCTATTGGTATCTAGTTGAGTTTATTGCCATTTGGCAAAGCATTTTGTGAGTTCAAAGATATAAATATGTATCAAATATTGGTAATTAACTTAGTACTGGGTGCTTTGTTCCCTTTGATTTTTTTTTCTTTCCTTTCATTGTTTCCCATTTCTTATTGGTCAATTAGCTAGATTAATGTTTTATTAGATTCACCTATTAGAAGAAGCTTGTTGCCTCTTTTTGTTCTTTTTTTTTCCCTATTCCCATTTTCAACATATGCTTTAATTAACTTTGACATTGTTTGCTTTTTTGGGCTTGGATATAGTTGTCGGTTCTCTAAAACTTGTGTAGTCAAGAGATGAAGAGGCTATTCTCTTAAATTTGGTATGGGAGAGGGCTTATATCTATTATATTCAAGATTGTCTCCTGATTGCCCCTACCTAAATATATACAAATTAGACTAGGTAGTCCTGTTTTATATAGTGTAGGTTCCTAATGCTTCAATTTCATCATATATCCCCTCCCTTGGAAGATGTTTCTTGGAGTTAGAGCATTCAATTTATCATCTAGTTGGACGTAGGTAACTTCGAGGTAAAGGTTGAATTTTCATCAAAGTTAGCAAGTAACAAGATTTCTTGCTTTCTTTTTGTTTTTTGGTTGACAAAATTAAGGACATCTGAACCATGAATACGATATTTCTCGACTAGTTATCCTTCATTTTTAATGTAATGTTGTTATTATATATTATTATTTTTAAGTGGGTTTGATGATGACACTTTTTTATATATTTTTCTGATATGTTTTTCAATGATGACAAAATTTCAGGTCCTAGATGAAGGAGTGGACTAATTCACCAAGCGTAAGACCATCTTCCTCAGCTAGTCAAGATGCTCAATACTATGATGATCATTCTAACCAAAGTTGAAAATGAATGCATCATAGCTCAAGGCTGTTTAGCTTTCACTTGAGACATTTTTTTGTGGTAGTTATGTTTTTTTTATTTTTCTCTTATATTGTGTTGGATTTGTTTAATTAGTGTCCCACATTATGTTGTGACATTTGATATACATTTTCTTTGTCTAAAAGTTTAAGAATTTTTTATGGAACATTCCATTTTGTTCATGATTGTTGACTACTAATGTTGTATAGCATACCAACTAGTGTTTTTGACTCGTATGATTCAAAATAAAATAATAAAAGCCGGAAAAAAATAAAAAGGCAGTTAACATTGAGCATTTTGTTGTGGTTCCAAACTGCCAGTAAAAATGGATGAAATATAGACAGCAGTATTTTGCTACGGTTCAAAACTGCCGACAAATATGATAATTTGGCACCAACAAGTCATTTCGCAATGGTTTTGAACCGTCGCTATATTATGAAAACCGCCTCAAAAAGATCTTGTGCCCCAACCATTGGAAGTTTTTGTGGCAGTTTTAAACTGCTGCTATAGATTTGTGGAATCACTGCCATATAAACCACCATGATAACTGCTGGAAAACCTTCTTTAGCGGTGGTCGTTCCAACGGTTGCTCCAAACCACCGCTAAATGGTTTAAGGACGTCGTTATCTATGACAGTTTTCAAAACCACCAGTAAACCTTTTTACTGTTGTTACAAACTGCCGGAAATCACATAAAAAACTGCTACTAAATACCATTTTTCTGGTAGTGTCATTGGCAATTTTTATAGCCTTGGAATTGATGGTTTGAAATGTAGAATAATTGTGCTACGAATATGTTAAATCTGCCATTCTACTAAAAATGAATTGATGCTTTGAATTGATGATATAATGACATTTGATTCAAGTATAATGTGTATGAGTGTATGCTATATGATTTAAAGATTGACTTATGAGGAATGAATAATTTATATGTCCTTGGAGTATGCATTGGTTAAAAGAAAAGCAATAAATGAATAAATCATATGTTTGAAGCATTAGGAAATTCATAAATGCTAATGCGTATAGTAATGTGATGCCTATATATGGAAGTTTGAGGATGATATATGTGCTAAGTGAAAAATAAAAGTTCTTTTTTGTATAAAAATGGCATGGAAAGGTCCCCTTTAAGATAAAAAGGGCACGGAAAAGTCCCCTTTAGTATGAAAAGGGCAGGGAAAGGTCCCCTTTATGATAAGAAGGGCACGGAAAAATCCCTACTATTATGTTAAGGACACGAAAAGATCATTGCAATTGCAATATGTATATGTATATTTTATTAAATTATTTGTCTTGAATGAATTTCTACGATCTTGAATGTCATAAAATACACATTTTACGTGATTGAATAATAAAAGAAACCCACTTTGAAGAATTGGTTTCTGAACTTTAAAATGAACCTTTGATATATTTTGCATGCTCCTATTTTTTTAATAAACCGAAGTGGCTAGGATGATAACGATGATATTAATTTTATTATATGTTTTGTGGAAATGCTCTACTGAGAATTGTATAATTCTAACCTCTATATGTTTCTATTTCAGTTTTGTCACCAGGTTGACATAGAGAACTATGGGGCTACTACACAAAAGGAATCAAGTTTCATTAGTTTAGTAATTGATGCTTTTATTATGTTGTACTTAGTTGTGTGTGTGTGTGTGTGTGTGTGTGTGTGTGTATAGTGTTATTTTTATCCAAGGCTTTGCTACTTCGGGTATTTTAATAGAAATGCATCAATATGCAATATTAGTACTCGCTTTACAATCTCATTGGTTAATGATGCACTTAAGTATGATGATATTTGGCTATGTAGCTCTTTTATGTGGATCGTTATTATCAGTAACCATTTTAATTATTACATTTCGAGAAGTCATAAAATTTTTTAGTAAAAGTAATGATTTGTATTTATTAAATCAATCATTTTCTTTTGCTGAGATCAAATACAAGAATATGAATTAAAGAAACAATGTTTTGGAAAAAACTTATTTTTTTTATTCTAGAAATTATTACAGGTCTCAGTTTATTCAACAATTGGATCGTTGGAGTTATCGTATTATTAGTCTGGGTTTTATCTTTTTAACGATAGATATTCTTTCAGGAGCAGTATGGGCTAATGAGGCATGGGGGTTATATTGGAATTGGGATCCAAAGGAAACTCGAGCCTTTATTACTTGGACCATATTTGTGATTTATTTACATACTAGAACAAATAAGAAATTTGAAGGTGTAAATTCTTCAATAGCGGCCTCTCTGGGCTTTTTTATATTTTGGATATGTTATTTGGGGATCAATCTATTAGGTATAGGATTACATAGCTATGGTTCATTTCCATCTAATTGAATTAAAGTGAGTAAAGGATCTGACAAATAAATAAAGCATATATATAAGAAATTATATTATTATCTACAAGAAATTTGATTATAGATATATGAATATATAAATAGAAAAATAAATATCCAAATATATAGAAACTTCGAATAAAATATATATATATATATATATATATATGTTTGTAATTATATTAGAGAACAGATATATATTAGCACTCATAAAAGAGCTTCTTTTTGTACTTGACTATGTATTAAATGAATGTTTTATTTCTTTGTTATATATGTTAATAGAACTATGACTTAGTTATATTTACGATTCGATTGAGCTTGTTCTAGATATTTAAGAAAGGTCCGCTAATTTACAAATAACAACTCTCGAGTTCGATGTATGACTTAAGGATGAGATTGTACTTGGGATGATGTTACAAGCATCATTCAACCATGAGCTGTTCATGTGCCCCTTAAGGACATCATGAAACATATTGCAATACCTTTCCTACTATAGTGCTATGCTCGAGTCATAACATTACAGTAAGTAGTCGTTACTCATAACTTATCTTATGGATTTTATATCATCCGAATTTCTATTACATTTCTTAGTTATTAATAATTCTTATCGATTTTCCAGTAATTGAACTAAGTTCCCTGCGATAGATTTTCAAGCTATTTTTATTACGCATCAATATTTCTTATATCTCTTTAATTCTTTTATCATAATAATATATTTTTTTTGTGAGCTTTTCTAGACTTTTACTAACTTTTATACCATCAACTTTTCAACCACCTTCCTAGGACAAAGTTCCTCTAAATTTTAGAAATGACAAACCAAGTCTTACTGTCCATTTTTCAAACTAAATCTTGCTTCCAATTTTTCAAGCTTTGGTCATTACACATAGCAAAAATCATTCAAATTAGGTTTTGCTGCCAATATTTTCTTAAGCTTTTATTGTTACATATTAAAATCATCTTTAGCCAATAGTAAACTCACGTATACATTTCAGCAAGTTCATAAAACTTGTGCTTGATGTATCTTCCATATCTATCACATTCAATACATGAAATTTCAAAGAAAAATTCTGATCCCTATAGGCATGGCTTCATCACAAATCAAGCAATCCTAAATCCTAGAATTTGGTTTCAGATTTTAGCAACATAACCTCAGCAAGTTCAAGCATTTATCTTAGCAAGATAGTAAAACATCATGGGGTAAAAGACTACAACAATTTCCTACCTCCCTCCAAGCTTTTTCTCTAGTTTTTTCCTTTCCAACAAACCTCAGCCCCACCTGTTTGCAGCCCCTTTTTGTGTGCTGTTGGTGGTCCAAAGAGCAGGGAAAGATACGGTCTTCAAATGATCTTGATGTAGAGAATATGTCTTTGAGCTAGTTTATAGTTTTGTGTAGAAATATTGTTTGTATAAAGAGTAGTTTGATGGGGTTTCTAAAGAGAAAGGAAATGAAAAAGAACATGGAACGTGAATGTGTCCGTGGGAAGAAAGAATTCTTTGTTCCTTTTTGATTTTATAGCTCACGTTACTTGGAGGCTAAGTAGTATTACTAGGATAAGTATTTCATTTTGCAGATCAATTTACCTTGTATCAGTATTGAAAATATCTATAGTTTTTTTTATTATTCTAAGTAACAATTTATTTAAGATATGATAATGTCCATTAATTGAGCCAAACTCAATGTTTCAGTATACTAGTTATTACTATTTCGATGTACAACTTATCAAATCAGTAGCCAATTGACATAAAAATAATTTTATTGGGTAAAATTATACTTTTAACATTATCCTATTTTTTTTGTTGTCCTAATATTATTTATAAGATACCATCCTATATTACTGATTAAAATATTATTATTCTAAATTATTTTATTTTAGAATCCTTATGTTGTTCCAATCCTAACTGTGTCGGCCAAAATTTTTAAAATCCCTACTGAGTACTCACAATTAATTATTTTATCAGAGAAAATATAAATAGACTAGTTGTTACACATATCTTGCATTCACTTGGAAGACCTAATCCTTCAAGCCCTCTTAACTGTGGGCTCATGCTCGGGCTGAATGTAGAAGATTTTCAACATATACAAATTCACAGCACATAAGTAATTATATATAAGCATATAATTAAATAATATAATCATATATTTTAACAAAAGCTAATAAATCATAGAATTGCCTTCGATCATGACTCTCTGACATCTACTGGAATGTTAGTCCATGTAGGCCATGGATGGTTATACCGAATTTGTATAACCTCCATGATCTTGTAATGAGCCACTGCAAATGGATGAAAACTATTACATAGATAAAATAATAAAAAAAACAATGAAAATATTTGAAATATCATAAGCAATGTAAAATTAGAATGTAATAAAAAAACATGTTTCAACTTATGTATCTTTACCATCCAGCCTAATCTAGCGGAGCAATCTACCATCAAGCCTAAGTGGTCTGCCATCTAGGCTGAGGAGCCTCCCATCCACATCTTGTGCCTGTGAACCAGTTAAGGAAGGAGTCTGATCAGATATGGGGCTGGGAGTTGGGTCAGTGGTTGGGCTAGGGGCAGTAGTTGGGCTAGGGGCGGGGTCACTGATGTAACTGGGTTGTGAGTGTAAATATGAGGGAAGTAGGGGGCCGATATACCCAAGAGTGGGTATCATCCTGAAGGTTGGGGTGCTGGCAGTAGGGATTGTGTAAGGCCCCGATTTTCTGTCTGAGTGAAAAATGACCAAAATGCCCCTGAGGTCATTTTCGGCCCAGAATTCGAGAATGGCCGGCCCGGCAGTCCTCGAAGGGCCAACTCAATGTTTGAAGGGGGTTGAATGGCCCTTGAGTGGTTTCGAAGGCGAAATTCTCATTTTCTGCTGTTTCGGGTCAAAATGACCAAAATACCCCTATAGCGTTTTACGCGGGTAAAGTTGCCGTTTGAGCCCGAAACTTTCCCCAAAGGTTTAAAACAATGTTTTTACATGATTAAAAGTGCTTGTTTAAGTCCCGGTGGTCCCGGGCAATTTTAGTGCAAAATTATGATTTTGCCCTTAGAATAGTGTTTTTGAACTTAATGATGTAATTAAGCAAACCTAAGCAATATTAAGCTCTAATCAAAGATTAATTAATTTCCATAATTAATCTAGAGTCAAAATAAACTATTAAAATTAATTAGAACCTAAAATTTCCTAGATTAGATTTAAATCTCTTTTTAAAACTCAAGATTTCACTCTTGGAATCTTGAATAGTGTTTTCTCTCTCCAATTCCTTAAATCAAGGAATTGTGTCTAGAATTGTTTATGCACTAAAATGAGTTTATAACTCACTAATGATGCAAGACCACTCCTTAAACATGTCTTGGCAACCTTGATTACCCATTTTCTTACCTAAACACTTTCTTACAAATTCCTAATCTTAATCCTAATCAAAGATACACCTAAACATAACTCTAAACCACAATTAAAATGCAAGAAAACCCTCCCCATGGCTGATGCACTTTCGGCCCCCTCTCTCTCATTTACATCACATGTTGATTTGTTTCTCACTCAAAGAACCAAGCTTGAGCCATACCTTGAACCATACCTCACCATACTTTGAACCATACCTCACCATGCCTCAAGATCACAACATCTCACCTCATGGACCTCATGGGGCTGCTCTTCTTGGCCGAAACCTCCTCCTCCCTCTTGCACCTTGCATTTGTTTCATTTCTCTATAAATAGTATGCTTGGGTGAACTTGCATCATTTTGGGTTCATTTGCTAAGTGTAGGTTTTCAAAGAGCACTTCAAAGTTTTCTTTTCTCTCAAGTTCAAGTGTTCAAGTTCTTCAAGTTCCTCATCCTCTTCTCTCATCCCAATCTTTAAACCACTAGGTAGGGATTTTCTTTCAAGTATTTCCTTTACTTAAGTTCTTACTCTAGTTATGTGCTTATGGTTTCTCTTGAGTCCTTTTAGAACTTCTTTCCCTCTTCTTTTTCTTCATCATTTTCAGCCATGGGCCTTTGAAGACAAAGGAATGAGAGCTTGTTGATGAGGTTTCGTGGTGGTGATGTCCATCACTTGAACAATCTCTAAAGCTTGATCTTTGTTCTAAGTTAAAGATGTTTTTAGTTTTTCTTCTTGAACCTTGAAACCTTTCACTTTGATGATGTTTTAAAATGATTACATGAACCCAATGATGAGGACTCATGATGTTGATATTAATGCATCATCAAGATCATGGTCTCTAGAGTTTCAAATGTTTCCTTTTTTTCTTAAAAGTTTCGGTTCCTTTTCCTTTTCTTTCCCCAAATTTTTGGCCATGTTGGCCAATGAGGTTCACCATGGCTTGATGATGAGAGCTTCTAGATAATGACTATGTGTTCATCACAATGAGGCCTCTAGAGCTTGAGTTTTAATGAAAATGTTATTTATGACCTCATTTCAAGGAAAGAAACTTTGTGTTCTAAAGAACCCTTGAGGTTCACTCTTGTCGTCACTTTATCTTGTCATGATAAGTTTGGGTTGAGGTTTAAGTTCCTTTAAAGTCTTGTATGAGCTCTAATAAGAAATAGAACGGATTAACATTCATATTTAAATTAAAGCTTATGCATTACATATTTACTTTGAGCTTTGCATTCATATTTATTTTCCAAGCCATCACTTAAAGTTAAAGGATAAAGAATGGAGTGCACCTCATATTTACATTCTTGTCTAGCATATTTACTTTTCATCACTAAAGAACATAAAGATTTAAAATGAGAGCATGCACTATCACCTAACTAAATCTCAAAGCCTTTCTATTTCGGCCTTAAAGTCGATTGTTGCTGGGCCTAGAGCACTAAAATAAAGAAATGAACTTGCATATTTATATTTCAAGTCTTGCATATTTATTTCAAGCCTTGCATATTTATATTTCAAGTCTTGCATATTTATTTCAAGCCTTGCATATTTATATTTCAAATCTTGCATATTTACTTTAAGCTCTCACTTTACTTTGTAATGAAGAATAAAAATGAAGTGCATAGCATGTTTAAATTATGTCATCACTTAAAGACCTTAGAGCTCAAAAACTTGCCCATTTTATCTCAAGTTGAAGTTTAATGTGGGAGCATTCTTTGGATGCATAATTTCGGCCATGTAGTGATGATGAACTTGGAAAGAGATTCATCTAGCTACAAGGGCCAACAATCTAAGTTTTAAGATTCTCTTTATGCCTCATGAATTTTATGAAGTTAAGACTAACAAGGTTTATGAATTTAATCCTCTTTTAAGGAGGGATCAAGTTGGTTACTGACCTAAGGGTATTCTTAGCCTCTTAACAAAATAAAATGGTTTGCAAAAGAGTTTTAGAAGTCCTAAAAATGGTTCCAAGAGAAACTAGCAACTTATATGTTTTAGAAATATCAAGTTATGCATCTTTTTGGGACTTGATGTTTCGGTTCTGCCATGATGAGTTCGCAGCTGTATGATGATGTTTTGATTTGTTAGAATGTGTGAAAATTATGTATGATGAGGTAGGAACATTTCTATGCATGATAGGAGAGAAACTAGCTTTCTAGAAAAACTGCAAAGTCAAGATTTAGCATAGTTTTAGCCTATTTATTTTTGGATACTGCCCAAACTGTTTCAATGGGAATATAATCAGATTAGGATTGTTTAATCATGAAAAATTTGGTTACAATTGAAGTAGGATTGAATTTTAGCACCTATAGAGAAACTAGTAACTAGAAAACCGTAAAATCGCAATTCTAGAACTCTTAGAACATTTAATTTTTAGAACCTGTCCAGAAACCTTATAATGTAGTAAACATGGTATATAATTAGTTTTTAGGCATAGGAATGCCTCATAATTGGTTTAGGTCGAATTTATAGTGCCTTAGGTGGAGACAGAACCAAGAAAGGGTCTAAAACGTAAGTTCTAGAACCCTGTAATTGTAAGTTTATAATGCTGCCCCTAAGGAATGGTGTTGCCTAGATTTGTTAGAGAGCATAAATAATAGTAAGATTTGTCAGAAGAGAATCCTTAGGTGCATTAGAGGCTAATAGAAAATGATAGATTAATTACATCACAAGTTTAAGGCCCGTAAGGGTCAAAGCATAAGATACTGTAGGACCAAGAGCACAATGAATTTTTAATGTTGCTTGTGAACGTATGAGAATGATTATGTGAATGCATGAAATTATGATGGAGGATACATGTTTGATTGACTTAGGTGGCATAAAGCAGAATTTGGAAGAAATTCGGCATCTTCTTGATTATCTTTGAATTTCTGACAAATTCGGGGACTTAGAAAGTTTTTGAGAAACCTATGAGATTTTAATTATGAGGTACTAAGATGAGTTCCCGGATGACACCGGTTCGACCGAGCACCTCCAGAGAACTCATGTGACATCGGTACCAAGATGAATTCTTGGGTGACACCGGTTCGGCCGAGCACCCCCAAGAAATGCCCCCTAGCCCATATTGGATAAGTCGGGATTATGTTTATGATTATGATATGCTTATCGGGATTGATAAGTAAGAACTAGTGATGACTAGTTAAAGTATGAGCTCATAACCTAGAGATGTGACACGTTCTGAGTGACACCGGTTCGGCCGAGCACCCCCAGAGCGATTGTCTTTTAGGGTGGCCTATGAGGAAGTAAAGTATGATGTTTATGTCACAAAGTTTCCCATATGAGACTTTAATTGCCACTTTATACCACTATTATGATGTTCTTAAAGTTACGATTATTATTCTTGCATTAAGTAGAGCCATGCATACATTCTTTAATATGTTGCATCCATGATATTAAGAATCATACTAAAATGAATGGACCTTGGCTAACTATGTTTCAAAGCTTAAAAGTGGACTTAATGCATGCTCTCTTATTTTGTATACTAAACCCAAGGTTCTTGAGGATGTAGATGATGACACCTAGGTAGTAGGAGGCCCTACTGAGTTTCTTTAGCAAGATTTTCACCCCCTCTATCTCTTTCTTTCTATCACGTCTTCATATGGTGACGTTCGTAGTTTTTTGTGGACAACCCAACGTGGGAGATGCATCATGATCCGAACCACGGGTCATACCATTTTGTGGGTCGCTGCGTCGTTCGTGTATTTATGTTTGTTGGACGACCCTTTAGTTACCCGGTACATAGTCATCGATTCTCTCCTGTCTCACCCTTCGGCGACGACTTCATGTTCGAGCGTGCACGCCCTCGAGAGGAGCGGATCCGCCACACCCCACCGACAGCTTCTACCATCTGGGACTACCCACAGTATGTGCCCCACTCGCCCTCATCATTCTTTGAGACGGACCCTTCGGAGGACTCTGCCACTCAGGTACCCTCCGAGGGATCCTCCCCCACTGTGCCGATGGACGTTGGGGAGGGTAATGAGGCTTCTGTCGCTCAGCTGGTACGTGGAGGACGGGTGAGGATGATTCCCCGCCATGGAGCTCATGCCCGACTGATGCAGCGCATAGCCACCCCGACCGAGATAGCCCAGTAGATCGAATACATCCCTCCTTTCCAGAGAGGCCCGCAGTAGGAGACGACCGTCGCAGCTCTGGTGCTCGAGCTTTGACTAGGCTAGGATAGCCTTCTTTTGTCTTTCGGCTATCTATTTGTAGGAGCACTAGAGTTAGGAGAGTTTCTTTTTATGCCTTTTGTTGTACTTTCGTTTTCCATGTATTTCTATTCCAGTTGTACCAAACTAAGTCCCACTTTACATAAGTGGGCATATTATATTATATAAATATGCAGTTCAGTTCTATTGTGATGTGCCCCTACTTGCTTTATGTTATGATGTTATGAGATGCTTGCTTTATTTCCTTCCATGCTTTATTATTTATCGTGTCGTGCGGCTCTTACTTTGCTTTTATAATTTAAAAACAAAATTACCAGTATTTCCACTAATTATTTTAAAGTAACAAGGAAACTATGACGTAACAGACTAATAATTAACCTAAATGTGTTCTAGAGTATTGGGTTAAAAATTAGGACGTTACAGATTGAGATAGAGGTGGTGGGAGGGGTGGTGGCTGAGAGGGTGATGGGTAAACTGACATTTCGAGGTCGACCTCTGCCTCTACTAGCTATACTGAAATAATTAAAAATTCCACAAAAGAGCATTAATTAAATTAGGAAATTTCAAATAATTTCATAATAATATTGCATATAATAATGATTACCTTAGTTAATCTGAAAGTGCAGGGCTATTTTCATCATTGCTTTGTTATGGATCACTAGCTGAATCATCAGTACTACCATCACTTATTTCATCTTTGTGATTTGTAATTGGGTGGTTACTTATGTATTCAATTATGTCAACTTCCCCAGTAGTCAATGTAAGAGGGTTTTCAAGATTGTCTGCATTGATTACTGCCCTTAAAAGGGGTGGATCTTCCACTTGATAAGCATCTTTAACAGTATCTTCCTCTATTTCAATCCTACCTCTTGGTTTTATCTTGTTCACAACCCTCCACTGTGACATACTTTTCCCAGGATAAGACATATAATACACTTGTCTAGCATTTTAGGTTGTAATTAATGGCTCATAACTTCTATATCTTCTAACATGATTAATTTCAATGATTTTGTAATTGTTATGTTATCATGTCCTAGTAAGTCAGGTCATACCATTCATATTTGAATAGGACATGTTTATTTGTGGGCTCACCCACGTGCACAAACTCAAGGATTTCCTTAATGACACCATACCAATCACATTCTTCGTCCCTAGTATCGCCTTTAACACAGACACCAGTATTGTTTGTTTTTTTCCCCACACCCCAACTTACAGCTTTATTTTCTGGCTCCCAAGCTAAATTAAACAAATAGGGCATGTTACACCATTATTTTTGTTATGAACCTACATACATGAAGTTTGAAACATCAAACTGACTTGTATAAAACAAAATTAATAGATAAGAATATATTGGGTTACATAATCTTAAACAAGTGGATTTACATGTAATCTAAACCAGTCCGGTAATTATTAAAGAGAATCTTGACTGTGCAGTTACTTAAAGTATCTGTTATTGAAAATATATTTTAGGTTATTTTAAAAATGCATAACATCACACTTTCACCTAAAAAAAAGGATTATTGACTTACAATCTGAATGGTTGCACCTCATCATAATTTATCAAAATATGTAAGTGTGTAGAATTCCACTCCTCAAAAGTTAGCCATCGAGGCACGCTTTTTCTAGCGGCTCGATTGGGTTGATTGAATATAGACAAAGTTGGTGGAATAGAACACTGCCCTCCATCATTGTTATGACCTACCCGAGTTCTCCTACATTGAATATGAGGCTGAAAGCAAAATGAGCAGAAATTTGAAGTTTCTTTTGCTAGATAAGCTTGATATATTGATCTTTCCACTTGAGGCTTATTCTTCATGGTTCTTTTAAACCCTCATATTTCTCTTTCAAATGGATATATCCACCTGTATTGAATCGGTCCACACACTTGTGCTTAATATGCCAAATGTATGGGCAAGTGTTCTATTGAGTCAAAGAACCTGGGAAGAAAAATTCTCTCTAATTTGTAGAGAATTATGGGAATATTTTTTTCCATGACAAGTAGATAATCAATCCTGAGACTAAAAGAGCATAAATCCTTGAAATACTAACTCAGCTTGGTTAGGAGCTTCCGGACAACATTAGGTAGTTCTTTGAATATAATTGGAAGCAAACACTCTATGAAGCATAACCATTGATCATTCTCAACTCTTTCAGCCACTAACAAAAAGGTTATTTTTGATAGGAACTCAAAGCATATTTGGTCTTTGATTTATATAAATGACCATATTTTCATTCTTGTAAATGCAAATCAGGTCACGTACAATACTTAGCCAGATCATGCCTTGCCTTATCATTGTCTTTGGTTTGATCTGTATCCAATACAGTATTCATAATGTTGTCAAACACATTTTTCTCAATATTCATGACCTATAAACAATAATGTACCAAATTATCTTTCCAGTACGATAACTCCTAGAAAATATGTTGTTTTGTCCAATTATGGTAATACCCCATAGCCTAATACTTGTACTACGTTTCCGACTTCTATTATTTTTGGGAAATCCTTAACTCGATCCCATATTTTGTGGTCACTTAGTCTTACTGGAGGCTCATCATGTTCAACATAGTTAATTTTAAAGCCATATTTACTTCACCTATATGGATGATCAAAATCTAAGAACCTTCTATGACAATCAAATCAAGAGTTTTTTCCTCCATGTTTCAAGGCAAATGCTTTAGTATCCTCCATGCAAATTGGGCATGCAAATTTGCCTTAGGTCATCCATCCTGATAGCATTCCATAAGCTGGAAAATCATTGATGGTCCATATTAATGCAGCTCTCATTATAAAATTTTGCTTTGTTGAAATGTCATAAGTAAGAACACCCTGGCACCACAACTCATTAAATTCATCAATTAGGGGTTGAAGATACACATCAATCTTAGCTTTTGGATTATCAGGGCTTGGGATTATACATGTTAAGAACAGATAAGGATCTTTCATGCACATGTTAGGAGAGAGATTGTAGGGCATAACAACTATGGGCCAACAAGAATAGGGTTTGTTAAATTGGTTATTCGAAGTAAATCGATCTGAACAGAGTCCCAATGCAACATTTTGCGGGTCAAAAACAAAATTAGGATATTGTTGATCAAACTTTTTTCACACTTCACCTACATGGATGATCGAAATCTAAGAACCTTCTATGACAATCAAATCAAGAGTTTTTTCCTCCATGTTTCAAGGCAAATGCTTTAGTATCCTCCATGCAAATTGGGCATGCAAATTTGCCTTAGGTCATCCATCCTGATAGCATTCCATAAGCTGGAAAATCATTGATGGTCCATATTAATGCAGCTCTCATTATAAAATTTTGCTTTGTTGAAATGTCGTAAGTAAGAACACCCTGGCACCACAACTCATTAAATTCATCAATTAGGGGTTGAAGATACACATCAATCTTAGCTTTTGGATTATCAGGGCTTGGGATTATACATGTTAAGAACAGATAAGGATCTTTCATGCACATGTTAGGAGAGAGATTGTAGGGCATAACAACTATGGGCCAACAAAAATAGGGTTTGTTAAATTGGTTATTCGAAGTAAATCGATCTGAACAGAGTCCCAATGCAACATTTTGCGGGTCAAAAACAAAATTAGGATATTGTTGATCAAACTTTTTTCACACTTTACCTTGCAATGGATGCGTCATCACACCATCATCCCTCTGATTTTCATTATGCTACATCATATGAGAAGCTAAGTGCATTGACACATAGAATCTAGGGGTTAAGGGCAGACAATGCATTCCTTTTTGAGGGACATCCTTATACCTCCCACTTCCATGTCTCTTGGGTTTCAATCTAGGCTCTTGGCAGAACTTATACTCAGTTAATGAAATATCATCTTTATAATAATGCATGCAACCTTTCAAGTAGCAGTAAATCTTTATTTCTTCAACCCAAGTTTAGAAACTAGTTTTTAAGCTTGATAAAAAAATTTTAAAATTACATCGGGATTCAGACTTAGCTCACTTTTCAGTGCAGCCCATTGATCAATAGAACTTTGGCTTTGATTCCCTTCAGATTAATTATGATACCTAGTATATACATGGCAACAGATAAGTTTTATACGGTCCTAGGGTCCTTTGGGATCCACCCGTGTTATCGGGAAAGCCCGGGATGGGTGGTGAGCCAAGGGATGTAAGTTGGGAGCTGCTATTGTAGAATTCTGCAGAACATCCTCGCTACAGAGAGCAGGTGGGCCAGAAGTCTCACTGCAGTGAGCTATTTTCACTTAGCGAGTGACAACTTCTTTGGGCTCGTTGCAGTGAGCACTGATGACAGTGGAGTGCAAAATGAAGTAGTTTCATTTAGTGAGCCCCCAACCCTTTTTAAAAACTCCAATGTCCGAATTTTAATCCAATTTTTGAAACCCTTTTCTCCAAAAGCCCTTTTCTCTTTTTCTTACTCAATCCTACTCCATTCCTTCTCCTTCCAAGATCAAAGGTAAGAGATTCATGGGTTTTTGTTATCTCCCTCTTCCCCACCATGTAACCTAGAGTATGAGAATTATTGTTTCTCTCATTGTTGTTAAGTAGGGGGACTCCTCCAAATTTGTTAGAGCTATGTTTGAGCAATTTAGAGGTTGTTAGAGTCTAATCTTGTTTTTGTGGCTTTAATAGAAGATATTGGTGCCATTTCCACTCCCCGGAACGTAGTAAGTGTTGACGCCACTCTTTCTTCTCCTCCAGGTGAGTGGATTCATATCCTATGATCCTGATGTTGATTATTAGAGTTATCTTTTTCCTAAATGGTAGCATGATCGCATGATTCGGAGAATATTTCAAGAGATTAGAGATTATGGATGGTTTTACAAATTTATGAAAGTAGTTGTTTCCAATAAGAGCACAAAATAATTAGTTTAAATCAAACTTGTGGGACCATTATTACTAAATAATTTTATTAAAGAGCTAGAGTATAATTATGACTTGATTGGAGATTTTATGAATTACCACGATGATTTCAAGGGTAAAAAAAATCATGTATTATAGAGTTTTATGCCCAGAGAAATGTCAGAGTAGCGTTTTAAAGAAAAATAATATGTTTTATGAATTAGAGGCTAGATGGTAGCTATAGATAAAAAGACAGTGAGTTAATGGCTGGACCTCGATTATTGATCTTATTATCAAGTTGTCCTAAGAGGACAATCTCATAGAGTAGAGAATAAAACCTAGTTAGGTCTCCAATTTAAATCCTAGAAGAATCATAGAGCAGAGAACTTAATACATTATGATTGGCATGCATAGCTAGAGAATATATACGCATATGTTTATATCATTATGAAATGCATAATCAGAGATCCTTATTTCTTTAGTAAAGTACTCACATTTATGTTTTATTAGAGATTTCTAGCTGTATTGATATTATGTTATAAATACAAATATGATGTTATAAATACGAATATGATTCAAGAGTTAATGTATTAACCAAGTTTTGATGATCATCTATATAATTATTTATCTTTGTTATTGTCCCATGAGAGGGTTATGGATGAGAGCTTGCTTATTGAGTTTTAGATAAAACTTACCCCTCATCCTTCTTCCATTACAGGTACATTAGTTACTGTGGGTTCCCCTCTTCTACCTTTTCCCCCACAGTAGAACATATTCCAATTAGCAAGCTTCACTTTGAAGTGATTTTTTTGCATTTTTTTATATATAGAGTGTTCCAGTGTACATGGTAAGGAGGGTCCCGGATCATAGAGATAGATTTGCATTGATTTATCCTGATTGTTTTGTATTTATATGATCATTATTTTCATGGATTTCCTTTTGTGTAAAGAGAGCAACTCATATACTTTGAAGCACAGAGACATATATTTAGAGTGTGGAAATGAAATTGCTGTGATGATTAGATTTTCTAAAAGTCAGAGAATTATGAGAGTCTGGTTATAATATGCTATTGATGATGGTTATGTTTTCAAAGAACCAAAGATTTATCAGAGATGGAATGATGTTTTATAAACAGATTTTATTATTAAAATATGAATATAGAGACTCAGATGTCACTTTCTTGCATGAGGATGAGATTCCTCACGTGCTAGTTACGTTCCCAAATTGGGTCATGACAAAGTGGTATCAGAGTGATACGTTTCCCTGCATGTCACTGGAGCAAGTGTCTACAATTAGCACGACATTTAAATGGAAGCACGCCCATTTGCATTAATGAAGCATTACTTGAGGCCTTTAGAGTGGTCAGTCATGTCTAGGTTCATAGATAGAGTCTTGTCTTTCTTTCAAGATCTACGTCTTATCCCTTGAATTCATGTTCTTTCAGATTCAATATGTCTCCCCTATGTCGTCCTTCTTCACATTGTCGCCACTGTAATAGCAGATCTTCTATCCTAGAGGCTCGTTTTTGTAACACCCTAGTAATTAACCAGATACACCTAGGTTGAATTTGATTAATGACTAGACTTTACTCCTTGCTTTGGTTCTTTCTTCATAATTTGAAAATACTTAGTGAAATTACGAGCCATTTTTTTTTTTAAACACATAATTGAAAACGTGAGCCGAGTACAATGTGAACGAGTAAGCGGAGTATAATAAGACGTTTAAGAATATATCACATCATATCACTTAGGCTCTATCATATAACATCCATAAGCACATTATAGCATATATTTACATACAATAACCTCACTCAAAGGGTGGGTTATGTTCATACATCATTATCTTATGCAAACCCATAAAAGAAAATATACTTAAGGAAATACATGCCCCTAAACTAGATAACTCCATAAGCCGGGAAGGTTATCCTAAAACTAGGGTGCATGATCACACATAAATCTACTAAGAACCCTCTATGGCCACTGTCCTGGAAATGGGGGAATAAATCCGATCCATTGATGAGCTCCTCGGGAGGGACACACGAGATGCACCAGGGGGGTCGCATGGATGGCCTTCTTGCTAACCTCGGCTGAACAACTGTTTCCTCACTACCCTCTCTTACACGTGTGGGGTAGGAGCGAGCTCTCAGAATATACATGAGTAGGAGTGTCCTCTGAAGGATCAGTTTCAGAATATCTCGTCTCGGGAACATACTCTGGAAATCTATGGACAGCAGATGAAGCGGGATAAGAACGTAACATCCTTTCATCAAGTGGACGTGCATGTTCGAAAACCATTTCATCGCCATAGGGAGAAGTAGAAGAAAATCGATAACTAGGGACAGGATGTGCAAATGGATGACCTATGTAAATAAAAACACGAACTGCGCACCTCCCTTCAAAATGATACGAGCGATGCACCGGATCATAGTGAAATTCCCAAGTAGGGGTATCAACGAACAGGACGAATGTCGCCATCTGAATCTGGAGACAATGACGGAAATAAAGAAAAGGGAGTGAGAATCTTGCTAAAGAATTCTCAATGAAGGTACCTCCTTCTACAGTGTCATCATCAAAGTCCCGAGGAACCTCGGGATTATTCTAAAATAGTGAGCATGCAAAGATTCATTTTAAGTTCGGACAAATACTTAACCGAGGTTCGTCAATTTTTAATCATGCGTCTTATAATGCATCATAATCTTAACATGTCATATTTACAATGAACTTTTCCTTTATCATTACATCATTTCCCTCATCATCATTATCAAATAACATGCATAAAAGAACGTCATATAATATTAGCTACATGTGGACATAGTGCACATATTTCATTTCTTTAGTGCCTTAGGTGACTTAAAATCTTATCATCATCATTATTTTCCTTAGGCCACCCTATACTCCACCCTCTTGGGAGTAATTTAGGTTATGAGCTCATACTTTACTAGTCGTCACTAGCATATACTTATCCCTTTTGATAAGCTAAAGTCCCGACTCTACCCTTTTGAGAGAACGGGTTAGGGGGCTAAAATCACCTTTTCACCCCCTATAGTCTGATGGTTCCAAAGGATCATTTTCTTATAAGTTTAAGTCACCATTAAATCTTTGCATGTTATATCATAATACAATTCATAAACATCATAACATTTTCTCATTTATAGTCTTAAGCTAGAATAATATATATCAACTGTAATCATGCATGTAGGAGATTCCCAGGAAAGAGAGGTGGGTCACAATGGACACGTTTAAATACCAAGTCTTTCCTTAGCCAGAACCTTTCCAAATTACACTTTTACAATGATACACTTTCTTCTAGCAACAAAGGTAAATTTTACATAATAAAGAACATTTCATGTATAAGCATTCTCATTATTTGCAACGGCAACTATAACATGCAAGCCAGGAAATCATTCAATAAGCATCCAATCCTTACATAGAATTATCAATTATAGAACTAATTAGTTACTAAACCAATTATGAATCATTCTCTTAACAATAAACCATAATTATCACAACTTCAATCATATCAAATCATTATCACACATTGATACTAAACTCAAATCAGTGGCCGAATCATGAACCTCATGCAATTACATAGAATCATATTTTAAGTGCATATAAAATACTAGTTCCCCGTAAAATCCTTGCAAAGCCTTAAAACTCATTTAGAAACTAGTTCTTTTGTCAAATTTGGGAGGATCTTTACAATTAAAATTCTCACTTAAGATAAAAGGAGTAAGTCTTGAGCTTTAGAGATTTAGGTGACATCTTAGAATTATAAACATGCTATGCAACCTTATTTTAATCTTATCTTTATAAGGTGATAGCTTGGAATTATAAACATGATATGCAATTCCATTTCTTTATCTTTAAGATTTAAGGTGATGACTTGAAAATTAAACATGATGCAAGAACTTGAAATATAAACATGATACAAGAAACTGGAGCGAAGTGTAATCCGCACAGGACCATAGAGAGGAGAAGAGAATATTAAGAAACCGGAGCGGTAGTCCGCACAGGACCAGTAGAGGGAAAAGAGAATATTATTATTACATCTTTTTAAGCTCCAATCTCAAGACTTTTTAAAGAATAAATTCTTTAACTCCAATAATCATATTTCTTTGCTTGTGACATATGGGCAAGTCTTTGAGCTCTAGGATCTTTAGGTGATGGCATAAAATAAACATGTCATACGTTGATTCTTTTAGCCATTATAAAATATAGTGAGGGCATAAATTAAATATGAGATACAACCTCTTTATTATCTTGAAAGATTAAGTGATGACTTGAAACATAAACATGAAATACAAGCTTGGAATTTAAACATGAGAAATGCAAGTTCATTTATTCATTCTTGAAAATTTAGTGATGACATAGAAGGTAAACATGGTTATGCAAAGCATAAACTTAATCATGGATACAAATTCATTTTGTTTCTTTACTAGAGCTCCTTCAAGACTTTAAAAGAATTATAAATTCAACCCAATACATATCTTAACAAGAAATAAAACATAAAAGGAAAATACATCTTTCAAGTTCTAAACTAAAAATCTTTGTTTTAGCATCATAAAGCATTATTCTTTAAAGTTTTGCATCAAGTGGAATTTTCAAGCTTTAGAGGCCTAACTTGTGATGGATTTACAATCCACCCTCAAGGTCCTCATCATCAAGCCATCATCTTAGTTTCACCTAGGCCATATGGTTGAATTGGTTAAAGAAAAATTGAAGAGGAAAACCAAAATGAAAAGCTAAGGTAAGTTCATAATTTCATCATTTTGAGCTAAAAACACAACTCCTCAAAGCATAGAAATAAATTTAGAAACTACTCCCTACCTAATCTGAGTTGAAGAAGAGGAAGAGAACTTGGTTTCTTGAAGTGAAATGAAACAAAATCTCTTTGAAAAAATTGAAGAAAGAATTCAGCCAAAGAGGAGGAAGAAAGAAAGTTTTTGGTGCTCTTAAAAACTAGTTATGAACCAAGCATTCCAAGACCACTCAAGCAAGCCTATTTATAGAAGATTTTGAGGCTTCTAATTGGCCAAAATGATGAGGTAGTGGACGGAATTTTGCAGGAGAAATAAGGGAGGAAAAATCATTTTAGACAAAGTTGTATGAAATTAAGGAATTATGTCTCTTATGGTGACATTTTGGCATTTTGTTTTAGTGCAACTTTTGGCAATAATTTAGCTGCATAATGGCATCAATAATTTCATCCATTACAGCCCAAAGAAGTGAAATTTGTGTGTTCCGTACATTATTTAGGTGTAGGCAAGGTATTCATGTAATTTAGAGAATTTACGGTTAAGGGTTTAAGTGAATTAGTAAGCAATTTAGGTGTTTTTGAGCAATTTTGGGTTCTAATCAATCTAAATACATAATTTTGACTCTAGATTAATATTTAGAATTTAATAAGCTTTAATTTGAGCCTAATATTGCTTAGGTTTCGGTATACGAATCAAAAATCCCGAAATTCGCAAAACTGCCCAAAAATAGGGGCAAAATCGTACTTTCACTTAAAAACTGTCCGTGGCCACCCGAGCTTAACCAATGGTTAATCATGGCTTAAAAACACATTTTAAAACATTTCAGTGAGGTTTGGGCTCAGTCGGCACGCACATCGGAGTTAAAACAGCCGCATGGGCGTTTTGGTCATTTCGCGCGTCGGAACTCAAAATTGAGATCCTTCTGCTCTATTAACACACATAACACAAACAATCCTTTATTATCCTCAAAATATCCCCTTGAGAATAGGTGGGGCCCACGATCCTCATTTTCTGAGTAAAATAACTTCAGGGGCATTTTGGTCATTTTATACGTACAGAAATTCGGGATTTGCGACTCTCGCATGAATCGTACCTAACCTCTCTTCTAATGTTATATTCCTTTATTGAGGATTGTTCGGCCTCAAATCTTATGTAATAATTACCTACGGTAATTCGGTAATTGAGTAATTTCTAATGACAGTAAAATTATAGTAAAAATTGGGGCGTTACAGTTTTAGGGCTTTAAAGTAAGCTTTGGCCACCCTTACGAGAGCATTGACCAGGTAGACTGAGCTTGAGCTTCAGCCAACCCCGATTCTGACACCTCAGGTTCAGACAATAGTCAAAGATCCAGACGACTCAGCATTAGAGCGCTTTAGGAGGATGGATCCACCCACCTTCTAGGGGTGTCTCACGATAGAGGATCCTTAGATATTCTTCCAAGAGATAGAGAAGATCACTAGAGTCATCTATTGCTCTTCTAAGAGAGCAACAGTACTGGCTGGTTTCCAGCTAGGAGGCCAGGCAGGTATCAGGTATAATAAGTTCCTTCAGGGGTGTGGTAACTCTAAGCTACCCTCCCAGGAGTAATTTTGGGCGGCATTTTTGAGGAAATTCCTTTCGAAGAGCTGCCGAACTCAGATGGTTGAGGAGTTCTTGAGGCTCTAACTGACACTGGGTATGACAGTTGCAGAGTATGAGGAGAGGATCATATATCTAGCATAGGCAGCTACTGGTATGCTGTCATCAGAGATAAAGAGCCTCAGACGGTTCATTCACGGGTTGTCGCAAACATGTTTCTCAGCCTTCAGCTACATGTCGGCACCCTAGATTATGCACAGGTAGTAGACACGGCTATCAGGTTAAAGGCTAGGTTGGTAGGTAGAAGAGTTGCAGCAGATTCTAGCAAGAAGGCTAGAACACATGGTTTTTTTTAAGAGGAGCCATTTTGAGCAAAGGACCTAGCTAATACGGTCCCAATTGGGTAGGGCCTCCTTCTGAGAGTTTGCCCCAACTAGGCCTGCTGTTTCTTAGAGTCAAAGCAGAGGAAGTAGCCAGTATAGTGGTCAAGCTTTAGTTCAGAGTTTTCATCCGTGTCAGACTTATGGGAGGAGGCATGATGGCTAGTGTATAATTGGTATTTTTGCTTGTTATGGCTATGGCAGGCAGGGTTACAAGCATGCAAAGTGTCCATTCAGACAGGGCACATCTAGCAAGGGGTCGATGAACTTCACTGCTTTAATTTAATATTATCAGTCGATGACCCAGGGTGGTTCGGCTGCTCCAACAAGCAAAGGTGCTAGGGGCAGGGGCCCTGGGGACAGTAGAGGTAGAGGACAAGGTGGTAGGGGACAACCCCATTTATTTACTCTCACATGTCAGGATACAGCAGCATCAGCAGATGTAGTGACAGGTATCATCAGTGTTTTCTCCCTTAAAGCTTTTTCATTGATCGACCCTAGGTCCACACATTCATAAGTGTCCCTATTTTTTGCTACATGGTTTGAGAGACCTATCTCTACCTTAGAAAAGCCATTTTTGGTGTGGATACCCTGAGGGGGACCCTTCCTAGTTCACTTTGTCTATAGAGAGTATAAGGTCAAGGTTGGAGACATGGAGACGCTTGCAAACCTTCATTTGCTAGATATGTCGGATTTCAATGTCATCTTGGGCATGAATTGGCTAGCTTCATGCCATGCCATGGTAAATCGCAACAGCAAGTCTTTGAAGTTTGGTTTTCCTAGAGGCGAGCTTCAAGAGATTAAAGGTACCAATTGTTCAGTCCCAACCAGCTCGATTTCACCATGAGTGCCTTGAGGCTCATAGACAAGGGAAGTTTTGGGTTCTTAGCAGTGGTTAAAGATGTGGATACTGAGGTGCCAAGTATAGAGTTTGTTCCTGTGGTTTGTAAGTTCCTGGATGTATTTTTGGAGGAACTACTGAGGATGCTACCACAGAGAGAGATAGAGTTCGAGATAGAGCTTGGGCCAGCAATTAGACCTATCTCTATTCCCCCATATCAGATGGCTCCCATAGAGTTGAAATAGTTAAAGGATCAATTGCAAGAGTTGTTTGATAAGGGGTTCATTCAACCAAGAACCTCGCCTTAGGGTGCTCCAATCTTGTTTGTTAAGAAGAAGGATGGGTCTATGAAGATGTGCATAGACTATTGATAATTGAACAAGGTTACAATCAAGAACTGGTACCTCTTACCACACATTGACAACTTGTTTGATCAGCTCCAAGGGGCTGGGTATTTCTCTAAAATTGACCTTAGGTAGAGCTATCATCAGTTGAAGATCAAGGGTGATAATATACCCAAGACGACCTTTAGAACACGCTATGGACACTATGAGTTCTTAGTGATGCCCTTTGGGTTGACCAATGCCCCCGCAGCTTTTATGAACCTGATGGACATGGTTTTCTAACCATTCCTAGACCACTTCAAGATTGTCTTCATTGATGACATACTAGTGTACTCTAAGAGCAAAGAGAAGCATGAGCACCACCTTAGGATTGTCTTGCAGACCCTAAGGGAAAATAAGTTGTATGCCAAATTCTCTAAGTGTAAGTTTTGGTTTGATCAAGTGGTGTTCCTTGGGCATATAGTGTCCAGGATGGTATCTTAGTTGACCTGAGGAAAGTTGAAGTGGTCTAGTAGTAACCAAGGCCCTCTACAGTGTTAGAGAACCATAGTTTTTTGGGTTTGGCATGAGACTATTTGAGGTTTGTTAAGGATTTCTTGAGGATAGCAGCACCATTAACCAAGTTGACTCAGAAATGTATTAAGTTTCAGTGGACAGATGCTTGTGAAGTGAGTTTCCAGAGGCTCAAGACTTTTTGACCATGACTCCTGTTCTGTGATGCCTCTAGAGTCAAATTTGGCTATGTCCTTATGCAGCATGGTTAAGTGGTAGCTTATGCATCCAGGCAACTCAAGAAGCACGGACAAAACTATCCAACGCATGATCTAGACATGACAACAGTAGTCTTTTCCTTAAAAATTTGGAGGCACTGCCTATATGGAAAGACATGCGAGATCTTCACCGAGACAAGAGTTTAAAGTATATCTTCTAATAAAAGGATTTGAATCTCAGGCAGCGTAGATGGTTGAAGTTGTTGAAGGACTATGACTGTACCATATCTTATCATCTAGGCAAGGCTAATGTGGTAGCTGATGCTTTGAGTAGGAAGTCTATGGGTGGTTTGGCCTACATAGCGCCTTTGAGGCAGCCGTTGATAGAAGAGATCCATAAGCTAGAGGAAAAGGGAGTCCAATTTGGGCTTGATGAGTTTGAAGCCTTTCTTGCTCACACTAGGGCCTGGTTAACCTTGGTGAAGCGGATTAAGGCATGGCAAGGGGAAGACCCCAAGTTGGTTAAGCTTATGAAGGATGTCCACAGAGGAAAAAACCCTGAGTTTTTAGTGGATGTAGAGGGTGTGTTGTGCTTTGGGGACCTTCTATGTGTACCTGATGTAGGTGAGCTAAAGAAAAGAGTGACGTAAGAGTCCCATAGTGTAGCATACTTCATCCATCCCGGTTCAGCAAAGATGTATCAAGACTCGGACAGCTATACTGGTGAGAAGGCATGAAGAGAGACATTGGTGACTATGTGGCATGGTGTTTAGTGTGTCAGCAGGTTAAGGTTGACCAGACTCGCTATAGCAGATAGAGATCCTAGAGTGGAAGTGGGAGGATAAGCATAGACTTGGTAGTCAGGTTACCATGGACCACTAGAGGTTTTGATTCCATATGGTTGATTGTGGATAGAATGACCAAGTCTACTCACTTCCTACCAGTGAACACAACCTTCATTGCAACTTAGTATGCCCAGCTCTACCTAGATGAGGTTTTTCAGCTCCATGGTGTGCTAATGTCGATCATATTCGAAAGAGGGTCCCAATTCACTTTGCAGATATAGAAAACCTTTCAGGAAGCTCTTGGAACTCGAGTGGACTTGACCACAACTTTTCATCCACAGACAGATAACTAGTCAAAAAGACTTCCAAACATTAAAGGACATGCTCAAAGCTTGCGTGTTTGACTTCGGTGGAAGTTGGTGTGAACACTTGCCACTGATAGAGTTCTCTTATAACAACAATTACTAAGCTAGCATCTAGATATCGCCGTTTAAAGCGTTGTATGGTGGACAGTACAGATATCCTATTAGGTGGTTTGAGCATAGAGAAGCTAAAACCCTAGACCTAGAGCTTGAACAAGAGACCTCAGAGAATGTTTAGCTAATTAGAGAACTGTTATTGGCAACCCAGTCTAAGCAAGAGTCCTATGCTGATAACCGGAGTAGAGACCTAGAGTTTACTGTGGGCAATCACGTGTTTCTAAGGATATCTCCCATAAAAGGAGTAGTAAGGTTCAGTAAGTAGGGGAAGTTGAACCTATGCTATATCGATCTCTTTGAGATTCTAGAGAGAGTTGGAGTAGTGGCCTATAGATTGGCACTTCCTCCCAGTTTATCAAAGATCCATCTAGTGTTTCATGTCAGCATGCTTAGAAAGTATATGCCCAATTAGTCTCATGTGCTCACTCCACAAGCGGTTTGATAAAGACTTGTCATATGAAGAGGAACCGGTTGCCATCGTGGGTAAGCAGATCAAGAGGCTTTGCTTAAAAGGAGTGGCTTAAGTGAAAGTCATCTGGAGGAACCACTCTGGTGAAGAAGCCACGTGGGAAGCTGAAAGGAAGCCATGAGGATCAAGTATCCATATTTTTCCCCTCCTCAAGATATGTTTTAGATTGGGGAACTAAATCTCTTTTAAGAGGGAAAATGTGATACCTGGTGTACACGTAGTAGTAGAAAAGTTTCATACTACCCTAGGGTCCCTTAGGACCCACCCATGTTATTATGAAAGCTCTAGATGGGCAAAGAGCCAAGAGATGGAGGTTGGGAGCTATTGCTATAAAATTTTGCAAAGCGGCCCAGCGAGCGAGCCCGATGATAGCACGGTGTAAAATGACGCAGTTTCATTTAGTGAGCCTTCAACCCTTTTTAAATGCTCCAAAGTTTGAATTTTCATCTCAATTTTGAAACCTTTCTCTTTCAAACCCCTTTTCTCTCTTCCTCACTCGATCCCACTTCATTTCTTCTCCTTCCAAGATCAAACATAAGAGATTCATGGGTTTTTGTTGTCTTCCTTCCCCACCTTGTAACCTAGAGTATAGGAATTATTGTTTCTCTCATTGTTGTTAAGTCAAGGTGCTCCCCCAATATTGTTAGAGCTATGTATGAGCAATCCAGAGGTTGTTAGAGTCTAATATTGTGTTTTATGAATTCAATGGTAGATATTTATGCCATTTCCACTCCTTAGAGCATAGTAAGTGTTAACACCACTCCTTCCTCCCCTCCAGGTGAGTGGGTTCATATCCTATGATCCTTATGTTGATCATTAGAGTTATTTTTTCCCTAAATGATAGCATGATTGTATGATTGCAGAGAATATTTCAAGAGATTAGAGATTATGGATGGTTTTACAAATTTTATGAAAGTAGTTGTTTCCAATAAAAGCATAAAATAATTTTTTTAAATCAAACTCATGGGACCATTATTGCTAAATGATTTTATTAAAGAGCTAGAGTATGATTATAACTTGATTGGAGATTTTATGAATTACCTCGATGATTTCAAGAGCAAAATAATTATGTATTATAAAGTGTTATGCCCAGAGAAATGTCAAAGCAGAGTTTCAAAGAAAAATAATATGGTTTATCAATTAGAGACTAGACAGTAGCTATAGAGAAACAGACAGTGAGTTAATGACTGGACCATGATCATTAACCTTGCTACGAAGTTGTCATAAGAAGACAATCTTATAGAGCAGAGAGCGGACCCTAGTTAGGTGTCCAATTTAGATCCTGAAGGGATCATAGAGCAGAGAACTCGTTATGTCATACTTGACATGCATAACTAGAGAATATATATGTGTATGTTTATCTCATCATGAAATGCATCATTAGAGATCCCTATTTCTCTAGTACCATACTCATATTTATGTTTTCCAGAGATTTCCAACTTTGTTGATATTATGTCATAAATACAAATATGATTCTAGAGTTAATGCATCAACCAAGTTTTGATGATTATCTATATAACTATTTATCTTTGTTATTGTCCTATGAGAGGGTTATGGGTGAGGGTCTGCTCACTGAGTTTTAGATAAAACTCACCCTCTCCCTTCTTCCATTACAGGTACAATAGTTGCTGCGAGTTCCTCTCTTCCACCTTCTCCCCTGCAGTAGAGGTATTTCAATTAGTGAGCTTCATTTTAGAGTGAAGCATTCTTTTGCATTTTGTTTATATATAGAGTGCTCCAGTGTACATGGTGGGGAGGGTCCCAAACTATAGAGATAGATTTGCATTGATTTATCCTGATTATTTTGCATTTATATGATCTAGTTTTCATGGATTTCCTTTTGTGTAAAGAGAGAAACTCATATACTTTGAATCACAGAAACATATATTTAGAGCATGGAAATGAAATTACCGTGATGATTTGATTTTTTAAAAGTCAGAGAATTATGTTAGAGTTTGGTTATAATATGCTATTGATGATGGTTATGTTTTCAAAGAGCCAAAGATTTATCAGAGATGGAATGATATTTTATAAACAGATCTTATTATTAAAATATGAATATAGAGAGACTTAGAGTTGATGAGGCTTGTGTAGGGATGAGATTCCTCACAGGCCGGTCATGTTCCCAAGTCGAGTCCTAACATTAATGCTCAATATTCGAACTACTAATGACAATTCAGGGTGCACACAATCCTCCCATAAAGGTTGATTGGTAGTTTCTAGGAGACCATAAAATCGAGCGGCATCTTGGTTGGGCTCCTTGACTAAAGGCTGCAAATAACAAGCAGCAAATTTAGGACCAACAACATCAAACACCATCTCTTGATGTCTAACCAGGTTATCCTCCCGCAACACACTACCAACTAAGTTACATGGATTCCACCAAAACTACCTCTAGTTTGAAACATACCTACTTGATTCCATACATTAACTACCTCCCCATGCTCGGTCCAAATCAAATAGTCAGGAATGAATCCCTATTTGTACAAATGAATGCTTATTGTATCACCATCTAAATACTTCCTACCTTTGCACCTATTACATGGACACCTAACTTTTTCTTCATTAATGAACTATTGTGTTTTACATGCCACACTCATAAGTTTTTCAACACCACTATAAAATTTTGGTTTAATCCCCCATCTATTACGATACAATCTATCGTACATCCATGATCAATTTGAGGGTAACATTGTGCTTATGATTAACCTTAGACCCTACAATTTTGTAAAGATATGAAATTATTACTTTTAAATGCAAATTCAATTGCTATTTAATTTTTAGTACAACTACTTTTAATCTTATTCCCGTAACAAATATTCTAACAAAATTTTGACAGCATCTCCCCTTAAATTAGGGGCTTCCATAATCAGATATTTCCTCTAATTGGTCTCTAAAACACATGCAATTGGTCTTTAAGTTTTAGAGTAAATAACTCATATAGTCCTACAAGAAAATTTTGTAAAACTATTTAGTCACTTAAAAAATAAAATTAAACATGCAGTCTTTCAAGATTTTAATAATACAACACATTAGTCCTTCTAAATGTATTTGATTTTGCAAACACTAATAGAATTGTAAATTGATTTGCCAACATAATGTTAAGTAATGTATATGTCATTTGAAGTGAAATAGAGTTTAAAAAAACTTATTTCATAGTTGAAAATTACAAAATAAGTCATTTAAATCTCTATTATAAATCATAAAGTTATTTTTTTTTGTGCAATTTTAGATATCAATAAGTGCTATTTGTTCTAAGATAGCTTCATTTAACTTGCTTCTAATGTTTTAATGGCACGTCATTATCGTATTGTGCCACGTCTATAAGTTCACTAATGAAAAACTAATAGAGGGACTAATGTGCTCATCATTTTCAATCTTAAGGGATCACAAGATTAATTTATTTTCTTGAAGGACAAAATAGTTCAATGCAAAAATCTTAAGCTATCAAATAGGGTATTCACTCTAAGTTTTATTTATATTATTACTTTCAAACAAATCCAATTGGCTTTTAAGTTTTTTCAATACAATAATTACTTTTATTTAATTTTTTTAGTAAAAAAATTTTAGGAAAATTTCAACAGCATCTCCCCTTAAATTAAGAGTTTCTGTCATTAGATATTTATTTTACTTGGTCTTTAAAACACATGTAATTGGTCTTTAAGTTTTATTTAAATTATTAATTTTAAACAAATTCAATAGGCTTTTAAGTTTTTGTAATATAGTTGCTTTTATTTGATCTATTATTCCTAAAAGAAATTTTCACAAAATTTCAATAATGCCTCCCTACAAATTAGGAGCTTCCGTCATCTGATATTTCTTTTGATTGGCCTTTAAAACACAATAAATTGGTCTTTAAGTTTTATTTAAACTACTATTTTTAAGCAAATTCAATTGGCTTTTAAGTGTTTTTTTAATATAGTTACTTTTATTTAATCTATTATTCCTAAAAAAACTTAACAAAATTTTGACAGTATCTTCTCTTAAATTAGGAGCTTCTGTCGGTCATACGTTTCTTTTAATTGGTCTTTAACACACATGCAACTTTATTTTATGTTTTATTTATGTTATTACTTTTAAACAAATTCAATTGGCTTTTAATTTTTTTAATACAATAATTACTTCTATTTAATCCTTTTTTTCCTAAAGAAATTTTTGAAAAATTTCGACGGCATCTCCCTTAAATTATGAGCTTCTGTCATCAAATATTTATTTTACTTGGTCTCCAAAACACGTTCAATTGGCCTTTAAGTTTTATTTAAATTATTATTTTTAAACAAATTCAATTGGCTTTTAAGTTTTTTTTTAAATATAGTTACTTTTATTTAATCTACTATTCCTAAAAAAAATTTAATAAAATTTCGACAGTATCTCCCCTTAAATTAGGAGCTTCCGTCGTTAGGTATTTCAATCAATTCAACAATTATAGATATTATTATAAAGATCAACAATAGAATAGATATAGTGAAATAGTTATATTTTAATAATTACATACAATTCACATAATCCTAAAAATTATTTTATTGTGCATCCCCTTATAACTCCACAACATTCATCATTCAATCTCTACAAACATAAAGAATGTAACACCCCGATTTTTCTTGCTGTGCAAAATTATAAAAATATCCGAAGGTAAATTTTGCACGAGATTTGAGGCCGAATAATCCTCAATAGGGTATTTTAACATAAGATTAACATTATATGAAGCTTAGATAACAATTTGTGCAAAAATAGCAAATCCCGATTTTTCCATGTTCAAATGATCAAAATACCTCTGAAGTTATTTGTAACATCCTCCCAAGTACAACCTCATCCTTAAGTCATGACATTAGACTTGAGAGTTGCTATTTATAAATTATCGGACCTTTCTTAAATAACTATAGCAAATGCGATAAAATCGTGTAATAACTAGCGTAATTTGGTTAAAATATATAACAAAGAAACAAAACATTTATTGAATACATAGCTAAGTACAAAAGGAAGCTCTTCTAAGAGCTTTAATACATATACATTCTTTATTACATTTACATACATATAACTCAAACTAAGTACAGTAAATTAAAAACATCAACTATTAAACTACTGTAATCCTGAGTTCTTTCACACAACAGCCGCATCATTCTCTAGATTAACTTGGAGACAACATGGGAACACAAAACACATAGGGGGTGAGAATTATACAATTCTCAGTAGGGTAACTCCCCAAAAATTTAACCATAATGTCATCATCATCGCCCGAGCCACTTTGGTTTATTAAGAAAAAGTGATCAAGCATTACATAATAATGATTCATTTTTAAAGTTCCAAATCATATTTCCTAAGTGAGTTATTTTTAATGATCAATCACTTAATGCACACATATCATAAAGCTCAAACATGTAGTTAATAATCCTAATCAAGAAATTAAATATGATATGAGTATGCATATGCTAAATATAGTGAACTTATCTCAAAGTGACCTGGTATTACTTGTGGCCATAGAATTCAACTCGGTGCATTTTTCTTTTTTCATCGACATAGGAAAGACTTAGTGTATACCCGACGGGTATTTACTATGGCAAACTTCACAATGAACAGTTTATACCACATGGTATTTATAGTGGTTCACACCACACAAGGGAAATAGACTGCTTATCAATTCCTATACATGATCATTGGATTTACTTTCTCCAATTCTCACACAGATCTATTCCTAGCCGATACGTCTACCGACTCATATTATCTCTAGGGAAGTTCATCTTTTTGCCTTCCCCTTTATCTCTAGGGAAGTTCCTCTTTTTTCCTCCCCTTTTATCTCTAGGGAAGTTCCTCTTTTTGCTTTCCCCTCACTCCACATAAGTCTTGTTTCTATTTTCTCCATATGTCAGAACATGCACGAATAAAAGTTATACATTCTCTTTTCTCATATAATTGCATCATGTACTTCCTTTTCTCAAATGCATGCATAAGCCACATGTAGCATTTCTGTAACGCCCCAATTTTCTGTCTGAGTGGAAAATGACTGAAATGCCCCTGAGGTCATTTTCGGCCCGGAATCCGAGGATGGCCGACTCGGCAGTACTCGAAGGACCAACTCAATGTTTGAAGGGGATTGAATGGCCTGCAAATGTTTCCGAAAGCGAAAATCTCGTTTTCTGCAGTTTCGGGTCAAAATGACCAAAATACCCCTGTAACGTTTTACGCGGGTAAAGGTGCTGTTTGAGACCGGAAGTTCTCCCAGAGGTTTAAAACCATGTTTTTACATGTTTCAAAACATCTGTTTAAGTCCCGGTGGTCCCGGGCAGTTTTAGTGCAAAATTACGATTTTGCCCCTAGAATAGTGTTTTTGAGCTTAATGATGTAATTAAGCAAACCTAAGAAATATTAGGCTCTAAACGAAGATTAATTAATTTCCCTAATTAATCTAGAGTCAAAATAATTTATTAAAGTTAATTAGAACCTAAAATTGATTAGATTAAACTTAAATCCCTTTTTAGAACTCAAGATTCCTAGTCTTGGAATCTTGAATAGTGTTTTCTCTCTTCAATTCTTTAAATTAAGGAATTGTGTCTAGAATTGTTTAAACACTAAAATGAATTTATAACTCACTAATGATGCAAGAACACTCCTTAATTATGTCTTGACAACCTTAATTACCCATTTCTCACTTAAACACTTTCTTACAAATTCCTAATCTTAATCCTAATCAAAGATGCACCTAAACACAACTCTAAACCACAATTAAAATGCAAGAAACTCTCCCCCATGGCTGATGCACATTCGGCCATCTCTCTCCTTTTACCTCACATGTTGAATTGTTTCTCACTTAAAGAACCATGCTTGAGGCCATACCTTGAACCATACCTCACCATACTTTGAACCATACCTCACCATGCCTCAAGACCACATTATCTCACCTCATGGAACTCATGGTCTCCCTCCATTCTGCATGGCCGAAGCCTCCCCCTCCATTTGAACCCTTCATTTGCTTCATTTCTCTATAAATAGCTTGCTTGGGTGAACTTGTATCATTTTGGATTCATTTGCAAAGTGTAAGTTTTCAAAGAAACACTTCAAATCTTCTTTTTCTCTCAAGTTCAAGTCTTCAAGTTCTTCATCTTCTTCATCTTCTTCTTCCATCAGGTGAAGATCGAGCACCAAAAGCCATCAAGTTTACTGCAACCCCTGTCAATCCCCAAATGGAAATGGGAGTGTATATCAATGGATTTCGTGACAGGATTGCCTAAGACCCAAGCTGGCCATGACGCCGTATGGGTGATAGTGGATCAACTAACCAAGTCGGCTCACTTTCTGCCTATTAGAGTGACATACTCTTTGGACAAATTGGCTCAGCTATACATCCAAGAGATCGTGAGATTACATGGAGTACCGTCGACGATAATCTCGGATAAGGATCCGCGATTTACGTCACGTTTTTGGGAAGCCTTCTAAAAGGTGTTTGGTTCGAAGTTGTGTTTGAGCACAGCTTACCACCCACAAACAGACAGACAATCAGAAAGAACGATCCAGACCTTGGAGGACATGTTGAGAGCTTGTGTTTTGGATCAAAAGGGAAGTTGGGACAAGTACCTGCCACTGATCGAGTTTGCATATAACAACAGTTATCATGCGAGCATCGGCATGGCACCCTACGAAGCCCTATATGGACGAAAATGCCAGTCCCCTCTATGTTTGGTATGAGCTCGGAGAACAGAGCATGTTAGGACCCGATATAGTGAGGGAAACGACGGAGCAAATCAAGAGAATTCGGGATAGGATGCTTACAGCTCAAAGTAGGCAGAAAAGCTATGCGGATAGGTGGCGCAAGCCGTTAGATTTTAACGAGGGAGAACATGTGTTCCTTAGGATCACCCCCACTACAGGCATAGGAAGAGCCATGAGAGTTAAAAAGTTGAGCCCCCGATTCCTTGGTCCATTCGAAATCCTTCAAAAAGTAGGGCCAGTAGCCTACAGAATAGCCTTACCCCCAAATCTTTCCAATCTCCATGACGTCTTTCACGTCTCCCAGTTAAGAAAATACGAGTCCGACCCTAGCCATGTCCTAGAGCCAGAGCATGTACAGTTAAGGGAGGACCTAACTTTCAATCAGCCACCAACGAGGATCGTGGATTGCAGAGTCAAGCAGTTGAGGAACAAGTCTGTTCCTTTGGTGAAAGTGGCATGGGGACGGGACAAGACCGAAGAATTCACGTGGGAATTAGAGTCGGAGATGAAGACCAAGTATCCAGAGCTCTTCTAAGGTAAGAATTTCGAGGACGAAATTCTTTTTAAGGAGGGGAGTAATGTAACGCCCCAATTTTCTATCTGAGTGGAAAATGACCGAAATGCCCCCGAGGTCATTTTCGGCCCGGAATTTGAGGATGGCCGACTCGGCAGTACTCGAAGGACCAACTCAATGTTTGAAGGGGATTGAATGGCCTGCGAATGTTTCCGGAAGCGAAAATCTCATTTTCCGCAGTTTCGGGTCAAAATGACCAAAATACCCCTGTAGCGTTTTACGCGGGTAAAGGTGCCGTTTGAGCTCGGAACTTCCCCCAGAGGTTTAAAACCATGTTTTTACATGTTTCAAAACATCTGTTTAAGTCCCGGTGGTCTCGAGCAGTTTTAGTGCAAAATTACGATTTTGCCCCTAGAATAGTGTTTTTGAGCTTAATGATGTAATTAAGCAAACCTAAGAAATATTAGGCTCTAAACGAAGATTAATTAATTTCTCTAATTAATCTAGAGTCAAAATAATTTATTAAAGTTAATTAGAACCTAAAATTGCTTAAATTAAACTTAAATCCCTTTTTAGAACTCAAGATTCCTAATCTTGGAATCTTGAATAGTGTTTTCTCTCTCCAATTCCTTAAATTAAAGAATTGTGTCTAGAATTGTTTAAACACTAAAATAAATTTATAACTCACTAATGATGCAAGAACACTCTCTAATTATGTCTTGACAACCTTAATTACCCATTTTCTCACTTAAACACTTTCTTACAAATTCCTAATCTTAATCCTAATCAAAGATACACCTAAACACAACTCTAAACCACAATTAAAATGCAAGAAACTCTCCCCCATAGCTGATGCACATTCGGCCATCTCTCTCCTTTTACCTCACATGTTGAATTGTTTCTCACTCAAAGAACCATGCTTGAGGCCATACCTTGAACCATACCTCACCATACTTTGAACCATACCTTTCCATGCCTCAAGACCACATTATCTCACCTCATGGAACTCATGGTCTCCCTCCATTCTACATGGCCGAA
This sequence comes from Dalbergia cochinchinensis, assembly GCA_031216125.1. Taxonomy (NCBI): domain Eukaryota; kingdom Viridiplantae; phylum Streptophyta; class Magnoliopsida; order Fabales; family Fabaceae; genus Dalbergia; species Dalbergia cochinchinensis. Next base: position 29,647,680 of record CM062371.1, read on the forward strand.
GCCTCCCCCTCCATTTGCACCCTTCATTTGGTTCATTTCTCTATAAATAGCTTGCTTGGGTGAACTTGTATCATTTTGGATTCATTTGCAAAGTGTAAGTTTTCAAAGAAACACTTCAAAGCTTCTTTTTCTCTCAAGTTCAAGTCTTCAAGTTCTTCATCTTCTTCTTCCATCTTCAAGATCATCACACCAAGTAGGGATTTTCTTTCAAGTACTTCTTTCTTTAAAGTTCTTGTTCTAGCTTTATGTTCATAGTTTCTCTTGATTCTTTTTAGAACTTCTTTTCTTCTCCTTTTTCTTTCTCATTTTCGGCCATGGGCCTTGAAGTTCAAAGAAATGAGAGCTTGATGATGAGAGTTTCATGATGATGTTCATCACTTGAAACAAACTCTAGAGCTTGATCTTTGTTCTTGAGCAAAAATGTTTCTAGTTCTTCCTTTCTTGAACTCTTAAGAATTTTAGTTTTGATAGTGTTTTAAAATGGTCCTATGAACTCAATGATGAGGACTCATGGTGTTGGTGTTAATATATCACCAAGATCATGGACTCTAGAGTTTTCAAATATTCCTTTTCTTCCTAGAATGTTTCGGCCATTTCCTTTCTTCTACATGATTCAATGTTTTGATTTTCTAAAAATGTTGTCTTGAGTTCTAAGAGCTCTAAGCTTTACTTAACCTTGGTTGGATGAGTTTGGGTTGAGGATTGAGTTCCTTTAAAGTCTTGTTAAGGGCTCTAGAAAGATAAAATGAACTCGCATAATTTATTTTATGCTTGCACTCATATTTACATTTTTGCTATGCATCTTTACTTTCAAGCTATCACCTAAGAACATAAAGATTAAAATGGAACTTGCATCATCATTTAATTTAATTCTCAAAGCCTTTCTATTTCGGCCTTAAAGTCGATTGTTGTTGGGCCGAGAGCACTAAAATAAAGAATTGAACTTGCATCATCACCTAATTAATTTCTCGAATGCCTATCTATTTCGGCCTTAAAGTCGATTGTTGTTGGGCCAAGAGCACTAAAATAAAGAATTGAACCTTGCATATTTACTTTCAAGCTTGCACGTTTAAGTTTATGCCTTGCATATTTATTTTAAGTCATCACTTTACTTTGTAAGCAAGATTAAAAATGAAAAGCATGAGCACGTTTATTTTACGTCATAACTTAAGAACCTAGAGCTCAAAGACTTGCCCATTTCATTTCGAGTTAAAGTTTAATGTGAATGCATTCTTTGAATGCATGTTTTCAGCCAAGTAGTGATGATGGACTTGCAATGAGTTTTCATCTAGCTACAAGGACTAATAGTCTATGTTCTAAGTTTTTCTTAAAGCTTTACAAATCTTTACAAGGTTATGTTATCATGAGATATGACTTTATTCCCTTTTAGAAGATGAAATATATTTTGGTCACTGCCCTAAGGCTTCTCTTAGCCTCTTGATGAATTAAAATGATTTGCAAAGAGTTTTGGAAATTCTAAATTGATTCCAAGAGAAACTAGTTAACTTATGTACCTAGAAATGTCAATTTAGTTCTCTTACTGAAATTAGATGTTTTCGGTATTGTTATGATGAGCTTATGGCTGTATGATGATGCTTTGATGTGTTAGAATGTGTGAAATTATCACATGATGATGTAGAAATCATTCTATGCATGATAGGTAAGAAACTAGCTAATTAGAAATACCGTAAAGTTCGAATTTAACATAGTTTAGACCCATTTGTTTTCGGAACTTATCCAAACTGTTTTAATAGGAACATAATCAGATTAGCATTGTTTAGACATGAAAAACTTGGTAACATTTGGATTAGAATTGAATTTTAGCACCAATAGGGAAACTAGTAACTAGAAAACCGTAAAAATGCAAATGTAGAACTCTTAGAACATTTAGTTTTCTGGATTCTGTCCAGCAACATTACAACATGATAAATGTGATTTATAATTAGTTCTTAAGCATAGGAATGTCTCATAATTGATTTAGATTTAATTTATAGCGCCTTAGGCGAAGCGGAGCGAGAAAGGGTCTAAAACGTAAGTTCTAGAACCCCGTAATCACAAGTTAGAAATTCTGCCCTATGCTTTTCAGATTTGAGTATGAGCATGAGAATTAGGAATGATGATTAATTATGAGCCCTTAGGTGCATAACATATGAGCGATGGATGTTAGAAAACTATATCTCAAGATTAAGACCCGTAAGGGTCAAAGCATAAGCTACCGTAAGGGTCAGCGTTTGAATGTTCTATGATGATGCATGTGTTATGTGAAAAATGATTATGTTATTCATATGAGGAATTCAAGAGGCTATATGTTTATGTGGCATAAAGCAAATTTGGAAGGAATTCGGCGTAATGCCTTTGTGCATAAATTCCCGACAAATTTGGGGACTTAAAGAGATTTTGAAAATTAAGGTACTAAGATGGGTTCTAGGATGACACCGGTTCGGCCGAGCACCTCCATAGAACTCATGTGACATCGGTACCAATTTATACTCTTAGGTGACACCGGTTCGGCCGAGCACCCCTAAGAGAATTGCCCCCTAACCCGTACTCAGATAGTCGGGATTTATGATTTATGATACGCTTATCGTTAAGTGGTAAGTAAGAACTAGTGACGACTAGTTAAGGTACGAGCTCATAACCTAGAGATGTGACACATTCTGGGTGACACCGGTTCAGCCGAGCACCCCTAGAGCGCTTGTCTTTTAGGGCGGCCCATGAGGAAGAGAAGTTTCATGATTATGATTATGTCACCAAGTTTGTCCCATATGAATGTTTCTATTGCCACTTTATGCCACTAAGTATGATGATGCTTGATGATATGATTTATGTTTGTGCATTAGGTAGCGCCATGTATACATTCTCTATTATGTTGCATTCATGACATTAAGATCATCCTAAAATGAATGGACCTTGGCTAAAGTATATTTTAAAATTTAAAATGAACTCGATGCATGCTCACTTGCTTCTACGAAAATAAACCCAAGGTTCCTGAGGACGTAGACAATGACACCTAGGTAGTAAGAGGCCCTACTGAGATTCTTTAGTAAGATTCTCACTCCCTCTATCTCTTCTTTCCGTCACATCTTCAGATGGCGACGTTCGTGGTGTTCGTGCACACGCCGACATGGGAGGTGCACCATGACCCGGACCACGGGTTATTCCATTTTGTGGGTCGATGCACGGTTAGAGTATTCATGTTCATGGGTCGACCCTTCCTCCCCCTGTACATTCCCATCGTTTCTCCCCCGTCTCACCTTTTGGTGATGATCTGGTGTTCGAGCGCGCACGTCCCCTAGAGGAGAGGCTTTGCCGTACTCCACCGTCTGCGTCCGCCGTTCGAGACTACCCCCAGTATGTACCCCGTTGCCCGTCGTCTTTTTCTGAGACGGATCCTTCCAAGGATTCGGCGACCTAGGTACCCTCCGAGGGATCTTCCCCACCATACCCATGGACCTTGGGGAGGGTAGTGAGCCCACCGTGACTCAGCCGAGGCTTGCACGATGACCGGAGATGAGGCCGCGCCGTGGAGGTCACTTCCGAGCCCCGTTCCGCCTATTCTCGCCGGAGGAGCTTGCTTAGTTTCCTGGTTACGTGCCACGCTCGAGGGATAGTCGCCAGTAGGAGGCTGTGGATGGCCCGGGTTAGAGCACACACCACTTAGATAGAGATAAACCTTCTTTTGTTTAGAGGTTATCCCATTAGATGCACTCGGGTAGGGGAGTAGTTTATGTTTATGTTTATGTTGTATTTTCTTTCATGTATTCCATTGTACTAAATTAAGTCCCACACTTATAAGTGGGCAAGTTATTTATATATATATATATATGAGGTGATATTCAGTGTTTCTCATGATGTGCCTTTATGTGCCTTATGGTAGGACGTTATGAGATGTATGTTTTGTCCGTTGCATGTTATATCGCATCACGCGGCTCTCACTTTGTATTTCAAAAAAAAATTTTACCCGTACTTTTCGCTAAGTTTTTCAAAGTAAAAATGAGAACTATGAAGTAACAGACTAATAATTAACCTAAGTATGTTATAGAGTATTGGATTAAAAATTAGGATGTTACACTTTCAATCACAAGTAATTCTCATTTTTTCTTCATAAATCAATCTTTAAATTTTCTAGCATGCATTCATACTCATCATACTTAAATCAAGAGTCATTATATCATCAACTCAATACCTAAATTCATTTCAGCACAAATACAGCATGTTGGCAGAATTCATGCCTAAGGAGTACGATTTATTCTATCTATCAAACATCCATTGCAAGGGCTATAAAAATTCTCCAAGACACCTCAATGTGTCCACAAGGCCGTGTAAAAATTTCAGAAGGAAAATCCTTCTCTAACTTGTTTAAAAAAATTAGACAAACTTGGTGGTCAGAAACCACTCAGCCTCAGCTCAGAACCATAATTTCATAATTTTTAACCCTAGCAAATGATTTGAATCAATTCAAAATAAAAATCAAGGTTACACTTCAATATGCTATCAACTCCCTGTAAAAATTTCAAAGGAAAAATCAATAATTTCCTATGGTAACAAAATTAGAAAAATTCACAGCTTCAGGGTCAACATCTCAGGCAGCACAGTTACAACTTCGATTCATGGTTTTTTAAACATAGAAAAAGTGACCAGAATACCTCAAAACTTTTACTGAAGATGCCTTAACATATTAACTACATCATATAAAAGTTTTAGCTCAATATAAAGCCTCTAACTAGGTCAGAAAATTCGTGAACAAAAGCTGCCCTGTTGAAATCCGAAAATCCAGCAAACCAATTCAAAATCTCTTGTGATAAAAATGATTTTTCCACAACACCAAACACTCCATCAAAATTAAATCATCAATATCAGCATATTATCAACCAATATATCTAGAAATACTAAACACAATCAGAAAAGTCCAGCATAAAATTGGAAAGAAAAGACCAAAGAAAACCCTACTTTGAAAGCTTTTGAGCTTGATACTTCAAAGGATGTTCTAAGTGATCTCCCTTCACTTCAAGACACCAATTTCAGTCCTAAACCTTCCTTAGGCAGTGGGGAATTGAGGTGTTAAGGTGAGGATTTGACATTTCAATCGGTTAGATTTGTAGGGTTTGAGGTATAGAACAGGTTTTGGGAAGAGAGTTTAGAGTTTTATCAAGTCTAGCCTAGAAAAATGAAGGTTTTATTTCAAGTGTTCATGGTTTTGTGAAGAAGAAATGGAGGATGGCTGGTTTAAGGTTCTAGCCGAGAATGAAGAATTGGAGTGATAAGGTTGGTTGACTTATTTATTGTAAAGTAAACATTAGATATTATGTCATGTTTAATTCTTTCAAAAAGAAAAATTTGATGGATGGCTAGGATTTAATCTTGTTAGACAAGATTAAATCTTGGCCATCTATTTGGTCTTAATAGATAACCATTGTCAAATCTTAAAGATTAAGTTATCTTTCGGTGTTAAAAATCGCACACCAAAATTCCACTGAATGGGTAAAACACTGTACTCGGGTAATCAAATATTGCCCGAAAATTAATTCCAGGTATAAAATCTTTATTTGTATCTTTTTCTAATCTTATTCCCATGTTTTTCCAATTTCGGGCACCTTCGGATCCCGAACCAGGGGTTTCAGCTCTCCCGACAGCTTGCAGGGCCTGCAAAATACTATTCACTTTTTTTTTTTTTTTTACAAAACCGTTGGACCGCCCTCATCAATGTTAAAACTGTCAGATTTTTGAAATTATGACTAGTAAAGCCCAAATTAATTTTTAAATAATTTTTTGGGTGTTACATTACCACCCACCTTAAAAAGAATTTTGCCCTCAAAATTCATTTAAAAACAATTTCAAAAGACATTTTTCATAAATCAAACAAGGAATTCACACAGAGCTCAAACAATTCAGTCAAAAGGTAACAATTGAATCCTAAAACGTTCCTACCTAGGATCGGATTGGTAAATGGTGATGTCCCCTTAGTTCTTGGTACTCTTGTGTGGTGACTTCCCAGCAAGTTTTGTGCATCGCTCTGGATACTCCCAAATCTTATGTCCTGGTTTTTCACAGCGGTAGCATACATTTTGCCCAGCTCTACAAGATCCACCTCTATGGTTCTTCCTATATTTTGGGCAATCTTGGCTTGTGGTTGATCGATGTTGTGGTTTATCCCTATACGAGCTAGCTTGAAACGTCTTCTTTCGGGTCGGGACATCCTCATAATCTTGGTCTTCAGGTGCCAGTCTCTTCTTAAAAGCGTCCCTAGCAGAGTTAGCAATTACTAGCTTCTCATTGGATTCCTCTGCAAGCCAACACTCGTTCACTATGGTAGCAAAATCTTTAATCTCTAAGAGACTCATGACTGCTTGAATGTCCTCCCGTAGCCCTCCTTCATACTTTATGCACTTCCCAGCTTCATCAGGATTGTGCTGATAGATAGTAGAAAATTTGTATAGCTCATCAAACTTTGCCGTGTACTCTGCTACACTCATGGATCTTTGTTTGAGTATCAGGAACTCCAGCTCTGCTGCATTCTGATTTAAGCTTTCCATTATCCATTTGGCACTTGCGGCTTGTGCTCTCATATCTGAAACCATTTTACAGAGAGTATCCATCATGTCATCCAGCTCAGCATTCCCGCTCCTAGTACGTCTATGGTTTGCCATTAGTTCCTAAACACACCAAACAAAGATATTGAGTTGATCAGGCTCAACACTATGCTAAGTGTGATAACAACCAACAACAATACCACTAGACTGTCATGCATATCTAAACCCTATATCTTATCATATAGATAAGATTCAAGGCATGACTTATCTACGCTTTGGAAACATAGCCAGTCCATTCCCCAAGGTCCTACAAGGATGAACTGCTCTGATACCATAATGTAACATCCTCCCAAGTACAACGCCATCCTTAAGTCATGACATTAGACTTGAGAGTTGTTACTTATAAATTATCGGACCTTTCTTAAATAACTATAGCAAATGCGATAAGATCGTGTAATAACTAGCGTAATTTGGTTAAAATATATAACAAAGAAACACAATATTTATTGAATACATAGCTAAGTACAAAAGGAAGCTCTTCTAAGAGCTTTAATACATATACATTCTTTATTACATTTACATACATATAACTTGAACTAAGTATAGTAATCCTGGAGAAGATATTTTCTCTTTTCCTTGGCTGTAAATGGCCGAAGCCTTCCTCCTCATTTGTGTAACATCCCCTGCTGCTTTATGGATTGATGACTGTCCCCACAAACCAACACGGGTCTTTTCAGCATGCTTTGTCCTCACTCGCATGCTTCCTAGGAAAACTTCCCAGGAGGTCACCCATCCCAAAATTGCTCCAAGTCAAGCACGCTTAACTGTGGAGTTCTTTCAGTTTGGGCTACCGAAAGGAAGATGCATCTTGTTGGTATAGGTAATACAAATCAATTCATATAAGCCCTCTTCAACTGTATAGTCCCATACCTATACAGTCTTAGGATCTCTCTCATTCGGGTGTGTAATCAATTCATTCATGTACCCCTCCGCTTTCGAAGTCTGCCAGGAGCCGCTCCTTGTCCGTGCCTCCTTGCACCGGCGATCACTCTCCGACTTCGCAATCCCCGGGCGTTACATGCCCACCAGCTTCCGCCTGGTTCGTCCCCGAACCACACCGTACTGGGAGAGTTGCAAGCTCTGATGCCATAATGTAACATCCTCCCAAGTATAGCATCATCCTTAAGTCATGACATCATACTCGGGAGTTGTTACTTATAAATTGGCGGACCTTTCTTAAATATCTATAGTCATTTGGATTGATTCGCGAGATAACTTGGTCATAATTCTACTGAAATATATAGCAATAAAACCAAAATATTTATTTAATACAAAGTTCAGTACATTAAGAAAGCTCTTTGATGAGCCTTAACACACCTTGTCATCTAACTTATTTACATACATATCCATTCCACTAAATACAACATAACAAAAGTATTAACTACTACCCTATTGTACTTTCGAGTTCTGTTGCATAGCAGTTTCTCGATTTTCTGCGTCAACCTGGAGACGACACGGGAACACAAAAACATAGGGGGTGAGAATTATATAATTCCCAGTAGGGTAACTCCCCAATTACACATTCATAATGTCATCGTCATCGCCCCAACCACTTCAGTTTATTAAGAAAAAGTGGTCATGCATTATATAATAACAGTTTATTTTTAAAGTTCCAAATCGTACTTCCGAAGTGGGTTACTTTTAATAATCAATCACTTAATATACATATACCATACTACTCAACATCATATACTACTAAACTTTCCACTTAAATATATTGGTCTCAATATCGATGCTAAACTTCTTCACTCGGCATATAAGACAAAAGATTCCTTAGAAAACTTACTTCTTAAACTTGCCTTGGCCTTTGACTAATCTTGTCACATTCTGGGCATTACGTACCGCCGTCCCCAGTGTGGCAATATTGGGTAATAGACTATTTTTCAGGACTGAACTCATTCTTATACATGATCATTGGATTTACTTTCTCCAATTCTCACACAGACCTATTCCTAGCCAGGTTTACTTTCCCCGACTCAATTCAAGGGTAGTCAGGTTTACTTTTCCTGACAAACCAGGTTTACTTTCTCCAGCCCAAGGATTATAAATCTTATGCTTTTCTTGGTAGTTAGGTTTACTTTCCCTAACAAACTGAATTTACTTTCTCCAGTCTAAGAAACATAATCTTATGCTTTTCTTTCGCGTATAAACAATTGTAATAATCATTCACATCTATGTGTACCTAACCTCATCAATAAGTTCACATGCTCAATTACTCATACTCATATTCAGGTACTCACGTCATACTAGTACAAAATGCCATCTTTTCACCAATTCAAAGCGTCAAGTTATTTTCAGCACAATGGCAGATTTCATACTCAAGTAGCACAATTTATTTCTCATACCAAATGATCAATTCAAATTCTATAAAAATTCTCAATGACACCTCAATGTGTCACCAAGGTTCTGTAAAAATTTCAGAGTAAAAATAGTTCTCTAACTATGTTAACAAAATTAGACAAATTTGGTGGCCAGAAACCACTCAACCTCAGCTTAAGAACCAAAATTCAGAATTTTTAACCCTATCAATTGAACCCAGAAAATTATAAATAAAAATCCTGGTAAAACCTCAATATGTATCTAATACTCTGTAAAAATTTCAAGTGATAATTCCATCATTTGATATGGTAACAAAATTATCAAAATTTACAGCTTTTGTTCTAACACTTTAGGCAGCATATGCTTAATTTCGGTTCTTGATTTTTCTAAGGAAGTTTGACTCAAAATCAAAACCCAAGAAAATTCATGGGACTAGCTCAAGATGTTAGCTCCAACATATAATTTTTTTCAGCTCATGAAAATGTCCACAACAAGTCCAGAAAATTCGTGATCACACACTGCCTATTAGAAAATCGAAAATCCAGCAAGTATCACTCAACATCTTTTGACAAAATGATCTTTCTAACCTCATCCAAACACTTCAGAAAAATTCATACATCAATAACAACATAATATCAACCAAATTAACCAGAAATTTTGGATTGAAACTAGTAAGAATTGCTCAGAAAAATTTTGAAAGAAAAAGGCTAAAGAAAACCCTACTTTGAAAGCTTTTGAGCTTGATACTTCAAAGGATGTTTTAAGTGATCTCCCTTCACTTCAAGACATCAATTTCAGTCCTAAACCCTCCTTAGGCAGTGGGGAAGTGAGGTATTAAGGTGAGGATTTGAGATTTCAATCGGTTAGATTTGTAGGGTTTGAGATATAGAACAAGTTTTGTGAAGGAAGTTTGGGGTTTTATCAAGTTCAAGCTTGAGATTTTGAGGATGGAATTCAAATTTTTATGGAAGCAAACATGGAGGTTGCTGCATCCCTTGCTGTCTGAGAAAGCATGATGATGAGATAAGGTTAGATGACTTGTATTTATCTTGTAGTTAAAGCATAGGTATTATATAATATAAATGTGTAATTCTTTAAAGGAAAGAAAAACAAATGGATGGCTAGGATTTAATCTTGCTTTACAAGATTAAATCTTAGCCATTCACTAAGTCAACATGGATATACATTACCCTTTTGTAGAGATTTAACTATCTTTCGGTGTTAAAAATCGCACACCGAAATTTCACCGAACGGGTGAAACACCGTACCCGGGTAATCAAATATTGCCCGAAAAATAATTTCGGGTATAAAATCTTTATTTCTACCTATTTCTAACCATAATCATATAGTTTCTCAATTTCACACATCTCCGGGTCCCAATTCTAGGGACAGTCATCAATCCATAAAGCAGCAGGGGATGTTACAATTTACACCTCTCATTTTGTTTCATTTCTCTATAAATAGCATGCTTGGGTGAACTTGCATCATTTTGGGTTTATTTGCTAAGTGTAAGTTTTCAAAGAGCACTTCAAAGTTTTCTTTTTCTCTCAAAGTTCAAGTGTCCAAGTTCTTCAAGTTCTTTATCCTCTTCACTCATCTCAACCTCCAATCACTTGGTAGGGATTTTCTTTCAAGTGTTTCTTTCATTTAAGTTCTTAATCTAGTTATGTGTTCATGGTTTCTCTTGAATCTTTTTGGAACTTCTTTTCTTCTTCTCTTCCTTCTTCATTTTCGGCCATGAGCCTTTGAATACAAAGGAATGAGAACTTGATGATGAGGGTTTCATGATGATATTCATCACTTGAATAACCTCTAAAGCTTGATCTTTGTTCTTAAGTAAAAGGTGTTTATAGTTCTTTCTTTCTTGAACATTGAAATCTTTAACTTTGATGATGTTTTAAAATGGTTACATGAACTCAATGATGAGGACCCATGGTGTCAATGATAATACATCATCAAGATCATGGCCTCTAGAGTTTCAAAATGGTTCTTTCTTGCTCTTAAGTTTCGATTTCTTTCCTTTTCTTTTTCTCTAAAATTTCGGCCAACCAACTTGGGTGGTCCAACATGATAGCTTGATGATGAGAGTTCTAGTTGGTAACTTTATGTTCACCACAAAGAAATCTCTAAAGCTTGAGTTTTCATAAAGGTGTTATAAAGTTCATTTATGGTTATATTTTCAAGGAATGTTATCTTGAATTCTAAGAATTCAAGACCTCACTTTATCTTGTCATGATGAGTTTGGATTAAGGTTAAAGTTCCACTAAAAGTCTTGTATGAGCTCTAATAAGATATAAATGAACTTGCATATTTACTTTGAGGTTGCACTCATATTTATGCTTTGCATCTTTATTTTCAAGTCATCACCTAAGGACTCAAAGATTAAAACAAGACTTGTATTATCACCTAATTAATTCTCAAAGCCTTTCTATTTCAGCCTTAAAGTCGATTATTGCTGGGCCTAGAACACTAAAATAAATAAATGAACTTGCATTGCATATTTACTTCAAGTCTCACATATTTAAATTCCAAGTCTTGCATATTTACTTCAAGTCTTGCATATTTAAAATTCAAGTCTTGCATATTTAATTCCAAGTCTTGCATATTTACTTTAAAGTTCTCACTTTACTTTGTAATGAAGAATAAAAATGAAGTGTATAGCATGTTTATATTTTGTCATCAATTAAAGACCTTAGAGCTCAAAGACTTGCCCATTTTATCTCAAGTTAAAGTTTAATATGGAAGCATTCTTTGAATGTATAATTTCGGCCAAGTAATAATGATGAGCTTGGAATGAGTTCCATCTAGTTACAAGGGCCAACAACCTATGTTCTACGATTTTCTTTAAGCTTGATGAGTTTTATAAAGTTATGACCAACAAGATTTATGATTTTAATCCTCTCCCAAAGAAGAACTAAATAGGTTACTGACCTAAGGTTATTTTTAGCCTCTTGATAAAATAAAATGGTTTGCAAAGAGTTTTAGAAGTCCTAAAATGATTCCAAGGAAAACTAGCAACTTATATGCTTTAGAAATGTCAAATTATGTGTCTTTTTGGACTTGAACAATTCGGTTCTTCCTTGATGTGTTTGTTGCTGTATGATGATGTTTTGATGTGTTAAGATGTGCGAAAATGATGTGTGATGAGGTAGGAACACTTCCATGCAAGTTAGGAGAGAAACTAGCTTCATAGAAAAACCATAAAGTTGGAATTTAACGTGAGTTTAACCCCTTTAATCCTAACCAATGCCAAAACTGTTTTAGTATGATAACAATCAGTTTAAGATTGATTAATCATAAAAAATTTGGTTACATTTGAAGTAGGATTTAATTTTAGCCCCTATAGAGAAACTAGTAACTAGAAAACCATAAAAGTGCAATCCTAGAACTCTTAGAACATTTAATTTCTGGATTCTGTCCAGCAAACTCATAATATGGAAAACATGATTTATAATTAGTTCTTAGGTATAGGATTGCCTCATAATTGATTTAGATTTAATTTATAGCGCCTTATGCGAAGACGGAACCGAGAAAGGGTCTAAAACGTAAGTTCTAGAACCCCGCAATCATAGATGTATAACTCTGCCCTTGGAGAATGGTGCTGCCCAGATTTATTAAAGAGCATAAATGATAGTAAGATTTGTTAGAAGAGAATCCTTATGTGCATAAGAGGTTGATATAGAATGATAGAATAATTACATCTCAAGTTTAAGGCCCGTAAGGGTCAAAGCATAAGATGCCGTAGGATCAAGAGCATAATAAGTTTCAATGTTACATGTGAACGTATGTTTTATTTGAGAATGATTATCTAAATGTATGGGATTATGATTGAGGATGCATGTTTTATTTGTTTATGTGGCATAAAGTAAATTTGGAAGAAATCCGCGTCTTCTTTGTTATTTAATTTCTGACAAATTTGGGGACTTAGAAATTTTTGAAAAACCTATGAGATTTTCTTTAAGAGATATGAGGTACTAAGATGAGTTCTTGTATGACACCGGTTTGGCCGAGCATCTCCAAAAACTCATATGATATCGGTACCAAGATGTATTCTTGGGTGACACTGGTTCGGCCGAGCACCCCCAAGAAATGCCCTCTAGCCCGTACTCGATAGTCAGGATTATGATTATGATACGCTTATCGGGATTGATAAGTAAGAACTAGTGACGACTAGTTAGGTATGAGCTCATAACCTAGAGATGTAACACGTTCTGGGTGACACCAGTTTGGCCAAGCACCCCCAGAAATGAATGTCTGTTAGGGTGGCCCCATGAGGAAGTAAAGTATGATGATTATGTCACAAAGTTTTCCCATATGAGATTTCAATTGTCACTTTATGCCACTATTATGATGTTCCTAATGTTATGATTATTATTCTTGCATTAAGTAGAGCCATGCATACATTCTTTACTATGTTGCATCCATGACATTAAGAATCATACTAAAAGGAACGGACCTTGGCTAACTATGTTTTAAAAGCTTAAAAATGAACTTAATGCATCATCACTTATTTTGTACACTAAACCCAAGGTTCCTGAGGACGTAGATGATGACACCTAGGTAGTAGGAGGCCCTACTGAGATTCTTTAGCAAGATTCTCACTCTCTCTATCTTTTTTTTCCGTCACGTCTTTAGATGGCGACGTTCGTGGTTTTTGTGGACACCTCGACGTGGGAGGTGCACTATGATCCAGAGCACGGATCATACCATTTTGAGGGTCAGTACACGGTTCGTGTCTTCATGTTCATTGGACGACCCTTCGCCCACCTTGTGCATACCCATCGCTTCTCTTCGACAGCACTTACGGCAACGATGAGCGTGCGCGTACACATAACGAGAGAGTGCTCCGCATGCACACCGCTGCTTCAGCCATGCGTGACTACCCCGACTACGTGTCCCGGACATACTTCTCGGAGACTGACCCGTCGGAGGACCCGCCTACCCATCTGTACAGTGAGAGCTCTGCCTTCACTCCACCACTGATGAGAGAAGGCAGTGAGGACACTGTGACTCAGCCTCGGCTAGCATGACGACCGGAGAAGCGGCCACGTCGTGGGGGTCACTCCCGATCCCCGCTTCTCCTTTACACGCCGGAGGAGTTCGCCCAGTTTGTCGAATGTGTGCCTCGCTCGTGGGATGGACGTCAGTAGGAAGTAGCGGATGACTGGTGGAGTACCCGGGGTAGTGCACACACCACTTAGATGAGGATAAACCTTCTTTTGTGTAGAGGTTATCCCTTTAGTTGCATTTGGGTAGGGGAGTTTGCGTTTATGCTTCCCGTCGCACTTTCCTTTGTATTTTCTTTTTAGATGTATTCATTTCATGTTGTACTAAACTAAGTTCCACTCTCCATAAGTGGGCATATCATATTATATAAATATACAGTTCAGTTTTATCGTGATGTGCCTTTATTTGCTTTATGTTATGATGTTTATATGATGCTTGCTTTATTTCCTTGCGTGCTTCCTTACTTATCGTGTCGCGTGGCTCTCGCTTTGCTTTTATAATTCAAAAAAAAAATTTACCAGTATTTTCCGCTAAGTATTTTAAAGTAAAAAGGAAACTATGACGTAATAGACTAATGATTAACCTAAATATGTTCTAGAGTATTGAGTTAAAAATTAGGATGTTACACAAAACACATAGGGATGAGAATTATACAATTCTCAGTAGAGTAACTCCCCAAAAATTCAATCATAATGTCACCGTCATCGTCATCGCCCCAGCCACTTTGGTTTATTAAGAAAAGATGATCAAGCATTACATAATAATGATTCATTTTTAAAGTTCCAAATCATATTTCCTAAGTGGGTTATTTTTAATGATTAATCACTTAATGCACACATGTCATAAAGCTCAAACATATAGTCAATAATCCTAATCAAGAAATTAAATATGATATGAGTATGCATACGCTAAATATAGTGAACTTATCTCAAAGTGACCTAGTTTTACTTGTGGCCATAGAATTCAACTCAGTGCATTTTTCTTTTTTCATCGACATAGGAAAGACTTAGTGTATACCCGACGGGTATTTACTATGGCAAACTCCACAATGAACAGTTTATACCACATGCTATTTATAGTGGTTCACACCATACAAGGGAAATAGACTGCTTATACTGAGCTCATTCCTATACATGATCATTGGATTTACTTTCTTCAATTCTCACATAGATCTATTCCTAACCGATATGTTTACCGACTCATATTATCTCTAGGGAAGTTCATCTTTTTGCCTTCCCCTTTATCTCTAGGGTAGTTCCTCTTTTTTCCTCCCTTTTTATCTCTAGGGAAGTTCCTCTTGCCTTCCCCTCATTCCACATAAGTCTTGTTTCTGTTTTCTCCATATGTCAGAACATACACGAGTGAAATTTATACATTCTCTTTTCTCATATAATTACATCATGTACTTCCTTTTCTCAAATGCATGCATAAGCCACATGTAACCTTTCAATCACAAGTAATTCTCATTTTTGCCTCCTAAATCAATCTTTAAATTTTCTAGCATGCATTCATACTCATCATACTTAAATCAAGAGTCATTATATCATCAACTCAATACCTAAATTCATTTCAGCACAAATACAACATGTTGGTAGAATTCATGCCTAAGGAGTACAATTTATTCTATCTATCAAACATCCATTGCAAGGCTATAAAAATTCTCCAAGACACCTCAATGTGTCCACAAGGCTGTGTAAAAATTTCAGAAAGAAAATCGTTCTCTAACTTGTTTAATAAAATTAGACAAACTTGGTGGTCAGAAACTACTCAGCCTCAGCTCAGAACCAGAATTTCATAATTTTTAACCCTAGCAAATGATTTGAATCAATTCAAAATAAAAATCACAGTTACACTTCAATATATTATCAACTCCCTGTAAAAATTTCAAAGGAAGAATCAATCATTTGTATGGTAACAAAATTAGCAAAATTCACAGCTTCAGGATCAACATCTCAGGCAGCACAGTTACAACTTCGGTTCATGATTTTTTAAACATAGAAAAAGTGACCAGAATACCTCAAAATTTTTACTGAAGATTCTTAACATATTAATTACATCAAATAAAATTTTTAGCTCAATCTAAAGCCTCTAACTAGGTCAGAAAATTTGTGAACAAAAGCTGCCCTGTTGAAATCCGAAAATCCAGCAAACCAATTCAAAATCTCTTGTGATAAAAATGATTTTTCCACAACACCAAACACTCCACCAAAATTAAAATATCAATATCAGTATATTATCAACCAATATATCTAGAAATACTAAACACAATCAGAAAAGTCCAGCATAAAATTGGAAAGAAAAGACCAAAGAAAACTCTACTTTGAAAGCTTTTGAGCTTGATACTTCAAAGAATGTTCTAAGTGATCTCCCTTCACTTCAAGACACCAATTTCAGTCCTAAACCTTCCTTAGGCAGTGGGGAATTGAGGTATTAAGGTGAGGATTTGAAATTTCAATCGGTTAGATTTGTAGGGTTTGAGGTATAGAACAGGTTTTGGGAAGAGAGCTTTGAGTTTTATCAAGTCTAGCCTACAAAAATGAAGGTTTTATTTCAAGTGTTCATGGTTTTGTTAAGAAGAAATGGAGGATGGCTGGTTTAAGGTTCTAGCCGAGAATGAAGAATTGGAGTGATAAGGTTGGTTGACTTATTTATTGTAAAGTAAACATTAGATATTATGTCATGTTTAATTCTTTCAAAAAGAAAAATTTGATGGATGGCTAGGATTTAATCTTGTTAGACAAGATTAAATCTTGGCCATCCACTTGGTCTTAATAGATAACTATTATCAAATCTTAAAGATTAAGTTATTTTTCGGTGTTAAAAATCGCACACCGAAATTCCATTGAACGGGTAGAGCACTGTACCCGGGTAATCAAATATTGCCCAAAAATTAATTCCAGGCATAAAATCCTTATTTCTATCTTTTTCTAATCTTATTCCCATGTTTTCCCAATTTCGGGCACCTTCGAGTCCCGAATCAGGGGTTTCGGCTGTCCCAGCAAGCTTGCAAGGCCCACAAAATACTATTCAGTTTTTTTTTGTGTTTTACAAAACCGTTGGACCGTCCTCATCAATGTTAAAACTATCAGATTTTTGAAATTATGACTAGTAAAACCCAAATTAATTTTTAAATAATTTTTAGAATATTACATTATTTTTTCCCGGAAATCAAAGATAGCCAATCCCAATTATCCTCAAGGGGTTAGTTTTATATTGGAAAGGGATTTTTACCGTACATAAAATTACCATATTACCCTAGTGGTAACTTAACACGAGATTGAGTAATCTTTAAACCCAATTATCACCCGGGAAGTTCAAAATTTTTATTACAAGTATGATTTGATATCTAGAAAAGCTCAGGTAATTCTGGGAAGTTTTTACCCTTAGTTAATGCTTAATGCGTGTACTTAAGTAATTAAGGCAATATTAGGCTCTATTTCAATTCAAATTGATTTCATTCATTAACCTTGGGTTAAAAATAATTACCTATGGTTAAAAGTAATTACTTGAGGTAATTAGAGCCTAAGAATTATTTTAGGGAAATTTAATTTCCTTTCTTAATTACAAGGACTCATAAAATCAATAATGTTAAGATTAAGGTAAATCTAGTGCATTTTCTTTCTTTATCTTAAGATTAGGACTTATATTACTAATTTATTTTCAACTCATTTGAGATTAACTCCATTACTAGTGTAAGATTACCCTTTTACCTTGTCTTGATAAATCCTAAACACTCGATTCTTACCATTTACACAAAATTACCAATTTCTAAAACTACGACCTAATTAATTATACTATCCTTTGTGTCCTACCACTTAGAAATCAAATGAAATTGTCCCCTATTATTCCCACAAAGAACAGTGGCCTCCATACCTCCATGATGCTCATATTTTATTTTTCTTTCAAGGAATAATGCACTACATAATTAGATACACCTCAAATGCATGTCCTACCACTCACAAAAATTAAAATTCTGCTCCCCAATATAGCCTAGAGTCAGTGAACATGCACCCTCCATTCACTTCTATATATATGTGTTTTTTAAGCCAAATGCACACACAAATACTCATTCTTACTTTTTGAATTTTTGGTTGTAGTCTTACTCACAAAAATTGGTCAAAAATCCTCTCTTCTTTTTCTAAACTCAAAGCTCTCTTCTTCTTCCCCATTCACTTCCAAGAAATTCCATTCTTGACATTCATTCAAGTTCTCAAGCTAAAACAAACACATATCCATCATAAACCAACTCCTAAACACCTAAAATTTCCATTTCTAAACACAAGAACACAAGAAAAATCCTTCCTCCATTCCAACCTCCCTTGGCCGAAACCATCACTAGTATTAGGATCAGATTTTTGGTTCTTGTTGCTCATAGAAGATCAAGCTTTATCTTTAATAAACAAGAAACAACTTGGTAGAGATTTGATTTCATTTTCTTTCACTTGTTCTTTCTCTTTATTTTCGATTCTTAAGGCTTCATAATGACCATGGCTTGATGATGAGGAATCATGGTGGTGGTTGTGAATCCATCACATAAATGACCTTTAAAGCTCAAATTTTAGTTCTGTTGTCAAAAAATTAATGGAATAATTGTTGTTTTTCTTTAAGATTGATTCTTTTTGAGCTTGATGATGAGTTCAAGAAATAAGGAACCATGGTAACAAAGAACTCAAAAGCTCACTTCCTTTTGTTAAGATTATTTGGAGTTAAAGAGTTTCATACTCTAAAAGTCTTGAGTTTTGAGCTTAACAAGATATAAAATGAACTTGCATCCATGTTTATGTTTCAAACTCTTGCATATCATGTTTAAATTCCAAGCCTTGCACAACCATGTTTATATTTCAAGTAATCACCTTAATTCTTGAAGATAATAATATGGACTCGTATATCACGTTTAAATTTCCAAGCCTTGCATATCATGTTTATATTTCAAGTTATCACCTAAACCTTCAAGACTTAAAAATGAACTTGCATTTTCATATTTATATTTCAAGCCTTGCACATCATATTTATATTTCCAAGTTATCACCTTATAATGACAAAGATTAAAATGATGATTGCATGGCATGTATATGATTCTAGTCATCATCTAAATCTCTAGTAATTACAAGTGTTTGTTTGGACCATTTTGTAAAATGTGAAAAGTTGTGTTTTGAACTATCAACTATGTGATTTCAGCCAAATGTTTTTAATTAGAGTTAGTAATGATGTTAAATATGTCCATGTGTTCAAAATACCATTTATGATATTTAGAAAAAGTTTTAGAAGTTTCGGTTGTAGTTAAGTGTTAAAAGCAAGTGATTTTGGCTTTTATGATGAATTTAATTGGTTTCTAAGTGTTATGGGACTCTGAAATGTATAGATTAGTTTTAAGGATCATTAGTTTGAGAATATGTGTTAAAAAGAAAAATTACGTTTTGACCCATAATCTTTGAGAAATTCCAGTTTTAACCCTCTTTTGGACCTAAGCATAAATACTGATAACTTGATGAGATTAGTGTGAATGATATCTTGTGGAAGCTATATTCATGTGTTTTAGTTGAAATTTATATGATTTGTGATAATTGTGCAAAGTTGCCAATTAAGGATTATGCATGCCTAATTCCTGATTTATGCAAGTGATAATCATTAGTATGTTGCACTAATCCTATTGAGAGTGACGTATGCATTAGCTGAGTCCGATCCTTAATTCCGGCATGCTGGTTAGGAGCATGTTTATTTATATAAGATATTGATGGTAACATGCTTATGTATGTATATATCCAAAGAATGTGTTACAAGCTTATGTGATCAAATTATATGATGAATTATGGCATATTATGTTTATGATTGATTAATTGAGATGCATGATTCATGAAGATTATGAGTATGAAATGTTGAGTGATAAGCTATGAGCATATGTGTCATGTTTGTATCTCTAGATAACATGCCAAGGTTAAGGTAACATCAAACACATGGAGGTGATCCTTTAATTTCCTCTAATTAAAGGTTATGATAGGTGAGCCATTACCGGCTCTTGAGCTTCCTCTAATGAAAGGTTATGAGAGGTGAGCTGATATTGGCCCTCTAGTCTCCTCTAATTAAAGGTTAGGAGAGGTGATCTAATTAGATGATCATAAGCTATGAGTATAAGATGATAAATGACAAGTTATGACTCCGTGTTTCATGTTTGCATCTCTAGATAACATGTTAAAGTTAAAGGTGACATATGACATACAGAAATGACCTTCTAGACGCCTCGAATTAAAGATTATGAGAGGTGATCCAATAAGAAAGTTGCATACTCATAAAGTCATGTTAAGACAAGGAAATGATGTGCTTCCCCCTCTATTACCCCGTATTAAATCTAGCAAAGGCTAGTTAGGTTGAGCTCATCCTAAGCGATCAATGTGGTAAAGTTTTGGTATTGTGTTTAAAATTACCGGGGAAGGTGAGATGGTTAGTTTTGAATGTGTACATAAGAGGGTGGTTATTAAGAAAGGAACTTGAGAGTTTAGTTATGAGAAAGGCAAGCATCATGGGTTCTCTTGTCTCCCCATGCATGCTAAAGGTCATATGATTCATCATGTTTGTCTTACCATGCAGTCATTTACTTGTTATTCAAACGCATAATTTGATTGCTAAGTCAACTAAGAAAGAAAAGAGGAAAGTTGCATGCTATAATTGGATATGTTCTTTATGCTCCATAGATTATGTCATTGTGTACTTGGAATTCCGCATAAGGTATTGAAATGCATTCATAATGTGGTACGATGCATTTATAACATTAAGATTCATAATAAAAGATACAAGCCTCAGTTAATGGTATTTAGAACTTAATAAATAAACCTTATATATGCTCATATTTTCATAATGAAACCCGATGTTCCTGGGGACGATTATGATGACACTTGCATTAGAATCGGGAAGCCCTACTGAGAATCTTGTATAAGTTTCTCATCCTTTTTTCTTTCTTTCGTGTCGTCTCTAGACAAGGATGATGGCGTAGCTCATGAATTTCTCTGCGACACGGACGAGGGAGTTGCACTACAAAAGGGATCAAGAAGGTCACAGTGGGAGTACGAAAATAGTTTTCTTTTGGATATTGGCTTTAGGGTGATCATACCCCTTCTATCTACTAGTTCTTTAGTCTCTTGATGGATGTGTACTGATGCTTCTATGTTTAGAGGACATCGCTAATATGGTATAATTATGATGTGTTAATATTGTTTGTGTCATGTTATGCCATGGTTTATATATATGTTGTAATGTGGTTCATATGATCACTATTATTATATGTGTATTGACCACTATCCATGCATACACGCGGCTTGCATTTTAGAACATAAGTTCAAAAAAAAAGTTTACCCATATTTTTACTAAAGTATTTCAAGAGTTTAAGTTAAAGACTGGAACAAAAGAGTAATAACTAATAATTAACTTGAATGCGTCCTAGGTGTGTTGGGTTAAATATTAAGGTGTTACAAAGAACCCTACAGCAAACAATGTAAACAAGTTGGGGAAAGACCTCTACACCCTTCCCCCCAGTCATGTAATCCCCATTTCCTATAACTCTATCATAGAAAACATAAGTGTCTGTATATCTTACATACATATCAAACCATTAAACCATATAAATAATAAGGATTTAGTTACTAACCTCTATAGCAGTAAAAAAATCAGAAAAATGTGGGAAAGCTCTCGGCGTCCAACCAAATCCAATCCTAAAAATCCAATATAATAAATTTAAATCAACATACTTGTATACATAGAAAACATAAAATAACATAAGGAATAAGAATGACAAACTGATCCCAAAATCAATAACAGTTGTCACTCTTAAACAAAACTCCTATATTAACAAAGTAACAACAATAATTATTCCTCATTGCAACAAAACACAACACCATGGGCACCCATAAATGAATGAAAAAACTAAATCAACTCAAGAAACTAAAGCGATTAAAATGCTCACCAAAGCCCCTAGATCGTAATGGTGGTCTCCCTCTCTCGAACAGAGCTCTAGTGGTGGCGCACGGTGGCAAAAATAGGCAACAGCGGTGAAGGTTTACAGAGAAAAAGAAAGGGTTTCACAGAATGAGGAGGAAGAAGGCTCATAACAGGGAAATAAATGCGAGTTATCAATGGATAACCGATTAATAAAACAGTGTGTTTCAATCATCAATGATTACCAACGATTGTACCAACAGATAATGTGGAATACCAGAGGTTGTGTGGCAATGTGTAAAAATTCAAAAACCCATCAGTAAACTCGTTGGTAATGAATATAATTAATAATTTAAAAAAGAAATACCCGTCGGTAATATAAAATAAAATTACTTTAAAAAAATAATATAATTAACTTGTCGGTTAACCGGTCGAAATATTTACTAAAAAAAATTTAAAAAATATTATTAAACACCCGTTGTTTAATTTTAAAAGAAAACCTAAACCTAATATACCTATTGGTGTATTTTAACAAAATAATTCAAAGATAAAATGAAAAAAAATCTGTCAATACACCCATCGGACACTATGCACGCCATGTGGCACGTGTTGGTGCTAGCATTTACCAATGGTATTACTGATAGATATATGGTGCACATTAGTAATAACCTCATTTATTTTCAAAAACGGGACAAACCATCGGAGATGACACTAGTAACTTCCGACGGTTTCATATCTGTTGGTAGTTTTCATCAATATCCCGTGATTTCTAGTAGTGATCTTACAATAATAATTAATTAATTAATTATGAACCTAAAATATAATATAAGATATAATGAGAAAAAAAATTAATACAAATCCAATGAAATCTGTACGATTTTCTATTCCTTTGAAATCTTTGACTTCCTCTATTGCCCATTTTTTATTTTTATCAAAAATGGGGCTAAAGCCCAAGAAAGAAAACAAGCCTACCTACCCATAAGCCGGGTAGAGTAAGTGCCTATAGCATTAGCTAGGAAAACAACAACCAGATATGGAGGAATATTAGAGAAAGAATATACTGCCCTACTACCGGTAGAGTAACTGTGATTAGCCAAACAATCAGCACAAACATTAGCTTCCTGGTAAACATGAGTGATACGAACATCATTAACTTGGTCCATGAGTACCGAATATGATTCACCAAGGAAGGCCAAGGATGTAACGCCTGGGGATTGCGAAGTCGGGGAGTGATCGCCGGTGCAAGGAGGCACGGACAAGGAGCGGATCCTGGCAGACTTCGAAAGCGGAGGGGTACATGAATGAACCGATTACACACCTGAATGAGAGGATCCTAAGACTGTATAGGTATGAGACTATACAGTTAAGGAGGGCTTATATGAATTGATTTGTACTACCTATACCAACAAGATGCATCTTCTTTTCGGTAGCCCAAACTGAAAGAACTCCACAGTTAAGTGTGCTTGACTTGGAGCAATTTTGGGATGGGTGACCTCCTGGGAAGTTTTCCTAGGAAGCGTGCGAGTGAGGACAAAGCATGCTGAAAAGACCCGTGTTGGTTTGTAGGGACAGTCGTCAATCCATAAAGCAGTAGGGGATGTTACAAAGGACAACTGAAATGCACTCCTTCAAGAATAAATTGAACTACAATTTTGGAATCCATCCTCACCACGATTTGATCAAGATTTAAGTCTATGCCCATCTTGAGACCTGTAGTAGCTCCCCATAGTTCAGCTAACATAGTAGAGCAACTTCCTAGACCAGCACTAAAGGCACAAATAAGACGAGCATTATGGTCCTGTACGATACCTCCACAAACGGCAGAAGCCAAATGTTGATAAATAGAACCGTCGACGTTAACTTTGATCCAACCTCAGGGGGGATTCCAAGCCACGTGAACCACCTGCCAGGTAAGAAGTCGATAGTTAGTCTCAGAAAGATAAAACAAAGTAGAAGAATACTCATGAGTCAGTGATAGGACCTTGGCCCAAATCTCGACCCTCATAGAGGTCTTAGTTTCAAAAACAAATTTGTTGCACATTCACCAAAGAGTATGGCAAGTAATGGTAAATAATAGGGGCCAATCAACCTCAAAAGATTTTCGAGACCCGGCTTTGATAATCTCTAAAACCCAAAAGGATAAGGGCATAGAGAAGAAGGAACTCCAAGCTAATCTAGGTAAGATGCTTTTCTAAACCCCTTTGGCAACAAAGCAATCTCAAGAGGTATGGAGCATTGTTTCATCCATAGAATTACAAACCGAACAAAGAAGGGAAGTGGACCTATTTCGTTTCCAACGAGCATGATTACTGAGGAGGGCATTATGAAGAATCAACCAAAGAAAAGATTTTAACCGTTGAGGGATTTGTGAATGCCATATACGAGAAAAAATAGTAGCACACTCAATCTAGCATGTATCATGAATACTTTTGTAACATCCCCTGCTGCTTTATGGATTGACGACTGTCCCCACAAACCAACACGGGTCTTTTCAGCATGCTTTGTCCTCACTCGCACGCTTCCTAGGAAAACTTCCCAGGAGGTCACCCATCCCAAAATTACTCCAAGTCAAGCACGCTTAACTATGGAGTTCTTTCGATTTAGACTACAAAAGAAGATGCATCTTGTTGGTATAGGTAGTACAAATCAATTCATATAAGCCCTCCTTAACTGTATAGTCCCATACCTATACAGTCTTAGGATCCCTCTCATTCGGGTGTGTAATCGGTTCATTCATGTACCCTCGGCTTTGGAAGTCTGCCAGGAGCCGCTCCTTGTCGGTGGCTCTTTGCACCGGCGATCACTCCCCGACCGCAATCCCGGGCGTTACATGCCCACGGCTTCCGCTTGGTTCGTCCCCGAACCACACCGTACTGGGAGAGGTGCAGGCTCTGATACCATTTGTAACATCCCCTGCTGCTTTATGGATTGACGACTGTCCCCACAAACCAACACGGGTCTTTTCAGCATGCTTTGTCCTCACTCGCACGCTTCCTAGGAAAACTTCCCAGGAGGTCACCCATCCCAAAATTACTCCAAGTCAAGCACGCTTAACTATGGAGTTCTTTCAGTTTGGGCTACCGAAAAGAATATGCATCTTGTTGGTATAGGTAGTACAAATCAATTCATATAAGCCCTCCTTAACTGTATAGTCCCATACCTATACAGTCTTAGGATCCCTCTCATTCGGGTGTGTAATCGGTTCATTCATGTACCCCTCCGCTTTCGAAGTCTGCCAGGAGCCGCTCCTTGTCCGTGCCTCTTTGCACCGGCGATCACTCCCCGACTTCGCAATCCCCGGGCGTTACAACTTTCATATGCCAATTTAATCAAGAAGCATCCTAAAAGATCAAGGTGCTAGGCAACTAAATCGACACCCAGATATGGGTAAAGACCGGGCATGGGATGAAAGAAAGCCACAAAATCAGGTGGAAGGTTGAGGTACAAGTGATTCCAATCCCAATCACCTTTTAGATCGATAAAATCATTAACACGAGCCTCTGATTCGGCTAGAGACAACTCAGAAAGTGAGAAATCCTGGAGTTGATGAATACCAGAGAGCCAATGATTGGTAGGGACTAGAGTGCCATGGCTCTAGCTCTTACAAATTAACAGATTAATTTAAAATCGAATTCCACTAAAAATGTAGTATAACAGTGTGCAACTCGAGTTGTCTCTTAATGATATCAATGAACTATTAGACTATGTAACAAGGGGTTTTTCATTGAGTGCACCAAGCAAAAATAAAATGTAAACTAAAGCAAGAAAATAACTAACAATTAACTAAAGCACTAGCACAAGGATTTCCTAGGCCTAGAATCCATCTATCCATGACATACACATTTCATGAAACACATGGTAGTTGACTAACTTGTGTCTAGAATCATGCAATTGTAGGTGAAGATGTGCACAAGAAGAGGGGTTGAATCGTGCATTGATCATTTTTTATTTTCTGAAGCTTCTAAAAAAAGATTTACTATCAAGTATAAAACTTGAAGTCTAGTGGAAATATAGCTAGTGGCTTCAGAAAGTTACTTTCTGAACCTTATTAAATAAAACACTCAGTATTAAAAGAGATAGCATAAAAAGAGCATGATAAAAATAAAATCAATGATAAGATAACGAAGCAATAAAAGAAAATAAAAGTGATTAGGGTAAGAGAAAAAGGACACAAAGGATTTTATACTGGTTTGGCCAACATGCCTACATCCAGTACTTAACAACTATTGAGGTTCCACTATAACAACAACCTTCTCAACCTGAGAAAGTAAAGATAGATAGTCTTTTCCTTAGCCTTCCCAAGCTATCATCCAAGAATTTTAGAAATCACCAGTAACCAAGGATTTCAAGTAGTTCTATACTAGCCTCTCCAAGCTAACATGAGTAGTCTTGACTCTAGCCTCTCCAACCCAACCCGTGACTGACAGGCAACTTCTTCAGTATGTCATTAGTAGTCTTTGCCCAGCCTCTTCAAGCTACAAGTAGTCTTGACACTAGCCTCTCCAAGCCCAATTGAGTAGTCTTGACACTGGCCTCTCTAAGCCTAATCGTGTACAATAGCAAGCTCTACTAACATGTTGAAAGTAGTCTTGCCCCAGCCTCTCCAAGCTACAAGTAGTCTTTGACTAGCCTCTCCAAGCTACACCATGATTAGCAAGGACATCTTGCTAACGCATTGCAAGTAGTTTTATCTTAGCCTCTCCAAGCTATCTCACTTTGATCACTGACGGATCAGGGATACAAAGGTTAAGTATTTGGGTTGTCAGTCAAACTAACATACATTCAAGTTTTTTTAAAGATAATGCATTTTAAAAGGATCCTGGAAAAACTTGAATGACTTCCTTCTTCTACTTCTTCCATAAGAAGAACATAAATCTAACTAAGAATATAGAAAGAAGATTTTCTTTTCACTTCAATGATAAAACTGATTACATGATAAGGATTGAATATTCCAAGAAGTGGGAAGAGATTTTTGTAGAGTTTCCTCTCTTGAATCTTCCAATCTCTCTCAACGTTTTTCAAGCTTGGCATCTTTTTGTATAATGGTCTTTCTTTATGACCATTGCCATAGATCAGTTCTTCAAGTGACACGTGTTGATCATCAGATATGTCTTGAAAGAAATAGCTAGAAAAGAGGTTGACAAAACTGTCACATTGGTTGCAAAAGCCATTGTAAAAATGAGCTTTCTAATCTCCCATCAGAAACTACTTTTCTACTTTCCGAGCGAGCTTTCTGAACTCCTCCTTCATGAAGTTAGGGTCATTGATCAAAAAAAATAGAAGAGATGGCGTACTAGTTTAGAACTGGGTTTGACCTGATAATTCGAAATTCAAATTTCAAATTTCCCTCCCTTTCCTATAGCACTCTTTGCTCCACTCACAAGTGAGCTTTCTAATGTACATAATCAACCCTTGAAGAGTTATTTTGCTTTCAAATCTTCAATCAAATCATCTTGATGATGATTTCTTTGTGATTGTGATGAATTGAAGATTAAGTAACACATTGTATATGAACATATTCTGATATCTTCATTCTTAGAGTATTTTCTAATGTCTCGTGCTACTTTTTGAAGTCTCTTTCTTTAGTTTCTTAGTTCTTGACTT
The DNA here is from genome assembly GCA_031216125.1 of Dalbergia cochinchinensis. Classification (NCBI taxonomy): domain Eukaryota; kingdom Viridiplantae; phylum Streptophyta; class Magnoliopsida; order Fabales; family Fabaceae; genus Dalbergia; species Dalbergia cochinchinensis. Next base: position 29,675,126 of record CM062371.1, read on the forward strand.
GATTTCCTACAGTCCTTTAGTATTTACACATTCTTTGCATGAGATAATGATCACTTCGTTTTAAGCTTAATCTCTTTACATGAGTTAAAAATGTTTGTACATGTGTAGTGAAATTATTCTCGATTTAAGTCTGTTTCTATGCTTTGTTCCATAAGTATGTATACGTGCTTTGCTTGAAATAACATTCACTTTCTATTTGGCTCAATCTCTTCTCACAAGATAAATCATGCTTATACATGCAAAGTGAAACATTATTCTTGCTTTAAGACTGTCACATACTAACCATGTGACGCCCCGATTTTTCCTGCTGTGCACAATGACCAAAATGCCCCTGAGATCATTTTCACTGGGAATCGATGACAGCCAGTCCAGGCTATCCTCTAGGGGTTAGTTTGATAATTGAAGGGGAATGGATGTATTGTTAATTCTGTTAGAGGTGAAAACCTCAATTTCCTTGTTTTCTCGTACATGAAATTACCAAAGTACCCCGCGGTAATTTAATGCCGGATTAATTGCCGACTGAACCCGGATGTTACCTGAGAGTCTAGAATGTTGTTTTTAAGGGACGCATGATGTCTGTATAAGGGGAGTTTTGTCCAAAGTTACCATTTTACCCCTGATTAAGTGCATAACAAGCTTAATTGTATGATTAAGGAAATATAGATAATATTAGGCTCTAATTAAAGATTAATTATTAATCTTGAGTCAAAATAATTAATTGAGGTTAATTAAGGCCAAAGATCGCTTAGAAAAATTCAAAATCCTTTCCTTAATCTAAGACTTTGTGTCATGTCAAATGAAATAGTATTTTCTCTTTCCAATTCCTTAAATCATGGAACCCATGATATGATGAGATTCCTAGCTAATAAAGGTGAATTTACTCTAATTGTGCAAGACAACTTCCTAATCTTGTCTTGTATGACTTTGATCATTTGCTTACTAGCCCAAACACTACATTAACAATTCCTAACTAAGTGTCAAATCAAGTTTATCTCTAAACACAACTCCTAACACAAAAGAAAGAAAATATCTCCTCCCCCCATGCCTCCCTCATGGCAAGCCGTCTCCCTCCATACCTCTACATGGCCACTCCTTGCCCATACTCCCGCATATTTAGTTTTTTATTTAACACACAAATACACACACAAACTCTCATTTCTTTCCATCCACTTTTTTGGCCAAGACTTTGTGTCAATAAAGTGCTCTCAAAATCTCTCTTCTCTTACTTCTCAAAAACTCTCTTTTTTTCCTCCACCACCACAAGAACCACCATCCACCACCACCTCTTAACCTCAAATCACCACAAACCACCCTTAAGAAACACAACATTTCCATCTTTAAACACAAGAACTCAAGAAAAACTTTCCTTCCTTTCCTTTCTCTCTTGGCCAAAAGTGCTATTGCTCAAAGAGAAGATTTTTCTTCTCATTTTCTTTCACAAAGATCAAGCTTTTCCTTGCAACAAGAAAATATCTTTGGTATGGATTTTGTTTTAAAGTTCTTATTCTTTTCCTTTGAACCATTGGAATGTTGGATTGATTGAAAATATTTTCTTGTTCTATGTTCTCTTTTTTTTGGTTTGATGATGAAACAAGTAATTAGTTTTACTCTTGCCATTTTCAGTTTTAGGCTTCCTTTTTTCTTTCTTTTTCATTTCGCCCTTGGAGCCTTCTTATGCTAAAAAATGATGGCTTGATGATGAGGACCCCTAGATGATGATAATGAGATCATCACACTTGTGACCTCCAAAGCTTGAACTTTGTTTTTTTTCGGTTTTCAAAGAACCATGATGAGTAAGGTATTAGATTCTTGATATTCCGTTTCTTTGAGCTTGATGATGAGTCTAAACAAATAGAGGTTCTTGGAACCATGGTGTTGATGGACTCTAAAGCTCATGTCCGTTTTGTAAGATTGATCGGTGTTTTAGAGTGTATACTCTAAATAGGAGTCTTGAGCTTAGAACTTAAAGAGATAATAAATGGAATTGCATTCATATTTATATTTGATGCTCTTGCATTTCATGTTTATATTTAAGCCTTGCATGTCATGTTTACTTCCAAGTTATCACCTAATCTTGAAGATAAGGAAATGAACCTGCACTTCATATTTATTTTTCTTATCTAGCATATTTATGTTTCAAGTTATCACTTAATTCGTAAAGATTAAAAATAGGCTTGCATTCTCATGTTTACTTTTAATCCTTGCACTTCATATTTATATTTCCATTGTCATCACCTTATAATATCAAAATTAAAATAAGACTTGCATTAGCATGTTTATGTTTACATCATCACCTAAATATCTAAAGCTCAAGACTTACCCCTTTCAACTTACATAGGAATTTTGATTCCATAGGCATTTACCTTTATAAATATGTTTTGGTTTCAAGAGGACAAAGTTTCTAGAGTTTAGTGTATCATTGCTTTGAGGTTTCAAAACTTGTACCTTGCAATTTCTCTTAAAAAGGATTAATAAATCTTAAAGTATTGAAGTAAGGTTTTATGATTAAAATTTTAGTAATAAAACTTTTACTTCTTTTGCTACTGACCTAAAGTATTTATTTATGTTTCTAAAAGGATAATTTGCTTCTAAAATTATCCTTTGACTTAGAATTAATTTTGAGTGAAATTAGTCAGTAGAAATGCCTTACATTGCAATACTGAAATGACATTTTCAGATTTTGCCTTAGCATCTCTAGATTTGTTATATGCTGTTTGGAGAAGTTTAAGTGTGTAAAAATTACTATTAATTGTTGAAATAATCATTCTTAGCACCTTAGGTAAGACTAGTAACTATAAAAAATCAAAAATGTGATTTCTAAAGCCTTTAAAATCTGAAATATTAGATTCTATTTCAGCCTGCTTATGATTGGTAAAAATATGTTTTAGCATATGTATATGTGTTAGAACCTCTAATAAATAGTTTATAAATTAATTTTAGCATTTTAGGAAAAGCCAGTAATAAGAAAGGGTAAAAAATGTAAGTTCTGGAACACCAAAATTGCTCAATTTCAATTCTGCCCAAATCTGTCCAGCATTGTGTAATGATGTTCTTAAGGTCATTAATTAGTGGAAGTAATTGGAATTAATCCCTTAGATGCATAAAAGAATAAATACAAAAGTTAGGTTTACTCGATTTAAAGGTTTAACTATTTAAGGGATAATGAAAGTGCTTATTTATGAGATAATGGGTTTACGATATATTTAAAAATTTATGTAATGATTATGTTTGCATACTTGGCTACCAGTTACAAGATTTATTATGGCATGTTATGATTGCACTTGGAATGTTCAAGATGCATATGTTGAAGTAATATGAAAGCATGTGACGTTATATAATATGTTTGTGCTCTTACATCCCAATATAACATGCTAAGGTTACGGTGACATAATACATATGAAAATGATCCTTTAGACTACCCGAATTAAAGGTTATGAAAGTTGATCCAAATAAGTTACATGCCCATAACAAGAAAGTTAAGTTAAAGCAAGGAAGTAATGTGTTTCCCCCCTCTATTACCCTATGTTAAATTTAGCGACGGCTAGTTAGGTTGAGCTTATCCTAGGCAATCAGTGAGGTGAAGTTTGGGTGGTCATTATAAAATTGCCGAGGAAGGTAAGATCGTTCGTTTAGGATGGTTATGTAAGAGGGTGGTTAATAAGAAAGGAATTTGAAAGTTCAAATATAAGAAAGTAAATTATCATGAGTTCTCCGGCATCCCATGCATGCTAAGAGTTATATGGTTCATCATATTTGCATTCTTTTACCTGTGATACGATTGTATAGATTGCATGCCAAGTCACCTAAGAAAGAGAAAGAGGAATGATTGCATGTATAATGGTTATGATCCTTATAATTCTACATTATGTCCTTGTGTACTTGGAATGTTGCATAAGATATTGACATGCATTCATGACTTAGTATGCTGCATTCATAACATTAAGATGCATGCTAAAAGACATAGGCCTTGGCTAATGGTATTTTTTTTAACTTAATAAATGAACATTACATATGTCTACTACTTTCATAATGAAACCTAAGGTTTTTAGGGACCATGATAATGACACGTGTGTGGAGACGGAATACCCTACTAAGAATCTTTTATAAGTTTCTCACTCCCTCTCTTTCTTTCCATCTTCATCTTCAGACAAGATCGATGGCAATGCCGTGGACTTCCTTGAGATGCCAATGTATGAGTTGCTTCATGGTCTAGATCAGAGTGGCACAGTGGAAGCAGAGATAAAGGCCTTCCTGTTTTAAGCACTTAGAAGTTGTCTCGTCTTCGCATATGCTCATATCCTAGTTCTAGTAGATGTGCACCCACTAGGAGTTAGTTACTTTTTAATCATGTTTGACTTTTGTATTAGCGTATGCTCAGCCTCTATCGATGGACTCAATATATTTTGATGTGGTACTATGATTGTGGGATATTTCCACATTATTATTATTATTATTATTATTATTATTACTATTTGATATGATATTCGAAGTAAATGTTATGATGTGATGATGTTTGCAGTTTATGTTGCACTTTGTTGTGGTTTGCATGAATGCTATAGGATGAATAATTATACGTTATAATGTATACGCAAACGGCTCATAGTTTGATTTTTCAAAAAAAAAAATGGGTCGTATTTTCCATAAACTTATTTTCAAAGCTCAAAATTAAGTAAAATTTTGAGACGAAAAGGTAACAACTAACGATTAACCATTATGCGTCCTAGGTGTATTGTGTTGAAAGTTAGGGTGTTACAAACTGGATTTGACCTGTTATACTTTGTCAAGAAACTCAATAGAGGCATCAGTCGTTCTTCAAAGTATTTTATTTGAATTGGTTTTATTGTCATTCAAAACACATGAGTGCAAGGGTTTTGGAGCTAACAACAATCACACAACCTTGGCACCATAATTCACTTAGCAATCAATCAATCACCAAGCAATTAGATAGCATACAACATCTAAGTAATTGAGATCTCAATCCCTAAATGCATACACTAACTTGAACACTAATAACATTAGTCTAACCTTAATCAAGAATTAATCCCAATTTCCTGTAGCTAAGCATTCATTAATCAATCAATCAATTCATGCCTAGTCAACAATCCCAATTACGCATCCAACTCACAATCATGAATTAACATACAAATCAAGATTCATTCCAACCGCATACTCACACATTCACATATCAAAATCAATCAGTTAATCAACATAAACATATGAGAAATGGAAGGAATATGAGAAAAGGAAAATCAAGAAACCAAACCATGTATTCATTGAATATGCAAGCCTCTAGACAAACCCTTAGGCTTGTAGAATCCTTAATGCTAGTTCCAAACTCACTCCTCCATAGAGGAATTACAATAAAAATGGAAAGTAAAACCTAACCTAAGAGAAGAAGAGAATAGTTGAGGAAAAAGATAGGTGAAGAAGAGGAAAGATGAAGGTGAAGGAAAGAGGAGGAGATGGGAAGAGATGGAGAAGAGAAAGAGAGCTAAAACTACTCTAATCTAAGCTATTTTGGGGCAAAGGGTTATGTCTTGTTGTTATAAGAGTTTAGAGATTATTTAAAGACCCAAAAACTCATTAAAACATGTACAACATTGTCACAGATCTTTAGATACTCACTGCAGTGACTTTGCGGCGAGCCTATCTAACAAAAAATTTGGAATGACAACACCAAGGGTCGCTGTAGTGAGTGTTTGCAATTTTTTACCCCTGAAATGATCGAATTAGATCTTGGTGTATTAATAAAAGTTGTAGATCTTTTTTTCTATTCAAAATGGATGCCTTATTTGCTTAATTTGGACTCTGGATGAGAAAGATATGCCCTATTTATTGAAACATGCCCAATTTGAAAATTCAGCACCTCAATTCTGACTTCTGGGATTATTGTGACGAGCTAGCGTTTTGATCTGGATTTTGAGCTCTTCATGAAAGTTGGAGATAATCCTTTTAGCTTTCCTACAAGCCAATGAACATAAGTTGAAGAGCTCTACAACTATAGTTAAGTGCAAAATATAAAACCATGCCAGAAGCACAATAATGTAGAAAATTCTCATTAATGCTTAAATCAATGTCCAAACTCAAACATGATGCAAATGCATAGAATTAAGCATAAAAGAGAGCAAGGACACTAAGAATAGGGTACAAAATATGTATAGAAATGCATACTCATCACTCCCCCACACTTAGCTTTTTGCATGTCCTCATGCAAGATCAATAATCAAGTAATGGTCAAAGCGTCAAAGCAATCAAGCCATCCTCAAGCTAACTACTGACAACTTACAAATCCTAAACTTGACACAAAACAATGGAAACAACTAAAATGCCAATTCTAATGAACTATGGGGAAACAAGAATTATGGCCAAAAAATACACCATCAAGCATCAATTCCTTCCAAGCAAGACTCATGCCAAAGGAAAGCAAATAAGGTAAATTTCACTCATATCATGCAAGGATCAAGGACATGGGATCTCACAAGGCTAGTGTTTACCACTTAAGTTTGTCCAAGGGTTTTGGCTTAGATTGCGACACTTAGAACCCCTCAAATGGAAATGCATTACCATATGCTTGCAAGTCATCCCACTCCCTACTAGTCACAAACATGCATACACAAATCAAGAGGGCTTATTCAAGGTTGCAACAGGGCTTGGGTGAGGGATAGGAAATATCAAAGAGGTCAAGTAAAGTTCAACCTAAGGCTAAGAGAGCAAATACATATGCACAAGAGCAAAGATGCAGGAAGTGCAATTTCCAAACAAAACATGCTCAAAGAAGCCTCATTTCCCACAGCTTAACCAATTCCCTACAACTTTTTATTCACAATAACTTTCATTTTGCAGAATTTTCTATTTTTTTATTCTCATGAATTTTTGTGCACCTTTATTACCATACTTCCCTTGTGGGGCTTCTCTTTATAAGATTATTCCATCCCCCACACTTAAAACAAGGCATGTCCTCATGGAAATCCCCATACTTATGCTCAAGCACATATGAAGGATGAACAAATGCTCTCTTAAGTCTAGAGGTTAGGTAATTTTATTGTTTTTTGTTTTGGCTTATATTGTACTAAAACAAAAGAGTGGTCATTAAGGCTTAAACTGGGTACAAACAAGGACAATATGGAAGGTTGGTCATGTGGTCTAATAGCTAAAAACAAGAAAAATGCCTTTACCATCTTAATGCATCCACATGCAAATGACAAAGCTTCAAGAAAGACAAAAGGCAAGTTCTAGAATGCATAACCAATGAAAGAACACATAGAAAAACAAAATAAGAATGACATGCAACATATCCATCCATGAAAGGCTCAAAAGCTCAACCAAGGGTTATGTCCATACACTCAATCCATATGATAAAGAGCAACTTGCCAAGTATGCATTACACAAAGCACAATTCATAGTCAAGCAAGTTAGGAAAAATGCCAAAATGTGCTAAAAGCCAAGCAAGTAATCCTCAATAGCATCAATGGAATAGCACACAACACAACTAAATAAGAACTAACAACCTAAAAGTAGTAGCATGTGAAATCCTACGATAAGCATCCTTTTATTGAAAATTAAAAACAGAAAACTAAAAGAAAAAGGTGATGAAAACTCCTTTATGGTGGCTTATGCTTGAACTACTCTAGGAATTCCCATCAAAGTTTGCATTGTTGTCCTCCACCAAGATCCCATATCATGTAAACCAAATCATGGGTCTTGAACCCATTTAGCTTCTTGGACTTAAGTGTTGCAATATTTAGTTCACTCCTCGGAGCATTGGGACTTTTCAAGGTTCTAACATCCCAACAATAATACACTTCAAGTAGGAGGAATGTGAATCCCCACAAGAAGGCTTCCACTGATTGCATCTCCCGTAATTTAGCCCTCAAGAATTGGCTACTTAGTGCTCTACAGTCCTCCGTATGTAACATCCTAATTTTTAACCTAATACTCTAGAACATATTTAGGTTAATCATTAGTCTTTACGTCATAGTTTCCTTATTACTTTAAAATACTTAGCGGAAATACTGGTAAATGTTTTGTTGAATTATAAAAGCAAAGAGAGAGCCGTGCGACACGATGAACGATAAAGCATGAAAGGAAATAAAGCAAGTATCTCATAACATCATAACATAAAGCAAGTAAAGGCGCATCACAATGAAACTGAATTGCATATTTATATAATATGATATGCCTACTCATGGAAAGTGGGACTTAGTTTAGTACAACCGAAATAAAAATACATGGAACACAAAAGTACAACAGAAGGCATAAAAAGAAACTCTCCTAACTCCAGTGCGCCTACAAATAGATAGCCTTAAAACAAAAGGAAGTTATCCTGGCCTAATCAGAGCTCGGGCACCAGAACCGCGACGGTCGTCTCCTACTGCGGGCCTCTCTAGAAAGGGGGGATGTATCCGATCCACTGGGCCATCTCGGCCGAGGTGGCTATGCGCTGCATCAGTCGAGCATGAGCTCCTCGGTAAGGAATCATCCTCACCCGTCCTCCACGTACTGGCTGAGCGATAGAAGCCTCACTACCCTCCCCAACGTCCATCAGCACAGTGGGGGAGGATCCCTCAGAAGGTACCTGAGTAGCAGAGTCCTCCGAAGGGTCCATCTCGGAGAATGATAAGGGCGAGCAGAGCAGATACTATGGGTAGTCCCGGATGGCAGAAGCTGTCGATGGGGTGCGGCCGATCCACTCCTCTCGAGGGCGTACGCGCTCGAACACAAAGTCGTCACCAAAAGGTGAGGCAGGAGAGAATCGATGACTATGTACAGGGTAACTAAAGGGTCGTCCAACGAACATAAATACACGAATGACGCAGCGACCCACAAAATGGTATGACCCGTGGTCCGGATCATGATGCACCTCCCACGTTGGGGTGTCCACAAAAATCACGAACGTCGCCATCTGAAGCCGTGACGGAAAGAAAGAGATAGAAGGAGTGAGAATCTTGCTAAAGAATCTCAGTAGGGCCTCCTACTACCTAGGTGTCATCATCTACGTCCTCAAGAACCTTGAGTTTAGTGCACAAAATAAGTGAGCATGCATTAAGTCCATTTTTAAGCTTTTGAAAACATAGTTAGCCAAGGTCCATTCATTTTAGTATGATTCTTAATGTCATGGATGCAACATATTAAAGAATGTATGCATGGCTCTACTTAATGCAAGAATAATAATCATAACATTAAGAACATCATAGTAGTGGCATAAAGTGGCAATTGAAATCTCATATGGAAAAACTTTGTGACATAATCATCATACTCTTCTTCCTCATGGGCCACCCTAAAAGACAATCATTCTGGGGATGCTCGGCCAGACCGGTGTCACCCAAAACGTGTCATATCTCTAGGTTATAAGCTCATACCTTAACTAGTCGTCACTAATTCTTACTTATCAATCCCGATAAGCATATCATAATCATAAACATAATCCTGACTTATCCAGTACGGGCTAGGGGGCATTTCTTGGGGGTGCTCGGCCGAACCGGTGTCACTCAAGAATACATCTTGGTACTGATGTCACATGAGTTCTCTGGAGGTGCTCATCCGAACTGGTGTCATCCGAGAACTCATCTTAGTACCTCATAAATAAAAATCTGATAGGTTTTTCAAAAACTTTCTAAGTCCCCAAATTTGTCAGAAATTCAGCAACGCGACAGCAGCTTGCCAGATTTCTTCCAAATTTACTTTATGCCATATAAATAAATGGATCATGCATCCTCAACCATAAATTCATACGTTGACATAATCATTCTCAAATAGAACATACTTTCACTTCTAACATTGAAACTCGTGATGCTCTTGATCCTACGGTATCTTATGCTTTGACCCTTACGGGCCTTAAACTTGAGATGTAATTATTCTATCATTCCTTATCAACCTCTCATGCATCTAAGGGTTTACTTCTAACAAATCTTACTTTCATTTATGTTCCTTAATAATTCTGGGCAGCACCATACCCCAAGGGCAGAGTTACATATCTATGATTATAGGGTTCTAAAACTTACGTTTTAGACCCTTTCTCGGATCCATTTTCGCCTAAGGCGCTATAAATTAAATCTAAACCAATTATGAGATATTCCTAAGCCTTTGAACTAATTATAAATCATTTATACCACATTTTAAGGGTGCTGTACAGAATCAGAAAATTAAATGTTATAAGAGTTCTAGAATTGCAATTTTTACGGTTTTCTAGTTGCTAGTTTCTCTATAGGCTCAAAAATTCAATCCTACTCCATATGTAACCAAATTTTTCATGATTAATCAATCCTAATCTGATCGTTATCATACTAAAACAATTTGGGCATTGATTAAGATTAAAGGGATCAAACACTTGTTAAATTCCAACTTTATAGTTTTTCTAGAAAGCTAGTTTCTCTCCTATCATGCATAGAAATGTTCCTACCTCATCATACATAATTTTCACACATTCTATCACATCAAAACATCATCACATAGCAGCAAACTCATCATGGCAGAACCAAATCATCAAGTCCCAAAAGGATGCATAATTTGACATTTCTAAAGCATATAAGTTGCTAGTTTCCCTTGGAATCATTTTAGGACTTCTAAAGCTCTTTTGCAAACCATTTTATTTTTTCAAAGAGGATAAAAACACCCTTAGGTCAGTAACCAACTTGATCCCTCCTTAAAAGAGGATTCAATTCATAAATCTTGTTGGTATTGACTTCATAAAATTCATGAGGCTTAAAGAAAATCTTGAAACTTAGATTGTTGGCCCTTACAACTAGAAGAAACTCATTTTGAGTCTATCCACATCACATGGCCGAATTTACATCCTTGGGAATGTTTCCATAATCAAACTTTAACTTGAGATAATGAGGGCAAGTCTTTGAGCTCTAGGTTCCTTAAGTGGTGACAAAATGTAGACATGCTATGCATTCCATTTTATTCTTCATTATAAAGTAAAGTGAGGGCTTTAAAGTAAATATGGAAGCCAAGAACTTGAAATTAAATATGCAAGGCACAAAGTAAATATGCGAAACTTGAAAATAAATATGCAAGTTCAATTCTTTATTTTAGTGCTCTAGGCCCAGCAACAATCGACTTTAAGGCCGAAATAGAAAGGCTTCGAGATTAATTAGGTGATATGCAAGCTCTCGTTTTAAATCTTTAAGTTCTTTAAGTGATGACTTGAAATATAAACGTGCAATGCAAGGCATGAAACTTAAACGTGATAATGCAAGTCCTTTCCTTTAATCTTTAGAGTTTAGTGATGACATCGGAAAGTAAATATGAGATGTAAGAGCTTGAAATATAAATATGAGGTGCTAGAAATATAAATATGCAAGTTCATTTTTATATTTTTTACTAGAGCTCTTACAAGACTTTGAAGGAATTTAAGCCTTAACCCGAATTTATCACAACAAGCTAAAGTAAACAAAATATCATTCCTTAAAGCAAAATCATAAATAGCATTTTTGTTAAAACTCAAGCTCTAGAAGTCTCATTGTGATGAACACATGGTCATCATCAAGCTTCCATGTTGAACCATCAATGATGGCCGAATTTTAGAGAAAGAAAAAGGAAGAGGGGCCGAAATCATGAGCAAAGAAAAGAACTATTTTGAAACTCTAAAGATCATGATCTTGATCATGTATTAACACCAACATCATGAGTTCTCATCATTGAGTTCATAGCTCCATTTCTAAAACATTATCAAAACTAAGTTTTCCAAGATCAAGAAAGAAAGAAAACTAAAAACATCTTTTACTCAAGAACCAAGATCAAGCTTTAGAGGTTGCTCAAGTGATGAACATCATCATGAAACCCTCATCATCAAGCTCTCATTCCTTTGCTCTTCAAGCCTCATGGCCGAAACAAGAAGGAGGAGGAGAAGAAAAGAAGTCCCCAAAAAGATTTAAGAGAAACTATGAACACATAAAGAGATTAAGAATCTTAAATGAAATAAACACTTGAAAGAAAATCCCTACCAAGTGATTGAAGGTTGGGATGAGAGAAGAGGATGAAGAACTTAAAGAACTTGAACACTTGAACTTGAGCGAAAAAGGAAACTTTGAAGTACTCTTTGAAAACTTACACTTAGCAAATGAACTAAAGGTATTTCAAGTTCACTCAAGTGTGCTATTTATAGAGAAATGAAACAAATGAAAGGTGCAAGAGGGAGGGGAAGGTTTCGGCTAAGCAAGGCAGCCCCATGAGGTCCATAAGGTGAAATGTTGTGATCTTGAGACATGGTGAGGTATGGTTCAAAGTATGGTGAGGTATGGTTCAAGGTATGGCTCAAGTATGGGTCAAGCATAGTTCTTTGAGTGAGAAACAAATCAACATGTGATTCAAATGGGAGAGAGATGGCCGAAGGTGCATCAGCCATGGGGGGGTTTCTTGCATTTTAATTGTGGTTTAGAGTTGTGTTTAGGTGTATCTTTGATTAGGATTAAGATTAGGAATTTGTAAGGAAGTGTTTAGGTGAGAAAATGGGTAATCAAGGTTGTCAAGACATGTTTAAGGAGTGGTCTTGCATCATTAGTGAGTTATAAACTCATTTTAGTGCATAAACAATTCTAGACACAATTCCATGATTTAAGGAATTGGAAAGAGAAAACATTATTCAAGATTCCAAGAGTGGAATCTTGAGTTTTAAAAAGATATTTAAATCTAATCTAAGCATTTTTAGGTCCTAATTAATTTTAATAGCTTATTTTGACTCTAGATTAATTATGAAAATTAATTAATCTTTGATTAGAGCCTAATATTGCTTAGGTTTGCTTAATTACGTCATTAAACTCAAAAACACTATTCTAAGGGCAAAATCATAATTTTGCACTAAAACTGCTCGGGACCACCGGGACTTAAACAGACGCTTTTAAACATGTAAAAACATTGTTTTAAACCTTCGGAGAAAGTTTCGGGCTCAAACGGCACCTTTACCCGTGTAAAAACGCTATAGAGGTATTTTGTCATTTTGACCCGAAACTGCAGAAAATGAGACTTTCGCCTCCGAAACCATTCAAGGGTCATCCAATCCTCTTCAAACATTGAGTTAGCCCTTCGAGGACTACCGGGCCGGCCATCCTCGAATTCTGGGCCGAAAATGACCTCAAGGGTATTTTAGTCATTTTCCTCTCAGACAGAAAAATCGGAGCGTTACACCGTAAGTCTAAGAGCTGAACATCATTCTTTAAGATACTATACTTGTGCAACCCAAAATAGGAACATGTGACAGGCCCTAAGCATCGATTGACACCAAAGGCTCCTCTAACTCAACTACAGGTGGAGAAAAATCCCAACTCAGATCAACAACAGCATCCTTGCATACGATTGACACCAAAGGCTCCTCTCCTAGCATGTCGATCTTATTCCACGTTCCACAGTAAAATCTTCACCTTGTATATTAGCTTCGATTTCTTGGCATGCCATACATAAATGATCACCACAATAGTGATAACATACAAATCCCACCAAATCATCCAGTGCTACATCAAGGAGCAAGGGATACAAATCTGACAATGGATCCTTATACTCTACTCTCACTAGTTCATCCATAAGAATAGAGATTGCAGGTGATGGTATGTGCCCAATTGGTTTAGGTGGTGATTCCTCATAATTCAACAATTGGTTCTATATCCCTTGGGTTGATGGTTTAGATGATGGTTCTTCAACAATTGGCTCTTCATATGGGATCAGAGGTTGGGATAAAGAGGCTTTATAATTCTCCAATTCAACACAGAACCCCTGAAGACCAATATCAATTTTCTACTAATCATCTTGAGATTTCTGGAGCATTTTCAACAATTGGATCCACAACTCTTGGGTTGGTGGTTCAGATGATAGTTGAGGTAGATTATATGTTCATTGTAGTGGTTGATGGAAGGAAGGTAGGTAACATGGTGAGTATGGCAATGTATCTAGGTATGGTGACTCATAATATGGCTGTTGGTAGGTGTCATAGTAAGGCTCATGGTATGGGTATGTGTATGGCCCATGGCAAAGTGTTGGATTTGGTTTAGGATATGTTGGAAGTGGTGGTGGTGGTGGTGGTTGGTAATATGGGAATGGTTGTAACTCAAAACATGATTGTTGGATTTGCATTCTCTTGACATATTGATTTAGAAAGCACTTTACCTCAACCAATTTCTCCTCCAATCCTTGGTAAGGATTATTCACTGCTCTATTGCCTACAAAACCATAAGAACCATACTCTTGGAAACTAAAATAAGGGTTAGTACTCATGTTAGCTTCAGTGGAAGTAAGTAAAATGAAATAAAATCTAAGAGGAAATAAAAAAAAGCTACTATAAAATGACATAAAACAAGCTATGCAAGGTATTGGTGGATGAAGAGATGCAAAGATAAAAGAAAAAACAAGCATGAAAATATGAAGAAATAAAAGAAAAAATTAAACTAAATTAAAAAATGGTCTAAGCTATAGAATTTGGCAAAAATAGGATGGGGCTCACTAAAGTGAGTCTTGTTTAGAATTCCCAAAATACTTGGAATACCAAGTTTCATGGCAAACTCAGATGATTTAAAATAGGGCAGCACCTATTTTTAGCACTAAAAACATTGTAAACAACTGAAAAAGTGAAAAATATGATAATTGCAAGATGCTCAATTATGAAGAGGTATATACAAGCCTATTAGCACTAATATCCCCAGCAACGATGCCAAAATTTGATAGGGACTAGAGTGTTGTGGCTCTAGCTCTAACAAATCAACAAATTAATTTAAAACCGAATTACACTAAAAATGTAGTATAACCGTGTGCAACTCAAGTTGTCTCCCAATGATATCGGTGAACTAATAGACTATACAACAAGGGGTTTTTTCATTGAGTGCATCAAGCAAAAATAGAATGTAAACTAAAACAAGAAAATAACTAACAATTCACCAAAGCACTAGCACAAGATTTCCTAGGCCTAGAGTCCATCTATCCTTGACATAAACATTTCACTAAACACATGGTAGGTGACTAACTTGTGTTTAGAATCATGCAATCACACAACCTAGCCACCATAATTTACTTAGCAATCAATCAATCACCAAGGATTTGGTTAGCATATAACATCTAAGTAATTGAGATCTCAATCCCTAAATGCATATACTAACTTGAATGCCAATTACATTAGTCTAACCTCAATCAAGAATTAATCCTAATTTCCTATGCTAACCAAGCATTCATTAATCAATCAATTAATTCATGCCTAGTCAACAACCCCAATTATGCATCCAACCCATAATCATGAATTAGCATATAAAATCAAGATTCATGCCAACTACATACTCATATGTTTACATATCAAAATCAATCAATTGATCAACATAAACATATAAGGAATGGAAGGTGTAACACCCTAAAAATTATTTAAATTTAATTTGAGCTTTATTAATCATAATTTCATAAATATAATAGTTTTAACAATGATGAGAATGGCCTAATGGACATGTTAAAAAAAAAGGCCAGGGTAAATAGTAATCTTGTAGGCCCCATGGGCCCGTCAAGACAGCCAAAACCCTAGAATTGGGACCCTCGAGATGCCCAAAACTGAGGAAACATAGGGTTAGGACGACAAATAGTTATAAATATATATTTTATACCTATTATTAGTTTTCGGCCAATGTCTTTTTATCCAAATACGGTGTTGTGCTTATTCAGTAGAGTTTTGATGTGCAGCTTTTGACATCGTACAAGTTACTTGGTGGTTAGGTAGCCTTTACCAACCACTTTATGCCAAGTGGATGGCAGAGATTAAAACATGAAAAGCAAGTTTTAATCTTGACCTTTCATTTATTATATTTTCCCCGAGAGCCAATATCTCATCCATTCGGTGGAATTTCGATCCCCGATTTCAACACCGAAAAATCTACTTGCTCACCAAGTTAAAGTGAGCCACTTATCTTGAGCCAAGTGGATGGCCAAGATTCATTCTTTGACTACAACACTAAATCTTAGCCATCCATTTTGCTTTCTTTCTCCATGAATTATCCAAGTATACTATATAATATTCATTCAATGAATATAAGATCAACACAATGGCAATCTTTTCCAAGAAGCCAAACTTCTTCTTCTTCAAGCATCATATTTTTCCCAAGACAAGTAATAAGGACCAGCCACCATTTTCTTTCCTAAAAAGCTCAAGAACTTGATTAAAACATCCATTTTTCCTAGCCTAGACTTAACAAAAGCACAAACTCTCTTCACAAAACTTGTTCCACTCCTCAATATCTACCAAACTAATTGATTAGAATTTGAATCAATAACCTTTTTCTACTTTGAGAGCTCATCATATACTGTGTTAGGAAGGTTTTGGTGGGAGGTAGAAGGCTTTAAAGTGAAATGGATCAATCTTGGAGCATCCTTTGGAGCCAACATCTCTAAAGCTCCAAAGAGTAGGGTTTTTAAACCTCTTCTTCTTCAAATCCATTATTCTATTTTACTCATTGTTTTAAATTGATATTTTTGGTTTTGTTGGTTGATGATATATGGATATTGATGTATTACTTCTGGTGGAATGTTTGGATGATGTTAGAAAACCTATTTTGGCAAAACACGTTTTGAATCATGTGCTGGAATTCTCGGATTTGTACTGGCAGGTTATGAATTACGAATTTTTTGATATATTTGTAGATGTTTTTATGGGCTAGAAAAATCATATGTTGAAGCTAACATCATAACGCAACTCAATGATTTTTCTTGGGTCTTAAAAATGACTTTTACTATTTAAAAAAAAGTCAGAAATCAAGGCTATTGTTGAGTTGTCTAGACAGCCAATTTTGAAGCTTTGAGATTGTCTAATTTGTTTACTATATCAAATGATTGAATTATCACTTGAAATTTTTACAGGGTATTGAGAACATATTGAAGTCTGATGTGAAATTTTGTATGATTTGATATGATTATTTGATAGGATAATAAAATTGGAATTTTGCTGTTGGTTGTAATTAGGGTGTTTCTAACCTCTGAATTTGTATAATTTTGTTAGCATAGCTAGAGAACTCTTTTTGCTCTGAAATTTTTATGGGACCTTGTGGACACAATGAAGTGTCATTGAGAATTTTTATAGCATCTAAATTGGTTGTTTGAAATGCAGAAAAAATCATACTCCTTAGGCCTGAATTCTGCCAATATGTTGTATTTGTGCCGAAATGAACTCAAGTATTGATTTGTTGACATAATGACATTTGGTTCAAGTATGATGTATATCAATACATGCTAGTGACTTTAAGAATTGGTTTGAGGCATGATTGGAATCATATTGTGAATGAATATGTATATGTGCTTTATCCATGCATTTGGAAAAAAGAAAAGTGAATGATACATATTTGTGGCAAAAGAGAATATGTAAACTTCATTCGTACATGTTTTAACATATGGAGAAAACAGAAACAAAACTTAAGTTGAATAAGGGAAAGGTAAAAAGAGAAACTTTCCCAACGCGTATGTTCTGACATATAGAGAAAACAAAAACAAGACTTAGATTAAATTGAGGGGAAAGAAAAAAAAAGGAACTTCCCCTGAGATATTATGAGTCGGTAGATGTATCGACTAGGAACAGATCTATGTATGATTTGGAAAAGGAAAAAATGAAGTCCAATGACTATATATAGGATTGAGCTCAGTCCTGATAAGCAATTTATTTCCCTTGTGTGGTGTAATCCACTATAAATACCCGTTGGGTGTAAACTAAGTCTTTCCTATGTCGATGAAAATAGAAAAATGCACCGAATTGAGTTTTACAGCATGATATAAACTAAGTCTTTCTTATATCAATGAAAAGAGAAAAAATATACTGAATTAAGTTCTATAGCCACAAGAGAAAACTAGGGAAATTCCCTTGATATATCTAGAACAAGTAAAGATGATTTCATTAAAGATTTTGGCATTTATCGTATGCATATGCATATTAGTTTGAATTGTCTACCTATGATAATTCACTAGGTGTTTGAACATTGGGTTATATATGCATTAAGTAATTGATCTTTAAAAGCTACCCACTGATAAGGGGCATTTATGCTGCTTGTTTTACTTCTAAACTCTAGTCTTTTGAATGAGTTTCATGAATTAATTGATGAAATTATTAGTGATTGCTAACTTGCTCCTCATTGAGCATTTGTCTGGGAAATCATTGATTATTGCACTGACTTTTGGAAATTGAAGCTTGTCACGTTTAGCCTGTCTCTTAGTATGGTTTTTATGTACAGAAGCATTGGATTGTGTGCAATTCTCAAAGAGAAAGGCTAGGAACCCTATTGAAGAAGTCAAAAGCTGGGAAAATAGAAGAAACCTGAAGATCACTACTCGGGCAACCGCTACAGTGGTCAATAATCGCTGCAATGATCAGCAGAAAGCCACGCGTGATAACCTGCAAGAATCCTCCCTGGAGACCGCTGTAGCGGTCAACAACCTCCACAGTGGTGGTGCAATGGATCATAAAACACTTTTAAGTGTAATAGGTCATACTTTGACCCCATCTTTTGAGAGAAATACTTATAGGAACAAATCAAAAATTACCCTAGTTTTTGGACTGCAAAGTTTTAGTCATTATTATTCTCTCTCTACCTCCCTCTCTCCTCTCTTCATCTTCTCTCTTTTAGGGATTCCATTAGTGGATTGTTTGGTTCTTGTGGATGATAGCAAAGATTATTGCTATTATTTCTAGGTATTCTTTTAGATTCATTGATTATAATCCTCCAAGAATGGAGAAGTAGATTTCATAGCTAGTGTAGGGAACTCCGGATGGACTGGGATAGCCTTGAGACCGTTTGTTCATGTTGAATGCATTAATTTTCTTATTATTCTTCAGTTTCTAGTCTTATAATTATTGTGGTGATTGTTATAATTTTTATTGGAATACCCAAACTGATGATTGTTGTTTGGGGAAACCCTTTGGCCATAATAGATAGATTTGTCAAATTATGTTTAAAGGAGAACAATGGAATTAACCCCTCAATTAGCAATTAGGCTATACCAACTAGCATCTTGGATCATTGTAATTTCCAATTAACATGAGATTTCATTTTATTATTAATTTCATTGGTCAAATTCTAGGGATTGATTAATCACTAGTAGAGTTGCAAGTTAATGATAACTAAAGGCAATTAATGGATTCAATATGTGGTCAGTGATAATTAATTCCAATCCTAGAGTTACCCTGAACTAGTGCCTTCCTCCCTATTGCTATTAGTCTGTTGCTGTCAATCTCTAAGTTTCAATTACCATAATTTTATTCTTTAAAACCCCTAATTCTCAACTAAGTGATAAGGCCTCCTTTGAGAGACGACTTAGGTTGTACCTCTTGCTACATTTTTGGTACAATTTAGTATTAGAACTATTTTCTAATTTTTTGTGAGTTGCGACAACTAGCATCACCCACTTCGGAAGTATGATTTGGATCTCTAAAAATGAACTATTGCTATGAAATGCATGATCACTTTTTTTTATGTAAACCAAAGTGGCCGGGGCAATGATGATGACATTATAATTGAGTTTTTGGGGAGTTACTCTACTAAGAATTGTATAATTCTCACCCTGTGTTTTATGTTCCCGTGTCATCTTCAGGTTGATCCAGTAGACTATGGGGCTGTTACACGAAAGAACTTGGAATTATAGTTGTTTAGTAGTTGATACTATTATTATGTTGTATATAGTTGCAGGCATTTTTGTATTTAAATGTAATAGAGATTGTATATTTATTTAAAGCTTCATTATGTAATTGACTTGTATCTTTGTTATATATTTTAATAGAATTATGCTTAGTTATTACACATGTTAATCGAACTTGCTATAGATATTTAAGGAAGATCCGCCAATTAATAAGTGACAACTCTTGAGTACAATGTCATGACTTAAGGATGAGGTTGTACTTGGGAGGTTGTTACAGAAGGAATATAAGAGAAGGAAAATCAAGAAACCAAACGATGTATTCACTGAATATACAAGCCTCAAGACAAACCCTTGGGCTTGGAGAATCCTTAATACTAGTTCCAAACTTCCTCCTCCATAGAGAAATTACAATAAAAATGGAAACCAAAACCTAACCTACGAGAAGAAAAGAATGAGTGAGGAAGAAGATAGGTGAAGAAGAGGAAAGATGAAGGTGAAGGAAGGAAGAGGAGATGGGAAGAGAGGGAGAAGAGAAGAAGAGCTAAAACTACTATAACCTAGGCTATTTGGGGGCAAAGGGTCGTGTCTTGCTATTATAAGAGTTTAGGGATCATTTAAAGACCCAAAAACTCATTAAAACACATACAGCTTTGTTACAAATCTTTAGTTACTCACTGCAGCGAGCTTGTCTGACAAAAAATTTGGAACAACAGCACCAGGAGTCACTGCAGCGATCTTTTCTGGCTGCAACAAGTGTTTTCAATTTTTTACCCTTAAAATGACTGAATTAGCTCTTGATGTATCATAAAAGTTGTAGATAATTTTTCTTCTCTTCAAAATGGACACCTGATGACAGAGACATGCCTTGATTATTGAAGCATACCCAATCTGGAAATTTAGCACCTCAATTCTGACTTCCGGGATTATTTTGACTAGCTAGCTTTTTGATATGACTTTTGAGCTCTCATGAAATTTGTAGATAATCCTCTTAACTTTCCTACAAGCAAAATAGCATAAGTTTTAGAGCTCTACAACTATAGTTAAGTGCAAAATACAAAATAGTGCCCGAAGCACAATTATGCAGAAAATTCTCATTAACGCTCAAATCAATATCCAAAATCAAACATGATGCAAATGCATACAATTAAGGATAAAAGAGAGTTAGGACACTAAGAATAGGATACAAAATATATATAGAAATATATACTCATCAATTATCCTTCCAGAACCTGGTATTTACACCGTACCCCAAACGCCTAATGGTATTATTAAGAACCTTGGACTACATTTTGACTATGCCTCTCCAAGCACGCGAGGCCGAAGCATGATTGAGAACAATGGGAATATCATTGCTCCCACATTTGTATTTGGCCCAGAGAACTTGCACCCATAGAGCTTCTCGGCGGCTAATCAGACTCCAGCCTAATTCCATAAGAAATTTTTCATCCACAACTCTAGCTTTTCTAAAACCCAACCCACCAAATTTTTTTGGTTGGCAAATTTTGTCCCAGCCGATAAGGTGCACTCTTCGTCTGCTATCAGTACCTCCTCTATTGCACTACATCATATAAACTTTACATTAGTTAATTGAGAGTTTAATAAATGCAAAATAGCAAATTAATTTCTTGTGATGTTTTTATTAATTAAAGAAATCATGAATCAAATTAAATTAAATCCAAAGTAATAGTGAAATATTCAAACCTTGTCTAATCATGGTATTACGTTTTATGATTTTGCTTTAATGAATGGGTTTAAAAGTGTCTTTATGAATATATTGGTTGATATTTTAATATATATTTTTGCATTTTAAATTTAAAATGATATATTTCATTAATCTAAACGTATAGTTATTTTAATATAAAAAGTATTTTAATATACATTGATAGGCCTATCAATATATTTATTATAGTTATGATTTATAATTTTCGAAATTACCATTTTTAATTACGATTTTAAATTAAATTTGGCAAGAATCCCTATAACTTAAAGTAATAAATTATTATCTGTGATTTTCTTTATATCATGAATAGAGTGTATATATATCTAATCAAAATAATATTCCTTTAAGTTAATTGAAGATTCCACAGAAGTAGTAAACATCAAATAAACGTAAAGTTTCAATAAATTTCAACTGATTTGTTTATAATATTAACAATCAGAATAAATAATAAGTTTCAAATTGATTTCAAAAGTAATAAATCCTTACCATTTTTTTTAGACAAAAATAAAATTTGAATTAATTAATGTGCAACTTTAATATATCGCTTGATATTTTAAAGGATTTTTTTGCATTTTAAATACAAAATGTATTTGATTAATCTCAACGTAAAGTGGCTTTATATGTCTTTTAATATATCCCAATTAGTATAATTAATATTGCAAATTTATTGTATCGTTATTTTCAAATTTTCAATTAAAATTAGGCAAGAATCTGTATACATGTTAAGTATTTAATTATTAATTATTTGTTATATTTTTCTATCATAAATAGATTGCAAATACATATTTTTTCAAAATAATATTCTTTTCGTTAAGTGGTTTTAGTTTTCATGAATGTAGTAATTAATATCAAATAATTGTGCAATGTTTTAAATTGATTTCAACTTATTTTTTTAATGATATGAAAAATCAGAAAAAACGGTAATTTTCAAAATTGCTTTTAATTTTTTTATTTCAAGTCAAAGCTTGTTGAGGTGATTGTTTTCAGAAAAAAAAAATTTACATTAGTTAATGTAAGAGTTTATATATTTTCATATCTTTTATTGGTAAATGAGAAAGTAAAACAAAGCAACAACACAAATAAATCCTTCTCCATTAGAGCTTAGAGGTCAACATAGCAGAAAAACACAGACAGTATCTAATCCTAGCTTCCAAACCATATTCCAATAAAGAACAGAACAAAACCAATACTTCTAGGTTGACATACAACTAATGAAATGGAGTACTAATAAACATCCTTGTAACTAAAGGTTCATTTTTCAGAAAGAAAGGCTCATCATAAATTATAATAGTCATTAAATAGTAAGTGTTCAAAATTTAAATATTCTAATATAACATAATATCCAATTTTTCAAGACAAATCCAAAGGCATAAACTTGCCTTAAACATAAATCTTGTGAAAAATACTCAACTTAGCCAAACCAAGAGTCATAAACCAAAATAACATAATTAGAATATCCTTCTCTAGTTTAATAATCTTGCTGTTTAGCTGACATATCTCCGCATCAACTTTATTTTTGGACTCTTCAAAACGTCTCTTTGCAAGATGGTATATTATTATCAGAGAAGACTGAAAGCAATCTTTTTCACCAAATTGTGTCGTCAAATCTTATAAAAAAATATTTTTAGTTGTCAATTGAGTTATTTAGCATATCCAAAAAATTGCCATCATTTCCATTTATTACCATGGATGCCAAATAAATATGCATTAATTTAAGGATAATTATGAATTTGAAATTTAAATTTCATAGCTGATTATATGAGTTGTGAAATATATCTTCTATTTTTCAATATGTGAAAATACACTTTTTAAAAAATGAAAATTATAAAAATACACATGACGTGTGTAGAAAGATAATGGGATAGAATTTTTAAAAAAACATAATATGAAAAGTTTAATAAAAAAAATCTTATCTCCTTTGATTAATCTAAGATTTTAATATTAATTATACATAAAAAATAAAATAAAAAACTAAAAAAAAAGAAATAATTGTTATCGGGCCTCACTAATTAGATACGACAAATCAACAATTTAAATTAATTAAATTAAATCAAACAAAATATTTTATGAAATTAGAGTGCTGAACAATTGAATAAAATTCAAATAAAAATAGAATATGCATTAATAGCTATAGCTATATTAAATATACATTAAAGTAAAATTAAAAGAACAATTGTACATCATATTACACATTAAAATGTAAAAATTTACAAAATATTAAATAGTAAAAGCTCATCATACTATGCTATTCAAATTCAAAATGTCAAATGCAAAAATAAATAAACATTGCCATTTTTCGGTAGACAACAAAAATATACAAAATAATTAGTAAATGCATTCAATTTCTAATAGTAGACATTTTGTGATATTATCCACACTTGACTTGTTAGTTATCATTGTTAAAATATCTGATCATGCGTCCACGATCCAAACTAATATAAACACCATAAGTCGTACTTCTAATAAATGCTTTCAAGACACCATTTTAATATCACGCTAACTGAGCATCTAACCAAAAAATAAAACAAATAAGTAAACCCTAAGTTGATCCCTGACAATTTCAGCGTCAAACATGGTGGTCCCTCACAACTGGAAAGTGTTAACTTAGTCCCTAACAATGTCCAAAGTTAGACTAGTCTCTGGACAGAAAATAATAACAGTGTTAGTCACAATTTCATTACCGAACAAATTGGTCCCTAATGTCCTTCATCCCTCATCCCTTTCCTTCCTTTATCATCTACACCACCACTACTATCAAATTTAAATGACCACAACCACCATCATCCTTGTGAACACTATAATTTGTCTGGGCATTTCTTTTATGTTTATAAAAAGATAAAGAAAAACACAGACTCATAGAGAGCCCCAAAGATGCACCACCATCATTTGCATAACCTACAAAACAACGAAGCTAACCCCCCCCTCAACCCCAACATCATCACTATCATCCTCCTCCTTGAGCTACCCATCAGAACCACTACAACCATCACTAAAAATACCATCACAACACCACCATCACCCACCATCATCACTAGATCCAGCATTACCATCTACAATCACAAGACCTACACAATCGCAAAGCACACCCGAGACCATCATAGACCAGTAGTGCTCCCCTTCGCATCTTCTTCTGCCTCTGCCACTCATTGGTCTAATTCGCTAGGAAAGCGTCACCAGGAGAAGCCTTCCCTTTCGCAGCTGTGCCCATCTCCACAATGAGCATCCCGCGACCCAACCGCATTTGCGCCAATGTCCATCGCCATCAGAGCACGCATCCCGCTGTCAAAGAAGCTTGCAAAGCGACCGTCCCACTTCTACTCCTGTACGCTGCTGGAGAGCCCACCATGGTAGCACTCTTCCTCTGCTGCCCTTCCTCTCTCCACAACCACTGTATCTCGTCCCCGCCGCTACACACAAAATCCATGTACCACCACTGCCGCATGCTCTACCGTTCAGTCACCGCCGCTGTTGCCATCATCGAAGGTGGTGGTGGTGGTGGTGATAATGAAGAATAAACACACGAATTTCAGATAATTTATGTTGTTTATATTGGTGTTCGATTTGATTTTGCATATATTTTGGCTTGTTTGTAGGATTCTGGGGAAGAGAGTAGTGGTGGTGGTGGTAGTAATGGAGAAGATGAAGGAAGGAAGGAAATGGGGGAAAAAGGCTTTATTTTTTTTATCTTTTTATAAATGATATTAGGGACCAATTTGTCCGGTAATGAAATTGTCATTAACATTGTTACTATTTTCCATCCAGGAACTAGTTAGTGTCCGACTTTTGATATTGTTATGGACCAAGTTCACACTTTCCAATTGTTAGGGACCACCTTGTCCAACATTGAAATTGTCAAAGGCCAACTTGAGAGTTTACTCTGAAACGAATCCATCGTGCATTTTTATATACGTAGTAAAGAACAAAGCTAATAATAAAACACAAAAATACTTATAAAACTATTCACGTTGAAGTTATAATAATCTAACAATTGTTCTGAAAAAGATAGATTAATAATTTGTCAATAGCATAAAAGAATAGTATAAAATAACGATAACTCATGAAACCTATAAATCATAAGATTGAAATAAAACCACATTTAAATTGTTAGAATTTTTCGGTTTTGGCTTAATATTAATTGGTGAGTATTTTGGTTTTTTAAAATAGGTTGAATAGATAGCCTAACTGTCTCCTAGATTATTATGATATGATCCATTGTGGGTTTGGGATTCACCATATGATATTAGGCTTGAGTCCAATGGGGAGTATACTAAAGGGTGTAAAGACCTAGGTTATCCTAGGTCCACGATGGATAGGACGTGGTTACTATATATAATCATTCTTTGGGCAGAATCCCTACTCCACTCTGAAATCTCTTGATGACTACTACTCCATGGACGTGACATCTAGCATAGGAGCTGAGATAGAGAAGGAGTGGAAAACCTATGCCTGACATATGCAATTGTGCATGTTTCTTCCCCTGCAATAGGATTCATGATTCATGGACAAATGATATGATTTGTTGGTGCAAATCAAAGAGGTACGTCCATTTATTTTAGTGTTCGAATTTCTAGTATTTGATCCGGTAAAACTAACAGTGGTATCAAAGCCAAGGTTAGGCTTGATTCTCGGAAAGGCATAGACTGCGGAAGGCAAGTGTTGGGAAGAGCAGTTGGCAGATGGGGGAGCAATTTGGTGGGTCTCACACTTGAGGAAGAGATTGTTGGAGTTAAGTATGAGAGGTGAAGTCTCACATTGGTTGAGAATGGACTAAGTGACTAGTATATAATATGGGAGTGACTCATTGCCTTAAGGCTTTGGGTCAAAATGTGGCATCCGGCCCAATGGTATGGTGTACTCACTTAGCCTGTTAGTTGTATCTCCCCCTGTTGGGCTCCCCCGTCCTAACCTAATTTGGAGATTTGAAACCTCTCTAGAAATATATCATCGTATCCACCAATAATTTTGAAAACATGATATACAATATTTGTTTATAGAAGATGAAAAACTTAACATAATACCAATGAAGAAAAAAAAAGAGCCCACGCAGAAATAGGGTGAAAACATTAGAACTTACCCTAGCATACTAAGAAAAAATCCTTCTAAAACATGTAGCAACCAAGTTAAAAAGTTTTGAAGAGTGGTGAAAAATATTAATTTACAAAAGAAATCAAAAAGACAAAAATACAATTGCATTTATAAAAAGGATTTAATATTAATGCACTGACAGTGTAAAAGAGTTTTATACTATCATCCAATCACATTTCTTTCTTTGTATGACTTTTCAAGTAGTGGGGGTTGAAAGTAATTATATTTGTTGATGTACCATTATATGATTGGATAAATTTGTAAAACTTCTTTACACTATTAGTGTATTTCAATTAAATCCTTATAAAAACTAAAATCAAACCTTTTTAATCTCTTGTGTAGCAATACAAACATTTGAAATTTGAAGTGGAAGGAAAAAAGAAGAAAAAATAATTAGTTATACGAAACAAAAATAAAACCTTTTCAACCTCTTATATATATATATATATATATATATGTATTGGTGATGAAAAACAAATCAAACAATCCCTTCTTATGAAGAAACATTTGAAGTATAGAGTAGAGAGGAAATTAAAATAGATAATTAGTTATAAAAATTGAAAAATAATATCTTTTCAGAATAGAGGCATCACATAAAGATGAACAGTGAAACCAAGACACCATAGAAAGATGAAAGAAATAGGAAGAGAGATACTCATAAATAGGGCACACAATTTAGGGTTGATAGGAGATTTTTTTCCTCAACCTGAACTGGTCTCATAGAGAAACATAAACATATAAAGAAAGCTTCTAATGTGTTTTATAAACTTTTCATATTAATTTAAAATATTTTATTTTCAATTTTGTGTGGCTAGCATTAATACACGAAATTGAAGTTTGATAGCAAATCTGCTCCAAGTTTTACCATGATGATAAAAGTATGATAGCAAATATTTGAATGATATATAATATAATCATTATGACTATAATTTTTTAAAATGATTATAGATTAAAATTAAAATTATGAAAAATTACATGCTATAAATTACTCTGAAAGTGACACCTGAAAAACTTTCGTCAATAAGAGTCTTGAATATTATTATTATTGATAAATTTGAATGGTTAAGAATAATTTATTTTTAACATTAATTTCATCAATTTGAAATTAAAATAAAAAATGGCTTGACATCAAAGAGGAGAAGCAGCAGCAGAGGACTAAACGTAACTAAATTAAAACTAGCATCAAGAGCCAGCTAGCAGAGCACAAAATCAGAGAACAACCCAGGAAAACAAAACAATGATAACACATTGAGCAGCATGGGAAGGCAAGCCACCTAAATATTGCATTATAACATGCAATAAAACTTGGAGAGCATTCAGGTACCAATTGAAGCATATTTCAAGTATTTCATTAAAATAGAAATATAATTACATTTTAAAGATCCATTTACTTTAAAAATAAGTTTTGTACACTTACTTAATTCAATAACTTTTTATCCATATTGAATTTAATCAATCTGATAATTGATTTAAGTGATATTATATTAATAATTATGTTAAATTTCAAAAAAATTAGACAAAAATAGACATGTAATCCAATAATCGATATTTAGTTATATTTTTAAGATATGTTATTGTTAAAATAAAATGAACTGATGAACTATCAAATCATTTTCAAATTGTATAAAATATTATAAGCTTGTTCTACTTGGTAAAAACTTTAAGTTCAATTGTTGAACTGATGATATTTTATGTAAAAAAATATTATTAGATTGAGTAAGTATATAATAGCTAACTCTTGAAGTAAATAAATTCCCACTCTTTAAAAGATATCCTCACATTACTTTTTTTAGGTATAACAATATTTTTATTTTTTTATTTTACACAATATACCAAATTTTATTCATCTTATTTTAATATTGTATATAAATATAATGAGAAATGAAATACATTAATTTAAAAAAGCATTAAGTTATATATAAATATATTAATTGAATTATAAAATTTTATAATTTATCACTAATTATTATAAAAATATATATCTTTACAAGACTTATTTGATTTTGGGCTGAGTTAAACTAACTTTAAGTATAACCCGAATTTGGCCTGAAAAGAGCATCAAGTCAAATTTTAAGACTGAATCCGTCTCAATAAGCTTTAGGCTGAACCAGGTTGGTGGGTTAGGTTGGGTTGTGAACACCTCGAATTTTCATGTTATATGACTCGAGCATATGCATAAACTTCATATACCATGTCATTTGGTATATTAGAAAGCTAATGTATAACTTTCTAATGTATCAAAATGGCACGGTATCCCACAACAATTACTAATCTATACCATTTAATAAAAAGGATTCAAGAAATAATCATTTTTTGGTGTCTCTAAACTAAAATGAAACTTTTTTGAGTTTTGCATAAAACTATTTTAATTCTCTACATTTTAAATTTTAAATTTTAATATATTATTAACAAATAGCATCTAATAAATTCACCTACACCATCTCCCAACTCCACGTTACAGTTTACATGATTGTATAACTTCTAAAAACTGTACGTCCACTCATCTTTTTTCATCTACGCCCTTTCCCTCTCCTTCTATATTTTTACATTCTCAATGAAACTCACACCAAAAGCTTAAACTCTTTATCAAGTTATTCTTCCTTCCAATAGCATCCCCATCTTTAGTTAGGCAACCTTGCACTGTCTCAACCTTAATGACTATCTTCATCCAATCACAAACTCGAAAAATCAGTATTATTAATTGTATTAATATTAAAACATATAAAATATAAACTTATAAAGAAATTTAATTACATAAATATCCAAAAAATAAAAAATATGACTCGACACACATGACGATGCATATCAAGTCACTAGTAAGGAATAGAGAGAATAGTAATTTATCCTATCCCCAATCATATACCATGTTGTTTCTAGAATTACAATAGTGACAAGATACATTAATTTTCTAATATATCAAAATGATAGGATATTTTAGCATGACTATTAATACAGAGCAAAGGGAGTAGTAATTTATCCTATCCCCAATGGTGTATCATGTTGTTTTGAGAGTTACATTTCCTAAGTTCAATTCGCAGTATAATTATTGTGTCAACTGCCTCGGTATGTGTCTAAGAAACTATAGAGAAAGATGTTTTACCTAAACAAAGGAAAATTGGATTGGTGGTAATCATGAATCATAGGCTGGTCTAGTTAGACTTTTTAAACTACCAAGGCGCGGAAGTTGTTGAAAATACATGTACTTCATTTTTTGTTTTTTTTGGTGCAAAATATATACTTCCTCTGTGCCCATTAATATTAGAAAAATATTATTTATATTTATAAAATATATGATACTGTGATACCCGAGGTACATGGGTCAGCAGTAAAGTTCTGTATAGCCTCAAGGATTCACTGGGAACCACCGTCGGGTCCTAAATTTTACTAAGTATGAATCCTACACCTCCTTGGAAGGCTATATGATAGAACCATATTCTTGGGATCAAAAGTCCCGGTAATTGTTCCTTGAGGGAAAACAAGTTGAAGAGTGATTTTTAATGAATTTTATGAAACCTGCAAATGTTTCATTGTTAACCCACAAGTTTAGAAAATCTCCGAAATTCTCGGATTTGAACTAAAACTCGAAATTTGGATTTTGATTTGATGGAGTTTTGATTTTTGTGATATTTTATTTGAATCCAAATGGGGGGTATTTCCTTATTTACATTTATATTTTAAAGTTAATGGAGAGTAAAATAAATGTAAATAAGTGAGTGTTGGAACAACCCAGATGTCAGAATGATTAAAAAACACAGAAGTTGGGGATTTCTGTCACCGCTATAGCGGTCCAGGATCGCTATAACGGTCACCAGAACTTGTTCAAGCGGTGCAGCGGACTGAGGTACCGCTATAGTGGTCTTGGACCGCTATAGCGGTCATAAGTGTCTCCGTGGGACCGTCAGACGCGGTTAGACCTCTATAGCGGTCATATACCGCTATAGCGGTGTCAGTGGGACTTTAAAACCCCCAAATCGGGCAGAATGAAGCAGAAAAATGACTCTCTCCCCTTCTCCCTCAATTTTTCTATCTTTCTCTCAAATTCACTCCAATCCATCATTCTAAGCTTCAAGGTAAGTTCATGTTATTAGATTATGTCTTTATTTCTCCATGATCTCGAATTTGGTCCGATTATTTTTCTCATTTTTGTCAAATGAGGGTGTTTCCCCAATTTTAGTAGAGTTAGAATAGAGCTCTCTAGAGATTTTTAGATGTTAATCTAGAGTTATGGTTGCTCCATGGCAGTTGTTGGTGCCATTCCAAGCTCTTCAAGTCAAGTTGGTGGGGCCCACATACTCCCAGCTTTAAATGGTGAGTGGGTTCAGATCCTATGATCCTTATGTTGATTATTAGAGTTAATTTCAATAAATTATAGCATGAGATATATGTTTTTCTGAAAAGTCATAGGACCATTATTGTTAAAGCGATTTTTATCAAAGAGCTAGAGTATATATTTAAAGATTTATGGAACATTATGATGATTTCCATAGTAGAGAATATGTATATAATAGAGTTTTAGAGAAAATAAGTGTTTTTATGATTCTCAAAAGTATGGAATTCAATATAATTTGTAACAACTGCCAGATATATATTCTGTAGGCTTGAAATCAGAATGCCTACAAATGGGTTATCCCTTGGGCATGATTTCACGGTCACAGTTATGCTAAAGTCAGATTGTTAGAGTTATATGAGACCAGAACTTTTCGAGTTTCAAGAGTTTTCATATTTAAATAATTTTATGAATTTCAGAACTGTTGATTTATATGCTAGAGCTTGTGAACTTTAGGGTAGAAGATTTATGAGATATAGAGAAAAGATTAGATTTCTGATTGAACTAGATAGTAGCTATAGAGAAACAGACTGTGAGTTAACGGTAGTTATTCCGTTAACCTTGATATACCAAGTCGCCTTAGGGCCAGAGAAATAATGAACGGGACCTAGTTAGGTGCCCCAGAGATTAGAGACTTTGTTATACTATGCATAACCAGAGATTTGTTATGTCATATGAATTGGGCATAATCAGAGATTCCTGTTTCTTTGTTAGCATACTGTGGTTTATAATTTCTACAGAATATTGATTTCAGAACTATTTGTTATTCCTACGAATATGAACTTCAGAGTTATTGCATTAATTGGTTTGATATATACATATTATTATTTATTCCTTGATTGTCCCATGAGAGGATTATGGGTGAGGACTTACTCACTGAGTTTTAGATGAAACTCACTCCTCTCCCTTCCTCCATTACAGGTGTAGTAGACACTGCAGGTTCTTCTCTTCCATCTCCTCCCCCGCAGTAGAGATTTCCCAATTGGTGAGCTTCACTTTGTGAATGAAGTACTTATGGTATTCTGTTTAGAGATAGAGTGCTCCAGTGTGCATGACGGGCAGGGTCCCGGATCATAGAGATAGACTGACATGTTTTTATCATAAATATTTTGTATTTTCATGGTTACGAGTTCTATGGTTTATTTTGTATTAAGAGCAACTCGTGTGTTTTGTATCAGAGATATTTACTAGAGCTTGATTATGAAAGTATTTATAATGATTTGTTTTTCAAAGAGTTAGATATATATGTCAGAGATAATTTATGTTTTGGAAAAGGATTTTATATTAAATTATGCATATAAAGGGACTCAGAGATCACGAGACTTACATGTGAATGAGGATTCCTCACGTGCCGGTCATGTGCCCAAGTCGGGTCGTAACAGATACTATGTTGACTCATATCTCATTTATTATTGAATAAAATATGAATCTTATTTAATTGGAATCTATATTTCATTCAATGATAAATGTGATATGAGTTGACATAATATCTCATACTCTATAAATATAAATAACACAACTCTTAATATTAGGATATTACAAAATCATCACCATCAAGGAAGGTAGTAATAAATAAAACCCTGCTCACACGTACTAACCGTGTTTCATAATAGCCATTGATTTTTCACTGGTTTATATTTTCAAATAGCTATCTACTTATTATATCTAAATAATATTAATTTTCTTTCATTTATATCCTTAATACAAATATATTTATTAAAATAAATAATAATGACCATAGAAACATAACTCTATCAAAACTCATATCTTTTTTCAACTTATCAAGATTTTTTTATTTTTCATAATATTTGTATTGTTTAGTTTTTTTATAATTATTCAGAAACTAACAAATTAGCTCACAGTTTTTGGAGTAATAAAAACCATTGAACGTCCAAATGTTAAGATTTTTTTATCAATAAAAATAAAAAAATGGTTATTTGCATATTTCGATTACTTAAAATTTTTTTTTCCAATATACATTGGTTATTTTTTAATAGCAATATGTTGCACAATCAAGTGAATTGATCACACATAAAATACGTCCGACTGTCAGACTTATTACTTGCAACACTGTTCCACAGTATCACGTATTGTGTGTCTCAAAAATCAATGTGTTAGTGGTCAGACAATGCGTCAGTCATCCTTGAAAATTGGAAATTGCGCAATACGTTGTATTGTTTGACGTATTATATTTTTTTACTGTTACATAACATATGTGACACTGTTAAACTTTATACTTTTATTTAAAAAGAGTATATATTAGTGAATAATATTAATATCCGTACATATACGTATTTATTTTTTGGGTGAAAAAGCCTCAATGTAATCCATGCTTAAAACCATAATAAATACATTAAAAACGGAAAGGGCAGCAAATCAAGAGGGTAAAATTGGATGTTACAATAAATAACGGTAGCGGCCACACCAAAAGGTGTTGTCGACAGCTACGGTTTGATGGACAAGAAAGAAAAAATTTAAAAGGAAATAGGTGTATGTTATTGTGTAGACAAATTGAGGTACGGAAACAACAATTAAAGACGACCTGTCAAAGGTCCCGAAGCTGCCTTAGATTCATGGGAGATATGTATCTCTCGTCTCCGTCGAGTAGCTGCTTGGCGAGAATTAAGTTAGCAGCCTCGCTTGGATGGTAAGGATCCCAGAACACGTGCTGGTCCCTCTCAGTGCACATACTAGAAGTAGGCCCACATGGAATTATCCCTGCAAACTGGCCTCCATTTCCACAGCATGCTTTACTCGCTGTTGTGAATCCTGCAAGATAAAAAATAATGCAAAATATATAATAATAAAAAAAATAATAATAGAAAAATAGCACTGTTCTCTTTCATCTTTACCTCAATCAATGTACATTTTACTTTAAAATTTTGAAAACATGGAAATAACCTAAATATATCTTAAACATACAAATAAATTATTTTATTAATTTTTTATCTATTATTTCTGCCTGTTTATTTTGAGTTCATAATTAAAGCTGATTTTAGAATAAAAAAGGGCAACGGTGCACCATTTTGACTACGGTCTGCAGTGCACCAACTGAAGGAAAAAAGATCTATTATAGTTTGTACTTATTTAAGCAATTTACTTCCATTATTAGTTGAGATATTATGGATTATCGAATTGACCAAAATTTAACAATATGTTACCAAAAAGATTTTAATTAATTATAGAATTATACAGAAGTTAAAATATTTATTTGCGTGATCCTAATTTTATCTACATGATCCTGATACTAATTGAAGTCATTTGAGATATGATATATGTAAAATTTGATCACCTCTAAATGATTATATACCGACAGTCCATAATATCATAACCATTAATAAAAACTAAACGGTTTAGATCAATGTCGATTACAAGATAAATCTTAAGTTTTTCACTTATTGCACCAGACACCATACTTAAAATGGTGCACCTGAGAATTTGTTTTCAAAAAAAAAAAAAGAGTTGTTTTAGTGAAATAAATGGAAGCTTTTCCTTACCAAAAAAAAAAGGAAGCTTTTATTTGGACATTTTGATTATAATCCAAAGGTATAACGCATATACATTACCCAACCTACCCCCACCTACAAATCTTCCATTGTGTGTGTGCATTATCTGATTTAATAATTATATTTATCCTAAAAAGGCAATTATTTTTAAATAGTCTAAACAACACAAATTAAGTTAAAATCAGTTTTAGTTAATTGATTCTCAAACAAGCAATTATATAAAAAAATATTATTTAAATAAGTGAATATCAAAATAAGCATATAATGTGTGTTTATTTCAGTTTTTTTTAATAAAATAGTGATTTTAAAACTTAAAATTTTAGCTTTAAAACTTAAAATATAGTGTTTTTAATTATTTTTCCAAAACCTACTTCTTTTTAGCTTTTACAAAAAATTGAAAAATGATTTAATGGGTGAAAAAAAAAGTGACTTTGTGGATGTAAAAAGTAATTTTGACTCAAACACAATCTCATCCAAATGCCCCCAAGATCCTGTAATTTTCCCAAACATACTCATTATGTTTGAGAAGGTTAAGGATATCATGTTAGTTATTCAGTACTTTAGAGTATCGGGTTGAACCTCATCCTAAGTTCAAGAGGCATAGTGCCTTCATTTTTCACTCATAATAAGTAAACATTCAATAGGAAGGTTAAAGTGTTCATAAAAGTTTGATGGTCAATTTACAAATTTTTAAAATTTTGAATATAAAATGCACAAAACATATACTTTAAAAAATAGTGTATTCCTCACCACAAAAAAATATATAGTGTATTTTCCCTAATAATAATGATACCAATAACAATAATAGACATTGTAATGCTACTTCTGAAGTATTTAGATTTTATTTATTTATTTTGGTGAACTGAAGAGTTTAGAATTGAAAAAGGCTCTAGACACCTGCTTAGAGTGGAAAAAAGTCTAGTTCTATTATATTTATGGTCGAAAATTTTTGCTTTATAGATAGCGATTATTTTCTTATATTTTCGTCAAATAGATAAACTATTAAATTATGAATAATAGAATAAGACCTGTTATTTCTTATTTTAAAAACATCTAAAAGTTACTCTTAAAACTAACAGTGTATCACAACAAAGATTTAATGCAGAAAAATGCTAGATTAATGCATAATTTACTTATCTGATGATACCTTTAAATGAATAAATCACTTTATTTCATTTAAAAGTTACCATGATTTTCATGAAAATTGTGACTATATATATATATATATATTGTGTAACACTTAAAAGAAGTAGTTAAGCTAAGCAGTTATTTAATGAAGATTAGAATATATCATCAAAAGAAAAAAGGAATTATTTACCATATTTATCATGATTTTTTATGAGCTCCATCACTAAATCATATACATTTGCAAGTACAAATGTTGCTCCGTGGAGGTTGTCATTTAGCTCAGCAAGCAAATCCTTCAATCGGGCATTGTATTGAAGTGCAAGCTTGTTGGCCAAATCCACGCACTCATCTTCATTCAGTTGATTTATTGTCTTCTGGTAGGGTATACAGCCTATTGGACCAACGTTGCCAATGACGAACTTTCGAGCATCCAATCGGTAAAGTCTCTGAAATTCAAACACACAAATTTAGCCCCCCTTCTAGAGTATCAAGTCTTCACGATTGCTAGTAACTTAAGACAAGAATATCAAATTGGTATCTTTTAAATTTTAAGTCGAATAAATTGGTTCCTTTAAAAGAATCAGATTAGTTGATTTCTAAACAAGAAATTCAAAAAAAATCCTTATCAATTAAAAATATTATACAGATTAGTCTCTTCATTCAATGATCAATTTAATTTAATTTTTTTTAATTCTTGAGAGACCAACTTATGCTATTATTTTTCAGAGGAACCAATTTATCTGAAAATTTAACTTGGGAGGGACTTATTTGATTTTTTTTCCTACAGGACAATTAATTTCTCCAACTCAAAATTTAAGAGAATTTAGGTGTTTTTTCTTTAATTAGTTAAAGCAAGATTAAGAAGCTTACAGTAAGCTGGGCCCTGAAATGAGAAATCATGTCGTCTATGAAAGCATCTGGGCTTTGAGAAATTCTGGCCCCTATGGAGAGAACTGGGAGAAGATAATTGTTGAGAAAGTCATTGGCTCCTATAGTGATGGAGAAAATGGATTTCTTCATTATGTACTCTTTGGCTTTCGATCCACCCAGCAATTTGTCAACCTCTTTTCTTGTTATGCTGAAGTAATCTACTTGAACATCCAGTCCTATCCTATTCACCTGAAAACAAAATTAAGTACGTGACAAGAAATAATTATATTTCTTATTACCCAGAATTAATAAAATTAATTAAGAAATAAGAAATAATATAAGGGAGTTTCAAATACTGACAAATATTCTTCCAGTTGCATTCATAATCCCTCCTCCTCCTGAAGCATAATTCACTCCATTAAGTATAGCTTTCCCACTTGCATTTGGGGCCAAAAATGGGACAGCATAATTTGGTTGTCCCAATTCCTCTCCTGAAAAAACAAAATGGAATTAAAAGCTAAGCATCATTTATTTGATAAGTTGAACAAAACAGAGGATGTAAATGTTAATTGTTTATTTACAAGGGCTATTAATAGGTGCACATAAACACATACATGTCTGACTGAGTAGGACAGAATTACCTACTATATCACCAATGGTTCTTCCATTGGTGTAGCGGCCAGTGGGGTTTCCTCCAGAGGCCTTGAAATCAATTCCATTGGGAGGGATGTTTGCCTTAGAAAGAGTTGACAAATAGTTGTTGTTTCCTGCATCCACCAAAGAGTCTCCAAAGATGAAAGAAGCTCCTAAGCCATTCTTCTGAGCAGCCACATTTACATAAAGACTCTGATTGACAAGCAAAAGCAGAAGGACTAAGATGTTTAAGCAATCCAAGGCCATGGTTTCCATGCTTCAAGAGACTTCACCTAAGAGGCACTAAAGCACCATTGCAAGAGACAAATCCAGCGGAGAATCTTATAAGGAGCTGTTATTTTTTCCTTCATGAGAGAAAACTTGTAAGCTTGTGTTAGTGAAGTTGAATATGGTTTAACCCCCAATTTTAAAAGACTAAAATTTTTTAAATAAGTGCACAAGTGAATACAAATTTTCATGCGGTAGGTCATCCACATGTTCAGATTTCTCAAAGTGCTTCGAATAGGAGATTTTGCTTTTACAATAAGCTAGTCCTGCAATTCAAAGTCAGAGAGTGCCTTAGTTTTGTCATGGTGACCACAACAAGGCACAATAGGGGAAGAAAGTTCGTGAGGGCTTAGGTAGCAGTTTGGTGATCGTAATTAAAAAGGACTGAAAGCGCCTCTTTCCAATCCAATTCATAATATTGTTGGTTACAACATGTGTATGACTTCATTTGCTTAAGTAATATCGAAGTCCATCAGCATTCAACAACCCGGGAAAACAGTATTTTCTCTATTCCCGTCCCCTTTTCATTGGTAGAAAAGTTCAAACTATTAATCGTTTATTTCTTGTTTTATTCTAGGGTGTGTATATAAACAATTTTTCTTGGTTTGATTTGTTCTGTTTTTGCTATTTCTTTTTCCTTTCACAAGTTGATGAACAATGCGCGTGATTTCATAGGAGGCTTCTACATACTAAACACAGTAATTAATGTGTCTAATTTTATTTAAGCCTATAATGAAATCAGTGCAATTATTTAATATATATTATGTGCTAGTTTGATTGGTTTGTACACTCTATTTTCAAATAGAGATTAAGGGTGTGTGTATATATATATATATTATTGCATTTTTTGCATTTGCAAATATTTAAGAGTGATTAATTATATTATGATTGTGCAATTGGTTAGTGTATTGGTCCACTAATTCAAGATCTTTCAAATATCTTTTTTCCAATTTTTCTGTTTTTTCCAATTATTTTAAATTTTCAATAAATAATAAGAAAAAAAACTAGCATTGTGAGGATTCCATCACGGATAGCCAACTTCTTTTACCTACCTGGTTAACCCTGCCAAGATGAGCTTTCAAGATCTATATATAACACACAAATATTTTGTTGAGGGGGAAAAAAAACTCCATTATAACTATCGAAAACGATAATTAAAGTTTAATCACAAAAGCATGTATAGAATATTTTCTTCAAATGGATTAAATATTAAATTTAAAGGTTTATTTGATGGAACTAGAAAATTTAGAATTGGAGATTTAGCACCAAAACTTCTAGTATTATAAGAATGGAGTGCTTGTTTTATTTGTTTGTGTATCATTTCGACTTTAGAATGTACATATAACACAAACGAGCAAATGATTTTCTTTTCGGTCAATAGCAAACACCGGTCGTGGCAAATACTTATGGTGCATAATTTACATATCTATACATATGATTTTTGTATAAATAATTATACAAAGGTATATTTTTTTGTTATTATTTATTAAAAATTTAAATAATTGTCAAAAATAGAAAAGTTGAAAAAAAAAGATATTCGAAAGATTTTGACTTAGTGGACTAACACACCAACTAATTGCACAATCATAATACAATTGATTACTTTTAAAGATTTGCAAATAAAAAAAAATACAATAATAGACTAGCAAAACCTAAAGAAAAAAAATATAAAGGTGAGATTGGAACTCTTAACCTCCCTCTATTTGAAAATAGAATGCATAGACCAACCAAACTAACAAAAATGTGTTAAACAATTGCATGGATTTCATTCTAGCCTTCAGTGAAATCAAATATATTAATTGTTGTGTCTGATTTCGTAGAAGGATACTACAAAATCACGCGCATTTAATTTCGTTGGGATTGTCTATGAAACCACCTGCTAAATACCAAATGGTTCATTTTTGGCAAATATTGTTTCAATGGTTATATACATAGACAATGATTTTTTTATTTTATTTGTGTAAAAAAAAACTTGTAGAGTTTTTTTTAACACAAATGAAACAAAAGAAAATCGTTGTCTATTATGTTTGGAGTAATAAAATAAGATAGGAATTGCATTAGAAAGCAGATATTATTTTTGTTTTTGCCGAAAATCAAATATTATGATTTTTTTTAAAAATGTAATATTATTCATTCACTAATGTCAACTATTCAATGAATAAAAAATTACAAGTTTAAAGGCAGCTTACAGTTGGTTAAGGCCCATCGGCCAAACAAAACCTCTAATACATGCCACTACCAGAAAAACATGAGATACTGACGGACGTTACTGACAGCCACAAAACCGTCGGTAGTTATCGACGGAATCTTTGACGGAGTGGTGATTTTTGGAAATAAGTGTGGTTGTTTCACACACTCGTCGGTTACACCGTCGATAAATGCTGGCGCTAATACATGCCACTTGGCGTGCATAGTATCTGACGGGTATTTAATAGTAATTTTTTGTATTATTTTACCTAAATAGTACCAATGGATGTACCAATGAGTGTTTAACTAAATATTTTTAGATTATTTTTATAAAATATTACCAACTGGTTAATCGACAGATATTTAGTTTAAAAATTATTAATTATTAATAGTAAATTTGTTATTAATTTTATTAATTGTTATCGATAGGTATACCGACGGGTGTTTAATTAAAAATTTTTAAATTATTTTTATAAAATATTACTGACTGGTTAACCGAAGGGTATTTATTTTAAAAATTATTAATTATTAGTTAATTTTTTATTTTTTAAATATTACCGACAGGTTTTTATTAAAAATTTTAAATTACTTTTATCAAATATTACTGATTGGGTAACCGATAGGTATTTATTTTAAAAATTATTAATTATTAAATATTATCGAAGACTGTGCCAATGGGTATTTGAAATTTTACTAGTTGCTGTGCAACGTTTGGTATCTCGGGATGTTCATCGGTAAACCCATTAGTAATTAGAGATCATTGAAACGCATCGTTTCATCAATGGGTTACTCATCGATATACCTATCAGTAACCCGCATTTATTCCCCTACCCGTGCTCTCTTCTTCCCCACTCTGTGAAACTGAATCTCTTTCTCTTCACTCACTTACTCTCTAACCCTCACTGTAACAACCTAGGCTGCCTTATAGATTGACTACTGTCTTTATAAACCAATGCAGGGTTTTTTCAGCGTGCTTTGTCCTCACTCACACATTCTCTAGGAAAACTTCTCAGGAGGTCACCCATCTCAAAATTGCTCCAAGTCAAGCACGCTTAACCATGGAATTTTTTAGTGATAGACTACTGAAAAGAAGATGTACCTTGTTGGTATAGATAGTACAAATCACTCTATATAAGCTATCCTCAACTGTATAGTCTCATACCTATATAGTCTTAGGATTCCTCTCATTTTGGTGTGCAATTGGTTCATTCATGTACCCTTCCATTGAGAAGTCTGGCAAGAGCCACTCATTGTCCATGCCATCTTGCACCAGTAATCATTTCCCGCCCTCATTACCGGGCATTATATGTCCACCAGCTTCTACTTGGTTCATCCCTAAACCATATCGTATTGGGAGAGGTACTGCTCTATACCATTTTGTAATAGCTCAGGCTGTCTTATGGATTGATGATTGTCCCTACAAACTAATACGGGGTCTTTTCAGCATGCTTTGTTCCCACTCATACACTCATTGGGAAAACTTTCCAGGAAGTCACCCATCCCAAAATTACTCCAAGTCAAGCACGGTTAACCATGGAGTTCTTTAATGATAGGCTACTGAAAAGAATATGCATCTTGTTGGTATAGATAGTACAAATCAATTCATATAAGTCATCCTCAACTGTATAGTCTTATACCTATACAGTCTTAGGATTCCTCTCATTCTGGTACGTAATCGGTTCATTCATATACCCCTCCACTTAGAAGCCTGCTAGGAGCTGCTCATTGTCTGTACTTTCTTGCACTGGTGATCACTCCCTGTCCTCATCATCGAGCGTTACACTCACCACCGCCGCCCTTTTTTGCTGCCTTGCGCTACTATCGGAGGTTCGTTCAAGAAACGGAGGCCACTATTACAATCTAGGGGCTTTGGTGAGCATTTTAATCGGTTAATTTTTTGATTTGGTTTATTTTTCCATTCATTTTTGGGTGCCCATAGAGTTGTGTTTTTTTTTGTATTGAGGAGTAATTATTGTTGTTGCTTTGTTAAAGTAGGAGTTTTGTTTAAAGGTGACGCGAGTATCGATTTTGGGACCAATTTGCCATTCTTATTCTTTGTGTTATTTTATGTTTGCTATGTATATAAGTATGTTGATTTAAATTTATCATATTGGATTTTCAGGATTGGATTTGATTGGACACAAAGAGCTTTCCCACATTTTGTATTTTTTGACTGTTATAGAGGTTAGTAACTAAATCTTTGTTATTTATATCGTTTAATGGTTTAATATGTATGTAGAATATATAGAAATCTATGTTTTCTAGGATAAACTTGTAGGAAATAGGGATTGCATACCTGGGAGGAAGAGCATAGAGTGTTAGCTCCAGAATCCTATCAATATGCACTATTTAGTTTTGAATGACAACAAAGCCAACTTAAATAAAATGCTTTGAAGAACAACTGATGTTTCTCTTGAGTTTCTTGTAAGTTTATAATAGGTTCCTATCCTTTAGCAAGAGCAAGGCTTACTCAAATGAGAGTATATTTTACTATGCATGTGTAAACATGTTTATCTCATGTTGTGAGATTTAAATTGAAATAGAAGTGAAATTATATCCTTATTAAAGCAATTGATAGCCAACGATCAGAAGAAGATTTCAATGCTATAAGAAACCAAGTTCTGAGACTTCAGAAAGTAGCACTAGACATTAGAAAGTATGCTTACATGAAGATATCAAGCAATCTCTAAAGACTAGATGTTACACCATCTTCAATTAGCACAATCGCATATAAGTCATCATCAAAATGCTTGGAGATCAAAAAGTGAAGATAGCATCAAGGATTTGATACCACGTCAGAAAGCTCATGATTACTGTGGAGCCTTGAGCGTTACTAGAAATGGAGGGAAATTTGAATTTGAATTTTGAAATTCAAAGAGTCAAATCCCATTGTCAAAATCGGCTAATCATCCCTCTTGTGTTTGAAGTCAACTATTCCAAATCTTAGAAGAAAGAGTTTAGAAACTACAGTTCAGAAGGTAAGAGAAAGTTCTGAAGGACATCAAAAACCTCTATTCCATAATGGCTTTTGCAAACTGATCTGACAGACAGACATGCTACTCTTCTAGACTATCTTTCTAAGATGCAAATGGATGATCAACACGTGTCCCTGGAAGAACAAATCATAGGCAATGGTCACATGGAAGACCTTCTTTATATAGAGATACTGTGCTCTACTGTAAATGAGAGAGACTTCGTGCAGAACAATTCTGGAAAAATCTCTCTTCATCTCTAGTAAGATTCATATCACTATGTAATCAGATTCCTTACTTGTAAAAATCTTCCTTCTACGTTCTTAATTAGATTTATGTTCTTCCTAGGAAAGAAATGATAAAAGCAAGTCATTCAACTTTTCCAAGGAACTTTTCATGTATATGTTAAGGAAACTTGAGTGTATGTTAGTTTGAATGGCAACCTAAACACTTAACTTTTGTATCCTCAATCTGGTAATGATCACTGTGAGATAGCCTTGAGAGGCTAGTGTAAAACTACTTGCAACGCGATAATGAGGTATTCTTGCTGATCACGGTTTAGCTTGAAGAGGCTAGTCAAAGATTACTTGCAGCTTGCAGAGGCTAGGGCAAGACTACTTTCAACGTGAAAGTAGAGCTTACTACTAGTTATGGGTTTCAGGTTAGAGAGGCTAAAGCAGAATTACTCAGTTCTTGGAGAGGCAGGTACAGACTACTCGATTTAGCTTGGAGAGGATAGTGAAGAACTGCTCAATCTGTGGTAGTAGGTGATTTTTGTAGGTCACAGATGAGAGCTTGGGAAGGTTAAGGTAAAGATTATCCTTTTGTTCTTTCTTAGGTTAAGAAAGATGTTTTTAGTGGAACCTTAACAATTGTTGAGTATTGGATGTAGGCAGTTTGGTTGAACCAGTATAAAAATTTTTGTGTCTCATCTTTCTCTCCTTAATCTCCTTTATATTTATTGTTGCGCTTTATTATTTATTCATATGCTGAAATAATGTTCTTGTTATTATGTTATTTATTTTGATGTATATTTATCGACAACGCTTTAGAAATCTACTTTCTGAAACTACTATGTTTCCGTTGCATTATAAGTTTTACACTTGATAGTATCTTTGTTAAAAGTTTCAAAAATGCAAGAAGAAGCTATGCACAATTCAACCCCCTTGTCGTGCACATTTCCACCTAGATAGAGGTCTTTCTCTGACTTGTTTGCATTGTTTGCTATGGGATTCTTTGTATTTGCGAACACTACAGGGTGCATGTTGTGGAGTTATAAGGGGATGTACCATAGGACGGTTTTTAGATTATATGAATTGTATGTAATTATTAAAATGTAACTGTTTCACTATAGCTATTTTGTTATTGATCTTTATAATAATATCTATAATTGTTGAATTGACTAAAATATTCGATGAAGGAAGCTCCTAATTTAAGGGGAGATACTGTCGAAATTTTGTTAAATTTTTTTAGGGATAAAGATTAAAAATAGCCGTATTAAAAAAAAAACTTAAAGACCAATTAAAAGAAATATCTGATGATGGAAGCTCCTTATTTAAGGAGAGATACTATCAAAATTTTATTAAAATTATTTTTAGTGATAAAAAATTAAAAGTAACGATATTAAAAAAAACTTAAAGACCAATTGAATGTGTTTAAAAGTAATAATATGAATGTGCTTGAAAGTAGTAATAAAAATAAAAATTAAAGACCAATTGAATGTGTTTAAAGAATAATTAAAAGAAATTTCAGATAACGAAAGCTCCTAATTTAAAGAGTAGACGTAGTCAAAATTTTATTATAATTTTTGCTAAGGAAATAAGATTAAAAAAAGGATTAAAAGTAACTATATTAAAAAAATAAAGAAAACCAATTCAATGTGTTTGAAAGTAATAATTTGAGCCTGCCATAAAAAAATTGTATGGCTATGGTTGCATTGAAATATATGGCTGGAAGAAAATTACAATGCATTCTTGTTTGAGACATGCATATTTGTTATTTTTTAAATATAAAGGAGGCTCCTATTTTAAAGTCAGAGTGCATGATCAAAGTGCTTCAAAAATGGATTATTCAAGATATAACAAAGACACTACCCAAGATTATGAAGTTGGCAATGATGACACTGAAAGGCCTGCAGCACCTAAGAATCATGTACATATCTTGAAAGTTGTGGTGCACCTTAAACAAATGTACGTGATTCTCAGGTGGTGTAGGCCTTTCAATGTCATCATTGCTAACTTCATAATTTTTGTAGTGTCTTCATTATATATTGATTAATCTATTTCTGAAGCACTCTGGTTATACACTGACTTTAAAATAGAAGTCTCCTTTGTATTTAAAAAATAACAAATATTCATGTCCCAAACAAGTGCGTTCTGTAAA
Source organism: Dalbergia cochinchinensis (assembly GCA_031216125.1). NCBI lineage: Eukaryota > Viridiplantae > Streptophyta > Magnoliopsida > Fabales > Fabaceae > Dalbergia > Dalbergia cochinchinensis. The sequence continues at coordinate 29,719,802 of CM062371.1, forward strand.
TTTCTTTATTTATGGTTGCATTGAGATATAAGTAGATGAAAGCTCTTAATTTAAGTTGAGATGCTATTAAAATTTTGTCAGAATTTTTGTTAAGTAAATAAGATTAAAAGTAGTTGTACTACAAATTTAAATAGCAATTGAATTTGTATTTTAAAGTAATAATTTGACGTCTTTCAAAAATTGCAGGGTCTTGGGTTTATCAAAAGCCCAATGTTACCTTCAAACTGGTTATGGATGTACGATAGATTGCATCCTAATAGAGGGGGGGATTAAACTGGAGTTTTATAGTGGCGTTGAAGAATTTTTTAAGGTAGTATGTCAAACATAACTGCTCATTAATGAGGCAAAAGTTAGATGTTCATGTAATAAGTGCAAATGTAGGAAGTATTTAGATGATGATATGATAAGGGTTCATCTGTACAAGTGGGGATTCATGCCTGACTGTTGGGTTTGGACTGAGCTTGGGTAGGTAGTTAATGCATGCAATCAAGTGGGTATGTTTCAGATTGGAAGTAGTTCTAGTAGGATCTGTGTAGGTCAACATAACATGGGTAATGTGCTGTGGGAAGATATTTAGACATCAAGAGATGATTTTTTATGCTGCTGGTCTTGAATTTGCAGCTCGTTATTCATAGCCTTCAGTCGAGGAGCCTAACAAGATGTCACTAGATTTTATAGTCTCCTAAAGGCTGCTAATCAACCTTTTATGGGAGGATTGTATGCACTCTGAGTTGTCGTTACCAATTCGGATGTTGAGCATTAAGTTAGAAGGGAACCAAAGCCAAAGTTCATTTGATCAGGGCCTACACTGATAAGTGAACTAAGTTCGAATCTTGATGTAATTCCAAGAGATTTTTATCAAGCTAAAAATTTAGTTTCTAAACTTGGGTTGAAGGAAATAAAGATTGATTACTGCTTGAAAGGTTATATGCTTTATTATAAAGATGATATTCCATTGACTAAGTGTAAGTTCTGCCAAGAGCCTAGGTTTAAACCCAAGAGACGTGAAAGTGAGAAGTATAAGATGTCCCTCTGAAAAAAATATACTATCTTCCTTTAATCCCTAGACTCACGAGACTTTATGCATCAATGAGCTCGGCTTCTCATATGAGGTGGCATAGTAAAAATAAGAGGGATGATGTATCCATCACATGGTGAGGTATGGAGAAAGTTCGATGAACAATATCCTGATTTTGCTTTTAACCTATGCAACGTTAGATTGGGACTCTGTTCAGATGGATTTACTTCGAATAATCAATTTAGTAAACCCTATTCCTATTGGCCCATAGTTGTTACGCCCTATAATCTCTCTCCTGACATGTGCATGAAAGATCTTTACATATTCTTAAAATGTATAATCCTTGGCTTTGATAATCTAAAAGCTAAGATTGATGTGTGTTTTCAACCTCTAATTGATGAATTGAATGAGTTATGGTGCCAAGGTGTTATTACTTACGACATTTTAACAAAGTAGAATTTCATGATGAGAGTTGCATTAATATGAACCATCAATAATTTTTCAGCTTATGGAATGCTTTCTGGATGGATGACCCAAGGCAAATTGGCATGCCTGATTTGCATGAGGGATACTAAAGTATTCACCTTGAAACGTGGAGGAAAGAACTCTTGGTTTGATTGTCATAGAAGATTCTTAGATTTTGATCATCCATATAGGCGAATTAGATACGGCTTTAAAGGTAATTGTATTGAACATGATGAGCCTCCAGTTAGACTAAGTGGTCGAGAAATATGGGGTGGAGTTAAGGATTTCCCAAAATAATAGAAATCGTAAAGGTAGTGTGACAGCCAAACTATGGGGTATACCATAATTGGACCAAACAAAGTATTTTATGGGAGTTACTATATTGGAAGGATAATTTGGTGCGTCATTGTTTGGATGTCATGCATATTGAGAAAAATGTATTTGACAACATTATGAATACCGTAATGGATATAGATTGAACCAAAGACAACAACAAGATAAGGCATGATCTGGCTGAGTGTTGTATGTGGCCTGATTTACATTTACAAAAATTAAGAGATGGTCATTTCTATAAACCAAAGGCCAAATATGCTCTGGGTTCCAATCAGAAACAAGTTATTTGTCAGAGGTTGAAGGAGTTAAGAATGCCCGATGGTTATGCTTTCAACTTAAGTAGGTGCGTCAATGTTGCATAGGGTAAGCTTGTTAGCATGAAAAGTCATGATTGTCAGGTCTTCATGGAGTGTTTGCTTCCAGTTGCATTCAAAGAGTTACTTGATGTTGTCTGGAAGCCCTTAATCGAGTTTAGTCAGTATTTCAGGGATTTATGCTCTTATACTCTTAGGGTTGATGATCTGCTTATCATAGAAAAAAATATTCCCAAATTCTCTACAAATTAGAGAGAATTTTTCCTCCCGGATTCTTTGACTCAATGGAAAACTTGCCCATACATTTGGCATATGAAGCACGAGTGTATGGAGTGGTTCAATACAGGTGGATGTATCCATTTGAAAGGAAAATAAGAGGGTTTAAAAGAACTATGAAGAATAAGGTCTCAAGTGGAAAGATCAATACGTCAAGCTTATCTAGCAAAAGAAACTTCAAACTTCTGCTCATTTTACTTTCAACCAAATAGTCAATCTAGGAGAACTTAGGTTGGTTGTAACGATAATGAAGGGGAGTGTTTTATTCCACTAACTTTGTTGATATTCAATCAAGCTGGTCGAAGAGCTGGAAAGAATATGCCTCAATGGCTGACTTCCGAGGAGTGGAATTCTGCGCACTTGCATATTTTGATAAATTGTGATGAGGTGCAATCACTCAGATTGTAGGTCAATAACCCCTGCTCATTTTGGTGAAAGTGTGATGTTATGCACCTTTAAAATAACATAAACTACATTTTCAACAACAAATACTTTGAGCAACTGCACGGTCAAGATTCTCTCCAATAATTTCTGGATTAGTTTAGATTACATGTATGTCCACTTGTTTAAGATTATGTAACCCAATATATTCATATATGGTAATTTTGTTTGATACAAGTCAATTTGACATTTTAAACTTCATGTACATAGGTTCATAATAAAAATAATTGGTGTAACATGTCCCCATTTGTTAAATTTAGCTTGGGGACCAAAAAATCAGGTTTTAAGTTGGCCCATGTACTATGTTAATGGGTATAAGTTTCACATAGTTGATTGGGGTGCAGGGAAAAAATCGACAATATTGGTGTTTGTGTTAAAGGAGATATTGGGGACGGAGAATGTGATTGGTATGATGTCGTTAAGGAAATAGAGTTTGAGTATGTCGGTGAGCCCACAAATAAATGTGTCCTATTCAAATGTGAATAACATGATCTTACCCGACTTACTGGGACACGACAACACAACAATTACAAAACTATTGAAATCAATCACACCAGAAGATATACATGTTATGAACCATTTATTATAGCCCAAAATACTAGACAAGTATATTATATGTCTTATCCTAGGAAAAGTAGGTCACAATGGATGGTTGTGAACAAGATAAAACCAAGAGGTAGGATTGAAATAGAGGAAGATATTGTTGAAGATGCTTATCAAGTGGACCATTCACCCCCTTCAAGGGTAGTAATCGATGCAGAAAATCCTGAAAACCTGCTTCCATTAACTATTGGGGAAATTGACATAATTGAATGCACAACTAACCACCCAATCAGAAATCATGAAGATAAAATAAGTGGTAGTAGTGTTGATGATTCAACTAGTGATCAACAATAGAGTGATGATGAAAATAGCGTTGCACTTTCAGATCAACTAAGGTGTTTGATATTATATGCAATATTATTATGAAATTATTTGAAATTTCCTGATTTAATTAATTTTTTTTGTGGGCTTTTTAATTGTTTCAATATGGTTGGTAGAGGCAGAGGCCGACCTTGGAAGTTCGGTTTGCCTACCACCCCTTCAGCCATCGCCCCTCCCACCACGTCCGCCACTGTCCCTTCCACCACCTCCACTACCTCTCCTTCCACTACTTCCACCTCAGTCCATACCATCAGCACCTCAGCTTTTAGGATGATGCCCACTTCTAGGTATGCTGGCCCCCTACCTCCCCCGTATTCATACTCACAGCCAACTCACATCAGTAACCCCTCTGCTAGCCCTACCACTGCCTCGACTCCCTACCTCGTATCTGAACAGACTCTTCCATCCTCGACTGGGTCACAGGCACGAGACGCAAATGGGAGACCCCTCGGGCTAGATGGCAGGCCACTTAGGCCCGACGGTGGACTGCTCTCGTAGATTAGGACAGACGGTAAAGATAGGTAAGTTGAAACACGTTTTTTTATTGCATTCTAATTTTACATTGCTTATGATATTTAACATATTTTGATTTTTTTTATTTATTTTATCTATGTAATAGTTTTCATCCATTTGTGACTGCTCACCACACAAGATCATGGAGGTTAAATAGAGTCAGTATAATTATCCATGGCCTACATGGACTGACATCCCAATAGATGTCAAGGAGTTGTGGTGGAGGGAGTGGAAGGTAATTCTATGATTTATTTGCTTTTGTTAAAATATGTTTATATTATTTAATTGTATGCTTATATATAATCACTTATGTTCTGTGAATTTGTTCATGAAGAAATCCTTTTACATTTAGCCCGAGCATGAGCCCGCAGTTAAAAGGGCTTAGAGGATTAGAATCCTGGATATGTTCATGATGTCCGTAAGTGAGACATGAGCAGGCTATGGCTGAATAATGCCACCCTTAGTGAGCTGCAGCGCATTAAGCTAGCGACCCGACCTTCAAGGATAGGTCGGATAACGGAAAGACAAACAGAGCCTCACAGAAAGGCTGGTCGTTACACACGGATGGGTTGAGCACCTAGGAGGGGACTCGGAAGCGTTTAGCAATTCTTTAATCTTTCTACATTTTATAATAACATTTACTATATTTGAACTGTGGCAAATACTATGTTTTTATGGCTTTATTGTACTTATGTGTGCAGGCAAGGGAGTTAAGTCGCCCTCCAATATAGGGCGAGCTATTTCAGGAGACCCACACCTAAAAGGGTAAGTATAGGGGGGAGTCTGGAGAGGTTTGGGTAGACCTTCGCTCCGAGGCAACCTATGTAAGTTTGAATTTAGACATATTTTTACTTAATTTTTATTATTATTTTCATTTATGTCATAATTATCACTTATAATGTGTTTTATCTTTTTTCCTTTGCAATTTGAGTTTACAGGCCTTTGGGAGCAGGCATAGACCCTGTACCAGACCCAGATGGCTGAGGCTGGGCCTGATGCTGACATTTCTCCTCCTTCAAATGAGGAGGATGTCTAGGTCTAGGTGGTTGGTGGCCCTTACAAGGGTCGCATATATGGGATGGGGTACTATCCTAAGAGTATATCCCTATCCTTCGCCACTGGGTTAGCTATTGGGGATGATGCCTTGAGGGAGCGTGTGCATGCCCTGAACCAGGAGGTGAAGCAACAAGCATCATTGGTCTAGTAGCAGCAAGAATAGCAGGCATAACTCCTTCAGTAGCCCAAGAGCAACAGGAAGGGTAAGCAGCTGTGGAGTAGGAGCTGAGAGAGATTCAACAGCTTAAGCTCTCCTTGGAGCAACAGTAGTAGGAGAAAGCAAAAAAGGAGAAGGCTCAGTTCTAGAAGATGTAGCAGAAATCACTGTAGATGTGATGACCTTGTTCTAGGACATGCAGGCTTCGGGATCCTCTGACTCTGGCAAGACACTCCCCCAGATCCCTTTCTCCTGTATCGCACTCCCCTCGATCTCTAAAGGCCACTTACAGTTGGATGGCGTGGATGACGACGATGGTTTGGATGATGATGACGATACTGCCAATGCCGCCGGCGATGCCGCCAATGCCTCCGATGCCCAAGACTTCAGCTAGTTTTTATCTAGCTTTTTTTTTTCCCATTCTAGATATGTTTTACATTTATTGTAATTTGTATATATTTTATCGTCATAATTTGTTATTTTATTTAATTATTTTAATTTATTCATTTTATTATTTTCTTATTTAATATCAATTTAATTGATAATTAGGTTATTAAATAAATAAATAAATAATAAATTACCAATCACTTCAGAATTAAATAGGGAAATTTTTAAAAAAATTAATTTTTTATCGACGGGTTTGACCGTCAGTAATAAGTAATATTTTTAAAATAAATTATTTTCCATAAATCAAAATACCATCGGTAAGAGATTGATAAAATTATTTTATTTGTTTCAATATCCATTAGGACAATTAAATAAACCGGTCGGAATAAATGTCTCTGACAACCATGGTGACACCTTTTATATAATTATATTGACGGCGAAATATTTTATCATCCGTGAGTAGAAACTGATGGTTTTTTTTTTAATTTTTACCATTGATAATATTCATCAACAGCCTAGAAACCGATGCCCATGTATCCATTAGTATACCCATCAGTATAAATCTTACCCATCGAAAAGCCCGTTGGTAAATGCGTCAGTTTCCCGTGCATTTCTGGTAGTGATGCTAAGTGACAAAGAAACACTAACAACCTAATGAGAGGGCATCTCATGGTAAATTGTTGGTTTATCTCTTGAAGTCTATACAAAAGTGCCCTGAAGTTTCACCTAATACCATCAATACATTAAGCAAAAGGCTATACATAGGTTGACCTACACTACAGTAACTCTTTGAGTTTTTCCATGTGATTAAACTTCCTTTGAAGACTGAGATTGGATCAACTTCATTTCTAATTTTGTACAAAGCTTGACTATATACATATATAATAACAGGTGATTCGGCCTACATTACGATACACGTCAAAGCTCATCTGTAACCTCCCTTTTTTTAATAATGATAATGATAACAAGCTCAACCTAAAACAGGGGGCTACTAGTTGATACATGCAAGAATAAAGTTAACAAAATAAAGGTTAAATAGAAGCAACAATAGTAAAATAAAACAAACACAAAAAACTAACCACCATAATAATGAACTTAGAGCAAACAGAAAGAATAGAGGCTATTTGCCTCTAGACCAAACACAAAACAAAAAAATCCTAACCAAAACCTTCAATAGAGGTTGTAGATTATCATATATCACAAGCATAATCTTCAGATATAATATGACATTTCAACAACTATGAGATCCACAACTAGATAAGCTATTTTCACATCTTCTCAAATGACTTTAAAATTGCTACTATTCCAAAAGATATACTAGATGAAAAATCACTTAAAAAATCATGTATTGGGGAAGGTAGAAGAAAATAGAAAGGGGGGAGAGGAAGGAAAAGAGAGAGAGGGGGCAAAAAGAGAGAAAGAACTATTTACATGGAAAGGGTTATCAAACACCATGAAAGAGCTGAGCCACCTTCATAGAGTCAACCCCCTTTCAAGAAAAGAAAAAGGATGAAATCGGAGACAGGAAACTGGTGCTGGTAAGAAAGATGCGATAATGGGGAGGAGCCATAGTCGCTAAATATTATGTTTGAAATCATAATATTATCTTAACCTATTCTTGGTTTTTTTTTTATCCTTTTTTTTTGGGTGAAAAAATGTGGTATTAAATATTCACTTTGTAGGCCAACTACTAGCAGGATAGAAAATTATAAGTTTTAGAATAGCACACAGTTGGTGGAGTCTTATTGGTCAAACAAAAGCAAAAAATACATGCTAAGTGACAGAACAATACTAACAACCCATGAATGGCATCCCATGGTCCAATATTGGCTTCTCTTGTAGTCTGTACGACCAAACTTCATCTAATGCTATCAATATTTTAAGGGGAAGGATGCATACAAGTTAATCTGCCCTGCAGAAACTTCCTAAATTTTCACTTGTGAAAAACATTTCTTTGTAGAACTAGAATGAAGTAACTTCTTTCATTAATCTTCACAAAACTTGACAATACAAGTATATAACAGAGCCGATTTGGGCAAAATCATGGAGCACATTAGAGCTCACCAGTACTATCACCTTTTCTTTAATAACAAGAAGTTCAACCCAAGGAGCTATTGGGGATACTATTAAGAACTAAGGTTGTAAAAAACAAAGGCAACATAGAAACTAAATAGCAAATAAAAAGAACTATCAAGAGAACAACAACTAATCTACACTAAAAAAAGCAACACTTATAGCAAAGAAAACATAGGAAAAGAAGTCGTCTACCTCTAGACTAAACACAAGAAAATAAAATCCAACCAAAATCGTCAATAGAGACCATAAATTTATCACCTATCATAAGCACAATCTTTAAATGCAATTGACATTTTAGCAACCGCAAGATCTACGAAAGAATGAGTTGTTCCATATCGTCTCAAATGACTCTAAAACACTTGTTATCCTAGAAGACATACTAGATGGGAAATCTTAGACTCTCATGAAATATAGAAGGTGGGAAGATAGTAAAAGTATAGAATAAAAGGACTATCTATATGAAAAGGGTCGTCGAAACTATCATGAAGTAGTTGAACCATCTTTACAAGGCTGCTTCCTTTCTTTGAAGAGATAAGAAAGGATGACAGGTCATTGGCTTATTTTGGGACTAAGGGATAGGTGTGAGGGAGTCATAGCTACTGGTGCACTAGGGTTTTCTTTTACCAAAAGGCTTTATGATTGTAAAGAAAGTTCTTAGATAGGGAAGATTGTGTTTGTGACCATGTGGTCATGGGCATTATTGGAATAAGGATAAATATTAAAATTACATTTTAACTCTCATCCTCTACTTTTGTTCTTTTACTACTAAAAATATGCAAAATACCTGCAAATTTTTCCTACGAATTTTATCCACGGGTAATACCTATGAATTTTGCTGCAAATTTCCTTTGCCGAATAAATCAGGTGTTATTTTGCTGTGGATTTTAGAATCCGTAGCAAAATCTAAAAGTAACTTTCCCTCCACAAAGGGGGAAAATTTTACATGCAAATATTTACTGTGATTTTTTTCGCATGAAATATTTTCTTAAGTAATTTTACAAGTAAAAGATTAATATGCTCATTCAAAGTCATTTTCGCAGCTAAATTCAAAGAAAACTATGTCTGCGAATTTTGTTGCGAATTCTTGCTATAGATTTTGTTGTGAACAATCATTTTCATGGGGATTTTCCTACACATTGTTTCCTGTGAGTGTGCTTGTGATTGGGAGAGAAGAGGGTGATAATGGTGGTTTGGAGGCAGAGGGGATTTGGGGGATTTGGGGGATTTGGAAAATTGATCCCTTGAAATTGGAAAACGAGAAAGGAAATAGGAGGGTGTCTTGTTTAAAATATTTTAACCATTTATTTCCAATAATAATAGATTGAGAGTTAAAATTTTAGCATTTCATTCTTCAAACAACAAATATTATTCAAGCAATTACTTTATATTCAAAAGAATATATAGTCGGCTAGTGATGAGTAATAAACTAAAAAGTTTTTATAGACTATAATTTAATGAGTTGAATGTAATATGCGAGATTATAAAAAATAATTTAACATGTGTCTTTTTTCTTCTTTTGTGTGGAAAATCTCACGTGTTAATTTCACAAATTTTCATTTTTTAATCCAAAAATTCCAGCCCTTCCATTAATTATATTTTTTATTTGGATTTAATTGCTATGCACTAATAATGTAAAATTTTTTTACACAGTCATCCAATCGTGTATCGCCACATAAGCCATGATAGTTGACTTATATATCCATTACCTGAAAAGTCATCCAAACTAAATGTTTTGATTGGATGGCAGTGTAAAACTGTTTTACACTGTCAGTGCATCAAAATTAAAACTCTTTTTAATTCTTAAATATTTCTCTTTCTCTTGATTTTCAATAAATGGTTTCTAATAATTACAATATAAACTAAAAATATTTTATATGTATCTCATATTATAAATCTCAATCTTGATAATATCAATTTCAATCTTCATACGAATAATGCAAGCATATGAATTGCAGAGAGATGTTAGAAACAAATAACAGGTAAATACATAATACAACCATGGTATAACATAACTCAAATAATAATAACATATCAATTACAGTATCATAATAGTGATGTCCTATAAACATAAGGACATAAATATATCCATCAAGAGAATACAAACTGATAAATGAGATACGATCACTCTAAAGGCAATATCCAAGGGAAAAACTATCTCTGTTGAATCTCTTGTTTATAGCATATCTCCCTCGTCCACTACTCAAAGAAAGTCACGAACTGCTCCATCGTCCTTGTTTGGAGACGACATGGAAAAGAAAAAGGATAAGAAACTTATACAAGAATCTTAATAGGGCTTCCCGACTCTAACACAAGTGTCATCGTCATCGTCCTTAGGAACCTCAGGTTTCTTTATGAAAATGTGGACATATACAAGGTTCATTTATTAAGTTTTAAATACGATTAGCCGAGGCTCGTATCTTTTAGCATGGATCTTAATGTTATGAATGCAACATACTATAACATGAATGTATGTCAATACCATATGCAAGATATAACAGAATAGACAACAATTAAGCATACATAAAAGAACATATGCATATAGTTCAATCTTTAGGTGACTTAAACCTCTTATTCTCTTTTCCTTGGGGGCCGCCCTATATCTTCTCTCCTCTTGAGAGTTCCAGGTTATGAGCTCATACCTCACTAGTCATCACCAATGTAATTTTATCTCTTTTGATAAGTTAAGTTCTCGACTCTTAAGGCACGGGATAGGGGGCATTAGGATTACCTTTCATAACCTTTAATTTAGGGAGTCCAAAGGATCACTTTCTATTTGGATCACCTCTCATAGTTTTTAATTCAGGTAGTCTAGAGGATCATTTCCAAGTGTCTTATGTCACCTTTAATCTTGGTATGTTATATAGAGGTGCAAACATGAATAACTCATCATTTTAACATTTTATGCTCATAAACTTCATGAAATCATGCATTTCAATTTATCAAGCATAATTATAATATACCATAATTTAAATCACATAAACATGCATCATATTTCATTGCATATATCCATAAGCCATATAAATTTCAACACATGAACATAGCTTTCACAAGACATCATTCACATTTATCTCATCAAAATTATCTATATTTATGCTTAAGCCCTAAAGGGGTCAAATTGCAATTTCTCAAAAATTACAGATCAAAATGTAAATACCCATTTTTAATGCATTCTTACAAACTAAAGATCCTTAACATTAACCAATACTTTCAAGGAACTTATAATCACGAGAAACCATTTAAAACTCATCATAAAAACCTTTTAGAGCTATAGACCAAATTTTAACATACTTTAGGAGTTAAAGTGTAAAGTTGCTCATTTTTAACTCTTAACAAATGCCAACACTTCTAAAAATTTTTCTAAATATTATACATGGTATTTTAAAAACATAGACACATCAGATATCATTACTAACTCTAATTAAAATCCTTGGATCAAAATTACATAATTGATAGTTTAAAACACAACTTTTTGCATTTTGCAAAATGGTCAAAACTAAAAGTTGTAACTACACTTTTATGCCTCTAGGATACCAAAAATAATTTTTACAACAAATATTAGTAGTTTTTAAGTATGTGAACAACATGAACAACCTTGAACAACTCTTGAACAGAATCAGAAAATTAATCTCTCTTCATAAAATCACAATTTTGATCCTTCCTAGTTACTAGACTTTCCGAAAATGCTAAAAATAATTTTTATAACAATTATTAGTGATTCTCAAGTGTGTGAATAGCAATGAATAGTGGTGAACAATAGTGAATAGGGCCAAAAAGTAATAAAAAAATTAGCCTTCTAAAAGCTTCATAAAAACACAATTTTGATCATTTTAGTTGCTAGTTTTTCCTAAAAGACTAAAATAATTTTTACAACAATTATCAGTGATTTAGACTCATCTAAGCATCATAAATTAGTAATCATTCCATTTATAAGATATCAGATCAGAAACTAAAAATTTAGCATATAAAATCATGAAAAAACTATGTTCTTAATCCTTTACAATTTCTAAGTCTTTCAAAATTTCTTTATGCATCTTAAAGACAAGATTCATATCTAAAAATAAAGTATAACAAGCTCTAAATCAGAATTATATGAGTGCCAAAGACATATAGATGAGAAGTGTCCATAATCAAAATTTCTATTTAAGATTAAAAGAAGCAAGTCTTGAACTTTAGGATTTAAGTGATGACTAGAATTATAAACTTATCTCACAACCTTATTGTTATCATTATAAGGTGATAACTTGGAAATATGAATATGGTATGGAAGGCTTGAAATATAAATATGAAGATACAAAATTCATTCGTAGGTCTTTATGATTTAGGTGATAACTTGAAATATAAATATGAATATGTAAATTCATATTATTATCTTCAAGAATTAAAGTGATAACTTGAAATATAAATATGATGTGCAAGAACTTATAACATAAATATGGATATAAGTTCATTTTTATGTCTTATTAAGCTTAAAACTCAAGACCTAGCAATTCTTTTATTAATCTTTTGACATCAAGAATTAAACCTTAAGCTTTAGAGGTCATTTAAATGATGGATTCATAGCCACCACCATGATTCCTCATCATCAAGACATGGTCATTATTAAGTCATAAAAACCAAAAATATAAAGGAAGAACAAGAGAAAGAACATGAAATAAAATCCCTACCAAGTTGTTTCTTGTTAACAAAAGATAATGCTTGATCTTTAGAGAAGTTAGAAGAGGAAAATATGTCCTTGATGAGTGTTGTGAATTCGGCCAAGATGAGAACAAATGGAGGAAGGATTTTTCTTGTGTTTTTGTATTTGATTAAGGAAAGGTTATGTGTTTAGGAGTTGATTTATGGTTGGAATATGTATGCTTGAGGTTTAGAGCTTGATTAGAGATTGAGAATGGAGTCTCATGAGTGTGAATGAGGAAGAAGTGGAAAGCTTGAAGTTATAAGAGAATTAGAGAACTTTGAGCAAACTTTGAGTAAGGAAACTATCAAGTAAGCAAGTGTTAAGGCTAAAGGTGTTTGTGTGTGCATTTTGGCAATGGAAGAGCATGTATTTATAGGCTTATGAAAGCTATTTGGCCATGCACTATAGGCTGGAAATGGAGGGATTTATTTCATTTTTTTGTTAAAGAAAACTTTGTAAAAGAATGCTTATGGTGTAGTCATAATTTTGTTCATGTATCATTGTTTGAAAATGCATAAAATATGAAGCTAATAGGAGATATTGTGGCTGATCATCTCATGGCTGAAATGGGTGTTTTTCTTTTGATTAAACATAAAGAAAATAATGCAAAAGAAATCTAAGGTATGGTGTTATGATTGGATATGTTTCTTTATTGGAAAAACAATAATATATGGTGAAAATGGAGCATTATGGCCACTGGTTTTTGGTCCCATTATGATCAGATTTGTGTTGTTTTTCAAGTGGTAAAACATGTATTAGATGTGCAATTACTTAGGTAAAAGATTAGGAATTGATAGATTAGTGAAAATGGTAAAAAGGTTAAGTGTTTAGGACAAATCAAGATAAGGTGAAAAGAATAATCATACACTAGTAAATGAAGTTAATTTCAAATGAGTTAAAATCAATTTGTAATATACATTCTAAACTTAGGATAAATAAATGTAAATGTATTAGATTTTACCTAAACCGTAATCTTAACTTTGATCTCAACATGACTAATTTGATGAGCTTTTGTAATTAAGGAAAGGTAATTTAATTTTACCTTAGGTAATCTTAGGCTCTAATTGCATCAAGTAATTATTTTTAACCTTAGGTAATTAATTTTTAACTCAAGGTTAATGAATGAAATCAATTTGAATTGAATTAGAGCTTATTATTGCCTCAATTACTTAAGTAAACTCATTAAGCATTAACTAAGGATAAAAAAGTAATTTCACATAAAAACTCCCTATAATTACTGGACATTCTCAAATTATACTTGAAATAGACAATTTGAACTTTTGGGTGAAAATTGGATTCAAAGATTACACAATTTCATGAAAAATTACCATAGGGATAAAACGGTAATTTTACAATGGTAAAAATTGAAAATTGAAAATTTTACCTCTAAGGCACATTAAACTAACCCTTCAAAGACAACCTAGATTGGTTATCTTTGATTTTCTAGCCAAAAATGACTTTAGGGGTATTTTGGTCATTTTACATGTATAGAAAAATCGAGTTTTGCGACTTTCGCATGAATCGCTATTCAAATTTCTCATAATGTTTCTTTAATGTTGTATTTCTTTATTAAGAGGATTATTCGGCCTCGAATTATGTGCAAAATTACCTAGGGGCATTTTGATTATTTTACATAGCAGTAAAAATTGGGGCGTTACACTGTGGGATTCTTTGTGTTTGTGGAAATTGTAGGATGCATGTTGTGGAGTTATAAGGGGATGTGCAATAGAATATTTTTGAGGATTATGTGAATTGCATGTAATTATTAAGATGTAATTGTTTCACTATATCTATTCTATTATTGATCTTTACAATAATTTTTATAATTATTGAATTGACTGAAATATCTGGCAAGTAATTTGGTTATTAGTGTTCCTATCACTTATACTTTCACTGGTTTTCCCACTATCACATTCGAGAAATTGCCTGGTAAGAATTTTCTAGCATGGTAGAGAATTAAATATGTTTTTGCAGGCTGGTACTTTTATGAGTTTTGAAAATTAGGCTAGATAATTTGTATATCGTGCTAGTTCTATAAGCAATGAACTCTAATTTTGAAAACATTCACGACCAAATCCTAGTATGTCAAATTATTTCTACTATTGAATATTTGATCACTTGACGTCTATGAGTTCCTCCACCCATAAGTCTCCTAAGTAATGTGACTCACTATATGCATAGACTAACATGATTTTCATTCTCAAAACATATTTTAACCCAAATCATCCTCAACTTTTCTAACCAAAAAACCATAATATTTAGATTCGCAAAACTAAAATATTTCAACATAGTTTTAGAATCAACTTGGTCAAATCTAACTCATGCTTTAATAAGAACATAGTAACATAAACTAGTTCATAACATAAACATATGCATATTCTGTAAATCAGTTCAATACTTGTAAATTGAAATTTGAATACATAACTAGCTTGTTACATAAATCTAATCACAATCTACCTTTCAGATCAATACTTGAGATCTGAAAGCATATAAAGGTGTTCATAAATTATGAAAAGAAAACATAACTTAGAGTGAAATGCATGGTTTGGATCATGTCTACACAACTACTGGAGCATTCTAATATAATATAATCTTAGACTAAGCCTCATTGCAAAGCAAAGCTCACCATTGGAATAGCCGTGGTCTACTGAAATAGTGGCTGAATGATAACTGGATCTACAATTATAACTATTATAAGGGGAAGGAAGAGAGATGAGTCATTGGATTCAGTTAGCGAATTCTCACCTGTCACCTTCAAAAGTCATCAGAAAGAGTATTCTCATGAACATACAATATGTCAGTTTGCAAGATTAGAATAAAGATGAGTTAGTCAGAAAGAAAAATTAAAGGTCAGAAAATAAAGGATATATGGAAGCATAGAATTCAGTACAGGAAGATGAGCTTGTGATTCAAAGGGCTAGAAAGTAAATCGTGAAGTTCATAAAGTAACTCCTTCAGAAAGTGATATCAAAAGTCAAAAAACACTCTTTCTGAAAGAAAGATAAAAAAGGGAGATAATTCCCATTCTTTTATGTTTCTCTTTCCCATCTCGCTTCACCTTTAGTGACATCACATCACTTAAAACCCTCACGTCTCACACATTACCTTTACCTTCATCTTCCCAAACATGCTACCTCAATCAGTTTCTCTTCTTCTATTTCTATTCTTTGAATCTGCAAACCCTTGCTCAACAAACCTCATCTTTACAACAACAATCCGCTTTCCTTTTTTACAAAACCCTAACTAACTCCTTCCCACCTCTTATCATCTCCAAGTTTGTTTTTTTTAAATAGCTGAAGGATGAGAAATAGATGGATCTTCATCTAAACGAGGACTTCTCATTATGTTCAAACAACCTCATATGTAGGAGATTTATACGGAAGATTTTTCTTGAAGAACTATAGCACCTAGAAAGAGGCTGAACAACTCCTTATTGAATCAAGTTCAGATATTTAGGGAGGTATTTACCTTCCAAGGATGGGAATACTTTCTAGACATTTTTTATATGATTTTTCTAAGAATGATCACTGACTTCTACTATTTTCTAGAGGCAAAGAACCTACCACCCTCTCAACCCCTATTAGGGATACTTTCATGGAAATAGAGTTGTTAGATTTAGTTGCTGTGGTTAAGGCTCCTGCTAGAGTTAATTGTTTAGCTGATGAAGAATGATTCAAGTCTCTCGGCATGAGTGCTGAAGAAGTTTCAAAATGCCTCACTGATTCAATCAATCACAAACCTGGTAACATTACTACTGCCTTGCTTAGTTCTAGAGTAAGGAAAGTGTTTATTGTGGTTCAGTTCACTGTTCTTCCTAGGTAAGGAAGTACAGATGTCTTACCAGGAATGAATTGTATGCTACTTTTCTGTTTGATGACCAAAAGAAAAGTAAATTTGCCTAAAATGATAATGGACTACATGCTTAGTGCCATTACCAAGGATAAAAGAAAAATTGCTACATTGCCTTATGTCGCAACCGGGATCGTGACAAAGACGGCGAAAAAGATTTTTTTTTTGAAAATTATGGAGTCACCACCAAGTTTATTTAAATTGGGAAAACGTGAAAAAACCCATTTATTTAAAGAAATGATCTTTAAAACCAAATTTGAATTTGGGAGTCGATTATGCATAGGGAAGGGTAAGAATTTAATCTTACGCACCCCTAGTACACCAGTTCTCAGATGGTACCTTAGTAAGTTGTGCAAATTAATTAATAACCTTCAAAATTCCTTTTTAAATATAAAATGACAATACAAAATATTTACAAACAAATAAACAATTTATGAAAATTTAATTTTGACTTGATAGGGTCACTTGCTCCTACGTATTCCCTGGTGTAATGGAAAACTCAAAGTCACGTAGTTCGATAGAAAATATTTATGAGTTAGCAGATTTAAATTAAAAAGGTGAATCAAAATAAAAAATATTAATTAATTTTAATTTTAACAAAAAAAAGAAATTTTGATTATTAAATCAATGAAAACCTATTTGTGCACAGAATTCAAGTTGGCACTATGCTACTCAATGAATCCTTATGATTCAACAATAGTGAAGATAACATTTACTATTCGACCACCATTATTGAACATCGCACAAATGTAAAAGATTTTTTAAAAAAAAACTATTTATTAATAAAAAATAAAAAACGTATTTTTTTATTTCATTTTTTTCAGAGATAACCTTAATTTTAACAGGAACTGACAAAGTTAATTCATAAATATAAATACATAATTAATTTAAGTAAAACCCATAACATAGAAAAATAAACTAAAAAAAAATTATTGCACAATTCCACAATTAACTTAACCAAAACACATAAACATATAAAATAATTAAACTAAAAAAGAATAAACAAAAATACACAATTGATTCAAGCAAAACGCTAAAAATAATAAAACTAAACAACAACAATTAATTCATAAACACCATTACCTATTTACTTTAAACAAAACACATAAACATATATAATAATAAAACTAAAAAACATAATTAATTCATAAACACCATTACATAATTAATTTAAGCAAAACACATAAATATAAAATAATTAATGCCAAAAAAATAATAATTCATAAACATAAACACATAATTAAACAAAACATACAAAAACAATTAGAAAAAGGATCCTAATTACTATTTTCCTTTTTTTTAACCATTTTAATTAAAAAAACCACATTGGCACTAAATTCATTCAAAATAAAAACAAACAATTAAATTGTTCCTTTTTTTAAAAAAAGTAAAATTCACTCAAAATCAAAGCAACAAACAATTCGTTATTGTTTTTATTTTTTTAATTCTATTCAAACAATCTAAAATCATTACAAAAAAAAACACAAACTCTCTTTTTTTAAGTAAATCACATGGTTCAAGTATTCATTATAAACCAAATTAAATAAAATCTCTTTTTAGTCACAACAAACTCAAACTCAATAAACAGGACCCACAGACTTAAAATAAACACTAATCAAATAAACACAACCCACATCCATCTCTAAAATCTAATCTAATAAAATAAAAACAACACTAATAATAATAATAATAAATTAAAATTCCCATCCCTAACCTCACACACACAACTCCCTCTCACACGTGTCCCTCATCTCACCGACACACACAAAACACTCACTCTCTCTCACCCACACATAGCTCACCTTCTCACTTTCACATTCAACTTCTCTTGTTTTCTCTCACGCACACATACATCTCTTTCTCCCTTTCTCTAACACAACAACACACGTTCACAAAAGAAAAGAGCAAAGAAAGGTGGTCAACATGTAAGGGTGGCCATCGTTGTTGGGGAAGAGAGTGAGGGGCTGCTGCTATAGAGGATGCAGCCAGGGAGTGGGGTAGCAGTTTGCGGTCGCTTGGAGCACCGTGGTTTGGCTGCAGCTTAGAGAGAAGGTGGTGGTTGTAGGCTAATGAAGAAAGGGGAAAATGCGGCTAGGTTTGGTGGTGAAGGGATTTGAGGATCCGCGGCTAGGCGTGACGGTGGAGAAGGCTGAGATCAGAGCTCTCGGAGAGGAGGAAGAGCTGCGATTGTTCTTGTGGAGGGTTGAAGGAGATCGAGGCGATCTTGTGATGGCGGGGGTTGCGGGTTCACAATGGCTTGGGGGGCTGGCTGCGGTGGTCTCATGCGGCACTGGAGTAGTGAGCGGTGGATCTGATGGTTGCGTGCATGGTTTGCAACCTTTTCTGATGGGCTCTGGCACGGTGGTGGTTTTAGTGGTGTTGTGGGGTGATGATGATGTGAGATAAGGAGGAGTTGTAGTGGTGGCCGAAAAAGTGAGAGGATGGAGGAGGCATGGCATCGGTGAGGGCTAGAGTGAAGGAAGTTAGGATTTAATGGCAGTGGAGGATGGAATGATGGTGGAGCTTTGTATTTTGATAGGGGATGGGGAACAAGAGGGAGAGGAAGAAGAAGATGATGGAGGCCGCGGCCTCCTTGTCCCCTTTTAGTCCTCTTTTTTTATTTTCTTTTTGATGATAATAATATTCTTGCTATTGTTATCACCTTATTTTCTTGTTGTTGCTGGACTCAATTGCTAGTTCTCTTCCTCAATTTGTTGCTGGATTCTTGTATATTTGTAGGATTCTTGTGTATTTCTCTCTATTGTTGTGTATCTCTTGTGATTTCTCTCTATGTTTTAAAAATCCTGCTCTCTCCGACTAATCCTTAAACAATGATCATGATGATAAATTTATATCTGTAGCTCTCTGTTGACCAAAACAATTTTTACAGGTTGGCTATAGTGTGATCCTAACTTATCACTGAAAGAAACTTCAGCGTTTTGCAAGTAGTGGAGATGAACATCATCATGATGTTCTCCACTTTTTTTGAAAATAAAAATTCCCCTCATCCCATGCTTCACAAGCCTGTCTCGGGGAAAGAAGAGAATGTACCGACAGGGAAAGGAGAGAACCCATGACTCCTCTGTGTCCCTTTTTTATTTTTATTTATTTATTTTACAAAACAACGCAAAATGGCAGCTTCCCCTCCAATTTTTTTTTGGACAAAAAAGAAATGGGTTGAAATGTAACATCCTAATTTTTAACCCAATACTCTAGAACATAATTAGGTTAATCATTAGTTTGTTACGTCATAACTTCCTTATTACTTTAAAATACTTAGCGGAAATACTGGTAAATTTTTTTTGAATTATAAAAGTAAAGTGAGAGCCGCGCGACACGATACATGATAAAACGTGATTGAAAGTAAAGCAAACATCTCATCATATCATAAGGCAAGTAAAGGAACATCACAATATCATTGAACTGCATAATTATATAATATATGATATGCTCACTCATAAAGAGTGAGACTTAAATACATCATAAAGGAAAATACTACGGAACGTAAAAGCAACTCCCCTACCTAAGTGCAACTAAAGGGATAACCTCTAAACAAAAGGAGGTCTATCCTCATCTAAGTGGTGTGTGCTCTACCTGGGTACTCCATCGGTCGTACGTTTCCTCCTACTGACGTCCGTTTCGCGAGCGAGGCACATATCTGGGAAACTGGGCAAGCTCCTCGGGCGTAAAGAGGCAGAACGGGGATCGAGAGTGACCCCCGCGATGTGGCCACATTTCCGATCGTCGTGCAAGCAGTGGCTGAGTCATGGTATCCTCACTGCCCTCCCTCATCAGTGGTGGAGTGGGGGCGGAGCTCTCGCTATACGGATGGGTAGACGGGTCCTCGGACGGGTCGGTCTCCGAGAAGTAGGTCCGGGGCACGTAATCGGGATAGTCACGCATGGCTGAGGCGGCTGTGTGCATGTGGAGTACTCTCTCATTATGCGTGCGCGCGCGCTCAAAAACCCGCTCGTCATCGCCGTAGGGTGCTGTCGGGGAGAAGCGATGGGTATGCACGGGGTGAGCGAAGGGACGTCCTTCGAACATGAAGACTCACATCATGCACTGTCCCTCAAAATGGTATGACTCGTGATCCGGGTCATAGTGCACCTCCTACGTCGGGGTGTCCACGAAAACCACGAACATCGCCATCTGAAGACGTGACGGAAAGAAAGAGATAGAGGGAGTGAGAATCTTGCTAAAGAATCTCAGTAGGGCCTCTTACTACCTAGGTGTCATCATCTACGTCCTCAGGAACCTTGGGTTTAATAAACAAAATAAGTGAGCATGCAATAAGTCCATTTTTAGGTTCTAAAACATAATTTAGCCAAGGTCCGTTCATTTTAGCATGATTCTTAATGACATGGAAGCAAGCATATTAAAGAATGTATGCATGGCTCTACTTAATGCAAGAATAATCATCATATATTTAAGAACATCATAATAGTGGCATAAAGTGGCAATTAAATTCTCTTTGTGACATAATCATCATAACTTCCTCATAGGCCACCCTAAAAGACAAGCGCTCTGGGGGTGCTCGGTCGAACCGGTGTCACCCAGAACGTGTCACATCTTTAGGTTATGAGCTCATACCTCAACTAGTCATCACTAGTTCTTACTTATCAATCTTGATAAGCGTAACATAATCATAAACATAATCCCGACTTATCCAGTACGGGCTAGGGGGCATTTCTTGGGGGTGCTCAGCCGAACCGGTGTCACCCAAGAATTAATCTTGGTACTGATGTCACATGAGTTCTCTAGAGGTGCTCGGCCGAACCGGTGTCATCCGAGAACCCATCTTAGTACCTCATAAAAATTTCATAGGTTTTCAAAAACTTTCTGAGTCCTGAATTTGTCAGAAATTCGACGGCATAACTGTAGCATGCCGAATTTCTTTCAAATTCTTCTTTATGCCACATGAGTCAATCAAACATGCATCCTTCATCATAATTTCATGCATTCACATAATCATCCTCATACTTTCACAAGCAACATTAAGGATTCGTTATGCACTTGGTCCTACGGTAGTTTATGCTCTGACCCTTACGGGCCTTAAACTTGTGAGGTAGTTAACCTATCATCTCCTATCAAGCTTTTATGCACCTAAGGGTTCTCTCTTAACAAAAATTATTATTATCCATGCTCTTTATTAATCTGAACATCATCATTCCCTAGGGGCAGCGTTATAAACTTATGATTACGGGGTTCTAGAACTTGCGTTTTAGACCCTTTCTTGGTTCTGTCTTCGCCTAAGGCGCTATAAGTTAAACCTAAACCAATTATGAGTCATTCCTATATCAAAGAACTAATTATAAACCATGTTCTCTACATTATAAGGTTTCTGGACAGATTCTAAGAATTAAATGTTCTAAGAGTTCTAGAATTGCGGTTTTACGGTTTTCTAGTTACTAGTTTCTCTATAGGTGCCAAAATTCATTCCTACTTCAAATGTAACCAAAATTTTCATGATTAATCAATCATAATCTGATTATATCCCCATTGAAACAGTTTGGGCAGTGTCCATTACTAAATGGGATAAAACTATGCTCAAATTTGACTTTACGATTTTTCTAGAAAGCTAGTTTCTCTTTTAACATGCATAGAAGTGTTCTTACCTCATCATACATAATTTCCACACATCATAACATATCATAACATCATCATACAGCAACAAACCCATCATGGAAGGACCGAAACATTAAGTCCCAAAAAGATACATAACTTGATATTTTAAAACACATAAGTTGCTAGTTTCTCTTGGAATCATTTTCAAGACTTCTAAAACTCTTTTGCAAACCATTTTATCTTGTCAAAGAGACTAAAAACATCCTTAGGTCAATGACCACTTAATCCCTCCTTAAAAGAGAGTTAAATTCATGGAACCTTGTTGGTCTTAAACTCAAACAAATTCATGAGATTTAAAAAGATTCTTAAAACTTGACTTATTGGTCCTTGAAGCTAGATGAAACTCATTCCAAGTTCATCATCACTTCATGGCCGAAATCATGCATTCAAAGAATGCTCCCTCATTAAACTTTAACTTGAGATAAAATGGGCAAGTCTTTAAGTTCTAAGATCTTTTAAGTGATGACATAATTTTAAACATGCTATGCACTTCATTTTTATTCTTCATTATAAAATAAAGTGAGAGCTTAAAGTAAACATGCAAGACTTGAATATAAAAATGCAAGCCTTAAAATAAATATGCAAGACTTGGTATATAAATATGCAAGGCTTGAAATATAAATATGCAAGTTCATTTCTTTATTTTAGTGCTCTAGGCTCAGCAACAATCGACTTTAAGGCCGAAATAGAAAGGCTTTGAGATTTAGTTAGGTGATAGTGCAAACCTCATTTTAAATCTTTACGTTCTTTAGTAATGAAAAGTAAATATGCTAGACAAGAATATAAATATGAGATGCACTCCATTCTTTAGCCTTTAACTTTGAGTGATGGCTTGGAAATTAAATATGAATGCAAAGCTCAAATTAAACATGCAATGCATAAGCTTGAATTTAAATATGAATGCTAGTTCATTTTATTTCTTATTAGAGCTCATACAAGACTTTAAAGGAACTTAAACCTCAGCCCAAACTTATCATAACAAGGTAAAGTAAAAACAAGAGTGAACCTCAAGGGTTCTAAAAACACAAAGTTTCTTTTCTTGAAATGTAAACATAGATAGCATTTTTATTAAAACTCAAGCTCTACAGGCCTCATTGTGATGAACACATAGTCATCATCTAGAAGCCCTCATCATCAAGCCATTGTGAACTCCCTTGGCCAATATGGCCGAAAACCTTAGAGAAAGAAAAGGAAAAGGAACCGAAATTGTTGGAGAAGAAAAGGAACATTTGGAACTCTAGAAACCATGATCTTGATGATGCATTAACACCAACATCATGAGCTCTCATCATTGAGTTCATGTTAACCATTTTAAAACATCATCAAAGTGAAAGGTTTCAAAGATTCAAGAAGAAGACTAAAAACATATTTAATTCAAGAACAGAGATCAAGCTTTAGAGATTGTTCAAGTGATGAACATCATCATGAAACTCTCATCATCAAGCTCTCATTTCTTTGATTTCTCAAGCTTCATGGCCGAAAAACAAAGAGGAGTAGGAGAAGAAAAGAAGTTCTAAAAAGGATTCAAGAGAAACTATGAACACATAAAGAAATTAAGAACTTTAAATGAAGGAACTCTTGAAAGAAAATCCCTACCTAGTGATTAGGAGGTTGGAATGAGAGAAGAGGATGAAGAACTTGAAGACTTGAACTTGAGAGAAAAAGGAAACTTTGAAGTGTTCTTTGAAAACTTACACTTAGCAAATGAACCCAAAATGATACAAGTTCACCCAAGCAAGCTATTTATAGAGAAATGAAGCAAATGAAAGGTGCATGGAGGGGGAGGAGCTTCGGCCATACAACATGGAGGGCAGCCCCCATGAGTTCCATGAGGTGAGATAATGTGGTCTTGAGGCATGGTGAGGTATGGTTCAAAGTATGGTGAGGTATGGCTTCAAGCATGGTTCTTTGAGTGAGAAACAATTCAACATGTGTGGTAATTGAGAGAGAGAGGGCCGAAATGCATCAGCCATGGGGAGGGTTCTCTTGCATTTTAATTGTGGTTTAGAGTTGTGTTTAGGTGTATCTTTGTTTAGGATTAAGATTAGGAATTTGTAAGAAAGTGTTTAGGTGAGAAAATGGGTAATCAAGGTTGTCAAGACATAATTAAGGAGTGTTCTTGCATCATTAGTGAGTTATAAATTCATTTTAGTGTATAAACAATTCTAGACACAATTCCTTGATTTAAGGAATTGGAAAGAGAAAACACTATTCAAGATTCCAAGAGTGAAATCTTGAGTTTTAGAGAAAAGATTTAAATCTAGTCTAAGAAATCTTAGGTTCTAATTAATTTTAATAATTTATTTTGACTCTAGATTAATTATGGAAATTAATTAATCTTCGATTAGAGCCGAATATTGCTTAGGTTTGCTTAATTACATCATTAAGCTCAAAAACACTATTCTAGAGGCAAAATCGTAATTTTGCACTAAAACTGCCCGGGACTACCGAGACTCAAACAGATGCTTTGAAACAAGTAAAAACATGGTTTTAGACCTCTGGGGAAAGTTTCGGGCTCAAACGGCACCTTTACCCACGTAAAACGCTATAGGGGTATTTTGGTTATTTTGACCCGAAACTGCAGAAAATGAGACTTTCGCCTCCGGAACCACTCAAGGGTCATTCAATCCCCTTCAAACATTGAGTTGGCCCTTCGAGGACTGCCGGGTCGACCATCCTCGAATTCCAGGCCGAAAATGACCTTAGGGGCATTTTGGTCATTTTTCACTTAAACAGAAAATCGGGGCGTTACTTGAAATGGATAGACCTAACACAAATGGACTAAAACTAATTTTTGGGTATCAAGCTAATAAAATTGGGCTGAGATAATAAATTAGACTCCTTTTTTTTTTAAAATAAAAACAACCAGCAAACCTTTTTTTTTCAAAAGAAAAAATTAATGAAACTATAATGAAACATGCAAATTAAATGCAAATTTTTGGATTTTCTTATTAAAGACTGAACAAAATTGGGTGTTCACAGTTGCCCCTCTTTATTCATTTTTTATAAACAATTAAGGAATGAGTGAAGACATGAACATTGATTTTGTTTAACAAATGCATGAAATATAAACAATCTAAATCTAACCTCCAAAAGAATATGCACATGTGAGAAAGTCAAATGCAAATGCACAAACTGACCAAAATCTAAAGTAGACGGTGCTGACCGGAATTTAAAAGCCGACAAGGGGCTAACTGGAAATATAAAATGGCAATTTGAGGTCAATTGGAAATGTAAAATGGCAATCTGAGGTTAACTGAAAATTAAAATGGAAATTTGAGGCCGACAGGAAATGTAAATTGGCAAGGAGACTGACTGTGGCAATTGAAGCCGACTGCAAATTAAATTAGCAACTGAGGCTGACCGGAAAGAAAATTGGCAACTGAGGCCAACTGAAATATAAATTGGCATCTAAGGCCGATTGGAAAGTAAATTGGCAATTGAGGCCGACTGGAAAGTAAATTGGCATCTAAGGCCGATTGGAAATTAAATTGGCAATTGAGGCTAACTGAAAAGTAAATTGGCAACTGAAGCCGACTAAAAATTAAATTGGCATATGAGGCCAATTGAAAAGTAAATTAGCAATCTGAGTCCGACAGGAAATGTAAACTGACAAGGAAGCCGACTGAAAATTAAATTGGTAATTGAGGCCGACTGGAAATTAAATTGGCGTCTGAGGCTGATTGGAAAGCAAATTGGCAACTGAGGCTGACTGAATGTAAATTGGCATTCGAGGCCACCGGAAAGTAAATTGGCAACTCAGGCCAATTGCAAATTAAATTGGCAACTGGGGCCAACTGAAAAGTAAATAGGCAATTGAGGCCGACTGAAATGTAAATTGGCAACTGAGGCTGATTGAAAAATAAATTGGCAACTAAAGCCGATTGAAAGTAAATTGGAAATCTGAGTCCGACAGGAAATGTAAATTGGCAAGAAAGCCGACTGAAAAATAAATTGGCAACTGAGACTGACGGGAAATTAAATTGGCAACTAAGGCCGACTGGAAAGCAAATTGGCAACTGAGGTTGACTGAAATGTAAATTGGCATTTGAGGCTGACTAAAATGTAAAAGCAATCAGGGCTGACAGGAAACTGCAAAAGAAAACAATCTTTTTTCCATTTTTCAGATTATATGCAAAAATCATGAACTTATCGTCCACTTTATTTCAAACACATTCTTGAAAAAAGTATGTAACTAAATTGAACAAACCTCGTGGAAGAACTTAAATGATCAAACTCATAATTCCTGAGCCGAATTTTCTGGCACAATTAAGACTTTCTTTTCTTCTGTGACCTTGCTCATTTCTTTTCTTTTTCTCCTCTTTTTTTTTTTCCAGAATGATGATTACTTTTCTGCCAAGCTTATTTGAATTTCCTGGATTCTATTGATGTATTCTTGTAAACATTGTTAGATCGCATAATTTAAGCTTAAATTTATCCTACTTGAGATATCATAAATAAACATGCATTCAAAGAGAAGGTGAAAGGATTAGCTGAATAAATATCTTTATTACCTGGTGTATTTTTGAAAAAGGCAACAACATAAAAACAAAATACAAAATTGTGAAAGACACGATATTTTGCCTCAGTCTAGGTTCTTTATGGCTCAATCAATCAGCAAGTTGAACACCATAGCCATGATCTCTGATGATATGACATCGAACCTTTTTTTTTCCCCCAAAAATTTGCCCCAGTTTCACTCTTTGATATGCTTGGTTTATTGGACAATTTCAACACCAAAAATTGCCCCAGTGTAGTAGCTGGAGATGATGCGTATCTTTTTTTTGCTTTAATTTTTGCCTAGGCCACTCTTTTGAGTTTTCAACTTAGCAAGCCCCTTTTCTTTTTTTTTTTTTGCCCTAACTTTTGCTTAGGACACTCTTTCGAGTTTTCGACCTAACAGACTCTTTTTTCATTTTGTTTTATTTTGCCCTAATTTTTGCTTAGGCCGTTCTTTCGAGTTTTTGACCTAACGGACTTTCTCACCATCTTTTCAAGCATAGAACCTTTTGAATGCGTTACTGTTGCTTGGTTCAGGCAATTCCTGTCCATCCATGCCTTGCAAAACTAATGCCTCACCTGAGAACGCTTTCTTGACAATATAAGGACCTTCATAACTCGGAGCCCACTTACCCCGTGCGTCCTCTTGATTAGGGAAAATTTTCTTCAAAACCAAATCCCCTAGATGAAAATCTCTAAAGCAGACTTTCTTGTTAAAAGCTTTAGCCATTCTGCTTTGATACAATTGGCTATGACAAATAGCTATAAGCCTTTTCTCTTCAATCATGTTTAACTGCTCGTATCGAGCCTTCGCCTATTCAGACTTTTTCAACTCTGCCTCCATCAGAACCCTTAATGATGGGATTTCCACTTCTACGGGAGATATAGCTTCCATTTCATACACCAATGAGAAAGGAATTGCCCCTGTGCTTTATCGTATATTGGTACGATATGCATGCAAAGCATATGGCAGCATTTCATGCCAATCTCTGTAGTTCGCCAACATTTCGTCAATGATTTTCTTAATATTCTTATTTGCAGCTTCAACCGCGCCATTCATTTGAGGCCTATAAGGAGTTGAGTTATGATGCTTGATCTTCAAAGTCTTAAAGAATTTCTGGACCTCTGCACCATTGAGGTTAGCGGCATTATCTGTGATGATCCTTTCTGGAATCCGATATTTGCAAGTGATATCCCTTTTGATGAATTTGAGAAACACTTTCTGTGTGATGTTGGCATATGAAGCAGTTTCCACCCTTTTAGTGCAATAATCTATTGCCACCAAGATAAAACGATGCCCGTTGGATGCTTTGGGATTAATTGGGCCAATAACATCCATGCCCCACATCTAGAAAGGCCAAGGAGATACCATGTTGTGCAATGGAACTGGAGGAGCATTGACTCGGTCTACATATATTTGACATTTGTGGCACTTTCAAACATAATTGATACAGTCATTCTCCATAGTGGACCACTAGTAACCACTTCTCAGGATTTTGCATGCCATCATATGTCCATTGGCATGAGTTCTACAGATTCCTTCATGGACTTCGGTCATGATTATTTGAGCTTCATGGGCATCTACACATCTAAGGAGAGTAGTGTCATAATTACTCTTGCAAATAACTTCACCATTCACGAAAAAGACCATGGCCAATCTTCAAATTGTCTTTTTATCTACCTCATTTACACCTGCTGGATATTCTCCTTTTTGAATATACTACTTGATATCATGATACCATGGTTGTTCGTCTAGTTTAGTCTCCACATTGTCACAATATTCCGGTTCATCTTGCACTTTTGCATGGATAGGTTGGACATGGGTATGGACTTCCAATTTAGTCATCACAGCCAAAGTCGCCAAAGCATATGCAAATTGGTTCTTGTCTCGAGTTAAATGAAAGAACAATATATCATCAAAGCGCTCAATTAATTGAGACAAATACTTCTAATAAGGTACCAATTTTGGATCCTTTGTGCACCATTCTCCATTAACTTGGTAGATTATGTGTGCAGAGTCTCCACAGACCTTCAATTCTTTGATTCCCAAGTCAATCGCAACTTGCAAACCATTTGCACATGTTTCATATTTTGCCATATTGTTGGTACATTCAAAGTCTAGTTTGATGGAAATTGGGTACTGCTTCCCAGCTTGTGAGACTACTACAGCTCTGATTCCACATTTATTCATATTGGCAGCCCCATCAAAATACATCTTCAACATATCCTCTTTTTCCATTTCTTTTTTTTTTCTATTGCCAATTCCTCGCTATCAGGGAATTCAGGCATGGTGGGCTATATGCCTTTCATAGGGATTTCAGCTAGATGATTAGCAATTGCACTTCCCTTGATGGGCTTTTGAGTAACATATTTGATATCAAATTTAGACAGCATCACTTGCCATTTTGACATTCTCAATGACACGTGAGGACTATCAAATATTTATTTCAATGGATCCATTCGAGAAATCAACCAAGTAGTGTAGTATAACATGTATTGCCTCAGTCTCTTGGCAGTCCATACTAATGCATAATAGGTCCTTTCAATTGCTAGGTAGCTAGATTCACAATCATTAAACTTTTTGCTCAGATAATAAATTTCTTGCTCTTTCTTCCCTGACTCGTCATATTGTCCTAACATTGATGTTGGTAGCATTATAAGGTATAGTATTAAAGGATGACCAAGTGTAGGCGGGATCAAAACTGGAGGTTCCATTAAATAAGCCTTTATTTTGTCAAAGGCTTTGTGGCATTCCACATTACACTCTCCAGGTTGATGCTTTCGAAGCAACTTGAATATAGGCTCACAAGTACTAGTCAAATTAGTAATGAATCTAGCAATGTAGTTGAGCCTTTCAAGAAAACTTCTCATTTCCTTTTCAGTTCGGGGAGCTAGCATTTCCTGTATCGCCTTCACCTTGTCTGGATCCACCTTTATCCCTTTTCTACTAATAATGAATCCAAGTAATTTCCCTGTAGAAGCTCTAAAGACGCATTTATTCGGGTTTAGCCGCAACTTGTATTTTCTGAGCTTTTCAAATAGCTTTTGCAAGACTACTACGTGGCTTTCTCCCTCTTTAGACTTAGTGACCATCTCATCTACATACACTTCAATTTCTTTGTGCATCATATCATAGAACAGTGCAACCATAGCATGTTGGTAGGTGGCACCAGCATTCTTCAACCCGAATGGCATGACTGTGTAGCAAAATGTTCCCCACAGAGTTATAAACGTAGTTTTTCCTTTGTCATGAATATCCATCCATAAATGAAAATAGGTGATTTCTGGCTGTATTATCAACAAGGACATCAATGTGAGGGAGTGGAAAATCATCTTTCAGGCTAGCCTTATTTAAATCCCGATAATCTACACACATTCTGACCTTCTCTTCCTTTTTAGGCACAGGCACAATGTTGGCCACCTAATCAGTGTGTCTTGATACCTCCAAAAATCCAGCCTCTAGTTGTTTAGTCACTTCCTCTTTTATCTTTAGTGACATGTCAGGCTGCATTCTTCTTAACTTTTGCTTTTTCGGCTCAGCTTCTGGATATAAAGGGATCTTGTGTGAAGTGATCTCTGGGTTTAATCCTGGCATATCATGGTAGAACCATGCAAAGACATCCAAGTATTCTTCAAACAAGGCAATCATTTCTATTCGTTTTGGATTCTCCACTATTTTCAGCTCTTTCCTATCTTCTTTGGTGCCCACGTTAATTACCTCGATCACCTCATTGTCTAAATCAAATCCTTTTTCTATATATTCTAGTAAGCCTGAAAATTCCTTTACTTCCTCTACAACTTCTTCATCCCTTTCAGATTGATGGTTATCACAATCAGGTGCAGCAAGAGAATCAATTGATTATCTTTCAAAATTCCTTTCATGTGGCAAAATTTCTATAGCATCTAAATTCCTGTAAAGCAATTGTGGTAAGTTGGAATGCTAAACTAGATAATAGGTAGAATGCAAATAACATAGGGAAAACACACATTAATGGGTTAAGAAAATGGTGGTAAAGATAAAAAGAGAAAGTAAAAGAATAGCAGATAGAAACAAGAAGAAAGGAAGACATAAAGAAATGTAAAGTGGAATAATAAAGAAAAATTGCTGGATAAACATGCAAGTTCATTCAAATGATGTCCCAAATGATTACTTTGAAGTAATAACATCAATTAATGGTTCAATTATCCAATTCATTAGCATCTCATCATGGTTGACAGCACAAGCATCGTTACATTCTTCAGGCTTCTTAATGTCCACCATATTGATGGTTGGACAACAGCTAGAGGCACAACCATTTTCAACCATAATCACTTTAGCCGGGTAATGAAATGTCTCTTTTAGATGAGGAATCTGCTTCATCTTCTCTTTTGGTTTCTTTTGCTCAAGAGCTATGGTCTTGATATGCTCCTCCAATGATGCCTCATATCCTAAACAGAATCGGTTAGGCTTCCCTGAGATAGGCAGAGGTATTTTGATACCCTGCAACCATGGTCCCAGCGCTTTGCTGTGTAAATAACCATTTTTGGTCATGATATGAGCCACTACTTGATTGACATCTTGCCTTGGAAACTCATTCTGTTCTTGTTTCAACCCTACCACCTCTAGACTATGCCATATGCTAGTTTCCACTAACTCAACATTTTCAACATAAGGTAATGTAATTGGTTTAGATACAATGATCTTTTTCTCCCTATGGATTGTAATGACTGAGCCATTCTCAATGTACTTAACCTTTTGATACAAGGTTGAAGGAATAGCACCAACATTGTTAATCCATGGTCTTCCCAGTAGCATATTGTAATCAGACTCAATCTCCATTACTTAGAATAACACCTCAAATTGGCTTGGGCCAATTTCCAATGGCAGCACCATTTCCCCAAGGATGCTTTCCTTTGCTCCATCAAAAGCTTTCACAATCATCACTTGTGGTGAAATATCGTCCTTGATTATTGACAAGTAACTTAAGGTTGACACTAGTAAGACATTTAATCCTGACCCTCCATCAATGAGAACTTTGGGAACTATATGGCCTCTGCATTTGAGAGTTATGTACAATGCTCATAGGTTGATTTGTGATACAATTTCTTCATCTAAGAAAGTAATCATATTAACATGTTTTACCGGATCCACCATATTCACCATACTCTCCAATGAGACATCCGATTTCACATAGGCATCTTTCAAGACTTTTAGCACTACTTTTTGGTGAGATTTGGATGACAAGATTAGTGATAACAAGAAGATTCTGGCAGGAGTCTTCTTCAATTGCTCTAATATATCATACTCACTTTGCTCCATGATCTTTAGAAACTCCTCTTCTTCATCTTCTTCTTTTCCTTTTTTTTTGCAAAACCAAAATTTTTTCCTACGTCAACAAATTTTCCTTTTTTCAGTTCTCCGGGCCCATAAACCCTTCCGCTTCTTGTTATTCCTTTCACTTCAGCTATATTGGTCACCACTTCACTTGTTTGGACCTTTGAAGTTTCCCTTACATCTCCATTTGTTTCCACTTTGGCCTTATAGTTCCAAGGCACTACATGTATATCCCCATAACCAAAAGGTATCGGTTTTTTCACAGTGATCACCATCTTTTCTGGTTTTGGAGCTAGATTAAGTGGCGGTACCTAAAGCACAAAATGGTCAATCATATTCACCTCTTCAAGGAAACTTGGCCCTTTTTTTTGCTTGTATCACGCCCAAGTTGAGTAATCCCTGTACATGAGCGTTAAAATCCCAGCAATTTTCTATATCATAGCCAAGGCCTCCACAGTGGTATACATAGTTTGCTTTCATGTCAGATTTCTCATCTTCCTTTATCATGGATGCAGATGCTATGATGTTGTATCCAGCCTTCTTCAAGCTATTAAACACTTTTTCTATTGGTGTTCGAAGACTCAAAACTTTCTTGATCGAGGGTTCTTCTACCTCCAAGGCGTTCACACGACGCCGTCCTTCATGATTTGGGATTATATTATTGACAATGTCGGGTTTTGACTCTTCTTAAGGATCTAGTCTCCTACAGGCAATTAGTCTTCTTACTGCTATCTTGAAACCTTCACAATCCTCAATGGAATGCCCTGCTATGTCCATGTGGTATTTACAGGTAGGGTTCGGGTTGTACCAAGCTGCATATGGCGGTTCCAATGGGTGCACAGGATATGCAGAGATCAGATGAACATCAACTAATTTTTGAAAAAGGTCCGCATTTAAAATGGACAGCTTTAGGAAAGGTGGAAAGTCAGGAAATCGATTATGATTCTGGTTTTGGAAATTTGGTCTGGGTGTTGGAGTATATATTGGGTGAGTTGGTTGGTATGGCCTTATATGGATATTGTTAACTTGAGGCTGGGAGTATGGGATAGTGTTTGTAGTTGGTGTCGCTTGGTAAAATGGGTAAGGATGAATAGGGGTTTGGTATGATAGCATCTGGGGTCATTGACATGTTGGTGTATACCTTAGGATGAAGGATTGCTAACCATGGACATAATTCACCTCTGTCTCCTTCTTCCTGGGCGGGAAACTTTTTCTTATGTCTTCGCTGTTCATAGGAAGCTTGCCAGCCTTAGTCAAGCTTTCGATCTTTTCTCCAGCAGTTATCAACTCAGAGAAATCCTTGTATGCTGCTCCAGCCATTGCCCTAATGTAAAAAGATCCCAAGGTTCCCGAGAAGTAAGAATACATTTCAGTTGGGATGAGTAATGGTTGAACTTGGGCAGCCAAGGCTCTCCACCTTTGAGCGTATTGCTTAAATGATTCATCTTTCTTCTTCTGCATGGAGCTTAATTGCTCCCGGGTAGGCGCCACTTCTAGATTGAATTTTTATTGACTCAAGAACAAATATGCCAATTCTCTCCAGCCATAAATCTTTGAATGGTCTAGGTGAATGTACCATTCCAAGGTAGGTCCAGTTAGGCTTTCATGGAAGAAATTAATGAGAAAAATTTTCATCCTTTGACCATATCGCCATCTTGGTGCAATAACTCTTCAAGTGAAAAAGAGGATTACTTCTCCCATCATACTTTAAGAAGTCAAGAACCTTGAAGTCTTTAGGAATTACTGTTAGTAGAAGGGCAAAGTTATTCAAATTTTACATAACCATAGGGGCTGGGTCCCTGAATAGCTCTAATATGCTCTTAAATCTTCTCTATACATTCTTCTTTAAATTTCCATTTTTTTTTGCCTCTACATGACTATTTTATGAGAAAAACAGCTGTTTTTGAATGACAACATGAGGTTGTTCCCAAACAGGGTAAGCATGCCCATGCCCATTAGTGTGCACATTTTCCAAGGAACGATAGCCCTTTTCGACAGGGAGCACCAATGGTATTATGGGTGGTGGTTGCCCATGGAGGTTATTTGGAATTTCTCCCATATCATTCATCCCCAGGGTGACATTTAGAGCTACACTTGATACCACAGGCATGGTTATCGTCGTGGCATTTGGTTGCACATTTTCTAGTATATCTCTATTTTGATAAGCTCCTAATAGGTCAAGTGACTCTTTCGTGGCTCTCATTATGTCCTCTAATCTTGATTGGTTATTTGATAGTTCATTCAATTTTCCTCTTACTGCATCAACCTCATTGCTTAGATTTCTTCCGGCTTCAGAAGAATTTACTGTTGGAATAGTATTTCTTGTATCACCATTTTCTCCGACCATTTTAGTCCGAGCTCTGGTATTGTGAATGCGAGTTTGATCGGTATCCGTCTTCATTGGGCACCAAATGGTTGCAAAATTTTATGCTACACACTGTGATACAAAACCAAATAAGGTTAGTTTTTCTCAATTCTTTTTAAATACATGCAAAACTAACAGATAAAGCAGAACAATAATCATTAAGAATTCTTTGTGCAAATAAGGATGCCGCGCACCCATTCTTATGGGTACATTACCCTATAAGTTAAGGTGCGGTTAATAGCAAATCTCTAGGGAGAAACTAGTCCTCTATAGATGCTATATAATGAACACTAGCAATGCAGTTTTTCTTTTCTTCGTGACTGAACTTCTCACTTCCTTGCACAAGGATAAGCAAACTCAAGGCAAGGAAAGTGATTGATCACTTTCTAGGGGAATATTTGATCCTCTATAGAAAGTATCGAGCATACTATAAATGTTTTGATCAGTAATTTGCAATTGAAACATAAACATAGAAAATTTCACTCATTTCAAGGCAAAGTTCTAAGTACAAATCATTTCAGAATGCATCACATGTGTGCCGACAAAGAAATGATTACATCAAAAGGATCTTTGGTGACTACATCAAAAGCTTCATCTTCTTCTTCTTAAAATTTTTAGTGATGCTCTCACATGAATCCATAAACTCCACCACTTCTTGAGGAATTTGAATGGAAGCATCTTACTGATTTGCTTGCTTTCCTTCTCAAATCGATAAACAAAATTTGGAATGTAATGACTCAACTCATCAGTTAACTTTCCATATTCTTCTTTCCACTTGTGGGCCTTTTCTCTCCATGATTTTCCAAATTTGGTCGCATCAACAAATAAGTCATGATACTGGTTTGCTGATGTCCACCCATGAAAGGCATCTTGTTTGGTCTGTGCCAATATTGTTGACAAGTTTTCTACCTGCCCTTCCAGTTCCTTTCTCTTGTCTTTTTCTTTGTTAACCTCCATTTTCAGGCTCAAAATGTTGTTATCCCTTTTGCTGACCTCTTGTAGACCCTTTTCACCATGTGACTCCTTTTATTATTCTCCTCTTTTAACTTGTTCCTTTCTTTCTCAAATACATGGAGTCTACCTTCTAGCTCTTGGATTTCAGCGAAATGAGTAGTTGGGATCTTTTCCTTGCCTTTCTTGGACCTTTTAATTTTTGTTGCACATTCATCTGCCTCCTTTTTCTCTTGCAAGAATCGCATTTGTGCCTTCATTATCTCTACCTGAGATGTTAATGGAGATTTTTCTAGGGTTTTCATGGGAGTTGAATTGCTTAGAATATCTTTTGGGATATTATTTTTCCCAACTCTTGCTTTCCTCCACTCTTTGTATTCTTGAGAAGAGGTCAGCCACTGTTGCCCTAGTTCTTTTTTCCCTAGAATTTTGACATCATCCCATGCCATTTTGATCTTCTTTTCTTGCTCCATATTGCTTTTGTCTTTTTGATACAAGAAGCTAAACCCCTCAAGTTGCTTTTCTTCTATTTTTGTTTGAGTCCAATGCAGTTGTCTGAGTACCAATGAAGGTTTGTAGGAGATACATCCTCTTGCACCCATCAAAGGAACATTGTGAAAGTTGCCATAACTATATATAACATTTTCTTCATGGTACCAAGGGCAAACCCACTTGAAAGAATTTGACTGGATCTCTGAGAATTCTGTTTTCCATGTCGGTGCCTCTTGATGGCTTATCTGTATAGGAAAGAGGCCCATGTGATTATTGGCATATGCATAAGTCATAAACCAAACATATAACATTGGCAAACAACACCGCAATCTGCCACTATTTTTCTTGAGACAGATCCCCGAGGAAAGAAAGGTATCCGCCAATATTGCCGGAACAGGATTCATGCCTTATGTCTTGAATTTGAAAAACACATTCATAGTGGCTTGGTCAACAACATCTGGTGTGAATGGGAATAGGACCAATCCATAAATAGTCAGTGCTAATGTTCGATCAAAGAAGTCCCAATTTCCTTGTCAGGCCAATGTTTGCAAATGGGTTTCAAGAAAACTCCTCTTGATTCATGGAGTGGACCCCTTCACTTCCATTTCCATCCGATTTGCTTCAACTCCAATTATTTTGGCAATATTTTCTTTTTGACATAATGCCCCTGATAGATATACACACCAGATTTTTCTCTAACTGGTAGCTTTATCATGACCATGTACTCTTCTCTAGTTGGTGTTATATCAAAATCAGGTAACTCAAAACAGCAAAGAGAAAGACTCCAAAATTGTAAGAGAGCACTCAATGTTGGTGTTTCTACTGGGATAAATAACAGGTCCAATATACGCCTATATGTATCCTTGAAAGAAGACTGAACTTTACGAGGCATTAACTGAATTATTTCCTTTACTTGCTCTAGCTCATTATTAGTCACTATAACTCTGATGTTTCTTTTTCAACCATGTGCATTACTAGTGTTCATTTGTAATGTTTCCATTTGCTTTGAACTGATGATGACTCTTGCTTTATCAACAATTAAAAGACCACTATGAGAAGAAAAAAAATAAATGAGTAAAATTAAAAGATGGAAAGAAAAGACAAGTAAGAAAAGAATATGTATATATATATATATATACATGTTTTTACTGAGAATATGAGATGCTTCCCTAAGAAATGATAATGCACAAACCTACCAATTTTTTATGAGAAAGTAAATTATAATAAGAGTAAGATATGATGAAATGAATGCATGCGGTAATTAATGGAATGCTTGTCTACGTTATTTATGCCTAAACAAAGAAAAATACAAAGCATGACCACTTTAGGAGATGATAAAATGGTTAATCCTAAATGAATGTGATAATATTTTGATGCAAAAGTGACTGGTTTAAAGTAAAGCATAAAGAAGTGCAAAGTAAAAGGATGAAAGAAGCATGCTCCCTTTGTCCTAACAGGGTAAAATTTTAATGGATGGGAGGTTCTAAGGCCAAGGCCCTAATTTAGGTGATTGCTATGTTCAACTATGCATGCACACATTCATGGTAGATCTAGACTTCTAATTACCATGGTCCCCAGATTACCCCTATCCATAGGACAAGGATCCGACTTTCGAACCAACCATAAGTAGGAATGAACCCTTTCAATATGATTGACCTATAAAGCCAGTAACAATCTGAGTGGTGTCCCAATAACTATCAAGTGAGGATAAAGCCCCTCATAACAATGTCAAGAAACCCCCCATTCTCAGTTCGCACAAGCTCGGGTATAGAGCCCAAAAGTGTGTGAGATAAGTGATGGTAAGTGCGTGCAGGGAGCATACAAACCTTTCATCCCAACACTTTATACACTCCTGCAAAATAAAATACAAACAACAAATATATACAGAAAAATAATGGTCATCTATCCTAAGGTTTTAACAAATAAAGCCATTACTATAAATAAACACATGTAATACAAAACTCTATAAAGAAATAAAGCATAAAGAAAAAAAAAGAAACTATACAAAATAAAATAAGAAAAGGAAAACAAAAATCAAAAGGCTATATTTAATTTGCACAACTAACTAAAATAGGCTTAACTCTCTTATTGTACATCCCCAGTGGAGTTGTCATCTTTTGCAACCGGGATCGCAACGGGGACAGGGAAAAAGAATTTTGTTTTGAAAATTATGGAGTCGCCACCAAGTTTATTTAAATTGGGAAAATGTGGAAAAACCCATTTGTTTAAAGAAATGATCTTTAAAACCAGATTTGAATTCGGGAGTCGATTATGCATAGAGAAGGGTAAGAATTTAATCTTATGCACTCCTAGTACACCAGTCCTCAGACGATACCTTAGAAAGTTGTCCTTCAAAATTCCTTTTTAAATATAAAATGACAATACAAAATATTTACAATCAAATACATAATTTATGAAAATTTAATTTTGGTTTGATGGGTCACTTACTCCTACTTATCCCCTAGTGCAATGGGGAACTCAAAATTTAATTTTGGTTTGATGGGTCACTTGTTCCTACATATCCCCTGGTGCAATAGGGAACTCAAAATTATGTAGTTCAATAGAAAATATTTATGAGTTGGCAAATTTAAATTAAAAAGGTGAATAAAAATAAAAAAATATTAATTAATTTTAATTTTAACAAAAAAAAGAAATTTTAATTATTAAATCAATGAAAATCCATTTGTGCACAGAATTCAAGTTGGCACTAGACCACTTAATGAATCCTTATGATTCAACAATAGTGAAGATAACATTTGCTATTCGACCACCATTATTGAACATCGCACAAATGTAGAAGATTTTTTTTGAAAAAAAACTATTTATTAATAAAAAGAACATAATTTTTTATTTCATTTTTTTAGACAAAGCCTTAATTTTAACAGGAACTGACAAAGTTAATTCATAAATATAAATACACAATTAATTTAAGTAAAACACATAACATAGAAAAATAAAATAAAAAAATTCACAATTACACAATTAACTTAACCAAAACACATAAACATATAAAATAATTAAACTAAAAAAGAATAAACACAAATACACAATTGATTCAAGCAAAACACCAAAAATAATAAAACTAAACAACAACAATTAATTCATAAACACCATTACCTATTTAATTTAAACCAAACACATAAACATATATAATAATAAAACTAAAAAACATAGTTAATTCATAAACACCATTACATAATTAATTTAAGAAAAACACATAAATATAAAATAATTAATACAAAAAAAAATAAAATTAATTCATAAACATAAACACATAATTAAACAAAACATATAAAAACAATTAAAAAAATAAGGATCCTAATTACTATTTTCCTTTTTTTTAACCATTTTAATTAAAAAAAAACACATTGGCACTAAATTCATTCAAAATAAAAATAAACAATTAAATTGTTCCTTTTTAAAAAATAAGTAAAATTTACTCAAAATCAAAGCAACAATTAAATCATTCTTTTTGTTTTTATTTTTTAATTCTGTTCAAACAATCTAAAATCATTAAAAAAAAACAACACAAACTCTTTTTTTAGTAAATCACACTGTTCAAGTATTCATTATAAACCAAATTAAATAAAATCTTTTCTTTAGATCACAACAAACTCAAACTCAACAAAGAGGACCAGAGACTTCAAAATAAACACTAATCAAATAAACATAACCCATATCCGTATTTAAAATCTAATCTAACAAAATAAAAACAACACTAATAATAATAATAATAATAATAATAATAAAAAATTAAAATTCCCATCCCTACCTTTACACACACTACTCCCTCTCTTACGTGTCCCTCATCTCACCGACACACACGTAAAACACTCACTCTCTCTCACATGAAACCCACTCTCTCACCCACACACAGCTCACCCTCTCACTTTCACATTCAACTTCTCTCATTTTCTCTCACACACACACACATCTCTCTCTCCCTTTCTCTAACATAACAACACACGTTCACAATAGAAAAAAGCAAAGAACAAAAGAAAAGAGCAAAGAGGGATAGTCAACATGTAAGGGTGGCCATCGTGGTTAGGAAAGAGAGTGAGGGGTTGCTGCTATAGATGAGGCCAAGGAGTGTGGTGGCGGGTCGCGATCACTTGGAGTACGGTGGTTCAACCCCGGCTTAGAGAGAAGGTGGTGGTTGTAGGCTAACAAAGAAAGGGGAATGTGCGGCTAGGTTTGGTGGTGAAGGGATTCGAGGATCCACAGCTAGGCGTGACGGTGGAGAAGGCTGAGATCGGAGCTCGCGGAGAGGAGGAAGAGTCGCGATTGTTCCCACGGAGGGGTTAGAGGAGATCAAGGCGATCTCGCAATGGCAGGGGTTGCGGGTTCACAGTGGCTTGGGGGGTTGGCCACAGTGGTCTCATGCGGTACTGGAGTGGTGAGCGGTGGATCTGATGGTTGGGTGCATGGTTTGTAACTTTTTCTAATGGGCTCTAGCACGGTGGTGGTTTTAGTGGTGTTGTAGGGTGATGATCATGTGAGATGAGGAGGAGTTGCAGTGGTGGCCGAAAAAGTGAGAGGATGAAGGAGGCATGGCGTCGGTGAGGGCTGGAGTGAAGAAAGTTGGGATTTAATGGCAATGGAGGGTGGAATGATGGTGGAGCTTTGTGTTTGATGGGGGATGGGGAACAAGAGGGAGAGGAAGAAAAAGATGATGGAGGCCGCGGCAGTGGGGGGAGGCCGCGGCCTCTTTGTCCCCTTTTAGTCCTTTTTTTATTTTCTTTTTGATGATAATAATATTCTTGCTGTTGTTATCACCTTATTTTCTTGTTGTTACTAGACTCAATTGCTGGTTCTCTTCCTCAATTTTTGCTAGATTCTTGTATATTTGTAGGACTCTTGTGTATTTCTCTCTATTGTTGTGTATCTCTTGTGATTTCTCTCTATGTTTTAAAAATCCTGCTCTCTCCGGCTGATCCTTAAACAATGATCATGATGATAAATCTATATTCGTAGCTTTCTGTTGACCAAAACAATTTTTGCAGGTTGGCTGTAGTGTGATCCCAACTCATCACCGAAAGAAACTTTAGCATTTTGTAAGTAGTGGAGATGAACATCAACATGATGTTCTCCACTTTTTCTGAAAATAAAAATTCCTCTCATCCTCATGCTTCACGAGCCTGTCTTAGGGAAAGAAGAGAACGTAGTAGCAGGGAAAGGAGAAAGCCTGTGACTCCTCTGTCTCCCATTTT
This sequence comes from Dalbergia cochinchinensis, assembly GCA_031216125.1. NCBI lineage: Eukaryota > Viridiplantae > Streptophyta > Magnoliopsida > Fabales > Fabaceae > Dalbergia > Dalbergia cochinchinensis. Next base: position 29,760,749 of record CM062371.1, read on the forward strand.
ATTTTTATTTATTTATTTTACAAAAAAACACAAAATGATAGCTTCCTCTCCAATTTTTTTTTGGACAAAAAAGAAATGGGCTGAAATGGATAGACCTAACACAAATGGACTAAAACCAATTTTTGGGTATCAGGCTAATAAAACTGGGCTGAGATAATAAATTAAGCTCTTTTTTCTTTTTTTTAAAATAAAAACAACCAGCAAACCTTTTTTTTTCAAAAGAAAAACTTAATGAAACTGTAATGAAACATTCAAATTAAATGCAAATTTTGGATTTTCTTATTAAAGACTGAACAAAATCGGGTGTTCGCATCTTATAGGATGCCACTAACAAAGATCTTTAGCATTTTCGATACCCTCTTACTGAAGAATGGTTTGAATATGCTCTAGGTACTGACTACACTAGCAATTCCTTCAGGTCAAAGAAGAAAACCCAGTCTCTTCCTATAAAAACAAGCCCCAAAAAGAAAAGCTTTTTGATTGATAAGACTAAAGGAGAGAAAGGGGCTGTAAGGGGAAAGAAGAAAATAAGAAAGGAGAAGAAAAGAAAATCTAAGATGTTTGTCCATTCTGAAAGCAACTCAGAAAGTCCAGACGAAGCTAAGCAGACTTCTAAAGAAAAAGAATCTAAAGAGGCTTTGTCCAAGTTCCTCCAGAAAGGCAAGGGAAACTCAACCAATAGGCAGAAGTTCACAAGTATTCAAAAGCCCTCTAAAAGAGAAATGGAGACATCAAAAAGTGACCTACCTCAAGGCAGACTTGACAAGCTCCCCATCAAAAAGAAATTTCAAGAGGAGAAGTATCAGTCTTTGCCCAAAAGGGTTCCTAGAGCTACACTCATTCTAAAATATATGAGTGAAGTAGAGTAGACTACAACTGCAGCTAGGGAGCCCGAGCCCTCTGATGATGAAGAAAGAGATAACCTCATTCTCAAGGAGAAAAGGAGACTTGAAAAAGCAAGGAAACTGGAAGAGGCTAAGGGAATTCAAGGTTCAAGTAGCAGAAGAGTCAATGTTGTTCCTGAACCCTTTATAGGTATTGAAGAGTAGCCTTCAAAACCCATGTCTCAACAATTTAGGTATACCTCTTTTCCAGCACCCATTGCTCCTGATGAAACAGTCCTTGATGATTCTAAAAACTTTATGATCGTAAGTCAAGTTTTGGACGTCATTTCAAACTTTTAAGGATCAATAATCTAAAGAAAAAGTATGGATGGGTTAAACTTCTTTGTTAATGAGGTCTTCTCCAACCCTAGAACCAATTGTAGAAGAGCTTGAGGAAGAAGCATCAGCACCACAGTCAACAATCATTCTAATGGTGCCTCAACCTCCTTCTTCCATCCGCATTACCTTAGTGGAGGAAGAAATGTTAGGACAACTGAAGCTAAAACACCTACAGTGCAAGAAGCTGCTGCTTCTGTGTTAGTTCAAGATGTTCTTCCTTCTGCTACTTCTGCTCAAGGAGTTGCTGTTGCTATCCTTGAGCCTACCTTTGCTCATGTTTACCTCTACTTCCGCTACCTCGACATCTACAAATGGTCATACACTATCTTTTCTACATCCAACTGCTACACAAGGTGACACTCGGGTTGAATCGCCCAGGTCAAGGGAGATTGTACCCTTAAATGTTCCAGAGCCATTTCCTAAAGTTGTATCTGCACCTATCATTCTGCTGCCTCCATCCTCAACAGAATCTTTAGCAAGCTGTTAGATCATCCTGCGGAATCTAATAGAGATTTCATCCAGACAGGATAGATTTGAGGCAACTATTGTAGAGCATGGCACTCAACTCAGACAACTAGAAGATTTATAGCTTCAGACTTTGCAGTTCCTGCAGTTTCTATTTCCAGGTACACCTCCTTTTTAATGATGCCAAAAAGGGGAGAAAAAAAGTTTTGAAGAAAATCACGTGCCAATGGAATTCAGGGGGGTGCTATGGAATTCAGGGGAAGCTTATGCTTAAGGGAAGCTCAGAGATATTTTTGTTCAGCATGCATTTTTTTTATTTTTTTGTAAATCCCTGACAGTTAGTTTTTTTTATATAAATCATTTTTCTTTCTCTGATCATATATATCATGATCTTTTATGATGCATATATGTCATTCATGTTTCATTGTCTGTTTCATTTAAACTCTGATACATATATATATATATATATATGTTTTTAAGCTCTGATTCATATCGATGTTCTTTTTATACTCAGCTAATCATATATTTTTCTATTAAATGTCTGCTTCTTATCTCTTATGCGTATGTGTTGTCTTGTTTAATCATCAGCACACTGGAATACTTAGCTTACATGTGTTTTATGATTAGTTTTGGTAGGTATCTTTAAAAGCAAAAGTTGTTTGTTGCTCTGATACTCTCCTTTTTTTTAATCTGCTGAGCCTCGATATGTATGATGTGCTTAATCGGTTTTCTATAGCTTTTACAGAACACATTATCTTTGACACACATATGAGATATGTTTAAAGAGCTGTATATAACTTGATCAAAATATAGTTGTGCATTGTTTCTGACAAGTCTTTAGAAACTCACGCTTCTATGTCTTTAGTAAGAGTGATTTCTGAAGGACATAAGAAACCTCTATTCAACAATGGCTTCTGCAAACTAATCTGACTGACTGACAGGCTACACTTCTAAACTATCTTTCCAAAACACAAATGGATGATCAACACATGTCCCTGGAAAAACTTATCAAGGCAACGTTCATAAGGAACACCTTCTTTAAATAGAGATGTTGTGCTCTAATATTCAAGCAAGACTCTGTAAAAATCTCTCCTCATCTTCAGTAAGGTTCATATCATAATGTAATCAAATTCCTTATTTGTGAAAATCTTCCTTCTACGTTCTTAAGTAGATTTATGTTCTTCCTAGGAAGAAATGATAGAAGGAAGTCATTCAAGTTTTCTGAGGTTCTTTTCATGGGTATGTTAAGGAAACTTGAGTGTTGGTTAGTTTGAATGGCAACTCAAATACTAAACCTTTGTATCCTCGATCCGATAATGATCGCTATGATTATTCCCAAGCCATGGTTAAGGAGTTAAAAACGGCTGATGATAACAGAATTTTAGCCCCAGAACATATTCAAAAAAAAATAAGGAGGCTGTAGCTAAATTTTATAACAATAACGTTAAGAATACATCCTTTTAGGAAGGAGACTTCGTATGGAAAGCTATTTTGGGCTTGGGATAAAAAGTCATGAGCATGGCAAATGGTCTCCAACATAGGAAGTCTGTAAATCATTAGTCAAATTATAAAAGGAGGTTCATATAGGTTGATTGACATTAATGGACAAGAAATACTATCAATCAATTTGAGATGAATGAAAATCTTCAAAATGTAAAAAGCACAGCTACAAGCCAGTCGCAAAAGCTGAGATGGGAAACAACTAAACTACATTAGCCAAAAGGACATCTTGAGAACTTGCTCAGTTGTCCCTTCAAGCTGAGCTAGTCCTGCAAAATGTTCAAATTATTCTTCGATCTCAGCTGTCCTTGTTTAGTATAGTACAAGGGTTGACATTCTTCTTGAACTTCACTTGGGACAAAGGTTTGGATTATTGGAAGATTAGGAAACATGGTTGAACCTTCATATGGAATGACAGCTAACTCCGGCTCAGCTGCAGACTCAAAGGCCGAAAAAAGAAAGGGTGAAAGGGAATATTAGGACAAAGAGGATAAGTTATAAAAGGAAGATAAAGAATAAGCAGCAGAATCAGAAACATACCTCCATAATTGGCCCTAGCCAATTGGAAACAACAATAAAAGCCATCCTAAGTCTTTTTGGCTACCACAATACCTCTCTTGCTAGTTTTCATAATATGCTGTAGTATGGTGGATTGAGTAGCCAGAGATAAGATTTTTCTATCCAAGGCCTTGGCTTCCTTGTACAGACTTGTCTTTTGGTCTATTTAGTTTGTAAAATAGATTCTAAGGGAGTTGACTAGGGCTATGAGAGATCCAGTTCGGCTTATAGCTACGCCATTTCCTTATTAAGGCAATGTGGCTGTCAACTTATTGTTTTTCATGAGCTAAGCCTTGATGAGTAGCTTGTGTCACTATAAATTCATTCAGAAACCTAACTTTCTTGGCCCTTAGTTGACGAAGCTCTTCAAGCTATTAATTATTCGCTTGCCACCTTGCACTCCTTGTGAACGCGATAAAGTTGGAAGGTGTCATCCAGCTCTAAAGTCAACTTAGTGAGTGCGGATATTGTTAGCTCTAGAACCCTATGCGCTCATGTGTTTTGAGTGATAACAAAACCATTTCAAAGAAAATGCTTTGAAGAACGACTGATGTCTCACCATGAGTTTCTTGACAAAGCTTTCAGGCTCTCTCGTTTGCATAATATGCACTTAAAATGAAAATAATTTCACTTCACATGTGCAAACATATTTTATCTCATTAAAGAGATTGCGATTAATTGAAAGTGAATATTATATATCCTTTAAAGAAGTCATATATGCTTCACCGTTGAAAGTATATTATACCAAGAACAAGAAACCAAAGCAAGAAACTTTAGAAAGTAACGTTAGACTTCAAAAAGCACGCTTGAAGGAAAGAAATCACATATCATATGAAATCATAGTGATCTGTGTTCGCTCAAACATCTCTCTCGTGAATGTTTGGTGCATCAACGAACAATGCTGGAAGTCCTGAAGATTCATTCTTCATCAAGGAAATGATACCAAAGTTCAAAAAGCTCACTCTCAATAAAAAGAAGAATGAAGGAAAATATTTCAATTTCAAATTTGAAATTGGTTCTGGAAAAGTCAAATCTTGGTGTTAGAACCGGTAAATCATCTCTTCAGCCTTTGAAGTCAACTATCAACATGTTCTAGAAGAAAGTGTTCAGAAACCATGATTCAGAGAGTAAAACTATTTTTTTGAAGAATATGAGAAACTTCATCTCTCTCACAACAACTTCTACAGGCTGATCTGACAAAGTAGAAAGGCTACTCTTCTAGACTCTCTTTCCAAGACATAAATAAATGATTAACACGTGTCCCTAGAAGGTCTATTTGAAGGCAATGATCTCAAAGAGAAGACCTATATAAATAGAGATGCTGAGCCCTTCAAGATACAAGACTTAACATTGAAAAAATTGAGTTGAATCGCTGCAAAAATTTTCCTTCATCTATCTTTTTCTTCTATTTGAAAATCATTTCCTTGTACTTTAAATCTTCTTTCTACACTTCATAGATCATACTTTCTTCAAGAAAGAAAATATGGAAAAAATTCATTCAAGATTCTTCAAGTACTCTTCATTGTATATCCAAAGAAATCTTGAGTGAAGGTTAATTTGAGTGGCAACCCAAACATTTAACCTGTGTATCCTTGATCTGATAGTGATCAGTGTAAGATAGCTTGAAGAGGCTTATAAAAGACTACTTGCAACATGACTGTAAAAGTGTTATTAACAGCTCATGGGTTTAGCTTGAAGAGGCTGTTAAATAACTACTTAATATGTGACAGTAGGGGTGTTTACTGGTCATTAGACATAGCTTGAGAAGGCTACTGAAAAAACTATCTTTATTCTTTCTTTGGTTGGTGGAAGAGGTAGTGAAACTCAACGGTTGTTGAGAACTGGATGTAGGTAGGTTGGCTAAACTAGTATAAAACTCCGTGTGTTGGTTATTCTCTTCTCTTTGTCTTCCTTTTTATTGCCATATCTTTTTTGTTAAAAGGTTTATGTATATTTCTTTCCTTAGTTACTCAAGTTCATAAGGTTTGCTTTCTAAAGGTGCTTAACATTTGTCTCCGCCGCGCTATAAGTTTATCTTGATAGCCTTTTTATATAAACTTTTTCAGATCTTCAGTAAAAGGAGAAAAAGTGAAAAACACGATTTAACCCCCCCTTCTCGTGTGTTTTTCTATCTACAAGTGGCATCAAAGCTTGGCCTCTAAGGGGTTAAGCAATCTAATGACTGCATAGCTAAAGATCCGAGGAACACATGGCCCAAAACATTCATATTGCTAAAGGTCACTCTAGTAACAGACCACCATTCTTTGATGGTGGAGGAGATTATGCTTATTGGAGGGATAGAATAGAGTTATTCATAAAATACACAAGTCTTGACTTGTGAAAAATCATACAAGATGGAGACTATGTTGCAAGGGAGGAAACTCCAGGAACTGATGATGTACCCCTAGTATCCAGAGATATCCCAAGAAGTTGGTGGACAGATCAACAGAAAGCAAGAGTTCTGTCTACTCACGTGTGAACTAAGCAAGGCTGAATACGATAAAATTATTGCTTGTGACACGACTAATAAAATATGGTATAGACTTCACATGCTTATGAAGGAACTGATCAAGTAAAGGAAACCAAGCTCAGCATGTTGGTTCATCAATATGAACTATTTAAGATGACAGACTAGGAAAATATTAATGAAATGACCATAAGGTTTATGCACATTGTAAACCAACTTAAGGGTTTAGGAAAAAGATAATCTCACTCAGAAATGGTTAGAAAAATCTTGAGAAGCCTTCTTGCAAAATGGCTGCCCAAAGTCACAGCCATCACTAAAGCAAGAGATCTTCAAACCCATGGCCTGGATGCACTTATTGGGCCTCTTAAGACTCATGAAGTGGTGCTCTCTGAAATACATGGTGAATCTAATAAGAAGAACAAGTTCATGGCGTTGAAGACATCTCGTCAAAAATTATATAAAGCTAAAGCAATGAAAGTTGCTGAAGCTTCTAATGAGGAAGATGAGATTGATGACGAATCTGATGAGGAAAATGGAAACGAGCTTTCCATGCTTGTTAGAAAAATATCCAAAGCCTGGAAAGGAAAATCAAAGAAAAGAAGAGAGATCAACTTCAGAAAGGACAAGAAAAGCAAGCCAAAATTTGAATATGCTATCTATTATGAATGTAGGGAGAAAGGTCATCTCAGACCATACTGTCCCAAGTTCAAAAGCCTACAACAAAGGTTCATGCCAAAAAAGAAGGGAATGTTAGCTACCTGGAAGAAGAAGATAGGGAAGAATTGGAAGATCAAGATGATATGGACATTGCCAATCTATGCTTCATGACAGGATATTTATCAGACAGTGATTCAGAGGTAAACAACACTAATTCAGATCTTTCTTATGATGAACTCTTATCTCTTTATGAACAGTTACTTGAAGACTCTCAAACTCTTTCATCACACTATCTTAGTCTAAAAAAGGAACACAAAAAAACTATTTTAAAACTTAAAATGGTCAAGTCAGAAGTTGAGAATCTAAGGCTTGAGAAGGATGTTGTGAAAAAGGAAAACAATGCTTTAAATATAAAACTCATTGTGTTAGAATCTGAAGTTGCAAACAAGAATAAAAAAACTCAGAAAGTAATTTCTGAGCTAGAAAGATCTTCAAAGCTTCTAAAATCTGACATTGAGAAAATGATTAATGAATAAAAAAATCTTGATCTAATGTTTGAAGGTCAACGACCATATTTTCAAAAGTCAGGATTGGGCTATGAAGTAAAGTTTGAAGAGAAAAGAAAGTTAACTCTCATCAAGAGAGAAAAGAAAAGATTTCACTATACTATCTGTTTTAAGAGGAGACATCCACCTGACAAATACTTTATGAAAAAAAAGTATGTCAAAAAGGTTAGGCAATCCTCATTTCAAACTAACTCTAGAGGACCCTTCCAAATATGGGTATTGTGAACACCTGCTTTTGTCCGGTCCAACAATAAAATTTTAGTCCATTTCATTTTTTTCTAGTTGTTATTAATCCTATTTCTTTTTTAAGTTTTTGAGTTGTTAAAAAAAAAAAAAAGAGAAGCCCATTTTGTCATTGTTTGTTTGTTGTACCAAAAGAAAAAGAAAAACTTCAGCCCATTTCGATTTTTGTCTTTGCTTTGAGTTGAAAAAAAAATCCGAACTTTGGCTCATTTCATTTCGTTTCATTTTTAGTTCATTAAAAAAAAGAAAAAAAAAAAGCAAGCATGGCGGTTGAAAAAACAAAGAAGAGAACAAAGAAGAAATGGTGCCAGTCGAGCATACGCCTGTTACATTTGACATTTTATAAAAAATAAGGAAAAAGAGCAAGCATGTGCCTGATGTTTATGAGTTTTTGGGAAGAACACAAAAAAAGGGGCAGATCACCGAAAATAATGGCATGTGAAGTCAAAATATTAGCAACTGGGATGAATTTTCAAAGATAAGATCACATGTCCTTGGCCATATTAGGAAAATCAACTCAATTAGATCATAAATGGCTGCTATCAAATATGCCAAGTGGATTCAGAATTGTGTATAAATTCAGACAAAGAACGGAGGGTAAAGGGCTTCAATCAGAATCTATTTTCCAACTCAAAAAATTTTCATCGCCATTTTCATCAGAAAGCTTTTTGCAATAAACACAGAGAGAAGAAAAAGCATAGAATTACAGGTAAATTATGACAAATTGTTGATTCATTTCTTAAGTGTTTATCTTTTTATTCTCAAGCCAAACAATATTCGAGCACCTAACCTCCCTGCCAATAGACAAAACAAACCACAATATCCACAAAACAAGCCTACCAAATACAGATCAAACCAGAATCCAACATTATCAGCCAATACACAGATCAAATCAAAACTCAGAGTCATAATCTAAAGTCCATCAACTGTCCATTTTAACAAAAGTCCCAAATCATAATCAAAACAATAATCTCAGTTTTCTCAAAAAAATTAAAGAAAAGAAAAGAAAAGAAAAGAAAAGGAAGCAAAAACCAAAGGGGAAGCCGTGGTCTTCTTCCTCTTCCCTTCGCAGCGGTCACCGTCTTCAAGCACCGAAGGGGAAGCGTGGTCTTCTTTCCTCCCTGCCTCCGTCAAACCATGGCCTCTCACTCTCTCTTTCCTCCATTTCAGTCCCTCATCGCTGTGTCCCCCTTTTCTCTTTCAAAAACTTTTGCTTGTGTATATGTGTAGGTGCATGGGTTAGTGGGGTCTGTGTGTACAGATGTGTGAGTTAGAGGGGGGACATGTGGGTTAGTGTGTGATAGTGTATATGAGGGAGTGCACACTTATCTGGATGTGTGTTGGTAAGTGAGTCTGAATTTTTGCTTTTATTTTAGGAAACAAAAAAATATAATTTGGATCACATTTTAAAAATAGAATTAATTTAATCGTGATGATTTGTTAATTCTATATTTTAAAATATTTTAATTGTGACAGCTTGATATTCAATTTTTTTAAAAAAAATTAAAATTAATCAAAACACAAATATTTATTACAGAACTACGTGACTTTGAGTTCCCATTTGCATCAGGGGATACGTAGGAGCAAGAGATTTCAATCTCTATCAAGCCAAAATTAAATTTTTATAATTTTCATTTTGATTGTAGATAATTCTGAGGTATTTCATTTAATTTTCATTTTTTAGAGGAATGTTTTGTTAAAGATATTGATTTAGCTGTGACGGCTTGTTAACTCAATAATTTGGACATTTGAGCTGTGACAGCTTAATGATCCGGAAATTCCTCTGAAAAATATATTTATTCTATTTTTTATTTATTTTTTCCTTTATAAAAGATACCAAAAATATTTTTTTCTTTCCTTATGTGTAAATATTTATAATTTATAAGAGATTTTTTTCATTTGTCAAATGTTTCATTTCAAATAAAAATGTTAATTTAACCATGATGGTTTATCAACTTGGTATTTTGAACATCTGAGTTGTGACAGCTTGATGTTTCAAAATTTCTTTTTAAATTTTTTAACTTCCTTGTAAATGAATATTTTGAAAGGTTATTAATAATTTGCATAAATCAATTAAAGATATCATCTAAGGACGGGTGTATTAGGGGTGCATAGGATTAAACTCCTACCCTTCCTTATACATAATCTTAGTGGCGACTCCATTATTTTGAAGACTACTTTATAAAATAAATGGTTTTTTCCATGTTTTCCCAATTTCAATAAACTTGGTGGTGACTCCATTATTTTCAATCGTCATCCCCTCGTGATCCCGGTTGCGATAAATGGCGACTTCACTAGGGGGAGTTTGAGAGTCAAGCCTAATATAATTGATTGTGCATATTATTATAACCTCGCTTGTTCTTTCTCTTTTATTTTATTTTATTTGTTTAATTGTCTATTGTTCTCTTTTTATACTAGAGTATGTGGACATTGTATTTGTATAGCCTTTTTGTTTCTTTTATTATGACAACCCTAGGGTAGATGACTTTTGTTTATTTCTTTGTGAAAACCTTAGGGTAAATGATTGTTTTTTATTCTGTATATATTTTGCTGTTTATTTTGATTTTGCAAGTATTGGTCATGGGTAGTTTTAAGATTTCAGGTTTGTATGCTCTCTTTACACACAACATTGACATATTAATCACACACGAGTGGGGCTCTATACCCGGGTTTGAGTGCAACTTGAGATAGGTAAGAGATTGTGTAGTGGTAGCCATTTTGGATGTTCATCCTGTTTGGTTATCACGAAAATCTCATCTAGAGTGTGACTTTTTTGTGAAACCTACACCTAGCGATTCACCTGCTGCTGTGGATAACATTCCGAGATGAGCCTTAACTCTAGAGGCTGTAGAATTTTGAAATATAGACCCACCTGGTGAAAGTGTTCACAAAGTAGAACAACCATAGGACCATAGAATTAACCTTCAGAATTCACCTTAAATAGGACACAAAGAGAGTATACCTTTTTGTTAACTCATTTCTTTGTATATAAATTCTTTTCATTGCATAAATTGTTCTTTGTATATAAGTTTTTTTTATTGCTTAAATTGTTTATTTTTCTTTCCTTCTTTTAAATCAAGTTCTTTGTGGCAGATTTGTTAGGGAATCGAATTGAAATCTTATTGTGAGTATCTTTAGAAAATGGAAAAAGCCATTTATTTTATAAAATAATCTTTGAAGACATGTCATCGAATGTCATCGCTGTTATGTTCAACTTGCTAGAAGAAGTCAATTGATTGAGCCACCAAGAACCTAAACTGGGGCAAAATTTTGTGTCTTTCGCAATTTTGTATTTTCATTTTTATGTTGTTACCTTTTTCAAAGCAATTTATCATCCAATACACCAAGCAATAAAGATGTTCATTCAGCTAATCCTTCCACCTTCTCTTTGAATGCATGTTTATTTACAATGTCTCAAGTAGGATAAATTTAAGCTTAAATTATATGGTTTAACAATATTTATAGCAATACATCAATGACTAGTATCACACCAGAAGAACATGAAGCTTCAATCAAACTTGACAGAAAGGTAATCATCATTCTAAAAAGGAAAAAAGGGAGAAGAAGAAAAGAAATGAGCAAGATTACATAAGAAAAAAAAGTCCTATTTCTGCCAGAAAGTCCAGCTCAAGAATTATAAGTTTGATTGGTTAAAGTTTTCCTAGAGGCTTGTTAAATTTGGTTACGGTTAGTTTTTCAATAATATGTCTGAAATAAACTGAAAGTGGACGATAAATTCATGACCTTTGCACATAACCTAAAAAATGAAAAAAAAAAAGACTATTTTCCTTGCAAATTTACTTTCCAGTCGGCATCAGTTGCCAATTTACTTTTCAGTCGGCCTCAGTTGCCAATTTACTTTTCCAGTCAGCCTCATTGCCAATTTACTTTTCAGTCGACCTCCTTGCCAATTTACATTTCTTGTCGGCCTCAGATTGCCACCATTTACTTTTCCAGTCGGTATCCTTGCTAATTTACATTTTCAGTCGGCCTCCTTACCAATTTAATTTTCCAATCAGTATCCTTGCCAATTCACATTTCAGTCGGCTTCCTTGACAATTTACTTTTCCAGTCGACCTTCTTGCTAATTTACATTTCCAGTCGGTATCCTTGCCAATTTATATTTCAGTCGGCCTCCTTGCCAATTTACTTTTTAGTTAGCTTCCTTGCCAATTTATATTTCTTGTCGGCCTCAGATTGCTATTTCATTTCATGTCGGTTTCAGATTGCTATTTTAATTTCATGTCAGCCTCAGGCTTTTAAATTTCAGTTAGCCCCCGTCAATATTTTATTTTTCAGTCAGCCCCCATTGGCTTTTAAATTCTTGCCAGCTTCTATCGGCTTTTAATTTCCTGTGAGCCCCAATCTGCTTTTAATTTTCTGTCACTTTCCCTCGCTCCATTTTTCTATCTTTTTCCCTTCCTCTGCATGTGTGTGTTAACTCCTTTCATCAATAAAAGTTTGCCTCCCTCCTCCCTTGCCACTGCCGTGGATCTCCCTTTCTCTCTGTGTGCATATGTTCATGTTTGAATTGGTGAATGTGAGTACATATTGTTAACCCATATTTAGTTGGTCATAAAGCTTTTAAATTCCTGTCAGCCTCCATTGGCTTGTAAATTTTCAGTCAGCTAGTTGACTTTTACATTTCTTGTTATTTGTAATTTGTGTCAAATTAGTCTTTTCATGATTCATATAGTTTGTTTTTGAATTGCAACATTGCATATGACTTTCTTGAATGTTAAGGTTCTTTCAATGTTGGAATTCGATCTTCCTTGCATTTGTATTTCATGCATGGCCAAACAAAATCTATGTTCATGTCTTTACTTATTCCTTACAAAGACAATATGCAAAAACTTGTTTTTTCATATTCTCTTATAAGAAATAAGTAAAGAGGGGCAACTGTGAACACTTAATTTTCTCCAGCCTAAAAATAAAATTTTTTTAGTCCATTTCATTTTTTTTATAGTTGTTATTAAACCCATTTCTTTTTTAGTTTTTGAGTTGTTAAAAAAAAAGAGAAGCCCATTTTGTCCTTGTTGGTTTGTTGTACCCAAAAAAAGAAAGAACTTCAGCCCATTTTGATTTTTGTTTTTGCTTTGAGTTGAAAAAAAAAAGGAACTTTGGCTCATTTCATTTCGTTTCATTTTTAGTTCATTCAAAAAAAAAGAAGCAAGCATGGCAGTTGAAAGAGCAAAGAAGAGAACAAAGAAGAAATGGTGTCAATCGAGCATACGCTTGTTACATTTGACATTTTATAAAAAATAAGGAAGAAGAGCAAGCATGCGCCTGATATTTCTGAGTTTTTGGGAAGAACACAAAAAAAAAGGTAGATCACCGAAAGCAATGGCATGTAAAGTCAAAATATGATAGGTACCAAGCCATATGAGTGAGTATTATGTGTGTATTGAGAACAAACAGAAAATTTAAAATAGCTCAGAATATTAGAAAGACTGTGAAACTCTCACAAGCCCAATTCTAATTCCCAAGTGCCCCTTTCAGATCCCTCCCCTTGCCTATATAGGCTCTCCCCTAACCAATTGGGATATTCTCTCTCTACCTAGGTGGCCGAGGTTGTTACAAAACCCCTTACCCATTGCCCACAATTAGTTACAAAATCCCTTACCAATAGCTAACATACAGTAGCAGTCCCCTAAAATATTATGAGACCTAACGATACTCCCCCCTAAAAAAAATCACCTTGTCCTCAAGGTGATGTACATAAAGGAAAACAATAGTGCTGAAAAATAAAAGGCTTCCTCTTGGGTCCCATATCTTGAAAAATAAGGAAAATGAGATTGCATTGTTGAGTTGTCTTCTCAGGTCCCATGAAGCATTAGAAGCATTGGTGGTTGCATTTGTATTCTTAAATGCAGCAACAAGTAGGACTCTTTCTGCAAAGGAATAGACATACTCCACCTGCTATGAAATATTCCCTTGGACAACATCTCTCTTTGCAACACCTAGATGCAAAAGCATGAGATTACTTGCTAGTGGAGCAGCAACAATAGTGGTGAGCTGGTCTGGACAAATCCACATAATGATCTTAGTCATCTCTTATTCTATAAACCTCTTCATACCAAAATTCTCTTCCTGAGTAGTGTCAGTTTTTGTTTTTCTATTGTTTTGGGCTGGGCCCACTGACTTCATAATTAGCTTCTCTTTAGCTAGACCCTAATTTTCTTCCTCCTTTGTTTGGGCTTGATCTATTAACTTTGTGATTGAATTTCCTTTATTAGGCCCCCAACTCTTAGTTCCCCACATATGTGCTTTCTGATCCGGAAAAGAACTCACCTCCAATTCACCCTTTGATGATAGACCCAAGTCATAATAAGGAGGCTCACGTTTTTGGGCCTGGTTTAATACAATAAAAAACTAACCTATTTTCAGAAAGCTCAAACACATTTTTCTGGAATTAATTTTGGGCTTACTCAATTTGGGCCCCTGACCTATCAGGTCGAAAAACTGATCCAAAAATAGGGTTGCCCTAGGTGCTGCCCTCACTTCAGTTTCTGGCATGTTCATGAAGCTTTCAAAGAAGGGAGATGGTGCTGCCGTCTCTTGCTGCCTTGTCTCCGATCGGTCCGCCCTAGGCAATGGTTCGCTAGTCGACGCCCGTACCGCCGCTGCAACAGTCGCTGCCACCCCTCGATCTTGTAGTTCCGGTGGTTGAGGCGGAGGTCGAGCTTCCTTCATGCAACAGCTGGACAAATCTTGCTCAGTGGCCAGCATCACTCCCACTACCTCCTTGGTTATCCTTACAGTGGCCATGGGTTCCGGCAGTTTTAGCAGAGGTCATGGGTTGACCCGAAATTTCATAATCCGAAACCCCTCCTCCGCCGCATGCTTCTCTCCCTTCTTCGATGAACTCGATTCTAGTGGTTTTGGTGGCATTCGCGCCATAGCCGCTTTAACCATTGCTGCCACCTTTAGATCTGGAGTTTCTGGTGGCTGAGGTGGCGGTCGAACTTCCTTCACATAGCAGCTGAGGGGATTTTCTTTAGCCGATTCCTTCTCTGTTGCCCTATTGTAGAGACCTCATGATCCGATGGCTCAGGTGGCTCTAGCACCACGAGTTTGTTCGATTGTTTTTGAGGCTAGAGCTTTTCGGCGATTTTTAGATCTTCCACTCTCTGGTGTTCACCCATGGGAATCCATCGTACATCCTCTTCGTTCACCACCTCCAGCTCCAATGCTTCCTCAGATTTATGCGTATTGTCACCTTCATCATCAACGTCCTCTGGTTCAACATCTCCATCCTCTTCCTCTACTTCATTCTGCATACTTTGAAAAAATGCACAAACATCAGGAAGCCATTTTGTCCATGGAGGATCTGTTCCTTCTCCTCCACCACCAATCTTCAGCACCCTCCCAAACAGGTAATCGACGACGATGCTGGTTGGATATTCCTCTTACTAGATTTTTAATTTTCTTCAAATGCTGCTCCATCTTTATCTTCTGCTTTATTTTCTTCTCCGACTCGAACTCCACAACTGCAGCAGCAACACGTGTGGTTTCTGGCACAAGGCTCCTAAGACTAGGAGCTCTGATACCATTTGATAGGTACCAAGCCATATGTGAGAGTATTATGTGTGTATTGAGAACAAATAGAAAATTTAAAATAGCTCAAAGTATTAGAAAGACTTCGAAACTCTCCCAAGCCCAATTCTAATTCCCAGGTGGCCCTCTCAGATCCCTCCCCTTGCCTATATAGGTTCTCCCCTAACCAATTGGGATATTATCTCTCTACCTAGATGGCCGAGTTTGTTACAAAACCCCTTACCCATTGCCCACAATTAATTACAAAATCCCTTACCAATAGCTAACATACATTAGTAGTCTCCTAAAATATTATGAGACCTAACAAAATATTAGCAATTGGGATGAATTTTCAAAGATAAGATCACATGTCCAAGGCCATATTAGGAAAATCAACTTAATCATATCAGAAATGGCTGCTATCAAATCTAACAAGTGGATTTAGAATTGTGTATAAATTTAGACAAAGAACAGAGGGTAGGGGGCTTCAATCAGAATCTGTTTTCTAACTCAAAAAATTTTCATCGCCATTTTCATCAGAAAGCTTTTTGCAATAAACACAGAGAGAAGAAAAATCACAGAATTACAGGTAAATTATGACAAATCGTTGTATCATTTCTTTCTCAAGTGTTTATCTTTTTATTCTCAAGCCAAAAAATATTCGAGCACCTAGCCTCCCTGCTAACAGACAAAACAAACCACAATATCCACAAAACAAGCCTACTAAATACAGATCAAACCAGAATCCAACATTATTAGCCAATACACAAATCAAATCAAAACTCAGAGGGAGCGCACACTTATGTGGGTGTGTGTCAGTAAGTCTTTGTGCGTGAATTTTTGCTTTTATTTTAGAAAACAAAAAAAATATAATTTGGATCGCATTTTAAAAATAGAATTAATTTAGTCGTGACGATTTGTTAATTCTATATTCTGAAATATTTTAGCTGAAACAGCTTGATATTTAAATTTTTTAAAAAAAATTAAAATTAATCAAAACACAAATATTTATTACAAAACTACATGACTTTGAATTCCCATTTGCGCTAGGAGATACATAGGAGCAGGCGATTTTGATCCTTGTCAAGGCAAAATTAAATTTTTATAATTTTTATTTTAATTGTAGATAATTTTGAGATATTTCTTTTAATTTTCATTTTTTAGAGGAATATTTTGTTAAAGATGTTAATTTCGCCGTGGCGGTTTGTTAACTCAATAATTTGGATATTTGAGCTGTGACAGCTTAATGATCTAGAAATTTCTTTGAAAAATGTATTTATTCTCTTTTACATTTATTTTTTCTCTATAAAAAATACCAAAAATATTTTTTTTCTTTTCTTGTTTGTATATATTTATAATTTATAAGAGATTTTTTTTATTTGTCACTTATTTGTCAAATGTTTCATTTCAAATAAAAATATTAATTTAACCGTGATAGTTTATTAACTTAGTATTTTAGACATCTGAGTTGTGACAGCTTGATATTTCAAAATTTTTTTAAAAATTTTTTAACTTCCTTTGTAAATGAATATTTTGAAAGGTTATTAATAATTTGCACAAATCAATTAAAAGTACCGTCTAAGGACTGGTGTATTAGGAGTGCGTAGGATTAAACTCCTACCCTTCTCTATACATAATCGACTCCTGAACTCAAATCTAGTTTCAAAGACTATTTTATAAAATAAATGGGTTTTTCCAATTTCAATAAACTTGGTGGTGACTCCATAATTTTCAATCGATTCTCTTTCTTCGTCCCTTCGCGATCCCAGTTACGATAGGTACCTAAAATAAAAAAAAAAATGTATTCATTGCAGGTATGCTTGAGGACGTATGTGGAACCTATAAATAGATGATACATGGACAGTGGCTACTCAAGGCACATGTCTGGGTCAAGAAGATGACTCAAAAACCTGCGACCTAAAAATTCAAGATCTGTCAGATTTGCAGATGAAAGTAAAGCCAAGGTCACAGGCATAGGAGATGTTGGTAGGGATTATTCTCATCAAATTTCTGATGTTCTGTTAGTCAATGGAATAGCTCACAACTTACTAAGCATAGGTCAATTTTGTGACCAAGGTTTCAATGTCATATTTGATGCTCTTTCTTGTAAAGTAGTAAGCCCCACATTAGAACAAGTTATTTTATCTAGAAAGAGGCATGATAACACTTATGTGTTATCCTTGATTAATTTAAAAGATCAAAATGTAAAATGTCTCACATCTTTCACAGATGATAAGTGGCTACGGCATAAGAAACTAGGGCATGCTCATATGAAGCTTATTTCTAAACTCTCTCAGAAAGAGCTTGTTAAAAGCCTTTCGAAGATCACTTTCGATAAGGATTCAACCTGTGATTTCTATGAAAAGGCAAGAAAACCAAAGCTTTTTTCCATAGCAAGCATGTCACCACTTGAGCTTTTACATATGGATCTTTTTGGTCCTACCAAGACTGCTAATCTATCTGGAAAATGATATTGCCTTGTTATAGTGGATGATTACTCCTGATTTACATGGGTTATATTTCTACCTTTTAAGGATGAGTCTTTGAAAAATTCAAAGTTTTTGCAAAACATGTTTTTATTGAAAAAGACTCTCAAATTAGCTTTATTAGATGTGATCATGGAGGAGAATTTGAGAATCAAGCTTTTAATGAGTTTTGTGAAAAACATGGCATTCCTCATGAGTTTTCTGCACCTAGAACTACTCAACAAAATGGGATAGCTGAAAGGAAAAATAGAAACTTGCAAGAAATAGCCAGAACTATGTTGTTAGAAAGTGGTTTATCCAAAGGTTTTTGGGCAGAGGCTATCAATACCTCTTACTGTGTTCAAAATAGAATCTTTCTTAGGCCATTTCTTAAGAAAACTCCTTATGAGCAATAGAAGGGTAGAAAACCCAACATATCATGTTTTCATATTTGTAGCTCATCTTGCTTTATTCCTAACACCAGTGACAAACTTGTAAAGTTTGATCTAAAATCTGATGATGGTATCTTCCTATGCTTAATCATTTTTCTATTTGTACGCCTTCTTGAAAAGTATGGTTGATCAAAGATGTGTTGAAAAACAGAACGAGTCAAGATAATATATCACAAGTTTTATTTGTTAAAGTTTTCAAGCATAAGGATCTTCAGAAAGTTCCTTTCTTTTGATAAATGATCAAGCTGGTTGTTTATCCATAACTTAAACATCTTTCTCCTTAAACATCTGCTCTCATAACGTTCAGAAAGTACAATTAAGTCTGTCTTATCCTTCAAGTGAAACAACAATAGTATTGATTAAATGTCACTTAAGGCTAAAAGTTTTCATATGATTCATATCATGCCTTAAGAAAAAGAAATTCCTGAAAATTTCTTCTTGTGATATATTGAAAGAATATGCATATCACATTTACTCTTCTGTAATATTTCTCTCAATTATCACTTCAAAAGATTCTCTTCAAATTGGTTTGTCATCATCAAAAAAGAGGACGTTGTTAGCTCTCGAACCCTATGCGCTCATATGTTTTGAATGACAACAAAACCAATTCAAGAAAAATGCTTTGAAGAACGACTGATATGTTCTTGACAAAGATTTACAGGCTCTCTCGTTTCATAATATGCACTTAAAATGAAAATGATTTCATTTCACATGTGTAAACATGTTTAATCTCATTAAAGAGATTGTGATTAATTGAAAGTGAATATTATATCGTTTAAAAAAGTCATATATTCTTCACGGTTGAAAGTATGCTATATTAAGAACGAGAAACCAAAGTAAGGAACTTCAGAAAGTAGCATCAGACTTCAGAAAACATGCTTCAAGGAAAGAAATCACATATGATATGAAGTCATAGTGATATGTGTTCACTCAATCATCTCTCTCGTGAATGTTTGGTGCATCACAGAACAATGATGGAAGTCACGAAGATTCATTCTTCATCAAGGAAATAATACCAAAGTTCAGAAAACTCACTCTCAGTAAAAAGAAGAATGAGGGAAAATATTTGAATTTCAATTTGAAATTGGTTCTGAAAAAGTCAAATCCCGATATCAGAACCGGTAAATCATCCCTTCCACCTTTGAAGTCGGCTAAAAAGTAGTTTCTGAAGAATATCATAAACTTCATCGTTCTCACAACGACTTCTACAGGCTGATCTGACAAAGCAAAAAGGCTATTCTTCTAGACTCTCTTTCCAAGACACAAATGGATAATTAACACGTGTCCCTGGAAGGTCTATTTGAAGGCAACAGTCTCAAAGTGAAGACCTATAAATAAAGATACTGAACCCTTCAAGATACAAGACTTAACGTTGAAAAAAATTGAGCTGAATTGCTGCAAAAATTTTCCTTCATCTATCTTTTTTTCTATTTGAAAATCATTTCCTTGTACTTTAAATATTTTTTCTACACTTCACAGATCATACTTTCTTCCAAGAAAGAAAATATAGAAAGAAGTCATTCAAGATTCTTCAAGTACTCTTCATTGTATATCCAAAGAAATCTGGAATGTAGATTAGTTTGAGTGGCAGCCCAAACAGTTAACCTGTGTATCCTTGATCCGATAGTGATCAGTGTGAGATAGGATGAAGAGCCTTATAAAAGACTACTTGCAATATGACTGTAAAAGTGTTATTAAAAACTCATAGTTTCAGCTTGAAGAGGCTTGAATAACTACTTGGTGTGTGACAATAGGGGTGTTTACTGATCATTGGACATAGCTTGAGAAGGCTACTGAAAAGACTATATTTATTCTTTCTTTGTTTGGAGGAAGAGGTAGTGAAGCTCAACGATTGTTAAGAACTGCATGTAGGCAGATTGGCCAAACCAGTATAAAATTATGTGTTGGTTCTTCTCTTCTCTTTATTTTTCTTTTTATTTCCATATCTTTTTGTTTCAGTTTCAAGTTTTTTTTAAAAGGTTTATATATATTTCTTTCCTTAGTTACTCAAGTTCATAAAGTTTGCTTTTTGAAGGTGCTTAACGTTTTTCTCCACTGCATTACAAGTTTATCTTGATAGCCTTTTATATAAAGCTTTTCAGATCTTTGGTGAAGGGAGAAAAAATGAAAAACATGATTCAACCCCCCATTCTCGTGTGTTTTTCTACCTACAGATATCACACAAGGCAGCTAGGATTTCGGGATCAACAGAGGCTGTAGCTTGAAGAAAAGAATCCTTAATAGGCCCAAATTCAACTACAGTCTCAGCAAAAGGGTTCTAGAGAGCGATGGCTACAACTACAAAATTTTGGTAAGATGGAATTAAGCCCTCCTTAGTTGATGAAGGCATGAGGCAATGTTGTCAGAAACAAAGCAAGGCTGGTTACACAAGGTTGTAATCAACAAGAAGGAATTGACTATGATGAAACTTTTGCACCAATGGCTCGGCTTGAAACCATTAGAATGCTGCTTGCATTTGCAGCCTACAACGGCTTCATTCTCTGTCAAATGGATGTCAAGTCTGCATTTTTGAACGGGTTTCTCTTCGAAGAATTATACGTGAAGCAGCCACCTGGCTTTGAAAGTAAAGGCCTTCTCAACCATGTCTTTAAGCTGACAAAGGCTCTCTACGGCCTGAAACAAGCCCTAGGAGCTTGGTATGATAGATTAAGCACCTCCTTACTTAAGAATGGTTTCAAGAGAGGTATTGTTGACACCACTCTTTGTAGTCTTGATCAGGATAATAACTTTCTGGTGGTTCAAACATATGTTGATGACATTATATTTGGAGCTTCTAATCATTCTCTTTGTGAAAAGTTTTCAAAATTGATGCAGAGTGAATTTGAGATGAGTATAATGTGTGAACTCAAGTTCTTTCTAGGGTTACCAATGAAACAACAAAAGGAAGGTATCTTGATCCATCAAGAAGTACACAAAAGAGCTTTTGAAAAGATTTAACATGGATCAAGCAAAACCTATTAGCACACCCATGCATCCATCTCAAATCATAGATGCTGATGAGAATGGTGAGAAAGTGTTAGAAAGTAATTATCATGGAATGGTTGGTTCACTGCTGTATCTTACAGTAGACTCGACATTCAGTTAAGTGTAGGAATCTATGCAAGATTTCAATGTAACCGAAAACAATCACACTTAAATACTGTCAAAAGAATTCTTCGATATCTATCAGGTACTACTAATCTTGGCTTGTAGTACAAGAAAGGTTCTTCTTGTGATATTGTAGGATACTGTGATGCTGATTATGCTAGAGATAGAATTGAAAGGAAAAGCACTAGTGGTTGCTGGTGCTTCTTTAAAGAAAGCTTGATCACAGTCATGTAAAAAGCAAAACATGATTACTCTCTCTGCTGCTGAAGCTGAATATGTAGTTGCTACAAACTGCTATTCTTAGAAATTATGGATAAGAAATCAACTAAATGATTATCACTTGAGGTACTCCAAAATTCCCATCTTCTGTGATAATACAAGTGCTATAAATCTTGTAAAGAATCCTATTTAGCACTCTAGATCCAAGCATATTGATATTAAACATCATTTCATTCGTGATCATGTTCAAAAAGGTGATATTAAGTTAATGTTTGTAAATACTAAAGACCAAGTGTTAGATATATTCACAAAGCCATTAGCTGAAGATCACTTTTGTGCATTGAAAAAGATTTTGAATTTAATCGTTTTCAAAACTGCATAAGCTTTTCATGTATAAACCATATCTGGGTTCTCTCTTTCTCTTTTTGTCCCTCAAGTGTGAAGCCTTAAAAGGAAAGATCTCTGTGTTTAAGATCGGGTATATCTTTTGAAGTTCAGAAAATATGATCAGAAATAAGGTGTCTCAAAACCTACTTGGGACATTCAGAAAGAAGATATGTTTATCTTTGGGGTCAGAAAGTGAGAAATAAGGATCAGAAAGAAGGACCATTAAAAACTAGATTCAAAAGTCAGAAACCTTTTTTTTCTGAAAGAATGATGATAAGGCGGGACAGTTCCTTCTTTTTTAAAAACTTTCTCTCTCACACATTGCTTCATCTTCCATTAGTTATATCACATCACATAAATAACCCTCACGTCTCACACGTTATCACCGCTTTTATTATCTATCCTTCATCCAAACCCTAAGTCTCAAACCGTTTCATTTCTCACAAACCTCTGTCTCTAGTAACCTTTCTTTACTTCAAAGATTAAACCTCTGTTTATCACATATCCATCATGATCGAAGGAAAGCGTTGTTCAGGACGCATTGCTTCTTTAGAAATACTTCATATGTTCAATGACTGATCTAGCAAGATTACTACAAAGAAAACTTCTCTCGGCATCCTATAGCCCCTAGGAAAAGGTTAACCTAGACTCCGATGGCTCAAGTTCTCATACTTCTAAAAGTCATCTCCTTTCATGGATGGAAGGGTTTCTTGACTTCTCTGACCAAGTCTTCTCTGGTATGGTCACTGCTTTTTACTCCCAGCTAGTTCAAGTAACTGACTCTGTGCTAACTTCATATATCAGAGGAGTTAACATAGAACTGAGTATCTTGGATATCTCAAACATCATCCATGCCCCTGACAAAGGTATCAGATGCTCCTCTGAAGCAGATTGGTTTGCAACCCTTGGTGTTTCAGTAAAAGATGTCTCAAGATATCATCCGGGTAAAATCACAACTGCATTACTGAACTCAGATGCAAGGTAAGTTTTTACAATCATTCAGCTCTCTTTGCTTCCACGTTTGGGTAGCACCCACCTCTTGGTTGGGATGGACTGTATGTTACTCTTTTGTTTGTTAACAAAGAGAAGAGTAAACTTGCCTCAATTAATTTTTGATCATATGCTGAGTGTTGTTTCACCTGAGAAATACAAAAACTACTGTCGTTCCTTATGGGATCTTGTTGACCAAAATCTTTGAGCATCTGCATTACTCTCTTGCAAATGTGTGGTACGAATATATGGAGGGTATAGAGTACACTTTCAACTACTTTAGAACCCTAAGAAGACCAACTGGTGCTACTTCCTTTAGTGTCTCCTTTGGCATCAAAAAATAGAGTTTGAGGATAAGAGACGTAGCTGTGGAAAAGGCAGCCCAAGAAGCTGAAGGCAGAAAAGGGAAAAGGAAAATTATCATTCTTGAAGATAGTTCAGATAACAGCAAAAGGCCTAAGATAATCATAAGATATGGAGGTGCACCTTGTGATCATAGTATGACCTCAAACTCTGAGCAAGAATCCTTTATGGAAACATCTTCACAGAGTGACTCTACTACTGCTGCTACTCCTCTAGAAGCTAAACAACTGGTTGTTTCACCTTCACAGAGTAACTCTACTACTGCTGCTACTCCTCTAGAAGCTAAACAACTGGTTGTTTCACCTTTACTTGGTCCTTCAGTTCAGGGTGTTGACCTTATATCAAGCCAGCCACCACCTGCAGAACAGCCTAACTATTCAGAAGTCCAATTGATGCTGCAAGAATAATGCCTCATCAATAATCTTCTCAATGATTTAAAAGCTACGTCTCGCAAGCATGAAGCTTTGCTCCCAGACTTTGGGAAGTAAGGCATCAAGGCTAGTGATGGTGCTATTGGTCTCTAGCACATTCCTCTCTTTTTGTTGATGACAAAAGGGGAAACAGCATACTGAAGAAAATTCTCTTGTGCTGAGAAATCCAGGGGGAGTTTGGATTGCAAAGGAGCATACTCAGATTTTTTTTAGCATATTGCATTTCTTTTATGAACAATTATTTTTAGCCGCTCTAAATGATTTATTTTTTCTTACATCCATGTTTTCTTATATTGCTTATATCTGCGCCTTTGAATATGCATACTACACTCAATCTTTTTTCTATTCTCTTGAAAAGTATGGTTGATCAAAGATGTGCTGAAAAACGGAACGATTCAAGATAATATATCACAAGTTTTATTTGTTAAAGTCTTCAAGCATAAGGATCTTCAGAAAGTTCCTTTCTTTGAAAAATGAACAAGCTGGTTATCTATAACTTAAATGTCTTTCTCCTTAAACATATGCTCTTATAACGTTCAGAAAGTATGATTAAGCTTGTCTTATGCTTCAAGTGAAACAACAACAATATTGATTAAATGTCACTTAAGGCTAAAAAGATTTCATATAATTCATATCATGTCTTAAGAAAAAGAACTTCCTGAAAATTTCTTCTGGTGATATATTGAAAGAATATGCATATCACGTTTACTCTTCTGTAATATTTCTTTTAATTATCTCTTCAAAAGAGTTTCTTCAAATTGGTTTGTTATCATCAAAAAGGGGGAGGTTGTTAGCTCCAGAACCCTATGCGCTCATGTGTTTTGAATGACAATAAAACCAATTCAAAGAAAATGCTTTGAATAATGACTGATGTCTCTCCTTGATTTTCTTGACAAGGCTTTACAGGCTCTCTCGTTTGCATAATATGCACTTAAAACAAAAATGATTTCACTTCACATGTGCAAACATGTTTTATCTCATTAAAGAGATTGTGATTAATTGAAAGTAAATATTGTATCATTTAAAGAAGTCATATATGCTTCACGGTTGAAAGTATACTATATTAAGAACAAGAAACCAAAGCAAGGAGCTTTAGAAAGTAGAATTAGAATTCAGAAAGCACGGTTCAAGGAAAGAAATCACATATCATATGAAGTCATAGTGATCTGTGTTCGCTCAAACATCTCTCTCGTGAATGTTTGGTACATCAACGAACAATGCTGGAAGTCACGAAGATTCATTCTTCATCAAGGAAATGATACCAAAGTTCAGAAAGCTCATTCCTAGAAAAAAGAAGAAGAAAGGAAAATATTTGAATTTCAAATTTGAAATTGGTTCTGGAAAAGTCAAATCTCGGTGTCAGAACCGGTAAATCATCTCTTTTGCCTTTGAAGTCAATTATTGACATAGTCTAGAAGAAAATGTTTAGAAACCATGGTTTAGAAAGTAAAAAGTAGTTTCTGAAGAACATCAGAAACCTCATCTCTCTCACAATGGCTTTTGCAGGCTAATCTGACAAAGCAAAAAGGATATTCTTCTAGACTCTCTTTCCAAGACACAAATAGATGATTAAGACGTGTCCCTGGAAAATCTATTTGAAGGCAACGACCTCAAAGAGAAGACCTATATAAATAGAGATGCTAAGCCCTTCAAGATACAAGACTTAACATTGAAAAAATTTAGCTGAATCGCTACAAGAATTTTCCTTCATCTATCTTTTTTTCTATTTGAAAATCATTTTCTTGTACTTTAAATCTTCTTTCTACACTTCATAGATCATACTTTCTTCCAAGAAAGAAAATATCGAAAGAAGTCATTCAAGATTCTTCAAGTACTCTTCATTGTGTATCCAAAGAAATCTTGAGTGTAGATTAGTTTGAGTGATAACCCAAATAGTTAACCTGTGTATCCTTGATCAGATAGTGATAAGTGCGAGATAGCTTAAAGAGCCTTATAAAAGACTACTTGCAACGTTACTATAAAAGTGTTATTAACAGCTCACGGTTTCAGCTTGAAGAGGCTGTTGAATAACTACTTAGTATGTGACAGTAGGGGTGTTTACTAGTCATTGGATATAGCTTAAGAAGGCTACTAACAAGACTATCTTTATTCTTTCTCTGCTTGGAGGAAGAGATAGTGAAACCCAACGGTTGTTAAGAACTGGATGTAGACGAGTTGGCCAAACCAGTATAAAAATGTATGTTAGTTCTTCTCTTCTCTTTATCTTTCTTTTTATTTCCATATCTTGTTGTTTCAGTTTCAAGTTTTTTTTTTTGAAAGGTTTATATATATTTCTTTAATTAGTTACTCAAGTTCAGAAAGTTTGCTTTCTGAAGGTGCTTAATGTTTTTCTCTACTGTGCTACATGTTTATCTTAATAGCCTTTTACATGAAGCTTTTTAGATCTTTAGTGAAGAGAGGAAAAATGAAAGACATGATTCAACCCCCCCCCCCCCTTTTTATGTGTTTTTCTACCTACAGATATCACACAAGGCAACTAGGATTTTGGGATCAACAGGGGCTGTAGCTTGAAGAAAATAATCCTTAATAGGCCCAAATTCAACTACAGTCTCAAGAAAGGGGTTCTAGAGAATGATGGCTACAACTAGAAAATTTTGGTAAGATGGACTTGAGGCATTCTCAGTTGATGAAGGCATGGGAGTACTAACATAGGCCAATAATTCCTCCTTATCCTAATAAGGAAAGTCACCCCAAGGAACCTAAAATAGAGGGTTGCTTAGTAGCTCGTGGGGTAGGAGAAGTCTTGACAAGAAAAGGGAATTTGTGAACAACCTTAGGTACGGGAGTAGTGGTCTATGCAAAAGCTGGGTCTGTAGCCTTAGAAGCTCTAGTAGCTGGTGCATCATCAGGCTCAAGGTTGGAAACCACTTGAGATTTCATTCAGATAGGAGCTGCATAATCTTTTGAGCTTTCATCCATCTCAGGCACTGTTTCCTTCTCAACAACAGTTGAGGAAGAAAGTCTTCTTTGTTGACCTCTCCTCCTAGATGAGGAGGGAGAAGTCATATTAGATCTCTTCTTACTACGGACCTCAACCTAAAATTAGAAAGAAGGTATGACCTAACAAAATACAACAGATGGTGAATTCAAAGCTACTTGAGGAGAAGGATATGATAATAGAATAACAATAGCTGGGGCAGCACACTAATGGGAACAACACTAGAGACTTGTTGAGTATTTCTTCTTGTAGAGGTAAGCTTCGGGGCAAGAGGAACATGAGCCTCTACACCTAGTATAACTGGGCCTAATTTAATAGTAGTAAAAAGAACTAGTGAGAAACATTAATGGATGAGCATGGCTGATAAAGAAAACTAATAATAACATAATGCGCTGAAGAAACTCGAGGAGCTTGTGGTCTAGTAGCCCTTGATCTAGAAGAAGCAGCGGCCAACTCAGTGGAAAACTTGTCCAAAAGTGGAAGCGAGTTAGCAAGAAACGTGACTGGCATGAACATGTAAAACCATGAGACACATTCGAACGTAGGTCGAGGATAAACTAAAAACGGCTTGAGCTCGAAGTGCTCTAGTCAACGGAGACTGAGATCCCTAACTTCCTTAATGTCTGTATGAAGGAGAATGGGCCAAGATTCATCCTAATATGTCGTAGAATGAAATAACATAGGAACTCCTTAGACAAAATCCAGCTGAGTAGCAAAAAGGTTGGCATAGTAAGGCTTTGCAGAAATCTTGCTATACCTTGATGTAAGGTCCACACCATTCAAAAGATTTCTAGCAGTGACCACACTAGCCCAATAGGAAACCACAATAGCAAGTTCTTTAGTAGAGGTTTGAAGCAGATTAATGCACACCCAGGTAGGTCCAAACTCACCGTACATAAATAGGCAAGCATCTATGAAGGTTTGGTACTTCATTCTAAATAGCCAATCAATAATTTGATAGGTTATTTGAGTGGGAATAAGGACGTCCCTGAACTTATTAGCAGCAATAGAAGCATCTACAACAAGAATAGCGGTTGCATTACTGCCACGAAAGAAGATGGGAAAGTATTCATTCACCCAAAGACAAAGAAACCAGAATAGGTCAATGATAGCCTTGTTGGATGAAGACATCTTCAACTCGTTAATCCAAAGGTTCATGTATTTGTAGAATCAGGAAAGAAACAAAGCAACTAGGTTCACTGGCCTACCAGACATGATAGCCATGACATAGTAATTGCATGAATCAACTAGCTGAAGAGAACTAGTGCAAAGGAAGAATTTGCACATCCAGAAAAGGAGGAAGGCATGGTGTTCAATATCAGAAATTGGGCCAGTCACATGGTTATGCTAGGAAAGAAAAATGTGGTAGGTGCATTGTTTCTACTGACTGGGCATCCTCGGTTGGCAAAATTAATGTTGTAAAGGGCTGGAATCTCATCTCCTATTATGGGGAGACCTAAAATAGCTGCTACATCGTATAAAGTGGGGTGAAATGCCAAACGAGAAGACGAAGACATTGATTAAAATGTTCCAAAAACCCAAAATGGCCACCAAGAGATCCCGATTTGGGGAGAAGTCTAATTTGGAGAACAAGATCATATCATAAATACCCCATGTTCTCCAAAGTTGACTTTTTTGCTCCTCAACCTAATCAAGCTAGTTCATGTAGGCCACATTAAGGCGAGGCCAGCTAAATCACAGAAAGAATTTGGAAATAGCAAACCAAGAAAAGCAAATGGGAAGTTCAAATCCTACGGGGATGATGTAGGTTTCCACTAAGGTTCTAAAAACAAAAACTCGAATGCAAGAAGGCCAAGAATATAATCGATACCTTTGTCATCATAGGGGATCAAAACAACTGTCATCTCATCCTTTTCAACATAAGAACCCTCGGCTGCCATTGTTGATCTTTGCAAAAGCTCAAGGGCAGCAATGATGGTGTTAGAATTTTCATTTTGAGGCGGTGAGTCAAAGGATGATGAAGAAGAATCATCTCTAAGTGGAAAAGAATCAGGATTTTGAGAATCGGAGCCTTAAGAAAAAGACATGGCAAGATGGAGAGCAAAGATTGAGCAAGAAAAAGGAAGAGTTTGAAAGCAGAAGAGATTGAAAAGAAATTTGAAGGTAGAAAGTTGTTCAAAGAATCACACAAGGAAGTTGAAGAAGAAATATGTAATGGCTAGGAAGGCTTTCAGCTCAAGCATGTTTATTAACACCTCATATCTAATAATGGCTATTGAGCTAAGAGGCATAAGGAGGCATATATTAGGCACCCAAAATTGTGAGACCAACTTGCATAAGCCCAAATCGAAAAGCTAAAGACTATCGCAGCTATGACTAGGATATGGGCTTAATGGAAAGAAACGCAAACCCAATTGAAAAACACAATAGATGGAAAAATGGGCTCGTGTGATTTGAAGATACATTAGCCTAGCAAAATGTAGTGGTACAATTAAAAAAACGTGTAAAGATATGTGTAATGGCAATAGAAATGGCTCTGATTATGAATATAGCTTAGTTAATGAACTATAAATAGAGGATTTTATGTGCAAATGAGACATGCAATAATCTCCAAGCAATTAGCTATTTATTTTACAGTTTCTACTTTTTGTATTTTGCCGCTTTCAATTAATGCAAACTATTTTTTTCTCAGCTGGACTTCTTAGTCTGATCTTTTCCAAAGCCTTTCTACAATAATTTAGAGAACCTCATAGGCTAAAATCTTAATTTCTGACTTCAGCACAAATTGCTTTATTTCATGAGATTTCTTATAGGTTTGAGTTAATTGGATCAAGCCAATCTTAGGAGATTAAATTTGGATCAAACACTTACTTCATTTGTCTCAAATTCAAACTCAATTTGCAAAATTACTAACGTTTTATGCGGTGATAATACTGAAGAATATTGAAGAAACAATAAAAGGATGTCATTACTCATTAAGACCAAAAATGCATCATCCCATGCTCGTTACTAAACAATTAGGCACAGTGACATTTACAGATAATACCTCCCAATTTCTTTCAAGAAAGTGACTAGGGTCTTCTCCGTGCATGACAAACAAGCAAAGCCCGTCTCAATTCGGTTGGCTGCTTTAGCACAGTACCCATGCAGGCCAGAATGGTAGATGATCCAATTAGCCCCAAGAATGCTACTTGCCAACAACTAAATGGAATGGAATCTTGGATGGCAAGTATTATTTCACGCGCAGAGCTCCTGACTGTCTCTTGGTTCAACCATCTCAATATTTCTCTGGTTTGCCTGAGGGAGGCATCTTACCAGTGCCAACAGTATTTCAGCGATTGAGTATTAGTTCGCATATCTAAGATTCCATCATTTTGATGAGAAATGCAGCCTCTAATGCTGAGTCCTTGGACTGCAAATAGCGGTTTTCCTCCACTATATCAGTGGTCAAATTCAGTAATATCGGCCGTTTTGGGTCATAAATTGAAAGATCACGGACTCGTGCTACCCACTTTGCTGCTTCCCATACACCAAATCTGGATCACGGAAAACAAAACCAAAAGTCCATTAGTACAGTAAAGCCTGTCTGACTCATTTCTTTTTACTTTTTTCACATAAAGACGACTTATGTGCATATAATCTAAGGAAACAAGGGTATATTTTAATTGCCATTTAACATGATTACTGTTTCTGGGTATAGGAATATTAACATATGTTGTCTTTTATTTTTAATCGTATACAATACATGTATAAGAGGTGGTTTTTGCCTCTCTTAAAAAAGATGAAGAGTTTAATTTCTATGCATTGACAATATAAAACTTCATTATATTCTCGTCCAATTATGCACTGTCACATTAGCAAAGGCAACATATTCATGTTTATGATGGGCATATCCATGTTGTATGATGTTCATACAATAAAATATCTACCCCCAAAAGAAAAGAAGCAACACAAGATGACACACATTTGGGGCCTGGAACTCTAAGGGAATGTTTGTGAGTTTCGATTTTGGTAGGAAGGTAAGGGGAAGGAAGGATTTGTAATATAAAACTTTAAGACTTTACAAACCTTTCATTTCCCTCTCCTCCCCTCCAAGATCTAAACTCACAAACATACCCTAAGTCTCTTGGAGCCCTTCCCCTATCCCTCTTCCTCAACAATCTCTGATCTCTTGTGCTTTATTATCAGCATGAGCCCTCTTCTCATCCAAGCGAAAGTGAAATCCTTCCTTTGTTTAAATGATATTTTGGAGGAAATTTTAAGGAGAGGAAAATGAGAGATTTTCACTTGATCTCCACATATTTAGCATCTCTCTTCATCTTCTCCGTTTCTTTTTTCCTTTAATTTCTTGCTTTCCATTTCCCTCCCAGCTGCCAAACTTGCCTGAACTTATGGTGCATTAGCATGTACTAGCAAACAGTTTTTAAAACCATTATGTGCCTCATGCCATTTAATGTTCTGAAACACACAAATCTTAACTATGAACACTGATTTGTAAACTAATCCAGCTAAGCAACCTTAAACAAGCATAACTGAACTCAAAGAAAAAGTGAAATGTAACGTAAATAGGTGCCCATTTGGTTTACCTTTTGGAAGAATTACTTTTGAAATAATCAAGTTGAAAAAAATTACTTTTAGAGAAATTACTTTTAAAAGAATTGATTTGTGTTTGGTTTAAATATATCAAAAGTAAGTTTAAGAGAGTGATTTTTGTTTGGATAAGATACAGTAAACTTACTTTAGTTATTAATGTGAGAGTAATAGTGAGATTTTATCTCAAAGTACTTTTCCTAAAATGAAAACTATCATTTATCTACTTTCACTAAAAGTACTTTTTTCTCACCTTAAGATGAGATTTGGTGAGCATATATGGAAACCAAACATCTTTTAATTCTTCACTTTCCATTTTCATTTAAACAGAAGTCCTTTTGGAGTGTATCCAAACAAGCACTAGGATGTTTAAGTTACTTTGTTTCCAGCTAGGAAGCACATTTGTGGCTCAGAACACTGACACGAAGATATGGAAGATCCTAAAAAATTTGTAGGATAGAATGCACTGATCACATAAAATAAAATCAATATCATATTGAGATAAAATTACAAATTGAAAAGATATATTCAAGATAGAAATGTAAATCATAGGACAAGTACACGTGTTCAAAATGTATGCAATACTACAAAGTCACTCAAACACAAATCCTAACCTAAAGCCAATGAAACGGAGATATTGATGATTCAAAAGTCACTATTAGTCTTTGTACTGTGGACATGACAAAAGACTATAATTTGCCTGATTGTTATGATGTCACAATCATATTGGTAAGTGCACAGGACTTCATTGGTTAACACTTTAATCATAAGCATTTTCATTATTATTTCTTACTACTATAATACAAATCAACCAATAGGAAACCATGAGATACCATTGCAGTATGATATGCAAAAGGATTGGGAACTAACCTTGTATTGAAGGATGAGTTTACTAATACAGCCGGATAAAGAACATCCTTTTGAATGTTATCATATGGAGAGTATTCTCGAATTGCAAGAAAATCATCAAGGTCCCCAGGGTAGCCAAACTCTTCATAATCAACAGCCATCAGTGGCAAGACAGGATGCAGAAGTGTGTTGGTTGGATCTAAGAAAGGGACCTACAGCAGAAACAAGGGAGGAGAAATTCTGAGTATTTGAGCTAACAGATTTAAAACGGAGCCTAAGAAATGTAAAATCCAAAAGCAGGCACACAAATTCTTGGAAACCTTCAAGACTGCAGCGCGAAATAAATCTGGAGAACGATTAATAGCTGAAGCAACCAAAAGTCCTCCAGCACTATATCCCCAACCAGCTAGTTTGTTTGCATGCACAATATCTCTTTCAATGAGGAACTTGGCACAAGAGATATAATCATTGATTGAATTATGTTTCCTTGTACGTCTCCCATCATGATGCCATTTCTTACCATTGCCACCTCCACCTCTGCAACAGACCAACCAAACATACATACGACATTAGACTTAAGAGAAAATGTAAATCTATTTTGACAATTTGCAGCCGCTTAGAAACAAATAAGAAATGACATTCATAATACAACAGGAGAATATCCATCTGAAAATGCATTGAGCACATGGCAACCTAAGAATGTGAAGCCTACCTGACATCAGCATAGGCAACAACCCAACCGCGATCTAGAAGGCTTTTTAGTTCACTGTGCCACCGTTTATCAAGGAACTCACCATAAGCTCCATGTCCATGCAATATCCCAGGTTTTCTATCCTCTGGCTTATTGCTATGCGCAAAGACAATAGTCAAAGGAATCAAAACCCCATCAAACGAAGGGACATCAGATTGTTCACAGGCATAAAACTCGGAGAGTTCATGCCATAAGTGGTCATCTTCCAAGTTGGAATTTACAGGACTAGAACATTTTGAATTTGAGCAGTCTATGCTGATACTTGCAGAATTTGTACCATACAGTATTCGTGTTCTGTCATGAAGCACATTTTGCTGTTGAATGATGTTCCACCTACCAGTTGACAGGTCATAATCAACCACAGCATCTGGCATCTGCAAGAAACATGGTGAACATATTGGAATTTGCTGATGGACCTTTCTTCCAAATTGAGACTAAACAATAGATGATCTCTCAAGAAGACCAAGTATGTCAGACGAAGTATCTCGCGATAATGTTTCATGTATACACATATAAGTAACAGTGAGAATAACGCAAATTGGTATAAAAAAGGAATCACCTAACATCGAGGAAAGTAGCAGGCAGAGAAATTCGGAAAGCCAAACTCAGTAGTACCAGGCACACTGGCAAAATACATCATTAAGTTTTTGGAAGCTCAAATTGAACTGGATCTGGTGATAAATAACATCTCTATATATAAGTATTCACTGAAGTTCTATTTGAATTCTATAAAGAAGCATCCTTAAGACAAATCAATATAACAATAAAAACGAATTTATCTCAACACACTGATATTTGTGTCCATGTTTAATGGGGCCAATGAATAGTCATTTTAACCATGCTGGAAACAAAGAAGATATCATATAATATCTTCACCATATCTTAGAATATCAAGAAGCGTCTTCTTTATTTCCAACAAACAAGATATCAAAAGATCTAAAGAAGGCAAATGGATGTTCACAGAAACAAGAGAAACAATTATCAGAAATTTCCACAATTGAAAAAAGGCAATCATTCACATACCACTGGTGATGATATTGTAAATCGCATGACTGATGAGTAGAAGTCATAATTTGGTCCAGGTGAAATTTGACAAGCATGTTTTGGAAGAGACAAGTACTGTAGGTCCAGCTTCCTCAGTTTAACTGCCCCCTATGACAAGAATAAGGTTGAATATAGGAATAATTCAATAAGATAATAGATCACATCACATCGAGAGTTTATATGTAAGAGCATGACATAGCAAATTCTCTTTCCTTACCTTTCCAAAGGGCAATGGCAGTTTAACTGAACAGAGTCGAAAATTTCGACCTTCCCTTAAAATGAGTGCTAAGTATTTATCACTAAAATCAATATCCTCAACAATTAAATCATCGTCATTGAGAAATACCTCCTGTAGTTTATAAAGCAGTGGATAAGGCAAAGATGACTGCCACATGCAGTTGAAATGAGAAAACAGAAAGACAAGTGATTGTAATGAACTAATGATAACATATCTCGATTTCCCAATCAAGCACATGTCTCAATTATAGTGTCAAAGTGCAATAAACATGAAATAAGCCAACAATTGGGGGAAAAAGTGATATTCCAAACTACCTCCCATTTTCTTGGATTTGAAGGATCATCCACTGGACAACAGAGAAGATAATGATAATCAACTGACTGCCCAGCTATAGGAGCATCTGTAAATAAATAAAGAAAACCGCAGTGATGCTCAATTATGCAGTGAGCTAGAGAATCACACTCCCAAACTAGTTTCAAGCCAGCCAATGGATCAGCTGCATTGATAAGAAAGGCCTAAAAAATGGTTACAATTATCATACAATATGTAGGATCTTTACTTGACATAGTTGTACAGCAGAGATCCTTTACCTTTGAAGATGTGGTGGTGAATGAATTTACAGTCACAAATTGAAAGTCTTTAGTGTTCCTAATATTAATATGAACCTTTTCATCTGATTCTTCCAAAAGCAAAATATCTTCATCAGTTGATCCAATCAGACTGTAGTATATCCTGCAGTGTTACATGCGAGGATAGGATCAATGATGAGTATATGGATTTCACTGTAAATAATCAGAAGCAAATAATAACACTAAGGGGCTAAGGCCAATAAGGCACCAATTTAAACAATAAATCCAGAGTTTACCCACCGGTATGGCCTCCTTTTCTGATCCGTTACAACATAAAGCAATGCTTGCCCATCTTTTGCCCAAGCCAAGTTCGAAATTCGATGTGCCTGAGGCTTACTACACAGTGAACCAGAGTTCAAATTTCTCACAAACAACTTAAATGAGTCACTGTCTTTATCATACATGGTGTACGCGATAAACCGATGGTTCGGGGAGACCTCAGACAGTTCCTCATAAGAAAAACCTACAAAACAAAGTTGGGAAAAACAATTTTTAGCATCCGAGAACAGCTCCAATCATTTGCGAACAACCACAGCTCCTCGTTCTCTTCTGTAACTAGCATCTAATTTCCACTCTCCGAAACACTTTTAACTCATTTTCTATAATCCAACCAAAAAATATATATATACAAGAAAGAAAAGAAGTACACCGAATTAAGTGATGTTGTCATTAAATCCAAA
Organism: Dalbergia cochinchinensis; assembly: GCA_031216125.1. Lineage (NCBI taxonomy): Eukaryota > Viridiplantae > Streptophyta > Magnoliopsida > Fabales > Fabaceae > Dalbergia > Dalbergia cochinchinensis. Next base: position 29,796,080 of record CM062371.1, read on the forward strand.
TTTCTTTGCTGAAGCTAAAGCCTTAAACTTCTCCACATCATATGATTCTTTTTTCTATAATTACAAAATCCCTGCCAACCTTCATTCATTACCAACAAAGACAGAGTTTAACTTTGATACTAAGTAAAAAAATTTTACTACATAATCTAATCAAATCTTTCTATTTGCACGATGTTTCAAGTAATGAATATGAAAGTCAACTATATCATAATTGGGTAAAACTCTCTTACACTTAAGTTCAACAAAAAGAAAAATAAAGAAAATAAAATAGAGAAATGTTTAGTGTATAACATTTCCTTACAACAACTTTACATCTCTAGTATACAGAGTCACATAAAGACAAAACAAGCATAAGACCATGTGTCTCTATACCCTAGAGGTGTAAAGTTATTCTTAAGAAATGTTTACACCAAACATTCCTCAACAAAATAAAAACACCTCCAAATCTCTCTGCTTCTTGATTGTAATCAACCAGCTTCTGCTCAATTCTCTTCCCAGTGGCAAAATCGAACCCAGCAGAAGGATACTTATGCGAGACGAACTCGTCATTCAAGCTGGCCAATCTCCTGCAGAGCACAGGGTACTGTTTTCCTTCCTCGACGCGCCGATAGTACAACCTACAACACCCAATCACAAAGTGAACCACAAGCTAACAGCAAAAAAATAATAATAAAAAAAAGTTTGCAAATTTGGGGAGAAGAAGCAACTGAGCTACGAACCAAGGGCCCCAGCGAAGCGGGGGGGTGGAGAGGTCGGAGGCCATTCGGGAGGCCATCTCGAACTGGAGCCTGCTCTGGAGGCGCTCTGTGTCGGACATGACAGCCTCGGTGTACTTCTCCTCTTGCTCCATGCACACGTCCATGTGGCGCATGGCTACCCTGTCGTTCAGGTTCGACATCCAGCTGTATGCGTCCTCCCACGTGACGCCGTGGAAGGTGAACTTCTGCGGCTTTTTTGGGGCCTTCGGAGGGGTTGGCGGGGACGGGGCGGTGGCTGGCTTCTGCGTCCTGTAGTGGCGGGGGAGTAGGCGGAACAGGACGGAGTCGCGGCGAGCGACGGCGGCGAAACGGAACGGATGGCGCATGGTCGGTGGTGGTGTGGAGGTAAAAGGGTTTTCGCTCAAAACATAAGTTGAACAGGTGCATCCACGGCACGGCAAGCACTTTGTTAGCGAATTTTCGCTAAATTTGTCTTTTTTCATAAACCTCGTCGTAATTTCGGCTCCTGAAATTTGGAAATTAATATTTAGCCCTTAAATTATAAAATATAAATTAAGTTAATTTTTAATTTTATTTATATTAATATATGATCACATTTTCACAGTTATATTATGCTAAGTGATACACTTATAATATATCGAAATCCTATTTGATCCGAGTAGCAGATATATTTGAATAATAGGGTTAAATTGTCAACATAAATTAAATATATTAGCAATATTATTTATATATAAAATTTGTCTTATAGTATTTAATTATTCTTATTTTCATGTAATTTAATTGACAAAGATCAAATAAAATATGAGCATGTAACTAGTATACCAATTAGCATAAAGTGTCAAAAAAAAAATGAGAATATAGAAACATAAATAGGGTGAGAGATTAATGTGACTTGTAAAGTCTTTTCCATTAATAGAAACTGAGAGTAGTTGATGATAATAGATTTGTCAAATGGTAGTCATGAGTGGTTAGCAATATGATATTCTAGGCACTAAAATTGATGGCTCTGGTGTCTCTGTCATTACTAATTGTATGTAAACATCCGAAAACTACAAAACAAAATTAAAGGAAAAAATTACTTTTTAAAAGTAATTTCAAGTTTTCAAATTTTAAATTTTTTTATTTTGTTTATGCGATGTTTCGCAAAAAAAATTGAAAACACAATTTGTGCATTCATTTTAAATAAGTTTAAAAGTTACTCTTATAGGAATTTTAGAAATGATTTTTAAATATAATCATTAAAATAGCTTTAAATTTATTATTGATAAATATTTATGAAATAAAATGACTTATATATTCTAATACATTAGAATAGACAATGTATTAGAGAGAAGATATTTTAATATGGATTAGAATACAAAGATAACATCTACTAAATCATATGATTATATAGTCAAATAATTTGTTGAGAGCATATATCCAAATTTTGAGCCCATGCAAGATGAAGAATATCTTAGAGAAATAACAATGTACACTTATTTCGATAACATTATTGATTAAATAAATTATTATATATTTTGTATGATTGAAGCTCAACAAAACAATATAGAAACTCAAGTGAGATTGATAAAACAAACAACATATTTGAACAAGAGCTCATCTATCTATCTAAAATTAGAAATATTTTAGATTTCGGTGGATTCTCAAATCACTGCTTGCAACTACAAAAATGTCAATTATACCCTTAGGAGCATAAATTTCACATTAGATGTAACATCCATTTTTTAAAAAAATAATAATAATTTGTGTAGTAACAGTTTTAATTTGTGTATCAGATGTAAATATTTTATTGGTCTTACTTAATAATTTTGTATCAATATCTATTTTAAACATTAGTGTTAAAATGCAGATATTAACGATTTAAAGTAAGAGCATAAATTAGTAAGAATAAACTCAAAATATATTGTACTAAGTCAGTGACGAATCTAGAAAATTTAATCACTGCGGGCAAAGATAATATAGGAAGACTATAACAAGAAGTTTCACATAATATTTAGACATCTAAAAATGTACTTATCAAATTTCATATTCATTTATTAACACATTAAAAAATTATAATAATCTGAAATGATAAAGATTAATTTACAATTGTCCCCTTCCCATTTTCATATTTTGAAAATGTTGAATAATCTTTTCTTTATCAATACCATTTAATGTCTCTCTTTCTATATATGTTTCCAAATAATAATTCAACTATTCATCTTCCATACGATTATGAAGTTGATTCTTTATGATATTCATGGCAAAGAAAGTTCTTTCAACTGATGCGATTGCTACAGGTAAGACCAAAGCTAACTTCAGAAGTAAAAACATCAATGGATAAACGATGTGTTTTCTAGTTGCAATCAATTTTTGAGAAAGACCACTGATCCCATTTACGTTTGAGAATTGATCATCAGAATGCACATCCAATATAAAATTCTCAAGTTGATTATCAAATGCCAAAAGTTGAGTTGAAGAGAAATCAAAAGGATAAAATTAAGCTAAGCGGATCAACTTCTCCTTATCAAATGCAGGAAATGAATCTCTTGGATTTAAACAAGTCACACAAAGAAGTAGCTCAGTATTCACCTTTGTAAAACAATTGTTAAATGCCACCCTAACTTCCAACGCAATACGCCTAAGATGTATTATGGTTAATTGTTAGTTGTTACTCGTTCATCTCAGAATTTTACTTAATTTTGGGATTTGAAAATAAGTATATGGAAAATACGACCCATTTTTTTTCTTTTCTGAAAAACCAAACTATGAGCCGTTCACATATAAATTATAGCGTAAAACTATTCGTCATGTATCATATGTACAGAACACAACAGAGTCTAGCATAAACTGATCACATCATCATACCATAACATTAACTTCAAGTATCAAGACAAATAATATTAATAATGATGTTATAGGAATATTCCACAACCATACTATAACAATAATACCACATCAAACATACTGAGCCCATCTGTAGAGGTTGAGCATACAACAATTCAAAAACTAAACATAACTATGATGTAGTTAAGCTCTTCGTGACTAAGTTACGAGCTTATACGAAGGCAAGACAACTCCTAAGGTTGTGAAAGACTATGTCCCCGCTTCTACTGTGCCACTCTGATCTCGACCATTGTGCAACTTCTATGTCGGCATCTCAGGGTGGTCCACGGACGTTGTTGTCAACCTTGTCTGAAGACAAAGATGGAAAAGAAAGGTAAAGGGAATGAGAAATTTATACAATAATCTCAGTAGGGTTTTCCTCTCCACATACATGTCATCATTATCGTCCTTAGGAACCTCGGGTTTAATTATGAAAGTAGTGGACATAAATAAGATTCATTTATTAAGTTTTCAAATACCATTAACCGAGGCCCGTATCTTTTAGCATGAATCTTAATGCATGAATGCAATAGATATCTCATGTATGTATGACAATGCCTCAGTGCATAAATTAACAATGTGTAAGTTCAAAGCATAAGATAAGGCTAAGCACATAAACATGAGATAAGCTAAAAAACTAAAACAGTGGCAAGTAAATGGATGCATGATAGGGCAATGCTATGAGTTATACATCATGTAACATGCATGGAAAGGTAGGAGAACCCATGGTAATTTACTCTCTCATGAGTGAATTCTCAAGTTCCTTTCTTATCATTCCAGCCTCTTATGTCATCACCCAAAACCAACCAACATAACTTCCCCTATGATTTTTACAATCATCACCAAAACCAACCAACATAACGATCGCCTAGGATGAGCTCAACTTAACTAGTCGTCAGTAGATTTAACATGGGGTAATAGAGGGGGAGAAACACATTACTTCCTTGCCTTTCTTGTTATGAATATGCAACTTACTTGGATCACCTCTCATAACCTTAAGAGGGTCATTTCCTAAGCTTTATATCTCTTATCCATGACATGTTCTTTTTAGAGATGCAATGCAATTATAAATCATTATTCAACTTATCATGCTCATAAACTTGTAAATCATGCATCTCAATCAAACAAGCATTATCATGCCACACCTTAACTCGTCAAGTAATAAGCATATTAGCATGCATAACCTTATCACATATCTCCTTAAACATATCATATTCCAATATAACAATAAACATGCTCCTATCCAATGTGCCGGAAATCAAGGACCAGGCTCAGCTAATGCACATACTATGGTTATAGGATACACACACACACACACACACACACACACACACACACACACACACACACACACACACACACATATATATATTCATTCAACTATAAGTCATCATGTTCATAATCCAAGAATAAGCATGCAAGATCACCAAATCATGTTATCCGAGTGAAAAATACTTATTCACACATTTCAGTTCTGGTAATCGATTACATGGGCTTCGTAATCGATTACATAGTTTGAATTTTCAACGATTACATGAGCCTTGTAATCGATTACCATGGTTAAAATGCATTCTGGGCCTCAAGAACATCTCAGTAATTGATTACATGGAGTGGCAATCGATTAGTAGAGTCCAAAAAACGTAATCTGGGTTTCCCAGAACATCTTGTGCTGTAATCGATTACACAATTCAAAAACTCATATTCGTGGACTTTAAGGCCTTCTGGTAATCGATTACATCACCCTGGTAAATCGATTACCAGTATTCCCAAAAGATGAAAAACTCAGGTTTCGGCATTCTTCAAATCATTCTTTCATTCCAAAGCACTTTTAAACACTTTCCTAACATTTCCTTAAAATCAAACACACATTTTACTCCTCTTAAGTTCCTTAATCCTTCAAAACTTCTCTTCACATCATAAAAGCCAAGATTCATCATCAACAAGGCCACTTCAAGATCTTCAACTCTCTCAAAGGAAATCATAAGACGCAAGTCATTCAGAACTCAAAATAATGATACATTAACTTTAAAACTTTATTCCTTTGAAACCAAAACATATTTGTAAAGACAAATGTCCATGAAATCAGAATTTCTATGTAAGTTGAAAGGGGTAAGTCTTGAGTTCTAGATTGTTTAGGTGATGGCATAAACTTAAACGTGTAAATGCAAGTCTCATTTTAAATCTTGGTATTATAGGGTAATGGCAATGGAAATATAAATATGATATGCAAGGCTCGAAAATAAACATGAGAATGCAAGCTCATTTTTTATCTTTTAAGATTTAGGTGATGGCTTGAAATGTAAACATGCTAGATGTAACATCCTAATTTTTAACCCAATACTCTAGAACATATTTAGGTTAATCATTAGTCTGTTACTTCATAGTTCTCATTTAGCTTTGAATTACTTAGCGGAAAATACGGGAAATTTTTTTTTGAAATAAAAGTGAGAGCCGCGTGATGCGATAAGCGGTAAACCATGCAAAGTAAAACAATCGTCTCACAATCATCATAACATAAGGCACATCATGAACATCACTGAATATAATCTCATATATATATAACTTGCCCACTTATAAGTGTGGGACTTAATTCAGTACAAGGGAAATACAACCTAAAACATAAACATAATCTACTCCCCTACCCGAGTGCATCTAATAGGATAACCTCTAAACAAAAGAAGGTTTATCCCCATCTAAGTGGTGTGTGTGCTCTAACCGGGTACTCCATCGGACGATCGTCACCTCCTACTGGCGTCCATCTCGCGAACGAGGCAGATATCCGGAAGCTGGCGAGCTCCTCGGACGTGAAGAGGCGGAATGGGGATCGAGGGTGACCCCCACGGTATGGTCGCATCTCCGGTCGTCACGTAAGCCGTGGCTGAGTCACGGTATCCTCACTGCCCTCCCTTATCGTGTGGTGGAGAGGGGCGAGTCCTCGCTATACGGATGGGTAGGCGGGTCCTCGGATGGGTCGGTCTCCGTGAAATAGGTCCGGGCACATAGTCGGGATAATCTCGCATGGCTAAGGCGGCGGTGTGCCTACGAGTACTCTCGTCATGCGTCGCGCAAGACGCTCAAAAAACCCGCTCGTCGTCGCCATAGGGTGCGATCGGGGAGAAGTGATGGGTGTGCGGGATGAGCGAAGGCGTCCTACAAACATGAAAATCCGCCGCGTGCCTTTGCCCCTCAAAATGGTATGACCCGTGAGTCGGGTCATAGTGCACCTCCCATGTCGGGGTGTCCATGAATGCTAGGAACGCCGCGATCTGAAGACGTGACGAAAGAAAGAGATAGAGGAGTGAGAATCTTGCTAAAGAATCTCGGTAGGGCCTCCTACTACCTAGGTGTCATCATCTACGCCCTCAGGAACCTTGGGTTTAATTATATGAAATGACTGAACATGCATTTAGTTCATTTTAAACTTCAAAAATATACTTTAGCCAAGGTCCGTTCATTTTAGGATGATCTTAATGTCATGAATGCAACATAATGGAAAATGTATGCATGGCACTACCTAATGCACATACATAAAGCATAACATCAAGTATCATCATCGTTGGTGGCATAAAGTGGCAATAGTAACATTCATATGGGACAAAACTTAGTGACATAATCATAATCATGAACTTTTCTTCCTCATGGGCCACCCTAAAAGACAATCGAACTGGGGGTGCTCGGCCGAACCGGTGTCACCCACAACGTGTCATACATCTAGGTTATGAGCTCATACCTTAACTAGTCGTCACTAGTTCTTACTTACCACTTAACGATAAGCGTATCATAAATCCCGACTATCTGAGTACGGGTTTAGGGGCAAATCTCTTAGGGGTGCTCGGCCGAACCGGGGTCACCTAAGAGTATAAAATGGTACCGATGTCACATGAGTTCTATGGAGGTGCTCGGCCGAACCGGTGTCATCCTAGAACCCATCTTAGTACCTTAATTTTCAAAATCTCTTTAAGTCCCCAAATTTGCCGGAAATTCGGCGGCCAAAACGGTCATTACACCGAGTTTCCTTCCAAATTTGTCGGAAATTCGGCGGCCAAAACGGTCATTACACCGAATTTCCTTCCAAATTTGCTTTATGCCACATAGACATATAACCTCATAAATTCCTCATATGAATAACATCATCATCATTAGCATACTTCATGCATCATCATACATCATTCAAACGCTTAGCCTCACGGTAGCTTATGCTTTGACCCTTACGGGTCTTAATCTTGAGATATAGTTCTCTAATATCCGTCGCTCATATTTTATGCCCCTAAGGCTCATATTAAACATCATTCTTCATTCTCATGTTCATACTTAAATCTGAATAGCATAGGGCAGAATCTCTAACTTGTTTTTACGGGGTTCTAGAACTTACGTTTTAGACCCTTTCTCGGTTCCGTCTTACTTTGGCGCTATACATTAAATCTAAATCAATTATGAGACATTCCTATGCTTAAGGACTAATTATTAATCATGTTTATCATGTTGTAAGGGTGCTAGACAGATTCCAGAAAATTAAATGTTCTAAGAGTTCTACATTTGCATTTTTACGGTTTTCTAGCTACTAGTTTCCCCATAGGTGCTAGAATTCGATTCTAACTCAAATGATACCAAGTTTTTCATGTCTAAACAATCTAAATCTGATTATGTTCCCATTAAAACAGTTTGGATTGGTTCCATAAACAAATGGGTCAAAACTATGTTAAATTCTAGCTTTACGGTATTTCTAGTTAGCTAGTTTCTTACCTATCATGCATAGGTTCGCTTCTACATCATCACATGATATTTTCACACATTCCAACGCATTAAAACATCATCATACAACATCACATTCATCACATCAGAACCGAAAACATCTTGCCTCAATAAGAGAATTAAATTGACATTTCTAGGTGCGTAAGTTAACTAGTTTCTCTTGGAATCAATTTAGAATTTCTAAAACTCTTTGCAAAACATTTTAATTCATCAAGAGGCTAAGTGAAGCCTTAGGTCACTGACCAAAACATATTCCATCCCCTAAAAGAGATTGGAATCACAACTTATAACGACATAACCTTATAAAGAATTGTCAAACTTTAAGGAAAACTCAAAACATAGGCTATTGGTCCTAGTAGCTAGATGAAAACTCATTGCAAGTCCATCTTCACTACTTGGCCGGAAAACGTACATTCAAAGTGTGGTTTGCATTAAACTTTAACTTGGAATGAAATGGGCAAGTCTTTGAGCTCTAGGTTCTTAAGTTACGACATAAACTAAACGTGCTCATGCTCTTCATTTTTAATCTTGCTTTGAAGGTAAAGTGATGACTTGAAATTAAATATGCAAGGCATAATTTAAACGTGTAAACTCGAAAGTAAATATGCGAAGCATAATCTTAAACGCAAGCTTGAAAGTAAAGATGCAAGATTCAATTCTTTATTTTAGTGCTCTTGGCCCAACAACAATCGACTTTAAGGCCGAAATAGATAGGCATTCGAGAAATTAATTAGGTGATAATGCAAGTTCAATTCTTTATTTTAGTGCTCTAGGCCCAACAACAATCGACTTTAAGGCCGAAATAGAAAGGCTTTGAGAATTAAGTTAAGTGATGATACAAGTTCCATTTTAATCTTTATGTTCTTAGGTGATGGCTTGAAAGTAAAGATGCATAGCAAGAGTGTAAATATGAATGCAAGCATAAAATAAATTATGCAAGTTCATTTTATCTTTCAAGAGCTCTTAACAAGACTTTAAAGGAACTTAAACCTCAACCCAAACTCATCAAACCAAGACAAGGTAAAAGTCTAGAGTTCTTAGAACTCAACATAACATATTTGGAAAATCAAACATCTAGCATGAAAAGGAAAAGGTAATGGCCGAAACTTCAAGGAAAGAAAAGAAATGTTTGAAACTCTAGAATCCATGATCTTGGTGATATACAAACTCCAACATCATGAGACCTCATCATTGAGTCATTAGAACCATTTTGAAACAACATCAAAGTTAAGGTTCTCAAAAGTTCAAGAAAGGAAAAATCTAGAAACACTTTTGCTCAAGAACAAAAATCAAGCTCTAGAGTTTGTTTCAAGTGATGAACATCATCATGAAACTCTCATCATCAAGCTCTCATTCCTTTGTTCTCCAAGGCCCATGGCCGAAAATGAAAAGGTAAAGGGAAGAAAAAGAAGTTCTAAAAAGAATCAAGAGAAACTATGAACTTTAAGCTTAGAACAAGAACTTTAAAGAAAGAACACATGAAAGAAAATCCCTACTTGGTGTGATGAACTTGAAGATGGATGTAACACCCCGATTTTTCTGTCCGAGGGAAATGACCAAAATGCCCCTGAGGTCATTTCCTGACCCGAACTCGAGGGTAACCAACTCGGTCATCCTCAAGGGTCAACTCAATGTTTGAAGGGATTGAATGGCCTTTGAATGCTTTCGGAGCGAAAATTTCGTTTCGCAGCTTTGGTCAAAATGACCAAAATACCCCTATAGCGTTTTTACGCGGGTAAAGGTGCCGTTTGAGCCCGGAACTTTCCCCAGAGGTTTAAAAACATGATTTCATGTGTCTAGAGGTATCTGTTCAAGTCCCGGTGGTCCCAGGCAGTTTTAGTGCAAAATTACGATTTTGCCCCTGGAATAGTGTTTTTAAGCTTAATGACGTAATTAAGCAAACCTAAGCAATATTAGGCTCTAAACGAAGATTAATTTATTTCCCTAATTAATCTAGAGTCAAAATAATTTATTAAAGTTAATTAGAACCTAAAATTGCTTAGATTAAACTTAAATCCCTTTTTAGAACTCAAGATTCCTAGTCTTGGAATCATGAATAGTGTTTTCTCTCCAATTCCTTAAATCAAGGAAATGTGTCTAGAGTTGTTTAAACTCTAAATTGAGGATTTAACTCTCTAATGGTGCAAGACCACTCCTTAATTATGTCTAGACCACCTTAATTACCCATTTACCTTACCTAAACACCTTCTTACAAATTCCTAATCTTAAGCATAATCAAAGATACACCTAAACACAACTCTAAACCACAATTAAAATGCAAACTAATCCTCCCCATGGGCTGATGCATTTTCGCCACATGCTCCCCATTTGACACATATTAAATTGTTTTCTCACTCAAAGAACCATGCTTTGAACCATACCTCACCATACCTCAAGAACACATTATCTCACCTCATGGAACTCATGGAGAGCCTCCATTCTGCACCTCATGGTCAAGACATCCTCACCCATGAGCATCCTCCATTTGTTTCATTTCTCTATAAATAGAATGCCTTGAGGAGCTTGCACCACTTTTAGATCATTTGCTAAGTTTAGGAAACACTCAAAGCTTTTCTTTTTCTCTCAAAGTCTTTGTGTTCTTCAAGTTCTTGGAGTTCTTCAAGTTCTTCATCATCTTCATCTTCTTCTTCCATCTTCAAGTTCATCACACCAAGTAGGGATTTTCTTTCATGTGTTCTTTCTTTAAAGTTCTTGTTCTAAGCTTAAAGTTCATAGTTTCTCTTGATTCTTTTTAGAACTTCTTTTTCTTCCCTTTACCTTTTCATTTTCGCCGATGGGCCTTGGAGAACAAAGGAATGAGAGCTTGATGATGAGAGTTTCATGATGATGTTCATCACTTGAAACAAACTCTAGAGCTTGATTTTTGTTCTTGAGCAAAAGTGTTTCTAGATTTTTCCTTTCTTGAACTTTTGAGAACCTTAACTTTGATGTTGTTTCAAAATGGTTCTAATGACTCAATGATGAGGTCTCATGATGTTGGAGTTTGTATATCACCAAGATCATGGATTCTAGAGTTTCAAACATTTCTTTTCTTTCCTTGAAGTTTCGCCATTACCTTTTCCTTTTCATGCTAGATGTTTGATTTTCCAAATATGTTATGTTGAGTTCTAAGAACTCTAGACTTTTACTTTGTCTTGGTTTGATGAGTTTGGGTTGAGGTTTAAGTTCCTTTAAAGTCTTGTTAAGAGCTCTAGAAAGATAAAATGAACTTGCATAATTTATTTTATGCTTGCATTCATATTTACATTCTTGCTATGCATCTTTATTTACAAGCTATCACCTAAGAACATAAAGATTAAAATGGAACTTGTATCATCACTTAACTTAATTCTCAAAGCCTTTCTATTTCGGCCTTAAAGTCGATTGTTGTTGGGCCTAGAGCACTAAAATAAAGAATTGAACTTGCATTATCACCTAATTAATTTCTCGAATGCCTATCTATTTCGGCCTTAAAGTCGATTGTTGTTGGGCTAAGAGCACTAAAATAAGGAATTGAATCTTGCATCTTTACTTTCAAGCTTGCATCGCTTAAGATTATGCTTCAGATATTTACTTTCGAGCTTACACGCTTAAATTATGCCTTGCATATTTAATTACAAGTCATCACTTTACCTTGAAAGCAAGATTAAAAATGAAGAGCATGAGCACGCTTAGTTTATGTCGTAACTTAAGAACCTAGAGCTCAAAGACTTGCCCATTTCATTCCAAGTTAAAGTTCAATGCAAACCACACTTTGAATGTATGTTTTTCGGCCAAGTAGTGAAGATGGACTTGCAATGAGTTTTCATCTAGCTACTAGGGCCAATAGCCTATGTTTTGAGTTTTCCTTAAAGTTTGACAATTCTTTATAAGGTTATGTCGTTATAAGTTGTGATTCCAATCTCTTTTAGGGGATGGAATATGTTTTGGTCAGTGACCTAAGGCTTCACTTAGCTTCTTGATGAATTAAAATGTTTTGCAAAGAGTTTTAGAAATTCTAGATTGATTCCAAGAGAAACTAGTTAACTTATGTACCTAGAAATGTCAATTTAATTCTCTTATTGAGGCAAGATGTTTTCGGCTCTGATGTGATGAATGTGATGCTGTATGATGATGTTTTAATGTGTTGGAATGTGTGAAAATATCATATGATGATGTAGAAGCAAACCTATGCATGATAGGTAAGAAACTAGCTAACTAGAAATACCGTAAAGCTAGAATTTAACATAGTTTTGACCCATTTGTTTATGGAACCAATCCAAACTGTTTTAATGGGAACATAATCAGATTTAGATTGTTTAGACATGAAAAACTTGGTATCATTTGAGTTAGAATCGAATTCTAGCACCTACGGGGAAACTAGTAACTAGAAAACCGTAAAAATGCAAATGTAGAACTCTTAGAACATTTAATTTTCTGGAATCTGTCCAGCACCCTTACAACATGATAAACATGGTTAATAATTAGTCCTTAAACATAGGAATGTCTCATAATTGATTTAGATTTAATGTATAGCGCCTCTTGAAGACGGAGCAGAAAGGGTCTAAAACGTAAGTTCTAGAACCCCGTAAAAACAAGTTAGAGATTCTGTCCTATGCTATTCAGATTTAAGTATGAACATGAGAATGAAGAAAGATGTTTAATATGAGCCTTAGGGGCATAAAATATGAGCGACGGATATTAGAGAGCTATATCTCAAGATTAAGACCCGTAAGTGGTCAAAGCATAAGCTACCGTGAGGGTAAGCGTTTGAATGATGTATGATGATGCATGAAGTATGCTAATGATGATGATGTTATTCATATGAGGAATTTATGAGGTTATATGTTTATGTGGCATAAAGCAAATTTGGAAGGAAATTCGTTGTAATGACCGTTTGGCCGCCAATTTCCGACAAATTTGGAAGGAAACTCTGTAATGATCGCTTTGGCCGAATTTCGGCAAATTTGGGGACTTAAAGAGATTTTGAAAATTAAGGTACTAAGATGGGTTCTAGGATGACACCGGTTCGGCCGAGCACCTCCATAGAACTCATGTGACATCGGTACCATTTTATACTCTTAGGTGACACCGGTTCGCCGAGCACCCCTAAGAGATTTGCCCCCAACCCGCACTCAGGATAGTCGGATTTATGATACGCTTATCGTTAAGTGGTAAGTAAGAACTAGTGACGACTAGTTAAGGTATGAGCTCATAACCTAGATGTATGACACGCTCGGTGACACCGTTCGCCGAGCACCCCAGCTCGATTGTCTTTAGGGTGGCCCATGAGGAAGATAAGTTCATGATTATGATTATGTCACTAAGTTTTGTCCCATATGAATGTTACTATTGCCACTTTATGCCACCAACGATGATGATACTTGATGTTATGCTTTATGTATGTGCATTAGGTAGTGCCATGCATACATTTTTCATTATGTTGCATTCATGACATTAAGATCATCCTAAATGAACGGACCTTGGCTAAAGTATATTTTTGAAGTTTAAAATGGACTAAATGCATGTTCAGTCATTTCATATAATTAAACCCAAGGTTCCCGAGACGTAGATGATGACACCTAGGTAGTAGGAGGCCCTACCGAGATTCTTTAGTAAGATTCTCACTCTCTATCTCTTTCTTTCCGCCACGTCTTCGATGGCGACGTCAGAGTATTCATGGACACCCCGACATGGGAGGTGCACTATGACCCGACTCACGGGTCATACCATTTTGAGGGGCGCACGGTGCGGATTTTCATGTTTGTAGGACGCCTTCGCCATCCCGCACACCCATCACTTCTCCCGATCGCACCCTATGGCGACGACGCAGCGGGTTTTTGAGCGCGCAGACGCATGACGCAGAGAGTACTCCGTAGGCACACCGCCGCCTTAGCCATGCGAGATTATCCCGACTATGTGCCCGGACCTATTTCACGAGACCGACCCATCCGAGGACCCGCCTACCCATCCAGATAGCGAGGACTCGCCCTCTCCACCACGGATAAGTGGAGGGCGTGAGGATACCGTGACTCACCCACGGCTTACGCGACGACCGAGATGCACCATACCGTGGGGTCACCTCGATCCCCATTCCGCTTCTTCACGTCCCGAGGAGCTCGCCCGCTTCCTGATATCCGCCTCGCTCGCGAGATGGACGCCAAAGAGAAGGTGACGATCGTCCGATGGAGTACCCGGTTAGAGCACACACACCACTTAGATGGGGATAAACCTTCTTTTGTTTAGAGGTTATCCTATTAGATGCACTCGGGTAGGGGAGTAGATTATGTTTATGTTTTAGGTTGTATTTCCCTTGTACTGAATTAAGTCCCACACTTATAAGTGGGCAAGTTATATATATATGAGATTATATTCAGTGATGTTCATGATGTGCCTTATGTTATGATGATTGTGAGACGATTGTTTACTTTGCATGGTTTACCGCTTATCGCATCACGCGGCTCTCACTTTTATTTCAAAAAAAGGTCATTTTCCGTATTTTCCGCTAAGTAATTCAAAGCTAAATGAGAACTATGAAGTAACAGACTAATGATTAACCTAAATATGTTCTAGAGTATTGGGTTAAAAATTAGGATGTTACAATGGAAGAAGAAGATGAAGATGATGAAGAACTTGAAGAACTCCAAGAACTTGAAGAACACAAAGACTTTGAGAGAAAAAGAAAAGCTTTGAGTGTTTCCTAAACTTAGCAAATGATCTAAAAGTGGTGCAAGCTCCTCAAGGCATTCTATTTATAGAGAAATGAAACAAATGGAGGGAGCTCATGGAGGAGAAGGTTTCGGCCATGAGGGTGCAGATTGGAGGCTCTCCATGAGTTCCATGAGGTGAGATAATGTGTTCTTGAGGTATGGTGAGGTATGGTTCAAAGCATGGTGAGGTATGGCTCAAGGTATGGCTCAAGCATGGCTCTTTGAGTGAGAAAACAATTTAATATGTGTCAAATGGGGAGCATGTGGCCGAAAATGCATCAGCCCATGGGGAGGATTAGTTTGCATTTTAATTGTGGTTTAGAGTTGTGTTTAGGTGTATCTTTGATTATGCTTAAGATTAGGAATTTGTAAGAAGGTGTTTAGGTAAGGTAAATGGGTAATTAAGGTGGTCTAGACATAATTAAGGAGTGGTCTTGCACCATTAGAGAGTTAAATCCTCAATTTAGAGTTTAAACAACTCTAGACACATTTCCTTGATTTAAGGAATTGATGGAAGAAAACACTATTCATGATTCCAAGACTAGGAATCTTGAGTTCTAAAAAGGGATTTAAGTTTAATCTAAGCAATTTTAGGTTCTAATTAACTTTAATAAATTATTTTGACTCTAGATTAATTAGGGAAATAAATTAATCTTCGTTTAGAGCCTAATATTGCTTAGGTTTGCTTAATTACGTCATTAAGCTTAAAAACACTATTCCAGGGTCAAAATCGTAATTTTGCACTAAAACTGCCCGGGACCACCGGGACTTGAACAGATACCTCTAGACACATGAAATCATGTTTTTAAACCTCTGGGGAAAGTTCCGGGCTCAAACGGCACCTTTACCCGCGTAAAAACGCTATAGGGGTATTTTGGTCATTTTGACTAAAGCTGAAACGAAATTTTCGCTTCCGAAAGCATTCAAAGGCCATTCAATCCCCTTCAAACATTGAGTTGACCCTTCGAGGATGACCGAGTTGGTTACCCTCGAGTTCCGGTCAGGAAATGACCTCACGGGCATTTTGGTCATTTCTGACGAAAAAATCGGGCTGTTACATTACTCCCCTCCTTTAAAAGAATTTCGCCCTCGAAATTCGTTACCTTAGAAAAGCTCGGGATACTTGTCTTGCATTTCTGACTCTAGCTCCCATGTAAACTCTTCGGATTTGTCGCGTCCCCATGCTACCTTTACCAATGGAACAGACTTGTTCCTCAGCTGCTTGACTCCGCGGTCCACGATTCTCGTAGGGGGAAGATTGAAAGTTAGGTCGTCCCTTAACTGAACATGCTCTGGCTCTAAAACGTGGCTAGGGTCGGACTCATACTTCCTTAGCTGAGAGACGTGAAAGACGTCATGAAGATTAGAAAGATTAGGGGGTAAGGCTATTTTGTAGGCAACTGTTCCTATCCTTTGAAGAATTTGGAAGGGACCAAGGAATCGGGGGCTCAACTTTTTGACTTTCATGGCCCTCCCTATGCCTGTAGTGGGGGTAATCCTAAGGAACACATGTTCTCCCTCCTCGAACTCCAAGGGCTTGCGCCGCTTGTCCGCATAGCTCTTTTGTCTACTTTGAGCAGTGAGCATCCTATCCCGGATCCTCTTGATTTGTTCCGTTGTTTCCCTCACTACATCGGGTCCTAATACACTTTGCTCCCCAGGCTCGTACCAACACAAAGGTGATTGGCACTTCCTTCCATACAATGCCTCGGACGGTGCCATACCGATGCTTGCGTGATAACTATTGTTATACGCAAACTCGATCAAAGGCAAGTACCTATCCCAACTTCCCCTTTGGTCTAACACACAGGCTCTTAGCATATCCTCTAGGGTTTGGATCGTCCTTTCAGATTGTCCGTCTCGTTGGGGGGCGTAAGCAGTGCTCAAGCATAGATTTGAACCAAACGCCTTTGGAAGGCTCCCAAAAACGCGACGTAAACCGCGGATCTCTATCCGAGATTATCGTCGACGGTACTCCATGCAATCTTCACGATCTCTTGGATGTATAATCGAGCCAATTTATCTAAAGAGTACGTTACTCTAATAGGTAGAAAGTGTGCCGACTTGGTTAGTCGATCCACTATCACCCATATAGCATCATGGCCAGCTTGCGTCTTAGGCAATCCTGTCACGAAATCCATAGATATGCATTCCCACTTCCATTCGGGATTGATAGGGGTTGCAACAAACCCGAAGGTTTTTGGTGCTCGATTTTCACTTTACGACATACCAAGCATTTACTAACCCAGCGACTACATCCTTTTTCATTCAGGGCCACCAAAACATCTTCTTCAAGTCTTGGTACATCTTGGTAACACCGGATGAATGGTGAAATAGCTTTTGTGAGCCTCCTCCAAGATCTTCTCTCGGAGGTCACCATCTTGGGGTACGCAGATCCTTCCCTCAAATCTCCATATCCAATCCTCGCCTCTTTGAAACCTTTCAACTTTCTGCCTTAACGGCATCTATGATCTCTTCGAACTCCTTATCCTCTCGTTGTGCTAACATGATTCTTTGCTTAAATCCACTTGTTACGCTAAGGTAGCACATCTTTATCCCTCTATCGGTTGCTGACATCCCTAGATTCATATCCCTAAACTTCTCTATCAACTCAGCTTCTTTGATCATCATGTGGGACAGTGTAGCGACTTTCGGCTCAAGGCGTCGCGACTACATTAGCCTTGCTTGGTGGTAACTTAAACCGAAATCGTAGTCCTTGAGGAATTCCATCCACCTTCTTTGCCTCATATTTAGCTCCTTTTGATCAAAGAGGTACTTGAGACTCTTATGATCGGAGAAAACTTCAAACCTTACACCATACAAATGGTGTCTCCACATCTTTAAGGCAAACACTACCGCACCTAACTCTAGGTCATGGGTGGGGTAGTTAGCCTCGTGAGGCTTGAGTTGTCGAGATGCATAGGCTACCACTTGCCTATTTTGCATCAACACACACCCTAGTCCTTTGCAGAAGCATCACAATATACCTCGAAGGGTACATTGGGGCTAGGTAAGACTAAGACTGGGGTCGTGGTTAACCTTTCCTTAAGCTCTTGGAAACTCTTCTCACATTCGGGGCTCCACTCAAGCGGGGCATTCTTCCTAGTGAGCTTGGTCAGGGGTAGGGCTAATCGGGAAAATCCTTTGATAAACCTACGGTAGTAACTGCTAAACCCAAAAAGCTCCAGTATTTACATTCACGGTGGTTGGTCTATCCCAATCCATTACGGCTTCTACCTTACTAGGATCAACGGCTATACCTCCTTTTGACACAACGTGCCCTAAAAACTTGACCTCCTCCAACCAAAATTCACACTTAGAGAGTTTTGCATATAGCTTTTTCTCCTTCAAAATCTCCAAAACTATCCTTAAATGACGCTCATGCTCCTCGTGGGTCTTCGAATAGATGAGTATATCATCTATAAAAACGACCACGAATTGATCTAAATAGGGTCTAAAGATCCTATTCATGTAATCCATAACCATTGCAGCAGCATTTGTCAACCCAAAAGACATCACCGCGAACTCAAAGTGTCCATACCGAGTTCTAAAGGCGGTCTTTGGTATATCTTGATCTCTCACTCTAATTTGGTGGTATCCTGACCTTAGGTCGATCTTGGAAAACACTACCGCTCCTCTCAATTGGTCCATGAGATCATCAATCCTAGGCAAAGGGTATTTGTTTTTCACTGTCACACGATTTAATTGCCTATAATCTATGCACAACCTCATACTCCCGTCCTTCTTTTCACAAACAAGACCGGGCTCCCCATGGTGAAGCACTAGGTCTTATGAAGCTTTTCTCTAAAAGTTCCTCAAGTTGGGTTTTAAGCTCGGCTAGTTCTAGGGGTGACATTCTATAGGGGGCAATGGAGATTGGTCCCGCATCAGGAACCAACTCAATGGAGAACTCCACTTCTCGCTCGGGAGGGAACTCGGGTATATCTTAGGAAACACCTCGGGATAGTTTCTCACTATAGGTATATTCTCTAAATTTCGCTCAAAGTGTACCTCGCTAGCGGCTAGGAGAACATATCCCTTAGTCTTTTTCCCACTGGTGGACCTCTACGGCATTGAGATAGAGTTTCAAAGGTTGACTTATTTCACTAGGGGAGAAGGAAAGACGATTGTTTTGGTGTCATGATCTAACAATACACGGTTGGCGTGAAGCCAATCCATGCCAAGGACTACTCCTATACCTTTCATGGGTAAACAAATTAAATCCACAACATATGATCTATTTTCTGTGGTGAGGTGACAATTTAGGCAACAATAACAAGTATTCACAGGATGATTTGTGGGGTAGAGACAATAAGATCAAAAGGAAGTTTGGAAGTTTTCAAATTTAGAGTCTCGACACTAGCATATGAAATAAAAGAATGTGTTGCACGAGTCATATAGCACAGTTAAGGTTCTACCATCTATTTCGCACTTACCTTCTATGAGACCGTTGGATGTGTCCGCTTCGTCTACATTGAGGGTGAAGACCCTCCCATGGTGTTGCGGCCGGCAATTACGGCTTGTCGGCCTCCCATTAGTGCGATTCTTGGCGTAGTGGCCAGGCTTTCCGCATCTGGCAGATATTCCGCCCGCTAAGGCAGTGACGGTTGCCATGATCCTTCCCGCACTTGGGACATAGCACGGCTGGGATAGCTTGGCGGGGTTCCTTGAGGCGTCTGTTCTTAGTCCCACTTGACCCTCCTTGGTTGTTTCGGGGGTCGCCCGACCCTCCTTGTCGGTTGTTGTTGTGGTTGTTGCGGTTGTTGTTGTTGTTCTGGAATTGTGGTCGGTATGATTGCTTGGGTTGTTGGTGGAAGGGGGTTCTTTGTTGTTGTTGATGTGGCTTGAATTGGTTGGTGTGGTAGGGGTTGTAATGGTTTCGGGATTGGTTTGGATATTGGGGCTTGAATTTTGGGGCTTGAGGCGCTAGCCCCTTGTTCCGTGCTGCCCTTGCAGCATTGATTTTCTTCTGTCCCTCTTCCATGATCCGGCACTTGTTGACTAGGGTTGGAAAGTCCCTAATCTCCATGTGCGCCACGGCATAATTGAGCTCTGCCCGTTAGTCCGGCCTCGTACTTGACGCACTTCCACACCTCGTCGGGGTTCCCTTGAAACACCCTAGAGAACTTGATCAGCTCCTCGAATTTCGCCGTGTCTTTGGCGACGATGAGACCCTCCTTGAGTCGATTGCATGAACTCAATATCTTCGCGTTCCTCACGGACTCAGGAAGTACTTCTCATAGAAGTAGATCTTGAATAGCTCCCAGCTGACAAGCATGCGAAGCTTCTAGCGATCTTGGTGCGATCCACCGTAACTTCGGCATCCGACTCCATCATATAAGCGTGAAGGTGACCTTTTGCTCCTCCGAGCAAGCCACCACGAGTAGATCTTCTCCATGTTTTTGATCCACTCATCGCCTTTGTCGGGGTCCATGGCTCCTCGGAAGGTTGGTGGGTTCGCCTTGCGAAACTCACCAAACCTCGCTTGCTCGACCATTTCAGCGATGGGGAGCACGTCCGTGTCCCCTTGTTGGTTCATCCTCTCGAACATTCGTTCCATGGCTCTAGCCATGTCACTAACAGCACAGCCGATGGCATCGCTTTGGTCTCCCTCGGTCGGGGTCCTAGGTTGTCTCCTTGGTGCCATTGGTCCCTAAACACATGAGACAATAAACACCGAGGTGATCAGGCTCAATCTTCCATGTAAAATGAGCTAGTTACCATGGCGCGCAAGTAGACAAGGGTCATGAACTCCTACCCTATAGCTTAAGTCTACATAAGCTCTACGCATGACATAGCTATCGTACTACGCTTTAGAAAGCATAGTCAGTCAATCCTCAGGCTCCATGAGAATCGAATCGCTCGATACCATAATGTAACATCCTAATTTTTAACCCAATACTCTAGAACATATTTAGGTTAATCATTAGTACATTACTTCATAGTTCTCATTTAGCTTTGAATTACTTAGCGGAAAATACGGAAATTTTTTTGAAATAAAAGTGAGAGCGCGTGATGCGATAAGCGGTAAACCATGCAAAGTAAAACAATCGTCTCACAATCATCATAACATAAGGCACATCATGAACATCATGAATATAATCTCATATATATATAACTTGCCCACTTATAAGTGTGGGACTTAATTCAGTACAAGGGAAATACAACCTAAAACATAAACATAATCTACTCCCCTACCCGAGTGCATCTAATAGGATAACCTCTAAACAAAAGAAGGTTTATCCCCATCTAAGTGGTGTGTGTGCTCTAACCGGTACTCCATCGGACGATCGTCACCTCTCAAGGCGTCCATCTCGCGAACGAGGCAGATATCGGGGAAACTGGGCGAGCTCCTCGGACGTGAAGAGGCGGAATGGGGATCGAGGGTGACCCCCACGGTATGGTCGCATCTCCGGTCGTCGCGTAAGCCGTGGCTGAGTCACGGTATCCTCATTGCCCTCCCTTATCCGTGGTGGAGAGGCGAGTCCTCGCTTATACGGATGGGTAGGCGGGTCCTCGGATGGGTCGGTCTCCGTGAAATAGGTCCGGGGCACATAGTCGGGATAATCTCGCATGGCTAAGGCGGCGGTGTGCCCTCCGTGTACTCTCTTCGTCATGCGTCTGCGCACGCTCAAAAACCCGCCGTCGTCGCCATAGGGTGCGATCGGGAGAAGTGATGGGTGTGCGGGATGAGCGAAGGGCGTCCTACAAACATGAAAATCCGCACCGTGCACTGCCCCTCAAAATGGTATGACCCGTGAGTCGGGTCATAGTGCACCTCCTATGTCGGGGTGTCCATGAATGCTACGAACGTCGCCATCTGAAGACGTGACGGAAAGAAAGAGATAGAGGGAGTGAGAATCTTGCTAAAGAATCTCAGTAGGGCCTCCTACTACCTAGGTGTCATCATCTACGTCCTCAGGAACCTTGGGTTTAATTATATGAAATGACTGAACATGCATTTAGTTCATTTTAAACTTCAAAAATATACTTTAGCCAAGGTCCGTTCATTTTAGGATGATCTTAATGTCATGAATGCAACATAATGGAAAATGTATGCATGGCACTACCTAATGCACATACATAAAGCATAACATCAAGTATCATCATCGTTGGTGGCATAAAGTGGCAATAGTAACATTCATATGGGACAAAACTTAGTGACATAATCATAATCATGAACTTTTCTTCCTCATGGGCCACCCTAAAAGACAATCGAACTGCGGGTGCTCGGCCGAACCCGTGTCACCTAACGTGTCATACATCTAGGTTATGAGCTCATACCTTAACTAGTCGTCACTAGTTCTTACTTACCACTTAACGATAAGCGTATCATAAATCCCGACTATCTGAGTACGGGTTAGGGGCAAATCTCTTAGGGGTGCTCGTCCCAACCGGTGTCACCTAAGAGTATAAAATGGTACCGATGTCACATGAGTTCTATGGAGGTGCTCGGCCGAACCGGTGTCATCCTAGAACCCATCTTAGTACCTTAATTTTCAAAATCTCTTTAAGTCCCCAAATTTGCCAGAAATTCGGCGGCCAAAACGGTCATTACACCGAGTTTCCTTCCAAATTTGTCGGCAATTCGGCCAAAACGGTCATTACACCGAATTTCCTTCCAAATTTGCTTTATGCCACATAGACATATAACCTCATAAATTCCTCATATGAATAACATCATCATCATTAGCATACTTCATGCATCATCATACATCATTCAAACGCTTACCCTCACGGTAGCTTATGCTTTGACCTTACGGGTCTTAATCTTGAGATATAGTTCTCTAATATCCGTCGCTCATATTTTATGCCCCTAAGGCTCATATTAAACATCATTCTTCATTCTCATGTTCATACTTAAATCTGAATAGCATATGGCGTAATCTCTAACTTGTTTTTACGGGTTCTAGAACTTACGTTTTAGACCCTTTCTCGGTTCCGTCTTCACTTTGGCGCTATACATTAAATCTAAATCAATTATGAGACATTCCTATGCTTAAGGACTAATTATTAATCATGTTTATCATGTTGTAAGGGTGCTAGACAGATTCCAGAAAATTAAATGTTCTAAGAGTTCTACATTTGCATTTTTACGGTTTTCTAGCTACTAGTTTCCCCATAGGTGCTAGAATTCGATTCTAACTCAAATGATACCAAGTTTTTCATGTCTAAACAATCTAAATCTGATTATGTTCCCATTAAAACAGTTTGGATTGGTTCCATAAACAAATGGGTCAAAACTATGTTAAATTCTAGCTTTACGGTATTTCTAGTTAGCTAGTTTCTTACCTATCATGCATAGGTTCGCTTCTACATCATCACATGATATTTTCACACATTCCAACGCATTAAAACATCATCATACAACATCACATTCATCACATCAGAACCGAAAACATCTTGCCTCAATAAGAGAATTAAATTGACATTTCTAGGTGCGTAAGTTAACTAGTTTCTCTTGGAATCAATTTAGAATTTCTAAAACTCTTTGCAAAACATTTTAATTCATCAAGAGGCTAAGTGAAGCCTTAGGTCACTGACCAAAACATATTCCATCCCCTAAAAGAGATTGGAATCACAACTTATAACGACATAACCTTATAAAGAATTGTCAAACTTTAAGGAAAACTCAAAACATAGGCTATTGGTCCTAGTAGCTAGATGAAAACTCATTGCAAGTCCATCTTCACTACTTGGCGAAAACGTACATTCAAAGTGTGGTTTGCATTAAACTTTAACTTGGAATGAAATGGGCAAGTCTTTGAGCTCTAGGTTCTTAAGTTCACGACATAAACTAAGCGTGCTCATGCTCTTCATTTTTAATCTTGCTTCGAAGGTAAAGTGATGACTTGAAATTAAATATGCAAGGCATAATTTAAGCGTGTAAACTGGAAAGTAAATATGCGACATAATCTTAAACGTGCAAGCTTGAAAGTAAAGATGCAAGATTCAATTCTTTTATTTTAGTGCTCTTGGCCCAACAACAATCGACTTTAAGAGCGAAATAGATAGGCATTCGAGAAATTAATTAGGTGATAATGCAAGTTCAATTCTTTATTTTAGTGCTCTAGGCCCAACAACAATCGACTTTAAGGCCGAAATAGAAAGGCTTTGAGAATTAAGTTAAGTGATGATACAAGTTCCATTTTAATCTTTATGTTCTTAGGTGATGGCTTGAAAGTAAAGATGCATAGCAAGAGTGTAAATATGAATGCAAGCATAAAATAAATTATGCAAGTTCATTTTATCTTTCTAGAGCTCTTAACAAGACTTTAAAGGAACTTAAACCTCAACCCAAACTCATCAAACCAAGACAAGGTAAAAGTCTAGAGTTCTTAGAACTCAACATAACATATTTGGAAAATCAAACATCTAGCATGAAAAGGAAAAGGTAATGGCGAAACTTCAAGGAAAGAAAAGAAATGTTTGAAACTCTAGAATCCATGATCTTGGTGATATACAAACTCCAACATCATGAGACCTCATCATTGAGTCATTAGAACCATTTTGAAACAACATCAAAGTTAAGGTTCTCAAAAGTTCAAGAAAGGAAAAATCTAGAAACACTTTTGCTCAAGAACAAAAATCAAGCTCTAGAGTTTGTTTCAAGTGATGAACATCATCATGAAACTCTCATCATCAAGCTCTCATTCCTTTGTTCTCCAAGGCCCATGGCCGAAAATGAAAAGGTAAAGGGAAGAAAAAGAAGTTCTAAAAAGAATCAAGAGAAACTATGAACTTTAAGCTTAGAACAAGAACTTTAAAGAAAGAACACATGAAAGAAAATCCCTACTTGGTGTGATGAACTTGAAGATGGATGTAACACCCCGATTTTTAAATCAGGAAATGACCAAAATGGCCCTGAGGTCATTTCCTGACCCGAACTCGAGGGTAACCAACTCGGTCATCCTCGAAGGGTCAACTCAATGTTTGAAGGGGATTGAATGGCCTTTGAATGCTTTCGGAAGCGAAAATTTCGTTTTCAGCTTTAGGTCAAAATGACCAAAATACCCCTATAGCGTTTTTACGCGGGTAAAGGTGCCGTTTGAGCCCGGAACTTTCCCCAGAGGTTTAAAAACATGATTTCATGTGTCTAGAGGTATCTGTTCAAGTCCCGGTGGTCCCAGGCAGTTTTAGTGCAAAATTACGATTTTGCCCCTGGAATAGTGTTTTTAAGCTTAATGACGTAATTAAGCAAACCTAAGCAATATTAGGCTCTAAACGAAGATTAATTTATTTCCCTAATTAATCTAGAGTCAAAATAATTTATTAAAGTTAATTAGAACCTAAAATTGCTTAGATTAAACTTAAATCCCTTTTTAGAACTCAAGATTCCTAGTCTTGGAATCATGAATAGTGTTTTCTCTCTCCAATTCCTTAAATCAAGGAAATGTGTCTAGAGTTGTTTAAACTCTAAATTGAGGATTTAACTCTCTAATGGTGCAAGACCACTCCTTAATTATGTCTAGACCACCTTAATTACCCATTTACCTTACCTAAACACCTTCTTACAAATTCCTAATCTTAAGCATAATCAAAGATACACCTAAACACAACTCTAAACCACAATTAAAATGCAAACTAATCCTCCCCATGGGCTGATGCATTTTCGGCCACATGCTCCCCATTTGACACATATTAAATTGTTTTCTCACTCAAAGAACCATGCTTTGAACCATACCTCACCATACCTCAAGAACACATTATCTCACCTCATGGAACTCATGGAGAGCCTCCATTCTGCACCTCATGGCCGAAGCCATCCTCACCCATGAGCATCCTCCATTTGTTTCATTTCTCTATAAATAGAATGCCTTGAGGAGCTTGCACCACTTTTAGATCATTTGCTAAGTTTAGGAAACACTCAAAGCTTTTCTTTTTCTCTCAAAGTCTTTGTGTTCTTCAAGTTCTTGGAGTTCTTCAAGTTCTTCATCATCTTCATCTTCTTCTTCCATCTTCAAGTTCATCACACCAAGTAGGGATTTTCTTTCATGTGTTCTTTCTTTAAAGTTCTTGTTCTAAGCTTAAAGTTCATAGTTTCTCTTGATTCTTTTTAGAACTTCTTTTTCTTCCCTTTTACCTTTTCATTTTCGGCCATGGGCCTTGGAGAACAAAGGAATGAGAGCTTGATGATGAGAGTTTCATGATGATGTTCATCACTTGAAACAAACTCTAGAGCTTGATTTTTGTTCTTGAGCAAAAGTGTTTCTAGATTTTTCCTTTCTTGAACTTTTGAGAACCTTAACTTTGATGTTGTTTCAAAATGGTTCTAATGACTCAATGATGAGGTCTCATGATGTTGGAGTTTGTATATCACCAAGATCATGGATTCTAGAGTTTCAAACATTTCTTTTCTTTCCTTGAAGTTTCGCCCATTACCTTTTCCTTTTCATGCTAGATGTTTGATTTTCCAAATATGTTATGTTGAGTTCTAAGAACTCTAGACTTTTACTTTGTCTTGGTTTGATGAGTTTGGGTTGAGGTTTAAGTTCCTTTAAAGTCTTGTTAAGAGCTCTAGAAAGATAAAATGAACTTGCATAATTTATTTTATGCTTGCATTCATATTTACATTCTTGCTATGCATCTTTATTTACAAGCTATCACCTAAGAACATAAAGATTAAAATGGAACTTGTATCATCACTTAACTTAATTCTCAAAGCCTTTCTATTTCGGCCTTAAAGTCGATTATTGTTGGGCCTAGAGCACTAAAATAAAGAATTGAACTTGCATTATCACCTAATTAATTTCTCGAATGCCTATCTATTTCGGCCTTAAAGTCGATTGTTGTTGGGCTAAGAGCACTAAAATAAGGAATTGAATCTTGCATCTTTACTTTCAAGCTTGCACGTTTAAGATTATGCTTCGCATATTTACTTTCGAGTTTACACGTTTAAATTATGCCTTGCATATTTAATTTCAAGTCATCACTTTACCTTGAAAGCAAGATTAAAAATGAAGAGCATGAGCACGTTTAGTTTATGTCGTAACTTAAGAACCTAGAGCTCAAAGACTTGCCCATTTCATTCCAAGTTAAAGTTCAATGCAAACCACACTTTGAATGTATGTTTTTCGCCAAGTAGTGAAGATGGACTTGCAATGAGTTTTCATCTAGCTACTAGGGCCAATAGCCTATGTTTTGAGTTTTCCTTAAAGTTTGACAATTCTTTATAAGGTTATGTCGTTATAAGTTGTGATTCCAATCTCTTTTAGGGGATGGAATATGTTTTGGTCAGTGACCTAAGGCTTCACTTAGCTTCTTGATGAATTAAAATGTTTTGCAAAGAGTTTTAGAAATTCTAGATTGATTCCAAGAGAAACTAGTTAACTTATGTACCTAGAAATGTCAATTTAATTCTCTTATTGAGGCAAGATGTTTTCGGCTCTGATGTGATGAATGTGATGCTGTATGATGATGTTTTAATGTGTTGGAATGTGTGAAAATATCATATGATGATGTAGAAGCAAACCTATGCATGATAGGTAAGAAACTAGCTAACTAGAAATACCGTAAAGCTAGAATTTAACATAGTTTTGACCCATTTGTTTATGGAACCAATCCAAACTGTTTTAATGGGAACATAATCAGATTTAGATTGTTTAGACATGAAAAACTTGGTATCATTTGAGTTAGAATCGAATTCTAGCACCTACGGGAAACTAGTAACTAGAAAACCGTAAAAATGCAAATGTAGAACTCTTAGAACATTTAATTTTCTGGAATCTGTCCAGCACCCTTACAACATGATAAACATGGTTAATAATTAGTCCTTAAACATAGGAATGTCTCATAATTGATTTAGATTTAATGTATAGCGCCTCAGGCGAAGACGGAACCGAGAAAGGGTCTAAAACGTAAGTTCTAGAACCCCGTAAAAACAAGTTAGAGATTCTGTCCTATGCTATTCAGATTTAAGTATGAACATGAGAATGAAGAAAGATGTTTAATATGAGCCTTAGGGGCATAAAATATGAGCGACGGATATTAGAGAGCTATATCTCAAGATTAAGACCCGTAAGGGTCAAAGCATAAGCTACCGTGAGGGTAAGCGTTTGAATGATGTATGATGATGCATGAAGTATGCTAATGATGATGATGTTATTCATATGAGGAATTTATGAGGTTATATGTTTATGTGGCATAAAGCAAATTTGGAAGGAAATTCGGTGTAATGACCGTTTTGGCCGCCGAATTTCCGACAAATTTGGAAGGAAACTCGGTGTAATGACCGTTTTGGCCGAATTTCTGGCAAATTTGGGGACTTAAAGAGATTTTGAAAATTAAGGTACTAAGATGGGTTCTAGGATGACACCGGTTCGGCCGAGCACCTCCATAGAACTCATGTGACATCGGTACCATTTTATACTCTTAGGTGACACCGGTTCGCCGGAGCACCCCTAAGAGATTTGCCCTAACCCGTACTCAGATAGTCGGGATTTATGATACGCTTATCGTTAAGTGGTAAGTAAGAACTAGTGACGACTAGTTAAGGTATGAGCTCATAACCTAGATGTATGACACGTTCTGGGTGACACCGGTTCGGCCGAGCACCCCCATTCGATTGTCTTTAGGGTGGCCCATGAGGAAGAAAAGTTCATGATTATGATTATGTCACTAAGTTTTGTCCCATATGAATGTTACTATTGCCACTTTATGCCACCAACGATGATGATACTTGATGTTATGCTTTATGTATGTGCATTAGGTAGTGCCATGCATACATTTTCCATTATGTTGCATTCATGACATTAAGATCATCCTAAAATGAACGGACCTTGGCTAAAGTATATTTTTGAAGTTTAAAATGGACTAAATGCATGTTCGATCATTTCATATAATTAAACCCAAGGTCCCGGAGGACGTAGATGATGACACCTAGGTAGTAGGAGGCCCTACTGAGATTCTTTAGTAAGATTGTCACTTCCTCTATCTCTTTCTTTCCGTCACGCCTTCAGATGGCAACGTCCGTAGCATTCATGGACACCCCGACATGGGAGGTGCACTATGACCCGACTCACGGGTCATACCATTTTGAGGCGGTGCACGGGGCGGATTTTCATGTTTGTAGGACGGCCCTTCGCTCATCCCGTGCGCACCCATCACTTCTCCCGATCGCACCCTATGGCGACGATTTAGCGGGTTTTTGAGCGTGCGCGTGCATGACGAGAGTACTCGTAGGCACACCGCCGCCTTAGCCATGCGAGATTATCCCGACTATGTGCCCCGCACCTATTTCACCGAGACCGACCCATCCGAGGACCCGCCTACCCATCCGTATAGCGAGGACTCTGCCCCCTCTCCACCACGGATAAGGGAGGGCAGTGAGGATACCGTGACTCAGCCACGGCTTACGCGACGACCGGAGATGCGACCATACCGTGGGGGTCACCCTCGATCCCCATTCCGCCTCTTCACGTCCGAGGAGCTCGCCCAGTTTCCCGGATATCTGCCTCGTTCGCGAGATGGACGCCAGTAGAAGGTGACGATCGTCCGATGGAGTACCCGGTTAGAGCACACACACCACTTAGATGGGGATAAACCTTCTTTTGTTTAGAGGTTATCCTATTAGATGCACTCGGGTAGGGAGTAGATTATGTTTATGTTTTAGGTTGTATTTCCTTGTATGAATTAAGTCCCACACTTATAAGTGGGCAAGTTATATATATATGAGATTATATTCAGTGATGTTCATGATGTGCCTTATGTTATGATGATTGTGAGACGATTGTTTACTTTGCATGGTTTACCGCTTATCGCATCACGCGGCTCTCACTTTTATTTCAAAAAAAATTTCCCGTATTTTCCGCTAAGTAATTCAAAGCTAAATGAGAACTATGAAGTAACAGACTAATGATTAACCTAAATATGTTCTAGAGTATTGGGTTAAAAATTAGGATGTTACAATGGAAGAAGAAGATGAAGATGATGAAGAACTTGAAGAACTCCAAGAACTTGAAGAACACAAAGACTTTGAGAGAAAAAGAAAAGCTTTGAGTGTTTCCTAAACTTAGCAAATGATCTAAAAGTGGTGCAAGCTCCTCAAGGCATTCTATTTATAGAGAAATGAAACAAATGGAGGGAGCTCATGGAGGAGAAGGTTTCGGCCATGAGGGTGCAGATTGGAGGCTCTCCATGAGTTCCATGAGGTGAGATAATGTGTTCTTGAGGTATGGTGAGGTATGGTTCAAAGCATGGTGAGGTATGGCTCAAGGTATGGCTCAAGCATGGCTCTTTGAGTGAGAAAACAATTTAATATGTGTCAAATGGGGAGCATGTGGCCTAAAAATGCATCAGCCCATGGGGAGGATTAGTTTGCATTTTAATTGTGGTTTAGAGTTGTGTTTAGGTGTATCTTTGATTATGCTTAAGATTAGGAATTTGTAAGAAGGTGTTTAGGTAAGGTAAATGGGTAATTAAGGTGGTCTAGACATAATTAAGGAGTGGTCTTGCACCATTAGAGAGTTAAATCCTCAATTTAGAGTTTAAACAACTCTAGACACATTTCCTTGATTTAAGGAATTGGAGAGAAAACACTATTCATGATTCCAAGACTAGGAATCTTGAGTTCTAAAAAGGGATTTAAGTTTAATCTAAGCAATTTTAGGTTCTAATTAACTTTAATAAATTATTTTGACTCTAGATTAATTAGGGAAATAAATTAATCTTCATTTAGAGCCTAATATTGCTTAGGTTTGCTTAATTACGTCATTAAGCTTAAAAACACTATTCCAGGGGCAAAATCGTAATTTTGCACTAAAACTGCCCGGGACCACCGGGACTTGAACAGATACCTCTAGACACATGAAATCATGTTTTTAAACCTCTGGGGAAAGTTCCGGGCTCAAACGGCACCTTTACCCGCGTAAAAACGCTATAGGGGTATTTTGGTCATTTTGACTCAAATCATGGAAACGAAATTTTCGCTTCCGAAAGCATTCAAAGGCCATTCAATCCCCTTCAAACATTGAGTTGACCCTTCGAGGATGACCGAGTTGGTTACCCTCGAGTTCGGGTCAGGAAATGACCTCAGGGGCATTTTGGTCATTTCCCTCGGACAGAAAAATCGGGGTGTTACACTAGACAAGGCAAATAAATATGAAATGCAAATTCATTTCCTTATCTCCAAGATTTAGGTGATAACTTGGAAATAAACATGATATGCAAGGCTCAAATATAAATATGAAATGGAAATACTTGCAATGTAAATATGAATGCATTCCCATTTGTCATTTCTTTAAGTCCTAGGCTCAAGACTTCTATTTAGAACAATAACTCTAAAACACCAATCAATCTTACAAAATGGACATGAGCTTTAGATTCTCTCATTATTGTGGTTCCAAGAATCTTGTCTACTTAGACTCATCATCAAGCTCAAAAGAAAACCATCAAAGAAAAACCCAATATTTTTTCATTTTATTTCTTTAAGTTTTTAGCTCAAGACTCCTATTTAGAGTATAAACTCTAAAACACCGATCAACCTTAAGTTGAAAGGGTAAGTCTTGAACTTATAAAAGTCAAGCGATAACAAAATCATATTATTTCATTTACTAGAAACTTTTAAGACCAAATAATGCAACCTTAAGCTTTAAAGGTCAAACAAATGT
The DNA here is from genome assembly GCA_031216125.1 of Dalbergia cochinchinensis. NCBI lineage: Eukaryota > Viridiplantae > Streptophyta > Magnoliopsida > Fabales > Fabaceae > Dalbergia > Dalbergia cochinchinensis. The sequence goes on from CM062371.1 coordinate 29,827,712, forward strand.
TGGCTTTTCAATCAACATCAAGGATCCTCATCATCAAGCCTTGGTTATCAAACCATCTAACAACAAAAAAATAAGAACAAATAGAGGAGAAGAAGAAGCTCAAAACTGAAAAGAAAAAACAAGGAAGAGAAGAAGAGTGTAACATAAAATTCCCTACCAAGTTATCTTCTTGTTGCAAGGAAAAGCTTGAGCTTTGTGAAAGAAAATGAGAAGAAAATCCTCTCCCTGAGGCAAGAAGAATTTTGGCTAAAGGAAGGAAAAGAGAAGAAGGGTTTTTATTGAGCTTTAATGCTTAGGGATGGAAAGGTTGTGTTTCTTGATAGTGGTTGGTTTGTGGTTGAGAGGTGATGGTGGGTGGTGGTTCTTGTGGCAGTGGAGGAAGAAAAGAGAGTTTTTGAGAGGTGAGAGAAGAGAGAATTTGCCAAACAACTTTTTTGGACAAGTTGTGATTCCAAAAAAGTGAATGGTAAAGTGTGTGTGTTCCTTGAGTATGTGTTGTATATAAAGACACATGTGAGGGTGTGATGGGAGGTATGGGTGGCCATAAGGAAGGTATGGGTTGCCATCATGGAGGCATGGGGGGGAGGAAGATATTTTCTCTTGTTTGTAATTTGGAATTGTGTTTAGAAATAAATTTAATTTGAATCTTGGTTAGGAATTGTTAATGGAGTGTTTGGACTAGTAACAAGCAATTAAGGCCATACAAGACAAGATTAAGAAGTTGTCTTGCTCAATTAGTGGAGTCAAACCTCCATTCAACAAGATTCTCCATCACATCTTTGATTCCTTAATTTAAGGAATTGGAAAGAGAAAATAATATTTCATTTGATATGACACAAAATCTTGATTTAAGAAAAGGATTTTAAGTTTCTTTAAGCAATCTTAGGCCCTAATTAACCTCATTTAATTATTTTGACTCTAGATTAATTAGTAGAATTAATTAATCTTTAATTAGAGCCTAATCTTACTTAAGTTTCTTTAATTACACCATTAAGCCCATAATGCACTAGTTAGGGACAAAATGGTAAGTTTGCATAAAAACTCCCCAAGATCACCCGGGCTTATACAGAAATTAAACATTTCTTAAAAATGAAATTCCAATTCCAGGTGAAGTCTAGGCCCAATCGATAATTAATTCTGTGTTAATTAGTTGCAGGGGTATTTTGGTAATTTTGCACAGAAAACCAGAAATCGATATTTTCATCTTTAATAATACACAAAACACAATTAATCCCCTTCAAGCACTAAGACATTCCCTCGAGGTTTGCTTGGACTGGCTTTCCTTAATTCCCGGGCAGAAATGACCTCAGAGGCATTTTGGTTATTTGTACACAGGGAAAAATCGGGGCGTCACATTAAAGCTCCTAAAATTGTCTATCAATCACTTGATAGAATAATTCAACTTGAAAATTGTGCAAATTTGGAATCTTTTGAACTTTGTGCCTTGATTTTCCTTGTGTCACAAATATATCATCCATATTAAGAATGAGAATATTGTGCTTGTCACAAAACAATGAAACTTCATTGAGCAAAGGATGCCAACCATCATCTCTTATACTTTGCAATCGCTGCTTGGACACTTTAACCAATGCCATAACATTTACAATGTCTTGACCATTTCTTTGAAGTGCTTGGGATAGCTCATTAGTGAATCCCAATATATTTTTCATCAAGTGCAAGTTGAAAATAAATTCAAAAGATTCAATAAATAACATGCTTGGCCTCTTTGTTCTGAATTATTTCCATCTTCCTCAGCAAATTCAAGAACATCAACAACCGAAGAAAATATAGAAATCAAGCTAAGTATTGTAAAATAATGTGAGCCCCATCTAATATCTCCCACCCTTTTTAATGTTGTTTCTTGATTCAAACCACGTCCATTAGAAATATCTCAACTTTGTACTGCCTCAATTGTCCTAAGCATTTGACTTTCACGTAGCATATCTCTACATTTACAAGAAACTCCAACAACATTGCACAAATTAGTAACAAAATTAAAAGCAAAGCAATTTCAACTTGTTTATTTGCAATTGCCACAAGTGATAATTGAAGTTGATGAGCGAAGTAATGAACATAGAAAGCACAAACATTTTCTTTCAAGATCAAGCTTTTCAAGCCATTGAATTCTCCTTGCATATTACTAGCTCCATCATAGCCTTGTCCATGCATTCTTACTAAGCTTAAATTATTTGTTGTCAATAATGATTCCAAAGCTAATTTTAGTGACAAAACACTTGTATTAGAAACATGAACCAGGCTAAGAAAGCGCTCCATAACATATCATTTCCTATTCATATACCGTAAGCAAACAGACATTTGCTCCTTAATAGAAATGTCTCAAGCTTCATCAACCAAAATGGCAAATATGTCATCTCCAAGATCATCAACAATAGTTTTAATAGTTTCACCTGCAGTAGCTCTTTCAATATCTTTTTGAATTGTAGGTGCTACTAGTTTAAGGTCTCCAAGCTTTCTTTGAAACACTATTAACCTCATCATTATGTTGTGCAAGAAACTTCAAAAGCTCCAAAAAATTCCCTTGATTATTTGAATCCTCTGATTCATCATTACCACAAAAAGCTAATCCTTGCCATAATAGAAATCTAATGCAATCAATTGTTGTCATCAAGTGAATTTGATAATTTCTTTTAAGTTGCTTGGATTGCTTTTGAATAGCAAGTTCAATATATTGTTTTTGCTTCATGAGTGCTTCACATTTTCTCCAAGCTTGATTATGAGCACTATAATGATTTTCTAATATGAGTTTGTAATCTTTCCTTATTTTTCCAATTTGAAAAGCCTTCCGTTACAAAGGCATCCTCACCCTCCCTTTTGGGTTTCATAAGATAGCAACAAAGACAAAAAAACATCATCTTTTGATATTCTATACTCTAACCAATTACTAAAATCATCAAACCATTTAGGATTAAATCCAAGAAGAGAAGCCCTACAATTGGTTCTCAGAAAATCATGGTCTCTTGGTTGATGTAACATCCTAATTTTTAACCCAATACTCTAGAACATATTTAGGTTAATCATTAGTCTATTACGTCATAGTTTCCTTTTTACTTTAAAATACTTAGTGGAAAATACAGGTAATTTTTTTTTTTGAAATGTAAAGGCAAAGTGAGAGCCGCGCGATATGACAAGCAATGGAGCACATAAGAGAATAAAACAAGTATCTCATGAACATCATAACATAAAGTAGGTAATAGCACATCATAGTGAAACTGAACTGCATATATATATATAATACGATATGCTCACTTATAAAAAGCGGGACTTAGTTGATACATCATAAAGCAAATACAACTAAAAAGGAAAAAATACAGGGAAAATGAAAATACAACAGAAGGCATAAAAAGAAACTCTTCTACTCTAGTGCGCCTACAAATGGATAACCTCAAAACAAAAGGAGGCTATCCTGATCTAGTCAAAGCTCGGGCGCCAGAACACGACTATCGCCTTCTACTGCGGGCCTCTCTGGAAAGAAGGGACGTATCTGATCCACTGAGCTATCTCTGCTGGCGTGGCTATACGCTGCATCAGCCGGACATGGGCTCTACGGCAGGGAGTCATCCTCACTCGTCCTCCGTGTATCGGCTGAGTGACGGTGGCCTCGTTGTCCTCCCCAAAGTCCATCGATACGGTGGGGGAGGATCCCTCAGAAGGTACCTGAGTGGCAGAGTCCTTTGAAGGGTCCGTCTCTGAGAATGATGAGGGGGAGCGGGGCACATATTGCTAGTAGTCCCGGATAGCAGAGGTTGTCGATAGGGTACGGCGGATCTGCTCTTCTCGAGGGCGTGCGCGCTCGAACACAAAATCGTCACCGAATGGTGAGGCAAGAAAGAATCGGTGAGTATGTACAGGGTGAGTGAAGGGTCATCCAACGAACATAAATACACGAACGGCACAGTGACCCTCAAAATGGTATGATCCGTGGTCCAGATCATAATGCACCTCCCATGTTGGGGCGTCCACAAACACCACGAACGTCGCCATCTGAAGACGTGATGGAAAGAAAAGGTAGGAGGAGTGAGAATCTTGCTAAAGAATCTCAGTAGGGCAACCTCCTATCTAGTTGTCATCATCTACGTCCTCAGGAACTTTGGGTTTAGTGTATAAAATGAGTGAGCATGCATCAAGTTCATTTTAAGCTTCAAAACATAGTTAGCCAAGGTTCGTTCATTTTAGAATAATTCATGGATGCAACATAGTAAAGAATGTATGCATGGCACTACTTAATGCAAGAATATTCATCACAACATCAAGAAACATTATATTGGTGGCATAAAGTGGCAATTGAAATCTCATATGGAAAGACTTTGTGACATAATCATCATACTTTACTTTCTCATGGGGCCACCCTACGACGACATTCATTCTAGGGGTGCTCAGCCGAATCGGTGTCACCCAGAATGTGTCACTTCTCTAGGTTATGAGCTCATACCTAACTAGTTGTCACTAGTTCTTACTTATCCCTTACCGATAAGCGTATCATAAATAAATCCCAACTCTCTAGTACGGGCTAGGGGACATTTTCTTGGGGGTGCTCGGTCGAACCGGTGTCACCTAAGAATACATCTTGGTACCAATGTCACATGAGTTCTTGGAGGTGCTCGGCCGAACCGGTGTCATCCAAGAACACATCTTAGTACCTCATCTCTTTTAAAGAAAATCTCATAGGTTTTTCAAAAACTTTCTAAGTCCCCAAATTTGATGTAAATTGGCAAAGATAACAACAAAGATGCCAAATTTCTTCCAAATTTACTTTGTGCCACATAAACAAATAGAACATAGATCCTCAATCATAATTTTCACACGTATACATAATTATTCTTAAATAAAACATACAGTCTCATGTAACATTATAGCTCATTATACTCTTGAACCCATGGTGTCTTATGCTTTGACCCTTACGGGCCTTAAACTTGAGATATAATTATTCTATCGTTCTCTATCAACCTCTTATGCACCTAAGAATTCACAACTAATGATTTTTTTTTTATTAGCACTTATGTCCATTAATAAATCTGGGCAGCATCATGCTCTAAGGGCAGCATTACATTTTTATGATTACGGGGTTCTAGCATTTACGTTTTAGACCCTTTCTCAGTTCCGTCTTCACCTAAGGCGCTATAAATTAAATCTAAACTATGTATGAGGTATTCCTATGCCTATGGGCTAATTATAAATCATGTTTACTACATTATAGGGGCACTGGACAGAATCAGAAAATTGAATGTTCTAAGAGTTCTAGAATTGCATTTTTATGGTTTTCTAGTTGCTAGCTTCTCTACGGGTGTTAAAATTCAATCCTACATCGAATGTTACCAAGTTTTTCATAAATAAACAATCCTAATCTGATTATTATCATACTAAAATAGTTTTGGTAGTGTCTAAAAATAAATGGGTCAAAACTATGCTAAAGCTCAACTTTATGGTTTTTCTATAAGGCTAGTTTCTTTCCTAACATGCATAGAAAGGTTCTCAACTTATTATACATAATTTTAACACATTCCAACATACCAAAACAACATCATTCAGCAGCAAATATACCATGATAGAATCGAATTCACATATATTCATATCATGCATAAAATTTCATTTTTAACAAGCATAAGTTACTAGTTTCTCTTGGATTCATTTTGGGACTTCTAAAGCTCTTTGTAAAGCATTTTATCTTGTAAAAGAGACTAAGAATAACATAGGGAAGTAACAAATTTAAAACATTCTTGGAAGAGGTTTAATTTACAAATCTTGTTGGCAATGACCTTATAAAATTCTTAAAACATAGGAAAATCTTTGAACATAGATTGTTGGCTCTTGCAACTAGATGAAACTCATATCAAGCTCATCATCATCACATGGCCGAAATATGTATCCATGGGATGTCTCCATAACCAAACTTTAACTTGAGATAATAAGGGTAAGTCTTTGAGCTCTTAGAGTTTTTAGGTGACGACAAAAAGTAAACGTGCTATGCATTCCGTTTTATTCTTTATTGTAAAGTAAAGTGAGAACTTCAAAGTAAATATACAAGATTTGAAAGTAAATATGCAAAACTTGAAAATTAATATGCAAGTTCAATTCTTTATTTTAGTGCTCTAGGCCCAGCAACAATCGACTTTAAGGCCGAAATAGAAAGGCTTCGAGATTAATTAGGTGATATGCAAGCTCTCGTTTTAAATCTTTAAGTTCTTAAGTGATGACTTGAAAAGTAAACGTGCTAGACAAGAACATAAATATGAGATGCTCTTCATTCCTTATCTTTAACTTTAAGTGATAGCTTAGAAGGTAAACATGAATGCAAAGCTCAAAAGTAAATATGCAAATGCAAAAGCTTGAATATAAACATGAGTGCAAGTTCATTTTATTTCTTAATAGAGCTCAGCCAAGACTTTAGAAGGAGTTAAACCTCAACCCAAAACTTATCATAGCAAGGTAAAGTAAGCTTTAGAGTTCCTTACACCAAAGTTTACAAAGAAACTATATGGTATGAACATCATTATCAAGTTTTAAAGAAATGGATTAAAAGAACAAATCAAGTCAACATTCCTTTATAACTTTGAAAATGAAAGCTCAATAACTTAAGGAAAAAGGAAAAATGGCCAAATCCATAGGGGGAAAGAAATGGGACTTTAAAGCTCTAGAGGCCATGATTTTGATGATGCAACCACATCAACATCATGAGCTCTTATCCTTGAGTAATTTTTTTTCCAAGAACAAGCCTTCATAAACTGAAATCTGAGCAAGAAAAAGAGAAAGAAAAACCAAAGCAAGAAAAGGAAAAGAAACTGAAATCTTGAGAAGAAAAGAAAGAGATAACCAAAAAGTGTTGAAGTCAAGACTAGGTTCCAAGCTTTAAAGGTTTCTCAACTGATGAAGACCACCATGGAATCCTCATCATCAAGCTCTCATTTCCAAGTTTCTCAAGGCCCTTGGCTGAAAATGAAAAAGAACAAAGAGGAAGAAAGAAGTTCTAAGAGATTCAAGAGAAACTATAAAGCACATAACTTAAACAAGAACTTTAATAGCTAAAATATTTAAAACAACACCCCTACCAAGTGAAATGAGGTTGAAGAAGATGAAAAAGTTGAAGAAAAATGACTCTTGATCTTTGAGAGAAAAAGGAAAAGTTTGAGTACTCTAGAAAACTAAAACTTAGCAAATAACTAAAGGTGATTCAAGTTCACCCAAGTGTGCTATTTATAGAGAAACAAAACATGGAGGGGTGAATGAAGGGTATGTTGGCCGTGAGTTTCATGGTCAAAGGGAGAGAAAATATCTCATTCAAAGCATGGTTCAAAGCATGGTGGAAGCATGGCTAGGTATGTCTTCAAGTATGGTTCAAGGCATGGCCTCAAGGAGTGTTTGAATTTAAAACATGTGGTGAAAATGAGATGATGATGTGGCCAAAAATGCATCAGCCATGGGGGAGGAGTTTTCACATTTTAATTGTGGTTTAGAGTTGTGTTTAGGTGTGTCTTAGATTATGCTTAAGATTAAAAATTTGTAGAAAGGTGTTTAGGTAAGGAAATGGGTAATTAAGGTTATCTAGACATAATTAAGGAGTGGTTTTGCTCCATTAGTGAGATAGAAATTCAATTTTAGGGTATAAACAATTCTAGACACAATTCCTTAATTTAAGGAATTGGAGAGAAAAAAACACTATTCAAGATTCCAAGACTAGGAATCTTGAATTTTAAAAAAGGATTTAGGTTTAATCTAAGCAATCTTAGGTTTTAATTAATTTTAATAACTTATTTTCACTTTAGATTAATTATGGAAATTAATTAATATTCGATTAGAGCCTAATATTGCTTACGTTTGCTTAATTACATCATTAAGCTCAAATGGTACTATCTCGGGGGTAAAATCATAATTTTGCACAAAAGCTCCCCAAGACCATTGGGATTCAAACAGGCACTTTTAAATACTTGAAAATATCATTTTAAACCTTCAGGGAAAGTTTTGGGCTCAAACGACACTTTTACCCGCATAAAAACGCTGCAGGGGTATTATGGTCATTTTGACCCGAAACCGCAAAAAACAAGTTTTTCGTTTCTAAAAACACTCAAGGATCATCCAATCCTCTTCGAACATTGAGCTGACCCTTTGAGGACTGCCGTGCCGACTATCCTTGAATTCCGGTCTGGAAATGACCTCAGGGGCATTTTGGTCATTTTCCTCAGACAGAAAAAAATCGGGGCGTTACAGATGACAAGGACTATTTTGCAAATATGCCCACCTAATTTCGTCTCTGTCATTTGGATAATAACTTAAAATATTATGGCGTTGCCTAGGATCTACAGGAAGGATTTCCACATTGAATTCTAAAAACCTCTTTTTACTAGAAGAAGCCAGTTGGGTGGTCTGAGACTCTAATGATAGTTTTCTTTTGATGAATTTGTTCAATGCTAAAATCAACAAAATTTATGAATTTAAATTAGTAATTGGTTGTATTGTTAAATTAATAACACAATACACATTAACAATAGAAGTAGAAATACAAAAAAAGTAAAAGAACAGTTCCAAACAAAAAATAACTACACATTGTAAGTAGAAAAACATACGAGAATGGGGGTTGAATTGTGTTTTTTAACTTTTCTTACTTCACTAAGGATCTGAAAAACTTTGTTGAAACAACTGTCAAGATGAACTTGTAGCACAGCGGAAAAAAGCATTAAGTAGATTTAGAAAGTAAACTTTCTGATTTTGAGCAAATAAAAAAAGACGTATAAAAACCTTTTTCAAAACTTGATACTGAAATGGAAACATATATGGAAATATAAAGAGCAGATAAAGGAAAGAGAAGAACCAACACAAGGAGTTTATACTGGTTCGGCCAACATGACTTCATCCAGTACTCAATAACCGTTGAGTTTCACTATCTCTTTCTCAAACTAGAGAAAGAAAGAAGATAGTATTTTCTGTAGCCTTCTCAAGCTATGTCCAGTGACCAGTAGACACCCTTATTGTCACATACCTGATAAAGAGGCATTTGTACCACTTATCTTACTTCCAAACCTTAGCTTTTTACATGAGTTTTAATGTGTTGTTGATACAATTAATAAAGATTTTGATTTATTCCTCATTGTGTGATTTTGATAGAATTGATGGCTTTTGCATTGATTTTGGGATAGTTTGTAATTATACCCTGTTGCATTTGACTTGTCTCTTTGAGTATCATTTTGTGCACAAGAGCTTTGAATCAAGTGCAAATGTCAAGACCAAGATTGGAAACTGTTGGGAAGAATTTGGAAGCAAAATAGAAGAATTCTTGAGTTTATTTGAGCAAAATTGCAAGAAGCATTGTAAGAAAAAATCTATATCTCTTTCTATAGGGATCAGATTAAGACAAATGAAGATGTTTTGGAAAGCTCAAGAAGTCCTCTACAACTTTTATGTTCAACCCAAAATCCAGTTCTAAGAGTATCTTAGTGAAAATTAGGTTGCAAGATTAAAGGTTGCTGATATTCAATGCTGTCCAACTTGACCTCTAGTTGGTATTTTTGCAATATCTAGAAGCTTATTCAAAGGGCTACAATTTTTATTTCTAGTGCCGAGGCCAATTTCAATTCTGTCCACTGCTGCAGCCGTCTTTAACCACTGCAGCGGTCAACAACGCCTGAAAAAGTGACATTTAGCAGCATAGCTCACTATTGACTGTTGCAGCGGTCAATGAGCACTGCAGCGGTCATGTGATGATGTAGAACAGCTCATTTAACCTGTTTTTGGGCCCCACTTTGACCCATTTTAGAGAGCAATATATAATGGATTGTTATAAACTTCTACCTTAGCTTTTCAATCAGTTTTTACTCAGTTTTAGAGCCAGCCACATTCTCTCTCTGCATCTCTTTCTTCTCCTTCTCTCTTCTTTCTCTAAGGGTTCCATTGGTGAAGGTGTTTTATCTTGGAGATCGTGGCAAGGATTATTACTATTATTTTCAGGTCCTTTTATCTTCATTGTTGTAATTCTCCAGAGATGGAGAAGTAGATTTCTTTACTAGTATAGGGATTTCTGGAAGGATTGGGATGACATTTGAGACCCTTTGTTTACATTGAATGCATTGGTTTTCTTAATGTTCTGCAGTTTCTATTCCTTTAATTATTATGGTGATTGCTATAATCTTTATTGGAATAATAAATTGGCGATTATCGTTTAGGGAAACCCTTTGGGTGTAAATTGATAGATCTATTGGTTTATGTTGAGGGAGAACATTAGAATTAACTTTCCGATTGGTGATTACGCTATAGCAATTGGTACCTTAGTCACTGTAATTATCAATTAAATTGAGATCTCATTTATTTATTAATTTCATTGATCAACTCTAGGGATTGATTAATCACTAGTAGAATTGTGCGTAATTTATTACTAATAGCCACCAATGGGTTTAATATTTGGTCAATAATAATTGATTTCCAATCCTAGGAATACGTTGCACTATCGCCTTTCTCCACTATTGCTATTATCTTTCAATTTAAATTATTTGCTTTAATTCTTAAAACCCCCAAATCTTTCCAACTAAGTATTGAAGCATCCTTGAGAGATGACCTAGTTTGTGCCCTTTACTACATTTTTTGTGCAATTTAGCATTAAAATAAATTTCTAAATTAAGAAGGTAGGAGACAACCTTTGTTAATACCAAGTAGTTATCCAACAGTCTCTTCAAGCTGAAATTGTGAGCTATAAATAACTCTTTTACAATCACATTGTAAGTAGTCTTTTATAAGCCTTTTCAAGCTATCTTACACTGATCACTATCGGATTAAGGATACAAGGTTATATGTTTGGGTTTCCACTTAAATTAACCTACACTCAAGATTTCTTTAAATATACAATGAAGAGAACTTGGAGAAACTTGAATGACTTCTTTCTATATTTTCTTCCTTGGAAGAGCGTATAATCTATGAAGTGTAGGAAGAAGATTTAATGTACAAGGAAATGATTTTCAAATAGAGAAGAATGAAGGACAACTTTTGCAGCATTTCAGCTTTATCTTTTCAATATTCAGTCACACCCTTTGAGAAGCACAACATCTCTGTTTATAGAGGTCTTTCTTTTAGATCGTTGCCTTCAATCAGATCTTTTAGGGACATGTGTTGATTATTCATTTGTGTCTTGGAAGGGAGGTCTAGAAAAGTAGCTTGTTTGCTTTGTTAGATCAGTCTGCAGAACCCATTGTGAGAGTGATGAGGTTTCTGATGTTCTTCAAAAACTACTTCTTACTTTCTAAACCATGGTTTTTGAACACTTTCTTCCAGAACATTTTGACAGTTAACTTCAAAGGTAGAAGAGATGATTTACTGATTCTGACACCGGGATTTGACTTTTCCAAAAGCAATTTCAAATTTGAAATTCAAATATTTTCCCTCATTCTTCTTTTCACAGAAAGTAAGCACTCTGAACTTTGGTATCATTTTCTTGATGAAGAATGAATCTTCATGACTTCAAACATTGTTCGTTGATGCACCACACTTTTATGGGAGAGATGTTTGAATAAAAACAGATCATTTTGACTTCATATGATATGTGATGTCTTCCTTTCAGGCATGCTTTTTGGAGACTGATGTTACTTTCTAAAGTCCCTTGCTTTGGTTTCTTGTTCTTGATATAATTTTCTTTCAACTGTGAAGCATGTATGACTTCTTTGAATTATATAATATTCATTTTCATTTAATCACAATCTCTTTTTATAAGATAAAACATGTTTGCACATATGAAGTGAAATTATTTTCGTTTTAAGTGCATATTATGCAAACGGGAGAGCCTGCTATGTTTTGTCAAGAAACTCAAGGAGAATATTAGACATTCTTCAAAATATTTTCTTAAAACTGGCTTTATTATAATTCAAAACAAATAAGCATAGAAGGGTTCTAGAGCTAACAATCTCCCCCTTTTTGATAATCACAAACCAATTTGAAGAAAATCTTTTGAAGAGATAATTAAAAGAAATATTACAGAGATGTAAGCAAGATATGCATGTTCTTTCAATATATCAGAAAGAGAGATTTTCAAGAAGTTCTTTTTCTTAAGGCATGGTACGGATCATATAGAGACTTTTTGGCCTTAAGTAACAATTAATCAAAGCGACTATTGTTTCGCTTGAAGCATAAAATAGACTTAATCGTACTTTTTGAACATTATGAGCGCAGATGTTTAGAGAGAAAGACGTTTAAGTTATGGATAAACAACCGGCTTGATCATTTGTCAAAAGAAAAGAACTTTCTGAAGATTCTCATGCTTGAAAACTTAACAGATAATACTTCTGATATATTATTTTGACTCATTCTGTTTTCAGCACATCTTTGACCAACCATACTTTTCAAGAAGGCGCATAAATTGAAAACATAAAAAAAAATGATTGACCATAGCATGCATAATCAAAGGCGCAGATATAAGCAATGGAAGCAATATATGAAATATAGTTGAAGAAAATGAAGCATTTGGATTAACAGAGAGAGAAAAAAAATTGTTCACAAAAGAAATACAGTATGCTAAAAAAAATTTGAGTATGCTCCCCCTCAGTCCAAACTCCCCCTGTATTTCTCAGCACAAGAGATTTTTCTTCAGCATTCTTCTCCTTTTTTGTCATCAACAAAAAATAGAGGAGTGTGCTGGAAACCATGGCGCCATTACTAGCCTCGACGCCTTACTCCACAAAGTATTTCCAGGAGCAACGCTTCATGCCTGCGAGACGCAGCTTCTAACTCATTGAGATGATTTTTGATAAGGCATTGTTTTTGCAGTATCAGTTGAACTTCTGAGTAGTTAGGCTAGACTGCAGGTGGTGGCTGGCTTGATGTAGGGTCAACACCCTGAACTGAAGAACCAGATAAAGGTGAAACAATAGGTTATTCAGCTTCTAAAGGAGTAGCAGTAGTAGCATAGTTACTCTGTAAAGACAGTTCCATAGAGGATTCTTGCTCAGAGTCTGAGGTCATGCTATGATCACTAGGTACACTCCATATCTGTTGATTATCTCAAGCCTCTTGTTGTCATTTGAACTGTCTTCAAGAATGATAATTTTCCTTTTGCCTTTTCTACCTTTAGCTTTTGTGGTTGCCTTTTCAATGGCTACATCCTGTATCCTCAAACTTTATTTTCTGACACCAGAGGAGGCAGCACCGATTGGTCTTCTTAGGGTTCTAAGGGAGTTAAAGTTGTACTCTGTGCCCTCCATATATTCATACCACTCATTTGCAAGAAGGTAATGCAGATGTTCAAAGATTTTGGTTAACAGAATCCCATAAGGAACAACAATAGTTTTTCTTTTCTCAGGGAAAATGGTACTCGACATATGATCAAAAATTAATTAAGGCAAGTTTACTCTTCTTTTTGTTAATAAACAAAAGAGTAACATACAGTCAATCCTAGCCAAAAAGTGGGTGCTACCTAAACGAAGCAAAGAGAACTGAATGATTGTAAAAACTTGCCTTGCATCTAAGTTTAGCAATGCAGTAGTAATTTTCCCCGAATGATATCTTGATGAACTTGTGAGACATCTGGAGACGTCTTCTACTAAAACACCAAGGGTTGTGAAGTAATCCATTTCAGAGGAACATCTGAGATCTTCGTCAGGGGCATGGATGATGTTTGAAATATCCATGATACTCAGTTCTATATCTATTCTCCTGATATATGAAGTCTGCACAGAGTTGATCACCTGAACCAATTAAGAGCAAAAAGCAGTGACCATTCCAGAGAAGACTCGGTTAGAAAAGTTAAGAAACCTTTCTCATCCTTGAAAGGAGATGACTTTCAGAAGTATGAGAACTTGAACCATCAACGTCTAAGTTAACCTTTTCCCAAGGTGCTATCTGAAATTTCTGGTCTTGAAGTTGTAAATTTGTCTAATTTTGTTACCATAGTAAATGATTGAATTATCACTTGAAAATTTTACATGGTGTTGGAAACATCTTCAAGTTCAACCGTGATTTTTATTCTCATTTGATTCAATTATTTGCTAGGGTTAAAAATTATGAGATTATGGTTCTAAGCTGAGATTAGGTGGTCTCTAACCACTAAATTTGTAGAATTTTGTTAGTATAGTTAAAGAACTCTTTTTGCTTTAAAATTTTCACAGGATCTTAGAGACACATTGACGTGTCATTGGTAATTTTTATAGTCTTGGAATTGATGGTTTGAAATGCAAAATAATTTGTACTATGAATATATTAAATATGCAATTTTACTGAAAATGAATTGATGCTTTGAATTGATGATATAATGATATTTGGTTCAAGTATGATGTGTATGAGTACATGTTATATGATTTAAAGATTGACCTATGAGGAATGAACAATTTATATGTCCTTGGAGTATGCATTGGTAAAAAGAAAATGTCCCTTTATGGCACAGAAAAGTCCCTTTTAATATAAAAAGGGCACGGGAAAATCCCTTTTAATATAAAAATGGCACAAGAAAGTCTCATTTAATATAAAAAGGGCACAGAAAAGTCCTCTTTAGTATAAAAAGGGCACGAGAGAATCCTATTTAATATAAAAGGGCACGAAAAAGCCCTTTAGTATGAAAAAAAGGTCACGGAAAGATCATTACAATTGCCATATGTATATGCATATTTTATTAAATTATTTGTCTTGAATGAATTACTACGATCTTGAATGTCATGAAACTTATGTTTTAAGTGATTGAACAATAAAAGAGATCCACTTCGGAGAATTGGTTTTTGAACTTTAAAATGAACCTTTGATATATTTTGTATGTTCACATTTTCTTAATAAACCAAAGTGGCTGGGACGATGACGATGATATTAAGTTTATTATTTGTTTTGGCGAAATGCTCTACTGAGAATTATATAATTTTCACCCATATATGTTTGTGTTTTCGTGTCATCTCCGAGTTGACCCAGAGAACTATGGGGTTGCATGAAAGGAATCAGATTTGTAGTAGTTTAGCAGTATGGACTTATATCTATTGTACATATATATATATACATATGTCAGTACATATCTAAGATAATAGATGTGTATTAAAGCTCACATTAGAGCTTCCTTTTATACTTGATTTTGTATTAAATGAATGTTTTATTTCTTTGTTACATATTTTGATAGAAGCATGATTTAGTTATTACCCAATTCGATCAATTTTGCTATAGATATTTAAGGAAGGTTTGCTAATCTATAAGTAACAACTCTCAAGTCCGATGTCATGGCATAAGATTGGTGTTGTACTTGGGAGGATATTACACTTATGATACATCTGAATTCAGTGCTTGAATACTAAAAGAAATCCACTTCAGAAGGATGATTTTGAAAGTTAAAAACGAATTTTTGATACTTAACGCATGATAACATTTTTCCTAATAAATTGAAGTGGCTAGAACAATGACGATGACATTTATAACTGTGTATTTGGGGAATGCCCTACTAAGAATTTTACAATTCTCACTCCCTATGTTTTTATGTTTTCGTATCGTCTCCAGATTTCTCAAGGGAATAATGAGGTGGCTACTACAGAAGCTCGGAAATTCGAAGTTCCTTATCAACACTATCTTGTTAAGTAGATATATGGATACATATGTACTCTTAGAAGAGCTTCCTCTTGTATTTGACTTTGTAATTATTAAATACTTTATTCGTTTGTATATATTTTAGTAGAATTACAAATTAGTTATGGTACGAAATAAATCGAACTTGTTATAGATATTTAAGAAAGGCCCACTAATTTATAAGTAACAACTCTCAAGTCCAATACCATGGCTTAAGGATGATGTTGTACTTGGGATGGTGTTACAAATATCTCAAGTTGAAGAAGTATTAAACTGATAGACTGAAAATTCCTAGCTCAAAATCGAATCCTACAAAGAACTCATCAGATGTTTGATGAAATGCTGCAAACTGTAAAAGCAGGATTAGGGACACTACCAGAAAACTATAAAGGTATTAGAAAGATACAAAAGCCAAAATAGAAGTTCTAGAGCTAGAAATTCAACAGCTCCTAACAAGAAACATTCCTGATCCAGCTTTTGACTGGCAAGAAAAGAGAGTTACAAAGACTTTGACATCAAGTTGAGGAATTGTATGAATATACAAAAGCTCTACAGAGAAAGCCTGAGATAAATGAGTACTATGCACTACCACCCAAGATGTTTTCCACCATATTTACTACTTATCAGCCATACAAGGCCACACCTTTCTTGCCAAAAAGTTTTGCCCAAAAGTCGACTACTCTAAGGGAAAGAAAAAGTCCACCCTTAGAAAACTATAAAAAGAAAAGAAGCAGCTAAAGCCACCATAGCCTCCTTAAAACAACCTTTTGAAGAACCCGAACCTCGATAACCATCACCCAAGAAAAAATAAACAGAAGACCCTAATGGAAAATCAGAAAATCTTCTTCTGGCCTAAGCCATGATGGTGTCTCAATGTTTCTCTTCCTCCAAGGAAGAAGAAAGTAGCCAGAATGTTAGTGACGATGAATATGCTAATGGCATTAAAATATTGATGGCCATAGGGATAAAAACTGAAATAGACCAACAATTATCATCCTTATTAGTTCATCCTTAAGAAGTAAATACTCCTCATCCAGGGGAAACTCCACTTTTTACTCTTGATGATATCCCTCCAATCTTATGGAGAAAAAAGGCTTTTAGATTTCAAAGCCTGGATAGATGTAAAGATGTTGGCCGTGGATGCGGACACTTATAGGGTTATCAAATAATTTTGGGCTCATACTACAAGCATATTAAAAGAATGGTATGGCAGCCTTGGACCAAGAAGAAGAAGAAGAAGAAGAGTAAGAAGCTAATAAAGAACAGGCTGCAATATCATCTTCTGAAAAAGAAGAGAGAAATCTTCTGAGCAGTGAAAAGGCCAAACTACGTGCCATGACAAGCTCAAGACCCACACCAGTAGAGCCTCTGATGGAGCCCATTATTGAGATCCAGATGTAGAAAATCTTGCAACCTGTTTTGCTTTCGTACCATTCGAACCTTTACCTCATATTCTTCTAGTTGAAGAAGAAGTGGGCAGATTGGTTGAGGGTTCAGCTCCTATTGTACAAGAAGTTGATGCTAATATACTAAGCCAAAATGCTCTTAACATACCTGCTCAAGCACAAGATATTCCTAATCCTTTTGTTCCTCACATGCTAAATGATGATGATATTGAGCCTATACATGTTCCCGCTACCTCTGCTTCTATCTTGCTTCTTCTAAAAATGTTCATAGACAACCATCCTCACCTCCTGCTAAGGTACAAAATGACACTAGGGGTAACTCACCTAGATCAGGGGACACTGTACCCCTAGACATTTAGAATCTTCTACCAGAGCTGCTCCTACTCCTATCAATCAGCCACTTCCTTACTCATCTGAAACTTCTGCAATCTATCAAATCATCCTGAGAAATCTGATAGAAATCTTGTCTAGGCAAGATAGATTTGAGGCAACTTTAGTTGCTCATGGTGCTCATCTAAGACAAATAGAGGATCTACAACTCCAAATATTTCACTGGATGCAGAGTAGATTTCCTGGTACACCTCCTTTTTGATGATGCCAAAAAGGGGAAAAGTAAAGATTGAAGAAAGTCTGGCCTCAAGGAATCAGGGGGAGCTATGTTCATATGAAGGCTGTGCTGAGAAACTCAGGGGGAGTATATACTGAGGGGAAGCCTAGAGATATGTTTTGG
This sequence comes from Dalbergia cochinchinensis, assembly GCA_031216125.1. Classification (NCBI taxonomy): domain Eukaryota; kingdom Viridiplantae; phylum Streptophyta; class Magnoliopsida; order Fabales; family Fabaceae; genus Dalbergia; species Dalbergia cochinchinensis. Next base: position 29,845,364 of record CM062371.1, read on the forward strand.
TTAGTTTTTTTTAGCAATTTCTTTTTGTATATCGTTAAACATGTTTTATGTCTATAAAAGTCTCTTTGATTATGTTAGTTCTATTATGTCTTATTCATATCCTTCTTATCTTATATGTTTATTGCTTTCTTCTATCATGCATTATGTTTTTGTTTTTATCTTAGGCTCTGATTCATATCAGTCTCTACCTAAGCTCAACTAATCATATATGTTTTCCTCTTATCTTGAATGCATATCTTTGTGATATTTAATTATATATGCTAGATATTGGTTTATGCTTTCTTGAGTGATTAGTCCTGGCCATGTATCTTAAGGAGCACAAAGTAGGTGTTGCTCTGATACTGTTTTATAAGCTGAGTACTAATTCATATGAAGAGCTTATTTGTTTCTTTTTTTTACAGGATCTGCTTCAAAAAATCATATATCTTACATTTTCAAAACAATGTTCTTCATAATCTGTTTATATGTGTAAAGTTTCATAACTCAGTTCTAAAGCCCTTTCATGTTAACTCAGGGATTGATCCCTATATGAGCTTTAGAACCTAGATAGCAATGCATTGTCTTTTTTATCTCTTTTTCTTGGTTTCTCAGAGTGTCAAAAACTACATAAGCATTAGTTTGTTTTTCAAAGATTATGAATGCTTTATTTTCATGTCCTTGAGCATTCTTTTCAAAGTCTCTTTTGTGATAAGACTTGCTGAAAACGGATCTTGCAAAGATAAAATATCACAAGTTTTACTTGTTAAGTTTTTCAAGCATAAGGATCTTCAGAAAATTCCTTCTTTTGACAAGTGATCAAGCTGGTTGTTTATCCATAGATTAAACATCTTTCTCTTTTAAAGATTTGCACTTTCCATGTTCAAAAAATATGCTTAAGTCTATCTCATGCTTAAAATGAAACAACAACAGTATTGATTAAGTATCACTTAAGGCTAAAAATGTTTTTATAACTCAAATCTTGCCCTAAGAAAAAAGATCTTCCTGAATATCCTTCATTCTATTTGATTGAAAGAATATGCTTATTTTGTTTACATGTTTCTTTAGGGCAGCAAATAAAAAAGTCTTTTCAACCTGATCACCAAAAATAAAATTGGCCTCAAATTCTTTCCAGATCATATTATTTGGACTAAGGTAATAGGTATTAATCTACTAAAAAAGAAATTGTGATTGGAATAGATGTATACTGATTGAATAGGCAACTCAGGATATTAAAAGAAGGCCTCAAATTTGAAAGAAGTTTCAAGCCATACACTGAAGAGTGAAAATTTTTTGCACTTGCTGATGTACCTCCAAAATTTTTAGAAATTTAAGATAGTTTACTTAAACTAAGTATAGACAGCCATGATCTTTTATCTCATCTACGTCCTTTGTGGAAGAATCAAAACTTCTTTATGGAGTTGCCTTTCAAACTCAATGAAGATATATAAACCTAACGAAAGCAGTTCATCTTGGAATGTCTCCGTTTGATAGGGCCCTAGCATTTGAAGAATGCCAGTGATTGTTGAAACAAGGCCTTACTGAACCAACAAAGTCTAATTGGGCTTGTCAAGCCTTTTATATGAATAAAAGATTTGAATAGGTTCGAGGAAAAAAGAGACTGGTGATTGATTACAAGCCTCTTAACAATTTCCTTAAAGATGACAAATTTCCTTTACCAAAAATCTACACACTTTACCCATACATAAAAATGGCTACCTATTCTCAAAGTTTGACCTTATGTCTGGTTTTTGGTAACTTGGCCTAAGCCCAAAAGACCGGCACAAAATAGCTTTTTGTATACCCAATACCCATTTCCAATGGACCATCCCACTTTTTGAACACAAAGTCACATCCTCTCTCTTCTAAAAGGCCATGACCAGAGTTTTTGAACTATTCTGGATAGTGCTCTTTTTTATATTGATGATATTCTTTTATTTTCTCCAGATGAAGCAAGTCATGGGAAACTTTTGAAAAAATTCCATAAGATTTGTGATTAGTATGGTACAATGTAATTTGCCAAAAAGTCTTAGATTGGCAATAAGCTTTCCTAGGAATTCTAAACTACATCAGAGACTTCATTCCTTATATTTCAAGATACACCACCAGGCTTTCTAAGTTTTTGAAAAGGAATCTCCCTCCATAGGAACTAGAACAAACTGATGCTGTAAAGTTTTTGAAAAAGGCAGCTCAAAATCCACCATCTCTCAAAATTCTTGGAGAAGGAAAAAGAATACTGCAAACAAATACCAGTTATGAATACTGGGGTGCAATCCTAATTGAAGAAATTACAAAATAGAAGCTTAACTATGGTCATGCCAGTGGATAGTTCAAGCTAGCAGAATTCTGCTACCATACCACATATAAAGAAACTTTGGTAGTTAAATATGGAATCCAAAAATTTTATTTCCATCTTAGAGGCTACCATTTTGAGTTTCAGCTTGACAATCTATCCTTCCCAAAAATCCTTGAGTTCAAAAACAAAATTCCTCCAAACCTAGAAATTCTCAGGCTGAAAGAATGGTTTTCTATATATGACTTTTCTGTTAAACACATAAAAGGAAACCTAAACCTTGTTCCTGATTATTTGCCCAGGCCAAATCCATCCAAACAAATTGCCATTTTTACCTCTACCCATCCCTATCCTTTAATCTTCATGAACACAAAAATCCACTATTCTACCAAATCCATTATATGAATACCCTTTGGAGATATCACCTAGCATTACTCTCACTCCAAATTGTCTTAAAGAATTTGTCACCACTCACATGTTTCATTATCTAGCGATTTCTCTTTAGTAGAACCAGATTGTCCTTAAACCAATATGATTTAATTTGTGCGCACCTTATTCAAATTTTTTTGGGATCCTTTATAGGAAAACCTTTTCTTGAATCAGATACGTGGTATTTATGGAGTGCTTTAATGCTCTATTCATTCCCCATCATTTTCCCTACTACAAAGATGTATAAGTTCTTTGAAACATCAAGAAACAAATATTCTTTGTTATAGAGGACTTAACAATGGCTTGCTCCCATTAGTTGGTAAACCACAAAACTCAGTAATGAGTTAAATAATTAGAATATCTAGAGAATGTAGGAAGATACAACAATAGCCTTGTATTAGTCTATATTGTCGCAAACCATATTTTCAAAATCTAGCAACTGTTAGCTCTAGAACCCTTGTGCTGATAAGTTTTGAAAGATAATAAAACCAATTCAAAGAAAATGCTTTGAAGAACTACTGATGTCTCCTTTGAGTTTCTTGACAAAGCACAACAGGTCAAATTCGGTTAGTATATTATAAACTTATACCAAGAATAATGTTTCACTTTACATATACAAACATGATTTATCTTATGGGAAGAAGACTGAGCCAAAAAGAAAGTGAATATTATTTCAAGCAAAGCATGTATACATACTTATGGAACATAGCATAGAAATAGACTTGAATTGAGAATAATTTCACTACACATGCACAAGCATGTTTTATCTCGTATGAAGAAATTAAGCTTAAAACGAAGTGATCATTATCTCATGCAAAGAATGTGTAAATGCTTAAAGACTGGAGGAAATCAAGCCAAAAGCCAAGAAACTAAGGAAAGAGACTTCAGAAAGTAGCATGGGACATCTGAAAGTACTCTCAAGATGAAGATATCATAAATATGTCCATGTGCAACGTGTTACTTAGTCTTTAATCATCACAATCGCAAAGAAATCATCATCAAGAAGATTTGATTGAAGATCAGAAAGTCAAATACTCTTCAAGGAACTGGTTGCGTACGTCAGAAAGCTCACGGCTGTGTGTGGAATAAAGAATGCTGCAGGAAAGGAAGTGAAATTTGAATTTTGAATTTCAAATAATCAAATTAAACCCAGTTTAAAACTGGCACGTCATCTCTTCTGTCTATTTGATCAACAACCTTAGCTTCATGAAGGAGGAGTTCACAAAGCTTGCTTAGAAAGTAGAAAAGTAGTTTTTGATAGAGAATCAGAAAGCTCATATTTACAATGGCTTCTTCAACCAATATGACAGTTCTGTCAACCTCTCTTCTAGATGTTCTTTTCAAGACACAACTGATGTTCAAGACGTGTCACTTGAAGAATCGATCAATGGCATCGGTCACAAAGGAAAAGACCATTATAAAAAGATATGCTAAGCTTGAAAAATATAGAGGGATTTTGAAGATTCAAAGAGAGGAAACTCTGCAAAAATCTTCTCCCACTTCCTAAAATATTCTATCTTAACGATGCTATCCTTGAAGTCTAAAGAAAATCATCCTTCTATATTCTTAGTTAGATATATATTCTTTTTGTAGAAGAAGTAGAAGAAGGAAGTCATTCAAGTTCTTCCAGGATCTTTCAAAAATATATCATTTTTAAGAAAACTTGAGTGTAGGTTATTTTGAGTGGCAGCCCAAACACTTAACCTTTGTATCCTTGATCCGTTAGTGAACAGAGTGAGACATAGCTTAGAGAGGCTAAAGTAAAAACTACTTGCAATGCAATGGTAAGATGAACTTACTCATCACGGTTTAGCTTGGAGAGGCTAGTCAAAGACTACTTGTAGCTTGGAGAGACTGGGCAAAGACTACTTGCGGCTTGGAGAGGCCGGGAATAGACTACTTAAGGCTTAGAGAGGCCTGGAATAGACTACTCATGTTAGGCTTGGAGAGGGCAGAGTCAAGGAGAGGCTGGGGAAAGAATAATAACAACGTGCTAAAGGAGTCGTTTGTCAGTCATGGGTTGGCTTCGAGAGGCCAGAGTCAAGATTACTCATGTTAGCTTGGAGACGCTAGTACAGAACTACTCAAAAATCCTTGGTTACAGGTGATTTCTGAAATCCTTAGATGATAACTTGGGAAAGCTGATGAAAATACTATCCATCTGTACTTTCTCAGGTTGAGAAAGTTGTTGTTATAGTGGAACCTCAACAGTTATTGAGTACTGGATGTAGGCATAGTGGCTGAACCAATATAAAATCCTTCGTGTTCTCTTATCTTAATCCTTTTTATTTTCTTGCATTGTTTATTTACCTAATCAAACTATTTTACATCTATCATGCATCTTTTATTTTATATCGTTTAACACTGAGTGCTCTAAATAATTAGGATTAGAAAGTAACTTTCTAGGCCACTAACTTTGTCTCTGCTGCTCTTCAAGTGTTACACTTGATAGTAATCCTTTTCAGAAGATTTAAAAATCCAAAAAGGGATCAATACAGGATTCAACCCCCCTTCTCGTGCACATTTTTACCTATAGCAACAAGATTACTCTAGACTCAAAATCAGGTAAGATATTGTTATGGAGCATTTTCAAGTCTCCCAACCTTCATGCAAAATGAAAGATTTCTTTACAAAGAAAAACTGGTGGTCCATATCCATAAAATTAATGGTTTTGAGGTCAGAATGCCAGTTGTCCAATCTATCTATATCAAGCTCAAACCTTTAGACATTATTTACCTTGTAGATTTAGAAATGGATTATAATTACACTTATATTGAAACAAATCTAGTGGTAGACAATACCCTCAGAACCCAGCCAGGTGGCAGTCATAGCAATTATGCAAGCATAATAATGCAAGATTCCCAAGATCTGGACAAAGAAGACTCATAGATAGATATGGATTAGATGTTGACAGACATAGAGACAAGGCTTTATGAGAAAAAGTAGAAAAAGGAAGAAGATCAGTACATGAACTTGTCACCACTAACTCATGAACCTGATTTCAAGATAAGCTAAGATGTTACATGTTACTGTAATAATAAATAAAGTAAAAATATAAGTTCCAAGTCATGTCCTTAGACTTGTTAATAAACGTGTTGTATTCAATAGTAGCTATATGTATAATAAGTGTGTAGCTTGTCTTTTCAGGAGCATAACTATTATTGTCTTGTGTGATTGTAGCTATTATTGTAGTTATAGCTAGTCTTGGCACTTTGCAAGCCACATAGCACCATTGTCATTATGACTTGAGACTCTACGTTATCAGAGACTTGAAGATGTGTCATGTAAAATAGTAGCATCAGAAGTCATCAACAATTTTCCTTTGTCTATAAAAGGGAAGCTCCATGGTATTGTATGATCATCTGAAGCTTGCAATAGAATTCCTTGTGTTATAATCCAATATGTCTTACTAAACACCTTCTTCTTCTTGAAAGTTCAATGCCATATATGCAATATGCTGTTCTGATATAAGAAAAAGGAGAATAACAATCCATATAAGATATAGATTCTGCTCTACACTTGCTATATGAGGATTATATGTATCAAAAATATATCAAACTATAGATCCATTGCTGCCGATCTCTATTATTTTAGATGTATGGTTTTTATGAGTAATTGGGGCTTGAAAGTAGACTTAAATTTTGATGCCAAAAAACTTACCTTGCCAAAGTAAGAACTATATGTCTAGCATGGTAAAACTCCTAGCACTGTGATATCAGAGCCTAAATGCCCGGGTGAGTTATTCTTCTCTTTTCCAAAAAAATAGGGAGCATGTTATATATGAGAGAAAGAATGAGTAAGGAAGAATCACACTCACATGTTGCTATTATTCAAGTGTGGTTGCCTTTAAAACATGACATTCATTGTGCTTTTAGAACTTGCCCTCATCATGGAACTCTTCAAAGTCTCGGCAATAGAGGGTGTTGGATGTATCTTGGTTTTTCTATATGTTTCCTATCATGGCTCTATGCTATATACACACACACATATAGGGAATGAGATGAGTGAATCTTGACTGTTGGATCTTACATGAATAGTCAAGATTAAAATGTAAAGTCACATGACTTTCCTAAATAAACATGTGAGTATTAATTGCTATTAATTATCTTTAAATCTTGACTATCCATGTATGGTTATACGACCTAGATTTGCTTCTTCTACTCTCATAATAAACCATGTTTCTCATATGATACAACCCCTATACATATGCATCCCTTTTTGTTCTCTTGTTTTTTGTAACATCCTAATTTTTAACCCAATACTCTAGAACATATTTAGGTTAATCATTAATATATTACTCTTTTAGTCTGATTCTTTATAACCCTTCATTAAAATACTTAGCGGAAAATATGAATAAATTTTTCTTTTTGAAACTTGAAAGCAAAACGCGAGCCGCACGCTAACCTCATGTTTGTCATAACCATAACGTGCAAGAAAAAGTAACCACACTATTTATAATCATGAAACATAGTATTATACATATCATTCATAATATCATCACATCTTCATAGATACATAGATTACTAGCATCATTGTACTATCATTTACATCAAAACATGCCCATATATGTGAAGTGATCCTTATCCACCTATGAGGTTGGATTAAGCACGAGCCTGAGAAGAAATCACGAACCTCGTTGTAATCCTCGTCTAGAGATGACACGGAAGAAAGGGAAGGGATGAGAAACTCATTCAAGATTCTCAGTAGGGATTCCCGACTCTAATACTAGTGTCATCGTCGTCGTCCCCAGCCACCTCGGTTTTAATTATAAAAAAGGTGTACATGCATAAGGATTGGTTTTAGGCTTTACAAATCTATTTATCCGAAGTGGGTGTCTTTTAGTATGTGTCTTAATGACATGAATGCAACAGATATTTGATGAACGCATGACAATACCATATGCACATTAACACGAAAATCGTAATACTTGGGCACATCATAAGGAAACATAAATCATATACGTGGCATAAAAAGGCATAGTACTTTTCATGTGACATCTTTCTTATAAGTAAAACTCTTAAGTTCGTTTTCTTAAAGACCACCCTCTTAACATATCCACCAAAAGTCCAACCGATTCACCGGCCCGATGATAATCTGGTCACCAAACTACATCTCACCTATCGCCTAGGAATAAGCTCAATCCTAACTAGTCGTCACTAGATTTAATATAGGCTAATGGAGGGGGTATACATAACTTTCTTGGATCACCTATCTTAGGATCATTTCCTTCTTTGAAACGCTCTACTGGCATCTAGTACACAGTGAATTGTCCACTTTGGCAAGCTCAATGTCAATACCCTCACGGATTTGTTTCCTCCCCGCCGTAGCGGGAGGAATGCATTTCAGTGTTACGTCACATCTGTTCTAGGGGTGCTCGGCCGAACCGGTATCACCCAGGAGTTTTCACAAGCTTTTTCTCAAGTACTCAAGTTTGATGGGAAATTCGGCAGCGTAACGGCGTACACCGGATTTCCATCAAACTTGCTTTATGCCACCAAACATATAGAGCATGCATAGCCATTCAATACCAACATAAGGCATCATAATCATCGTATGCATCATAAGTATCATAATATCATAATTTTGCATAACGCATCATGGCGTGAGCATCAACACAGCAACACTATATACTCTCATAAGAGATCACATGCTCAAGTTGTTCTCATAATAAAACATACACTTGCATGAGACATTAAAGCTCATTATGCTCTTAAGCCTATGGTGTCTTATGCTTTGACCTTTACGAGTCTAAATCTTGAAAACTAATTACGCTATCATCCGTTTTTATCCTTTTATGCACCTATAGGCTCACAACTAATAATTCTTACTAATTTTTATGTTCATCAACGAATTCTGGATGGCCTTACACTTTAAGGGCAGAAATTACATCTTGTGATTACGAGGGTTCTAGAAACTATGTCTTAGACCCTTTCTCGATTCCGTTTTCGCCTAAAGCGTTATAAATTAAATCTAAACCAATTATGAAGTATTCCTAAGCCTTTGAACTAATTATAGACCATGTTTACTACATTGTAAGGGTGCTGGACAGAATCAGAAAGTTAAATGTTCTAAGAGTTCTAGAATTGCGGTTTTACGATTTACTAGTTACTAGTTTCTCCGTAGGTGCTAAAACTCAATCCTACTTCAATTGTAACCAAATTTTTCATGATTAAACAATCCTAATCTGATTATATTCCCATTGAAACAGTTTGGGCAGTGTCCAAATATAATTGGGTTAAAATTATGCTAAATCTTGACTTTACGATTTTTCTAGAAAGCTAGTTTCTCTCTTAACGTGCATAGAAGTGTTCCTACCTCATCATACATAATTTCCACACATTATAACGAATCAAAACATCATCACACAACAACAAACTCATCATGACAAGGCCGAAACACCAAGTCCCCAAGAAGGTGCATGACTTGATGTTTCTAAGACATATAAGGTGCTAGTTTCTCTTGGAACCAATTTAGAACCTTTAAAACTCTTTTGCAAACCAATTTATTCTGTAAAAGAGGCTAAAACATCCTTAGGTCGGTGACCACTTGATCCCTCCTTAAAGAGATTTAGATTCATAGAACCTTGTTGGTCTTAAACTCAAACAAATTCATGAGATTTAAAAGGATTCTTAAAACTTGACTTATTGGTCCTTGAAGCTAGATGAAACTTATTCCAAGTTCGTCATCACTACAAGGCCGAAATCATGCATTCAAAGAATGCTACCACATTAAACTTTAACTTGAGATAAAATGGGCAAGTCTTTGAGCTCTAAGGTCTTTTAAGTGATGACATAATTTAAACATGCTATGCACTTCATTTTATTCTTCATTACAAAATAAAGTGAGAGCTTAAAGTAAACATGCAAGACTTGAATTGTAAATATGCAAAGCTTGAATTAAATATGCAAGACTTGAAATATAAATATGCAAAACTTTAAAATATAAATATGCAAGTTCATTTCTTTATTTTAGTGCTCTAGGCTTAGCAACAATCGACTTTAAGGCCAAAATAGAAAGGCTTTGAGATTTGTTAAGTGATAGTGCAAATTCTCATTTTAAATCTTTACGTTCTTTTAGTGATGAAAAGTAAATATGCTAGACAAGAATGTAAACATGAGATGCACTCCATTCTTTATCCTTTAACTTTAGGTGAGGGCTTGGAAAATAAATATGAATACAAAGCTTAAAGTAAAATATGTAATGCATAAGCTTGAAATTTAAATATGAATGCTAGTTCATTTTATTTCTTGTTAGAGCTCATACAAGACTTTTAAAGGGACTTAAACCTCAACCCAAACTTATCATGACAAGATAAAGTAAAAACAAGAGTGAACCTCAAGGGTTCTTTAAAACACAAGTTCCTTCTCTTGAAATGTAGACATAAATAACATTTTTATTAAAACTCAAGCTCTAGAGGCCTCATTGTGATGAACACATAGTCATCATCTAGAAGCTCTCATCATCAAGCCATTGTGAACCTTAATGGCCAACATGGCTGAAAACTTGGAGAAAGGAAAGAAAAAGGAACCAAAACTTTTGAGAAGAAAAGAAACATTTGAAACTCTAGAGACCATGATCTTGATGATGCATTAACACCAACCTCATGAATCCTCATCATGGAGTTCATGTAACCATTTTAAAATATCATCAAGGTGAGAGGTTTCAAAGTTCAAGAAGAAAGAACAAAGAAAACATCTTTAACTTAAGAACAAAAATCAAGCTTTAGAGATTATCCAAGTGATGAACATTATCATCATGGAACCTCATCATCAAGCTCTCATTCCTTTGCTCTCAAAGGGCTCATGGCCGAAACAAGGAGAAGAAGAAGAAGAAAAGAAGTTCTAAAAAGGATTCAAGAGAAACTATGAACACATAAAGAAATTAAGAACTTTAAATGAAAGAACTCTTGAAAGAAAATCCCTACCTAGTGGTTTGAAGATTGGGATGAGAGAAGAGGATGAAGAACTTGAAGAACTTGAAGACTTGAACTTGAGAGAAAAAGGAAACTTTGAAGTGCTCTTTGAAAACTTACACTTAGCAAATAAACCCAAAATGATGCAAGTTCACCCAAGCAAGCTATTTATAGAGAAATGAAACAAATGCAAGGTGCAAATGAGGGGAGAGGCTTCGGCCATTACAGCCCATGGGCAGCCCCCATGAGTTCCATGAGGTAAGATAATGTGGTCTTGAGGCATGGTGAGGTATGGTTCAAAGTATGGTGAGGTATGGTTCAAGGTATGGCTCAAGCATGGTTCTTTGAGTGAGAAAAAATTCAACATGTGATGTAAAAGGGAGAGAGATGGCCGAAACTTGCATCAGCCATGGGGAGGGTTTTCTTGCATTTTAATTGTGGTTTATAGTTGTGTTTAGGTGTATCTTTGATTAGGATTAAGATTAGGAATTTGTAAGAAAGTGTTTAGGTGAGAAAATGGGTAATCAAGGTTATCAAGACATAATTAAGAAGTGTTCTTGCATCATTAGTGAGTTATAAACTAATTTTAGTGTATAAACAATTCTAGACACAATTCCTTGATTTAAGGAATTGGAGAGAGAAAACACTATTCAAGATTCCAAGAGTGAAATCTTGAGTTTTAGAAAAGAGATTTAAATCTAATCTAAGCAATCTTAGGTTCTAATTAATTTTAATAATTTATTTTGACTCTAGATTAATTATGGAAATTAATTAATCTTCGATTAGAGCCTAATATTGCTTAGGTTTGCTTAATCACATCGTTAAGCTCAAAAATACTATTCTAGGGGCAAAATCATAATTTTACACTAAAACTGCCCGAGACCACCGGGACTCAAACAGATGCTTTTAAACATGTAAAAACATTGTCTTAAACCTTCGGGGAAAGTTTCGGGTTCAAACGGCACATTTACCCGCGTAAAACGCTATAGGGATATTTTGGTCATTTTGACCTGAAACTGCAGAAAATGAGACTTTCGCCTCCAAAACCACTCAAGAGCCATTCAATCCCCTTCAAACATTGAGTTGGCCCTTCGAGGACTGCCGGGTTGGCTATCCTCGAATTTCGGGTCAAAAATGACCTCAGGGGCATTTTGGTCATTTTCCACTCAGACAGAAAATCGGGGCGTTACATTTTTTCTTCTGTTATAGCAGTTATTCTTGATGTTAGGGAGTATACATTTCAATAGTAGAGAATAGGTTGCTGCAATTTGATATGTACTAGCCAATGTGGATTACTTGCTAGTTAGCTAGGCTATAACTATCTTATTTTGCATTTTCATATATTTGACTTCCTTCTATACTCCCCTAATTTGGAGGGTGAGTAGTTCTTCAATAAAGTGGAAAAAAATGTAAAAAGGGCTAGACTTGACACCAATTACTATGAACATAAGCATCTAGTGTTAAGATTGAGAAATCCTCTAAGACTTGGATGACTTATGCATTACAAGCAAGTTGACTTGACTAGTATGTTGTTGGCATAATGAATTCGAACTCTTTTGAAATTGCATGGCCAATTCTTGTGAAATGTGCATTATGTGATCTATAGAGTTGAAAACATGCATGGAAAATTGAAAATGAATGCCTAGGAGTGTAGTTTATGTATTCATTCGTGGTTTTTTTTCTTGTAAACTTAAAAATTTAGTCATCTGAACTTGACTCTCGATGATTGAATTGGATGTCAAAAGCAGTTTAAAGAACAATTAGAGTTATTTTTATGTGACTTTTTTTGTGTTGGGCTTCATTTGTCTTTTGGTTCATCTAAGGCATTAGTTTGTAAGCTATGAAATGGGTATTTTCTTGATGGCAAATTGTTGCGAATTCATTTTCTTATTCATGTCCCTTCTAAAGTTTTTCATGTTTTATGTGGCATGTGGATGGATGTTAAAGAAAATATATTTTATTTACTATAGACTAGTAATGCTATGAGTTTAGAGTTCGTTGGAGGCTCATCCAAATGAACTAAAAACTTTGCAGTAGCTAAATTAAAGTTTTGAAATTATCCTTTTCAGAAAGATAAAGAATTTACTAGTGTACTACATTACGATATTTCTTGTTTGCTTGATTCTTTATTGTTGAATGTTTCAAATCAAGGTAATCTTGATTTATATCTTGAGTTTGTTATTGTGGAACGAGATGAATACATAAACATCGATGAGTTAAAGGTTCATTAATTCATCTTCCTTATTTTAGCTAATTAGGGATTGTAAGGTAGATTTGCATGTTAATGTTAAAAGGTTACGACATCATCCACATGCATGGCAACAATGTTTGGGAATACGCTATGCATGATGTGAACATTTGAAAGGAGTTGAAGTTATTTTTTGGCTTGTTAAGTATGACCAAAGAGATGGAGCTGCCCAGGCATGACAAAGTTAATATCAAGTATATATATCAACTAGCAATATAGGCTAGTACTCCTTTTGAAATTCGAGGACCGAATTTCATAAGGGGGGAGAATGTAATACCCTAATTGTAAATAAAAAGGCTACAAAAATTATTTTGAACCAGGAAGAGTGCCAGTTACCCTTTTCTGTCATTTTTGGGTTCTGAATTTTACTAAGTCTGGACCTTACACGTCCCTAGAGGGCTATATAATAGAGTTACTTTATTGAATTCAAAAGTCCTAGTAATTGTTTCCAAGATGAAAATAAATTAAAGGAGAATTTTTAATAAATTTTAAGAACCTTTTAAGCCTTTTGTTTTTAGTCCACAAGTATATAAAATCTTAGAAACTCCTAAATTTAAACTAAAACCCAAAAATTTGGATTTTGACTAGTTGAGATTTTATTTTTTATGATATTTTATCTGAATTCAAATAGGAGATACTTCCTTATTTATATTTATGTTTTAAAGTTAATGGTGAATAAAATCAATGAGGACATTAACTTATTATAAAATGCGACCCGTAGCTTTCTTTCTCTCTTGCAACCTCCCTCTCCTTCATCACCCTCTTGATTTTCTCTCTCCCAGCAACCACAGCCACCACCTCCTGCCCTTCACCATTGGCCACCATCGCATTGTGGCTGCCACAAACTTTACCTGCTGCGATGCTAATAGCAATGTCCCTCCCATCTACTTGGTGGTTCAAGGGCTATTGCTCCAAGTTCTATAGAAGGCAGTAGCACCCACTCTTCTTTCTTCCTTCTTTTGGCTATCAAAAGTATTGTGGAGCTTAATCTTACTTCCAATTTCATAGGTTAGGTACGTTTTATTGTGGGTATAGGATTAGAGCTCTAATGTATAACCCTAAGGTCTCTATTTGGGGGTTTTGGTGATTTGGGGCTAATTTATGTAATTGGTGACATTATTAGCTCATAAATATTAATGTTTTCTTGTTCATAGAGCGATAGAGCAATCGGGCATCAACACTTGAATTGGTGGCATTAGTGGATTGTTCTTTGATTCTTTGAAACAAATGTTTGAGTAGATAGTCCATCTACAATTTACTTTTTGCAAAGTAAATTTCAATTATAAATATAAAATTATACTTAGAGTTGAGAGCATGTTCATTTATTAGAAAATAATTATTTATCAAAAAAAGAGGCTTTATGTTTTAAATGGATTTTATGTTGTACAAATATCATTGAATTGGAATATGCTTGATTGTGATTTAATTTTGGGAAATTCCATAGTTAGAACCTGTAACTAACGGCAGTGGCATTAGCCTTGGTGCACTATGAGAAAACTCCAATTAGCAGGTGAGGTGATAACCCACATATAGCTGCAGCTATGTATGGACATGTATTCGGCTATGGGCCAACTCCAGTTAGCAGGTGAGGTGCTAGCCCGCACATGACTTTTATCATGTCTAGACTTGTATTTGGCTATGGTTCAACTCCAATTAGCAGGTGAGGTGCTAACCCGCACATCACTTTTGTCATGTCTGGACTTGTATATGACTACGGGTCAACTCCAATTAGCAAGCATGTTATTTTGGACTGGTATTGTTTTGTTGTGAATAACTCCCCATTATATTTGGATTTATGCGATTATGTCAAAAATTTGTTTTCAAGAAATCTCATGAAATAACTATAGCCATATTCTTATGAGTATGTCTATGTTATTATATTTATCTTATTTATGATTGCATTCTGTAAACTGTGGATACCCTATCTCTCGCTGAGTTGCAAAACTCACCCCGTTGTCCTTCCATCTTTTTTAGATATAGGTGTTGGTGTGGTTCTAGTTTTGTTCCTACAGTACAAACTTAGTTGATTTTGAGTTAGTGAGCTTTCTCGTGGAGGGCTTTTTTGGTTGGAACCCTTATTTTATTTTATTCTATTTGCTGTCAATTGCTTCCTGTGTCACGGGTAGGGTCATTGGACTTAGCTTATGCTTATGTTTGAGATCTTATTACTTAGCTATATAGATTATGTTGTAGAAAGGATTTATAAACTTGATTTGGTTTTATGCTTGAACTATATGTCGTGTTGTGTTTAATAGAGTTTAAAAACTAATTTAATATTACAGCTACTCTGCTTTTAATTACTGCAAAACTTTGATCGAGATTGCTCTTTCATAGGTGAGAAGGAACGATGAGAATTCCTTCGAACACATAATTACTCCCTGCCTTTCCCAATCAGTTTTTCTTTAAAAAAAATCAAGGCTAAGCATAAAATAAATAAAGAAATGACACTGGATGTATGCAGACACATGAGAAACTCAAATATTGGAGATTACATAGTTAAGTAATCAGTTAAACTATAATTATGAAGTCAGTTGTAACTACTTTCTGTTAATAATTACCTTCCATTTGGCAATCTAACATGTACTAGTTTAATTCTTTTATAATTAGAAGATATGTGTGATTGAAAGCAAATGTGATCAGTGGCACCTGAGTCTAGGATCCAGTGATTCACATGTGCTACATTGTTCACATATGCTAAGTGGTGTATTTTTAATAAAGTATTAATCATGATACTTGGAGCAACGGGATCAAAGGCATTTGATATATTCAAACCCGTAGGAGGGTTTAAGGTTGCTGAACTAGAAACATGGTTTGACGAGTGACATTTTGTGCCTTGAAGTAAGGTAATGAGTTCTTGATATTGTTCTTGTGTGATCACATTGTCCTGCTTCATCATCTCTGAAGGCTGAACTTGATCATATTGTTCATATAGCTCCTTAAGATTGATGCAATGTGCTGCCCTCCTCGGGTTCTTAAATTAGAAACCTAGTGGGAATCCATGTTTTCTGTAACAAGTATTAATCGTGTGGCCTCTTTTTCCATAGTGAGTACAAATCTTGGTAGAAAAAATGGGTTGTCCCCTTCGATTAGAGTTTTTCTTGTCATGAGAACCACTTGAACCCTTGTTAAAAGTTAGGTTCCTATCAGTAACATTGGCAATAATCTGGGAATCAACTTTGGTAGAGAGTTGTCTCCCTTGTTGTATGATCAGGGAGAACACTTTGTTGATCGTAGGAATAGGGTCCATTAAAAATATTTGTGATTTGATGTTGGAAAATTGATCTCCTAATCCTTTCAAGAAACTGAGTACCTTATCCTCTTGTCATTGCTTCTTGATAGTTGAATGACAGATGCAGTTATTTCCATAGTTGCAAGGGGGTAGAGGTCTGAATTTGTCTAGTTCATCCCACAGCATCTTCAATTCAGTAAAGTAAGCCCTTACTGTCTTGTCTGCTTGGTTCATAGAAGTCATTTCTTCTTGTAGTTGTTGGTCCCTCAAGACATCTGCCTCTGCATATATTTCCTTCAAATCGTTCCGAATGTCAATGGCATTCACAGATTCATCAACAAGAATATACTCAGCAATGTTAGAGGAAACTGATCTCAAGATCCAAGAAATTAGGATTGAATTGCATCTTCTTCAAGCAATATAATTGGGATCATTCTCTGGCAGAATTGGTAAAGAACCATTAAAGAATTGCAGTTTATTCTTTGACATGAAAGAAACTCCCATGGCTCTGCTCCATGAATGATAATTAGTCTTGGTCAATGGTGCTGAAACCAGAGCCAAGCCAGTATTTTCACTGGGATGAACATAGTAGACACTAAAGGGGTCATTGTTTAGATCTACCATTTGGAAGAACCAAGAAAGAATGTGGAACCAAAAGGTAAGACCAGAAAGGAACAATGGGCGATGCACAGTAGAGCTGATACCATCTTGATAAACTCAGAGCTATGGTGTAGAAAGAGAAACAAAAGAAATGGAAGGGAGCAGTTGAGAAAAATTGTCATGCATTGAAAGTAATTGTTGAGAGAATATAGTGTGTTACTTACTGATGAGTATTAGTTCTCATTTATATACAATGGAAGGTAATTATTAACATCAAGTAGTTACAACTGACTTCATAATTATAGTTTAATTGATTACTTAGCTATGTAACCTCCAATAGTTGTACCACTTGCAATTCAATAAATTTTTTGTTTAAAACTTAAAGCTTACAATAAAAAAACTCAAGATTGAGCTTCTGGCTAAAGCTATTTAAAATTAAGCAAAACGTCTTCTTGGTTTGATAATAATCACTCGAAGCTTTACTAGTGCTTGGTGGGTTGAGGTGTGGTAGTAAAAGTATTTTTCTTTTAATTGTTCTTCGATTATTGGTGTTACAAGACACTAATTGTATTTCATCGTTAAGGTTTTCAATGCCCACCCTAAACCCTAAACCCACCCGTGACTCATGATCATGATGCAAAAGAATCGAACCCTTGTTTTCATTCATTATTATTTTATTGAAAATGGTATGAGTAGACGGAAGTATATTGGAGCATTCCCCAAGGCTACAATTGCACATAAGACTAGAATTTTCTCTCTTTCCACATGGGCGCCTTATTTTAGTTCCGTAACTCAATCCTGAACTATGAGTATTTTGGATTTTTTTATTCCACCCCGTCTGTTGAGCTCACCTACATTAATGCTAAATGAAATTTCTTCATTTGCAAAATCCATGAGTAAGACTTCGCCATATGTGTTGACCATTAACCCAACCTCTCAGTTGCTTACCAGTTTCTCTTATTTACAATAAGTTGACAATGTTTTTCTCATTCAAAAATTGCATCAAGCTTTTTCCCTCTCTCCCTCGAACCACAGTCACTCGCTGCCTTACCCTCCCCATACACGACGACGATTTTTGAGATGCAAGTCGCCGGAATCCGAAACACCCATTTCTAACTCCATGATTATTTCATCCTTCGCCCCACTTGGCCATGGCTAATAGTTGAATAAAGCATTTACTTACCAATCCTGACACTTCACTAATCATTAATGCTTCATGTACTAAATTTCATCATGAATATTTACCGGCATAAATTGAAAATTGAAATAGTTTGTTTGCTATTGCAGGTTGCTTATATGGTGAAAAATAATGGCAAAAGATTAGGATGACAAAAGAAACCAAACAATATGGTAACTAGAACAACTATTTTCCTTTGCAGACATTTTTCCAATAACAAAGAACATCTCTGCAGATAAAAGAACACCTATGCAAAGATTAGGATGGTTATTGCATAGTTCTACTATCCTGTTTGAGTAAACTATAGTGCAACTTGGCTGGTCTAAATTCTAAAATGATTGAAAATATTTTGCACCTCTAATTATTTTGTTTCAATTCTAATATGGTTAAACACATTTATGGTTTATCAAGTTTATTGTTGTAATGATGTAGGAATATGGTTGATGTATTGTTTGATCTCCATGAAAGGGATATGTTTGTGGGGCAATACGCAATACAATTATGTTCTTATCATAACATTTGTCCTTTTATAATAGTATACATCCTTTTCTAATTAATTTAGTTGCATGTAGTTCGGCCTCTATTTTACAATGTTGATTTTGTTTTAATGAGCTATATGTATTTTTACAATGCCTAGCTGATGATGTTTATTATCATTTGTGCTATGTGGTGTTGTTATGCTACTATGGATATGCTAGGGTATTTCAAGTATGGGATAGTGCTTTGCATCCCTTTCTATCCTTGATGACTATGGTGAAAGGGATGGCTTGGTTTTCTTTTACTATTTATTGTCCCCATTGCACCTTATATGTATTGTATATGGTGGCTCAGTCTTGGATATTTTATTCATAGGGAGTTTTTTGTTTCGTTTTGCGTTGGACTGCACCACTGCATTCTTATGATACAAAACCCTTGGTATTTGTGTTTTCCTACTATATGATGTGTCCTACCTTTCCAAGCTCTTTATGCGGTTGTTTTGTGATTCACTCTTTCCAAAGACTTGGTATTACACATATGGAATTATATATGGATGAATATATTACTTGCTTGATGGCTTTGCTTAGATTAACATGTGGGAGACTTCACTTTGTGTCTATAAGAGTATACTTAATTGGTTTGAGGGTCTTTATTTGTTAGGTTTGTATGTGTATTGTCTTTCATGTTATTGTTTTGTGAAGTGGTGATGACAATGGTTGGGATTTATAGTTATGATTTGATAGTGATACTATAGATGGAGTGTTGGATGCGTGTTTCTCTATTTGATTGTGCTTTCCTGGTCAATTTACAAATCTTTACCATGCTGATGAAGAAAGGGATGCAGATACCGTAATAGTTGAGCCATTTTTACTTAGTGGAACATATTTATGGCTATTGAATAACATGTTTTGCATTCCATAAATTAGAATATAAAAACTAATGGTTTTTCTTTTGATGATGGAAAGGAATGCATGATTTTTCAAATTTTTTCTACTTCATTGACTACGTGTTCAAAAGGGAAAACTAGGTAACTTTGGTGCACAATTTTTTAATATGTAGTGTTATGTTGTATCGATAAATAGTTCAATTAAGTTAATATCATTACAAATTATAAATATAAAATTTAAAATATTTAATTTCATAAAACCGTGCATAGCACGAGTTTCCGACTAGTAACATGAGTGCATGGAGCAGAGTGTTATTTTTGGAGAAGATTGGGGTTAAATGCATTTTGGCAAAATCTGAAGGGTTGTAAATGTTATTTATTCTACTATATATGTTACCTGTTAACACATTTATATTTATATTATATTTACCAAAAATCACTTACTATATTGTACACGTTAATATATATATATATATATATATATATATATATATATATAAAGATTTAATTTTTTTTTTTACATATAAACAATCAACTCAAACAATTAACAAAATATAATGAATTACTCCGTAAAATATTTTGTAAAAAAGGATGTTATAACGCACACAGATTAAAGAAGATCAATATATTACTGTACCATGTAAAAAAAGAAAAAATGAATTTGAACATTACACCTTGATTTGTGGTGGCATCTGCTAAAATACGCTAACAGGTATCTAGTGCATGTTACAACCAGTAGCCTGTAGAACGAATATGCATCCACGTCACGACTCCTAGTTAGCAAATATATATACATACACGGGCAGAATCCTTGTCGAACATGACTTACAACCTTCGCCAAAGTGTCAATAAGAGAATGAACTCGCCTCAGTGCTATACATCGAGTTATCACGAACATGACTTACAACCTTCGCCTAAAGTGTCAATGAGAGAATGAACTCGCCTCAGTGCCATACATCGAGTTATCACTTAAGCTGAAGTTTGGTCTCTCTTGGTTCCACTTTAAAATCTCCTTCGCATATTTTAGTGCTGTATCAACACTATCAGGCTCGAGCCCCTTCACCAGGGACACATACAACTTCCGCCCCGTAAGAGAAGAATAAAGCCTCTTAAACTTAACCGCTACGTAATGGGAGGCCAGCTGACCAATGGAGGGGTTATTATTAATGCCTTTGTTGTTGCCGCCAGAGCGATGACGGCTAATTACCGGATGAAAATCAGAGAACCAGTTACACCGAGTCAGTGGAACTTGTTCTATTTTCTCCTCAAACTGATCTAATTTGTTTAGTATCAACAAGAAGTCCATTTGCTCAAAAGTTGGATGGGTAACAATGGTTTCAAAAAGCTTCCTGCTCAATATCATCTTGTTAGTGAGACGACCATTTCCGTCAACAGAAAACTGATCATAGTCGCTCAAGGCAACACAGAACATGACCATTCCCACATCCTCTAACATTTCTAGCCACTTGCAATTTTCTCCTAGCCCTCTTGCATGTATTGTAATTAGTTGATACCTGTTAACCAGCCAAAGAGAAGAAAGCCCAGAACAGATCAGAAACCTTCTATAACAGCTCTATTCATGCCACTTTTTCCCCCAAAAAAGAAAAAACACAACATAGTATTTAAACACTGCCATATGAGGTCAAGTTCTAAGTACACAAATTTCCTTATTCGAATTCATATCAAAATTAGCCACATTGTTCAGATTTTTCTGACATAATTGAGATTTACTGTTGGAAATAATAGTCTTCCAGGCATTGGAAAGAAATTTATACATTAGAATGCACCTTTCTTACTAGAAACATAGGTAAACTTTTACACAGTTAAACCTGACTAAAATTGAATTTTGATAACACCTCTTTCTGATGACCATAAAAATGGATCTAAAACATCAAATGATAAAAATGGATCTAAGACACCAAATGATTTAAAAGCCAAAGCTGGTCATGGAGGGACATATGATTGCTAAATCACACTCATGCTTGTGGAAGGGAGGAACCTCCACTGTGTTCGCTAAACATGACAACAACTAGAACAGAGAAAACCGAAGCATAACATAAGCACTTTCCATAGCATCAGGTGGGAATAAACATTTCGTCAACTTCATAGGCATCTTACTAAAATCGCTAGAGTAGGTGTCATATTACTTATTCTCCTTTTAGTTTCTGGTGGTGTTTAGTGGTTGTGGTGTACTTGCCTTATAGCCATAGGCATTTCAGCAAAGTTAATACTTTACAAAAGCAAATATGATCATAACAGCAAGTGGGTTAATGAGGACTACACAGAACATGTCTCACACATAAGAAATAGACACGAATATTTTCACCTACCTAACAAAAGAATCATGTAGATCTGCGGTATCAACAGTTTCCTCAGGAGCTGATTGGGGAAATGAAAACTCCACACAAGCCAGTCCATTGGGTGAAGTAACTCCTTCAGCATAGAGAATATCTAAATCTGAGGGCTCATAATCAGTCCTCAGTATCTCAA
Source organism: Dalbergia cochinchinensis (assembly GCA_031216125.1). Taxonomy (NCBI): domain Eukaryota; kingdom Viridiplantae; phylum Streptophyta; class Magnoliopsida; order Fabales; family Fabaceae; genus Dalbergia; species Dalbergia cochinchinensis. Next base: position 29,867,081 of record CM062371.1, read on the forward strand.
CAGCCTAGACAAAGATTTTACATGTTAGAAACATTGTCTTTAAGCAGCACAAGATTCCCAAGCCACTAACCAAGCAATCTTTTTAAAGAGCAAACATATAGAAACGAAAAATATGAGAAAATAATATGCAACATGGTGCAGATATTTGCAAAAAAGCTGCTGATGAAACATTCTAATGGTTAACAGAAGGACATCAAGCTATTGAGTTTTGTTTGTTAACAGATGAATAAGCTAGCATTACCACAAGCCTAAAAATGAAGTCTGGCCAGTGAAGAAAGCATAAAGCATTTTCTTGGCTCATTTAGAGAGTATATTGACCTTACTGCTCCTCAAGCCAAATGAAACAGCACAACTGTCACGCCCTTTGGCCAAGGAAGGATCTTTTATAACAGTATGTAACTATATGAACAACCACCAATTCCTATTGTCACAAGCTTTGACCTTAGCAACTGGTATTGCTCATCTTTGCAGAAGACCCTAATTGATCACAGTTGAATTTGTTTGATATAATAAAAGGAATTTCCTGATTTTCCATAATTTGACAAGATACTTATATGGTACTTCAAATAATTACTCTTAATAACAAAATAACCACTATAAAAAGCCTCGTTTAAGCTGTGAAGAGTTGTCGTTCTTTTGGGATTTCTGTTACCCAGCTTTTTTAACCAAATTACCAGATTTCAGAAGATCCTGCCTAAGCACAAATTTACCAGCTTGAAATTCTTAAAGCTTGCCTTAATTAGTCGTTTCCGTTCATACTGTATTTCACACTTGTAAGAGTTAAAGAAATATTTATCTCTGCCTCTTAGTAGAGTATTCCATTATCTTCAGTAGTCACCAAATTCATCATATATTCCTTAATTCCTCCACCACCACCCAGTAAAAGATACTAAGTAAACATGTCAACGTCAGCTAAAAATAAGATGATAAGAGCACATGTACAAATTAAAATGTTACTAAAAATAAAATAAACAAAAGAATGATCTCATACCCGCTCTAAGAAATAACTAGCAACACTGGGTAGCATTTCTATTTCATTTCTTCTTTCATAGGTAGCCATAATGGCTGCATTACTCCACAATTCCTCAATCAATGGTGCATATTCACGAGTAGCAGCAGGAAAGATTGCATCAAGTTTGCCCAAAGCCATAGTTCTCAGTAGCCAATCAGAGAATGCTTTCAGCCTTGTGCCAATGGAATAAATTGTCTCGTTGTCACTTGTTGTACTAGCTTCTGTAGTGAACCACAATGGTACCAGCCAATCTTTTAGTACAAATGGACGGGCAAACTTTGACATCTAACACTACAGTATTTCCTATTTTTAGCGCACACAACACTAATTTGAGTAGCATGCCATAGTTTTAAACTACTATCTAGAAGTCATCATCATCAACAACAATGACAACAAAAGCCTTTTCAACAAAAAAATTATCCATAATGTGTCATACATGCACGATGACAATTTTTTGAATGTTCAGTTCACAGTTGTGACTTGGATGAAACATGGTAAGATATAATTATTCCAAATTCAAAGCAATAGAAATGGGTTCGGTTTACTGTGTTTCTTCCTTTTGAGGGGACTTAGTAAAAACTATGATCTATATATGAATACATTTGCTGCAAACCAATTGGATCAATAACTAGTGGTGCACATATGATGCATACTAAGTCATGTCTATGGTGCTTTAGAAGGAAGAAAGCTCTGCTACTGAGTCAAACCTCAATAAAAATGAACACATTTCAGTGTGAGGAGTGGAAAGAAGGAGAAGGATGATCATACCGGTCTTTTCAAGTACACCTGATTGACTTTTCTTTAAATTCCCCAGACTTTCTTCCTCAAAACGCTCTCGACCTTCAAGAAGTATGCCAAGATAGGAATACACATTGGTCTGAATGGTTAACTTTATATTTTCACGTTCATCTTTTGAGAAAGGGATGCTTTTGTAAAGAATCTTGGCCTGACATAACCATTTACAATTCTCTAAATACATTGATTTGTTTCCAGAAAATCAGTATGAAATAGGTAACTGTTGCCCATTTAACATATACAACTTATCACCAAACGGGATTAAAAACATCATAGCAACAGCAATATATAATGGGATTCGTCTTTGGTCCTCATATTGCTTGCGAACAGTACAATGGTGAGTGAGACCATTTTTGGGGGACTTACTGTTATACAATGAGGATTAAAGAAATGTATTTCTAACTTTCTATTGTTTTCCCTCTAACTTTCTATCATATCAGTGGTCAGGTCAGGATTCACGTATAAAATTTGGGGGACTGTTAATTCAAGAATGAGAATTTGCACCATGTACTCAAGTACAATCTTATTGTATTAAAATCCCTGTTATATAACTGTAAATCCCCCAAAAAATTGAACATCAATCTCCACTTCATCTCTTCAAAATCTTCTCCATATTCTTGAATACAAGCTCAAATAGAAACTAATTTATTTAGTCTCCATCACAAAACTAAAGTCCCTAAAATATTGCATTCTAGTCACCATTGTACCAGCAAAACTCACATTTGTGAGTAGTGATACTCTTAACATCTTTCTGTGAGGACCCTAGAATGATCGTATAATTATGACACTACGTTCATATTCATTTTATAAACTTCAGACTACTATCAAAATCATTTCTCATGCCATTTTTCTAAGTGACTTAAGAAAATATAATTTTATTAAGCACATGCTTACTGACCATATTTGTCTAATGCAATCCTCCAAACTAGGAAATTTCTAAAGCATTACACAATAAGCAGACAAAATTAGAAGACTCGACCATCAAATGAAAAACCACCTGCTTGAAAATAGTGCTTGTTCCCGAGCCACTGTAACCAACTAAGAGGAGTTTCTGAACCATTCCATTCTCGAGGTAGTCAGGAATTGTTCTGCTAACCAGACTGGAGAGTTGTTCCCCACACAAGCTTGAAGATTTAGAAGGAACTGGCAGGGACAGTAAAGCACATACAAGCTTCGTTGCAGCCTAACAAGTAAAATAGAAGTCAGTAATAATGCAAATAAACATTGGCGTGAAACAAAACAAGAGACAAATAGGCCCAAAATAAAATTTACCTTCCCCCATATATAGCCTCTTGTATTTTTCTGTCCCTCTTCTTGGTATGAACCGTCCTCATTGACCCAAAAATGTGGGTTACCAGCACACTGAACTCCTGCCAACTGCCAAACCAAAACTTCAACAACTATTTTCTAAACCACAAACAAAAACAAATTACACAATTTTTAAGACAGTCTTCGGAAAAAAAAATGTTTTCGCATGTAGTTATTGAATTTTCAACCTGCAACATCCGAAGCTCTACTTTTGTTATTTCCCGGCCATTAATGAAAACCTGCATGTTACCATTGCTAGCATCTGGCTTGATGGGACCCCCAACATTCAGATGGGGACTGATAATTCTAGAAGGCTTCTGTCCTTCCTGTGAAATCCACACAAAACAATCAGCATCCCCAGCAAATCTCCAACCAAAAGTCAACCATCACCATTCTGTCCATTCACATAAATGCATACAATACAACAAACAGAAAACCATACCTTCCCCCAAAGGCCGGATACTTTATCATACCAATAATTCCCCGGCTTCAATTTCTTTGGAGGGTTAGGACAGTTCTGCAACGTAACCAGCTCCTCAAAGGAAAGAGGGTTTCCATTAACACAAACATACTCAGGAGGAAGCTGATTCACTTCACAAAACCTCTCGGCCTTCATAATCTGCCTTACCTCCAACTCATTAAGCAACCTCTTGAGCATCCTCGAGCACTTCCCCAAACTGCCCCGCTTCGACTCATCAATTGGGTACCCAATGCAAGTAACACACTTTCTCCCTTCCGGCATCGAACCCATGGCTCTAAGAACACAATTCCCACAATACTTTGCATCGCAAACCAGGCACTCCTCCTTCTCCGTGAACCTGTTACCCTTGAAGCACCTGTAACACGATCCTTTCTTCGCTTTCGTCACGGGAACCGGCTTAACCGGTTCGCATTCCTCGCCCAAAGCATCACCATCACCACCCCCACCATCATTTACATCGAAAGTCACGACAGGTGTGCGTTTGAAATCACATTCACATTCGGGTTCGTTGCCGAAGTTGCAGTTCTTCAGAGAAGAGACCATAGACGATTCATAATCCAAACTCAACACGGACTCGGTGGAAGCCCAATTCGAATCGTTGAAGTCCAAACTCTCCTTCACGCGGTGCGAGTTTCTCAGCGAGAGCTCGCGCGAGTGTTCTTCGCTGCTCGACTCGCCGGCGTCATTGCACCTAGCGGCTCCGTCTTCGAAAGCGATCACCGAGGTTGGAGACACCGTCGTCTTGCCATTGCAGGCGTCGGCGTCGTTGCTCCGGGCGAAGGCAATCACCGAAGGCGTTTTGAGCTCGCTGGAGAATCTCGCGCTCCGGTTCTCCGGCGCCGGAAGAGGCTGCACCTCGGGCAGAGACACCGTGTCGGAGAGAGGGACCTGAACCACCGCCGCCGCCACCCGAATATTGTCGATGCTTATCGGCGCCGCCCGGGGAAGTTCGTAGGACGGCGGCGGCCCGGTGTACTCGACGGCGAATGAATACTCTGTCGCTGTTTCCGCCGGCCACATGGCTGCCATAGTTTCCGCGCCGAAACAAAATTGAAGAACAAAACCATCAAAAGGAGAAGCTCAGCTTAAGCTTCGTGCCAAAACCCGAAAATATTGAATTTTCAAAATAAAGGGAAACAATGACTTTTTTTTGTGTGCGTTACGATGTCTACTAGCTGAGAATGTGAGTGAAGAAAGAGAAAAAAAAAGGCCGAATTTCAAGTCCAAAGAAAGTTGAGTGTGAGATTTTCTCGTGAATGCAGAAACGGTCGAAAGTGTGTTTTTTCGTATATTATATTATAATTTAATAATAAGCCTGCGAATGGTGTTCAAATTCAAACTGGCGTAAACGGAATAGCAATTGAAAGAAAAACTTGAAAAATGAGACAGAGATAATAAAGGAGCAATGTGCAGTAGCTATGGATGTGATGGGAAAGGAAGGAAGAAAAAGACGGGGAAAAGAAAACGTCGATTGGGTGAGCCGTGGAATCTTTTCTTTCCTTCTTGAGCAAATGTTCAAGATGGTTTGTCTAAAATATATTGGGAGATTGGGAGATAAATTAATCTTTCGAAAGTTGAATTTCGTTAAAAAGGGTACAAATTATAGGTCTTTACAGTGCTTTTGTTTTAAATTGCACAGAAGTGTTGACATCTTTTCTAAAATGTGACTGACGAATTTGAGTTTTCTTAGGAGGTGTTTTGTCTCCTTTCTTTCATTTTTTGGTTTCCGGTTTTGTTTTGAGAGGGGGCTGTGAAGACCATGTGGGGTCGGAGCTGGCGAGAACTTTGTCCTTTTCTGCGCTGGTATCCATATTTTGGCGTTTGGCTGGTATCTATGTTTTGGCGTCCGGTTGGTATATAGCTATATAAGGTATAAACACAGAAAGGACCACCTCCCTGACTTGGCCCTGCGTTTTCAGTCAATAATTAAGGGAGAATAACTGCAGAATCATCTCCCAGGGGGTCTGCATGATGTTTCTATGAGTGGCTTGCGTGGCTGGCAGGAATACAGATGCTTTTCCTTGATAATCAGTCCTGCTACAAGATACTCAGCATTTTGAATAATACCCCCAGTCAATCCCTGCCAATGTCCACAGTGGAAAGCTTAATATATCAGATCGTTCGAGGAGCAAGAGCATCGTCAGGAGTTGTGTAACTAAGTATTAATTTGAAAATTTAGACAAAATTGAAAATCCCAAAGTGAAACAAAAATCTAGCAATTAATTTAATCGAATCTAATTGAAACTACTTCCTAACTAATTAACTTGAGATGGGCAATGGGAATAAAGTTGTCAAAGAGTTGCAGCTCGCGAGTCAACCCGACTCATCATTTTGGATGGTTGGATTAGTAAGATATTGAGTCACTTAAAAGTTGGTTAATTTGGCTTAATCCACTTAATCTATGGGTTAAGTGGGTCCAACTCATATAACTCACAGTTAAATAGGTTGACATGATTCATTCAATTTATTTTGTTAAAATCTCAACTCTTCTCTCTTATATTTAGTCAAGACTCACATACGTACCCCATATTCTTTTACGCTCTCTATTCCAAAAAAGAGAAAAATAAAATACTTTTTTAGGTTCACTCTCTCACCTAGGTAACTCATCACAACCGTATTCCTTCCTCTTTTTTTTAGCTTTTGAATAAATTTCAAAAATTTTAGATTTTCTTTTTTATCTTTTAATTACTTGGCGAACCAACCCGCATAACCCACCAACTCGAGTGGATAGAGTTGGGTTGGCATTCTCCTAACTTTCTAATGAAGTGGGCCAATCCGAATTCAATATTTCATCTCGCAACCCGCGATGGGCAAACCCACATGAGTATGGTTAACTCACTTTAACAGCTTTAAATGGGAATAGTCAATGGATCATAGAGAAATTTTTATATGCTTTTGGAGCACATTTATTCAATGCGTATTCCAGGAACAACCACAACCACAACCACACATCTTTTATTTTTTATATAAATTTTAAGCATTTTAAATCAAGATTGAACGATTATGTTTGTTTCTGGTACATGCATTAAATGTGCTTCAAGAACATGCAAGTATTTCTCAAGGATCATATTGTCACTACCTGATTTGGACACGTGACTGACACGTGAAAAATCTTATCTTCACGTAAGCCTTACGACCTATAGTCTGATCTATATGTATATTCCAATAGGAAAAATCCATTTAAAGCAGAATTTCATATTCTCCATGGAAATCACTTGTTCTTTGAAATCAAAATAATTATATCTGAAATTTCATAATCGATATCTAAAATCCATAATCATAATATCATTCATACCTAAAATGTAAATATGTCAACCACTCGTATCCAGTAGGTTTAGAAACAACCAATCATTTAAATACAAACCATAATGCGATCAAATATGCAAAATATAAAATATTCTCTATATGAATCAGGACTTCTGCCTGCAATGACACTGTAGCACTCTAAACTGAATCAAAATTGCTTCACTCAAGTGAAGCTCACTAGCTGAATTTCTATTGCTGCTGGAAAGTAGGAAGCTGGGAAGAATCCGCAGCAGCTGCTGAATCTGTATACAGGAGAAAGGAAAGGGGTGAGTTTTTATACAAAAACTCAGTAAGTGAATTCTCACCTGAAATCCCCTTCATGGGATATTAGGGAAACAATGCAACATGTCAACAACAACAACAATAATAATAATGATAGTAAGGTTCTAAAACATTTGTGCTTATATTTAGGAATTCAAAATCACAAATCTCTTTATATTAATTCAACAGTATCCTAATAGAGAAACAGAAATCTCTGTATGAAATTATACCAATATATCTGGGTGTTACGTATCGCCATCCCCAGTGTATCATCAAATTCTCTTACTATAAGTCTCGAGTCACATCTGGGCATTACGCATCGCCGTCCCCAGTGTAACAAAGATTTCTCAATTTGCTCTAGTCCGGGATTACTTGGTACCAAGGTTAACGGATTAACTGCCGTTAACAGACAGCCTTTTTTTTCTATAGCTACTACCAGCTCAACCAAAATCTTATTTCCTTTCTCTATATTTCATAAAGTCTTCTATTCTAGGGTTCAAGGACTCCATCATATAAAACAACCATTCTGGAAAATATACCATCATTATAAACATTTCTGAACAATTATAATCAAAGTTCAATTCTCTGTAAACATATTTAAATAACAACGGTCCCATGGTTTTCAGAAATCATATAGTTCATGCCATTTGAAAACTATGTTCTCATAAGCTTGATAAATCAATAGAAATCTCTAAATCTCTTTGCAGTAATCTCTAAAAGTACAATATAAACTCTGTTTTCATGAAAATAACTCTAATGAAAAATATAGAGATCACAAGTGTGAATCCACTCACCTGGAGTGGTAGAACAAAAAGTGTAACGCCCCGATTTTCTGTCTGAATGGAAAATGAACAAAATGCCCCTGAGGTCATTTTTGGCCTGAAATTCGAGGATGGCCGGCCCGACAGTCCTCGAAGGGCCAACTCAATGTTTGAAGGGGATTGAATGACCCTTGAGTGGTCTCGGAGGCGAAAGTCTCATTTTCTGCAGTTTCAGGTCAAAATGACCAAAATACCATAGCGTTTTACATAGGTAAAGGTGCCGTTTGAGCCCGAAACTTTCCCCGAAGGTTTAAAACAATGTTTTTACATGTTTAAAAGCATCTGTTTGAGTCCCGGTGGTCCCGGACAGTTTTAGTGCAAAATTATGATTTTGCCCCTAGAATAGTATTTTTGAGCTTAATGATGTAATTAAGCAAACCTAAGCAATATTAGGCTCTAATCGAAGATTAATTAATTTCCATAATTAATCTAGAGTCAAAATAAGCTACTAAAATTTATTAGAACCTAAAATTGCTTAGATTAGATTTAAATCTCTTTTTAAAACTCAAGATTTCACTCTTGAAATCTTGAATAGTGTTTTCTCTCTCCAATTCCTTAAATCAAGAAATTGTGTCTAGAATTGTTTATGCACTAAAATGAGTCTATAACTCACTAATGATGCAAGACCACTCCTTAAATATGTTTTGACAACCTTGATTACCTATTTTCTCACCTAAACACTTTCTTACAAATTCCTAATCTTAATCCTAATCAAAGATACACCTAAATACAACTCTAAACCACAATTAAAATGCAAGAAAACCCTCCCCCATGGCTGATGCACTTTCGGCTTTCTCTCTCTCATTTACATCACATGTTGATTTGTTTCTCACTCAAAGAACCATACTTGAGCCATACCTTGAACCATACCTCAAGATCACAACATCTTACCTCACGGAACTCATGGGGCTGCGCTTCATGGCCGAAACCTTCCCTCCCTCCTTGCACCTTGCATTTGTTTCATTTCTCTATAAATAGCATGCTTGGGTGAACTTGCATCATTTTGGGTTTATTTGCTAAGTGTAAGTTTTCAAAGAGCACTTCAAAGTTTCCTTTTTCTCTCAAGTTCAAGTGTTCAAGTTCTTCAAGTTCTTCATCCTCTTCTCTCATCCCAATCTTCAAATCACTTGGTAGGGATTTTCTTTGAAGTATTTCTTTTGTTTAAGTTCTTACTCTAGTTATGTGTTTATGGTTTCTCTTGAGTCTTTCTTTAGAACTTCTTTCCCTCTCCTTTTTCTTCATCATTTTCGGCCATGGGCCTTGAGGACAAGGGAATGAGAGCTTGATGATGAGGTTTCATGGTGGTGATGTCCATCACTTGAACAATCTCTAAAGCTTGATCTTTGTTCTCAAGTTAAAGATGTTTTCTTTTATTCTTTCTTCTTGTACCTTGAAACCTTTCACTTTGATGATGCTTTAAAATGGTTACATGAACTCAATGATGAGGACTCATGATGTTGGTGTTAATGCATCACCAAGATCATGATCTCTAGAGTTTCAAACGTTTCCTCTTCTTCTTAAAAGTTTCGGTTCCTTTTCCTTTTCTTTCTCCACATTTTCGACCATGTTGGCCAATAAGGTTCACAATGGCTTGATGATGAGAGCTTCTAGATGATGACTATGTGTTCATCACAATGAGGCCTCTAGAGCTTGAGTTTTAATGAAAATGTTATTTATGACTTCATTTCAAGGAAAGAAACTTTGTGTTCTAAAGAACCCTTGAAGTTCACTCTTGTCTTTACTTTATCTTGTCATGATAAGTTTGGGTTGAGGTTTAAGTTTCTTTAAAGTCTTGTATGAGCTCTAATAAGAAATAAAATGGACTAGCATTCATATTTAAATTCAAGCTTATGCATTACATATTTACTTTGAGCTTTGCATTCATATTTATTTTCCAAGCCATCACTTAAAGTTAAAGGATAAAGAATGGATTGCATCTCATATTTACATTCTTGTCTAGCATATTTACTTTTCATCACTAAAGAACGTAAAGATTTAAAATGAGAACTTGCACTATCACCTAACTAAATCTCAAAGCCTTTCTATTTCGGCCTTAAAGTCAATTGTTGCTGGGCTTAGAGCACTAAAATAAAGAAATAAACTTGCATGGCATATTTATTTCAAGCCTTGCATATTTATATTTCAAGTCTTGCATATTTATTTCAAGCCTTGCATATTTATATTTCAAGTCTTGCATATTTACTTTAAGCTCTCACTTTACTTTGTAATGAAGAATAAAAAATGAGGTGCATAGCATGTTTAAATTATGTCAACACCTAAGAACCTTAGAGCTCAAAGACTTGCCCATTTTATCTCAAGTTAAAGTTTTACGTGGGAACATTCTTTGAAAGCATAATTTCAGTCACATAGTGATGATGAGCTTGGAATGAGTTTCATCTAGCTACGAGGGCCAACAATCTAAGTTTTACGACTTCCTTTAAGCCTCATGAACTTTATGAAATTAAGACCAAATAAGATTTATGAATTTAATTCTCTTTTAAGGAGGGATCAAGTGGTCACTGACCTAATGATGTTTTTAGCCTCTTTTACAAAATAAAATGGTTTGCAAAAGAGTTTTAGAAGTCCTAAAAATGATTCCAAGAGAAACTAGCAACTTATATGCTTTAGAAATATCAAGTTATGCATCTTTTTGGGTCTTAATGTTTTGGTTCTTCCATGATAAGTTTGCTGCTGTATGATGATGTTTTGATGTGTTAAAATGTGTGAAAATTATGTATGATGAAGTAGGAACATTTCTATGCATGATAGGAAGGAAACTAGCTTTCTAGAAAAACCGTAAAGTCAAGATTTAGCATAGTTTTAACCCATTTATTTTTGGATACTGTCCAAACTATTTCAATGGGAATATAATCAGATTAGGGTTGTTTAATCATGGAAAATTTGGTTACATTTGAAGTAGGATTGAATTTTAGCATCTATAGAGAAACTAGTAACTAGAAAATCGTAAAATTGTAATTCTAGAACTCTTAGAACATTTAATCTTTATAATCTGTCCAGCGACCTCATAATACAGTAAACATGGTTTATAATTAGTTCTTAGACATAGGAATGTCTCATAATTGGTTTAGGTTTAATTTATAGCGCCTTAGGCGAAGACGGAACCGAGAAAGGGTCTAAGACGTAAGTGCTAGAACCCGTAATTGTAAGTTTATAATTCTGCCCCCTAAGGAATGAAATTGACCAGATTTATTAAGGAGCATAAATAGTAGTAATATTTGTTAGAAGAGAATCCTTAGGTGTATAAGAGGTTGATAGAAAATGATAGATAAATTACATCACAAGTTTAAAGCCCGTAAGGGTCAAAACATAATGTACCGTAGGACCAAGAGCATAATGAATTTCTAATGTCGCTTGTGAACGTATGAGAATGATTATGTGAATGCATGGAATTATGATGGAGGATGCATGTTTGATTATGTGGCATAAAGTAAAATTTGGAAGAAATTCGGCATGCTGTTGTTATGTCGTCGAATTTCTGACAAATTTGGGGACTTAGAAAGTTTTTGAAAACCTATGAGATTTTTATTTATGAGGTACTAAGATGAGTTCTCGGATGACACCGGTTCGGCCGAGCACCTCCAGAGAACTCATGTGACATCGGTACCAAGATGAATTCTTGGGTGACACCGGTTCGGCCGAGCACCCCCAAGAAATGCCCCCTAGCCCGTACTGGATAAGTCGGGATTATGTTTACGATTATGTTACGCTTATCGGGATTGATAAGTAAGAACTAGTGATGACTAGTTAAGGTATGAGCTCATAACCTAGAGATGTGACACGTTTTGGGTGACACCGGTTCGACCAAGCACCCCCCCATAGCGATTGTCTTTTAGGGTGGCCTATGAGGAAGTAAAGTATGATGTTTATGTCACAAAGTTTCCCATATGAGAATTTAATTACCACTTTATGCCACTATTATGATATTCTTAAAGTTACGATGATTATCCTTGCATTAAGTACAACCATGCATACATTCTTTAATATGTTGCATCCATGTCATTAAGAATCATGCTAAAATGAACGGACCTTGGCTAATTATGTTTTAAAACCTAAAAATAGACTTAATGCATGCTCACTTATTTTGTATACTAAACCCAAGGTTCCTGAGGACGTAGATGATGACTTAATGCATGCTCACTTATTTTGTATACCACTTTATGCCCTACTGAGATTCTTTAGCAAGATTCTCACTCCCTTTACCTCTTTCTTTCCGTCATGTCTTCAGATGGCGACGTTCATGGTTTTTGTGGACACCCCGACGTGGGAGGTGCACTATGATCCGGAACACGGATCATACCATTTTGAGGGACAGTGCGCGGTGCGAGTCTTCATGTTCGTAGGACGTCCCTTCGCCCACCCCGTGCATACCCATCGCTTCTCCCCAACAGCACCCTACGGCGACGACGAGCGGGTTTTTGAGCGCGCACGTACGCATAACGAGAGAGTGCTCCGCATGCACACCGCCGCCTCAGCCATGCGTGACTATCCCGACTACGTTCCCCAGACTTACTTCTCGGAGACCGACCCGTCGGAGGACCCACCTACACATCTATACAGTGAGAGCTCCGCCCCCACTCTACCACTGATGAGAGAGGACAGTGAGGATACCGTGACTTAGCCACGGCTCGCACGACGACCGGATATGCGGCCACATCGCGGGGGTCACTCTTGATCCCTGTTCCGCCTCTATATGCCAGAGGAGCTCGCCCAATTTCTCGGATATGTGCCTCGCTCCTGAGATGGACGTCAGTAGGAGGTGACGTACGACCGATGGAGTACCCGGGTAGAGCACACACCACTTAGATGAGGATGGACCTCCTTTTGTTTAGAGGTTATCCCTTTAGTTGCACTTGGGTAGGGGAGTTGCCTTTATGTTTTCCGTCGTACTTTCCTTTGTATTTCCTTTTTAGTTGTATCCGTTCATGATGTACTAAACTAAGCCCCACTCTCCATGAGTGGGCATATCATATTATATATAAATATGCAGTTCAGTTTTATTGTGATGTGCCTTTACTTGCCTTATGTTATGATGAGATGTTTGCTTTATTTCCATCCATGCTTTATTGCTCATCGTGTCGCGCAGCTCTCACTTTGCTTTTATAAATTCAAAAAAAAAATTTACCAATATTTCCGCTAAGTATTTTACAGTAAAGAGGAGACTATGACGTAACCGACTAATGATTAACCTAAATATGTTCTAGAGTATTGGGTTAAAAATTAGGATGTTACAAACAGGATTGACACCAACAAGGCCTTGGGAGTTGGAAATGGTGCCACTATCTGCCAATAAAGCAATAAAACTTGTAACATCCTAATTTTTAACCCAATACTCTAGAACATAATTAGGTTAATCATTAGTCTGTTACGTCATAGCTTCTTTATTACTTTAAAATACTTAGCGGAAATACTGGTAAATTTTTTTTTTGAATTATAAAAGCAAAGTGAGAGTCGCGCAACACGATAAATGATAAAACGTGATTAAAAGTAAAGCAATCATCTCATCATATCATAAGGCAAGTAAAGGCACATCACAATCTCATTGAACTGCATAATTATATATATATATATATATATATGTATATATGATATGCTCACTCATAAAGAGCGAGACTTAGTTTAGTACAACTGGAATGAAAATACATGGAAACGAAAGTACAACAAAGGTGATAAAAGAAACTCTCCTAACTCTAGTGCGCCTACAAATGGATAGCCCCAAAGACAAAAGAAGGCTTTCCTAGCCCAGTCGAGCTCGAGCGCCAGAACCGCAACGGTCGTCTCCTATTGCAGGCCTCTCTGGAAAAGGAGGGATGTACCCGATCCACTGGGCGATCTCGGCCGGGGTGGCAATACGCTGCATCGGTCGGACGTGAGCTCCACGGCGGGGAGTCATCCTCACCCGTCCTCTACGTACTGGATGAGTGACGGAAGCCTCGCTACCCTCCCCTACGTCCATCGGCACAGTGGGGGAGGATCTCTCGGAGGGTACCTGAGTGGCAGAATCCTCCAAAGGGTCCGTCTCGGAGAATGATGAGGGCGAGCGGGGTACATACTGTGGGTAGTCCTGGATGGCAGAGGCCGTCAGTGGGGTGCGGCGGATCCGCTCCTCTCGAGGATGTGCGTGCTTGAACACGAAGTCATCGTCATAGGGTGAGATAGGAGAAAATCAATGGCTATGTACGGGGTGATTAAAGGGCCATCCAACGAACATAAACACTCGGACGACGCAGCGGCCCACAAAATGGTATGACCCGTGGTCCGGATCATGATGTATCTCCCAAGTTGGGGTGTCCACAAAAACCACGAACGTCGCCATCTGAAGACATGACGGAAAGAAAGAGATAGAGGGAGTGAGAATCTTGCTAAAAAATCTCAGTAGGGTCTCCTACTACCTAGGTGTCATCATCTACGTCCTCAGGAACCTTGGGTTTAGTTATACAAAATAAGTGAGCATGCATTAAGTCCATTTTTAGGTTCTAAAACATATTTTAGCCAAGGCCCGTTCGTTTTAGCATGATTCTTAATGTCATGGATGCAAGCATATTAAAGAATGTATGCATGGCTCTACTTAATGCAGAATAATCATCATATATTTACGAACATCATAATAGTGGCATAAAGTGGCAAGTAAATTCTCTTTGTGACATAATCATCATAACTTCCTCATAGGCCACCCTAAAAGACAAGCGCTCTGGGGGTGCTCGGTCGAACCGGTGTCACCCAGAACGTGTCACATCTCTAGGTTATGAGCTCATACCTCAACTAGTTGTCACTAGTTCTTACTTATCAATCTCGATAAGCGTAACATAATCATAAACATAATCCCGACTTATCCAGTACGGGCTAGGGGGCATTTCTTGGGGGTGCTTGGCCGAACCGGTGTCACCCAAGAATTAATCTTGGTACCAATGTCACATGAGTTCTCTAGAGGTGCTCGGCCGAACTGGTATCATCCGAGAACCCATCTTAGTACATCATAAAAATTTTCATAGGTTTTCAAAAACTTTCTGAGTCCTGAATTTGTTAGAAATTCGGCAGCATAACTGTGGCATGCCGAATTTCTTCCAAATTCTTCTTTATGCCACATGAGTCAATCAAACATGCATCCTTCATCATAATTTCATGCATTCACATAATCATCCTCATACTTTCACAGGCAACATTAAAAGTTCGTTATGCACTTGGTCCTACGATATTTTATGCTCTGACTCTTACGGGCCTTAAACTTGTGATGTAGTTAACCTATCATCTCCTATCAAACTTTATGCACCTAAGGGTTCTCTCTTATCAAATCTTATCATTTATTTATGCTCTCTATTAAATCTGAACGATATCATTCCTTAGGGGTAACGTTATAAACTTATGATTATAGGGTCCTAGAACTTGCGTTTTAGGCCCTTTCTTGGTTCTGTCTTCGCCTAAGGCGCTATAAGTTAAACCAAAACCAATTATGAGTCATTCCTATATCAAAGAACTAATTATAAACCATGTTCTCTACATTATAAGGTTGCTGGACAGATTCTAAGAATTAGATGTTCTAAGAGTTCTAGAATTACAGTTTTCTAGTTACTAGTTTCTGCATAGGTGCCAAAATTCATTCCTACTTCAAATGTAACCAAATTTTTTATGATTAATCAATCCTAATCTGATTATCTTCCTATTAAAATATTTTGGGCAGTGTCCATAAATAAATGGGTTTAAATTATGCTAAGTCTTGACTTTACGGTTTTCCTAGAAAGCTAGTTTCTTCCCTAACTTACATAGAAATGTTCCTACTTCATCATACATAATTTTTACTCGTTCAAACACATCAAACATCATCACATGGCAGCAAACACATCATGGAAGAACCGAAACATTAAGTTTCCAAAAGGTGCATAACTTGATATTTTCTAAAACGTATAAGTTGCTAGTTTCTCTTGGAATCAATTTCAAGACTTCTAACACTCTTTGCAAACCATTTTATTTTGTGAAAGAGACTAAAACACATCCTTAGGTCAGTGACCACTTAATCCCTCCTTAAAAGAGTGTTAAATTCATAGAACCTTATTGGTCTTAAACTTAAACAAAATCATGAGATTTAAAAGGACTCTTAAAACTTGACTTATTGGTCTTTGAAGCTAGATGAAACTCATTCCAAGTTCATCATCATTTCATGGCCAAAATCATGCATTCAAAGAATGCTCCCTCATTAAACTTTAACTTGAGATAAAATGGGCAAGTCTTTGAGCTCTAAGATCTTTTAAGTGATGACATAATTTAAACATGCTATGCACTTCATTTTTATTCTTCATTACAAAATAAAGTGAGAACTTAAAGTAAACATGCAAGACTTGGAATATAAATATGCAAGTTCATTTCTTTATTTTAGTGCTCTAGGCCCAGCAACAATCGACTTTAAGGCCGAAATAGAAAGGCTTTGAGATTTAGTTAGGTGATAGTGCAACCTCGTTTTAAATCTTTACGTTCTTTAGTGATGAAAGGTAAATATGCTAGACAAGAATATAAATATGAGATGCACCCCATTCTTTAGCCTTTAACTTTAAGTGATTGCTTGGAAATTAAATATGAATGCAAAGCTCAAATTAAACATGTAATGCATAAGCTTGAATTTAAATATGAATGCTAGTTCATTTTATTTCTTATTAGAGCTCATACAAGACTTTAAAGGAACTTAAACCTCAACCCAAACTCATCATGACAAGATAAAGAAAAACAAGAGTGAAACCTCAAGGGTTCTTTAAACATAAAGTTTCTTTTCTTGGAATGTAAACATAAATAACATTTTTATTAAAACTCAAGCTCTAGAGGCCTCATTGTGATGAACACATGGTCATCATCTAGAAGCTCCCATCATCAAGCCATTGTGAACTCCCTTGGCCAATATGGCCGAAATCTTAATGAAAGAAAAGGAAGAAGAACCGAAATTGTTGGAGAAGAAAAGAAACATTTGAAACTCTAGAGACCATGATCTTGATGATGCATTAACACCAACATCATGAGTTCTCATCATTGAGTTCATGTTAGCCATTTTAAAACATCATCAAGTGAAAGGTTTCAAAGTTCAAGAAGAAAGAACAAAGAAAACATCTTTAACTTAAGAACAAAGATCAAGCTTTAGAGATTGTTCAAGTGATGAACATCATCATGAAACTCTCATCATCAAGCTCTCATTTCTTTGATTCACAAGCCTCATGGCCGAAAAACAAAGAGGAGTGGAAGAAGAAAAGAAGTTCTAAAAAGGATTCAAGAGAAACTATGAACACCTAAAGAAATTAAGAACTTTAAATGAAAGAACTTTTGAAAGAAAATCCCTACCTAGTGATTAGGAGGTTGGAATGAGAGAAGAGGATGAAAAACTTGAAGAACTTGAAGACTTAACTTGAGAGAAAAAGGAAGCTTTGAAGTGTTTCTTTGAAAACTTACACTTTGCAAATGAACCCAAAATGATACAAGTTCACCCAAGCTAGCTATTTATAGAGAAATGAAGCAAATGAAAGGTGCAAGGAGGGGGAGGGTGTTCGGCCATCAGAATGGAGGGAGCCCATGCGTTCCATG
The DNA here is from genome assembly GCA_031216125.1 of Dalbergia cochinchinensis. NCBI lineage: Eukaryota > Viridiplantae > Streptophyta > Magnoliopsida > Fabales > Fabaceae > Dalbergia > Dalbergia cochinchinensis. Next base: position 29,884,641 of record CM062371.1, read on the forward strand.
AGGTGAGATAATGTGGTCTTGAGGCATGGTGAGGTATGGTTTAAAGTATGGTGAGGTATGGTTCAAGGTATGGCTTCAAGCATGGTTCTTTGAGTGAGAAACAATTCAACATGTGTGGTAAATGAAAGAGAGATTTTCGAATGTGCATCAGCCATGGGGGAGGGTTTCTTGCATTTTAATTGTGGTTTAGAGTTGTGTTTAGGTGTATCTTTGATTAGGATTAAGATTAGGAATTTGTAAGAAAGTGTTTAGGTGAGAAAAATGGGTAATTAAGGTTGTCAAGACATAATTAAAGAGTGTTCTTGCATCATTAGTGAGTTATAAATTCATTTTAGTGTATAAACAGTTCTAGACACAATTCCTTGATTTAAGGAATTGGAGAGAGAAAATACTATTCAAGATTCCAAGAGTGAAATCTTGAGTTTTAGAAAAGAGATTTAAATCTAATCTAAGCAATCTTAGGTTCTAATTAATTTTAATAATTTATTTTGACTCTAGATTAATTATGAAAATTAATTAATCTTCGATTAGAGCCTAATATTGTTTAGGTTTGCTTAATTACATCATTAAGCTCAAAAACACTATTCTAGGGGCAAAATCGTAATTTTGCACTAAAATTGCCCGAGACTGCCGGGACTCAAACAGATGTTTTGAAACAAGTAAAAACATGGTTTTAAACCTCTGGGGAAAGTTTTGGGCTCAAACGGCACCTTTACCCGTGTAAAACGCTATAGGGGTATTTTGGTCATTTTGACCTGAAACTGCAGAAAATGAGACTTTCACCTCCGGAACCACTCAAAGGTCATTCAATCCGCTTCAAACATTGAATTGACCCTTCGAGGACTGCCGGGTCGGCCATCCTCGAATTCTGGGCCGAAAATGACCTCAGGGGCATTTTGGTCATTTTCCACTCAGACAGAAATTCGGGGCGTTACAAAACTAAAACTCTAAATCAATCTCAAAATAACCTTGTTCTAACCCTTAACAAGGGTGGAAGAACTTGATGACCTAAGAACAAGGAGGAAATCAAGATCAAACCCTAAGAACAAGGAAGAATAGAGGAAATAGGAAGCAAAACTAGTAGAATCTCTTACCTTTAAGCCTTGCAAGTGAAAGATTGGAGTTAAATTGATGAAAATGGAGTGAGAGAGAGAAAGGAGATGGGGGTTTTGAGTTTTAGGGGGTGAGGGTCATGTTTTGTGTTTTGAAACCCGAAATGGGGGATTTTATCACTCTATTGACCGCCTAGGCGGTCCCCTCTCTAGCTGCCGCACCACCTTACTTTCTGTTAACTGTTACATTTACTAATGTCCTTATTTATTTTACTCTCTATTAACTTTAAAACATAAATATAAATAAGGAAATATCCCCTATTTAGATTCAAATAAAATATCAAAAAAATCAAAATTCCAACAAATCAGAATCCAAATTTTGGGTTTTAGTTCAAATCTGGGAATTTTCAAGATTTTCTAAACTTGTAGTCTAAAAACGAAGCATCTAAATGCTTTGTAAAATTCATTAAAAATCACCCTTCAACTTATTTTCCTCTTAGGAACAATAATCGGGACTTTTGATCCCAAGAATATAGTTATATCATATAGCCCTCCAAGAATGTGTAGGATCTAGACTTACTGAAATTCAGAACTCGAATTTGCCTAACAACACATGTACAACTCTAAGCTCTCCTAGGTGACAGTAATACCTAGGGTGTTACACATATGCTAGAGTTTTGATTCACCTAATTGATTTTAGAAAAATCTTTAATGTATGATAAAATTTAACAACAAACTTGCATCACAATTATTTTCTTTCCCTATTTTAATATTTTAATGTTGTTGGGCTCACTCCCTTGTTTTGACTTCTTCTATATCTATAACTATGTTGTATATTTATTGTCATATTTATGTTGTACACGTAACATCTCTCTTATTTTTATGGGAATATGTGATCTGCAAAATGTTTTTACATTATGAACATTAGGAATGAAAGAACATTGACCGTGAAATTGATCAAAAAGGGATGTGTACCCTTCTAATGCAATGATCACACTGTCGAGGTAAGGGGCCAGATTCATGTTCTTTGTCATCGAGATGGGGCATTAACTTAACTTCACCTTGCTACTCCATTCCTCCAGCCATTGTAAACAATTGCCGCTTCGTGGTAGCCAAAGTGTGTGAATGTCTAATTTCGCATTTAATCACCCATTCTTTCATTTTCATAAACCTTTTGTTTTTTCACTGCTTCATTTTCATAAACCTTTAATTGTATCTTTTAATTTTCAATTATAGATCAGATTAAAAATGGATAATCGGGTTTACAAGTCTCGATTCATAAGTTTTCAAAAATTTAAAATATATAAATTAATAGACAAAACAAAAATAAATAAGTCAAGGAGCATTACATATTGTAGTAAGGATGCAACTTGGGTCATATATCAAGGAGACTACGTCATTTAGTTGGAAATTTGGTATTTTTGGAGAATTAAATTAAAGCACTTAAAAATAATTACTAATGAATGTAGAATTAAAGGTACTAGTGCAAGGTATTCCTAGGATTGGAATTAACTATCACAGACAAAATATTGAGTGGCTATTAGTAATCACTTACTGATAATTATACTAGTGATCGATCGACCTCTAAACTTTGACCAATAACTAGTAAATGGGATCCCAATTTAAAATAAATTCCATTGATTTAATGTACTAATTGCCATAGCCTAACCGCCAATCAGAAGGTTAATTCTAATATTCTCCGTCAAATATAAACCAATTAATCAATCAATTTATGTGCAAAAGGTTTCTATAAATGACGATCACCAATTTAGTTATTTGAATAAAAATAGTAACAATTGTCATAATAATTATAAGAATAGATCCACTCAAGAGCATTGAGAAAATTAATGCATTCAATATAAAAGAAAGTCTCAATTATCATCCCAATTCATCCGGAAACCTTTTACATTAGTAAGGAAATCTGCTCCTCAATCTCTAGAGGATTACAATAATGAAATTAAAAATGTACCTAAAGACAATAACAATAATCCTTTTGAAAATCCCCAAGAACAAATTCAATTCACCAAAACAAACCCTAGAGAAAGAAGAGTAGAGAAGAAGAGGCAGAGAGATGTAGAAAAAGAGATAGAGAGAGAATCCTAACTGCAAAACTTCAGATTTCAAAACTAGGGTAAAAGTCTGTACAATTCCCTTAAATACTACCATCTGATATGGTCGAAGTGAGGCCCAAAACAAAGTTAATTGTCTATAATCTGCGCAGTCGCATGTGTAATGCCCCAATTTTTTACTGTTATGTGAAAATTACCAAAACACTCGTAGGTAATTTTTTTGGCACGTAATTCGAGGTTGAATAATCCTCAATAAAGGAATATAACATTAGAAAAATATTATGGGAGATTTGAATAGCGATTTGTGTAAAAGTCGCAAACCCCAATTTTTCTGTACATGTAAAATGACCAAAATGTCCTTGAGGTCATTTTTACCTAGAAAATCAAAGATTAGATTATTTTTGAGAGGTTAGTTTAATGCTTGATGGAGATTATATGTGCCTTAGAGATAAAAATCTCAATTCTCAATTTTTACCGTACATTAAATTACCGTTTTACCCCTGCAATAATTTTTTATGAAATTGTGTAATCTTTGAATTCGGTTTTCACCTAAAAGTTCAAAATGTCTATTTCAGGTATAATTTGAGCATGTCTAGTAGTTACAGGGAGTTTTTACGTGAAATTATCATTTTACCCCTAGTTGTGCTAAATGAGTTTCTTATGTAATTAAGGTAATATTAGGCTCTAATTCAATTCGAGTTATTTTCATTCATTAACCTTGGGTTAAAAATAATTACTAGAGGTAATTAGAGTCTAAGAATTGTTTAGGAAAATCTAATTTCCTTTCTTAATTACAAAAGAGCTCATGAAACCTATAATTTTAAAGATTAGGGTACGTTTAATGTATTTACTTTCTTTACCTTGAGGTTAAAACTTAAATTACTAATTGATTTTCAACTCAATTGAGATTAACTCTATTATAGTGTAAGATTATCCTTTCACCTAGTCTTGAGTCATCTTACACACCTAGTTTTACCATTTACACAAAATTACTAATTCTTAAATCTACCATCTAATAAAATAAGCTATCCTACATGTCCTACCATGAATGAAAGAATAAAACTTGTCCCCCATTATTCCTTGAATCAGTCGTGACCTCCATGCCACAATGATGCCAATATTTTATTTTTGCTATCAATAAAGATAAACAAGAATACATCATTGCCTTACCTTATGCTTTGTTGGAGTTGTCTTGCTATTTATTTATCAAAAAATTTGCTACATTACAACCATGATGGCCATGGTTTTTCAGCTCTTTGCCACCATTATATTTTAATTTTTGTAAAGCCTAAGGCACCCTAAAACATATCATAACAATAGCATGTGCTCTTTGAGTTGTCTCGTAATTTTTTTTGAGCAAAAATTCTAATGGTATTTTAGCTTTGTGCAGCAGCCTCCATACCCCCATAATGCCTCCATTTTATTTTATTATCAAAGAATTAAGCACTCAAATAACATCATGATCACACCATGTGTTCTTTGAGTTGTTTTGCATTATTTTTGAGCAAGAATTCTGCTTCATTTACAGCCATGAAGGCAGCGGCCAACCTTCCCCAAATGTCTTATAAATATGTGTTTTTCCAAAGCCTAATGTCCACACAAACACTCTTAGCCTTAGCACTTGCTTACTTGATAGTTTCCCTACTCAAAATTTGCTGAAAGTTCTCTAATTCCCTCAAGACTTCAAGCTTTCTTCTTCTTCCTCATTTACATTCAATAGACTCCATTCTCAACCTTTAATCAAGCTCTAAACCTCAAGCGTATACATTCTAACCATAAATCAACTCCTAAATGCATAACTTTTCCATTATCAAACACAAAAAACACAAGAAAAATCCTTCCACCATTTCATCTTCACTTCACGAAATTTATACCATCACTAAGGTCAGAATTTGTCTTTGATATCTCATAGAAGATCAAGCTTTTTATTTAATAAACAAGAAACAACTTGGTAGGGATTTATTTCATGTTCTTCCTTTATATTTTCGGTTTTATGACTTAATAATGACCATGGCTTGATGATGAGGAATCATGGTGGTGGTTATGAATCCATCATTTAAATGACCTCTAAAGCTCAAGGTTTAATTCTTGATATCAAAAGATTAATGAAAGAATTGCTAAATCTTGAGTTTTATGCTTAATGAGACATAAAAATGAACTTGCATCTATATTTATGTTATAAGTTCTTGCACATCATATTTATATTTCAAGCTTTGCATAATCATGTTTATATTTCAAGTTATCACTTTAATTCTTGAAGATAATGATATGAACTTGCATATTCATATTTATATTTCAAGTTATCACCTAAATCATAAAGACCTAAAAAGGAATTTGCATCTTCATATTTATATTTCCAAGTTATCACTTTATAATGATAATAATAAGATTACAAGACAAGTTTATGATTCTGGTCATTACTTAAATCCTAAAACTCAAGACTTGCTTCTTTTATCTTAAATGAAAATTTTAATCAGGAACACTTCTCATCTATATGTTTTTTTTTGGCTCTCATATAATTCTGATTTAAAGCTTGTTATATCTTATTTTTAGATATGAATGTTGTCTTTAAGATATAGAAAGAAAATTTTGAAAGACTTAGAAATTGCAAAGGATTAAAAACATGGTTTTTCTCATGATTTTAGATGCTAAAATTTTAGTTTCTGATATGATCTTTTAGAACTAGAATGGTTATTGAATTATGATGTTTATATGAGTCTAAATCACTAATAATTGTTGTAAAAATTGTTTTTAGTGTTTTAGGAAAAACTAGCAACTAAAAAGGATTAAAATTGTGTTTTTATGAAGCTTTTAGAAGGCTAATTTTTCTGGTACTGTTTGATACTGTTCACCACTGTTCATTAATGTTTACACACATGAGAATCATTGAAAATTGTTATAAAAATTGTTCTTAGCATTTTGGGAAAGTCTAGTAACTAGAAGCATCAAAATTGTGATTTTATGAAGCTTTGAGAGATTAATTTTTTGATTCTATTCAAGGGTTGTTCAAGGCTGTTCATGTTGTTCACATACTTAAAAATTACTTATATTCTATGTAAAAGTGTAGATACAAGTGTTAGATTGGACCATTTTGCAAAATGTGGAAAGTTGTGTTTTGAACTATTGATTAGGTTATTTTAGCCAAATGAGTTTTAGAAGAGTTCAAAATCATGTTGAATGTGTCCATGTGTTCAAAATACCATTTATAATGTTTAGAAAAAGTTTTAGAAGTGTTGGCATTTGTTAGGAGTTAAACATGAGCAACTTTGCATTTTGATCTCTAAAGTATGTTAAAATTTGGTCTATAGCTCTAAAAGATTTTATGATGAGTTTTAAATGGTTTATAGTGATTATAAGTCTCTTGAAAGTATTGATTAATGTTAAGGATCTTTAGTTTGTAAGAATGCATTAAAAAGGATATTTGCATTTTGACCCGTAATATTTGAGAAATTGCGATTTGACCCCTTTAGGGCTTAAGCATAAATATCGATAGTATGAGATAAATGTGAATGATGTCTTGTGAAGGCTATGTTCATGTGTTGAAATTTATATGGCTTATGGATATATGCAATGAAATATGATGCATGTTTATGTGATTTAAATTATAGCATGTTATGATTATGCTTGATATTTATAAAGTTTATGAGCATGAATGTTGAAATGATGAGTTATTCATGTTTGCATCTCTATATAACATGCCAAGATTAAAGGTGATATAAGACACATGGAAATGATCCTCTAGACTCCCCGAATTAAAGGTTATGAGAGGTGATCTAGTAAGGGGATCATCCAGACTCCAGGAATTAATGGTTATGGGAGGTGACCTAGAGAAGTGATCCCTCTAGACTCTAAGAATTAATGGTTATGAGAGGTGATCCAAATAGGCAGTGATCCTTTAGACTCCCTGAATTAAAGGTTATGGAAGGTGATCTTAATGCCCCATATCCCGTACCTTAAGAGTCGAGAACTTAACTTATTAAAAGGGATAAGATTACACTAGTGAGGACTAGTGAGGTATGAGCTCATAACCTAGAACTCTCAAGAGGAGAAAAGATATAGGGCGGCCCCCAAGGAAAAACGAATAAGAGGTTTAAGTCACCTAAAGAATGAAATATATGCATATGTTCTTTATGTTTGCTTAATTGTTGTATATTCTGTTATATCTTGCATATGGTATTGACATACATTCATGATATAGTATGTTGCATTCATAACATTAAAATCCATGCTAAAAGATACGGGCCTCAGCTAATGGTATTTAGAACTTAATAAATGAACCTTGTATTTGTCCACATTTTCATAAAAAAATCCGAGGTTCCTGGGGACGATGACGATGACACTTGTGTTAGAGTCAGGAAGTCCTACTGAGATTCTTGTATAAGTTTCTCATCCCTCTTCTTTTCCATGTCATCTCTAGACAAGGATGATGGAGTAGTTCGTGACTTTCTTTGAGTAGTGGACGAGGGAGCTACGCTATAAACAAGAGATTCAACAAAGATAGTTTTCCCTTGGATATTGCCTTTAGAGCGATCGTATCTTATTTATCAATTTGTATTCTATTGATAGATATATATTGATGTCCTTATGTTTATAAGACATCACTGTTATGATACAATTATTGATATGTTATTATTATTTGAGTTATGTTATGCCATGGTTGTATTATGTATTTACCTGCTATTTGTTTCTAACATCTCTCTTATGCAGGCAAGATGAATGACATTAGATACTTAGTATGCGCAGCTAACCTTTTGGTATTTAAGTTCAAAAGAAAAAAAAATTTACCTATATTTTCACTAAAGTATTTTCAAGAAGTATTGAGTTAAAAAATGGAATAAAAAAGTAATAATTAATAATTAACTTAAATGCGTCCTAGGCATGTTAAGTTAAATATTAGGGTGTTACAACATGAGCCATACAATGCTAAATGAGCACCACAGTGCTCACTAGAGCCTTGTGCTCAAGCAATTTTTCCTGATAGCTCTACCAAGTGCTATTTAGCATTGCGTCACTCAGCCGTGAGTTATCCTTTGTGCTTTTGCTCCCTTTCTGCAACCTTTTAGCTCCAAGTTCCTTCCAAAGAGTTCCCAACCTTATTCTTGACATTTTACACTCAATCCAAAGCTCTTGTATACAAAACCATATTCAAAGAGACGGTTAAACACAAAAGGCTGTAATTATAAATGATTCCAAAATCAGTGCAATAGTCAATAATTCTATCAAAAATGCACAATGAGGGCCTAGTCAAAATCCTAGTTATTCACATTAGTAACACAATCAAACTTATGCAAAAAGCTAAGGTTTAGAAAAAAAGCAAGTGGCATGAATGCCCTTTATCAAACTTCACAATGTAGGTGCACAAGAAGGGGGTTGAATCGTGCATTGCTTCTTTTCACAATTTTTGAAACATCTGAAAACAAGTACTATCAAGTGTAAAACATATAGTGCAGTAGAAACATAGTAGCATCAGAAAGTAGATTTCTGAAGCTTGTTAAATAAAGTGATCACTGTTAAAAGGAATAACAGAATGGCGAAAATGATGTATCAGCATATGAAAAATAAAAACACAATAGATAAAAATGAAAGAGATTAGAGAGAGGGGGGAAAGAATAGACACAAAGGATTTTATACTGATTCAACCAAACTGCCTACATCCAATACTCAACAACTGTTGAGGTTCCATTGAAACAACTTTCTCAACCTGAGAAAGTAAACTAGATAGTATTTACATTAGCCTTCCCAAGCTCTCACTTGTACTAGTAGACAAACTTAGAAACTGTCACAAGTTGAGTATTCATTTACCAGCCTCTCCAAGCTAAATTGAGTAATATTGTACTAGCCTTTCCTAGCTAACCCGAGTAGTATTGTACTACCCTCTCCAAGCTAACTCATAACCAGTAGCAACCTCTACTGTCATATTGAAAGTAGTTTTGTACTAGCCTCTGCAAGCTGCAAGTAGTCTTGCTACAGCCTCTCCAAGTTATAAGTAGTCTTTTACTAGCCCCTCTAAGCTAAACCGCGATCAGTAAGAACATGTTACTATCGCATTGCAAGTAGTTTTATAGTAGCCTCTCTAAGCTATCTCATAGCGATGACTATCGGATCAAGGATACAAAGGTTTAGTATTTGGGTTGCCACTGAAACTAACCTACACTCAAGTTTCCTTAACATATACATGAAAGCTTCCTAGGAAAACTTGAATAACTTCTTTCTATCATTTCTTTCCTAGAAAAAGCATAAATCTAGTTAAGAATGTATAAGGAAGATTTTCTTATACTTCAAGGATAAAAATTGATTACGTGATATATTGAATCTTCCAGGAAGTGGGAGGAGGTTTTTGCAGAGTTTCGTCTCTTGAAAAATCAAATCTCTTGCCTGCTTTAAAGCATATCATCTCCATTCATAGCGGTCTTCCTTTGTGACTATTGCCCTTGATCAGTTCTCCAAGTGACATGTGCTGATCATCAATTGTGTCTTGAAAGAAATAGTTAGAAGAGAGGTTGGCATCTGCCACATTGGTAGCAGAAGCCATTGTAATGTTGAGTTTTCTAATCTTCCTTCAGAAACTACTTTTCTACTTTCCAAACATGCTTTCTTAGCTCCTCCTTCATGAAGCCAGGGTGGTTAATCAACCAGGCAAAAGAGATGATGTACCAGTTTGAAACTGCGTTTGACTTGAATATTTGAATTTCAAAATTCAAATTTCTCTCATTTTTTTGTAGCATTCTGTGGTCCATAGTAAAACACGCTTTTTGAAGTGCGCAATTAGTTCCTTGATGAATTCTTCGCTTTCTGATCTTTAATCCATTCTTCTTTACTGATGATTTCTTTGCAATTGCGATGATCGAAGATTAAGTATCACGTTGATTTTGGACATGAGTTAATTTCTTCATCTTGAGTCTACTTTCTGATGTTCCCTGCTACTTTCTGAAGTGTCAGAACTTGGTTTCTTGTAATGTTGCAATCCTCTTCTTATCTTTAGCTATCAATTGCTTGAATAATGATATAATTTCACTTCTATTTCAATTGAAATCTTGTAACATGAGATAAACATGTTTACACATGTATAATGAAATATATTCTCATTTGAGTAAGCCTTGCTCTTGCTAAATGATAGAAACCTATTATAAATTTACAAAAAACTCAATAGAGACATCAGTCATTCTTCAAAGCATTTTTCTTTAAATTGGCTTTGTTTTCATTCAAAACAAATAAGCACATAGGGTTCTGGAGCTAACAATCTTCCTAGTTTTTATAATGACAAACCAATTTGAAGAAAACCTTTTGAAGAGATAACTGAAAGAAATATTACAAAAATATAAGTATGATATATCATATTCTTTCAATTTTACCACTGTGAGATTTTCAGGAAGTTCTTTTCTTAAGGCATGATATGGATCATATAAAAGCATTTTTGGCTTTAAGTGACTTTTAATCATAGCTATTGTTGTCTCACTTGATGCGTAAAATAGGTTAACACACTTTCTAAAATGTTATCAGAGCAGATGACAAGGAGAAAGACATTCAAGCTATGGATATACAACTTGCTTGATTTTGGGTCAAAGCAAATGAAATTTTTGAAGATCTTTGTGCTTGAAAAACTTAACAAGAGATACTTGTAATATTTTATCTTGATTAGATCCATTTTCAGCACATCATTATCCAAAAGAAATTTTGAAAGGAATGCTCAAGGATATGATAAACGAAATAGAGCATTTGTAATTTTAGAGAAAAACAAATTGATGCTTATGTAGTTTCTAATGCTTAGAGAAACCTTGAAAAGATAAGATCAACATATTGCTATGCGAGGTTTCTGAAGCTCATTAGGGATCAATCCTTGAATTTGCGAGGATGAGCTTTTGCATTTGAGTAGTGAAACTTTTCCCATAAGGATTAGATAATGAAAAGATGTTTTCAAAATGAATGATATATGAACTTTTAAAACAGGTTTTGTAAAAACATATGAACATATTACTCTTTGATAAATTTCTGAAGCTTGTTAACTAATCTTGGTCTTTTCAATACGTGTAAGCGCAAGTTTCTGAAGACGTGTCAGAAACTATATACAACCATACTTTGATCAAGTTATACACAACACTTTAGAAAACATCTCTTATGTGAGTGAAGGATAAAGAAAACGATTCATACATATCAAGACTCAGCATATTAAACTAGTATAGAGCAATAACCAACCTGTGTTCCTAAGGATACTTGGCCATAACTAATCATAAAACACATGTAAGCTAATATCCAACATATATATGAATAAACAAGTTAGAGCATACACATTCATGATAAGAAGCAAACATCTAACAAAGAGATATATGATTATCTGAGCATAGGAAGAACATTGATATGATTCAGATCTTAAGAAGAAAACAAACCATGAAACATGAATACATTATAAAAGATCATGATATATATAAAAAAAGAAGGAAAGAACGATTTATGTAAAAGCATCTAAGAAACAAAAGTTGAGAGATATACAAAAAAAGATATAAAAAGAATTGTTGATGCTAAACAAACAGAATCTATGGGCTCCCCCTCAGCATTGGTTCCCCTTGAATCTCTCAGCATAGCCCTCATGTCATAGCATAGGTCCCCTGAATTCCATAGGCATAAGCACGAGCTTTTCTTTATTCTTATCTTCTCCCACTTTTGGCATCATCAAAAAGGGAATGTGCCAGAAAGCTAGGGACATCATCTTTAGCCTCTACGTCTTAGCTCTTGTAGAATATCAAAAGTATTCTGAACAATCTGTTGCAATAGATCATTATGATTTCAGGACATTTCTTTTACACTGTCTAACCTATTAGAAATATTCTGTTGATTTGTCAACAGTCTCCTTACTCCTAGATAGGTGAAGCTCAGAGGAGGTGCAGTTTGATGACGACTAGAGGAAGGTTGACTAGCACTTGGATTTTGAGCTGGTTGAGGCAAAGGTGGAGCTGAAGTAAAAAGTTGTTTATTGTGAGAATAAGGAGAATTATTTGCAAAAGCAATGACAGTTTCAGGAACCATACTTCCTATATAGTCACTTAATGACTGTATCTTAAAGGTTGGGGAGGATACATCATCATTCACCCAAATTATGCTTCCTTGATCAGTCCCAAATCTAGAGGGTTTTGGATAAAGGAATGGTGTTGCCATTAGGTCTATTATCTGATAGAGGCTTTGTAGAGTCTTCGCAGCTATGTTCAGATTGATCACATGCCTCTATGCATCTTTTTCCTCTAAAGTGGGAGCATTGATAGGTTTACTCTGATTTTTAAAGTGAGATATGACATATTCAGTTCCAACCATATACTCATACCATTCATTTACCAAAGGATACTTCAAATATTCAAAAATCCTAGTCAGTAGAGTTCCGTAAGGCACATAATTAGATAAATCTCTAGAGGCATAATCAATCATATGATCTAAGATTAGACGAGGCAGGTTTACTCTTCTCTTAGGTAGAAGGCAAAATAACAACATGCAATCCATTCCCTCTAGTAGATGCATGCGATTAAGCCTTGGAAGAAGAGTGCATTGAATAACAGTAAAGACCTTTCTTGCATTTGGATTCAGCAAATCAGCAGTTATCTCACAGGGTAGAAAGTTTGGAGAGTCAGTGAAATAGATGGAAACTTCTTTAGGCAAGATTCCAAGGGCAGAGAACCAACATTTGTCAAAAGAGCATTTGAGACCTTCATCAGGGACGTGGATGATATTGGAGAGATCAGTGCTACTAACTTCTATATCAATGCTTCTGATATACGAGGTTACCACAGAATCAGTTACTTGAACTAGTTGTGAATAAAAGGCGGTTATTAACCCGGTGAAGATCCTATCTATTATGCAGACGAACCTTTCCTATCCTTGGAAAGCAATAACTTCCATTAGAATAGAGACATGAGCCATCAATTTGTAGCTCAGACATTTTCTTAGGACTCTTTGACGTTGAGAAAAATTGTCAGCATAATGTTGCTGATGAAATGGTTCATTATACATCTAGAGTGTTCCTAGATCAGTAATATTTCCTCTACATTTCTTTTCTTCAGACATTTCAACAAGAACAATTAAGGCTTGAAAGGAATTTGGGTAAAGATGAAAGGAAAGGATTAGGATGAGGAGAAAACAATGTGGTTTTGAAGAAGACTATGGTGAGGAAAAGGAGAAAAGAACCGTTTGATGAAAATATTTTAGAGTTGAAGGTGAAGATAAAAGAGGTAACTTGTTCAAGAAGATGAAGCTAAAGGAGATATCTGAGATGTGAGGGTTTAGAGTGATATGACATGACCGAAGATGAAGTGACGTAGGAAAGAGAAACTCAATCAGAGTGAAATTATCCTACCTTTTTGTCCTTCTTTCAAAAAGAGAGTTTTCTAACTTTTGACATCACTTTTTGAAGCTTTAAACTTTACTTTCTGATCTACTGAAGAACCTTTATAACTCATCTCAGACTCATCTTCCTATTGTAGATTCTATTCTCCTATATAACCATCATTCTCCAATCCTCAAATTCTTCTTTTTGACTAATTCATCTTATTTCTAAACACATCATCTTCCTTTTGATCTCGCAAACTGATAAACCGTTCCTCACAGAGATCTGTGGCCTTGCAAACTGACATCTAGTATACTTGCTGATACTTTAACCTTGCAAATCTGAGCTTCTAATATGGAATGTTGACTTTTTGATGTTCTAACTAACCCTTTGATATTGTAAACTAAGCTTTTGCTATTCTTGTGAGCTATCTTGCAAAGCCTTCAGGTAAATTTCTGATGGCTTTTGATGACTTTGCTAGGTCTTTAGATGGAAGTTATGAAGAGGGAATCCCTAAAGATCTTTCATGCATGAATGCTTATGCTGATGTGAAAATATTTTGAAAAGGAAAAGGCTTTTCGAAAAACATAAAAAAATATTCAAGAGATCTTTAGCAATGGATATCATGAATACTTCTTCGAATAAGGTATTCAGTGGACACATCTATTTGGTTAACATCTCCATTTTAAAGCAAGGTAATGCATAAAAGAATTTTGCAAAACAACTTGGATTTGGAGTGCTAAAAGGATTCTTGATAACATAAATAGCATATAGTTATCTTGGAAGATAGGGAAAATGAGTTACCTCAAGAGATGGTTTTTCAGTGGATTCCTTATCCATAGTATTTGGATGCAATAAATTGCAGCATTACTTGTCCTTTTTCTTTTAGCCCTTTCTTCGAAGAAGTTAGCAATAGCAAGCAGCATATAGGTGCAAAGGCTTCATCATAGTCCATTGTTTGTTGATAGAAATAACCTTGTGCAACCCATGCTTGCCCTGATAATGTTAGCTTTATCCAGATTGTCCTTGAACTTCCTCTTAGTACAGATGATGATGTCTCAAACACGATGTGTAGATTTTGCCTTTTTCTCAAGCTTATTAGCATATTAGCATTGCTTTCACCCAACTTTGACAACTCAAAGCTTTGTCACAATATTTAGATGCGAAGGGGTTGATGAAAGCACAATTGATGTATAACCAAGGGATGACTTGGTTCTCATGCCCTTGGCAGACACTCCAAGAACTTAAACAATAGAAGGCTGTCTTTAAAATAGAACCTTTCGTAAAGTTTTTGTACGTTTAGATTCTTCAACTTCTATGTGACCTTCATATTGCTCATATAGAAGTTCAGAAAGATTACTTTCTGATCAATTTTGATGGTCTGAGCATACTTTCTGAAGTTTTAAGGTTCTGGAGCCTACTCTCTAAAGCTTTGACTTTCATCTACTAAATTTTTGAAACTGCTTTGAGATATATTTTCTCATGACTTTCCTTAAGATCATCGAGATTGACAGCAAGATCTTCTTTAAGCTTTCCATCATCATACCTGAGAGAGTCTTGAATGAATTATCCTTTAAGATCTATGATAAATTTTAGGTTCAGAGTGGGATATCTGGAATGATCATCTTTACTGTGCTTCTTGAAACTTTAGGTAGAGAAACTTTTCAGGCTTTTTAGATACACCTGCAAGAAGAATTTTGATTTTGGTCCCCGGACTTTCATGGGTCCTTTTCAGTTAGCTTCAGAGAAAGAGATTTTCAGCCTTTTGAATAAAATTCCTTTTCAGGAATCATGAGTTAAGAAGGTATCTCTTTATTCAACAAGAAGAACAAAAACATAAGATAGATATAATAGATGAAGTTGCATAACTTTTTCATCTTTTGTTTCCTTTGTATATCCCAGTCCAGTTTTCTGAAACCATCGATGTTGACCATTTTCACAAAAACAGTTTTTGAAATATGTCAAATATAACAGGCTAGATCTTTAGATGCCATGAAGTCCTTTCAAGGATTCAAAGAAGATTTTTTGACATTTTCATATAACTTTTTAGAGGCTTTAGAAATATGTTGCTTGAGAGGAATAAACTCTCTTTGGAGTATGTCTAGAACTTCTCAAGTTTTCATGGCAACTTTATGAATTCTTTGACTGGTTTGAGACATATAGAGAAATAGGCTTGATAGATTTCTAACAACTTATCATGTGAAGCAGATAATATAATATGAGAAAGATGAGATGCATAAATATTTACCTCACTTATCTTTGTTGATGTTCTTTGGCCATGAAACACAGAATGGTAGCCTGTTTTAGCATATCAAGAACTTTTAACTCCTCCTTTCTCAGGATGTCTAACATATTCTTCTTCTTTCAGATGGGATATAACAATTAATCACTAAACTGATACATGATGTCTATCCTTACCACTATAAGCAGATTTTCTTTCTCAAGATGATCTTTGTTCTGATTTGTCATTCATGAGATTGATTTCTTCTTGTTTAACTGTTACAGACTTTTGATATTTTCCACAAACAGAGATCTCATCTCCATAACCAATCTCAGATATTAATATTAGATCCTTCTACTTCAAAGAAGTTTTAGCAATTTTAATTGTTTCAGCGTTGCATTCCATCTTATATGACAACCTTAGGACGAGAGACATCTTGAGATAGTTTAAGATCTTTAAACATCATGTACAGTTTGTTTCATATAGCCTTTCATATGTAATAAGCAATACATATGTAGCATATATAGCTCTAGTTTAGGGCATATATGAACAGAGGCTTGACTTGGTGGAACAACTGAACTTTCTCCTTTGTAATGTTCTCATCCACGGCTCTCTTTGGAATCCCTTTCATCATATGAATGAACTGTGCCATATCCTAGAATCTCATGAACAAAGGATCATTAGTTGATAGATAGATCTTTGTAAAAAGGATGCATGCTATTCTATCCCTTAGATCTTTGTCCTCTGCAATCGTTGGATTGCTCAACCCCTCAGAGGCCTGGCTATGATACCACTTATAGGTGGAAATGTGCACGAGAAGGGGGTTGAAATGTGCATTGCTTCTTTTCGCATTTTCTGAAACATCTGAAAACAAATACTATCAAGTGTAAAACCTATAATGCAGCGAAAACATAATTAGTAGCTTCAACAAATAAATTTTTGAAGCTTGTTAAATAAAGCATTGATTATTAAAAATAATAACAGAATGGCGAGAATGATATATCAGCATATGAATAATTAAAACAAAAATAAAAATGAAGGAGATCAGAGAGAGAGAGAAAGAATAGACACAAAGGATTTTATACTGGTTCTGTCAAACTGCCTACATCCAGTACTCAACAACTGTTAAGGTTCCATTAAAATGGCTTTCTCAACCTGAGAAAGTAAACTGAATAGTCTTTACATTAGCCTTCTCAAGCTCTCACTTATGCAGTAGACAAATTAAGAAACTATCACAAGTTGAGTATTCATTTACCAGCCTCTCCAGGCTAAACCGAATAGTATTGTACTAGCTTCTCCAAGCTAACATAAGTAGTAGTATACTACCCTCTCCAAGCTAACATGAATAGTATTGTACTATCCTCTCTAAGCTAACCCGAGTAGTAATGTACTAGCCTCTCCAAGCTAACCCGTGACCAGTAGTAACCTCTACTATCACATTGAAAGTAGTCTTGTGCCAGCCTCTCCAAGCTATAAGTAGTTTTGCTCCAGCTTTTCCAAGCTACAAGTAGTCTTTGACTAGCCTCTCCAAGTTAAACCGTGATCAGTAAGAACATCTTACTATCTATCACATTGCAAGTAGTTTTACAATAGCCTCTCCAAGCTATCTCACAGAGATCTCTACCGGATCGAGAAGAGACAAAAGTTTAGTGTTTAGGTTGCCACTCAAAATAACCTATACTCAAGTTTCCTTAACATATACATGAAAGGTTCCTAGGAAAACTTGAATGACTTCTTTTTATCACTTCTTCCCTAGGAAAAGCATAAATCTAATTAAGAATATAGAAGGAAGATTTTCTGATACTTCAAGAATAAAAACTAATTACATGATATATTGAATCTTCTAGGAAGTGGAAAGAGATTTTTGTAGAGTTTCCTCTCTTGAAAAACAAATCTCTTGTCTGTTTTAAAGCACAACATCTCTATTTATAATGGTCTTCCTTTGTGACCATTGCCCTTGATCAATTCTCCAAGTAACACTGTGTTGATCATTAGTTATATCTTGAAAGAAATAGCTAGAAGAGAAGTTGACAGATTTACCTCATCGGTTACAGAAGCCGTTGTAATCTTGAATTTTCTGATCTTCCTTCAGAAACTACTTTTCTACTTTCTGGACATGCTTTCTGAACTCCTCCTTCGTGAAGCCAGGGTGGTTGGTTGATCAATTAGATAGAAGAGATGAGATACCAATTTGAAACTAGGTTTGACTTGAACATTTTAATTTCAAAATTCAAATTTCCCTTATTTTCTTGTAGTATTCTGTGCTCTACAGGGAATTGAGCTTTCTAAAGTGGGCAATCAGTTCTTTGATGAATTATTCACTTTCTGATCTTCAATCCATTCTTCTTTATTGATGATTTCTTTGCGATTGTGATGATTGAAGATTAAGTAACACGGTGCTTTTGGACACAAGTTGATTTTTTCATCTTGAGTGTACTTTCTAATGTCCCATGCTACTTTCTGAATTCTTAGAACTTAGTTTCTTGTAACGTTGCAATCCTCTTCTTATCGTTAGCTATCAATTGCTTGAATAAGAATATAATTTTACTTCTATTTCAATTCAAATCTCGTAACATGAGATAAACATATTTACACATGTATAGTTAAATATATTCTCATTTGAATAAGCCTTGCTCTTGTTAAACGATAGAAACCTATTATAAACTTAAATAGAGACATCAATCGTTCTTCAAAGCATTTTTCTTTAAATTGGTTTTGTTGTCATTCAAAACAAATAAGCACATAGGGTTCTGGTGCTAACACCCAACACTTAAGCCTTCGCATGTCCTCATGTGAAAATAAAATCAGGCCCAAGCATGGATAAGAAGTGGTATATAAAGAATTAAGATGTAACACAAAGACTAGATTCCTAACTCTACTGACTCTAAAAATGAACGATGCATGAAAAGAATTGACAATACACCAATCCAATGGACCTAGAGACACAAATAGTAAGCTTATACACTAACAATCAAGAGGATCTCAATAAGCAAGGCATGATCAACATAGGGCAAAATCTACATACATAATGCATGGACCAAGTACAAAAATCCTCCCAAGGTCAGTGTTTGCCACTCATTCAATCAACATTTTAGGTTAAGATGTATACTTAATCACCTCAAATGAAAATGCATTACCATAGGCTTTCCATGGGTCTTATTCTCCATTCGTTCCACACACGTGCACACTGAATCAAGAGGACTTGTATTGGATTGTAATTAGGCTTAGGTGAAGGTGGACAAATATATAAGCCAATAAAGTTAAACCTCTAATCAAAGAAGAGAAAATGCATACACCAAGAGTATAAATGCTTAGGGTATACTTTGTCTAACTTAATACATACACAGGCCTTTAATTTGCAATATGGCATGTAACGCCTCGATTTTTCCATGTGCAAAAATGACCAAAATGCCCCTGAGGCCATTTTTGCTCGAGAATCGAGGACGGCTGGTCCAGGCCAGTCTCGAGAGGTTAGGTTAATGTTTGAAGGGGATTAGCTGTGTTATGGGTGATATTAGAGAAGAAAATCTCAATTTCTGGTTTTCTCAGTGTGTAAAATTACTAAAATACCCCTGAGGTAATTTAACGCGAGATTAAGTGACGACTGAACCGGTCATCACCCGGGAGTTGAAAATGTTAATTATAAGTGTTGTATGATATCTAGAGAAGTCCGGGTGGTCTCGGGGAATTTCTATGTAAAATTACCTTTTTGCCCTTAGTTAGTGCTAAATGAGCTTAATTAAGTAATTAAGGAAATATAGGCAATATTAGGCTCTAATTAAAGATAAATTAATTTTATTTATTAATCTTGGGTCAAAATAATTATTTGGGGTTAATTAAGATGTAAGGTTATTTAGAAAAGTTTAAATCCCTTTTCTTAATCAAGAGAACTCATAAGACTATTATGTCAAGTCAAAGGCAAATAGTATTTTCTCTCTCATTTCCCTAAAATCAGGAAATGTGGAGTTTGAATTTCAAACTAATTGAGCTTAACTCAATTTTATGTGCAAGACCACTCCTTACTCATGTCTTGAAAAGCCTTAAACATTTAGTTACTAACCCAAACATGTAACGCCCGATTTTTCCCGTGTAGAAATGACCAAACTGCTACTGAGGTCATTTTTACCAGGAGAATAAGGATAGCCGGCCCCGGCCATCCTCAAAGGGTTGTTTTAATATTGAATGGGGACTATGTGTTTTATGTGTCTTAATAGAGCAGAAGAATCTCATTTTTTAGTTCCTGCGCGCATCAGAATGCCCATGTGACTAATTGGCACAAAATTAATTTCCGACTGGACCTGGAATTTGCCCAGGACTTTGAAATGGCGCTTTTTAAGGGATGTCTAACGTCTGTCTAAGCTCGGGTGATCCCGGAATGTTTTTGTAAAAAATTACCATTTTGCCCCTAATTAAGGGCATAACGAGCTTAATCACAGCATTAACGAAACCTAAGCAATATTAGGTTTTAATTGAAGATTAATTAATTTTAATAATTAATCTAAAGTTGAAATAATTAATTGAAGTTAATTAGGGCCTAAGATTGCTTAAAGAAACTCAAAACCCTTTTCTTAATTCAAGACTTTATGTCACATTTTCATGAATAGTATTTTCTCTCTCCAATTCCTTAATTTAAGGAATCAAAGATGTAATGGTAATTCTTGATTGAATGAGGTTTGACCCCACTAATTGAGCAAGAGCACTCCTTAACCATGTTTTGCACAACCTTAATTACTCACTTTCTCACTTAAACACCAAATTACAACTCCTAATCAACTACCTAATCAAACCTATTCCCCAAGCCAAGTCATAACACATATGAAATGAGATATTTTCCTCCCTCCATGGCCTTGAAGTACACGGCCACTCTTCCTCCATTTAATCACATGTTGAATTTTTTTTATTAAGATACACGTTCAAAGAACCATGCCTAAACCTATACCTAGCCATATCCAAACCCATACCTAGCCATTCCATGACATGATGCACTTGAATGAGATATTTTGCTCTCCTTTTTCCATGTGCATTGCCGCAGCCTCCCCCTCCCATTCTCATCCTCTCATGTTTTATTTCTCTATAAATATATCCTCAAGAAAGCTTACAAGAACCTTTACTTATTCTTATACTTGAGTTTTCTCTCTTTACTCTCAAGAGTTCTTCTACTTCTTCTTCTTCATTCTTCAAAGAAACCACCATCAATCACCACTCCCGACCTCAAACCACCATAAACCTTCTATTAAAACACTTAACCTTTCCACCTCCAAGACCAAAACTCAAGACAAACCTTTCTTCCTTTCTTTTCCTCTAGTGGCTGAAATCATTTCCTTTCCCAAGGGAAAGATTATTCTTTCTCATTTCTTTTCAAGATCAAGCTCTCTTTCATTCTTCAAGAAAAATACCATTGGTAGGGAGTTGTTTTAAAGTTTTCATTCTTTTCTTTTGAATCATTTTGGTTGGAATGTTGAAATGTTAGTTCATTCCTTTTCTTTCTTTCTTTTTCGGCCTAAAGGCTTCCTTTTCTTTCTTTTCTTTTTCGGCCTTGATGGCCTTGTTCTTGAGAAACCATGGCTTGATGATGAGGATCTTGGATGTTAGTTGCAAAACCATCATTTACTTGACCTCTGAAGCTTGAAGGTTTCACTTCTAAGAGTTTTTGCAAATAAAGGTGCCACTTGGTTTTCTGTGATAAGTTTTACTTAAGCAAAAATAAAATGATATGGTTACATTGTCACTTAATTAACTTAAGTTTAAGACTTACCCCTTTCAACCTTAAAGTTGATCGGTGTTCTAGAGTGATTACTCTAGATAGGAGTCTTGAGCATAAAACTAAAAAGGAATAATTGGACATTCATTCACTTTACAAACCTTGGAGTTGATCAATGTTTTAAAAATGTTACTCTAAATAGGAGTTTTGAGCCTAGAACCTAAAGAAATAATAAATGGAAATGCATTCATTTCATATTTACATTCGAGCCTTGCACTTCATATTTATTTCAAAGTTGTCACCTAAAGCTTGAAGATAAGAAATGAACTTGCATTCCATGTTTATATTTCTTGTCTAGCATATTTATATTTTAAGCCATTGCCTAAACTTAAAGGTTAAAAATGAACTTGTATTCTCATATTTAATTTCAAGCCTTGCATATCATATTTATATTTCCATTGCCATCACGTTATTATACCAAGATTAAAATGAGGTTTGCATCTGCAAATTTAAGTTATGCCATCACCTAAATAATCTAGTGCTCAAGACTTACCTCTTTCAACCTACATGAGGATTTTGGTCCATGGAACACCTTTTCTTTTAAATATGATTTGGTTCTTCAAATAAGGTCCTAATAAATGATATATTGTTGTCTTGAGAAAATGAAGTTTTTGTCCTATAACTTTCCTTGAAATATAAGCTTGTTCTTAAAGTGTTAAAACATGGTTTACATAACCAAAAATTATTTGAGCTCTCGGCCTTTGCTACTAAACTAAGGGTATTATTTGTGTTTCTATAAGGGTGAAGTAAATTATAAGTGTATCTCTTGATTTAGAATTAATTTCAAGAAAGAGTAGTTACTAGAAATGCCTACTTCATATCTTTGCATGCTCTTAGGAAATTAAATTTTAGTTTCTGTTCAGAAATTTCCAGATTTGATGTGTGCTATATGGAATGCATTTAACATGTGAAAATTGTTATTAATAAATGTGGTAATTATTTTCAGTAATTAAGGAAAGACTAGTAACTAGAAAGGACAAAAAATGTGAACTCCAGGACTCTTTAAAATGAAGAATATGGTTTCTGCACAGCAAGTATTAATTAAGTAAAAGTGAGGTTTTCCATTAGTAACTATATAGGAATCACTCATAAATGGTTCAGGAATTAATTTTAGTATCATAGGAAAAGTCGGTAATGAGAAAGGGTCAAAAACGTAACTTCTAAAACACCGAAATTGCTCAATTATCAATTCTGCCCAAATCTATCTAGCATTGTGTAATGATGTTCTTGAGGTCATTAATTAGTGGAATTCATTGGAAATAATCCCTTAGATACATAAAAGAATTGTAACACCCCAATTTTTCTGTTTGAACAAAAATGACCAAAATGCCCCTGAAGGCATTTTTCCACCCGAAATTTGATAGCTAACTCGGCAGTCCTCGAAGGGTGAAATCGATATTCAAAGGGGATTATGTGTGGTATGTATGCTAATAGAGTAGAAGAATCTCACTTTTGAGTTTCGATGCACTAAATGACCAAAACGCCCCTGTGGCTGTCTAGCACCGTTTAATGAGCCGACTGAGCCCGAACCCCATAGCAAAGGTTTTAAATGATATTTTTATGAGCCTAGGTATGTCTGTTTAAGTCCCGATGGTCTTGGGCAATTTTTGTACAAAATTATGATTTTGCCCCTAGAATAGTGATTAAGCAAACCTAAACAATATTAGACTTTAATCGAAGATTAATTAATTTCTATAATTAATCTAAAGTCAAAATGATTTATTAAAGTTAATTAGAATATAAAATTTCTTAGATTAAACCTAAACCTCTTTTAAAACTTAAGATTCCAAGTCATGGAATCTTGAATAGTGTTTTCACTATTCCAATCCCATGATTCAAGGAACCTAGGATGTGATTGATAATCTTGATTAAATAGGATTTGACTCCACTAATGGGCAAGAATGCTCACTAATCATGCCTCAAATAGCCTTAATCACTCATCCTTTCACTCAAACACTTAACCACAAACTCCTAATCTTAAGCCTAATCAAAGATACACCTAAACACATCACTAAAACCACAATTAAATGAGACATTTTCCTCCAAGAATGGCGCCACCTCATTCCCTATGCATTACAAGTTTGTTCACTCAAACACTCAAAGAAGCATGACACACCATACCTAGCCTATACCTATAACCTTACCTTGAAATGACACAACTAAAAGATATTTTTCTTTCCCTCCTTTCTCCCCAAAAGTGGCGCCACTTTCCCCCTCCATTCTCACCCCCTTATGTTCCATTTCGTCTATAAATAGGCACCAAGGGGGCTTGTAAGAACTTTTGCTCATTCTCTTGCACCTCCCAAAGACTCTCTTTCTCTTAACTTCAAGGAGTTGTCTTTCTTCTTCTTCTTCTCCAATCTTCCAAGAGCAAGCTCTCTCTCAATTAAGAAGCACATCCAAGGTAGGGAGTTGCATTCTTTTTTTTTTTTTTGTTTATCTCTTGACTTGTGAAGATACAATGTTGGTGTTTCTTTCTTCTCCACTTTCTTTCTTTTTGATTCTTATTCACCTTTTCCCCCTTCCTTTGATTTTCGGCCATATGGCCTACATTGGAAGAAACCATGGCTTGATGATGAGGATCTTGAGTGTTGATTGCAAAACCATCATTTGTTTGACCTCTAAAGCTTGAAGGTTTCACTTTTGAAAAGGGTTTTTAACACGAAGAAACTATGTTGTTGTGAAGAGTAATCTTGAGCCTAAGATTCAAATAGATAAGAAATAGTTGCATTCATGTTTATTTTCTTTGCTATCACCTTAATAATTAATCTCAAAGCCTACCTATTTCAACCTTAAAGTTGATTGTTGATTTAGAGTGAAAACTCTAAGGGGCCTAGAGCACTAAAATAAAGAATTGAACTTGCATATCATATTTATTTTTCCAAATCATCACCTAAAGCCCAAAGATAAGAAATGGACTTGCATTCATGTTTACATTTCTTGTCTATTATGTTTATGTTTCAAGCCATCACATAAACTTAAAGATTAAGAATGAACTTGCATTCTCATGTTTATTTCCAAGCCTTGCATCTTTACTTTTCCTTGCCATCACTCTATAATGCTAAGATTAAAAGGGAACTTGCATTAATATGTTTATGTTTATCACCTAAAGATCTAAGGTTCAAAGATTCTCTTTCAACTAAATCTTGAAAGCTATGGGCTTTTATCTTGTAAAAGTGTTTTGATTTCAAAGGAAATGATGAAAAAAGGTTTAAAATGGTTGTGAGAAGGAAGGAATGACTCAGATGTGTTTTAAACTTGGTTTTTCGTATTTTGAAGGTGCTAGTAATCGATTACAGAGCCCGTGTAATCGATTACTAGAAAGCTTTGATGCACTCGGATATGAACTTTTGCCCTGAGTAATTGATTACAACATAATGTAATCAATTACATATTCTGGACTCTAGTAATCGATTACCATCTCATGTAATCGATTACTAAGATGTTCCTGGGGCCCAAGAATGCAACAGTGGTAATCAATTACAAGGCCCATGTAATTGATTACTAGAGCCCTCATTTCATCTATTTTGAAAACCCGAAGCTGTGTAATCAATTACAAGGCTCATGTAATCGATTACCAGAGCCCTCAACTCTTCTGATTTTAAAACTCGAAGCTTTGTATTCAATTACAAGGCTCATGTAATCGATTACCAGAACCTAATGAATGTAGTAGACATTTTCTCTACATGAATGACCTAAAGCCATTATCTTATGCTACTTGGATTTATGATTTTTGTTCGATATGAACCTATAATTTTGTTTACCATGAATCTATGAAGTTTACATGATATAAATTGATGAGATGTGAATGACCAATCTTGGATCATAAGCATGTTTATTTTATGAGCAACATAAATTCGTTAACTCAAGTTATGACGTATTGATGCATATGTTATGAAAGTACATGATTATATGACCTTGATGACTTATCTTGAATATGAAATCATGGTTGAATGTACATACTTTATGATTTCATGTGGTATAAAGCAAGTTTGAATGAAATCCGGTGTACCGCCGTTACGTTGCCGAATTTTTGTCAAACTTGAGGACTTGAGAAAAGTTTTTGAAAACTCCTAGGTGACATCGGTTCGGTGGAGCACCCCCAGGATAGATGTAATACGTTTTGGGTGACACCGGTTCGACCGAGCACTCGCAGAACAGATGTGACATATATTGAGATGTATTCTGGGTGACACCGGTTCGACCGAGCACCCCCAAAAACAAAATCATGAGAGTATTGACATTGAGCTTGCCAGAGCGGACAAATAACTGAGTACTAGTTACCAATAATTGCGTTTTAAAGAAGGAGATATTCCCATGGACTCCCCGAATTAAAGGTTATGATAGGTGATCCTTATGCCCCCTAGCCCGTACTCTAGAAGTCGGGATTATTATGATACGCTTATCAAGAGGGATAAGTAAGAACTAGTGACAACTAGTTAGGTATGAGCTCATAACCTAGAGATGTTTTTAGGGTGGCCCCCATGATGTAAAGTATAAAGTTTAATGTCACAAAGTTGAGAAAAGAGAAAGTTTCACGAGAAAAGTTACATGTCACTTTATGCCACCTATGTGATATTGGTTGATGATGTACTCTATTATCTTCTTGCATAAGGTATTGCCATGCATTCATGATTTGATATGTTGTATACATGACATTAAGACTTATTCTAAAATGAACGGACCTTGGATAATGATGTTTAAAACCTAACAATGAACTATATGTATGCACACCTTTTTATAATAAATCCAAGGTTCCCAAGGATGTGGACGATGACGCTTAGACAGGAGATTCGTTACTGAGATTCTTTAGTAAGATTCTCACTCCCTTTCTTTTCCATCACATCTTCAGACTCTGATGGCGACATTCGTACTTTTCATTGACACCCCCACCTGGGAGGTTCATTTCGACCCGGAGCATCGATCATATCATTTTGAGAGGAGCCACACAATTCGTGTTTTTATGTTTTTGGGATGCCCCTTCGCACACCCTGTACATAGTTATGTTTTTCTTCGACCTCTCCCTTTGGCGATGACATGGTCTTTGAGAGTGCGCGGATACACAACGAGAGGATACTCCACACGTATACTTCCGCATCTGCCGTCCGTGACTTCCCAAATTATGTCCCCTGCTCCAGGCACCCGGAGACTGACCCTTCGGAAGATTCGCCTACCCACATCTATTCCAAGAGTTCCGCCCCCACTCCCCCTCTGAGGGTGGATGGTAGTGAAGAGACGGTCACGTAGCCGAGGTTAGCATGGAAGCCAGCCATGCTGCCCCAACGTGGCGCTTATGTGCAGGCATCCCATGTGCCCACACCCGACGAGCTTCGTCCGTGGATCGGCTATGTCCCACCTTATCCAGACTACCAGCAGTAGGACTCTTGGGGATCGTTAATGCACACACACTACCACTAGTTTAGGGTAACCTTCTTTTCCTCTAGAGGTTATCCATCTTAGGTGCACGAAGGTAGGAGGTGTCTTCCTTTATATTTCCTTTGTATTTCCTTGTATTTCTATTTCAGTTGTATTTCATACTATGATGTACTGAACTTATATTAATATGATATTATTGTGGTATGCCTATGATTGCCCTATATTACGAAGTTATTTAATGTTCTTACCTTGTGCTCTCCTTTGTATGAGTGATGTTTTACGATAACGTTTGCTTAAGATACGCACGACTCTCACTTTGCATTTATATTAAAAAAAAATTATCCATATTTTTTGCTGAGTATTTTAAAGAAAGTTTTAAAAGATGAGACTAAAAGGGTAATAGACTAATGGTTAACCTAAATACATTCTAGGAGTATTTGGTTAAAAATTAGGATGTTACAAGAATAAATACTAAAGTTAGGTTTACCCAATTCAGAGGTTTAACTGTCTAAGGGATAATGAAAGTGCTTATTTTATGAGATGATGCGTTTATGATATGAATGAGAATTTATGTGATGATAATGTTGCATATTTGGCTATCAATTTATATGATTTATTGTGACATGTTATGACTACACTTGAAATATTTGAGGTGCATAAGATAAGTGGAATGTAAGCATGTGATATTATATGATATGATTGTGTCTTTGCATCTCAAAACAACATGCTAAGTTTACGGTGACATAAAATACATGGAAATGATCGTATGGACTCCCCGAATTAAAGGTTATGAGACGTGATCCAAGTAAATTACATATTCATAATAAGAAAGGCAAGGAAGTGATATGTTTCTCCCCTTCTATTACCCCATGTTAAATCTAGCGACGGCTAGCTAAGTTGAGCTCATTCTAGGCAATCGTTATGTTTGTTGGTTTTGGTGACGATTATAAAAATCGATGGGGAAGTTATGTTGGTTGGTTTTGGTGATGATTGTAAAAATCGCTGGGGAAGTTATGTTGGTTGATTTTTGGTGATGACGTGAGAGGGTGGAATTGATAAGAGAGGAACTTGAGAATTCATTCATAAGAAAGGAAATTACCATGGGTTCTCCTACCTTCCCATGTATGTTACATGATGTATAACTCATCATTGCCCTATCATGCATCCATTTACGTGCCACTGTTTTAGTTTTCTCGCTTATCTCCTGCTCATGTGTTTAGCCTTATCTTGTGTTTAGAACTTACACATTGTTGATTTATGTTGCATGCACTGAGGCATTACCATGCATACATGAGATACCTATTGCTTTCATGCATTATGATACAGGCCTCGGTTTATGGTATTTGAAAAACTTAACAAACAAATCTTACTTATGCCCACTACTTTCATAATTAAACCTGAGGTTCCTGAGGATAATGATCATGACACGTGTATGGAGAGAGAAACCTACTGAGATTCTTGTACAAGTTTCTCACTCCCTCTATCTTTCTTTTCCATCTTCGTCTTCGGACAAGGTTGACGATGATGTCCGTGGACCACTCTGAGGTGCAGACATAGAAGTTGCACAATGGTCGAGATCAGAGCGGCGCAGCGGAAGCGGGGACATAGTCTTTCATTCTCACAACATTAGGGGTTATCTCGCCTTCGTATAAGCTCGTAACTTAGTCACAAACAGCTTAGCTACATCATAGTTATTTTTAGTTTTTGAATTGTTGTATGCTCAACCTCTACAGGTAGGCTCAATATATTTGATGTGGTATTATTGTGGAATATTCCTATATTATCAATACTATTACTATTGTTTGACTTAATATTTGAAGTTAATATTATATGACGATGTGCTCAGTTTATGCTAGATTCTATTGTGATCTGTATATACGTTATATGATGAATAGTTATACGCTACAACTTAAACGCGAATAGGTCATAATTTTATTTTTCAAAAAAAGAAATAGGTCATATTTTCTATAGACCTATTCTCAAAGCTCAAAATTAAGTAAAATTCTAAGACGGAAGAGTAACAACTAACGATTAATCATTATGCGTCCTAAGCGTATTGTGTTGAAAGTTAGGGTGTTACATTTTGGTATCAGAGCAGTTTGGTTCTCACGGAGCCTGAGGATTGGACTAACTATGCTTCTTAAGCATGATATGGTAGTTATGTCATGTATAGTGCCTTATTGATAGAATAAGCTATAGGATAGGAATGCATGACTGCTGTATGTGTGAACGTACCATGGTAACTAGCTCATTTTGCATAAGGTATTGAGTCTGATCACCTTAGTATTTGTTACTCTGTGTGCCTAGGGACCAATGGCACGTCAACAACAGAATAGGACCTCGACTGCTAGCGAACAAAGCAATGAGGCTGTTGAAGCCCTCCGGGACATGGCAAGGGCTATGCAGACGATGTTCCAAAGGATGGACCGCCAGGGTGATGCAATCCGTGGTCCTAATGCTGCTGAAAACCCCGAGCATGCCCAATTCGGGGGATTTCGTAAGGCGAACTCGTTATCCTTTAAGGGAACCTTGAACCCAAACCATGCAGACGAGTAGATTAAGGGTATGGAGAAGACCTTAACCGTGATCACGTGCACGAAAGTGCATAAGGTGACCTTCGCCACCTTTACGTTGGAATCAAATGCCGAGTTCTGGTGGACCAGTACCCGGAAATTGCTAGGGGCAGCTAGCACTTAGATTGATTAGGAGCTATTCAAGGCTCATTTCTACAAGAAATATTTCCCTGAGTCTGTGAGGAACGCAAGAGACATCGAATTCATGTAATTGACTCAAGGAGGAATGAACGTCGCTCGGTATACCGCCAAATTCAAGGAGCTCATCAAGTTCTCGAGAATGTATCAAGGTAACCCTGACGAATATTGGAAATGTGTGAAATGAGTCTAAGCTGAAGGCAGAGCTAAATGTCACAGTTGCTTATTTGGAGATTAGGGACTTTCCCAACCGAGTCAACAAATGTCGCATTATTGAGGAGAGTAGCAAGAAACTGAGTTCAGCAAAGGCCGAGGACTATAAGAAGAAGCTGGCACCACAAGCCCCGAGGTTTAAGCCTTGAGTACAGAACAGGATCTTTCAATATAAGGGAGCGAATGTTCCAAGAGAAGAGGCACTCTAGAGGGACCCTGCTATTGACTGTCCAAAGTGCAGAAAGAACCATGGTGGCCGTCCCTAGCTGGCTGGCCAAGAAGTATACTTTAGGTGTGGCAAGCCTGGCCACATTATTAGAGATTGCAATGTGATGCCCGCACATTTAAATGTCATTTCTAGACCTCAATGCCAAGGGCGAGTGTTCACAATCAATGTTGAAGATACATCTCATTCTAACACCTAAGATGAGCATGAGATAAACGGTAGGATCTTGGTTATGCTTCTTAGTCTTGGAGGAATCACCGCGATTCCTTGATTTATGTCCCTTTAATCTTTGGTGGCCTTCTTGCAGTTGCTCATATTCAAGACTCCTTGTGAATGATTGTCTTTGGCCTTTCCATTGGAGCTAAGATTCCCTCTTTTTGAACTCTCAAAACTAACTACATTTATTGCTCCTTTTCAAAATAAATAAAGTTAAAGATGAGTTGTCCTACCCTTTGAGTTTCCTTGTATAAGTCGTGAGAATTGGTTTTACCTAACATAATCATCAGCGCCCAGCCGAAACACATTCTTCAAGAATGCTTGGAGTATTGGTCAACCCTCATATTGCCTGCTTTTCATAATTTCTTTCATTTCTTCTGTTTTGAACCATCATAACCATGTACATGTGACGAATTTCGAGGGCGAAATTCTTTTTAAGGAGGGGAGTAATGTAACGCCCTGATTTTTTCCATGTATAAATGACCAAAATACCCTTAAGGTTATTTTTACTGGGAGAATGAGGATAGCCAGCCCTAGCCATCCTCAAAGGGTTGTTTTAATATTGAATGGGGACTATGTGTTTTATGTGTCTTAATAGAGCAGAAGAATCTTATTTTTTGGTTCCTGTGCACAAAATTACCAGAATGCCCTTGTACTAATTGGCATAGAATTAATTCCTGACTGGACCTGGACTTTGCCTGGGACTTTGAAATGTCATTTTTAAGGGATGTCTAACGTCTGTCTAAGCCCGGGTGATCCCAGAAAATTTTTGTAAAAAATTACTGTTTTACCCCAAATTAAAGGCATAACGAGCTTAATCACATAATTAACGAAATCTAAGCAATATTAGGCTCTAAATGAAGATTATAATTTTAATAATTAATCTAAATTTGAAATAATTAATTGAAGTTAATTAGGGCCTAAGATTGCTTAAAGAAACTCAAAACCCCTTTCTTAATTCAAGACTTTATGTCACATTTTCATGAATAGTATTTTCTCTCTCTAATTTCTTAAATTAAGGAATCAAAGATGTAATAGTAATTCTTGATTGAATGAGGTTTGACCCCACTAATTGAGCAAGAGTACTCCTTAACCATGTTTTGTGCAACCTTAATTGCTCATTTTCTCACCTAGACACCAAATTACAACTCCTAATCAACTACCTTATCAAACCTATTCCCCAAACCAAGTCATAACACAAATGAAATGAGATATTTTCCTCCCCCCATGGCCTTGAAGTACATGGCCACTCCTCCTCCATTTCATTACATGTTGAATTTTTTTTTATTAAGATACATACTCAAGAACCATACCTAGCCATTCCATGACATGATGCACTTGAATGAGATATTTTACTCTCTTTTTTCCTTGTGCATTGCCGCGGCCTCCCCTTCCTATTCTCATCCTCTCATGTTTTATTTCTCTAGAAAGCTTACAAGAACCTTTACTTATTCTTACACTTGAGTTTTCTCTCTTTACTCTCAAGAGTTCTTCTACTTCTTTTTCTTCATTCTTCAAAGAAACCACTATCAATCACCACTCCCCGACCTCAAACCACCACACAACCATCATAAATCTTCTATTAAAACACTTAACCTTTCCACCTCCAAGACCAAAACTCAAGACAAACCTTTCTTCCTTTCTTTTCCTCTAGTGGTCGAAATCATTTCCTTTCCCAAGGGAAAGATTGTTCTTTCTCATTTCTTCTCAAGATCAAGCTCTCTTTCATTCTTCAAGAAAAATATCATTGGTAGGGAGTTGTTTTAAAGTTTTCATTCTTTTCTTTTGAATCATTTTGGTTGGAATGTTGAAATGTTGGTTCATTCCTTTTCTTCCTTTCTTTTTCGGCCTAAAGGCTTCCTTTTCTTTCTTAACTTTTTTGGCCTTGATGGCCTTGTTCTTGGGAAACCATGGCTTGATGATGAGGATCTTGAATGTTGGTTGCAAAACTATCATTTACTTGACCTCTAAAGCTTGAAGGTTTCACTTTTAAGAGTTTTTGCAAATGAAGTGCCACTTGGTTTTCTTTGATAAGTTTTACTTGAGCAAAAATAAAATGATATGGTTACGTTGTCACTTAATTAACTTAAGTTCAAGACTTATGCCTTTCAACCTTAAAGTTGATCGGTGTTCTAGAGTGATTACTCTAGATAGGAGTCTTGAGCATAAAACTAAAAAGGCATAATTGGACATTCATTCACTTTACAAACCTTGGAGTTGATCGGTGTTTTAGAGATGTTGCTATAAATAGGAGTCTTAAGCCTAGAACCTAAAGAAATAATAAATGAAAATGTATTCATTTCATATTCACATTCGAGCCTTGCACCTCATATTTATTTCCAAGTTGTCACCTAAAGCTTGAAGATAAGAAATGAACTTGTATTCCATGTTTATATTTCTTGTCTAGCATGTTTATATTTCAAGCCATCACCTAAACTTAAAGGTTAAAAATGAACTTGCATTCTTATATTTAATTTCAAGCCTTGCATATTACATTTATATTTCCATTGCCATCACCTTATTATACCAAGATTAAAATGAGGTTTGCATTTGCATATTTAAGTTATGCCATCACCTAAATAATCTAGTGCTCAAGACTTACCCCTTTCAACTTATATGAGGAGTTTGATCCATGGAACACCTTTTCTTTTAAGTGTGATTTTGTTCTTCAAATAAGGTCCTAATAAATGATATATTGTTGCCTTGAGAAAATGAAGTTTGTGTCCTATAACTTTCCTTGAAATATAAGCTTGTTCTTAAAGTGTTAAAACATGGTTCACAAAACCAAAAATTATTTGAGCTCTCAGCCTTTGCTACTAAACTAAGGGTATTATTTGTGTTTCTATAAGGGTAAAGTAAATTATAAGTGTATCTCTTGATTTAGAATTAATTTCAAGAAAGAGTAGTTACTAGAAATGCGTACTTCGTATCTTTGCATGCTCTTAGGAAATTAAATTTTAGTTTCTGTTCAAAACTTTCCAGATTTGATGTATGCTGTATGGAATGCATTTAACATGTGAAAATTTTTATTAATAAATGTGGTAATTATTTTTAGTGATTAAGGAAAGACTAATAACTAGAAAGGACAAAAAATGTGACTCTAGGACTCTTTAAAATGGAGAATATGGTTTCTGCACAACAAGTATTAATTAAGTAAAAGTGAGGTTTTCCACTTAGTAACTATATAGGAATCACGGATAAATGGTTCTAGAATTAATTTAAGTATCATAGGAAAAGTCGGTAATGAGGAAGGATAAAAAACATAACTTCTAGAATACCGAAATTGCTCAATTATCAATTCTGCCCAAATTTGTCCAATATTGTGTAATGATATTCTTGAGGTCATTAATTAGTGAAAGTCATTGGAATTAATCCCTTAGACGCATAAAAGAATTAATACAAAAGTTGGATTTACCCGATTTAGAGGTTTAACCGTCTAAGGGATAATGAAAGTATTTATTTTTTGAGATGATGGGTTTATGATACGAATGAGAATTTATGTGATGATAATGTTGCATATTTGGCTATCAATTTATATGATTTATTGTGGCATGTTATGACTACACTTGGAATATTTGAGGTACACATGATAAGTGGAATGTAAGCATGTGATATTATATGATATGATTGTGCCTTTGCATCTCAAAATAACATGCTAAGTTTAAGGTGACATAAAACACATGGAAATGATCATCTAGATTTCCCGAATTAAAGGTTATGGGAGATGATCCAAGTAAGTTACATATTCGTTATAAGAAACTTAAGGAAGTGATGTGTTTCTCCCCTTCTATTACCCCATGTTAAATCTAGCGACGGCTAATTAGGTTGAGCTCATCCTAGGCGATCGTTATGTTGGTTAGTTTTGGTGATGATTGTAAAAATCATCGAGGAAGTTATGTTGGTTGGTTTTTGGTGATGACGTGAGAGGGTGGAATTGATAAGAAAGGAACTTGAGAATTCATTCATGAGAAAGTAAATTACCATAGGTTCTCTTGCCTTCCTATGCATGTTACCTGATGTATAACTCCTAGCATTGCCCTATCATGCATCTATTTACGTGTCACTATTTTAGTTTTCTAGCTTACCTCCTGCTCATGTGCTTAGCCTTATCTTGTGTTTTGAACTTACACATTGTTGATTTATGTTGCATGCATTGAGGCATTGCCATGCATACATGAGATACCTGTTGTATTCATGCATTAAGATTCATGCTAAAAGATACGGGTCTCGGTTAATGGTATTTGAAAAACTTAACAAATGAATCTTACTTATGCCCACTACTTTCATAATTAAACCTGAGGTTCCTGAGGACAATGATGATGACACGTGTATGGAGAGGGAAACCTACTGAGATTCTTGTATAAGTTTCTCACTCCCTCTATCTTTCTTTTCCATATTTGTCTTTAGACAAGGTTGACGACAACGTTCGTGGACCACCCTGAGGTGCCAACATAGAAGTTGCACGATGGTCGAGATTAGTACGGTGCAACGGAAGCGGTGACATAGTCTTTCATTCTCATAACTTTAGGGGTTATCTCGCCTTCGTATAAGCTCGTAACTTAGTCACAAAGAGCTTAGCTACATCATAGTTATGTTTAGTTTTTGAATTGTTGTATGCTCAACCTCTACAGGTGGACTCAATATATTTGATGTGGTATTATTGTGGAATATTCCTATATCATCAATACTATTACTATTGTTTGACTTGATATTTGAAGTTAATGTTAGATGACGATGTGCTCAATTTATGCTAGATTCTGCTGTGATCTGTATATACGTTATATGATAAATAGTTATACGCTACAACTTAAACGTGAAAGGCTCACAGTTTGGTTTTTCAAAAAAAAAAATGGGTCATATTTTCCATAGACTTATTCTCAAAGCCCAAAATTAAGTAAAATTCTGAGATGGAAGAGTAACAACTAACGATTAACTATTATGCCTCCTAGGCATATTGTGTTGAAAGTTAAGGTGTTACAAAACACCTAATTACCAATTCTTGACCATTTCCTAATCAAATTTATTTCTAATTCATGTCCTAACTTACATGAAAAATTGGAAATTTCCTCCCAAATGAGACATGGAGGGTGGCAGACCTCATCCCCATTTCTTTATCATATTTTAATTTTTCACAACACTCACAAACTCCCATTCCTTACCATTTGTTTTTTTGTTGTAAGTCTTGCTCACAAAGTTTGGCCAAAAAACTCTTTTTTCTCTTTCGACTCAAAAGCTTTCTTCTTCTTCTTCTTCTTCTTCTTCTTCTTCCACCTACAAGAGACCTCATTCCCAACCTCCACCCAAGCTCTCAATCTCAAACCACCACATCTCCACCATAGATCAGCTCCTAAACACTTACTCTTGTCATTCCCAAACACAAGATCACAAGAAAAATCTTCCTCCCATTTTTTTCCTCTTGGCCGAATCCATCCTAGCTCCAAGAGAAGATTTTTTTCTTCTCATTACTTTACAAAAGATCAAGCTTTCTCTTTTCAAACAAGAAAACACTCTTGGTAGGGATTTATATTTTGATTTCTTTCTCTTATTCATCTCTTTTTCTTTTCAGTTTTGTTGTCGGTTGATGGCCAAGATCATAGCTTGATGATGAGGGTTCTTGATGTTGGTTGTGTTTCCATCATATGTTTAGCCTCTAGACCTCAAGGCTTGATTTTTTGGTTTCAAAAGAATATGAGAAATGAAATGTTTGTTGGTTGTTTTTGGTTGTTTCTTTTTGTGCTTGATGATGAGTCCAAGAAATCAGGTTCTTGGAACCATGGTATTGAGGGACTCTAAAGGTCACTTCCATTTTGTTGAGATTTATTAGGGTTAAAGAGTTTCATTCTTTAAAAGTCTTCAGTTTGGAGCTTAATAATATATAAAAGTAGACTTGCATTCATGTTTATGTTTCAAGCTCTTGAATTTCATGTTTAAATTCCAAGCTCTGCATATCATGTTTAAATTTTAAGTTATCACCTTAAATTTTAAAGATAAGAAAATGGACTTGCATTTTTATGTTTAAATTCCAAGTCTTGCATATCATTTTTAAATTTCAAGTTATCACCTAAACCTTGTAGACTTAAAAGTGAACTTGCATTCTCATATTTATACTTCAAGTCTTGTACATTATATTTATATTTCCAAGTTATAACCTTATAATGATAAAGATTAAAATGAGATTGCATGGCATGTTTATGTTTTTAGTTATCATCTAAATCTCTAAAGCTCAAGACTTGCCTCCTTTATCTTAAATGGAAATTTTGATCATGGACACATCTTGATATATACATTTTGACCTTAGAAGGATTTGGGTTTTGAAGTTGGTTTTATTTTATTTTGAGGCTTGAATCTTGTTTCTATGTTGTACAAAGAATTTTTGAAAGATTTAGGAACTCAAGAGGAATGAAAATGTAACCTTTAAGTGGTTAACAACCTATTAATGAAATCTTTAGTTTTGCTATTGTTTTGACATTTATATTTAAGTTCTCAAAGAGATAAATTAGTTTCAAGTGTGTTCCATGTCTTAGAATAGTTTTTGAGAAAAACTAGTAACCAGAAAGGATTAAAAATGTGATTTCTCAAGCTTTTAAAAATTAAAATTATGGATATTGATCGACATTTATTAAATCTATAAGGTTCTATTTGGCATTTTTTAGATGTGTAAAATTTATTAATAATTGTTGTAAAAATTGTTTTTAGCATCTTGGGAAAAACTAGTAATTTGAAAGGATCAAAAATGTGATTTTTCAAGCTTTTAGAAATGGAAATTCATGGCTACTGATTTGGAAATGTTTGATTCTAGAAGGTGCTGTTTGGCATTGCCATGATGTATAAAAATCATTAATAATTGGTGTAAAAATTATTCTTGGTGTCATAGGTGCTTAAAAGAATAATTGAAAGTGTTAGTTTGGACCATTTTGTAAAATACGGTAAGTTGTGTTTTAAACTATCATTATAGAATTATGGCCAAAAGGATTTAATTAGAGTTAGTAATGATTTTGAATGTGTCCATGTATTCAAAATACGATTTATGATGTTTAGAAAAAGTTTCAAAAGCATTGGCATTTCTTAAGTGTCAAAAATGAGAAACTTTGCATTTTGACCCCTAAATCTAACAAAATTTGGTTTATGGCCAAAAAGGTTTTTATGACGAGTTTAAATGATTTCTAAGTGTCATGGGTCTCTTAAAAACATAGATTAATTTTAAGGATCATTAGTTTGAGTAAATGTGTTAAAAGGAGAATTTATACTTTGACCTGTAATTCTTGAGAAATTGCAGTTTTGACCCCTTTTAGGACTCAAATGTAATTATTAAGAACTTCATGATATTAATATGAATTGATGACTATGCATGCTTGATTATTGAATTATGGAAATGATGATCTCTAGTATATAGTATATATCCTGTTGAGCATAACATATGCATTAACTGAGTCCGGTCCTTAATTTCTGGCATACTGGGTAGGAGCATATTTACGATTATAAGATATTGATAATAACTTGCTTATGGATATATGCAAAGAATGTGATGCATGCTTATATGATCAATGACATGATGATTTGTGGCATGCTATGATTATGATTGAATAATTGAGGTGCATGACTTAAGTGTCTTATGAGCATGAAATGTTAAATGATAAGTTATGAATATATGCTCATGTTTGTATCTCTAAATAACATGCTAAGATTAAAGGTGAGATAAGACACATGTAAATGATCCTGTAGATTTTGAGAATTAAAGGTTAGGAGAGGTGATCCAATAAGGTGATCCTTTAGACTCTAGGAATTAATGGTTATGAAAGGTGATCCTATGCCCCCTATCCCGCACTTCAGGAGTCGGGAATTTAGCTTATCGAGAGGATAAGTATAGACTAGTGATGACTAATTAGGTATGAGCTCATAACCTAGAACTCTCAAAAGGAGAGAGTATTATAGTGGCCCTCATAGAAAAGAGAAAAAGAAATTTAAGTTATCTAAAAGAATAATGAGGAAAGATCATGATAGAAGGATTTACATTCCTCATGCTATGGCCTATTTACTATGATTTTTATGATATCTTGCTTGTGACATTGACATGCATTCATAACTTAGTATGTTACATTCATGACATTAAGATTCATGCTAAAATATACGGGCCTCGGCTACTGATATTTGGAACTTAAGAAATGAACCTTATATATATGCTCACTATTTTCATAATGAAACCCGAGGTTCCTAAGGACGTAGATGATAATATATGATAAGAGGCGAAAGCCCTATTGAGATTCTTATATAAGTTTCTCATCCCCTCTTTCTTTCTTTCCCATCTTGTCTTTAGAGGTTGATAAGCACATTCGCGATCTACATTGATGCCCTCTCATGGAAGATGCATTATGACCTGGTTAACCAGTTGTACCATTTTGTGGGTCATTATGCTATTCACCTGTTCGTGTTTTTAGACCGTTTGCGCATCATGCCATTAGCGTTTGATTCTCCCATGTTGTTCCTTCACGGATGACTTCACCTTTGCGCATACGCCCACGTACTCAGCAGTTCCCTCCTGCCTACACTACTGCAATATCCATTCAAGACTTCTTGGTCTACGTACCACGATCACCACCTCATCCCACTGAGCCATGGTCGGACCTATCAGAGGATTCACCCACCCAGTTTTCTTCCAATGGTTCTACCCTTACCGTTCCTATGGAGATGGGAGGTGGTAGCCACGAAGAGGCTACTGTCATACAGCCGTTGAGAGAAGCTACGTCTGTCCATAGAGGAGCTACTCGACCCTGCCGAGGTGCCCATGTATGAGTTGTCGATTGTCTTGCCATACTTGATGAGCTAGCTCATTGGATTGGTTACCTTCCTCCCTCCTGGAAATGACAGCAGTAGGAGTCGGTAGTGGACCTCTTGGAGTGCCCATGCATTTTAGTGGACAAGATAGCCTTCTTTTATTTTTTTTGATTAAAGGTTATCTATTCTAGGCACGCCCAGTAAGAGTAATGGGAGGAGGGGTCTTTTCTAGCTTGCATTTAGTTTCCATCTACATATTGTTCATGTATATTTTGGGATGACTGTACCTAGCCCAACCTTTGTTGGTAGGCATGATGCTACTATATATGGATGTTTTGACACGTGAGGCGAAATGATCAGTATTTGATGATATATATATATATAATGGTATTATTATGTCCATAATTTGTATACACAGCTCATGTTTTATTTTTTAAAATTCAAAAAAAATTTATCCGTATTTTTACTAAAGTATTTCCAAGAGTTTAAGTTAAGAACTGGGACACAAAAGTAATAACTAATAATTAACCTAAATGCATCCTAGACATGTTTGGTTAAATATTAGGATGTTACATGGCACACTTACATCCAAATTTTTACAACCTTTTCTCTTTACTTCTCTTTTTTTCCTTTGTTTTATATTTTCTTAGTGTTCCACTTGCTGAATTTTTTTTTTCCATTTATAGATACACATTGTCCCTCCTCCACACTTAAATTAGGATATGTCATCATGCTCTCTTCCACACTTATGCTTAAGTACATACAAGAAATCATAAACACTCTCCTAAGTATAACACCCTAATATTTAACTTAACACGCCTAGGTCATTTTCAAGTTAATTATTAGTTATTACTCTTTTGTTCCAATTTTTAGCTCTAATTTTTGAAGAAATACTTAGTAAAAATATGGGTAATTCTTTTTTTTTTTGAAACTAAAGATGAAAATGTGAGCCACGCATAATATAATAACTACGCCGATTGCCTTGTAGATAACATAAATGAACCCATCGTACTATAAATAGAACACAAGATTATAAACATAACAAACAAACATAGATATATAATAAGAGTTATGCCATACAACAGTCACATAATAGTAGCATTAAGCCCACCATTATAGGTTGAGCTGATACAGTCATCCGTACAATACATAAAGAAACATAAAATACATATACTAGAATCCTCACCTACTCGAGTGTGCCTAAAGTAGATAACCTCTAAAAGCAAAAAAAGGCTACCCTATGCAAGATGTACGTGCATGTACTACTAAGACTACTACTAACTCCTACTACTGCCTGTCCCAAAGGGGAGGAATGTAACCAATCCACTGGCCTAGCTTGGCCGAAGTGGCCAAATGATGAGTGGATCGGACATGAGCTCCATGACGGGGTCGTATCGCCACTCTAGCTCCTCGGATCAGCTGAGTTGTCATAGCCTCAACGCCTTCACCTATCTCCATAGGTACGGTGGGGGAAGAATCAACAGACGGTATCTGGGTGGCTGAGTCCTCGGATAGGTCAGTCTTCGAATAAGCAGGAAGAGAGCAAGAAACGTACTTCAGATAGTCTCGGACAACTGAGGTAGCAACAAGAGTGTGATGAGTCTGCTCTCCATGGGGGCCCGTGTGCTCGAAGAAAAGCTCATCAGCAAAAGACGATGTAGGAGAGAAATGGAAACTGGAGACTGGATGGGCAAACAAGTGGTTTAAGAACGCGAACAGGCGAACGGAATAACGACCTACAAAATGGTACGACTAGTGTGTGGCATCAAAATGGAGCTTCCAGGTCGGTGCGTCAACGAATATCGTGAACGATGCCATCGTCTTCTAAAGACGCGATGGAAAGAAAGACAAAGGGAGTGAGAAACTTGATAAAGAATCTCAGTAGGGCATCCTCCTATCCTAGTGTCATCATCTACGTCCTCAGGAAACCTCGGGTTTCGTTATGAAATAGTGAGCATGCATAAGGTTCATTTATTAAGTTCTAAAATACTAATTACCGAGGCCCGTTCATTTTAATATGAGTCTTGGATGTTATGAATGCATCATACCTCATGATGAAATGCATGTCAATACAGGGTGCAACATACTATAAAGAAACATAAGTGATACACATAGAACATGGTAAACATAGCATGAATTACTTCATTTTATTCTTTAGGTGACTTAATCTATTCTTTTCTCTCATTGGGGCCACTCTATTACTTTCTCCTCTTGAGAGTTCTAGGTTATTAGCTCATTCTTCACTAGTCATCACTAGCATACTCTTATCCTCATGATAAGTTAATACCCGACTCTTAAAGTTGAGGATAGAGGGCAAGGATCACCTTTTATAACCTTTAATTCGGGGAGTCTAGAGGATCATTTCCATATGTTTTATGTCACCTTAATCTTAGCATGTTATATTGAGATGCAAGAACACAAACATATCATATAATATCACATGCTTTCATATTATTTCAACATATGCATTTTATTCTAAGTGTAATCATAACATGCCACAATTAATCTTGTAACTAGTAGCCAAGTATGCAAATATAATCATCACATAAATCCTCAAGTATACTAAAACACATCATCTCACAAAATAAGCATATTCATTATTTGTTAAATGGTTAAACCTTTAAATCGGATAAACCCAACTTTTGTATTTATTCTTTTATGCATCTAAGGGATCAATTACAATATTTTTCATTAATTATTAACCTCGGGAACATCATTAAACAATGCTAGATAGGTTTCGATAGAAATGAAAATTTAACAGTTTCGGTGTTCTAAAAGTTACGTTTTCAACCCTTTCTCATTACCGACTTTTCCTAAGATGCCAAAATTAATTTCTATACCAATTATGAATAATTCTTACACATTTACTAACTGTTAAAAATCTTTTTACCAATTTATAATTGCTGGACAGAATCCATAACTTCCATCCTTAAAGGTTTTATAAATCGCATTTTTGGTCTTTTTTAGTTACTAGTCTTTCCTTAACTGCTAAAAATAATTATAATACTAATTATTAACAAATTTTTCACATTTAAACAACCCCAAATAGCATACATCAGATCTGGAAATGTTAGAACAAAAACCAAATTTAATTTTCCAAGAGCATGCAAAATTGCAATAATAAGCATTTCTAGTAACTAGTCTTTCTTGGAATAAATTCTAGGTCAAGGAACATCCTTATAATTAATTTATCCTTTTGGAAACACAAGTAAATGTCCTTAGGTTAGTAGCAAAATCAGAGGGCTCAATAATAAGGTTTTGGTTATGTAACTCATGTTACAACACTTCAGGGATTCACTTTTCTCAAAGGAAAATTTGCAAGACACAAGTTATTTAAAAACCTCAAGATACTTCAAAACTTTATTTCTTTGAAAAACAAACATATTTGTAGAGACAAATGCCCATGGAACCGAAATTTCTATGTAAATTAAAAGGGGTAAGTCTTGAGCTCTAGATATTTAGGTGATGACATAAACTTAAATATGCTAATGCAAGCCTCATTTTAATCTTGATATTGTAAGGTGATGGCAATGGAAATATAAATATGATATGCAAAGCTTGAATATAAATATGAGAATGCAAACTCATTTTTAATCTTTAAGATTTAGGTGATGGCTTGAAATATAAATATGCTAGACAATAAATGTAAATATGATATGCAAGTTAATTTTTTTATCTTCAAAATTTAGGTGATAACTTGGAAATAAATATGATATGCAAGGCTCAAATATAAATATAAAATGCAAAGATTTGGAATATAAATATGAATGCATTTCCATTTGTTATCTCTTTAGATTCTAGGCTCAAGACTCCTATTTAGAGTAACAACTCTAAAACACCGATCAATCTTATAAGATGGACATGAGCTTTAGAGTCCATTAACACCATGGTTCCAAGAATCTTTATTTTGTTTGGACTCATCATCAAGCTCAAAGAAATGAAATAAAAAGAAACTAACACCTTATTATGGCTCTTTGAGAAAAC
This sequence comes from Dalbergia cochinchinensis, assembly GCA_031216125.1. NCBI lineage: Eukaryota > Viridiplantae > Streptophyta > Magnoliopsida > Fabales > Fabaceae > Dalbergia > Dalbergia cochinchinensis. Next base: position 29,927,548 of record CM062371.1, read on the forward strand.
CAAAAAGCAATGTTCAAGCCTTAAAGGTCACAAATGTGATGATCTCATCATCATCATCTAGGAACCCTCATCATCATCATCTAGGAACCCTCATCATCAAGCCAATATTTTTGAAACACCAAAAGGCCTCAAAGGCCGAAATGCAAGAGGAAAGAAAAGGAAATCCAAAAACCCAAAAAAAGTCAAGAGTGAACTTATCCATTATTTCATCATCAAACCAAAAATAAAAAGAACATAGAAGAAGAAAATATTTCCAACCAATCCAACATTCCAACCAAAAATGATTCAAAGAAAAAGAAATAGAACTTTGAAACAACATCCCCACCAAAGATATTTTCTTGTTGAAAGAAAAGAGCTTGATCTTGAAGATGAAATAAGAAGAAAAATCTTCCTTAGGGCTCAAAGTGTTTCAGCCAAGGAAAAAAGGAAAAGGAAGGAAGATTTATCTTGGGTTTTTGATCTTAGAAGTGAAAGGTTAAGTGTTTTAGGAAAGGTCTATGGTGGTTGTGTGGTGGTTTGAGGTTGAGATGTGGTGGTTGATGGTGGTTTCTTTGAAGAAAGAGGAAGAAGAAGAAGAACTCTTAGAATGAGAGAAAAAGAGAGAAATCTTTGAATGAGCTTTGAACTAAAAATTGCAAGAATGAGCAAAAGGTATTGTAAGCTTCCTTGAGTGTATATTTATAGAGAAATTGAAATATGAGAGGATGAGAGGATGAGGAGTGGCCACGGCATTCATCAAGGAGAGGATAAGGAGGAAAATATCTCATTTGTGTGCATTATTTCATGGAATGGTGTAGGAATGGCTAGGTATAGGTTTGGGTATGATTTTTCTTTGAGTGTGTAAGTAAATAAATCAAAATGTGATGAGATAAATGGAGGGGGAATGGTGTCAGTTTCATTAAGGGAAAATGAGGAGGAGATATTTTCATTTCATGTGTATTAGGAGTGTGTTTAGGAGTAGATTTGATTAGGCCTTTGATTAGGAGTTTGTAATTAAGTGTTTAGGCAAGAAAGTGAGTGATTAAGGCCACTTAAGACATGGTTAAGGAATGCTCTTGCTCACTTAGTGGAGTCAAATCTCATTCAACAAGAATTTCAATCACATCTTTGACTCCTTAATTTAAGGAATTGGAGAAAGAAAATACTATTTCATGATTCATAACATAAAGTCTTGAACTAAAAAAGGGATTTTGTGTTTCTTTAAGCAATCTTAGACCCTAATTAACTTCAATTAATTATTAGAATTAATTAATATTTAATTAGAGCCTAATATTACTTAAATTTTGTTAATCAAGCAATTAAGCTCATTATGCTCTTAATTAGGGGCAAAATGGTAATTTTTCATAAAAATTCCTCGGGACCACCCGAGTTTAAACAGACATTAAACATCCCTTAAAAATGACATTTCAAACTCCTGGGCAAAGTCTGGGTCTAAAAGGCAATTAATTTCGCGTTAAATTACCGCAGGGGTATTTTGGTAATTTCAACATATGTAGTCCCCGTTCAATATCAAAACAGCCCTTTGAGGATGGCCAGGACCGACGATCCTCATTTTCCAGGTAAAAATGACCTCAGGGGCATTTTGATCATTTGTTCACTGGAAAAATCGGGGTGTTACACTATGCCTAAAAGGTTGGGAAATTTCATGATTTTTCACTTTTAGCTAAGGAAGTGCTAAAACAAAAGAATGTGCAATAAGGCTCAAAAGGGCTAGACAATGGTAACATGAAAAAGGTAGTTATATGGATAAGTGACTAAAAACAAGAAAAATGCCTCAATCACCCTCAAGCATGCACATGGAGACATATTTTCAAACAAGATCTTAAGCAAGTTCTAGAATACAAAGCCAAAGAGGGAAAACACACATGAACAGACAAAGAGACTTAAAATCTCATAGGTAAATCACATGTAATCAATCCAAACAATACGGTGAATCACCAAGCATGCAATACAAAATATAGGCAATGTCAAGCAAGTTAATACAGTGCATGTAGTGTTAGCCTATGGATGTAACTTCTAAGGTATTAGAAGAATGGTATAAGACACAAATAAAATAAGACATGATGCAAGAGTCAAAACTAAAAATAATAATAAATAAAATATAGAAATATAAAACAGAAAAGTAAAGAACTCTCTCATTGTGAGTTGTCTCCCACCTAACACTTTGTTTAAACATCCCTAAATTGGATGGTCAGAACCTTTATGGAGGGTGAGTAGCTTTAATCCATAGAATTGCCATTTGAGCCCTTAGATCCTTAGGAGCTTCATGGAGGTGATTCAACCGGTGTCCGTCAACTTCACAGCGACTCATGGACCTTAGTCCTTCTAACTCAATTGCACCACTGAGGTGTACATGAGCGACCAAGAATGGTCCCTTCCATCTAGACTTTGACTTCCTAGTCATCAGTTTAGTCCAAGGCTCATACAATAAGATCCTTTGCCCTTCGCAAGGCTTTTTTCCCAGTATGGGCTAATCATGAAACACCTTTGAAATGGGTGAATGCTGCTTGGGGGTGTACTTGTATTTTCAAGCTCAAAATATTCTAACATAGCAGACTCATCATATCCCATGGAAGAAGAAAAAATAGGAAAAAAGGGATGTACATCCTTATTAAGGAAACTACCACATGCATTTTCCATTAGGGACTCAATGACATTGATGCCAAACACAGAGTGTTCCTCAGGGAGAAATTTCCACTACAACAATTATTAGCTATGGCAATGCCAAAGTTGGCAACACCATAAAAACCATTGCCTAAAAGGGCCTATCACCGCAATTTATTTTACCGTTATTATTATAGTCCAATTTATATAGAATGTTATTGCAAAAGAATAAAACCGTACTCCTAGTGTATATAAGCAACGGTTTAGTCATTGGTGGATAGTTTTTATATTAGGCAACAATTGTTTAACTGTTGTCTATATAATTAGATAAATGATACACGTAAAAACTGTTTTTGTTGTCTACTAGACATAAACTACGTATAAAAACCATTCCCTGTACATTAGACAGTTAGACGGCAGCGACACTACCTTTCCTTTCCTTTCCTTTCCCCCTATCTAATTACTTTTTCCCAATTTATTTAGAACAAATTTTCAGCCTCTGTCCCAAAGTCTCTGTAGAAAAGAGAGAAGAGATACTCCACCACCAAAGAGAAAAGTTCCTCCCAAAGCTAAGTGAAATCAGCCACTGTCACTCCCTCATCAGGTTATGTCTATCTCTCGATCGCTCTCCCTTTCTGTCTCTCGCCTGCGTTGCCTCCCACCAAAAAACGCTTACCCTTGCCTCCGCCGTCGATTCCATTCGCGATTCTGGCTACCTCTACACCCTCCACCATAAGCCCTATTCTCTCCTCCTCCCCTTCCACGATGTCGCGCTGTTGATGGAACTGAAGAAGAACAAAAAGAAGAATAAGACGACGACCACGAGATAGAGGTGACCTTGCCCTGTTGTGAAGGCTTGCGATGCTGCTTCTGTTGCCTCCAGGTTCTCTCAATTTCTTCGCCGAACCATTATTGTGTTTTGTGTATGTATGTTTGTGTGGTTGTTAAGTGCAAATGTTGAAACTTGGAATGAATGAATAACAGGGATCTCAGTTTTATTTGGCGGCGTGTTGGTGTTTATCCTTTGGGGCTATGGTAGCGAAATATGGTGGTGATGATGAGGTCTTGAGGTACTACGCTTGGCTCAATTTGAAAAGGTATTCAAGTGGAATTTTGCGTATTTTGATTTTTTTTTTATTTTTTCAAGTTAAAATAGATAATGGAGTTTTTGAAACTGTCATTACTAAGCAGTTTAGTCCCTGAATGTGCAATTGAAATTTCCTCTTGATTTGGTTTGACTTGTAGCCTTGTGAATCTGAACATGTATGTGCTTACATTTCAAATGTTAAATATATTTCATTTGAAACAAGAGAAAACAAAAACAAAAATCCTTAATGACCCCTCTACTTACAGTTTTCTCTTATCTATGAGCAAAAGTATTTACTGTTTCTGGTGTTTCCATGATTGAAGCTTTTCATTCTATATGTAAACATTATCCTGCTTCTTACCTGTAGTATTGATAGAATAGAAGGATCCTTACAATTAGTTCATAATTTGATGTTTAGCTATGTCAATCAGATTTGATGCAAGAAAACGACTACAATATTTCAGAAAATAACACGCCTTTGTCCATTGAAATTGGGGCTTCTTTCATCCCATTTTTAATTGTTTTCTTAATTTTATTGATAGATTTTCAATTCAAGCTATTTGTAGCATTTGGATTTGGTGATATTTCTATATTTTCATTCCATGTTTTGTTATGCCTTTTATTTTGAGATGCTATTTTTGACATTTGAAGTGCTCTAATTTAGCAATTTCTATGAATTTGTGTGATTTAATTATCTATGTGCTTGACTTTATGCCTTTGTTTTTTTTTTTTTTGGTTCCTTTGACAAGAGTAGCCAATATGTTTTTAGAGATGTTATGCTTGAGTTCTCCATTACTGTGACAAAATTTAGCATCTCTTTTGTTTTAAGCTTTTTGACATTTCAAGTGTTCTAATATATAAATGTTAGTGTAACTTTATTATAGATATGGTTGAGTTTCAGTAATTTGGGTTAAAGTGGTGCCTCATGACTGGTTTCTGATATAGTTTTGAGTGGTCTCTGATCAACAATGCATGCTGTCTCATGATGGAGGCATGTTGTGTCTCATATGATGGAAACATTCCAAGTCTATCCACTCTAGCTCTAGATTATTGTGAAGCAAAAACTAGCTTCATTCCATTACAATGTCAGATATTAGTTATCATGCTTCTATTTATATAACTTGGCATTGTTTTACAATTTTTAAGTAAATTAGATTTAGCCATTATTAGTCCTAATTGCAAGTTTGTATCTTTAAATCTTTATAGTATGATATGGTATTCAGTAATATGCTATTGTCAAGGTAAAATTTCCAAATAAAGCTTTTAAGGTTCAACTTTTTTCATAATACATGTTAAAGAAAATAGCATGAGAACAATTTTGAGCTTGCCTTATGCCCTTATCTTATTCTTTTGGTTTGAATTTCCATCATCAAGATTCATTCATTGAGTTTTTCTTTGTGTAATAAGAAAAATTGTGTAAAATGATGGCTTGATTTTTCTATGGACTATAGGTTCAACTGGTAGAAATTTTTGATGTAGGGGATTTGCTAAGTTAATAAATCAAACTTGGGCTTGGCAACAGGCATATGGGATTTTCATTTGGACATGTAAGGTGTTTTTATTATGTTTTAGGAGGATTTATTGAGTGGAGTCACATGATAATGATGCTGGCTAAAGAAGTGTGCGAATGATGAGTTTAGATGTTACTTGGTTATTTAGTGAATGTGTTACTGGATGTAGTTTGCTACTTATGTACTTTTGGTGGTTTTCTATGCTCTTATATGATGTTGCTCTCTCGTGTTGATAGTCTCATGCGTATATAGTCTTTAGTAGTAGTCCATGTACCCAAAAAAAGAAAATGCTAGAGTGGCTGGACATAAAATGTCTTAAAATAATCAAAAGTTGTTTTACTAGACTCATGTAGAAATGGGTGATCTGTGTATTTCTTTTTTTCTCTTAATCCTCCTGTATTTATAGTTACCAATTAAGTTTGTTATATATTTTTTATTCGAGACTTGAACAATGTGACCTCAAGGAGGAAAAATCTTATGCTTCCATGCTAAGTCCATCAACTTGATTTGGGAGGAAAGGGATATAGTGATTTGAATTGGTATTAATCTGTTTTAGCTTATTTGATGTTTGAACTGTCATTTGCTATTTATATTTTATTGTTAAAGTATTGGGGTTTTTTTGGCTGCATTGTTTTTGGCTAATGATGTGTTGGATGAGGAGTGAATAAACTAGATTGAGGATCATTTCGGATTCAACTTGTCCTTTGTTAAGAGCAAGGAATTGTGCCTGCTATATATGTAAGATTGGAAGTGTGACTCTTTTTTTTTCCTATCAAACTTGTTATGTATTCCGTATTATATAAAGTACTTTTGGTCTATTAATTTAAAGACATGGTATACTTGCAACTACATAATGCTGAAATTAAAGTATTGGTATAATATGATATTTTTGTACTGTGATTGTTTGGAGGGTGATGGCTAATTCTTTTAGAGCTCATTATTTGTTCTGTATTCTAGATCGAAACTTGTATTATGTCTTTCTTACTTTCAAGAATCTTAAGTATCATATTGGTTTTTCATTAGACCAAGCATATGTTCAGGCTTTTACATGTGACATGAATTTTTTTTTTCCCCTAGTAATGTTTTTGACATGCTGGAAGACCTTGCCATCTTATTTTTTCTTTGCGATCTTTGCTTACTTGCAATTGTTGGTCAATTACAAATTACCCTGTGAACTAAATTTTATGATTAGATGTTCAAGGCTATGAACTTATTTAGAGGTTTGTAATTTCTCTCAGTTATTAGATATTCATGATTTTGAATTTACTTGAGTAAATGCTTGTCTGTTCAACAGGAAAATTGTGTTGAAGTAGAGAAAGAACCCAACCACAAAGAATTTGAAGATCAAATAGATGAAGAGTAAAAGAGATCAAGATTGGGGGATAATAAAGGATTTTGATGCCACACTTCATGAATTTTTTGTGCATAGTGAATATTTTGTAACAATCAACACTTACATGTTTTGAGTTGGATCCTCTGATCATGTGATTTTAAAGTAGTATTTCATATGTCATGCTAGTATGCCACTTGTGTCAGAGGTTATTAACATGTATTTAAATGGATCTTATCGATTCAAAAATGGAATTTGACAATCACATGTGCACTTGTCATGATTATGTTGATTTAGAATGAGTATTCTCTTGGTTTTTTAGTAATATCTATAATCTATATCTATAATCTATAATACTAATATTTCAGAGTCGTTTGATGGAAAATTTTATACTTGTCGCAATGAGGATATTTTAGGGCCCACATCTTTTAAGAAGTTATTCATTAATTTTTTTGAAAAAATAAAACTGTAATTATTACATATTATTAGTATATCATTGATAATCATCCGTATTTAACAATATGATTACATTACATAAATTAAATATCTTTAATTATTGTAATGCTAAAATCATGAATTATATTGATAAATTAATTTCACAATTTTAGTGTTAATTTTACATTTAAAATTTTATATTTGATGTGGGTGGTGATTTTCTTTTGAATATTATTATATTAAATTTATGAAATTAAGTATATAAATTATAAAAAAGATGTAAAATATATGTGATAGGTTATATCATTTACCTTTTTTATTAACAATAAGATTATGGTGAATTTAATTATTTAAAGGTAGAATATTTTTTCGTGTCATTAATGATGACATTATTTGATTATATATATAGACTAATTTAATGATTTAAAGATCAAGAATATGTCAATTCAATAAAAAAATTTATATGTACATAGGAGAAAATAAAAATCTAGGGATCACCTGGATGACTATAAAATTACACCTTCAATAACCTTTGAGTTCTTACAAATAATTTTAAAAGATTTGAAAAAAAAATTTAGTGTTGAAAAAAATTAAAAAAATTGGAGAAGATTTTTTAAAAAAAATGATAAAGATTTATCAGAATTTTATTTATAATTAGAAGTTATTAATGATTAAAATTTTGTATAAAATTTATTAATTGTATAAATCTACTATATTAATATTTCAGACTTATTTCATGAAAACTATTACACATATTATTCATATAGTGATTTAAACTCCACTTTTTTCAATCTTTATGTCTAAATATTTTTTTAAACTTAATTTATAATTTACTTATTAATTATTTTTCATATGAAATAAAAGTAAATATTACAATCATTAAAGAATCAAATATTACAATCATTAAATATTATAATTTGCATTAAGAGAAAATCTATATTAATATAATTATGATCTACAATTAAATTAAAAATCATTAATAGCCTCACATTATAAAGGTAATATAAAAAATTATAAAGAAAATATTTTTAAAATAAATAAGCTTTAAAATCAACATATATATTTTTTTAAAGAAAATAGGTTGGTTAAATTGTTAACGAATTGCTAACCGAGTGATTTTGATATAATAATAATTCAAAATCCAATTTATACCAAATTTATTCTTAATCAAATGTGATAATAATTTATATAATACTAATATTTAAGACTCATTACAGAAAAATATTCTATGTGTTATTTATAGAAAAATTATACCCCACCATTTTCATAATCTTAACACTTAAAATAAATTTTTAAATTTAATTTACCTTCTAATTATCAATTATTTTTTTCCAATCATACATTTATATCTCTCTACCATTAACAAAATCAACATAAAAAATAAAAAATATCACAAACAAAATTATAATTAATATATTATACCATTAAAATTCTATATATATAATATAGTATTAACAATAACAAACCTACTATAATTGTGTTATATTAGTAGTATTTGTTATGATAGATATTTATGTTTTGAAGTTTAAAATATTTTTAAAATTTTTAATAAATGCGTACATATCAATAGAGATTCAAATCTCCATATGAAATGAAAAATAGGGACCCGTGAATGGGATGTGTATGAGAATGTAGACAAAATTCTAAATGAAGACGGGATTAGGGGAAATTTTCTAATTTCAAATGTAAAATTTTTGAAAATCATAATAAAAACATTATCTATTTACATGTATCACTATATTCTATTTAATTTTTTACAATTTAAATATTCCAATCTATCAATTCCATAATTTTTTCATACTAATTTTTTTGAAAAAAAATGCCGTCAATTTTTTAATACTAAAATATTTTAAAAAAATTAGTTCTATAATTTATACTTCTTTGATAATGATATTAAATATTTATTAATTTTTAAAAAGTAAATAATTATATTATTTTTATTAAAAAATTATAATGGATATACTATATCTAATAATTGAGATTATATAAATTAGAATTATAATGAATTTTTACTAATTATTAGACATTAATTATAACATATATTTTAAAATTGATATTTTAATTTATTAAAAGAAAGTATAAGGAAAGAACGCGTTATTGAAATCATATAAATTAAATTTATGTATTATTTTTATTAATTAGAAAATATATTTTTATATTTTTAAATTAAATATTTTAATTTACTAAAAAAATATAAATAGCTAGGGATGATAAAAAAATTGAAAATAGGTACACACAGAAATTATCCAATTGGGAAAGGAATTGACATATATTTTCTCTTCATATGGATGATTTATAAGGGCCAAGTCCCCGTCTGTTAAACAGAATAGAGACGGGGATAATATATTTTTATTTTTTAATTATTTTTATTATATTTATATTTTGTATATATTTTTAATTTTAATTTGGATTATTTTGCATTAATAGTATTTGTTATTATGGATATGTATGTTTTAAATTGTAAAATATTTTTAAAATTTTTCTCTTTTTGAAATTTGTTAAGAAATCCTTAGTACCATAGGGATTCAAAATCCCTACGGGAAATGGAAAATGAGAAATGGGGACCTATAAGAGGGATGAGGATTAGAATGAGAGACAAAATTCTAAACTGTGACGAGAGGCGTGGAACATGTCCCCTTTCTCATGGATACTCATTCTCATCCCTATACATGACTTATGATATAGGAAAATTATCCATTTATTCTCTTTCTTTATTCAATAATTTCAACTTTCGAAATGTGCAAAATTTTCATAAAATAGGCTTTTTATTGTTAGGTATAGGCCATCTATCAAAGATGTTTTTAACCTTATAAACATGATATTCAATATAAGATATAAAATAAATGACACATTTATATTTTGTCCATTTATTTAATTATTTAACTATTAACTTACTTTTAAGATAAATTTATATACTCAATTTTCTATAAAATATATGTAAATAAATTATCATTTATTTTTTATAATAAGCAACAAACTATTTTCATTATCTCCTCTGCATCGCATGGGTCAAACGACTAGTATTATTATAATTGTAACACCCATCCTACTATAGTGCTATGCTCGAGTCATAATATTACAGTAAGTAGTCGTTACTCATAACTTATCTTACAAATTTTTAATTTCTTAATTATATGAATTATATACGTATAAGTTGTAATAAATAAGAGCTTTGCACTAAAAGCTATACTAGTTTTCTACTAATTGCAATCCTTTTAACGTAATAATCAACATATAGAAATAGCAGAAATGTAATGTGCATCCTAAGAAGTCGGTCACATGATAATTTATATTTCATATCACATCCATAGTAAGTTAAGTCATACCATTATACCATATACATTCGCACCTAATTACATATGTATTATAAATAACCCCACCCTGGTCCTCACAGTGACCTCCTAATCTGGGTTGGAGCTTAATAAAATACAATGAATTACAAAGAAATAAACCTAACTCCCTCAATCAGTGGCTCATCAAAAATTAGACGTAAGAGCCCATGATAGTCAGATAATGTGAAGGGTTCTAAGTCAAACTGCATCTATAAACAAGCTGGATACACCATAGTCAGCCAGATAAGAAGCGAGTAGTGCCCATTAGGCACGTCAGCTGGGTAGCCTTGCCAGTCCCCACTACTCCCGGAAGGAGCAGAGGAACCAGAAAATGTGTCCTCTGAAGGATCAGACTCAGCATCGATGGCAGGCTGTGGTGGCTATGGTGGATAAGTCATATATAGCGAAAAATCAGAAAAGGGGACTCTGGATCAAAAGTAGGACTCATAACAGTAATAGCAAACGGGCGAGCAAACAGTACATAAATACGAATGTGAGACTCAGCGACTAGGTACAATGACCCTAACTCCGAGTCATAATGCCATTGCAAATCAGACATCTCGAGAAAGAACACGATCGAGGCCATCTATAGAAAATAAATCATACAGCAAGAATGAGAATCAATGATTCCCAGTAGGAAAAAAACCAGTTGACTACTCAATGATATTCAACTTAATGCAAAAATAAGTAATGGATTTTCGGTTGTTTATATAATGGTCTTATTAGTTAGCATCATTATCTCTTATGACTTAATTTTATTAGATAATTTTAAAACTTAATGGTAGAACTCATAGGACTCTTCTGATATACTTCTCATTGGATCGTACTATCAACGTTGTAACGTCACGCGTTACAATCTGATATAGTTCACTAGATGGAATATGTCTACTACATCTTATCTCAATAGCCTCGCTATTCTCATCATATCCCTTTACTCATGACGTTATAACCCCGTCGTGATTACAACCTGATATAGTTCTAAGGGAATAGCACGTCTACTACTACCGTGAGCCATGAGCTTACCACTGAGCAATTTATATTGCATAAGGTTTATTTTCTTAAGTTTCCTTTCTTCATGTGCATCTTTATCATTTGTATAAAATTTCTCATAGTTATTGAGCGAGATTTATTCTTTAAGAATTCTATTTTTCATACGTTACTTGGAGATTTTTCCTTGAAATCTACTTAAACTCTTATGAAATATTCTATTAAAATCTCCTGAATATGTATAATGTCTTTCTTTAACTTTTATGAGATATTTCCCATAAGATTTGGTATACTGTTGTGATGGTTTTTCTACAAAGTCTACTAGGCCTTTAATAGATTTTATACCATCAGAATTTCTGTTACATCTCTTGGTTATCAATAATTCTTATCAATTTTCCAACAATTGAACCAAGTTCCCTGCGATGGATTTCAAGCTATTCCTACTATAAATCAACATTTCTTGGACAATAATTTCTTTTAAATTTTTGAAGATACAAGCCAAGTCTTACTACCACTTTTTCAAGCTTTGATTAGTATGTATAGCAAGATCATACAATCTAAGAATTAATGCTGTAAAATTCCAGCACATACCCACTTAGAGCACTTCTTACGTCATACAATCCAAGGTTTAATGCTGTAAAATTCCAGCACAAAAAAATTCCAATACACAAGAGTTCATAATAATCCAAGCACTTACAATTTCTGAAATTCTGAAATAAAATTCAGGTTCCAATATACATAATCTCTTCACAACTTAATCCATCACAAATTCTAAAATTTGGTTTTAGATTTTCAGCAAGCATAACCTCAATAAAGTTCAAGCACTTATCTTAGCAAAATTGCCAAATATCATGAAGTAAAAGACTAGAATAATTTCCTAACTTCCTCCAAGTTTTTTCTCTAGTTCTTTTTATTTATCAAGCCTCAAACCCCTTTCTTTTCAACCTCTATTTTGCATTGCCATGTGAACCAAGTGCAAGGGAAAACAAAGTTTTCAATTGATCTTGATGTAGAGAAGATGTTCTTAAAACAGTTTAGATGCTTACCTAAGAGTATCCTTGTAGATATGGTGGTTTGATGGAGTTATTCCAAAGAGAAAATTTTGAAAATGGAGAAGTGAATAAGACATAAAGCATCGAAGAAGAAGGAAAGGAAAAAACATGGTTCTGTGCAAAACCGAGAAGAAATGAAACTTCTTTGCCTTTTTCCTTTTTATAAAGTTGCTAGCTTGGAGAGAAAGTAAGGGAATTGATATTTCCGGATCAATTTTCCTTCTATCAGTATTAGAAATATCTATATTTATTTGATTATTCTAAGTGAAATTTTTTTCAAGATATGATAATATCCATTAATTAGGCCAATCTCGATGTTTCGGTATACCGGTTATTACCGTTTCGGTATACCGGTTATTACCATTTCGGTGTACCGTTTCTTATTATTTTAGTACCCGATTAACATAAAAATAACTTTACCGGTAAAATTATCATTTTAACCTTATTCTTTTTTTTTTGTCCTAATATCATTTATAAGATCTCATCCTATATTACTGATTAAAATATTATTATTCTAAATTTTTAATAATATTTAGTTAATTTTTTTTATAGAATCCTTATATTGTTCCGATCCTAACTGTGTTGGCTGAAATTTTTAAAATCCCTACTAGTTACTCACAATTAATTATTTTATCAGAGAAAATACAAATAGGCGAGTCATTGCAATAATCAACATATTAAAAAAATGGTTATTGGAACAGGTAACATTTGTAAAATTATTCTTTATAAATGCTAGCACTAGTTATCTAACCGTTGCCTATTGGGTTAATAGACAACACTTGCAAAACTATTCCCATAAATCATAACACGAATAATAAAACCGTTGCCTATTGGGTTAATAGATAACACTTGCAAAACTGTTCCCATAAATAGCCAATGGTTATAAAATCGTTCCAATTGTTGAATAATATGTTACGGTTAAAAACCATTACTTTATGGTTGGCAACGGTACAACCATTGTCTAATACATGACAACAAAACCGTTGCCTATTGTATTGACAAAGACAACGATTTTTTCCTCTACCGTGGCTGTAAGTATAAAACCATTGCTTATTCTAAAGGGAGCAGTTTTTAAACATGTAGCTACGGTTTGTGGCCATTGCTGAAGAACAAAAATGTAGTAGATAACATCAAATAAACAAAATTGGACTTTCATATCCCCACGCTCCATAGATAATGTGCCAACATAAACATCAATGATGGTTCTAATAGTTTTCAATAAGGTTCTACCCAAGATTAATGTATGCCAGTTGGCATCAGTGTCATTCTCCATCTCAAGCACATAAAAATCAGCAGGGAATAATAAATCATTTACTTCTACCAGGACGTCTTCCAATACTTCCTCTAGCCTAGTGATGCAGCAGTTTGCAAGCTGGATTATGAACCTGGTGGGCCTAAGTGCTCCAAACTACAAGGACTAGTAGAGTGATTTTGGCATAACATTAATGCTAGCCCTAAGATCAGTCATGTGATGTGGAACCCCATCATGGATATCAAAACCTAGAAACCCCAACACACAATTGATATGGAAGATAGGATTGAAAACCAAATAAAATATCAGAAGGGAATCACTCAATTTTGTAATCTTTTATATCCAGCTTCCTGATGCAATAAGTTAAATGAATCACTTAACCTCACTTGTACGCACAAATGAAACTGGCTGCTAAGTTAGGAGGTATTTATACTTCTTATTTAGGTTAAACTTATTTCCTAATCTTACTAAACTAGGCCCAAATTACTATACTAACAATTGGGCTTAACAAATATAAAAATTAAACAAGTCTTGAAATATTTTAAAATATAAACTAATAAACAAAATAAATTAGACTTGGCCCAACATGGTCGGAATATATTGTCAACGTAAATTTACTAATAATAATATTTTTTTTCTTCTAGTGTTGAAATGTCCATTTTGCCCTCCTAAGCTCGTATCATTCCCTCCTTCCTCAAAAATTTTTTTTCCTCGAATCTTGTAGTTGTTTCTACTTGTCTTTGCTAGCACCGAACATGGTCTAGGATCAAACACAGCATCTTCAAATTCTTGCAACAAAGAGACAAAATGATATGGAAAATTTGGGTTAAGTTCAGTGTTAGAGAGTAAAGCTTCCCTAAATCGAACTATAATCAAAGCTCTCTTGCCTAACAAAACACTCTTTAGATCTTTCTTTCTTACATAAAAACATAATTTTCTCTCAACTTTGTTACTCTTCTCTTTTCTCTCACATTTTCCTTGATTTTTGTCACCAGTGGACCTTTGTCTTTACTCTTTTCACTCATGGGCTCTTGTCTCTCTACTTTTTCTATGGACTCACTGCCTATATTTCCCAAAGTAGGTTGATGAAGCTTCACTTGATCAAGATAGACTTCCTTGGGTGATAATAGTGCAACAGTGATTTTGTGACCTATATGCTCAAATGAGTATCAACTCTGCTGATTATATTGCCAAGGTCTCTCCAACAACATTTGACTGGCTTGCATAGGTACTACATCACACAATACCTCATCAACATACTTCTTAATAAAGAAAGCAACCTTTACTTGTCTATTGACCTTCAACTCACTATTATCATTCAACCACTGCAACCTATAGGGATTAGGATGCTTAACACGTTTCAGCCCCAATTTCTCTACCATAACGATACTAGTAACATGAGTACAACTCCCTCCATCAATAATCAAATTGCACACCTTGCCACCAACTAGACATCTAGTATGAAAGATGTTTTTCTCTTTGCTCTAGGCTATCCTCCTTCACTGCAAATTTAAGGCATGCCTAGTAACTAGAGATTCACCCTGCACAGCATACTCCATATCACCATCAAAATAATCCTCCAAAGATGGCATATTATCATGATCAGAATCATCACCATGATCAGATTTAGACACAATATCACCTTCCCTAATAACCACCATTCACTTATTTGGGCAATTAGTAGCATAATGATCCACAACATGACATCGAAAACATTTAATACCTTTGTGTCTAGTAATAGAAGAAGAGAATAGGAATGAGGAATACCTTTGTAGTTGAATCTGGAATCATCTCCTTGGAATTGGAGCCATTAGTTTTCTTTTTCTCATCATCACGAGACCATCTTGAACCCCATTTTGAGGTAGAATTCAAAAATGGTTTTGATGCCCACATTTTTTGTTGCCTCTCCACTTTCATTGCCATGCTTACCAAGTCTTCTATCTCCATATAATGGTGCAATTCAACCACATTAGCTATCTCCCTACTAAGACCACCAAGATCCTCTTCTATATTGGCCTTGATTAAATGCACTTCTATCTCTTTATGGTAGTTTTCAACTAATTGTGAGCCTTGAGTTAGCTTGTGCAACCTATGATACACCTCCCTTTAGTAATAGAAGGTATGAATCGCTTCATCATGACACACTTCATTGCACCCTAAGTCTCAATAAGAGGCTCTCCATTCCTTCACTTGGACTTCACAAGCTTATCCCACCAAATTACAACATAATCAGAGAACTCTACTGTAGCCAATCTAACCTTCTTCACCTCAAAATAATTGTGGCATGCAAAAATCATCTCTATTTTCTTTTCCCATTGTAAATAGCCTTTAGCATCGTTCCTTCCCTTAAATGGTGGTATCTGCATCATGATAGCATTCATATTGTTGGCCAGTTGTCCTTTATTCCCAATCTTTATATTCCTAACTGAATCATTATTGTCAAACTCCCCCTCAGAGTGCTCACAGTAGGAATCATTATGACGATGTCGATTCCTTGAAAAAAACTTGCTACCACCCTTAGGCTTAGTTTGTGGCACCTTATTTAGCCATGTATCCATATCATCTAATCTGCTTTGTATTTGTTGAAGGGTCTTCTGTAAGAGCTATATATCAGATACTGTATTATCCTCAATGTCCCTCCTTGATGTGTTGTGAGCCATTTGAACAACCTGCTGATAAAATAGACAATCTCACAAGGCACTCGCTCAAGTGTTTCACTCAAAAGTGAACACTCATGTTTGTATTCAATATGACTTCTATCCTCTTTTGTACTCACCACTCTAGACCCCTTGTAAATGTTGCACGTCAAAAACCAAACAAATTCAAACAAGATAAAGTCCCAAGTTATATCTAAATGGCACAAGGAATAACTAACAAACTGGAAAGAACTAATGAGACTAGAAAAAATAAAATAAAATAAAAATTTGAAGGACAAAAAATAAAATAAAATGAATATGAATTTTTTTTTGTTTCAGCATCTCTGCTTTTTTTTTTTTGCGTTTCTTTTTTTTCATAGCGCTTCTTTTTTTTCTCTTCTTGCACGCTGATGCTTCTAAAGCTTTGTGCCACTAATCGAAAGAAAATGCAAATAATTGATGTGAACAAGACACCAACAGGTAAGTATTTTTTTTTTTTGGTGAAACCAAAACCAAAACAAGTGAAGCACAATTGACCAGAAAATATATGAGAACGATGATGGAATTGAGAAAGAAAAAGTAAAAATTAGATAAATAAAAATTTATCTAACGCCTGAAATTGATACCAAATGGTGCGAAACCCCATAGATATGAACACCTAAAAATACCAACACAAAATTGATATGAAAGATAGGATTAAAAACCAAATAAAATATCGCAAGGTGTAACACCCTAATATTCGACCCAATACTACTAGTACGTACTTAGGCCAAATATTAGTCATTACTTACTGTCATGGTTCTTTTTTCTTGGAAAAATATCTTAACGAAAATACGAGCCAATTTTTTTCAAAACATTACTTAAAATAGAAGCTGCGTGTATCTTACCGGGTCAGTATCATAAAGTGCAGAAATATAAACATAGAAGTGGCTCCGAATCATAACATCATCACAACTAAAATACTTCATATATAATATGTCTACCCTACGGGGCAGGACTCTTCAAGTACATAATAAACAGGAATACAACGGAAATACAGAATACATGGAAATGGACTAGAAAGAAACATCCCTACCCATGTGCAACCTAAGGTGGATAGCCTCAACACAAAAGAGGTTTCATCCATACTACGTGTCGTGCGTGCACTAAGGGCTACCCTCCAATCTCTACAGCAGAATCACGGGTACGGAGGAACGTAGCCAATCCACGGGCGGAGCTCAGCGGGTGCAGGCATGCCCTGTGACTGAACGTGTCATCCATGCCGGGGTCGTGGTCCGGGCACCGAAGCCCTCCGACGCTGAGTGACTGTGTCCTCGCTGCCCATCGGTCGCCGAGGCGGAGTGGGGGCAAAGCCCTCATGGTCCATGGGGGAGTCCTCTACAGGGTCCTCTTCCGAGTGCCGCGATAGTGGCACATACTCCGGTATGTCAGCTGAACTGGCAGAGTGGGTCCGTAGGTTCCTCTCATGTCGTGCCCGTGCACGCTCAAAGATCATGGGGTCACCATAGGGGGATGTTAGGGAGAAGCGATAACTATATACGGGGTGTGCAAACGGCCGTCCCAAGAACATGAAAATGCGCACAGTACATCGGCCCTCAAAATGGAATGACCCATGCTCCGGGTCATGGTGGACCTCCCACCGGGGTGTGTCAACGAACAGCACGAACGTCGCCATCTCGCTCTGAAGACGTAAAGGAAAGAGAGAGATAGAGGGAGTGAGATTCTTACTAAAGAAACTCAGTAGGGTTCTCCTCCTATCCTAGGTGTCATCATCTACGTCTCCAGGAATCTCGGGTTATTTATAAAACCATGGACATATATCGATTCAATTATGAGTTTTCTAAAGTCTCAATCTCCGAGATCCGTTCCTTTTAACATATCACTTGTATTTATATAGATCATGGGAAATAAACTGTGGGACTTCAATCATATAACTTGGATCATAGAACATAAATCACATAACTTGGATCATAGAACATAAATCATATAACTTGGATCATAGAACATAAATCATATCACTTGGTACTTGGCACATGGTGACTTATCTTGGTTACTTAGGTGACATTAAAACTTTCACTTAAACTGGGGCCGCCCTCATATTTCTCCTTTTTGAGAAATCCCTAGGCTATGAGCTCATACCACACTAGTCGTCACTAGTATCTAGACTTTTATCCCTTGGGATAAGTCAACTTCCCGACTTTAAGTACGGGTTTAGGGGGCTAGAATCACATTGTCCCCACCCTTAGTTTGGTGGTTTCAAAGGATTACATTCTCATATTTTAAGTCACCCTAAGTTTAACATGTTACTTTAAGATGCCACATAATTAATGCATAACACATAATTACTACTTCGGCATCTCTAAGGTTCTTTTAAAGAAGTAATAACATGAGATTACAAATCATCACATAAGGGTAATAGTTCACATGGCACCACATACGTCATGAGCTAACACATCAATTCATCATTAAATGAGAGGCACATAATCATCCCTTAAGGTAGAAACCTCTAAATCGGGTAACCTCAAACTTTCAAATTATTTTCTTATACCTCTAAGGGATTGGTTAACCTCATTACCAT
The DNA here is from genome assembly GCA_031216125.1 of Dalbergia cochinchinensis. NCBI lineage: Eukaryota > Viridiplantae > Streptophyta > Magnoliopsida > Fabales > Fabaceae > Dalbergia > Dalbergia cochinchinensis. Next base: position 29,946,352 of record CM062371.1, read on the forward strand.
GATTTATCAAGTCCTAAAACCCAATTAATCATGGCTGGACAGCCTTGGCAGTAAGCCTGTATTAGATGAATTACGGTGTTCTAGAAGATGCGTTTTAAACCCTTTCTCACATCCGACTTTTTCTATGATGCAACAATTAATACCTAAGCCAATTATGAGTCACTCTCACTGATCTATACATCATATAATGTGATTCTATGGATGTTTAATCAATCTGGACAGAATTCATATTTTCTGTGCCTATGGGGTTCTAGAATTCACATTTCAAGCAATTAAAGTAACCAAACATGCTCTAAAATGTCTAGAACAATTAGCATATACTTGGCAAGGTATTCAAACATATTTAGACCACCCAAAACATAATGTAAGGTGCTGGAAATGATCATGGCAGAACCGAAATTGGTAAGTCATCAAATCATGTGTAAACTTTCTTTTTCATGTACATAGGTAACTAGTTTCTCTTGGAACAATTTTAGGACTTCAAAAATACCTTGGAAATCAATTTAACTTGTCAAGAACTTTCATAAAATACATAGGGCAGCAACTCTTTAAATTTACTCATGGTTGAAATTCTAAATATAAGAACATACTCAAAAATACTTTCAATTGTCACTTATGTTTAGGAAAAACTTAAAACATAAACTATAGGCTCTTGTAACTAATGAAAAACTCATCCTAGAGCTTTCATCATCACATGGCCGAATGCATTTCAAGAAGATACCTTCTTGATTTAACTTTTCTCAAGATGAAATGGGCAAGTCTTTGAGCTCTAGTCTCTTAGGTGATGGCATAAAAGTAAACGTGCTATGCATTCCATTTTATTCTTCATTAGAGAGTAAAGTGAGAGCTTCAAAGTAAACATGAAATGCAAGAACTTGAAATTAAATGTACAAGGCTCAAAGTAAATAGGCAAGTTCCATTCTTTATTTTAGTGCTCTAGACCTAGCAACAATCGACTTTAAGGCCGAAATAGAAAGGCTTCGAGATTATTTTGGGTCATATGCAAGCTCTCGTTTTACATCTTTAAGTTCTTAAGTGATGACTTAAAACATAAACATGGATGCGAAGCTTGGAATTTAAACGTGCATTATGCAAGTTCATTCCTTATCTTGGGGTTTAGTGATAGCATCGAAATAAACATGCTATGCAAAGCATAAAGTAAACGTGAATGCAAGTTACTTTTATCTTGTCTAGAGCTCTTGCAAGACTTTTAAAAAGAACATAGTTCCAACCCAAACCTCATCCTCACAAGAAAAGGAAACTACTAGTGCTTGAATACTTAAAATGAATCATGACCTTAAAAACTTGAAGATGGCCGAATCTTCATCAAGAAGAATAAACCATTTTTGAACTCTAGGGACCAAGATCTTAATGATTCAAACACCAACATCTCAAGTCCTTATCATTGAGTATTTTACTATGCTTTAAACTTCCATCAAAACCAAACTCATGGTAAACATAAAGGAACAAAACCAAAAACATACTTGGTCTAGGAACCAAGTTCAAGCTCTAGAGTTTTGTTCATGTGACATACATCAACATGAAGCCCTCATCATCAAGCTACCATTTTATTCAAGTTCCAAAGGCCTTCATGGCCGAAACCTCAAAGAAAAGAGATGGAGTTTTCAAAGGTTCAAGAGAAACACAACTATTTCTTGAGTAAAACTTGGAAATAATGAACTTTTCTTAAGAAAACTCAAGCTTTAGAGGTTGTTGAGTGACAAGCACCCTCATGACAACCTCATCATCAAGCTTTCATTTTTCTCATGGGTTTAGGCCTTCATGGCCGAAACATTAAAGGAGAAAGGAGAAGTTCAAACATTCAATAGAAACATAACCTCATGTTCAACTAAACTTGTAAAAGATGAAACTTTTCTTTGAGAAAAACTCAAGCTTTAAAGGCCTCATGTGAGATGAACTCATGGTCACCTCTAGAGAGCACTCATTATCAAGCCATCATGTTCAAGGCCTTAAGGCCGAAAATGAAAGGAAAAGAAAAGGAGGAAACCGAAAATGAAGAAGCAACATGGAGGTTCCACCTTTCATCATTTCCCAACAAGATTCAACATAGAAATGAAAAACATATTTAGAAAGGTTTCCTACCTTGTGGTTTGTGAAAAGAAAAGGAAGAACTTGAGCTTGAAGAACTCTTGGAAGCTTGAGAGAAAACCTCAAAGTGCTCTAAACTCTAAGCTTTAGTAAAATGAACAAAGGTGCTTCAAGTTCCCTAAGCTACCTATTTATAGAGAAGTAAAATGATGGTGGCCTTTTGGGGGAAAAGAATTCGGCCACTTTACAGCCACATGCGGGAGGAAATATCTTTGTTCAAAGCATGGTGTTAGTCATTCAAAGCATGGTAAAAAGTCTAGCTATGCATGTCCTAAAGTATGGCTAACAATGTAGCTTATTTCCAAACCTTTTAAATGAATAAAATCATAAAATTTTGGGCTGTAAAGGAGTGGAAAGAACCACACATTCAATATCAAAAAAAGAAGAAAATATTTTCTAATTTTGAATTTCCAAAGCATAGGTAAGGTGGTGTAAGACATAGTGTCTTGAAAAGTTTGATTGAAAGCTTGAATGACCACAAAAATAATTCATTCTTTTTAAATTTGAATGACATAAATATTTTTAATTTAGAAATGAATTGAAAACCTTGATTGATGTAAGACAACTTTTCTTGGAAGAGAAAGCATTTTTGGGAAAGGAAATGTGAATAGTGAAAATACTATTCATAGTTGCTTTTTCTTTAAAGAAAAGAAAGAATTAGAATTGAGTTGCAAATTTCTCTAAGCAATTTTAGGTTCTAATTAACCTTAAATAATTATTTTAGCTTTAGATTAATTAAGAAAATTAATTAACCTTTCATTAGAGTCTAATATTGCTTAGGTTTGAGTTAAATAACTTGTTAAGCTTAAAATGCACTAAGCAGGGGTAAAATCGTAATTTTTACCAAAAGTTGCCCGGGACTTCCGGGACCTAGACCAACATGGTTCATGCCTTAAAATATCATTTTTGATCTCCGGGACGAGTCCGGGTCGGATTCGAAACTTAAAACGGCCTTAAATCAAGTTAGGGGTATTTTGGTCATTTGTGCATAGAAATCTCAGAAATGAGATTTTTCTGCTCCGTTGGACATTCACAATCATACAATCCCCTTCATATAACATATGAACCCTATGAGGATGGCCAAAGTCGGCCGTCCTCGTGTTTCGGGTAAAAATGACCTCAGGGGCATTTTAGTCATTTAAAAGTTTAGAGAAAAACGGGGCGTTACACAAGGGAATCACTTTACCTTATAATCTTTTATCCAGCTTTCTAATGCAATGAGTTAAGGGAACCACTCAACCTCACTTATATGCACAAAGGTTCTGAAAAAAAAAACTAGGAAAATTTCATTAAAACAAAAACTAAGGAAAATGGCTGCCCAGTTTGGAGGTATTTATACCTCTTATTTAGATTAAACTTATTTCCTAATCCTACTAGACTAGGCCCAAATTACTACACTAACAATTGGGCTTAACAAACATAAAAATAAAACAAGTCTTGAAATATTTTAAAATATAAACTAATAAACTAAATAAATCAGACTTGGCCCAACAAGGCCAGAATATATTGTCAATGCAAATTCGTTAATAATAATATTTTTTTCTTCTAGTGTTGAAATGTCCATTTTGCCCTCCTAAGCCCGTATCACCATACCTTGCTTTATTTGAAGGTTCCTAATGGTTCACGGAACATAGAATGTGCCCGAATCCTTGCACTTGAATGGCAAGTTGCTTGGCTTGAAAATGACGGAAGCATTTACCCTCATACTGACATTCTTTTTCTCATTATCCTTTATTTTCCTCTTATTAGTGCACAGATCTTTTAAAAATTTTGTATACTTTGGGATCTGTTTGATTGTATCCAATAGAGATATATTTACCACAACCTTTCGAAAGGTTTCTAGAGCTTCTAGATCCAAGTCTGCTACAACTGCTTTCCCGAGTTTTATCCTTTGAGGCAATGGCAATGAGGAAGTGGGGTCCTGATCTTTGACGGGCTCTATGAAGCGCTGCAGTGCTCAATAAAAAGATACATAAGTAAATATCGATGACTCCCCAGTAACAATGCCAAAATTTGATGGAGGTTGTTGCTACCTCCTCAAATTAGAATTAAATAGTTTAAGTACCAAATGCATCAAAACTATAGTTAGGATGCAACTAGGGTCGTCTATCAAGGAGGCTATGTTACGTAGTTAGAGATTTGAGGGGTTTTTAGAATAAAATTAAAGCACTTAAAAATAATTGGTAATGAATCTAGAATTAAAGGCACTAGTGCAAGAAATTTCTAAGATTGAAATTAATTATCACAAACCAAATATTCAACACAATAGTGGCTATTAGTAATCACTTACTAGCAATTATACTATATATCAATTGACCTCTAGAATTTTATCAATTTAAATAATTAGTAAATAGGATCCTAATTTAATAAAAATTACATTGGTTTAATGTACCAAATGCTATACCTTAGCCGCCAAGCAAAAGGTTAATTCTAATGCTCTCCTTTAAACATAAACAAATTGATCAATCAATTTATGCCCAAAGCATTTCCTTAAATGATGATTGTCAATTTAGTTATTCCAATAAAAATGATAACAATCGTAACAATAATGATAAGAATAGAAACTCAAGAACATTGAGAAAACTAATGCATTCGATATAAACAGAGATCTCAAACATCATCCTAATCCATCTGAAAACCCTTACACTAGTAAGAAAATTTACTCCATCTCTAGAGGATTACAATAATGAAATCAAAAAGGTACCTGAAGACAGTAATAATAAGCCTTGTGAAAATCACCAAGAATAAATTCAATTTACCAAAAGAAACCCTAAAGAGAGAAGAGTAGAGAAGAAGAGGTAGAGAGAGAGATATAGAGGATTCTAGTTGTAAAACTTCATACATCAAAACTAGGATAAAAGTTTGAATAATTCCTTTAAATACTGCTCTCTAATATGGCCAAAGTGGAGCCAAAACAAAGTTAATTATCTATAATCTGCGCAGTCATTCAAGCGCTATAGCTGTAAATGAGCATCGCAGCGCTCAATAGAGCATTGTGCTCGAGCAACTTTTTTGATGGCTCTGTCGAGAGCTGCAACGCTAAATGAGTGCTGCGGTGCTCAGCCCTAAGTTGTCCTTTGTGTTTTTACTCCCTTTTTGCAACCCTTTATTTCCAAGCTCCTTCCAAAGAGTTCCTAGCCTTGCGCTTGATATTTTGCATTCAATCCAATACTCTTGTATATAAAACCATACTCAAAGAGATAGGTAAAAGGGAATAGGTTCTAATCCAATAATCATTCTTGTAATGTCTCAATTTTCCATTTTATGCAAAATGACCAAAATGTAGGTGGAAATGTGCACGAGAAGGGGGATTGAATTGTGCATTGCTTCTTTTTGTATATCTGAAACTTTTAACAAAGATACTATCAAGTGTAAAACTTGTAATGCAGCGAAAATATAGTTAGTAGTTTCAGAAAGTAGATTTCTGAAGCTTTGTTAATAAACGTACATCATAAAATAAATAACAAAACGATGAGAACATTATTTCAGTGTATGAATGAATAATAAAATGCAACAGATAAATATAAAAGGAGATTAAGGAGAGCAAGATGAGACACAAATATTTTTATACTAGTTCGGCCAAACTTCCTATATCCAATACTCAACAAATGTTGGTGTTCTATTAAAAACATCTTTCTCAACCTGAGAAAGAACAAATGGATAGTCTTTACATTAGCTTTCCCAAGCTCTCATCTATAATCTATTGAAATCACCTACTGCCACTGATTGAATAGTTCTTTACCAGCCTTTCCAAGCTAAACATTGTGACCAGTAGACAAACTCAGAGACTGTCACAAGTTGAGTATTCTTTGATAAAGCCTCTCCAGGCTAAATCAAGCAATTCTTCCCAGCTTCTCTAAGTTTAACCGAATGGTCTTGCCCCAGTCTCTCCAGGCTACAAGAAGTCTTACTCTAGCCTCTCCAAGTTGCAAATAGTCTTGCTCTAGCCTCTCCAAGTTGCAAGTAGTTTTTGACTTGCCTCTCCAAGCTACACTGTGATCAGCAAGAACACCTCACTATTGCGTTACAAGTAGTTTTACAGTAGCCTCTCTAAGCTATCTCATAGCAATCAATACTGGATTTAAGATACAAAGGATTAGTGTTTGGGTTGTTACTTAAACTAACCTACACTCAAGTTTCCTTAACATATACATGAAAAGTTCCTGAGAAAACTTGAATGACTTCCTTCTATCACTTCTTTCTTAGGAAGAACATAAATATAATTAAGAATGTAGAAGGAAGATTTTTTTACACTTCAAGGAAAAATTGATTACATGATAAATTGAACCTTCCAGGAAGTGAAGAGAGATTCTTGCAGAGTTTCCTCTCTTGAATATTCAATTCTCTCATATGCTTTTAAGCACAACATCTCTATTTATAGTGATCTTCCCTTATGACTGTTGCCCTTGATCAACTTTTCAAGTGACACGTGTAGATCATCCGTTTGTGTCTTGAAAATTCAGTCTAGAAGAGTAGGTTGATAATCTGTCACACCGGTTGCAGAAACTATTATATAGCTAAGGTTTTTGATGCTCCTTCAGAAATCATTTTTTCACTTTCTGATCATGATTTCTGAACTCCTCCTTCTAAAAGCTCGGGTATTGACTAATTATGTAACACCCTAGTAATTAACCAGATACACCTAGGTTGAATCTGATTAATGACTAGACTTTACTCCTTGCTTTGGTTCTTTCTTCATAATTTGAAAATACTTAGTGAAATTACGAGCCATTTTTTTTTTCTTAAACACATAATTGAAAACGTGAGCCGAGTACAACGTGAACGAGTAAGCGGAGTATAATAAGACGTTTAAGAATATATCACATCATATCACTTAGGCTCCATCATATAACATCCATAAGCACATTATAGTATATATTTACATACAATAACCTCACTCAAAGGGTGGGTTATGTTCATACATCATTATCTTATGCAAACCCATAAAAGAAAATATACATAAGGAAATACATGCCCCTAAACTAGATAACTCCATAAGCCGGAAAGGTTATCCTAAAACTAGGGTGCATGATAACACATAAATCTACTAAGAACCCTCTATGGCCACTGTCCTGGAAATGGGGGAATAAATCCGATCTACTGATGAGCTCCCTCGGGAGGGGACACACGAGATGCACCAGGCTGGGGTCGCATGGACGGCCTTCTTGCTAACCTCAGCTGAACAACTGTTTCCTCACTACCCTCTCTTACACGCGTGGGAGTAGCAGCAGAGCTCTCAGAATATACATGAGTAGGAGTGTCCTCTAAAGGATCAGTTTCAGAATATCTCGTCTCGGGAACATACTCTGGAAATCCATGGACAGCAGATGAAGCGGGATAAGAACGTAACATCCTTTCATCAAGTGGACGTGCATGTTCGAAAACCATTTCATCGCCATAGGGAGAAGTAGGAGAAAATCGATAACTAGGGACAGGATGTGCAAATGGACGACCTATGTAAATAAAAACACAAACTGCGCACCTTCCTTCAAAATGATACGAGCGATGCACCTGATCATAGTGAAATTCCCAAGTAGGGGTATCAACGAACAGGACGAATGTCGCCATCTGAATCTGGAGACAATGACAGAAATAAAGAAAAGGGAGTGAGAATCTTGCTAAAGAATTCTCAGTAAGGTACCTCATTCTACAGTGTCATCATCAAAGTCCCCAGGAACCTCAGGATTATTCTAAAATAGTGAGCATGCAAAGATTCATTTTAAGTTCGGACAAATACTTAACCGAGGTTCGTCAATTTTTAATCATGCGTCTTATAATGCATCATAATCTTAACATGTCATATTTACAATGAACTTTTCCTTTATCATTACATCATTTTCCTCATCATCATTATCAAATAACATGCATAAAAGAACGTCATATAATATTAGCTACACGTGGACATAGTGCACATATTTCATTTCTTTAGTGCCTTAGGTGACTTAAAATCTTATCATCACCATTATTTTCCTTAGGCCACCCTATACTCCACCCTTTTGGGAGTAATTTAGGTTATGAGCTCATACTTTACTAGTCGTCACTAGCATATACTTATCCCTTTTGATAAGCTAAAGTCCCGACTCTACCCTTTTGAGAGAACGGGTTAGGGGCTAAAATCACCTTTTCACCACCTATAGTCTGATGGTTCCAAAGGATCATTTTCTTATAAGTTTAAGTCACCATTAAATCTTTGCATGTTATATCATAATACAATTCATAAACATCATAACATTTTCTCATTTATAGTCTTAAGCTAGAATAATATATATCAACTGTAATCATGCATATGGGAGATTCCCAGGAAAGAGAGGTGGGTCATAATGGACACGCTTAAATACCAAGTCTTTCCTTAGCCAGAACCTTTCCAAATTACACTTTTACAATGATACACTTTCTTCTAGCAACAAAGGTAAATTTTACATTATAAAGAACATTTCATGTATAAGCATTCTCATTATTTGCAACAGCAACTATAACATGCAAGCCAGGAAATCATTCAATGATATCAAGTACTTAATAAGCATCCAATCCTTACATAGAATTATCAATTATAGAACTAATTAGTTACTAAACCATAATTATCACAACTTCAATCATATCAAATCATTATCACACATTGATACTAAACTCAGATCAGTGGCCGAATCATGAACCTCATGCAATTACATAGAATCATATTTTAAGTGCATATAAAATACTAGTTCCCCGTAAAATCCTTGCAAAGCCTTAAAACTCATTTAGAAACTAGTTCTTTTGTCAAATTTGGGAGGATCTTCACAATTAAAATTCTCACTTAAGATAAAAGGAGTAAGTCTTGAGCTTTAGAGATTTAGGTGACATCTTAGAATTACAAACATGCTATGCAACCTTATTTTAATCTTATCTTTATAAGGTGATAGCTTGGAATTATAAACATGATATGCAATTCCATTTCTTTATCTTTAAGATTTAAGGTGATGACTTGAAAATTAAACATGATGCAAGAACTTGAAATATAAACATGATACAAGAAAGCTGGAGCGCGGTAATCCGCACAGGGCCACCAGAGGGAGAAGAGAATATTAAGAAACCGGAGCGGCGGTAGTCCGCACAGGACCAGTAGAGGGAGAAGAGAATTATTATTACAGCTTTTTAAGCTCTAATCTCAAGACTTTTTAAAGAATAAATTCTTTAACTCCAATAATCATATTTCTTTGCTTGTGATACATGGGCAAGTCTTTGAGCTCTAGGATCTTTAGGTGATGGCATAAAATAAACATGCCATGCGTTGATTCTTTTAGCCATTATAAAATATAGTGAGAGCATAAATTAAATATGAGATGCAACCTCTTTATTATCTTGAAAGATTAAGTGATGACTTGAAACATAAACATGAAATACAAGCTTGGAATTTAAACATGAGAAATGCAAGTTCATTTATTCATTCTTGAAAATTTAGTGATGACATAGAAGGTAAACATGGTTATGTAAAGCATAAACTTAATCATGGATGCAAATTCATTTTGTTTCTTTACTAGAGCTCCTTCAAGACTTTAAAAGAATTATAAATTCAACCCAATACATATCTTAACAAGAAATAAAACATAAAAGGAAAATACATCTTTCAAGTTCTAAACTAAAAATCTTTGTTTTAGCATCATAAAGCATTATTCTTTAAAGTTTTGTATCAAGTGAAATTTTCAAGCTTTAAAGGCCTAACTTGTGATGGATTTACAACCCACCCTCAAGGTCCTCATCATCAAGCCATCATCTTAGTTCCACCTAGGCCATATGGTTGCATTGGTTAAAGAAAAATTGAAGAGGAAAACCAAAATGAAAAGCTAAGGTAAGTTCATAATTTCATCATTTTGAGCTAAAAACACAACTCCTCAAAGCATAGAAATAAATTTAGAAACTACTCCCTACCTAATCTGAAGAAAGAATTCAGCCAAAGAGGAGGAAGAAAGAAAGTTTTTGGTGCTCCTAAAAACTAGTTATGAACCAAGCATTCCAAGACCACTCAAGCAAGCCTATTTATAGAAGATTTTGAGGCTTCTAATTGGCCAAAATGATGAGGTAGTGGACGGAAGTTTGCAGGAGAAATAAGGGAGGAAAAATGATTTTAGACAAAGTTGTATGAAATTAAGGAATTATGTCTCTTATGGTAACATTTTGGCATTTTGTTTTAGTGCAACTTTTGGCAATAATTCAGCTGCATAATGGCATCAATAATTTCATCCATTACAACCCAAAGAAGTGAAATTTGTGTGTTCCATGCATTATTTAGGTGTAGGCAAGGTATTCATGTAATTTAGAGAATTTACGGTTAAGGGTTTAAGTGAATTAGTAAGCAATTTAGGTGTTTTTGAGCAATTTTGGGTTCTAATCAATCTAAATACATAATTTTGACTCTAGATTAATATTTAGAATTTAATAAGCTTTAATTTGAGCCTAATATTGCTTAGGTTTCTGTATACTAATCGTAAATCCCAAAATTCGCAAAGCGCCCAAAAACAGGGCAAAATCGTACTTTCACTTAAAAATCGCCGAGGCCACCCGAGCTTAACCAATGGCTAATCATGGCTTAAAAACACATTTTAAAACATTTTAGTGAGGTTCGGGCTCAGTCGACACGCACATCGGAGTTAAAACAGCCGCATGGGCGTTTTGGTCATTTCGCGCGTCGGAACTCAAAATTGAGATCCTTCTGCTCTATTAACACACATAACACAAACAATCCCTTATTATCCTCAAAATATCCCCTTGAGAATAGGTGGGGCCCACGATCCTCATTTTCTGAGTAAAATAACTTCAGGGGCATTTTGGTCATTTTATACGTACAGAAATTCGGGATTTGCGACTCTCGCATGAATCGTTCCTAACCTCTCTTCTAATGTTATATTCCTTTATTGAGGATTGTTCGGCCTCAAATCTTATGTAATGATTACCTACGGTAATTCGGTAATTGAGTAATTTCTAATGACAGTAAAAATTACAATAAAAATTGGGGCGTTACAAATTAGGCAGAAGAGATGATGTACCAATTTGACATTGGGTTTGACTTGAAAATATGAAATTCAAAATTCAAAATTTCCTCCTTTTCCTGTAGCATTCAATGCTCCGTAGTGAAGTGAGCTTTCTGATGTGCACTATCAATTCCTTGATGAAAACTTCACTTTGTAATCTTTAATCTAAGCATTTATATGATGACTGATTTATGGTTGTGCTTATTAAAGATAGTGCAACATCTGGTCTTCAGAGATTGCTTGATATCTTCATGTAAGCATACTTTCTGATGTCCAGTGCTATTTTCTAAAGTCTTAGAACTTGGTTTCTTGTAGCATTGATATCTTCTTCTAATCGTTAGCTATCAATTGCTTGAATAAGGATATAATTTCATTTCCAGTTCAGTTCAAATCTATAACATGAGATAAATACATTTACACATGCATAGTAAAATATATTCTTATTTGAGTAAACCTTACTCTTGATAAATGACAGAAACCTGTTATAATTTTACAAGAAACTCTAGACAAACAACGATCATTCTTCAAAGCATTTTCTTTAAATTGACTTTGTTGTCATTTAAAACAAATTAGCACATCTTGATAGGGTTCTAGAGCTAACAATCTTTCCCTTTTTCATGATGACAAACTAATTTGAAGAAAATATTTTGAAGAGGTATTGAAAGAAATATTACTGAAATATAAGCATGGTAGTCCATATTCTTTCAACTTTATCATAGAAAGTGATTTTCAGGAAGTTCTTTTCTTAAGGCATGAAATGAATCATATAAAAGCATTTTTGGCCTTAAGTAACTTTTTATCATAGCTATTGTTTTTACACTTGAAGCATAGACTAGGCTAAACCCACTTTCTAAAAAGGTATCAGAGCAGTATGTTAAAGAGAAAAATGTTTAAGCTATGGATATACAACCAACTTAATTCTTGGTTATGAAAAGAAGCATGTTGAACAGGGACTAAGTGTGTTACGTGTGTTAATAGAGCAGAAGACTCTCATTTTTGGAGTTCCTGTACGCAAATTACCAAAATACCCATGTAGCTAATTAACACAGAATTAATTTCTGATTGGACCCGAACTTTGCGTGAGTTTGAAATATTGTTTTTAAGGGATGTCTAATGTCTGTCCAAGCCCGAGTGGTCCCGGAGAGTTTTTGTAAAAAATTACCATTTTGCCCCTAATTAAGAGCATAACGAGCTTAATCGCATGATTAACAAAACCTAAGTAATATTAGGCTCTAACTAAAAATTAATTAATTTTAATAATTAATCTAGAGTCAAAAGTAATTAAGAGGTTAATTAGGGCTTAAGATCACTTAAAGAAACTCAAAATCCTTTTCTTAATTCAAGACTTTATGTCATATTTCATTGAATAGTATTTTCTCTCTTTGATACAAGCTGTCGCGACTCACAAACAAATTAAAATTTATAAAGTGCTAAGTTACACCAAAAATGTAATAAAGAGCACAACCTAGGTCGTCTCTCAATGAGGCTTCAACACTTAGTTGGAAAATTAGGGATTTGGAAGAATGAAAATTAAAACAATTAAAATTCAAAGTTAATAACCATAAGATAATAGCAACAGTAAAGAAAGTACTAGTGCAAGGTATTCCTAGGCTTGGAAATCAATTATCATTGACCAAATATTAAACACATGGATGGCTATTAGTAATAAATTACTGCCAATTCTACTAGTGATCAATCGACCTCTAGAATTTGATCAATGAAAATAACTAATAAACGATGATTGCCAATTTATTTAGAAATCACATTGATTTAATGAACCAATTGCTATAGTCTAACCGCTAATTGGAAAGTTAATTCTAATGTTCTCCCTCAAATATAAACCAATAAATCTATCAATTTATGCCCAAAGGGTTTCCCTAAACAACTATTGCCAATTTAGTTATTCTAATAAAGATTATAGCAATCACCACAATAATTAAAGGAATAGAAACTGCAGAACATTAAGAAAACCAACTCATTCAATATAAACAAAAGGGTCTCAAATGCCATCCTAATCCATCCAAAAATCCCTACACTAGTAAAGAAATCTACTTCTCTATCTCTAGATTACAATAATGAAGATAAAAGAATCTGAAAATAATAGCAATGATCCTTGCCACAATCTCCAAGACAAAGCAGCTTTACCAATGGAACCCTTAGAGAGAGAAGAATAGAAAAGGAGAGAAGAGAGATGTAGAGAGAGAATAATAGCAACTGAAAGTGGCGGCTTAAAACTGAGTAAAAAGCTAGATAAAAGTCTATAACAATCCCTTAAATGCTACTCTCTAAAATAGTCCAAACTCAGCCCAAAAACAGGTTAAACGAGTTGTTTTGCGTCATCGCACGAGCACTGCAGCGCTAATGAAGGCTGCGGCGCTCAACAGTGAGCTTTGCTGATAAATGCCATTTTATAGGTTACTATAGAGCGTTGTAGCACTGGACAGAGTTGAATTTGGCCTTAACATTAGAAATAGAAATTGTAGCCCTCTGAATAAGCTTTCCAACGCCACCAAAATCACCTCAATTGGACATCTATAGCTCTAGATATTACGAAAATACTAACTGAAGGTCAAGTTGGACAACATCAAAACATTAGCAACCTTTAATCTTGCAACTCGATTTTCACCAAGATACTCTTAGAACTAGATTTTGAGTTGAACATGAAAGTTGTAGAGGACTTCTTAAGCTTTCCAAAACATCTTTATTTGTCTTAATCTGATCCCTTGTTCTTGACAATTGCATTTGATCCAAAGCTCCTATACTCAGGACCATACTCAAAGAGACAAGTCGAGCACAACAGGATGTGATTATAAATTATTCCATAATCAATGCAAAAGTCATCAATTCTATCAAAATCACACAATGAGGAATAAATCAAAATCCTTATTAATTATGTCAACAACACATTAAAACTCATGTAAAAAAGCTAATGTTTAGAAGTAAGATAAGTGGCACAAATGCCCCTTATCAAACTCCTCAACACTTAAGCCTTTACATGCCCTCATGTGGAACTAAGATCAAACCAAGGCATGGATGAGAAACAGTAAATAAGGGCTACAATAGACTCCTAACCTAAAATGCACAATGCATGAAATTAAATGACAATACATCAATCCAATGAACCTCGAGGCACAACAATAAGCTTTCACACCAACAATTAAGAGAATTACAACAAGCAAGGCATGATCAACAACATAACACACAAGTGGGAATCCATATAAGATGTATGAATCAAGTACAAAAGTCCTCCCAATGTTAGTGTTTACCCCTCATTCACTCAAGTGTTTTGGGTTATGATGCACACTCAATCACCTCAAATGAAAATGCATTACCATAAGCTTGTTACGGGTCTCATTCTTCATTTTGTCACACACATATGCATACTGAATGAAGAGGACTTACCTTTGGTTGTAATGGGGCTTAGGTGAAGGTGGATAAAAATATAGGCCAATGGGGTTAAACCTCAAGTCAAAGGAGAGCAAATGCATATACCAAGAGCACAAGTGCCTAAGGGTACACTTTGTCCAACTCAACACAATTATAGGCTTTTCTTTTGCAATGTAGCAAACCTTCAACCAAACTCTTTTTTTTTCAGAATTTTTTTTCTTTTTTTTTCAATCAATTTTTTTTTGGTCTTGTTGTGCCACTTGCTGAATTTATTTTTGTATACATTGTTCCTCCTCACACTTAAATTAGGGCATGTCCTCATGCTCTCCCCCACACTTATGCTCAAGCACATATAAGAGTTGCACAAATGCTCTCCTAAGCCTAAAAGGTTGGGAATTTTCATGGTTTCTCACTTTTGGCTAAGGATGTGCTAAAATAAAAAAAATGGACAATAAGGCTCAAAGGGGCTAAACAATGGTAACATGCAAAGGTTGACTGTATGGGCAAGTGGCTAAAAAACAAGAAAAATGCCTCAATCATATTCAAGCATGCACATGAAAACATATTTTCAAGTAAGACCCTAAGCAAGTTCTAGAATACAAATCCAAAGAGGGAAACACACATGAACAAACAAGCATGGCACATGATAATCCAATCAAAGAGGCTCAAAATCTCACAAGTAAAAGTGCATGTACTCAATTCAATCAACACAATGAATTTATAGCGCATGCAACACAAAATAAAATCTATGCCAAGTAAATCAATAAGGTGCATGTGGTGTGAGCCTATGCGTGTAACCTCTAAGGTGCCAAAGGGATAATGTAAAATGCAAATAAAAATAAATACGATGCAAGACTCATAACTAAAATAAAAATAAATAAAATGAAAAAAAAATAAAAAAAAATGGAAGTGTAAAGAAAAATCTCACAATGAGTTGTCTCCCACCTAACACTTTGCTTTAACGTCCCTAAGTTGGACGGTCATGACCCTCATGGAGGGTGAGCAGCTTCAACCCACAGATAGGCTGTTTGAGCTCGCAGATCTATGAGAGTCTCATAGAGGCACATCAGCCGGTTCCCATCAATGGTGCACTGAACCATCATGGAGTTCTCTAACTCAATTGCATCGTCAGGGTGCACATAGGTGACAAAGAATGGTCCCTTCCATCTAGACTTAGGTCTTCTAGCCATCAGTTTTGCTCGAGACGTATGCAATAAGATCCTTCTCCCCTCACAAGGCTTCTTATCCAACATGGACTGGTCATGGAGCACCCGGCAAACTGACGATTGCTGCCTGGGTGGTGTACTTGTATCTGGAAACTTGGGACATTCTAAAACAACAGGTGCATCATATCCCATAGAAGAAGAAAAAGTAGAGAAGGGGGTGTCTGGTTCCTTACAAGCATCATCAACTAAAGAGTCAATGACATCAATGCCAAACACAGAATATTCCTTATGGGGATATTTCATAGCATTAGATAAATTAAATTGGACTTTCATGTCTTTACACTCCATGGATAATGTGCCAGCATGAACATCAATCAAGGTTCTAGCAGTTTTCAAAAATGGTCTATCCAAGATCAATATATGCTGGTTTGCATTGGTGTCATTTTCCATCTCAAGCACATAAAAATCAACAGGGAATATTAAATCATTTACATGGACAAGAACATTTTCCAATACTCCCTCTGGTCTTGTGATGCTGCGGTTGGCCAGCTGAATTTACAACTCGGTTGGCTTGAGCTCTCCAAAGTGCAAGGACTGGTAGAGTGATTTGAGCATAACATTAATGCCGACCCCAAGGTCAGCTAGAGCTCTTGTGATATGCAAGTTCCCAATGGTACAAGGAACATAGAATGTGCCCGGGTCCTTGCATTTGGTTGGCAGGTTGCTTGGTTTGATAATGGAGGAAGCATTGACTCTTATAGTCACCTTGTCCTCCCCACTGCCATTGATTTTCCTCTTATTAGTGCAAAGATCTTTCAAGAATTTTGCATATTTAGGAATTTTCTTTATTGCATCCAATAAAGGAATATTCACTTGCACTTTTCGGAAGGTTTCTAGTATGTCTGGATCCAAATTTGTTGCAGTGACCTTCCTAGGTTGCATTCTCTATGGGAATGGCAGTGGAGGAGTGAATTTTGGAACCTTTGTAGATTCTGTGGAGCGCTGCTGCGTTGATTGTCCACCACAGCACTCACTCGAATGCTCTTCAGGCTTGTTTTGAGCTGGCTCCCTTTCTTGGACAGGCTTAGTCACTTCTGGAATTTTCATCTCATACTTAAGAGTGATTGCACAGACATTTCCTCTTAGATTAGGCACGGTTTGAGAGGGCAGCTGGGAAGCTGGGGCCTGCTGGCTCTGACTATTTTTCATCTGAGTCACCTCCTCTGTTAATTGGGTACTTTCTCTTCTGATATCCTGTATTTGCTCCATCATCATTTTCATCATCTCAGTCATGGTGCGATCTGAAGATGGAGGTGCAGGGAGGGCCTGTTGTCTCTGATGAGGTGCCGAATACTTCTGCTGTGAAGGTTGGCCCTGTTGTTGAGAATTACTACCCCACTTCAAATTGGGGTGATTCTTCCAACTGGAGTTATAAGTTTTCCCAATTGGGAACTGGCCTACCTGATTTTGAGGTTGACTCTGAAAGGGGTATGTTGCTGCTACTCTAATAGTTGAGTTATCTTGTAAAGCTGGGCACATATCAGTGTGATGATCATTGGAAGTACATATGCCACAAACCTTGGAAACCACTGGAGTTGCTACCTGGCTAGCCATCAGTTGCTACATAAGGCTAGAAAGTTGCTGCAAAGTTTGGTACAACATTGGATTCTCTGGCTGGCTTACTCCATGTAAGCCTCTTGTATTGGCTATAGTCCTAGAACCAAATTGCTCAAAATTGGCAGCCATATTCTCTATCAAAGTGTGTGCCTCTGTCAGGGTCTTATCCAAAAGTGCCCCTCCACTAGCAGAATCTATCAGCAGGTACCAACCCCTCATAAAAATACTGAAGAAGGAGTTGCTCTGGAATCTTATAGTTGGGGCAGCTTGCACAGAGGAGCTTGATCGCTCCCAATACTTATGAAGAGTCTCATGTGACTGGCGGATTCCAGAGATCTCTTTTCTGATAGAAGCCACTCTAGAGGCAGGAAAATATCTTTCCAAGAAAAGCCTCTTTATTCCAATCCAGCTATTGACAACCCTATCAGGAAGGTTAAAGAACCAATTTTCTGCTGCACCCTCACAGGAAACGGGGAATGCTCTCAGTTTAGCATCATCCACCTCTACCCCATTAGGTCTCATGCCAAAACACACCATATAAAGCTTCTTCAAATGCTGATGGGGTCTTTTCTAGACAGCCCATGGAATTTAGGCAAAGCATGTACCATATACCCTTTAAGCTCAAAATCATTGTCTAGCCTGGGGTAAGTAATGGCCAAGGGCTGCTGGGTAACATCAAGAGTAGTAAGCTCTCTAAGTGTCTTGTTCTGATCTCCCATGTTACCTGTATTTCCTGAAATACTAAACAGAATGCTCAGATGATTCCACTTGTTTACACAAGGAAACAGAAAAAAAAATTATTTTTTTTGGGGCAGAAAATAAAAACAGTAATTAAATAAATAAAAATAAAATAAAAACTAGAATAAAACAAAACATAAAAATAAGAATAAAGAAAAAATGAACAACTAAGTTTTAATGCCTTCCCGGAAATGGTGCCAAAATTTGATGCAAGCTATCGCGACTCATAAACAAATTAAAATTTATAAAATGCTAAGTTACGCCAAAAATATAATAAAAGGCACAACCTAGGTCATTTTCAACACTTAGTTGGAAAATTGGGGATTTGGAAGAATAAAAATTAAAACAATTAAAATTCAAAGTTAATAACAATAAAATAATAGCAACAGTAAAGAAAGCACTAGTGCAAGGTATTCCTAGGATTAGAAATCAATTATCATTGACCAAATATTAAACACATGAATGGCTATTAGTAATAAATTACTGCCAATTCTACTAGTGATCAATCGACCTCTAGAATTTGACCAATGAAAATAACTAATAAACGACGATTGCCAATTTATTTAGAAATCACATTGATTTAATGAACCAATTGCTATAGCCTAATCGTCAATCGGAAAGTTAATTCAATGTTCTTCCTCAAATATAAACCAATAAATCTATCAATTTAGTTATTCTAATAAAGATTATAGAAATCACCACAATAATTAAAGGAATAGAAACTGCAGAACATTAAGAAAACCAATGCATTCAATATAAACAAAAGAGTCTCAAATGTCATCCCAATCCATCCAAAAATTCCTACACTAGTAAAGAAATCTACTCCTCCATCTCTGGAGAATTACAACAATGAAGATAAAAGAACCTGAAAATAATAGCAATGATCCTTGCCACAATCTCCAAGACAAAGCAGCTTCACCAATGGAACCCTTAGAGAGAGAAAAATACAGAAGAAGAGAAGAGAGATGTATAGAGAGAATAATAGCAACCGAAAGTGGCGGCTTAAAACTGAGTAAAAAGCTAGGTAAAAATCTATAACAATCCCTTAAATACTGCTCTCTAAAATAGTCTAAACTAGGCCCAAAAACAGGTTAAACGAGCTGTTATGCGTCATCGCACGAGCACTGCAGTGCTAATGAGCACTTCAGTGCTCAATAGTGAGCTTTGCTGATGAATGCCATTTTACAAGTTACTATTTAGCACTGTAGCGCTGGATAGAATTGAATCTGTCCTCGGCACTAGAAATAGTAATTGTAGCCCTCTGAATAAGGCTATGAGTGTTTGTGTGAACATTTTGGCAATGGAAGAGCATGTATTTATAGGCTCATGAGGGCTGTATGGCCGCTGCACCATGGCTGGAAAATGGAGATTTTATTTTATTTTTTTATCAAAGAAAACTTTGGAAAAAAGAAAGCTTATCTTGTTATAATAATTTTGCTCATGCATAATGGATGAAAGCACTAAAATATGATGGTAATGGGAGATATTGTGGCTGATCACATTATGGCTAAAATGGGTGGGTTTTCTTTTAATTAAAGATAATAAAAAATAATGCAAAAAAAAGCTAAAGAAATGGTGATAAGGTTGGATATGATTCTTTGTTGGAAAATCAATAGAATATGGTGAAAATGAAGCATCATGGCCATTGCCTTTCTGATTACATTAGGATCAGATTGGTGTTGTTTTGAAAGTGGTAAATCATGTATTAGATGTGTAAAGATTAGGAATTGATAGATTAGTGAAAATGGTAAAAGATTAAGTGTTTAGAACAAAGCAAGACAAGGTAAAAAGTAATCATATGCTAGTAAATGAAGTTAATTTAAAATGAGTTAAAATCAATTTGTAACATAAGTTCTAAACTTAGGATAAGGAAATGTAAATGTACTAGATTTTACCTAAATTGAAATCTTAACTTTGATCTCAACTTCACTAATTTTTTGAGCTCTTGTAATTAAGGAAAGGTAATTTAATTTTTACCTTAGGTAATTTTAGACTCTAATTACCTTAAGTAATTTTTAACCTTAGGAAATTAATTTTTAACTCAAGGTTAATGAATGAAATCAATTTGAGTTCAATTAGAGCTTAATATTGCCTTAATTACATAAATAAACTTATTTAGCACAATTAGGGGTAAGAAGGTAATTTCATATAAAAATTTCCTGTAATTACTGGACATTCTCAAATCATACTTGAAATAGTCATTTTGAACCTTTGGGTGAAAGCCGAATTCAAAGATTGTATAATTTCATGTAAAATTACTGTAGGGGTAAAACGGTAATTTTACATATGGTAAAAATTGAGAATTGAGATTTTTATTTCTGAGGCACATATAATCCCCCATCAAGCATTAAACTAACCCCACAAAGATAATTTAGATTGGTTATCTTTGATTTCTAGGCAACAATGACCTCAGAGCATTTTGGTCATTTTACACGTACAGTAAAATCGGGGTTTGCAACTTTCGCATGAATCGTTATTCAAGTTTCCCATAATGTTTCTCTAACGTTATATTCCTTTATTGAGGATTATTCGACTTTGAATTACATGCAAAAATTACCTAGGGGCATTTTGGTAATTTTTACATAGCAATAAAAATTGAATAACGATTCATACGTTACATTCCATCTGTGATTCATATGCTTTTTCTTCAGGTTCTTCCACAATTGGTTCCAATTGAATACCTCATTGACAAAGAAGTGCAGTCCATCTATCTCCTTTTCTTTTGATTTTTGCTTTGGTTCCTTGGACATCAACATGATTTCCAGGACTTGGCTGATAGTCATGAAGTCCTCAGAGACATCAAAACATGACTCATCTGAAACTGTAGAAGCAGGACTAGAGGTATACCTATATTGTTGACCCATAGGTTGAAAGGGTAGTTCTTTGATAACCACAAAAGGTTTAGGAACAGAAATTGCCCTTCTGCTGCTTGAGCCTTGAATTCCTTCAACTTCCTGCCTTTTTCTTGCTTCCTCAAGCTTCCTTTTCTTTTGCAGAATCCTTTACTCCTTAAAAAAAAGGTCAACCTCATCATCATCATCATCAGAAGGTTCTGCTTCCCTGGTTGCTACAGCAGTATATTCTGCTTTGCTCATATCCTTCAGAATGAGAGCAGCTCCTCAAACAACTTTAGGTAGATACCATGTTTCCTTTTCTTGAATTTTCTTTCGAATAGGAAGCTTGTCTAGTCTGCCTTGAGGAAGCTCGCTTTCTGAGGCTTCTCCCTCTTTGTCATGCTGCTGTTGTGTTTTTGAGAGCAGTTGTTTCTTGGTTGGTTTGCTCTTCCCTTTTTGAAGAAGTTTTGATATAGCCTCCTCAAACTTCTCTTCAGAGGATGTCTCTTCTTCTTCATCAGATTACTCTCAACTGCTCTCAGAGAAAATGACGACTCTCTTGGCCTTTCTTGTCTTCTGACTTTCTTCTTCCTTTTTCCTCTTGGTAGTTTTCTTTTTGGTCTTGTTTCCTTAACCAGATGGCTTGATTTCTGTGAGCTTGTTATCACAGGAAGTGACTAAGTCCTTTTCTTAGACTTGAAGGAATTTATGGTGTAGTCAGTTCTAGGAATGAACTCAAACCATTCTTCAGCAAGAGGGTGCTAGAAGTATTAGAAGACTTCTTTCAACAGCATTCCATAGGGTACAACTGCGGTTCTTCTCTTGTCTTTAGTAATGGAACTAAGCATGTAGTCCATTATCAATCTAGGCAGATTCACTTTCCGTTTGCTCATTAGATAGAAAAGTAACATTCAATCCATGCCTATTAGAACATCAGTGCTTCTTCTCCTAGGAAGAACAATAAATTGAACCACAGAGACAACTTTTCTTACCCTAGGACTGAGTATGGCAGTGGTAATATTACCAGGATTGTATCTCATGGAATCAGTGAGGCATTTTGACATTTCCTCAGCGTTTACCCCAAGAGAGTTTGTCTAGTTTTCATGAGCAAGACATGTGACTCCAACATTAGGTTCCCTAATAACAACTGCCAGGTCAGATGGTTCAATCTCTATGAAAACATCTCTAATTGTGGTTGAAAAGTGGTCTGGTTCTTTTCTTCTAGATAGCTATAGAAGGCAGTGACCATTCCTAGAAAAACTCTATCTGAGATATCCATAAAGTATTTACATCCTTGGAAGGAAAACACTTCCTTGAGAATCTGTACTTGGTTTGATAAGGCATTACTTAGCTTTTTTCTAGAAGCAATGGTTCTCTGGGAGAAGTCTTCTTCATATGCCTTCTGCATGTATGCATGTATAGCTAATTATACATGAGAAAGGCTCCCTATCTTGATGTATCTTTTTTTATTTCTCGACCTTCAACCATAAGAAAGGTTCTTGAAAGGAAAGGAAAGTGAGTTAAGATTTGATGAACCAGAAGTAGAGGAGATGGAGCAAGGAAAAAGGTAGACGAAAGTGATTGCAGAAGCTATGGTATGTGATAATGCAGAAAGGGTTTCGAGAGAAGGATGGCCGGAAGGTGGTTTAGTGTTTGAGGTTAGGAGGATGAGAAAAGAAGACTTGTTTCAAAAGATGAAAGTAAAAGTAAAGGTGAAACGTGGGGGTTTAAAGGGATGTGACATAGCTGAAGGTGAGACGACATAGAGAGAGAAACTCTGACAAAGTGAAAGAAAAATTCCACCTTTTTATCCTTCTTTCAAAAAAAGAGTCTTTTGACTTTTGAGTTCACTTTCTGAAGAAATTACTTTTTGAGGCTTCAAGGCTTACTTTCTGACTATCAGAGGAACTTTTAGTAACATGTCCTGAATTCTTCTTATAGTTCTAAGTACAATGCCATTACTCACTGATCCTCAATATCTTCTTTTTGACCAACAACCTTCTTCTAAATACTTCTTCTACTTTTTGATTGATTCATCTTCATACTTGGCAACCTGATTTCTTTCTGATCTTGTAAACTAACATATTATACCTCACAGATAATTGTGGCCTTACAAACTGACTTCTGGAACATGTGATAGTAAACCTAATCTTACATACGGATCTTCTAATATTCTTGCACACAGATAAGCATAATCTTCAGGAGGATATGTACCTTGATGAATGCTTGATCTTTAGAGGAGAGTGTTGAGAGGCCACCCAGAGAGTTTTTATGCAGGAATGCTTATGCAAAGAAAACTTAATAACTTTTTAAAGATGGAAACAACTAAAAGATCCTCAGTAATAGATATAGTGAATACATCTTGATACAAGATCTTTAGTAAACACATCTATTCACCAAGAATCTCTGATTTATATGCAAAAAGATATTTCACAATCATACAAAGATAAGATGTGCTGATTGGATTCTTTTAAAGATAGATACCACAAGAGATGTTTCAAAGGATAGGAAGGCAACTTACCCTCAAGAGATGGTCTTGCACTTGATTCCTTATTTGCAGTATCTAGGTTTGACATGCCTCTGTTCTTACTTCTTTGATCTTCTCTCCTTGGATATATTTACTTGCTCTGATGATATCAGATTCATCCAGATGATCCTTGATCTTTTTCTCAACAAGGATGATGATGTCTTGAGTGTGAAGCGCAGACTCTGCTTTTCTCTTAAGCTTGGAAAGCACATTCAGCATAACTTCCACCAAACTTTGACAGCTTAATGCTTTTTCAACAAATATAGATATTGTGGTAGTGATGAAAGCGTGGTTGACAGCAATCCAAGAAATGACTTGATTTTCATATCCTTGGGATTACTCTCAGAACCTTGATAGTAGAAGTTTATCTATAGAACAGAACTTCCATGAAGTTACAGTACAAACAGGTCTTCCAACTTCTATGTCCTCTTCAAACTACTCATGTTGTTTATCAAAAAGATTACTTTCTAATCTTCTTGAAAGGTCTGAGTATAACTTTCTGAAGGACTAAGGTTCTGAAGCTCATTTACTAAAGCTTTTGGCTTTCATCTGCTAGCTTTTTGAAGATGCCTTAAGATAGACAATTTCAGGATATACTTTATCACAAATCAGATTATCAGCAAGGTCTTCCTTAAGCTTTTTCTTCATCATCATTATCATAAGAGATTCTTGAAAAGATTATCTCTTAGGAATTGTAACAGCACTCAGAGCCTGAGTCTGATAACTCGATGGATCAACATCAGATTACTTCTTTTGATGTTTCAAGCAGAGAGATATATCAAAATTACCTACAAGAAAGAAATTGACTTTTGGTACCCAGACTTTTATAGGTCCTTATCAGTTAATTTCAGATAAAGAGATTTTTCCAACCTTCTTAAAGGAAATCCTTTTCAGGTTTCATTAGTTATAAAGGTATCTCTTTAATCATTCTAAAGAGCCAAACTATAAGATATCCAAAAAGATTAAGGTGCATAGAATTCTTCTTTTGATGTTTCATCTGTATATCTCAATCCAGCTTCTTTGAAGCAAGAGATGCTGACCATTTGTTACAAGAACATAGGTTTTGAATATGCCGATAAAACAAGTTAGATCTTTAGATACCATGAGATCCTCTTTAAGAATTAAAAAACAAATTTCTGACATGATCATATAGATTCTTGGAGGCTTTATAGAACTTGAGAAGAGTAAACTCTCTTGGAGTATTTCTTTCTTTTAGCCTTCCAGCTTTGGATTAGACTTTCTCAAGTGTTCGTGACAACTTTTTCGAGATATAAGATAGAACGAGATATATAGATGAATCAACTTAGAATCTTTCTAGCAACTCAAACAAATGAAAAAGATAAGATGCAGAAACATTTACCTCATATGTCTCTAATGAAGCTCTTGAAAGAGAAGCACATAATGGCAGCAGGTTTTAACATGGCAAGACTTTCTAACAAATACTTTCATTGGCATATTCATCCTTTTTCAACAGGGATATAATCGTAAAGAGTTAAATAGATGCATATGTGAGATATAGTTGCTATGAGCAACTGATCTTTCTCAAGATGATCTTTGTTCTAATTTGTTATACAGAGATGAATGTCCTTTTGATATAGTCATTTTAGATTGCAAATATATTTGATAGATAGAGAATCCAATCTCAAGTAATAGTAACATATTTTTCTATTTCTCAAAAAAGCTTTTAGCAAATATCATTGCCTTATCAAGATAAAACATCTGACATGTTACAAGTAGGATCAAAGAAATCTTGATGCACATTGAGTTCCTTTAACATCATGAACTGATGTCTCATATAGCCTTTCTTATGTAACACATAGTACATAAAAAGCATATTCAACTAAAGTTCATGGCTTATATGAATAGAGATTTGACTTGATTGAGAAACTGAGTTTTTCTCCCTTGAAAGATACATATCAACAGGTCTCTTTTGAATCCCATTCATCTATGAATGAACTATGCTATGTCTTCGAGTCTTGTTAGCAACGAATCTACCATTCTGTCCTGTTGGATTGCTCAACCCCTCAAGGGCCTTGCTCTAATAGCACTTGTAGGTGGAGATGTGCATGAAAAGGAGGGTTGAATCGTGCATTGATCCTTTTTTATTTTCTGAAGCTTCTAAAAAAGATTACTATCAAGTATAAAACTTGTAGTGCAGTGGAAACAAAGTTAGTGGCGTCAGAAAGTTACTTTCTAATCCTTATTAAATGAAATGCTCAGTATTAATGATATGGAGTAAAAGATGCACAATAGAAATAAAACCGATTGATAAGATAATGAAGCAATAAAGAAAATAAAAGAGATTAGGTAAGAGAGAATATACACAAGAGATTTTATACTGGTTCGGCCAACATGCCTATATCTAGTACTCAACAACTGTTAAGGTTCCATTATAACAACAACTTTCTCAACCTGAGAAAGTAAGAATGGATAGTATTTTCATTAGCCTTCCCAAGATGTCATCCAAGGATTTAGAGCCTCTCCAAACTAACATGAGTAGTCTTGACTCTGGCCTTTCCAAGCCAACTCGTGACTGATAGGCAACTCCTTCAGCACGTTGTTAGTATTCTTTCCCCATCCTCTCCAGGCTGCAAGTAGTCTTGACTTGATTCCCTCCAGTCCTTAAGCATTTATGCGTTCTTTGCATGAGATAATGACCACTTCGTTTTAAGCTTAATCTCTTCACATGAGATAAATCACGCTTGTACATGTGTAGTGAGATTATTCTTGATTAAAGTCCGTTTCTATGCTTTGTTCCATAAGTATGTATACATGCTTTGCTTAAAATAATATTCACTTTCTATTTGGCTCAATCTCTTCTCATAAGATAAATCATGTTTGCACATGCAAAGTGAGGCATTATTCTTGCTATAAGTTTGTAACATACTAACTAGATTTGACCTGTTATGCTTTGTCAAGAAACTCAAAGGAGACATTAATCATTCTTCAAAGTATTTTCTTTGAATCAGTTTTGTTGTCATTCCAAGTTTTTTGGTCTAACTTTACAAGTTTTTCCTTCAAGTTTAGCACCACTGTCACTTTCAATCATCACAGACACTTCTCTATCACAATGAGGATACAAATAGTACTAAATAACAAATTTCTCCCTTTTTTTCAAATAAAAAAATAAAAAACCTCCAAAAAGGAAAACACAATGACAATGGAGAAACCAGGTTCGAGGAGTGAGGGAAAAAAATATTTACAAATATTTTCCCTTTTATTTTTCTTATTTCTTTCTTGACTACGGTCGAAATCAACATAATAGAATTTGATGAATTTGAAATTTATATAATAATCAATCTTCCTACTCATTAACTACAAATGAAATGATGATAGTCGCTATGATAATCAAATAAATTGTATAAATATCCTGGTGCAGAGGTATTGTGTGTCACAAGTTTACAAGTTTTTCTGTTACGGTGTACAAGTTTTTATAGCGTGGTTTATAATTTTTCACAGTATGATTTACAAGTTTTTTTGTATATGTTTACAAGTTTTCTCTTCAAGTTCAACACCACTGTTATTTTCAATCATCATAGGCACTCTTCTATTACAATGAAGATACAAATAACATTAAATAACAAATTTCTTCCCTTTTTCCAAATAAAAAAATGAAAATCCCTCCAAAAAGGAAAACACAATGATAATGGAGAAATCAGGTTCGACAAGCAAGGAAAAAAAATAGAGTTACAAATATTTTTCCCTTTTTATTTTTTTTTATTTCTTGGCTATGGTCGAAATCAACATAATAGAATTGGTTGAATTTGAAATTTATATAATGATCAATCTTCCTAATAATTAATTACAAATGAAATGATGATAGTCATGATGATAACCAAATAAATTTTACAAGTATCCTAGTGTAGAGGTATTGTGTGTCATAGGTTTATAAGTTTTTCTATCACGGTTTATAAGTTTTTATAGCATGATTTACAAGTTTTTACAGTATGGTTTACAAGTTTTTTTTTGCTTAGGTTTACAAGTTTTCAGGAGCTATCTTACAATTTATTTGAAATTTTTTTATAGGTTCTATGAACCTAGTGTAGAGGTATTATGTGTCACGAGTTTTCAAGTTTTTATATTGATAGAAACTTGAATCAAAATAAAAAACTTGAATTAAACAAAAAAAAAAAGCTCACTTCTTTTAGCACCACAAGCATCTAATAAAATCAATCAAAAGCAATGATACTCAGAAACAAGTTCTTTTTCTCCTATTCCAAAGTGCTAAGTGTGAGATGGAAGTTTGAAAGGATATCCACTACAGTGACAAAGAAGAGAAATCTGTATTTTCTAGGACTATTAATGTTGCTAGAAAAACTTGGAAGATAATGAACTTCTTTCAAAATCCATTATTTGGTTCTCTTGGAAAGTGAAAAACAAGAACTTTGCCATTACCGTTCATAGAGTAATGGGAACTCGTTTAATTGATGGTGGGAGCTGGGAAAACTATCACTTTGAACATTTTGGGCATTGAGAGTGACACAAAAAATAAAAAACAAAGAATAGATGAACAGTAGTAACAACTTGTTGGAGATGAATGGAGTGATTAGGGATAAGTAAGAGAAAGTGTATGAGGATTTTACCATGAATATAATATTATTGATATATCAATTATGGGTGGTGCTGAACTTGCATGTGTTGCTACCCGAAGGTGGTAGTGGGCAAGGCAAGGCAGTGCCTACGACTAGGATAGGGGGCCATCATCAATAATAGAGCCATGGAAGTGGGTAGCAGAGGCTAACAGTGAAGTGAAGGAGAGGAGTAGTGTAACATCCCCTACTGCTTTATGGATTGACGACTGTCCTCACAAACCAACACGGGTCTTTTCAGCGTGCTTTGTCCTCACTCGCACGCTTCCTAGGAAAACTTCCCAGAAGGTCACCCATCCCAAAATTGCTCCAAGTCAAGCACGCTTAACTGTGAAGTTCTTTCAGTTTGGGCTACCGAAAAGAAGATGCATCTTGTTGGTATAGGTAGTACAAATCAATTCATATAAGCCCTTCTTAACTGTATAGTCCCATACCTATACAGTCTCAGGATCCCTCTAATTTGGGTGTGTAATCGGTTCACTCATGTACCCCTCCGCTTTCGAAGTCTGCCAGGAGCCGCTCCTTGTCCGTGCCTCCTTGCACCGGCGATCACTCCCCGACTTCGCAATCCCCGGGCGTTACATGCCCACCAGCTTCCGCTTGGTTCGTCCCCGAACCACACCGTACTGGGAGAGGTGCAAGCTGTGATACCATTTGTAACATCCCCTGCTGCTTTATGGATTGACGACTGTCCTCACAAACCAACACGGGTCTTTTCAGCGTGCTTTGTCCTCACTCGCACGCTTCCTAGGAAAACTTTCCAGAAGGTCACCCATCCCAAAATTGCTCCAAGTCAAGCACGCTTAACTGTGAAGTTCTTTCAGTTTGGGCTACCGAAAAGAAGATACATCTTGTTGGTATAGGTAGTACAAATCAATTCATATAAGCCCTTCTTAACTGTATAGTCCCATACCTATATAGTCTTAGGATCCCTCTAATTCGGGTGTGTAATCGGTTCATTCATGTACCCCTCCGCTTTTGAAGTCTGCCAGGAGCCGCTCCTTGTCCGTGTCTCCTTGCACCAGCGATCACTCCCCGACTTCGCAATCCCCAGGCGTTACATGATACCAAAAATGTAACACCCTAGTAATTAACCAGATACACCTAGGTTGAATCTGATTAATGACTAGACTTTACTCCTTGCTTTGGTTCTTTCTTCATAATTTGAAAATACTTAGTGAAATTACGAGCCAATTTTTTTTTTAAACACAATTGAAAACGTGAGCCGAGTACAACGTGAATGAGTAAGCGGAGTATAATAAGACGTTTAAGAATATATCACATCATATCACTTAGGCTCCATCATATAACATCCATAAGCACATTATAGCATATATTTACATACAATAACCTCACTTAAAGGGTGGGTTATGTTCAGACATCATTATCTTATGCAAACCTATAAAAGAAAATATACTTAAGGAAATACATGCCCCTAAACTAGATAACTCCATAAGCCGGGAAGGTTATCCTAAAACTAGGGTGTATGATCACACATAAATCTACTAAGAACCCTCTATGGCCACTGTCCTGGAAATGGGGGAATAAATCCGATCCATCGATGAGCTCCCTCGAGGGGACACACGAGATGCACTAGGTGAGGGTCGCATGGACGGCCTTCTTGCTAACCTCAGCTGAACAACTGTTTCCTCACTACCCTCTCTTACACGTGTGGGAGTAGGAGCAGAGCTCTCAGAATATACATGAGTAAGAGTGTCCTCTGAAGGATCAATTTCAGAATATCTCGTCTCGGGAACATACTCTGGAAATCCACGGACAGCAGATGAAGCGGGATAAGAACGTAACATCCTTTCATCAAGTGGACGTGCATGTTCGAAAACCATTTCATCGCCATAGGGAGAAGTAGGAGAAAATCGATAACTAGGGACAGGATGTGCAAATGGATGACCTATGTAAATAAAAACATGAATCGCAAGACCTCCCTTCAAAATGATACGAGCGATGCACCGGATCATAGTGAAATTCCCAAGTAGGGGTATCAACGAACAGGACGAATGTCGCCATCTGAATCTGGAGATAATGACGAAAATAAAGAAAAGGGAGTGAGAATCTTGCTAAAGAATTCTCAGTAGGGTACCTCCTTCTACAGTGTCATCATCAAAGTCCCCAGGAACCTCGGGATTATTCTAAAATAGTGAGCATGCAAAGATTCATTTTAAGTTCGGACAAATACTTAACCGAGGTTCGTCAATTTTTAATCATGCGTCTTATAATGCATCATAATCTTAACATGTCATATTTACAATGAACTTTTCCTTTATCATTACATCATTTTCCTCATCATCATTATCAAATAACATGCATAAAAGAACGTCATATAATATTAGCTACACGTGGACATAGTGCACATATTTCATTTCTTTAGTGCCTTAGGTGAATTAAAATCTTATCATCATCATTATTTTCCTTAGGCCACCCTATACTCCACCCTTTGGGAGTAATTTAGGTTATGAGCTCATACTTTACTAGTCGTCACTAGCATATACTTATCCCTTTTGATAAGCTAAAGTCCCGACTCTACCCTTTTGAGAGAACGGGTTAGGGGCTAAAATCACCTTTTCACCACCTATAGTCTGATGGTTCCAAAGGATCATTTTCTTATAAGTTTAAGTCACCATTAAATCTTTGCATGTTATATCACAATACAATTCATAAACATCATAACATTTTCTCATTTATAGTCTTAAGCTAGAATAATATATATCAACTGTAATCATGCATATGGGAGATTCCCGGAAAGAGAGGTGGGTCACAATGGACACGCTTAAATACCAAGTCTTTCCTTAGCCAGAACCTTTCCAAATTACACTTTTACAATGATACACTTTCTTCTAGAAACAAAGGTAAATTTTACATAATAAAGAACATTTCATGTATAAGCATTCTCATTATTTGCAACAGCAACTATAACATGCAAGCCGGAAATCATTCAATGATATCAAGTACTTAATAAGCATCCAATCCTTACATAGAATTATCAATTATAGAACTAATTAGTTACTAAACCAATTATGAATCATTCTCTTAACAATAAACCATAATTATCACAACTTCAATCATATCAAATCATCATCACACATTGATACTAAACTCAGATCAGTGGCCGAATCATGAACCTCATGCAATTACATAGAATCATATTTTAAGTGCATATAAAATACTAGTTCCTCGTAAAATCCTTGCAAAGCCTTAAAACTCATTTAGAAACTAGTTCTTTTGTCAAATTTGGGAGGATGTTCACAATTAAAATTCTCACTTAAGATAAAAGGAGTAAGTCTTGAGCTTTAGAGATTTAGATGACATCTTAGAATTATAAACATGCT
The DNA here is from genome assembly GCA_031216125.1 of Dalbergia cochinchinensis. Lineage (NCBI taxonomy): Eukaryota > Viridiplantae > Streptophyta > Magnoliopsida > Fabales > Fabaceae > Dalbergia > Dalbergia cochinchinensis. The sequence continues at coordinate 29,977,668 of CM062371.1, forward strand.
ATGCAACCTTATTTTAATCTTATCTTTATAAGGTGATAGCTTGGAATTATAAACATGATATGCAATTCCATTTCTTTATCTTTAAGATTTAAGGTGATGACTTGAAAATTAAACATGATGCAAGAACTTGAAATATAAACATGATACAAGAAAGCTGGAGCGGCGGTAATCCACACAGACCAGAGAGGGAGAAGAGAATATTAAGAAACCGAGCGGCGGTAGTCCACACAGACCAGAGAGGGAGAAGAGAATATTAAGAAGCGGCGGTAGTCCGCACACAGGACGATAGAGGGAGAAGAGAATTATTATTACATCTTTTTAAGCTCCAATCTCAAGACTTTTTAAAGAATAAATTCTTTAACTCCAATAATCATATTTCTTTGCTTGTGATACATGGGCAAGTCTTTGAGCTCTAGGATCTTTAGGTGATGGCATAAAATAAACATGCCATGCGTTGATTCTTTTAGCCATTATAAAATATAGTGAGAGCATAAATTAAATATGAGATGCAACCTCTTTATTATCTTGAAAGATTAAGTGATGACTTGAAACATAAACATGAAATACAAGCTTGGAATTTAAACATGAGAAATGCAAGTTTATTTATTCATTCTTGAAAATTTAGTGATGACATAGAAGGTAAACATGGTTATGCAAAGTATAAACTTAATCATGGATGCAAATTCATTTTGTTTCTTTACTAGAGCTCCTTCAAGACTTTAAAAGAATTATAAATTCAACCCAATACATATCTTAACAAGAAATAAAACATAAAAGGAAAATACATCTTTCAAGTTCTAAACTAAAAATCTTTGTTTTAGCATCATAAAGCATTATTCTTTAAAGTTTTGCATCAAGTGAAATTTTCAAGCTTTAAAGGCCTAACTTGTGATGGATTTACAACCCACCCTCAAGGTCCTCATCATCAAGCCATCATCTTAGTTCCACCTAGGCCATATGGTTGAATTGGTTAAAGAAAAATTGAAGAGGAAAACCAAAATGAAAAGCTAAGGTAAGTTCATAATTTCATCATTTTGAGCTAAAAACACAACTCCTCAAAGCATAGAAATAAATTTAGAAACTACTCCCTACCTAATCTGAAGAAAGAATTCAGCCAAAGAGGAGGAAGAAAGAAAGTTTTTGGTGCTCCTAAAAACTAGTTATGAACCAAGCATTCCAAGACCACTCAAGCAAGCCTATTTATAGAAGATTTTGAGGCTTCTAATTGGCCAAAATGATGAGGTAGTGGACGGAATTTTGTAGGAGAAATAAGGGAGGAAAAATGATTTTAGACAAAGTTGTATGAAATTAAGGAATTATGTCTCTTATGGTGACATTTTGGCATTTTGTTTTAGTGCAACTTTTGGCAATAATTCAGCTGCATAATGGCATCAATAATTTCATCCATTACAGCCCAAAGAAGTGAAATTTGTGTGTTCCATGCATTATTTAGGTGTAGGCAAGGTATTCATGTAATTTAAAGAATTTACGGTTAAGGGTTTAAGTGAATTAGTAAGCAATTTGGGTGTTTTTGAGCAATTTTGGGTTCTAATCAATCTAAATACATAATTTTGACTCTAGATTAATATTTAGAATTTAATAAGCTTTAATTTGAGCCTAATATTGCTTAGGTTTCGGTATACGGATCAAAAATCCCGAAATTCGCAAAACTGCCCAAAAACAGGGGCAACATCCTACTTTCAGTTAAAACCTCCCCGAGGCCACCCGAGCTTAACCAATGGCTAATCATGGCTTACACATTTTAAAACATTTTAGTGAGGTTCGGCTCTCAGTCGGCACATCGGAGTTAAAACAGCCACAGGGGCGTATTGGTCATTTTGCGCGTCGGAACTCAAAATTGAGATCCTTCTGCTCTATTAACACACATAACACAAACAATCCCTTATTATCCTCAAAATATCCCCTTGAGAATAGGTGGGGCCCACGATCCTCATTTTCTGAGTAAAATAACTTCAGGGGCATTTTGGTCATTTTATACGTACAGAAATTCGGGATTTGCGACTCTCGCATGAATCGTTCCTAACCTCTCTTCTAATGTTATATTCCTTTATTGAGGATTGTTCGGCCTCAAATCTTATGTAATAATTACCTACGGTAATTCGGTAATTGAGTAATTTCTAATGACAGTAAAAATTACAGTAAAAATTGGAGCATTACAAGTAGCTTATAGTGTGTACGCCATTACAGAGAGTATATATGTCTCACACACAATCTAATCTGTTAATTTGAAAATGAATGGTTGAGATACAAGGTGTGTCACACTCCACAATTGCTAAGGTGTACTATTGAATTCGCCCACTCAAGTAACAAAAAAATGATAATATATGATATAGTCCACGTCAAATCGACATACATCATATTGCATTAGAACCGTTTAATTAATTTGTGACATGTTAGCATTCTATATCAGATATGTAACCATTTATCATTATTTTTTTTGGTAAGTATGTGACCATTTAATTATTCATTGTGTTTTGAATCAAGCATTTAGAGGGTGTTTGGTTTGCGTGTTTTCTGTTTTCATTTTCATTGAAAACAAAAATATGTGTGGAAATGTGTTTGGTACAATGTTATTGAAAATATTTTGAGAAAATATTTCTTAAATTCTTTGAAAATTTGGAAACATCATATTCTCGTTTCCATTATTTTCAACGGCATGTTTTCATGTGCTGCTAAAAATATTTTCAAGCCAAAATGTGGTGGCAACATTGTAATTATAATCAAGTTTTGTTTTGTTTTGTTTTGTTTTGTTCTCAAACAATGCAGGAGCTTCTCTTTCTTAGACAGCCATGGAACTCCATATCCATTTTTTTATCTACAGAAACTTATTCTTTCCCCAACACCACCACCCATCCTTCCTTGCTTAGCACTACCTTTCTTCCTAGGACTCCTTACTTACAGCGCCACCACCCACATGGTCTGAGACCACACCACCATCCAGCACTGCTAGATTGGTTCATGAAGGCGCAGTTCGCTCTACTTTCACTTTCTGCTCTGCCAGTGGCCACTGCTTCTTCGATGCTTGGTGATGTAGTGGCTACCTACATAGGGAGGGAAAAATTGACCATCTGTATTTACTTTTCTTTTGGGCATTTGTTTTGTTTTGAGTTTTCATTCAAATGGTAGATGTTACAATTGTTTTTCTTTTTCTAGTTCTGGTTATGGAGACAGTAATCTTGGGTCGGATTTTTTTTTTTTGGAAAATTGTGGATAATAATACTTTGTTGTGGTTATAGAGAAATTATGCACAAAGATATCAGTGAAAATTGTGAAGCTTGAAAAGAGGGCCACGACAGAACAATTCAAGTGCATATATACTAACAGCAGGAATATATGCAAATTTATTTTGAAACAAACATATCAAACATATTTTCATTATTTTTTCTACTTGAAAATAAGATTTACTTTTTCAAACCAAACACATTTCTTGAAGTTCCAAAATCTGAAAATGAAAATCATTTTAAAAAATGAAAATAGAAAATATTTTCGTAAACTAAACGCGCTCTTAACTTTTTTTTTGGTGATTTTGCATTGTGATTTGCTAAATCAGGGTGGACATTTTTGAAAGAGAAATATTATTTGTAGTCATAAAATGTGAGATATCGTGTTCGCATACTTTTATCTATCCTTAAATAGGTTGTGGACCTCATTTAATTTAGGTTTAATATCTCATTCAATAATAGAAAGAAGTGTGTAGGCATGGTGTCCCAAAAATTGTGATTACAAATAAACAAATAACACCACTCTTTTTTAAATGGGTGCATTGTTTTTGTATTTAATTCAATTAATATTAAAGGGATGTAGCTGTTGTTAGCTCCATAACCCTTCCAAGAAATGTTAACAAGTTTTGAATAACAGCAAAGCCAATTTAAAGAAAATGCTTTGAAAAACGACTAATGACTATCTTGAATTTCTTGTAAGATTAAATAGGTTCTATCATTTAGCATATTAAGGCTTAGTCAAATGAGAATATATTTTACTTTACATGTGCAAACATGTTTTATCTCATGGTAAGAGATATAAACCAAAAAAGAAGTAAAATTATACCTTTATTCAAGTTTAGAATAGCTAACGATATGAAGAAGTAATCAACGCTGCAAGAAATCAAGTTTTGAGTCTTCAGAAAATGGTAATGTGTAACGCCCCGATTTTTTTGTTCCTGTGTACAAATGACCAAAATGCCCCTGAGGTTATTTTTACCCGGGAACTGAGACAAGCCAATCCAGGCAGACCTCAAAAAGATATTTTAAGGCGTAAAGGGGATTAATTGTGTTCTGTGCTTTATTGGAGATGAAAATCTCAATTTTTGGCATTTCCACGCCAAATGACCAAAATATCCCTACGGTCATTTGACGTAGAATTAAGTGCCGAATGAGCCCAGACTTCACCCAAAAGTTTGAAATGATGTTTTTAAGAAACGTTTACTGTCTGTATAAGCCCGGGCAATCCCGAGGAGTTTTTGTGAAAAATTACCATTTTGCCCTTGACTAGTGCATTTTGGACCTAATGATATGATTAACGAAACCTAAACAATATTAGGCTCTAATTAAAGATTAATTAATTCTAATAATTAATTTTGAGTCAAAATAATTAATTGAGGTTGATTAGAGCTTGAGATTGCTTAGGGAAACTCAAAATCCCGTTCTTAATTCAAGACTTTGTGTCATGTCAATAAAAATAGTATTTTCTCTTTCCAATTCCTTAAATTAAGGAATCATGTTGGAGTTTGAAATACAAACTAATAAAGTTTAATTCCCCTAATTAAGCAAGACCATTCCCTAATCTTATTATACATGGCCTTGATTGCTTGTTGCTAGCCCAAATACTCCATTAACAATTCTTAAAGTGCCTAATCAAGTTTATCTCTAAACTCAACTCTTAAACATAAAAGAAAAAAAATATCTCCTTCCACCCATACCTTCCTCATGGCTACCCATACCTCCCCCCATGCCTCCATGATGGCTAGCCACTCCTTGCCCATACCCTTCCATGTGTGATTTCTTTATTTAAACACCCAAACACACAAAATCTCATATTCTTCCCATTCACTTTTTGTTTGGCCAAAGTCTTGTGTCCAAAAACCTTGTCTCAAATCCTCTTTTCTCTCACTTCTCCAAAGCTTCTCTTTTCTTCTCCGCCACGATAAGAACCACCACTCACCACCACTCCTCAACCTCAAACCACCATAAACCACCCTCAAGAAACACAATCTTCCTACTTCTAAACACAAGAAACCAAAAGAAACCTTCCTTTCTTTTCTTCTCTTCTTGGCTGAATTCTTAGAGCACCCCAAGGAGGACTTGTTCTTCTCACTCTCCCATCAAGACCAAGCCCTCTCTTTTCTCTTCAAGAAGATAACTTTGGTAGGGAGTTGTTTTAATGATTTCTATTCTTTTCTTTTGTTGTTTAACTCTTGGTTTGTAAATATACAATGTTGATTCTTCTTTCCTTCTCCATTTTCTTTTTTGGTTCTTGCTCTTCCTTTTCCTTCTCTTTGTTTTTGGCAAATGGCCCACATTTGGAAGAAACCATGGCTTGATAATGAGGATCTTGAGTGTTGGTTGTAAAACCATCCTTTATTTAACCTCTAAAGCTTGAAGGTTTCACTTTTAAAAAAGAGTTTTTAGCAAATAAAGAAGCCATGTTATTGTAAAGAGTGATCTTGAGCCTAGGACTTAAAGAGATAAGAAATAGATTGCATTCATATTTATTTTCCTTCCCATCACCTAAATAACTAATCTCAAAGCCTACCTATTTCAACCTTAAAGTTGATTGTTGATTTAGAGTGAATACTCTAAGGGGCCTAGAACACTAAAATAAAGAATTGAACTTGCATATCATATTTATTTTCAAGTCATCACCTAAAGCTCAAAGATAAGAAATGAACTTGCATTTCATGTTTACATTTCTTGTCTTGCATGTTTATGTTTCAAGCCATCACCTAAACTTAAAGATTAAGAATGAACTTGCATTCTCATATTTATTTTCAAGCCTTGCACATTTACCTTTCGTTTCCATCACTTTATAATGATAAGATTAAAGTGAAACTGGCACTAGCATATTTATGTTTAGGTCATCACCTAAATACCTAAGGCTCAAGACTTAACTCTTTTAACTTATACAAGTAATCTTGAATCTATGGGCATTTACCTTCACAAAAAATGTTTTGATTTCAAAGTAAATGTTGGAACAAGGTTTAAAATGGTCTGAGAAAGAATGGATAACATAAAGGATGTTTTAAACCTAAATTTTCGTATTTTGAAGGTACTGGTAATCGATTACAAGGCCCATGTAATCGATTACCAGAGAGCTTTGATATACTCGAATATGAACTTTTGGCCCGAGTAATCGATTACAACATCATGTAATCAATTACACTTTCTGGACTCTAGTAATCGATTACCACTTCATGTAATCAATTACTTAGATGTTCTTGGGGCCCAAGAAAGTATTTTCAATAGTAGTAATCGATTGCAAGGCTCATGTAATCGATTACCAGAGCCCTCAACTTTTCTGTTTGAAACTCAAAGCTGTGTAATAGATTACAAGGCTTATGTAATCAATTACCAGAACCCAAAGTATGCAAATAAATATTTTCCCTACTTGAATGATATGAGTCCATGATCTTGTTTAACATAAATCTATGAGTTTGCATGACATAAATTAATGAGATGTGTATGACCATTCTTGAATCATGAGCATGTTTATTTTATGAGGCATTGATCTCTACAGATAGAATTCATTATTTGCATGCTATAGTTTCACTTAGAGCGTTAGAGATGCATATGCTAGAGATATATGAAGAATTATGACATTTATGAGTTATATGTTGCATCTTGTTATAATATGCTAAGGCTTAAGGTGACTTAAAAACATGAGAAAATGATCCTTTGGACTCATCAAACTATAGATGATGAAAAGGTGATTCTTGCCTTCTAACCCGTACTTAAATAGTCGAGACTTTAACTTATCAAAAGGCATAAATATACGCTAGTGACGACTAGTGAGGTATGAGCTGATAACCTAGAACTCTCACATGAGAGATTAATAGGGTGGCCCCCATAGAGAGGGATAAGAAATTTACCCCACAGAGAGGGATGAGAAGTTTAAACCCTCATAGAGAGGGGTGAGATATCTAAGTCACCTAAAGAATAAAAAGAAAGAGATCATGCTAGAAGAGTTTGCATTCTTTATTACATGATGTTTAATTGTGGCATTACTTATGCGATTATAGTACATCATGTTGCATCCCTGCATTAAGACACATTCTAAAATAGACGGGCCTCGGATAACAATACTTGAAACATAATAAGTGAATCTTATGCATGCCCACTACTTCATAAAGAAATCCAAGGTTCCTGAGGATGTAGATGATGACACTTGTTAGGAGGTGAACTCCCTACTGAGTTTCTTTTATGATATTCTCATCCCCTCTTTCTTTTTTCCATTACGTCTTCAGAGGACGATGGCTTGGTTCGTGAGCAATAGTAGGAGGTGACCATGGATCTCATCAAGGACCTATGCACTGTCATGTGAATGATAGCCTCCTTTTGCTCTAGGGGCTATCTGATTATATGCAAAGGGCGTGGAGACCCTAACTAGTTATAACTGTTATTCCTTTTTATGTTTTTATATGATTGTACTATCCCAACCATTATTGGTGGGCGTAACTCCATTATGTTAAAGTACTTATGTAATGTGAACCTCTGATAATATTTATGAATGTTTTCATGATGTGGTTTCTTTTACGGTATTATGTTCCTTTTGATACGACGAGTTTTTGTCTAGACTTCTTACAAGGCAACGATGTAGTTTACTTCACGCATGCGTATGGCTCACGTCTTGTTTTTCCTTCCAAAAGAAAAATTTTACCCATATTTTCCTAAGTATTTTCTAAAACCAAAACGAAGAACTGAAGCAAAAGAGTAATAACTAATAGTTAACTTGAATACATTCTAGGTGTATTGAGTTAAATATTAGGGTGTTACACAATGGATATCAGAAAGTATGTTTACAACAAACATTTCAAGCAAACTGTGAGAACCTAGTGCTACATCATCTTCAATCAACACAATCACAATTCTTTCATCATCATAAAGATTGGATTGAAGACCAAAAGATCAAAGAATCATCAAGGAAATGTTACCATACTTCATAAAGCTCAAACACAGTAAGACAGTATGCTCTACAAGAAAAAGGAGCGAAATTTGAATTTGAAAATGTCAAAACCCAGTGCCAAAACTAGCTTATAATCTCTTTTGCCTTTGAGTCAATAACCCCAGCTCCTAAAAGAAAAGTTCAGAAACCATGATTAAAAAAGTATAGTAGTTTCTGAAGGGACATCAGAAACCTCAATATTGCAATGGCTTCTGCAACAACTTCGACAAACAAACAAGCTATTCTTCTAGACCACCTTTTCAAGACACAAATGAATTATCAACACGTGTCCCTGGGAAGTTTGATCAAGGTAATAGTCACAAGGAAGACCTCTATAAATAGAGATGATGCTCTTTCAAAGAAAAGTAAACTAACCCTGAACAAAAGAGGTAAAACTTTGCAAAGATTTCTTCTTCATCTTCTTGTAAAGTTCATTACTAGTTGTAATCATTTCAGTGTTCACAAATTCTTCTTTCTACGCTCCTCATTGTTCATATGTTCTTCCAAGGAAGCATAACTAGAACGAAATCTTTCAAGTATTTCCCAAATCCTTCACTATAAATGTTAAGCAAACTTGAGTATAGGTTTGTTTGAGTTACAACCCAAACACAAAACCTTTATATCCTCTATCCAATAGCGAACGGCATGAATTAGTTTGAAAGAGTTAGTCAAAGACTACTTGCAACATGACAGTAAAGGTGTTTACTAGTTACGGTTTAGCTTGGAGAGGCTGGTTAAAGACTACTCAGTTTAGCTTGCAGAGGTTGGTCAAAAATTACTTGGTTCAGCTTGAAGAGGCTAGTGAATAACTATTTGGTTTGTAATAATAGGGGTTCCCCAATGGTCATTGGAAATAGCTCAGGAAAGCTATTATTAAGAGTATGCTTGTTCTTTTTCAGGTTGAAGAAAGATTTAGTAAAACTCAATAGTTGTTGAGAATTAGATATAGGCAGGTTCACCAAACTAGTATAAAAAGTCTTGAGCAGTATCATTCTTTTCCTTCATGTCTTATTTTATTTCTATATATGTTTTACCATCAGTGCCTGTTCTGGAAAACTTTCTTTCACTCGTTTGTTATATATTCAGCTCAGAAAGTTCACTTTCTGAAGTTACTAACACTATTTTTCCGCTGCACTTCAAGTTCATAGCTTAATAGTTTTTGATAAAGTTTTTTCAGAAATCCATTAGGGAAAGAAAAGGAAAAACACGATTCAACCCCCCTTATTGTTTGTTTTTCTACCTACAAGTGGTATCAGAGCTTGACCTCTAAGGGGTTGAGCACTCTAACGACTACAGAGGACAAAGATCTAAAGGACAAATGACACAAAATATTCACATAGCTGAAGGACACTCCATAAATAGACCATCATTTTTTGATGGTGGAGATTATGCCGACTGGAGAGACAGAATGGAGCTGTTCATAAAATATACAAGTCTTGATTTGTACAAGATTATATAAAAAGGAGATTATGTTCCAGGGTAGAAAGTTCTAGGAGCAGATAATGCACCCTTAACATCTAGAGAAATCCCTCGGAGTAGATGGATAGAGCAACAAAAGACTAAAGTTCAACTGAACTCAAAAGCTAAGTAACTACTCACGTGTGCACTAAGCAAAGCTGAATATGACGAAATTATTGGTTGTGACATGGAAAAAGAAATATGGGACAAATTGCATATGATGCACGAGGGTGTAACGCCCCGATTTTCTGCCTGAGTAGAAAATGACCGAAATGCCCCTGAGGTCATTTTCGGCCCGAAATTCGAGGATGGTCGACCCGGCAGTCCTCAAAGGGCCAACTCAATGCTTGAAGGGGATTGAATGACCCTTGAGTGGTTCCGAAGGCGAAAGTCTCATTTTCTGCAGTTTCGGGTCAAAATGACCAAAATACCCCTATAACGTTTTACACGGGTAGAAGTGCCGTTTGAGCCCGAAACTTTTCCCAGAGGTTTAAAAACACATTTTCATGTGTCTAGAGGTCTCTGTTCAAGTCCCGGTGGTCCCGGGCAGTTTTTGTGCAAAATTACGATTTTGTCCCTAGAATAGTGTCTTTACGCCTAATGACGTAACTAAGCTAACCTAAGCAATATTAGGCTCTAATCAAAGATTAATTAATTTTCCTAATTAATCTAGAGTCAAAATAATTTATTAAAGTTAATTTGAACCTAAAATTGCTTAGATTAAACTTAAATTCCTTTTTAGAACTCAAGATTCCTAGTCTTGGAATCTTGAATAGTGTTTTCTCTCTCCAATTCCTTAAATCAAGGAATTGTGTCTAGAATTGTTTAAACACTAAAATGAGTTTATAACCCACTAATGATGCAAGAACACTCTTTAATTATGTCTTGACAACCTTAATTACCCATTTTCCTTACCTAAACACTTTCTTACAAATTCCTAATCTTAATCCTAATCAAAGATACACCTAAACACAACTCTAAACTACAATTAAAATGCAAGAAAACCCTCCCCATGGCTGATGCAATTTCAGCCCTCTCTCTCTCATTTACAATACATGTTGAATTGTTTCTCACTCAAAGAACCATGCTTGAAGCCATATCTTGAACCATACCTCACCATACTTTGAACCATACCTCACCATGCCTCAAGACCACATTATCTCACCTCATGGAACTCATGGGCTACCCATGAGGCTGATGGCCGAAATTTCCTTCTTCATTTGCACCTTGCATTTGCTTCATTTCTTTATAAATAGATGGCCTTGGGAAGCTTGCACCACTTTTAGATCATTTGCTAAGTTTATGAACACTCAAAGCTTTTCTTTTTCTCTCAAAGCTCTTGTGTTCTTCAAGTTCTTGGAGCTCTCCATCTTCTTCATCTTCTTCTTCCATCTTCAAGTTCATCACACCAAGTAGGGATTTTCTTTCAAGTCCTTCTTTCTTTAAAGTTCTTGTTCTAGCTTTATGTTCATAGTTTCTCTTGGTTCTTTTTAGAACTTCTTTTCTTCTCCTTTTTCTTTCTCATTTTCGGCCATGGGCCTTGAAGTTCAAAAAAATGAGAGCTTGATGATGAGAGTTTCATGATGATGTTCATCACTTGAAACAAACTCTAGAGCTTGATCTTTGTTCTTGAGCAAAAATATTTCTAGTTCTTCCTTTCTTGAACTCTTGAGAACTTTAGCTTTGATGGTGTTTTAAAATGGTTTTATGAACTCAATGATGAGGATTCATGGTGTTGGTGTTAATATATCACCAAGATCATGGACTCTAGAGTTTTCAAATATTCCTTTTCTTGCCTAGAATGTTTCAGCCATTTCCTTTTCTTCTACATGTTCAATGTTTTGATTTTCTAAAAATGTTGTCTTGAGTTCTAGGAACTCTAAGCTTTACTTAACCTTGGTTGGATGAGTTTGGGTTGAGGATTGAGTTCCTTTAAAGTCTTGTTAAGAGCTCTAGAAAGATAAAATGAACTTGCATAATTTATTTTATGCTTGCATTTATATTTACATTCTTGCTATGCACCTTTACTTTCAAGCTATCACCTAAGAACATAAAGATTAAAATGGAACTTGCATCATCACTTAATTTAATTCTCAAAGCCTTTCTATTTCGGCCTTAAAGTCGATTGTTGTTGGGCCGAGAGCACTAAAATAAAGAATTGAACTTGCATTATCGCCTAATTAAATTCTCGAATGCCTTTCTATTTCGGCCTTAAAGTCGATTGTTGTTGGGCCAAGAGCACTAAAATAAAGAATTGAACCTTGCATATTTACGTTCAAGCTTGCACGTTTAAGTTTATGCCTTGCATATTTAATTTAAGTCATCACTTTATTTTGTAAGCAAGATTAAAAATGAAAAGCATGAGCATGTTTATTTCATGTCATAACTTAAGAACCTAGAGCTCAAAGACTTGCCCATTTCATTTCAAGTTAAAGTTTAATGTGAATGCATTCCTTGAATGCATGTTTTCGGCCAAGTAGTGATGATGGACTTGCAATGAGCTTTCATCTAGCTACAAGGACTAATAGTCTATGTTCTAAGTTTTTCTTAAAGCTTTGCAAATCTTTACAAGGTTATGTTATCATGAGATATGACTTTATTCCCTTTTAGAAGATGAAACATATTTTGGTCACTGACCTAAGGCTTCTCTTAGCCTCCTAATGAATTAAAATGATTTGCAAAGAGTTTTAGAGATTCTAAATTAATTCCAAGAGAAACTAGTTAACTTATGTACCTAGAGATGTCAATTTAGTTCTCTTATTGAAGTTAGATGTTTTCGGTACTGTCATGATGAGCTTGTGGTTGTATGATGATATCTTGATGTGTTAGAATGTGTGAAAATATCACATGATGATGTAGAAATGATTCTATGCATGATAGGTAAGAAACTAGCTAACTAGAAATACCGTAAAGTTGAGTTTTAACATAGTTTTATCCCATTTAATTATGGACACTGCCCAAACTATTTTAATGGGAATATAATCAGATTAGGATTGATTGATCTTGAAAAATTTGGTTACATTTGAAGTAGGAATGAATTTTAGCACCTATAGAGAAACTAGTAACTAGAAAACCGTAAAACCGCAACTCTAGAACTCTTAGAACATTTAGTTTTCTGATTCTGTCCAGCACCCTTACAATGTAGTAAAAATGGTTTATAATTAGTTCAAAGGCTTAGGAATACTTCATAATTGATTTAGATTTAATTTATAGCGCTTTAGGCGAAAACGGAATTGGGAAAGGGTCTAAGACGTAGTTTCTAGAACCCTCGTAATCACAAGATGTAATTTCTGCCCTTAAAGTGTAAGGCTGTCTAGATTTGTTGACAGACATAAATATTAGTAAGAATTATTAGTTGTGAGCCTATAGGTGCATAAAAGGATAAAAACGAACGATAGCGTAATTAGTTTTCAAGATTTAGACCCGTAAGGGTCAAAGCATAAGACACCATAGGCTTAAGAGCATAATGAGCTTTAATGTTTCATGTAAGTGTATGTTTTATTATGAGAATAACTTGAGCATGTGATCTCTTATGAGAGTATATAGTGTTGATATGTTGATGCTCACGCCATGATGCGTTATGCAAAATTATGATATTATGATGCTTATGATGCACACGATGATTATGATGCCTTATGTTGGTATTGAATGGCTATGCATGCTCTATATGTTTGGTGGCATAAAGCAAGTTTGATGGAAATCGGGTGTACGCCGTTACGCTGCCGAATTTCCCATCAAACTTGAGTCCTTGAGAAAAAGCTTGTGAAAACTCCTGAGTGACACCGGTTCGGTCGAGCATCCCCAGGAATGGTTCCGGGTGACACCGGTTCTGCCAAGCACCCCCAGAACAGATGTGATGTAACACTGAGACGCATTCCTGCCGCTACAGCGGGGAGGAAACAAATCCGTGAGGGTATTGACATTGAGCTTGCCAAAGCGGACAATTCACTGTGTATTAGATACCAGTAGAGCGTTTCAAAGAAGGAAATGATCCTAAGATAGGTGATCCAAGAAAGTTATGTATACCCCCTCTATTAGCCCATATTAAATCGAGTGACGACTAGTTAGGATTGAGCTCATTCCTAGGCGATAGGTGAGATGTAGTTTGGTGACCAGATTATCGCCGGGCCGGTGAATCGGTTGGATTTTTGGTGGATATGTTAAGAGGGTGGTCTTCAAGAAAAAGAACTTAAGAGCTTTATTTATAAGAAAGATATCACATGAAAATTACTATGACTCTTTATGCCACATATATGATTCTTGTTTCCTTATGATGTGCCCAAGTATTACGACTTTCGTGTTAATGTGCATATGGTATTGTCATGCATTCATCAAATATCTGTTGCATTCATGTCATTAAGACACATACTAAAAGACACCCACTTCGAATAAGTAGATTTGTACACCTTTTTCATAATTAAAACTGAGGTGGCTGGGGACGACGACGATGACACTTGTGTTAGAGTCGGGAATTCCTACTGAGAATCTTGAATAAGTTTCTCATCCCTTCCTCTTCTTCCGTGTCGTCTCTAAACGAGGATTACAACGAGGTTCGTGACTTCTGTTAAGGCTCATGCTTAAGGATCACACTAGAAGACGGGGCGGAGGGTCGCTGCGGGAGCATAGATAGCTTAGCTTTTTGGGTTGACACTTATCCAACCTCATAGGTGGATAAGGATGATTTCACATATATGGGGGTGTTTTGATATAAATGATGGTACAATGATGTTAGTAGTTTATGTATCTATGAAGATGTGATGATCTTATGATTGATATGTATAATACTATGTTTCATGATTATCAATGGTGTGGTTATTTTTTCTTGCACGTTATGGTTGTGACGAACGTTAGGTTAGTGCGCGGCTCGCGTTTTGCTATCAAGTTTCAAAAAGAAAAATTTATTCGTATTTTCCGCTAAGTATTTTAATGAAAGGTTGTAAGGAATGAGACTAAAAGAGTAATAGACTAATGGTTAACCTAAATATGTTCTAGAGTATTGGGTTAAAAATTAGGATGTTACAGAGGGCACTAATCAAGTGAAAGAAACCAAGATCAGTATGCTGGTTTATCAATATAAAATGTTTGAAATGACAGATCAAAGAGAACATTCATGAAATGACCACAAGGTTTATGCATATGATAAACCAACTAAAGGGTTTAGGAAAAAGACATACTAACTCTAAACTAGTTAAAAAAATCTTAAGAAGCCTCCCTGTCAAATGGCTGCCCAATGTCACAACTATTATTGAGGCAAAAGACCTTCAAACTCGTGGCCTAGATGCACTTATTGGGTCACTTAAAACCCATGAGGTTTGTGCTCTCTGAAATACATGGTGAATCTAGCAAAAATAGCAAGTATATGGCCTTGAAGTCGTCTCATCAAAAAACTAATAAAGCCAAGGCAATGAAAGTTGCCGAAACCTCTAATGAGGAGGAAGAAACGGATGATGAGACAAAAGAAGAAGATGGAAATGAGCTTTCTATACTTGTAAGGAGAATGTCAAAGGTCTGGAGAGGCAAAAAAAAAAAAAAGAAGAAGAAACATCAACTTTAGAAATGATAGAAAAAGCAAGCTGAAGCCTAAAAGTGCCATCTGCTATCACTGTAGGAAGAAAGGACATTTCAAACCAGATTGTCCTAAACTTAAAGGCCCACAGAAAAGGTTTGTGCCCAAGAAGAAAGGTATGCTGGCTACTTGGAGCGAATATGAGGAAGAAAAGGAAAGATTAGAAGATCAGGAGGAGATGAATATTGTCAACCTATGCTTCATGATGGGATATTCATCAAAGAATGAATCTGAGGTAAATAATATTGATCTCTCCTATGGTGAACTTTTATCTCTTTATAAAGAATTACTTGAAGACTCTCAAACTCTTTCTTCACATTATTTCTATTTGAGAAAGGAACACAAGAAAACTATTTTAGAACTCAAAATGGCCAAGACAGAAGTTGAGAATCTAAGGCTTGAAAATGAAGAATTGAAAGGAAAAAACAAAATTTTAAATATAAAACTCAATGTCTTAGAATATGAAGTTGCAAATAAAAATCAAAACACTCAGAAGGTCATCTTTGAGCTTGAAAAAACTTCAAAGCTTCTAAAATCTAACCTCGAAAAAATGTTAAATGGATTAAGGAATCTTGATCTAATGCTCAGAGGTTAGCAGCCATATTTTCAAAGGACTGGATTGGGATATAAGGAAAAGTTTGATGAGAAAGGAAAATCAACTCTCTTCAAGAAAAAAAAAAGAGGAAATTTTCCTGTACTATTTATTTTAAGAAGAGACATCCATCTAACAAATGCTTCATAAAAAGGAAGTCTGTCAAAAAGGTTAGACAACCTTCTCCTCAGACTAACTCAAGAGAACCCAAGAAGATCTGGGTACCTAAAATAAAAAATGTGTTTATTGTAGGTCTATCTAAAGATGCTTATAGAACCTGACAACAAGTGGTACATGGACAGTGGTTACTCAAGGCACATATTTAGATCAAGAAAATGGTTCAAAAATCTGCGACCTAAAAACTCTGGATCAGTAAAATTTATAGATGGAGGTAAGGCTAATGTCACAGGCATAGGATATGTTAGTAAAGATGATTCTCACCAAATTTCTAATGTCTTACTAGTTGATCGTCTGGCTCACAACTTGTTAAATATCAGCCTGTTTTGTGACCAAGACTTTAATATTGTTTTTAATGCTCACACATGCAAGGTTATAAGACGAAATTCAGAACAAGTTATTCTGTCTGGTAAGAAGCAGATAACACGTATGTGTTATCCTTGGATGATATGAGAGATCAAAGTATAAAGTGTCTTGCATCTTTCATGGATGATAAATGGTTGTGGCATAAGAAGCTTGAGCATGTTCATACGAAGGTCATTTTTGAGCTCTCTCAGAACGACCTTGTTAAAGGCCTTCCAAAGATCATATTTGACAAGGATTCAACTAGTGATTTCTATGTGAAAAATAAGCAAATCAAAGCTTCTTTCCATAACAAGCATGTGGTTTCAACCACTACACCACCTGAGCTTTTACACATGGATCCCTTTGGACCAACCAAGACTTCTAGTCTTGCTAGAAAGAGATATTGCCTTATCATAGTGGATGGCTACACCAGATTTACATGAGTTATCTTTTTTATTCTAAGGATAAGGTAATTGAAAGATTCAAAGCTTTTGCAAAATGTGTTTGTATTAAAAAAGGTTCTCAAATAAGCTCTATTGATCTGATCATGGAGGAGAATTTGAGAATCATGTTTTTGAAGAGTTTTATGAAAAACATGTCATCCCTCATGAGTTTTATGCTCCTATAACTCCTCAACAGACATTACAAGAAACACCCGAGTTATTGATGAATTTTACAGATGGAAAACTAGAAATCTCAAAAAATTCTTTTTTTCAATTTCAATCATTACCGATGAATTTTTCTGTTAGCAACTAATTTGAAATTTTTTTATTCAGAAAATAATTTTACCAATGAAAAAAATTTGTCAATAATTATTTTAAATTTTTTTTCAAAATTAATTTTATTGATAGATTATTATGGTGGGAACTATTAAAGAGAAATTTTTGGAAAAGATGATGCTCTGGCATTATTGGTGGATTTTTGCCGTCGAAAATTTGAAAATTTACTGGTAATATATTTACAGATAAGGGGCTTTTCTCTTCTCCCCCTCATTATATTCTCGACTCTCTCTCTCTCTTCTGGACTTTCTCTATCTCTCTCTCTATTGCGACCGATCCAAGGGCGCCGCGCCGGCACCCCAACGCCGCCGCCCCCTGACGGTTTTCATCTCGACTCTCTCTCTGTGTCGCGACCCAAGCACGCGGCGCCGCCAGCCCAGCGCTGCCGCCCCCTCCCCCCAACGCAACCGCCAACACCGCCCACCCGCCAAACGCGGCCGCCGCTCTCTCCTTCTTGGAGTGCCCAATGACTAGCCGGATCTAGAGGAAGCACAAGGCACGCCGCGCCACTGCCGGATCGAGAGGAAGTGCAAGGCCACGCCACCGCCAGAGGACGCCTAACGCCTCCGTTTGCATCAGTGAGTATCCTTTTTTTATTTCTTTTTAGTTTAGGGATATAAATGGACATTAGAATGTCATTCATGGCTATAGAATTTCAGCAGATATCCTGTATATGCTTTTCTAGATATAATCACCATGCCATTTTCTCTTGGTGCTTTTCTTTCATTATTTTGTGTGTCTTACTATACGGATTATTGCTTCAGTCATTCCTTAATACTTAGCTTAACTGCAAGACCGTAAATGTATTTGATACAAAAAAAAAGAAGAAAAAACTAATCACCATATTTCATTAGTCATCCAACTTATATTTGGGGCAGTTTACTTTTCTTAGCTTATGTCATGGGACGAAATCTTGTAATAGCTATCAGAAGAACATCTTCTGCATATGGGTATTAAGTTCATAAAAAAGGGTCAAATTATTATTATTATTTTCTATTCATAACTATATCTTTGGAGCCTCTAAATTGAAAGTTATAAGTTTTGGTGCTCTGTTATTGAACATGGTTTAGAAAACAATATCTATAATCTATTCAAGCAAAGAACAAACTGAAAGCAATACCGATCATTAGTAGTTTGCTATTAGAAATTGATACATTGAAAGTTCATTTTGACTCACTAATAAGTTGTTGTGTTGGAAAGGGGCATCTCATCTCGTCAATAGCATATATAAATTCTCTTAATTATCATGACATGACACAGATCTAGAAAATGAATGAAATAATCAACGGGTCATATCTGTGTTTGTGTTGGATTATGTTTGAAGGAGGGAGTCATGAGAATTAATATGGAAAAAGCCAAAATGAATGAATAGGTAAAGCATTGGAGTTTGATTGATCTGATCAGTGAATAACAAAAAGAAAAGAAGCGATAGACAAATAAAATTATGACATTAACATAAGAAAAAACAAAAAACAGAAACTCAACCTCTATCAGGCCCTCAATATTTCTTGAGAGGCAGGTGGGCAACAATAGTTACTCTAGGCCTTGTGGAAGACTCTTCCAGCCAGAAGAGCAGTTTCCATGACAATATTGATGACTTCAATAACATCATCCACGTTACATGTGTTTCCCTTGAATGTGGGAGCCCCCGAGTTCTTAAACTTATTCATACAGTTGATGAATGTTTGGCTGCATTCTTGGCTTAGGTAGTCATCTGCATTACACCATCATTAATTGCCAGTTAACTATCTTCATAACCACAGCTCTCTTAAAAAATCAGAGAAATATCAGAGCTGTATAATTACTCATTCCCTAATCTCCTATTTTTCCTGGTAGCTGCCTTCCTTTCTTTATCTCGTGATTAAACTGGGGTCAATTACTCATTTATGTTTGTGGTTTGCAGGAGAACTATGGAAAACCTGATCCAGCAAATGTGGCTAAAGTAAAGGCCCTATATAACGAGCTTAATTTTTAGGTTTGAACTTCATTTATAGCTTGCTCTGATGTATTAGGAAATTCTACCCTTAAGATTATAAAATATAAAACATTTCTCCACATTTTGCAGAGAAGGTCACGCGAATTGCAAACTAAGTTGAAACATACATACAAATCATGATAATGTTGTTGATTTGCTTTGGATGATTTATTCATGATTGGATTCATCAATAGGGTGTATTTGCGGAGTATGAGAGCAAGAGCTATGAGACACTTGT
Source organism: Dalbergia cochinchinensis (assembly GCA_031216125.1). Classification (NCBI taxonomy): domain Eukaryota; kingdom Viridiplantae; phylum Streptophyta; class Magnoliopsida; order Fabales; family Fabaceae; genus Dalbergia; species Dalbergia cochinchinensis. The sequence continues at coordinate 29,996,976 of CM062371.1, forward strand.
AGCATCCATTGAAGCTCATCCTAGCAAAGCAGTTCAAGCTGTGTTGAAGTGCTTTTTGGGTAAATTTACGAGAGGCAGAAGTAGAGTCAATATAAGGCAAGAGGCCAAACTTGTTGAGGATGCAATAGAATCTAGAATCCTCATTCATTTCTATCTTGGGCTGTATCAGGTTTCATGGCCTGGAGTTTATTCAAAAGTGAGCATGTTGTATTTTTTTTCCGCTTTTGGTTGCTAAGATCTTGTATTTTTATCTTGCAGACTTTCGTGTGATTCTTGGTTATTAATAATTGTTTTCTTCTGAATTTCATTATGGTTTTATTTATTTTTCATTTATAATAGTTGAATGGAAAAAAATTTTCTGTATATTTATTTTAAAAAAATTATTATTGACGGAAAATTCGCCTGTAAAAACAAAATAGGAAAAATTAAATTAAAAAAATTTATAATTGTCACGGATTTTTCCGTTGGTAAAATAAAAAAATTAATAAATTATCGATGAAAAATTCCTTTAATAAGATTTAAAAATTAAAATTACATTAAAACTTTATTGATAGAAAATCCGTTGGTAACAAACAAAAATCCATTGGTAATAATGATTTATGGCAAATTTGTTGTCAAATTTTTTTCAGCTCATTATTGATGGATTTTTGCAAAAAATCCGTCAAAAAAATTGTTGATGGATTTTTTCGGTTGGAAATATTTTCCCACGATGTTATTTCCAATTTACCAAATCTATCGATAATTCTGTCAGTAATGAAATTTTCCATCGGTAATCTAAAAAATCCGTCGGTAATAGCAATTTTTTGGTAGTGAGAATGAGATAGCTGAAAGAAAAAATAGAAGCTTCCAGAAAATGGCCAGAACTATGCTTTATAAAGTGATTTATCAAAAGGTTTTTGGGTAGAGACTGTCAATACCTTTTGCTATATACAGAACAGAATCTTTCTAAGACCAATCCTCAAGAAAACTCATTTTGAGCTATGGAATGGTAGAAAACCCAACATATTATATTTTCATATTTTTGATTCATTATGTTTTATTCTTAATGCTAGGGATAAACTTGTAAAGTTTGATCCAAAGTCTGATGATGATATCTTTCTAGGCTATTCTTCTATCTCTAGAGCATACATGATATACAACAAGAGAACATTATGCGTGGAAGAAAGCATACACATCAAGTTTAAAGAACTCAAGGAAAACTTTGTTGATGATCTTGAAGATCTAGAAGAAAGTTTTGAAAAGATGAATCTAAAAAGTACTTCTGATAGCAAGATGATGAAAGCTAAAGCATCAGAAAGTAAGTTCCAGAATACAAGTACTTCAGAAAGCCTGCTCGAAACTCCCAAGAAATCAGAAAGTGATATTTCTGAACATAAAGAAGAGCAGTTCGAAGATGAAAAAAAGCTGAAGAACCTCAAAGTCATAGAAATTACAAAGGAGTTTCTAATTTATACGCAGTTTCTCATAACAAAGTTCTTGGAGACATTTCCAAGGGAGTGAGAATCAGATCATCTTTCAGGAATATATCAAACTGCGCTTTCATCTCTACCATCGAACTTGAATGCATTAAAGAAGCTTTGAATGATCAAAGTTAGACGGAAACTATGCAAGAAGAACTGGATCAGTTCAAGAATGCAAAGTCTGGACTCTTGTTGAAAGACTGAAAGGAAAAACTATCATCGGTACAAAATGGGTGTTCAAAAATAAGCTTGATGAAGCTAGTAAAGTCATCAAGATCAAAGCAAGATTGGTTGCACAAGGTTATGATAAAAAAGAGGGAATTGATTATGATGAAACCCTTCTGCTATTAGCTAGGCTTGAAACCATTAGAATGCTACTGGCTTTTGCTACCTACAAGGGATTCTCTCTCTACCAAATGGATAAAGGATTCACTCTCTAACAAATGGATGTTAAGTCTGCATTTCTAAATGGATTCCTTTGTAAGGAAGTATATGTAAAGCAGCCTCCTAGTTTTGAGAGTGAAGATCTTCCTAACCATGTCTTCAAGCTAACGAAGGCCCTTTATGGTCTGAAATAAGCTCCACGAGCTTGGTATGATAGACTGAGTACCTTCTTGCTAAAGAATGGGTTCAAGAGAGGTAAAGTTGATGCTTCTCTTTTCACTCTTGAACAAGGTAATGACTTTCTAGTTGTTCAAATATATATTGATGACATCATATTTGGTGCCTTTGATCATTCTCTATGTGAAAAGTTTTCAAAATTAACGCAGGGTAAATTTGAGATAAGCATGATAGATGAACTCAAATTCTTCCTTGGTTTGCAAATAAAACAACAAAAAGAAGGAATCATGACCCATCAAGAAAAATATACAGAAGATCTTTTGAAGAAATTCAATATGCATCAAGCAAAACCAATGAGTACCCCTATGCATCCATCTCAAATCATAGATGCTGATGAGAATGGTGAGAAGGTTTCAAAAAGTAATTAACGTGGAATGATTGGTTACTGTTGTATCTTACGACTGGGATACTAAACATCCAACTAGGTGTGAGAATTTGTGCTAGATTTCAATCTAACCCAAAGCAATCGCACTTAAATGCAATCAAAAGAATCCTTCGATATCTACCAGGTACCACTATGTTATGAGAAAGGTACTTCTTGTGATATTATAGGTTTTGTGATACTGACTTTGCTAGAGATAGAGTTGAGAGAAAAAGCATAAGTGGTTGTTACTGCTTCTTTAGGAGAAGTTTAATTACATGGTCATGCAAAAAATAGAACACAATTGCTCTCTCTACTACTGAGGGGGAATATGTAGCTGCTGCAAATTGTTGTACCCAGATGCTATGGATAAGGAACCAACTGGAAGATTATCACTTAAGGTATTCCAAAATCCCCATATATTGTGATAATACAAGTGCTATAAATGATGCAAAGAATCCAATTCAACACTCTAGATCCAAGCACATTGATGTTAAACATCATTTTATACGAGATCATGTTCAAAAAGGTGATGTTGAGTTAATATTTGTGAATACTAGAGACCAAATGTCAAATATATTCACAAAGCCATTAGCTGAAGATTGTTTTTGTGTTTTGAAAAGGCTCTAAAACTTAATTGCTCTTAAATCTGCCTAAGCATTCTTGCACAAATCATCTCTGGATACTCTCTTTCTCTCACCATAACTCCCAAGCTGAACCCTAAAAAGGAAAAACTCAGTTTGCAAGACCAGATATGAAATTGAAGATTAGAATTCCAAATTTCAAATTCAAAAAAATGACGGGTAGTTCAGAAAGTACATGGGATGGTCAGAAAGGAGATATGAGGGCCAAAAATTTAGTTTTTTATAGGACCAAAGGAGTCTGCATATGAAGCTGAACTTATGAATGATATGTGATGAGCCTCCGATGCATCAGAAAGTGAGAAGTGAAGCTCAGAAAGTAAACTCTTCAGAAAGTGCACCTAAGAGTCAAAATTTGTTCTTTCTAATGAAGGATGAGGAGGCCAGTTAAATAGTTGAAGACCTATTTTTTAAGTTTCTCTCTCCCACGTCACTTCATCTTTGGCCAGTCACTTCACATCACATAAATAACCCCCACTCTTTATACATCAGCACTTTTTACCATCATCTTCAACCTCAACTGTTTCATGTTCTTTCAAATATCTCTTCCTTGTAACTGCAAACCTTTTCTCTCAAACCCTCTTTCCTATAACCATAACCTCAATCTTCTTCAAGCTTCAACTTTTTTTTTCACTCAACCCTATCAAATAGCTGAAGACAAGCACTCTGAAGGTCGCATCACTAATATGGGAACACTTCACATGTTTGATGAACTAATGCATCAAGATCACTATGAACAAAACTTCTCTCAGTGAACAATAGCTCCTGGCAAGCAACTAACAAAGGAGCTGGTGACTCAGATACTTATCCTACTAGAGGTGATCACCTTTCAGGGATAGGAAGAGTTTTTCAACCTACTGACCGGGTCTTTACTAGGATGGTCACCGCTTTCTACTCCCAATTGGTACAAGTGTTTGACGCGGTACTGACCTCTTATATTAGAGGAGTTGATATAGAGCTCAGCATAGCCGATCTCTCCAACATCGTCAATGCTCCTGACGAAGGACACCAATGCTCCTCTAAGAAAAACTAGTTTGAGAAGCTTAGCGTCACAACAGAAGAAGTGTCTGAATGTCTGAAGGACACTCCCATATATCAACCATAGGAGATAAATACTTCAATGTTGAACTCTAGAGGTCACCAAATCTTCACCTTAATTTAGTTTTCTCTTCTTCCGCGTAATGCATACTTTTTTCTATCTGTTGGCAAAAAGAAAGGTTAACTTGCCCAGACTGGTCTTTGACTATATGCTAAATGCAACCTCTCTAGAAAATAAAAGAACTACTGCTGTTTCTTATGGGGTTCTGTTGACCACGTGTTTTGAACATATGCACTACCCTCTGGAAAATGAGTGGTATGAATTTGTGGAAGGTAATATGTATTCCTTCAACTTGTTCAGAACCCTAAGAAGACCAATGAGTGCTACTTCATCTAGTGGAAGGAGGCAAAGTCAGAGGATAAAAGATACATTGCTCAACTTTGCTACCTAGAGTGAAGCGAAAAGGGATAGAAAGAGAAAAAGAACAGTGATAGAAATTGAAAGCAGCTCAGAGGACACTACTGAGTCAACCAATTCATAGCATGGACTAGCTTAGTTAAATCTCACAGAAGTGCAAGTACCACCACATGAACGACATCTTATCAACAACAAAATCGATAAGGTAGAAGCTACGATTACTGAGTAGGCTGGCCAACTCAAATGTCATGAAGAAATACTTTGCAGATTCTTCAGACCTCTAAGGATATTCTTCATGAAGTTAGGCGCCAGGGCTGATAATGATGTTCCTAGATTCCAGAGGGGAAAAGAAAATAAAAGAAAATTTCTTGTGTTGAGAAAGGCAGGGGGAGCTTTCGTTGAAGGGGAGCTTATGAGATCATTCTGAGAATTTTTCTAGCATATGCATTTTCTGTTTCCTATTGAGAACATTTTCTATTTTCTATTATGAATTTTTTTTTCTGCTCTGATACTTCTCCATCGTCTTGATATAATACTATATGTTTTTCATACTTTGTTTTCTGCATGCCTTGTGATATAATTTATGTTCCAAATGCTCCAATACATGACATCTTAAATATCTGATACCTTATGTATGGATGCTCTGATACATGTTTGGCAAATGCTCTGGTATATGCTGAATGCATGAAAAGTTTTTTTTTTAAGCGTTTGTAAAATATCACACTGTGAATGCTCTGAGATTTACGCACAAATTTTCTAAACTCCTTACATATTATGGCTCTGATTCCTATGTTTAGAGTTCTTAACTCTCTGTGTGCTCTTACTCTAGCTCTTGCTCTATTTTTTATCTTGGGAGTGATCCCTATCTGAGCTTCTGAAACTTAGAATAGTATACACTTCCTTTTCTAAATTTTCTTTTTGAGTGTCAGAAGCTACATAAGTATCAAACCTTGTTTTTATGCTCTTTTACATCACTTATATACTCATAAACATGAGCATTCGTTTCTTAAAATATGGCTGGATGAAGATGTGCTGAACATGGAATTAATCAAGATAAAATATCACAAGTATTACTTGTTTTTCTATTCAAGTGCTTGGATCTTTAGAAAGTTTTCTTTTGACTAAAAGTAAAGCTAATTGTATGAACAAGGCTTAAATAATATCTCCTTTAAACACTTTGCTCTAATATTTTCCAGAAAGCAAATTAAGCCTATCCTAAGCTTCAAAGAAAAATGACATCAGCCATGATTCAAGTCACTTAAGGCTATTAAACATTTTTCATATCATGTCTTAAGAAAAGAACTCCCTAAAAATAATTCCCTATGATATGTTGAAAGAATATGAATTATCACGCTTATATTTCAATAATATTTCTTTCAATATCTCTTCAAAAACATTTCTTCAAATTTGTTTGTTATCATTAAAAAGAGGGAGATTGTTAGCTCCAGAACTCTTCCAAAAAGTGTTAACAAGTTTCGAATGACAACAAAGCCAATTTAAAGAAAATGCTTTGAAGAATGAGTAATGGCCATCTTGAGTTTCTTGTAAGATTAAACAAGTTCTATTATTTAGCATATCAAGGCTTAATCAAACGAGGATATGGTTTATTTTACATGTGCAAACATGTTTTATCTCATGGTAAGAGATATGAACTAAAAAGTAAGTAAAATTATACCTTTATTCGAGTTTAAAAGAGTTAATGATATGAAGAAGTAATCAATGTTGCAAGAAACCAAGTTTTAGGTCTTCAAAAAGTAGCACTAGACATTGAAAGTACGTTTACAACAAACATTTCAAGCAAATTCTGAGAATCTAGTGTTACACCATCTTCAAACAAGTGAGGAAGTAGTGGACCTTTGGAAGTAGGAAGCTTCTTTCTGTCCTTTTGATAATACTCGTGATTGGAGACCAATGTTTTGCCTCTGAAATTCTGGATGGTCACCCTTTTCCTTTCTAACAGGGAATTTATAATGTAGCCTGCTTGCATCCCGATCAATATCTTCTTATACTATGCATCCTCCATCATTTCTAGGTAGCAGGGGCCGCGGGCAGAGTGACGTTGCATGTTGGTGTAACTATTAATGTTCCATGTACTGCACGTAATAGCCCTGGTGATGGTGAAGTGCATACAGTTTATTGGCATAATGAGTGTTTGATGGGAGAAGTTTTACCTCTCTCCACAAACGGTGCCAAAATATTACTGTTTGGCTAGAGGTAGAAGATGAGTGTGTTTAGCTAGAGAATGAGATTCCTCTTCCTTCTACAAGAGGGGCGTATATATACTGGCCAGGCATTAATGGGGGGCCCACAAAGCATTAATGGGAGAGATTATGATTGTGTCTCTCACCTTCACATGTTAGGTCGGCACCCATTGGGTTAGGCAAGGGTGTGTCAGTAGACCGATCTACATGAGGATGCAGGTCGGTCTAGTACTAATTGGTTTACAAGCCTGCTAGTCTTGAGGCATGTACGAATGAAGAGATTCAAGCATGAAAGCCAGAGATTTGAGGGTGTAGGTCGGACTAATGCTGACTGATCCAATATCTTTGGTTGTATTGGTTGATAATATATAGATATTTATGTATTAATTTTGGTGGAATGTTTGGATTATGTTATAAATCATTTTTGTCAAAAGGAATTTTGAACTATGTTGCTGGATTTTTGGATTTCTCCTGGGTAGGGATAGTTTACAAATTTTCTGGTGTAATTGTGGGTATTTTTGTGTGCTAGAAAAAATATATGTTGAAGCTAACATCTTAGGCTAGTCTCAATAATTTTCTTGAGCTGTGTTTTGAACTTTTACTGCCTGAAAAAAATCAAGAATTGAGATTACAACAATGCTGCCTGGATTGTGGGAACTGAAGCTGTGATTTTGTACAATTTTGTTACCATAGCAAATGATTGAATTATCATTTAAAATTTTTATAGGGTGTTGTGAACATCTTGAAGTTCAACTCTAATTTTTATTTTGAATTGATTTAATCATTTTCTGGGGTTAAAAATTATGAAATTTCAGTTCTGATATGAGGTTAAGTGGTTTCTGACCACCAAATTTGTCTAATTTTGTTAACATAGCTAGAGAACTCTTTTTGCTGAAATTTTTATCGAACCTTGTGGACACATTGAAGTGTCATTGAGAATTTTTATAGCCTCTAAATTGGTCGTTTGATGTGTAAGTTAATTGGTGCTACAAGGGTGTGAAATCTGCCCATGTGCTGTATTTATGCTAAGGCTTTATAATTGTGACATAATGACATTTGGTTCAAGTATAATGTATGTGAGTGCATGCTAGTGAGTTTAAGGATTGGTTTTAGACATGATTGGAATCATATTGTAAATGAATGTGTATACGTGTCTTATGCATGCATTTGATCAAAGAAAGCACATGATGCAGTTATATGAGAAAAGAGGATGTATAAAATTCACTCGTGCATATTCTGACATGTGGAGAAAATAGAAACAAGACTTGTATTGAATGAGGAGAAGGCAAAAAGAGGAACTTCCTTAGAGATAAAGAGGAAGGCAAAAAAAGGAACTTCCCTAGAGATATTATGAGTCGGTAGACGTATCGGCTAGGAATAGATATGTGTGTAATTCAAAAAAGAAAAAAATGAAGTCCGATGATCACATATAGGAATGAGCTCAGTCCTGATAAGTAGTCTATTTCCCTTGTGTGGTGTGAACCACTATAAATACTGTGTGGTATAAACTATGCAGTATGGAGTTGTCCATAGTAAATACCTGTTGGGTATACACTAAGTATCTCCTACGTCGATGAAAAGAGAAAAATGCATCGAGTTGAGTTTTATGGTCACAAGTGAAACCAGGTCCCTTTGAGATAAGTCCACTACACTTTAGCATATGCATACCCATTTAACTACTTGATTAGGGTTATTAACTATATGTTTGAGTTTTATGATATATGTGTATCAAGTGATTAATTGTTACCCACTTTGGAGGGATGATTTTAGAACTTTAAAAATGAATCTTTAATACGTATTGTATGATCACATTTTCTTGGTAAACTAGAGTGGCTAAGGGTGATGACGATGACATTATGATTGTGTAATTGGAGTGTTACCCTACTGAGAATTGTATAATTCCATCCCTATGTGTTTTTGTGTTCCCATGTCGCCTCTAGGTTGATCCAGAGAACGATGTGGCTGCTATGTGAAAGAACTTGAGATTACAGTAGTCTAGAAGTTGATGTTTATGCTTTATTGTACTGAGTTGGAGTTATATGTATGTAAATGGAATAGAGAACTATATGTATTAAAGCTCTTAGAAGAGCTTCCTTTTGTACTTAGCTATATATTTAATAAATGTTGTGTTTATTTGTGATATATTTTAATAGAATTACGCTTAATGGTTATCTAATTGGCTATCAGTTTGAGGGTGGTATGTTGTGCTTAAACACAGTTTTGAACTAAATGACTTTTGAAAAGCTCCCCAAAAACATGACGTAAACCACAGATCACAATTCGAGATTATTGTCGACGACACTCCATGCAACGTCACGATCTCTTGGATACATTTGTAGGTAGAAAAGTGAACGAGAAAGGAGGTTGAATCGTGCTTCGCCTTTTCTTTTCTATTTGTTTTTTGAAAAACTTAGACAATATACTATCAATTATTAAACTTGAAGTGCAGTAAAAGCAACATTAGTTACGTCAGAAAGCAACTTTCTGAACTAATATATATATATATATATAAATACGTAAAAATAGGTTTTCTAGAAAACACAATATAATAAACACAAAGCAGTAAATAAAGGAGAGTTAAGAGAAAAGATATTAAACATGTGTTTTTATATTGGTTCGACTAACTCTCCTACATCTAGTTCTCCCAGAAAACATAATATAATAAGCACAAAGCAATAAATAAAGGAGAGTTAATGGAGAAGAAGATATTGCATATGCGCTTTTATATTGATTCGGTCAACTTGCCTACATCCAGTTTTCCCAAAAAACACAATATAATAATCACAAAGCAGTAAATAAAGGAAAGTTAAGGGAGAAGAAGATATTGCACATGTATTTTTATATTGGTTCAGCCAACTTGCCTACATCCAGTTCTCAACTACCATTGAGTTCCACTAAAACTTTTTCAACCCGAGAAAGTTGGATGGTCTTTACAGTAGCCTTTTCGAGCTCTTACCAGTGACTAGCAACTCACTCTACTGTCACAATTGAGTAGTTTCTCACCAGCCTCTCCAAGCTAAACATATGACTAGTATCTTACTCTACTGTCACATTATAAGTAGTCTTTGCTTAGTCTCTCCAAGGTGGCTCACAATGATCACTACTGAATCGGGGTTGCAAGGGTTTATGTTTGGGTTTGAACACTCAAGTTTTCATAAGATGAACAATAACAGACCTAGAAAAATTGAATGACTTCTTTCTATCGATTCTTCCTAAGAAGAACATATGGTCTACTAAGAAAGTAGAAAGAAGATTTTTACAAGTATAAAACTGATTACGAGCAGTAATATTTCTACAGAAAAGATGAAGAGAACTTTCTTAAGCATTTTAGTACTTCTTCTTTGCAAAAGTCCTTTTAGTTGTAAGCACAGTATCTCTATTTGTAAATGATTTGCATTTATGACCATTGCCCTTGATCTATTGTCCAAATGACACGTATTGATCTTCTTTTTGTGTCTTGAAAATACAGTCTGGAGGAGTAGCTCGATGATGTCAAAGCAGTTGCAGAAGCCATTGTGAAATAGAGGTTTCTGATGCCATCTTTACAAACTATTTTTTACTTTCTGAATGATGTTTTTGAACTTTTCCTTCTAGAAGTTGGGGCAATTAGCCAAGTTGGCAAAAGACATGTCACGTCAGTGCTTGACCGAGTTTGATTGTAATTTTGAATTTCAAAATTCACTCCTTTTCCTATAAAGTGCACGGCTTCACTATGAAACGTGCTTTCTAAAGTGCAGTAATAGTTTCTTGATATTTTTGTGATCTTTCAGTCTCCAATTAGAGCTTGTAGATGATAATATGATTGCAATCATGATGATTGAAGGTTGTAGTACACACTTGCTTTAGAGTTGTAATACCATATCGAATCCTAAAAGTGATCTTGGGGATGTCCTCATCCATTACCCTAATCTAATGATAACCCAACCTCAAATCAATCTTTGAGAACAATTCACATAATCACTCCAAAAAAGGGTCAAAATGAAAATTTCTATAAGTATGTAGGTCAAAGTGTAAATTTATCTTTTTAACACTTTTCTCAAAACCACTGATTCTTAAAATTATTTTACACTTTTAAGAGACCCAATACCACTTAGACATTTCTTCTAAACATCATAAATACCATTTTAGGCTATCGGCCAAATTTGTTAGACTTTGGGGTTAAAGTGCAAAATTTCACTATTCGACAAGTAGTGAGTGTCAATACTTCTAAAAAAATCATTCTTAACATTATAAATGACATCTTAAACTTTTGGACGCATCCAAAATCATTTTTGACTTTAGTTAAACTCATTTGGTCAAAATTCACATATTTGAGAGGTTCAAAGTGCAACTTTTCACATTTACAAAACTGCCCAAATCTAACAATTTTGAAGATCCTTTTAGATACCTAGGATGCTAAAGATAATTTTTTCAACAGTTACTAACACTTTAAACACCCAAAACAGTAGCAAATAGTCTCCAAACAGAGAGTAACAGTGATAAAAGTTGAAAATATGAAAAGTATTAAAAATTATATTTTTACCCCTTTCTAGTTACTAGTTTCTTTCAAAAATTATTTTATGACACTTTAAACTCAAGAAATCATTTTCAAACTCAGAGAATTCAATTTTTGACATTAAAAAATGATAGCTAAAAGTTAAATCCATGGGGTTCTATTTGTTTAAAAATCACATTGTTACCCATTATTGGTTTCTAACTCTTTCAAAATTTCCTTTGAACACCTTAGACACAAGATACAAGTTTTAAATAAAATGAAACCAACTCCAAATCCCATATATGTGCATGGTCAAAAAACATATGTATATATATGTATCCATGTTCAAAAATTCCATTTAAGATAGTGAAAGGGAAGTCTTGAGCATAGAGATGTAAGGTGATGACTAGAAATATAAATATGCAATGCTCCTTTATTTTAAGCCATTGAAAATATAAAGTGATGACTTGAAACTTAAATATGCAATACATGTTCATTTTTAAGCCATTAGAAATATAAAGTGATGACTTGAAACATAAATATAAAATGTTTGTTTATTTTAAGTCATTAGAAATATAAAGTGACTACTTGAAATAGAAATATACAATGCTTGTTCATTTTTAAGGCATTTAAACACAATATTAGAGTCACAAGAACCAAAGATACCAAAAAGTATGGAACTTTAACCCCATCAAACATACAAAACAAAACTTTTCTCACAAAAATTCACAATGTATGAACTTTAGCCCTTAAAGAGCATGAACAAGGTTTAGAGTCTCTCTTTTTTGTGGTTTCAAGAACCTTGTTCCCTTAGACTCATTATTAAGCTCACATGTGTAGCAAAATAAACCAAAGAAGGGGAAATGTTCATTTTGTTTCTTTTTTGTTTTGTTTTTGAAACAAAAGATCAAGCTTTGAGCTCTAGAGGTCATAAGTACGATGATTTTACTATCAAGAGCCATCATCATCAAGTCATAGTCTTGATCACAACACAATCCAAAAAAGAAAAGAGAAGAAATAAAAGGAAAACATAAAAACAAATCACTACCAAAGTATGCTTCTTGCTTGAAAGATGAAAATGCTTATTCTTTGTAAAGAGAAGACAAGAAAAATTTTTCTCTTAGAGTAATATATGGTTTTGACCAAGCAAGGAAAAGAGGGAAAGATGGACTTTTGTTGTGGCTTTGTTGGTGGAGGTGAAAACTCAGATGTTTGAGGTGTGATTCATGGTGGAAGTGTCTTTTGTTTGATGCTTGGAGCTTGGCTTTGTGAGCAAGAATAGAGGTTTTGGTGGAAGAGAAGAAGAGGGTTTGAATTGGAGAGAATAAGAGAATTTTTCCAAAAACTTGGTCCTCAAGTTGTGAACAAAGAAAGTTATGGGAAAAAAAACAAAGTGTAAGTATTTGCTTGAAAAAAGTCAAAATGAGAGAATGAATTGGGAGGGCATGGCTCCAGCTATATGGGGGTTTGGTGGGAGATAATTTGCATCTTATGTGTGTGAAATTTGGGATGGGTGTGAGTTTAATTAGGGAAATTGTTAGGAAATGATAATTAGGTGTTTAGGGCAATTTAAGCTTAGTTTAGGGGGTTTCTTGCATGTTTAATTAGGTTAAGCTCAATTATTTCAAATTTTAAATTCAACATGGCCCCTAACCTCAAAGGAAAGCAAGAGTGATAAATAGATTTTGTCCCCCCATTTTTACTTTTTTGTTTTTGTCTTAGAAAGTGCTTCTTGTCTTTTTCTCACTAATTTTTTATAAAAAATAAGACTTAACTTGTCTAATCAATCTTGGGCCTAATTGACTCAAAATAATTATTTTAACTCAAAATCAATTAATAAAAATAAGTAATTTTTAATTTGAGTCTAATATTACCTATATACTCTTAATTACTTTAATTAAGCTTAATTAGCATAACTAGAGGCAAAATGATAATTTCATACAAAACTCACCAAGACTCATTGATAAGAGGCATTTACGCCACTTAGGATGCAAAAGCTCATCATTCAGGTAAGCGTTGCAGCGCTCGGTAGAGGAAAGACTTGAAAAGCCTTGGATCACCCATTCTGGTGAGTGTTGTAGCGCTCATTGTGATGACATTTTATCAATCTACTGATATGTTTTTGGGCCCACTTTTACCCCTTTTTAGAAACCAATAAAAATCGAAATAACTCAGAAATTGTGACCTAGTTTTTGTTTAAAAAGAACTATTGCTATTATTCTCTCTACACCTCTTTCTATCATCTTCTCTCTCTACACTCTCTCTTAGGGATTTTGTAGGTGAATTACTTGATTCTTATGGATGGTAGCAAGAATTGTTGCTACTATTTCCAGGTATTCTTTTAGATTCATTGGTTGTAATCCTTCAGAGATGGAGGAGTAGATTTCATTACTAGTGTAAGGAATTCCGGATAGATTGGGATGACATTTGAGACCCTTTGTTTATATCGAATGCATTAGCTTTTTAAATGTTATGCAGTTTCCATTCCTTTAATTATTGTGTTGATTGTTATAATCCTTATTGGAATAACTAAATTGGCAATTGTCATTTAGGCAAACCTTTTGGGCATAAATTGATAGATCTACTGGTTTATGTTTGAGGAAGAATATTCGAATTAACTTTCTGATCGACAGTTAGGCTATAGCAATTGGTATCTTAAATTACTGTAATTTCCAATTAAATTGATATCTCGTTTGTTGGTTATTTTCATTGGTTAAATTCTAGGGATCGATTGATTACTAGTAGAATTGCCAGTAATTGATTACAAATAGCCACTAATGAATTCAATATTTGGTTAATGATAGTAAATCTCAATCCCAGGAAGACCTTGCACTAATGCTTTCTTTAATATTGATATTATTTCTTGCTATTAATTCTGTTAATTTCAAATTCTTCAAATCCCTAAATTTCCAACTAAGTGATAGTTCCTCCTTGAGAGACCACCTAGGTTGTGGCTTGTACTACATTTTGGTGTAACTTGGTATTTAAAGAATTTTCTAATTTGGGGAGTAGTCGACAGCCTCCATCAAATTTTGGCACTGTTGTCGTGAAAGCATTAGAACTTAGTTGTTGTTTTATTGTTTTTTATTTTTTTATTTTGTTTGTTTGTTTATTTCAGTTCAATTCTTTTTTATTTATTTTATTTATTTACTATTCCTTTTTATTTTATTCTCTGTTGTTTATCTTATTCAAAAAAAACTTGTTCCCTTGTAAGAGGCGTTCCCTATCTACTGAAAATTTAATTGTTCTTGATCTTGAAATTGAGAGAATTTTAAGGTAAATCAGATAGGCAAGGTGCCAATAAGCAGAACACTCGACGATCTAACCCTTTGCTCATTATTTTAGGTGATACAAAAATTATGGAAGATTGTAATAAGACGCTGAGGGAGCTAACCACTCATGATTTTACCCAGCATTCCTTGGCCATTACATACCCTAGGCTTGACAATGACTTTGAGCTAAAAGGGTATATGGTCCATGCTCTACCCAAATTCCATAGGCTGTTTGGGGAAAATCCACACTAGCATTTAAAGAAGCTGCACATGGTTTGCTTTGGCATGAGACCCAATGGAATGAAGGTGGTTGATGTGAAGCTCAAAGCATTCCCCTTCTCCTTGGAGGATGCTACAGAGAATTGGTTCTTTAACTTGCCAAATGGGGCAGTGAACAATTGGACTAGAATGAAGAGATTATTCCTTGAGATGTATTTTCCCGCCTCTCGAGTAGAATCTATTAGAAAAGATATATCTGAGATCTGCCAATTCAATGAGACACTTCATGAGTATTGGGAGCAATTCATGCTCCTTGTTACATGTTGCCCCAACCACCAGATCTCGAAGCAGCTCTTCCTCCAATATTTTTATGAAAGTCTTGTACCTACTGATAGGTGCATGACTAATGCTGCTAGGGGATGAGCCCTCCTAGATAAGACATTGGGAGAAGCTCATGCCTTAATTGAGAACGTGGTTGCAAATTTTCAACAATTTGGTTCCACGACTGCAGCCAGTACTAAGGGTCTTCATAAGATGAGTCAAGAAGAAAATCTAGCATTAACTCAGACTTTACAGGAGCTCTCTGTAACGCCCCGAGTTTTCTGTCTGAGGGAAATGACCAAAATGCCCTTGAGGTCATTTCCTGACCGGGGATTTGAGGATAGCCGGCACGGTAGTCCTCGAAGGATCAACTCAATGCTTGAAGGGGATTGGATGGTCCTTGAGTGATTTTAGAAGCAAAAATCGTGTTTTCTGCAGTTTCGGGTCAAAATGGCCAAATACCCCTATAGCGTTTTACGTGGGTAAAGGTGCCATTTTGAGCCCGAAACTTCCCCCAAAGGTTTAAAATGACGTTTTCATGTGTTTAAAAATATCTATTTAAGTCCCGGTGGTCCCGAACAGTTTGTGTGCAAAATTACGATTTTGCCTCTAGCATAGTGCCATTTGAGCTTAATGATGCAATTAAGCAAACCTAAGCAATATTAGGCTCTAATAAAAAATTAATTAATTTCTATAATTAATCTAAAGTCAAAATAAGTTATGAAAATTAGTTAGAACCTAAGATTGCTTAGATGAAACTCAAAAACCCCTTTTTTCTTTGAAAAGTTCAAGTTCCCAAGACATAGAATCTTGAATAATGTTTTCACTATTCAGTCTCCATACTCCAAGAAGCCTAGGTAGAGTAGGATTTTGACCCCACTAATGAGTTAGAGTGCTCACTAATCATACCCCAACATAGCCTTGATTATCTATCCTTTCACTTACACACTTACCTACAAGTTCCTAATCCTAAGCCTGATCAAAGCTACACCTAAACACACCTCTAAACCATAATTAAATGGAAGATTTTCCTCCCCCCATTCCATGGAGAAGATAGCGCCACATCACCCTCCAATATCCACCACATGTTTGAATTCTTTCATTCAAAGAACTATGCCTACACTATGCCTAAACCTATGCCTAAACCCATGCCTACACCTTACCTTGAAATGACATAACCAAGAGATATTTCCTCTCTCCTTCCTTCGCTAAAAGTGGAACCATTTTTCCCTCCCTTTTTCACCCCTCATGTTTTGTTTTTCTATAAATAGCACACTTGAGTGAACTTGAGCCACCTTTAGTCATTTGCTAAGTTTTAGTTTTCAAGAAGCACCTCAAAGCCTTTCTTTTTCTCTCAAGTCCAAGGGTTCTCCTTCTTCAACTTCTTCATCTTCTTTAACCTCATTTCACTTGGTAGGGATTTTGTTTCAAGTGTTTCTTTCATTAAAAAGTTCTTACTAGTTATGTGTTTTATGGTTTCTCTTAAATCTTTTAGAACTTCTTTCATCCTCTTTGTTTCTTTTCATTTTCGGCCAAGAGCCTTTGGGAACTTGGAAATGAGAACTTGATGATGAGGATCTCATGATAATAGTTATCACTTGAGCAACCTCTAGAGCTTGACCTTGGTTCTTGAGTAAAAGATGTTTTTGGTTTCTTTCTTTCTTGATCTTGGGAACTTAGTTTTGATAATACTCTAAGATGGATGTATGAACTCAATGATGAGGACTCATGATGTTGGTGTTAATACATCATCAAGAGCATGACCTCTAGAGTTTCAAAATGATTTCTTTTCTTGTTCAAGGTTTCGGTTCTTTTCCTTTTCTTCCCTTTGAGTTTTCGGCCATTATGTTGAATGGCTCAACATGATAGCTTGATGATGAGAGTTCTAGATGATGACTTCTTGTTCATCATAATGAGATCTCTAAAGCTTGAGTTTTCATAAAAATGTTATATGGCTCTCTTATGGTTTTATTTTTAAGGAACGTTGTTTTGTGTTCTAGGAACTCTAAAGTTCACTTTACCTTGTCATGATAAGTTTGGGTTAAGGCTTATGTCCCTTTAAAGTCTTGTAAGAGCTCTATTAAAGATGTAAAAATGAACTTGCATATTTATATCTCTAGCCCCTCATATTAATATTCCAAGTCCTTGCATCTCATATTTACTTTTCTATGTCATCACTAAACTCTAAAGATTAAAGAAAAGAACTTGTATTATCACGTTTAAGTTTAAAGCTTTGCATTTCACGTTTATATTCCAAGTCATCACCTAAGAACTTAAAGATTAAAATAAGAATTTGCATATCACCTAATTAATCTCAAAGCCTTTCTATTTCGGCCTTAAAGTCGATTGTTGCTGGGCCTAGAGCACTGAAATAAAGAATTGAACCTGCATATTTACTTTCAAGGTTTGCATATTTACTTTCAGCCTTGCATATTTACTTTCAAGCCTTGCATATTTAATTTCAAGTTCTTCCATTTCGTATTTACTTTGCAGCTCTCACTTTACTTTCTAATGAAATATAAAAATGGAATGCATAGCACATTTATATTTTGTCATCACTTAAAGAACCTAGAGCTCAAAGACTTGCCCTTACGACCTCAAGTTAAAGTTGGTTATGGAGACATCCTCATGGATGCATATTTTGGCCATGTGATGATGATGAACTTAGTGTGAGTCTCATCTAGTTACAAGAGCCAACAATCTATATTTTAAGATTTTCTTTAGACCTCAAGAGTTTTATAAAATTATTACCAACAAGATTTGTAAATTAAACCTCTTCCAAGAGTGTTTTAAATTAGTTACTGCCCGATGATTGTTCTTAGTCCCTTTTACAAGCTAAATATTTTGCAAAAGAGTTCTAGAAGTCCTAAAATGATTCAAAGAGAAACTAGTAACTCATGCTTGTTGAAAATGAAATTTTATGTATGATACGTACATATATGAATTCGGTTCTGCCATGGTGTGTTTGGTGTTGTATGATGTTATCTTGATATGCTAGAATGTGTAAAAATTATGTGTTGAGGTAGGAACCCTTCTATGCAAGTTAGGAAAGAAACTAGTCTTATAGAAAAATCGTAAAGTCAAGTTTTAGCGTTGTTTTGAGCCATTTATTTTTAGACACTGACCAAACTATTTTAGTGGAATGATAATCAGATTAGGATTGTTTAAATATGAAAAACTTGGTAACATTTGATGTAGGATTGATTTTTAGCACCTATGGAGAAACTAGTAACTAGAAAACCGTAAAGTGCATTCCTAGAACACTTAGATTAATTAATTTTCTGTTTCTGTTCCAGCACCTTTGAAGGATTGTAAAACCATGTTATGCCATGTTTACTTGAGTAAGAATGACCCATAAATGGTTTAGGAATTAATTCTAGCATCATAAGGAAAGCCAGTAACAAGAAAGGGCGTAAAACGCAACTTCTAGAACACCTTAAATCATAGAATTTCATTTACTACCTATGCTGCCCAACTTTGATTGATGATGTTCTTGAGGTTAATAAATAGAGGTAATGACGATGATTAGTCCCTTAGATGCATAAGGGAATAATTTGACAATTTGAGTTACCTAATTTAAGTGTTTGGCCATTTAAGGGAATGTTTATGAGATGATGATTTGAGATGATGCATTTATGTGATATTTGATGTTATGTGAGGTATTGGTATAAAATTCATCATTTGCATGTTATGGTTTCATTTGAAACATTAGAGATGCATATGTTAGAAATATATGAAGAATTATGACATTTATGAGATATGTGTTGCATCTTGTTATAACATGCTAAGACTTAAGGAGACTTAAAGTAGGAGAAAATGATTCTTTGGACTCACCAAACTGTAGGTGATGAAAAGGTGATTCTTGCTCAAGGAAATGTAAAGTATGAGAAAGTGATCCTTTGGACTCACCAAATGATAAGTGATGAAAAGGTGATTCTTGCTTAAGGTGATCTAAAACATGAGAAAATGATCCTTTGGACTCATCAAACTATAGGTGATGAAAAGGTGATTCTTGCCTCCTAACCCGTACTTATCAAGTCGGGACTTCAACTTATCAAAAGGGAATAAGTTTATGCTAGTGACGACTAGTGAAGTATGAGCTCATAACCTAGAAGTACTCTCAAAAGGGAAGAGTATTAGGGTGGCCCCAAGGATGAAAAGAAACTAATTTAAAGTCACCTAAAGAAACAAAGAATGTCATTCATGAATCATGTTCTATGCACACCATGCTTGCTATAAAGTTAGATGTATGATTTAGAGTTAATGTTGCATAAAGTATTGACATGCATATCATAAAGAAGTATGTTGTATTCATTACAAGACTCATGATAAAACGAACAGGCCTCGGTTAATGATGTTTTAGAACTTAATAAATGAATCTTTGCATGCTCACTATGTCATAACTAAACCCAAGGTTCCTGAGGACCATAATGATGACAAGTGTGTAAAAAGGGGAGCCCTACTGAGATTCTTGTATAAGTTTTTCACCCCCTATCTTTCTTTTCCATCTTCGTCTTCAGACAAGGTCGACAACGACGTCCATGGGTAGCCCTGAGGTGCCGACATGGAAGAAGCTCAAGGGTCAAGAATAAAGTGGCACAGCGAAAGCGAGGACATGGCCTTAGCTTTTTACACCATAGTTATGCGTGGTTTTTACGTTGTTGCATGCTCAACCTTTATAGGTGGGCTCAGTATGATTAATGTGATGTTACTGTGGAATATTACTATATCATTAATACTATTAATGTTGTTTGACTTAAATATTTGGAGTTAATGTTATATGACGATGTGTTGATGTTTCTGATTATGGTATTCTTTTTATGTTCACGCTTTACGTTAACAACCTTTTACGATACGCGAGGCTCACGTTTTGTTTATGTTTTCAAAAAAAATTCTACCTGTATTTTTCGCTAAGTACTTTAAAGAAAGGTTTTAAGAATGAGACTAAAAGAGTAATAGACTAATGGTTAACCTAAATACGTTCTAGGAGTATTGGGTTGAAAATTAGAATGTTACACTCTCAGGACTCATGAAACAATTGGGGATCAACCAACTACAAGCACTAGTGGCTTCCATGGTCTGTGGCATTTGCACCTCTACTGAGCATTATATAGATATATGCCCCACACTGCATGAGGAAATTGTTCCTTGAGATGTATTTTCCCACCACTCGAGTAGCATCTATTAGAAACGATATATCCAGAATCCGCCAGTCCAATGAGACACTTCATGAGTATTGGGAGCGATTCAAACTCCTTGTTGCAAGCTGCCCTAACCAACAGATCTTGGAGCAACTCTTCCTCCAATATTTTTATGAAAGTCTTGTACCTACTGATAGATGCATGACTGATGCTGCTAGTAGAGGAGCCCTCCTAGATAAGACATTAGGAGAAGCCTGTGCCTTAATTGAGAACATGGTTGCAAATTTTCAACAATTTGGTTCCAAAACTGCAGCTAGTACTAAGGGTCTTCATGAGATGAGTCAAGTAGAAAATCTAGCATTAACTCAAACCTTGTAGGAGCTCTCAGGACTTATGAAATAATTGGTTAATCAACCAAGATAAGCACTGGTGGCTTCCATGGTCTATGGCATTTGCACCTCTATTGAACATTATACAGATATGTGCCCCACACTGCATAATGAGTCATTTGTAGAAGTAGCAGCAGCAAACTCTTTTTTAGGCCAGCCCCAATTCAAGCAGAATCCAGCAGGCCAATTTCCGTTTGGGAATACATATAATTCAAGCTGGAAGAACCACCCCAATCTAAGGTGGAGGAATAACCCTCAACAGCAATGCCAATCATCAAACCAAAAATACTAGTGCCCCACCGAAGGCAATAGGCTCCTTCTGCATCATCCGGCTCAGATCCCACTATGGCTGAGATGATGAAAATGATGATAGAACAGATGCAGGAGATAAGGTAGGAAAATGCCTAGTTAAGATAAGGGATAACTTAATTAAAGAATAATCTGAGTCAGCAAAACCCAGCTTCCCAACTACCTTCTCAAACTATGTTGAATTTTAGAGGAAATGTCAATACTATTAATCTGAGATTTGGCACGCTACTTATTGGGGTGGTTAGGCCTGAAGAAGATGAAGAACGTAAGAAAAAGGGGTCCGGGGAAGATTCTGTCAACTGCTGCAATACTCTACTGAGACCAACAATTTGGAAGATAATGAAAAAGGGAAGAAGGTCATTCTTGTGAGCGTCGCAGCGCTTAATCAATGCTACAGCACTCTCCAGAAGCTGTCAGTAACTAACAGTCCATTCCTCTATTGCCATTCCCACAAAGGATGAAGCCCAGGAAGGCAGATACAACAATAATTGATCCATAATTGCTAGAAACTTTCAAAAAAGTAGAAATGAACATACCTCTCTTAGATGCAATCAAACAAATCCTAAGGTATGCAAAATTTCTAAAGGACTTGTGTACAAACAAGGGCAAGTTAAAGGGCAATGAGAGAGTAGATTTGGGGGTGAATGTATCCTTGGTTCTCATACACAGTTTACCCAAGAAGTTTAAGGACCCAGGATCATGCACCAACCCATGTGTTGTTGGAAACATAGAATTCAAGGATGCTTTAGCTGATTTGGGTGCTACCATCATTGTGATGCCCAAGCCAGTTTACAAGGCACTTTACATTGGTGAGCTCAAGTCTACGGGATTGATTGTACAGCTGGCCAACAGAACCATCCAGAGGATAAAAGGATTGCTGGAAGACGTGCTTGTTAAGGTAAATAATTTAATTTTTCTAGCAGATTTTTATGTTTTGGAAATGGGAAATGACATACAAGTGAACCAACATACACTCATTCTTGGTAGACCTCTTTTGAAAAATGCCAAAACCAAGATTGATGTGTATGCTGGTATATTTACGCAAGAGTGTAGAGATATGAAGGTAGCATTTAATCTTGCAGATGCTATTAAATACCCCCTGAAAATCACTCTGTCTTTGTCATAGAAATTTTGGGTGATCTCTATAATGAATATTCTAATTCAGCTTGTGATATATTGAATGAGTCATTGGACCATGAGTATGAATGCCCAAATTGTGAAGGGAATGATAGTTTGCTTACGGAATGTGTGGAGGTAGATGCCCTAAACTAATGACTCTATGGTAGTTTGTGCTTTTGTTAGACAGAACATTTTCTATAGATTTGGTACTCCAAGGGCTCTCATAAGTGACCAGGGGTCTCACTTTTGTAATGGGAGTATAGAAGCCTTAATTCATAGGTATGGGGTACTTTACAAAGTTTCCACACCATATCACCCCCAAACTAACAGGTAGGCAAAAATCTCCAACAAGGAGATAAAGAGGATTCTAGAAAAAGTTGTGAGACCTAATAAAAAGGATTGGAGTGAGTAGTTGGATGGTGCCTTCTGGGCATACAAGATAGCTTATAAGACCCTTATCGGGATAAGTCCCTTTAGGATGATTTTTGGAAAGTCTTGTCAATTACCAGTTGAGCTAGAATAGTAGGCCTATTAGGCAATAAAGCAATGCAACTTAGATTTGCATAAGTCCAATGAAGAGAGGAAATTACAATTGCAAAAGCTGGAAGAACTTCGTCTAGAAGCTTGTGAGAGTTCCAAGATCTGTAAGGAGAAGATAAAGGTATTCCATGACAGGCAAATCCTCCGAAAAGAAGTCTAGGAGGGCCAGAAAGTCCTCCTATATAATCCCGCCTCAAGCTCATGGCGAGGAAGTTGTGTTCTATGTAGGATGGCCCCTTTCTGGTGACAAAGGTATATCCTTATGGTATTGTTGAACTAAAGGACCCTCGGACCAAGACATAATTTAAGGTGAATGGCCATAGAGTAAAACTCTTTCATGAAGGGCCTGATGAAGTTGAAGAGTCCGAGGTGTCCTTAGTTTCTGTTGTTTATGCCTCTTGAGGAGCTATACATCCAACTTAGGGACGGTAAACCAAAGCGCTGAGTAGGAGACAACCCACTGTTTTGGGTTTCTGTTATTTCATTTTATGCAGTTTCTTTTTAATTTCGTGTTGTCTAGGTGTTAACTGACTTTTGAGTGAGCAAATATTGGCCAAACTGAACAATTATGGATCAATGAGTATTTTGTCAACCGTTGCAGTGCTCCTTTAGCAATGCAGCGCTAGACAGAACCTACTAGCTACTCATGGAAAAATTCAGGCCCTCTGTGAAGCGCTGTAGCGGTCCATAGAGAGGATTGCTTAGGTATTTTTTTTAAAAAAAAGAAGGAAAAGAGTACTGCAGCACTCGGCCACATGCTCAACCTCTGAATAAAAGAACCCACTTAACACCTACCCACCTATATACACATCTTCTTCACTGTGCCACTTCCTCTCTTCCCCAACCTTTTTCTCACGCACAGACCCCACACTACCACCTTACCTTCACCGCGCACCGCCGTGCCACTGCCATGCCACTGCTGCGCCCTATGCTCCACTCTATTGCACATACCACTTCACGCTTATTCTCTTCCCTCTCTCACCCACGTTCTCTCTTTTCCCCTTCATTCATCTAGGTAAGTCACGATTCTCTCCCTCTCTCTACTATTGTTGGGTGGTTCTTGTATTGCTTCAAATTAGGTGGATTTTGAGGTTGCATCGCTGTTATTCATGCTATTGGATTCAGGGTGCCTACCAAATGCCTAAATGACTATTTTAAGTGTGTTTAGGTACAATCACGCCTTCCCTGTAACATCCTAATTTTTAACCCAATACTCTAGAACATATTTAGGTTAATCATTAGTCTGTTACTTCATAGTTCTCATTTAACTTTGAATTACTTAGCGGAAAATACGGGTAATTTTTTTTTTGAAATGAAAGTGAGAGCCGCGTGATGCGATATAACTTGCAACGGACAAAACATACATCTCATAACGTCGTAGCATAAAGCATATAAGGGCACATCATGAGAGACACTGAATAACATCTCATTTATAATTATAATTTGCCCACTTATAAGCGTGGGACTTGATTTAGTACATGGAAATACATGAAAGAAAATACAACATAAACATAAACATAATCTACTCCCCTACCCGAGTGCAACTAATAGGATAACCTTTAAACAAAAGAAGGTTCATCCCCATCTAAGTGGTGTGTGTTCTAACTTCCGGGGGACGTCTTGGCGCTTCGAACACCAGGCCATCGCCAAAAGGTGAGGCGGGGAGAAAGCGATGGGAATGCATAAGGGGAGTGAAAGGTCGACCCTTGTACATGAATACTCTAACTATGCATCGACCCACAAAATGGTATGATCCGTGGTCCGGGTCATGGTGCACCTCCTATGTCGGCGTGTCCACGAATATCACGAACGTCGCCATCTGAAGACGTGACGGAAAGAAAGAGATAGAGGGAGTGAGAATCTTGCTAAAGAATCTCAGTAGGGCCTCCTACTACCTAGGTGTCATCATCTACGTCCTCAGGAACCTTGGGTTTATTTATACGAAATGACTGAAAGGTGTATTAGGTTCATTTTAAACTTTAAAATATATTTTAGCCAAGGTCCATTCATTTTAGGATGATCTTAATGTCATGGATGCAACATAATAGAAAATGTATGCATGGCATTACCTAATGCACATACATAAAAACATAACATCAAGCCTCATCATTCTTGGTGGCATAAAGTGGCAATAGTAACATTCATATGGGACAAAACTTAGTGACATAATCATAATCATGAACTTTTCTTCCTCATGGGCCACCCTAAAGACAATCGAGCTGGGGTGCTCGGCCGAACCGGTGTCACCGAGCGTGTCATACATCTAGGTTATGAGCTCATACCTTAACTAGTCGTCACTAGTTCTTACTTACCACTTAACGATAAGCGTATCATAAATCCCGACTATCCGAGTGCGGGTTAGGGGCAAATCTCTTAGGGGTGCTCGGAACCGGTGTCACCTAAGAGTATAAAATGGTACCGATGTCACATGAGTTCTATGGAGGTGCTCGGCCGAACCGGTGTCATCCTAGAACCCATCTTAGTACCTTAATTTTCAAAATCTCTTTAAGTCCCCAAATTTGCGAAATTCGCGGCCAAAGCGGTCATTACACCGAGTTTCCTTCCAAATTTGTCGGAAATTCGGCCAAAACGGTCATTACAGAATTTCCTTCCAAATTTGCTTTATGCCACATAAACATATAACCTCATAAATTCCTCATATGAATAACATCATCATCATTAGCATACTTCATGCATCATCATACATCATTCAAACGCTTACCCTCACGGTAGCTTATGCTTTGACCCTTACGGGTCTTAATCTTGAGATATAGTTCTCTAATATCCGTCGCTCATATTTTATGCCCCTAGGGCTCATATTAAACATCATTCTTCATTCTCATGTTCATACTTAAATCTGAATAGCATAGGGCAGAATCTCTAACTTGTTTTTACGGGGTTCTAGAACTCACGTTTTAGACCCTTTCTCGGTTCCGTTTTCGCCTAAGGCGCTATGCATTAAATCTAAATCAATTATGAGACATTCCTATGTTTAAGGACTAATTATTAACCATGTTTATCATGTTGTAAGGGTGCTGGACAGATTCCAGAAAATTAAATGTTCTAAGAGTTCTACATTTGCATTTTTACGGTTTTCTAGCTACTAGTTTCCCCATAGGTGCTAGAATTCAATTCTAACTCAAATGATACCAAGTTTTTCATGTCTAAACAATCTAAATCTGATTATGTTCCCATTAAAACAGTTTGGATTGGTTCCATAAACAAATGGGTCAAAACTATGTTAAATTCTAGCTTTACGGTATTTCTAGTTAGCTAGTTTCTTACCTATCATGCATAGGTTTGCTTCTACATCATCACATGATATTTTCACACATTCCAACACATTAAAACATCATCATACAGCATCACATTCATCACATCAGAACCGAAAACATCTTGCCTCAATAAGAGAATTAAATTGACATTTCTAGGTACATAAGTTAACTAGTTTCTCTTGGAATCAATTTAGAATTTCTAAAACTCTTTGCAAGACATTTTAAATCGTCAAGAGGCTAAGTGAAGCCTTAGGTCACTGACCAAAACATATTCCATCCCTAAAAGAGGTTGGAATCACAACTTATAACGACATAACCTTATAAAGAATTATCAAACTTTAAGGAAAACTCAAAACATAGGCTATTGGTCCTAGTAGCTAGATGAAAACTCATTGCAAGTCCATCTTCACTACTTGGCGAAAAACATACATTCAAAGTGTGGTTTGCATTGAACTTTAACTTGGAATGAAATGGGCAGAGTCTTTGAGCTCTAGGTTCTTAAGTTACGACATAAACTAAGCGTGCTCATGCTCTTCATTTTTAATCTTGCTTTCAAGGTAAAGTGATGACTTGAAATTAAATATGCAAGGCATAATTTAAGCGTGTAAACTTGAAAGTAAATATGACATAATCTTAAGCGATGCAAGCTTGAAAGTAAAGATGCAAGATTCAATTCTTTATTTTAGTGCTCTTGGCCCAACAACAATCGACTTTAAGGCCGAAATAGATAGGCATTCGAGAAATTAATTAGGTGATAATGCAAGTTCAATTCTTTATTTTAGTGCTCTAGGCCCAACAACAATCGACTTTAAGGCCGAAATAGAAAGGCTTTGAGAATTAAGTTAAGTGATGATACAAGTTCCATTTTAATCTTTATGTTCTTAGGTGATGGCTTGAAAGTAAAGATGCATAGCAAGAATGTAAATATGAATGCAAGCATAAAATAAGTTATGCAAGTTCATTTTATCTTTCTAGAGCTCTTAACAAGACTTTAAAGGAACTTAAACCTCAACCCAAACTCATCAAACCAAGACAAAGTAAAAGTCTAGAGTTCTTAGAACTCAACATACCATATTTAGAAAATCAAACATCTAGCATGAAAAGGAAAGGTAATGGCAGAAACTTCAAGGAAAGAAAAGAAATGTTTGAAACTCTAGAATCCATGATCTTGGTGACATACAAACACCAACATCATGAGACCTCATCATTGAGTCATTAGAACCATTTTGAAATAACATCAAAGTTAAGGTTCTCAAAAGTTCAAGAAAGGAAAATCTAGAAACACTTTTGCTCAAGAACAAAAATCAAGCTCTAGAGTTTGTTTCAAGTGATGAACATCATCATGAAACTCTCATCATCAAGCTCTCATTCCTTTGTTCTCCAAGGCCCATGGCCGAAAATGAAAAGGTAAAGGGAAGAAAAAGAAGTTCTAAAAAGAATCAAGAGAAACTATGAACTTTAAGCTTAGAACAAGAACTTTAAAGAAAGAACACATGAAAGAAAATCCCTACTTGGTGTGATGAACTTGAAGATGGAAGAAGGAAATGAAGAAGATGAAGAACTTGAAGAACTCCAAGAACTTGAAGAACACAAAGACTTTGAGAGAAAAAGAAAAGCTTTGAGTGTTTCCTAAACTTAGCAAATGATCTAAAAGTGGTGCAAGCTCCTCAAGGCATTCTATTTATAGAGAAATGAAACAAATGGAGGGAGCTCATGGAGGAGAAGGTTTCGGCCATGAGGGTGCAGATTGGAGGCTCTCCATGAGTTCCATGAGGTGAGATAATGTGTTCTTGAGGTATGGTGAGGTATGGTTCAAAGCATGGTGAGGTATGGCTCAAGGTATGGCTCAAGCATGGCTCTTTGAGTGAGAAAACAATTTAATATGTGTCAAATGGGGAGCATGTGGCCGAAAATGCATCAGCCCATGGGGAGGATTAGTTTGCATTTTAATTGTGGTTTAGAGTTGTGTTTAGGTGTATCTTTGATTATGCTTAAGATTAGGAATTTGTAAGAAGGTGTTTAGGTAAGGTAAATGGGTAATTAAGGTAGTCTAGACATAATTAAGGAGTGGTCTTGCACCATTAGAGGGTTAAATCCTCAATTTAGAGTTTAAACAACTCTAGACTCATTTCCTTGATTTAAGGAATTGGAGAGAGAAAACACTATTCATGATTCCAAGACTAGGAATCTTGAGTTCTAAAAAGGGATTTAAGTTTAATCTAAGCAATTTTAGGTTCTAATTAACTTTAATAAATTATTTTGACTCTAGATTAATTAGCGAAATAAATTAATCTTCGTTTAGAGCCTAATATTGCTTAGGTTTGCTTAATTACGTCACTAAGCTTAAAAACACTATTCCAGGGGCAAAATCGTAATTTTGCACTAAAACTGCCCGGGACCACGCGGACTTGAACAGATACCTCTAGACACATGAAATCATGTTTTTAAACCTCTGGGGAAAGTTCCGGGCTCAAACGGCACCTTTACCCGCGTAAAAACGCTATAGGGGTATTTTGGTCATTTTGACCCGAAACTGCGGAAAACGAAATTTTCGCTTCCGAAAGCATTCAAAGGCCATTCAATCCCCTTCAAACATTGAGTTGACCCTTCGAGGATGACCGAGTTGGTTACCCTCGAGTTCGGTCGAAATGACCTCGGGGCATTTTGGTCATTTCCTCAGACAGAAAAATCGGGTGTTACATTACTCCCCTCCTTAAAAAGAATTTCGCCCTCGAAATTCGTTACCTTGGAAAAGCTCGGGATACTTGTCTTGCATTTCTGACTCTAGCTCCCATGTAAACTCTTCAGACTTGTCGCGTCCCCATGCTACCTTTACCAATGGAACAGACTTGTTCCTCAGCTGCTTGACTCCGCGGTCCACGATTCTCGTAGGGGGAAGATTGAAAGTCATGTCGTCCCTTAGCTGAACATGCTCTGGCTCTAAAGCGTGGCTAGGATCGGACTCATACTTCCTTAAGCGAGAGGCGTGAAAGGCGTCATGAAGATTAGAAAGATTAGGGGGTAAGGCTATTTTGTAGGCAACTGTTCCTATCCTTTGAAGAATTTGGAAGGGACCAAGGAATCGGGGGCTCAACTTTTTGACTTTCATGGCTCTCCCTATGCCTGTAGTGGGGGTAATCCTAAGGAACACATGTTCTCCTCCTCGAACTCAAGGGCTTGCGCCGCTTGTCCGCATAGCTCTTTTGTCTACTTTGGCGGTGAGCATCCTATCAGGATCCTCTTGATTTGTTCCGTTGTTTCCCTCACTACATCGGGTCCTAAGACACTTTGCTCCCAGGCTCGTACCAACACAAAGGTGATTGGCACTTCCTTCCATACAATGCCTCAAATGCGGTGCCATATCGATGCTTGCGTGATAACTATTGTTATCGCCAAACTTCGATCAAAGGCAAGTACCTATCCCAACTTCCCTTTGGTCTAACACACAGGCTCTTAGCATATCCTCTAGGGTTTGGATCGTCCTTTCAGATTGTCCGTCTGTTTGTGGGTGGTAGCGATTGCTCAAGCATAGCTTTGAACCAAACGCCTTTTGGAAGGCTCCCAAAAACGCGACGTAAACCGCGGATCTCTATCCGAGATTATCGTCGGCGGTACTCCATGCAATCTTCACGATCTCTTGGATGTATAACTGAGCCAATTTATCTAAAGAGTACGTTACTCTAATAGGTAGAAAGTGTGCCGACTTGGTTAGTCGATCCACTATCACCCATATAGCATCATGGCCAGCTTGCGTCTTAGGCAATCTGTCACGAAATCCATAGATATGCATTCCCACTTCCATTCGGGATTAGCGGGGTTGCAACAAACCTGAAGGTTTTGGTGCTCGATTTTCACTTTACGACATACCAAGCACTTACTAACCCAGGCGACTACATCCTTTTTCATTCCGGGCCACCAAAACATCTTCTTCAAGTCTTGGTACATCTTGGTAACACCAGGATGAATGGTGAAATAGCTTTTGTGAGCCTCCTCCAAGATCTTCTCTCGGAGGTCACCATCTTGGGGTACGCAGATCCTTCCCTCAAATCTCCATATCCAATCCTCACCTCTTTGAAACCTTTTAACTTTCCGCCTTAACAGCATCTATGATCTCTTCGAACTCCTCATTCTCTCGTTGTGCTAACATGATTCTCTGCTTAAATCCACTTGTCACGCTAAGATAGCACATTTTTATTCCTTTATCGGTCGCTGACATCCCTAGATTCATATCCCTAAACTTCTCTATCAACTCAACTTCTTTGATCATCATGTGGGACAGGTGTAACGACTTTCGGCTCAAGGCGTCGGCGACTACATTAGCCTTGCCGGGGTGGTAACTTAAACCGAAATCGTAGTCCTTAAGGAATTTCATCCACCTTCTTTGCCTCATGTTTAACTCCTTTTGATCAAAGAGGTACTTGAGACTCTTATGATCGGAGAAAACTTCAAACCTTACACCATACAAATGGTGTCTCCACATCTTTAAGACAAACACTACGGCAGCTAACTCTAGGTCATGGGTGGGGTAGTTAGCCTCGTGAGGCTTGAGTTGTCGAGATGCATAGGCTACCACTTGCCTATTTTGCATCAACACACACCCTAGTCCTTTGCCTGAAGCATCACAATATACCTCGAAGGGTACATTGGGGCTAGGTAAGACTAAGTCTGGGGTCGTGGTTAACCTTTCCTTAAGCTCTTGGAAACTCTTCTCACATTCGGGGCTCCACTCAAACGGGGCATTCTTCCTAGTGAGCTTGGTCAAGGGTAGGGCTAACTGGGAAAATCCTTTGATAAACCTACGGTAGTAACTTTGCTAAACCCAAAAGCTCAGTATTTACATTACGGTGGTTGGTCTATCCCAATTCATTACGGCTTCTACCTTACTAGGATCAACGGCTATCCCTCCTTTTGACACAACGTGCCCTAAAAACTTGACCTCCTCCAACCAAAATTCACACTTAGAGAGTTTTGCATATAGCTTTTCTCCTTCAAAATCTCCAAAACTATCCTTAAATGGCGCTCATGCTCCTCGTGGGTCTTGAATAGATGAGTATATCATCTATAAAAGCGACCACGCAATTGATCTAAATAGGGTCTAAAGATCCTATTCATGTAATCCATAAACACTGCAGGAGCATTTGTCAACCCAAAGACATCACCGCTTGAACTCAAAGTGTCCATACCGAGTTCTAAAGGCGGTCTTTGGTATATCTTGATCTCTCACTCTAATTTGGTGGTATCGACCTTAGGTCGATCTTGGAAAACACTACCGCTCCTCTCAAGCGGTCCATGAGATCATCAATCCTAGGCAAAGGGTATTTGTTTTTCAACTGTCACACGATTCAATTGCCTATAATCTATGCACAACCTCATACTCCCGTCCTTCTTTTTCACAAACAAGACCGGGGCTCCCCATGGTGAAGCACTAGGTCTTATGAAGCTTTTCTCTAAAAGTTCCTCAAGTTGGGTTTTAAGCTCGGCTAGTTCTAGGGGTGACATTCTATAGGGGGCAATGGAGATTGGTCCCGCTCCAGGAACCAACTCAATGGAGAACTCCACTTCTCGCTCGGGAGGGAACTCGGGTATATCTTAGGAAACACCTCGGGATAGTTTCTCACTATAGGTATATTCTCTAAATTCTGCTCAAAGTGTACCTCGCTAGCGGCTAGGAGAACATATCCCTTAGTCTTTTTCCCACTACAGTGGACCTCTACGGCATTGAGATAGAGTTTCAAAGGTTGACTTATTTCACTAGGGGGAGAAGGAAAGACGACTGTTTTGGTGTCACAGTCTAACAATCGACGGTTGGCGTGAAGCCAATCCATGCCAAGAACTATTCCTATACCTTTCATGGGTAAACAAATTAAATCCACAACATATGATCTATTTTCTGTGGTGAGGTGACAATTTAGGCAACAATAACAAGTATTCACAGGATGATTTGTGGGGGTAGAGACAATAAGATCAAAAGGAAGTTTGGAAGTTTTCAAATTTAGAGTCTCGACACTAGCATATGAAATAAAAGAATGTGTTGCACGAGTCATATAGCACTGATTAAGGTTCTACCATCTATTTCGCACTTACCTTCTATGAGACCATTGGATGTGTCCGCCGTCTACATTGAGGGTGAAGACCCTCCCTTGGTGTTGCGGTAGGAATTACGGCTGGCTGGCCTCCCACTAGTGCGATTCTTTGGCGTAGTGGCCAGGCTTTCGCATCGAGCGGATATTACGCCCGCTAAGCGAGGGCGGTTGCCATGATCCTTCCCGCACTTGGGACATAGCACTACTGGGATAGCTTGGCGGGGTTCCTTGAGGCGTTCTGTTCTTAGTCCCACTTGACCCTCCTTGGTTGTTTCGGGGGCCGCCCGACCCTCCTTGTCGGTTGTTGTTGTGGTTGTTGCGGTTGTTGTTGTTGTTCTGGAATTGTGGTCGGTATGATTGCTTGGGTTGTTGGTGGAAGGGGGTTCTTTGTTGTTGTTGATGTGGCTTGAATTGGTTGGTGTGGTAGGGGTTGTAATGGTTTCGGGATTGGTTTGGATATTGGGGCTTGAATTTTGGGGCTTGAGGTGCTAGCCCCTTGTTCCGTGCTGCCCTTGCAGCATTGATTTTCTTCTGTCCCTCTTCCATGATCCGGCACTTGTTGACTAGGGTTGGAAAGTCCCTAATCTCCATGTGCGCCACAGCATAATTGAGCTCTGCCGTTAGTTCGACCTCGTACTTGACGCACTTCCACACCTCGTCGGGGTTCCCTTGAAACACCCTAGAGAACTTGATCAGCTCCTCGAATTTCGCCGTGTACTGGGCGACAGTAGACCCTCCTTGAGTCAGTTGCATGAACTCAATATCTTTCGCGTTCCTCACGGACTCCGGGAAGTACTTCTCATAGAAGTAGGTCTTGAATAGCTCCCGATTGGCGATGCGAAGCTTCTAGCGATCTTGGTGCGATCCACGAACTTCGACATCCGACTCCATCATATAAGCAGCGAAGGTGACCTTTTGCTCCTCGAGCAAGCCACCACGGAGTAGATCTTCTCCATGTTTTTGATCCACTCATCAGCTTTGTCGGGGTCCATGGCTCCTCGGAAGGTTGGTGGGTTCGCCTTGCGAAACTCACCAAACCTCGCTTGCTCGACCATTTCAGCGATGAGGGAGCACGTCCGGTGTCCCCTTGTTGGTTCATCCTCTCGAACATTCGTTCCATGGCTCTAGCCATGTCACGAGCAGCGGCAGCGATGGCATCGCTTTGGTCTCCCTCGGTCGGGGTCCTAGGTTGTCTGCTTGGTGCCATTGGTCCGTAATCACATGAGACAATAAACACCGAGGTGATCGGGCTGAATATTCCATGTAAAATGAGCTAGTTACCATGGCGCGCAAGTAGACAAGGGTCATGAACTCCTACCCTATAGCTTATCTCTAGTTAAGCTCTACGCATGACATAGCTATCGTACTACGCTTTAGAAAGCATAGTCAGTCCAATCCTCAGGCTCCATGAGGATCGAGCGCTCACGATACCATAATGTAACATCCTAATTTTTAACCCAATACTCTAGAACATATTTAGGTTAATCATTAGTCTGTTACTTCATAGTTCTCATTTAACTTTGAATTACTTAGCGGAAAATACGGGTAATTTTTTTTTTGAAATGAAAGTGAGAGCCGCGTGATGCGATATAACTTGCAACGGACAAAACATACATCTCATAACGTCGTAGCATAAAGCATATAAGGGCACATCATGAGAGACACTGAATAACATCTCATTTATAATTATAATTTGCCCACTTATAAGCGTGGGACTTGATTTAGTACATGGAAATACATGAAAGAAAATACAACATAAACATAAACATAATCTACTCCCCTACCCGAGTGCAACTAATAGGGTAACCTTTAAACAAAAGTAGGTTCATCCCCATCTAAGTAGTGTGGGTTCTAACTTCGGGGGCGTCTTGCCTTCGAACACCAGGCCATCGCCAAAAGGTGAGGCGGGGAGAAAGCGATGGGAATGCATAACGGGAGTGAAAGGTCGACCCTTGTACATGAATACTCTAACTATGCATCGACCCACAAAATGGTATGATCCGTGGTCCGGGTCATGGTGCACCTCCTATGTCGGCGTGTCCACGAATATCACGAACGTCGCCATCTGAAGACGTGACGGAAAGAAAGAGATAGAGAGAGTGAGAATCTTGCTAAAGAATCTCAGTAGGGCCTCCTACTACCTAGGTGTCATCATCTACGTCCTCAGGAACCTTGGGTTTATTTATACGAAATGGTGAGCAGGTATTAGGTTCATTTTAAACTTTAAAATATATTTTAGCCAAGGTCCATTCATTTTAGGATGATCTTAATGTCATGGATGCAACATAATAGAAAATGTATGCATGGCATTACCTAATGCACATACATAAAAACATAACATCAAGCCTCATCATTCTTGGTGGCATAAAGTGGCAATAGTAACATTCATATGGGACAAAACTTAGTGACATAATCATAATCATGAACTTTTCTTCCTCATGGGCCACCCTAAAAGACAATCGAACTGGGGGTGCTCGGCCGAACCGGTGTCACCGAGCGTGTCATACATCTAGGTTATGAGCTCATACCATAACTAGTCGTCACTAGTTGTTACTTACCACTTAAAGATAAGGGTATGATAAATCGCGACTATAAGAGTGCGGGTTAGGGGGCAAATCTGTTAGGGGTGCTCGGCCAACCGGTGTCACCTAAGAGTATAAAATGGTACCGATGTCACATGAGTTCTATGGAGGTGCTCGGCCGAACCGGTGTCATCCTAGAACCCATCTTAGTACCTTAATTTTCAAAATCTCTTTAAGTCCCCAAATTTGCTAAATTCGGCCAAAGCGGTCATTACAGAAGTTTCCTTCCAAATTTGTCGGAAATCGGCTGACCAAAGCGGTCATTACAATCAATTTCCTTCCAAATTTGCTTTATGCCACATAAACATATAACCTCATAAATTCCTCATATCAATAACATCATCATCATTAGCATACTTCATGCATCATCATACATGATTCAAGCGCTTACCCTCACGGTAGCTTATGCTTTGACCCTTACGGGTCTTAATCTTGAGATATAGTTCTCTAATATCCGTCGCTCATATTTTATGCCCCTAGGGCTCATATTAAACATCATTCTTCATTCTCATGTTCATACTTAAATC
Organism: Dalbergia cochinchinensis; assembly: GCA_031216125.1. Lineage (NCBI taxonomy): Eukaryota > Viridiplantae > Streptophyta > Magnoliopsida > Fabales > Fabaceae > Dalbergia > Dalbergia cochinchinensis. The sequence goes on from CM062371.1 coordinate 30,031,967, forward strand.
TGAATAGCATAGGGCAGAATCTCTAACTTGTTTTTCACGGGGTTCTAGAACTCACGTTTTAGACCCTTTCTCGGTTCCGTTTTTAGCCTAAGGCGCTATGCATTAAATCTAAATCAATTATGAGACATTCCTATGTTTAAGGACTAATTATTAACCATGTTTATCATGTTGTAAGGGTGCTGGACAGATTCCAGAAAATTAAATGTTCTAAGAGTTCTACATTTGCATTTTTACGGTTTTCTAGCTACTAGTTTCCCCATAGGTGCTAGAATTCAATTCTAACTCAAATGATACCAAGTTTTTCATGTCTAAACAATCTAAATCTGATTATGTTCCCATTAAAACAGTTTGGATTGGTTCCATAAACAAATGGGTCAAAACTATGTTAAATTCTAGCTTTACGGTATTTCTAGTTAGCTAGTTTCTTACCTATCATGCATAGGTTTGCTTCTACATCATCACATGATATTTTCACACATTCCAACACATTAAAACATCATCATACAGCATCACATTCATCACATCAGAACCGAAAACATCTTGCCTCAATAAGAGAATTAAATTGACATTTCTAGGTACATAAGTTAACTAGTTTCTCTTGGAATCAATTTAGAATTTCTAAAACTCTTTGCAAGACATTTTAAATCGTCAAGAGGCTAAGTGAAGCCTTAGGTCACTGACCAAAACATATTCCATCCCCTAAAAGAGGTTGGAATCACAACTTATAACGACATAACCTTATAAAGAATTATCAAACTTTAAGGAAAACTCAAAACATAGGCTATTGGTCCTAGTAGCTAGATGAAAACTCATTGCAAGTCCATCTTCACTACTTGGCCGAAAAACATACATTCAAAGTGTGGTTTGCATTGAACTTTAACTTGGAATGAAATGGGCAAGTCTTTGAGCTCTAGGTTCTTAAGTTACGACATAAACTAAACGTGCTCATGCTCTTCATTTTTAATCTTGCTTTCAAGGTAAAGTGATGACTTGAAATTAAATATGCAAGGCATAATTTAACCGTGTAAACTTGAAAGTAAATATCCGAAGCATAATCTTAAACGTGCAAGCTTGAAAGTAAAGATGCAAGATTCAATTCTTTATTTTAGTGCTCTTGGCCCAACAACAATCGACTTTAAGGCCGAAATAGATAGGCATTCGAGAAATTAATTAGGTGATAATGCAAGTTCAATTCTTTATTTTAGTGCTCTAGGCCCAACAACAATCGACTTTAAGGCCGAAATAGAAAGGCTTTGAGAATTAAGTTAAGTGATGATACAAGTTCCATTTTAATCTTTATGTTCTTAGGTGATGGCTTGAAAGTAAAGATGCATAGCAAGAATGTAAATATGAATGCAAGCATAAAATAAGTTATGCAAGTTCATTTTATCTTTCTAGAGCTCTTAACAAGACTTTAAAGGAACTTAAACCTCAACCCAAACTCATCAAACCAAGACAAAGTAAAAGTCTAGAGTTCTTAGAACTCAACATACCATATTTAGAAAATCAAACATCTAGCATGAAAAGGAAAGGTAATGGCCGAAACTTCAAGGAAAGAAAAGAAATGTTTGAAACTCTAGAATCCATGATCTTGGTGACATACAAACACCAACATCATGAGACCTCATCATTGAGTCATTAGAACCATTTTGAAATAACATCAAAGTTAAGGTTCTCAAAAGTTCAAGAAAGGAAAATCTAGAAACACTTTTGCTCAAGAACAAAAATCAAGCTCTAGAGTTTGTTTCAAGTGATGAACATCATCATGAAACTCTCATCATCAAGCTCTCATTCCTTTGTTCTCCAAGGCCCATGGCCGAAAATGAAAAGGTAAAGGGAAGAAAAAGAAGTTCTAAAAAGAATCAAGAGAAACTATGAACTTTAAGCTTAGAACAAGAACTTTAAAGAAAGAACACATGAAAGAAAATCCCTACTTGGTGTGATGAACTTGAAGATGGAAGAAGGAAATGAAGAAGATGAAGAACTTGAAGAACTCCAAGAACTTGAAGAACACAAAGACTTTGAGAGAAAAAGAAAAGCTTTGAGTGTTTCCTAAACTTAGCAAATGATCTAAAAGTGGTGCAAGCTCCTCAAGGCATTCTATTTATAGAGAAATGAAACAAATGGAGGGAGCTCATGGAGGAGAAGGTTTCGGCCATGAGGGTGCAGATTGGAGGCTCTCCATGAGTTCCATGAGGTGAGATAATGTGTTCTTGAGGTATGGTGAGGTATGGTTCAAAGCATGGTGAGGTATGGCTCAAGGTATGGCTCAAGCATGGCTCTTTGAGTGAGAAAACAATTTAATATGTGTCAAATGGGGAGCATGTGGCCGAAAATGCATCAGCCCATGGGGAGGATTAGTTTGCATTTTAATTGTGGTTTAGAGTTGTGTTTAGGTGTATCTTTGATTATGCTTAAGATTAGGAATTTGTAAGAAGGTGTTTAGGTAAGGTAAATGGGTAATTAAGGTAGTCTAGACATAATTAAGGAGTGGTCTTGCACCATTAGAGGGTTAAATCCTCAATTTAGAGTTTAAACAACTCTAGACTCATTTCCTTGATTTAAGGAATTGGAGAGAAAACACTATTCATGATTCCAAGACTAGGAATCTTGAGTTCTAAAAAGGATTTAAGTTTAATCTAAGCAATTTTAGGTTCTAATTAACTTTAATAAATTATTTTGACTCTAGATTAATTAGGGAAATAAATTAATCTTCGTTTAGAGCCTAATATTGCTTAGGTTTGCTTAATTACGTCACTAAGCTTAAAAACACTATTCCAGGGGCGAAATCGTAATTTTGCACTAAAACTGCCAGGACCACGGGACTTGAACAGATACCTCTAGACACATGAAATCATGTTTTTAAACCTCTGGGAAAGTTAGGGCTCAAGCGGCACCTTTACCGCGTAAAAGCGCTATAGGGGTATTTTGGTCATTTGACCGAAAGCTGAAACGAAATTTTCGCTTCGAAAGCATTCAAAGGCCATTCAATCCCCTTCAAACATTGAGTTGACCCTTCGAGGATGACCGAGTTGGTTACCCTCGAGTTCGGGTCAGGAAATGACCTCAGGGGCATTTTGGTCATTTCCCTCGGACAGAAAAATCGGGGTGTTACATTCCCCCCTTTTTCATCACCTTGTGACTGCACCTTTCACATGTTGGCACCCCGTTCTTTCATTTTATTCTTGATGCAAATTGCTTTGTGTTGTTTTGATTATGAAGAACCATTTTCATACACTATTATGTTCTGTAGGTATGGCTTCCAATTCAGCTGCTAGCTTGGGCAAGCGCCCCTGCTCTCCTTCACCTATGGCCATTATTCCAACCCCCACACCATCACCACCACCACCTTTAGCAAATGACCCCTGATGTTTCATCAAGCCCCAGGCTGAGCATCAATATACCACTAATATTAGGGGCACCCAATCCTTTATAAGTACTTAGTTGATCTATCCTAGGACAGTGTTCAGCCTATTGTTGAGGTCATTAATCAGGAGGGATAGGGTTTCCTTTTAGATGAGCCGGTTGAGCCCAACCTCTCCATTGTTCGAGAGTTTTATGTAAAATTCTTGGGGATTGGGTACTACGAGGTTTATGTGTAAGGCAAACAAGTCCCGGTTACTATAGAGGCCATCCAAGTAGCCATTGGTATTCCCGAGCCCCTAGAGATGGCCCTCCCTGACAACCACCAGCAGCTCCTTGAGTGGATCCACACTATTGATGTCAATATGCTCAAGGATGCCATCATTACCTATGGTTCCATGTGGACTCTGAGAAAATATGGGCACCCAACACCTTAGACAGCCAGTGGCTCACTTTTCCAGCTCGGATATGGATGCGGCTCTTATTCTTACACATCGTGCCCTCCTCTCATGTCCATAACATCACTATGGACCAAGTTTTTATGATCTATTGCTTTGCTACTGAGTAGTGGGTGTACATCCCTACCTCATCCACTTCACTATGAAGGGTGTGCATCATGACAAGAGGGTTAACAGACTACTTTTTCCCTCTCTTTTCACTCAAATGGCCTTTGCTGCTAGAGTCCCAATTCGACCAACTGATGAGCGACCCCTACCTAATAGGCGAAAGACACTTATTTCCGGACCTATCTTGTAGCCCGTTCACACAGCTGCAAGGAACAGAGCTAGGGGTGGCCCTACAACCCCTCCCAGTTCTCGCCCAACTGTCATCCTTGGTCCACACCCGGATTTTAGCCCCACTAATGCAAATTTATAGAGAGCTATCATAGATCAGATTCGGCGATATGAGCACCAAGTGCGAGCCCAAGTCCGAGCCTTCGAGACCGACATTACTAGGAAATTGAGGAGACTCGAGTTGAGGGTACAGGGTCTTGACCCCTACTTTAAGAGAGACACAGAGGTTCCATCGACAGACTCAAAAGATGACTCTAGAGATGAGGATCTTGATGTCGAGTTCTATGAGGTGTAGGAGGATTCTGAAAAGGATGATTGAGGCTATGCGCACTCCTACCATCACTAATTTTCTTGGCTTAGCACTGTCAACGGTGCCAATTTTGTAAGTGTGGGGGTGTGTTCTCTTTTGCTTTTATTTTCTTTTTAGGAGTTACTTTTAACCCCTTTATTTTTCTTTTATTTTTCTTTTTAGGATTTTACTTATTTGCCATGATCAAAGGCAAGTGATAGTTGAACACTGGTCAAGTGAGCCATGTATTTTGTAACTGCTCTGGCACTAAAACTGTTATGTAGGACTGATATGCCATTAGATCTATGAACTCTGAACATGATTGACTAACTGAAATTCCTATCTGAGATTTGAGCTTGAATTGTGTGATTCCAGTAAATTAATCACTACATCTTTCTCGGTATGTTTGCATTCATTGTGGTCTAATCTAGAACTTGCCTAATCCTTTGTTAAAACATTTTGTCTGCATAATACTTAACTTGCACATGATAGAGGCATTTCATTCTTTTTCTTTTGTTATGACCACTTAGCCATATAGCCAACCATTACATGTAAATAACCCTTGTCAACCATTTTGAGCCTAAATTGAACCTTTCTTTGTGTCATAAGCACATGTCAAGCCTAACCTAGAAAAACAATGAAAGGAACTCCTAACTTGGGGCTATGGAAAAAGTGGTTGAACCCAAATGTGCTTGAGATTTAAGTGCAGGGGAAATGCATTTGACAAAACTAAGTTAGAATAGGGAATGAAGTGGATTGGTGGCAACAACAAAAAAAAAAAGAAAAAACAAAAAAATATTCCACCAATCCACTTCTATAAATAAATTATGGATGGGTAGTTGGGAAGATATTCCATGATCGTAGGTTACCCTAAAACTTATAGACTGAGGTACATACCTCTAGTTTCCTAGGACCTAGGTTGACCAAAAAAGGAACTTGAGCAAAAAAGGAACTTACCCAAAATAAAAAACCCAAAACCTTTACCGTGTCCTCATTACAACCAATAAAAGACCTCTTGATGCATGTTGTATGTAACACACTAATATTTAACCTAACATGCCTAGGACGTATTCAAGTTAGTTATTAGCTGTTACTATTTTGTTCCAGTTTCTTAATTCTAACTTTTAGAAAATACTTAGTGAAAATATAGGTAAATTTTTTTTTTTTTGAAATAAGAGATGAAAACGTGAGCTGCACATGCGATGAACACTACATTGTTTGATTCGTGAACGATAAAAGGCCATACATGCTATGAATAAAACTCAAGGATCATACACAACAACCATCATATCATATGTATAATTTAAGGTTCAACCATACATCAAGTTAGATAATAGCAATAAGTACAGTCATTCAAAATACATAAAAACATGAAGTACATAAACCATAAACCCTCACCTATCCTAGTGCATCTAAAGTAGATAACCCCTAAAACAAAAGGAAGCTATCCTATGCCAGTCATATGCTCGAAGACGAAAATGATAGCTACTGACTTCTATTGCTGCCCACCCCAAAGAGGAGGGACATATCCAACCCATAATGCCAGCTCGACCGGAGTGGCCAAATGGTGCACAAGTCGGGCATGGGCTCCCCGATAGGGAGTCATCCTCACTTGTCCTCCACGTATCAGCTGCATAACTATGGCCTCACTGCCCTTTCCAAAATCCATAGGCATGATAGGAGAAAGCGGTCGGTGGAGTGCATTAAGTCCATTCCTCGCAAGGATATGCACGCTCGAAGACGAGGTCGTCGCCAAAAAGGGAAGTAGAAGAGAATCGGAAGCTAGAAACTGGGTGTGCAAAGGGGTGGTCCATGAACACAAAAAGGCGAACGGCACAACGACCCACAAAGTGATATGACCGATGGGTGGCGTTGTAGTGCATTTCCCAAGTGGGTGCGTTAATGCAAATCATGAATATCGCTATCAACCTCTGAAGACGCGATAGAAAGAAAAGATAAAGGGAGTAAGAAACTTTCTAAATAATCTCAGTAGGGTGTCCTCCTATTCTAGTGTCATCATCTACGTCCTTAGGAACCTCGGGTTTCATTATAAAATAGTGAGCATGCATAAGGTTCAATTATTGACTTTCCAAAATATCATTTACCGAGCCCAATTCATTTTAATATACATCTTGGATATCATGAATGCATCATGCCTCATCATGAAATGCATGTCAATGCAAGATGCAACATACTAAGTGCAAACATAAGTAATGCCCATGGATCATAGTAATTATAGCATGGATTTCCTTAATTTACCTTTCAGGTGACTTAGACCATTTCTTTCTCTCATTTGGGGCTACCTTATTACTCTCGCCTTTTGAGAGTTCTAGGTTATGAGCTCATACTTCACTAATCGTCACTAGCATATACTTATCCTGTGATAAGTTTAACACCTGACTCTTAAAGTACGGGATAGGGGGCATTAGGATTACCTTTCATAACCTTTAACTCGAGGAGTCCAAATGATCACTTCCTATTTGGATCACCTCTCATAACCTTTAATTCGGAGAGTCTAGAGGATCATTTCCATGTGTCTTATGTCACCTTTAATCTTGACATGTTATATAGAGATGCATGGTAATTCATAACTTATTTCCCAACCTGTCATTGTTCATAGTTATGCATTTCAACCAAATCACATAAGCATGTTCACAGTTATTGCAAATGCCTTCTAATGAATTTCTAATTCAAATAAATATGCTCAGGATCCAAGAATAGTCATGCAAGATCATATAAATCCATGTCCTATAAGATTATAGATTCATGTTATACAAGATCATAGATTCATGTTATACGAGTAGGGAAAATACTTATTTGCACATTTTAGGTTCTGGTAATCGATTACATGAACCTTGTAATCAATTACACAGCTTGAATTTTTAAAACAGGAGGGTTGAGGGCTCTGGTAATTGATTACATGAGCCTTGTAATCGATTACCATTGTTGAAAATGCTTTCTGGGCCTCAAGAACATCTAAGTAATCGATTATTTGGAGTGGTACTTGATAACTAGAGTCCAGGAATATGTTCTGGGTTTCTCAGAACATTGTGTAATCGATTACATAATGTTGTAATCGATTACTTAGGCCAAAAGTACTTACTCGGGTATTGCAGACCACTCTGGTAATCGATTACATTCCCCTGGTAATCGATTACCAGTAACTTCAAAGTTTGAAAATTCAATTTTTAGACATTGCTTAACCTACTCTTCCCTTCTAAAAATCATTTTGAACCTTATTCCACTTTCATTTTGAAATCAAAACATTTTTACAAAGGTGAATGCCCATGGAACCAAAATTCCCAAGTAAGTTGAAAGGGGTAACTCTTGAACTTGTAAAAAAAAAAAATCAAGTGATGGCAAAAATCATAATATTTCATTTATTGGAAACTCTTAAGACAAAATAATGAAACTTCAAGCTCTAGAGGTCAAATAAATGATGGCTGTTTCAACCAACATCAAGGTTCGTCTTCATCAAGCCATGGTTTCTAACCATTTAACAACAACAAAACAAGAACAAATAGAGGAGAAGAAGAAGCTCAAAACTGAAAAAAGAAGGAACAAGGGAAAGAAGAAGAACTCAACATAAAATCCCTACCAAAGGATGCATTTCTTGTTTGGAAGAGAGCTTGATCTTAGAAATGGGAAGTGAGAGAGGTTATGTGGTGGTGAGTAGTGTTTCTTTGAAGGATGAAAAGAAGAAGAAGAAGAACTCTTAAGAAAGCTTTGAACTAGAAATTGCAAAGTTGAGCAAATGGCATTTGTGTTTCCTTTGAGTGTGTATTTATAGAAGAATTTCATCATGAGGGATTGAGATGGAGAGGGAGTGGCTGGCCATTGGAGGGAGGGACATCTTTTTCTGTGTGTCATTCCAAGGGATGGCTAGGTATAGATGCGGGTAAGGCTAGGTATGGCTCTTCGAGTGTTTGAATTAATTGAATAAAAAAATGTGATGGATTAAATGGAGGGGGAGGAGTGGCCAGTTCTTTTAAGGGGGTTAGAGAGGAAAATTTTGTCATTTCAATGCGGATTAAAAATGTGTTTAGGAGTGGATTTGGTTAGGCCTTTGATTAGGAGTTTGTAGTTAGGTGTTTAGGTGAGTAAGTGAGTAATTAAGGTTGCTCAAGACAAGATTAAAGAGTATTCTTGCACAATTAGTGCAAATCCACCTTTATTAACAAGGAATCTTATCACATGACCATTCCTGTGATTTAAGAAATTGAATAGAGGAAATACTATTTCAAATTGACATGACACTAATTCTTGAATTAAGAAAAGGGTTTTAACTCTTTTTAAGCAATCTTAGGCCCTAATTAACTTCAATTAATTGTTTGGACTCTAGATTAATTATTAAAACTAATTAATCTTTAATTAGAGCCTAATATTACTTAGGTTTCATTAATTATGTAATTAGACTCATTATGCCCTTCATCAGGGGCAAAACGATAATTTTTTGTAAAAACTTCCTGGGACCACCCGGGCTCAACCAGTTATTAAACAACTCTTAAAAACAACATTTCAAGCTCCCGGACAAAGTCCGGGTCCAGTTGGGAATCAATTCTGTGTCAATTAGACGCAGGGATGTTTTTGGTAATTTTACACGCAGGAACTCAAAAATGAGATTCTTCTGCTCTATTAACACATATAACACACATAATCCCCGTTCAATATTAAAACAACCCTTTGAGGATGGTCGGGGCCGGCTATTTTTATTCTCCATGTAAGAATAGCCTTAGGGGCATTTTGGTTATTTGTACTTGGGAAAAATCGGGGCGTTACACTATGAGATTGTCAGATTTAAGGAGATTTAGGAGAAAAGCAAGCCTATGGAGGCAACTATCAGTGAATTGTTTGAGAGTTAATTGATCCCATACAAATGAGCGATAAGTGAAACACACTCCAGTGAGTCAATATACTTAGAGTCATGATCGTGTGATATGATTAACTGATTGAAAAATGCAATGAAGTCTGTTTATGTATTTTCTTTTGGAGCCATTGTTCATACTGTCATTTGCAGGTCATTTTTATCTTTAGGAGTAGTTGCATTCTGTGCATTCTATGGTACTGCTATCCACCCATACATTTGATTTGGTCTAATTTTCACATGAGGACATGCGAAAGCTTAAGCGTGGGGAAGTTTGATAAGAGGCATTTATTAAGGAAAATAATAATGATTCTTAAGCGTGGGTAACTTGCTATCCACCCATTCATTGGCTTTTTGCATGAGTTTTTCATGTGTTATTAAGGAAAATAATAATGATTCTTAACTTGCACCTCATTACACAGTTTCAAGGAATCAGTGACTATTGCACCGTTTTTAGAATAATTAGGAAAGTGAAACTTGTTACAATTAACCTCGTCTCTTCGAGTATATTTTTGTATATTGGAGTATTGGATTGAGTGCAAAACGTCAAAAGAAAGATTGGAAACTCTTTGAAAGGAGTTGGGATTGAAAGGAAGAAATGATGCAAAAGCTCACAATTAGGGTGAGCGCTGAAGCGTTCAATAAAGACATGACTTGAAGAGCTTTGGATCACCCATTCTGGTGAGTGCTGCAGTGCTTGTGCAATGACATTTTATCAGTTTGCTGATCTATTTTTGGACCCACTTTTGCCCTTTTCAAGAAAGCAATATAAATAGAAATAACTCAAAAATTGTGACCTAGTTTTTGGCTGAAAAGAAATATTGCTATTATTCTCTGTACACCTCTTTCTATCATCTTTTCTTTCTATATTCTCTCTCTTAGGGATTTCATAGGTGAATTGCTTGATTCTTGTGGATTGTAGCAAGGATTGTTGCTATTATTTCTAGGTATTCTTTTAGATTCATTGGTTGTAATCCTCCAGAGATGGAGGAATAGATTACGTTACTAGTGTAAGGAATTCCGGATGGATTGGGATGACATCTGAGACCCTTTGTTCATATTGAATGCATTAGTTTTGCTTAATGTTTTGCGGTTTCCATTTCTTTAATTATTATGGTGATTGTTATAATCCTTATTGGAATAACTAAATTGGCGATTGTCGTTTAGGGAAACCCTTTGGATATAAATTGATATATCTACTGGTTTATGTTTGAGGGAGAATATTAGAATTAACTTTCCGATCAGTAATAAGGCTATAACAACTGGTATATTAAATCACTGTAATTTTCAATTAAATTGAGATCTCATTTGTTGGTTATTTCCATTAGTCAAATTCTAGGGATCGATTGATCACTAGTAGAATTGTTAGTAATTGATTACTAATAGCCACTAATGAATTCAATATTTGGTCCATGATAATAAATCTCAATCCTAGGAAGACCTTGCACTAGTGCTTTCTTTAATATTGATATTATTTCTTGCTATAAATTCTTTTAATTTCAAACTCTTCAAACCCTCAAATTTCCAACTAAGTGATAGTTTCTCCTTAAGAGATGACATAGGTTGTGGCCTGTGCTACACTTTTTGTGCAACTTGGTATTTAAATAATTTTCTAATTTAAGGTGGTAGGCAATAACCTCCATCACTCATCCAAACACTATATATCCCTTCAAATTAACATATCTAACTCCTAGGTAATGACTGGGTCTGGTCATCACTTAATTTCACATTAAATTACTTTAAGAGTATTTTAGTAATTTCACGCATGTGAAAAATTGGGAATTGCAATTTTCACACTGATTGCTATCCAAATCACATACAATCCTCTTCAAACATTAAACTAATCACCTGAGGATAGTCTAAACTAGCTGTCCTCGATTTTCGTGCAAAAATAATCTTAGAGGCATTTTGTTCATTTTGCACAGAAGAAAAAATTGGTGTGTTACAGAACAAACTGGACCACAAACACCTCGACACTTGACATTTGACAATTGACATAGAATTGAAAGTTCAGGAGATGACGCATTTGAAGTGTAACTTATACTTTAGAGGATAAAGTGCACCAATCATGATCCTTAAAAATAATTAACGGTGAAAATTATTTTGATGTTTGATTTTTTAAATAATAAATTGAATGGTTTTAAAACACAAATAACTCACACAAGCCTTCCATTAATAGGCTCCTTCTGGCCACCTTATTTCAAGACCATTTGACAAAGATCTTCGTATTACATTGAGACCAAAGGCCAGAAAGGTAGTAGGGGTTCGACCTCTACTTATTGGGACGAAGCAACAAGAAGCTGTAGAGGATCAAATGTTGGAACTTGGATGAAGGGATGAGGATGATTTTGAGGGAGAAGTCATGTTGGGACTTGGAAGAAAATGAAGCACCGATGGGAGCCACGAAGGGACAATGATGCATTTGTTAATCACCAATGTTAATTACTATAATTAATTAATAATTAAGCATAGATGTTAACCTTGTTAAAGAGTGCTAAATAACTTCAGTAAAAAGGTTAAACAGTTTCAATAAAAATGATTGATATTTATTTATGTCACTTATCCAAAGGATGAAAAATATGGGCTAACGTAACATTTACGGTAAATGGATAAAAATATTGAAAAACATTTATAATACCATTAAATGAATTTTTATATGACTCGGAAATGAAAATCATGTGGTGACCGAGAAATATTTAAGTACATCGAGAGTAAGAGATAACACTTACTTTGATTCATTTATTAATTGACACATAAATTTTATGGGTCATTATTATTTTCTACCTCCCTATATTTTTAATATAATAATTAATTTATCAATCACTAAATAAAATAAAATAAATATTATTTCATTCTAAAAATACCTAAAAATTTCTCCATCGCCACAAAGGCCTGTAAGAGGCCGCCTACTAAAAAAAAAAAAAAAAAAAATCGATTCAGTGCGGAAAAGGGGAACACAGCTAAACCGATAAAATGGGATGAGGATCAGACGTGTCAAACACCAGGCTCACTGCGAATTGCCAGTTGCCAATTGCACACGCATACCCCTGACTGTGGCCCCACAGTTTCCCGCCGATTCATCGACCCATCCCTCCCGTTTCACTCCCAACCTGAATTCTGTTACGCAGTTACCCTTCCCATCACTAACCAAAACAACTCAACCTGCATGTATATATGGCCAGACTCATCGACTCGAACCGAAACAAATCAACGAAGCACTCCATGATATCACCATCACTATTACTATGCCACTGAAAAGCTTTATACGGCGGAGAATACTCTCTCCGCTTCAGCCATGGCTAAGAGAAGAGCCCCAACTCCGCCTCCAATTAGGGTTCCGTCACTCTCTCGCCGTCGCTGAGAGCCTCCGCTTCGACGTCTCGGTTCTTAACCATCTGTTCGACTCCCCTTCTTGCCTCTTTCTCAAGGACCTCTCAATCGAACGCCTCACCCTTCGATTCTCAACCTGGCACTCCCCGGCCTTCGCCATCGAAGTTCACGGCGTTCGCGTCGTGCTAGCGTTCGAGTACTTAGCTCGCTGAGAACACTCTTTTTTCTTCTCAGTTTTTTATTTTTTTTCTCATTTAGTTTTTTTTTATGTGATGGCTGTCGCTTCGTTAACTGGCGTCCGTGCCTGTTTGGTTTTGAAGGAAGCCGGATGACGAGGTGCGCGCTAGGCGGTTGCGATCGTCGAAGTTTGATTATTCGGATTATCTCAGAAAGAATCTTGAGGCTCTTGATCCTGAGGTAATGTCCAAATTCAGAGTAAGATAGAGGCTTAGGTTACTATTTCAGTTTGTTTCAATTCCCAGTCAGGTGGATGAGTCTTGCTACTTGGAAAGGTTGGCAATTGGTGATGCTTAATATAGGATTTTAGTTTAATGACGGATTGTCCTGCTGTATATAATTGAAAATAATAATTGATATAATTTCCGGCAGTTACTTTACCTGGTAACATATGTGTATTGACTTGAATGCTGGTGAATACTGTGCTTTAGATTGAACTAGTTTGAATCTTTTCCTCCGTTTTTAATAAGATATATGAACTAATGGGAAATAGTACTGAATGGTTGTGGCTGTGAGTGGATATATTAAAAATGGGAAAAAGGGTCATTTGGGATTGGTGTGTGTTTTGGAAGGGGAGGACGTAGATAGATACCTAAGTTGCCAACTATTTGTTGTTAGCTCTTGCATGTGGAATCAATTTGTTAAATATGATATCATTATGGTCATCTATAGTTAACTTTTGTTTGAATTGTAGGGCTGTTCTTTGCATAATGTTTTGGAGAGGATCCTACTCGCTGATCCTGAGAGAAAAGATTTTACATCTTCTTTCTGGAATCTCATTCTGAAGAACTGTCATCTAGAGGTACATCGCATTCGAGTGGAGGTTCAATTTCCCATCTTTAATGATGAGTTTATGTGTTTTGGGGAAATAAAGGAGTTGGGTGCAAGATCTAAGTATCTGGACCGTAAGTGTCTTCTTAGAGGTTTTCTTAGTACACTTTTGATTCCAGTGAGAGAGAGCTCATACGTATTAAATGGCACCGGATTTAGGGTCGGATTTATGGGGAAAAATCAGGCAGACCGGGTTTTGCTTTCATCTAATGTGCACATTTTCATTACATTGAGAGATCTGAAGCTGGTGGATTGCACTTTCTGTTTTCCAGAGCTAGCCTTTTCATTTTCTCCAGATGACATTCCTGTATTTCTAGTTTTGGAGAAATTGCTATCTGATGAGCACCATGAAGCTAGAAGTGCTAGAGAATTATGGAGAATAACTGCTACCAAAATTGGCCATGTGACTGTAACTCCTAGGTTATCATTGCAAAGGTTAGTTGGTGTTATAGGTCAATGGAGACACTATGTCCATGCTTACGAAAATATCTTACTGCTAGTTGGATATTCTACTGGCTTTGTATGGAAGAAGTCCATTTCCAAGATGTCTCAGGGCAAACCGGTTTTCAGTTCTGCTAGGTACCATTGGGCAGTGATATCTGACACTGAGAAAAAGTTACCTGTTGAAGGCATAGCACTGGCAAGGCGGATAGCCCGTCATCGAGCAGTCTTGAAAGTTCCATCTGGTTGTCATGAGGAATGCATGATCAAACGTAATTTTGTTTGTCCTTTTCTTTTTGCGCTCTCACTTATGTGGAAAGTGATCTCAAGGATAATCTGTTGTCTAGTGAATATATTCTTTGGGAATAAAATAGTGCAAGATCCAGATTTTGATGGATGCTTGGGAAGTCTTACTGAAGATCCTTATCGTAGGCATTGTTTTGTGCTGAACTTTGGGAAAATCATAATAACATTGTCCCAGATCAATGAAATTCAACCATCTGTGAATGAAAAGTTACAGTCATATACTGGGATTGCATACCCAGAGTTCCTTTCTATATGTTTATGTATCAATGCTTTGTTACTAGTATCTGTAAAAGATATTTTTGAACAGAGAGTCTTTCTATCATGTGGGCAAATGAAGGTTGAGCCTGCTCCTTTGGCAGTGTCAGCAGAAGCAAGTACAATGAATATACTTAGTTCAGCTGAAGGAAATGGAAAGGAAGGTCTTCTTGACATGGAATCAATTTTGTGGGTTGAACCTGCAAAAATATTTCTTCTATCCGAAACGAATATTGCTATGGCTGAAAATTCTTGTGATTCTCATATTCACAGCTTTATGGGAAAATTATCTGTGAGTTGGAAAGGAATTTGCAGTAGTTTTAGTGAAAGTGAGATTAAGTATTCTGAAAATCCATGCCTTCTCTTTAAGTTTGAGATGTCTTCCACATATCACGATAACAAGAATCCAGATTTTGGGTTTTGTGAATATGGTTTAATTCTAGGAAAATTAAATATAGTTTTCAATCATTTTTTAGCATCATCACTGTTTCTACTTATCAGTCAGATACAGCATGCTGTTTGCTGGGATGACAGGAGGGAAGCATCTGTAGCTCCAAATTTTGTCCATAAAGCAGACAATGCTTGGGTCAGCAAATATGAATATTATTACAAAGGATTGATCATGGCCTTGCTTCAAAAGTTTCTGCAGAAACACATTCATTTTGTAGCATTTGTTGATGGTCCTTTAGTAAGATTTTCACTCGGAAGGGAGGCCAATGTTGGCGGTCAAGACATTAATGATGTTGACAATCAGGATAATTTTGATCTCACTTTTGACTTCCATGAGATTGAAGTGGCTCTTGGTTCACCTTCTTTATTTGATATGACTCCATTGTCAGGTCAGTTGGGGCTTGATCATGTCAAGGCAGATTGTATTACATTGGAACCTCATGTGGTTGATATTCCAAAACCCCATAATGATAAGTATGCATCCTCAGGAAAGATATCACTTGGTTCCTATCTTCATCTAAATGGCTTAAACGTTTATTTGGAGAAGTCAGCAGAAAAACATCAGATTCAACTTTTTGTAGTGAAACCAATCACTGTCCAGATATTATCATTGAGGTAGGATCTTGGCTACAGGATGATACTTTGTTTTCATTATCCATTTCCCTCATCTTATGATGATGGTTCCTAATAGGTGCTCTTATATCTTTATGAATTTGATTTCTTTTGTCTCTGTTTTCTGTGACATTTTTTTGTGTGCATGCATGTGTATATATATGTGTGCGTGTGTACATATAGGATTTAATTATACGCACTGTCAGTTTAAATAAATTTTACATAGACATCCAGCTATGTACTGCTACATTAGCAAACTTGTTTAACTCAATTATTTACTATTTTAAAAGTATTACAAATAGAAGCATATGATTGGATGACAGTATATCAAAATTAATCCCATATATATGTATATATGTATGTATGTATATGTATGTATGTATGTACGGCTTAAAATTTGAATAGATTATTAGTGTTCTTGGCACTCGTGTGATCTTGTGTATTGCACTATCAAGTGCCTTTTGGACGGGAATTGTGTTAGAATCTGTTAGAATGAGGAAATATTTAGTAATATCTTGGTCATATCATAGAATATTTCATATCATATCTTAGATTGATTTAGGTTGATTTTGTCATTGAGAGTAGATTTTATCTTTGATTTATAAATAGGATTACCTCAGTATATTACATTACAACGCATAATATCAATATGTTTTTATACTATTGAGTATCTTTATTCTCTCTTTTCTTCTTTTTCTGCCTAAAACTTTTAATTTCAACATGGTATCAATGCAGTACTATTCACCATGACCTGTGTGCATTATTTCGATATAGAGGCCAGTAATTTGGAACTCACTTGTAATACGTCCCTAGTATCATTTAATAATTTTTCTTTTTGTCCCACCATTGCTATGTCTGTCAAGCCCTTTAGTTTTGTTTGTGGTTTGACAGTTTTTTTTTTTTTGGCTTTCCAGAAAGTTTCAAACATCAAACCACCATTGTTTTTGCCGTCGACCACTTTTTTGGCCTTCACCACTGCTGCTTGTCATTCCGACAGCCTTCACCATGACCTTTTCTTGCAAATCATCTCCTACCGATTTTTTGGGTTCTTCCTTGTGTTGTCGTCACTTTTGGAAACTTCCTGCACCTATTTGCCACTACTATCGCCAAACTCGCCTCGCCGTCCTTTTCTTGGATCTGGCCTCGGTTATTGCGTCTTTGCATTTTGTCAACTTTAGCTTGTATTTTCGATTTTGCCTCCCTGTTGTTGTTGTTGCTGATTTTTTTTTTTTTTTTTTTAACCTTTTGGCCCTTCTTGAGCTTGTTATGAGGGTTGTTTCCTAATGTTCCCTGGCATTATTATTTGTGTTGATGTCCAATCCTAAAATAGCACTGAGGCAGAGACAGTTCACACAAGTGTTTGTTTGGTCACTCTTTTTCTCGCCATGAGACGGCTTCCTTAGCAGCCTAGCCTCCTGAGATGGCTTTCCCATATGTTTGGCTCTATTTCCCCTTGTGACTGTACCTATCTAGCCATTTATTTTTTATTGTCAAGGATTTAATTGTAATAAGTTTAAAGTTTAGTAAGTTTTAGCTTGAGAGGGAGTGTTAGAATAAGGAAATAATTAGTAATATCTTGGTTATATATTAGAATATTTCATATCATATCTTAGATTGATTTAGGTTGATTTTATCATTATGATTAAATTTTATCTTTGATTTACAAATAGAATTACCTCAGTGTATTACACTATAACACATAATATCAATATATTTTCATACTATTGAATATTTTTATTCTCTCGCTTTTCTCCATTCACTATTGTTAGAAATAAGAAAATATCTATTAATATCTTAGAATATTTCATATCATATCTTAGATTGATTTATATTTATTTAGGTTGATTATGCCATTATGATTAGATTTTATTTTTACCTTAATAAATAGGATTACCTTATTGTATTACATAATAACACAATATATCAAATATACTTTCATATTATTGAGTCTCTACTCTCTCTTTTTTCTTCCTCCACCATCTAAAACCTTCAATTTCAACAACTATCTAAAACTCTCAATTTCAATAGAATCATTATCTACTGGAGAAGAACTACTGAATATATATGTGTATAGCATTGGGAATCCTTGGCAATGCACCAAGAAACCTGAGAGAATTACACAGGGTGTAGAGGAGAGTAAAAGCCCTCAAGCTCTCTAGAATATCAAATGGCTAGACAACTTTACAATGATCACCCTTTTCCCTTCTTGTTCCCTAACTAACTCAACCTACTACTTTTCCCTCCAAAATAACCAAAACTACAGCTGTCAATTCCCCAGCTATTCACCAACAGTGGGCCCTACAACTGGCCCACTTGCTCTTCTATTCTTCCTAACACGCACCTTGGAGGTCCAGGTTGATCATGGTTCACGAAGCTAACTCTTATGCAGATCACCTTGCTAAGTACGGTCACACATGTGCGCTTGGCTTTCAATTCTTCAATGTCTTACCTTCGTTTCTTAGCTTGATTGTTCTGGCTGATTATGCTGAGCATTTTACCCTGCGAATTGTTGCTTCTTAGTTTGGTTTTCTTGGGCGGTTAGCTCTGTTGTTTATATACATATATATACACACACACACACACATAATAGAATTAAGACGTCCTTCAAATGAGCTCATAAATAACAAAGCTATAAGTTGCGGATGCTGATAGAAGTTAGCCAGCTTCAAAATTTAAAACTCCTAAGGTCAAGATTGCCATTTGGTCACTTAATAAGGCTAATGCCAATGAAATGATGTAGATTTGTAGACCTTACACATCCATTTCCTCTAATGCCCATGCTACATGTAATTACATGTTAGGAAATGGATGGCTGTTTATCATGCAGTAATCTGCATGATGTTGTTGGTGAATGTTGGGCTTGTCCTTCCTACATGGTGTAGTTTTTCATGATGTGTTTTTAAGGGTTTCAAAAAGAATGAAGTGGCTAGAATTTTGAATCAGTGTGGTATCTATGCTATTATTTGGTAATGCTTACATTTTTAAGGGCAAATCTCTGCTGTTTCATGTGTTAATGGATGCCCTGTTTCATATGTTAATCTATAGTTTGTGCATATGGTCTCTCTGGTAGCATTGTTACTCTTTTGAGCCCACTTGGCTTGCTTACTGTTTTGTCTTCTTTTTCTCCTTGCCTCCATTTTTGTTTGTCTGTTTAGGATGATAATTTACCTCCCTCACTTATTGTAATTTCCCTCATTTCTCTCTATTAAGTTTCTCCTTGATTGTAGCCCACTAGTCCTGTTATATATCTGTTGAAGAAATGTCCTTGCAGAAGTAGAAAGCTATAAAAATGAAATTCAGAAATTTCCTTCCAAGATCTATACTGGGACTGGGACTGCTGTTATATTTATGTCTTGTCTTTTGGATAGAGGTGTATTAACATAGTTGAGTCACCATCTTCCTTTAGTTTTCACTATATGATACAGTTGCTTTTAGGGTGTGTAATATCTTGTGAGGAAGAATTGTTTTAGGTCGACAATGTCTTGATGCAACTGGGATTTTTATTTGATTATCAATTTGTTACTGCAGGGATTACATATATTCTTTGAGCACAACAATGTCTGCTTTTTCAGCTGCTTTAGATATAACAATTGGGGGATTCACTGTTTTCTCATTTTTGGACGAGGTGTATATGATTTGCAAGGTGATCATTTTTTTTTTTGTTTTCCCTAGTCAAGTCAAGCGATATTTATTTATTTACTTTTTCCCTGGTTAAATTCATTTTCAGAAAAAGTATTAGGTAGCCCTAATGTCACCACTGCTTCGTATTTATCTAGTACTGCATAATCCCTTTACCTTGTTTTTAGATGTCACCTTCTTTGACCATCTTCCCTTTTTTAGTCACCAGCCATTCACCCTTCACCTATGGCTGAGGTCTCACCCTTTCCTCACCTACCATTACCTTTTGAACCTACTACCCCATCACCCTCTTTGGTCTCAGCGTCTCTTCACTTAGTTCGCCTGGTTCAACTTTACTGTCCCCGCATCAAGCCTTAGGTGATCAACTAGCAGATGTATTTACCAAGTTTTTAAGAGGTCCAAGGATAAGTTATTTATGTAACAAACTCAGTGCATACGATTTATATGCTCCAACTTGAGGGAGAGTGTTAAAATCTATAAATGTGATAATTAGGATATCAAATCATGTATTTAGAGAAATAGGATATTCTTGTATATTTGTAAATCTTTTTTGAATTTGTTACCTAGTGTCTAATATACCATACTTTGCTGCGTAGTTGAAAAACATAGATTCTCATGTCTTTCTCTCCTTTGTCACACTCTCAATGGAGACCATTACTAGCTCCTATGGATCACAGAACTCTGATACTAGTTGTTAAAACTGGGTATCATGTAAAAGAGTATAACGACCAATTGTGTTTGTATAATCCGATACTGAAGTTTCAGTGTGAAACTCAGTCCTGAAGCATGGACAGTATGGTACTATGAACAATTATAGTAATGTAAGAGATACAATGGAAAAGAAAACAGCATGAGCATAAAGGAGCCCTTCAAACTACCAATTCTAAGTCTCAAGTTCTGAATAATGAGCTATTCCTCCCCTCCCTCACACTATAATCACCTCACTACTAGCAAATTACGTGGGACCACCATTTTGTCTCTCCCAGTCAGCCTAAACCCCTGAGAAGGTGCTTCGGATGTTGAAGGGCTGTCAAGTAGGAAATTTGCTTGATTCAAACATTGATGTAGTAGTAGTGATATTTTCTAGACTCTGGTTATTGTTGCTTTTTATTTTTATTTTCTTCTTGTGTGCAAGGGAGTATTCAATAAATGCCATTCTATGGCAATTTATATATTACCAAGTTGTGACTAAAGGATCTTTCTTCCTTATGACAGGCAGTTGCTAGTTTGTCATCTGCAGTATCTTTGTTCAGTAGCTTTGACGATGTTGATTGCCTACATCCTGAAATTATGAAACAAGAAGCATTGTTTGCAGAACCTGATAGCTGTGAGGCAACTATGCAAGGAGCTTTACTGACAAATAATATGTTCCCTTTCTATATTAACGGGACCTGCAGATTCAAGTCTATTGATGTCATTTTTCATAATTCTAGGACATGTTATGATGTCAATAGTCATACCAGAAAGTCTGACTTTTTAATTGGCAACACAGTGGCTGTGTGGAAGTTGCCTGACTGTGGAATTTGGATTTCTGTTCAGCAGGCAACTATTGTAGTATCTGGTGAAGGAGAGAAAATGGATCTGTTCACTGATTTATCAGGAATCATGTCTTTTGTATTTACATACCAGAATTCAGTTGAAAACAACAATGATCGTATTGCACTTGAAAATTTGCTATTGGAATCTGTTAACTGTTTGCATGAAATATCTGTTTCTGGTTGCACGTTTACTTTATTCTTGGGTGCTGTTCAAAATACCTCATCTTCAGAAAATGAGAGCAGAATACGTGGTAGCTCTGATTCTGATGGTGATATGTCTGAATTGGTATTAGAAAACAGTTTGACAATTTCTAAAAGGTCAAATAATCGATCTCCTTGCTCAGTTAAAATGATGGGGTCTCCTACTAATATCAGCACACCTGCTTCAGCAAGTCACTGGTTACTAGTAAATGTTGCAGTAACTAATGTCTTCATAGGAAGATGCTCAATGAAGAGTGTTCTGGTTGAAGCACATCATTCGAATAAGTTTCTGTGTTTGCTTTCTGTTGGTGGAGAGTTTCAGAAGATATCCTGGGAGATCCAGGTAATAATTTGAGGAGCTAGAGATGGCATAATAATCTCTAAGGCATGTACCTGCGTTTTTGTTTTTAGCCACCTATTACAAATTGAATCACAAGGATGTCATCTATATTTCAGATGAAACTATTTTTTTTTAATGCTATTGCTAACATCTCAAGATTTAAAATTTACACCTTATCCTACTAAATTATAAATGTTTTTGAGCAGGGTGGACTCATTGTTCTTGAAACATCATCTTTGGCAATGGCCATTGATAACTATACTTCGTATCTTCACTGTATTGGCAGTCTTACTTCTGATGTGATGCAAGCTAATAAAACCATCGAGAAGGCAGGGCATGGTGAACAGATCTATAATGTTAACGATGAAATTGATCAGGGGAATGCTGGCACATCTCAACAAGCTGAAAGTGAATTTCCAGATTTATTGGACTTATCGCTGTCTCACTTTTCTCTTGTTTTTGCACATGGAAACGATTGTGGTAATTAAACTCTTCTCTATTTGGGTAGTATGGCTGGGAAAGAAATTATTAAATATGCAATTCACTACTGCAGGTGGTATCCGAGAAATTGTACTGGTGGTTGACATCCATATGAAATTTGAATCGGCAACTTCTGGCAGGAAATTCAAAGCTGACCTTTCTCATTTGTCTATCCTCTCTCAGATTATTCACGAGAGAGTGGAAGATGAAACAGTAATTCCTCATTTCTCTTCTGCAACGTCCAAAGATTTGTCATCTCAATTTCCTCTTTCAGGATTGCAAAACTTTGGTGAATTTTACTCAGATAGTGAGGGAAGTAGTTCAAGAGGCCCTGTTCCAGTTCAGTTAAGTCATCAGAATCAAATTTTGAAAGATTTAAGAGGTTTTGTGTCACTAGAGAGGCCAGATAATGGTTCCTTGGATTTGTCTCGAGGTTGGTTTGGCATTGGTTCTCTTTCAGGTTTTGATATGACACTATCTATATCTGAAATTCAGGTAAAGCGTTCCTACTTTTTTTAATTGTCTTTTTCTTTCTTTCGTTTTTGGTGATCATCTTTTTTTTTTTTTTGGAACAGTACTATTATTAATTATCATTGTTATGTTCAGTCAGATTGTTCTTGGCTGTCCCCATTTATTATTTTTTCGGAGTAGTGTTTCAGCTAAAAAGTGTGCTGCATTTTTTAACTTGTTTTTTCTATTGCAGACAATTTTGTCAATGGCCTCCTCTGTCTCTATGCTATCACATCACAGTATGATAACGCCATCAGAGAGAAATCATTCGTCTACTGACCACTGTGTTAACAATAGTTTGGAAGCAATGATTCCTGACGGTACTCGAAGTCAAGCTTTATGTTAGCTGTTTATAATATTTTTGGAAATTACATTTGTGATTCACAACTGTCTTTTGTAGGGGCAATTGTTGCAGTACAGGATGTCAACCAACACATGTATTTTACAGTTGATGGTGAAGAAAAGACTTTCAGTATAGGTGGCATCATTCATTATTCTCTTGTAGGAGAAAGGGCTCTGTTTAGGGTATGGAATAAGCCCAGCATATCTGCCTTTATAGTTTTTCAAAATCTTTGTTTAATCAGAGGCTTATTTATCAACTGCTGCAAATTTTGCACTTCTCTATTTCTGTGTTGTAATAAATTCTTGAAGTTGTTGCCAAACTTTAGATTACTCAGTCATGCACAGGCCTAGTTGTTGCAGCCCCTTCTTATCCCTTCCTTGACTTGGACTTATTTGACCATGGATTTTCTGTTGGATTTACCAAATGCCTAGGGGCCGGATACCATAGTTGTAGTGGTGGATGGGCTCACTGAATATGCCCATGTCATTGCACCTTCTCACCCTTGTACAGTTAAGGAGGTCACTGCCTTATTTGTGAAAGAGATTGTTCTGCCTTTACTAAATACCAAGGGGCTGGATGCCATAGATGTGAAAGAGGTGGCTGCACTTTCTTATCTGATCTATATGCTCCAGCATATGGGAGTGTGTTAGATTCTACAATTTAACTCTGTAATTAGGATAATTAGGCTGTCACAAAATATACTTAAGGCAAACTATATAGTCTTGTGTAATGTAAATATAAATATCCCTGTTTTTATTTTTTAGTGTCAACATAGTTCAGCGTGCTGTGTAGTTGAAACACATGGATTTTTATGTCTCTCTCTCAACAGTCACTAAGGTATATGAGAGGAGGAGCCGAAGTGGGCTGCCCAATAGGAAATTTGTACGAAGCTTGAGTTGAGTGAATTACAGGGGAATGGGAAAGTTAGTTTTTCATGAATTGAGCCTTGCTTGGTCCCAGTCTTTATTAGTCTTTCACTGCTTCACTTTTGTATGAAATTTTGTAGTCATCCTAATTCTCTGTTGCAAATATTGTTTGTTCTGAGCTTTTCTGGTGTCATAAGTATGCGTAGCAAATGTATCAACTAAAGCTATTCTGCAGGTCAAGCACTGCACCAAAAAGCGATGGAAGTCTACAGTTGTGTGGTTTTCCTTGATATCCTTGTTTGCTAAGAATGATATGGGTGTGCCTTTGAGATTGAATTGTTGTCCGGGATCGTGTTTTGTTGACATCGCCTGTCCCAATGATGGAGAGTGGTCACTTTGGAGAGCCTATTCTTCTCAAGGTGAAAGTTATGAAGGAGTTACTGACTGGCAGGGTTGCAATCAATCAATGAAGAGAACTTTCTATCTTGTGAACAAAAAGAATAACTGTGCTATTGCTTTTGTTGATGGTGCACTGGAGTTTGTTAGGAAGCCTGGGAGCCCCATCAAGTTCAAAGTTTTTCATGATCTTTCTGCTGTTTATGATGTCTCAGATAGAGCTAGGTGCCCCGGAATGTCTCTGCAATCTTGTCTGCACACTGATGAAGAAAGCATTTCTTGGCAGGGAGGAAAACTTCCCCATATTGATATTAACATTGAGAAAATTTCTCTGCATATTGTTCATGAACTTCCAGATGCAGAAGATCTCTTCCCTCTCATATGCTTGTTTATCAATGATACACAACTTATTGTACAAAGTTTATCAACAAAATCCCGGGTCATAGGCACCTCAAGTGCTGTTGTTCAATATTTTGATGCTCCAAGAAATTTATGGTTAGTCTAAATGCACATTAGAACTTAGAATTATAAACATCTTTTTTCCACTCGCTCATTTTTTCCAGTGATCCTACCTCTCTTATTTTGATTGAACAATATTATTTTTTCATAAATACACCAGTGATTTTTATCTTATTTTCTTTCCCTTTTTCGTTTTAAATTGTAGGGGTGAACTTCTCCATCCGGTTGAAATTTGCATTTTCTACCGCTCTTATGCTCGAGCCCGGCTTTCAGAATATGCATCTCATACAGTTCCTATGAATTTCTTCTGCAGGATTAAAGAGGTTTTAAGAGTTATATCTGATTTTATGGTTCTTTACTTTCATTTGGATATTATATCACTATTTCTAAAATTTCTTGATCATCTGGGCAGTTGGACATATCCCTAAGTGAGAATTCGTTGGATGTGCTTCTCTTTCTGATTGGGAATTTGAATCTGTCTGGCCCTTATATGCTACGAAGTTCCATGATTCTGGCTCACCGCTGCAAGGTGACCTCTACGTATTTTTTACCATTAGGAAAGAATAAAGGACTTAATTTATTGCCTTTCTTGCATTTCCCCTTTCCCTCTTAACCTCAATAGTTTTTGGTTTGATATTCTCTTCTCAATCTTGTCTGTCATGGTTTTTGTATCTTAACTTCTGTAGTCAAATATGCTAATTTTTTAAGCACTGCCAAATCAATGGTTGTGATTGGTGTCAATTTGATCAACTATCGTTAAATTGGTATGTGGCAGGTGGAGAATCAGTCAGGATTAAATCTTCTTTTCCACACCAATCAGCAAAGAGTAACAATACCCAGAAACCAGTCTACCTCCATTTTATTAAGGTATGCAGTTTCTTATTGTTGAAATTGAGGGTTGTAGATAATGGAGGAAGAAAAGAAAGAGAGTATAAACTCAATAATATGAAAATATTGGGATGTGATAATGCAATGAGATAATCCTGTTTATAAGCTAAAGATAAAATCTAATCATTATGATGAAATCAACCTAAATGAATTTGTAAGGAGCCCAAGTAAGGTTGTTAATACTGATATACCCTATGGGCTTGAATATGCTACCCCTAGGAATGTTATTTTATCCTATGCTAAAGTTTATAGTAGAAAGAATAAGAAGGGGAAGGGTGACATGAGGGGAGCGTGTGACTACAAAGATGGGGGAGCGGTTTGTAACTAACTTGCCTAGCTGGCACAGTTAGTGGGAAGGGGGTGGAGATACTATTTTTTGTTATGGAAAGAAGGTGGGGAATATATGGGCTGTGGGCAGGATACTGAGGGGGGTATCTGGAGTAGTGAAAGGAATTGGAACCTAGGAGAGACCAGGACTCTCGAATTCCTGGAGTAGACACCATCTCTTATTTTGATTTCTGTCAATAACACACATCACAGCAAAGGGGAAAAGCCATTTATCATTGGTATTGTTCTTTCTTGAGAATATTATTTCAGTTCAATTTTAGCACTTCATTTATTTATTGATACCAGTTCTTACAACTGGTATCAGAGCTCTCAATCTTGGGGGGCTTTGTGCATGGTCACTACACGCGCTGCAATGGAGGCTAGGTTGGGAGAAATGGAGCGAAGGTTGGCAGAGATACAAGAGGAAAACACACGAGCCATGGCAAACCTGACCACGACTCTGACTCGTCAGATTGAGCAGCTGAGGAGGGATCGGAGTTCAAGCGGGTCTAGAAGCCGGAATAGTGACCGGCGACGCCAAATTCCTCATCACCGATGAAGGAATGACCGACGCGATGGATCTGAAGACGATGGAGATGCGTCATCACATCAGACTAGGAATTCTCACGAAGATAGCGAAGATGAAGAAGACTCCTTCGAGACAGGGAGGCACGAGAACCAACCACCGAGATGGATGGAGGCAAGTTGGAGGATAGATCTTCCAATTTTTTCCAGCGACGACCCCTGTGGATGGCTGGTGCGAGCCGAGCGTTACTTTCGTGTGGCTCAGGTGAGCTTACGGGACAGGCTAGACCTGGTGTTGGTGGCCATGGAGGGGGAAGCCTTGACGTGGTATGAATGGTGGGATGAGCAAACCGAGTTCCCTTCCTGGCGGAAGTTAGGGAGGACCTATTGCGGAGGTTTCAACCGGGGGAAGCTCAAAATCCCATGGGACCATTGTTGGAAGTGAAGCTAAGGGGTTCGGTGATGCAATATAGAAGGGAATTCGAACTGGTAGCAAGGACAGAAGAACCTGGATCCCGAGATTCTTATGTGCATTTTCATGAATGGGCTTAGGAAAGAAGTGAGAGCAGAGATGTCGGTGGGGGAGTTCCGCAATCTCAATGCAATGATGAATTGGGCGCTGGAATTTGAGCAGAGGAACTTGGCCTGGATCGACGCTGGATTACAGCCAGGAGGGAGAAGCGTTGGAGGACCTTCACGTGGTTCAGGATCCTTTCAGGCCCAATTTGTTAATAGGCCCAATACGGGTTTCCCTCAAGGGAATGGTACTAGAAGTGATGGAGGCCCAGAGTATTCCAGACCACATATAGGAACTAGAAATATCTCTGGTGGGGCCCGCGGGAGTATTTTAATTGGTGAAATAAATGGACTAGCTGAAAGCAAAGGCAGTAACACTCATGTACGAAGGCCGACTCCGGAAGAATGGTAAGAGAGGCAAAGAAAAGGGCTGTGCTTTAGGTGTGGGGACAAATGGAGTCCTGAGCACCGATGCCAACTACGTCACCAACAAATTATTTTTAATGGAAGAAGAGGCTGAAGGAGACGGTGATGATGAAGAAGCCGCCATCACCCTCGAAGAAGAAATCGAGAACGAGGTAAAGGAGCTACAGTTATCTAGTTATCTTCTCTTAGCTACTGGGGTTTAACTTCCATTAAGTCCCTCAAGCTGTGGGGAGAGATTAGAGGGAAACAGGTGGTGATTTTGGTAGATTCAGGGGCTACAACAAATTTTATTTCTACCACCGTGGCTGAGATGCTTGAGTTACCGGTAGAAAAAGTGACAGGATTCACGGTGGAGGTGGGTAACGGAGACATTGAGGAAGGGTTGGGAATTTGTAGAGGAGTGGAACTCTATGTGCAACGGGTGAAAATTATCCAAAACTTTTTTGTGGTGAAATTGGGGAGACCTGAGGTGATTTTAGGAGCTGATTGGTTGGAGAGTTTGGGTGATTTTACTGGAAATTTCAGGAATATGACTCTTAGTTGGGTGGAGAAGGGAATTCGGGTCTTGATGAAGGGTGACCCAGAGCTGTGCAAGAGCAAGTCATCATGGAGAGCAGCCTTGAAGGCTCTTAAGGCTGAAGGAGAAGGTTATTTGGTGACACCTTTACAACATGAAAGGGGCAGTAAGGAGGAGCCGGGAATTTCAGCAGCCGTCAAAGAATTATTAGTTAAGTACGAAGATCTTTTCCAACCCCCATCAGGTTTACTGGTCTCCTGGGAGCAAGATCATGCCATAGTTTTGAAGGAAGGAGCTCAAATCCCTCACATTCGCCCCTACAGGTATCCCCATCACTAGAAAAATGAGATTGAAAAGATTATTGATGAAATGATGCAATCTGGAATAATTAGGCCCAGTATTAGCCCTTTTTCTAGCCCTGTGATTTTGGTTAAGAAAAAAGATGGAGGATGGCGTTTTTGTGTGGATTATAGAGCCTTAAACCAGATAACCATCCCTAATAAATTCCCTATTCCAGTTATTGATGAATTATTAGATGAGTTGGGGGGAGCAAAGGTTTTTTCTAAGTTGGTTTAAAATCTGGCTATCATCAAATTAGAATGAGGGAAGGAGACATCCCAAAAATAGCTTTCAGAATACACGAGGGACATTATGAGTTCCTTGTTATGCCCTTTGGACTCTCTAATGCCCCCTCAACCTTCCAAGCTTTGATGAACCAGGTGCTGAAACCATTTTTAAGGAGGCTTGTTCTAGTGTTTTTTGATGACATCCCGATATATAGTTCGAGCCTTGAACTCCATCACATGCATCTTCAGCATATTTTCGAAGTCTTGAGGGCCCATGAGCTATACGTCAATAAGAAGAAATGCTGTTTTGAGCAGCCTCAAGTTGAGTATTTGGGGCATATCATTTCCGGTGAAGGGGTGGCAGTGGATCCCAAGAAAATTCAGGACATGATTGAGTGGCCTGTTCCTAAAGACTTGAAGGGGCTTAGGGGATTTTTGGGGCTGACTGGGTATTATAGGAGATTCGTGAAGAATTATGGGAAGGTGGCTTGGGCACTAACCCAACTTCTTAAGAAGGACAATTTTTATTGGGGAGAGGATGCTCAATTGGCTTTTGACAGGCTAAAGAGAGCGCTGACTTCCTTGCCAGTATTAGCTGTTCCCTCTTTTGATAAACCATTTGAGATTGAAACGGATGCGTCAGATAAGGGGATTGGGGCTGTGCTAATGCAAGAAGGGAGACCCATTGCCTATATGAGTCAAGTTCTTTCTGAAGGTGCTCAAAAGAAGTCCATTTATGAGAGGGAATTAATGGCCATAGTTCTAGTAGTGCAGAAATGTCGTCATTATTTGTTGGGACAACACTTTGTGGTACATACAGACCAGAAGAGTCTGAAATATCTACTGGACCAGAGAATTGTGGGTGAGGACCAGCAGAAATGGTTAATGAAACTCCTTGGTTTTGACTTCGAAATTAAATACAAGGCAGGGGACGAGAATAGGGTGGCTGATGCACTCTCTAGAAAGCTTCAATATTCTGCCATCTCCACTATTATTGTTGCTGAATGGGCTGATCTAGAAGCTGAAGTTCAAGCAGATGCAAGGCTAAGGGGAATTATTCAGGATTTGTTACGGGGGGCGAATTCTCATCCAGGCTTTACTTTCAGAAAGGGGAAGTTGTACTATAAAGGCAGGCTGGTAATCGCTAGATCTTCAGTAAAAATCCCACAAGTACTCTAAGAATTCCATGATTCCAACACTGGAGGTCATTCTGGGGTTTTTTGCACCTACAAACGAATTTCAGGTTTACTATATTGGGAGGGAATGAAGGCTCGGATTCAGCAATATATTAAGGAGTGCGACGTTTGTCAAAGAAATAAACATCAAACTCTATCACCAGCAGGCCTCTTGCAACCTCTGCCCATTCCCAGCAACACATGGACAGATGTGACCATGGACTTTATAGGAGGGCTGCCTAGAGCTTTGGGGATGGATACCATCCCAGTAGTAGTTGACCGCATGACCAAATACGCTCATTTTTGCCCTTTGTCTCACCCATTTACTGCAAAGCAAGTGGCTGCAATTTTTGTTAAAGAAGTGGTTCGACTTCATAGGTTTCCCAATTCGATTGTTTCAGATAGGGACAGGTTATTCATGAGTAATTTTTGGACAGATTTGTTCAAAATGGCTGGGACTAAACTAAGGGATAGTTCCGCGTCCCATTCCCAAACCGATGGACAAAGTGAAGCGGTTAACAAGTGCTTGGAAACCTACCTTCGCTGTTTCGCTGGCTCTAAACCTCGTCAGTGGTCCAAATGGCTCCCTTGGGCTGAATATTGGTACAACACCAATTTCCATGGGGCGATCCGTATGATTCCATTCAAAGCATTATATGGGCGAGAACCTCCTACACTCCTAAGGGATGGAAAAGAGTCCACTATTGAAGAAGTGCAGGTATTAATGGAGGAGAGAAATCAAATGTTGGATGAGTTGAAATTCCAACTAGAGAGGGCTCAAAACCGAATGAAGACTTATGCTGACCTCAAAAGAAGAGATGTTGAGTATGCAGTGGGAGACATGGTTTATTTGAAGTTACAGCCCTATAGACTCAAGACACTGGCAAAACGAATCAACCAAAAATTAAGTCCTAGATACTATGGGCCCTTTGAAATTGTGGAACAGATAGGACCAGTTGCTTACAAGCTGAAACTCCTAGCCGACTCCAAGGTACACCCTGTTTTTCACATTTCCTTACTAAAGAAATGTGTTTCTCAGGATGTCCAGCCCCAACCACTTCCAGTTGTCCTTTCAGATGATTGGGAGCTGCAGGTGCAACCAGAAAAATGCTCTTGCTGTGCGGATAAATTCAGCTGGTCAAAAGGAGGTACTGATTAAGTGGAAAACCTTGCCAGATTTTGAAAATTCGTGGGAGGTGGCAACTGACATCCAGAAGTTGTTCCCTACTTTCCACCTTGAGGACAAGGTGGATTTTGAAAGGGGGGTGTTGTAAGGAGCCCAAGTAAGGTTGTTAATATTGATATACCCTATGGGCCTAAATATGCTACCCCTAGGAATGTTATTTTACCCTATGCTAAAGTTTATAGTAGAAAGAATAAGAAGGGGAAGGGTGACATGAGGGGAGCGTGTGACTACAAAGATGGGGGAGGGGTTTGTAACTAACTTGCCTAGCTGGCACAGTTAGTGGGAAGGGGGTGGAGATACTATTTTCTGTTATGGAAAGAAGGTGGGGAATATATGGGCTGTGGGCAGGATACTGAGGGGGGTATTTGGTGTAATGAGAGGAATTGGAACCTAGGAGAGACCAGGACTCTCGAATTCCTGGAGTAGACACCATCTCTTATTTTTCTTTCTGTTAATAACACACATCACAGCAAAGGGGAAGAACCATTTATCACTGGTATTGTTCTTTCCTGAGAATATTATTTCAGTTCAGTTTCAGCACTTCATTTATTTATTGATATTAGTTCTTACGGAATTTAAATCAATCTAAGATATGATGTGAAATATTCTAAGATATAATGGAGATATTACTAAATATTTTCTTATTTCTAACACTCCTCCTCAAGTTAAAACTTACTAAGCTTAAGCTTGCTCCAATTAAAGCCTTGAAATATAAAACTGATCTCCATTGAAGACTAGCAAGGCAACTTAGAGATGCTGAATACGTCTGAAAAAGATAACACAATAAGGCCGCTGGAATGAACACCGGCTTGAACTTGTTGGATAATTGCATGACTAGGAAAAGAAGACACACACACAGCTATCAGTGTTGAAAGAGACGCAATGAAGGCGGTGGAAATTCCCTATACATGCAAGAATAGATTGCAAGAACAACATATGGAAGCCTTGAACAATTGAAAGATTGGAAATCCAAAGCCAAAAAAGCATATCTCTGCCATGACTGAGTGAAGAAAAATATCCCCATTGGTATGATTCACAATGGAAGGATGGTAGGAAGCATAACCAAATATTCATTACTCATAGTCATGGGTCACAAAAGGACAAGGGCAGAAGCGGTATTTTCCAAAACACAACATCTACAAAGTGCACGGTTGGCGAAATGGTGGGTAGATTTGGAAAGGGCTAGGTGTCGCGAGTATGGTGGTGGTGGAGTTGGCCAGTATGGTCGCTAGACGTGTCTCCACACATGGCGAAGGCAGAGGCGTGTGAACAGTGCTGTGGAAAGCAGCGGTGGCGCATGGCGGCGTGTCAGACGTAAGATCGGGACTAGACCGCCTTGGGTTGACCGCGCAAGGAGAGGTGATACTGGGGGTGGGGTCGGATGCCGGAACCGTTGTCGGAAAACTCGCCGGTAGTGAAGAAGAGTGGTGGAGCGACGAACAACAACTTCTGAATGTTTTCGTGTGTGGCTTTCAGGGATAGGCTGCGCAGGAGGAGGTGAGAACGATAGCGGGCTCTTCGGCCGAGATCGGAGCTAGAGGCAGTGGCAGGTGGTGGACGATGGTTTTTTAACTCCTGGAATTGACACATAGTAGAGGGAAGTGACACACTGCTAGAGGGGTTGACATAGCGGGAAGGAGACCAGAAAGGTCGCCGGAAAAGTGGTTGGAAGTAGAAACAGCAGTGATTTGATGTTAATTTTTTGGAAAGCAAGAACATTTTCAAACCTAAAAAAAAATTTGAAGGGCTTGCTAGGCAGAGCAATGGTGGGACAGAAAGAAAAGTAAAGATAGTGGGGGACACAGGATAAGTGAGTTCCAAATTTGTGGGATCTCTACAGCCGAACAATTGACATAGGTCATAGTGGATGGTACCATGTTGATACCATGTTGAAATTGAGGGTTTTAGATAATGGAGGAAGAAAAGAGAGAGAGAGTAGAGACTCAATAATATGAAAGTATATTTTATATATTGTGATGTGATAATACAATGAGATAATCCTATTTATAAGCTAAAGATAAAATCTAAACATAATAATGGAATCAACCTAAATAAATCTAAATCAATCTAAGATATGATGTGAAATATTCTAAGATGTATTACTAAATATTTCCTTATTTCTAACACTTATCATTCATTGCCAAATATGAGACACTCAATTGTGAAACTTGATTATTTATGGTCCTTGATATTCTATTTGCCAAGGGTAGGCTTTCCGGAAAATAGAGGAACTTTCATTCTCGTAGTAATTTAATTGACATTTTCATGCATAGAATGGCTGTTCCTAGTTTATTTCTAGTGAAATATTTTTCACTATAATTTTTAATTGTGAAGCTGACTATTTGAGGCCTTGGATTTTGTTTCAGTCCTGTTGATTATTTAATGCAAAGATGAGAATGTTGTATTCGATGTATACTCATCAAGATGGGATTAGGAATTAATACATTGGGGGAGGAACTCGGGGTAGCACCTATTGTGAAAAAGATGGCAGTCTCACATTTGTTTTGCCATTTAACAACAATGCATCATCTGATATAAATAGCTGACCTCACGGGCTAAGGCTTGGTTGTTGCTGTTGTTGTTTGGGTTGATATTGGATGTCTAGTCTTGATAAACTTGGGTTCAAATTCTATGCTTGCCTGATGTTATGAGAAGTTTTTAAGAGGATCTCATGTTTCCTTTCTCTTCCTCCCCTCTTTCTTCCTCTTTCCCTCCCCCACCCAATTTTCAGCATATGACATCAGCCTTGTGATTTAGTTCTACTTCTCATGCATATTTGTCAATGGGGATCAAAATTTAAATGGTCAATGTTGGATTCCCATTTGTTTAACTGATGACCATGAATTTGCGATGTTGACAGGAGGCTTTCTGATTTCAAAAATCATGAATCAGACATTGCAACTTCTGTTTCTATTCAACTGGCTGATTTTGGTTCCTTCACAACTACTTCAATTCAACTCTTACTTTCACAGACACAGACCCTTGCTTGGAGAACACGGATTATGTCAATAGAAGGTTTTTCTCAACCACTTTCCACACATTTTTATTGAATGCTTTTCTATCACCTTGGCTGTAAACTGAGATCTAACAGCATTGTTCTCTAGTTGTGACATATATATCCATTCATGGCCATTCTCCTAATAGCTAAGATATTAGGAGTGTTCAAAGATTGATTTTTATACTATCGTTGGTTCATTGCTTGTCAAAATGAATAAAAATTCTTGTCATTCCATGTCAAAATGAATAAAATTCTTTTCTTCTTTTTCTCCTTCATAGTATTGTTTATATCCTTCAAAGTATATGAATTCCATTCTCGAGTCATGCTTTACCTTCATTGAAATATTAATCATTAATGAGTTGCATTATAAGTGTGGTTATTTCATCACGAAGGAGAGTATGTTTCATATACATGTTGCTATACAATTTCTATGCAAATTTTTAACTATGGCTAGAGGAATCAGGTGGTTAGGAGGGTATATATTCTTTATATTTGTGGTTGATTTGAAGAATGTGTGCATATTTGAGATCATACGACTTTTGGTAAGTCTGCCCTGATGCTTTTCATCATTAATTGAACAGGTTCACGAACCTTCCCAGGGCCAATGTTTGTGATTAAGATTTCTAGAAATCCGGAGGTATGTACAA
Organism: Dalbergia cochinchinensis; assembly: GCA_031216125.1. Lineage (NCBI taxonomy): Eukaryota > Viridiplantae > Streptophyta > Magnoliopsida > Fabales > Fabaceae > Dalbergia > Dalbergia cochinchinensis. Next base: position 30,066,282 of record CM062371.1, read on the forward strand.
ATCCATTGTCCTTTCCCTTTAAAACTTATGTATGTGTTGAAAATTTGAATTTTTGTTAATATGAACTTTAAAAGTAATATATAGCATTAAATAAAGGAAAATATATATTAATAATACTAATAACAAATATTGAAAAAATGAGTGCCGATAAATTATTCAATAATTTAGTTGAGGTATACAACATATCGAGTGAGAGTAGTGAATAATTTTGAGAGCGGGAGAAGCAAACTTAACCATTAAATCATTCATGAATAGTTGAGCCATGTGACTCTATTGTAATTATTAATCTTGACTATCCATATATAGTTTAATAGTTAATATCAACTCTCTCTCTCTCTCTCTCACACACACACACACATAAAGTTTAGTTCATTGAGATGATTGCTCTTATTTAATTCTATAAGCCTTAACCATTTTATGTTTGTTTTGTTATTAGGTTGGTTTGTCGGTTGTGGTTTCTCCTTTGATTAGAATACATAATGAAACTGGATTTTCAATGGAACTTCAATTCCAGCGATCTGAGCCAAAGGAAGATGAGTTTGCATCTGTGGTGTTAAAACCAGGGGATTATATTGATGATTCCATGGCAATGTTTGATGCCTTAAACTTCTCTGGGGGAGTAAAGAGGGCTTTAATGTCTTTGAGTGTTGGTATGCACTTCAATCCACTGTGGTTTTATTTACCTGGAAGTTCTAGCATTACTTTTGACATATTTAATATTGTTCATATTTTGATAAATTGTGTTTTACGATGTGGAAGGTGAATATGATTGTGTCTTCCTGCTCGTTTTATTGTTAGCTCTTCTGTCATGGTTGATTTTGCTGTATTTTTTCGCTTTCATGTTCAAATTTTGTTTGTGCAATTTCAGTTTTAATGCTGATTTATACTTCATCTAATTTTACCAGAATTCACGATGAAATCTTGGATTAAATTCCTTTTGATGATGGAGAAGTAAAGGAAGAGGAGGGATTTGGGGTGTGGAAATTCAAACAATAGGAAAGGATAGGGTGTCTAAGGTAGGCAAGAACAATGGTCGAAAGGTTATGGGAGGGTTGGAATATTCTGTGTCTGCAGAAATTCCCTAGTTATTTTCTTTCTTTTCATGCATTTTCTGTGAAATTCAATCTCAACAGAATGCTAACTTTACTTGGAAGTGGCTAGTCTCCATTTAAGGCCTAGTAAGGTTGTCCATAACAATTCAGTACCAGAGCTGCTCTAGGGAGCTCAAGAAAGAATGGAAGGCGGTATGGAGTGAATTGAAAATTTTGCTAGATAAGTTGGAGAGGCAGCTTCTGGATCAACAAAAAAGATTCAAGATCCCTATGTCTAAAAGAGATGATTCTTATGGTTGATTGTTGATCAATTCTGTACAGTACTTCATTGCAATGGGTAGACTGGATTGAGAGAGTTATTGGCAAGTTTGAGTGCTGTTAGATTGAGCTGGAATCTGTTTTTTCCAGTGGGTTTGTGCAATGCACATGCCATTTGTTTGACCTTCATGAAAGCCATCATCAAACATTTATGATCTGAATCAGCCTAGCTGGGTCTGGGATGTGGAACTAGATCAATTAGAGGTACAAAACAAAAGTGAAGATGCAGGCAAAGAGATTAAGAACTGCCATAGACCATCTCTTTTGAAAGCTTAAGTTGTTAGGTAGAGGAACATGAATTATTTTATATTTAACATGCCCCATCATGCATATGCCCAATGGGCTTGAAATGTGGATAGTGCACATACCTACTAAGGCTCATTAATTATAGGACCTGTCAAGCTGTTATCAAACTCGAGTATTTAGGTAAACTCGTTAAGTCATGACAAATTCGAATCATAAACTCGACTCATAGACTCTACATACTTGAAAAATATTGCTTAAAACATATATCTTAGTAACTAAGTACAATTAAATAATTTTTTTAATTAATATTGAGGAATTTTAACCTCAACCAGATAAATTGAATAAATATCATAAAATATAGCCTAATAAATGTCTTAGTTTTTTAACATGCTATACTCCATACGCATGTATTATTTTGTAGTTAACAACAAATAATCAAATAGTAACAAATAGACAAAATAGGCTAAATAAAACTAATAAATATTGCATAAGATGAAAAAAAAGTGACAAATATTTTTCATTTGGATAGTAAAATCAAGCATAAATCTAAACTCGTTAGTAGAATCTAGAATTTACCGCATTTGTTAGATTTTAAAAAGTCGCACAAGTTTGACAAAGTTTATGTACCAATTATCTTTTTTTTTTGTGGTAAGATCATAAATTCGTAAGAGTTTAAACGTTAACTCGAGTGTTTAATAATTATAGGCTTAGTTACTATCAATATCAAATTTCAGAAGGAAGATAGGGCATAGAAAGGCCAAAGTAGCCCACCATTGCCACAAACCTGATATCTCTTGTTGTCTGCCCATTCATCCATTGGTGGCTTGTAAGACAATCCCAGCTGAGTTGTAGTGCTAGTGTTTTGTATTGAAGAGGTAGAACATACTAGAGAGGCTGAGATCGCATCTCTATGTAGTCATTGTGAAAGGGTAGGAGGGGAAAAGAAAAAGGGGAAATATATTTCATTAGAGAAGACATTGGTCAAGGATATGTGGCAAGCATGAATGCAAGAGTAAGGGTGGCAATAGAATTTCCCTGATTGTGCCCTCTTCTAGCAACATGAAAGATAAGCTACACATGGATATAAGGATGTTGGAATGGATGAGCAGTCCCTCTAGACATGATAGAATTGGGAATGAATGCATCAGAGAGATGGCTAGGGTTGCACATATTATAGAGAAGATTGTAGAATCTTGCTTTAGGTGGTTTTGATATGTATGGAGGGGACTTGTAGATGCCCTGGTGAGGAGGGTGGATCAAATGGAGGATAGTCCTATAACTAGAGATAGTGGGAGACATAGGAAAACTATCAAGAAAACATTAGAGGAGAAGTAATTGTTAATGGTTTAAACATAAATATGATATATATTTTGGCGTCGTTTGATCCATGTAGCTGGTCCCACCTAGTGGGACAAGGCATTGTTATTGTTTTTGGAGGAGTTGTGCTTTCTTTTGACCTAATGGGCCTTGCCTAATTGAATTCGGCTAAGAAAGGGGCCGTAGAGAGGAAAAAAAAAAATAGGGCTTAGATATGAAAAATGGACTAATTTCCAAAAGCAATCAGCCTGGTAGGACCAATACAAGGGAGGTTGGGCCACGACTCAATCTGGTTGCAGTAACTAAGAAGGGTGGCCCTAGCCCAGCCCAGCAGGCATCAAGTCTATATCCAATGATATTGAGACAAACATCACATCATTTTGCTCAAAATTTGTGTTCCATAGCAGCTATGTGAAATTGAAATTGCTCAAAATTTGCATTCCATAGTAACTAGGAAAGCTATGTGAAGGTACCTGATGCAAACTTACGAAAGGGACTGTGACCATTGGTTTAACTGGGAGCGCCGTTGCAGTATATACAGTGCTGTTGAATAGATCCCTCCATTGTTCAGGATGAATTTCAAATGGTTGCTGATAGGGACCTGGTTTTTTAGGATAAGAATGGGAAGAAAACATCTGTATATTACTAATGTTGAAATTGAGAGTTTTAGATGGTGGAGGAAGAAAAGAGAAAGGAGAATAGAGATTCAATAAGATGAAAGTATATTTGATATATTGTGATGTGACAATACAATGAGCTAATCTTATTTATAAGCTAAAGATAAAATCTAATCATAAAGACGGAGTGAACCTAAATAAATCTAAATCAATCTACGATATGATGTGAAATATTCTAAGAAATAATGGAGATATTACTAAATATTTCCTTATTTCTAACACTCCCCCTCAAGCTAAAGCTTACTAAGCTTAAGCTTGTTACAATTAAAGCTTTGAAATATATAACTGATCTCTATTGAAGATTAGCAAGGCAACTCAAAGATGCTAAATATGTCTGAAAAAGATAACACAACAAGGTAGCTGGAATGAATATCAGCTTGAACAGCTTGTTGGATAATTGCATGACAAGGAAAAGAAGAGACACACACAGCTATCAATACTGGAAGAGACGCAATGAAGGCGGTAGAAATTCCCTATACATGCAACAATAGATCGCAAGAACAACATATGGAAACCTTGAACAATTGAAAGATTGGAGATCTAAAGCCAAAAGAGCATATCACCATCATGACTGAGCGAAGACAAATATCCTAATCGGTATGATTCACAATGGAAGGATGGTGGGAAGCACAACCAAATATTTATTACTCACAGTCATGGGTCACAAAAGGACAAGGGCAGAAGCGGCATTTTCCAAAACACAATGTTTGCAAAGTGCATGGTTGGAGAAATGGTGGATAGATCCGAAAAGGGCAAGGCATCGCGAGTACAACGGTGGTGGAGTCGGCCGGTTTGGTTGCCGGACGCGCCTCCACGTGCGGCAAAGGCAGAGGCCCGTGAACAGTACAATGGAAAGCAGCAGCGATTAGCTGGTCTCGCAAAGAGAGAGAATGAGCGTGAGAGCGCGTGGTTATTGAATCGAGGACACGGTCGCTAGGGGTGGTTCGCGCAGGAGGAGGCGAGCATGGTGGTGGGCTCGTCGGCCGATATTAACACTGAGAAAGGCCGCCGGAGGCAGTGGCAGGTGGTGAATAATGGTTTTCTAACTCCTGGAATTGACACACAGCAGAGGGAAGTGATACTGCCGGAGGGGTTGACACAATGGGAAGAAGAACGGACAGGTTGCCGGAAGCATAAACCGGCGCCGGGAAAAGTAGCCGGTGGCAGTGGCAGGTGGTGGAATAGTAGGGGACATAGTCCAAGTGAGTTCCAATACCATGTTGAAATAGTTCCAATACCACGATGGTGGGATAGCATAGAATGATGGATACACGTCATGGTGGATGGTACCGTTCTGATACCATGTTGAAATTGAGGGTTTAGGAAGAAAAGAGAGAGAATAGAGATTCAATAATATGAAAGCATATTTGATATATTATGATGTGATAATACAATGAGATAATCCTATTTATAAGCTAAAGATAAAATCTAATCATAATGATAGAATCAATCTAAATAAATATAAATCAATCTAAGATATGATGTGAAATATTCTCAGATATAATGGAGATATTACTGAATATTTCCTTATTTCTAACAACTGACAAGAGACTGAATTCCAGTGGGGAATTAGCTTTGGATCATGTATACAAGTGACCAAAATGGAAATGAAAGTAGCCTGGGCAATTAGAGGAGTCCTTCACCCTCCCTACCAGTTTTGTTAAATATCGGCCATGGCGGCGCCATGGCGTGGCGGAATTTGAGGGTGCCGCCATGTGAAAGTGAATGGCGTGGCGGAATGGTGTTGTTGGCATGGCGGTCGCAAGTTAGGTGGTGCCATGGCGGAAGTGTGGCAGCCATGGCAGAAAATGCCAAAAAAAACCCATTTTTCTTAAATTCAGAGAGTATTTTTGGGATTTTTGGGGCTCTGTCTCTCTTTTCTCTGAGTTTCACAGACACACGCTCTCTTCGTCTCTCAACTTCACCTCTCATTTCTGCTCTTCTTTGGGACGCCACAGCTGGCGGCGGCAGCTCACCAGGTAAGGTCCTCCTCCTCGTGCTCCTCTGATCTGTTTTCTTCCTCCTCTTGTCGTGGAACCAAGCTCTCACTGTCTCCCTCACACATGAGCTCCCTCCCTGTCTATGCGCTGCCGCCGATTCTGCCTCCTCCCAAGCCTGCGCTGGCCGTCGCACAACCTCCGGCTGCCGGTCTCCACCGTTCGCGTTTGCCTCTGCCTTTGCTATTCACAGTCTCTACTTCTTTCTTTTTTATTTTGGGGAGGTCAGATATTCAGATCTGATTTTATTCCTCTCTCTTTGGTTTTGCATGGCTTGGTAAGTGGATCTTTGACACGTGTATGGGTTATTTATTTATTTTTTTAATGTGGAGTGTGGTCCAGGCATTCAGCTTTTAGTCATATGCTGTTGGGTTATTTTTTCAGTCATTTTTCTTGGGTTTTCATTTTTATTTTTGGGTGTGGGCTGTGTGGTGTGGGCTTGTGTTAGTGTCTCTTTTTTTGGTTTTGGTAGTAAGATTAAAAACTTCTTCTGCCCCAAAAAAATAAATAAATAAATAAAAACTTCCACAAATTTTTGTCTTTAATTCTTAATTTATATTTTGTGTTGACACTATGTTTTTGTGGCTTTGATCATGGATTGCTATGTTTTTTAGTCTTTGTTTGTGATTTTGATCCTGTATTTGTGGCTTTGATTAAGTCTTTGAGGCTTTGATTATGCATTATGTCTTTGTATTTTATTTTTTTACTTGTATATATCTTTTAGTCCGTCATGACTTCCGCCATAGCCTGCAATGCCATCTGCCATATTTTTATGGCGGTTTTTTAGCTTCCCGCCATGAACCACCATCCGCCATTGACAACCTTCCTCCCTACTCATTTCCAAACTTTGCCTAACTTCTTCCACGCTACCTTTGCTCGTAGACAACAATATTCCTACTCCAAGTCCCACAAAATCCTCTTTCCCTCAACAAGCACTGTTGACTCAGCAGTTGGTTACATAAAGTATGCTCCTTACTCTCTCATCTCATATTTTCAGTAATTAATAAAACTAAGGCCCAATTTACTGATTTTGGCCCGGCCTAATATCTAATAGTTTCCATGGTCGAGATTATGGGTTTTATGTAGAAAAAAGAGAAAAGACATAACAAGATTATGATTAATTAGGGTGTGATTTTAATAAGTCTTCTAGAACCTTGAGGGTTTCTCAAAGGAAGAAAGTCAAGGGCAGTAGGGGATCAGTTGAGATTAATATGGCAACTGAAAAAGGAGTAGAGTAGGACCCTTAGTGTGAGAGAGAAGTAACAGCTTTGAGAGACAGATTTTTAGGAGTAAGATACAGCTTTTCTGCTAAGTAGTTAGGAGGATATTTATTTAATTGTTGGTAGGAAATTAGAAAGAGGAGGGAGTTAACTTTATTGGGCTTTGGAGTGAGAGAGCTACTTAGTGCTTTATCTTCTCATTGAAATTGCATTCTAATATATTTATTTACATTCACAGAAATACTTATCTTTAGTATTACTATTTGCATTTTTGTTGGCTGTTGGCTGTGTTCTATCAATTGGTATTAGAGCCCTTTCCGCGATAGCTGTGGGGGCCTTTTCGCTTGAAACGCTGCACCAATGGATAACTAGGTTGCTGAGCTGCGAACGAAGATGGATTGCATGATGCATTTGCTAGAGAAGCAGGACGATCGACGCCGACGTTGACGCGGCCGGTCAACACCACCACGACGGCAGTCAACTCGTGTGGACGCGGATGATCGTTGGATTTCGGGTTCTAGAGGGGACTAGGGGAGACACCACACCCCTTCTCCACCTTGCAGTGAGCACCATGACTCTCGGTCGAGGGACCACGATGATCGAGGCTCCCCCCAGTCCCTCATCGGCCATTCTCACCACTGGGAGCGATTGCCGTGGCCCAACCGGTACCGCAACGACGACGAGACTCCGCCCAGGCGCCGTGCTCCTGATCGACGTATGGAGGTTCCGATTTTTGTCGGCAAAGATGTGTTGGGATGGCTCGTGAAAATCTAGCGATACTTCCGCATCAACGCGATCGAAGCGGAAGAGAAGTTCGAAGTTGTCATGCTGGCTCTAGAGGGGAAGGTGCTTTACTGGTACTAGGTGTGGGAAGAGCAAACTCCATTCCCTTCCTAGCGTGGCTTCCGAGACGCCATCACAAGGCATTTTCAACCCGGGTTGGTCAAGGACCCATACGGCCCATTGCTCCATCTGAGACAAACCGGGACAGTGCTAGACTTCATTGAGGAGTTTGAAAGGATTTCGGGACCCATGCGACAGGTGGATAAGGAGATGTTGAGGGGCATTTTCATCAATGGGCTCAAAGGGGAATTAAGGGCCGAAATCAAAAGTTTGGAATTGGGCTCATTGGCTGAAGTGAAGAACAAGGTCCTTCTACTTGAAGAGCGAAACCGAGAATGGAAAGGGGGTGTGGGGCTCTCTGAACGTGGGCTGGGTCACACTAAAAGCCCAACCCCATATAAGCCCCAATTTGCACGTGCTAGAAGCGGTGGGAGTCTAGCAACTGTCTCACAAACTCAAGCACCTTCCTTACATGTCCCCACAAAGCAGACGGTAAGCACCAACCAGGGAGGAACTCGACGACTCTCCGAGGAAGAGCTCCAAGAGCGCAGTCGCAAAGGACTTTGCTTCAAATGTGGAGAGCGCTGGGACCGGGGCCATGTGTGCAAGCTTCGCCACCACTACCTCGCTTTGGTGGAGAACTCGGAGAAGGAGGACGAGTCCACGACCACTGCTGACACTGACAAGGAGGATCAAGAGCCAGAACTCACCATGAAATCGATTCGCTTCACCCTTAACAGCTTGCAAGGCTTTTCGACCTTCAACAAGTCGTTTAAAGTCCGAGGGAAAATTGGAGGTTGCTAGGTCATCGTTTTGGTGGATACAGGGGTGGAAGCAAACTTCATATCAGCCCCCTTAGTTTCTCAACTCCAACTACCAAAACGAGACTTACCTTTCATGGTGGAAGTAGGGACGGGTGAAACCCATCGTGGGTCTGGCTGATGTGAGGAGTTGCAACTCGAGATTCAGGGTATCTCCATCACCCAATCTTTCTTTGTATTGGAGCTAGGGAGTGCGGATGTGGTATTGGGTTATGGATGGATGGCTAGCTTGGGAGATAGCAAGGGTAATTTCCAGAAGTCACGACTCCAATGGAAGATGGGGAACGAATGGAAAGGCATCCAGGGTGACCTTACTCTGGGGACAACTTGTGCCTCCTGGCAAACCACGTTGAAGACACTAAAAGCTGATGGAGAAGGTTACTATGTCACCCCATATTTACCGAATCCAGTGGGAGGATCCAAACAGCAAGAAATTCCTGTCGAAACATTACCTGCAGATATTAAAGAATTGCTCGAGCAGTATGATGATATATGTCACCTTCCTGAAGGACTACCTCCCCAACGTGCTCATGATCATTCAATTAATTTGAAGGATGGGGCAAACATACCCAACATCAGACCCTACAGGTATCCATACTTTCAAAAGAATGAAATTGAAAAGATTATCAGTGAAATGTTGTCGTCAGGAATAATCAGAACCAATACAAGTTCGTATTCTAGCCCGGTTATTCTAGTACGTAAGAAGGACGGGGGATGGCGCTTTTGTGTAGACTATCGTGCCTTGAATAAGGTAACTATCCCGAACAAATTCCCAATTCCTATTATAGATGAGCTTCTAGATGAATTGGGAGGGGCTAATTTCTTTTCAAAACTGGATTTGAAATCGGGCTATGATCAAATTCGTATGAGGGATCGAGATGTGGAAAAGACAGCCTTTCGAACTCATGAAGGGCACTATGAGTTCTTGATTATGCCATTTGGGTTACCCAACGCCCCCTCCACCTTCCAAGCACTCATGAATATAGTTCTGAAACTGTGTCTGTGGCGATTTGTTTTGGTGTTCTTTGACGACATCTTAACTTATAGCAAAACAAAAGGGGAACATCGAGTACACTTGATTACAGTACTGGAACTACTGCGACAACACAAGCTTTATATTAACAGGAAAAAGTGCTCTTTTGCACAACTTGAATTAGAGTACTTGGGGCAGATGATTTCCGGCAAAGGGGTAGCAGCTGATACCAAAAAGATTGAAGCAATGTTGGCTTGGCCTGTCCCTAGTAATCTAAAAGGGCTAAGGGGATTTCTGGGGATCACTAGTTACCATAGAAGATTTGTTAGGGGGTATGGCAAAATTGCTTGGCCCTTAACTCAACTCCTCAAGGGCGACTATTTCAAGTGGAATATAGAAGCACAAGGAGCTTTTGACAACCTAAAGAAAGCTATGACCACTCTTCTAGCTCTAGCTATCCCTAATTTTGAGAAGACCTTTGTGGTTGAGACGGATGCTTCAGGCAAAGGACAGGGAGCGGTTTTGATGCAAGAAGGCAAACCCATAGCCTTCCTAAGTCAGACGCTGTTAGAAAGGGCCCAACAGAAATCAGTGTATAAGAGGGAACTCATGGCAATAGTCGTGGCTGTGCAAAAATGGAGGCATTACCTCTTAGGAAGGAGGTTCATTATACATTCAGACCAAAAGAGTTTGAAATTTCTGGTGGACCGGCAAATAATGGGTGAAGGGCAGCAAAAATGGGTTGCCAAGTTGATGGGCTTCGACTTTGAAATCAGGTATAAAGCTGGCAAGGAAAATAGGGCTGCTGATGCACTATCCCGTAGAAACAACTTTGCTGCCATTTCTTCAGTGACATTTCAGAACTGGGAAGGGCTGGAAGATGAGATACAAGCTGATGAGAAGTTAAAAGGGGTATTACAAGGCCTTATTTAGGGTACAGTGGCACATGATGGATATGAAATAAAAGGAGGAATACTATTCTACAAGGGGCGAGTGGTTATTCCTAGGAATTCATTTCGGATTCCGATAATTCTCCAAGAATTTCATGATTCAGTTTTAGGGGGGCACTTTGGATTTTTCAGAACCTACAAAAGGATCTCTGGGCTAGTTTGGTGGGAAGGTATGAGGCAGAAAATTCAGAAGTATGTTCGGGAATGTGAAGTTTGCAATAGGAATAAATATCAGACTCTATGTCCAGCTGGCGTTCTCCAACCCCTGCCAATTCCTTCCAAAGTATGAGAAGACATCTCCATGGATTTCATAGGGGGGCTCCCAAAAAGCCAAGGTAAGGATACTATCTTAGTCGTCGTGGACAGACTTTCTAAGTACGTCCATTTTTTGGGATTAAGCCACCCTTATTCAGCCACAGATGTAACAAATCTCTTTATTAAGGAAGTTGTACGATTGCATGGATTTCCTTCCTCCAGAGTGACCGATAGAGACAAGGTCTTCATGAGTTCATTTTGGGAAGAATTGTTCAAAGCAGCAGGAACTAAATTAAAGTACAGTTCAGCATATTATCCGCAAACGGATGGACAAACAGAAGTTGTAAATAGGTGATTGAAAACCTATCTCAGGTGTTTTTCCAACACTAAACAGAAACAATGGAGCAAATGGTTATCTTGGGCTGAATTGTGGTTCAATACCACCTTCCATTCTGCTGCCAACACTTCTCCTTTTAAAATTCTTTATGGAAGAGAGCCACCTACTATAATTAGAGGAGATGTAACACCCTCAGCTGTTGTTGAAGTCGACCAGCTATTGGCTGAAAGAAACTTCATCTTGGATGAATTGAAGTGGAATTTAAATAAGGCGCAGGCTAGGATGAAAGTACAAGCAAACAAAAAGAGGAGAGAAGTCGAATATGAGGTGGGAGACAAGGTTTACTTGAAGATTCAACCTTATAGGTTGAAATCATTAGCCAAGCGTGTTAATAAGCAGCTAAGCCCCCATTTTTATGGTCCTTTTGAGATCATTGAAAGGATAGGAAGGGTTGCCTATAAATTGCTCCTATCGGAAGGGTCCTTAGTACATCCAGTTTTTCATGTCTCGCTGCTTAAGAAATGCTTAGGTGCTGATGTGCCGTGTCAGCCTTTACCTCAGAATCTCACTGAGGAATGGGAGCTAAAGATCGAACCAGCTGAAGTAATGGCAACCTGAGTTAATGACCAAGGGGAAGAAGAAGTGCTTATTCAATGGAAGGATTTGCAAGAGTTTGAGAATACCTGGGAGGCGGTAGCTGACATTCAGAAGCATTATCCTCAATTCCACCTTGAGGACAAGGTGGTAGTTCAAGAAGGGGGTATTGATAGGAATAAGTCTGCTAGAACCTTGAGGGTTTATCAAAGGAAGAAAGTCAAAGGCAGTAGGGGATCAGTTAAGATTAATATGGCAACTGAAAAAGGATTAGTGTAGGACCCTTAGTGAGAGAGAGAACTAACAGCTTTGAGAGAAAGATTTTTAGGAGTAAGATACGGCTTTCCTGTTAAGTAGTTAGGAGGATATTTATTTAATTGTTGGTAGGAAATTAGAAAGAGGAGGGAGTTAACTTTATTGGGCTTTAGAGTGAGAGAGCTACTTAGTGCTCTATTTTCTCATTGAAATTGCATTCTAATATATTTATTTACATTCACAGAAATACTTATCTTTAGTAGTACTATCTGCATCTTTGTTGGCTGTCTGCTGTGTTCTATCAGGGTGTTTCGAAAATTCTTGCTTAATGTTAAAATAGGAGTTTGCATGAATTCCTCTTTTTATTTTTTCCTCTCGTCCCTAGAAGGGATAGATCTATTAAGGTTAAAGAATTTCTACCTGCTAGTCTGGTGTGCAATGTTTATAAGATCATAACAAAAGAGCTTGCTTCTAGGCTAATGGAGGTACTTTCTGATACCATTACTGAAAATCAAAGTGCTTTTATGCTAGGTAGGCAAATTTTAGATGCAACCTTCATTGCTAGTGAGGTAGTGGATGGTCCCATTTCTTTAGAAAAGATGTGTTGGTTAGAAAGGCCTTACGAAGAAGAGGAAATCCATAAGGCTATTTTAGTTTGGGGTGCTAAAACGCGCCTAGTATTGGTAACTTTACATTTGCCTTCTTTCAAGAGTCTTTGGGATATTGTTAAGCATTACCTTCTTAGGGCGTCTGCTGAGTTCTTAATGGCAAAATTGGAGTTTGCCTGAATTCTACTTTTGTTTGTTTTTTAGATGTATCAGTAATCATTAATGAGTTAAATCTAATACTCATTATGTCTTTTATAGTTATGATTCTTTTTTGCTGGTTAAGTGTGTTTTCTTTTGAAGTATCCATTTTATTTTTTGTTCTTCTGAGACAGTTGTGTCAATTGAACTTTTATCATAAGTTGATGAGGTTTACTGATTAAATTTCAGGGAACTTATTTTCAATTAGACTCAAAATGAAAATAAGAGTTTGCCTGAATTCCACTCTTGTTTGTTTTTTGGATGCATCAGTAATCAGTAACGAGTTAAATTGAATACACATTATGTCTCCTTTAGTTATGATTCTTTTCTCTGGTTAAATGTGTTTTCTTATGAAGTATCCATTTTATATTTTTTATTCTGAGACAGTTGTGTCAATTGAACTTTTATCACGAGTTGATGAGGTTTAATGATTATATTTCAGGGAACTTCTTATTTTCATTTAGACCCAAAATGACAAACGAATTGATAAATTCTGAATGCCCTCTTCATTTAGAATGGTCAACTCATGTTAAAGGTGGAAAAGCTGTTCGTCTATCTGGAATATTTGATAAATTAAACTACAGGGTTCGCAAGGCATTATTTGCAAAATCAATTGAATGTTCCTTTAGCACAGCACATTGCATCCTCAATTCTGAGGGTGAACGGGTTGCGAATATGCATTTTCTCATTCAGACAATTGGCAGAGATATCCCTGTTGCACCACCTGAAAACTCTACTTCCGTGGTAAAAAATGACAATTTACCAGTTTCATTGCAAGAGCAGAAAGAAATATATCTTCTTCCTACTGTACGGATGACCAATTTATTGCATTCTGAGATAGATGTCCTTCTAAGTGAAACAGGTAAAGAAATGCATGCTTTGAAGATTGTATTTCATTTAACCCTGAACTAACTTCTAATTTTCATTGTGGTGAAGGTCAGTTGAGTCCTGTTGGATATGAAAATATTGGAAAGCAGGCAACAATATCGTACGGTTCAACAGTTGACTTTTATGCTAATCCAGAAGTTATATACTTCACTGTGACACTAACTGCTTCTAATTCAAGTTCGAAGCTAATAAATACTGGGGACTGTGTGAAGAAGTTACTGAAGCAGAACAATGATGTCCAGCATCTGGATATAAATTTGGACTTTGGTGGAGGAAAATTTTTTGCCACCTTGAGACTGTACCGTGGGAACAGGGGAATACTGGAGGTTGTCTAGCATTTTTCATTAAAATTTAGAATTGATATTTAGTAGTGAATTTCTAAATTGCATATCGGCTCAGTTACTGTAATATCTTCTGCATCTCTGGAGCTTCTTGCAGGCTGTAGTTTTTACATCCTATTCCATAAAGAACAATACAGACTTTCCAATTTATGTTCTTGCAACTAAAAGGTGGCCTCTAACCAGGTGATTCCTACACTTCTAGACAGTTAATAAGTCAATTTCAACAATAAGCAGATGCATACTAATCTCATCTTTGCTCTATTCTTGACAAATTGGTGCTCTCCATATGCAGAATTGAATTAGACAATTTAAATTCGAACATTCCTTCAGAGCTAGGCTCACGTTTGCCTCCAAAGTCAATTAGATCGTGGTTCTTGAAGTAAGATGGATTCTTGTCCATTACTCGTTGATTTGACATTTCAATTTTGAATTTCCTGTAATTGTATGTAGAATTGTTCCAGTTATTTGGTTTCTGTTTTTTTTTTTTTCCCCTCTTGTATTGCTTTGTTTATCCAGATCCAAAAGGGTGCAACTGAAATTGCTTGAGGACCATACATCTGAGGCACTGCTAGACCTGGATTCTTTATCAGGCCTTACGGAAATAAGCTTCAAGAAAGAAGAAGGATCTGGGATTAAATCTGTAACAAAGCTTGGGGTGTCTACTGGTCCTTCTTCAGCAGAATTTTGTGTGCCTTCACAGTTGGTGATGTTAGTTCCACGATATGTTATTTGTAATGAATCAGAAGGATGTATCACTGTTCGTCAATGCTATTTGCAGGTATCCTCTCAGCACATAGCAGTTTAAGAGAGTGTGTGTGTGGTGTGTTTTTCCTGTGATGTGTTAATAATTTAGCTATCTGTGAAGCATGAGGTGGCAGGTGTTATCTCCATTGAAAGTAAACAGCGAATGCCTCTACAGCTGAAGGAAGGGTTTAGCAAGACAAGAGAGTTCAGTGTATTTGAGCATTTTATCAGAAAGCACAGAAGTTCCGATGACAATTCTTTATTATATATTCAGATTCAAACAAATGAGCCTGGATTGGGATGGTCAGGGCCAGTGTGTATAGCTTCACTTGGACATTTTTTCCTTAAATTCAGAAAACAACCTAGTGAAGTGGCAATATCGGATGGCAGGATGACACAATTTGCAGCTGTTCATGTGGTAGAAGAAGGTTCTACTCTTGTTTTGAGCTACTACAAGCCACCAAATTTGAGTCTGCCTTACCGAATCGAGAACTGTTTGCATAATATATTAATAACATACTATCAAAAGGTTGTAGAATAGTTCTTTTAGTTTTGCATTTTTAATCTATCGTTCACTATGTTTTATTTCTGCTCCTTACATCAATGAATAAATTTCCAGGGTTTTTTGGAGCCTGAGATTCTTGAACCTGCAAAGAGTACAGATTATGCCTGGGATGATTTAACTCTTCCACGTAGACTGGTTGTTCGCATTAATGGTGCTCATTTGAATCTTGCTACATATTCTTTTCTTCAATTTATTCTCAATAGCGGCAATGCTAGGATAGTGCTTCTACTTCAGATAAAATGATTCATGAAATCTTAACAAAAAATTTGCAATATAGGGTGTGTTTGGTCAAGGGATAAAAATGGGGGGTAAGTTTTCATAGATGAACTCCACGGGTTAACGCATGAAGCTTATCCATGAAAACTTACTCCCCATTACCCTTGAACCAAATACATTCTCAAGAATATTGGTTATTGACATAGTTAAGTTGGAATGAATTAATTCCCTGATCACTATAAATGTTACTAGCCACTCAAGTGTCTAATGTACTTAAGTTGGATTTCCCCCCTTTTTATGTGCTTTCCTAAATCATGATTCTACGTTGGTGTTTTTCCACATAAAAGATTTTAGAGATGCAACTTGAAGTGAATAGTCTGGTCTTAAATTTCTTGTGATAAATTAGGTACAAAATATTACACTTACAAGCTTCTATGAGCCCACTCCTTTAGTTGTGTTAGAAATAAAAAAAATATATATCTTCAACATATCTTAGAATATGAAGTATCCTTGATGATGGTTGAGTAACAGAGAAAGAGAGAGAGAGAGAGTCACATGAGGAATCCTTGTTTCAACTACACAACGGAGAGAGAATATATACACACTTTGCAATAAATACATAATAATTACAAATATATATTTTTTGTAATTACCAATATGATATTCCAAATTACAGATATTTACAGATTCTAATACTCCTCCTTAAGCTGGGGCATATAGATCATATGCACCTAGTTTGCTACATAGGTAACTTATTCGAGGATCTCTCAATGATTTGGTGAGAACATTTGCCAATTGATCATTTGAATTGACAAAGCTTGTGGTGTCTCCAAATAGAATCTTCTCTTTGAGGAGTTGTTTAAGCCAAATAAGTTCACATGTGGTTGAGGCGATGGTACAGTACTCGACCTCGACACGGTGGTACTCGACCTCGGCACTAAACCCTGCAACTACAGTTTGCTTCTTACTCTTCCAGGATATGAGATTGCTTCCAATGAGTATACAATATCCGGAAATGGAACACCTACGAAAAGGGGATCCTGCCCAGTCTGCATTAGAATACCCAGCTATCTCAGTATGCCCCTTATCTTTGTAAATAAGGCCCTTCTCTTATGCTCCTTTGGCATACTTCAAAATTCGAATAACAACATTCCAGTGAGCTTCACATGGTGAGTTCAGGAATTGGCTAACCACACTTACCACAAAAGAAATGTCTAGACGAATAATTGTGAGAAAGTTCAATTTCCCAACTAATCTCCTATATCTCCCAAGGTTAGATAGTGGCGCCCATTGATTTGGCAAAAGCTTGACATTAGGATCCATAGGAGTATCAATAGGTTTTACAGCAAGTAAACCTATTTCCTCTATAATGTCAACAACATATTTGCTCTGAGAGAGGATTATGCCATCTTTGGACTGTGCTACTTTCATGCTAGGGAAGTATTTGAGTTTGCTAAGATCTTTGGTCTGGCAGTGATTGCATAGGTGTTGTTTGATTTGTGCTATGCCATGAGTGTCACTTCAACATACACAACTAGATAGGTGTAACCTCTTTGAGTATGACGATAAAACGCAGAGTGATCAGTTCCATTCTGAACCATACCAAATTGCTAAATCATAGTGGAGAGCCTTCTAAACCAAGCTCGAGGAGACTGCTTAAGATCATACAATGATTTTCGAAGACGACAAACAAGACCAGAAGACTCCCCTTAAGCAACAAACCCAAAAGGTTGCTTCATATAAACTTCTTCCTCAATATCACCATGGAGGAAAGCATTTTTAATATCCAACTGATGAAGAAGCAAACAACGCAATGTAATCATAGAGAGAAACAGACGAACAGAAGCCATCTTGGCAACAGGGGAGAAAGTATCACCATAATCCAAACCAAATATCTGAGTATACCCTTTGGCAACAAGACTAGCCTTAAGTCAATCATTTTGGCCATCACCTTAACCATACAAATCCATTAACAACCAACTACGGATTTTCCCGGAGGGAGAGACACCAGTAGCTAAGTACCACTGTCTTGAAGTGCACACATCTCATCAATAATAGCTTGTCTCCAACCAGGATGGGAGAAGGCTTCACTGTAGTCTTAGGAATAGACACAGAAGATAGGCAAGTATAATGCCTAGAAAATAAACGGTGATAACTCAAAGTAGTATAGTGGGGAGACGGGTTACAAGTGGAATGAATACCTTTACGTCGCCCAATGGGATGATCAATTACAACGGGAAGGACCAGAGGCGATGGAGGATTGGGGTTTCCTTATTCAATATTATTTCATGATTATTTCCTTATTTAATTAGGACTTGGGTGATAGTATTATTATAAATACGGGTAGGTGTTTGTTTCTTGTTCTAAGAATTCGTAAATATTATAATTAGTATATCAATCATGTATTTAGGAAAATAGAATATTCTTATATTTCTGTAGATATTTTGTACCTATTTCTTAGAGTCTATATACATCATTCTTCGTTGTATAGTTGAAACATGGATGCACATATGTTTTTCTCTCTGTTCCTCTTTATCTTAACATGGTATCTAGAGCCTAAGAGAGAGAGAGACAACCCTAAACCCGTGCTGTTAGGAAGACCCATTGTCCTTCAAAGAAATTTTTTCTGAAAACCATTTTTCCTTTAGGTTATTGATATCTCCTTCCTACCCTATCATCCCTCCATAGCAACATTTTTCTAGCTTGCTGTGTGTCCATTTCGATAGCCCTACACCCATTGTTCGTGGCGGCATCCCACCCGTCGACTACTTTTCCGTTGCAAATTCCGACCACTGACCTCTCCATCATCCATTTGTCCTTCTGCAAGCAAAGAAACCCCTAATCACGTCCTCATCCAAGCCTCCACGTGCTATCATGCGCGTTACACGTGTTTTGCCGCCAAGCACTTCGCTGCTACTCTTTGCCCCATGTGGCGACTGGTGACAAGTTCAATGGCTTCTCCGGTAGCCGCCGAACCATTCAGCTCGCCTTGCCATCGTTGTTTTCAATCTGCCATCGGCTTCATCATTCATGCATTGTGTGGTCATTAGCTTTTTGTAGTTTCCACTTTTACCCCTATTTTGTGCCCCGTTGCTGTTGGCTTCTCCTCGGGTGCTTTCAATGATGTTTAGACAACTATGCCTCTAGCATTTGTCAGTGCGCCTCTATCTGGTACCCAACTTCATCAGTCTAGACCATTCTCGCCCACCTGTGCTGATTTCTTGACATGTTATGCGTGACGCTGGGACACTTGTTCCACTGCCTTTGTAGCATACGCTGGTAATCCTTATGCTTGTCTCTCTCGATCTACCTCTGCTTGGGTCCTTGATTATGCTAAAATTGACCATATCTCTGGTAATAGAGCTTTATTTTCCATGATCTCAACTAGTTGTTTACCCACTATCACCTTAGGCAATAGTTCTTACACACAGTCTTAGGGGGTTGGCATGGCTCATCCCTTTCCTTCTTTGTTAGTCGATTTTGTCCTTTATATTCCTGGTTCTCCATTTAATCTCCTATCTGTCCGTCGTTTGACTCATTCTCTTAAATGTATAATTTCCTTTATTGAAGACTCTGTCTTTATGCAGGACCGGAGCTCGGGTCGGATGATACCGAATGTGAGTCTGATGGCCATTATTAGCTCTCATCTCCACCTCGTGTTTGCTCTCTGACCACAAATCCTCTGACCCTTCATACTCAATTAGGTCATCCTAACCTTGCCAAACTAGAGAAAATGGTGCCCAACCTATCCAAGTTGTCCAATTTTCCTTGTGAGTCTTGTCAGCTTGGGAAACACACTCGTAGTACATATCCAGATGGAGTTAGTAGTCGTGCTACATCTCCTTTTGCTTCGGTTCATTCTAATGTTTGGGTCACAGTCATATTGTATCCAATTTTAGGATCACGATATTTTGTTACCTTCATTGATGATTATTCATACTGTACTTGGATATTTTTAATGTCTAATAGATTTGAGTTGTTTTCTATACTTCAAAAATTTTATCATGAAATTAACACTCAATTTAGTGTTCCTCTTCATACTTTACGTGGTGACAATGCTAGGAAGTATTCATCTCATGAATTCCAAAATTTTATGGCTTCTCATGGTATTCTTCACCAAACCTTTTGTGCTTATACCCCTCACCAAAATGGGGTTGCTGAGCGCAAAAACCGCCGCTTGATTGAAACAACTCGTACTTTTCTCCTTCAAGGTCATGTTCCTTTTCGTTATTTTGGGGGGAAGTTGTTCTTGCTACCTGTTACTTGATTAATTGCATGTTGTCCTCTGTTTTAGGTAACCATTGTCCTCACTGTCGTATTTCCCCATGAACCACTATATTCCTTTCCTCCACATGTTTTTGGGTCCACTTCTTTTGTCTGCAACCTTATTCTTGGTCTTGACAAACTCTCTACTTGGTTCTCAAATGTGTTTTCCTTGGATATACTAGGTCACAAAAGGCTTATTGTTGTTCTCCTCCTACTCTACGTTGTTATCTCGTCTCTGCAGATGTCCTCTTCTTTGAGTCACCTATTGTACCCCTTCACTTACACCTAAGATCTTACCCCTTCCTCCTCAACTGTTGCCTACTGAACCTATAGTCTTGCTACCCTTTCTTGTCCCAGCACCTTTTCCCTTAGCTCGCCCAATTCACATTTACCATCGTCACGTCCTAACTTGGCCGCTATCCGAGCCAAATGCCCAACCCCCCGCCGCCCCTAGACCCACTACCAACCTTGGAGCCTGTCCACGACGCTGTGGACTCACCTTTGACATCGACTCCTACACCGAATCCGGCCTTGCTTCCTAGGCTTGACCTTCCCATTGCTCTTCATAAAGGTATCTGTTCTGCACGTAACCCATCTCCTCATTATGTTGCTTGAAGTTATCATTATTCATCTTCTTTGCATTATGCTTGTTTTTCTTCTTTGTCTATCCTTAAATCTCCAAGTGAAGCCTTAACTCATCCAGGGTGGAGACAAGCTATGATTGATCAAATGTGTGCACTTCAAAGTAGTGGTACTTGGGAACTGGCCTCTCTTCCTCCAAGTAAATTGGTAGTTGGTTGCCGACGGATTTATATTGTCGAAGTGGGTCTTGATGGTGCTATTGATCACCTCAAGGCTCATCTCGTTGCCAAAGGGCGCATTCAGATCTTTGGTTTGGATTATGGTGACACATTCTCGCCTGTTGCCAAGACGACCTCCATTCAACCTTTTTTTTTTTTTCTAGGGCTGCTATGCATCATTGGTCACTTCATCAACAGGATATTAAGAATGCCTTTTTGTATGGTGATTTATAGGAAGAAGTCTATATGCAGTAACCTTCGGGTTTTGTTGCACGGGGGGAGTCTTCTGGCCTTCGGGTTTTGGTAGATTTTCCCACTGTGGTTTAACAGTTTGGTATGATTTGGAGTAAAGCTGATCACTCTGTTTTTTCGTCATACATTGCAAGGTTGTATCTATTTGATTGTGTATGTAGATGACATTGTCTTTACCGATAGTGATAATCATGGCATAATGCAAGCCAAACAACATCTAAGAGTGTGTTTGGTTTGGCGTTTGCATGCTGAAATGCAAGTTGAAATTTATTGAATGTAGAGCTTTACTGTCTGGGTATTCATTGGTTGTTCAACTCTGATGGGATTTTGGGTCTGAACCCACGTTCAACCCAAAGCAACAATATGGTGCTTTTCCATTGCATTTTGATGCTAAAAATTTAAAAGTTGGAATTTTATTTTTATTTCTCATGATTAGCCCTTTACATGAGTTGACACATAAAGCACATGCAAGGTAG
Source organism: Dalbergia cochinchinensis (assembly GCA_031216125.1). Classification (NCBI taxonomy): domain Eukaryota; kingdom Viridiplantae; phylum Streptophyta; class Magnoliopsida; order Fabales; family Fabaceae; genus Dalbergia; species Dalbergia cochinchinensis. The sequence continues at coordinate 30,087,491 of CM062371.1, forward strand.
ATACAATTCGGGAGCTAGTTTCAAAATTTGTTGAGCTTGTGAACTATCTTGTTTAGTTAAAATACTAATTTAAATATTTTTATGCACTTTTTTTGTATAGGTATTTGTTAATTTTTTTTTTATAATTTAATACTAACAATAACAATTATTCTCATATCTTAAAATAATTTTATTTGTAATAATATTAATATAGTTTATTTAAATATTTAAAAGATTAAAATAAAGGAATGACATTAAAAAGTATAATATAAAATCCATGGCCTTTTTAGTAATTTACATTCAAAAGTGATTTTGATTAATGTTATCTAAACAATATTCATTCTAACATACTCACTTTTGATAAAATTTCCAAATATTTGACATTGATATCAATTCATTTCTAATCAAAATCAATTCTACAAAATCATGGTGCAAACTCCTGTTTGCAAACTCTAATCCAAACACACGCTATGTCATCACTTTCAGACCAAAGACCTCAACAAGCTCCATTATTTCTTTGGAATTGAAGTGGCACAGTCCAAAGATGGTATAATCCTCTCACAGAGAAAGTATGCTATGGACATCCTAGAAGAAACAGGCTTATTTGGTGCAAAGGCGGTTCATACTCCCATTGATCCTAATGTCAAGCTCTTACTAAGTTAGGGGGAGCCATTATTTGATCTAGGGAAATACAGAAGATTGGTTGGGAAATTGAATTACCTCACTGTCACTCGTCTAGATATCTCTTTTGTGGTGAGCATAGTGAGTTAGTTCCTAAACTCACCATGTGAAGGTCATTGGAATGCAGTGATTCGCATTTTGAAGTATGTAAAGGGAGCACCTGGAAAATGTCTTATGTATTAGGATAAAGGGCATACCGAGAGAATCAAGTACTCAAATGCTGATTGGGTAGGTTCCCCTATTGATAGACATTCCATGTTTGGCAATTGTATACTTCTAGGAGACAATCTTATTTCTTGGAAAATAAGAAGCAAAATGTGGTTATAAATTCTAGTGCTCAAGCTGACTATCGTGCCATGGCATCTACCACATTTGAACTTATTTGGTTGCAGCAACTTCTTAAGGAACTTCAGTTTGGGGAGAATAAGCATATGGCACGTGTTTGTGATAATCAAGCTGTACTGCACATTGCCTCTAATCTAGTTTTTCATGAGAGAACCAAACACATTGAGGTTGATTACCATTTTATCAGGACAAAGATTCTATCCGTTTATATCACCACAAGTTTTGTGAAATCAAATGATCAACTGGCAGATGTTCTTACCAAGTCTTTAAGGGGACCTCATAAGGTACCTATGTAATAAGCTTAGTGCATATGTTCTATATGTTCCAGCTTGAGGGGGAGTGTAAGAATCTGTAAATATATTAGGATATCAATCATGTATTTAGGAAAGTAGAATATTCTTTTATATCCATAAATATTTTGTATTTGTTAGAGTCTATATATACCATTCTCTGTTGTGTAGTTGAAAGATATGGATTCACACATGTTTTTCTCTTTGTTCCTCTTTATCTCAACACTTGTAACACACCATATCACACCACATAATATCACGCCACATAATAGCAATATATTTTCATATTATCTAGAATTGTTATTCCTCTCTCTCTATTTTTCCTTTGCTATCTAAAACCCTTAATTTGAACAAGTTGCAATACTCTAGTAATCTTTAACAATGTTATATTGATGTTGGGCTTCATTATTTGGATACACAATTATCTCATCATAGACATAAGAAAGAAATATCGGCATGGTACGATTGCATTGTTTAGTATTTATTATTTGGGCCCCTCTTGTTTCAGCATGTAGGTGTATCTGAAGCCTGAAGTAGGATAGTGGTGCAAAAGTGGTTAATTTTAAAAGCTAATGGCACTTTTGATTTCTCTTGTAGATAGCCTTCAATTGCAAGAAATTAAATTGGATAAGGTGCGAGCATGGAAACCTTTTTACAAACTTGGTCAACAAAGAACATTGGCTCCACATTTGCTTTTAGACAAAAGGTCAAGAGATCGTGGCATGGACATGGGAAAAGTGGGGTATGAAATTTATGCAGAGGGAACAACCCGAGTTTTGAGAATTTGTGAGGTCTCTGATAGTTTCAAGAGAGATACAGTTCTTGATTGGTGTGCAAAAATTGAAGTTAGGGTTTCACGGTTTGCTGTTCACCTACTTGAGCATGTAAAACAGGTATTCTTCCTTTCCTTGAGTGGTTGAATCCATCAATCGTTAATAATGTTGTAGCTGCATTTTTCGTGTTTGTAATTTATAATTTGCTAATGTGAGTGTAGTTTGTGAAATTGAGTAAAAATATTTTAGTTTTGGAACTAAAACATAGATTGCTCCCTATTTTTTCAGATCAATCTGAGTGTTTCACGTTTGGACTGGGCTAGTAAGTCTGTCCATCCAAAAATAGTAAAATAAAAATAAAAAAGGGCATTTCACTTGTATCTATGATCAACTGTTTCACACAGATAATATATCAGAGGCTCATTTTCAAACTCTGCCATTATAAGCGTGATTTTGAACCTTTTTACTGTCATTAACTGTGCTGCTCTAGGAAAAGGCTATAATTTTTCCTAGTCTATCTTTTCTTTTTTTTTTTTCACTTGCTAGTTCCTACTGTTATTGCTAAGCTACTATTTTTGAAGGATGGAGATGGGAATGAGCTGCAAGATTTCACTCCATTTGCTGTTGCGAAATTTGGGAATCTGCACATAGTTACTGTCTCTAATAATCACGAGAAATGTAACCAGTACAGTGTAGAGGTACTATGATTAAGATTGTGCAGGAAATTTTTTTATTTGAATAGTTTGTTGACCATATCCTATTAATTATTGATCCAGGATGTGAATTTTGAGCTTAAGTGGAATGGAGCTCCTTTCGCATCAATGCTTCGTAGACATCAACTAGATTACTGTGACTCAAATGATAGTGTACTGAAGGTTGTTTTTATTCTACTTACATCCAGTCCCAACATTAGACAATTTAGATACTCATCAATTTTTCTTCAGGTAAAGTTGGATCTCGTTTTTTTCTCACTTTTTTAAATTCCTTTTTGGGTTCTGTTTCATGCTACTTTTTGACTAATAGAAAACAATATTATTCAGTTATAGGGTTAACTTTTACTATCAAAATATCCATATGTGAATTGGTTGTACTCACACGTGATTTGAGATTTTGGTTTGTGTAGCCAATTGATTTGAACCTTGATGAAGAGACATTAATGAAAATTGCTGCATTTTGGAGAACTTCTCTTAGTGACTCCGAGAGTCAGCGGTTTTACTTTGATCATTTTGAAATCCATCCAATAAAGGTTTCCTTCTTCGTTAATGTCTTTCCTTTAGTTTGAACACTATGCCTTAATTACTATTTCACTGTCTGTACTATATTTGTAGATCATTGCAAACTTTATTCCTGGGGAATCACATTCAAGTTATAGCTCTGCACAGGAGGCTTTGCGGTCCTTAATTCATAGTGTGGTTAAGGTTGGTTTAATGTACTTCATCAATTGTTTTTCTCTTTTAAACCATGATTCATACTCATTTAGTTAGTAATGTTACACTGTTATTTTTCCCCTTCCAGGTCCCTCCCGTGAAAAATATGGCTGTAGAACTGAATGGAGTCCTGATTACTCATGCTCTGATAACAATGCGTGAGTTGTTTATTAAATGCGCACAACATTATTCATGGTAAGACTGATAAACTTTCTTTTAAATTTCGTATTAGAGTTATAGCTGAAAATTCAAGGGCCTGTCCAGGTATGCAATGAGGGCCATATATATCGCTAAAGGAAGCCCCCTACTTCCGCCAGATTTTGTTTCTATTTTTGATGATCTGGCTTCGTCATCTCTTGATGTCTTCTTTGATCCATCCCGTGGGTTGGCAAATCTTCCAGGATTCACTTTAGGTATATCTTATTTTCTGTTTGTTTCATAATTGCTCCAACTTATATTTTCTAACATCTTATACTTGGTCTCATACAAGTTTTCTTTTCTTAGTTATCTACTTGTCAAATTCCATCTTTTTCTTGTTAAACTGGTAGCAAGCATGAATAGAATTAAAGAACACCAACTGATACTGAATAATCCGAGCTGAGATTCAGTGTGAATTATCAACCAGAGTAAGTGTGATTTTGTATTATGAACGAGTAAAAACAAGGGTAAAGTGGTATTTGTTTACAGTAATGAAAGGGAAAAGAGAAGTCTGGGCATAAGGGGCCCTTCACCCTTTGAGCCTAATTCCCAATTTCTGAATTACCTTCCCAAAAGTTCCCTCCACTACTAATAACAAACTTTCCTCACTCACATGCACAATGCTGCTACCCCACTCTCTTTCCTAGTCGGCCTAACAAATTCATTCACCTTCCTCAGCACCCCCTACCTCTAGTGATCTCAGCAGACCCAATTGTCTCAACAGACCTAATTGGGCTGATGTGAAGCCCAATTCCCTTATATCGTCTGTGGCTTTAAGTCTTACCATACCTGGGGTCTCTAACAGTGCTTTTTCTGCATTTTTCTTCCATAGATTGTGGTTGTTGAGTTCATTTGAATAGACAGTATTAGAAAATGATGTGTGTAAATATTGCTTGAGTGAATTTGCACTCAGTTCCATATATATTCATTAAGATAACTGATATTTACAAGGTATAATAAATAGTGTTACTAGGATCTAAATGGCCTAATATTTCCAATTCTCCATAGCACTCGTGATGTTGCCAAGGTCACAATCTGTTAGAATCTGTAAATATCTGTAAATATCTATAATTAGGGAAAATATATCTTTGTAATTATTGTGTATTTATTACACATTGCATATATATACCTTCTCCGTTGTGTAGTTTAAACACACGGATTCATCCTATGATTTTCTCTCTTTCTCTGTCTTTCAACATGGTATCTAGAGCCTAAGAAAGAAAGAAAACCCGATTCCGTACTGTCAGGAGGGCCCACTGTCCTTCGGTGAATTTTTTTTTTTTCAGCCAAACCGTGTTTCTTTTCCGGTTTGCTGCCTTTTTTTCCCTCCGCGGTGCCTCCGTTCCCCAAAACCGCCACTGTCCGCCGTGTTCCAAGGCCGCCGGCGACTTTTCCGGCGTCGAATCCCACCACCGACCAGCCCCTAGCCTCACCTTCCCCTCCGCGGCCGAACCCCGCCGACCACACCTCCGGCGCTTCCCTCACGCGCCCACACGCGCTGTCCGCGTGTTCTGCTCTTCTTCCAGCCGCCGCACCTTCTAGCAGCGCGCCGCTTCTTGTGGTGGACTCGCGCCGCTCTCCTCCTCCCGGATCTGGCCTTGTCTTCGCGATCCGTGCACTTCGCGGACATTCCTTCTTTTGTAATTCCGGTTCTGCCCCTGCTTCTTTGTCTCCATGGCTGCCAGCAACTCTTCATCTGATGATAAGGGTGTTCCAAAGGCTGATCCTCCTACTTTTGCTAGTTATGTCAATGTGCCTCTTTCCACTGACAAACTCGATGGCAATAACTATGATACTTGGGCATCCGACATCAAACTTTGGTTGGCAGGGCAGGACTATGTTGACCACCTCACCACGAAAGCTGTAGACATCCCGGTGGATGGGCGCCCCCGCTGGGTCAGGATCGATGCCCAGCTGTGTAGTCTTCTCAAGTCCACTATTGCTCCTTCCATCAAACAAATCTTTTGGGCCCATGTCACTTGTGAATCTGTTTGGGCGCAGGCAAAGACCCTCTTCACCAATGACACTCAACGTCTCTACCGTGTTTGTCAGGATCTCATGGGTGTCATTGCTCCTCGCCAGCTTGATGGTTCTATGTCCTCTTATTTGGGTAAGATTCACGGTGCTCTCCATGACTTCAATGAACTCTTGCCCCCTGCTGATACCCCGGCGAAGGAGTTGGAGCAACGTAGCTCCTTCTTTATGCTCTTGGCCCTTTATGGCTTACCTTCAGAGTATTCCGCTACTCGTGATCAACTTCTAGGATCACCGACTGTGCCTACTCTCTCCACCAGACCGCTTCTCCTTCGGGTTCCCGCCAAGCCACCGGCTGAGTTGTTCCTTCCTCCGGCCTCAGTTGATACCTCTGCACTCGTCACCCAGGGCACAAGTCGTGGCTGTTCTCGGAAATCCCGACTTAAGTGTGACCATTGTCATAAGCCGGGCCACACCATTGATCGCTGTTACTCTTTGCATCATCGTCTGCGCCCTACTATTAATGTTGCCACCCAGGCCGGTGTTCCTGCTCCCTTGGACTCCCTTGCTCCACATCTACCGTCTCCAGCTGACTATGCTGATTTCCTGAAGTGGTTTGAGCACCGTCAGAACTCTGGTCCCACTGCCTCTGTTGCACACACTGGTAATTCTATCGCTTGTCTTTCTCAGTCAGCCTCTTTAGGTCCTTGGGTTCTTGATTCTGCCGCCACTGATCATATATCCGGTAATAAAGCTTTATTTTCTACACTTTCTACTTCTGGGTGTTTACCTACTGTCACTTTGGCTAACGGTTCTCACACACGGTCTCACGGGGTGGGCACTGCCCATCCCCTTCCTTCTTTATCAGTTGATTCTGTCCTTTATGTTCCTGGTTCTCCATTCAACCTACTCTCTATTTATCGGTTAACTAAAGCCCTTAAATGTATTATTTCGTTCACTGAAGATTCTGTTTACTTGCAGGACCGGAGCACGGGACGGATAATTGGCACCGGATGTGAGTCTCGTGGCCTTTATTGGCTTCGCCCCCCGTCAAGTGTTTGCTCCCTCACTACTGATCCCCTCACCCTCCATGCCCAGTTAGGTCATCCTAGCCTTGCCAACTTGCAACGTATGGTGCACGACCGCCCAACCTTTCCAGTTTACCTTGTGAGTCGTGTCAACTTGGGAAACACACGCGGAGTCATTTTCCAGATAGTGTTAGTGATCGAGCTACGTCTCCCTTTACTTTAGTTCATTCAGATATTTGGGGTCCTAGTCGCACAGTGTCTAGTTTAGGATTTCGTTATTTTGTTATGTTTATTGATGACTATTCTCGTTGTACGTGGTTATTTTTATTGAAACACAGGTCTGAATTGTTTTCTGTTTTTACTAAATTTTATCAAGAAATAAAAACTCATTTTGGTGTTCCTATTCGCACTTTACGTAGTGATAATGCCAAGGAATATTTGTCTCATGATTTTCAAAATTTTTTAGCATCCCATGGCATTCTTCACCAGACGTCCTGTGCTCATACACCTCAACAGAATGGGGTTGCTGAGTGCAAGAATCGTCATCTCATTGAAACCACACGTACTCTTCTTCTTCATCATCATGTACCTTTTCGTTTTTGGGGAGATGCTGTTTTAACTGCATGTTATTTAATTAATCGCATGCCATCTTCTGTTTTGGGCTACCAAGTCCCCCATTCCATCTTATTCCCCCATGACCCCTTGCATCCCCTTCCCCCGCACGTTTTTGGGTCCACTTGCTTTATTCACAACTTAGCTCCTGGTCTTGACAAACTTTCTGCACGTTCACTTAAATGTGTTTTTCTTGGTTACACTCAGTCTCAAAAGGGTTTTCGGTGTTTTTCTCCTACTCTGCGTCGTTATCTTGTCTCCGCGGATGTCACCTTTTTTGACACTATTCCCTTCTTTGACCCATCTCACCATTCTCCTTCTCCTGCTTCTGAGGAACTCCCCTTCTGTGCTCCTGCACCTTTGCCACCCCTTTTGCCCACACCTACACCTACACCCCGCCCCATTCAGGTCTACCATCGTCGAGCCCGTCCACTAGCCGAGCCTGTCCCACCTCTAACACCCAGTGCCCCTAACCCGCACCCACTGCCTGCTCCCGCTCCTTCCTCCGAGCCTATCTTGGCTGATGTGGACTCTCCTCCGGTGCTTGATCCTCCACCACCTTCGGTCCTGCCGGTTGCACCTGATCTTCCAATTGCCCTTCGTAAAGGTATTCGCTCCACTCGTAATCCATTTCCTCACTATACTGCCTTGAGTTATCACCGTCTATCTTCTCTACATTATGCTTGTCTGTCTTCTTTGTCTTCTGTGTCTATTCCTAAGACTACGGTGAGGCCCTCTCCCACCTGGTGGAGGCGAGCTATGATTCTCGAGATGTGTGCACTTCAGAACAGTGGTACTTGGGATTTGGTAACTCTCCCTCCGGGAAAATCTGCGGTTGGTTGTCGGTGGATTTTTACCATTAAAGTGGGCCTGATGGCCAAATTGATCGTCTTAAGGCTCGCCCTGTCGCCAAAGGGTACACTCAGATTTTTGGTTTGGATTATGGTGATACATTCTCCCCTGTTGCCAAGATGGCTTCGCTCGTCTGCTTTCTCTCTTTGGTCGCATGCGTCGTTGGCCTCTTCATCGCTTGGATATTAAGAATGCCTGCCTTCATGGTGATCTTCAGGAAGAGGTTTATATGGAGCAAGCTCCTGCGTTTGGTGCTCAGGGGGAGTCTTCTGGCCTTGTTTGTCGTCTTCGCAAATCATTGTATGGTCTTAAGCAATCTCCTCGGGCCTGGTTTGGAAGGTTCTCCACTGTGGTTCAGCAATTTGGTATGACTCGGAGTGAAGCTGACCACTATGTTTTATCGTCATACTCAGAGAGGTTGCACCTACCTAGTTGTGTATGTTGATGATATTGTTATTACAGGGAGCGACACTCAGGGTATAACACAGATCAAACAACACCTATGCAAGCATTTCCAGACCAAAGACCTTGGCAAACTCAGATACTTCCTGGGTATTGAAGTCGCACAGTCCAAAGATGGCATAGTTCTTTCTCAAAGAAAATATGCTGTTGATATTCTAGAGGAAACAGGTTTACTTGCTGCAAAATCCGTTGATACTCCTATGGATCCTAATGTCAAGCTCCTACCAAATCAGGGGGAGCCACTATCTGACCCCGGGAGATATAGACGATTGGTTGAGAAATTGAACTATCTCACAGTTACTCGTCCAGACATTTCTTTCGCAGTAAGTGTGGTTAGTCAATTCCTAAACTCACCATGTGAAGCTCACTGGGAAAATTTGTTATCGTATCTTGAAGTATGTCAAAGGAGCACCAGGCAAGGGCCTTATTTATGAAGACAAAGGGCATATTGATATAGTTGGGTATACGATGCAGTTGGCGGGATCCCTTACGATTGGCGTTCCACTTGTGGGTATTGTATACTTATTGGAGGCAATCTCATATCCTGGAAGAGTAAGCAGCAAACTGTAGTGGCGGTCTAGTGCTGAGGCAGAGTACCGTGCAATGGCCTCAACCACATGTGAACTTATCTGGCTTAAGCAACTCCTCAAAGAACTTCAATTTGGGGAAACCAAGCACATGACACTTGTTTGTGACAATCAAGCCGCTCTGCACATTGCCTCAAATCCAGTTTTTCATGAGAGGACCAAACACATTGAAGTTGATTGTCACTTTATCAGAGAGAAGATTCTATCTGGAGACATCGCCACACGCTTCGTCAATTCAAATGACCAACTGGCAGATGTTCTCACCAAATCATTGAGAGCCCCTAGAATAAGTTACCTATGTAACAAGCTAGGTGCATATGATCTATATGCCCCAGCTTGAGGGGGAGTGTTAGAATCTGTAAATATCTGTAAATATCTATAATTAGGGAAAATATATCTTTGTAATTATTGTGTATTTATTACACATTGCCTATATATACCTTCTCCGTTGTGTAGTTTAAACACACGGATTCATCCTATGATTTTCTCTCTTTCTCTGTCTTTCAACACAATCATTACAACAATAATTACTATGATTATTTCCAACACATCTAGGATCATTAGTACAATAATTATTTGGGCTGTTTCAAGAACTTTCCCTCAAGTTGAAGCATATCGATCATATGTGCCACACCTGTTACAAATATAATGCTTTACAACTTTTTCTTTGTGAATATATATCCTCTCGTTTCTCACTAGAACTGATAGATTCGATGATAATTTCCTTGAAAAGAACATTTTCTCGGCTGGAAAAAGTTGTAAGAATTAATAGGCTCATGTGCATAGGAAATAACTGCTCACTAGTAGCATGCATTTTCATATATTGTAAATCCTTGTATTTTGGATGTATACGATTACAATACATGCCAAGTGCTAGTTACTTGAGCATTTCAATAAAAATTTCTATTCCAATTGCTCTAAACCTTTTCTTTCTCAAGTTGGTATTAGAGCGGGCATGATCTTACTTCTGTTCACCTCTTAGTCTCAAGGTTTTGCTCCTGATACAGCATAATCCTATTTTCATTTTTACTTTTAATATATCATATTTTCCATGCCCACTAATCAATATTCACAACACTTCCTCTCACGTTAGAGCAAATAGGTTGTATTTGATAAGCTTGTTCCAGAGATTATGGGTCAGTTCGGAAGCGTTTTCTATTTTATGTTGTCTAAAACAGTCTTGGAAAACAAATTTGAATTTAATTTTTGAAAAAAAAAAAAGAACTAAAAAAACTGTTTGAGTAATTAATTTTAAAAACAAGTTTTAAACATAACAAAACAAAAGGCTGTTTGGAAAACAAAGAAATTTAAAAATCACACATCCATTCACTCTGCCTCCTCTTCTGCTTCTCATCCTTCCACCCTCCCGCTCTTCTTCTTTTTTTTTTTTTTTGTTGGATATTTTCATGGGAAAAGCTCAACACTCATAAGATAAAGTTTACAGGAGAACACACAATAAACCAAAAACCTAACATCTTGCACTTAGAAAAACATTTGGTCTTGGCCATGAAACACTTGTCAATGTCATTGAGTAAAATGTGTTGACACCTGAGCAACACCATTGTAAACCAGGGCCACTGAAAGACGAAAGTCAGTCATGTCTATGAAGCACCCAACCTACTTCGTTCTACCATGCTTAGGACAAGCAAGCCTCCACCAAGCAAACCCCAGCGCAGAGACAACGGCAGTGCCGCTACACAACTTAGAGCCAGATCTGGCAGCGTCAAGCGTTGTGCAGTGGCGATAGTGGCGAAGCGCCAAATTTGAGGCTGTAGAACTTGGCAGCTCCCTTGCGGCAGTCGATGTGGGACTTGAAGATGGACCCAACACCCTTACGTTGTGCTCGGATGACTCTTTGCATGGCTGAGATTTGACAGCACTCTCTCTCTCTACTATGCAGTAGCAACAATGGAAGGCAAATGGCCGTTCAACTCAAGTGCTCAACCTGAAGGTGCATCTTAAAGAAAATCTATCATATTTGGATAAAAAGAGAAAAAAGAGAAACAAAGGACAGAGGTGAGAATCGAAGGAGGTTAGAAGTAATAAAACATCATAATTACATGAATGCCACCGTGTTTCTCCTTGTTTTTCATAATAGAAAACCAAGAACCATCTTAAACTTGTTTTCCATTTATTGATTTTAAAACTTAAATTCTATTTTGAGTTTTTAAAATCTATGTTACAAAAACACATCACCAAACAGGTTTTTTTCATCTTTTATTTTTAAAAATTTAAATTTAAAACGTATTGCCAAACCTGCTAATTTGAAGACATTTAAAGGATTTGGTAAGAACATCTACCAACGGATCATTTGAATTTCCGAGGCTAGTGTAGATGTCTTCGGATAAAAGCTTCTCTTTTAAAAAATGACAATCTATTTCAATGTGTTTAGTTCTCTCATGGAAAATTAGATATGAGGCAATATGTAATGCTACTTGATTTTCACAGACAAGCTTCATCTGCATAATTTCTTAAAACTAAAGTTATTTAAGTAGTTGATTTAACCAAACATGTACTTTGGCATTATACTTGGCAGCCACATTTTGTTTCTTTTCCAAGATATTGAGTTTCTAACTAGAAGCGTGTCATTTGTTAATAGACCCTACCCAATTGACATTTGAATATCCAACCATCTAAGTTTTTCCTTGATGCATTTTTTAATATACTTTAAGGTCCTAATCACGGCATCCCAATGACCTATGCATGAGGAATTCAAAAGCTAACTTACCGCACTCACATCATTTAAAAATAAGGAAATATTTAGTAATATCTCCATTGTATCTTAGAATATTTCATATCATATCTTAGATTGATATAGGTTGATTTTATCATTATGTTTAGATTTTATCTTTGGTTTATAAGTAGCATTACCTCATTATATATCACACACCACAAAATATCAATATATTTTCATATTATCTAGAGTTGTTGTTTTCCCTCTTTTTCTCCTATAGTATCTAAAACTCACAATTTCAACATGGTATCAGAGCGATGCCATCCTTCCTGATCTGTCTAGCTTTTTTCCACAGCCAAGTTCCTATCTAAAGATTGGAACTTGTTGAGTATGCTTCCAAAAGAAAACCATTGAAAACTTAAAATTTTCTTTTGTTGTACATCAAACTGCTATTGTTTTCGGCCGTTGGCGATGTTTCTAGGCGACAACCCAGCCATTGGACTTGGCTCTCTTTGTGCAGCAAAACCCTACTAGACACACCATGTTTCAGTGTCAAACGCACGGCTGCACACCACCTACACATTTGCGCTATTGTTCATCTATTGCACCTTTCCTCGCATATGAGGGTGTGTTTGGCATCATCTTCGGCCGCCGCTTGTACCGTTGGACTCTGACTTTTCTCTGTGCTGCTGAACCGAAGTGGTCTTGTTCTATTCCGACCTCTGACGCACCACCATACTCCTCCGCAGCTGCTCGCAATTCTATTCATCTGCCACTGCTTAAGCCGCGCATGAGGGCGAATCCAACAGCCTTTTCAGCCTCCACCCCCATTACCGACGACTTAAGATGTGATCTTCTTTGTATTTCCCTAGGAGTCAAGGGACAATGGTCTTTTCCAGCAAGTCTTATCAAGCATGTTATTCATTTTAGGGCTGAGTTTATGTGAAAAGGAGGCAATGATTTTGTCAACCATGAAGATTATGGAGGACCCTCTACCCTTCCTCCATCTTTAGGAGATTCAGCATTTACTTGAACCAATCTATGCTCCCTTCAGTTATATTTCTTTGAACTTACTGCGTGTAGACACGGATGGAAATTTTTCCTAAGATAGACAATTCGGATTGTCAAGTCACTTCTTTTGCAATTAGTTTTGGTCTATTATTTTGTGCACAATGCTCAAGGCCTTATCACAGGGATTTCTCTAAATAATATGTTGAGGGATCAGAATGATTTATTGCATTAAGTTTTTTCTTTTTTTTCTTTCTTTTTCTATTTGTTTTGGTTCTTTGTGATTGAGGAGGAGTCCTTGTCCTCCTCACTAACTGTGATTCTCTCTTTATCTCAATAAAAATCCATTTCATTCCAATGACTTTAGGACAAGAACCTATCTTGATTCTTCTACTTATTTGTATTTTTTTCTGTTTTTCTGTTGATCAGGTACTTTCAAATTTTTAAGCAAATGCATCAAAGGTGAAGGATTTTCAGGGACAAAGCGCTACTTTGGTGATCTGGGGAAAACTGTAAGTTCTTTACACACTTTCCTTAAAATTTTCATGGAATTGCAAATGTGATCATGGAGTGTCCGCATAATCAATTTATGGCTGCTCGGCAGTTGAGATCAGCAGGTTCAAATATAGCCTTTGCAGCTTTAGCTGAAATATCAGACTCTGTTCTGAAAGGTGCAGAAGCAAGTGGTTTCAATGGATTGGTACTGAATTACCACCTTTTGTTTCTTAATTTGATTGGTTTTTTTAATAGTAGGAACATGTTTTCTGTTGTATTATTATGTTTTTGATATTTGCACTTCTGACCAATTTAATTTTCAAGGTGAGTGGCTTTCACCAAGGAATTCTAAAATTGGCTATGGAGCCATCAGTTCTCGGAACTGCACTGATGGAAGGTGGCCCAGATAGAAAGATATTGCTTGATCAAAGTCCTGGAGTTGACGAGGTATTACATACTATGTGTTGCATCTACGGTATATGAAGATTAATTCGAGTCATGCTTAAAATCTGTCATTTCCTTGGGTTCTATTCCATGTTTGTAGCAAAGAACCTTTTTCTAATAAATTTATTTCAGGCTTCTTTTGCTAGGTGGAAGGAATGTTTACATGTGTTAGACATACTAACAGATGGAAAAAACTAAGGGAGGAAGTAATTCATGATATTAAACATTTTTATTATTGAAGCGGCTAGACATAGTATAATAATTAAAAGGACAGACTAGTGCATGAAAGGTTGTTTCTTGGATTTGAACCTATGACATCTCTCTAGGCAGCAATCTTGCGGTTGCGTCAAGACTCACTTATGTCCGAAGGGTTTCCCTAAACAATAATTGTTAATTTAGTTATTTCAATAAAAATTGTAACAATTGCAACAATAATTATAATAGAAATCTCAAAACATTGAGAAAATTAATGCATTCAATAGAAAAAAAGGGTTTCAAATTTCATCCCAATCCATACGGAAACCTTTACACTAATAAGGAAAACTACTCCTCCATCTCTGGAGGATTACAATAGTTAAATAAAGAGAGTACCTGAAGAGAATAATAATGATCCTTATCAAAATCTCCAAAAACAAGGCAAATTCACCAATGGAATCCCTAGAAAGAGAAGAATAGAGGAGAAGAAGATAGAAAGAGAGAGTGGCTACCATAGCTGAAATTAAACTCTGACTAAAACTAGGTTAAAAGTCAATATAATTCCTTTAAATACTGCTTACCAAAATAGCCAAAGTGGAACCCGAAACATGGTTAAAAAATTGCAATTTGTGATAGTCGCACAAGCGCTGCTGCATTGAGTAAGCATTGCAACTCTCACCAGAGCCTCTTGCTGCCGCGCTTCTCCAAGTGATGTTGCTAAGCACTATGGCACTCTTAGTGTTGCGGCACTCAGCAGTGAGTAGCCTTTTGAGTTCTGGTCTTCTTTTTGCAACTCCATTACTCTAGGTTCCCTCCAAAAAGTTCCCAGCCTTGTGCCTGACATTTTACACTTTTTGAGAAACAGAGAAAGAGAGAAAATCATAGAATGAATCCGTGTGTTTAAACTACACAAGGGAGAAAATATATATAGACAATGTGTAATAAATACACGATAATTACAAAGATATTTACAGATTCTAACACTCCCCCTCAAGTTGGGGCATATAGATCATATGCACTAGCTTGTTACATATGTAACTTATTCTGGGGCCTCTCAATGATTTGGTGAGAACATCGGCCAGTTGGTCATTTGAATTGACGAAGCATGTGGTGATGTCTCCAGATAGAATCTCCTCTGTGATAAAGTGACAATCAACTTCAATGTGTTTGGTCCTTTAATGAAAAACTGGATTTGAGGCAATGTGTAAAGCGACTTGATTGTCACAAACAAGTGTCATGTGCTTGGTTTCCCCAAATTGAAGTTCTTTGAGGAGTTGCTTCAGCCAGATAAGCTCACATGTAGTTGAGGCCATTGCACGGTACTCTGCCGCAGCACTAAACCGCGCCACTACAGTTTGCTTCTTACTCTTCCAGGATATGAGATTGCCTCCAATAAGTATACAATACTCGGAAGTTGAGCGCCTATCAGAAGGGGATCCCGCCCAATCTGCATCAGAATACCCAACTATATCAGTATGCCCCTTGTCTTCATAAATAAGGCCCTTGCCGGGTGCTCCTTTGACATACTTCAAAATACATATGACAGCATCCCAGTGAGCTTCACATGGTGAGTTGAGGAATTGACTAACCACACTTACTGCGAACGAAATGTCTGGACAAGTAACTGAGATAGTTCAATTTCCTAACCACTCGTCTATATCTCCCAGGGTCAGATAGTGGCTCCCCTTGATTTGGTAGGAGCTTGACATTAGGATCCATAGGAGTATCAATGGGTTTTGCAAGTAAACGCTTTCTCTAGAATGTCAACAAAGATATTTTCTTTGAGAGAGAACTATGTGTAACACACCAGTAATTAACCAGGATCTGGCACAGGTTGAATCGATTAATGTTAGAACTTTACTTTCCTTGCTTTGGTTTTTCTTCAGCAATTTGAAAATCTTGAGTGAGTACGAGCCTTTTTTTTTTTAAACACATAATTGAAAGCGTGGTAAGTGCAGCGTGAGATGGCGGAGTATAATAAGGCGTTTAAGAATATATCGTCACGTATCGGCAGAACCAGTCGCCTCGTCCATAGCGTTACCTGCATATGTTCTGTCTGATAACCTCACTTTCAAGGGTGGGTTATGTTCATTATCATCGTTACATCATATTACATAAACCGTCATCATTATCAAAATACTTGTCATAAAAGCGTCATATAATATTAGCTACGTATGGAACAGTCTTGTATGTTCATTTCTTTAGTCCTTAGGTGACTTTAAAAATCTTATAAATAAATCATTATTTTCCTTGGGCCACCTATACTCACCTTTTTGGGAGTAATTTGGAAGTTATGTTTCATGCTTTCTTAGTAAGTCATTAGCGTATACTTTATCCACTTTTGGTAAAGTAAAGTCGACTCTACTGGCTTTTGAGAAGAGCGGGTTAGAAATTTAAAATCACTTTTAAGCATATAGTCGATGGTTGGATCGTTTTAAGCTATAAGTTTAAGTCGTAAGTGTAAATCTTTGCATGTTATATCATGTCTGATTCATAAACATCATAACATTTTCCGTTTATAGTCTTAGCTAGAATAATATATATCAACTATAATCATGCATATGGGAGATTCCCAGGAAAGAGAGGTGGGTCTGATGAATGCGACTTAAATCTACCAAGTCTTTCATGTAGCGAAACCTTTTCAAATTACTGACTTTTACAATGATACTTTCTTCTAGCAACAAAGGTGAATTTACATAAGAACATTTCATGTATAAGCGTTCTTATTATTTGCGACAAATATAACATGTACAAGTCGAGGAAATCGTCCAATGATATCAAGTCTTAATAAGCATCCACAATCCTTACATAGAATTATCAATTATAGAACTAATTAGTTACTAAACCAATTATGAATCATTCTCTTAACAATAAACCATAATTATCATAACTTGATCATATCAAATCATTATCACAGCATTGATACTTAGATCAGTGGATCGAATCGTGAGCATAATATACGATTCAATGAATCATATTTTAAGTGCATATAAAATACTAGTTAAGTAAAATCGCTTGCAAAGCCTTAAAACTCGTTTTAGAAACTAGTTCTTTTGTCAAATTTGGGAGGATCTTGTGATTAAAATTCTCACTTAAGATAAAGGAGTAAGTCTTGAGCTTTAGAGATTTAGGTGACATCTTAGAATTATAAACATCTTTATCTGTGTATTTTAATCTTATCTTTATAAGGTGATAGCTTGGAATTATAAACATGATATGCAATTCCATTTCTTTATCTTTAAGATTTAAGGTGATGACTTGAAAATTAAACATGATGAAGCTTGAAATATAAGCGTAATCTGGCGGGCGGTAATGTCCATACAGGGGCGATGGAGGAAAGAGAATATTAAGAAGCGGGGCGGTTAGTCCATGGAGGACGATAGAGGAGAAGAGAATATTAAGCCAGGGGCGGTGGTCCATACGCAAAGGACGATAGAGGAGAAGAATTATTATTGTCTTTTCTAATTTCCAATCTCAAGACTTTTAAAGAATAAATTCTTTAACTCAATAATCATATTTCTTTGCTTGTGATCATGGGCCAGTCTTTAAGCTCACAGGATCTTTAGGTGATGGCGTAAAATAAACATGTAAATGCGTTGATTCTTTTAACTGGCCAATTTATAAAATATAGTGAAGCGTAAATTAAATATGAGATCTGACACTCTTAATTATCTTGAAAGATTAAGTGATGAGCTTGAGAAGCATAAGCATGAAATCTGAGGCTTGGAATTTAAGCAGAAATGCAAGTTCGTTTATTCATTCTTGAAAATTTAGTGATGACATAGAAGGTATACTTGTGGTTATGCAAAGCATAAAAACTTGTCGTGGATATCTGAGTCGTTTGTTTCTTTCTCTAGAGCTCCTTGAGACTTTAAAAAATTATAAATTCAATACGTCACGTATCTTATGAAATAAAACGTAAAAGGAAAAAAATACATCTTTCAAGTTCTAAACTAAAAATCTTTGTTTAGCATCATAAGCGTTATTCTTTGGGTTTTGCGTCAGTGGAATTTTCAGAGCTTTGGCTGCTTTGTGATGGATTTCTGCCCCGCCTCGAGGTCATCAAGCCATCATCTTAGTTACCTAGGCCATATGGTTGAATTGGTTAAAGAAAAATTGAAGAGAAAACCAAAATAAAAAGGTAAAGCGAAGTTAAGTAATTTGTGTTTGAGCTAAAAACCTGGCTCTTCAAGCGAGAAATAAATTTAGAAAACTACTCCTCTGTCCCGAGTTGAAGAAGGAAGAGAAGCTTGATTTCTTGAAGTGAAATGGCACAAAATCTCTTTGAAAAAAATGAAGAAAGAATTCAGCCAAGAGGAGGAAGAAGAAAGTTTTGGTGCTCCTAAAAAGCTTAGTTATGAGCAAGCGTTAAGGCCAACTCAATCAAAGCCCAGCTGTTATAGAAGATTTTGGGAGGCTTCTAATTGGCGAAAATGAGGGAGGTAGTTGTCAGAATTTTCAGGAGTAATAATGGAGGAAAAATCATTTTAAACAAAGTTGTATGAAATTAAGGAATTATGTCTCTTATGGTGACATTTTGGCGTTTTGTTTTAGTGCAGCTTTTGAAATAATTCAATTTGCGTAATGGCATCAATAATTTCGTGCATTACAGCCCAAAGAAGTGAAATTTGTGTGTTCATGCATTATTTAGGTGTAAGGCGAGGTATTCATTGTAATTTAGAGAATTTCACGGTTAAGAACTTAAGTGAATTAGTAAGCAATTTGGGTGTTTTTGAGCAATTTTGGGTTCTAATCAATCTAAATACATAATTTTGAATCTAGATTAATATTTAGAATTTAATAAGCTTTAATTTGAGCCTAATATTGCTTAGGTTCGGTATATGAATCGAAAATCGAAATTCATGGCTAACTTTGCTTGACAAAATCGTACTTTCACTTAAAAAGCTTGCCAAGGCCACCCAGAGCTTAACGATGGTTAATCATGGAACTTAAAAACACATTTTAAAACATTTTAGTGAGGTTGATCAGGGCTCGATCAATGCTGTCGAGTTAAAGCGATCGCGGCGTTTTGGTGCTTTCGTCGTCGGAACTCGAAGTGAGATTAACCTGCTTTCTATTATAACACAAACAATCCCTTATTATTCTCAAAACATCCCTTGAGAATATGTGGGGCCCTAATCCTCGTTTTTACGAGGTAAAATAAGCTTGGGGACATTTTGGTGCGTTTTATCGTCTGAGAAGTCGGGATTTGCGGCATTCTCGCATGAATGAATTCTGTATATACTCTTTGTGTTATATTCCTTTTATTGAGGATTGTTATTTTCAAATCTTATGTAATAATTACCTCACGGTAATTGATAATTGAGTAATTTAATGGCGGTAAAAATTACAGTAAAAATTGGGGCGTTACACTATGCCATCTTTGGATTGTGCTACTTCAATACCTAGGAAGTATCTGAGTTTGCCAAGGTCTTTGGTCTGGAAATGCTTGCATAGGTGTTGTTTGATCTGTGTTATACCCTGAGTGTCGCTCCCTGTAATGACAATATCATCAACATACACAACTAGGCTGATGCAACCTCTCTGAGTATGATGATAAAACACAGAGTGGTCAGCTTCACTCCGAGTCATACCAAATTGTTGAACCACAGTGGAGAACCTTCCAAACTAAGCCCGAGAAGACTGCTTAAGACCATACAATGATTTGCGAAGACGACAAACGAGGCTAGAAGATTCCCCCTGAGCAACAAACCCAAGAGGTTGCTCCATATAAACCTCTTCCGCAAGATCACCATGAAGAAAGTCATTCTTAATATCCAACTGATGAAGAGGCCAACGATGCATAGCAGCCATAGAGAGAAACAGACGAACAAAAGCCATCTTGGTAACAGGGGAGAATGTATCACCATAATCCAAACCAAAAATCTAAGTGTATCCTTGGGCTACAAGACGATCAATTTGGCCATCAGGCCCCACCTTAACTGTAAAAATCCATCGACAACCAACCACAGATTTACCCGGAGGGAGTTACCAGTTCCCAAGTACCACTATCTTGAAGTGCACACATCTCAGTAATCATAGTTTGTCTCCACCCAGGATGGGAGAGGGCCTCACCTGTAGTCTTAGGAATAGACATAGGGGACAAAGAAGACAGATAAGCATAATGTAAAGAAGATAGACGGTGATAACTTAAGGCAATATAGTGAGGAGATGGGTTATGAGTGGAACGAATACCTTTACGAAAGGCAATGGGAAGATGAAGTGCAACCGGCAGGACCGAAGGCAGCGAAGAATCAGGCACTGGAGGAGAGTCCACATCAGCCAAGACAGGCTCGGAGGAAGGAGCAGGAGCAGGCAGCGGCTGTTGGTTAGGTGCAACGGGTGTCAGAGGTGGGACAGGCTCGGCTAATGGACGAGCGCGACGATGGTAGACCTGAAGGGGGCGGGGTGTAGGTGGAGGTGTAGGCAAAAGGGGTGGCAAAGGCACAGGAGTCACAGGAAGGGGGAGTTCCGCAGAAGCAGGAGATGTGGAATGGTTAGGTGGCTCAAAGAAGGGAATAGTGTCAAAAAAGGTAACATCCGCGGAGACAAGATAACGACGCAAAGTAGGAGAACACCGAAAACCCTTTTGAGACCAAGTGTAACCAAGAAAAACACATTTAAGTGAATATGCAGAAAGTTTGTCAAGACCAGGAGTTAAGTTGTGAACAAAGCAAGTGGACCCAAAAATGTGTGGGGGAAGGGAATGCAAGGGGTCATGAGGAAATGAGATGGAATGGGGAACTTGGTGACCCAAAACAGAAGAAGGCATGCGATTAATTAAATAACGTGCAGTTAAAACGGCATTGCCCCAACAACGAAAAGGTACATGATAATGCAGGAGAAGAGTACGTGTGGTTTCAATGAGATGATTCTTGCGCTCAGCAACCCCATTCTGTTGAGGTGTATGAGCACAGGACGTCTGGTGAAGAATTCCATGAGAAGCTAAAAATTTTGAAAATCATGACATATTCTTTGGCATTATCACTACGTAAAATGTGAATAGGAACACCAAAATGAGTTTTTATTTCTTGATAAAATGTAGTAAAAACAGAAAACAATTCAGATCTGTGTTTCAATAAAAATAACCACGTACAACGAGAATAGTCATCAATAAACGTAACAAAATAATGAAATCCTAAACTAGACATTGTGCGACTAAAACCCCAAATATCTGAATGAACTAAAGCAAACGGAGACGCAGCTCGACTACTAACACTATCTGGAAAATGACTCCGCGTGTGTTTCACAAGTTGACACGACTCACAAGACAAACTGGAAAGTTTGGTCAGGCTAAGCACTATGCGTTGCAAGTTGGCAAGGCTGGGATGACCTAACTGGGCATGAAGGGTGAGAGGATCAGTGGTGAGGGAGCAAACACTTGAAGGGGGGCGGAGCCAATAGAGGCCACGAGATTCACATCCGGTGCCAATCATCTGTCCCGTGCTCCGGTCCTGCAAGTAAATAGAATCTTCAGTGAAGAAATAATACAGTTAAGGGCTTTAGTTAACCGATAAATAGAGTAGGTTGAATGGAGAACCAGGAACATAAAGGACAGAATCAACTGACATAGAAGAAAAGGGATGGGTAGTGCCTACCCCGTGAGACTGTTGTGAGAACCGTTAGCCAAAGTGACAGTAGGTAAATAGCCAGAAGTAGAAAGCTTAGAAAATAAAGCTTTATTACCAGAGATATGATCAGTGACGACGGAATCAAGAACCCAAGTACCCAAAGAGGCCGACTGAGAGAGACAGGCAAAAGAATTACCAGAGTGTGCAACAGAAGCAGTGGAACCAGAGTTCTGACATTGCTCAAACCACTTCAGGAAATCAGCATAGTCAGCTGGAGACGGTGGATGTGGAGCAGCTGAGTCCGAGGGAGCAGGAACACCGGCCTGGGCAACATTAACAGTAGGGCGCAGATGAGGATGCAAGCGTAACAATGATCAATGGTGTGGCCTCGCTTATGACAATGGTCACACTTAAGTCGGGGGCTTTCGAGAACGGCCACGACTGGTACCCTGGGTGACGAGTGCAAAGGTATCAATCGAGGCCGGAAAAAGGAGCAACTCAGCCGGTGGTTTGGCGGGAATCCGAAAGAGAGAGGCAGACACCATGGAGAGAGTAGGCACAGTCGGTGATCCCAGAAGCTGATCACGAGTAGCATAATACTCTGAAGGTAAGCCATAAAGGGCTAGGAGCATAAAAAAAGAGCTACGTTGCTCCAACTCCTTCTCCGAGGTATCAGCAGGGGGAAAGAGTTCATTCAAATCATGGAGTGCACCGTGAATCTTACCCAAATAAGAGGACATAAAACCATCAAGCTGGCGAGGAGCAATGATACCCATGAGATCCTGACAAACACAATATAGACGCTGAGTGTCATTGGTGAAGAGGGTCTTTGCCTGCGCTCAAACAAATTCACAAGTGACATGGGCCCAAAAGATTTGTTTGATGGAAGGAGCAATGGTGGACTTGAGAATGCTACACAGCTGGCATCAATCTTAACCTAGCAGGGGTGCCTATCCACTGGGATGTCTACAGCCTTTGTGGTGAGGTGGTCAACATAGTCCTGCCCTGCCAACCAAAGTTTGATGTCGGATGCCCAAGTATCATAGTTGTTGCCATCAAGTTTATCAGTGGAAAGAATCACACTGACATAACTAGTGAAAGCGAGAGGATCAACTTTTGGAACACCCTTATCATCAGAGGAAGAGTTGCCAGCCATGGGTACAAGGAGGCAGGGGCGGAATGGGAATTACAAAAAAAGTCATGTCGGAGAGCACAGATCGCGAAGCCAAGGACAGATCCGGAAAGAAGAGAGCGGCGCGAGTCAAACGCAGGAGACGGCAATGAACGGAGCCGACGCGCCACCACCACGCCGGAAAGCGCGGCGAAAAATGCCGCAGATGAGAGAAGCCGCTCGTGGGAGCACTGGACAGCCGGAACGGAGCTGCGGTTTTTGGGGGTGGGCCACGCAGGGTGAGGCGAGGCTGGCGGTGAGGTCGCCGGCTGAAAACGACACCGGAAAAGCTGCCGGCGGTGGGAAACAGCAGCGGCGAGAAGCTTTTATGCCCGGAAAAGGGGCACAACGGAGGGGAAGAGCGGGCAAACTGGAAGGGAAACACGGTTAGGCCAAAAAAAAAAAATTTCTCCAGAGGGCAGTGGGTCCTCCTGAAGCATGGAGTAGGGTTTTCTTTCTTTCTAGGCTCTGGATACCATGTTGAGAAACAGAGAAAGAGAGAAAATCATAGAATGAATCCGTGTGTTTAAACTCCACAATGGAGAAAATATATATAGACAATGTGTAATAATTACACGATAATTACAAAGATACTTACAGATTCTAACAACACTCAATCCAAAGCTTCTGTATGTAAAACCATACTCAAAGAGATGGGTTAAATGCAATAGGTTCTAATCCATTAATCATTCCAAAATTAGTGAAATAGTTAATGATCTCATAAAAAATGTACAAAAAATTGTAACTTGAGTAAACACCTGACAATATCGTTGATAGTCAAATATAGGGCACTATAAGTCCTTAACATTTTCATTTTGATAAACAAATTGGTCCTTAATAAAAAAATATTAGTGTTGGCGTCCCTCACAATTGCAAAAATAGGACCCTATTGTGTTATTTTGTAATATGCAATCATTGTGCTCTTTTAGGGAAATGATTATGAATTTATGATATTAGTACCATAGTGTCTCAGAATAAGGTAGTAATAAAGCATAAGAAATTCAATTCCAAATCATATTCCTTTCTTAGAATGGTAAGTTGTGGATCAGGGGTTTCTTTCTTAATAATAGGTACAGTGAAATATTTGAACGTTTGGGAGAAGAATTTACAAAAGTTAAAGTAAAAATAAAAGGGTGTATTATAATTACTGTTGATTAGGATAAATGAGTGTCATATAGATCAATAATTATAGTTCACATCTGCATTTAATATTTTCCAGGTGAGTTAGGGACCTATATATCCTATTTTTACAATTGTGAAGAATCTCAATAATAATTTTTTATTGTCAGGAACTAATTTATCCATCAACGAAATTGTTAGGACCTTTACTATCCTACTTTTGCATTTATGAGGGACTTCAACAGTAATAATTTTTTGTCAGTGATTAATTTGTCTATCAATGAAATTTTCAAGGATCAATTTGGGTGTTTACTCTTCTAACTATTTACACCAATAACAAAGTTAAATCTATGCAAAAAGCTAAGGTTTAGAAGCAAGATAAGTAACATAAATGCCTCTTATCACTCACCCTCACATAGTAAGGGGTGTGATGACCCACACATGTTCCTTAGCTCCACTCCTGATTGGGAAACTAGTGGAAGGAAGGACTTTAGTTACGGAGGATACGTAGTCTTGGGTGAATAATTGATATGTATTCACTTACGTATTGCTTGAAACTAATTCTTCATGGTGAGGATTCAGTAGAGTGGTTGCTCGATCCAATAGCTGATCTTACCTACTGGCACAAGACTTAGTAGTTGGTGAGGATTTGAGAAAGTGGAGCCTCTCGAGTCTCGAGCGCTCTTGGTCTTTGGGTCATTACTGTTTCTTTTCATCGATTGCCATACTCCAAAAGCTGGTTGATATCATGCTGATATCTTTCCATATTCCATCAATAGTGTTATACTGTTATTTCTTCCCTTTTTTACTCCGTCCGAAGTAAATGGAAATTATTCCCTTTTTGGTTCCTATATTCCAGCTTATTTATTTTAATTGTCCATGATGTACAATTCAGATCAGCAAATTATTCCTGACAACTTGTGTTTCAGAATCCATATAGAAAACCATGAATACAGAGGCCAACGGCCATGGATAAAGACTAAATAGAAGCTATTTTGGCAACTGGAGAGAGCATGTCAGCATAATCAAGTCAATAAACTTGAGTTCAGTCTTTAGCCACTAGCCTTTTGCTGATTGATTGCAAAAATAATGCTCGAGTTTCTATTTTGAGATTGCCAAATGAATCCCGAAGAAACGTATATAATATTAAGGATATTTACTATTATGTTAATGGCTTTAATTATGTTTATACATCTCATGCCTAGCAAAAGAAAGATTTATTCGTTCAGTTCTTGCATCTTGATTTCTAATGATCTTGATTTTGTCATCAGTTACTAATTAGATATGTGGCTCGCCGCAGTTATACATTGAAGGATATATCCAAGCCATGCTGGATACGGTTTATAGACAAGAATACTTGAGAGTCAGAGTTATTGACAACCAGGTAAAACTCAAGCTAAATTTTAGTCGTCGTGGATCTAGTGCGCATAAAGATTATCTTGTAAACTTGGCTTTATGTGGAAATATGCCTTGGAAGATCACCAGCACATTCTTTTGAATGAAATTATTACCACAAAGAACATAGTTTTGTGAATGACGTGTATGTTCTGCAGTGACATAATTGCTTGACTTTAATACTGGAAAGAATACAATCTGGGGAATAACTGAACAAAATATCTGAGTAAGTTTGTAACGGAGTCTTGTGCATATTCAGGTTATCCTGAAAAACCTACCTCCAAACCATTCTCTTATCCATGAGATCACGGATCGTGTTAAGGAGTTCCTTGTGAGTAAGGCACTGCTAAAAGGAGATCCCTCTACTACATCCCGCCCTTTACGCCACCTCCGTGGAGAAAGTGTAAGTTCTATTCTAGGGAGCATGACTCTTTTGTCATACCATTCCATCTTTTTCTTCTCATTTTAGTATCTCTACTTTTGTACTTATCATCTTTTATCGTAGTAATAACCTATATGATTATGATGAAGGCTCACTTGTTTAGCTTGCGGGTCCTTCAAATGTCATGTATGAAAGTACCGTTGCAAGAATAATTCATATTGATTGCTTGACTTTTTTTCTGAATAGGGATAGGGAAATCTTTGTACTTTTTGATATGCAATGGCTACTGGCATAATCCTTAAGTAATCTTTCCAATTATATTTAACGTCACTGACCCAGGGATGTCCTGACAGGAATGGAAAATAGGACCAGCAGTCTTGACATTGTGTGAACATCTTTTCGTTAGCTTTGCAATTCGCATGCTACGGAGGCAGGCTAACAAATTTATAATCAGGATAAAGAGGGAAAAGCAACCAGAGGTTAGCAGTCATGCAGATGTACCTGTGGACTGTAATCAGAAGGTGCAGAAAGTGAATTTCATTCGAAAATGGGGCATCGGCAAATTTGTCTTGTCTGCTTTGCTGGCATATGTTGATGGACGTCTATGTCGTAGTATTCCGAATCCTATAGCGCGGAGAGTAGTTAGTGGATTTTTACTGAGTTATATTGACCAAAACGATGATGAATAAAATCTGCAATTGATGTTACGTTGTTTGTATTAAAATAAACAATAGGATATCGAGAATGAAGTAAGCTCATGGTGTGAAAGTATAGGTGGCTTTTACTTGCGTTAGTTCACGTTCGAATTCAGTAGCCTACATGTTTCAGTATAAAAGGGCATATCTCCGGTATATGAAAGTATAGGTGGCTTTTACTTGCGTTAGTTCACGTTCGAATTCAGTAGCCTACATGTTTCAGTATAAAAGGGCATATCTCCGGTATATGTTTGCTGGTTTCAGGTCGGCCGAGCAGTAAGTTTTCAGTGACATTTGCTGATATGGGAAAAATAAGTTCACACAGTGAAATTGATTTTTTGTCATCTCGTAATTTATTTTCCCAGTTTTGTTCTTAGTCTTTAATCAACCCCGATGAACGATACAGCCTCATCGTAAAATAACTATTCTGTAAACATGTCCAAACCTATGTCCAGCCTAGGATACCAAATTCGGCTTCTACTACTGAACTACTGATTGGTCGGTGTCTATGGTATAGCCAATACTGCAGTAGTCGACGGGGGTGAGTTTTTCAGCCATTGGACGCCAGATTGATCTGGAGAAGTTCACATATGAGATGACGAGTGTGTTGGTGGCAAAGTCGTGGCAGCTAAGGTTAGTTGTGGTTTCGGCGGTTATCCTAGAGTGTTTCCCATCCTTGGCTCTCAATAAGTCCACTTGGTCTGGGGAGAAGGCATAAATACCACCACTTTTTTA
The DNA here is from genome assembly GCA_031216125.1 of Dalbergia cochinchinensis. Taxonomy (NCBI): domain Eukaryota; kingdom Viridiplantae; phylum Streptophyta; class Magnoliopsida; order Fabales; family Fabaceae; genus Dalbergia; species Dalbergia cochinchinensis. Next base: position 30,114,583 of record CM062371.1, read on the forward strand.
TCTTCATGAAGTGTCTTCTATTCCACGCCCCTTCTGAAGTGGATGTAAATGTGGTATACTTTCTTAAGTGCTATCTGATCTAAGGCGATACAGAATTTCATCAAACACTTTGTAGGCAATAGATGTAGAAGGAGAAATTAACAATCAAAGAACAGCAGTTCAGAAACCACAGAAAACTCGGCAAATTCAATCACTGATCACCAAAATATTATTAGATCATAACCATGTTAGGTTGATCCTCTCTAACCGAATCTGCATTTAGATTGGTGTCCTGATAAGGAAATCTCTTGACATTCAACCAGCAATGATATCGGTTGGGAAATTCAGATCCCAGTGCCAACAAATTCATGCTAGTTTAAGCATAGAACAAAACAACCTATAATCCAAATCTGAATAATATCTTAAATTCTCAACCTAAGATGAGCTCAATTCAATTCACAGTTCAAATGGAAGTCATGCATTCAAATCAAAATTGAAAGCAAGAAGAAGGGAATTACAAACTTGTAAATCTAACATACAAAACAAAATCTCACAAACTACAACCATGGAAATCTATTATATATGAGTTGTGTTATTTGTACTCATAGGTTGTAAGATAGTAGGCCGACTCACACCTTGAATGGGGCGCAGATTTTATCCAGTGGTGAATGAGGTGTGAGTCGACACGATATCTCACACCCTCATAAGTACAAATAACATTTTTCATCATATATGAAGTGAGAGGATTGCACCCCTGGTAAGGACGAACAGGATTCTCCATGCATGGTTTATAATGCCCACGTGGTTGTCAGAGGGATGGGTGACCTAGCTGAGGGGCTTGGAGATTGGGCCAAGTGGGTGGTCTTGGACCGACCAATCCACAAGCCCTCTAACCTTGAGCTCTTTCTAGATCAAAGGGGATTGGTGGAGGTCTCAATGAGCAATAGTCTTGTCATTGTCATTTGTAGTTTGTCATTGGTGGAGACGAGCACCCTTCACTCTTTCTTGTCATTTGTACTTCGCACAGTAGGACGGAAGTAGTTTTACTTGTTTCTCACAGACGATGCTAAAATATTAGTCTTAGTGAGAAATAAAGTAAGTTGGTCTTTATGCTAAACAGTTTTGCTATTTTGACACCCGGGTTAGGTGTCTGAGTATAGCCACCATATACAACTATAGACAGTGCATATGTAGGGTTAAAAATTTCGGTCCACCATAGTTAAGCTTTGAAAGAAAATCTTGCCCCCTCCAAATTGGTTTCCTTCTTCCCAACACACTCTGTTCCTCGTTCTCCCTCTTCCCCCTCCATTTCACTCTCCTCCCTTACTTCATCAAAGTCAAAGGCAGCTCACACCCTCTGCTACCTCCAACCCAAACACCTCCCTATTATTCATTAGAGAAACCCCCACCGATTCCACCCTCCTCGGCATTTCACCCTCCTTGGCATTGCAAAAGACCGCATTCCCTCGCCCCCCGTTCCCTTAATCCTCTCAAACCCGCTTGCCCTCACCCTTGTCCCACCCTCTCAAACCATTCCACGACAATCACTTGAACCCATTTGCCCTCAAGCTCATTCTCCCTCTCAAATCTACTCTCAAGGTCAAGTTCACTGTCAAACCCTTACTCCCTCTCAAGCTAGCTGAAAACCCATGTTCCCCTCTAGCTCTAGCATTTCTCTTCTCTGAATCCATTCTCTGAAGGTCACTAAAAAGTGGTCAAGCTCGAGCTCTGCTGTCCATCGCTCAGGTTTGTGTGTGTGTGTGTGTTTTTTTTTTCTTTTGTGTATGTGTTTTGGTTTTTTTTTTTTTGTGGGGAGAGGGGGTAGCTATGGTGGTTATCAGATTTGTTTGGGTTACCTATTTATTTTAATCTAACCTTGATTTGGATCAACTTTTTGTTGGGTTAGAAAGTTGTAACAACTTTCTCTATGTTTCCTGCTTGTTGAATTACAATTTTCTCAATTGGTTTCCTAGATTTGTGAATGAACAGCGACTAATTTTATTTTTGAAAGATAAATTAATTTATTAAATTGGAATGTATGTTGTGATTGGGTAGTATCCATGTCTTTGTACTTATGCTAGGTCTTAAGTCTGAATTTTAATTCTTGTTCTTTTGGTTTTGGTATTAAAAATACTTTGTTATTGAGTTTGCATTTCCCTAAATGTTGGTTCATTTCATTTTAATTTATTTGTTATATAATTTGTCACTTTTGCAATTCCATTTCTCAGAGCTCTAAACACGGCTAAGAGAATGATGAGGGAAAGGGATCCGTACATTATCCTTTATCTTTGCATAGAATATGCTGAGTAGAGAAAGTTGAGCATTGCTTTATATCATGCTAAGAAACTAGTTAAGCTTGAGGGAAAATCTTGTGCTACTACATATCTATTAGCTGTCACAGATTATATCGGCTTCAACAGAGGCTTATAGATGCTGAGATTGTTATTGATGCTGCTATACACCAAAGTGGAAAATGGGATCAAGGAGATTTGCTGAGAACAAAAGCAAAACTCCACATTGCAAAGAGAAGATTAAAAAGTTCATTGGACACATATGCTCTCCTTGTTGCTGTTCTTCAAGTCCAAAACAAAAGTTTAGGCATTGCAAATAAGGTTATGAAGGTATGGTACCTTGATACATATATGCAGAATATATTATTTTGATTCTTTAATAACTCAAATTATCAACTTGAAAGGGAGTTTAGAACCTTCACTTTAACATATGTAGAATTTATTCGAGTTCTTTGTTGAATAGAGTAAGCGAGACCATGACAGAAGTCTGGAAATGGAAATATGGCATGATTTGGCAAACTTGTACACAGCCTTATCACAGTGGTAGGATACCGAAGTTTGTCTTGCAGTGTCTAAGGCTATTAATCCTTATTCTGCTTCTGGATAGCACTCCACAGATGTATTGCTTTTCTTCTTTGGCTCTTTAACTTGGCATTCAAACTTTATATGTGTTCAGCTTCCTTCATGTCATTAATATTTTTGTAGATCTACATTGTCAATTCTTGATAAGTGGCCAACACTTTGCACAAATCTGATGGTACAAATTGTAGGGTTAGAATTTTGGTTATACTAGTTGTGAATGAACTAGTATTCTTTTTTATTTGGTTCATGTCAATGAAAGGAAAGATTTATTCTTGTAGCTTGTACTTTCTTAACAAAATCTACAATGTATTTTGTTATAGAGAATTTTGTTGGTCACACCCCACAACATAAATGGAATCAAAATTTTATAGAAGCTTAAATGCTTAACATACTTCTACATTTCAAAGTTGAAACTACCTTGTAGGTCCTTTAGTAACATCCTGTTAAGACAGTTACTCACATTCTTGATGTAGCAAAAAACTCGTTAGTATTGTGCTTGACAGGTTTACTTTTGAAAGCCAGAGATCTGCATCAAGAAGCATTGAAATCATTTTGGAAATGATTGGACATTGAGTCAAACTATGTGTAAGTTTGATATCCACAGCATGTGTATTCACACATCTTGGTGGCCAATCATCTTCAATTGTTAGAAGCCTTCTCACAGATGCACTAAGGCTGGACAGAACAAACCCATACAATCTAGGACTGCTCTACAAAGCTAATTTGGGGACATCAACACTTGAAGCTATTGAGTGCTTTAAGGCAGCAACTCTCCATGAATAATCTTCTTCCATTGAACCCTTCATATAGCCAATTTCAGCACGCACTTTCTTTTCTTTTTTTCTTAATTTGTAGGGTTCAAGACATGTTATATCAAGTTGTAGGTCTGCTTGTGAATTTTAGGTTTTTAACTACGTTTATGAAAGGTGAAATGGAACAGGGAGAAAGATAGGAAGGGGATTATGTCTCTGTGCATTATCTATTATTTTGTTAGTTTCTCCATGAACTAGAATATCTACAGAATAACATACAGTGCCTAAAATTGTTTTATATTACAACAAGGAGATACAAAGTGATGTGTTTAGGGTATATGGTGCAAATTATAGCCTTTTAATGTTGACATGCATGAAAATAATTTAAGACAATTAGATGATTTGTTAAAAAAAATTGAAAGTTCTTAAAAAATTGTTTTTATACTGTTTTTCAGAAGTTAGAAGGTTTTTTTCCCTAACAAAATCTCTAAAAATAATTTCATTGCGTCCATTCATATTCATAGCACTATTAGGATTGGATATTGAATTTACGCTTTTTATTTTTTATTTTTTAATGGATTTGAATTTTCTAAAACAAATATTATTGCAAAGTAAAAAAATGAATTAATGATATTTAAAACAATGATTTGTACATAATGACAAATACTTACCAAATGACTCGAGTTACAAATATTTTTATTATTAATCAAAATCTTTCATTCTAATATACTAGCCTTGATGTCATTTTATATACCAAGGCCCAATATACCAGTTATACACAGCCGATTACAAGCTTCACTCTAATATTTTTAGCCCAGGTATCATTTTTATTTGTGTGAATTGACCCCAAATGAGGCTGTAGACTTGAGTGGGACTTGTACGATTGGACAAAAAAATTCTGAAGACACCTACAAGGTTATTAGCATTTTCTAATAATTACTAGCGACTTGAAAATAATTACCAGCAATGGACAGTCCAGTTCAAGGGAATTCTAATCATTTTAGCACTAGTGTCATTTGTATTTGTTGGTATTGATCCTAAAAAGGCTATACGGTAAGGAAGCCTTTAATAATGTTGAGTAAGACTTATGGGATTAGGGAAAAAAATTTAGAAGAGACCTGCTGGATTACTAGCGTTTTAAAGTAATTACCAGCGCTTCTAGAAAGAGTTACCAACTAATCATGCAAAATTATGAGAATCTATCAGTCCAATTCAAAAGGCATTCTAATAATTTTAGTACTACTATCATTTGCATTTGTTGGTATTGGGGAAAAAAATTATAAGATATCTACAGCATTACTAGCGTTTAGCACTAATTACTAGCGCTTTTAAAAATGATTACCAGCAAATTATGCAAAATTACTAGCATCTATCAATGTAATTCAAGGGAAATTCTAATCATGTTAGCACTAGTGTCATTTTTATTTATTGGTATTGGTCCCAAAAACGGGCTATTGCTTAAGAAAGCCTTTAATCAAGTTGAGTAAGACTTATGCGATTGAGGAAAAAATTTAGAAGATACTGCAACATTAGTAGCATTTAACGCTAATTACTAGTGCTTCTAAGCATAATTACCAGTGAATCATGCAAAATTGTTTGAAATGGTACAGACTATGGCAGTGGTCATCGTAAGTAGGTGTGTTTCTTTTAAAGTGCTAATATTTATAGTTTAAATTTTATCCTACCATTATTTGGGTTAACTAAGATGTACTCTCTTGTCTGGTAAACTGATCTTACCTCATTGCCTACCACTATTTTGATTGAGGAAAATATGAAATGTCTTTTAAATTCATCGGATTACATTTTGCATATGCTGCTGAGCACGTGTATGTTAGACATTGTCAATTTTATAATTTTCCCCCGATCATTGAAATAGGCTTAATATCTTCTGTTGGTTATTCTTATTTTTAAACTTCTATTTTATCTTGTTAGTCTATTGAAACTTCATGCTTGCTACCTTTTTCAATTCACAAAACAACCTTTATTCGCTTGCAGCTTCTTGCTCATAAAAGCAACTTGCTTACTGAAAAAATATTTTGATTGTGGAGCTAGTAGTCAACAGGTTAAATATTGTGAGAAAGTCGATATTAGGAAATGCATTGTTCAATAAGATGTCCTATTCAAGATTTTTAACCTATAACCTGATCAATCTTTGATGAAGCATAATGCAGAAGTGTACAGAATGACAATTCCCCTATGGATTTTTGTCAGGTACTAGATTTTGCTGTCACCAATTTGCAGCCATTTTGTTCAAAGGATCTTCCAATATATGCAGTGTATGTATATGTTTTGATTTTTTTGTGGGGTAGGATGGGTATCAAATTTGTTGCGGATTACATGTTTATTTTAATCTAACCTTGTTTTGGATCAACATTTTGTTAGGTTAGAAAGTTGTATCAACATTATTTGCTTTGTGATGGTGTGCTTATGATATTGGTTATCTTGTTTTATTATTTTTATTTTTATTTCTGTTTAATGCAACAATGGATTTTATTGAGTTGATCTGTTATTTATGCTATAAGTAGTTTATTGTTGTATGATTTATTGCTCCATAGTTACTGGAATGTTTTATTTGCATAGTTAAACTAAAACTTTTTGCATGCTTGGTGAAGGAAAGTTTGCTTGCCATGTCAAAAGCTAATCTTTGTGTAGCAAATTATTTTGGCATTTGATTGGGGGACAAGGTGCAAAGTTTTGCTGGTTTTTTACTATAATGTAAGAAGTTATCATGTAACCACTTGCATTCTTTCAATATTTGAGAATGCTTAACTTGAGCATTTCATTTTATTAATGAATCAATTTAATCTTCCATTCTTTTACACCATGTACCATGTGGACTTAAAAGGGGATAAGCATTATATAGAATCATGTTGAACTTGTCAAATTTAAAATGCTCTTGAAACATAGTAGCATGAATTCTTGCCTTGCAGATGACGTCAGAGTTCATATGTCATTATTTGTTTGTTTCATACTTTTTTGTGACTTTGCTTAATCTTTAAAGGTTCTTATTACCATTTTCTTAGCAACTTCCAAATGTTACTACCTATAAGTTAGACAAATTGTGGATCTTCAATTGTATTTACCTTGCAATTCATTATTCTGCAAGCTAGAAATCTAATACATAATCAACTTTGTCTTATTGAATTTTTAGCACAAGGATGAGTTAATGGATATGCTACTGAAATTGAAGAGGCAATGAAAAGGAAAGCAGAGGTAAAGGCCAAAACGGGCAAGGGGTGGTGATCAATGCAAAGGAGCATCGAGCTGGGCTGGTGTACAAATAATTCCAAACTTGGTTGCTAGCTTATATGGTGATTGGATCATATTATTGACAAAGAAAGTTCAAGTTGTATTTATTGAGGATGTTGGATTGAACATAATGCTATTAGCCTTTGGTTACAATGGTCTATGAGAATCAGCCATATGAAGCACTTGGTTGCACTTGAATTTGGACTCAAGTTATGGTGGATGTATTGAATGCTCATTATTATTATTTTTTAATAAATAACCATTTTGATCTCAATATATATATTTTTATTTAGTATACCATGGTCCAAAAATAGAGCTAGAGATTTAAGGAAGCTTATGGCCTCCTAAGAGTATATTATAATAGTAAAAAGAGAAAATTAGAAAAAAACTGCATAGTGACCAACAAATTGAAGAACTTACTGCTAGGAAATTATTAGCATAAGAGGTCAAGTTATTAGCTATACATAGTGGATATCAAGGTGATTTCCAATCACTGTAGCACTAGCATCATATTAAACTTGATAGAACTTGGTTCGAAAAGCAAAGATAGGGATCCTGAAATACTTATAATAACCCCAATAAATTATATTTTATTGAAAAATTTAAAATGTTGGTATATTCTACATGATTACTAGCAAATCAAAGAAATTATCAACTTATGGAAAAGAGCTTACTAGAAGGAGAGGCCAAGTTATCAACTATTCACAGTAGATTCCAAAATGACTTATAATCACTCAAGCCATAATATCATATTTTACTTGGTAAAACTTGGTCCAAAAAATAGAGCTCAGGACTTTGGACGACTTACCTCATCAGTAAGATATATTATATTCGAAATAATTTAAAGTTGGAACAACCTTCACGATTACCAACAAATACAATAACTTTACTAGCAAATATATTCATGGAATATTTGTAGTTGGTAATTTGCCATCAAACACTGGTAATTTGTTTTGAAGGTGCTAGTAATTATTAGATAAAACTAGTAATCTTGCAGGTCTCTTCTATTTTTTCCTCTAATCAATAATGCCTTACTCAACTTATTTAAAGGCTCCAATAGCCTCTAGCCCTATTTTGGGACTAGTACCAAGAAATAAAAATGATACTAGGGCTAAAGTAATTAGAATGCCCTTGAATTGGACTATCCGTAGCTGGAAATTTACATCATATGCTGGTAATTATTAGAAAAAAGCTATAATTCTGGAGGTCTCTTTGAATTTTTTTTTCCCCCAATCCCATAAGATTTACACACAATACACTGGTAACTCATTATCAAAAGGTTAGTAACTATGTGGAAAAACTAGTAATCTTATAGGTCTCTTTTAAATTTTTTTTTTCAATCCCATAGGTCTTACTCAACTTACTTTAGGTCTTCCATAGCCTATAGCTTTTGGGATCAATACTAAAAAATAAAAATGACACTAGTGCTAAAATTATTACAATTCCCGTTGACTTGGATTGACATGCGCTGGTATTTAGGTAGTATTCGCTAGTAATGTTTTTTGAAAGTGCTGGTAATTTTTGGAAAAAACTAGTTATCAAGCTAGTTTATTCAAATTTTTGTCTCCTACTCCAATAAGATTTACCCAACTTAATTAAAGGATTCCTTAGCTCCTTTTTTTGGACCAATAGCTATCATTTCATATTGAGTGCACACAATTTAACCATATCCACAACAATAGCACCAAAGTTCAAACCAAACACAGCAGGATGCAGTACATAATAATAGGAAAGAAAGTTACAACTCTTTGGAACAACATGTATTCTACCTTACTCGAAAATCCAAACTTGCAAGACAGAGGTAAGAACAAAGTACAACATTGCACCCTCGTCGGAGATCTTCCTTTGTCTTCAATTGCAGAATCCACCCTCTTTGGCAGCGCGAAACCAGTGTTGAGGGAAGCTAACTGGGGGTTTTGAGGGGTGGGGCGCCAAGGATTCGAGCTGGTGGTAGGGGAGGAGGATTGGGGTTCTGCGATGCCAATGAGGTTGGAGCACAAAGGAGGGTGGAAGCAGTGGTGAGGGAAGCGGATTTGGGGGGGATTTGAAAGATAGGACGCTAAGGAGGGTTCGAGTAGGTGGGGGGAAGATTGGCGGTTCTGCAATACACAAGGAGGGTGGAATTAGTGGTAAGGGCTTCTCTAACGAATAATAGGGAGGTGTTTGGGCTGGAGGTAGGAGGAGATTATGTGAGTTGCCTTTTGAGTTTTAGGGATGTAGTGAGGGAAGAGAGTGGAGTGTAGAGGGAAAAGGGGAACGGGGGAAAGTTTTGTTGAGGGAGGGGAGAGAGAGGGGGGCAAGTTTATTCATTTCAGGCATGATTATGGTGGACTTGGAGATTGGGCTACGTGGTCGGCGAAGACTGAATGGTCCAAATATGGTGAAAATAAGGTTTTCCTTCTCAATTAAACACTAAATTTATCAACTATCATCTATAAATTGTACTTATAGAGATTGTTTTAGTTTTTTTTTTCTTTTCTGGTAAGACACACTTAAGTTATGCAGGGATACTGAAATAGTCAATCTCCTTATCGAAATCCAAAGCAATATATGTTTAGTCGGAATCTTAAAATTTATATTTGACAATGTTTGGATTAATGTCAAGTTGCACTTCAAAATGTCCTAACTTGATTTCAAAGTTACAAAACAGTTTTATGTCGGATATTGACAATTAAGAATAAATTTATTGTCTTTAAATTATAATATATTATTATAATTTAAAATTTTTATTATTATATTTAATTAAAAATATTATAACTTAAATATATAAATTATACATTTTATTTAAATATTAGTTTTTTTATTTTTTAGTATTGACTATAACTAACTCATTAATTGAGTTATAATTATATCACATATGACAAAATTATAATAATAATAATTTGACGAAAATATCATACAGAGATCAATGCTAGTTGAACCCATCCAGTTCATCCATCAGCAGAAGTTAAAATATAAAGTGAAAGCACCATAGGATGGCCCTCGGTTTACTTGAAAACAGCCAAATTGCCCATTGTTTTCTTTGACGTTGTCACTTTCGTTCGAAGAGTTATCAACCATCTATTCAAGTAATCTAATTAGCTGGTGGACAGTGCTTCTATCGTTCTGTGGCACCGGATAACTTATTTTTCGTTTGTTTTAAGTTTTAACAAATAATTGGTTTGCTAATCTTCGATGTTCCTATTTCCCTTTAACGAGTGAAGTTACACTGTAGTTTCATACTTGTGCTATTGTCATATCATTTGTTTAGTATATACAGTACTATCCATGTGTTAAGAGAGCGACACAACAATAGGGTTCCTGTTATGTAACTTGGAGATGACATATTCAAATAATGAAAATATCTTCTCTGTAAAATAGGGGTAAGAGCTCATTTACTTGTGCTATTGTCATATCATTCGTTTAATATATACTGCAGTATCCATGTGTTAAGAGGGCTAGGGTTGCTACTTTTGTGACTTGAAAGTAAGAAATAGCTCCCCCCTTATACATTGGATCGCTCTTACTTTATACAGTATTATCCATTACTTCAAATACACGAATTCTATAATCTAAAAGGAAGAGGTGAGACCAGATGCATGAATGTTCTACTATTTTATTTTATTTTTTCAAATCGTGTTTTCTCTAACAAATTAGTATGAGGTAGGAGGCGTTTTAATATAAGGACTTTACGTTTGTTTTCATCATTGGCCATTCAATATTAAAATTCTCATTTTGAAAACGGGGCCAGCTGTTATGCACCAGGTAAATTATAGTGTACCAAATATAATGAACTTAATCACATTTACTAATATAGCTAAATAGTCCATGATAGAGCCAAATATCAAGAGTCTACTTGTTTTAAGAAAACAAAAAAAGAAGAAAATTGTCTCGAGAAGCATAATTTTTCATTTGTTAGCGACATAAATGTGAAACAAACAGGTTCTAAATCGTCATATTAAAATCACCCTGTACATAAAATACTTGTGTAGCAATTCATAAAATCATTTACTTGTTCTGACTTAAATGAATTATCTTAGCTTTCGAAATTTTACAAAACACAATATCCTTCTTAAAATTTATTAGCCAGTAGAGCTCAAAACTTCATCTTTAAATTGTATTCAAATGATGTTCTTCTGTCACTTCCTCTTCCTCCTCCAAGACATGAATCTAGATTTGGGCATGCTTTTTTTAGTTTAATACAAAAAGGTTTTAATAATCCATTTCAATTGGTGGTAGTTTATAGTCCTCCACCTCCTCTAAGACATGAATCTAGATCTGGGCATTCTTTTTTCAGTTTAATGCAAAAAGGTTTTAATAATCCATTCCAATTTGTGGTAGTTTATACAAGAATTTGATTATGAATCAAGTTAAGATAATAGGTATTTTAATTTAATTGGAGTTGTGATGGTAGGAGACAAATTGTGGTGGTCGAGATCAAATTTAAATAGATATAAATATCTGCATAAAAAAATAGAGAATAAATGTTAATACTACAGCAAGTTATCTGGATGACATTTAAACCCGAAAGAAATTCTATCCTTTACTAATAGTAAATTACTTTTTGCATGTCAAAAGAAAATTACTTTATGAAGTTTTTAGATAAAACTCAAAAATTAGTCCCTTTTCAATTTTATATAGTATAAATTGATTTCTCTATTAAAAAAAATACACAAAGAAGCTCTTTCAAATTTAAAATGCTGGAAAAATCGAGCCTTTGAAAAAAAGGGATAAATTAATCTTTTAAAAATAATATAAAAAAGTCAAAGGAATCCATATATGGATGAACTATAATTTATTCAATATTTTTAATTATAAAAAAATTATTTACATTTATTTTTAGGAGTTAATTTGTTTAACCTTTTTAGATGAATGAGTTTCTCCTATATAAAATTTAAGATAGCTTATTTAGAAGGTTTTGTCAATATTTAAATAATAAAACGTGTCTAAATTATAATTGAGCTTAAAAAACTATATTTTGGCCTTGAGTCGTCGACAAATTTGTTAGCAAAAAGTCGTTGACAAAATGCTCCGATCCCTTACCCATAATAAGCGAGCCACGTAGGAATTGTGATACGTGGCACTATCTGTGTTTGACACCACACCACATAACCAAGCCAACCGAATCTCTATGGTGGTTTCATCGTGATGTGCTGAATCTCAATCCTGTTGCCACGCACCTCGTCCTTTCTGGCCCTGTTTTCAATTGTAGCCCTTGTTTCAGAAAAACAACAGGCTCCCCATAAGTGATACCACCTGCTGGCGGAACCCAAAAACAATTAATTTCATCCACGTCGCTATATATATGAATCTCCCTAGCTATGTCCAACCTCCTATACGCCATTGCAACATCCTAATCCTCAAAAGAGAAACAAATAAAATAGTGTTTGAGAGAAAAATGGCTTTCACGATTTCTAGATCTAAATCAGCTTTCTCAGAGAGCGAAAAGGAGAATATTAATCGCTTAGAGGAAAAGGAGTCTGCAAGAATTAGTGCCATCTCAAGTGAGCTCCAATTGAAGTCTTCATTGTCATCCAAAGCCTCATCTCAAGCCTTGGACAAACAAGTTGTTCTCCGGCGAATCCGGCATCGCAAGTCCTTCAACAAAGCCAAAAGCGCTTTTGAAGCTCTATTGGGCAGCTCAGAAGCCAATACGGCCGAAGAGCACAAGTGGCTCCAACAAGGTGACGCTTTCTCTGCTCCTTAACTAGAAGCATATAATCACCACCCCAGCCACCTATCAGCATATGGCCCCAGATGACTATCATGTAACTATGGCTGGGAATTGAATGTTCAATTGTTATAGTAAGTATGTGGAAAGTGCTCAACTTTGCAAGAAAATGAACAGTAGAATGTTCAGATGTTATATAGTAGTATTGAGTTGTGTTATTTATACCGTATCAACTTATACCTCATCCACTATTAGAAGAGACGTGAATCTCATTCAAATAGGGTTCATATCTCATTCAACAAGGTGATTGATGTGTAAGTTAGTACGGTATCCCACATCGCATGAGTATAAATAATATTTTTCATTAGTATTATCTTGAAAGTGTTATACTCGACAAGTGTTATCGTCAGTTTTCAGGAATCGGTCAACCCATTCCAATATATATAATGGACGTTCTCGTTCTCTTGCTATGGAACATGTGTGTTATTTGCAGCTTTCCGTTTTCCGTTCAGTTTTTCCCCATTTTTAAGGATAAGAACGTTATTTATAATATAATGCTAGGTGCTCAAGTGAAGACAAATTATCATCATCCGAAAATTTAAAATTTAATACATTATTATCGTAATAGAATTTTACATGATCGGTTTTAAGCTTGGATAAAAAAAAGGAAGTTTGTGTTAAGACAGTCAACAAATATAAAACTTCATTGGATTTGTTTGATATATATATGAGATAACTTAGTATTAAAGTGATGAGGAGAAATGTTAAGAGGAACAACTCCTCCTCCCAACATTTGCACACCATATGCAGAGAGGTGGAAAAGGACAATAATTGTATGGAAAGGAAAAATAGGGCACAATGTGAAGAAATAAAGAGTTTAAAAGTTGAACCATGTTAGAAGCTTCTTTAGCTCAAAACCTTATTTCTGTATGATAGAACCAACATAAGGAAACAACATGCCACTACTTCCCTCTCTCAAATTTGTTTTTCATTCTCACTCACAAGGAATTAAGAACAACAGTCCCACTATAACACGCTAATAGTTCTGGACTCTATTAGCGATTACTTTTGCTCTTTGATCAATTTTGTTTTAAAAAAATAAAGTTAAGAAAATAGTGCATACATTTTTATTTTTTATTTTTTGCATTCAATCTTGTGAATGATACATAAGTCCTAGTCACGGTACAATAGGGATATAAAATACAGTTGCAAATAACCGAGTGGAAGTAAAATCACGTAGTTGAATACACTCCTAGTACAACTCCTATGCCGGCATCTCAAGAAAGTTCACGAATATCACTATCATTTTTGTCTGAAGACGAAGATGGAAAGAAAGAGAGAAAGTGGGAAACTTATATAAAAATCTCAATAGGATTTCCATCTCTACACACATGTTATCATCATTGTCCCTAGTAACCTCAGATTTATGAAAACGGTGGACATAAATAGAGTTCATTTATTAAGTTCCAAATACCATTAGCCGAGATTTGTATTTTTTAACATGAATCATAATGTTATAAATGCACCATACCATATTATAAATGCATGTCAATACCTTATGTAACATTCCAAGTACACAATGACATAATATAGAATCATAAGGAACATATCCAACTATGGTATATAGCTTTCTTCTTTTTCTTTCTTAGGTGACTTAACTTCCTTAATCTTTCTTTAATTGGGGCCACCCTATTACTCTCTCCTTTTGAGAGTTCTAGGTTATGAGCTTACACCTAATTAGTCGTCACTAGTCTACACTTATCCTCTTGATAAACTAATTCTCGACTCCCAGAGTGCGGAATAGGAGGCATAGGATCACCTTTCATAAACTCTAATTTGGGGAGTCTAAATGATCACCTTATTGAATCACCTCTCCTAACCTTTAATTCGGGGAGTCTAGAGGATTATTTTCATGTGTTTTATACCAACTTTTGTAACACCCTAAAAGATTAGTTAAAAATTAATTTGAGTTTTATTAGTCATAATTTTAAAAATCTAACAGTTTTAACAATGATGAGGACGGCCCAATGGATTTGTTAAAAAGAAAATTGTAAATAGTAACTTGTGGGTCCTCAAGCCTGTCGGGATAGTAGAAACCTTAGAATTCGGACTCGGAGATGTTCGAAACTGAGAAAAGATGAGGTTAAAGTTAGGAATAGTTAGAAATAAGGATTTTATATCTAGAGTTAAATTTCAGGTGATGTCTGATTACCCGGGTATGGTGATTTACCCGTTTGATAAAATTTCGGTGTGCGATTTTTAACACTAAAAACTAACTTAATCTTTACAAAATAAAGGACATTATCTACTTATATCAAATGAATGGCTAAGATTCAATCTTGAATTATAAGATTTAATCTTGGTCATCCATTTTTTTTCTTTAGTCAAAGATTACTTAATTACACATTATAATATTTATTCTTTATATGTAAGATAACAACAAACCTTATCACTTCATAACTTGCATTCTTGGCTAGCATTTTTACAGCCTTCCTTGTTCTTCTTCTTCACCAAAACCTCATAAGAAACTTGATCTAAACTTCCAAAAATCCTAGCCTAAACTTAGAAATACCCCAAACTCCTTTTACTAAACTTACTACACTCATCAATATTTACTAAACTAACTGATTGAAATTTCAAATCCTCACCATTTCTTACCTTGGATACCTCATCACCTTGCTGTCTAGGGAAGGTTTGGGGCTGATTTGGTAGTCTTGGAGTAAAGAGAAAATCCATTGGAACACCTTTGGAGTATAAAGCTCTAAAATTTGCAAAGTAGGGCTCTAAAACCTTTTTTGTTTTCAAATATATTTTCTGAAGTTGGTTACTGATTTATTTTATATTTTTTGTTTTTATTGTGTGATTACACACATATATAGATGTATTTGCTTTGGTGGAGTGGTGTGATGCTATGGAAAAATTAGTTTTACCAAAAGAGATTTTGGATTGGGTTGTTGGATTCTCAAATTGGTCATAGGCAGGGTTGGTTCATGAATTTTCTGGTATAATTGTGGCTATTTTCATGAGCTAGAAAAATTATATGTTGAAGCTAACATCTTAAGCTAGTCCTATGAATTTTCTTGAGCCTTGTTTTGAACCTTTACTACTTGGAAAAAATCATGTTGCTTGAACCTTGTTGTTTCAAATTTTCAAACCTAATTAAAGATCTTTGATTGAGCTAAAAATTTTATGCGATGTGACTAACATATTAAGGTATCTCCAGTAAAAATTTGGAGCCATTTTGGGCACTTTTCCTATGCTTAAAAAAACCAGGAACCAAAGCTATGCATGTTATTGCTGAATTGCTAAACCTGAAGCTTTTATTTTTGCTAATTTTGTTACAAATCAGTGATTGAATTATCACTTGAAACTTTTACAGAGTATTTAGAACGTATTGAATTTCAACCATGATTTTTCTTTAGAATTGATTTAATCATTTTCTAGGGTCAAAAATTATGAATTTCGATTCTTGAGCTGAGGTTGAGTGGTTTCTGACCACCAAATTTGTCTAATTTGGTTAACATAGTTAGAGAAGGATTTTTGTTCTGAAATTTTTATAGGGCCTTGTGGACTCCATTAGGTGTCTTGGAGAATTTTTATAGCCCTTGCAATTGATGTTTGATAGACAGAATAAATCATAGTCCTTAGGTATGAATTCTGCCAACATGCTATATTTGTACTGAAATGAACTCAAGTATTGATTTGCTGATATAATGACTCTTGATTTAAGTATGATGAGTATGAATGCATGCTAGACAATTTAAAAATTGATTTATGAGGTACAAATGAGAATTACTCGTGATTGAATGCCTACACGTGGCTTATGCATGCATTTGAGAAAAGAAAGCACATGATACAGTTATCTGAGAAAAGAGAATGTATAAATTTTCACTCGTGCATGTTCTGACATATGGAGAAAATAGAAACAAGACTTATGTTGAATGAGAGGAAAGCAAAAAGATGAACTTTCCTAGAGATATTATCAGTCAATAGATGTATTGGCTAGGAATAGATCTGTGTGAGATTCGAAAAAGGAAAAAATGAAGTCTGATGATCACGTATGTGAATAAGCTCAGTCCTAATAAGCAATATATTTCCCTTGTGTGGTGTGAACCACTATAAATATCATGTAGTATAAACTATGCATTGTGGAGGTGTCGACAGTAAATACCTGTTAGGTATACATTAAGTTTTTCCTATGTCAATGAAAAGAGAAAAATACACTAAGTTGAGTTCTATAACCACAAGTGAAATTAGGTCACTTTGAGATAAGTTCACTACATTTAGCATGTGCACACTCATCTCATATTTAATTGCTTGATTAGGATTATTAACTGTGTTTGAGCTTTATGATATATGTGTATTAAGTGATTGATTGTTAAAAACTACCCACTTCGGAGGGATGATTTTAGAACTTTAAAAATGAATCTTTAATATGTATTGCATGATCACATTTTCTTGATTAACCGAAATGGCCGGGGCGATGATGATGTCATTATGATTATGTAATTGGGGAGTTTTTGTACTAAGAATTGTATAATTCTCACCCCTATATGTTTTGTGTTCCTGTGTCGTCTTCAGGTTGATTCAGAGAACGATGCGGCTGCTACACGAAAGAACTAGGGATTGCAGTAGTTTAGTAGTTGATGTTTTTACTTTACTAAACTTAGTTAGAGTTATATGTATGTAAATGTAATAGAGAACGTATATGTATTCAAGCTGTTAGAAGAGCTTCCTTTTGTACTTAGCTATGTATTCAATAAATGTTGTGTTTCTTTGTTATATATTTTAACAAGATTATGCTTAGTTATTATACGCATTAATCGAGCTTACTATAGATATTTAAGAAATGTCCGCTAATCTATAAGTAACAACTCTTAAGTCTAATGTCATGACTTAAGATTGATGTTATACTTGGGAGGATGTTACACCTTTAATCTTAGCATGTTATTTAGAGATGCAATACATGAACATATAATCATAACTTGTCAAGGGTCATCTTTCATAACCTTTTTTAATTCGGAGCGTCTAAAGGATCACCTTATTGGATCACCTCTCTTAACCTTTAAATCAGGGAGTCTAGAGGATCATTTCCACATATTTTATGTCACCTTAACCTTAGCATGTTACTTTAGAGATATAATGTAACACTCTAATATTTAACCCAACACACCTAAGACACATTTAAGTTAATTATTAGTCATTACTCTTTTGTTTCAGTTCTTAACTTTAGGTTGTTAAATTACTTAGCGAAAATATGAGTAAATTTTTTTTTTTGAAAACTTAAAACAAAATGTGAGCTATGCAAACTTAAAAGAACAAGCCATTCGTTTTACATACAGGTTGAAAAGAAACTAAGAACACATCATAGAAACACATGGATGAAAATAAACACAAGCACCATCATGGATTCATAAATTACTAATAACAGATGTTCCAAAATTACATACCATAAAACAAATACTTAGAGTAGCAGCATCATGCCCACCATTAAAGGTTGGGACGGTACAGTCATCCATAAAAGTATAAAAAGAAATGAACAGGGTACAGCTAGCCAAGATCTCTTTTCCCCACTACGCCTAAGTAGATAATCTCAAAAAGCAAAAGAAGACTATCATCTACGTAACATGTGCATTGACACTCTACAAGATCCACTGCTATCCCTTATTGCTGGCGCTCTCGGGAGGGAGGAAGGTAGCCAATCCACTAAGCCAACTCATCGAGTGTAGCCAAACGATGAGCCGGACGGGCATAGGCACCTCGGCATGGTCGCATAGCTATCCTACCTCCTCTCACTGGCTGGGTACAGTGGCCTCGCTACAGCCTCCAATCTCTATAGGAACGATGGGTGCGGAACCATCAGAAAGGCACTAAGTAGCAAAATCCTCAGACGGGTCATACTGCGACTCCATCGTGTGAGGAGGAGATCTAGGAATGTAGTCTGGGTAGTCGTGGATTACAGAAGCAGTAGGATGGCTATTGCGAATTTGCCCCTACGTGGTTGAGCATGCTCAAACACGAGGTTGTCACCGAATGGAAAGGCAGGAGAGAACCAAAAGCTAAAGACTGGGTATGCAAAAGGATACTCCATGAATAAGGCACAAAGCACAACGACCCACGAAATGGTACGACTGATGACCAGCGTCGAAGTGCATCTCCTAGGTGGAAGCATTAACGAAGATTACAAACAAAGCCATCATCCTCCGAAGATGAAATGGAAAGAAAGAAAAAGGGGAATGAGAAACTTGTATAAGAATCTCAGTAGAGTTTTTGCCTCCTAACTAATGTCATCATCTACGTCCCTAGGAACCTTAGGTTTCGTTACGAAATAGTGGCATAAATGTAGTTCATTTATTAAGTTCTAAATACCATTAGCCGAGGCCCGTATCTTTTAACATGAGTCTGAATGTCATGAATGGATCATACCATATCATGAAATGCACGTCAATAGCAAATGCATCATACTATAAGGAATCATGTATAAAATAATTAATGACATGAAGAACATAAATAACATGATATGATCTCTTCCTTTTAATTCTTTAGGTGACTTAAGTTTCTCTTTTCTCTCTGTGGGGGCCACCTTAATATTCTCTTCTCTTGAGAGTTCTAGGTTATAAGCTCATATCTCACTAGTCGTCATTAGCTTGCACTTATCCTCTTGATAAGCAAATTCTTGACTCCTGGAGTGCGGGTTAGGGGCATTGAATCATTTTCCGCTAGGTGGCCTATCACGAAAAGATCATTTCCTTGGATCACCTTACGCTGGGCTTGGCCCGTTATGGAAGGATTATTTCCCTGGATTACCTTACGTTGGGCCCGGCCCGTTATGAAAGGATCGTTTCCGAGTGTATTATGTCAACTTTAATCTTAGCAGGTTATTTAGAGATACAACATGAGCATATAATCATCATAGCTTGTCATTTAACATTTCATGCTCATAAACCACATCAATTAGGCATCTCAAATATTTCAACCATAATTGCAATTCTTCATAAAGTAATTCACATAAACATGTCATTATCAATATCTTACTGAAAAGTAAATATGCTCCTACCCAGTATGCCGGAATCAAGGGTCGGACTCAGCTATTGCATATGCTATGTTCAAAAAGGTATACATACATATATGCAATGTATTAAAGATCATCACGGATATAATTCACATTTTCATACTCAAGTTATTGGTAATTACTCATTAGCCCTTAAACGGGTCAAAACTACAAATCGGTTTAACCTAACATCAGTAATTATTCTTTTATGCATCTAAGAGATCAATTACCATGATTCCCACTGATTTTTAACCTCGTGAACATTACCAAACAAAGTTGTACAGTTTGGGCAGCACTTAAAATTAAACAGTTTCGGGATTCTAGAAATTACGTCTTTGACCCTTTCTAGTTATCAATTTTTTCTAAGATGCTAAAATTAATTCCTACACCAATTATTAGTGATTTTTACACAATTAAACAATCCCAAACAGCACTATACAGAAACAAAATAGTTCAAGCAGTAGCCAAAAATTCAAATTGTTAGAAGCTTTCAAAATTACAATTTTACATATTTCTAGTTACTAGTTTTGCCTAAGGTGCCAAAAATGATTTTTACAACATTTAATAGTAATTTTCACACCTCTAAACCATTCCAAATAGCATGTTATAGATTTGAGAGAATCAAATTAGTAGCTATAATTTTTAACCTCAATAACATCAAAAATTGCAACATTAATAATTTCTAGTAACTAGTTTTCCTCTAAATTTATTCTAAGTCAATGAAAACACTTGAAACTAATTTATCACTTTGAAAATATAACTATTAACCCTTAGGGCAGTTGCAAAAGCAAAAGTTTCATTAATAAGGTTTTGTTCATAAGAATCATATTTTTAATACAATTAGAGTTTCCAATTCTTTCAAAAATTACAAGATACAAAATTTGAACCTTAAGTCAAAATAAAATCCATTTTAAGACCAACACTTTATCATGACTGAAAATACATTCAAGAGAGATAACCATGACTAAAACTTCCATTTAAGATATAAGGGCAAGTCTTTGAGCTCTAGAGGTTTAGGTGATGACAAGAAAATACACATGATATGCAACCTCATTTTAGTCTTTATCATTATAAGATGATTGCTTGGAAATGTAAATATGATGTGCAAGACTTGAAATATAAATATGGAAATGCAAGTTTATTCTTATGTCTTTAGAGTTTAGGTGATAACTTGAAATATAAACATAAAATGCAAGACTTGAAATTTAAACATCGGAATGCAAGTCCATTTCTTCAGTCCTCAAGATTTAAGGTGATGACTTGAAAATAAACATGATGTGCAAGGCATTGAAACATAAACATGAGATGCAAGAGCTTGAAATATAAACATGATGCAAGTCCATTTTTTTTTAATCTTATTAGAGCTCATTTCAAGACTTTAAAGGATGATACTTTCAACCTCATTCAATCTTAACAAATGGAAGTGAACTTTGGAGTCTTTCATCATCATGGTTTCAAGAACCTCATTTCCTTAGACTCACTATCAAGCTCTATAATACCCGAGGTATACGTGGCGGCGGATAAGTTTCGTACTGGCCCAGGGTCACCTGGGACCGACTCATGTGGCCGGGAAGGCCCAAGATGCATGAATGACCCTTGACCTGGGTTTTGTGGTGAACTGTCACCACTATAGTGGTCCAGGACTGCTATAGCAGTCATAGTTGGTGGCAACAGTGTGTTTTGTTCTCTGGGGACCGTTATAGCTGTCGTAAGTGGGGGTAAACTGCTATAGCGGTCATACACTGCTATAGCAGTGTGAACAGTACACGAACAATGCAAAACGTGTCATTTCACGTAAGTGAGACCTCACACCCCTTTATAAACCTTCCCCTTCGGATTTCTTCCCTAAAATCTGAATTCTCTTCACTCCTAAACCCTCCTCTCACCTCTTTTTTCAATCTCATTCAAGTCTAGCTCCCCCAGCTCATCAAGGTATGTTCATGTTGATAGATTTTGTCTCTGTTCTTCCTATTCTTTTATATTCTTGGTTTGGGTTGTTGTTTTTCCTCCATTTTTGTCATGTAGGGATGCTCCCCCAATGTTGTTAGAGCTTGATTAGAGTTGTTTAAAGATTAGCGGAGACTAATCTTGAGTCTATATTGCTCTATGGCAGTTGTTGATGCCATTCCATACTTCGAAGGTTAAGTTAGTGGTGCCCATATACTCCCGGCTTCAAATGGTGAGTGGGTTTGATCTCACAGCCTTAGTTTTATCATTATGAATATGTTTTATGCATGATGATGGTCAAATATGACATTAGATATGAAATTATGGCTATATATATATGATTTTGCAAGTATGACAATCTAGACAAGGAGTATGATTTTCAAAGAGCATGAATTATGTATTTAGAAAACCATGAGACCATGATTAATGTATAGAGTGCTATGAAAATGTTTTACATATATTCATGAAGAGATTTAGTGCGAGATTATACAATTTAATAAGTTTTCAGCATATCCAAAATGTTTCACGAGTTATGACATACTTATACCTCAAGACTAGAGATTTTGAAATATGATTTTAGAGAAACAGTTAAGATATTTTGACAAATATGTCAAATAGAGATGCTATGTCATAATGTTAGAGGTTTACGATTTTGAACCTTTCAATATTAAAGTTGATATTACAGTTATCAAGTTATGAAAAGACATTTTAGAAATTCACTTTTGTAATATTCCCAAAAAAAAAATGGAATTTAGTATGATTTTTAGCGACTGTCAGATACATACTCTATGAGTTTGAAATCGGAATGCCTACAAGTGGGTGATCTCTTGGGCATGATTTCACAGTCACAGTTATGCTAAAGTCGGGTTGCTAGAGTTATATGAGTCTAGGGCTTTTCGAATTTCAAGAGTTTTCAGATTTAAACAGTTTTATAAAGAGTTAAAGTATGAGTATGATTGTATCTAGAGATTTTATGAATTTTCTTGATGATTGCAAGAAATAGAGTAATTATGTATGAAAGAGTTTGATATCCAGATTAGAGTATACAACAGAGATTTAGAGAAAATAATATGTTTCTTGAATTAGAGACTAGACGGTAGCTATAGAGAAACAAACAGTGAGTTAATGGCCGAACCATGATCGTTAACCTCGGAACCGATTTGTCTTGAGAGGACAATCTCATAGAGTAGAGAATGGAACCTATTTAGGTGTCCGCATTAGATCCCAATGGATCATAGAGCATAACATTTTTGGTTCTTGAAGAACCACAGAGTAGAGATTCCTGTTTCTCTAGTAGAGATTCCTGTTTCTCTAGTAGAATGCTGTTGTTTATGTTTTCAGAGAGTATTAATGATTTCCAGAGATTATTGATGTTTTAAGAGAATATTTGATTCAAGAGATATTATATATATGAGAAATGATGATTTTCTTGTTGAAGTTAGAGATGTTTTTCAGTGAATTTATGAATATAGAGATATATTTTCTATTATTAGATTATATACAAGAATATCAAATGGTTTGTAATAGATTATGGTTTTAGAGATGCTTGTTTATGAATTCATGGCATGGAAGTGTTTTCCCGAAAGTAGCTATGTTATGTAAATATTGGAAACGTTTTTCCCGTGCATGTATATCTATATATGGATGTTGTTGTCCCATGTGGGTGATGGGTTAGAGCTCACTCACTGAGTCCGTTGACTCACCCTTCTCCCTTCCTCCTCATAGTTGCAGGTGCAAACATTGCTCAGCTTATAGTTTGGCAAACATTGCCGTTCTCAGTGGTGACTTTTACTTTGAAGTAAGGCCTAGTTAGAGTCTTGTTAGAGTAGAGTGCTCCAGTAGATATGCAACCAGGATCCGAACCATGCATTATTTTCAGATTATGTATTTGGTTTTAGTATTTGAAAAGTTATGTATCTGCTTTCAATTCACAAATGAGGATTTGAAATTGTGGAATTTAATTAAAATTTATGTAATAAACTAGAGATTTACTTATGGTTCAGTTCACATGTTGAATGGATTTTCAGAGTATGATTGAGAGGTTTTCAAAGTTTCATATATTAAGTAATTCAGTTTTATAATTTCAGATATACAGTTTATACAGAGTTTTAGAGAAAGTTATGATTCAAAATGAAAAGTATATTATTTTATGCATATAGAGAGACTCAGAGGTCACGAGGCTTACATGGGGATGGGATTCCTCACATGCCACTCACGTTCCTCGGTCGGGTCGTGACAAGCTCAAAGAAAAACCAACAAAGAGAACCAAATCTTAGGCTTTAGAGGTCAAGTACATGGTGATATCAAAACCACCATTGTCATCTCTCAACATCAAGCCATGATTTTTATACATCAAAGACCAACAAGGCCGAAAAGAAAAAGAAGGAAAAAGAGAAATCAAAAAATGGAAGGAAAGAAAAGAACCAATACTCAACCATTCATTCAAACCAAAAATAGCCAAAGAAAATAGAAGGAACTTAAAACAAAAATCCCTACCAAAGTTATTTTCTTGTTTGAAAGAGAAGGGCTTGATCTTTGCAAAGAAATGAGAAGAATATATCTTCTCTTGGAGCACCTCAAGGATTTGGCCAAGGAAAGGAAAAAGAAAAGGAAGATTTTTCTTGAGCTTTGATGTTTAGAGATGGAAAGGTTGTGTTTTGTAACATCCTAATTTTTAACCCAATACTCCTAGAACATATTTAGGTTAATCATTAGTCTATTACTCTTTTAGTCTCATCCTTTAAACCTTTCTTTAAAATACTTAGTGGAAAATATGGGTAAATTTTTTTTTCAAAAACATGGAAGGAAAGTGAGAGCCGAGGATACGCATAAAGTAAAACGCATGGCTAACATACAAGGAAAAGATAAACCATCATAGACAAAACATAAAATCGTAAAAGGAACATCATCATGATTGGGTACAAGAAAGTCATAACATAGATATAGAGTCGTCACATAAGTTTAGTACAGTCATCCATAAATGGAAAATAAAGCAAATACACATGAACTCCTTATCTCCAAAAGTGCACCTAAAACTAGATAACGCCCAGAACAAAAGTAGGCTATCCTAATCCAGTCAGAAGCTCGGGCACCAGAGCACAGCCACAGTCTCCTACTGCTAATCACCCCTAAATGGAGGGACGTATCCAATCTACTGAGCTATCTTGGCCGGAGTGGCTATATGCTGCATCGGTCGGGCATGGGTTCCTCAGTGGGGAATCAACCTGAAACGTCCTCCGCGCATCGGCTGTGTGATGGTGGCCTCACTACCCTCTCCAAAATCCATCGGTATGGTGGGGAAGGAACCTTTGGAAGGCACCTGAGTGGTGGAGTCCTCGGAATGATCCATCTTCAAGAATGACGAAGGAAAGTAGGGTACGCACTGCGGAAAATCCCGGATAACAGATGAGGTCGGTGGGGTGTGGCGAGTCCGCTCCTCACGGGGGCGTGCACGCTCAAACACAAGGTCATCGCCAAACGGTGAGGCAAGGGAAAAACAGAAGCTGGAGACTAGATATGCGAAGGGTTGATCCATGTAAACAAAAAGACGGACAACATAACGAGCCACAAAATGATAAGAACAGTGGGCAAGGTCATAGTGCATTTCCCATGTGGGCATATCAACGAAGATCACGAATGTCGCCATCGAGCTTTGAAGACGTGACTGAAAGGAAAGATAGAGGGAGTGAGAATCTTAGCGAAGAATCTCAGTAGGGTATCCTACTACCTAGGTGACATCATCTACGCCCTCAAGAACCTTGGGTTTAATGTATAAAATAAGTGGGCATGTATCAAGTTCATTTTTTAATTTTAAAACATAGTTAACCAAGGTCCGCTTATTTTAGAATGAATCTTAATGTCATGGATGCAACATAATAAAGCATGAATGCATGACGATACGCTAAGTAGGAATCAATTAAACATTCATAGAGAACCATCATCATATAAGTGGCATAAAGTGGCATATATCTCTCATGTAAAATATTTCTCTTTCTTTAACTATGTGACATTCAAACATCGTACTTTGCATCATAGGGATCACCCTAACAGCTTCTCTAGGTCATGAGCTCATACCTTAACTAGTCGTCACTAGGTCTTACTTATCCTCTGATAAGTGTAGTCATAATAATAATCATAATCGTAACATAACGCGTCGCACTGGTATTATAGTACACAGTGAATATTATCCTCTTTGGGGTGTTACGTATCGCCGTTCCCCTCAAGGATTTGTTTTTGGAGCATTACGTATCGCCGTCTCTCAGAATGCGTTCACAGTTCTATGTCACATCAAACTCTCATATATTTTTGAAAACTTTCTAAACCCTCAAATTTGGCAGAAGTTCGACAGCATAATGGCTATACACCGAATTCCACCAAATTTTGCTTTATGCCACATAAACAAATAGAGCATGTGCTTTCAATCATAAATTCATATTCAAGACAAACCATCAAGGTCATACCAACATCTTATACATTCACTTGGGATAATAAAGTTCATTATGCAACATACCCACAAAGTCTTATGCTTTTAACCCTTACAGGCCTAAATCTTGAAATCTAGCTAACCGATTATCCATTCCTAACCTTGTATGCACCTAAGTGTTCACAACTAAAGATTCTTACTGATATTAATGACTATGAATATTCCGAAACAGCACGTAATAGTTTGGGGCAGAATTAGTTTTGCTTGATTACAGGGTTTTAGAAGTCACGTCTCTAACCCTTTCTAAGTTCCGTCTTCGCCTAAGGCGCTATAATTAATTTCTAGACCAATTATGAGTGTTTCTTCCACATATACACTTAATGTAACATGTTTCTGTCATTTTTAATCATACCGAAACAGAATCCATTGTTTGATCCTTGAGAGTCCTAGAAATAACGTTTTTACTGTTTTCTAGTTACTAATTTCTCTATAAGAGCTAAAATTCAATTCTACCTCAAAGGTTACCAAGTTTTTCATGTTTAAACAATCCTAAATAGAATTTTATCCTACGAAAATAGTTTCGATAGTAGCTATCATTAAATGGGTCAAAGACTTGCAAAATCTCAACTTTACGGTTTTCTAGTAAACTAGCTTTCTCCCCTATCATGCATGGAATAGTTCCTACCTCAACCATTATAATTTTTACATATTCGTACACATCCAAACAGCATCATACAGCAGCTAACACACCAAGGCAGAACCGAAAATTTCAAAGAACACATAAGTTCATATTTCTAAGGCATGTAAAGTACTAGCTTCTCTTGGAATTATTTTAAAACTTCTAAAACTCTTTGAACACCAAATTATTTAATATAAAGGGACTAAAATTAACCATAAAGCAGTAGCTAATTTAAAACATTCTTAGAAAAGGTTTGATCTATAAAATCATGTAGATAGTATTCCTATAAGGCTTTTAATGCCTAAGAAAATACTAGGACAGATTTTTGGCCCTTGTAACTAGATGAGACTCATACCAAGCTCATCATCATCACATGGCCGAAATGTGCATTCAAGAGAATGCTTCCATATCCAACTTTTTTCTTGAGATAAATGGACAAGTCTTTGAGCTCTAGAATCTTTAAGTGGTAATAAGAACATAAATGTGCTATGCACTTCATTTTATCCTTTATTAGAAAAGTAAAGTGAGGGCTCAAAATAAACATGAAATACAACTTCATTCTTATCTTTAAGTTGAGGTGGTGACTTGAAAAGTAAATATGCTAGACAAGGAAATGTAAACATGAATGCAAGTCTAATTCTTTATTTTAGTGCTCTAGGCTACACAACAATCGACTTTAAGGCTGAAATAGGTGAGCTTCGAGATTAATTATTTAGGTGATATGAAAATGTAAGCTCTTGTTTTAATCTTTAAGTTTAGGTGATGGCTTGAAAAGTAAAGATGCTAGGTAAGAAATGTAAATATGAATGCAAGTTCATTTTATATTTAACTAGAGCTCATACAAGACTTTAAAGGAATGTAAACCTCAATCCAACACATATCTTGACAAGATAAAGTGAGCTTTAGAGTTCTTTGTACCAGGATTTCAAAGAAACCTTGTGGTTTGAACATCATCATCAAGCTCAAGGAAATGGACTTAAAGAAATCAAATCATCTACCAACTCTCTTTAAACAAGACCTTGAACATCGAAGGAAACGAAGTAAGGCCGAAGCCATGAAGGAGGAAAGAACAAGACTTTAAAACTCTAGAGGCCATGATCTTGATGACACATACACGCCAACATCTTGTGCTCTCATCCTTGAGTCACTTTTATCCAAATACAAATTCTCAAAACCGAAACCAAGGCAAGAAAGAGGGAAGAAAAATCGAAACCAAAACAAGAGAAGGAAAAGGAAAAGAAACCGAAACCATAGTTAAGAAAAGGAAAGGAATAACCAAAATGTGGTGAGATCAAAACTAAGTTTCAAGCTTTAGAAGTTTCTCAAATGATAATCACAACTCCATTATCTTGAAACCTCATCATCAAGCTATAAATTTTCCTTTCAAGGAAAGGCTCCAAGGCCGAAAATCAAAGAGGAGAAAAGAAGTTCTAAAAACCAAGAGAATCTAACAAAAACTCATTTTCATCAAAGCTTTAAAAGACAAAATTTTAAAGAATAACATCCTTACCAAGTATGAAGATAAAAAGCTTGGTTCTTGAAGTGAGGATGAAAGGAGAATCTTCTTCCAAGGTGAAGAAGAAGTTCAGCCAAGGTAAGGAGAAAGGAAAGGAAATTCTTTTGTGTGAGCTTGGTGTTTGGGAATGAAAGGTTATGTGTTTAATGGTTATTCTTTGGTGTTTGTGAGGTGGTTTGATGCTATGAGGAAATGGCTCTTTGAGAGTAAAAAGAAGAAGATGAAGAAGGTGAAAAAAACTCCTTGAACTTGAAAGGAAAGGAAAGAACTCTAAGTTGCTCTTGAAAACTCAAACTTAGCAAATAAACCAAAAGTGATTCAAGTTCATCCAAACAAGCTATTTATAGAAAAACAAAACCAAGGGTGAAGGAATGAAGGGGGTGGCCGAAACCTCCTGTTCCATGAGAGGAGAGAATTGGCATCATGGAGGTATGGTGAGGTATGGTGAAAGGTATGGCTAGGTTTGGCCTAAGGTATAATGCTAAGCATGGTTGTTTGTGTGTTTGAATTTCAACATGTGATTGACAAATGGAGGGGGGAGTGGCCGAATATGCATCAGCCAAGGGGGAGGAAATTTCTCATTTTAATTGTGGCTTAGAGTTGTGTTTAGGTGTGTCTTTGATTAGGCTTAAGATTAGGAATTTGTGAGTAAGTGTTTAGGTAAGGTAATGGATGTTTAGGGATGTCAAGACATGATTAGGGAGTGTTCTTGCATTATTAGTGAGATTAAAACTCATTTTGGAACATAAACAATTGTAGATATAATTCCTTAACTTAAGGAATTGGAGAGAGAAAACACTATTCAAGATTCCATGACTTGAACTCTTAAGTTTTATAAGAGGTTTAAGTTTAATCTAAGCAATTTTAGGTCCTAATTAACTTTAATAAATCATTTTGACTCTAGATTAATTATGGAAATTAATTAATCTTTGATTAGAGCCCTAATATTGTTTAGGTTTGCTTAATTACATCATTAGGCCCAAACAGCATTATTCCAGGGGTAAAATCGTAAATTTGTACAAAAACTACCTGGGACCACCGGGACTTAAACAGACATTACCAGACATATGAAATCATCATATTAAAATTTCAAGGAAAGTTCCGGGCTCAATCGGCACCTATACCCACGTAAAACGTTATAGGGGTATTTTGGTCATTTTGGACTAAAAATTCGAAAAATAAAATTTTCACCTCCGAGATCATTTCCAACTCATCTAATCCCCTTCCAACGTTGAGTTGACCCTTTGGGGACTGCCGGACTGCGGGACCGGCTGCCCTTTCCAACTTAGGGGCATTTTGGTCATTTTTAGTCAGACAGAAAAATCGGGGCGTTACATGTTTCTTGAGGATAGTTTATGGGGGTGATGTGGTGGTTTGAGGTTGAGAGGTAGTGGGGGATGGTGGTTCTTGTGGTGGAGGAGAAGAAAAAGGAAGTCTTGAGAAGAGAGATAAGAGAGAATTTACAATACTAGATTTTTGGACAAGATTGTAATCCAAAAAAGTAAATGGTGAAGTGTGGGTTTTTCTTTGAGTATGTAAGTGTTTAAAAATAAAATGTGAGAGTGTGATAGAGGGAGGGAGTGGCCGGCCATGTAGGGGTATGTGGGGGAAATATCTTCTTTTCTTTTGTGTTTAAGACATGGTTTAGGAGTGAATTTGATTAGGCAAAGGGTTAAGAATTTGTAATTGAGGGCTTAGGCAAGAAAGCAAGTGATTAATGTCATTCAAGACATGATTAAAAAGTTGTCTTGCTCACTTAGTGAAGTCAAACTTTATTAACTAGGAATCCAATCCCATCGTGGTTTCCTTGATTTAGGGAATTGGAGAGAGAAAAAAATATTTCACATGATATGACACAATGTCTTATAAAGGAAGGGATTTTGAACTTTCCTAAACAATCTTAGGCCCTAATCAACCTTAATAAATTATTTTAACTTAAGATTAACAATTAAAATTAATTAATCTTTAATTAGAACCTAATATTGCCTATGTTCCCTTAATAACATAATTAAGCTCATTACGCACTTAGTTAGGGGCAAAATGGTAATTTTGCACAAAAACTCCCTGGGACCACCCGTACTTTCCCAGATATCATGTACCCCTTAAAATCAACATTTCAAACTCCCGGGTAATGTCCGGGTCTAGTCGGCAATTATTTCCGCGTTAAATTACTGCATGGGTATTTTGGTAATTTTATGCACAGGAAAAACCAGGAATTGAGGTTTTCACCTCTAACATCATTCACAACACATCTAATCCCCTTCAAACATTAAAGTATCCCCTTGAAAATAGCCTAGATTGGCTGTCCTTGATTTTTAGGCAAAAATGATCTCAGGGGCATTTTGGTCATTTCGTACAGTAAGAAAAATTGGGGCGTTACATGCAATACATGAACATATCATAACTTATCATTTAACATTTCATGCTCACAAAACACTTAGGTTATGCATCTCAATTATTTAAGCATAATCATAACATGCCACAATTCATCCTGTAATTAATCACATAAGCATACATCACATTATTTGCATATATCCCATAAGCAAATCATCATCAATATCTCATAATTATAAACATGCTCCTATTCAGTATGCTGGAAATCAAGGACCGGACTCAGCTAACACATATGCTATGCTCAACAGGATATATATAAGATACTAAAGATCATTCATTTGCATAATTCAATAATCAAGCATGCACAATCATCAATTCATATTAATACCATCAAGTTGTTAATAATTACACTTGAGTCCTAAAAAGGGTCAAAACCACAACTTCTCAAAGATTACAGGTCATAGTGTAAATTCTCTTTTTGATACATTTTCTTGAACTAATGATCCTTAAAATTAATCTATGATTTTAAGAGACTCATAGCACTTAGAAATCATTTAAACTAATCATAAAAACCTCTTTGGGCCATAGACTAAATTTTGTTAGATTTTAGGGGTTAAAGTGTAAAGTTTCTCATTTTTGACACTTAATAAATGCCAATGCTTCTAAAACTTTTACTAAACATCATAAATGGTATTTTGAAGACATGGACACATTTAAAATCATAACTTATTCTAATTAAATCCTTTTGACCATAATTCCATAATGATAGTTTAAAACACAACTTGCCATATTTTGCAAAACGATTCAAGCTAACACTTTTAATTACTCTTTTAAGCACCTAGGACACCAAAAATAATTTTTAAAACAATTATTAATGATTTTTACCCATTAAGGCAGTACCAAACAGCACCTTACAGAATTATAAAATGCCAAATAGAATCCATAATTTCTGTAACATCCTAACTTTCAACACAATACGCCTATGACACGTAATGGTTAATCGTTAGTTGTTACTCTTTCGTCTCAAAATTTTATTTAATTTTTGCGCTTGTAATAACGTGTAAGTTCATAACTAAAGATAAGTTAGAGAACTAAAGTAGTGGCAAATAAATGAAGACATGATGAGGCAAATGCAATGAGTCAAACATCTTTTAGCATGCATGGGAAGGTAAGAGGACCTATGATAATTTACTTTCTCATGAATGAATTCTCAAGTTTCTTTTTCATCAATCCACCATCTTATGTTAACACCAAATCCAACCTACACGCCTCCCCGGTGATTTTAAAATTTACACTAGAACCAACCAACCTACTGATCGCCTAGGATGAGCTCAACCCAACTAGCCGTCGCTAGATTTAACATGGGGTAATAGAGAGGGAGAAACATATCACTTACTTGTCTTTCTTATTATGAATATGCAACTTACTTGGATCACCTCTCATAACCTTTAATTCAGAGATTCTAGAGGATCATTTCTATGTGTTTTGTCACCACAAACTTAGCATGTTATATTGAGATGCATGCTCTCATACTACTCATCATATGCATCTCAAATATTCCAAGTGTAATCATGACATACGACAATAATTTATGTAATTGATAGCCAAGTATGCAATATATTCAACACATATATCCTCAAGCCATGTCATGAACCAATCATCTCATAAAATAAACATGCTTATTAGCCCTTAAATGGGTCAAACTACAAGTCGGGTAAACCTAACTTTTGAGATTATTCTTTTATACATCTAAGGGATTAATTACAATGATTTTCACTAATTTTTAACCTCATGAGCATAATTAAACAATGCTGGACAGGTTGGGCAGTGTTTGAAATTAAATAATTTCAATGTTCTAAAAGTTACATTTTTGACCCTTTCTCATTACTGACATTTCCTAAGATGCTAAAATTAATTCCT
The DNA here is from genome assembly GCA_031216125.1 of Dalbergia cochinchinensis. Classification (NCBI taxonomy): domain Eukaryota; kingdom Viridiplantae; phylum Streptophyta; class Magnoliopsida; order Fabales; family Fabaceae; genus Dalbergia; species Dalbergia cochinchinensis. Next base: position 30,146,956 of record CM062371.1, read on the forward strand.
AAACCATTTATTATGGATTCTAACACATATACAAATGACAAAACACATTTTTACCAATTAAATGCATGCTGGAACAAAATCTATAATTTCAGTTTTTGAAAGCTTTAAAAACCACATTTTTTATCCATTTTAGTTACTAGTCTTGCCTAAGGTGCTAAGAATAATTATCACAATAATTAATAATAATTTTTACACATTTAAACCACTCCAAACAGAATATATCAGGTGTAACGCCCCAATTTTTACTGTCATTAGAAATTACTCAATTACCGAATTACCGTAGGTAATTATTACATAAGATTTGAGGCCGAACAATCCTCAATAAAGGAATATAACATTAGAAGAGAGGTTAGGAACGATTCATGCGAGAGTCGCAAATCCCGAATTTTTGTACGTATAAAATAACCAAAATGCCCCTGAAGTTATTTTACTCAGAAAATGAGGATCGTGGGCCCCACCTATTCTTAAGGGGATATTTTGAGGATAATAAGGGATTGTTTGTGTTATGTGTGTTAATAGAGCAGAAGGATCTCAATTTTGAGTTCCGATGCGCGAAATGACCAATACGCCCCTGCAAATTGTTTTAACTCAGATGTGCGTCTTGTTGAGCCGAACCTCACTAAAATGTTTTAAAATGTGTTTTTAAGCCATGATTAACCATTGGTTAAGCTCGGGTGGCCTCGGGCAGTTTTTAAGTGAAAGTACGATTTTGCCCCTGTTTTTGGCGGTTTTAATTCGGGATTTTTGATTCAGTATCTACGAAACCTAAGCAATATTAGGCTCAAATTAAAGCTTATTAAATTCTAAATATTAATGTAGAGTCAAAATTATGTATTTAGATTGATTAGAACCCAAAATTGCTCAAAAACACCCAAATTGCTTATTAATTCACTTAAACCCTTAACCGTAAATTCTCTAAATTACATGAATACCTTGCCTACACCTAAATAATGCATGGAACACACAAATTTCACTTCTTTGGGCTATAATGGACGAAATTATTGATGCCATTATGCAGCTGAATTATTGCCAAAAGTTGCACTAAAACAAAATGCCAAAATGTCACCATAAGAGACATAATTCCTTAATTTCATACAACTTTGTCTAAAATGATTTTTTCTCCCTTATTTCTCCTGCAAAGTTCCGTCCACTACCTCATCATTTTGGCCAATTAGAAGCCTCAAAATCTTCTATAAATAGGCTTGTTTGAGTGGTCTTGGAATGCTTGGTTCATAACTAGTTTTTAGGAGCACCAAAAACTTTCTTTCTTCCTCCTCTTTGGCTGAATTCTTTCTTCAATTTTTTCAAAGAGATTTTGTTTCATTTCACTTCAAGAAACCAAGTTCTCTTCCTCTTCTTCAACTCAGATTAGGTAGGGAGTAGTTTCTAAATTTATTTCTATGCTTTGAGGAGTTGTGTTTTTAGCTCAAAATGATGAAATTATGAACTTACCTTAGCTTTTCATTTTGGTTTTCCTCTTCAATTTTTCTTTAACCAATTCAACCATATGGCCTAGGTGGAACTAAGATGATGGCTTGATGATGAGGACCTTGAGGGTGGGTTGTAAATCCATCACAAGTTAGGCCTCTAAAGCTTGAAAATTCCACTTGATGCAAAACTTTAAAGAATAATGCTTTATGATGCTAAAACAAAGATTTTTAGTTTAGAACTTGAAAGATGTATTTTCCTTTTATGTTTTATTTCTTGTTAAGATATGTATTGGGTTGAATTTATAATTCTTTTAAAGTCTTGAAGGAGCTCTAGTAAAGAAACAAAATGAATTTGCATCCATGATTAAGTTTATGCTTTGCATAACCATGTTTACCTTCTATGTCATCACTAAATTTTCAAGAATGAATAAATGAACTTGCATTTCTCATGTTTAAATTCCAAGCTTGTATTTCATGTTTATGTTTCAAGTCATCACTTAATCTTTCAAGATAATAAAGAGGTTGCATCTCATATTTAATTTATGCTCTCACTATATTTTATAATGGCTAAAAGAATCAACGCATGGCATGTTTATTTTATGCCATCACCTAAAGATCCTAGAGCTCAAAGACTTGCCCATGTATCACAAGCAAAGAAATATGATTATTGGAGTTAAAGAGTTTATTCTTTAAAAAGTCTTGAGATTGGAGCTTAAAAAGATGTAATAATAATTCTCTTCTCCCTCTACTGGTCTGTATGCGGACTACCGCGCTCCGGTTTCTTAATATTCTCTTCTCCTCTCTCTTGGTCTGTGCGGATTACCGCCGTTCAGCTTTCTTGTATCATGTTTATATTTCAAGTTCTTGCATCATGTTTAATTTTCAAGTCATCACCTTAAATCTTAAAGATAAAGAAATGGAATTGCATATCATGTTTATAATTCCAAGCTATCACCTTATAAAGATAAGATTAAAATAAGGTTGCATAGCATGTTTATAATTCTAAGATGTCACCTAAATCTCTAAAGCTCAAGACTTACTCCTTTTATCTTAAGTGAGAATTTTAATTGTGAAGATCCTCCCAAATTTGACAAAAGAACTAGTTTCTAAATGAGTTTTAAGGCTTTGCAAGGATTTTACTGGGGAACTAGTATTTTATATGCACTTAAAATATGATTCTATGTAATTGCATGAGGTTCATGATTCAGCAAGTGAACTGAGTTTAGTATCAATGTGTGATAATGATTTGATATGATTGAAGTTGTGATAATTATGGTTTATTGTTAAGAGAATGATTCATAATTGGTTTAGTAACTAATTAGTTCTATAATTGATAATTCTATGTAAGGATTGGATGCTTATTAAGTACTTGATATCATTGAATGATTTCTAGCTTGCATGTTATAGTTCTTTGTGGCAAATAATGAGAATGCTTATACATGAAATGTTCTTTATTATGTAAAATTTACCTTTGTTGCTAGAAGAAAGTGTATCATTGTAAAAGTGTAATTTGGAAAGGTTACGGCTAAGGAAAGACTTGGTATTTAAGCGTGTCCATTGTGACCCACCTCTCTTTCTGGGAACGCCATGTGCATGATTACTGATTGATATATATTATTCTAGCTTAAGACTATAAATGAGAAAATGTTATGATGTTTATGAATTGTATTATGATATAACATGCAAAGATTTAATGGTGACTTAAACTTATAAGAAAATGATCCTTTGGAACCATCAGACTATAGGTGGTGAAAAGGTGATTTTAGCCCCCTAACCCGTTCTCTCAAAAGGGTAGAGTCGGGACTTTAGCTTATCAAAAGGGATAAGTATATGCTAGTGACGACTAGTAAAGTATGAGCTCATAACCTAAATTACTCCCAAAAGGGTGGAGTATAGGGTGGCCTAAGGAAAATAATGATGATGATAAGATTTTAAGTCACCTAAGGCACTAAAGAAATGAAATATGTGCACTATGTCCATGTGTAGCTAATATTATATGACGTTCTTTTATGCATGTTATTTGATAATGATAATGAGGAGAATGATGTAATGATAAAGGAAAAGTTCATTGTAAATATGACATGTTAAGATTATGATGCATTATAAGACGCATGATTAAAAATTGACGAACCTCGGTTAAGTATTTGTCCGAACTTAAAATGAATCTTTGCATGCTCACTATTTTAGAATAATCCCGAGGTTCCTGGGGACTTTGATGATGACACTGTAGAAGGAGGTACCTTACTGAGAATTCTTTAGCAAGATTCTCACTCCCTTTTCTTTATTTCCGTCATTGTCTCCAGATTCAGATGGCGACATTCGTCCTGTTCGTTGATACCCCTACTTGGGAATTTCACTATGATCCGGTGCATTACTCGTATCATTTTGAAGGGAGGTGCGCAGTTCGTGTTTTTATTTACATAGGTCGTCCATTTGCACATTGTGTCCCTAGTTATCGATTTTCTCCTACTTCTCCCTATGGCGATGAAATGGTTTTCGAACATGCACGTCCACTTGATGAAAGGATGTTACGTTCTTATCCCGCTTCATCTGTTGTCCATGGATTTCCAGAGTATGTTCCCGAGACGAGATATTCTGAAACTGATCCTTCAGAGGACACTCCTACTCATGTATATTCTGAGAGCTCTGCTCCTATTCCCACACGTGCAAGAGAGGGTAGTGAGGAAATAGTTGTTCAGCTGAGGTTAGCAAGAAGGCCGTCCATGCGACCCCAGCCTGGTGCATCTCGTGTGTCCCCTCCCAAGGGAGCTCATCAGTGGATCAGATTTATTCCCCATTTCGGGACAAAGTGGCCATAGAGGGTTCTTAGTAGATTTATGTGTGATCATGCACCCTAGTTTTAGGATAACCTTCCCGGTTTATGGAGTTATCTAGTTTAGGGGCATGTATTTCCTTATGTATATTTTCTTTTATGGGTTTGCATAAGATAATGATGTATGAACATAACCCACCCTTTGAGTGAGGTTATTGTATGTAAATATATGCTATAATGTGCTTATGGATGTTATATGATGGAGCCTAAGTGATATATTCTTAAACGTCTTATTATACTCCGCTTACTCGTTCACGTTGTACTCGGCTCACGTTTTCAATTATGTGTTTAAAAAAAAAATGGCTCGTAATTTCACTAAGTATTTTCAAATTATGAAGAAAGAACCAAAGCAAGGAGTAAAGTCTAGTCATTAATCAGATTCAACCTAGGTGTATCTGGTTAATTACTAGGGTGTTACATCAGGTCTAGAAATGCTAGAATAGAATCCAAAATTTAACTTCCAAGAAGCATTCAAAGTTGCAAAGTAAGGCATTTCTAGTAACTAGTTTTACTCAAAATTGATTCTAAGTCAGAGGACACCCTTAAAAGCAAATTATCCCTTTAGAAACATAAATAAATGCCTTAGGTCAGTAGCAAAAACTTAAAGTTTCAATAATAGGATTGTGATCATAAAATCTTCAATACTTTTAGGAGTTATCAATCCTTTTAAGAGAAACTGCAAGGTACAAGTTTTGAAACCTCAAAGCAATGATACACTAAACTTTAAAAACTTTGTTCCTTTGAAACCAAAATATATTTCTAAAGATAAATGCCCGTGGAACCGAAATTTCAAGGTAAGTTGAAAGGGGTAAGTCTTGAGCTTTAGATATTTAAGTGATGACATAAACTTAAACATGCTAATGCAAGCCTTATTTTAATCTTGATATTATAAGGTGATGGCAATGGAAATATAAATATAATATGCAAAGCTTGAATATAAACATGAGAATGCAAGTTCATTTTTAGTCTTTAAGATTTAGATGATGGCTTGAAACATAAATATGCTAGACAAGAAATATAAACATGAAATGTAAGTTCATTTTCTTATATTCAAGATTTAGGTGATAACTTGGAAATAAACATGATATGCAAGGCTCAAATATAAATATGAAATGCAAGGACTTGAAAAATAAACATGAATGCATTTCTGTTTGTTATTTCTTTAGGTCCTAGGCTCAAGACTCCTATTTAGAGTAACAACTCTAAAACACCGATCAATCTTACAAAATGGACATGAGCTTTAGAGTCTCCCATTATTATGGTTCCAAGAACCTTGTCTCCTTAGACTCACCATCAAGTTCAAAAGAAAAACCATCAAAGAAAACCAAACAACATTTTCATTTATTTCTTTAAGGTTTAAGCTTAAGACTGCTATTTAGAGGAACACCGATCAACCTTAAGTTGAAAAGGGTAAGTCTTGAACTTAAGATAATTAAGTGATGACATAAACATGTTATTCCATTTTTGCTCAATCTTTTAAAACCGAAATGGAACCAAAACTTTAGGCTCTAAATGGTCTATCACATCATAGTTTTATAACCATCACCAAGATCCATCATCATCAAGCCATAGCTTCAATATTTCATTGACAACCAAAACCAAAACTAGAAAGAAAGAAAGAAGACCAATACTAATTTTTAACCCAATACTCCCAGAACGTATTTAGGTTAACCATTAGTCTATTACTCTTTTAGTCTCATTCTTTAGAACTTTCTTTAAAATACTTAGTGGAAAATATGGATAAATTTTTTTTTGAAATATAAATGCAAGGTGAGAGCCGTGCGTATCCTAAGCGAACATTATTGTAAGACATAGCTCATACAAAAGAGAGCACAAGGTAACAACATCAAATAACTTTGTAACATAAGACGATCATAGGCACACCACAATAATATCATATTGATATAAGTTCAGTACATCATAGTGCAAAATACAACTAAAATAGAAATACATGGAAATACAAAGGAAACGTAATGGGAGTCACCTCCTACCCTCGTGCACCTAAGATGGATAACCTCTAGAACAAAAGAAGGCTACCCTAAACTAGTGGTAGTGTGTGTGCACTAACGATCCTCAAGAGTCCTACTGCTGGTAGTCCGGATAAGGTGGGACATACCCGATCCACGGACGAAGCTCGTCGAGTGTGGGCACACGGGATGCTTGAGCATGAGCGCCACGTCGGGGCCGCATGGCTGGCCTCCGTGCCAACCTTGGCTGCATGACCATCTCCTAACTACCATCCATCCTCAGAGGGGGAGTGGGGGCAGAACTCTCGGAATAGATATGGGTAGGAGGATCTTCTGACAGGTCAATCTTCGAGTGCCTGGAGCAGGGAACATAATCTGGGAGGTCGTCAACGGTAGATGCGAAAGTATACGTACGAAGTATCCTCTCGTTGTGCGTTCACGCACGTTCAGAGACCATGTCATCTTCAAAGGGAGAGGTTGGAGAAAAAAGATAACTATGTATAGGGTGTGCGAAGGGGCATCCTAAAAATATAAAAACACGAACTGTGCAGCTCCCCTCAAAATGATACGACCGATGCTCCGGGTCGAAATGAACCTCCCAAATGGGGGTGTCAATGAAAAGCACGAATGTCACTATTGGAGTCTGAAGATGCGACGAAAAAGAAAAGGAGTGAGAATTTTACTAAAGAATCTCAATAGGGAATCTCCTACCTAAATGTCAGTCCACATCCTCAGGAACCTTGGGTTTATTATAAAAAGGTGTGCATATATATTGTTCATTATTAGGTTTTAAACGTAATTATCCAAGGTCCATTCATTTTAGAATGAGTCTTAATGTCATGCATGGAACATATCAAATCATGAATGCATGGCAATACCTTATGCAAGAAGATAATAGAGTACATTATCAAGCAATATCACACAGCTGGCATAAAGTGGCATGTAACTTTTCTCGTGAAACTTTCTCTTTTCTCAACTTTGTGACATTAAACTTTATACTTTACATCATGGGGGCCACCTTAAAAACATCTCTAGGTTATGAGCTCATACCTAACTAGTCATCGCTAGTTCTTACTTATCCCTCTTGATAAGCATAAGGATCACCTATCATAACCTTTAATTCGGGAAGTCCATTGGAATATTTCCTTCTTTGAAACACAATTACTGGTAACTAGTACTCAGTTATTTGTCCGCTCTGGCAAGCTTATTGTCAATACCCTCACAGTTTTGTTTCTGGGGGTGCTCAGCCGAACCAGTGTCACCCAGAACGTATCACATCTATCCTGGGGGTGCTCAACCGAACCGATGTCACCCAAGAGTTTTCAAAAACTTTTCTCAAGTCCTCAAGTTTGATGGAAATTCAGCAACGTAACGGCGGTACACTGGATTTCCTTCAAACTTGCTCTATGCCACAAGAAATCATAATTCTATATTCCATATAAGTCATCAAGGTCATATAAACATGTACTTCATAACATATGCATCAATACATCATAACTTGAGTTAATGAATTTATGTTGCTCATAAACATGCTCATAATCCAAGATTGGTCGTTCATATCTTAACAATTTATATCATGTAAACTTCATAGATTCATAGTTAACAAAATCATAGGTTCGTGTCGTACAAAATCATGAATCCAAGTAGCATAAGATCATAGCTTTAGGTCATTCATGTAGGGGAAAAAGTCTACTGCATTCATTAGGTCCTAGTAATTGATTACATGAGCCTTGTAATCGATTACACAACTTCGAGTTTTAAAACAAAAGAGTTGAGGGCTCTGGTAATCGATTACATGAGCCTTGTAATCGATTACACAGCTTCGGGTTTTCAAAACAGATGAAATGAGGGCTCTGGTAATCGATTACATGAGCTTTGTAATCGATTATCACTGTTGCATTCTTAGGCCCCAAGAACATCTTAGTAATCAATTACATGAGATGGTAATCGATTAATAGAGTCTAGAATATGTAATCGATTACATTATGTTGTAATCGATTACTCAGGGTAAAAGTTCATATCTGAGTGCATCAAAGCTCTCTGGTAATCGATTACACAGCTGTGTAATCGATTACCAAAGAGCTTTGATGCATATCTGAGTCATTCCTCTCTTTCAAAATACGAAAAACTAAGTTTAAAACACATCTGAGTCATTCCTCATTTCTCACAACCATTTTAAACCTCTTCTCATCATTTCCTTTGAAATCAAAACATTTTTGTAAAAGGTTCTTGCCCATGGATTTGAAGTCACAATGTGACATTAAAAAGGGTAGATCTTGAGCCTTAGACATCTAGGTGATAACATAATCGTAAACGTGCTAATGCAAGCTTTGTTTCAATCTTGATATCATAAGGTGATGACAATGGAAACGTAAACATGATGTGCAAGGCTCAAATGTAAACATGGGACGCAAAAACTTGAAATATAAACATGCTAAGCAAGAAATGTAATACGAAATGCAAGTTCATTTCTTTATTTTAGTGTTCTAGGCTCCACAACAATCGACTTTAAGGCCAAAATAGACGAACTTCGAGATTAATCATTAGGTGATGTGCTACTCTTGTTTTAATCTTTGAGTTCTCAGGTGATGGCATGAAAAATAAACATGCTAGATGAGAAACATAAATATGATATGCACTTTCATTTCTTATCTTCAAGCTTAAGTGATAACTTGAAAATAAACGTGATATGCAAAACTTCAAAAGTAAATATGTAATGCAAGAACTTGAAAAGTAAATATGGATGCAACCCATTAATTATCTTTTGAGTCCTAGCCTTAAGTTCACCACTTAATTTCTTTTGAGAACACCACATATTCTTTCCTTGCTAAAACGATTTAAAAGAGTGAAACCTTCAAGCTTTAGAGGTCACTAAGTGGTGGTTTTTTAACCAACACCCAAGATCCTCATCATCAAGCCATGGTTCCTTCCAAAGTAGGCCATTATGGTCAAAAATCAAGAAAAGGAGAAAAGAACTCAAAAACCAAAAAGAAGGAAAGGAGAATGAGGAGGAAAAAGGAACCAACACTTTGTCATTTCAAACCACAAGCTAAACAAAAACAAAGAAAGACATTCTCAACATAACTCCCTACCTTGGATATGCTTCTTGATTGAGAGAGAGCTTGTTTTTAGAAGATTAGAGAAGAAGAAAAAGAAGAAGAAGAAGGAGAACTCTTTGAAGTTGAGAGAAAGAGAGTCTTTAGAGGGTGCAAGAGAATATGCAAAGGTTCTTGCAAGGTCTCTTGGTGCCTATTTATAGAGGAAGTGAAACATGAGTGGGGTGAGAATGGAAGGGGAAAGTGGCGCTACATTTAGGGGGAAAGGAGGGAGAGAAAAATATCTCTTGGTTGTGTCATTTTAAGGTAAGGTTGTAGGTATAGGCTAGGTATGGTGTGTCATGCTTCTTTGAGTGTTTGAGTGAACAAACTTGTGATGCATGGGGAATGAGGTGGCGCCATTCTTAGGGTATCCAAGGGGGAGGAAAATGTCTCATTTAATTGTGGTTTTAGTGATGTGTTTAGGTGTATCTTTGATTAGGCTTAAGATTAGGAGTTTGTGGTTAAGTGTTTGAGTGAAAGGATAAGTGATTAAGGCTATTTGGGGCATGATTAGTGAGCACTCTTGCCCATTAGTGGAGTCAAACCCTATTCAATCAAGATTATCAATCACATCCTAGGTTCCTTGAATCATGGGATTGGAATAGTGAAAATACTATTTAAGATTCCATGACTTGGAGTCTTGAGTTTTAAAAAAGGTTTAGGTTTAATCTAAGCAATTTTAGGTTCTAATTAACTTTAATAAATCATTTTGACTCTAGATTAATTATTAAAATTAATTAATCTTCGATTAGAGCCTAATATTGCTTAAGTTTGCTTAATTACGTTATTAGGCTCAAAATCATTAGTCTAGGGGCAAAATCATAATTTTATACAAAAACTGCCCAGGACCACTGGGATTTAAACAGACATGCCTAGGCTCATAAAAACATCATTTAAAACCTTTGGGGTGGGGTTCGGGCTCAATCGGCTCACTAAACGGTGCTAGACAGCCACAAGGGCGTTTTAGTCATTTAGCGCATCGGAAACTCAAAAGTGAGATTCTTCTGTGCTATTAGCATACATACCACACATAATCCCCTTTGAATATTGATTTCACCCTTCGAGGCCTGTCGGGTCGACTATCCTCGAATTCTTGCTGGAAAATGACCTTAGGGACATTTTGGTCATCGTTGCTCAGACAGAAAAATCGGGGTGTTATATTACTCCCCTCCTTAAAAAGAATTTTGTCCTCGAAATTTGTTACCTTAGAAAAGCTTTGGGTACTTTGTCCTCATCTCTGACTCCAGTTCCCATGTGTACTCCTCAGACTTGCCATGTCCCCATGCCACTTTCACCAAAGGAACAGACTTGTTCCTTAGCTGCTTGACTCTGTGGTCCATGATCCTCGTTGGCGGCAGATTGAAGTTAGGTCATCCTTTAACTATACTTGCTTTGGTTCTAGAACATGGCTAGGGTCGGACTCATACTTTCTTAACTGGGAGACGTGAAAGACGTCATGAAGATTAGAAAGATTAGGGGGTAAGGCTATTTTGTAGGCTACAAACCCGACCTTTTGGAGAATTTCAAAGGGACCAAGGAATCGGGAACTCAGCTTTTTAACTTTCATGGCTCTTCCTATGCCTGTAGTAGGAGTGATTCTTAGGAATACATGTTCTCCTTTATCGAATTCTAACGGCTTTTGCCACCTATCCGCATAGCTCTTTTCCCAACTTTGGGCCGTAAGCATCCTATTCCTAATCCTCTTGATTTGCTTCGTTGTTTCCCTCACTACATCAGGTCCTATCATGCTTTCTTCCCCAGGTTCATGCCAACATAAAGGGGATTGGCACTTTCATCCGTACAAGGCTTCATAGGGTGCCATGCCGATACTCGCGTAATAACTATTGTTATACGCGAATTCGATTAGCGGCAGATACTTATCCCAACTTCCTTTCTGGTCCAAAACACAGGCTCATAGCATGTCCTCCAAGGTTTGGATCATTCTTTCCGATTAGCTATCTATTTGTGGGTAGTATGCTGTGCTTAAGCACAACTTTGAACCGAATGCCTTTTGAAAGGCTTCCTAAAAACGTGACGTAAACCGCAAATCCCTATCTGAGATTATCATCGATGGCACTCCATGTAATCTCACGATCTCCTGGATGTACAACTGTGCCAATTTATCCAAAGAGTATGTTACTCTAATGGGCAGAAAGTGGGCCGACTTGGTCAACCGATCCACGATCACCCATATAGCGTCATGGCCATTTTGGGTCCTTGGCAATCTCGTCACAAAATCCATTGATATGCCTTCCCACTTCTACTCGGTAATTGATAGGGGCTAAAACATACCCGAAGGCTTTTGGTGCTTGATTTTCATTTTTTGGCAAACCAAGCATTTACTAACCCAAGTGACCACATCCTTCTTTAATCTGGACCACCAAAACATCTTTTTCAGATCCTGATATATCTTGGTTATACCAGGATGAATGGTAAAGTGGCTCTTATGAGCCTCCTCCAAAATCTTCTCTCGGAGGTCACCATCCCGTGGCACACAGGTTCGCCCTTCAAACCTCCATAAACCATCAGGGCCTTGCTTGAAACCTTTCAACTTGCCTGCCTTTACCACTTCGAGGGTTTCCCTAAACTCCTCATCTTCTCTTTGTGCTAGAGCGATTTTTTGCTTGAAACCACTTGTCTCACTAAGGTGACACATCTTCATACCTCCGTTGGGCAGAGACATCCCCAAATTCATATCCCTAAACTTCTCTATTAGCTCAACTTCCTTTATCATCATGTGAGATAAGTGTAAAGATTTTTGACTCAAGGAGTCGGTGACTACATTAGCCTTGCCAGGGTGGTAACTTAAGCCGAAATCATAGTCTTTCAGAAACTTCATCCATCTTCTTTGCCTCATGTTCAACTCCTTTTGATCAAAGAGGTACTTGAGGCTCTTATGATCAGAGAAAACTTCAAACCTTACACCATATAAATGGTGCCTCCATATCTTCAAAGCGAACACTATGGCTGCTAACTCCAGGTCATGGGTAGGGTAGTTTACTTCGTGAGGCTTGAGTTGTCTAGATGCATAGGCTACCACTTGCCTATTTTGCATCAACACATAGCCTAAACCTTTGCCCGAAGCATCATAGTATACCTCGAATGGTACATTGGGGTCAGGTAAAACCAAAACTGGGGTCGTGGTTAGCTGTTCCTTTAGCTCTTGGAAGCTCTTTTCACACTCGGGATTCCATACAAAGGGGGCATTTTTCCTAGTGAGCTTGGTTAAAGGTAGGGCGATCTGGGAAAAACCTTTTATAAACCTACGGTAGTAGCCTGCTAAGCCCAAGAAACTCCATATTTTTGTTACGGTGGTTGGTCTATCCCAATTCATTACTGCCTCGACTTTATTAGGATCAATGACTATGTCTCCTCTAGACACTAGATGCCCTAGAAACTTTACCTCTTTCAGCCAGAATTCACACTTAGAGAGCTTGGCATATAGCTTCTTCTCCTTCAAGATCTCTAAAACCACCCTTAAGTGATGTTCATGCTCCTCATGGGTCTTCGAATAGATGAGTATATCATCTATGAAAACAACCACGAATTGGTCTAAATAAGTTCTAAAGATCCTATTCATATAATCCATAAACACCGCGGGAGCATTTGTCAGCTCAAAAGACATCATGGTGAACTCAAAGTGTCCATATGGAGTTCTAAAGGTAGTTTTAGGTATGTCTTAATCTCTTACCCTAATCTGGTGGTATCCCGACCTTAAATCAATCTTGGAGAAAACCACTGCTCTTTTCAATTGGTTCATAAGATCATCAATCTTAGGCAAGGGATACTTGTTTTTAACTGTTACTTGATTCAATTGCCTATACTTCCATCCTTCTTCTTGACAAACAAGACGGGGGCTCCCCAAGGTGAAGCACTGGGTCTTATGAAATTCTTCTGTAAAAGCTCCTCCAACTAGGTTTTCAACTCAGCCAGCTCTAAGGGTAACATCCGATAAGGGGCTATAGACATAGGTCCTGCTCTAGGGACCAACTCGATGGAAAACTTTACTTCTCTTTCAGGAGGGCATTCGTGTATTTCATCCAAAAATACCTTGGGATAGTCTCTCACTACAGGTATGTCATCAAGGTTTGCTCAAAGTCTACCTCAATAGCGGCTAGGAGAACATATCCCATAGTTTTCTTCCCACTACAGTTGACCTCTACAAAATTTAGGTAAAGCTTCAAAGTCTGACTGGTCTTGCTATGAGGAGAATGAAAAACAATAGTTTTGCTATTACAGTCTAACATTACATGGTTGGTGTGAAGCCAATCTATGCCAAGAATTATGCCTACATTTTTCATGGGTAAACAAATAAAGTCTATGACAAAGCATCTATTTTCTATAGTGAGATGGCAATCCAAACAACAGTTACAGGTATTTACAAGGTAGTTAGTGGGGCTAGCAACAATAAGATGAAAAAGGAGTTTAGAAACTTTCAAATTCAAAGACTCAATGCTAGCATGTGAAATAAATGAATGGATTGTACTAGAGTCATACAGTATAGTTAAAGTTCTACCATTTACTTCGCACTTACCTTCTATGAGGTCGTTAGACTTTCCCGCGTCCTCGGTATTGAAGGTGAAGACCTTCCCTTGGTGTTATGGCCTGGGGTTCTGGTTTATCGGCCTCCCGTTTGTGTAGTCCTTGGCATAGTGGCCATGCTTCCCACATCTGAAGCAGATTCCTTGCCCAGCCAGGTAGGGGCGATTGCCATGATCCTTCCCGTACTTAGGGCACTCCACTGCCTGTGCGGGTCTGGCGAAGGCAGCGGGGTTTCCTTAAGGTACCTTGTTTTTGGCCCCGCTGGACCCTCCTTGGTGGTGGTTGTTGTTATTCCGGGGACCTCTTGGTCCTCCTTGTTGGTTGTTGTTGTTTTTCTGTTGTCGTTGTGCTTGAAAGGTGTTTCTGGTGTTGTTTGGATTGTTGGCGGAAGGGTGCTCTTTGTTGTTGCTGTTGTTGTTATTGCTGTGGCTTGAATTGGTTAGTGAAATAGGGGTTCTAGTGACTTCTTGACTGATTCTGATGTGGTGGTTTAAACCTTGGGGCTTGGGGTCCTAGCCACTTGGCATACTTTGCTCTTACAACGTTAAGCTTTCCTTGTCCTTTTTCCAGTATACGGCACTTGTTGACTGGGGTGGGAAAATTCCTAATCTCCATGTGTGCCACCGTATAGTTTAGCTCAGTCTTCAACCCGGCCTTATACTTCTCTCATTTCCACACCTCATCGGGGTTCCCTTGGAACACCCGTGAGAACTTGATCAGCTCCTTGAACCTCGCCATGTACTGGGCGACTGTCAATCCTCCCTGGGCCAGTTGCATAAATTCAATGTCTTTGCTGTTCCTTACCGACTCCGGAAAGTACTTCTCATAGAAATATATCTTAAACAGCTCCCAGTCGATAGCAGTACCGGAAGCTTCCAACAATCTTCGAGTGCCGGTCCACCAGAACTCGGCATTAGATTCCATCATGTAGGCAGCGAACGTGACCTTCTGCTCCTCCGAATAGGCGACCATAGAGTAGATTTTCTCCAAATTCTTGATCCACTCGTCAGCCTTATTGGGATCCATAGCTCCTCGAAAGGCAGGTAGGTCAGCCTTGCGGAATTCGCTGAACCTAGCTTGCTCGATCATCTCAGCCGTAGGGGGAGCATGTGCAGCGTCTCCCTGTTGGTTCATGCAGTCAAACATGTGCTCCATGGCCATTTGTAACATCCTAATTTTTAACCCAATACTCTAGAACATATTTAGCTTAATCATTAGTCTATTACGTCATAGTTTCCTCTTTACTTTAAAATACTTAGAGAAAAATATAGGTAAATTTTTTTTTTAAACTGTAAAAGCAAAGTGAAAGCCACGCAACACGATGAATGATGAGGCACATATAGAAATAAAACACAAGATCAAATAAGCATCTCATGAACATCAGATCATAAAGCATGAAATCACACATCATAATAAGACTAACTGCATATATATATATATATATATAATGTGCCTACTCAAGAAAAGTGGGACTTAGTTGGGTACAACATGGAATAAATATAACTGAAATAAAAGTACGACAGAAAGGAAAATACAACCAAAAGCGAAAATAAAACTCCCCAAAACAAAAGAAGGCTATCCTGATCTGGTCAGAAGCTTGGGCAACAAAAACATATATGCAGTCTCTTACTGTGGGCCTCTCTGGAAAGGAGGAACATATCCAATCCACTGAGCTATCTCAGCCAGGGTGGCTATGCAGCGCATCGGCCGGGCATGGGGTCCTCGGTGGGGAATCATCCTCACTCATCCCCCGTGCATCGGTTGTGTAACGGTGGCCTCATTGCCCTCTCCAAAGTCCATCGGCATAGTGGAGGAGGATCCCTCAGAAGGCACCTGGGTGGCAGAGTCCTCAAAAGGGTCTGTCTCCAAGAACGATGATAGGAGCGAGGCACATACTGCGGGAAATCCCGGATAGTAGATATGGTCAGTGGAGTACGATGAATCTGCTCCTCACGAGGGCGGGTGCACTCGAACACAAGGTCGTCACCAAACGGTGAGGCAGGGGAAAAACGGTGGGTATGTACAAGATAAGCGAAGGGTCGTTCGATGAATATGAAGATGCGAACAGCACATCGGCCCTCAAAATAATATGATCCATGCTCTGGATCATAGTGCACCTCTCACGTTGGGGTATTTGTAACATCCTAATTTTTAACCCAATACTCTAGAACATATTTAGGTTAATCATTAGTCTGTTACTTCATAGTTCTCATTTTTACTTTGAAATACTTAGCGGAAAATATGGGTAAATTTTTTTTTGAAATAAAAAGTGAGAGCCGCGTGATGTGATAAGCGGTAAACCATGTATAGTAAAACAAATGTCTCACAACATCATAACATAAGGCACACCATGAATAACACTGAATATCATCTCATATATATATAACTTGCCCACTTATAAGTGTGGGACTTACTTTAGTACAAGGAAAATACAGGAAAGGAAATGCAACATAAACTTAAACATGATCTACTCCCCTACCCGAGTGCATCTAATGGGATAACCTCTAAACAAAAGAAGGTTTATCCCCATCTAAGTGGTGTGTGCTCTAACCGGGTACTCCATCGGTCGATCATCACCTCCTACTGACGTCCGTCTCGCGAACGAGGCAAGTATCCGGGAAACTGGGCGAGCTCCTCGGGCGTAAAGAGACGGAACGGGGATCGAGAGTGACCCCCGTGGTGTGGCCGCATCTCCGGTCGCCGCGCAAGTCGTGGCTGAGTCACGGTATCCTTCGCCTCCCTCATCAATGGTGGAGAGGGGCGAGCTCGCTATACGGATGAGTAGGCGGGTCCTCGGACGGGTCGGTCTCCGAAAAGTAGGTCCGGGGCACGTAATCGGGATGGTCTTGCATGGCTAAGGTGGCGGTGTGCATGCGGAGCACTCTGCGTCATCTTGTCTGTGCGCTCAAAAACTTCGCTCGTCGTCGCCATAGGGTGCAGTCGGGGAGAAGCGATGGGTGTGCATAGGATGAGCGAAGGGGCGTCCTACGAACATGAAGACCCGCACCGTGCACTGCCCCTCAAAATGGTATGACCCGTGAGCCGGGTCATAGTACACCTCCCATGTCGGGGTGTCCACGAACACTACGAACGTCACCATCTGAAGACATGACGGAAAGAAAGAGATAGAGGGAGTGAGAATCTTGCTAAAGAATCTCAGTAGGGCCTCCTACTACCTAGGTGTCATCATCTACGTCCTCAGGAACCTTGGGTTTAATTATACAAAATGACTGAACATGCATTAAGTTCATTTTAAACTTTAAAATATACTTTGGCCAAGGTCCATTCATTTTAGGATGATCTTAATGTCATGAATGCAACATAATAGAAGATGTATGCATGGCACAACTTAATGCACATACATAAAACATAACATCAAGTCTCATCAAACTTAGTGGCATAAAGTGGCAATAGAAACATTCATATGGGACAAACTTAGTGACATAATCATAATCATGAAACATCTCTTCCTCATGGGCCACCCTAAAAGACAATCGAACTGGGGGTGCTCGGCCGAACCGGTGTCACCCAGAACGTGTCATACATCTAGGTTATGAGCTCATACCTTAACTAGTCGTCACTAGTTCTTACTTACCACTTAACGATAAGCGTATCATAAATCATAAATCCCGACTATCTGAGTACGGGTTAGGAGGCAATTCTCTTAGGGGTGCTCGGCCGAACCGGTGTCACCTAAGAGTATAAAATGGTACCGATGTCACATGAGTTCTATGGAGGTGCTCGGTCGAACCGGTGTCATCCTAGAACCCATCTTAGTACCTTAATTTTCAAAATCTCTTTAAGTCCCCAAATTTGTCGGAAATTCGGCGGCACAACGGTCATTACACTGAATTTCCTTCCAAATTTGCTTTATGCCACATAAACATATAACCTCATGAATTCCTCATATGAATAACATCATCATCATTTGCATACTACATGCATCATCATAAAACATTCAAATGCTTACCCTTACGGTAGCTTATGCTTTGACCCTTACGGGCCTTAATCTTGAGATATGGTTCTCTACATCCGTCGCTCATATCTTTATGCACCTAAGGGCTCATAATTAATCATCATTCCTAATCCTCATGTTCACACTTAAATCTGAAAAGCATAGGGCAGAATCTCTAACTTGTATTTACGGGGTTCTAGAACTTACGTTTTAGACCCTTTCTCGGTTTCGTCTTCGCCGAAGGCGCTATATATTAAATCTAAATCAATTATGAGACATTCCTATGCTTAAGGACTAATTATTAATCATGTTTATCATGTTGTAAGGGTGCTGGACAGAATCCAGAAAATTAAATATACTAAGAGTTCTACATTTGCATTTTTACGGTTTTCTAGTTACTAGTTTCCCCATAGGTGCTAGAATTCAATTCTAATCCGAATGTTACCAAGTTTTTCATGTCTAAACAATCTAAATCTGATTATGTTCCCATTAAAACAGTTTGGATAAGTTCCAAAAGCAAATGGGTCAAAACTATGTTAAATTCTAGCTTTACGGTATTTCTAGTTAGCCAGTTTCTTACCTATCACGCATAGAATCGCTTCTACATCATCATATGCTATTTTCACACATTCCAACACATCAAAACATCATCATACAACATCACACTCATCATATTAGAACTGAAAACATCTTGCCTCAATAAGAGAATTAAATTGACATTTCTAGGTACATAAGTTAACTAGTTTCTCTTGGAATCAATCTAGAATTTCTAAAACTCTTTTCAAAACATTTTAATTCATCAAGAGGCTAAGAGAAGCCTTAGGTCACTGACCAAACATATTCCATCCCCTAAACGAGAATAAAATCACAACTTGTGATGACATAACCTTATAAAGTTTTGTAAAGCTTAAAGGAAAACTTAAAACATAGACTATTGGTCCTAGTAGCTAGATGAAAACTCATTGCACGTCCATCATCACTACTTGGCCGAAAATATGCATTCAAAGAATGGTTTCACATTAAACTTTAACTTGGAATGAAATGGGCAAGTCTTTGAGCTCTAGGTTCTTAAATTACGACATAAAATAAACGTGCTCAAGCTTTTCATTTTTAATCTTGCTTACAAAATAAAGTGATGACATAAATTAAATATGCAAGGCATAAACTTAAACGTGCAAGCTTGAAAGTAAATATGCGAGGCATAAACTTTAAACGTGCAAGCTTGAAAGTAAAGATGCATGGTTCAATTCTTCATTTTAGTGCTCTTGGCCCAACAACAATCGACTTTAAGGCCGAAATAGAAAGGCATTCGAGAAAATTGATTAGGTGATAATGCAAGTTCAATTCTTTATTTTAGTGCTCTAGGCCCAACAACAATCGACTTTAAGGCCGAAATAGAAAGGCTTCGAGAATTAAATTAAGTGATGATACAAGTTCCATTTTAATCTTTATGTTCTTAGGTGATAGCTAGAAAGTAAAGATGCATAGCAAGAATGTAAACATGAGTGCAAGCATAAGATAAATTATGCAAGTTCATTTTATCTTTCTAGAGCTCTTAACAAGACTTTAAAGGAATTTAAACCATAACCCAAACTCATCCAAACAAGGTAAAGTCAAGCTTAGAGTTCTTAAAACTCAACATAATATTCTTAGGAAATCAAACCATGAAGCTTAGAAAAATTAAGGAAATGGCCGAAATCTTCAAGAAGAAAAAGGAACATTTTAAAACTCTAGAGTTCATGATCTTGATGATATATTAACACCAACATCATGAGTCCTCATCATTGAGTTCATAGAGCCATTTTAAAACATCATCAAAGCTAAAGTTCTCAAGAGTTCAAGAAAGGAAGAACTAGAAACATTCTTGCATCAAGAACAAAGATCAAGCTCTAGAGTTTGTTTCAAGTGATGAACATCATCATGAAACTCTCATCATCAAGCTCTCATTCCTTTGTTCTCTAAGGCCTATGGCCGAAAATGGGAAAGAACAAGGAAAAGAAAAGAAGTTCTAAAAAGAATCAAGAGAAACTATAAACATAAAGCTTAGAACAAGAACTTTAAAGAAAGGAATACTTGAAAGAAAATCCCTACTTGGTGTGATGAACTTGAAGATGGAAGAAGAAGATGAAGAAGATGAAGAACTTGAAGAACTCCAAGAACTTGAAGAACACTAGAACTTTGAGAGAAAAGGAAAAGCTTTGAGTGCTCCTAAACTTAGCAAATGATCTAAAAGTGGTGCAAGCTCCTCAAGGCATTCTATTTATAGAGAAATGAAACAAATGAAGTGTGTGTGTGGGCTGATGTGTTTCGGCCATGAGGGTGCAGAATGGAGGCATCCATGAGTTCCATGAGGTGAGATAATGTGGTCTTGAGGCATGGTGAGGTATGGCTCAAAGTATGGTGAGGTATGGTTTAAGGTATGGCCTCAAGCATGGTTCTTTGAGTGAGAAAACAAATCAACATGTGGTCAAATGGGGGAGAAGTGGCCGAAATGCATCAGCCAAGGGAGGAGAGTTTCTTGTATTTTAATTGTGGTTTAGAGTTGTGTTTAGGTGTATCTTTGATTATGCTTAAGATTAGGAAGTTGTAAGAAAGTGTTTAGGTAAGGAAAATGGATAATTATGGTGGTCTAGACATAATTAAGGAGTGGTCTTGCACCATTAGTGAGTTAGATCCTCAATTTAGAGTCTAAACAACTCTAGACACATTTCCTTGATTTAAGGAATTGGAGAGAGAAAACACTATTCAAGATTCCAAGACTAGGAATCTTGAGTTCTAAAAAGGGATTTAAGTTTAATCTAAGCAATTTTAGGTTCTAATTAACTTTAATAAATTATTTTGACTCTAGATTAATTAGGGAAATAAATTAATCTTCGTTTAGAGCCTAATATTGCTTAGGTTTGCTTAATTACGTCATTAAGCTCAAAAACACTATTCTAGGGGCAAAATCATAATTTTGCACTAAAACTGCCCGGGACCACCGGGACTTGAACAGAGACCTCTAGACATATGAAAACATGTTTTTAAACCTCGAGGAAAAGTTTCGAGCTCAAACGACACCTTTACCCGCGTAAAACGCTATAAGGGTATTTTGGTCATTTTGACCCGAAACTGCGGAAAACGAAATTTTTGCTTCCGAAAGCATTCAAAGGCCATTCAATCCCCTTCAAACATTGAGTTGACCCTTCGAGGATGACTGAGTTGGTTACCCTCGCATTCGGGTCGGGAAATGACCTCAGGGGCATTTTGGTCATTTCCCTCGGACAGAAAAATCGGGGTGTTACAGTATCCACAAAAACCACGAACGTCGCCACTTGAAGACGTGACGGAAAGAAGAGATAGAGAGAGTGAGAATCTTACTAGAGAATCTCAGTAAGGCAACCTCCTATCTAGGTGTCTTCATCTATGTCCTCAGGAACCTTGGGTTTCTTTGAAAAAGGTGAACATGCATATACTTCATTTATTAGGTTTCAAACTTAATTATCCAAGGTCCATTTCTTTTAAGATGGATCTTAATATTATGGATGCAGCATAATAAAGCATGAATGCATGAAGATGCAACAAGCAGAAATCAAATAAACATCCATAGAGATATCAACATCATACAGGTGGCATAAAGTGACATATCCTTCTCATGTAAAAACATTTCTCTTCCTGTAACTGTGTGATATTCACAGCATCGTACTGCAACATAGGGATCACTCTAAAATCATCTTTAGGTTATGAGCTCATACCTTAACTAGTCGTCACTAGTTCTTACTTATCCTCTGATAAGCGTAATCACAATAATAATAATCATAACAGAACGCGTCGCGCCAGTATCAAGTACACAGTGAATATTGTCCTCTTCGGGGCTTTACGTATCGCCGTCCCCCTCAAGGATTTGTTTCTGGGGCGTTATGTATTGCTGTCCCTCAAAACGCGTTCTTACAGTACTATGTCACATTCAAAAACTTATCTTTTTTTGAAAACTTTCTAAGTTCCTCAAATTTGTCGAAATTGACAAAGATAAAGACAAATAAGATCAATTTCTTCCAAATTTGCTTTATGCCACATTCATATATATACGTAATCACGAGCATCTAAATCATCATAAATTTTTCATGGTAAAAAATGCACTCACATGAAACACTAAAGCTCGTTATGCTTTTAAACCTATGGTGTCTTATGCTTTGACCCTTACGGGGCTTAGACTCGAGATATAATTTTCTACATTCGCTATTAACCTTTTATGCACCTAAGGATTCACAACTAATGATTCTTGCTAATATTTATGTTTGTCAACAAATCTAGACAGCATCATGCTTTAAGGGCAGAAATTATATCGTATAATCACGGGGGTTCTAGAAACTACGTTTTAGACCCTTTCTATGTTCCATCTTTGCCTAAGGCGCTATACATCAAACCTAAACCAATTATGGGGCATTCCTATGCCTATGAACTAATTATAAACCATGTTTACTGCATTACAAGGTTGCTAGACAGAAACAGAAAATTAATTAATCTAAGTGTTCTAGAATTGTACTTTTACGGTTTTCTAGTTATTAGTTTCTCTATAGGTGCTAAAAATCAATCCTAAACTGAATGTTATCCCATTAAAATAGTTTTGGCAGTGGCTAAAAATAAATGGGTCAAAACTATGCTAAAACTCAACTTTATGGTTTTTTTGTAAGACTAGTTTCTTTCCTAACATGCATAGAAAGGTTCCTACCTTAACATATATAATTTTTACACATTCTAACATATCAAAACATCATCATACAACAGTAAACATACCATGGCAGAATTGAAAAGCCTAGGTTCCAAAGGACACAATCTCACATTTTCAAGACATATAAATTACTAGTTTCCCTTGGAATCATTTTAGGACTTCTAAAATTCTTTGAAAACCATTTCATTTCACAAGAAGGGATTAAAACTAACTATAGGGCTGTGGCTGATTTAAAACATTCTTAGAAGAATTTTAAATCATAAATCTTATTCGTAATAATTTTATAAAACTCTTGGGGGCCTAAAGAAAATCTTAGAACATAGATTATTGGCCCTTGTGACTAGATGGAACTCACATCAAGTTCATCATCATCACATGGCTGAAATATGCATCCATGAGGATATTTCCATAACCAACTTTAACTTGAGATAAAAAGGGCAAGTCTTTGAGCTCTAGGGTCTTTAAGTGATGATTAAAAGCAAATGTGCTATGCATTCCATTTTAGTCTTCATTATAAAGTAAAGTGAGAACTTCAAAATAAATATGAGATGCAAGAACTTGAAATATAAATATGGGGTACTAGAAATATAGATATGCAAGACTTGAGAATAAATATGCAAGACTTTAAAGTAAATATGCAAGTTCATTTTATCTTTTAGGATTTAAGTGATGACTTAAAATATAAATATGCTATACAAGGAAACATAAACATGAATGCAAGTCCCATTCTTTATTTTAGTGCTCTAGGCTCCACAACAATCGACTTTAAGGCCGAAATAGGCGAGCTTCGAGATTATGTATTAGGTGATATGAGAATGTAACTCTTGTTTTAATCTTTACGTTTTAGGTGATGGCCAAAATTAAATATGCTAGGCAAGGAAAGTAAATATGAATGCAAGTTCATTTTATATTCTTCGCTAGAGTTCTTGCAAGACTTTAAAGGAATTTAAGCCTTAACCCAAACTTATCATAGTAAGATAAAGCAAGCTTTAGAGTTCTTGTACCAAGGTTTTCAAAGAAACCACATGGAGTGAACTTCATCATCAAGCTTAAGGAAATGGTCTTAAAGAAATCAAATCATCCAACAACTATATTTAAACAAAACCTTTGAACATCAAAGAAAAAGAAATAAGGTCGAAGCCAAGAGGAAATAAAAGGAAAGGAAAATTGAAACTAATATTGAAGAAAAGGAAAGGAAACACCAAAATGTGTTAAGATCAAAACTAAGTTTCAAGCTTTAGAGGTTACACAAGTGATGATCTCTTGACCATCATCCAAACCCTCATCATCAAGCCAACATTTCCAAGTCCTCAAAGGCTCTTGGCTGAAAATAAAGAGGAGGAAAAGAAGTTTTAAAAAGATTCAAGAGAAACCATAAAACACATTGCTAAATAAGAACTTTAATGAATAAAGCACTTAAAATAAAATCCCTACCAAGTAATTTGAAGTTGAGATGAGTGAAGAAGATGAAGAGATTGAAGAAGAAGAACTCTTGAACTTGAGAGAAAAAGAAAAGCTTTAAAGTGCTCTAGAAGACTTAAACTTAGCAAATGAACTAAAAGTGATTCAAGTTCATCCAAGCATGCTATTTATAGAGGAATGAAGCAAATGAAATGTGTAAATGGAGGAGGAGGTTTTGGCCAAGACCATGTGTTCCATGAGGTGAGATGTTGTGATCTTGAAGCATGGTGAGGTATCCAAGCATGCTATTTATAAAGGAATGAAGCAAATGAAATGTGTAAATGGAGGAGGAGGTTTTGGCCAAGACCATGTGTTCCATGAGGTGAGATGTTGTGATCTTGAAGCATGGTGAGGTATGGTTCAAGGTATGGCTCAAGGCATGGTTCTATGAGTGTTTGAATTTTCAAACATGTGATGGGATTGGGGGAAGGAGTGGCCGAATTGCATCAGCCAAGGGGGGAGGATTTGCACATTTTAATTGTGGTTTAGAGTTGTGTTTAGGTGTAGCTTTGATTAGGCTTAGGATTAGGAATTTGTAAGTAAGTGTTTAGGTGAGGTAATGGCTAATTAGAGACTTGTAAGACTAGATTTAGGAGGTGATCTTACTAAATTAATGGAGTCAAAATCCATTAAATAGGAATCCAATGCCAACACAATTCCTTGATTTAGGGAAATTGGAGACAGAAAATACTATTCAAGATTTCAAAACTAGGAATCTTGAGTTTTAAAAAGAGATTTAGGTTTAATCTAAGCAATTTTAGGTTCTAATTAATTTTAATAACTTATTTTGACTCTAGATTAATTATGGAAATTAATTAGTCTTCGATTAGAGCCTAATATTGCTTAGGTTTGCTTAATTACATCATTAAGCTCAAATGGCACTATCCCAGGGGCAAAATCATAATTTTACACAAAAACTGCTCGGGACCACGGGGACTTAAACAGATACTTTTAAACACATGAAAACGTCATTTTAAACCTTTGGGGAAAGTTTCGGGCTTGAACGGCAGCTTTACTTGTGTAAAAACGCTATATGGGTATTTTGGTCATTTTGACCCGAAACTATAGAAAACAAGATTTTCATTTTCGAAACCACTCAAGGACCATCTAATCCCCTTCAAGCATTGAGTTGACCCTTGAGGATTGCCGGGCCGGCTATCCTTGAATTCCGGGTAAAAAATGACCTCAAGGGCATTTTGGTCATTTTCTCTCAGACAGAAAATCGGGGCATTACACCCTTTCTATATCCTGAACAGCTGCGGCCATCACGTTCTCTTGGTTTCCCTCGGTTGGGGCCCTAGTCTGTCATCTGGGTGCCACTGGTTCCTAAACACATAAGACAACAAATACTGAGTTGGTCAGGCTCAATATTTCATGCGAAATGAACAAGTTACCGTGGCACACGCAAACAAACAGGGTCATGCATATCTAACCTATAGCTTATCCCTATCAAGCACTACACATGACATGTCTACCGCATTATGCTTATGAAGCATAATCAGTCCAATCCTTAGGCTCCGTGAGAACCGAACTGCTCTGATACCAAAATGTGTAACGCCCCGTTTTTCTCTAAACTTTAAAATGACTAAAATGCCCCTGAGGTCATTTTTACCTGAAACACTTGGACGACCGGCCTCGGCCATCCTCACAGGGCTTTTATCATATATGAAGGGGATTATATGTATATGAATGTTTAACACAGCAGGAAAATCTTGTTTCTGAGGATTCTATTCGTTAATGACCAAAACACCCTTGCACAAATTTAAGGCAGTTTTTAAGTTTTGTTTTGACCCGGACCTTGCCCAGAGGTCTAAAACGATGATGTTAAGGCATGTTTCATGGTTGTTTAAGTCCCAGAGACCCCAGGTAACTTTTGATAAAAATTACGATTTTACCTTTGCTTAGTACATTTCAAGCGTAACGAGTTACCTAACTCAAAACCTAAGCAATATTAGGCTCTAATTAAAGGTTAATTAATTTCCATAATTAATCTAGAGCTAAAATAATTATTTGAGGTTAATTAGAACCTAAAATTGCTTAAGGAAACTCAAAACCATTTCTAGTCTTTTTCTCTAAAGAAAAGCATCCATGAATAGTGTTTTCACTATTCACACTCTCATTCCCAAGGAAAAGTTGTCACCCTCTAATCACTAGTCATAGGAGTTTTGACTCCATTAATCCTACAAGATCACTCTTAATCCAAGGTATTCATGGCCCTAATTACCAAATTTGTTCACCTAAACACATGATTACACAATCTTAATTAGTGGCATAACCTTGCTTACTTCTAGGTGTGTCTCTAATACATGATAAATCAAACAAAACCCCCTTATGACTACATCAAAACCGCCACCTTTTCCCCCAAAAAATTCAAAAGAATTATATTTTATGTAGTCAATCAAGCTTTCTTTCAAAGCCACCCTATGAACCATGCCTACTATGCTTTCAATCACACCATGAATGACAACTCAAAAAGATTTTTTTCCTCCTCCTTGCCCAAGAAGTTTCGGCCATGCCTCCCCCCTTCACTCTTTCATGATTTATTTGCTTATAAATACATTACCTTGGTGAACCTTGTCTCATTTTCAACCATTTGCAAAGTTTGAGTCAAGAGTGGTGTTAGTTCTCTCTAGAGCTTTCTCCAAGTTTTCCTTTTCCTTTGCTTGCTCCAAGAAGAAACTGCCACCTCCTCCTCCTCCATTCTTCATCTTGTTTCCATCTAGACACATACAACCAAGCTCAAACACATCTTCTTCCTCCATTTCTTCCTTTGGCCAAAAACATACCAAGGTTCCAAGGAAGATTTTCCTTCTTTCACTTCAAAGAACTAACCTTTCTCCATCTTCAAGGATATCAACACTTGGTAGGGAACCTTTCTAAAAAATATGTCTTTGATCTTTATGTTTGAATCTTGTTGGGAAATGATGAATGGTTGAACCTCTAGGATGTTTTCTTTTTCGATTTCTTCCTTTCCTTTTCCTCTAGATTTCGGCCTCAAGGCCTTGAATATGATGGCTTGATGATGAGTGCCCTCTAGAGGTGACTATGAGTTCATCTCCCATGAGACCTCTAAAGCTTGAGTTTTTCTTAAAGAAAAGTTTCATCTTTTACAAGTTTAGTTAAGGATGAGTTTATGTTTCTCTTGAACATTTTGGAACTTCTCTTTTCCTCTTCATGTTTCGGCCATAAAGGCCTTTGGCACTTGGAAAAATGAAAGCTTGATGATAAGGGTGTCATGAGGGTGCTTATCACTTAGACAACCTCTAAAGCTTGAATCTTTCTTAAAAGGAAAGTTCCATCTTTTCCAAAGTTGAGTAAAGAATGAGTTTATGTCTCTCTTGAATGCTTTTTAGATTTCTCTTTTCCTTTAACATTTCAGCCATGGAGGCTTAAAGGACTTGGAAAAATGGAAGCTTGATGATGAGGGTTTCATGTTGACGCTTGTCACATGATCAAACTCTAAAGCTTGAAACTTTTGACTCTAAACCAAGTATGATTTCGGCCATCTCCATGATTCTTTGAGGTTATAATTTCTTTTGTTACCTCAACACTAATAGTTTTCTTTTCATGTGAGGATGAGTTTTAGGTTGAAACTTTGTTCTTTCTAAAGTCTTGTAAAAGCTCTAGACAAGATATAAAAGTAACTTGCATTCACATTTATTTTATGCTTTGCATAGCACATTTACTTTCTATGCTATCACTAAACCCCAAGATAAAGAATGAACTTGCATAATGTACGTTTAAATTCCAAGTTTTGCATTTCGTGTTATATTTCAAGTCATCACTAAGCTATCACTTTACTTTCTAATGAATTATAAAAATGAAATGCATGACACGTTTACTTTTATGCCGTCACCTAAAATTACTAGAGCTCAAAGACTTACCCATTTCATCTTGAGAAAAGATAAATCAAGGAGGTATCCCCTTGAATATATACATTCGGCCATGTGGTAAAGGTGGCTCAAGGATGAGTTTCACTTTATTACAAGGGCCTATAAGTAATGTCTTAGGATTTTCCTAAGCATAGAACTACTTAACAAGAGTTTTAAATGAGGTCCCAAGTTTTAATCTTGTTCAAAGAGTAAAATCAAATAGCTACTGCCCTATGTGTTTTAAGATGGTTCTTGATAAGATAAATTTTTGCCTCCATGAAGTTTTGAAGCCCCAAAAAGGTTCCAAGAGAAACTAGTGAACTATGTGCATCAAAAGAAAGCTTTACTTATGAATTTATGACAAGCTCTTTTTGGTTCTGCCTTGTTCATTTCCAGAACCTTAAATCATGCTTTGGGTGGTCTAAATATGTTTAAATACCTTGCCAAGTATATGATAATTGTTCTTGACATTTTGGAGCATGCTTAGTTACTTTAATTGCTTGAAAATGTGAATTCTAGAACCCCATAGGTACAGAAATTATAGATTCTGTTCCAGCCTAGTTAATGTCTATAGAATCACATTATATGATGTCTAGATGAGTGAGAGTGACTCATAATTGGTTTAGGTATGAATTATTGCATCATAGAAAAAGTCGGAAGTAAGAAAGGACGTAAAACACATTTTCTAGAACACCCTAATTCATCTAATTTAGCTTACTGCCTAATGCTATCCAGCCATAATTAATTAGGTTTTAGGACTTAATAAATTATGGTAATAAGGTTAATCAATCCCTTAGAGGTGTAATAAAATAATTTGGAAGTTTAAGGTTACCCGATTGGGGGTTTTCACTCTTAAGGGAAAGGTTTATGCATTACCCTATGAATGATGAATTGGTGTTTACCTCATGACTTGTATGATGCTATGTGAACTATTATTCTTAAATGATAGTTTTATTATTGCATGTGATTGTTCTTTAAGAACTTAGAGATGCCTATGTTGTAATAATAGATATGTGACATGTATGAACTATATGGAATCTCAATAAAACATGCTAAGACTTAAGGTGACTTAAACTATGAGAAAATGATCCTTTGAACCACCAAACTAAGGGTAGGGATAAGGTGATTCTAGCCCCCTAGACCCGTACTCTAAGTTGGGACCTTTAACTTATCAAAAGGGATAAGTCCTGTGCTAGTGATGACTAGCGTGGTATGAGCTCATAACCTAGAAGTTTCTCCAAAGGGAGATCAGTTAGGGTGGCCCCAAGAAGAAAATGATGAGGCTTTAATGTCACCTAAAGTAACCAAGATAAACTACCATGTACCATGTTCCAAGAACTATGCTTCTATGTACCCTGAATTATGAATTTTGTAACGCCCCGATTTTCTGTCTGAGTGGAAAATGACCGAAATGCCCCTGAGGTCATTTTTGGCCCGGAATTCGAGGATGGCCAACCCGGCAGTCCTCGAAGGGCCAACTCAATTTTTGAAGGGGATTGAATGACCCTTGAGTGGTTCCGGAGGCGAAAGTCTCATTTTCCGCAGTTTCGGGGCAAAATGACCAAAATACCCCTATAGCGTTTTACACGGGTAAAGGTGCCGTTTGAGCCCGGAACTTTCCCCCGAGGTTTAAAAACATGTTTTCATGTGTCTAGAGGTCTCTGTTCAAGTCCCGGTGGTCCCGGGCAGTTTTAGTGCAAAATTACGATTTTGCCCCTAGAATAGTGTTTTTGAGCTTAATGACGTAATTAAGCAAACCTAAGCAATATTAGGCTCTAAACGAAGATTAATTTATTTCCCTAATTAATCTAGAGTCAAAATAATTTATTAAAGTTAATTAGAACCTAAAATTGCTTAGAATAAACTTAAATCCCTTTTTAGAACTCAAGACTCCTAGTCTTGGAATCTTGAATAGTGTTTTCTCTCTCCAATTCCTTAAATCAAGGAAATGTGTCTAGAGTTGTTTAGACTCTAAATTGAGGATTTAACTCACTAATGGTGCAAGACCACTCCTTAATTATGTCTAGACCACCTCAATTATCCATTTCCCTTACCTAAACACTTTCTTACAAATTCCTAATCTTAAGCATAATCAAAGATACATCTAAACACAACTCTAAACCACAATTAAAATGCAACTAAACCTCTCCCAAATCTGATGCACATGGCCGAAATTCTCTTCCCCATTGACCACATGTTTAATTATTTTCTCACTCAAAGAACCATGCTTGAGGCCATACCTTGAACCATACCTCACCATACTTTGAACCATACCTCACCATGCCTCAAGACCACATTATCTCACCTCATGGAACTCATGGGCTGCACTCCCCTTGGCCGAAAATGCATCAGCTCCTCACCCCCTCCATTTGCTTCATTTCTCTATAAATAGAATGCCTTGAGGAGCTTGCACCACTTTTAGATCATTTGCTAAGTTTAGGAGCACTCAAAGCTTTTCTTTTTCTCTCAAAGTTTTTGTGTTCTTCAAGTTCTTGGAGTTCTTCAAGTTCTTCATCATCTTCATCTTCTTCTTCCATCTTCAAGTTCATCACACCAAGTAGGGATTTTCTTTCATGTATTCTTTTCTTCAAAGTTCTTGTTTCAAGCTTGATGTTCATAGTTTCTCTTGTTTCTTTTTAGAACTTCTTTTCCACTCCTTTTTCCTTTTCATTTTCGGCCATAGGCCTTGGAGAACAAAGGAATGAGAGCTTGATGATGAGAGTTTCATGATGATGTTCATCACTTGAAACAAACTCTAGAGCTTGATCTTTGTTCTTGAGCAAAAATGTTTTTAGTTTTTCTTTTCTTGAACTCTTAAGAACTTTAGCTTTGATGATGTTTTTAAATGGCTCTATGAACTCAATGATGAGGACTCATGATGTTGGTGTTAATATGTCACCAAGATCATGAACTCTAGAGTTTTAAAATGTTCCTTTTTCTTCTTGATGATTTCGGCCATTTCCTTAAATTTTCTAAGCTTCATGGTTTGATTTCCTAAAAATATTATGTTAAGTTTTAAAGAACTCTAAGCTTGACTTTACCTTGTTTGGATGAGTTTGGGTTATGGTTTAAATTCCTTTAAAGTCTTGTTAAGAGCTCTAGAAAGATAAAATGAACTTGCATAATTTATTTTATGCTTACATCCATATTTACATTCTTGCTATGCATCTTTGCTTTCTAGCTATCACCTAAGAACATAAAGATTAAAATGGAACTTGTATCATCACTAAATTTAATTCTCGAAGCCTTTCTATTTCGGCCTTAAAGTCGATTGTTGTTGGGCCTAGAGCACTAAAATAAAGAATTGAACTTGCATTACCATCTAATTAATTTCTCGAATGCCTATCTATTTCGACCTTAAAGTCGATTGTTGTTGGGCCAAGAGCACTAAAATAAAGAATTGAACCATGCATATTTACCTTCAAGCTTGCACGTTTAAGTTTATGCCTTGCATATTTAATTTTAAGTCATCACTTTACTTTGTAAGCAAGATTAAAAACGAAAAGCATGAGCACGTTTAGTTTATGTCATAATTTAAGAACCTAGAGCTCAAAGACTTGCCCATTTCATTCCAAGATAAAGTTAAATGTGAATGTATTCCTTGAATGCATAATTTCGGCCAAGTAGTGATGATGGACTTGCAATGAGTTTTCATCTAGCTACTAGGACCAATAGTCTATGTTTTAAGTTTTCCTTAAAGCTTTACAAATCTTTATAAGGTTATGTCATCACAAGTTGTGATTTTATTATCTTTTAGGGGATGGAATATGTTTTGGTCAGTGACCTAAGGCTTCTCTTAGCCTCTTGATGAATTAAAATGTTTTGCAAAGAGTTTTAGAAGTTCTAGATCGATTCCAAGAGAAGCTAGTTAACTTATGTACCTAGAAATGTCAATTTAACTCCCTCATTTAAGTTAAATGTTTTCGGTTCTGATGTGACGAGTGTGATGTTGTATGATGATGTTTTGACGTGTTGGAATGTGTGAAAATATCATATGATGATGTAGAAGCGATCCTATGCATGATAGGTAAGAAACTAGCCAACTAGAAATACCGTAAAGCTAGAATTTAACATAGTTTTGACCCATTTGTTTATGGAACTTATCCAAACTGTTTTAATGGGAGCATAATCAGATTAGGATTGTTTAGACATGAAAAACTTGGTAACATTTGGATTAGAATTGAATTCTAGCACCTATAGGGAAACTAGTAACTAGAAAACCGTAAAAGTGCAAGTTTAGAACTCTTAGAACATTTATTTTTCTGGAATCTGTCCAGCACCCTTACAACATGATAAACGTGATTAATAATTAGTTCTTAAGCATAGGAATGCCTCATAATTGATTTAGATTTAATTCATAGCGCCTTAGGCAAAGACGGAACCGAGAAAGGGTCTAAAACGTAAGTTCTAGAACCCCGTAATCACAAGTTAGGAATTCTGCCCTATGCTATTCAGATTTAAGTGTGAACATGAGGATGATGAATGATGTTTAATTATGAGCCCTTAGGTACATAAAATATGAGCGACGGATGTTAGAGAACCATATCTCAAGATTAAGACCCGTAAGGGTCAAAGCATAAGCTACCGTAAGGATAAGCGTTTGGATGTTTTATGATGATGCATGAAGTATGCTAATGATGATGATGTTATTCATATGAGGAATTCATGAGGTTGTATGTTTATGAGAGTATATAGTGTTGATATGTTGATGCTCACGCCATGATGCGTTATGCAAAATTATGATATTATGATGCTTATGATGCACACGATGATGATGCCTTATGTTGGTTTTGAATGGCTATGCATGCTCTATATGTTTAGTGGCATAAAACAAGTTTGATGGAAATCCGGTGTACGCCGTTACGCTGCCGAATTTCCCATCAAACTTGAGTACTTGAGAAAGAGCTTGTGAAAACTCCTAGGTGACACCGGTTCGGCCGAGCACCCCCAGAACAGATGTGACAAAGTACTGAGATGCATTTCTCCCGCTACGGTGGGGAGGAAACAAATCCGTGAGGGTATTGACATTGAGATTGCCAAAGCGGACAATTCGCTGTGTACTAGATACTAGTAGAGCGTTTCAAAGAAGGAAATGATCCTAAGATAGGTGATCCGAGAAAGTTATGTATACCCCCTCTATTAGCCCATATTAAATCTAGTGACGACTAGTTAGGAATGAGCTCATTCCTAGGCGATAGGTGAGATGTAGTTTGGTGACCAGATTATCGCCGGGCTGGTGAATCGGTTGGACTTTTGGTGGATATGTTAAGAGGGTGGTCTTTAAGAAAAAGAACTTAAGAGTTTTATTTATAAGAAAGATATCACATGAAAATTTCTATGCCTCTTTATGCTACATATATGATTCTTGTTTCTTTATGATGTGCCCAAGTATTACGATTTTCGTGTTAATGTGCATATGGTATTTGTCATGCATTCATCAAATATCTGTTGCATTCATGTCATTAAGACACATACTAAAAGACACCCACTTCGGATAAATAGAGTTGTAAAGCCTAAAACCAATCCTTATGCATGTACACCTTTTTCATAATTAAAACCGAGGTGGCTGGGGACGACGACGATGACACTAGTGTTAGAGTCGGGAATCCCTACTGAGAATCTCGAATGAGTTTCTCATCCCTTCCTTTTCTTCCGTGTCGTCTCTAGACGAGGATTACAACGAGGCTTGTGACTTCTTTTGAGGCGCGCCCTTAAGGGACGCACTAGCAGATGGAGCAAAGGGTCGCTGCGGGGGCATAGATAGCTTAGCTTTTGGGTTGACACTTATCTAACCTCATAGGTGGATAAGGATGACTTCACTTGTATGGGCATGTTTTGATGTAAATGATGGTACAATGATGTTAGTAGTCTATGTATCTACGAAGATGTGATGATATTATGATTGTTATGTATAATACCATATTTCATGAGTATCAATGGTGTGGTTACTTTTTCTTGCACGTGATGGTTATGACGAACGTTAGGTTAGTGCGCGGCTGGCGTTTTGCTTTCGAGTTTCAGAAAGAAAAATTTATTCGTATTTTCCGCTAAGTATTTTAATGAAAGGTTGTAAGGAATGAGACTAAAAGAGTAATAGACTAATGATTAACCTAAATATGTTCTAGAGTATTGGGTTAAAAATTAGGATGTTACAAATTTATTTGCCAAGATCCATGCTAGTAGGAAGCATGATTTATGATTTTACATACCATGACTTATGATTCAAGTTCTATGACTCATAGACTACGTAACCAAGAAGTTTTAGAATTAAAAGGAATGGGCCTCGGAGGTTAACAATTGCGAACTTCATAATTGAACCATTATATGTCCATGTTTTTACTAAGAAACCAAGGTTCCTGGAGACGTAGATGATGACACCTAGATAGGAGGAAAAACCCTACTGAGTTTCTTTAGTAAGAAATCTCACTCCCTCTATCTCTCTCTTTCCATCACGTCTTCAGATTCGGATGGCGACATTCGTGCTCTATATTGAGACACCTACGTGGGAGTTCCACCATGATCCGGAGAACGGATTTTATCATTTTGAGGGCCGCTGCACAATTCGTGTTTTCATGTTCCTCAGACAGCCATTTGCTCATCCTGTAGATAGCTATCTTTTCTCACTGATGTCGCCTTATGGTGACGATATGGGTTTTGAGCGTGATTGCACAAGCAACTTGAGGATTCTTTGGACTTACACTGTGGGCTCGGGCGCTGTACCTGAGTACGTACCTCATTCACAGCATTTAGAGGAGGACCCCTCAGAGGATCCACTTGCCCATATGTATGGAGAGGACTCTTCCCCCACTCCCCCACGCATGCCAGTGGGTAGCGAGGAGATGGTCACCCAGCCACGGACATCTGGGATGCCCGAGATGTGACCCCGACGCGGAGGACATGTTCGAGTACCCACTCCTGATGAGCTTCGCCCGTGGATCGGCTATGTCCCGCCTTACCTGTGACTTTGGTCATATGGTTGGAGGGTAGTCCTTAGTGCACACACGATATGTAGTTAGGATAAACCTTCTTTTGTGTTGAGGTTATCCACCTTAGATGCACTTAGGTGTGGGTGTTTCCCTTTATGTTTCATTTATGATTTCATGTATTTCCTATTTGATGATGTATTTGCTCCTCATGTACTGAACAGTCCTGCCACTCTTGGTGGGCACCCTTTATATATTAATGTACGAGGTATTTCAATTATGTGTTCACAATGTTGTTTACTGAGTCTTTTCTATGTCTACATTTTTGCATTTTACAATATCGCCTATTTGTTATGCGCGGCTCATACTTTATCAAAGTTTTGTTAAAAGAAAAAATTTGGCTCATATTTTCATTAAGTAAATTTCAAAGTGATAGAACTGAGACAAGAAGTAATAACTAATATTTAGCCTCAATACATACTAATAGTATTGGATTGAATATTAGGGTGTTACAAAATGTAACATTCTAATTTTTAACCCAATACTCCTAGAACGTATTTAGGTTAACCATTAGTCTATTACCCTTTCAGTCTCATTCTTTAGAACTTTCTTTAAAATACTTAGCGAAAAATACGGATAATTCTTTTTGAAATATAAATGCAAGGTGAGAGCCGAGTGCCTGGAGCGGGAAACATAATCTGGGAGGTCACGAACAGCAGATGTAGAAGTACACATATGAAGCATCCTTTCGTTGTGCGTCTGCGCATGTTCAAAGACCATGTCATTGCCAAAGGGAGAGGTCGGAGAAAAATGATAACTATGTACAGGGTGTGCGAAGGGGCGTCCTAGAAACATAAAAACATGAACTGTGCAACTCCTCTCAAAATGATACGACCAATGCTCCAGGTCGAAATGAACCTCCCAGGTGGGGGTGTCAATGAAAAGCATGAATGTCGCCATCGGAGTCTGAAGATGCAGTTGAAAAGAAAGGGAGTGAGAATCTTACTAAAGAATCTCAGTAGGGAATCTCCTATCTAAGTGTCATCGTCCACATCCTCAGGAACCTTGGGTTTTTTATAAAAAAGTATGCATATATATAATTCATTATTAGGTTTTAAACATAATTATCCTGTAACGCCCCAATTTTTACTGTCATTAGAAATTACTCAATTACCGAATTACCATAGGTAATTATTACATAAGATTTGAGGCCGAACAATCCTCAATAAAGGAATATAACATTAAAAGAGAGGTTAGGAACGATTCATGCGAGAGTCGCAAATCCCGAATTTCTGTACGTATAAAATGACCAAAATGCCCCTGAAGTTATTTTACTCAGAAAATGAGGATCATGGGCCCCACCTATTCTCAAGGGGATATTTTGAGGATAATAAGGGATTGTTTGTGTTATGTGTGTTAATAGAGCAGAAGGATCTCAATTTTGAGTTCGGTGAAATGACCAAAACGCCCCTGCGGCTGTTTTAACTCCGATGTGCGTGCCGACTGAGCCCGAACCTCACTAAAATGTTTTAAAATGTGTTTTTAAGCCATGATTAACCATTGGTTAAGCTCGGGTGGCCTCGGGCAATTTTTAAGTGAAAGTGCGATTTTGCCCTGTTTTTGGGCGCTTTAATTTTGGGATTTTTGATTCAGATATCAGAAACCTAAGCAATATTAGGCTCAAATTAAAGCTTATTAAATTCTAAATATTAATCTAGAGTCAAAATTATGTATTTAGATTGATTAGAACCCAAAATTGCTCAAAAACACCCAAATTGCTTACTAATTCACTTAAACCCTTAATCGTAAATTCTCTAAATTACATGAATACCTTGCCTACACCTAAATAATGCATGGAACACACAAATTTCACTTCTTTGGGCTGTAATGGACGAAATTATTGATGCCATTATGCAGCTAAATTATTGCCAAAAGTTGCACTAAAACAAAATGCCAAAATGTCACCATAAGAGACATAATTCCTTAATTTCATACAACTTTGTCTAAAATGATTTTTCCTCCCTTATTTCTCCTGCAAAATTCCGTCCACTACCTCATCATTTTGGCCAATTAGAAGCCTCAAAATCTTCTATAAATAGGCTTGCTTGAGTGGTCTTAGAATGCTTAGTTCATAACTAGTTTTTAAGAGCACCAAAAACTTTCTTTCTTCCTCCTCTTTGGCTGAATTCTTTCTTCAATTTTTTCAAAGAGATTTTGTTTCATTTCACTTCAAGAAACCAAGTTCTCTTCCTCTTCTTCAACTCAGATTAGGTAGGGAGTAGTTTCTAAATTTATTTCTATGCTTTGAGGGTTGTGTTTTTAGCTCAAAATGATGAAATTATGAACTTACCTTAGCTTTTCATTTTGGTTTTCTTCTTCAATTTTTCTTTAACCAATTCAACCATATGGCCTAGGTGGAACTAAGATGATGGCTTGATGATGAGGACCTTGAGGGTGGATTGTAAATCCATCACAAGTTAGGCCTCTAAAGCTTGAAAATTCCACTTGATGCAAAACTTTAAAGAATAATGCTTTATGATGCTAAAACAAAGATTTTTAGTTTAGAACTTGAAAGATGTATTTTTTCCTTTTATGTTTTATTTCTTGTTAAGATATGTATTGGGTTGAATTTATAATTCTTTTAAAGTCTTGAAGGAGCTCTAGTAAAGAAACAAAATGAATTTGCATCCATGATTAAGTTTATGCTTTGCATAACCATGTTTACCTTCTATGTCATCACTAAATTTTCAAGAATGAATAAATGAACTTGCATTTCTCATGTTTAAATTCCAAGCTTGTATTTCATGTTTATGTTTCAAGTCATCACTTAATCTTTCAAGATAATAAAGAGGTTGCATCTCATATTTAATTTATGCTCTCACTATATTTTATAATGGCTAAAAGAATCAACGCATGGCATGTTTATTTTATGCCATCACCTAAAGATCCTAGAGCTCAAAGACTTGCCCATGTATCACAAGCAAAGAAATATGATTATTGGAGTTAAAGAATTTATTCTTTAAAAAGTCTTGAGATTGGAGTTTAAAAAGATGTAATAATAATCTCTTCTCCCTCTACTGGTCCTGTGCGGACTACCGCCGCTCCGGTTTCTTAATAATCTCTTCTCCCTCTACTGGTCTTGTGCGGACTACCGCCGCTCTGGTTTCTTAATATTCTCTTCTCCCTCTCTGGTTCAATGCGGATTACCGCCGCTCAGCTTTCTTGTATCATGTTTATATTTCAAGTTCTTGCATCATGTTTAATTTTCAAGTCATCACCTTAAATCTTAAAGAGAAAGAAATGGAATTGCATACCATGTTTATAATTCCAAGCTATCACCTTATAAAGATAAGATTAAAATAAGGTTGCATAGCATGTTTATAATTCTAAGATGTCACCTAAATCTCTAAAGCTCAAGACTTACTCCTTTTATCTTAAGTGAGAATTTTAATTGTGAAGATCCTCCCAAATTTGACAAAAGAACTAGTTTCTAAATGAGTTTTAAGGCTTTGCAAGGATTTTACACGGAACTACTATATTATATGCTCTAAAAATATGATTCTATGTAATTGCATGAGGTCGATGATTCGGCCACTGATCTGAGTTTAGTATCAATGTGTGATAATGATTTGATATGATTGAAGTTGTGATAATTATGGTTTATTGTTTAGAGAATGATTCATAATTGGTTTAGTAACTAATTAGTTCTATAATTGATAATTCTATGTAAGGATTGGATGCTTATTAAGTACTTGATATCATTGAATGATTTCTGGCTTGCATGTTATAGTTGCTGTTGCAAATAATGAGAATGCTTATACATGAAATGCTCTTTATTATGTAAAATTTACCTTTGTTGCTAGAAGAAAGTGTATCATTGTAAAAGTGTAATTTGGAAAGGTTACGGCTAAGGAAAGACTTGGTATTTAAGCGTGTCCATTGTGACCCACCTCTCTTTCTGGGAATCTCCCATATGCATGATTACAGATTGATATATATTATACTAGCTTAAGACTATAAATGAGAAAATGTTATGATGTTTATGAATTGTATTATGATATAACATGCAAAGATTTAATGGTGACTTAAACTTATAAGAAAATGATCCTTTGGAACCATCAGACTATAGGTGGTGAAAAGGTGATTTTAGCCCCCTAACCCGTTCTCTCAAAAGGGTAGAGTCGGGACTTTAGCTTATCAAAAGGGATAAGTATATGCTAGTGACGACTAGTAAAGTATGAGCTCATAACCTAAATTACTCCCAAAAGGGTGGAGTATAGGGTGGCCTAAGGAAAATAATGATGATGATAAGATTTTAAGTCACCTAAGGAAATGAAATATGTGCACTATGTCCACATGTAGCTAATATTATATGACGTTCTTTTATGCATGTTATTTGATAATGATGATGAGGAAAATGATGTAATGATAAAGGAAAAGTTCATTGTAAATATGACATGTGTAACACCCTAGTAATTAACCAGATACACCTAGGTTGAATCTGATTAATGACTAGACTTTACTCCTTGCTTTGGTTCTTTCTTCATAATTTGAAAATACTTAGTGAAATTACGAGCCTTTTTTTTTTTTTTTAAACACATAATTGAAAACGTGAGCCGAGTACAACGTGAACGAGTAAGCGGAGTATAATAAGACGTTTAAGAATATATCACATCATATCACTTA
Source organism: Dalbergia cochinchinensis (assembly GCA_031216125.1). Taxonomy (NCBI): domain Eukaryota; kingdom Viridiplantae; phylum Streptophyta; class Magnoliopsida; order Fabales; family Fabaceae; genus Dalbergia; species Dalbergia cochinchinensis. Next base: position 30,186,434 of record CM062371.1, read on the forward strand.
GGCTCCATCATATAACATCCATAAGCACATTATAGCATATATTTACATACAATAACCTCACTCAAAGGGTGGGTTATGTTCATACATCATTATCTTATGCAAACCCATAAAAGAAAATATACTTAAGGAAATTCATGCCCCTAAACTAGATAACTCCATAAGCCGGGAAGGTTATCCTAAAACTAGGGTGCATGATCACACATAAGTCTACTAAGAACCTTCTATGGCCACTGTGCTGAAAATGGGGGAATAAATCCGATCCATCGATGAGCTCCTCGGGAGGGGACACGAGATGCACCAGGCTGGGGTCGCATGGACGGCCTTCTCGCTAACCTCGGCTGAACAACTGTTTCCTCACTACCCTCTCTTACACGTGTAGGAGTAGGAGCAGAGCTCTCAGAATATACATGAGTAGGAGTGTCCTCTGAAGGATCAGTTTCAGAATATCTCGTCTCGGGAACATACTCTGGAAATCCATGGACAGCAGATGAAGCGGGATAAGAACGTAACATCCTTTCATCAAGTGGACGTGCATGTTCGAAAACCATTTCATCGCCATAGGGAGAAGTAGGAGAAAATCGATAACTAGGGACAGGATGTGCAAATGGACGACCTATGTAAATAAAAACACGAATCACAAGACCTCCCTTCAAAATGATACGAGCGATGCACCGGATCATAGTGGAATTCCCAAGTAGGGGTATCAACGAACAAGACGAATGTCGCCATTTGAATCTGGAGACAATGACGGAAATAAAGAAAAGGGAGTGAGAATCTTGCTAAAGAATTCTCACTAAGGTACCTCCTTCTACAGTGTCATCATCAAAGTCCCCAGGAACCTCGGGATTATTCTAAAATAGTGAGCATGCAAAGATTCATTTTAAGTTCGGACAAATACTTAACCGAGGTTCGTCAATTTTTAATCATCGTCTTATAATGCATCTTATTCTTAACATGTCATATTTACAATGAACTTTTCCTTTATCATTACATCATATTCCTCATCATCATTATCAAAATAACATGCATAAAAGAACGTCATATAATATTAGCTACACATGGACACAAAGTGCACATATTTCATTTCTTTAGTGCCTTAGGTGACTTAAAATCTTATCATCATCATTATTTTCCTTGGGCCACCCTATACTCCACCCTTTTGGGAGTAATTTAGGTTATGAGCTCATACTTTACTAGTCGTCACTAGCATATACTTATCCTTTTGATAAGCTAAAGTCCCGACTCTACCCTTTTGAGAGAACGGGTTAGGGGCTAAAATCACCTTTTCACCACCTATAGTCTGATGGTTCCAAAGGATCATTTTCTTATAAGTTTAAGTCACCATTAAATCTTTGCATGTTATATCATAATACAATTCATAAACATCATAACATTTTCTCATTTATAGTCTTAAGCTAGAATAATATATATCAACTGTAATCATGCATATGGGAGATTCCCGTGAAAGAGAGGTGGGTCACAATGGACACGCTTAAATACCAAGTCTTTCCTTAGCCGTAACCTTTCCAAATTACACTTTTACAATGATACACTTTCTTCTAGCAACAAAGGTGAATTTTACATAAGAACATTTCATGTATAAGCATTCTTATTATTTGCAACAGAACTATAACATGCAAGTCAGAAATCATTCAATGATATCAAGTACTTAATAAGCATCCAATCCTTACATAGAATTATCAATTATAGAACTAATTAGTTACTAAACCAATTATGAATCATTCTCTTAACAATAAACCATAATTATCACAACTTCAATCATATCAAATCATTATCACACATTGATACTAAACTCAGATCAGTGGCGAATCATGAACCTCATGCAATTACATAGAATCATATTTTAAGTGCATATAAAATACTAGTTCCCGTAAAATCCTTGCAAAGCCTTAAAACTCATTTAGAAACTAGTTCTTTTGTCAAATTTGGGAGGATCTTCACAATTAAAATTCTCACTTAAGATAAAAGGAGTAAGTCTTGAGCTTTAGAGATTTAGGTGACATCTTAGAATTATAAACATGCTATGCAACCTTATTTTAATCTTATCTTTATAAGGTGATAGCTTGGAATTATAAACATGATATGCAATTCCATTTCTTTATCTTTAAGATTTAAGGTGATGACTTGAAAATTAAACATGATGCAAGAACTTGAAATATAAACATGATACAAGAAACTGGAGCGCGTAATCCGCACAGACCAAGAGAGGAGAAGAGAATATTAAGAAACCTGAGCGGTAGTCCGCACAGGACCGGTAGAGGGAGAAGAGAATATTAAGAAACGGAGGCGGTAGTCCGCACAGGACGGTAGAGGAGAAGAGAATATTAAGAAACCGGAGCGGCGGTAGTCCGCACAGGACGACTAGAGGGAGAAGAGAATTATTATTACATCTTTTTAAGCTCCAATCTCAAGACTTTTTAAAGAATAAATTCTTTAACTCCAATAATCATATTTCTTTGCTTGTGATACATGGGCAAGTCTTTAAGCTCTAGGATCTTTAGGTGATGGCATAAAATAAACATGTCATGCGTTGATTCTTTTAGCCATTATAAAATATAGTGAGAGCATAAATTAAATATGAGATGCAACCTCTTAATTATCTTGAAAGATTAAGTGATGACTTGAAACATAAACATGAAATACAAGCTTGGAATTTAAACATGAGAAATGCAAGTTCATTTATTCATTCTTGAAAATTTAGTGATGACATAGAAGGTAAACATGGTTATGCAAAGCATAAACTTAATCATGGATGCAAATTCATTTTGTTTCTTTACTAGAGCTCCTTCAAGACTTTAAAAGAATTATAAATTCAACCCAATACATATCTTAACAAGAAATAAAACATAAAAGGAAAAAAAAATACATCTTTCAAGTTCTAAACTAAAAATCTTTGTTTTAGCATCATAAAGCATTATTCTTTAAGGTTTTGCATCAAGTGGAATTTTCAAGCTTTAGAGGCCTAACTTGTGATGGATTTACAACCCACCCTCAAGGTCCTCATCATCAAGCCATCATCTTAGTTCCACCTAGGCCATATGGTTGAATTGGTTAAAGAAAAATTGAAGAGGAAAACCAAAATGAAAAGCTAAGGCAAGTTCATAATTTCATCATTTTGAGCTAAAAACACAACTCCTCAAAGCATAGAAATAAATTTAGAAACTACTCCCTACCTAATCTGAGTTGAAGAAGAGGAAGAGAACTTGATTTCTTGAAGTGAAATGACACAAAATCTCTTTGAAAAATTGAAGAAAGAATTCAGCCAAAGAGGAGGAAGAAAGGAAGTTTTGGTGCTCCTAAAAACTAGTTATGAACCAAGCATTCCAAGACCACTCAAGCAAGCCTATTTATAGAAGATTTTGAGGCTTCTAATTGGCCAAAATGAGGAGGTAGTTGTCAGAATTTTTCAGGAGTAATAATGGAGGAAAAATCATTTTAGACAAAGTTGTATGAAATTAAGGAATTATGTCTCTTATGGTGACATTTTGGCATTTTGTTTTAGTGCAACTTTTGGAAATAATTCAGCTGCATAATGGCATCAATAATTTCGTGCATTACAGCCCAAAGAAGTGAAATTTGTGTGTTCCATGCATTATTTAGGTGTAGGCAAGGTATTCATGTAATTTAGAGAATTTACGGTTAAGGGCTTAAGTGAATTAGTAAGCAATTTGGGTGTTTTTGAGCAATTTTGGGTTCTAATCAATCTAAATACATAATTTTGAATCTAGATTAATATTTAGAATTTAATAAGCTTTAATTTGAGCCTAATATTGCTTAGGTTTCGATATATGAATCGAAAATCCCGAAATTCATAAAGCGCCCAAAAGCAGGGCAAAATCGTACTTTCACTTAAAACGCCCAAGGCCACCCGAGCTTAACCAATGGTTAATCATGGCTTAAAAACACATTTTAAAACATTTTAGTGAGGTTCGGGCTCGGTCGTACACATCGGAGTTAAACAACGAGGCGTTTGATCTTTTCGTGCGTCGGCACTCAAAATTGAGATTCTTATGCTCTATTAACACACATAACACAAACAATCCCTTATTATTCTCAAAACATCCCCTTGAGAATATGTGGGGCCCACAATCCTCATTTTCGAGTAAAATAACTTCAGGGACATTTTGGTCATTTTATACGTCTGAAATTCGGGATTTGCGACTCTCGCATGAATCGTTCCTAACCTCTCTTCTAATGTTATATTCCTTTATTGAGGATTGTTCGGCCTCAAATCTTATGTAATAATTACCTACGGTAATTCAAGAATTGAGTAATTTCTAATGAAAAATTACAGGTAAAATTAGGCGTTACATTACTCCCTCCTTAAAAGAATTTCGCCAGGAAATTCGTTACCCGAACAACTCGGGGTATTGTGCTTTCATGTTTGATTCGGCTCCCATGTAAGTTCTTCGGTTTCACCTGTCCCCATGCTACTTTGACTAGGGGTGAGCCTTGTTCCTTAATCGCTAACTCCTGGTCAGACGATTCTCGTGGGTAGTAAGTTAAATGTCGGGTTATCTCTTAATTGTACATGTTCGGCTTTAGTACATGACTCGGGTCGATTGATACTTTCTTAAGCGAGAGACATGGAAAACATCATGAAGGTTGGATAGACTCGGGGTAGGGCTATACGGTGAGGCTACAGTCCTACTTTGGTAAGGATTTCAAGCGGACCAAGAAATCTGGGCTCAATTTCTTTACTTTTATTGCTCGGCCTATGCCTGTGGTGGGGTGATCCTTAGGAACACGTGGTCCCCTTCTTGAAAATCTAGCGGTTTTAGCCGGCTTGTCCGCATAGTTTTTACTGCCGACTTTGAGCGGTAAGAATCTTATCCCTAATCTTTTGATTTGTTCCGTTGTTTCCCTCACAATATCAGGTCCAAGTAAACTTTGCTCTCGGGTTCATACCAACATAAGGGAGATTGACATTTCAGTCCATAGAGGGCCTCATACGGTGCCATCTGATACTTGCATGATAAGCATGTTATATGCAAATTCAATAAGTGGCAGGTACTTATCCCAACTTCCCCTTTGATCTAAAACACATGCCCTTAACATATCCTCCAAGGTTTGGATAGTTCTTTCAGATTGACCGTCTGTTTGGGGGTGATAGGTCGTGCTTAGACACTGACTTTGAACCAAATGCCTTTTGAAAGGCTCCCAAAATCGCGACGTAAATCGCGGATCTCGGTCCGAGATTATCGTCGACGGCACCCCATGTAACCTCACTATCTCCTGAATATATAATTGTGCTAACCTATCCAAGGAATAAGTCACCTTAATAGGTAAAAAGTGCTGACTTTGTCAATCGATCCACGATTACCCATATGGTATCATGATTCATTTGGGTCCTTGGTAATCCAGTCACAAAATCCATGGAGATACTATCCCACTTCCACTCAGGAATCGACAGAGGTTGCAGCATTGCAGTGCGGTTTTGGTGTTCACTCTTAACCTTTTGTCACACGAAGCTCTTACTCACCCAAGTGCACACATCTTTCTTCATTCCAGGCCACCGTAACATCTTCTTCAAATCTTGATACATCTTGGTGGCACGGGATGAAGGTAAAATGGCTCTTATGCCCTTCCTCCAAAATATCCCTTTGGAGGCCACCACTAGCAGGTACACATATTCGACCTTTAAACCTCCACAAATCGTCCATTCCTTGGGTAAAACCTATCAACTTTCCCTGCCTTCACTGCCCCTAAAGTCTCTTGAAACTTAGCATCGTCCTCTTGAGCTTGAACAATCCTTTCTTTGAACTCACTTGTCACTCTAAGATGACAAGCTCTGATGCCCTTAGTGGTCAAAGTCATTCCTAGGTTTAAGTCCCTAAATTGCTCAATCAATTCAACCTCCTTCACCATCAAACGGGACACTTGTAAGGACTTCCTACTCAAAGCATCGGCTACTACATTAGCTTTACCGGGATGGTAGTTCAATCCAAAATCATAATCTTTCAAGAACTCCATCCATCGCCTTTGCCTCATGTTTAGCTCTTTTTGATCAAAGAGATATTTCAAACTCTTGTGATCGGAAAACACCTCAAACTTAACTCCATATAAATGGTGTCTCCAAATCTTTAGAGCAAACACGATGGCAGCTAACTCAAGGTCATGGGTAGGGTAGTTTGCCTCATGTGGCTTGAGTTGTCTTGATGCATAGGCCACCACTTGCCTATGCATCAATACACAACCTAAACCCTTTTTGAAGCATCACAATACACCTCGAAAAGGCACATTGGGGTCGGGTAACACTAAAGCGAGGTCGAGGTTAGCTTGTGTTTTAACTCTTGAAAGCTCTTTTCACACTCCGGGTCCATGAAAAAGGGGGTGTTCTTCCTAGTCGGCTTGGTCAAAGGTAGGAAATGCAGGAAAATCCCTTGATAAATCGATCGGTAAGCAGGCTAAACCCAAAAAGCTCCTTACTTGATTCACAGTGGTTGGTCTTTCCCGGTTTACTCACCGCTTCTACCTTACTAGGATCTCTGACAATTCCTTTCTTAGATACTACATGCCCTAAAAATTGCACCTTATCACCAAAACTCACACTTGGAAATCTTGGCATATAGTTTCTTTTCCTTCAAGATCTCTAGTACTATGGTTAGGTGGCATTCATGCTCTTCATGGGTCTTAGAATATATGAGAATGTCATCTATAAAGACAACTACAAACTGATCTAAATAGGGTCGAAAGATCCTATTCATGTAATCCATAAAAATAGCTGGAGCATTAGTTAACCCAAAGGACATTCGCAAACTCAAAATGGCCGTATCGAGTCACGAAAGGCCGTTTTAGGTATGTCTTCATCTCTCACTCTAATTTGATGGTAGCCTGACCTCAAATCTATCTTAGAAAACACTACCGCACCTTTCGGTTGGTCCATCAAATCATCGATCCTAGGCGAGAGGATACTTGTTTTTCACCGTTACTTTATTCAACTGCCTATAATCTACACACATCCTCATACTCCCATCCTTTTTCTTTACAAACAACACAGGGGCTCCCCAAGGTGATGCACTAGGCCTAACAAACTTTTTCTCCAATAAATCTTCCAATTGAGTTTTTAACTCGGTCAATTCTAATGGGGGCATCCTGTGTGGGGCTATGGATATAGGTCCACTTGCCCTAAGCAACTCTATGGAAAATTCTATCTCTCTCTTGGGGAAACTCGTATCTCATCTGGAAATACTTGGGATAATTTCTTACTATTGGTATCTCATCGATACTTTGCTCAAAGTCTACATCACTAGCGGCTAAGAAAATGTAACCTTACTCTCACCCTTACCACAGTCCATTTCCACAGCAGTTATGTAAAGACTTATGGGTTTCTTAGGTTCAATAGGAATAGGAAGAAAAGTGATGGTTTTCTCATATGATTTAACAAAGACACGGTTGGCCTCAAGCCAATCCATGCCAAGAATCACATCTAAACCCGGCATGGGTAAGCAAATAAGATCTAAAACAAAGGATCTATTATCTATAATAAAACTACAATCTAAACAACATTTACAAGTCCCTAACTTGGGTTTTCCAAATGGGTAGAAACAATAAGGACAAAAGGAAGCTCAGTCATAGGTAAATTAAGGCTTTTAACACATGAATGGGAGATAAAAGAATGAGAAGCGCTTGAGAATCATATAGTACAATTAAGTCTTTACCATGCATATTACCCTTACCTTCCACGAGATTTCGTGACTTCGTTGTTTCTTGACATTGAGTAAATACCCTTCCCTGGTATTGTGGCTTGGGATTGGGGTTGGCGGGTTCCTTTCAGTGTATTCTCGGGAGTAATGACCTGGTTTTCCACAATCGATAGCACACGCTTTGTTCCGGCTCGACATGGCATGCTCCCATGATTCTTGCCGCACTTGGGACATTCCATGGATGGCGCAGCCGTGGAGGTCTTCTTGGACCTCTTTGTGGTGCTTTCCTTTATTGTTGTTATTGTTGTTGTTGTGATTATTCTTGGGTTATTGTTGTAGCGGTTGTTATTATAGCGATTGTTGTTGTTTGGCCTTCCTTGTTGAAAATTTCTTTGTGTCCCTTGTGGTCTTGATTGAGGGGGAAATGGAGGTCGATTCTGCCTCTTGAGCTACGACCTTGAGGTGTCAACTTTTTGTAATATTATCGACTTTGGGGTGTTTAGTTTTCTCTGACCTTCTTCAATAATCCGACATTTGTTAACTAGGGTAGAGAAATCCCTAATCTCCAAATGTGCAACTGCCACATTAAGTTCCGCCTTCAACACTGACTCGTATTTAATGCAGTTCCGATTACTCATCAGGATTTCCATGGGACATTCTTGAGAACTTAATGAGTTCTTCAACTGGCGATGTCTTGGGCCACATTGATATTCCCCTGGACAACTTGCATGAATTCAATGTCCTTGGCATTTCTAACTGACTCTGGAAAGTACTTTTCGTAAAAATGGACCTTGAATAGTTCCCAATCAATGTCCACATCGGTCGTCTCCAGGAGTCTTCGAACACCTGTCCACCAGAAACTGGCATCACCCTCAAGCATATGAGTAGCGAAGGTGACCTTTTGCTCCTCTGAGCATGGGACTACAAAGAAAGACCTTCTCAATATTCCGAATCCATTCATCTGCAATATTTGGATTCAGTGTCCCCTTGAAAACCGGTGGGTTTGCCTTACGAAACTCCCCGAAACAGGCATGTTCAGGAATCTCATGTCGCTGATTCATATTGGCTTGACGATCCTGATCCATTCGTTCCATCATCATTCTCATGGTCCTTGCTACGTCGCGGAGTGCTTCGGGTGTCTCGTTGTCGTGATTATTTTGTGCTGCGCTGCTAGTCACATTGTCGACGTGCCATTGGTCCCTATACACACAAAACTGCAACACTGAGGTGATCAGGCCCAATATTCCATGCAAAGTGAGCAAGTTACCATGGCACTTTCAACATCCAGTAGTCATGTATTTCTACTCCCCAAGCTCATCCTAATGATAAACATCTACACATGACGTCACTAACGTATTATGCTTTAGAAGCATAGCTAGTCCAATCCTCAGGCTCCATGAGAATCGAGCGCTCGATGCAAAATGTAACACCTAGTAATTAACCAGATACACCTAGGTTGAATCGATTAATGACTAGACTTTACTCCTTGCTTTGGTTCTTTCTTCATAATTTGAAAATACTTAGTGAAATTACGAGCCTTTTTTTTTTTTAAACACATAATTGAAAACGTGAGCGGAGTACAACGTGAACGAGTAAGCGGAGTATAATAACGCGATTAAGAATATACCAGCTCATATCAGTTAGGCTCCATCATATAACATCCATAAGCACATTATAGCATATATTTACATACAATAACCTCACTCAAAGGGTGGGTTATGTTCATACATCATTATCTTATGCAAACCCATAAAGAAGAAAATATACTTAAGGAAATTCATGCCCTAAACTAGATAACTCCATAAGCGGAAGGTTATCCTAAAACTAGGGTGCATGATCACACATAAGTCTACTAAGAACCTTCTATGGCCACTTTGTCAGAAAATGGGGGAATAAATCCGATGATGAGCTCCCTCGGGAGGGACACACGAGATGCACCAGTGGGAGTCGCATGGACGGCCTTCTCGCTAACCTCGGCTGAACAAGCTGTTTCCTCACTACCCTCTCTTACACGTGTGGGAGTAGGAGCAGAGCTCTCAGAATATACATGAGTAGGAGTGTCCTCACGAAGGATCGGTTTGAGAATATCTCGTCTCGGGAACATACTGGAAATCCATGGACTGCAGATGAAGCGGGATAAGAACGTAACATCCTTTCATCAAGTGGACGTGCATGTTCGAAAACCATTTCATCGCCATAGGGAGAAGTAGGAGAAAATCGATAACTAAGACAGGATGTGCAAATGGGCGACCTATGTAAATAAAAACACGAATCTGCGACCTCCCTTCAAAATGATACGAGCGATGCAGGATCATAGTGGAATTCCCAAGTAGGGGTATCAACGAACAGACGAATGTCGCCATTTGAATCTGGAGACAATGACGGAAATAAAGAAAAGGAGTGAGAATCTTGCTAAAGAATTCTCGATTAAGGTACCTCCTTCTACAAAGGTGTCATCATCAAAGTCCCAGAACCTCGGGATTATTCTAAAATAGTGAGCATGCAAAGATTCATTTTAAGTTAGGACAAATACTTAACCGAGGTTCGTCAATTTTTAATCATCGTCTTATAATGCATCTTATTCTTAACATGTCATATTTACAATGAACTTTTCCTTTATCATTACATCATATTCCTCATCATCATTATCAAAATAACATGCATAAAAGAACGTCATATAATATTAGCTACACATGGACACAGGGCACATATTTCATTTCTTTAGTGCCTTAGGTGACTTAAAATCTTATCATCATCATTATTTTCCTTGGGCCACCCTATACTCCACCCTTTTTGGGAGTAATTTAGGTTATGAGCTCATACTTTACTAGTCGTCACTAGCATATACTTATCCCTTTTGATAAGCTAAAGTCCCGACTCTACCCTTTTGAGAGAACGGGTTAGGGGGCTAAAATCACCTTTTCACCACCTATAGTCTGATGGTTCCAAAGGATCATTTTCTTATAAGTTTAAGTCACCATTAAATCTTTGCATGTTATATCATAATACAATTCATAAACATCATAACATTTTCTCATTTATAGTCTTAAGCTAGAATAATATATATCAACTGTAATCATGCATATGGGAGATTGCCAGGAAAGAGAGGTGGGTCACAATGGACACGCTTAAATACCAAGTCTTTCCTTAGCCAGACCCTTTCCAAATTACACTTTTACAATGATACACTTTCTTCTAGCAACAAAGGTGAATTTTACATAAGAACATTTCATGTATAAGCATTCTTATTATTTGCAACAACTATAACATGCAAGTCAGGAAATCATTCAATGATATCAAGTACTTAATAAGCATCCAATCCTTACATAGAATTATCAATTATAGAACTAATTAGTTACTAAACCAATTATGAATCATTCTCTTAACAATAAACCATAATTATCACAACTTCAATCATATCAAATCATTATCACACATTGATACTAAACTCGGATCAGTTGGCGAATCATGAACCTCATGCAATTACATAGAATCATATTTTAAGTGCATATAAAATACTAGTTCCCGTAAAATCCTTGCAAAGCCTTAAAACTCATTTAGAAACTAGTTCTTTTGTCAAATTTGGGAGGATCTTCACAATTAAAATTCTCACTTAAGATAAAAGGAGTAAGTCTTGAGCTTTAGAGATTTAGGTGACATCTTAGAATTATAAACATGCTATGCAACCTTATTTTAATCTTATCTTTATAAGGTGATAGCTTGGAATTATAAACATGATATGCAATTCCATTTCTTTATCTTTAAGATTTAAGGTGATGACTTGAAAATTAAACATGATGCAAGAACTTGAAATATAAACATGATACAAGAAATCGGAGCGGCGTGTAATCCGCACAGACCGAGGGGAGAAGAGAATATTAAGAAACCGGAGCGTGAGTCCGCACAGACCGAGAGGGAGAAGAGAATATTAAGAAACCTGAGCGGCGTGTAGTCCGCCTGAGGACGATAGAGAGAAGAGAATATTAAGAAACGGCGGTAGTCATGAGGACGATAGAGGAGAAGAGAATTATTATTACATCTTTTTAAGCTCCAATCTCAAGACTTTTTAAAGAATAAATTCTTTAACTCCAATAATCATATTTCTTTGCTTGTGATACATGGGCAAGTCTTTAAGCTCTAGGATCTTTAGGTGATGGCATAAAATAAACATGTCATGCGTTGATTCTTTTAGCCATTATAAAATATAGTGAGAGCATAAATTAAATATGAGATGCAACCTCTTAATTATCTTGAAAGATTAAGTGATGACTTGAAACATAAACATGAAATACAAGCTTGGAATTTAAACATGAGAAATGCAAATTCATTTATTCATTCTTGAAAATTTAGTGATGACATAGAAGGTAAACATGGTTATGCAAAGCATAAACTTAATCATGGATGCAAATTCATTTTGTTTCTTTACTAGAGCTCCTTCAAGACTTTAAAAGAATTATAAATTCAACCCAATACATATCTTAACAAGAAATAAAACATAAAAGGAAAAAATACATCTTTCAAGTTCTAAACTAAAAATCTTTGTTTTAGCATCATAAAGCATTATTCTTTAAGGTTTTGCATCAAGTGGAATTTTCAAGCTTTAGAGGCCTAACTTGTGATGGATTTACAACCCACCCTCAAGGTCCTCATCATCAAGCCATCATCTTAGTTCCACCTAGGCCATATGGTTGAATTGGTTAAAGAAAAATTGAAGAGGAAAACCAAAATGAAAAGCTAAGGCAAGTTCATAATTTCATCATTTTGAGCTAAAAACACAACTCCTCAAAGCATAGAAATAAATTTAGAAACTACTCCCTACCTAATCTGAGTTGAAGAAGAGGAAGAGAACTTGATTTCTTGAAGTGAAATGACACAAAATCTCTTTGAAAAATTGAAGAAAGAATTCAGCCAAAGAGGAGGAAGAAAGAAAGTTTTTGGTGCTCCTAAAAACTAGTTATGAACCAAGCATTCCAAGACCACTCAAGCAAGCCTATTTATAGAAGATTTTGAGGCTTCTAATTGGCCAAAATGAGGAGGTAGTTGTCAGAATTTTTCAGGAGTAATAATGGAGGAAAAATCATTTTAGACAAAGTTGTATGAAATTAAGGAATTATGTCTCTTATGGTGACATTTTGGCATTTTGTTTTAGTGCAACTTTTGGAAATAATTCAGCTGCATAATGGCATCAATAATTTCATGCATTACAGCCCAAAGAAGTGAAATTTGTGTGTTCCATGCATTATTTAGGTGTAGGCAAGGTATTCATGTAATTTAGAGAATTTACGGTTAAGGGCTTAAGTGAATTAGTAAGCAATTTGGGTGTTTTTGAGCAATTTTGGGTTCTAATCAATCTAAATACATAATTTTGAATCTAGATTAATATTTAGAATTTAATAAGCTTTAATTTGAGCCTAATATTGCTTAGGTTTGAGTATATGAATCGAAAATCCCGAAATTCGCAAGCGCCCAAAAAAGCAGGGGCAAAATCGTACTTTCACTTAAAAGCGCCCAAGGCCACCTGAGCTTAACCAATGGTTAATCATGGCTTAAAACACATTTTAAAACATTTTAGTGAGGTTCGGGCTCGGTCATTACATCGAGTTAAAAACGATATGAGGCGTTTTGATCTTTCTTGTCGGAACTCAAAATTGAGATTCTTACGCTCTATTAACACACATAACACAAACAATCCCTTATTATTCTCAAAACATCGCCTTGAGAATATGTCGGGCCCACAATCCTCATTTTCTGAGTAAAATAACTTCAGGGACATTTTGGTCATTTTATACGTACAGAAATTCGGGATTTGCGACTCTCGCATGAATCGTTCCTAACCTCTCTTCTAATGTTATATTCCTTTATTGAGGATTGTTCGGCCTCAAATCTTATGTAATAATTACCTACGGTAATTCAGTAATTGAGTAATTTCTAATGACAGTAAAAATTACAGTAAAAATTGGGGCGTTACATTACTCCCCTCCTTAAAAAGAATTTCGCCGGAAGTCGTTACACTGAGAACTACACGGGGTATTGTGCTTTGATGTTTGATTCGAGCTCGCATGTAAGTTGTTCGGTTTGACCCTGTCCCGATGCTACTTTGACTAGATTGACCTTGTTCCTTAACCGCTTAACTCCTGGCCGACGATTCTCGTGGGTAGTAAGTTAAATGTCGAGTTATCTCTTAATTGTACATGTTCGGCTTTAGTACATGACTCGGGTCGATTGATACTTTCTTAAGCGAGAGACATGGAAAACATCATGAAGGTTGGATAGACTTCGGGGTAGGGCTATACGGTGAGCTACGAGTCCTACTTTGGTAAGGATTTCAAACGGACCAAGAAATCTGGGGCTCAATTTCTTTACTTTTATTGCTCGGCCTATGCCTGTGGTGGGGGTGATCCTTAGGAACACGTGGTCCCCTTCTTGAAAATCTAGCGGTTTAAGCGCTTGTCCGCATAGTTTTTCTGTCGACTTTGAGCAGTAAGAATCTTATCCCTAATCTTTTTGATTTGTTCCGTTGTTTCCCTCACAATATCAGGTCCAAGTAAACTTTGCTCTCCGGGTTCATACCAACATAAGGGAGATTGACATTTCCGTCCATAGAGGGAGCTCATCAGTGGATCGGATTTATTCCCCCATTTCCAGGACAGTGGCCATAGAAGGTTCTTAGTAGATTTATGTGTGATCATGCACCCTAGTTTTAGGATAACCTTCCCGGCTTATGGAGTTATCTAGTTTAGGGGCATGAATTTCCTTAAGTATATTTTCTTTTATGGGTTTGCATAAGATAATGATGTATGAACATAACCCACCCTTTGAGTGAGGTTATTGTATGTAAATATATGCTATAATGTGCTTATGGATGTTATATGATGGAGCCTAAGTGATATGATGTGATATATTCTTAAACGTCTTATTATACTCCGCTTACTCGTTCACGTTGTACTCGGCTCACGTTTTCAATTATGTGTTTAAAAAAAAATGGCTCGTAATTTCACTAAGTATTTTCAAATTATGAAGAAAGAACCAAAGCAAGGAGTAAAGTCTAGTCATTAATCAGATTCAACCTAGGTGTATCTGGTTAATTACTAGGGTGTTACATATCCAAGGTCCATTCAATTTAGAATGAGTCTTAATGTCATGCATGCAACATATCAAATCATGAATGCATGGCAATACCTTATGCAAGAAGATAATAGAGTACATCATCAAGCAATATCACACAGGTGGCATAAAGTGGCATGTAACTTTTCTCATGAAACTTTCTCTTTTCTCAACTTTGTGACATTAAACTTTATACTTTACATCATGGGGGCTAACCTAAAAACATCTCTAGGTTATGAGCTCATACCTAACTAGTCGTCATTAGTTCTTACTTATCCCTCTTGATAAGCATATCATAATAATCCCGATTTCTAGAGTACGGGCTAGGGGGCATAAGGATCACCTATCATAACCTTTAATTTGGGGAGTCCATAGGAATATTTCCTTCTTTGAAACGCAATTACTAGTAACTAGTACTCAGTTATTTGTCCGCTCTGGCAAGCTCAATGTCAATACCCTCACGATTTTGTTTCTGGGGGTGCTCGGCCGAACTGGTGTCAACCAGAACGCGTCTTATTATATGTCACATCTGTTCTAGGGGTGCTTGGTTGAATCGGTGTCACCCAGAACGTATCACATATATCCTGGGGATGCTCGGGCAAATCGGTGTCACTCGGGAGTTTTCAAAAACTTTTCTCAAGTCTTCAAGTTTGACGAAAATTCGACAGCGTAACGGCAGTACACCGGATTTGGTTCAAACTTTCTTCATGCCACAAGAAATCATAATTCCATATTCCATATAAGTCATAAAGGTCATATAAACATGTACTTTATAACATATGCATAAATACATCATAACTTGAGTTAACGAATTTATGTTGCTCATAAACATGCTCATAATCCAAGATTGGTCATTCATATCTCAACAATTTATATCATGTAAACTTCATAGATTCATGGTAAACAAAACCATAGGTTCTTATTGTACAAAATCATGAATCTAAGTAGCATAAGATCATAGCTTTAGGTCATTCATGTAGGGGAAAAAGTCTATTGCATTCATTAGGTCCTGGTAATCGATTACATGAGCCTTGTAATCGATTACATAGATTCGAGTTTTAAAACAGAAGAGTTAAGGGCTCTGGTAATCGATTACATGTAACGCCCTAATTTTTACTGTAATTTTTACTGTCATTAGAAATTAATCAATTACCGAATTACCGTAGGTAATTATTACATAAGATTTGAGGCCGAACAATCCTCAATAAAGGAATATAACATTAGAAGAGAGGTTAGGAACGATTCATGCGAGAGTCACAAATCCCGAATTTCTGTACGTATAAAATGACCAAAATGCCCCTGAAGTTATTTTACTCAGAAAATGAGGATCGTGGGCCCCACCTATTCTCAAGGGGATATTTTGAGGATAATAAGGGATTGTTTGTGTTATGTGTGTTAATAGAGCAGAAGGATCTCAATTTTGAGTTCCGACGCGCGAAATGACCAAAACGTCCCTGCGGCTGTTGTAACTCCGATGTGCGTGCCGACTGAGCCCGAACTTCACTAAAATGTTTTAAAATGTGTTTTTAAGTCATGATTAACCATTGGTTAAGCTCGGGTGGCCTCGGGTGTAACACCCTAGTAATTAACCAGATACACCTAGGTTGAATCTGATTAATGACTAGACTTTACTCCTTGCTTTGGTTCTTTCTTCATAATTTGAAAATACTTAGTGAAATTACGAGCCATTTTTTTTTTAAACACATAATTGAAAACGTGAGCCGAGTACAACGTGAACGAGTAAGCGGGGTATAATAAGACGTTTAAGAATATATCACATCATATCACTTAGGCTCCATCATATAACATCCATAAGCACATTATAACATATATTTACATACAATAACCTCACTCAAAGGGTGGGTTATGTTCATACATCATTATCTTATGCAAACCCATAAAAGAAAATATACTTAAGGAAATACATGCCCTAAACTAGATAACTCCATAAGCGGAAGGTTATCCTAAAACTAGGGTGCATGATCACACATAAATCTACTAAGAACCTTCTATGGCCCTTTGTCTGGAATTGGGGAATAAATCCGATCCACTGATGAGCTCCCTCGGGAGGGGACACACGAGATGCACCAGGCTGGGGTCGCATGGACGGCCTTCTCGCTAACCTCGGCTGAACAATTGTTTCCTCACTACCCTCTCTTACAGGTGTGGGAGTAGGAGCGAGCTCTCAGAATATACATGAGTAGGAGTGTCCTCTGAAGGATCAGTTTCAGAATATCTCGTCTCGAGAACATACTCTGGAAATCCATGGACAGCAGATGAAGCGGGATAAGAACGTATCATCCTTTCATCAAGTGGACGTGCATGTTCGAAAACCATTTCATCGCCATAGGGACAAGAAGGAAAAAATCGATAACTAGGGACAGGATGTGCAAATGGGCGACCTATGTAAATAAAAACATGAACTGCGCACCTCCCTTCAAAATGATACGAGCGATGCACCGGATCATAGTGGAATTCCCAAGTAGGGGTACCAACGAACAGGACGAATGTCGCCATTTGAATCTGGAGACAATGACGGAAATAAAGAAAAGGGAGTGAGAATCTTGCTAAAGAATTCTCGGTAGGGTACCTCCTTCTATAGTGTCATCATCAAAGTCCCCAGGAACCTCGGGATTATTCTAAAATAGTGAGCATGCAAAGATTCATTTTAAGTTCGGACAAATACTTAACCGAGGTTCGTCAATTTTTAATTATGCGTCTTATAATGCATCTTATTCTTAACATGTCATATTTACAATGAACATTTCCTTTATCATTACATCATATTCCTCATCATCATTATCAAAATAACATGCATAAAAGAACGTCATATAATATTAGCTACACATGGACACAGTGCACATATTTCATTTCTTTAGTGCCTTTGGTGACTTAAAATCTTATCATCATCATTATTTTCCTTGGGCCACCCTATACTCCACCCTTTTGGGAGTAATTTAGGTTATGAGCTCATACTTTACTAGTCGTCACTAGCATATACTTATCCCTTTTGATAAGCTAAAGTCCCGACTCTACCCTTTTGAGAGAACGGGTTAGGGGGCTAAAATCACATTTTCACCACCTATAGTCTGATGGTTCCAAAGGATCATTTTCTTATAAGTTTAAGTCACCATTAAATCTTTGCATGTTATATCATAATACAATTCATAAACATCATAACATTTTCTCATTTATAGTCTTAAGCTAGAATAATATATATCAACTGTAATTATGCATATGGGAGATTCCCAGGTAAGAGAGGTGGGTCACAATGGACACGCTTAAATACCAGGTCTTTCCTTAGCCAGAACCTTTCCAAATTACACTTTTACAATGATACACTTTCTTCTAGCAACAAAGGTAAATTTTACATAATAAAGAACATTTCATGTACAAGCATTCTCATTATTTGCAACAACAACTATAACATGCAAGCCAGGAAATCATTCACTGATATCAAGTACTTAATAAGCATCCAATCCTTACATAGAATTATCAATTATAGAACTAATTAGTTACTAAACCAATTATGAATCATTCTCTTAACAATAAACCATAATTATCACAACTTCAATCATATAAAATCATTATCACACATTGATACTAAACTCAGATCAGTGGCCGAATCATGAACCTCATGCAATTACATAGAATCATATTTTAAGTGCATATAAAATACTAGTTCCCCGTAAAATCCTTGCAAAGCCTTAAAACTCATTTAGAAACTAGTTCTTTTGTCAAATTTGGGAGGATCTTCACAATTAAAATTCTCACTTAAGATAAAAGGAGTAAGTCTTGAGCTTTAGAGATTTAGGTGACATCTTAGAATTATAAACATGCTATGCAACCTTATTTTAATCTTATCTTTATAAGGTGATAGCTTGGAATTATAAACATGATATGCAATTCCATTTCTTTATCTTTAAGATTTAAGGTGATGACTTGAAAATTAAACATGATGCAAGAACTTGAAATATAAACATGATACAAGAAACTGGAGCGGCGGTAATCCACACAGGACCAGTAGAGGGAGAAGAAAATATTAAGAAACCGGAGCGGCGGTAGTCCGCACAGGACCAGTAGAGGGAGAAGAGAATATTAAGAAACCGGAGCGGCGGTAGTCCGTACAGGACCAGTAGAGGGAGAAGAGAATATTATTATTACATCTTTTTAAGCTCCAATCTCAAGACTTTTTAATGAATAAATTCTTTAACTCCAATAATCATATTTCTTTGCTTGTGATACATGGGCAAGTCTTTGAGCTCTAGGATCTTTAGGTGATGGCATAAAATAAACATGCCATGCGTTGATTCTTTTAGCCATTATAAAATATAGTGAGAGCATAAATTAAATATGAGATGCAACCTCTTTATTATCTTGAAAGATTAAGCGATGACTTGAAGCATAAACATGAAATACAAGCTTGGAATTTAAACATGAGAAATGCAAGTTCATTTATTCATTCTTGAAAATTTAGTGATGACATAGAAGGTAAACATGGTTATGCAAAGCATAAACTTAATCATGGATGCAAATTCATTTTGTTTCTTTACTAGAGCTCCTTCAAGACTTTAAAAGAATTATAAATTCAACCCAATACATATCTTAACAAGAAATAAAACATAAAAGGAAAAAATACATCTTTCAAGTTCTAAACTAAAAATCTTTGTTTTAGCATCATAAAGCATTATTCTTTAAGGTTTTGCATCAAGTGGAATTTTCAAGCTTTAGAGGCCTAACTTGTGATGGATTTATAACCCACCCTCAAGGTCCTCATCATCAAGCCATCATCTTAGTTCCACCTAGGCCATATGGTTGAATTGGTTAAAGAAAAATTGAAGAGGAAAACCAAAATGAAAAGCTAAGGCAAGTTCATAATTTCATCATTTTGAGCTAAAAACACAACTCCTCAAAGCATAGAAATAAATTTAGAAACTACTCCCTACCTAATCTGAGTTGAAGAAGAGGAAGAGAACTTGGTTTCTTGAAGTGAAATGAAACAAAATCTCTTTGAAAAAATTGAAGAAAGAATTCAGCCAAAGGGAGGAAGAAAGAAAGTTTTTGGTGCTCCTAAAAACTAGTTATGAACCAAGCATTCCAAGACCACTCAAGCAAGCCTATTTATAGAAGATTTTGAGGCTTCTAATTGGCCAAAATGATGAGGTAGTGGACGGAATTTTGCAGGAGAAATAAGGGAGGAAAAATCATTTTAGACAAAGTTGTATGAAATTAAGGAATTATGTCTCTTATGGTGACATTTTGGCATTTTGTTTTAGTGCAACTTTTGGCAATAATTCAGCTGCATAATGGCATCAATAATTTCGTCCATTACAGCCCAAAGAAGTGAAATTTGTGTGTTCCATGCATTATTTAGGTGTAGGCAAGGTATTCATGTAATTTAGAGAATTTACGGTTAAGGGCTTAAGTGAATTAGTAAGCAATTTGGGTGTTTTTGAGCAATTTTGGGTTCTAATCAATCTAAATACATAATTTTGACTCTAGATTAATATTTAGAATTTAATAAGCTTTAATTTGAGTCTAATATTGCTTAGGGTTCAGATATCTGAATCAAAAATCCCGAAATTCGCAAATCGCCAAAAACAGGGGCAAAATCGTACTTTCACTTAAAAATTGCCCGAGGACACCCGAGCTTAACCAATGGTTAATCATGGCTTAAAAACACATTTTAAAACATTTTAGTGAGGTTCGGGCTCAGTCGGCACGCACATCGGAGTTAAAACACCAGGGGCGTTTTGGTCATTTCAAGGTGGAACTCAAAATTGAGATCCTTCTGCTCTATTAACACACATAACACAAACAATCCCTTATTATCCTCAAAATATCCCCTTGAGAATAGGTGGGGCCCACGATCCTCATTTTCTGAGT
This sequence comes from Dalbergia cochinchinensis, assembly GCA_031216125.1. Lineage (NCBI taxonomy): Eukaryota > Viridiplantae > Streptophyta > Magnoliopsida > Fabales > Fabaceae > Dalbergia > Dalbergia cochinchinensis. Next base: position 30,207,091 of record CM062371.1, read on the forward strand.
AAAATAACTTCAGGGGCATTTTGGTCATTTTATACGTCTGAAATCGGGATTTGCGACTTCGCATGAATCGTTCCTAACCTCTCTTCTAATGTTATATTCCTTTATTGAGGATTGTTCGGCCTCAAATCTTATGTAATAATTACCTACGGTAATTCGGTAAATGAGTAATTTCTAATGACAGTAAAAATTACAGTAAAAATTGGGGCGTTACATCGGGCAGTTTTTAAGTGAAAGTACGATTTTGCCCCTGTTTTTGGGCAGTTTTGCGAATTTCGGGATTTTTGATTCAGATATCTAAAACCTAAGCAATATTAGGCTCAAATTAAAGCTTATTAAATTCTAAATATTAATCTAGAGTCAAAATTATGTATTTAGATTGATTAGAACCCAAAATTGCTCAAAAACACCCAAATTGCTTACTAATTCACTTAAACCCTTAACCGTAAATTCTCTAAATTACATGAATACCTTGCCTACACCTAAATAATGCATGGAACACACAAATTTCACTTCTTTGGGCTGTAATGGACGAAATTATTGATGCCATTATGCAGCTGAATTATTGCCAAAAGTTGCACTAAAACAAAATGCCAAAATGTCACCATAAGAGACATAATTCCTTAATTTCATACAACTTTGTCTAAAATGATTTTTCCTCCCTTATTTCTCCTGCAAAATTCCGTCCACTACCTCATGATGTTGGCCAATTAGAAGCCTCAAAATCTTCTATAAATAGGCTTGCTTGAGTGGTCTTGGAATGCTTGGTTCATAACTAGTTTTTAGGAGCACCAAAAACTTTCTTTCTTCCTCCTCTTTGGCTGAATTCTTTCTTCAATTTTTCAAAGAGATTTTGTTTCATTTCACTTCAAGAAACCAAGTTCTCTTCCTCTTCTTCAACTCAGATTAGGTAGGGAGTAGTTTCTAAATTTATTTCTATGCTTTGAGGAGTTGTGTTTTTAGCTCAAAATGATGAAATTATGAACTTACCTTAGCTTTTCATTTTCGTTTTCCTCTTCAATTTTTCTTTAACCAATTCAACCATATGGCCTAGGTGGAACTAAGATGATGGCTTGATGATGAGGACCTTGAGGGTGGGTTGTAAATCCATCACAAGTTAGGCCTCTAAAGCTTGAAAATTCCACTTGATGCAAAACTTTAAAGAATAATGCTTTATGATGCTAAAACAAAGATTTTTAGTTTAGAACTTGAAAGATGTATTTTCCTTTTATGTTTTATTTCTTGTTAAGATATGTATTGGGTTGAATTTATAATTCTTTTAATGTCTTGAAGGAGCTTTAGTAAAGAAACAAAATGAATTTGCATCCATGATTAAGTTTATGCTTTGCATAACCATGTTTACCTTATATGTCATCACTAAATTTTCAAGAATGAATAAATGAACTTGCATTTCTCATGTTTAAATTCCAAGCTTGTATTTCATGTTTATATTTCAAGTCATCACTTAATCTTTCAAGATAATAAAGAGGTTGCATCTCATATTTAATTTATGCTCTCACTATATTTTATAATGGCTAAAAGAATCAACGCATGGCATGTTTATTTTATGCCATCACCTAAAGATCCTAGAGCTCAAAGACTTGCCCATGTATCACAAGCAAAGAAATATGATTATTGGAGTTAAAGAATTTATTCTTTAAAAAGTCTTGAGATTGGAGCTTAAAAAGATGTAATAATAATTCTCTTCTCCCTCTATTGGTCCTGTGCGGACTACCGCCGCTCCGGTTTCTTAATATTCTCTTCTCCCTCTATCGTCCTGTATGCGGATTACTACCGCTTCAGTTTCTTGTATCATGTTTATATTTCAAGTTCTTGCATCATGTTTAATTTTCAAGTCATCACCTTAAATCTTAAAGATAAAGAAATGGAATTGCATATCATGTTTATAATTCCAAGCTATCACCTTATAAAGATAAGATTAAAATAAGGTTGCATAGCATGTTTATAATTCTAAGATGTCACCTAAATCTCTAAAGCTCAAGACTTACTCCTTTTATCTTAAGTGAGAATTTTAATTGTGAAGATCCTCCCAAATTTGACAAAAGAACTAGTTTCTAAATGAGTTTTAAGGCTTTGCAAGGATTTTACGGGGAACTAGTATTTTATATGCACTTAAAATATGATTCTATGTAATTGCATGAGGTTCATGATTCGACCTTGATCTGAGTTTAGTATCAATGTGTGATAATGATTTGATATGATTGAAGTTGTGATAATTATGGTTTATTGTTAAGAGAATGATTCATAATTGGTTTAGTAACTAATTAGTTCTATAATTGATAATTCTATGTAAGGATTGGATGCTTATTGAATGATTTCCTGGCTTGCATGTTATAGTTGCTGTTGCAAATAATAAGAATGCTTATACATGAAATGTTCTTATGTAAAATTCACCTTTGTTGCTAGAAGAAAGTGTATCATTGTAAAAGTGTAATTTGGAAAGGTTGGCTAAGGAAAGACTTGGTATTTAAGCGTGTCCATTGTGACCCACCTCTCTTTCCTGGGAATCTCCCATATGGATGATTACAGTTGATATATATTATTCTAGCTTAAGACTATAAATGAGAAAATGTTATGATGTTTATGAATTGTATTATGATATAACATGCAAAGATTTAATGGTGACTTAAACTTATAAGAAAATGATCCTTTGGAACCATCAGACTATAGGTGGTGAAAAGGTGATTTTAGCCCCCTAACCCGTTCTCTCAAAAGGGTAGAGTCGGGACTTTAGCTTATCAAAAGGGATAAGTATATGCTAGTGACGACTAGTAAAGTATGAGCTCATAACCTAAATTACTCCCAAAAGGGTGGAGTATAGGGTGGCCCAAGGAAAATAATGATGATGATAAGATTTTAAGTCACCTAAGGCACTAAAGAAATGAAATATGTGCACTGTGTCCATGTGTAGCTAATATTATATGACGTTCTTTTATGCATGTTATTTTGATAATGATGATGAGCAATATGATGTAATGATAAAGGAAAAGTTCATTGTAAATATGACATGTTAAGAATAAGATGCATTATAAGACGCATGATTAAAAATTGACGAACCTCGGTTAAGTATTTGTCCGAACTTAAAATGAATCTTTGCATGCTCACTATTTTAGAATAATCCCGAGGTTCCTCGGGTCTTTGATGATGACATTGTAGAAGAAGGAGGTACCTTCGAGAATTCTTTAGCAAGATTCTCACTCCCTTTTCTTTATTTCCGTCATTGTCTCCAGATTCAAATGGCGACATTCGTCCTGTTCGTTGGTACCCCTACTTGGGAATTTCACTATGATCCGGTGCATCGCTCGTATCATTTTGAAGGGAGGTGCGCAGTTCATGTTTTTATTTACATAGGTCGTCCATTTGCACATCCTGTCCCTAGTTATCGATTTTCTCCTACTTCTCCCTATAGCGATGAAATGGTTTTCGAATATGCACGTCCACTTGATGAAAGGATGTTACGTTCTTATCCCGCTTCATCTGCTGTCCATGGATTTCCAGAGTATGTTCCCGAGACGAGATATTCTGAAACTGATCCTTCAGAGGACACTCCTACTCATGTATATTCTGAGAGCTCTGCTCCTACTCCCACACGTGTAAGAGAGGGTAGTGAGGAAACAGTTGTTCAGCCGAGGTTAGCAAGAAGGCCGTCCATGCGACCCCAGCCTGGTGCATCTCGTGTGTCCCCTCCCGAGGGAGCTCATCAGTGGATCGGATTTATTCCCCCATTTCCAGGACAGTGGCCATAGTAGATTTATGTGTGATCATGCACCCTAGTTTTAGGATAACCTTCCCGGCTTATGGAGTTATCTAGTTTAGGGGCATGTATTTCCTTAAGTATGTGAACATAACCCACCCTTTGAGTGAGGTTATTGTATGTAAATATATGCTATAATGTGCTTATGGATGTTATATGATGGAGCCTAAGTGATATGATGTGATATATTCTTAAACGTCTTATTATACTCCGCTTACTCGTTCACGTTGTACTCGGCTCACGTTTTCAATTATGTGTTTTAAAAAAAAAATGGCTCGTAATTTCACTAAGTATTTTCAAATTATGAAGAAAGAACCAAAGCAAGGAGTAAAGTCTAGTCATTAATCAGATTCAACCTAGGTGTATCTGGTTAATTACTAGGGTGTTACATTACATGAGCCTTGTAATCAATTACATAGCTTTGGGTTTTCAAAACAAATGAAATGAGGGATTTGGTAATCGATTACATGAGCCTTGTAATCAATTACCAATGTTGCATTCTTAGGCCCCAAGAACATCTTAGTAATCGATTACATGAGATGGTAATCGATTACTAAAGTCTAGAATATGTAATCGATTACATTATGTTGTAATCGATTACTCAGGGCAAAAGTTTATATCCGAGTACATTAAAGCTCTCTAGTAATTGATTACATGGGTTGTGTAATCAATTACCAACACCTTCAAAATATGAAAAACCAAGTTTAAAACACATCTGAGTCATTCCTCCCTTCTCACAACCATTTTAAACCTCTTTTCATCATTTCCTTTGAAATCAAAAACATTTTTGTAAAAGGTTCTTGCCCATGGATTTGAAGTCACTATGTGACATTAAAAAGGGTAGATCTTGAGCCTTAGACATCTAGGTGATAACATAATCGTAAACGTGCTAATGCAAGCTTTGTTTCAATCTTGATATCATAAGGTGATGACAATGGAAATGTAAACATGATGGCAAGGCTCAAATGTAAACATGGGACGCAAAAACTTGAAATATAAACATGCTAAGCAAGAAATGTAAATACGGAATGCAAGTTCATTTCTTTATTTTAGTGCTTTAGGCTCCACAACAATCGACTTTAAGGTCGAAATAGGCGAGCTTCAAGATTAATCATTAGGTGATGTGCAACTCTTGTTTTAATCTTTGAGTTCTTAGGTGATAGCACGAAAAATAAACGTGCTAGACGAGAAACATAAATATGATATGCACTTTTATTGCTTATCTTCAGGCTTAAGTGATAACCTGAAAGTAAACGTGATATGCAAAACTTCAAAAGTAAATATGTAATACAAGAACTTGAAAAGTAAATATGGATGCAACCCATTAATTATCTTTTGAGTCCTAAGCTCAAGTTCACCACTTAATTTCTTTTGAAAACACCACACATTTTTTCCTTGCTAAAACGATTTAAAAGAGTGAAACCTTCAAGCTTTAGAGGTCACTAAGTGGTGGGTTTTCAACCAATACCCAAGATCCTCGTCATTAAGCCATGGTTCCTTCCAATGTAGGCCATTATGGTCGAAAATCAAGAGAATAAGAAAGGAACTCAAAAACCAAGAAGAAAGAAGGGAGAATGAGGAGGAAAGAAGAACCAACACTTTGTCATTTCAAACCACAAGCTAAACAAAAACAAAGAAAGACATTCTCAACATAACTCCCTACCTTGGATGTGCTTCTTGATTGAGAGAGAGCTTGCTTTTGGAAGATTGGAGAAGAAGAAGAAGGAGGAGAACTCCTTGAAGTTGAAAGAAAGAGAGTCTTTAGGGAGTGTAAGAGAATGAGAAAAGGTTCTTGCAAGGTTTCTTGGTGCCTATTTATAAAGGAAATGAAACATGAGGGGGTGAGAATGGAAGGGGAAAGTGGCGCCACTTTTGGGGGGAAAGGAGGGAGAGAAAAATATCTCTTGGTTGTATCATTTCAAGGTAAGGTTATAGGTATAGGCTAGGTATGGTGTGTCATGCTTCTTTGAGTGTTTAAGTGAACAAACTTGTGATGCATGGGGAATGAGGTGGTGCCATTCTTGGGGTATCCAAGGGGGAGGAAAATGTCTCATTTAATTGTGGTTTTAGTGATATGTTTAGGTGTATCTTTGATTAGGCTTAAGATTAGGAGTTTGTGGTTAAGTGTTTGAGTGAAAGGATGAGTGATTAAGGCTATTTGGGGCATGATTAGTGAGCACTCTTGCCCATTAATGGAGTCAAACCCTATTCAATCAAGATTATCAATCACATCTTAGGTTCCTCGAATCATGGGATTAGAATAGTGAAAACACTATTCAAGATTCCATGACTTGGAGTCTTGAGTTTTAAAAGAGGTTTAGGTTTAATCTAAGCAATTTTAGGTTCTAATTAACTTTAATAAATCATTTTGACTCTAGATTAATTCTGGAAATTAATTAATCTTCGATTAGAGCCTAATATTGCTTAGGTTTGCTTAATTACATCATTAGGCTCAAAATCACTATTCTAGGGGCAAAATCGTAATTTTGCACAAAAACTGCCCGAGATCACCAGGAGTTAAACAGACATGCTCAGGCTCATAAAAACATCATTTAAAACCTTTGGGGTGGGGTTCGGGCTCAGTCGGCTCACTAAACGGTGTTAGACAGCCACATGAGCATTTTGGTCATTTAGCGCATCAGAACTCAAAAGTGAGATTCTTCTGCTCTATTAGCATACATACCACACACAATCCCCTTTGAATATCGATTTCACCCTTCTAGGCCTGTTGGGTTGACTATCCTCGAATTCTGGGTGGAAAATGACCTCAGGGGCATTTTGGTCATTTTCGCTCAGACAAAAAAATCGAGGTGTTACAATTATTGTGCTGAATTTGTGAGGGAAAGTGAGATTTTTTTTAATCATGAGAAAGGACATGACTCTTTTTTTCATCCATATGTTGTTCTTTCATCTAAACGGATTGATTTGCTTGCTATAGCTACATTGTTGTCTAAAAAGTTGTTGCTTGGTGATCATTTTTAATTCTTACTGGCCTTTTAATTTGCATGTTGGACTTTAACTTTGTGGTTAATAGGTTAAATTTGTGATAACCATCGTTTGGTTTAACTTCTTTTTCTTAGAAGAAATAAAGGGGACTATGATTGTATAACGGATAAGTTTCAAAGCGTTCAAGAATTAACCAATTTTTACTTGGGTGTTAGATTCAAATTCATGCCTTTTTCCTATATTGATTATTTCTTTTGATGTCTTTTTTTTTTTTTTGTCCTTTTGATAATGATGTATCTAATTTGAGGTAATTGGATGATACAAATTATAATGATAAGTACTATTTAAATATGCCTTGGTTTTTTCTTAATTGAGTTTAAGCTACTTGAATATAAGTAGTAAGTGTTTATTTATAGTTTTTAGCACAAATATCCAATGCCCTTATAGTCATTGTTCTAGTTCTAATTTGTTTTTCAAAAACGCACTTTAGTTTTTTTGGTATATTGTGATTCAACATGTTTATTATGCATATTTCTAGAAGAATTCTGTTTCGAGTTTGCAAGTAACTTTTAAAATCTGGTCTTGACTATGTATATGTTGGGATTATAATTTCTTCTCATTTGTAAATTCATTCTTGGTCTGATACTTTCTTTTGGTCCTAAACTATTTATTTCAAGGAATCCCAAATTGCATTATAAATTCCATGGACATGGTGGACAATCAAACACTTGGCTTATTCTTGATAGCCTTCATCTTAGTTCAAGTTTAGGATTATGGAACTTGACTTTCTATATGGTATTGCAAGATTCATATTTTGTAATTTTATTTTTATGACTTTATCAACAATTAATGTTATATTAGTATTTTACTTGGCTATTCCATAAAAGGGTCAACAAATTGCTATATGCTTAATGCAATAATGATATGACCCAAGTGCGTTAAGCAAGCCCAAGCCCAAAACAAGGAGCGAAGTTGGATGACAATGGGTCATGTGATCTAAAAGCCAATAGGGAACCACGGGAGAAGCGAGTTAAGAAACCACCATCTTGGAAGTGTGACCACGTGAAGTAGTGGATCACCTTCGACAACTGAGTTGGCAAGTTATTTACAATGCCTTGTGGAAGGTGTACTATGAGGAAGAATTACAAAAGGTGTCATTGAGCTCAGAAGAGGAGAAGATATTTGTAATGAGAGAGTTGAGTCCTTCCCTGACTCGAAGTGGGAATTGTTATTGTAATTTTCATTACGGTTTCATCGTGTTCTTCTTTTACTTTCACATTTCAATCAATATAATCGCTCATATTATGTGGCAATCTCTGGGTTTTCTTGCATCTAAGTCTAACAAGTGATTTATATCTTTTTTTTTTCCTAATGGTGTAAGGATTATGCCAAACTCATGGCCAATTTTCATGTTGATACTGTAACATCTCAAAGTTATTCAAAAATTAATTTTAAGCTTTATTAATCGGAATTTGAGTACTTTAACAACTTGGTGACAATGAGAATGATTCAATGGACGAGTATGAAAAATAATTTTTGTGCCAGGCATAGATAGTAACTTTATGGGCCCGCATGTGAATAGTAACTTTGGAATTAGGACTAAGGGTGTCCGGGGATAGGAGAACTTAGACGCAGAAGCCAAGATAAAGTATTAGGCTAGTGGCTCAGGGCTTGTGTAAATATATTTTAAGTTTCTGATAGAGATATTTTACCTATATAGTAAAGTTTAATGTACAATTTTTAACATCATAAAAGTAACTTTGTGGCAAGTAATCACTACCAACCATATCTTGCCAAGTGGATGATATGGAAGCCAAGTTTTAATCATGGCCTTTCATTAACTTTAATTTCACCTTAGAGCCAATATTTTATCCATTCGATAAAATTTTGGTGTGCGATTTTTAACACTGAAAGATAGCTTAGCCTTTAAGTTTAGATAATTCTTATCCTCTAGAACTAAGTGGATAGCCAAGATTCAATCTTGACCAATAAGACTTAAATCCTAGCCATCCATGTTTGAGTTCTCCAAACCCTAACCCTGCTTTCAAACCCTAAAAACCCTAGCTTAAAGTCTTCAAAGCCACAAGCTTCGTTCACTAAACTTCATGCGCTGATCATTGTAGTTATTAGAAGGACTTGTGCAACAGTGACATGTATCTTGTAACATCCCCTGCTGCTTTATGGATTGACGACTGTCCCTACAAACCAACACGGGTCTTTTCAGCGTGCTTTGTCCTCACTCACACGCTTCCCAAGAAAACTTCCCAGGAGGTCACCCATCCCAAAATTGCTCCAAGTCAAGCACGCTTAACTGTGGAGTTCTTTCAGTTTGGGCTACCGAAAAGAAGATGCATCTTGTTGGTATAGGTAGTACAAATCAATTCATATAAGCCCTCCTTAACTGTATAGTCCCATACCTATACAGTCTCAGGATCCCTCTCATTCGGGTGTGTAATCGGTTCATTCATGTACCCCTCCGCTTTCGAAGTCTGCCAAGAGCCGCTCCTTGTCCGTGCCTCCTTGCACCGGCGATCACTCCCCGACTTCGCAATCCCCGAGCGTTACATATCTCCTTACACATGACATATGTATAGGTTGACTAAGCTATTCAATTTTGTAGCTAGCTAACATTTACTCTCCATTTAAAAGCCTGATATCCGATATAGTAACTTCATGCATTAATCATTGCAATTACTAGTAGACAGACAGTTGCTTTTTCGGTACTTGGGGAATAAAATGCTCTCTACGAGGATTGGCATGAAGAGAGAGAGTGTGTGTGCGTGTGTGTAATTTGTGCATTTATGAAAACTTGTTATTTAGTTAAAACATTTGAGACTGATGTAAGTAAATAATTCAACATTTTAATTTTATTTTGATACGATATATATAATAAAATAGTTAATAATAGATATTATATCTTTTCACTTAGTTAAACCAATATAAATTTACTAATAATAAAACAAAATTTTTAATTATTACATGATTTCCAAGGTAATGTTTGGTTATTGGTCAGTTACTGTTCCCATAATAGAAATACGAAGACACTTGAAACACAAACATATTCAATGGCAGAGACAGGAACATGGGACAGGAAAATTTTTTATTCACGGGATAGAAATACAAAAAAATTTTATATATCCAAAATATAGGGATAAAGGGGACATGATATGAAGACAGAAATTTAATATTTTTTCTTTCAATAATATCCTTATATAATTTTAATATTTCCTTATGTGTTCTCAATTCTCACAAGTATGGGTGGTGTAGTGGTAGTTTGGTAGCAGTCCAATAGGAGTACATAATGTTTTTTATCATGTATTCATTGTCTTGTCCCTTTGTTTTCAAACAAAATATGGAGATAGTTATCATGTCTTGTACTCCACAACTAAACATGCCACATGCACAAAGACAATATATTTTGTGTCTTTGTCTTGTCTTGGGATAGATACCAAACACTACCTAAATATCTCAGTAATATAAAAGATATTTGCAAATAGCAAATGATGATTTTTATGCTTAACTTAAAGAAAGAACCAAAATATTGTAAAAAGCATTCAAAAGAATTGCATCAGAACATAAATAAAACAAAACAACGTAAAAATAACTTAATTTCTATGCACTCACAATGTAAAATAATTTTAAAGTCAACTAATAGAATTCTAAAGTGATACATCATAGAAAGTAACACTTTTTTTTATTACAACCATCAATAAAAATTTATCATTTTAGTGAAATTGTATTGATTAATGATATAAAAACATTTTACATTGGTGCACTTCACTGGTCTTTTTCAGACCTACAATTCACATGATGGCCTTCTTTCAAATTTCAAGAATTACTAACTTTACTGTAAAAGTCTATTGCTAAAACTTAAATAAATATTTCAATTTCCAATTCCTTACATGACAACATTAATAACTAATTTACAACATTTCTCTTTAGAAATAAATAAATTGAAATTTAAAGATCTTAATCATGGAATTATTAATCTTCATATTTCTTTAACTCCATCAATTGCCATCCATCAAGTGTTACTTCCTAACCTTCCAAGATGCTTGTGACCCTTGCATGCACCTCATCCATCATTTCTTCACTGGTTGAATTACAATAAGCAAATCTTTGTTAAATTAAACAAAAAGATAGAAATGTACCAAAAATAAAATGATATATAATGCCAATTCTAGGTTGTCATCCTAATTCATAACCTTGGTTTTGCAAGTCCTAATCATTGAGAAGAGCATGGGACTGATGCTAAAGAATTTGCACTAATATATGAAAAACTAAAGGCATATATCCATGCTGAAAATACAAGAGTGAAATATAGCATCTTGCCCTACTTATTCCATGATCAAATACATAGATATTTTGAATATGCTTGCACCAACACATAAATAGATGCATATAAACTAATCTCTCCAACAACTAATAAGTTGCTCTTAGCATCTTACTTCATACATACTGGATCAAATCTTTTCCCCTAAATCAAAAGATATATGATACAAAGTTCAAGCTATGAAAATCAAAATATAATAATATTAATCCTAAACTAGTTGTATGTAAAAGGAAAATAATGCACAAGTTCTAAACAATGACACATTCTAACTAAAGCTTTGAAACTCCCCATTTGTTGATATATGCATAGCCTTCATGGGTTCTCAATTAAGCCATCTAATTGAAGGTCTTCATTAGTTACAAAACTACACCATCGAAAAACTTGCAATAAGATATATTGTAAGAAATTTAACTTGCACTTGTTTGACTTCATGATTGTCTAATTTTCAGATACAATCTCCAAATGACATCTTTAATTGTGTGTCTATAAATATATGCAAAATTTATTAGCTGATTAATTAGAGTTAAGGTAGTATGGTCTAATGGTCATAAGTTATAGAAGTAGAGACCATAGTTCAAGGCCATTTTTCAAGAAGACCAAGAAATTTTAAAATTAATGGATTGGCCTACTTTTTAATGATTTAATTTTACCAAACACTTCAACCTTAGCATTCATGCATCACTATTTGCTGCATTTTAAGCAAAGATAGAAAACAACTTATTTATTAGCATATGACATATCTATTTGAGTAGAAATAATATATATATATATATATATATATATTTGAAGATCCTATTACAAACATTTTATAAGTTTAGAGTCTCAATCACAAATTATTAAACTACAAAGATTTACCTAAACTTTTCCAAAACATTAATGAACTAGCATATTAGCCTTAAATTTAGTTGAATTTGGGTAGGAGGTTGCAATTTGCTTTACCTGGTGATTCTAGATATGACATTCATGACTTGTATGTCTTCAAGAGATTTTGACTCCTACAAATTGATGAAATTATGTTAATTTGTAGCATCAATCCAAATTAGATACAGGCATTTGAAACTTATAATGCCCATCACAAAAAATGATTTGATCAATGATAACATTAAAATCAAACTTCATAATTACAAGATGTTGATTGAATAGGTAAGAAATGGAATTTTATGCATTTAGAAGAAAAGGATATGGAAAGCAAGGAGAAAGAATTTATGTGAATTTGAAGCAAGATCAATTGCATGAAAAATGGCTCAAGCCTTTTTAAATGTCTGAAAAATATTGCATGAGCTTATGTTGATTTTTCTCAACATATCATAGCTTGTCATTCCTGGCATATAATGTAACACCCCGATTTTTCTGTCCAAGGGAAATGACCAAAATGCCCCTGAGGTCATTTCCCGACCCGAATGCGAGGGTAACCAACTCGGTCATCCTCGAAGGGTCAACTCAATGTTTGAAGGGGATTGAATGGCCTTTGAATGCTTTCGGAAGCGAAAATTTCGTTTTCTGCAGTTTCGGATCAAAATGACCAAAATACCCCTATAGCGTTTTTACGCGGGTAAAGGTGCCGTTTGAGCCCGGAACTTTCCCCCGAGGTTTAAAAACATGTTTTCATGTGTCTAGAGGTCTCTGTTCAAGTCCCGGTGGCCCCGGGCAGTTTTAGTGCAAAATTACGATTTTGCCCCTAGAATAGTGTTTTTGAGCTTAATGACGTAATTAAGCAAACCTAAGCAATATTAGGCTCTAAACGAAGATTAATTTATTTCCCTAATTAATCTAGAGTCAAAATAATTTATTAAAGTTAATTAAAATCTAAAATTGCTTAGATTAAACTTAAATCCCTTTTTAGAACTCAAGACTCCTAGTCTTGGAATCTTGAATAGTGTTTTCTCGCTCCAATTCCTTAAATCAAGGAAATGTGTCTAGAGTTGTTTAGACTCTAAATTGAGGATTTAACTCACTAATGGTGCAAGACCACTCCTTAATTATGTCTAGACCACCTTAATTATCCATTTTTCCTTACCTAAACACCTTCTTACAAATTCCTAATCTTAAGCATAATCAAAGATACACCTAAACACAACTCTAAACCACAATTAAAATGCAACTAAACCTCTCCCAAATCTGATGCACATGGCCGAAATTCTCTTCCCCATTGACCACATGTTTAATTATTTTCTCACTCAAAGAACCATGCTTAAGGCCATACCTTGAACCATACCTCACCATACCTTAAGCCATACCTCACCATGCCTCAAGAACACATTATCTCACCTCATGGAACTCATGGATGCCTCCAATTCTGCACACATGGCCGAAGCTCTTCATCACCATGAGCTCCCTCCATTTGTTTCATTTCTCTATAAATAGAATGCCTTGAGGAGCTTGCGCCACTTTTTGATCATTTGCTAAGTTTAGGAACACTCAAAGCTTTTCTTTTTCTCTCAAAGTTCTTGTGTTCTTCAAGTTCTTGGAGTTCTTCACCATCTTCATCTTCTTCTTCCATCTTCAAGTTCATCACATCAAGTAGGGATTTTCTTTCATGTATTCTTTTCTTTAAAGTTCTTGTTTCAAGCTTGATGTTCATAGTTTCTCTTGGTTCCTTTTAGAACTTCTTTTCTTCTCCTTCTTCCTCTTTATGTTTCGGCCATGGGCCTTTGGGAATGAAGGAATGAGAGCTTGATGATGAGAGTTTCATGATGATGTTCATCACTTGAAACAAACTCTAGAGCTTGATCTTTGTTCTTGAGCAAAAATGTTTTTAGTTTTTCCTTTCTTGAACTCTTGAGAACTTTAGCTTTAATGATGTTTTAAAATGGCTCTATGAACTCAATGATGAGGACTCATGATGTTGGTGTTAATATATCATCAAGATCATGAACTCTAGAGTTCTAAAATGTTCCTTTTTCTTCTTGATGATTTCGGCCATTCCCTTAAATTTTGCTTGGCTTCATGGTTTGATTTCCTAAAAATATTATGTTAAGTTTTAAGAACTCTAAGCTTGACTTTACCTTGTTTGGATGAGTTCGGGTTATGGTTTAAATTCCTTTAAAGTCTTGTTAAGAGCTCTAGAAAGATAAAATGAACTTGCATAATTTATTTTATGCTTGCATTCATATTTACATTCTTGCTATGCATCTTTACTTTCTAGCTATCACCTAAGAACATAAAGATTAAAATGGAACTTGTATCATCACTTAATTTAATTCTCGAAGTCTTTCTATTTCCGCCTTAAAGTCGATTGTTGTTGGGCCTAGAGCACTAAAATAAAGAATTGAACTTGCATTATCACCTAATTAATTTCTCGAATGCCTTTCTATTTCGGCCTTAAAGTCGATTGTTGTTGGGCCAAGAGCACTAAAATGAAGAATTGAATCTTGCATATTTACTTTCAAGCTTGCACGTTTAAGTTTATGCCTCGCATATTTACTTTCAAGCTTGCACGTTTAATTTATGCCTTGCATATTTAATTTATGTCATCACTTTATTTTGTAAGAAAGATTAAAAAATGAAAAACATGAGCATGTTTATTTTATGTCGTAACTTAAGAACCTAGAGCTCAAAGACTTGCCCATTTCATTCCAAGTTAAAGTTTAATGTGAAACCATTCTTTGAATGCATATTTTCGGCCAAGTAGTGATGATGGACTTTCAATGAGTTTTCATCTAGCTACAAGGACCAATAGTCTATGTTCTAAGTTTTCCTTAAAGCTTTACAAACCTTTTCAAGGTTATGTTGTCATGAGATATGACTTTACTCCCTTTTAGGAGATGAAATGTATTTTGGTCATTGACCTAAGGCTTCTCTTAGCCTTTTGATGAATTAAAATGATTTGCAAAGAGTTTTTAGAAATTCTAAATTGATTCCAAGAGAAACTAATTAACTTATGTACCTAGAAATGTCAATTTAACTCTCTCATTGAAGTTAAATGTTTTCGGTCCTGATATGATGAGTGTGATGCTGTATGATGATGTTTTGATGTGTTGGAATGTGTGAAAATATCATATGATGATGTAGAAGCGATCCTATGCATGATAGGTAAGAAACTAGCTAACTAGAAATACCGTAAAGCTAGAATTTAACATAGTTTTGACCCATTTGTTTATGGAACTAATCCAAACTGTTTTAATGGGAACATAATCAGATTTAGATTGTTTAGACATGAAAAACTTGGTATCATTTGAATTAGAATTGAATTCTAGCACCTATAGGGAAACTAGTAACTAGAAAACCGTAAAAATGCAATGTAGAACTCTTGGAACATTTATTTTTCTGGATGCTGTCCAGCACCCTTACAACATGATAAACATGATTAATAATTAGTCCTTAAGTATGGGAATGCCTCATAATTGATTTAGATTTAATCCATAGCGCCTTAGGCGAAGACGGAACCAAGAAAGGGTCTAAAACGTAAGTTCTAGAACCCCGTGATCACAAGTTAAGAATTCTACCCTATGCTTTTCAGATTTAAATGTAGATATGAGGATTATGAGTGATGTTTAATTATGAGCCCTTAGGTGCATAAAATATGAGTGACGGATGTTAGAGAACCAAATCTCATGATTAAGACCCGTAAGGATAAACGGTTGAATGTTCCATGATGATGTATGTTATGTAAATGATGATGATGTTATTCATATGATGAATTCATGAGGATATATGTTTATGTGGCATAAAGCAAATTTGGAAGGAATTCAGTGTAATGCCATCGTGCTGCCGAATTCCCAACAAATTTGGGGACTTAAAGAGATTTTGAAAATTTAGGTACTAAGATGGGTTCTAGGATGACACCGGTTCGGCCGAGCACCTCCATAGAACTCATGTGACATCGGTACCATTTTATACTCTTAGGTGACACCGGTTTGGCCGAGCACCCCTAAGAGAATTGCCCCCTAACCCGTACTCAGATAGTCGGAATTTATGATTTATGATACGTGTAACATCCCTAAATTCATAAATAAGATAAATATCGATTAATGCTAATTAGCAATTAGATAAAATAGGGCAAAAACCAAGAGAACCTGGACCAGCTTTATGAAACATAACAAATATTATTAGAATATTCAAGTATTTCTAGAGAAAAATGCAAAGAATTACAAAAATGCCATCATTTAATAGAAATAACGAAAATACCCTTGCTATGTAAAGGAAATTACCAAACTACCCTTGCTTTATTAGTAAATGACAAAGATACCCTTACTCTGTAAATAGAATTACAAAAATACCATTGTCATTATATAATTACAAAAGTATCCTTGTCTTAGTTAAAGAAATTACTACAATGCCAATTACAACAATGCCATTGCACAAATCCCTAGATTTGCCTTTAGGCAAGAATGAATCTAAGCCATTGAATTAAGATGACAATACAATAATTCAACCACATACATCATACCCATTCTTAATCACATACATGCACATAGATAATCTCATGCTAAAAAAAATAAATTAAAAACACTTATTAAAGCATAAGATCACATGATGTAAATCTATGATGCATACATACATTAAAGGTTAGAAATTTTCCACTAACAACATTTTTGCATAAAACATGGAACATGTTTGCATAAAACATGGAGCATTTTCATCCCAAAATTAAGCTAACATGTTTGCATAAAACATGGAGTGTTTTCATCCAAAGTTTGGCCAACATGTTTCCATAAATCATGCTCCAAGAATTAATTCTCTAAATGTTTCTTGTCTTGATCCTTCCACTATAAATACTCTTCAAACTCTTTTCCATTCCTTACATTTCCAAAACACAAAGAGGCCTTACCATGCTTTGCAAGAGATACATTCTCTAGCTCTTGTAAAATACATACACTTTTACTAGTTTCCAAGCCTTAGAAACTCCCTAAGTGCTCTTTCTTTCTTATTTTTTTTTTCTACCATTCTTCTTATGTTCTCCTCTTCAAAGATTTCTCTTAATCCTCTAAACCTTATTTAAACACTTAAATTCTAAACTCAAACCTTCACTAGCTCTCATAAGAGTTACAATCTTTAACTCTGGTGAGAAATATTTTCTTAAGCACTCAAGTTCTAGAGTCAAGATTCAAGGAGGGTCATCCACTCCAAGGACTCTTGCATAAGCTCAAGAAAGAAGAGAAGGACTCTTTTTAGACCCTACATAAGAGGTAGGAGTTTCTTCTTTATTTGTTCAATCATTATTGGCTTCTAACCATGGATAGAATGCCTCAACCTTGAGTTATTGTCAAAAGTTTTGAATGATTATTTGTAAAATATATTTTTAGATAGCACAATATATTCTATTATGTTCTTAGCACTTCTATGATGTTATCATACTCAAATATAACATAAAAAGATAGTATGTGAAACTTGATTTTTTTTAATAAAAATTACTAAAGACATAAAAATGGTAGGTGCTGGAATTTCTGGTTGATTCTGGCAGCAGGCACTTCGGAATGTAATGATCATAAAATATGAAGTATCCCAAAATAAAAACATTTTTATCATAAACTAGACTCATTATAGAAGACTCTCCAAAAAAAATCACCCAAAACGGAGTTCTCTAGCTCAAGATATAAATTTTCAAAGCTAAGCCAAAAACTGAAACTCTACATACGACCTTGCAGTAGTAAAATAAGTGTAACTCACTATATAAAAATCCAAATGGACTGATTTCAACTCCTTAGGAAAGCTAACACATAGAGAAACACATATATGTATGTTATACATAATGCTTTGCACCACGTAAATATAGAATGAGAAATAAATTTTAAGGACAACTGCATTTGTGAGAGTGTAGTTTGGAGCAGTTACGGCTAAGGATAGACTTGGTATTTAAGCGTCCCCATTGTGACCGACCCCTCTTTCCTGGGAACCCTCCTGTGCACGGATTACAGTTGAATTACACTAAAACTTAATGAATTAGGAATCTAAAACTACCTTTTCTAGGCTGAGATAACAAGTATATAGAGAGCTACAAATTTTTCTCCTAAAAGATGTTAGAAATTGAAATAGAAGATTCAAGTCTTGCAAGAAAACTTAAATATTTAAGTAGTAATAATCATCAAGAGGAAATATATATATATAAAAGTCATAGGGGAGCTTTAAAATATGTAAAGAATATTTAATAATATTTTAAAGTGCATTAATGTATTACTAAAAAATTAAGTGTACAAAGAAGACTAAGAGATTCTATATAAGATCTTATATAAGTCTATCCGCTAAATACCTGCTTAACATGAATACTATTTTTACCATGAGACTTAGTATGAAATGTCTACTATTTGATATAAGATTGTGTATGAAATGTTTCTATGATATCCAAGCTGATATATAGTATTATGAATATATATTGATGAGTTATGAAATGATAAGAATGGATGATTGATTGTACCATGATTTATTTATGATTGCATGATTATTTTTCACTCAATGAGAATAAAAGTAAAGCCTGAAAAAGTAGCAATGATAGTCTGGAAAAGTGGACTTGAGCTAAGCTCACGGCTTAACCCCCTAAACCGTTGAGATCACGGCAACGGAAAGAAAACCAAAAGGTTATGGCGGCGCCACGGTATGAGCTCATTACCCTTTTAGGGTGGTCTAAGGCATTGATGTATTCATCCCGTGAGTAATTATGAGACATGTCAATAAAGAGGATAAAGTGTCATGCATGAATACTACTAGTAGAAATGCTTGTATGATTACAAAAAGGATGCATGAAATCATTAAGTGATGTGTTGACTTGTAATTGATGAGTTAAGTTAGATATGTATGACTATGCTAATAAGAATAGTTTAAAAGTAACTCTACCTCGGCTAATCACGTTTACGAAAATCTTGATAAATGAACCTTTACCTGTCCATCACTTTGTAAACAAACCCGAGGTAGCTGGAGTGACAATGATGACACGATCGATACCAAGTTGAAATTCCTACTGAGAAATCCAGCATTTCTCACTCCTATGTATGTTTCCGTTGTCACCACCAGATACTGATGGATCCCAACTATTCGAGAAGGGGGAAGTCTCGCTTCCCTGAGTAAAGATGCACGGAGTCTGGGGAGCTAGGGAGAAAGACCACTACTAGGCTAGCCTCAGATTAGACATCTGATAGGTTAAGAACCACTACCACCACCTCTGTAGTAATCTATGCTAGAGATTTTTACTTTTCCACTGTTGCTATTCGTATGCTGTATTTTCTTCTATGTACTATTTTATGAGATGTATCAAAAGCCAGTATTGTATTTACTCGTGTAGGTGCTACTATGTAAACTCATGTTGGTAACAATGATATTACTGCTCAGTAAACTTCAATGTTAGAAGTTATATTAAATCGGAACTATGGCGCACATATTATTCACATTTCAGGCTTAATTTTTAAAAGTAGATTTGTATAAAAAAAAAAATTACCTCTATCTTCTTATCATTAATTTAAAAATAAAATTGATTAAAGAATATAGGTAACAGCTAATAGAGTCCGGGTCTATTAGGGTGTTACAATACGCTTATCGTTAAGTGGTAAGTAAGAACTAGTGACGACTAGTTAAGGTATGAGCTCATAACCTAGATGTATGACATGTTCTGGGTGACGGTTCAGCCGAGCACCCCCAGCCTGATTGTCTTTTAGGGTGGCCCATGAGGAAGAGAAGTTTCATGATTATGATTATGTCACTAAGTTTTGTCCCATATGAATGTTACTATTGCCACTTTATGCCACCAAGTATGATGATGCTTGATGTTATGTTTTATGTATGTGCATTAGGTAGTGCCATGCATACATTTTCTATTATGTTGCATTCATGACATTAAGATCATCCTAAAATGAATGGACCTTGGCTAAAATATATTTTAAAGTTTAAAATGAACTTAATACATGCTCAGTCATTTTGTATAAATAAACCCAAGGTTCCTGAGGACGTAGATGATGACACCTAGGTAGTAGGAGGCCCTACTGAGATTCTTTAGCAAGATTCTCACTCCCTCTATCTCTTCCTTTCCGTCACGTCTTCAGATGGCGACGTTCGTAGTGTTCGTGGACACACCGACATGGGAGGTGCACCATGACCCGGGCCACGGGTCATTCCATTTTGTGGGTCGATGCACGGTTAGAGTATTCATGTTCATGGGTCGACCCTTCACTCCCCCTGTACATTTCCATCGTTTCTCCCCCGTCTCACCTTTTGGCAATGACCTGGTGTTTGAGCGCGCACGTCCCCTAGAGGAGAAGCTTCGCCGTACCCCATCATCCACGTCCACCGCTCGAGACTACCCCCAGTATGTGCCCCGTTGCCCGTCGTCTTTTTCGGAGACGGATCCTTTCGAGGATTCGGCAACCCAGGCACCCTCCGAGGGATCTTCCCCCACCATACCCATGGACCTTGGGGAGGATAGTGAGCCTTCCGTGACTCAGCCGAGGCTTGCACGATGACTAGAGATGAGGCCACGCCGTGGAGGTCACTTCCGAGCCCCGTTCCGCCTCTTCACGTCCGAGGAGCTCGCCCAGTTTCCCGGATATTTGCCTCGTTCGCGAGATGGACGCCAGTAGGAGGTGATGATCGTCCGATGGAGTACCCGATTAGAGCACACACCACCTAGATGAGGGATAAACCTTCTTTTGTTTAGAGGTTTCCCATTAGATGCACTCGGGTAGGGGAGTAGATTATGTTCATGTTTTATGTTGTATTTTCTTTTATGTATTTCCCTTGTACTAAATTAAGTCCCACACTTGTAAGTGGGCAAGTTATATATATATAAGATGATATTCAGTGATGTTCATGTTGTGCCTTATGTTATGGTGTTGTGAGACAATTGTTTTACTTTGCATGGTTTACCGCTTATCGCATCACGTGGCTCTCACTTTTTATTTCGAAAAAAAAATTACCCGTATTTTTCGCTAAGTATTTCGAAGTAAAACTGAGAACTATGAAGTAACAGACTAATGTTTAACCTAAGTATGTTCTAGAGTATTGGGTTAAAAATTAGGATGTTATATATAATAATCTGTTATGGTAAAGATTTACTTGTAATCCAGCCAAAATAAATGAAAGGAATTAGATAATACATAATATAGAACAACCAAACTTCACACAAAAAAGGTTGCAAAACAAGCAAAGAGAATTAAAGTTGAAGAGTTTTTGGAGCAACAGAGGGAGGCTCTTGATTTCTTTGCTCATTTTCAACTAGTCCAAGAAATTTATGAGTCTTTACTTCCTTTAGTCTCCTGTAGTAACTATAATTTCAAAACATACCAAAAAAAAATTAGATATCAAGTTAGGTAACTAAATTTTCCTATAAAAAATATAACATAAAGACCAAAGGAACCACAAATCAAGTCAGAATAACACTACCAAACTACCAAGGTATCAAAATCTTTTTTTCAACAAATAGGTCCCATATGTGAACTTACAAAATAATAGAAGTAGAACCCAAGGAAAGTTAAATAATTATAATAATAATAAGAGACATGCACTTTATACTGAGTTGTTTCTCCTCAGAGGCTAAGGAAAGTGCTTTGAGAGTACCTACCTTATTGAAATAAACGACTTTGAAACAACCCCATTAATCTTCTCAACCCTACATCATCTTCTTCTCCTATTATTTTCCCTTTCCTTTCGCATTCTCACAAAAGACCAAACTTTGATTCATAGAAAGTAACTATATTTATTATCACAACCATCAATAATAATTTATCATTTTAGTAACCAAAATGTCTTTACATCATTAATCAATATAATTTCACTAAAATGATAAATTATTATTGATGGTTGTGATAATAATATAGTTACTTTCTATGATTTAGAATTCTATTAGTTGATTTTAATATTATTTTACATTGTGAGTGCATAGAAATTAAGTTATTTTTATATTATTTTGTTTTATTTATGTTTCCATCATGCAATCTTTTGAATGCCTTTTGCAATATTTTGGCTCTCTCTAAGTTAAGCATAAAAATCACCATTTGTTATTCGAAAATATTTTTATACTATTGAGACATTTGGAAATCATGTAATAATTAAAAATTGTTTTATTATTAGTAAATTTATATTGGTTTAGCCAAGTGAAAAAATATAATATATATTATTAACTATTTTATTATATATACTGTATTTAAAAACTAAAATATGATGTTGAATTGTTTACTTACATCAATCTCAAATGTTTTAACTAAATAGAAAATTTTCATATGTGCACAAATTGCACAGCTCCAATATTAGCTTGACAGCTTTTTCTCCCCATGCCAATACTTATTGAGATTTAGCATTTTATTCCCCAGGTACCCAAAAAGCAACCCTCTGTAGCATTATTGGTTTTTCTTTTTAGCCTCACTTCTGTTTCCTCCTGCAAACTGCAATGACCAGTGCATGAAGTTACTATATTGGGCATCAGGCTTTTAAATAAAGAGTAAATGTTAGTGAGCTAAAAAGTCAAATAGCTTAGTCAATGTATACATATGTCATTTGTAAGGAGATACACGTCATTGTTGCATAATTCCTTCTGCTATACCTCATGCACCAAAGAACACACCTAAGACTAAATCCTAGCCATCCACCTCATTTTTTTTAAGAGAAAGAAAAAACACAAGATAAATGCTAATACACCAAACTTAAAATAAGAACAACTCATCACCTTATTTCTTCTTCCTCAAATTTGGCTAGCAACATCCCATAACACAACTTCCACGTTTGTGTTCTCCAAACCATAACCCTAGCTTTCAAACCCTAGAAACCCTAGCTTAAAGTCTTTAAAACCACAAGCTTTACTCACTATACTTCATATACTCTTCATAATCTTTAAAATTAACCGATCAAAATTTTGATTCATCACCATTCTCCACCTTGAGCCATCATATAGCACTCCTAGAAGAAGGATTAAGGGCTACTTGGAAGTGCTTGGAGTGAAAAAAAATCATTTTGGAGAAGATCACTGTAAGCTAGAAGCTTTAAAGCTTCAAGGATAGGGTTTTTATGACATTTTTTCCCAAATTTTATTTTTGAAACTACAGTAGAGTTGTCAAATTTTTTCATTTTATTGCATTTTTATATCTAGAACTTAATGTGTTTGCATGGGTGGAGTAGTTTGATATTGATATAAATTGTTTTTGTCAAAACAAGTTTTCAATTGAGTTGCCAAAACTCAGATTTGTTTTACTATTAGTAAGTGCTTTATGATTTTTTTTAAGTAGTTGTAGATATCTTTTTTAGTTGAAATTTTTATACAGTGAAACTAAGATCCTAAGGTAATTCCATGATTTTTCTTAAGTCCATTTGAAGACTTTTACTATTTTTAAAAAATAAAAGTTACTGTTTGAACAACCATTTTTGAAGCTCTTAATTTGTCTAATTTTGTTACCATATCAAATGATTAAATTTTTTTTTGAGGTCCAACCTTGAATTTTTATAGAATTTGTTAACTTCATATGTTATGGTAATAAAATTAGGAATTCTAACTATTGGCTAAAATCAAATTGTACAATTTTTTTAATATAGCTAAAGACCCTATTTTGACTAGGAATTTTTACAGGGCTTTTTGGACACATTGAGGTGTTTTGGTAAATTTTTGTAGCCCTGTTTTGCATAGTTTTATGTGTAAACTAAATGCATTGTGGAGATGTGAAATTTGCCTATTATGCTGAAAGTGTACAAATGCTTCTAATTGATGATATTATAGTATTTGGCTCAAGTGTGATATGTATTAATGCATTCTAGAGAATTTAAAGATTGATTTATGAAGCATGATTGCAATTACTTGTGAATGAATGCTTATATGTGACCAATGCATACATTTGGAAAAAAGAAAAGAATATAAGCATGCTTGTGACAAAAGAGAATGTATGAACTTCAATTGTGCATGTTTTGATATATAGGTAAAAACAAAAAAGACTTATGTTAAATGAATAGGAAGGCAAAAAGAGAAACTTCCTTAGATGAAGGAGAAGGCAAAAAGAAGAACTTCCCTAGAGATATTTGTAGGTAAAGATGTGCACAAGAAGGGGAGTTGAATTATACATTAATCTTTTTCACATTTTCTTAAACTTCTGAAAACAGATACTATCAAGTATAATACTTGTAGTGTAGCGGAAACATAATCAGTAGCTTCAGAAAGTAGATTTTTGAATCTCATTAAATAAAACACTCGTAATTAAAAGAGATAACAGAAAGCAAAAAAGATATATCAGGTTAAGAGTAAGTAAAATGTAACACCCCGATTTTTCTGTCCGAGGGAAATGACCAAAATGCCCCTGAGGTCATTTCCTGACCCGAACTCGAGGGTAACCAACTCGGTCATCCTCGAAGGGTCAACTCAATGTTTGAAGGGGATTGAATGGCTTTTGAATGCTTTCGGAAGCGAAAATTTCGTTTTCCGCAGTTTCGGGTCAAAATGACCAAAATACCCCTATAGCGTTTTTACGCGGGTGAAGGTGCCGTTTGAGCCCGGAACTTTCCCCAGAGGTTTAAAAACATGATTTCATGTGTCTAGAGGTCTCTGTTCAAGTCCCGGTGGTCCCGGGCAGTTTTAGTGCAAAATTACGATTTTGCCCCTGGAATAGTGTTTTTGAGCTTAATGACGTAATTAAGCAAACCTAAGCAATATTAGGCTCTAAATGAAGATTAATTAATTTCCCTAATTAATCTAGAGTCAAAATAATTTATTAAAGTTAATTAAAACCTAAAATTGCTTAGATTAAACTTAAATCCCTTTTTAGAACTCAAGATTCCTAGTATTGGAATCTTGAATAGTGTTTTCTCTCTCCAATTCCTTAAATCAAGGAAATGTGTCTAGAGTTGTTTAGACTCTAAATTGAGGATTTAACTCTCTAATGGTGCAAGACCACTCCTTAATTATGTCTAGACCACCTTAATTACCCATTTCCCTTACCTAAACACTTTCTTACAAATTCCTAATCTTAAGCACAATCAAAGATGCACCTAAATACAACTCTAAACCACAATTAAAATGCAAAGAAACCTCCCCCATGGGCTGATGCATATTCGGCCATCACTCCCTAATTACCACACATATTAAATTGTTTTCTCACTCAAAGAGCCATACCTTGAGCCATACCTCACCATGCTTTGAACCATGCCTCACCATACCTCAAGAACACATTATCTCACCTCATGGAACTCATGGAAAGCCTCCAATCTGCACCCTCATGGCCGAAACCTCCTCCTCCATGAGCTCCCTCCATTTGCTTCATTTCTCTATAAATAGAATGCCTTGAGGAGCTTGCACCACTTTTAGATCATTTGCTAAGTTTAGGAGCACTCAAAGCTTTTCCTTTTCTCTCAAAAGTTCTTGTGTTCTTCAAGTTCTTCAAGCTCTTCAAAGTTCTTCATCACCTTCATCTTCTTCTTCCATCTTCAAGTTCATCACACCAAGTAGGGATTTTCTTTCATGAATTCTTTCTTTAGAGTTCTTGCTTCAAGCTTTATGTTCATAGTTTCTCTTGATTCTTTTTAGAACTTCTTTTCCTTTCCTTGTTCTTGCTCATTTTCGGCCATGGGCCTTGGAGTTCAAAGAAATGAGAGCTTGATGATGAGAGTTTCATGATGATGTTTATCACTTGAAACAAACTCTAGAGCTTGATCTTTGTTCTTGAGCAAAAGTGTTTCTAGTTTTTCCTTTCTTGAACCTTTGAGAACTTTAACTTTGATGTTGTTTCAAAATGGTTCTAAGGACTCAATGATGAGGTCTCATGATGTTGGTGTTAGTATATCACCAAGATCATGGATTCTAGAGTTTCAAACATTTCTTTTCTTTCCTTGAAGTTTCGGCCATTACCTTTCCTTTTCATGCTAGATGTTTGATTTTCTAAATATGTTATGTTGAGTTCTAAGAACTCTAGACTTTTACTTTGTCTTGGTTTGATGAGTTTGGGTTGAGGTTTAAATTCCTTTAAAGTCTTGTTAAGAGCTCTAGAAAGATAAAATGAACTTGCATAATTTATTTTATGCTTGCATTCATATTTACATTCTTGCTATGCATCTTTATTTTCAAGCTATCACCTAAGAACATAAAGATTAATATGGAACTTGCATCTTCACTTAATTTAATTCTCGAAGCCTTTCTATTTCGGCCTTAAAGTCGATTGTTGTTGGGCCTAGAGCACTAAAATAAAGAATTGAACTTGCATTATCATCTAATTAATTTCTCGAATGCCTATCTATTTCGGCCTTAAAGTCGATTGTTGTTGGGCCAAGAGCACTAAAATAAAGAATTGAATCTTGCATATTTACTTTCAAGCTTGCACGTTTAAGATTATGCTTCGCATATTTACTTTCAAGCTTGCACGTTTAAATTATGCCTTGCGTATTTAATTTCAAGTCATCACTTTACTTTGAAAGCAAGATTAAAAATGAAAAGCATGAGCACGTTTAGTTTATGTCGTAACTTAAGAACCTAGAGCTCAAAGACTTGCCCATTTCATTCCAAGTTAAAGTTTAATGTAAACCATACTTTGAATGTATGTTTTTCGGCCAAGTAGTGATGATGGACTTGCAATGAGTTTTCATCTAGCTACTAGGACCAATAGCCTATGTTTTAAGTGTTCCTTAAAGTTTTACAATTCTTTATAAGGTTATGTCATTATAAGTTGTGATTCCAATCTCTTTTAGGGGATGGAATATGTTTTGGTCAGTGACCTAAGGCTTCACTTAGCCTCTTGATGAATTAAAATGTTTTGCAAAGAGTTTTAGAAGTTCTAGATTGATTCCGAGAGAAACTAGTTAACTTATGTACCTAGAAATGTCAATTTAACTTTCTTATTGAAGTTAAATGTTTTCGGTTCTGACATGATGAGTATGATGCTGTATGATGATGTTTTGATGTGTTGGAATGTGTGAAAATATCGTATGATGATGTAGAAGCGATCCTATGCATGATAGGTAAGGAACTAGCTAACTAGAAATACCGTAAAGCTAGAATTTAACATAGTTTTGACCCATTTGTTTATGGAACTTATCCAAACTGTTTTAATGGGGACATAATCAGATTTAGATTGCTTAGACATGAAAAACTTGGTATCATTTGAGTTAGAATTGAATTCTAGCACCTACGGGGAAACTAGTAACTAGAAAACCGTAAAAATGCAAATGTAGAACTCTTAGAACATTTAATTTTCTGGATTCTGTCCAGCACCCTTGCAACATGGTAAATATGATTAATAATTAGTTCTTAAGCATAGGAATGCCTCATAATTGATTTAGATTTAATATATAGCTTTCAAGTAGCGGAACCAAGAAAGGGTCTAAAACGTAAGTTCTAGAACCCCGTATTCACATGTTAGGATTTCCACCCTATGCTTTTCAGATTTAAAAGTAAAATGAGAGGATTATGAATGATGTTTAATTATGAGCCTTAGGTGCTTAAAATATGAACGACGGGTGTAGAGAACTATATCTCAAGATTAAGACCCGTAAGGGTCAAAGCATAAGCTACCGTAAGGGTAAGCGTTTGGATGATTTATGATGATGCATGAAGTATGCTAATGATGATGATGTTATTCATATGAGAAATTTATGAGATTATATGTTAATGTGGCATAAAGAAAATTTGGAAGGAAATTCGGTGTAATGACCGTTTGGCCGCCGAATTTCCGACAAATTTGGGGACTTAAAGAGATTTTGAAAATTAAGGTACTAAGATGGGTTCTAGGATGACACCGGTTCGGCCGAGCACCTCCATAGAACTCATGTGACATCGGTACCATTTTATACTCTTAGGTGACACCGGTTCGGCCGAGCACCCCTAAGAGATTTGCCCCCTAACCCGTACTCAGATAGTTGGGATTTATGATTTATGATACGCTTATCGTTAAGTGGTAAGTAAGAACTAGTGACGTGTAACACCCTAGTAATTAACCAGATACACCTAGGTTGAATCTGATTAATGACTAGACTTTACTCCTTGCTTTGGTTCTTTCTTCATAATTTGAAAATACTTAGTGAAATTACGAGCCATTTTTTTTTTAAACACATAATTGAAAACATGAGCCGAGTACAACGTGAACGAGTAAGCGGAGTATAATAAGACGTTTAAGAATATATCACATCATATCACTTAGGCTCCATCATATAACATCCATAAGCACATTATAGCATATATTTACATACAATAACCTCACTCAATGGGTGGGTTATGTTCATACATCATTATCTTATGCAAACCCATAAAAGAAAATATACTTAAGGAAATTCATGCCCCTAAACTAGATAACTCCATAAGCCGGGAAGGTTATCCTAAAACTAAGTGCATGATCACACATAAATCTACTAAGAACTCTCTAGGGCCCTTTGTCCTGGAAATGGGGAATAAATCCAATCCATCGATGAGCTCCTCGGGAGGGACACACGAGATGCACCAAGTCGGGTCGCATGGACGGCCTTCTTGCTAACCTCGGCTGAACAAGCTGTTTCCTCACTACCCTCTCTTACGTGTGGGAGTAGGAGCAGAGCTCTCGAGAATATACATGAGTAGGAGTGTCCTCTGAAGGATCAGTTTGAATATCTCGTCTCGGGAACATACTGAAATCCATGGACTGACAGATGAAGCGGGATAAGAACGTAACATCCTTTCATCAAGTGGACGTGCATGTTCGAAAACCATTTCATCGCCATAGGGAGAAGTAGGAGAAAATCGATAACTAGGGACAGGATGTGCAAATGGACGACCTATGTAAATAAAAACACGAATCACAAGACCTCCCTTCAAAATGATACGAGCGATGCAGGATCATAGTGAAATTCCCAAGTAGGGGTATCAACGAACAGACGAATGTCGCCATCCGAATCTGGAGACAATGACGGAAATAAAGAAAAGGAGTGAGAATCTTGCTAAAGAATTCTCGAAAGGTACCTCCTTCTACGATGTCATCATCAAAGTCCCAGGAACCTCGGGATTATTCTAAAATAGTGAGCATGCAAAGATTCATTTTAAGTTCGGACCAATATTTAACCGAGGTTCGTCAATTTTTAATCATGCGTCTTATAATGCATCTTATTCTTAACATGTCATATTTACAATGAACTTTTCCTTTATCATTACATCATATTCCTCATCATCATTATCAAAATAACATGCATAAAAGAACGTCATATAATATTAGCTACACATGGACACAGTGCACATATTTCATTTCTTTAGTGCCTTAGGTGACTTAAAATCTTATCATCATCATTATTTTCCTTGGGCCACCCTATACTCCACCCTTTTGGGAGTAATTTAGGTTATGAGCTCATACTTTACTAGTCGTCACTAGCATATACTTATCCCTTTTGATAAGCTAAAGTCCCGACTCTACCCTTTTGAGAGAACGGGTTAGGGGCTAAAATCACCTTTTCACCACCTATAGTCGATGGTTCCAAAGGATCATTTTCTTATAAGTTTAAGTCACCATTAAATCTTTGCATGTTATATCATAATACAATTCATAAACATCATAACATTTTCTCATTTATAGTCTTAAGCTAGAATAATATATATCATTGTAATCATGCATATGGGAGATTCCCAGGGAAAGAGAGGTGGGTCACAATGGACACGCTTAAATACCAAGTCTTTCCTTAGCAGAACCTTTCCAAATTACACTTTTACAATGATACACTTTCTTCTAGCAACAAAGGTGAATTTTACATAATAAAGAACATTTCATGTATAAGCATTCTTATTATTTTCAACAATGACTATAACATGCAAGCCAGAAATCATTCAATGATATCAAGTACTTAATAAGCATCCAATCCTTACATAGAATTATCAATTATAGAACTAATTAGTTACTAAACCAATTATGAATCATTCTCTTAACAATAAACCATAATTATCACAACTTCAATCATATCAAATCATTATCACACATTGATACTAAACTCGGATCGGTGGCGAATCATGAACCTCATGCAATTACATAGAATCATATTTTAAGTGCATATAAAATACTAGTTCCTCGTAAAATCCTTGCAAAGCCTTAAAACTCATTTAGAAACTAGTTCTTTTGTCAAATTTGGGAGGATCTTCACAATTAAAATTCTCACTTAAGATAAAAGGAGTAAGTCTTGAGCTTTAGAGATTTAGGTGACATCTTAGAATTATAAACATGCTATGCAACCTTATTTTAATCTTATCTTTATAAGGTGATAGCTTGGAATTATAAACATGATATGCAATTCCATTTCTTTATCTTTAAGATTTAAGGTGATGACTTGAAAATTAAACATGATGCAAGAACTTGAAATATAAACATGATACAAGAAACTGGAGCGGCGGTAATCCGCACAGGACGATAGAGGGAGAAGAGAATATTAAGAAACCGAGCGGTAGTCCGCACAGGACCGATAGAGGGAGAAGAGAATTATTATTACATCTTTTTAAGCTCCAATCTCAAGACTTTTTAAAGAATAAATTCTTTAACTCCAATAATCATATTTCTTTGCTTGTGATACATGGGCAAGTCTTTAAGCTCTAGGATCTTTAGGTGATGGCATAAAATAAACATGGCATGCATTGATTCTTTTAGCCATTATAAAATATAGTGAGAGCATAAATTAAATATGAGATGCAACCTCTTAATTATCTTGAAAGATTAAGTGATGACTTGAAACATAAACATGAAATACAAGCTTGGAATTTAAACATGAGAAATGCAAGTTCATTTATTCATTCTTGAAAATTTAGTGATGACATAGAAGTTAATCATGGATGCAAATTCATTTTGTTTCTTTACTAGAGCTCCTTCAAGACTTTAAAAGAATTATAAATTCAACCCAATACATATCTTAACAAGAAATAAAACATAAAAGGAAAATACATCTTTCAAGTTCTAAACTAAAAATCTTTGTTTTAGCATCATAAAGCATTATTCTTTAAAGTTTTGCATCAAGTGGAATTTTCAAGCTTTAGAGGCCTAACTTGTGATGGATTTACAACCCACCCTCAAGGTCCTCATCATCAAGCCATCATCTTAGTTCCACCTAGGCCATATGGTTGAATTGGTTAAAGAAAAAATTGAAGAGGGAAAACCAAAATGAAAAGCTAAGGTAAGTTCATAATTTCATCATTTTGAGCTAAAAACACAACTCCTCAAAGCATAGAAATAAATTTAGAAACTACTCCCTACCTGATCTGAGTTGAAGAAGAGGAAGAGAACTTGGTTTCTTGAAGTGAAATGAAACAAAATCTCTTTGAAAAAATTGAAGAAAGAATTCAGCCAAAGAGGAGGAAGAAAGAAAGTTTTTGGTGCTCCTAAAAACTAGTTATGAACCAAGCATTCCAAGACCACTCAAGCAAGCCTATTTATAGAAGATTTTGAGGCTTCTAATTGGCCAAAATGATGAGGTAGTGGACGGAATTTTGCAGGAGAAATAAGGGAGGAAAAATCATTTTAAACAAAGTTGTATGAAATTAAGGAATTATGTCTCTTATGGTGACATTTTGGCATTTTGTTTTAGTGCAACTTTTGGCAATAATTCAGCTGCATAATGGCATCAATAATTTCGTCCATTACAGCCCAAAGAAGTGAAATTTGTGTGTTCCATGCATTATTTAGGTGTAGGCAAGATATTCATGTAATTTAGAGAATTTACGGTTAAGGGTTTAAGTGAATTAGTAAGCAATTTGGGTGTTTTTGAGCAATTTTGGGTTCTAATCAATCGAAATACATAATTTTGACTCTAGATTAATATTTAGAATTTAATAAGCTTTAGTTTGAGCCTAATATTGCTTAGGTTTCGGTATACCAATCAAAAATCCTGAAATTCGCAAAACTGCCCAAAAACAGGGGCAAAATCGTACATTCACTTAAAACCTGCCCGAGGCCACCCGAGCTTAACCAATGGTTAATCATGGCTTAAAAACACATTTTAAAACATTTTAGTGAGGTTCGGGCTCAGTCGGCGCATCGGAGTTAAAATAGCGCTTGAGGCATTTTGGTCATTTCGCGTCGGAACTCAAAATTGAGATCCTTCTGCTCTATTAACACACATAACACAAACAATCCCTTATTATCCTCAAAATATCCCCTTGAGAATAGGTGGGGCCCACGATCCTCATTTTCTGAGTAAAATAACTTCAGGGGCATTTTGGTCATTTTATACGTACAGAAATTCGGGATTTGCGACTCTCGCATGAATCGTTCCTAACCTCTCTTCTAACGTTATATTCCTTTATTGAGGATTGTTCGGCCTCAAATCTTATGTAATAATTACCTACGGTAATTGAGTAATTTCTAATGACAGTAAAAATTACAGTAAAAATTGGGGCGTTACATGACGACTAGTTAAGGTATGAGCTCATAACCTAGATGTATGACACGTTACGGTGACTTGGTTCGGCCGAGCACCCAGATTCGATTGTCTTTTAGGGTGGCCCATGAGGAAGAGAAGTTCATGATTATGATTATGTCACTAAGTTTTGTCCCATATGAATGTTACTATTGCCACTTTATGCCACCAATGATGATGATGCTTGATGTTATGTTTTATGTATGTGCATTAGGTAGTGCCATGCATACATTTTCTATTATGTTGCATTCATGACATTAAGATCATCTTAAAATGAATGGACCTTGGCTAACGTATATTTTGAAGTTTAAAATGAACTAAATGCATGTTCAGACTTTTCGCATAATTAAACCCAAGGTTCCTGAGGACGTAGATGATGGCACCTAGGTAGTAGGAGGCTCTACTGAGATTCTTTAGCAAGATTCTCACTCCCTCTATCTCTTTCTTTCCGTCACGTCTTCAGATGGCGACGTTCGTAGTGTTCGTGGACACGCCGACATGGGAGGTGCACCATGACCCGGACCACGGGTCATTCCATTTTGTGGGTCGATGCACAGTTAGAGTATTCATGTTCATGGGTCGACCCTTCACTCCCCCTGTACATTCCCATCGTTTCTCCCCCGTCTCACCTTTTGGCGATGACCTAGTGTTCGAGCGCGCACGTCCCCGAGAGGAGAGGCTACGCCGTACTCCACCTTCCGCATCCGCCGTTCGAGACTACCCCAAGTATGTGCCCCGTTGCCCATCGTCCTTCTCGGAGATGGATCCTTCCGAGGATTCGGCCACCCAGGTACCCTCCGAGGGATCTTCCCCCACCATACCTATGGACTTCGGAGAGGATAGCGAGCCCACCGTGACTCGGCCGAGGCGTGCACGACGACCGAAGATGCGGCCATACCCTGGGAGTCATATTCGATCCCCACTCCGCCTTTTCACACCCAAGGAGCTCGCTCAGTTTCCCGGATATCTGCCTCGATCACGAGATGGTCGCCAGTAGGAGGTCGAGGATGGCCCGAGTTAGAGCACACACCACATAGATAGGGATAAACCTTCTTTTGTTTAGAGGTTATCCTATTAAATGCACTCGGGTAGGGGAGTAGATTATGTTTATGTTTGATGTTGTATTTCCTTTTATGTATTTCCCTTGTACTAAATTAAGACCCACACTTATAAGTGGGCAAGTTATATATATATAAGATGATTTTCAGTGATGTTCATGTTGTGCCTTATGTTATGATGTTGTGAGACATTTGTTTACCATACATGGTTTACCGCTTATCGCATCACGCGGCTCTCACTTTTATCTCAAAAAAAATTACCCGTATTTTCCGCTAAGTAATTCAAAGTTAAATGAGAACTATGAAGTAACAGACTAATGATTAACCTAAATATGTTCTAGAGTATTGGGTTAAAAATTAGGATGTTACATAAAACATGTAATAGAGACAAATAAAGGAGATTAGAGAAAAAGAGAAAATACACAAAGGATTTTATACTGGTTTGGCCAATCTGCCTACATCCAGTACTCAACAACATTGAGGTTCCATTCAAAACAACTTTCTCAGCCTGAGAAAGTGAACATGGATAGTCTTTATGTAGCACCCTAATATTTAACTTAATACGCCTAGGAACACATTTAAGTTAATTATTAGTTATTACTCTTTTGTTCTAGTCTTAAACTTTTAAAATACCTTAATGAAAATATTGGTAAATTTTTTTTTGAAACAAAACGTGAGTCGTGCATACTAAGATGTCCACGTCGTACATTTTGCATGCATAAGAAAAGTGTAATGACAAATCATAATCATACATCAAATACATCACCACAATATAAATACCACAAATTCATAATTATACATATTAAAATTAAACTGTTCCTCTTTGTGCAATAGAACACACAAATACCAAACTAAATAGCACACAGAGAAAATTAAACTATTTCAATTCTCTTCTCTCACTAAGCATGACTAGAATGGGTAAGATCGTCACGTGCAGCCAGATGTCCAGTCGGGTGAACATGGGCTCCTTGACGGGGATGAGTGGCACCTTTATGAATGGGCTGTGTAACATCACCATCATCACCTCCTATATCCATCAGAGTAGAACTGTAGGAAGAGTGCTGAGAGGGTGATCTCTCCGAAGGGTCTAACCATGAGCCGGTAGAGTAGGGTGGCGATCGGGGTATGTACTCAGGAAAGTTTCAAACAGTAGATACACCAGGATGGGGAGGGGGATACTGTGGAGTTTGTGGGTGCGCACGCTCGAAGGCGAAATCATCCATGAAAGGAATAGTAGGAGAGAATCAAACACTATCAATAGGATGCGCAAAAGGAGAGCCATGAAACCATAAACATGAATAGCACAACGACCCATAAAGTAATATGACTGATTCGCAGGATCGAAATGCATCTCCTAAGCGGGTGCGTCAATGTAGATGACGAATGTCGCCATCAACCTCTGAGACGAGATGGAAAAAAATAAAAAGGGAGTGAGAATCTTATAAAAGAATCTCAGTAAGGTCATTTCCTTCTACCATGTGTGTTATCATCATCGTCCATAGGAACCTCGGGTTTCATTATAAAAAGATGGGCATGTATAGAGTTCATTTATTAAGTTCTAAATATTATTAGCCGAGGTCTGTGTCTTTTAGTATAAATCTTAATGTTATGAATGCATGTCAATATCATGTACAAAATATCATAGAATTTATAAAACAATACATATGATATAAAGAACATAAAATCATGATCATCATTCTTATAGGTGACTTAAACTTTTTATTCTCTTTTCCTTGGGGGCCGCCCTATATTCTCTCTTTTCTCGAGAGTTCTAGGTTATGAGCTCATACCTCACTAGTCGTGACTAGCATAATCTTATCCCTTTTAATAAGTTAAATTCCCGACTCTTAAGGTACAAGATAGGGGGCATTAGGATCACCTTTCATAACCTTTAATTCGGGGAGTCTAAAGGATCATTTCCTATTTGGATCACCTCTCATAACCTTTAATCCGGGGAGTCTGAAGGATAATTTTCATGTGTTTTATGTCACCTTTAATCTTGGCATATTATATAGAGATGCAAACATGAATATCACAACTATAACTCATCATTTCAACATTTCATGTTCATAAACTATATGAATCATGCATCTCAATAAATCAAGCATAACTATAACATGCCATAACTTAGATTACATAAACATGCATCTAAGCCATATAAATTTCAATATATGAACGTAGCCTTCACAAGATATCAATGACACTCATCTCATCAAATTATCCATATTTATGCTTAAGCCCCAAAGGGGTCAAATCGTAGTTTCTTAAAGGTTACAGATCAAAATGTAAATACCCCTTTTTAACACATTCTCACAAACTAGAGATCTTTAACATTAACCAATACTTTCAAGAGGCATATAACTATTAGAAACCATTTAAACTCATCATAAAAACCTTTTAGAACCATAGACCAAATTTTAACACACTTTAGGGGTCAAAGTGTAAAATCACACATTTTGAAAGTATTGGTTAATGTTAAAGATCTCTAAAACTTTTTCTAAACATTATAAATGGTATTTTGAACTTATGGACATACTCAACATCATTCATTAGTTGCTCTAATTGAAAACATTTGGTTGAAATAATATAGTTGATAGTTCAAAACACATCTTTTCGTATTTTGCAAAATGGCCCAATCTAATACTAGTAATTACCCTTTTATGCATCTATGATACCAACAATTACTTTTTCATCAAATATAAGTAATTCTTAAGTGTGTGAACAATGTGAACAGCCTTGAACAATTCTTGAACATAATCAGAAAATTAGTCTTCTTAAAGCTTCATAAAATCACGATTTTGATCTTTCTAGTTACTAATTATTCCCAAATTACTAAAAATAATTTTTATAAAAATTATTAGTGATTCTTATGTGTGTGAACAGAAATTAACAGTGGTGAACAGTGATGAACAAGTCCAAACAGTGATAAAAAAAAATTAGCATTCTAAAAGCTTCATAAAAACACAATTTTGATCCTTTTTATTTACTAGTTCATCCCAAAAATGCCAAAAATAATTTTTACATCAATTATAAATAATTTATACACATCCAAACCTTTTAAATCAGTATCCTAACCATTTTATCTAATTTAGGTTAGTAACCTAAATCTTTTAATCAAAAAGCTTGAGAAAAGTACAATCTTTAACATCTTTGAATTTCTAATTCTAACAAAAATTATTTGAGTAATTTAAAGACACTATCAAAGCCTTAAAAATAAAATAAACCAACCTTAATATCAAGAGCATCAAGAGGCTGAAAATAACATCATTTAAATATATCCATAATAAAAATTCCTATTTAAGATTAAAGAGGTAAGTTTTGAGCTTTAGAGATTTAGGTGATAGCAAGAATCATAGACATGCTATGCAATCCATTTTTAATCTTTATTAAGATGATAACTTGGAAATATAAACATGATATGCAATACTTGAAATATAAATATGAAGATGCAAGTTTATTTTTAGATCTTCAAAGTTTAGGTGATAACTTGAAATATAAACATGAAATGCATTACTTGGAATTTAAACATAAGAATGCAAATTCATATTATTATCTTCAAGATTTAAGGTGATGACTTGAAATTAAATATGATTATGCAAGGCTTGAAATTTAAACATGATATGCAAGAGCTTGAAACATAAATAATGGATGTAAGTTCATTTATTATCTTGTTAAGCTCAAAACTTTTAGAGAATCAAACTCTTTAACCTCGATTCATCTTAACAAAGGAAGTGAACATTAGAGTCCTTTATTATCATGGTTCCAAGAACCTTATTTCATGGACTCATCATCAAGCTTATTAAAAGTCAAATTATAAGCAAAGAATAAGGAAATAACATGAAATAAAATCCTTACCAAATTATTTTTTATTAACAAAAGATAATGCTTGATCTTTAGAGAAGTTAGAAGAAGAAAATATGTCCTTGATGAGTCCTCCAATTTCGGCCAAGATGAGAACTAATAGAGGAAGAATTTTTCTTGTGATTTTGTGTTTGATAATGGAAAGGTTATGTGTTTAGGAGATGATTTGTGGTTGGAATGTGTATGCTTGAGGTTTAGAGCTTGGTTAGAGGTTGGAAATGGAGTCTCTTGGATGTGAATGAGGAAGAAGAAGAAGAAAGCTTGAAGTATTAAGAGAATTAGAGAACTTTGAGCAAACTTTGAGCAAGGAAACTATCAAGTAAGCAAGTTCTAAGGCTATGAGTGTTTGTGTGAACATTTTAGCAATGGAAGAGCACCTATTTATAGGCTCATGAAGGCTTTTTGGCCGCTGCCTTGTGGCTGAAAAATGGAGGGTTTATTTCATTTTTCAATTAAAGAAAACTTAGAAAAGAAAGCATAATGTGTAGTCATAATGTTGTCCATGTATCATTGTTTGAAAATGCATAAAATATGATGTTAATGGAAGGAAATAAACCATGGCTGATAAGGTTGAATATGGATGGATTTCTTTTGATTAAACATAGCCAAAAATAATGAAAAAGAAAGCTAAAGAAATGGTGATAAGGTTGGATATGATTTTATGTTGGAAAAACAATAAAATATGGTGAAATGGAGCATGTATGGCCGCTGGTTTCTGATGGAATTATGATCAGATTGGTGTTGTTTTACAAGTGGTAAATCGTGTATTAGATATGTACTTACTTAGGTAAAAGATTAGGAATTGATAGATTAGTGAAATGGCAAAAGGTTAAGTGTTTAGGACAAAACAAGACAAGGTAAAAAGAGTAATCATATACTAGTAAATGAAGTTAATTTCAAATGAGTTAAAATCAATTTGTAACATAAGTTCTAAACTTAGAATAAGGAAATGTAAATGTACTAGATTTTATCTATACCGAAATCTTAACTTTGATCTCAACATCACTAATTTTATGAGCTTTTATAATTAAGGAAAGGTAATTTAACTTTTACCTTAGGTAATTTTAGGCTCTAATTGCCTCAAGTAATTATTTTTAACCTTAGGTAATTAATTTTTAGCTCAAGGTTAATGAATGAAATCAATTTGAGTTTAATTAGAGCTTAATATTACCTTAATTACACAAGTAAACCTATTTAGCATAATTAGGGGTAAAAAGATAATTTCACATAAAAACTCCCTGTAATTACTGGAAATTCTCAAATTATACTTGAAATAGTTATTTTGAACTTTTGGGTGAAAATCAAATTCAAAGATTATATAATTTCATGCAAAATTACTGCAGGGGTAAAATGGTAATTTTATATACAGTAAAAATTAAGAATTGAGATTTTTATCTCTAAGGCACATATAATCCCCATCAAGCATAAAATTAACCCCTTAAAGATAATTTAGATTGGTTATCCTTGATTTCTTGGTAAAAATGACCTTAGGGGCCTTTTGGTAATTTTATAGGTACAGACAAATCGGGGTTTGTGAATTTCGCATGAATTGCTATTCAAGTTTCCCATAATGTTTCTCTAATGTTATATTCCTTTATTGAGGATTATTCAGCCTCGAATTACATGCAAAAATTACCTAGGGGCATTTTGGTAATTTTTACACAGCAGTAAAAATTAGGGTGTTACACTTTATATTAGCCTTCCCAAGCGGGGTACATGAATGAATTGATTACACTTTATATTACCCTTCCCACAGCTCCTGGCAAGGCCTCTAAGTGGAAGGGTACATGAATGAATTGATTACACACTCAAATGAGAGGGATCCTGAGACTGTGTAGGTATGAGACTATATAGTTAAGGAGGGCTTATATGAATTGATTTGTACTACCTATACTAACAAGATGCATCTTCTTTTTGGTAGCCTATCACTACAGTACTTCACAGTTAAGCATGCTTGACTTGGAGCAATTTTGGGATGAGTGATCTCCTGGGAAGTTTTCCCAAGAAGCGTGTAAGTGATGACAAAGCACGCTGAAAAGACCCATGTTGGTTTGTGGGGACAGTCGTCAATCCATAAAGCAACAGAGGATGTTACACAAGGAGTTTTACAGTAGCCTCTCTAAGCTATCTCACAACGATCACTACTGGATTGAGGATAGAAAGGTTAAGTGTTTGGGTTGCCACTTAAACTAACCTACACTCAAGTTTTCTTAACATATACATGAAATGTTCCTGGGAAAATTTGAATGACTTCCTTTTTCTACTTTTTCCATAAGAAGAGCATAAATCTAACTAAGAATGTAGAAGGAAGATTTTCTTACATTTTGTAACACCATAAAAATTAATTTAAGCTTTATTAGTCATAATTTCAAAAATCTGATAGTTTGAACAATGATGAGGACGATCTAATGGATTCGTAATAAAAAAAATATGAATAGTAACTTGCGGGCCTTGCAGGTCAGTTGGAACAGCTGAAACCCTAGAATTGGGACCCGAAGGTGCCCAAAACTGAGAAAAGAGAGGATTAAGGTTAGAAATAAAGATTTTATGCCTAGAATTTATTTTTGAGCAATGTTTGATTACCCGGGTACGGTGTCTTATCCATTCGGTAAAATTTCGGTGTGCAATTTCTAACACCGAAAGTTAGTTTAATCTTTACAAAAAATATATGTATATCCATTTAAATCAAATGAATGGCTAAGATTCAATCTTTAATAACAAGATCAAATCCTAGCCATTTATATTATGAAATTAAACTTTATATTAAAGAAATAATTTATGCTTGTTATAAGATAAACTCAAGCCACCAAACTTTGACATTTCTTCTTGTCATTCTTGGCTATGAACAACATGAAGACAGCCTCCATTTCTTTCCTCCCAAATCTCCATTAATAAGTTTCAAGCTTCAAAAATCATAGCCTAAAGTTTCTAAACACTCAAACTTCCTTCATAAAACTTGTTCTACACCTCAATATCTACAAATCTAACCAATTGAAATCTCAAATCCTCACCTTAATACCTCACTTCCCCATGGCCTAAGGAAGGTTTAGGACTGAAATTGGTGTCTTGAAGTGAGGGGAGATCGCTTAGAACATCCTTTGAAGTATCAAGCTCCAAAGCTTTCAAAGTAGCGTTTTCCTTGGTCTTTTCTTTCCAATTTTATGCTGGACTTTTTTGATTGTGTGTGGTATGAAATTTCTAGATATATTGGTTGA
Organism: Dalbergia cochinchinensis; assembly: GCA_031216125.1. Lineage (NCBI taxonomy): Eukaryota > Viridiplantae > Streptophyta > Magnoliopsida > Fabales > Fabaceae > Dalbergia > Dalbergia cochinchinensis. The sequence continues at coordinate 30,247,510 of CM062371.1, forward strand.
TAATATGCTGATATTGATGTGTTAATTTTGGTGGAGTGTTTGGGGTTGTGGAAAAATCATTTTTATCAAAAGAGATTTTAAGTTGGTTTGCTGGATTTTCGGATTTCAACAGGGCAGGTGTTGTTCACGAATTTTCTGGTGCAATTTTGTTCATTTTTATGAGCTATAAAAATTATATGTTGAATTTAACATCCTAATACAACCCCAATATTTTTCTTGGGTCATGTTAAGGACTTTCTCTGCTTGAAAAAAATTCATGATTCTTGAACATTGTTGCTGGAAAATCCCGGTTTGAAGCAAGCATGGAATTTTGTTGAATTTTCTGATATATTTAGAGATATTTGATTCAGCTAAAAATTTTATGGGATTTATCTAACATGTTATGAAGTCTCCAGTAAAAATTTGGAGCCATTCTGGGCACTTTTTATATGTTTTAAAATTCATGAACCGAGATTGTAACTATGCTGGTTGGATTATGGGAACTGAAGCTGTGATTTTGTATAATTTTGTTATCATAGCAAATGATTGAATTATCCTTTGAAATTTTTACAGAATTCTTACAACATCTCAAAGTATAACTGTGATTTTTATTCTGAATTGATTCAATCACTTGCTAGGGTTAAAAATTATGAATTACAGTTCTTGAACTGAGGTGGAGGGGTTTCTGATCACTAAATTTGTAGAATTTTGTTAATATAGTTAGAGGACTCTTATTACCCTGAAATTTTTACAGGACCTTGGTAACACATTGAGGTGTCCTTGATAATTTTCATAGCCTTTAAAATGATTGTTTTATGTACAAATAAATTCGTGCCACAATAGTGTGAAATCTACCATTGTGCTGAAAATAAATTGATGCTTTGAATTGATAAAATAATGGCATTTTGTACTAGTATGACATGAGTACCTGAATATGAGTATGAATAATTGAGCAAAACTTATTGATGAGGTTAGGTACACATAGATATAAATGATTATTACAATTGCTTATATGCGAAAGAAAAGCATAAGATTATGTTTCTTGGATTGGAGAAAGTAAATCCAGTTTGTTAGGGAAAGTAAACCTAACTACCAAGAAAAACATAAGATTTATAATCCTTGGGCTAGAGAAAGTAAATTCGATCTATCAGGGAAAGTAAACCTGGCTAGGAATAGGTCTGTGTGAGAATTGGAGAAAGTAAATCCAATAATCTTGTATAGGAATGAGCTCAGTCCTGAAAAACAGTCTATTACCCATTATTGCCACACTAGGGATGGCGGTACATAATGCCTAGATGTGACAAGATTAGTCAAGGGCCAAGGCAAGTTTAAGAAGTAAATTTTCTAAGAAATCCTTTGTCTTATATGCCGAGTGAAGAAGTTTAGTATTGATATTGAGACCAATATATTTAAGTGGAAAGTTAGTAGTATATGATATTGAGTAGTATGGTATATGTACATTAAGTGATTGAATGTTAAAAGTAACCCACTTCGGAAGTATGATTTGGAATTTTAAAAATAAACCGTTATTATATAATGCATGACCACTTTTTCTTAATAAACCGAAGTGGCTGGGGCGATGACGATGACATTATAATTGTGTATTTGGGAGAGTTACCCTACTGAGAATTGTATAATTCTCACCCCTATGTTTTTGTGTTCCCGTGTCATCTCCAGGTTGGCGTAGAAAATCGAGAGACTGTTATGCCAAAGAACTCAGAAGTGCAATAGTGTAGTAGTTAATACTTTTATTATGTTGTATTTAGTGGAATGGATATATATATAAATATGTTAGAGGACAAAGGTGTGTTAAAGCTAATAAAAGAGCTGCCTTTATATACTGAACTTTGTATTAAATAAATATTTTGGTTTCATTGCTATATATTTTAGTAGAATTATGACCTAGTTATCTCGCGAATCAATCAAAATGGCTATAGATATGTAAGAAAGACCCACTAATTTATAAGTAACAACTTTCGAGTATTATGTCATGACTTAAGGATGATGCTGTACTTGGGAGGATATTACAAACTTCAAGGATAAAATTGATTACATGATAAAGATTGAATATTCCAGGAAGTGGAAAGAGATTTTTACAGAGTTTCCTCTCTTGAATCTTCAAATCTCTCATCGATCTTCAAGAATAGCATCTCCTTATATAGTGGTCTTTGTAACACCCTAAAAGTTACTTAAAAATTAATTTAAGCTTTATTAGTCATAATTTCAAAAATCCGATAGTTTTAACAATGATGCGGATGGTTCAATGGATTTGTAAAAAGAAACAAAATAAATAGTAACTTGCGGGCCCTGCAGGCTGGGATAGTAGAACCCTTAGAATTGCGACTCGGAGATTTTCGAAACTGAGAAATTATAGGATTGAGATTAGAAATGATAAGGAATGAGAATTTTAGGCCTAGAATTAATTTTTAGGCAATGTTTGATCACCTGGTATACTATTTTACCCATTCAGTAAATTTTTTATGTACGATTTCTAACACTGAAAGCTAGTTTGACCTTTACAAAAAGAGAATGCTTATCCATTTGAATTAAATGAATGACTAAGATTCAATCTTGAATAACAAGATCCAATCCTAGCCATCCATATTAGTTTCTTTTATGAATAAATTAGACTCTATTAAAATAATACTTTCAACATCTTATAAGATAATTACAAGTCACCCAATCTCACTATTTCATCTGTCTAAGTTCGACCAGCATATGAGAAGGCAGAACCTCCATTTTTGCTTCTTAAAACACATGAAAACTTGATTAAAATGCCTAAACACCTAGCCTAGACTTCATAAAATCATAAACTCTCTTCACAAAACTTGTTCCATTCCTCAATATATACCAAACTAACCAATTAGAATTTGAATCCATCACTTTTTCTAACTTTGAGAGCTCACCATTTGCTGTTTAGGGAAGGGTTTGATGTTGAATTGGTGGCCTTGAAGTGAGCTAGATCACTCTTGGAACATCCTTGAAGCCAAGATCCTTAAAGCTACCAAAGTAGGGCATTTTAAAGTTCATATATTCTCCATATTTATGTGTGGCAAAAGAGAATATATGAACTTTAATCATGCATGTTCTAACATATGGAGAAAGTAGAAACAAGGCTTAAGTTGAATGAGGGGAAAGCAAGAATAGGAACTTCCCTAGCATGCATGTTTTGAAGTATGGAGAAAACATAAACAAGACTTAAATTAATTTGAGAGGAAGGCAAAAAGAGGAACTTCCCCCAAGATATTATGATTCGGTAGACGTATCGGCTAGGAATAGAATTGTGTGTGATTCAGAAATGGAAAAAATAAACTCCGATGATCACATATAGGAATGAGTTCAGTCCTGATAAGTAGTCTATTTCCCTTATGTAGTGTGATCCACTATAAATACCATTTGGTATAAACTATCTATTGTGGAGTTGTCCATGGCAGATAACTGTTGGGTATAAACTAAGTCTTTCTTATGTTGATGAAAAAGAGAAAAATGCACTTAATTAAGTTTTGCAGTATGATATAAACTAAGTCTTTCCTATGCCGATGAAATAGAAAAATGCACTGAATTAAATTCTATAGCCACAAGAGAAAACTAGAGAATTCCCTTTGAATATATCTAGAACAAGTGGAGATGATTTCATTAAAGATTTCAGTATTTATCATATACATATGGATATTAATTTGAATTGTCTGCCTAGGATGATTTACTAGGTGTTTGAACATTATGGTGTATATATATTAAGTGATTGATCATTAAAAGCTATCCACTTCGGAAGTTCGATTTGGAACTTTAAAAATGAACCATTGTTATGAAATGCATGATCACTCTTTTTCTAATAAACTGAAGTGTCTGGGGCGATGACGATGATAGTATGAGTGAGTTTTGGGGAGTTTCCCTATTGAGAATTGTATAATTCTCACCCCCATGTGTTTTGTGTTCCCGTGTCGCCTCCAGGTTGATCTAGAGAATGATGCGGCTGCTACAGGAAAGAATTCGAGATTGCAGTAATTGATATTTTAATTCATCGTATTTAGTTGGAGTCATATGTATGTAAATATAATAGAGATTATGTATGTAATAAAGTTTATAGTAGAGCTTCCTTATGTAATTGAATTTATATTAAATAAATGTTTTGTATCCTTATTATATATTTTAATCAAATTACACTAGTTATTACACGAACCCATTGAATTTGCTATCGCTATTTAAGAAAGGTCCACTAATTTATAAGTAACAACTTTCGAGTCCAATGTCATGACTTAAGAATGAAGTTGTACTTAGGAGGATGTTACAGTCTTTCTTTGTGAATATTGCCATAGGTCAGTTCCTCAAGTGACACACATTGATCATCAGTTGTGTCTTGAAAGAAACAGCTAGAAAAGATGTTGACAGAACTGTCACATCGGTTGTAGAAGCCATTGTAAATATGAGTTTTCTGATCTTCTTTTGGAAACTACTTTTCTACTTTCTGAGCATGCTTTCTGGACTCCTCCTTCATGAAGCTAGGATAGTTGATCAAATAGGCAGAAAAGATGACGTACCGGTTTGAAATTGGGTTTGATTTGATTATTTGAAATTCAAATTTCAAATTTCACTCCCTTTCTTGTAGCATTCTTTACTCCACTCACGGGTGAGCTGTCTGATGTACGCAATCAGTCTCTTGAAGAGTGTTTTACTTTCTGATCTTCAATCACATCTTCTTTGCTAATTATAACTTTGCGATTGTGATGATTGAAAATTAAGTAACATGTTGCTCTTGGACATGAGTTAATGTCTTCATCTTGAGTGTACTTTCTGATGTCTCATGCTACTTTCTGAAGTCTCTGAACTTGGTTCCTTGTAGCATTGTAAACTTCGTATCATTAGCTATCAATTGCTTGGGTAATATCACTTCTATTTTGTTCCAGATTCATACCATGAGATAAACATGTTTACACATGTATAGTGAAATATATTCTTATTTGAGTAAGCCTTGCTCTTGCTAAACAATAGAAACCTGTTATACTCTTACAAGAATCTCAATAGAGACATCAATCGTTCTTCAAAGTATTTTCTTTAAATTGGCTTTGTTGTCATTCAAAACAAATAAACACAAAGGGTTCTGGAGCTAACAATCTCCCCCTTTTTTATGATGACAAATCAATTTGAAGAAAATCTTTTGAAGAGATAATTGAAAGAAATATTATAGAAATACAAACATGATATGCATATTCTTTCAATATATTAGAATGAAAGATTTTCAGGAAATTCATTTTCTTAAGGCATAATATGAATTATGTAAAAAAATTTTAGCCTTAAGTGACATTTAATCAAGGCTATTGTTATTTCCTTTTAAGCATAAGACAAACTTAATGTACTTTTTGAATGTTATAAGAGCAGATGTTTAAAAAGAAGGACGTTTAAGCTATGGATAAATAACCAGCTTGATCATTTGTTAAAAGAAAGGAACTTTTTGAAGATCATAGTGCTAGAAAACTTAACAAGTAACACTTGTGATATTTTATCTCAACTAGATCCATTTTTAGCATGTCTTAAACCAAAAGAAACTTTGAAAGGAATGCTTAAGGATATGATAAATGAAACAGAGCATTCGTACTTTTGGAAAAATGAATTGATGCTTATGTAGTTTCCGATGCTCAGAGAAACCATAAGAAGGATAAGATCAACATATTGCTATGCAAGGTTTTTGAAGCTCATTTCGGGATCAATCCTTGAATAAGCAAGAAGGAACTTTTGTACTGAGCTATGAAAGTTTCCCATAAGAAACAGATTATGAAAAGGATGTTTTCAAAACTTAAGATATATGATCTTTTAAAAAGCAAGTTTTGTAATGCCCCGATTTTCTGTCCGAGTGGAAAATGACCAAAATGCCCCTGAGGTCATTTTCGGCCCGGAATTCGAGGATGGCCAACCCGGCAGTCCTCGAAGGGCCAACTCAATGTTTGAAGGGGATTGAATGACCCTTGAGTGGTTCTGGAGGCGAAAGTCTCATTTTCTGCAGTTTCGGGTCAAAATGACCAAAATACCCCTATAGCGTTTTTACGCGGGTAAAGGTGCCGTTTGAGTCCGAAACTTTCCCCAGAGGTTTAAAACCATTTTTTTACATGTTTCAAACCATCTGTTTGAGTCTCGGTGGTCTCGGGCAGTTTTAGTGCAAAATTACGATTTTGCCCCTAGAATAGTGTTTTTGAGCTTAATGATGTAATTAAGCAAACCTAAGCAATATTAGGCTCTAATCGAAGATTAATTAATTTCCATAATTAATCTAGGGTCAAAATAAGCTATTAGAATTAATTAGAACCTAAAATTGTTTAGATTAGATTTAAATCTCTTTTAAAAACTCAAGATTCCAATCTTGGAATCTTGAATAGTACTTCCTCTCTCCAATTCCCTAAATCAAGGAAACATGTTGGCATTGGATTCCAAGTTAATGAAGTTTGACTTCATTAATTTAGAGAGACCACCTCCTAAATCTAGTCTTGCAAGCCTTTAATTAATCATTACCTCACCTAAACACTTACTTATAAATTCCTAATTCTAAGCCTAATCAAAGACACAACTAAACACACTCCTAAACCACATTAAAGGAGATGATTTCTCCTTATTCTTGGCTAAACAAGGCAGCACCCATACCTCTCTAAATTCATCACATGTTGATTTATTCTCACTCAAAGAGCCATACCTTGAACCATGCTTAAGCCCATAATTGAACCCATACTTGGCCATACCTTTGAATGACCACAACCATACCTTGAATGAGATATTTTCTTTCCCTCCAAAGCCATGAAACTCACGGCCTCCACCTCCCCCATTCACTTCTTCATGTTTCAATTTTCTATAAATACATATCTAAAGAGAACTTGGTGCCATTTGCTCAAGCTAGCTTCAAGAATTGTCTTAAGTTTCTCTCAAGAGTTTCTTTTCTCTCATTTTCTCCATCTTCTTCAAGAACTCAAGAGTTCTTTCTTCCCCTCATCTTCTTTATCCTTTCCACCACCACACAACCACCATTAAATTCTCCTTGAAACACTTAGCCATATCATTCTCAAGATCAAACTTAAGAAGCACAACTTCCTTTCTTTTTCTTCTCTCTTGGCCGAAACCTCCTTCAAGCCCAAGGGAAGATTTTTCTTCCATTCTCCTCTCAAGACCAAGCCTTGTTCATTCTCCAAGAGACATACCTTGGTAGGGGATTGTTTTATTAAATTTCTTTATCCTTTAAAGTCTTGTTTAAGATGAGTTTTGTTGGTTTCTCTTGGCTTCTTGGAACTTCTTTTCCTTTCTTTATGTTTCGGCCTTGGAGCCTTTCTTCAAAGAAAAATATTAGCTTGATGATGAGGGTTCAAGGGGTTGATCATAAGAATCACCACTTGTGTAACCTCTAAAGCTTGAAAACTTGGTTTCTATACCAAGAGGCATTTCGATTTTTCCTTTGCTTTTCTTTGGTTCTAGTTTTGGTTTTTAAATCTTGTTTTGGTTGGAAAATGACTCAAGGATGAGAGCACATGATGTTGGTTTTGATATATCATCAAGGTCATGGCCTCTAGAGTTTCAAAGTTTCATCCTTTTTCCTTCATGGTTTCGGCCATAGTTTCCTTTTCTTTGATATTTTGGTTTTGTCACCAAAGACATGGTGAGATGGTTTCTAAAACTCAAGGCTTACTTTACCTTGTTAAGATAAGTGGGGTTGAGGTTTATGCTCCTTTAAAGTCTTGTAAGAGCTCTAGTAAAGATGTAAAAATGAACTTGCATATTTATATTTCTAGCACCTCATATTTAGATTCCAAGTTCTTGCATCTCATATCTACTTTTTATGTCATCACTAAACTCTAAAGATCTAAGAAAAGAACTTGCATTATCACGTTTAAGTTTCAAGCTTTGCATTTCACGTCTATATTTCAAGTCGTCACCTAAGAACTTAAAGATTAAAACAAGAGTTTGCATATCACCTAAATAATCTCAAAGCCTTTCTATTTCGACCTTAAAGTCAATTGTTGCTGGACCTAGAGCACTAAAATAAAGGATTGAATTTACATATTTACTTTGAGCCTTGCATATTTACTTTCAAGTCTTGCATATTTAATTTCAAGTTCTTACATTTCATATTTACTTTGAAGCTCTCACTTTACTTCCTAATGAAGAATAAAATGGAATGCATAGCACGTTTATATTTTGTCATCACTTAAAGAACCTAGAGCTCAAAGACTTGCCCTTTCTCTCAAGTTAAATTTTGGTTATGGGAGCATTCCTTTGAGTGCACAATTCGGCCATGTGATGATGATGAGCTTAGAGTAAGTTTCATCGAGTCACAAGCGCCCATAATTTGTCTTAATATTTTCTTAAGCATAGGAGAACTCAAAGAATATTTCAAGTATGATTTTACATTTTAAATCCCAATTTTGGGACAACTCAAATGGTTGCTGCCCTTGTTTAGTTTATGATGATTTTAGTGAAATAAATTGGTTTCCAAAGAGTTTTAGAAGTCCTAAAGTGAATCCATGAGAAACTAGTGTCTTATGTGCTTTGAAAATGAAATTTCATGCTTGGTATGATGATGAATGAATTCGGTTCTGCCTTGATGATTTGGTTGCTGTTTGATGATTTCATATGATAGATGTAACACCCCGATTTCTCTGTCCGAGGGAAATGACCAAAATGCCCCTGAGGTCATTTCCTGACCCAAACTCGAGGGTAACCAACTCGGTCGTCCTCGAAGGGTCAACTCAATGTTTGAAGGGGATTAAATGGCCCTTGAATGCTTTCGGAAGCAAAAATTTCGTTTTCCGCAGTTTCGAGTCAAAATGACCAAAATACCCCTATAGCGTTTTTACGCGGGTAAAGGTGCCGTTTGAGCCCGGAACTTTCCCCAGAGGTTTAAAAACATGTTTTCATGTGTCTAGAGGTCTCTGTTCAAGTCCCAGTGGTCCCGGGCAGTTTTAGTGCAAAATTACGATTTTGCCCCTAGAATAGTGCTTTTGAGCTTAATGACGTAATTAAGCAAACCTAAGCAATATTAGGCTCTAAATGAAGATTAATTTATTTCCCTAATTAATCTAGAGTCAAAATAATTTATTAAAGTTAATTAGAACCTAAAATTGCTTAGATTAAACTTAAATTCCTTTTTAGAACTCAAGACTCCTAGTCTTGGAATCTTGAATAGTGTTTTCTCTCTCCAATTCCTTAAATCAAGGAAATGTGTCTAGAGTTGTTTAGACTCTAAATTGAGGATTTAACTCACTAATGGTGAAGGACCACTCCTTAATTATGTCTAGACCACCTTAATTACCCATTCTCCTTACCTAAACACTTTCTTAGAAATTCCTAATCTTAAGCATAATTAAAGATACACCTAAACACAACTCTAAACCACAATTAAAATGCAAACTAATCCTCCCCATGGGCTGATGCATTTCGGCCACATCCTCCCCCTTTGACCACATATTAAATTGTTTTCTCACTCAAAGAACCATGCTTGAAGCCATACCTTGAACCATACCTCACCATACCTTAAGCCATACCTCAAGAACACATTATCTCACCTCATGGAACTCATGGAATGCCTCCAATCTGCACCTCATGGCCGAAGCTCTTCATCACCATGAGCTCCCTCCATTTGTTTCATTTCTCTATAAATAGAATGCCTTGAGGAGCTTGCACCACTTTTAGATCATTTGCTAAGTTTAGGAAACACTCAAAGCTTTTCTTTTCTCTCAAAGTTCTAGTGTTCTTCAAGTTCTTCAAGCTCTTCAAAGTTCTTCATCATCTTCATCTTCTTCTTCCATCTTCAAGTTCATCACACCAAGTAGGGACTTTCTTTCATGTATTCTTTTCTTTAAAGTTCTTGTTTCAAGCTTGATGTTCATAGTTTCTCTTGTCTCTTTTTAGAACTTCTCTTCCATTCCTTTTTCCTTTCCATTTTCGGCCATGGGCCTTTGGGAATGAAGAAATGAGAGCTTGATGATGAGAGTTTCATGATGATGTTCATCACTTGAAACAAACTCTAGAGCTTGATCTTTGTTCTTGAGCAAAAATGTTTTTAGTTTTTCCTTTCTTGAACTCTTGAGAACTTTAGCTTTGATGATGTTTTAAAATGGCTCTATGAACTCAATGATGAGGACTCATGATGTTGGTGTCAATATATCATCAAGATCATGAACTCTAGAGTTCTAAAATGTTCCTTTTTCTTCTTGAAGATTTCGGCCATTTCCTTAAATTTTCTAGGCTTCATGGTTTGTTTTCCTAAAAATGTTATGTTGAATTTTAAGAACTCTAAGCTTGACTTTGCCTTGTTTGGATGAGTTTGGGTTATGGTTTAAATTCCTTTAAAGTCTTGTTAAGAGCTCTAGAAAGATAAAATGAACTTGCATAATTTATTTTATGCTTGCATTCATATTTACATTCTTGCTATGCATCTTTACTTTCTAGCTATCACCTAAGAACATAAAGATTAAAATGGAACTTGTATCATCACTTAATTTAATTCTCGAAACCTTTCTATTTCGGCCTTAAAGTCGATTGTTGTTGGGCCTAGAGCACTAAAATAAAGAATTGAACTTGCATTACCACCTAATTAATTTCTCGAATGCCTATCTATTTCGGCCTTAAAGTCGATTGTTGTTGGGCCAAGAGCACTAAAATAAAGAATTGAACCATGTATATTTACCTTCAAGCTTGCACGTTTAAGTTTATGCCTCGCATATTTACTTTCAAGCTTGCACGTTTAAGTTTATGCCTTGCATATTTAAATTTAAGTCATCACTTTACTTTGTAAGCAAGATTAAAAATGAAAAGCATGAGCACGTTTAGTTTATGTCGAAACTTAAGAACCTAGAGCTCAAAGACTTGCCCATTTCATTCCAAGTTAAAGTTTAATGTGAAGCCATACTTTGAATGCATATTTTCGGCCAAAGTAGTGATGATGGACTCGCAATGAGTTTTCATCTAGCTACTAGGACCAAAAGTCTATGTTTAAGTTCCCCTCAAAGCTTTACAAATCTTTATAAGGTTATGTCATCACAAGATGTGATTTTATTATCTTTAGGGGATGGAATATGTTTTGGTCAGTGACCTAAGGCTTCTCTTAGCCTTTTGATGAATTAAAGTGTTTTGCAAAGAGTTTTAGAAGTTCTAGATCGATTCCGAGAGAAGCTAGTTAACTTATGAACCTAGAAACGTCAACTTAACTCTCTCATTTAAGTTAAATGTTTTCAGTTCTGATATGATGAGTGTGATGTTGTATGATGATGTCTTGATGTGTTGGAATGTGTGGAAATATCATATGATGATGTAGAAGCGATCCTATGCATGATAGGTAAGAAACTAGCTAACTAGAAATACCGTAAAGCTAGAATTTAACATAGTTTTGACCCATTTGTCTTTGGAACTTGTCCAAACTGTTTTAATGGGAACATAATCAGATTTAGATTGTTTAGACATGAAAAACTTGGTAACATTTGGATTAGAATTGAATTCTAGCACCTATGGGGAAACTAGTAGCTAGAAAACCGTAAAAATGCAAATGTAGAACTCTTAGAACATTTGATTTTCTAGATTCTGTCCAGCACCCTTACAACATGATAAACATGATTAATAATTAATCCTTAAGCATAGGAATGCCTCATAATTGATTTAGATTTAATATATAACGCCTTCGGCGAAAACGGAACCGAGAAAGGGTCTAAAACGTAAGTTCTAGAACCCCGTAAATACAAGTTAGAGATTCTGCCCTATGCTTTTCAGATTTAAGTATGAACATGAGGATTAGGAATGATGATTAATTATGAGCCCTTAGGTGCATAAAAATATGAGCGTCGGATGTTAGAGAATTATATCTCAAGATTAAGACCCGTAAGGGTCAAAGCATAAGCTACCGTAAGGGTAAGCGTTTGAATGTTTTATGATGATGCATGTAGTATGCAAATGATGATGATGATTATTCATATGAGGAATTCATGAGGTTATATGTTAATGTGGCATAAAGCAAATTTGGAAGGAAATTCGGTGTAATGACCGTTGTGCTGCCGAATTTCCGACAAATTTGGGGACTTAAAGAGATTTTGAAAATTAAGGTACTAAGATGGGTTCTAGGATGACACCGGTTCGGCCGAGCACCTCCATAGAACTCATGTGACATCGGTACCATTTTACACTCTTAGGTGACACCGGTTCGGCCGAGCACCCCTAAGAGTTTTGCCCCCTAACCCGTACTCAGATAGTCGGGATTTATGATTTATGATACGCTTATCGTTAAGTGGTAAGTAAGAACTAGTGACGACTAGTTAAGGTATGAGCTCATAACCTAGATGTATGACACGTTCTGGGTGACACCGGTTCGGCCGAGCACCCCATTCGATTGTCTTTTAGGGTGGCCCATGAGAAAGAGAAGTTTCATGATTATGATTATGTCACTAAGTTTTGTCCCATATGAATGTTACTATCGCCACTTTATGCCACCAAGTATGATGATGCTTGATGTTATGTTTTATGTATGTGCATTAGGTAGTGCCATGCATACATTTTCTATCATGTTGCATCCATGACATTAAGATCATCCTAAAATGAATGGACCTTGGCTAAAATATATTTTAAAGTTTAAAATGAACCTAATACATGCTCAGTCATTTTGTATAAATAAACCCAAGGTTCCTGAGGTCGTAGATGATGACACCTAGGTAGTAGGAGGCCCTACCGAGATTCTTTAGCAAGATTCTCACTCCTCTATCTCTTTCTTTCCGTCACGTCTTGAGATGGCGACGTCGTAGTGTTCGTGGACACCCGACATAGGAGGTGCACTATGACCCGGCTCACGGCTCGTACCATTTTGACGGGCGGTGCACGGTGCGGGTTTTCATGTTCGTAGGGCGCCCCTTCGCTCATCCTGTGCACACCCATCGCTTCTCCCCGACTGCACCCTATGGCGACGACGAGCGGGTTTTTGAGCGTGCGCGTACGCATGACGAGAGAGTGCTCTGCATGCACACCGCCGCCTTAGCCATGCGAGACTATCCCGACATGCGTGCCGGACCTACTTCTCGAGACCGACCCGTCCGAGGACCCGCCTACTCATCCGTATAGCGAGAGCTCTGCCCCCTCTCCACCATTGATGAGGGAGGGCAGTGAGGATACCGTGACTCAGCCCCGACTTGCACGACGACCGGAGATGCGGCCACACCGTGGGGGTCACTCTCGATCCCTGTTCCGCCTCTTTACGCCCGAGGAGCTCGCACAGTTTCCCGGATACTTGCCTCGTTCACGAGACGGACGTCAGTAGGAGGTGACGATCGACCGATGGAGTACCCGGTTAGAGCACACACCACTAAGATGGGGATAAACCTTCTTTTGTTTAGAGGTTATCCCATTAGGTGCACTCGGGTAGGGGAGTAGATCATGTTTATGTTTATGTTGTATTTCCTTTCCTGTACTTTCCTTGTACTAAACTAAGTCCCATACTTATAAGTGGGCAAATTATATATATATGAGATGATCTTCTGTGTTACTCATGGTGTGCCTTATGTTATGATGTTGTGAGACATTTGTTTACCATACATGGTTTACCGCTTATCGCATCACGCGGCTTTCACTTTGTTTTTCAAAAAAAATTACCCGTATTTTCCACTAAGTAATTCAAAGATAAATGAGAACTATGAAGTAACAGACTAATGATTAACCTAAATATGTTCTAGAATATTGGGTTAAAAATTAGGATGTTACATTATGGTATCAGAGCAGTTCGATTCTCATGGAGCCTGAGGATTGGACTGACTATGCTTTCTAAAGCGTAGTACGATAGCTATGTCATGCGTAGAGCTTAGCTAGAGATAAGCTATAGGGTAGGAGTGCATGACCCTTGTCTACTTGCGTGTGCCATGGTAACTAGCTCATTTTACATGGAATATTGAGCCTGATCACCTCAGTGTTTATTGTCTCGTGTGCTTAGGAACCAATGGCACCAAGGAGACAACCTAGGACCCCGACCGAGGGGGACCAAAGCAATGCCACTGCTGCTGCTGTTCGTGACATGGCAAGAGCCATGGAACGAATGTTCGAGAGGATGAACCAACAAGGGGACACCGGACGTGCTCCCCCTACTGCTGAGATGGTCGAGCAAGCGAGGTTTGGTGAGTTTTGCAAGGCGAACCCGCCAACCTTCCGAGGTGCCATGGACCCCGACCAAGCTGATGAGTGGATCAAAAACATGGAAAAGATCTACTCTGTGGTGGCTTGCTCGGAGGAGCAGAAGGTCACCTTTGCGTCCTATATGATGGAATCGGATGCCGAGTTTTGGTGGACCGGCACCCGAAGACTGCTAGAAGCTTCTGGTACTGTTGTCAACTGGGAGCTGTTCAAGACTTACTTCTATGAGAAGTACTTTCCGGAATCGGTGAGGAATGCAAAGGACATTGAGTTCATGCAACTGACCCAAGGAGGTCTCATCGTCGCCAAGACACGGTGAAATTCGAAGAGCTGATCAAGTTCTCTAGGGTGTTTCAAGGAAACCCCGATGAGGTATGGAAGTGCGTCAAATATGAGGCCGGACTAATGGCAGAGCTCAACTATGTTGTGGCGCACATGGAGATTAGGGACTTCCCAACCCTAGTCAACAAGTGCCGGATCATGGAAGAGGGACAGAAAAAAATCAATGCTGCAAGGGCAGCACGGAACAAGGGGCTAGCGCCTCAAGCCCCAATATCCAAACCAATCTCGAAATCACTATAACCCTACCAAACCAACCAGTTCAAACCACAACAACAACAAAGAACCCCCTTCCACCAACAACCCAAGTAACCATACCGACCACAATTCCAGAACAACAACAACAACCGCAACAACAACAACAACAACCGACAAGGAGGGTCGGGCGGCCCCCGAAACAACCAAGGAGAGTCAAGTGGGACTAAGAACAAGACGCCCCAAGGAGCCCCCGCCACCTTTGCTAGGCCTACACCGGCAATACTATGCCCCCAGTGCGGGAAAGATCATGGCAACCATCCCTGCCTAGCTGGACAAAACGTGTGCTTCAAGTGTGGGAAGCCCGGCCACTACGCCAATAGATGCAACAACGGAGGGCCAGCAAATCAGAACCCTAGGCCGCAACACCATGGGAGGGTCTTCATCCTCAATGTAGACGAAGCGGACACATCCAACGGTCTCATAGAAGGTAAGTGCGAAATAGATGATAGGACCTTAACTGTACTTTATGACTCTGGTGCAACACATTCCTTTATTTCTTATGCTAGTGTCGAGGCTCTAAATTTGAAAACTTCCAAACTTCCTTTTGATCTTATTGTCTCTACCCCCACAAATCATCCTGTGAATACTTGTTATTGTTGCCTAAATTGTCACCTCACCACAGAAAATAGATCATATGTTGTGGATTTAATTTGTTTACCCATGAAAGGTATAGGAGTAGTTCTTGGCATGGATTGGCTTCATGCCAACCGTGTATTGTTAGACTGTGACACCAAAACAGTTGTCTTTCCTTCTTCCCCTAGTGAAATAAGCCAACCTTTGAGACTTTATCTCAATACCGTAGAGGTCCACTGTAGTGGGAAAAAGACTAAGGGATATGTTCTCCTAGCCGCTAGCGAAGTACACTTTGAGCAGAATTTAGAGAATATACCTATAGTGAGAGACTATCCCGAGGTATTTCCGGAAGATATACCCGAGTTCCCTCCCGAGCGAGAAGTGGAGTTCTCCATTGAGTTAGTTCCTGGAGCGGGACCAATCTCCATTGCCCCTTATAGAATGTCACCCCTAGAACTAGCCGAGCTTAAAACCCAACTTGAGGAACTTTTAGAGAAAAGCTTTATAAGACCTAGTGCTTCACCATGGGGAGCCCCGGTCTTGTTTGTGAAAAAGAAGGACGGGAGTATGAGGTTGTGCATAGATTATAGGCAATTAAATCGTGTGACAATGAAAAACAAATACCCTTTGCCTAGGATTGATGATCTCATGGACCAATTGAGAGGAGCGGTAGTGTTTTCCAAGATCGACCTAAGGTCAGGATACCACCAAATTAGAGTGAGAGATCAAGATATACCAAAGACCGCCTTTAGAACTCGGTATGGACACTTTGAGTTTGCGGTGATGTCTTTCGGGTTGACAAATGCTCCTGCAGTATTTATGGATTACATGAATAGGATCTTTAGACCCTATTTAGATCAGTTCGTGGTCGTTTTCATAGATGATATACTCATCTATTCGAAGACCCACGAGGAGCATGAGCGTCATTTGAGGATAGTTTTGGAGATTTTGAGGGAGAAAAAGCTGTATGCAAAACTCTCTAAGTGTGAATTTTGGTTGGAGGAGGTCAAGTTTTTAGGGCACGTTGTGTCAAAAGGAGGCATAGCCGTTGATCCTAGTAAGGTAGAAGCTGTAATGAATTAGGATAGACCGACCACCGTAACGAAAATACGGAGCTTTTTGGGCTTAGCAGGCTACTACCATAGGTTTATCAAAGGATTTTCCCAGTTAGCCCTCCCCTTGACCAAGCTCACTAGGAAGAATGCCCCGTTTGAGTGGAGCCCCGAATGTGAGAAGAGTTTTCAAGAGCTTAAGGAAAGGTTAACCACGACCCCAGTCTTAGTCTTACCTAGCCCCAATGTACCCTTCGAGGTATATTATGATGCTTCGGGCAAAGGACTAGGGTGTGTGTTGATGCAAAATAGGCAAGTGGTAGCCTATGTATCACGACAACTCAAGCCTCACGAGGCTAACTACCCCACCCATGACCTAGAATTAGCCGCCGTAGTGTTTGCCTTAAAGATGTGGAGACACCATCTGTATGGTGTAAGGTTTGAAGTTTTCTCCGATCATAAGAGTCTCAAGTACCTCTTTGATCAAAAGGAGTTAAACATAAGGCAAAGAAGGTGGATGGAATTCCTCAAAGCCTACGATTTCGGTTTAAGTTACCACCCCGGCAAAGCTAATGTAGTCACCGATGCCTTGAGCCGAAAGTCGTTACACCTGTCCCACATGATGATCAAAGAAGTTGAGTTGATAGAGAAGTTTAGGGATATGGATTTAGGGAGGTCAGCAACCGATAGAGGGATAAAGATGTGCTATCTTAGTGTAACAAGTGGATTTAAGCAAAGAATCATGTTAGCACAACGAGAGAATGAAGAGTTCGAAGAGATCATAGATGTTGTTAAGGCGGGAAAGTTGAAGGGTTTCAAAAGAGGCGAGGATTGGATATGGAGATTTGAGGGAAGGATCTGCGTACCCCAAGATGGTGACCTCCGAGAAAAGATCTTGGAGGAGGCTCACAAAAGCTATTTCACCATTCATCCCGGTGTCACCAAGATGTACCAAGACTTGAAGAAGATGTTTTGGTGGCCCGGAATGAAGAAGGATGTAGTCGCCTGGGTTAGTAAGTGCTTGGTATGTCAGAAAGTGAAAATCGAGCACCAAAAACCTTCAAGTTTGTTGCAACCCCTGTCAATCCCCGAGTGGAAGTGGGAATGCATATCTATGGATTTTGTGACGGGATTGCCTAAGACCCAAGCTGGCCATGATGCTATATGGGTGATAGTGGATCGACTAACCAAGTCGGCACACTTTCTACCTATTAGAGTAACATACTCCTTAGATAAATTGGCTCAATTATACATCCAAGAGATCGTAAGATTGCATGGAGTACCGCCGACGATAATCTCGGATAGAGATCCGCGGTTTACGTCGCGTTTTTGGGGAGCCTTTCAAAAGGCGTTTGGTTCAAAGCACTGCTTACCACCCACAAACAGACGGACAATCCGAAAGGACGATCCAAACCTTAGAGGATATGCTAAGAGCCTGTGTGTTAGACCAAAGGGGAAGTTGGGATAAGTACTTGCCTTTGATCGAGTTTGCGTATAACAACAGTTATCACGCGAGCATCGGTATGGCACTGTACGAGGCATTGTATGGGAGGAAGTGCCAATCACCCTTATGTTGGTATGAGTCCGGAGAACAAACCATAATAGGACCCGATGTAGTGAGGGAGACGACGGAACAAATCAAGAGGATCCGGGATAGGATGCTCACTGCTCAAAGTAGACAAAAGAACTATACGGACAAGCGGCGCAAGCCCTTGGAGTTCGAAGAGGGAGAACATGTGTTCCTTAGGATTACCCCCACTACAGGCATAGGGAGAGCCATGAAATTCAAAAAGTTGAGCCCCCGATTCCTTGGTCCCTTCCAAATTCTTCAAAAGAAAGGAACAGTTGCCTACAAAATAGCTTTACCCCCTAACCTTTCTAATCTTCACGACGTCTTTCACGTCTCTCAATTAAGGAAGTATGAGTCCGACCCTAGCCACGTTTTAGAGCCAGAGCATGTTCAGTTAAGGGACGACCTAACTTTCAATCTTCCCCCTACGAGAATTGTGGACCGCGGAGTCAAGCAGCTGAGGAACAAGTCTGTTCTATTGGTAAAGGTAGCATGGGGACGCGACAAATCCGAAGAGTTTACATGGGAGTTAGAGTCAGAAATGCAAGACAAGTATCCCGAGCTTTTCCAAGGTAACGAATTTCGAGGGCGAAATTCTTTTTAAGGAGGGGAGTAATGTAACACCCCGATTTCTCTGTCCGAGGGAAATGACCAAAATGCCCCTGAGGTCATTTCCTGACCCGAACTCGAGGGTAACCAACTCGGTCGTCCTCGAAGGGTCAACTCAATGTTTGAAGGGGATTAAATGGCCCTTGAATGCTTTCGGAAGCAAAAATTTCGTTTTCCGCAGTTTCGGGTCAAAATGAACAAAATACCCCTATAGCGTTTTTACGCGGGTAAAGGTGCCGTTTGAGCCCGGAACTTTCCGCAGAGGTTTAAAAACATGTTTTCATGTGTCTAGAGGTCTCTGTTCAAGTCCCGGTGGTCCCGGGCAGTTTTAGTGCAAAATTACGATTTTGCCCCTAGAATAGTGCTTTTGAGCTTAATGACGTAATTAAGCAAACCTAAGCAATATTAGGCTCCAAACGAAGATTAATTTATTTCCCTAATTAATCTAGAGTCAAAATAATTTATTAAAGTTAATTAGAACCTAAAATTGCTTAGATTAAACTTAAATCCCTTTTAGAACTCAAGACTCCTAGTCTTGGAATCTTGAATAGTGTTTTCTCTCTCCAATTCCTTAAATCAAGGAAATGTGTCTAGAGTTGTTTAGACTCTAAATTGAGGATTTAACTCACTAATGGTGCAAGACCACTCCTTAATTATGTCTAGACCACCTTAATTACCCATTCTCCTTACCTAAACACTTTCTTACAAATTCCTAATCTTAAGCATAATCAAAGATACACCTAAACACAACTCTAAACCACAATTAAAATGCAAACTAATCCTCCCCATGGGCTGATGCATTTCGGCCACATCCTCCCCCTTTGACCACATATTAAATTGTTTTCTCACTCAAAGAACCATGCTTGAAGCCATACCTTGAACCATACCTCACCATACCTTAAGCCATACCTCAAGAACACATTATCTCACCTCATGGAACTCATGGAATGCCTCCAATCTGCACCTCATGGCCGAAGCTCTTCATCACCATGAGCTCCTTCCATTTGTTTCATTTCTCTATAAATAGAATGCCTTGAGGAGCTTGCACCACTTTTAGATCATTTGCTAAGTTTAGGAAACACTCAAAGCTTTTCTTTTCTCTCAAAGTTCTAGTGTTCTTCAAGTTCTTCAAGCTCTTCAAAGTTCTTCATCATCTTCATCTTCTTCTTCCATCTTCAAGTTCATCACACCAAGTAGGGACTTTCTTTCATGTATTCTTTTCTTTAAAGTTCTTGTTTCAAGCTTGATGTTCATAGTTTCTCTTGTCTCTTTTTAGAACTTCTCTTCCATTCCTTTTTCCTTTCCATTTTCGGCCATGGGCCTTTGGGAATGAAGAAATGAGAGCTTGATGATGAGAGTTTCATGATGATGTTCATCACTTGAAACAAACTCTAGAGCTTGATCTTTGTTCTTGAGCAAAAATGTTTTTAGTTTTTCCTTTCTTGAACTCTTGAGAACTTTAGCTTTGATGATGTTTTAAAATGGCTCTATGAACTCAATGATGAGGACTCATGATGTTGGTGTCAATATATCATCAAGATCATGAACTCTAGAGTTCTAAAATGTTCCTTTTTCTTCTTGAAGATTTCGGCCATTTCCTTAAATTTTCTAGGCTTCATGGTTTGTTTTCCTAAAAATGTTATGTTGAATTTTAAGAACTCTAAGCTTGACTTTGCCTTGTTTGGATGAGTTTGGGTTATGGTTTAAATTCCTTTAAAGTCTTGTTAAGAGCTCTAGAAAGATAAAATGAACTTGCATAATTTATTTTATGCTTGCATTCATATTTACATTCTTGCTATGCATCTTTACTTTCTAGCTATCACCTAAGAACATAAAGATTAAAATGGAACTTGTATCATCACTTAATTTAATTCTCGAAACCTTTCTATTTCGGCCTTAAAGTCGATTGTTGTTGGGCCTAGAGCACTAAAATAAAGAATTGAACTTGCATTACCACCTAATTAATTTCTCGAATGCCTATCTATTTCGGCCTTAAAGTCGATTGTTGTTGGGCCAAGAGCACTAAAATAAAGAATTGAACCATGTATATTTACCTTCAAGCTTGCACGTTTAAGTTTATGCCTCGCATATTTACTTTCAAGCTTGCACGTTTAAGTTTATGCCTTGCATATTTAAATTTAAGTCATCACTTTACTTTGTAAGCAAGATTAAAAATGAAAAGCATGAGCACGTTTAGTTTATGTCGAAACTTAAGAACCTAGAGCTCAAAGACTTGCCCATTTCATTCCAAGTTAAAGTTTAATGTGAAGCCATACTTTGAATGCATATTTTCGCCAAAGTAGTGATGATGGACTCATAATGAGTTTTCATCTAGCTACTAGGACCAAAAGTCTATGTTTAAGTTCCCCTCAAAGCTTTACAAATCTTTATAAGGTTATGTCATCACAAGATGTGATTTTATTATCTTTAGGGGATGGAATATGTTTTGGTCAGTGACCTAAGGCTTCTCTTAGCCTTTTGATGAATTAAAGTGTTTTGCAAAGAGTTTTAGAAGTTCTAGATCGATTCCGAGAGAAGCTAGTTAACTTATGAACCTAGAAACGTCAACTTAACTCTCTCATTTAAGTTAAATGTTTTCGGTTCTGATATGATGAGTGTGATGTTGTATGATGATGTCTTGATGTGTTGGAATGTGTGGAAATATCATATGATGATGTAGAAGCGATCCTATGCATGATAGGTAAGAAACTAGCTAACTAGAAATACCGTAAAGCTAGAATTTAACATAGTTTTGACCCATTTGTCTTTGGAACTTATCCAAACTGTTTTAATGGGAACATAATCAGATTTAGATTGTTTAGACATGAAAAACTTGGTAACATTTGGATTAGAATTGAATTCTAGCACCTATGGGGAAACTAGTAGCTAGAAAACCGTAAAAATGCAAATGTAGAACTCTTAGAACATTTACTTTTCTAGATTCTGTCCAGCACCATTACAACATGATAAACATGATTAATAATTAATCCTTAAGCATAGGAATGCCTCATAATTGATTTAGATTTAATATATAGCGCCTTAGTAAAACGGAACC
This sequence comes from Dalbergia cochinchinensis, assembly GCA_031216125.1. Taxonomy (NCBI): domain Eukaryota; kingdom Viridiplantae; phylum Streptophyta; class Magnoliopsida; order Fabales; family Fabaceae; genus Dalbergia; species Dalbergia cochinchinensis. Next base: position 30,269,075 of record CM062371.1, read on the forward strand.
GAGAAAGGGTCTAAAACGTAAGTTCTAGAACCCCGTAAATACAAGTTAGAGATTCTGCCCTATGCTTTTCAGATTTAAGTATGAACATGAGGATTAGGAATGATGATTAATTATGAGCCCTTAGGTGCATAAAAATATGAGCGTCGGATGTTAGAGAATTATATCTCAAGATTAAGACCCGTAAGGGTCAAAGCATAAGCTACCGTAAGGGTAAGCGTTTGAATGTTTTATGATGATGCATGTAGTATGCAAATGATGATGATGATTATTCATATGAGGAATTCATGAGGTTATATGTTAATGTGGCATAAAGCAAATTTGGAAGGAAATTCGGTGTAATGACCGTTGTGCTGCTGAATTTCCGACAAATTTGGGGACTTAAAGAGATTTTGAAAATTAAGGTACTAAGATGGGTTCTAGGATGACATCGGTTCGACCGAGCACCTCCATAGAACTCATGTGACATCGGTACCATTTTACACTCTTAGGTGACACCGGTTCGGCCGAGCACCCCTAAGAGTTTTGCCCCCTAACCCGTACTCAGATAGTCGGGATTTATGATTTATGATACGCTTATCGTTAAGTGGTAAGTAAGAACTAGTGACGACTAGTTAAGGTATGAGCTCATAACCTAGATGTATGACACGTTCTGGGTGACACCGGTTCGGCCGAGCACCCCCAGTTCGATTGTCTTTTAGGGTGGCCCATGAGAAAGAGAAGTTTCATGATTATGATTATGTCACTAAGTTTTGTCCCATATGAATGTTACTATCGCCACTTTATGCCACCAAGTATGATGATGCTTGATGTTATGTTTTATGTATGTGCATTAGGTAGTGCCATGCATACATTTTCTATCATGTTGCATCCATGACATTAAGATCATCCTAAAATGAATGGACCTTGGCTAAAATATATTTTAAAGTTTAAAATGAACCTAATACATGCTCAGTCATTTTGTATAAATAAACCCAAGGTTCCTGAGGACGTAGATGATGACACCTAGGTAGTAGGAGGCCCTACTGAGATTCTTTAGCAAGATTCTCACTCCCTCTATCTCTTTCTTTCCGTCACGTCTTCAGATGGCGACGTTCGTAGTGTTCGTGGACACCCCGACGTGGGAGGTGCACTATGACCCGGCTCACGGGTCATACCATTTTGAGGGGCACGGTGCGGGTTTTCATGTTCGTAGCGCCCTTCGCTCATCCCGTGCACACCCATCGCTTCTCCTCGACTGCACCCTATGGCGACGGCGAGCGGGTTTTTGAGCGCGCACGTACGCATGACGAGAAAGTGCTCCGCATGCACTCCGCAGCCCTAGCCATGCGAGGTCTTCCCGATTACGTGCCCCGGACCTACTTTCCGCAGACCGAACCGTCCGAGGATCCGCCTACCCATCCGTATAACGAGAGCTCGCCCTCTCCACCATTGATGAGGAGGGCGGTGAGGATACCGTGACTCAGCCCGACTTGCACGACGACGGAGATGCGGCCACACCGCGGGGTCACTCTCGATCCCCGTTCCGCCTCTTTACGCCCGAGGAGCTCGCACAGTTTCCCGGATACTTGCCTCGTTCACGAGACGGACGTCAGTAGGAGGTGACGATCGACTGATGGAGTACCCGGTTAGAGCACACACCACTAAGATGGGGATAAACCTTCTTTTGTTTAGAGGTTATCCCATTAGGTGCACTCGGGTAGGGGAGTAGATCATGTTTATGTTTATGTTGTATTTCCTTTCCTGTACTTTCCTTGTACTAAACTAAGTCCCACACTTATAAGTGGGCAAATTATATATATATGAGATGATCTTCCGTGTTACTCATGGTGTGCCTTATGTTATGATGTTGTGAGACATTTGTTTACCATACATGGTTTACCGCTTATCGCATCACGCGGCTCTCACTTTATTTTTCAAAAAAAATTACCCGTATTTTCCGCTAAGTAATTCAAAGATAAATGAGAACTATGAAGTAACAGACTAATGATTAACCTAAATATGTTCTAGAGTATTGGGTTAAAAATTAGGATGTTACAATAGAATGCGTAAAAATTATATATGTTGAGGTAGAAGCCTTTCTATGCATGTTAGGAAAGAAACTAGTCTTACCAATAAACCGTAAAGTTGAGTTTTAGCATAGTTTTGACCCATTTATCTTTAGTTTCTTACCAAACTGTTTTAGTATGATAATAATCAGATTAGGATTGTTTAGATATGAAAAACTTGGTAACATTGGATGTAGGATTGAATTTTAGCACCTATAGAGAAACTAGTAACTAGAAAACCGTAAAAATGCAATTCTAGAACTCTTAGAACATTTAATTTTCTGATTCTGTACAGTGCCCTTACAATGTAGTAAACATGATTTATAATTAGTTCAAAGGCTTAGGAATACTTCATAATTGGTTTAGATTTAATTTATAGCGCTTTAGGTGAAAACGGAATCGAGAAAGGGTCTAAGACGTAGCTTCTAGAACCCTCGTAATCACAAGATGTAATTTCTGCCCTTAAAGTGTAAGGCTGTCCAGATTCATTGACGAACATAATAATTAGTAAGAATTACTAGTTGTGAGCCTATAGGTGCATAAAAAGATAAAAACGGATGATAGCATAATTAGTTTTCAAGATTTAGACCCGTAAGGGTCAAAGCATAAGACACCATAGGCTTAAGAGCATAATGAGCTTTAATGTTTCATGCAAGTGTATGTTTTATTATGAGAACAACTTGAGCATGTGATCTCTTATGAGAGTATATAGTGTTGATGTGTTGATGCTTACGCCATGATGCGTTATGCAAAATTATGATATTATGATGCTTATGATGCATACGATGATTATGATGCCTTATGTTGGTATTGAATGGCTATGCATGCTCTATATGTTTGATGGCATAAAGCAAGTTTGATGGAAATCCGGTGTATGCCGTTACGCTGCCGAATTTCCTATCAAACCTGAGTACTTGAGAAAAAGCTTGCGAAAACTCCTGGGTGACACCGGTTCAGCTGAGCACCCCCAGAACAGATGTGACATAGTACTGAGACGCATTTCTCCCGCTACGGTGAGGAGAGAGCAAATCCGTGAGGGTATTGACTTTGAGCTTGCCAAAGCGGACAATTCACTGTGTACTAGATACCAGTAGAGCGTTTCAAAGAAGGAAATGATCCTAAGATAGGTGATCCAAGAAAGTTATGTATACCCCCTCTATTAGCCCATATTAAATTTAGTGACGACTAGTTAGGATTGAGCTCATTCCTAGGCGATAGGTGAGATGTAGTTTGGTGACCAGATTATCGCCGGGCCGGTGAATCGGTTGGATTTTTTGTGGATATGTTAAGAGGGTGGTCTTTAAGAAAAAAAACTTAAGAGTTTTACTTATGAGAAAGATGTCACATGAGAAGTACTATACCTTTTTGTGCCACGTAGATGATTCATGTTTCCTTATGATATGCCCAAGTATTACGACTTACGTGTTAATGTGCATATGGTATTGTCATGCATTCATCAAATATCTGTTGCATTCATGTCATTAAGACACATACTAAAAGACACCCACTTCGGATAAATGGATTTGAAAAGCCTAAAACCAATCCATATGCATGTGCACCTTTTCATAATTAAAATCGAGGTGGTTGGGGACGACGATGATGACACTTGTGTTAGAGTCGGGAATTCCTACTGAGAATCTTGAATGAGTTTCTCATCCCTTTCTCTTCTTCCATGTCGTCTCTAGACGAGGATTACAACGAGGTTCGTGACTTCTGCTGAGGCTCGTGCTTAAGGATCACACTAGAAGACGGGGCAGCGGGTCAATGCGAGAGCATAGATAACTTAGCTTTTGGGTTGACACTTATCCAACCTCATAGGTGGATAAGGTTGACTTCACATATATGGGCATGTTTGATGTAAATGACGGAACAATGATGTTAGTAGTCTATGTATCTATGAAGATGTGATGATATTATGATTGTTATGTATAATACTATGTTTCATGATTATCAATGGTGTGGTTACTTTTTTCTTGCACGTTATGATTATGACGAACGTTAGGTTAGCGTGCGGCTCGCATTTTGCTTTCAAGATTCAAAAGAAAAATTTATTCGTATTTTCTGCTAAGTATTTTATTGAAAGGTTGTAAGGAATCAGACTAAAAGAGTAATAGACTAATGATTAACCTAAATATGTTCTAGAGTATTGGGTTAAAAATTAGGATGTTACAGGTTTTGTAAAAACATAACACATTACTCTTCGAGAGATTTCTGAAGCTTGTTAATTGATCTTGGTCTTTTCAACACATGTAAGCGTAGGTTTCTGAAGACAAGTTAGAAACTATTTACAACCAAACTTTGATCAAGTTAAACACAACTCTTTAGAAAACCATCTCTTACAAGAGTAAAGGGTAAGGAAAATAATTAAGCTCATCATGTATATCAAGACTCAGCTTATAAAACTAGCATTAAAGCAACAACGTCCTTGTGCTCCTAAAGATACTTGGCCAAGACTAATCACATAACACGTGTAAGCTAATATCCAGTGTAAATGAATAAACATGTCAAAGCATATGCATTCAAGATAAGAAGCAAACATTTGACAGAGATATATGTCATTAGCTGAGCTTAGATAGAGTATTGATATGATTCAAAGCTTAAGATAAAAACAAAACATGAAGCATGATAAATATATATGCCCTAAACATATGAGCTAAGGAAGATATACAAAAAAGAGGTTATGATAAAGGAAGAAACAAATTATATAAAAAACATAGCAATCATTTAGAGATATACAGAAGAAAACTAAAAACATGCTAAATAAAAAAAAAATTTGGGCTACCCCTTAGCATTTTTTCTTCCTGAGTATCTCAACATCACTTTCATATCTCATTTTACCACAGCTTTCATAAGCATGGCTCCCCCTTAATCTCTTTTGGCACAGATTTTCTTCAAACTAGACTTCTCCCCCTTTTGGCATCATCAAAAAGGAGATGTGCCAAGAAACACATGCTGCATCCACTAAAACATCTAAAGTTATAGATCTTCCATCTGTCTTAGTTGAGCACCATGTGCTGATAGAGTTGCTTCAAATCTGTCCTGTCTAGAAAAAATCTCTCTTAGATTTCATAGGATGACTTGATAACCTACTGAAGTTTCTGTTGAGAATGGAGGTGGCAGATTGATAAGCGCAGGAGGCGATTGGGAAGCGACTACGGAATGTTTAGAGAATGCAGTGTCCCCTGATCTAGATGGGTTATCCCTAGTATCATTTTGCACATCAGGAGGAGGTGAGGATGGTTGTCCATGAGCATCTCCAAATGTGGCAGAGATGGAAGCAGAGACTGCGGGAACAGTGATAGGCTCAACAATGTCAGCATTTAACATATGAGCTAAGGAAGGAGCAGGAAAGTCTTGTGTAGGAGTAGAAAAGTCAGAAACATTCTGACCTAATGTAGTAGCACCAGCATCCAGGACAGCAGGTGCTTGACCTTCAGAAATTCTATTCTATTCTTCTTCAACTAGAAAAGATATGGATGGAAGAGGGAGGCAGTGATACAAATAGAACAAGAGCAGAACAAGTTGCATAGGCCTCCTCATCTGGTTCTTCAATAATGGGCTCCATCTGAGGCTCTTCAGGTATGGGTATAGACATAGCGCACAGTCTGGCTTTTTCACTGCTGAAGAGATTTCCTCTTCTTTGGATGATGATGTTGTAGCTCATTCTTCTTCAGCTTCTTCTTCTTCTTCTTTATTGTCGTTCAGCACAGTTACATGATATCCTTCCTCCTGAAATTTTTTAACTTCTACCCATAGAATAGTAATACTTGATACACTTTTGTGCATCTTTTTGCATCTTAGCTCAATCTCTTTTCTACTGATAAGCTTTTCAGGTTTGGTTACAGCTCTTGATGCTTGAATGCCTGCCTCATCTCTTCTTTTTGTTCTCTTTTCATGATGTTGGATTAAGGGAACATCATTTTCATCAGATTCACTTTCATGAAGGATGAGTTTTTTTCGCCTTTAGCCTTTTCTTGGTTGGACCAAGACTTCTGAGAGGCCTTTTCGAGCTTGTTCACCTCTTATTCCATGGCTTTGCCTTGTGGGCTCTGCTATTTAGAAGGTTGGCCTCTTCCTCGAGGTTTTGAAAGAGGAAGGTGTGAAGATGCTTTCTTCATACCTTTCAGTGTCAATAGGAAAGTCCAACTATTGAAGCACCTTTGTCAGAAGCATCCCATAAGGAACGCTCACAGTCCTTCGAGTTTCCTTTGTTATGGCACTCATCATATAGTCAAGAATGAGCATAGGCAGGTTCACTTTCCCTTTTCCCATTAGGCAATACAAAAGCATGCAATCCATTCTAACGAGAACATCTATGCTACCAATATGTGGAAAGATAGAAAACTGGACTACTGTGTATACTTTCCTTGCCTTAACGCTTAACATAGTTGTGGTAATCTCACTAGGCTTTGTGGATGATGGAGTCAATGAGATACCTAGACACATCTCCTTCATTTACACTAAGAGATTTGGCCCAGTCGAGTGAGGATTTACAGATGATCCCTTCACATGGAGCTTAATGATTTTGGCAAGCCCAGAAGCTATGATTTTGATGGAGCAATCTCTTATCATGCCCCTGACTTGGGATGGTGATGGTCTCTTAAGATGGGAATAAAAAGCATTAACTAATCAGGGAAAGATGAGTTCATTCGTTTCCAGAAAATCCTCCCACTTTGGAAAGTAAAGACTTCATTAAGTATGGTGACTTCTTCATGTAGGTCTTTACACAAAGACTTTTCAGGTGCCATCTTTCTGGACATGAAGAATCTTTCAAAGCGATCTTGTATACCAGCATCAGTAAACATGGGCAAGGATGTTTTTGCTAGGCAGATTGAGCCATATTCTTTTCTTTTTCCATTGAAGGGAAAAAAAGGTATATTTGAGAAGATGAGGTTGAAAGAAAGGACACAAGAAGGGTTAAAGAAGAAGGAAAGAATACAGTTCAAAGATGGAGATGAGCAATTATAGAAACAAGAATAAGGCTTTGAAGAAAGATTGTTGTGGAGTAGAAAAAGAAAAGTTGAGGTTATAGAGAGATGTATATATATATGAAACGGTCAAGTGTATGAGGTTGAAGGTTAAAGAAAAGGAAAGTGACTTGTTCAAGAAGATGATGGTTAAGAGCAAGGTGAGACGTGGGGATTCAAAGAGATATAACGTGACAGAAGGCGAAGCAACATGGGAGAGAGAAACTTTAACATAGTAGGTAAAAACTCCCTCCTTTTCATTATTCTTCCAAAAAGAGAGTTTTCTGACTCTTGATTCACTTTCTGAATGAGTTACTTTCTGACTTACTGAGAACCTTCGTATCTCATCCTCGATTCTTCTTCCTGCTCTGGATTCAATATTCCTATATAACTGTCATTATCTGATCCTCAAAAACTTCTTTCTGATCAGATAAATTTTTTTTGAACATACCTTCTACTTTCTGATCAACCCGTCTTCAAACAGAACAAACTGATTCCTTTTTGATCTTGTAAACTGATATACCATTCCTCACAGAAATCTGTGCACTGATTCCTTTTTGATCTTGTAAACTGATATACCATTCCTCATAGAGATCTGTGGTCTTGTAAACTGACTTCTGAAAAACATGCTGGTAAACTTGATTTTGCATACTAATCTTTTGATGTTCTTGCAAACTGATAAGCAGAGTCTTCAGGAGGATATATACTCTAATAACTTCTGATTGCTTTAATTGATCTTCAGAAAGAAGTAGTAGAGAGAGAGTACCCAAAGATATTTTATGCAAAAATGCTTATGCATATGTAAAAACTAAAGAAAAACTTTCAAAGCCAGAAAACATGCAAGAGATTTTTAGTCATAGATATTGTGAATACATCTTGATACAAGATCTTCAGTAGACATTTCTATTTTCTAAGCATATCCATTTTAAAAGAAGATAACGTGAAGAAGGAGTTTTACCAAAAACAAACTAGGATTTTGAGAGCTGAATAGATCCTTGCAAAGATAAATAGCACAGCATTATCTCAGAGGATAAGAAGGAGAATTACCTCAAGATATGGTCTTGCAACTGATTCCTTATCCGCAGCATCTAGGTTCAAAGATCTTAGCATGCTTAGTCCTTTTCTTTTTAGTCATTTTCCCTTGTATGGATATGCTTGCCCTGATGATATTAGATTTGTCCAGATAGTGCTTGAGCTTCCGCTTAGTATGAATGATGAGGTTTTGACTATGATGAGAAATTTGCCTTTCTTTTGAGCTTGGTTAGCATATTCAGCATAGCTTCTATCCAACTTTAACAACTCAAAGCTTTTTCAACATATATAGGTGCAAAGGTGGTGATGAAAGCATAGTTGAAGAAAAACCAGGGGATGACTTGGTCTTTATACCCTTGGGGATACTCTAAGAATTTTAACAATAGAAGATTATCTTTAAAACAGAAACTTTCGTGAAGTTACTATACATTTAGATCTTCCAGCTTCTATGTTGTCTTCAAACTGCTCATGTCGTATTTCAGAAAGATTACTTTCTGATCATCTTGAATAGTCTGAGCATACTTTCTGAAAAACTGAGGTTCTGGAGCCTACTTTCTGAAGCTTCAGCTTTCACCTGCTAGCTTTCTAGAGATATCTTGAGATAAAAATTCTCAGGACTTGTTCAGGATGATTAAGATTATTAACAAAGTCTTCCTTAGGCTATTCATCATCATCATACATGAGAGACTCTTGAGAGGATTATTTCTCAGGAATTGTGATGACTTCGCAAGTTCCAAAACATGATATAAAGAATGATCATCGTTAGTATGTTTGTTGGAATTTCATTCAAAGAGATTTTTTAGATATACCTGTAGAAGGAATATTGATTTTGGTACCCAGACTTTCATGGGTCCTTTTCAGTTAGCTTCAGAGAAAGAGATTTTTCAACCTTTCTAAAGGAATTCCTTTTTAGGATACATTTATTGTAAAGGTATCTCTTTAAAGATGAAGTTGCATAGGTCTTTCTTCTTCTGTTTCACTTGTATATCGCAGTCTAGTTTTCGGAAATAATAGATGCTGACCGTTTTTGTAACGCCCCAATTTTTACTGTCATTAGAAATTACTCAATTACCGAATTACCGTAGGTAATTATTACATAAGATTTGAGGCCGAACAATCCTCAATAAAGGAATATAACATTAGAAGAGAGGTTAGGAACGATTCATGCGAGAGTCGCAAATCCCGAATTTCTGTATGTATAAAATGACCAAAATGCCCCTGAAGTTCTTTTACTCAGAAAATGAGGATCGTGGGCCCCACCTATTCTCAAGGGGATATTTTGAGGATAATAAGGGATTGTTTGTGTTATGTGTGTTAATAGAGCAGAAGGATCTCAATTTTGAGTTTCGACGTGAAATGACCAAAACGCCAAGGGTCGCTTTTTAACTCCGATGTGCGTGCTGACTGAGCCCGAACCTCACTAAAATGTTTTAAAATGTGTTTTTAAGCCATGATTAACCATTGGTTAAACTCGGGTGGCCTCGGGCAGTTTTTAAGTGAAAGTACCATTTTGCCCCTGTTTTTGGGCAGTTTTGCGAATTTCGGGATTTTTGATTCGTATACCGAAACCTAAGCAATATTAGGCTCAAATTAAAGCTTATTAAATTCTAAATATTAATCTAGAGTCAAAATTATGTATTTAGATTGATTAGAACCCAAAATTGCTCAAAAACACCAAAATTGCTTACTAATTCACTTAAACCCTTAACCGTAAATTCTCTAAATTACATGAATACCTTGCCTACACCTAAATAATGCATGGAACAAACAAATTTCACTTCTTTGGGCTGTAATGGACGAAATTATTGATGCCATTATGCAGCTGAATTATTGCCAAAAGTTGCACTAAAACAAAATGCCAAAATGTCACCATAAGAGACATAATTCCTTAATTTTATACAACTTTGTCTAAAATGATTTTTCCTCCTTTATTTCTCCTGCAAAATTCCGTCCACTACCTCATCATTTTGGCCAATTAGAAGCCTCAAAATCTTCTATAAATAGGCTTGCTTGAGTGGTCTTGGAATGCTTGGTTCATAACTAGTTTTTAGGAGCACCAAAATCTTTCTTTCTTCCTCCTCTTTGGCTGAATTCTTTCTTCAATTTTTTCAAAGAGATTTTGTTTCATTTCACTTCAAGAAACCAAGTTCTCTTCCTCTTCTTCAACTCAGATTAGGTAGGGAGTAGTTTCTAAATTTATTTCTATGCTTTGAGGAGTTGTGTTTTTAGCTCAAAATGATGAAATTATGAACTTACCTTAGCTTTTCATTTTGGTTTTCCTCTTCAATTTTTCTTTAACCAATTCAACCATATGGCCTAGGTGGAACTAAGATGATGGCTTGATGATGAGGACCTTGAGGGTGGGTTGTAAATCCATCACAAGTTAGGCCTCTAAAGCTTGAAAATTCCACTTGATGCAAAACTTTAAAGAATAATGCTTTATGATGCTAAAACAAAGATTTTTAGTTTAGAACTTAAAAGATGTATTTTCCTTTTATGTTTTATTTCTTGTTAAGATATGTATTGGGTTGAATTTATAATTCTTTTAAAGTCTTGAAGGAGCTCTAGTAAAGAAACAAAATGAATTTGCATCCATGATTAAGTTTATGCTTTGCATAACCATATTTACCTTCTATGTCATCACTAAATTTTCAAGAATGAATAAATGAACTTGCATTTCTCATGTTTAAATTCCAAGCTTGTATTTCATGTTTATGTTTCAAGTCATCACTTAATCTTTCAAGATAATAAAGAAGTTGCATCTCATATTTAATTTATGCTCTCACTATATTTTATAATGGCTAAAAGAATCAACGCATGGCATGTTTATTTCATGCCACCACCTAAAGATCCTAGAGCTCAAAGACTTGCCCATGTATCACAAGCAAAGAAATATGATTATTGGAGTTAAAGAATTTATTCTTTAAAAAGTCTTGAGATTGGAGCTTAAAAAGATGTAATAATAATTCTCTTCTCCTCTATCTGGTCTGTGCGGACTACCGCCTCCGATTTCTTAATATTCTCTTCTCCCTCATCGTCCCGTATGGATTACCGCCGCTCCAGTTTCTTGTATCATGTTTATATTTCAAGTTCTTGCATCATGTTTAATTTTCAAGTCATCACCCTAAATCTTAAAGATAAAGAAATGGAATTGCATATCATGTTTATAATTCCAAGCTATCACCTTATAAAGATAAGATTAAAATAAGGTTGCATAGCACGTTTATAATTCTAAGATGTCACCTAAATCTCTAAAGCTCAAGACTTACTCCTTTTATCTTAAGTGAGAATTTTAATTGTGAAGATCCTCCCAAATTTGACAAAAGAACTAGTTTCTAAATGAGTTTTAAGGCTTTGCAAGGATTTTACAGGGAACTAGTATTTTATATGCACTTAAAATATGATTCTATGTAATTGCATGAGGTTCATGATTCGCCAATCGATCCGAGTTTAGTATCAATGTGTGATAATGATTTGATATGATTGAAGTTGTGATAATTATGGTTTATTGTTAAGAGAATGATTCATAATTGGTTTAGTAACTAATTAGTTCTATAATTGATAATTCTATGTAAGGATTGGATGCTTATTAAGTACTTGATATCATTGAATGATTTCCTGGCTTACATGTTATAGTTCTTTGTTGCAAATAATGAGAATGCTTATACATGAAATGTTCTTTATTATGTAAAATTTACCTTTGTTGCTAGAAGAAAGTGTATCATTGTAAATGTAATTTGGAAAGGTTCTGGCTAAGGAAAGACTTGGTATTTAAGCGTGTCCATTGTAACCCACCTCTCTTTCCTGGGAATCTCCCATATGCATGATTACAGTTGATATATATTATTCTAGCTTAAGACTATAAATGAGAAAATGTTATGATGTTTATGAATTGTATTGTGATATAACATGCAAAGATTTAATGGTGACTTAAACTTATAAGAAAATGATCCTTTGGAACCATCAGACTATAGGTGGTGAAAAGGTGATTTTAGCCCCCTAACCCGTTCTCTCAAAAGGGTCAAGTCGGGACTTTAGCTTATCAAAAGGGATAAGTATATGCTAGTGACGACTAGTAAAGTATGAGCTCATAACCTAAATTACTCCCAAAAGGGTGGAGTATAGGGTGGCCTAAGGAAAATAATGATGATGATAAGATTTTAAGTCACCTAAGGCACTAAAGAAATGAAATATGTGCACTATGTCCACGTGTAGCTAATATTATATGACGTTCTTTTATGCATGTTATTTGATAATGATGATGAGCAAAATGATGTAATGATAAAGGAAAAGTTCATTGTAAATATGACATGTTAAGATTATGATGCATTATAAGACGCATGATTAAAAATTGACGAACCTCGGTTAAGTATTGGTCCGAACTTAAAATGAATCTTTGCATGCTCACTATTTTAGAATAATCCCGAGGTTCCTGGGGACTTTGATGATGACATCAGTAGAAGGAGGTACTCATCGAGAATTCTTTAGCAAGATTCTCACTCCTTTTCTTTATTTCCGTCATTGTCTCCAGATTCAGATGGCGACATTCGTCTGCTCGTTGATACCCCTACTTGGGAATTTCACTATGATCCGGTGCATCGCTCGTATCATTTTGAAGGGAGGTGCGCAGTTCGTGTTTTTATTTACATAGGTCGTCCATTTGCACATCCTGTCCCTAGTTATCGATTTTCTCCTACTTCTCCCTATGGCGATGAAATGGTTTTCGAACATGCACGTCCACTTGATGAAAGGATGTTACGTTCTTATCCCGCTTCATCTGCTGTCCATGGATTTCTAGAGTATGTTCCCGAGACGAGATATTCTGAAACTGATCCTTCAGAGGACACTCCTACTCATGTATATTCTGAGAGCTCTGCTCCTACTCCCACACGGGTAAGAGAGGGTAGTGAGGAAACAGTTGTTCAGCCGAGGTTAGCAAGAAGGCCGTCCATGCAACCCCAGCCTGGTGCATCTCGTGTGTCCCCTCCCGAGGGAGCTCATCAGTGGATCGGATTTATTCCCCCATTTCCAGGATAGTGGCCATAGAGGGTTCTTAGTAGATTTATGTGTGATCATGCACCCTAGTTTTAGGATAACCTTCCCGGCTTATGGAGTTATCTAGTTTAGGGGCATGTATTTCCTTAAGTATATTTTCTTTTATGGGTTTGCATAAGATAATGATGTATGAACATAACCCACCCTTTGAGTGAGGTTATTGTATGTAAATATATGCTATAATGTGCTTATGGATGTTATATGATGGAGCCTAAGTGATATGATGTGATATATTCTTAAACGTCTTATTATACTCCGCTTACTCATTCACGTTGTACTCGGCTCACGTTTTCAATTATGTGTTTAAAAAGAAAAATGGCTCGTAATTTCACTAAGTATTTTCAAATTATGAAGAAAGAACCAAAGCAAGGAGTAAAGTCTAGTCATTAATCAGATTCAACCTAGGTGTATCTGGTTAATTACTAGGGTGTTACATTTTGGTATCGAGCGATTCGATTCTCATGGAGCCTGAGGATTGGACTAGCTATGCTTCTAAAGCATAATACGTTAGTGACGTCATGTGTAGATGTTTATCATTAGGATGAGCTTGAGGATTAGAAATACATGCTACTGTATGTTGAAAGTGCCATGGTAACTTGCTCACTTTGCATGGAATATTGGGCCTGATCACCTCAGTGTTGCTGTTTTGTGTGTATAGGGACCAATGGCACGTCGACAACAGACTAGGAGCGCAAAGATGTAATAATCAAGACAACGAGACAGCCGAAGCACTCCGCGACATAGCAAGGACCATGAGAATGATGATGGAACGAATGGATTAGGATCGTCAAGCCAATATGAATCGGGGACATGAGATTCCTGAACATCCCTGTTTCGGGGAGTTTCGTAAAGCAAACCAACCAGTTTTCAAGGGGACACTGAATCCAAATATTGCAGATGAATGGATTCGGAATATTGAGAAGGTCTTTGCTGTAGTCCCATGCTCGGAGGAGCAAAAGGTCACCTTCGCTACTCATATGCTTGAGGGTGATGCCAGTTTTTGGTGGATAGGTGTTCGAAGACTCCTGGAGACGACCGACGTGGACATTGATTGGGAACTATTCAAGGTCCATTTTTACGAAAAGTACTTTCCAGAGTCAGTTAGAAATGCCAAGGACATTGAATTCATGCAACTTGTCCAGGGGAATATGAATGTGGCCCAAGATAATCGCTGATTTGAAGAACTCATTAAGTTCTCAAGAATGTACCAAGGAAATCCTGATGAGTACTAGAAATGCATTAAATACGAGTCAGGGTTGAAGGTGGAACTTAATGTGGCAGTTGCACATTTGGAGATTAGGGATTTCTCTACCCTAGTTAACAAATGTCGGATTATTGAAGAAGGTCAGAGGAAACTAAACACCCCAAAGTCAGATAATATTACCAAAAAGTTGACACCTCAAGGTCATAGCTCAAGAGGCAGAATCGACCTCCATTTCCCCTTCAATCAAGACCACAAGGGACACAAAGAAATTTTCAACAAGGAAGGCCAAACAACAACAACCGCTATAATAACAACCGCTACAACAATAACCCCAGTAACAATCACAACAACAACAACAACAATAAAGGGAAAGCACCACAAAGAGGTCCAGCAGTACCTCCACGGCCTGCGCCAACCATGGAATGTCCCAAGTGCGGCAAGAATCATGGGAGCATGCCATGTCGAGCCGGAACAAACGTGTGCTATCGGTGTGGAAAACCAGGTCATTACTCCCGAGAATGCACGGAAAGGAACCCGCCAAGCCCCAATCCCAAGCCGCAATACCAGGGAAGGGTATTTACTATTAATGCTGAAGAAACAACGAAGTCACGAAATCTCGTGGAAGGTAAGGGTAATATGCATGGTAAAGACTTAATTGTACTATATGATTCTGGCGCTTCTCATTCTTTTATCTCCCATTCATGTGTTAAAAGCCTTAATTTACCTATGACTGAGCTTCCTTTTGACCTTATTGTTTCTACCCATTTGGAAAACCCGTTAGGACTTGTAAATGTTGTTTAGATTGTAGTTTTATTATAGATAATAGATCCTTTGTTTTAGATCTTATTTGCTTACCCATGCGAGGTTTAGATGTGATTCTTGGCATGGATTGGCTTGAGGCCAACCGTGTACAGTTAAACTATTATGAGAAAACCATCATTTTTGTTCCTGCTCCTATTGAACCTAAGAAACCCATAAGTCTTTACATAAGCTTCTTTGTGGGAAATGGACTGTGGTAAGGGTGAGAGTAAAGGTTACATTTTCTTAGCCGCTAGTGATGTAGACTTTGAGCAAAGTATCGATGAGATACCAATAGTAAGAAATTATCCTGAAGTATTTCCAGATGAGATAGCAGAGTTTCCGCCCAAGAGAGAGATAGAGTTTTCCTTAGAATTGCTTAGTTTGCGGGACCTATATCCATAGCCCCATACAGGATGTCCCCATTAGAATTGACCGAGTTAAAAACTCAATTGGAAGATTTATTGGAGAAAAAGTTTGTTAGGCCTAGTGCATCACCTTGGGGAGCCCTGTGTTGTTTGTAAAGAAAAAGGATGGGAGTATGAGGATGTGTGTAGATTATAGGCGTTGAATAAAGTAACGGTGAAAAACAAGTATCCTCTGCCTAGGATCGATGATTTGATGGACCAACTGAAAGGTGCGGTAGTGTTTTCTAAGATAGATTTGAGGTCAGGCTACCATCAAATTAGAGTGAGAGATGAAGACATACCTAAAACGGCCTTTCACACTCGATACGGCCATTTTGAGTTTGCAGTAATGTCCTTTGGGTTAACCAATGCTCCAGCTATTTTTATGGATTACATGAATAGGATCTTTCGACCCTATTTAGATCAGTTTGCAGTTGTCTTTATAGATGACATTCTCATATATTCTAAGACCCATGAAGAGCATGAATGCCACCTGACCATAGTACTGGAGATCTTGAAGGAAAAGAAACTATATGCCAAGATTTCCAAGTGTGAGTTTTGGTTGGATAAGGTGCAATTTTTAGGGCATGTAGTATCTAAGAAAGGAACTGCTGTAGATCCTAGTAAGGTAGAAGCGGTAGTAAACTGGGAAAGACCAATCATGGTAACTGAAGTAAGGAGCTTTTTGGGTTTAGCCGGTTATTACCGTCAATTTATCAAGGGATTTTCCCATATTTCCCTACCTTTGACCAAGCTGACTAGGAAGAACACCCCTTTTTCATGGATCCTGGAGTGTGAAAAGAGCTTTCAAGAGTTAAAACACAAGCTAACCTCGACCCCTGTTTTAGTGTTACCCGACCCCAATGTGCCTTTCGAGGTGTATTGTGATGCTTCAAAAAAGGGTTTAGGTTGTGTATTGATGCAAGATAGGCAAGTGGTGGCCTATGCATCAAGACAACTCAAGCCACATGAGGCAAACTGTAACGCCCGGGGATTGCGAAGTCGGGGAGTGATCGCCGGTGCAAAGAGGCACGGACAAGGAGCGGCTCCTGGCAGACTTCGAAAGCGGAGGGGTACATGAATGAACCGATTACACACCCGAATGAGAGGGATCCTAAGACTGTATAGGTATGGGACTATACAGTTGAGGAGGGCTTATATGAATTGATTTGTACTACCTATACCAACAAGATGCATCTTCTTTTCGGTAGTCCAAACTAAAAAGAACTTCACAGTTAAGCGTGCTTGACTTGGAGCA
Source organism: Dalbergia cochinchinensis (assembly GCA_031216125.1). Lineage (NCBI taxonomy): Eukaryota > Viridiplantae > Streptophyta > Magnoliopsida > Fabales > Fabaceae > Dalbergia > Dalbergia cochinchinensis. Next base: position 30,285,841 of record CM062371.1, read on the forward strand.
ATTTTGGGATGGGTGACCTCCTGGGAAGTTTTCCTCGGAAGCGTGCGAGTGAGGACAAAGCACGCTGAAAAGACCCGTGTTGGTTTGTAGGACGATCGTCAATCCATAAAGCGGCAGGATGTTACAAATGGTATCGAGCCTGCACCTCTCCCAAGACGGTGTGGTTCGGAACGAACCAAAGTGAAGTCAGTGGGCATGTAACGCCCGGGGATTGCGAAGTCGGGGAGTGATCGCCGGTGCAAAGAGGCACGGACAAGGAGCGGCTCCTGGCAGACTTCGAAGCGGAGGTACATGAATGAACCGATTACACCCGAATGAGAGGGATCCTAAGGCTGTATAGGTATGGGACTATACAGTTGAGGAGGGCTTATATGAATTGATTTGTACTACCTATACCAACAAGATGCATCTTCTTTTCGGTAGTCCAAACTAAAAAGAACTTCACAGTTAAGCGTGCTTGACTTGGAGCAATTTTGGGATGGGTGACCTCCTGGGAAGTTTTCCTCGGAAGCGTGCGAGTGAGGACAAAGCACGCTGAAAAGACCCGTGTTGGTTTGTAGGGACGATCGTCAATCCATAAAGCAGCAGGGGATGTTACAAATGGTATCAGAGCCTGCACCTCTCCCAGTACGGTGTGGTTCGGGGACGAACCAGGCGGAAGCTGGTGGGCATGTAACGCCCGGGGATTGCGAAGTCGGGGAGTGATCGCCGGTGCAAAGAGGCACGGACAAGGAGCGGCTCCTGGCAGACTTCGAAAGCGGAGGGGTACATGAATGAACCGATTACACACCCGAATGAGAGGGATCCTAAGACTGTATAGGTATGGGACTATACAGTTGAGGAGGGCTTATATGAATTGATTTGTACTACCTATACCAACAAGATGCATCTTCTTTTCGGTAGTCCAAACTAAAAAGAACTTCACAGTTAAGCGTGCTTGACTTGGAGCAATTTTGGGATGGGTGACCTCCTGGGAAGTTTTCCTCGGAAGCGTGCGAGTGAGGACAAAGCACGCTGAAAAGACCCGTGTTGGTTTGTAGGGACAGTCGTCAATCCATAAAGCAGCAGGGGATGTTACACAAACTACCCTACCCATGACCTTGAGTTAGCTGCCGTCGTGTTTGCTCTAAAGATTTGGAGACACCATTTATATGGAGTTAAGTTTGAGGTGTTTTCCGATCACAAGAGTTTGAAATATCTCTTTGATCAAAAAGAGCTAAACATGAGGCAAAGGCGATGGATGGAGTTCTTGAAAGATTATGATTTTGGATTGAACTACCATCCAGGTAAAGCTAATGTAGTAGCTGATGCTTTGAGTAGGAAGTCCTTACAAGTGTCCCATTTGATAGTGAAGGAGGTTGAATTGATTGAGCAATTTAGGGACTTAAACCTAGGAATGACTTTGACCACTAAGGGCATCAGAGCTTGTCATCTTAGAGTGACAAGTAAGTTCAAAGAAAGGATTGTTCAAGCTCAAGGGGACGATGCTGAGTTTCAAGAGACTTTATGTAACACCCCGATTTTTCTGTCCGAGGGAAATGACCAAAATGCCCCTGAGGTCATTTCCTGACCCGAACTCGAGGGTAACCAACTCGGTCATCCTCGAAGGGTCAACTCAATGTTTGAAGGGGATTGAATGGCCTTTGAATGCTTTCGGAAGCGAAAATTTCGTTTCCGCAGCTTTAGTCAAAATGACCAAAATACCCCTATAGCGTTTTTACGCGGGTAAAGGTGCCGTTTGAGCCCGGAACTTTCCCCAGAGGTTTAAAAACATGTTTTCATGTGCCTAGAGGTCTCTGTTCAAGTCCCGGTGGTCCCGGGCAGTTTTAGTGCAAAATTACGATTTTGCCCCTAGAATAGTGTTTTTGAGCTTAATGACGTAATTAAGCAAACCTAAGCAATATTAGGCTCTAAACAAAGATTAATTTATTTCCCTAATTAATCTAGAGTCAAAATAATTTATTAAAGTTAATTAGAACCTAAAATTGCTTAGATTAAACTTAAATCCCTTTTTAGAACTCAAGATTCCTAGTCTTGGAATCTTGAATAGTGTTTTCTCTCCAATTCCTTAAATCAAGGAAATGTGTCTAGAGTTGTTTAGACTCTAAATTGAGGATTTAACTCTCTAATGGTGCAAGACCACTCCTTAATTATGTCTAGACCACCTTAATTACCCATTTCCCTTACCTAAACACTTTCTTACAAATTCCTAATCTTAAGCATAATCAAAGATACACCTAAACACAACTCTAAACCACAATTAAAATGCAAACTAATCCTCCCCATGCATGATGAAGTTTCGGCCAGACCTCATCCCCATTGGCCACATGTTTAATTGTTTTCTCACTCAAAGAACCATGCTTGAGGCCATACCTTGAACCATACCTCACCATACCTTAAGCCATACCTCACCATGCCTCAAGAACACATTATCTCACCTCATGGAACACATGGAACCCTCCAATTCTGCACCTCTTGGCCGAAAATGCATCAGCCCACATACACCCTCCATTTGTTTCATTTCTCTATAAATAGAATGCCTTGAGGAGCTTGCACCACTTTTAGATCATTTGCTAAGTTTAGGAGCACTCAAAGCTTTTCTTTTCTCTCAAAAGTTCTTGTGTTCTTCAAGTTCTTCAAGCTCTTCAAAGTTCTTCATCACCTTCATCTTCTTCTTCCATCTTCAAGTTCATCACACCAAGTAGGGATTTTCTTTCATGTATTCTTTCTTTAAAGTTCTTGTTCTAAGCTTAATGTTCATAGTTTCTCTTGATTCTTTTTAGAACTTCTTTTTCTTTCCTTTACCTTTTCATTTTCGGCCATGGGCCTTGGAGAACAAAGGAATGAGAGCTTGATGATGAGAGTTTCATGATGATGTTCATCACTTGAAACAAACTCTAGAGCTTGATTTTTGTTCTTGAGCAAAAGTGTTTCTAGATTTTCCTTTCTTGAACTTTTGAGAACTTTAACTTTGATGGTGTTTTAAAATGGCTCTATGAACTCAATGATGAGGACTCATGATGTTGGTGTTAATATATCATCAAGGTCATGAACTCTAGAGTTTTAAAATGCACTTTTCTCTTCTTGGAGATTTCGGCCATTTCCTTGAGATTTTCTAAGTTTCATAGTTTGATTCCCAAAGATACTATGTTGAGTTCTAAGAACTCCAAGCTTGACTTTACCTTGTTTGAATGAGTTTGGGTTAAGGTTTAAATTCCTTTAAAGTCGTGTTAAGAGCTCTGGAAGGATAAAATGAACTTGCATAATTTATTTTATGCTTGCATTCATATTTACATTCTTGCTATGCATCTTTATTTTCAAGCTATCACCTAAGAACATAAAGATTAAAATGGAACTTGCATCTTCACTTAATTTAATTCTCGAAGCCTTTCTATTTCGGCCTTAAAGTCGATTGTTGTTGGGCCTAGAGCACTAAAATAAAGAATTGAACTTGCATTATCACCTAATTAATTTCTCGAATGCCTATCTATTTCGGCCTTAAAGTCGATTGTTGTTGGGCCAAGAGCACTAAAATAAAGAATTGAATCTTGCATATTTACTTTCAAGCTTGCACGTTTAAGATTATGCTTCGCATATTTACTTTCAAGCTTGCACGTTTAAATTATGCCTTGCATATTTAATTTCAAGTCATCACTTTACTTTGAAAGCAAGATTAAAAATGAAGAGCATGAGCACGTTTAGTTTATGTCGTAACTTAAGAACCTAGAGCTCAAAGACTTGCCCATTTCATTCCAAGATAAAGTTAAATGTGAATGTATTCCTTGAATGCATAATTTCGGCCAAGTAGTGATGATGGACTTGCAATGAGTTTTCATCTAGCTACTAGGACCAATAGCCTATGTTTTAAGTGCTCCTTAAAGTTTTACAATTCTTTATAAGGTTATGTCATTATAAGTTGTGATTCCAATCTCTTTTAGGGGATGGAATATGTTTTGGTCAGTGACCTAAGGCTTCACTTAGCCTCTTGATGAATTAAAAATGTTTTGCAAAGAGTTTTAGAAATTCTAAATTGATTCCAAGAGAAACTAGTTAACTTATGTACCTAGAAATGTCAATTTAATTCTCTTATTGAGGCAAGATGTTTTCGGTTCTGATGTGATGAATGTGATGCTGTATGATGATGTTTTAATGTGTTGGAATGTGTGAAAATATCATATGATGATGTAGAAGCGATCCTATGCATGATAGGTAAGAAACTAGCTAACTAGAAATACCGTAAAGCTAGAATTTAACATAGTTTTGACCCATTTGTTTATGGAACTAATCCAAACTGTTTTAATGGGGACATAATCAGATTTAGATTGATTAGACATGAAAAACTTGGTATCATTTGAGTTAGAATTGAATTCTAGCACCTATGGGAAAACTAGTAACTAGAAAACCGTAAAAAATGCAAATGTAGAACTCTTAGAACATTTAATTTTCTGGATTCTGTCCAGCACCCTTACAACATGATAAACATGATTAATAATTAGTCCTTAAGCATAGGAATGCCTCATAATTGATCTAGATTTAATCCATAGCTTTAGTAAAAACGGAACCAAGAAAGGGTCTAAAACGTAAGTTCTAGAACCCCGTATTCACATGTTAGGATTTCCACCCTATGCTATTCAGATTTAAAAGTAAAATGAGAGGATTATGAATGATGTTTAATTATGAGCCTTAGGTGCTTAAAATATGAACGACGGGTGTAGAGAACTATATCTCAAGATTAAGACCCGTAAGGGTCAAAGCATAAACTACCGTAAGGGTAAGCGTTTGGATGATTTATGATGATGCATGAAGTATGCTAATAATGATGATGTTATTCATATGAGGAACTTATGAGATTATATGTTAATGTGGCATAAAGCAAATTTGGAAGGAAATTCGGTGTAATGACCGTTTTGGTAGCCGAATTTCCGACAAATTTGGGGACTTAAAGAGATTTTGAAAATTAAGGTACTAAGATGGGTTCTAGGATGACACCGGTTCGGCCGAACACCTCCATAGAACTCATGTGATATCGGTACCATTTTATACTCTTAGGTGACACCGGTTCGGCCGAGCACCCCTAAGAGTTTTGCCCCCTAACCCGTACTCAGATAGTCGGGATTTATGATACGCTTATCATTAAGTGGTAAGTAAGAACTAGTGACGACTAGTTAAGGTATGAGCTCATAACCTAGATGTATGACACGTTCTGGGTGACACCGGTTCGGCCGAGCACCCGATTCGATTGTCTTTTAGGGTGGCCCATGAGGAAGAGAAGTTCATGATTATGATTATGTCACTAAGTTTTGTCCCATATGAATGTTACTATTGCCACTTTATGCCACCAAGAATGATGATGCTTGATGTTATGTTTTTATGTATGTGCATTAGGTAGTGTCATGCATACATTTTCTATTATGTTGCATCCATGACATTAAGATCATCCTAAAATGAATGGACCTTGGCTAAAATATATTTTAAAGTTTAAAATGAACTTAATACATGCTCAGTCATTTCGTATAAATAAACCCAAGGTTCCTGAGGACGTAGATGATGACACCTAGGTAGTAGGAGGCCCTACTGAGATTCTTTAGCAAGATTCTCACTCTCTCTATCTCTTTCTTTCCGTCACGTCTTCAGATGGCGACGTTCGTGATATTCGTGGACACGCCGACATAGGAGGTGCACCATGACCCGGACCACGGATCATACCATTTTGTGGGTCGATGCATAGTTAGAGTATTCATGTACATGGGTCGACCCTTCACTCCCCTTGTACATCCCCATCGTTTCTCCCCCGTCTCACCTTTTGGCGATGGCCTGGTGTTTGAGCGCGCACGTCCCCAAGTTAGAACACACACCACTTAGATGGGGATGAACCTTCTTTTGTTTAAAGGTTATCCTATTAGTTGCACTCGGGTAGGGGAGTAGATTATATTTATGTTTATGTTGTATTTTCTTTCATGTATTTCCATGTACTAAATCAAGTCCCACGCTTATAAGTGGGCAAATTATAATTATATATGAGATGTATGTTTTGTCCATTGCAAGTTATATCGCATCACGCGGCTCTCACTTTCATTTCAAAAAAAAAAAAAAAAAATTACCCGTATTTTCCGCTAAGTAATTCAAAGTTAAATGAGAACTATGAAGTAACAGACTAATGATTAACCTAAATATGTTCTAGAGTATTGGGTTAAAAATTAGGATGTTACACTTTAGGGGCAGTGAAGGCAGGAAAGTTGATAGGTTTTACCCAAGAAATGGACAATTTGTGGAGGTTTAAAGGTCGAATATGTGTACCTGCTAGTGGTGGCCTTCGAAAAGATATTTTGGAGGAAGCCCATAAGAGCCATTTTACCCTTCATCCTGGTGCCACCAAGATGTATCAAGATTTGAAGAAGATGTTCTGGTGGCCTGGAATGAAGAAAGATGTGTGCACATGGGTGAGTAAGTGCTTGGTGTGTCAAAAGGTGAAGATTGAACACCAAAAACCCTCTGGAATGCTGCAACCTCTGTCGATCCCTGAGTGGAAGTGGGATAGTATCTCCATGGATTTTGTGACTGGATTACCGAGGACCCAAATGAATCATGATACCATATGGGTAATCGTGGATCGATTGACAAAGTCAGCCCACTTTTTACCTATTAAGGTGACTTATTCCTTGGATAGGTTAGCACAATTATATATTCAGGAGATAGTAAGGTTACATGGGGTGCCGTCGACGATAATCTTGGACCGGGATCCGTGGTTTACGTCACGATTTTGAGGAGCCTTTCAAAAGGCGTTTGGTTTAAAGCTGTGTCTAAGCACGGCCTATCACCCCCAAATAGACGGTCAATTTGAAAGAACTATCCAAACCTTGGAGGATATGTTAAGGGCATGTGTTTTAGATCAAAGGGGAAGTTGGGATAAGTACACACATCGATTGAATTTGCATATAACAACAGTTATCATGCAAGTATCGGTATGGCACCGTATGAGGCCCTCTATGGACGGAAATGTCAATCTCCCTTATGTTGGTATGAACCCGGAGAGCAAAGTTTACTCGGACCTGATATTGTGTGGGAAACAACGGAACAAATCAAGAAGATTAGGGATAAGATTCTTACTGCTCAAAGTCGACAGAAAAACTATGCGGACAAGCGGCGAAAACCGCTAGATTTTCAAGAAGGGGACCACGTGTTCCTAAGGATCACCCCCACCACAGGCATAGGCCGAGCAATAAAAGTAAAGAAATTAAGCCCCAGATTTCTTGGTCCGTTTGAAATCCTTACCAAAGTAGGACCTGTAGCCTACCGTATAGCCCTACCCCCGAGTCTATCCAACCTTCATGATGTTTTCCATGTCTCTCAGTTAAGAAAGTATCAATCTGACCCGAGTCATGTACTAGAGCCAGAACATGTACAATTAAGAGATAACCTGACATTTAACTTATTACCCACGAGAATCATCGACCGAGGAGTTAAGCAGTTAAGGAACAAGGTCAGACTCTGGTCAAAGTAGCATGGGACAGGTGAAACCGAAGAACTTACATGGGAGCTGGAATCAAACATGAAAGCACAATACCCGAAGTTGTTCTCGGTAACGAATTTCCGGCGAAATTCTTTTAAGGAGGGAGTAATGTAACGCCCAATTTTCCGTAATTTTTCTTGTCCATTAGAAATTACTCAATTACCGAATTACCGTAGGTAATTATTACATAAGATTTGAGGCCGAACAATCCTCAATAAAGGAATATAACATTAGAAGAGAGGTTAGGAGCGATTCATGCGAGAGTCGCAAATCTCGAATTTCTGTACGTATAAAATGACCAAAATGCCCCTGAAGTTATTTTACTCAGAAAATGAGGATCGTGGGCCTCACCTATTCTCAAAGGGATATTTTGAGGATAATAAGGGATTGTTTGTGTTATGTGTGTTAATAGAGCAGAAGGATCTCAATTTTGAGTTTCGACGCGCGAAATGACCAAACGCCCTGGTTGTTTTAACTCCGATGTGCGTGCCGACTGAGCCCGAACCTCACTAAAATGTTTTCAAATGTGTTTTTAAGCCATGATTAACCATTGGTTAAGCTCGAGTGGCCTCGGGCAGTTTTTAAGTGAAAGTACGATTTTGCCCCTGTTTTTGGCGCTTTTGAATTTCGGATTTTTGATTAGTATCTGAAACCTAAGCAATATTAGGCTCAAATTAAAGCTTATTAAATTCTAAATATTAATATAGAGTCAAAATTATGTATTTAGATTGATTAGAACCCAAAATTGCTCAAAAACACCCAAATTGCTTACTAATTCACTTAAACCCTTAACCGTAAATTCTCTAAATTACATGAATACCTTGCCTACACCTAAATAATGCATGGAACACACAAATTTCACTTCTTTGGGTTGTAATGGACGAAATTATTGATGCCATTATGCAGCTGAATTATTGCCAAAAGTTGCACTAAAACAAAATGCCAAAATGTCACCATAAGAGACATAATTCCTTAATTTCATACAACTTTGTCTAAAATGATTTTTGTAACACCCCGATTTTTCTGTCCGAGGGAAATGACCAAAATGCCCCTGAGGTCATTTCCTGACCCGAACTCGAGGGTAACCAACTCGGTCATCCTCGAAGGGTCAACTCAATGTTTGAAGGGGATTAAATGGCCCTTGAATGCTTTCGGAAACGAAAATTTCGTTTTCCGTAGTTTCGGGTCAAAATGACCAAAATACCCCTATAGCGTTTTTACGCGGGTAAAGGTGCCGTTTGAGCCTGGAACTTTCCCCAGAGGTTTAAAAACGTGTTTTCATGTGTCTAGAGGTCTCTGTTCGAGTCCCGGTGGTCCCAGGCAGTTTTAGTGCAAAATTACGGTTTTACCCCTAGAATAGTGTTTTTGAGCTTAATGACGTAATTAAGCAAACCTAAGCAATCTTAGGCTCTAAACGAAGATTAATTTATTTCCCTAATTAATCTAGAGTCAAAATAATTTATTGAAGTTAATTAGAACCTAAAATTGCTTAGATTAAACTTAAATCCCTTAGTCTTGGAATCTTGAATAGTGTTTTCTCTCTCCAATTCCTTGAATCAAGGAAATGTGTCTAGAGTTGTTTAGACTCTAAATTGAGGATTTAACTCACTAATGGTGCAAGACCACTCCTTAATTATGTCTAGACCACCTTAATTACCCATTTACCTTACCTAAACACTTTCTTACAAATTCCTAATCTTAAGCATAATCAAAGATACACCTAAACACAACTCTAAACCACAATTAAAATGCAAGAAACTCTCCTCCCTTGGCTGATGCATTTCGGCCAGCACACCCCTCTTTGGCCACATGTTTAATTATTTTCTCACTCAAAGAACCATGCTTGAAGCCATACCTTGAACCATACCTCACCATACCTTAAGCCATACCTCACCACACCTCAAGAACACATTATCTCACCTCATGGAACACATGGAACCCTCCAATCTGCACCTCATATGGCCAAAGCCTTCATCAGCCTTCACACCCTCCATTTGTTTCATTTCTCTATAAATAGAATGCCTTGAGGAGCTTGCACCACTTTTAGATCATTTGCTAAGTTTAGGAAACACTCAAAGCTTTTCTTTTCTCTCAAAGTTCTAGTGTTCTTCAAGTTCTTCAAGCTCTTCAAAGTTCTTCATCATCTTCATCTTCTTCTTCCATCTTCAAGTTCATCACACCAAGTAGGGATTTTCTTTCATGTATTCTTTTCTTTAAAGTTCTTGTTTCAAACTTGATGTTCATAGTTTCTCTTGTTTCTCTTTAGAACTTCATTTCCACTCCTTTTTCCTTTTCATTTTCGGCCATAGGCCTTGGAGAACAAAGGAATGAGAGCTTGATGATGAGAGTTTCATGATGATGTTCATCACTTGAAACAAACTCTAGAGCTTAATCTTTGTTCTTGAGCAAAAATGTTTTTAGTTTTTCTTTTCTTGAACTCTTGAGAACTCTAGCTTTGATGATGTTTTAAAATGGCTCTATGAACTCAATGATGAGGACTCATGATGTTGGTGTTAATGTATCATCAAGATCATGAACTCTAGAGTATTAAAATGTTCCTATTCTTCTTGATGATTTCGGCCAAATCCATTAATTTTCTAAGTTTCATGGTTTGATTTCCTAAAAAATATTATGTTAAGTTTTAAAGAACTCTAAGCTTGACTTTACCTTGTTTGGATGAGTTTGGGTTATGGTTTAAATTCCTTTAAAGTCTTGTTAAGAGCTCTAGAAAGATAAAATGAACTTGCATAATTTATTTTATGCTTACATCCATATTTACATTCTTGCTATGCATCTTTGCTTCCTAGCTATCACCTAAGAACATAAAGATTAAAATGGAACTTGTATCATCACTTAATTTAATTCTCGAAGCCTTTCTATTTCGGCCTTAAAGTCGATTGTTGTTGGGCCTAGAGCACTAAAATAAAGAATTGAACTTGCATTATCACCTAATTAATTTCTCGAATGCCTATCTATTTCGGCCTTAAAGTCGATTGTTGTTGGGCCAAGAGCACTAAAATAAAGAATTGAACCATGTATATATTTACCTTCAAGCTTGCACGTTTAAGTTTATGCCTCGCATATTTACTTTCAAGCTTGCACGTTTAAGTTATGCCTTGCATATTTAATTTTAAGTCATCACTTTACTTTGTAAGCAAGATTAAAAATGAAAAGCATGAGCACGTTTAGTTTATGTCGTAACTTAAGAACCTAGAGCTCAAAGACTTGCCCATTTCATTTCAAGTTAAAGTTATATGTGAATACATTCCTTGAATGCATAATTTCGGCCAAGTAGTGATGATGGACTTGTAATGAGTTTTCATCTAGCTACTAGGACCAATAGTCTACGTTTTAAGTTTTCCTTAAAGCTTTACAAATCTTTATAAGGTTATGTTATCACAAGTTGTGATTTTATCCTCTTTTAGGAGATGAAATATGTTTTGGTCTTTGACCTAAGGCCTCACTTAGCCTCTTAATGAATTAAAATGTTTTGCAATGAGTTTTAGAAGTTCTAGATTGATTCCAAGAGAAACTAGTTAACTTATGTACCTAGAAATGTCAATTTAACTCTCTCATTGAAGTTAAATGTTTTCGGTCCTGATATGATGAGTGTGATGCTGTATGATGATGTTTTGATGTGTTGGAATGTGTGAAAATATCATATGATGATGTAGAAGCGATCCTATGCATGATAGGTAAGAAACTAGCTAACTAGAAATACCATAAAGCTAGAATTTAACATAGTTTTGACCCATTTGTTTATGGAACTTTTCCAAACTGTTTTAATGGGGACATAATCAGATTTAGATTGTTTAGACATGAAAAACTTGGTATCATTTGAGTTAGAATTGAATTCTAGCACCTACGGGGAAACTAGTAACTATAAAACCGTAAAAATGCAAATGTAGAACTCTTAGAACGTTTAATTTTCTGGATTCTGTCCAGCACCCTTATAACATGGTAAACATGATTAATAATTAGTCCTTAAGCATAGGAATGCCTCATAATTGATTTAGATTTAATCCATAGCGCCTTCGGCGAAAACGGAACCAAGAAAGGGTTTAAAATGTAAGTTCTAGAACCCCGTATTCACATGTTAGGATTTCCACCCTATGCCATTCAGATTTAAAAGTAAAATGAGAGGATTATGAATGATGTTTAATTATGAGCCTTAGGTGCTTAAAATATGAACGACGGATGTAGAGAACTATATCTCAAGATTAAGACCCGTAAGGGTCAAAGCATAAGCTACTGTAAGGGTAAGCGTTTGGATGTTTTATGATGATGCATGAAGTATGCTAATGATGATGATGTTATTCATATGAGGAATTTATGAGGTTATATGTTTATGTGGCATAAAGCAAATTTGGAAGGAAATTCGGTGTAATGACCGTTGTGCCGCCAAATTTCCGACAAATTTGGGGACTAAAAGAAATTTTGAAAATTAAGGTACTAAGATGGGTTCTAGGATGACACCGGTTCGGCCGAGCACCTCCATAGAACTCATGTGACATCGGTACCATTTTATACTCTTAGGTGACACCGGTTCGGCCGAGCACCCCTAAGAGTTTTGCCCCCTAACCCGTACTCAGATAGTCGGGATTTATGATTTATGATACGCTTATCGTTAAGTGGTAAGTAAGAACTAGTGACGACTAGTTAAGGTATGAGCTCATAACCTAGATGTATGACACGTTCTGGGTGACATCGGTTCGGCCGAGCACCCCCAGTTCGATTGTCTTTTAGGGTGGCCCATGAGGAAGAAAAGTTTCATGATTATGATTATGTCACTAAGTTTTGTCCCATATGAATATTACTATTGCCACTTTATGCCACCAAGAATGATGATGCTTGATGTTATGTTTTATGTATGTGCATTAGGTAGTGCCATGCATACATTTTCTATTATGTGCATTCATGACATTAAGATCATCCTAAAATGAATGGACCTTGGCTAAAATATATTTTTAAGTTTAAAATGAACTTAATACATGCTCAGTCGTTTTGTATAAATAAACCCAAGGTTCCTGAGGACGTAGATGATGACACCTAGGTAGTAGGAGGCCCTACTGAGATTTTTTAGTAAGATTCTCACTCCCTCTATCTCCTTCTTTCCGTCACGTCTTCAGATGGCGACGTTCGTGATGTTCATGGACACGCCGACATAGGAGGTGCACCATGACTCGGACCACGGATCATACCATTTTGTGGGTCGATGCACAGTCAGAGTATTCATGTTCATGGGTCGACCCTTCACTCCCCTTGTACATTCCCATCGTATCTCCCCCGTCTCACCTTTTGGCGATGGCCTGGTGTTCGAGCGCGCACGTCCCCGAGTTAGAGCACACACCACCTAGATGGGGATAAACCTTCTTTTGTTTAAAGGTTATCCTATTAGTTGCACTCGGGTAGGGGAGTAGATTATGTTTATGTTTATGTTGTATTTTCTTTCATGTACTTCCATGTACCAAATCAAGTCCCACGCTTATAAGTGGGCAAATTATAATTATATATGAGATGTTATTCAGTGTCTCTCATGATGTGCCCTTCTATGCTTTATGCTATGACGTTATGAGATGTATGTTTTGTCTGTTGCAAGTTATATCGCATCACGCGGCTCTCACTTTGTATTTCAAAAAAAAAAAAATTACCCTTATTTTCCGCTAAGTAATTCAAAGATAAATGAGAACTATGAAGTAACAGACTAACGATTAACCTAAATATGTTCTAGAGTATTGGGTTAAAAATTAGGATGTTACAATTTTTCCTCCCTTATTTCTCCTGTAAAATTCCGTCCACTACCTCATCATTTTGGCTAATTAGAAGCCTCAAAATCTTCTATAAATAGGCTTGCTTGAGTGGTCTTGGAATGCTTGGTTGATAACTAGTTTTTAGGAGCACCAAAAACTTTCTTTCTTCCTCCTCTTTGGCTGAATTCTTTCTTCAATTTTTTCAAAGAGATTTTGTTTCATTTCACTTCAAGAAACCAAGTTCTCTTCCTCTTCTTCAACTCAGATTAGGTAGGGAGTAGTTTCTAAATTTATTTCTATGCTTTGAGGAGTTGTGTTTTTAGCTCAAAATGATGAAATTATGAACTTACCTTAGCTTTTCATTTTGGTTTTCCTCTTCAATTTTTCTTTAACCAATTCAACCATATGGCCTAGGTGGAACTAAGATGATGGCTTGATGATGAGGACCTTGAGGGTGGGTTGTAAATCCATCACAAGTTAGGCCTCTAAAGCTTGAAAATTCCACTTGATGCAAAACTTTAAAGAATAATACTTTATGATGCTAAAACAAAGATTTTTAGTTTAGAACTTGAAAGATGTATTTTCATTTTATGTTTTATTTCTTGTTAAGATATGTATTGGGTTGAATTTATAATTCTTTTAAAGTCTTGAAGGAGCTCTAGTAAAGAAACAAAATGAATTTGCATCCATGATTAAGTTTATGCTTTGCATAACCATGTTTACCTTCTATGTCATCACTAAATTTTCAAGAATGAATAAATGAACTTGCATTTCTCATGTTTAAATTCCAAGCTTGTATTTCATGTTTATGTTTCAAGTCATCACTTAATCTTTCAAGATAATAAAGAGGTTGCATCTCATATTTAATTTATGCTCTCACTATATTTTATAATGGCTAAAAGAATCAACGCATGGCATGTTTATTTTATGCCACCACCTAAAGATCCTAGAGCTCAAAGACTTGCCCATGTATCACAAGCAAAGAAATATGATTATTGGAGTTAAATAATTTATTCTTTAAAAAGTCTTGAGATTGGAGCTAAAAGATGTAATAATAATTCTCTTCTCCCTCTATTGGTCTGTGGCGGACTACCGCCGCTCCGATTTCTTAATATTCTCTTCTCCTCTCTATCGGTCTGTATGGATTACCGCCGCTCCAGTTTCTTGTATCATGTTTATATTTCAAGTTCTTGCATCATGTTTAATTTTCAAGTCATCACCCTAAATCTTAAAGATAAAGAAATGGAATTGCATATCATGTTTATAATTCCAAGCTATCACCTTATAAAGATAAGATTAAAATAAGGTTGCATAGCACGTTTATAATTCTAAGATGTCACCTAAATCTCTAAAGCTCAAGACTTACTCCTTTTATCTTAAGTGAGAATTTTAATTGTGAAGATCCTCCCAAATTTGACAAAAGAACTAGTTTCTAAATGAGTTTTAAGGCTTTGCAAGGATTTTACAGGGAACTAGTATTTTATATGCACTTAAAATATGATTCTATGTAATTGCATGAGGTTCATGATTCGCCATCGATCCGAGTTTAGTATCAATGTGTGATAATGATTTGATATGATTGAAGTTGTGATAATTATGGTTTATTGTTAAGAGAATGATTCATAATTGGTTTAGTAACTAATTAGTTCTATAATTGATAATTCTATGTAAGGATTGGATGCTTATTAAGTACTTGATATCATTGAATGATTTCCTGGCTTACATGTTATAGTTGCTGTTGCAAATAATGAGAATGCTTATACATGAAATGTTCTTTATTATGTAAAATTTACCTTTGTTGCTAGAAGAAAGTGTATCATTGTAAATGTAATTTGGAAAGGTTCTGGCTAAGGAAAGACTTGGTATTTAAGCGTGTCCATTGTAACCCACCTCTCTTTCCTGGGAATCTCCCATATGCATGATTACAGTTGATATATATTATTCTAGCTTAAGACTATAAATGAGAAAATGTTATGATGTTTATGAATTGTATTGTGATATAACATGCAAAGATTTAATGGTGACTTAAACTTATAAGAAAATGATCCTTTGGAACCATCAGACTATAGGTGGTGAAAAGGTGATTTTAGCCCCCTAACCCGTTCTCTCAAAAGGGTCAAGTCGGGACTTTAGCTTATCAAAAGGGATAAGTATATGCTAGTGACGACTAGTAAAGTATGAGCTCATAACCTAAATTACTCCCAAAAGGGTGGAGTATAGGGTGGCCTAAGGAAAATAATGATGATGATAAGATTTTAAGTCACCTAAGGCACTAAAGAAATGAAATATGTGCACTATGTCCACGTGTAGCTAATATTATATGACGTTCTTTTATGCATGTTATTTGATAATGATGATGAGCAAAATGATGTAATGATAAAGGAAAAGTTCATTGTAAATATGACATGTTAAGATTATGATGCATTATAAGACGCATGATTAAAAATTGACGAACCTCGGTTAAGTATTGGTCCGAACTTAAAATGAATCTTTGCATGCTCACTATTTTAGAATAATCCCGAGGTTCCTGGGGACTTTGATGATGACACTGTAGAAGGAGGTACCTTACTGAGAATTCTTTAGCAAGATTCTCACTCCCTTTTCTTTATTTCCGTCATTGTCTCCAGATTCAGATGGCGACATTCGTCCCGTTCGTTGATACCCCTACTTGGGAATTTCACTATGATCCAGTGCATCGCTCATATCATTTTAAAGGGAGGTGCACAGTTCGTGTTTTTATTTACATAGGTCGTCCATTTGCACATCCTGTCCCTAGTTATCGATTTTCTCCTACTTCTCCCTATGGCGATGAAATGGTTTTCGAACATGCACGTCCACTTGATGAAAGGATGTTACGTTCTTATCCCGCTTCATCTGCTGTCCATGGGTTTCCAGAGTATGTTCCCGAGACGAGATATTCTGAAACTGGTCCTTCAGAGGACACTCCTACTCATATATATTCGAGAGCTCGCTCCTACTCCCACACGTGTAAAAGAGGGTAGTGAGGAAACAGGTTGTTCAGCCGAGGTTAGCAAGAAGGCCGCCCATGCGACCTCACTGGTGCATCTCGTGTGTCCCTCCCGAGGGAGCTCATCGATGGATCGGATTTATTCCCCCATTTCGGGACCGGTGGCCATAGAGGGTTCTTAGTAGATTTATGTGTGATCATGTACCCTAGTTTTAGGATAACCTTCCCGGCTTATGGAGTTATCTAGTTTAGGGGCATGTATTTCCTTAAGTATATTTTCTTTTATGGGTTTGCATAAGATAATGATGTATGAACATAACCCACCCTTTGAGTGAGGTTATTGTATGTAAATATATGCTATAATGTGCTTATGGATGTTATATGATGGAGCCTAAGTGATATGATGTGATATATTCTTAAACGTCTTATTATACTCCGCTTACTCGTTCACGTTGTACTCGGCTCACGTTTTCAATTATGTGTTTAAAAAAAAAAATGGCTCGTAATTTCACTAAGTATTTTCAAATTATGATGAAAGAACCAAAGCAAGGAGTAAAGTCTAGTCATTAATCAGATTCAACCTAGGTGTATCTAGTTAATTACTAGGGTGTTACAGTTTTCACAAAAAACTTAGTTTTTGAAATTTTGTCAAATAAAAATAGGTCAGATCTTAGAATGCCATGAAGTCCTCTCAAGGATTCAGAAGAAAGTTTTGACATGAACATATAGCTTCTTAGAGGCTTTAGAAACATATAACTTGAGAAAAATAAACTCTCTTTGGTTCATTTCTCTTTTTTAGCTTTCCAACTTTAGACGAGACCTTCTCAAGTGTTCGTGGCAACTCTATGAGCTCTTTGATAGGTTGAGATATATAGATGAATAGGCTTGATAGCCTTTTAGCAACCCATCTCATGAAGTAAAACGAAAATAATAACAGAGGTGAGATGAAAAACGTTTACCTCACATGTTTCTGATGATGTTTTTCAGCCATGAAGCACAGAATGACAACAAGTTTTAGCATAGCAAGACCTCCTGACAAAGGCTTTCTAGATGTCTAGCATATTCTTCCTTTTTGCATAGGGATATGCTGATTAAGCGCTGGACAGATACATGATGTGTGACATTGCTGCTATAAGCAGATGTTCTATCTCAAGATGATCTTTGTCCTAATTTTTCATTCATGAGATTGATGTCTTCTTGATATAGTCGTTACAGACTTCAAACATATTACACAGACAAAGAACTCATCTCTATATCCAATCTTAGATAATAGTATCAGATTTTTCTTCTTCATAGAGAAGTTTTGGCAACCTTCATTGCTTCATCATTGCAAAATATCTGATATGTTACTATTAGGATCAAAGACATCTTGATATAAAAAGAGATCCTTCAACATCATGCATAGACTATTTCATATAGCCTTTCATATGTAACAAACAATACATAGGTAGCATATACAGTTTAAGCTTAGGGCATATATGAACAGAGACTTGAGTTGATGGAACAACTAAACTTTCTCCTTTGTAAAGTTCTTGTCAATAGGTCTCTTTTGAATTTCTTTCATCATATGAATGAATTGTGTCATAACCTAGAGTCTCGTCGGTAAAGGAAAATTAGAAAAAAAATGATCTTGTGAAGATCATGTAGGCCATTCTGTCCCTCAGATCTTTGTCCTCTGCAAACGTTGGATTGCTCAACCCCTCAGAGGCCTTGCTCTGATACCACATGTAGGTAAAGATGTGTACGAGAAAGGGGGTTGAATCATGCATTGATCATTTTAGCATTTTCTGAAACTTCTGAAAACAGATACTATCAAGTATAATACTTGTAGTGTAGCAGAAATATAACCAGTAGCTTCAGAAAGTAGATTTCTAAATCTCATTGCTACAGGTGTCGCTGCCCGCAACAAATTAAAAAGATTTTCAGTTACCGAAATGCACTAAGAATGTAGCTATAGTGTAATCCGGATCGTCTCACATGGAAGCAATGTGATTGATTCTAAAGAAATTGGGGGTATTTAAGATTTCTTTGGAAAACAACAAATTAAATCAAGAAGAATTTCAGTTAAAGAAATTACCTGAACAAAGGTTTCTTCAGATTAAAAATTGTTCAATCATTGATTCGAGAAATGAAATCGTGATAGTGGTTGCTTCCATTAAAAATGTAAACACATAACAATGGAATAATTCTGCTTAACGGTTACACAATCGCATTCCCATCAAGGATTTAACTGAATAAAAGGACTAGTAATTCACTATCGTGATCCTATGAACTAATTCAGTTTAACTAACAATTATAGCAACCCAATTTCTAGCGAAATTGATTCCAATTCCTTGGCTAATGGACAAACATCACATCAGGATAACAACTCAACCAATTATGTAATTGCAATAATTCACACAATCAATAATTGCAAGAATTGAAAAGAAGGAAAAGGAAAACCAACCACGATTGCAATTAAAAATATGAAAATCTCATGAACAATTTCGATCCTCAGTTACCCCTGTGCACGGTAAGGGAATTACTTTTCCATGGGGGGAGTTTCACAGATGTATTCTGATGAAGGTGATAAAATTGTAGTCTAGAATTTCTGATCAAAAATTGAGTAAGAACCCTAGCCTAGAGAGAGAGTGTGTGTGTGTGTGTGTTTCTCTAAGAAAACCTAAAAAAAAACTAAAACTCGTTCTCCCCCGATTACCAAGAGAATGGTGTTTTTATTTTCTAAAATGTTGAGACAGCCCAGAGCGTCAGCGAGCACGGGAAATGAAATTCCACTTATGACCGCTATAGCGGTCTTGGCTATTCTCGTATCCATTGCTGCCAAAATGTCCCCCTGATGACTGCTATAGCGGTGTTTGACTGCTATAGCGGTCTTAGCTTTGCTCTCGTGTACACTGCTGCCATATTCCTCTTCTAGTGACCGCTATAGCGGTGTTTAACCACTATATTGGTCTTAGCCTTGTAAAGTTCGCTATTCCTTTCACCTGGAGGGAAATTTCAAGATCTTTTACTAGCCTTGCTCACTAGTTCACCAATTGGGAGTCCTGTTACTCGACATAGCTCATAAAAAATGGTTAATAGCACAGGTAATTTTCAAAAACAATTATTTGTCCCAAAATGGTGCTAACAACCAAGAAATTACTTAACAAAGCAAGATGAGGACAAAGCGCAAACTAACCAATTAAGCATCAATTCATTATAATTCAATTGCAAATAATTCAAAGTTAGGGTGAGAAATGGGTGCATAAATGCAACCCATCAAACCTCCCCACACTTGAACAATTGCATGTCCTCATGCATGGAACTAATATGCGAAGACAAAAATGAGAATGCAGGATACTACTAAGCCTAATGATGCAAAATGCATAACACATATATGACATGCCAGAAATTTACCAAATAAAGGGGGTAGTTAGAAATGGTTAAACAACAGCCAATACACAACAAGAAGCTTGAATCCGATGGCATTCACCAGGTCAATTAAGATGGCACATGGCAAGAATGAGCAAAATAAGTATGACTGAGTTAACCTCACAAGAAATGTGTGTATCGCTCCCAACTCAAGCTCATAAATCTCACAGCACACTCTAGCACTCAACAAGGAATTTCTTCCGTAAGCTTGCTTTTTTTCTAAGTTACCATAGGTCAATCATAAGTCTAGGAAAATTTCAAGAGGACTTTTCAAGGTGGATTGGGCTTAGGGACAGATGGGATAGATGTGAGAGATAAGCTAAACTTAGTTCCTGCAATATCAAGGTGCAACACAAGATCTTGTAACACCCTAATATTCGACCCAATACTACTAGTACGTACTTGGGCCAAATATTAGTCGTTACTTACTGGCATGGTTCATCTTCTTGAGAAAATAGACTTAACGAAAATACGAGCCAACTTTTTTTTGAAATCGTTACTTAAAATAGAAGCCCGGCGTAACCTTACAAGTCGGTATCATAGTATACGGAACGATAACATAGGAATGGCTCCAAACCATAACATCGAACATAACATCAACCATAACTGAAATACCTCATAGATAAAATGCCTACCCCTTTGGGCGGTGACTCTTCAAGTACATAATGTATAAATAAATACAACAGAAAACAGAAATACATCGGAAAGAACTGAAAGAAAACATCCCGATCCCCATGCAATCTATGATGGATAACCCCAACGCAAAAAGGGGTTTCATCCATACTAGTGGTGTGCATGCACTAAGGCCTACCCTCTGTCTATGCAATGAGATCACGGGTATGGAGGGACGTAACCAATCCATGGGCGGAGCTCGGCCGGGGCAGGCACGCCTGCGGATCGATGGGCCGCCCACGTCGAGGTCGTGGTCCTGGTGCCGGAGCTCTCCGACGCTGGGTAACCATCTCCTCGCTGCCCGTCGGTCGCTGCGGTGGAGTGGGGGCAGAGTCCTCATGACCCATAGGGACATCCTCTATAGGGTCCTCCTCCGAGTGTTGTGTCAACGGCACATATACCGGCAAATCGGTTGAACGGTCAGAGGGGGCCCGCAGGTTCTGCTCCCATTGGGGTCATGCAAGCTCGAAAATCACGGGATCGTCGTAGGGGGATGCCGGGGTGAAGTCCCGATCCCCATGCAATCTATGATGGATAACCCCAACGCAAAAAGGGGTTTCATCCATACTAGTGGTGTGCATGCACTAAGGCCTACCCTCTGTCTATGCAATGAGATCACGGGTATGGAGGGACGTAACCAATCCATGGGCGGAGCTCGGCCGGGGCAGGCACGCCAGGATCGATGGGCCGCCCACGTCGAGGTCGTGGTCCTGGTGCCGGAGCTCTCCGACGCTGGTAACCGCTCTCCTCGCTGCCGGTCGCGGTGGAGTGGGGGCAGAGTCCTCATGACCCATAGGGACATCCTCTATAGGGTCCTCCTCCGAGTGTTGTGTCAACGGCACATATACCGGCAAATCGGTTGAACGGTCAGAGGGGGCCCGCAGGTTCTGCTCCCATTGGGGTCATGCAAGCTCGAAAATCGCGGGATCGTCGTAGGGGGATGCCGGGGTGAAGTGGTGGCTATAGACACGGTGCGAAAATGGCCGTCCAACGAACATGAATACACGTAGGGTAAATCGGCCCTCAAAATGGTAGGACCCATACTCCGGGTCGTGGTGGATCTCCCACCGTGGAGTGTCAATGAATAGGACGAAGGTCACCATCTCGCTCTGAAGACGTAATGGAAAGGAAAAGATAGAGGGAGTGAGATTCTTACTAAAGAAACTCAGTAGGGTTTTCCTTCTATCCTAGGTGTCATCATATACGTCTCCAGGAATCTCGGGTTATTTATAAAATAATGGACATACATAGGTTCAATTATGAGTTTTCCAAAATCTCATTTTCCGAGAATCCGTTCTTTTTAACATGGCACTTGTGTTACATAGGCTATATACTAAAATCATAGACATAAATCATGTAGCTTGGTACGTAGAACATGAATCATATAACTGGTACATGGAACATAAATCATATAACTGGTACATGGAACATAAATCATATAACTGGTACATGAAACATAAATCATATAACTGGTACATGAAACATAAATCATATAACTGGTTTACTTAGGTGACATAAGAACCTTTACTTAATCGGGCCGCCTAATATTTCTCCCTTTTGAGAAAACTCTAGGTTATGAGCTCATACCACGCTAGTCGTCACTAGCATCTAGACTTTATCCATTCGGATAAGTCAACTTCCCGACTTTAAGTACGGGTTTAGGGGGCTAGAATCACATTGTCCCCACCCTTAATTCGGTGGTTTCAAAGGATTGCATTCTGATGTTCTAAGTCATCCTAAGTTTAACATGTTTCTTTAAGATGCCACATAATTAATGCATAACACATAATTACTACCTCGGCATCTTTAAGTCCTTTTTAAAGAATAATAATAACATGTTAGTACACGCTATCACATAGGGATAATAGTTAACATGGCACCATACACGGCATGAGCTAACACATCAATTCATCATCAAACTTAGAGGCGCATAATCATCCCTTAAGGTAAAAATCCCTAAATCGGGTAACCTCAAACTTTCCCATTACTTTCTAGTATATTTATGGGATTGATTAACCTCATTACCATAATCCATTAGGTTCTAAATCCTAATTAATTATGGTTGGACAGCTTTATGTAGTTGTTCATATTTGATGAATTACGTGTTCTAGAAAATGCGTTTTAAGCCCTTTCTCGCATCCGACTTTTTCTATGGTGCAATAATTAATACCTAAGCCAATTATGAGTCACTCCCACACATCTAGACATGATCTAATGTGATTCTAAATATTTTATCAAGGCTGGGCAGAAACTCATTTTGCCATTCTTTATAGTTCTAGAATTCACACATTAAGCAAACAAAGTCACTAACAATGCTTTAACGAGTCTAGAACAATTATCACATACTTGGCAAGGTATTACAACATATTTAGACCACCCAAAACAGAATTTAAGGTGCTGGAGTTATTAAGGCAGAACCGAAATCCTTAAGGCATAAAATCATGAGAAAAACCTTTCTTTCAACCATATAACTTGCTAGTTTCTCTTGGAACCTTTTTAGAACTTCAAGACTATGTAAGATCAAAGTTTATTTTGCCAAAACTCATCATGGAACACCAAGGGCAGCAGCCATTTCGGCTTGCTCTTGGCAAGGATTTAAAACTTAAAAACATGTTTAAAACCTTGGTTAAGTGCATCAAAGCTTAGAAAAATTCTAAGACATGCATTATAGGCCCTTGTAGTTAAATGAAACTCATCCTAGAGCCATTTACACCACATGGCCGAATGATGTTCAAGGAGATACCTCCTTGATTTAATTCTTTTCTTGAGATGAAATGGGCAAGTCTTTGAGCTCTAATGTTTCAAGTGATGACATAGAATAAACGTGCTATTGCAAAGCATAAACGTAAACGTGGATGCAACTTCTTTTATATCTTGTTTAGAGCTCTTGCAAGACTTTAAGGGAAACAAGGTTTCAACCCATAACTCACCCTCACAAGAAAAGAAAACTAAACTCATGACCAACATGGAGGAAAGTAACCGAAATATGCTTGGCCTAGGGACCAAGTCTATGCTCTAGAGCTTTGTTCATGTGACATACATCAACATGAAGCCCTCATCATCAAGCTACCATTTTTCTAAGTCCCAAAGCCTTTCATGGCCGAATACTCAAGGGAAAGAAATGGGGTTTTCAAAGATCCAAGAGAAACATAACTATGTCTTGAGCAAAACTTGAAAATAATAAACTTATTTTTAGAAAACTCAAGCTTTAGAGGTTGTTCATGTGACAAACATCATCACACAACTCTCATCATCAAGCTCCTCATATTTCAAGTCCAAGAGGCCTTCATGGCCGAAAACTAACAAGAAGAAAAGGAAAGTTTCAAGGCATCAAAGAAACATAACTCATTCTTTGACCAAGACTTGAAAAGAGAAACCTTTCTTGGAAAAACTCAAACTTTAGAGTTTGATCATGTGACAAAGGCCAACATGAAGTGCTCATTACAAAGCTACCATTTTTCCAAGCTCTTTAAGCCTTCATGGCCGAAAACATCAAGGAACAAAAGCTCAAAAAGAGTTTTCATGAAAAACATAGCCTTGTCTTAACCAAGACATGAAAAAGATGAAACTTTTCTCAAACAAAACTCAAGCTTTAAAGGTCTCATGTTAGGATGAACACATGGTCATCCCAAAAGAACACTCATCATCAAGCTTTCCTCATTTTGGTCTTGAGGCCGAAAATGAAGAGGAAGAGAAAAGAAGAAACCGAAAATGTTTGAGAGAAAAACTTGCTAACAACACAACTTTCAAACAAGATAAACATTGATCATGAAAGTAAAAGAAAGCATTCTTGAAGAGCTCCCTACCTAGAGTTTGAGATTGAGAGGAAGTGAAGAAGATGAAGAGGTTGGAGAGGATGAGCTCTTGAACTTGAGAGAAAGAAACTCAAAGTGCTCTAACTCAAAGCTTTAGTGAAAATGAACAAAGGTGCTTCAAGTTCCCTAAGCTACCTATTTATAGAGAAGTGAAATGAATTAAATATTGGAGGCTTTTTAGGGGGAAAGAATTCGGCCACATTTCAGCCACAAGAAGGAAGAAATATCTTTGTTCAAAGCATGGTGTTGGTCATTCAAAGTATGGTGAAAAGTCTAGCTATGCATGTCCTAAAGCATGGCTAGAATGTACCTTATTTTCCAACCTTTAAAAATGCATGAAAACACAAAATTTTGGGCTGCACAAGGGTGAAGAAAACCGTGCTCCTCATGCCCAAAAAGAAGAGAAAATTTTCTAGACTTAAATTCCCAAAGCATAGGTAATGTGTTGTAAGACATGTTGTCTTGAAAAAGTTTGATAGAAAGCTTGAATGACCACAAAAACAAATCATTCTTTTTGAATTTGAAAGACATAATTTAATTCATTTTAGAAATGAATTGAAAACCTTGATTGACCATATAAAATATTCTTTGAGTCTTGAGTGACAATTTTTCTTGAAAGTTGATCATTGATTGAAAGTGTTCAAGACACATGTTACAAGATAGCTTGAACACATAGACTAATTTTTTTGATGATTTCTAGAGAAAATGGTGCCATTCTTGGCAGCCTTGGGGAGGAGAAATATCTCCTTAAACCATGTTCTAGAAGTGTGTTTTGGTGTGACATAGATTAGGCTTAGGATTAAAAATTGCTAAGTAGGTACTTAGGTGCACTAATAGGTTAATTAAAACCATAAATCCCTAGGTTTAGAGGTGGTCTAGAAGGATTAGGGAGTCAACACCTCTAGGACTAGTGATGTGAGTGTGACAACTTGTCTCAAAAAGAAAAGTTGATGTGAATAGTGGAAACACTATTCGACACTATTCACATATTCTTTTTCCTTTTTAAAGAATAAGACTATGATGAGATTTGAATTTTCCCTAAGCAATTTTAGGTTCCAGTTAATTCTAAATGATGGTTATGGCTCTAGATTAATTATGGAAATTAATTAACCTTTAATTAGAGCCTAATATTGCTTAGGTTTGGAGTTAAACGGCTCATTAAGCCAAAAATGCAATATGCAGGGGCAAAATCGTAATTTTTACCAAAAGTTGCCCGGGATCTCCGGGACTTAAACCAACATAGTTTATGCCTTAAAATCATTGTTTTGAACCTCAGAACAAAGTCCGGGTCAAAACGGAACTTAATCTTGCTTTAATTACATTACGAGGTATTTTGGTCATTTACGTACAGAAATCTCAGAAATGAGGTTTTCCCGCTTTGTTAGGCACTCATGCTCATACAATCCCCTTCATATAACATATGAACCCTATGAGGATGGTCAAAGTCGGCCGCCCTCGTGTTTCGGGTAAAAATGACCTCAGGGGCAATTTGGTCATTATGAAAGTTTAGCGAAAATCGGGGCGTTACAGATCTCACATGAGAGAAACCACAGCCTCTAATTGCTCTTTTTGTTTTAAAGGCTTTTCTTGATTCGAGTCCACTTAATTGCTTGTAAAGGTGGATTGGTGAAACTCAGCTTTCCCAATTTTTTTTCTTTTTTTTCACTTTTTTTAATTTATTTTTACTATTATTTTTTTTTTTTTTTGATATTTTGAAGAAATTTCCACCAATCCACATTTTGTCTGTCAAGGGCTTATGGTACTTTTCTTTCCACCTCAAGCAATGATTTCCCCACACTTAGGTTGTTACACATACTAGTTTGCACCAAGCTCTTACAAGTCCTAAGTTGGTTGATGTTCATGGTTTTCCGCTTAGGTTTGAATTGTGTTAAACAACAAAAATGGGCGAATAGGCTCAATAGGGGTAGCCAAGGGATAAATGCATGCGAGGAAGGCTATATGGCTAAGTGGGTGAAAAGAAGGAGTGCCTCAATCATTAACATACTAGACAGTGTGAAAACAATGCTTTAGCCAAGAATTGGGCAAGTTCTAGAATCCATTCCAAGAGAGTGCACACACATTAGCAGAAATAGTGATTAAGCAGTAAAAATCACATTTAGGCACAAAAGCTCACAAGTAAAAATAATTAACTAGCCAAACAAGTTAAATTCTATTACATTGCTCAAGTGACCATCAGATTAACTAGTGCACCATGGAGATCAAAACAGAAAATAGTTATAAGGTACAAGCAGTGTTCAACCATAAACTAATTAACTCCCTATCTTTTTTCCTATGCAAAATGATATGCAAACAACTACCATGTAATGCAAGACATAAAGCTAGAACAAAATGAAAAGTACAAAGAAAATGAAGATGAAAATACTTAAGTAAAAGGGTGGGAAAATAAACCAAAGACCCATAGAGTAACCCTCCCCACACTTACAAAAGGCACTGCCCTCAGTGTCTAGGCGAGTGCAACCAAGCAAAATAGTGAGAGGGCAAGCTCAATAATCCTCAGTATCGGAGGTCTCCAAGTCTGAAATCTCAACATCAGGATCATCCTCCCGAGAATCTGAATCAGGATCCCTACAGGGCTTAGTACGCCGGGCAGGTGGTGGTGGAGCACGCCGGGCAGGTGGTGATGGAGCCGGCTTTGCAACCGCCTCCTCTACTGGGGGCTCAATGCCTTAAATCCGTAACTCTAGGCGGGCCATCCTCCTCATGATACGCTCCTCTGAGGCTTGAATGGAGGTAGTGACATGAGCTATGAGCTGCTCAGTAATCTCCTGCTGCATAGTGGTGAGGGCTGCCCCAAGTGGGTTGGAAGAGCTAGTCCCACTCTCCCCTCTCTGAGACTTTTTCTTCGCCTTAGAATCCTTAGAAAGCAAATTTTTTACCACAATAGGCTTGCCCGATTCCACTAGGACATCATCAGGGAAAGTGGGGACAGCGGCGGACATGACCATCCTGGTAATCAAGGAAGGGTATGGAAGACCATTGCAAGCTTTATCATGGTGAACCTTCTCCATGTGCCGTCGGATGAGACGAGGAAGATAAACCCTTTTCCGTTTAACCAGGCAATAAATGAGGCAAACCTGATCTAGAGTGAGGGTGGAGACATGGGAATAAGGAAGGACATGCGAGAATACTAGCTTCATCCATAAACGGGCCTCAAAGTTCAACAGAGAACTCTTCAGGTGAGTAGGGAGGAGTTGGGCATTGTGGATCCACTCCGTGCCTGCGTAAGTGATTCTGTCCTTGATCACATCTTTATCCATTACTGCCAGCTGTTGTAGGAGCTGCTAGTAATCATTCGGCTGGCGATCATATGGGCTGACATGAAGCTGTAAAGCATCCCGGAGGGCATGCGGGCTGACAAGAATCTGGCGCCCTCTAAGATAAACTCTGACTGACTCACGCGCCCCCAGTTAGTGTAAAACTCCCATACCAAATAAGCATTAATGGGTGCGGGGGTGTCCAGAAAAAATCTCCAACCCTGTGCCTCAATGTCATGGAGGACCCTGTCAGCACAGGCCTCCACGCCACTAAAATCAAATGGTGCGGGCGGTGTCAGATGATCTTTGTAACATCCTCCCAAGTATAGCATCATCCTTAAGTCATGACATCATACTCGAGAGTTGTTACTTATAAATTAGGGACCTTTCTTAAATATCTATATCCATTTGGATTGATTCACGAGATAACTTGGTCATAGTTCTACTAAAATATATAGCAATGAAACCAAAATATTCATTTAATACAAAGTTCAGTACATTAAGAAAGCTCTTTGATGAGCCTTAACACACCTTGTCCTCTAACCTATTTACATACATATCCATTCCACTAAATACCACATAACAAAAGTATTAACTACTACCCTATTGTACTTCCGAGTTCTGTTGCATAGCAGTTTCTTGATTTTCTGCATCAACCTGGAGATGACACGGGAATACAAAAACATAGGGGTGAGAATTATACAATTCTCAATAGGGTAACTCCCCCAAATACACAATCATAATGTCATCGCCATCGCCCTAGCCACTTGGATTTATTAAGAAAAGTGGGCA
The DNA here is from genome assembly GCA_031216125.1 of Dalbergia cochinchinensis. Lineage (NCBI taxonomy): Eukaryota > Viridiplantae > Streptophyta > Magnoliopsida > Fabales > Fabaceae > Dalbergia > Dalbergia cochinchinensis. Next base: position 30,314,034 of record CM062371.1, read on the forward strand.
TGCAATATATATATCAAAGGTTCATTTTAAAGTTATAAAATCACCTTTCCGAAGTGGGTTTCTTTTAACATTCAATCACTTAATGTACATATACCATAATACTCAATATCATACACTACTAACTTTCCACTTAAATATATTGGTCTCAATATCAATACTAAACTTCTTCACTCGGCATATAAGACAAAGGATTCCTTAGAAAATTTACTTCTTAAACTTTCCTTGGCCCTTGACTAATCTTGTCAAATTTGGGCATTACATACCGCCGTCCCCAGTGTGGCAATAATGGGTAATAGACTGCTTTTCAGGACTGAGCTCATTCCTATACATCATCATTGGATTTACTTTCTCCAATTCTCACATAGACCTATTCCTAGCTAGGTTTACTTTCCCCGACTCAATTCAAGGGTAGTCAGGTTTACTTTCCCTAACAGACTGGATTTAATTTCTCCAGCTTAAGGATTATAAATCTTATACTTTTCTTGGTAGTTAGGTTTACTTTCCCTAACAAACCGGATTTACTTTCTCCAGTCCAAGAAACATAATCTTATGATTTTCTTTCACATATAAACAATTGTAATAATCATTTGTATCTATGTGTACCTAACCTCATCAATAAGGTCATATGCTCAATTACTCATACTCATATTCAGGTACTCATGTCATACTAGTACAAAATGCTACATTTTCATCCATTCAAAGCATCAATTTATTTCCAGCACAATGGCAGATTTCACACTATTGTGTCACGAATTTATTTGCACATAAAACAATCATTTCAGAGACTATAAAAATTATAAAGGACACCTAAATGTGTCACTGAAATCCTGTAAACATTTCAGAGTAATTAGAGTTCTCTAACTATATTGACAAAATTCTAAAAATTTAGTGGTCAAAAACCATCCAACCTCAGCTCAAGAACTAAAATTCATAATTTTTGACCCTAGCAATTGAACCCAGAAAATTCTAAATAAAAATCCTAGTAAAACCTCAACATGTTTCTAATATCCTGTAAAAATTTCAGCTCATAATTCGATCATTTACTAGGTTAATAAAATTTCACAATTTCACAATTTCAGATTCAACATTTCAGGCAGCATATGCTTAATTTCAGTTCTTGATTTTTTTAAGGTAGTTTGACTCAAAATAAAAACCCAAGAAAATTCATGGGACTAGCTAAAGATGTAACTCCAACATATATTTTTTTCATTTCAAGAAAATGCCCACAGCAAGGCCAGAAAATTCGTGATCACACACTGCCTGTCAGAAAATCAAAAATCCAGCAAGGATCACTCAATATCTTTTGACAAAATGATCTCTCTAACCTCATCCAAACACTTCAGCAAAATTCATACATCAATAACAACATACTATCAACCAAATTAACTAGAAATTTTGGATTGAAACCAGTAAGAATTGCTCAGAAAAATTTTGAAAGAAAAAGGCCAAAGAAAACCCTACTTTGAAAGCTTTTGAGCTTGATATTTCAAAGGATGTTCTAAGTGATCTCCCTTCACTTCAAGACACGAATTTCAGTCCTAAACCCTCCTTAGGCAGTGGGAAAGTGAGGTATTAAGGTGAGGATTTGAGATTTCAATTGGTTGGATTTGTAGGGTTTGAGGTGTAGAACAAGTTTTGTGAAGGAAGTTTGAGTGTTTAGCAACTTTAGGCTATGATTTTTGAAGCTTGAAACATATCAATGGAGGTTTGGAAGGAAGGAAATGGAGGCTGTATTCATCTGGTTCATGGCCGAGGATTGCTTGTCTTCTTGGAGAAGATTTTGAGTCAATATATATCTTGTAATTATGACATGATATTATATACTATGTTTAGATAAATCCTAATCTAAAAAGGTGAATTGGATGGCTATGATTCAATCTTGTAATTCAAGATTGAATCTTAGCCATTCATTTAGTTTATAGAGATAAGGCTATTCTTTTTGTAGAGATCTAATTAGTTTTCGGTGTTAAAAATTACACACCGAAATTTTACCGAACGGGTAAAACAGTGTACCCGAGTAATCAAACATTAGCCGAAAAATAATTTCGAGTATAAAATCTTTATTTCTACCTATTTCTAACCTTAAGCATATAATTTCTCAATTTCGGGCATCTCCGGGTCCCAATTCTAGGCCTGTGGAGCCCGTAAAAATACTATTCATATTTTTTTTTTTTACAAATCCATTGGATCATCCTCATCCTTGTTCAAACTATCAAATTTTTGAAATTACGATTAATAAAGCTCAAATTAATTTTTAAATAACTTTTAGGGTGTTACAATCTTTAGATACCGCTGCTCCATTTGGTAATCGACGAACTGGAGAGGGTCTTGGGCAGGAAGGTGATTAGTGTCTTCGCCCTCAACACAGGGGCGCTTACCCTTGTCAGCTTTGGGAGCCATACCTGAAAAGGACGCAAAGTGTATGAATCTAATGCTAATGGTGATCAAAGAAGAAATAAGAACAAAGCGTAAGGAAGAGAACTTGAGAATGCAGCAAAACAGCAACATGGGGTGTTGGTATAGATGAAGAAAAACTCTAACTAGAAGATAATCAAACACAGTGGGAGAGCAATATAAAAGAAAATGGAGATAAAAGCATGATATGATTCTCAAAGTGAATGACAAATCCAAAAGAAATAATGAGTTAGGCATTTGAACAAACACTTAGTGTGCATAGTTTAAACTTGAACTAAAAACACCAACCAACATGAAGAAATCCCCAAAAATTAGAATCCAATTAGAGGAATAGTAGGAAAGTGAGGGAAGAGATCGAACCTATTAAAGAATACACTTAGAATGAAGTGGGAGGGATGGCTAGAGGGGAAGGCAGCCACAGTTCTCTAATTCAGAGAATAGAAGACGAACAAGAAAAAGAAAAAAGGAAAGAATGCTGCTCGCAGCATCAGGGGGTGATTTTGTAAGCTGCCAACTGCTATAGCGCTTGGGGACCACTATAGCGGTCCTGTGAGGCCCCCCCCCCCGGCGCGTGAAATGCTTCATTTCATTTAGGAGCTCCACCTTTTGTTTTTTTTTAAGTTATTTTTTTTGGACGTAAAAGAGAAAGCAATTTTTTTTTTGATTTTTTTTTTATGAAAACCAATTACTGAGAATGTTAAACTTAGAACTTACCTGACCGCTATAGCGGTCCCTGGAGTGCGCGAACATGGCATGAAAAGCAAGTGACTGCTATAGCAGTGTCCAGAGGCCTTTTTCTGCGTAATTATGCAGCAGAATTGCTGTAACAAGTGCAGACCAATCTCTTGAACCTAAAAATTTGCACACTCTACAAACAGTGAGAATAAAAGAAATAAAATAAAATAAAATAGAATAAAAATAAATGTAAAATAAAAGAATTAAATAGTGGCTCGTCTCCTACTCAGTACTTTGGTTTAATGTCCCCAAGTTGGACATTCAGGCCCCTACTAGGAAGGGTAAATAGCTTTCAAACTCTTCATGGTACACCTTCAGCCGATGTCCATTGACTTTAAAAATTGTTTTGGACTTGGGGTCCTGAATTTCCACAGTACCAAAGGGATATACTTTTGTTACCTTGAAAAGTCTATCCCACTAAGATCTCAACTTCCCGAGCATCAGTTTCAACCGGGAGTTGTAGAGGAGCACGAGTTGCCCTTCTTGGAACTCTTTCCTCAAGGTATTCTTATCGTGAAACACCTTGGTCCTCTCCTTATACAACCGAGAGTTCTCATAGGCCTCATACCTCAATTCCTCCAACTCTTGCAGCTGCAACTTTCGGGCCTTACTCGCCTCTTCCAAATCCATGTTGCATTGCTTGATAGCCCAATAAGCCCGATGTATCATCTCTACAGGCAAATGGCACGCCTTACCAAAAACAAGCCAAAAAGGACTCATTCCGATAGGCGTCTTGTGTAACGCCCAGATTTTCTGTCCAAGTGGAAAATGACCAAAATGCCCCTGAGGTCATTTTCGGCCTAGAATTTGAGGATGGCCGACCCGGCAGTCCTCGAAGGGCCAACTCAATGTTTGAAGGGGATTGAATGACCCTTGAGTGGTTCCGGAGGCGAAAGTCTCATTTTCTGCAGTTTCGGGTCAAAATGACCAAAATACCCCTATAGCGTTTTACGCGGGTAAATGTGCCGTTTGAGCCCGAAACTTTCCCCAAAGGTTTAAAACCATGTTTTTACATGTTTCAAAACATCTGTTTGAGTCCCAGTGGTCCCGGGCAGTTTTAGTACAAAATTACGATTTTGCCCCTAGAATAGTATTTTTGAGCTTAATGATGTAATTAAGCAATCCTAAGCAATATTAGGCTCTAATCGAAGATTAATTAATTTCCATAATTAATCTAGAGTCAAAATAAATTATTGAAATTAATTAGAACCTAAGATTGCTTAGATTAGATTTAAATCTCTTTTCTAAAACTCAAGATTTCACTCTTGGAATCTTGAATAGTATTTTCTCTCTCCAATTCCTTAAATCAAGGAATTGTGTCTAGAATTGTTTATACACTAAAATGAGTTTATAACTCACTAATGATGCAAGAACACTCTCTAATTATGTCTTGACAATCTTGATTACCCATTTTCTCACCTAAACACTTTCTTACAAATTCCTAATCTTAATCCTAATCAAAGATATACCTAAACACAACTCTAAACCACAATTAAAATGCAAGAAACCCTCCCCCCATGGCTGATGCACATTCAGCCATCTCTCTCTCTTTTACCTCACATGTTGAATTGTTTCTCACTCAAAGAACCATGCTTGAGGCCATACCTTGAACCATACCTCACCATACTTTGAACCATACCTCACCATGCCTCAAGACCACATTATCTCACCTCATGGAACTCATGGGCTCCCTCCATTCTGCATGGCCGAAGCCTCCTTCTTCATTTGCACCCTTCATTTGCTTCATTTCTCTATAAATAGCTTGCTTGGGTGAACTTGTATCATTTTGGGTTCATTTGCTAAGTGTAAGTTTTCAAAGAAACACTTCAAAGCTCCCTTTTTCTCTCAAGTTCAAGTCTTCAAGTTCTTCAAGTTCTTCATCCTCTTCTCTCATTCCAACCTCCTAATCACTAGGTAGGGATTTTCTTTCAAGAGTTTTTTCATTTAAAGTTCTTAATTTCTTTATGTGTTCTTAGTTTCTCTTGAATCCTTTCTAGAACTTCTTTTCTTTTCTTCTCCTCCTTGTTTCGGCCATGAGCCCATTGAGAGCAAAGGAATAGAGCTTGATGATGAGGTTCCATGATGATAATGTTCATCACTTGGATAATCTCTAAAACTTGATCTTTGTTCTTAAGTTAAAGATGTTTTCTTTGTTCTTCTTCTTGATCTTTGAAACCTTTCACTTTGATGATGTTTTAAAATGGTTAACATGAACTCAATGATGAGAGCTCATGATGTTGGTGTTAATGCATCATTAAGATCATGGTCTCTAAAGTTCCAAATGTTTCTTTTCTTCTCCAACAATTTCAGTTCTTCTTCCTTTTCTTTCTTTATGGTTTCGACCATATTGGTCGAGGGAGCTCACAATGGCTTGATGATGAGAGCTTCTAGATGATGACTATGTGTTCATCACAATGAGGCCTCTAGAGCTTGAGTCTTAACAAAAATGTTATTTATGTTTACATTCCAAGAAAAGAAACTTTGTGTTTAAAGGACCCTTGAGGTTCACTCTTGTTTTTCTTTATCTTGTCATGATGAGTGTGGGTTGAGATTTAAGTTCCTTCAAAGTCTTGTATGAGCTCTAATAAGAAATAAAATGAACTAGCATTCATATTTAAATTTAAGCTTATGCATTACATATTTATTTTGAGCTTTGCATTCATATTTAATTTTCAAGCCATCACTTAAAGTTAAAGGATAAAGAATGGAGTGCATCTCATATTTACATTCTTGCCTAGCATATTTACTTTTATCACTAAAGAACGTAAAGATTTAAAATAAGGTTGCACTATCACCTAACTAAATCTCAAAGCCTTTCTATTTCGGGCTTAGAGTCTATTGTTGCTGGGCCTAGAGCACTAAAATAAAGAATTGAACTTGCATATTTATATTTCAAGCCTTGCATATTTATATTTCAAGCCTTGCATATTTATATTCCAAGTCTTGCATATTTATTTTAAGCCTTGCATTTTTATATTCAAGTCTTGCATGTTTACTTTAAGCTCTCACTTTAATTTGTAATGAAGAATAAAAATGAAGTGCATAGCATGTTTAAATTATGCCATCACTTAAAATACCTTAGAGCTCAAAGACTTGCCCATTTTATCTCAAGTTAAAGTTTAATGAGGGAGCATTCTTTGAATGCATGATTTCGGCCATGAAGTGATGATGGACTTGGAATGAGTTTCATCTAGCTTCAAGGACCAATAAGTCAAGTTTTAAGAATCCTTTAAAGTCTCATGAATTTGTTTAAGTTTAAGACTAACAAGGTTCTATGAATTTAACACTCTTTTAAGGAGGGATTAAGTGGTCACTAACCTAAGGATGTGTTTAGTCTCTTTGACATGATAAAATGGTTTGCAAAAGAGTTTTAGAAGTCTTGAAAATGATTCCAAGAGAAACTAGCAACTTATGTGTTTTTAAAAAGTCAAGTTATGTATCTTTTGGAAACTTAATGTTTTGGTTCCTTCATGATGTGTTTGCTGCCATGTGATGATGTTTGATGTGTTTGAATGAGTAAAAAATTATGTATGATGAAGTAGGAACATTTCCATGCAAGATAGAGAAGAAACTAGCTTTCTAGGAAAACCGTAAAGTCAAGATTTAGCATAGTTTTATCCCATTTAGTCATGGACACTTCCCAAACTATTTTAATGGGAATATAATCAGATTAGGATTGATTAATCATGAAAAATTTGGTAACATTTGAAGTAGGAATGAATTTTGGCACCTATAGAGAAACTAGTAACCAGAAAACTATAAAACCGTAATTCTAGAACTCTTAGAACATTTAATTCTTAGAATCTGTCCAGAAACCTTATAATGTAGAGAACATGATTTATAATTAGTTCTTTGATATAGGAATGACTCATAATTGGTTTAGGTTTAACTTATAGCGCTTTAGGCGAAAACAGAACCAAGAAAGGGTCTAAAACGCAAGTTCTAGAACCCCGTAATCATAAGTTTATGACGTTGCTCCTAAGGAATGATATTGTTCAGATTTAATAGAGAGCATAAATAAATGATGAGATTTGATAAGAGAGAACCCTTAGGTGCATAAAAGTTTGATAGGAGATGATAGGTTAACTACATCACGAGTTTAAGGCCCGTAAAGGTCAGAGCATAAAATACCATAGGACCAAGTGCATAACGAACTTTTAATATTGCTTGTGAAAGTATGAGGATGATTATGTGAATGCATGAAATTATGATGAAGGATGCATATTTGGTTAACTCATGTGGCATAAAGAAGAATTTGGAAGAAATTCGGCATGCCGCAGTTATGCCACTGAATTTCTGACAAATTCTGGATTCAGAAAGTTTTTGAAAACCTATGAAATTTTTATGAGGTACTAAGATGGGTTCTCGGATAACACTGGTTCGGCCGAGCACCTCCAGAGAACTCATGTGACATCGGTACCAAGATTTAATTCTTGGGTGACACCGGTTCGGCCGAGCAGCCCCAAGAAATGCCCCCTAGCCCATACTGGATAAGTCGGGATTATGTTTATGATTATGTTACGCTTATCGAGATTGATAAGTAAGAACTAGTGACGACTAGTTGAGGTATAAGCTCATAACCTAGAGATGTGACACGTTCTGGGTGACACCGGTTCGGCCGAGCACCCCCAGAGCGCTTGTCTTTTAGGGTGGCTTATGAGGAAGTTATGATGATTATGTCACAAGAGAATTTATTTGCCACTTTATGCCACTATTATGATGTTCATAAATATATGATGATTATTCTTGCATTAAGTAGAGCCATGCATACATTCTTTAATATGCTTGCATCCATGACATTAAGAATCATGCTAAAATGAACGGACCTTGGCTAAATTATGTTTTAGAACCTAAAAATGGACTTAATGCATGCTCACTTATTTTGTATAACTAAACCCAAGGTTCCTAAGGACGGAGATGATGACACCTAGGTAGTAGGAGGCCCTACTGAGATTCTTTAGCAAGATTCTCACTCCCTCTATCTCTTTCCTTCCGTCACGTCTTCAGATGGCGACGTTCATGGTTTTTATGGACACCCCAACTTGGGAGGTACATCATGATCCGGACCACGGGTGATACCATTTTGTGGGCCGCTGCGTCATATGAGTGTTTATGTTCGTTGGACGGCCCTTCAGTCACCCCGTACATAGCTATCGATTCTCTCCTGTCTCACCCTACGGCGACAACTTCGTGTTCAAGCGTGCATGCCCTCAAGAGAAGCGGATCCGCCACACCCCACCAACGGCCTCTGCCATCCGGGACTACCCACAGTATATACCCTGCTCGCCCTCATCATTCTCTGAGACGGACCCTTCAGAGGATTCCGCCACTCAGGTACCTTCCGAGGGATCCTCCTCCACTGTGCCGATGGACGTTGGGGAGGGTAGCGAGGCTTCCGTCGCTTAGCCAGTACGTGGAGGACAGGTGAGGATGACTCCCCGCCATGGAGCTCACGCCCGACCGATGCAGCACATCGCCACCCCGGCCGAGATCGCCCAGTGGATCAGGTACATCCCTCCTTTCCAGAGAGGCCCGCAGTAGGAGACGATCACTATGGTTCTGGTGCTCGAGCTTGACTAGGCGAGGATAGCCTTCTTTTGTCTTTGGGGCTATCCATTTGCAGGCGCACTAGAGTTAGGAGAGTTTCTTTTATCACCTTTGTTGTACTTTCGTTTCCATGTATTTTCATTCTAGTTGTACTAAACTAAGTCTCGCTCTTTATGAGTGAGCATATCATATATATATATATATATATATATATATATATATAATTATGCAGTTCAATGATATTATGATGTGCCTTTACTTGCCTTATGATATGATGAGATGTTTGCTTACTTTCAATCACGTTTTATCATTGATCGTGTCGTGCGGCTCTCACTTTGCTTTTATAATTCAAAAAAAAATTTACCAGTATTTTCGCTAAGTATTTTAAAGTAATAAGAAAGCTATGATGTAACAGACTAATGTTTAACCTAATTATGTTCTAGAGTATTGGGTTAAAAATTAGGATGTTACATCTTGTAGGCTGTGCGATAAGCCCATAGAGCATCATCCAATCTCACACTCCAATCCTTCCGATTAGGTTTCACAGTCTTTTCTAGGATTCTCTTGATTTCCTGGTTAGACACTTCAGCCTGTCCGTTAGTTTGGAGGTGGTAAAGAGTGGATACCTTATGAACAACCTCATATCTACAGAGCAAAGCTTCCATGCTCCAGTTCCAGAAGTGAGTCCCCTGGTCACTAATAATAGCTCTAGGCATGCCAAACCTGTAGAAAATGTGAGAACGAACAAAAGCAACAACTATAGTAGAATCATTAGTATGGGTGGCAATAGCCTCCACCTACTTGGACACATAATCCATAGCCATAAGTATGTAAACATAGCCATAAGAGCTGGAAAAAGGACCCATGAAATCAATGCCCCAAACATCAAAAACTTCACAAAATTGTATGGGTTGTTGAGGCATTTCGTTCCTCCAAGAGATATTCCTTGTTCTCTGGCACTGTTCACAAGATTTGCAAAAATTGTAGGCATCTCTAAACAGAGTTGGCCAGTAGAAACCCGAGTCCAATACCTTCCTAGCAATGCGTTGGGGCCAAAAGTGGTCCCCACTCGCATAAGTATGACAAAAACAAAGTATGGACTCCAATTCCTCCTGAGGCACACATCGCCTGACTACTTGATCACTACAAATTTTCCACAGATAAGGGTCGTCCCATACATAGTATTTAGCATCGCTTTTTAGCTTTGCAAATTGAGCTGGTGAAAAGTGTGAGGGACCCACTCTAGCAACCAAGTAGTTAATAATATCAGCATACCATGGGACAATAGACACACTCATCAGTTATTTATTAGGAAAATTATCATTGAGAGGTCTGTTGTCCAGGTCAAGATGCTCAAGTCTGCTTAGATGGTCTGCTACTAAGTTTTCTGCTCCAATTTTGTCTTTTATTTCCAAATCAAATTCCTAGAGTAGCAGCATCCATCTAATGAGCCTAGGCTTGGCTTCTAGTTTCTTTAACAAATATTTAAGTGCTACATGGTCCGAATACACTACCACTTTAGAGCCTAGCAAGTATGAGCGGAATTTATTCAAAGCAAAAATAATGGCTAGGAGCTCTTTCTCAATAGTGGTGTAGTTAGATTGTGCAGCGTCCAAAGTGCGGGAAGCATAATAAATAGCATGAGGAACCTTACCTTCACGCTGTGTAAGTACAGCGCCTATCGCATGGTCAGAGGCATCGCACATAAGCTTAAATGGCTGGCTCTAGTCAGGTGGCTGGATGACTGGAGCGGTGGTTAAGGCCTTCTTCAACCTCTCAAAGGCCTCCCTGCACTTGTCATCAAAAATAAATTCAATATCCTTCTGCAACAGGGAGGTGAGAGGCTGGGCAATCTTGCTGGGATCCTTGTTGAACCTCCTGTAAAAACCTGCATGGCCAAGAAAAGAGCGAATCTCCCGCACGCATGCAGGGTGAGGCAATGAGGTAATAACTTCAATTTTAGCAGGATTAACAGCAGTACCCTTGCTAGAGACTATATGGCCCAAGACTATACCTTGTTTAACCATAAAATGACATTTCTCAAAATTCAGAACAAGGTTAGTCTCACATTTCTGTAGCACTCTAGCTAAGCTACTCAAACAGGAATCAAAAGAAGAACCAAAGACAGTAAAGTCATCCATAAATACCTCCATGCACTCCTCAAGCAAGTCAGAGAAAATGCTCATCATGCACCGCTGAAAGGTAGCCGGTACGTTGCATACCCCAAAGGGCCACGGTTTTTAAGCATAGGTGCCAAAGGGGCATGTGAAGGTGGTCTTCTCCTGGTCTTCTGGGGCAATATGAATTTGAAAGTACCCCGTGTAGCCATCCAAAAAATAATAGTGGGATTTCCATGCCAACCTTTCCAACATCTGATCAATGAAAGGTAGGGGATAGTGGTCCTTCCGGGTGGCCTGGTTAAGCCTCCGGTAATCAATACAAACCCTCCAACTATTCTGTACCCGGGTAGGAACCAACTCACCTTTTTTCATTCCTCACCACAGTGATCCCTGACTTCTTGGGAACCACCTATACTGGGCTCACCCATTACTGTCAGATATTGGGTAGATGATTCCAGCCTGTAAGAGCCTTGTCACCTCCTTTTTAACCACATCAAGAATCAGTGGGTTAAGCCGGTGCTGTGGTTGTCTAATTGGCTTAGCTCCCTCTTCCAGAAAAATCCTGTGCATGCAGGTGGATGGGCTAATCCCTGTGATATCATTCAAAGTCCAGCCAATGGCCCTTTTGTGCCTTCTCAAAACCACAATCAAATTATCCTTATGGAACTTAGAAAGGCCATTAGCAATGATGATTGGCAGTGTCTCACCCTCCCCCAAGAATGCATACTTGAGGTGGTCAGGGAGGGGCTTCAGTTCTGACCCTGCTAACTGTGTACCTGCTCCTGTAAGCTTAGACAATTCTAAAGCAGCAGAATCATCATATCCAATGGAAGAAACAGATAATATGGGCTCAGAAATTAAAGTAGTGTCAGAATTGGGGGTGATGCTACTAAATGCATCAATGATAGGGCTTGTGGCATTAGCTACCAAAAGGTCAGAAGTTTTCTCAAAGAATTGCCCTGTCAATGATGCATCAATAGAAGCACACTCCCTGCACAAATTGGTAGTACCATCACAGTTACAATATTCAAACTTTGGTACTATCCTTAATAACTCATCAAAATTCTCAGTTAACCCAACAAAAATATCATCAATCAAGGAGCCAATGATATCAACGCTAAAAACAGAATGCTCTTCAGGTGGGTGCTTCATGACATCAGTTAAGCAAAACTGAGCCTTCATATCCCCACACTCAAAAGACAAGGTACCCACGTACACATCAATCTTGGTTCTTACAGTTTTTAAAAATGGTCTTCCCAAGATCAATGTGTGCTCAGGAGCATTGACATCATCCTCCACAGCCAAAACATAAAAGTCAGCTGGGAAAATTAAATTGTTTACCTGGACTAAGACGTCCTCAAGTATCCCATCTGGACTCTGAATGCTCCGGTTGGCCAACTGAACTCTCAATCTAGTGGGTGTTAGCTCTCCCCCACCCAAGGCCTCATAAACTGAACGAGGCATAATACTGATGCCCACCCCAAGATCTGCCAAGGCTTGCCCAATATGAAGGTTCCCAATAGTGCAGGGAACATTGAACGCACCTGGATCCTTGTGCTTCATAGGAAGCTGACCTGCCTGAATAAGAGAAGAGGCTTTCACCCCCATGGTCACTCTTTCCACTTCATTGCCCTTCAACTTCCTCTTGTTGGTGCATAGGTCTTTAAGGAACTTTGCATATTTTGGAATTTGCCTAATAGCATCCAACAAAGGAATATTGACCTCTACCTTCTGAAAAGTCTCCAAGAGGTCATTCTCCAACTCTAATTCATTGGGCCTCTTAGGTCTTGCAACTCGTTATAGGAAAGGCAATGAAATGGGTCTTGTTACTTAATCTTCTGCCTCCTTTTGCTTGGGTGGAGGCTCATCTCTCAGTACCTCTGGTTGAACTATTACCTCCTCCTGGCTCTCAACCATAACCTATTTTGGAGGACCAGCAACCTCAGGTAAAACTGTACCAGACCTCAAAGTGATGGTAGAAATATTCCCCTTGGGGTTAGGAATTGTTTGTAAAGGAATGGTAGATGCACTTCCCTACTAAGACTAGGAGTTCTCAAGTCTCTGAATCGCATTCCTCATCTCTTGCATGGCTTGTTCTTGTTTCCTTTGGGTCTCAATCATCATCTTCATCATCTCCTGCCATGGTGCTTCTGAAGGGGCAGGAGGTGCAAGTAGTACTAGAGGTTACTGGGGACTGGGGAGCGGCGGGATAGGTGGTGAAAAGAATGTGGGCTGGTTATGTTGTTGCCTCTGCTGAGGTGGCACATACTTCTGTTGTTGCTGTTGAGGAGCATTGTTCCACCTAAATTTTGGGTGATCTCTCCAGCCGGGGTTATAAGTGTTGCTATATGGGTTGTACCCCTACTGTCCACCCTGATTTTGAGGCCTTCCAGGAAATATATTACTAGCTGCTACTGAGGTGGGATCTTCTTGCAACTGTGGGCACATAATTGAAGTGTATGACTCACAGGAACAAATACCACACACTTGTACTACCTTGACTGGAGAAGCTTGGTTTAGTGTAATTTGCTTCAGGAACTCTGTAAGCTCATCCAATTTCTTCTCTACCCTGCTGGTCTCACATGGGGACATTTCACTAACCTGACGGGTATTGCTGCCGGCTTTAGACCCAAACTGCTGGGAGTTCTCAGCCATGTTCTCAATCAATAGCCTAGCTGTTGTAGGGGTCTTGTCAACTAATACACCCCTACTAGCAGCATCAATCATACTCCTCTCCATGACCAACAGCCCCTCATAGAAATACTGGATCAAAAGCTGCTCAGAGATCTGATGCTGGGGGCAACTGGCACATAACCTCTTGAACCTCTCCCAGTATTCATAAAGTGATTCTCCTTGCTGCTGCCGAATACCACAAATGTCTTTCCTGATGGCGGCTGCTCTAAAAGCTGGGAAGAACTTCTCCAGGAAAATGTGTTTCACACCGGCTTAGCTCTCAATTGTTCCATGGGGGATGTAGAAGAACCAGTCTTTGGCAACTTCTTCAAGGGAAAACGGAAAAGCTCTCAGCTTGATTTACTCCTCCGTTACCCCCTGAGGCTTCATAGTCATACAGATCACATGAAACTGCTTCAGGTGTTTGTGTGGGTCCTCTCCAGACAACCCATGGAACTTGGGTAGATGGTGCAAGAGTCATGACTTCAGCTCAAAATCACCTCCCTGTTCAGGGTAGACAATCCCCAGGCGTTGGTAGTTCAGGTCTTGAGCAGCAAGCTCCTTTGGCGTCCTGTTAATCTCTCCCATGTCACCTGAAACACTAGCAGTGGGATCAGAAAGTTCAGGAAAAGAAAAAGAAGAATTATTAGCTTCCCTAGTTGTATTAGAAGAGGAAGAGGGGTTGCCAGATAAATTAGCTCTTTCCCTCGCAGCCTTCCTAAGCCTTTTGGCAGTTTTCTCAATCTCTGGATTAATTGGGAGTATGGGAAAATTAGGAAGGGAACGGGTCATAAAACTAACTTATCAACAACAATCAAATACAACAAGAACAAAGGAAGAATAAATAAATAAAATTAAAATAAAATAGAGCTGAAATTTTATTTTATTTTTGAATAAAATAAAAAGGAAGCAGAAATTAACAACAAAGGATAGAACAAAAATTAAAATAAATAAATAAAAACGAAAATAAATAAATAAAAAGAAAGAATCAATAACACCGCTTCCCCGGCAACGGTGCCAAAATTTGGTACGGGTGTCACCGCCCGCAACAAATTAAAAAGATTTTCAGTTACCGAAATGCACCAAGAATGTAGCTATAGTGTAATCCGGATCGTCTCACGTGGAAGCAATGTGATTGATTCTAAAGAAATTGGGGGTATTTAAGATTTCTTTGGAAAACAGCAAATTAAATCAAGAAGAATTTCAGTTAGAGAAATTACCTGCATAAAGGTTTCTTCGGATTAAAAATTGTTCAATCATTGATTCGAGAAATAAAATCGTGATAGTGGTTGCTTCCATTAAAAATGTAAACACATAACAATGGAATAATTCCGCTTAACGGTTACACAATCGCATTCCCGTCAAGGATTTAACTGAATAAAAGGACTAGTAATTCACTATCGTGATCCTATGAACTAATTCAGTTTAACTAACAATTATAGCAACCCAATTTCTAGCGAAATTGATTCCAATTCCTTGGCTAATGGACAAACATCACATCAGGATAACAACTCAACCAATTATGTAATTGCAATAATTCACACAATCAATAATTGCAAGAATTAAAAAGAAGGAAAAGGAAAACCAACCATGATTGCAATTAAAAATATGAAAATCTCGTGAACAATTTCGATCCTCAGTTACCCCTGTGCACGGTAAGGGAATTACTCCTCCATGGGAGGAGTTTCACAGATGTATTCTGATGAAGGCGATAAAATTGTAGTCTAGAATTTCTGATCAAAAATTGAGTAAGAACCCTAGCCTAGAGAGAGAGTGTGTGTGTGTATGTTTCTCTAAGAAAACCTAAAAAAAAACTAAAACTCATTCTCCCCCAATTACCAAGAGAATGGAGTTTTTATTTTCTAAAATGTCGAGACAGCCCAGAGTGTGAGCAAGCACGGGAAATGAAATTCCACTTATGACCGCTATAGCGGTCTTGGCTATTCTCATATGCACTGCTGCCAAAATGTCCCCCTGATGACCGCTATAGCGGTCTTAGCTTTGCTCTCGTGTACGCTGCTGCCATATTCCTCTTCTGGTGACCGCTATAGTGGTGTTTAACCGCTATAGCGGTCTTAGCCTTGTAAAGTTCGATATTTCTTTCACCTGGAGGGAAATTTCAAGATCTTTTACTAGCCTTGCTCACCAGTTCACCAATTGGGAGTCCTGTTACTTGACATAGCTCATAAAAAATGGTTAATAGCACAGGTAATTTTCAAAAACAATTATTTGTCCCAAAATGGTGCTAATAACCAAGAAATTACTTAACAAAGCAAGATGAGGACAAAGCGCAAACTAACCAATTAAGCATCAATTCATTATAATTCAATTGCAAATAATTCAAAGTTAGGGTGAGAAATGGGTGCATAAATGCAACCCATCACTCATTAAATAAAATGCTCATAATTAAAAGAGATAACAGAAAGCAAGAAAGATATATCAGGTTAAAAGTAAGTAAAATGTGTAATAGAGACAAATAAAAGAGATTAGAAAGAGAAAATACACGAAGGATTTTATACTAGTTCGGCCAACCTGTCTACATCCAATACTCAACAACGATGAGGTTCCATTCAAAACAACTTTCTTGACCTGAGAAAGTAAAATTGGATAGTCTTTACATTAGCCTTCGTAAGCTCTCACTTGTGCCAGCAAACTAACTCAGAGACTATCACAAGTTGGGTATTCTTTTACAAGCCTCTTCAGGCTAAATAGAGTAATATTGTACTAGCCTCTCCAAGCTAACATGGGTAGTATTGCACTAGCCTCTCCAAGCTAACCGGTGATCAGTAGCAACCTCTACAGTCACTTTGAAAGCAGTATTGACACTAGCCTCTCCAAGCCAAACTGTGAACAGTAGCAACCTCTACTATCACTTTGAAAGCATTATTGACACTGGCCTCTCCAAGCCAAATCATGATCAGTAGCAACCACTACTGTCACGTTGTAAGTAATTTTACAGTAACCTCTCCAAGCTATCTAACAGCGATCACCACTGGATTGAGGATACAAAGGTTAAGTGTTTGGGCTGCCACTCAAACTAACCTACACTCAAGTTACCTTAACATATATATGAAAAGTTCTTGGGAAAACATGAATGACTTCTTTCTTCTACTTCTTCCATAGTAGGAGCATAAATATTACTAAGAATGTAGAAGGAAGATTTTCTTATACTTCAAGGATAAAACTGATTACATGATAAAGATTGAATATTCCAGGAAGTAGGAAAAGATTTTTATAGAGTTTCCTCTCTTGAATCTTCAAATCTCTCATCGATCTTCAAGCATAGTATCTCTTTATATAATGATATTTCTTTGTGACCATTTTCATAGATCATCTCCTCAAGTGAAACGTGTTGATCATCAGTTGTATCTTGAAAGAAACAGCTACAAAAGAGGTTGACAGAACTATCACGTCGGTTGCAGAAGTCATTATAAATATGAGCTTTCTGATCTTCCTTCAAAAACTACTTTTCTACTTTCTGAGCATACTTTCTGAACTCCTCCTTCATGAAGCCTGGGTAGTTGATCAAATAGGCAGAAAAAATAATATACCAGTTTGAAACTGGGTTTGACTTGATTATTTGAAATTCAAATTTCAAATTTCCTTCCCTTTCCTGTAGCATTCTTTGCTCCACTCACGGGTGAGCTTTCTGATGTATGTAGTCAGTCCCTTGAAGAGTGTTTTACTTTCTGATCTTTAATCGCATCTTCTTTGCTAATTATAACTTTGTGATTATGATGATTGAAGATTGAGTAACACGTTGCACTTGGACATGAGTTAATATCTTCATCTTGAGTGTACTTTTTGGTGTTCCGTTGATGTGAGCGTCACAACTCACAACAAATTAGAAATTTATTTTAATACTAAATTGTACCAAAAATGTAGTAAGGGTACAACCTAGGTCATCTCTCAAGGAGGCCTTATCACTTAGTTGAAAATTGGGGATTTGGAAGAATGAGAATTATAGCAATGGAAATTAAAAGATAATAGAAATAGTGGAGAAAGGCACAAGTGCAAGATATTTCTAGGATTGGAAATCAATTATCATTGACCAAATATTAAACCCATTAATGGCTATTAGTAATAAATTACTGGTAATTCTACTAGTGATCAATCAACCTCTAGAATTGATCAATGAAATTAACAAATAAATGAAATCTCGATTTAATTAGTAATTACAATGATCCAAGGTACCAATTGCTATAGCCTAACCGCCAATTGGAAAGTTAATTCTAATGTTCTCCTTCAAACATAAACTAATAGATCTATCAATTTATGCCCAAAGGATTTCCCTAAACAATGATTGCTAATTTAGTTATTCCAATAAAGATTATAGCAATCACCACAATAATTAAAGGAATAGAAACTACAGAACAGTAAGAAAACCAATGCATTCAATATAAACAAAGGGTCTCAAATGTCATCCCAATCCATCCGGAAATCCCTACACTAGTAAAACTCCTCCATCTCTGGAGGATTACAACAATGAAGATAAAAGAACCTGAAAATAATAGTAATAATCCTAGCCACAATCTCCAAGACAAAGCACCTTTACCAATGGAACCCTTAGAGAAAGAAGAATAGAGAAGAAGATGTAGAGAGAGAATAATAGCCACTAACAGTGGTGGTCTAAAAGTGAGTTTTAAAACTGAATGAAAAGTTAGGGTAAAAGTCTATAACAATCCCTTATATGCTGCTCTCTAAAATGGGTCAAAGTGGGGCCCAAAAATAGGTTAAATAAGCTATTCTGCATCATTGCATGACCGCTGCAGCGGTCAGCAGTGAGCTATGCTGCTAAACGTCACTTTTTCAGGCACTGTTGACCACTGCAGCGGTTAAAGACTGTTGCAACAGTGGATATAATTGAAATTGACCTCAACACTGGAAATAGAAGTTGTAGCCCTTTGAATTAGCTTTCCAATGCCACCAAAATAACCTCAATCGGACATCTGTAGCTACAGATATTATGAAAATACTAACTAGAGGTCAAGTTGGACAGCAACAGAACATTAATAACCTTTAATCTTGCAACTCAATTTTCACCAAGATACTCTTAGAACTAGATTTTGAGCTACACATGAAAGTTGTAGAAGACTTCTTGAGCTTTCTAAAATATCTTTATTTGTCTTAATTCGATCCCTTGTTCTTGACAATTGCATTTGATCCAAAGCTTTAGTACTTAAGACCATACTCAAAGAGCAAGTCAAATGCAATAGGATGTAATTACAAATTATCCCATAATCAATGCAAAAGTCATCAATTCTATCAAAATCACACAATGAGGAATAAATCAAAATCCTTATTAATTGTGTCAACAACACATTAATCATGTAAAATGCTAATGTTTAGAAGTAAAATAAGTGGCATAAATGCCCTTTATGAAACTCCCCTACACTTAATCCTTCACATGTCCTCATGTGGAACTAAGATCAAACCAAGGCATGGATGAGAAGCAGTAAACAAGGACTGTAGTAAACTCCTAACCTAAAATGTATGATGCATGAATTTAAATGACAATACACCAATCCAATGAACCTAGAGGCACAACAGTAAGCTTTCACGCCAACAATCAAGAGAATTACAACAAGCAAGGCATGATCAACAACATAGCACACAAGGTAGAATCCATATATGATGTATGAATCAAGTACAAAAATCCTCCCAATGTTAATTGTAACATCCTAATTTTTAACCCAATACTCTAGAACATATTTAGGTTAATCATTAGTCGGTTGTGTCATAGTCTCCTCTTTACTTTAAAATACTTAGCGGAAAATACTGGTAAAATTTTTTGAATTTATAAAAGAAAAGTGAGAGCCGCGCGACACGATGAGCAATAGAGCATGGATGGAAATAAAGCAAACATCATAACATAAAGCAAGTAAAGGCACATCACAATAAAACTGAACTGCATATTTATATATAATATGATATGCCCACTCATGGAGAGTGGGGCTTAGTTTAGTACATCCTGAACAGATACAACTAAAAAGGAAATACAAAGGAAAGTATGACGGAAAACATAAAAGCAACTCCCCTACCCAAGTGCAACTAAAGGGATAACCTCTAAACAAAAGGAGGTCCATCCTCATCAAAGTGGTGTGTGCTCTACCCGGGTACTCTATCGGTCGTACGTCACCTCCTACTGACTTCATCTCGCGAGCGAGGCACATATCCGGGAAACTAGGCGAGCTCCTCTGGCGTGTAGAGGCGGAACGGGGATCGAGAGTGACCCCCGCGACGTGGCCGCATCTCCGGTCGTCGTGCGAGCCATGGCTGAGTCACTGTATCCTCACTGCCCTCTCTCATCAGTGGTGGAGTGGGGGCGGAGCTCTCGCTGTATGGATTGGTAGGCGGGTCCTCCGACGGGTCGGTCTCTGAGAAGTAAGTCCGGGGCACGTAGTCAGGATAGTCACACATGGCCGAGGCGGCGGTGTGCATGCGGAGCACTCTCTCGTTATGCATACGCGCACGCTCAAAAACCCGCTCGTCGTCGCCATAGGATGCTGTCGGGGAGAAGTGATGGGTATGCACGGGGTGAGCGAAGGGACGTCCCACGAACATGAAGACTCGCACCGTGCACTGTCCCTCAAAATGGTATGATCCGTGTTCTGGATCATAGTGCACCTCCCACGTCGGGGTGTCCACAAAAGCCACGAACGTCGCCATCTGAAGACATGACAGAAAGAAAGAGATAGAGGGAGTAAGAATCTTGCTAAAGAATCTCAGTAGGGCCTCCTACTACCTAGGTGTCATCATCTACGTCCTCAAGAACCTTGGGTTTAGTATACAAAATGAGTGAGCATGCATTAAGTCTATTTTTTAGGTTTTAAAACATAATTAGCCAAGGTCCGTTCATTTTAGCATGATTCTTAATGACATAGATGCAACATATTAAAGAATGTATGCATGGCTCTACTTAATGCAAGAATAATCATCGTAACTTTAAGAACATCATAATAGTGGCATAAAGTGGCAATTAAATTCTCATATGGGAAACTTTGTGACATAAACATCATACTTTACTTCCTCATAGGCCACCCTAAAAGACAATTGTTCTGGGGGTGCTCGGCCGAACCGGTGTCACCCAGAACGTGTCACATCTCTAGGTTATGAGCTCATACCTTAACTAGTTGTCACTAGTTCTTACTTATCAATCCCGATAAGCATATCATAATCATAAACATAATCTCGACTTATCCAGTACAGGCTAGGGGGCATTTCTTGGGGTCTTTGGGCGAACAGTGTCACCCAAGAATTCATCTTGGTACCGATGTCACATGAGTTCTCTGGAGGTGCTCGGCCAAACCGGTGTCATTCGAGAACTCATCTTAGTACCTCATAAATAAAAATCTCATAGGTTTTCAAAAACTTTCTAAGTCCCCAAATTTGTCAGAAATTTGGCGGCATAACAGCAGCATGCCGAATTTCTTCCAAATTTTACTTTATGCCACATAAATCAATTAAACATGCATCCTTCATCATAATTCCATGCATTCACATAATCATTCTCATACGTTCATAGGCAACATTAAAATTCCATTATGCTCTTGGTCCTATGGTATCTTATGCATTTGACCTTTACAGGCCATAAATTTGTGATGTAATTAATCTATCATTTTCTATCAACCTCTTATGCACCTAAGGATTCTCTTCTAAAAAATATTACCATTATTTATGATCTTTAATAAATCTGGACAACTCCATTCCTTAGGGCCCAGAATTATAAACTTACAATTACGGGGTTGTAGAACTTACGTCTTAGACCCTTTCTCGGTTCCGTCTTCGCCTAAGGTGCTATAAATTAAACCTAAACCAATTATGAGACATTCCTATGTCTAAGAACTAATTATAAACCATGTTTACCATATTATGAGGTTTCTGGACAGATTCTAAAAATTAAATGTTCTAAGAGTTCTAGAATTGCGATTATACGATTTTCTAGTTACTAGTTTCTCTATAGGTGCTAAAATTCAATCCTACTTCAAATGTAACCAAATTTTTCATGATTAAATAATCCTAATCTGATTATATTCCCATTGAAACAGTTTGGGCAGTATCTAAAAATAAATGGGTTAAAACTATGCTAAGTCTTGACTTTACGGTTTTCCTAGAAAGCTAGTTTCCCTCCTATCATGCATAGAAATGTTCCTACTTCATCATACATAATTTTCACACATTCTAACACATCAAAACATCATCATACAGCAGAAAACTTATCATGGAAGAACCGAAACATTAAGCCCCAAAAAATGCATAACTTGATATTTCTAAAGCATATACGTTGTTAGTTTCTCTTGGAATCATTTTTAGGACATCTAAAACTCTTTTGCAAACCATTTTATTTTGTAAAGGAGGCTAAAAACATCATTAGGTCAGTGACCACTTGACCCCTTCTTAAAAGAGGATTAAATTCATAAATTTTATTTGGTCTTAATCTCATAAAGTTTATGAGGCTTAAAGGAAGTCGTAAAACTTAGATTGTTGGCCCTCATAGCTAGATAAAACTCATTCCAAGCTCATCGTCACTACATGACCGAAATTATGCTTTCAAAGAATGTTCCCACATAAAACTTTAACTTGAGATAAAATGGGCAAGTCTTTGAGCTCTAAGGTTCTTAGGTGTTGACATAATTTAAACATGCTATGCACCTCATTTTTATTCTTCATTACAAAGTAAAGTGAGAGCTTAAAGTAAATATGCAAAACTTGAAATATAAATATGCAAGGCTTGAAATAAATATGCAAGAATTGAAATATAAATATGCAAGACTTAAAATAAATATGCCATGCAAGTTTATTTCTTTATTTTAGTGCTCTAGGCCCAGCAACAATCGACTTTAAGGCCGAAATAGAAAGGCTTTGAGATTTAGTTAGGTGATAGTGCAAGTTCTCATTTTAAATCTTTACATTCCTTAGTGATGAAAAGTAAATATGCTAGACAAGAATGTAAATATGAGGTGCACTCCATTCTTTATCCTTTAACTTTAAGTGATGGCTTGGAAAATAAATATGAATGCGAAGCTCAAAGTAAACATATAATGCATAAGTTTGAATTTAAATATGAATGCTAGTCCATTTTATTTCTTATTAGAGCTCATACAAGATTTTAAAGGAACTTAAACCTCAACCCAAACTTATCATGACAAGATAAAGTAAAGACAAGAGTAAACCTCAAGGGTTCTTTAGAACACAAGGTTTCTTTTCTTGAAATGAGGTCATAAATAACATTTTTATTAAAACTCAAGCTCTAGAGGCCTTATTGTGATGAACACATAGTCATCATCTAGAAGCTCTCATCATCAAGCCATTATGAATCCCATTGGCCAATATGGCCGAAAATGTGAAGAGAGAAAAAGAAAAGGAACCAAAAATTTTTAAGAAGAAAAGGAAACATTTGGAACTCTAGAGACCATGATCTTGATGATGCATTGACACCAACATCATGAGTCCTCAACATTGAGTTTATGTAACCATTTAAAACATCATCAAAGTTAAAGATTCAAGGTTCAAGAAGAAAGAACTAAAAAAAAAAATCTTTAACTTAAGAACAAAGATCAAGCTTTAGAGATTGTTCAAGTGATGAACATCATCATCATGAAACCTCATCATCAAGCTCTCATTCCCTTGTCCTCAAAGGCCCATGGCCAAAAATGGAGAAGAAGAAGGAGAGAGAAAGAAGTTCTAAAAAGACTCAAGAGAAACCATAAACACATAACTAGAGTAAGAACTTAGACAAAGGAAATACTTGAAAGAAAATCCCTACCAAGTGATTTGAAGATTGGGATGAGAGAAGAGGATGAAGAACTTGAAGAACTTGAACACTTGAACTTGAGAGAAAAAGGAAACTTTGAAGTGCTCTTTGAAAACTTACACTTAGCAAATGAACCCAAAATGATGCAAGTTCACCCAAGCATGCTATTTATAGAGAAATGAAACACATGCAAGGTGCAAGAGGGGGGAGGGAGTTTCGGCCAACATGAGCAGCCCCATGAGTTTCATGAGGTGAGATGTTGTGATCTTGAGGCATGGTGAGGTATGGTTCAAAGTATGGTGAGGTATGGCTCAAGGTATGGCTCAAGCATTGTTCTTTGAGTGAGAAACAAATCAACATGTGATGTAAATGAGAGAAAGGTGGCCGAAACTTGCATCAGCCATGGGGAGGATTTCTTGCATTTTAATTGTGGTTTAGAGTTGTGTTTAGCTGTATCTTTGATTAGGATTAAGATTGGGAATTTGTAAGAAAGTGTTTAGGTGAGAAAATGGGTAATCAAGGTTGTCAAAACATATTTAAGGAGTGGTCTTGCATCATTAGTGAGTTATAAACTCATTTTAGTGCATAAACAATTCTAGACACAATTCCTTGATTTAAGGAATTGGAGAGAGAAAACACTATTCAAGATTCCAAGAGTGAAATCTTGAGTTTTAAAAAGGAGATTTAAATCTAATCTAAGCAATTTTAGGTTCTAATTAATTTTAATAGTTTATTTTGACTCTAGATTAATTATGAAATTTAATTAATCTTCGATTAGAGCCTAATATTGCTTACGTTTGCTTAATTACATCATTAAGCTCAAAAACACTATTTTAGGGGCAAAATCGTAATTTTGCACTAAAACTTCCCGGGACCATCGGGACTCAAACAGATGCTTTGAAACATGTAAAAACATTGTTTTAAACCTTCGGGGAAAGTTTCGGGCTCAAACGGCACCTTTACCTGCGTAAAAACGCTATAGGGGTATTTTGGTCATTTTGACCCGAAACTGCAGAAAATGAGACTTTCGCCTCCGAAACCACTCAAGGGTTGTTCAATACCCTTCAGCACATTAAGTTGGCCCTTCGAGGACTGCCGGGCCGGCCATCCCCGAATTCCGAGCCGAAAATGACCTCAGGGGCATTTTGGTCATTTTCCACTCAGATAGAAAATCGGGGCGTTACATTAATGCTTACCCCTCATTCACTCAACTGTTTTAGGTTATGATGCACGCTCAATCACCTCAAATGAAAATACATTACCATACGCTTGCTATGAGTCTCATTCTCCATTTTGTCATACACATATGCATATTGAATCAAGAGAACTTATCTTTGGTTGTAATGGGGCTTGGGTGAAGGTAGATAAAAATATAGGCCAATGAGGCTGAACCTCAAGTGAAAAGAGAGCAATTTCATATACCAAAAGCACAAGTGCCTAAGGGTACACTTTGTCCAACTAAACACAATTACAAGCCTCTCTTTTACGATGTGGCACACCTTCAACCAAACTTTTTTTCAGATTTTTTTTATCAAACTTGTATTTTTCCTCTTTTTTTTTTGTGTGCCACTCGTTGAATTTTGGGTACACATTGTTCCTCCCCCACACTTAAATTGAAGCATGTCCTCATGCTCTCCCCTACACTTATGCTCAAGCACATAGAAAAAATGCACAAATGTCTCCTAAGCCTAAAAGGTTGGGAATTTTCATGGTTTTTCACTTTTGGCTAGGGATGTGCTAAAATAAAAGAATGGGCAATAAGGCTCAAGGGGGCTAAACAATGGTAACATGCAAAGGTTGGCTATATGGGCAAGTGGCTAAAAACAAGAAAGATGCCTCAATCATATTTAAGCATGCATATGGAAACATATTTTCAAGCAAGACCCTAAGCAAGTTCTAGAATACAAATCCAAATAGGAAAACACACATGAACAAATAAGGATGGCATATTATAATCCAATCAAAGAGGCTCAAAATCTCACAGGCAAAAGTGCATGTACTTGATCTAAACAACACAATGAATCTACCAATCATGCAACACAAGATAAAGTCAATGCCAAGCAAGTCAATAAGGTGCATGTGGTGTGAGCCTATGCATGTAATTTCTAAGATGCCAAAGGGATGGTGTAAAATATAAATGAAAATAAATATGGTGCAAGAATTAAAACTAAAAATGATAAAAAATAAAATGTAGAAAAATAAAAGGGAAAGGTAAAGAAAAACCTCATAGTGGGTTGTCTCCCACGCAACACTTTACTTTAACGTCCCTAAGTTGGACGGTTAGAACCCTTATGGAGGGTGTGTAGCTTTAATCCAAAGATAGGTTGTTTGAGCCCTTAGATCTATGGGGATCTCATAAAGGTGCATCAACTAGTTTCCATCAATGGTACACCAAACCATCATGGAACTCAATTGCACCATCAAGGTATACATGGGTGACCAAGAATGGTCTATTCCATCTAGACTTTAGCCCTCCAGCCATCAGTTTTGCTCAGGGCTCATGCAGCAAGATCCACTGCCGCTCACAAGGGCTTTTACCCAACATGGACTGGTCAAGGATCACCTGGCAAACTGATGACTGCTGCCTAGGTAGTGTACCTGTATCTGAAAACTTTGGACATTCTAAAACAATAGGTGTATCATATCCCAAGGAAGAAGAAAAAGTGGAGAAGGGGGGATTTGGATCCTTACAAAGCATATTACGACAAGCATCATCAACTAAAGAGTCAATGACATCAATACCAAACACAGAGTGTTCTTCATGGGGATGTTTCATTACATCAGATAAATTAAATTGGACTTTCACATCCCCACACTCCATGGATAATGTGCCAGCATGAACATCAATCAAGGTTCTAGCAATTTTCAAAAATGGTCTATCCAAGATCAATGTATACTGGCTGACATTGGTGAAAATTTCCATTTCAAGCACATAAAAATCAGCAAGGAATGTTAAATTATTTACCTGGACAAGAACATCTTCCAATACTCCCTCTGGTCTTGTGATGTTGTGATTGGCCAGTTGAATTTGTAGCCTGGTTGGCTTGAGGTCTCCAACATACAAAGACTAGTGTAGTGATTTAGCCATAACATTAATGCTTGCTCCAAGATCAGCTAGGGCTCTAGTGATATGGAAGTTCCCAATGGTGCAAGGAACATAGAATGTGCCCAGGTCCTTGCACTTGGTTGGCAGGTTGTGTGGCTTGATAATAGAGGAAGCATTGACCCCCCATAGTCACCTTATCTTCCCTACTGCCCTTGATCTTCCTCTTATTGGTGCAAAAAGTTTTCAAGAATTCTACATATTTAGGAATTTGCTTTATTGTATCCAATAGAGGATATTCACTTGCACTTTTTGGAAGATTTCTAGTGTGTCTGGATCCAAATCTGTTGCAGTGCCTTTCCTGGGTTGCATCCTCTATGGGAATGGCAGTGAAGGAGTGAAGTTTGGAACCTTTGTAGGTCCTGTAGACCACTGCAGTGGTGGTTGACTACTGCAGTTATCAGCAGTAGGCCTTTCCTTTGAAATTGGTGGTGGATCACTCTTAATGGAGCGCTGCAGCGGTGATGGAGTGCTGCAACGCTTACTTGAGGAGTGTCTTGGTGTCAGGCTTCCATCTATTGATTCTGTAGAGCGCTGGTTGACTGTTGCAGCGCTCACCCGATGCTCTTCAGGCTTGTCTTCAGCTTGCTTCTTTTCCTGGACAGGCCTAGTCACTTCTGGAATTTTTGTTCCAGGCCTCAGAGTGATTACACAGACATTTCCTCTTGGATTGGGCATAGTTTGAGAGGGCAACTGGAGCCTGCTGGCTTTGATTATTTTTCATCTGAGTCACCTACTCTCGCAGTTGGGCATTTTCTCTTCTAATTTCCTACATTTGCTCTATCATCATTTTCATCATCTCAGTCATAGTGGGATCTGATGAAGGAGGTACAAGAAGGGCCGGTTGCCTCTGATGATGTGCCAGGTACTTTTGTTATGAAGGTTGACCCTGTTGTTGAGAATCACTACCCCACTTCAAATTAAGGTGATTCTTTCAGCTAAAGTTATAAGTATTCCTAAATGGGAACTGGCCTGCCTAATTCTGAGGTTAACTCTAAAAGGGGTATGTTACTGCTACTCCAGTGGTTGAGTGATCTTGCAATGCAGGGAACATATCAATGTGATGGTCATTTGAAGTACATATGTCACAGACCTTAGAAACCACTGGAGTTGTTGCCTAGCTCACCATTAATTGTTACATAAGACCAAAAAGTTGCCAAGTTTGGGCCAACAATGGATTCTCTGGCTGGCTCACTCCATAAAGGCCTCTAGTAGTTGTGGCTGCTCTGGAACCAAATTGCTGAAAATTGGCAGCCATATTCTCAATCAAAGCATGGGCCTCTTCTAGTGTCTTATCCAAGAGTGCCCCTCTACTTACAGTATCAATCATGCACCTATCAGTAAGTACAAGACCTTCATAAAAGTATTGGAAGTGGAGTTACTCTAGAATTTAATGGTTGGTGCAGCTGGTACAAAGGAGCTTGAAACACTCCCAATACCTATGAAAAGTCTCATCTGGCTGGCAGATTCTAGAGATCTCTTTTCTGATAGAAGCCACTCTAAAGGCACGAAAATGCCTTTCCAAGAAAAGCCTCTTCATCCCAGTCCAGTTATTGATGTAACATCCTAATTTTTAACCCAATACTCCAAAACATATTTAGGTTAATCATCAGTCTATTACGTCATAGCTTCCTTTTTACTTTAAAATACTTAGCGAAAAATACTGAGAAATTTTTTTTTTGAATTATAAAAGTAAAGTGAAAGCTACGCGACTTGACGAACAATGAAGCATGAAAGGAAATAAAGCAAGCATCTCATAACATCATAACATAAAGCAAGTAAAAGCACATCACGATAAAACTAAACTGCATATTTATTTAATATAATATGCCTACTCATGGAGAGTGGGACTTAGTTTAGTACAACATGAACAAATACATCTAAAAAGAAAACATAAAGGAAAGTGCGACGGAAAGCATAAAAGCAAACTCCCCTACCCAAGTGTAACTAAAGGGATAACCTCTATACAAAAGAAGGTTTATCCTCATCTAAGTGGTGTGTGCATTACCCTGGGTACTCCATCGGTCATCTACTACCTCCTACTGATGTCCATCCCGTGAGCAAGGCACATACCCGGCAAACTGGGCGAGCTCCTCCCGTGTGTAAAGGCAAAGCGGGGATCAGGAGTGACCCCCACGATGTAGCCGCATCTCTGGTCGTCGTGCTAGCCGAGGCTGAGTCACGGTGTCCTCACTGCCCTCTCTCATCAGTGATGGAGTGGGGGCAGAGCTCTCGTTGTACAGATGGGTAGGCGAGTCCTCCGATGGGTCGGTCTCCGAGAAGTATGTCTGGGGCACGTAGTTGGGCTAATCATGCATGGCTGAAGCGACAGTGTGCATGTGGAGCACTCTCTCATTGTGCGTACGTGCACACTCAAAAACCCACTCCTCATCACCATAGGGTGCTATCGGGGAGAAGCGATGGGTATGCACAGGGTGGGCGAAGGGTCGTCCGATGAACATGAAGACGCGAACCGTGCACTGACCCTCAAAATGGCATGATCCATGCTCCAGATCATAGTGCACCTCCCATGTCGGGGTGTCTACAAAAACCACGAATGTCGCCATCTGAAGATGTGACGGGAAGAAAAGATAGAGGGAGTGAGAATCTTGCTAAAGAATCTTAGTAGGGCCTCCTGCTACCTAAGTGTCATCATCTACGTCATCAGGAACCTTGGGTTTAGTGCATAAAATAAGTGAGCATGCATTAAGTTCATTTTTAAGTTTTTAAAACATAGTTAGCCAAGGTCTGTTCATTTTAGTATGATTCTTAATGTCATGGGTGCAACATAGTAAAGAATGTATACATGGCTCTACTTATTGCAAGAATAATATTCATAATATTAAGAACATCATAATAGTGGCATAAAGTGGCAATTGAAATCTCATATGGGAAAACTTTGTGACACAATCATCATACTTTTCTTCCTCATGGGGCCACCCTAAAAGACATTTGTTCTGGGGGTGCTCAGCCGAATTGGTGTCACCCAGAACGTGTCACATTTCTAGGCTATAAGCTCATACCTAATTAGTCATCACTAGTTCTTACTTATCAATCCCGATAAGCGTATCATAATCATAATCATAATCCCGACTATCTAGTACGGGCTAGGGGGCATTTCTTGGGGGTGCTCGGCCGAACCAGTGTCACCCAAGAATACATCTTGGTACCGATGTCACATAAGTTCTCTGGAGGTGCTCGGCCGAACTGGTGTCATCCGAGAACTCATCTTAGTACCTCATAAAGAAAATCTCATAGGTTTTTCAAAAACTTTGTAAGTCCCCAAATTTGTTAGGAATTCGGCAGCGCAACAGCAGCACGTCGGATTTCTTCCAAATTTACTTTATGCCACATAAACAAAAAAACATGTATCCTCATTCATAATCCCATACGTTTACATAATCATTCTCAAATAAAACATATGTTCACATGTGAAATTGAAACTCATTATGCTCTTGATCCTATGGTATCTTATGCTTTGACCTTTACGGGCCTTACACTTGAGATGTAATTATTCTATCATTCTCTATCAACCTCTTATGCACATAAGAATTCTCTTCCAACAAATCTTACTATCATTTATGCTCTTTAATAAATCTAGGCAGCACCATACTCCAAGGGCAGAGTTATACATTTATGATTACGGGGTTCTAGAACTTACGTTTTAGACCCTTTCTCGGTTCCATTTTCGCCTAAGGCACTATAAATTAAATCTAAACCAATTATGAGGCGTTCCTATGCCTAAGAGCTAATTATAAACCATGTTTTCCATATTATGAGGTTGCTGGACAGAATCTAGAATTTAAATGTTCTAGGAGTTCTAGGATTGGACTTTTACAGTTACTTCAAATGTAACCAAATTTTTCATGCTTAATTAATCCTAAACTGATTGTTATCATACTAAAATAGTTTTGGCATTGATTAAGATTAATGGGGTTAAACACACGTTAAATTCCAACTTTACGGTTTTTCTATGAAGCTAGTTTCTCCCCTAACATGCATAGAAGTATTCCTACCTCATCATATATCATTTTCACACATTCTAACACATCAAAACATCATCATACAGCATCAAACATATCAAGACAGAACCGAATAGTTCAAGTCCAAAAGACACATAATTTGACGTTTCTAAAACATATAAGTTGCTAGTTTCCCTTGGAATCATTTTAGGACTTCTAAAACTCTTTGCAAACCATTTTATTTTATCAAGAGGCTAAAAATAACCTTAGGTCAGTGACCAATTTAATACTTCTTTAGAAGAGGAATAAAATCATAAATCTTGTTGGTCATAACTTTATAAAACTCATCAAGCTTAAAGCAAATCCTAGAACATAGGTTGTTGGCCCTTGTAACTAGATGGAACTTATTCCAAGCTCATCATTATTACTTGGCCAAATTTATACATTCAAAGAATGCTTCCATATTAAACTTTAACTTGAGATAAAATGGGCAAGTCTTTGAGCTCTAAGGTCTTTACATGATGGCAAAATATAAACATGCTATGCATTTCATTTTTATTCTTCATTACAAAGTAAAGTGAGAACTTTAAAGTAAATATGCAAGATTTGGAAATAAATATGCAAGGCTTGAAATTTAAATATGCAAGACTTGAAGTAAATATGCAAGGCTTGGAATTTAAATATGCAAGGCTTGAAATAAATATGCAATGCAAGTTCATTTCTTTATTTTAATGCTCTAGGCCTAGCAACAATCAACTTTAAGGCCGAAATAGAAAGGCTTTGAGAATTAATTAGGCGATAATGCAAGTCTTGTTTTAATCTAAGTCCTTAGGTGATGACTTGAAAATAAAGATGCAAAGCAAGAACATAAACATAAGTGCAACCACAAAGTAAATATGCAAGTTCATTTATATCTTATTAGAGTTCATACAAGACTTTTAGAGGAACTTTAACCTTAACCCAAACTCATCATGACAAGATAAAGTGAGGTCTAGAGTTCTTAGAACTCAAGATAACCTTCCTTAAAAATATAGCCATAATGAACTTCATAATACCTTTATGAAAACTCAAGCTTTAGAGATTTCTTTGTGGTGAACATAAAGTTACCAACTAGAACTCTCATCATCAAGCTATCATGTTGGACCACCTAAGTTGGTTGGCCAAAATTTTAGAGAAAAAGGAAAGGAAAGAAACCGAAACTTAAGAGCAAGAAAGAACCATTTTGAAACTCTAGAAACCATGATCTTGATGATGTATTAACACCAACATCATGAGTCCTCATCATTGAGTTAATGTAACCATTTTAAAACATCATCAAAGTTAAAGATTTCAAGGTTCAAGAAAGAAAGAACCATAAACATTTTTAACTCAAGAACAAAGATCGAGCTTTAGAGGTTTGTTCAAGTGATGAACATTATCATGAAACCCTCATTATCAAGCTCTCATTCTTTTGTTTTCAAAGGCTCATGGCCGAAAATGAAGAAGGAGGAGAAGAAGAAAAGAAGTTCCAAAAAGATTCAAGAGAAACCACGAACACATAACTAGATTAAGAATTTAAATGAAAGAAACACTTGAAAGAAAATCCCTACCAAGTGATTAGAGGTTGAGATGAGTGAAGTGAATGAAGAACTTGAAGAACTTGGACACTTGAACTTTGAAAGAAAAAGAAAACTTTGAAGTGCTCTTTGAAAACTTACACTTAGCAAATGAACCCAAAATGATGTAAGTTCACCCAAGCATGCTATTTATAGAGAAATGAAACAAAATGAGAGGTGTAAATGGGGAGGGAAGGCTTCGGCCATTACAGCACAAGGAGGAAAAAATATCTTCTC
Source organism: Dalbergia cochinchinensis (assembly GCA_031216125.1). Classification (NCBI taxonomy): domain Eukaryota; kingdom Viridiplantae; phylum Streptophyta; class Magnoliopsida; order Fabales; family Fabaceae; genus Dalbergia; species Dalbergia cochinchinensis. The sequence goes on from CM062371.1 coordinate 30,346,175, forward strand.
CAAGGTATGGTTCAAGGCATGGCTAGGTATGGGTTCAAGTATGGGTGCAAGTATGGGTCAAGTATGGTTCTTTGAGTGAGAAACAAATCAACATGTGATGTAAATGGGGGAAAGGTGGCCGAAACTTGCATCAGCCATGGGGGAGGATTTCTTGCATTTTAATTGTGGTTTAGAGTTGTGTTTAGGTGTATCTTTGATTAGGAATTTGTAAGAAAGTGTTTAGGTGAGAAAATGGGTAATCAAGGTTGTCAAGACATGTTTAAGGAGTGGTCTTACATCATTAGTGAGTTATAAACTCATTTTAGTTTATAAACAATTCTAGACATAATTCCACGATTTAAGGAATAGGGAAAGAAAATACTATTCAAGATTCCAAGATTGGAATCTTGAGTTTTAAAAAGAAATTTAAGTTTAATCTAAGCAATTTTAAGTTCTAATTAATTTTAATAGCTTATTTTGACTCTAGATTAATTATAGAAATTAATTAATCTTCGATTAGAGCCTAATATTGCTTAGGTTTGCTTAATTATGTCATTAAGCTCAAAAATACTATTCCAGGGGCAAAATTGTAATTTTACGTAAAAACTGCCCGGGACCACTGGGACTTAAACAGACTCTTTTAAACATGTAAAAACATTGTTTTAAACCTTTGGGGAAAGTTTCGAGCTCAAACGGCACCTTTACCCGCGTAAAAACTGTATGAGGGTATTTTGGTCATTTTGACCCGAAACTACAGAAAATGAGACTTTCGCCTTCGAAACCATTCAAGGGCCATCCAATCCCCTTCAAACATTGAGTTGGCCCTTCGAGGACTGCCGGGCTGGCCATCCTCAAATTCCGGGCAGAAAATGACCTCAAGGGCATTTTAGTCATTTTCCTCTCAGACAGAAAAATCGGGGTGTTACAATTGACAATCCCATCAGGAAGGTTGAAGAACCAATTTTCTGCTGCACCCTCAAGGGAAAAGGGGAATGCTTTCAATTTAACATCATCCACCTCTATCCCATTGGGTCTCATGCCAGAATACACCATATGAAACTTCTTCAAATATTGATGGGGGTCTTCCCCAGACAGCCCATGGAACTTAGGTAAAGCATATACCATATACCTTTTAAGCTCAAAATCATTGTCTAGCCTAGGGTAAGTAATGGCCAAGGGCTGCTGGATAAAGTCAGGAGCAATGAGCTCCCTAAGTGTCCTATTTCGATCTCCCGCGTTACCTGTATTTCCTGAAATACTAAACAAAGGATAACAATGCTTAGATGGTTTCACTTGTTGACACAAGGGAATAGAAAAAAAAAATTCATTTTTTTGGGGCAGAAAATAGAAATAGTAATTAAATAAATAAAAATAAAATAAAATAAAATAAAAATTGGAATAAAATAAAAAATAAAAATAAAGAAAAATGAACAACTAAGTTTTAATGCCTCCCCAACAACGGTGCCAAAATTTGATGCGAGCGTCACAACTTACAGCAAATTAGAAATTTATTTTAATACTAAATTGTACCAAAAATATAATAAATGGTACAACCTATGTTGTCTCTTAAGGAGGTCGTATCACTTAGTTGAAAATTGGGGATTTGGAAGAATGAAAATTATAGCAATGGAAATTAAAAGACAATAGCAACAGTGGAGAAAGGCACTAGTGCAAGGTATTCCTAGGATTGGAAATCAATTATCATTGACTAAATATTAAATCCATTGATGGCTATTAGTAAAATTACTAGCAATTCTACTAGTGATCAATTGACCTCTAGAATTGATCAATGAAATTTACAAATAAATGAAATCTCAATTTAATTGGTAATTACAATGATCCAAGGTACCAATTGCTATAGCCTAACCGCCAATCAAAAAGTTAATTCTAATATTCTCCTTTAAATATAAACCAATAGATCTTTCAATTTATGCCCAAAGGGTTTCCCTAAATGACGATCACCAATTTAGTTATTCCAATAAAGATTATAGCAATCACCACAATAATTAAAGGAATAAAAACTGCAGAACATTAAGAAAACTAATGCATTCAATATAAACAAAGGGTCTCAAATGTCATCCCAATCCATCTGGAATCCTTACACTAGTAAAGAAATCTACTCCTCCATCTCTGGAGGATTACAACAAAGAAGATAAAAGAACTTGAAAATAATAGCAATGATCCTTACCACAATCTCCAAAACAAAGCACCTTCACCAATAGAACCCTTAGAGAAAGAAGAATAGAGAAGAAGAAAATGTAGAAAGAGAATAATAGCCATTAAAAGTGGCAATCTAAAAGTGAGTTTTAAGACTAAATGACAAGCTAGGGTAAAAGTCTATAACAATCTCTTATATACTGCTCTCTAAAATGGGTCAAAGTGGGGCCCAAAAATGGGTTAAATGAGCTGTTCTGTATCATCACATGACCCCTACAATGCTCGTTGGCCGCTGCAGTGATCAGCAGTGAGCAATGCTGTTGAACGTCACTTTTTCAGGCATTGTTGACTGCTGTAGCAGTTAAAGACTACTGCAGCAGTGGATAGAATTGAAATTGGCCTCGGCACTAAAATAGAACTTGTAGCCCTTTGAATAAGCTTTCCAACGCCACCAAAATCACCTCAATCGGACATTTATAGCTGCAGATATTGCGAACATACTAACTAAAGGTCAAGTTGGACAGTAACAGAACACCAGCAACCTTTAATCTTGCAACTTGATTTTCACCAAGATACTCTTACAACTAGGTATTGAACTGAATATGAAAGTTGTAGATGACTTCTTGAGCTTTCCAAAACATCTTCATTTGTCTTAATTCGATCCCTTGTTCTTGACAATTGCATTTGATCCAAAGCTCCTGTACTCAAGACCATACTCAGAGAGACAAACCAAATGCAACAGGATGTAATTGCAAATTATCCCATAATCATTGCAAAAGTCATCAATTCTATCAAAATCACACAATGAGGAATAAATCAAAATCCTTATTAATTGTGTCAATAACACATTAAAATTCATGTAAAAAGCTAATGTTTAGAAGTAAGATAAGTGGCACAAATGCCCCTTATCACCCGTGCTACTTTCTAAAGTTTCTGAACTTGGTTCCTTGTAGCATTATAAACTTCTTCTTATCATTGCTATCAATTGTGTGGGTAATTTCACTTTTGTTTTATTCCAGATCTCATACTATGAGATAAATGTGTTTACACATATATAGTGAAATATATTCTTATTTGAGTAAGCCTTGCTCTTGCTAAATGATACAAACTTGTTATACTTTTATAAGAAACTCAATAGAGACATCAGTCGTTCTTCAAAGCATTTTCTGTAAATTGGCATAAGCGTAAAAGGTTCTGGAGCTAACAATATTGTGAGTCGATACATGTACCAGCTATAACGCCTCAATTTTTCTGTCTGAGAGAAAATGACCAAAATGCCCCTGGGGTCATTTTCTGCCCGGAATTCGAGGATAGCCGGCCCGGCAGTCCTCGAAAGGTCAACTCAATGTTTGAAGGGGATTAGATGGTCCTTAAGTGATTTCGGAAACGAAAATCGTGTTTTCTACAGTTTCGAGTCAAAATGACCAAAATACCCCTATAGCGTTTTTACGCGGATAAAGGTGTCGTTCGAGCCTGAAAATTTCTCCAAAGGTTTAAAATGACGTTTTCATGTGTTTAAAAGCATCTGCTTGAGTCCCGGTGGTCCTAGGCAGTTTTTACAAAAAATTACGATTTTGCCCCTAGCATAGTGCCATTTGAGCTTAATGATGTAATTAAGCAAACCTAAGCAATATTAGGCTCTAATCGAAGATTAATTAATTTCCATAATTAATGTACTGTCAAAATAAGTTATTAAAATTAATTAGAACCTAAGATTGCTTAGATTGAACTCAAACCCCTTTTTTTAACTCAAGTTTCCAAGACATAGAATCTTACATAGTATTTTCACTATTCACTCTCCATACTTCAAGAAGCCTAGGATGTGATTGAGAACCTTGATTGAGTAGGATTTTGACCCCACTAATAGACAAGAATGCTCACTAATTATGCCTTAAATAGCCTTGATTACCTATCCTTTCACTCACACACTTTACTACAAACTCCTAATCTTAAAACTAATCAAAGATATACCTAAACACATCACTAGCCCACAAATTAATGAAACAATTTCCTCCCCTTGGATTCCCAAAAAGTGGCGCCACTTCACCCCTCCATGCATCACAAATTTGTTCATTCCAACACTCAAAGTGACATGCCAGCCCATACCTCCAACCATGGCTAGCCTTACCTATGAATGACAATATGTAAGAGATATTTTCTCTCCTTCCTCCTCTCAAATTGCGCCACCTAGCCTCCTCCCCTCACTCCTCTCATGTTTCATTTCCTCTATAAATAGACACCCAAGGAGCTTGCTAGAACCTTTACTCATTTCTCTTGCACCCCCAAGTACTTTCTTTCTCTCAAGCTTCAAGGAGTCCTTCTTCTTTTTCTTTTTCTTCTTCCTCTTCAAGAGCAAGTCCTCTCTCAATCAAGGAGAACACATCCAAGGTAGGGAGTTATATAGAGTTATGCCATTCCATTCCTTGTTTAGCTGTTGGTTTGAAATGAAAAAGTATTAGTTCTTCTTTTCTTCTCTTTTTCTTTCTTTTTCGGTTCTTGGTTTCCTTTTCCTTTCTTTTTAATTTCGGCCATAATGGCCTACCTTGGAAGGAAAACTGTGGCTTGATGATGAGATTTCAAGATAATGGACTCATGATTATCCTTTGAGAAACCTCTAAAGCTTAGAACTTGGTTTTGATCTTAACATATTTTAGCTATTCCTTTTTCTTCTCTTGAAACAAGTTTTGGTTCCTTTTCTTTCTTTCCCTTTTGATTTTGGTTTCTTTTTTCCTTCCTTTTTGCAAAGATTTCGGTTCCTTTCCTTTGCTTTGTTTTTGTTTCTGAAAGAAAAGTTGTTAGTTATTTTGATCTCTTGATCTATTTCCTTGAGCTTGATGATGATCTTCAAACCATAAGGTTTCTTTGACACCTTGGTACAAAGAACTCTAAAGTTCACTTTATCTTGCTATGATAAGTTTGGGTTGAGATTTAAGTTCCTTTAAAATCTTGTAAGAGCTCTAGTAAAGATGTAAAAATGAACTTACATATTTACTTTCCTTGCCTAGCATATTTATTTTTGGCCATCGCCTAAAACGTAAAGATTAAAACAAGAGTTACATTTCATATCATGTAACATCCTAATTTTTAACCCAATACTCCTAGAATGCATTTAGATTAACCATTAGTCTATTACTCTTTTAGTTTCATTCTTTAAGACCTTTCTTCAAAGTACTTAGCGAAAAATACAGGTAAAATTTTTTTTTTTTGAAAACATAAACAAAACGTGAGCCTTGCGTAATGAAAAATGTCGTTAACATAAAGCGTAAACATAAAGAGAATAACATAGCAGAAACATCATCATATAACATTAACTTCAAATATCAAGTCGAGCAGCATTAATAGTATTAATTGTAACACCCCGATTTTTCTGTCCGAGGGAAATGACCAAAATGCCCCTGAGGTCATTTCCTGACCCGAGTTCGAGGGTAACCAACTCGGTCGTCCTCGAAGGGTCAACTCAATGTTTGAAGGGGATTGAATGGCCTTTGAATGCTTTCGGAAGCGAAAATTTCGCTTTCGCAGCTTTGGTCAAAATGACCAAAATACCCCTACAGCCGTTTTTACTGGCGGTAAAGGTGCCGTTTGAGCCGGAACTTTCCCTAGAGGTTTAAAAACACGTTTTCATATGTCTAGAGGTCTCTGTTCAAGTCCCGGTGGTCCCGGGCAGTTTTAGTGCAAAATTATGATTTTGCCCCTAGAATAGTGTTTTTGAGCTTAATGACGTAATTAAGCAAACCTAAACAATATTAGGCTCTAAACGAAGATTAATTTATTTCCCTAATTAATCTAGAGTCAAAATAATTTATTAAAGTTAATTAGAACCTAAAATTGCTTAGATTAAACTTAAATCCCTTTTTAGAACTCAAGACTCCTAGTCTTGGAATCTTGAATAGTGTTTTCTCTCCAATTCCTTAAATCAAGGAAATGTGTCTAGAGTTGTTTAGACTCTAAATTGAGGATTTAACTCACTAATGGTGCAAGACCACTCCTTGATTATGTCTAGACCACCTTAATTATCCATTTTCCTTACCTAAACACTTTCTTACAAATTCCTAATCTTAAGCATAATCAAAGATACACCTAAACACAACACTAAACCACAATTAAAATGCAAGAAATCCTCCCCCATGGGCTGATGCATTTCGGCCACCTCCTCCCCCATTTGACCACATGTTGATTTGTTTTCTCACTCAAAGAACCATGCTTGAGCCATACCTTGAACCATACCTCACCATGCCTCAAGACCACATTATCTCACCTCATGGAACTCATGGGAAGCCCTCCAATCTGCACATATGGCCGAAGCTCCTCTCCTCCATGAGCTCCCTCCATTTGTTTCATTTCTCTATAAATATAATGCCTTGAGGAGCTTGCACCACTTTTAGATCATTTGCTAAGTTTAGGAACACTCAAAGCTTTTCTTTTTCTCTCAAAGTTCTTGTGTTCTTCAAGTTCTTGGAGTTCTTCACAATCTTCATCTTCTTCTTCCATCTTCAAGTTCATCACACCAAGTAGGGATTTTCTTTCAAGTATTCCTTTCTTTAAAGTTCTTGTTCTAAGCTTTATGTTTATAGTTTCTCTTGATTCTTTTTAGAACTTCTTTTCTTCTCCTTGTTCCTTCCTATTTTCGGCCATAGGCCTTAGAGAACAAAGGAATGAGAGCTTGATGATGAGAGTTTCATGATGATGTTCATCACTTGAAACAAACTCTAGAGCTTGATCTTTGTTCTTGAGCAAAAATGTTTCTAGTTTTTCCTTTCTTGAACTCTTGAGAACTTTAGCTTTGATGATGTTTTAAAATGGCTCTATGAACTCAATGATGAGGACTCATGATGTTGGTGTTAATATATCATCAAGATCATGAACTCTAGAGTTTTAAAATGTTCCTTTTTCTTCTTGAAGATTTCGGCCATTTCCTTAAATTTTTCTAAGCTCCATGGTTTGATTTCCTAAAAATATTATGTTAAGTTTTAAAGAACTCTAAGCTTGACTTTACCTTGTTTGGATGAGTTTGGGTTATGGTTTAAATTCCTTTAAAGTCTTGCTAAGAGCTCTAGAAAGATAAAATGAACTTGCATAATTTATTTTATGCTTGCATTCACATTTACATTCTTGCTATGCATCTTTGCTTTCTAGCTATCACCTAAGAACATAAAGATTAAAATGGAACTTGTATCATCACTTAATTTAATTCTCGAAGCCTTTCTATTTCGGCCTTAAAGTTGATTGTTGTTGGGCCTAGAGTACTAAAATAAAGAATTGAACTTGCATTATCACCTAATTAATTTCTCGAATGCCTATCTATTTCGGCCTTAAAGTCGATTGTTGTTGGGCCAAGAGCACTAAAATAAAGAATTGAACCATGCATATTTACCTTCAAGCTTGCACGTTTAAGTTTATGCCTCGCATATTTACTTTCAAGCTTGCACGTTTAAGTTTATGCCTTGCATATTTAAATTTAAGTCATCACTTTACTTTGTAAGCAAGATTTAAAATGAAAAGCATGAGCACGTTTAGTTTATGTCGTAACTTAAGAACCTAGAGCTCAAAGACTTGCCCATTTCATTCCAAGATAAAGTTAAATGTGAATGTATTCCTTGAATGCATAATTTCGGCCAAGTAGTGATGATGGACTTGCAATGAGTTTTCATCTAGCTACTAGGACCAATAGTCTATGTTTTAAGTTTTCCTTAAAGCTTTACAAATCTTTATAAGGTTATGTCATCACAAGTTGTGATTTTATTATCTTTTAGGGGATGGAATATGTTTTGGTCAGTGACCTAAGGCTTCACTTAGCCTCTTGATGAATTAAAATGTTTTGCAAAGAGTTTCAGAAGTTCTAGATCGATTCCGAGAGAAACTAGTTAACTTATGTACCTAGAAATGTCAATTTAACTCTCTCATTTAAGTTAAATGTTTTCGGTTCTGATGTGATGAGTGTGATGCCGTATGATGATGTTTCGATGTGTTGGAATGTGTGAAAATATCATGTAATGATGTAGAAGCGATCTTATGCATGATAGGTAAGAAACTAGCTAACTAGAAATACCGTAAAGCTAGAATTTAACATAGTTTTGAACCATTTGTTTATGGAACTAATCCAAACTGTTTTAATGGGAACATAATCAGATTTAGATTGTTTAGACATGAAAAACTTGGCATCATTTGAATTAGAATTGAATTCTAGCTGTAACACCCTAGTAATTAACCAGATACACCTAGGTTGAATCTGATTAATGACTAGACTTTACTCCTTGCTTTGGTTCTTTCTTCATAATTTGAAAATACTTAGTGAAATTACGAGCCATTTTTTTTTTTAAAACACATAATTGAAAACGTGAGCCGAGTACAACGTGAACGAGTAAGCGGGGTATAATAAGACGTTTAAGAATATATCACATCATATCACTTAGGCTCCATCATATAACATCCATAAGCACATTATAGCATATATTTACATACAATAACCTCACTCAAAGGGTGGGTTATGTTCATACATCATTATCTTATGCAAACCCATAAAAGAAAATATACTTAAGGAAATACATGCCCCTAAACTAGATAACTCCATAAGCCGGGAAGGTTATCCTAAAACTAGGGTGCATGATCACACATAAATCTACTAAGAACCTTCTATGGTCACTGTCCTGGAAATGGGGGAATAAATCCGATCCACTAATGAGCTCCCTCGGGAGGGGACACACGAGATGCACCAGGCTGGGGTCGCATGGACGGCCTTCTCGCTAACCTCGGCTGAACAACTGTTTCCTCACTACCCTCTCTTACTCGCAGGGAGTAGGAGCAGAGAGCTCTTTAATATACATGAGTAGGAGTGTCCTCAAGGATCAGTTTAGAATATCTCGCCTCGAACATACTGAAATCCATGGACAGCAGATGAAGCGGGATAAGAACGTAACATCCTTTCATCAAGTGGACGTGCATGTTCGAAAACCATTTCATCGCCATAGGGAGAAGTAGGAGAAAATCGATAACTAGGGACAGGATGTGCAAATGGACGACCTATGTAAATAAAAACACGAATCACAAGACCTCCGTTCAAAATGATACGAGCGATGCACCGGATCATAGTGGAATTCCCAAGTAGGGGTACCAACGAACAGGACGAATGTCGCCATTTGAATCTGGAGACAATGACGGAAATAAAGAAAAGGGAGTGAGAATCTTGCTAAAGAATTCTCAGTAGGGTACCTCCTTCTATAGTGTCATCATCAAAGTCCCCAGCAACCTCGGGATTATTCTAAAATAGTGAGCATGCAAAGATTCATTTTAAGTTCGGACAAATACTTAACCGAGGTTCGTCAATTTTTAATTATGCGTCTTATAATGCATCTTATTCTTAACATGTCATATTTACAATGAACATTTCCTTTATCATTACATCATATTCCTCATCATCATTATCAAAATAACATGCATAAAAGAACGTCATATAATATTAGCTACACATGGACACAGTGCACATATTTCATTTCTTTAGTGCCTTTGGTGACTTAAAATCTTATCATCATCATTATTTTCCTTGGGCCACCCTATACTCCACCCTTTTGGGAGTAATTTAGGTTATGAGCTCATACTTTACTAGTCGTCACTAGCATATACTTATCCCTTTTGATAAGCTAAAGTCCCGACTCTACCCTTTTGAGAGAACGGGTTAGGGGGCTAAAATCACCTTTTCACCACCTATGGTCTGATGGTTCCAAAGGATCATTTTCTTATAAGTTTAAGTCACCATTAAATCTTTGCATGTTATATCATAATACAATTCATAAACATCATAACATTTTCTCATTTATAGTCTTAAGCTAGAATAATATATATCAACTGTAATCATGCATATGGGAGATTCCCAGGAAAGAGAGGTGGGTCAATATGGACACGCTTAAATACCAAGTTTTTCCTTAGCCAGAACCTTTCCAAATTACACTTTTACAATGATACACTTTCTTCTAGCAACAAAGGTAAATTTTACATAATAAAGAACATTTCATGTACAAGCATTCTCATTATTTGCAACAGCAACTATAACATGCAAGCCAGGAAATCATTCAATGATATCAAGTACTTAATAAGCATCCAATCCTTACATAGAATTATCAATTATAGAACTAATTAGTTACTAAACCAATTATGAATCATTCTCTTAACAATAAACCATAATTATCACAACTTCAATCATATCAAATCATTATCACACATTGATACTAAACTCAGATCAGTGGCCGAATCATGAACCTCATGCAATTACAAAGAATCATATTTTAAGTGCATATAAAATACTAGTTCCCCGTAAAATCCTTGCAAAGCCTTAAAACTCATTTAGAAACTAGTTCTCTTGTCAAATTTGGGAGGATCTTCACAATTAAAATTCTCACTTAAGATAAAAGGAGTAAGTCTTGAGCTTTAGAGATTTAGGTGACATCTTAGAATTATAAACATGCTATGCAACCTTATTTTAATCTTATCTTTATAAGGTGATAGCTTGGAATTATAAACATGATATGCAATTCCATTTCTTTATCTTTAAGATTTAAGGTGATGACTTGAAAATTAAACATGATGCAAGAACTTGAAATATAAACATGATACAAGAAACTGGAGCGGCGGTAATCCACACAGGACCAGTAGAGGGAGAAGAAAATATTAAGAAACCGGAGCGGTGAGTCCGCACAGACCAGAGAGGAGAAGAGAATATTATTATTACATCTTTTTAAGCTCCAATCTCAAGACTTTTTAAAGAATAAATTCTTTAACTCCAATAATCATATTTCTTTGCTTGTGATACATGGGTAAGTCTTTGAGCTCTAGGATCTTTAGGTGATGGCATAAAATAAACATGCCATGCGTTGATTCTTTTAGCCATTATAAAATATAGTGAGAGCATAAATTAAATATGAGATGCAACCTCTTTATTATCTTGAAAGATTAAGCGATGACTTGAAACATAAACATGAAATACAAGCTTGGAATTTAAACATGAGAAATGCAAGTTCATTTATTCATTCTTGAAAATTTAGTGATGACATAGAAGGTAAACATGGTTATGCAAAGCATAAACTTAATCATGGATGCAAATTCATTTTGTTTCTTTACTAGAGCTCCTTCAAGACTTTAAAAGAATTATAAATTCAACCCAATACATATCTTAACAAGAAATAAAACATAAAAGGAAAAAAATACATCTTTCAAGTTCTAAACTAAAAATCTTTGTTTTAGCATCATAAAGCATTATTCTTTAAGGTTTTGCATCAAGTGGAATTTTCAAGCTTTAAAGGCCTAACTTGTGATGGATTTACAACCCACCCTCAAGGTCCTCATCATCAAGCCATCATCTTAGTTCCACCTAGGCCATATGGTTGAATTGGTTAAAGAAAAATTGAAGAGGAAAACCAAAATGAAAAGCTAAGGCAAGTTCATAATTTCATCATTTTGAGCTAAAAACACAACTCCTCAAAACATAGAAATAAATTTAGAAACTACTCCCTACCTAATCTGAGTTGAAGAAGAGGAAGAGAACTTGGTTTCTTGAAGTGAAATGAAACAAAATCTCTTTGAAAAATTGAAGAAAGAATTCAGCCAAAGAGGAGGAAGAAAGAAAGTTTTTGGTGCTCCTAAAAACTAGTTATGAACCAAGCATTCCAAGACCACTCAAGCAAGCCTATTTATAGAAGATTTTGAGGCTTCTAATTGGCCAAAATGATGAGGTAGTGGATGGAATTTTGCAAGAAAAATAAGGGAGGAAAAATCATTTTAGACAAAGTTGTATGAAATTAAGGAATTATGTCTCTTATGGTGACATTTTGGCATTTTGTTTTAGTGCAACTTTTGGCAATAATTCAGCTGCATAATGGCATCAATAATTTCGTCCATTACAGCCCAAAGAAGTGAAATTTGTGTGTTCCATGCATTATTTAGGTGTAGGCAAGGTATTCATGTAATTTAGAGAATTTACGGTTAAGAGTTTAAGTGAATTAGTAAGCAATTTGGGTGTTTTTGAGCAATTTTGGGTTCTAATCAATCTAAATACATAATTTTGACTCTAGATTAATATTTAGAATTTAATAAGCTTTAATTTGAGCCTAATATTGCTTAGGTTTCGGTATACGAATCAAAAATCCCGAATTCGCAAAACTGGCCAAAAACAGGGGCAAAATCGTACTTTCACTTAAAAATTGCCCGAGGCCACCCGAGCTTAACCAATGGTTAATCATGGCTTAAAAACACATTTTAAAACATTTTAGTGAGGTTCGGGCTCAGTCGGCACACACATCGGAGTTAAACGACCTTGAGGCGTTTTGGTCATTTTGCGCGTCGGAACTCAAAATTGAGATCCTTCTGCTCTATTAACACACATAACACAAACAATCCCTTATTATCCTCAAAATATCCCCTTGAGAATAGGTGGGGCCCACGATCCTCATTTTCTGAGTAAAATAACTTCAGGGGCATTTTGGTCATTTTATACGTACAGAAATTCGGGATTTACGACTCTCGCATGAATCAATCCTAACCTCTCTTCTAATGTTATATTCCTTTATTGAGGATTGTTCGGCCTCAAATCTTATGTAATAATTACCTACGGTAATTCGGTAATTGAGTAATTTCTAATGACAGTAAAAATTACAGTAAAAATTGGGGCGTTACACTAGCACCTATAGGGAAACTAGTAACTAGAAAACCGTAAAAATGCAAATGTAGAACTCTTAGAACATTTAATTTTCTGGATTCTGTCCAGCACCCTAACAACATGATAAACATGATTAATAATTAGTCCTTAAGCATAGGAATGTCTCATAATTGATTTAGATTTAATATGTAGCGTCTTCGGCGAAGACGGAACCGAGAAATGGTCTAAAACGTAAGTTCTAGAACCCCGTAAATACAAGTTAGAGATTCTGCCCTATGCTTTTCAGATTTAAGTATGAACATGAGGATTAGGAATGATGATTAACTATGAGCTCTTAGGTGCATAAAATATGAACGACGGATGTTAGAGAACCAAATCTCATGATTAAGACCCGTAAGGGTCAAAGCATAAGCTACCATAAGGATAAACGGTTGAATGTTCCATGATGATGTATGTTATGTAAATGATGATGATGTTATTCATATGATGAATTCATGAGGATATATGTTTATGTGGCATAAAGCAAATTTGGAAGGAATTCGGTGTAATGCCATCGTGCTGCCGAATTCCTAACAAATTTGGGGACTTAAAGAGATTTTGAAAATTAAGGTACTAAGATGGGTTCTAGGATGACACCGGTTCGGCCGAGCACCTCTATAGAACTCATGTGACATCGGTACCATTTTATACTCTTAGGTGACACCGGTTCGGCCGAGCACCCCTAAGAGTTTTGCCCCCTAACCCGTACTCAGATAGTCGGGATTTATGATTTATGATACGCTTATCGTTAAGTGGTAAGTAAGAACTAGTGACGACTAGTTAAGGTATGAGCTCATAACCTAGATGTATGACACGTTCTGGGTGACACCGGTTCGACCGAGCACCCCCAGTTCGATTGTCTTTTAGGGTGGCCCATGAGGAAGAGAAGTTTCATGATTATGATTATGTCACTAAGTTTTGTCCCATATGAATGTTACTACTGCCACTTTATGCCACCAAGTATGATGATGCTCGATGTTATGTTTTGTGTATGTGCGTTAGGTAGTTCCATGCATACATTTTCTATTATGTTGCATTCATGACATTAAGATCATCCTAAAATGAATGGACCTTGGCTAAAATATATTCTAAAGTTTAAAATGAATTTAATACATGCTCAGTCATTTTGTATAAATAAACCCAAGGTTCCCGAGGACGTAGATGATGACATCTAGGTAGTAGGAGGCCCTACTGAGATTCTTTAGCAAGATTCTCACTCCCTCTATCTCTTCCTTTCCATCACGTCTTCAGATGGCGACGTTCGTAGTGTTCGTGGACACGCCGACGTGGGAGGTGCACTATGACCCTACTCACGGGTCATACCATTTTGAGGGACAGTGCACGGTGCGGGTTTTCATGTTCGTAGGACGCCCCTTCGCTCATCCCGTGCACACCCATCGCTTCTCCCCGACTGCACCCTATGGCGACGATGAGCGGGTTTTTGAGCGCGCGCGTACGCATGACGAGAGAGTGCTCCACATGCACACCGCCGCCCTAGCCATGCGAGACTATCCCGATTACGTGCCCCGGACTTACTTCTCGGAGACCGACCCGTCTGAGGACCCGCCTACCCATCCGTATAGCGAGAGCTCTGCCCCCTCTCCCCCACCGTTGAGGGAGGGCAGTGAGGATACCGTGACTCAGCCATGGCTTGCGCGACGACCAGAGATGCGACCACACCGCGGGGGTCACACTCGATCCCCGTTCCGCCTCTTCACGTCCGAGGAGCTCGCCCAGTTTCCCGGATATTTGCCTCGTTCGCGAGACGGACACCAGTAGGAGGTGACGATCGTCTGAATGGAGTACCCGGTTAGAGCACACACCACCTAGATAAGGGATAAACCTTCTTTTGTTTAGAGGTTTGCCATTAGATGTACTCGGGTAGGGGAGTAGATTATGTTTACGCTTATGTTGTATTTTCTTTTATGCTTTTCCCTTGTACTAAATTAAGACCCACACTTATAAGTGGGCAAGTTATATATATAAGAGATGATATTCAGTGTTGTTCATGTTGTGCCTTATGTTATGATATTGTGAGACAATTGTTTTACTTTACATGGTTTACCGCTTATCGCATCACGCGACTCTCACTTTTTATTTCAAAAAAATTTACCCGTATTTTCCGCTAAGTATTTCTAAGTAAAATTGAGAACTATGAAGTAACAGACTAATGTTTAACCTAAGTATGTTCTAGAGTATTGGGTTAAAAATTAGGATGTTACATTAATAATATAGGAATATTCCACATTAAATATATTGAGCCCACCTGTAAAGGTTGAGCATACAACAATTCAAAAACCCACACATAACTATGATGAAATTAAGCTAAGACTATGTCCTCACTTTCGCTGTGCCACTCTATTCTCGACCATCAAGCTACTTCCATGTCGGCAGCTTAGGGAAATCCACGGAAGTCATTGTCAACCTTGTCTGAAGACGAAGATGGAAAAGAAAGATAGGGGTGAGAAACTTATACAAGAATCTCAGTAGGGCTCCCCTTTTTACACATGTGTCATCATCATTGTCCTCAAGAACCTCGGGTTTAAGTTTGTAATCGTGAGCATGCAAGGATTCATTTATTAAGTTCTAAACATCCATTACCAAGGCCCGTTCATTTTATTATGCATCTTGTAATGAATGCATCATACTTCTTTATGGTATGCATGGCAATACTTTATGCGACATTACTCTAAAGCATACATCTAACTTCATAGCAAACATGATGCGCATAGAACATGGTTCATGAATGACATTCCTTGTTTCTTTAGGTGACTTAAGTTTCTTTTTATTCTTAGGGCCACCCTATTACTCTTCCCTTTTGAGAGTATTTCTAGGTTATGAGCTCATACCTCACTAGTCGTCACTAGCATAAACTTATTCTCTTTTGATAAGTTGAAGTCCCAACTTGATAAGTACGGGTTAGGGGGCAAGAATCACCTTTTCATCACCTATAGTTTGATAAGTCCAAAGGATCATTTTCTCATATTTTAAATCACCTTAAGCAAGAATCACCTTTTCATCACCAATCGTTTGATGAGTCCAAAAGATCATTTTCTCATATTTTAAATCGCTTTAAGCAAGAATCACCTTTTCATCACCTATCGTTTGATGAGCCCAAAGGATCATTTTCTCATATTTTAAATCACCTTAAGCCTCAGCATGTTATAACAAGATGCAATTCTTAACTCATAAATGCCATAACTTTTCATATATGCATTTCTAACAATGATAATCATTCATGCAAGCATGTTTTCATATTCATTTCATATGTATATACATTCCCCAAACTATAAATCATCATGTTCATAATCCGAGAATAGGCATGCAAGATCATCAATTAATATTCTCATAAAGGAAGGAATACTTATCTATACATTTTAGATACTGGTAATCGATTACATGGGCCTTGTAATTGATTACTTGGCTCAATTTTCTAAAACAGGGAAGTTTGAGGTCCTGGTAATCGATTACATGAGCCTCATAATCAATTACCTCGGTTGAAAATACATTCTGGGTCTCAAGACACCTGAGTAATCGATTACATGGAGTGGTAATCGATTACTAGAGTCCAGAAACATGTTCTAGATTTCCCAGAACATCGCGTAATCGATTACATCATCTTGTAATCGATTACATAGGCCAAAAACTTATATCCGGGTGTGCAAGGCACTTTGGTAATCGATTACATAAGCCCTGTAATCGATTACCAGTAACCCAAAATGGCAAAAAACTCAAGTTTTGACATTCTTAAGACTACACATTCATTTTAAAAACCTTTTTAACATTACTCCATCATCTTTCTTAAAATCAACCATACATTTAACCTCTTCAGGGCCTACAATCTTTCAAAACCTTTTTACACATCATGAAATCAAGATCCATTATCAACAAGACCTTTTTTTTCAAAATCTCCAACTCTTTTAACGGAAACACCCATTTATAAAGGTAAAAAGCACATGGAACCGAAATTCATTTGTGAGTTAAGAGGAGTAAGTCTTGAACTCTAGGATTATTTAGGTGATAGCGTAAACTTAAACGTGCAAATGTAAACCTTATTTTAATCTTGTTATTATGAAGTGATGGTAATGGAAAAGTAAATATGAGATGCAAAGCTGGACTATAAACATGTAATGCAAGTTCAATTCTTTATTTTAGTGCTCTAGGCCCAGCAACAATCGACTTTAAGGCTGAAATAGAAAGGCTTTGAGATTAATTAGGTGATATGCAAACTCTTGTTTTAATCTTTGAGTTCTTAGGTAATGACTTGAAAAGTAAATGTGCTAGACAAGAAACATAAATATGAAATGCAAGTTTACTTCTTATCTTTGAGTTTAGGTGATAGCTTGGAAATAAATGTGATATGCAAAGCTTAACGTAAACGTGCAATGCAAGAACTTGAAAAGTAAATGTGGATGCAAAGCTCAAAGGTAAATATGGGTGCAAACCATTTATTATCTTTTGAGTCCTAGGCTTTAAGTCCACCATTTAAACTCTTTTAAAAACATCATACTTTCTTTTCTCGATAAAACCATTTAAAAGAGTGAAACCTTCAAGCTTTAGAGGTCACTAGGTGGTGGTTTCTCAACCAACACCTAAGATCCTCATTATCAAGCCATGGTTTCTTCCAATGTAGGCCATCATGGCCGAAGTCCAAGAGAAGAAAGAAAAAGAACAAGAACCAAAAAAAAAAAAAAGAGAAGGAAAGAAGAACCAAACTTTATCATTCTAAACTAAAAGCTAAACAAAATAAGGAAAGGCATTCTCAACATAAAATCCCTACCTTGGATATATTTTCCTTGATTGAGAGAGGACTTGCTCTTGAAGAGGAAGAAGAAGAAGGACTCCTTGAAGCTTGAGAGAAAGAAAGTACTTGGGGGGTGCAAGAGAAATGAGCAAAGGTTCTAGCAAGCTCCTTGGGTGTCTATTTATAGAGGAAATGAAACATGAGAGGAGTGAGGAGAGGAGGCTAGGTGGCACAATTTGAGAGGAGGAAGGAGAGAAAATATCTTTTACATGTAGTCATTCATAGGTAAGGCTAGGCATGGCTGGAGGTATGGGCTAGCATGCCACTTTGAGTGTTGGAATGAACAAATCTGTAATGCATGGAGGAGTGAGGTGGCGCCACTTTTGGGAATCCAAAGGGAGGAAATTGTTTCATTAATTGTGGGCTAGTGATGTGTTTAGGTGTATCTTTGATTAGTCTTATGATTAGGAGTTTGTAGTGAAGTGTGTGAGTGAAAGGATAGGTAATTAAGGCTATTCAAGGCTTGATTAGTGAGCATTCTTGCCCATTAGTAGGTTCAAACCCTACTCAATCAAGGTTTTCAATCACATCCTAGGCTTCTTGAAGTATGGAGAGTGAATAGTGAAAACATTATTCAAGATTCTATGTCTAGGAGATTTGAGTTAAAAGGGGTGTAAGTTTGATCAAAGCAATCTTAGGTTCTAATTAACTTCAATAAATCATTTTGGCTCTAGATTAATTATGGAAATTAATTAACATTCGATTAGAGCTTAATATTGCTTAGGTTTGCTTAATTAGATCATTAAGCCCAAAATCACTATACCAGGGGCAAAATCTTAATTTTATACAAAAATTGCCCGGGACCACCAGGACTTAAACAGACATACCCATACTCATAATAACATTGTCTTAACCCTTTTGGGACATTCTGGGCTCAAATGGCATTTATACCCGCGTAAAAACGCTATAGGGTATTTTGGCCATTTTGACCCGAAAGCTCAGAAAAAGAGATTTTTCTGCTCTATTAACATTCATTCAAATACAATCCCTTTCAAACATTGAGTTGACCCTTTGAGGACTGCCGGGTCGGTTATCCTCAAATTTTGGGTGAAAAATGACCTCAGGGGCATTTTGGTCATTTTCTCTCAGACAGAAAAATCGGGCTGTTATATATCACATAATAAATAATCTCAGAGCTCATCTATTTTGGCCTTAAAGTCGATTGTTGTGGAGTCTAGAGCACTAAAATAAAGAATTGGACTTGCATTCATATTTACTTTCCTTGTCTAGCATATTTATATTTCAAGTCATCACTTAATTCCTAAAAGATAAAATGAACTTGCATATTTACTTCAAGTCTTGCATATTTATATTCTTAGCACCTCATGTTTATATTTCAAGTTCTTGCATCTCATATTTACTTTGAAGCTTTCACTTTACTTTATAATGAAGAATAAAATGGAAAGCATAGCATGTTTACTTTTTGTTATCACCTAAAGATCCTAGAGCTCAAAGACTTACCCTTTTATCTTAAGCTAAAGTTTGGTTATGGAAGCACTCCCATGAACCACAATTCGGCCATGTAATGATGATGAGTTTGGTGTGAGTTTCATCTAGTCACAGGTGCCCATAATCTATGTCTTAGGATTTTCTTAAGCATAGGAGAACTCAAAGAATATTTCAAGTATGATTTTACGTTTTAAATTTCAATCTTGGGCCAACTCAAATGGTTGCTGCCCTTGTTTAGTTTATGAGGATTTTAATGAAATAAGTTGGTTTCAAAGAGTTTTAGAAGTCCTAAAACGATTCCAGGAGAAACTAGTAATTTATATGTCTTGAAAATGTAAGATTATGTGTTTCTTGGGAACTATGCTTTTTGATTCTGCCATGGTATGGTTGCTACTGTATGATGATGTTTTGACATGTTAGAATGTGTAAAAATTATATAAGTTGAGATAGGAGCCTTTCTATGCATGTTAGCAAAGAAACTAGTCTTATAGAAAAATCGTAAAGTTGAGTTTTAGCATAGTTTTGACCCATTTATTTTTAGCCACTGCCAAAACTATTTTAATGGGATAACATTCAGTTTAGGATTGATTAATCATGAAAAACTTGGTAACATTTGATAATTTTTAGCGCCTATAGAGAAACTAGTAACTAGAAAATTGTAAAAGTGCAATTCTAGAACATTTAGATTATTTAATTTTCTGTTTCTGTCCAGCACCCTTATGATGCAGTAAACATGGCTTATAATTAATTCATAGGCATAGGAATGCCCCATAATTGGTTTAAGTTTGATTTATAGCGTTTTAGGCGAAAATGGAACGTCGAAAGGGTCTAAAACGTAGTTTCTAGAACTCCTGTAATCACAAGATATAATTTTTGCCCTTAAAGCATGATGCTGTCTAGATTCATTGATAAACATAAATATTAGTAAGAATCTTTAGTCGTGAATCCTTAGGAGCATAAAAGGTTAATAGAGGATGTTAGAATAATTATATCTCGAGTTTAAGCCCCATAAGGGTTAAAGCATAAAACACCCTAGGTTTAAGAGCATAATGAACTTTAGTATTTCATGAGAGTGCATGTTTTTATTAGGAAAATTTATGGTGATTGTGATGCTCATGCTTATGTATATATATGAATGTGGCATAAACCAAATTTGGAAGAAATTCAGTGTGCCGTCATTATGCTACCGAATTTCTGACAAATTTGAGGAACTTAGAAAGTTTTCAAAAGATGAGTTTTTGAACGTGACATAGTACTGTAAGAACGTGTTTTGGGGGACGGCGATACGTAATGCCCTAGAAACAAATCCTTGAAGGGGATGGTGATACGTAACGCCCCGAAGAGGACAATATTCACCGTGTACTTGATACTGGTACGACGCGTTCTGTTATGATTATTATTATTGAGATTGCCGCTTATCAGGTGATAAGTAAGAACTAGTGATGACTAGTTAAGGTATGAGCTCATAACCTAGAGATGTGACATGTTCTGGGTGACACCGGTTCGGCCGAGCACCCCAAGATCGATTGTCTTTTTTTAGGGTGATCCCTATGTTACAGTACGATGCTTTGAATGTCACATAATTATAGAAAGAGAAATGCTTTTACATGAGAAGTATATGCCACTTTATGCCACCTGTATGATGTTGATATCTCTATGAATGTTTAATTGATTTCTGTCTATTGCATCTTCATGCATTCATGCTTTATTATGTTGTATCCATGACATTAAAACTCATGCTAAAAGGAACGGACCTTGGATAATTAACTTTAAAACCTAATAAGTGAATTTTATGCATGCTTACCTTTTTCAAAGAAACCCAAGGTTCCTGAGGATGTAGATGATGACACCTAGATAGGAGGTTTCCCTACTGAGATTCTTTAGTAAGATTCTCACTCCCTCTATCTCTTCTTTCCATCACGTCTTCAGATGGTGGTGTTCGTGGTTTTTGTGGATTCCCAGATGTGGGAAGTGCACCATGATCCAAAGCATGGATCATACCATTTTAAGGGTCGATGTACTGTTTGTGTCTTCATGTTTGTTGGACGACCCTTTGCTCATCCTGTACATACTCATCGCTTCTCCCCAATAGCACCATATGGCGATGACGATTGAGTTTTTGAGCGTGCCCGCACGTATAACGAGAGGGTGCTCTGCATGCACACTGCCGCCTTGGCCATGCGCGACTATCTTGACTATGTATCGCTTACGTACTTCTCGGAGACCAATCTATCAGAGGACCTGCCTACCTACTTGTATAGCAAGAGCTCTGCCCCCACTCCACTGCTGATAGGATAGGGCAGCGAGGAGACTGTCACTCAGTCAAGGCTGGCTCGGAGGTAGTCCATGCGCCCCTTGTAACATCCTAATTTTTAACCCAATACTCTAGAACATATTTAGGTTAATCATTAGTCTGTTACTTCATAGTTCTCATTTAACTTTGAATTACTTAGCGGAAAATACGGGTAATTTTTTTTGAAATAAAAGTGAGAGCCGCGTGATGCGATAAGCGGTCAACCATGTATAGTAAAACAAATGTCTCACAACATCATAACATAAGGCACACCATGAGTAACACTGGAGATCATCTCATATATATATAATTTGCCCACTTATAAGTGTGGGACTTAGTTTAGTACAAGGAAAATACAGGAAAGGAAATACAACATAAACATAAACATGATCTACTCCCCTACCCGAGTGCACCTAATAGGATAACCTCTAAACAAAAGAAGGTTTATCCCCATCTTAGTGGTGTGTGCTCTAATCGGGTACTCCATCGGTCGATCGTCACCTCCTACTGACGTCCGTCTCGTGAACGAGGCAAGTATCCGGGAAACTGTGCGAGCTCCTCGGGCGTAAAGAGGCGGAACGGGGATCGAGAGTGACCCCCGCGGTGTAGCCGCATCTCCGGTCATCGTGCAAGTCGGGGCTGAGTCACGGTATCCTCACTGCCCTCCCTCATCAATGGTGGAGAGGGGGCAGAGCTCTCGCTATACGGATGAGTAGGAGGGTCCTCGGACGGGTCTGTCTCCGAGAAGTAGGTCCGGGGCACGTAATCGGGATAGTCTCGCATGGCTAAGGCGGCGGTGTGCATGCGGAGCACTCTCTCGTCATGCGCGCACGCTGCACGCTCAAAAATCCGCTCGCCGCCGCCATAGCGTGCGATCGGGAGAATCGATGGGTGTGCGGGATGAGCGGCGGCGCCCTACGAACATGAAAACCTGCACCGCACGCCTCAAAATGGTATGACCCGTGAGCGGGGTCATAGTGCACCTCCCATGTCGGGGTGTCCATGAACACTACGAACGTCGCCATCTGAAGACGTGACGGAAAGGAAGAGATAGAGGGAGTGAGAATCTTGCTAAAGAATCTCAGTAGGGCCTCCTACTACCTAGGTGTCATCATTTACGTCCTCAGGAACCTTGGGTTTATTTATACAAAATGGCTGAGCATGTATTAAGTTCATTTTAAACTTTAAAATATATTTTAGCCAAGGTCCATTCATTTTAGGATGATCTTAATGTCATGAATGCAACATAATAGAAAATGTATGCATGGCACTACCTAATGCACATACATAAAACATAACATCAAGCATCATCATACTTAGTGGCATAAAGTGGCAATAGTAACATTCATATGGGACAAAACTTAGTGACATAATCATAATCATGAAACTTCTCTTCCTCATGGGCCACCCTAAAAGACAATCGAACTGGGGGTGCTTGGCCGAACCGGTGTCACCCATAACGTGTCATACATCTAGGTTATGAGCTCATACCTTAACTAGTCGTCACTAGTTCTTACTTACCACTTAACGATAAGCGTATCATAAATCATAAATCCCGACTATCTGAGTACGGGTTAGGGGGCAAAACTCTTAGGGGTGCTCGGCCGAACCGGTGTCACCTAAGAGTGTAAAATGGTACCGATGTCACATGAGTTCTATGGAGGTGCTCGGTCGAACCGGTGTCATCCTAGAACCCATCTTAGTACCTTAATTTTCAAAATCTCTTTAAGTCCCCAAATTTGTCGGAAATTCGGCGGCACAACGGTCATTACACCGAATTTCCTTCCAAATTTGCTTTATGCCACATTAACATATAACCTCATGAATTCCTCATATGAATAACACCATCATCATTTGCATACTATATGCATCATCATAAAACATTCGAACGCTTACCCTTATGGTAGCTTATGCTTTGACGCTTACAGGTCTTAATCTTGAGATATAATTTTCTAACATCCGTCGCTCATATTTTTATGCACCTAAGGGCTCATAATTAATCATCATTCCTAGTCCTCATGTTCATACTTAAATCTGAATAGCATAGGGCAAATCCTCTAACTTGTGTTCACGGGGTTCTAGAACTTACGTTTTAAACCCTTTCTTGGTTCCGTCTTGGTCTAAGGCGCTATGAATAAAATATAAATCAATTATGAGGCATTCCTATGCTTAAGGACAAATTATTAATCATGTTTATCATGTTGTAAGGGTGCTGGACAGAATCCAGAAAATTAAATGTTCTAAGAGTTCTACATTTGCATTTTTACGGTTTTTCTTGTTACTAGTTTCCCCATAGGTGCTAGAATTCGATTCTAATCCAAATGATACCAAGTTTGTCATGTCTAAACAATCCAAATCTGATTATGTTCCCATTAAAACAATTTTGGATTAGTTCCATAAACAAATGGGTCAAAACTATGTTAAATTCTAGCTTTACGGTATTTCTAGTTAGCTAGTTTCTTATCTATCATGCATAGGTTCGCTTCTACATCATCACATGATATTTTCACACATTCCAACACATCAAAACATCATCATACAGCATCACACTCATCACATCAGAATCGAAAACATTTAACTTAAATGAGAGAGTTAAATTGACATTTCTAGGTACATAAGTTAACTAGTTTCTCTCGGAATCGATCTAGAACTTCTAAAACTCTTTGCAAAACATTTTAATTCATCAAGAGGCTAAGTGAAGCCTTAGGTCACTGACCAAAACATATTCCATCCCCTAAAAGATAATAAAATCACAACTTGTGATGACGTAACCTTATAAAGATTTGTAAAGCTTTGAGGAACACTTAAACATAGACTATTGGTCCTAGTAGCTAGATGAAAACTCATTGCGAGTCCATCATCACTACTTTGGCCGAAAATATGCATTCAAAGAATGGTTTCATATTAAACTTTAACTTGGAATGAAATGGGCAAGTCTTTGAGCTCTAGGTTCTTAAGTTTCGACATAAACTAAACGTGCTCATGCTTTTCATTTTTAATCTTGCTTACAAAGTAATGTGATGACTTAAATTTAAATATGCAAGGCATAAACTTAAACGTGCAAGCTTGAAAGTAAATATGCAAGGCATAAACTTAAACGTGCAAGCTTGAAGGTAAATATACATGGTTCAATTCTTTATTTTAGTGCTCTTGGCCCAACAACAATCGACTTTAAGCCCGAAATAGATAGGCATTCGAGAAATTAATTAGGTGGTAATGCAAGTTCAATTCTTTATTTTAGTGCTCTAGGCCCAACAACAATCGACTTTAAGGCCGAAATAGAAAGGCTTCGAGAATTAAATTAAGTGATGAGACAAGTTCCATTTTAATCTTTATGTTCTTAGGTGATAGCTAGAAAGTAAAGATGCATAGCAAGAACGTAAATATGAATGCAAGCATAAAATAAATTATGCAAGTTCATTTTATCTTTCTAGAGCTCTTAACAAGACTTTAAAGGAATTTAAACCATAACCCAAACTCATCCAAACAAGGTAAAGTCAAGCTTAGAGTTCTTTAAAACTTAACATAATATTTTTAGGAAATCAAACCATGAAGCTTAGAAAAATTTAAGGAAATGGCCGAAATCTTCAAGAAGAAAAAGGAACATTTTAAAACTCTAGAGTTCATAATCTTGATGATATATTAACATCAACATCATGAGTCCTCATCATTGAGTTCATAGAGCCATTTTAAAACATCATCAAAGTTAAAGTCCTCAAGAGTTCAAGAAAGGAAAAACTAAAAACATTTTTGCTCAAGAACAAAGATCAAGCTCTAGAGTTTGTTTCAAGTGATGAACATCATCATGAAACTCTCATCATCAAGCTCTCATTCCTTTGTTCTCCAAGGCCTATGGCCGAAAATGAAAAGGAAAAAGGAGTGGAAATGAAGTTCTAAAAAGAAACAAGAGAAACTATGAACATCAAGCTTGAAACAAGAACTTTGAAGAAAAGAATACATGAAAGAAAATCCCTACTTGGTGTGATGAACTTGAAGATGGAAGAAGAAGATGAAGAAGATGAAGAACTTGAAGAACTCCAAGAACTTGAAGAACACAAAAACTTTGAGAGAAAAAGAAAAGCTTTGAGTGTTCCTAAACTTAGCAAATGATCTAAAAGTGGTGCAAGCTCCTCAAGGCATTCTATTTATAGAGAAATGAAACAAATGGAGGGAGCTCATGGGGGAGAGTGGCTTCGGCCATGAGGTGCAGAATGGAGGCTTCCATGAGTTCCATGAGGTGAGATAATGTGTTCTTTGAGGTATGGTGAGGTATGGTTCAAGGTATGGCCTCAAGCATGGTTCTTTGAGTGAGAAAACAATTTAATATGTGGTCAAAGGGGGAGGATGTGGCCGAAATGCATCAGCCCATGGGGGAGGTTTCTTTGCATTTTAATTGTGGTTTAGAGTTGTGTTTAGGTGTATCTTTGATTATGCTTAAGATTAGGAATTTGCAAGAAAGTGTTTAGGTAAGGTAAATGGGTAATTAAGGTGGTCTAGAAATAATTAAGGAGTGGTCTTGCACCATTAGTGAGTTAAATCCTCAATTTAGAGTCTAAACAACTCTAGACACATTTCCTTGATTTAAGGAATTGGAGAGAGAAAACACTATTCAAGATTCCAAGACTAGGAGTCTTGAGTTCTAAAAAGGGATTTAATTTTTAATCTAAGCAATTTTAGGTTCTAATTAACTTTAATAAATTATTTTGACTCTAGATTAATTAGGAAAATTAATTAATCTTCGTTTAGAGCCTAATATTGCTTAGGTTTGCTTAATTACGTCATTAAACTCAAAAACACTATTCTAGGGGCAAAATCGTAATTTTACACTAAAACTGCCTGGGGCCACCGGGACTTGAACAGAGACCTCTAGACACATGAAAGCATGTTTTTAAACCTCTGGGGAAAGTTCCGGACTCAAACGGCATCTTTACCCGCGTAAAAACGCTATAGGGGTATTTTGGTCATTTTGACCCGAAACTACGGAAAACGAGATTTTCGCTTTTGGAAGCATTCAAAGGCCATTCAATCCCCCTCAAGCATTGAGTTGACCCTTCGAGGATGACCGAGTTGGTTACCCTCGAACTCGGGTCAGGAAATGATCTCAGGGGCATTTTGGTCATTTCCCTCGGACAGAAAAATCGGGGTGTTACACCCCTGTCGAGGAGCTCACGTCCAGCCGCAGCGAGTGCCCACTCCGGATGTGCTTCGTCCTTGGATCGGATATGTTCCTCCCTTTCCGGGATCCCAGCAGTAGGGGCTTATGGATAGAGATAGTGAACACACTACATAGACGAGGATAAACCTTCTTTTGTTTAGAGCTTATCCATTCTGGATACACTTGGGTTTGGGAGTTTTCTTTTCGCTTTCTGTTGTATTTTCCTTTCCATTGTACTTTCATTTTAGTTGTATTTGTTCTGTGTTGTACTAAACTAAGTCCCGTTTTTCTTGAGTGGGCATATTATATATCTATATATGCAGTTTGTTTTATCATGTTGTGCAATTACATGTTTTATAATCGAATGTTCATGAGGTGTTTATTTGGATTTGTGTTTTATTTCTTTTTTGCTTCATCATTCGTAATTTTGCGCGACTCTCACTTTGCTTTTACATTTCAAAAAAAAAATTTACCTGTATTTTTTGCTAAGTATTTTAAAGTAAAGAGGAAACTATGACATAATAGACTAATGATTAACCTAAATATGTTCTAGAGTATTGGGTTAAAAATTAGGATGTTACACTAGCTAGGAATAGATCTGTGTGAGATTTGAAAGGAGAAAAAAAAAATCTAGTGATCACATATAAGAATGAGTTCAGTCCTAATAAGCAGTCTATTGGAATGTGTGATGTTATCTACTGACTACCAAATGGTAAACACTAGTTTTCCCTATGTCGATGAAAAAAGATAGAACGCACAATTGAGTTCTTTGGTCACAAGAGAAATATATGATGATTCATTGATATTGCATATGATTTTTTGATCTTACATTTGATTTACATAGATTCTATGGTCAATGTGATGTGACTAAATCATTAAGTATGCTTTCATGAAATGTGTTTTAGAAATAAACTGCAATGCTTGAAAATGATTATGATGATATTTTTATGCATGAGGGAGTGCCCTACTGAGAATTTTATAATATTCTCATCCATATGTTGCATGTGCCTTGTGTTATTCTCAGATCTTGCAAATACCACCCCTGTGGATCTTCATTGACTTGCTATAGTAGGAGTTGCATTATGAAACAACCACTCATTTTCCCAATCTATTATTAGAGCCCTTTACTAACTCAAGTTTCCATGTGGTGGTAGGCCTTGGCTCCTAATATACCCAATTTTCATGGTGTAACCTTGATTGTACTCCCAATACTCTATGGAAGGTGTACCAACTCAGTCATTATCTTCTAACTCCGATATTTGAAAATGAATTCGATATTATCTTTTAGATGGGGAAATTGTTTTCCTTTAGAGAAATTTAAGAGATATTGGAGATGACCATACTTATCTATTGACTTGTCAGGTTATAGCTATTAATGTACCACTTGACATATGTGTGTGTGTGTATGTATCACCACTAGAGAAATGTGGTATAGAGACTGATTTTATGATTGAATTAGTGACCGAATAAAGCAACCAGTTATAACACCCTCCCAAGTACAACATCATCCCTAAGACATGACAATATACTTAGGAGTTATTACTTATAAATTAGCATACCTTTCTTAAATATCTATAACAAGAATCGGTAGAATCTTGTAGGAACTAATTCGTGGTTCAGTCAAAATATATATCAAAGAAACAAAATATTTATTTAATACAAGTCAAATACAAAAAGAACCTTTTCCAAGAGCTTTATAGTACATTTGTTATCTTTTATATTTACAGACCTATACATATAACTAAGTACAACATATACAAGTCTCCACTACAAAACTACTGTAATTTCCACTTAAATCCTTATTTCAGTGGCCTCATTGTCCTTAGGATCAACCTGAAGATGACACAGGAACACAAACACATAGTGGTGAGAATTCTAAAATTCTCAATAGGATATCCTCAAAACACATAATGAAGAAATCCATGTCATCATCATCGTCCTATCCACTTCGATTTATTAGGAAAAATGTGATCATGCACTACATAATATTGGTTCATTTTAAAGTTCTAAAATCATCCTTACAAAGTGGGTTGCTTCTATTATTCAATCACTTAATATACTCGTGCTATGCTACTCAACATCATAGTACTCCATTCTCAATCATACATGTCCTCGGTACATCAAAGGGGATGCCATATACATCATTCCTATCTTTCCGTGCCTTTAACATACTATAGGGGATCTCTCCTTGCCTTTAACATCCTATAGGGGATTTCTCCATGCCCTTAACATATTATAAGGGATCTCTCCTTGCCCTTGGAATACCGAAGGGGATCTTATCTTCACTTAGCACATACATCATCATCAAGTTCACATAAGCATCATAATCATATATGCATTAACATAAACCTCTGAATTTCTTAATGTTTCAAGCATATATATTATTCCTGGTTCCAATCTTCTCTTCATTTAAGAGCATTTAACATGAGCACTCACATTTTGATATGCATAATATCATCTTTCAACTCACAAAGTATTCATGATTTCAATCCACTAGCATTTAATCATCGTTTCAACATAATATCATGCTGTCCAGGAATTTAGTTCTAATGAAAAATATGATTAAATTAATAAACATGATCAAAACATATCCAAACTAATTTTCAAAGATAATTCAATATATCAAGAGATCATATAAAAATTTCAAAGGATAATAAGGTCTCTAGCTATATTAACAAAATTAGACAAATTTGGTAGTCAAAGACCACCTAATATCTGCTCAAAGCCAGAATTCATGATTTTTCTACCCCAGTGAATGAACCCAGAAAATTCAAAATAAAAATCATGGTGAAATCATAAATGTCTCTAATACTTATAAAAATTTCAAATGAAAAATCAATCATTTTCTATGGTAAAAAAATTAACAAAAATTACAGCTTTAGGTTTAGTAATTCAGTAGCAACATGAATAGCTTTGGTTCCTGATTTTTTAAATATAGAAAATGTAACACCCCGATTCTTTCTGTCCGAGGGAAATGACCAAAATGCCCCTGAGGTCATTTCCTGACCCGAATTCGAGGGTAACCAACTCGGTCATCCTCGAAGGGTCAAATCAATGTTTGAAGGGGATTGAATGGCCTTAGAATGCTTTCGGAAGCGAAAATTTCGTTTTCCGCAGTTTCAGGTCAAAATGACCAAAATACCCTTATAGCGTTTTACGCGGGTAAAGGTGCCGTTTGAGCCCGAAACTTTCCCCCGAGGTTTAAAAACATGTTTTCATGTGTCTAGAGGTCTCTGTTCAAGTCCCGGTGGTCCCGGGCAGTTTTAGTGCAAAATTACGATTTTGCCCCTAGAATAGTGTTTTTAAGCTTAATGACGTAATTAAGCAAACCTAAGCAATATTAGGCTCTAAACGAAGATTAATTAATTTTCCTAATTAATCTAGAGTCAAAATAATTTATTGAAGTTAATTAGAACCTAAAATTGCTTAGATTAAACTTAAATCTCTTTTTAGAATTCAAGATTCCTAGTCTTGGAATCTTGAATAGTGTTTTCTCTCTCCAATTCCCTAAATCAAGGAATTGTGTCTAGAGTTGTTTAGACTCTAAATTGAGGATCTAACTCACTAATGGTGCAAGACCACTCCTTAATTATGTCTAGACCACCCTAATTATCCATTTTCCTTACCTAAACACTTTCTTACAAATTCCTAATCTTAAGCATAATCAAAGATACACCTAAACACAACTATAAATCACAATTAAATTGCAAAACAAACCTTCCCTTGGCTGCAACATGGCTGAACAGCCATGCCCTCCTTGGCCACATGTTTAATTATTTTCTCACTCAAAGAACCATGCTTGAGGCCATACCTTGAACCATACCTCACCATGCTTTGAACCATACCTCACCATGCCTCAAGACCACATTATCTCACCTCATGGAACTCATGGATGCCTCCAATTCTGCACACATGGCCGAAGCTCTTCCTCTCCATGAGCTCCCTTCATTTGTTTCATTTCTCTATAAATAGAATGCCTTGAGGAGCTTGCACCACTTTTAGATCATTTGCTAAGTTTAGGAGCACTCAAAGCTTTTCCTTTTCTCTTAAAGTTCTAGTGTTCTTCAAGTTCTTCGAGTTCTTCAAGTTCTTCATCTTCTTCTTCCATCTTCAAGTTCATCACACCAAGTAGGGATTTTCTTTCAAGTATTCCTTTCTTTAAAATTCTTGTTCTAAGCTTTATGTTTATAGTTTCTCTTGATTCTTTTTAGAAATTCTTTTCCTTTCCTTGTTCTTCCTCATTTTCGGCCATGGGCCTTTGGGAATGAAGAAGTGAGAGCTTGATGATGAGCGTTTCAAGATGATGTTCATCACTTGAAACAAACTCTAGAGCTTGACCTTTGTTCTTGAACAAAAATGTTTCTAGTTCTTCCTTTCTTGAACTCTTGAGAACTTTAGCTTTGATGATGTTTTAAAATGGCTCTAGGAACTCAATGATGATAACTCATGATGTTGGTGTTAATATATCATCAAGATCATGAACTCTAGAGTTTTAAAATGTTCCTTTTTCTTCTTGAAGATTTCAGCCATTTCCTTAATTTTTCTAAGCTTCATGGTTTGATTTCCTAAAAATATTATGTTGAGTTTTAAGAACTCTAAGCTTGACTTTACCTTGTTGGATGAGTTTGGGTTATGGTTTAAGTTCCTTTAAAGTCTTGTTAAGAGCTCTAGAAAGATCAAATGAACTTGCATAATTTATCTTATGCTTGCACTCATGTTTACATTCTTGTTATGCACCTTTACTTTCAAGCTATCACCTAAGAACATAAAGATTAAAATGGAACTTGCATATTCACTTAATTTAATTCTCAAAGCCTTTCTATTTCGGCCTTAAAGTCGATTGTTGTTGGGCCTAGAGTACTAAAATAAAGAATTGAACTTGCATCATCACCTAATTAATTTCTCGAATGCCTATCTATTTCGGCCTTAAAGTCGATTGTTGTTGGGCTAAGAGCACTAAAATAAAGAATTGAATCTTGCATATTTACTTTCAAGCTTGCACGTTTAAGTTTATGCCTCGCATATTTACTTTCAAGCTTGCACGTTGAAGTTTATGCCTTGCATATTTAATTTATGTCATCACTTTATTTTGTAAGCAAGATTAAAAATGAAAAGCATGAGCACGTTTATGTTATGTCGTAACTTAAGAACCTAGAGCTCAAAGACTTGCCCATTCCATTCCAAGTTAAAGTTTAATGTGAATGCATTCCTTGAATGCATAATTTCGGCCAAGTAGTGAGGATGGACTTGCAATGAGTTTTCATCTAGCTACTAGGACCAATAGTCTATGTTTTAAGTTTTCCTTAAAGCTTTGCAAATCTTTATAAGGTTATGTCATCACAAGTTGCGATTTTATTCTCTTTTAGGGGATGGAATATGTTTTGGTCACTGACCTAAGGCTTCTCTTAGCCTCTTGATAAATTAAAACATTTTCAAAAGAGTTTTAGAAGTTCTAGATTGATTCTAAGAGAAACTAGTTAACCTATGTACCTAGAAATGTCAATTTAACTCTCTTATTAAAGTTAAATGTTTTCGGTTTTGATATGATGAGTGCGATGCTGTATGATGATGTTTTGATGTGTTGGAATGTGTGAAAATATCATATGATGATGTAGAAGCGATCCTATGCATGATAGGTAAGAAACTAGCTAACTAGAAATACCGTAAAGTTGGAATTTGACATAGTTTTAACCCATTTGCTTTTGGAACTTTTCCAAAATGTTTTAATGGGAACATAATCAGATTTAGATTGTTTAGACATGAAAAACTTGGTATCAATTGGATTAGAATCGAATTCTAGCACCTATAGGGAAACTAGTAACTAGAAAATCGTAAAAGTGCAAGTTTAGAACTCTTAGAACGTTTATTTTTCTGGATTCTGTCCAGCACCCTTACAACATGATTAATAATTAGTCCTTAAGCATATGAATGTCTCATAGTTGATTTAGATTTAATTTATAGCGCCTTAGGCGAAGACGGAACCGAGAAAAGGTCTAAAACGTAAGTTCTAGAACCCCGTAAACACAAGTTAGAGATTTTGCCCTATGCTATTCAGATTTAAGTATGAACATGAGGCTTAGGAATGATGATTAATTATGAGCCCTTAGGTGCATAAAAATATGAGCGACGGATGTTAGAGAACTATATCTCAAGATTAAGACCCGTAAAGGTCAAAGCATAAGCTACCGTAAGGGTAAACGTTTGAATGTTTTATGATGATGCATGTAGTATGCAAATGATGATGATGTTATTCATATGAGGAATTCATGAGGCTATATATTTATGTGGCATAAAGCAAATTTGGAAGGAAATTCGGTGTAATGACCGTTGTGCCGCTGAATTTCCGACAAATTTGGGGACTTAAAGAGATTTTGAAAATTAAGGTACTAAGATGGGTTCTAGGATGACACCGGTTCGGCCGAGCACCTCCATAGAACTCATGTGACATCGGTACCAATTTATACTCTTAGGTGACACCAGTTCGGCCGAGCACCCCTAAGAGGTTTGCCCCCTAACCCGTACTCAGATAGTCAGGATTTATGATTTATGATACGCTTATCGTTAAGTGGTAAGTAAGAACTAGTGACGACTAGTTAAGGTATGAGCTCATAACCTAGATATGTGACACGTTCTGGGTGACACCGGTTCGGCCGAGTACCCCCAGTTCGATTGTCTTTTAGGGTGGCCCATGAGGAAGAGATGTTTCATGATTATGATTATGTCACTAAGTTTGTCCCATATGAATGTTACTATTGCCATTCTATGCCACTAAGTATGATGATGCTTGATGTTATGTTTTATGTATGTGCATTAGGTAGTGCCATGCATACATCTTCTATTATGTTGCATTCATGATATTAAGATCATCCTAAAATGAATGGACCTTGGCTAAAGTATATTTTAAAGTTTAAAATGGACTTAATGCATGTTCAGTCATTTTGTATAATTAAACCCAAGGTTCCTGAGGACGTAGATGATGACACCTAGGTAGTAGGAGGCCCTATTGAGATTCTTTAGCAAGATTCTCACTCCCTCTATCTCTTTCTTTCCGTCACGTCTTCAGATGGCGACGTTCGTAGTGTTCGTGGACACGCCGACATAGGAGGTGCACCATGACCCGGACCACGGGTCATTCCATTTTGTGGGTCGATGCACGGTTAGAGTATTTATGTTCATGGGTCGACCTTTCACTCCCCCTGTACATTCCCATCGTTTCTCCCCCGTCTTACCTTTTGGCGATGACCTGGTGTTCGAGCGCGCACGTCCCCTAGAGGAGAGGCTTCGCCGTACCCCACCATCCACGTCCGCCGCTCGAGACTACCCCGAGTATGTGCCCCGTTGCCCGTCGTCTTTTTCGGAGACGGATCTTTCCGAGGATTCGGCAACCCAGGTACCCTCCAAGGGATCTTCCCCCACCATACCCATGGACCTTGGGGAGGGTAGTGAGCCTTCCGTGACTCAGCCGAGGCTTGCACGATGACCGAAGACGAGGCCACGCCGTGGAGGTCACTTCCGAGCCCCGTCCCGTCTATTCACGCCGGAGGAGCTTGCTCAGTTTCCTGGTTACGTACAACGCTCGAGGGATAGTCACCAGTAGGAGGCTGTGGATGGCCCGGGTTAGAGCACACACCACTTGGATGGGGATAAACCTTCTTTTGTTTAGAGGTTACCCCATTAGACGCACTCGGGTAGGAGAGTAGTTCATGTTTATGATTATGTTGTATTTCCTTCCTTGTATTTCTCTTGTACTAAATTAAGTCTCACACTTATAAGTGGGCAAGTTATATATATGTGAGATGATATTCAGTGTTATTCATGGTGTGCCTTATGTTATGATGTTGTGAGACATTTGTTTTACTATACATGGTTTACCGCTTATTGCATCACGCGGCTCTCATTTTATATTTCAAAAAAAAAATCACCCGTATTTTCCGCTAAGTATTTCAAAGTAAAAATGAGAACTATGCAGTAACAGACTAATGATTAACCTAAATATGTTCTAGTGTATTGGGTTAAAAATTAGGATGTTACAGAAAAAGTGCCTAGAATGGCTCCAAATTTTTATTGGAGATGTAACACATGGGGATTGCAAAGTCAGGG
The DNA here is from genome assembly GCA_031216125.1 of Dalbergia cochinchinensis. Classification (NCBI taxonomy): domain Eukaryota; kingdom Viridiplantae; phylum Streptophyta; class Magnoliopsida; order Fabales; family Fabaceae; genus Dalbergia; species Dalbergia cochinchinensis. The sequence continues at coordinate 30,380,796 of CM062371.1, forward strand.
AATGATCGCCGGTGCAAGGAGGCACAGACAAGGAGCGGCTCCTGGCAGACTTCGAAAGCGGAAGGGTACATGAATGAACCGATTACACACCCGAATGAGAAGGATCCTGAGACTGTATAGGTATGGGACTATACAGCTAAGGAGGGCTTATATGAATTGATTTGTACTACCTATACCAATAAGATGCATCTTCTTTTCGATAGCCCATCACTAAAGAACTCTGTAGTTAAGCGTGCTTGACTTGGAGCAATTTTGGGATGGGTGACCTCCTAGGAAGTTTTCCTAGGAAGCATGTGAGTGAGGACAAAGCACGCTGAAAAGACCCGTGTTGGTTTGTGGGGACAGTCGTCAATCCATAAAACATCAGGGGATGTTACAAATGGTATCAGAGCCTGCACCTCTCCCAATATGATGTGGTTCGGGGACAAACCAAGCGGAAGCTGGTGGGCATGTAATGCCCGGGGATTGCGAAGTTGGAGAGTAATCGCTGGTACAAGGAGGCACGGACAAGGAGCGCCTCTTGACAGACTTCGAAAGCAAAGAGGTACATGAATGAACCGATTACACACCCGAATGAGAGAGATACTGAGACTGTATAGGTATGGGACTATACAGCTAAGGAGGCCTTATATGAATTGATTTGTACTACCTATATACCAACAAGATGCATCTTCTTTTTAGTAGCCCATCACTAGAGAACTTTGCAGTTAAGCATGCTTGACTTGGAGCAATTTTGGGATGGGTGACCTCTTGGGAAGTTTTCTTAGGAAGCGTGTGAGTGAGGACAAAGCATGCTGAAAAGACCCGTGTTGGTTTATGGGGACAGTCGTCAATCCATAGAGCATCAGAGGATGTTAAAGGAGACACCTTAACATGTTAGCTACATCAATTAAAATTTTCAGCTCAATCTAGGATCTCTAAATAGGTTATAAAATTTGAATAGACTCCCTGCTTACTTAAAACCGAGATTTTCCACCAACAAAGTTCAAAGTATATTTTGAGAAAAATGATTTTTAAACAACATCAAAATACTCCACCAATGAAAATACATTAATATCTATGTATAACTTACATTAGAACCAGAATTTATCAATTTTAAACCATCAAAATCTGCAAGAAATAGAATTGAACAACAAAGGTACAAGAACCCTACTTTGGTGGCTTTAGGGATCTTGGCTCCAAAGGTGATCTAAGAATAATTTCCTTCACTTTAAAGCCTCCAAACCAACACCAAACCCTTCCTTTTACAGTAGATTATGAGCACTTAAGTAGGAATGTTAATGGATGCAAATTCCAATTTATTAGTTTTGTAGGTGGTAATGAGTAGAGTAAGTTTAATAAAGAGACTTTGAAGTTTTACCAAGTGTATATTAGGTGTTTAGATGTTCAAAATCAAGTTATCAAGCTCTTTGAAGGGAAAAAAAAAAAAAGCGAAGGTTGGCTGTTTTTCTCCTTGCTGGCTGAGAAATGTTTTGTAGAATGATAACGAAGATCAGTTTGATAGTTATCTTAAAGAAAGAAAGTAAAATGTATGGCTAGAATTTAATCTTGTAATTCAAGATTAAATCTTATCCTTCCACTTGTCTTGAATGGATATACATTGTTCATTTATTGTGATTAAACTATCTTTTAGTGTTAAAAATCGCACATCAAAATTTTACTGAACAGGTAAATCACCGTACCCGGGTAATCAAACATTGCTCGAAAATTAATTTCAGACATAAAATCTTTATTCCTAACCATTTCTAACCTTAACCCTATCTTTTCTCAGTTCTAGGCATTTTCTGGTCCCAGATCTAGAGTTTCAACTTTTCTGACAAGCCCATGGGCTTGCAAGGTTACTATTCATACTCGGCTCAGACCTTTTTTTTTTAACACATCGGTTATGCCATCCTCATCGTTGCTAAAACTATCAAATTTTTTAAATTATAACTAATAAAGCTCAAATTTATTTCTAAATAATTTTTGGGGTATTACGTTACCACTCACCTTAGAAAGAATTTTGCACTCAAAATTCATTGTGAAATCGATTTTCAAAAGATAGTTTGTATAAACCAAACAAACAATTCACACACAATTCAAATAATTCAATCAAATCCTATAATGTAATAAAAACGTCCCTATCACGGATTTGATCTTCAGTTGGTGGTATCCCTTTAGTATTTCGGTCTAGTCTCTTCATCATTCGATTTATCATTGTAGCTTGTTCGCTCATAGTAGTAGCCATCTTACAAGAAGTATTCATTATGTCTTCTTGGTCAGCATTCTCGTTCCTAGTACGTCTGCGGGTTGCCATTGGTTTCTGAACACACCAGCAAAAGAATTTGAGTTGATCAAGCTCGACACCATGCTAAGTGTGATAGCAACCAACCACAGCACCACTAGACTGTCATGCATATCTAAACCTTATATCCTATCAGATGGATAAGATTCAAGGCATGACTTATCTACATTTTGGAAGCATAGTCAGTCCATTCCTCAAGGTCCTATGAGGATGAACTACTCTGATACCATAATGTAATACCCTCCCAAGTACAATAGCATCCTTAAGTCATGACATTATACTTAGGATTTGTTATTTATAAATTAATGGACCTTTCTTAAATATCTATAAAAAGAATCTGTAGAATTGTGTAGTAACTAATTCGTGGTTCTATCAAAATATATATCAAAGAAACAAAATATTTATTTAATACAATGTCAAATACAAAAGGAAGCTCTTCTAAAAGCTTTACAGTACATCTGTTATCTTTCATATTTAAAGACCTATACATACAACTAAGTACAACATATACAAGTCTCCAGTACTAAATTACTGTAATTTCCACTTAAATCCTTCTTACAGTAGCCTCATTGTCCTCTGGATCAACCTGGAGGTGACGCGGGAACATAAACACATAGGGGTGAGAATTCTAAAATTCTCAGTAGGATATCCCCAAAACACACAATAAATAAATCCATGTCATCATTATCGTCCCAGCCACTTCGGTTTATTAGGAAAAATGTGATCATGCACTACATAGCATTGGTTCATTTTAAAGTTCTAAAATCATCCCTCTGAAGTGAGCTGCTTTTATTATTCAATCACTTAATATACACATGTCATACTACTCAATATCATAGTACTCCATTCTCAACTGTACATGCCCTCGGTACATCTAAGGGAGCGTTATATACATCATTCCTATCTTTCTGTTCACTTGACATAATAAAGGGGATCTTTCCGTGCCCTTAACATACTATAAGGGATCACTCCGTGCCCTTAACATGCTATAGGGGATCTCTCTCTATGCCCTTAACATACTATAGGGGATCTGTCTATGCCCTTGTTATACAAAGGGGATCTTATCTTTACTTTTAGCACATACTTCATCATCAAGTTCACATAAGCATCACAATCATATATGCATTAGTATTAAGCTCTGAATTTCTTAATGTTTCAAGCATATATATCATTCATGGTTCCATTCTTCTCTTCATTTAAGGGCATTTATCAAGAGCACTCACATTTTGATATGCATAATATCATCTACCAACTCGCACAGTATTCATGATATCAATCCATTGAAATTTAATCATCATTTCAACATAATATCATGTTGTCCAGGAATTTAGTTCTAATGAAAAATATGATTAAATTACTAAACATCATCAAAATAATAGCCAAACTAATTTTCAAAGTAATTCAATGTATCAAAGAGATCCTATAAAAATTTCATAGCATAATAAGGTCTCAAGCTATATTAACAAAATTAGACAAATTTGGTGGTTAGAGGCCACCTAATCTTTGCTCAAAGCCAGAATTCATGATTTTTATACCTAGTGAATAAACCCAAAAAATTTGAAATAAAAATCATGGTGAAATCATAAGATGTCTTAATACCCTGTAAAAATTTCAAAGTAAAAGTCAATCATTATCTATGGTAAAAAAATTAGCAAAAAGTACAGCTTCAAGCTTAGCAATACAGTAGCAACATGAATAGCTTTGATTTCTAATATTTTAAATGTAGAAAACTTGCCCAAAATGGTTCCAAATTTTTACTGGAGACACTCTAACATGTTAGCTACATCCCCTAAAATTTTCAGCTCAATCTAAGATTTCTAAATAGGTCGTAATATTTGAAAAAACTCCCTGCTTGTTTAAAACAGGGATTTTCCCGCAAGAAGGTTCAAAGTATATTTTGAGAAAAATGATTTTTCAACAACATCAAACTACTCCACCAATATAAATACATCAATATCTATGTATAAATTACATTAGAACTAGAATTTATCAATTTTAAACCATCAAAATCTGCAAGAAATAAAGTTGAACAACAAAGGTACAAGAACCCTACTTTGGTAGCTCTAGAGATCTTGGATCCAAAAGTGATTCAAGAATGATTTCCTTCACTTCAAAACCTCCAAACCAACACCAAACCCTTCTTTTTACAGCAGATTGTGAGCTTTCAAAGTAGGAAATTTTGATGGATTAAAATTCTAATCAATTAGTTTTGTATGTGTGATGAGTAGAGTAAGTTTAGTAAAAGGAGTTTCAAGTTTTACCCAGTGTATGTTAGTGTTTATATGTTCAAAATCAAGTTTTCAAGCTCTTTGAAGGAAAAAAAAATGGAGGTTGGCTGGTTCCTTGCTGGCTGAGAAATGTTTTGTGGAGTGAAAAGGAAGATTGGTTTTATATTTATCTTGTATTAAAGTTTAAATATTATATAATATAAATCTATAATTCTTAAAAAAAGAAGGCAAAATGTATGACTAGACTTTAATCTTGTAATTCAAGATTAAATCTTAGCCTTCCACTTGTCTTGAATGGATATACGTTATTCATTTATTGTGATTAAACTATCTTTCAGTGTTAGAAATCGCACACTGAAATTTTACCGAATAAGTCAAACATTGGACGTGGCTAATCAAACATTGCCTGAAATTAATTCCAAGCATAAAATCTTTATTCCTAACCATTTATAACCTTAACCCTATCTTTTCTCAGTTCTAGGCATTTTCTAGTCCCAAATCTAGAGTTTTAGCTTTCTTAATGGGTCCATGGGGCCTGTAAGGTTACTATTCGCACTTGACTCAGAATTTTTTTTTTTAACACATTCGTTGTGCCATCCTCATCATTGCTGAAACTATCAAATTTTTGAAATTATAACTAATAAAGCTCAAAATAATTTTTAAATAATTTTTGGGGTATTACATTACCATACACCTTAGAAAGAATTTTACCCTCAAAATTCATTTTGAAATTGATTTTCAAAAGATAGTTTGTATAAACCAAACAAACAATTCTCACACAGTTCAAACAATTCAATCAAATCCTATAATGTAATAACATCCCTATCACGGATTGGATCTTCAGTTAGTGGTATCCCTTTAGTATTTCAGTCTAGTCTCTTCATCATCTGATTTCTCACTACAGCTTGTTCACTTATAGCAGTAGCCATCTCACAAGAAGTATCCATTATGTCTTCTTGGTCAGCATTGTCGTTCCTAATACGTCTACAGTTTGCCATTGGTTTCTGAACACACCAGCAAAAGAATTTGAGTTGATCAAGCTCAATACCATGCTAAGTGTGATAGCACCCAACTACAACACCACTAGACTGTCATGCAAATCTAAACCCTATATCCTGTTAGATAGATAAGATTCAAGGTATGACTTTTCTACACTTTGGAAGCATAGTCAGTCCATTCCTCAAGGTCTTATGAGGATGAACTGCTCTGATACCATGATGTAATACCTTCCCAAGTACAACATCATCTTTAAGTCATGACATTATATTTAGGAGTTGTTACTTATTAATTAACGAACCTTTCTTAAATATCTATAATAAGAATTTGTAGAATCGTGTAGTAACTAATTCGTCGTTCTATCAAAATATATATTAAAGAAACAAAATACTTATTTAATACAATGTCAAATACAAAAGAAAGCTCTTCTAAGAGCTTTACAATACATCTGTTATCTTTTATATTTGAAGACCTATACATATGACTAAGTACAATATATACAAGTCTCCACTACTAAACTACTGCAATTTCTACTTAAATTCTTTTTGCAGCGGCCTAATCGTCCTTTGGATCTACCTGAAGATGACATGGGAACACAAATGCATAGGGGTGAGAATTTTAATATTCTAAAATTCTTAGTAGGATATCCCCAAAACACACAATAAAGAAATCCATTTCATCATTATCATCCCAACCACTTTGGTTATTTAGGAAAAATGTGATCATGCACTATATAGCAATGATTCATTTTAAAGTTCTAAAATCATCCCTCCAAAGTGGGTTGCTTTTATTATTCAATCACTTAATATATACATGTCATACTACTCAACATCATAGTACTCCATTATCAATTGTTCGTGCCCTCGATATATCGAAGAGGATGTTATATACATCATTCCTATCTTTTCGTGCGCTTGACATAATAAAGGGGTCCTTTCCGTGCCCTTAACATACTACAAAGGATCTCTCTGTGCCCTTAACATCCTATAAAGGATCACTCTATGCCCTTAACATGCTATAGGGGATCTCTTCGTGCCCTTGGCATACTGAAGGGGATCTTATCTTTACTTAGCACATACTTCATCATCAAGTTCACATAAGCATCACAATCATATATACATTAGCATAAACCTTTGAATTTCTTAATGTTTCAAGCATATATATCATTCATGGTTCCAATCTTCTCTTCATTTAAGAGCATTTATCATGAGCACTCACATTTTGATATGCATAATATCATCTTCCAACTCACATAGTATTCATGAGACATGAATCCATTGACATTTAATCATCATTTTAGCATAATATCATGTTGTCTAGGAATTTAGTTCTAATGAAAAATATGATTAAATTACTAAACATCATCAAAATAATTGCCAAACTAATTTTTAGAAGTAATTCAATGTATCAAAGAGATCCTATAAAAATTTCAAAGTATAACAAGGTGCCTAGCTATACTAACAAAATTAGACAATTTTGGTGGTCAGAGGCCACCTGATATCTGCTCAAAGCCAGAATTCATGATTTTTATACCCTAGTGAATGAACCCAAAATATTCGAAATAAAAATCATGGTGAAATCATAAGATGTCTCTAATACCCTGTAAGAATTTCAAAGGAAAAATCAATCATTTTCTATGGTAAAACAATTAGCAAAAATTATAGATTTAGGTTTAGCAAACATAGCAAAAGTGCCTAAAATGGCTACAAATTTTTACTGGAGACACTTTACATGTTAGCTACATCCCCTAAAATTTTCAGCTCAATCTAAGATCTCTAAATAGGTCATAAAATTCGAACAAACTCCCTGCTTGCTTAAAATAGTGATTTTCTAGCAACAAGGTTCAAAGTATATTTTGAGAAAAATGATTTTTTTAAAACATCAAACTACTCCACCAATGCAAATATATCAATATCTATATATAACCTCACATTGGAACTAGGATTTATCAATTTTGAACAACAAAGGTACAAGAACCCTACTTTGGTAGCTTTAGAGATCTTGGCTCCAAAGGTGATCTGTAACACCCCGATTTCTCTGTCCGAGGGAAATGACCAAAATGCCCCTGAGGTCATTTCCTGACCCGAACTCGAGGGTAACCAACTCGGTCGTCCTCGAAGGGTCAACTCAATGTTTGAAGGGGATTAAATGGCCCTTGAATGCTTTCGGAAGCGAAAATTTCGTTTTCCGCAGTTTCGGGTCAAAATGACCAAAATACCCCTATAGCGTTTTTATGCGGGTAAAGGTGCCGTTTGAGCCCGGAACTTTCCCCAGAGGTTTAAAAACATGTTTTCATGTGTCTAGAGGTCTCTGTTCAAGTCCCGGTGGTCCCGGGCAGTTTTAGTGCAAAATTACGGTTTTGCCCCTAGAATAGTGTTTTTGAGCTTAATGACGTAATTAAGCAAACCTAAGCAATATTAGGCTCTAAACGAAGATTAATTTATTTTCCTAATTAATCTAGAGTCAAAATAATTTATTAAAGCTAATTAGAACCTAAAATTGCTTAGATTAAACTTAAATCCCTTTTTAGAACTCAAGATTCCTAGTCTTGGAATCTTGAATAGTGTTTTCTCTCTCCAATTCCTTAAATCAAGGAAATGTGTCTAGAGTTGTTTAGACTCTAAATTGATGATTTAACTCACTAATGGTGCAAGACCACTCCTTAATTATGTCTAAACCACCTTAATTACCCATTTACCTTACCTAAACACTTCCTTACAAATTCCTAATCTTAAGCATAATCAAAGATACACCTAAACACAACTCTAAACCACAATTAAAATGCAAGAAACTCTCCTCCCTTGGCTGATGCATTTCGGCCAGCACACTCCTCTTTGGCCACATGTTTAAATTGTTTTCTCACTCAAAGAACCATGCTTGAGCCATACCTTGAGCCATACCTCACCATACTTTGAACCATACCTCACCATACCTCAAGAACACATTATCTCACCTCATGGAACTCATGGAAAGCCTCCAATCTGCACCCTCATGGCCGAAACCTCTTCACCCATGAGCTCCCTCCATTTGTTTCATTTCTCTATAAATAGAATGCCTTGAGGAGCTTGCACCACTTTTAGATCATTTGCTAAGTTTAGGAAACACTCAAAGCTTTTCTTTTCTCTCAAAGTTCTAGTGTTCTTCAAGTTCTTCAAGCTCTTCAAAGTTCTTCATCATCTTCATCTTCTTCTTCCATCTTCAAGTTCATCACACCAAGTAGGGATTTTCTTTCATGAATTCTTTTCTTTAAAGTTCTTGTTTCAAGCTTGATGTTCATAGTTTCTCTTGTTTCTCTTTAGAACTTCATTTCCACTCCTTTTTCCTTTTCATTTTCGGCCATAGGCCTTGGAGAACAAAGGAATGAGAGCTTGATGATGAGAGTTTCATGATGATGTTCATCACTTGAAACAAACTCTAGAGCTTGATCTTTGTTCTTGAGCAAAAGTGTTTCTAGTTTTTCCTTTCTTGAACTCTTGAGAACTTTAGCTTTGATGATGTTTTAAAATGGCTCTATGAACTCAATAATGAGGACTCATGATGTTGGTGTTAATATATCATCAAGATCATGAACTCTATAGTTTTAAAATGTTCCTTTTTCTTCTTGATGATTTCGGCCATTTCCTTAAATTTTTCTAAGCTTCATGGTTTGATTTCCTAAAAATATTATGTTAAGTTTTAAAGAACTCTAAGCTTGACTTTACCTTGTTTGGATGAGTTTGGGTTATGGTTTAAATTCCTTTAAAGTCTTGTTAAGAGCTCTAGAAAGATAAAATGAACTTGCATAATTTATTTTATGCTTGCATTCATATTTACGTTCTTGCTATGCATCTTTACTTTCTAGCTATCACTTAAGAACATAAAGATTAAAATGGAACTTGTATCATCACTTAATTTAATTCTCGAAGCCTTTCTATTTCGGCCTTAAAGTCGATTGTTGTTGGGCCTAGAGCACTAAAATAAAGAATTGAACTTGCATTATCACCTAATTAATTTCTCGAATGCCTATCTATTTCGGCCTTAAAGTCGATTGTTGTTGGGCCAAGAGCACTAAAATAAAGAATTGAACCATGCATATTTACCTTCAAGCTTGCACGTTTAAGTTTATGCCTCGCATATTTACTTTCAAGCATGCACGTTTAAGTTATGCCTTGCATATTTAATTTTAAGTCATCACTTTACCTTGTAAGCAAGATTAAAAATGAAAAGCATGAGCACGTTTAGTTTATGTCACAACTTAAGAACCTAGAGCTCAAAGACTTGCCCATTTCATTCCAAGTTAAAGTTATATGTGAATGTATTCCTTGAATGCATAATTTCGGCCAAGTAGTGACGATGGGCTTGCAATGAGTTTTCATCTAGCTACTAGGACCAATAGTCTATGTTTTAAGTTTTCCCTAAAGCTTTACAATCTTTATAAGGTTATGTCATCACAAGTTGTGATTTTATTATCTTTTAGGGGGTGGAATATGTTTTGGTCAGTGACCTAAGGCTTCACTTAGCCTCTTGATGAATGAAAATGTTTTGTAAAGAGTTTTAGAAGTTCTAGATTGATTCCAAGAGAAACTAGTTAACTTATGTACCTAGAAATGTCAATTTAACTCTCTCATTTAAGTTAAATGTTTTCGGTTCTGATGTGATGAGTGTGATGCTGTATGATGATGTTTTGATGTGTTGGAATGTGTGAAAATATCATATGATGATGTAGAAGCGATCCTATGCATGATAGGTAAGAAACTAGCTAACTAGAGATACCGTAAAGCTAGAATTTAACATAGTTTTGACCCATTTGTTTATGGAACTCTTCCAAACTGTTTTAATGGGGACATAATCAGATTTAGATTGTTTAGACATGAAAAACTTGGTATCATTCGAGTTAGAATTGAATTCTAGCACCTATGGGGAAACTAGTAACTAGAAAACCGTAAAAATGCAAATGTAGAACTCTTAGAACATTTAATTTTCTGGATTCTGTCCAGCACCCTTACATCATGGTAAACATGATTAATAATTAGTCCTTAAGCATAGGAATGCCTCATAATTGATTTAGATTTAATCCATAGCCTTCAAGTAAAAACAGAACCAAGAAAGGGTCTAAAACGTAAGTTCTAGAACCCCGTATTCACATGTTAGGATTTCCACCCTATGCCATTCAGATTTAAAAGTAAAATGAGAGGATTATGAATGATGTTTAATTATGAGCCTTAGGTGCTTAAAATATGAACAACGGATGTAGAGAACTATATCTCAAGATTAAGACCCGTAAGGGTCAAAGCATAAGCTACCGTAAGGGTAAGCGTTTGGATGTTTTATGATGATGCATGAAGTATGCTAATGATGATGATGTTATTCATATGAGGAATTTATGAGGTTATATGTTTATGTGGCATAAAGCAAATTTGGAAGGAATTTGGGGGTAATGACCGTTGTGCCGCCGAATTTCCGACAAATTTGGGGACTTAAAGAAATTTTGAAAATTAAGGTACTAAGATGGGTTCTAGGATGACATCGGTTCGACCGAGCACCTCCATAGAACTCATGTGACATCGGTACCATTTTACACTCTTAGGTGACACCGGTTCGGCCGAGCACCCCTAAGAGTTTTGTCCCCTAACCCGTACTCAGATAGTCGGGATTTATGATTTATGATACGCTTATCATTAAGTGGTAAGTAAGAACTAGTGACGACTAGTTAAGGTATGAGCTCATAACCTAGATGTATGACACGTTCTGGGTGACACCGGTTTGGCCGAGCACCCCCAGTTCGATTGTCTTTTAGGGTGGCCCATGAGGAAGAGAAGTTTCATGATTATGATTATGTCACTAAGTTTTGTCCCATATGAATGTTACTATTGCCACTTTATGCCACCAAGAATGATGATGCTTGATGTTATGTTTTATGTATGTGCATTAGGTAGTGCCATGCATACATTTTCTAATATGTTGCATCCATGACATTAAGATCATCCTAAAATGAATGGACTTTGGCTAAAATATATTTTTAAGTTTAAAATGAACCTAATACATGCTCAGTCACTTTGTATAAATAAACCCAAGGTTCCTGAGGACGTAGATGATGACACCTAGGTAGTAGGAGGCCCTACTGAGATTCTTTAGCAAGATTCTCACTCCCTCTATCTCTTTCTTTCCGTCACGTCTTCAGATGGCGACGTCCGTAGTGTTCGTGGACACCCCGACATGGGAGGTGCACTATGACCCGGCTCACGGGTCATACCATTTTGAGGGGCAGTGCACGGTGCGGGTTTTCATGTTCGTAGGACGCCCCTTCGCTCATCCCGTGCACACCCATCGCTTCTCCCTGACTGCACCCTATGGCGACGACGAGCGGGTTTTTGAGCGTGCGCGTACGCATGACGAGAGAGTACTCCGCATACACACCGCCGCCTTAGCCATGCGAGACTATCCCGATTTCGTGCCCCGGACCTACTTCTCGGAGACCGACCCGTCCGAGGACCCGCCTACTCATCCGTATAGCGAGAGCTCTGCCCCCTCTCCACCATTGATGAGGGAGGGCAGTGAGGATACCATGACTCAGCCCCGACTTGCACGATGACCGGAGATGCGGCCACACCGCGGGGGTCACTCTCGATCCCCGTTCCGTCTCTTTACGCCCGAGGAGCTCGCACAGTTTCCCGGATACTTGCCTCGTTCACGAGACGGACGTCAGTAGGAGGTGACGATCGACCGATGGAGTACCTGGTTAGAGCACACACCACTAAGATGGGGATAAACCTTCTTTTATTTAGAGGTTATCCCATTAGGTGCACTCGGGTAGGGGAGTAGATCATGTTTACATTTATGTTGTATTTCCTTTCCTGTACTTTCCTTGTACTAAACTAAGTCCTACACTTATAAGTGGGCAAATTATATATATATGAGATGATCTTCAGTGTTACTCATGGTGTGCCTTATGTTATGATGTTGTGAGACATTTGTTTACCATACATGGTTTACCGCCTATCGCATCACGTGGCTCTCACTTTGTTTTTCAAAAAAAAAAATTACCCATATTTTCCGCTAAGTAATTCAAAGATAAATGAGAACTATGAAGTAACAGACTAATGATTAACCTAAATATGTTCTAGAGTATTATTGGGTTAAAAATTAGGATGTTACATGATCCAAGAATGATTTCCTTCACTTCAAAGCCTCCAAACCAACACCAAACCCTTCCTTTTGCAACAGATTGTGAGCTCTCAAAGTAGGAAATGTTGATGGATTCAAATTCTAATTGGTTAGTTTTGTAGGTGGTGATGAGTAGAGTAAGTTTAGTAAAGGGAGTTTAAAGTTTTATCAAGTGTATGTTGGGTGTTTGGATGTTCAAAATCAAGTTTTCAAGCTCTTTGAAGGAAAAAAAAATGGAGGTTGGCTGGTTTCTCTCCTTGCTGGCTGAGAAATGTTTTGTGAAGTGATAAGGAAGATTGGTTTTATAGTTATCTTGTATTAAATTTTAAATATTATATAATATAAATCTATAATTCTTAAAGAAAGAAAGTAAAATGGATGGCTAGGATTTAATCTTGTAATTCAAGATTAAATCTTAGCCTTCCACTTGTCTTGAATGGATATACATTATTCATTTATTGTGATTAAACTATCTTTTAGTGTTAGAAATCACATACAGAAATTTTATCGAATAGGAAAAACACCGTACCTAGGTAATCAAACATTGCCCGAAAATTAATTCCAAGCATAAAATCTTTATTCCTAACCATTTCTAACCTTACCACTATGTTTTCCTAGTTCTGGGCATTTTCTGGTCCCAAATCTAGAGTTTCGGCTATCCCGGTGGGCCCGTGGGGCCCGCAATGTTACTATTCACACCATAGTTATAAAACTCGGATCGGTGATTGACTTGGTCAAGACACTAGGCCATTGGTTCAACCGGTGGATCACTGATCAAACCGGTTGAACCGGATTTGTAAGAAAAAATATATAAAAATATTAAAAAATTTAAATAAAATACAATAAAATAACAACTAATTAACAATTTGACACTCTTTAAGGAGTCCAAATACAAAAATATAAATAAATAACATAAATTTCTATATATTGTTGGCATTTCACAATCACAAATCACAATTGACAAGTTCAAAACATAATTACATAAGTAAACTCATAAAGTTTTACATCATAAATTCACAAGTATGACAATATAAATAAAGTTATTATATTTTTCTATAAATCAGATTAGAATATTTTTTTTAAGATTTTCAAAAAAGACATCACTTAGTAAAAAAAAAAGGCAAAAAAAAAAAAGACTGGTTCAACCGATCTGGTTTAACCGGCCGAGTCAAACCAGGTAGCACTGGTTTCAATACGAGACCGATCCAATTAGTGGCTTGGACCGATTTCATGACCGGTTTACCATTTTTTCGGTCAAACCAACCGGTCCGAGTCGGTTTTTACAACTATGATTCACACTCATCTCGGAAATTGTTTTTAACACGTCCATTGTGCCATCCTCATTGTTGCTAAAATTGTTAGAATTGTAAAATTATGACTAATAAATCTCAAATTAATTTTTAAATAATTTTTGGGGTATTGCACTGGTGGGGTGAAAAAAATATGTCGCTAAATCGATAGCTAAATGAAAATAGTGATCGATTTAGCAATAGTGACCGATTTAGCGACCTACAATATTAATGCTTAAAATCCTTGTTAATAAGAAAAATCAATCACTAAATCGTTCAGTAAATTAAATTAGTGACCGATTTAGTGACTAAAATTTCTTATATGAGGAATCTCTTTTGGCAAAATAAATCAGTCATTAAATCGATCACTAAATTATCAATTAGTGCTGATTTAGTGACTAAAATTTCTTATATTAGGAATCCCTTTTGTACAAAAGCTCAGTTACCAAATCAGTCACTAAACTATCAATTAGTGATCGATTTAGCGACTAAAATTTCTTATGTGAGGAATCTCTTTTTGGACAAAAAAATCAGTTACTAAATAAGTCACTAAATCATCAATTAGTAACTAAATTTGTTATGTTAGGAATCCCTTTTTATACAATAAATCAGTCACTAAATCAGTTACTAAATTAAAAATAGTGACCGATTTATTGACTGAAATTTCTTATATAAGGAATCCTTTTTACACAATAAATCAATCGCTAAATTGGTCACTAAATTATCAACTAGTGGCCAATTTAGTGAGCAGAATTTATCATATTACGAATCCCCTGTTTTGCAAAATAAATCAATCACTAAATTAGTTGCTAAACTAAAAATAGTGACTGAATTTTTTATCAAAGGAAAACCCTAAGTGTTCCAAATCGCTCATTTTAGTTTGCCCCTTCTCTCCCAATACTCTGCCTCTTCTCTCACAACCGCCACCCTCACCCTCTTTTCTCCCAATTGTAAGCACCGCGACCTTCTTCTCTCCCAATACTTTTCCTCATTCTCTTAACTGCGGGTCACCCCCTCATGAGCCACCCTTACCATGAGCCACCACCATCACTAACCCTTCAATGTTTCATTTTCCCTGCTCAGTTCATCGCTCCATTATTGTTGACCCCCATCAGCCACTGCGAGCCACAACTGAGTCTTCCAATTCATCATTGCTACCATCGACGGTTTGAGTTGCATGTTTACAAGCCACTAAACGTTAGAGGTCGTGACATTGCAGGTCGTAAGTTGACCAGCAATCGTTTGTTCTACCTAACCCAATCCGCCCAGTTATCGGTTTGCCCTTCTATTTCTCTCTCTATCTCTAGTTTGGTTCCAGTTAGTCAATCGCAGTTTGGTATTTTTTGTTGTATTTTATTAATATTGTTTTATTTCAAAGTTAATATTTTATTTTGAGTTTGTTACTATTAAATACTATTCTACATATGGCTTGCCACGATTCTTTACTTTGCTTGGCTTGCTTGGCATCATACCCACGCCACGTTGCTAGTGGGCTTGTTTATTAACGTTAAAGCATAATAAACTCCTATTTTCTAGGCTAGCATTTCTAAAACATTGCTTCCAGTATCACACGGTTCTTTGACCAAATATTATATGCTTCCTCTATAAATAACAAGAAGCTCACTTACACGCACGCGGTCACGGCTAGAAAATAAAAAGTTCTTTATATATATCCCTTCATTCTTTTGCCAAACACATCAAAAGATTATTAGTCTTGGTTATAATCTTGTGAGTTCCCTTGAGCAATCCATGAGAGTTGTTCATGTAGCCTCACTAGTTCAAGTACAAAGTTAGTAGGATGTAACTGTTGTATCCTAGGGAGTATTAGCCGTGAAGACCATCTGCACCAGCCTTTAAGCTGGTAATTGCAAAATACTCTTAAACCCAGTACCTAGCACGCTTTAGCCATTGATAACAATAAGCCATCTCTTTTGATCTTTATTTATTTATTTCATTCTTTATTTTGTATTCTTATACTAAATTGATGATTTATTATTTGTACTTAATTGTTCTTTCTATTTATCTATCTTTGATAAAGTTATGTTCTTTGTTGTGAGTGATTTTTCATATTGTTGCCTTCCTTTGCCTATTCTTTTGATTGGGGATGAGATTTCACCAGCTTTACGTTGAATGTGCGAATGGTGGGTTGTTCCATCAATTCCAATCAAGGATATATACCCCCTCTTTTTATGAGGCATGGTTCTTCATCAAATGCGAGTTCCTCCATGGATTGTTCATTTGGGTTGGCAAGGTCTATGGGAATGGATCTTCCAAGGCAAAGTAGCTTCCCTGCTGGTGGCTATTTCTTAAGCAACATCGCCTTTCAAAATAGTGTTCTATTCTTCTGCTTAATTATCGCTTTTTTTTGTTTGATAAATATTTTTAGACCACTTTTTGGGTTGTTCTTATGTTTTTATGCTATTTTTCTATTTTTTTTCTGGCTGAACCAAGAAGAACATTTGTATTAGATAGTAGCAGCTAGGATAAATTCAGTTGCAATTACATGCCTAGGAAATTCTACCAATATGAAAAATTAGGAAATAGTAATGTTGATGAAGGAGTTTTTACCCAATACATGGCTGCTTATAGTCTCATGATCCAAATTTTCTATGCATGTGAAATGGTTGAAATCTTTAATATATATCGAAATTGACTTATGATGGATTTCTTGTTAAAAATCTGTGGACTTGTATATATATAATTGTATATTGTGCTATTATAAAGTTTAGTTTAAATTAAAGTGATCTGATAAGGTTAAGTTAATGGGCCCAAATCATCTCATTAAGTGTGGGCTTATTATGTGTAGATACCATAATTACCTAGTTACTAATTTTATGATGGACTGAATTAGAAACTAGGGTTAACAGAGATATAAAAGGTTATGGTCCCCAAGTTGTACACATCTTTTCCTGACATCCCATCATCAGAGAAGAGAGCCGTTATCTCCAACATGCATATCAACTTGGAAGGCCAAGAACCACAGACCCAAATTTTAGTCATTTCCTATGGATTCAGGTACGCTTCCACTATTAGCCTATTTGTTTTCTTAATGATTTAACATGGATGATCTTGGGATTATAAAGACTTTATTTTCTATCAAGTGGTATTAGAGCCATCCATGGTTGAATCATTGCGAATAACTTATCTGTTGAAGTTTGGTTTTTTTGTTTGGACTTAAAAAAAAGGATTCAATGGAATGACTTTTATTTGGCATATGTGTTACACCCTTGTTTGGCTTTTCTTTTGGCATGGTGATGGATTCAGTAGATTCAATTATTTGTTCATTTACAAATAAGGATTTGTCTTGTTGATATTTGGAATACTAGATATACATACATATATATATATATATATATATATATATATATATTTATAGAGTATGTTTATTCCATTTTCTTTTATCATAATGGTATTAAGAACATTTGTATTTCAATTCTTGTTACATAGAGAATTTTGGTAACAATTCTAAGGGTTTTGAAATAAATTGACTAAAGCAACATGCTGCCAAAGTAGCCTCTCTTGTCTAAGTCAATTTATTTTGGAACATGAGAATGATTGTGAACATGAAATTTCTGCGAGTATTGATCGACCCAAAGGAAGGTTTGTATTGTAACGCCCCAATTTTTACTGTAATTTTTACTGTCATTAGAAATTACTCAATTACCGAATTACCGTAGGTAATTATTACATAAGATTTGAGGCCGAACAATCCTCAATAAAGGAATATAACATTAGAAGAGAGGTTAGGAACGATTCATGCGAGAGTCGCAAATCGCGAATTTCTGTACGTATAAAATGACCAAAATGCCCCTGAAGTTATTTTACTCAGAAAATGAGGATCGTGGGCCCCACCTAGTCTCAAGGGGATATTTTGAGGATAATAAGGGATTGTTTGTGTTATGTGTGTTAATAGAGCCAAAGGATCTCAATTTTGAGTTCCGACCTTGAAATGACCAAAACGTCCTCAAGGTGTTTTAACTCCGATGTGCGTGCCTGAGCCCGAACCTCACTAAAATGTTTTAGAATGTGTTTTTAAGCCATGATTAGCCATTGGTTAAGCTCGGCGGGCCTCGGGCGATTTTTTAGTGAAAGTACGATTTTGCCCTGCTTTTAGGCGCTTTTGAATTTTGGGATTTTTGATTCGTATACCGAAACCTAAGCAATATTAGGCTCAAATTAAAGCTTATTAAATTCTAAATATTAATCTAGAGTCAAAATTATGTATTTAGATTGATTAGAACCCAAAATTGCTCAAAAACACCCAAATTGCTTACTAATTCACTTAAACCCTTAACCGTAAATTCTCTAAATTACATGAATACCTTGCCTACACCTAAATAATGCATGGAACACACAAATTTCACTTCTTTGGGCTGTAATGGACGAAATTATTGATGCCATTATGCAGCTGAATTATTGCCAAAAGTTGCACTAAAACAAAATGCCAAAATGTCACCATAAGAGACATAATTCCTTAATTTCATACAACTTTGTCTAAAATCATTTTTCCTCCCTTATTTCTCCTGCAAAATTCTGTCCACTACCTCATCATTTTGGCCAATTAGAAGCCTCAAAATCTTCTATAAATAGGCTTGCTTGAGTGGTCTTGGAATGCTTGGTTCATAACTAGTTTTTAGGAGCACCAAAAACTTTCTTTCTTCCTCCTCTTTGGCTGAATTCTTTCTTCAATTTTTTCAAAGAGATTTTGTTTCATTTCACTTCAAGAAACCAAGTTCTCTTCCTCTTCATCAACTCAGATTAAGTAGGGAGTAGTTTCTAAATTTATTTCTATGCTTTGAGGAGTTGTGTTTTTAGCTCAAAATGATGAAATTATGAACTTACCTTAGCTTTTCATTTTGGTTTTCCTCTTCAATTTTTCTTTAACCAATTCAACCATATGGCCTAGGTGGAACTAAGATGATGGCTTGATGATGAGGACCTTGAGGGTGGGTTGTAAATCCATCACAAGTTAGGCCTCTAAAGCTTGAAAATTCCACTTGATGCAAAACTTTAAAGAATAATGCTTTATGATGCTAAAACAAAGATTTTTAGTTTAGAACTTGAAAGATGTATTTTCCTTTTATGTTTTATTTCTTGTTAAGATATGTATTGGGTTGAATTTATAATTCTTTTAAAGTCTTGAAGGAGCTCTAGTAAAGAAACAAAATGAATTTGCATCCATGATTAAGTTTATGCTTTGCATAACCATGTTTACCTTCTATGTCATCACTAAATTTTCAAGAATGAATAAATGAACTTGCATTTCTCATGTTTAAATTCCAAGCTTGTATTTCATGTTTATGTTTCAAGTCATCACTTAATCTTTCAAGATAATAAAGAGGTTGCATCTCATATTTAATTTATGCTCTCACTATATTTTATAATGGCTAAAAGAATCAACGCATGGCATGTTTATTTTATGTCATCACCTAAAGATCCTAGAGCTCAAAGACTTGCCCATGTATACAAGCAAAGAAATATGATTATTGGAGTTAAAGAATTTATTCTTTAAAAAGTCTTGAGATTAGAGCTTAAAAAGATGTAATAATAATTCTTTTCTCCCTCTACTGGTCCTGTGCGGACTACCGCCGCTCCGGTTTCTTAATATTCTCTTCTCCCTCTGGTCTGTGCGGATTACCGCTCCAGTTTCTTGTATCATGTTTATATTTCAAGTTCTTGCATCATGTTTAATTTTCAAGTCATCACCTTAAATCTTAAAGATAAAGAAATGGAATTGCATATCATGTTTATAATTCCAAGCTATCACCTTATAAAGATAAGATTAAAATAAGGTTGCATAGCATGTTTGTAATTCTAAGATGTCACCTAAATCTCTAAAGCTCAAGACTTACTCCTTTGATCTTAAGTGAGAATTTTAATTGTGAAGATCCTCCCAAATTTGACAAAAGAACTAGTTTCTAAATGAGTTTTAAGGCTTTGCAAGGATTTTACGGGGAACTAGTATTTTATATGCACTTAAAATATGATTCTATGTAATTGCATGAGGTTCATGATTCGGCCACTGATCTGAGTTTAGTATCAATGTGTGATAATGATTTGATATGATTGAAGTTGTGATAATTATGGTTTATTGTTAAGAGAATGATTCATAATTGGTTTAGTAACTAATTAGTTCTATAATTGATAATTCTATGTAAGGATTGGATGCTTATTAAGTACTTGATATCATTGAATGATTTCTGGCTTGCATGTTATAGTTCTTGTTGCAAATAATGAGAATGCTTATACATGAAATATTCTTTATTATGTAAAATTTACCTTTGTTGCTAGAAGAAAGTGTATCATTGTAAAAGTGTAATTTAGAAAGGTTCTGGCTAAGGAAAGACTTGGTATTTAAGCGTGTCCATTGTGACCCACCTCTCTTTCCTGGGAATCTCCCATATGCATGATTACAGTTGATATATATTATTCTAGCTTAAGACTATAAATGAGAAAATGTTATGATGTTTATGAATTGTATTATGATATAACATGCAAAGATTTAATGGTGACTTAAACTTATAAGAAAATGATCCTTTGGAACCATCAGACTATAGGTGGTGAAAAGGTGATTTTAGCCCCCTAACCCATTCTCTCAAAAGGGTAGAGTCGAGACTTTAGCTTATCAAAAGGGATAAGTATATGCTAATGACGACTAGTAAAGTATGAGCTCATAACCTAAATTACTCCCAAAAGGGTGGAGTATAGGGTGGCCTAAGGAAAATAATGGTGATGATGAGATTTTAAGTCACCTAAGGCACTAAAGAAATGAAATATGTGCACTATGTCCACGTGTAGCTAATATTATATGACGTTCTTTTATGCATGTTATTTGATAATGATGATGAGGAAAATGATGTAATGATAAAGGAAAAGTTCATTGTAAATATGACATGTTAAGATTATGATTCATTATAAGACGCATGATTAAAAATTGACGAACCTCGGTTAAGTATTTGTCCGAACTTAAAATGAATCTTTGCATGCTAACTATTTTAGAACAATCCCGAGGTTCCTGGGGACTTTGATGATGACACTGTAGAAGGAGGTACCTTCGAGAATTCTTTAGCAAGATTCTCACTCCCTTTTCTTTATTTCCGTCATTGTCTCCAGATTCAGATGGCGACATTCGTCCTGTTCGTTGATACCCCTACTTGGGAATTTCACTATGATCAGGTGCATCGCTCGTATCATTTTGAAGGGAGGTGCGCAGTTCGTGTTTTTATTTACATAGGTCGTCCATTTGCACATCCTGTCCCTAGTTATCGATTTTCTCCTACTTCTCCCTATGGCGATGAAATGGTTTTCGAACATGCACGTCCACTTGATGAAAGGATGTTACGTTCTTATCCCGCTTCATCTGCTGTCCATGGATTTCTAGAGTATGTTCCCGAGATGAGATATTCTGAAACTGATCCTTCAGAGGACACTCCTACTCATGTATATTCTGAGAGCTCTGCTCCTACTCCCACGTGTAAGAGAGGGTAGTGAGGAAACAGCTTGTTCAATGAGGTTAGCAAGAAGGCCGTCCATGCGACCCGACTGGTGCATCTCATGTGTCCCTCCCGAGGGAGCTCATCAGTGGATCGGATTTATTCCCCCATTTCCAGGACAGTGGCCATAAAGGGTTCTTAGTAGATTTATGTGTGATCATGCACCCTAGTTTTAGGATAACCTTCCCGGCTTATGGAGTTATCTAGTTTAGGGGCATGTATTTCCTTATGTATATTTTCTTTTATGGGTTTGCATAAGATAATGATGTATGAACATAACCCACCCTTTGAGTGAGGTTATTGTATGTAAATATATGCTATAATGTGCTTATGGGTGTTATATGATGGAGCCTAAGTGATATGATGTGATATATTCTTAAACGTCTTATTATACTCCGCTTACTCGTTCACGTTGTACTCGGCTCACATTTTCAATTATGTGTTTAAGAAAAAAAAAATGGCTCGTAATTTCACTAAGTATTTTCAAATTATGAAGAAAGAACCAAAGCAAGGAGTAAAGTCTAGTCATTAATCAGATTCAACCTAGGTGTATCTGGTTAATTACTAGGGTGTTACATGTATTTGGCCAAATTTCATACACTCGCCTGTGGTAATAAATATGTGATGATTGTCAGGTTCCATGTGAATGATAAGTCGATCCAAAGATAGACTTATAATTTGACAGGATTTATCGTCATTATTTGATTACTACACCAAGAGTATCATTTATAAATTAATATTTCTGTCCCAAGACTAAATATTAATGTTGTACTAGGTATCTTGTAATGGGCCCTACCATTATTTGAATTTATCTATATGATTTGGAACTTGTGTGATCATGTTATTTTTGTTCTATTTTTCAGTTAATGCATCTACTTCTATAGTATCTGCCAACATCAACTTTATTCCCATGTTAAATGGGAGTAACTTTAAGGACTGGAAAGAGAACGTGATGATTGTTCTTGGTTGCATGGATCTAGACCTTGCATTAAGCATTGAACAACCCATTACTCCTACGGATAAAAGTTCCATTGAGGAAAAACGAGACTTTGAGAAGTGGAATCATTTAAATCGCATAAGTCTCATGATCATGAAGCATTGTGTTCCAGAAGCATTCAGGGGCATTGTGTCCGAAAAGGTAACCACTGCCAAGGAATTTCTTGAGGAAATTGAAAAGCCCTTTGCCAAAAGCGATAAGGCTGAAACAAGTACAATTTTATCGAGCCTAATTTCAATAAAGTATACAGGAAAAGGAAATATAAGGGAGTACATCATGGAGATGTCTCATCTTGCTTCTAGACTAAAGGCACTAAAGTTAGAGCTATCTAATGATTTTCTCGTGCATTTGGTTTTAATTTCTCTTCCTATACAATTCAATCAATTTAAGGTCAGTTATAACAGCAAAAGGACAAATGGTCTCTTAATGAGCTCATTTCTCACTGTGTGCAAGAAGAAGAAAGACTAAAAGCAAGAAAAGATTGAAAGTGCTCACTTGGCAAGTACCTCTAAGGACAAGAATATGAAAAGAAAGAAGGATAAAGAAGCTGCAAATGCTCCACCTCAGAAGAAACAACAGTAGAAACAAAATAAGGAATTTGGTTGTTTCTTCTGTAAGAGTGCAAGACATATGAAGAAAAATTATGCCAAACATCACGCTTGGCGTGCAAAGAAAGGGTTGCCTGAATTGTCAAAAGCCAAATAATGCTGAAAGATTCATCTATGTGGGTGATGGAAAATCAGTGGAAGTCGAGGCTATAGGGACTTTTAGGTTATTGTTAAAGATTGGATTTTATTTGGATTTGAAAGAGACATTTGTTGTACCATCTTTTAGATGGAATTTGGTTTCTGTTTCTGTTTTGGACAAATCTAGTTATTGCTGTTCATTTGGAGACAATCGGTTTAGTATTTTTTAGAATTCAAATATTATTGGTACAGGTTCTCTGTGTAACGTCCCGATTTTTCTGTCTGAGAGGAAAATGACCAAAATGCCCCTGAGGTCATTTTCTGCCCGGAATTCGAGGATGGTCGGCCCGGTAGTCCTCGAAGGGTTAACTCAATGTTTGAAGGGGATTAGATGGCCTTGAGCGGTTTCGGAGGCAAAAACCTCATTTTTTGTAGTTTCGGGTCAAAATGACCAAAATACCCCTCTAGCGTTTTTATGCAGGTAAAGGTGCCATTGAGCCTGAAACTTTCCCTGAAGGTTCAAAATAATGTTTTCATGTGTTTAAAAGTGTCTATTTAAGTTCCTGTGGTTCCTGGCAGTTTTAGTGCAAAATTATGATTTTGCCCCTGGAATAGTGTTTTTGAGCCTAATGATGTAATTGAGCAAACCTAAACAATATTCAGCTCTAATTGAAGGTTAATTAATTTCCATAATTAATCTAGGGTCAAAATAAGTCATTAAAATTAATTAGAACCTAAGATTGCTTAAATTAAACTCAAAACCCCTTTTCTTTTAAAGAACTCAAAGCTTCTAGAATATAGAATCTTGAATAGTATTTTCACTATTCACCTTCTACACCTCAAAAGGAAGCCTAGGATGTAGTTGAAAGCCTAGGATAAATAGAGATAGACTCCCCTAAAAGGCTAGAATGCCCACTAATCATAACCTACATAGCCTTAATTACCTATCTTTTCACTCACACATTTCACTATAAAACTCCTAATCTTAGCTCTAATCCAAAAATACACCTAAACACATCACTAAACCACAATTAATAAAACAATTTCCTCCCCTTGGATTCTCCTATAAGTGGCGCCACCTCATACCCTATACCTCACAAGTTTGTTCACTCGCACACTCAAAGAACCATGTCTAAACCTATGCCTACAACCTCACCTTGAAATGACACAACCAAGAGACATTTTCCCTCCTTTTCCCCCCTTAACATTTTGGCCACTCCCTCCATTCCATCACCCTTGATTTGTTTTTGTAACATCCTAATTTTTAACCCCAATACTCTAGAACATAATTAGGTTAATCATTAGTCTGTTACTTCATAGTCCTCATTTAACTTTGAATTACTTAGCGGAAAATACGGGTAATTTTTTTTTTGAAATATAAAGTGAGAGCCGCGTGATGCGATTTAACACGTAAGGAACAAAACATACATCTCATAACGTCATAGCATAAAGCACATAAAGGCACATCATGGGAAAACACTGAATATCATCTTATATTTATATAACTTGCCCACTTATAAGTGTGGGACTTAATTTAGTACAAGGAAAATACATGAAAGGAAATACAATATAAACATAAACATGATCTACTCCCCTACCCGAGTGCATTTAATGGGATAACCTCTAAACAAAAGAAGGTTTATCCCCATCTAAGTGGTGTGTGCTCTAACCGGGTACTCCATCGGTCGATCGTCACCTCCTACTAACGTCTTTCTCGCGAACGAGGCAAGTATCCGGGAAACTGAGCAAGCTCCTCGGGCGTAAAGAGGCGGAACGGGGATCGAGAGTGACCCCCACGGTGTGGCCGCATCTCCGGTCGCCGTGCAAGTCGTGGCTGAGTCACGGTATCCTCACTGCCCTCCCTCATCAATGGTGGAGAGGGGGCAGAGCTCTCGCTATACGGATGAGTAGGCGGGTCCTCGGACGAGTCGGTCTTCGAGAAGTAGGTCCGGGGCACGTAATCGGGATAGTCTCGCATGGCTAAGGCGGCGGTGTGCATGCGGAGCACTCTCTCGTCATGCGTACGCACGCGCTCAAAAACCCGCTCGTCGTCGCCATAGGGTGCAGTCGGGGAGAAGCGATGGGTGTACACTGGATGAGCGAAGGGGCGTCCTACGAACATGAAAACTCGCACCGTGCACTGCCCCTCAAAATGGTATGACCCGTGAGCCGGGTCATAGAGCACTTCCCATGTCGGGGTGTCCACGAACACTACGAACGTCGCCATCTAAAGACGTGACGGAAAGAAAGAGATAGAGGGAATGAGAATCTTGCTAAAGAATCTCAGTAGGGCCTCCTACTACCTAGATGTCATCATCTACGTCCTCAGGAACCTTGGGTTTAATTATACAAAATGACTGAGCATGTATTAAGTTCATTTTAAACTTTAAAATATACTTTAGCCAAGGTTCGTTCATTTTAGGATGATCTTAATGTCATGAATGCAAATGCAACATAATAGAAGATGTATGCGTGGCACTACCTAATGTACATACATAAAACATAACATCAAGCATCATCATACTTAGTGGCATAAAGTGGCAATAGTAACATTCATATGGGACAAACTTAGTGACATAATCATAATCATGAAACATCTCTTCCTCATGGGCCACTCTAAAAGACAATCGAACTGGGGGTGCTCGGCCGAACCGGTGTCACCCAGAACGTGTCACATATCTAGGTTATGAGCTCATACCTTAACTAGTCGTCACTAGTTCTTACTTACCACTTAACGATAAGCGTATCATAAATCATAAATCCCGACTATCTGAGTACGGGTTAGGGGGCAATTCTCTTAAGGGTGCTTGGCCGAACCGGTGTCACCTAACAGTATAAATTGGTACCGATGTCACATGAGTTCTATGGAGGTGCTCGGCCGAACCGGTGTCATCCTAGAACCCATCTTAGTACCTTAATTTTCAAAAATCTCTTTAAGTCCCCAAATTCGTCGGGAATTTGGCGGCGCGATGGCATTACGCCGAATTCCTTCCAAATTTGCTTTATGCCACATAAACATATATCCTCATGAATTCCTCATATGAATAGCATCATCATCATTTACATACCACATGCATCATCATGGAACATTCAACCGTTTATTCTTACGGTAGCTTATGCTTTGACCTTACGGGTCTTAATCATGAGATATGGTTCTCTAACATCCGTCGCTCACATTTTATGCACCTAAGGGTTCATAATTAAACATCATTCATAATCCTCATGTTCACATTTAAATCTGAATAGTATAGGGCAGAATTCCTAACTTGTGATTACGGGGTTCTAGAACTTACGTTTTAGACCCTTTCTTGGTTTCGTCTTCGCCTAAGGCGCTATGAATTAAATCTAAATCAATTATGAGGCATTCCTATACTTAAGGACTAATTATTAATCACGTTTATCATGTTGTAAGGGTGCTGGACAGAATCCAGAAAAATAAATGTTCTAAGAGTTCTAAACTTGCACTTTTACGGTTTTCTAGCTACTAGTTTCCCTATAGGTGCTAGAATTCGATTCTAATCCAAATGTTACAAGTTTTTCATGTCTAAACAATCCTAATCTGATTATGCTCCCATTAAAACAGTTTGGATAAGTTCCATAAACAAATGGGTCAAAACTATGTTAAATTCTAGCTTTACGGTATTTCTAGTTAGCTAGTTTCTTACCTACTATGCATAGAATCATTTCTACATCATCATGTGATATTTTCACACATTCTAGCACATCAAAACATCATAATACAGCATTACACTCATCATATCAGAACTGAAAACATTTAGCTTAGGTAAAGGATTTAAATTGACATTTATAGGTACATAAGTTAACTAGTTTCTCTTGGAATCAATTTAGAATTTCTAAAACTCTTTGCAAATCATTTTAATTCATCAAGAGGCTAAGAGAAGCCTTAGGTCAATGACCAAAATATATTTCATCTCCTAAAAGGGAATAACGTCATATCTCATGACAACATAACCTTGAAAAGGTTTGTAAAGCTTTAAGGAAAACTTAGAACATAGGCTATTGGTCCTTGTAGCTAGATGAAAACTCATTGCAAGTCCATCATCACTACTTGACCGAAAATATGCATTCAAAGAATGGTTTCACATTAAACTTCAACTTGAAATGAAATGGGCAAGTCTTTGTGTAACACCTCGATTTTTCTGTCCAAGGGAAATGACCAAAATGCCCCTGAGGTCATTTCCTGACCCGAGTTCAAGGGTAACCAACTCGGTCATCCTCGAAGAGTCAACTCAATGCTTGAAGGGGATTGAATGGCCTTTGAATGCTTTCGGAAGCAAAAATTTCGTTTTCCGCAGTTTCGGGTCAAAATGACCAAAATACCCCTATAGCATTTTTACGCGGGTAAAGGTGCCGTTTGAGCCCGGAACTTTCCCCAGAGGTTTAAAAACATGTTTTCATGTGTCTAGAGGTCTCTGTTCAAGTCCCGGTGGTCCCGGGCAGTTTTAGTGTAAAATTACAATTTTGCCCCTAGAATAGTGCTTTTGAGCTTAATGACGTAATTAAGCAAACCTAAGCAATATTAGGCTCTAAACGAAGATTAATTTATTTCCCTAATTAATCTAGAGTCAAAATAATTTATTAGAACCTAAAATTGCTTAGATTAAACTTAAATCCCTTTTTAGAACTCAAGACTCCTAGTCTTGGAATCTTGAATAGTATTTTCTCTCTCCAATTCCTTAAATCAAAGAAATGTGTCTAGAGTTGTTTAGACTCTAAATTGAGGATTTAACTCACTAATGGTGCAAGACCACTCCTTAATTATGTCTAGACCACCTTAATTACCCATTTACCTTACCTAAACACTTTCTTACAAATTCCTAATCTTAAGCATAATCAAAGATACACCTAAACACAACTCTAAACCACAATTAAAATGCAAACTAATCCTCCCCATGGGCTGATGCATTCGGCCACATCCTCCCCCTTTGACCACATATTAAATTATTTTCTCACTCAAAGAACCATGCTTGAAGCCATACCTTGAACCATACCTCACCATACCTTAAGCCATACCTCACCATACCTCAAGAACACATTATCTCACCTCATGGAACTCATGGAATGCCTCCAATCTTCACCTCATGGCCGAAGCCATCCTCCCCCATGAGCTCCCTCCATTTGTTTCATTTCTCTATAAATAGAATGCCTTGAGGAGCTTGCACCACTTTTAGATCATTTGCTAAGTTTAGGAAACACTCAAAGCTTTTCTTTTCTCTCAAAGTTCTAGTGTTCTTCAAGTTTTTCAAGCTCTTCAAAGTTCTTCATCATCTTCATCTTCTTCTTCCATCTTCAAGTTCATCACATCAAGTAGGGATTTTCTTTCATGTATTCTTTTCTTTAAAGTTATTGTTTCAAGCTTGATGTTCATAGTTTCTCTTGATTCTTTTTAGAACTTCTTTTCTTCTCCTTGTTCCTTCCCATTTTCGGCCATAGGCCTTAGAGAACAAAGGAATGAGAGCTTGATGATGAGAGTTTCATGATGATGTTCATCACTTGAAACAAACTCTAGAGCTTGATCTTTGTTCTTGAGCAAAAATGTTTCTAGTTTTTCCTTTCTTGAACTCTTGAGAACTTTAGCTTTAATGATGTTTTAAAATGGCTCTATGAACTCAATGATGAGGACTCATGATGTTGGTGTTAATATATCATCAAGATCATGAACTTTAGAGTTTTAAAATGTTCCTTTTTCTTCTTGAAGATTTCGGCCATTTCCTTAATTTTTCTAAGCTTCATGGTTTGATTTCCTAAAAATATTATGTTGAGTTTTAAGAACTCTAAGCTTGACTTTACCTTGTTTGGATGGGTTTGGGTTATGGTTTAAATTCCTTTAAAGTCTTGTTAAGAGCTCTAGAAAGATAAAATGAACTTGCATAATTAATTTTATGCTTGCATTCATATTTACATTCTTGTTATGCACCTTTACTTTCAAGCTATCACCTAAGAACATAAAGATTAAAATGGAACTTGCATCTTCACTTAATTTAAATCTCAAAGCCTTTCTATTTCGGCCTTAAAGTCGATTGTTGTTGGGTCTAGAGCACTAAAATAAAGAATTGAATTTTCATTACCACCTAATTAATTCCTCGAATGCCTATCTATTTCGGCCTTAAAGTCGATTGTTGTTGGGCCAAGAGCACTAAAATAAAGAATTGAACCATGCATATTTACCCTCAAGCTTGCACGTTTAAGTTTATGCCTCGCATATTTACTTTCAAGCTTGCACGTTTAAGTTTATGCCTTGCATTTTTAAATTTAAGTCATCACTTTACTTAGTAAGCAAGATTAAAAATGAAAAGCATGAGCACGTTTAGTTTATGTCGTAACTTATGAACCTAGAGCTCAAAGACTTGCTCATTTCATTCCAAGATAAAGTTAAATGTGAATGTATTCCTTGAATGCATAATTTCGGCCAAGTAGTGATGATGGACTTGCAATGAGTTTTCATCTAGCTACAAGGACCAATAGTCTATGTTCTAAGTTTTCCTTAAACCTTTACAACCCTTTTCAAGGTTATGTTGTCATGAAATATGACTTTATTCTCTTTTAGGAGATGAAATATATTTTGGTCATTGACCTAAGGCTTCTCTTAGCCTCTTGATGAATTAAAGTGATTTGCAAAGAGTTTTAGAAATTCTAAATTGATTCCAAGAGAAACTAGTTAACTTATGAACCTAGAAACGTCAACTTAACTCTCTCATTTAAGTTAAATGTTTTTCGGTTCTGATATGATGAGTGTGATGTTGTATGATGATGTCTTGATGTGTTGGAATGTGTGGAAATATCATATGATGATGTAGAAGCGATCCTATGCATGATAGGTAAGAACTAGCTAACTAGAAATACCGTAAAGCTAGAACTTAACATAGTTTTGACCCATTTGTTTTTGGAACTTATCCAAACTGTTTTAATGGGAGCATAATCAGATTTAGATTGTTTAGACATGAAAAACTTGGTAACATTTGGATTAGAATTGAATTCTAGCACCTACGGGGAAACTAGTAGCTAGAAAACCGTAAAAATGCAAATGTAGAACTCTTAGAACATTTAATTTTCTGGATTCTGTCCAGCACCCTTACAACATGATAAACATGATTAATAATTAGTCCTTAAGCATAGGAATGCCTCATAATTGATTTAGATTTAATATATAGCGCCTTCGGCGAAAACAGAACTGAGAAAGGGCCTAAAACGTAAGTTCTAGAACCCCGTAAATACAAGTTAGAGATTCTGCCCTATGCTTTTCAGATTTAAGTATGAACATGAGGATTAGGAATGATGATTAAATATGAGCCCTTAGGTGCATAAAGATATGAGCGACGGATGTAGAGAACTATATCTCAAGATTAAGACCCGTAAGGGTCAAAGCATAAGCTACCATAAGGGTAAGCATTTAGATGTTTTATGATGATGCATGAAGTATGCTAATGATGATGATGTTATTCATATGAGGAATTTATGAGGTTATATGTTGATGTGGCATAAAGCAAATTTGGAAGGAAATTCGGTGTAATGACCACAGTGCCGAATTCCCGACAAATTTAGGGACTTAAAGAGATTTTGAAAATTAAGGTACTAAGATGGGTTCTAGGATGACACCGGTTCGGCCGAGCACCTCCATAGAACTCATGTGACATCGGTACCGTTTTACACTCTTAGGTGACACCGGTTCGGCCGAGCACCCCTAAGAGTTTTGCCCCCTGACCCGTACTCAGATAGTCGGGATTTATGATTTATGATACGCTTATCGTTAAGTGGTAAGTAAGAACTAGTGACGACTAGTTAAGGTATGAGCTCATAACCTAGATGTATGACACGTTCTGGGTGACACCGGTTCGGCCGAGCACCCCCAGTTCGATTGTCTTTTAGGGTGGCGCATGAGGAAGAGAAGTTTCATGATTATGATTATGTCACTAAGTTTTGTCCCATATGAATGTTACTATTGCCACTTTATGCCACCAAGAATGGTGATGCTTGATGCTATATTTTATGTATGTGCATTAGGTAGTGCCATGCATACATTTTCTATCATGTTGCATCCATGACATTAAGATCATCCTAAAATGAATGGACCTTGGCTAAAATATATTTTAAAGTTTAAAATGAACCTAATACATGCTCAGTCATTTTGTATAAATAAACCCAAGGTTCCTGAGGACGTAAATGATGACACCTAGGTAGTAGGAGACCCTACTGAGATTCTTTAGCAAGATTTGCACTCCCTCTATCTCTTTCTTTCCGTCACGTCTTCAGATGGCGACGTTCGTAGTGTTCGTGGACACCCCGACATGGGAGGTGCACTATGACCCGGCTCACGGGTCATACCATTTTGAGGGGCAGTGCACGGTGCGGGTTTTTATGTTCGTAGGGCGCCCCTTCGCTCATCCCGTGCACACCCATCGTTTCTCCCTGACTGCACCCTATGGCGACGACAAGCGGGTTTTTGAGCGTGCGCGTACGCATGACGAGAGAGTGCTCCGCATGCACACCGCCGCCTTAGCCATGCGAGACTATCCCGATTACATGCCCCGGACCTACTTCTCGGAGACCGACCCGTCCGAGGACCCGCCTACCCATCCGTATAGCGAGAGCTCTGCCCCCTCTCCACCATTGATGAGGGAGGGCAGTGAGGATACCGTGACTCAGCCCCAGCTTGCACGACGACCGGAGATGTGGCCACACCGCGGGGGTCACTCTCGATCCCCGTTCCGCCTCTTTACGCCCGAGGAGCTCGCACAGTTTCCCGGATACTTGCCTCGTTCACGAGATGGACGTCAGTAGGAGGTGACGATCGACCGATGGAGTACCCGGTTAGAGCACACACCACTAAGATGGGGATAAGCCTTCTTTTGTTTAGAGGTTATCCCATTAGGTGCACTCGGGTAGGGGAGTAGATCATGTTATGTTTATGTTGTATTTCCTTTCCTGTACTTCCCTTGTACTAAACTAAGTCCCACACTTATAAGTGGGCAAATTATATATATATGAGATGATCTTCAGTGTTACTCATGGTGTGCCTTATGTTATGATGTTGTGAGACATTTGTTTACCATACATGGTTTACCGCTTATCGCATCACGCGGCTCTCACTTTGTTTTTCAAAAAAAAATTACCCGTATTTTTCGCTAAGTAATTCAAAGATAAATGAGAACTATGAAGTAACAGACTAATGATTAACCTAAATATGTTCTAGAGTATTGGGTTAAAAATTAGGATGTTACACTTTGAGCTCTAGGTTCTTAAGTTACGACATAAAATAAACGTGCTCATGCTTTTCATTTTTAATCTTGCTTACAAAATAAAGTGATGACATAAATTAAATATGCAAGGCATAAACTTAAACGTGCAAGCTTGAAAGTAAATATGCGAGGCATAAACTTAAACGTGCAAGCTTGAAAGTAAATATGCGAGGCATAAACTTTAAACGTGCAAGCTTGAAAGTAAAGATGCAAGGTTCAATTCTTTATTTTAGTGCTCTTGGCCCAACAACAATCGACTTTAAGGCCGAAATAGATAGGCATTCGAGAAATTAATTAAGTGATTATGCAAGTTCAATTCTTTATTTTAGTGCTCTAGGCCCAACAACAATCGACTTTAAGGCCGAAATAGAAAGGCTTTGAGAATTAAATTAAGTGAAGATGCAAGTTCCATTTTAATCTTTATGTTCTTAGGTGATAGCTTGAAAGTAAAGGTGCATAACAAGAATGTAAATATGAGTGCAAGCATAAAATAAATTATGCAAGTTCATTTTATCTTTCTAGAGCTCTTAACAAGACTTTAAAGGAACTCAAACCTTAACCCAAACTCATCCAACCAAGGTAAAGTAAAGTCTAGAGTTCTTAGAACTCAAAACAACATCTTTAGAAAATCAAACCACAAGGCATATAAAGAAAAGGAAATGGCCGAAACATCTAGGCAAGAAAAGAAATATTTGAAACTCCAGAGTCCATGATGTTGATGATATATTAACACCAACATCATGAGACCTCATCATTGAGTCCTTAGAACCATTTTAAAATACCATCAAAACTAAAGTTCTCAAGAGTTCAAGAAAGGAAAAACTAGAAACATTTTTGCTCAAGAACAAAGATCAAGCTCTAGAGTTTGTTTCAAGTGATGAACATCATCATGAAACTCTCATCATCAAGCTCTCATTTCTTTGAACTCCAAGGCCCATGGCCGAAAATGAGAAAGAAAAAGGAGAAGAAAAGAAGTTCTAAAAAGAATCAAGAGAAACTATAAACATAAAGCTTAGAACAAGAACTTTAAAGAAAGGAATACTTGAAAGAAAATCCCTACTTGATGTGATGAACTTGAAGATGGAAGAAGAAGATGAAGATGATGAAGAACTTTGAAGAACTTGAAGAACACTAGAACTTTGAGAGAAAAGAAAAGCTTTGAGTGTTCCTAAACTTAGCAAATGATCTAAAAGTGGTGCAAGCTCCTCAAGGCATTCTATTTATAGAGAAATGAAACAAATGAAGGGTGTGAATGGGCTGATGGGGTTTCGGCCATGAGGGTGCAGAATGGAGGCATCCATGAGTTCCATGAGGTGAGATAATGTGGTCTTGAGGCATGGTGAGATATGGTTCAAAGCATGGTGAGGTATGGTTCAAAGTATGGCTTCAAGCATGGTTCTTTGAGTGAGAAATAATTCAACATGTGGTCAATGGGGGTGAGAATTTCGGCCATGTGCATCAGATTTGGGGGAGGATTAGTTTGCATTTTAATTGTGGTTTAGTGTTGTGTTTAGGTGTATCTTTGATTATGCTTAAGATTAGGAATTTGTAAGAAAGTGTTTAGGCAAGGAAAATGGATAATTAGGGTGGTCTAGACATAATTAAGGAGTGGTCTTGCACTATTAGTGAGTTAGATCCTCAATTTAGAGTCTAAACAACTCTAGACACATTTCCTTGATTTAAGGAATTGGAGAGAGAAAACACTATTTAAGATTTCAAGACTAGAAATCTTGAGTTCTAAAAAGGGATTTAAGTTTAATCTAAGCAATTTTAGGTTCTAATTAACTTTAATAAATTATTTTGACTCTAGATTAATTAGGGAAATTAATTAATCTTCGTTTAGAGCCTAATATTGCTTAGGTTTGCTTAATTACGTCACTAAGCTCAAAAATACTATTCTAGGGGTAAAATCGTAATTTTGCACTAAAACTGCTCGGGACCACCGGGACTTGTACAGAGACCTCTAGACACATGAAAACATGTTTTTAAACCTCTGGGGAAGTTTCGGGCTCAAACGGCACCTTTACCCGCGTAAAACGCCATAGGGGTATTTTGGTCATTTTGACCCGAAACTGCAAAAAATGAGATTTTTGCTTCCGGAAGCATTCAAAGGCCATTCAATCCCCTTCAAATATTGAGTTGACCCTTCGAGGATGACCGAGTTGGTTACCCTCAAATTCGGGTCAGGAAATGACCTCAGTGGCATTTTGGTCATTTCCCTCGGACAGAAAAATCGGGGTGTTACAGTTTTTCTATAAATAGCACACTTGAGTGAACTTGAAATACCTTTAGTTCATTTTCTAAGTTTAGAGCATTCAAAGCTTTCTTTTTCTCTCAAGTTTCAAGAGTTCTTCTTCTTCAACTTCTTCATCTTCTTCAATCTCATTTCACTTGGTAGGGATTTTGTTCTTTAAAGTTTTGTCTTTTAAAGCTTTGCTAAAAATGAGTTTTGTTAGTTTCTCTTGGCTTTTAGAACTTCTTTTCCTCTATCTGATTTTTAGCCTTGGAGCCTTTTTCTCTAAAGGAAATGTTGGCTTGATGATGAGGTTTCAAGGTAATGGACTCATGATTACCCTTGAGAAACCTCTAAAGCTTGAAACTTGGTTTTGATCTTAACATATTTTGGTTATTCCTTTTCCTTTTCTTGGAACAAGTTTCGATTCCTTTTCTTTCTTCCCCTTTGATTTTTGGTTTCTTTTCCTTTCCTTTGCAAGGATTTCGGTTCCTTTTTCCATTGCTTTGCTTTTGTTTCTCAAAGAAAGGTTGTTGGTTGTTTTGATCACTTGATCCATTTCCTTGAGCTTGATGATGATGTTCAAACCATAAGGTTTCTTTGACACCTTGGTATAAAAAACTCTAAAGTTCACTTTATCTTGCTATGATAAGTTTGGGTTGAGGTTTAAGTTCCTTTAAACTCTTGGAAAAGCTCTAATAAAGATATAAAAATGAACTTGCATATTTATATTTCTAGCCCCTCATATTTATATTCCAAGTTCTTGCATCTCATATTTACTCTTCTATGTCATCACTAAATTCTAAAGATTAAAGAAAAGAACTTGCATTATCACGTTTAAGTTTCAAGCTTTGCATTTCATGTTTATATTTCAAGTCATCACTTAAGAACTTAAAGATTTAAAACGAGAGCTTGCATATCACCTAAAATAATCTCAAAGCCTTTCTATTTCGGCCTTAAAGTCGATTGTTGCTGGGCCTAGAGCACTAAAATAAAGAATTGAACTTGCATATTTACTTTGAGCCTTGCATATTTACTTTCAAGTCTTGCATATTTAATTTCAAGTTCTTGCATTTCATATCTACTTTGAAGCTCTCACTTTACTTTCTAATGAAGAATAAAATGGAATGTATAACACGTTTACTTTTTGTCATCACTTAAAGATCCTAGAGCTCAAAGACTTGCCCTTCTATCTCAAGCTAAAGTTTGGTTATGGAAGCATTCCCTTGAATGCACAATTCAGCCATGTGATGATGATGGGCTTGGTGTGAGTTTCATTTAGTCACAAGTGCCCATAATCTATGTCTTAGGATTTTCTTAAGCATAGGAGAATTCAAAGAATATTTCAAGTATGATTTTACGTTTTAAAACTCCAATCTTGGGCCAACTCAAATGGTTGCTACCCTTGTTTGGTTTGTGAGGATTTTAAGGAAATAAGTTGGTTTTCAAAGAGTTTTAGAAAGTCTTAAAATGATTTCAAAAGAAACTAGTAACCTATATGTCTTGAGAATGTAAGATTATGTATTTCTTGGGAGCTATGCATTTCGATTCTGCCATGGTATGGTTGCTACTGTATGATGATGTTTTGACATGTTAGTATGTGTAAAAATTATATACGTTGAGGTAGGAGCCTTTCTATGCATGTTAGGAAATAAACTAGTCTTATCGATTAACCGTAAAGTTGAGTTTTAACATAGTTTTGACCCATTTATTTTTAGCCACTGCCAAAACTGTTTTAATGGGATAATATTCAGTTTAGGATTGATTAATCATGAAAAACTTGGTAACATTTGATGTAGGATTGATTTTTAGCACCTATAGAGAAACTAGTAACTAGAAAACCGTAAAAGTGCAATTCTAGAACACTTAGATCATTTAATTTTCTGTTTCTGTCCAGAAATCTTATAATGTAGGAAACATGGTTTATAATTAGTTCATAGGCATAGGAATGCCCCATAATTGGTTCAGGTTTAATTTATAGTGCCTTAGGCGAATACGGAACATAGAAAGGGTCTAAAATGTAGTTTTTAGAACCCCCATAACTGCAAGGTTTATAATTTGTCAAATCTATATGGAGCTGTTTGGATTTGCTCCTAAGCATAAACACTAATGAGGATAATTCATTGTGAACTCATAGGTGCATAAAAGGGTAATAACAAATGTTAGAATAATTGTATCTCAAGTTTAAGACCTGTAAGGGTCAAAGCATGAGACATTATAGGTCCCAAGACATAATGAGCTTTATGACTTCAAGTAGATATATGATTAATTATGAGAATGACTTGAGCATGGCATATGTATTGGCTGAGCCGGTCCTTGATTTCGGCAAACTGGTTAGGAGTATGCTATCTTTTAAGAATGTTAAAGCAATGATGTGATGACGTATATGCTATGATGAGTTTGACTATATGACTTGATGTCTTATGGTGATGTTGAATGGCTATGCATGTTCTATATGTTTTTGTGGCATAAAGCAAGTTTGAAGGAAATCCAGTGTACGCTGTTACGCTGCCGAATTTCCCATCAAACTTGAGGATTTGAGAAAAGTTTGTGAAAACTCCTGGGTGACACCTGTTCGGCCGAGCACCCCCAGAACAGATGTGATATAACACTGAGACGCATTCCTCCCGCCACGGTGGGGAGGAAACAAATTCGTGAGGGTATTGACATTGAGCTTGCCAAAGCAGACAATTCGTTGTGTACTAGATACTAGTAGAGCGTTTCAAAGAAGGAAAAGATCCTAAGATAGGTGATCCAAGAAAGTTATGTATACCCCCCTCTATTAGCCCATATCAAATCTAGTGATGAGTAATTAGGATTGAGCTCATTCCTAGGTGATAAGTGAGATGTAGTTTGGTGACCAGATTATCGCCGGGCCGGTGAGTCGGTTAGATTTTTGGTGGATATGTTAAGAGGGTGGTTGTCGCAACCGGGATCGCGATGGGGACGGCGAAAGAGAAAGAATTTTTTTTTTGTTTGAAAATTATTGGAGTCGCCACCAAGTTTATTAGAAATCGAGAAAACATGGAAAAACCCATTCATTTGGAGAATAGTCTTTGAAACCAGTTTGAGTTCGGGAGTCGGTTATGTATAGGGAATGGCAGGAATTTAATCCCACGCATCCTAGTACACCCGTCCTTAGACGGTACCTTTAATTAACTGTGCAAATTAAATAAATAACCTTTTTCAAACGTTTATTTTCTGTTTCAAGACAATTAAAAGGAATTTATTTTTCTTAAAAAAGAAATAGAATTTTTAGTGCGCCGAACTGTCACAATTCAGATGCCTTAAAAATGAGTTAACTAATCGTCACGACTAAGTTAACCTTATTATTTAATTAAGAAATTTATTAAATAAATGAGCAAAAAATAAATTGAAAATAAATACATAAATTATAAATATTTACAAATAAGAGAAAAAGAAGAAAATCAATAAAAATATATAAAAGAGAACAAACATTTTTGAGGAAATTTTCGAATCATTAAGCTGTCACAACTTAAATGTTCGAAATATCGAGTTAACAAACCGTCACGGCTAAACTAACTCTTTATCTACAATAACAAAAGTTTAATAAAATATTTTGAAATAAAATTTAGGAAAAAAGAAATTTATAA
Organism: Dalbergia cochinchinensis; assembly: GCA_031216125.1. NCBI lineage: Eukaryota > Viridiplantae > Streptophyta > Magnoliopsida > Fabales > Fabaceae > Dalbergia > Dalbergia cochinchinensis. The sequence continues at coordinate 30,419,016 of CM062371.1, forward strand.
ATAAAACAAAATACACAAATAGTATAGGAAAAAGTTAGAAAAATTATTTACAAATAAATTAAGTGGTGAAAAGTTAATTTTGAAAGAGAATTTTAGAATATTAAGCTGTCGCAGCTAAAATAATCTAAAACATAAAGTTAACAAACCGTCGCGGTTAAATTAACTCTATTTTTTATACAATTCATCAATTTATTAACCAAGTAAAATCTTAATAAGCCCAAATGTTAAAATGAAACAACCCTAATCCAACAAGTGAATAAAAAAATCTAAATAAACGAACCCACATTCTATTCTAATAAACAATTCTACCCAAACTGAAATCTTAAACCACTTCTATATTTATATATATATATATATATATATATATATATATTTTGAAATAAATAAATAAATAAAATAATTAAATAAAAAAAATCATAGAAACACAATTGATTTGAACAAACTGAATAAATATATACATAAGACAATTGAATTAACAAGAAAACTTATTTATAACAAAAACACAATTAGCTTAAATAAAACATATAAAATACGAAACAATTAAACTAAAAAAAACATAGAACAAATAAACTAAAAATCAAATTATAAACACAAATGTAAACAAGTTAAGCACAACACATAAATATATAAATAATTACATTGAACGAAATAAGATTATACAATAAATTTAAGCAAAACACACATAAAAAAAATAAATTTGTTCAAACAAATCAACAAATAATAATTATGATAATAATAGCGATTACAATTAACTTATAAACCCCGTTATCTATTTAATTTCAACAAAACGTATAAACATATAATAATAAAACTAAACAGAACTAATTTAAGCAAAACGCATAAGCATAAAATAGTTAAACTAAATAGAAACAAAACTAACACATAAATATAAACATGCAATTAAATCGAAAATAAGAAGAACTGAACTAAAAAGGAAATAAATGTCAACTAAACAAGCAATCCTTAAAAATTTAAATTTAAATCAAGTGAACAAAAAACAAAAAATAAATAAATAAATAAATAAATAATTAAACAAAACATATAAAAATAAAAAAGGTCGTAATTATTATTTTCTCTTTTTAATGATTTTAAAAAAACATTAGCATTTAATTCATTCAAAATGAAAGAAATAAGCGAATTACTCCCTTTTTTTTATTCAAATAATCTGAAATTACTACAAAAACATAACACAAAACAAAAAAAACAAAAAAAAATTCTTTTTTAAAAAAAATAACTCGTGTCAGTATTTCTTTTGAACTAAATTAAACAGAATCTCCTTTTAGATCATAACAAACCCAGATCCAACAAACAAAATTTAAAGACTTTGAGCAAACACTAATCGAATAAATACAACCCATATCTAAATCTAAAATCTAATCTATCAAAGAAATAATAATAATACTAATAATAATAAAACACATAACTTTCCCCTCTCTTACTCTCAGACACATACAACCACTCATTCAAAACTCTCTCTTTCTCACTCACGACAGTCACATACCCCACACACCTAAACAAAACTTCCTTCTCGCTCTCCTTTTCATATTCACGGACGCACACACACACCCGTCTCTCTCTCTCTTCTTTCTCATTCAAACGTAATTCTCTTTCTCTCTCTTCACATGCACACACGGTCACAGAGAGAAGCAGAAGGAAAGCATGAAAAGAAGAGTGAGTGAAGGGCAGAGGAGTGGAAAGCCGCAGAGGGGGGACCAAGGTGGTGGTTGAGTGTAGGGGAGCGGTTTGGTGGAAGCTGAGGAAGGAGGAGGAGGGACCGGTAGTGGAAGGGAAGGCTGGCTGGGTTTCAGGTGCACGCGAAGGAGGGAGGGCCGCGAGCTTCACGGTTCGATGGTCTTGGTGAGCTCCGCAACGGTGGAATGGGCAGCATCGCGAACGGATCTGCAGTACGGGTTGCGCCACGAGCAGATCAGCGGCGTCATCAGTGGAGGAGTAGCGAAGCGAGGAAGCAGAGGGGTGGCAAGGCACGACTTCCCCATGGCTGTCGTTTCTTCCACGACCTCCTTCAAGTTCAACTGCAGCAGCCTCGGGTTCCAGTTGCTGGTGGTGTTAGAGAGGAGGGGAGGGGGCTGTGATGATGGTGATGGGCTGGTGACACCATGAGTGATGCCGATCCGTTCGTGGCTTGAAGGTGGAGGCTGGTTGCGGTGGGTTGAAGGTTCAAGAAGAGGGGTTGAAGGTTGCTATTTTATGATGATGGGAGGCCGAAGGGGAAGGAAAGAAAACCAGCGGTGTGAGGAGGTGGTGGCTGTTGGTGTTGATGAGTTGAAAGGTGATGAAGCATGGAAGGTTGGTGTTTGAGGCTGGTCATGGTGCTCCAGTAGGTGAAGGTGATGATGATGGGTTGAAAGGTAGTTGTATGGCCAAGGAAGGTGAGGGGTGGAGGGAAGATCATGGCGGTTGTGGGTGGTTCGGCCATGATGGATGATGATGAGGGTGGGTTTCTGTTCGTTGAGGGTGGCGAAGATGATGAGGTTGAAGGTGAGGAGAGGGTGGCCATGTTGGTTGATGATGTTGAAGCATGGAGGGATGATGATGGAGGTTTGTGATGATGATGTTGAAGTATGGAGGGAGAGGGGCCGCGGCGGTGAAGCAGGGAGGGCCGCGGCCCCGGTGTTTTTATTTTTTATTTTATTTTTTTTATTGATGATGGAGATGTATACCTGTTTCAGTTTTTCTTTCTTTTTGCTGAGCTCAATTGCTGGACTGGTTGATTCTCTCAGGTTCTCCAAAGTTGGTATTCTGATGATTTTTTTTTTCTCTCCCCCTCCTCCTTTGATTATGGTCTCCGTCCCCATGTATACCCTCGGTGTTTTTTCGAATTCCACCGAAAGAGAGATCTAAGTTCAAAGACATCATCATTGCCTCTGTTTTGATTTTTTGCTTTTCCCCCTCCCCATGCTACTATTACTTCACGTGTATGCCTCGGCCAGATGAGTAGGAGTCCGTGAACTCCTTTATTTTTTTTCAATTTTTTATTTTTATATTTTTTAATAAACAAGAAATGAAACTATGAATAAAAAAAGGTAAACTAAGTGCAATCTGTTGGATTTTATTATTAAAAGGGTTGAATAAAATCGGTTGTTCACAGTGGTCTTTAAGAAAAAGAATCCAAGAGTTTGACTTATGAGAAAAATGTTACATGGAAAGTACTATGCCTTTTTATGCCACGTATATGATTTATGTTTCTATATGTTGCGTCCAAGTGTTATGATTTTCATGTTAATGTACATATGGTATTGTCATGCATTCATCAAATATCTGTTGCATTCATGTCATCAAGACACATACTAAAAGACACCCACTTCGGATAAATATATTTGAAAAGCCTAAAACCAATTCTTATGCATATACACCCTTTTCATAATTAAAACCGAGGTGGCTGGGGACGACGACGATGACACTTGTGTTGGAGTCGGGAATCCCTACTAAGAATCTTGAATGAGTTTCTCATCCCTCTCTTTTCTTTCGTGTTGTCTCTAGATGAGGATTACAATAAGGTTCGTGACTTCTTCTAAGGCTCGTGCTTAAGGGTCTTACTAGCAAACGGAGCAGAGGGTCCCTGCGGGAACATAGATAGCTTAGATTTTGGGTTGACACTTATCCAACCTCATAGGTGGATAAGGATCCCTTCATATATATGTGCATGTTTTGATGTAAATAATGGTACAACGATGCTAGTAATTTACATATTTATGAAGCTGTGATGATATTATGTTGTTATGTATAATGGTACCTTTCATGGGTATGTATGGTGTGATTACTTTTTCTTGTACGATGTGGTTATGACGAATGTTAGGTTAGCGCGCGGCTCGCATTTTGTTTTCAAGTTTCAAAAAAGAAAAATTTATTCGTATTTGCCGCTAAGTATTTTAATGAAAGATTTGAAAGAATGAGGGTAATAGACTAATGATTAACCTAAATATGTTCTAGAGTATTGGGTTAAAAATTAGGATGTTACACTCAGACCTTTTACGATAACCTGTACTTGCTTGATTCTGTTGCCTTTTTCAATGAAACCTTGCATGCGAGTTCACGTGGTATTAAACACAAATTAACCAATGAGAATTCTGCTTCACTTTGGCACAAGCCTTCAGGGCATATATCTAAACAAAGAATTGAAAGACTTGTGTCAGATGGAATTCTTGATTCCCTTGATTTGACAGACTTTCAAATTTGTATTGAGTGTATTAAGGGGAAACAGACAAACAAAAGGAGGTTAGGTGCCAACAGATCTTCAGACGTCTTATGTAACACCCCGATTTTTCTGTCTGCGGGAAATGACCAAAATGTCCCTGAGGTCATTTCCTGACCCGAATTTGAGGGTAACTAACTCGGTAGCCCTCGAAGGGTCAACTCAATGTTTGAAGGGGATTGAATGGCCTTCGAATGTTTCCGGAACCGAAAATCTCGTTTTCAACAGTTTCGGATCAAAATGACCAAAATACCCCTATAGCGTTTTTATGCAGGTAGAAGTGCCGTTTGAGCCTGAAACTTTCCCCAGAGGTTTAAAAACATGTTTTCATGTGTCTAGAGGTCTCTGTTCAAGTCCCGGTGGTCCCGGGCAGTTTTTGTGTAAAATTACGATTTTGCCCCTAGAATAGTGTTTTTACGCCTAATGACGTAACTAAGCTAACCTAAGCAATATTAGGCTTTAATCGAAGATTAATTAATTTTCCTAATTAATCTAGAGTCGAAATAATTTATTAAAGTTAATTAGAACCTAAAATTGCTTAGATTAAACTTAAATCCCTTTTTAGAACTCAAGATTCCTAATTTTGGAATCTTGAATAGTATTTTCTCTCACCAATTCCCTAAATCAAGGAAGTGTGTCTAGAGTTGTTTAGACTCTAATTTGAGGATCTAACTCACTAATGGTGCAAGACCACTCCTTAATTATGTCTAGACCACCCTAATTATCCATTTTCCTTACCTAAACACTTTCTTACAACTTCCTAACCTTAAGCATAATCAAAGATACACCTAAACACAACTCTAAACCACAATTGAAATGCAAACACAACCCCACATGGGCTGATGCATTTCGGCCAAGCCTCATCCCCCTTTGACCACATGTTAAATTGTTTTCTCACTCAAAGAACCATGCTTAACCCATGCTTGCACCATACTTGAGCCCATGCTTGGCCATGCTTCCAACCATGCTTTGAACCATGCCTTGTAAGAGATATTTTCTGTCCCATTCTGCACTCCTCATGGCTGAAGCTTCATCACCACACACACCCCTCCATTTGCTTCATTTCTTTATAAATAGATGGCATTGGGAAGCTTGCACCACTTTTAGATCATTTGCTAAGTTTAGGAACACTCAAAGCTTTACTTTTTCTCTCAAAGCTCTTGTGTTCTTAAGTTCTTGGAGCTCTCCATCTTCTTCATCTTCTTCTTCCATCTTCAAGTTCATCACACCAAGTAGGGATTTCCTTTCATGTATTCTCTTCTTTAAAGTTCTTGTTTCAAGTTTGATGTTCATAGTTTCTCTTGTTTCTTTTCAGAACTTCTCTTCTACTCCTTTTTCCTTTTCATCTTCGGCCATAGGCCTTGGAGTTCAAAGAAATAAGAGCTTGATGATGAGAGTTTCATGATGATGTTTATCACTTGAAACAAACTCTAGAGCTTGATCTTTGTCCTTGAGCAAAAATGTTTTTAGTTTTTCCTTTCTTGAACTCTTAAGAACTCCAACTTTGATGATGCTTCAAAATGGTTTTAAGGACTCAATGATGAGGTCTCATGATGTTGGTGTTAATATATCATCAAGATCATGGACTCTAGAGTTTTAAAATGTTCTTTTTTCCTTCTTGAGGTTTCGGCCCTTTTCCTTTCTTTTTCTAAGTTTCATGGTTTGTGTAACATCCTAATTTTTAACCCAATACTCTAGAACATATTTAGGTTAATCATTAGTCTGTTACTTCATAGTTCTCATTTAGCTTTGAATTACTTAGCGGAAAATACGGGAAATTTTTTTTGAAATAAAAGTGAGAGCCGCGTGATGCGATAAGCGGTAAACCATGCAAAGTAAAACAATCGTCTCACAATCATCATAACATAAGGCACATCATGAACATCACTGAATATAATCTCATATATATATAACTTGCCCACTTATAAGTGTGGGACTTAATTCAGTACGAGGGAAATACAACCTAAAACATAAACATAATCTACTCCCCTACCCGAGTGCATCTAATAGGATAACCTCTAAACAAAAGAAGGTTTATCCCCATCTAAGTGGTGTGTGTGCTCTAACCGGGTACTCCATCGGACGATCGTCACCTCCCATCAAGCGTCCATCTCGCGAACGCAGGCAGATATCCGGAAAGCTGGCGAGCTCCTCGGACGTGAAGAGGCGGAATGGGGATCGAGGGTGACCCCCACGGTATGGTCGCATCTCCGGTCGTCGCGTAAGCCGTGGCGGAGTCACGGTATCCTCACTGGCCTCCCTTATCTGTGGTGGAGAGGGGCGAGTCCTCGCTATACGGATGGGTAGGCGGGTCCTCGGATGGGTCGGTCTCAGTGAAATAGGTCCGGGCACATAGTCGGGATAATCTCGCATGGCTAAGGCGGCGGTGTGCCTCACGGAGTACTTCTCTCGTCATGCGACGCCGCACGCAAAAACCCGCCGCCGCCGCCATAGGGTGCGATCGGGAGAAGTGATGGGTGTGCACGGATGAGCGAAGGCGTCCTACAAACATGAAAATCCGCACCGTGCACCGCCTCAAAATGGTATGACCCGTGAGTCGGGTCATAGTGCACCTCCCATGTCGGGTGGCCATGAATCCTACGAACCTCGCCATCTGAAGACGTGACGGAAAGAAAGAGATAGAGCGAGTGAGAATCTTACTAAAGAATCTCAGTAGGGCCTCCTACTACCTAGGTGTCATCATCTACGTCCTCAGGAACCTTGGGTTTAATCATATGAAATGACTGAACATGCATTTAGTTCATTTTAAACTTCAAAAATATACTTTAGCCAAGGTCCGTTCATTTTAGGATGATCTTAATGTCATGAGTGCAACATAATGGAAAATGTATGCATGGCACTACCTAATGCACATACATAAAACATAACATCAAGCATCATCATCATTGGTGGCATAAAGTGGCAATAGTAACATTCATATGGGACAAAACTTAGTGACATAATCATAATCATGAACTTTTCTTCCTCATGGGCCACCCTAAAAGACAATCGAACTGGGGGTGCTCGGCCGAACCGGTGTCACCCAGAACGTGTCATACATCTAGGTTATGAGCTCATACCTTAACTAGTCGTCACTAGTTCTTACTTACCACTTAACGATAAGCGTATCATAAATCCCGACTATCTGAGTACGGGTTAGGGGGCAAATCTCTTAGGGGTGCTCGGCCGAACCGGTGTCATCCTAGAACCCATCTTAGTACCTTAATTTTCAAAATCTCTTTAAGTCCCCAAATTTGCCAGAAATTCGGCGGGCAAAACGGTCATTACACCGAGTTTCCTTCCAAATTTGTCGGAAATTCGGCGGCCAAAACGGTCATTACACCGAATTTCCTTCCAAATTTGCTTTATGCCACATAGACATATAACCTCATAAATTCCTCATATGAATAACATCATCATCATTAGCATACTTCATGCATCATCATACATCATTCAAACGCTTACCCTCACGGTAGCTTATGCTTTGACCCTTACGGGTCTTAATCTTGAGATATAGTTCTCTAATATCCGTCGCTCATATTTTATGCCCCTAAGGCTCATATTAAACATCATTCTTCATTCTCATGTTCATACTTAAATCTGAATAGCATAGGGCAGAATCTCTAACTTGTTTTTACGGGGTTCTAGAACTTACGCTTTTAGACCCTTTCTCGTTCCGTCTACTTGAGGCGCTATACATTAAATCTAAATCAATTATGAGACATTCCTATGTTTAAGGACTAATTATTAATCATGTTTATCATGTTGTAAGGGTGCTGGACAGATTCCAGAAAATTAAATGTTCTAAGAGTTCTACATTTGCATTTTTACGGTTTTCTAGTTACTAGTTTGCCCGTAGGTGCTAGAATTCGATTCTAACTCAAATGATACCAAGTTTTTCATGTCTAATCATTCTAAATCTGATTATGTCCCCATTAAAACAGTTTGGATTAGTTCCATAAACAAATGGGTCGAAACTATGTTAAATTCTAGCTTTACGGTATTTCTAGTTAGCTAGTTTCTTACCTATCATGCATAGGTTCGCTTCTACATCATCACATGATATTTTCACACATTCCAACGCATTAAAACATCATCATACAGCATCACATTCATCACATCAGAACCGAAAACATCTTGCCTCAATAAGAGAATTAAATTGACATTTCTAGGTGCGTAAGTTAACTAGTTTCTCTTGGAATCAATTTAGAATTTCTAAAACTCTTTGCAAAACATTTTAATTCATCAAGAGGCTAAGTGAAGCCTTAGGTCACCGACCAAAACATATTCCATCCCCTAAAAGAGATTGGAATCACAACTTATAACGACATAACCTTATAAAGAATTGTCAAACTTTAAGGAAAACTCAAAACATAGGCTATTGGTCCTAGTAGCTAGATGAAAACTCATTGCAAGTCCATCTTCACTACTTGGCGAAAAACGTACATTCAAAGTGTGGTTTGCATTAAACTTTAGCTTGGAATGAAATGGGCAAGTCTTTGAGCTCTAGGTTCTTAAGTTACGACATAAACTAAGCGTGCTCATGCTCTTCATTTTTAATCTTGCTTTCAAGGTAAAGTGATGTCTTGAAATTAAATATGCAAGGCATAATTTAAACGTGTAAACTTGAAAGTAAATATACGAAGGATAATCTTAAGGGTGCAAGCTTGAAAGTAAAGATGCAAGATTCAATTCCTTATTTTAGTGCTCTTAGCCCAACAACAATCGACTTTAAGGCGAAATAGATAGGCATTCGAGAAATTAATTAGGTGATAATGCAAGTTCAATTCTTTATTTTAGTGCTCTAGGCCCAACAACAATCGACTTTAAGGCCGAAATATAAAGGCTTTGAGAATTAAGTTAAGTGATGATACAAGTTCCATTTTAATCTTTATGTTCTTAGGTGATAGCTTGTAAATAAAGATGCATAGCAAGAATGTAAATATGAATGCAAGCATAAAATAAATTATGCAAGTTCATTTTATCTTTCTAGAGCTCTTAACAAGACTTTAAAGGAACTTAAACCTCAACCCAAACTCATCAAACCAAGACAAAGTAAAAGTCTAGAGTTCTTAGAACTCAACATAACATATTTGGAAAATCAAACATCTAGCATGAAAAGGAAAAGGTAATGGCGAAACTTCAAGGAAAGAAAAGAAATGTTTGAAACTCTAGAATCCATGATCTTGGTGATATACAAACTCCAACATCATGAGACCTCATCATTGAGTCATTAGAACCATTTTGAAACAACATCAAAGTTAAGGTTCTCAAAAGTTCAAGAAAGGAAAAATCTAGAAACACTTTTGCTCAAGAACAAAAATCAAGCTCTAGAGTTTGTCTCAAGTGATGAACATCATCATGAAACTCTCATCATCAAGCTCTCATTCCTTTGTTCTCCAAGGCCCATGGCCGAAAATGAAAAGGTAAAGGGAAGAAAAGAAGTTCTAAAAAGAATCAAGAGAAACTATGAACTTTAAGCTTAGAACAAGAACTTTAAAGAAAGAACACATGAAAGAAAATCCCTACTTGGTGTGATGAACTTGAAGATGGAAGAAGAAGATGAAGATGATGAAGAACTTGAAGAACTCCAAGAACTTGAAGAACACAAAGACTTTGAGAGAAAAAGAAAAGCTTTGAGTGTTTCCTAAACTTAGCAAATGATCTAAAAGTGGTGCAAGCTCCTCAAGGCATTCTATTTATAGAGAAATGAAACAAATGGAGGGAGCTCATGGAGGAGAAGGTTTCGGCCATGAGGGTGCAGATTGGAGGCTCTCCATGAGTTCCATGAGGTGAGATAATGTGTTCTTGAGGTATGGTGAGGTATGGTTCAAAGCATGGTGAGGTATGGCTCAAGGTATGGCTCAAGCATGGCTCTTTGAGTGAGAAAACAATTTAATATGTGTCAAATGGGGAGCATGTGGCCGAAAATGCATCAGCCCATGGGGAGGATTAGTTTGCATTTTAATTGTGGTTTAGAGTTGTGTTTAGGTGTATCTTTGATTATGCTTAAGATTAGGAATTTGTAAGAAGGTGTTTAGGTAAGGTAAATGGGTAATTAAGGTGGTCTAGACATAATTAAGGAGTGGTCTTGCACCATTAGAGAGTTAAATCCTCAATTTAGAGTTTAAACAACTCTAGACACATTTCCTTGATTTAAGGAATTGGAGAGAGAAAACACTATTCATGATTCCAAGACTAGGAATCTTGAGTTCTAAAAAGGGATTTAAGTTTAATCTAAGCAATTTTAGGTTCTAATTAACTTTAATAAATTATTTTGACTCTAGATTAATTAGGGAAATAAATTAATCTTCGTTTAGAGCCTAATATTGCTTAGGTTTGCTTAATTACGTCATTAAGCTTAAAAACACTATTCCAGGGGCAAAATCGTAATTTTGCACTAAAACTGCCCGGGACCACCGGGACTTGAACAGATACCTCTAGACACATGAAATCATGTTTTTAAACCTCTGGGGAAAGTTCCGGGCTCAAACGGCACCTTTACCCGCGTAAAAACGCTATAGGTATTTTGGTCATTTTGACTAAATCTATGGAAACGAAATTTTCGCTTCCGAAAGCATTCAAAGGCCATTCAATCCCCTTCAAACATTGAGTTGACCCTTCGAGGATGACCGAGTTGGTTACCCTCGAGTTCGGGTCAGGAAATGACCTCAGGGGCATTTTGGTCATTTCCCTCGGACAGAAAAATCGGGGTGTTACAGTTTGATTCTTAAAAATATTATGTTGAGTTCTAAGAACTCTAGACTATACCATATCTTGGTTTAATGAGTTTGGGTTAAGGTTTAAGTTCCTTTAAAGTCTTGTTAAGAGCTCTACAAAGATAAAATGAACTTACATAATTTATTTTATGCTTGCATTTATATTTACATTCTTGCTATGCACCTTTACTTTCAAGCTATCACCTAAGAACATAAAGATTAAAATGGAACTTGCATCATCATTTAATTTAATTCTCAAAGCCTTTCTATTTCGGCCTTAAAGTCGATTGTTGTTGGGCCAAGAACACTAAAATAAAGAATTGAACTTGCATTATCACCTAATTAATTTCTCGAATGCCTTTCTATTTCGGCCTTAAAGTTGATTGTTGTTAGGTCAAGAGCACTAAAATAAAGAATTGAACCTTGCATATTTACTTTCAAGCTTGCACGTTTAAGTTTATGTCTTGCATATTTATTTTAAGTCATCACTTTATTTTGTAAGCAAGATTAAAAATGAAAAGCATGAGCACGTTTATTTTATGTCATAACTTAAGAACCTAGAGCTCAAAGACTTGCCCATTTCATTTCAAGTTAAAGTTTAATGTGAATACATTCTTTGAATGCATGTTTTCGGCCAAGTAGTGATGATGGACTTGCAATAAGTTTTCATCTAGCTACAAGGACTAATAGTCTATGTTCTAAGTTTTTCTTAAAGCTTTACAAATCTTTACAAGGTTATGTTATCATGAGATATGACTTTATTCCCTTTTAGAAGATGAAATATATTTTGGTCACTGACCTAAGGCTTCTCTTAGCCTCTTGATGAATTAAAATGATTTGCAAAAAGTTTTAGAAATTCTAATTTGATTCCAAGAGAAACTAGTTAACTTATGTACCTAGAGATGTCAATTTAGTTCTCTTATTGAAGTTAGATGTTTTCGGTACTGTCAAGATGAGCTTGTGGCTGTATGATGATGTTTTGATGTGTTAAAATGTGTGGAAATATCACATGATGATGTAGGAACAATTCTATGCATGATAGGCAAGAAACTAGCTAACTAGAAATACCGTAAAGCTAGAATTTAACATAGTTTAGACCAATTTATTTTTGGAACTTATCCAAACTGTTTTAATGGGAACATAATCAGATTAGGATTGTTTAGACATGAAAAACTTGGTAACATTTGGATTAGAATTGAATTTTAGCACTTATAGGGAAACTAGTAACTAGAAAACCATAAAAATGCAAATGTAGAACTCTTAGAACATTTAGTTTTCTGGATTCTGTCCAGCAACATTACAACATGATAAATGTGATTTATAATTAGTTCTTAAGCATAGGAATGTCTCATAATTGATTTAGATTTAATTTATAGCGCCTTAGGCGAAGGCGGAACTGAGAAAGGGTCTAAAACGTAAGTTCTAGAACCCTGTAACCACAAGTTAGAAATTCTGCCCTATGCTTTTCAGATTTGAGTATGAATATGAGAATTAGGAATGATGATTAATTATGAGCCCTTAGGTGCATAAAATATGAACGACAGATGTTAGAGAACTATATCTCAAGATTAAGACCCGTAAGGGTCAAAGCATAAGCTACCGTAAGGGTAAACATTTGAATGTTCTATGATGATGCATGTGGTATGTAAATGATGATGATGTTATTCATATGAGGAATTCATGAGGATATATGTTAATGTGGCATAAAGCAAATTTGGAAGGAATTCGGCGTAATGCCATCGTGTCAATTTTCACTTTAATTTGGGAACTTAAAGAGATTTTGAAAATTAAGGTACTAAGATGGGTTCTAGGATGACACCGGTTCGGTCGAGCACCTCCATAGAACTCATGTGACATCGGTACCAGTTTATACTCTTAGGTGACACCGGTTCGGCCGAGCACCCCTAAGAGAATTACCCCCTAACCCGTATTCAGATAGTCATGATTTATGATTTATGATACGCTTATCGTTAAGTGGTAAGTAAGAACTAGTGATGACTAGTTAAGGTATGAGCTCATAACCTAGAGATGTGACACGTTCTGGGTGACACCGATTCGGCTGAGCACCCCCAGAGCGCTTGTCTTTTAGGGCGGCCCATGAGGAAGAGAAGTTTCATGATTATGATTATGTCACTAAGTTTGTCCTATATGAATGTTTCTATTGCCACTTTATGCCACTAAGTATGATGATGCTTGATGATATGATTTATGTATGTGCATTAGGTAGCGCCATGTATACTTTCTCTATTATGTTGCATTCATGACATTAAGATCATCCTAAAATGAATGGACCTTGGCTAAAGTATATTTTAAAGTTTAAAATGAACTCGATGCATGCTTACTTGCTTCTACAAAAATAAACCCAAGGTTCCTGAGGACGTAGATGATGACACCTAGGTAGTAGGAGGCCCTACTGAGATTCTTTAGTAAGATTCTCACTCCCTCTATCTCTTTTTTCCGTCACGTCTTCAGATGGCGACGTTCGTGGTGTTCGTGGACACGCCGACATGGGAGGTGCACCATGACCCGGACCACGGGTCATTCCATTTTGAGGGTCGATGCACGGTTAGAGTATTCATATTCATGGGTCGACCCTTCACTCCCCCTATACATTCCCATCATTTCTCCCCCGTCTCACCTTTTGGCGATGACCTGGTGTTCAAGTGCGCACGTCCCCGAGAGGAGAGGCTTTACCATACTCCAACGTCCGCGTCCGCCGTTCGAGACTACCCCCAGTATGTGCCCCATTGCCCGTCGTCTTTTTCGGAGACGGATCCTTCGGAGGATTCGGCAACCCAGGTACCCTCCGAGGGATCCTCCCCCACCATACGCATGGACCTTGGGGAGGGTAGCGAGCCCACCGTGACTCAGCCGAGACTTGCACGATGACCGGAGATGAGGCCGCGCCGTGGAGGTCACTCCCAAGCCCCGTTCCGCCTATTCTCGCCGGAGGAGCTTGCTCAGTTTCCTAGTTACGTGTCACGCTCGAGGGATAGTCACCAGTAGGAGGCTGTGGATGGCCCGGGTTAGTGCACACACCGCATAAACGAGGATAAACCTTCTTTTGTTTAGAGGTTACCCCATTAGATGCACTCGGGTAGGGGAGTAGTTTATGTTTATGTTTATGTTGTATTTTCTTTCATGTATTCCTTTGTACTAAATTAAGTCCCACACTTATAAGTGGACAAGTTATATATATATATGAGATGATATTCAGTGTTTCTCATGATGTGCCTTTATGTGCCTTATGCTATGACGTTATGAGATGTATGTTTTGTCCTTTACTGTTATATTGCATCATGCGGCTCTCACTTTGTATTTCAAAAAAAAATTTACCCGTATTTTCTGCTAAGTATTTCAAAGTAAAAATGAGAACTATGAAGTAACAGACTAATGATTAACCTAAGTATGTTCTAGAGTATTGGGTTAAAAATTAGGATGTTACATCTTAGATGTAACATCCTCCTAAGTACAACATCATCCTTAAGTCATGATATCATACTCGAGAGTTGTTACTTATAAATTAGCGGACCTTTCTTAAATATCTATAGCCATTTTGATTGATTCGCAAGATAACTAGGTCATAATTCTACTGAAATATATAGCAATGAAACCAAAATATTTATTTAATACAAAGTTTAGTATATAAAGGAAGCTCTTTTATGAGTTTTAACACACCTTTGTCCTCAAACATATTTACATACATATCTAATCCACTAAATACAACATAATAAAAGCATTAACTACTAAACTATTGCACTTCCAAGTTCTTTGGCATAGCAGTCTTTTGATTTTCTGCATTAACTTGGAGGCGAAATGGGACCACAAAAACATAGGGGTGAGAATTATACAATCCTTAGTAGGGTAACTCCCCCAAATACACAATCATAATGTCATCATCATCGCTCTAGCCACTTCGGTTTATTAAGAAAAATTGGTCATGCATTATATAATAATGGTTTATTTTTAAAGTTCCAAATCATACTTCCGAAGTGGGTTACTTTTAACATTCAATCACTTAATGTACATATACCATACTACTCAACATCATATACCACTAACCTTCTACTTAAATATATTGGTCTCTATATCAATACTAAACTTCCTCACTCGGCATATAAGACAAATGATTTCTTAGAAAATTTACTTCTTAAACTTGCCTTGGCCCTTGACTAATATTGTCACATCTGGGTGTTACGTACCGCTGTCCCCGGTGTGGCAATAATGGGTAATAGACTGCTTTTCAGGAATGAGCTCATTCCTATACATGATCATTGGATTTACTTTCTCCAATTCTCACACAGACCTATTCCTAGCTAGATTTACTTCCCCGACTTAATTCAAGGGTAGTTAGGTTTACTTTCCCAGACAGACCGGATTTACTTTCTCCAGTCCAAGGAACATAATCTTATGCTTTTCTTGGCAATCAGGTTTACTTTCCCTAACAAACTGGATTTACTTTCTCCAGTCCAAGAAATGCAATCTCATGATTTTCTCTCACATGCATACAATTATAAGGAGTATTCATATCTGTGTGTGCCTAACCTCATCAATAAGTTCACATGCTCAATTATTCATACTCATATTCAGATACTCATGTCATACTAGTACAAAATGCCTTTATTTCATCAATTCATAGCATCAATTTATTTTTAGCACAATGGCAGATTTCGCACTATTGTGCCACGAATTTATTTGCATATAAACAATCATTTCAGAGGCTATAAAAATTATCAAGGACACCTCAATGTGTCATCAAGATTCTGCAAAAATTTCAGGGTAATTAGAGTTCTCTAACTATATTAACAAAACTCTACAAATTTAGTGGTCAGAAACCCTCTACCTCAGTTCAAGAACCATAATTCATAATTTTTAACCATAGCAAGTGATTGAATCAATTCAAAATAAAAATCGTGGTTATAGTTTGAAATGTTATAAGCACCCTGTAAAAATTTCAAAGGATAATTCAATCATTTACTATTGTAACAAAATTATACAAAATCATAGCTTCAGTTCCCACAATCCAAATAGCATATGCTTAATTTTGGTTCTTGATTTTTTTAAAGCAGTTTGACTCCAAATAAGAACCCAAGAAAATTCATGGGACTACCCCAAGATGTTAGCTTCAACATATATTTTTTTTAGCTCAAGAAAATGGCTATAACATGTCCAAAAAATTCATGATCACACACTGCCTATAAGAAAATCGAAAATCCAGCAAGTATCACTCAACATCTTTTGACAAAATGATCTCTCTAACATCATCCAAACACTTCAAAAAAATTCATACATCAATATCAACATAACATCAACCAAATTAACTAGAAATTTTGGACTTAAACCAGTAAGAATTGTTCAGAAAAATTTTGAAAGAAAAAGGCCAAAGAAAACCCTACTTTGAAAGCTTCAAAGCTTTATGACTTCAAAGGTTGTTCCACTTGATTTCCCTTCACTTCAAGGCAACCAATTCAAGCCCAAAGACTCCCTTAGGCAGTGAAGAATGATCTCTCAAGGTGGAAAACTATGATGGATTCAAATTCTAATCGATTAGTTTTGTAGGTATTTAGGTGTAGAACAAGTTTTGTGAAGGAAGTTTGAGTGTTTAGCAACTTTAGGCTATGATTTTTGAAGCTTGAAACTTATTAATGGAGGTTTGGAAGGAAAGAAATGGAGGCTGTTTGCACTTTGTTCATAGCTGAGAATGACAAGAAGAAATGTCAAAGTTTGGTGGCTTGAGTTTATCTTATAACAAGCATAAATTATTTCTTGAATATAAGGTTTGATTTCTTTATGAAAAGAAACTAATATGAATGGCTAGGATTTGATCTTGTTATTAAAAATTGAATTTTAGCCATTCATTTCTAACGGGCCTGCGGGACTCGCAAGTTACTATTCATATTTTTTTATTTTTTTATTTTTTTTTACAAATTCACATCCTCATCATTGTTCAAACTATCAGATTTTTGAAATTATGACTAATAAAGCTCAAATTAATTTTTAATTAATTTTTAGGGTGTTATATTAGAACTCATACATACAGATATTTGTGGACCTTTCTCTATGGCTTCATCGAATGGTCAATGATATTTCATTATGTTCATAGATGATTATTCACGTTATGGCTACCTTTACCTCATACATGAGAAATCTCAGTCATTGGACGTGTTTAAGGCATTTAAGGCTGAGGTTGAAAACCAACTTGGACAAAGTATTAAGGCCATCAAATCAGACCGTGGTGGTGAATACTATGGGCGATATGATGGATCAAGTAAACAACGTCCAAGACCATTTGCCAAATTCCTAGAGGAATGTGGTATTGTCCCATAGTATACCATGCCACGTACTCCTAGCATGAATGGTGTTGCTGAGAGACAAAATAGAACATTAAAGGATATGGTAAGAAGTATGATTAGTCATTCTATCTTGTCAGAATCACTCTGGGGAGAGGCATTAAAAGTTGCAGCCTATATCCTTAATAGAGTTCCAACTAAAGCAGTGGCCAAAACTCCTTATGAATTATGGACTAGTAAAAAGCCTAGCATAAAACATTTACACATTTGGGGTTGTCCGGCTAAGGCAAGGCCTTATAGGCCAAATGAGAAGAAACTGGACTCAAGAACGGTCAGTTGCTACTTTTTTGGATATTCTGAATGATCTCGAGGGTATAAATTTTATGATCCCACTTCTAGATCAATTTTTGAGACAAGAAATGCCTATTTCTTTAAGGATATTGAGTTTGGGAGGAGAAATAAGGTTAGAAACATTGTCTTTGAAAAGGAATCTATTCTATTTTCTATGATTGTTAACAACAACGATCAAGTACCTATTCCTGATGTTGTTCAAGAAGCAATATCAAACCTACAAGACAATGTTGAAAATCTCCCCAATCAAGATCATTTCATTATTTTAGAACAACAAACTCAACAGCCTCAAGAACAAGTGCCATTAAGGAGATCTATTAGAGAAAGGAAAAGTGCAATTTCTAATGACTATATCACCTTTCTCTAAGAACATGAGGATGACAATGGACTAGTAGAAGATGATCTAATCAACTTCCATTTAGCCGTGGAAAGTGTTAATTCTCAAAAGTGGATCAATGCCATGAATGAAGAAATTGAATCAATGATAGGCAATAATGTTTGGGAACCTGTCCCATTGCCTGAAGGTATGAAACCCATTGGTTACAAATGGATATTTAAAACCAAAAGGGATTCGAAGGGTAATGTGGAAAGGTATAAAGCACGTCTTGTTGCAAAAAGCTTCACTCAAA
Organism: Dalbergia cochinchinensis; assembly: GCA_031216125.1. Taxonomy (NCBI): domain Eukaryota; kingdom Viridiplantae; phylum Streptophyta; class Magnoliopsida; order Fabales; family Fabaceae; genus Dalbergia; species Dalbergia cochinchinensis. Next base: position 30,437,218 of record CM062371.1, read on the forward strand.
TAGAAGGTATTGATTATAAATAGACTTTCTCTTAGGTTTCATTGAAAGACTCTTTTAGGAAAATTATGGCATTAGTGGAACATTTTGATTTAGAGTTAAACCAGATGAATGTAAAAACTGTGTTTCTCAATAGTGACATTGATGAGACAATTTATATGGTGCAGCCAGAAAACTGTGTCTGCAGATGCAGAGAATATGGTTTGCAAATTAAAAAAAATCCATCTATGGGTTAAAACAAGCTTCCCGTTAATGGTATTATAAATTTCATCAGGTTATTATCTCATTTGGATTTGAGATAAATATGGTTGATGATTGCATATACCACAAGTTCAGTGGGAGTAAACATATTTTCCTGGTTTTATGTGTCGATGACATACTACTTGCCAACAATGACATAGGTTTATTGCAATATGTAACATCCTAATTTTTAACCCAATACTCTAGAACATATTTAGGTTAATCATTAGTCTATTACTCTTTTAGTCTCAATCCTTACAACCTTTCATTAAAATACTTAGCGGAAAATACGAATAAATTTTTCGTTCTAAGATTTGAAAGCAAAATGTGAGCCGCGCACTAATCTAACGTTCGTCATAGCCATCACATGCAAGAAAAAGTAACCACACCATTGATAATCATGAAACATAGTATTATACATAACAACCATAATATCATCACATCTTCATAGATACATAGACTACTAACATCATTGTACCATCATTTACATCAAAACATGCCCATATATGTGGAGTCATCCTTATCCACCTATGAGGTTAGATAAGTGTCAACCCAAAAGCTAAGCTATCTATGCCTCCGCAACGACCCTCTACTCCGTCTGCTAGTGTGTCCCTTAAGCGCGCGCCTCAAAAGAAGTCACGAACCTCGTTGTAATCCTCGTCTAGAGACGACACGGAAGAAAAGGAAGGGATGAGAAACTCATTCGAGATTCTCAGTAGGGATTCCTGACTCTAACACTAGTGTCATCGTCGTCGTCCCCAGCCACCTCGGTTTTATTTATGAAAAAGGTGTACATGCATAAGGATTGGTTTTAGTCTTTACAAATCTATTTATCCGAAGTGGGTGTCTTTTAGTATGTGTCTTAATGACATGAATGCAACAGATATTTGATGAATGCATGACAATACCATATGCACATTAACACGAAAGTCGTAATACTTGGGCACATCATAAAGAAACAAGAATCATATATGTGCCATAAAGAGGCATAGTAATTTTCATCTGATATCTTTCTTATAAATAAAACTCTTAAGTTCACCGGATTTCCTTCAAACTTTGCTTTATGCCACGAAACTTGTAGGACATGCATAACCATTCAACATCATCATAAGACATCAAATCATAATCATTCTCATACGTCCACAAGCCACTTTGAAAATTCATTATCATCCTCCACATAACACATGCATCATCATAGAACATTCAAACGCTTACCCTTACAGTAGCTTATGCTTTGACCCTTACGAGTCTTAATCTTGAGATATAGTTTTCTAACATCCGTCGCTCATATGTTATGCATCTAAGGGCTCATAATTAATCATCATTCCTAATTCTCATATTCATTCTCAAATCTGAAAAGCATAGGACAGAATTTCTAACTTGTGGTTACGGGGTTCTAGAACTTACGTTTTAGACCCTTTCTCGGTTTCGTCTTCGCTTAAGGCGCTATAAATTAAATCTAAATTAGTTATGAGACATTCCTATGCTTAAGAACTAATTATAAATCACATTTATCATGTTGTAACGTTGCTGGACAGAATCCAAAAAACTAAATGTTCTAAGAGTTCTACATTTGCATTTTTACGGTTCTCTAGTTACTAGTTTCCCTATAGGTGCTAAAATTCAATTCTAATCCAAATTTTACCAAGTTTTTCATGTCTAAACAATCCTAATTTGATTGTGCTCCCATTAAAACAGTTTGGATAAGTTCCAAAAATAAATGGGTCAAAACTATGTTAAATTCTAGCTTTACGGTATTTCTAGTTGCTAGTTTCTTACCTATTATGCATAGAATCATTTCTACATCATCATATAATATTTTCACACATTCTAACACATCAAAACATCATCATACAGCATCACACTCATCATATCAGAACCGAAAACATTTAGCTTTAGCAAAGGATTTAAATTGACATTTTTGGGTACATAAGTTAACTAGTTTCTCTTGGAATCAATTTAGAATTTCTAAAACTCTTTGCAAATCATTTTAATTCATCAAGAGGCTAAGAGAAGCCTTAGGTCAATGACCAAAATATATTTCATCTTATAAAAGGGAATAAAGTCATATCTCATGATAACATAACCTTGTAAAGATTGTAAAGCTTTTAAGAAAAACTTAGAACATAGACTATTGGTCCTTGTAGCTAGATGAAAACTCATTGCAAGTCCATCATCACTACTTGGCCGAACACAGGCATTCAAAGAAAGTGTAACATCCTAATTTTTAACCCAATACTCTATAACATACTTAGGTTAAACATTAGTCTGTTACCTCATAGTTCTCAATTTTACTTAGAAATACTTAGCGGAAAATACGGGTAAATTTTTTTGAAATACAAAGTGAGAGCCGCGTGATATGATAAGCGGTAAACCATGCAAAGTAAAACAATTGTCTCACAATCATCATAATATAAGACACATCATGAACATCACTGAATATCATCCCATATATATATAACTTGCCCATTTATAAGTGTGGGACTTAATTTAGTACAAGGGAAATACATAAAAGGAAATACAACGTAAAACATAAACATAATCTACTCCCCTACCCGAGTGCATCTAATAGGATAACCTCTAAACAAAAGAAGGTTTATCCCCATCTAAGTGGTGTGTGCTCTAACCGGGTACTCCATCGGACGATCGTCACCTCTCATCAAGGCGTCCATCTCGCGAACGAGGCGGATATCCGAAATCGGGCGAGCTCCTCGGACGTGAAGAGGCGGAACGGGGATCGAGGGTGACCCCCACGGTATGGTCGCATCTCCGGTCGTCGTGCAAGCCGTGGCTGAGTCACGGTATCCTCACTGCCCTCCCTTGTCTGTGGTGGAGAGGGGGCAGAGTTCTCGCTATACGGATGGGTAGGCGGGTCCTCGGACGGGTCGGTCTCCGAGAAGTAGGTCCGGGGCACGTAGTCGGGATAATCTCGCATGGCTAAGGCGGCGGTGTGCCTACGGAGTACTCTCTCGTCATGCGTCTGCGCTGCGCTCAAAAAACCCGCCGTCGCCGCCATAGGGTGCGGTCGGGAGAAGTGATGGGTGTGCGGGATGAGCGAAGGGCGTCCTACGAACATGAAAATCCGCACCGCAACGCCCTCAAAATGGTATGACCCGTGAGTCGGGTCATAGTGCACCTCCCATGTCGGGTGTCCACGAACACTACGACGCCGCCATCTGAAGACGTGACGGAAAGAAAGAGATAGAGGGAGTGAGAATCTTGCTAAAGAATCTCAGTAGGGCCTCCTACTACCTAGGTGCCATCATCTACGTCCTCAGGAACCTTGGGTTTAATTATACTGAAATGTCCGAACATGCATTTAGTTCATTTTAAACTTCAAAATATACGTTAGCCAAGGTCCATTCATTTTAAGATGATCTTAATGTCATGAATGCAACATAATAGAAGATGTATGCATGACACTACCTAATGCACATACATAATAACATAACATCAAGCATCATCATTCTTGGTGGCATAAAGTGGCAATAGTAACATTCATATGGGACAAAACTTAGTGACATAATCATAATCATGAACTTCTCTTCCTCATGGGCCACCCTAAAAGACAATCGAATCGGGGTGCTCGGCGAACCGGTGTCACCCAGAACGTGTCATACATCTAGGTTATGAGCTCATACCTTAACTAGTCGTCACTAGTTCTTACTTACCACTTAATGATAAGCGTATCATAAATCATAAATCCCGACTATCTGAGTATGGGTTAGGGGGCAAACCTCTTAGGGGTGCTCGGCCGAACCGGTGTCACCTAAGAGTATAAAATGGTACCGATGTCACATGAGTTCTATGGAGGTGCTCGGCCGAACCGGTGTCATCCTAGAACCCATCTTAGTACCTTAATTTTCAAAATCTCTTTAAGTCCCCAAATTTGTCGGAAATCAAGCGCCAAACGGTCATTACAATCGAATTTCCTTCCAAATTTGCTTTATGCCACATTAACATATAATCTCATAAATTCCTCATATGAATAACATCATCATCATTAGCATACTTCATGCATCATCATAAATCATCCAAACGCTTACCCTTACGGTAGCTTATGCTTTGACCTTACGGGTCTTAATCTTGAGATATAGTTCTCTATACCCGCTGCTCATATTTTAAGCACCTAAGGCTCATAATTAAACATCATTCATAATCCTCTCATTTTACTTTTAAATCTGAATAGCATAGGGTGGAAATCCTAACATGTGAATACGGGGTTCTAGAACTTACGTTTTAGACCATTTCTTGGTTCGTTTTTACTTGAAAGCTATATATTAAATCTAAATCAATTATGAGGCATTCCTATGCTTAAGGACTAATTATTAATCATATTTACCATGTTGCAAGGGTGCTGGACAGAATCCAGAAAATTAAATGTTCTAAGAGTTCTACATTTGCATTTTTACGGTTTTCTACTTACTAGTTTCCCCGTAGGTGCTAGAATTCAATTCTAACTCAAATGATACCAAGTTTTTCATGTCTAAACAATCTAAATCTGATTATGTCCCCATTAAAACAGTTTGGAAAAGTTCCATAAACAAATGGGTCAAAACTATGTTAAATTCTAGCTTTACGGTATTTCTAGTTAGCTAGTTCCTTACCTATCATGCATAGGATCGCTTCTACATCATCATACGATATTTTCACACATTCCAACACATCAAAACATCATCATACAGCATCATACTCATCATGTCAGAACCGAAAACATTTAACTTCAATAAGAAAGTTAAATTGACATTTCTAGGTACATAAGTTAACTAGTTTCTCTCGGAATCAATCTAGAACTTCTAAAACTCTTTGCAAAACATTTTAATTCATCAAGAGGCTATGTGAAGCCTTAGGTCACTGACCAAAACATATTCCATCCCCTAAAAGAGATTGGAATCACAACTTATAATGACATAACCTTATAAAGAATTGTAAAACGTTAAGGAGCACTTAAAACATAGGCTATTGGTCCTAGTAGCTAGATGAAAACTCATTGCAAGTCCATCATCACTACTTGGCCGAAAAACATACATTCAAAGTATGGTTTACATTAAACTTTAACTTGGAATGAAATGGGCAAGTCTTTGAGCTCTAGGTTCTTAAGTTACGACATAAACTAAACGTGCTCATGCTTTTCATTTTTAATCTTGCTTTCAAAGTAAAGTGATGACTTGAAATTAAATATGCAAGGCATAATTTAAACGTGCAAGCTTGAAAGTAAATATACGAAGCATAATCTTAAACGTGCAAGCTTGAAAGTAAATATGCAAGATTCAATTCTTTATTTTAGTGCTCTTGGCCCAACAACAATCGACTTTAAGGCCGAAATAGATAGGCATTCGAGAAATTAATTAGGTGATAATGCAAGTTCAATTCTTTATTTTAGTGCTCTAGGCCCAACAACAATCGACTTTAAGGCCGAAATAGAAAGGCTTCGAGAATTAAATTAAGTGAAGATGCAAGTTCCATTTTAATCTTTATGTTCTTAGGTGATAGCTTGAAAATAAAGATGCATAGCAAGAATGTAAACATGAATGCAAGCATAAAATAAATTATGCAAGTTCATTTTATCTTTCTAGAGCTCTTAACAAGACTTTAAAGGAACTTAAACCTCAACCCAAACTCATCAAACCAAGACAAAGTAAAAGTCTAGAGTTCTTAGAACTCAACATAACATATTTAGAAAATCAAACATCTAGCATGAAAAGGAAAGGTAATCGCCGAAACTTCAAGGAAAGAAAAGAAATGTTTGAAACTCTAGAATCCATGATCTTGGTGATATACTAACACCAACATCATGAGACCTCATCATTGAGTCATTAGAACCATTTTGAAACAACATCAAAGTTAAAGTTCTCAAAGGTTCAAGAAAGGAAAAACTAGAAACACTTTTGCTCAAGAACAAAAATCAAGCTCTAGAGTTTGTTTCAAGTGATGAACATCATCATGAAACTCTCATCATCAAGCTCTCATTCCTTTGTTCTCCAAGGCCCATGGCCGAAAATGAAAAGGTAAAGGAAAGAAAAAGAAGTTCTAAAAAGAATCAAGAGAAACTATGAACATTAAGCTTAGAACAAGAACTTTAAAGAAAGAATACATGAAAGAAAATCCCTACTTGGTGTGATGAACTTGAAGATGGAAGAAGAAGATGAAGGTGATGAAGAACTTTGAAGAGCTTGAAGAACTTGAAGAACACAAGAACTTTTGAGAGAAAAGGAAAAGCTTTGAGTGCTCCTAAACTTAGCAAATGATCTAAAAGTGGTGCAAGCTCCTCAAGGCATTCTATTTATAGAGAAATGAAGCAAATGGAGGGAGCTCATGGAGGAGGAGGTTTCGGCCATGAGGGTGCAGATTGGAGGCTTTCCATGAGTTCCATGAGGTGAGATAATGTGTTCTTGAGGTATGGTGAGGTATGGTTCAAAGCATGGTGAGGTATGGCTCAAGGTATGGCTCAAGCATGGCTCTTTGAGTGAGAAAACAATTTAATATGTGTGGTAATTAGGGAGTGATGGCCGAATATGCATCAGCCCATGGGGGAGGTTTCTTTGCATTTTAATTGTGGTTTAGAGTTGTGTTTAGGTGCATCTTTGATTATGCTTAATATTAGAAATTTGTAAGAAGGTGTTTAGGTAAGGTAAATGGGTAATTAAGGTGGTCTAGACATAATTAAGGAGTGGTCTTGCACCATTAGAGAGTTAAATCCTCAATTTAGAGTCTAAACAACTCTAGACACATTTCCTTGATTTAAGGAATTGGAGAGAGAAAACACTATTCAAGATTCCAAGACTAGGAATCTTGAGTTCTAAAAAGGGATTTAAGTTTAATCTAAGCAATTTTAGGTTCTAATTAACTTTAATAAATTATTTTGACTCTAGATTAATTAGGGAAATTAATTAATCTTCATTTAGAGCCTAATATTGCTTAGGTTTGCTTAATTACGTCATTAAGCTCAAAAACACTATTCCAGGGGCAAAATCGTAATTTTGCACTAAAACTGCCCGGGACCACCGGGACTTGAACAGAGACCTCTAGACACATGAAATCATGTTTTTAAATCTCTGGGGAAAGTTCCGGGCTCAAACGGCACCTTTACCCGCGTAAAAACGCTATAGGGGTATTTTGGTCATTTTGACCAAATCGCTGAAAACGAAATTTTCGCTTCCGAAAGCATTCAAAGGCCATTCAATCCCCTTCAAACATTGAGTTGACCCTTCGAGGATGACCGAGTTGGTTACCCTCGAGTTCGGGTCAGGAAATGACCTCAGGGGCATTTTGGTCATTTCCCTCGGACAGAAAAATCGGGGTGTTACAGAAAGCATTCACATTAAACTTTAACTTGGAACGAAATGGGCAAGTCTTTGAGCTCTAGGTTCTTAAGTTACGACATAAAATAAACGTGCTCATGTTTTTCATTTTTAATCTTGCTTACAAAATAAAGTGATGACTTAAATTAAACATGCAGGGCATAAACTTAAACGTGCAAGCTTGAAAGTAAATATGCGAGGCATAAATTTAAACGTGCAAGCTTAAAAGTAAATATGCAAGGTTTAATTCTTTATTTTAGTGCTCTTGGCCCAACAACAATCGACTTTAAGACCGAAATAGAAAGGCTTTGAGAATTATATTAAGTGATGATGCAAGTTCCATTTTAATCTTTATGTTCTTAGGTGATAGCTTAAAAGTAAAGGTGCATAGCAAGAATGTAAATATGAGTGCAAGCATAAGATAAATTATGCAAGTTCATTTTACCTCTCTAGAGCTCTTAACAAAACTTTAAAGGAACTTAAACCTCAACCCAAACTCATCAAACCAAGATAAAGTAAAGTCTAGAGTCCTTAGAACTCAACATAACATCTTTAGAAAATCAAAACATTTTGCATGTAAAAGAAAAGGAAATGGCCGAAATTTCAAGGAACAAAAGAACATTTTGAAACTCCAGAGTCCATGATCTTGATGATATATTATCATCAGCATCATGAGACCTCATCATTGAGTCCTTAGAACCATTTTAAAACATCATCAAAGTTAAAGATTTCAAAAGTTAAAGAAAGGAAGAACTAGAAGTATTTTTACTCAAGAACAAAGATCAAGCTCTAGAGTTTGTTTCAAGTGATGAACATCATCATGAAAATCTCATCATCAAGCTCTCATTCCTTTGTTCTCCAAGGCCTATGGCCGAAAATGAAAAGGAAAAAGGAGTAGAAGAGAAGTTCTAAAAAGAAACAAGAGAAACTATGAACATCAAGCTTGAAACAAGAACTTTAAAGAAAAGAATACATGAAAGGAAATCCCTACTTGGTGTGATGAACTTGAAGATGGAAGAAGAAGATGAAGAAGATGAAGAGCTCCAAGAACTTGAAGAACACAAGAGCTTTGAGAAAAAAAGAAAAGCTTTGAGTGTTCCTAAACTTAGCAAATGATCTAAAAGTGGTGCAAGCTCCTCAAGGCATTCTATTTATAGAGAAATGAAGCAAAAGGAGGGTGTGAATGGGCTGATGAGTTTCGGCCATTGTGTGCAGAATTGGAGGGCATCCATGAGTTCCATGAGGTGAGATAATGTGGTCTTGAGGCATGGTGAGGTATAGTTCAAGGTATGGTGAGGTATGGTTCAAGGTATGGTGAGGTATGGTTCAAGGTATGGCCTCAAGCATGGTTCTTTGAGTGAGAAACAATTCAACATGTGTGGTAAAAGGAGAGAGATGGCCGAATATGCATCAGCCATGGGGGGAGGATTTCTTACATTTTAATTGTGGTTTAGAGTTGTGTTTAGGTGTATCTTTGATTATGCTTAAGATTAGGAATTTGTAAGAAAGTGTTTAGGTAAGGAAAATGGATAATTAGGGTGGTCTAGACATAATTAAGGAGTGGTCTTGCACCATTAGTGAGTTAGATCCTCAATTTAGAGTCTAAAAAACTCTAGACACACTTCCTTGATTTAAGGAATTGGAGAGAGAAAACACTATTCAAGATTTCAAGACTAGGAATCTTGAGTCCTAAAAAGGGATTTAAGTTTAATCTAAGCAATTTTAGGTTCTAATTAACCTTAATAAATTATTTTGGCTCTAGATTAATTAGGGAAATTAATTAACCTTCGATTAGAGCCTAATATTGCTTAGGTTAGCTTAATTACGTCATTAGGCGTAAAAACACTATTCTAGGGGCAAAATCGTAATTTTGCACAAAACTGCCCGGGACTGCCGGGACTCAAACAGATGTTTTGAAACATGTAAAAACATGATTTTAAACCTCTGGGGAAAGTTTCGGGCTCAAACGGCACTTTTACCCGCGTAAAACGCTATAGGGGTATTTTGGTCATTTTGACCAAATCATGAAAATGAGACTTTCGCCTCCGTAACCACTCAAGGGTCATTCAATCCCCTTCAAACATTGAGTTGGCCTTTCGAGGACTACCGAGTCGGCCATCCTCGAATTCCGGGCCGAAAATGACCTCAGAGGCATTTTGGTCATTTTCCACTCAGACAGAAAATCGGGGCGTTACACAATAAACCAAGAAATTTCTATCAACACAATTTGAAATGAAAGATTTTGGGGAAGCTTCTTTTGTATTAGAGATTCAAATACATCGAGATCATTCTCGAGGAATTCTTGGATTATCATAAAAGGGCTATATTGAAAAGATACTTAAAAGGTTTGGCATGTAGAACTGCAAACCAGGAGACACCCCTGTTGCTGAAGGAGACAAGTTTAGTCTCAACCAATGCTCAAAGAATGATTTTGAAACTAAAGAAATGCAAAAGATTCCTTATGCCTTAGTAGTGGAAAGTCTAATGTATGCCTAAGTTTGTACGCGTCCAGACATTGCGTATATTGTTGGGGTGCTAGCCAAGTATTTAAGCAATCCGGGAATGAATCATTGGGTAGCAGCCAAACGGGTCTTCTGATATCTCTAGAGAACAAAGCATTACATGCTCACATACAGAAAGTCGAATAAGTTAGAAATCAATGGGTATTCAGACTCCAAATTTGCAAGATGCCAAGAAAGTCGTAGATCCACTACAGGCTATATTTACATGCTTGCTGGAGGAGCAATCTCTTGGAAAAGTGCTAAGCAAACACTTATTGCTTCTTCCATCATGGTAGTTAAATTTATAGCTTGTTATGAAGCATCTAATCATGCAGTATGGCTGCGAAATTTTGTCACAGGGCTACGAATTATGGATGGAATTGAAGGACCTCTTAAGCTATTTTGTGACAATAAGTCTGCAGTCTTGTATTCTAATAACAACAAGAGCTCGACAAAGTCCAAGCATATAGACATCAAGTTCCTAGTTGTTAAAGAAAGAGTTTAAAATGGTCAAGTTTTTATAGAGCATATTGGCACAAACTCCATAATTGCTGATCCACTCACAAAAGATTTACCGCCCAAGGTCTTTCATGAGCGCACTGCTTATATGGGTGTGATATCCTTTGATGATATGTTGTACTAGTAGGAGTATATTTTTAAGTGCTCATTCAGTGGGAGTACGGATTTAAATCCTCATTTAGTTAAGTGAAAGACTCTATGTTTATGGATTTCTTTTCTGCAGAAATAAGATATTCAGTTTTAATTACTTTTACTCTGACTCATTATATGATCTCATAAAGAATTAGGTTGGACCAGTTGGAAATAGACATGTTAGATCACATTACATGTAATTTCCATGCTACACATCCATACTTGATCTATGTCATTTGGTTGTGTTGATATATGTGACCATGGATGGACTTAATCATGATACATGTAATGTAACGCCCCGATTTTTTATCTGAGTGGAAAATGACCAAAATGCCCCTAAGGTCATTTTTGGCCCGGAATTCGAGGATGGCCGACCCGGCAGTCCTCGAAGGGCCAACTAAATGTTTGAAGGGGATTGAATGACCCTTGAGTGGTTCCGGAGGTGAAAGTCTCATTTTCTGCAGTTTCGGGTCGAAATGACCAAAATACCCCTACAGTGTTTTACGCGGGTAAAGGTGCCGTTTGAGCCCGAAACTTTCCCCAGAGGTTTAAAACCATGTTTTTACATGTTTCAAAACATCTGTTTGAGTCCCGGTGGTCCCGGGCAATTTTAGTACAAAATTACGATTTTGCCCCTAGAATAGTGTTTTTGAGCTTAATGATGCAATTAAGCGAACATAAGCAATATTATGCTTTAAACGAAGATTAATTAATTTTCATAATTAATCTAGAGTCAAAATAAATTATTAAAATTAATTAGAACCTAAGATTACTTAGATTAGATTTAAATCTCCTTTCTAAAAACTCAAGATTTCACTCTTAGAATCTTGAATAGTATTTTCTCTCTCCAATTCCTTAAATCAAGGAATTGTGTCTAGAATTGTTTATACACTAAAATGAGTTTATGACTCACTAATGATGCAAGAACACTCCTTAATTATGTCTTGACAACCTTGATTACCCATTTTCTCACCTAAACACTTTCTTACAAATTCCTAATCTTAATCCTAATCAAAGATACACCTAAACACAATTCTAAACTACAATTAAAATGCAAGAAAACCCTCCCCATGGCTGATGCAATTTCAGCCCTCTCTCTCTCATTTACAACACATGTTGAATTGTTTCTCACTCAAGAACCATGCTTGAAGCCATACCTTGAACCATACCTCACCATACTTTGAACCATGCCTTACCATGCCTCAAGACCACATTATCTCACCTCATGGAACTCATGGGCTGCCCATGAGGCTGATGGTCGAAATTTCCTTCTTCATTTGCACCTTGCATTTGTTTCATTTCTCTATAAATAGCTTGCTTGGGTGAACTTGTATCATTTTGGGTTCATTTGCTAAGTGTAAGTTTTCAAAGAAACACTTCAAAGTTTCCTTTTTCTCTCAAGTTCAACTCTTCAAGTTCTTCATCCTCTTCTCTCATTCCAACCTCCTAATCACTAGGTAGGGATTTTTCTTTCAAGAGTTATTTCATTTAAAGTTCACAATTTCTTTATGTGTTCATAGTTTCTCTTGAATCCTTTTTAGAACTTCTTTTCTTCTCCTCCTCCTCTTTGTGTTTCGGCCATGAGCCCATTGAGAGCAAAGGAATGAAAGCTTGATGATGAGGTTCCATGATGCTAATGTTCATCACTTGGATAATCTCTAAAGCTTGATCTTTGTTCTTAAGTTAAAGATGTTTTCTTTGTTCTTTCTTCTTGAACTTTGAAACCTCTCACTTTGATGATGTTTTAAAATGGTTAACATGAACTCAATGATGAGAGCTCATGATGTTGGTGTTAATGCATCATCAAGATCATGGTCTCTAGAGTTCCAAATGTTTCTTTTCCTCTCCAACAATTTCGGTTCTTCTTCCTTTTCTTTCTTTATGATTTTTGACCATGTTGGCCAAGGGAACTTACAATGGCTTGATGATGAGAGCTTCTAGATGATGACTATGTGTTCATCACAATGAAGCCTCTAGAGCTTGAGTTTTAATAAAAATGTTATTTATGTTTACATTCCAAGAAAAGAAACTTTGTGTTTCAAAGAATCCTTGAGGTTCACTCTTGTTTTACCTTATCTTGTCATGATGAGTTTAGGTTGAGGTTTAAGTTCCTTTAAAGTCTTGTATGAGCTCTAATAAGAAATAAAATGAACTAGCATTCATATTTAAACTTGAGCTTATGCATTACATATTTAATTTGAGCTTCATTCATATTTAATTTTCAAGCCATCACCTAAAGTTAAAGGCTAAAGAATGGAGTGCATCTCATATATATATTCTTGTCTAGCATATTTACCTTTCATCACTAAAGAACATAAAGATTTAAAATGAGGTTTGCACTATCACCTAACTAAATCTCAAAGCCTTTCTATTTCGGCCTTAAAGTCGATTGTTGCTGGGCCTAGAGCATTAAATAAAGAATTGAACTTGCATATTTATATTCCAAGTCTTGCATATTTATATTTCAAGCCTTGCATATTTATATTCCAAGTCTTGCATATTTATTTTAAGCCTTACATTTTTATATTCAAGTCTAGCATGTTTACTTTAAGCTCTCACTTTAATTTGTAATGAAGAATAAAAATGAAGTGCATAGCATGTTTAAATTATGTCATCACCTAAAAGATCTTAGAGCTCAAAGACTTGCCCATTTTATCTCAAGTTAAAGTTTAATGAGGGAGCATCCTTTGAATGCATGATTTTCGGCCATGAAGTGATGATGAACTTGGAATGAGTTTCATCTAGCTTCAAGAACCAATAAGTCAAGTTTTAAGAAACCATTTTAAAAGCTCATGAATTTGTTTAAATTTAAGACCAACAAGGTTCTATGAATTTAACACTCTTTTAAGGAGGGATTAAGGGGTCACTAACCCAAGGATGTGTGTTTAGTCTCTTTGACATGATAAAATGGTTTGCAAAAGAGTTTTAGAAGTCTTGAAAATGATTCCAAGAGAAACTAGCAACTTATGTGTTTTAAAAATGTCAAGTTATGTATCCTTTTGGAAACTTAATGTTTCGGTTCTTCCATGATGTGTTTGCTGCCATGTGATGATGTTTGATGTGTTTGAATGAGTGAAAAATTATGTATGACGAAGTAGGAACAATTTTATGCAAGTTAGGGACGAAACTAGCTTTCTAGGAAAACCGGAAAGTCAAGATTTAGCATAGTTTTATCCCATTTATTTATGGACACTGCCCAAACTGTTTTAATGGGAATATAATCAGATTAGGATTGATTAATCATGAAAAATTTGGTTACATTTGAAGTAGGAATGAATTTTGGCACCTATAGAGAAACTAGTAACTAGAAAACCGTAAAACCGCAATTCTAGAACTCTTAGAATATTTAATTCTTAGAATCTGTCCAGCAACCTTATAATGTAGAGAACATGGTTTATAATTAGTTCCTTGATTTAGGAATGACTCATAATTGGTTTAGGTTTAACTTATAGCGCCTTAGGCGAAGACAGAACCAAGAAAGGGTCTAAAACGCAAGTTCTAGAGCCCCGTAATTGTAAGATTATAATTCTGCCCCCTAAAGGAATGGAGTTGCCCAGATTTATTAAAGAGCATAAATAATAGTAATATTTGTTAGAAGAGAATCCTGAGGTGCATCAAAGGTGGATAGTGAAGGTTAGAATAATTTATACCACAAGTTAAAGACCCGTAAGGGTCAAAGCATAAGACACCATAGGTCCCAAGACATAACGAACCTTATGACTTCCAGTAGACGTATGATTGATTACGAGAATGATTTGATGTCTTATGATGATGATGAATGGTTGTGCATGTCCTACAAGTTTCGTGGCATAAAGCAAGTTTGAAGGAAATCCGGTGAACACCGTTATGCTGCCGAATTTCCCATCAAACTTGAGAATTTGAGAAAAGTTTGTGAAAACTCCTAGGTGACACCGGTTCGGCCGAGCACCCCCAGGAAAGGTTCTGGGTGACACCGGTTCGGCCGAGCACCCCCAGAACAGATGTGACATAACACTGAGACGCATTCCTCCCGCTATGGTGGGGAGGAAACAAATCTGTGAGGGTATTCACGTTGAGCTTGCCAAAGCGGACAATTCGCTGTGTACTAGATACCAGTAGAGCGTTTCAAAGAAGGAAATGATCCTAAGATAAGTGATCCAAGAAAGTTATGTATACCCCCTCTATTAGCCCATATTAAATCTAGTGACGACTAGTTAGGATTGAGCTCATTCCTAGGCAATAGGTGAGATGTAGTTTGGTGACCAGATTATCGCCGGGCCGGTGAATCGGTTGGACTTTTGGTGGATATGTTAAGAGGGTGGTCTTTAAGAAAAAGAACTTAAGAGTTTTACTTACGAGAAAGATGTCACATGAAAAGTACTATGCCTTCTTATGCCGCATATATGATTTATGTTTCCTTATGATGTGCCCAAGTATTATGACTTTCGTGTTAATGTGCATATGGTATTGTCATGCATTCATCAAATATCTGTTACATTCATGTCATTAAAACACATACTAAAAGACACCCACTTCGGATAAATAGATTTGAAAAGCCTAAAACCAATCCTTATGCATGTACACCTTTTTCATAATTAAAACCGAAATTGTAACACCCCGAAAATTATTTAAAAATTAATTTGAGCTTTATTAGTCATAATTTCAAAAATTTGACAGTTTTAACAATGATGAGGATAGTCTAAGGGATTTGTAAAAAAAAAAAAAAATCATGAATAGTAACTTGTGGGCCCTACCGGTCCGTCGAGACAGCTGAAACCCTAAAATTGGGCCCAGGAGATGCCCGAAATTGAGAAATTATATGATTATGGTTAGAAATAGGTGGAAATAAAGATTTTATACCCGAAAATATTTTTCGGGCAATGTTTGATTACCCGGGTACACTGTTTCATTTGTTCGGTGAAATTTCAGTGTGTGATTTCTAACACCGAAAACTAGTTAGATCTCTACAAAACAAATAAACCTATCCCTTCAAATCAAATGAATGGTTAAGATTCAATATTGAATTACAAGATTGAATCACAACCATTCATTTTACTTTATTGGCTTTGTAATTATCTAAACATAATATATTTTATTCCTTACTTTAATACAAGATAAACATCATTTTGGCTTCTTTAAGAAGCTCATTCTCGGCCATTTTCTTCAAGGATACAGAAGCTCCATTTCTTCCATGGCTAAGAGCTTCAACATGTAACACCCTCCGAATTACCATATTTTACTCGAGTATCAACATAGTAATTCGAAAAGTATTACTTATATTCACAATCTATACTAGTCGAAAATAATTGAAATCAAATAATTCAAACACATAGATGGCCAAACTCGAATATACATATATAAACATCATTTCTAAGTTTGCAATGTGTACACCGTACTGATACTACACTGGTTAACTTCTAAGCTCATCAGGAACTCAGTTCACAAAAGGAAGGAACACCTCCAGTATCTAATCTAACCTGCTCAAAGTTGAGGTCTAGCAAAAGTTTGTACAAACAGAAATAAACCCCACAACATTTAACCCGATAAATCTGCAGGTTAGAGGGTTACCAGTACTAAACTACCACTATATACATATCATGAGACCCTGAAGATCTCACGTCCTACTAGATGAAACCGTTGGCTATCGGCATGATAGCCTCACCTCCACCTGGGGCATCAGGACCCTCCGATGGGTCTGAGTCTGAAGACGAGGATGAAGAGGGATCATCTCCTGGAGGGTGCTTGGTGGTGCAGTGGGACCTCAAATATCACCGGGTGTGCCAAGTGGAGAGGCACACCATCATAAGGGAAAGCAGGTCAAAGTCACCAGTAAATCGATGTACTAAAAGAGCGGCGAAAAACACATAGACATGAACTTGCGAGTAACCCACTACATACAGAGAGTCAAGAGCAGATCATAATGCCACACCCACTGTGGGCGAGTCAAGGTAAAATACTAGTGACGGCATTCGCTGGATCTGGTTAACACCAAGTAAATGCAACCGTAGGGATGAGAATATTATAAAATCCTCTAGGGTATTCCCTCGTATAATGTGAAACACAATTGATAAGCTCATTCATGTGGGAATACTCATGCAAAACTATGTACAGCAATATCAAGGTATATACATCATGTAAAATCAAGTACAAGTATAATAATAATTCGTGCATTGTTATTTTTCTCATTAACATAGGGAAGGCTTAATCCCACATCAAGTGATGTCTGTAGTGGAATCACTCCACAAGAACTATTTACCATTAGGACATGAGCTCATTCCTATATGTCGATACGTCTACCGACTTATCAAATTCCCAGGAAAGCTCTTACTTTTGTCTTTCCTGCTCAACTACATAAGCCTTGTCTCTATTTTCCCCATATGTTAAAAATTGCACAACTAAAAGTCATGTTAATTTTCTTTTCTTTTCCTTTATCCTCACACTAATCACATAATGTACTCCTCCTTTCAAAGGTCTGCTTAGATCACGGGTAGGCATACAATTATGTTGGAGTCTCATCCATATCTCATCAACATTTCTTTCAAACAAATAGCATGCATTAACATGATATATACTTGTATCTAAAGCCATTCTATCATTAGTTCAAGACATTCTTACCGTTTTCAGCATTCAACAGATTTATTACTCTAGAATTCAAAATTAATTTCCTATCAAATAGCGAATTTAAGAGCCATAAAAATTCTCTATGACATGTTAATGTATCTAAAAGGCCCTGTACAAATTTCAAAACAAACGGTGTTCTCTAACCTTATCAAATAAACTTTTCCAATCTGGTGGTTAGAGACCACTTGTTCACTGATTTAGAACAGGACTCTCATAATTTTCGACCCCACCAATTGATTAAATCAACTCAAAATAAAATTCACAGTTATAATTCAATGTGTTATCAGCTTCCCATAAAATTTTCAAAGAGTAAACCCATCGTTTACTATGATAATAAAATCACACAATTTTACTGCCTCAGCTTCAATATTTCAGGCAGCATAGTCACAACTTCGGTTCTTGAATTTTTAAACACAGAAAAAGTACCCAGAATAACCCCAAATTTTTAATAGAGACCCCTAACATGGTAACTACATCCCATAAAATTTTCAACTGAATCTAAGATCTCTAGATATATCAGAAAATTCGACAAAATTTGCTGCTTGCTTCAAACCGGGATTTTCCAGTAACAATGTTCAAGAATCATGAATTTTTTCAAGCAGAGAAAATCATTCACATGACCCAAGGAAAATCATGGGGTTGTCTTAGGATGTTACCTTCAACATATAATTTTTATAGCCCATAAAATGGAACACAATTGCACCAGAAAATTCGTCAACAAGTTCTGCCTTGTGGAAATCCGAAAATCCAGCAAACTAATTCCAAGTCTCTCTTGATGTAAATGATTTTTCCACCACACCAAACACTCCACCAAAATTCATACATCAATATCAACATATGATTAACCAATAAAATCAGAAATTTTGGGACAAAACCAATCAGAATTTTCAGAGGAAATTTTGAAACAAAAGAAGACAAATAAAACTCCTACCCTTGGAAGCTAATGCTTCTTTAGCTTTTGTATACTTCAAGGTAGATGTTCTCCACCCCAAAACTCTTGAAACACACCTAGATCCTCCACTAATCAGTGCTGAGTGAGGTACTAAAGTGAGGTTTTGAAAGATCTAATCGGTTATATTTGTAGAGGTTGAAGTGTAGAACAAGTTTGCTTAAGGAAGTTTTTGATTCTAGCAAGATTTGGTCTAGGATTTTGGAGGTTGAAATTTTGAAGGTTAGCAAAGGTTTTTGGATGAAGAAGGAATGAGTTTTGCTGCTGCTCTTCACTTGGCCGAGAATGATGATGAAAAAGATGTGATTAGGTGGGTTAAGTATATCTATTAAGGAGTGTTTTGATTGGTTGAAAAATAAAATATAATTTCTTTCCATTAAAAGGGTTTAAAATCAATGGCTAGGATTTGATCTTTCATCCAAGATGAAATCCTAGCCATTCACTTGGTATTCAAGTGGATATACTTCATTATTTGCAGATATTAACTAGTTTTGTGTTAGAAATCGAACACTGAAATTTCTACAAGCAAGTAAACAGTGTACCCGAGAAATCAAATATTGGCCGAAAAATAATTTCGGGTATGAAATCATTACTCCTACCTATTTCTAAACATAATCTTATAATTTCTCAATTTTGGACATCTCCGGGGCCCAATTCTAGGATTTCGGCTGTTCCGGCGGACCTGTGGGGCCTGTAAGACACTATTCACGTTTTTTTTTTTTTTTTTTTTTTTTTGCTTCCTTGAGTTAGTCTCATCATTTCCACATTTATCAACATCCTAAAATTCTCATTAATAAAGCTTCATTTAATTTCTAAAAAGAATAGGGTATTACATTACCACCCACCTTAATAAAAATTTTGTCCTCAAAATTTCATACCTGTAAACAACTCCAGATAATCTTTCTTCATGCTTGATTCTAGTTCCCATGTATATTCTTCATTTCCAGGTCCACCCCAAGCCACTTTTACAAGTTGCACAGATTTATTTCTAAGTTGCCTGACTTCTTTATCGATGATCTGAATAGGAGGGGCTTGAAATGTCAAGTCATCCCTTAACTGTATCGATTCGGGCTCAATAATGTGGTGTGGATCTGGATGATACATTCGAAGTTGAGACACATGGAAAACATTATGAAGGTTTGATAATTGTGGAGGTAAGGCTATTTGGTAAGCAGCTGACCCAATTCGTCGGAGAATTTGAAAAGGACCTATGAACCTGGGTGACAACTTTTTAACTCTAAGGGCTCTACCTACCTACTCCAGTAGTGGGCGTGACCTTCAAGAATACATGTTCTTCCTCTTGAAACTCTAAAGGTTTCCTTCGAGTGTCTGCGTAGCTCTTTTGACGATTTTGCGCAGTGCGAATTTTACTCCTGATCTTTTGGATCTGCTCCGTCGTTTGGTTAACAAGGTCGGGCCCCAACAATCCTGCCTCCCCTGAGTCATACCAACATAATGGAGATTGGCATTTTCTTCCATATAGTGCTTCATATGGGGCCATGCCAATGCTAGCGTGATGGCTATTATTATAAGCAAATTCAACCAATGGAAGTAACTTATCCCAACTTCCTTTTTGCTCAATCACGCACGCCCTTAACATGTCTTCCAGGGTTTGTATTGTTCGTTCTGTTTGTCCGTCAGTCTGGGGATGGTAGGCAGTACTTAAACAAAGTTTGGTTCCAAAGGCCTTTTGAAAAGCTCCCCAAAATCTCAAGTAAATCGGGATCTCTCAGAAACTATAGAAGAAGGAACACCGTGTAGCCTGACTATCTCTTGGATGTACAAAGAAGCTAACTTATCCAAAGGAAAATTAGCCTTAATGGGTAAGAAATGAGCAGACTTAGTCAATCTATCTACTATAACCCATATAGCATCATGACTTGACGATGTCCTTGGCAAACCCATTACAAAGTCCATCGAGATACTTTCCCACTTCCATTCTGGGATTTCCAAAGGTTGCAGGGTTCCAGCTGGTTTTTGGTGTTCTATTTTAACTTTTTGACAAGTTAAGCACTTCATGACAAAATCTTCTATGTCTTTCTTCATCCTTGGCCACCAAAACATTTTCTTGAGATCCGCATACATCTTACTAGTCCCTGGGTGTATAGTGAATTCACCCCTATGAGCTTCCTTTAAGATCTCATTTCTCAGATTGCCACTTGCAGGTACACATACCCTATCCATGTATCTCCATATACCTTGTTGATCTTGAGTAAATCCTGGCAACTCCTTTGTATGAAGTGATCTTAACATCTCTTGGAACTCTGGATTTTCGCGTTGTGCAGCCAAAATCCATCCTTTGAACTCACTTGTTACTTTTATCTGACCTAATACAACACCTTGAGGGGTTACAGACATATCTAGACTAAGCTTCCGAAAACTTTCCACTAACTCCGCCTCTTTAATCCTCAAGCATGCTACACTTAAGGATTTTCTGCTTAGGGCATCGGCAACAACATTTGCCTTGCCTGGATGGTAATTCAGACTAAAATCATAATCCTTGAGGAATTCCATCCATCTTCGTTGTCTCATGTTCAATTCTTTCTGGTCAAAGAGATATTTCAAGCTTTTGTGGTCCGAGAAAACATTGAACTGCACACCATAAAGGAGATGTCGCCAAATCTTTAGAGCAAAAACCACAGCTGCAAGTTCAAGGTCATGGGTGGGATAGTTGACTTCGTGGGGTTTCAACTGCCGAGAAGCGTAGGCGACCACTTTTCGATTTTGCATCAATACACATCCTAAACCCTTATTAGAAGCATCACAATAAACCTCAAAGGGTTCATGGGGGTTGGGTAATACTAATACTGGAGCCGTGGTCAACTTCTGTTTCAATTCCTGAAAACTATTGTCACACTCCGGTGTCCACTTGAATAGAGCATTCTTTCGGGTTAACTTAGTCAAAGGTAGGGCTATCTGAGAAAAACTCATAATAAAACGCCTATAGTATCCAGCTAACCCTAGGAAACTCCGAACCTCTGTCACCGTTGTAGGTCGTTCCCAATGGAGTACTGATTCCACTTTACTGGGATCTACGGAGATTCCCCCTCGTGATACCACATGACCTAAAAATCTAACCTCTTCCATCCAAAATTCACATTTTGACAACTTAGCATACAACTGCTCCCTCGGGATCTCAGAACACAACCCGAAGATGCTCAGCATGTTCTTCCTCCGTCCTTGAATAAATGAGTATATCATCTATGAAGACAACTACAAATTTATCCAAGTATGGTCGAAAGATTCGGTTCATATAATCCATAAATACTGCTGGAGCATTCGTTAGTCCAAAAGACATCACCCTATACTCGTAATGCCCATACCGAGTTCTAAAAGCAGTTTTGGAGATATCCTCCTCCCGAACTCGAATTTGGTGGTAGCCTGATCTAAGATCAATCTTTGAGAATATAGTTGCCCCTCTCAATTGATCCATAAGGTCATCAATCCTTGGCAAAGGATATTTGTTCTTCACCGTTACCTTGTTCAACTGCCTATAGTCCACACAAAGCCTCATACCCCCATCCTTTTTCTTTACCAGAAGAACAGGGGCTCCCCACGGAGAGGCACTTGGTCTAATGAAGTGCTTCCCTAATAATTCTTCAATTTGTGACTTTAATTCCTTCAACTCTAAAGGGGACATTCTATAAGGAGCAATTGAAATAGGACCCGCCCCTGGAACCAACTCAATGGAGAATTCAATCTCTCGTTCAGGAGGAAATTCGGGAATATCCTCTGGAAAGACATCTGGATATTCTCTAACCACTGGAATCTTACTTAATTCGTGGTCACCTTCAGTTTCACTGGCTGAGAGAAGAACATATTCCTGATGATCTATTTTGTTTGGGTTGGGTGTTACTAAGTCTAAATAAAAAGAAAAAGCAACCACAGGAATAGAAGGTAATGTAGAAAGAAATATAGGAGTTTTGTCTGGACAGTGCAAAAGAACATAATTAGATACTAACCAATCCATGCCTAAAATTACCTCTAAACCAGACAAAGGAAGACAAACTAAATTGGCAAGAAATTCCTAGCACCTATTTGAAGAGGAAGGCTCATACATGCATAACAAGTTCTAATAGGACTAGCAAGAGGAGTGGACACAAGGAGATCATAAGGTAATTCAGACACAGATAATTGTAATTTTTGTACACAGTCATAGGATATAAAAGAATGACTGGCGCCCGTATCATACAGTACATCCAGGATATTACCATTTATTTCACACTTACCTCGGATCAGATCGGTAGATTGAGAAGCTTCTTTGGCACTTATAGTAAAAACGCGTCCATGTTGTTTGTGGTCTAGAGGCGGGCTGCCGGCCTCTCTTGTCGGGACATTCAAATATTTTGTGTCCTGGCTTCCCACATCCAAAGCAAACAATTTGTGTTGCCCAGCAAGGCCGATTCCCATGATTCTTCCCACATTTAGGGCAATCTTTCCCTGCCTCAGGTCTTGAAAATTGAAGTTGTTTCCCTTTGTTGTTGTTGTTGTTATTGTTGGGTGGAAATCTTCTCCAGGGTTGGTTGATAGGCTTGAATCGAGGGCCTTGAGGTGCTAATCCCTTCTAGCATTGTTTTGGGCATGCTTGAAATTTATCAGCTTCTTGTTAGACTCCTCTGCACGTCGACATTTATTTACCAAAGTAGGATAGTCTCTGATCTCTAGGAGACTTACAGCTGCTTCTATATCTTCTCGTAGACCTCCTTCATATTTCATGCATTTCCAAGCTTCATCCGGATCACGCTGGTAAATTGTAGAAAACTTGCAGAGCTCTTCAAATTTAGCGGTGTACTTTGCTACACTCATAGGTCCTTGTTCAAGAACCATCAACTCCAACTCTTTTGCATTTTTCACAGTATAGGAAAATACTTGCAGAGAAGGCTTCCTTGAAAATGTCCCAAGTAACTTCAGTTTGGGAAGCTTCAAATAACCTCCTGGTGCCAACCCACCGCACTGCAGATCTGCTTCCAACATGTAGGTGGCAAAGCCACTTTTTGGGTCTCTGTGCAGGAGAACCGAGAAGATCTTCTCCATAGCCTTAACCCATTCCTCTGCCTTACTTGGGTTGAAGGCTCCTCGAAATGGCGGGGGAGTTGCCTTCCTGAACTCAGCAAACTTCTGATACTCTACATCAACCTCATTCCTTTGAAGGGCTATTGGTGGATTTTGCCTTTCGTTGCGATTCATTGCTCCATCATTCGGGTAGCAAATTGTAGCTTGTTCCCTCATGGCAGCCGCCATCTCACGGAAAGTATTCATCATGTCGGCATCATTTCTGCTCCACGCCTAGTTTGCCGATTCAAGTCATTGATTCCTATCACACCAAACAAAATATTGAGTTGATCAGGCTCAATACCAAGCTAAGTGTAGCAGTAACCCACAACATTCTAAATCAGCAATCATACATGTATATAAAATCATAATGTATGACAATTTCTAAGAAAGCATAGCCGGTCCAATCCTCAGGCTTATAGGATAGTCCGGCTCTGATACCATAATGTAACACCCTCCGAATTACCATATTTTACTCGAGTATCAACATAGTAATTCGAAAAGTATTACTTATATTCACAATCTATACTAGTCGAAAATAATTGAAATCAAATAATTCAAACACATAGATGGCCAAACTCGAATATACATATATAAACATCATTTCTAAGTTTGCAATGTGTACACCAGATCGATACTACATCGTTAACTTCTAAGCTCATCAGGAACTCAGTTCACAAAAGGAAGGAACACCTCCAGTATCTAATCTAACCTGCTCAAAGTTGAGGTCTAGCAAAAGTTTGTACAAACAGAAATAAACCCCACAACATTTAACCCGATAAATCTGCAGGTTAGAGGGTTACCAGTACTAAACTACCACTATATACATATCATGAGTCCCTGAAGATCTCACGTCCTACTAGATGAAACCGTTGGCTATCGGCATGATAGCCTCACCTCCGCCTGGGGCATCAGGACCCTCCGATGGGCTGAGTCTGAAGACGAGGATGAAGAGGGATCATCTGCTGGAGGGGGTGCTGGTGGTGCAGGTGGGACCTCAAATATCACTGGGTGTGCCAAGTGGAGAGGCACACCATCATAAGGGAAAGCAGGGTCAAAGTCAGCTGTAAATACTGATGTACTAAAAGAGCGGGGGAAAAACACATAGACATGAACTTGCGAGTAACCCACTACATACAGAGAGTCAAGAGCAGATCATAATGCCACACCCATCGTGGCGAGTCAAGGTAAAATACTAGTGACGGCATCTGCTGGATCTGGTTAACACCAAGTAAATGCAACCGTAGGGATGAGAATATTATAAAATCCTCGATGAGGGTATTCCCTCGTATAATGTGAAACACAATTGATAAGCTCATTCATGTGGGAATACTCATGCAAAACTATGTACAGCAATATCAAGGTATATACATCATGTAAAATCAAGTACAAGTATAATAATAATTCGTGCATTGTTATTTTTCTCATTAACATAGGGAAGGCTTAATCCCACATCAAGTGATGTCCGTAGTGGAATCACTCCACAAGAACTATTTACCATTAGGACATGAGCTCATTCCTATATGTCGATACGCCTACCGACTTATCAAATTCCCAGAAAGCTCTTACTTTTGTCTTTCCTGCTCAACCACATAAGCCTTGTCTCTATTTTCCCCATATGTTAAAAATTGCACAACTAAAAGTCATGTTAATTTTCTTTTCTTTTCCTTTATCCTCACACTAATCACATAATGTACTCCTCCTTTCAAAGGTCCGCTAAGATCACAGGTAGGCATACAATTATGTTGGAGTCTCATCCATATCTCATCAACATTTCTTTCAAACAAATAGCATGCATTAACATGATATATACTTGTATCTAAAGCCATTCTATCATTAGTTCAAGACATTCTTACCGTTTTCAGCATTCAACAGATTTATTACTCTAGAATTCAAAATTAATTTCCCTATCAAATAGCGAATTTAAGAGCCATAAAAATTCTCTATGACATGTTAATGTATCTAAAAGGCCCTGTACAAATTTCAAAACAAACGGTGTTCTCTAACCTTATCAAATAAACTTTTCCAATCTGGTGGTTAGAGACCACTTGTTCATGATTTAGATCAGGACTCTCATAATTTTCGACCCCACCAATTGATTAAATCAACTCAAAATAAAATTCACAGTTATAATTCAATGTGTTATCAGCTTCCCATAAAATTTTCAAAGAGTAAACCCATCGTTTACTATGATAATAAAATCACACAATTTTACTGCCTCAGCTTCAATATTTCAGGCAGCATAGTCACAACTTCGGTTCTTGAATTTTTAAACACAGAAAAAGTACCCAGAATAACCCCAAATTTTTAATAGAGACCCCCTAACATGGTAACTACATCCCATAAAATTTTCAACTGAATCTAAGATCTCTAGATATATCAGAAAATTCGACAAAATTTGCTGCTTGCTTCAAACCGGGATTTTCCAGTAACAATGTTCAAGAATCATGAATTTTTTTCAAGCAGAGAAAATCATTCACATGACCCAAGGAAAATCATGGGGTTGTCTTAGGATGTTACCTTCAACATATAATTTTTATAGCCCATAAAATGGAACACAATTGCACCAGAAAATTCGTCAACAAGTTCTGCCTTGTGGAAATCCGAAAATCCAGCAAACTAATTCCAAGTCTCTCTTGATGTAAATGATTTTTCCACCACACCAAACACTCCACCAAAATTCATACATCAATATCAACATATGATTAACCAATAAAATCAGAAATTTTGGGACAAAACCAATCAGAATTTTCAGAGGAAATTTTGAAACAAAAGAAGACAAATAAAACCCTACCCTTGGAAGCTAATGCTTCTTTAGCTTTTGTATACTTCAAGGTAGATTTTCTCCACCCCAAAACTCTTGAAACACACCTAGATCCTCCACTAATCAGTGCTGAGTGAGGTACTAAAGTGAGGTTTTGAAAGATCTAATCGGTTATATTTGTAGAGGTTGAAGTGTAGAACAAGTTTGCTTAAGGAAGTTTTTGATTCTAGCAAGATTTGGTCTAGGATTTTGGAGGTTGAAATTTTGAAGGTTAGCAAAGGTTTTTGGATGAAGAAGGAATGAGTTTTGCTGCTGCTCTTCACTTGGCCGAGGATGATGATGAAAAAGATGTGATTAGGTGGGTTAAGTATATCTATTAAGGAGTGTTTTGATTGGTTGAAAAATAAAATATAATTTCTTTCCATTAAAAGGGTTTAAAATCAATGGCTAGGATTTGATCTTTCATCCAAGATGAAATCCTAGCCATTCACTTGGTATTCAAGTGGATATACTTCATTATTTGCAGATATTAACTAGTTTTCGGTGTTAGAAATCGAACACTGAAATTTCTACAAACGGGCGAAACAGTGTACCCGAGAAATCAAATATTGGCCGAAAAATAATTTCGGGTATGAAATCATTACTCCTACCTATTTCTAAACATAATCTTATAATTTCTCAATTTTGGACATCTCCGGGGCCCAATTCTAGGATTTCGGCTGTTCCGGCGGACCTGTGGGGCCTGTAAGACACTATTCACGTTTTTTTTTTTTTTTTTTTTTTTGCTTCCTTGAGTTAGTCTCATCATTTCCACATTTATCAACATCCTAAAATTCTCATTAATAAAGCTTCATTTAATTTCTAAAAAGAATAGGGTATTACACAACATACTTTCAACTTCATATATGTTAGCTTAGAGTTACCAAAATCCAAAGATTCCTTCACAAAACTTGTTCTACACCTCAATACGTACAAATCTAACCGATTGAAATCTCAAATCCTCACCTTAATACCTCACTTCCCCACTGCCTAAGGAGGTTTTAGGACTGAAATTGGTGTCTTGAAGTGAAGGGAGATCACTTAGAACATCCTTTGAAGTATCAAGCTCAAAAGCTTTCAAAGTAGGGTTTTCTTTGGCCTTTTCCTCTCAAAATTTTTCTGAGCAATTCTTACTGGTTTGAATCTGAAATTTCTGGTTAATATGGTTGATATTATGTTTTTATTGATGTCTGAATTTTTCTGAAGTGTTTGGATGAGGTTAGAGAGATCATTTTGTCAAAAGATGTTGAGTGACACTTGCTGGATTTTCGGTTTTCTGACAGGCAGTGTGTGATCACGAATTTTCTGGGCTTGTTGTGGGCATTTTCTTGAACTTAAAAAAATATATGTTGGAGTTAACATCTTTAGCTAGTTCCACGAATTTTCTTGGGTTTTTATTTTGTGCCAAACTGCCTTAGAAAAATCAAGAACTGAAATTAAGCATATGCTGCCTGAAATGTTGAATCTGAAGCTGTGAACTTGTGACATTTTATTAACCTAGTAAATGATCGAATTATGAGCTGACATTTTTACAGGATATTAGAAACATGTTGAGTTTTTATCAGGATTTTTATTTAGAATTTTCTGGATTCAATTGCTAGGGTCAAAAATTATGAATTTTGGTTCTTGAGCTGAGGTTGGATGGTTTCTGACCACTAAAGTTTTAGAATTTTTTTAATATAGTTAGAGAACTCTAATTACCCTGAAATGTTTACAGGATCTTGGTAACACATTGAGGTGTCACTGAGAATTTTTATAGCATTTTAATTGATCATTTGGTATGAGAAATAAATTGTGCTACTTGAGTGAAAAATCTGCCAATGTGCTGAAGTTGTGATGATGCCTTGAATTAATGACCTAATGGCATTTGGTTCAAGTTGATGTGTATGAATGCATGCCATGAACTTCCAAGATTATGTTATGAGGAATGAATGAATAATATATATAGGTTTGAAGTATTATGAGATCAGAGAATTATTTTCATGCATATAGAAATGCGATGCATGTATATGTGGGCTTGAGGATAATGTATGTGCTAAGTGAACAATGAAGTCCCCTTTAGTATAAAAAGGGCACGAAGAGGTCCCTAATAGGGCATGAAGAGGTCCCCAATAGGGCACGAAAAAGTCCCTCTTTAGGGCACGAAAAAGTCCCCTTTATTATATGTCAAGGGCACGAAAAGATCATTGTAATTGCCATATGTATATGTATATCTTGTTAAATTATTGGTCTTGAAGGAATTCCTATGATGTTGAATGTTATGAAATACATGTTTTAAGTGATTGAATAATAAAAGAGACCCACTTCGGAAAGGTGATTTTATAATTTTAAAATGAACATTTGATATGTACATATTGCATGCTCACACTTTCTTAATAAACCGAAGTGGCTGGGGCGATGACGATGACAGTATGAATGTGTAATTGGGGAGTTACCCTATTGAGAATTGTATAATTCTCACCCCTATGTTTTTGTGTTCCCGTGTCGTCTCCAGGTTGACACAGAGGACCGAGGGACTGCTATGCAAAAGAACTCAGAAGTGCAATAGTGTAGTAGTTAATGCTTTTATTATGTTGTATTTAGTTGAATGAACATGTGTGTAAATATGTCAGAGAACAAAGGTGTGTTAAAGCTCATAGAAGAGCTTCCCTTATGTACTTAACTTTGTATTAAATAAATATTTTGGGTTTCCTTGTTATATATTTTAGTAGAATTATGACCTAGTTATCTCGCGAATCAATCAAAATGGCTATAGATATTTAAGAAATGTTCGCTAATTTATAAGTAACAACTCTCGAGCATGATGTCATGACTTAAGGATGATGCTATACTTGGGAGGATGTTACAGAAATGGCTGGGGACGACGACGATGACACTTGTGTTAGAGTCGGGAATCCCTACTGAGAATCTTAATAAGTTTCTCATCCCTTCTTCTTCTTCCGTGTCGTCTCTAGACGAGGATTACAACGAGGTTCGTGACTTCTTCTGAGACTCGTGCTTAAGGATCACACTAGCAGACGGGGCAGAGAGTCGCTGTGGGAGCATAGATAGCTTAGCTTTTGGGTTGACACCTATCTAACCTCATAGGTGGATAAGGATGACTTCACATATATGGGCATTTTTTGATGTAAATGATGGTACAATGATGTTAGTAGTCTATGTATCTATGAAGATGTGATGATATTATGATAGTTATGTGTAATACTATGTTTCATGATTATCAATGGTGTGGTTGCTTTTCTTGCACGTTATAGTTATGACGAACGTTAGGTTAGCGCACGGCTCGTATTTTGCTTTCAAGTTTCAAAAAGAAAAATTTATTCGTATTTTCCGCTAAGTATTTTAATAAAAGGTTGTAAGGAATGAGACTAAAAGAGTAATAGACTAATGATTAACCTAAATATGTTCTAGAGTATTGGGTTAAAAATTAGGATGTTACATGTAACGAAAGTTGCCTTGATTCTATATTGACATAATTGATGGACGAGATTATTAGGAGATGTTTTGATCAAAATAGAAAATTTAGCACTCAAAGTTACAGTTTAATATACAATTTGTGTATATATATGTACATCTAAGTGGGAGATTGTAAAATCTATGGACTTGTATGTATATAATTGTATATTGTGCTATTATAAAGTTTGGCCCAAATTAAAGTGATCTGATAAGGATAAGTTAATGGGCCCAAATCATCTCATTAAGTGTGGGCTTATTATGTATAGATACCATGATTACCCAGTTACTAATTTTATGATTAGCTGAATTAGAAACTAGGGTTAACAGAGATATAAAAGGCTATGGTTCCCAAGTTATACATACACATCTTTTCCTGACATCCCATCATTAGAGAAGAAAGCCGTTATCTCCAGCATACGTATCAACTTGTAAGGCCAAGAACCACAGACCCAAACTTCAGTCGTTTCCTATGGATTTAGGTACGCTTCCGCTATTAGCCTATTTGTTTTCTTGATGATTTAACATGGACGATCTTGGGATTATAAAGACTTTATTTTCTATCATCTTGTTCTTATGATGGTAAATTGCTCATATTAGAAGTCTAAACTTAAAACTTATGGCTGTATTTATTTCAAAGCCAATTTTTTATTTCGAATTTCAACCCCTCTTTCTAAACTCTTAATTTTTTTCATTTTTTTCAATGGGGTAATATATCTATATATTATATGATCCAAAATAGTACTTCCACCTGCCTAATGAATGTGGAAGTTCTACATATTTCTTTTGCTTGACACATGGATACATGTGTTGTGCTTTATTACCAAGATGAAAAGTTAATGTATTTCTTGTTTTTGGTACAAATATATTCCTATAACAACAATAGATGTGCTTACTTGTTCTTAGCTGAATTTATTTGCTCATATATTTCAAGTTTGCTATTTCTTGATTTAGGATACATGTTGGTTGATGATGTTCAATTTGTTTCTGCTACTGATTGATCAAATGGCTTGTTTTATGTTGTTGCAGGGGCCTTTAGTGCTATCAGTATTAAAACTGCTTGTGTACTTGCATTAGGTGGTGTCGATGTAGTTATAGGGATTAGAAACATCGCAATAGGGGGGATTAAGGATGCAATATTCTGGGATAACTCCATAGCTAAAACACCAAACAAATGTAATTTGTGTTTTGAAATAATTAATATGGAATCAAAATTTATCTTTATTGTAACACCCCGTTTTTCTCTAAACTTTTAAATGACCAAAATGCCCCTGGGGTCATTTTTACCTGAAACACGAGGACGACCGGCCTCGACCATCCTCACAAGGCTTTTATGATATATGAAGGGGATTATACGTTTATGAATGTTAACAAGGCAAAAAAATCTCATTTCTGAGGTTTCTATGTATAAATGACCAAAATACCCCTAACCTGATTTAAGGCGGTTTTAAGTTTTGACTCCGACTTGGACTTGTTCCGGAGATCAAAAATGATGTTTTAAGGCATGAACTATGTTGGTTTAAGTCCCGGAGGTCCCGGGCAACTTTTGGTAAAAATTATGATTTTACCCCCGCTTAGTGCATTTTACGCCTAACGAGTTACTTAACTCAAACCTAAGCAATATTAGGCTCTAATGAAAGGTTAATTAATTTCCTTAATTAATCTAGAGCTAAAATAATTATTTAAGATTGATTAGAACCTAAAATTGCTTAAGGAAATTTACAACTCAATTCTAATTCTTTTCTTTCTTTAAAGAAAAAGCAACTATGTATAGTATTTTCACTATTTACACTTCCATTCCCAAGAAAAAGTTGTCACACTTTAATCACTAGTCATAGGAGTTTGACTCCATCAAACCTACAAGGTTACTCTTAATCCAAGGTACTATGGTCCTAATTACCTACTTAGTTCACCTAAACACTTAGGCACACAACCTTAATTAGCAACCTAACCTTGTTTACTCCTAAACACTTCATTAGTACATGATTAAATTGAATGAAATCTTCCCTCCCTTGGCCTTATAATGTTCAGCCACTTTTGCCCCCAAAATTCAAAATAATGATATTTTATGTAGTCAATCAAGTTGTCCTTCAAAAGCCACCCTAAGACCTATTACCTATGACACCATGAATGACAACACAAGAGATTTTTCTTCCCTCATTCTTCCTCAAGAAGTTTCAGCCAACTTCTTTCCCTTCAATCTTTCATGATTCATTTGCCTATAAATACACAACACCACATAACTTCATTCCTTTGTTCACTTCTTGCAAAATCTCTATAAGTCTCAAGCTCTCTTACTTCTTTTTCTCTCAAGTTTCCAAGAGTTCTTCAAGCTCAAGCTCTTCCTTTCTTTTTCGAAAACCACAAGGTAGGGAACCTTTCTAAATATGTCTTTGATTTCTATGTTGAATCTTGTTGGGAAATTATGAAAGGTGGAACCTCCATGTTGCTTCTTTATTTTCGGTTTCTTCCTTTTCTTTTCCTTTGATTTTCGGCCTCAAGGCCTTGAACATGATAGCTTGATGATGAGTGCTCTCTAGAGGTGACCATGAGTTCATCTTACATGAGACCTCTAAAGCTTGAGTTTTTCTTAAAGAAAAGTTTCATCTTTTACAAGTTTAGTCAAGAATGAGGTTATGTTTCTCTTGAACATTTGAACTTCTCTTTTCTCCTTTATGATTCGGCCATGAAGGCCTTTGGCCCTTGGAAAAATGAAAGCTTGATGATGAGGGTGTTATGTTGGTGTTTGTCACTCAACAACCCCTAAAGCTTGAATTTTTCACAAGGAAAGTTTCATCCTTTTTCAAGGATAAGTAAAGGAGGAGTTTATGTTTCTCTTGAACACTTCTTGGACTTCCCTTTTTCTTTCATATTTTCGGCCATGAGAGTTTCTAAAGCTTGGAAAAATGAAAGCTTGATGATGAGGGTTTCATGTTGATGCTTGTCACATGAACAAACTCTAAAGCTTGAAACTTTAACCTTAAACCAAGTATGGTTTCGGTTTTGCTTTCTTCTTTAGCATGAACTTTGTTTTAATGTTAGTTTTGAAGGAAGCCTTGTACTCAATGATGAGGACTTGGGATGTTAATGTCATACATCATCAAGATCTTGGTCCCTAGAGTTTAAAAATGGTTCATTCTTCTTAATGAAGATTCAGCCATCTTCAAGTTTTTTAAAGGTTATGATTTATTTTAAGTATTCTAGCACTAGTAGTTCTCTTTTCTTGTGAGGATGAAGTTTGGGTTGGAACTATGTTCTTTTGAAAAGTCTTGCAAGAGCTCTAGACAAGATATAAAAGTAACTTGCATTCGCATTTACTTTATGCTTTGCATAGCACTTTTATTTTATATGCTATCACTAAACCCCAAGATAAAGAATGAACTTGCATAATGCACGTTTAAATTCCAAGTTTTGCATTTCATGTTATCTGTAACGCCCCATTTTTCTCTAAACTTTTAAATGACCAAAATGCCCCTGAGGTCATTTTTACCCGAAACACGAGAACGGCCGGCTTTGGCCATCCTCATAGGGTTCATATGTTATATGAAGGGGATTGTATGATTGTGAATGTCCAACGGAGCAGAAAAACCTCATTTCTGAGATTTCTGTGCACAAATGACCAAAATACCCCTAACTTGATTTAAGGCCGTTTTAAGTTTTGATTCCGACCCGGACTTATCCCGGAGATCAAAAATGATGTTTTAAGGCATGAACCATGTTGGTCTAAGTCCCGGAGGTCTTGGGCAACTTTTGGTAAAAATTACGATTTTACCTCTGCTTAGTGCATTTTAAGCCTAACGAGTTATTTAACTCAAACCTAAGCAATATTAGACTCTAATGAAAGGTTAATTAATTTTCTTAATTAATCTAAAGCTAAAATAATTATTTAAGGTTAATTAGAACCTAAAATTGCTTAGGAAAATTTGAAACTCAATTCTAATTCTTTCTTTTCTTTAAAGAAAAAGCAACTATGAATAGTATTTTCACTATTCACATTTCCTTTCAATGCTTTCTCTTCCAACAAAAGTTGTCATACATCAATCAAGGTTTTCAATTCATTTCTAAATTAAAAATATTTATGTCATTCAAATTTAAAAAGAATGAATTGTTTTTGTGGTCATTCAAGCTTTCAATCAAACTTTTCAAGACAACATGTCTTACACCACCTTACCTATGCTTTGGAAATTCAAGATTAGAAAATATTTTCTTCTTTTTTTTGATGTTGAATGCATGGTTCTTTCCACTCCTTTACAGCCCAAAATTTTATGATTTTATTCATTTAAAAGGTTTGGAAATAAGCTACATTGTTAGCCATACTTTAGGACATGCATAGCTAGACTTTTTACCATGCTTTGAATGACTAACACCATGCTTTGAACAAAGATATTTCCTCCCCCATGTGGCTGTAAAGTGGCCGAATTCTCCCCCCCCCCCCAAAAGGCCACCATCATTTTACTTCTCTATAAATAGGTAGCTTAGGGAACTTGAAGCACCTTTGTTCATTTTACTAAAGCTTAGAGTTTAGAGCACTTTGAGGTTTTCTCTCAAGCTTCCAAGAGTTCTTCAAGCTCAAGTTCTTCCTCTTCTTTTCACAAACCACAAGGTAGGGAACCTTTCTAAATATGTTTTTCATGTCTATGTTGAATCTTGTTGGGAAATGATGAAAGGTGGAACCTCCATGTTGCTTCTTCATTTTCGATTTCTTCCTTTTCTTTTCCTTTCATTTTTGGCCTCAAGGCCTTGAACATGATGGCTTGATGATGAGTGCTCTCTAGAAGTGACCATGAGTTCATCTCACATGAGGCCTCTAAAGCTTGAGTTTTTCTCAAAGAAAAGTTTCATCTTTTACAAGTTTAGTTGAACATGAGGTTATGTTTCTCTTGAATGTTTGAACTTCTCCTTTCTCCTTTAATGTTTCGGCCATGAGGGCCTCAACCCATGAGAAAAATGAAAGCTTGATGATGAGGTTGTTATGAGGGTGCTTGTCACTCAACAACCTCTAAAGCTTGAGTTTTCTTAAGAAAAGTTCATTATTTCCAAGTTTTACTCAAGAAATAGTTGTGTTTCTCTTGAACCTTTGAAAACTCCATCTCTTCTCTTTGAGGTTTCGGCCATGAAGGCCTTTGGAACTTAAAAAAAAATGGTAGCTTGATGATGAGGGCTTCATGTTGATGTATGTCACATGAACAAAACTCTAGAGCTTGAACTTAGTTCCTGGACCAAGTATGTTTTCGGTTTTGTTCCTTTATGTTTACCATGAGTTTGGTTTCGATGGATGTTTAAAGCATAGTAAAATACT
Organism: Dalbergia cochinchinensis; assembly: GCA_031216125.1. Lineage (NCBI taxonomy): Eukaryota > Viridiplantae > Streptophyta > Magnoliopsida > Fabales > Fabaceae > Dalbergia > Dalbergia cochinchinensis. Next base: position 30,472,064 of record CM062371.1, read on the forward strand.
CAATGATGAGGACTTGAGATGTTGGTGTTTGAATCATCAAGATCTTGGTCCCTAGAGTTTAAAAATGGTTTATTCTTCTTGATGAAGATTCGGCCATCTTCAAGTTTTTAAGGTCATGATTCATTTTAAGTATTCAAGCACTAGTAGTTTCCTTTTCTTGTGAGGATAAGGTTTGGGTTGGAATTATGTTCTTTTTAAAAGTCTTGCAAGAGCTCTAAACAAGATAAAAGTAACTTGCATTCACGTTTACTTTATGCTTTGCATAGCATGTTTATTTCGATGCTATCACTAAACCCCAAGATAAGGAATGAACTTGCATAATGCACGTTTAAATTCCAAGCTTCGCATTCCATGTTTATGTTTTAAGTCATCACTTAAGAACTTAAAGATGTAAAACGAGAGCTTGCATATCACCCAAAATAATCTCGAAGCCTTTCTATTTCGGCTTTAAAGTCGATTGTTGCTGGGCCTAGAGCACTAAAATAAAGAATGGAACTTGCATATTTACTTTGAGCCTTGCACATTTAATTTCAAGTTCTTGCATTTCATGTTTACTTTGAAGCTCTCACTTTACTTTCTAATGAAGAATAAAATGGAATGCATAGCATGTTTACTTTTATGCCATCACCTAAGAGACTAGAGCTCAAAGACTTGCCCATTTCATCTTGAGAAAAGTTGAATCAAGAGGTATTCTCTTGAAATGTATTCGGCCATGTGATGATGAAAGCTCTAGGATGAGTTTTTCATTTGTTACAAGAGCCTATAGTTTATGTTTCAAGTTTTTCCTAAACATAAGTGACATTTATAAGTATTTTGAGTATGTTCATATATTTAGGATTTTAACCATGAGTAAAATCAATGAGTTGCTGCCCCATGTATTTTATGAAAGTTCTTGACAAGTTAAATTGATTTCCAAGGTATTTTTGAAGTCCTAAAATTGTTCCAAGAGAAACTAGTTACCTATGTACATGAAAAAGAAAGTTTACACATGATTGGATGACTTACCAAATTCGGTTCTGCCATGATCATTTCCAGCACCTTAAATTATGTTTTGGGTGGTCTAAATATGTTTGAATACCTTACCAAGTATATGCTAATTGTTCTAGACATTTTAGAGCATGTTTGGTTACTTTAATTGCTTGAAATGTGAATTCTAGAACCCCATAGGTACAGAAAATATGAATTCTGTCCAGATTGATTAACATCCATAGAATCACATTATATGATGTCTAGATCAGTGAGAGTGACTCATAATTGGCTTAGGTATTAATTGTTGCATCATAGAAAAAGTCGGATGTGAGAAAGGGTTTAAAATGCATCTTCTAGAACACCGTAATTCATCTAATACAAGCTTACTGCCAAGGCTGTCCAGCCATGATTAATTAGGTTTTAGGACTTAATAAATCATGGTAATGAGGTTAATCAATCCCTTAGAGGTATAAGAAATTAATTTGAAAGTTTGAGGTTACCCAATTTAGGGTTTCTACCTTAAGGGATGATTATGTGCCTCCCATTTAATGATGAATTGATGTGTTAGCTCATGACGTATGTGGTGCCATGTGAACTATTACCCTTATGTGATGATCTGTTATCTCATGTTATTGCTTCTTTAAAAGAACCTTAGAGATGCTGAAGTGGTAATTATGTGTTATGCATTAATTATGTGGCATCTTAAAGTAACATGTTAAACTTAGGGTGACTTAAAATATGAGAATGTAATCCTTTGAAACCACCAAACTAAGGGTGGGGACAATGTGATTCTAGCCCCCTAAACTCGTACTTGAAGTCGGGAAGTTGACTTATCCCAAGGGATAAAAGTCTAGATACTAGTGACGACTAGTGTGGTATGAGCTCATAACCTAGAGATTTCTCAAAAGGGAGAAATATGAGGGCGGCCCCAGTTTAAGTGAAAGTTTTAATGTCACCTAAGTAACCAAGATAAATCACCATGTGCCAAGTACCAAGTGATATGATTTATGTTCTAGGATCCAAGTTATATGATAAAAGGAATGGATCTCGGAGATTGAGACTTTAGAAAACTCATAATTGAATCAATATATGTCCATGGTTTTATAAATAACCCGAGATACCTGGAGACGTAAATGATGACACCTAGGATAGGAGGAGAACCCTACTGAGTTTCTTTAGTAAGAATCTCACTCCCTTTATCTCTTTCTTTCCATTACGTCTTCAGAGCGAGATGGCGACGTTCGTACTGTTCGTTGACACACCCCGGTGGGAGGTCCACCATGACTCAGAGCATGGGTCATTCCATTTTGAGGGCCGATGTACTGTGTGCATCTTCATGTTCTTGGGACGGCCATTTGCACACCCCGTATATAATTATCGCTTCTCCCCAACATCTCCCTATGGTGACCCCACGATTTTTGAGCGTGCACGGCCACGACATGAGAGGAACCTATGGACCCACTCTGCCGGTTCAGCTGACATACCGGAGTATGTGCCACTATCACAGCACTCGGAAGAGGACCCTGTAGAGGACTCCCCCATGGACCATGAGTACTCTGCCCCCACTCTGCCTAGGCAACCGATGGGCAGCGAGGAGACAGTCACTCAGCGTCGGAGGGCTTCGGTGCCCGGACCACGACCTCGGCGTGGACGACACGTTCAGTCACAGGGCATGCCTACACCCGCCGAGCTCCGCCCGTGGATTGGCTACGTTCCTCCGTACCCGTGATTCTGCCGTAGAGATTAGAGGGTAGCCCTTAGTGCACGCACGACACGTAGTATGGATGAAACCTCTTTTGTGTTGAGGTTATCCATCTTAGGTTGCACGTGGGTAGGGATGTTTCTTTCTAGTCCATTTCCATGTATTCTGTATTTCCGTTGTATTCCTGTTTATTATGTACTTGAAGAGTCCTACCCCGTAGGGTAGGCATATTATATATGAAGTATTTCAGTTATGATGATGTTATAATTCGAAGCCACTTCTATGTTTATATTTCTGCACTTTATGATACCGACCCGGTAAGATACGCGCGGCTTCTATTTTAAGTAATGTTTTGAAAAAAATTGGCTCGTATTTTCGTTAAGATATTTTTCCAAGAAAAAGAACCATGACAGTAAGTAATGACTAATATTTGGCCTAAGTACGTACTAGTAGTATTGGGTCAAATATTAGGGTGTTACATTATCTTTCAAGCCATCACTAAATTCAAAGACTAAAAATGAAGGTGCATCTCATATTTATTTTGAGCTATCACCTTACTTTCTAATGGACTATAAAAATGGAGTGCATAGCACGTTTACTTTTATGCCATCACCTAAAATTACTAGAGCTCAAAGACTTGCCCATTTCATCTTGAGAAAAGTTAAATCAAGAAGGCATCTTCTTGAAATGTATTCGGCCATGTGATGATGAAAGCTCTAGGATGAGTTTTCATTAGTTACAAGAGCCTATAGTTTATCTTTTAAGTTTTTCCTAAACATAAATGATACTTAAAAGTATTTTGAGTATGTTCTTCTAATTAGGATTTCAACCATGAGAAAAATTAAAGAGCTGCTGCCCCATGTATCTTATAAGAGTTCTTGACAAGATAAATTGATTTCTAAGATGTTTTTGAAGTCCTAAAATTGTTCCAAGAGAAACTAGCTACCTATGTACATTAAAAAAAGAAGTTTATACATGATTTAATGACTAACCATTTTTGGTTCTGCCATGTTCATTTCCAGCACCTTAAATCATGTTTTGGGTGGTCTAAATATGTTTAAATACCTTGCCAAGTAGATGATAATTGTTCTAGATATTTTGGAGCATGCTTAGTTACTTGAATTGCTTGAAATGTGAATTCTGTCCCAGCATTATTGACACCCATAGAATCACATTATATGATGTTTAGATTAGTGAGAGTGACTCATAATTGGCTTAGGTATTAATTGTTGCATCATAGAAAAAGTCGGATGTGAGAAAGGGTTTAAAATGCATCTTTTAGAACACCGTAATTCATCTAACTTAAGCTTACTGCCAATGCTGTTCAGCCATGATTAATTAGGTTTTAGGACTTAATAAATTATGGTAATGAGGTTAATCAATCCCTTAGGGGTATACGAAAATAATTTAGAAGTTTGAGATTACCCGATTGAGGGTTTTCACTCTTACGGGAAAGGTTTAAGCATTACACTATGAATGATGATGCTATGTGAACTATTATTCCTAAATGATAGTTTTATTATTGCATGTGATTGTTCTTTGAGAACTTAGAGATGCCTATGTTGTAATAAAAGATATGTGACATGCATGAAACTATGTGGCATCTCAATAAAACATGCTAAGACTTAAGGTGACTTAAACCATGTGAAAATGATCCTTGAACCACCAAACCAAAGGGTGGGGAATAAGGTGATTCTAGCCCCCTAGACCCATACTTTATGTCAGGACCTTTAACTTATCAAAAGGGATAAGTCTATGTGCTAGTGACGACTAGCGTGGTATGAGCTCATGACCTACAAGTTTCTCCAAAGGGAGATCAGTTAGGGTGGCCCCAGGAAGAAAATGATGAGGTTCTAATGTCACCTAAAGTAACCAAGATATGTACCATGTACCATGTTCTAAGAACCATGATATAAGAAACCATGAATTTATGGGTTTATGTGCTATAAGCCATGATATAAGAAACCACAAATTTATGAGTTTATGTGCCACGACCCATGATATAAGAAACCATGTTTTATGATTTGAGTTTCATGATTTATAGACTATGTTACCAAGAGGTTTTCGTAATTAAAAGGAACGGGCCTTGGAAGTTAACATTTTCGAACTTCATAATTGAACCATTACATGCCCACGTTTTTACTAAGAAACTGAGGTCCCTGGAGACGTATATGATGACACTTAGATATGAGGAAAAACCCTACGAAGTTTCTTTAGTAAGAAATCTCACTCCCTCTATCTCTTTCTTTCCATTACGTCTCTAGATTCAGATGGCGACACTCGTACTCTACGTTGAGACACCCACATGGAAGTACCACTATGATCCGGAGCACGGATCGTACCATTTTGAAGGCCGCTGCACGGTTCGCGTCTTTATGTTTCCCGAACGGCCATTCACCCATCCTGTAGATAGTTACCTTTTCTCCCCAATGTCGCCCTATGGCGACGACATGATTTTTGAGCGTGCTCGCACACGCAATGAGAGGATCCTTCGGACTTACACCGCAGGCTCGGGTGCCATACCCGAATATATACCCTGCTCGCAGCATTCGGAGGAGCCACCTGCCCCTATGTACGAGGAGGACTCTGCCCCCACTCCCCCACGCAGCCGCCAGGCAATGAGGAGACGGTTACTCACCACTGAGGGCTCTGATGCCCGAGATGCGACTCCCAAAGACGGAGGATGTGTCCGAGTGCCCACTCGACGCCGCCGCTCGTGCGGATCGACTACGTCCCACCTTACCCGTGACTGTAGCCGTATGGTTTAGAGGGTAGTCCTTAGTGCACACACGTCATGTAGATAAGATAAACCTTCTTTTGTGTTGAGGTTATCCATTTCAGATGCACTTGGGTGTGGGTATTCTCTTGCATGTAGCGTTTATGCTTCCATGTATTTCCTTCTTTTCAGTTGTATTGCACTTTATGTATCGAACAGTCCCGCCGCTATTGGTGGGCATCTTAAGTATTAATGCATGAGGTATTTCAGTATATGTATTCATGATGCTGTGGATGGAGCCTTTTATGTGTTTATATTTCCGCACTTTACAATATCATTTGAATTACATTATACATGGCTCATATTTTATCAAGGTTTTGTTACAAAAAAAAAAAATGGCTCATATTTTCAGTAAGTAATTTCAAAGGTAATAGAACTAAAGCAAGAAGTAACGACTAATATTTGGCCTCAGTACATACTAGTAGTATTGGGTTGAATATTAGGGTGTTACATTTACTATTGGGGTGAATGTAAGATCTTAAATTGTTAAATTCTCATAAGAAAATCATTTGGTGGTCTAGGCCATTTAAGGCCTTTTAGTGGGCCAACTCATACGTGGGCTAGGGATAGCTCTTATATATATATATACATATATATTAATTTACTAGTTAATACAACAATGTTTTTTTCCTATTGGTCCATGTTATTTCGCTTATGAATAAGTGAATATATATTGGGAAGTGACAATATATCTTATTGTTTAGAATAGATTGCTTTGTCTCTTCCTATTGCTTTGTAAAATCCTACTATTGTTGCTTTATTTGCATGAGTTCATGTTAGATACTTCTTATCTTTATGTAAATTGAACTTGTCTTATGTCGTAGACTATTTTGGGATTATTTGTTCATGCAATGTTTGATCTTGTCATTTCTTGCTATTAGGAAATGCTAAGTTACTTGCAATTTATTTTGATCTAGTTAAGATAGTCTTTCTTGTCTGATCATTTAACTGAACATGTAACACCTCGATTTTTCTGTCTGAGTAAAAATGACTAAAATACCCTTGAGGTCATTTTTCACCCGGAATTCGAGGATAGCCGACCCGACAGTCCTCGAAGGGTTAACTCAATGTTCGAAGGGGAGTGTATATGAATGAATGTTAATAGACCAAAAGAATCTCTTTTTCTGAGTTTTCAGGACAAATGACCAAAATACCCCTATAGCATTTTTATACGAGTATAAGTGTTGTTTGAGCCCGGAAAATTCATAAAAGGTTTAAAATGATGTTTTTATGAGTCTGGGCATGTCTATTTAAGTCCTAGTGGTCTCGGGCAGTTTTTGTGCAAAATTATGATTTTGCCCCTTGGATAGTGATTCTAAGCTTAATGACAGAATTAAGCAAACCTAAGCAATACTAGGCTCTAATCAAAGATTAATTAATTTCCATAATTAATTTAGAGTCAAAATAATTTAATAAAGTTAATTAGAACCTAATATTGCTTAGATTAAACTGAAATCTCTTTCTTTAAAAAAAAAAGACTCAAGATTCCAAGTCATGGAATCTTGAATAGTGTTTATTTTCTCCAATTCCTTAAATTACGGAATTGTGTCTATAATTGTTTACAATTTAAAATGAGTTTTAATCTCACTAATGAAGCAAGAACACTCCCTAAATTATGTCTTGATACCCTTAATCACCTAATTAGTTACCTAAAAACTTACTTAGCAACTCCTAATCTTAAGCCTAATCTAAGATACACCTAAACACATCACTAAACCACAATCAAATGAAAGAAACCTCTCCTCCGTCACTCAAAGAAACCAGCGCCATTCCTCCGTCTGTTATCCATCACATGTTTGAATTCCTACACTCAAAAGCCATGCTTTGAGCCATACCCACCTTACCTCCAATCATACCTCCAACCATGCTTCACCATACTTCAAAGAACAAACCTCTCACCTCATGGAACATGAGGTTTGGCCGTGGCATACCCTCCCTCCATTCATCCTCCATTTGTTTCATTTCCTTATAAATACACATGCAAATGAACTTGTAAGAACCTTTAGATCATTTGCTAAGCTTTGAGTTTTCAAGAGAAACTTCAAGTTCTTCCTTTTCCTCTCAAGAGTTCAAGAGTTCTTTTTCTCAACTTCTTCATCTTCTTCATCTACATTAAAGAGCTACCTCCTCATAGCATCAAACCACCTTACAAACACCAAAGATCAATCATCAAACATATAACCTTTCATCCTCAAAAACCAAGCTCACACAAAAGCACTTCCTTTCCTTTTTCCTCACCTTGGCTGAATTCTTCCTCACCTTGGAAGAACATTTTCTTCTCATTCTTACCTTCAAAGAACTGAGTTTTCACTTTCTTCATTTGGTAAGAGCTTGTTCTAAAATCATTCCTTTACTTGGATATGCTTTGTTCTTAGATTAAAATATTGTTTTGATGAACTTTCTTGGGTTTTCCTTTTCGGTTTCTCTTTCTTCTTCCTTTTTCATTTCGGCCTTCAAGGCCTACACTACTTCCCATGATGGCTTGATGATGAGTGTCTCTAGATGATGACTTGAGCTCATCACAATGAAGCCTCTAAAGCTTGAGTTTTGCTTTCTTAAAGTTTTATTAAAAATGCTACTTAGCTCACTAATGATTTTACCTTAAAGAAAATGATCACACGGTTTTCAAAAAGCCCAATGCCTACCCTTTTCAACTTTAAAGTTGGCCGGCATGTTCTAGAGTTTACTCTAGATAGGAGCTTTTGGGCATAAAACAAAGAATATGGTGTGTAACACCCTAGTAATTAACCAGATACACCTAGGTTGAATCTGATTAATGACTAGACTTTACTCCTTGCTTTGGTTCTTTCTTCATAATTTGAAAATACTTAGTGAAATTACGAGCCATTTTTTTTTTTTAAACACATAATTGAAAACATGAGCCGAGTACAACGTGAACGAGTAAGCGGGGTATAATAAGACGTTTAAGAATATATCACATCATATCACTTAGGCTCCATTATATAACATTCATAAGCACATTATAGCATATATTTACATACAATAACCTCACTCAAAGGGTGGGTTATGTTCATACATCATTATCTTATGCAAACCCATAAAAGAAAATATACTTAAGGAAATACATGCCCCTAAACTAGATAACTCCATAAGCCGGGAAGGTTATCCTAAAACTAGGGTGCATGATCACACATAAATCTACTAAGAACCTTCTATGGCCACGTCCCGAAATGGGGAATAAATCCGATCCATCGATGAGCTCCCTCGGACGGGACACACGAGATGCACCAGTCGGAGTCGCATGGACGGCCTTCTCGCTAACCTCGGCTGAACAACTGTTTCCTCACTACCCTCTCTTACACGTGTGGGAGTAGGAGCAGAGCTCTCAGAATATACATGAGTAGGAGTGTCCTCTGAAGGATCAGTTTGAGAATATCTCGTCTCGGAACATACTGAAATCCATGGACAGCAGAGATGAAGCGGGATAAGAACGTAACATCCTTTCATCAAGTGGACGTGCATGTTCGAAAACCATTTCATCGCCATAGGGAGAAGTAGGAGAAAATCGATAACTAGGGACAGGATGTGCAAATGGGCGGCCTATGTAAATAAAAACACGAATCACAAGACTCCTTCAAAATGATACGAGCGATGCAGGATCATAGTGGAATTCCCAAGTAGGGGTATCAACGAACAGGACGAATGTCGCCATTTGAATCTGGAGACAATGACGGAAATAAAGAAAAGGGAGTGAGAATCTTGCTAAAGAATTCTCAGTAGGGTACCTCCTTCTACTGTGTCATCATCAAAGTCCCCAGGAACCTCGGGATTATTCTAAAATAGTGAGCATGCAAAGATTCATTTTAAGTTCGGACAAATACTTAACCGAGGTTCATCAATTTTTAATCATCTGTCTTATAATGCATCTTATTCTTAACATGTCATATTTACAATGAACATTTCCTTTATCATTACATCATATTCCTCATCATCATTATCAAAATAACATGCATAAAAGAACGTCATATAATATTAGCTACACATGGACACAGTGCACATATTTCATTTCTTTAGTGCCTTTGATGACTTAAAATCTTATCATCATCATTATTTTCCTTGGGCCACCCTATACTCCACCCTTTTGGGAGTAATTTAGGTTATGAGCTCATATTTTACTAGTCGTCACTAGCATATACTTATCCCTTTTGATAAGCTAAAGTCCCGACTCTACCCTTTTGAGAGAACGGGTTAGGGGCTAAAATCACCTTTTCACCACCTATAGTCCGATGGTTGCAAAGGATCATTTTCTTATAAGTTTAAGTCATCATTAAATCTTTGCATGTTATATCATAATACAATTCATAAACATCATAACATTTTCTCATTTATAGTCTTAAGCTAGAATAATATATATCAACTGTAATCATGCATATGGGAGATTCCCAGAAAGAGAGGTGGGTCACAATGGACACGCTTAAATACCAAGTCTTTCCTTAGCCGTAACCTTTCCAAATTACACTTTTACAATGATACACTTTCTTTTAGCAACAAAGGTAAATTTTACATAATAAAGAACATTTCATGTACAAGCATTCTCATTATTTGCAACAGCAACTATAACATGCAAGCCAGAAATCATTCAATGATATCAAGTACTTAATAAGCATCCAATCCTTACATAGAATTATCAATTATAGAACTAATTAGTTACTAAACCAATTATGAATCATTCTCTTAACAATAAACCATAATTATCACAACTTCAATCATATCAAATCATTATCACACATTGATACTAAACTCAGATCGCTGGCGAATCATGAACCTCATGCAATTACATAGAATCATATTTTAAGTGCATATAAAATACTAGTTCCCGTAAAATCCTTGCAAAGCCTTAAAACTCATTTAGAAACTAGTTCTTTTGTCAAATTTGGGAGGATCTTCACAATTAAAATTCTCACTTAAGATAAAAGGAGTAAGTCTTGAGCTTTAGAGATTTAGGTGACATCTTAGAATTATAAACATGCTATGCAACCTTATTTTAATCTTATCTTTATAAGGTGATAGCTTGGAATTATAAACATGATATGCAATTCCATTTCTTTATCTTTAAGATTTAAGGTGATGACTTAAAAATTAAACATGATGCAAGAACTTGAAATATAAACATGATACAAGAAACTGAGCGGCGGTAATCCGCACAGGACCAAGAGAGGGAGAAGAAAATATTAAGAAACCTGAGCGGCGGTAGTCCGCACAGGACGATAGAGGAGAAGAGAATATTAAGAAACCGGAGGCGGTAGTCCGCACAGGACCAGAGAGAGCGAGAGGAGAATATTATTATTACATCTTTTTAAGCTCCAATCTCAAGACTTTTTAAAGAATAAATTCTTTAACTCCAATAATCATATTTCTTTGCTTGTGATACATGGGCAAGTCTTTGAGCTCTAGGATCTTTAGGTGATGGCATAAAATAAACATGTCATGCGTTGATTCTTTTAGCCATTATAAAATATAGTGAGAGCATAAATTAAATATGAGATGCAACCTCTTTATTATCTTGAAAGATTAAGTGATGACTTGAAACATAAACATGAGATACAAGCTTGGAATTTAAACATGAGAAATGCAAGTTCATTTATTCATTCTTGAAAATTTAGTGATGACATAGAAGGTAAACATGGTTATGCAAAGCATAAACTTAATCATGGATGCAAATTCATTTTGTTTCTTTACTAGAGCTCCTTCAAGACTTTAAAAGAATTATAAATTCAACCCAATACATATCTTAACAAGAAATAAAACATAAAAGGAAAAATACATCTTTCAAGTTCTAAACTAAAAATCTTTGTTTTAGCATCATAAAGCATTATTCTTTAAAGTTTTGCATCAAGTGGAATTTTCAAGCTTTAGAGGCCTAACTTGTGATGGATTTACAACCCACCCTCAAGGTCCTCATCATCAAGCCATCATCTTAGTTCCACCTAGGCCATATGGTTGAATTGGTTAAAGAAAAATTGAAGAGGAAAGCCAAAATGAAAAGCTAAAGCAAGTTCATAATTTCATCATTTTGAGCTAAAAACACAACTCCTCAAAGCATAGAAATAAATTTAGAAACTACTCCCTACCTAATCTGAGTTGAAGAAGAGGAAGAGAACTTGGTTTCTTGAAGTGAAATGAAACAAAATCTCTTTGAAAAATTGAAGAAAGAATTCAGCCAAAGAGGAGGAAGAAAGAAAGTTTTGGTGCTCCTAAAAACTAGTTATGAACCAAGCATTCCAAGACCACTCAAGCAAGCCTATTTATAGAAGATTTTGAGGCTTCTAATTGGCCAAAATGATGAGGTAGTGGACGGAATTTTGCAGGAGAAATAAGGGAGGAAAAATCATTTTAGACAAAGTTGTATGAAATTAAGGAATTATGTCTCATATGGTGACATTTTGGCATTTTGTTTTAGTGCAACTTTTGGCAATAATTCAGCTGCATAATGGCATCAATAATTTCGTCCATTACAGCCCAAAGAAGTGAAATTTGTGTGTTCCATGCATTATTTAGGTGTAGGCAAGGTATTCATGTAATTTAGAGAATTTACGGTTAAGGGTTTAAGTGAATTAGTAAGCAATTTGGGTGTTTTTGAGCAATTTTGGGTTCTAATCAATCTAAATACATAATTTTGACTCTAGATTAATATTTAGAATTTAATAAGCTTTAATTTGAGCCTAATATTGCTTAGGTTTCAGATATCTAATCAAAAATCCCGAAATTGCAAAAGCGCCAAAAATAGGGGCAAAATCGTACTTTCACTTAAAAATTGCCCGAGGCCACCCGAGCTTAACCAATGGTTAATCATGGCTTAAAAACACATTTTAAAACATTTTAGTGAGGTTCAGGCTCAGTCGGCACGCACATCGGAGTTAAAACAGCCGCAGGGGCGTTTTGGTCATTTCACGCGTCGGAACTCAAAATTGAGATCCTTCTGCTCTATTAACACACATAACACAAACAATCCCTTATTATCCTCAAAATATCCCCTTGAGAATAGGTGGGGCCCACGATCCTCATTTTCTGAGTAAAATAACTTCAGGGGCATTTTGGTCATTTTATACGTATAGAAATTCGGGATTTGCGACTCTCGCATGAATCGTTCCTAACCTCTCTTCTAATGTTATATTCCTTTATTGAGGATTGTTCGGCCTCAAATATTATGTAATAATTACCTACGATAATTCGGTAATTGAGTAATTTCTAATGACAGTAAAAATTACAGTAAAAATTGGGGCATTACATTACTCCCCTCCTTAAAAGAATTTCGCCCCGGAAATTCGTTACCTGAGAACAACTCGGGGTATTGTGCTTTCATGTTTGCTTCCAGCTCCCATGTAAGTTCTTCGGTTTCACCCTGTCCCCATGCTACTTTGACCAGGGGTACAGCCTTGTTCCTTAACTGCTAACTCCCTGGTCGACGATTCTCGTGGGTAGTAAGTTAAATGTCAGGTTATCTCTTAATTGTACATGTTCTGGCTCTAGTACATGACTCAGGTCAGATTGATACTTTCTTAACTGAGAGACATGGAAAACATCATGAAGGTTGGATAGACTCGGGGGTAGGGCTATACGGTGAGCTGCTGTGTCCTACTTTGGTAAGGATTTCAAACGGACCAAGAAATCTGGGGCTCAATTTTTTTACTTTTATTGCTCGGCCTATGCCTGTGGTGGGGGTGATCCTTAGGAACACGTGGTCCCCTTCTTGAAAATCTAGCGGTTTTCGCCACTTGTCCGCATAGTTTTTCTGTCGACTTTGAGCAGTAAGAATCTTATCCCTAATCTTCTTGATTTGTTCTGTTGTTTCCCTCACAATATCAGGTCCGAATAAACTTTGCTCTCCGGGTTCATACCAACATAAGGGAGATTGACATTTCCGTCCATAGAGGGCCTTATACGGTGCCATACCGATACTCGCATGATAACTGTTGTTATATGCAAATTCAATCAATGGCAGGTACTTATCCCAACTTCCCCTTTGATCTAAAACACATGCCCTTAACATATCCTCCAAGGTTTGGATAGTTCTTTCAGATTGACCGTCTGTTTGGGGGTGATAGGCCGTGCTTAGACACAGCTTTGAACCAAATGCCTTTTGAAAGGCTCCCCAAAATCGTGACGTAAACCGCGGATCCCGGTCCGAGATTATCGTCGACGGCACCCCATGTAACCTTACTATCTCCTGAATATATAATTGTGCTAACCTATCCAAGGAATAAGTCACCTTAATAGGTAAAGTGGGCTGACTTCGTCAATCAATCCACGATTACCCATAAGGTATCATGATTCATTTGGGTCCTCGGGAATCCAGCCACAAAATCCATGGAGATACTATCCCACTTCCACTCAGGGATCGACAAAGGTTGCAGCATCCCAGAGGGTTTTTGGTGTTCAATCTTCACCTTTTGACACACCAAGCACTTACTCACCCATGTGCACACATCTTTCTTCATTCCAGGCCACCGAACATCTTCTTCAAATCTTGATACATCTTGGTGGCACCAGGATGAAGGGTAAAATGGCTCTTATGGGCTTCCTCCAAAATATCCTTTCGGAGGCCACCACTAGCAGGTACACATATTCGACCTTTAAACCTCCACAAATCGTCCATTCCTTGGGTAAAACCTATCAACTTTCCTGCCTTCACTGGCCCTAAACTCTCTTGAAACTCGCATCATCCCCTTGAGCTTGAACAATCCTTTCTTTGAACTCACTTGTCACTCTAAGATGACAAGCTCTGATGCCCTTAGTGGTCAAAGTCATTCCTAGGTTTAAGTCCCTAAATTGCTCAATCAATTCAACCTCATTCACCATCAAACGGGACACTTGTAAGGACTTCCTACTCAAAGCATCTGCTACTACATTAGCTTTACCAGGATGGTAATTCAATCCAAAATCATAATCTTTCAAGAACTCCATCCATCGCCTTTGCCTCATGTTTAGCTCTTTTTGATCAAAGAGATATTTCAAACTCTTGTGATCGGAAAACACCTCAAACTTAACTCCATATAAATGGTGTCTCCAAATCTTTAGAGCAAACACGACGGCAGCCTAACTCAAGGTCATGGGTAGGGTAGTTTGCCTCATGTGGCTTGAGTTGTCTTGATGCATAGGCCACCACTTGCCTATCTTGCATCAATACACAACCTAAACCCATTTTTGAAGCATCACAATACACCTCGAAAGGCACATTGGGGTCGGGTAACACTAAAACAGGGGTAGAGGTTAGCTTGTGTTTTAACTCTTGAAAGCTCTTTTCACACTCCGGGGTCCATGAAAAAGGGGTGTTCTTCCTAGTCAGCCTGGTCAAAGGTAGGGAAATCTGGGAAAATCCCTTGATAAATCGACGGTAATAACCGGCTAAACCTAAAAAGCTCCTTACTTGATTCTGATGGTTGGTCTTTCCCGCTTTACTACCGCTTCTACCTTACTAGGATCTACCAATTCCTTTCTTAGATACTACATGCCCTAAAAATTGCACCTTATCCAACCAAAACTCACACTTGGAAATCTTGGCATATAGTTTCTTTTCCTTCAAGATCTCCAAGATTATGGTCGTGGCATTCATGCTCTTCATGGGTCTTAGAATATATGAGAATGTCATCTATAAAGACAACTACAAACTGATCTAAATAGGGCCGAAAGATCCTATTCATGTAATCCATAAAAATAGCTGGAGCATTGGTTAACCCAAAGGACATTACTGCAAACTCAAAATGGCCGTATCGAGTGCGAAAGGCCGCTTTAGGTATGTCTTCATCTCTCACTCTAATTTGATGGTAGCCTGACCTCAAATCTATCTTAGAAAACACTACCGCACCTTTTAGTTGGTCCATCAAATCATCGATCCTAGGCAGAGGATACTTGTTTTTCACCGTTACTTTATTCAACTGCCGATAATCTACACACATCCTCATACTCCCATCCTTTTTCTTTACAAACAACACAGGGCTCCCAAGGTGATGCACTAGGCCTAACAAACTTTTTCTCCAATAAATCTTCCAATTGAGTTTTTAACTCGGTCAATTCTAATGGGGACATCCTGTATGGGGCTATGGATATAGGTCCCGCACCCTAAGCAATTCTATGGAAAACTCTATCTCTCTCTTGGGGAAACTGCAGTATCTCATCTGGAAATACTTCAGGATAATTTCTTACTATTGGTATCTCATCGATACTTTGCTCAAAGTCTACATCACTAGCGGCTAAGAAAATGTAACCTTTACTCTCACCCTTACCACAATCCATTTCCCACAAATAGCTTATGTAAAGACTTATGGGTTTCTTAGGTTCAATAGGAACAGGAAGAAAAGTGATGGTTTTCTCATAACAGCTTAACAAAGACACGGTTGGCCTCAAGCCAATCCATGCCAAGAATCACATCTAAACCTCGCATGGGTAAGCAAATAAGATCTAAAACAAAGGATCTATTATCTATAATAAAACTACAATCTAAACAACATTTACAAGTCCTAACGGGTTTTCCAATGGGTAGAAACAATAAGGTCAAAAGGAAGCTCAGTCATAGGTAAATTAAGGCTTTTAACACATGAATGGGAGATAAAAGAATGAGAAGCGCCAGAATCATATAGTACAATTAAGTCTTTACCATGCATATTACCCTTACCTTCCACGAGATTTCGTGACTTCGTTGTTTCTTCAAAGATTAACAATAAATACCCTTCCCTGGTATTGCGGCTTGGGATTGGGGTTGGCGGGTTTCTTTCCGTGCATTCTCGGGAGTAATGACCTGGTTTTCCACACCGATAGCACACGCTTGTTCCGCTCGACATGGCATGCTCCCATGATTCTTGCCGCACTTGGGACATTCCATGGATGGCGCAGCCGTGGAGGTACTTCTTTGGACCTCTTTGTGGTGCTTTCCTTTATTGTTGTTATTGTTGTTGTTGTGATTGTTCTGGGGTTATTGTTGTAGCGGTTGTTATTATAGCGATTGTTGTTGTTTGGCCTTCCTTGTTGAAAATTTCTTTGTGTCCCTTGTGGTCTTGATTGAGGGGAAATGGAGGTCGACTCGCCTCTTGAATCGCGACCTTGAGGTGTCAACTTTTTGGTAATATTATCTGACTTTGGGGTGTTTAGTTTTCTCGACCTTCTTCAATAATCCAACATTTGTTAACTAGGGTAGAGAAATCCTAATCTCCAAATGTGCAATCGCCACATTAAGTTCCGCCTTCAACCCTGACTCGTATTTAATGCATTTCCAGTACTCATCAGGATTTCCTTGGTACATTCTTGAGAACTTAATGAGTTCTTCAAATCCGCGATGTCTTCGGGCCACATTCATATTCCCTGGACAACTTGCATGAATTCAATGTCCTTGGCATTTCTAATCGACTCGGAAAGTACTTTTCATAAAAATGGACCTTGAAAAGTTCCCAATCAATGTCCATGTCGGTCGTCTCCAGGAGTCTTTGAACACCCGTCCACCAGAAACCGGCATCACCTTCAAGCATATGAGTAGCGAAGGTGACCTTTTGCTCCTCCGAGCATGGGAGTACAAAGAAAGACCTTCTCAATATTCGAATCCATTCATCTGCAATATTTGGATTCGGTGTCCCCTTGAAGACCGGTGGGTTTGCCTTACGAAACTCCCGGAAACAGGCATGTTCAGGAATCTCATGTCCCCGATTCATATTGGCTTGACGATCCTGATCCATTCGCTCCATCATCATTCTCATGGTCCTTGCTACGTCGCGGAGTGCTTCTACTGTCTCGTTGCCTTGATTATTACTGCTGCGCCCTAGTCCATTGTCGACGTGCCATTGGTCCCTATACACACAAAACAAAGAACAACGAGGTGATCAGGCCCAATATTCTATGCAAAGTGAGCAAGTTACCATGGCACTTTCAACATACAAAGAGTCATGTATTTCTAATCCTCAAGCTCATCCTAATGATAAACATCTACACATGACGTTACTAACGTATTATGCTTTAGAAGCATAGCTAGTCCAATCCTCAGGCTCCATGAGAATCGAACTGCTCTGATACCAAAATGTAACACCCTAGTAATTAACCAGATACACCTAGGTTGAATCTGATTAATGACTAGACTTTACTCCTTGCTTTGGTTCTTTCTTCATAATTTGAAAATACTTAGTGAAATTACGAGCCATGTTTTTTTTTAAACACATAATTGAAAACATGAGCCGAGTACAACGTGAACGAGTAAGCGGGGTATAATAAGACGTTTAAGAATATATCACATCATATCACTTAGGCTCCATCATATAACATTCATAAGCACATTATAGCATATATTTACATACAATAACCTCACTCAAAGGGTGGGTTATGTTCATACATCATTATCTTATGCAAACCCATAAAAGAAAATATACTTAAGGAAATACATGCCCCTAAACTAGATAACTCCATAAGCCGGGAAGGTTATCCTAAAACTAGGGTGCATGATCACACATAAATCTACTAAGAACCTTCTATGGCCACTGTCCTAGAAATGGGGAATAAATCCGATCCATCGATGAGCTCCCTGCGGACGGGACACACGAGATGCACCAGGCTGGGGTCGCATGGACGGCCTTCTCGCTAACCTCGGCTGAACAACTGTTTCCTCACTACCCTCTCTTACACGTGTGGGAGTAGGAGCAGAGCTGTCAGAATATACATGAGTAGGAGTGTCCTCTGAAGGATCAGTTTGAGAATATCTCGTCTCGGGAACATACTACGGAAATCCATGGACGGCAGATGAAGCGGGATAAGAACGTAACATCCTTTCATCAAGTGGACGTGCATGTTCGAAAACCATTTCATCGCCATAGGGAGAAGTAGGAGAAAATCGATAACTAGGGACAGGATGTGCAAATGGACGACCTATGTAAATAAAAACACGAATCACAAGCACCTCCTTCAAAATGATACGAGCGATGCACCTGATCATAGTGGAATTCCCAAGTAGGGGTATCAACGAACAGACGAATGTCGCCATTTGAATCTGGAGACAATGACGGAAATAAAGAAAAGGGAGTGAGAATCTTGCTAAAGAATTCTCAGAGGGTACCTCCTTCTACAAAGTGTCATCATCAAAGTCCCCAGAACCTCGGGATTATTCTAAAATAGTGAGCATGCAAAGATTCATTTTAAGTTCGGACAAATACTTAACCGAGGTTCGTCAATTTTTAATCATGCGTCTTATAATGCATCTTATTCTTAACATGTCATATTTACAATGAACATTTCCTTTATCATTACATCATATTCCTCATCATCATTATCAAAATAACATGCATAAAAGAACGTCATATAATATTAGCTACACATGGACACAAAGTGCACATATTTCATTTCTTTAGTGCCTTTGATGACTTAAAATCTTATCATCATCATTATTTTCCTTGGGCCACCCTATACTCCACCCTTTTGGGAGTAATTTAGGTTATGAGCTCATATTTTACTAGTCGTCACTAGCATATACTTATCCCTTTTGATAAGCTAAAGTCCCGACTCTACCCTTTTGAGAGAACGGGTTAGGGGCTAAAATCACCTTTTCACCACCTATAGTCCGATGGTTCCAAAGGATCATTTTCTTATAAGTTTAAGTCATCATTAAATCTTTGCATGTTATATCATAATACAATTCATAAACATCATAACATTTTCTCATTTATAGTCTTAAGCTAGAATAATATATATCAAGCTGTAATCATGCATATGGGAGATTCCCAGAAAGAGAGGTGGGTCACAATGGACACGCTTAAATACCAAGTCTTTCCTTAGCCGTAACCTTTCCAAATTACACTTTTACAATGATACACTTTCTTTTAGCAACAAAGGTAAATTTTACATAATAAAGAACATTTCATGTACAAGCATTCTGATTATTTGCAACAAAGAACTATAACATGCAAGCCAGAAATCATTCAATGATATCAAGTACTTAATAAGCATCCAATCCTTACATAGAATTATCAATTATAGAACTAATTAGTTACTAAACCAATTATGAATCATTCTCTTAACAATAAACCATAATTATCACAACTTCAATCATATCAAATCATTATCACACATTGATACTAAACTCAGATCAGTGGCGAATCATGAACCTCATGCAATTACATAGAATCATATTTTAAGTGCATATAAAATACTAGTTCCCAGTAAAATCCTTGCAAAGCCTTAAAACTCATTTAGAAACTAGTTCTTTTGTCAAATTTGGGAGGATCTTCACAATTAAAATTCTCACTTAAGATAAAAGGAGTAAGTCTTGAGCTTTAGAGATTTAGGTGACATCTTAGAATTATAAACATGCTATGCAACCTTATTTTAATCTTATCTTTATAAGGTGATAGCTTGGAATTATAAACATGATATGCAATTCCATTTCTTTATCTTTAAGATTTAAGGTGATGACTTAAAAATTAAACATGATGCAAGAACTTGAAATATAAACATGATACAAGAACTGGAGCGCGGTAATCCGCACAGACCAAGAGAGGGAGAAGAGAATATTAAGAAACCGGAGCGGCGGTAGTCCGCATACAGACCAGAGAGGGAGAAGAGAATATTAAGAAACCGGAGCGGTAGTCCGCACAGACCCGATAGAGGGAGAAGAGAATATTATTATTACATCTTTTAAGCTCCAATCTCAAGACTTTTTAAAGAATAAATTCTTTAACTCCAATAATCATATTTCTTTGCTTGTGATACATGGGCAAGTCTTTGAGCTCTAGGATCTTTAGGTGATGGCATAAAATAAACATGTCATGCGTTGATTCTTTTAGCCATTATAAAATATAGTGAGAGCATAAATTAAATATGAGATGCAACCTCTTTATTATCTTGAAAGATTAAGTGATGACTTGAAACATAAACATGAGATACAAGCTTGGAATTTAAACATGAGAAATGCAAGTTCATTTATTCATTCTTGAAAATTTAGTGATGACATAGAAGGTAAACATGGTTATGCAAAGCATAAACTTAATCATGGATGCAAATTCATTTTGTTTCTTTACTAGAGCTCCTTCAAGACTTTAAAAGAATTATAAATTCAACCCAATACATATCTTAACAAGAAATAAAACATAAAAGGAAAAATACATCTTTCAAGTTCTAAACTAAAAATCTTTGTTTTAGCATCATAAAGCATTATTCTTTAAAGTTTTGCATCAAGTGGAATTTTCAAGCTTTAGAGGCCTAACTTGTGATGGATTTACAACCCACCCTCAAGGTCCTCATCATCAAGCCATCATCTTAGTTCCACCTAGGCCATATGGTTGAATTGGTTAAAGAAAAATTGAAGAGGAAAGCCAAAATGAAAAGCTAAAGCAAGTTCATAATTTCATCATTTTGAGCTAAAAACACAACTCCTCAAAGCATAGAAATAAATTTAGAAACTACTCCCTACCTAATCTGAGTTGAAGAAGAGGAAGAGAACTTGGTTTCTTGAAGTGAAATGAAACAAAATCTCTTTGAAAAATTGAAGAAAGAATTCAGCCAAAGAGGAGGAAGAAAGAAAGTTTTTGGTGCTCCTAAAAACTAGTTATGAACCAAGCATTCCAAGACCACTCAAGCAAGCCTATTTATAGAAGATTTTGAGGCTTCTAATTGGCCAAAATGATGAGGTAGTGGACGGAATTTTGCAGGAGAAATAAGGGAGGAAAAATCATTTTAGACAAAGTTGTATGAAATTAAGGAATTATGTCTCATATGGTGACATTTTGGCATTTTGTTTTAGTGCAACTTTTGGCAATAATTCAGCTGCATAATGGCATCAATAATTTCGTCCATTACAGCCCAAAGAAGTGAAATTTGTGTGTTCCATGCATTATTTAGGTGTAGGCAAGGTATTCATGTAATTTAGAGAATTTACGGTTAAGGGTTTAAGTGAATTAGTAAGCAATTTGGGTGTTTTTGAGCAATTTTGGGTTCTAATCAATCTAAATACATAATTTTGACTCTAGATTAATATTTAGAATTTAATAAGCTTTAATTTGAGCCTAATATTGCTTAGGTTTCTGTGATACTAATCAAAAATCCCGAAATTCGAAAAACAAACCCAAAAATAGGGCAAAATCGTACTTTCACTTAAAAATTGCCCGAGGCCACCCGAGCTTAACCAATGGTTAATCATGGCTTAAAAACACATTTTAAAACATTTTAGTGAGGTTCGGGCTCGGTCGCACGCACATCTGAGTTAAAACACCAGTAGGGCGTTTGGTCATTTCACGCGTCGGAACTCAAAATTGAGATCCTTCTGCTCTATTAACACACATAACACAAACAATCCCTTATTATCCTCAAAATATCCCCTTGAGAATAGGTGGGGCCCACGATCCTCATTTTCTGAGTAAAATAACTTCAGGGGCATTTTGGTCATTTTATACGTCTGAAAATTCGGATTTGCGACTCTCGCATGAATCGTTCCTAACCTCTCTTCTAATGTTATATTCCTTTATTGAGGATTGTTCGGCCTCAAATCTTATGTAATAATTACCTACGATAATTCGATAATTGAGTAATTTCTAATGACAGTAAAAATTACAGTAAAAATTGGGGCGTTACATGGTGTATTTCATTGCTTTTTGGTTTTGGCCCTTTCTCCTTTCCTTTATGGTTTTGTCTTCCTTTGAACCCATTTCCTTGAGCTTGATAATGATGTTCACACCATAAGGTTTCTTTGAAACTTTGGTACTTAGAACTCACTTTCTTTATCTTGATGAGATTAAGTTTGGGATTAAGATGTTGGTTCTTTGAAGTCTTGTATGAGCTCTAGTAATTATATAAAAATGAGCTTGCATTCATATTTACATTTCTTGCCTAGCATATTTACTTTTCAAGCCATCACCAAAAACTTAAAGATTAAAACAAGAGCCTGCATTTTCATATCACCTAAATAATTAACTCGAAGCCTACCTATTTCAACCTTAAAGTTGATTGTTGATTTAGAGTGAATACTCTAAGGGGCCTAGAGCACTAAAATAAAGAATTGGACTTGCATTCATGTTTACATTTCCTTGTCTAGCATATTTACTTTTCAAGTCATCATCTAAACTTTAAAGACAAAAATAAAGTTGCATCTCATATTTATTTTAAGCCCTCACTTTACTTTTCTAATGAAGAATAAAATGAAGCGCATAGCGTGTTTATACTCTTGTCATCACTTAAAGATTCTAGAGCTCAAAGACTTATCCCTTTATCTCAAGGAAAAGTTGGATGTGGGAGCATTCTATTGAATGCATGATTCGGCCATGTGATGGTGATGAGCATGGTGTGAGTTTCATTTAGCCACAAATGCTAATAATCTATGTCTTAGGATTTTCTTAAGCATAGGTGAACTCAAAGAATGTTTCAAGCATGATTTTATGTTTTAAATTTCAACCATGAACAATTTAAAATAGATACTACCCTTATTTATTCTATGATGATTTTAATGAAATAAGTTGGTTTCTAAAGAGATTTAGAAGTCCTAAAATGGTTCCAAGCGAAACTAGTGACTTATGTATATTGAAAATGAAATCCTATGCTTGATGTGATGATGTATATTTTCGGTTCTGCCTTGATGTTTTGCTTATTGTTTGGTGATGATTTTAACATGCTAGAATATGTGAAAATTATGATTTATTGATGCTAGAGTTGATCTGTGAATGTTAGGAAGAATAAGTAACTAGAAAGGATTAGAAATGAGAATTCTAGAACACTTAGAAATTAAAATTTCCAGATTCTGTTCCAGCATAATTAATCATAGTCAAAGTGATTTATCATTAGTGTATATGTGTAGGAATCCCTCATAATTGGTTTAGGAATTGATTGTAGTACCATAGATGAAGACGAAATTTAGAAAGGGTCAAAGACGTAGTCTCTAGAACCCCATAATCACATGAAAATCAAAACTGCATAATGTTAATTAAAATTATTGCTAGGCATAAGTATTAGCGAGAATTATTAGTTGAGAGCCTATAGGT
The DNA here is from genome assembly GCA_031216125.1 of Dalbergia cochinchinensis. NCBI lineage: Eukaryota > Viridiplantae > Streptophyta > Magnoliopsida > Fabales > Fabaceae > Dalbergia > Dalbergia cochinchinensis. The sequence continues at coordinate 30,495,465 of CM062371.1, forward strand.
ACATCAAAGGTTAAAAATGGACATTAAGTTAATTAGATTTTAAGTTTAAGATCCTAAAGGATTAAAGGTTTAAGATACCACAGCATAAACGATCTACTGAATTCATTAATTCAAGTTATGATGTGTTGATGCATGTACCATGAATGGATATGTTGTATGACATTGATAATTTGTTTTGATTTTGGACTTTGAATATGAAAGTACATGCACTATTAGTTCTTGTGGCATAAAGCAAATTTGAAGGAAATTCAGTGTACCACCGTTACGCTGCCAAATTTCCATCAAATTTGAAGACTTAAGAAAGTTTTTGAAAACTCCATGAGATTTTAAATGTGACATAGTACTGAGACGCATTTCTTCCGCTCTGGTGGGGAGAAACCAAATCCGTGAGGGTATTGACGTGGAGCTTGCCAAAGCGGACAATTTGCTGCGTACTAGATACTAGTAGAGCATTTTAAAGAAGGAAATATTCCTATAGACTCCCTGTATTAAAGGTTATGGTAGGTGATCCTTATGCCCCCTAGCCCGTACTCTAGAAGTCGGGATTATTATGTTACACTTATCATAGGATAAGTAAGAACTAGTGACGACTATTTAGGTATGAGCTCATAACCTAGAGGTGTTTTTAGGGTAGCCCCCATGATGCAAAGTATAAGGTTTAATGTCACATAGTTAAGAAAAGAGAAAGTTTCACATGAAAAGTTACATGCCACTTTATGCCACTTATATGATGTTTCTTGATGTTGTGTTCTATTACTTTTTCGCATAATGTATTATCATGCATTCATGCTTTGCTATGTTGCATACATGACATTAAGATTCATTCTAAAATGAACGGGCCTTGGATAATTATGTTTAAAACCTAATAACAAACTTTATGCATGCACACCTTTTTATAATAAACCCAAGGTTCCTGAGGACGTTGACAATGTCACTTAGATAGGAGGTTCCCTACTGAGATTCTTTAGTAAGATTCTCACTCCCTCTCTTTCTCTCTTTCTTTTCCGTCACATCTTCAGATTTCGATGACAACATTTGCGGTCTTCATCGACACCCCAATGTAGGAGGTCCACTTTGATTCGAAGCATCAGTCCTACCATTTTGAGGGCCGTTGCACCGTCAGAGTTTTCATGTTCGTAGGACACCCTTTTGCATAGCCAACACCCAGCTATCGATTTTCCCCGACATCCCCCTATGGAGACTGTAACATCCTAATTTTTAACCCAATACTCTAGAACATATTTAGGTTAATCGTTAGTCTGTTACTTCATAGTTCTCATTTGTCTTTGAATTACTTAGCGGAAAATACGGGTAATTTTTTTTTTTGAAATACAAAGTGAGAGCCGCGTGATGCGATATAACTTGCAACGGACAAAACATACATCTCATAACGTCATAGCATAAAGCACAGAAGGGCACATCATGAGAGACACTGAATAACATCTCATATATAATTATAATTTGCCCACTTATAAGCGTGGGACTTGATTTGGTACATGGAAGTACATGAAAGAAAATACAACATAAACATAAACATAATCTACTCCCCTACCCGAGTGCAACTAATAGGATAACCTTTAAACAAAAGAAGGTTCATCCCCATCTAAGTGGTGTGTGCTCTAACTCAGGGACGTGCGCGCTCGAACACCAGGCCATCGCCAAAAGGTGAGACGGGGGAGATACGATGGGAATGTACAAGGGGAGTGAAGGGTCGACCCATGAACATGAACACTCTGACTGTGCATCGACCCACAAAATGGTATGATCCGTGGTCCGGGTCATGGTGCACCTCCTATGTCGGCGTGTCCATGAACATCACGAACGTCGCCATCTGAAGACGTGACGGAAAGAAGGAGATAGAGGGAGTGAGAATCTTACTAAAAAATCTCAGTAGGGCCTCCTACTACCTAGGTGTCATCATCTACGTCCTCAGGAACCTTGAGTTTATTTATACGAAATGACTGAGCATGTATTAAGTTCATTTTAAACTTAAAAATATATTTTAGCCAAGGTCCATTCTTTTTAGGATGATCTTAACGTCATGAATGCACATAATAGAAAATGTATGCATGGCACTACCTAATACACATACATAAAACATAACATCAAGCATCATCATTCTTGGTGGCATAAAGTGGCAATAGTAACATTCATATGGGACAAAACTTAGTGACATAATCATAATCATGAAACTTCTCTTCCTCATGGGCCACCCTAAAAGACAATCGAACTGGGGGTGCTCGGCCGAACTGGTGTCACCCAGAACGTGTCATACATCTAGGTTATGAGCTCATACCTTAACTAGTCGTCACTAGTTCTTACTTACCACTTAACGATAAGCGTATCATAAATCATAAATCCCAACTATCTGAGTACGGGTTAGGGGGCAAACCTCTTAGGGGTGCTCGGCCGAACCGGTGTCACCTAAGAGTATAAAATGGTACCGATGTCACATGAGTTCTATGGAGGTGCTCGGCCGAACTGGTGTCATCCTAGAACCCATCTTAGTACCTTAATTTTCAAAATCTCTTTAAGTCCCCAAATTTGTCGGAAATTCGGCAGCACAACGGTCATTACACCGAATTTCCTTCCAAATTTGCTTTATGCCACATAAACATATAACCTCATAAATTCCTCATATGAATAACATCATCATCATTAGCATACTTCATGCATCATCATAAAATATTCAAACGCTTACCCTTACGGTAGCTTATGCTTTGACCTTTACGGGTCTTAATCTTGAGATATAGTTCTCTACATCCGTCGTTCATATTTTAAGCACCTAAGGCTCATAATTAAACATCATTCATAATCCTCTCATTTTACTTTTAAATCTGAATGGCATAGGGTGGAAATCCTAACATGTGAATACGGGGTTCTAGAACTTACGTTTTAGACCCTTTCTTGGTTCCGTTTTCGCCGAAGGCGCTATGGATTAAATCTAAATCAATTATGAGGCATTCCTATGCTTAAGGACTAATTATTAATCATGTTTACCATGATGTAAGGGTGCTGGACAGAAATCCAGAAAATTAAATGTTCTAAGAGTTCTACATTTGCATTTTTACGGTTTTCTAGTTACTAGTTTCCCCATAGGTGCTAGAATTCAATTCTAACTCAAATGATACCAAGTTTTTCATGTCTAAACAATCTAAATCTGATTATGTCCCCATTAAAACAGTTTGGAAGAGTTCCATAAACAAATGGGTCAAAACTATGTTAAATTCTAGCTTTACGGTATTTCTAGTTAGCTAGTTTCTTACCTATCATGCATAGGATCGCCTCTACATCATCATATGATATTTTCACACATTCCAACACATCAAAACATCATCATACAGCATCACACTCATCACATCAGAACCGAAAACATTTAACTTAAATGAGAGAGTTAAATTGACATTTCTAGGTACATAAGTTAACTAGTTTCTCTTGGAATCAATCTAGAACTTCTAAAACTCTTTGCAAAACACTTTAATTCATCAAAAGGCTAAGAGAAGCCTTAGGTCAAAGACCAAAATATATTTCATTTCCTAAAAGAGGATAAAATCACAACTTGTGATAACATAACCTTATAAAGATTTGTAGAGCTTTAAGGAAAACTTAAAACGTAGACTATTGGTCCTAGTAGCTAGATGAAAACTCATTACAAGTCCATCATCACTACTTGGCCGAAAATTATGCATTCAAGGATTGTATTCACATATAACTTTAACTTGGAATGAAATGGGCAAGTCTTTGAGCTCTAGGTTCTTAAGTTACGACATAAACTAAACGTGCTCATGCTTTTCATTTTTAATCTTGCTTACAAAGTAAAGTGATGACTCAAATTTAAATATGCAAGGCATAAACTTAAACGTGCAAGCTTGAAAGTAAATATGCGAGGCATAAACTTAAACGTGCAAGCTTGAAGGTAAATATACATGGTTCAATTCTTTATTTTAGTGCTCTTGGCCCAACAACAATCGACTTTAAGGCCGAAATAGATAGGCATTCGAGAAATTAATTAGGTGGTAATGCAAGTTCAATTCTTTATTTTAGTGCTCTAGGCCCAACAACAATCGACTTTAAGGCCGAAATAGAAAGGCTTCGAGAATTAAATTAAGTGATGATACAAGTTCCATTTTAATCTTTATGTTCTTAGGTGATAGCTAGAAAGCAAAGATGCATAGCAAGAATGTAAATATGGATGTAAGCATAAAATAAATTATGCAAGTTCATTTTATCATTTCTAGAGCTCTTGTCAAGACTTTAAAGGAATTTAAACCATAACCCAAACTCATCCAAACAAGGTAAAGTCAAGCTTAGAGTTCTTAAAACTCAACATAATATTTTTAGGAAATCAAACCATGAAACTTAGAAAATTAATGGATTTGGCCGAAATCATCAAGAAGAAAAGGAACATTTTAATACTCTAGAGTTCATGATCTTGATGATACATTAACACCAACATCATGAGTCCTCATCATTGAGTTCATAGAGCCATTTTAAAACATCATCAAAGCTAGAGTTCTCAAGAGTTCAAGAAAGGAAGAACTAGAAACATTTTTGTTCAAGAACAAAGATCAAGCTCTAGAGTTTGTTTCAAGTGATGAACATCATCATGAAACTCTCATCATCAAGCTCTCATTCCTTCATTCCCAAAGGCCCATGGCCGAAACATAAAGAGGAAGAAGGAGAAGAAAAGAAGTTCTAAAAGGAATCAAGAGAAACTATGAACATCAAGCTTAAAACAAGAACTTTAAAGAAAAGAATACATGAAAGAAAATCCCTACTTGATGTGATGAACTTGAAGATGGAAGAAGAAGATGAAGAACTTGAAGAACTCCAAGAACTTGAAGAACACAAAAACTTTGAGAGAAAAAGAAAAGCTTTGAGTGTTTCCTAAACTTAGCAAATGATCTAAAAGTGGTGCAAGCTCCTCAAGGCATTCTATTTATAGAGAAATGAAACAAATGGAGGGAGCTCATGGAGGAGAGGAGCTTCGGCCATATGTGCAGATTGGAGGGCTTCCCATGAGTTCCATGATGTGAGATAATGTGTTCTTGAGGCATAGTGAGGTATGACTCAAAGTATGGTGAGGTATGGTTCAAGGTATGACCTCAAGCATGGTTCTTTGAGTGAGAAAATAATTAAACATGTGGCCAATGGGGAAGAGAATTTCGGCCATGTGCATCAGATTTGGGAGAGGTTTAGTTGCATTTTAATTGTGGTTTAGAGTTGTGTTTAGGTGTATCTTTGATTATGCTTAAGATTAGGAATTTGTAAGAAAGTGTTTAGGTAAGGTAAATGGGTAATTAAGGTGGTCTAGACATAATTAAGGAGTGGTCTTGCACCATTAGTGAGTTAAATCCTCAATTTAGAGTCTAAACAACTCTAGACACATTTCCTTGATTTAAGGAATTGGAGAGAGAAAACACTATTCAAGATTCTAAGACTAGGAGTCTTGAGTTCTAAAAAGGGATTTAAGTTTAATCTAAGCAATTTTAGGTTCTAATTAACTTTAATAAATTATTTTGGCTCTAGATTAATTAGGGAAATAAATTAATCTTCGTTTAGAGCCTAATTTTGCTTAGGTTTGCTTAATTACGTCATTAAGCTCAAAAACACTATTCTAGGGGCAAAATCGTAATTTTGCACTAAAATTGCCTGGGACCACCGGGACTTGAACAGAGACCTCTAGACACATGAAAACATGTTTTTAAACCTCTGGGGAAAGTTTCGGGCTCAAACGGCACCTTTACCCGCCAGAAAAACGCTTATAGGGGTATATTGGTCATTTTGACTAAAGCTATGAAAATGAAATTTTCGCTTCCGAAAGCATTCAAGGGCCATTCAATCCCCTTCAAACATTGAGTTGACCCTTCGAGGATGACCGAGTTGGTTACCCTCGAGTTCGGGTCAGGAAACGACCTCAGGGACATTTTGGCCATTTCCCTCGGACAGAGAAATCAGGGTGTTACAGAGACGATATGATTTTTGAGTGTGCTCGAAGGCGCAACGAGGGGATTCTCTGTACCCACACACACTGCATTAGCTGTATGTGACTTCCCAGACTATATGCCCCACTCACAGTCTTCAGAGGGTGATCCCTCGGAGGACCCACCAACCTACCTGTACAGTGAGAGCTCTGCCCCCCTCTCCTCCATTCATGAGAGAGGGTAGTGGGGAGACCGTGACTCAGCCGAGGCTGGCCCAGAGGCCAGCCATGCACCCCCGTCACGAAGCTCACGTCCAACCACGTTAAGCGGCCACTCCTGTAACACCCTAAAAATTAATTAAAAATTAATTTAGGTTTTACTAATCATAATTTCAAAAATCTGACGTTTTACAATGATGAGGATGGTCCAACAGATTTGTAAAAAAAAAATGTGAATAGTAATATGCGGGCCCCACTGGCCTGTTGGGACAGCCAAAACCCTAGAATTGGGCCCGGGAGATGTCCAAAATTGGGAAATTATAAGATTAAGGTTAGAAATGAAGTTTTATACTTAGAATTAAATTTTGGGAAATATCTAATTACCCGGGTACGGTATTTAACCTGTTTGGTAAAATTTTGGTATGCGATTTCTAACACCGAAAGATAGTTTAATCTTTGTAAAAGGATAATATTTATCCTTTGAAGCCAAGTGTAAGGCTAGGATTTAAACTTGAATTACAAGGTCAAATCCTAGCCATTAATCTTATTTTCTTGGTCAAAGAATATAGACTTTATTATTAAAATAATGATTTAAACATAGTATAAGATAGATATAAACCACCTAACTTCATTACTTTCTTCTCCTAAATTTCAGCCAGCATTTGAAACCACAGAAACTCCATTTCTTCTTCACATAAACCTTGCAAACTTGTTTCCAAACTCCAAACTCATAGCCTAGATTTGTTAAAACCACAAACTTCCTTCACTAAACTTGTTCTACACATCAAAACCTACAAAACTAATCGATTAAAATTTCAATTCTTCATCAATCCTCACCTTGACATATCACTCCCTCACTACCTAAGGAAGGTTTTGATATTGATTTGGTGGCATTGAAGTGAGCAAGATCACTCTTGGAACATCCTTGAAGTCAACATCCAAAAGACACCAAAAGTAGGGTTTTCTTTGGCCTTGTACTTTCAAAAAATTTTTGAAACCTGACTGGTTTTAATTCAAAATTTTTGGATGTATTGGTTGATATAGATAGATATTGATGTGCTAATTTTAGTGAAGTTTTTGGATGAGGTTGAAAATCATTTTTGTCAAAAGAAGTTTTGACTAGGCTGCTGGATTTTCAGTTTTCTTACAGGCAATGTGAGATCACGAATTTTCTGGGCATGTTGTAGGCATTTTCATGATCTGAGAAAAATATATGTTGGATATAACATCTTGGCCTAGTCCCATGAATTTTCTTGGTTTCTTATTTTGAGTCAAATTGCCTTAAAAAAATCAGAGACCGAAGTGGTTCTTATGCTATCAAAATCATTGAAGCTGAAGCTGTAAAATTGTATACTTTTGTTGCCATAGCAAATGATTGAATTATCACTTGAAAATTTTACAGGATATTAAGGACATATTGAAGTCCAACCCTGAATTTTTATATGATTTGATACGATCATTTGGTAGGGTAATAAAATTGGAAACTGTGGCTGTTGGCTGTGAATAAGGGCTTTCTAACCTCCGAATTTGTCTAATTTTGTTAACATATTTAGAGAACTTTTCTTCCTCTGAAATTTTTATAGATCCTTGTAGACACATTGAGGTGTCATTGATAATTTTTATAGCCTCCGATTTGATGGTTTGAATTGCATATTAAATTTTGTTACTAGAGTGAAAAATCTGCCAATGTGCTGAAATTGTGATAATGCCTTGAATTAGTGACCTAATGGCATTGATTCAAGTTTGATGTGTATGAATGCATGCCATGGACTTCCAAAATTATTTTATAAGGAATGAATGAATGATATATATAGGTTTGAAGTATTATGAGATCCGAGAATTATGATCATGCATATAGAAATGCTATGCAGGTTTGTGAAAATATGAGTATGATTTCAAAGGAAATGTTGGAATGATGTTTCAAAATGGTTTTAGAATGAAAGGGCAACTTAAAGTGTGTTGAAACTTTAGTTTTAAATTGATGGAGTTTCTAGTAATCGATTACCAGAGTGTTCTTGGTGTGTAATTGATTACCAGCAACATGAATTTTGTCTGTTTTGGAATTTGAATTGTGTAATTGATTTCTAGTTCATCTAATCGATTACCAGGCCCAGAAATGTGCAAATGAGTGTGTTTTTGAAGAGATACATCCTTTGGGATCAATCCGCAACAATTTATGAATAATATGAATTGATGACTATGCATGCTTGATTTTTAAATTATGTAAATGATGATCTCTAGTATATTGTATATATCCTATTGAGCATAGCATATGCATTATTTGAGTTCAGTCCTTGATTTCCAGCATACTGGATAGGGGCATGTTTACTGCTATAAGATATTGATTGATGACATGCTTATGGATATATACAAAGAATGTGATGCATGCTTATGTGATCAATTACATGAAGAATTGTGGCATGTTATGATTATGCTTGAATAATTGAGGTGCATAACCTAGGTGTTTTATGAGCATGAAATGTTAAATGATAATTTATGATATGTTCATGTATTGCATCTCTAAATAACATGCTAAGGTTAAGATGACATAAAACACATGGAAATGATCCTCTAGACTCCCCGAATTAAAGGTTAGGAGAGGTGATCCAATAAGGTGATCCTTTAGACTCCTTGAATTAAAGATTATGAAAGGTGATCCTATGCCCCCTATCCTGCACTCTGGGAGTCAGGGATTAGCTTATCGAGAAGATAAGTGTAGACTAGTGATGACTAGTTAGACATGAGCTCATAACCTAGAACTCTCAAAAGGAGAGAGTATTAGGGTGGCCCCCATGAAAAAGAGAATAAGAAATTTAAATCACCTAAAAGAATAATGAGGAAATGTCATGTTAAAAGGATTTACATTCTATATGCTATGCCCATTTAATATGATACTTTTGATATCTTGCTTGTGGCATTGACATGCATTCATGCATTAAGATTCATTCTAAAATGTACGGTCCTCAGACTAATGTTATTTGGAACTTAATAAATGAACCATATATATATAACTACTATTTTGATAATGAAACCTGAGGTTCTTGAGGACGTAGGTAATGTCACCTAATAGGAGGCGAAAGCCCTACTAAGATTTTTGTATAAGTTTCTCATCCCCTTTTTTGTTTTTTCTTTCCCATCTCGTTTTCAGAGGTTAATGGCCAACTTTGCAATCTACATTGACGCCCTTTCATAGGAGATGCACTATGACCCGGTCAACCGGTCATACCATTTTGTGAGTCATTGTGACATCCGCCTGTTTATGTTTTTGGATCGTCCCTTTATGCATCTTGTTACTAGCACTTGGTTATCCCATGTTACTCCCTTCACAGATGACTTTCCCTTTAAGCGTGCGTGCCCGCGTACTCTGTAACATCCTAATTTTTAACCCAATACTCTAGAACATATTTAGGTTAATCGTTAGTCTATTATGTCATAGTTTCCTTTTTACTTCAAAATACTTAGCGAAAAATACTGGTAAATGTTTTTTTGAATTATAAAAGCAAAGTGAGAGCCGTGCGACTTGATGAACGATGAAGCATGAAAGGAATGAAATGCAATCCAAATAAATACATCATAAACATCTGATAATAAAACATGTAAATGCAAAGAATAATATAGCAAACTGCATAAGTGGATATATATATATATATATCATGCCTACACAAGAAAGGCGAGACTTAATTTGGTACAACATGAAGCGAATACAACCGAACTACATAGAAAATGAAAGTACAACTGAAGGCATAAAAAGAAACTCCCCTACTCGAGTGCGCCTTCATCTAGATAGCCTTAAGGCAAAAGGGGGATATCCTAGTCTAGTCAGAGCTCGGGCACCAGAACATGACTGTCGTCTCCTACTGCGGGCCTCTGTGGAAAGAAGGGACGTATCCGATCCACTGGGCTATCTCTGCCGGGGTAGCTATGCGCTGCATCGGCCAAGCATGAGCTCCACGGTGGGGAATCATCCTCACCCATCCTCCACGTACTGGCTGAGTGACGAAAGCCTTGCTACCCTCCCTAAGGTCCATCAGGACGGTGGGGGAGGATCCTTCAGAAGGTACCTGAGTGGCAGAGTCCTCTGAAGGGTCCATCTCAGAGAATGATGAGGGAGAGCGGGGCACATATTATGGGTAGTCCCGGATGGTAGAAGTTGTCGATGGGGTGCGGCGGATCCACTCCTCTCGAGGGCGTGCGCGCTCGAACACGAAGTGGTCGCCGAAGGGTGGGGCAGGAGAGAATCGATGAGTATGTACAGGGTGACTGAAGGGCCGTCCAACAAACATAAATACACGACTGACACAGCGACCCACAAAATGGTATGACCCGTGGTCCAGATCATGATACACCTCCCATGTCGGGGTGTCCACAAAAATCACGAACGTCGCCATCTGAAGACGTGGCAGAAGGAAAAGATGGAGAGAGTGAGAATCTTGCTAAAGAATCTCAGTAGAGCCTCCTACTACCTAGTTGTCATCACCTACGTCCTCAGAAACCTTGGGTTTAGTGTATAAAATAAGTGAGCATGCGGTAAGTTCATTTTTAAGCTTTTAAAATATAATTAACCCAAGTCCGTTCATTTTAGAATGAATCTTAGTGTCATGAATGCAATATAGTAAAGGATGTATGCATGGCACTACTTAATGCAAGGACACCAATCATAACATCAAGAAGTATCATAATAGTGGCATAAAGTGGCAATTGAAATCTCATGTGGGGAAAACTTTGTGACATAATCATCATACTTTACTTTCTCTTGGGGCCACCCTAAAACACATTCGTTCTGGGGGTGCTTGGCCGAACCGGTGTCACCCAAAACGTGTCACATCTCTAGGTTATGAGCTCATACCTAACTAGTCGTTACTAGTTCTTACTTATCCCTTACCGATAAGCATATCATAAATAAATCCTGACTTTCTAGTACGGGCTAGGGGGCATTTTCTTGGGGGTGTTCAGCCAAACCGGTGTCACCCAAGAATACATCTTGATACCGGTGTCACATGAGTTCTTTGGAGGTGCTCGGCCGAACCGGTGTCATCCAAGAACTCATCTTAGTACCTCATATCTTATAAAGAAAATCTCATAGGTTTTTCAAAAACTTTCTAAATCCCCAAATTTGTCAAAAATTCGACAGCATAAGAGCAGCACGCCAGATTTCTTCCAAATTTACTTTATGCCACATAAACAAATAGAACATGTATCCTCAATTATAAATTCATATGTTGACATAATCATCTTCAAATAGAACATACATTCACATGTAACATTGAAACTCATTATGCTCTTGATCCTATGGTATCTTATGCTTTGACCCTTACAGGCCTTAAACTTGAGATGTAATTATTTTATCATTCTCTATCAACCTCTTATGCACCTAAGGATTCTCTTCTAAAAAATCTTACTGTCATTTATGTTCTTTAATAAATCTCGGTAGCACCATAATCCAAGGGCAGAGTATATCTATGATTACAGGGTTCTAGAACTTACGTTTCAGACCCTTTTTCGGTTCTGTCTTCGCCTAAGGCGCTATAAATTAAATCTAAACCAATTATGAGACATTCCTATACCTAAGAACTAATTATAAACCATGTTTTCCATATTATGAGGTTGCTGGACAGAATCCAGGAATTAAATGTGCTAAGAGTTCTAGGATTGCACTTTTACGGTTTTCTAGTTACTAGTTTCTCTATAGGTGCTAAAATTCAATCCTACTTCAAATGTAACCAAATTTTTCATGGTTAATCATTCCTAAACTGATTGTTATCATACAAAAACAGTTTTGGCATTGATTAGGATTGAAGGGGTTAAACACACGTTAAATTCCAACTTTACGGTTTTTCTATGAAGCTAGTTTCTCTCCTAACATGCATAGAAGTGTTCCTACCTCATCACATATCATTTTCACACATTCTAACACATCCAAACATCATCATACAGCAACAAACACATCAAGGTAGAACCGAACTATTCAAGTCCAAAAAGACACATAATTTGACATTTCTAAAGCATATAAGTTGCTAGTTTCCCTTGGAATCATTTTAGGACTTCTAAAACTCTTTGCAAACCATTTTATTTTATCAAGAGGCTAAAAACAACCTTAGGTCAGTAACCAATTTAATTCTTCTTCAGAAGAGGATTAAAATCATAAATCTTGTTGGTCATAGCTTTATAAAACTCATCAAGCTTAAAGAAAATCCTAGAACATAGGTTGTTGGCCCTTGTAACTAGATGGAACTCATTCCAAGCTCATCATTATTACTTGGCCGAAATTATACATTCAAAGAATGCTTCCATATTAAACTTTAACTTGAGATAAAATGGGCAAGTCTTTGAGCTCTAAGTTCTTTAAGTGATGACAAAATATAAACATGCTATGCACTTCATTTTTATTCTTCATTACAAAGTAAAGTGAGAACTTTAAAGTAAATATGCAAGACTTGGAAATAAATATGCAAGGCTTGAAATTTAAATATGCAAGACTTGAAGTAAATATGCAAGGCTTGAAGTAAATATGCAAGGCTTGAAATAAATATGCAATGCAAGTTCATTTCTTTATTTTAATGCTCTAGGCCCAGCAACAATCGACTTTAAGGCCGAAATAGAAAGGCTTTGAGAATTAATTAGGTGATAATGCAAGTCTTGTTTTAATCTTTGAGTTCTTAGGTGATGACTTGAAAATAAAGATGCAAAGCAAGAATATAAACATGAGTGCAACCTCAAAGTAAATATGCAAGTTCATTTATATCTTATTAGAGCTCATTCAAGACTTTAGAGGAACTTAAACCTTAACCCAAACTCATCATGACAAGATAAAGTGAGGTCTAGAGTTCTTAGAACTCAAGATAACATTCCTTAAAAATATAACCATAAATGAACTTTATAATACCTTTATGAAAACTCAAGCTTTAGAGATTTCTTTGTGGTGAACATAAAGTCACTAACTAGAACTCTCATCATCAAGCTATCATGAGGGTTCATCCAACAATTGTTGGCCAAAAATTTTAAAGAAAAAGAAAAGGAAAGAAACCAAAACTTAAGAGCAAGAAAGAACCATTTTGAAACTCTAGAGACCATGATCTTGATGATGTATTAACACCAACATCATGAGTCCTCATCACTGAGTTCACTAACTCATTCTAAATCAACATCAAAGTTAAGAATCTCAAGGTTCAAGAAAGAAAGAAACTAAAAACACCTTTTGCTTAAGAACAAAGATCAAGCTTTATAGGTTGTTCAAGTGATGAACATCATCATGAAACTCTCATCATCAAGCTCTCATTCCTTTGTTTCCAAGGGCTCAAGGCCAAAAATGAACAAGGAAGAGAAGAAGAAAAGAAGTTCCAAAATATTCAAGAGAAACCATAAAACACATAACTAGATTAAGAACTTAAATGAAAGAAACACTTGAAAGAAAATCCCTATCAAGTGATTAGGGGTTGAGATGAGTGAAGAGGATGAAGAAGTTGAAGAACTTGGACACTTGAACTTTGAGAGAAAAAGAAAACTTTAGAGTGCTCTTTGAAGACTTACACTTAGCAAATGAACCCAAAACAATGCAAGTTCACTCAAGCATGCTATTTATAGAGAAATGAAACAAATGAGGGGTGTTTAGGGAGGGAATGGCTTCGGCCATTTACAGCCATAAGGAGGAGAAAAATATTTTCTCCAAGGCATGGTTCAGGGCATGGTGGAAAGCATGGCTAGGTATGAGTTCAAGTATAGGTGCAAGTATGGGTCAAGCATGGTTCTTTGAGTGAGAAACAAATCAACATGTGATGTAAATAGGGGAGGAGGTGGCCAAAATGAATCAGCCATGGGGGAGGATTTCTTGCATTCTAATTGTGGTTTAGAGTTGTGTTTAGGTGTATCTTTGATTAGGATTAAGATTAGGAATTTGTAAGAAAGTGTTTAGGTGAGAAAATGGGTAATCAAGGTTGTCAAGACATGTTTAAGGAGTGGTCTTGCATCATTAGTGAGTTATAAATTTCATTTTAGTTCATAAACAACTCTAGACACAATTCCATGATTTAAGGAATTGGAAAGAGAAAATACTATTCAAGATTCCAAGATTGGAATCTTGAGTTTTAAAAAGAGATTTAAGTTTAATCTAAGCAATTTTAGGTTCTAATTAATTTTAATAGCTTATTTTGACTCTAGATTAATTATGGAAATTAATTAATCTTCAATTAGAGCCTAATGTAACACCCTAGTAATTAACCAGATACACCTAGGTTGAATCTGATTAATGACTAGACTTTACTCCTTGCTTTGGTTCTTTCTTCATAATTTGAAAATACTTAGTGAAATTACGAGCCTTTTTTTTTTTTTAAACACATAATTGAAAACGTGAGCCGAGTACAACGTGAACGAGTAAGCCGAGTATAATAAGACGTTTAAGAATATATCACATCATATCACTTAGGCTCCATCATATAACATCCATAAGCACATTATAGCATATATTTACATACAATAACCTCACTCAAAGGGTGGGTTATGTTCATACATCATTATCTTATGCAAACCCATAAAAGAAAATATACTTAAGGAAATTCATGCCCCTAAACTAGATAACTCCATAAGCCGGGAAGGTTATCCTAAAACTAGGGTGCATGATCACACATAAGTCTACTAAGAACCTTCTATGGCCATTGTCCTGAAAATGGGGGAATAAATCCGATCCACTGATGAGCTCCCTCGGGAGGGGACACACGAGATGCACCAGGCTGGGGTCGCATGGACGGGCTTCTCGCTAACCTCGGCTGAACAACTGTTTCCTCACTACCCTCTCTTACACGTGTGGGAGTAGGAGCAGAGCTATCGTAATATACATGAGTAGGAGTGTCCTCTAAAGGATCAGTTTGAGAATATCTCGTCTCGAACATACTGAAATCCATGGACAGCAGATGAAGCGGGATAAGAACGTAACATCCTTTCATCAAGTGGACGTGCATGTTCGAAAACCATTTCATCGCCATAGGGAGAAGTAGGAGAAAATCGATAACTAGGGACAGGATGTGCAAATGGACGACCTATGTAAATAAAAACACGAATCACAAGACCTCCCTTCAAAATGATACGAGCGATGCACCTGATCATAGTGGAATTCCCAAGTAGGGGTATCAACGAACAGACGAATGTCGCCATTTGAATCTGGAGACAATGACGGAAATAAAGAAAAGGGAGTGAGAATCTTGCTAAAGAATTCTCAAGAAGGTACCTCCTTCTACAGTGTCATCATCAAAATCCCAGGAACCTCGGGATTATTCTAAAATAGTGAGCATGCAAAGATTCATTTTAAGTTCTGACAAATACTTAACCGAGGTTCGTCAATTTTTAATCATGCGTCTTATAATGCATCTTATTCTTAACATGTCATATTTACAATGAACTTTTCCTTTATCATTACATCATATTCCTCATCATCATTATCAAAATAACATGCATAAAAGAACGTCATATAATATTAGCTACACATGGACACAAGTGCACATATTTCATTTCTTTAGTGCCTTAGGTGACTTAAAATCTTATCATCATCATTATTTTCCTTGGGCCACCCTATACTCCACCCTTTTGGGAGTAATTTAGGTTATGAGCTCATACTTTACTAGTCGTCACTAGCATATACTTATCCTTTTTGATAAGCTAAAGTCCCGACTCTACCCTTTTGAGAGAACGGGTTAGGGGCTAAAATCACCTTTTCACCACCTATAGTCCGATGGTTCCAAAGGATCATTTTCTTATAAGTTTAAGTCACCATTAAATCTTTGCATGTTATATCATAATACAATTCATAAACATCATAACATTTTCTCATTTATAGTCTTAAGCTAGAATAATATATATCAATCTGTAATCATGCGTATGGGAGATTCCCAGAAAGAGAGGTGGGTCACAATGGACACGCTAAATACCAAGTCTTTCCTTAGCCGTAACCTTTCCAAATTACACTTTTACAATGATACACTTTCTTCTACCAACAAAGGTGAATTTTACATAAGAACATTTCATGTATAAGCATTCTTATTATTTGCAACAAAGAACTATAACATGCAAGTCAGAAATCATTCAATGATATCAAGTACTTAATAAGCATCCAATCCTTACATAGAATTATCAATTATGAATCATTCTCTTAACAATAAACCATAATTATCACAACTTCAATCATATCAAATCATTATCACACATTGATACTAAACTCAGATCAGTGGTCTAATCATGAACCTCATGCAATTACATAGAATCATATTTTAAGTGCATATAAAATACTAGTTCAGTAAAATCCTTGCAAAGCCTTAAAACTCATTTAGAAACTAGTTCTTTTGTCAAATTTGGGAGGATCTTCACAATTAAAATTCTCACTTAAGATAAAAGGAGTAAGTCTTGAGCTTTAGAGATTTAGGTGACATCTTAGAATTATAAACATGCTATGCAACCTTATTTTAATCTTATCTTTATAAGGTGATAGCTTGGAATTATAAACATGATATGCAATTCCATTTCTTTATCTTTAAGATTTAAGGTGATGACTTGAAAATTAAACATGATGCAAGAACTTGAAATATAAACATGATACAAGAACTGAGCGGCTGGTAGTCAGACAGACCAAAGAGAGGAGAAGAGAATATTAAGAAACCTGAGCTGGTAGTCCGCACAGGACCAGAGAGGGAGAAGAGAATTATTATTACATCTTTAAGCTCCAATCTCAAGACTTTTTAAAGAATAAATTCTTTAACTCCAATAATCATATTTCTTTGCTTGTGATACATGGGCAAGTCTTTAAGCTCTAGGATCTTTAGGTGATGGCATAAAATAAACATGTCATGCTTTGATTCTTTTAGCCATTATAAAATATAGTGAGAGCATAAATTAAATATGAGATGCAACCTCTTAATTATCTTGAAAGATTAAGTGATGACTTGAAACATAAACATGAAATACAAGCTTGGAATTTAAACATGAGAAATGCAAGTTCATTTATTCATTCTTGAAAATTTAGTGATGACATAGAAGGTAAACATGGTTATGCAAAGCATAAACTTAATCATGGATGCAAATTCATTTTGTTTCTTTACTAGAGCTCCTTCAAGACTTTAAAAGAATTATAAATTCAACCCAATACATATCTTAACAAGAAATAAAACATAAAAGGAAAAAATACATCTTTCAAGTTCTAAACTAAAAATCTTTGTTTTAGCATCATAAAGCATTATTCTTTAAGGTTTTGCATCAAGTGGAATTTTCAAGCTTTAGAGGCCTAACTTGTGATGGATTTACAACCCACCCTCAAGGTCCTCATCATCAAGCCATCATCTTAGTTCCACCTAGGCCATATGGTTGAATTGGTTAAAGAAAAATTGAAGAGGAAAACCAAAATGAAAAGCTAAGGCAAGTTCATAATTTCATCATTTTGAGCTAAAAACACAACTCCTCAAAGCATAGAAATAAATTTAGAAACTACTCCCTACCTAATCTGAGTTGAAGAAGAGGAGGAGAACTTGATTTCTTGAAGTGAAATGACACAAAATCTCTTTGAAAAAATTGAAGAAAGAATTCAGCCAAAGAGGAGGAAGAAAGAAAGTTTTTGGTGCTCCTAAAAACTAGTTATGAACCAAGCATTCCAAGACCACTCAAGCAAGCCTATTTATAGAAGATTTTGAGGCTTCTAATTGGCCAAAATGAGGAGGTAGTTGTCAGAATTTTTCAGGAGTAATAATGGAGGAAAAATCATTTTAGACAAAGTTGTATGAAATTAAGGAATTATGTCTCTTATGGTGACATTTTGGCATTTTGTTTTAGTGCAACTTTTGGAAATAATTCAGCTGCATAATGGCATCAATAATTTCGTGCATTACAGCCCAAAGAAGTGAAATTTGTGTGTTCCATGCATTATTTAGGTGTAGGCAAGGTATTCATGTAATTTAGAGAATTTACTGCTAAGGGCTTAAGTGAATTAGTAAGCAATTTGGGTGTTTTGAGCAATTTTGGGTTCTAATCAATCTAAATACATAATTTTGAATCTAGATTAATATTTAGAATTTAATAAGCTTTAATTTGAGCCTAATATTGCTTAGGTTTCTGATATGAATCGAAAATCCCAAATTCGCAAAATCGCCAAAACGGGGCAAAATCGTACTTTCACTTAAAAACTCGCCTAAGGCCACCCGAGCTTAACCAATGGTTAATCATGGCTTAAAAACACATTTTAAAACATTTTAGTGAGGTTCGGGCTCGGGCACGCACATCGAGTTAAAACAGCAGGGCTGTTTTGGTCTTTTCGCAAGGAACTCAAAATTGAGATTCTTCTCGCTCTATTAACACACATAACACAAACAATCCCTTATTATTCTCAAAACATCCCCTTGAGAATATGTGGGGCCCACAATCCTCATTTTCCGAGTAAAATAACTTCAGGGACATTTTGGTCATTTTATACGTCAGTAAATTCGGGATTTGCGACTCTCGCATGAATCGCTCCTAACCTCTCTTCTAATGTTATATTCCTTTATTGAGGATTGTTCGCCTCAAATCTTATGTAATAATTACCTCACGGTAATTCGGTAATTGAGTAATTTCTAATGACAAAGAAAATTACAAAGAAAAATTGAGGCGTTACATTACTCCCCTCCTTAAAAAGAATTTCGCTCTGAAATTAAGTTACTGAGAACAACTCTGGTATTGTGCTTTCATGTTTGATTCCAGCTCCCATGTAAGTTCTTCGGTTTCACCTGTCCCCATGCTACTTTGACCAGGTACAGCCTTGTTCCTTAACCGCTAACTCCTCGGTCGACGATTCTCGTGGGTAGTAAGTTAAATGTCGTTATCTCTTAATTGTACATGTTCGGCTCTAGTACATGACTCGGTCGATTGATACTTTCTTAATCGAGAGACATGGAAAACATCATGAAGGTTGGATAAACTCTGGGGTAGGGCTATACGGTGAGGCTACAGGTCCTACTTTGGTAAGGATTTCAAACGGACCAAGAAACTGGGCTCAATTTCTTTACTTTTATTGCTCGGCCTATGCGTGGTGGGGTGATCCTTAGGAACACGTGGTCCCCTTCTTGAAAATCTAGCGGTTTTCGCCGCTTGTCCGCATAGTTTTTCTCGACTTTGAGCAAGAGAATCTTATCCCTAATCTTTTTGATTTGTTCAGTTGTTTCCTCACAATATCAGTCCAAGTAAACTTTGCTCTCGGGTTCATACCAACATAAGGGAGATTGACATTTCCGGCCCATAGAGGGCCTCATACGGTGCCATACCGATACTTGCATGATAATCTGTTGTTATATGCAAATTCAATAAGTGGCGTGTACTTATCCCAACTTCCCTTTGATCTAAAACACATGCCCTTAACATATCCTCCAAGGTTTGGATAGTTCTTTCAGATTGACCGTCTGTTTGGGGTGATAGGTCGTGCTTAGACACGACTTTGAACCAAATGCCTTTTGAAAGGCTCCCAAAATCGCAACGTAAATCGCGGATCTCGGTCCGAGATTATCGCCGACTGCACCCCATGTAACCTCACTATCTCCTGAATATATAATTGTGCTAACCTATCCAAGGAATAAGTCACCTTAAGAGCTAGAAACTCGGGTCAGTTTCTCAATCGATCCACGATTACCCATATGGTATCATGATTCATTTGGGTCCTTGGTAATCCAGTCACAAAATCCATGGAGATACTATCCCACTTCCACTCAGGATCGACAGAGGTTGCAGCATTCCGCAGGGTTTTTGGTGTTCAATCTTCACCTTTTGACACACCAAGCACTTACTCACCCATGTGCACACATCTTTCTTCATTCCAGGCCACCGTAACATCTTCTTCAAATCTTGATACATCTTGGTGGCACCAGGATGAAGGGCAAAATGGCTCTTATGGGCTTCCTCCAAAATATCCTTTCGGAGGCCACCACTAGCAGGTACACATATTCGACCTTTAAACCTCCACAAATCGCCCATTCCTTGGGTAAAACCTATCAACTTTCCTCGCTTTCAACGCCTCTAAAGTCTCTTGAAACTCAAAGATCGTCCCCTTGAGCTTGAACAATCCTTTCTTTGAACTCACTTGTCACTCTAAGATGACAAGCTCTGATGCCCTTAGTGGTCAAAGTCATTCCTAGGTTTAAGTCCCTAAATTGCTCAATCAATTCAACCTCCTTCACCATCAAACGGGACACTTGTAAGGACTTCCTACTCAAAGCATCACTACTACATTAGCTTTACCAGGATGGTAGTTCAATCCAAAATCATAATCTTTCAAGAACTCCATCCATCGCCTTTGCCTCATGTTTAGCTCTTTTTGATCAAAGAGATATTTCAAACTCTTGTGATCGGAAAACACCTCAAACTTAACTCCATATAAATAGTGTCTCCAAATCTTTAGAGCAAACACGACGGCAGCTAACTCAAGGTCATGGGTAGGGTAGTTTGCCTCATGTGGCTTGAGTTGTCTTGATGCATAGGCCACCACTTGCCTATCTTGCATCAATACACAACCTAAACCCTTTTTGAAGCATCACAATACACCTCGAAAGGCACATTGGGGTCGGGTAACACTAAAAACAGGGTCGAGGTTAGCTTGTGTTTTAACTCTTGAAAGCTCTTTTCACACTCCGGGTCCATGAAAAAGGGGTGTTCTTCCTAGTCACTTGGTCAAAGGTAGGAAATGCAGGAAAATCCCTTGATAAATCGACGGTAATAACCTGGCTAAACCCAAAAAGCTCCTTACTTGATTCATCGTGGTTGGTCTTTCCCAGTTTACTACCGCTTCTACCTTACTAGGATCTACTGACAATTCCTTTCTTAGATACTACATGCCCTAAAAATTGCACCTTATCCAACCAAAACTCACACTTGGAAATCTTGGCATATAGTTTCTTTTCCTTCAAGATCTCTAGTACTATGGTTAGGTGGCATTCATGCTCTTCATGGGTCTTAGAATATATGAGAATGTCATCTATAAAGACAACTACAAACTGATCTAAATAGGGTCGAAAGATCCTATTCATGTAATCCATAAAAATAGCTGGAGCATTGGTTAACCCAAAGCACATTATCGCAAACTCAAAATGGCCGTGTCAGTGCGAAAGGCCGTTTTAGGTATGTCTTCATCTCTCACTCTAATTTGATGGTAGCCTGACCTCAAATCTATCTTAGAAAACACTACCGCACCTTTCAGTTGGTCCATCAAATCATCGATCCTAGGCGAGAGGATACTTGTTTTTCACCGTTACTTTATTCAACCGCCTATAATCTACACACATCCTCATACTCCCATCCTTTTTCTTTACAAACAACACAGGGCTCCCAAGGTGATGCACTAGGCCTAACAAACTTTTTCTCCAATAAATCTTCCAATTGAGTTTTTAACTCGGTCAATTCTAATGGGGACATCCTGTATGGGGCTATGGATATTGGTCCGGGATCCGGAAGCAACCCTATGCAAAATTCTATCTCTCTTGGGGGGAAACTCTGGTATCTCATCCGGAAATACTTCGGGATAATTTCTTACTATTGGTATCTCATCGATACTTTGCTCAAAGTCTACATCACTAGCGGCTAAGAAAATGTAACCTTTACTCTCACCCTTACCACAGTCCATTCCCACAGCAGTTATGTAAAGACTTATGGGTTTCTTAGGTTCAATAGGAATAGGAAGAAAAGTGATGGTTTTCTCATAACAGTTTAACAGTACACGGTTGGCCTCAAGCCAATCCATGCCAAGAATCACATCTAAACCTCGCATGGGTAAGCAAATAAGATCTAAAACAAAGGATCTATTATCTATAATAAAACTACAATCTAAACAACATTTACAAGTCCTAACGGGTTTTCGGTCGGGTAGAAACAATAAGGTCAAAAGGAAGCTCAGTCATAGGTAAATTAAGGCTTTTAACACATGAATGGGAGATAAAAGAATGAGAAGCGCCAGAATCATATAGTACAATTAAGTCTTTACCATGCATATTACCCTTACCTTCCACGAGATTTCGTGACTTCGTTGTTTCTTCGATTAACAAAGAAATACCCTTCCCTGGTATTGCGGCTTGGGATTGGGGGTTGGCGGGTTCCTTTCAAAGTGCATTCTCGGGAGTAATGACCTGGTTTTCCACACCGATAGCACACGTTTGTTCCGGCTCGACATGGCATGCTCCCATGATTCTTGCCGCACTTGGGACATTCCATGGATGGCGCAGGCCGTGGAGGTACCGCTGACCTCTTTGTGGTGCTTTCCTTTATTGTTGTTATTGTTGTTGTTGTGATTGTTCTGGGGTTATTGTTGTAGCGGTTGTTATTATAGCGATTGTTGTTGTTTGGCCTTCCTTGTTGAAAATTTCTTTGTGTCCCTTGTGGTCTTGATTGAGGGGAAATGGAGGTCGATTCGCCTCTTGAGCTAGCGACCTTGAGGTGTCAACTTTTTGGTAATATTATCGACTTTGGGGTGTTTAGTTTTCTCGACCTTCTTCAATAATCCGACATTTGTTAACTAGGGTAGAGAAATCCCTAATCTCCAAATGTGCAACTGCCACATTAAGTTCCGCCTTCAACCCCGACTGTATTTAATGCATTTCCGGTACTCATCAGATTTCCTTGGTACATTCTTGAGAACTTAATGAGTTCTTCAAATCTGGCGGTGTCTTGGGCCACATTCATATTCCCTGGACAAGTTGCATGAATTCAATGTCCTTGGCATTTCTAATCGACTGGAAAGTACTTTTCGTAAAAATGGACCTTGAATAGTTCCCAATCAATGTCCACATCTGGCCGCCTCAGTGAGTCTTCGAACACTTCTCCACCACAAACTCGCATCACCCTCAAGCATATGAGTAGCGAAGGTGACCTTTTGCTCCTCCGAGCATGGGACTACAGCAAAGACCTTCTCAATATTCCGAATCCATTCATCTGCAATATTTGGATTCAATGTCCCTTGAAAACCGGTGGGTTTGCCTTACGAAACTCCCGAAACAGGCATGTTCAGAATCTCATGTCGATTCATATTGGCTTGACGATCCTGATCCATTCGTTCCATCATCATTCTCATGGTCCTTGCTACGTCGCGGAGTGCTTCGGCTGACTCGTTGTCGTGATTATTTTGTGCTGCGCTCCTAGTCTGTTGTCGACGTGCCATTGGTCCCTATACACACAAAACAGCAACACTGAGGTGATCAGGCCCAATATTCCATGCAAAGTGAGCAAGTTACCATGGCACTTTCAACATACAGTAGTCATGTATTTCTACTCCCCAAGCTCATCCTAATGATAAACATCTACACATGACGTCACTAACGTATTATGCTTTAGAAGCATAGCTAGTCCAATCCTCAGGCTCCATGAGAATCGAATCGCTCGATACCAAAATGTAACACTTAGTAATTAACCGATACACCTAGGTTGAATCTGATTAATGACTAGACTTTACTCCTTGCTTTGGTTCTTTCTTCATAATTTGAAAATACTTAGTGAAATTACGAGCCTTTTTTTTTTTTTTTTTTAAACACATAATTGAAAACGTGAGCCGAGTACAACGTGAACGAGTAAGCCGAGTATAATAAGACGTTTAAGAATATATCACATCATATCACTTAGGCTCCATCATATAACATCCATAAGCACATTATAGCATATATTTACATACAATAACCTCACTCAAAGGGTGGGTTATGTTCATACATCATTATCTTATGCAAACCCATAAAAGAAAATATACTTAAGGAAATTCATGCCCCTAAACTAGATAACTCCATAAGCCGGGAAGGTTATCCTAAAACTAGGGTGCATGATCACACATAAGTCTACTAAGAACCTTCTATGGCCACTGTCCTGAAAATGGGGGAATAAATCCGATCCACTGATGAGCTCCCTCGGGAAGGGACACACGAGATGCACCAGGCTGGGGTCGCATGGACGGCCTTCTCGCTAACCTCGGCTGAACAACTGTTTCCTCACTACCCTCTCTTACACGTGTGGGAGTAGGAGCAGAGCTATCAGAATATACATGAGTAGGAGTGTCCTCTAAAGGATCAGTTTCAGAATATCTCGTCTCGGGAACATACTGAAATCCATGGAGCAGATGAAGCGGGATAAGAACGTAACATCCTTTCATCAAGTGGACGTGCATGTTCGAAAACCATTTCATCGCCATAGGGAGAAGTAGGAGAAAATCGATAACTAGGGACAGGATGTGCAAATGGACGACCTATGTAAATAAAAACACGAATCAAGCAAGACTCTCCTTCAAAATGATACGAGCGATGCACCGGATCATAGTGGAATTCCCAAGTAGGGGTATCAACGAACACGACGAATGTCGCCATTTGAATCTGGAGACAATGACGGAAATAAAGAAAAGGGAGTGAGAATCTTGCTAAAGAATTCTCAGTAAGGTACCTCCTTCTACAATGTCATCATCAAAATCCCCAGGAACCTCGGGATTATTCTAAAATAGTGAGCATGCAAAGATTCATTTTAAGTTCGGACAAATACTTAACCGAGGTTCGTCAATTTTTAATCATGCGTCTTATAATGCATCTTATTCTTAACATGTCATATTTACAATGAACTTTTCCTTTATCATTACATCATATTCCTCATCATCATTATCAAAATAACATGCATAAAAGAACGTCATATAATATTAGCTACACATGGACACAGTGCACATATTTCATTTCTTTAGTGCCTTAGGTGACTTAAAATCTTATCATCATCATTATTTTCCTTGGGCCACCCTATACTCCACCCTTTTGGGAGTAATTTAGGTTATGAGCTCATACTTTACTAGTCGTCACTAGCATATACTTATCCTTTTTGATAAGCTAAAGTCCCGACTCTACCCTTTTGAGAGAACGGGTTAGGGGGCTAAAATCACCTTTTCACCACCTATAGTCTGATGGTTCCAAAGGATCATTTTCTTATAAGTTTAAGTCACCATTAAATCTTTGCATGTTATATCATAATACAATTCATAAACATCATAACATTTTCTCATTTATAGTCTTAAGCTAGAATAATATATATCAACTGTAATCATGCGTATGGGAGATTCCCAGGAAAGAGAGGTGGGTCACAATGGACACGCTTAAATACCAAGTCTTTCCTTAGCCAGAACCTTTCCAAATTACACTTTTACAATGATACACTTTCTTCTAGCAACAAAGGTGAATTTTACATAAGAACATTTCATGTATAAGCATTCTTATTATTTGCAACAGCAACTATAACATGCAAGTCAGGAAATCATTCAATGATATCAAGTACTTAATAAGCATCCAATCCTTACATAGAATTATCAATTATGAATCATTCTCTTAACAATAAACCATAATTATCACAACTTCAATCATATCAAATCATTATCACACATTGATACTAAACTCAGATCAGTGGCCGAATCATGAACCTCATGCAATTACATAGAATCATATTTTAAGTGCATATAAAATACTAGTTCCCCGTAAAATCCTTGCAAAGCCTTAAAACTCATTTAGAAACTAGTTCTTTTGTCAAATTTGGGAGGATCTTCACAATTAAAATTCTCACTTAAGATAAAAGGAGTAAGTCTTGAGCTTTAGAGATTTAGGTGACATCTTAGAATTATAAACATGCTATGCAACCTTATTTTAATCTTATCTTTATAAGGTGATAGCTTGGAATTATAAACATGATATGCAATTCCATTTCTTTATCTTTAAGATTTAAGGTGATGACTTGAAAATTAAACATGATGCAAGAACTTGAAATATAAACATGATACAAGAAACTGGAGCGGCGGTAATCCGCACAGGACCAGTAGAGGGAGAAGAGAATATTAAGAAACCGGAGCGGCGGTAGTCCGCACAGGACCAGTAGAGGGAGAAGAGAATATTAAGAAACCGGAGCGGCGGTAGTCCGCACAGGACGAGTAGAGGGAGAAGAGAATTATTATTACATCATTTTAAGCTCCAATCTCAAGACTTTTTAAAGAATAAATTCTTTAACTCCAATAATCATATTTCTTTGCTTGTGATACATGGGCAAGTCTTTAAGCTCTAGGATCTTTAGGTGATGGCATAAAATAAACATGTCATGCGTTGATTCTTTTAGCCATTATAAAATATAGTGAGAGCATAAATTAAATATGAGATGCAACCTCTTAATTATCTTGAAAGATTAAGTGATGACTTGAAACATAAACATGAAATACAAGCTTGGAATTTAAACATGAGAAATGCAAGTTCATTTATTCATTCTTGAAAATTTAGTGATGACATAGAAGGTAAACATGGTTATGCAAAGCATAAACTTAATCATGGATGCAAATTCATTTTGTTTCTTTACTAGAGCTCCTTCAAGACTTTAAAAGAATTATAAATTCAACCCAATACATATCTTAACAAGAAATAAAACATAAAAGGAAAAAATACATCTTTCAAGTTCTAAACTAAAAATCTTTGTTTTAGCATCATAAAGCATTATTCTTTAAGGTTTTGCATCAAGTGGAATTTTCAAGCTTTAGAGGCCTAACTTGTGATGGATTTACAACCCACCCTCAAGGTCCTCATCATCAAGCCATCATCTTAGTTCCACCTAGGCCATATGGTTGAATTGGTTAAAGAAAAATTGAAGAGGAAAACCAAAATGAAAAGCTAAGGCAAGTTCATAATTTCATCATTTTGAGCTAAAAACACAACTCCTCAAAGCATAGAAATAAATTTAGAAACTACTCCCTACCTAATCTGAGTTGAAGAAGAGGAGGAGAACTTGATTTCTTGAAGTGAAATGACACAAAATCTCTTTGAAAAAATTGAAGAAAGAATTCAGCCAAAGAGGAGGAAGAAAGAAAGTTTTTGGTGCTCCTAAAAACTAGTTATGAACCAAGCATTCCAAGACCACTCAAGCAAGCCTATTTATAGAAGATTTTGAGGCTTCTAATTGGCCAAAATGAGGAGGTAGTTGTCAGAATTTTTCAGGAGTAATAATGGAGGAAAAATCATTTTAGACAAAGTTGTATGAAATTAAGGAATTATGTCTCTTATGGTGACATTTTGGCATTTTGTTTTAGTGCAACTTTTGGAAATAATTCAGCTGCATAATGGCATCAATAATTTCGTGCATTACAGCCCAAAGAAGTGAAATTTGTGTGTTCCATGCATTATTTAGGTGTAGGCAAGGTATTCATGTAATTTAGAGAATTTACTGTTAAGGGCTTAAGTGAATTAGTAAGCAATTTGGGTGTTTTTGAGCAATTTTGGGTTCTAATCAATCTAAATACATAATTTTGAATCTAGATTAATATTTAGAATTTAATAAGCTTTAATTTGAGCCTAATATTGCTTAGGTTTCGTATATGAATCGAAAATCCCGAAATTCGCAAAGCGCCCAAAAGCAGGGCAAAATCGTACTTTCACTTAAAAAGCGCCCAAGGCCACCCGAGCTTAACCAATGGTTAATCATGGCTTAAAAACACATTTTAAAACATTTTAGTGAGGTTCGGGCTCAGTCGGCACCCACATCGGAGTTAAACACCTTGAGGCGTTTTGGTCTTTTTCGCAAGGCCGGAACTCAAAATTGAGATTCTTGCTCTATTAACACACATAACACAAACAATCCCTTATTATTCTCAAAACATCCCCTTGAGAATATGTGGGGCCCACAATCCTCATTTTCTGAGTAAAATAACTTCAGGGACATTTTGGTCATTTTATACGTACAGAAATTCGGGATTTGCGACTCTCGCATGAATCGTTCCTAACCTCTCTTCTAATGTTATATTCCTTTATTGAGGATTGTTCGGCCTCAAATCTTATGTAATAATTACCTACGGTAATTCGGTAATTGAGTAATTTCTAATGACAGTAAAAATTACAGTAAAAATTGGGGCGTTACACCTAATATTGCTTAGGTTTGCTTAATTATGTCATTAAGCTTAAAAACACTATTCCAGGGACAAAATCATAATTTTACACTAAAACTGCCTAGGACCACCGGGACTTAAACAAATACCTCTAAACACTTGAAATTATCTTTTTAATCCTTTGGGAAAAGTTTCAGGCTCAAACGGCACATTTACCCACGTAAAAACGCTATAGGGATATTTTGGTCATTTTGATCCAAAATTGCAGAAAATGAGATTTCGTTTCTGAAATCACTCAAGGATCATCCAATCCCCTTCAAACATTGAGTTGGCCCTTCAAGGATGGCCGGGATGGCTTTCCTCGAATTCCGGGCAGAAAATGACCTCAGGGGCATTTTGGTCATTTTCCTCTCAGACAGAAAAATCGGGGCGTTACATACTCAGTAGTTCCCTTGCACCCATACTGCTGCATCATCCCTCTGCTACATCCCTGTCTACATACCACGATTACCACCTTACCCCATCAAGCCATGGTCCGACCTATCCGAGGATTCACCCACCTAGCTTTCTTCTGATGGCTCTGCACCCACCATTCCTATGGGGATGGGAGGTGGTAGTGATGGACAGGCTACTATCATGCAGCTGTTGAGAGGAGCTACGTCTGTCCATAGACGAGCTACTCGACCCCACCAAGGTGCCCATGTCCGACTTGTCGGTCATCTTGCCACACCTGATAAGCTAGCTCATTGGATTGGTTACCTTCTTCCTTCTCGGGAGCAATAACAATAGGAGTCGGCAGTAGACTTCTTAGAGCACCTGTGCATTTTAGTGTAGAGGATAGCTTTCTCTTTTTTTTTAATTAGAGGTTATCTATTCTAGGTGGAGGAGAGGTTTTTATTAGCTTGTTTGTAGTTTTCTTCTACTTATCATTCATGTATGTTTTGGGATAACTGTACTTAGCCTAACCTTTGTTGGTAGGCATGATGCTACTCTACATATGTATATTTTGGGCGCGTAAGGTGGAACGGTTAATATTTATGATATATATATATATATATATGATATGATTATGTCCATGATTTATGTGTTGTTGTATTTTATGTGTAGCCGTGGTTAGTTCTGATCTTTTATATGCAAGGCTGCAAGGCGAATAACGTTATTTATTCAGTATGCACAGCTCAACTTTTGTTTTCAAAGTTCAAAAAAAAATGTACCCGTATTTTCACTAAAGTATTTCCAAGAGTTTAAGTTAAGGACTGGAACAAAAGAGTAATGACTAATAATTAACCTGAATGCATCATAGACGTGTTAGGTTAAATATCAGGGTATTACATTTTGGTATTAGAGCAATTTGGTTCTCACGGAGCCTAAGGATTGGACTGACTATGCTTCTTAGGAATGATGTGATAGTTACGTCATGTGTAGTTGCTTAATCAATAGGATAAGCCATAGGGTAAAGATGCATGACTACTATATGTGTGTATGTGCCATGGTAACTAGCTCACTGTACATGGAGTATTGAACCTGATCACTTCAGCTTTTGCTATTTTGTGTGCTTAGGAACTAATGGTGTGACCATGACAGGATAGGACTACGGGCACAAGCGATCAGAGTAGTGAGACTGCTGTAGCCCTCAAGGACATAGCAAGGGCCATGCAAATGATGTTCAAATGGATGGACCATTAAGGTGATGCCGGACGTGGCCCTAACACTGTTGAGGGTCTCAAGCACGTTTGATTCAGAGAATTCCACAAGGCGAACTCGCCGCCGTTTAGAGGAGCTCTGAACCCAAACCAAGCCCACAACTGGATTAAAAGCATGCAGAAGATCTTTTTGGTGATCACTTACACCGAGGAGTAGAAGGTGACTTTTGCTGCCTACATGCTGGAGGTGGATGCCGAGTTTTGGCAGACTGGCACTCGGAGACTATTGGAGGCATCTAGCACCATGATCAATTAGGAAATGTTCAAGACTTGCTTCTATGAGAAGTACTTTCCAACATTTGTGAGGAATGCCACGAATGTGGAATCCATGCAGCCGACCTAAGGAGGGATAAATGTGGCATAGTACACTATGAAGTTCAAGGAGCTGAATTGTTCAAGGGAAACCCAATGAATTCCGAAAATGTGTCAAGGAAAAAGCTGGGCTAAAGGCGGAGATTAATGTTGTCATTGCACATTTGGAGATTAGGGACTCCCCTACCCTATTCAACAAATGCCACATCATTGAGGATGGCCACAAGAAGTTGAGCGAACCAAGGGTTGAGAATTTCACCAAGAAGCTAGCACGCGCACGCTCTGAGATTTAAGCCACCATTCAGACCGTAATTCAAGCCACAAGGCCCCAAGAAGGATTTTCGTCATCGGGGATCAAGTGGTCCTAAGGGCAAGGCATCCTAGAAGGCCCTAGTTGCACCCTTAAGACTTGCGCCTACTACATTATGTCCCAAATGTGGGAAGTCACATGGAGATTGACCTTACTTGGTGGGCCAGGGAGTTTACTACAAGTGTGGGAAGTCCAATCACTCTACTAGAAAGTGCCCGGAGAGGAACCCGATGGCCCTTAACCCTAGACCACAATGTCAATGGAGGGTCTTTACCTTCAATGCGAAGACTAGGTGAGGTTTAGAAACCTCATAGAAATTAAGTGTGAAATGAACGGTAGGACCTTAATTGTACTATTTAACTTTGGTGCAACTCATTCATTCATTTCACATGCTAGTGTCGAGTCTTTACAGTTGCATGTTTCAGAACTTCCTTTTGATCTTACTATTTCTACACCTACTGGTAAATCTTTTAGGACATACAGATGTTGCTTAAATTGTCATTTGTAACGCCTTGATTTTTCCTAATGACCAAAATACCCTTGAGGTCATTTCTACCCAAGAATCGAGGACAGTAGGTCCCGGCTAACTTCAAGAGGTTAGTTTTATGATTGAAGGGGATTAATTGTGTTGTGCGTGATGTTAGGGTAAAAATCTCAGTTTTTGGTTTTTCCAAGCGAAATTACCAAAATACTTTTGCGGCTAATTAATACAGAATTAATTACCGATTGGGCCTGGACTTCATCCGGAAGTTTGGAATGTCATTTTTAAGAGTTGTTTGATGTTTGTATAAGCCCGAGTGGCCCTAGAAATTTTTTTATAAAATTACCATTTTGCCCCTAATTGAGGGGATAATGAGTTTAATTGCACGATTAACAAAACCTACGCAATATTAAGCTCTAATTGAAGATTAATTAATTTTAATTATTAATCGTGAGTCAAAATAATTAAATGAGGTTGATTAGAGCTCAAGATTGCTTAGAAAAAGCTAAATCCTTTTCTAAAATCAAATGGTCTTGAAGTCAAAAAGGTGAATAGTGTACAATCCCATGATTTAAGGAAATATGTTGGCTTTTGAAATTCAAAATAATTAAGTTTAATTCAAATTAAATGAACTAAACTCCTTTAAATATTTATGACCACTCTTTAACCATGATCTTGAGATTCCTAATTACATGATTATCAACCCAAAAACCTAACTACCCATTCCTAACATTTTTCCTAATTAAATCTACCTCTAATACACATCCTAACCTACATTAAAAATGAAACTTGGCCCCCAAGTTTTTCTAGAAGGCTGCGGCAACTCCTTCTATTTTTCATCCTTACATGTTAAAATTTCTCTATAAATACAACCTCAAGGCAAGCCATAAACACCATTTGTTCATTTCTTGCAATCTTGGTTCAAGAATCCTCAAAGTTTCTCTTTAGTTTCTCAAAGAGTTCTTCTTCTTCTTCCTCTTCTTTATTCCCTCCAAGAACCACCACTCACCACCACTTCTCAACCTCAAACCACCATACAACCATCATAGATCTTCCTTTAAACACCTAACCTCTCCATTTCCAAGATCAATCCCATGACACATCTTTATTCCTCTTTTTCTTCTCTTGGCCGAAACCACTGCCTTGCTTCAAGGAGGAATTGTTCTTCTTATCTCAAGACCAAGCTCTCTCTTTTCCTTGATAGGGATTTTGTTTGGTTTTTCTCTCTTAATCCCTCTTTATTTTCAAAGCCTTTAAAGTACTAGAATGATGTGTTCCTCCTCTTTATTTTTGGCTTTAATGAATAATATGTGGTTGAGTTCATTTCTTTTCTTCCTCTTCACCATTTCAGCTTAGTCTTTTTTTTCTTTTTTTTCTTCTAGTTTTGGTTTTGTAGTCATTAAACTGTTGGAACTATGGCTTGATGATAATGGATCTTGGTGATGGTTGTGAAACCATCATCTAAGATACCATTGAGAGCCCAAGGTTTTGGGTTCCATTTTGTTTTCAAAAAAGTTGAACTAAAATGGAGTAATTTGTCTATGTCATCACCTAATTAACTTAAGTTCAAGGCTTACCCATTTCAACCTTAAAGTTGATCGATGATTTAGAATGGTTACTCTAAATAAGAGCCTTGAGCAGTAAAAGAAAGAAATGGAAATGCATTCGTATTTATTTTCCAAGTTATCACCTAAATCTTAAAGATTAAAATAAAGCTTGCATTAGCATGTTTATGTTTATATCATCACCTAACCAATTAAAGTTCAAGACTTACCCCTTTTAACCTTAAAGTTGATCGGTGTTTTGGAGTAAATACTCTAAATAGGAGTCTTGGGCATTAAAACTAAAGAAATGGTAATGCATTCATATTTATTTTCCAAGTTGTCAACTGAAGTCCTAAAGGTTATATTTCCATCTTCCAAAAGGAATAAAATTTGGTTCTAAGAATGTTCTTTAACTAGGAATTAATTTTAGAAAAGATTATTTACTAGAAATGCCTTACATTACAACTTTGCATGCTTTTGGAATGTTAAATTTTTGATTTCTTGCATAGTGTTTGGAGTGACTTAAATGTGGGAAAATCACTATCTATTATGGTGGAAATCATCCTTGGAATCTTAGGTAAAAACTAGTAACTAAAGACCCGTAAAATTGTATTTATGGAAACTTTTGACAACTCTATTTTCAGTCACTATCCAAACTGTTTTGGTATGATATAACACTGTTTGGGATTGTTCAAATATGAAACAATTGTCAGTAATTAGTGTAATAATTATTTTTAGCATTTAGAGAAAGACTAGTAATGAGAAAGGGTCAAAAACATAACTTCTAGAATACCAAAATGGTTAAATTTCTATTTCTGTTCAAATCTGCCCAGCATGGTTTCATGATGTTCTTAAGGTTAATAATTCATAAGAATCATTGGAATCGATCCCCTAGATGCATAAATAAATAAATACGAAGGTTGGGTTTACTCGATTTAGAGGTTTAATCGATTAAGAGATAATGAAAGTACTTGCCTTAAGAGATGTTATGATATTTGAGAATTTATGTGATGATTATGTTTGCATACTTGGCTACCAATTGCACGATTTGTTGTGGTATGTTATGATTACACTTGGAACGTTTAAGGTGCATATATTAAAGTTATATGAAAACATGTGACATTACATGATAAATTTGTGCTCTTGCATCTCAACATAACATGCTAAGCTTAAGGTGACATAAAACACTCGAAAATGATCCTTTCGTAACGAGCCAAGCTCAACGTAAGGTGATCCCGAGGAATTGTTTATCTAGAGGATAAGCATACTTATCAAAAGGATAAGTATTCCTATGCCCCCTATCTCGTACTCTGAGATAGAGCCGGGAATTTACTTATCAAGAAGATAAGTGTTAGCTAGTGATGACTAGTGAGGTATGAGCTCATAACCTAGAGCTCTTGAGAGGAGAGAATAATAGGGTGGCCCCCAAGAGAAAGAGATAAGAACCTTATGTCACCTAAAAGAAATATTGAGGAAAAGATCATGAACTTGCATTCTTTATTATATGTTGATTAATTATGGTATTCGTTATGTTATCATGATATGTCATGCTACATTCTTGCATTAAGACACATTCTAAAATGAACCAGTCTTGGATAATAATTTTTGGAACTTAATAATTGAACCATATGCATACTCACTACTTCATAAAGAAACCCAAGGTTCCTGAGAACGTAGATGATGACACTTGTTAGGAGGTGAACTCCCTACTGAGTTTCTTTTATAAGATTCTCATCTCCTCTTTCTTTCTTTCATCACGTCTTTAGAGGACAATGATTTCATTCGTGAGCAGCAGTAGTAGGTGACCGTGGATCTCATCAAGGGTGTAACATCCCCTGCTGCTTTATGGATTGACGACTGTCCCCACAAACCAACACGGGTCTTTTCAGCGTGCTTTGTCCTCACTCGCACGCTTCCTAGGAAAACTTCCCAGGAGGTCACCCATCCCAAAATTGCTCCAAGCCAAGCACGCTTAACTGTGGAGTTCTTTTAGTTTGGGCTACCGAAAAGAAGATGCATCTTGTTGGTATAGGTAGTACAAATCAATTCATATAAGCCCTCCTCAACTGTATAGTCCCATACCTATACAGTCTTAGGATCCCTCTCATTCGGGTGTGTAATCGGTTCATTCATGTACCCCTCCGCTTTCGAAGTCTGCCAGGAGCCGCTCCTTGTCCGTGCCTCTTTGCACCGGCGATCACTCCCCGACTTCGCGATCCCCGGGCGTTACATGCCCACCAGCTTCCGCTTGGTTCGTCCCCGAACCACACCGTACTGGGAGAGGTGCAGGCTCTGATACCATTTGTAACATCCCCTGCTGCTTTATGGATTGATGACTGTCCCCACAAACCAACACGGGTCTTTTCAGCGTGCTTTGTCCTCACTCGCACGCTTCCTAGGAAAACTTCTCAGGAGGTCACCCATCCCAAAATTGCTCCAAGCCAAGCACGCTTAACTGTGGAGTTCTTTTAGTTTGGGCTACCGAAAAGAAGATGCATCTTGTTGGTATAGGTAGTACAAATCAATTCATATAAGCCCTCCTCAACTGTATAGTCCCATACCTATACAGTCTTAGGATCCCTCTCATTCGGGTGTGTAATCGGTTCATTCATGTACCCCTCCGCTTTCGAAGTCTGCCAGGAGCCGCTCCTTGTCCGTGCCTCTTTGCACCGGCGATCACTCCCCGACTTCGCGATCCCCGGGCGTTACATGTAATGTAACATCCTCCCAAGTATAGCATCATCCTTAAGTCATGACATCATGCTCGAGAGTTGTTACTTATAAATTAGCGAACCTTTCTTAAATATCTATAGCCATTTTGATTGATTCGCGGGATAACTAGGTCATAATTCTACTAAAATATATAACAAGGAAACCCAAAATATTTATTTAATACAAAGTTAAGTACATAAGGGAAGCTCTTCTATGAGCTTTAACACCCCTTTGTTTTCTGACATATTTACACACATGTTCATTCCACTAAATACAACATAATAAAAGCATTAACTACTACACTATTGCACTTCTGAGTTCTTTTGTATAGCGGTCCCTCGGTCCTCTGTGTCAACCTGGAGACGACACGGGAACACAAAAACATAGGGGTGAGAATTATACAATTCTCAGGAGGGTAACTCCCCAATTACACATTCATCTTTGTCATCATCATCGCCTGACCACTTCGGTTTATTAAGAAAGTGTGAGCATGCAATATGTACATATCAAATGTTCATTTTAAAATTATAAAATCACCTTTTCGAAGTGGGTCTCTTTTATTATTCAATCACTTAAAACATGTATTTCATAACATTCAACATCATAGGAATTCCTTCAAGACCAATAATTTAACAAGATATACATATACATATGGCAATTACAATGATCTTTTCGTGCCCTTGACATAATAAAGGGGACTTTTCCGTGCCCTAAAGAGGAACTTTTTCGTGCCCTATTGGGGACCTCTTCGTGCCCTCTTGGGACCTCTTCGTGCCCTACTGGGACCTCTTCATGCCCTTTTTATACTAAAGGGGACTTCATTGTTCACTTAGCACATACATTATCCTCAAGCTCACATATACATGCATCGCATTTCTATATGCATGAAAATAATTCTCTGACCTCATAATACTTCAAACCTATATATATTATTCATTCATTCCTCATAACATAATCTTGGAAGTTCATGGCATGCATTCATACACATCAACTTAAACCAAATGCCATTAGGTCATTAATTCAAGGCATCATCACAACTTCAGCACATTGGCAGATTTTTCACTCAAGTAGCACAATTTATTTCTCATACCAAATGATCAATTAAAATGCTATAAAACTTCTCAGTGACACCTCAATGTGTCACCAAGATCCTGTAAACATTTCAGGGTAATTAGAGTTCTCTAACTATATTAACAAAATTCTAAAAGTTTAGTGGTCAGAAACCATCCAACCTCAGCTCAAGAACCAAAATTCATAATTTTTGACCCTAGCAATTGAACCCAGAAAATTCTAAATAAAAATCCTGGTAAAACCTCAATATGTCTATAATACTCTGTAAAAATTTCAAGTGATAATTCTATCATTTGATGTGGTAACAAAATTAGCAAAATTTACAGCTTCTGTACTAGCATTTCAGGCAGCATATGCTTAATTTCAGTTCTTGATTTTTCTAAGGCAATTTCACTCAAAATAAAAACCCAAGAAAATTCGTGGGACTAGCTCAGGATGTTAGCTCCAACATATATTTTTTTCAGATCACGAAATTGCACACAACAAGCCCAGAAAATTCGTGATCAAACACTGCCTGTCAGAAAACTGAAAATCCAGCAAGTATCACTCAACATCTTTTGACAAAATGATCTCTCTAACCTCATCCAAACACTTCAGAAAAATTCATATATCAATAACAACATAATATCAACCCAATTAACCAGAAATTTCGGATTGAAACCAGTAATAATTGCTCAGAAAAATTTTGAAAGAAAAAGGCCAAAGAAAACCCTACTTTGCAAAGCTTTTGAGCTTGATACTTCAAAGGATGTTCTAAGTGATCTCCCTTCACTTCAAGACACCAATTTCAGTCCTAAAACCTCCTTAGGCAGTGGGGAAGTGAGGTATTAAGGTGAGGATTTGAGATTTCAATCGATTAGATTTGTAGAGTTTGAGGTGTAGAACAAGTTTTGTGAAGAGAGTTTGTTGTTTTATCAAGTCTAGGCTAGGTGTTTTGGCATTTGAATCAAGTTTGCTAGTGTTTGAAGAAGGAAAAATGGAGTTCTGCCATTTCAAGATGCTGAACGAGCTTGGAAGGGAGAAATAATGAGATTAGGTGACTTGTGGTTATCTTATATGGTGTTGGAAATATTATTTTAATGTAGAGTATAATTTATTCATAAAAGAAACTAGTATGAATGGCTAGGATTGGATCTTGTTATTCAAGATTGAATCTTAGCCATTCATTTAATTCAAATGGATAAGCATTCTCTTTTTGTAAAAGTCAAACTAGCTTTCGATGTTAAAAATCGCACACCGAAATTTCACCGAACAGATGAAACAGTGTACCCGGGTAATCAAATATTGCCCGAAAAATAATTTCGGGTATAAAATCTTTATTTCTACCTATTTCTAACCATAATCATATAATTTCTCAATTTCAGGCATCTCCGGGTCCCAATTCTAGGGTTTCCGCTGTCCCGGCGGACCGGTAGGGCCTGCAAGTTACTATTCATGGTTTTTTTTTTTTTTTTTTACAAATCCGTTGGATCATCCTCATCATTGTTCAAACTATCAAATTTTTGAAATTATGACTAATAAAGCTCAAATTAATTTTTAAATAATTTTCGGGGTGTTACATTACCACCCACCTTAAAATAGAATTTTGTCCTCAAAATTCATTTGAAAACAATTTCAAAAGACAAATTCATGAATCAAACAAGGAATTCACACATAATTCAAATAATTCAATCAAATCCTAAACATTCCTACCTTAGGTCGGATTTTTGGGTGGTGACGTCCCCTCAGCACTTATGGTGAAGACCCTACTCTGGTGTTGTAGCTTTGTAGTGGGTTTTGAGTTTCTATTTGGACACTCTCTCATTATGTGTCCTGGCTTTCCACAACGATAGCATACGTTCTGCCCAGCTAAGCAAGGTCTACCCCCATGGTTCTTCCCACATTTTGGACAATCTTGGTTTGTGGTTGACCTTTGTTGTTTATCCTTATGTGGACTTAATTGAAACTGCTTCTTTACAGGCAGGTCATCGCGGTAGTCTTGGTCTTCAAGGGCCAGTCTTTTGTTAGAAGTTTCCTTAGTAGATTGGGCAATTGCTAGCCTCTTGTTGGAGTCCTCAGACACGACACTTGTTTACCAAAGTTGCATAATCCCGGATCTCTAAGAGTCCCACAGAGCTTCAATGTCCTCACGCAAACCTCCTTCGCACTTCATGCACTTCCAAACTTCATCAGATTACTGATAGATGGTAGAAAATTTGCAGAGCTCTTCAAACTTTGCTGTGTACTCTGCTACGCTCATGGACCCTTGCTTGAGTGCCATGAACTCTAATTCCTTTGCATTCCTCACAGATGTGGGGAAGTACTTGTGGTAGAAAGCTTCTTTGAAGACATCCCAGGTGACTTCAGTTTGAGAAGCTTCGAATAATCCCTTGGTGCCGACCCACCAGAATTCAGCATCTGCTTCTAGCATGTAAGTAGCAAAAGCCACTTTCTGGATCTCAGTGCAAGGAAGAACGGAGAAAACCTTCTCCATAGCCTTGATCCATTCTTCTGCTTTATTCGGATCAAAAGCTCCTCGGAATGGTAGAGGGTTTGCCTTTCTGAACTCAGCAAATTTCTGGTATTCTGTGTCCACTTCTGCTCCTCCAAGATTTCCAACCGGATTTCCTTCAGCATGTCGGTCCAACCTTTCCATCATCCTATTGGCTACTGCAGCTTGTTCTCTCATGGCAGCCGCCATCTCACGAAAAGTGTCCATCATACCCGCTTCATTTCCAGCACTGTTTCTATTACGTCGATTAGAAGTCATCGGTTCCTGTCACACCAAACAAGAATTATTGAGTTGATCAGGCTCAATACCAAGCTAAGTGTGGCAACAACCCACAACATTCTCAACCAGCAGTCATACACATATATAGAGTTATAATGCATGACATTTACTAAGGAAGCATAGCTAGTCCATTCCTCAAGGTCCTACAAGGATGAACTGCTCTGATACCATAATGTAACATCCCCTGCTGCTTTATGGATTGACGACTGTCCCCACAAACCAACACGGGTCTTTTCAGCGTGCTTTGTCCTCACTCGCACACTTCATGGGAAGTTTTCCCATGAAGTGTGCGAGTGAGGACAAAGCACGCTGAAAAGACCCGTGTTGGTTTGTGGGGACAGTCGTCAATCCATAAAGCAGCAGGGGATGTTACAAAGGGCCTGCGCTCTGTCACGTGGACAATGGCCTCCCTTGCTTCTAGTATGTTAAGTACTTATGTAATATGAACCTCTGATGTTATTTATGAATGCCTTCATGATGACGTGCTATGTTTTGAGATTTACTTTAATTCATGTATGCTTATGATGAGTTTGGTTCCTTATCGGCTTTCGGGCGTATCATATGACGTAGTTTTTTTAAGTTACGTGGCTCATGTTTTCGTTTTGAAATTTCAAAAAAAAAATTGACTAGTATTTTCGCTAAGTATTTTAACAATTTTAAAAGTAAGAAATAGAACAAAAGAGTAATAACTAATAATTAACTTAAATGCGTCCTAGGCATATTGGGTTAAATATTAGGGTGGTACATCATTTCATTGTTGACCTTTTATTCTAGATCTAGTTTGTTTAGCTATGCATGGTCTAGACATGATTCTCGACATGGATTGTACGTTAACCGTGTAATGCTAAACTGTTTATATGAAGTCCATCATCTTTCTTCCTATCCCTAGTGTGCCTAGTGAATCTTTAAGTCTTTACGTAAATGCTATAGAAGTCAACTCTTATGGGGAAGAAAGTAAACGATATATTCTCCTAGTCGCTAGTGCGGTAGACTTTAAGCAGAACATTGATGATGTGCCTATAGTAAGAAACTATCCTGAGGTGTTTCCAAATGAGATACCTGAGTTCCCTTCGGTGAGAGATATAGAATTCTCGATAGAGTTGGTCCTGGGAACAGGGCCAATATCCATAGCACCCTATAAGATGTCACCCCTAGAGTTAACCGAGTTAAAGACTCATGTAGAGGAGCTTTTGCAAAAGAAGTTTGTGAGACCTAGTGCAACACCATGGGAGCCCCAGTTTTGTTTTTCAAAAAAGAAAGATAGGAGTATGAAGCTTTGTGTGGACTATAGGCAGTTGAATCTAGTGATAGTGAAGAAAAAGTATTCTTTGCCTGGGATTGATGATTTGATGGATTAGTTGAAGAAAACGGTTGTGTTTTCAAAGATCGATTTGAGGTCAAGATATCATCAGATTAGAGTAAGGGATAAGGGCAAACCTAAGAGGGCCTTTCGAAGTCGATACAGCCACTTTGAGTTTACAATGATGTCGTTTGGACTGATGAATACTCCTATTGTGTTCATGGACTACATGAATAGGATCTTTAGACCCTATTTAGATTAGTTTGTGGCTATTTTCATAGATGACATACTCATTTATTCAAAGACCCACGAGGAGCATGAATATCATTTGAGGACAGTTTTAGAGATTATAAAGGAAAAGAAGTTGTATGCAAGGTTGTCTAAGTATGAATTTTGGCTAGAAGAAGTAAAACTCTTAAGACATGTAATGTCAAAAGGAGGTGTAATAGTAGATCTTGGTAAGATAGAGGCTGTGATGAGATAGGAGAGACTTACCACGGTAACAGAAATACAAATCTTTTTAGGACTAGCTGGCTATTACTGTAGGTTTATTGAGGGATTTTTCTCATATTTCCTTACTTTGACCATGTAACACCCTAAAAATTATTTAAAAATTAATTTGAACTTTATTAGTTATAATTTCAAAAATCTGATAGTTTTAGCAATGATGAGAATGGTACAAGGGATTTACTATAAAAAAAATATGAATAGTAACTTGTGGGCCTCACGGGCTCATCGGGATAGCCGAAACCCTACAATTGAGGTCCGAAGATGCCCAAAACTAAGAAATTATAGGATTGAGATTAGAATAGTGAGAATTGAAGATTTTATACCCAGAATTAATTGGGCAATGTTTGATTACTTGGGTACAGTGTTTTTCCTGTTCAGTAAAATTTCGGTATGTGATTTCTAACACCGAAAGATAGTTTAAGCTTTACAATATGATAATGCTTATCTTTTAAAAGCCAAGTAGATGGCCAAGATTTAATCTTGACTAACAAGATTAAATCCTAGCCCTCCATTTTAGTTTTTTTCTTATAAATACATTAGATTTTATATTAAAAAAATGCTGTCAACTTGGTATAAGATATACATAACTCACCAAACATCATAATTTCATTTCTTCATTCTTGTCCAGCATGTGAGAACTACAAAAACTCCATTTTCTTCATCACGTAAACCTTGAAAACTTGATTCCAAACTCCAAACTCATAGCCTAGATTTGTTAAAACTACAAACTCCCTTTACCAAACTTGTTTTACACATCAATACCTACAAAATTAACTGATTAGAATTTGAATCCATCACATTTTTCCACCAGATCATTCTTCACTGCCTAAGGAAGGATTTGATGTTGATTTGGTGGCCTTGAAGTGAGCAAGATCACTCTTGGAATGTAACGCCCCGATTTTCTGTCTGAGAGAAAAATGACCAAAATGCCCCTAAGGTCATTTTCTACCCAGAATTCGAGGATAGCTTGCCAAGCAGCCCTCGAAGGGTCAACTCAATGTTTGAAGGGGATTAGATGGTCCTTGAGTAATTTCGGAAACGAAAATCTTGTTTTCTACAGTTTCGGGTCAAAATGACCAAAAACAGCAAGTAGACGAAACATTCAATTAAGTGTGGGTATTTGTGCTAGATTTCTATATAACCTAAAGCAATCACACTTAAACACTATCAAAAGATTTCTATAAAACCATTGCTCTTTCTACAGTTGAAGCTGATTTGTAGCTGTTGCAAATTATTGCACCCAGATGATATGGATAAGGAATCAACTAGAAGATTATCACCTGAGGTATTCCAAAATCCATATATTTTGTGATAATACTAGTGCTATTAATCTTACAAAGAATCTTATTCAGCACTCTAGATCCAAGCATATTGATATTAAACATCATTTTATTAGAGATCATGTTCAAAAAGGAGATGTTGAGTTTATGTTTGTGAATACTAAAAACCAAGTGTCTAATATATTCGCCAACCTATTAGCTAAAGATCATTTTTGTTGCTTGAAAAGACTTTTAATTCTTAAATGTTTTTAAAAGTTGCATAGCATACTTGCATGACATTTCTAGAGTTTCCCCAAATAAGACTCAAAACTGAGACCCTAATGAAGACATCATGGCAAGCTCAAAACATATGCAAGATTAGAAAGTTAGTGTGCGAGCTCAGAAAAAAGGTTTTGAAGTTCACAAAGTGGATCAAAAAGTCACAAATGCTCTAAATATGAAGGATCTTTCAAATATGAGGAAGCAATATAATTGTGAAGGTTCATATACTGTCTTTGTTGATGTAACGCCCCGATTTTTCCTGTGTACAAATAACCAAAATGCCCCTAAGGTCATTTTTACCCAGGAAATGAGAATCATAAGTCCCAGCCATCCTCAATGGGTTGTTTTAATGTTGGGCAGGCACTATGTGTGTTATGCATGTTAATAGAGGAGAAGAATCTCATTTTTAGTTTTCTGTGTGCGAAATTACTAAAATACCCCTGCAGCTAATTAACACAAAATTAGTTGTCGATTGGACCTGGACTTTACCCGGGAGTTTGAAATGCCATTTTTAAAAGGATGCATGATGTCTATTTAAGCCTAGACAATTCCAGGGAGTTTTTGTGCAAAATTACTATTTTGCCCCTAACTAGTGCATTATGGGCCTAATGGTATAATTATTGAAACCTAAGCAATATTAGACTCTAATTAAAGATTAATTAATTCTAATGATTAATCTAGAGTCAAAATAATTAATTGAGGTTAATTAGGGCCGAATATTGCTAAAAGAAACTCAAAATCCCTTTCTTAATTCAAGACTTTATGTCATGACTCATGAAGTATGTTTTCTCTCTCCAATTCCTTAAATTAAAGAATCAAAGATGTGATTGAAATTCTTGTTGAATAAGGTTTGACTCCACTAAGTGAGCAAGAGCACTCTTTAACCATATCTTGAATGGCCTTAATCACTCATTTTCTTACCTAAATACTTGATTACAAACTCCTAATCAAAAGCCTAATCAAGTATACTCCTAAACACACTCCTAATACATATGAAATGACAAAATCTCCTCCCCTCATTTTCCTTGAAGAACCAGTGCCATTTTCCCCTTTATTCAATCCATCACATTTTGATTTAATCACTTACACACTCGAAGAAAACCATACCCAAACCTATACCTAGCCACTCTTACACCACTCCATGTAATGATACACAAAAATGAGATTTCCCTCTAAAAGGCCACGGCCTCCCTCCCCCCTCTCATCCTCTCATGTTAAAATTTTTCTGTAAATACATACTCAAGGAGACTTGTAACACCCGGGGATTGCGAAGTCAGAGAGTGATCGCCAATGCAAGGAGGCAGGGACAAGGAGCGACTCTTGGCAGACTTCGAAAGTGGAAGGGTACATGAATAAACCGATTACACACCCGAAT
Organism: Dalbergia cochinchinensis; assembly: GCA_031216125.1. NCBI lineage: Eukaryota > Viridiplantae > Streptophyta > Magnoliopsida > Fabales > Fabaceae > Dalbergia > Dalbergia cochinchinensis. The sequence continues at coordinate 30,539,077 of CM062371.1, forward strand.
GAGAAGGATCCTGAGACTGTATAGGTATGGGACTATACAGTTAAGGAGGGCTTATATGAATTGATTTATACTACCTATACCAACAAGATGATCTTCTTTTCGGTAGCCTATCACTAAAGAACTCTATAGTTAAGTGTGCTTGACTTGGCCCAATTTTGGGATGGGTGACCTCCTGGGAAGTTTTCCCAGGAAGCGTGTGAGTGAGGACAAAGCGCACTGCAAGGACCCGTGCTAGTTTGTGAAGACAGTCGTCAATCCATAAAGCAGCAGGGGATGTTACAAGACTTATAAGGCCATTTGCTCATTTTCACAACCTTAGTCCATCCAAGTTGTAACACCCCGATTTTTCTGTCCTAGAGAAATGACCAAAATGCCCCTGAGGTCATTTCCTGATCCGAATTCGAGGGTAACCAACTCGGTCATCCTCGAAGGGTCAACTCAATGTTTGAAGGGGATTGAATGGCCTTTGAATGCTTTCGGAAGCGAAAATTTCGTTTTCCGCAGTTTCGGGTCAAAATGACCAAAATACCCCTATAGCGTTTTACGCGGGTAAAGATGCCGTTTGAGCCCGAAACTTTCCCCAGAGGTTTAAAAACATGTTTTCATGTGTTTAGAGGTCTCTGTTCAAGTCCCGGTGGTCCCGGGCAGTTTTAGTGCAAAATTACGATTTTGCCCCTAGAATAGTGTTTTTGAGCTTAATGACGTAATTAAGCAAACCTAAGCAATATTAGGCTCTAAACGAAGATTAATTAATTTCTCTAATTAATCTAGAGTCAAAATAATTTATTAAAGTTAATTAGAACCCAAAATTGCTTAGATTAAACTTAAATCCCTTTTTAGAACTCAAGATTCCTAGTCTTGGAATCTTGAATAATGTTTTCTCTCTCCAATTCCTTAAATCAAGGAAATGTGTCTAGAGTTGTTTAGACTCTAAATTGAGGATCTAACTCACTAATGGTGCAAGACCACTCCTTAATTATGTCTAGACCACCCTAATTATCCATTTTCCTTACCTAAACACTTTCTTACAACTTCCTAACCTTAAGCATAATCAAAGATACACCTAAACACAACTCTAAACCACAATTAAAATGCAAGAAACTCTCCTCCCTTGGCTGATGCATTTCGGCCACCTCTCCCCCATTTGACCACATGTTGATTTGTTTTCTCACTCAAAGAACCATGCTTGAGGCCATACCTTGAACCATACCTCACCATACTTTGAGCCATACCTCACCATGCCTCAAGACCACATTATCTCACTTCATGGAACTCATGGATGCCTCCATTCTGCACCCTCATGGCCGAAACCCCTTCAAGCCATTCACACCCTTCATTTGTTTCATTTCTCTATAAATAGAATGCCTTGAGGATCTTGCACCACTTTTAGATCATTTGCTAAGTTTAGGAACACTCAAAGCTTTTCTTTTCTCTCAAAGTTCTAGTGTTCTTCAAGTTCTTCAAAGTTCTTCATCATCTTCATCTTCTTCTTCCATCTTCAAGTTCATCACATCAAGTAGGGATTTTCTTTCAAGTATTCCTTTCTTTAAAGTTCTTGTTCTAAGCTTTATGTTCATAGTTTCTCTTGATTCTTTTTAGAACTTCTTTTCCTTTCCTTGTTCTTTCTCATTTTCGGCCATGGGCCTTGAAGTTCAAAGAAATGAGAGCTTGATGATGAGAGTTTCATGATGATGTTCATCACTTGAAACAAACTCTAGAGCTTGATCTTTGTTCTTGAGCAAAAATGTTTCTAGTTTTTCCTTTCTTGAACTCTTGAGAACTTTAGTTTTGATGGTGTTTTAAAATGGTTCTAAGGACTCAATGATGAGGTCTCATGATGTTGGTGTTAATATATCATCAAGATCATGGACTCTAGAGTTTCAAAATGTTCTTTTTGTTCCTTGAAATTTCGGCCATTTCCTTTTCTTTTAACATGCAAAATGTTTTGATTTCTAAAAATGTTGTGTTGAGTTCTAAGAACTCTAGACTTTACTTTACCTTGGTTGGATGAGTTTGGGTTGAGGTTTAAGTTCCTTTAAAGTCTTGTTAAGAACTCTAGAAAAATTAAATGAACTTGCATAATCTATCTTATGCTTGCACTCATATTTACATTCTTGTTATGCACCTTTACTTTCAAGCTATCACCTAAGAACATAAAGATTAAAATGGAACTTGCATCTTCACTTAATTTAATTCTCAAAGCCTTTCTATTTCGGCCTTAAAGTCGATTATTGTTGGGCCAAGAGCACTAAAATAAAGAATTGAACCTTGCATATTTACTTTCAAGCTTGCACGTTTAAGTTTATGCCTCGCATATTTACTTTCAAGCTTGCACGATTAAGTTTATGCCTTGCATATTTAATTTAAGTCATCACTTTATTTTGTAAGCAAGATTAAAAATGAAAAGCATGAGCACGTTTATTTTATGTCGTAACTTAAGAACCTAGAACTCAAAGACTTGCCCATTTCATTCCAAGTTAAAGTTTAATGTGAAACCATTCTTTAAATGCATATTTTCGGCCAAGTAGTGATGATGGACTTGCAATGAGTTTTCATCTAGCTACAAGGACCAATAGTCTATGTTCTAAGTTTTCCTTAAAGCTTTACAAACCTTTTCAAGGTTATGTTGTCATGATATATGACTTTATTCCCTTTTAGGAGATGAAATATATTTTGGTCATTAACCTAAGGCTTCTCTTAGCCTCTTGATGAATTAAAATGATTTGCAAAGAGTTTTAGAAATTCTAAATTGATTCCAAGAGAAACTAGTTAACTTATGTACCTAGAAATGTCAATTTAAATCCTTTACTAAAGCTAAATGTTTTTGGTTCTGATATGATGAGTGTGATGCTGTATGATGATGTTATGATGTGTTAGAATGTGTGAAAATATCATACGATGATGTAGAAATGACTCTATGCATAATAGGTAAGAAACTAGCTAACTAGAAATACCGTAAAGCTAGAATTTAACATAGTTTTGACCCATTTGTTTATGGAACTTATCCAAACGGTTTTAATGGGAGCTTAATCAGATTAGGATTGTTTAGACATGAAAAACTTGGTAACATTTGGATTAGAATCGAATTCTAGCACCTATAGGGAAACTAGTAACTAGAAAACCGTAAAAGTGCAAGTTTAGAACTCTTAGAACATTTATTTTTCTGGATTCTGTCCAGCACCCTTACAATATGATAAACGTGAGTAATAATTAGTCCTTAAGCATAGGAATGCCTCAAAATTGATTTATATTTAGTTCATAGCGCCTTAGGCGAAGACGGAACCAAGAAAGGGTCTAAAACGTAAGTTCTAGAACCCCGTAATCACAAGTTAGGAATTCTGCCCTATGCTATTCAGATTTAAGTGTGAACATGAAGATTATGAATGATGTTTAATTATGAGCCCTTAGGTGCATAAAATATGAGCGACGGATGTTAGAGAACCATATCTCATGATTAAGACCCGTAAGGGTCAAAGCATAAGCTACCGTAAGGATAAACGGTTGAATATTCTATGATGATGCATGTGTTATGAAAGTGATGATGATGTTATTCATATGAGGAATTCATGAGGATATATGTTTATGTGGCATAAAGCAAATTTGGAAGGAATTCGGCGTAATGCCATCGTGCCGCCGAATTCCAAACGAATTTGGGGACTTAAAGAGATTTTTGAAAATTAAGGTACTAAGATGGGTTCTAGGATGACATCGGTTCGGCCGAGCACCTCCATAGAACTCATGTGACATCGGTACCCATTTATACTCTTAGGTGACACCGGTTCGGCCGAGCACCCCTAAGAGTTTTGCCCCCTAACCCGTACTCAAATAGTTGGGATTTATGATTTATGATACGCTTATCGTTAAGTAGTAAGTAAGAACTAGTGATAGCTAGTTAAGGTATGAGCTCATAACCTAGATATGTGACACGTTCTGGGTGACACTGGTTCGGCCGAGCACCCCCAGTTCGATTGTCTTTTAGGGTGGCCCATGAGGAAGAGATGTTTCATGATTATGATTATGTCACCAAGTTTGTCCCATATGAATGTTTCTATTGCCACTTTATGCCACTAAGTATGATGATGCTTGATGTTATGTTTTATGTATGTGCATTAGGTAGTGCCATGCATACATCCTCTATTATGTTGCATTCATGACATTAAGATCATCCTAAAATGAATGGACCTTGGCTAAAGTATATTTTAAAGTTTAAATGAACTTAATGCATGTTCAGTCATTTTGTATAACTAAACCCAAGGTTCCTGAGGACGTAGATGATGACACCTAGGTAGTAGGAGGCCCTACTGAGATTCTTTAGTAAGTTCTCACTCCCTTTATCTCTTTCTTTCTGTCACGTCTTCAGATGGCGACGTTCGTAGTGTTCGTGGACACGCCGACATGGGAGGTGCACCATGACCTGGACCACGGGTCATTCCATTTTGTGGGTCAATGCACGGTTAGAGTATTCATGTTCATGGGTCGACCCTTCACTCCCCCTGTACATTCCCATCGTTTCTCCCCCGTCTCACCTTTTGGCGATGACCTGGTGTTCGAGCGCACACGTCCCCGAGAGGAGAGGCTTCGCCGTACCCCACCGTCCACGTCCGCCGCTCGAGACTACCCCCAGTGTGTGCCCCGTTGCCCGTCGTCTTTTTCGGAGACGGATCCTTCCGAGGATTCGGCAACCCAGGTACCCTCCGAGGGATCTTCCCCCACCATACCCATGGACCTTAGGGAGGGTAGTGAGCCTTCCGTGACTCAGCCAAGGCTTGCACGACGACCGGAGATGAGGCCACACCGTGGAGGTCACTTCCGAGCCCCGTCCGGTCTATTCACACCGGAGGAGCTTGCTCAGTTTCCTGGTTACGTACCACGCTCGAGGGATAGTTGCCAGTAGGAGGCTGTGGATGGCCCGGGATAGAGCACACACTACTTAGATGGGGATAAACCTTCTTTTGTTTAGAGGTTATCCCACTAGATGCACTCGGGTAGGGGAGTAGATCATGTTTATGTTTATGTTGTATTTCCTTTCATGTATTTCCCTTGTACTGAATTAAGTCCCACACCTATAAGTGGGCAAGTTATATATATATGAGATGATATTCAGTGTTATTCATGGTGTGCCTTATGCTATGACGTTATGAGATGTATGTTTTGTTCGTTACATGATATATCGCATCATGCGGCTCTCACTTTGTATTTCAAAAAAAAATTTACCCGTATTTTCCGCTAAGTATTTCTAAGTAAAATTAAGAACTATGAAGTAACAGACTAATGATTAACCTAAGTATGTTCTAGAGTATTGGGTTAAAAATTAGGATGTTACACAAGTTCTCTCTTCTCTCTTATCCTAGAAGCTCTTCTTCTTCCTCCTCCTTCTTCAAAGAAACCACTATCAACCACCTCAACCTCAAACTACTACACAACCACCATAGACTTTCCCTAAAATATTTAACCTTTCTACTTCCAAGATCAAAAACCCAAGACAAACTTTCCTTCTTCTTTTTCTCTCCTTAGCTGAAACCACTTTGAGCTCCAAGGAAGAATTATTCTTCTCATCTCTTTTTGTAACACCCTAATATTCAACCCAATACTACTAGTACGTACTTAGGCCAAATATTAGTCGTTACTTACTGGCATGGTTCATCTTCTTGAGAAATAGACTTAACGAAAATACGAGCCAACTTTTTTTTTTGAAATCGTTACTTAAAATAGAAGCCGCACGTAACTTTACGAGTCAGTATCATAGTATACGGAATGATAACATAGGATTGGCTCCAAACCATAACATCGAACATAACATCAATCATAACTGAAATACCTCATAGATAAAATATGCCTACCCTACAGGGCAGGACTCTTCAAGTATATAGTAACATGAATACGGCAGAAAAACAAAATACATGGAAAAGAACTGGAAAGAAGCATCCCTACCCATGTGCAACCTAAGGTGGATAACCTCAACACAAAAGAGGTATCATCCATACTATGTGACGTGTGTGCACTAAGGACTACCCTCCAATCTCCATAGCAGACTCACGGGTACGGAGGAACGTAGCCAATCCACGGCGAGCTCGGCAGTGCGAGCATGCCCTGCGGATCAACGTGTCATCCACGTCGGGGTCGTGGTCCGCAATCAAGCCCTCCGACGCTGAGTGATTTGTCTCTCGCTGCCTATCTGTCACCGAGGCGGAGTGGGGGCAGAGCCCTCATGGTCCATGGGGGAATCTCTCAAGGGTCCTCCTCCGAGTCCGCGATGATGGCACGTCATCGCGCGCGTCCGCTGAACCGGCAGAGTGGGTCCGCACGTTCCTCTCATGTCGTGGCCGTGCATGCTCAAAGATCGCGGGGTCACCATAGGGGGATGCTGGGGAGAAGCGATAACTGTACAAGGGGTGTGCGAATGGCCGTCCTAAAAACATGAAGATGCGCACAGTACACCGGCCCTCAAAATGAAATGACCCATGCTCCGGGTCATGGTGGATCTCCCACCGTGGCGTGTCAATGAATAGGACGAAGGTCGCCATCTCGCTCTGAAGATGTAATGGAAAGGAAAAGATAGAGGGAGTGAGATTCTTACTAAAGAAACTCAGTAGGGTTTTCCTTCTATCCTAGGTGTCATCATATACGTCTCCAGGAATCTCGGGTTATTTATAAAATAATGGACATACATAGGTTCAATTATGAGTTTTCCAAAAATCTCACTTTCCGAGAATCCGTTCTTTTTAACATGGCACTTGTGTTACATAGGCTATATGCTAAAATCATAGACATAAATCATGTATCTTAGTACGTAGAACATAAATCATATAACTGGTACATGAAACATAAATCATATAACTGGGTTACTTAGGTGACATAAGAACCTTTACTTAATCACGCCTCGATATTTCTCCCTTTGAGATATCTCTAGGTTATGAGCACATACCACGCTAGTCGTCACTAGCATCTAGACTTTATCCATTTGGATAAGTCAACTTCCCGACTTTAAGTACGGGTTTAGGGGGCTAGAATCACATTGTCCCCACCCTTAATTCGGTGGTTTCAAAGGATTGCATTCTGATGTTCTAAGTCATCCTAAGTTTAACATGTTTCTTTAAGATGCCACATAATTAATGCATAACACATAATTACTACCTCGGCATCTTTAAGTCCTTTTTAAAGAATAATAATAACATGTTAATACACGCTATCACATAGGGATAATAGTTAACATGGCACCATACACGGCATGAGCTAACACATCAATTCATCATCAAACTTAGAGGCATAATCATCCCTTAAGGTAAAAATCTCTAAATCGGGTAACCTCAAACTTTCCCATTACTTTCTAGTATATTTATGGGATTGATTAACCTCATTACCATAATCCATTAGGTTCTAATTCCTAATTAATTATGGTTGGACAGCCTTATGTAGTTGTTCATATTTGATGAATTACGTGTTCTAGAAAATGCGTTTTAAGCCCTTTCTCGCATCCGACTTTTTCTATGGTGCAATAATTAATACCTAAGCCAATTATGAGTCACTCCCACACATCTAGACATAATCTAATGTGATTCTAAATATTTTATCAAGGCTGGGCAGAAACTCATTTTGCCATTCTTTATAGTTCTAGAATTCACATATTAAGCAAACAAAGTCACTAATAATGCTTTAAAGAGTCTAGAACAATTATCACATACTTGGCAAGGTATTACAACATATTTAGACCACCCAAAACAGAATTTAAGGTGCTGGAATTTACTAAGGCAGAACCGAAATCCTTAAGGCATAAAATCATGAGAAAAACCTTTCTTTCAACCATATAACTTGCTAGTTTCTCTTGGAACCTTTTTGGGACTTCAAGACTATGTAAGATCAAAGTTTATTTTGCCAAAACTCATCATGGGACACCAAGGGCAGCAGCCATTTCGGCTTGCTCTTGGCAAGGATTTAAAACTTAAAAACATGTTTAAAACCTTGGTTAAGTGCATCAAAGCTTAGAAAAATTCTAAGACATGCATTATGGGCCCTTGTAGTTAAATGAAACTCATCCTAGAGCCATTTACACCACATGGCCGAATGATGTTCAAGGAGATATCTCCTTGATTAAATTCTTTTCTTAAGATGAAATGGGCAACTCTTTGAGCTCTAAAGTTTCAAGTGGTGACATAAAATAAACGTGCTATGCATTTCATTTTATAGTCCTTTAGAAAATAAAGTGATAGCACAAAGTAAAGATGAAATGCATCTTCATTCTTATTCTTAGAGTTTAGTGATGACTTGAAATATAAAATGAGATGCAAAGCTTGAAACATAAACGTGCATTGTGCAAGTTCATTCATTATCTTGGGTCTTAGTGATGGCATAGGAAATAAACGTGCTAATGCGAAGCATAAACGTAAACGTGGATGCAACTTCTTTTATATCTTGTTTAGAGCTCTTGCAAGACTTTAAGGGAAACAAGGTTTCAACCCATAACTCATCCTCACAAGAAAAGAAAACTAAACTCATGACCAACATGGAAGAAAGTAATCAAATATGCTTGGCCTAGGGACCAAGTCTATGCTCTAGAGCTTTGTTCATGTGACATACATCAACATGAAGCCCTCATCATCAAGCTACCATTTTTCTAAGTCCCAAAGCCTTTCATGGCCGAATACTCAAGGGAAAGAAATGGGGTTTTCAAAGATCCAAGAGAAACATAACTATGTCTTGAGCAAAACTTGAAAATAATAAACTTATTTTTGAAAACTCAAGCTTTAGAGGTTGTTCATGTGACAAACATCATCACACAACTCTCATCATCAAGCTCCTCATATTTCAAGTCCAAGAGGCCTTCATGGCGGAAAACTAACAAAAAGAAAAGGAAAGTTTCAAGGCATCAAAGAAACATAACTCATTCTTTGACCAAGACTTGAAAAGAGAAACCTTTCTTGGAAAAACTCAAACTTTAGAGTTTGATCATGTGACAAAGGCCAACATGAAGTGCTCATTACAAAGCTACCATTTTTCCAAGCTCTTTAAGCCTTCATGGCCGAAAACATCAAGGAACAAAAGCTCAAAAAGAGTTTTCATGAAAAACATAGCCTTGTCTTAACCAAGACATGAAAAAGATGAAACTTTTCTCAAACAAAACTCAAGCTTTAGAGGTCTCATGTTAGGATGAACACATGGTCATCCCAAAAGAGCACTCATCATCAAGCTCTCCTCATTTTGGTCTAGAGGCCGAAAATGAAAGAAAAAGGAGAAAGGATGGAACTTTTTCTTAAGAAAGGTTCAAGCTTTAGAGGCCTCACTTTAAGATGAACTCATGGTTTCATCTTTGAGAGCACTCATCATCAAGCTCTCACTACCATGGCCTTAAGGCCGAAAATGAAAAGGAAGAGAAAAGAAGAGACCGAAAATGTTTGAGAGAAAAACTTGCTAACAACACAACTTTCAAACAAGATAAACATTGATCATGAAGGTAAAAGAAAGCATTCTTGAAGAGCTCCCTACCTTAGAGTTTGAGATTTGAGAGGAAGTGAAGAAGATGAAGAGGTTGGAGAGGATGAGCTCTTGAACTTGAGAGAAAGGAACTCAAAGTGCTCTAACTCAAAGCTTTAGTGAAATGAACAAAGGTGCTTCAAGTTCCCTAAGCTACCTATTTATAGAGAAGTGAAATGAATTGAATATTGGAGGCCTTTTGGGGGGAGAATTTCGGCCCCTTTTCAGCCACATGAGGGAGGAAAAATCTTGTTCAAAGCATGGTGTAAAGTCATTCAAAGCATGGTGAAAAGTCTAGCTATGCATGTCCTAAAGTATGGCTAGAATGTACCTTATTTTCCAACCTTTAAAAATGCATAAAAACTTAAAATTTTGGGCTGCAAAATCTGAAGAGAAACCATGCTTCTCATGCCCAAAAAGAAGAGAAAATTTTCTAGACTTAAATTCCAAGGCATAGGTAATGTGTTGTAAGACATGTTGTCTTGAAAAAGTTTGATAGAAAGCTTGAATGACCACAAAAACAAATCATTCTTTTTGAGTTTGAAAGACATAATTATTTTCATTTTAGAAATGAATTGAAAGCCTTGATTGACCATATAAAATATTCTTTGAGTCTTGAGTGACAATTTTTCTTGAAAGTTGATCATTGATTGAAAGTGTTCAAGACACATGTCACAAGATAGCTTGAACACATAGAATAATTTTTTTTTGATGATTTCTAGAGAAAATGGTGCCATTCTTGGCAGCCTTGGGGAGGAGAAATATCTCCTTAAACCATGTTCTAGAAGTGTGTTTTGGTGTGACATAGATTAGGCTTAGGATTAAAAATTGCTAAGTAGGTACTTAGGTGCACTAATAGGTTAATTAAAACCATAAATCCCTAGGTTTAGAGGTGGTCTAGAAGGATTAGAGAGTCAACACCTCTAGGACTAGTGATGTGAGTGTGACAACTTGTCTCAAAAAGAAAAGTTGATGTGAATAGTGGAAACACTATTTGACACTATTCACATATTCTTTTTCCTTTTTAAAGAATAAGACTATGATGAGATTTGAATTTTCCCTAAGCAATTTTAGGTTCCAATTAATTCTAAATGATGGTTTTGGCTCTAGATTAATTATGGAAATTAATTAACCTTTAATTAGAGCCTAATATTGCTTAGGTTTGGAGTTAAACGGCTCATTAAGCCGAAAATGCAATATGCAGGGGCAAAACCGTAATTTTTACCAAAAGTTGCCCGGGATCTCCGGGACTTAAACCAACATAGTTTATGCCTTAAAATCATGGTTTTGAACCTCAGAACAAAGTCCGGGTCAAAACGGAACTTAATCACGCTTTAATTACATTGCACGGGTATTTTGGTCATTTCTGTGAAATCTCAGAAATGAGGTTTTCCCGCTTTGTTAGGCACTCATGCTCATACAATCCCCTTCATATAACATATGAACCCTATGAGGATGGCCAAAGCCGGCCGTCCCCGTGTTTCGGGTAAAAATGACCTCAGGGGCAATTTGGTCATTATGAAAGTTTAGCGAAAATCGGGGCGTTACACTTTTCAAGATCAAGCCCTTTTCTTTCAACAAGAAAAATATATTTGGAAGGGATTTTGTTTCAAAGTTCTTATTATTTTCCTTTGAATCATTTTCAGTTGGAATCTTGGATTGATTGGAAATATTTTCTTCTTCTATGTTCTCTTTTTTTTGGTTTGATGATGAAACTCTTGACACTTTCAGTTTTTGGGCTTCCTTTTCTTCCTTTTTCATTTCGGCCTTAAAGGCCTTTTGCGTTCCAAAATATTGGCTTAATGATGAGGATTCCTAGATAATGATAATGAGATCATCACATTTGTGACCTCTAAAGCTTGAACTTTGCTTTTGGTTTTTCAAAGAACCATAATGAATAAGGTGTTAGTTTTTTTATAATTCATTTCTTTGAGCTTGATGGTGAGTCCAAACAAGATAAAGGTTCTTGGAACCATGGTGTTAATGGACTCTAAAGCTCATGTCCATCTTGTAAGATTAATCAGTGTTTTAGAGTTGTTACTATAAATAGGAGTCTTGAGCTTAGGACCTAAAGAAATAACAAATGGAAATGCATTCATATTTATCTTCCAAGTCTTTGCATTTCATATTTATATTTGAGCCTATATCATGTTTATTTCCAAGTTATCACCTAAATCTTAAAGATAAGAAAATGAACTTACATTTCATGTTTATATTTCTTGCCTGGCATATTTATGTTTCAAGCCATAACCTAAATCTTAAAGATTAAAAATGAGCTTGCATTCTCATGTTTATATTCAAGCTTCACATATCATATTTATATTTTCATTGCCATCACCTTAAAATATCATGAATAAAATGACGCTTGCACTAGCATGTTTAAGTTTATGTCACCACCTAACTATCTAAAACTCAAGACTTACCCCTTTCAACTTACATAGGATTTTCGATTCCATGGGTATTTTTCTTTGCAAATATGTTTTGTTTTCAAAGGAATAAAGTTTTAAGGTTTGGTGTATTATTACCTTGAGGTTTCAAAAACTAGTGTCTTGCAATTTTCCTTTGAAGAATATGTTGATTTCTAAAGTGTTAAAACATGATTTACATAACCAAAATCTTAATATTGAGCCCTCTGATTTTGCTACTGACCTAAGGACATTTGCTTGTGTTTCCAAAGGGATGAAGTAAATATAAGAGTGTTCCTTGACCTAGAATTAATTCTAAGAAAGACTAGTTACTAGAAATGTTTATTATTGCAATTTTGCATGCATTTGGAAAATTAAATTCTAGATACTGTTCTAACATTTTCAAATCTGATGTATGCTATTTGGAGTGATTTAGAAGTGTGAAAACTACTATTAATTGATGTGATAATCATTCTTGGCATCTTAGGCAAGTTTAACAACTAAAAAGGATCACATGTAACTTTTAAAGCTTTCTAAAAACTGAAATTGTGGTTTCTATTTCAGCATGTTTAAAAAGTATAGAAGTGTGTTATATTAGGTATATATGGGTAAGAATCACTGATAAATGGTTTAAGAATTAATTCTAGCATCTTTGGAAAAGTTGATAATGAAAAAGGGTAAAAAACGTAACTTCTAGAACACCGAAATTGCTCAATTTCAATTCTGCCCAATTCTGTCCAGCATTGTTTAATGATGATCTTGAGGTTAATAATTAATGGAAATCATTGTAATTGATCCCTTAGATGCGTAAAAGAATAAATACAAAAGTTAGGTTTACCCAATTTAGAGGTTTAACCATTTAAGGGATAATGAAAGTGCTTATGTTATGAAATGATGGATTTGTGATATATTTGAGAATTTATGTGATGATTATGTTTGCATACTTGGTTACTAGTTACAAGACTTAGTATGGCACGTTATGATTACACTTGGAATGTTTAAGATGCATATGTTGAAGTAATATGAAAGCATGTGACATTATGTTATATGTTTATGTTCTTACATCTCAATATAACATGCTAAGGGGTTAAGATGACATAAAACTTATGGAAATGATTCTCCAGACTATAACACCCTGATTTTTCCCTGTGTGCAAATGACCAAAATGCCCATGAAATCATTTTTACCAAAAAAATAAGGATAGCCGGCCCCGGCCATCCTCAAAGGGCTATTGAAATGTTAGAAGGGGATTGTATGTGAATGAATGTCAATAGAGCAGAAAAATCTCATTTTTAGGGTTTCTGTGCAAAAATGACCAAAATACCCTTGCTATGATTGAGTACGATTTTGAATTCTAATTTAACCTAAACTTTTCCCGGAAGTCTAAAACTATATTTTCAAGGCATATTTAAGGTTTGATTTAGTCTCAGAGGTCCCGGGCAGTTTTTGAAAAAAATTACGATTTTACCCCTGCATAGTGCATTTTGGGCTTAATAATGTTATTAACAAAACCTAAATAATATTAGGCTCTAATTAAAGATTAATTAATTTTGATAATTAATCTTATGCCAAAATAATTATTTGAGGTTAATTAGACCATAAGCTTGCGTAGAGAAACTCAGCTCTTTTCTGGTTTTAATTTTTTAAGGTAGCTATCTATGAATAGTGTTTTCTTTCACCTACTTCCCTAAATCAAGGAATGTTGTTGGCATTGAATTCCAAGTTAATGAAGTTTGACTTTATTAATTTAGAGAGACCATCTTCTAATCTAGTCTTATATGACCCTAATTACTTACTTACCTAAACACTTAGTCACAAAACTCTAATCTTTGGCCTAATCAAATACTACCCCTAAGCTTACTCCTAATACACATTAAATTGTGATTTCCTCCCCTAATTAAGAAGAAAACTGCCACTTCTCCTCCTCCTCTATTCAAAAAGAATTAATTTATTTCAATCCCAAAAGATACTCAAAGACCATGCTTGGCCATACTTGGAGTCATGCTTGAGACCATACCTAGCCATACTCACCACTATACCTCACCATACCTCTATGGAACAAATTCTCTCACCTTATGGAACATGAGGTCATGGCCTCCACTCCTCCTCCATGTTTCTTCATTTGTTTCATTTCTATATAGATACCATGCCTAGATGGACTTGGTTGCACTTTTATTCATTTGTTAAGTTCAAGCTTCAAAGAGCATTCTTGAGTTTCTCTCATTTTCTCTCAAGAGTTCTTTTCATCTTCTTCATCTTCTTCTTACTCACAAAGAACCACCCCTCAACCATACACTACCTTCTACACACTTAGCCTTACCTTTCCAAAGATCAAACTCAAGAAACACAACTTTCTTCCCTTCTTTTTCCTCTTGGCCGAATCTTCCTCTCCACTTCAAGAAAGAATTTTCTTCTTGTTCCCTTCAAAGGATCAAGCTCTACATCTTGCTAAAGAAAAGTTCTTTCTAAATTGCTTTAATCCTTTGATGTTTGTTTAAAGACAAGTTTTGTTGGTTTCTCTTAGCATTTTGAACCTCTCTCTCTCTTTGTTTTTCGGCCTTGGAGCCTTTAGAACTTGAAAATATTGGCTTGATGATGAGGGTTTCAAGATAATGATCATGAGAGTCATCACTTGTGTAACCTCTAAAGCTTAGAATTTGGTTCTTAGACCAAGAATGCTTTCGGTTTCTCCTTTTCTTTCCTTGTAAAGGATTTGGTTTTTGATATTTGTTTTGAAGGAAAAATAACTCAAGGATGAGAGCACATGATGATGGTGTTAGTATATCACTAAGTCATGGCCTCTAGAGTCCCAAAGATTTCTCTTTTCTTCCTCCTTGGCTTCAGCCATGTTTCCTTTTCTTCAAGTTTGGGGTTTTTATTTTAAAGAATATGGAAGGTTAATGGCTTGATTTATTCTTTCAAATCCATTTCCTTGAGCTTGATGATGAAGTTCACACCATAAGATTTTATTTGAAACCTTGGTACAAAGAACTCTAAAGCTTGCTTTATCTTGCTAAGATATAGTTGGGGTTGAGGTTTATGTTCCTTTAAAGTCTTGAATGATCTCTAATAAGATATAAAATGAATTTGCATTCATATTTATATTTCCTTGCCATCACCTAATAATTAATCTCGAAGCCTACCTATTTCAACCTTAAAGTTGATTGTTGATTCAGAGTGAAGACTCTAAGGGGCCTAGAGCACTAAAATAAAGAATTGGACTTGCATATCATGTTTGTTTCCAAGTTATCACCTAAAACTCTAAGAGAAGAAATAAACTTGCATTTCATATTTATATTTCTTATCTAGCATGTTTAAGATTTTGCCATCACCTAAACTTAGGGATTAAAAATGAACTTGCATATCATATTTACTTTAAAGCCCTCACTTTATTTTATAATGAAGAATAAAATGAAGTGCATAGCATGTTTATGACTTCGCCATCACTAAAAGTTCCTAGAGGTCATAGACTTTCCCTTTTTATCTCAAGTAAAGTTCAGAAACGGAAGCATTCTAAGAATGCTATTTTTTGGCCATGTGATGAGGATGGGCTTTGCATAAGCTTCATCTAGTTACAAGGACGAACAAACTATGCCTTAAGATTTCCTTAAGCATATAAAAGCTCAAAGAATACATTGAGTGTGATTTCATTTTTTAAAACTCATTCAAGAGTGATTTAAAATAGCTACTGCCCTAGCCTTATAATTTTCTAAAAGAGTTTTGAGCGTCTGAAATGATTCCAAGGGAAACTAGTAACTTATATGCACTTGAAATGTGATTATGTGAGATATATGTTTTGGCCACTGCCCTGGATTTATGACCACTATATGATGTTGTTTTAATGTGTTAGAATGCATAAAAAATCATAATTATTGATGTTGGAACTATTCTATGCATGTTAGGAAAGGAACTAGCTTTCTAGAAAAAAAATCATAAAGTTAGGATTTTGCACGTCCTTGACCCATTTAATTTTAGCCACTGCCAAAACTGTTTTAATATGATGAAATTCTGTTTGGGATTGTTTGATCATGAAAAACTTGGTAACATTTAGTGTAAGATTGATCCTTAGCACTAAAAGAGAAACTAGTAAATAGAAAACCGTAGAAATGTGAATTCTAGAACTCTTGAGGACAAAATTGTGGGTTCTGTTTTAGCATGTTTAAAAATGGGAAAGATGTGTTATAATAAGTGTATAAGCATAGACGTGACTTCTAGAACCCCATAATTGAAGTTTAATATTTCTGTCCAAACTGTGTGATGTTGTTTGGTATTGTTCATGAGCACAAATATTAGTGAGAATTAATAGTTATGATCCCTTAGGTGTATAAAAGAACTAACTTGGATGCTAGGTTAATTAGATCGTAAGTTTAAGACCCGTAAGGATCAAAAACATAAAATGCTGTAAGATAGGGGAGGCAATGAAAGTTAGTATTTCAAGTGTATGACTGTTTATTTATATGACTTGCTAAGCATAGCATTTGCATTAGCTGAGCCCGGCCCCTTACTCCGGCATTTTGGGTAGGAGCATGTTTATCGCTTTGCAAAAGTACTGATGATATGTTCATAAGAATATATGAATCTGAGACATGAGTATTGTGCAAATTGTGGCATGCTATGATGATAATGAATTGATAAGCATGGAGTATTGAGTGATATTTCATGTTGATATTTAAGAACATGTGTTTATGTTGCATTCATGCATAGCATGCCGAGATGCATTTCTCCTGCTACGATGAAGAGAAAGCAAAACCGTAGGGGGGTATGGACATCGAGCTTGCCGAAGCGGACAATATTATTATGCACTGGATTCCAGTAGATGCGTTTCAAAGAAGAAATGATCCAATAAGGAAGTGATGTGTTACCCCCTCTATTACCCCATATTAAATCTAGCGACGGCTAGTTAGGTTGAGCTCATTCTAGGCAATCGGTAGGTCGATTAGCTCTGGTGGTAATCGTAAAAATCGTTGGGGCTGGCATGTTGGTTGGTTTTGGTGATGGCGTAAAAGGGTGGAATTGATAAGAAAGAAATGTGAGAATTCATTCATGAAGAGTAAATTACCATGGGTTTTCCTGCCTTCTGATGCATGATATATGATGTTTTACTCATTACATTGCCCTATCATGCATCCATTTACTTGCCACTGTTTTAGTTTCCTAGATTATCTCCTGCTCATGTGCTTAGCCTTATCTTGTGTTTTGAACTTATGTAACGCCCCGTTTTTCTCTAAACTTTTAAATAACCAAAATGCCCCTAAGGTCATTTTTACCTGAAACACAAGGACGACCGGCCTCGGCCATCCTCACAGGGCTTTTATGATATATGAAGGGGATTATATGTATATGAATGTTGAACAAGTAGAAAAATCTCGTTTCTAAGGTTTCTGTGCGTAAATGACCAAAATACCCTTGCACGGATTTAAGGCAGTTTTTAAGTTTTGATGGACCCGGCCTCATCTCGAAAATCAAAAACAATGATTTTAAGGCATGTTTCGTGGTTGTTTAAGTCCCGGAGACCCCGGGCAACTTTTGATAAAAAAATACAATTTTGCCCCTGCTCAGTGCATTTCAAGCTTAACGAGCTATCTCATTTGAAACCTAAGCAATATTAGGCTCTAATGAAAGGTTAATTAATTTCCATAATTAATATAGAGCTAAAATAATTATGAGGTTAATTATAACCTAAAATTGCTTACGGAAACTCAAAACCCATTTCTAGTCTTTTCTTTAAAGAAAGACATCTATGAATAGTGTTTTCACTATTCACACTCCCATTCCCAAGGAAGGTTGTCACTCTCAAATCACCATGCCCAAGTTGGAAGAAACATGTCATTCAAAATTCAAAAAAAATGAATTGTTTATATAGTCATTCAAGGCTTTCAATCAAGCTTTCTTTCAAAGCCACCCTATGAACCATGCCTACTATGCTTTCAATCACACCATGAATGACAACTCAAGAAGATGTTTCTTCCTTCCTCCTTGCCCAAGTTTCGGCCATACCCTCCTCCTTCACTCCTTCATGATTTATTTGTGCTATAAATACACCACACTACACAACCCCATTCTTTTGCTCACTTCTTGCAAAATCTCTAAAAGTCTCAAGCTTTTTTACTTCCTTCTTCTTCCAAGCTCTCAAGAGTTCCTCAAGCTCAAAGTTCTTCCTCTAACTTTCAAGAAACACAAGGTAGGGAACCTTTCTAAAAATATGTCTTTGATCTTTATGTTTGAATCTTGTTGGGAAATGATGAATGGTTGAACCTCCATGATGTTTTCTTTTTCGGTTTCTTCCTTTCCTTTTCCTCTAGATTTCAGCCTCAAGGCCTTGAATATGATAGCTTGATGATGAGTGCTCTCTAGAGATGACTATGAGTTCATCTCACATGAGACCTCCAAAGCTTGAGTTTTTCTTAAAGAAAAGTTTGATCTTTTACAAGTTTAGTTAAGGATAAGGTTATGTTTCTCTTGAACATTTGGAATTTCTCTTTTCCTCTTCATGTTCCGGCCATGAAGGCCTTTGGCACTTCGAAAAAATGAAAGCTTGATGATGAGGATGTCATGAGGGTGCTTGTCACTTAGACAACCTCTAAAACTTGAATCTTTCTTAAAAGGAAAGTTTCATCTTTTCCAAAGTTGAGTAAAGAATGTGTTTATGTCTCTCTTGAACACTTTTTGGACTTCTCTTTCTCTTCAACATTTTGGCCATGGAGGCTTATGGGACTTGGAAAAATGAAAGCTTGATGATGAGGGTTTCATGTTGACGTTTGTCACATGAACGAACTCTAAAGCTTGAAACTTTTGACTCTAAACCAAGTATGATTTTGGCCATCTCCATGATTCTTTGAGGTTATAATTTCTTTTGTTATCTTAGCACTAATAGTTTTCTTTTCGTGTGAGGATGAGTTTTGGGTTGGAACTTTGTTCTTTCTAAAGTCTTGTAAAAGCTCTAGACAAGATATAAAAGTAACTTGCATTCACGTTTATTTTATGCTTTGCATGCACGTTTACTTTATATGCTATCACTAAACCCCAAGATGAAGAATGAACTTGCATAATGCACGTTTAAATTCCAAGCTTTGCATTTCATGTTATATTTCAAGTCATCACTAAACTCAAAGGCTAAGAATGAATGTGCATTTCATATCTACTTTACGCTATCACTTTACTTTCTAATGAACTATAAAAATGAAATGCATGGCACGTTTACTTTTATGATATCACCTAAAACTACTAGAGCTCAAAGACTTGCCCATTTCATCTTGAGAAAAGATAAACCTTGCCTCCATGCAGTTTTGAAGCCCCAAAAAGGTTCCAAGAGAAACTAGCCACCTATGTGCATTGAAAAAGAAGTTTTACACCTGATTTGATGACTACTATTGTTTTTGGATCTACCTTAACAGTACTAGCCCCTTAAATTTTGTTTTAGGTCACTGGTAATCGATTACAGGGCTTATGTAATCAATTACCAGAATGCCTTGGACACCCGTATATGAGTTTTTGGCCTGTGTAAGCGATTACAAGATGATGTAATCGATTACACAATGTTCTAGGAAACCCAGAACATGTTTCTGGACCTTAATAATCGATTACCACTCCATGTAATCGATTACTCAGGTGTTCTTAAGGCCCAGAATGCATTTCAGCCGAGGTAATCGATTACAAGGCTCATGTAATCAATTACCAGGACCTCAAACTTCCCTGTTTTAGAAAGTTGAGCCATAGTAATCAATTACAAGGCCCATGTAATCGATTACCAGTATCTAAAATGTGTAAATAAGTGTTCCTCCTCTATGTGAATATGACTTGATGATCTTGCATGCCTAATCTCGGATTTTGAATATGTTGAATTGGTATTTACCTCTTGACTTGTATGATGCTATGTGAACTATTATGCTTAAATGATAGTTTTATTTATTGCATGCGATTGTTCTTCAAGAACTTAGAGATGCCTACGTTGTAATAATAGATATGTGACATGTATGAACTAAGTGGCATCTCAATAAACATGCTAAGACTTAAGGTGACTTAAACTATGAGAAAATGATCCTTGAACCACCAAACCAAGGGTGGGGATGAGGTGATTGTAGCCCCCTAGACCCGTACTTTAAGTCAGGACCTTTAACTTATCAAAAGGGATAAGTCCATGTGCTAGTGACGACTAGCGTGGTATGAGCTCATAACCTAGAAGTTCTCCAAAGGGAGATCAGTTAGGGTGGCCCCA
Organism: Dalbergia cochinchinensis; assembly: GCA_031216125.1. Classification (NCBI taxonomy): domain Eukaryota; kingdom Viridiplantae; phylum Streptophyta; class Magnoliopsida; order Fabales; family Fabaceae; genus Dalbergia; species Dalbergia cochinchinensis. The sequence goes on from CM062371.1 coordinate 30,559,165, forward strand.
GGAAGAAAATGATGAGGTTTTAATGTCACCTAAAGTAACCAAGATGAATTACCATGTACCATGTTCTATGAACTATGCTTCTATGTACCATGAAATATGAGTTTATGATCCATGGTACCAGGAACCATGATCTATGATTTTATGTACCATGAACTATGAATTTATGTACCATGATCCAAGATATTAGGAACCATGATCTATGATTTTATGTACCATGAACTATGAATTTATGTACCATGATCCATGATAGTGGGAACCATGATTTATGATTTTATATACCATGACTTATGATTCAAGTTTTATGAAGACTACGTAACCAAGAAATTTTAGAATTAAAAGGAATAGGCCTCGGAGGTTAGCATTTGCGAACTTCATAATTAAACCATTATATGCCCATGTTTCTACTAAGAAACTGAGGTTCCTGGAGACGTAGATGATGACACCTAGATAGGAGGAAAAACTCTACTGAGTTTCTTTAGTAAGAAATCTCACCCCCTCTATCTTTCCCTTTCCGTCACGTCTTCAGATTCGGATGGCGACGTTCGTGCTCTACATTAAGACACCTACGTGGGAGTTCCACCATGATCCGGAGCACGGATCTTATCATTTTGAGGGCCGCTACACAGTTCGTGTTTTCATGTTCCCCGGACTGCCGTTTGCTCATCTATAGATAGCTATCTTTTCTCACCGATGTCGCCTTATAGTGATGATATGGTTTTTGAGCGTGCTCGCATATGCAACGAAAGGATTCTCTGGACTTACACTGTGGGCTCGGGTGCTGTACCTAAGTACGTACCTCGTTCACAGCATTCAGAGGAGGACCCCTCGGAGGATCCACACGCCCATATGTATGGAGAGAACTCTACCCCCACTCCTCCTTGCATGCCAGTGGGCAGCGAGGAGACGGTCACCCAGCCATGGAGGGTCCGGATGCCCGAGATGCGACCCCAACGCGGAGGACATGTTCGAGTTCCCACTCCTACTAAGCTTTGCCTGTGGATCGGCTATGTCCCACCTTACCCATGACTTGGGTCGCATTGTTGGAGGGTAGTCCATAGTGCACACACGACATGTAGTTAGGATAGACCTTCTTTTGTGTTGAGGTTATCCACCTTAGATGCACTTGGGTGTGGGTGTTTCCCCTCGTGTTTTATTTATGATTTCATGTATTTCCTGTTTTCTAATGTATTTGCTCCTTATGTATTAAACAATCCTGCTATTACTGGTGGGCATATCATGTATTAATGTATGAGGTATTTCAGTATATGTGTTCATGATGTTGCTTACTGAGCCTTTCCTATGTTTACATTTCCGCACTCTACAATATCGATTAATTCGTTATGCGCGGCTCATAATTTATCAAGGTTTTGTTAAAAGAAAAACTTGGCTCATATTTTCATTAAGTAATTTTCAAAGTAATAGCACTAAGACAAAAAGTAATGACTAATATTTAGCCTCAGTACGTACTAGTAGTATTAGGTTGAATATTAGGGTGTTACAACTTACACATTGTTGACTTATGTTGCATACACTGTGTAAGATCCCTTGCTGCTTTATGGATTAATAACTGTCCCCACAAACCAACACGGGTTTTTTCAGAGTGCTTTGTCCTCACTCACACACTTCATAGGAAAATTTTCCAGGAGGTCACCCATCCCAAAATTACTATAAGCCAAGCCCACTTAACTATGGAGTTCTTTCATGATGGGTTACTAAAAAGAAGATGCATCTTGTTGGTATAGGTAGTACAAATCAATTCATATAAGCCCCCTTTGACTATGTAGTCCCATACCTACACAGTCTTTAGGATCCCTTTCATTCGGGTGTGTAATCAGTTTATTCATGTACCCCTCCACTTGGAAGTCTGCCAGGAGCCACTCCTTGTCCGTGCCTTCTTGCACCACCGATCACTCCCCGACTTCGTCCCCAGGCATTACATGCCCACCAACTTCCGCTGGGTTCATCCCCAAACCACACTGTACTGGGAGAAGTGCAGGCTCTGATACCATTTGTAACTCCTCTGCTGTTTTATTGATTGACGATTGTCTCCACAAACCAACACGAGTCTTTTCAACATTCTTTGTCCTCACTCACACGCTTCCTAGGGAAACTTTCCAGGAGGTCACCTATCCCAAAATCACTCCAAGTCAAGCACGCTTAACTATGGAGTTCTTTCATGATGGACTACCAAAAAGAAGATGTATCTTGTTGGTATAGGTAGTACAAATCAATTCATATAAGCCCTCCTTGACTGTATAGTCCCATACCTACACAGTCTTTAGGATCCCTCTCATTTGGGTGTGTAATCAGTTCATTCATGTACCCCTCCGCTTGGAAGTCTGCCAGGAGCCGCTCCTTGTCCGTGCCTTCTTGCACCAACGATCACTCCCCGACTTCGTACCCGGGCGTTACATGTTAATGCATGTATTTGTGAGCTTGAGGATGATATGTGTGCTAAGTGAAAAATTAAGTCCCCTTTAAGCTAAAAAGGGCAAGGCAAAGTCCCCTTATATGTAAAGGGCACGGAGAAGTCCCCATTAGGACATAGAAAAGTCCCTTTATTATGTAAAGGGCACGGCAAGGTCCCCATTAGGACACGAAAAAGTCCCTTTTATTATGTAAAGGGCACGGAAAAGATCCCCACTAGGGCACAAAAAAGTCCCATTTATTATGTAAAGGGCACGGAAAAGATCCCCACTAGGGCACAAAAAAGTCCCATTTATTATGTAAAGGGCACGGCAAAGTCCCCATTAGGGCACGGTAAAGTCCCCTTTATTATGTCAAAGGCACGAAAAGATCATCGAAATTGCCATTTGTACACGTATATTTCATTAAATTATTGGTCTTGAAGGAATTTCTATGATCCTGAATGTCATGAAATGCATATTTTAAGTGATTGAATGATAAAAGAGATCCACTCTGAAAGGTGATTTTATAAATTTAAAATGAACATTTGATATATATTTTGCATGCTCACACTTTCTTAATAAACCAAAGCCGCTGGGCCGATGACGATGACGATGACATTATGATTGTGTAATTGGGGGAGTTACCTTACTGAGAATTTTAGAATTCTCACCCCTATGTGTTTGTGTTCCCATGTCATCTCTAGGTTGATCCCGAGAACAAGGAGGCTACTTTATGAAAGGAAATCAAATTTGCAGTAGTTTACAGCTGAAATTTATACAAACTGTACTTAGTCATATGTTTATGTCTGTATTCATAATAGAGACCGGATGTGTATTAAAGCTCATAGAAGAGCTTCCTTTTGTACTCAACCTTATAATCAATAAATGTTTGTTTCTTAGTCATATATGTTAATAAAACTGCGATGTAGTTACTTCACGATTCAATCGAACTTGCTATAGATATTTAAGAAAGGTCCGTTAATTTATAAGTAACAACTTCTCAAGTATGATGTTATAACTTAAAAATCATATTGTACTTGGGAGGATGTTACACATTGAGGCATTGCAATGCATACATGAGATACCTGTTGCATTTATGCATTAAGATTCATGCTAAAAGATACGGGTCTCGGTTAATGGTATTTGAAAACTTAACAAATGAATCTTATTATGTCCACTATTTCCATAATTAAACCTAAGGTTCTTGAGGATGATGATGATGTCACGTGTGTGGAGAGGGAATCCCTACTGAGATTCTTGTATAAGTTTCCCACTCCCTCTTTCTGTTCCATCTTCGTCTTTAGACAAGGTCAACGATGACGTCTGTAGTCCGCCCTGAGGTGACGGCATAGAAGTAGCTTGATGGACGAGAACAGAGTAGTGCACCAGAAGTAGGGACACAGTCTTTCACAACCTTAGGAGTTATCTCGTCTTTGTATAAGCTTGTAACTTAGTCACGAAGAGCTTATTTACATCATAGCTATGTTTAGTTTTGAACTGTTGTATGCTCGACCTTTACAGATAGGCTCAATATATTTGATGTGGTATTATTGTGGAATATTCCCAATACTATTAATATTGTTTGACTTGATATTTGAAGTTAATGTTATATGATGATGTGCTCAGTTTATGCTAGATTCTGTTGTGATCTATGTATGTGTTATATGATGAATAATTACATGCTATAACGTATATGCAAACAGCTCATAGTTTGGTTTTTCAAAAAAAAAATGGGTCGTATTTTCCATAAACTTATTTTAAAAGTTTAAAAATCAAGTAAAAGTTCCGAGACGAAAGAGTAACAACCAACGATTAACCATTATGTATCCTAGGCGTATTGTGTTGAAAGTTAGGGTGTTACACAAACTCCCCGAATTAAAGGTTATGAGAGGTAGTCTAATAAGGAAGTGATCCTTGCCCCCTATACCATACTTTAAGAGTCGGGTGTTAACTTATCATGAGGATAAAAGTATGCTAGTGACGACTAGTGAGGTATGAGCTCATAATCTAGAACTCTCAAGAGGAGAGAGTAATAGGGTGGCCCCAGTGAGAGAAAAGAACAAATTAAGTCACCTAAAGTATAAATGGAAAGTAATTCATGCCATGTTTATCATGTTCTTTGTATATCACTTATGTCTCTATATAGTATGTGGCACCTTTTATTGACATGCATTTCATGACGAGGTATGATGCATTTATAACATCCAAGACTCATATTAAAATGAACGGGCCTCAGTAAGCAGTATTTTAGAACTTAATAAATAAACCTTATGCATGCTCATTATTTTATAATGAAACCCAAGGTTCCTGAAGACGTAGATGATGACACTACGATAGGAGGACGCTCTACTGAGATTTTTTATCAATTTTCTCACTCCCTCTGTCTTTCTTTCCATCACGTCTTCAGAGGACGATGGCATTGTTGATGATATTCATTGATGCACCGACCTAGGAGCTCCATTTTGATGCCACATACCAGTCGTACTATTTTGTAGGCCACTGTTCCGTTCATCTGTTCGTGTTCTTAGACCGCCCATTTGCCCCCCCCAGTCTCCAATTTCTATTTCTCTCCTACGTCGCCTTTTGCCGATGATCTTCTCTTTGAGCGTACGCGCCTCGTGGAGAGCAAACTCGTCGCGCCCCTACTACTACCTCAGCTATTCGAGACTATCCGGAGTACGTTCCCTGCTCTCCTCCTGCTCATTTGGAGACTAACCCGTCCGAGGACTCAGCTACCCAGATATCATCTAATGGTTCTTCCCTCATCATACCTATGGAGATAAGTGAAGGCAGTGAGGTTACGATGACTCAGCCTATCCGAGGAGCTAGAGTAGCGATGCAACCCCATCGTGAAGCTCATGTCCGACCCGCTCACCATTTTGCCACTCCGGCCAAACTGGGCTAGTGGATTGGTTGTGCTCCCCCTACTTGGGACAAGCAGCAATAGGAGATGGTAGCAGGCTTTGTAGTGCATGCACATATATCTTATATAGGGTAGCGTTCTTTTGCTTTTAGAGGTTATCTACTTTAGGTGCACTCGAGTCGGCAAGGATTCTGATGTATGTATTTTAGTTTCTTTATAATTTGCACGGATGACTGTATCAGCTCAACCTATGATGGTAGGTCTAATGCTACTATTATATGACTTGGTGTATGGTGAAATTATTATTATATAACTATAATGGTTTGTTGTGTTTATAATCTTGTGTTCCATTTATAATATGATGTGTTCATTTTTGTTATCTGCAAGACAAACGATGTAGTTTTTATTTTATGCGTGGCTCACGTTTTCATCTTTTATTTCAAAAAATAAAATTTATTTACCCATATTTTCGCTAAGTATTTTCCAAAATTAAAATTAAGAAACTAGAACAAAAGAGTAATAACTAATAATTAACTTGAATACGTCCTAGGCGTGTCGAGTTAAATATTAGGGTGTTGCATTTTGGTATTAGAGCAATTCGATTCTCACAGAGCCTGAGGATTGGACTGACTATGCTTCTTAAGCATGACGCAATAGATATGTCATGTGTAGTTACTCTATCAATAGGATAAGATTGAGGATTAGAGATACATGACTATTGCATATTTGTACATGTCGTCTCACTTTACATAGAGTATTGAGCCTGATCACCTCAGTGTTTGCTGTTTTGTGTGTATAGGAACCAATGGCATGTTGGCAACAGAATAGGACCTCAACTGCTTGTGATCAGAACAATGAGACCGCCGAAGCCCTCTGAGACATGGCAAGAACCATGAGGACGATGTTTGAAAGGATGGATCGAGAGCACCAGGCTGATGCAAGCCGTGGTCCCAATGCTGCTGAAATCCCTGAGCATGCTCGTTTCGGAGAGTTCCGCAAGGCAAACCCACCATCCTTCAAAGGAACCTTAAAGCCGAATCATGCCGACAAGTGGATAAAGAGTATGGAGAAGATTTTCACGGTAATCACATGCATGGAGGTGCAGAAGGTGACATTCGCCACCTATATGCTGGAAGGAGATGTCGGATTCTAGTTGACTGGTGCCCAGAGATTATTGGAAGCAACCGGCACCGTGATTGACTGGGAGCTGTTCAAAGCTCATTTTTAAGAGAAATACTTCCTTGAATCCGTAAGGAATGCAGGGACATTGAATTCATGCAACTTACTCAGGGAGGTATGAGCATCACCCAATACACTACTAAATTCGAGGAGTTCATTAAATTCTCAAAGATGTACCAAGGAAACCCCAATGAGTACTGGAAGTGTGTTAAGTATAAGTTCGAGTTGAAAGCCGAGATCAATGTTGCGGTGGCTCACTTGGAGATCAAGGACTTCCCTACCCTGGTCAATAGATGCCGCATCATTGAAGATGGCCAAAAGAAGCTAAGCACATCAAGGACCGACAGCTTTGCAAAGAAGTTGGCACTACAAGCCCTGAAGTTCAAGCTGCAAAATAGACCATTTTTTTTACCGCAATCAAGGCAGTAGTCCAGGTTGTCGTTTAGGCCACAAAGCCCCCGAAGAGACTTTACCAAGGAGGACCAAGCAGTAACCTAGGGAAGGCACCTCAAAGGACCCCAGCTGCACCTCGGAAGCCTACACCTACCACCATATGCCCTAAGTACGAGAAGCCTCATGGAGACTAACCCTGCAGGGTAGGCCTGGGTGTTCACTACCGATATGGGAAGCCTGGCTATTACTCACGGGAATGCACCAAGAGAAACCCGATGACCCCCAACCCCAAGCCGTAATGCCAAGGAAGGGTCTTCACCCTCAGTACTGAAGATTCAACGAAGTCACGGAACCTCATGGAAGGTATGTGTGAGATGAATGGTAAAACCTTAATTGTACTTTTCGACTCTGGTGCTACCCATTCATTTATATCCCATTTTTGTGTTAAATCCCTGAAATTGCATGTGTTAGAACTTCCCTTTGATCTCACTATTTCTACCCTTACTGGAAAACCTGTTAGGACTTGTAGGTGTTGCCTAAACCATAATTTTGTTGTTAAAGGTAGATCTTTTGTCTTAAATTTATTCTGCTTATCTATGCAAGGTCTAGATATAATTCTTGGCATAGATTGGCTTTATGTCAACCGTGTAATATTAAATTGTTATAAGAAGTCTATTGTCTTTCTTCCTAATCCCAATGAACCTAGGAAACCCCTAAGTTTGTACATAAATGCTGTAGAAATAAATTGTGGTAAGGGAGAGAATAAGGGTTACATTTTCCTAGCCGCTGATGTGGACTTTGAGCAAAACTTTGATGAGATACCCATGGTGAGGAACTATCCCGAGGTGTTTCCGAATGAGATACCTGAGTTTCCCCCATAAGAGAAATAGAATTTTCAATAGAATTGCTTCCAGGAATAGGACCCATATCCATAGCACCTTATAGGGTGTCACCTTTAGAACTGACTGAGCTAAAAACCCATTTGGAGGATCTTTTAGAGAAAATGTTTATGAGGCCTAGCACGTCACCTTCGGGAGCCCCAGTGGTGTTTGTAAAAAAAAAGGATGGGGCATGAGATTGTGTGTTGATTATAGGCAGCTAAACCAAGTAACTATGAAAAACAAATACCCTTTGCCTAGGATCGACAATTTAATGGATCAATTAAAAGGGCAGTAGTGTTTTCAAAAATTGATTTGAGGTCAGGTTACCAACAGATTAGAGTGAAGGATGATGATATACCAAAAACGGCCTTTTGCACTCGTTATGGCCACTTTGAGTTTATCATAATGTCCTTTTGATTAATGAATGCTCCGGCTGTGTTTATGGACTACATGAATAGGATCTTTAGACCCTATCTAGATCAGTTTGTGGTTGTCCTTATAGATGACATACCCATTTACTCCAAGACCCACGAGGAGCATGAACATCACCTAAAAATCGTGTTGGAGATCCTAAGAGAAAAGAAACTATATGTCAAGCTGTCTAAGTGTGAATTTTGACTGGAGGAAGTAAAATTTTTATGGCATGTAGTATCAAAAAGAGGTATTGTTGTTGACCCCAGTATGATAGAGGCTGTGATGAATTGGGAGAGACCTATCATGGTAACGAAAGTAAGGAGCTTTTTGGGTTTAGCAGGTTATTACTGTAGGTTTATTAAAGAATTTTCCTAGATTTCTTTACCCTTGACTAAGCTTACTAGGAAAAATGCCTCTTTTACTTGGACTTCAGAGTGTGAAAAGAGTTTTCAAGAGTTGAAATAGAAGTTAACATCAACCCCAGTTTTAGTGCTACCTAACCCTAATATACCTTTGAGGCATATTGCGATGCTTCTAGGAAAGGTTTGGGTTGTGTGTTGATGCAAAATAGGCAAGTAGTGGCCTATGTGTCTAGACAACTCAAGCCTTACGAAGCAAACTACCCCACTCATGACCTAGAGTTGGCTGTCGTAGTGTTTGCTCTAAAGGTGTGGAGACACCACTTATATGGAGTGAAGTTCGAAGTGTTTTCCGATCACAAGAGTCTGAAGTATCTCTTTGATTAAAAGGAGCTAAACATGAGGCAAAGGAGGTAGATGGAGTTTTTGAAAGACTGTGATTTTGGGTTAAACTACCATCCTGGCAAGGCCAATGTGGTGGTTGACACCTTAAGTAGGAAATCGTTGCACCTATCCTACATGATGGTTAAGAAAGTTGAGCTAATAAAAAAGTTTAGAGACCTGATGTAACATCCTAATTTTTAACCCAATACTCTAGAACATACTTAGGTTAAACATTAGTCTGTTACCTCATCATTCTCAATCTTTCTCAGAAATACTTAGCGGAAAATACGGGTAAATTTTTTTTTTTGAAATACAAAGTGAGAGCCGCGTGATGCATTATAACTTGCAACGAACAAAACATACATCTCATAATGTCTTAGCATAAAGCATAGAAGGGCACATCATGAGAGACACTGATTAACATCTCATATATAATTATAATTTGCCCACTTATAAGCGTGGGACTTGATTTGGTACATGGAAATACATGAAAGAAAATACAACATGAACATAAACATAATCTACTCCCCTACCCGAGTGCATCTAATGGGAAACCTTTAAACAAAAGAAGGTTTATCCCCATCTAAGTGGTGTGTGCTCTAACTCGGGCCATCCACGGCCTCCTACTGGCGACTATCTCGTGATCGAGGCAGAAATCCGGGAAACTGGGCGAGCTCCTCGGGCGTGAAGAGGCGGAGCGGGATCGAGTGTGAGCCCCGGGGTATGGCCGCATCTCCGGTCGTCGTGCACGCCTCGGCTGAGTCACGGTGGGCTCGCTATCCTCTCCAAAGTCCATAGGCATGGAAGGGGAAGATCCTCTGAGGGTGCCTGGTTGCCGAATCCTCGGAAGGATCCGTCTCCGAGAAGGACGACGGCAACAGCAGGGCACATATCGGGGGTAGTCTCGAGCGGCGACGTGGATGATGGGGTACGACGAAGTCTCTCCTCTAGGGGGACGTCTTGGCGCTCGAACACCAGGTCATCGCCAAAAGGTGAGACGGGGGAGAAACGATGGGAATGTACAGGGGGAGTGAAGGGTCGACCCATGAACATAAATACTCTAACCGTGCATCGACCCACAAAATGGAATGACCCGTGGTCCGGGTCATGGTGCACCTCCCATGTCGGCGTGTCCACGAACACCACGAACGTCGCCATCTGAAGACGTAACGGAAAGAAAGAGATAGAGGGAGTGAGAATCTTGCTAAAGAATCTCAGTAGGGCCTCCTACTACCTAGGTGTCATCATCTACGTCCTCAGGAACCTTGGGTTTATTTATACAAAATGACTGAGCATGTATTCGGTTTATTTTAAACTTTAAAATATATTTTAGCCAAGGTCCATTCATTTTAGGATGATCTTAATGTCATGGATGCAACATATTAGAAAATGTATGCATGGCACTACCTAACATACATAAAACATAACATCAAGCATCATCATTCTTGGTGGCATAAAGTGGCAATAGTAACATTCATATGGGACAAAACTTAGTGACATAATCATCATCATGAAACTTCTCTTCTCATGGGCCACCCTAAAAGACAATCGAACTGGGGGTGCTCGGCCGAACCGGTGTCACCCAGAACGTGTCATACATCTAGGTTATGAGCTCATACCTTAACTAGTCGTCACTAGTTCTTACTTACCACTTAACGATAAGCGTATCATAAATCCCGACTATCTGAGTACGGGTTAGGGGGCAAAACTCTTAGGGGTACTCGGCCGAACCGGTGTCACCTAAGAGTATAAAATGGTACCGATGTCACATGAGTTCTATGGAGGTGCTCGGCCGAACCGGTGTCATCCTAGAACCCATCTTAGTACCTTAATTTTCAAAATCTCTTTAAGTCCCCAAATTTGTCGGAAATTCGGCCGCCCAACGGTCATTACAATCAATTTCCTTCCAAATTTGCTTTATGCCACATAAACATATAACCTCATAGATTCCTCATATGAATAACATCATCAACATTAGCATACTTCATGCATCATCATAAAACATCCAAACGCTTACCCTTACGGTAACTTATGCTTTGACCCTTACGGGTCTTAATCTTGAGATATAGTTCTCTACATCCGCTGCTCATATTTTAAGCACCTAAGGCTCATAATTAAACATCATTCATAATCCTCTCATTTTACTTTTAAATCTGAATAGCATAGGGTGGAAATCCTAACATGTGAATACGGGTTCTAGAACTTACGCTTTAGACCCTTTCTTGGTTCCGTTTTCGTGGAAGTCACTATATATTAAATCTAAATCAATTATGAGGCATTCCTATGCTTAAGGACTAATTATTAATCATGTTTACCATGTTGCAAGGGTGCTGGACAGAATCCAGAAAATTAAATGTTCTAAGAGTTCTATGTTTGCATTTTTACGGTTTTCTAGTTACTAGTTTCCCCATAGGTGCTAGAATTCAATTCTAACTCAAATGATACCAAGTTTTTCATGTCTAAACAATCTAAATCTGATTATGTCCCCATTAAAACAGTTTGGAAAAGTTCCATAAACAAATGGGTCAAAACTATGTTAAATTCTAGCTTTACGGTATTTCTAGTTAGCTAGTTTCTTACCTATCATGCATAGGATCGCTTCTACATCATCATATGATATTTTCACACATTCCAACACATTAAAACATCATCATACAGCATCACATTCATCACATCAGAACCAAAAACATCTTGCCTCAATAAGAGAAGTAAATTGACATTTCTAGGTACATAAGTTAACTAGTTTCTCTTGGAATCATTCTAGAACTTCTAAAACTCTTTGCAAGACATTTTAAATCATCAAGAGGCTAAGTGAAGCCTTAGGTTAAAGACCAAAATATATTTCATCTCCTAAAAGAGGATAAAATCACAACTTGTGATGACATAACCTTATAAAGATTTGTAAGGCTTTAAGGAAAACTTAAAACATAGACTATTGGACCTAGTAGCTAGATGAAAACTCATTGCAAGTCCATCATCACTACTTGGCCGAAATTATGCATTCAAGGAATTACATTCACACATAACTTTAACTTGGAATGAAATGGGCAAGTCTTTGAGCTCTAGGTTCTTTAAGTTGCGACATAAACTAAACGTGCTCATGCTTTTCATTTTTAATCTTGCTTACAAATTAAAATGATGACATAAATTAAATATGCAAGGCATAAACGTATCGTGCAAGCTTGAAAGTAAATATGCGAAGCATAATCTTAAACGTGCAAGCTTGAAAGTAAATGTGCAAGATTCAATTCTTTATTTTAGTGCTCTTGGCCCAACAACAATCGACTTTAAGGCCGAAATAGATAGGCATTCGAGAAATTAATTAGGTGATTATGCAAGTTCAATTCTTTATTTTAGTGCTCTAGGCCCAACAACAATCGACTTTAAGGCCGAAATAGAAAGGCTTTGAGAATTAAATTAAGTGATGGTACAAGTTCCATTTTAATCTTTATGTTCTTAGGTGATAGCTTGAAAGTAAAATGCATAGCAAGAATGTAAATATGAATGCAAGCATAAGATAAATTATGCAAGTTCATTTTATCTCTCTAGAGCTCTTAGCAAGACTTTAAAGGAACTTAAACCTCAACCCAAACTCATCAAACCAAGACAAGGTAAAAGTCTAGAGTTCTTAGAACTCCACATAACATATTTAGAAAATCAAACATTTTGCATGTAGGAAGAATGGTAATGGCCGAAACTTCAAGGAAAGAAAAGAAATATTTGAAACTCTAGAATCCATGATCTTGGTGATATATTAACACCAACATCATGAGACCTCATCATTGAGTTCATAGAGTCATTTTAAAACATTATCAAAGTTAAAGTTCTCAAGAGTTCAAGAAAGGAAAAACTAGAAACACTTTTGCTCAAGAACAAAGATCAAGCTCTAGAATTTGTTTCAAGTGATGAACATCATCATGAAACTCTCATCATCAAGCTCTCATTTCTTTGAACTCCAAAGGCCCATGGCGGAAACATAAAGAGGAATGAGGAGAAGAAAAGAAGTTCTAAAAGGAATCAAGAGAAACTATGAACATAAAGCTTGAAACAAGAACTTTAAAGAAAAGAATACATGAAAGAAAATCCCTACTTGGTGTGATGAACTTGAAGATAGAAGAAGAAGATGAAGAAGATGAAGAACTTGAAGAACTCCAAGAACTTGAAGAACACAAAGACTTTGAGAGAAAAAGAAAAGCTTTGAGTGTTCCTAAACTTAGCAAATGATCTAAAAGTGGTGCAAGCTCCTCAAGGCATTCTATTTATAGAGAAATGAAACAAATGGAGGGAGCTCATGGAGGAGGAGGTTTCGGCCATGAGGGTGCAGATTGGAGGCTTTCCATGAGTTCCATGAGGTGAGATAATGTGTTCTTGAGGTATGGTGAGGTATGGTTCAAAGCATGGTGAGGTATGGCTCAAGGTATGGCTCAAGCATGGCTCTTTGAGTGAGAAAACAATTTAATATGTGTCAAAGGGGGAGGATGTGGCCGAAAATGCATCAGCCCATGGGGAGGATTAGTTTGCATTTTAATTGTGGTTTAGAGTTGTGTTTAGGTGTATCTTTGATTATGCTTAAGATTAGGAATTTGTAAGAAAGTTTTTAGGTAAGGAAAATGGGTAATTAAGGTGGTCTAGACATAATTAAGGAGTGGTCTTGCACCATTAGAGAGTTAAATCCTCAATTTAGAGTCTAAACAACTCTAGACACATTTCCTTGATTTAAGGAAGTGGAGAGAGAAAATACTATTCAAGATTCCAAGACTAGGAGTCTTGAGTTCTAAAAAGGGATTTAATGTTTAATCTAAGCAATTTTAGGTTCTAATTAACTTTAATAAATTATTTTGACTCTAGATTAATTAGGGAAATAAATTAATCTTCGTTTAGAGCCTAATATTGCTTAGGTTTGCTTAATTACGTCATTAAGCTCAAAAGCACTATTCTAGGGGCAAAATCGTAATTTTGCACTAAAACTGCCCGGGACCACCGAGACTTGAACAGAGACCTCTAGACACATGAAAACATGTTTTTAAACCTCTGGGGAAAGTTCCGGGCTCAAACGGCACCTTTACCCGCGTAAAAACGCTATAGGGGTATTTTGGTCATTTTGACCTAAATCATGAAAACGAAATTTTCGCTTCCGAAAGCATTCAAAGGCCATTCAATCCCCTTCAAACATTGAGTTGACCCTTCGAGGATGACCGAGTTGGTTACCCTCGAGTTCGGGTCAGGAAATGACCTCGGGGGCATTTTGGTCATTTCCCTCGGGCAGAAAAATCGGGGTGTTACACCTGAACCTAGGGATGACCTTGACCACTAAGAGCATAAAAGCATGCTATCTTAGTGTGATGAGTGACTTCAGGGAAAGGATCACTCAAGCCCAACAGGAGGATAATGAATTTCAGGAAACTCTAGAGGCGGTACGGGCTGGAAAGTTAAAAGGTTTCACTCAAGGTGCTAACGGTATGTGGCAGTTTGAAGGCAAGATCTGTATAGTGGCAAGTGGTGACCTCCAAAAGGAGATTTTGAAGGAGGCCTATAAGAGCCATTTTACCATTCACCCTAGTACCACCAAGATGTATTAGGACCTGAAAAAGATGTTCTGGTGGCCTGGGTTAAAGAAGGATGTGAGCGCCTGGGTAAGTAAGTGCCTAGTTTGTCAAAAAGTGAAGATTGAGCACCAAAAACCCTTTGGAATGTTGCAACCCCTATCAATACCCGAGTGGAAATGGGACAGTATCTCAATAGATTTTGTGAGTGGGCTGCCAAGGACCTAAGCAAGTCATGATGCCATATGGGTAATAGTGGATCAGTTGACCAAGTCGGCCTACTTTTTACCTATCAAGGTAACTCATTCCTTGGATAGGCTAGCTCAATTATATATTCAAGAGATCGTAAGATTACATGGAGTGCAGTCAACGATAATCTCGGATCGAGACTCGCAGTTTATGTCACGGTTTTGGGGAGCCTTTCAGAAGGCATTTAGTTCAAAGCTATGTCTAAGCATGGCTTACTACTCTCAAACAGATGGTCAATCCGAGAGGACCATTCAAACATTGTAAGATATACTAAGGGCATGTGTGTTGGACCAAAGAGGAAGTTGGGACAAATATTTGCCACTGATCACATTTGCTTATAACAACAGTTATCTTGCAAGTATCGGCATGGCACCATATGAAGCCTTGTATGGACGGAAATGCCAATCACCTTTATGCTGGTATGAACCCGAAGAACAAAACTTATTAGGACCCGATATCATGAGGGAAATGACGGAACAAATCAAGAGAATTAGGGATAAAATTCTCACTGCTCAAAGTCGACATAAAAGCTATGTGGACAAACGGTGAAAGCCACTAGAATTTCAAGAAGGAGCACATGTGTTCGTTAAGATCACCCCTGCCACAGGCATAGGTCGAGCTATGAGAGTTAAGAAATTGAGTCCCAGATTCCTTGGTCCATTTGAGATCCTTAATCGAGTTGGATCTGTGTAACATCCTCCCAAGTGCACTGTCATCCTTAAGTCATGACATCAGACTTGAGAGTTGTTACTTATAAATTACCGGACCTTTCTTAAATAACTATAGCAAATGCGATAAGATCATGTGATAACTAGCGTAATTTGGTTAAAATATATAACAAAGAAACACAACATTTATTGAATACATAGCTAAGTACAAAAGGAAGCTCTTCTAAGAGCTTTAATACATATACATTCTCTATTACATTTACATACCTATAACTCCAACTAAGTACAGTAAATTAAAAAACATCAACTATTAAACTACTATAATCCTGAGTGCTTTCACGTAGCAGCCGCATCATTCTTTGGATTAACTTGGGGACGACACGGGAACACAAAAACACATAGGGGGTGAGAATTATACAATTCTCAGTAGGGTAACTCCCCAAATACAGAATCATAGTGTCATCATCATCGCCCCAGTCACTTCGATTTATTTAGAAAAAGTGGTCATGCATTGCATAATAATGGTTTGTTTTTAAAGTTTCAAATCATACTTCCGAAGTGGGTTACTTTTAACATTCAATCACTTAAACATGTTGGTCTCAGTATCGATACTAAACTTTTTCATTTGACATATAAGACAAAGAATTACTTAGAAAGTTTACTTCTTCAACTTGCCTTGGCCTTCGACTAATCCTATCACGTCTAGGCGTTACGTATCGTCGTCCCCAGTGTGGCAATAATGGGTAATAGATTGCTTTTCAGGACTGAGCTCATTCCCATACATGATCATTGGATTTGCTTTCTCCAATTCTCACACAGACCTATTCCTAGCCAGGTTTACTTTCCCCGACTCAATTCAAGGGTAGTCGGGTTTACTTTCCCCGACAGACCGGATTTACTTTCTCCAGCCCAAGAATTATAAATCTTATGCTTTTCTTGGTAGTTACGTTTACTTTTCCCAACAAACTGGATTTACTTTCTCCAGCCCAAGAAACAAAATCTTATGCTTTTCTTTTGCATATGAGCAATTGTAATAAGCATTCATATCTATGTATACCTAACCTCATTGTTAAGCTCACATGCTCAATTATTCATATTCATATTCATGTGCACATGTCATACTAGTACAAGGTGTCATTATTTCATCAATTCAAAGCATTAATTCATTCTCAGCACAATGGTGGATTTCACACTATTGTGGCACAAATTTATTTGCATATAAAACAATCATTTCAGAGGCTGTAAAAATTCTCAAGCACACCTCAATGTGTCACCAAGGTCCTATAAAAATTTTAGAATAAATAGAGTTCTCTAACTATATTAACAAAATTCTACAAATTTAGTGGTCAAAACCAGTCCACCTCAGCTCAAGAACCATAATTCATAATTTTTAACCCTAGCAAATGATTGAATCAATTCAAAATAAAAATCATGATTATACTTCAAGATGTTATAAGTATCCTGTAAAAATTTCAAAGGATAATTTAATCATTTGTTATTGTAACAAAATTATACAAAATCACAACTTCAGTTCCCACAATCCAGATAGCATATGCTTAATTTCGGTTCTTGATTTTTCTAAAGCAGTTTGACTCAAAATAAGAACCCAAGAAAATTCATGGGACTATCCTAAGATGTTAACTTCAACATATTTTTTTTCAGCTAACGAAAATGCCCACAACATGCCCAGAAAATTCGTGATCACACACTGCTTGTAAGAAAATCTAAATCCAGTAAGTATCACTCAACATCTTTTGACAAAATGATCTTTCTAACCTCATCCAAACACTTTACCAAAATTCATGCATCAATATCAAAATAATATCAACCAAATTAACTAGAAATTTGGACTAAAACTAGTTAGAAATTCTCAGAAAAATTTTGAAAGAAAAAGGCCAAAGAAAACCCTTCTCTTGGGAGCTATTGTATTCTTGTCTCTAGGTTGTTCCAAGATGGAAATTCTTCACTCCAAAGCTCTTAAAACACACTCAAACCCTCCTCAAATCAGTCAAGGATGAGGTAATAAGATAAGGTTTAGAGATTCTAATCGATTATATTTGTAGAGGTTGAAGTGTAGAACAATTTTGGTGAAAGAAGATTTTGATTTTACCAAGGGTTGGCTTAGGATTTTTGAGGTTGAAATCAAGATTTTGATGAAGAAAGAAATGGAGGTTCTGCTGTATGGTTGCTGCTGAGGATGAAATGCCTTCTTGGAGAAGAAGTTTGGTCATATTTTTCTTGTAATGAATGGTTGAATACTTTATGTCATAACTAGATAAATCTTAATCTACGAAAATATATTGGATGGCTATGATTCAATCTTGTAATTCAAGATTGAATCTTAGCCATTCATTTAGTTTAAAGGGATAAGACCATTCTTTTTGTAGAGATCTAATTAGTATTCGATGTTAAAAATTACATACTGAAATTTTATTGAACGGGTAAAATATCGTACCCAGGTAATCAAACATTGCCTGAAAATTAATTTCAGGCCTAAAATTCTCATTCCTTATCATTTCTAATCTCAATCCTATAATTTCTCAATCTTGAGCACCTCCGGGTCCCAATTCTATGGTTTCGGCTGTCCCCACGAGCCTGCAAGTTACTATTCACATTTTGTTTTTTACAAATCCGTTAAACCATCCTCATCATTATTGATACTTTCAGATTTTTGAAATTATAACTAATAAAGATCAAATTAATTTTTAACTAATTTTTAGGGTGTTACAATCTGTAACATACCGAATAGCCCTACCTCCTGGTCTATCCAACCTCCACGATGTTTTCCATGTCTCCTGGTTAAAGAAGTATCAGTCTGACCCGAGCCATGTATTAGAGCCAGAACAAGTACAATTAAGAGAGGACATGACGTTTAACCTACCACCTACAAGAATCGTAGACAAAGGAGTCAAACAACTGAGGAACAAGGTTGTGCCCTTGGTCAAAGTAGCATGGGGACGAGGAAGAGCAGAGGAATTCACATGGGAATTGGAGTCGGATATGAAGGCGTAATATCCCGAGATTTTCTCAGGTAATGAATTTCGAGGGTGAAATTCTTTTTAAGGAAGGGAGTAATATAACACCCTGATTTTTCCTGTGTACAAATGACCAAAATGCCTTTAAGCTCATTTTTTGTAATGCCCGGGGATTGTGAAGTCGAGGAGTGATCACTAGTGCAAAGAGGCACGAACAAGAAGCAGCTCCTGGCAGACTTCGAAAGCAGAAGGGTATATAAATGAACCGATTACACACCCGAATGAGAAGGATCCTAAGACTATATAGGTATAGGACTATACAGTTAAGGAGGGCTTATATGAATTGATTTGTACTACCTATACTAACAAGATGCATCTTTTTTTTGGTAGCCCATCACTAAAGAACTTCATAGTTAAGCGTGCTTGATTTGGAGCAATTTTGGGATGGGTGACCTCCTGGGAAGTTTTCCCAGGAAGCGTGAATGAGGACAAAGCACACTGAAAAGACCCGTGTTGGTTTGTGGGGGCAGTCATCAATCCATAAAGCAGCAGGGTATGTTACAAATGGTATCAGAGCCTGCACCTCTCCTAGTATGGTGTGATTCGGGGACGAACCAAGTGGAAGCTGATGGACATGTAACGCCTAGGGATTGCGAAGTAGGGGAGTGATCGCCGATGCAAGGAGACACGAACAAGGAGTGGCTCCTGGTAGACTTCAAAAGTAGAAGAGTACATGAATGAACTAATTACACACCCTAATGAAAGGGATCCTAAGACTATATAGGTGTAGGACTATACAGTTAAGGAGGGTTTATATGAATTGATTTGTACTACCTATACCAACAAGATGCATCTTCTTTTTGGTAGCCCATCACTAAAGAACTCCATAGTTAAGCGTGCTTGACTTGGACCAATTTTGGGATGGGTGACCTCCTGGAAAGTTTTGCCAAGAAGCGTGTGAATGAGGACAAAGCACGCTGAAAAGACCCGTGTTGGTTTGTGGAGACAGTTGTCAATCTATAAAACAGCAAAGGATGTTACAATATTTACCTAGGAAATGAGGATAGCTAGTCTCAGCCATCCTCAAAGGACTGTTTTAATGTTGGATAGGGACTATGTGTGTTATACATGTTAATAGAGGAGAAGAATCTCTTTTTGGGTTTTCTGCACACGAAATTTCCAAAATATCCCTGCAGCTAATTAACACAGAATTAATTGCCCTTGGACTCAGACTTTACCCAGGAGTTTGAAATGTCATTTTTAAAAGGATGCATGATGTCTGTTTAAGCTCAGATAGTCCTAGGGAGTTTTTGTGCAAAATTACCATTTTGCCCTTAACTAGTACATTATGGGCCTAATGGTGTAATTATTGAAACCTAAGCAATATTAGGCTCTAATTAAATATTAATTAATTCTAATAATTAATCTAGAGTAAAAATAATTAATTAAGATTAATTATGGCCTAAGATTGCTTAAAAAAACTCAAAATCTCTTTCTTAATTCAAGACTTTATGTCATGACTCATGAAACAATATTTTCTCTCTCCAATTCCTTAAATTAAGGAATCAAAGATGTGATTGAAATTGTTTTTAAATGAGGTTTGACTCCACTAAGTGAGCAAGAGCACTCTTTATGTCTTGAATAGCCTTAATCACTCACTTTCTTACCTAAACACTTGATTACAAACTCCTAATCAAATATACTTCTAAACACACCCCTAATACACATGAAATGACAAAATCTCCTCCCCCCATTTTCCTTGAAGAACCGCTGCCACTTCCTCCTCCATTCAATCCATCACATTTTGATTCTTACACACTCAAAGAAAACTATACCCAAACCCATACCTACCCATTCTTACACCACTCCATGTAATAATATACACAAATGAGATATTTTTCCCTCCCATTTCCCTCCAAGAAACTGTGGCCTCCCTCCCCCCTCTCATCCTCTCATGTTACAATTTTTCTATAAATACACACTCAAGGAGACTCATAAGGCCATTCACTCATTTTCACAACCTTAGTCCTTCCAAGTTCTCTCTTCTCTCTCATCCTATAAACTCTTCTTCTTCTTCCTCCTTCTTCAAAGAAACCATCATCAACCACCACATCTCAACCTCAAACCACCACATAACCACCATAGAATTTCCCTAAAACACTTAACCTTTCCACTTCCAAGATCAAAAATCCAAGACAAACTTTCCTTCTTCTTTTTCTCTCCTTGGCCGAAACCACTTTGAGCTCCAAGGAAGAATTATTCTTCTCATCTCTTTTCAAAATCAAGCTTTTTTCTTTCAACAAGAAAAATATCTTTGGAAGGGATTTTGTTTCAATGTTCTTTTTCTTTTTCTTTCAATCATTTTTGGTTGGAATGTTGGATTGATTGGAAATATTTTTTCTTCTATGTTCTCTTTATTTTTGGTTTGATGATGAAATAATGAATGAGTTTTACTCTTGACATTTTTTATTTTTGGGCTTCCTTTTCTTCCTTTTTCATTTCGGCCTTAAAGGCCTTTTATGTTCAAAAATATTGGCTTAATGATGAGGATTCCTGGATGATGATAATGAGATCATCACATTTGTGACCTCTAAAGCTTGAACTTTGCTTTTTGGTTTCTCAAAGAACCATAATGAATAAGGTGTTAGTTTCTTTATAGTTCATTTCTTTGAGCTTGATAATGAGTCCAAACAAGATAAAGGTTCTTGGAACCATGGTGTTAATGGACTCTAAAGCTCATGTCCATCTTGTAAAATCGATCAGTGTTTTAGAGTTGTTACTCTAAATAGGAGTCTTGAGCTTAGGACATACAAGAAATAACAAATGGAAATGCATTCATATTTATCTTCCAAGTCTTTGCATTTCATATTTATATTTGAGCCTTGCATATCATATTTATTTCCAAGTTATCACCTAAATCTTGAAGATAAGAAAATGAACTTATATTTCATGTTTATATTTCTTGCCTAACATATTTATGTTTCAAGCCATCACTTAAATCTTAAAGATTAAAAATGAGCTTGCATTCTCATGTTTATATTCAAGCTTTACATATCATATTTATATTTCCATTGCCATCACCTTAAAATATCAAGATTAAAATGAGATTTGTATTAGCATGTTTAAGTTTATGTCATCACCTAGATATCTAAAGCTCAAGACTTACCCCTTTCAACTTACATAAAAATTTTGGTTCGATGGGTATTTGTCTTTACAAATATGTTTTGTTTTGAGGTTTCAAAAACTGGTGTCTTGCAATTTTCCTTTGAAGAATATGTTAATTCCTAAAGTGTTAAAACATGATTTACATAACCAAAATCTTAATATTGAGCCTTCTGATTTTGCTACTGACCTAAGGACATTTGCTTGTGTTTCCAAAGAGATAAATTAATTATAAGAGTGTTCCTTGACCTAGAATTAATTCTAAGAAAGACTAGTTACTAGAAATGCTTATTATTGCAATTTTGCATGCTTTCGGAAAATTAAATTCTGCATTCTATTCTAACATTTTCAGATCTGATGAATACTGTTTGGAGTGGTTTAGAAGTGTGAAAACTACTATTAATTGATGTGATAATCATTCTTGGCACCTTAGGCAAGTCTAGTAATTAAAAAGGATCACAAATGTAACTTTTAAAGCTTTCTAAAAACTAAAATTGAAGTTTCTGTTTCATCATGTTTAAAAATTGCATAAGTGTGTTATGTTAGGTATATATGGGTAACAATCACTAATAAATGGTTTAGGAATTAATTCTAGCATCTTAGGAAAAGTCGGTAATGAGAAAGGGTAAAAAACATAACTTCTAGAACACCGAAATTGCTCAATTTCAATTCTGCTCAATTCTGTCCAGCATTGTTTGATGATGATCTTGAGGTTAATAATTAACGGAAATCATTTTAATTTATTCCTTAGATGCATAAAAGAATAAATACAGAAGTTAGGCTTACCCGATTTAGAGGTTTAACCATTTAAGGGATAATGAAAGTGCTTATTTTATGAGATGATGGATTTATGATATATGTGAGAATTTATGTGATGATTATGTTTGCATACTTGGTTACTAGTTATAAGACTTAGTGTGGCATGTTATGATTACACTTGGAATGTTTAAGATGCATATGTTGAAGTAATATGAAAGCATGTGACATTATGTGATATGTTTGTGTTATCGCATCTCAATATAACATGCTAAGGTTAAGGTGATATAAAACATATGGAAATGATCCTCTAGACTTCCTGAATTAAAGGTTATGAGAGGTAATCTAATAAGGAAGTGATCCTTTAGACTCCCCGAATTAAAGGTTATGAAAGGTGATCCTTGCCCTCTATCTCATACTTTAAGAGTCGGGTGTTAACTTATCATGAGGATAAGAGTATGCTAGTGATGACTAGTGAGGTATGAGCTCATAACCTAGAACTCTCAAGAGGGGAGAGTAACAGGGTGGCCCCAATAAGAGAAAAGAACAAATTAAGTCACCTAATGTATAAATAGAAAGTAATTCATTCCATGTTTATCATGATCTTTGTATACCACTTATGTCTCTATATAGTATGTTGCACCTTGTATTGACATGTATTTCATGACAAGGTATGATGCATTCATAACATCCAAGACTCATTAAAATGAATGGGCCTTAGTAATTGGTATTTTAGAACTTAATAAATAAACCTTATACAAGCTCATTATTTTATAATGGAACCTGAGGTTCCGGAGGACGTAGATGATGACACTAGGATAAGAGGACCCCTACTGAGATTCTTTATTAAGTTTCTCACTCCCTCTGTCTTTTTTTCTATCACATCTTCAGAGAACGATGGCATCGTTCATGATATTCATTGATGTGCCGACCTGAGTGTTCCATTTTGATGCCATACACCAGTCGTACCATTTTTTGGGCCGCTATTCCGTTCATCTATTCGTGTTCTTGGACTGCCTATTTGCCCACCTAGTTTCCAGTTTTCGTTTCTCTCATACGTTGCTTTTTGCCGATGATCTTCTCTTGGAGCATACACGCCCTAGTGGAGAGTAGATTCGTCACACCCCTACTGCTACCTCAGCTATCCAGGACTACCCGAAGTACGTTCCCGCTCTCATCCTGCTCATTCTGAGACTGACCCATCCGAGGACTCAGCCACCCAAATACCGTCTAATGGTTCTTCCCCCACCATACCTATGGAGATAGGTGGAGGCAGTGAAGCTACAATGACTCAGTTGATCTGAGGAGCTAGAGTAGCGATGTGACTCCGTCATGGAGCTCATGTCCAACCTGCTCACCGTTTGGCCACTCCACCCGAACTAGGCTAGTGGATTGGATATGTTCCCTCTACTTAGGATAGGCAGCAGTAAGAGATGGTAGCAGACTTTGTAGTGCATTCACACATATCTTATATAGGGTAGCCTTCTTTTGCTTTTAGAGGTTATCTACTTTAGGTGTACTCGAGTAGGTGAGAATTCTGATATATGTATTTTAGTTTCTTTATGATTTGCACGGATGACTGTATTGGCTCAACCTATAACGGTGGGTCTAATGCTACTATTATATGACTTGGTGTATGGTGAAATTATTATTATATAACTATGATGGTTTGTTGTGTTTATAATCCTATGTTCCATTTATAATACGATGTGTTCATTTTTGTTATCTGCAAGACAAACGACGTAGTTTTTATTTTATGCGTGGCTCATGTTTTCATCTTTTATTTCAAAAAAAAATTATTTACCTATATTTTCGCTAAGTATTTTCCAAAATTAGAATTAAGAAACTGTAACAAAAGAGTAATAATTAATAATTAACTTGAATACGTCATAGGCATGTCGAGTTAAATGTTAGGGTGTTACAGTTGGCTCATAAAGTATATGAAGGTTCAGAAAGAGGTTCTATAGTTCAAAAACCACTTATTCTGGAAGACCTGAAAAAGCAAGATAATTCCCATTCTTTTTAAGCTTTTCCCTCCCATATTGCCTCACTTTAAGACTTTATGCCCCATCACATTTATGACTTGTAACACCCCGATTTTTCTGTCTGAGAGGAAAATGACCAAAATGCCCCTAAGGTCATTTTCTGCCCGAAATTCGAGGTTGGCCGGCCAGGCAGTCCTCGAAGGGCCAACGCAATGTTTGAAGGGGATTAGATGGCCCTTGAATGGTCTCGGAGGTGAAAGTCTCATTTTCTGTAGTTTCGGGTCAAAATGACCGAAATACCCCTATAGCATTTTACGCGGGTAAAGGTGCCGTTTGAACCCGAAACTTTCCCCGAGGGTTTAAAACAATGTTTTTACATGTTTAAAAGTGTGTGTTTAAGTCCAGGTGGTCTTGAAAAGTTTTAGTGCAAAATTATAATTTTGCCCCTAGAATAGTGTTTTTGAGCTTAATGACGTAATTAAGCAAACCTAAGCAATATTAGGCTTTAATCGAAGATTAATTAATTTTCATAATTAATCTAGAGTCAAAATAAGCTATTAAAATTAATTAGAACCTAAAATTGCTTAGATTAGATTTAAATCTCTTTTTAAAACTCAAGATTCCAATCTTGGAATCTTGAATAGTATTTTCTCTCTCCAATTCCTTAAATCATAGAATTGTGTCTAGAGTTGTTTATGAACTAAAATGAATTTATAACTCACTAATGATGCAAGACCACTCCTTAAACATGTCTTGACAACCTTGATTACCCATTTTCTCACCCAAACACTTTCTTACAAATTCCTAATCTTAATCCTAATAAAAAATACACCTAAACACAACTCTAAACCCCAATTAAAATGCAAGAAATCCTCCCCATGGCTGATGCAAGTTTCGGCCACCTCCTCCCCCATTTACATCACATGTTGATTTATTTCTCACTCAAAGAACCATGCTTGACCCATACTTGCACCCATATTTGAACCCATACCTAGCCATGCTTTCCACCATGCCTTGAACCATACCTTGGAGAAGATATTTTCTCCTCCTTGTGCTGTAATGGCTGAAGCCTTCCATCCCCTAAACACCTCTCATTTTGCTTCATTTCTTTATAAATAGCATGCTTAGGTGAACTTGCATTCTTTTGGGTTCATTTGCTAAGTGTAAGTTTTTAAAGAGCACTTCAAAGTTTTCTTTTTCTCTCAAAGTTCAAGTGTCCAAGTTATTCAAGTTCTTCATTCTCTTCACTCATCTCAACCTCCAATCACTTGGTAGGGATTTTCTTTCAAGTGTTTCTTTCATTTAAATTCTTAATCTAGTTATGTGTTCATGGTTTCTCTTGAATCTTTTTGGAACTTCTTTTCTTCTTCTCCTCCTTCCTCATTTTCAGCCATGAGCCTTTGAAAACAAAGGAATGAGAGCTTGATGATGAGGGTTTTATGATAATGTTCATCACTTGAACAAACCTCTAAAGCTTGATCTTTGTTCTTGAGTTAAAAATGTTTATGGTTCTTTCTTTCTTGAACCTTGAAATCTTTAACTTTGATGATGTTTTAAAATGGTTACATGAACTCAAATGATGAGGACTCATGATGTTGGTGTTAATACATCATCAAGATCATGGTCTCTAGAGTTTCAAAATGGTTCTTTCTTGCTCTTAAGTTTTGATTTCTTTCCTTTCCTTTTTCTCTAAAATTTCGGCCAACCAACTTGGGTAGTCCAACATGATAGCTTGATGATGAGAGTTCTAGTTGGTAACTTTATGTTCACCACAAAGAAATCTCTAAAGCTTGAGTTTTCATAAAGGTATTATAAAGTTCATTATGGTTATATTTTTAAGGAAGGTTATCTTGAGTTCTAAGAACTCTAGACCTCACTTTATCTTGTCATGATGAGTTTGGGTTAAGGTTAAAGTTCCTCTAAAAGTCTTGTATGAGCTCTAATAAGATATAATTGAACTTGCATATTTACTTTGTGGTTGCACTCATGTTTATGTTCTTGCTTTGCATCTTTATTTTCAAGTCATCACCTAAGGACTCAAAGATTAAAACAAGACTTGCATTATCACCTAATTAATTCTCAAAGTCTTTCTATTTCGGCCTTAAAGTTGATAGTTGTTGGGCCTAGAGCACTAAAATAAAGAAATGAACTTGCATTGCATATTTATTTCAAGTCTTGCATATTTAAATTCCAAGCCTTGCATATTTACTTCAAGGCTTGCATATTTAAATTTCAAGCCTTGCATATTTATTTCCAAGTCTTGCATATTTACTTTAAAGTTCTCACTTTACTTTGTAATGAAGAATAAAAATGAAGTGCATAGCATGTTTATATTTTGTCATCACTTGAAGACTTGCCCATTTTATCTCAAGTTAAAGTTTAATATGGAAGCATTCTTTGAATGTATAAATTCGGCCAAGTAATAATGATGAGCTTGGAATAAGTTTCATCTAGTTACAAAGGCCAACAACCTATGTTCTAGGATTTTCTTTAAGCTTGATGAGTTTTATAAAGTTATGACCAACAAGATTTATGATTTTATTCCTCTTCTAAAGAAGTATTAAATTGGTTACTGACCTAAGGTTATTTTTAGTCTCTTGATAAAATAAAATGGTTTGCAAAGAGTTTTAGAAGTCCTAAAATGATTCCAAGGGAAACTAGCAACTTATATGTTTTAGAAACGTCAAATTATGTGTCTTTTTCGACTTGAAATATTTGGTTCTGTCTTGATATGTTTGATGCTGTATGATGATGTTTTGATGTGTTAGAATGTGTGAAAATGATATATGATGAGGTAGGAATACTTCTATGCATGTTAGGGGAGAAACTAGCTTCATAGAAAAATCGTAAAGTTGGAATTTAATAACCCCTTTAATCTTAATCAATGCCAAAACTGTTTTAGTATGATAACAATCAGTTTAAGATTTATTAAGCATGAAAAATTTGGTTACATTTGAAGTAGGATTGAATTTTAGCACCTATAGAGAAACTAGTAACTAGAAAACCGTAAAAATGCAATCCTAGAACTCCTAGAACATTTAAATTCTAGATTCTGTCCAGCAACCTCATAATATGGAAAACATGGTTTATAATTAGCTCTTAGGCATAGGAACGCCTCATAATTGGTTTGGATTTAATTTATAACGCCTTAGGCGAAGACGGAACTGAGAAGGGGTCTAAAACGTAAGTTCTAGAACCCCATAATCATAGATATATAACTCTACCCTTGGAGTATGGTGCTGCCCAGATTTAATAAAGAGCATAAATGATAGTAAGATTTGTTGGAAGAGAATCCTTATGTGCATAAGAGGTTGATAGAGAATGATAGAATAATTACATCTCAAGTTTAAGGCCCGTAAGGGTCAAAGTATAAGATACCGTAGGATCAAGAGCATAATGAGTTTCAATTTCACATGCGAACGTATGTTTTATTTGAGAATGATTATGTAAACGTATGAGATTATGATTGAGGATGCATGTTTTGTTTGTTTATGTGGCATAAAGTAAATTTGGAAGAAATCCGCGTCTGTCTTGCATTGCATTAAATTTCTGACAAATTTAGGAACTTAGAAAGTTTTGAAAAACCTATGAGATTTTCTTTATGAGGTACTAAAATGAGTTCTTGGATGACACCGGTTCGACCGAGCACCTCCAGAGAACTCATGTGACATCGATACCAAGATGTATTCTTGGATAACACCGGTTCGGCCGAGCCCCCCCCAAGAAATGCCCCCTAGCTCGTACTAGATAGTCGGGATTATGATTATGATTATGATACGCTTATCGAGATTGATAAGTAAGAACTAGTGACGACTAGTTCTGTATGAGCTCATAACCTAGAGATGTGACACGTTCTGGGTGACATCGGTTCGGCTGAGCACCCCCAGAATGAATGTCTTTTAGGGTGGCCCATGAGGAAGTAAAGTATGATGATTATGTCATAAAGTTTTCCCATATGAGATTTCAGTTGCCACTTTATGCTACTATTATGAAGTTCTTAATGTTATGATTACCATTCTTGCATTAAGTAGAGCCATGCATACATTCTTTACCATGTTGCATCCATGACATTAAGAATCATACTAAAAAGAATGGACCTTGGCTAACTATGTTTCAAAAGCTTAAAAATGAACTTAATGCGTGCTCACTTATTTTGTACACTAAACCCAAGGTTCCTGAGGACGTAGATGATGACACTTAGGTAGTAGGAGGCCTTACTGAGATTTTTTAGCAAGATTCTCACTCCCTTTATCTCTTCTTTCAGTCACGTCTTCGGATGGCGACATTCGTAATTTTTGTGGACACCCCGACATGGGAGGTGCATCATGATCCGGACCACGGGTCATACCATTTTGTGGGTCGTTGTGTCGTTCGTGTATTCATGTTCGTTGGACGGCCCTTCAGTCACCCTGTACATAGTCATCGATTCTCTCTTGTCTCACCTTTCAACAACAACTTCGCGTTCGAGTGCGTATGCCCTCGAGAGGAGCCGATCCGCCGCACCCCACCAACAGCTTCTGCCATCCGGGACTACCCACAGTATGTGCCCTGCTCGCCCTTATCATTGTCCGAGACGGACCCTTCAGAGGACTCTGCCACTTAGGTACCTTCCGAGGGATCCTCCCTCACAGTGCTAATAGACTTTGGGGAGGGTAGCAAGGCTTCTGTCGCTCAGCCTGTACGTGGAGGACAGGTGAGGATGATTCCCCACCATGGAGCTCATGCCCGACCGATGCAGCGTATAGCCACCCCCGGCAGAGATAGCCCAGTGGATCGGATACGTCCCTCCTTTCTAGAGAGGCCCGCAGTAGGAGACGACCATCGTGTTCTGGTGCTCGAGCTTTGACTAGACCAGGATAGCCTCCTTTTGTCTTAAGACTATCTATTTGTAGGCACACTAGAGTTAGGAGAGTTTCTTTTTATGCCTTCTGTTGTACTTTCATTTTCCATGTATTGCTATTGTACCAAACTAAGTCCCGTCTTTCTTGGGTGGGCATGATATATATATATTATGCAGTTTGCTAAATTATTCTGTGTATTTACATGTTTTATGATCAGATGTTTATGATGTGTTTATTTGGATTACGTTTCATTCCTTTCATGCTTTATTGTTCATTAAGTCGCGCGGCTCTCACTTTACTTTTATAATTCAAAAAAAAAATTTACCAGTATTTTCCGCTAAGTATTTTAAGGTAAAAAGGAAACTATGACGTAATAGACTACTGATTAACCTAAATATATTCTAAACTATTGGGTTAAAAATTAGGATGTTACATGACTTCCCATTTTTCACACGCCACTTAAAAGCTAATCATCTTCAACCTCACACATTTTTCCCTTAACCAAAACCATTTCACCTTCTCTACAAACCTCCCTCCTCTGTAACCTTTATTGATTTTCAAAACCTTAACCTTTTCTCTTGATCCTCTCAAACCAAAAAATCCATGGCTAAAGGAAAGCAACTAGACTGCACCATTGCTAAAAAGGGTCCATGCCATATGTACAATGAACCCTTAATACAAGAATACTATGTGGATAACTTTTATCGGAGAAAGATGACTCCAGGAAAAAGACTTGGCAAGGACCTAATGAATCAAGTGCCTATTATGAAGGAAGTCTTCACCTTCCAAGGATAGGAGGAGTTCCTGGACATCTCTGATAGGGTGTTCCCAGTTATGGTCACTACTTTCTACTCTCATTTAGAGGCAAATACAAAGACCACCCTCAAGACAACCATCTGTGACATATAAATGGAGATAGGGCTATCTGAGCTATCTATAGTGGTTAGGGCTCTTGTTGCTGGAGTAACCTGTCTAGCTTAGAAAGATTGGTTTCAATCTCTTGGAGTAAGTGTTGAAGAGGTTTCCAAGTATCTTTCTGATTCTCCCAAACACAAACCCAGTAATATCACCACTGCTATACTGAGCTTTAGGGTGAGAAAGGTATTCACTGTTGTCCAGTTTACCAATCTACATAGACTAGGTAGTATTGATATGTTGCTAAGGATGGATTGTATGTTGCTATATTGCCACATGGCAAAGAAAAAACTTATCCTGCCAAGGTTGATAACAGACTTTATGTTGAGCACAAGCACAAAAGAAAAGAGAAGAACCGCTGGTGTTTCATATGGGATGTCGCTAACAAGGATCTTTCAACACATAAGATATCCTTTGGCTGAAGAATAGTTCAATTTTATGACTAGAGCATAATACACCATGATCTCCTTCAAAACCATGAAGAGAACAAAATCTGTACCAGTGAAAACAAGTTCTAGAAGACAGAGCTCCTGAATTAGGGATACTAACGTTGAAAAGGCTGTAGCTGAAGTAGAAAAGAAGAAAAAGCAAGAAAAAGGGAAAGTAAAGAGGAAAATTGTCCTCCTTAAAAGCATTTATGAAAGCAATGATGACTCAGAACCAGAATCTAAGAGGACCCAGTTTGAAAAGGTCCCTCCTAGAACTAAAGTAAAATAGAAGCAAGATAAGAACCTTCAGAAACTAAGGCAGAAACCTCAAAAAGTGAGCTCCCTAAGGAAAGTCCTGAGAAACTTCCCATTAGAAGGCAAGATGTTAAGCATAAGTACAGGAAATTGCCCAATGATGTGCCTAGGGATGCTTTTCATCTTGATGGAAATGCTTTAAGCTGAGCAAGTTGGGGTTACTGTAGAAGATAAAGACTTTTCTAAAGAAGAGGATGAGGAGGAAATTGAGAACATTCTTAAAGAGTAGAGAATTCTTCAAGGGAAAAGAAAGTTGGAGGAAGCCTAGAAATTGGAAAAGGCCAAAGGGATTTAAGGCTCAAGCAAAAAAAGAACAAGGTCTTCAGTCCCTGAACTATTTATGGTGATTGAAGAACCACCAAAGATGCCCATGACTCACCAATTTGGGTACATTTCCTTCCCAATCTCTGTTGCACATCAAAGAAGTTAGATATCTTCAGAAACTAGCTCCACCACCGAATCTACCACTGCTCTAGAAAGAATAGTTGATGTTAAAGTTGAGTTAGCTCCCAAAGGCTTTGATGATGACTACATAACTATAATACAAATGCTGAAGTCTATGTCACAAGACCTGGGAAACGAGTCATAGCCTAAAAGGGAGGTCCGTGAGGAACTCAATATTTACATGATTAAGTTTCCTCAAACCCTAGAGCTAATAGTGGAAGAGCTTGTTGAAGAAGTTGCTAAACCAGAAACTGCAGTTATTCTGATGGTGCCTCGACCTCCTCTTTCCATAAGAATAACTTCTGTGGAAGAAGAAAAAGAAGACAAGACCTCATAAACTAGCTTACCTTATGATGACATTGATTTCATTGTTCCTGCAACTATTGCTATTTCTGATTTTGTTCTTGGTTCTATCTCTGTACCTGTTCCTGCCTCATATTATTCTTCTAATCATGTAACTTCTGATTTTGCTCCTGATCATGTTTTTTTATCATGGTTCTATTCCTATCCCTACTTCTGATCATGTACATAATTCTCCAACTACTGTCGCTGTTTCTACACCACAAATTCCAACTACTGTAGTTCCACTAGCCCCCATACACATTGCTACTACCCTCACTTCCATCACTCCACTTGCTAAAGAACCACCATCCAGTCCATCACTTGAGGCTGAAAATACTGAAACCATTGAATCTAACTCACCAAGGTCTAGGGACACTATTCCCTTAGACATCCTTGAACTTACACCCAAGGCTACCCCATCAACACTGTCACAACGTACCCGGAAGGCGCCGCGACGAGAATGGCAATCGATTTTTAAATAAATAAAAATGAGAGTCACCACCAACTTTAATTATGGTTAAAATTGGAAACCTTTTAATTTGCAAACTGGTTCTTTAAAAGAGATTTGAAGTTCAAGAATCTGATTATGATTAGGGAATGGTAGAAACTTAATCCCACTGCACCCCTAATACATCCATATAAATACGCTTACTCTAGAGCTCATTATGCAAATTAATTATAATTTTAGTAATATTTAATTTTCCCCAAATATCATAATAATTATACAAGAATAAAATAAAAGAAAATAAAATTAAATAAAAAAGAGAATACAATTTAATAAAAAAATTAATTTTGGCTTGATAATTGTTGGCTATGCCGACGTATCCTCTAGTGCAATGAGAAACTCAAAGCCATGTCGCTCTTTAAAAAATAATTATATGTTGATTGATTTTTATTAAGAAAATAAAATAGTGTGATCAATTTTAATTTTTTGGAAAGATAAATTTTGACTTACAAATTATTATTAAAAAAAATTCATTTTTGCACAGAATTCAAGTTAGCACTAATCTACTCAATAAATCCTTACAATTCAACAGTACATGAAGGAGATATTCACCTCTCAATCATGACTATTAATTATTACACAGATAAAATATCTTTGTATTTTGTGAAACATTTTATTTTCATTATAAAGAAATACTTGTTGAGAACCTAAAAAAGAAAAGGAAGAAAAGAAAAAATTTCATGATAAAAGAAACAATCCAAATTTTGAAAATCCTAAAATCTAAGGAAACAGAAACTATCTTTTTTTTTGTTTTGACTCAAGACATAAAATTAAAAATTTCAAATCTAAAATTTAATAAAAAATATATATATTTGACTTAAGAAATAAAAATCTAAAAATACAATCCTAAACTACTCATAATAAAAAAAGAAAACATATCAGAAAAATGAATATTGACCAGAAAAGAAATTACTATCCTAAACCCCATATTTAGCCCAAGTGGCAAGCCCACCTATAAAAGATATCTGACTAAAAATTAAAAAAAAATAAATAGACTAACATCTACCACTTTCTTTTAAATGAATAACAAAACAAAAATTTGACCCAACACCAAAATCCTAGCCAAAAATCGGACCAGTACCCCAAAAAAAATGATCCTGACCAACAATCAAATAACAAGCCCAGTATCTTAAAAAAAATGGACAGCCCAACCGAGCTGAAAATCGAAACAGATCTAAACTAATATCAGCCCAAGTAAAAAAACCAACATCCTAAAAATGATTTTTAAATACCACAGCCCAACTCTACAAAATAAAATGGAAGAGAAACAACAATTAAAATAAAAAAGGAAACAAAATCTAAACAGTACCTGAAATAATAAAAAAAAAGGACAGAAAAACTGGATCACAAATTCCTAATCTAAGACACAACAGAGAGTGCAATTGAAAAAGAGAAACTGAGGGGAGCCGACGGAGGGGGAGAAGGGACAGCGAGTGAGATTTCGACCGACCGCGGGAAAAGAACGCCGCGTCCCGCGTCTGCTGTGGCCGGCCGATCGATGGCGGTGTGCGATGCGCGCAACCCGACGCGGGGCTCCGCTTGCGGGTCGCGGCGGAGGCGAAGCTGAGGGGATGAGAGCGGCGGCTTCTCGGTTTGCAGCGGAGGGTGTTCACGGTGGGAGGCGTCGCGAGGCTGGAGGCGGCCGGTTATGCGATGCGGTGGAGGCCAGCTCGCGATGAAGGAAGGCTGGGCGCGCTGTGTGGCGGTTCAGAGTGGCGGCTATGAGGGCGGTGGCAGCGGCAACGCAAAGTCACGGTGGTGGTGGTTTTCGCGGGCTGTGGCTTTGGTTCGTGCCGATGATGGGGCGATGGCAGGCGGCACGGCGATGGTGTTTTGGAGCTGGTTGCGGATGGCCGTGGATTGAGGTGGCTGATGATGATGGGGACGATGGAAGGCGGAGAAAGGTGGTGGTGATGAGGTGATGGCCATGGCGGAGATGCTGGCACAGCGGTGGTGACCAGTGGCACCGCCACCGCCTCCGCTTCTCTCTTTTTTTATTTCATTTTTTATTGGCCTGGGTTTATCTTGGTTTTGACTTCTGATTCCTGTTTGGGTTGCTTTGATTTTGGCTGTGATTTTGTGTTTTTTAAATGTGGAATGAAACTGGTGTATGTGTGTGCACTAGCTTGCTATTCATATGTTTGTGAAATGCATGATCTGTGATGTGAATGGAAAGGATGAAAACCAGATGGTAAGAAATAACAAGAAGGAAAGTATACCACTCAATGATCTAGTTCTAACACTCTCAAAATCTCAGTATCAAAACAATTTTAGAACATGAAAAAATGGTCCCCTCGAAAGTCTCTCTATGTTCTCTCCAAAAAAAATTTCTCTTCCTCTTTCTGATGATTAAATCCCTGTATTTATACACGCTCTGCAAATTTAATTTAAGCTTTCCAGTTTGATTTTCCACGGATTATGCTTTGATTGAGGGATTCTGTCTTTGACCTTGGGATGATTTCTGACCATATTTCTTCAATGGAGCCGCTCTTTCTGAATTGTTGTTTAGTGATCCATGTTCTTGCTCCATTAGTGTCAAAGACAGGCGTTCCTTTTGACTGTTGCACGCTCCTTTTGCTGACTTCATTTCTGATCGATGCCTTATTCTTTGAATCATTTTTTGGCTGCACGCTTCTGGACCGTTTCTTCTTGGAATGCTAGCTTCTTCATTCTTTTCTGTTTTCTTCTTTTTAAAAAAGAAACTTAAAATAAGTTAAAAAGGAACAGGCTTAAAAAACGGAATGGGCATAACTTTTGGGCTTTAAAGGAAAAATGGGGTAAGAATTTTAAATGAAATGGGCTAAGGTATTTTTTTATTTTTATTTTTTTGAAATGGGCTAAAATTTTTTTAATGAAAATAAAATTAAGAGATAAAATACCTGGACAAAATATGGTGTTCACAGTTGTCCCTCTTTACTTGTTTCTTACTGAAAAATAAAAAAGATGGTGACTTTGATATTTTGTGATAAGAGACAAGTAAAGATATGAACACATATTTTGTCCAAATACATGCATGATAACACAATGATGATGACAATGTTGATGAATGTATGATGAGAATGCCTGACTTCTACAGGGAGGGATTGAAATAGAAAAACAAATGGTGTGAGGGACAAATGACATGACAGTGAAAACAAATGACTCAATTAAAAATGAATGATGATTATGGTATAAGAGCTGATAATTGTTGATGATTTTTTTTTTTATAATGATGTATGCATGATGATGAATATGCATGGTGACAGTGTAAAATGTTTTGACAAATGATGTTAGATAACCAATGTACGATGACGATGAATGAATGGTGACAATGGAAAATAAGATAGTGAATGATGTCAGATGACCAATGCTTGGTGAATGATACCAAAGAACGGATGCATGATGACAAATGCTAGATGACCTCATGTTGAATGCACATTGCTAATGTCAAGTGAGAAATGAAATATATATGAAACTAACTACACGTAAAATTTAAAAGCATGTGGAAAAAGATGTGAAATTTAAACGTCTGTAAAAGCAAATGCATGTAAAATTTAAAGTCTGTGAAAGTAAATATATGTGAAAGCAGAGTAAATGCATGTAAAGACTGAGAAAGTATGTAAATTGTGAAGGCAAGTAAATGTGAAAGCATTTAAAAAAAAAGAAAACAATTACGTACAAATAAATAAAAAGACATTTATTTACAAAAATAAAAAAAATGTGATGTAAAAGGGGAAAGATAAATATTTTAAAGTTGTAAATAATTTGTATAATTTATTCTAATAGGCTTGACTCTCAAAAATCTCCCCAGTGGAGTCACCAAGCTGTCACAACGAACCCGGAGGGCGTCGCGACGAGGATGGCAACCAATTTTTAAATAAATAAAAATGGGAGTTGCCACCAACTTTAATTATGGTTAAAATTGAAAAACCTTTTAATTTACAAACTAGTTCTTTAAAAGAGATTTGAGGTTCGGGAGTCTGATTATGATTAGGAAATGGTGGAAACTTAATCCCACTGCACCCCTAATACATCCGTATAAATATGGTTACTCTAGAACAAATTAATTATAATTTTAGTAATATTTAATTTTCCCCAAATATCATAATAATTATACAAGAATAAAATAAAAGAAAAGAAAATTAAATAGAAAGAGAATACAATTTAATAAAAAAATAATAATTTTGGCTTGATAGTTGTTGGCTACGCCGATGTATCCTTTAGTGCAATGAGAAACTCAAAGCCACGCCGTTCTGTAGAAAATAATTATGTGTTGATTGATTTTTATTAAGAAAAAAATAATGTTGATCAATTTTAATATTTTGGAAAGAAATTTTTGACTTACAAATTATTATTAAAAAAAAATCCCCTTTTGTACAGGATTCAAGTTAGCACTAGTCTACTCTATAAATCCTT
Source organism: Dalbergia cochinchinensis (assembly GCA_031216125.1). Classification (NCBI taxonomy): domain Eukaryota; kingdom Viridiplantae; phylum Streptophyta; class Magnoliopsida; order Fabales; family Fabaceae; genus Dalbergia; species Dalbergia cochinchinensis. The sequence continues at coordinate 30,595,569 of CM062371.1, forward strand.
ATAATTCAACAGTACATGAAGGAGGCATCCACCTTTCAATCATGACTATTAATTGTTACACAGATAAAATATTTTTGTATTTTTTGAAGCATTTTATTTTTATTATTAAGAAACACTTGTTGAGAACCTAAAAAAGAAAAGGAAGAAAGAAAAAAATTCATGATAAAAGAAACAATCCAAATTTTGAAAATCCTAAAATCTAATCAAACATAAATTATCTTTTTTTTTTGTTTTGACTCAAGACATAAAATTAAAAATTTCAAATCTAAAATTTAATAAAACATATATATGTTTGACTTAAGAAATAAAAATCTAAAAATACAATCCTAAACTACTCATAATAAAAAAAACATATCAGAAAAATGAATATTGGCCAGAAAAGAACCCAAGTGGCAAGCCCACCTATAAAAGATACTTGACCAAAAATAAAAACAACAGACTAACATCCATCCTCTTTCTTTTAAGTGAATAACAAAACAAAAATTTGACCCAACACCAAAAATTCCTACCCAAAAATCGGACCAGTACCTCAATAACAACGATCCTGACCAACATTCCAATAACAAGTATCTTAAAAAAAATGGACTCAGCTCAACAGAACTAAAAATCGAAACAGATCTAAACTAATATCAGCCCAAGTAAAAAAAAAAAAACATTACCCTAAAAATGATTTTTAAATGCCACTGCCTAACTGGAAAATTTATGGATATAAAATAAAAAAAACAAAGAACTTCATTTTTGTCTTTTTTTCGGAGAAACTCGAAATATGTCCTGATTTCGTTGTACATAAGTCGTACTAGGATGGTGCGAGTTTAATTTTTACATATAAGTCGTTCCAAGATAGAACGACTTATGTCACAAATTATGTAAGAAACTAATGCATAAGTCGCACAATGTATGAAATGAAGAGCCAGGGGCATGGATGTCCTGGTGGCTAGCTGATGGCTGAGTGTATGCAGTACCATGATGACCACCACCACCACCACCATCATCATCATCATCATAGTAGTCATAGTCTTCAGCCTCCTCATCATCCATATCCTCATCCGCATCCCCTGGATACTCCGCATCATCCATGTCCTGGAGTCCCAACACGAAGCCGACGAGCTGAACTTCTCTGATCCGCGACGTCACGTGGATATGTGATCATCGGAGCTGGCGGTGATGTGGCCGGGACATCACCAGGCAAATCAACTAGCGCACGATCAATGGGGATCGCTGATAAAAACCTATGCGCAAATGCCGAGTACCACTGGAAGTACTCACGTGATGGCCGAGTGTCACCAACCCTATTAACCTCAATACGTCGTTGAAGACATTGATCCCATAAGTCATGATATGTCCGAAAATGATCAGGCCACCATCGGGCTTGACCGTGCCCCCCACGTCCATCACTGCCATGAAGCCTGTCAATGTTCATCGCATGCGGTGGTATGTGCTGGGCTCCACCAAACTGAGGAAGAACACGGTCCGGAGCATGCCATTCAATGATGGCAAAACATATTAGAGGGGTGACAGAGGTCCAAACAGCAATGTCACCATATACGAAGGCTGGCATAATCCTCCTAATAGCTGAGTGATTATAAGGCCTCCACCTAAACTGCATTGAAAAACAAAACTATATTAGCATACTAATAAACCCCTTAAATTTACAGTTACAACCCATAGTTATAATTGCTTACCCCCTCAATGCCAACAGTGTCAAGCTGAGCCCTACAAACCACCAATCGACTATTGTGTGTATCAGAAGTACATTTATAGCCCTGCCACCTGAAAGGAATTGAAAACCATTGTAGTTTATATTTTAAAAAATTAATATTTGCCACATAATAAAACCATACTGGGGACCATGCTTTTACCTTGCTGCTAGTGGAAACCTCAGTGGAAATTGACCCGCAGGCTGCAGAACACGCATCCTATACTAACCCTAAGACTGTAACAGAGCTCCACAGCCATCTATCTCAACCACTTTGTACCTGCAAGCGTGACATAGTGCACGGTACAAAAAGGCCAAAACTGCAGATCCCCAACTGAGTGTCCCACACTGGTGCAAGTCACTAAGAAGTGGTAGCCATTTGAGATGAACTCTGGATCCAGACTTGTCTGCAAATAAAAAGCCACCAAGCACCTGCATGATATAGGCCCGACTATAGCGCAAAAGTGTCTCATGATCAGCATTTTAAGCGTTTGCTCAAAACTCTACTAAACTAGGTAAGGTTGACACTATTGCCTTTCATGTGCCCCCTGCCCGGGACGACTCCAAACATATCCTGGCATAATGACATAATATCTCGGCCATGAAATTTCACCTAATCATCCATACATCCACTAACAGCTGGGCCATCTACACGTAGCCCCAACTGGAATGCCACATCCTCAAGTGTGATTGTGCACTCCCCGTATGGAAAATGGAACGTGTGTGTTTCTGGACGCCATCGCTCCACAAGGGCACTAATGAGTACTCTGTCATAGTCAAAACATCCTACCTGTGATAAATGCCAAAAACCAGCAATCTCAAGGTAGGGCTGTAGCCGTGGATCAGGTGGTTTAATTGATGTAGAGTTGCGCCTAGTACGAAGGACTCGAGCAGGCTGCAACAGATTAATTAACTTTAGGTAAATCACTAAGTTAACAAAAAGAGCAAAACTAAGTTAAAACTAATAAATTAAAAAAGTTAACTAATTACTTAACTAAACAAATTAAACAAAAAACTATATTGAAGGAAAAGCAATTTGTCACATTGAATTTTCAATTACCAACACTAATCCAAAACAATAAACTAATTTATTATATTAAATTTTAAACTTCCAACACTAATCCAAATAAATAAATTAAATTTAATAGCTCAGGAACAAAACAAATTAAGGGGTATTCAAATTAGCCTAAGATAATTAGCAAATTTATTAAAATACCAACATAAAATAATCCTACAAAACTAAGTGAAATTTTTAAAATATTGAAGCTAAAAATTAACTAACTAATAAACTAAGTAATAACTAACTAAACAAATTGAACTAAGTAAAAAATTAATTAACTAATAAACTGATTAAGTAATAAACTAAGAAAGCATGCTAAACTTCAACTAAACAAATTAACACTAAAAAATACTATATTCAAACTAAACTAAATTATAGTGCATTTTAAACTACCATCACTAATTCAAATAAATAAACTTAATTCAAACTAAGCAATAAATAAACTAAACTAATTAAATGAAATTCAACTAAAATTTCAACTCAAATTAAAGTAAGCAAATTTACCAAAAAAATAAAATAAAATAACTAAATAAATGAAACAAATTAAATAGTTACAAAAATTAACCATGTAATAAAAAAATAAATAAATTAAAGTAAAAGAATTACCAGTTGTTCTAATTTTACAGCAATATGCCCTTCATCATCACAACGACTGAGATTTTGTCGCACCATAGCACATAAATCTCTCTGGTACGCACTTTTTTTCCTAGAAACTCTTAAAACTTGGCGACTTGTGTGTATGGGGTGAACCTTGGCCGACTTGTGTGTGAGGGAAGGGGGTTGGACGACTTCTCCTTATATAGAGGCGGGAGGAAAAGTAGCGGATTTATAGCCAGATTGGACATAAGTCGCCAGGTGGGTAGAGCTCTGTGAGCGTAAGTCGCGCAGCTGGATCGAAGTATGCACAACATAAGTCGCCTCAGTGGCGACTTATGTTGTGCATCGCATCTTTCAGCTGAGCGACGCTCACTGTAATCTACTCCACTGACGACTTATGTCCAACTGGCTATAAATCCTACAAATTTAAATCGCAAGATCTTGGCGAAATGACTTATGCGGATGATTAAGTCGTGCCACTCTTATGCGACTTATGTATAAAAAAACAGGACATATTTCGAGTTTTTACTAGAACGGGACAAATTTAAAGTACGTACAATATTTTATTTTAAAGCCCCGCCTAACTCTACAAAATAAAATGGAAGAGAAACAACAATTAAAACCAAAAAAGAAACAAAATCTAAACGGTACCTATAATAAAAAAAAGGAAAGAAAAACTGGATCACAAATTCCTAATCTAGGACACAACAGAGAGTGAAATTGAAAAAGAGAAACTGAGGGGAGCCGACGGAGGGGGAGGGACGGCGAGTGAGATTGCGACCGACCGCGGGAAAGGAACGCCGCGTCCCGCGTCTGCTGTGGCCGGCCGATCGATCGATAGCCCTGAGCAATCCGTGCAACCCAACGCGGGGCTCCGCTTGCGGGTCGCGGTGGAGGCGAGGCTGAGGGGATGAAAGCGGCGGCTTCTCGGTTTGCAGCGGAGGGTGTTCGCGGTGGAAGGCGGCCGGTTCTGTGATGCGGTGGAGGCCAGCTCACGATGAAGGAAGGCTGGGCAGCGGCAGCGCAAAGTCACGGTGGTGGTGGTTTTCGCGGGCTGTGGCCGATGATGGGGCGATGGTGTTTTGGGAGCTGGCCGCGGATGGCCGTGGATTGAGGTGGCTGATGATGTTGGGGACGATGGAAGGCGGAGAAAGGTGGTGGTGATTAGGTGATGACCATGGCGGATATGCTGGCACAGCGGTGGCGACCAGTGGCATCGCCGCCGCCTCCGCTTCTCTTTCTTTTTTTATTTCATTTTTTATTGGCCTGGGTTTGTCTTGGTTTTGACTTCTGATTCCTGTTTGGGTTGCTTTGATTTTGGCTGTGATTTTGTGTTTTTTAAATGTGGAATGGAACTGGTGTATGTGTGTGCACTAGCTTGCTATTCATATGTTTGTGAAATGCATGATCTGTGATATGAATGGAAAGGATGAAAACCAGGTGGTAATATATAACAAGAAGGAAAGTACACCACTCAATGATCTAGTTCTAACACTCTCAAAATCTCAGTATCAAAACAATTTTAGAACATGAAAAAATGGTCCCCTCGAAAGTCTCTCTATGTTCTCTCCAACAAAATTTTCTCCTCCCCTTTCTGATGATTAAATCCCTGTACTTATTATACACGCTCTGGATTTTCCACGGATTATGCTTTGATTGAGAGATTCTGTCTTTGACCTTGGGATGATTTCTGACCATATTTCTTCAATGGAGCCGCTCTTTCTGAATTGTTGTTTAGTGATCCATGTTCTTGCTCCATTAGTGTCAAAGACAGGCATTCCTTTTGACTGTTGCATGCCTCCTTTTTCTGACTTCTTTTCTGATCGGTGCCTTATTCTTTGAATCATTTTTTGGCTGCACGCTCCTGAACCGTTTCTTCTTGGAATGCCCAGCTTCTTCATTCTTTTCTGTTTTCTTCTTTTTAAAAAAAAAAAACTTAAAATAAGTTAAAAAGGAACAGGCTTAAAAAACGGAATGGGCATAACTTTTGGGCTTTAGAGGAAAAATGGGCTAAGAATTTTAAATGAAATGACCTATGGTATTTATTTATTTTTTGAAATGGGCTAAAGGAAATGGGCAAAAAAATTTTATGAAAAGAAAAATTAAGAGATAAAATACCCGGGTAAAATATGGTATTCATAAATACTAACTATAACCTAAGCTTCCAACAAGTCTCCTAGAAATCCAGTTTCTTCTGCATAATTAAAAAGACATGGTCTCAAGATTGGATAGAGTTGAAGCCTCCAATAGGAAGATTGGCGCCCAATTAAGAAGACATGGAGATCTGTTTATCCAATTAAGTCAATGATGGCATGGCTTAATTTCCAGCACAACCTTTTTTTTTATTATGACAAAAGGGGGAAAAGAAAAGATGAAGAAAATCTTCTGTTCTAAGAAAATCAGGGGGTCAAGCTAAGGGGGAGTCCAGAGATTTCATAGTCATTCATGCATTATCACCATTCTTTTTGTTTCTGTTTTGTCTTTATACTTTGAACAACTTTTTTTTCCTATATGTAATTGTTATGTTCCTTTGAATTATTATGCTGATACATATATGTCAATTCTTATGCTTTGATATACATATAATCTTATGAGTGTCCTATGAGCCTGGAGTCTATGCTCTGTTATTCATATCATCCACCATGTAGTATGCTCTAATTCATATCTTTTATGACTATGATACAAATCATGTATGTTCTGATACATATCTGTTAGGCTCTTATACATATTTATCATCATCTCTTATGATCTGATGTACAAACTAGAAGTTTTACTATATGTAAATCATGCTTTGATATATATGATTGAGTGTTATCTCAAAATTCTATTTGTTGCTCTCATTTACATATACTTAGTGTTCAAAAATTGAGTTTCAGAAACTCTTGTTGGATGTGTAGAATTTACCTATTGCATGTTTTATGCACTATCACTAGATTTAGTTTAAAAATGATTTGGATAAAGATGTGTTGGGTATGGATTTCATATCAAGAATGAATATCACATTTATTATCATTTTTGTTCAAGTATGTTTAAGTTTAGAAAGTCAAAATGACTTCATCAAGCCATTTTTGTTCAGAAAGCTACAATGCTCCAACATATTTAAATTTTTTTGCTCTGACACTTCTTAGAAAATGCTTTGATATATTTTCAGAAACCTTCTTTGAAGTAAAACAGCTCTAATTCTAGTCACTTAAGGTTGGTCCATGGCTTGCTCACATCTACATCATACCTTAAGAAAGAGACCTTCTGAAACTCTATCAAATTTATTTTGAAATAATGTAAAGTTCTGTTGATTTAATATCTATTTTAAAAATTTCTTTCAAAACCTCTCCAAAAGATTTTTTGAAAATTGAGTTTGTCATCTAATGGAAACTCAAGCTCTATGAGTTTAAGATTCGGATCTAAGAGTTGGAACTAGGATCAAATAGAATCAAAATTCCAAAAAAAAAAACAAAAATTAATAGAAACATAGTAAAGGAAGATTAAAGAGAATCATAAGAAGAAGATGGAAAATAGATGATGGATGGTGCCACAATCAAAGGATTGATAAGCCTTGGTTGAAGATGGCCACAAGAGTATGGCCTCTTGATAAGATCAAAGGTTCTGGCTCACTCAAGAACCTAGAGAAGAACACTCTCTTAGAGTTTCTTAATTTGACTTTTTGCATTTTTCTATATATCCTTAAAACAGAAATGTTTACAAACGTAAATAGACAAGATTTCTAAACTCAACCTGAAGCCATCTTGGGCTGTTCTTCTAACTAAGCCCAAAACATAGGCTTATTTCTTAAAAATAAACACTAAGTAAGCAAACTAAAATACTCTTTTGATGAACCATAAAACATGTGGCCCTTATTCAGTTTGAAATGAGTTACATTCTAGGCCTTATTCTTCCAATTGAACACAATTGACAACGGTTGCAGCTTCTGATATTTCTAAGTCTGAAATAGACCTCTTTTCAAACATGGCAGCCGTCATTCTCTCTAAAGCTTCTCTTGACCTTCTCTCCTTAGCCGTAGTCATGTAACCTTGAAGTCCTTCCATTGCCTCCAGGCTTAGGTCGGTTCCTTGGTCTTCATCATATCATAAAAAAAAAGGAGATTATTAGCTCAAAACCACTTTAGAAAGCATCAGTGCTTAATGTTTGAGTGATAACAAAATCAATTTAGTGAAAATATTTTGTAGAAGGACTAATATTTCATTTGAGCTTCTTGAGTACTAAATAGGATATTCACGTTAACATACAAGTCCCTAAAATGAGGTTATTTTCACAATAACATGTGCAAACATGATTAATCTCATTCAAAGAGATTTAGAACCTAAAGGAAGTGAAAACTAATACTTGAAATGGGCGTTATTATGCTCAATGAATGAAGGAAAAATTTTCAAGAACAAGAAATCAAGGTGCAGATCTTCACAAAGTATCCCGTGACTTCAGAAAGTGACATTCAAGTGAAGATTTCAATCCATCTCTAAAGCAAAGAGTGGTTACCATCTTCAATCATCATGATTGCAATAATTCCTTTACAACAAGCTTTGATTGAAGACCAAAAAGATCAAAAGGAAAGTCTAGAAACTAAAACAACTCATTCAAAGGACATTTAAAGTCAAACAAAGTCAAGGACTGACAATGACATCTCATCTTCAACTTTGTCAACTATTAAAAGTTTAGAAGGTCATTTAGAATGCAAAAGTAGTTTTTGAAGATGAACTCAAAAATCTCTATTAGATAATGATCTCTGCAATTGCAAAAGTGGCTCTGACACATCGAGATACTCTTCTAGACTGCATTTCCAAGACACAAAAAGAAGATCAACTCAAGACAGACCAAGGACAATAGTCATAAATGAGAGATTAAGTATAAAAAGAGATCATGTGCTTACAGCTCAAGACTTTTGGATTGATTCATTTTGAAAAGTTCTCAAGAACATGAAACTCTCCTTCATCTTCTGTGAAGTTATTATAGCTTGTAATTAGTTTCATTCTTCTATATAAATCTTCTTTCTAAGTTCTTAGTAGATAACATCTTCTTATGAGGAAGAACTATTAGACATAAGTCATTCAAGTTTCAGTTCATACACGATTTTATTTTGAGAAAACTTGAGTGTTTGATAGTTGGAGTGAAACAACCCACAAATAATCTTTGTACCCTCATCCAATAGTGATCATTGTGAGGTAGCTTGAAGAGACTAGTTAAAGACTACTTAGAAGTGACAGTAGAGTGAGCTACTGGTCACGTGAGATAGCTTGAAAAGGCTACTGAAAAACTATTTGACTTTCTTTGAGTTGAGAAAGGGTTAATTAATAGAATTCACAATTGTTGAGAACTAGATGTAGGCAGAGTATAAAAACTCTTGTGCAGTATCTGTTGAGGGCTCCCCAAAATCTTAAAGTAAATATTGGATCTCGATTAGAAATTACAGTAGAAGAGACACTGTACAATTGTACCATCTCCTGAATGTATAGGTGAGCTAGCTTTTCCAAGGGATAGTTAGCCCTATTGGGTAAAAGGTGTATAGATTTAGTAAACCTTTCCACCATAACCCATATGGCATCATATCTTAATGATGTTCCAGGTAATCCTAGTATGAAATCCATCGTGACACTTTCGCTTTTCCACTTTGGGATCTCTAGAGGTTGAAGTGTTCTTGCTAGCTTCTGATGTTTTATCTCGACTTTCTGGCACGTCAAGCATTTCCTAACCAAATTTGCTATGTCTGATTTCATCTTTATTAATTAATACACGATTGATTTATAAATTAATTATTCTAATAACTCATAAAATGTTGAAATTAATGTAAGGAAAAATTTGGGATGTTACAAATATGCTTCTGCATTAAATATTGGTGGCCTATTAATTGTTCCTTCTGATGATGTGTTTAATGAGACAGACAAGCGACTTGAATGAACTCAAGAAGAGTGAATTGAGTTCTAAACTTTTTCTAATTTTTTTACTCTAATTTCTTTCTAAATCTTATTTGAAAATTATAATGGATTTGAATAAAGTGAGTACAAATCCTAGTAATATAATGCAAACAATATTTTGTTCTACCCAAAATAAACAAACAAGAAAACAAGTTGCACTTGCAATAATGTAAATGCTTTAAGGGAAGAATAATGCAATCTCAGAATGTTATACTAGTTCAATTACAACTTATGGCAAATATCCAATCCCCAAGCCAATGCTTGAGAGTTCCATCATCTCTTGAATCCTTTGCACAAGACTTGAGCACACACCTTTGGGTTGAGTCTAACAATATTCAAAGGTATACCTCACCCTTTGCTATAATGAAGGATGTCTTGCACTCTTACACTCTTAAATAGAAAAAGAAAATTTACATAATTCTCTTGCACAGTATATAATACAACTTGAAGAACTAAGAAATGTATCAATAGCAATGAGGACTTATGGCCACAAAACTTGACCAAACTTTCTGAACAAAAATGAATAATTGATAATAGTTAGTCTATTATGTTAAGTATCTAAAAACTAGTCCAATAACATGTATTTACAATCCATGAATACATGTCCAATGTTCAGAATAAATCATAAAAGACATGACTCTTGAAAAGAAATTGTTTTCCAGATTTTATTGATATTAATCCATTAAAGCACAAGTTAATCAATTAATATGGTCAAAATTCAAACTTTAAACCACTTACAAGTTGTGTTAATCGATTGTTAATTGATTAATCTTGAATATAGTTGAAACATAAAACTTTCAAAAATGTATCAATCAATTAAAGGTCATCTTTAGTTGATTAAACTGCCAAAAATTCATATTTTTATTATCAAACACATTTAACTCATTTGGCTTATAGACCATATACTTATACTAACCAAATTATAATGTTTTGAGTGAAATATGATGAAAACATTTATAAAAACAAATCATTTAACCTAAATTGAAACTTTATTGAGGTTATTGTGAAAGAACTTACTCAATTGAAAAGTGTTTTACAATGAAAATCTAAGTCTTTGCAAAACTTATTCCTTTGCACTTTGAACTTGGTCTTTGCAACTTGGATTTGATTAAGTTACTCCATGCTTTGATTTGCAATGCAAGTCATCCTTTTGGCATCATCGAAACACCTACAACATGTACACTCACATTCAAACTCAACCATGTGTGTGAATGTTGGACAAAGTAGACTTGTTGGCACAAAAAGCCATTACTATTATGTCTTCAAGGAGCATTTGCTTTCTATTGCTTTCAATGAACTACCTGGTGATGTCTAGAAGTTATTGACTGAATTTTTCAAAGAGTTATGCTCTTCTAAGGTTGATGATCTACTTGTGAAAGAGAAGAACATCTCCATTGTTCTGTGTAAACTGGAGAGAATATTTCCTCGTGTTCTATAACTCAATGGAACACTTGCCAATACATTTGGTATATGAAGCACAAGTGTGTGGACCAATTCAGCATAGATGAATGTATCCATTTGAAAAGGACTTAGGAGGGTTCAAAAAACATGTTCAATTATGACAACTAGGGTTGGTTATACCAATGATAGAGGTGAAAGCTATATTGAACCAACATTATCCATTTTCAACTAACCAGGTTATGCTACTATAAAGTGCAAAGATTGATGGTTGACACTGGACAAGTGTAATTTGGTACACTTGCAAATATTGATAAAGTGCAATCATTTAGAATGTGTTCCACAATTTTTCTATTCTCATGTAGGTCAATTCTTATGTATCCTTAAAGTGTTCTTGAGTGTAGTTTTTGTACTTGATACAATTCCAAGATATATTTTGCACAAGTAGACGGTCATGAATATGTTCAAAAATTTCCAACCCAGTTCAAATCGTATGTATGCTATTTACTTAGTTTTCATGTATGATTGATGTCAACTAATTACGTTAGTTAAGTAAAAACTTGATATTCAATATATGTAAATAGTGTAGGTTAAAAGCAACACAAGAATGGGGTTGAATCATGCTTTAGCTTCCTTTTTCTTTTCTGAAATGCTAATCAAAATCATCAAGTTTTTCACTTGAAGACAGCAAAAATTTATGTTAGTATGGTTTAGAAAGCTACTTTTTTAACTAAGTGAAAAACTCAGAAACTGTTTGAAAACATTTTCCAGAAATGTATAACACAGTTAAACACATATGATAAAAATAAAAGAGATAAGGAGAGATAGAGAGATGTTACACAGTGGTTTTTATACTGGCCAATCTTACAAAACATTCAGTTCTCAACAACTTATTGAGTTTCACTAATAATCCTTTCTCAACACAAAGAAAGTGAGATAGTCTTTGAATAGTCTTCACAAGCTATATATCCAGTGAGTAGTGGTTCCAATTTACTCTCACTCCAAGTAGTCTTTTTACTAGCCTTTTCAAGCTAACCTCACAATGATCAGTTGGTTTGGTTGGTTCACTCATAAACATTCAAGTTTTCTAAGAATAAAACAATGTATGAATTGAAAAACTTTGAGTGACTTCTTTCTAAAACTCTTCTTAAGAAGAAAATGTTATCTAATGAAAACTAGAAAGAAGAAATTTATAGAAATTGATTACAAGAAGTAATGAACTTTTTGGAAAATGAGAGGGATTAGCATGAAGGCTTTTTAGCAAGAATTCTGGGCAAACGTTTTTCTTCCTTTTATACTTGGTTTTTGAATTGGAGCGTTACCCCTCGATTTCCCTTCCTCTTGACACATGTTGATCTTCTTTTTATGTCCTAGGAGCTGTCTTCTAGAAAAGTAGCATGGTTATGTCAGAGTCACTTTTGCAGTTGCAGAATCTGTTGTCAAATATGGTTTCTGAATGCATCTTCAAAAACTGCTTTTTACTTTCTAGATATGCTTTCCGAACCTCATCTTTTAAAAGTTAGGGTACTTGACCAAGTACAAAAGTAATATGTCACTATCAGTGCTTTCTAAGAGTTGATTTTATTTGAATTTTGAATTTTTTCTCCTTTTCTATAAAGTCAACATGGTTTTCTAAATGTGCGTACTTTCTAATGTTCTTCCTTTGTTTCTGATTGTCTTGTTGATCTTCTTTGCATAACTCTAAGCTGGATAGGAATTCTTTTACCATCTAGGATGACTTTAGAGTTGAGTCTCATGTAGATTGAAGATCTTGATCATGATTTTCTTAAGAAAAGCATTTCTTCATTGATTGTTGAGCTTTCTGAACAAGCATGATACTTCCTGATGTTATAAGCTTGGTTTCTTATGTTTGCTAGCACTTCTTTGAGTCTCTAACATCTACTAATTCAATTTCTTCACTATTTTTCATATCATTTAAGTTTTGAATCTCTTTGAATGAGATCATAATCATGTTAAAACATGATATTGTGAAAAATATATCATCCATTGAATTTATAAATAATGAAAATAGTCCTGTCTAAGAGCTATAGAAACTCAACTGAAAATTAGTCCTTTCTACAAAAGATTTCAACAAAATTTGCTTTGTTATCACTCAAAACATAAGCTATAAAGCTTTTTGAAAAGTTCTGGAGCTAGCACATAGGTAAATACAAGGGTAATGGTATAACATGTCCCCACTTGCATAATTTAGATTGAGCTTCTTAAGAAAGATAAAGCTGATAATTGGCTTATCTATTGGGTCAATGGATATAGTTCCATACAAAAAATGGGTTAAAGGGAAAATAAAAAATAACAATAGGGGAGTTTATGATAAAGGCAATATTGGCAAGGGGGAATGTGATTGGTATGATATGGTTAAGGAAATACTTGAGTTGGAGTACATTGGCTAACTTATAAAATCATTGCTAAGGATATGATCCATGGCGTCCAAGTAGGATAAAAAAACACAATAACTACAAAATCATTGAGATAAACTATACCAAATGATATGCAAGTTATGATTCATTTATTGTTGCCCAAAATGCTAGGGAAATATATTATCTACCTTATACTGGAAAATATAAATCAAATTGGTGGGTGGTAATTAAGACAAAAGCAAACGATCGAATTGAAGTTGAGGAAGTAATTAATGGAGTTTACCAAGTGGATGATCCCAATCCCTTCAAGGGTAGAAATAGATATAGACATTCCCTCATATCTACTTTATGCAATTAGGAAAATTGATATAATTGAATGCCTAAGTCACCATTGGGACAAGTAAGGGCAATGAAATAGATGATGGCAATGATGCTGAAGATGAAGAAGATGAACTTCTTGATGATGATGATGATCAAGAACATAGTGATGAACAAAGCGTTCAAATTTCAAATTAAATGAGGTGTTAAATGTAACACCCTAATATTTAACTCTACACATGCCTAGGATACATTTAATTATTAGAGATTACTCTTTTGCTTCAGTTCTTAACTTTAATAACTTGAAAACACTTAGTAAAAATATGGGGTAAATTTTTTAAAATTTTTTTAAAAAAGAGCCATACGTGCTAAATAAAACCCTTCACTTGCTTCATATGAAAAATAATCATCACGCGAGAACATACACATAATCGAAACAAAGACAACATCATGAGCATAAACACATCATCACACACACATACACACATGTATAAGTATATATACCAATCATTCCCATCATACACATCGACACATAATACTAAATAAGTAGCATGTTCACCAATAGAGGTTTGGCTAGATATAATAATCTAATAAGATAAAACATAAATAGGAAGGTAAACATAAACATAGATAGTTTGATAAAACCTATCCTATACTACGCCTACTGAAATGTGCCTAGAAATGGATAACCCTATAGCATACTAACAAAATAAGGGCTATTGTATCTATAAAAATTGCATAAGCACTCCAAACTCTGCTGCTGGCTCCTAAGCACGTCGCTCCTAAGAGGGAGGAAAATAACCAAGTACATGAGCAAGATCAGTAGATGTGCCAAGACAACCATCTAGAAGAATGTGAACTCCCCTACGTGGATATGTGGCTTCCCTCTAAGCACATAACTCTTCTCAATGGTTGAACACTGTGTCCTCGCCATCGCTACTACTACCTACCTCCATAGGGACCTTAGGCACGGAGCGACTAGATGAATGCTAGGATCGTGACTACTTGGATAGGTTCGGCCACGAGAATGAAAGGAGAGGTGGTGATCAAGGAACGTACATAGGGTTTCCTTTCACAGCAAACACGATAGGATGGATAAAAAGAAAGTCCTCCATTTGCAGTCACACATGTTCCAAGGTCAATTCATCTTTGAAAGGTGTAGCCATTTTACCGATCTAATACGATACAGGAGAGCCCGTATTCCTGAAGGGAAGAGGGTGATAGGATGACTGAAAGGAGGATGAGAGGATCGACTGAAGGAGGGACCCGTCTTCTAGACCTATATCTCATAGGGGGCTTTATTGAGTTACCCTCATAAGAGATAATGTAACACCCATTCTACTATAGTGCTATGCTCGAGTCATAACATTACAGTAAGTAGTCGTTACCCATAACTTATCTTATAGATTTGCAATTTCTTAACTATATGAAATATATATGTTTAAGTTGTAATAAATATGAGCCTTGCACTAAAAAAACTATACTAACTTGTCGCAAATTTTTTTATCCTTACAACGTAATAGTCAACGTATAGAAATAGTGGAAATGTAATGCGCATCCTAAGAAGTCGGTCACACGATAATTTACATCTTATATCACATCCATAGTAAGTTAAGTCACACAGTTATACTATATACATTCATACCTAATTACATATATATTATAAACAACCCTACCCTAGCCCTCGTAGTGACCACGTAGTTTGGGTTAGGGCCTATCAAAATACAATCGACTATATACAAATAACCTAACTCCCTCGATCAGTGGCTCATCAAGAGGTCAGATATAGTGAAGCAATATGAGGGACTCTACGCAAATGTAGGACTCATAACAGTAGTAGCGAATAGACGAGCAAATAGTACATAAACACGGATATGAAACTCAGCGACCAGGTATAGTGACCCTACCTCCGGGTCATAATACCACTTCAATTCAGGCATCTCAAGAAAGAGCACGATCGAGGCCATCTATATAAAATACATCATACAGTAGGGATGAGAATTAATGATTCCCAGTAGGAATTACACCAGTCTATTACTCAATGATATTCAACTCAATGCAAAATAAGCAAAGTAACTTCAGTTATTTATATAATGGTCTCATTAGTTAATGTCATTATTTCTTGTGACTTAATTTATTAGATAACTTTAAACTTAATGGTAGAACTCATAGGACTCTTTTGATATACTTCTCTTGGATCGTACTGTGAATAATGCAACGCCGTCACGTTACAACCTGATATAGTCCACTAGATGGAGTACGTCTACTACATCTTATCTAGAATAGCCTTGCTATTCTTAGTACTTCCCTTTCCTCATAACGATGTAACGTCGTCATGATTACAACCTGATATAGTTCTAAGGGCACAGTATGTCTACTACTACTCGTGACTCCATGAGCTTACTGCTAAGCAAATTACATCACACAAAATTTATTTTCTTAAGTTTTCTTTCTTTGTGTGCACTTTTATCATTTATATAAAAGATCTCTTAAAATCTCTTGAATATGTATAATGTCTCTTTTTAACTTTTATGAGATATTTCCTATAACATTTGGTATACTGTTGCGATGTTTTTCTGCAAAGTCTACTAGGTTTTTAACAGATTTTATACCATCAAAATTTTTTGTTACATCCCTTAGTTAGCAATCATTCTTATCAATTTTTCCAACCATTGAACCAAGTTCCCTGTGATGGATCTCAAATTATTTCTACTATAAATTATCATTCCTTGGACAACCATTTCTTCTAAATCTTGAAGATACAAGCCAAGTTCTGCTACCACTTTTCAAGCTGTGATTAATATGTATCGCAAGATCACAAAACCTAAGAACTAATGCTGTAAATATTTCAACACATAAAATTCTAGCACATACCCACTTAGAGCACCTATTATATCATACAAATCAAGAGCTAATGCTATAAATATTTCAGCACGTAAAATTCCAGCACACCAAAATTCCAATACACAAGATTTCATCATAGTCCAAGCACTTATAAATTCTGAAATTCTAAAATAAAATTCATGTTCCAATATGCTTAATCCATCACAAATTTTAAAATTCTAGTTTCAGATTTTCAGCAACATAATCCAAGCAAAGTTCAAGCACTTATCTTAGCAAAATAGCTAAACATCATGAAGTAAAAGACTAGAATAATTTCCTACCTTCCTCAAAGCTTTTTCTCTAGTTTTTCCTCTCCAACCAAGCCTCAAACCCCCCTTTATTCAGCCTTGTTTTGTGCTGGAAAATGGACAAGTGCAAGGAAAAACAAAGTTTTCAATTGATCTTGATGTAGAGAAGATGTTCTTGAAGTAGGTTGGATGCTTACCAAAGATTATCCTTTATAGATATGGTGGTTTTATGGAGTTTCCAAAGAGAAAGTTTTTGAAAATGGAGTAGTGAAAAAGAAAGAAAGAAATGAAGAAGAACGAGATTCTAGGCAACCCGTGAAGAAAATGAATTTTCTTTGCAATTTTTCCTTTTTATAAAGTCAATAACTTGGAGACAAAGTAAGGGAATTGAACTTTCTAGATCAATTTGCGTTCTATCAGTATTGGAAATATCTATATTTATTCAATTATTCTAAGTAAAAATTTATTTAAGATATGATAATGTTCATTAATTGAGCTAATCTCTATGTTTCGGTATACCGGTTGTTACCATTTCGGTGTACCGTTTCTTATTATTTCAGTACCCAATTGACATAAAAAAACTTTACCGGGTAAAATTATCATTTTAACCTTATCTTAATTTTTTTATTTGTTCTAATATCATTTATAAGATCTCATCCTACATTACTGATTAAAATATTATTATTTCTAAATTTTTAATCATATAAAATTAATTTTCATTTTTTTTTACAGAATTCTTATGTTGTTCTGATCCTGACTGTGTCGACCAAAATTTTTAAAATCCCTATTGATTACTCACAATGAATTATTTATCAAAGAAAATACAGATAGACGAGTCGTTACAAATGGGACCCTATTAGGGGCCCTAGTTTCCAACCATGTGGGCAATTCTAATCGTGAACAGTCTCATCAAGAAAGTAACATTTTATATGATTCCCCAAGAGATAGAAGGAGGCATGAAAAGGGAAAAGACATGACAAAGGAGGTAGAGACCATAGACGTGATGATGATCTAAGAAGTGTGAAAGTCAAGGTACCTTCCTTCCAAGGGAGAAATGATCCCGAGATATACCTTGAGGGGGAAATGAAAATAGAACAAATCTTTTCATGCCAAAATTATAATGATCCAAAAAAAGTGAAGGTGGCTGCCCTTGAGTTCACCGATTATGCCTTAATTTGGTGGGATCAAGTGCAAAAAGAAAGAAGAAGAAATGGACAGCATCCTATCAATACTTAGGATGAAATAAAGACTTTTATGAAGAGATTTGTGCCTTCCCACTACCATAGGAAATTGCATAACAAATTGCAAAGACTCACCCAAGGAAGTAGGAGTGTGGATGAGTATTATAAGGCAATGGATGTGGCTTTGATTTGGGCCAATATTGTGGAGGATAGAGAAGTAATCATGGCTTGATTTCTCCATGGCCTAAACCGAGGTATTGGAGACATTGTGGAGTTACAACATTATGTGGAGCCTGAAAACTTAGTTCATCAAGCAATGAAAGTGGAGTAGCAATTAAAGAGAAAAGGTACTATGAAGAAACCATCTTCTTCAAACTGCTCTTTAAGTTGGAAGGACAAGCCAAAGAAGGAGGGTTCTTCTTCTAATTCTAAGGAGGTAGCCATTACTAAGAAGCCTATTCTTACTACTTCTTCTACTTTTCAAAGTAGGGATATCAAGTGCTTTAGGTGTTTGTGAAAAGGACATATGGGTTATATGAATGTTTAGTTATGCCTTTTGATTTAACTAATGCTCCTAGTACATTCATGCACCTCATGAATTATGTTTTGTGTGCTTTTCTTGGAAAATTTGTAGTTGTTTACTTTGATGATATCCTCATCTATAGTAAGAGCTTAGGTGAACATTTTGAGCATTTAAAGTATATCTTACTTGCATTGAGAGAAGAGAGATTGCATGCTAATCTTAAAAAATGTTCTTTTTGTACTCAACAAGTAAATTTTCTTGGATTCATTATTAGTTCAAAGGTTTAGAAGTAGATGAAGAGAAAGTAAGGGCAATTAAAGAATGGCCTACACCTAAAAATTTGAGTGTTGTAAGAAGTTTTCATGGGTTAGCTAGTTTTTATAGGAGGTTTGTCAAAGACTTTTAGTACACTAGCTACACCCTTAACTAAGGTTGTCAAGAAAAAATGGGATTCAAATGGGAAAAAGAACAAGAGGGGGCTTTCAATACCATTAAGGAGAGGTTAAGTAATGCACCATTACTTCAGGTATACGTATTGGTGCTGTTTTGATGCAAGATGGATGACCTGTGGCTTATTTCAATGAGAAATTAAGTGGTGCCAAACTTAATTACTCCACTTATGACAAAAAGTTGTATGCTTTGGTGAGAACTTTGCAGGTTTGATAACATTATCTTTTGCCAAAAGAATTTGTGGTGCATACAAATCATGAATCTTGAAACATTTAAAGGGACAAGGAAAGGTAAACAAAAGGCATGGTAAGTGGATTTAATTTCTTGAACAATTCCCCTATGTGATCAAATACAGCAAGGGAAAGAAAACATAGTGGCTGATGCACTTTCTAGGAGGTATGCACTTCTTTCCACTTTAGATGTAAAATAGCTTGGTTTTGAGCATTTGATAGACTTGTACATAAATGATTCTGATTTTGCACAATTGTACATTGCTTGTGAAAAAGGGGCAGAAAGGATTTCTTTAGGCAAGATGGTTACTTGTTCAAGGGTAATAGACTTTGTGTGCCGAATTGTTCCTTGCATGAATTGCTTGTTAGAGAGGCTCATGGAGGGGGTTTAATGGGTCACTTTGGGGTTAGTAAGATATTAAATATCTTGGTTGAACATTTCTTTTGGCCTCAAATAAAAAAACATGTAGAAAAAATTTATGGTAATTGTGTTACTTGCAAAACGGCCAAGTCCAAAGTTAATCCTCATGGTTTGTATATTCCATTGCCAATTCTTGATTCTCCTTGGACTAACTTCTCTATGGACTTTTTTTAGGATTTCCTCGGACCAAAAAATGTAAAGATTCTGTTTTTGTTGTTGTGGACAGGTTTTCAAAGATGGCACACTTCATACCTTGCTACAAAACAGATGATGCCACTCAAATTGTTGAATTGTTTTTCAAAGAAATGGTGAGATTGCATGGCATGCCAAGAAGCATTGTCTGCGACCATGACACCAAATTCTTAAGTCACTTTTGAAGGACCTTGTGGAACAAGTTAGGAACCAAGGTTTTTTTTTTCTACAACTTGTTATCCACAAACTGATAGAGAAACTAAGGTAATGAATAAAACTCTCTCAATGTTGCTAAAGGCTATGATTAGTAAGAATCTAAAGTCTTGGGAAGAATGTTTGCCTCATGTAGAATTTGCTCACAATAGGGCAACACACTTTGCTATTAATCACTCTCCTTTTGATGTGGTATATGGTTTCAATCCTTTGACTCCATTAGATTTAATTCCCTTTACCAATGAGAGAGCAAGGTAATCTAGATGGCAAAAAACAGGCTGAATTTGCATTAGAAGGTGAGACAACAAATTGAGAAAAAAAAATGGTAGTATGCTCATGAAGGCAACAAAGGGCACAAGAAGGTGACTTTTGAGCTGGGAGATTGAGTTTGGCTTCATATGAGGAAAGAAAGGTTTCCTGCACAAAGACGTTCCAAATTACAACTAAGAGGCGATGTTCCTTTCCAAGTGATTGAGAAGATCAATGATAATGACTACAAACTTGATCTTCCAAGTGAGTATCAAGTTAGTCCTACTTTTAACATGACTGATTTGTCTTTGTTTGATGCAAATGATGAGCTTGATTTGAGGACGAATCCTTTTCAAGAGGAAGGGAATGATGAGAATTCAACCAAGGCCAACAAAGTTCAAGATCAATTACAATGCATGGATGGACTAATGACTACAGCTAAAACAAAAAGGCTAAAAGAAGCGTTGCATGGCCTAGTCATGGAAGCGAAGAGCAAGAGCAATCTAGTTGAGCATGTGCTCCCAAAATGGACCACTCTTATTCAGTTTGAAGAATAGCCAAGTCCAACATAAAGAAATCACTTGAAGACCCAAAGATGAAGTCCAATTCAAGTGATTAAGTTGCAAACAGATTGGGTTGGAATAATTAGTTTAAATTAGGTGTAATTTATCTTATTTTCTTGTAATTTTCATGCACCTTTTGATGTCTCCCATTACAGATGCTTTTTAGTTGTTTTCAAGTCTGTTTTAAGTGTTTTAAGAGTTCCTAGACAATTATGATAGACAGTGGGTGAAGTGGGAATGATAGTGGGTATAGAGGCTGCAACTTAATGCTTAGTGGTTTTTGTAGTAGGACTTTTCTACAGTCCACTTATGATTATAAATAGGAACTCAATGTAATATACAAGTCAAATTATGAATAGTTTTCTTTTGAGTTTTCTCCCTATCGTGAGAACTTCCCTTTTGTTCTTGGGTAAAGAACTAAATCTGATCTTATCAAAACAACTTGTGGCGATCAAAAACAAGACTGATCACTCACATTCTCATCTTTTCTTGAGTGTGGCAACTATATCTTTCTAAAACAAAAACAAACTCAAACACATCTCTAAACTCCAACCTGAAAGTACAATATGATCCAAGTTTATTCTAGTTGTTGAATCAAGCTATTCAACTCCATCCAAGCAGAATCATATCAGTTGTCCTCACTCACATGCTTCCTACGATAACTTCCTAGGAGGTCACCTATCCTAAATCTTTTCCAAATCAAGTACGCTTAACTGTGGAGTTCTTTAGTGATGGGCAACCGAAAAGAACACGTATCTTGTTGGTATAGGTAGTATCAATCAATTCATATCATCCTTAACTGTATAGTCCCATACCTACACAGTCTCAAGATCCCTCTCATTCTTGTGTGTAATCGGTTCATTCATGTATCCCTCCGCTTAGAAACCTGTTAGGAGCCGCTCCTTGTTTGTGCCTTACACCAGCAATTACCCCTACCCTCATCACCTGGCGTTACATACCTACCAGTTTCCACTTGGTTTGTCCTTGAACTATATCGTACTGCGAGAATTGTAGGCTCTGATACCATTTGTAATAGCCCATGCTGCTTTATGCATTGACAACTGTCCTTACAAACTAACACGAATTTTTTCAGCATACTTTGTCGTCACTCACATGCTTCCTGGGAAAACTTCCCAGGAGGTCACCTATCCCAAGTCTTCTCCAAGTCAAGCACTCTTAACTGTCAAATTCTTTAGTGATGGGCTGCCAAACAAAAGATGCATCTTGTTGGTATGGGTAGTACCAATCAATTCTTATAAGCCATCCTTAACTGTATAGCCCCATACCTACATAATCTCAGGATTCTTCTCATTCTGGTGTGTAATTGGTTCATTTATATACCCCTCCGCTTGGAAGCCTGCCAGGAGCTACTCCTTGTTCGTGCCTTCTTGCACCGACGATCACTCCCCACCTTTGTCACCAAGCGCTATATGTCCACCAACTTCTGCTTGGTTCATCCTCGAACCACAATGTACTGGGAGAGACACAGGCTCTAATAGCATTTGTAATAGTCCATGCTGTTTTATGGATTGATGACTGTCTCTACAAACCAATACAGATCTTTTCAACATGCTTTGTCCTCACTCACATGCTTCCTGGGATAACTTCCTAGAGGTCACCGATCCCAAATCTTCTCCAAGTCAAGCGCGCTTCACTATGGAGTTCTTTAGTGATAGGCTACTGAAAAGAGGATAGATCTTGCTGGTATAGGTAGTACTAATCAATTCATATAAGCCATCCTTGACTGTATAGTCCTATACCTACACAGTCTGAGGATCTCTCTTATTCTTTTGTGTAATCGGTTCCTTTATGTACCCCTCTGCTTAGGAGCATGGCAGGAGCCGCTCCTTGTTCGAGCCTTCTTGCATTGGGGATCACCCTTGTCCTCGTCACGAGGTGTTACATGCCCACCAGCTTCCACTTATTTCATCCTTGAGCTACACCATATTGGGAGGTGCAGGCTTTAATATCATTTGTAATAGCCTATGCTACTTTATGGATTGATGATTGTCTTCACAAACTAACATGAGTGTTTTCAGCATGATTTGTCTTTACTCACATGCTTCTTGGGAAAACATCCTAGGAGGTCACCTATCCCTAATCTTCTCCAAGTCAAGCATGCTTTAACTGTGGAGTTCTTTAGTAATAAGCATAAAAAAAAGATGTATCTTGTTGGTAGAAGTAGTACCAATCAATTTATATAAGCCATCCTTAATGGCATAGTCCCATACCTACACAATTTCAGGATTCCTTTCATTTTGGTATGTAATCAATTCATATATGTACCCATTCGTTTAGAAGCTTGCCAGGATCCGTGCCTTCTTACACCAATGATCACTCCTTGCCCTCATCACTAGGTGTTATATGTCCACCAGCTTCCACTTGGTTCATCACCTAACCACACCATACTAGGAGAGGTACAGGCATTAATACCATTTGTAATAGCCTATGCTGCTTTATGGAGTGACGACTGTCTCTACAAATTAACACAAGTCTTTTTAGCATGTTTTATCCTCACTCACATGCTTCTTGGGAAAACTTCCTAGAGGTCACCCATCCTAAATCTTCTCCAAGTCAAGCACACTTAACTGTGGAGTTCTTTAGTCATGGACTACCGAAAAGAATATGCATCTTGTTGGTATAGGTAGTACCAATCAATTTTTATAAGCCATCCTTAACTGTATAGTCCCATACCTACACAATCCCAGGATCCCTTTCATTCTGGTGTGTAATTAGTTCATTCATGTACCTTTCCACTTAGAAGCCTGCCAGGAGCTACTCCTTGTTCGTGTGTTCTTGCATCAACGATCACTCCTCGCTTTCATCATCGGGCATTACTTGCCCACTAGCTTCTACTTGGTTCATCCTCGAACCACACCGTACTAGGGGAATTGTAGGCTTTGATACCATTTGTAACAACCCATGGTGCTTTATGGATTGATAATTATCCTCGCAAACCAACACGGATCTTTTCAGCATACTTTGTCCTCACTCACATGCTTCATGGGAAAACTTCCTAGGAGGGTTACCCATCCCAAATCTTCTCCATGTCATGCACGCTTAACTGTAGAGTTCTTTAGTGATGGGCATCGAAAAGAAGATGTATCTTGTTGGTATAGGTAGTACCAATTAATTCATATTAGTCATCCTTAACTGTATAGTCCCATACCTATACAGTCTCAGGATCCCTCTTATTCTAGTGTGTAATTGGTTCATTCATGTATCCCTTTGCTTAGAAGCTTGCCAAGAGTCATTCCTTGTCCGTGCCTTCTAACACCAGCGATCACTCCCCGTCCTCGTCACCGAGCATTACATGATTATAACACCCTCCCATGTATAATATCATCCTTTAGCTATAACATTAGAATTAAGAGCTATTACTTATACATTAGTAGACCTTCCTTAAATATCTATAACAAATTCGTTTGATTTGTGTAATAACTGAGTTGTAATTCTACTAAAATATGTAGGAAGATAACGTAATATTTATTAAGTACATATTCAAATACAAGAAAAACTCTTCTATGAGCTTTCACATACATTGCTCTATTTATATAATTACAAATATGTATACATACCAAAATAAAATTGATAGGAGACTTCAACTATTGAGTTACTACATGTTAAATTCTTCTATGGCAGCAGCTTCATATCTTTCTTGAGCAATCTGGGGATGACACGAGAACACAAAATATAGGGATGAGAATTCCAAAATTCTTAGTAAGGTATTCGAAAAACATATACTAAAATCGTGTCTTCGTCATCACCCCAGCCACTTTAGTTTATTAAGAAAATATGATCATACATCACATATCAAGGTTCATTTTAAAGTTCTAAAATCACCTTTCTGAAGTGGGTTCCTTTTATTATTCAATCTCATAATTTGCATATATCATCATATAAAGCATGTACTATTCAGTTCTCAACTTAAACATATTGGTCTCAATATTGATACTAATGCTAATCACTTAACACATGAGAGATGAAGAACTACTTAGGACAATTGCTACTTCGACTTGTCTTGGCCCTTGATCATTGTGGCTTTGGCCATTCTATGGGTAATAGATTGCTTTTTAGGACTGAGCTCATTTTTGTACACATAGATCTTCTGAGCCCATGCCTATATGTGATCCTTAGAGTTTCTCTCCAATTCATACACAGATCTTCTAAGCCTATTCTTGTACCTATGGATCTTCTGAGCTCATTCTTATACATGATCATTGGATTTGCTTTCTCCAATTCTAACACAGACCTAATGTTAGTCAGGTTTACTTTCTCCAATTCTCACACAGACCCAATTCTCACACATGATCATTGGATCTTCCTAGCCTTAATCCTTTATTTCTTAGTCTCAAGTATCTCTGGATCCCAATTCTGAGGTTTCGATGATCCCAATGGACCAATGGGTCCTGCATGGTTGCTATTCATTTTTTTTTGTTCAGCAAACCGATCTTATCTTGACTAAATTTTGATTAATAAAGTTCAAATTTTGAAATAAATTTTGGGGTGTTACACATGTTAGCTTCATCATATAAAATGTTCAACTCAAAATAAAACCTCCAATGTGAATAAAATCATACAAATTGAGCTATCTACTTAAATTTAAGAATTCCAGCAATACAGTTCACAACTTATTTTGACAAAAAGGATTTTCTAACATCATTAATCACTCCACCCAATTTGACACATCAATAGCTATATATTATCAATCAATAAAACTAAAAATTTCAAGCCCAATCAATCAAAAAATTTCAGAATAAATTTTGAAAGAAAAGAGTTCAAAGAAAACCCTACTTGTCTCTTGCAACTCTAACTTTTGTTTTTAGGTTCCTTTACAAACCTATATGCCCAATTTTTTATCTAACCAAGTAAATCCTCCTTTGGAATAGCAAGAACAACAATATATTTGATGGTATGATGATATGCGGTTCCCTTAAAAAGCATTGATTTAGGAGTTACAAGGGATAGTATGTAAGTTATGCTTTGGATTATGGAGTTTTTGTGTGTAAACTAGGTTTTCAAGCTAGGATTTTCGAGTTAGGGTTTTGAACTTTCTATAGCGGTCTTTGACTGTTATAGCAGTCTCAGGGGAACCTAATTATGCACTTTTGATGTTTTCATGAGCTTGGGACTTTTCTAGCAATACGGGTGGGTCCTAGGGGAACCTTAAGGCCAAACTAAACTTATCTAGGGACACGTGGACCTAAGACATCACATACTACATCCCTAAAAAGATTTGGGGATAAAGGTGGGGATACTTGGTCTTCATGGCCTCTTCAGCTTCCCATTGGTCTTCATGGCCTCTTCGGCTTCCCACATCGCTTCCTAGCCGGAATGATTACTCTAAATGACTTTTATTGAGGCTACCTCCTTTGAGCTAAGCTTCTTGATATGCCTATCCATGATGATAACTAGTTCTTCTTTGTAGGACAAACTCTCATCAACTTGGATTGTGTACGAAGTGAACATGTGAAACTGATTGGGCATATACTTCATGAGCATATCGACATGGAACACTGGGTGTATGGCTGATAAAGTAGGTGTTAGTGCCAATTTGCAAGCCACCGCCCCAACTTTATCTAAAATCTTGAACAAGTCAATATAATAAAGGTTTAACTTTCCCCACTTACTGAACCTCAGTACTTCTTTCATGGGGGACAACTGGAGAAACACATGGTCCCCAATTGCAAACTCCAAGTCACGTTGATGGTTATTTGCATGAGACTTCTGCCTAGACTATGCTTCTAGGAGACACTCTCTAATCAACTGAACCTTCTCTAAGGTTTCTTGGACCAAGTTTGGGCCTAAGGACTTAGCTTCCTCAAGGTCAAACCATCCAATAGGAGACCTACAATGCCTTCTATACAAGGCGTCAAATGGTATCATATAGATACTCGCTTGATAACTGTTGTTGCATGAGAACTTGATTCAGGGCAAGTGGTCACACTAGCTCCCTTTGAAATCTAACACACAAGCTTAGAGCATATATTCTAAAGTTTGTATCATCCTTTCTAATTGACCATGTGATCAGGGATGGAAGACTATGGTTAAGTCCACACACATCTTAAGGGCCTCCTAAAATGTCTTATAGAACCATGAAGTGAACTGGAACTTTCTGTTTGATATGGTAGATACTAGGACACCATGAAGTCTAATTATCTCATTGATGTACAACTAAGCATGCTGAGCTATGCTGAAGGTAGTCTTCACCGGTGAGAAGTATGCTAACTTGGTTATTTTGTCTACTATTACCCATATAGAGTCAAAACCCTTAGTGGTCAGAGGAAACCCGACCACAAAATCCATGGCTATCTCTCTCACTTCCACTTTGGAAGATCTATTGTTGGAGTAACCTTGCTAGCCCCTTGTGCTTAGCCTTAACTTACTAGCACACCTTGCTACAAAGTCACCGACATATCTCTTCATTCCATCCTACCGGAAAAACTGCTTCATATCCTATATACATCTTAGTTGACCCATGATGCATTGAGTATGTTGCATTGTGGGATTCCTCTATCACTTTTCTTCTCGACTCATCCACTGTGGGCATAGACAATGATTCCCAAGGAGTAACACACCTTTGAATCAACCAAGAACTCTACGTTCTTTCCTATGCGGACATCCTCATCTAACTAAGCGAGCTTTGGATCTTCACCTTGTTGTGCTTAATTTGCTCTACCATGGTTGACTGGGCCCTTATGTGAGTAAGAAAAACTTGTGTTACTGAAACCAAATGGAAATCCCTTAGCTTCCAACTTGTGGACATCATCTACTAGCGGCTGCTTTACTAGACCATGTGGGCTTAACTGCCTGTGGACTTTCTGCTTAAATCATCTACTACTACATTCACCTTCCCTGGTTGGTCAGAGATCATACAGTTATAATCCTCCAATAGCGCAAGCCATCTACATTCGCTTAGGTTCAAATCCTTATGTAAGAAAATGTACTTCAAGCTATTGTGGTCTTTAAAGATATCACAAGTCTTTCCGTTCATGTAGTGCCTTCAAATTTTCAAGACAAAGACCACTACTGCTATCTCAAAGTCATGCATGGGGGAAGTTTTGCTCTTGCTTCTTGAGCTACTATGAGACATAAGCTACAACTCAGCTATGTTGCATCAGGACACAACCATGTCCAATTCTTAAAGCATCACCAAATATTGAAAAGCTACTTGTACCAGAAGGCAACACTAACACTAGCATCATGGTCAAGCATGTCTTGAGTCTTTGGAATCTCTCTTCACACTCTTCTGTCCACTAAAACCTAAGGGACTATTTGGAAAGTATTTTGCAAAACAAGTTTTAGATTTTAAAAACAAAAAATGAAAAACACTGGTTTGGTTGGTTATTCTTTTTAGATTGATTTTAAAAACAAAAAAATGGGTTTTGTGTTTAAAAGAAAAAATTAGAAAACAACTGAAAGATGTTTTCGGAATTCTATTTTTTGAAACAAGATAGATTACGATGGCACATTTGTAATTAGTTGGTTTCATTGATTGCTATCCAAAATAGTTTTCAAAAACAAAAAAACAAAAATAATTCCAAACAACGCCTAACAGTCTTCTGTGTTAGCTTGGTCATTGGTATTGCAATCATTGAGAAATCCTAAACAAACTGCCTGTAATACTATCGAAGGTCTAGGCCATTGCTGCACTGCTTCCACGTTCTTTGGATCTATTAGAATACCATCCTTGTATACTATATACCCAACAAACACCACTTGATCAAGCCAAAACTCACACTTGGAGAACTTGGTGTACAACTGATTCTCCGTCAAAGTTTATATAGAACTATCCTCAAATGCTGCTCATGTTCCACCTTGCTCATGGAGTACACTAGGATATCATCAATAAAGACAATCACAAAGTGGTTCAGGAACGGCTTAAACACCCTGTTTATCAAATCCATGAAGGCTGTTGGGGCATTGGTCAACCCAAAGGAAATCACTAAGAGCTCATAATGCCTATAGCGAGTCCTAAAGGCCGTCTTAGGTATATCTTCATCTTTAATCTTCATTATGTTCCTAAAGGCTGTAACACCCCCTTAATCATAGTGCTCAACCTAGGTTGTAACACTGCAATTAAGGGTGTAGTACTACGTATCGTATTTATATGCCATATAATAATCGACTCGTTTATTTTTTTTATTCATATTTACTTAGTATAAAACATTAGCACTTAGCGACATATAGGTGAAAGCTTTTGAAAAGAGAGAAAATAATGTATAAACGAGTCTTATTAGATTTTCTCAAGATATTAAAAATATCAGTACACCATGTAATATATAGTCATCCACTAGTTTTGGGGCATATACCAGATAATTCTTGCAAGGACTGTCTAAACCATATCAAAATATATCAAAATACAAAACATTATTCTGCTATAAAGTAAAACCAATAGCTATGCCTATAATTCCTAACATTGTGTGGCTAGCCGGTAGTTCCTGATATCACCAAACTTTCTAGCGAACACCATCTGCTAAATCTAAAGTAGATATAGAATACACATAGGGATGAGAATTCTAGAATTCCCAATAGGGTACTCCCATACATATATACAGGTGTCATCATTATCTACCCCAACTGCTTCGGTTAATTTATGAAAACATTACATGCAAATAGAATGGACAATAATAATTGGCTTAACTTTTAAGAGAATCTTTACTCGAAGCAGGCTCATTTTATTCAATCATTTTCATGTAGAGTATATAACAATAAGTTGAAGCATAACCATCCTAATCTCAATAAAGTAGTAGACTTACTTACTTAGCACATAACATAGGAGACTACCTAGGACAATTGCCACTTTAACTGTCTTGGCCCTCGATTATGGTGGTTTTGACCACTCTTTGGGTAATAGACTGGTTTTCAGGATTGAGCTTATTCCTATACATGATCCTTGGATTTTCTTTCTAGTTCACAAATCTATTCCAACTCAAGTTTGCTTCTAACTCAATTCAAGCATAGCCAGGTTTACTTTGACTAATCGGATTTACTCTCTGGCCTAATAAGCAATATTAACAAGTATTGATAATATTGTGCACATAATATCATTAATAGAGTCACATATACAAGCATCATAATCATATGTGCATTTCAATTATGTATGGATCTTAATTATATATGCACACATATTGTTCATTATCTTAGCTTTAGCTCATAGAACATCCATCTATACTTTCTGTCTTAGACATTCACCATGGTATATGCATGACATCATCAATAAGTACATATATCATGAATGAGATCAAATTATTTATCTTTCATCACCTGTTTAGCTAATCTAGCATGCTGCCAGCATTTTAGTCACTAAGAAAATTATGGCTACATTGTTAAACGTCATACAAACAAAGTAAAACTATTTTCAGAGATGATTTAATGTATTAAGAAGACCTTGTAAAAATTTCAAGGCATACAAAGGTCCCTAGCTATATAAATAAAATCCCATAATTTCGGAGGTCAGAAACTACCCTGTTTTAGTCAACAGTCAAATGTCTCAATTTTCCTTCCTTATCAAATGAACTCCTAAATTCGTATAAAAAATTATGGTTGGACTTCAAGACGTCCTCAATATACTATAAAAATTTCAACTCAAAATTTGATAATTTTCTAGGGTGAAAAAATTAAACAAATTTAGTACTACAAACTAAACTATGCAAGAAGCAACTTGACCTGTTTGATTTTCAATTTTTTAAAATTAGGAAAAATGATTTTTATACTCAGAAAAATTTCTGTAAACACTTCCATATGTTGGCTTTATCGTAAAAAAATTTAGCTCATGATCATTCTCTAAATCAGTGAGAAAAATCAAAATATTTCACTTATTTGCTGAAATCGGGATTTTCGGTAGCATGAATCCCAACAAGTTTTAGCGAAAAGGATTTCCTAACATCATCAAAACTCTACTAAAATTCATACATCAATATCCATATGTTATCAAGCAATAAGACTAAAAATTTCAACTCAATCCATTAGAAAACTTCAGAGTGAAATTTGAAGAGAAGTGGATGAAATAAGCCTTAGTTGGCTCTTTGAAGCTTAGACTCTTATTCTTGACTTTCCCTCAAGGATATTCCACCAATTTTTTTGATCCAATCTTCTCTTTAATCCTCTTACAACACTGCAAATAATAGCTAACTTGATGCTATGGTGAGGTAAGGGTTTTGAGATGAGAAATTGATCTTAAGTTTGTGAGAGATAGTGCTTAGGCTGTGATTTTGGTTATGGGGCTTTGAGTGAAGTTTGATGTTCTTAGCTAGGGTTCTTGTATTTCTTATAGAAAGAGAAGATGAAGAAGGCTGAAAATTGAGGTTGCTTGGCCTAATTCCTAAGAGAAAAAGGTTGAAATGTTTGTCTTGTAATGTTTGTGATAATCGTGTAATAAATTAGTTTGATAAAATAATTATCTTTCAAGCTAAATACATGCAATTTTGGGCACTTTTCATTGGCTCCAAGGAAAGACAATGGTGTAGCTTCTTCTAACTTCACGCACTTGTCTTACTAGTGTCCACCTCGTACTGTAATTTCCATACAGTGTAAGAAACTACATATCGTAATTTAAACAAACGAGTAAAATACCGTACCCGTAAAATATATAGTACCCAGAATTTTATTCTAGATCTAAAATTTTCACCATTAATCCTTTTCAACTGAAATCTCATATTTTCTAAGTCTTAGGCTTCTTTGGGCCTACTTCCAGGGTTTTGATGATCTTGGTGAGCCCATGAGTCCCGTGACAATATTATTCACACTTTCTTTTTTGTTCATCATCATCAAGTCGTTCTCATCTCAATTAAACCTATCAGAATCATGAAATTTTGACTAATAAAGTCTAAATAAATTTTTGAAACAAATCTCGAGGTGTTACAGGCACCACAATTAATAATGATTGATAAACCAAGGGAGATCACCATAAGAGCAATTGAATAATCTTGATAAGACCTAGGGTTCCAAGCAAGAACCAAAGAGACACTCTTGCTAAAAAGATATTTTGATATGAATCCCCTCCCAAAAGGTGTTTACAAGGTTTATAAAATAAACTAATTTTTAGCAAGTGGGCTACAACACTTGGCCCAAGATTAAAACATAAACTCATTAAAAAAAATGAGGGAAGTCTGAACAACTAGAAATAAGCGATGGGCTGTCTGAAAATTAACAAGCCTAATTACATTATTATTGACTAAAAATTAACAAGCCTAAAGATATAATTAAGCTGGATCAGCCATGTGAACGCAATGGACTAGTCTTGGGCCTTTATCTTCTTCAGGCTTCACCTCAAACAAACTTGAAATCATTTCGCCCAAAGCTTCCTTAGCTCTCTCTTTGATTTGGATCTAGTTATTGGTCCACCAAGTCGTTCCAAAGGATCTCCTCCTTGCCCTTTCTTATTTAATTTATCATCCATGATCACATCATCCCCTTCTTCTTCAAGGGAATTCACCCTCAACTTTAGCTCTTCATTGCCTAAATCAAATGAGGACAAGTTAGCAACATTAAAAGTAGCCCTTACCCTATACTCACCTGGTAAGTCAGTCTTGTACGCATTGTCATTTTTTTTTCTCCAAGACTTGGAAGGGTCCATCACCCTGAGGTTGGAGTTTCGATTTCCCTTGAGACAGAAATCTCTCCTTTGTCATGTGTAACCAAACCCAATCATTGGGTTCAAATACAACCTTCTTTCTACCCTTATTAACTTGCTTTGCATAACTGCCCATTTTTTTTCTCAATTTGAGCTTCAACTTGCTCATGCAGCTTCTTTACAAAGTCAACATTAGCATGGGCATCTTTATGCTTAAAAACAGAAATGTTAGGCATAGGCAGTAAATCAAGAAAAGTTAAGGGCTTTAAATCCACACAGTGTCTCAAAAAAAGAACAAGTAGTAGTTCTATGGATACCACTATTATATGCAAACTCTACATGAGGCAAACACTCTACCCATGACTTAATATTCTTCTTTATAACAGCTTTAAGGAGAGTAGAAAGAGTCCTATTAACTACCTCAGTTTGCCCACCAGTTTCGGGGTGACAAGTAGTTGAGAAAAGCAATTTAGTACCAATCTTACCCCATAGTATCCTTCAAAAGTGACTTAGGAACTTAGTGTCCCTATCATTCACAATGCTCTTAGGTAATCCATGAAGCCTCATGACCTCTTTGAAAAATAAGTCAACCAAATAACAAGCATCATCCACCTTCTTACAAGGTATGAAATGAGCCATCTTGGAGAATCTATCCGCCACCAAAAAAATGGAGTCCTTGGCTTTCTTTGTCGGAGGCAGTCCTAAAACAAATTCCATTGATAAATCAATCCAAGGAAAATTAAGAATTGGCAAAGGAGTATAGAGTCCACGAGACATTACCATTAAATTAGACTTCTTACAAATGATACATCTTCCATAAAATTTATGCACATCATGTTTCATGTGTGGCTAATAAAAATGTTTATGCAGTATGTCTAAAGTCTTTTAGATAGCAAAATGCCCCCATTAAAACCCCCTCATATGCCTCTCTTACAAGCAACTCTCTAATGGAAATTTTAGGCACACAACCTTTTTCCTTAACCAAATAATTCTTAAAAATCTGAGCAAAATCCGGATCATGCTTATGCAATTCATTTATATGTTCAAAGCCAATGAATTTAGTTTCAATAGTAGAGATCAACGTATACTTTCTTGAAAGCGCATCAGTAACCACATTAGCTTTACCTCCTTTCTTATGCTTGATCACATAGGGAAATTGCTAAAGGAACTCAACCCAATTGGCATGCCTCTTATTCAGCTTGCCTTATCCTTTTAGATACTTTAAGGACTCATGGTTACTGTGAATCACAAATTCCTTTGGTAAAAGACAATGCTGCCATGTTTGCAATGCATACAACTCTTTAGCATATGTGGGATAGTTAAACAACATCATTTATTTTTTTCACTAAAATAAGCAATTGGATGTCCTTGCATCAAAATAGCCCATATTCCCCCACTAGATGCATCACTTTAATCTCAAAAGATTTAGGCAAATTAGGCAATGCAAGAATAGGTTCAAGAGTTAATTTATCTTTGAAGGCAGCAAAGGCTTGCTCTTGTTTTTCACCCCATTTAAATCCCACATGCCTTTTAATTACTTCATTCAAGGATGCAGCCATTGTACTAAAATCTTTAACAAACCTCCTATAGAAACTAGCTAAGTCATGAAAGCTTCTTACCTCACTAACATTCTTAGGAGTTGGCCACTCTTGAATTGCTTCTACCTTTTCCTGATCAACCTGCACTCCTTGTGAGGTAACAACAAAACCAAGAAAAACTAAATGGTCTATACAAAAAACACATTTTCCATGTTCATATACAATTTCTCATGCCTAAGAGCTTCCAACACACACCTCAAATACATCATATACTCATCAAAAGATTTGTCGTAAATCAAGATGTCATCAAAATAAACAACAACAAATTTTCCAAAAAAGTTCCTAAGCACATTATTCATCAAACGCATGAACGTGCTAGGAGCATTTGTCAATCCAAATGGCATAACGAACCATTCATAAAGACCATATTTAGTCTTAAAGGCAGTTTTCTATTCATCACCCTCTCTTATCCGGATTTGATGATATCCACTTTTAAGATCAATTTTAGAAAACACACAAGCACCATGCAACTCATCCAACAAATCATCTAATTTAGGAGTAGGATGTCTATACTTTACCATGATGTTACTGATGGCTCTATAATTAGTGTACATCCTGCAATTTTCATCTTTCTTAGGCACTAAAATGACTAAAACTGTACGTAAACTCAAACTTTCTTGCACTTACCCCTTTTACATCAAATCTTCAACTTGCTTTTGGGTCTCCTTGGTCTTTTAGGGATAACTCCTATAGGCTGGCCTATTAGGCAATGAAGCTTTTCGAATGAGATCAATTTGATGTTCTATGCCTTATAGAGGGGGTAGATTGTGAGGTGCTTCCTTAGGAAAGACATCTTCAAATTCTTGCAACAAAGAAGAAACTTCACAAGAAAAATAGTTAGTAGCACTTGCTCCAATTGATTTACTTTCCTTACTCAAAAGTAAAAGCATTGGCTTTTTCATGAGCATAGCCTTTTTCACCTTTTTCTTTAATAAATAGATTTTGTAATTTTTCCTCTGTTTTTCCACTCTCCTGTGCCTTTTTCTTTTTACTTGCTTTTTCCTTTTTCTTTTCCTGTTTTCTTTTATCTCTCATTTTGGATTGATCTTCACTAGACTCTCTTGGAGCAAAGGGCAAGGTCTACCCATCATGAAAATTTATTTGTGTACCGATCATGCAAAGCTTTCTTATCATACTGTCAAGGTCTACCAAGAAGTAAATGGTAAGCCTCCATAGGCACCACATCATACAAAATTTCATCATCGTACTTTCCTATGGAGAATTCCACTTCTACTTGCTTACTTACAGCTATTTCACTATCATCACTAAGCCATTAAAGCTTATATGGCCGTGGCTGTGGCATAGTCTCCAAATTCAATTTTGAGACCATCCTTGCACTAGCAACATTAGCACAGCTTGTAACATCCCCTGCTGCTTCATGGATTGACGACTGTCCCCACAAACCAACACGGGTCTTTTCAGCATGCTTTGTCCTCACTCGCATGCTTCCTAGGAAAACTTCCCAGGAGGTCACCCATCCCAAAATTGCTCCAAGTCAAGCACGCTTAACTGTGGAGTTCTTTCGATTTGGGCTACAGAAAAGAAGATGCATCTTATTGGTATAGGTAGTACAAATCAATTCATATAAGCCTCCTCAATCAGTATAGTCCCATACCTATACAGTCTTAGGATCCTCTCATTCGGGTATGTAATCGGTTCATTCATGTACCCTCCGCTTCGAAGTCCGCCAGAGCCGCTCCTTGTCCGTGCCTCTTTGCACCGGCGATCACTCCTCGACCGCGATCCCCGGCGTTACATGCCCACTAGCTCCCGCCTGGTTCGTCCCCAAACCACACCGTACTGGGAGAGGTGCAGGCTCTGATACCATTTGTAACATCCCCGCCGCTTCATGGATTGACGATCGTCCCCACAAACCAACACGGGTCTTTTTCAAAGATGCTTTGTCTCACTCGCATGCTTCCTAGAAAATCTTCCCAGGAGGTCACCCATCCCAAAATTGCTCCAAGTCAAGCACGCTTAATCGTGGAGTTCTTTCGATTTGGGCTACCGAAAAGAAGATGCATCTTATTGGTATAGGTAGTACAAATCAATTCATATAAGTTCTCCTCAAGCGTATAGTCCCATACCTATACTGATCTTAGGATCCCTCTCATTCGGGTATGTAATCGGTTCATTCATGTACCCTCCGCTTCCGCTGCGAGCCGCTCCTTGTCCGTGCCTCTTTGCGGCGATCACTCCCGAAACTCGCGATCCCCGGGCGTTACATGCCCACCGACCACTTCCGCTGGTTCGCCCCCGAACCACACCGTCTTGGGAGAGTGCAGGCTCGATACCATTTGTAACATCCCCGCCGCTTCATGGATTGACGATCGCCCCACAAACCAACACGGTCTTTTTCAAAGATGCTTTGTCCTCACTCGCACGCTTCCAAGGAAAACTTCCCAGGAGGTCACCCATCCCAAATTGCTCCAAGTCAAGCACGCTTAATTGTGGAGTTCTTTCAATTTGGGCTACCGAAAAGAAGATGCATCTTATTGGTATAGGTAGTACAAATCAATTCATATAAGCCCTCCTCAATTGTATAGTCCCATACCTATACAGTCTTAGGATCCCTCTCATTCGGGTATGTAATCAGTTGATTCATGTACCCCTCCGCTAAGTCCGCCAGAGCCGCTCCTTGTCCGTGCCTCTTTGCATGCGATCACTCCCGACTGCGATCCCGGCGTTACATTAATGTAACGCCTAATTTTTTGTAATTTTACTGTCATTAGAAATTACTCAATTACCAATTACCGTGAGGTAATTATTACATAAGATTTGAGGCCGAACAATCCTCAATAAAGGAATATAACATTAGAAGAGAGGTTAGGAACGATTCATGCGAGTCGCAAATCCCGAATTTCAGACGTATAAAATGACCAAAATGTCCCTGAAGTTATTTTACTCGTAAAATGAGGATTGTGGGCCCACATATTCTCAAGGGATGTTTTGAGAATAATAAGGGATTGTTTGTGTTATGTGTGTTAATAGAGCGTAAGAATCTCAATTTTGAGTTCCGACGCACGAAAAGACCAAAACGCCCTGGCATTGCTTTAACTCCGATGTGCGTGCCTTGAGCCCGAACCTCACCAAAATGTTTTAAAATGTGTTTTTAAGCCATGATTAACCATTGGTTAAGCTCGGGTGGCCTTGGGCAGTTTTTAAGTGAAAGTACGATTTTGCCCCGCTTTTGGGCGCTTTGCGAATTTCGGGATTTTCGATTCATATACCGAAACCTAAGCAATATTAGGCTCAAATTAAAGCTTATTAAATTCTAAATATTAATCTAGATTCAAAATTATGTATTTAGATTGATTAGAACCCAAAATTGCTCAAAAACACCCAAATTGCTTACTAATTCACTTAAGCCCTTAACCGTAAATTCTCTAAATTACATGAATACCTTGCCTACACCTAAATAATGCATGGAACACACAAATTTCACTTCTTTGGGCTGTAATGCACGAAATTATTGATGCCATTATGCAGCTGAATTATTTCCAAAAGTTGCACTAAAACAAAATGCCAAAATGTCACCATAAGAGACATAATTCCTTAATTTCATACAACTTTGTCTAAAATGATTTTTCCTCCATTATTACTCCTGAAAAATTCTGACAACTACCTCCTCATTTTGGCCAATTAGAAGCCTCAAAATCTTCTATAAATAGGCTTGCTTGAGTGGTCTTGGAATGCTTGGTTCATAACTAGTTTTTAGGAGCACCAAAAACTTTCTTTCTTCCTCCTCTTTGGCTGAATTCTTTCTTCAATTTTTCAAAGAGATTTTGTGTCATTTCACTTCAAGAAATCAAGTTCTCTTCCTCTTCTTCAACTCAGATTAGGTAGGGAGTAGTTTCTAAATTTATTTCTATGCTTTGAGGAGTTGTGTTTTTAGCTCAAAATGATGAAATTATGAATTTACCTTAGCTTTTCATTTTGGTTTTCCTCTTCTTCTTTTTTCTTTAACCAATTCAGGCCATATGGCCTAGGTGGAACTAAGATGATGGCTTGATGATGAGGACCTTGAGGGTGGGTTGTAAATCCATCACAAGTTAGGTCTCTAAAGCTTGAAAATTCCACTTGATGCAAAACCTTAAAGAATAATGCTTTATGATGCTAAAACAAAGATTTTTAGTTTAGAACTTGAAAGATGTATTTTTTTTCCCTTTTATGTTTTATTTCTTGTTAAGATATGTATTGGGTTGAATTTATAATTCTTTTAAAGTCTTGAAGGAGCTCTAGTAAAGAAACAAAATGAATTTGCATCCATGATTAAGTTTATGCTTTGCATAACCATGTTTACCTTCTATGTCATCACTAAATTTTCAAGAATGAATAAATGAACTTGCATTTCTCATGTTTAAATTCCAAGCTTGTATTTCATGTTTATGTTTCAAGTCATCACTTAATCTTTCAAGATAATTAAGAGGTTGCATCTCATATTTAATTTATGCTCTCACTATATTTTATAATGGCTAAAAGAATCAACGCATGACATGTTTATTTTATGCCATCACCTAAAGATCCTAGAGCTTAAAGACTTGCCCATGTATCACAAGCAAAGAAATATGATTATTGGAGTTAAAGAATTTATTCTTTAAAAAGTCTTGAGATTGGAGCTTAAAAAGATGTAATAATAATTCTCTTCTCCCTCTCTGCGGTCTGTGCGGACTACACCGCTCCGGTTTCTTAATATTCTCTTCTCCCTCTATCGTCGTATGCGGACTACCGCCGCTCCGGTTTCTTAATATTCTCTTCTCCCTCTAGTCGGTCTGTGCGGATTACCGCCGCTCCATTTTCTTGTATCATGTTTATATTTCAAGTTCTTGCATCATGTTTAATTTTCAAGTCATCACCTTAAATCTTAAAGATAAAGAAATGGAATTGCATATCATGTTTATAATTCCAAGCTATCACCTTATAAAGATAAGATTAAAATAAGGTTGCATAGCATGTTTATAATTCTAAGATGTCACCTAAATCTCTAAAGCTCAAGACTTACTCCTTTTATCTTAAGTGAGAATTTTAATTGTGAAGATCCTCCCAAATTTGACAAAAGAACTAGTTTCTAAATGAGTTTTAAGGCTTTGCAAGGATTTTACGGGGAACTAGTATTTTATATGCACTTAAAATATGATTCTATGTAATTGCATGAGGTTCATGATTCGCCACTGATCTGAGTTTAGTATCAATGTGTGATAATGATTTGATATGATTGAAGTTGTGATAATTATGGTTTATTGTTAAGAGAATGATTCATAATTGGTTTAGTAACTAATTAGTTCTATAATTGATAATTCTATGTAAGGATTGGATGCTTATTAAGTACTTGATATCATTGAATGATTTCTGACTTGCATGTTATAGTTGCTGTTGCAAATAATAAGAATGCTTATACATGAAATGTTCTTATGTAAAATTCACCTTTGTTGCTAGAAGAAAGTGTATCATTGTAAAAGTGTAATTTGGAAAGGTTACGGCTAAGGAAAGACTTGGTATTTAAGCGTGTCCATTGTGACCCACCTCTCTTTCCCGGGAATCTCCCATATGCATGATTACAGTTGATATATATTATTCTAGCTTAAGACTATAAATGAGAAAATGTTATGATGTTTATGAATTGTATTATGATATAACATGCAAAGATTTAATGGTGACTTAAACTTATAAGAAAATGATCCTTTGGAACCATCAGACTATAGGTGGTGAAAAGGTGATTTTAGCCCCCTAACCCGTTCTCTCAAAAGGGTAGAGTCGGGACTTTAGCTTATCAAAAGGGATAAGTATATGCTAGTGACGACTAGTAAAGTATGAGCTCATAACCTAAATTACTCCCAAAAGGGTGGAGTATAGGGTGGCCCAAGGAAAATAATGATGATGATAAGATTTTAAGTCACCTAAGGCACTAAAGAAATGAAATATGTGCCTTTGTGTCCATGTGTAGCTAATATTATATGACGTTCTTTTATGCATGTTATTTTGATAATGATGATGAGGAATATGATGTAATGATAAAGGAAAAGTTCATTGTAAATATGACATGTTAAGAATAAGATGCATTATAAGACCCATGATTAAAAAATTGACGAACCTCGGTTAAGTATTTGTCCGAACTTAAAATGAATCTTTGCATGCTCACTATTTTAGAATAATCCCGAGGTTCCTGGGATCTTTGATGATGACACTGTAGAAGGAGGTACCTTACTGAGAATTCTTTAGCAAGATTCTCACTGCCTTTTCTTTATTTCCGTCATTGACTCCAGATTCAAATGGCGACATTCGTCCTGTTCGTTGATACCCCTACTTGGGAATTCCACTATGATCCGGTGCATCGCTCGTATCATTTTGAAGGGAGGTGTGATTCGTGTTTTTATTTACATAGGTCGTCCATTTGCACATCCTGTCCCTAGTTATCGATTTTCTCCTACTTCTCCCTATGGCGATGAAATGGTTTTCGAACATGCACGTCCACTTGATGAAAGGATGTTACGTTCTTATCCCGCTTCATCTGCTGTCCATGGATTTCCAGAGTATGTTCCGAGACGAGATATTCTCAAACTGATCCTTCAGAGGACACTCCTACTCATGTATATTCGAGAGCTCTGCTCCTACTCCCACACGTGTAAGAGAGGGTAGTGAGGAAACAGCTTGTTCAGCCGAGGTTAGCGAGAAGGCCGTCCATGCGACTGAAACTGGTGCATCTCGTGTGTTCTCTCCCGAGGAGCTCATCGATGGATCGGATTTATTCCCCATTTTCGTGACGGTGGCCATAGAAGGTTCTTAGTAGACTTATGTGTGATCATGCACCCTAGTTTTAGGATAACCTTCCCGCTTATGGAGTTATCTAGTTTAGGGCATGAATTTCCTTAAGTATATTTTCTTTTATGGGTTTGCATAAGATAATGATGTATGAACATAACCCACCCTTTGAGTGAGGTTATTGTATGTAAATATATGCTATAATGTGCTTATGGATGTTATATGATGGAGCCTAAGTGATATGATATGATATATTCTTAAACGTCTTATTATACTCCGCTTACTCGTTCACGTTGTACTCGGCTCACGTTTTCAATTATGTGTATAAAAAAAAAAAAAAAAAAGGCTCGTAATTTCACTAAGTATTTTCAAATTATGAAGAAAGAACCAAAGCAAGGAGTAAAGTCTAGTCATTAATCAGATTCAACCTAGGTGTATCCGGTTAATTACTAGGTGTTACATTTTGGTATCGTGAGCGCTCGATTCTCATGGAGCCCGAGGATCGACTAGCTATGCTTCTAAAGCATAATACGTTAGTGACGTCATGTGTACATGTTTATCATTAGGATGAGCTTGGGGAGTAGAAATACATGACTATCGTATGTTGAAAGTGCCATGGTAACTTGCTCACTTTGCATGGAATATTGGGCCCGATCACCCCAAAGTGTTGCTTTGCTTTGTGTGTATAGGGACCAATGGCACGCCGACAACAGACTAGGAGCGCGGCACAAAATAATCACGATAACGAGACACCAAGCACTCCGCGACGTAGCAAGGACCATGAGAATGATGATGGAACGAATGGATCAGGATCGTCAAGCCAATATGAATCAGCGACATGAGATTCCCCGAACATGCCTGCTTCGGGAGTTTCGTAAGGCAAACCCACCGGTTTTCAAGGGGACACCGAATCCAAATATTGCGATGAATGGATTCGAATATTGAGAAGGTCTTTGTTTGTAGTCCCATGCTCTGAGGAGCAAAAGGTCACCTTCGCTACTCATATGCTTGAGGGTGATGCCAGGTTTACGGTGGACGGTGTTGAAGACTCCTGGAGACGACCGATGTGGACATTGATTGGGAACTATTCAAGGTCCATTTTTACTAAAAGTACTTTCCAGAGTCGATTAGAAATGCCAAGGGCATTGAATTCATGCAACTTGTCCAGGGAATATGAATGTGGCCCAAGACATCGCCAGATTTGAAGAACTCATTAAGTTCTCAAGAATGTACCAAGGAAATCTGATGAGTAATCGAAATGCATTAAATACGAGTCGTGGTTGAAGGCGGAACTTAATGTGGCGCTTGCACATTTGGAGATTAGGGATTTCTCTACCCTAGTTAACAAATGTCGGATTATTGAAGAAGGTCGAGAAAACTAAACACCCCAAAGTCGATAATATTACCAAAAAGTTGACACCTCAAGGTCGTTAGTTCAAGAGGCGTAATCGACCTCCATTCCCTCAATCAAGACCACAAGGGACACAAAGAAATTTTCAACAAGGAAGGCCAAACAACAACAATCGCTATAATAACAACCGCTACAACAATAACCCCAGTAACAATCACAACAACAACAATAACAACAATAAAGGAAAGCACCACAAAGAGGTCCAAAGAAGTACCTCCACGGCTGCGCCATCCATGGAATGTCCCAAGGGCGACAAGAATCATGGGAGCATGCCATGTCGAGCCCGAACAAACGTGTGCTATCGGTGTGGAAAACCAGGTCATTACTCCCGAGAATGCACGGAAAGGAACCCGCCAACCCCCAATCCCAAGCCGCAATACCAGGGAAGGGTATTTACTGTTAATGCTGAAGAAACAACGAAGTCACGAAATCTCGTGGAAGGTAAGGGTAATATGCATGGTAAAGACTTAATTGTACTATATGATTCTGGCGCTTCTCATTCTTTTATCTCCCATTCATGTGTTAAAAGCCTTAATTTACCTATGACTGAGCTTCCTTTTGACCTTATTGTTTCTACCCCGACTCGAAAACCCGTTAGGACTTGTAAATGTTGTTTAGATTGTAGTTTTATTATAGATAATAGATCCTTTGTTTTAGATCTTATTTGCTTACCCATGCGAGGTTTAGATGTGATTCTTGGCATGGATTGGCTTGAGGCCAACCGTGTACTGTTAAACTGTTATGAGAAAACCATCACTTTTCTTCCTATTCCTATTGAACCTAAGAAACCCATAAGTCTTTACATAACTGCTGTGGAAATGGACTGTGGTAAGGGTGAGAGTAAAGGTTACATTTTCTTAGCCGCTAGTGATGTAGACTTTGAGCAAAGTATCGATGAGATACCAATAGTAAGAAATTATCCCGAAGTATTTCCAGATGAGATACCAGAGTTTCCCCCCAAGAGAGAGATAGAATTTTCCATAGAGTTGCTTTCCAAAAGGGACCTATATCCATAGCCCCATACAGGATGTCCCCATTAGAATTGACCGAGTTAAAAACTCAATTGGAAGATTTATTGGAGAAAAAGTTTGTTAGGCCTAGTGCATCACCTTGCGGAGCCCCTGTGTTGTTTGTAAAGAAAAAGGATGGGAGTATGAGGATGTGTGTAGATTATAGGCGTTGAATAAAGTAACGGTGAAAAACAAGTATCCTCTCGCCTAGGATCGATGATTTGATGGACCAACCGAAAGGTGCGGTAGTGTTTTCTAAGATAGATTTGAGGTCGGGCTACCATCAAATTAGAGTGAGAGATGAAGACATACCTAAAACGGCTCTTTCGTGACTCGGTACCGCCATTTTGAGTTTGCAGTAATGTCCTTTGGGTTAACCAATGCTCCAGCTATTTTTATGGATTACATGAATAGGATCTTTCGACCCTATTTAGATCAGTTTGTAGTTGTCTTTATAGATGACATTCTCATATATTCTAAGACCCATGAAGAGCATGAATGCCACCTAACCATAGTACTAGAGATCTTGAAGGAAAAGAAACTATATGCCAAGATTTCCAAGTGTGAGTTTTGGTTGGATAAGGTGCAATTTTAGGGCATGTAGTATCTAAGAAAGGAATTGTCAGAGAGATCCTAGTAAGGTAGAAGCGGTAGTAACCGGGAAAGACCAACCACCAGAATCAAGTAAGGAGCGTTTTGGGTTTAGCCGGTTATTACCGTCGATTTATCAAGGGATTTTCCCAGATTTCCCTACCTTTGACCAAGATGACTAGGAAGAACACCCCTTTTTCATGGACCCCGGAGTGTGAAAAGAGCTTTCAAGAGTTAAAACACAAGCTAACCTCGACCCCTGTTTTAGTGTTACCCGACCCCAATGTGCCTTTCGAGGTGTATTGTGATGCTTCGGAAAAGGGTTTAGGTTGTGTATTGATGCAAGATAGGCAAGTGGTGGCCTATGCATCAAGACAACTCAAGCCACATGAGGCAAACTACCCTACCCATGACCTTGAGTTAGCTGCTGTCGTGTTTGCTCTAAA
Organism: Dalbergia cochinchinensis; assembly: GCA_031216125.1. Taxonomy (NCBI): domain Eukaryota; kingdom Viridiplantae; phylum Streptophyta; class Magnoliopsida; order Fabales; family Fabaceae; genus Dalbergia; species Dalbergia cochinchinensis. The sequence goes on from CM062371.1 coordinate 30,639,483, forward strand.
GATTTGGAGACACCATTTATATGGAGTTAAGTTTGAGGTGTTTTCCGATCACAAGAGTTTGAAATATCTCTTTGATCAAAAAGAGCTAAACATGAGGCAAAGGCGATGGATGGAGTTCTTGAAAGATTATGATTTTGGATTGAACTACCATCCTGGTAAAGCTAATGTAGTAGCCGATGCTTTGAGTAGGAAGTCCTTACAAGTGTCCCGTTTGATGGTGAAGGAGGTTGAATTGATTGAGCAATTTAGGGACTTAAACCTAGGAATGACTTTGACCACTAAGGGCATCAGAGCTTGTCATCTTAGAGTGACAAGTGAGTTCAAAGAAAGGATTGTTCAAGCTCAAGGGGACGATCTTTGAGTTTCAAGAGACTTTAAAGGCAAGAAGGCGGGAAAGTTGATAGGTTTTACCCAAGGAATGGACGATTTGTGGAGGTTTAAAGGTCGAATATGTGTACTGCTAGTGGTGGCCTCCGAAAGGATATTTTGGAGGAAGCCCATAAGAGCTATTTTACCCTTCATCCTGGTGCCACCAAGATGTATCAAGATTTGAAGAAGATGTTCGGTGGCCTGGAATGAAGAAAGATGTGTGCACATGGGTGAGTAAGTGCTTGGTGTGTCAAAAGGTTAAGATTGAACACCAAAAACCCTTCGAATGCTGCAACCTCTGTCGATCCCTCGAGTGGAAGTGGGATAGTATCTCCATGGATTTTGTGACTGGATTACCAAGGACCCAAAGGAATCATGATACCATATGGGTAATCGTGGATCGATTGACAAAGTCAGCCCACTTTTACCTATTAAGGTGACTTATTCCTTGGATAGGTTAGCACAATTATATATTCAGGAGATAGTGAGGTTACATGGGGTGCCGCCGACGATAATCCCGCACCGAGACCCGCGATTTACGTCGCGATTTTGGGGAGCCTTTCAAAAGGCATTTGGTTCAAAGTTGTGTCTAAGGACGACCTATCACCCCAAACAGACGGTCAATCTGAAAGAACTATCCAAACCTTGGAGGATATGTTAAGGGCATGTGTTTTAGATCAAAGGGAAGTTGGGATAAGTACTGCCACTTATTGAATTTGCATATAACAACGCTTATCATGCAAGTATCGGTATGGCACCGTATGAGGCCCTCTATGGACGGAAATGTCAATCTCCCTTATGTTGGTATGAACCCGGGAGCAAAGTTTACTTGGACCTCGATATTGTGAGGAAACAACGGAACAAATCAAAAAGATTAGGGATAAGATTCTTCTTGCTCAAAGTCGACGTAAAAACTATGCGGACAAGCGGCTAAAACCGCTAGATTTTCAAGAAGGGGACCACGTGTTCCTAAGGATCACCCCCACCAGGCATAGGCCGAGCAATAAAAGTAAAGAAATTGAGCCCCAGATTTCTTGGTCCGCTTGAAATCCTTACCAAAGTAGGACCTGTAGCTCATCAGTATAGCCCTACCCCGAGTCTATCCAACCTTCATGATGTTTTCCATGTCTCTCGCTTAAGAAAGTATCAATCGACTCCGAGTCATGTACTAGAGCCGTAACATGTACAATTAAGAGATAACCTGACATTTAACTTACTACCCACGAGAATCGTCGATCGAGGAGTTAAGGTTATGGAACAAGGTCAGTACTCTGGTCAAAGTAGCATGGGACAGGTGAAACCAAGAACTTACATGGGAGCTGGAATCAAACATGAAAGCACAATACCTCGAAGTTGTTCTCAGTAACGAATTTCCGGCGAAATTCTTTTAAGGAGGGGAGTAATGTAACGCCTCAATTTTTATCTGTAATTTTCTTGTCATTAGAAATTACTCAATTACCGAATTACCGTAGGTAATTATTACATAAGATTTGAGGCCGAACAATCCTCAATAAAGGAATATAACATTAGAAGAGAGGTTAGGAACGATTCATGCGAGAGTCGCAAATTAATTTCAGACGTATAAAATGACCAAAATGTCCCTGAAGTTATTTTACTCAGAAAATGAGGATTGTGGGCCCCACATATTCTCAAGGGGATGTTTTGAGAATAATAAGGGATTGTTTGTGTTATGTGTGTTAATAGAGCAGAAGAATCTCAATTTTGAGTTCCGACGCACGAAAAGACCAATACGCCCCTGCGGCTGTTTTAACTCCGATGTGCGTGCCGACTGAGCCCGAACCTCACCAAAATGTTTTAAAATGTGTTTTTAAGCCATGATTAACCATTGGTTAAGCTCGGGTGGCCTTGGGCAGTTTTTAAGTGAAAGTACGATTTTGCCCCTGTTTTTGGGCAGTTTTGCCAATTTCGGGATTTTCGATTCATATACCGAAACCTAAGCAATATTAGGCTCAAATTAAAGCTTATTAAATTCTAAATATTAATCTAGATTCAAAATTATGTATTTAGATTGATTAGAACCCAAAATTGCTCAAAAACACCCAAATTGCTTACTAATTCACTTAAGCCCTTAACCGTAAATTCTCTAAATTACATGAATACCTTGCCTACACCTAAATAATGCATGGAACACACAAATTTCACTTCTTTGGGCTGTAATGCACGAAATTATTGATGCCATTATGCAGCTGAATTATTTCCAAAAGTTGCACTAAAACAAAATGCCAAAATGTCACCATAAGAGACATAATTCCTTAATTTCATACAACTTTGTCTAAAATGATTTTTCCTCCATTATTACTCCTGAAAAATTCTGACAACTACCTCCTCATTTTGGCCAATTAGAAGCCTCAAAATCTTCTATAAATAGGCTTGCTTGAGTGGTCTTGGAATGCTTGGTTCATAACTAGTTTTTAGGAGCACCAAAACTTTCTTTCTTCCTCCTCTTTGGCTGAATTCTTTCTTCAATTTTTCAAAGAGATTTTGTGTCATTTCACTTCAAGAAATCAAGTTCTCTTCCTCTTCTTCAACTCAGATTAGGTAGGGAGTAGTTTCTAAATTTATTTCTATGCTTTGAGGAGTTGTGTTTTTAGCTCAAAATGATGAAATTATGAATTTACCTTAGCTTTTCATTTTGGTTTTCCTCTTCTTTTTTTTCTTTAACCAATTCAGGCCATATGGCCTAGGTGGAACTAAGATGATGGCTTGATGATGAGGACCTTGAGGGTGGGTTGTAAATCCATCACAAGTTAGGTCTCTAAAGCTTGAAAATTCCACTTGATGCAAAACCTTAAAGAATAATGCTTTATGATGCTAAAACAAAGATTTTTAGTTTAGAACTTGAAAGATGTATTTTTTTTTTCCTTTTATGTTTTATTTCTTGTTAAGATATGTATTGGGTTGAATTTATAATTCTTTTAAAGTCTTGAAGGAGCTCTAGTAAAGAAACAAAATGAATTTGCATCCATGATTAAGTTTATGCTTTGCATAACCATGTTTACCTTCTATGTCATCACTAAATTTTCAAGAATGAATAAATGAACTTGCATTTCTCATGTTTAAATTCCAAGCTTGTATTTCATGTTTATGTTTCAAGTCATCACTTAATCTTTCAAGATAATTAAGAGGTTGCATCTCATATTTAATTTATGCTCTCACTATATTTTATAATGGCTAAAAGAATCAACGCATGACATGTTTATTTTATGCCATCACCTAAAGATCCTAGAGCTTAAAGACTTGCCCATGTATCACAAGCAAAGAAATATGATTATTGGAGTTAAAGAATTTATTCTTTAAAAAGTCTTGAGATTGGAGCTTAAAAAGATGTAATAATAATTCTCTTCTCCCTCTATCGGTCTGTGCGGACTACCGCCCGGTTTCTTAATATTCTCTTCTCCCTCTACTGGTTCTGTGCGGACTACCGCCGCTCCGGTTTCTTAATATTCTCTTCTCCTCTATCGTCCTGTATGGATTACCGCGGCTCCACTTTCATGTATCATGTTTATATTTCAAGTTCTTGCATCATGTTTAATTTTCAAGTCATCACCTTAAATCTTAAAGATAAAGAAATGGAATTGCATATCATGTTTATAATTCCAAGCTATCACCTTATAAAGATAAGATTAAAATAAGGTTGCATAGCATGTTTATAATTCTAAGATGTCACCTAAATCTCTAAAGCTCAAGACTTACTCCTTTTATCTTAAGTGAGAATTTTAATTGTGAAGATCCTCCCAAATTTGACAAAAGAACTAGTTTCTAAATGAGTTTTAAGGCTTTGCAAGGATTATACTGGGGAACTAGTATTTTATATGCACTTAAAATATGATTCTATGTAATTGCATGAGGTTCATGATTCGCCACTGATCTGAGTTTAGTATCAATGTGTGATAATGATTTGATATGATTGAAGTTGTGATAATTATGGTTTATTGTTAAGAGAATGATTCATAATTGGTTTAGTAACTAATTAGTTCTATAATTGATAATTCTATGTAAGGATTGGATGCTTATTAAGTACTTGATATCATTGAATGATTTCCTGACTTGCATGTTATAGTTGCTGTTGCAAATAATAAGAATGCTTATACATGAAATGTTCTTATGTAAAATTCACCTTTGTTGCTAGAAGAAAGTGTATCATTGTAAAAGTGTAATTTGGAAAGGTTCGCTAAGGAAAGACTTGGTATTTAAGCGTGTTCATTGTGACCCACCTCTGCTTCCTGGGAATCTCCCATATGCATGATTACAGTTGATATATATTATTCTAGCTTAAGACTATAAATGAGAAAATGTTATGATGTTTATGAATTGTATTATGATATAACATGCAAAGATTTAATGGTGACTTAAACTTATAAGAAAATGATCCTTTGGAACCATCGACTATAGGTGGTGAAAAGGTGATTTTAGCCCCTAACCCGTTCTCTCAAAAGGGTAGAGTCGGGACTTTAGCTTATCAAAAGGGATAAGTATATGCTAGTGACGACTAGTAAAGTATGAGCTCATAACCTAAATTACTCCCAAAAGGGTGGAGTATAGGGTGGCCCAAGGAAAATAATGATGATGATAAGATTTTAAGTCACCTAAGGCACTAAAGAAATGAAATATGTGCACTGTGTCCATGTGTAGCTAATATTATATGACGTTCTTTTATGCATGTTATTTTGATAATGATGATGAGGAATATGATGTAATGATAAAGGAAAAGTTCATTGTAAATATGACATGTTAAGAATAAGATGCATTATAAGACGCATGATTAAAAATTGACGAACCTCGGTTAAGTATTTGTCCGAACTTAAAATGAATCTTTGCATGCTCACTATTTTAGAATAATCCCGAGGTTCCTGGGATCTTTGATGATGACACTGTGAGAAGGAGGTACCTTATTGAGAATTCTTTAGCAAGATTCTCACTCCCTTTTCTTTATTTCCGTCATTGTCTCCAGATTCAAATGGCGACATTCGTCCTGTTCGTTGATACCCCTACTTGGGAATTCCACTATGATCCGGTGCATCGCTCGTATCATTTTGAAGGGAGGTGCGCAGTTCGTGTTTTTATTTACATAGGTCGTCCATTTGCACATCCTGTCCCTAGTTATCGATTTTCTCCTACTTCTCCCTATGGCGATGAAATGGTTTTCGAACATGCACGTCCACTTGATGAAAGGATGTTACGTTCTTATCCCGCTTCATCTGCTGTCCATGGATTTCCAGAGTATGTTCCTGAGACGAGATATTCTGAAATTGATCCTTCAGAGGACACTCCTACTCATGTATATTCTGAGAGCTCTGCTCCTACTCCCACACGTGTAAGAGAGGGTAGTGAGGAAACAGTTGTTCAGCCGAGGTTAGCGAGAAGGCCGTCCATGCGACCCCAGCCTGGTGCATCTCGTGTGTTCCCTCCCGAGGGAGCTCATCAGTGGATCGGATTTATTCCCCCATTTTCAGGACAGTGGCCATAGAAGGTTCTTAGTAGACTTATGTGTGATCATGCACCCTAGTTTTAGGATAACCTTCCCGGCTTATGGAGTTATCTAGTTTAGGGGCATGAATTTCCTTAAGTATATTTTCTTTTATGGGTTTGCATAAGATAATGATGTATGAACATAACCCACCCTTTGAGTGAGGTTATTGTATGTAAATATATGCTATAATGTGCTTATGGATGTTATATGATGGAGCCTAAGTGATATGATATGATATATTCTTAAACGTCTTATTATACTCCGCTTACTGCTCACGTTGTACTCGGCTCACGTTTTCAATTATGTGTATAAAAAAAAAAAAAAAAGGCTCGTAATTTCACTAAGTATTTTCAAATTATGAAGAAAGAACCAAAGCAAGGAGTAAAGTCTAGTCATTAATCAGATTCAACCTAGGTGTATCTGGTTAATTACTAGGGTGTTACACAGCTTCCTCCATCAATAATTAAAGAACAAACTTTCCCTTCGATGAGACACCTTGTGTGGAAAATATTTTCCCTTTAGCTTTCATCCAAGTCCTTTGCTTGACTTCCTAACAACCTCCTTACCATGAATAAATCTCTTTCAGGTGCAATTTCCACATCATACTCTTCCTCACTTTGTGGAGCAGATTCTGAAGATGATTCACTAGTGATTTCCCTATCTCCTTAAGCAACATAGTCTTCTTGGTTGGACACTTTGAAGCTATGTGACCTCTTCCCAAACACTTGAAACATTTTATCTCATCACTCCTTGTCTTTTTGGGGGTCTCATTGGACTTAAATTGAGTCCTTTGAGGTGCAGTTATGGTATTGTTAGAAGAAGTACCTCTCTTCCTCTTATTTCTTTCCTTACAATTTGAAGAATTAAATTAGAAGAACTTCTCCTCATAGTACTTTCTCTCTTAAGTTGCTGTTTGACTTTGGTAGCTTGATGTACTAAGTCCTCCAACTCTACATAATTTTCTAGCTTAACCAAATCTTTAATGTCATAATTCCGCCTATTCAAAAATCGTGCCATTGTAGCCTCCCTACCTTCATTCACATTGGCTCTAATGAAAAACACCTCCATCTCATTGTAATATTCATCAACTCCTACTACCTTGTGTGAGTCTTTAGAGCTTGTTATGAAGGTCCTTATGATAATAGGAAAGGACAAATCTCCTTTTCTCAACCTTTTCATTTTAACCCAGGTATCCACCAAAGGTTCTTCATATTTAAATTACTCTTTTTATAATTGGTCCCACCAAATAAGAGCATATTCTGTGAACTCTATGGCTGCCACCTTACTTTCTTTTCTTCAACATAATTGTGGCATTGAAAGAACTGCTCAATTTTCATCTCCCAGTCAAGACAAGCCTTTGGATCACTCTTCCCTTTGAAAGGTGGGATATTAAGCTTCACTCACTCAATTCAGTTCTCTCTAGCATCACCCTCATTATCTCTTCTCCTCCTTCCATCAACCCTCCATCACCATCATGATGCCCTTGATTTTGTAACCGCTCAACTTTCTCATATAACTCCTCTCTGTATGCTCCCTTACCATCCGTTGCATTTGAGCTGAAATAGCCTCCACTAACAATCGATTGTTTCCTTGATGAGGAAGGGTACCATCACCACCTATTCCTACCATACCTCAAGTAAAAAAAGAAATGAAAGCAATAGGACCTCACTACACTTCTCATGTGTTTACACACTTAGAGATGTATCACTTATATTTGTTGCTCTTTAATAGGCTTTTGTGTAAAGTTCTCTCTTGCCTTTTACCACTCAAGTGCTCTTGTAGGCTCTTAAAGGGAATCATAGGTCAATTCAAAGAGAAACTCCAACAACACCAATGTTAAATCACAAAACAATAAGAGGTCAAACAAAAGAAGACTCTAAAACAAAACTTCTAAGATCCAAAATAGACAAGCAAGAAAAACTAAACAAGGATAAGCACACTTAAATCAGAGGCCCAACAAGACAAGAACAAGCTAAAGGTTTGAAGAACAAAAGAAACAAGCCACTGCTCTAACCCTTTTCTTTTTCTTTTTTTCCAATTCTTTTTTCTTCTTTTTTTCAGTATGTTCTTGATGATTGTAGATGAACAGACCAAATGGAACCACTTCACAACAAGCACATACTTAACAACTAAACATCAAACTAACAAAGCCTAGAAAGATTAAAATGAAAAATTCCCAAGAATATTAAGAACACATGATGAACATTTTGCATCTTTTTTGTTTTTGACTCACTGATCCAATGTAACATCAAACAAAGACAAAAATGGAAATTAGAAGAACATCACAAAATTAAGCAAAAAAATGAATCAAATAAAGACTCAAAAAAACAAATCACAGGGTTGCACTAGACTGAGCTCGTATAAAAAAATGCATTGTATCTCAAGCTAGAAAATTCAGATTGCAATGATTCCAAAATGAGATTAAAGATGAGACTTTGAAATTCAGAAATGACCCAAGCAACACTGAAATATGATAGTAAAACTCTAGATATGAACCAAAGAAAACTGACCAATTTTTTAACTCGAAGAACTTAGCTCTGATTACCACATGTTACATGCTAGAATAGAAGTGATGAGGAATGGAATTGGTTGGAGGCACCACAATCAATAATGATTGATAAGCTAAGGGAGATTGCCGCAAGAACAATTAGATACTCTTGATAAGACCTAGGGTTCCAGCAAAAACCAAAGAGACACTCTTACCAAAAAGGTATTCTGATATAAATTTATCAAAAATCTCCTCCCATAAGGTGTTTTCAAGGTTTATAAAATAAACTAATGTTTAGCAAGTGGGGTGCAACATTTAGCCCAAAATTAAAACATAAACTCATTAAAAAAATGAGAAAAGTTTGAATAACTAGAAATAAGTGATGGGTTGTACAAAAATTAACAAGCCCAATTACATTATTACTAACTTAAAATGAAATTGGATCAGCCACGTGAACACAATGGACTAGTCTTGGGTTTTTATCTTCTTGAATGGGCTTTGCCTCAAACAAACTTGAAATCATTTGGCCCAAAGCTTCCTTAGCTCTCTTTGATTTGGATCTAGTCATTGGTCCACCAAGTCCTTTAAAAGGATCTCCTCTTTGCCTTTTCTTGTTTGAGTCTAATTTATCTTCCATGATCACATCAATCTTCAACTGACAATAGCTAGATCGAATATTGATATTGGAAAAACATGTTGTCCCTTGAAGCTAATTGAATACGTCATCAATGCATAATAAAGGGTACTGGTTCTTGATCGTCACCATATTCAGCTGACTATAATCTATACACATTATCCTCAAATCATTCTTCTTCTTAACAAAACACAAGTACCCTATGAAAAGGTACTTGTTTAGATAAACCATTTCTCCGTCAGCTCCTATAATTGCCCTTTAAACTCTTTTAGCTGAGTAGGGCCATATGATATTGGGGTATATAAATGAGCCTAACTCCTGGCTCAAGCTCTATTCCAAACTATATTTCCCTCTCCGATGGCATTCCTGGCAAATCATATAGAAACTCGTTAGCCATTGGAACCGTGCCCAAACTTGGTGTCTTCGCCTCTTCATTCCTGACTGCAGCTAAAAATCTGCAACTTCCTCTATCCATCAATCGCAGTGCGCTCGTAGTTAATATCAAATTTGTTGGTATTGAACACATTATACCTAGAAACTCTCTTGGCTCAACACCTAGGACTTTGAATCTAACTTTCTTACTATAATAGTGAACAATAGCATGGAATGGGGTTAATCAATCCATACCAAGAATAATGTTAAAGTCAAACATGTCCAATATTATTAAATTTACTAGTGTTTCCATGCCACCAACTTTGACCCTACACAATCTATATAATGTCTGAACAAGAAAAGGCTCTTCTGAAGGTACCCAACTAGGAATGACTTTAGGGAATCTCATAAACCATTCGATAAAGAATGGGGATACATAGGAGTAAGTGGACTTCGAGTCAAACAATGCCATAGCATTAAAGGAACAATTATTGTTATATATGTTATTACTTCATTTGACACATCTTTAACTTGATGGGTGTCAGAGCAACCAAGTGAGGCTGTTCCCCACTACCCTATCCTCTACCACCTACACGTCTGCAACCAAGGCCCTTGCCCCCTACTCCACAACTTGCTGGAGTGATAGAGCCACCCTAAATTATCGACTTGAGAGACTGAACTAACATGGAAAAGTTAGCTGACCTCGACTGGAAGCTCCTCGAAGCATAGGACAATCTCTGTGCTTGTAGCCTAGTTACCTACACCCAAAACATACCGAAGAACTTGATAACCACTGACCCAGATGTCTTCTCTCTCAAGTTTGGCACACTGGATATGTCTGCCATGAACTTTGTCTAGTGTACTGACTACCACCTTTACACTAAATCTGTGATCCAAATGGGCATGCTGGGATGGGCTTTGAGAGGTTGGCCCTTCCCTTACTCAAACCTACTCTACTCGAGAAAGAGCCATGAAACTTAGCCTTGTTAGCCTCTAACATCACCTTACGCTCTAGTAATACACACTCAAGATCAATCGATGTATCCACAACCTGAGCATAATCCATGGTCCCTATGTTGGCTTGAAAACTGAGAAATATGTCCTTAGGCAAACCCTGAACAAAACGTCCAAATAGGTGAAGCCCTCATCATACTCTATAATAGACATGCTGGAGTCAACCAAAGCTTCAAAAGCTCCTCTATCATCTGAGCCTGCCAAATCTCTGATAAGAATCTCTACATGAAGGCTTTCTTGAACTGCTCCTAAGAGGGAGGGCCAGAGGTCCCTTTCCTGTATCGAAACTCCTAACACCACAACTTAGCTTGGGCTCCTAGCTGGAAGATAGTTAGCTCTTGTAAGTAGAAAAGCACATGAGAAGGGGGTTGAACCTACATCTAGTTCTAAAAAATTGTTGAGTTCTACTAAAAACATTTCTCAAACCAGAGAAAGTGATGAGAATTCAACTAAGGCCAACAATGTTAAAGATCAATTACAATGCATGGATGGACTAATGACTAGAGCTAGAGCAAAAGGCTAAACGAAGCTTTGCAAGGCCTAGTCATGGAACCAAAGGCCAAGAGTAATCCAGTTGAGCATGAGCTCCCAAAATGGACCACTTTTGTTCAGTTTGAAAAATAGCCAAGTCCAACATGAAGGAAGATGAAGCCCAATTCAAGTGATCAAGTTGCAAACAGATTAAGCTGGAATAATTAGTTTAAGTTAGGTATAATTTGCCTTATTTTCGTGTAATTTTCGTGCACCTTTTAATGTCTCCAATTTCAAAAGCTTTTTAGCTATTTTCAAGTCAGTTTTAAGTCTTTTAAGAGTTCCTAGGCCATTATGATAGATAGTGGGTGAATTACTTATATTTTCAATGATAGTGGGAATTTAATGCTTAGAGGATTGTGTAGAGGCTGCAACTTAATATTTCTATAGTCCACTTAAGATTATAAATAGAAACACAATGTAAAACACAAGTAGGTTATGAATATATTTCTTTTGAGTTTTCTCCCATTGCGAGAACTTCACTTTTGTTCTTGGGCAAAGAACTAAATCTGATCTTATCAAGGAAACTTTTTGTGCTGTACATGGTATTCTTGTACCAAAGAAATATGGATCATGGAGGATATGTTCGGATTGCAAAGCTATCAACAAAATCACCGTAAAGTATAGACATCCAGTTCCTAGATTGGATGATATGCTTGATGAATTGCATGGTTCTTGCTATCCAAAATCGATTTGAAAAGTGGTTATCATCAAATTAGGATGAAAGAAAGGGATGACTGGAAAACTGCATTCAAAACTAAGTATGGATTGTATGAATGGCTAGTTATGTCTTTTAATTTAACCAATGTTCCTAGTACTTTCCTTGGAAAATTTGTTGTTGTTTATTTTGATGATATCCTCATCTATAGCAAGAGCTTAGGTGAACATCTTGAACACTTGAGAAGTGTCTTGCTTGCATTGAGAGAAAAGAGATTGTATGCTAATATGAAAAAAATGTTCTTTTTTCACTCAACAAGAAAATTTTCTTAGATTTATTGTTAGTTCAAGAGGTGTAGAAGTGGATGAACGAAAAGTAAGGGCAATTAAAGAATGGCCTACACCTAAAAATCTGAGTGATGTAAGAAGTTTTCATAGGTTAGCTAACTTCTATAGGAGGTTTGTCAAAGACTTTAGTACACTAGCTGCACCATTAACTGAGGTTGTCAAGAAAAATGTGGGATTCAAATGGGAAAAGGAGCAATAGGCAGCCTTCAATACCCTTAAGGAGAGGTTGAGTAATGCACCATTATCTATTTTGCCTGATTTCACTAAATCTTTTGAAATTCAATGTGATGCTTCAGGTATAGGTATTGGTGCTGTTTTGATGTAAGAAGGGCGATCCGTTACTTATTTCAGTGAGAAATTAAGTGGCGCTAAGTTTAATTATGCCACATATGACAAAGAATTGTATGCCTTAGTGAGAACCTTGTAGACATTGCAATACTATCTTTTGCCAAAAGTATTCGTGGTGAATACTAATCATGAATCCTTGAAACTTATAAAAGGACAAGGAAAGGTAAACAAAATACATGGTAAGTGGATTGATTTTCTGGAACAATTCCCTTATGTGATCAAATACAAGCAAGAGAAAAAATGTGGTTACTGATGCACTTTCTAGGAGGTATGTACTTCTTTCTACTTTAGATGCAAAATTGCTTGGTTTTGAGCATTTGAAAGACTTGTACACAACTGATTTTGATTTTGCACAATTGTATATAGCTTGTGAAAAAGGGGCAGAAAAGGATTTCTTTAGGCATGATGGTTATTTGTTTAAGGGAGATAGACTTTGTGTGCCTAATTGCTCCTTGCATGAATCGTTTATTATAAAGGCTCATGGAAGGGGGGTTTGATGGGTCATTTTGGGGTTAGTAAGCTTTAAGTTTCTTGGTTGAACATTTCTTTTGGCCTCAAATGAAAAAACATATAGAATAAATTTGTGGTAATTGTGTTACTTGCTAAAAGGTCAAGTCCAAAGTTAATACTCATGGTTTGTATATTCCATTACTAATTCCTAATTCTCCTTGGACTGACTTCTCTATGGATTTTGTGTTAGGATTGCCTTGGACCAAAAGAGGCAAATATTCTATTTTTATTGTTATGGACAGGTTTTTCAAAGATAAAACACTTCATAGCTTGCCATAAAATGGATGATGCCACTCAAATTGTTGAATTGTTCTTCAAAGCAGTGGTGAGATTGCATGGCATGCGAAGAAGCATTATCTCCGACCGTGACATCAAATTCTTAAGTCACTTTTGGAGGACCTAATGGAACAAGTTAGGAACCAAGCTCCTTTTCTCTAGAACCTGTCATCCACAAATTGATGGACAAGTTGAAGTAGTGAATAGAACACTCTCAACTTTGTTAAGGGCTGTGATTAGTAAGAATATAAAGTCTTTGGAAGAATTTTTGCCTCATGTAGAATTTACTTACAATAGGGCAACACACTCTACTACTAATCGCTCTCCTTTTGAAGTGGTCTATGGTTTCAATCATTTGACTCCATTAGATTTAATAATCCCTTTGCCAATGAGAGAGCAAGTAATCTAGATGGCAAAAAGAAGGCTGAATTTGTCCAGCAACTCTACGAGAAAGTGAAACAACAAATTGTGAAGAAAACATGGTAGTATGCTCACCAAGCCAACAAAGGGCGCAAGAAGTGACTTTTGAGCCAAAAGATTAGGCTTGGGTTCACATGAGGAAGGAGAGGTTTCTTGTCCAAAGGCGTTCCAAGCTACAACCAAGATGGACCTTTTCAAGTGATTGAAAAGATCAATGACAATACATACAAGCTTGATCTTCCAGGTTAGTATCAAGTTAGTACTACTTTTAATGTGACTGATTTGTCTTTGTTTAATGCAAATGATGAGCTTGATTCGAGGACAAATCCTTTTCAAGAGGGAGGGAACGATGAGAATTCAACCAAGGCTAACAATGTTCAAGATCAATTACAATGCATGGATTGACCAACGACTAAAGCTAGAGAAAAAAGGCTAAAGAATCGTTACAATGCCTAGTCATCAAAGTAAAGACCAAGAGCAATCTAGTTGAGCACGAGCTCTCAAAATGAACCACTTTTATTCAGTTTGAAGAATAGTCAAGTCCAACATGAAGAAGTCACTTAAAGACCCAAGATGAAGCCTAATTGAAGTGATCAATTTGCAAACAGATTGGGTTGGAATAATTAGTTTAAATTGGGTGTAAGTAGTCTTATTTTCTTATAATTTTTGTGTACTTTTTAATGTCTCCAATTTTGATGAGGACACGACTAGTGACAAGGATAACAAGGCGCTTGGTGAACTTGGAGGTCCAATGACAAGGGCGAGATCTAAGAAGGCTAAAGAGACTCTAAATAAACTTGTGGCAACTTTATGTGAAGCCTCGAGTCTTGGGAAATTGCAGCCCAAGATGGTGAATTGCTTAGTGCAAATTGAAGAAATAGAGGCTTAGTTTTTCTTTTATTTTTTTTGGTACGTGTTAAAATGGGCTGAACATTCTTATTAGTTTACTAATAGTGGTGGGCTGAATTAGAAAACTGATTTTGGACCTTATTATAATGTACATGAGTTAGGTCCGGTTTAAGCAAACTTGGAAAGTGTTGCCCATTATAAAAGGCAAACCCTAACTTTTGGAAGAGAACTTCTCAGAACATTTTTATCTTAAGTGTGAGACTTGCTCTCTCTTGGTTCTTCATAGAATCTCTGAACTTATCAAGGGTGCTCATCCTTGTGGCATTCCTAGGCTTATCAATCTCTTGATTGTGGCGCCTTGTTCTTTCTTTTCTGTTCTTTTTAGGATTTACGTTTAATCCAAAATGTCCGTTAACCCTTGTCCATATATCTCAAGATATACGAATCAGATTTCGGTGATTCTTGAGCCTAAATTGTGTTTCAGAACGTGAGTTTTCTTCTTGTTTTCGAATCGTCCAATTCCAAGACCTGTAACACGAGATACGAGGTAGAGTTAACTTTGTAGTGAACCTGCGTTTCCCAACCTTGGTAGATCCGTGTCGCATGATTCATGGAGTTTGGATCATATCAAATTTCATAAACATTTTAATTATTTTCAAGTCATTTTTAAGCATTTCCTAGGCCATTATGATAGATAGTGGGTGAATTACTTGTGTTTCTAATGATAGTAGGAATTTAATGCTTAATGAATTGTGTAGAGGCTACAACTCAATGTTTCTATAGTCCACTTAAGATTATAAATAGGAACACAATGTAAAACACAAGTAGATTATGAATAGATTTCTTTTGAGTTTTCTCCCATTGTGAGAACTTCCCTTTTTGTTCTTGGGCAAAGAATTAAATCTGATCTTATCAAGGCAACTTGTGGTGATCAAACCAAGACTTATCACTCACATACTCATCTTATCTTGCATATGGCATCTGTATCTTTCTGATTAAACACAAACAAACTCAAACACAACCTTAAACTCCAACCTGAAAGAGCAAGGTAATCCAGGTTTATAGTATTTGTTTATTCAAGCCATTCAACTCAAAGCAACCTAAATCATATCAAAAAGTTGCATAGTCGTTGCGGTAGTCTTCCCAAGCTTTTACCTGTGATTAGTAGCTAACTCTACTATCACAAATTAGTCTTTAATCAGTCTCTCCAAGCTAAACCGTGAACAGCAAGTACACTTTGTTGTCACAACTGAGTAGTCTTTTAACCAGCCTCTCCAAGCTAAACTCGTGACTAGCAGATCTCACTACTGTCACGTTACATATAGTCTTTGACTAGCCTCTCCAAGCTAACTCACAGTGATCCCTGATTGATCAAGGTTATAAACATTTGTGTTTGGGTTCATCACTCAAACTAACCTACACTCAAGTTTTCATAAGATACACAGTAACAGACCTGGAAAATTTGAATGACTTCTTTCTATGATTCTTACTAAGAATAACGTATGATATACTAAGAACATAGAAAAAAGATTTTTAACAAACAACGAACTTATTACAAGATGTAATAAAACTTTACAGAAAAGATGAGGAGGAAAACTTTCAGTGTTTCAGCTCTTATGCAACAAAAGTCTCTTTTCTTATAAGCATAGCATCTCTATTTATAGGTGGTCTTCATTTATGACCATTGCCCTTGATTAGTTATCCAAGTGACATATGTTGATCATCTATTTATGTCTTGGAAGTAGTTTAGAGGAGTAGGTTGACACTATAACATCTATTGCAGAAGTCGTTGTATGATAGAGGTTTCTAAGGTCACCTTCAAAAACTACCTTTTGCTTTCTTAACAAGCTTTCTAAACTTCTCCTTCCAAAAGCTGGAGTGGTTGACCATGTTGGCAGATGAGATGTCACATCAGTGTGTAACTACGTTTGACTTTAAATTTGAAAGTCAAATTTTCCCTCCTTTTCTTGCAAAGAACATTGTTTCACTATGAAGTAAACTTTCTGAAATGTGGTATCAATTCCTTGATATATCTTTGATCTCTTAAGACTTCAATTAGAGGTTGTAGATGATGAAATTACTGCAATTATGATGATTAAAGGTTGTAGAGCACCCTTGCTTTAAAGTTGGTTTGAAATCTTCATTTGAAGTGTACTTTATGAAGATTTGAGCCTTGGTTTCTTGTATATGATGATATTCTTCAATCCATTAAGCATGTACATGTTCATTTGTTATATTCCAGGATGGAAAGATAAGGAATAGAATTAGTTGGAGGCGCCACAATCAAGAATGATTGATAAGCCAAAGGAGATCATCATAAGAGCAATTGGATACTCTTAACAAGATGTAGGGTTCCAAGCAAGAACCAAAAAGACACTCTTAGAAATGTATCACTCATGTTTGTTTCTCTCTAATAGGCTTTTGTGTAAAGTTCTCTCTTGCCTTTTACCACTCAAGTGCTCTTGTAGGCTCTTAAATGGAATCACAAGGTCAATTCACAGAGAAACTCCAACAACCCCAATGTCAAATCATAGAACAACAAGAGGGTTAACAAAAGAAAAGTATAAGAAAAACCTTTAAGATCCAAAAGAGACAAGCACACTCAATCAGAGGTCAAACAAGCCACTATTCTGATCCCTTTTTTTGTTAAATTCTTTTTTTTAATCTATTCTTGATGATTGTAAATGAACAAACCAAATTGAATCACATCAAAACAAGCACATTTTTAACAACTAAACATCAAACTAAGAAAGCCTAGAAAGATTAAAATGAAATAATTCCCAAGAACATTGAGAACATATGATGAACATTCTGCACCTTTTTTTTTTTTGGCCCATTGATCAAATGTAACATCAAAGAAAGACAGAAATGGAAATTATAAGAACATCACAAAATTAAGCAAAATGATGAATCAAATAAGAACTAAAAAAAGACAAATTTTAGGATTGCACTAGACTGAGCTCGTAAAATAATTCACTGCATCTCATGCTATAAAAGTCAGATTGCAACGATTCCAAAATGAAATGAATAATAAGACTCTGAAATTCAGAAATGACCTAAGAAACACCGAAATATGATACATATAACTCCATATATGAACCAAGGAAAAATAACCAATTCTGCAGAATTTGAACCGAGCTCTGATTACCAAGTGTTACATTCCAGGATGGATAGATAAGGAATGGAATTGGTTGGAGGTGCCACAATCAAGAATGATTGATAAGCTAAGGGATATCGCCACAAAAGCAATTAGATACTCTTGATAAGACCTAGGGTTCCAAGCAAGAACCAAAGAGACACTGTTACCAAAAAGGTATTCTGATATTAATTTAGCAAAAATCCCCTTCCAAAAGGGTTTATACAAGGTTTATAAACTAAAAGTAAAGTTCAGCAAGTAGGCTGTAATACTTAGCCCATGATTAAAATCTAAACTATTAAAATATGAAATTAACAAGTGATGGGTTGTACAAAATTCACAGGCCCAATTACATTATTACAAACTTTATTTAGTAACATAAAAAGGCTTAAAAAGATGGTGGCAGTCCATATAGCATCAAGGGTCTTCAAGTGGGGTTATGCAATGGACCATTCCGGGCTTCAACTCTTCCAAATTAGGGGCAGCCTCAAGAATTGTTGCTACAACTTGTTGCAATGCCTCCTTTGCTTTTCTAGCCCTTGCTCTTGTCATAAGTCCCCCAAGTCCTCCAAGGGCCTTGTTGTCCTTGCCACTAGCCGTGTCCTCATCATTATTTCATGATATAATTTTCACTTTCATTAAGTTCCTATCTCTTCAAACAAAATGAAACATGTTTGCACATGTTGAGTGAAAATATTCACTTCAAGAACAGTGTTATGCTAACTTAAGGACTTGTTCACTCAAGGAAACCATTAGTCCTTCAAAATATTTTCTCTGAAATTGGTTATGTTATCACTCAAAACATTTTACATTAATGCTTTCAAAAGGTTCTATTCAATCTTCCCCTTTTTAATTATAACAAACTAATTTAAAGAAAATCTTTTGAAGAGATATTGAAAGAAATATAACAGGATATATCGCATGATAACTAATATTTTTTCAAAACATCATATGCTATGATTTTTAGAGAGTCTTTTTCTCAAGACTTGATATATATAGAGTCAAAAATGTTTCATAGCATTAAGTGACTTAAATTAAAACTGTTTTAATTTTTCATAAGATTTCTGAAGTTATTCAGAGTACTTTCTGAGAGATATCAAGGCATTCTAATAGGTATCAGAGCAAATTTGGGAAAAGATATAGCCATTTAAGCGTTCTGATTAAACACAGCTTGATTTTTTGTCATTTTGACTTTTTTGAAAATACAAGAGTTTGGAAAAGCGAGTAATACGTGTGATAACCATCAAACGTCTATTGAATCACTAAAATAATGATCTTTTCTATCATCTCGCCTTAAATACTATCTTAAATACTCAACCCAAGTTATCATTAAGCTCACAAAACCCCTTCTTTTCCTCCACTAGTTCTTAGCCTTCATCATCATCCTAAGAGAAAAATTTAATCTCCTCATTCTCAAAGTTGCTTCACTCTCTTCATATGATCTCAAGCTTTTACCTTTGGTAGGGATTTCTTCTTGCTTTAATGCATTTTCTACTTCCTTTCTTCATTTTTCCTTTTTGTTCTTTCAAAATGGATGCTTGATAATGGGATCCTCTAGCTAGTGGCCCAAGGAGGAGCCAATGAGATTCTAAAGCTCAAATCTTGAATTTTAATATGTAAAAGTTTCTTGTTTTTGTGTGTTATGCTGTTCAAATGGGTTTTTGAAAGTTTTAATCGGTTAAAATTATGAGCTTTCATGATCAAAGTGCTTTTTTAGTGTTTTCGAAAGATTTAATTGGTTAAAAATGTAAGCTTTTGTGTTCTGAAGTGTTCTTTCATGTTTTTAAAAGATTTAATCTGTTAAAAATGTAAGCTTTTGTGCTCTGATATGTTCTTTAGTATTTTTGAAAGATTTAATCAATGAAATGTGTTTTAAAATGTTGTTTAAAGTTTTCAATTAGTTGGTTTTGGTTAGAAAAGTTTGAAAAATATTAAAAATGGTATCTTGCATGTTTAGATGGCTTTTGAAGCTTCCAAAATGATGAAAATCACATTTTAGGATCTCTGGTAATAACAGAGGTTAGTAATCGATTACAACAACCTACAAATGATTCCAGGCAGGTTTTGCTCTTTGGTAATTGATTACCAAGACACTATAATTAATTACTAGTAGCTTGAACCATATCCAGAGATAGTTTTGCCTCTAGGAATTGATTACAAAGACTACTAGTAGCCTAAGCTTGGTTTTTCACAAAAGTAAAGACTGTTTGTATCTTTAATAGATGTCTTATATGATTTTCATGATTATGGGACTATTTCTAAGTTGATTTCCTTTCAAGAAGGAGTTTTCCCTTAATAAATGAGATTTAATGCTAAGCTTGTGCTATTAACACCTTGTTTACGTCTTGAGTTGTGATATTGTGAAATATGTGAGAAGTTGTGATGCTTATGTGTGTGCTTGATGATTTGGATTGCCCACATGGTTAATTATGATTGCCTTATTAAATGCAATTCTCACATGTCTTATAATGATTGTCATGTTGAAAATTGCTCACATGTCTTATAGTGATTGTCATGTTGAAAAATTCTCACATGCTTTACAATATTTAGTATGCTCACTTAATTCTTCTACTAGAAATTCTAAATGAAATACTCACATTCATAATGATATTACTATGCTTGCATGTTATATTGTGTTATGTATTATTGATGAATCATGTTATTGAATTGAGACTGTTGATTGGATTATGGCAACTTGAGATATGAATTGATGTATTCAGTGCAAAAAGCATTTTTGGGGAATTTCCATTTATAGCCATTATGCTACTAGATTTCTACAAGATTTGTGGAGGTAGCGATTTAAAAATAAAGTTTAAGGTGATGTAAAACACTTGGAAATAATCTTTGTGAGTGGAGGTGATCCATATGCCCCCTTATTCCTATACTCCGGGGAGTCAAGATTGTTATATTTTTAACCAGTAATGACTAGTGGTGTAAGCTCAACCTTTCTATTTTGATCCCAATGAAAAGTTGCTTGGTGGAGTGGTTGGATCAGAAAGGGGTAGCCATGACCCTATTAAATCCGATGAAGTATTCCTAACTAGAATGGATTAATCAAATATACAAGGTGGCCATGGTAACAGATTTTAACTTAATGTTCTTAATGATGATAAAGATGATAAAGTACTAATCGTGAGCTAATTGATATTATATGTTACGTGATGATATATGTTAAGCTTTGACTTTATGTTGTGGATAGCCTTTATATATTTATTATCCTATTAGGGATATGCTTATGCTAGATACATGCTTTAATTGTGCCCATGAAGTATTAACATGCATACATGAAAAGTATGATTGCATCGATATCATTAAGACGCATGCTGAAAGATACCCCTTCTGGATAGATGTCTTGAAAAGTAAAATGGAACCTTGGGTATGCTCACCCTTTTATTAATAAAATCAAAGTGATGGGGACAACGACAACGGCACTCGTGTTAGAGTTGGAGACCTTATGGAGAGTTCTTATACAAGATTCTCATTCCTCTCTCTTTTTTAAGTTGAGAGTGATAGTTGTGGATGGAAATGTGCACGAGAAGGGGGGGTTGAATTGTGCAATTCTTCTTTCTCAATTCTGAAATACTAGATAACAAATACTATCAAGTGTGAAACTTGCAGTGTAATAGAAACATTGTTAGTGATTTCACAAAGTAGATTTCTGAAGCATTGTTAATAAACATTCATCAAGAAATAAATAACAGAATGATAAGAACGTTTGTTCGGCTTACAAATGAATAATAAGGTACAACAAAGAAGAATAAAGAAGATCTAGGTGAGAAAGATGAGACACAAGAATTTTTATACTGGTTCGGCCAACCTGCCTACATCCAGTAACAAATGTTGAGGTTCAACTAATAATATCTTTCTCAACCTGAGAAAGAGTAATTGGATAATCCTTACATTAGCCTTTCCAACCTCTCATCTATGACCTTTAGAAATCACCTGCTGCTATAGTTGAGTAGTTCTTCACCAGCCTCTCCAAGCTGAATTGATATTGACACTGGCCTCTCTAAGCCCAACCGAGTATTGACGTTGGCCTCTCCAAGCCTAGCCGAGTAATATTGACATTGGCCTCTCCAAGCCTAAAACGAGTAGTCTTACACTAGCCTCTCCAAGTTGAAACTCGTGACTAGTAGCAACATCTACTATCATGTTAAAAGTAATCTTTTCCCAGCCTCTCCAAGCTATAAATAGTCTTTCCTTAGCCTCTCCAAGCTACAAATAGTCTTTGACTAGCCTGTCCAAGCTAAATCGTGATCAGTAAGTACACCTTACTGTTGCATTGCAAGTAGTTTTACAGTAGCCTCTTCAAGCTATCTAACAGTATCATTACCAGATCAAGGATACAAAGGTTAAGTGTTTGGGTTGCCACTCAAACTAACCTACACTCAAGTTTCCTTAACATATACATGAAAAGTTTCTGGAAAAACTTGAATGGCTTCCTTCTAGTACTTCTTCCCTAGGAAAAGCATAATTCTAATTAAGAACGTAGAAGGAAGATTTTCTTACACTTCAAGGATAAAAACTGATTACATGATATATTGAATTTTCCAGAAAATGGGAAGAGATTTTTACAAAGTTTCCTCTCCTAAAAAATATAATCTCTCATTAGCTTTTAAGCACAGTGTCTCCATTTATAATGGTCTTCCTTTGTGATCATTGCCCTTGATTAGTTCTCCAAGTGACATGTGTAGATCATCTGTTTGTGTCTTAGAAAGTCAGTCCAGATGAGTAGGTTGACAGTCTGTCACATCAGTTGCAGAAGTCGTTGTACAGTTAAGGTTTCTAATACTTCTCAGAAATCACTTTTTCATTTTTTGATCATGGTTTCTGAACTCCTTCTTCTAGAAACTCGGTGGTTAATTAATCAGGCAGAAGAGATGATGTACCAATTTAAAACTAGGTTTGACTTAAAATTTGAAATTCAAAGTTTAAATTTCCCTCATTTTCCTATAGCATTCTGTGCTTTATAGTGAAGTGAGATTTCTGACTTGCATAATCAGTTCCTTGATGAAATCTTCACTTCTGATCTTCAATCCAAGCATTTTGATTATGATTGATTTGTGATTATGCTAGTTGAAGATAGTGTAACATCTGGTCTTCAACGAATGCTTAATATCTTCATGTAAGCCTACTTTTGATGTCTAGTGCTACTTGTTGAGGTCTCAAGACTTGGTTTCTTGTAGCATTGAAATCTTTTTCTGATCATTCACTATCAATTGCTTAGATAAGAATATAGTTTCACTTTTATTTCATTTCGGATCTCATAATATGAGATAAACATGTTTACACATGCATAGTGAAATATATTCTCATTTGAGTAAGTTTTACTTTTGCTAAACGATAGAAACCTATTATATTCTAACAAGAAACTCAAGAGAAATATCAGTCATTCTTCAAAGCATTTTCTTTAGATTGGCTTCGTTGTCATTCAAAACAAATAAGCATATATTGATAGGATTCTAGAACTAACAATAGTGTCCTTTATGATCTTTTTTAAGTTGCCGACCTGGGAGATGCATTATGATAATTAGCTTTGAGGATATCATGCCATTGATCAATGCATAGTTTATTCCTTTTTGTTCCTACAGTGTCCTTTTGCTTTCCCCACTAATAGTGCCTAATTTACTCTTGAGTCCCCTTATCTTGATGAGCATCTTCTTGCTGTCTTCAGCCGTCATCTGAGGTTCGTATGAGCACCTATGTAGCAAGATCAGAAGAATCTTGTTATCCAGATTACGTTTCTCATCACCCAATCTTTTCATTTGAGACCAATTCTTCAGAAATGATGAAAACTCAGGTTCTGAGTTTAAAATTCGAATCTAGGAGTTGGAACTGGGATCAAAATAAAATCATATTCCCAAAGGAAAGAAAATAACAAGAAATAAACAGAAACATGATAAAAGCAAGATTAAAAGAATCATAAGAAGAATATGGATAAGATAGAGGATGGAGGGTGCAAAACAATTGAGGGATTGATAAGCCTTGGTTGAAGATTACCACAAGAGTATAGTCTCTTGATAACATCAAAGACTCTGACTCACTCAAGAACCTAGAGAAGAACACTTTCACAAAGTTTCTCAATTTGACTTTTTTGTATATTTTATTCCAATATAGAAGTGTTTACAACATAAATAGATAAGTTATCTACACTTAAGCAGAAGCCATTTTTGAGCTGTGTAGCTAACTAAGCCCATATCATGGGTTTTTTCTTTAAAATACTAAGTAAGCAAACTAAAATAAAATTCTAATAGACCATAAACATGTGGCCCTTATTCAGCTGGAAATGGGTTACATTCTAGACCTTATTCCTCCAATTGAACTCAATTGACAATGCTTGCAACTTCCAAATCTTCTAAGTCAAGAATAGGCATCTTTTCAAATATGGAAACCATCATTCTCTCCAAAGCTTCTCTTGACCTTCTCTCCTTAGCCCTAGTCATGTAACATTGAAGTCCTTCCATTGCCTCTAAGCTTAGGTCAATTCCTTGGTCTTCATCAAGAGGAGTCCCCCTTATAGCACTCTTGTGGTGATTCATCTCCCCTCATAGGAGGTGGTCATGGAAGGAGCTATAGGAGGGCAAGTAGTGGAGGAGAGCTTACAGTTCATATGCCCCTTACTTGTGCAATGTCACGACCTGACTTGGGAACATAACCAATATGTGAAAGAATCTCATCCCCATATAAGCCTACTAGGTGACGTGTCTCTTTAAATGCATAAAATATAATTATATGATACTTAATACATGATTTTCTTCCAAATCAATATTAATTTCTCTATTCAAAACATAATATTTAAATTCATGAAAACTAAAGTATCTAATATTTAAGTTTTGAAAACCCTTTTTAGCCAAATCTGCTAATCATAAAATCATGATTGTTTCAGCATGTAATATAACTCTTAAATATGAAAATCTACTTAACACTTGAAAATTGAGTCACAAATATCTCTCGGCTTGTTACATAAACTCAAATCAATTTTATCATTTTAAATTCATACTTGTAAACTGAAAACACATACATAATTGTTTAAATACTAAAATCTAATACAATATATGAAAATATCCTACCTACATATATGCTAGAGCCCCCTAATACTAACATGAACCTATACTAAGCCTTACTCCAAAATAAGGTTCACCATTGGGAAAAATTGCATCAACTAAACTAGGTTGAAAGTGAACCAATACCTACAACTATGAGAGGAATGGAAAGGGTGGGTCAATGGACTCAGTAAGTGAGCTCGCATCCATCACCTATATAGAACAACCAAGGAATACACACACTCACACACACATAATGCAATATACATGCAATGGCAAAATGCTTTCAATATTTACATAAGATAGCTATTCTGGTAAAAACACTTCTCATTCCATAACCTCTTTAACAGGCATTTCTAAATGAAATCAATTTCCATACATATATAATAGCTCAAAATCAATAATCTCCAAAAAACATAAATATCAGTACTCTACTAGAGAAATATAAATCTTTGGTTATGTATTTCATGGTGATATATATTCCGGTTATGTATGTCAATCATAGCATAACAAGTTTCTCTGCTCTATGATCCTTCAAGGATCTAAATCAGACACCTAACTAGGTTCCATCTCTGCTCTATGAGATTGCCCGTCAGGACAACTTGGTACCAAGGTTACCAACCAAGTTTATAGCTGTTAACTCACTGTCTGGTTCTCTATAGCTACCATCTAAACTAGTTTGTACTTAATTCATATAATTTGAAAACCCTTAAAATCTCTCAAAGCACTAAAACTCTGAAACTATGTTATATGCTCTACTCTGGGTTCAAAACTCTTTCATACACAATTACTTTATTCCTTGAAATCAACAAGATAATTAATAAAATCTCTAAATACAATCATATTCATACTCTAGCTCTTTATAAAACCATTTAAATATGAAAACTCTTAAAACTATTAAGGTCTGGACTCATATAACTTTAGTAATCTGGCTTTAACATAACTAAAACTGTGAAATCACGCCCCAAAGATCATGCATTTGTAGGCATTCTAATTTCAAGTTCGCAAAATATATATTTGGCAATCGCTGCGAATCATATTGAATTCCATACTTTGCAGTATTATAAAAACTGAATTTCTAAAGTCTTATTTCTCAAGCTAACATCTTTTCATAACTTAATAACTTTAATATTATTCTTTGAAACAAAAAGGTTCAAAATCATAAAATCTCTAAATTATAATAACATATCTGGTTGACATTTTCGCTAAAATATCTTAACTGATACTCTAAAATCGTATTTTGAAGTCTCTGGTCTTGAAGCGTACAGATATCATAAAGTCTTAAAACATGCTTGCTAAGATAACAACTTGTTAAATCTATATTCTTGTAGTAAATCCCCTAGAATTGCACATAAAACACTTCTATAACATACAATATATCAATCATGGTCCCATGGTTTTCTAAATTATATTTTCATGTTATACCCAAAATATTTATCTTTTCCATAGCATTATATATATATATATATATATATATATATATATTCATCTCTAGTATCATATTTAACAATCAAAATGCAAGAAATATACTCATAATGATGAAACTAAGGCTATCAGGTCAAACCCACTTATCTGGAGGGGAAGAAGGTATGGCGTCAACACCAATAGAGCTCCATGAAGAAAGGATGGCACCAACAACTACCATAGAGCAATCATAAACTCTAGATTAAACTCTAACAATTTCTAGAAAGCTTTACTCTAGCTTTAACAATAGTGGGGGAGCACCCTCACTTGACAACAATGGAAAATAGCAACACCCATTATATGGGGAACGAAGAACATGGAAAAAACTAACATAAACCAACAATAATCACTTGTCGTGGACCTTAGAGGAAGACAATTTGATGTTAGATTGAGAGAGAAAGGTTGGGAGAGCGTTTGGGGATGAAGGGTTTCGAATTGAGGGTGGCCAGCCTGAGTTTGGGGTGTTTTAAAGGACTATGCCTCTCACTTAAGTGAAACGGCATCATTTGACATTATTTCTACTCCACTGACACCACTATAATAATAATAGACGGCTATAGCGGTCAAGCTCACCCATGATCCCTCTTGTAACATTCTAATTTTTAACCCAATACTCTAGAACATATTTAGGTTAATCATTAGTCTATTACGTCATAGTTTTCTTTTTACTTTAAAATACTGGTAAATTTTTTTTTGAATTATAAAAGCAAAGTGAGAGCCGCACGACATGACGAACAATGAAGCATGAAAGAAATAAAACACAAATTCAAATAAACACATCATGAACATCTGGTCATAAAACATGTAATTGCACAGCACAATAAAACAAACTGCATAAGTGGATATATATTATGCCCACCCAAGAAAGGTGGGACTTAGTTTAGTACAACATAGGACAAATACAACGGAAATGGAAATACATGGAAATATAAAAAGAGAACACCCACACCCTAGTGCACCTAAAATGGATAACCTTTCTGAACAAAAGAAAGCTATCCTAATCTACGTGTGGTGTAACATCCTAATTTTTAACCTAATACTCTAGAACATATTTAGGTTAATCATTAGTCTGTTACTTCATAGTTCTCATTTAACTTTGAATTACTTAGCGGAAAATACGGGTAATTTTTTTTTTGAAATAAAAGTGAGAGCCGCGTGATGCGATAAGCAGTAAACCATGTATGGTAAACAAATGTCTCACAACATCATAACATAAGGCACACCATGAGTAACACTGAAGATCATCTCATATATATATAATTTGCCCACTTATAAGTGTGGGACTTAGTTTAGTACAAGGAAAATACAGGAAAGGAAATACAACATAAACATAAACATGATCTACTCCCCTACCCGAGTGCACCTAATAGGATAACCTCTAAACAAAAAAAGGTTTATCCCCATCTAAGTGGTGTGTGCTCTATCTCGGCCATCTACAGCCTCCTACTGGCGGCTACCCCTCGAGCGTGGCAAGTAACCAGGAAACTGAGCAAGCTCCTCCGGCGTGAATAGACGGGACGGGGCTCGGAAGTGACCTCCACGGCGTGGCCTCATCTCCGGTCGTCGTGCAAGCCTCGGCTGAGTCACGGAAGGCTCACTACCCTCCCCAAGTTCCATGGGTATGGTGGGGGAAGATCCCTCGGAGGGTGCCTGGGTTGCCGAATCCTCGGAAGGATCCGTCTCCGAAAAAAGGCGGACGAACAGCAGGGCACATCTTTGAGGGGTAGTCTCGAGCGGCGGACGTGGATGATGGGGTATGGCGAAGCCTCTCCTCTAGGGGACGTGCGCGCTCGAACACCAGGTCATCGCCAAAGGGTGAGACGGGGGAGAAACGATGGGAATGTACAGGGGGAGTGAAAGGTCGACCCATAAACATGAATACTCTAACCGTGGTCGACCCACAAAATGGAATGACCCGTGGTCCGGGTCATGGTGCACCTCCCATGTCGGTGTGTCCACGAACACTACGAATGTAACACCCTAATAGACCCGGACTCTATTAGCTGTTACCTATATTCTTTAATCAATTTTATTTTTAAATTAATGATAAGAAGATAAGGGTAATTTTTTTTTATACGAATCTACTTTTAAAAACTAAGCCTGTAATGTGAATGGTATGTGCGCCATAGTTCCGATATAATATAATTTCTAAAATTGAAGTTTACTGAGCAGTAATATCATTGTAGAAATTTAGAATACTTAACATAACATGGAATAATTATACATTGTTACCAACATGAGTTTACAGAGTAGCACCTACATGGGTAAATACAGTACTGGCTTTTTGTACTTCTAATAAATAGTACATAGAAGAAAGTACAAAGATACGAATAGCAACAGTGGAGAAGTGAAGATTTCTAGCATAGATAACTACAGAGGTGGTGGCAGTGGTTCTTAGCCTATCAGATGTCTAATATGAGGCTAGGCTAGTAGTGGTCATTCTCCCTAGCTCCCAGGACTCAGTGCATCTTGACTTAGGAAGCGAGACTTCCCTTCTCGAATAGTTGGGATCCATCAAGATCTGGTGGTGACAACGGAACATACATAGGAGTGAGAAATGCCGGATTTCTCAAGAGGAATTTCAACTTGGTATCGATCGTGTCATCGTTGTCACTCCACGCACCTCGGGTTTATTTACAAAGTGATGGACAGGTAAAGGTTCATTTATCAAGATTTTCGCAAACGTGATTAGCCGAGGTAGAGTTACTTTTAAACTATTCTTATTAGCAGAGTCATACATATCTAACTTAACTCATTAATTACAAGTCAACACATTACTTAATGATTTCATGCATCTCTTTTTTTTGTAATCATACAAGCATTTCTACTAGTAGTATTCATGCATGACACTTTATTCTCTTTTATTGACATGTCTCATAATTACTCACGGGATGAATACATCAATGCCTTAGACCACCCTAAAAGGGTAATGAGCTCATACCGTGGCCGTCGCCACAACCTTTTGGTTTTCTTTCCGTTGCCGTGATCTCAACGGTTTTAGGGGGTTAAGCCGTGAGCTTAGCTCAAGTCCACTTTTCCAGACTATCATTGCTACTTTTTCAGGCTTTACTTTATTCTCATTGAGTAAGAATAATAATCATGCAATCATAAATAGATCATGGTACAATCAATCATCCATTCTTATCATTTCATAACTCATCAATATATATTCATAATACTATATATCTGCTTGGATATCATAGAAACATTTCATACACAATCTTATATCAAGTAGTAGACATTTCATACTAAGTCTCATGGTAAATAAAAATAGTATTCATGTTAAGCGGTATTTAGTGGATAGACTTATATAAGATCTCATATAGATTCTCTTAGTCTTCTTTGTACACTTAATTTTTAGTAATACATTAACGCACCTTAAAATATTATTAAATGTTCTTTACATATTTTAAAGCTCCGCTATGACTTTTATATATATATATATATATATATTTCCTCTCGACAATTATTACTACTTAAATATTTAAGTTTTCTTGCAAGACTTGAATCTTTTATTTCAGTTACAAACATCTTTTAGAAGAATAAGTTTGTAGCTCTCTATATACTTGTTATCTCAGCCTAGAAAAGGTAGTTTTAGATTCCTTCAACTGTAATCAGGTACAGGAGGGTTCCCAGAAAGAGAGGTGGGTCACAATGGACACGCTTAAATACCAAGTCTTTCCTTAGCCAGAACTGCCCAAACTACACTCTCACAAAGACACAGTGTCATGAAAATTTATTTCTCATCCTATATTTACGTGGTGCAAAGCATTATGTATAACATACATAGATGTGTTTCTCTATGTGTTAGCTTTCCTAAGGAGTTGAAATCAGTCCATTTGGATTTTTATATAGTGAGTTACACTTATTTTACTACTGCAAGGTCATATGTAGAGTTTCGCTTTTGGCTTAGCTTTGAAAATTTATATCTTGAGCTAGAGAACTCCGTTTTGGGTGATTCTTTTTGGAGAGTCTTCTATAATGAGTCTAGTTTATGATAAAAATATTTTTATTTCAGGATACTTCATATTTTATGATCATTACATTTCGAAGTGCCTGCTGCCAGAATCAACCAGAAATTCCAGCACCTACCATTTTTATGTCTTTAGTAATTTTTATTAAAAATCAAGTTTCACATACTATCATTTTATGTTATATTTGAGTATGATAGCATCATAGAAGTGCTAAGAACATAATGGAATATATTGTGCTATTTAAAAATATATTTTACAAATAATCATTCAAAACTTTTGACAATAACTCAAGGTTGAGGCATTCTATCCATGGTTAGAAGCCAATAATGCTTGAACAAATAAAGAAGAAACTCCTACCTCTTATGTAGGGTCTAAAAATAGTCCTTCTCTTCTTTCTTGGGCTTAAGCAAGAGTCCTTGGAGTAGATGACCCTCCTTGAATCTTGGCTCTAGAACTTGAGTGCTTAAGAAAATATTTCTCACGGAGTTAAAGATTGTAACTCTTATGAGAGCTAGTGAAGGTTTGAGTTTAGAATTTAAGTGTTTAAAATAAGGTTTAGAGGGTTAAGAGACATCTTTGAAGAGGAGAACATAAGAAGAATGGTAGAGAAAAATATAAGAAAGAAAGAGCACTTAGGGAGTTTCTAAGGCATGGAAACTAGTAAAAGTGTATGTATTTTACAAGAGCTAGAGAATGTATCTCTTGCAAAGCATGTAAGGCCTCTTTGTGTTTTGGAAATGTAAGGAATGGAGAAGAGTTTGAAGAGTATTTATAGTGGAAGGATCAAGACAAGAAACATTTAGAGAATTAATTCTTGGAGCATGATTTATGGAAACATGTTGGCCAAACTTTGGATGAAAACACTCCATGTTTTATGGAAACATGTTGGCCAAACTTTGGATGAAAACACTCCATGTTTTATGGAAACATGTTGGCCTAGTTTTATGAAATCATGTTCCATGTTTTATGCAAAAATGTTAGTGGAAATTTTCTAACCTTTAATGTATGTATGCATCATAGATTTATATCATGTGTTCTTATGCTTTAATAAGTGTTTTTAATTTTTAGCATGAGATTATCTATGTGCATGTATGTGATTAAGAATGTGTATGATGTATGTGGTTGAATTATTGTATTGTCATCTTAATCCAATGGCTTAGATTCATTCTTGCCCAAAGACAAATCTAGGGATTTGTGCAATGGCATTGTTGTAATTGTCATTGTAGTAATTTCTTTAACTAAGACAAGGATACTTTTGTAATTATACAATGACAATGATATTCTTGTAATTCTATTTACAGAGTAAGGGTATCTTTGTCATTTACTAATAAAGCAAGGGTAGTTTGGTAATTTCCTTTACATGCAAGGGTATTTTCGTTATTTCTGTTAAATGATGGCATTTTTGTAATTCTTTGCATTTTTCTCTAGAACACAAGAATATTCTAATAATATTTGTTATGTTTCATAAAACTGGTCCAGGTTCTCTTGGTTTTTGCTATATTTTATCTAATTTCTAATTAGCATTAATCGATATTTATGTTATTTATGAATTTAAGGATGTTACAACGAACGTCGCCATCTGAAGACGTGACGGAAAGGAAGAGATAGAGGGAGTGAGAATCTTGCCAAAGAATCTCAGTAGGGCCTCCTACTACCTAGGTGTCATCATCTACGTCCTCAGGAACCTTGGGTTTATTTATACAAAATGACTGAGCATGTATTAAGTTCATTTTAAACTTTAAAATATATTTTAGCCAAGGTCCATTCATTTTAGGATGATCTTAATGTCATGAATGCAACATAATAGAAAATGTATGCATGGCACTACCTAATGCACATACATAAAACATAACATCGAGCATCATCATACTTGGTGGCATAAAGTGGCAGTAGTAACATTCATATAGGACAAAACTTAGTGACATAATCATAATCATGAAACTTCTCTTCCTCATGGGCCACCCTAAAAGACAATCGAACTGGGGGTGCTCGGCCAAACCGGTGTCACCCAGAACGTGTCATACATCTAGGTTATGAGCTCATACCTTAACTAGTCGTCACTATTTCTTACTTACCACTTAACGATAAGCGTATCATAAATCATAAATCCCGACTATCTGAGTACGGGTTAGGGGGAAAAACTCTTAGGGGCGCTCGGCCGAACCGGTGTCACCTAAGAGTATAAAATGGTACCGATGTCACATGAGTTCTATGGAGGTGCTCGGCCGAACCGGTGTCATCCTAGAACCCATCTTAGTACCTTAATTTTCAAAATCTCTTTAAGTCCCCAAATTTGTTGGGAATTCGGCGGCACAACGGCATTACACCGAATTTCCTTCCAAATTTGCTTTATGCCACATAAACATATAACCTCATGAATTCCTCATATGAATAACATCATCATCATTTGCATACTACATGCATCATCATAAAACATTCAAACGCTTACCCTTACAGTAGCTTATGCTTTGACCCTTACGGGTCTTAATCTTGAGATATAATTCTCTAACATCCGTCGCTCATATTTTTACGCACCTAAGGGCTCATAATTAATCATCATTCCTAATCCTCATGTTCATACTTAAATCTGAATAGCATAGGGCAAATTCTCTAACTTGTGTTCACGGGGTTCTAGAACTTACGTTTTAGACCCTTTCTTGGTTCCGTCTTCGCCTAAGGCGCTATGAATTAAATCTAAATCAATTATGAGGCATTCCTATGATTAAGGACTAATTATTAATCACATTTATCATGTTGTAAGGGTGCTGGACAGAATCCAGAAAAGTAAACGTTCTAAGAGTTCTAAACTTGCACTTTTACGGTTTTCTAGTTACTAGTTTCCCTATAGGTGCTAGAATTCGATTCTAATCCAAATGATACCAAGTTTTTCATGTCTAAACAATCTAAATCTGATTATGTTCCCATTAAAACAGTTTGGATTAGTTCCATAAATAAATGGGTCACAACTATGTTAAATTCTAGCTTTACGGTATTTCTAGTTAGCTAGTTTCTTACCTATCATGCATAGGATCACTTCTACATCATCACATGATATTTTCACACATTCCAACACATCAAAACATCATCATACAGCATCACACTCATCACATCAGAACCGAAAACATTTAACTTAAATGAGAGAGTTAAATTGACATTTCTAGGTACATAAGTTAACTAGTTTCTCTTGGAATCAATCTAGAATTTCTAAAAACTCTTTGCAAATCATTTTAATTCATCAAAAGGCTAAGAGAAGCCTTAGGTCAATGACCAAAATATATTTCATCTCCTAAAAGGGAGTAAAGTCATATCTCATGACAACATAACCTTGAAAAGGTTTGTAAAGCTTTAAGGAAAACTTAGAACATAGACTATTGGTCCTTGTAGCTAGATGAAAACTCATTGAAAGTCCATCATCACTACTTGGCCGAAAATATGCATTCAAAGAATGGTTTCACATTAAACTTTAACTTGGAATGAAATGGTCAAGTCTTTGGGCTCTAGGTTCTTAAGTTTCGACATAAACTAAACGTGCTCATGCTTTTCATTTTTAATCTTGCTTACAAAGTAAAGTGATGACTTAAATTTAAATATGCAAGGCATAAACTTAAACGTGCAAGCTTGAAAGTAAATATGCGAGGCATAAACTTAAACGTGCAAGCTTGAAGGTAAATATACATGGTTCAATTCTTTATTTTAGTGCTCTTGGCCCAACAACAATCGACTTTAAGGCCGAAATAGATAGGCATTCGAGAAATTAATTAGGTGGTAATGCAAGTTCAATTCTTTATTTTAGTGCTCTAGGCCCAACAACAATCGACTTTAAGGCCGAAATAGAAAGGCTTCGAGAATTAAATTAAGTGATGATACAAGTTCCATTTTAATCTTTATGTTCTTAGGTGATAGCTAGAAAGTAAAGATGCATAGCAAGAACGTAAATATGAATGCAAGCATAAAATAAATTATGCAAGTTCATTTTATCTTTCTAGAGCTCTTAACAAGACTTTAAAGGAATTTAAACCATAACCCAAATTCATCCAAACAAGGTAAAGTCAAGCTTAGAGTTCTTTAAAACTTAACATAATATTTTTAGGAAATCAAACCATGAAGCTTAGAAAAATTTAAGGAACCGATGAAATCTTCAAGAAGAAAAAGGAACATTTTAAAACTCTAGAGTTCATGATCTTGATGATATATTAACACCAACATCATGAGTCCTCATCATTGAGTTCATAGAGCCATTTTAAAACATCATCAAAGTTAAAGTTCTCAAGAGTTCAAGAAAGGAAAAACTAAAAACATTTTTGCTCAAGAACAAAGATCAAGCTCTAGAGTTTGTTTCAAGTGATGAACATCATCATGAAACTCTCATCATCAAGCTCTCATTCCTTCATTCCCAAAGGCCCATGGCCGAAACATGAAGAGGAAGAAGGAGAAGAAAAGAAGTTCTAAAAGGAACCAAGAGAAACTATGAACATCAAGCTTAAAACAAGAACTTTAAAGAAAAGAATACATGAAAGAAAATCCCTACTTGATGTGATGAACTTGAAGATGGAAGAAGAAGATGAAGAAGATGAAGAACTTGAGGAACTCCAAGAACTTGAAGAACACAAAAACTTTGAGAGAAAAAGAAAAGCTTTGAGTGTTCCTAAACTTAGCAAATGATCTAAAAATGGTGCAAGCTCCTCAAGGCATTCTATTTATAGAGAAATGAAACAAATGGAGGGAGCTCATGGGGGAGAGTGGCTTCGGCCATGAGGTGCAGAATGGAGGCTTCCATGAGTTCCATGAGGTGAGATAATGTGTTCTTTGAGGTATGGTGAGGTATGGCTTAAGGTATGGTGAGGTATGGTTCAAGGTATGGCCTCAAGCATGGTTCTTTGAGTGAGAAAACAATTTAATATGTGGTCAAAAGGGGAGGATGTGGCCGAAATGTATCAGCCCATGGGGGAGGTTTCTTTGCATTTTAATTGTGGTTTAGAGTTGTGTTTAGGTGTATCTTTGATTATGCTTAAGATTAGGAATTTGTAAGAAAGTGTTTAGGTAAGGTAAATGGGTAATTAAGGTGGTCTAGACATAATTAAGGAGTGGTCTTGCACCATTAGTGAGTTAAATCCTCAATTTAGAGTCTAAACAACTCTAGACACGTTTCCTTGATTTAAGGAATTGGAGAGAGAAAACACTATTCAAGATTCCAAGACTAGGAGTCTTGAGTTCTAAAAAAGGATTTAATGTCTGATCTAAGCAATTTTAGGTTCTAATTAACTTTAATAAATTATTTTGACTCTAGATTAATTAGGGAAATTAATTAATCTTCGTTTAGAGCCTAATATTGCTTAGGTTTGCTTAATTACGTCATTAAACTCAAAAACACTATTCTAGGGGCAAAATCGTAATTTTGCACTAAAACTGCCCGGGGTCACCGGGACTTGAACAGAGACCTCTAGACACATGAAAGTATGTTTTTAAACTTCTGGGGAAAGTTCCGGGCTCAAACGGCACCTTTACCCGCGTAAAAACGCTATAGGGGTATTTTGGTCATTTTGACCAAAGCTATGAAACGAGATTTTCGCTTCCGGAAGCATTCAAAGGCCATTCAATCCCCCTCAAGCATTGAGTTGACCCTTCGAGGATGACCGAGTTGGTTACCCTCGAACTCGGGTTAGGAAATGACCTCAGGGGCATTTTGGTCATTTTCCTCGGACAGAAAAATCGGGGTGTTACATGTGGCATGTACACTATCATTTCTCAAGTGCCTCTACTGTTGGTAGTTCGGATAGGGCGGGATGTAACCGATCCATGGGCGAAGCGCATCCGGAGTAGGCACTCGCTGCAGCTGAACATGAGCTCCTCGATGGGGACACATGGACTGCCTCCGAGCCAATCTCGGCTGTGTGACCGTCTCCTCACTACCCTCTACCCTCAACGGGGGAGTAGGGACAGAGCTCTGGAGTATGGATGGGTGGGTGGATCCTCTGATGGGTCAGTCTCTGAGTGTCTCGATTGGGGGACATAGTCAGGAAAATCACGGGCGGCGGACTCAGTGAAGTACGTGCGGAGTACCCTCTCGTTATGCGTCCACGCTAGCTCAAAAACCATGTCATCGCCATACGGGGAAGTCAGAGAAAATCGATGGCTATGTACAGGGTAAGAAAAGGGGCGTCCCAAAAACATAAACACTCGAAGTGTGCAGCTCCCTTCAAAATGATACGACCGGTGCTCCGAGTTGTAATGCACCTCCCAGGTGGGGGTATCAACGAACAGTACGAACGTCGCCATCTGAAGACGTGACGGAAAGAAAAGATAGGGGGAGTGAGAATCTTACTAGAATCTCAGTAGGGCCTCCTATTACCTAAGTGTCATCATCTACGTCCTCAGGAACCTTGGGTTTAGTGTATGAAATAAGTGAGCATGCAACAAGTTCATTTTAAGCTTCTAAACATAGTTACCCAAGGTCCGTTCATTTTAGAATGATTCTTAATGTCATGGATGCAACATATTAAAGAATGTATGCATGGCACTACTTAATGCAAGAATACTCATCATAATATCAAGTAACATCGTAATAGTGGCATAAAGTGGCAATTGAAATCACAGGTGGGGAAAACTTTGTGACATATTCATCATTCATTACTTTCTTATGGGGCCACCCTAAAAAGACATTCGTTCTGGGGGTTCTCGGCTGAACCGGTGTCACCCAGAACGTGTCACATCTCTAGGTTATGAGCTCATACCTAACTAGTCATCACTAGTTCTTACTTATCCCTTACCAATAAGCATATCATAAATAAATCCCGACTCTCTAATACGGGCTAAGGGGCATTTTCTTGGGGGTGCTCGGCTGAACTAGTGTCACCCAAGAATACATCTTGGTACCGATGTCACATGAGTTCTTGGAGGTGCTCGGCCGAACCGGTGTCATCCAAGAACACATCTTAGTACCTCATCTCTTTTTAAGAAAATCTCATAGGTTTTTTTCAAAAACTTTCTAGGTCCCCAAATTTGTCAAAAATTCGGCAGCATAACAGCGGCACACTGGATTTCTTCCAAATTTACTTTATGTCACATAAACAATTAGAAAATGTATCCTCAATCATAATTTCACACGTATACATAATCATTCTTAGATAAAACATACGTTCTCATATAACATAAAAACTCATTATATTCTTGAACTTATGGTATCTTATGCTTTGACCCTTACGGGCCTTAAACTTGAGATGTAGTTATTCTATCATTCTCTATTAACCTCTTATGCACCTAATGATTCACAACTAATAACTTTTACTAGCATTTATGTTCATTAATAAATCTGGGCAGCATTATACTTCTAAGGGCAGAATTACATCTTTATGATTACGGGGTTCTAGAACTTACGTTTTAGACCCTTTCTCGGTTTTGTCTTCACCTAAGACGCTATAAATTAAATCTAAACCAATTATGAGGTATTCCTAAGCCTTTGATCTATTTATAATTCATGTTTACTACATTGTAAGGGTGCTGTACAAAATCAAAAAATTAAATGTTCTAAGAGTTCTAGATTTGCATTTTTACGATTTTCTAATTGCTAGTTTCTCTATAGGCTCTAAAAATCGATCCTACATCAAATGTTACCAAGTTTTTCATGATTAAACAATCCCAATCTGATTATTATCCCACTAAAACAGTTTGGGTAGAAACCAAAAATAGATGGGTCAAAACTATGCTAAAACTTGACTTTATGATTTTTCTGTTAAACTAGTTTCTTTCCTAACATGCATAGAAAGGTTCCTACCTCAACACATATAAATTTCATACATTTTAACATGTCAAAATATCATCATACAACAGTAATCATGTCATGACAGAACCGAATTCATGCACATACATATCTTGCATAAAATCTCATTTTTCACAAACATAGGTTGCTAGCTTCCCCTCGAATCGTTTTAGAACTTTTAAAGCTCTTTTGCAAAACATTTTATCTTGTAAAAGAGGCTAAGAACAATCATAGGGCAGTAACAAATTTAGATCACTCTTGGAAGAGGTTACATTTACAAATCTTGTTGATCATAACCTTATGGAATTCTTAAAAACATAGAAAACTTTTGAACAAAGATTTTTGGCCCTTACAACTAGATGAAGCTCATTTTGAGTTCATCCACACCACACGGCCAAATTTACATCCTTGGGGATGTTTCCATAATCAAACTTTAATTTGAGATAATGAGGGCAAGTCTTTGACCTCTAGGTTCCTTAAGTGATGACAAAATATAAACGTGCTATGCATTCCATTTTATTCTTCATTATAAGGTAAAGTGAAGCCTTTAAAGTAAATATAGAATGCAAGAACTTGAAATTAAATATGCAAGGCACAAAGTAAATATGCGAAACTTGAAAATAAATATGCAAGTTCAATTCTTTATTTTAGTGCTCTAGGCCCAGCAATCGACTTTAAGGTCGAAATAGAATGGCTTCAAGATTAATTAGGTGATATGCAAGCTCTCGTTTTAAATCTTTAAGTTCTTTAAGTGATGATTTGAAATATAAACGTGCAATGCAAGCTTGAAACTTAAACGTGATAATGCAAGTCCTTTTTGTAACACCCTAATAGACCCGGACTCTATTAGCTGTTACCTATATTCTTTAATCAATTTTATTTTTAAATTAATGATAAGAAGATAGGGGTAATTTTTTTTTTATACGAATCTACTTTTAAAAAAATTAAGCCTGTAATGTGAATGATATGTGCGCCATAGTTCCGATATAATATAATTTCTAAAATTGAAGTTTACTGATCAGTAATATCATTGTTACCAACATGAGTTTACATAGTAGCACCTAGACGAGTAAATACAGTACTGGCTTTTGATACATCTAATAAAATAGTACATAGAAGAAAATACAGCATACGGATAGCAACAGTGGAAAAGTGAAAATCTCTAGCATAGATTACTACAGAGGTGGTGGTAGTGGTTCTTAACCTATCAAATGTCTAATCTGAGGCTAGGCTAGTAGTGGTTTTTTTTTTCTCCCTAGCTCCCCAAACTTCGTGCATCTTGACTCAGGGAAGCGAGACTTCCCCCTTCTCGAATAGTTAGGATTCATCAGTATCTGGTGGTGACAACGGAAACATACATAGGAGTGAGAAATGCTGGATTTCTCAGTAGGAATTTCAACTTGGTATCGATTGTGTCATCATTGTCACTCCAACTACCTCGGGTTTATTTACAAAGTGATGGACAGGTAAAGGTTCATTTATCAAGATTTTCGCAAATGTGATTAGCCGAGGTAGAGTTACTTTTAAACTATTCTTATTAGCAGAGTCATACATATCTAACTTAATGATTTCATGCATCTTTTTTGTAATTATACAAGCATTTCTACTACTAGCATGACACTTTATTCTCTTTTATTGACATGTCTCATAATTACTCACGGGATGAATACATCAATGCCTTAGACCACCCTAAAAGGGTAATGAGCTCATACCGTGGCCGTCGCCACAACCTTTTGGTTTTCTTTCCGTTGCCGTGATCTCAACGGTTTTAGGGGGTTAAGCCGTGAGCTTAGCTCAAGTCCACTTTTCCAAACTATCATTGCTACTTTTTCAGGCTTTACTTTATTCTCATTGAGTAAGAATAATAATCATGCAATCATAAATAGATCATGGTACAATCAATCATCCATTCTTATCATTTCATAACTCATCAATATATATTCATAATACTATATATCAGCTTGGATATCATAGAAACATTTCATACACAATCTTATATCAAGTAGTAGACATTTCATACTAAGTCTCATGGTAAATAAAAATAGTATTCATGTTAAGCAGGTATTTAGTGGATAGACTTATATAAGATCTCATATAGATTCTCTTAGTCTTCTTTGTACACTTAATTTTTAGTAATACATTAACGCACCTTAAAATATTATTAAATGTTCTTTACATATTTTAAAGCTCCCCTATGACTTATATATATATGTTTCCTCTTGAAGATTATTACTACTTAAATATTTAAGTTCTCTTGCAAGACTTAAATCTTCTATTTCAGTTTCTAACATCTTTTAGAAAAAAAATTGTAGCTCTCTATATACTTGTTATCTCAGCCTAGAAAAGGTAGTTTTAGATTCCTAATTCATCAAGTTTTAGTGTAATTCAACTGTAATCCGTGCACAGGAGGGTTCCCAGGAAAGAGAGGTGGGTCACAATGGACACGCTTAAATACCAAGTCTTTCCTTAGCCAGAACCGTTCCAAACTACACTATCACAGCACAGTGTCCTGAAAATTTATTTCTCATTCTATATTTACGTGGTGCAAAGCATTATGTATAACATACATAGATGTGTTTCTCTATGTGTTAGCTTTCCTAAGGAGTTGAAATCAGTCAATTTGGATTTTTATATAGTGAGTTACACTTATTTTACTACTGCAAGGTCATATGTAGAGTTTCAGTTTTTGGCTTAGCTTTGAAAATTTATATCTTGAGCTAGAGAACTCCATTTTAGGTGATTCTTTTTGGAGAGTCTTCTATAATGAGTCTAGTTTATGATAAAAATATTTTTATTTCGGGATACTTCATATTTTATGATCATTACATTCCGAAGTGCCTGCTGCCAGAATTAACCAGAAATTCCAGCACCTACCATTTTTATGTCTTTAGTAATTTTTATTAAAAAATCAAGTTTCACATACTATCTTTTTATGTTATATTTGAGTATGATAACATCATATAAGTGCTAAGAACATAATAGAATATATTGTGCTATCTAAAAATATATTTTACAAATAATCATTCAAAACTTTTGACAATAACTCAAGGTTGAGGCATTCTATCCATGGTTAGAAGCCAATAATGATTGAACAAATAAAGATGAAACTCCTACCTCTTATGTAGGGTCTAAAAAAGAGTCTTTCTCTTCTTTCTTGAGCTTATGCAAGAGTCCTTGGAGTGGATGACCCTCCTTGAATCTTGACTCTAGAACTTGAGTGCTTAAGAAAATATTTCTCACTAGAGTTAAAGATTGTAACTCTTATGAGAGCTAGTGAAGGTTTGAGTTTAGAATTTAAGTGTTTAAATAAGGTTTAGAGGATTAAGAGAAATCTTTGAAGAGGAGAACATAAGAAGAATGGTAGAAAAAAAATAAGAAAGAAAGAGCACTTAGGGAGTTTCTAAGGCTTGGAAACTAGTAAAAGTGTATGTATTTTACAAGAGCTAGAGAATGTATCTCTTGCAAAGCATGGTAAGGCCTCTTTGTGTTTTGGAAATGTAAGGAATGGAAAAGAGTTTGAAGAGTATTTATAGTGGAAGGATCAAGAAAAGAAACATTTAGAGAATAAATTCTTCGAGCATGATTTATGGAAACATGTTGGCCAAACTTTGGATGAAAACACTCCATGTTTTATGCAAACATGTTGGCCTAGTTTTATGAAATCATGTTCCATGTTTTATGCAAAAATGTTGTTAGTGGAAATTTTCTAACCTTTAATGTATATATGCATCATAGATTTACATCATGTGATCTTATGCTTTAATAAGTGTTTTTAATTTTTTAGCATGAGATTATCTATGTGCATGTATGTGATTAAGAATGTGTATGATGTATGTGGTTGAATTATTGTATTGTCATCTTAATTCAATGGCTTAGATTCATTCTTGCCTAAAGACAAATCTAGGGATTTGTGCAATGGCATTGTTGTAATTTCTTTAACTAAGACAAGGATACTTTTGTAATTATACAATGATAATGGTATTCTTGTAATTCTATTTACAGAGTAAGGATATCTTTGTTATTTACTAATAAGGCAAGGGTAGTTTGGTAATTTCCTTTACATAGCAAGGGTATTTTCGTTATTTCTATTAAATGATGGCATTTTTGTAATTCTTTGCATTTTTCTCTAGAAATACTTGAA
The DNA here is from genome assembly GCA_031216125.1 of Dalbergia cochinchinensis. NCBI lineage: Eukaryota > Viridiplantae > Streptophyta > Magnoliopsida > Fabales > Fabaceae > Dalbergia > Dalbergia cochinchinensis. The sequence continues at coordinate 30,681,304 of CM062371.1, forward strand.
TATTCTAATAATATTTGTTATGTTTCATAAAACTGGTCCAGGTTCTCTTGGTTTTTGCTATATTTTATCTAATTGCTAATTAGCATTAATCGATATTTATTTTATTTATGAAATTAGGGATGTTACACTTTTCTTTAATCTTTAGAGTTTAGTGATGACATAGGAAAGTAAATATGAGATGCAAGAGCTTGAAATATAAATATGCAAGTTCATTTTTTATCTTTACTAAAGCTCTTACAAGACTTTGAAGGAACTTAAGCCTTAACCCGAATTTATCACAACAAGCTAAAGTAAACAAGATATCATTCCTTGAAGCAAAATCATAAATAGCATTTTTGTTAAAACTCAAGCTCTAGAGGTCTCATTGTGATGAACACATGGTCTCATCATCAAGCTTCCATGTTGAACCATCAATGATGGCCGAAATTTTAGAGAAAGAAAAAAGGAAGAAGGGCCGAAATCATGAGCAAAGGAAAGAACCATTTTGAAACTCTAGAGACCATGATCTTGATGATGTATTAACACCAACATCATGAGTCTTCATCATTGAGTTCATACATCCATTTCTAAAACATTATCAAAACTAAGTTTTCCAAGACTAAGAAAGAAAGAAAACTAAAAACACCTTTTACTCAAGAACCAAGATTAAGCTATAGAGGTTGCTCAAGTGATAAATATCATTATAAGATCCTCATCATCAAGCTCTCATTTCCAAGTCTTTCAAGGCCCTTGGCCGAAAATGAAAAAGAATCAAAGAGGGAGAAAGAAGTTCTAAGAGATTCAAGAGAAACTATAAAGTATATAACTTAAATAAGAACTTTAATGGCTAAAACATTTAAAACAAAATCTCTACCAAGTGAAATAATGTTGAAGAGGATGAAGAAGAACTCTTGATCTTTGAGAGAAAAGGAAAAGCTTTGAATGCTCTAAACTTAGCAAATGAACTAAAGGTATTTCAAGTTCTCTCAAGTGTGCTATTTATAGAGAAATGAAACAAATGAAAGGTGCCACGGGGGAGCAGGGGTTTCAGCCAAGGCATGTAGTCCCATGAGGTCCATGAGGTGAGATGTTGTGATCTTGAGGCATGGTGAAGTATGGTTCAAGGTATGGTGAGGTATGGTTTAAGGTATGGCTCAAAGCATGGCTCAAGGAGTGTTTAAAATTTAAATCATGTGATAAAACTTGGATGATGTGGCCGAAAATGCATCAGTCATGGGGGAGGGATTTCTTTCATTTAATTGTGGTTTAGAAGTGTGTTTAGGTGTGTTTTAGGTTATGTTTAAGATTAGGAATTTGTAGGAAAGTATTTAGGTGAGGTAATGGTTAATTAGAGGCTTGTAATACTAGATTTAGGAGGTGGTCTTGCTAAATTAATCGAGTCAAACTCCATTAACAAGGAATCCAATGCCAACACAATTCCTTGATTTAGGGAAATTGGAGAGAGAAAACACTAGATTTAGGTTTAATCTAAGCAATTTTAGGTCATAATTAATTTTATTAACTTATTTTGACTCTAGATTAATTATGGAAATTAATTAATCTTCGATTAGAGCCTAATATTGCTTAGGTTTGCTTAATTACGTCATTAAGCTCAAACGGCACTATCCCGAGGCAAAATTGTAATTTTGCACAAAAACTACCTGGGATCACCGGGACTTAAACAGACACTTTTAAACACATGAAAACATTGTTTGAAACCTTCGGGGAAAGTTTCAGGCTCAATGGCACCTTTACTCGCGTAAAAATGCTATAGGGATATTTTGGGCTGCTGGGCCGGCCATCTTCGAATTCCGGGTAGAAAATGACCTCCGGGGCATTTTGGTCATTTTCTTCTCAGACAGAAAAATCAGGGCATTACACCTCTTAGAAACACTTATGACCACTATAGCGGTCCTCAGACCCCAAAACTGCCCTGTCTTGTACACTGTGACCCTTAAACAGCTATAGCAGTGACAATTGTAACACCCTACTATTCAACCCAATACTACTAGTACGTACTTAGGCCAAATATTAGTCGTTACTTACTGGCATGGTTCATCTACTTGAGAAAATAGACTTAAGGAAAATACGAGCCAACTTTTTTTTTGAAATCGTTACTTAAAATAGAAGCCGCGCGTAACTTTACGAGTCGGTGTAATAGTATACGGAATGATAACATAGGAATGGCTCCAAACCATAGCATCGAACATAACATCAATCATAACTGAAATACCTCATAGATATAATATGCCTACCCTACAGGGCAGGACTCTTCAAGTACATAGTAACATGAATACGGCAGAAAAACAGAATACATGGAAAAGAACTGGAAAGAAGCATCCCTACCCATGTGCAACCTAAGATGGATAACCTCAACACAAAAGAGGTTTCATCCATACTATGTGACGTGCGTGCACTAAGGACTACCCTCCAATCTCCATAGCAGACTCACGTGCACGAGGAACGTAGCCAATCCACGGGCGGAGCTCGGCAGGTGCAGGCATGCCCTGTGACTGAACGTGTCGTCCACATCGAGGTCGTGGTCCGGGCACCGAAGCCCTCCGACGCTGAGTGACTGTCTCCTCGCTGCCTATCTGTCGCAGGGCGAGTAGGGCGAGCCCTCATGGTCCATGGGGAATCCTGCGAAGGGTCCTCCTGCGAGTCTCGCGATGATGGCACGTCTTTGCGGCGCGTCCGCTGAACCGGCAGAGTGGGTCCGCAGGTTCCTCTCATGTCGTGGCCGTGCATGCTCAAAGATCGCGGGGTCACCATAGGGAGATGCTGGGGAGAAGCGATAACTGTACAAGGGGTGTGCGAATGGCCGTCCTAAAAACATGAAGATGCGCACAGTACATCGGCCCTCAAAATGAAATGACCCGTGCTCCGGGTCATGGTGGATCTCCCACCGTGGCGTGTCAATGAATAGGACGAAGGTCGCCATCTTGCTCTGAAGACGTAATGGAAAGGAAAAGATAGAGGGAGTGAGATTCTTACTAAAGAAACTCAGTAGGGTTTTCCTTCTATCCTAGGTGTCATCATATACGTCTCCAGGAATCTCGGGTTATTTATAAAATAATGGACATACATAGGTTCAATTATGAGTTTTCCAAAATCTCATTTTCCGAGAATCCGTTCTTTTTAACATGGCACTTGTGTTACATAGGCTATATACTAAAATCATAGACATAAATCATGTAGCTTGGTACGTAGAACATGAATCATATAACTGGTACATGGAACATAAATCATATAACTGGTACATGAAACATAAATCATATAACTGGTACTTGAAACATAAATCATATAACTGGCACATGGAACATAAATCATATAACTGGTACATGGAACATAAATTGTAACGCCCCAATTTTTACTGTCATTAGAAATTACTCAATTACCGAATTACCATAGGTAATTATTACATAAGATTTGAGGCCGAACAATCCTCAATAAAGGAATATAACATTAAAAGAGAGGTTAGGAACGATTCATGCGAGAGTCACAAATCCCGAATTTCTGTACGTATAAAATGACCAAAATGCCCCTGAAGTTATTTTACTCAGAAAATGAGGATCGTGGGCCCCACCTATTCTCAAGGGGATATTTTGAGGATAATAAGGGATTGTTTGTGTTATGTGTGTTAATAGAGCAGAAGGATCTCAATTTTGAGTTAGAGCCTTGCGAAATGACCAAAACACCTGCGGCTGTTTTAACTCCGATGTGCGTGCCGAGTGAGCCCGAACCTCACTAAAATGTTTTAAAATGTGTTTTTAAGCCATGATTAACCATTGGTTAAGCTCGGGTGGCCTCGGGCAATTTTAAGTGAAAGTACGATTTTGCCCTGTTTTGGGCGAGTTTTGAATTTTGGGATTTTTGATTCGTATATCAGAAACCTAAGCAATATTAGGCTCAAATTAAAGCTTATTAAATTCTAAATATTAATCTAGAGTCAAAATTATGTATTTAGATTGATTAGAACCCAAAATTGCTCAAAAACACCCAAATTGCTTACTAATTCACTTAAACCCTTAGCAGTAAATTCTCTAAATTACATGAATACCTTGCCTACACCTAAATAATGCATGGAACACACAAATTTCACTTCTTTGGGCTGTAATGGACGAAATTATTGATGCCATTATGCAGCTGAATTATTGCCAAAAGTTGCACTAAAACAAAATGCCAAAATGTCACCATAAGAGACATAATTCCTTAATTTCATACAACTTTGTCTAAAATGATTTTTCCTCCCTTATTTCTCCTGCAAAATTCCGTCCACTACCTCATCATTTTGGCCAATTAGAAGCCTCAAAATCTTCTATAAATAGGCTTGCTTGAGTGGTCTTAGAATGCTTAGTTCATAACTAGTTTTTAAGAGCACCAAAAACTTTCTTTCTTCCTCCTCTTTGGCTGAATTCTTTCTTCAATTTTTTCAAAGAGATTTTGTTTCATTTCACTTCAAGAAACCAAGTTCTCTTCCTCTTCTTCAACTCAGATTAGGTAGGGAGTAGTTTCTAAATTTATTTCTATGCTTTGAGGGGTTGTGTTTTTAGCTCAAAATGATGAAATTATGAACTTACCTTAGCTTTTCATTTTGGTTTTCTTCTTCAATTTTTCTTTAACCAATTCAACCATATGGCCTAGGTGGAACTAAGATGATGGCTTGATGATGAGGACCTTGAGGGTGGATTGTAAATCCATCACAAGTTAGGCCTCTAAAGCTTGAAAATTCCACTTGATGCAAAACTTTAAAGAATAATGCTTTATGATGCTAAAACAAAGATTTTTAGTTTAGAACTTGAAAGATGTATTTTTTCCTTTTATGTTTTATTTCTTGTTAAGATATGTATTGGGTTGAATTTATAATTCTTTTAAAGTCTTGAAGGAGCTCTAGTAAAGAAACAAAATGAATTTGCATCCATGATTAAGTTTATGCTTTGCATAACCATGTTTACCTTCTATGTCATCACTAAATTTTCAAGAATGAATAAATGAACTTGCATTTCTCATGTTTAAATTCCAAGCTTGTATTTCATGTTTATGTTTCAAGTCATCACTTAATCTTTCAAGATAATAAAGAGGTTGCATCTCATATTTAATTTATGCTCTCACTATATTTTATAATGGCTAAAAGAATCAGCATGGCATGTTTATTTTATGCCATCACCTAAAGATCCTAGAGCTCAAAGACTTGCCCATGTATCACAAGCAAAGAAATATGATTATTGGAGTTAAAGAATTTATTCTTTAAAAAGTCTTGAGATTGGAGCTTAAAAGATGTAATAATAATCTCTTCTCCCTCTCTGGTCTGTGCGGACTACCGCCGCTCCGGTTTCTTAATAATCTCTTCTCCTCTCTTGGTCTGTGCGGACTACCGCCGCTCCGGTTTCTTAATATTCTCTTCTCCCTCTCTTGGTTGCATGCGGATTACACGCGCTCCAGCTTTCTTGTATCATGTTTATATTTCAAGTTCTTGCATCATGTTTAATTTTCAAGTCATCACCTTAAATCTTAAAGATAAAGAAATGGAATTGCATACCATGTTTATAATTCCAAGCTATCACCTTATAAAGATAAGATTAAAATAAGGTTGCATAGCATGTTTATAATTCTAAGATGTCACCTAAATCTCTAAAGCTCAAGACTTACTCCTTTTATCTTAAGTGAGAATTTTAATTGTGAAGATCCTCCCAAATTTGACAAAAGAACTAGTTTCTAAATGAGTTTTAAGGCTTTGCAAGGATTTTACTGGGAACTAGTATTTTATATGCACTTAAAATATGATTCTATGTAATTGCATGAGGTTCATGATTCGCCACTGATCTGAGTTTAGTATCAATGTGTGATAATGATTTGATATGATTGAAGTTGTGATAATTATGGTTTATTGTTAAGAGAATGATTCATAATTGGTTTAGTAACTAATTAGTTCTATAATTGATAATTCTATGTAAGGATTGGATGCTTATTAAGTACTTGATATCATTGAATGATTTCTGGCTTGCATGTTATAGTTCTTGTTGCAAATAATGAGAATGCTTATACATGAAATGCTCTTTATTATGTAAAATTTACCTTTGTTGCTAGAAGAAAGTGTATCATTGTAAAAGTGTAATTTGGAAAGGTTACGGCTAAGGAAAGACTTGGTATTTAAGCGTGTCCATTGTGACCCACCTCTCTTTCTGGGAATCTCCCATATGCATGATTCTGATTGATATGTATTATTCTAGCTTAAGACTATAAATGAGAAAATGTTATGATGTTTATGAATTGTATTATGATATAACATGCAAAGATTTAATGGTGACTTAAACTTATAAGAAAATGATCCTTTGGAACCATCAGACTATAGGTGGTGAAAAGGTGATTTTAGCCCCCTAACCCGTTCTCTCAAAAGGGTAGAGTCGGGACTTTAGCTTATCAAAAGGGATAAGTATATGCTAGTGACGACTAGTAAAGTATGAGCTCATAACCTAAATTACTCCCAAAAGGGTGGAGTATAGGGTGGCCTAAGGAAAATAATGATGATGATAAGATTTTAAGTCACCTAAGGAAATGAAATATGTGCACTATGTCCACATGTAGCTAATATTATATGTCGTTCTTTTATGCATGTTATTTGATAATGATGATGAGGAAAATGATGTAATGATAAAGGAAAAGTTCATTGTAAATATGACATGTTAAGATTATGATGCATTATAAGACGCATGATTAAAACTTGGCGAACCTCGGTTAAGTATTTGTCCGAACTTAAAATGAACCTTTGCATGCTCACTATTTTAGAATAATCCCGAGGTTCCTGGGGACTTTGATGATGACACTATAGAAGGAGGCACCCTACTGAGAATTCTTTAGCAAGATTCTCACTCCCTTTTCTTTATTTCCGTCATTGTCTCCAGATTCAAATGGCGACATTCGTCCTGTTCGTTGATACCCTACTTGGGAATTCCACTATGATCAGGTGCATCGCTCGTATCATTTTGAAGGGAGGTCTTGTGATTCGTGTTTTTATTTCCATAGGTTGTCCATTTGCACATCCTGTCCCTAGTTATCGATTTTCTCCTACTTCTCCCTATGGCGATGAAATGGCTTTCGAACATGCACGTCCACTTGATGAAAGGATGTTACGTTCTTATCCCGCTTCATCTGCTGTCCATGGATTTCAGTATGTTAGAGGCGAGATATTCAAAGCTGATCCTTCAGAGGACACTCCTACTCATGTATATTACGAGAGCTCTGCTCCTACTCCCACACGTGTAAGAGAGGGTAGTGAGGAAGCAGTTGTTCAGGGAGGTTAGCGAGAAGGCCGTCCATGCGACCCGACTGGTGCATCTCGTGTGTCCCTTCGAGGGAGCTCATCGATGGATCGGATTTATTCCCCATTTCAGGGACGGTGGCCATAGAAGGTTCTTAGTAGATTTATGTGTGATCATGCACCCTAGTTTTAGGATAACCTTAGGCTTATGGAGTTATCTAGTTTAGGGGCATGTATTTCCTTAAGTATATTTTCTTTTATGGGTTTGCATAAGATAATGATGTATGAACATAACCCACCCTTTGAGTGAGGTTATTGTATGTAAATATATGCTATAATGTGCTTATGGATGTTATATGATGGAGCCTAAGTAATATGATGTGATATATTCTTAAACGTCTTATTATACCCGACTTACTCGCTCACGTTGTACTCGGCTCACGTTTTCAATTATGTGTTTAAAAAAAAAAAAAAAATGGCTCGTAATTTCACTAAGTATTTTCAAATTATGAAGAAAGAACCAAAGCAAGGAGTAAAGTCTAGTCATTAATCAGATTCAACCTAGGTGTATCTGGTTAATTACTAAGTGTTACATTTTGGTATCAGGCGATTCGATTCTCATGGAGCCCGAGGATTGGACTAGCTATGCTTCTAAAGCATAATACGTTAGTGGCGTCATGTGTAGATGTTTATCATTAGGATGAGCTTGAGGATTAGAAATACATGACTCTTGTATGTTGAAAGTGCCATGGTAACTTGCTCACTTTGCATGGAATATTGGGCACGATCACCTCGGTGTTCTTTGTTTGTGTGTATAGGGACCAATGGCACGTCGACAACGGACTAGGAGCGCGACGAGAATAATCAAGACAACGAGACAGTAGAAGCACTCCGCGACGTAGCAAGGACCATGAGAATGATGATGGAGCGAATGGATCGGGATCGTCAAGCCAATATGAATCAAGGACATGAGATTCTGAACATGCCTGTTTGGGAGTTTCGTAAGGCAAACCCACCGGTTTTCAAGGGGACAGAATCCAAATATTGCGGATGAATGGATTCGGAATATTGAGAAGGTCTTTCTTTGTAGTCCCATGCTCGGAGGAGCAAAGGTCACATTCGCTACTCATATGCTTGAAGGTGATGCGGTTTACGGTGGGCGGGTGTTCAAAGACTCCTGGAGACGACCGATGTGGACATTGATTGGGAACTTTTCAAGGTCCATTTTTATGAAAAGTACTTTCAGTCGATTAGAAATGCCAAGGACATTGAATTCATGCAATTTGTCCAGGGAATATGAATGTGGCCCGATACCTTGCGGATTTGAAGAACTCATTAAGTTCTCAAGAATGTACCAAGGAAATCTGATGAGTCTTGGAAATGCATTAAATACGAGTCGGGGTTGAAGGCGGAACTTAATGTGGCGATTGCACATTTGGAGATTAGGGATTTCTCTACCCTAGTTAACAAATGTCGGATTATTGAAGAAGGTCGAGAGAAAACTAAACACCCCAAAGTCGGATAATATTACCAAAAAGTTGACACCTCAAGGTCTGAGTTCAAGAGGCGAATCGACCTCCATTTCCCCTCAATCAAGACCACAAGGGACACAAAGAAATTTTCAACAAGGAAGGCCAAACAACAACAATCGCTATAATAACAACCGCTACAACAATAACCCGATAACAATCACAACAACAACAATAACAACAATAAAGGGAAAGCACCACAAAGAGGTCTGCGGTACCTCCACGACTGCGCCATCCATGGAATGTCCCAAGTGCGGCAAGAATCATGGGAGCATGCCATGTCGAGCCGAACAAGCGTGTGCTATCGGTGTGGAAAAACCAGGTCATTACTCCCGAGAATGCACGGAAAGAAACCCGCCAACCCCAATCCCAAGCCGCAATACCAGGGAAGGGTATTTCTTGTTAATCTTTGAAGAAACAACGAAGTCACGAAATCTCGTGGAAGAGTAAGGGTAATATGCATGGTAAAGACTTAATTGTACTATATGATTCTGGCGCTTCTCATTCTTTTATCTCCCATTCATGTGTTAAAAGCCTTAATTTACCTATGGTGAGCTTCCTTTTGACCTTATTGTTTCCACCAGAATTTGGAAAACCCGTTAGGACTTGTAAATGTTGTTTAGATTGTAGTTTTATTATAGATAATAGATCCTTTGTTTTAGATCTTATTTGCTTACCCATGCGAGGTTTAGATGTGATTCTTGGCATGGATTGGCTTGAGGCCAACCGTGTCTTGTTAAGCTGTTATGAGAAAACCATCACTTTTCTTCCTGTTCCTATTGAACCTAAGAAACCCATAAGTCTTTACATAAGCTCTTTGTGGAAATGGATTGTGGTAAGGGTGAGAGTAAAGGTTACATTTTCTTAGCCGCTAGTGATGTAGACTTTGAGCAAAGTATCGATGAGATACCAATAGTAAGAAATTATCCTGAAGTGTTTCGGATGAGATACCGAGTTTCCCCAAGAGAGAGATAGAGTTTTCCATAGAATTGCTTAGGGTGCGGGACCTATATCCATAGCCCCATACAGGATGTCCCCATTAGAATTGACCGAGTTAAAAACTCAATTGGAAGATTTATTGGAGAAAAAGTTTGTTAGGCCTAGTGCACCACCTTGGGAGCCCTGTGTTGTTTGTAAAGAAAAAGGATGGGAGTATGAGGATGTGTGTAGATTATCGTGAGTTGAATAAAGTAGCGGTGAAAAACAAGTATCCTCTGCCTAGGATCGATGATTTGATGGACCAAGCTGAAAGGTGCGGTAGTGTTTTCTAAGATAGATTTGAGGTCAGGCTACCATCAAATTAGGGTGAGAGATGAAGACATACCTAAAGCGGCCTTTCGCTTTCGATCGGCCATTTTGAGTTTGCGATATAATGTCCTTTGGGTTAACCAATGCTCCAGCTATTTTTATGGATTACATGAATAGGATCTTTCGGCCTTATTTAGATCAGTTTGTAGTTGTCTTTATAGATGACATTCTCATATATTCTAAGACCCATGAAAAGCATGAATGCCACGACCATAATCTTGAAGATCTTGAAGGAAAAGAAACTATATGCCAAGATTTCCAAGTGTGAGTTTTGGTTGGATAAGGTGCAATTTTTAGGGCATGTAGTATCTAAGAAAGGAATTGCTGTAGATCCTAGTAAGGTAGAAGCGGTGGTAAACTGCGAAAGACCAACCACATGGCTGAAGTAAGGAGCTTTTTGGGTTTAGCCAGGTTATTACCGTCGATTTATCAAGGGATTTTCCCAGATTTCCCTACCTTTGACCAAGTGACTAGGAAGAACACCCCTTTTTCATGGACCGGAGTGTGAAAAGAGCTTTCAAGAGTTAAAACACAAGCTAACCTCTACCCCTGTTTTAGTGTTACCCGACCCCAATGTGCCTTCGAGGTGTATTGTGATGCTTCAAAAATGGCTTTAGGTTGTGTATTGATGCAAGATAGGCAAGTGGTGGCCTATGCATCAAGACAACTCAAGCCACATGAGGCAAACTACCCTACCCATGACCTTGAGTTAGGCTGCCGTCGTGTTTGCTCTAAAGATTTGGAGACACCATTTATATGGAGTTAAGTTTGAGGTGTTTTCCGATCACAAGAGTTTGAAATATCTCTTTGATCAAAAAGAGCTAAACATGAGGCAAAGGCGATGGATGGAGTTCTTGAAAGATTATGATTTTGGATTGAACTACCATCCTGGTAAAGCTAATGTAGTAGTGATGCTTTGAGTAGGAAGTCCTTACAAGTGTCCGTTTGATGGTGAAGGAGGTTGAATTGATTGAGCAATTTAGGGACTTAAACCTAGGAATGACTTTGACCACTAAGGGCATCGAGCTTGTCATCTTAGAGTGACAAGTGAGTTCAAGAAAGGATTGTTCAAGCGCAAGGGGCGATCTTTGAGTTTCAAGAGACTTTAGAGGCGATGAAGGCGGGGAAAGTTGATAGGTTTTACCCAAGGAATGGGCGATTTGTGGAGGTTTAAAGGTCGAATATGTGTACACGCTAGTGGTGGCCTCCGAAAGGATATTTTGGAGGAAGCCCATAAGAGCCATTTTACCCTTCATCCTGGTGCCACCAAGATGTATCAAGATTTGAAGAAGATGTTACGGTGGCCTGGAATGAAGAAAGATGTGTGCACATGGGTGAGTAAGTGCTTGGTGTGTCAAAAGGTGAAGATTGAACACCAAAAACCCTGCGGAATCTGCAACCTCTGTCGATCCACTGAGTGGAAGTGGGATAGTATCTCCATGGATTTTGTATTTGGATTACCGAGGACCCAAATGAATCATGATACCATATGGGTAATCGTGGATCGATTAGCGAAGTCGACCCACTTTTACCTATTAAGGTGACTTATTCCTTGGATAGGTTAGCACAATTATATATTCAGGAGATAGTAAGGTTACATGGGGTGCCGTCGGCGATAATCTCGGACCGGGATCCGCGGTTTACGTCACGATTTTGGGAGCCTTTCAAAAGGCATTTGGTTCAAAGCGTGTCTAAGCCACGGCCTATCACCCCCAAGCAGACGGTCAATCTGAAATAACTATCCAAACCTTGGAGGATATGTTAAGGGCATGTGTTTTAGATCAAAGGGGAAGTTGGGATAAGTACACACTTGATTGAATTTGCATATAACAGGATTATCATACAAGTATCGGTATGGCACCGTATGAGGCCCTCTATGGACTGAAATGTCAATCTCCCTTATGTTGGTATGAACCGGAGAGCAAAGGTTACTCGGACTGATATTGTGAGGGAAACAACGGAACAAATCAAGAAGATTAGGGATAAGATTCTTCTTTGCTCAAAGTCGACAGAAAAACTATGCGGACAAGCGTGAAAACCGCTAGATTTTCAAGAAGGGGACCACGTGTTCCTAAGGATCACCCCACGACAGGCATAGGCCGAGCAATAAAAGTAAAGAAATTGAGCCCCAGATTTGTTGGTCCGTATGAAATCCTTACCAAAGTAGGACACTGTAGCCTCACCGTATAGCCCTACCCCAGAGTCTATCCAACCTTCATGATGTTTTCCATGTCTCTCGATTAAGAAAGTATCAATCGACCCGAGTCATGTACTAGAGCGAACATGTACAATTAAGAGATAACGACATTTAACTTACTACCCACGAGAATCGTCGACCGAGGAGTTAAGCGAGTTAAGGAACAAGGCTTTGTACCCCTGGTCAAAGTAGCATGGGGGCAGGGTGAAGCAGAAGAACTTACATGGGAGCTGGAATCAAACATGAAAGCACAATACCAGAGTTGTTCTCGGTAACGAATTAAGGCGAAATTCTTTTAAGGAGGAGTAATGTAACGCCCCAATTTTCTTGTAATTTTTCTTGTCATTAGAAATTACTCAATTACCGAATTACCATAGGTAATTATTACATAAGATTTGAGGCAGAACAATCCTCAATAAAGGAATATAACATTAAAGAGAGGTTAGGAGCGATTCATGCGAGTCGCAAATCCAGAATTTATGCGTATAAAATGACCAAAATGCCTGAAGTTATTTTACTCGGAAAATGAGGATCGTGGGCCCCACCTATTCTCAAGGGGATATTTTGAGGATAATAAGGGATTGTTTGTGTTATGTGTGTTAATAGAGCGAGAAGGATCTCAATTTTGAGTTAGGCCTTGCGAAATGACCAAAGCGCCCTGCGGTTGTTTTAACTCCGATGTGCGTGCCTTGAGCCCGAACCTCACTAAAATGTTTTAAAATGTGTTTTTAAGCCATGATTAACCATTGGTTAAGCTCGGGTGGCCTCGGGCAATTTTTAAGTGAAAATGCGATTTTGCCCTGTTTTTGGCGATTTGCGAATTTTGGGATTTTTGATTCGTATACGGAAACCTAAGCAATATTAGGCTCAAATTAAAGCTTATTAAATTCTAAATATTAATCTAGAGTCAAAATTATGTATTTAGATTGATTAGAACCCAAAATTGCTCAAAAACACCCAAATTGCTTACTAATTCACTTAAACCCTTAGCAGTAAATTCTCTAAATTACATGAATACCTTGCCTACACCTAAATAATGCATGGAACACACAAATTTCACTTCTTTGGGCTGTAATGGACGAAATTATTGATGCCATTATGCAGCTGAATTATTGCCAAAAGTTGCACTAAAACAAAATGCCAAAATGTCACCATAAGAGACATAATTCCTTAATTTCATACAACTTTGTCTAAAATGATTTTTCCTCCCTTATTTCTCCTGCAAAATTCCGTCCACTACCTCATCATTTTGGCCAATTAGAAGCCTCAAAATCTTCTATAAATAGGCTTGCTTGAGTGGTCTTAGAATGCTTAGTTCATAACTAGTTTTTAAGAGCACCAAAAACTTTCTTTCTTCCTCCTCTTTGGCTGAATTCTTTCTTCAATTTTTTCAAAGAGATTTTGTTTCATTTCACTTCAAGAAACCAAGTTCTCTTCCTCTTCTTCAACTCAGATTAGGTAGGGAGTAGTTTCTAAATTTATTTCTATGCTTTGAGGGGTTGTGTTTTTAGCTCAAAATGATGAAATTATGAACTTACCTTAGCTTTTCATTTTGGTTTTCTTCTTCAATTTTTCTTTAACCAATTCAACCATATGGCCTAGGTGGAACTAAGATGATGGCTTGATGATGAGGACCTTGAGGGTGGATTGTAAATCCATCACAAGTTAGGCCTCTAAAGCTTGAAAATTCCACTTGATGCAAAACTTTAAAGAATAATGCTTTATGATGCTAAAACAAAGATTTTTAGTTTAGAACTTGAAAGATGTATTTTTTCCTTTTATGTTTTATTTCTTGTTAAGATATGTATTGGGTTGAATTTATAATTCTTTTAAAGTCTTGAAGGAGCTCTAGTAAAGAAACAAAATGAATTTGCATCCATGATTAAGTTTATGCTTTGCATAACCATGTTTACCTTCTATGTCATCACTAAATTTTCAAGAATGAATAAATGAACTTGCATTTCTCATGTTTAAATTCCAAGCTTGTATTTCATGTTTATGTTTCAAGTCATCACTTAATCTTTCAAGATAATAAAGAGGTTGCATCTCATATTTAATTTATGCTCTCACTATATTTTATAATGGCTAAAAGAATCAGCATGGCATGTTTATTTTATGCCATCACCTAAAGATCCTAGAGCTCAAAGACTTGCCCATGTATCACAAGCAAAGAAATATGATTATTGGAGTTAAAGAATTTATTCTTTAAAAGACTTGAGATTGGAGCTTAAAAGATGTAATAATAATCTCTTCTCCCTCTACTGGTCTGTGCGGACTCACCGCTCGGTTTCTTAATAATCTCTTCTCCCTCTCTGGTCTGTGCGGACTACCGCCGCTCCGGTTTCTTAATATTCTCTTCTCCCTCTCTTGGTTGCATGCGGATTACCGCCGCTCGATTTCTTGTATCATGTTTATATTTCAAGTTCTTGCATCATGTTTAATTTTCAAGTCATCACCTTAAATCTTAAAGATAAAGAAATGGAATTGCATACCATGTTTATAATTCCAAGCTATCACCTTATAAAGATAAGATTAAAATAAGGTTGCATAGCATGTTTATAATTCTAAGATGTCACCTAAATCTCTAAAGCTCAAGACTTACTCCTTTTATCTTAAGTGAGAATTTTAATTGTGAAGATCCTGCCAAATTTGACAAAAGAACTAGTTTCTAAATGAGTTTTAAGGCTTTGCAAGGATTTTACGGGGAACTAGTATTTTATATGCACTTAAAATATGATTCTATGTAATTGCATGAGGTTCATGATTGACCCTTTGATCTGAGTTTAGTATCAATGTGTGATAATGATTTGATATGATTGAAGTTGTGATAATTATGGTTTATTGTTAAGAGAATGATTCATAATTGGTTTAGTAACTAATTAGTTCTATAATTGATAATTCTATGTAAGGATTGGATGCTTATTAAGTACTTGATATCATTGAATGATTTCTGGCTTGCATGTTATAGTTCTTGTTGCAAATAATGAGAATGCTTATACATGATATGCTCTTTATTATGTAAAATTTACCTTTGTTGCTTGAAGTAAGTGTATCATTGTAAAAGTGTAATTTGGAAAGGTTACGGCTAAGGAAAGACTTGGTATTTAAGCGTGTCCATTGTGACCCACCTCTCTTTCACAGGAATCTCCCATATGCATGATTACTGATTGATATATATTATTCTAGCTTAAGACTATAAATGAGAAAATGTTATGATGTTTATGAATTGTATTATGATATAACATGCAAAGATTTAATGGTGACTTAAACTTATAAGAAAATGATCCTTTGGAACGATCGGACTATAGGTGGTGAAAAGGTGATTTTAGCCCCTAACCCGTTCTCTCAAAAGGGTAGAGTCGGGACTTTAGCTTATCAAAAGGGATAAGTATATGCTAGTGACGACTAGTAAAGTATGAGCTCATAACCTAAATTACTCCCAAAAGGGTGGAGTATAGGGTGGCCTAAGGAAAATAATGATGATGATAAGATTTTAAGTCACCTAAGGAAATGAAATATGTGCACTATGTCCACATGTAGCTAATATTATATGGCGTTCTTTTATGCATGTTATTTGATAATGATGATGAGGAAAATGATGTAATGATAAAGGAAAAGTTCATTGTAAATATGACATGTTAAGATTATGATGCATTATAAGACGCATGATTAAAACTTGACGAACCTCGGTTAAGTATTTGTCGGAACTTAAAATGAACCTTTGCATGCTCACTATTTTAGAATAATCCCGAGGTTCTGGGGACTTTGATGATGACACTATAGAAGGAGGCACCCTACTGAGAATTCTTTAGCAAGATTCTCACTCCCTTTTCTTTATTTCCGTCATTGTCTCCAGATTCAAATGGCGACATTCGTCCTGTTCGTTGATACCCCTACTTGGGAATTCCACTATGATCCGGTGCATCGCTCGTATCATTTTGAAGGAGGTCTTGTGATTCGTGTTTTTATTTACATAGGGCGTCCATTTGCACATCGTGTCCCTAGTTATCGATTTTCTCCTACTTGTCCCTATGGCGATGAAATGGTTTTCGAACATGCACGTGCACTTGATGAAAGGATGTTACGTTCTTATCCCGCTTCATCTGCTTTGTCCATGGATTTCAGTAGTATGTTCGAGACGAGATATTACGGCTGATCCTTGTGAGGACACTCCTACTCATGTATATTCTGAGAGCTCTGCTCCTACTCCCACACGTGTAAGAGAGGGTAGTGAGGAAGCAGATTGTTCAGCCGAGGTTAGCGAGAAGGCCGTCCATGCGACCCGACTGGTGCATCTCGTGTGTCCCTTCAGAGGAGCTTATCGATGGATCGGATTTATTCCCCCATTTCGGGACAGTGGCCATAGAAGGTTCTTAGTAGATTTATGTGTGATCATGCACCTAGTTTTAGGATAACCTTCCCGGCTTATGGAGTTATCTAGTTTAGGGGCATGTATTTCCTTAAGTATATTTTCTTTTATGGGTTTGCATAAGATAATGATGTATGAACATAACCCACCCTTTGAGTGAGGTTATTGTATGTAAATATATGCTATAATGTGCTTATGGATGTTATATGATGGAGCCTAAGTAATATGATGTGATATATTCTTAAACGTCTTATTATACCCCGCTTACTCGTTCACGTTGTACTCGGCTCACGTTTTCAATTATGTGTTTAAAAAAAAAAAATGGCTCGTAATTTCACTAAGTATTTTCAAATTATGAAGAAAGAACCAAAGCAAGGAGTAAAGTCTAGTCATTAATCAGATTCAACCTAGGTGTATCTGGTTAATTACTAGGGTGTTACATTTTGGTATCAGAGCAGTTCGATTCTCATGGAGCCTGAGGATTGGACTAGCTATGCTTCTAAAGCATAATACGTTAGTGACGTCATGTGTAGATGTTTATCATTAGGATGAGCTTGAGGATTAGAAATACATGACTACTGTATGTTGAAAGTGCCATGGTAACTTGCTCACTTTGCATGGAATATTGGGCCTGATCACCTCAGTGTTGCTGTTTTGTGTGTATAGGGACCAATGGCACGTCGACAACAGACTAGGAGCGCAGCACAGAATAATCAAGACAACGAGACAGCCGAAGCACTCCGCGACGTAGCAAGGACCATGAGAATGATGATGGAACGAATGGATCAGGATCGTCAAGCCAATATGAATCAAGGACATGAGATTCCTGAACATGCCTGTTTCGGGGAGTTTCGTAAGGCAAACCCACCAGTTTTCAAGGGGACACTGAATCCAAATATTGCAGATGAATGGATTCGGAATATTGAGAAGGTCTTTGCTGTAGTCCCATGCTCGGAGGAGCAAAAGGTCACATTCGCTACTCATATGCTTGAAGGTGATGCCGGTTTCTGGTGGACGGGTGTTCAAAGACTCCTGGAGACGACCGATGTGGACATTGATTGGGAACTTTTCAAGGTCCATTTTTATGAAAAGTACTTTCCAGTCGATTAGAAATGCCAAGGACATTGAATTCATGCAATTTGTCCAGGGGAATATGAATGTGGCCCAGTACACTGCCAGATTTGAAGAACTCATTAAGTTCTCAAGAATGTACCAAGGAAATCCTGATGAGTACTGGAAATGCATTAAATACGAGTCAGGGTTGAAGGCGGAACTTAATGTGGCAGTTGCACATTTGGAGATTAGGGATTTCTCTACCCTAGTTAACAAATGTCGGATTATTGAAGAAGGTCAGAGAAAACTAAACACCCCAAAGTCAGATAATATTACCAAAAAGTTGACACCTCAAGGTCAGCAGTTCAAGAGGCAGAATCGACCTCCATTTCCCCCTCAATCAAGACCACAAGGGACACAAAGAAATTTTCAACAAGGAAGGCCAAACAACAACAATCGCTATAATAACAACCGCTACAACAATAACCCGGTAACAATCACAACAACAACAATAACAACAATAAAGGAAAGCACCACAAAGAGGTCTGCGGTACCTCCACGACTGCGCCATCCATGGAATGTCCCAAGTGCGGCAAGAATCATGGGAGCATGCCATGTCGAGCGGAACAAGCGTGTGCTATCGATTGTGGAAAACCAGGTCATTACTCCAGAGAATGCACGGAAAGAAACCCGCCAACCCCAATCCCAAGCCGCAATACCAGGGAAGGGTATTTCTGTTAATCTTTGAAGAAACAACGAAGTCACGAAATCTCGTGGAAGGTAAGGGTAATATGCATGGTAAAGACTTAATTGTACTATATGATT
This sequence comes from Dalbergia cochinchinensis, assembly GCA_031216125.1. Lineage (NCBI taxonomy): Eukaryota > Viridiplantae > Streptophyta > Magnoliopsida > Fabales > Fabaceae > Dalbergia > Dalbergia cochinchinensis. Next base: position 30,699,822 of record CM062371.1, read on the forward strand.
CTGGCGCTTCTCATTCTTTTATCTCCCATTCATGTGTTAAAAGCCTTAATTTACCTATGGTGAGCTTCCTTTTGACCTTATTGTTTCCACCATTTGGAAAACCCGTTAGGACTTGTAAATGTTGTTTAGATTGTAGTTTTATTATAGATAATAGATCCTTTGTTTTAGATCTTATTTGCTTACCCATGCGAGGTTTAGATGTGATTCTTGGCATGGATTGGCTTGAGGCCAACCGTGTACTGTTAAACTGTTATGAGAAAACCATCACTTTTCTTCCTGTTCCTATTGAACCTAAGAAACCCATAAGTCTTTACATAATCTTTGTGGAAATGGATTGTGGTAAGGGTGAGAGTAAAGGTTACATTTTCTTAGCCGCTAGTGATGTAGACTTTGAGCAAAGTATCGATGAGATACCAATAGTAAGAAATTATCCTGAAGTGTTTCCAGATGAGATACCAGAGTTTCCCCCAAGAGAGAGATAGAGTTTTCCATAGAATTGCTTCCGGGTGCAGGACCTATATCCATAGCCCCATCTGAGGATGTCCCCATTAGAATTGACCGAGTTAAAAACTCAATTGGAAGATTTATTGGAGAAAAAGTTTGTTAGGCCTAGTGCATCACCTTGGGGAGCCCCTGTGTTGTTTGTAAAGAAAAAGGATGGGAGTATGAGGATGTGTGTAGATTATCGGCAGTTGAATAAAGTAACGGTGAAAAACAAGTATCCTCTGCCTAGGATCGATGATTTGATGGACCAACTGAAAGGTGCGGTAGTGTTTTCTAAGATAGATTTGAGGTCAGGCTACCATCAAATTAGGGTGAGAGATGAAGACATACCTAAAACGGCCTTTCGCTTTCGTCACGGCCATTTTGAGTTTGCAGTAATGTCCTTTGGGTTAACCAATGCTCCAGCTATTTTTATGGATTACATGAATAGGATCTTTCGGCCTTATTTAGATCAGTTTGTAGTTGTCTTTATAGATGACATTCTCATATATTCTAAGACCCATGAAAAGCATGAATGCCACCTGACCATAGTACTGAAGATCTTGAAGGAAAAGAAACTATATGCCAAGATTTCCAAGTGTGAGTTTTGGTTGGATAAGGTGCAATTTTTAGGGCATGTAGTATCTAAGAAAGGAATTGCTGTAGATCCTAGTAAGGTAGAAGCGGTAGTAAACTGGGAAAGACCAACCAGCATGGAATCAAGTAAGGAGCTTTTTGGGTTTAGCCGGTTATTACCGTCGATTTATCAAGGGATTTTCCCAGATTTCCTACCTTTGACCAAGTGACTAGGAAGAACACCCTTTTTCATGGACCGGAGTGTGAAAAGAGCTTTCAAGAGTTAAAACACAAGCTAACCTCTACCCCTGTTTTAGTGTTACCCGACCCCAATGTGCCTTTCGAGGTGTATTGTGATGCTTCAAAAGCGGGTTTAGGTTGTGTATTGATGCAAGATAGGCAAGTGGTGGCCTATGCATCAAGACAACTCAAGCCACATGAGGCAAACTACCCTACCTATGACCTTGAGTTAGGCTGCCGTCGTGTTTGCTCTAAAGATTTGGAGACACCATTTATATGGAGTTAAGTTTGAGGTGTTTTCCGATCACAAGAGTTTGAAATATCTCTTTGATCAAAAAGAGCTAAACATGAGGCAAAGGCGATGGATGGAGTTCTTGAAAGATTATGATTTTGGATTGAACTACCATCCTGGTAAAGCTAATGTAGTAGGTAATGCTTTGAGTAGGAAGTCATTACAAGTGTCCGTTTGATGGTGAAGGAGGTTGAATTGATTGAGCAATTTAGGGACTTAAACCTAGGAATGACTTTGACCACTAAGGGCATCGAGCTTGTCATCTTAGAGTGACAAGTGAGTTCAAAGAAAGGATTGTTCAAGCGCAAGGGGACGATCTTTGAGTTTCAAGAGACTTTAGGGCCAGTAAAGGCAGGAAAGTTGATAGGTTTTACCCAAGGAATCGACGATATGTCGAGGGTTAAAGGTCGAATATGTGTGCACTGCTAGTGGTGGCCTCCGAAAGGATATTTTGGAGGAAGCCCATAAGAGCCATTTTACCCTTCATCCTGGTGCCACCAAGATGTATCAAGATTTGAAGAAGATGTTACGGTGGCCTGGAATGAAGAAAGATGTCTGCACATGGGTGAGTAAGTGCTTGGTGTGTCAAGGTGAAGATTGAACACCAAAACCCTCGGAATGCTGCAACCTCTGTCGATCCTCGAGTGGAAGTGGGATAGTATCTCCATGGATTTTGTGATTTGGATTACCGAGGACCCAAATGAATCATGATACCATATGGGTAATCGTGGATCGATTGACGAAGTCAGCCCACTTTTACCTATTAAGGTGACTTATTCCTTGGATAGGTTAGCACAATTATATATTCAGGAGATAGTAAGGTTACATGGGGTGCCGTCGACGATAATCTCGGACCGGGATCCACGGTTTACGTCACGATTTTGGGGAGCCTTTCAAAAGGCATTTGGTTCAAAGCTGTGTCTAAGCACGGCCTATCACCCCAAACAGACGGTCAATCTGAAATAACTATCCAAACCTTGGAGGATATGTTAAGGGCATGTGTTTTAGATCAAAGGGAAGTTGGGATAAGTACACTTGCCATCGATTGAATTTGCATATAACAACGATTATCATACAAGTATCGGTATGGCACCGTATGAGGCCCTCTATGGACTGAAATGTCAATCTCCCTTATGTTGGTATGAACAGGAGAGCAAAGGTTACTCGGACCTGATATTGTGAGGGAAACAACGGAACAAATCAAGAAGATTAGGGATAAGATTCTTACCGCTCAAAGTCGACGTAAAAACTATGCGGACAAGCCGTAAAACCGCTAGATTTTCAAGAAGGGACCACGTGTTCCTAAGGATCACCCCACCACGCATAGGCCGAGCAATAAAAGTAAAGAAATTGAGCCCCAGATTTCTTGGTCCGTTTGAAATCCTTACCAAAGTAGGACACGTAGCTCACCGTATAGCCCTACCCCGAGTCTATCCAACCTTCATGATGTTTTCCATGTCTCTCGCTTAAGAAAGTATCAATCTGACCCGAGTCATGTACTAGAGCCGTAACATGTACAATTAAGAGATAACCCGACATTTAACTTACTACCCACGAGAATCGCCGACCGAGGAGTTAAGCGTTAAGGAACAAGGTACTGCACTCGGTCAAAGTAGCATGGGGACAGCGTGAAACCGAAGAACTTACATGGGAGCTGGAATCAAACATGAAAGCACAATACCCCGAGTTGTTCTCAGGTAACGAATTTCCGGGGCGAAATTCTTTTTAAGGAGGGAAGTAATGTAACGCCCCAATTTTTACTGTCATTAGAAATTACTCAATTACCGAATTACCATAGGTAATTATTACATAAGATTTGAGGCCGAACAATCCTCAATAAAGGAATATAACATTAGAAGAGAGGTTAGGAACGATTCATGCGAGAGTCGCAAATCCCGAATTTCTGTACGTATAAAATGACCAAAATGCCCCTGAAGTTATTTTACTCAGAAAATGAGGATCGTGGGCCCCACCTATTCTCAAGGGGATATTTTGAGGATAATAAGGGATTGTTTGTGTTATGTGTGTTAATAGAGCAGAAGGATCTCAATTTTGAGTTCCGACGCGCGAAATGACCAAAACGCCCCTACGGCTGTTTTAACTCCGATGTGCGTGCCGACTGAGCCCGAACCTCACTAAAATGTTTTAAAATGTGTTTTTAAGCCATGATTAACCATTGGTTAAGCTCGGGTGGCCTCGGGCAATTTTTAAGTGAAAGTACGATTTTGCTCCTGTTTTTGGGCAGTTTTGCGAATTTCGGGATTTTTGATTCGTATACCGAAACCTAAGCAATATTAGGCTCAAATTAAAGCTTATTAAATTCTAAATATTAATCTAGAGTCAAAATTATGTATTTAGATTGATTAGAACCCAAAATTGCTCAAAAACACCCAAATTGCTTACTAATTCACTTAAACCCTTAACCGTAAATTCTCTAAATTACATGAATACCTTGCCTACACCTAAATAATGCATGGAACACACAAATTTCACTTCTTTGGGCTGTAATGGACGAAATTATTGATGCCATTATGCAGCTGAATTATTGCCAAAAGTTGCACTAAAACAAAATGCCAAAATGTCACCATAAGAGACATAATTCCTTAATTTCATACAACTTTGTCTAAAATGATTTTTCCTCCCTTATTTCTCCTGCAAAATTCCGTCCACTACCTCATCATTTTGGCCAATTAGAAGCCTCAAAATCTTCTATAAATAGGCTTGCTTGAGTGGTCTTAGAATGCTTAGTTCATAACTAGTTTTTAAGAGCACCAAAAACTTTCTTTCTTCCTCCTCTTTGGCTGAATTCTTTCTTCAATTTTTTCAAAGAGATTTTGTTTCATTTCACTTCAAGAAACCAAGTTCTCTTCCTCTTCTTCAACTCAGATTAGGTAGGGAGTAGTTTCTAAATTTATTTCTATGCTTTGAGGGTTGTGTTTTTAGCTCAAAATGATGAAATTATGAACTTACCTTAGCTTTTCATTTTGGTTTTCTTCTTCAATTTTTCTTTAACCAATTCAACCATATGGCCTAGGTGGAACTAAGATGATGGCTTGATGATGAGGACCTTGAGGGTGGATTGTAAATCCATCACAAGTTAGGCCTCTAAAGCTTGAAAATTCCACTTGATGCAAAACTTTAAAGAATAATGCTTTATGATGCTAAAACAAAGATTTTTAGTTTAGAACTTGAAAGATGTATTTTTTTCCTTTTATGTTTTATTTCTTGTTAAGATATGTATTGGGTTGAATTTATAATTCTTTTAAAGTCTTGAAGGAGCTCTAGTAAAGAAACAAAATGAATTTGCATCCATGATTAAGTTTATGCTTTGCATAACCATGTTTACCTTCTATGTCATCACTAAATTTTCAAGAATGAATAAATGAACTTGCATTTCTCATGTTTAAATTCCAAGCTTGTATTTCATGTTTATGTTTCAAGTCATCACTTAATCTTTCAAGATAATAAAGAGGTTGCATCTCATATTTAATTTATGCTCTCACTATATTTTATAATGGCTAAAAGAATCAACGCATGGCATGTTTATTTTATGCCATCACCTAAAGATCCTAGAGCTCAAAGACTTGCCCATGTATCACAAGCAAAGAAATATGATTATTGGAGTTAAAGAATTTATTCTTTAAAAGTCTTGAGATTGGAGCTTAAAAAGATGTAATAATAATCTCTTCTCCTCTCTGGTCCTGTGCGGACTACCGCCGCTCCGGTTTCTTAATAATCTCTTCTCCTCTATCGGTCCTGTGCGGACTACCGCCGCTCCGGTTTCTTAATATTCTCTTCTCCTCTCTGGTTATGCGGATTACCGCCGCTCAGCTTTCTTGTATCATGTTTATATTTCAAGTTCTTGCATCATGTTTAATTTTCAAGTCATCACCTTAAATCTTAAAGATAAAGAAATGGAATTGCATACCATGTTTATAATTCCAAGCTATCACCTTATAAAGATAAGATTAAAATAAGGTTGCATAGCATGTTTATAATTCTAAGATGTCACCTAAATCTCTAAAGCTCAAGACTTACTCCTTTTATCTTAAGTGAGAATTTTAATTGTGAAGATCCTCCCAAATTTGACAAAAGAACTAGTTTCTAAATGAGTTTTAAGGCTTTGCAAGGATTTTACGGGGAACTAGTATTTTATATGCACTTAAAATATGATTCTATGTAATTGCATGAGGTTCATGATTCGCCATCGATCCGAGTTTAGTATCAATGTGTGATAATGATTTGATATGATTGAAGTTGTGATAATTATGGTTTATTGTTAAGAGAATGATTCATAATTGGTTTAGTAACTAATTAGTTCTATAATTGATAATTCTATGTAAGGATTGGATGCTTATTAAGTACTTGATATCATTGAATGATTTCCGGCTTGCATGTTATAGTTGCTATTGCAAATAATGAGAATGCTTATACATGAAATGCTCTTTATTATGTAAAATTTACCTTTGTTGCTAGAAGAAAGTGTATCATTGTAAAAGTGTAATTTGGAAAGGTTCTGGCTAAGGAAAGACTTGGTATTTAAGCGTGTCCATTGTGACCCACCTCTCTTTCCTGGGAATCTCCCATATGCATGATTACAGTTGATATATATTATTCTAGCTTAAGACTATAAATGAGAAAATGTTATGATGTTTATGAATTGTATTATGATATAACATGCAAAGATTTAATGGTGACTTAAACTTATAAGAAAATGATCCTTTGGAACCATCAGACTATAGGTGGTGAAAAGGTGATTTTAGCCCCTAACCCGCTTCTCTTAAAAGGGTAGAGTCGGGACTTTAGCTTATCAAAGGGATAAGTATATGCTAGTGACGACTAGTAAAGTATGAGCTCATAACCTAAATTACTCCCAAAAGGGTGGAGTATAGGGTGGCCTAAGGAAAATAATGATGATGATAAGATTTTAAGTCACCTAAGGAAATGAAATATGTGCACTATGTCCACATGTAGCTAATATTATATGACGTTCTTTTATGCATGTTATTTGATAATGATGATGAGGAAAATGATGTAATGATAAAGGAAAAGTTCATTGTAAATATGACATGTTAAGATTATGATGCATTATAAGACGCATGATTAAAACTTGACGAACCTCGGTTAAGTATTTGTCCGAACTTAAAATGAACCTTTGCATGCTCACTATTTTAGAATAATCCCGAGGTTCCTGGGGACTTTGATGATGACACTATAGAAGGACGCACCCTACTGAGAATTCTTTAGCAAGATTCTCACTCCCTTTTCTTTATTTCCGTCATTGGCTCCAGATTCAAATGGCGACATTCGCCCTGCTCGTTGATTCCCCTACTTGGGGATTCCACTATGATCCTGCATCGCTCGTATCATTTTGAAGGGAGGTGTGATTCGTGTTTTTATTTACATAGGTCGTCCATTTGCACATCCTGTCCCTAGTTATCGATTTTCTCCTACTTCTCCCTATGGCGATGAAATGGTTTTCGAACATGCACGTCCACTTGATGAAAGGATGTTACGTTCTTATCCCGCTTCATCTGGCCCATGGATTTCAGAGTATGTTCCCCAGACGAGATATTCTCAAACCGATCCTTCAGAGGACACTCCTACTCATGTATATTCTCGAGAGCTCTGCTCCTACTCCCACACGTGTAAGAGAGGGTAGTGAGGAAACAGTTGTTCAGCCGAGGTTAGCGAGAAGGCCGCCCATGCGACCCCAGCCTGGTGCATCTCGTGTGTCCCTTCCCGAGGGAGCTCAACAGAGGATCGGATTTATTCCCCCATTTCCGTGACAAAGTGGCCATAGAAGGTTCTTAGTACGTTTATGTGTGATCATGCTGCCTAGTTTTAGGATAACCTTCCCGGCTTATGGAGTTATCTAGTTTAGGGGCATGTATTTCCTTAAGTATATTTTCTTTTATGGGTTTGCATAAGATAATGATGTATGAACATAACCCACCCTTTGAGTGAGGTTATTGTATGTAAATATATGCTATAATGTGCTTATGGATGTTATATGATGGAGCCTAAGTAATATGATGTGATATATTCTTAAACGTCTTATTATACCCCGCTTACTCGTTCACGTTGTACTCGGCTCACGTTTTCAATTATGTGTTTAAAAAAAAATGGCTCGTAATTTCACTAAGTATTTTCAAATTATGAAGAAAGAACCAAAGCAAGGAGTAAAGTCTAGTCATTAATCAGATTCAACCTAGGTGTATCTGGTTAATTACTAGGGTGTTACATAAATCATATAACTGGTTTACTTGAAACATAAATCATATAACTGGCACATGGAACATAAATCATATAACTAGTACATGGAACATAAATCATATAACTGGTTTACTTAGGTGACATAAGAACCTTTACTTAACTGGGCCGCCCTAATATTTCTCCCTTTTGAGAAAACTCTAGGTTATGAGCTCATACCACGCTAGTCGTCACTAGCATCTAGACTTTATCCATTTGGATAAGTCAACTTCCCGACTTCAAGTACGAGTTTAGGGGGCTAGAATCACATTGTCCCCACCCTTAATTCGGTGGTTTCAAAGGATTGCATTCTGATGTTCTAAGTCATCCTAAGTTTAACATGTTTCTTTAAGATGCCACATAATTAATGCATAACACATAATTACTACCTCGGCATCTTTAAGTCCTTTTTAAAGAATAATAATAACATGTTAATACACGCTATCACATAGGGATAATAGTTAAAATGGCACCATACACGTCATGAGCTAACACATCAATTCATCATCAAACTCAGAGGCGCATAATCATCCCTTAAGGTAAAAATCCCTAAATCGGGTAACCTCAACTTTCCCATTACTTTCTAGTATTTTTATGGGATTGATTAACCTCATTACCATAATCCATTAGGTTCTAAATCCTAATTAATTATGGTTGGACAGCTTTATGTAGTTGTTCATATTTGATGAATTACGTGTTTTAGAAAATGCGTTTTAAGCCCTTTCTCGCATCCGACTTTTTCTATGGTGCAATAATTAATACCTAAGCCAATTATGAGTCACTCCCACACATCTAGACATAATCTAATGTGATTCTAAATATTTTATCAAGGCTGGGCAGAAACTCATTTTGCCATTCTTTATAGTTCTAGAATTCACATATTAAGCAAACAAAGTCACTAATAATGCTTTAAAGAGTCTAGAACAATTATCACATACTTGGTAAGGTATTACAACATATTTAGACCACCCAAAACAGAATTTAAGGTGATGGAATTACTAAGGCGGAACCGAAAACCTTTAAGGCATAAAATCATGAGAAAAACCTTTCTTTCAACCATATAACTTGCTAGTTTCTCTTGGAACCTCTTTGGGACTTCAAGACTATGTAAGATCAAAGTTTATTTTGCCAAAACTCATCATGGAACACCAAGGGCAGCAGCCATTTCGGCTTGCTCTTGGCAAGGATTTAAAACTTAAAAGCATGTTTAAAACCTTGGTTAAGTGCATCAAAGCTTAGAAAAATTCTAAGACATGCATTATAGGCCCTTGTAGTTAAATGAAACTCATCCTAGAGCCATTTACACCACATGGCCGAATGATGTTCAAGGAGATACCTCCTTGATTTAATTCTTTTCTTAAGATGAAATGGGCAAGTCTTTGAGCTCTAAAGTTTCAAGTGGTGACATAAAATAAACGTGCTATGCATTTCATTTTATAGTCCTTTAGAAAATAAAGTGATAGCACAAAGTAAAGATGAAATGCATCTTCATTCTTATTCTTAGAGTTTAGTGATGGCTTAAAATATAAAATGAGATGCAAAGCTTGAAACATAAACGTGCATTGTGCAAGTTCATTCATTATCTTGGGTCTTAGTGATGGCATAGGAATAAACGTGCTAATGCAAAGCATAACGTAAACATGGATGCAACTTCTTTTATATCTTGTTTAGAGCTCTTGCAAGACTTTAAAGGAAACAAAGTTTCAACCCATAACTCATCCTCACAAGAAGAGAAAATACTAGTGTTGCTAAGTTGTATAAAAGAAAACCATATCCTCAAAGTCCATGAGGTGGCCGAATCCTCATCATGAGGAAACAACCTTATTTTTGAACTCTAGGGACCAAGATCTTGGTGATTCAAACACCAACATCTCAAGTCCTCATCATTGAGTATTTTTGCAATGCTCTACATTTATTAACAACACAAAACTCATGACCAACATAAAGGAAAGAAACCGAAACATACTTGGCCTAGAAACCAAATTTATGCTCTAGAGTTTTGTTCATGTGACATACATCAACATGAAGCCCTCATCATCAAGCTACCATTTTTCTAAGTCCCAAAGGCCTTCAAGGCCGAAAACTCAAGGGAAAAGAAATGAGGTTTTCAAGGTTCAAGAGAAACATAACTATGTTTTGAGCAAAACTTGAAAATAGTAAACTTATTTTTTAGAAAACTCAAGCTTTAGAGGTTGTTCATGTGACAAACATCATCACACAACTCTCATCATCAAGCTTCTCATATTTCAAGTCCAAGAGGCCTTCATGGCGAAAACTAACAAAAAGAAAAGGAAAGTTTCAAGGCATCAAAGAAACATAACTCATTCTTGACCAAGACTTGAAAAGAGAAACCTTTCTTGGAAAAACTCAAACTTTAGAGTTTGATCATGTGACAAAGGCCAACATGAAGTGCTCATTACAAAGCTACCATTTTTCCAAGCTCTTTAAGCCTTCATGGCCGAAAACATCAAGGAACAAAAGCTCAAAAAGAGTTTTCATGAAAAACATAGCCTTGTCTTAACCAAGACATGAAAAAGATGAAACTTTTCTCAAACAAAACTCAAGCTTTAGAGGTCTCATGTTAGGATGAACACATGGTCATCCCAAAAGAACACTCATCATCAAGCTTTCCTCATTTTGGTCTTGAGGCCGAAAATGAAGAGGAAGAGAAAAGAAGAAACCGAAAATGTTTGAGAGAAAAACTTGCTAACAACACAACTTTCAAACAAGATAAACATTAATCATGAAAGTAAAAGAAAGCATTCTTAAAGAGCTCCCTACCTAGAGTTTGAGATTGAGAGGAAGTGAAGAAGATGAAGAGGTTGGAGAGGATGAGCTCTTGAACTTGAGAGAAAGGAACTCAAAGTGCTCTAACTCAAAGCTTTAGTGAAATGAACAAAGGTGCTTCAAGTTCCCTAAGCTACCTATTTATAGAGAAGTGAAATGAATTGAATATTGGAGGCCTTTTGGGGGGAGGGATTTCGGCCACTTTTCAGCCACAAGAAGGAAGAAATATCTTTGTTCAAAGCATGGTATTGGTCATTCAAAGTATGGTGAAAAGTCTAGCTATGCATGTCCTAAAGCATGGCTAGAATGTACCTTATTTTCCAACCTTTAAAAATGCATAAAAACTTAAAATTTTGGGCTGCAAAATCTGAAGAGAAACCATGCTTCTCATGCCCAAAAAGAAGAGAAAATTTTCTAGACTTAAATTCCCAAAGCATAGGTAATGTGTTGTAAGACATGTTGTCTTGAAAAAGTTTGATAGAAAGCTTGAATGACCACAAAAACAAATCATTCTTTTTGAATTTGAAAGACATAATTTAATTCATTTTAGAAATGAATTGAAAACCTTGATTGACCATATAAAATATTCTTTGAGTCTTGAGTGACAATTTTTCTTGAAAGTTGATCATTGATTAAAAGTGTTCAAGACACATGTCACAAGATAGCTTGAACACATAGACTAATTTTTTTGATGATTTCTAGAGAAAATGGTGCCATTCTTGGCAGCCTTGGGGAGGAGAAATATCTCCTTAAACCATGTTCTAGAAGTGTGTTTTGGTGTGACATAGATTAGGCTTAGGATTAAAAATTGCTAAGTAGATACTTAGGTGCACTAATAGGTTAATTAAAACCATAAATCCCTAGGTTTAGAGGTGGTCTAGAAGGATTAGGGAGTCAACACCTCTAGGACTAGTGATGTGAGTGTGACAACTTGTCTCAAAAAGAAAAGTTGATGTGAATAGTGGAAATACTATTTGACACTATTCACATATTCTTTTTCCTTTTTAAAGAATAAGACTATGATGAGATTTGAATTTTCTCTAAGCAATTTTAGGTTCCAATTAATTCTAAATGATGGTTTTGGCTCTAGATTAATTATGGAAATTAATTAACCTTTAATTAGAGCCTAATATTGCTTAGGTTTGGAGTTAAACGGCTCATTAAGCCGAAAATGCAATATGCAGGGGCAAAACCGTAATTTTTACCAAAAGTTGCCCGGGATCTCCGGGACTTAAACCAACATAGTTTATGCCTTAAAATCATTGTTTTGAACCTCAGAACAAAGTCCGGGTCAAAACGGGACTTAATACTGCCTTAATTCTGTTACAAGGGTATTTTGGTCATTTACGCGCAGAAATCTCAGAAATGAGGTTTTCCCGCTTTGTTAGGCACTCATGCTCATACAATCCCCTTCATATAACATATGAACCCTATGAGGATGGCCAAAGTCGGTCGTCCTCGTGTTTCGGGTAAAAATGACCTCAGGGGCAATTTGGTCATTATGAAAGTTTAGCGAAAATCGGGGCGTTACAACAATAAAACTGGTTCAACACCTTTGGGTCATCTTGGCACCTGGATTGTCTCAACACTCACTTATTTACATTTTCATTCCTTAATTTTTAAGTTAATATCCTTATTTATTTCACTCTTTGTAACATCCCGATTTTTTTTCTATCTGAGCCAAAATGACCAAAATGTCCCTGAGGTCATTTTTCACTCGGAATTTGAGGATGGCCGACCCGGCAGTCCTCGAAGGGTCGAATCAATATTCGAAGGGATTGTATGTGAATGAATGTTAATAGAGCAGAAAAATCTCTTTTTCTGAGTTTTCGGATCACAATGACTAAAATACCCCTGTAGCGTTTTTACGCAAGTATAAGAGCCGTTTGAGCTCAGGAATTTCCTAAAAGGTTTAAAATGATGTTTTTATGAGTCTAAGCATGTCTGTTTAAGTCCTGGTGGTCCCGGGTAGTTTTTATACAAAATTATGATTTCGCCCCTACATAGTGCATTTTGGGCCTAATGATGTGATAAGCAAAACCTAAGCAATATTAGGCTCTAATTAAAGATTAGTAAATTCTAATTACTAATTTAGAGTCAAAATAATTAATTGAAGTTAATTAGAACCTAAAATTGCTTAGAGAAACTCAAAACTCTTTCCTAGTTTTAATCTTTTGATAAAAGAATCTAGAAAATAGTGTTTTCTCTCTCCAATTCCCTAAATCAAGGAAACATATTGGTATTGAATTACAAGTTAATGAAGTTTGACTTCATTAATTTAGAGAAACCACCTTCTAATCTAGTCTTATATGGCCCTAATTACCTACTTACTTACCTAAACACTTAGTCACAAAACTCTAATCTTTGGCCTAATCAAATACTACCCCTAAGCTTACTCCTAATACACATTAAGTTGTGATTTTCCTCCCCTAATTAAGAAGAAAAACTACCACTCCTCCTCCTCCTCCATTTAAAAGAATTAATTTATTTTAATTCTAAATCAAAGGCCATACTTGGCCATACTTGAAGCCATGCTTAAGACCATACCTCACCATACCTAGCCATGCCTACACCATACCTTACAAAGAGATATTTTCTTCCTTTTCCCTCCATGAGATTTCGGCCATTCCCTCCATTCTTACACCATTGATGTTGTTTTTCTATAAATACCATGTCTAGATGGACTTGGTTCCACTTTGGTTCATTTGCTAAGTTTAGCTTCAAAAGTAGTTCTAAGTTCTTTCTTTTTCTCTCAAGTGTTCAAGAGTTCTTTCATCATCATCTTCTTCTTCTTCTTCTTACTCACCAAGAACCACCACACAACCACCCTAGATCACCATTCAAACAAATAAGCTTTCATCCTCACACATCAAGCTCATACAAAAACTTTTCCTTCCTTTTTCCTCCTCTTTGGCCGAAAATCCAAGGACCACTTGGAGGCATGTTTTCTTCTCTTTTCACTTCAAGAAGCAAGCTTTCCTCTTCACCACTTGGTAGGGATGTTGTTCTTTAAAGTTTTGTCTTTTAAAGTTTTGATGAAAATGAGTTTTTGTTAGTTTCTCTTGGCTTTTAGAACTTCTTTTCTTCTCTTTGATTTTTGGCCTTGGAGCCTTTCTTTTAAAAGAAAATGTTGGCTTAATGATGAGGTTTCAAGATAATGGTCCTATGGTTATCATTTGAGAAACCTCTAAAGCTTGAAACTTAGTTTAGATCTTAACACATTTTGGTGTTTCCTTTCCTTTTCTTCAACTTTGGTTTCGGTTTCCTTCTTCCTTTTCTTTCCTCTAGGCTTCAGCCTTATTTCCTTTTCTTTGATGATTCAAGGTTTTGATTAAAGAAAGTTGTTAGATGATTTGAATACCTTAAGCCCATTTCCTTGAGCTTGATGATGATGTTCAAACCATAAGGTCTCTTTGAAAACCTTGGTACAAAAAACTCTAAAGCTCACTTTGTCTTGTTAAGATATGTGTTGGATTGAGGTTTATATTCCTTTAAAGTCTTGTATGAGCTCTAGTAAAGAATATAAAATGAACTTGCATTCATATTTACATTTCTTGCCTAGCATCTTTACGTTTCATGCCATCACCTAAAGGTTAAAGATTAAAACAAGAGTTTGCATTTCCATATCGCCTAATAATTAATCTCGAAACTCGCCTATTTCGGCCTTAAAGTCGATTATTGTGGAGCCTAGAGTACTAAAATAAAGAATTAGACTTGCATTCATATTTACGTTTCCTTGTCTAGCATATTTATTTTTCAAGTCACCATTTAAATGTAAAGATAAGAATGAAGTTGCATCTCATATTTATTTTGAGCCTTCACTTTACTTTTCTAATGAAGAATGAAATGAAGTGCACATCATGTTTATGCTTTTACTATTACTTAAAGATTCTAGAGCTCAAAAACTTGTCCAATTATCTCAAGAAAAGGTTGGATATGGGAGCATTCTCTTGAATGCAAAATTCGGCCATGTGATGAGGATGAGCTTGGTGTGAGTTTCATCTAGTCACAAGTGCCAAAAATCTATGTCTTAGGATTTTCTTAAGCATAGGTGAACTCAGAATGTTTCAAGCATGATTTTATGTTTTAAAGACCAATGATGAAAGATTTAAATTAGTTGCTGCCCTCATTTGTTTTATGATGATTTTGATGAAATAAGTTGGTTTTCAAAGAGTTTTAGAGGTCCTAAAATGATCCCTTGAAAAACTAGTGTCTTATGTGTATTGAAAATGAAATTCTATGCTCAATATGATGTTGTATGTTTTCAGTTTTACCTTGGCATGTTTGTTACTGATTGGCAATGTTTAATATGTTAGAATGTGTATAAATTGATGAGAGTTGGAGTGGAGACTATTCTATGCATGTTAGATAAAAAACTAGTTTACTAGGGGACCGTAAAGTTGTAATTCTAGAGGCCTTTGGCCTAATTAACCTTACCCATTATCAAAACTATTTTAGTATGATAAAATTTTGTTTGGGATGGTTTAACTATGAAAAACTTGGTAATATTTGGTGTAAATTTGATCCTTGGCACTAAAAGTGAAACTAGTAACTAGAAAATCGTAAAAGTGTGATTTCTAGAAATCCTAAGGAAAAGAATTATGCTTTCTATTCCAGCACCTTTAAAGTTTGTAAAATCATGTTATACCATGTTAACTTGAGAGAGAATGACTCATAATTAGTTCAAGAATTAATTATAGCGCTTTAAGCCAAGACGGAACTTAGAAAGGGTCTAAAACGTAGTTTCTAGAACTCCATAATTAAATGATATCATTTCTGCCCTCATATTTATGGTGCTGTCCAGATTTGTCTAGGATCATAAAAATCAGTGAGAATTATTAGTTGTAAACCTTTAGGTGCATAAAAGGTTAAGAACGGATAATAGGTTGGCTAGATTTCGAGTTTAATACCCGTAAGGGTCAAAGGCATGAAGCTTTGTGAGTTATGTAACATAATGAAGTTCGTTAGTATTGATTCATGTGTTATGAAGAATATGTTTATATGACTTTGATGGCTTAATTTTGAATATGGAATTATGATTGAATGCACATACTCTATATGTTTTGTAGCATGCTATGATGATAGTGAATTGATAAGCATGAAGTATTAAGTGATATGTCATGATGATATTTAAGAACATGTGTTTATGTTGCATTCATGCATAGCATGCCGAAACGCATTTCTCCTGTTACGGTGAGGAGAAAGCAAAACCGTGGGGGGTATGGACATCGAGCCTGCCGAAGCAGACAATATCACTGTGCACTAGATGCTAGTAGATGCATTTCGAAGAAGAAATGATCCAATAAGGAAATGATGTATTACCCCCTCTATTAACCCATATTAAATCTAGTGACGACTAGTTAGGATTGAGCTCATTCCTAGGCGATAGGTGAGATGTAGTTTGGTGACCAGATTATCGCCGGGGCCGGTGAGTCGGTTGGATTTTTGGTGAATATGCTAAGAGGGTGGTCTTTAAGAAAAGAGGAACTTAAGAGTTTGACTTATGAGAAAGATGTCACATGAAAAGTACTGTGCCTTTTTATTCCACGTATATGATTTATGTTTCTTTATGTTGTGCTCAATTACTATGATTTTCATGTTAATGTGCATATGGTATTGTCATGCATTCATCCAATATCTGTTGCATTCATGTCATTAAGACTCATACTAAAAGACACCAACTTCGAATAAATAGATTTGAAAAGTCTAAAACCAAACCTTATGCATGTACACCTTTTTCATAATTAAAATCGAGGTGGCTGGGGACAATGATGATGACACTTGTGTTAGAGTCGGAAATCCCTACTGAGAATCTTGAATGAGTTTCTTATCCCTTTCTTTTCTTCCGTGTTGTCTCCAGACGAGGATAACAATGAGGTTCGTGACTTCTTCTAAGGCTCATGCCTAAGGGGTCACACTAGCAAATGGAGCAGAGGGTCACTGTGGAAGCATAGACAGTTTAGTTTTGGGGTTGATACTTATCCAACCTCGTAGGTGGATAAGGAACACTCCATGTATATGTGCATGTTTTGATGTGAATGATGGAACGATGATGCCAGTAATTTATGTATCTATGAAGATGTGATGATATTATGTTGTTATGTATAATACTATATTTCATGATTATGTATGGTGTGATTACTTTTTCTTGCACGTTATGGTTATGACAAATGTTAGGTTAGCGCGTGGCTCGCATTTTGTTTTCAAGCTTCAAAAAGAAAAATTTATTTGTATTTTCCGTTAAGTATTTTAATAAAGAAAGGTTTTAAAGAATGAGACTAAAAGAGTAGTAGGCTAATGGTTAACCTACATACGTTCTTGAAGTATTGGGTTAAAAATTAGGATGTTACACTCTCTATTAACTTTAAAACATAAATGTAAATAAGGAAATACCCTCCATTTGGATTCAAATAAAATATTTAAAAAATAAAATAAAATCCCAACAAATCAAAATCCAAATTTTGGGTTTTAGTTTAAATGCGGGAATATTTAAGATTTTCTAAACTTATGGGCAAAAAAATGAAACATTTAAAGGTTTCATAAAATTCATCAAAAATAGTTCTTTAACTTATTTTCCTTTTGGAAACAATTACCGAAACTTTTGATCTCAAGAATGTGACTTTATCATATAGCCTTCTAAGGACGTGTAGGATTCAGACTTAGTGAAATTCAAAATCCGGAGTGATAGATAAAGGTAACTGACACCTTTTCTATTAATTTTGTTTTGCCAACCTTTTTTATTTAAAACTAGGGTATTACATGCAATTGCAAGATGGAGAGCATATGTTGTCCTTTTCAGATGCCTCGCAAATGGGATTAGATACATCCCTCCATCTCATGGCCATTAGGTGAGGATGATGTGTGGTGTAATGAGAGAACAACTGTTTAGGATAGTTTTTTTCCTATGTTCCATAGTTAGACTTGTGGAGTAGACCTAGTGACTGTTTTATGTTTCATTTGTTTATGTTTCTATTGGGGATTTATATTATGTTATGTTTATGTTATTCAAATGATTGTAACTCCCAACCTAATTGGTGGGTGGTGGGTTGTTACTCTGTTTATGTTGTTTTAGCTTTTCATTGGGAACACCTTGTTATGTTAATGTTTCTAGTACTCTATATACATATCCAAGTTGATGTGATAATTTGAGTTGGAAGTTGATGTTTTGTGTGTATGGGTTAAACTAGATCATATTGGCTAGTTTTGTTTTACATTTATTATTGTTACACATGGCTCGTATTTTGGTTTTAAAATTCAAAAAAGAAAATTCTACCATATTTTCGTGAAGTTATTTTCAAGTAAACAGCTTAGGTTTTTTGAAACAAAAAGTAATCTCTAATAATTAACCATAAAGCGACTCGAGTGTGTTAGATTAAGAGTTAGGGTGTCACAAGCAACATGACAAATTGCATTCCCTTTGACAATTTCATGGAATTGATTATATTCTTCTCAGCGGTTTGATCTGAATGAGCTCTTATGTTCCTCTACAATCAGTCTATGTGTAATGTGTTGAGCGCCAAAAATAATTCACATAGGCTATTAGGAATCCCCAAAACCACCCTACTATCTTGATCTTTCAACTTGGTGAGACTAAACATTGAAGAAGAAGATAAAGGAGGAGAGGATGGGGAGAGAAGGGGGATAACACTCGAAGGGAGTCAAAATTAAAGATTTAATTCAATGATGAATTACTAATTTTATTAGGTTTGTATATTTGTTAAATTAAATAAGAGTTGTGTTATTTATACTCACAATATATAAGGTATCATACCGACTCATTGGATGAGATGTGAACTGTAACACCCTAATATTTAACCCAACACGCCTAAAACGCATTTAAGTTAATTATTAGTTATTACTCTTTTATTCCAGTTCTTAATTTTTAAATGATTAAAAGACTTAGCGAAAATATAGGTAAATTTTTTTTTTTGAAAACCTAAAACAAAGACGTGAGCAGTGCATACATGAAAGAGCTACGTTATTCGTTTGCATACAAGATAAAAAGAAACTAAAAGCACATCATAGTTACACATGGAGTAAGAATAATCACTAAGCCATAAACACATCACACCACCATGGTTTTCATATGCCAATATTAAATAGTCATTCCTCATCACATATTAAATATAAATAGTTATAAAGAGTAATATCATGCCCACTGTGGACAGTTGGAATAGTATAGTCATCCAAAATATCATGAAAATAAGACTAATGCAATTAGCATAAAGCAACCTCTCCTTTCTACTCCTGCTAGGGTGCACCAAAATAGATAACCTTTAAACCACAAAAAGCAAAAGAAGGCTATCAACTCCATGACGCAAGCACAGGCACTCCGCAGTCCACTACTAGCTCTTACTGCGGTCCCCTCTGATAGGGAAGAAGGTAACCATTCCATTGAGCCAACTCGTTGGGTGTGGCCAAATGATGAGCAGGGCAGGCGTGGGCACCTCGGCAAGGTCGCATGGCTATCCTAGTCTCTCTTTCATGGGAACAGTAAGTGCAGAACCATTCAAAAGGCGTTGGGTGGTAGGATCCTCAGACGGGTCAGACTCCATCAAGTGAAGGGGTGAGCGAAGGACATACTCGAGGTAGTCACATATAGCTGACGCAGTAGGGCGAGTATGACGGAGCTACTCTTTGCGCGGATGGCCACGCTCAAAAATGAGGTCATCACTGTAAGGGGAGGTGGGAGTAAACCTATAACTAAAGACTAGGTATGTGAAGGGACGCTCTATAAAGATGAACAGGCGCACAACACAATGACTCATAAAATGGTATGACTAATGCTAGGCGTCGAAGTGCAACTCCGAGGTAGGGGCGTCAACGAAGATCATGAATGAAGCCATTGTCCCCTGTAGATGTGATGGAGATGTGATGGAAGGAAAAGAAGAAGGGATGAGAATCTTATATAAGAAACTCAGTAGGGTTACGCCTCCTAATATGTATCATCATCATCAACATCCTCAAGAATCTCAGGTTTAATTATGAAATAATGAGCAAGCATGTAAGGTTCAATTATTAAGTTTCCAAATATTATTACTCTGAGGTCCATCCATTTTAACATGAATCTTAATGCATGGATGCAACATAAAGAGTCATGAAATGCATGTCAATGCGACAAGCTATACATCATAACATAAAGAATGCAAACTCTTCTAGCATGATTATTCCCTTATTAATCTCTTAGGTGACTTAGGCTTCTCATCTCTTTCACTTGGGGGCCACCCTATTAATCTCTCCCTTGAGAGTTCTAGGTTATGAGCTCATACCTTACTAGTTGTTACTAGTCTACCACTTATCCTCTCGGTAAGCTAAATTTCCGACTCCTAGAGTATGGGATAGGAGGCATAGGATCAACTTTCATAACCTTTAATTCGAGGAGTCTAAAGGATCATTTCCATTGGATCACCTCTCATAACCTTTCATTCAGGGAGTCTAGAGGATCATTTCGATGTGTTTTATGTCACATTAGCCTTAGCATGTTATCTTTAGAGATACAACATAAGCTTATGACCATATTATCACAACTTATCAATTAGAATTTCGTGCTCATAGTATTTCACATAAGCATGCCATTATCAACATCTTATTGAAAAGTAATCATGCTCCTATCTAGTATTATCGGAATCAAGGACTGGACTCAGCTAATGCAAATGTTATTTTCAGCATGGTATACATATATATCACAAAACACCAAAGATCACCACTACTTTTAAACCTTATGGCCATTATCAAACAACGCTGAAATGTACAAATTTCGGGTTCTAGAAGTCATGTTTTTGCTGCTTTCTAATTATCCGCTTTTTCCAAAATGTTGAAATTAATTCCTAAACTAATTATTAGTGATTTACACACATATACTCAGAAATTAAACACCTTTTTACAGAAAAAGCACATGCTGAAACAGAATTTGTATTTCCAACTCTTAAGTGTTCTAGAAATCACATTGTTTATCCTTTTTAATTACCGATCTTTCCTTAAGAGCTAAAAATAATTTTTACAACATCCAATAGTAATTTTTGCACATCCAACCCTTCGAAACAGCACCTTATAGATTTAATGAGGGTATGACAGTAACTAAAATTTTAATTCCTAGAAGCGTTGGAAGTTGCAAAACTAGCCATTTCTAGTTACTAGTTTTTCTCTAAATTAATTCCAAGTAAAAGAAAACACTTGAAGACAATTTATCCTTTTGAAAACAACATTAAAACCCTTAGGGCAGTAACTAAAACAAGGATCCCATTAACAAGGTTTTGTCATGAAAATCTCATTTTAAAAATACCTCTTTAGTTTCCAATTCTATCTAGATCAATAAAAGAATTATAGGACACCAATTTTCGGCCTAAACATGATATAAGATGAACTAAAATTTCACCTCAAGTTCATCATCATCATGAGGCCGAAAATACATCCTCAAAGCATGTCCAATATCAAAACTTCCATTTGAGATACAAGGGGCAAGTCTTGAGTTTTAGATATTTAGGTGATGGCAAGAAAATAAACGTGATATGCAACCTCATTTTAGTCTTTGTCATTAGGAGGTGATGACTTGGAAAAGTAAATATAATGTGCAAGATTTGAAATATAAATATGAGAATGCAAGTTTATTTTTAAGTCTTTGAAGCTTTAGGTGATAACTTGAAATATAAATATGAAATGCAAAAATTGAACTTTAAATGTGAGAATGCAAGTCCAATTCTTTAGTCTTCAAGAATTAAAGTGATAACTCGAAAATAAATATAAGGTGCAAGGCATTGAAACATAAAAATGAGATGCACGAGCTTAAACTATAAATATGATGCAAGTCTATTTTTACATCTTACTAGAGCTCATTTCAAAACTTTAAAGAATAACACTCTCAACCCCAAATCAATCTTAACAAGATGGAAGTGAGCTTTAGAGTCCTTTAACCCATGGTTCCAAGAGCCTCATTGCTTTGACTCACACTATCAAGCTCAAAGAAAATGGACAAAGAGAAACTAACCAACATCTTACTCATTGTTCCTCTTTGAAAACCGAAAATGAGTTCAAGATCTAAAGGTTACAAATATGATGATTTCACAATCATCATCTAGAAAACCCTCGTCATCAAGCCATGGACTCAAACATCAAAGAAAATATTTTCAAAGAAACCACCAAGTACTCTATGTTCTTCATTATTTAAAATAAAAAATGGAGACAAAACTTTTGGGCTCTAGAGGTCTAGCACATGGTGGTTTCACAACCACCACTAAGATCCATCATCATCAAGCCATAACTTCAACATCCCATTAACAAACCAAAACCAAAATCTAAAAGAAAATAAAGATAACTTAACCGAAATGAAAGGAAGCTAAGGAACCAAACCTTAGGCTTTAAAGGTCATGAACATGGTAATATCAAAACCACCATCAAGAGCTCTCATCATTAAGTCATGGTTCCAACCATTTATTTATAATGGAAATCGAACACAAGAAGAAAAAGGAAGATCAAAATCGAAAACATGGAGCTAGGGAGGAAGATCAAAACCAAAATAAAAGAAAGGAAAACAAGGAGAACTTATTCATTCATTCAACATTCAAATCCGAAAATGGAGCAAAGAAAAGGAAACAAAAGAACTCAACAAAACCCTACCAAAGTTGTCTTCTTGAAGGAAAAGAGAGAGCTTGGTCTTGTGGGTTGAAATGAGAAGACAAAATCTTCTCTTGAGGCCATACAAGGATTCAGCCAAGGCAAGTTAAGGAGGGTGGAGAGTTTGTCTTGAGTTCTAGTGGGTTGATATGGAATGGCTATGTGTATTGGGGGTGGTTTGTGGTGGTTTGAGGTTGAGAGGTGATGGAGGATGGTGGTTCTTGGTGGTGGAAGAGGAAGAGAAAGCTTTGAGGTTGAGAGAAAATGAGGACGTTTTTTTGACACAAAACTTTGGCCAAAAAAAGTGAGTGTAAAAGTGAGAGTGTTTGTGAGTGTTGGTGTATATGAAAGATGAAATATGAGAGTGAATTTGTGGGGAAGGGGGGTTCGTCATGGCCTTCTTGGGAATTTGGGAGGGAGTTTTTAATTTTTCATGTAGGTTAGGATGTGTAATAAAGGTAGATGTAATTAGAAAAAATAGTTAGAAATGGATAATTAGGTGTTTAGGTTGATAATCATGTGTTTAGAAATTTCAAGACCATAATTCATTTGGTTTGAAATTCAAAAACTAATATATTCCTAATTTTAAGGAGAAAGAGAGAGAAAACACTATTCACCTTTTTGACTAAGTCATGTCATGTTAATTCCTTTGATTAAAAAAGAGACTTAATTTGTTCTAAGTAATCTTAGGTCTCTATTAACCTCAATTAGTTATTTTGACTCAAAATTAATGATTAAAATTATTTTACCTTTAATTAGAGTATAATATTGCATGCATTTTCCTAGTCACTTTAATTAAGCTCATTATGCACGTAAGCAGGAGCAAAATGATAATTTTACATAAAAACTCCCCAAGGCCACCCAGATTCATACAGATATCATGCATCCCTTTAAAACATTTCAAACTCCCGGATAAAATCCGGGTTCAATTGGCAATTAATCTCGTGTTAAATAGCTGCAGGGGTATTTTGGTAATTTCTAGTGAAAAAAAATCAAAAACTGATATTTTCACCTCTAACAAAAAGCATAACATAAATAATCCCCTTCAATTATTAAAACGTCCCTTCAAGGATGGCCTAGGCTGGCTGTCCTTGAATCCGGACAGAAATGATCTCAGGGTATTTTGGTCATTTTACACCCGGGAAGAAAAATCGAGACGTTACATGAACCTGATTCAAATAGTATCCATACCTCATTCACTAGTAGATATGATATAAGTCTATACAGTATTCCATATTTGTTATTACCAGAAACATTTTTTACTAAATAATTATCAAAGATAAATTAGAAACACAATAAATTATAAGTCTTAATATTTAAAATTATTGACTAAATATTGACTAGGCGATGATATAAATAAAAAAGACCAATAAAGTTCTCAAATTATTGTTACCGCCAAAATGATCGCCCTAAAACAAATATGAATAATGATATTTTAACACCTAAAAAGTGAATATTTGTTTAAACACTCATTTTATAATCATTGAATGTGATAATAATTTCCACTTATCTTTAATATTTATCATATCTAATGATTATATTTAAATAGATATTCACTTTTTTAGTGTTAAACTAGTATTACTCAACAAATATTTGTGTACAGGGATTGCATATGTTCCGCAAAACTTTCTCGTCATGGGACACAGAAAAGTCTCGCCGCCGAGTGTGGAGACGTGGTAACATTTTATTGGGAGCAGAGCTGCCAACAATTGGAAAACCGGTCCCACCAAACTCTCTCTATATATGTGTTGTCTTTCTTCTCGCATCAACCTTCTCACACCCGTAGTTTACACTGTTAGAAGTCAATGAGCAGGGCACCCCAAGAAGCATACCCTCCACCAGGTGCGTAGATCTCTTATTTCTTCTCTTTAATCTCGTCCTTTTTCTGCTTTATTTACTTGCTTTTTAATTCCAAACGCACTTGGAAATTTTCATCTATTTTTGAGATTTGTGAATTATTTCTTCCCAGGGTACGGATCTCCTTACCCGCCACCACAACCGGGCTACCCATTGGCCCCGCCGCCGCCGCCACCGCCGTATGCAGGGTACCCCCCACCACCACCCCCGCCGCAGCGTCCGCACTATGAAGGGTACCAGGGTTATTTCAATAACGGGTATGCACCGCCCCCGCCACCTCCTCCGCCCCACTATCACCACCAGCACGTGGAGCATCATCACCACGATGACTCTGGTTGTTCATTCTTGAGAGGCTGGTATGATTTTTTCCTCTTCATTTCCTTCTGTTTAGCTTGTGCTAGTCTATCCTTTGTTAGGTTAGACCTTAGAAGTCAAATAATCATCATCTGATGTGTGTAAAAAATATTTTTAATGTTAGGTCGAATTTTAATATGGACTCGAAGATTCTTAACATGATAAATAATGATTTACATGTCCGTGATGGACAAGCCGACATAGGAATGAGTACTCATCATATTGTTCTGTATGCAGTAATTAAATTTTCAACCGATAGACCGTAGTTCAGTTGGTACTTCTTCTAGTCTTTGTCAGTGCCTCAGTGGGGCTTTGTTTATATGTAGGGATTTCATCCTCATAGACATTCTCCTTTTGATCCATTATGACCTCCTTATAACCATTCTTAAATGAGTGACGAGATGATCTCTGCTGCTTATGGTTGAATTATATTTGATTGTGTGAGGATCAAAATTGTAGGCACTTACACAGACACTCAACATGTGTGTGTGTGTGTGTGTGTAGGTATTCTTAAAATTACAATATCTTCATAGATTTACAGATGTCAAACTATCAATTTTTACTATTTACTATTTTCTAAACCCTGAAAAACATGGAGCATTATTATGTTACAAACAGGGCCAGAGATCTATGTATATTTGATTGAATTTGTGTTACTCAGTTTGGGGAATATTGAGCTGAGATGTGATAAATTCATGATTTGCATGTTGTAATATGCTGGAAATGCTTGTTTTTGTGTTCCCATTCTCATTCCTGACTAAATACATGAGCCATAAATTTCTATCAAACATAAAATGTATCTACTGTCTTCATTTTGCTTCCCATGTAACCCATCAATCCATTTTTTCCGTTTGCACATCAGAATTTCATGTTTATTTTTCTTTATGATTTGCAAACTGGTTGTGTGAGGCATTATTGAGATGTAGGTGGTCATGGTATTTGTGGACTGAATGTTTCACATGGTAGGAGATAAATTGGTGTATTCTCAACTGCCCAATGGCCTTTTTTCATGTAAATGGTGTGGTGTAGACTTTTATGGATTTGAGAAACTCGTATGGCTGGCTCTATTTTATGTGGGTACCTGGCCCATATAGAACATTAGGTAAAGGAAGGTGTACGATAATAGAAATCCTATGCGGGAGTTAGAAGACAAATTAAATTGAGCTGGGGCTTTGGTTAAAAGGAAAAACAACTTATTCAATCAAGAGACTGGCACCAATCCAAGGACTCAGAAAATGGAGATTTGGATAGTAGCCCAGATAGGAGGAAAAATGGATGAAGTGGCCGGAAGAGGGATGTGCAGACCAGGGTTACAAAATGTTAGAAACCATAGAGAGAGATACAGAAATGGAGTGGAGTATACTGATGTATTAATAGAAAAGACAACTGATAAAATATGCAGAAACAGAGGAAATATAGCATCTCAATACTATCCTAACCCAAACCTAGAAAATGACTGACTGTCCCGTCACTCACTCAATATACCCTTCTGCTATGACAGAATCATTCCCACACCCTCATCACTGCCAACATGGCACAAACACACAGCACAGCACAGCAATGTATTTATGTAAGTGGCCCACCTGATCAACCCCCCCCCCCCCCCCCCCCCAAACAAACACACACACACACACACAATGCCAGCTCTGCCATTTCCCAAACTGGCCCTATGCCTCTTTCTTTTTGTACCCTTTAGTCCCATTGGGAAATTGGTCTCTAACAATACCCCCTCTTGACCTACCACCTTGTCCTCAAGGTGGAAGTCCAGGAAACTCAACTTGATGTCTTTAGCAAGCTCCCAAGAACTTTCAAATTTTGACTTGTCTTTTCATTTGATCAACACCTCCAGCCCCCCTTCAGAGTTTTTCCTAACAGCCAGTACTTCAGATGGCTGGATCCGCAATTCCCATTCATCTGTGAGTCCAACAGGTAGGGATTGAGGCAACACCTCAGATCGCACACTTTCCTTCAGCAATGAAACATGAAAAAATGGGTGGACAACAGATTTAGGGGGCAGTTTCAGCTTGTAAGGCAACCACACAAACCCTGTTAAGTACCTCAAAAGGCCCATAATACCGCAGACTTGTTTCATGTTCCTGTGGTTGGCTGGGGATTTCAGCCTGTAGGATTCTCCTGGAATCTTGAAAGAGCTTCGATGAGTTTCTGTTGCACCTTGTGTGCGTGTACCTAGGGTGAATTCTGTTGTGTGCTTCGTTGAACTTTCCGTAGAATTTTGTTCCTCTGGGATGAATGGCTTCTATAGAATGCTCCCATGTGATGTAGCCATTCCTGTTGATCTTCCATGTTATCTACCAATCAGATGCAGTTTCATGGAGTTGAAATAAAATAATCTTGATTTTTTCCACTTTTTGCACTCCATAGAATTCATAGTAGTCCCAATTCTTGTGAATTCATTCATTTACCCCTTCCTTATTAAACTAGGGAGTTTCAATCTTGATCTAAAATTGAGTTCCTCCTGTCATTGATGTTTCTCAACGAAAGCACGAATTGTTAGGACTTCCTCTTCAAGTTAGGGAAAAAAAAAAAACTCCAACACTGCTTAATTCTCATTAGCAAGCAACTATGAATTACCAATGATAGTATAAAACTTATTAATATCCAACTAATATTGGAATGTTCTCTCATTAATTAATTAATATTGGAATATTCTCTAATTAACTTGTTAACATGGTGATTAATTAATTAATATTGGAATATTCTCTAATTAACTTGTTAACATGGTGAAGTACTGAAGTCCTAGACTTGTTTTATTTCAGCTTGAGACGTTAACTTCTTTGTTTTAAATGTTTAATAAAACAGAATCACATCAAGTCTATTCTTAATTTTTATTTTTCTACTTCGTCTTATGTTTGTTTTACCCTGCTAATTTTGATTCCTTCATTTACATGTGCAGTTTGGCAGCGCTATGTTGCTGTTGTGTGCTAGAGGAGTGTTGTTGCTGTTTTTGATTATTACGTTCGGTTTGTGCACTTGGTTATAGATCTCTATAGAAATGCTGCTTTAATTTTAAGCTGATATGTGTGGGACCCGTCAAAAAAGGTCATTTAATTGTTGTAATCCATGGTCTTCTCAGCTTCCCCAAAATCCTGGGTTGTTCATGGGCCCGGTCACGTGTACGTGTTTGTGAAGTTGTTATTGGCTCAACTTGTTTGTTGATAACTAATATGAGACACGGAGAATTACTTTATAATCAATCCAAAAAATAGTCGTGTGTATTTGGTTATATGCAATAATCACCATCGAGAAAGATGTAAGAGGTAGTCAAATAAGGTTGGGAGGAAGGACAATTTTTGCTTATGCATATAGGGTATGCTTGTGAGTTTAGGTTTTCGTGAGGAAGAAAGGGGAGGTGAGAATTTCTAATATAATTTTATATTGTAAGTCTTTTCTTATTTCTTTTCTTTTAAAATTTAAATTCATAAATATACCTTTAATAAAAAAGATTTGCCTTGTTCGTGGATAATCATCGTGAGAATTATTGTACAATAGTGTGCAAAAACTAATTATGTTCATTTTATTAGATTTATCCTAATATTATCATTAGGAACTTGTACGCTGCGCATATATGATAAAATTTTATTGAATGGTTACTTGATCATAATGTTGGTGGTAAAAAAACTTGCTAAAAATTTGATGCCATTTATCATATGATATGTTTTCATCAGTATAATTAAAAAGATGTTCAAATATGTTTAGTCTTTGAAAATTATATTAATTGTGACTTTAATATTTGAAAGAAAAATATTTTAGGTTTAAATATTTGTAAAACTGTTTGATTCTAATTTCTGATTATATGTCCAATGTTGAGGTGGTTGTAATTAATAATGTTACATGCGATTATAATTTTATGTGTCAAAATCACCATTTAATAACCTATTAAATCAATCCAATAATTTATTTGACTTGATCAAATAAACTATTTTATAATAGGATTTTGACCATCATCACTTACGTAATTTTGGTTGTCATGGATTAACAATAGAAGCTAAAATCATATAATTTTCAAAATGTTTGCATTGAAATTAAATTATTTTAAAAAAACTAATTTTTTGAAAAAAATTTATGTTCAAGGCTAAATATAAAAAGAAAAACAAGAAAATGTTAGTCTAAGAAATTCTTACTTGCTTATATAGCATCACATGGTTGAGTGACACCTCAAATAAGGTTGAGTGACACCTCAAATAAAAATGAGTGTCAAAAGATAATCATCATTAAAGTGTGATTTAATTAATGTGCGGAGCATATCCATATAATGCTATTTAGCATATCCATATAGCGCTCTAGCAACATATAAAGAATTTTTTCGATAGCATTGTAGCAGATGTGTAGTATGCAAGCTTCACATTGTCTTGTTTTTCTTTTGGGGTGAAATTCACTTGTTTTGGGCACAATATACGAGTTTCATATTGAACGTTTTTTTTCTTGGATTTGGTTTTTTTAAAGTGTAAAAGTTGGTAAAGTGTAAAAGTTAGTGATAATAACCCTAGATGTATGATGGAGGTTGTCACTTATCTCTTTAGATTAGAAAATATTTTATGCTAAATTACACCAAGAAAATGTAGCAAGGGACACAACGTAGGTCGTCTCTTAATAAGGAAAGTTGAGAATTTTTAAGAAGTAAATTAAAGCAATTGAAATAATTGAAATTAAGCAATGAGAGAAGGCACTAGTACAAGGTATTTCAAGGATTGACACTATTTATCATTGACCAAATATTGAACCCATTAATGGCTATTAATTAATTCTACTAGTGATCAATCAACCTTTAGAATTTGACCAATACAAATAACTAATAAATAAGATCTCAATTTATTTAGAAATTCTATGATTTAATGAACCAATTGCTAACCTAACCTCCAATCAGAAAGTTAATTCTAAGGTTCTTCTTCAAACATAAACTAATAGATCTATCAATTTACTCCCAAAGGGTTTTTCTAAACGACGATCACCAATTTAGTTTTCTCAATAAAAATTGTAACAATCGCAACAATAATTATAAGAATAGAAACTGTAGAACATTAAGAAAATTAAATCATTCAATATAAAAAGGGAGTCTCGAACATCATTTCAATCCATCCGGAAACCCTTACACTAGTAAAAAAATCTACTCTCCATCCTTGGAGGATTTCAACAACGAAATCAGAAGTGTAACCTAAAATAATAGCAAGGACCCTTGCCACATTCTCCAATAAAAAATCAATTCCCCAATTAAAATCCCTAGAGGTAGAAGAATAGGTAAGAAGATGTAGAGAGAGAAAGAGTCTCCTAGACTGCGGATTATTGACTAAAATGAAAACTAGGATGAAAGTCTGGTTAATCTCTTAAATACTTCTCTCCAAAATAGCCCAAAATGAGGCCCAAAATTAGATTAATTATTTGTAATCCCATCATTGCATGAGCACTGCAGCGTTGGAATGAGCGTTGCAGGGCTCAATAGAACGTTGAGCTCCAACTTAATCTTGGATGCCTCTGCCGAGCGCAGTAGCGGTAAATGAGCGTTGCCAAAGTAATTCTTCGTGGCTTTGCTTCTTTTTGCAATCTCTTGGCTCCAAGCTCCTTCCAGAGAGTTTCCAACCTTGTTCTTAACCTATTGGACTTGATCCAAAGCTTCTGTATACAAAATCATACTTAAAGTGATAGATTAAACGCAATAGGCTCTAATCCAATAATTATTCCAAAATCAGTGCAATAGTCAATGATTATATAAAAAATGCACAATGAGACACAACTCAAAATCCTAATTAATCACATAAACAACATAGTTAAACTCATGGAAAAAGCTAAGAATTAGAAGATATATAAGTGGCATAAATGCCCTTTATTAAACTCCCCTACACTTAAGCTTTCACATGTCCTCATGTGAAAATCAAATCAAATCAAGGTATGAATGAGAAACAGTATAGAAGGACTAAACTAGACTCCTAACTTTCTTAACTCTAAAAATGCATGATGCATGAAAACAAATGACAATACACCAATCCAATGAACCTAGAGGTACAATAGTAGGCTTTCACACCAACAATCAAAAGGATCTCAATAAGCAAGGTATAAATAAGGATATAGCACACAAGGTAGAATCCACATAATGTATGGACTAAGTACAAAAATCCTCCCTAGGTTAGTGTTTGCCACTCATTCACTCAAGGTTTGAGGTGAAGATGCACATTTAATCACCTCAAATTAAAATGCATTACCATAAGCTTGCTACGGGTCTCAATCTCCATTCATTAGACATACATGTATACTGAATCAAGAGGACTTACCTTTGGTTGAAATGGGGCCTCGGTGAAGGTGGGTAGATATACAAGTCAATGAGCTAAACCTATAGTCAAAGAAGAGCAAATGCATACACCAAGAGCACAAGTGCCCAAAGATATGCTTTGTCTAACTTAACACAATCACAGGCCTTTAAATTTAGCATAGCACACCTTCAACCAAACTTCTTCAGAAATTTTGTTTTTAGATTTTCAACTTTGCTTCTTTTTTTTATGTTTTCTTAGTATGCCACTTGCTGAATTTGTTTCTGTACGCATTGTCCCTCCTCTACACTTAAATTAGAGCATGGCCTCATGCTCTCCCCTACACTTATACTCAAGCACATATAGGAATTGAACAAATTCTCTCCCAAGCCTAAAAGATTGGGAATTTTTATGGTTTTTCAATTTTAGCTAAGGATGTCCTAAAATAAAAGAATGAGCAATAAAGCTCAAATGGGCAACAATGGTAACATGCAAAGAGTGGCTATACGGGAAAGTGACTAAAAATAAGGAAAAAAATGCCTTAATCATATTTAAGTATGTACATGGAAACATATTTTCAAACAAGACCTTAAGCAAGTTCTAGAAAGCAAATCCAAAGAGGGAAACACATATGAACAAATAAGCACGACACATGATAGTCCAATCAAAAAGGCTCAAAATCTCACAAGTAATCACATGTATTCAATCCAAACAACATGGTGAATCACCAAGCATGCAATACAGAATAAAGTTAATGCCAAGCAAGTCAATAAAATGCATGTGGTGTGAGCTTATGCATGTACCCTCTAAGGTGCCAAAGGGATGGTGTAAGATACAAATACAAATAAAATAAAATATAATGCAATACTCAAAATTAAAAATAAGAATTATTAAAATTCAGAAATCTAGAAGAGGAAAGGAAAGAAAAACTCCCTCACGGTGGGTTGTCACCTACCCAGTACTTTGCTTTAACATCTCTAAGTTGGACTATCAAAACCTTTATAGAGGGTGTGCAACTTCAATCCACAGATTTGTTAGCCAGGCCCCTAGATCCCTAGGAGCTTCTCAAAGGTGCATCAGTTGGTGCCCAGCAACTTCATAGTGTATAACATCCTAATTTTTAATCCAACACTCCTAGAACGTATTTAGGTTAAACATTAGTCTATTACCCTTTTAGTCCCATTTCTTAAAACCTTTCATTAAAATACTTAGCAGAAAATACGAATAAATTTTTCTTTTTGAAACTTGAAAGCAAAATGCGAGCCACGCACTAACCTAACGTTCGTTATAACCATAACGTGTAAGAAAAAATAATCACACCATTCATAATCATGAAACATAGTATTATACATAACAATCATAATATCATCACATCTTCATAGCTACATAGATTACTAGCATCATTGTACCATCATTAACATCAAAACATGCCCATATACATGAAGTGATCCTTATCCACCTATGAGGTTGGATAAGTGTCAACACAAAAGCTAAGCTATCTATGCTCCCACAACGACCCTCTGCTTCGTTTGCTAGTGTGACCCTTAAGCACGAGCCTTAGAAGAAGTCACAAACCTCATTGTAATCCTCGTCTAGAGACGACACGGAAGAAAAGAGAGGGATGAGAAACTCATTCAAGATTCTCAGTAAGGATTCCCAACTCTAACACAAGTTTCATCGTCGTCGTCCCCAGCCACCTCGGTTTTAATTATGAAAAAGGTGTACATGCATAAGGATTGGTTTTAGACTTTTCAAATAAATCTATTTATCTGAAGTGGGTGTCTTTTAGTATGAGTCTTAATGTCATGAATGCAACAGATATTTGATGAATGCATGACAATACCATATGCACATTAACATGAAAATCATAGCTCTTGGGCCCAACATAAAGAAACATAAATCATATACATGGCATAAAAAGGCATAATACTTTCCATGTGACATCTTTCTCATAGGTCAAACTTTTAAGTTCTTTTTCTCAAAGACCACCCTCTTAACATAGCCACCAAAAGTCCAACTGACTCACCAGCCCCAGCGATAATCTGGTCACCAAACTACATCTCACCTATCGCCTAGGAATGAATTCAATCCTAACTGGCCGTCACTAGATTTAATATAGGGTAATAGATGGGGTATACATACTTTCTTGGATCACCTATCTTAGGATTATTTCCTTCTTTGAAACACTCTACTAGTATTTAGTACACAACGAATTGTCTGCTTTGGCAAGCTCAATGTCAATACCCTCACAGATTTGTTTCTTCCCCACCGTAGTGGGAGGAATGCATCTCAGTGTTATGTCACATCTATTCTGGGGGTGCTCAGCCGAACCAGTGTCACCTAGAACCTTTCCTGGGGGTGCTCGACCGAATCAGTGTCACCCAGGAGTTTTCGCAAACTTTTCTCAAATCCTCATGTTTGATGGGAAATTCGGCAGCGTAACGGCGTACATCGGATTTCCTTCAAACTTGCTTTATGCCATGACACATATAGAGCATGCATAGCTATTCAACATCACCATAAGACATCAAGTCATATAGTTAAACTCATCATAGTATATACGTCATCACATCATTACTTTAACATTCTCAAAAGACAGTATGCTCCTAGCTAGTTTGCCAGAATCAAGGACCGGGCTTAGCTAATGCATATGCCATGCTCAAGTCATTCTCATAACTAAACATACATCTACTTGGAGTCATAAAGCTCATTATGTCTTGGGACCTATAGTGTCTTAGGCTTTGACCCTTACGGGTCTTAATCTTGAAAACCAATTATGCTAACATCCGTTTTTATACTTTTATACACCTATAGGTTTACCACTAATAATCCTTTCTCATTTTTATGATCATAAACAAATCTGGACAATATCGTAGGGATGTGGGCTGAATTAATATCATATGCTTACGAGGTTCTAGAATCTACATCTTAGACCCTTTCTAAGTTCCGTCTTCACCTAAGACGCTATAAATTAAATCTAAACCAATTATATTTCTAAGTGTTCTAGAATTGTGCTTTTACGATTTTCTAGTTACTAGTTTCCTTATAGGTGCTAAAAATCAATCCTACCTCAAATGTTGTCAAGTTTTTCATAATTAAACAATCCTAAACTGAATGTTATCCCATTAAAACAGTTTTGGAAATGGCTAAAAATAAATGGGTCAAAACTATGCTAAAACTCAACTTTACGGTTTTTCTATAAGACTAGTTTCTTTGCTAACACGCATAGAAAGGCTCCTACCTCAACATATATAATTTTTACACATTCTAACATGTCAAAACATCATCATACAACAGTAAACACACCATGGCAGAATCGAAAAGCATCGATTCCATAGAACACATAATCTCACATTTTCAAGACATATAAATTGCTAGTTTCTCTTGGAATCGTTTTAGGATTTCTAAAATTCTTTGAAAACCATTTTATTTCACAAAAGGGACTAAGAATGGCCATAGGGGCAGTAGCTAGTTTAAAACATTCCTAGGAAAGGTTTAATTCATAAATCTCATTGGTAATAATTTTATAAAACTCTTAAGGTCTAAAGAAAATCTTTGAATGTAGGTTGTTAGCTCTTGTGACTAGATGAGACTCACACCAAGCTCATCATCATCACATGGCCAAAATATGCATCCATGAGGATGTTTCCACAACCACCTTTATCTTGAGATAAAAAGGGCAAGTCTTTGAGTTTTAGGTTCTTTAAGTGATGACAAAAATATAAACATGCTATGCATTCCATTTTATTCTTCATTATAAAGTAAAGTGAGAGCTTTAAAGTAAATATGAAATGCAAAAACTTGAAATTAAATATGCAAGACTTGAAAGTATATATGCAAGACTTGAAAATAAATATGCAAGTTCAATTCTTTATTTTAGTGCTTTAGACCCAACAATAATCGAATTTAAGGCCGAAATAGAAAGGCTTTGAGATTAATTAGGTGATATGCAAGCTCTCATTTTAAATCTTTAAGTTCTTAAGTGATGACTTGAAATATAAACGTGAAATGCAAAGCTTGAAACTTAAACGAAATAATGCAAGTCCTTTTCTTTAATCTTTAGAGCTTAGTGATGACATAGGAAAGTAAATATGAGATACAAGAGCTTGAAATATAAATATGAGATGCTAGAAATATAAATATGCAAGTTCATTTTTATATCTTTACTAGAAATCTTACAAGACTTTGAAGGAACTTAAACCTTAACCCAAATTTATCACAATGAGCTAAAGTAAACAAAATATCATCCCTTGAAGCAAAATCATAAATAACATTCTTATTAAAACTCAAGCTCTAGGGTCTCATTGTGATGAACACATGGTCATCATCTAGAAACTCTCATCATCAAGCTTCCATGTTGAACCACCAATGATGGCCGAATTTTTAGAGAAAGAAAAAGGAAAATGGGGCTGAAACCATGAGCAAGAAAAAGAACCATTTTGAAACTCTAGAGACCATGATCTTGATGATATATTAACACCAACATCGTGTGTCCTCATCATTGAATTCATACACTCATTTTAGAACAACATAAAAGATAAATTTTCAAGGTAAAAAAGGAAAAAAACTAACAGCATCTTTTCCTCAAAAACCAAGATCAAGCTTTAGAGGTTGCTCAAGTGATGAATATCATCATGCAATCCCCACCATCAAGCTCTCATTTCCAAGTTCCTCCAAGGCAAGGCCGAAATCAAAATGGGAAGAAAAGAAGAAGTTCTAAAAGATTCAAGAGAAACCATCAAGTACATAACTAAACAAGAACTTTAATGGCTAAAATATTTAAAATAAAATCTCTACCAAGGTACGTTTTCTTGGAGATGAAAAGGACTTGATCTTGAGAGGATGATGAAAGGAAAATCTCCCTTGGAGCTTGATGATATTTTCGGCCAAGGAGGAAAAAGAAAGGAAGAAAGTTGTGGTTCTTGAACTTGATCCTTAGAAAGGCAAGGCTAAGGGTTTAGAAGGTTGTGTATGGTTGAGAAGTGGTAGTTCTTGGTGAGTAAGAAGAAGAAGATGATGATGAAAGAACTCTTGAACTCTTGAGAGAAAAAGAAAGAATTTAGAACTACTTTTGAAGCCAAACTTAGCAAATGAACCAAAGTGGAACCAAGTCCATCTAGACATGGTATTTGTAGAAAAACAACATCAAGGGTGTAAGAATGGAGGGAATGGCCGAAATCTTCATGGAGGGAAAGGAAGAAAATATCTCTTCAAAGTATGGTTGTGGGCATTCAAAGGTATGGCCAAGTATGGGCTTAAGCATGGTGTGGTATGGGTAGCCATGAGGGAGGTATGGGTGGCCATGCCTTTCTAGAAGAACTTGGGAAACAAGTTGTTCCTTAATTGTGGGTTAGGATGTGTGTTTAGGTGTAACTTTGATTAGACTTAGGATTAGGAATTTGTGAGAAAGTGTTTAGGTAACTAAGGATGTAATTAGAGACTTGTAAGACTAGATTTAGGAGGTAGTTTTACTAAATTAATGTAGTCAAACTTCATTAACTTGGAATCCAATGCCAACACAATTCCTTGATTTAGGGAAATTGGAAAGAGAAAACACTATTTAAGATTCCAAGACTAGGAATCTTGAGTTTTAAAAAAGGATTTAGGTTTAATCTAAGCAATCTTAGGTTCTAATTAATTTTAATAGCTTAATTTGACTCTAGATTAATTATGGAAATTAATTAATCTTTGATGAGAGCCTAATATTGCTTAGGTTTGCTCAATTACATTATTAAGCTCAAATGACACTATGTCAGGGGCAAAATTGTAATTTTACACAAAATTTCCCGAGACCATCGGGACTTAAACAAATACTTTTAAACACATGAAAACACCATTTTAAACCTTCGGGGAAAGTTTCAGGCTCGAACGACACTTTTACCCGCATAAAAACGCTATTGGGGTATTTTGGTCATTTGACCCGAAACTGCAGAAAATAAGATTTTCATTTCCGAAATCATTCAAAAACCATCTAATCCCCTTCAAACATTGAGTTGACCCTTCGAGGACTGTCGGGCCGGCTATCCTTGAATTCCGGGTGGATTAGGGACCTTGGGTTTTCCAACTCAATTGCACAACTAGGGTGCACATTAGTGGCCAAGAATGGTCCTTTCCATCTGGACTTCAGCCTTCTAGCCATCAGTTTCACCCGGGGCTCATGCAGTAAGATCATTTGCTTTGCACAAGGCTTCCTTCCTAATATGGGTGGATCATGAGTAACCTTTGGAATTGATGACTGCTGCTCAAATGGAGTGCCTGTATCTGCAAACTTGGCACATTCTAACTAATGAAAAGGGTGGATGGTTATCCTTACTAAGCAAACTACCACATGCATATTCTACTAATGAATCAATGACATCAATGCTAAACCTTCATAGGAAAATTTCATAGCATCAGATAAATAGAATTTGATTTTCATGTCCCCACACTCCATGAATAATGTGCCAGCATGAACATCAATCATGGTTCTAGTTATTTTCAAAAAAGGTCTTCCCAAGATTAATGTTTGCTAGTGGGCATCAGTGTTATTCTCTATCTTAAGCAATAAAAATTAGCAAGAAATATTAAATCATTTACCTATACTAGAACATCTTCCAATACTCCCTCTAGCTCAGTGATGTTGCAGTTGGGAAGCTAAATTTGCAACCGAGTGAGCTTAAGCTCTCCAAAATACAAGGATTGGTAAAGTGACTTGCACATAACATTAATACCAGCTCCAAAGTCAACCAGAGCTTGCTTGATGTGCAGGTTCCCAATAGTGCAACAAACATTGAATGTGCCTGGATACTTGTACTTGGGTGGTAGGTTGCCTAGCTTAATAATGGAGGAAGCATTCATCCCCATAGTCATCTTCTCTTCCCCACTGCCCTTGATCTTCCTCCTATTGGTACACAAATCCTTCAAAAGCTTTGCACACTTTGGAATTTGTTTGATTGCATCCCTCCACTTTTTGGTAGGTTTCTAATGTTTTTGGATCTAATTCTGGTGCAGCTACTTTCTTAGGATGGATCCTTTGAGGGAATAGCAGTGGGGGAATAAAGATTTTATCTCTGAAAAACTCTATTGAGCGCTGCAGCGCTAGAACCTCTTGTTGTTACTGGCTTAGTCTCGATTGAGCATTGCGTCGTCCACCAAGGGGTCTTCTAGTGCTAATTCTCTATCTCGATATTCTTCATGCTTGGCTGAATACTGCAGCGTTTAATTGAAACTTCTCTGGGCCTAGTTTGCTACTGCTATTCTTCATTCACCTCTGGAATATTCGTTCCAGACCTCATGGTAATTTTGACATTTCCCCTTGGATTAGGCATGGCTTGGGAGGGTAACTAAGAAGCTAAGGCTTGCTAACTCTGATTATTCTTCATTTGAGTCACCTCCCCTCTCATCTAGGCATTTTCTTTTATAATCTCCTACATTTGTTTCATCATCATCTCAATCATAGTAGGATCTAAAGAAGAAGATGCAGGAGGTGCCTGTTGCCTCTAATGAGGTGCTTGGTACTTTTGCTGTAAAGGTCAACTCTGTTGTTGAGAATTGTTTCCCTACTTCAAGTTGGAGTGATTTTTCCAATTTGGGTTATATGTGTTCCCAAATGGAAATTGCCCTGGCTACAAAATCTGTAGCAATAGCTCATGGGTATAGAAACTATAGAGGAGATTCTGATTTAAGAGTAGTCTCTAAGAATCAAGTTCTAGGGTACATTTCTAAGGGCATCAAGATAAGATCATCGCTCAGAAATGAAAGCAATTGTGCTTTCATCTCTACCATTGAACTAGAAAATATTGAAGATGCTTTGAATGATCAGGGTGAAAGCTAGGCAAGAGGAACTAGATTGGCTCCAAAAAAGCAATGTATAGAACTTGTGGAGAAACCTAAAGGAAAAACGTCATTGGAACCAAGTGGGTGTTCTGAATCAAGTTAGACGAAGCCAGAAAATTTATCAGAAACAAAGCAAGATTGGTGACACAAGGTTATAATCAACAAGAAGAAATTGATTATGATGAACCTTTGCACCAATAGCAAGGCTTGAAGCTATTAGAGTGCTACATGTTTTTGAAGCCTTTGATGGATTCACTCGATATCAAACTTTCTAAATGGATTTCTCTTTGAATAAGTTTATGTAAGGCAGCCTCCAAGTTTTGAGAGTGAAGACCTTCCCAATCATGTCTTTAAGTTAATAGAGGCACTCTATGGTCCGAAACAGGCTTCTAGAGCTTGGTATGAGAGACCGAGTACTTTCTTACTAAAGAATAGGTTCAAGAGAGGTAACATTGACATAACCTTATTTACATTACAATAAGACAATCACTTTTTGATAGTCCAAATATATGTTGATGACATCACATTTGGTGCTACTGATCATTCTTTATGTGAAAAATTTTCCAAACTAATGCAAAGTGAATTTGAGATTAGCATGATGGGTGAGTTAAAATTCTTTGTAGGTTTACAAATAAAACAACAAAAAAAGTGAACCTTGCTCCATCAAGAAAAATACAGAAAATAGCTTTTGAAAAAGATTTAACATGAATCAAGCTAAACCTATAAGTACCCCCATGCATCCATCTCAAGTCATTGATGCAGATAAGAATGGAGAAAAAGTATCAAAAAGTAATTATAGAGGAATAATTGGCTTACTTCTGTATTTCACAGCAAGTAGGCCAGACATTCAATTATGTATGGGTATTCGTGCTAGATTTCAATCTAACCCAAAATAATCACACTTAAATTTTGTTAAAAGGATTTTAAGATATTTAGCTGGTACTACTAATCTAGGCTTATGGTATAAGAAATGTACTTCTTACAAGATTGTAGGTTTCTACTATGCTGACTTTGCTGGAGATAGAGCGGACAGAAAAACTACTAATGGATGTTGTTGTTTCTTTGGAGAATGCCTCATCACCTAGTCATGCAATATATAATAATTGAATGAGTTATAGTGAAATCTGTAACACCCTCTAAGTACAACATCATCCTTTAGTTGTAACATCAAACTTGAGAGTTATTACTTATAAATTAGTAAGCCTTTTACTTAATTATTTATAGTATATTAAGCTTATTTACACTAGACTTAAATTAGACATTAGTTATTTTTATTAATCAATTTTAGGTCAAGATGATTGTTTTGAGTTGATTGAGGCCTTAGAATGATTAATCATCCTTAATCTCATCCTTAATCAAGACTAGTGACAAAAAGACAAAAAGTACTTTATTAGACAATAAATTTAAAAAAGAAGACAGTTACTTTTTGACCTTTCTTTTCCCCAGATTTTTTGGAATGGTGCTTCTTTTGAAATTCAAAGTAATGATATTATAATATATGGAGGGAAGATATTTCATTTAACAATTATGTAATAGTTATTTTTATCCTACCAGATTATTTAAATTCTCTTGCAACTAATTTTAATTCATAATCCTAAAAATAATATTTTAATATATGAAGAGAGATATTTTATTCCAAGCTTGTAGAAAAAGTTTGTCCCCTAAGATTCAAAATAATTATATAATATCAAAAGCAAGGAGACAACTATGCTTTTGAAAGAATGCTTTTCCTA
Organism: Dalbergia cochinchinensis; assembly: GCA_031216125.1. Lineage (NCBI taxonomy): Eukaryota > Viridiplantae > Streptophyta > Magnoliopsida > Fabales > Fabaceae > Dalbergia > Dalbergia cochinchinensis. The sequence continues at coordinate 30,740,081 of CM062371.1, forward strand.
AAGTTTAAGGAATGTGCTACATTTGACTTTCAAAAATCATATAAAATATTATTTTGAGGGAAAATGAATTATTCGATGAAATTTTGATAATTTTTTATGTCTTACAAGTCATTTAAATCTCCTTCAAAATTATTTTTTTGTATTATACAAAATTATTATACTTTTACAATTACTTTTAATCCCTCAAAATTACACCTCAATGCAAATTTCTACACATAAAAACACATATGCTACCTAACCACCCTCATAGTCATAGTCTCCACACACATGCACACTCTTTTTTGTTTTTAAACCAAGCATACACACATATGCTCACTTACATACACTCATTCTCTTTCATTTCATTTTTTTAAACACAACTTGCTCACCAAGTTTGTGCAAAAATTCTTTCTTCTTTCTCACCTCCAAACTCTCCCCTTCTCCGCCAAAACACTATTTTGTTTGCAAATCAAATCTCTAAGCTTCAAACAATCAAACATTCAGCATGAATCTTCACCCAAACACAGTCTACACCCACCACCCACCAAACCACTTCAAAAACTCCTCCTTCCTTCCTACACCCTCTTGGCTGAAACCCTTATAGGCCTAAAGAGAAGATTTTTCTTCTCTTTTTCTTTTCAAGGACAAGCCTTTTCATGGCCTTGATCAAGAACCACCATTTGGTAGGGATTTACTATGCTTTCTTTTTTGTTTTCTCTACTTTTCTTTTGGTTTTTACTTATGGATCAAAGGTATGGCTTGATGATGGTGGCTCTTTGATGATAGTTGTAAGACCACTATGTTTAAGGCCTCTTAAGCTTGAAGCATGATCCTTTTGTTTTCAAAACAAACAAAAAAGAGAAAGAAAGAATACACATTTTCTTCATTTATTTATTTTTCATTACTTATATGAGCTTGATGCTCAGTTTATGTGAACAAGGTTCTTTGAACCACAAAAAGAGAGATTCTAAGACTTCATCATTCCCTCTGTAGCCTAGGACTCGGTTTCTTTACTTTCATGACACATCCTATGCCTGAGGTGAGGGTGACTTTCAGGAAAACATGTTCTCCAACCTGAAATTCTAAGGGTTCTCTCTTCTTGCCGACATAAATCTTTTGTCTACTCTAGGCTGTGAGGATCCTGTCCTTGATTCTCTTAATCTGCTTAGTAATCTGCCTCACCAAATCTAGTCCAAGCAAACTCTGTTCACCTCCCTTGAACTAGTACAAGGGAAACCGACACTTTCTCCCATATAAAACCTCAAAAGGTGTCATTCCAATACTCACATGAAAACTATTATTGTAGAAAAACTCCATCGAAGGCAAGCACTCATCCTAATTTCCCTTCTCATATAAAACACAGGCTCTTAACATATCCTCCAATGTCTAAATAGTTCTCATAGACTAGCCATCAATCTGGGGTGGTAAGCTATGCACAAACACAGCCTTGACCCAAAAGGCTTCTACAAGGCTCCCAAAATCATTATGTAAACCTCGGATCTCGATCTGAGACCATCATTGAAGGCACTCTATGCAATCTCACTATCCTATCAATGTACAACCTCACAAGCTCTCCAATATATATGTGACTCTAATGGGTATAGAGTGGGTAGACTTTGTTAGTCAGTCCACATTCACCCATATAGAGTCATAACCCATTGGGTCCTTGGTAAGCAGTTCACAAAATCCATATATCCTCGCACTTCCAAATAGGAATAGGTAGCAGCAGTAAAATACCTGAAGGTCATTCATGGTATATCTTAACCCTCTGGCATACAAGGCTTTTACTCACCAAATTTGCTACGTCCTTCTTCATCCTTGAGCACCAAAACATCTGCTTCAAGTCATGATACATCTTCGTCGCTTCTGGATGAATGGTGAAGTGGCTTTTATGAGCCTCCTCTAGGATACTCCCTCGAAGGTCGCCATTCATTAATATACAAATTTTTCCCTCAAACCTTCAAAGCCCATCAATCCCCAATTCAAAACCATTCATCTTATTTTCTTCTATACTCTTCATTAGCGCCTTAAATTCATTGTCTTCCTTCTAAGCTTGACCAATTTGCACTTTGAAGTCACTTATCACACAGATCTAGCACATCCTCATGGTCATGGGGTAAGGGAAAATCCAAGGTTTAGGTCTTTAAACTTCTTTATCAACTCAAATTCCTTCACCATTATATGAGACAAGCACTGATTTTCTACTAAAAGCATCAACCATTACATTTTCCTTCCCAAGGTGATAATTTAATTCAAAGTCATAATTCTTCAACAATTCCATCCACCTCCTCTATTTCATATTCAGTTATTTCTTATCAAACAGATACTTCAAGTTGTTATGATAAAAAAAAGACCTCAAATCTCACCTAAAGATGGTGCCTCCAAGACTTTAATGCAAACTCCACAATAGCTAATTCCAAATCATGGGTAGGATAATTAAGCTCGTGTAACTTCAACTGCCATGAAGTATAAGCCACAACCTTTCAATGTTTTATATAAGCACACATCTCAAGCCTCATTTAGAAGCATCATAATATAGGTCAAAGGGTTTTCATGAGTGATAGAGAAATTTTTAGGCATCTATTATTGTTTATACTTGGCCTAATTTTCTTCTATATGTGTTTAATGCTAATGATTTAATTGAGTTTTGCATTATTGGGCCTCATTGGATTTAATTGTTGAAATTTGGTTAATTTCGGATTTTACACTCACTATGGCCTTTTTGTCTTCCACAAATCATTTTGGGCTTTACAAATATCGGATTTAGGTGATCTTGGTGGCTCCTGAAAGCTAAGACCGAGATTTATAATTTTGGGTTTCACAGGCTTCATCAAATTCGGTCCGTTTCAAGGCTTAATTGGGGTTCCAAGTTCCGGAGCTAATGCTTAGGCGGGTCCAAGACCTTTCCTCACATAATTGGGCATATCTCACTCATTTCTGATCCAATTAAGGCATATAATATGTCTCTGGAAAGCTTATCCAGAGAGGATTATCTTATCTAGATCAGATTTCAGAAATCAGGAAAATATGGATAAGATAAGGTTAGTGATAAGTGGAAATCCGGGTAGGGACATTGGATTGCCTATAAATTTCTGTTTCCTTTGCAATTCTGTACTCAATCAACAATAAAGAACCAGAAACTTGTATTTTCATTTTTCCTTTCAAACTCCAGGTGTTCATACAGAGAACTTGCCAATGGAGATGTCCATGGAAGGCTAAACTTCTCTCAATCCTTGACATCATAGATAGTTGGTTTGAATTCGGAGTTCCTGTTGTATAAATCTTATTTGTATGTATGCTTTCCTTTTCTAAACTTCAATTTCGATTATGGATTTGGTTATTTAACATGATCATGTTTGAATTATATCTGATTAGATATAGGACTGAATTCGTTAGTGAAATTGAAGTAAAGGTTGAATAACCGATTGGTTGTTCAGGTTAATCCAAATTGCACGTAATTTGACATTCATTTAAATTGCGATTGTGATTTAAGGATTGTTGAGTAAAAATTGTATGATTATATAGTTGATTCGGATTAACAGAGTAGCATGCAAAGTTAACTCTTTTGAACTCTGATGAATTCTGCCAATAGTCATGATGTCTGGGATTGATTCTTTGATCAAGTGTGATTCTATTCTATTTCTGTTTCTGTAATCCTTTCATTCTGTTTCATTCTAAAAATCACAAACTCCCCCCCCCCCGCCTTTTTATTGTTATTAGTATTTACAATTCGATAACATAACTGATGTGTGCTGAGGAAGAATGACTTGAGTCTACTTATACTGCAAATAAGGGGATTTAGAAAATTTTGATATTGGATGCGACAGTACATATCAATGAGTAGAGTAAAACTAACATAGGGGTAGAAGTCAACTTGCCCTTTAACTTTAGAAAGCTCGCTTCACATTCATCGGTCCAAACAAACAGGGCATCCTTTTGGGCCAGTTTAGCTAGGTGCAAGGAAATCTAGGAAAAACTCTAGATGAACCTACAATAGTATCCACCCAAGCCTAAAAAGCTATGAATCTTGGTCCTTGTGGTAGGTCACTCCTGGCTCATCACCGCTTCAATCTTACTCGGATCCACTACAATCCCACCAATAGACACCACATGGCCCAAGAACTTCGCCTAGTCCAATCAAAACTTGCACTTGGAGAACATGGAATAAAGTTTTTTCTCTTTCAAAATATCTAAAACTATTCTAAAGTGACAAGAATTCAACTAAGGCTAATAGTGTTCAAGATCAATTATAACGCATGGATGGACCAATGACTAGAGCTAGAGCGAAAAGGCTAAAAGAAGGTTTGCAAGGCCTAGTCATGAAAGCAAAGACCAAGAGCAATCTAGTTGAGCATGAGCTCCCAAAATGGACCACTCTTATACAATTTGAAGAATAGCCAAGTCCAACATGAAGAAGTCACTTGAAGACCCAAGATGAAGCCCAATTCAAGTGATCCAGTTGCAAAATGATTGGGCTGGAATAATTAGTTTAAACTAGGTGTAATTTATCTTATTTTCTTATAATTTTTGTACACCTTTTAATTTCTCCAATTTTAGAAGCTTTTTAGTTGTTTTCAAGTCAATTTTAAGTGTTTTGGTCTCCAATTTTAGAAGCATTTTAGTTGTTTTCAAGTCAATTTTAAGTGTTTTAAGAGTTCCTAGGCCATTATGATAGACAATGGGTGAATTACTTGTGTTTTCAATGATAGTGGAAGTTTAGTGCTTAGTGGAATGTATAGAGGCGGAAACTCAATGTTTCTGCAGTCCACTTAAGATTATAAATAGAAACACAATATAAAACACAAGGCAGATTATGAATAAATTTCTTTTGAGTTTTCTCCCATTGTGAGAACTTCCCTTTTGTTCTTGGGCAAAGAACTAAATATGATCTTATTAAGGCAACTTGTGGCAATCAAACCAAAACTTATCACTCACCTTCTCATCTTCTCTTGAGTGTGGCGTCTATATCTTTTTGATTAAACATAATCAAACTCAAACACCATCCTAAACTCCAACCTGAAAGTGCAAGGGGACCCCGATTTATATTAGGCATTGATTCAAGTCATTCAACTCAAACAAAGGTGAATCATATCATTTGGTATTTAGAGCACGGCTTTCCTGCAATTCAGGTCTGAACTTGTTTTATTTATTTTTTTGTCTTCATTAAAAAAACATGAAAAAAAGAACAAAATGAAAAAATGAAAAAAAAGAGAGAAGAAAAAACTAAGCCAGGATATGTTCTAGTAAGTTGTCACAAAATTCCTTGTTTTAGTTCTTCTAGTCACCCCTTATTCTAAATTCTTTATTTTGATGAAAAACTGTTGCCTTAAAAGGATCTTTGATCAGGTTCTTTCTTAAGAACTCATAGAGGAAGTTTCAGTGGAAAAAGGCTATAGAGAACATTCTGGTCAAAGGCCAATTTTGAGCGACATACATAAGTGTGAGTGTCATATTTCAAGAGTGTAAACACTTTGTGAGTTTTGTGAGGTCCTATATTTTTTTGCAGTTTTAGTTAACTAAGATGGTAGGAGATGAAAATTCATCACAAGGTGAAGAATTATCCACTTTTCAGATGCAAGCATTGACCGGTTATCTAGAATGGCTATTCAATACAAAATTTGAAGAGATCCATGAGAGGATGGATAGGATGGAGAACCATGCACCTGGTAGTCAACATGCTTCGCAAGATGAAATGAATTACCAATCTGAAGATGAAGAGACAAGTGATCAAAACACAAAGAAAAGAAGGACCATTAGGCACAATAGGAGAAGAAGAAATTCTGGTGATGAACTTAGAGGAATTAACATCAAAATTCCTCCATTTCAAGGGAAGTCTGATCTGGAAGCCTATCTGGAGAGGAACAAATATTCTCTTGTCACACATATTCTGAAGGTAATAAGGTTAAGCATGCTGCCCTTGAATTTACTGATTATGCTCTTGTTTGGTGGGATCAATTGCAGAAAGATAGAGCTAGGAATAGAGAGCAACCAGTTAGGGCACGAGCTGAGATGAAGGCAATTACGAGAAGGAGATTTGTTCCTTCATATTTCCATAGGGAACTCCACAACAAGTTTTAGAGTCTCACTCAAGGTTCTAAGAGTGTGGATGAGTATCCTAAGTAGATGGAGATGGCCATGATTCAAGCAAATTGTGGAGGATCAAGAAGCAACCATGGCTTGGTTCTCAATGGCCTTAACCGAGACATGGCTGATGCTATAAAGATGTATCACTATGTGGAACTTCAAGAGATGGTGCATTAAGCAATCAAGGTGAAGCAGCAATTGAAGAGGAAAAATAGAAAAAATTCTTCTAGTTCCAATTCAATTCCTTGGAGAAACAACCCAAAGAAAGAGCAACCAATTGCAATTCAGTCCAAAGAGGCTGTATTAAAGAAAACTCAACCATCAACAAGCACTTCAAAGAACCGAGACATAAAGTGCTTTAAGTGTCTTGGAAGAGGTTACATTGCTTCTCAATGTTTTAACAAGAGAGCAATGATTTTGAAGGATAATGGTGAGGTGGAGACCGAGGAGGAATCTGATGCATCACCAGATGATGAAAGTGAAGGTAAGGAAATTAGGCCTCATGATGGTGATTTGCTAGTTGTTAGAAGGATTTTGAATGTGCATGGCAAAGAAGAAGATGATGCACAAAGGGAAAACATTTTCCATACTGGATGTCTTGTTCAAGGAACAGTATGCAGCATGATCATTGATGGAAGGAGCTACACCAATGTGGCTTGCACAACTTTGGCGAAAAAATTGAATTTGAGCACTTCCAAGCATCCTAGGCAATCTAGGTTGCAATGGGTTAGTAATAATGGAGAATTGAAGGTGGACAAACAAGTTCTAGTACCATTCACTATTGGAGATTATGTGGATGAGGTACTTTATGATGTGGTCCCCATGGAGCTGCACACATACTTCTTGGAAGGCCAAGGCAATTTGACTGCAAGGTGATCTACAATGATACACTAATCAATTTTCACTTGTGCACAACTAGAAGAAATTCACTCTTGCACTTTTATTTCCAAAAGAAGTTTTTGAAAATCAAGTAAAAATAAAGCAGTCTAGAAAGCATAAGAAATCCAATAAAAAAAGAGTGAAAAGAAAGTTTTGAGTTAAAAAAAGAAAGGTAAACACCAAGAGAGTGGTGAGCAAGAAAAAGAAAGTAAACATATGAGTGTCATTCCAAAAGAAAATAAGATCAAGAAAGTTTGCTTTTCTCATCAACCTATGCTTGTACTTCGGTATAAGGAGCCTTGTTTAAACCCTAACATTGATTAAACTTCTTTGCCTAGTTCTTTTGTATCTCTTTTGCACGAATTCAAGGATGTGTTCCTGGATAAAGTTCCAAGTAGTCTGCCACCCTTGAGAGGAATTGAGCATCAAATTGATCTCATGATCGGTGCTGTACTCTCTAACTGGCCTACCTATAGAACTAATCTTGAGGAAGCAAAGGAACTTCAAAAACAAATTGGAGAGCTGATTAAAAAAGGATGGGTGAGGGAAAACTTGAGTCCTTGTGCTGTAGAGCCATCAACATAATCACTGTAAAGTATAGACATCCAATTCCTAGATTAGATTATATGCCTAATGAATTGCATGGTTCTTGCTATTTTTCAAAATTGATTTGAAAAGTGGTTATCATCAAATTAGGATGAAAGAAGGAGATGAATGGAAAACTGCATTCAAAACTAAGTATGGATTGTATGAATGGCTGGCTAGTTACGCCTTTTGGTTTAACTAATGCTCCTAGTACTTTCATGTGTCTCATGAATCATGTTTTGCATGCTTTCCTTGGAAAATTTGTTGTTATGTATTTTGATGATATCCTTATCTATAGCAAGAGCTTAGGTGAACATCTTGAACGCTTGAGGAGTGTCTTACTCGCATTGAGAGAAGAAAGATTGTGTATGCTAATCTAACAAAATGTTCTTTTTGCAATCAATAAATAAATTTTCTTGGATTCATTGTTAGTTCAAGAGGTGTAGAAGTGGATGAAGAAAAAGTAAGGGCAATCAAAGAATGGCCTACACCTAAAAATCTGAGTGATGTAAGAAGTTTTTATGGGTTAGCTAGCTTCTATAGGAGGATTGTTAAAAACTTTAGTACATTAGCTACTCCCTTAACTGAGGTTGTCAAGAAAAATGTGGGATTCAAATGGGAAAAAGAGCAAGAGGTGGCCTTCAATACCTTTAAGGAGAGGTTGAGTAATGCACCATTACTTGTTTCATCTGATTTCACTAAATCTTTTGAAATTGAATGTGATGCTTCAGATATAGGCATTGGCGCTATTTTGATGCAAGAAGGGTGACCCATTGCTTATTTCAGTGAGAAATTAAGTGGCCCTAAGCTTAATTATTCCACATATGATAAAGAATTGTATGCCTTAGTAAGAACCTTGTAGACATGGCAACACTATCTTTTGCCAAAAAGTTCATGGTGCATACTGATCATGAATCTTTGAAGCATTTGAAAGGGCAAGGAAAGGTGAATAAGAGGCATGGGAAGTGGATTAAATTTCTAGAACAATTTCCATATGTGATCAAATACAAGCAAGGAAAGGAGAATGTGTTTTCTGATGAACTTTCTAGGAGATATGCACTTCTTTCTACCTTAGATGCAAAATTGCTTGGTTTTGAGCATTTGAAAGACTTGTACATAACTGATTCTAATTTTGCATAGTTGTATATTGCTTGTGAAAAAGGGGCAGAAAAGGATTTCTTTAGGCATTATGGTTATTTGTTTAAGGGAAATAGACTTTGTGTGCCTAATTGCTCCTTGCATAAATTGCTTGTTAGAGAGTCTCATGGAGTGAGTTTAATGGGTCACTTTGGGGTTAGTAAGACTTTAAGTATCTTGGTTGAACATTTCTTCTAGCCTCAAATGAAAAAACATGTGAAAAACATTTGTAGTAATTGTGTTACTTGCAAAAAGGAGTCCAAAATTAATCCTCATGGTTTGTATATTATTCCATTGCCCATTCCTGATTCTCCTTGGACTGACTTGTCTATGGGCTATGTTAGGATTGCCTCTGACCAAAAGAGGCAAAGATTCTATTTTTGTTATTGTGGACAGATTTTCAAAGGTGGCACACTTCATAGCTTGCCACAAAACAAATGATGCCACTCAAATTGCTGAATTGTTTTCCAAAGAAGTGGTGAGATTCCATGGCAAGCCAAGAAGCATTGTCTACGACCGTGACACCAAATTCTTAAGTGACTTTTAGAGGACCTTGTGGAACAAGTTAGGAACCAAGCTTCTTTTCTCTACAACTTGTCCAAAAATTGATGGACAAACTAAGGTAGTGAATAGAACTCTTTCAACCTCGTTAGAATTCATAATTTCAACTTTACGGGTACCTAGGAGTCACGACAATGACCATTTCTAAGTTCGATTTGCTCCTAAGGCACCAAGATCAAGTCCTAAACCAATTATGAGTCATTTCTACACATTTAAACTAATTTAGAACCATGATTATCATTACTAAACCTTGCTGGACAGAATCCAGAAAATTCTAACATTAAGGGATCTAGAACTCTCAAATTAATTCTTTTCTAGTTTCTAACCTTTCTTATCTTTTACTTATGAGTTTTTCCATTGATAATACTTAAACATAAGCATGTTATCATCATTAAAACAGCTCATACAGTGGCCAAACATAGCAAGGCGGAACCGAAACAACACTCTCCATACAAAGGCATAAAACATACTTTTTAAAGCACATAGGATACTAGTTTCTCTTGGAACCTTTTTAAAACCTTCAAAACTCTTTTGTAAACATTTTTAACATCTAAAATCATCAAGATATTTATAAGGGCAGTAGCTAAGTTGAATTTATTTCAAGAGGTCCTAAATTCATAAAACTTAGTTCTATATGTTCCTTGAATCCACATAGACTTAGAAAAATTATAAAGCATAGCTTATAGGCATTTGTGATCAAATGAAACTTATCCTAAGTTCATTCATCTCACATAGCCGAAGTGGGCATTCTAAGAGAATGCTTTCCATGTCTAACTCTCATTTGAGACCTTGGGACAAATCTTTGAGCTCTAGAGCTTTAGGTGATGACAAAACATAAACATGTCATGCACTTCATTTTTATTGTTCATTAGGGAAATAAAGTGAGAGCTTGAAAAGTAAATAGCTCAAAATAAATATGAGATGCAACTTGTTATTATCTTGGATTTTAAGTGATGACTTGAGTAATAAACGTGAAATGCAATGCTTGGAAATTAAATACGAATATGCAAGTTCATTTTTTAGTCTTAGAGCATTAGTGATGACATAAAAATAAATCATGCTATGCAAGGCATAAACTAAATATGAATGCAAGTTCATTTTGGTTTAATAACTAGAGCTCGTCCAAGACTTTAAAGAACCAATATTCACAACCCCAACATAGTCTCATCAAGTCAAGAGAATGGAACTAAAAGAAATCTCCATATTTTCAAGAAAAGGAATTATGGCCGAAATCATGAGGCCAAGAGAAAGTAATCCATATTCCTTTTTGAAATCATTCTTATTTTCTTAAGTTGAAAACTTTAGTGAACTTCATAGCATAATAATAAAAACTAAAGAAAACTCAAGCTTTAGGGGTCTCATTATGATGAACACATAGTCATCATCTAGAGGTCCCCATCATCAAGCCATCATGTATGAGTTTAAAGGTCATGAAGGCCAAAAACTCAAGAAGGAAACCAAGAGAGTTTTAAAAAGAAATTCCAAGAGGTAGCTAGAGAAAAACTCATTTTTCACGGAAATGAGATGCAAAGAAACACTCCTACCTAGAGTGAAGACAAAGAGCTTGAACTTTGAGAGAAGAAAACAAGATGATGAGCTCCTCCAAAAGGCTTGATTTTTTCGGCCAAGGGGAGATAAGGAGGTTAGAGTTGTGTTTGAGGTGAGGTTGTGTTTGAGATGAAATATTTGAGAGGTTTGATGGTGATTCAAGGTTATGGGGTGATGTGTGAAGGTTATGAGATGATGATGATGAAGTAAAGAGATGAAAAAGATGAAGATGAAAAAGAAAGGAACTCTTTGGGACTTGAGAGAAAGAAAGAAACTAGCAAGACTACTCTAAGCTTTAGCAAATGCTCAATGTGCATCCAATGCTAACACAAGCTCCCTATTTATAGAAAAACAAAGTGATAGGTGAGAGAATGGAAAGCATGGCTGATGGTAAGAAAGAGAAAATATCTCTTTGATGGTGTCATACAAGCATGGTTTGAAGCATGGAGCTCATGACACAAGGTATGGCTTCAAGCATGGGTTTTTGGGTGATCTTTTCTTTAAATTGTGGATGAAATTAGGCTTCTAGAAGACCAACATGGCTGGAAGTTTTTCAGCCACAAATAATTGAAGGGAATGATTTATTTTACTTGGTTATTCATTTGGAAAAGCAAGCTTGATTGAAATTATGACAAGGCATGACAAGTGAGGTGATTTGAGGTGATTTTCCTTTAAGTTTGGAATGAAATAATTCATGAAAATGGGGAGGGGCTGGCTGATTTTGAGCCACAAAAATGAGAGAAAAAGTCTTCTAGAAGATGTCCTATGAAGCATGGATGAAAGCATGGAGGTTATGACACAAAGCATGGTTCTTTGTGAGATGGAAGCATGGTCTTTGGAGTGTAAAAAATTTGCACATGTGATGGATAATGGGGGGATGATTTCGGTCAGATTTGGGCAGCAAGGAGAGAGGAAAAATCTTCCATGTAATTGGGTGCTAATGATAGGATTAAGTGTAGGTTAGTTTAGGTACAAGGTTAGGAGTAATTAAGCTTAAGTTTAGGTAACTAAGCATGTGTATTAGGAATTTTATGACAAGGTTAGGAGTGCTCTTACATCATTAGAGAATTTAAAACTCATTTGTGAATAAACAATGTGTATCACAATCCCATGATTTAAGGAAAGAGAGAGAAAACACTATTTGTGCACTATTTGCACACTATTCATTGATTCCTACACTCAAAGTCCTTGAATTTAAAGATAGGGTTTTAAGTTTATCTAAATAATTTTAGGTTCTAATCATCCTTATTAAATTATTTTGACCTTAGATTAATTATGGAAATTAATTAACCTTCGATTAGAGTCTAATATTGCTTAGGTTTCGCTTAACCGTGTGATTAGGTGTAAACATACGAAACTACGGGCAAAACCGTAATTTTGTACTTATTTTGCCCAGGACCTCCGGGACCAAAACTGAGACCACAGAATACATAAAAACGTCTTTTAAACCCATCTGGAGAGGTTTCGGGTTCATCCGGCACTTGTAAAAGGGTAAAACGCCACAGGGGCATTTTGGTCATTTTGACCCGAAAACTCGAAAAATGAGATTTTCGATCCGGAAAGAAACACAAGTAATCCAATCCTCTTCCAACATTGAGTTTGCCCTTCGAGTGCTGCCGGACCTGGCTTTCCTCGAATTCCGGGCTGATAATGACTTCAGGGGCATTTTGGTCATTTTCACTTTAGCAGAAAATTGGGGCGTTACATGGATTGCGAAGTCAGGGAGTGATCGCCGGTGCAAGGAGGCACGGACAAGGAGCGGCTCCTGGCAGACTTCGAAAGCGGAGGGGTACATGAATGAACCGATTACACACCCGAATGAGAGGGATCCTAAGACCGTATGGGACTATACAGTTGAGGAGGGCTTATATGAATTGATTTGTACTACCTATATCAACAAGATGCATCTTCTTTTCGGTAGCCCAAACTGAAAGAACTCCACAGTTAAGCATGCTTGACTTGGAGCAATTTTGGGATGGGTGACCTCCTGGGAAGTTTTCCTAGGAAGCGTGCGAGTGAGGACAAAGCACACTGAAAAGACCCGTGTTGGTTTGTGAGGACAGTCATCAACCCATAAAGTAGCAGGGGACGTTACAGAAGGTGAGTGATAAGTTTTGGTTTGATGGTCATAAGTTGCTTTGATAAGATCAAATTTAGTTCTTTGCCCAAGAACAAAAGGGAAGTTCTCACAATGGGAGAAAACTCAAAAAGGAAATCTATTCGTAATATGCCTCTACACATCCCACTAAGCATTAAATTCCCACTATCATTGAAATCACAACTAATTTACCCATTATCTATCTATCTTAATGGCCTAGGAACTCTTAAAATTGACTTGAAAGCAACTAAAAAGCTTCTGAAATTGGAGACATTAAAAGGTGTATGAAAATTATAAGAAAATAAGACAAATTACACCTAATTTAAACTAATTATTCCAGCCTAATCAGTTTGCAGTTGGATCACTTGAATTGGGCTTCATCTTGGGTCTTCAAGTGACTTCTTCATGTTGGACGTGGCAATCCTTCAAATTGAATAAGAATGGTCCATTTTGAAATCTCATGCTCAACTAGATTGCTTTTGGTCTTTGCTTCCATGACTAGGCTTTACAAACCTTCTTTTAGCCTTTTCACTGTAGCTCTAGTCATTGGTCCATCCATGCATTGTAATTGATCTTGAACACTGTTTAGCCTTGGTTGAATTCTCATCATTCCCTGCCCCTTGAAAAGGATTCGTCCTTGAATCAAGCTCATCATCTGCTTTAAATAAAGTCAAATCAGTCACATTAAAAGTAGCACTAACTTAATACTCACCTGGAATATCAAGCTTGTATGCATTGTCATTGATCTTTTCAATCACTTTGAAAGGTCCATCTCCTTTTGGTTGTATCTTAGAATGCCTCTGGGCAGGAAACCTCTCCTTCCTCATGTGAACCCAAACCCAATCTCCTAGAGCCAAAGTCACCTTCTCACGCCCTTTGTTGGCTTGATGAGCATACTGCTATGTTTTCTTCTCAATTTGTTATTTCACCCTCTCATGGAGTTGCTAGACAAATTCAGCCTTCTTTTTGCCATCTAGATTACCTTGCTCTCTTATTGGCAAAAGGATTAAATCTAATGGAGTCAAAGGATTGAAACCATAGACCACTTCAAAAGGAGAGTGATTAGTACTAGAGTGTGTTGCCCTATTGTAACCAAATTCTACATGAGGCGAACATTCTTCCCAAGACTTTAGATTCTTACTAATCACGGTCCTTAACGAGGTTGAAAGAGTTCTATTCACTACCTTAGTTTGTCCATCAATTTTTGGACAAGTTGTAGAGAAAAGAAGCTTGGTTCCTAACTTGTTCCACAAGGTCCTCTAAAAGTCACTTAAGAATTTGGTGTCACGGTCGTAGACAATGCTTCTTGGCTTGCCATGGAATCTCACCACTTCTTTGGAAAACAATTCAGCAATTTGAGTGGCATCATTTGTTTTGTGGCAAGCTATGAAGTGTGCCACCTTTGAAAATCTGTCCACAATAACAAAAATAGAATCTTTGCCTCTTTTGGTCAGAGGCAATCCTAACATAGCCCATAGACAAGTCAGTCCAAGGAGAATCAGGAATGGGCAATGGAATAATATACAAACCATGAGGATTAATTTTGGACTCCTTTTTGGTGCCTTAGGAGCAAATCGAACTTAGAAATGGTCATTGTCGTGACTCCTAGGTACCCGTAAAGTTGAAATTATGAATTCTGCACCTTTGAGATTGAGAGATATTCTTGACCATAGTATGAAGAGAGATATACTTAGTCATAACCTCCTAAGTACCTGAGAGGTTAGCTTTGAATGATTCATAACTTAGACTGTGAGTTAAAGACCATAGCGGTCAATGCATAAGACATTAAGAATATGAGAATGATATTTATATGATACTAAGGTATGTTAAGATGTTTTACGATGATGCATATGTTATGTGAAGGATGGTGATGTTATTCATATGAGGAATTCATGAGGATATATGTTTATGTGGCATAAAACAAATTTGGAAGAAATTCGGCGTGATGCCATTGTGCCGCCGAATTTCCGACAAATTTGGGGACTTAAAGATTTTGAAAATTAAGGTACTAAGATGGGTTCTAGGATGACACCGGTTTGGCCAAGCACCTCCATAGAACTCATGTGACATCGATACCCATTTTTTTTACTCTTAGGTGACACCGGTTCGGCCGAGCACCCCTAAGAGATTTGCCCCCTAACCCGTACTCAGATAGTCGGGATTTATGATTTATGATACGCTTATCATTAAATGGTAAGTAAGAATTAGTGACGACTAGTTAAGGTATGAGCTCATAACCTAGAGATGGACACGTTCTGGGTGACACCGGTTCGGCCGAGCACCCCCAGTTCGATTGTCTTTTAGGGTGGCCCATAAGGAAGAGAAGTTTTATGATTATGATTATGTCACTAAGTTTGTCCCATATGAATGTATTCTAATTGCCACTTAATACCACTAAGTATGATGATGATTGATGTATGTGCATTAAGTAGCGCTACGCATACATTCTTTATTATGTTGCATTCATAACATTAAGATCATCCTAAAATGAATGGACCTTGGCTAAAATACACTTTAGAACTTAAAATGAACTTGATGTATGCTCACTTGTCTTTATGAAATAAACCCAAGGTTCCTGGGGATGTGAACGATGTAACCCTAGGATAGGAGACTCCTACTGAGATTCTTTACTAAGAATTCTCACTCATCTCTCTCTTCTCCCGTCACATCTTCAGAGAGCGATGGCGATGTTTGTTGACTTCATTGACACGCCAGTCTGGGAGGTGCACTATACCCTGGTGGAGCTTTCGAGTACACAAGCGTTGCAAGGATATTCCCTTCGGCTGTATCTTTTGGGAGGGGTGGTGGATTTATACTCGTAGCTTACTAAGAGGGTAGCATTTTGGATTTTTATTGTAGTCACACCCTACACTTGTGTTTCTTGTTGTAATTTATTTCTTCTGTATTACAAGCTCACTTTGTACCTATCTTGGGTATGACTACCTATGTACTCTAAATATATTATTAATGAAATGTTTCTCTTGTTATGATGATTTCTGCTCCACTATTATATGTTTTCCTTTTTGAGTTCTCTCTATGAGTGTTAATCATGTCTCACGTTTCTGTTATTCGAATAGTTAAGTTCGCGGCTCTCACTTTGTTTTATACTTTCAAAAAAAAAATTTTACCATAATTTCTGCTAAATATTTTCAAGAAAAAGATGAGACTATGAGGTAATAGCCTAATGTTTAACCTAATGTGTTTTAGAAAGTTGGGTTAAAATTAGGGTTTTACACCTTCTCATCTTCTCTTGAGTGTGGCATCTATATCCTTCTGATTAAACACAATCAAACTCAAACACCATCCTAAACTCCAACCTGAAAGTGCAAGGCAATCCCGATTTATATTAGGTATTGATTCAAGCCATTCAACTCAAACAAAGACAGAAATGGAAATTATAAGAACATCACAAAATTAAGCAAAATGATGAATCAAACAAGGACTAAAAAAAAAAATTTCAGGATTGCACCAGACTGAGCTCATAAAACAATTCACTGCATCTCATGCTACAAAATTCAAATTGCAACGATTCCAAAACGAGATGAAAACTTAGAGTCTGAAATTCAGAAGTGACCCAAGAAACATTGAAATATGATACATATATCTCCAGATATGAACCAAGGAAAACTGACCAATTTTGCAGAATTTGAACCGAGCTCTGATTACCAATCATATAAGGTGACCTTCATGCTCCTCCAGTGTCTTGGAATAAATGAGAATCTCATCTAAAACCACTACAAACTAATCTAGGCCTGATGATCTAGTTCATGTAATCCATGAACACTGTAAGGGCATTAGTCAGCCCCAAGGACATCATTGTCAACTCATAATGCTCATACCTCATCCTAAAGGCACTCTTGGGTATGTCTTCCTCGCTCACACAGATCTAATCGTACCTGGACCTCAGATCGATCTTTGAATATACTACTCATCTCAGTTGATCCATAAGGTCATCAATCCTAGGAAGGGGATACTTGTTCTTCATAATAACCTTGTTTAACTATCTATATTCCACACGTAACCATATACTCCTATCTTTCTTCTTCACAAATAGTATCGATGCTCCTGCAGGATTGGTCTCAGAAATCTCTTCTCTATTAACTTCTCAAACTGAGTCATAAGCTATACTAATTTCGCTAGTGACATCCTATAAGGTGCTATGGATATTGGTTCCATCAAGGGAACCAATTTTATGTAAAACACCACATCGATGGTTGAGGGAAACTTAGGGATCTCCTTAGTAAAACATCAGGATCCTCACTCATAACTAGGGTCCTCTCAAAGTTTTGCTCTAAGTCAATCTCATTGATGGCTAGGAGAACAAATCATCTACTCCTAACCCCACAACAATTCAAATAATTGGCATTTAGTAAAAGACTCATAGACTTAACAGGTGTGATTAATTCAACAGGAAATATTATAGATTTAGCATAATAATATAATGACACATGATGATCAAATAGTAGTCCATACCTAATGTCAAACCCAAGCTAGCAATAGGTAAATAAGTAAGGTCAGAAGTAAAGTGTTTCCCATCAATGCAGAGATGACAACCTAAGCAAACAAGACAAGTTTTGATCGGTTTTGTAAAAGGAGTGGACACATGCAAGTCAAAAGGTAACTTAGATATAGACAAATGTAAGGATAATGCATAATCATGTAAGATAAACAAGTAGGTCACACCAAAGTCATATAATACACTTCAACTACATCTATTAACCTCATACTCACCCCGCATAAGATCATCAGAATGAGTGGCTCCTTTGACTATCATGGTGAAAATCCTACCTCTACTATTTGGGTAAGTAGAGGAAGTCTAATGAACTGGACAATCTCTAATCATATGTCATAGCTTCCCATAACGGTAGCACACACTTGGGCTGCCAAGCACAAATAAGTACCATGGTTCATTCCACATCTACTATAGGGAGTAAGAGTAGCAAAAATAGATGCTCCTCTAGTCTATGTAGGGGTAATGGTAGAGGTAAAAAGGACAACTCTTTGTGGTTATGTGCCCCTAGAACCATGATGTGTATGCTGTCCACCAGTGCACTATCCACCAGTCTGAGAGCTCATCTGATGGCCATGCTTCTTAGAACTTTACTCTTGTGGTGTTGTCTTTTGCCTAAACACCTCATATCTGACCACGACTGTCCTCTATGATATGACACGTGTTCGTTAGCTCCATGCCTCTTTCAATTTAGGCTTCCATCCATATGAGCTTATCAAACTTCTAGTGATTGCTTGAGCATCTTAGTAGTATTGGGAGAACCTAAGTAACTCCTCGAACCTCATAGCATAGGCGAGTACACTCATGGTGCCTTACTTCAAGGTAAGGAATTGCATCTCTCTCTCATACCACATTAACTTGAGGACGTACTTGGTGTAGAAGTACCCTTTAAAGCCATCCGAAGTGATAGTAAGGTGTAAAGCTCTAGCTATCCTCCTTATATCCACTCACAAAGCCTAAGCATCCCTTTGCAACATAAATATGGCAAAGATAGCCTCCTGTTCCTTAGAATATTGAAGGATGGAGAAGATCTTATACATTCACTACACTTACGCATTTGCAGTTTCAAGGTCATATACTCCATGAAAATATAGAGGGCAGGCAGCTCTAAACACCTAGTACCCATCCTTCTCCACCTCCATTGTCTCCTACCTCCCTGGTCGATCTCCAAGCACCTCTTGATGGCAATCCATGCAGTTTGACATTCGCTAGAAAGCCTTAACAATCCCTTCAAAGTACCCAGATCCTCCCCATCTTGGGAGCTACCAAGAATCTTTGTCCTAGGGTGTTTACTTGGTGCCATTAGTCTCTAAGTACACAAAACAAAAAACATTGAGGTGATCAGTCTCAATACTCAAGTTAAGTGGACTTAGTGACTATGCCAAGTAATTAAATAGTCATGCATCTCTAACCACCATACTTATGAAACAAAATCATAATAAGTCCAACCCCTAGGCTCCACTAGGGCTAAACTTGGCTCTGATATCGAAAAATGTAGCCCCCTAACATATAGCAAAGTACACAACAATCATATTTAGTTTTAACGTTAAAGGATCAACTCTTGACCCTCTTAGCTTAACTTTAATTTCAAAAATATATAGCAGAAAATATGAGCTAAAATTTTCTTTTCAAAGCATTACTTTCAAAAAAAGAAGCCTTTGCATGCATGATAATAATAGCTATCACTATCCATAAGCGAGCTCAAGCATAGGCCGCTGGCACATCCTGCTCATCAAGTATAGGGTGAGAATCTTAATGAATCTCAGTAGGGGTAAAAACATGCATAATGTCATCACTGTACACCTCTGACCTACTTGGTTTATTTTAAAAAATGTGTACATAAAACTATGCAATTCAATTTTTGAATTTTCACAAACATCATTATCAAGTGGACATTCCTTCTTTAACATGGTCTTGTTCATGAATGCATCAAGCAAGGTATATGAATGCATGAGGAAATCTTCATATCCATAATTATATTTTACAAGAGCATGCACACATGAAGAGAGTGGAACATATAATCTAGGCTACATGCATACATGAAAGGATAAAACATGGTCATATGAATAAATGCATGCATGAAAAGGTCAAGCATACTTATATAGGCACATGCATGCATAAAAGAAATGAAATTAAACATTAAATAGGCACGTCTTTAAGCTTTCTTCGAACATGATTCATTCTCAACTATTTATTAATCTCTAAGGAACCCCTAGGCTATGAGCTCATGCATAAAGTAAAAGATATAATGCGATTAGTCATCACTAAACATCGATCAGTACCGAACCTCGACTAATCAATTATGATGATAATTGTAACACCCCGAAAATTATTTAAAAATTAATTTGAGCTTTATTAGTCATAATTTCAAAAATTTGATAGTTTGAACAATGATGAGGATGATCCAACGGATTTGTAAAAAAAAAAAAAAAAAAAAAACCGTGAATAGTAACTTGCAGGCCCTACCGGTCCGCCGGGACAGCGGAAACCCTAGAATTGGGACCCGGAGATGCCTGAAATTGAGAAATTATATGATTATGGTTAGAAATAGGTAGAAATAAAGATTTTATACCCGAAATTATTTTTCGGGCAATATTTGATTACCCGGGTACACTGTTTCATCTGTTCGGTGAAATTTCGGTGTGCGATTTTTAACATCGAAAGCTAGTTTGACTTTTACAAAAAGAGAATGCTTATCCATTTGAATTAAATGAATGGCTAAGATTCAATCTTGAATAACAAGATCCAATCCTAGCCATTCATACTAGTTTCTTTTATGAATAAATTATACTCTACATTAAAATAATATTTCCAACACCATATAAGATAACCACAAGTCACCTAATCTCATTATTTCTCCCTTCCAAGCTCGTTCAGCATCTTGAAATGGCAGAACTCCATTTTTCCTTCTTCAAACACTAGCAAACTTGATTCAAATGCCAAAACACCTAGCCTAGACTTGATAAAACAACAAACTCTCTTCACAAAACTTGTTCTACACCTCAAACTCTACAAATCTAACCGATTGAAATCTCAAATCCTCACCTTAATACCTCACTTCCCCACTGCCTAAGGAGGTTTTAGGACTGAAATTGGTGTCTTGAAGTGAAGGGAGATCACTTAGAACATCCTTTGAAGTATCAAGCTCAAAAGCTTTGCAAAGTAGGGTTTTCTTTGGCCTTTTTCTTTCAAAATTTTTCTGAGCAATTATTACTGGTTTCAATCCGAAATTTCTGGTTAATTGGGTTGATATTATGTTGTTATTGATATATGAATTTTTCTGAAGTGTTTGGATGAGGTTAGAGAGATCATTTTGTCAAAAGATGTTGAGTGATACTTGCTGGATTTTCGGTTTTCTGACAGGCAGTGTTTGATCACGAATTTTCTGGGCTTGTTGTGTGCAATTTCGTGATCTGTAAAAAATATGTTGGAGCTAACATCCTGAGCTAGTCCCACGAATTTTCTTGGGTTTTTATTTTGAGTGAAATTGCCTTAGAAAAATCAAGAACTGAAATTAAGCATATGCTGCCTGAAATGCTAGTACAGAAGCTGTAAATTTTGCTAATTTTGTTACCACATCAAATGATAGAATTATCACTTGAAATTTTTACAGAGTATTATAGACATATTGAGGTTTTACCAGGATTTTTATTTAGAATTTTCTGGGTTCAATTGCTAGGGTCAAAAATTATGAATTTTGGTTCTTGAGCTGAGGTTGGATGGTTTCTGACCACTAAACTTTTAGAATTTTGTTAATATAGTTAGAGAACTCTAATTACCCTGAAATGTTTACAGGATCTTGGTGACACATTGAGGTGTCACTGAGAAGTTTTATAGCATTTTAATTGATCATTTGGTATGAGAAATAAATTGTGCTACTTGAGTGAAAAATCTGCCAATGTGCTGAAGTTGTGATGATGCCTTGAATTAATGACCTAATGGCATTTGGTTTAAGTTGATGTGTATGAATGCATGCCATGAACTTCCAAGATTATGTTATGAGGAATAAATGAATAATATATATAGGTTTGAAGTATTATGAGGTCAGAGAATTATTTTCATGCATATAGAAATGCGATGCATGTATATGTGAGCTTGAGGATAATGTATGTGCTAAGTGAACAATGAAGTCCCTTTTAGTATAAAAAGGGCATGAAGAGGTCCTCAAAGAGGGCACCTAAGAGGTCCCCAAAGAGGGCACGAAGAGGTCCCTAATAGGGCACGAAAAAGTTCCTCTTTAGGGCACGAAAAAGTCCCATTTATTATGTCAAGGGCACGAAAAGATCATTGTAATTGCCATATGTATATGTATATCTTGTTAAATTATTGGTCTTGAAGGAATTCCTATGATGTTGAATGTTATGAAATACATGTTTTAAGTGATTGAATAATAAAAGAGACCCACTTCGGAAAGGTGATTTTATAATTTTAAAATGAACATTTGATATGTACATATTGCATGCTCACACTTTCTTAATAAACCGAAGTGGCTGGGGCGATGACGATGACAATATGAATGTGTAATTGGGGAGTTACCCTACTGAGAATTGTATAATTCTCACCCCTATGTTTTTGTGTTCCCGTGTCGTCTCCAGGTTGACACAGAGGACCGAGGGACCGCTATACAAAAGAACTCAGAAGTGCAATAGTGTAGTAGTTAATGCTTTTATTATGTTGTATTTAGTGGAATGAACATGTGTGTAAATATGTCAGAAAACAAAGGGGTGTTAAAGCTCATAGAAGAGCTTCCCTTATGTACTTAACTTTGTATTAAATAAATATTTTGGGTTTCCTTGTTATATATTTTAGTAGAATTATGACCTAGTTATCCCGCGAATCAATCAAAATGGCTATAGATATTTAAGAAAGGTTCGCTAATTTATAAGTAACAACTCTCGAGCATGATGTCATGACTTAAGGATGATGCTATACTTGGGAGGATGTTACAATAATCATTATGATGTATAAGTGCTGTCAATGTATCACTAAACACCGATTGGTACTGAGGGGCGAGACTTCTCTTTTAGTCTTATATTTATATTTTGCATTTACCATGGTGTAACACTTAGTATTTCTATTAGCCCTTGCTTGCTCTAATTTCCTCACTATGCAAGAAGGCCCACAGTTATACTATATGATACAATATGACAGTTCCTAAGCTCATAATTTCACCTAACCAACATCACTGCACATACTTGACTTAAAACATATTATTGACAGAACTCATTCCCAACCACTCATAAGCAATACACAAAATCAATGCGTATGCAAGCAATCCAGCCAGTAGTATCTAGTATGATAGTTAATATCACATATTATACCAATGGATCATAATCAAGTATGTCACAATAGTTATTCACAATCAATAGCTAAAAATCCCAATTCCAGTCAAGTATAATAATCAAATGTAATAAACAGGCACGGTTCATTAGTAGATATTCAAGAGTCATCAATGCATTTAAAATCACAATTAAAAGTCCCATCAGATAAATTGGCTTCAGTTTCATTGCATGAATAGTTTGAAAAACACATTTCTTTCTTCCCATGATGTGTGAAAACCGTGTCTATTCTACCTTTAAAATACAAGTTCCA
Source organism: Dalbergia cochinchinensis (assembly GCA_031216125.1). Taxonomy (NCBI): domain Eukaryota; kingdom Viridiplantae; phylum Streptophyta; class Magnoliopsida; order Fabales; family Fabaceae; genus Dalbergia; species Dalbergia cochinchinensis. The sequence goes on from CM062371.1 coordinate 30,763,054, forward strand.
AATTTTTAAGGACCTCAAAACTTCTAATTTTGTTAAAAAGCCCCCAAACTTTATAGAATTTGCAAAATAAGTCCTAAACTTAATTTTTCACACGAAAATAGACTTATCATTCTCATTCCATTGGAAATATAGTTCTGCCCTCAAAATTTTAAATTTTCACTGATTTATGCCCCCAAAATTTCAGTTTTTCCATAAAAGTCCTGGAATTTAGTAAAATTGCATTCTGACACCAAAATTTCTATATCATTGCAAAATGCCCAAATTACATGTACAATCTTTATTTTCATATAGATTCCAAATATGTAATTAGTTTTAAAAATAAAATTGTTCTCCTATGAATAATAACTAAACTTTACTTAAAATTTTGTAGCATACATGAATATGCTCCTTTTGTATATAGCTTCTAAATATCAAAGTAGACTTTAGAACAAATCTTTCTAACCTACTAAGCCCATACAAACATCCTGTAGCTCAAAAAGAAGCCAAAGCCTACTAAAAAGTTTCATAAAATTAAAAGTGGCTCTTTTTAAGTGTAGATTATAAAGTTATGGAGCTAAAGTTTGAAGCAAAAATCTATCTACAAGAAATGATGAAAATCAAAACCTTGAGGGAAGAAAAGATAAGCTTTTGAAACATTTTGAAAGGAAAAGAGGATTTTGAGTATAGGTATTCTCAAGCAAGAACTATCATCAAAACTCAAACCTTTCGAACAAAAGATGGAAAGAAAACCAAGCGAAAAGTCAAGTTTGAAAACAAACCCCTACCAAAAGAGGATTTTTGTTGGAGATCAAGGCACTAAAAAGCTCCTTGAATTCCAAGATCACAATAAAGGAAGCAAAAGCTCCTTCTTTCTTCACCCCTATGATTCGACCTAGTTAGAATGTAGGGGTTGGGGGATTTTTCTTATAAAACTAATGGTATATTTGGATTTGTTAGGAGGAAGAGGTATGAAAATGTGTATTTACATATTTGATTGGTTGAGATTTGAGGTTGTTGTGAGGCTAAAGATGGTGGACGAAGGTGGTAGAGATGGAGAAGTTGAGAGGAAATGAGATAGTGAGTTCAGTGTGTTTGAAAAAAAAATGAAAATGTGTGTGAGTGGTGTGTAGGCTGCAGCCTCATCTAGGTTAAGGGAATAGCTGAGAGTTTGTTTGATTGTGTGTGTTGGTACGATTACGTTTGCGGGTATTAGGGGTATCTAGTAAAAGAGGTAAAGGTAGATTAGGGTGAAAGTATACTTCTTAAGGGTAAGGTCTAATTTAGTCCTTAAAGCCTAATTAGTCATTCAAGCACACATCTCACACCCTTAATTACCCTGGAATGTTAAGATAATTAAGGAAAACATGAATCGGGATTTTACAAATTGTATCAGAGAATAAGTAGGAGTAGGTATCCATTTTCAAGCCAAAATTAATTTTTCATAACTTTTTATGTTACTTGTAAATAGTCATTTATTCTATCCTTTTTTTAATCTTTTTCATAAATGTGTGATTTTATTTTATAATATTTTAAAAGGCTATTAATAATTAATTGTAATACCTCAGGTACACATGTCCTTGGACAAGTATAGTATGGCCCTAGGATACCTCGAGATCCACCTGTATAGTCAAGAAGGCCCTAGATATAGGAAACCATGTTGCAGTGCAGGTTCTGCAAAATGAAGCAGAACAGGCTCTCTACAGCAAGTAAAGCTCGCTGCAGCGAGTAGGTGAGCTAGAAGGCTTGCAACAATGACCTTTGTTCGCTGCAACGAACTTTACTCATTGTAGTAAGGACCCCTAATGTAACACCCTCCTAACCGCCTTACTCAAGTGTTAACATAGTAACTAAAAGAGTGTCACATTTAGATATTATCTATACTAGTCGAGAGAATGAAAATAAAGTTAATTAAACTCATGTTGTAAAAAACTCATATATATATACACACACACACACACACACACAAATCATATCAGAAGATAAGTCAGTCCACCAATAAAACTATTCAGGAACTAAGCCAAAAAAAAAAATCCAGTATCTAGTCTAACCTGCTCAAATACTAGGGCCCAACAAAATCACATATACATATAAATGGACCCCAAAAACATCTAACAAGATTGCTCTACAGGCTGGTGGAGTTCTAAACTAAGCTACAGCTATGTACATTTCAAATAACAGTATGATGGCACTATCCCCAGCGAGGGCATCAGAACCTGTGAAGGGGTCGAAGTCTGAAGAGGAAGATGAGGATAGAGCATCTATTAGAGGGGATGCCAGTGGTATAAGTGGGTGCATGAATACAACCGCATGTGGTAGGTAGAAGGTTACACATCATAAAGAAAAGCAAGGTAAAACTCAGCAATGAAAACATAAGAACTAAATGAGCAGCTAAAGAACACGTAAGCGTAAACCTGAGAGTAGCCTACTACATGTAAAAAATCTAGTACAAGATCATAATGCCACTCCCACTATAGCGAACCAAGGAAGAATATCATGGACAACATCTGCAGAATCTGAATATAACACATAATGCATACAAACAATAAGGATGAGCATATTGCATAATTCTCAGTAGAGTACTCCCTCAAATATAAATAGAAGATAATCGGTAATTTCATTAATATAAGAATTTTCACTCGAAATCATGTGCAAAACCAATAATAATTCATGCATTGTCTCATGTAACCATAGAACTCAATTTAGTATATTTTTCTCTTTTCATCAACATAGGAAAGACTTAGTTTTATACCAAATGGTATCTACGGTGGATGACTCCATAATGGATAATCTATACCTAATGATATCTGCAGTGGATAACTTCACAATAGGCAATAGACTACTTATCAGGACATGAGCTCATTCCTATACATGATCATCGGACTTTATTTTTTTCCATTTTCTGAATGTCACACAGTTTTATTCCTAGATAATACATCTACCAACTCAAAATATCTCTAGGGAAGTCCCTATTTTTGCCTTCCTTTTTACCTAACAGAAGTCTATCTCTATTTTACCTATATTTTAGAAGAACATGCACACTTGAAGTTCCTATATGCTCTTTTGTCACATAGATGCATCAGATACTTTTCTTTTCTCTAATGTATTCATAAACCACATGTACGCATTTCAATCACTAGTGAGTCTCATTCATACCTCATAAGCTAATCTTTAAAGTGTATACTCATCATATTTGAATTAAAGGACATTATGTCATTAATTCAATACTTTTGTTCATTTTCCAGTACCTTGGCAGATTTATCAATCAAGTAGTAAAATTTATTTTTCATATCAAATAACCAATCTAAAGGCTATAAAAATTCTGCATGACACCTCAATGTGTCCCCAAGCTCTTGTAAAGATTTTAGAGCAAGAATTATTCTCTAACTATGTTAACAAAATTCCACAAATTTGGTGGTCAAAGACCACCTAAGCTTAGCTCAAAACCAGAATTCCATAATTTTTAGTCCCAGCAAATGATTGATTAAATTCAAAATAAAATTCATGGTTAAACCTTAAGATGGTTCCAAAACCTAAAAATTTCAAAGGAAAACTCAATCATTTACTATGGTAACAAAATTAGCAAAATTTGTAGCATCAAGTCCTGCAATTCAGCAGCAATATGATTAGCCATGGTTCTTGATTTTTTTATGGTAGTAAGAGTCTTTAACATGACCCAAGAAATATCATGGAATTGCCTTAAGATGTTAGCTTCAACAGATAATTTTTTTTAGCTCATAAAAATACCTACAAATGCATCAGAAAAATCGAGAACATTTCCTACATATACCAAAACCGAAATTTCAACAATATAGTCCAAAACTCCTTTTGACAAAAATGGATTTTCCATAACACCAACTACTCCTCCAATGTAAATACATCTATATCTATGCAAAATCATACATTAGAGCTGGAATTATCAATTTAAAACAATTAAAATCTGCAAGAAAACAAAATTTCAACAAACAAGATTGAAATTTCAAGTGGTTTCTCTCTACTTCAAGGTCTCCAAGGATGTTCCAAGTGGTTTCTCTTCACTTCAATGTCTCCAAACCAACCCCAAACCTTTTCTTAGGCAGTAGGGTATAAGGTATCAAGGTGAGAAATGGTGAGGAATTGAAATTTTAATTGGCTAGTTTGGTAGATATTGATGAGAGGAGTAAGTTTAGTGAAACAAGTTTGTAGCTTTATCAACCTTGGACAAGGGTTTGATGATTTGAAATTAAAACTTGAGCTCTTAGAGAAGACAACAATGGTGGATGTTTTCTCTGTCTTTGCCGAAATGCATTTAGTGGAGGGATAGGGTTTGGGGTCTTGATTTTATCCTAAGTTAGACTTTGGGTGTTATTTAATATAAATGCTTAATTCTTTCAATGAGAAATTAAGATGGATAGCTAGGATTTGCTTTGGTTAATCAAGATTGAATCTTAGCTATCCACTTGGTTTAAATGGATATACATTATCCATATCTTAGAGATTAAGCCATCATATACCAAAATTTTACTGGATGGGTGAAATACCATACCCGAGTAAACAAATATTGACTGAAATTAAATTCTAGGTATAAGATCTTCATTTCTAACTATTTCTAACCTTAACCCTATATTTTCTTAGTCTAAAGCATCTCCTAGTCCCAGAACTGGGGTTTTGACTATCCCGACGGGGTCGCGGGGCCTACAAAATCACTACACGTTTTTTTTCTACTCGTCCATTGGGTCATCGACATTATCACTACATCTGTTAGAATATTGAAACTCTCATTAATAAAGTTTCAATTAATTTCTAATTAACTTCAAGGTGTTACACCCAACGCCGATAGAAGTCCAAAATGATACAGTTTTGTTTAATGGATCCCTCGCCCCTATATAAACACCCTTCCAGGCGTTTCGGCATCAGAAACCTGAACCCTAAACCCCCAAAAGAGCTCTTCTCCTTCCTCACTCTCGTCCTCTTCCAATCTTAGCTTCCTCCAAGCTTCAAGGTGAGTTTGGTTGTTGATTTATGCTTCTTTTCTCTCCCCCACTCCATGTTAGAGAGTATTCATGTGTCTTTGTTGCTCTATGGCAGTTGTTAGTGTCATTTCAAGCTTTTGAGGTTAAGTTGATGGTACCACATACTCTCAACTCCAAATGATTAGTGGGTTTGATCTCATAGCCTTAGTTTTGTCATTATGAATATGTTTCTTGCATGATGATGGTAAAACATGAAAAGTTGAGATGAAAATATGATATAGATATGTATTTGCAAGTGAGGATAAAACTAGCAATGATTATGATTTTGAATATATCATGAAAATGTATTTTAGAAAACTATGGAACCATGATTGATATGTTGTGTGTGAAGAAAATGTTTTATATGCCCAAGAAGAGATTTACTAGAAATAATGTAATTTAGCAGTGTTTATGAAAGTTTTCATATATGCCCTATGGATTTATGATGCTACCATGTCTTTACGATTTGGAATTTCATATTACACTTTAGAATATTCAGTAAATATTTATGTATGTTGGAGAAATGTGAAACAAGAGTATGACCCAGCTTTACTTATGTTATATGATTTCCAAATTTTATGATTATGTACCCCGAGTGTTTTGAACTATGATATTAGAGTTATTAAGTATATGAAAATATGTTACCTTAAGATATCAATCTAGAACTTCAGCGTTATAGTATGATATGATTTTCTGTTCTAACTTGGTCAGAATTGAAAACAAGGAGAAGAAATAATCATAAAATTAAAAAAGGATGGAAAAGACGAGGAATGGAAATGGTTGGAGGGTGCCACAATCAAGGATGATTGATAAGCCAAGGCTGATCGCCATAAGAACTATTGGAAATTCTTGATAAGATCTAAGGTTCCAAGCAAGAACCAAAGAGAGAATCTCACTAAAAAAAATGTTTCTAATTTCAATTGGCAAAAAGAAAATTCCCCTTCAAAGGTGTTTACAAGGTTTATAAACTAAAGTAAAATTTAGCAAGTGGGCTGTAACATTTAGCCCAAAAAAATAAAACCTAAACTTTAAAAAAATGTGAAATTAACAAGTAATGGCTGTATGAAATTAAAAAAGCCCAGTTACATTATCACTAACTTAAAAGTAACAAGCCCAAATTAAGCTTGATCAGTCATGTGAACACAATGGACTAGTCTTGGATCTTTATCTTCTTGAATGGGCTTTGCCTCAAGCAAACTTGAAATCATTTGGTCCAAAGCTTCCTTAGCTCTCTTTGTTTTGGATCTAGTCATTGGTCGACCAAGTCCTTCCAAAGGATCTCCTCCTTGCCTTTTCTTGCTTGAGTCTAATTTATCTTCCATGATCACATCATCCCCTCCTTCTTCAAGAGAATTCGTCCTCGAATTTAGCTCCTCATTACCTACATCAAATAAGGACAAGTCAGCAACATTAAAAGTAGCACTTAGCCCATACTCACCAGGCAAATCAATTTTATAGACGTTGTCATTGATCTTCTCTAATACTTGGAAAGGATCATCCTCTCTAGGTTAGAGTTTGGACTTCCTTTGTTTAAGGAACCTCTCTTTCCTCATGTGTACCCAAACCCAATCTCTGGGTTCAAATACAACTTTCTTTCTTCCCTTGTTAGCTTGCTTGGCATAGGTCTCAATTTTCTTCTCAATTTGAGCTTTCACACACTCAGCAGCTTTCTCACATAGTCAGCCTTAGCCTGTGCATCCTTATGCTTAAAAACAGTAATGTTAGGCGTAGGCAATAAATCAAGTGGTGTCATATGCACAATTTCAAATGGTGAACAATTAGTTGTGTTATGGACAGCCCTATTATAAGCAAATTCTACATGAGGCAAACATTCTTCCCAAGACTTAAGATTTTTCTTCAAAATAGTCTTAACAAAGTGCCTAAAGTCCTATTCACTACCTCAGTTTGCCCATTAGTTTGTGGCTGACAAGTAGTAGAGAAAAGTAATTTAGTACTAAGCTTATCCCACAATATTCTCCAAAAGTGACTTAGGAACTTAGTGTCCCTGTCACTTACAATGCTCCTAGATAGCCCATGGAGTCTCACCACTTCCTTGAAAAATAAATCAGCTACATGGAAAACATCATCAACCTTTTTGCAAGGTATAAAATATGCCACTTTCGAAAACTTGTCCATAACCACAAAAATAGAATCCTTACCATTCCTTGTTCTAGGCAGACCAAAATAAAGTCCATAGATATATCAATCCAAGGAAAATCAGGAACAGGTGGAAGATTATATAAACCATGTGGCATCACTTTTGATTTTGCCTTTTTACAAACAATGCAATGCTCATAATATTTATGCACATCATGCTTTACATGGGGCCAATAAAAATGTTCATGCAATACGTCTAAAGTTTTATGCACCCCAAAATGTCCCATTAATCCTCCCTCATGTGCCTCTTTCACAAGCAAATATCTTATAGAACTCTTAGGCACACAATCTTTATTCCCTTTCCCTTTTTAATGCCTCATAACATATGGGAATTGTTCTAAAAACTTAACCCATTTGGCTTGCCTTTTATTCAGCTTGTCTTGTCCTTTCAAGTATTTTAGGGACTCATGATCATTATGAATTACAAATTCTTTGGGAAACAAATAATGTTGCCAAGTTTTCAAAGCATGGACTAAGGCATACAATTCCTTATCATAAGTGGGATAGTTTAGGGCAGCCCCATTTAACTTCTCACTAAAATAAGCAATTAGATGGCCTTCTTGCATCAAAATAGCCCCAATGCCCACATTTGATGCATCACATTCAAGTTCAAAAGATTTAGCAAAATTAGGCAAAGCCTATGCTTAAAGGAAGCAAAGGTTTGCTCTTGTTCCTCTCCCCATTTGAAAACCATATGCTTTTTAACTATTTCATTAAGAGGCACAACCAAGGTGCTAAAGTCCCTAACAAACCTCCTATAGAAACTAGCTAAGCCATGAAAACTTCTCACTTCCCTCACATTCTTAGGCGTAGGCCACTCTTGAATGGCCTTAACCTCTTCCTCATCAACTTGCACTCCTTTTGCAATTACAACAAAGCCTAAGAACACTACACGATTGGTGCAAAAAGTGCATTTCTCAAGATTAGTATACAATTTTTCTTTTCTAAGCACATGCATGACAGCTCTGAAATGTTCAATATGCAAATCAAAACTAGTGCCATAGATCAGAATGTCATCAAAGTAAACAACAACAAACTTGCCAGTAAAATCTCTTAAGACACGGTTCATTAATCTCATAAAAGTGTTTGGGGCATTAGTTAGCCCAAAAGGCATAACCAGCCACTCATACAAACCATACTTAGTTTTAAAGGCAGTTTTCCACCCACCCCCTTCCTTTTTCCTAATATGATACCTACTTTTTAAATCAATTTTAGAAAAATAACAGGCACCATACAATTCATCAAGAAGGTCATCTAACCTGGGAACAGGGTGTCGGTATTTGACTGTAATGTTGTTGATTGCCCTACAGTCACTACAAATCCTCCAAGTCCCATCCTTTTTAGGCACCAGAATCACTGGGACAGCACACGGACTCAAGCTTTCTTGCACCCAATCTTTTGTCATCAACTCCTCAACTTGCTTTTGTATTTCTTTGGTCTCTTGAGGATTGCTCCTATAAGCTAGTCAATTGGGTAAAGATGCACTAAGGATGAGATCAATATGATGCTTGATCCCTCTCAAAGGTGGCAATTCGCTTGGAACCTCCTTTGGAAACATGTCCTTGTATTCGTGCAAAAGAAACTCAACACTAGCAGGGACTACAATTTTATTAGAGTTATCAGCAGTTAAAACATTTTTCTTGCAATAAAGTAAATAAAGTGGCTTGTTGGCAAGCAGTAGCCTCTTCATCTCACTTTCTTTTGTTAAACAACTCTATTTACTCTCAAGTGTTTCACCCAATCCCACAAGTGTTTCACTCTTTTTCTTTCCACTCTTTCTTTATCAAGTTTTTCACTCTTTTGTGTGTCACTAATCTCTTTTCTCTCTTGCACTCTCTTTTCTGTCAATTTTATTTGATCCTTCCACACCTCTCTAAGAGATAAAGGTTTGAGTACAATTTTCCTTCCATTGTGCATGAAAGAAATCTTGTTTGTGAACCTATCATGAACAACTTTGTTGTCATATTGCCATGGCCTCCCTGAGAGAATATGGCTTGCCTTCATTGGAATCACATCACATATCACTTTATCATTGTATTGTCCCATGGAAATGTGCAACTCCACTTGCTTGCTCACTTTCATCTCTCTATCTTTACTAAGCCATTGGAGTTTGTATGACCTAGGATGTGGCTTGGTCTCCAAATTTAATTTGGACACTAATCCAAAGCTAGCCACATTGGTGCAACTCCCTCCATCCATAATCAAAGAACATAGTTTCCCATTGATTGAACACCTAGAGTGAAAGATGTTCTCTCTTTGGGAATCGTCAAGAGCTTGCATCTGACTTCCAAGTAACCTCCTAATCATCAATAAATCTCCTTCTTGGGCCTCGACAATGATCTCTTTATCTACCTCTTCCTCTTCCTTGGCTTCACTAGCTGAAGACTCACTAGTAATTTCTCCATCTTCCTTAAGTAACATAGTCTTCTTGGTTGGATACTCTGAAGCTATGTGACCTCTCCCAAGAACTTGAAGCATTTTATCTCACTACTCCTTGTCTTTTTAGGGGTCTCATTGGACTTGAAATGAGTCCTTTAAGGTGCAACCGTGGTATTGTTAGAAGAAGTACCTCCCTCCTTCTTATTTCTTTCCTTCCAACTTGAAGGATTGAAATTAGAAGAACTCCTTCTCATGGTACTTTTTCTCTTGAGTTGCTGATCTACTTTAGTAGCTTGATGTACTAAGCCTTCCAACTCCACATAATTTTGTAACTCAACCACATCTCTAATGTCATTATTCAGCCCATTTAGAAAACGTGCCATAGTAGCCTCCCTATCTTCATTCACATTGGCTCTAATCAAAGACATCTCTATCTCCTTGTAATATTCATCAACACTCCTACTACCTTGTGTGAGTCTTTGGAGCTTGTTATGAAGGTCCCTATGATAATAGGAAGGGACAAATCTCTTTCTCATCAACTTCTTCATTTCAACCCAAGTATCCATCAAAGTTCTTCATATCTAAGTTGCTCTTTTTGCAATTGGTTCCACCAAATAATAGCATAGTCCGTGAACTCCATGGTTTCCACCTTTACTTTCTTTTCTTCATTGTAGTTGTGGCATGAGAATAACTACTCAATTTTGATCTCCCACTCAAGATAAGCCTCTGGATCACTCTTCCCTTTGAAAGGTAGGATATTAAGCTTCACTCTTTCAATTCGGTCATCTCTAGCATCACCCTCATTATCTCTTCTCCTCCTTCCATCATTCCTCCTTCTACTTCCATCATCATCATGATGTTCTTGACTTTCTAATCGCTCAATTCTCTCATATAACTCCTCTGTATGTTCCCTCATGATCCTTTGCATTTGAGCTGTGATAGTCTCCACTAACAATCTATTGTTTTCTTGAGGAGGAGGGGTACCATCACCACCTATTCCTCCATAATTCAAGTAAAAGAACAAAAGAAAATGAAAGCAATAGGACCTCACCACACTTCTCACATGTTTGCACTCTTAGAGATGTGTCATTCGTGTTTATTGCTCTCTAATAGGCTTTTGTGTAAAGTTCTCTCTTGCCTTTTACCACTCAAGTGTTCTTGTAGGCTCTGAATTGGAATCATAGGTCAATTTGAAGAGAAACTCCAACAACTCCAATGTTCAATCACAAAACAACAAGATGTCAAACCAAAGAAAACACTCAAATCAGATCCAAAAGTGACAAGACAAGAAAAAATTAACAAGGATAAGCCCACTCAAATCATAGGCCAAACAAGACAAGAACAAGTTAAAGGTTTGAAGAACAAAAGAAACAAGCCATTGTTCTGACCCTTTTTTTTGTTGTCAAATTTTGTTTTTTTTTTTCAATTCTCTTTTTTTTAAATCTGTTCTTGATGATTGTATATGAACAGACTAAATGGAATCACATCAAAGCAAGCACATATTTAACAACTAAACATCAAACTAACAAAGCCTAGAAAGATTGAAATGAAACAATTGCCAAGAACATCAAGAACACATGATGAACATTCTGCAACTTTTTTTTTTTTTTTACCTACTGATCCAATGTAACATCAAACAAAGACAGAAATGGAAACTAGAAGCACGTCACAAAATTAAGCAAAAAGATGAGGACTCAAAAACAAATTCGTAGGTTGCACCAATTTGAGCTCGTTAAAAAAAATTCGCTGTATCTTAAGCTAGAAAATGCAGATTGCAATGATTCCAAAACGATGTGAAAACTGAGACTTTGAAATTCAGAAATGACCCAAGAAACACCGAAATACGATACGTAAAACTTCATATATGAACCAAAAGAAAACTGACCAATTTCGCAGAATTTGAACCGAGCTCTAATTACCAGCCGATATGATTTTCTGTTCTCACTTGGTCAGAATTGAAAACATGGAGAAGAAATAATCATAAAATAATAGAAAAAAGGATGGAAGAGGTGAGGAATGGAAATGGTTAGAGGGCGCCATAATCAAAAGATGATTGATAAGCCAAGGATGATCACCACAAGAGTTATTGGAAACTCTTGATAAAACCTAGGGTTTCAAGTAAGAACCAGAGAGAGAATCTTACCAAAAAAAAAATGGTTTCTGATTTCAATTGGAAAAAAAAAATTGCCTTTCAAAGGTGTTTACAAGATTTATAAACTAAACTAAAGTTCAGCAAGTGGGCCGTAACACTTAGCCAAAAAAAAACTAAACTTTTAAAAAATGTCAAATTAACAAGTAATGGCTGTATGAAATTAAAAAGCCCAATTACACTATTACTAACTTAAAATTAACCCAGTAACATTATTACTAACTTAAAATTAACAAGCCCAAATTAAGCTTGATCAGTTATGTGAAAACAAGGGACTAATCTAGGATCTTTATCTTCTTGAATAGGCTTTGCCTCTAGCAAACTTGAAATCATTTGGTCCAAAGCTTCCTTAGCTCTCTTTGTTTTGGATCTAGTCATTGGTCCAGCAAGTCCTTCCAAAGGATCTCCTCCTTGCCTTTTCTTGCTTGAGTCTAATTTATCTTCCATGATCACATCATAGTACCAAGAGGTACAAAATTCAATATGATTCATTGCAACTACCAGATGCATATTCTGTGGGCTAGAAATCAGATTGCCTACAAGCAATGATTTTCATAGCTGTAATTATGCAAAATTCAAATTGCTAGAGTTATATGAATCCAACATTCTCAGAGTACTAGGAATTTAAGTGATTTAAGATATCAGTTAAGGGCTCTTATTCGCGAGGAATTGAGCACCCACCCTTCAGTTATAGATTTTGTCAAACTAGTTTAGCTAGTAGAGATAAGAAAACAGATAGTTAGTTAATTGTTGTGATGAGTTCGTTAACTTTGGTATCAAGTTGTCTACCAAAAGACAATATTGCCCTTAGCGTATATAGAAAACGAGACCTAGTTAAGTACCCACATGATATGATTCAGCTTTGTTTGAGTTGAATGGGTTGAATCAACAACTAGTATAAACCTGGATCATTTTTCTCTTTCGGGTTGGAGTTTAAGGTTGCATTTGAGTTTGTTTGTGTTTAATCAGAAAGATATAGACGCTACACTCAAGAGAAGATGAGAAGGTGAGTGATAAGTCTTGGTTTGATCACCACAAGTTGCCTTGATAAGATTAGATTTAGTTCTTTGCCTAATAACAACAAGGAAGTTCTTACAATGGGAGAAAACTCAAAGAAATCTATTCATAATCTGTTTGTATTTTACATTGTGTTCCTATTTATAATCTTAAGTGGACTGTAGAAACATTGAGTTGCGGCCTCTACACAATCCACTAAGCATTAAATTCCCAATGTCATTGACTTGGATACAACTAAAAACCTTCTGAAATTGTAGACATTAAAAGGTGCATGAAAATTACAAGAAAATAAGACAAATTACACCTAATTTAAACTAATTATTCCAGCTCAATCTATTTGCAACTTGATCACTTGAATTGGGCTTCATCTTGGGTTTTCAAGTGACTTCTTCGTGTTGGACTTGGCTATTCTTTAAACTAAATAAGAGTGATCTATTTTGGCAGCTCATACTCAACTGGATTGATCTTTGTCTTTACTTCCATGACTAGACCTTGCAAAGCTTCTTTTAGCCTTTTTACTCTAGCTCTAGTCATTGGTCCATCCATGCATTGTAATTGATTTTGAACATTTTTGGTCTTCATTGAATCTTTAAAAAGGAATCATCCTCGACTCAAGCCCATCATTTGCATTAAACAAAGACAAATCAGTTACATTAAAAGTAGCATTAACTTGATACTCACCTAGAAGATCAAGCTTGTATACATTGTCATTGATCTTTTCAATCACTTGGAAAGGTCTATCTCCTCTTGGTTTTAGCTTGGAATGCCTCTGGGCAAGAAACCTCTCCTTTCTCATGTGAATTAAACCTAATCTCCCGGCTCAAAAGTCACCTTCTTGCGCCCTTTGTTGGCTTGATGAGCATATTGTCATGTTTTCTTCTCAATTTGTTATTTCACCCTCTCATGGAGTAATTCAGCCTTCTTTTTGCCATCTAAATTACCTTGTTCTCTCATTGATAAAGGGATTAAATCTAATGGAGTCAAAGGATTGAAACCATAGACCGCTTTAAAAGGAGAGTGATTAGTAGTAGAGTGTGTTGCCCTATTGTAAGCAAATTATACATGAGGTAAACATTATCCCTAAGACTTTAGATTCTTATTAATCACAGCCCTTAACAAGGTTGAGAAAGTTCTATTCACTACCTCAATTTGTCAATCAGTTTGTGGATGACAAGTTGTAAAGAAAAGGAGCTTGGTTCCTAACTTGTTCCACAAGGTCCTCCAAAAGTGACTTAAGAATTTGGTGTCACAGTCAAAGACAATGCTTCTTGGTCTGCCATGCAATCTCACCACTTCTTTGAAAAGCAATTCAGCAAATTGAGTGGCACTATTCACTTTATGGCAAGCTATGAAGTATGCCATTTTTGAAAACCTGTCCACAACAACAAAAACAAAATCTTTGCCTCTTTTGGTCTGAGGCAATCCGAACACAAAGTCCATAGACAAGTCAGTCCAAGGAGAATCGAGAATTGGTAATGGAATATACAAACCATAGTTATCATAACTGAACCGGTGATTGACTCAGCTAAGACACCGAGTTACTAGGTCATTGGTTCAATCGGTTGAATTAAATTAATATATAAAATTATAATTTAATGCAAATATATATGTAATATATATATTTTTATTAACATGGATAATAACAAAGAAAGTGGCCTGGTGGTAGCCACATTTGCTTAATGCTCCAACCCATTATGCTTTACAGGGTTCAAATCCAATGGCAGTATTGTTGGTATTTTTGAGTCAGAAAAATTTATTAAATGAAATAACATATATTAATCTTTGCATATATTATTACAAAGACGAAGCTTGGCATAGTGGAAAGCCACCACATAAAAGAGTTTTTGGAAAAAAAAATCCTCCATGCTTAGCAGTCAAAGCTAGTGGTGCTTGGTCAAAGGTGGTTCGATGCACTGGTTCAATATAAACTTGCCGGTTGGCTCCTAGTTTGATTTGAGTTTGACCATGTTTGACTAGTTCACATGCAGGCCTATCTGCAAGTAACACAATTACCACAAATTTTTTCTACATGTTTTTTCATTTGAGGTGAAAAGAAATGTTCAACCAAGATACTTAAAGTCTTACTAACCCTAAACTAACACGTCAAACCCCCTCCATGGGCTTCTCTAACAAGCAATTCACGTAAGGAGTAATGAGGCACACAAAGTTTATCTCCCTTAAACAAATAGCCATCATGCCTAAAGAAGTCCTTTTCTGCCTTTTTCACAAGCTATATACAATTGTGAAAAATCAAAATTGGTTATGTACAAGTCTTTCAAATGCTCAAAACCAAGCAATTTTGCATCTAAAGTAGAAAGAAGTGTATACCTCTTAGAAAGTCACAATTGCAGGTATAAATATCTTTCCACCCCCAATTCAATAGCAACAGCTGCTCCCAGTGGTGAGCCTTATTTTGAAGTAAGGCTTAATTAGGTACATGTTAGTATTAGAGTGCTCCAGTAGATGTATAGGTAGGATCCAAGCCATACATTTATTTTGAGTTTATTAATTTAAATTTAGGGATTGAACACCCATGTATGTTTAAATATTTCAAGTATGGATTTAAAATTTGTGGACCATGATTAGAGTTATGTAACGAGCCAAGTATGAACTTATGATTCAGCCTTTAAGTGTTAAATGGATTTTCAGAGCATGATTGAAATGTTTTCAAAGTTGTGTATGTTAAGTTCTTCAGCTTTTATGAATACGAATAGTATGGTTTAAATAGAGAAATTGATTTTGATTTGAAGAAAATCATACTTTAATTATTATATTATGAAAAATTATGCATTTAGAAAGATACGTCACCCAGAAAACTTACGTGATGATGGAATTCCTCATGTGCTGGTCACATTCCCAAATCGAGTCGTGACATTAGCACAATTAATTAAGGTAATTGTAGCAACACAATGTGTCAGAGGTGCTGCAAAAAATAAATTTTTTACCCTTCCTATGCATAACTCACTCCTAAACTCAAATCTAGTTTCAAAGGTCATTTTCTTTTCAAAAAATTAAAATGGGTTTTTCCAATGTTTTCCCAAAAAAAGAAATATTGGTGGGAACTCCATTAAAATATTTCAATACCATTTATTTGATTTGTTTTTATAGTCATCTAGTTGCGATCACTGATGCGACATATACTACTTAAAGTATATTTGGTTGAAGAGTAAAAATGAGAGTAAAATTTTCATGGATGAAGTTCTTATGTAATTTTACATATAAAACTTGTCAAAGAAAATTTACCCCTTATTTTCCCCCCTAACAAAACATACCCTTAGGTACCATTTGGTAGTTGTCTTTAGGACAGAAATACGGAGACACTGAAAACACAAACTTATTTGATAGTGGAGAAGAGCAAAGGACAAAAAAGTTTTCTATCCCCAAACAGAAATACAGAAAATTGCTATACCTTCAAAAAGTGGAGACACTGGGGATAAGATACGAAGATAAAAATTCAATATTTTTTCTTTCAATAATACCCCTATATATATTTATTATTTCCCAATGTGTCCTCACAACCATAGGTGGTCCAGTAGTGGTCCAGTGACTAGCCGGTGGATACATAGTCTTTTATCAAGTATTTGTTGTCTTGTCATTTGTTTCCAAATAAGATACAAAGATAATTATCATATTTTATACTTCACAACTAAACACGATCCAAAAACAGTGTCTTTTATATCTGTCTCCACTATCCTGGTGCAGCTACCAAAACTACCTTACGGATTAATTAGTAATCAAAGGTTGATAATTATATTTTGGTGCTAACATAATAAGATTAAAACATTAGAATATCAATTTAGATTAAACAAAATTGAATATCAAAATTAAATTAAGAGGAAGAATATCAATGAGATGTTACTGAGTTCTTTGAAATTTACGTGATTAATTATTATTGTATAAATTCAGAAGAGAAACATTATTCATTCATAATTTTTTTTCGTATCTTTAATGTGTATAAATGTAACGCCTCGATTTTTCTGTCTGAGTGGAAAATGACCGAAATGCCCCTGAGGTCATTTTCGGCCCGGAATTCGAGGATGGCCGACTCGGCAGTCCTCGAAGGGCCAACTCAATGTTTGAAGGGGATTGAATGACCCTTGAGTGGTTCCGGAGGCGAAAGTCTCATTTTCCGCAGTTTCGGGTCAAAATGACCAAAATACCCCTATAGCGTTTTACGCGGGTAAAGGTGCCGTTTGAGCCCGAAACTTTCCCCAGAGATTTAAAACCATGTTATTACATATTTCAAAACATCTGTTTGAGTCCCGGCAGTCCCGGGCAATTTTAGTGTAAAATTACGATTTTGCCCCTAGAATAGTGTTTTTGAGCTTAATGATGTAATTAAGCAAACCTAAGCAATATTAGGCTCTAAACGAAGATTAATTAATTTTCATAATTAATCTAGA
The DNA here is from genome assembly GCA_031216125.1 of Dalbergia cochinchinensis. Taxonomy (NCBI): domain Eukaryota; kingdom Viridiplantae; phylum Streptophyta; class Magnoliopsida; order Fabales; family Fabaceae; genus Dalbergia; species Dalbergia cochinchinensis. The sequence goes on from CM062371.1 coordinate 30,780,126, forward strand.
TTCAAAATAAATTATTAAAATTAATTAGAACCTAAGATTGCTTAGATTAGATTTAAATCTCTTTTCTAAAACTCAAGATTTCACTCTTGGAATCTTGAATAGTGTTTTCTCTCTCCAATTCCTTAAATTAAGGAATTGTGTCTAGAATTGTTTATGCACTAAAATGAATTTATAACTCACTAATGATGCAAGAACACTCTTTAATTATGTCTTGACAACCTTAATTACCCATTTTCTCACCTAAACACTTTCTTACAAAGTCCTAATCTTAATCCTAATCAAAGATACACCTAAACACAACTCTAAACCACAATTAAAATGCAAGAAACCCTCCTCCCTTGGCTGATGCATTTCGCCCACCTCTCCCCCATTTGACCACATGTTGATTTGTTTCTCACTCAAAGAACCATGCTTGAGGCCATACCTTGAACCATACCTCACCATACTTTGAACCATACCTCGCCATGCCTCAAGACCACATTATCTCACCTCATGGAACTCATGGGTTCCCTCCAATCTGATGGCCGAAGCTCCTCCCCCTCCATGCACCTCTCATTTGTTTCATTTCTCTATAAATAGCTTGCTTGGGTGAACTTGTATCATTTTGGGTTCATTTGCAAAGTGTAAGTTCTCAAAGAAACACTTCAAAGCTTCCTTTTTCTCTCAAGTTCAAGTCTTCAAAGTTCTTCATCTTCTTCATCTTCTTCTTCCATCTTCAAGATCATCACACCAAGTAGGGATTTCTTTTCATGAATGTTCTTCTTTAAAGCTTGATGTTTATGGTTTCTCTTGTTTTCTTTTTAGAACTTCTTCTCTATTCCTCTTTCTTTCTTGTTTCGGCCATGAGCCCTAGAGAATAGAGAAATGAGAGCTTGATGATGAGAGTTTCATGATGATGTCCATCACTTGAAACAAACTCTAGAGCTTGATCTTTGTTCTTGAGCAAAAATGTTTCTAGTTTTTCCTTTCTTGAACTCTTGAGAACTCTATCTTTGGTGATGTTTCAAAATATTTCTAAGGACTCAATGATGAGGTCTCATGATGTTGGTGTTAATATATCATCAAGATCATGGACCCTAGAGTTTTAAAATGTTCATTTTCCTTCTTGAAGTTTCGGCCACTTCCTTTTCTTTTACATACTAAATGATTGATTTTCTAAAAATGTTATGTTGAGTTCTAAGAACTTTAGACTTTACTTGATCTTGGTTTGATGAGTTTGGGTTAAGGTTTAAGTTCCTTTAAAGTCTTGTTAAGAGCTCTAGAAAGATAAAATGAACTTGCATAATTTATTTTATGCTTGCATTTATATTTACATTCTTGCTTTCAAGCTATCACCTAAGAACATAAAGATTAAAATGGAACTTGCATCATCACTTAATTTAATTCTCAAAGCCTTTCTATTTCGGCCTTAAAGTCGATTGTTGTTGGGCCAAGAGCACTAAAATAAAGAATTGAACTTGCATTGTCACCTAATTAATTTCTCGAATGCCTTTCTATTTCGGCCTTAAAGTCGATTGTTGTTGGGCCAAGAGCACTAAAATAAAGAATTGAACCTTGCATATTTACTTTCAAGCTTGCACGTTTAAGTTTATGCCTTGCATATTTAATTTAAGTCATCACTTTATTTTGTAAGCAAGATTAAAAATGAAAAACATGAGCACGTTTATTTTATGTCATAACTTAAGAACCTAAGAGCTCAAAGACTTGCCCATTTCATTTCAGGTTAAAGTTTAATGTGAATGCATTCTTTGAATGCATGTTTTTGGCCAAGTAGTGATGATGGACTTGCAATGAGTTTTCATCTAGCTACAAGGACTAGTAGTCTATGTTCTAAGTTTTTCTTAAAGCTTTACAAATCTTTACAAGGTTATGTTATCATGAGATATGACTTTATTCCCTTTTAGAAGATGAAATATATTTTGTTCACTGACCTAAGGCTTCTCTTAGCCTCTTGATGAATTAAAATGATTTGCAAAGAGTTTTAGAAATTCTAATTTGATTCCAAGAGAAACTAGTTAACTTATGTACCTAGAGATGTCAATTTAGTTCTCTTATTGAAGTTAGATGTTTTCGGTACTACCAAGATGAGCTTGTGGCTGTATGATGATGTTTTGATGTGTTAGAATGTGTGAAAATATCACATGATGATGTAGAAATGATTCTATGCATGATAGGTAAGAAACTAGCTAACTAGAAATACCGTAAAGCTAGAATTTAACATAGTTTAGACCCATTTGTTTTTGGAACTTATCCAAACTGTTTTAATGGGAACATAATCAGATTAGGATTTTTTAGACACGAAAAACTTGGTAGCGTTTGGATTAGAATTGAATTTTAGCACCTATAGGGAAACTAGTAACTAGAAAACCGTAAAAATGCAAATGTAGAACTCTCAGAACATTTAGTTTTCTGGATTCTGTCCAGCAACGTTACAACATGATAAATGTGATTTAAAATTAGTTCTTAAGCATAGGAATGTCTCATAATTGATTTAGATTTTATTTATAGCACCTTAGGTGAAGACGGAACCGAGAAAGGGTCTAAAACGTAAGTTCTAGAACCCCGTAACCACAAGTTAGAAATTCTGCCCTATGCTTTTCAGATTTGAGAATGAATATGAGAATTAGGAATGATGATTAATTATGAGCCCTTAGGTGCCTAAAATATAAACGACAGATGTTAGAGAACTATATCTCAAGATTAAGACCCGTAAGGGTCAAAGCATAAGCTACCGTACGGGTAAGCGTTTGAATGTTCTATGATGATGCATGTGGTATGTAAATGATGATGATGTTATTCATATGAGGAATTCATGGAGATATATGTTTATGTGGCATAAAGCAAATTTGGAAGGAATTCGGCGTAATGCCATTGTGCCGCCAAATTCCCGACAAATTTGGGGACTTAAAGAGATTTTGAAAATTAAGGTACTAAGATGGGTTCTAGGATGACACCGATTTGGCCGAGCACCTCCATAGAACTCATGTGACATCGGTACCAATTTATACTCTTAGGTGACACCGGTTCGGCCGAGCACCCCTAAGAGAATTGCCCCCTAACCCGTACTCAGATAGTCGGGATTTATGATTTATAATACGCTTATCGTTAAGTGGTAAGTAAGAACTAGTGACGACTAGTTAAGGTATGAGCTCATAACCTAGAGATGTGACACGTTCTGGGTGACACCGGTTCGGCCGAGCACCCCCAGAGTGCTTGTCTTTTAGGGCAGCCCATGAGGAAGAGAAGTTTCATGATTATGATTATGTCACTAAGTTTGCCCCATACGAATGTTTCTATTGCCACTTTATGCCACTAAGTATGATGATGCTTGATGATATGATTTATGTATGTGCATTAGGTAGCGCCATGTATACATTCTCTATTATGTTGCATCCATAACATTAAGAACCATGTTAAAATGAACGGACCTTGACTAAACTATGTTTTAGAACCTAAAAATGGACTTAATGCATGCTCACTTATTTTGCATAACTAAACCTAAGGTTCCTGAGGACGTAGACGACGACACCTAGGTAGTAGGAGGCCTTACTGAGATTCTTTAGCAAGATTCTCACTCCCTCTATCTTTTTCTTTCGTCACGTCTTCAGATGGCGACGTTCGTGGTATTCGTGGACACCCCGACATGGGAGGTGCACTATGACCCGGCTCACGGGTCATACCATTTTGAGGGACAATGCACGGTGCGAGTTTTCATGTTCGTAGGACGTCCCTTCGCTCATCCCGTGCACACCCATCGCTTCTCCCTGACCGCACCCTACGGCGACGACGAGCGGGTTTTTGAGCGCGCGCGTACGCATAACGAGAGAGTGCTCCGCATGCACACCGCTGCCTCAGCCATGCGAGACTATCCCAATTATGTGCCCCGGACCTACTTCTCAGAGACCGACCCTTCCGAGGACCCGCCTACCCATCCGTATAGCAAGAGCTCTGCCCCCTCTTCACCATTGATGAGGGAGGGCAGTGAGGATACCGTGACTCAGCCACGGCTTGCACGACGATCGGAGATGCGGCCACGCCACGGGGGTCACTCTCGATCCCCGTTCCGCCTCTTTACGCCTGAGGAACTCGCCCGGTTTCCCAGATATATGCCTCGCTCGCGAGATGGACGTCAGTAGGAGGTGACGATCGACCGATGGAGTACCCGGATAGAGCACACACCACTTAGATGGAGATGAACCTCCTTTTGTTCCAGAGGTCATCCCGTTAGTTGCACTTGGGTAGGGGAGTAGTTTATTTATGTTTATGTCGTATTTTCTTTCATGTATTCCTTTGTACTAAATTAAGTCCCACACTTATAAGTGGGCAAGTTATATATATATATGAGATGATATTCAGTGTTTCCCATGATGTGCCTTTATGTGCCTTATGCTATGACGTTATGAGATGCATGTTTTGTCCTTTACGTATTATATCGCATCACGCGACTCTCACTTTGTATTTCAAAAAAAAATTTACCCGTATTTTCCGCTAAGTATTTCAAAGTAAAAATGAGAACTATGAAATAACAGACTAATGATTAACCTAAGTATGTTCTAGAGTATTAAGTTAAAAATTAGGATGTTACAATAAACATATGGAAATAATGTTATACATATATTAAAATAGGTTGTGGATCAATTTACTCCGAAAAAAGTTATTGTATACTTACTTTTTTTAGAGTATAAATAAATTTCAATTATTGGATTATATACCTATTATTGTCTTGTTTTTCAATTTTTAATTGTTTAATTATCAATACCAAATAATTTAATGGTTGGATTAATAAAATTCCGCCTATAAAAACAATTGGATAAAATAAGTTTACCAAACTTAATTTTGAGTAAATAAATTTCCATCAATTAAAATAATTGATAATAAAATATTACCCATGCAAACCGTCTTAAATTTATGCTGTGGTACGATATGCTTGAGTATGAAAAATCGATACATGATACGATACATGAAGTGTCAAGTACACACAATGTGACAACTATAGTTGTGATGACTAACAACGCCGAAACGGACAGCTTCAAATGACTCCGCTTATCAAAATCCTTCGCTATTGGATGTTTCATAAATGTGCATTTGGTTGCACTGCAGCATCAGGAACTTAAAAATAATCAGGTTACATAACAAATCATGAAAGTCTTACCAACTGCATTGTGCAGCCATTATGGATAAAGCAGTGATGAATGTTAAAAAGTGCGTCAGCCCATGATCTTACGAGGAAGACAAAGACTAACAATGTATGGACCACCGAATCCTTTTTTTACTAGGTCCTCTTAAAAACTAACGTCGCATAACAGAAATACACACAGAAGTTACAATAACATTTGAGTTGTTTAGCATTGGATGTTATCCTCTTAGTTCACCAGGAAAAATAACAGACACCAATGAAAGGAAAAAACATTATGCAAATAAATTTTACAAACCATGGGCCTTCGAGCATTGATATATATTTGAGTAGGGACTTAAAATTAATGAGCAAAGGTTACATACAGCGAGTAAAAAAGGTTTGCCCCACATATCCACCAGCCATAGCCCTCCTCACATTAGACTCAAACAATTTTGGGTTTTCTCTCAAGACTGCAGCAGCATCATGATTCAGCGGATCCTCGTAATTTGGTTCCTGCAAACATAGTTAAGAGATTATAATCAACAAAATCCAAAGAAAATATCCCAAAATGGCAAAAGCCACAGTCATACCGTAAAGAGATGATACAATCCATAGATGACAGTGTTTATATTGAGCACAGGCTTCCAATCTTCTCGTAAAATGTTGAGGCAAACATTTCCCTCCAAGTCAATATTTGGATGGTAGACCTGCACACACGACATGTTGCAAATTAATTAATGATGTTTAAATTGACTACGAAAACCATAAATATATTGCTTGTCCCTGCACAACCAAAATTAAATACACATGCACGCGCACACCCACCCACACACACATATATAATGGAAAACAATCAAGATTGTCCTACCTTTGTCTTGCACTTGACCTTTGGTGCCTCGTGTGGATAGATGGGAGACACTTGGAAGGAAAACAAAAATGTGCCACCTCTGCAGCATAAACCCAAAATCATAGTGGAGTATTTGGAGGTTTTCTATGGTTTATCCCTAAAGTTAGAGGGTCGGGAATGGGGATGTAGATCCAATCAGATTTCACATTTTATTGAGTGTTATGGATCAATAAAATAAGATGAGAAAAGAATATCAAGGCCTTCAACAGGAGTTCATTTTACAAAGTTTGATCACAAAGTTCAAAGAAAGGCACAGATGACATGGAGAGTTCCTTACACATAATATCCTTCATCAGGTTGGATTGAAACTTCGAAGTTCATCAGGTCATCTTTACCATTGGGGAATTGTATGTTACAGGATTTTGGAAGATTCAACTCACTTATATCTGCAAAACGCGACACGCAGATGTGACAAAAAAAAAAACGTATAATAGACTAAAATGACAGAAACTACAGGTTCAACTTGAACCTGTCAGGACAATGTCAGAACAACAAAATTTTTGAACAGCAACTAGAATACAACTTGAGAAATAATATTGCAGTCGTAATGTGAACACATAAAATAGCAGTTTTCATCATCAAATATATCAGAAGAGCACCTAAATGCTAGTAGTCGCACATTAAGCCAGCTGTTTTTGGTTTGGGGGCCTTGGGGGGGGGGGGGGGGGGGGAGTTTTATTAAGGAGTGAGGAGGAAGAATATGGAGATTTAGGAGGACAAGAGATCCTATTCACAGGAAAAGCATTCCAATCTCTCAAAACATACATCTATCAACTATGAGAAAGAAATCCCTATGAAAAGATCATCAGCTTCAAAACCAAATAGAACCCAAACGCCTAATCTTATATTCTTATCCTACAAGAATTAGTTGGCTGAAAATGACATTAAAATTAAATCACTGATATAGAGTGCACATTGCCACAAAGGTTTGGCTTCATTCTTTTTCCCAAAAACAGCAAAACTAGAAAAAAAAAATTATTGACATTTGTCCCAAATTTCAAAATAGAAAGCCTTCTCAAATAGGGAAAAGGCATAACCGATCATAATTGTCAATGGCGAATGGCGGTTTATGGCAGTGAGCCAAAAATCCGCCATGGAAATATGACAGATGGGATTGCGGATATGGCAGACTGAAAATCATTATATATATATATATATATATACAAAAATATACACACAAAAATTCTAAACATGACAAATAATAAAACTAACAGCATATATGAAGAACAAATATATTCTTTGAAATAAATTCATCAAATGCATCACACTATGAAGAAAAGGATGACTGAAAAATATTTTTATATATATACAAAAATATACACAAAAAAAAATTCTAAATATGACAAATAATAAAACTAACAACATATATGAAGAACAAATATATTCTTTGAAATAAATTCATCAAATGCATCACAATATCAAGAAAAAGATGTAAAAGAATCATGACCAAATGGAATGAGAGTTTTGAGTCTCACATGTAGTGCTACACGATGTGAAAGAAATTGGAGCAAGTTTGACCAAGTGCATACTAAGAAACGAAACTGTTTGGAGCAACAAAGACTAAATGCACTTGTGTTTGTGAAATATAATTTTGAACTTTAAATGAGACAAAGGCATAGAGAAGAAAAGGGAGAGACTTATGATCCTATATGCTTATCAGAAGTTGAATCAAATGATGAGTGAATTACTGAAAAAGAAGACCACTGCTTACCCATTGATGCTTCTTGGATGGACATACATGAGTGCTTTTCTTTGGATGAAGGAGCTCCAAACAAAAAGAGGAAGAGAGGCATTTGTTTAAAACTTAAAACAGTATACACTAAAAAATTATATATATACACAATATCATAATCATTAAGTGTTTTTATTTTATTTTTTTCCTCTAGGTCCAAGAAACATAAATATTGGAACATCCAAGGGTAAGGGAAAATCCATTATAGGAGATCAAAGGAGATCAAAGTGAAATTGAAGAGATTGTTGGAGAAGGGGAGGAAGAGTCTTTGACATTGCAGCATGAGGATGACCTAACCAATATTGATCTTGGGGATTGATGAATGATATTCAAATCAATAGCTTATGAATTAGAATTTAGGGATTGGATATAGTGACTTGTTTGCTGTCTTGTTTTGATATATATATATATAGGATGAATTGCAAATTTGTGCAGTCACTATTGTTTTGTCATAGACTCAGTCATTATGACTTGCAACACTACTGTTTCATTTGAAGTATATATGGAATTACGTACCAATATATCAGTTTAAGATTTGGCATTGCAACACTTCAGTTCAAAGAAAAATGATAACAAAGTGTTGTAATGTGAACATTTGAAGGACTCTAAGTGTATGCAATCATTCTTTCGTGTCCATGTTCCATAATTTTTTTATTTGTTTGTGTCCATGTCGTGTCCGTGTCAGTGCTTCATAGGCTGGCAATTAACAGCACAAAATTGGCCATATCTGATCAAACTAACATGAGCATTAGAAACTTTCTGTTTTTCTAATTTTCATTCTTTTGGATATGATATTTCAGACATAAAACAAAATAATATTACTATTAATAATAATAATAAGAGGATTAGGGAACCTTTGTGAAGACGCAACTCCCCAGCAGATTGCTTCTTAACTGGTGGCCCTCCACTGGCATTCTCTGCAAGTTCTCTCTGCTTTTCCTTTACTTTGAACAGTCTGATCATCGTCCTACAAGAATCATATCCACTCTATCATGAACGCACATAAGCAAAAGCAAATTATCAATAAAACACAGCAAGCGGATCAGAATATGCAGCCACGCCATACAAATTTAAAAACAATACAACGGACAAGATCAAAAATTGTCTTGACGGCTTAAGCCCAATAAGCAGTTTCAGCAAAAGATTAAGATGATAACGCTTCTTGGTTCATTGGTTCATGGTAGCGGAGAAAATTAAAAAGGAAAAATGAATTTTCTTTACAAAAAAGAAGAAAAAAAAAGCCCTTTTAATCAGAAGGGAGTGAGAAAGCAAGAAACCCTAGAAAGAAGAATGACAAAGGGAAAATCGAAGGCGCAAATCTGAGGTAAAGGAAGAAAGGATCAGCGAGCAAAAAGCGATAGATGAAGAAACATTTCGGTAAATGAAAGAGAAAAAGGAAAACGAATGGAGTTGTCGAGAGGGAGGAACCTGTTCAAGAGAAAACCGCAGAGAGAAAGAATACGAGGAAGGAGGGAGAGAGTTCGGGGTGTTTCGGAGGTGGGTTAGCTGGCTGGCTTCGCACAACGCGTTCACTCGCAGTCACGAAGTAAACTCTCTTATTTTTTTTATTATTGTTGGCTCGTTTTTGCCGTATATCCTTTTCCTTTCTGGGGTGTTTGAAACTTGGATTTCAATTCTTTCAAGAATTTAAATTTAATTTCTTAATTTAAAATTAATTAATGATAAAAAATTGAATTTCAAATAAAGTTAAATTCCTTTAAAATACTTCAAAATTAAATCAAAGCAAAAAAGTATGATTTGCTCATGAAATTCACTTCAAAAATTCATCAACCCAAAATATTTTTCACTGGAAAATATTCGCAATGATGAAGATGATAGAGGGGATGTGATTTGGGGTTGCTGGGTTGGCCTTGCTTCTCTCTCTCTCTCAATGCTGAAGAAGGAAAAACATGAACCCGCTCCGCCATTTGCGATGCCACTCGCCTTCCTAAAGTCGCCTCCAAGACGTTGTTCATTGCAGTGCTACCCTCCCAGACGCTGCTCACCCACTGATGGTAACTGAGGTTTTCGTGATTCTGGCCATGGAAAGATAAGGGCTTGTGCCAGTAAACGAGTAAAGTGAATGCAAAACCCAATGTTTATGGTCGCTTTGTTTCAGCCGTGAGATGTAGAGAGAGAGAGAGAAATAAGGGAATATCTATCAAGGAATTTTTACATATATTTTTTTTATGAAGGATAAAATGGTAAAAATAAACAAATCAATTCATTTTTTGGATACATTCCAAATCAAGGAATTCAATTCAATTTCTTAATTTACTAATTTATTCCAAATATAAGAATTGAATTCAATTCCTATAGGAATTCAATTATATCACTTAAAAACTTTCCAAATAGCCTGTTCATGATTTGGATAGACTTTTCGCTGACGTCATTAATATGTTGCTTTCTTTACACGCGCTATTTGAAAAGAGTTATGTTATTTGTACTCATTGTGTGTAGCACACCGTGTCGATACACACTTTATCCATCATTAGATGGGATGTGGATCTCATTCAATTATGGTCCACACCTCATCCAATGATGGATGAAGTGTGTGTTAATACGGTATCCCGCACACAATGAGTACAAATAATATTTTTCATTTGAAAATACCATCTAAAATTTCAAGCTAACTAAATTGATCCATGCAAAAGAAAAATCTCTCAAATTAGTTGCCACAACATTGAATCACCGAAAAAATTAATCCTTATAAATTTAATAGTCAAACAAATTTATTCCTCCAAAATTAAATAATTGAACAAGTTAGTCTAATATAGAATTTTTCTTCTTAGAGGGGGGGGACCTCGTATGGCTACAACTAAGCTAAAACTACACTAAAGCAATATTTATCTCTCTCACATTCATTCATCACAAATTATTACATTTATAATACTAGAAGGTATTCTAGAACCTTTTAAATTATGACACTGCATCCTAAATTTAGTATATTCATACTATTATTCTTTCTTATCCTATCGTTACCATCGGCTTGATGTCAACCTTGTCCTTAAGGCTGTTAAACAAAAAATAATAGCTTGCATCAAAATTATAAATCCTAAATTAACTATTCATTTTTTCCAATGCATAAAAAAATGCCACCTAGATGCCATTGCCTAATTGGGCTGAGAAATAATTGGTTTGAGACAAAATCAAAGTCCTATGACATTTTTCCCAAATAGGGCTCGGCCCATTAGAATCACATACAACCCAAAGCGCCGCCCCTTCACTTTTGCCCTAACTCATTCATCAACATTAACAATCTTCCCATAAGAAGAACCTTGTTGCAAAAACAATAATGTTGTCACATTATTGTTTACCATGGCAGCATCATCACCTTCTACCATGGCAAAACCAACTTCTTTCCTATTCTTGCTACTGCCACCATCAATCCCGATTGCCATCCTCGCCAAGAGAAGATGTTGTTGCTTCCCCTGGATCCGCGATGGTCATGCCTTACCCACTGTCTTCTTCCTGGCCACGTTGAGCAGTGCTTCCCCACCTAGAGTTATGCTTTCAACGTCCCTCAAAGCAATGGCATCTTCACCAACAACGATTGTATTGCATAAAGTTGTGGTTGTTGTGACCAAAGCAACGGCTTCCTTATCGCCTAATGCAGCAATGGGCTCGTTGGTTGGAGCAGTGGCTATTATGCTACATGGTGTTGTGGAGGTTGCGCTGCCCGGAGCTACAAATGCCTCATCGAGTGGAGTTGTGTTGCTACAACAGCCTCTCCCACTGTGGTGGCATGAGTGTCCTATTGTTGTTGTTCTTCTTCTATTTTGTTGTATTTGTTGAGTTCATTTGGTGCTAGAAGTGTTGGTGATATAGTGGAGTTGGTAGTGGATTTGGTTAGAATATATCTATCATGGTTAGGAGGGGCATTAGCTAATGGTGGTGGTACGGTAATGGTTGTGTATAGAAGTGGGTAATAGTGTCAGATTTGGTGGTGGTGGTGTCTATGGCGATAGTGGAGATGAGTATGGTGGTGGTGGTGGATCCAGTTGTCTTCACCATAGATTTGAGGGTGTGGTGGTGTTGTTATGGTAATGCAGTGGAGGTGACAATGATGCTACTTATGGTGTTGGATCTGGTCATAATGGTAGTGGTAGTGGTGGTGGGGGTGGATCCAGTGGTTTTCACCATAGATAAGAAAGGGCAGTGGTGTTGTGGTAGCCATAAATGATGAGAATTCAACTAAGGCCAACAATGATCAAGATCAATTACAAGATGTGAATGGTCCAATAACCAAAGCTAAAGCAAAAAGGCTAAAAGAAGCCTTGCAAGGCCTAGTCATGGAAACAAAGACCAAAAACAATCTAGTTGAGCCTGATCACCTAAAATGGACCACTTTTATTCTGCTTAAAGAATAGCTAACTCTAACATGAAGAAATCACTTGAAGACCTAAATAGAAGTCCAATTCAAGTGATCAAACTGCAAACAAATTGCACTGGAATAATTAGTTTAGTTAGGTGCAATTCGTCTTATTTTCTTATAATTTTCATGCACCTTTTAATGTCTTCCATTTCATATGTTTTTTAGTTGTTTTCAAATCAATTTTAAATGTTTTAAATGCTCCTTGGCAATTATGATAGATAGTGGGTGAAGTAGGAATGATCATGGAAATGATAGTGGGACTTTAATGCTTAGTGGAAATGATAGTGGGACCTTAATGCTTAGTGGGAATGATAGTGGCTGCAACACAATAAGGCTTGTGTAGTAGGACTTTGATATAGCCAACTTAAGATTATAAATAGGAACTCAATGTACAACACAAGTTAGATTATGAATTACACTTCTTCAGTTTTCTTTCCTTGTGAGAACTTCCCTTTATTCTTAGGTAAAGAACTAAATCTAATCTTATCAAAGCAACTTGTGGCAATCAAAACAAGACTTATCACTCACCTTCCTATCTTCTCTTGAGTATGGCGTCTATATCTTTCTGAAAATAGAAAAAAAAAATCAAACACAACCCCAAACTCCAACTTGAAAGTGCAAGGTGATCTAGGTTTTATTCTAGTTGTTAATTCAAGCTATTCAACTCCAACCAAGCTGAATCATATCATTTGCTATTCAGAGCATAGCTTCCTTGTTATTCAGGTCTAAAATTGTTTTATTTATTTTTGTCTTCATCATTACAAAAAGAAACATAAAAAAAAGAGAAAAGAAAAGGAAAACAAACCAAAACCTATTCTAGTGAGTTTTAAGAAAATTCCTTGTTTCAATCCTTCTAGTTCTGATTCCTTTGTTTTGATCAAAATCTGTTACCTTTAGAAGATCATTGATTAGGTTCCTTCTTAAGTGTAACGCTCCGATTTTTCTGTTTGAGAAAAAATGACCAAAATGCCTCTAAGGCAGTTTTCTGCCCGGAATTCGAGGATAGCCGACCCGGCAGTCCTCGAAGGGTCAACTCAATGTTTGAAGGGGATTAGATGGTCCTTGAGTGATTTCGGAGACAAAAATCGTGTTTTCTACAGTTTCAGGTCAAAATGACCAAAATACCCTTATAGCATTTTTACGTGGGTAAAGGTGCAATTCAAGCCCGAAACTTTCCCCAAATATTTAAAATGATGTTTTCATGTGTTTAAAAGTATCTGTTTAAGTCTCGGTGGTCTCGAGTAGTTTTTGTGTAAAATTACGATTTTGCCTCTGGCATAGTGCCATTTAAGCTTAATGATGTAATTAAGCAAACCTAAGCAATATTAGGCTTTAATTGAAGATTAATTAATTTTCATAATTAATATAGAGTCAAAATAAGTCATTAAAATTGATTAGAACCTAAGTTTAATCTATACCTAAGATTGCTTAAATTAAACTCAAAACCCCTTTTTCTTTTAAAAACTCAAGTTTCCAAGACACAGAATCTTGAATAGTATTTTCACTATTCATTCTCCATACTCCAAGAAGCCTAGGTAGAGTAGGATTTTGACTCCACTAATGGGCAAGAATGCTCACTAATTATGCCTTAAAATAGCCTTGATTATCTATCATTTCACTTACACACTTACTTACAAGTTCTTAATCCTAAGCCTAATCAAAGCTACACCTAAACACACCTCTAAACCACAATTAAATAAAAGATTTTACTCCCCTTGGATCCCCAAAAAGTAGTGCCACCTGATCCGCTCTTGCATCAAAAATTTGTTCACTCACATACTCAAAGAAGCATGCTACACTATGCCTAAACCCATGTCTACACTATGCCTTACACCTTACCTTAAAATGACATAACCAATAGATATTTTTCTCCCTCCTCCCTTCCCCAAAATGGTGCCACTTCTCCTTCCCCATTTTCACCCCTCATGTTTCATTTCTCTATAAATGACATGCTTGGATGAACTTTAACCACTTTTGGTTCATTTGCCAAGTTGAGTTTTTAAGAGCACCTTAAAGCTTTTCTTTTTCTCTCAAGTTCAAGAGTTCCTTTTCTTCAATTTCTTCATCTTCTTCTCTCATCTCAACCTCCAATCACTTGGTAGGGATTTTATTTTAAGTGTTTCATTCATTAAAAGTTGTTATTTAGTTATGTGCTTTATGGTTTCTCTTGAATCTTTTAGAACTTCTTTCTTCCTCTTTGTTTCTTTTCTTTTTGGCCAAGAGTCTTAAAAGGCTTGGAAATGAGAGCTTGATGATGAGGATTTCATGATGATGTTCATCATTTGAGGAACCTCTAAAGCTTGAAACTTGGTCTTGATTTCAATACATTTTGAGTATTCCTTTGCTTTCTTTGAACATAGTTTTCGATTTTTCCTTTTCATTTTATGCTCTAGATTCGGTTTTCATTCCTTTTTCCTTGATCCTAGTTTTGATTTTAAAGGCTTATGTTAGATGGGAAATGACTCAAGGATGAGAGCACACGATGTTGGTGTTGATGTATCATCAAGATCATGACCTCTAGAGTTTCAAACTTTCATCCTTTCTCCTTCAAACTTTCGACCATGGTTTCCTTTTCTTTTATATTTTGGTTTTGTCACCAAAGACATGGTGAGATGGTTTCTAGAACTCAAAGCTTGGTTTTCTAACTTGATCCATTTTCGGTTCTTTAAATAATATTAATGCTTAACTTGTTTCTTTAATCCATTCCTTGAGCTTGATGATGATGTTCAAACCATAAGGTTTCTTTGACACCTTGGTACAAAGAACTCTAAAGTTCACTTTATCTTGCTATGATAAGTTTGGGTTGAGGTTTAAGTTCCTTTAAAGTCTTGCAAGAGCTCTAGTGAAGAATGTAAAATGAACTTGCATTCATATTTATTTTCCTTGCCTAGCATATTTATTTTTGAGCTAATCACCTACAACGTAAAGATTAAAACAAGAGTTGCTTTCTCATATCACCTAATAATTAATCTCGAAGCTCACCTATTTCGGCCTTAAAGTCGATAGTTATGGAGTCTAGAGCACTAAAATAAAGAACCGGACTTGCATTCATATTTATACTTTAAGTCATCACTTAAATCCTAAAAGAAAAAATGAACTCACATATTTACTTTCAAGTCTTGCATATTTATTTTCAAGTCTTGCATATTTACTTTGAAGTTTTACATATTTATTTTCAAGTCCTTGCATCTCATATTTACATTGAAGCTCTCACTTTACTTTATTATGAAGAATAAAATGGAATGCATAACATGTTTTCTTTTTGTCATCACTTAAAGATCCTAGAGCTCAAAGACTTGCCCTTTTATCTCAAGCTAAAGTTTGGTTATGGAAGCATTCCCTTGAATGCACAATTCGGCCATGTGATGATGATGAGCTTGGTGTGAGTTTCATCTAATCACAAGTGCCCATAATCTATGTCTTAGGATTTTCTTAAGCATAGGAGAACTCAAATAATATTTCAAGTATGATTTTACATTTTAAATTTCAATCTTTGGCCAACTCAAAAGGTTGATGCCCTTGTTTATTTTATGATGATTTTAGTGAAATTAGTTGGTTTCCAAAGAGTTTTAGAAGTCCTAAAGTGAATCCAAGAGAAACTAGTAATTTATATGTCTTGAAAATGTAGGATTATGTGTTTCTTGGGAGCTATGCTTTTCGATTCTGCCATGGTATGGTTGCTGCTGTATGATGACGTTTTGACATGTTAGAATGTGTAAAAATTATATATGTTGAGGTAGGAGTCTTTCTATGCATGTTAGGAAAGAAACTAGTCTTACATAAAAATCATAAAGTTGAGTTTTAGCATAGTTTTGACCCATTTGTTTTGAGCCACTACCAAAACTGTTTTAATGGGATAACATTCAGTTTAGGATTGTTTAATTATGAAAAACTTGGCAACATTTGATATAGGATTGATTTTTAGCACCTACAGAGAAACTAGTAACTAGAAAACCGTAAAAATGCAATTCTAGAACACTTAGAAATATAATTTTCTTATTCTATTACAGCATGATTAATCATAGCATAAGTGATCTATAATTAGTGCAAATGTGTAGGAATCCCTCATAATTGGCTTAGATTTAATTTACAGTGCCTTAGGCGAAGACAGAACTTAGAAAAGGTCTAAAACGTAGTTTCTAAAACCCCCGTAATCACAAGATAGAATTTCTGCCCTCAAGGCATGATGCTGTCCAGATTCGTTAACAAACATAAATATTAGTAAGAATATTTAGTTGTGAATCCTTGGGTGCATAAAAGGTTAATAGCAAGTGTTAGAATAATTATATCTCGAGTTTAAGCCTCGTAAGAGTCAAAGTATAAGACACCTTAGGTTTAAGAGCATAATGAATATTAGTACTTCATGTGGGTGCATGTTTTTATCATGAAAATTTATGATGACTGTGATGCTCATGATTATGTATATATATGAATGTGACATAAAGCAAATTTGAAAGAAATTCAGTGTGCTGTGGTTATGCTGCCGAATTTCTGACAAATTTGAGGAACTTAGAAAGTTTTCAAAAAAATATGAGTTTTGAATGTGACATAGTACTGTGAGAATGCGTTCTGGGGAACAGTGATACGTAACGCCCTAGAAACAAACCCTTAAGGGGGACGGCGATACGTAACGCCTCGAAGAGGACAATATTAACCGTGTACTTGATACCAATGCGGCACGTTCTGTTATGATTATTATTATTATTATTATTATTATTGAGATTGCGCTTATCAGATGATAAGTAAGAATTAGTGACGACTAGTTAAGGTATGAGCTCATAACCTAGAGATGTGACACGTTTTGGGTGACACAGGTTCGGCCGAGCACCCCTAGATCGTTTGTCTTTTTAGGGTGATCCTTATGTACAGTACGATGCTTTGAATGTCACATAGTTACAGAAAGAGAAATGCTTTTACATGAGAAGTATATGCCACTTTATGCCACCTGTATGATGTTGATAGCTCTATAAATGTTTAATTGATTCTGCCTGTTGTATCTTCATGCATTCATACTTTATTATGTTGCATCCATGACATTAAGACTTATCCTAAAAGGAACGGACCCTGGATAATTAAGTTTAAAACCTAATAAGTGAATTTTACACATGCTCACCTTTTTCAAAGAAACCCAAGGTTCCTGAGAACGTAGATGATGACACCTAGATAGGAGGTTGCCCTACTGAGATTCTTTAATAAGATTCTTACTCCCTCTATCTCTTCTTTCCATCACGTCTTCAGATGGCGACGTTCGTGGTTTTTGTGGATTCCCCGACGTGGGAAGTGCACCATGATCCAGAGCATGGATCATACTATTTTGAGGGTCGATGCATTGTTCGTGTCTTCATGTTTGTTGGATGACCCTTCGCCCATCCTATACATACTCATCGCTTCCCCCGACAGCACCATATGACGACGACGATCGAGTTTTTGAGCGTTCCTGCACGCATAACGAGAGGGTGTTTTGAATGCACACTGTAACGCCCCGATTTTCTGTTTAAGAGAAAATGACCAAAATGCCCCTGAGGTCATTTTCTGCCCGGAATTCGAGGATAGCCGACCCGGCAGTCCTCAAAGGGTCAACTCAATGTTTCAAGGGGATTGGATAGTCTTTGTGTGCTTTCGAAACAAAAATCGTGTTTTCTGCAGTTTCGGGTCAAAATGACCAAAATACCCCTATAGCATACTACGTGGGTAGAAATGCCATTCGAACCCGAAACTTTCCCTAAAGGTTTAAAATAACGTTTTCAACTATTTTAAAGTGTCTGTTTAAGTTCCGATGGTCTCGGGCAGTTTTTGTACAAAATTACGATTTTGCCCCTGATAGTCTTTGTTTGAGTTTAATGATATAATTAAGCAAACCTAAGCAATATTAGGCTCTAATTAAAGGTTAATTAATTTCCATAATTAATCTAGAGCCAAAATCATTATTTAAAATTAATTGGAACCTAGAATTGTTTAAAGAAATTTAAAAACCCTTTTCTAAATTCTTTTCTTTCTTTAAAGAAAAAGTATCCATGAATAGTGTTTTCACTATTTATGCCCCCATTTCCAAAAAAAGTTGTCACACTCACATCACTAGTCATAAAAGTTTTTGACTCCACTAAACCTACATGATCACTTCTAACCTATGGGATTATAGCATTAATTAGCTAACTAGTTTACTTAAAGTACCTACATAACAACCCTTAATCCTAAGTCTAATCCATAACACACCTAAACAAACCTTTAAACCATGATTAGAGGAGATGATTTTGCCCCCATGGTTGCCCAAAAAATGGCTCCACTTTTCCCTCCACTTTGCATCACATGTTGTTTGAATGTGTGGCACACAATTGGCCATGTCTCCAAGACAACTTCTCATTCATTCTCCTCCACATAGTTCCCTTATTCTAGAAGACAACTACATGGCCTCTTCCTCTCCACTCATTCATGACTCAAGGCTCTATATATAGCTTGCCTTGGTGAACATTTTACTACTTTAGTTCATTTGTAAAGTTTAGATCTCTCCAAAGCTTTTCTTTTCCTCTCAAAAACTCTTGTGTTCTTCAAGTTCTTGAAGCTCTTCATCTTCTTCCATCTTCAAGATCATCACACCAAGTAGGGATTTTCTTTCATGTATTCTTTCTTTAAAAGTTCTTATTCTAAGTTTGATGTTCATAGTTTCTCTTGATTCTTTTTAGAACTTCTTTTCTTTTCTTTGTTCTTTCTCATTTCGCCATGAGCCTTGGAGTTCAAAGAAATGAGAGCTTGATGATGAGAGTTTCATGATGATGTTCATCACTTGAAACAAACTCTAGAGCTTGATCTTTGTTCTTGAGTAAAAATGTTTCTAGTTCTTCCTTTCTTGAACTTTTGAGAACTCTAACTTTGATGATGTTTCAAAAATGGTTCTAAGGACTCAATGATGAGGACTCATGATGTTAGTGTTAATATATCATCAAGATCATGGACTCTAGAGTTATAAAATGTTCCTTTTTCCTTCTTGAAGTTTCGGCCTTTTTCCTTGTTTTTCCAAGTTTTATGTTTTGGTTTTCTAAAAATATTATGTTGAGTTCTAAGAACTCTTAGCTTTACTTTACCTTGGTTGGATGAGTTTGGGTTAAGCATTGAGTTCCTCTAAAGTCTTGATAAGAGCTCTAGAAAGATAAAATGAACTTGCATAATTTATTTTATGCTTGCACTCATATTTACATTCTTGCTATGCATCTTTACTTTTCAAGTCATCACCTAAGAACATAAAGATTAAAATGGAACTTGCATCATCACTTAATTTAATTCTCAAAGCCTTTCTATTTCGGCCTTAAAGTCGATTGTTGCTGGGCCTAGAGCACTAAAATAAAGAATTGAGCTTGCATTATCACTTAATTAATTTCTCGAATGCCTTTCTATTTCGGCCTTAAAGTCGATCGTTGCTGGGCCAAGAGCACTAAAATAAAGAATTGAACCTTGCATGTTTACCTTCAAGCTTGCACGTTTAAGTTTATGTTTTGCATATTTATTTTCAAGCTTGCACGTTTAAGTTTATGCCTTGCATATTTACCTTTCAAGTCTTGCATATTTATGTTAAGTCATCACTTTATTTTGTAAGCAAGATTAAAAATGAAAAGCATAGCACGTTTACTTTATGTCATAACTTAAGGACCTAGAGCTCAAAGACTTGCCCATTTTATCTCAAGTTAAAGTCTACTATGGAAGCATTCTTTGAATGCATAATCTGGGCCATGTAGTGATGATGAGATTGGAGTGAGTTTCATCTAGTTACAAGGGCCAACAACCTAGGTTCTAGGATTTTCTTTAAGCTTGATGAGTTTTATAAAGTCATGACCAACAAAATTTATGATGTTAATCCTCTTCTAAAGGATAATTTAATTGGTTGCTGACCTAAGGTTATTTTTAGCCTCTTGATGAAGTAAAATGGTTTGCAAAGAGTTTTAGAAGTCCTAAAATGATTCCAAGAGAAACTAGCAATTTAGATGCTTTAGAAATATCAATTTATACATCTTTTTGGGGCTTGATATTTCGGTTCTTTCATGATGAGATTGCTACTGAATGATGATGTTTTGATGTGTTAGAATGTGTGAAAATTACTTATGATGAGGTAGGAACCTTTCTATGTATGTTAGGAAAGAAACTAGCTTTATAGAAAAACCGTAAAGTTGTGTTTCAACCTAGTTTTCACCCATTCATTCATACCTAATACCAAAACTGTTTTAGTATGATAACAATCAGTTTAGGATTGATTATTCATGAAAAATTTGGTTACATTTGGAATAGGATTGAATTTTTAGCACCCATAGAGAAACTAGTAACTAGAAATACCGTAAAGTTAGAATTTAACATAGTTTCAACCCATTTCTTTATGGATTCTGCCCAAACTGTTTTAATGGGAACATAATCAGATTAGGATTGTTTAGGCATGAAAAACTTGGTGACATTTGGATTAGAATTGAATTTTTAGCGCCTACAGAGAAACTAGTAACTAGAAAACCGTAAAAATGCAAATGTAGAACTCTTAGAACATTGAATTTTCTGATTCTGTACAGCACCCTTATAATGGAGTAAATATGATTTATAATTAGTTCAATGGCTTAGGAATACCTCACAATTGGTTTAGATTTAATTTATACCGCTTAGGCGAAGACGGAACCAAAAAGGGTCTAAGACGTAGCTTCTAGAACCCCGTAATCCCAAGATGTAATTTTGCCCTTAAGAAAGATGCTGTCCAGATTCATCATTGAACATAAACATTAGTAAAGATCATTAGTTGTGAACCTATAGGTGCATAAAAGGTTAATAGAGAATGTCAGAATAATTATACCTCAAGTTTAAGGCTCGTAAGGGTCAAAGCATAAGACACCATAGGCGTAAGGGCATAATAAACTTTAGTGTTTTACGTGATCACATGTTTTATTATGAGAATATCTTGGGCATATGATTTCTTATGAGGATATGCAATGTTAATTTATTGATGCTCACGTTATGATGCGTGCGATGTTTTACAATACCTATGATGCATATGATGATGATGCTTATGACACACATGATTATAAATGATTGTGTAAAGATATGAATGTGGCATAAAGAAAGTTTGGAAGAAATTCGGTGTCTTCTTTGTTAGTTGCCGAATTTCTGATAAACTTGAGGACCTTGAAAGTTTTGAAAGTACATGAGTTTTTAATGTGACATAGCATCTTGTGAAAACGCTGCTCGGGGACGGCGATACGTAACGCCCCAGAAACAAATCCTTGAGGGGGACGGCGATACGTAACGCCCCGAAGAGGACAATATTCACCGTGTACTTGATGCCGGTGGGACGCGTTTTGTTATGATTATGATTATTATTATGATTACGCTTATCGGGATTGATAAGTAAGAACTAGTGACGACTAGTTAGGTATGAGCTCATAACCTAGAGATGTGACACGCTCTGGGTGACACCAGTTCGGCCGAGCACCACCAGATCGATTGTCTTTTAGGGTGATCCCTATGTTACAGTACAATGCTTGGAATGTCACACAAGTTATAGAAAGATGTTTTACATGAGAAGTATATGCCACTTTATGCCACTTACGTGATATTGATTCTTCTATGATGATTAAATGATTTATGCTTGATGCATCTTCATGCATTCATGCTTTATTATGCTGCATCCGTAACATCAAGACTCATTCTAAAATAGGCGGACCTTGGCTAATTACGTTTAGTAACTTAAAAATGAATTTGATGCATGCTCACTCATTTTATACAATAAACCCAAGGTTCCTGAGGACGTAGATGATGACACCTAGATAGGAGGTTACTCTACTGAGATTCTTTAGCAAGATTCTCACTCCCTCTATCTCTTCTTTCCGTCACGTCTTCAGATGACGACGCTCGTGGATTTTGTGGATTCCCCGACGTGGGAAGTGCACCATGATTCGGAGCATGGGCTATACCTTTTTGAGGGCCGATGCACTGTTCGTGATTTCGCATTTGATAGGCAACCCGACATCACCATACGGCGACGAGGATCAAGTTTTGAGCGTGCCCAATTCTAGATGTGCCTCGCCCTTGGATTGGATACGCCCTATCCTTTACGGGATCCTAGCAGTTGAGGCTCGTGGGTAGAAATAGTGCACACACCACATAGGAGAGGATAAACCTTCTCTTGTATAGAGGTTATCCGTTTTAGATGCACTTGGGTAGGGGAGTTTTCCCTTCTCACTTTCTGTAGTAATTTCCTTTCTAATGTACCTTCTTTTCAGTTGTATTTGTTCTATGTTGTACCAAACTAAGTCCCGCTTCTTATAAGTGGGCATATCGTGTTATATATATATATATATATATATATGCAGTTCGGTTTTCTTGATGATGTGCCATTATCTGCCTTATGTTGTGATGCTTATGAGATATTTGTTATATTTCTTTATGTGCTTCATCATTCACCGGGTTACGCGGCTCTCACTTTGCTTTTATTATTCAAAAAAAAAATTTACCCATATTTTCGCTAAGTAGTTTTAAAGTAAAAAGGAGACTATGAAGTAATAGACTAATGATTAACCTAAATATGTTTTAGAGTATTGGGTTAAAAATTAGGATGTTACACACACTGCTGCCTCGGCCATGCACGACTACCCCGACTATGTGCCGCGTACATACTTCTCAGAGACCAATCCGTCGGAGGACCCACCTACCCATTTGTATAGCGAGAGCTCTGCCCCTATTCCACCACTGATGGGAAAAGGCAGCAAGGAGACTGTTCAGCTGAAGCTGGCTCGGAGGCAGTCCATGCGCCCTCGTTGAGGAGCTCATGTCCAACCGCAGTGAATGCCCACTCCAGATGTGCTTCGTCCTTGGATTGGATATGTCCCCACCCTTTCCAGGATCCCAGTAGTAGCGGCTCGTGGGTAGAGATAGTGCACACACTACGTAGATGAGGATAAACTTTCTTTTGTTTAGAGGTTATCCATTCTAGATGCACTTGGGTTGGGGAGTTTTCTGTTTCGCTTTCCGTTGTATTTTCCTTTCCATTGTACTCTCCTTTCAACTGTATTTGTTCTGTGTTGTACCAAACTAAGTCCCGCTTTTCTTGAGTGGGCATATTATATATCTATATATGTGGTTTGTTTTATCATGTTGTGCAATTACATGTTTTATGATCGAATGTTCATAAGGTGTTTATTTGGATTTGTGTTTTATTTCCTTTACGCTTCATTGTTATCGTGTTGCGCGGCTCTCACTTTGCTTTTACATTTCAAAAAAAAAAATTACCTGTATTTTCTGCTAAGTAGTTTAAAATAAAGAGAAGACTATGATGTAATAGACTAATGATTAACCTAAATATGTTTTAGAGTATTGGGTTAAAAATTAGGATGTTACATTAAGAACTTATAAGAAGAAGTTTGAGTGGAAAAAGGCTAGAGTGAACATTTAGGCCAAAAGCCAATTTGAGTGACATACACGAATGTAAGTGTCGTATTTCAAGAGTGTAAACACTTTGCAAGTTTTGTGAGGTCTTATATTTTTCAATTTCAGGTAACTAACATGGTAGGATGTAACACCCTAAAAATTAGTTAAAAATTAATTTGAGTTTTGTTAATCATAATTTCAAAAATCTGATAGTTTTAGCAATGATGAGGATGGACCAATAGATATGTAAAAAAAAAAAAATTGGGCCGAGCATGAATACTAACCTGTGGGCCCTATAGGCCTGTTCGGATAGCCGAAATCCTATAATTGGGACCCGAGGATACCGAAACTGAGAAAATATAGGTTTAAGGTTGGATATGAAAATTTTATACCTGGAATTAATTTTCTAGCAATATTTGATTACCCGGGTATGGTGTTTTACCCATTTGATAAAATTTCGGTGTGCGATTTCTATCACCGAAAGATAGTTTAATCTTATAAAAGGATAATGTCTATCTTTATAGCCAAGTGTAAGCCTAGGATTTAATCTTGAATTATAACACCGTTCATCTTGTTTCTTTGTTAATTTTCCCTTCCTTGTTCGGCCAGAAAGCAACAACATCAGACTCCATTTTTGGTTTACAAAGAACCTCAAGAAACTTGATTCAAACCTCAAAATCTCCGCCTAGACTAGCTAAAACTACAAACTCCTTTCACTAAACTTATTCCACTCATTAATATCTATCATCCTAATCGATTAAAATTTCAATTCTTGACTAATCCTTACCTTGATTTATCTCTTTCTCACTGCCTAAGGAAGGTTCAGGGCTTGAAATGGTGGCCGTGAAGTGAAGAGAAATTAATTGGAACACCTTTGGAGTATAAAGCTCTAAAGTTTGCAACGTAGGGTTTTTGTGTCTTATTTTATGTAATTCTGTTTCTTGTAGATTTTGGTTGTTCTAAATTGGTAAATTCTCGTTCTAATATGAGGTTATACATAGATATTGTTGTATTTGCATATGTAGGGTAGTTTAGTGTAGTGGAAAAACCATATTTTGTTAAAGGAGTATTGGACTAACTTGCTGGAAATTTGATTTTCTTATAGGTAGGGAATGATCATGAATTTTCTGACCTAGTTAGAAGCTTTAAATTGATCTAAAAATTTTATATGATATAGCTAACATGTTAAGGCATCTTCAGTAAAAATTTGTGGTATTCTAGACACTTTTGCTATGTTTAAAAAATCAAGAACCAAGATTGTACCTATGCTACTTGAAATGTTGGAATAGAAGCTGTAAATTTTGCTAATTTTGTTGCTATACCAAATGATTGAATTATCACTTGAAATTTTTATAGCGCATTGTGGACATATTGAAGTCCAATTGCGAATTTTTGTATGATTTGATATGATCATTTGATGGGGTAATAAAATTGGGAACTAAGGCTATTGGCTATAAATAGGGGGTTTCTAACCTTTGAATTTGTCTAATTTTCATGACATAGAGAACTCTTTTTGCTCTGAAATTTTTATAGAACCTTATGAACACATTGAAGTATCTTACATGATTTTTGTTAGCCTTGGATTTGATGGTTTGAAATGCAGAATAAATTATGCTATGAATATATGAAATTTGTCATTGTGCTAAAAATAAATTGATGCTTTGAATTGAAGGAATAATGACATCTTGTACTAGTATGACATCAGCACATGAATATGAATATGAATAATTGAGGATGTGAGCTTATTGATGAGGTTAGGTACACATAGATATGAATGCTTATTACACTTGCTAATATGCAAAAGAAAAGCATAAGATTATGTTTCTTGGGTTGGAGAAAGTAAATCCAGTTTGTTAGGGAAAGCAAACCTGAATACCAAGAAGAGCGTAAGATTTATAAATCTTAGGCTGAAGAAAGTAAATCTAGTCTGTCGGGGAAAATAAACCTGACTACCCTTGAATTGAGTTGGGAAAAAAATGGCTAAAAATAGGTTTGTGTGAGAATTGCAGAAAGTAAATGCAATAATCATATATAGGAATGAGCTTAGTCCTAAAAAGCAGTCTATTACCCATTATTGCCACACTAGGGATGGCGGTACGTAATGCCCAGACGTGACAAGATTAGTTGAGGGCCAATACAAGTTGAAGTAGTAAGTTTTCTAAGTAATCCTGTCTTATATGCCAAGTGAAGAAGTTTAGTATCGATATTGAGACCAATATGTTTAAGTGAAAAGTAAGTAGTATATGACATTGGATAGTATGGTATGTGTATATTAAGTGACTAAATGTTAAAAGTAACCCATTCAGAAGTATGATTTGAAATTTTAAAAATAAACCATTATTATGTACTACATGACCACTTTTTTTTTTAATAAACCAAAGTGGCTGGGGTGATGACGATGACATTGTGATTTTGTACTTAGGGAGTTACGCTACTGAAAATTGTATAATTTTCACCCCTATGTTTTTGTGTTCCCGTATCATCTCCAGGTTGATAGAGAGAACTGAGAGGCTGCTATGCAAAAGAACTCGGAAGTGCAATAGTGTAGTAATTAATGCTTTTATTATGTTGTATTTAGTGTAATGGATATGCATGTAAATATGTTAGAGAACAAAGGTGTGTTAAAGCTCATAGAAGGGCTTCCCTTATGTACTTAACTTTGTATTAAACAAATAGCTTGGTTTTCTTGCTATATATTTTAATAGAATTATGACATAGTTATCTCGTGAATCAATCGAGCTTGTTATAGATATTTAAGAAAGGTTCGCTAATCTATAAGTAACAATTCTTGAGTCCGATGTCATGGCTCAAGACTGATGTTATACTTGGGAGGATGTTACAAAATGCTATTAGAGTGGTTCATCCTTGTAGGACCTTGAGGAATGGACTCGCTATGCTTTCTTAGTAACTGTCATGCATTATAATTTTATATATGTGTATGATTGCTGGTTGGGAATATTGTGGGTAGCAGCCACACTTAGCTTGGTATTGAGCCTGATCAACTCAATAATTCTTGTTTGGTATGATAGGAATCAATGACTTCAAATCGGCGTACTAGGAGCAAAGCTGGAAATGAAGCCGATATGATGGATACGTTCCGTGAAATGGCCATGGCAATAAGGGAGCAAGCGGCGGTTGCTAATTGAATGATGGAAAGGTTGGGCCGTAATGAGGAATGAAACCCGATTAGTAACCTTGGAGGGAACGAGGTGGATGTAGAATATCAAAAATTTGCTGAGTTCAGAAAAGCAAATCCTCCACTTTTTTGAGGAGCTTTCAATCCAAATAAAACCAAAGAATGGATTAAAGCCATAGAGAAGATTTTCTCAGTTCTTCCTTGCACCGAGACCCAAAAAGTGGCTTTTGCTACTTACATTCTAGAAGCTGATGCAGAATTCTGGTGGGTTGGCACCAAGGGATTGTTTGAAGCCTCTCAAATTAAAGTTACTAGGGAAGTTTTTAAGGAGGCCTTTTATCACAAGTATTTTCCTATTTCTATGAGGAATGCAAAGGAGTTAAAGTTCATGGCACCCAAATAAGGGTCCATGAGTGTAGCAGAGTACACAACAAAGTTCAAAGAGCTTTACAAATTTCTACCATCTATCAGCATATCCTGATGAACTTGGAAGTGCATGAAGTATGAAGGAGGATTACATGAGGATATTGAGGCAGTTGTGAGTCTTTTGAAGATCAGGGATTATGCAATCTTAGTAAACAAGTGCCGTCGTGCAAAGGACTCCAATAAGAAGCTAGCAATTGCTCAATCTGCTAAGAACACTCCTAATAAAAGATTGGCCCTTGAAGACCAAGACTAAGAGGATGACCCACCTTTGAAGAAGTAGTTTCAACTAAGTCCACATAAGGATAAATGACAACAGTAGTCAAGTTCATGCCCAAAATGTGGAAGAGATCAAGGGAATAGACCTTGCTTGGCTAGACAAAATGTGTGCTATCATTACGAAAAACTCGGACGAGATTTGGGAGTGCCCAGATAGGCATTTAAAGCCAACTACAAAGCCACAACACCAGAGTAGGATCCTCACCATAAGGGCTGAAAGGACGTCACCACCTAAGAATTCGACCTAAGGTATGCACGTATAGGATTTGAATGAATTGCTTGTCTGAAAATTCTTTTTAAAGTGGGTGGTAATGTAACACCCTAAAAATTAGTTAAAAATTAATTTGAGTTTTGTTAGCCATAATTTCAAAAATCTGACAGTTTTAGCAATGATGAGGATGGCCCAATGGATGTGTTAAAAAAAAATTTCAGGCCGGACATGAATAGTAACCTGTGAGCCCTAAAGGCCCGTCTAGACAGTTGAAACCTTAGAATCGAGACCTGGGGATACCTGAAACTAAGAAAATATAAGGTTAAGGTTGGAAATGAAGGTTTTATACCTGGAATTAATTTTCGAGCAATGTTTGATTACCTGAGAATGGTGTTTTACCCATTCGATAAAATTTCGGTGTGCGATTTCTATTACCGAAAGATAGTTTAATCTTTATAAAAGGATAATGTCTATCCTTTAGAGCCAAGTGTAAGGCTAGGATTTAATCTTGAATTACAAGATCAAATCCTAGCCTTTCATCTTGTTTCTTCTAGAAAGAATTATTCTTTATAATTAAATAATGTTTCTAACTTAGTATAAGATAAGCATTAGCCACCAAACTTCATTAATTTTCCCTTCCTTGTTTGGCTAGCAAGCAACAACATCAGACTCCATTTTTGCTTCGCAAAGAAGCTCAAGAAACTTGATTCAAATCTCAAAATCTCTGCCTAGACTAGCTAAAACTACAAACTCCTTTCACTAAACTTGTTCCACTCATCAATATCTACCATTCTAACTGATTAAAATTTCACTTCTCCACTAATCCTCACCTTGATATATCCTTTTCTCACTACCTAAGGAAGGTTTATGGCTTGAATTTGAGGCCTTGAAGTGAAGAGAAATCAATTGGAACACCTTTGGAGTATAAAGCTCTAGATTTTGGTTGTTCTAAATTGGTAAATTTTGGTTCTAATATGAGGTTATACATAGATACTGATGTATTTGCATATGTAGGTTAGTTTAGTGTAGTGAAAAAAACATATTTTGTTAAAGGAGTATTGGACTAACTTACTAGAAATTCGGTTTTATTATAGGCAGGGAATGATCACGAATTTTCTGACCTAGTTAAAGGCTTTAGATTGAGCTGAAAATTTTATATGATGTAGCTAACTAAGGCATCTTCAGTAAAAAATTTGTGATATTTTGGGCACTTTTGCTATGTTTAAAAAATAAGAATTGAGATTGTACCTATGCTGCTTGAAATATTGGAATAAAAGTTGTAAATTTTGCTAATTTTGTTGCCATATCAAATGATTGAATTATCACTTGATATTTTTACAGGGAGTTGAGGACATTATTGAAGTCCAACTGAGAATTTTTGTATGATTTGATATGATCATTTTATAGGGTAATAAAATTGGGAGCTATGGCTATTGGCTATAAATAGGGGGTTTCTGACCTCTGAATTTGTCTAATTTTCATAACATAGTTAGAGAACTCTTTTTGCTCTGAAATTTTTATGGAACCTTGTGTAACGCCCCGATTTTCTGTCTGAGTGGAAAATGACCGAAATGCCCCTGAGGTCATTTTCGGCCCGGAATTCGAGGATGGCCGACCCGGAAGTCCTCGAAGGGCCAACTCAATGTTTGAAGGGGATTGAATGACCCTTGAGTGGTTCCGGAGGCGAAAGTCTCATTTTCCGCAGTTTCGGGGCAAAATGACCAAAATACCCCTATAGCGTTTTACGCGGGTAAAGGTGCCGTTTGAACCCGAAACTTTTCCCAGAGGTTTAAAACCATGTTTTTACATGTTTCAAAACATCTGTTTGAGTCCCGGTGGTTCCGGGCAGTTTTAGTGCAAAATTACGATTTTGCCCCTAGAATAGTGTTTTTGAGCTTAATGACATAATTAAGCAAACCTAAGCAATATTAGGCTTTAAACGAAGATTAATTTATTTCCCTAATTAATCTAGAGTCAAAATAATTTATTAAAGTTAATTAGAACCTAAACTTGCTTAGATTAAACTTAAATCCCTTTTTAGAACTCAAGATTCCTAGTCTTGGAATCTTGAATAGTGTTTTCTCTCTCCAATTCCTTAAATCAAGGAAATGTGTCTAGAGTTGTTTAGACTCTAAATTGAGAATTTAACTCACTAATGGTGTAAGACCACTCCTTAATTATGTCTAGACCATCCTAATTATCCATTTTCCTTACCTAAACACTTTCTTACAAATTCCTAATCTTAATCCTAATCAAAGATACACCTAAACACAACTCTAAACTACAATTAAAATGCAAAAAACCCTCCCCATGGCTGATGCAATTTCAGCCCTCTCTCTCTCATTTACAACATATGTTGAATTGTTTCTCACTCAAAGAACCATGCTTGAAGCCATACCTTGAACCATACCTCACCATACTTTGAACCATACCTCACCATGCCTCAAGACCACATTATCTCACCTCATGGAACTCTACCCAATCCGCCTTGTAAAATTTGTTTGACTCCTTGTCGGCGGCTGAATGCTCTATGTATATGGATTCTTCCCGAGCTGCCCTTGTGCCTCGTAAGGCCTCAAGTTGCTGCCTTGAATCCTCCATAGCTGTAATATATATATATATATATATATATATAAAAGTTACAGTAAAAAAATATTTGTCAGGGTAACTAAATTATTTGCTAAGCCAACAAAGAAGATTTAATGAAACAAAGATTGCATTGCATTGCATGCATGGCATAGTATATTATTTCCAGCCGTAATTAAGTTTGGATGGTCACTACTTTGAATTATTCAAGCCAAAAAAAGTATGGACAAACTGCACTCCCCTTGGCCAAAAACATATCAGCCCCTCACCCCCTCCATTTGCTTCATTCTTCTATAAATAGAATGCCTTGAGGAGCTTGCACCACTTTTAGATCATTTGCTAAGTTTAGGAACACTCAAAGCTTTTCTTTTCTCTCAAAGTTCTAGTGTTCTTCAAGTTCTTCAAAGTTCTTCATCTTCTTCTTCCATCTTCAAGTTCATCACACCAAGTAGGGATTTCCTTTCATGTATTCTTTTCTTTAAAGTTCTTGTTTCAAGCTTGATGTTCATAGTTTCTCTTGGTTCTTTTTAGAACTTCTTCTCTTTTCCTTGTTCTTTCTCATTTTCGGCCATGGGCCTTGAGGTTCAAAGAAATGAGAGCTTGATGATGAGAGTTTCATGATGATGTTCATCACTTGAAACAAACTCTAGAGCTTGATCTTTGTTCTTGAGCAAAAATGTTTCTAGTTCTTCCTTTCTTGAACTCTTGAGAACTTTAGCTTTGATGATGTTTTAAAATGATTCTATGAACTCAATGATGAGGGCTCATGGTGTTGGTGTTAATATATCACCAAGATCATGGACTCTATAGTTTCAAATATTTCTTTTCTTGCCTAGATGTTTCGGCCATTTCCTTTTCTTTTATATGCCTTATGATTTGATTTTCTAAAGATGTTGTTTTGAGTTCTAAGAACTCTAGACTTTACTTTACCTTGGTTGGATGAGTTTGGGTTAAGGTTTAAGTTCATTTAAAGTCTTGTTAAGAGCTCTAGAGAGATAAAATGAACTTGCATAATTTATCTTATGCTTGCACTCATATTTACATTCTTATTATGCACCTTTACTTTCAAGCTATCACCTAAGAACATAAAGATTAAAATGGAACTTGCATCATCACTTAATTTAATTCTCAAAGCCTTTCTATTTCGGCCTTAAAGTCGATTGTTGTTGGGCCTAGAGCACTAAAATAAAGAATTGAACTTGCATCATCACCTAATTAATTTCTCGAATGCCTATCTATTTCGGCCTTAAAGTCGATTGTTGTTGGGCCAAGAGCACTAATATAAAGAATTGAACCTTGCATATTTACTTTCAAGCTTGCACGTTTAAGTTTATGCCTCGCATATTTACTTTCAAGCTTGCACATTTAAGTTTATGCCATGCATATTTAAATTAAGTCATCACTTTATTTCGTAAGCAAGATTAAAAATAAAAAGCATGAGCACGTTTAT
The DNA here is from genome assembly GCA_031216125.1 of Dalbergia cochinchinensis. NCBI lineage: Eukaryota > Viridiplantae > Streptophyta > Magnoliopsida > Fabales > Fabaceae > Dalbergia > Dalbergia cochinchinensis. The sequence goes on from CM062371.1 coordinate 30,811,729, forward strand.
TTTATGTCATAACTTAAGAACCTAGAGCTCAAAGACTTGCCCATTTCATTCCAAGTTAAAGTTTAATGTAAATGCATTCTTTGAATGCATGTTTTCGGCCAAGTAGTGATGATGGACTTGCAATGAGTTTTCATCTAACTACAAGGACCAATAGTCTATGTTCTAAGTTTTTCTTAAAGCCTTACAAATCTTTACAAGGTTATGTTATCATGAGTTATGACTTCATTCCCTTTTAGAAGATGAAATACATTTTGGTCATTGACTTAAGGCTTCTCTTAGCCTCTTGATGAATTAAAATGATTTGCAAAGAGTTTTAGAAATTCTAAATCGATTCCAAGAGAAACTAGTTAACTTATGTACCTAGAAATGTCAATTTAACTCTCTTATTGAAGTTAAATGTTTTCGGTTCTGATATGATGAGTGTGATGTTGTATGATGATGTTTTGAGATGTTGGAATGTGTGAAAATATCATATGATGATGTAGAAGCGATCCTATGCATAATAGGTAAGAAACTATCTAACTAGAAATACCGTAAAGTTGGAATTTGACATAGTTTTAACCCATTTGTTTACGGATTCTTTCCAAACTGTTTTAATGGGAACATAATCAGATTTAGATTGTTTAGACATGAAAAACTTGGTATCATTTGAATTAGAATCGAATTCTAGCACCTATAGGGAAACTAGTAACTAGAAAACCGTAAAAGTGCAAGTTAGAACTCTTAGAACGTTTATTTTTCTGAATTCTGTCCAGCACCCTTACAACATGATAAACATGATTAATAATTAGTCCTTAAGCATATGAATGCCTCATAATTGATTTAGATTTAATTCATAGCGCCTTAGGCGAAGACGGAACCAATAAAGGGTCTAAAACATAAGTTCTAGAACCCCGTGAACACAAGTCAGAGAATTTGCCCTATGCTATTCAGATTTAAGTGTGAACATGAGGATTAGGAATGACGATTAATTATGAGCCCTTAGGTGCATAAAATATGAGCGACGGATGTTAGGGAACCATATCTCAAGATTTAGACCCGTAAGGGTCAAAGCATAAACTACCGTAAGGGTAAACGTTTGAATGTTCTATGATGATGCATGTGGTATGTAAATGATGATGATGTTATTCACATGAGGAATTCATGAGGTTGTATGTTTATGAGAGTATATAGTGTTGATATGTTAATGCTCACGCCATGATGCGTTATGCAAAATTATGATATTATGATGCACACGATGATTATGATGCCTTATGTTGGTATTGAATGGCTATGCATGCTCTATATGTTTGGTGGCATAAATCAAGTTTGATGGAAATCCGGTGTACGCCGTTACGCTGCCGAATTTCCCATCAAACTTCAGTACTTGAGAAAAAGCTTGCGAAAACTCCTGGGTGACAGGTTCGGCCGAGCACCCCAGGATAGGTTCTGGGTGACACCGGTTCGGCCGAGCACCCTGCACAGATGTGACATAGTACTGAGACGCATTTCTCCCGCTACGGTGGGAGGAAACAAATCCGTGAGGGTATTGACATTGAGCTTGCCAAAGCGGACAATTCGCTGTGTACTAGATACCAGTAGAGCGTTTCAAAGAAGGAAATGATCCTAAGATAGGTGATCCAAGAAAGTTATGTATACCCCCTCAATTAGCCCATATTAAATCTAGTGACGACTAGTTAGGATTGAGCTCATTCCTAGGCGATAGGTGAGATGTAGTTTGGTGACCAGATTATCGCCGGGCCGGTGAATCGGTTGGACTTTTGGTGGATATGTTAAGAGGGTGGTCTTTAAGAAAAAGAACTTAAGAGTTTTACTTATGAGAAAGATGTCACAAGAAAAGTACTATGCCCTTTTATGCCGCGTATATGATTTATGTTTCTTTATGATGTGCCCAAGTATTACGATTTTCGTGTTAATGTGCATATGGTATTGTTATGCATTCATCAAATATTTGTTGCATTCATGTCATTAAGACACATACTAAAAGACACCCACTTCGGATAAATAGATTTGTAAAGCCTAAAACCAATCCTTATGCATGTACACCTTTTTCATAATTAAAACCGAGGTGGCTGGGGACGACGACGATGACACTAGTGTTAGAGTCGGGAATCCCTACTGAGAATCTCGAATGAGTTTCTCATCCCTTCCTTTTCTTCCGTGTCATCTCTAGACGAGGATTACAACGAGGTTCATGACTTCTTCTGAGGCTCGCGCTTAAGGGACACACTAGCGCATCTGAGCGGAGGGTCGCGGGAGCATAGATAGCTTAACTTTTGGGTTGACACTTATCCAACCTCATAGGTGGATAAGGATGACTTCACATATATGGACGTGTTTTGATGTAAATGATGGTACAATGATGTTAGTAGTCTATGTATCTATGAAGATGTGATGATATTATGATTGTTATGTATAATACTATGTTTCATGATTATCAATGGTGTGGTTACTTTTCTTGCACGTGATGGTTATGACGAACGTTAGGTTAGTGCGCGGCTCGCGTTTTGCTTTCAAGTTTCAAAAAGAAAAATTTATTCGTATTTTCCGCTAAGTATTTTAATGAAAGGTTGTAAGGAATGAGACTAAAAGAGTAATAGACTAATGATTAACCTAAATATGTTCTAGAGTATTGGGTTAAAAATTAGGATGTTACACCTTGTGGACACATTGAAGTGTCTTAGATGATTTTTTTATAGCCTTGGATTTGATGGTTTGAATTGCAGAATAAATTGTGCTACAAATATGTGAAATCTGTCATCGTACTGAAAATGAATTGATGCTTTGAATTGATGAAATAATGGCATCTTGTACTAGTATGACATGAGCATATAAATATGAATATGAATATGAATAATTGAGTACGTGAGCTTATTGATGAGGTTAGGTACACATAGATATGAATACTTATTACAATTGCTCATATGCAAAAGAAAAGCATAAGATTATGTTTCTTTGGCTGGAGAAAATAAATCCAGTTTGTTAGGGAAAGTAAACTTGACTACCAAGACGAGCATAAGATTTATAATTCTTGGGTTAGAGAAAGTAAATCCAGTCTGTTGGGAAAAGCAAACCTGACTACCCTTAAATTTAGTTGGGGAAAGTAAACCTAGCTAGGAATAGGCTTGTGTGAGAATTGAAGAAAGTAAATCCAATGATCATGTATAGGAATGAGCTCAGCTCTGAAAAGCAGTTTATTACCCATTATTGCCACGCTAAGGATTGCGGTCCATAGTGCCCATACGTGACAAGATTAGTCGAGGGCCAAGACAAGTTGAAGTAGTAAGTTTTCTAAATAATCCTTTGTCTTATTTGCCAAGTGAAGAAATTTAGTATCGATATTGAGACCAATATGTTTAAGTCGAAAGTTAGTAGTATTTGATCATGGATAGTATGGAATGTGTATATTAAAGTGACTGAATGTTAAAAGTAACTCACTTTGGAAGTATGATTTGGAACTTTAAAAATAAACCGTTATTATGTAATGTATGACCACTTTTTTTTTTAATAAACCGAAGTGACTGGGCACTGATGATGACATTGTAATTGTGTATTTGGGGAGTTACCCTATTGAGAATTGTATAATTCTCACCCTTTATGTTTTTGTGTTCCTGTGTTGTCTCCAGGATGATGCAGAGAACTAAGAGGCTGCTATACAAAAGAACTTAGAAGTGCAATAGTGTAGTAGTTAATACTTTTATTATGTTGTATTTAGTGAAATGGATATGTATGTAAATATGTTAGAGAACAAAGGTGTGTTTAAAGCTCATAAAAGAGCTTCCCTTATGTACTTAAATTTTTAATGGAATTACGACATAGTTATCTCATGAATCAATCGAGCATGTTATAGATATTTAAGAAAGGTCTGATAATCTATAAGTAACAACTCTTGAGTCCGATGTCATGGCTTAAGACTAATATTATCCTTGGGAGGATGTTACATAGGAGATGAAAACACATTACAAGGTAGAGGATTATCCATTTTTCAAATGCAAGCATTAACTAGCCATCAAGAATGGTTGTTCAGTATAAAATTTGAAGAGCTCCATGAGAAGATGAATAGGATGGAAAACCATGCACTGGTAGTCAGCATGCTTCTCAAGATGAAACAAATTACCAATCTGGAGAGGAAGAGACAAGTGATCAAAACCCAAGGAGAAAAAAGATCATTAGTCACAATAGGAGAAGAAGAAATTCTGGTGATGAACTTAGAGAAATTAACATCAAAATTCCTCCATTTCAAGGAAGTCTGATCTGCAAGCCTATTTGGTGTGGGCAATGAGGGTGGAGCAAATATTCTCTCGTCACACATGTTCTGAAGGTAATAAGGTTAAGATTACTGCCCTTGAATTTACTAATTATGCTCTTGTTTGGTGGGATCAATTGCAGAAAGATAAAGCTAGGAATGGAGAGCAACTGGTTCAGACATGGGTAGAGATAAAGACAATCATACGAAGGAGATTTGTGCCTTCATATTTCCATAAGAAACTCCACAACAAGTTGCAGAGCCTCAATCAATGTTCTAAGAGTGTGAATGAATATCACAAGGAGATGGAGATAGCCATGATTCAAGCAAACATTGTGGAGGACCAAGAAGCAACCATGGCTCAATTTCTCAATGTCCTTAATCGAGACATGGCTGATGCTATGTAGATGTATCACTATGTGGAACTTCAAGAGATGGTGCATCAAGCAATCAAGGTGGAGCAACAATTGAAGAGGAGGAATAGAAGAAATTCTTCTAGTTCTAATTCAATTCCTTGGAGAAACAACCCAAAGAAGGAGCAACCAATTCCAATTTAGTCCAAAGAGGCTGAATCAAAGAAAATTCAACCATCAACAAGCACTTCAAAGAACCAAGACATAAAGTGCTTTAAGTGTCTTGGAAGAGGTCACATTGCTTCTCAATGTCTTAACATGAGAGCAATGATTCTGAAAGATGATGGGGAGATAGAAACTAAAAATGAATGCATTTCATCACTAGAGAATGAAAGTGAAAGAGAAGAAGTCATTGCACATGATGGTGACTTTCTGGTTGTGAATGTACTAATCAAAGAAAAAGATTATGCACAAAGAGAAAACATCTTTCATACTATATGTCTTATTCAAGGAAAGGTTTGTAGCATGATTATTGATGGTGGAAGCTACACAAATGTGGCCAATACAACTTTGGTAAAAAAAATTAAAATTGGGCACTTCAAAACATCCTAGGCCATAGAGGTCAATGGCTTAGTGATAATAGAGAATTGAAAATGGACAAGCAAGTCCTAATACCATTCACTACTAGAGATTATGTAGATGAGGTACTCTGCGATGTAGTCCCTATGGAGGCTGCTCACATACTTCTTGGAAGACCATGGCAATTTGACTGCAAGGTGATCCACAATGGATACACCGACTAGTTTTCACTTGCGCACAACAAGAAGAAATCCACTCTTGCACCTTTGTCTCGAAAACAAGTTTTCGAGGATCAACTAAAAATGAGGCAATCTAGAGAGTGCGAGGCATCAGATAAAAAAAGGAGTGAAAAGAAAAGAAACTTTTGAGTGAAAAAAAGAAAGGTAAACACTAAGAGAGATGTGAACAAGAAAAAGAGAGTAAACACATAAATATCATTGCAAAAGAAAGTGAGATCAAGAGAACTTGTTTTTTTTGTAACATCCTAGTTTTTAACCCAATACTCTAGAACATACTTAGGTTAACCATTAGTCTGTTACTTCATAGTTCTCATTTTTACTTTGAAATACTTAGCGGAAAATACAGGTAATTTTTTTTTTGAAATACAAAGTGAGAGCCGCGTGATGCGAGATAACACGTAAAGGACAAAACATGCATCTCATATCGTCATAGCATAAGGCACATAAAGGCACATCACGGGAAACACTGAATATCATCTCATATATATATATAACTTGCCCACTTATAAGTGTGGGACTTATTTTGGTACAAGGGAATACATGAAAGAAAATACAACATAAACATAAACATAAACTACTCCCCTACCCGAGTGCATCTAATGGGATAACCTCAAATCAAAAGAAGGTTTATCCCCATCTAAGTGGTGTGTGCTCTAACCCGGGCCATCCACAGCCTCCTAATAGCAAGCTCCTCGGCATGAATAGGCGGAACGGGGCTCGGAAGTGACCTCCATGGCGTGGCCTCATCTCCGGTCGTCGTGCAAGCCTCGGCTGAGTCACGGAGGGCTCGCTACCCTCCCCAAGGTCCATGGGTATGGTGGGGGAAGATCCCTCGGAGGGTACCTGGGTTGCCGAATCCTCGGAAGGATCCGTCTCCGAAAAAGACGACGGGCAATGGGGCACATACTGGGGGTAGTCTCGAACGGCGGACGTGGACGGTGGAGTACGGCGAAGCCTCTCCTCTCGAGGACGTGCGCACTCGAACACTAGGTCATCGCCAAAAGGTGAAACGGGGGAGAAACGATGGGAATGTACAGAGGGAGTGAAGGGTCGACCCATAAACATGAATCCTCTAACCGTGCATCGACCCACAAAATGGAACGACTCGTGGTCCGGGTTATGGTGCACCTCCCATGTCGGCGTGTCCACGAACACTACGAACGTCGCCATCTGAAGACGTGACAGAAAGAAAGAGATATAGGGAGTGAGAATCTTGCTAAAGAATCTCAGTAGGGCCTCCTACTACCTAGGTGTCATCATCTACGTCCTCAGGAACCTTGGGTTTAATTATACAAAGTGACTGAGCATGCATTAAGTCCATTTTTAAGTTCCAAATCATAGTTTACCCAAGGTCCATTCATTTTAGGATGATCTTAATGTCATGAATGCAGCATAATAGAGAATGTGTACATGGCGCTACCTAATGCACATACATAAATCATATCATCAAGCATCATCATACTTAGTGACATAAAGTGGCAATAGAAACATTCATATAGGACAAACTTAGTGACATAATCATAATCATAAAACTTCTCTTCCTCATAGGCTGCCCTAAAAGACAAGCACTCTGGGGGTGCTCGGCCGAACCGGTGTCACCCAGAACGTGTCACATCTCTAGGTTATAAGCTCATACCTTAACTAGTCGTCACTAGTTCTTACTTACCACTTAACGATAAGCGTATCATAAATCATAAATCCCGACTATCTGAGTACGGGTTAGGGGGCAATCCTCTTAGGGGTGCTCGGCCGAACCGGTGTCACCTAAGAGTATAAATTGGTACCGATGTCACATGAGTTCTATGGAGGTGCTCGGCTGAACCGGTGTCATCCTAGAACCCATCTTAGTACCTTAATTTTCAAAATCTCTTTAAGTCCCCAAATTGGCTTGAATTGGCAAGACGATGGCATTACGCCGAATTCCTTCCAAATTTGCTTTATGCCACATAAACATATATCCTCATGAATTCCTCATATGAATAACATCATCATCATTTACATACTACATGCATCATCATAGAACATTCAAACGTTTACCCTTACGGTAGCTTATGCTTTGACCCTTACGGGTCTTAATCTTAAGATATAGTTCTCTAACATCTGTCGTTCATATTTTATGCACCTAAGGGCTCATAATTAATCATCATTCCTAATCCTCATGTTCATACTCAAATCTGAAAAGCATAGGGCAGAATTTCTAACTTGTGGTTACGGGGTTCTAGAACTTACGTTTTAGACCCTTTCTTGGTTCCGTCTTCGCCTAATATGCTATAAATTAAATCTAAATCAATTATGAGATATTCCTATGCTTAAGGATTAATTATTAATCATGTTTATCATGTTGTAAGGGTGCTGGACAGAATCCAGAAAAATTAAATGTTCTAAGAGTTCTAAACTTGTACTTTTACGGTTTTCTAGTGACTAGTTTCCCTCTAGGTGCTAGAATTCAATTCTAATCCAAATGTTACCAAGTTTTTCATGTCTAAACAATCCTAATCTGATTGTGCTCCCATTAAAACAGTTTGGATAAGTTCCAAAAACAAATGGGTCAAAACTATGTTAAATTCTAGCTTTACGGTATTTCTAGTTAGCTAGTTTCTTACCTATCATGCATAGAAACATTTCTACATCATCATATGATATTTTCACACATTCTAACACATCGAAACATCACCATACAACATCACGCTCATCATGACAGAATCGAAATCATGGAGCTTCAGTAAGAGAATTAAATTGACATTTCGAGGTACATAAGTTAACTAGTTTCTCTTGGAATCAAATTAGAATTTCTAAAACTCTTTGCAAATCATTTTAATTCATCAAGAGGCTAAGAGAAGCCTTAGGTCAGTGACCAAAATATATTTCATCTTCTAAAAGGGAATAAAGTCATATCTCATGATAACATAACCTTGTAAAGATTTGTAAAGCTTTAAGAAAAACTTAGAACATAGACTATTAGTCCTTGTAGCTAGATGAAAACTCATTGCAAGTCCATCATCACTACTTGGCCGAAAACATGCATTCAAGGAATGCATTCACATTAAACTTTAACTTGAAATGAAATGGGCAAGTTTTTGAGCTCTAGGTTCTTAAGCTATGACATAAAATAAACATACTCATGCTTTTCATTTTTAATCTTGCCTACAAAATAAAGTGATGACTTAAATTAAATATGCAAGGCATAAACTTAAACGTGCCAGCTTGAAAGTAAATATGCGAGGCATAAACTTAAACGTGCAAGTTTGAAAGTAAAGATGCACGGTTCAATTCTTTATTTTAGTGCTCTTGGCCCAACAACAATCGACTTTTAGGCCGAAATAGATAGCATTTGAGAAATTAATTAGGTGATAATGCAAGTTCAATTCTTTATTTTAGTGCTCTAGGCCTAGCAACAATCGACTTTAAGGCCGAAATAGAAAGGTTTTGAGAATTAAATTAAGTGATGATGCAAGTTCCATTTTAATCTTTATGTTCTTAGGTGATAGCTTGAAAGTAAAGGTGCATAACAAGAATGTAAATATAAATGCAAGCATAAAATAAATTATGCAAGTTCATTTTATCTTTCTAGAGCTCTTAACAAGACTTTAAAGGAACTCAATCCTCAACCCAAACTCATCCAACCAAGGTTAAGTAAAGCTTAGAGTTCCTAGAACTCAAGACAACATTTTTAGAAAATCAAAACATTGAACATGTAGAAGAAAAGGAAATGACCGAAACATTCTAGGCAAGAAAAGGAATATTTGAAATCTCTAGAGTCCATGATCTTGGTGATATATTAACACCAACACCATGAATCCTCATCATTGAGTTCATAGAACCATTTTAAAACACCATCAAAGCTAAAGTTCTCAAGAGTTCAAGAAAGGAAGAACTAGAAACATTTTTGCTCAAGAACAAAGATCAAGCTCTAGAGTTTGTTTCAAGTGATGAACATCATCATGAAACTCTCATCATCAAGCTCTCATTTCTTTGAACTTCAAGGCCCATGGCCGAAAGTGAGAAAGAAAAAGGAGAAGAAAAGAAGTTCTAAAAAGAACCAAGAGAAACTATGAACATAAAGCTAGAACAAGAACTTTAAAGAAAAGAATACATGAAAGGAAATCCCTACTTAGTGTAATGATCTTGAAGATGGAAGAAGAAGATGAAGAAGGTGAAGAACTTGAAGAACACTAGAACTTTGAGAGAAAAAGAAAAGCTTGAGTGCTTCTAAACTTAGCAAATGATCTAAAAGTGGTGCAAGCTTCCCAAGGCCATCTATTTATAGAGAAATGAAGCAAATGGAGGGTGTGAATGGGGGAGGGATTTTCGGCCACATGCATCAGAATTTGGGAGAAAAATATCTCTTACAAAGGCATGGTTGAAGGCATGGTGAGTTATGGGTTCAAGCATGGTGAGGTATGGTTCAAGGCATGGCTCAAGCATGGTTCTTTGAGTGAGAAATAAATCAACATGTGATGTAAATGGAGGAGGAGGTGGCCGAAATGCATCAGTCAATGGGGGAGGATTTCTTGCATTTTAATTGTGGTTTGGAGTTGTGTTTAGGTGTATCTTTGATTATGCTTAAGGTTAGGAAGTTGTAAGAAAGTGTTTAGGTGAGGTAATGGTTAATTAGGGACTTGTAAGACTAGATTTAGGGGGGGTGGTCTTGCTAGATTAATGGAGTCAAACTCCATTAACAAAGAATCCAATGCCAACATCATTCCTTGATTTAGGGAATTGGTGAGAGAAAACACTATTCAAGATTCCAAGACTAGGAATCTTGAATTCTAAAAAGGGATTTAAGTTTAATCTAAGCAATTTTAGGTTCTAATTAACTTTAATAAATTATTTTGACTCTAGATTAATTAGGGAAATTAATTAACCTTCGATTAGAGCCTAATATTGCTTAGGTTAGCTTAATTACGTCATTAGGCGTAAAAACACTATTCTAGGGGTAAAATCGTAATTTTGCACAAAACTGCCCGGGACCACCGGGACTTGAACAGAGACCTCTAGACACATGAAAACGTGTTTTTAAACCTCGGGGGAAAGTTTCGGGCTCAAACGGCACTTCTACCCACGTAAAAATGCTATAGGGGTATTTTGGTCATTTCGACCCGAAACTGCGGAAACGAGATTTTCACTTCCGGAAGCATTCAAAGGCCATTCAATCCCCTTCAAACATTAAGTTGACCCTTCGAGGACAACCAAGTTGGTTACCCTCGAATTCGGGTCAGGAAATGACCTCAGGGGCATTTTGGTCATTTCTCTCAGACAGAAAAATCGGGGTGTTACATTTCTCATCAACTTATGCTTGTACTTTTGTACAAGGAGGCTTATTTAAACTCTAGCATTGATCAAACTTCTTTGCCTAGTTCTTTTGTATCTCTTTTGCAAGAATTTGAGGATGTGTTCTTGGATGAAGTTCCAAGTGGTTTGCCTCCCTTGAGAGGAATTGAGTATCAAATTGATCTTATCCCCGGGGCTGTACTCCCTAATAGGCCAGCCTATAAAACTAATCTCAAGGAAGCAAAAGAACTTCAAAAACAAGTTGGAGAGTTGATGCTAAAAGGATGAGTGAGAGAAAGATGAGTCCTTGCATTGTACCCGTTATTCTTGTACCAAAGAAAGATGGATCATGGAGATGTGTACGGATTGTAGAGCCATTAACAAAATCATTGTAAAGTATAAACATCCAATTCCTAGATTAGATGATATGCTTGATGAATTGCATGGTTCTTGTTACTTGTCCAAAATTGATTTGAAAAATGGTTCTAATCAAATTAGGATGAAAGAAGGGGATGAATGGAAAACTACATTCAAAACTAAGTATGGATTGTATGAATGGCTACTTATGCCTTTTGGTTTAACTAATGCTCCAAGTACTTTCATGCGTCTCATGAATTATGTTTTACATGCCTTTCTTAGAAAATCAGTTGTTTATTTTGATGATATCCTTATCTATAGCAAGAGCTTAGGTGAACATATTGAGCATTTGAGGTGCGTCTTACTTGCACTGAGAGAAGAGATTGTATGCTAATCTAAAAAAATGTTCCTTTTGCACTCAACAAGTAAATTTCCTTGGATTCATTGTTAGTTCAAGAGGAGTAGAAGTGAATGAAGAGAAAGTAAAGGAAATTAAAGAATGGCCTACACCTAAAAATCTGAGTGATGTGAGAAGTTTTCATGGATTAGCTAGTTTCTATAGGAGGTTTGTCAAAGACTTTTAGTACACTAGCTGCTCCCTTAAACTCCAAACTGAAAGTGCAATGCAATCCTAGTTATACTAGCTGTTGATTCAAGCCTTTCAACTCAAACAAAGCTGAATCATATCATAAACCATGAAAGCTTCTTACCTTACTAACATTCTTTGGAGTTGGCCATTCTTTAATAGCTTTCACCTTCTCTTGATTAACTCGCACTCCTTGTGAGGTAACAACAAAACCAAGAAAAACTACATGATCTATACAAAAAAATACATTTTTCCATGTTGGCATACAGTTTCTCACGCTTAAAAGCTTCCAAAACACTCCTCAAATGCACATGATAATCATCATAGGATTTGCTATAAATCAAATTGTCATCAAAATAAACCACAACAAACTTTCGTAGGAATTCCCTTAACATGTGATTCATCAATTTCATGAAGGTACTTGAGCATTTGTTAATCCTAAGGGCATGACCAACCATTCATATAATCCATATTTAGTTTTAAAAGCAATTTTCCATTCATCCCCTTCTCTAATCCTAATATGATGATATCCATTTTAAAGATCAATTTTAGAAAACACACAAGCACTATAAAATTCATCCAACAAACCATCTAATGTAGGAATAGTGTAATGCCCCGATTTTCTGCTAGAGTGAAAATGACCAAAATGCCCCTGAGGTCATTATCAGCTGACCGAGGAAAGCCAGGTCCGGCAGTACTCGAAGGGCAAACTCAATGTTGGAAGGGGATTGGATGACTTGTGTTTCTTTCCGGGATCGAAAATCTCATTTTTCGAGTTTTCGGGTCGAAATGACCAAAATGCCCCTGTGGCGTTTTACCCTTTTGCAAGTGCCGGATGAACCCGAAACCTCTCCAGATGGTTTTAAAATATGTTTTTATGTTTTCTGTGGTCTCAGTTTTGGTCCCGGAGGTCCCGGGCAAAATAAGTGCAAAATTACGGTTTTGCCCGTAGTTTCGTATGTTTACACCTAATCACACGGTTAAGCGAAACCTAAGCAATATTAGGCTCTAATCGAAGGTTAATTAATTTCCATAATTAATCTAAGGTCAAAATAATTTAATAAGGATGATTAGAACCTAAAATTGCTTAGATAAACTTAAAACCCTATCTTTAAATTCAAAAACTTTGAATGTAGGAATCAATGAATAGTGTGCAAATAGTGCACAAATAGTGTTTTCTCTCTCTTTCCTTAAATCATGGGATTGTGTTACACATTGTTTATTCACAAATGAGTTTTAAATTCTCTAATGATGTAAGAGCATTCCTAATCTTGTCATAAAATTTCTAATACACATGCTTAGTTACCTAAACTTAAAGCTTAATTACTCCTAACCTTGTACCTAAACTAACCTACACTTAATCCTATCATTAACACCCAATTACATGGAAGATTTTTCCTCTCTCCTTGCTGCCCAAATCTGACCGAAAATCATCCCCCATTTTCATGAATTATTATATTTCAAACTTAAAGGAAAATCACCTCAAATCACCTCACTTGTCATGCCTTGTCATAATTTCAATCAAGCTTGTTTTTCCAAATGAATAACCAAGTAAAATAAATCATTCTCTTCAATTATTTGTGGCTGAAAAACTTCCAGCCATGTTGGTCTTCTAGAAGCCTAATTTCATCCACAATTTAAAGAAAAGATCACTCAAAAACCCATGCTTGAAGCCATACCTTATGTCATGAGCTCCATGCTTCAAACCATGCTTGTATGACACCATCAAAGAGATATTTTCTCTTTCTTACCATCAGCCATGCTTTCCATTCTCTCACCTATCACTTTGTTTTTCTATAAATAGGGAGCTTGTTTTAGCATTGGATGCACATTGAGCATTTGCTAAAGCTTAGAGTAGTCTTGCTAGTTTCTTTCTTTCTCTCTAGTCCCAAAGAGTTCTTTTCTTTTTCATCTTCATCTTTTTCATCTCTTTACTTCATCATCATCATCTCATAACCTTCACACATCACCCCATAACCTTGAATCACCATCAAACCTCTCAAATATTTCATCTCAAACACAACCTCACCTCAAACACAACTCTAACCTCCTTATCTCCCTTGGCCGAAAACATCAAGCCTTTTGGAGGAGCTCATCATCTTGTTTTCTTCTCTCAAAGTTCAAGCTCTTTGTCTTCACTCTAGGTAGGAGTGTTTCTTTGCATCTCATTTCCATGAAAAATGAGTTTTTCTCTAGCTACCTCTTGGAATTTCTTTTTAAAACTCTCTTGGTTTCCTTCTTGAGTTTTTGGCCTTCATGACCTTTAAACTCATACATGATGGCTTGATGATGGGGACCTCTAGATGATGACTATGTGTTCATCATAATGAGACCCCTAAAGCTTGAGTTTTCTTTAGTTTTTATTATTATGCTATGAAGTTCACTAAAGTTTTCAACTTAAGAAAATAAGAATGATTTCAAAAAGGAATATGGATTACTTTCTCTTGGCCTCATGATTTCGGCCATAATTCCTTTTCTTGAAAATATGGAGATTTCTTTTAGTTCCATTCTCTTGACTTGATGAGACTATGTTGGGGTTGTGAATATTGGTTCTTTAAAGTCTTGGACGAGCTCTAGTTATTAAACCAAAATGAACTTGCATTGATATTTAGATTATGCCTTGCATAGAATGATTTATTTTTATGTCATCACTAATGCTCTAAGACTAAAAAATGAACTTGTATATTCATATTTAATTTCCAAGCATTGCATTTCACGTTTATTATTCAAGTCATCACTTAAAATCCAAGATAATAACAAGTTGCATCTCATATTTATTTTAAGCTACTTACTTTTCAAGTTCTCACTTTATTTCCCTAATGAACAATAAAAATGAAGTGCATGGCATGTTTATGTTTTGTCATCACCTAAAGCTCTAGAGCTCAAAGATTTGTCCCAAGGTCTCAAATGAGAGTTAGACATGGAAAGCATTCTCTTAGAATGCCCACTTCGGCTATGTGAGATGAATGAACTTAGGATAAGTTTCATTTGATCACAAATGCCTATAAGCTATGCTTTATAATTTTTCTAAGTCTATGTGGATTCAAGGAACATATAGAACTAAGTTTTATGAATTTAGAACCTCTTGAAATAAATTCAACTTAGCTACTGCCCTTATAAATATCTTGATGATTTTAGATGTTAAAAATGTTTTCAAAAGAGTTTTGAAGGTTTTACAAAGGTTCCAAGAGAAACTAGTATCCTATGTGCTTTAAAAAGTATGTTTTATGCCTTTGTATGGAGAGTGTTGTTTCGATTCCGCCTTGCTATGATTGGCCACTGTATGAGCTGTTTTAACGATGATAACATGCTTATGTTTAAGTATGATCAATGGAAAAACTCATAAGTAAAAGATAAGAAAGGTTAGAAACTAGAAAAGAATTAATTTGAGAGTTATAGATCCCTTAATGTTAGAATTTTCTAGATTCTGTCCAGCAAGGTTTAGTAACGATAATCATGGTTCTAAATTAGTTTAAATGTGTAGAAATGACTCATAATTGGTTTAGGACTTGATCTTGGTTCCTTAGGAGCAAACCGAACTTAGAAAGGGTCATTGTCGTGACTCCTAGGTACCCGTAAAGTTGAAATTATGAATTCTGCACCTTTGAGATTGAGAGATATTCTTGACCATAGTATGAAGAGAGATATACTTAGTCATAACCTCCTAAGTGTAACATCCTAATTTTTAACCCAATACTCTAGAACATATTTAGGTTAATTGTAACGCCCCAATTTTTACTGTAATTTTTACTGTCATTAGAAATTACTCAATTACCGAATTACCGTAGGTAATTATTACATAAGATTTGAGGCCGAACAATCCTCAATAAAGGAATATAACATTAGAAGAGAGGTTAGGAACGATTCATGCGAGAGTTGCAAATCCCGAATTTCTGTACGTATAAAATGACCAAAATGCCCCTGAAGTTATTTTACTCAGAAAATGAGGATCGTGGGCCCCACCTATTCTCAAGGGGATATTTTGAGGATAATAAGGGATTGTTTGTGTTCTGTGTGTTAATAGAGCAGAAGGATCTCAATTTTGAGTTCCGACGCGCGAAATGACCAACACGCCTCAAGGTCGCTTTAACTCCGATGTGTGCCGACCGAGCCCGAACCTCACTAAAATGTTTTAAAATGTGTTTTTAAGCCATGATTAACCATTGGTTAAGCTCGGGTGGCCTCGGGCAATTTTAAGTGAAAGTACGATTTTGCCCCTGCTTTTTGGGCGCTTTAACTTCGGGATTTTTGATTCAGATACCAAACCTAAGCAATATTAGGCTCAAATTAAAGCTTATTAAATTCTAAATATTAATCTAGAGTCAAAATTATGTATTTAGATTGATTAGAACCCAAAATTGCTCAAAAACACCCAAATTGCTTACTAATTCACTTAAACCCTTAACCGTAAATTCTCTAAATTACATGAATACCTTGCCTACACCTAAATAATGCATGGAACACACAAATTTCACTTCTTTGGGCTGTAATGGACGAAATTATTGATGCCATTATGCAGCTGAATTATTGCCAAAAGTTGCACTAAAACAAAATGCCAAAATGTCACCATAAGAGACATAATTCCTTAATTTCATACAACTTTGTCTAAAATGATTTTTCCTCCCTTATTTCTCCTGCAAAATTCCGTCCACTACCTCATCATTTTGGCCAATTAGAAGCCTCAAAATCTTCTATAAATAGGCTTGCTTGAGTGGTCTTGGAATGCTTGGTTCATAACTAGTTTTTAGGAGCACCAAAAACTTTCTTTCTTCCTCCTCTTTGGCTGAATTCTTTCTTCAATTTTTCAAAGAGATTTTGTTTCATTTCACTTCAAGAAACCAAGTTCTCTTCCTCTTCTTCAACTCAGATTAGGTAGGGAGTAGTTTCTAAATTTATTTCTATGCTTTGAGGAGTTGTGTTTTTAGCTCAAAATGATGAAATTATGAACTTGCCTTAGCTTTTCATTTTGGTTTTCCTCTTCAATTTTTCTTTAACCAATTCAACCATATGGCCTAGGTGGAACTAAGATGATGGCTTGATGATGAGGACCTTGAGGGTGGGTTGTAAATCCATCACAAGTTAGGCCTCTAAAGCTTGGAAATTCCACTTGATGCAAAACTTTAAAGAATAATGCTTTATGATGCTAAAACAAAGATTTTTAGTTTAGAACTTGAAAGATGTATTTTTCCTTTTATGTTTTATTTCTTGTTAAGATATGTATTGGGTTGAATTTATAATTCTTTTAAAGTCTTGAAGGAGCTCTAGTAAAGAAACAAAATGAATTTGCATCCATGATTAAGTTTATGCTTTGCATAACCATGTTTACCTTCTATGTCATCACTAAATTTTCAAGAATGAATAAATGAACTTGCATTTCTCATGTTTAAATTCCAAGCTTGTATCTCATGTTTATGTTTCAAGTCATCACTTAATCTTTCAAGATAATAAAGAGGTTGCATCTCATATTTAATTTATGCTCTCACTATATTTTATAATGGCTAAAAGAATCAACGCATGACATGTTTATTTTATGCCATCACCTAAAGATCCTAGAGCTCAAAGACTTGCCCATGTATCACAAGCAAAGAAATATGATTATTGGAGTTAAAGAATTTATTCTTTAAAAAGTCTTGAGATTGGAGCTAAAAAGATGTAATAATAATATTCTCTTCTCCTCTCTTTGGTCTGTATGCGGACTACCGCCGCTCAGGTTTCTTAATATTCTCTTCTCCTCTATCGTCCTGTATGGACTACACCGCTCGGTTTCTTGTATCATGTTTATATTTCAAGTTCTTGCATCATGTTTAATTTTCAAGTCATCACCTTAAATCTTAAAGATAAAGAAATGGAATTGCATATCATGTTTATAATTCCAAGCTATCACCTTATAAAGATAAGATTAAAATAAGGTTGCATAGCATGTTTATAATTCTAAGATGTCACCTAAATCTCTAAAGCTCAAGACTTACTCCTTTTATCTTAAGTGAGAATTTTAATTGTGAAGATCCTCCCAAATTTGACAAAAGAACTAGTTTCTAAATGAGTTTTAAGGCTTTGCAAGGATTTTACGGGATACTAGTATTTTATATGCACTTAAAATATGTTTCTATGTAATTGCATGAGGTTCATGATTCCGCCACTGATCTGAGTTTAGTATCAATGTGTGATAATGATTTGATATGATTGAAGTTGTGATAATTATGGTTTATTGTTAAGAGAATGATTCATAATTGGTTTAGCAACTAATTAGTTCTATAATTGATAATTCTATGTAAGGATTGGATGCTTATTAAGTACTTGATATCATTGAATGATTTCCTGGCTTGCATGTTATAGTTGCTGTTGCAAATAATGAGAATGCTTGTACATGAAATGTTCTTTATTATGTAAAATTTACCTTTGTTGCTAGAAGAAAGTGTATCATTGTAAAAGTGTAATTTGGAAAGGTTTTCGCTAAGGAAAGACTTGGTATTTAAGCGTGTCCATTGTGACCCACCCCTCTTCCTGGGAATCTCCCATATGCATGATTACAGTTGATATATATTATTCTAGCTTAAGACTATAAATGAGAAAATGTTATGATGTTTATGAATTGTATTATGATATAACATGCAAAGATTTAATGATGACTTAAACTTATAAGAAAATGATCCTTTGGAACCATCAGACTATAGGTGGTGAAAAGGTGATTTTAGCCCCCTAACCCGTTCTCTCAAAAGGGTAGAGTCGGGACTTTAGCTTATCAAAGGGATAAGTATATGCTAGTGACGACTAGTAAAGTATGAGCTCATAACCTAAATTACTCCCAAAAGGGTGGAGTATAGGGTGGCCCAAGGAAAATAATGATGATGATAAGATTTTAAGTCATCAAAGGCACTAAAGGAATGAAATATGTGCACTGTGTCCATGTGTAGCTAATATTATATGACGTTCTTTTATGCATGTTATTTTGATAATGATGATGAGGAATATGATGTAATGATAAAGGAAATGTTCATTGTAAATATGACATGTTAAGAATAAGATGCATTATAAGACGCATGATTAAAAATTGACGAACCTCGGTTAAGTATTTGTCCGAACTTAAAATGAATCTTTGCATACTCACTATTTTAGAATAATCCCGAGGTTCCTGGGGACTTTGATGATGACATCAGAGAAGGAGGTACCTTACTGAGAATTCTTTAGCAAGATTCTCACTCCATTTTCTTTATTTCCGTCATTGTCTCCAGATTCAAATGGCGACATTCGTCCTGTTCGTTGATACCCCTACTTGGGAATTCCACTATGATCCGGTGCATCGCTCGTATCATTTTGAAGGGAGGTGCGATTCGTGTTTTTATTTACATAGGTCGCCCATTTGCACATCCTGTCCCTAGTTATCGATTTTCTCCTACTTCTCCCTATGGCGATGAAATGGTTTTCGAACATGCACGTCCACTTGATGAAAGGATGTTACGTTCTTATCCCGCTTCATCTGCTGACCATGGATTTCCAGAGTATGTTCCCGAGACGAGATATTCTGAAACTGATCCTTCAGAGGACACTCCTACTCATGTATATTCTGAGAGCTCGCTCCTACTCCCACACGCAAGAGAGGGTAGTGAGGAAACAATTGTTCAGCCGAGGTTAGCGAGAAGGCCGCCCATGCGACCCTCACTGGTGCATCTCGTGTGTCCTGTCCCGAGGAGCTCATCGATGGATCGGATTTATTCCCCATTTCGGACAAAGTGGCCATAGAAGGTTCTTAGTAGATTTATGTGTGATCATGCACCCTAGTTTTAGGATAACCTTCCCGGCTTTTGGAGTTATCTAGTTTAGCGGCATGTATTTCCTTAAGTATATTTTCTTTTATGGGTTTGCATAAGATAATGATGTATGAACATAACCCACCCTTTGAGTGAGGTTATTGTATGTAAATATATGCTATAATGTGCTTATGGATGTTATATGATGGAGCCTAAGTGATATGATGTGATATATTCTTAAACGTCTTATTATACCCCGCTTACTCGTTCACGTTGTACTCGGCTCACGTTTTCAATTATGTGTTTAAAAAAAAAATGGCTCGTAATTTCACTAAGTATTTTCAAATTATGAAGAAAGAACCAAAGCAAGGAGTAAAGTCTAGTCATTAATCAGATTCAACCTAGGTGTATCTGGTTAATTACTAGGGTGTTTCATTAATCATTAGTCTGTTACTTCATAGTTCTCATTTAACTTTGAATTACTTAGCGGAAAATACGGGTAATTTTTTTTTTTTGAAAAACAAAGTGAGAGCCGCGTGATGCGATAAGCGGTACACCATGTAAAGTAAACAAATGTCTCACAACATCATAACATAAGACACACCATGAGTAACACTGAAGATCATCTCATATATATATAATTTGCCCACTTATAAGTGCGGGACTTAGTTTAGTACAGGGGGAATGCATAAAAGAAAATACAACATAAAACATGAACATAATCCACTCCCCTACCCAAGTGCACCTAATAGGATAACCTCTAAACAAAAGAAGGTTTATCCCCATCTAAGTGGTGTGTTCTCTAACCGGGTACTCCATCGGTCCATCATCACCTCCTACTGACGTCCGTCTCGTGAACGAGGCAAGTATCCGGGAAACTGTGTGAGCTCCTCGGGCGTAAAGAGGCAGAACGGGGATCGAGGGTGACCCCCGCGGTGTGGCCGCATCTCCGGTCGTCGTGCAAGACGAGGCTGAGTCACGGTATCCTCACTGCCCTCCCTCATCAATGGTGGAGAGGGGGCAGAGCTCTCGCTATACGGATGAGTAGGCGGGTCCTCGGACGGGTCGGTCTCCGAGAAGTAGGTCCGGGGCACGTAATCGGGATAGTCTCGCATGGCCAAGGAGGCGGTGTGCATGCGGAGCACTCTCTCGTCATGCGTACGCGCACGCTCAAAAACCCACTCGTCGTCGCCATAGGGTGCAGTCGGGGAGAAGCGATGGGTGTGCACGGATGAGCGAAGCGGGCGCCCTACGAACATGAAAACCTGCACTGCACCGCCTCAAAATGGTATGACCCGTGAGCCGGGTCATAGTGCACCTCCCATGTCGGGTGTCCACGAACACTACTGAACGCCGCCATCTGAAGACGTGACGGAAAGAAAGAGATAGAGGGAGTGAGAATCTTGCTAAAGAATCTCAATAGGGCCTCCTACTACCTAGGTGTCATCATCTACGTCCTCAGGAACCTTGGGTTTATTTATTCAAAGTGACTGAGCATGTATTAGGTTCATTTTAAACTTTAAAATATATTTTAGCCAAGGTCCATTCATTTTAGGATGATCTTAATGTCATGGATGCAACATATTAGAAAATGTATGCATGGCACTACCTAATGCACATACATAAAACATAACATCAAGCATCATCATTCTTGGTGGCATAAAGTGGCAATAGTAACATTCATATGGGACAAAACTTAGTGACATAATCATAATCATGAAACTTCTCTTCCTCATGGGCCACCCTAAAAGACAATCGAACTGGGGGTGCTCGGCCGAACCGGTGTCACCCAGAACGTGTCATACCTCTAGGTTATGAGCTCATACCTTAACTAGTCGTCACTAGTTCTTACTTACCACTTAACGATAAGCGTATCATAAATCATAAATCCCGACTATCTGAGTACGGGTTAGGGGGCAAACCTCTTAGGGGTGCTCGGCCGAACCGGTGTCACCTAACAGTATAAAATGGTACCGATGTCACATGAGTTCTATGGAGGTGCTCGGCCGAACCGGTGTCATCCTAGAACCCATCTTAGTACCTTAATTTTCAAAATCTCTTTAAGTCCCCAAATTTGTCAGAAATTCGGCGGCACAACGGTCATTACACCGAATTTCCTTCCAAATTTGCTTTATGCCACTTAAACATATAGTCTCATAAATTCCTCATATGAATAACATCATCATCATTAGCATACTTCATGCATCATCATAAAACATCCAAACGCTTACCCTTACGGTAGCTTATGCTTTGACCCTTACGGGTCTTAATCTTGAGATATAGTTCTCTACATCCGTCGCTCATATTTTAAGCACCTAAGGCTCATAATTAAACATCATTCATAATCCTCTCATTTTACTTTTAAATCTGAATAGCATAGGGTGGAAATCCTAACATGTGAATACGGGGTTCTAGAACTTACGTTTTAGACCCTTTCTTGGTTCCGTTACTAAGGCTATATATTAAATCTAAATCAATTATGAGGCATTCCTATGCTTAAGGACTAATTATTAATCATGTTTACCATGTTGTAAGGGTGCTGGACAGAATCCAGAAAATTAAATGTTCTAAGAGTTCTACATTTGCATTTTTACGGTTTTCTAGTTACTAGTTTCCCCATAGGTGCTAGAATTCAATTCTAACTCAAATGATACCAAGTTTTTCATGTCTAAACAATCTAAATCTGATTATGTCCCCATTAAAACAGTTTGGAAAAGTTCCATAAACAAATGGGTCAAAACTATGTTAAATTCTAGCTTTACGGTATTTCTAGTTAGCTAGTTTCTTACCTATCATGCATAGGATCGCTTCTACATCATCATATGATATTTTCACACATTCCAACACATCAAAACATCATCATACAACATCAAACTCATCACATCAGAACCGAAAACATCTAACTTAAATGAGGGAGTTAAATTGACATTTCTAGGTACATAAGTTAACTAGTTTCTCTTGAAATCAATTTAGAACTTCTAAAACTCTTTGCAAAACACTTTAATTCATCAAAAGGCTAAGAGAAGCCTTAGGTCACTGACCAAAACATATTCCATCCCCTAAAAGATAATAAAATCACAACTTGTGATGACATAACCTTATAAAGATTTGTAAAGCTTTAAGGAAAACTTAAAACATAGACTATTGGTCCTAGTAGCTAGATGAAAACTCATTGCAAGTCCATCATCACTACTTTGCCGAAATTATGCATTCAAGGAATACATTCACATTTAACTTTATCTTGGAATGAAATGGGCAAGTCTTTGAGCTCTAGGTTCTTAAGTTATGACATAAACTAAATGTGCTCATGCTTTTCGTTTTTAATCTTGCTTACAAAGTAAAGTGATGACTTAAAATTAAATATGCGAGGCATAACTTAAACGTGCAAGCTCGAAAGTAAATATGCGAGGCATAAACTTAAACGTGCAAGCTTGAAGGTAAATATGCATGGTTCAATTCTTTATTTTAGTGCTCTTGGCCCAACAACAATCGACTTTAAGGCCGAAATAGATAGGCATTCGAGGAATTAATTAAGTGATAATGCAAGTTCAATTCTTTATTTTAGTGCTCTAGGCCCAACAACAATCGACTTTAAGACCGAAATAGAAAGGCTTCGAGAATTAAATTAAGTGACGATACAAGTTCCATTTTAATCTTTATGTTCTTAGGTGATAGCTAGAAAGCAAAGATGCATAGCAAGAATGTAAATATGGATGTAAGCATAAAATAAATTATGCAAGTTCATTTTATCTTTCTAGAACTCTTAACAAGACTTTAAAGGAATTTAAACCATAACCCAAACTCATCCAAACAAGGTAAAGTCAAGCTTAGAGTTCTTTAAAACTTAACATAATATTTTTAGGAAATCAAACCATGAAGCTTAGAAAAATTTAAGGAAATGGCCGAAATCTTCAAGAAGAAAAAGGAACATTTTAAAACTCTAGAGTTCATAATCTTGGTGATATATTAACACCAACATCATGAGTCCTCATCATTGAGTTCATAGAGCCATTTAAAACCATCATCAAAGCTAAAGTTCTTAAAAGTTCAAGAAAAGAAAAACTAAAAACATTTTTGCTCAAGAACAAAGATCAAGCTCTAGAGTTTGTTTCAAGTGATGAATATCATCATGAAACTCTCATCATCAAGCTCTCATTCCTTTGTTCTCCAAGGCCTATGGCCGAAAATAAAAAGGAAAAAAAAAGAGTGGAAATGAAGTTCTAAAGAGAAACAAGAGAAACTATGAACATCAAGCTTGAAACAAGAACTTTAAAGAAAAGAATACATGAAAGAAAATCCCTACTTGGTGTGATGAACTTGAAGATGGAAGAAGATGATGAAGAACTCCAAGAACTTGAAGAACACAAAAACTTTGAGAGAAAAAGAAAAGCTTTGAGTGTTTCCTAAACTTAGCAAATGATCTAAAAGTGGGGCAAGCTCCTCAAGGCATTCTATTTATAGAGAAATGAAACAAATGGAGGGCGCTCATGGAGGAAGAGGTTTCGGCCATGAGGGTGCAGATTGGAGGCTTTCCATGAGTTCCATGAGGTGAGATAATGTGTTCTTGAGGTATGGTGAGGTATGGTTCAAAGCATGGTGAGGTATGGCTCAAGGTATGGCTCAAGCATGGCTCTTTGAGTGAGAAAACAATTTAATATGTGTGGTAATTAGAGAGTGATGGCCGAATATGCATCAGCCCATGGGGGAGGTTTCTTTGCATTTTAATTGTGGTTTAGAGTTGTGTTTAGGTGTATCTTTGATTATGCTTAAGATTAGGAATTTGTAAGAAAGTGTTTAGGTAAGGTAAATGGGTAATTAAGGTGGTCTAGACATAATTAAGGAGTGGTCTTGCACCATTAGTGAGTTAAATCCTCAATTTAGAGTCTAAACAACTCTAGACACATTTCCTTGATTTAAGGAATTGGAGAGAGAAAACACTATTCAAGATTCCAAGACTAGGAGTCTTGAGTTCTAAAAAGGGATTTAAGTTTAATCTAAGCAATTTTAGGTTCTAATTAACTTTAATAAATTATTTTGACTCTAGATTAATTAGGGAAATAAATTAATCTTCGTTTAGAGCCTAATATTGCTTAGGTTTGCTTAATTACGTCATTAAGCTTAAAAACACTATTCTAGGGGTAAAATCGTAATTTTGCACTAAAACTGCCCGGGACCACCGGGACTTGAACAGAGACCTCTAGACACATGAAAACATGTTTTTAAACCTCTGGGGAAAGTTCCGGGCTCAAACGGCACCTTTACCCGCGTAAAAACGCTATAGGGGTATTTTGGTCATTTTGACCCGAAACTGCGGAAAACGAAATTTTCGCTTCCGAAAGCATTCAAGGGCCATTTAATCCCCTTCAAACATTGAGTTGACCCTTCGAGGACGACCGAGTTGGTTACCCTCGAGTTCGGGTCAGGAAATGACCTCAGGGGCATTTTGGTCATTTCCCTCGGACAGAAAAATCGGGGTGTTACACTAAGTACCCGAGAGGTTAGCTTTGAATGATTCATAACTTAGACTGTGAGTTAAAGACCATAGCGGTCAATGCATAAGACATTAAGAGTATGAGAATGATATTTATATGATACTAAGGTATGTTAAGATGTTTTACGATGATGCATGTTATGTGAAGGATGATGACGTTATTCATATGAGGAATTCATGAGGATATATGTTTATGTGGCATAAAACAAATTTGGAAGAAATTCGGCGTGATGCCATCGTGCCGCCGAATTTCCGACAAATTTGGGGACTTAAAGATTTTGAAAATTAAGGTACTAAGATGGGTTCTAGGATGACACCGGTTTGGCCGAGCACCTCCATAGAACTCATGTGACATCGGTACCCTTTTTTTTTTACTCTTAGGTGACACCGGTTCGGCCGAGCACCCCTAAGAGATTTGCCCCCTAACCCGTACTCAGATAGTCAGGATTTATGATTTTATGATACGCTTATCATTAAATGGTAAGTAAGAACTAGTGACGACTAGTTAAGGTATGAGCTCATAACCTAGAGATGTGACACGTTCTGGGTGACACCGGTTCAGCCGAGCACCCCCAGTTCGACTGTCTTTTAGGGTGGCCCATAAGGAAGAGAAGTTTTATGATTATGATTATGTCACTAAGTTTGTCCCATATGAATGTGTTCTAATTGCCACTTAATACCACTAAGTATGATGATGATTGATGTATGTGCATTAAGTAGCGCCACGCATACATTCTTTATTATGTTGCATTCATGACATTAAAATCATCCTAAAATGAATGGACCTTGGCTAAAATACACTTTAGAACTTAAAATGAACTTGATATATGCTCACTTGTCTTTATGAAATAAACCCAAGTTTCCTGGGGATGTGAATGATGTAACCCTAGGATAGGAGACTCCTACTGAGATTCTTTACTAAGAATTCTCACTTCTCTCTCTCTTCTCCCGTCACATCTTCAGAGAGCGATGGCGATGTTCGTTGACTTCATTGACACGCCAGCCAGGGAGGTGCACTACACCCCGGTGGAGCTTTTGAGTACACAAGCGTTGCAAGGATATTCCCTTCGGCTGTATCTTTTGGGAGGGGTGGTGGATTTATACTCGTAGCTTACTAGAAGGGTAGCATTTTGGATTTTTATTGTAGTCGCACCCTACACTTGTGTTTCTTGTTGTATTTTATTTCTTCTTTATCACAAGCTCTGCCTGTACCTATGCGGGCATGACTACCTATGTACTCTAAATATATTATTAATGAAATGTTTCTCTTGTTATGATGATTTCTGCTCCACCATTATATGTTTTCCTTTTTGAGTTCTCTCTATGAGTGTTAATCATGTCTCACGTTTCTGTTATTCGAATAGTTAAGTTCGCGGCTCTCACTTTGTTTTATACTTTCAAAAAAAAAAATTTTTACCATAATTTCCGCTAAATATTTTTAAGAAAAGGATGAGACTATGAGGTAATAGCCTAATGTATAACCTAATGTGTTCTAGAAAGTTAGGTTAAAATTAGGGTGTTACAAATAGGATGCCTATACTTTATCGTGATGTTATTGATGACCCTACAACCAGTGCACATCCTCCAAATTTCATGTTTCTTAGGCACTAGAATGACTGGAACTGCACATAGACTAAAACTTTGCATCAAATCTTCTACTTTGCATCAAATCTTCTACTTGCTTTTGAATTTCATTTGTCTCTTGGAGATTACTCCTATAAGCTGGCCTATTAGGCAATGAAGCTCTTGGAATGAGATGAATTTGATGTTCTATGCCTTGTATAAGGGGTAGACCGTGAGGTACCTCATTGGGAAATGTATCAAATTCCTACAACAAAGAAGAAACTTCACAAGGAAGAGAGTTAATAGCACCTGCATCATTTAATTTACTTTCTTTACTAAAAAAAGCATTGGCTTTTTCATGAGCATTGCCTTTGTCACCTTTTTTTTTCCTTTAATAAATGGATTTTGCAATTTTCCCTCTGTTTTTTCTTTTTCTTTTCACTTCCCTTTTTTGTTTTTCTTTTCGCTCTCTTTTTCTTTTCTTTCCCGTTGTGTTTTATCTCTCATTTTGGATTGATCTTCACTAACCTTTCTTGGAGACAATAGGGCAAGAATATTCTTGCGGTCTTTATGTAGAAATGAAAATTTATTTGTGTACCCATTATGCAAAGCTCTCTTATCATACTGTCAAGGTCTACCAAGAAGTAAATGACAAACTTCCATAGGCATTACACCATACAAAACTGTGTCATCATACTTCCCTATGGAGAATTCTACCTCCACTTGCTTACTTACAGTCATTTCACCATCCTCGCTAAGCCATTGAAGCTTGTATGGCTGTGGGTGAGGTTTAGTCCCCAATCCTAATTTGGATACCACTCTAGCACTTGGATAATATACCTTGTGTAGAAAATTGTTTCCCTTTGGCTATCGTCCAAGTCCTTTGGTTGGCTTCCTAACAACCTTATCACAATGAATAAATCTCCTTCGAATGTAATTTCCTCATCATACTTTTCCTCACTTTGTGGGGCAGATTCTGAGGATGATTCACTATTGATTTCTTCATCCTCCTTAAGTTATGTGACCTCTCCCCAAACACTTACAACATTTTTTCTCACCACTCCTTGTCTTTTTAGGGGTCTCATTGGACTTGAATTGAGTCCTGTGAGGTGTAGCCTTGGTATTGTTAGAAGAAGTACCCCCTCCTTCTTATTTCTTTCCTTCCAATTTCCAGAATTGAAATTAGAAGAACTCCTCCTCATTGTACCTTTTCTTTTAAGTTGCTGCTCCACTTTGGTAGCTTGAAGTACCAAGTCCTCCAACTCCACATAATTTTGTAGCTCAACTACTTCTCTAATATCATTATTCAGCCTATTTAGAAAACCTACCATTGTAGCCTCTGTTAGCTCCAAAACCCTTCAAAAAGCATAAATGCCAAACATTTTGAATGATAACATGTGTAAAAATATTTGATCTCATTTAAAAAGATTTGGAACTCAATGAAAGTGAAAAATAAATCTTGAAATGAAGTTTTATGCTAAATGTATAAAAGAAAATTCACAAGAACAAGAAAACAAGACTCAGATCTTTAGAAAGTACAATTCAAATGAAGATTTCAATCCACCTCTGAAGCAAAGTATGGTTATCATCTTCAATCATCATGATCATAAACATATCATTCACAACAAGCTCTGATTGAAGCATAGAAGATCAAAGAGATGTCCAAAAATTAAGATGGCACTTCAGAAAGCACGTTTCACTATAAATGGTGCACTTTATAGGAATGAGAGGGAAATTTGAAATTCAAATTTAAAGTCAAATCCAATCAAGGGCTGATGTGATATCTCTTCTGTCAACTTGGTCAACTGACCTAGATTCTAGAAGGAAAAGTTCATAAACCTCATTCAACAAGTAAAAAAGCAGTTTCTGAAGGTGGACTCAAAAACCTCTATTACATAACCACTTTTGAAATTGCTCTGACACGCTGAGCTACTCCTCTAGACTTCATTTCCAAGACACAAAAAGAAGATTAACACGTGTCACTAGGAAAATAGATCGAGGGCAACAATCATAAACGAAGATCAAGTATAAAAGGAGATGTTGTGCTTATAGCAAAGAGACTTTTGCTCATTACATGTGTTGAATTGCTGAAGAAATTCCTTCTCATCTTCTATAAAACTATTATAGCTTGTAATCAGTTTCATCCTTGTAAAAATCTTCTTTCTACGTTCTTATTAGACAACATCATTCTTCCTAGGAAGAATAGATAGAAATAAGTCATTTAAGTTTTCAGCTTTGATATTGTTTATCCTAAGAAAACTTGAGTATTTGTTAGTTTGAGTAATACAACCCAAACACAATCCTTTGTAACCCGATCAGGTAGTGATTGCTGTGAGTTAGCTTGGAGAGGTTAAGTAAAGACTACTTGAGTATAACAGTAGAGTGAGTTACTGGTCATTGAGTTAGCTTGAAGAAGCTAAGTAAAGACTATTTGTAAGTTACAGTAGAGTGAGCTATTAGTCGCTGGATAAAGCTTGAGAAGACTATTATAAAGACTGTCTAACTTTCTTGACTTGAGTAAGGGTTTTAATAGAACTCAATGGTGGTTGAGAACTAGATGTAGGTAGGTTGGTCAAATCAGTATAAAAACTCTATTTTATTTATTGCCTCATGCCTATTGTATTGTGATTTTTGGAAAACCTTTTTCAACCCATTTTTCAACCCATGTTTAGAAAGTTACTTTCTGACATAAACTAACATTATTTCCACTACACTTCAAGTTCATACTTGATAGTACTTGTTTAAGTCTTTTAGAAATGAAAAAGGAAAGAAAAGTCCAAGCACGATTCAACCCCTCTTCTCGTGTACTTTTCAACCTACAATTGGTATCAGAGCTTAGGCCTTTAAGGGGTTGAGCAATCTAACGATTGTAGAGGTTAAAGATCTTGAGGACATATGGTACAAATATTCATATTGTAAAAAGACACTCCATAAATAGACCATCACTCTTTGATGGTGGAGAATACGCATATTGGAGAGATAGAATGAAGTTGTTTGTCAATTCACAAGTCTTGACTTGTGGGAGATTATTCAAGAAGGAGATTACATTCCAATGGAAGAGATTTCTAAAACTGAAGATGCACTTTCCACCTCCAGAAAAGTCCCCAGGAGTAGGTGGACAGAGCAACATAAAGCTAGAGTTCAGTTGAACTCCAAGGCTAAGTACCTACTCATATATGCACTAGGCAAAGCTAAATATGATAAAATCATTGCCTGTGACATGGCTAAGGAAATCTGGGACAAACTTCATATGTTGCACGAAGGTATTGATCAAGTCTAGCAGACAAATATCAATATGTTGATTCATCAATATGAAATGTTTAAAATGACTGATGTAACACCCTAACTTTCAACACAATACGCCTAGGACGCATAATGATTAATCGTTAGTTGTTACTCTTTCGTCTCAGAATTTTACTTGATTTTAAACTTTGAAAATAAGTCTATGGAAAATATGACCTATTTTTTTTTGAAAGATGAAACCATAAGCTGTTCGTGCATAAGTTATAGCATATAAATATTCATCGCATAATACTTAATATTAGTACAAATCATTGGCATATTCTTAACCATCCATCACATAGCACACATGCAAATCATAACAGAGTATAACATTGACTTTAAATTCATGTCAAATAATAATAATAATAATAATAATAATATAGAAATATTCCACAAGCATAATACTATCATTATTATACTGAGCCCACCTATAAAGGTTGAGCATACATTAATTCAAAAGCTAAGCATAACTATGACGTAGCTAAACCCCTGGTAAACTAAGTTATAAGCATGTACTAAGACAAGACAACTCCTAAGTGCTGTAAACATGAAGGACTATATCTCCACTTTCGTCACGCCACTATGATCTAGACCGTAGTGCAACTCCTACACTGGCATCTCAAAGAAGTCCGCGGACATCGCCATTAACATTGTCTGAAGACGAAGATGGAAAGAAAGAGAATGAGTAAGAAACTTATATAAAAATCTCAGTAAGGTTTCCATCTCCACGCACATGTCATCATCACTGTCCCTATGAACCTCTGGTTTCATTATAAAAATGGTGGACATAAATAAGGTTCATTTATTATGTTTCAAATACTATTAGCCCAGACTCGTATCTTTTAGCATGAATCTTAATGTCACGGATGCAACAGGTTTCTCATGTATGCATGGCAATGCCTCCAATGCATTAGTAACATGTGCAAGTAACATAAGCATGCTCACGACATGAATTTGTACACATTCAAATCCAAAACACAAGATAAGGCTAAGCATATAAGCAAAAGTTCAGCTAAAGAGTTAAAATCACCTAGCCACAACACATGAGTAAGCACACCAATATACATCTTTTACTCTCTTAGGTGACTTGGCATTCAAATCATGTGATTAAGTGACCAATAAATGAATGCATGATAAGACAAACATGATGAGTCATATAACATTTAGCATGCATGGGAAGGCAAGAGAATCCATGATAATTTACTTTCTCATAATTGAATTCTCAAGTTCCTTTCTTAACAATCACCCTCTTATGTCATCACCCTAAACAACCATCTCACATTCCTTGATGATTTTTCAATCATCACCAAAACTTCACCTCACCGATTGCCTAAGATGAGCTCAACCTAACTAGTCGTCGCTAGATTTAATATAAGGTAATAAAGGAGGAAACACATCACTTCCTGGCCTTAACTTAACTTTCTTATTATGAACATGCAACTTACTTGGATCACTTTTCATAACCTTTGATTCGGAGAGTATAAAGGATCACTTTATTGGATCACCTCTCATAACCTTTAATTCAGGGAGTTTAGAGGATCATTTTCATGTGTTTTATGCCGCCTTAACCTTAGCATGTTATCTAGATATGCAAATATATGAACATGTCATAACTTATCATTTAACATTTCATACTTGTGAAACTCTCAGGTTAGGCACCTCAATTATTCAAGCATAATCATAACATGCCACAATTCATCATGTAATTGATCACATAAGCATGCATCACATTCATTGTATTTATCCATAAGCATGTCCTCAATCAATATCTTATAACAATAAACTTGCTCCTACCCATTATATCGGAATTCAAGGACCAGACACAGCTAATGTGTATGCTATGCTCAACAGGATATATACAACATGCTAGAGATCATCATTTATATAATCCAAAGATCAAGCATGCAAAATCATCAATTCATGTTTTTTGGAGTAGAAACACACTTATTTACACATCTCTGGGTCTGGTAATCAATTACATGAGTTGATGTTCAATTACATAGTTCAAATTCACAAAACAGACATGGTCAAGCTACTAGTAATTGATTACATAGGCTGTGTAATCGATTATCAGTGTCAAAATTTCGAAATTGAGTTGATTAACTTGCTGGTAATCAATTACATAAGCTGTGTAATTGATTACCAGTGTGAAAAACACATTCTGTGCATCCAAAAACATCTTGGTGATTGATTACAGGGTATGGTAATTGATTAACAGAGTCAAAAACTCATTTCTGGGCACTAAAAAGATCCTGGTAATCGATTACCAGAAACTCTAGAAGTTGAAAAACTAAAGTTTTGACACCTTTCAAGTTGTTCTTTCATTCTAAAACCATTTTAAACATCATTCCAACATTTCCTTTGAAATCATACTAACATTTTCCCAATTCAAAACAAACTTTTCATTAATAGGTTTCTAATCACTTAGAATCACATTGTTTTAGAGTCACATTTTTACTCTTGAGTTCCTAAATCTTTCAAAAGTTCGTGTGTGTCATAGAAAAAAGATTCAAGCCTCAAAATAAAATAAAGCCAACTTTAAAACCCAAATCCTCTTATGGCCGAAATATATGTATATATCAAGAGGTATCCATAATCAAAATTTCCATTGAAGATGAAAGAGGCAAGTCTTGAGCTTTGGAGATTTAAGTAATGGCTAGAATCATAAACATGCTATGCAAGTCTCATTTTATTCTTTATCATTATAAGGTGAGAACTTGAAAAAATAAATATGACGTAGAAGACTTGAAATATAAACATGAGAATGCAAGTTCCTTTTAGGTCTTTAAGGCTTAAGTGATAATTTGAAATATAAACATGCAAGACTTGAAATATAAACATGATATACAAGTCCATTTTCTTATCTTTAAGATTCAAGGTGATAACTTGGAATATAAACATGATATGCAAGGCTTGAAATTTCAACATGAAATGCAAGAGCTTGAAAAGTAAACATGAATGCAATCGTTTTTTACATCTCATTAGGCTCCAATACTCAAGACTCTTTTTAAAGAATCAAAACTCTTTAACCCCAATCAATCTTACAAAACAAAAGTGAGCTTTAGAGTCCATCAACACTATGGTTCCAAGAACCTCATTTCTTGGACTCACCATCAAGCTCAAATAAAAACAACCAAAGAAAACCAACAACATTCCATTTCTCATATTCTTTTGAAAACTAAAAATCAAGCCTTGAGCTCTAGAGGTCAAACAAATGATGGTAACACAACCAATATCAAAACCCTCATCATCAAGCTATGGTCTTGACCATTCAATCCAATATCAAGGCCAAAAATACAAGAAAGAAAAAGAGGACGAACTTGACCATTTCTCAATCATCAAACTGAAAATGTAAACAAAGAAAAAGGAGAATAACTCAAAATAAAAATCCCTACCAAGTGTGTTTTCTTTTTGCAAGAAGAAGCTTGATCTTTTGCAAGGAAATGAGAAGAGCAAATCTTCTCTTGGAATAGAGGTAGATTTGGCCAAGAGGGAACAAATGGGAAGACGGGTTTTTGTGTTGGTTTGATGTATAGAAATGAAAGCCTATGTGTTCTAGGGAAGATCTATGGTGGTGGTGTGTTGGTTTGATGTTTAAAGCTTGATTGAAGAACAAAAATGGAGGTTCTTGAAGGTGAAGGAGAGGAGGAAGAAGAGAGCTTGAGATGGAGAGAATAAGAGCATTTTTTTGATAACTTGGTGAACCAGTTGTGACCAAAAAAGTTGGTGGTAAGAATGAGAGTTTTTACAAGTGTATGAGTCTTTAAAATTCAAAATATGAGAGAGAATTTGGGGGAGGGAGGCTGACATGTGGGGCTTTTTGGGGGGAAATTTTCATCTGTCATGTGTGCTAGGACATGGATTAGAGATAGATTTGATTAGGTAAAGGGTTAGGGATTGGTAATTAGGTGTTTATGTTAGTAACCAAGTGTTTAAGGCTTTCAAGACATGATCAAGGAGTGGTGTTACACACTTAGTTTAGTTAAACTCAATTAGTTTGAAATTCAAATGCCAACATGTCTCCTAAATTTAAAGGAAAGAAGGAGAGAGAAATACTTTTTTAGTTTTTCACTTTATGTCACATGAGTTCTTTTGAAAAAGAAAGGAATAAATCTTTTCTTCAGCAAACTTGGACCTTAATTAACCTCAATTAATTATTTTGACTCAAAATTAATAAATAAAATTAATTTATCTTTAATTAGAGCCTAATATTAACTATATTTTCTTAATTACTTAATTAGGCTCATTTAGCACAAACTAGAGGGAAAAAAGTAATTTTACACAAAAACTTCCCGGGATCATCCGGACTTTCCTAGATATCATGCAACATTTATAATTAACATTTTGAACTCCCAGGTAATGTCCGGATTCATTCGTCACTTAATGTCGTGTTAAATTATCTCATGGGTGCTTTGATAATTTGGCATCCTTCAAGCATTGCACTAACCTCTTGAGGATAGCGTGGACTAGCTGTAACGCCCCAATTTTTCTTGTTTAGGAAAAATGATCAAAATACCCCTAGGTCATTTTTGTGCGAAAACCGAGGCCGGCCAACCCTGGCCACCCTCAAATGTTTATTTCTACAATAGGAATAAATTACATGAGGATCAAAAAGCGATCCGTGCGAAAATCGCGATCCGCAATTTTTCCGTGTAAAAATAACCAAAATGCCCTTGAGGTCATTTTTGCCTAGAATTTAAGGATGGCCGACCCGGGCCATCCTTGAGGGGTTGGTTTGTTGATTGACGGGGATTAAATGCCTTATAAATAGTAACAGAGGTGAAAATCTCACTTTCTGGACTTTCGGCACAAAATGATGAAAATACCCCTGCGGTGTTCTTACGCGGGATTTAGTGCTGACTGAGCCGGAAAGATTTCTCAGGAGTTTAAAATGTTGTTTTGATGAAATGCTTGATGTTTGGATGAGTCCGGATGGTCCCAGAGAGTTTTGGTATGAAATGACCTTTTTACCCCTAGATTTGTGCATGATGAGCTTAATTAAACGATTAAGGAAATATAAGCGATATTAAGCTCTAATTAAAGGTAATTTAATTTTAATAATTAATCTAGAATCAAAATAATTAATTGAGAATAATTAGGACCTAAGATTGCTTAGAGAAACTCAAAGAAACACCATACCCATGCCCATACCCTAGCCATTCCTACACCATTCCATGTGATGATGCACTTAGAAGAGATATTTTTCCTCCCCCCAAAATTACCATCATATTTATTTTATTTCTAACCCAAAAACTTCATTCTTTACTATTCACTTTTTTGGATAAACACTTGTGTCCAAAAAAGTGATCATAAACTCTCTCAACTTCAAAGCTTTCTTTCTACTCTTCCAACCTTAAGAAACTTCTTCTACCACCCTGAACCACCACACCACCACCTCAATTCACCTCCTAAATACACAACCTTTCCACCCCTAAGCCTAATTTCACAAGAAAACCATCTCCTTCCTTTCTTTGCCCCTTGGCCAAAACCCCTCTAACCACCAAGAGAAGATTTTGTCTTCTCATTTTAGCTCCAAGAACCAAGCTTTCTTCCTTCCATCAAAGACTGCAGCCTTGGTAAGGGTTTGTTTTTCAAAAGCTTTAACTTTTATGTTGATGTTTTGGTATGAAAAGTTCTAGTTTCTCTTAGTTCAAACTCTTTTCTCTCTTTTTATTTTTGGCTATGAAGCTTAATTTGAAAGGAAAATTTTTCGCTTAATGATGAGAAACCTCTAAAGCTTGAAACTTAGTTTTGATCTTAACACGTTTCGATTTTTCCTTTCTTTTTCTTTTGATCATGGTTTCGGTTTCCTTTCCTTTTTCCTTTGAATAGATTTTGGTTCCTTTTTCCTTACTTTGCTTTTGATTCTCAAGAAAGGTTGTTATTTATTTTGATCCCTTGATCCATTTCCTTGAGCTTGATGGTTATTTCTTTGAAACCTTGGTACAAAGAACTCTAAAGCCCACTTTGTCTTATTAAGATATGTGTTAGGTTGAGGTTTATATTCCTTTAAAGTCGTGTATGAGCTCTAGCAAAGAATAAAATGAACTTGCATCCATGTTTAAGTTTAGCTATGCATATCATGTTTACTTTTCCTTATCATCATTAAGATCTCAAGAATAAAGAAATGAACTTGCATTCTCATGTTTATATTCCAAGCTTTGCATTTCATGTTTATATTTCTAGTCATCACCTAAACTTTAAAAATAATAATGAGCTTGCATCTCATATTTATTTTTATGCTCTCACTTTACTTTTATAATGAAGAGTAAAGACAAAGTGCATAGCATGTTTAAGTTTATATCATCACCTAAAGATCCTAGAGCTCAAAGACTTACCTTTTCTATCTCAAGTAAAGTTTGGAAAATGGAAGCATTCTAAGAATGCTATTTTTGGCCATGTGATGAGGATGGACTTTGCATAAGCTTCATCTAGTCACAAGGACTAACAAACTATATCTTAAGATTTTCTTAAGCATAGAAAAGCTCAAAAAATACATTGAGTGTGATTTTACATTTTAAAACTCATTCAAGAGTGATTTAAAATAGCTACTGCCCTAGCCTTATATTTTTATGATTTTAATAAAATAAATTGGTTTCTAAAAGAGTTTTGAGGCTCTCAAATGATTCCAAGGGAAACTAGTGACTTACATGCACTTGAAATGTAATTTTATGTCATTATGTGAGATATATGTTTTGGCCGCTGCCCTGGATTTATGACCATTGTATGATGCTGTTTTAATGTGTTAGAATGTGTAAAAATTATGTTTGAGTGAAGGAAAAATTATTTGGTGAGTGTTAGGAACAACTAGTAAGTGGATAGGATGTAAAATGTGAGTTTTAGATCCCTTAGAATTTAAGATATAGCTACTGTTTTAGGATGAGTAAGATTAGAGATAAAATTGTTTTAGAAGTGTTTAGAAGTGTAGGATTAATTCCTAAAGGTAGTAACAATTAGTTTTAGCACCTTAGGAAAGACCGAAACTTAGAAAGGGTCAAAGACGTGACTTCTAGAACCCTATAATTAAAGTTTAATATTTCTATCCAAACTGCGTGATGCTGTTTGGTACTGTTCATGAGCATAAAAATTAGTGAGAATTATTAGTTATGATCCCTTAGGTGCATAAAAGAACTAACTTGGATGCTAGGTTAATTAGATCATAAGTTTAAGACCCGTAAGGATCAAAAACATAAAATACTGTAAGATAGGGGAGGCAATGAGAGTTAGTATTTCAAGTGTATGACTGTTTATTCAAGTGACTTGCTAAGCATAGCAATTGCATTAGCTGAGCTAGGCCCCTTACTCTAGCATTCTGGGTAGGAGCATGTTTATCGCTTTGCGAAAGTGCTGATGATGTGTGCATAAGAATATATGAATCTGAGACATGAGTCTTGTGTAAATTGTGGCATGCTATGATGATAATGAATTGATAAGCATGAAGTATCGAGTGATATGTCATGTTAATATTTAAGAACATGTGTTTATGTTGCATTCATGCTACGGTGCACTGGATGGAGAAAGCAAAACCGTGGGGGGTATGGACATCGAGCCTGCCGAAACAGACAATATTACTGTGCACTGGATGCCAGTAGATGCGTTTCAAAGAAGAAATGATCCTCTAGACTCCCCAAACTAAAGGTTATGAGAGGTGTTCAAATAAGGAAGTGATGTATTACCCCCTCTATTACCCCATATTAAATCTAGCAACAGCTAATTAGGTTGAGCTCATCCTAGGTGATCGGTGAGGTGGAGTTTTGGTGGCTACTATAAAATCGCCAGGGAAGGTCTATGGTTGGCTTAGGATGGTTACTTAAGAGGGTGGTTATTATGAAAAGAACTTAAGAGTTCAGTTATGAAAAAGTAAAGTAAAGGTGCATGTGCATATTTTATCTCATTCTCCTATCAGTGCATTTAATCATGTGATATGTGCTAAGTGATTCTAGTCCTCTAAATTTTCCCATGCTTATATACTCAGCATTATGTTTGGATTATAAATTTGTATGCTTGTGCTAATTTCCTGTGTTACTTATGCCCTTAAGGTATTGTCATGCATACATGACATTAGGACCTATGCTAAAAGACATCCACTTCGGATAAATAGATTTGAGAAGTTTAAAATTGAACCTTATGCATACACACCCCTTTCATAATGAAAACTGAAGTGGCTGGGGATGATGATAACTACACTTGTGTTAGAGTCAGAAAGCCTTACTGAGAATCTTGAATAAGTTTCTCATCCCTATCTTTTCTTCCGTGTCGTCTCCAGACAAGGGTAATGGCATTGCTTGTGATCTTCCATAAGGCATGGACGTGGGAGATAGGCTATGAACAGGATCAGAGGGTCGCAGTGGATGTATGGAGATAGCTTTTCTTTATCATCCTCTTATACTTTTACGTAGCCTAGTCCCTTAATGGACTTGTAGCTGAGATCGGGCTAGTTTGGTGATAACCCTGTTTAGTTTTGGTTTAGTGTATGTGCAACCTTATTAGTATATTTAATGTCTTTAGATGTCCTCTGTGTATATGGGACGTTGTTATTATGTTATAGATATGATTCGATAATTTGGTATGTGACTTGTTAAGCTATGGCTTATATATATATATATATATATATATATATATATATATATATATATATATATATATATATATATATATTGTGATAAGGTTTATGTGATTTGCTATTATTATGCAAGTATTAATCGATCTATATACACATGTGGCTCACATTTTGGTTTTAAAGTTAAAAAAAAAAATTAGTCATATTTTTATTACTCGTATTTTAAAAGATGAATAAGTCAATTTCTGAAACAAAGGCGTAGCAACTAATAATTAACCGAAAATGCGACTCGAGCGTATTAGGTTAAGAGTTAGGGTGTTAAACTAGCCGTCCTCGATTTTTGGGTAGAAATGACCTCTGGGGCATTTTGGTCATTTGTACAAAGAAAAATCAAGGATTGCGATTTTCGCATGAATTGCTATCCTAACCTCATCCTAATATTAATTTATCCCATTAAGGATGGTCTGGACTGATCGCCCTCGTTTTTCATGCAAAAATGACCGTAGGGATATTTATGTCATTTTGCACAGCAGGAAAAATCAGGGGGTTACATTACTCCCCTTCTTAAAAAGAATTTTGCCCTTGAAATTCATTAGATACACATGGTTATACCAGTCAAATAGGCATGATGGGTCAAAATGGAAGAAATGAAAGCAATTATGAAAAACAGGTAATATAAGGGTTTGCCAACAATCCAAGCACTCTGGGAGAATATGTCTCGGCTGGGCACAGGTGACTATGTTAGGTAAAATCAATAATCACGACTTATACAAGGTAGAAACTCAAAGGGTAGGACAACTCATCTTTAACTTTATTTATTTTGAAAAGGAGTGACAAATGTAACTATGTTTGGGAGTTCAAAAAGAGGGTACATTAGCTCCAAAGGGGAAAATCAAAGCTAAACATTCACAGAGTCATCACTAAAACTATCCACAAGTAGACAACTTGAAATAGGGAGGAAGGAATACGTAACACCTACGAGGATGGAAACTAAAGAAATCATGACATATATAACAGGTTTACTAGAAGAAACATGATTAAGCCATTCACAGGGAGACTCGAATATAAGAAAATGCAAGGAGGTCACCAAAGATTAAAGGGACATGAATCAAGCAGTCACGAAGATTCCACATGATCATAAACTACAAACGAATGTGTGGAACCAAAATTAAGAAGCATAACTAACAACCTACTGTTTCTCTTACACTTACCTCAGGTGTTAGAGTGACAGGTGTCTTCAGCATTGATTGTGAACACTCGTCCTTGGTATTGAGGTCTAAAAATGGCATTCAATCATGGGGACTTCACATTGCAATCTCAAATCATGTGGCCAAGCTTACCACACCTAAAGCACACTCCTTGGCCAACTAGACAGGGACGGCCACTATGGTTCTTTCCACACTTTGGGCAATCAATAGCAGGGTCCTTTTGAGGTGCCTCCTTCTTTGGACCATTCAATCCTTTATGTTGAAGGATCTTGTATTGCACTCGAGGCTTAAACCTCGAGGCTTGTGGTGCCAGCTTCTTCTTATAGTCCTCTACCTTTGCTAAGCTCAGTTTCTTGTTACTTTCCTCAATAATGTGACATTTATTGACTAGGGTGGGAAAATCCCTAATCTCCAAATGGGAAACGATGACTGTAACGTCCTAATTTTTAACCCAATACTCTAGAACATATTTAGGTTAATCATTAGTCTATTACTTTTTTAGTCTCATTCCTTAGAATCTTTCATTAAAATACTTAGCGGAAAATACGAATAAATTTTTCTTTTTGAAACTTGAAAGCAAAACGCGAGCCGCGCACTAACCTAACGTTCGTCATAACCATAACGTGCAAGAAAAAGTAACCACACCATTGATAATCATGAAACATAGTATTATACATTACGATCACAATATCATCACATCTTCATAGATACATAAACTACTAACATCATAGTACCATCATTTACATCAAAACATGCCCACATATGTGAAGTCATCCTTATCCACCTATGAGGTTAGATAAGTGTTAACCCAAAAAGCTAAGCTATCTATGCCTCTGCAGCGACCCTCTACTCCGTCTGCTAGTGTGCCCCTTAAGCGCGCGCCTCAAAAGAAGTCACGAACCTCGTTGTAATCCTCATCTAGAGACGACACGGAAGAAAGGGAAGGGATGAGAAACTCAATACGAGATTCTCAGTAGGGACTCCCGGCTCTAACACTAGTGTCATCGTCGTCGTCCCCAGCCACCTCGGTTTTAATTATGAAAAAGGTGTACATGCATAAAGATTGGTTTTAGGCTTTACAAATCTAATTATCCGAGGTGGGTGTCTTTTAGTATGTGTCTTAATGACATGAATGCAACAGATATTTGATGAATGCATGACAATACCATATGCACATTAACACGAAAAATCGTAATACTTGGGCACATCATAAAGGAACATAAATCATATACATGGCACGAAAAAGGCATAGTACTTTTCTTGTGGCATCTTTCTCATAAGTAAAACTCTTAAGTTCTTTTTCTTAAAGACCACCCTCTTAACATATCCACCAAAAGTCCAACCGATTCACCGGCCCGGCGATAATCTGGTCACCAAACTACGTCTCACCTATCGCCTAGGAATGAGCTCATTCCTAACTAGTAAATCACTAGATTTAATATGGGCTAATAGAGGGGGTGTACATAACTTTCTCGGATCACCTAGCTTAGGATCATTTCCTTCTTTGAAACGCTCTACTGGTATCTAGTACACAGCGAATTGTCCGCTTTGGCAAGCTCAATGTCAATACCCTCACGGATTTGTTTCCTCCCCACCGTAGCGGGAGAAATGCGTCTCAGTACTTTGTCACATCCGTTCTGGGGGTGCTCGGCCGAACCGGTGTCACCCAGAACCTATCCTGGGGGTGCTCGGCCGAACCGGTGTCACCCAGGAGTTTTCACAAACTTTTCTCAAATTCTCAAGTTTGATGGGAAATTGGCAAACAGAACGGCATACACCGGATTTCCTTCAAACTTGCTTTATGCCACGAAACATATAGAGCATGCATAGTCATTCAACATCAACATAAGGCATCATATTCATCGTATGCATCGTAAGCATCATAATTTCATAATTTTACATAACGCATCGTGGCGGGAGCATCAACACATCAATACTATACACTCTCATCAGAGATCACATGCTCAAGTTGTTCTCGTAATAAAACATATATCCTCATGAATTCCTCATATGAGTATCATCATCATCATTTACATAACATACACCATCATGGAACATTCAACCGTTTATCCTTACGGTAGCTTATGCTTTGACCCTTACGGGTCTTTAATCATGAGATTTGGTTCTCTAATATCCGTCGCTCATATTTTATGCACCTAAGGGCTCATAATTAAACATCACTCATAATCCTCATATCTACATTTAAATCTGAAAAGCATAGGGTAGAATTCTTAACTTGTGATCGCGGGGTTCTAGAACTTACGTTTTAGACCCTTTCTTGGTTCCGTCTTCGCCTAAGGCGCTATGGATTAAATCTAAATCAATTATGAGGCATTCCTATGCTTAAGGACTAATTATTAATCATGTTTATCATGTTGTAAGGGTGCTGGACAGAATCCAGAAAATTAAATGTTCTAAGAGTTCTATGTTTGCATTTTTACGGTTTTCTAGTTACTAGTTTCCCCATAGGTGCTAGAATTCAATTCTAACTCAAATGATACCAAGTTTTTCATGTCTAAACAATCTAAATCTGATTATGTCCCCATTAAAACAGTTTGGAAAAGTTCCATAAACAAATGGGTCAAAACTATGTTAAATTCTAGCTTTACGGTATTTCTAGTTAGCTAGTTCCTTACCCATCATGCATAGGATCGCTTCTACATCATCATATGATATTTTCACACATTCCAACACATTAAAACATCATCATACAGCATCACATTCACCACATCAGAATCGAAAACATCTTGCCTCAATAAGAGAAGTAAATTGACATTTCTAGGTACATAAGTTAACTAGTTTCTCTCGGAATCAATCTAGAACTTCTAAAACTCTTTGCAAAACATTTTAATTCATCAAGAGGCTATGTGAAGCCTTAGGTCACTGACCAAAACATATTCCATCCCCTAAAAGAGATTGGAATCACAACTTATAATGACATAACCTTATAAAGAATTGTAAAACTTTAAGGAACTCTTACAACATAGGCTATTGGTCCTAGTAGCTAGATGAAAACTCATTGCAAGTCCATCATCACTACTTGGCCGAAAAACATACATTCAAAGTATGGTTTACATTAAACTTTAACTTGGAATGAAATGGGCAAGTCTTTGAGCTCTAGGTTCTTAAGTTACGACATAAACTAAACGTGCTCATGCTTTTCATTTTTAATCTTGTTTTCAAAGTAAGGTGATGACTTGAAATTAAATATGCAAGGCATAATTTAAACGTGCAAGCTTGAAAGTAAATATGCGAAGCATAATCTTAAACGTGCAAGCTTGAAAGTAAATATGCAAGATTCAATTCTTTATTTTAGTGCTCTTGGCCCAACAACAATCGACTTTAAGGACGAAATAGATAGGCATTCGAGAAATTAATTAGGTGATAATGCAAGTTCAATTCTTTATTTTAGTGCTCTAGGCCCAACAACAATCGACTTTAAGGCCGAAATAGAAAGGCTTCGAGAATTAAATTAAGTGATGATACAAGTTCCATTTTAATCTTTATGTTCTTAGGTGATAGCTTGAAAGTAAAGATGCATAGCAAGAATGTAAATACGAATGCAAGCATAAAATAAATTATGCAAGTTCATTTTATCTTTCTAGAGCTCTTAACAAGACTTTAAAGGAATTTAAACCTTAACCCAAACTCATTCAAACAAGGTAAAGTCAAGCTTGGAGTTCTTAGAACTCAACATAATATCTTTGGGAATCAAACTATGAAACTTAGAAAATCTCAAGGAAATGGCCGAAACTTCAAGGAAAGAAAAGAAATGTTTGAAACTCTAGAATCCATGATCTTGGTGATATACTAACACCAACATCATGAGACCTCATCATTGAGTCATTAGAACCATTTTGAAACAACATCAAAGTTAAAGTTCTCAAAAGTTCAAGAAAGGAAAAACTAGAAACACTTTTGCTCAAGAACAAAGATCAAGCTCTAGAGTTTGTTTCAAGTGATGAACATCATCATGAAACTCTCATCATCAAGCTCTCATTCCTTTGTTCTCCAAGGCCCATGGCCGAAAATGAGAAGGTAAAGGAAAGAAAAAGAAGTTCTAAAAAGAATCAAGAGAAACTATGAACATTAAGCTTAGAACAAGAACTTTAAAGAAAGAATACATGAAAGAAAATCCCTACTTGGTGTGATGAACTTGAAGATGGAAGAAGAAGATGAAGAAGATGAAGAACTTGAGGAACTCCAAGAACTTGAAGAACACAAAAACTTTGAGAGAAAAAGAAAAGCTTTGAGAGTTCCTAAACTTAGCAAATGATCTAAAAGTGGTGCAAGCTTCCCAAGGCCATCTATTTATAGAGAAATGAAGCAAATGGAGGGTGCAAAGTGAGGAGGAGGTTTCGGCCATCAGATGGGGAAGGAGACCATGAGTTCCATGAGGTGAGATAATGTGGTCTTGAGGCATGGTGAGGTATGGTTCAAAGTATGGTGAGGTATGGTTCAAGGTATGGCCTCAAGCATGGTTCTTTGAGTGAGAAAATAATTTAACATGTGGTCAAAGGGGGATGAGGTGGCCGAAATGCATCAGCCCATGGGGGAGGATTTCTTGCATTTTAATTGTGGTTTAGAGTTGTGTTTAGGTGTATCTTTGATTATGCTTAAGATTAAGAATTTGTAAGAAAGTGTTTAGGTAAAGAAAATGGATAATTAAGGTGGTCTAGACATAATTAAGGAGTGGTCTTGTACCATTAGTGAGTTAAATCCTCAATTTAGAGTCTAAACAACTCTAGACACATTTCCTTGATTTAAGGAATTGGAGAGAGAAAACACTATTCAAGATTCCAAGACTAGGAGTCTTGAGTTCTAAAAAGGGATTTAATGTTTAATCTAAGCAATTTTAGGTTCTAATTAACTTTAATAAATTATTTTGACTCTAGATTAATTAGGGAAATAAATTAATCTTCGTTTAGAGCCTAATATTGCTTAGGTTTGCTTAATTACGTCATTAAGCTCAAAAACACTATTCTAGGGGCAAAATCGTAATTTTGCACTAAAACTGCCCGGGACCACCGGGACTTGAACAGAGACCTCTAGACACATGAAAACATGTTTTTAAACCTCTGGGGAAAGTTTCGGGCTCAAACGGCACCTTTACCCGCGTAAAAACGCTATAGGGGTATTTTGGTCATTTTGACCCAAAACTGCGGAAAACGAGATTTTCGCTTCTGGGAGCATTCAAAGGCCATTCAATCCCCTTCAAACATTGAGTTGACCCTTCGAGGATGACCGAGTTGGTTACCCTCGAACTCGGGTCAGGAAATGACCTCAGGGGCATTTTGGTCATTTCCCTCAGACAGAGAAATCGGGGTGTTACA
Organism: Dalbergia cochinchinensis; assembly: GCA_031216125.1. NCBI lineage: Eukaryota > Viridiplantae > Streptophyta > Magnoliopsida > Fabales > Fabaceae > Dalbergia > Dalbergia cochinchinensis. Next base: position 30,856,545 of record CM062371.1, read on the forward strand.
ATGACATTTATCTTTGCCTTTAGTCTGGACTCATACTTCACATCAAAATTCATTAGGGTTATGTAACAGCCTAATATTTAACCTAACATGCCTAGGATGCATTTAAGTTAATTATTAGTAGTTACCTTAGCGAAAATACAGGTAAATTTTTTTTTTGGAAAATACAAAACATGAGCCGTGTACATGAATTGATTAACGTTGACACTCCGTATGTCAAAGAAAGAGAATAAGGCAAATCACAAGTACCACAAGTTATAACATTAGCATATAATAATATAATCAAAACAAGTACTGTTCGTTCCATATTTGCACCATAACATAGAAACATAACACTACTGACAAGAATTATGACAAATACATTACTCCATAATACGTAATATACGGATAAACATAAATAACTAACGTACGCTCCCTCCCTCTCACAACTCCACCTCGAAGCACCTAGAGCAAACGTCAACGTCTCAGCTCGTCATGTATGGCGAGATGCCCCACTAGACGGACATGGGCACCTCAGCGTGGACGAGTAGCTCCTCCACTTACGGGCATAACACCTCTCATCGGTTGTACTACAGTGGCCTCCCCATCACTGCCACCTTCCACCTCCATGGGAATGATAGGAATAGGACTACCTGAAGAATGATGGGAGGATGGATCCTCGGATGGGTCTGACTCTGACTTAGAAGAATGAGGAGGTGATCGAGGTATGTAAACTGGGAAATCACGAACTGCTGATGCAACCAAATGCACCAGAGGATATTGTCGAGTCTGCGATCGAGCACGCTCAAAAAGCGAGGTCATCAGGAAAAGGAACGGTGGGGGAAAACCAATTAATAAAAATAGCGTGTGCAAAAGGACGATCCATAAACACGTATAGTCGAACGACACAATGACCTATAAAGTAATATGACTGGTTAATAGGGTCGTAGTGCATTTCCCACGTAGGAGCATCAGCAAAGATCACGAATTTTGTCATTATCCTCTGAAGACGAGATGGAAAGAAAATAGAGGAAGTAAGAAACCTGAACAAGAAATGTTAGGAAGGTATATTTTACCTCTAGACATGTGTCATCATCTTCGTCCTCAGGAACCTCGGGTTTTATTATGAAAATAGTGGACATAACGAGTTTCATTTATTAAGTTTGAAAGCCCTTAGTTGAGGTCCGTGTCTTTTAGTATGATTCTTAATGCCATAAATGCATCATACCTCATCATAAATGTATATCAATGCCATAGTATTACATCACAAAAATCATAATAAATTAATATGGCACAAAGACATAAGTTGTCATGACTTAATCTTTTCTCTTTAATAATCTTAGATGACATAACTTTCTTGCTTTCTTCTAAGGGGCCATCGTACTGCTCTTTCTTCTCGAGATTTCTAGGTTTTGAACTCATACCTAACTAGTTGTCACTAATTTATACTTATCATCTCGATAAGCTAATTCCCGACTCCTAGAGTGCAGGGTAGGGGGCATAGGATCACCTTTCATAACTATTAATTCCTGGAGTCTAAAGGATCACCTTATTGAATCACCTCTCATAACAATTAATTCCTAGAGTCTAGAGCGATCACTTCTCTGGGTCATCTCCCATAACCATTAATTCCTGGAGTCTAGAGAATCCCCTTACTGGATCACCTCTCATAACTGTTAATTCCTGGAGTCTAGAGGATCATTTCCATGTGCTTTACATTACTTTTAATATCAGCATGTCATGTAGAGACGCAAACATGGGCATATAATCATGAAATATATATTCACAAGCATTGTCCTCAGTCAACAGCTGATAACAATAACATGCTCCTACCCAGTATAACGGAATTCAAGGATCGGACTCAGCTAATGCATATGTTGTGCTCAATAGAATATGCATAGTATACTAGAGATCATCACTTAACATATACATGTCTTACTACTCAACATCATAATAATTCATTCTCCAAAGAAATGCAAATAAAATAAAATTAAGGCAAGAAGAATCTAATAATAATAATAACAATAATAAAAGGAGAGTAAAATTTTAGGAAAAATTAATTTTGGCTTGATAGCTGTTAGCTACGCCGATGTATCTCCTGGTACAATGAGGAACTCAAAGCCACGTTGTTCTCAATAAAATATTCATTGGTTGATTAATTTTATTTTCTTTGAAAAAGAATTGAGAATATCAAACTATTGGCAAAAATATTAAGCATCAATATAAAGTAATTTGCATCAGTATTACAAAATACATGTTGGCCTATAATATTATAATTATAGACAAAAACAATATATATAATATTCGATCACATAGTCTTTAATACTAAACAATCTACAGCATAACATTATTGTCATATATAACACCTAGTGCAAAATATACATATATGTGCTAAGATAAAATAATTAATACTTAATAGTATATCTTTTAAAGAATGCTACATGAAACCTAGTGTTAAAATTGTCCTACTACTACATATATATTTCTACAAACAATAATATCCCTCACTGACTACTCAATGTGATAAATTGCAACCTCACGTCATAAATGAGTTTATATACGCATTATTTCACATAGTGTTTAATATTTATTGATAATCACATACTATTTATTTTGAGAGTTCATTATAACCCTGCTAATCATAAGACTTACACATAGTGTCATATTAATATGCACAGTCTAGAACACATAAATATATGTGTTTACCTTGTATTATTATCGTATGTTAATTGATCTTAAGCGCCACAGCTAAAATATTCTAGAACATAAAATTAACAAGTCATCACGGCTCAATTAATCCCAAAAAAAAACAATTCATCAATTAACTAAATAAGGTAATTAAAAATAAAACAGGAGTCTAGCTAATATTTTCTTTTCATTTCATTTTTTTCTTTTAAAAACAAAACTAGTTTAAGGAAACAAGTTCAAAAAAAATGACCAGCCCACTAAAAAAATGCATTTGTGAAAAGAAATCAAATCCATCCCCAGAAAATTCTCCCTTTTTACTTTATTTCTTTTTTTTTTTTTTACTGAAATAGTCCAAATATTGAAGCAGCCCAACAAAATAAATAAAAGCATGGTCCGAAAACAAAGCCCAAATATTCACCTGAGATGCCACCACGTTAATACGAAATAAAAAGGGCCTAAATCTAATACACAGATATAAGTTGGGGTTTAGGGAGTTTGAGGTTTCCTTTTGCACACACAACACCAACACACGCATACGCACTAAGGTACTCACGCAGTAACACACTTGAAGTCTCTCTCTTTCACACCCATACACCCATACACTTTCTCACAAATACACAATCACATATATGCAAAGAGCAAGAGAGATAGAGAGCGAGTGAGAGACAAAGAGAGCAAGGGAGTGTGAGGGAAAGAGAGAGATTCGTGGTGAGCTTGCATGGAAGGGGAGGCCACGTGGCTGGGGATAACGCTGACAGTCCCGCGACGCTGTGCAAGGCGGCTCGGCGAGATCAGAGAAGGGGAAGGCGAGATCGGGGAAGGGGAGAATGAGTGACACTGCTGGGTAAGTTCCCAGGTAGTTTGTGTCGGCACCGGGGTTTACGGGTGACGGCTGCTCCGGCAAAGGTTGTGGTTCGGTTCGGCGCGGGCTTTGCGGTGTGATTCTGGAGGAAGCGTTGACATAAGAAAAGGAAGCTGACGAAGGCGGCAGCATAGAAGAGCAGAGACGGAGATCCGTCAACAAAGAGAGAGATGGAAGGTAGTGTGGAGGAAACCGGTGGAGTTGCCACCAGCAACTACGCGGCAGCTACGATCTAAAGCCACGACGATGAGGGTGGCAGCTGCGGCGGCTTCATGTGGGGTTAGGGGTGATAGTGCCGTATTCCCGCTCTGGAGCACCGTGGTTGTTGGCTTCATAATGGCAGTGGTGGTGGTGGTGAAGCTCCACCTTCCTTTCCTTCTGTTTCTGCTTCCAATTTTTCTTTTTGTCTTACTTTGTTAGTTCAGATTATGAATTGGGTTTTCATTTTAATTTATGCTATTGATTGTGTTCGGTCCAGGTGGTCACGCGGCAATCGTTTCAGAAGGGATGGGGAGCGCGCGGCCGTGAAGCGTGGAACCATGTGGGCAGCACTCACAGTGGAGGAAGGAAGAGATGGCGGTCGTGGCAGCACACACCTGGGCCGCAGGTAGGGCTACTCACTACGATGTTCGGAACTGCCACCCTTCTTCTATGCCTTATACATTTTTATTTATTTATGTATATATTTTTGGCATGTATATGGACTTTTGAACTCTTTGATTGTGTTTAGCTATGAATGATTGTTTCTAGATTTAGATTGGTGATTGAGAATGGTGAGGTCGTAACATCCTAATTTTTAACCCAATACTCTAGAACATACTTAGGTTAATCATTAGTCTGTTACTTCATAGTTCTCATTTTTACTTAGAAATACTTAGCGAAAAATATGGGTAAAATTTTTTTGAAATACAAAGTGAGAGCCGCGTGATGTGATATAACATGTAACAGACAAAACATACTGCTCATAACGTCATAGCATAAGGCACATAAAGACACATCATGAGAAACACTGAATATCACCTCATATATATATATATAACTTGCCCACTTATAAGTGTGGGACTTAATTTAGTACAACACGAGTAATACATTTAAAGAGGAAATACAAGAGAAAGTGCAATGGAAACTATAAAAGCAACTCCCCTACCCAAGTGCAACTAACGGGATGACCTCTAATACAAAAGAAGGTTCATCTCCATCTAAGTGGTGTGTGCTCTACCCCGGGCCATCCACAGCTTCCTACTGGCGACTATCCCTCGAGCGTGGCACGTAACCAGGAAACTGAGCAAGCTCCTCCGACGTGAATAGGCGGAACAGGGCTCGAAAGGGACCTCCACGGCGTGGCCTCATCTCCGGTCGTCGTGCAAGCCTCGGTTGAGTCACGGAGGGCTCGTTACCCTCCCCAAGGTCAATGGGTATGGTGGGGGAAGATCCCTCGAAGGGTACCTGGGTTGCCAATTCCTCGGAAGGATCTGTCTCCGAAAAAGACGACAGGCAACAGGGCACATACTGGGGGTAGTCTCGAACGGCGGACGTGGACGGTGGAGTATGGCGAAGCCTCTCCTCTCGGGGACGTGCGTGCTTGAACACCAGGTCATCGCCAAAAGGTGAGACGGGGGAGAAATGATGGGAATGTACAGAGGGAGTGAAGGGTCGACCCATGAACATGAATACTCTAACTGTACATCGACCCACAAAATGGAATGACCCGTGGTCCGGGTCATGGTGCACCTTCCATGTCGGCGTGTCCACGAATACCACAAACGTTGCCATCTGAAGACGTGACGGAAAGAAGAGATAGAGGGAGTGAGAATCTTGCTAAAGAATCTCAGTAGGGCCTCCTACTACCTAGGTGTCATCATCTACGTCCTCAGGAACCTTGGGTTTTAATTATACAAAATGAGTGAGCATGCATTAAGTCCATTTTTAAGTTCCAAATCATAGTTTAGCCAAGGTCCATTCATTTTAGGATGATCTTAATGTCATGAATGCAGCATAATAGAGAATATATACATGGTGCTACCTAATGCACATACATAAATCATATCATCAAGCATCATCATACTTAGTAGCATAAAGTGGCAATAGAAACATTCATACGGGACAAACTTAGTGACATAATCATAATCATGAAACTTCTCTTCCTCATGGGCCGCCCTAAAAGACAAGCGCTCTGGGGGTGCTCGGCCGAACCGGTGTCACCCAGAACGTGTCACATCTCTAGGTTATGAGCTCATACCTTAACTAGTCGTCACTAGTTCTTACTTACCACTTAACGATAAGCGTATCATAAATCATAAATCCCGACTATCTGAGTACGGGTTAGGGGTCAATTCTCTTAGGGGTGCTCGGCCGAACCGGTGTCACCTAAGAGTATAAATTGGTACCGATGTCACATGATTTCTATGGAGGTGCTCGGCCGAACCGGTGTCATCCTAGAACCCATCTTAGTACCTTAATTTTCAAAATCTCTTTAACTCCCCAAATTCGTCGGGAATTCGGCGGCACGATGGCATTACGCCGAATTCCTTCCAAATTTGCTTTATGCCACATAAACATATATCTTCATGAATTCCTCATATGAATAACATCATCATCATTTACATACCACATGTGTCTTTATTTACTTGATTGCAAGAAAAATGTTTTAACTGCTAATAACTCTAATAAAAGTGTTGCCCCTACTCATGTTGAGTTTCTTTTACAGGAATACAAGGATGTGTTTCGAAAGGGGGTTCCAAGTGGATTGCCACCTTTGAGAGGGATTGAGCATCATATTGATCTCATCCCTAGTGCATTTTTACCCAATCAGCCAGCTTATAGGAGCAACCTGCAAGAGACCAAAGAAATACAAAAGGAAGTTGAGGAGTTGATGACAAAAGGTTGGGTGCAAGAAAGTTTGAGTAGATGTGCTGTTCCAGCGAATTCTGGTGCCTAAAAAGAATGGGACTTGGAGGATGTGCAGTGACTGTGGAGCAATCAACACCATCACAGTCAAGTACCGACACCCTATTCCTAGGTTAGATGATCTTCTTGATGAACTGTATAGTGCTTGTTATTTTTCTAAAATTGATTTAAAAAGTGGGTATCATCAAATTAGGATAAGGGAGGGGGATGAATGGAAAACTGCCTTTAAAACTAAGTACGATTTGTATGAGTGGCTGGTTATCCCTTTCGGGCTAACTAATGCCCCAAGCACTTTTATGAGATTAATGAATCATATCTTCAGAGATTTTATTGGCAAGTTTGTTGTTGTTTACTTTGATGACATTCTGATTTATAGCACTAGTTTTGACTTGCATATTGAACATTTGAGGGCTATTATGCATGTGCTTAGAAAAGACAAATTGTATGCTAATATTGAGAAATGCACTTTTTTCACCGATCATGTAGTGTTCTTACATTTTGTTGTGAGTGCAAAAGGAGTGCAAGTTGATGAGGAAAAGGTTAAGGCCATTCAAGAGTGGCCTACACCTAAGACTGTGAGTGAAGTGAGAAGTTTCCATGGTTTAGCTAGTTTCTATAGGAGGTTTGTTAGGGACTTTAGCACCTTGGCTGTGCCTTTTAATGAGGTAGTTAAAAAGCGTGTAAGTTTCAAATGGGGAGAGAAACAAGAGAAAGCCTTTGCTACCCTTAAGCATAGGTTAACTGATGCACCTATTCTTGCTTTGCCCAATTTTGCTAAATCTTTTGAACTTGCATGTGATGCATCAAACATGGGCATTGGGGCTGTTTTGATGTAAGAAGGTCATCTAATTTCTTATTTTAGTGAGAAATTAAATGGAGCTGCTCTAAACTATCCCACTTATGATAAGGAATTGTATGCCTTAGTGTGTGCTTTGCAAACTTGGCAGCATTATTTGTTCCCCAAAGAATTTGTAATTCATAGTGATCATGAGTCCCTAAAATACTTGAAAGGACAAGGCAAGCTGAATAAAAGGCATGTCAAATGGGTTGAGTTTTTAGAACAATTTCCATATGTCATTCAGCATAAAAAAGGGAAGGGGAACATAGTGGCTTATGCTTTATCTAGGAGACATGCATTACTTTCTACTCTTGAAACAAAAATTTTTGGACTTGAGACTTTGAGAGAAATGTATTTGCATGATGCTAAATTTTCTGAGATATTGAAAATGTGTCTCAAAATAGTTACTATAGGTACAATGGATATTTGTTTAAAGAAAAAAGATTATGTGTGCCTAAGTGTTCCATAAGAAATTTGCTTGTGAAAGAGGCGCACGAGGGAGGATTAATGAGACATTTTGGAGTGCAAAAAACTTTGGATATATTGCATGAACGCTTTTATTGGCCCCATATGAAACATGATGTGCATCAATATTGTGACCATTGCATTGTTTGTAAAATGTCAAAATCAAAAGTGATGCCACATGCTTTATATACTCCTCTGCCTGTTCCTGATTTTCCTTGGATTGATATATCTATGGATTTTGTTTTGGGGCTGCCTAGAACAAAGAATGGCAAGGATTCTGTTTTTGTGGTTGTGGACAGGTATTCAAAAATGGCACATTTTATACCTTGCAAAAAGGTTGATGATGCTTGCCATGTACCTAACTTATTTTTTCGTGAAGTGGTGAGACTCCATGGACTGCCTAGGAGCATTGTAAGTGATAGGGACACTAAGTTCCTAAGTCACTTTTGGAGAACATTGTGGGGTAAGCTTGGTACTAAATTACTTTTCTCTACTACTTGTCACCCACAAATTGATGGGCAAACTGAGGTAGTGAATAGGACTTTAGGCACTTTGCTTAGAACTGTTTTAAAGAAGAATCTTAAGTCTTAGGAAGAATGTTTGTCTCACGTAGAATTTGCTTATAATAGGGCTGTCCATAGCACAACTAATTGTTCACCATTTGAAATTGTGTATGGATTTAATTCTTTGACATCATTAGATTTATTGCCTATGCCTAATATTACTGTTTTTAAGCATAAGGATGCACAGGCTAAGGCTGACTATGTGAGAAAGTTGCATGAGCGTGTGAAAGTTCAAATTGAGAAGAAAATTGAGAGCTATGCCAAACAAGCTAACAAGGGAAGAAAGAAAGTTGTATTTGAACCCGGAGATTGGGTTTGGGTGCACATGAGGAAAGAGAGGTTCCCTAAACAAAGGAAGTCCAGACTCCAACCAAGAGGGGACGATCCTTTCCAAGTGTTGGAGAGGATCAATGATAATGCCTACAAAATTGACTTGCCTGGTGAATATAATATCAATGCCACTTTTAACGTTGTTGATTTATCTTTTTTTGTTGCAGGTGATGAAGCCTTAGATTTTAGGTCAAATCCTCTTCACGAGGGAGGGAATAATAAGGACACGACTAGTGACAAGGATAACAAGGTGCTTGGTGAACTTGGAGGTCCAATGACAAGGGCGAGATCTAAGAAGGTTAAAGAGGCTCTAAATAAACTTGTGCCAACTTTATTTGAAGCCCCGAGTCTTGGGGAATTGCAGCCCAAGATCAGGTGAATTGCTTGATGCAAATTGAAGGAATAGAGGCGTAGTTTTTCTTTTATTTTTTTTGGTACGTGTTAAAATGGGCTGAACATTCTTATTAGTTTACTAATAGTGGTGGCCAGAATTAGTAAACTGATTTTGGGCCTTATTATAATGTACCTGAGTTAGATCCAGTTTAAGCAAACTTGGCAGGTGTTGCCCATTATAAAAGGCAAACCCTAACTTTTGGAAGCAATTTTTCAAAACATTTTTATCTTAAGTGTGAGACTTGCTTTCTCTTGGTTCTTCATAGAATCTCTAAACTTATCAAGGGTACTCATCCTTGTGGCGTTCCTAGGCTTATCAATCTCTTGATCGTGGCACCTTGTTCTTTCTTTTCTGTTCTTGCTAGGATTTACGTTTAATCCAAAATGTCCATTAACCCTCGTCCATATCTCAAGATATACGAATCAGATTTTGGTGATTCTTGAGCCTAAATTGTGTTCTAGAATGTGAGTTTTCTTCTCATTTTTGAGTCGTCCAATTCCGAGACCTATAGCACGAGATACAGGGTAGAGTTAACTATGTACTGAACCTGCATTTCCCAACTTTGGTAGATCCGTGTTGTATGATTCATGGAGTTTGGATCATATCAAATATGTATCACTCATGTTTGTTGCTCTCTAATAGGCTTTTGTGTAAAGTGCTCTTTTGCCTTTTACCACTCAAAAAGCTCTCTTTAATAAAACATCAAAAGGAGCTCTCTTGCCTGCTAGGATGCATCTAGAGTAGATAACCTCCAACAAAACATCAAAAGGAGGATATCCTTTCCATGAGATCAGCACAAGCGCTCCAAGAGGCCTACCATTAACACTTACTAATGACGCTCCCAAGAATGAGGAAGGTAGCCAAGCCCATGAGTAGGGTCAGTGGGGGTAGCGAGATGACCCATGGGATGAACGTGAGCTCCCCGGCATGTACGGGTGGCTCCTCTACTAGCGTGCTAGACTCCCTTCATAGGCTACATCACTATAGCCTCTCCATTGCTACTACTTCCCATCTCCCTGGGAACGGTGGGTGTGGAACCGCCTGAAGAGTGCTGGGAAAGAGACTCCTCCGATGGATCTAACCATGGCTCGGTAGGCCAAGGTGGTGATCAGGGTGTGCAGATAGGGAAATCATGGATAGCTGATATAGTCAGGCGGCCACGACGAATCTGCTCCGGATGTAGACAAGTACACTCGAAAACAAAGTCATTAATAAAAAGAGCACCGATGGCAAACCAAAAGCTGGTAACTTGGTGTATGAAGGGACGCTCCAAGAAAATGAATAGGTGAACGGTACATTAACCACAAAATGATAAGACTACTTGGTATGATCGAAATGCATCTTCCACGTGGGAGTATCAATGTAAATCATGAACATGGGCTTTGGCCTCTGAAGACGAGATGGAAAGAAATGAGAGGGAATGAGAAACTTGAACAAGGATCTTAGGAGGGCTCTCGCCTCCAAACATGTGTTATCATCTCCGTCCTCAGGAACCTCGGATTTCATTATGAAAACAGTGGACATAATAAGGTTCATTTATTAAGTTTAAAAGCCATTAGTTGAGGTTCGTGTCTTTTAGCATGATTTTTAATGCTATAAATGTATCATACCTCATCATGAATGCATATCAATGCCATATGCAACACATCACAAAAATCACAATAAATCGATATGGCATAAAGATTGCAAGCTGTTATAACTTGATCTTTACTCTTTACTATCTTAGGTGACTTAACTTTCTTGTTTTCTTCTAAGGGGCCACCCTGCTACTCTCTCCTCTTGAGAGTTCTAGGTTATGAGCTCATACCTAACTAGTCGTCACTAGTCTAATGCGGGATAGGTGGCATAGGATCACCTTTCATAACCATTGATTCCTAGAATCTAAAGGATCACCTCTTTGGGTCACCTCCCATAACCATTAATTCCTAGAGTCTGGAGGATCCCTTATTGGATCATCTCTCATAACCATTAATTCTTAGAGTCTAGAGGGTAATTTCCATGTGTTTTATGTCACTTTTAATCTTAGCATGTTATTTAGAGATGCAAACATGAGCATATAATCATAGCCATCATCATAGCTTATGATTTAACATTTTATGTACAAAAATAGAATTAAGGAAAGAAGAATCGAAAAAAATGAGAATAAAATTTTTGGAAAAGTTGATTTTAGCTTGATAATTGTTAGCTACGCCAGCGTATCCCTTAGTGTAATAAGGAACTCAATGCCATGTTGTTCTATATAAAAATGTTTATTAGTTGATTGATTTTATTTCCTTTGAAAAGGAATTGAGATTATCAAATTGTTGACCAAAAATATTAAGCATCAATAGAAAGTAATTTGTATCAACATTGCAGAATACATATAGATCTATAATAATATTATAATTATAGACAAAAACAACATATATAATATTTGATCATACAGTCTTTAATAATAAACAATCTACAACATAAAATAATAACATTATCGTCATATATAACACCTAGTGCAAAATATGTATATATATATATATATATGCGCTAAAATAAAATAATAAAACAATCAATACTTAATAGTATATCCTTTAAAGAATGCTACATGAAACCTAGTGTTAAAACTGTCCTACTACTATATATAATTATACAAAGAATAATATCCTTCACCCACTACTTAGTGTGATAAATTGCAACATCATGTCATAGATGAGTTTATATATGCATTATTTCACATAGCATTTATTATTTATTAATAATCACACACTATTTATTTTGAAAGTTCATTATAACCTTACTAATCATAAGATTCACACATAATGTCTTATTAATATGCAGAGTCTAGAATATATAAGTATATGTATTTACCTTGTGTTATTATTATTATATGTTAATTCATCTTAAGTGTCACATAAACTTTAAGTTATAAAAAAAATCAATTTATTTTCTTCTTCTTTTAACTAATCTGAATGACACTTACATAAAATAAAAGAAAAGCAACCTAGATTGAGGATGAAGGGAGCAATAAGGAATGGGGCTCTGGAATATGGGTTAGTGGTTTGGGGAGTTGGGTTTCATTTTTCACTTGGGGGTGGGGGCTACACAACACACACCGCAAGAGAGAGAGAGCAAGGGAGTAAGAGGGAAAGAGAGAGATCCACAGCTAGTTTGCATGGAAGGAGAGGCCGCGACTTGAGGTGGAGTGTAACATCCTAATTTTTAACCCAATACTCTAGAACATATTTAGGTTAATCATTAGTCTATTACTTCATAGTCTCCTTTTTACTTTAAAATTACTTAGCGAAAATATGGGTAAATTTTTCTTTTTGAATAATAAAAGCAAAGTGAGAGCCGCGTAACCCGGTGAATGATGAAGCACATAAAGAAATATAACAAATATCTCATAAGCATCACAACATAAGGCAGATAATGGCACATCATCAAGAAAACCGAACTGCATATATATATATATATAACACGATATGCCCACTTATAAGAAGCGGGACTTAGTTTGGTACAACATAGAACAAATACATCTGAAAAGAAGGTACATTAGAAAGGAAATTACTACGAAAGTGAGAAGAAAACTCCCTACCCAAGTGCATCTAAAACGGATAACCTCTATACAAGAGAAGGTTTATCCTCTCCTATGTGGTGTGTGCACTATTTCTACCCGCGAGCCTCAACTGCTAGGATCCCGTAAAGGATAGGGCGTATCCAATCCAAGGGCGAGGCACATCTGGAATTGGGCACGCTCAAAACTTGATCCTCGTCGCCGTATGGTGATGTCGGGTCGCCTATCAAGCGAAATCACGAGCAGTGCATCGGCCCTCAAAAGGTATAGCCCATGCTCAGAATCATGGTGCACTTCCCACGTCGGGAATCCACAAAATCCACGAGCGTCGTCATCTCGAAGACGTGACGGAAAGAAGAGATAGAGGAGTGAGAATCTTGCTAAAGAATCTCGAGGGTAATCTCCTATCTAGGTGTCATCATCTACGACCTACGGAACCAAGGGTTTATTGTATAAAATGAGTGAGCGTGCATCAAATTCATTTTTAAGTTACTAAACGTAATTAGCCAAGGTCCGCCTATTTTAGAATGAGTCTTGATGTTACGGATGCAGCATAATAAAGCATGAATGCATGAAGATGCATCAAGCATAAATCATTTAATCATCATAGAAGAATCAATATCACGTAAGTGGCATAAAGTGGCATATACTTCTCATGTAAAACATCTTTCTATAACTTGTGTGACATTCGAACGATTGTACTGTAACATAGGGATCACCCTAAAAGACAATCGATCTGGGGGTGTTCGGCGAACGGTGTCACCCGTAACGTGTCACATCTCTAGGTTATGAGCTCATACCTAACTAGTCGTCACTAGTTCTTACTTATCAATCCCGATAAGCGTAATCATAATAATAATCATAATCATAACAAAACGCGTCCCAGCGGCATCAAGTACACGGTGAATATTTTCCTCTTCGGCGTTACGTATCGCCGTCCCCTCAAGGATTTGTTTACGGGCGTTACGTATCGCCGTCCCGAGCAGCGTTTTCACGATGCTATGTCACATTAAAAACTCATGTACTTTCAAAACTTTCTAGGTCCTCAAGTTTATCAGAAATTCGGCGACCTAACAAAGAAGACACCGAATTTCTTCCAAACTTTCTTTATGCCACATTCATATCTTTACACAATCATTTATAATCATGTGTGTCATAAGCATCATCATCATATGCATCATAGGCATTGTAAAACATCGCACGCATCATAACGTGAGCATCAATAAATTAACATTGCATATCCTCATAAGAAATCATATGCCCAAGATATTCTCATAATAAAACATGCGATCACGTAAAACACTAAAGTTTATTATGCCCTTACGCCTATGGTGTCTTATGCTTTGACCCTTACGAGCCTTAAACTTGAGGTATAATTATTCTGACATTCTCTATTAACCTTTTATGCACCTATAGGTTCACAACTAATGATCTTTACTAATGTTTATGTTCAATGATGAATCTGGACAGCATCTTTCTTAAGGGCAAAATTACATCTTGGGATTACGGGGTTCTAGAAGCTACGTCTTAGACCCCTTTTTGGTTCCGTCTTCGCCTAAGGCGCTATAAATTAAATCTAAACCAATTGTGAGGTATTCCTAAGCCATTGAACTAATTATAAATCATATTTACTCCATTATAAGGGTGCTGTACAGAATCAGAAAATTCAATGTTCTAAGAGTTCTAGAATTACGTTTTTTTTTACGGTTTTCTAGTTACTAGTTTCTCTGTAGGCGCTAAAAATTCAATTCTAATCCAAATGTCACCAAGTTTTTCATGCCTAAACAATCCTAATCTGATTATGTTCCCATTAAAACAGTTTGGGCAGAATCCATAAAGAAATGGGTTGAAACTATGTTAAATTCTAACTTTACGGTATTTCTAGTTACTAGTTTCTCTATGGGTGATAAAAATTCAATCCTATTCCAAATGTAACCAAATTTTTCATGAATAATCAATCCTAAACTGATTGTTATCATACTAAAACAGTTTTGGTATTAGGTATGAATGAATGGGTGAAAACTAGGTTGAAACACAACTTTACGGTTTTTCTATAAAGCTAGTTTCTTTCCTAACATACATAGAAAGGTTCCTACCTCATCATAAGTAATTTTCACACATTCTAACACATCAAAACATCATCATTCAGTAGCAATCTCATCATGAAAGAACCGAAATATCAAGCCCCAAAAAGATGTATAAATTGATATTTCTAAAGCATCTAAATTGCTAGTTTCTCTTGGAATCATTTTAGGACTTCTAAAACTCTTTGCAAACCATTTTACTTCATCAAGAGGCTAAAAATAACCTTAGGTCAGCAACCAATTAAATTATCCTTTAGAAGAGGATTAACATCATAAATTTTGTTGGTCATGACTTTATAAAACTCATCAAGCTTAAAGAAAATCCTAGAACCTAGGTTGTTGGCCCTTGTAACTAGATGAAACTCACTCCAATCTCATCATCACTACATGGCCGAGATTATGCATTCAAAGAATGCTTCCATAGTAGACTTTAACTTGAGATAAAATGGGCAAGTCTTTGAGCTCTAGGTCCTTAAGTTATGACATAAAGTAAACGTGCTATGCTTTTCATTTTTAATCTTGCTTACAAAATAAAGTGATGACTTAACATAAATATGCAAGACTTGAAAGGTAAATATGCAAGGCATAAACTTAAACGTGCAAGCTTGAAAATAAATATGCAAGACATAAACTTAAACGTGCAAGCTTGAAGGTAAACATGCAAGGTTCAATTCTTTATTTTAGTGCTCTTGGCCCAGCAACGATCGACTTTAAGGCGAAATAGAAAGGCATTCGAGAAATTAATTAAGTGATAATGCAAGCTCAATTCTTTATTTTAGTGCTCTAGGCCCAGCAACAATCGACTTTAAGGCCGAAATAGAAAGGCTTTGAGAATTAAATTAAGTGATGATGCAAGTTCCATTTTAATCTTTATGTTCTTAGGTGATGACTTGAAAAGTAAAGATGCATAGCAAGAATGTAAATATGAGTGCAAGCATAAAATAAATTATGCAAGTTCATTTTATCTTTCTAGAGCTCTTATCAAGACTTTAGAGGAACTCAATGCTTAACCCAAACTCATCCAACCAAGGTAAAGTAAAGCTAAGAGTTCTTAGAACTCAACATAATATTTTTAGAAAACCAAAACATAAAACTTGGAAAAACAAGGAAAAAGGCCGAAACTTCAAGAAGGAAAAAGGAACATTTTATAACTCTAGAGTCCATGATCTTGATGATATATTAACACTAACATCATGAGTCCTCATCATTGAGTCCTTAGAACCATTTTTGAAACATCATCAAAGTTAGAGTTCTCAAAAGTTCAAGAAAGGAAGAACTAGAAACATTTTTACTCAAGAACAAAGATCAAGCTCTAGAGTTTGTTTCAAGTGATGAACATCATCATGAAACTCTCATCATCAAGCTCTCATTTCTTTGAACTCCAAGGCTCATGGCCGAAATGAGAAAGAACAAAGAAAAGAAAAGAAGTTCTAAAAAGAATCAAGAGAAACTATGAACATCAAACTTAGAATAAGAACTTTTAAAGAAAGAATACATGAAAGAAAATCCCTACTTGGTGTGATGATCTTGAAGATGGAAGAAGATGAAGAGCTTCAAGAACTTGAAGAACACAAGAGTTTTTGAGAGGAAAAGAAAAGCTTTGGAGAGATCTAAACTTTACAAATGAACTAAAGTAGTAAAATGTTCACCAAGGCAAGCTATATATATAGAGCCTTGAGTCATGAATGAGTGGAGAGGAAGAGGCCATGTAGTTGTCTTCTAGAATAAGGGAAGTATGTGGAGGAGAATGAATGAGAAGTTGTCTTGGAGACATGGCCAATTGTGTGCCACACATTCAAACAACATGTGATGCAAAGTGGAGGGAAAAGTGGAGCCATTTTTTGGGCAACCATGGGGGCAAAATCATCTCCTCTAATCATGGTTTAAAGGTGTGTTTAGGTGTGTTATGGATTAGACTTAGGATTAAGGGTTGTTATGTAGGTACTTTAAGTAAACTAGTTAGCTAATTAATGCTATAATCCCATAGGTTAGAAGTGATCATGTAGGTTTAGTGGAGTCAAAAACTTTTATGACTAGTGATGTGAGTGTGACAACTTTTCTTGGAAATGGGGGCATAAATAGTGAAAACACTATTCATGGATACTTTTTCTTTAAAGAAAGAAAAGAATTTAGAAATAGGTTTTTAAATTTCTTTAAACAATTCTAGGTTCCAATTAATTTTAAATAATGATTTTGGCTCTAGATTAATTATGGAAATTAATTAACCTTTAATTAGAGCCTAATATTGCTTAGGTTTGCTTAATTATATCATTAAACTCAAACAGCACTATCCCGGGGGCAAAATCGTAATTTTGTACAAAAACTGCCCGAGACCATCGGAACTTAAACAGACACTTTAAAATAGTTGAAAACGTTATTTTAAACCTTTAGGGAAAGTTTCGGGTTCGAATGGCATTTCTACCCACGTAGTATGCTATAGGGGTATTTTGGTCATTTTGACCCGAAACTGCAGAAAACACGATTTTTGTTTCGAAAGCACACAAAGACCATCCAATCCCCTTGAAACATTGAGTTGGCCCTTCGAGGACTGCCGGGTCGGCTATCCTCGGTGAGGCGAAAAATGACCTCAGGGGCATTTTGGTCATTTTCTCTTAAACAGAAAATCGGGGCGTTACATGGAGAGGGAAGGGGACTTGCGCGCTGCCACCACCACGAAGAAGGCCAGCATGGTGGAGAGGAGGCCATGTGATGGAGATACAAGCACATGGCGGATCTGCAACTGGGGCAACGTGGCTGCATAGTAGCACGATAAAGGAAGGGGCCACGCAAGGGCGGAGGGAACCGGTGGCCAAGGGAGAGGCCGATCTACCATTGTGGGTGCACGGCAAAGAAGAGGATGAGGAAGCAAGGCAAAGCTCGCGGTGGTGATGGTGGCGGTGCCACCCGTAGCTTCCCCCCTTTTTCTATTTTTTGTTAATTTTCTGAATTTCTTTTGGGTTAGTTTTGGGTTTGTTTTGGTTTTGCAGTGTTGTTTGGTTTGGTTGAAGATGAAGATGGTTCTATAATGATGAGAGTGAAGGTTATGGATGCTTAGGGGTGCTATCTAGTGATGAGGATGATGATGATGGCTGGAGTTCAGTTCGGCGAGACTTCATGGTGGTGACCACCATGAGTAGAACTGCTTCCCCTCTTTCTATCTCTCACACTGATTCTTAATTTTTATTGCTTTTTGCTGCTGTTTGAAGGGCTGTTTGGACTGTATTTGTTGTTTAGACCGTGAATGTTATATTGGAACTTTTGAGATTGATTTTCTAATTTGGTCTACAATTTATTGGTCCTACATGGTTGGTTTTGGATGATGATTTGAGTAGGTTCTAAGGATTGTTTTTCTTCTAGCTGGGGGTTGATATTTTTTATTATGGTTCGGGAATTGATATGATCCAAACTCCATGAATCATGCAAGAAGGATCTACCGAGGTTGGGAAATGTAGATTCAACATGAAGTTAACACAACCCCATATCCTACACTATAGGTCTCAGAATTCAACGATTCAAAAACGAGAAGAAAACTCATGTTCTGAAACACAATTTATGGTCAAGAATCACGAAAATCTGATTTGTATATCTTGAGATATGAACGAGGGTTAATGGACGTTTCTGGGTGAAAAAAATTGAGCATGAATCCTAACAAGAATAGAAGAGAAAGAATAAGGCGCTACAATCAAGAGATTGATAAGCCTAGGAACGCCACAAGGATGAGCACCCTTGATAAGTTCAGAGATTCTATGAAGAATCAAGAGAGAGCAAGTCCCACACTTAAAGCAAATATGCTCTGAATTTCGCTCTCCAAAAGTTAGGGTTTGCCTTTTTATAATAGGCAACACCTTCTAAGTTTGCTTAAACCTGACCCTACTCAAGTGCATTACAATAAGGCCCAAAATCAGTTTATAATTCAGCCCACCACTATTAGTAAACTAAAATAATAAAAATAAGAATGTTTAGCCCATTTTAACATGTACTAAAAAGAAAAACTAAGACTGGCTAAATAGGTCTTATTACAAGCTTAAATTCAAAAAAGAGAAAGAAAGAAAAAATAAAGTTGCAGATTGGCCCAAACATAGATGAAACCTTCACACTCCATTTACCAATTTGGACTCAAGTAATTAGATGTAGAAATTGGGCTCGAATTGAATATAGCCTTCAACCCTTTATTCCTTCAATTTGCATTAAGCAATCACCATCTTAGGTTGCAATTCTTCAAGACTTGGGCATGCTTCAAATAAAGTTGCCATAAGTTTATTTAGAGCCTTTTTAGCCTTCTTAGATCTCACCCTTGTCATTGGACCTCCAAGACCTGTAATTCATCCTTGCTACATTCCTTAGACTTGCTTCCTTCCATGTTCTCATCTGGAGTGGAATCCATTTCGGTTTGTGTTTGTTCATGGTTTAGGGGACACTGATGAGGAATGGATTCTGAATCAAGTTGGTTTCAAGAAAAAAGATAAATTACAGATGAAACACCAGAAATATAGGATGAATTGAATTTTTTATTGCTTACCTCTCCTTATGTTTTACTCTCCCCCAACTCTAAATCCCTATGATTTCTTTACTTTTAACCCTTTTTTTTTTTTGGAAAGTGAAGATAACAATTAGAAACAAAGTACTGATGATGAAAGTGTGGTGAGAAGGAAAAGGTTAAAGGTTTAGATTTTCCTTTTCTAATAGATGATGAAGATGGATGCGAGGTTTGTCTGTTCATCATGGGGTTCTTAGCCTCTTCAAATACTGATGCTCCCTTTAAAATTGCTTTTGGTAATTAATAATTTGTTACATGCCTTGCAGGAGAGCCACAGGACCTGTCCTCCACGTTTCAATCTTGCCCATCATTCTCATTCTATTGTCTTGGTAAGGTGCCCATCATTGCAATGAGTGGGGAGTGCAGCGGATGAGAAAGAAATGTTGCATTATTTGAATGGCCATATATTCTTTGTTGTTAAAAATTTAGTAGAGTATCCTTGTAACAGCATGATATAGTGTTATGTGTGTGCTTTTAGTACAATATTTATAAATCTTCTTCTGAAGTGTGTGAATAGCTGAATTTATGAATTAAATCCTTAAACAATAATAATGTACATAACACTTTATAGCAAGTAATGAAACAGATCATCTTGAGATAAGGATAAAGAATATATGCTACTCATAGATATGTGTCAGGTTAAGGTACCACTTATTCTCGCTGAGACATAAAATAAAAGTATTGTAGACTATATATGTTATTCTACAATTTTAGAGAGAATAATAAATTTATACGTTATAGAATAAAACCAAGAGAAGACATGTTACTTTTTAATACTTCTTATATTATGATTTTGATATTTTTGCTCATTAATCATATAAAATACACTCATTATAAATTATCATAACTTTTGAAACAATACTTTATACACTCTATGTGTATTAAATCTCAGTGCACACGTTACTTAAATAGTACTATACTTGCATATGTTAACATACTCATCATTCTTTTTGTAATAATATTTTTACTTCTTTTTATGGTAGCTAAGCTTTGAATTATTTTTGTCTCAAAGTAATACGTTCGAGTGTTACATACATAAAAAGATAGATAGAGTTTAATCAATATTCAAACTAATAGCATATTTGTTCATTTCATTAAGTTAACTTCATTACAAAATTGTTTTTTTTTTTTTGCACTTTTTTACAATGCATACAACTTTAAAGTTAAACTTACATCTTTTGAGTAAGTACTTTTGTTCAAGTGTTCAAAGAAAATAAATGTAAAAGAAGAGCATTATAGAATATGCAAATTTTGGATTTCTTATATAACTTAACCTCAATTAATTATTATGACTCAAGATTAATAAGTAAAATTAATTTGTCTTTTGTTAGAGCCTAATATTATCTATAATTCCATAATTACTTTAATTAAGCTTAATTAGCATTAACTAGTGGTAAAATGGTAATCTTTTGCAGAAATTCCCCAAAACTTCCCCCGTGATGACAAGGTCCAGTCGTTACTTAATTCCCATGTTAAACTACCTTAGGGGCATTTTAGTAATTTTGCATATGGGAAAATCAGGGATTGGGATTTCGTATAAATTGCTATCTAAACCTCATATAACCTTATCCTAGTATTAAAATACCTCATTGAGGATAGCCTAGATCGGCACCCCTCGATTCTTGTGCAAAAATGATCTCAAGAGCGTTTTGGTCATTTTGCATAGTAGCAAAAATCAGGGTGTTACAATTCCAGCCCAATCTGTTTGCAATTTGATCACTTGAATTGGGCTTCATATTGGGTCTTCAAGTGACTTCTTCATGTTGGAGTTGGCTATTCTTCAAGCAGAATAAGATTGGTCCATTTTGGGAGATCATGCTCAACTAGATTGTTCTTGGTCTTTGCTTCCATGATAAGCCATACAATGCTTCTTTTAGCCTTTTTGCTCTAGCTCTGGTTATTGGGTCATCCATGCCTTGTAATTTATCTTGATCATCGTTGGCCTTAGTTGAATTCTCATCATTCCCTCCCTCTTGAAAAGGATTCATCCTCAAATCAAGCTCAGCAACTGCGTCAAACAAGGATAGATCAGTTACATTGAAAGTAGCACTAACTTGATACTTGGAATATCAAGCTTATATGCGTTGTCATTGATCTTTTCAATTACTTAGAAAGGTCCATCTCTTCTTGGTTGTAGCTTAAAACGCCTCTAGGCAGGAAATCTCTCCATTCTTATGTGAACCCAAACCTGATCTCCTGGCTCAAAAGTCATCCTCTTGTGTCCTTTGTTAGCTTGATGAGCATATTGCCATGTCTTCTTCTCAATTTGTTGTTTCATCTTCTCATGGAGTTGCTTGACAAATTTAGCCTTCTTTTTTCTATCTAGATTACCTTGCTCTTTCATTGGCAAAGGAATTAAATCTAATCAAGTCAAAGGATTGAAACCATAGACCACTTCAAAAGGAGAATGATTAGTAGTGAAGTGTGTTGCCCTATTATAAGCAAATTCTACATGAGGCAAATATTCTTCTCCAGACTTCAAAATCTTACTAATCACAACCCTTAACAAAGTTGAGAGGGTTCTATTCACTACCTCAGTTTGTGGATGACATGTTGTAAAGAAAAGGAGCTTGGTTCCTGAAATTTTCCACAAAGTCCTCTAAAAGTGACTTATGAACTTTGTATCACGATCAGAGACAATGCTTCCTGGCATGCCATGCAATCTCATTACTTCTTTGAAAAACAATTCAGTAATTTCAATGGCATCATTCGTTTTGTGGCAAGCTATAAAGTGTGCCATCTTTGAAACATGTCCACAACAACAAAAATAGAATCTTTGCCCCTCTTGGTCCAAGGCAAATCTAATAAAAGTCCATAGACAAATCAGTCTAAGGGGAATCAGGAATAGGCAATGGAGTATACAATCCATGAGCCATAACCTTGGATTTGGCCTTTTTGCAAGTAACATAATTACCACAATCTTTTTCTACATGCTTTTTCATTTGAGGCCAAAAGAAATGTTCAACCAATGTATTCAAAGTCCTACTAATCCCAAAGTGACCCATTAATCCCCCTCCATGAGCCTCTCTAACAAGCAATTCACGCAAGGAACAATTAGGCACACAAAGTTTATTACCCTTGAACAAGTAACCATCTTGCCTAAAGAAATCCTTTTTTGCCCCTTTTTCATATGCAATGTACAATTGTGCAAAATCAGAATCATTTTATGTACAAGTCATTCAAATGCTCAAAACCAAGAAATTTTGCATGTAAAGTAGAAAGAAGTGCATTCCTCCTAGAAAGTGCATCAGCCACCACATTTTCTTTCCCTTGCTTGCATTTGATCACATATGGGAATTGTTCCAGAAATTCAATCCACTTACCATGCCTTTTGTTTACCTTTCCTTGTCCCTTTAAATGTTTCAAGGATTCATGATCTGTATGCACCATAAATTCTTTCGACAAATGATAATGTTGCCAAACCTGTATAGTTCTCACCAAAGCATACAACTCTTTGTCATAAGTTGAGTATTAAGTTTAGCATTACTTAATTTCTCACTGAAATAAGAAGCAGGTTGTCCTTCTTGTATCAAAACAGTGCCAACACCTATACCTGAAGCATCATATTCAATTTAAAAAGATTTAGTGAAATCAGGCAAGACATGTAATAGTGCATTACTCAACCTCTCCTTAAGGGTATTGAAAGCCACCTCTTTGCTATTTTTCCTATTTGAAGCCCATATTTTTCTTGACAACCTCAATTAAGGGAGTAGCTAGTATACTAAAGTCTTTGACAAACCTCCTATAAAAACTGGCTAACCCATGAAAACTTCTTACATCACTCAGATTTTTAGGTGTAGGCCATTCTTTAATTGCCCTTACTTTTTCTTCATCCACTTCTACACCTCTTGAACTAACAATGAATCCAAGAAAATTTACTCATTGAGTGCAAAAGGAACATTTTTTTTGGATTAGCATACAATCTCTCTTCTCTCAATGCAAGTAAGACGCACCTCAAATGCTTAAGATGTTCACCTAAGCTCTTACTGTAGATAAGGATATCATCAAAATAAACAACAACTAATTTTCCAAGAAAGCCACGCAAAACATAATTCATGAGATGCATAAAAGTTCTTAGAGCACTAGTTAAACCAAAAGGCATAACTAGCTATTCATACAATCCATAGTTAATTTTGAATGTAGTTTTCCATTCATCCCCTTCTTTCATCCTAATATGATGATAACCACTTTTCAAATCAATTTTGGAAAAATAACAAGAACCAAGCAATTCATCAAGCATATCATCTAATCAGGAATTGGATGTCTATACTTTATAGTGATTTTGTTGATGGCTCTGCAATCCGTACACATCCTCCATGATCCATATTTCTTTGGTACAAGAATAACGACTACAGTACGAGGACTCATGCTTGCTCTTAGCCATCCTTTTTGCATCAGCTTTCCAACTTGTTTTTGAAGTTCTTTTGCTTCCATTGGCCTATTAGGGAGTATAGCCCCAAGGATGAGATCAATTTGATGCTCAACTCCTCTCAAGGGAGGCAAACCACTTGGAACTTCATCTGGGAACACATCCTTGAATTCCTGCAAAAGAGATACAAAAGAACTAGGCAAAGAAGTTTGATCAATGCTAGAGTTTAAACAAGCTTCTTTGTACAAAAGTACAAGCATAGGTTGATGAGAAAAACAAGCTTTTTTTATCTCACTTTTTTTTGCGATGATACTTATGTGTTTATTCTCTTTTTCTTGCTCACCACTCACTTGGTGTTTACCTTTCTTTTTTGACTCAAAAGTTTCTTTTCACTCCTTTTTTTATCTGATGCCTCACACCCTCTAGATTGTCTCATTTTTACTTGTTCCCCAAAAACTTATTTTGGAGACAAAGGTGCAAAAGTGAATTTCTTCTTGTTGTGCACAAGTGAAAATCAGTTGGTGTATCTGTAACACCCCGATTTTTCTGTCCGAGGGAAATGACCAAAATGCCCCTGAGGTCATTTCCTGACCCGAACTCGAGGGTAACCAACTTGGTCATCCTCGAAGGGTCAACTCAATGTTTGAAGGGGATTGAATGGCCTTTGAATGCTTTTGGAAGCGAAAATTTCGTTTTCCGCAGTTTCGAGTCAAAATGACCAAAATACCCCTATAGCGTTTTACGTGGGTAAAGGTGCCGTTTGAGCCCGGAACTTTCCCCAGAGGTTTAAAAACATGATTTCATGTGTCTAGAGGTCTCTGTTCAAGTCCCGGTGGTCCCGGGCAGTTTTAGTGCAAAATTACGATTTTGCCCCTAGAATAGTGTTTTTGAGCTTAATGACGTAATTAAGCAAACCTAAGCAATATTAGGCTCTAAACGAAGATTAATTTATTTCCCTAATTAATCTAGAGTCAAAATAATTTATTAAAGTTAATTAGAACCTAAAATTGCTTAGATTAAACTTAAATGCCTTTTTAGAACTCAAGATCCCAAGTCTTGGAATCTTGAATAGTGTTTTCTCTCCAATTCCTTAAATCAAGGAAATGTGTCTAGAGTTGTTTAAACTCTAAATTGAGGATTTAGCTCTCTAATGGTGCAAGACCACTCCTTAATTATGTCTAGACCACCTTAATTACCCATTTCCCTTACCTAAACACTTTCTTACAAATTCCTAATCTTAAGCATAATCAAAGATACACCTAAACACAACTCTAAACCACAATTAAAATGCAAACTAATCCTCCCCATGCATGATGAAGTTTCGGCCAGACCTCATCCTCATTGGCCACATGTTTAATTGTTTCCTCACTCAAAGAACCATGCTTGAGGCCATACCTTGAACCATACCTCACCATACCTTAAGCCATACCTCACCATGCCTCAAGAACACATTATCTCACCTCATGGAACACATGGAACCCTCCGATTCTGCACCTCTTGGCCGAAAATGCATCAGCCCACATACACCCTCCATTTGTTTCATTTCTCTATAAATGGAATGCCTTGAGGAGCTTGCACCACTTTTAGATCATTTGCCAAGTTTAGGAAACACTCAAAGCTTTTCTTTTTCTCTCAAAGTCTTTGTGTTCTTCAAGTTCTTGGAGTTCTTCAAGTTCTTCATCTTCTTCATCTTCTTCTTCCATCTTCAAGTTCATCACACCAAGTAGGGATTTTCTTTCATGTATTCTTTCTTTAAAGTTCTTGTTCTAAGCTTAATGTTCATAGTTTCTCTTGATTCTTTTTAGAACTTCTTTTCCTTTCCTTGTTCTTGCTCTTTTTCGGCCATGGGCCTTGGAGTTCAAAGAAATGAGAGCTTGATGATGAGAGTTTCATGATGATGTTCATCACTTGAAACAAACTCTAGAGCTTGATCTTTGTTCTTGAGCAAAAGTGTTTCTAGTTTTTCCTTTCTTGAACCTTTGAGAACTTTAACTTTGATGTTGTTTCAAAATGGTTCTAATGACTCAATGATGAGGTCTCATGATGTTGGTGTTAGTATATCACCAAGATCATGGATTCTAGAGTTTCAAACATTTCTTTTCTTTCCTTGAAGTTTCGCCCATTACCTTTCCTTTTCATGCTAGATGTTTGATTTTCTAAATATGTTATGTTGAGAACTCTAGACTTTTACTTTGTCTTGGTTTGATGAGTTTGGGTTGAGGTTTAAGTTCCTTTAAAGTCTTGTTAAGAGCTCTAGAAAGATAAAATGAACTTGCATAATTTATTTTATGCTTGCATTCATATTTACATTCTTGCTATGCATCTTTATTTTCAAGCTATCACCTAAGAACATAAAGATTAAAATGGAACTTGCATCTTCACTTAATTTAATTCTCGAAGCCTTTCTATTTCGGCCTTAAAGTCGATTGTTGTTGGGCCTAGAGCACTAAAATAAAGAATTGAACTTGCATCATCACCTAATTAATTTCTCGAATGCCTATCTATTTCGGCCTTAAAGTCGATTGTTGTTGGGCCAAGAGCACTAAAATAAAGAATTGAATCTTGCATATTTACTTTCAAGCTTGCACGTTTAAGATTATGCTTCGCATATTTACTTTCAAGCTTGCACGTTTAAATTATGCCTTGCATATTTAATTTCAAGTCATCACTTTACTTTGAAAGCAAGATTAAAAATGAAAAGCATGAGCACGTTTAGTTTATGTCGTAACTTAAGAACCTAGAGCTCAAAGACTTGCCCATTTCATTCCAAGATAAAGTTAAATGTGAATGTATTCCTTGAATGCATAATTTCGGCCAAGTAGTGATGATGGACTTGCAATGAGTTTTCATCTAGCTACTAGGACCAATAGCCTATGTTTTAAGTGCTCCTTAAAGTTTTACAATTCTTTATAAGGTTATGTCATTATAAGTTGTGATTCCAATCTCTTTTAGGGGATGGAATATGTTTTGGTCAGTGACCTAAGGCTTCACTTAGCCTCTTGATGAATTAAAATGTTTTGCAAAGAGTTTTAGAAGTTCTAGATTGATTCCGAGAGAAACTAGTTAACTTATGTACCTAGAAATGTCAATTTAATTCTCTTATTGAGGCAAGATGTTTTCGGTTCTGATGTGATGAATGTGATGCTGTATGATGATGTTTTAATGTGTTGGAATGTGTGAAAATATCATATGATGATGTAGAAGCGATCCTATGCATGATAGGTAAGAAACTAGCTAACTAGAAATACCGTAAAGCTAGAATTTAATATAGTTTTGACCCATTTGTTTATGGAACTAATTCAAACTGTTTTAATGGGGACATAATCAGATTTAGATTGTTTAGACATGAAAAACTTGATATCATTTGAGTTAGAATTGAATTCTAGCACCTATGGGGAAACTAGTAACTAGAAAACCATAAAAATGCAAATGTAGAACTCTTAGAACATTTAATTCTTTGAATTCTGTCCAGCACCCTTACAACATGATAAACATGATTAATAATTAGTCCTTAAGCATAGGAATGCCTCATAATTGATTTAGATTTAATCCATAGCGCCT
This sequence comes from Dalbergia cochinchinensis, assembly GCA_031216125.1. Classification (NCBI taxonomy): domain Eukaryota; kingdom Viridiplantae; phylum Streptophyta; class Magnoliopsida; order Fabales; family Fabaceae; genus Dalbergia; species Dalbergia cochinchinensis. The sequence continues at coordinate 30,883,666 of CM062371.1, forward strand.
TCGGCGAAAACGGAACCAAGAAAGGGTCTAAAACGTATGTTCTAGAACCCCGTATTCACATGTTAGGATTTCCACCCTATGCTTTTCAGACTTAAAAGTAAAATGAGAGGATTATGAATGATGTTTAATTATGAGCCTTAGGTGCTTAAAATATGAATGACGGATGTAGAGAACTATATCTCAAGATTAAGACCCATAAGGGTCAAAGCATAAGCTACCGTAAGGGTAAGTGTTTGGATGATTTATGATGATGCATGAAGTATGCTAATGATGATGATGTTATTCATATGAGGAACTTATGAGATTATATGTTAATGTGGCATAAAGCAAATTTGGAAGGAAATTCATTGCAATGTCCGTTTGGCCGCCGAATTTCCGACAAATTTGGGGACTTAAAGAGATTTTGAAAATTAAGGTACTAAGATGGGTTCTAGGATGACACCGGTTCGGCCGAGCACCTCCATAGAACTCATGTGACATCGGTACCATTTTATACTCTTAGGTGACACCGGTTCGGCCGAGCACCCTAAGAGTTTTGCCCTAACCCGTACTCAGATAGTCGGGATTTATGATACGCTTATCGTTAAGTGGTAAGTAAGAACTAGTGACGACTAGTTAAGGTATGAGGTCATAACCTAGATGTATGACACGTTCTGGGTGACACCGGTTCGGCCGAGCACCCCCAGTTCGATTGTCTTTTAGGGTGGCCCATGAGGAAGAGAAGTTTCATGATTATGATTATGTCACTAAGTTTTGTCCCATATGAATGTTACTATTGCCACTTTATGCCACCAAGAATGATGATGCTTGATGTTATGTTTTATGTATGTGCATTAGGTAGTGCCATGCATGCATTCTCTATTATGTTGCATCCATGACATTAAGATCATCCTAAAATGAATGGACCTTGGCTAAAATATATTTTAAAGTTTAAAATGAACCGAATACATGCTCAGTCATTTGTATAAATAAACCCAAGGTTCCTGAGGACGTAGATGATGACACCTAGGTAGTAGGAGGCCCTACTGAGATTCTTTAGCAAGATTCTCACTCCCTCTATCTCTTTCTTTCCGTCACGTCTTCAGATGGCGACATTCGTAGTGTTCGTGGACACCCCGACATGGGAGGTGCACTATGACCCGACTCACGGGTCATACCATTTTGAGGGGCAGTGCACGGTGCGGATTTTCATGTTCGTAGGACGCCCCTTCGCTCATCCCGTGCACACCCATCACTTCTCCCCGACTGCACCCTATGGCGACGACGAGCGGGTTTTTGAGCGTGCGCGTACGCATGACGAAAGAGTACTCCATAGGCACACCGCCGCCTTAGCCATGCGAGATTATCCCGACTACGTGCCCCGGACCTACTTCTCGAAGACCGACCCATCCGAGGACTCGCCTACCCATCCGTATAGCGAGAACTCTGCCCCCTCTCCACCACAGATAAGGGAGGGCAGTGAGGATACCGTGACTCAGCCACGGCTTGCGCGACGACCGGAGATGCGACCATACCGTGGGGGTCACCCTCGATCCCCATTCCGCCTCTTCACGTCCGAGGAGCTCGCCCGATTTCCGGATATCTGCCTCGTTCGCGAGATGGACGCCAGTAGGAGGTGACGATCGTCCGATGGAGTACCCGGTTAGAGCACACACCACTTAGATGGGGATAAACCTTCTTTTGTTTAGAGGTTATCCTATTAGATGCACTCGGGTAGGGGAGTAGATTATGTTTATGTTTATGTTGTATTTTCTTTCATGTATTTCCATGTACTAAATCAAGTCCCACGCTTATAAGTGGGCAAATTATAATTATATATGAGATGTTATTCAGTGTCTCTCATGATGTGCCCTTATATGCTTTATGCTATGACGTTATGAGATGTATGTTTTGTCCATTGCAAGTTATATCGCATCACGCGGCTCTCACTTTCATTTCAAAAAAAAAATTACCCGTATTTCCGCTAAGTAATTCAAAGTTAAATGAGAACTATGAAGTAACAAACTAATGATTAACCTAAATATGTTCTAGAGTATTGGGTTAAAAATTAGGATGTTACAGTATCCATTGTGAATCACTTTGCCATGGTCTTCCAAGAAGTATGTGAATTTCTCTTTTTCTTGCTCACCATTCACTTGGTGTTTACCTTTCTTTTTTGACTCAAAAGTTTCTTTTCACTCCTTTTTTTTATCTGATGCCTCACGCCCTCTAGATTGCCTCAAAAACTTATTTTGGAGACAAAGGTGCAAAAGTGAATTTCTTCTTGTTGTGCATAAGTGAAAATCAGTTGGTGTATCCATTGTGAATCACTTTGCCATGGTCTTCTAAGAAGTATGTGTGTAGCCTCCATGGGGACTACATCACAAAGTACCTTATCCACATAATCTCCAATAGTGAATGGTATTAGGACTTGCTTGTCTACCTTCAATCTCCATTGTCACTAAGCCATTGCTACCAATATGGCCAAGATGCTTTGAAGTGCCCAAATTTAATTCTTTTTACCAAAGTTATGCTAGCCACACTTGTGCAGCTTCCACCATCAATAATCATGCTACAAACCTTTCCTTAAATGAGGCATGTAGTATGAAATATATTATCTCTTTGTGCATCATCTTTTTCTTTGATTTGTACATTCAAAACTCACATTACAACCAGCAAGTCACCATCATGTGGAATAACTTCTTCTCTTTCACTTTCATCCTCTAGTGATGAAATGGATTCATTTCAGTTTCTATCTCCCTATCATCTTTCAGAATCGTTGCTTTCTTGTTAGGACATTGAGAGGCAATATGACTTCTTCCAAGACACTTAAAGCACTTTATGTCTCGATTCTTTGAAGTGTTTGTTGATGGTTGAATTTTCTTTGATTTAACCTCTTTGGACTGAATTGCAATTGGTTGCTCCTTCTTTGGGTTGTTTCTCCAAGGAATTGAATTAGAAGTAGAAGAATTTCTTCTATTCCTCCTCTTCAATTGCTGTTCCACCTTGATTGCTTAATGCACCATCTCTTGAAGTTCCACATAGTGATACATCTCCACAACATCAGCTATGTCTTGGTTAAGGCCATTGAGAAATTGAGCCATGGTTGCTTCTTAGTCCTCCACAATATTTGCTTGACTCGTGGCCATTTCCATCTCCTTGTGAAACTCATCCACACTCTTAGAACCTTGATTGAGGCTCTGTAACTTGTTGTAGAGTTCCCTATGGAAATATGAAGGCACAAATCTCCTTCTCATGATTGTCTTCATCTCTACCCATGTCCAAACTAGATGTTCTCCATTCCTAGCTATATCTTTCTACAATTGATCCCACCAAACAAGAGCATAATCAGTAAATTCAAGGGCAGCAAGCTTAGCCTTACTACCTTCAGAATATTTTTGATAAGAGAATATTTGCTATAAATAGGCTTGTGGATCAGACTTCCCTTGATATAGAGAAATTTTGATGTTAATTCCTCTAAGTTCATCACTAGAATTTCTTCTTCTCTTATTCTGTCTAATGATCCTTCTTCTCCTTGGGTTTTGATCACTTGTCTCTTCTTTTCTAGATTGGTAATTCATTTCATCTTGAAAAGCATGCTGACTACTAGGTGCATGGTTTTCCATCCTATCCATCCTTTCATGGAGCTCTTCAAATTTTATATTGAATAGTCGTTCTAGATGGCCAATTAATGCTTAAATCTGAAAAGCATATAATTCTCTACCTTGTGATGAATTTTCATCTCCTACCATGTTAGCGAGCTGAAATTAAAATGTATAGGACCTCACAAAACTTACATAGTGTTTACACTCTTGAAATATGACACTCACACTCGTGTATGTCACTTAAAATTGGCTTTTGACCAAAATAGTTACTCTAGCCTTTTTCCACCCAAATTCCTCTTGAGTTCTTAAGAAGGAACCTAATCAATGATCCTCTTAAGGTAAAAGATTTTGATCAAAATAAAGAAATCAAAATAAGGGATGACTAGAAGAACTGAAACGAGAAATTTTCTTAACACTTACTAGAACAGGTTCTGGTTTGTTTTCTTCTTCTTTTCTTTTTTTCCATTTTTTGTGTGTAATGATGAAGACAAAAATAAATAAAACAAGTTCAGACCTGAATAACAAGGAAGCTGTGCTCTGAAACCAAATGATGTGATTCAGCTTGGTTGGGGTTAAATAGGTTGAATCAACAACTAGAATAAACCTGGATCACCTTGCTCTTTTAGGTTGGAGTTTGGGGTTGTGTTTGAGTTTGTTTCTATTTTCATAAAGATATAGACGCCACCTCAAGAGAAGATAGGAAGATGAGTGATAAGTTTTGTTTTGATCGCCACAAGTTGCCTTGATAAGATCAGATTTAGTTCTTTGCCCAAAACCAAAAGGGAAGTTCTCACAAGGAAAGAAAACTCAAGAAGTGTGATTCATAATCTGTCTTGTGTTATACATTGAGTTCCTATTTATAATCTTAAGTTGGCTGCATTAAAGTCACTACACAAGCCATTAAGCATTGTGTTGCAGCCACTATTATTCCCACTAAGCATTAAATTCCCACTATCATTCCCATTTCACCCACTTTCTATCATAATTGCCAAGGAACTCTTAAAACACTTAAAACTGATTTGAAGAAAACTAAAAAGCATCTGAAATGGGAGACATTAAAAGGTGCACGAAAATTACAAGAAAATAAGACAAATTGCACCTAATTCATTATTCCAGCCCAATCTGTTTGCAATTTGATCACTTGAATTGGGCTTCATCTTGGGTCTTCAAGTGACTTCTTCATGTTGGCTATTCTTCAAGCAGAATAAGAGTGGCCTATTTTGGGAGATCATGCTCAACTAGATTGTTCTTGGTCTTTGCTTCCATGACTAGGTTGTGCAATGTTTCTTTTAGCCTTTTTGCTCTAACTCTAGTTATTAGGCCATCCAAGCATTGTAATTGATCTTGATCATTGTTGGCATTAGTTGAATTCTCATCAAAACACCATAATGGCTTGGCCACCAAGGTGCATGTCCACGAGCATCCTTACCGATCAAGCCATTAATGTCCAATGGCTCGCTCGGTATCGGCTGCTGTGTGCCCAACTATCTTAGCACATGATCCACTTGGTGCCACTCAACTATGGGGAAGTAAAGAAGGGAAGTCACAGAAGCCCAAATGCGTGACTCCTCATAAACCTAATCTGGTGTCATGTGTAGGACCTGCTGATTGTCATACATAGTCCATATGAATTGCAAGAGTAGAGAATCCCAGTCATTAATTTTTTCAAGCAGTAATTTATAGCCTATAGATAACTAACACAAAAACCAATAAACTTACATCATCATGAGTCAATAGGTCAATGCGCTTCCTAAACATCCGTACTCGTGTATCATCATTGTCTGGCAGACACCTACATCTGCGCCACCTAAAAATATTTACATTTAGTTACTGTTGCTTTGGTTAAATAAGGTATAAAAGTAATAAAATAAGAAACAAAGGAAAAACCAAAAATCACAAAAAAATAGTCCTACCTCCTAGTTAGTGGAAAGGAAATACAGCATCTACTTTGGGCATCAGCTTTGGCAACCTGCTCCAAATCCAAGACTATAGAAGGTTCAGACATCCAGCAAGATCTGTGATGTGCATGCCATATGCCCAGCTCAATCCTCGATATAGTACGCACAGTAATCCCGGCTAAGTCTGCCAAAATATGCAAAGTCCTCTAGCAATGGTAGATATCTCCCATGGACCCTAGCTGATGACTTATCAGCTGGTAGCACCACTCCAATCAGCATCAAAATATATGCTCATGCTGACTACATGATCCGAGCATCGGTCTCCTGTGGACCCAGCTGATACACTGCATTCCTGAGCCATGACACAGAAAACGTATTCTTATAACGCCTCCGGTAACCCTCTAATGGCACAATCCTAAGCAAACACTCGCAGATGACCCATATATCCTCTTTAATATGGTCAACCCATTGCCTTGTGCAACTGCTAATAGGGTCATCATCAACTCTAAGCATAAGTTGGTGGGATACATCCTATAACGTGATAGTATACTCTCCCCTAGGCAAGTAGAATATGTGAGTCTCAAGGGGCCATCGCTCTACAACAGTCGAAAGCAACGCGTTATTATAACACCCTTCTAATTACAATATTTTACTCTAGTGTTAATATAGTAATTAGAAAAGTATTACTTACATTCATAGTCTATACTAGTCGAAATACAATGAAATAAGGTAACCTAGATGTATATGTTGCAAAGCTTGTATCTACATATATGAACATCATTTTTGAGTTTACACTATGTACATCATACTAGTAAACAAACTAGTTAACTACTAAGCTAGTCAGGAGCTCAATTCACAAAAGAAAAACCCCTAGCATCTTTTCTATCCTGCTCAAAGTCGAAGTCTAACAAAATTTTATACAAACAAAAATGGACCTCGATAACCTCTAATAGGATCAGTCTGCAGGCTAGTGGGTTTTCTACTACTAAACTACTACTATATACACATCAAGGGCCCCTGTATGTCTCATGCTCTCCTAAAGAAAACCATTCGCCATTGGTATAATGGCATTGCCCGCAGCAGGGGCATCCAAACCAGCAGATGAATCGGAGTTTGAGGAAGAGGATAATGAAGGGTCATCTCCATGAAGGGGTGCAGGCGGTGCAGGTGGGGCTACAAACACATGAGGGCGTGCCATATGTAGAGGTACACCATCATAAGGGAACCCTGGGTCAAACTCGGCAACAAAGACAAAAGTGCTAAATGAACGGTTGAAAAACACATAAGCCCTAATCTAAGAATATGCTACTACATATAGAGAATCTAACTCCGGGTCATAGTGCCACTGCCATTGGGGTGAATCAAGAAAGAAGATCACTGACAACATCTATGGAATCTAAGCAAAATACACATACACATAGGGATGAGAATATTATATAATTCTCAGTAGAGTACCCCCTCAAGCATAAACAGGTATAACTAGAAATTTCATTTATATAAGTAATATAATGCACAATCATATGCAAAAATAATTATAAAATTAATAATGATAATTATACATTTCCTCTTGTAACCAATGAACTTGATTCAATGCCATTATCTCTTTGCTTTAACATAGGGAAGGCTTAATTTCACATCAAGTAATATTTGTAGTAGATAACTCCACAAAGGCCAATGCTAGGACATGAGCTCATTCCTTACGTGATCATTGGACTTCATTTTTTTCCATTTTCAAATCACACACAGTTCTATTTCTAGCGATACGTCTACCGATTCATAAAATTCCCAGGGGAGTCTTTATTTTTTTCTCCCCTCTTTAACCCACATAAGCCTTGTCTCTGTTTTCCCCATATGTTAAAATATGCACAATTAAAATTCACATATTCTCTTTTGTCATAAACCATGCCTCATGTACTTTTCCTTTTTCAAGGCATGCTTCCATCACATGTAGGCATTCAATTACATTGGAGTCCCATCCATGCCTCATAAGCAATTATTTAAAACAATTAACATGCATTCATATGCCATATATTTGGACTAAATGCCATTATATCATTAATTTAAGGCATTCTCACCATTCTAGCACCCTGACAGATTTACCATTCCAGCAACAACATTTAATTTCCCTGTAAAAATTTCACAGCAAATGGAGTTCTCTAACGATGTTAGTTAAATTGTACAAATTTGGTGGTCAGAAACCACTTATTCACAGTTCAGACTAGTATTCTCATAATTTTTAATCCTAGTAAATGATTGAATCACTATAAAATAAAATTCACGGTTACACCTCCATATGTTATTAACTTCCTACAAAATTTTCAAAGGTTGAATCAATCATTTGCTATGGTAACAAAATTATATAATTTTACAGCTTCAGTTTCAATAATTTTGATAGCATAAGTACCATTTCAATCTTCGATTTTTTTTAAGGCAGTATCCCTTAAAACCAGTGCTCAAGAAAATTCAAGTAGTATCTTCCATATATAATTTTTCCAGCTCATAGAAATAACCACAAATACGTCTAAAAATTCACAAAATTTCTCTGTTAATAGCCAAACCGAAAATCCAGCAGTCTAGTCCCAACTTCTTTTGACAAAAATGATTTTCTAACCTCATCCAAACACTCTACTAAAATTAACATATCAATATCAATATAATATCAACCAAACTAACTAAAAATTTCAGATTGAAACTAGTCAGAATTTCTCAGAAAAATTTTGAAAGAAAAAGGTCAAAGAAAACCCTACTCTTGGAAACTATTGAATTCTTATCTCTAACTTGTTCTAAGATGGAAGTTCTTCACTCTAAAGCTCTTAAAACATACTCAAACCCTCCTTTAATCAGTGATGGGTGAGGTAATAAGATAAGGTTTGCAGATTCTAATCGGTTATATTTGTAAAGGTTAAAGTGGAGAACAATTTTAGTGAAGAAAGATTTTGATTTTAACAAGGTTTGGCTTAGGATTTTTGAGGTTGAAGATCAAGGTTTTGGTGAAGAAGAAAATGGAGGTCCTGCTCTCAAGCTTGCTGGTCAAAGCTGGAATGGCTTGTTGGAGAAGAAATTGATCATATTTATCTTGTAATAAATGCTTGAATTCTTTATATTATAACTAGATAAATCCTAATCTAAGAAAATAAATTGGATGGCTATGATTCAATCTTGAATTAATCATAGCCATTCAATTGGTTTAAAGAGATAAGCTCATTCTTTTTGTAGAGATCTAATTAGTTTTCAGTGTTAGAGATCGCACATCGAAACTTCACTGAATGGGTGAAACACCTTACCCAAAAAATCAGATATTACCTAAAAATTAATTCTAAGCATAAAATTTTCACTTCCAAATATTTCTAACCTTATTTCCATGTTTTCCCTATTTCAGGTACCTCCGAGTCCCGAATCTGGGATTTCGGCTGTCCCGCGAGCCTGTAAAAACACTATTCACTTTTTTTTTAGTTCTGTTGAATTGTTCTCATCATTTCTATATCTTTCAGAATCTTAATATTCTCATTAACAAAGGCTCAATTAATTTCCAAAAAAAATTGAGGTGTTACAGTTATCATACTCATAAAAGGGGATCTGTGCGGCATGTCAAAACCCAGCCTAAATCAGGTAATGCTTAATACATGGATCCAATTGAATACACGTAAAAACAAATCGACCGCACAGTACTAGACTAGGCTGCACAAAAGAAATAAATAATTTTTAATGTATTTTACCATAGACTACAACATAAACAAAACCAATTTCCTAAATTCATTTAACCTTATTGTTTGTTAGAAAATAAGTTATAAGAAAATCTCTAACCTTAAATTACACCAAACTAGGCTTACAAACTATTATTAAACTTCCCGAATAATCTAAATAAGGTTAACTTCACCAAACTATGGCCACATTATTAAATTGATATGAAGATTAATTATACATAAGTTCAACATATTGAAATTTAAAACTTAATAAATTCTTGTAAACTTTACTTATCAATAAACAAAATGTAAATAAATTCTCAAAAACCAAAAAATTGCTACTTAAGCAATAACAAACCTAAATTAAACTGAACGTATAGATTAAAAATAAATAAGAATACATATAAATAAATAAACCAAACATTATTAGCAATCTCAAACATTTAAATAAATGTCATATGTTAAAATTCATAAACTAAACAAATTTAATTAAATATGCATATTATAAACTAAATTAAATTTAGGTTTAATTACTTTGCAAGTCCCTATAATTTCACTCAATTTCTAATTAAGTCCGTATAGTTTAAAAGTTTTTAATTAGATCCTTATATTATATAAAATTTTTAGTTGAGTCTCTGTGAGTAATAACTATTACAAGAAAATAGAATATTCCAAATATATACTAGGAATATTCTTTTTTATTACGGTTTTTACTTGTAAGGACTTAATTGAAAATTTTATATAATATAGAGACCTAATTAAAAGCTTTTAAACTATAGGGACTCAATTAAAAATTAAGTGAAATTATAAAGACCTGCAGTCTAATTAAATATTAAATTTATAGCCTACAAAAAAAAATAGTTTACCCTTAAAATTATTTCAAGCAATTAGTTTTAGGCATATTACAAACTAAATTATTTTATTCCTAAAATTATTTCAAGCAACTAGATTCATGCACATTATAAACTAATTAAATTTACAGACTGCGAAAAAATTTAGTTTACTCCTAAAATTATTTCAAGCAACTAGTTTCATGCACATTATAGACTAAATTAAATTTATAGACTTCAACAAAAACTAGTTTATTCCTAAAATTATTTCAAGCAATTTTTTTCTTGATTACTATATAACCTAAATTAAATTTACACATTGCAAAAAGAAACTAGTTTACTCCTAAAATTATTTCAAGTAACTAGTTTCACGCATATTGTATTATAAACTAAATTAAATTTATAGACTTCAAAAAACAATTTAGTTTATTCCTAAAATAAATTTCAAGTAACTAGTTTCATGCATATAATAGACTAAATTAAATAGACTTCAGCAAAAACTAGTTTATTCCAAAAATTATTTCAAGATATTTGTTTCATCTCTATCATATAAATTAAATTTATAGATTGCAAAAAAAATTAGTTTACTCCTAAAATTATTCCAAATAAGTGCATACATATTATAAACTAAATTAAATTTATAGACTACAAAAAAAATACTTTATTCCTAAAATTATTTATAATTAGTTTCTACAACTACAAAGATTAAAAATATTTTAAGTAATTAATTCTTACAACTACATAAATTAAAATAACAAAAATACACTATTCAAATAAAAAGGGATAAATGCATTTTACCCATTGAATTTTAGATCATATGCAATTTACACACTGACTTTTCAAAATGTGCATCTTGCATCTTGAACTTTTCAAACTGCGCAAAACACCCCTTAGTATAATTTTGAAAACTAATAATGGTAAGATTTATGTGCACTTAATCCCATGATGTTTCTAATTTGTACAACCTAACACCTTGTTCATGAATACTATATGCACTTAATCCCCTGATGTTTCTAATTTTTATACAATTTAAAAAGTTCAGGGTGTCATAATATATGTTTTGAAAAGTTGAGGTTTAAATTGCACATAATCTCAAATTCAGGGAGTGAAATGCATTTAACCCTAAAAAATACAATCCTCAAATAAATACTCCACACACTCGAAACAAAAAAAAAATACACTACTTAAATAAATACACTATATTGTATAAAATAAATAAAATTATAATATATAGCTAAAAACATTTCTAATGCATTCAGATTTACGGATATATGTCCGCATTGATCCAAACGATATAGATTGTTTTGCTCCATACCTTTTGCACTGTTTTTCTTCCACTCCACACACCAACTCTTACAAGATTCAAAAACTAAAACAACAAAGATCATAAACAGCGAGGTCCACCACGAAAAGGACCTCGCTTTTATACTATCCTGGAGTGGTAATATGTTGGGCTACTAGCCAAATATGCATTTCGTTTGGCTTAGAGCCTTAAGACCCAATTCGGCTGTGTGTTGGCCGAATTAACTCCTGCAAAGCTGCACCGCCTGAAACCGCTAGTGCATGTGATTTGACCATGCTTAAATCGGCTCAATATTGGTCGTATCATTTGGTTTAGTCTCGGCACAGAGTGTGCAAAGTGTTAGAGGGTGCAATCGCGGGGAAGGTAATTCGGCTGACAATTGGCAATTTTATGCTTATTTTTTGATCCACAGTTAACTGTTTTATATCTGACATATGAATACTTCATTCAATTGTCATCCATTTTATAAGGCTAATGTTAAACGTATTGCTATAACTCAAAAACTGGTATATATAGATAAATAATCTCTAATCGGATGAGAATCCGTAAATAAGTATTTTTTTTTTAAAAAAGAAGGTTGGTAAGTAGTGGATCCGCTTGGAAACCACGAAAATGCAGTGAAATAGTGGGAGTATTTCTATGCCTCCATAAATAATTAAATATAACCAAAGGCACCGAATAGCTGATTGAATAAATAAATATTAACTAAGGTTATCCACAAGGCATAGAGTTGTCGGATGAGTCATCGCATAACTTGCAGTGCCTCAAACACAGCCCACAGCTGCAAACCTCTTCGTCGCACGTGTCACCCCTGCCCCAAGCCCTAAACCCAATCTAACTCACTCTCTCGTTCTTATTAATTAATATTATATTAGTATTCTTTTCCCTGTTTCTTTAACTTGTTTGTGTTTCATTATTACTATTTTAATATTTAAAATTAAATATATAAATAAAATATTTATTTTATTATTATTAAATAAATTATTATTTTTATTTATTTATCATATTTAATAATAATAAAATGAGCATGGCTCATTTTTCGGCGCTAGAAATAACCATGCCCTTCGTGTGTGGTTTCTCTCGACTTTCGAGTCTCAATTTTCAACTACGTACTTACTTCCCATTCCAAAATCCCGGTCCCGTTTGCTTTTATGTAGCACAGTGCTGCTTGTAGTCCTGTGGAGTGTACGCGGTAGAACGCACAACAACATCCCACGTCATACATCCTACATCCTCGCGCTTTTGTTTGAAGTCTCGAACACAACAACGGCAACCACAAGGATTGTGGAAATTAAGAATAACCTATTGTTAGTGTTGTGCCATAATAGAAGCAAAAAGATCCCAAAATACAAAACAAGAAACGTTTGATTTTGGGTTTTGGTAGGTACAACTGCAACAAACCAAAGCAGAGTGGATTATAAACTTGAATACCACCTTGCCCCCATCCCAGTTGGACTTCCAACTCATCCTTTTTCTGCACCCCGTTTCTCAACGCCATGAAGACAGGTATCTCTCTCTCTCTCTCTCTCGCTCATGACATTTTTGTAAATTACTAAGAATATTTATTTCTATAAGATCCATGTTGGAGCTTGTGCTTTACTTAATATTAGTCCATTTTTTTTAATGTCTCGGACCTTTTCGAATTTTGGCTTTTCCTGAGTGTTTTTTTTTGTCTTGAATATACAATTTTTACTTCATATTTTTTTGGGTAATTGTTCTTGGGGTTTGGTTCAGAATCTGATTTCTCAGAGAATTCCAAATTTCAGTAGAACTATCATAATGTGATTTCTTCCTCTTTCTGCTTCTGCCTCTGCTTGGTGAGTTGTCTGCTTTTGTTTCTATTCCTTAATTAGTTCATTCGGTAATCCTGAAGAGGTGGGTGGAAACTGGAAGGTGATGTACTTTGATGAATGATAAGTATTATGACAATCTGAGTGACTTTACGTTTGTAGTCATTGCTTGCTAAGGAAAGTATTTTTTGGGGTGTTCCTGCGCTATGTTGTAAAACAAAAACAGGGTAATTGGAAGACGGAGCAACAGCTTGCTAGTGATTATGCTGGCTGTGATTTTTCAACTTGGCCAGGCATAGCTCCAATTTCATCAACATTTTTCTATGATGAAATGGATGAAAAGTAGGAAGTAGGTTTTGGTTTGGTTTTCTGATCTCCGAGTAGAATGCCGGATTGACATAGAGTGAAAGTGAAACAAGAAAAATATAGCCTCATCTCATGAATAAAAAGGGCGGAAAGAGAGAGAGAGAGAGGGGGGGGGGGTACTTAGGCTTTGTTCGATGAGGTGTAGGAGAGAAAAAGAGGATTTATAATATTAATTATTGTACAGGTTACAATGAAATCTTCATATATTATCTCTCTTAAACTGTTCTGCCTTCAAATCACCTATGCTTTGAAAAGGAAGATAGTACGGGTTAAAAATACAGACATCTGGATGATGCCGGCTTGATTGGTGATAACATTATGGGATAGAATACTGATTTTAGTTTTTGCACTTGAACTATCTAAGAACGCCAAAGTAAGCATTTGCTGTTGAATTCGATTAGATTAGATAGAACAAACTTCATCAAATGACCTAAAACACGATTGTCCCTTTATACACAATTACTGTACGTTATATTCAGTCTTAGAAGTAAAATATATCTAAAATTCTAAAGACACATCACTTGAGTTGCCTTATAAATATAGAGTGATCAGTGATTTATTTGGAAATTGTATTTCAACACCACATATAACATCTCGTCACAGAGATGCACACAACACATTTCTCAGCTTGATATACGTGTATCTCGAAATTTATCCACACTTATACGATGTTAGAACACCTATCTCACCTTGATACACTCGTTCCTCAATATCCACACTCACATTATATGTGATGTCTATATAGTATGGGTTGAAAAAGCATTTCCCATAAATATAACTGCACATAAAATCCATAGATAAATGCATAACAGAAGAATGTTCTCCTTGATTGTCTATTGCTTTTTGCTCTGTTTAGTTAATTCCCTGTAGGCATCTAGACCTGTGAATAAAATCGTCATCTATGTAACTCAGACAAAAATTTGAACATGGGGAAAACTGCCATTTTGGTTCTCGAAAGATTATATCACTAACAAAATAGCCCTCAAAAGAAACTATATTTGCCTGTGGCTCTCCAAAGATCTATCCCATTTGACAGATTTATCCAAACATCATTTGACCTCTATTTTCATTAATAGAAGTGATAATGTCTCACATTTTATGTCAAATTGGCTCAGTACAACCACCACTTTCGTCCCAAAGGATCATATCTTAAGCAAAATAGCCTCTTTTATTCCAAATTTGCACTGTGGAACTTGAACCACCACTTTAGCCCTCAAAAGATCATATTTTCGACAAAATAGCCCCTAAAAGAATCACTTTGTTAATGGAAATAGAGGTCAATTGACATTTGGGTGAATTTGTCAAACGGCATGATTCTTTGAAAGGCCATGGATGAATATATTTTCTTTTTCAAGGACTGTTTTGTTAGCAATATAATCTTTTGGGGCTGAATTGGTAGTTCATCTTTATCTTACCTCACTGTCTCTTTCATGCTTTCCTTTTGTGATTGGAAACTATCCCACGTATTGCTTGTTAGAATATACCAGATGGGTGATCCATACTTTCTTGTCCTTTAGCTAAATATTTCAGGGAATATGGTTTAGTCATTTTTTGACCATACTGAAAATCATTGAACTTTGTTTCTTGATGATTTGCTTAAATAGTTGGTAATTAAAAGATCATTATGTACCCAAGAGCCATCAGTTAAGTGGGTCAAATCATCAAGGGTATATTTTACGAATTTTGTAGTGGTTAATTTTAAAATCCATCTAAATTAGCTTCTTCTCAAGTTATTCAAATCAAATCATTTTTTCCCAAAAAAACTTGTTCCTTGGGTTCTGGCTAGAGAAGAGAACTGATTACTAAGCAGGGTGTTATGAAATACTCAAATATCATCAATAAGGGTTGGCTTGTCATCCTCCTTGATGATGTAAATTTCTGGCATTGTAAGAAAACTGCTGAATCTCTTATTCCTTGAAGGATTAGTTGCTCAAAATAGTGGTTTATCGCTCAAAATAATTTTCCATTATGATGTAAATTATCTTTTCCTTGATGATGTACATATCATTCAATCCATATTATATTAATGACATGTAATATATATTTTTGTATTCATTGTGCATTTTCAGACATGGTAGCTGGTCAAGGTGATCTCATGACTTCCACAGATATTAGCACTTGATCAAGTCTTTTTGTTGGGTGGCACTGAAAGAGAGCAGTTTTTCTGAACTATATGGGAGCCGGGGAAGAGAGCACAACTAAACCTTCTAAATCAACTTCGTCAACTCAGGTTTTTTCCATAGTATCGTCCTTCACATTTTTCTTCCACTTGTCCTTTGCCCTATGTCTGCTTATAATTTCTGTTTATATTAATAGGAGATACCAACAGCTCCTTCATATCCAGATTGGTCAAGCTCCATGCAGGTGGTGCAATACATGATAGATTTGTTTCATCAGGCGTTCCCATCTTTTTAAGCTTTTCTGCAGATAAATTATCTTGGTAACTAACACATCAGCTACTCATTCAGGCTTATTATGCTCCTGTAGCCACTCCACCTCCCTTTTTTGCCTCAACTCTTGCTTCCCCAACTCCCCATCCCTATTTATGGGGAACCCAGGTAATTGTCATCAATTATTTGAGATATACGCAATCATGGTCTATGCAAGCAAATATTCTCATTTGCAATTTTGTCGATTTTCCCAGCATCCTTTAATGCCCCCATACGGGACTCCAGTTATATACCCGCCTGGGAGTGTCTATGCTCATCCTAGCATGGCATTGGTAAGCCACTTGCTTTTTCTCTAATCTCTGCAAAACCTCAGCCCTGGGCTGGAAACTATGAAGGTCCTTACTTGCTTATATAGAATGAAATCACATGTTGCGAGGCAACTTCTTTGCTGCCTTCATCAGAGTTTGGGCATTCAATTATTTGTTCCTTTTTTTATAAACAAATATTTTGTTAGACTCCAAGTGTTATGCAGAAAAGTACAGAGTTTCAAGGGAAGGGACCCGATGGAAAAGATCGGGATTCAGCCAAAAAATTGAAGGGAACTAATGCAAATACATCCAAAGCAGGAGATAGTGGAAAGGCAGGTTCAGGTTCAGGCATTGATGGCATCTCACAAAGGTTTTGGAAAACTGCTGATTGATTTTAGGTCTGTTTGAGATTTATTTCTCTTGAATTCGCTTTAATAATGTCGGTTCCTTTGTGCAGTGCTGAAAGTGATTCAGAGGGTTCATCAAATGCTAGTGATGAGAATACTAACCAACAGGTATATAACAGATTAACATCACTGAATCAGCACGGTGTTCTCACTTTTTGGTTGTTGTGGTAAATAGTAACCTTCCTGAAATCCTCTTGCCTTCTTTTTCTTCCACGGTTAGCTGTTCTGTTACTTTGATATTCACAGTTGAATTCTCAATTGAATCGTGTTGATCTCTTTCCGCCAAGCTTTTTTGTGCATTTGTCTGATGACTTCCTATCTTTGTAGGAATCATCAGCTACAAACAAGAAGGGAAGCTTTGACCAAATGCTTTTTGATGGTAAGCATCATCAACATTCATTATCTTTCATTTACTCAGTTGCTGAGACAAGTTAGTACTTCCATGAACTTTTTTAGGAGCCAATGCACAGAACAATTCTGCCAGTGCCATTTCTCAATCTTCTGTGCCCGGAAATCCTGTTGTCTCAATGCCTGCAACTAATCTTGATATTGGAATGGACTTATGGAATGCATCTCCTGCTGGAGCTGAAGCTGCAAAAATGAGGCATAACCAATCTGGTGCTCCTTCAACCATAATGGGACGTGAAGTTGCACTTGGTGAACAATGGATACAAGTATAACACTGACAGTTGCTATTGTCCAAAATTGTTTTGAGCATGTATTGCTTTTTGTGGTCAACAATATATTTATGATAATAGATCTAAAAAACAATTATTCAGTTAACATGGTGTATGTTACTTGTTCCAACAAATGGACATCCCCTATCCATATATTCGGAGATTGCATTCTTTACCCCCCAACATCCTCTGACCCCCACTAATGTAGCCTCTTGATTTTGGTAGGATGAGCGTGAGCTGAAAAGACAGAAGAGGAAACAGTCTAATAGAGAGTCAGCTAGGAGGTCAAGACTACGCAAGCAGGTAACTTTCTAATTTCTACTTCCAGCTCCATTGTTATTTGTTAAGTGGGAGACCAAGTCAGTTAGACGTTTCCTTAGTTGCTTGATATTTGGAGGGTAGAAGCTATCATTATTGTACTTTATAGATATAATCATTCTATCATCTGGCAAAATGAAAATTGATTTGCTATGCATTTCTTGCACCAACCAGGCTGAGTGTGAAGGGTTACAAAAGAGGGTGGAGACATTGGGAAGTGAGAATCGAACTCTCAGGGATGAACTTCAGAGAGTTTCTGAAGAATGCAAGAACCTTACATCTGAAAATAATTCTATCAAGGTAGATTTCTCTTACCATTCTGCCTTCCCAGCATTAGCATTTTATTATGCAGTGCAATGTCCAGATTTTATCATCTGAAAGTAATTGCTTTAAACAGGAAGAGTTGGAACGGTTGTGTGGGCCAGAAGCAGTTGCTAAACTTTGATGAAACAGGAAAACATCTGTTATTTAGTATCGTGTTTGATGGCAACGGAAAAAAAATTGATAGGGACTCTTTACGTAGAGACGAAAGCAGCTGGAATTTTTTATCAATGGTCTCGTTTCTTAAATGAGAATAGGAACATATATTTCTGTTTTATCTCTTGTTTTACTTATTTATACCATTGACCCTCAATTGTAATTGCCATTATAATTTACACGTGTAATTTCTTTCAATATTTATTTGCGAGGAAGAATAGAAAATGTAGGCTACTTGAGCACTTCTGTTTGGAATTTAGTTTTTCCAGCTGATGTTAAGAATGCAGCTTCAAGATTGGCAACGGATGCTCCTTAATTATTTATCTGTGTGGAAGAATGCACTCCTTAGAGTATCTTGGTTAATGGATGCTTATTAATCTGTTCAAAAGAAGGTAGGTAATAGAATCTTTTATTGCTTAGATTGGCAAATCAGAGGAGAATTTGGGGTTCAAATTGATAATTAATTGCATGATATAATCTGGTGGGAAAAAGCGATTTTGTAACTAGTTTATAATCAGAATTTTGGCTGAGATTTTCTTTTTCTTTTAATTTTCGTGCATATTTTTTAAGTCTATATTTAGACCCCCTCCCTATTTTGTGTTTCCGAGTATTCTTAGGGATATTTTAAAAAATTCATATAAAGAAAAATAATTATATTAATTAAATTTCCTGTGGATTGATCCTTTGTTAGCTGTTAGATTGGAGAAGTTTAGGAAAAAGTATTTGGTGTTGTTGGGGGATTGACATTGTGATTTTTTTTTTTTTGCTGTTTTAGATTTTGTTGTGCTTTGATTTTTTTAGTATTTTATCATTAAGTGTTTTGTTTTTTAAGTTGTTTGTGTTTTTGTGTTTATTTGATCATTTCGATGGAGTTTGGCTTTCTTGGTGTTTTCCAGGGTGCATGTCAAATAAGGATTTCTACCTTAAAAGAAATAGGAGATTCAATACTTTCTTTGAAGCTAGAAGGCAAATCTTTGCACATATATCTGCCACTAGCCTTGCATTCTCCATCATTCTAATCATCTTTAGGGTTTTTTTTTAGCAAGCAGTCAACATATCTTTTTCAAGCTCAACATTTGAAATGTTGGAAGAATTGGTGACAGTTGTAAATCAAACATTGAGGGAGCTTGATGCTCATAATCTTGATCAACAACCCTTATGCATAGAATTTTCAATCATTGAAGGTGAATTTGAGTTGAAATCAAGCACGATCCATTTGCTGCCAAAGTTTGATGGCCTTGCAAGTGAAGACCTAAACAAGCTTTTGAAGGAATTTGAACTTGTTTCCTTTACCATGAAACCTGCAAATGTCTATAAGAGCAAATGAAGTTGGGAGTGTTTCCATTTTCTTGGGAAGGTATATCAAAATATTGGCTCTATTACTTGCCCCCAAGTACAATTGGTTCGAGTTGAATTGAAAACAAATTTTCTTGAAAGATACTTACTTTCATCCAAGGCTTCCAGCATAAGGAAGGAAATTTGTGGTATTAGGTCGAACAATGGGGAGACACTGTAAGAATGTTAGGAGAGATTTAAATTCCTTTGTGCTAGCTGTCCTAATCACCAAATTAATGAGTAACTACTTGTTCAATACTTTTATGAAGGACTCACACCAATGGATAAGATCATGATTCATGTAGTTAGTGGTGGTGCTTTGATGAATAAGATTCCTCTAGAAGCAAGAGATTTGATTGTCGACATGGTAGACTATACTCAATAATTCAGCACTAGACAATAAACAAGAAGGGTTAATGAAGTGTCATCATTTTCATTAGAGTAGCAAATTTCTGTTAACCCAATAGATTTCTACTTTTGCATCTACAATATTGCAACCCATGATTGGTAATGTATTGCAAGTGAAGGTTTGTGGGATTTGTTCAAGCATTGGATATGTTAGCTCCAAAATCCTTCAGAAATCTATTTGTAGCTTATGTTTTGAAGGATAACAAAGCAGATTTTGTTAAAATATTTTGAAGAAATGACTAATGTTTTGCATAAGTTTTTGTAGTATTTAACAAGGCTATTTTGGCAATATATAAGTTTAATTCATGTTATTTTTCACAATAAAAAATCTCATAAAAGGGGATTCGTAATTTTAAGGATGTGAAAAATAGCTCAGATAGTGAACTAAGACATGTAAGAGACTCGAGAAAGCAACCTCTAGTATTAGAAACTAAGACAAGAGCTTTAGAAAGTGGTTAGTGTGCTCAGAAAGTGGACATCTAGTTGAGAAAAGGATTTCTCAAGATAACATCATCATCATCAATCACTTTGGTTATTATCTCTAGAGAATGCCCACAAGTTAAGAAGATCATTATCAAGTCCACAATTAAGTTCAAAAGCACAACAAGAAGCTCAAAAAATGTGGCATCACATTAGAAAGCACGTTTACATTAGAAACTGCATCGAATCAACAGAAACCGAAGAAAATTTGAATTTAAAAGTAAGTCAACAATTTAGAGAAGTATTGACAGTGACACATCAACCTTGTACTTGGACATTCCTCGTATTTTAGAAGAAAAAGTTTAGAAACCACATTCAAAGTGAAATCTATTTCTGAAACTTTAGTCAGTAACCAAATGTCAATGTTTCTGCATCAACAAGGATAATCTGACACAGCTCAGTTACACTTTCCTAGGACACAAAAAGAAGATCAACATGTGTCAAGAGGAGATGAAATCAAGGGACAATAGTCAAATTTGAAATTCAAGTATAAAAGGATGAAGTGCGGATATCAGTTTCTACAAAACAAAGCATTGATATCTCAAATATTTATGAAGTTCATAATCTTTTCTTTGAAATCAGTTTCTAAAAAGAATCTTGTTTTTTGGTATTCATTAGGAAACATTTTTTTTACCTTTTAGTACTTAATTTATTTTAAGGCTTAAATGCATTTCACCCCGCTGTGCTTTAGGTGTTGTGCAATTTAGACCCTGACTTTTAGATCTTTGCAATTCAACACCCTGATTTTTATAGACTATGCAAGAAGGCCCTTCTGTTAACTAGACATCCAATGTCATCGTTAAATGGCCATGTGCTGGTCACATGACTCATTTAATGGACAAAAATGTCTCTCTCCTTTAAACTAATCCCCAAACCCAATCCCAACCCCATCCCTGTGTGAACAGAAACTAATCACACAAAACCCAAATCCATCATCTGAATCCAAAAAATCGAAAGATCCATCAGTTGAACAACAGAAATAAACTATCAGAAATACACTCAAATCCATCATCTCAAATGAAAAAATCAAAAGATCCAATCACACAAAACTCAATCATATACACACAAACACATTTCCTTGGAGAAAGAAAGGAATCTGGTTAGAGGAATTAAGAAACCAAGAGAGAGAGGAGAGAAAGAGAGAGAGAAAAGGAGATGAGTGAGGAAGAGAGCATGAACCGTGGCGGCCCAAAGGAGGAACGGCAAATCACCGCCGCGTGAGGGAGGAAGAAGTCGAAGCCTCGTGGTGGTGGACTGAGGTGGAGCGGCTGTGGGGGTGTTGCGAGAAGGCTTGGCTCGCGAAGCGGCCATAGAAGAGGGGATTAGCGGCATTGGAGCTTAGGAGGAGGTAATGATGACAGTGGAGCTTCACTGGCAATGGGTTAGGGGCATAGAGGTGGCCGATCGATGGCTCCTGGAGAGGGAGAACTACTCGGTGCATGGCAGGGAGGCAACAACACAGAGGTGGCCATGGAGGATGGTGGTTGCGGGTTCATGGTGGTTTGATGGAGGAAGGAGTTGAGGGAGAAGATGATGATGGAGGGTGCAGTGGCTAGCTCAAGTGGTGGTTGTGGTGGTGCTCACGGTGGAGGAGGAAGAGATGATGGGGAAAGAGAAAGAAGATGATAGAAGGTGATGGTTAGGATGGAAATTGATGGTTTGTGTTCTAGTTAGAGGACGAGGAGGCTGAAAGAGTTTCATGGTTTTTGTTCGCACAGGAATGTGGTTGGGGTTAGGGTTAGGGTTGGGATTGGGGATTAGTTTAAAGGAGAGGGGTATTTTTGTCCATTAAATAAGTCATGTGACTAGCACATGACCATTTAACGGTGACATTGGATGTCTAGTTAATAGAAGGGCCTTCTTACACAGTCTATAAAAATCAGGGTGTCAAATTGCAAAGATTTAAAAGTTAGGATCTAAATTGCACAACACCTAAAGTACAAGGGGGTAAAATGCATTTAACCCTTTATTTTGTTGTGTGATTTTCAAAAATTATCTTTAAAAACAGTTTTTGAAACTTTCCTAGTTGAAGTTACTTCAGAAAGTACCTTTCTAAAGCTTCTAATAATTGTTTTCTGCTACCTTCAAGTGAAAATCAATTGACAGTTATTGTTTAAGCTTTTAGGGAAAAGAAATACAGAAGCATGATTCAACCCCATTCTCAAGCTACTTTTTACCTACAATTGACATCAAAGCTCAGGCCTTTAAGAAATTGAACATCCAAATGGCTGCAAAGGAAAAGATCTTGAGAAAGAATGGCACACAACAATATACACATTGTTGAAGGACACTCCATAAACAGACCCCTATTCTTTGATGGTGGTAACTATGCCTATTAGAGAGAGAGAATGGAGTTATTTGTAATATACGACAAGTCTTGACTTGTGAAAAATTATTCAAGAAGGTGATTACACTCCCATGAAGGATGTATTAGGAAACAAAGTGATATGAGTTCTAACTTGGTTAGAATTGAAACAAGGACAAGAAAAAAATCACAAAATAACAAAGGATGGAAGAGATAAGGAAAGGAAATGGTTGGAGGGTGCTACAATCAAGGATGATTGATAAGCCAAGGGTGATTGCCACAAGAGCTATTGGCAACTTTTGATAAAACCTAGGGTTCCAAGCAAGAGCCAAAGAAAGAATCTCATCAAAAGGTTTCTGATTTCAATTAGCCAAAAAAATCCCCTTCCAAAGGTGTTTTCAAGGCTTATAACCCAAAGTAAAGTTCAACAAGTGGGTTGTAACACTTAGCCCAAAACTAAAACCTAAACTTAAAAAAAATATGAAATTAACAAATGATGGGTCGTACGAAATTAATAAGCTTGAATTAAGCTTGATCAGCCATGTAAATACAATGGATTAGTCTTGGATCTTTATCTTCTTGAATGGATTTTGCCTCAAACAAACTTGGAATTATTTGGCCCAAAGCTTCCTTAGCTCTCTTTGTTTTGGATCTAGTCATTGGTCCACCAAGTCCTTCTAAAGGATCCTCTCCTTTTTCAACAGAATTCAACAGTCTTAGCTCCTCATCTCTCCTTTCTCATGTGCACCCAAACCCAATCAACGGGTTCAAATACAACCTTCTTTCTGCTCTTATTGGATTGCTTTGTGTAACTGTTCATTTTTTTTTTAATCAATTTGAGCTTTGACTTGCCCATGCAGCTTCTTTACAAAGTCAGCCTTAGCTTGTGCATCCCATAGTGACCTCCAAAAGTGACTTAGGAACTTGGTGTCCTTATCACTCACAATGCTCTTAGCTAAGCCATGAAGCCTTACTATCTCTTTGAAAAACAAGTTAGCTACATGACATACATCATCCACTTTCTTGCAAAGTATGAAATGAGCTATCTAGGATAACTTATTCACCACCACAAAAATGTAATCCTTGCCATTCTTTGTTTGAGGAAATCCTAAAACAAAGTTCATAGATAAATCAATCTAAGGAAAATCAGGAATTAGCAAAGGAGTATAGAGTCCAGAGGCAATACCTTTGACTTGGACTTCTTGCAAGCAATACATCTTTCACAAAATTTGTGCATATTATGTTTCATGTGTGGCCAATAAAAATGTTCATGCAGTATGTCTAAAGTATTTTGGACACCAAAATGCCCCATTAAACCCCATTCATGTGCTTCGCTCACAAGCAACTCTCTAATGGAACTTTTAGGCACACATAACTTTTTTCTCTTTAAGCAAATAATTCTTATGCCTAAAGTATACATTTTGGGCAATATGCACACAATTCTTATAATTCTGAGAAAAATTCGGATCATGCTCATACAATTCCTTTATATGCTCAAAATAAATGAAATTAGTTTCAAGAGTAGAGAACAGAGCATACCTTCTTGAAAGCGCATCAGCAACCACATTAGCCTTACCATTTTATACTTGATCACATAGGGAAATTGCTCAAGGTACTCAACCTACTTGGCATGCCTCTTATTCAACTTACCTTGTCCTTCTAGATACTTCAAGGACTCATGGTCACTATGAATCATAAATCCCTTAGGTAAAAGGTAATTTTGTCATGTTTGTAATGCCCTTACTAATGCGTACAACTCTTTATCATATGTTGGATAGTTAAGAATAGCACCATTAAGCTTTTCACTAGAAAAAGCAATTGGGTTCTCTTCTTGCATCAAAATAGCCCCTATTCCCACACCATATGCATCACATTCAATCTCAAAAGATTTAGCAAAATTAGACAATGCAAGAATAGGTGCATGAGTTAATTTATTTTTGAGGGCAGCAAAGGCTTCCTTTTGTTTTTCACTCCATTTAAATCCTACATGCATTCACAGCAAAGGCGCTGCTAATGTACTAAAATGTTTAACAAATCTCCTATAGAAACTAGCTAAACCATGAAAGCTTCTTGCCTCACTAACATTCTTAGGAGTTGCTCACTCTTGAATAGCTTTCATATTCTCTTGATCAACCTACACTCTTTATGAGCTAACAACAAAACCAAGAAAAACTACATGATCTATACAAAAAAATACATTTTTCCATGTTGGCATACAATTTTTCACACCTAAGAGCTTCCAAAACACTCCTCAAATGCACACAATGATCATCATAGGATTTGCTAAAAATCAAAATGTCATCAAAATAAACCACAACAAACTTTCCTAGGAATTCCTTTAACACATGATTCATCAATCTCATGAAGTTATTAGGAGCATTTGTTAATCCAAAGGGCATGACCAAGCATTCATACAATTCATACTTTGTTTTAAAAGCAGTTTTCCATTTATCCCCTTCTCTAATCATAATATGATGATATCCGCTTTTCAGATAAAACATACAAGCACCATGCAATTCATCTAACAAATCATCTAATCTAGGAATGAGATGTCTATACTTTACCGTGATGTTATTGACGGCTTTACAATCAGTGCATATCCTCTAAGTTCCATCTTTCTTGGGCACTAGAATGACTGGAACTGGATATGGACTTAAACTTTCTTGCACCCACCCTTTTTGCATCAAATCTTCAACTTGCTTTTGGATCTCCTTGGTCTCTTGGAGGTTACGCCTAGAGGCTAGCCTATTAGGCAATAAACCTCCTGGAATGAGATCAATTTGATGTTTTATCCCTCACAGAGGGGGTAGACTATTAGGTACCTCCTTAGGAAAAACATCTTCAAATTCTTGCAACAAAGAAGAAACTTCACAAGGAAGAGAGTTAATAGCACATGCTTCATTTAATTTACTTTCCTTATGCAAAAGTAAAAGCATTGGATTTTCCATGAGCATTGCCTTTTTCATCTCTTTTTCTCTAATAAACAGATTTTGCAATTTTCCCTATATTTTTCCACTTCCTTTTTCCTTTTTCTTTTCATTGTCTTTTTCTTTTCTTTCCTTTTTTTTTTATCTCTCATTTTGGATTGATCCTCACCAACTTCCTTGGAGACAAACGGGCAAGAATAGTCTTGCACTCTTTATGTACAAATGAAAATTTATTTATGTACCCATCATGCAAAGCTTTCTTATCATACTGCCAAGGTCTACCAAGAAGTAAATGGCAAGCCTCCATAGGCACCATCACAAAAAATTACATCATCATACTTCCCTATGGAGAAGTCCACCTCCACTTGTTTACTTATAGCCATTTCACCATCCTCACTAAGCCATTGAAGCTTATATGGCCGTGGGTGTGGCTTAGTCTCCAAATTCAGTTTTGAGATACTTCAGTTTTCAGACCATCCTTGCACTAGCAACATTAGTGCAATTCCTTCCATTAATAATTAAAGAACAAACCTTCCCTTGGATAATAAACCTTGTGTGGAAAATATTTTCCCTTTGGCTTTTCATCCAACTCCTTTGCTTGGCTGCCCAACAACCTCCTCACCATGAATAAATCTCTTTCAGGTGCAATTTCCTCATCATACTCTTCCTCACTTTGTGGTGCGGATTCTGAGGATGATTCACTAATAATTTCTCCATCGTCCTTAAGCAACATGGTCTTTGATTCATCAATAATTTCCCCATCGTCCTTAAGCAACATGGTCTTCTTAGTTAGACACTTTGAAGCTATGTGCCTTTCCCCAAACACTTGAAGCATTTTATCTCACTACTTCTTGTCTTTTTAGTGGTCTCATTGGACTTGAATTGAGTCTTTTGAGATGCAACTGTGGTATCATTAGAAGAAGTACCTCCCTCCTTCTTATTTCTCTCCTTCCAATTTGAAGAATTGAAATTAGAAGAACTCCTCCTCATCGTACCTTTTCTCTTAAGTTGCTACTCCACTTTGGTAGCTTGATGTACCAAGTCTTCCAACTCCACATAATTTTATAGGTCAACCATATCTCTAATGTCATTATTCAGGCTATTCTTAAAGCATGCCATAGTAGCCTCCTTATCTTCATTCACATTGGCTCTAACCAAAGACACTTCCATCTCCTTGTAATATTCATCAACATTCCTACTACCTTGCGTGAGTCTTTGAAGCTTGTTATGAAGGTCCCTATGATAATAGGAAGGGGCAAATGTCTTTCTTATCAACTTCTTCATTTCAACCCAAGTATCCACCAAAGGTTCTTCATATCTAAGTTGCTCTTTTTGCAATTGGTTCCACCAAATAAGAGCGTAGTCTATGAACTCCATGGCTACCATCTTTACTTTCTTTTCTCTATTGTAATTGTGGCATGGGAATAACTGCTCAATTTTCATCTCCTACTCAAGATGCTCTGGATCACTCTTCCCTTTGAACAGTGGGATATTAAGCCTTACTCCCTCAATTCGGTCCTCTCTAGCATCACCCTCATTATCTCTTCTCCTCCTTCCATCAATCCTCCTTCTACTACCATGATGTTCTTGAATTTCTAACTGCTTAATCCTCTTTGATAACCCTTTATATGCTCCCTCATCATCCTTTGCATTTGAGTTGTGATAGCCTCTATTAACAATCTATTGTTTGCTTGAGGAGGAGGGGTACCATCACTACCTATTCTTGCCATAAAAAAATTCAAGTAAAAAG
This sequence comes from Dalbergia cochinchinensis, assembly GCA_031216125.1. Classification (NCBI taxonomy): domain Eukaryota; kingdom Viridiplantae; phylum Streptophyta; class Magnoliopsida; order Fabales; family Fabaceae; genus Dalbergia; species Dalbergia cochinchinensis. The sequence goes on from CM062371.1 coordinate 30,910,902, forward strand.
AAAAAAAAATGAAAGCAATAGGACCTCACCACACTTCTCACGTGTTTGCACCCTTGGAGATGTATCACTCATGTTTGTTGCTCTCTAATAGGCTTTTGTGTAAAGTTATCTCTTGCCTTTTACCACTCAAATGCTCTTGTAGGCTCTTAAACGGAATCATAGGTCATGCAAAGAGAAACTCCAACAACCCCAGTGTTAAATGACAAAACAACAAGAGGTCAAACAGAAGAGAACTCTAAGACAAAACTTTTATGATCCAAAAGAGACAAGCAAGAAAAACTAAACAAGGTTAAGCATACTCAAATCAGAGACCAACCAAGACAAGAACAAGATAAAGGTTTGAAGAACAAAAGAAATAAGTCACTATTCTGACCTCTTTTTTTTTCAAATTCCATTTTTTTCAATTCTTTTTTATTTTATTTTTTTTCCAATCTATTCTTGATGATTGTAGATGAACAGACCAAATGGAATCACATAAATAAAAAAACCACATATTTAACAAGTAAACATCAAACTAACAAAGCCTGGAAGGATTAAAATGAAACAATTACCAAGAACATCAAGAACACATGATGAACGTTCTGCACCTTTTTTTTTTTACCCACATATCCAATGTAACACAAAAAAAAATAATATAGAAATGCTATAGGGACATCACAAAATTAAGCAAAAAGATGAATTAAACAAGGGCTAAAAAAATAAATTTCAAGGTTGTACTAGATTAAGCTAAAAGAATTCGCAACGATTCCAAAACAAGATGAAAACTGAGACTTCGAAATTCATAAATGACCCAAGAAACACTAAAATATGATATGTAAAACTCTAGATATGAACCAAAGAAAACTAACCAATTCTGCAAAATTTGAACCGAGCACTAATACCACCTGATATGATTTCAATTCTAACTTGTTCAGAATTGAAACAAGGAGAAGCAAAAATCACAAAATAACAAAGGATGGAAGAGATAAGGAAAGGAAATGGTTGGAGGGCACAATAATCAAGGATGATTGATAAGCAAAGGGTGATCGCCATAAGAGCTATTGGAAATTCTTGATAAGACCTAGGGTTCTAAGCAAGAAATAGAGAGAGAATCTCACTAAAAGGTTTTTGATTTCAATGATCCAAAAAAATCCCTTCCAAGGGTGTTTATAAGGTTTAAACTAAAGTAAAGTTTAGCAAGTGGGCTGTAACATTTAGCCCAAAACTAAACCGCTAAACTTCAAAAAAAAAAAGTGAAATTAACAAGTGATGGGCTGTACGAAATTAACAAGCCCAATTACATTATTACTAACATAAAATTAACAAGTCCAAATTAAGCTTGATCAGCCATGTGAATTGTAACGCCCCGATTTTCGCTGCTGTGTAAAATGATCAAAATACCCCTAAGGTATTTTGGCACGAGATTCGAGGGCAGCCAGTCCAAGCCATCCTCAATGGGGAAATTTAATATTAGGGTGAGGTTATATGAGGTTTAGATAGCGATTCGTGCGGAAATCGCAATCCATGATTTTTTCTGTACACAAATAACCAAAATGCCTCTGAGGTCATTTTTACCTAGGAATTGAGGACAGCTAGCTCAAGCTATCCTCAAAGAGTTATTTGAATATTTGAAAGGATTATATGTGTTGTGCATAATAATAGGGGTGAAGATCTCAGTTTTCAGTTTTCCGGCGTGCAAAATTACCAAAATATCCCTGCGGTAATTTAACACGGGATTAATTGCCAACTGGACCTGGACTTTACCTGGGAGTTTGAAATGTTGTTTTCAAGGGGTGCATGATATTTGATTAAGCCCGAGCGGTTCTGGGGAGTTTTTGTACAAAATTACCATTTTGTCCTTGATTAAGTGCATAATGAGCTTAATTATGTGATTAAGGGAACATAGGCAATATTAGGCTTTAATTAAAGATTAATTGACTTTAATTGTTAATCTTGAGTTAAAATAATTTATTGAGGTTGATTAGGGCCTAAGATTGCTTAGGGAAGTTCAAAATCCTTTCCGTAATCTAAGAGATTGTGTCATGTCATATGCAATAGTAATTTCTCTCTTTAATTCCCTAAATCAAGGAAACCATGATGGGATTGGATTTCTAGTTAATAAAGTTTGACTTCACTAAGTGAGTAAGACAATTCTCTAATCATGTCTTGAATGGCCTTAATTATTTGCTTTCTTGTCCAAACACTCAATTACAAATTCCTAACCAAATGCCTAATCAAATTTATCTCTAAACACAACTCCTAACACAAATGAGATGAAGATATTTCCCCCCCATACCCCTACATGGCCGACCATTCTCCCCCCATCACACCCTCACATTTTGGTTTTTGAACAGTTACATACTCAAAGAAAAACCCACACTTCACCATTTACCTTTTTGGATTGCAATCTTGTCCAAAAATCTAGTCTTGCAAATCCTCTCTTCTCTCTCTTCTCAAGACTTCCTTTTTCTTCTTTTCCACCACAAGAACCGCCATCCCCCACCACCTCTCAACCTCAAACTACCACACCATCACCATAGATCTTTCCTAAAGCACACAACCTTTCTATCTCTAAACATCAAAGCTCAAGAAAAATCTTCCTTTCCTTTTTCCTTTCCTTTTTCCTTTCCTTGGTCGAATCCTTGAGATGCTCCAAGAGAAGATATATTCTTCTCATTTCTTTCCAAAGATCAAGCTCTTTTCTTTCAAACAAGAAAATAACTTTGGTAGAGATTTTTGTTTTGAGTTTTCTCTCTTTTTCCCTCTCATTTCAGTTTTTGATAATGATGGATGAATGGATGAGCTTTGCTCTTTTCTTTCTTTCTATTTTCGGTCTAAGTTTTCCTTTTCCTTTCTTTATTCTTTTTAGTTTTGTTGTTGTTGAATGGTTAAAAACCATGACTTAATGATGAGGATCTTCAATGTTGATTGTGATACCATCATTTATTTGACCTCTAAAGCTCATGGTTTCATTTTTGGTTTCTAAGAGTTTATAACAAGTAAAAGTGATATTTGGTTTTTCTCTGAGCTTGATGGTGAGTCTATGGAAATGAGGCTCTTGGAACCATAATGATGAGAGACTCTAAAGCTTACTTCCATTTGTTAAGATTGAATGGGGTTGAAAGCATTATTCCTTAAAGTCTTGAAATGAGCTCTAGTAAGATATAAAAATAGACTTGCATCATGTTTATATTTCAAGCTCTTGCATCCTATGTTTATGTTTCAATGCCTTGAACATCATGTTTATTTTCAGGTCATCACTTTAAATCTTGAAGACTAAAGAAATGGACTTGTATTCTCATTTTTAAATTTCAAGACTTGTATTTTATGTTTATATTTCAAGCTATCACCTAAGCTTCAAAGACTTAAAAATAAACTTGCATTTCCATGTTTATATTTTAAGTCTTGCACATCATATGTACTTTTCCAAGCCATCACCTTATAATGATAAAGACTAAAATGAGGTTGTAAATCATGTTTATTTTCTTGTCATTACCTAAATCTCTAGAGCTCAAAGACTTGCCCTTGTATCCTAAATGGAAGTTTTAGTCATGGTTCTCTCTCTAGCCCTACTCATAACATGGATTAATAACGTGTAAGTTCATAACTAAAGATAAGTTAGAGAACTAAAGCTGATGAGGACACGGCTGGTGGTAAGGATAACAAGGCGCTTGGTGAACTTGGAGGTCCCATGACAAGGGCGAGATCTAAGAAGGCTAAAGAGGCTCTAAATAAATTTGTGGCAACTTTATTTGAAGCCCCAAGTCTTGGGGAATTACAGCCCAAGATGGTGAATTGCTTAATGCAAATTGAAGGAATAGAGGCTTATTTTTTCTATTATTTTTTTTGATACATGTTAAAATAGGCTGAACATTCTTATTAATTTACTAATAGTGGTGGGCTGAATTAGTAAACTAATTTTGGGTCTTATTATAATGTACCTAAGTTAGGTCCCGTTTAAGCAAACTTGGAAGGTGTTGCCCATTATAAAAGGCAAACCCTAACTTTTGGAAGAGAACTTTTCAGAATATTTTTATCTTAAGTGTGAGACTTGCTCTCTCTTGGTTCTTCATAGAATCTCTGAACTTATCAAGGGTGCTCATCGTTGTGGCGTTCCTAGGCTTATCAATCTCTTGATTGTGGAGCCTTGTTTTTTTTTTTCTGTTCTTGTCAGGATTTACGTTCAATCCAAATGTCCATTAACCCTTGTCCATATCTCAAGATATACAAATCAGATTTCGGTGATTCTTGAGCCCAAGTTGTGTTTCAGAACGTGAGTTTTCTTTTCATTTTTGAATCGTTCAATTTTGAGACCTGTAGCACGAGATACTGGGTAGAGTTAACTTTGTACTGAACCTACGTTTCCCAACCTTGGTAGATCCGTGTTGCATGATTCATGGAGTTTGGATCATATCATGTGGTATCAGAGCTTAGTTCTAAGGTTGGCTAATTTGGTACTGATTTTTTTTTCCTCCTTGTCCAGCTTTGTGTCTTTTGTGTCTATTGTCCATTTCCATTGTTTGTCTTGTCTTCTTACATTATTGGGTGCTGGATTTGTTTCCTATAATTTGTGCAGCACCTGTATGTCAAATGTCCTCAATGATTGCAAATTCCAACATTGTTTTCTCAAATTCTGCATTAGCTTGCTGTTATTAACTGTTGAGTCAAAAGCAAAAAATACACACACAAAAATTGAAATAGAAAACAAAAGAGTTAAAAAAAATTTGAACTAGAAAAGAAAAGAAAAAAAAAAGACAAAAAGAAGTTTAACAGAGGAGACATCAGCTTTTTTTTTCTTTCTATAATTTCAATGCATCTTGCTTGCTTGATAAAGTTCCTAAGTGTCTTGCTAAGTCTTTTTATTTTTTTCTTCAGTCTATCATCACTTAGCTGTTCTTTTGTGTGTCATTACATTGTTGAGTCTTCAGTAAGTACTCTTGTGTATTCCTGGAGAATCTACTGAGAATTTAAAGAGAGCTCTTGAGTGGAAAGGCAAGAGAGAACTTTACACAAAATCCTATTAGAGAGCAATAAACACGAGTGATAGATCTCTAAGAGTGCAAACACGTGAGAAGTGTGGTGAGGTCCTATTGCTTTCTTTTTTTTTTTTTTCTTTTTGCTTGAATTATGGCAGGAATAGGTGGTGATGGTACCCCTCCTCCTCAGGGAAATAACAGATTGTTAGTGGAGGCTATTACAGCTCAAATGCAAAGAATGATAAGGGAGCATACAAAGGAGTTATATGAGAGAATTGAGTGGTTAGAAAATCAAGGTCATCATGATGATGATAAAGGTAGAAGGAGGAGAAAAGATAATCAAGGTGATGCTAGAGAAGACCGAATTGAGGGAGTCAAGCTTAATATTCCACCTTTCAAAGGGAAAATTGATCCTAAGGCTTATCTTGAGTGGGAGATGAAAATTGAGTAGTTGTTCTCATACCACAATTACACTGAAGAAAAGAAAGTAAAGGTGGCAGCCATGGAATTCACGGACTATGCTCTTATTTGGTGGAACCAATTGCAAAAAGAACGACTTCCATATGAAGAACCTTTGGTGGATACTTGGGTTGAAATGAAGAGGTTGATGAGAAGGAGATTTGTCCCTTCCTATTATCATAGGGACTTTCATAACAAGCTCCAAAGGCTCACACAAGGTAGTAGGAGTGTTGATGAATATCACAAGGCAATGGAGGTGTCTTTGATTAGAGCCAACGTGCATGAAGATAGGGAGGCTACTATGGCACGTTTCCTGCATGGGCTGAATAATGACAATAGAGATGTGGTTGAGTTACAAAATTATGTGGAGTTGGAAGACTTTGTACATCAAGCTACTAAAGTAGAGCAGCAACTTAAGAGAAAAGATACCATGAGAAGGAGTTCTTCTAATTTTAATTCTTCAAATTGGAAGAAAAGAAATAAGGAGGGAGGTACTTCCTCTAACAATACCACTATTGCACCTCAAAGGACTCAATTCAAGTCCAATGAGACCCCTGAAAAAATAAGGAGTAGTGAGTTAAAATGCTTCAAGTGTTTAGGGAAAGGTCACATAGCTTCGGCGTGTCCAACCAAGAAGACTATGTTACTTAAGGAGAATGGAGAAATTACTAGTGAGTCTTTAGCTAGTGAAGCCAAGAAAGAGGAAGAGGTAGATGAGGAGATCATTGTGGAGGCCAAAGAAGGAGATTTATTGATGATTAGGAGGTTGCTTGGAAGTCAGATGCAAGCTCTTGATGATTCCCAAAGAGAGAACATTTTTCACTCTAGGTGTTCAATCAATGGGAAACTATGTTCTTTGATTGTGGATGGAAAGAGTTGCACTAATGTAGCCAACTCTAGATTAGTGTCCAAATTAAATTTGGAGACTAAGCCACATCCTAGGCTGTACAAACTCCAATGGCTTAGTGAAGATGGAGGGATGATCATGAGCAAGCAAGTGGAGTTGCACATTTCCATGGGACAATACAATGACCAAGTGATATGTGATGTGGTTCCAATGGAGGCAAGCCATATTCTCTTAGGGAGGCCATGGCAATATGACACCAAAGCTATTCATGATGGGTTCACAAACAAGGTTTCTTTCATGCATAATGGGAGGAAAATTATGCTCAAACCTTTATCTCCTAGAGAGGTGTGTGAGGATCAAATAACATTGAGAGAAAAAAGAGTGCAAGAGAAAAAAAAGATGAGTAACACACAAAAGAGTGAGATATTTGATAAAAAAAAAAGAGTAAAAAAAGAGAGTGAAACACTTGTGGGATTAAGTAAAACACTTGAGAGCAAACAAAGTTATTTAGTAAAAGAAAGTGAGGTGAAGAAGTTACTGCTTGCCAACAAGCCATTTTATTTACTTTATTACAAGAAAAATGTTTTAACTGCTGATAACTCTAATAAAAGTGTTGCCCCTACTCGTGTTGAGTTTCTTTTACAGGAATACAAGGATGTGTTTCCAAAGGAGGTTCCAAGTGGATTGCCACCTTTGAGAGGGATTGAGCATCATATTGATCTCATCCTTGGTGCATCTTTACCTAATCGGCTAGTTTATAGGAGCAACCCACAAGAGACCAAAGAAATACAAAAGCAAGTTGAGGAGTTGATGACAAAAGGTTGGGTGCAAGAAAGCTTGAGTCCATGTGTTGTTCCAGTGATTTTGGTGCCTAAAAAGAATGGGACTTGGAGGATGTGCAGTGACTGTAGAGCAATCAAAAACATCACAGTCAAGTGCCAACACCCTATTCCCAGGTTAGATGATCTTCTTGATGAACTGTATGGTGCTTGTTATTTTTCTATTTAAAAAGTGGGTATATCAGATTAGGATAAGGGAGGGGGATGAATGGAAAACTGCCTTTAAAACTAAGTATGGTTTGTATGAGTGGCTGGTTATGCCTTTCGGGCTTGTAACATCCTAATTTTAACCTAACTTTCTAGAACACATTAGGTTAAACATTAGGCTATTACCTCATAGTCTCATCTTTTTCTTGAAAATATTTAGCGGAAATTATGGTAAAATTTTTTTGAAAGTATAAAACAAAGTGAGAGCCGCGAACTTAACTATTCGAATAACAGAAACGTGAGACATGATTAACACTCATGGAGAGAACTCAAAAAGGAAAACATATAATAGTGGAGCAGAAATCATCATAACAAGAGAAACATTTCATTAATAATATATTTAGAGTACATAGGTAGTCATACCCGCATAGGTACAAGCAGAGCTTGTAATATAGAAGGAATAAATTACAACAAGAAACACAAGTGTAGGGTACGACTACAATAAAAATCCAAAATGCTACCCTCTTAGTAAGCTACGAGTATAAATCCACCACCCCTCCCAAAAGATACAGCCGAAGGGAATATCCTTGCAACGCTTGTGAACTCGAAAGCTCCACCGGGGTATAGTGCACCTCCCAAACTGGCGTGTCAATGAAGTCAACGAACATCGCCATCGCTCTCTGAAGATGTGACGGGAGAAGAGAGAGAGGAGTGAGAATTCTTAGTAAAGAATCTCAGTAGGAGTCTCCTATCCTAGGGTTACATCGTTCACATCCCCAGGAACCTTGGGTTTATTTCATAAAGACAAGTGAGCATACATCAAGTTCATTTTAGGTTCTAAAGTGTATTTAGCCAAGGTCCATTCATTTTAGGATGATCTTAATGTCATGAATGCAACATATATTTGATGAATGCATGACAATACCATATGCACATTAACACGAAAATCGTAATACTTGGGCACATCATAAAGGAACATAAATCATATACGTGGCATAAAAAGGCATAGTACTTTTCATGTGACATCTTCATCATGAATCAAGCTCTTAAATTCTTTTTTTCTTAAAGACCACCCTCTTAACATATCCACCAAAAATCCAACCGATTCACCGGCCCGGCGATAATCTGGTCACCAAACTACATCTCTCCTATCGCCTAGGAATGAGCTCAATCCTAACTAGTCATCACTAGATTTAATATGGGCTAATAGAGGGGGTATACATAACTTTCTTGGATCACCTATCTTAGGATCATTTCCCTCTTTGAAACGCTCTACTGGTATCTAGTACACAGCGAATTGTCCGCTTTGGCAAGCTCAATGTCAATACCCTCACGGATTTGCTTCCTCCCCACCGTAGCGGGAGAAATGCGTCTCAGTGTTCTATCACATCTGTTCTGGGGGTGTTCGGCCGAACCGGTGTCACCCAGAACCTTTCCTGGGAGTGCTCGGCCGAACCGGTGTCATCCAGGAGTTCTCACAAACTTTTCTCAAATTCTCAAGTTTGATGGGAAATTCGGCAGCGTAACGGCATACACCGGATTTCCTTCAAACTTGCTTTATGCCACGAAACATATAGAGCATGCATAGCCATTCAACATCACATAAGGCATCTATTCATCGTATGCATCGTAAGCATCATAATATCATAATTTTACATAACGCATCATGGCGGGAGCATCAACACATCAATACTATACACTCTCATCAGAGATCACATGCTCAAGTTATTCTCGTAATAAAACATATATCCTCATGAATTCCTCATATGAATAACGTCATCATCCTTCACATAACATATGCGTCATCGTAAAACATCTTGACATACCTTAGTATCATATAAATATCATTCTCATATTCTTAATGTCTTATGCATTGACCGCTATGGTCTTTAACTCATAGTCTAAGTTATGAATCATTCAAAGCTAACCTCTCGGGTACTTAGGAGGTTATGACTAAGTATATCTCTCTTCATACTATGGTCAAGAATATCTCTCAATCTCAAAGGTGCAAAATTCGTAATTTCAACTTTACGGGTACCTAGGAGTCACGACAATGACCCTTTCTAAGTTCGGTTTGCTCCTAAGGCACCAAGATCAAGTCCTAAACCAATTATGAGTCATTTCTACACATTTAAACTAATTTAGAACCATGATTATCATTACTAAACCTTGCTGGACAGAATCCAGAAAATTCTAACATTAAGGGATCTAGAACTCTCAAATTAATTCTTTTCTAGTTTCTAACCTTTCTTATCTTTTACTTATGAGTTTTTCCATTGATCATACTTAAACATAAGCATGTTATCATCGTTAAAACAGCTCATACAGTGGCCAAACATAGCAAGGCAGAACCAAAACAACACTCTCCATACAAAGGCATAAAACATACTTTTTAAAGCACATAGGATACTAGTTTCTCTTGGAACCTTTTTAAAACCTTCAAAACTCTTTTGTAAACATTTTTAACATCTAAAATCATCAAGATATTTATAAAGGCAGTAGCTAAGTTGAATTTATTTCAAGAGGTCCTAAATTCATAAAACTTAGTTCTATATGTTCCTTGAATCCACATAGACTTAGAAAAATTATAAAGCATAGCTTATAGGCATTTGTGATCAAATGAAACTTATCCTAAGTTCATTCTTCTCACATAGCCGAAGTGGGCATTCTAAGAGAATGCTTTCCATGTCTAACTCTCATTTGAGACCTTGGGACAAATCTTTGAGCTCTAGAGCTTTAGGTGATGACAAAACATAAACATGCCATGCACTTCATTTTTATTGTTCATTAGGGAAATAAAGTGAGAACTTGAAAAGTAAATAGCTCAAAATAAATATGAGATGCAACTTGTTATTATCTTGGATTTTAAGTGATGACTTGAATAATAAACGTGAAATGCAATGCTTGGAAATTAAATATGAATATACAAGTTCATTTTTTAGTCTTAGAGCATTAGTGATGACATAAAAATAAATCATTCTATGCAAGGCATAAGCTAAATATGAATGCAAGTTCATTTTGGTTTAATAACTAGAGCTCGTCCAAGACTTTAAAGAACCAATATTCACAACCCCAACATAGTCTCATCAAGTCAAGAGAATGGAACTAAAAGAAATCTCCATATTTTCAAGAAAAGGAATTATGGCCAAAATCATGAGGCTAAGAGAAAGTAACCCATATTCCTTTTTGAAATCATTCTTATTTTCTTAAGTTGAAAACATTAGTGAACTTCATAGCATAATAATAAAAACTAAAGAAAACTCAAGCTTTAGGGGTCTCATTATGATGAACACATAGTCATCATCTAGAGGTCCCCATCATCAAGCCATCATGTATGAGTTTAAAGGTCATGAAGGCCGAAAACTCAAGAAGGAAACCAAGAGAGTTTTAAAAAGAAATTCCAAGAGGTAGCTAGAGAAAAACTCATTTTTCATGGAAATAAGATGCAAAGAAACACTCCTACCTAGAGTGAAGACAAAGAGCTTGAACTTTGAGAGAAGAAAACAAGATGATGAGCTCCTCCAAAAGGCTTGATGTTTTCGGCCAAGGGGAGATAAGGAGGTTAGAGTTGTGTTTGAGGTGAGGTTGTGTTTGAGATGAAATATTTGAGAGGTTTGATGGTGAGTCAAGGTTATGGGGTGATGTGTGAAGGTTATGAGATGATGATGAAGTAAAGAGATAAAAAAGATGAAGATGAAAAAGAAAGGAACTCTTTGGGACTAGAGAGAAAGAAAGAAACTAGCAAGACTACTCTAAGCTTTAGCAAATGCTCAATGTGCATCCAATGCTAACACAAGCTCCCTATTTATAGAAAAACAAAGTGATAGGTGAGAGAATGGAAAGCATGGCTGATGGTAAGAAAGAGAAAATATCTCTTTGATGGTGTCATACAAGCATGGTTTGAAGCATGGAGCTCATGAGACAAGGTATGGCTTCAAGCATGGGTTTTTGAGTGATCTTTTCTTTAAATTGTGGATGAAATTAGGCTTCTAGAAGACCAACATGGCTGGAAGTTTTTCAGCCACAAATAATTGAAGAGAATGATTTATTTTACTTGGTTATTCATTTGGAAAAGCAAGCTTGATTGAAATTATGACAAGGCATGACAAGTAAGGTGATTTGAGGTGATTTTCCTTTAAGTTTGAAATGAAATAATTCATGAAAATAGGGGATGATTTTCGGTCAGATTTGGGCAGCAAGGAGAGAGGAAAAATTTTCCATGTAATTGGGTGTTAATGATAGGATTAAGTGTAGGTTAGTTTAGGTACAAGGTTAGGAGTAATTAAGCTTAAGTTTAGGTAACTAAGCATGTGTATTAGGAATTTTATGACAATGTTAGGAGTGCTCTTACATCATTAGAGAATTTAAAACTCATTTGTGAATAAACAATGTGTATCACAATCCCATGATTTAAGGAAAGAGAGAGAAAACACTATTTGTGCACTATTTACACACTATTCATTGATTCCTACACTCAAAGTCCTTGAATTTAAAGATAGGGTTTTAAGTTTATCTAAGCAATTTTAGGTTCTAATCATCCTTATTAAATTATTTTGTCCTTAGATTAATTATGGAAATTAATTAACCTTCGATTAGAGCCTAATATTGCTTAGGTTTCGCTTAACCGTGTGATTAGGTGTAAACATACGAAACTACGGGCAAAACCGTAATTTTGCACTTAATTTGCCCGGGACCTCCGGGACCAAAATTGAGACCATAGAAAACATAAAAACATCTTTTAAACCCATCTGGAGAGGTTTCGGGTTCATCTGGCACTTGCAAAAGGGTAAAACGCCACAGGGGTGTTTTGGTCATTTTGACCCGAAAACTCAAAAAATGAGATTTTCGATCCGGAAGCATTCAAAGGCCATTCAATCCCTTTCAAACATTGAGTTGGCCCTTCGAGGACTGCCGAGTCGGCCATCCTCGAATTCCGGGCCGAAAATGACCTCAGGGGCAATTCGGTTATTTTCCACTCAGACAGAAAATCGGGGCGTTACAGGGCTAACTAATTCCCTAAGCACTTTTATGAGATTAATGAACCATGTCTTCAGAGATTTTATTGGCAAGTTTGTTGTTGTTTACTTTGATGACATTTTGATTTATAACACTAGTTTTGACTTGCATATTGAACATTTGAGGGCTGTTATGCATGTGCTTAGAAAAGAAAAATTGTATGCTAATCTTGAGAAATGCACTTTTTGCACCGATCATGTAGTGTTCTTAGGCTTTGTTGTGAGTGCAAAAGGAATACAAGTTGATAAGGAAAAGGTTAAGGCCATTCAAGAGTGGCCTACGCCTAAGACTGTGAGTGAAGTGAGAAGTTTCCATGGTTAGCTAGTTTCTATAGGAGGTTTGTTAGGGACTTTAGCACCTTGGTTGTGCCTTTTAATGAGATAGTTAAAAAGCATGTGAGTTTCAAGTAGGGAGCGCCTTTGCTGCCCTTAAGCATAGGTTAACTAATGCACCTATTCTTGCTTTGCCCAATTTTGCTAAATCTTTTGAACTTGAATGTGATGCATCAAACGTGGGCATTGGGGGTATTTTGATGCAAGAAGACCATCCAATTGCTTATTTTAGTGAGAAGTTAATTGGAACTGCCCTAAATTATCCCCACTTATGATAAGGAATTGTAGGCTTTAGTGCGTGCTTTGCAAACTTGGCAGCATTATTTGTTCCCCAAAGAATTTGTAATTCATAGTGATCATGAGTCCCTAAAATACTTGAAAGGACAAGGCAAGCTAAATAAAAGGCATGCCAAATGGGTTGAGTTTTTAGAACAATTTCCATATGTCATTAAGCATAAAAAGGGGAAGGGGAACATAGTGGCTGATGCTTTATCTAGGAGGGATTCATTATTTTCTACTCTTGAAACAAAAATTTTTGGACTTGAGACTTTGAGAGAAATGTATTTGCATTATGCTAAATTTTCTGAGATATACGCTGCTTGTGAAAATGTGTCTCAAAATGATTACTATAGGTACAATGGATATTTGTTTAAAGAAAAAAATATTGTGTATGCCTAAGTGTTCCATAAGAAATTTTCTTGTGAAAAAGGAGCATGGGGGAGGATTAATGGGACATTTTAGGGTGCATAAAACTTTGGATATATTGCATGAACATTTTTATTGGCCCCATATGAAACATGATGTACATAAATATTGTGAGCATTGCATTGTTTATAAAAAGGCAAAATCAAAAGTGATGCCACATGGTTTATATACTCCTCTGCCTGTTCCTAATTTTCCTTAGATTGATATATTTATGGATTTTGTTTTGGGGCTACCTAGAACAAAGAATGGCAATGATTCTATTTTTGTGGTTGTAGACAGGTTTTCAAAAATGGCACATTTCGTACCTTGCAAAAAGGTTGATGAAGCTTGCCATGTACCTGACTTATTTTTTCGTGAAGTGGTGAGACTCCATGGGCTGCCTAGGAGCATTGTAAGTGATAGGGGCACTAAGTTCCTCAGTCACTTTTGGAGAACATTGTGGGATAAGCTTGGTACTAAATTACTTTTCTCTACTACTTGTCACCCACAAATTGATAGGCAAATTGAGGTAGTGAATAGGAACTTTAGGAACTTTGCTTAGGACTGTTTTAAAGAAGAATCTTAAGTCTTAGGAAGAATGTTTGCCTCATGTAGAGTTTGCTTATAATAGGGCTGTCCATGGCACAACTAATTGTTCACCATTTGAAATTGTGTATGGATTTAATCCTATGACACCATTAGATTTATTGCTTATGCCTAGTATTACTATTTTTAATCATAAGGATGCATAGGCTAAGGCTAACTATGTGAGAAAGCTGCATGAGCATGTGAAAGCTCAAATTGAGAAGAAAATTAAGAGCTATGCCAAGCAAGCTAACAAGGGAAGAAAGAAAGTTGTATTTTGTAACATCCTAATTTTTAACCTAATACTTTAGAACCCATCCTCTTTACTTTAAAATACTTAACGGAAAATACAGGTAATTTTTTTTTTTGAAATGTAAAAGCAAAGTGAGAGCCGCGCAACACGACAAACAATGAAGCATAAAAGAAATAAAACACAAATCCAAATAAACACCTCATGAACATTCAATCATAAAACATGTGATTACACAACTTGATAAAACAAACCGCATATATAGATATATAATATGCCCACTCAAGAAAAGCAGGACTTAGTTTGGTACAACACAGAACAAATACAATTGAAATGACAGTACAATGGAATGGAAAATACTACGGAAAGCGAAAAAGGAAACTCTCCAACCCAAGTGCATCTAGAATAGATAACCTCTAAACAAAAGAAGGTTTATCCTCATCTATGTAGTGTGTGTACTATCTCTACCCACGAGCCTCTACTATTGGGATCCTAGAAAGGGTGGAACATATCCAATCCAAGGATTAAGCACATCCGGAGTGGGCACTCACTGCAGCTAGATGTGAGCTCCTCGACAGGGGCGCATGGACTGCTTCTAAGCCAGCCTTGACTGAGTGACAGTCTCCTCGCTGCCCTCTGCCATCAGCGGTGGAGTGAGGGCAGAGCTCTCATTATACAAGTGGGTAGGCGGGTCCTCCGACGGATTAGTCTCTGAGAAGTACGTACGCGGCACATAGTCAGGGTAGTCGTGCATGGCCGAGGCGGTGATGTGCATACAGAGCACCTTCTCATTGTGCATGCAGCACACTCAAAACCTCAATCAACGTCACCGTAGGATGATGTCAGGGAGAAGCAATGAGTATGTATAGGATGAGCAAAGGGTTATCCAACAAACATGAAGACACGAATAGTGCATCGACCCTCAAAATGGTATGATCCATGCTTTGGATCATGGTGTACTTCCCATGTCGAGGAATCCACAAAAACCACGAACGTAACCATCGGAAGACGTGATGGAAAGAAGAGATAGAAGGAGTGAGAATCTTACTAAAGAATTTCAGTAGGGAAACCTCCTATCTAGGTGTCATAATCTACATCCTCAGGAATCTTGGGTTTCTTTGAAAAATGTGAGCATGCATAAAATTCACTTATTAGGTTTTAAACTTAATTATCTAAGGTCTGTTCCTTATAGGATGAGTCTTAATGTCATGGATGCAACAGAATAAAGCATGAATGCATGAAGATACAACAGGCAGAAATCAATTAAACATTCATGGAGCTATCAACATCATATAGATAGCATAAAGTGGCATATACTTCTCATGTAAAACCATTTCTCTTTCTGTAATTGTGTGACATTCAAAGCATCGTACTGTAACATAGGGATCACCCTAAAAAGCCAATCGATCTCGGGGTGCTCGGCCGAATTGGTGTCACTCAGAACGTGTCACATCTCTAGGTTATGAGCTCATACCTTAACTAGTTGTCACTAGTTCCTACTTATCATCTGATAAGCGCAATCTCAGTAATAATACTCATAACAGAATGTGCCGCACAGGTATCAAGCACACAGTGAATATTGTCTTCTTCGGGGTGTTACTTATCGCTGTCCCCCTCAAGGATTTGTTTCTGGGGCGTTACATATCGCCGTCCCCTAGAACTTGTTCTCACAGTACTATGTCACGTTCAAAACTCATATCGTTTTGAAAACTTTCTAAGTTCCTCAAATTTGTCAGAAATTCGACAGCATAACGACGGCACACCAAATTTCTTCCAAATTTGTTTTATGCCACATTCACATATATACATAATCATGAGCATCACAATCATCACAAATTTTCATAATAAAAACATGCACTCACATGAAGTACTAACTTTCATTATGGTCTTAAACCTATGGTGTCTTATGCTTTGACCCTTACAGGGTTTAAACTCGAGATATAATTATTCTAACATCTGCTATTAACCTTTTATGCACCTAAGGATTCACAACTAAAGATTCTTACTAATATTTATGTTTGTCAACAAATCTGGACAGCATCATGCTTTAAGGGTAGAATTTACATCTTGCGATTACGGGGGTTCTAGAAACTACGTTTTAGGCTCTTTCTAAGTTCTGTCTTCGCCTAAGGCACTATAAATTAAACCTAAACTAATTATGAGGTGTTCCTAGGCCTTTGAACTAATTATAAAACATGTTTACTACATTACAAGGTTTCTGGACAGAAACAGAAAATTAAATAATCTAAGTGTTCTAGAATTGCACTTTTACGGTTTTCTAGTTCACTAGTTTCTCTATATGTGCTAAAAATAATCCTACATCAAATGTCACCAAGTTTTTTATGATTAATCAATCCTAAACTGAATGTTATCCCATTAAAACAGTTTTGGCAGTGGCTGAAAATAAATGGGTCAAAACTATGCTAAAACTCAACTTTACAGTTTTTCTGTAAGACTAATTTCTTTGCTAGCATGCATAGAAAGGCTCCTACCTCAACATATATAATTTTTACACACTCTAACATGTCAAAACATCATCATATAGCAGCAACCATACCATGGCAGAATCGAAAAGCATAGTTCCTAGGAAACACAATCTTATATTTTCAAGATGTATAAATTACTAGTTTCTTTTGGAATTGTTTTAGGACTTCTAAAACTCTTTAGAAACCAACTTATCTCATTAAAATCCTCATAAACTAAACAAGGGCAGCAACCGTTTGAGTTGGACTAAGATTGCAATTTAAAACGTAAAATCATACTTGAAATATTCTTTGAGTTCTCCTATGCTTAAGAAAATCCTAAGACATGGATTATGGGCACTTGTGACTAGATGAAACTCACACCAAGCTCATCATCATCACATGGCCGAATTGTGCATTCAAGTGAATGCTTCCATTACCAAACTTTAGCTTGAGATAAAAGGGCAAGTCTTTGAGCTCTAAGGTCTTTAAGTGATGATGAAAAGTAAACATGCTATGCCTTCTATTTTAGTCTTCATTATGAAGTAAAGTGAGAGCTTCAAAATAAATATGAGATGCAAGAACTTGATATTAAATATGTAAGACTTAAAAGTAAATATGCAAGTTCATTTTATCTTTTAGGATTTAAGTGATGACTTAAATATAAATATGCTAGATAAGGAAACGTAAACATGAATGCAAGTCCAATTCTTTATTTTAGTGCTCTAGACTCCACAACAATCGACTTTAAGGCCGAAATAGGTGAGCTTCAAGATTATTTATTATGTGATATGAAAATGTAACTCTTGTTTTAATCTTTACGTTTTAGGTGATGACCAAAAATAAAAATGCTCGGCAAGGAAAGTAAATATGCAAGTTCATTTTTACATCTTTACTATAGCTCTTACAAGACTTTAAAGGAACTTAAACCTTAATCCAAACTTATCATAGCAAGATAAAGTGAACTTGAGAGTTCCTAGAACCCAAAGCAACCTTTCTTAAAAATAAAACCATAAGAGAGCTATATAACATTTTTATGACAACTCAAGCTTTAGAGATTTCATTATGATGAACATGAAGTCATCATCTAGAACTCTCATCATCAAGCTATCATGTTGGGCCATTCAACATGCATGGTCGAAAATTTAAAGGAAAGAAAAGGAAAAAAGCTGAAACCATGAGCAAGGAAAGGAACCATTTTAGAACTCCAGAGACCATGATCTTGATGATGTATTGACACCAACATCATGAGCATCACTGAGTTCATATATTCATTTTAGAGCATCATCAAAGTTAAGTTCTCAAAGAGGAAGAAAGAAGTTCTAAAAGATTCAAGAGAAACCATAAAGCACATAAGTAAATAAAAACTTTTAATGAATAAAACACTTAAAATGAAATCCCTACCAAGTGATTGGAGGTTGAGATGAGTGAAGAAGATAAAGAAGTTGAAGAAGAAGAACTCATGAACTTGAGAGAAAAAGAAAAGCTTTAAGGTGCTTTTGAAAACTCAAACTTGGCAAATGAACTAAAAGTAATTCAAGTTCATCCAAGCATGCTATTTATAGAGAAATGAAACATGAGAGGTGAGAATGGAAGGGAGAAGTGGCGCCATTTTGGGGGAGGGAGGAGGGAGAAAAATATCTCTTGGCTATGTCATTTCAAGGTAAAGTGTAAAGCATAGGTTTAGGCATGGTGTAGTATACTTCTTTGAGAATGTGAGTGAACAAATTTGTGATGCATGGGGGGTGGCGCCACTTTTTGGGAATCCAAGGGGAAGAAATTGTTTCATTAATTTGTGAGCTAGTGATGTGTTTAGGTATATCTTTGATTAGTTTTAAGATTAGGAGTTTTTAGTGAAGTGTGTGAGTGAAATGATAGGTAATTAAAGCTATTTAAGGCATGATTAGTGAGCATGCTTGCCCATTAGTAGGGTCAAACCCTACTCAATCAAGGTTCTCAATCACATCTTAGGCTTCTTGAAGTATGGAGAGTGAATAGTAAAAACACTATTCAATATTCTATGTCTTGGAAACTTAAGTTAAAAAGGGGTTTGAGTTTAATCTAAGCAATCTTAGGTTCTAATTAACTTTTATAACTTATTTTGAGTCTAGATTAATTATGAAAATTAATTAATCTTCGATTAGAGTCTAATATTGCTTAGGTTTGCTTAATTACATCATTAAGCTCAAATGGCACTATGCCAGGGGCAAAATCATAATTTTTTGCAAAAATTGCCCGGGACCACCAGGACTCAACCAGATGCTTTTAAACACATGAAAACATCATTTTAAATCTCTGGGGAAAGTTTCAGGCTCAAACGGCACCTTTACCCGCGTAAAAACGCTATAGGGGTATTTTGGTCATTTTGGCCCGAAACTACAAAAAAGTAAGTTTTTCGTTTCCGGAATCACTCAAGGATCATCTAATCGCCTTCAAACAGTGAGTTGACCCTTCGAGGACTTCTGGGCCGGCTATCCTCGAATTTCGGACAGAAAATGACCTCAGAGGCATTTTGGTCATTTTCTCTCAGACAGAAAATTGGGGCGTTACATATTTGAACCCGGAGATTGGGTTTGGGTACACATGAGAAAAGAGAGGTTCCTTGAACAAAGGAAGTCCAACCTTCAACCAAGAGGGGATGGTCCTTTCCAAGTGTTGGAGAGGATCAATGATAATGCCTACAAAATTGACTTGCCTGGTGAGTATAATATCAATGCCACTTTTAATGTTGCTGATTTATCTTTTTTTGATGCAGGTGATGAGGCCTTAGATTTGAGGTCAAATCCTCTTCACGAGGGAGAGAATGATGAGGACATGGCTAGTGACAAGGATAACAAGGCGCTTGGTGAACTTGGAGGTCCAATGACAAGGGCGAGATCTAAGAAGGCTAAAGATGCTCTAAATAAACTTGTGGCAACTTTATTTGAAGCCCTAAGTCTTGGGGAATTGCAGCCCAAGATGGTGAATTGCTTAATGCAAATTGAAGGAATAGAGGCTTAGTTTTTCTTTTATTTTTTTTGGTACGTGTTAAAATGGGCTAAACATTCTTATTAGTTTACTAATAGTGGTGGACTGAATTAGTAAACTGATTTTGGGCCTTATTATAATGTACTTGAGTTAGGTCCAGTTTAAGCAAACTTGGAAGGTGTTGCCCATTATAAAAGGCAAACCTTAACTTTTGGAAAAGAACTTTTCAGGACATTTTTATCTTAAGTGTGAGACTTGCTCTCTTTTGGTTCTTTATAGAATCTCTGAACTTATCAATGGTGCTCATCTTTGTGGTGTTCCTAGGCTTATCAATCTCTTGATTGTGGCGCCCTGTTCTTTCTTTTCTGTTCTTGTCAGGATTTACATTTAATGCAAGCGTCCATTAACCCTCATCCATATCTCAAGATATACGAATCCGATTTTGGTGATTCTTGAGCCTAAATTGTGTTTCAGAATGTGAGTTTTCTTATCATTTTTGAATCATCCTATTCTGAGACCTGTAGCATGAGATACGAGGTAGAGTTAACTTTGTACTGAACCTGCATTTCCCAACCTTGGTAGATCCATGTTGCATGATTCATGGAGTTTGGATCATATCAAAAGCAGTGGCAAATAAATGAAGACATGATGGGGCAAATGCAATGAGTCAAACATCTTTTAACATGCATCGGAAGGCAAGAGGACCCATGATAATTTACTTTCTGATGAATGATTCTCAAGTTTCTTTCTCATCAATCCACCCTTTTATGTTAACACCAAATCCAACCTACACGCCTTCCCCGACAATTTTAAAATTAACACCAGAACCAACCAATATACCGATTACCTAGGATGAGCTCAACCTAACTTTCTGTCGCTAGATTTAACATGGGGTAATAGAGGGGGAGAAACACATCACTTCCTTGCCTTTCTTATTATGAATAGGCAACTTACTTGAATCACCTCTCATAACCTT
Source organism: Dalbergia cochinchinensis (assembly GCA_031216125.1). NCBI lineage: Eukaryota > Viridiplantae > Streptophyta > Magnoliopsida > Fabales > Fabaceae > Dalbergia > Dalbergia cochinchinensis. The sequence goes on from CM062371.1 coordinate 30,931,421, forward strand.
TAATTCGGTGAGTCTAGAAGATCATTTTCATGTGTTTTATGTCACCTTAAACTTAGCATGTTGTTTTGAGATGCAAAAGTACAATCATATCATATAATATCACATGCTTATATTTAGCTTATCCTATGCACCTCAAATATTCCAAGTGTAATCATAATATGCCACAATAAATTATGTAATTGATAGCCAAGTATGCAACATATTCATTATATATATATATCCTCAAGCATGTCATGAACCAATCATCTCATAAAATAAATATGCTCATTAGCTCTTGAACGGCATCTGAGGGATTAATTACAATGATTTCCATTAATTATTAACCTTAAGAACATCATTAAACAAAGCTAGATAGATTTGAACAGAAAAGAAAATGAACAATTTTAGTGTCCTAGAAGTTATGTTTTTGACCCTTTCTCATTACCAACTTTTCCTATGATGCTAGAATAAATTCCTAAACCAATTATGAGTGATTCCTATACATTTACTAAGTGTTAAACATCCTTTTTACCAAAGTATAACATGCTGGACAGAAACCGTATTTTTTGCCTTTAAGGGTTCTAGAAATCACACTTTTAATCTTTTCTAGTTACTAGTCTTTCCTTAAGTGTTAAAAATAATTATAACACTAATTATTAACAAATTTTACACATTTAAACAACCCCAAACAGCATATATCAGATCTGAAAATATTAGAATAGCATCTAAAATTACATTTTCTAAGAGCATGCAAAATTGCAATAATAAGCATTTATAGTGTAATACCCCGAATTTGGTGGTTGTGCAAAATGATCAAAATGCCCTTGAGATCATGTTTGCCCAGTAATTGAGGACGCCAATCCAGGCTATCCTCAAGGAGTTAATTTGATGATCAAAGGGAAATGTGTTTTGGATGACAGAAATATAAAATAATTTTACTTATTAATCTTGAGTCAGAATATAAGAAAATCCAAAATTTGCATATTTTATAATGCCCAAACTTCCTTTACATTCATTTCCTTTGAACACTTGAATAAAAATAATTGCCTAGAAGATGTAAGTTTAAAGTTGTATACATAATGTAATGCCCCGATTTTCTGTCTGAGAGAAAATGACCAAAATGCCCCTAAGGCCATTTTCTTCCCGGAATTCGAGGATAGCTGGCTCGGCAGTCCTCGAAGGGTCAACTCAATGTTTGAAGGGGATTGGTTGGTCCTTGAGTGATTTTGGAAACAAAAATTGTGTTTTCTGCTGTTTCGGGTTAAAATGATCAAAATACCCCTCTAGCATTTTGCGTGGGTAGAGGTATCGTTCGAGCCCGAAACTTCCCCTAAAGGTTTAAAATGACGTTTTCATGTGTTAAAAAATATCTGTTTAAGTCCTGGTGGTCCTAGGCAGTTTTGTGCAAAATTACGATTTTACCCCTGGCATAGTGTCATTTGAGCTTAATGATGTAATTAAGCAAACCTAAGCAATATTAGGCTCTAATCAAAGATTAATTAATTTTCATAATTAATCTAGAGTCAAAATAAGTTATTAAAATTAATTAGAACCTAAGATTACTTAGATTAAACTCAAACCCCCTTTTTCTTTTAAAAATTCAAGTTCCCAAGACATAGAATCTTAAATAGTATTTTTACTATTCACTCTCCATACTCCAAGAAGCCTAGGTAGAGTAGGATTTTCACCCCACTAATGGGCTAGAGTGCTCACTAATCATGCCTTAAAATAGCCTTGATTACTTATCCTTTCACTTACACACTTATTTATAAGTTCCTAATCCTAAGTCTAATCAAAGCTATGTAACATCCTAATATTTAACTCAACACGCCTAGGACGTATTTAAGTTAATTATTAGTCATTACTCTTTTGTTCCAGTTTTTAACTCAAAACTTCTTTAAAATACTTTAGTGAAAATATAGGTAAAATTTTTTTTTTTTGAACTTAAATACCAAATCGTGAGCCGCGTATACTAAATATCTAACGTCATTATCTTGCCTGCGTAAGAGAGATGTTAGAAACGAATAACAGGTAAATACATAATACAACCATGACATAACATAACTCAAATAATAATAACATATCAATAACTATATCATAATAGTGATGTCTTGTAAACTTAAGGACATCAATATATATCCATCAATAGAATACAAACTGATAACTGAGATACGATCACTCTAAAGGCAAATATCCAAAAGGAAGTTATCTCCGTAGCTCCTCGTCCAGTCTCATGACAAATCACGAACTACACCATCATTCATGTCTGGAGACGACACGGAAAAGAAAAGGGATGAGAAACTTATACAAGAATCTCAGTAGGGCTTCCCGACTATAACACAAGTGTCATCGTCATCGTCCCCAGGAACCTCGGGTTTAATTTATGAAAATGGTGAACATATATATAAGGTTCATTTATTAAGTTCTAAATATCATTAGCCGAGGCCCGTATCTTTTAGCATGAATCTTAATGTCATGAATGCAACATATTAGTCATGGATGCATGTCAATATCATATACATAATATCATAAAATCCATAAAACAATGCATATGATATAAAGAACATCATGATCATCATTCTTATAGGTGACTTAAACTTCTTTATTCTCTTTTCCTTGGGAGCCGCCCTATAAATTCTCTCTTTTCTTAAGAGTTCTAGGTTATGAGCTCATACCTCACTAGTCGTCACTAGTGTAATCTTATCCCTGTTGATAAGTTAAATTCCCGACTCTTAAGGTACGGGATAGGGGGCATTAGGATCACCTTTCATAACCTTTAATTCGGGGAGTTCAAAGGATCATATCCTATTCGGATCACCTCTCATAACCTTTAATTCGGGGAGTCTAGAGGATCATTTTCATGTGTTTTATGTCACCTTAAATCTTGGCATGATATATGAGATGCAAACATGAATAACTTCATCATTTCAACATTTCGTGCTTATAAACTTCATGAACTTATGCATCTCAATGAATCAAACATAACCATAACATGCCGTAATTTAAATCATACAAACATGCATCATATTTCATTGCATATATCCATAAGCCATATAAATTTCAACACATGAACATAGCCTTCACCAGATATCAATCGCATTCATCTCATCAAATTTATCAATATTTATGCTTAAGCCCCAAAGGGGTCAAATCGTAATTTCTCAAAGATTTTGGGTCAAAATGTTAATACTTCTTTTTAACACATTCTCACAAACTAGAGATTTTTAACATTAACCAATACTTTCAAAAGACATATAACTACTAGAACCATATAAAACTCATCATAAAAACCTTTTAGGGCTATAGACCAAATTTTAACATACTTTAGGGGTCAAAGTGCAGAATCGCTTGTGTTTAATATTTAACAATAACCAAAATTTCTAAAACTTTATCTAAACTTTATAAATGGTATTTTGGACTCATGGACACATTCAACATCTTTAGTAGCTCTAAATAAAATCATTTGGCTGAAATGACATGATTGATAGTTTAAAACACAACTTTTCGCATTTTGCAATACAACCCAAACTAACACTTGTAATCACCCTTTTATGCATCTATGACACAAAAAACAATTTTTACATCAAATATAAGAAGTTCCTAAGTGTGTGAACAATGTGAACATCCTTAAACAATCCTTGAATAGAATCAGAAAATTAGTCTCCTTAAAGCTTTATAAAATCACAATTTTATTCCTTTCTAGTTACTAGACTTTCCTAAAATACTAAGAACAATTTTATGACAATTATTAGTGATCCTCAAGTGTGTGAATAGAAATAAACAGTGGTGAACAGTGATGAATAGGGCCAAACAATGATCAGAAAAATTAGCATTCTAAAAGCTTCATGAGAACACAATCTTGATCCTTTTTAGTTACTAGTTTTTCCTAAAACACTACAAACAATTTTTACAACAACTATTAGTGATTCAAACTCATCTAAACATTCCTAATCAGTAACCATTCTAATTTCTAAAAGATTAGATCAGAATTCTAAAACTTTAGCATTTAAAATCATGAGAAAAATCATATTCTTAATTCTTTGCAATTTCTAGGTCTTTCAAAATTTCTTTGTACAACTTTAAAGACAAGATTATACCTAAAAATAAAATACAACAAGTTTCAAATCAGAATCATACAAGGGCCAAAATAAATAGATGAGAAGTGTCCATGATCAAAATTACCATTTAAGATAAAAGAAGTGAATCTTGAACTTTAGAATTTAAGTGATGATTAGAATCATAAACTTGTCTTATAACCTTATTATTATCATTATAAGGTGACAACTTGGAAATATAAATATGAAATGCAAGGCTTGAAATATAAATATAAAGATGCAAATTCATCCTTAGATCTTTATGATTTAAGTAATAACTTGAAATATAAATATGATTATGCAAAACTTGAAATATAAATATGATGTGCAAGAACTTGAATTATAAATATGGATGCAAGTTCTTTTTTTGTCTTATTAAGCTCAAAACTTAGCAATCCTTTCATTAATCTTTTGACATCAAGAATTAAACCTTGAGCTTTAGAGGTCATTTAAATTATGGATTCACAACCACCACCATGATTCCTTATCATCAAGCCATGGTCAATATCAAGTCATAAAAACTGAAATATAAAGGAAGAACAAAAGAAAGAACATGAAATAAAATCCCTACCAAGTTGTTTCTTGTTATCAAAAGGTAATGCTTGATCTTTAGAGAAGTTAGAAGAAGAAAATATGTCCTTGATATGTCTTTGAAATTCGGCCAAGATTAGAGCAAATGGAGGGAGGATTTTTCTTGTGTTTTTGTGTTTGATAATTGAAAGGTTATGTGTTTAGGAGTTGATTTATGGTTGAAATATGTATGCTTGAGGTTTAGAACTTGATTAGAGGTTGGGTATGGAGTCTCTTGAGTGGGAATGAGGAAGAAGAAGAAAGCTTGAAGAATTGAGAGAATTAGAGAACTTTGAGCAAACTTTGAGTAAGAAAATTATCAGGTAAGAAAATACTAAGGCTAGGAATGTTTGTGTGTGCATTTAGGCCTTGGAAAATCACATATTTATAGGGCATTTGGAGGGTGTATGTACGCTGCATATGGGCTGAAATGTGATCAGAATTCTTGCTCAAAAATAATGCAAAACAACTCAAAGATCACATGGTATGGTCATGGTGTTGTTTGAGTGCTTAATTCTTTGATAATAAAATAAAATGGAGGCATTATGGGGGTATGGAGGCTGATGCATATAGGCTGTAATACAATCATAATTTTTGCTCAAAAAGGTTGCAAGACAAGTCAAAGAACACATACTATAGATATGATATGTTTTAGGGTGCTTTAGGCTTTATAAAAATTAAAATGTGATGGTGGAAAGGAGTTGAAAACCGTGGCCTTCTCATGTGCAATGTGATCAGAATTTTTTTGATCAAATAAAGTGCAAGACAACTTTAACAAAGTAAGTGGTAATGTAATGAGTGTTGTATGTGTCTTATTGTTAAAGAAAAAATTAAAATATCAAGGTGATATAGGAGGAAGAATCCGTGAGTTTGCAAGGCTATCATGGGGGGACAAGTTTTATTTTTCCATTCATGGTAGGACATGTCTTTGAGGTGCATGATGTAGTGAATTATTCCTTGAATGAAATTTTAAAATATAAGCATCATATGAAGCATGGAATGTCACGGCTGATTCAAGGAATTTGGGGGACAAAATTTCATTTATTATTCATGGTAGGACACAAGGATAGCTTATTTAATTAGGTGGTAGATTTAGAAATTGGTAATTTTGTTTAAAAGGTAAACCTAGGTGTGTAAGATAACTCAAGACTAGGTAAAAAGATAATCTTTATTTTAATAATAGAGTTAATCTCAATTGAGTTGAAAATCAATTAGTAATTTAAATTTTAATCTCAAGGTAAAGAAAGTAAATGCATTACATTTATCCTAATCTTTAACATTATAGGTTTCATGAGTTCTTTGTAATTAAGAAAGGAAATTAAATTTTCCTAAACAATCCTTAGGCTCTAATTACCTCTAGTAATTATTTTTAACCTTAGGTAATTATTTTTAACCTCAAGTAATTATTTTTAACCCAAGGTTAATGAATATAATCAATTCGAGTTCAATTGGAGCTTTAACATTACCTTAATTACACAAGTAAACTTATTTGGTATAACTAGGGGTAAAAAGGTAATTTCACATAAAAACTCCTGTAATTATTGGACATTCTTAAATTATACTTGAAATAGCTATTCTGAACCTTTGAGTGAAAACTGAATTCAAAGATTATATAATTCCATGTAAAATTACTGCAGGGGTAAAACGGTAATTTTACTTACGATAAAAATTGAGAATTGAGATTTTACCTCTAAGGCATATATAATCCCCATCAGGCATAAAATTAACCCCTCAAATATAATTTAGATTGGTTATCCTTGATTTCTAGGTAAAAATGACCTCAAGGGCATTTTGGTCATTTTACACGTATAGAAAAATCGTGGTTCGCGACTTTCATACGAATCGCTGAACAAGTCTCATATGATGTTTCTCTAATGTTATATTCCTTTATTGAGGATTATCTGACCTCAAATTACGTGTAAAAATTACCTAGGGGCATTTCGGTAATTTTCACATAGTAGTAAAAATTGGGGTGTTACAAGCTACACTTAAACACACCTCTAAAACCACAATTAAATGAAAGATTTTCCCCCCTTTGGATCCCCAAAAAAGTGGAGCCACCTCATCTCCTCTTTCATCACAAATTTGTTCACTCACACACTCAAAGAAACATGCTACACCGTGCCTAAACCTATGCCTACACCTTACCTTGAAATGACATAACCAAGAGATGTTTCCTCCCTCTTTCCTTCCCTAAAAATGGTACCAGTCTTCCCCCCATTTTCACCCCTCATGTTTCCTTCCTCTATAAATAGCATGCTTGGATGAACTTGAGTCACTTTTGGTTCATTTGCCAAGTTGAGTTTTCAAGAGCACCTCAAAGCTTTCCTTTTTCTCTCAAGTTCAAGAGTTCCTCTTCTTCAACTTCTTCATCTCCCTCCCTCATCTCAACTTCCAAATCACTTGGTAGGGATTTTATTTTAAGTGTGTCATTTATTAAAAGTTGTTGTTTAGTTATGTGCTTTATGATTTCTCTTGAATCTTTTAGTTCTTCTTTCCTTCTCTTTTCTTATTTTTTTCGGTTTCTTGGCTTCCTTTTTCTTCCTTCTAGTTTTGACCATAATAGCCTATCTTGGGAGAAAACCACGGCTTGATGATGAGGTTTCAAAATAACGGACTCATGATTTTCATTTGAGAAACCTCTAAAGCTTGAAACTTAGTCTTAATCTCAACACATTTTGGGTTATCCCTTTCTTTTCTTCCAATGGTTTCGGTTTCTTTTCCTTTTCCTTTCTTGTTTTGGTTTCGGTTTCTCCTTCTCTTTTCCTTGCTATGATTTTGGTTTTGAAGGTTTGTTTTTGGATAAAAATGACTCAAGGATGAGAGTACATGATGTTGGAGTTTATGTGTCACCAAGATCATGACCTCTAGAGTTTTAAAGTTTTGTTCTTTTCCTCCTCATGGCTTCGGCCTTGTTCTCCTTTCCTTTGGTGTTCAAAGTTTTGTTTTGAATAATGTTGGTTGTTAGTTATTTGATCACTTGATCCATTTCCTTGAACTTGATGATGAGGTTCAAACCATAAGGTTTCTTTGACACCTTGGTACAAAGAACTCTAAAGTTCACTTTATCTTGCTATGATAAGTTTGGGTTGAGGTTTAAGTTCCTTTAAAGTCTTGCAAGAGCTTTAGTGAAGAATGTAAAATGAACTTGCATTCATATTTATATTCCTCGCCTAGCATATTTACTTTTTTAGCTAATCACCTATAACGTAAAGATTAAAACAAGAGTTGTATTTTCATATTACCTAATAATCAATCTCGAAACTCACCTATTTTGGCCTTAAAGTCGATTGTTGTGGAGTTTAGAGCACTAAAATAGAGAATCGGACTTGCATTCATATTTATATTTCAAGTCATCACTTAAATCCCAAAAGATAAAGTGAACTTACATATTCACTTTCAAGTTTTGTATATTTATTTTCAAGTCTTGCATATTTATATTTCTAGCACCTCATGTTTATATGTCAAGTTCTTGTATCTCATATTTATTTTGAAGCTCTCACTTTACTTTATAATGAAGAATAAAATGGAATGCATGGCATGTTTACTTTTTGCCATCACTTAAAGATCCTAGAGCTCAAAGACTTGCCCTTTTTATCTCAAACTAAAGCTTGGTTATGGAAGCATTCCCTTGAATGCACAATTTGGCCATGTGATGATGATGAGCTTGGTGTGAGTTTCATTTAGTCACAAGTGCCCATAATCTATGTCTTAGGATTTTCTTAAGCATAGGAGAACTCAAAGGACATTTCAAGTATGATTTTACGTTTTAAATTTCAATCTTGGGCCAACTCAAATGGTTGTTGCCCTTGTTCAGTTTATGAGGATTTTAATTAAATAATTTGATTTTCAAAGAGTTTTAGAATTCTTAAAATGATTCCAAGAGAAACTAGTAACTTATATGTCTTGAAAATGTAAGATTATGTGTTTCTTGGGAACTATGCTTTTCGATTCTGCCATGGCATGGTTGCTGCTATATGACGATGTTTTGACATGTTAGAATGTGTAAAAATTATATATGTTTGAGGTAGGAGCTTTTCTATGCATGTTAGGAAAGAAACTAGTCTTACCAATAAACCGTAAAGTTGAGTTTTAGCATAGTTTTGACCTATTTATTTTTAGCCACTGCCAAAACTATTTTAATGGGATAACATTCAGTTTAAGATTGATTAATCATGAAAAACTTAGTAAAATTTGATGTAGGATTGATTTTTAGCACCTATAGAGAACTAGTAACTAGAAAACCGTAAAAGTGTAATTTAGAACACTTAGATTATTTAATTTTCTAATTCTGTCCAGCAACCATATAATGTAGTAAATATGGTTTATAATTAGTTCAAAGGCATAGGAATATCTCATAATTGGTTTGGATTTAATTTATAGCGCCTTAGGCGAAGACAGAACGTAGAAATAGTCTAAAACGTAATTTCTAGAACCCCGTAATCGTAAGTTTTAGAAAATGGCAGATCTGTATGGGGTTGTTTGGTTTTGCTGCTAGGCATAAAAATTAGTGAGGATATTAGTTGTGAACCCATAGGTACATAAAAGATTAATAGCGGACGTTAGAATAATTATATCTCAAGTTTAAGACCCATAAGGGTCAAAGCATAAGACATCCTAGATTTAAGAGCATAATGAACTCTAGTACTTCATGTGGGTGCATGATTTTATTATGGAAATATATATGAATGTGGCATAAAGTAAATTTGGAAGAAATTCGGTGTGCCATGGTTATGCTGCTGAGTTTCTAACAAATTTGAGGAACTTGGAAAGTTTTCAAAAAGATATGAGTTTTGAATGTGACATAGTACTGTGAGAACGCGTTCTGGGGGATGGCGATACGTAACGCCCCGAAGAGATTCGCCATGTACTTGATGCTAGTGTGACACGTTCTGTTATGATTATTATTATTGAGATTTCGCTTATCAGATGATAAGTAAGAACTAGTGATGACTAGTTAAGGTATGAGCTCATAACCTAGAGATGTGACACGTTTTGGGTGACACCGGTTCTGCCGAGCACCCCCAGATCGATTGTCTTTTTTTAGGGTAATCTCTATGTTACAGTACAATGCTTTGAATATCACACAGTTACAGAAAGAGAAATGCTTTTACATGAGAAGTATTCGCCACTTTATGCCACCTGTATTATGTTGATATCTCTATAAGTGTTTAATTGATTCTGCCTGTTGCATCTTCATGCATTCATACTTTATGGTGTTGCATCCATGACATTAAGACTCATCCTAAAAGGAGCGAACCTTGGATAATTAAGTTTAAAACCTAATAAGTGAATTTTATGCATGCTCACCTTTTTTCAAAGAAACCCAAGGTTCCTGAGGACGTAGATGATGGCACCTAGATAGGAGGTCGCCCTACTGAGATTCTTTAGCAAGATTCTCACCCCCTCCTCTATCTTTCCTTTCCGTCACGTCCTTAGATGGCGACTTTCGTGCTATTCGTTGATACCCCCACCTGGGAGTGCACTACGACCCGGAGCACCGGTCGTATCATTTTGAGGGGAGCTGCACACTCCGAGTGTTTATATTTTTCGGACGCCCCTTTTCTCAACCAGTACATAGCTATCGATTTTCTCTGACTTCCTCGTATGGCGACAACATGGTTTTTGAGCGAGCACGGACGCATAATGAGAGGGTGCTCCGCATGTACTTTGCTGAGTCCGCCGCCTGTGATTTTCCCAACTATGTCCCTCATTCGAGACATTTGAAGACTGACCCATCAGAGGATCCACCCACCCATCCATACTCTGAGAGCTCTGCCCCTACTCCACCGCTGAGGGTAGAGGGTAGTGAGGAGACGGTCACACAGCTGAGGCTGGCTCGGAGGCAGTCCATGTGTCCCCGGTCAAGGAGCTCATGTCTAGCAACAGCGAGGGCCCACTTCGGATGCGCTCCGCCCATGGATCGGTTATGTCCCGCCCTATCTGAACTACTAGCAGTAGAGGCGCTTGAGGAGTGATAGTGTACACACCACACGTAGATTAGGGTAGCCTTCTTTTGTTCAGAAAGGTTATCTATTTTAGGTGTGCTAGGGTGTGGTTGTTTCCCCTTTTATGTTTTCATGTATTTCTATTTTAGTTGTATTTGTTCTATGTTGTACTAAACTAACTCCCACTTTTCTTGGGTGGGCATATTATATATCTATTTATGCAGTTTATTTTATCATGCTGTGCAATTACATGTTCTATGATCGGATGTTCATGATGTGTTTATTTGGAATTGTTTTATTTCTTTTATGTTTCATCGTTCATCGTGTTACGCGGCTCTCACTTTGCTTTTACATTTCAAAAAAAAAATTTACTTGTATTTTCCGCTAAGTATTTCAAAGTAAAGAGGAAACTATGACGCAATGGACTAATAATTAACCAAATATGTAGTAGAGTATTGGGTTAAAAATTAGGATGTTACACATAATATTATTAAGTTAACTTAATGGAATGAACAAATATGCTATTCGTTTGAATATCGATTAAAATTTATTTATCCTTTTTATGTATGTAATGCTTGATTGTATTACTGAGATAGAAATAATTCAAAGCTCTAATACCATAAAAAGAAGAAAAATATTATTAACAAGCTAATCACACAAAACAAAATTTATTCACAACATTATAAATATGCCATGCGTACACATTGGTGGGTACAAAGAATATCCTGGATTATATAAACACACACTTTACGATATTTTCAATATATACACATGATTATTTATAACACAAATTTGTTGTCTTTTTGTTTGTTATGTGCTGGTACATATACTATCATATTTCCATTGTTAGTGGTTAACTATTAAACATATTCATTGCAAGGCATGCTTTGGCATGTGTGTAATTATAATGATTATTGCATATCTATTTTGCTCAGTACTAGCATATTGACATATATTTTCTTATATTTATGGCTGCAATTGCTGATTAATGAATCTTTTCACTTCAGACACTAAAATTAGTTATTGTCCCTAATTCCTTACCAAGTTACACAAGTAATATAAAAATAGTTATGATGAGCAGTAACATTAGAAAAACTGAAGATAGCAACTTGTGGTAATCAGCTTTGTTCAAAAAGAAAGAGATGAAAAACAAAAAGAGAAAGAAGGGGACACGGCATTCATCTCCATTCCCTGCACTCCCTGCAATGAAGATGGACACTTTGCCAAAACATTAAACCAAAAATGATGGGCAGGAATAGAGGTGTGGAGGACAAGTACGCTGGCTCTCCTGCAAAACATGGAACTAATAATGGATTATCAAAGCAAGTCAGGAGAGCATCAATATTTAAGGAGGCTATGAACCCTATAAGGGACAAACTAACCTCACATCATCTTCATCATCTATCTCTTTCTTCACGCTACACTTTCATTTTCGGCACTCCATTTCTAATTATTGAAAGCAAAGAAACCATAGAGATTTAGCGTTTTGGGATATCAAAACACAAGGAAGAAAAAAAAAATACCATTAATAGCCAGAGAGAATAAGATTTCTTTCTTTCAAACACAAGGACAAGTAAGCAATCAAAAACTCAATTCAGCCTATGTTCTGGTGTTTCATTTATTTCTCTTGATGTCAACTCGGTTTAGAAATCCATACCTCATCCTAGCAAATATAATGTCCTCCAACTGTGAACAAACACAAAACCAAAATCCCCTGTCCACAATCAAAATTGTCAAACCCCATCCAAGGAAAAAAAATCCTTAGAACTACATTCAAATCATCATTCAAAAACCAACCCACAATACGTATACAATGTGGACCAAATCAGAAAATCACAGAAAAAGAAATCAAAATTCAACTCAGCATATATTCCTAGTGTCTCATCTGCCATTTGATTTTTAGAAATGCATCCTAGCAACTATAGGGATCTCCAACTATGAACAAACTCAAAGAATACAAAATAGAAAATGAAAAAAGGAGGGGAGGCAGTGCCACTCCCTTGCATTTCTGGTGCTGCCGCCACCCTTCAATCATCATCAACACCACTAACACCTCCCATTCTAGCCTTATTCCATGATTTTAACAACCAACCATGACATCAAACACAAAGACAACACCATTCACATTTCAAACACAATGAAACACAAACATGCAAATCATGTCCCAACCTTTCAAACAAGAGGAATTGATGGTTAGTGGGAGGAGAACAGAACCTGAAATAACAAGAAGAGAGGCTGCGGCTAAACCCATCACCATGGCTATGCTCCTCTCTTCCACCTTGAATCGGTTAGCACCTCCAAAACCACCGTGGTATCCTCAAATCGGCTGCCCCCAAACCACCGATCTTGCACCCACCAGCCCACAACCATGCCATGGCCCTCTCTCTGCCTTGGTCAGCCCCCTCCTCGGGCCGATCTGCGCTGCACCATCTGCGAAATCCACCTTTCTCCCTCAAGCACGCGGTGTTTGGTTCCGTATGCACGAACACCGCGACCCCATTGGACCACCTCCACCGCAGGTGCCTAGCTTGGTTTGCCATGTCCAGTGCTCTTCCCCTCCCTCTCTTCCTTTCAATTTTTCTCTGTGTTGCTTTCCTTACCTTTCTTGCATGTGTGTGTGAAAGAAAAGAGAAGAAACGGTGTGTGTTTGAGTATGTGTGTTAGAGATAGACTCATTGTGGTGTGTGTGTCTAGCAACAAGTGAGAAAGGAAGAGAGTTGGTGTTGTTCTAAAAAATGGGCTAGTCGTATTGTTGGGCTTTTTCGGTCAAAAAATTTGTGAATGGAGCTTAGGGAAATATGCTCCCTTTTTTTATTTATTGCATTTTTTTTGAGCTGACATTGAGTACTTGCTGTTAGAATTCTTGGGTCGAATATCTTAGGCCTATTTGTTTTAAGAAGGGCAAAATTTATACTCTGTTTTCTTTTTGGAATAAGCATGAAAAAGACTGCTACATTTTTTAACCGTTACTTTTTTTAACATGATTTTGGGTTGGTTCAGTTTTAAATTCTTGGGCATAGTTCTTGGGCTGGTTCTGTAAAGAATATTTTTGGGCTAGGAGTATATTTTTTCAAATAATAATAATAAAAATGGAAGAAGAAAATAAATTGATGTGACACTTAAAAATCAATTAGCATATAATAATAATGAACATAATAGTAGTAATAATAATAATAATAAATAAAAGCAAAAGCAAAAATAAAGAAATAAAACAAGAAAGATAAAGATAATTGAATAGGCTCAATTCAGCTTTTAACAATTTTCATTGTTTCTCAATTTGCTCCACACTTATTTGACCCTTTGATTAACCTTGCATTGTTGTTCATCATATATGATGTGTATTGTTGTACTATGTTGGCATATTTTAGCATTCTATTTTTCTGTCAGGTATATACTTATGTATTCTGGACTGTACATATTAATCTAATGTTATTTCATGTAATTATGTATAAATCTTATGATTAGCAAGGTCATAGTGAACTTTCCAAATAAATAGCATGTGAGTATTAATGAATATTAAATGCTGATGTAAATTCCTCTATGTTGATGCTTAATATTTGGTTAATAGTCTGGTATTCTTAATCCTTTCTCAATGAAAATAAAAGCAATCAACCAATAAATAATTACTGAGAACGGCATGGCTTTCAGTTCCTCATTGCACCAGGGGATATGTCAGCATAGCTAATAGTTATCAAGCCAAAATTAAATTTTCCTACAATTTTAACCTCCTTTTATTATTGTTATTATTATTATTTGATTCTTTTTTCCTTAATTTTATTTTATTTTCATTTCTCTGGAGATGAATTATTATGATGTTGCATAGTAAGACGTGTATATGTTAAGTGATGATCTCTAGTATGCTGTGTATATCCTGTTGAGCATAGCATATGCATTAGCTAAGTCCGGTCCTTGAATTCCGACATACTGGGTAAGAGCATGTTATTATTATAAGTTGTTGACTGAGGAGTGATCCTTTAGACTCCCCGAATTAAAGGTTATGAAAGGTGATCCTAATGCCCCCTATCTCATACCTTAAGAGTCTGGAATCTAACTTATCAAAAGGGATAAAATTACGCTAGTGACGACTAGTAAGGTATGAGCTCATAACCTAGAACTCCAAAGGAAAAAGAGAATATAGGGCAGTCCCCAAGGAAAAGAGAATAAGAAGTTTAAGTCACCTATAAGAATGATGATCATGATTTTATATCATATGCATTGTTTTATAAATTCTATGATATTTTGTATATGACATTGACATGCATTTATGATTAGCATGTTGTATTTATGACATTAAGATTCATGCTAAAAGATACGGGCCTCGGCTAATGATATTTTAGAACTTAATAATTGAATCTTATGTATGCTCACTACTTCATAATGAAAACCCAAGGTTCCTAAGGACGTAGATGATGACACCAAGATAGGAGAACACCTTACTGAGATTCTTTGTTAAGATTCTCTTCCCTCTATTTTTTCTTTCCATCGCGTCTTCAGAGGTCAATGGCGATGTTCGTGATTTAAATTGATGCGCCTACTTGGGATAGACACTACGATGCCGCCCATCGGTCATATCACTTTGTAGGTCGTTGTGTCATTCGCCTTTTTGTATACATGGACCGTCCCTTTACACACCCAGTTTCCAGCTTTCGGTTCTCTCCTGTTTCCCCTTTTGGCGACGATCTTGTCTTCAAGCGGGCACATCCTCGCGAGGAGTGGACTCACCGCACCCAGCCAGCTGCTTCTGCCATTCGTGACTTCCCGGAGTATGTGCCCTATTCCCCCACGAAATATTTAGAGACGGATCCATCTGAGGACTCCGCCACCTAGGTGCCATCTGAGGGCTCTTCCCCCACCGTGCTCATGGATTTTGGCAAGGGCAGTGAGGCCATTGTAGTACAGCCGATGAGAGGAGCTATGCCCGGAGGTGGAGGAGTTACTCATCCACGCCGAGGTGCCCATGTCGGCCCAGCTAGGCGCCTCGCCACACATGATGAGCCGAGACATTGACCTTTGCTCTAGGTGCTACGAGGTAGAATTGTGAGGGGAGGAAGTGTGTGTTAGTTATTTATGTTTATCCATATATTACATATTATGGAGTGCTGTATTTGTCATAACTCTTGTTAGTAGTGTTATATTTATATGTTATGGTGCAAATGCGGAATGATCAGTGCTTATTTTGATTATATTGTTATACGTTAATGTTATAACTTGTGGTACTTGTGAATTGCTTTATTCTCTTTCTTTGACATACGAAGTGTCAACGTTAACCAATTCATGTACACGGCTCATGTTTTGTATTTTCAAAAAAAAAATTACCTGTATTTTTACTAAAGAAATTTTCAAAAGCTTAAGTTAATGACTAGAAAAAAGAGTAATAACTAATAATTAACTTAAATACATCCTAGGCATATTGGGTTAAATATTAGGGTGTTACATCTAGCATACTAGTCTTTCTAGAATTAATTCTAGGTCAAGTAACACTCTTATATTTGATTTATCCTTTTAGAAACACAAGTAAATGTCCTTAGGTTAGTAGCAAAATCAAAGGGCTCAATAAAAAGATTTTAGTTATGTAAATCATGTTTTAACACTTTAGGAATTAACATATTTCTCAAGGAAAAATTGCAAAAGACAAACTTTGAACCCTCAAGATAATAATACCCCAAACCTTAAAACTTTATTCCTTTGAAAACAAAACCTTTTTATGAATACAAATGTCCATGGAACCGAAATTTCTATGTAAGTTGAAAGGGGTAAAGTCTTGAGCTCTAGATTATTTAGATGATAGCATAAACTTAAATATGCAAATGCAAGCCTTATTTTAATCTTGTTATTATAGGGTGATGGCAATGGAAACATAAATATGATATGCAAAGCTTGAATATAAACATGAAATGCAAGTTCATTTTCTTATCTTCAAGCTTTAGGTGCTGGCTTGGAAATAAACATGATATGCAAAGCTCAAATATAAACATGAAATACAAGACTTGAAACATAAATATGAATGCATTCCATTTGTTATTTCTTTAGGTCCTAGGGTCAAGACTCCTATTTAGAGTAACGACTCTAAAACACCGATCAATCTTACAAAATGGACATGAGCTTTAGAGTTTCTCATTATTGTGGTTCCAAGAACCTTGTCTCCTTAGACTCACCATCAAGCTCAAAGGAAAAACCATTAAAGGAAACCAAACAACATTTTCACTTGCTAGGAACTCTTAAAACTAAAAATGAAATCTTAAACCCTAAACCCTAAGCTTTAGAGGTCAAACAAATGATGATTTGCAACCAACATCAAAGATCTTCATCATCAAGCCATGATTCTTAAACAATAAGGCCATCAAAGCAAAAAAAAAAAAAAAGGAAAGAAAAAGGAAACTTGAAACCGAAAAGAAAGAAAGAAAAGGAGAGAACCAACACTTCAACATTCATTCCAACCCCAAAAAATAAGAGAACATAGAAGAAGAGAATGTTTCCAACCAATCCAATATTCCAACTAAAAATGATTCAAAAGAAAAGAATGAAAACTTTAAAACAAAGTCCCTACCAAATGTGTTTCTTGGTTCCAAACAAAAATGCTTGATTTTGGCAAGGAAAAAGAGAAGAAAAATCTTCTCTTTGGAGTGATGATGGTTTCGGCCAAGGCAAGAAGAAATGGAAGGAAGGATTTTTGTGTTGGCTTGATGTGTAGAGATGAAAGCTTATGTGTTTTAAGGAAGATCTATGATGGTGGTGTATTGGTTTGATGTTTAAAGTTTAGTTGAAGAGCAAAAATGGAGGTTTTTGAAGGTGGAGGAGAGGAGGAAGAAGAGAGCTCAAGATGGAGAGAATGAGAGGATTTTTGACACAACTTGGTGCCCAAGTTGTGACCAAAAAAAGTGATGGTAAAGAATGAGAGTTTGTGAGTGTTTGAGTGTTTAAATAACTAAAATATGAAAGGGAATTAGAGGAGGGAGGCTGATGGCTTTTGGGGGGAAAAACTACACTTTCATGTGGGTTAGGATATGAATTAGAGATGGATTTGACTAGGTAATGGGTTAGAAATTTGGTAATTAAGTGTGTAGATTAGTAATCATGTGTTTAGAGATTTCAAGACATGATTAGAGAGTAGTCTTACACTCTTAGTTTGAATTAAACTCAATTAGTTTGAAATTCAAAAACCAACACAAATCCTAATTTTAAGGAAAAAGAGAGAGAAAATCCTATTCATCTTTTTGACTTTTTGATGTCTTAAGACCACTTTGATTTAGAAAGGGATTTAGCTTTCTCTAAACAATCTTAAGCCTCAGTTAACCTCAAATGATTATTTTGACTCAAGATTAATCATTAGAATTAATTAATCTTTAATTAGAGCCTAATATTGCTTAGGTTTTATTAATCACACAATTAAGCTCATTATGCCCTTAATTAAGGGCAAAATGGTAATCTTGCATAAAAACTCTCCGGGACCACCCAGGCTTAAACAGACATTAAACATCCCTTAAAAACAACATTTCAAACTCCTGGGTAATGTCCGGGTTCAGTCGGCAATTAATCCCGTGTTAAATTATCATAGGGATATTTTGGTAATTTCTCATGCGAGAAAAACCAAAACTTGAGATTTTCACTCTATCATCATGCACAACACATATAATCCCCTTCAAACATTAAACAAACCCCTTGAGGATAGCCTGGACTGGCTGTCCTCGATGTAACGCCCCGATTTTTCTGTCTGAGAGAAAATGACCAAAATGCCCCTGAGGTCATTTTCTACCCGGAATTTGAGGATAGCCGGTCCGACAGTCCTCGAAGGGTCAAATCAATGCTTGAAGAGGATTAGATGATCCTTGAATGGTTTCAGAAATGAAAATCTTGTTTTTTGCAGTTTCGGTTCAAAATGATCAAAATACCCCTATAGCGTTTTTACGCGAGTAAAGGTGCTGTTCAAGCCTGAAACTTTCCCCAAAGGTTTAAAATGACGTTTTCATGTGTTCAAAAGCATCTGTTTAAGTCCTAGTGGTCCCGAGCAGTTTTTGTCCAAAATTATGATTTTGCCCCTAGGATAGTGCCGTTTGAGCTAAGCAATATTAGGCTCTAATTGAAGATTAATTAATTTCTATAATTAATCTAGAGTCAAAATAAGTTATTAAAATTAATTAGAACCTAAAATTGTTTAGATTAAACCTCAATCTCTTTTCAAAACTCAAGATTCCTAGTCTTGGAATCTTGATAGTGTTTTCTCTCTCCAATTTCCTTAAATCAAGGAATTGTGTTGGTATTGGATTCCTAGTTAATGGAGTTTGACTCCATTAATTTAGTAAGACCACCTCCTAAATCTAGTCTTACAAGTCTCTAATTAACCATTACCTTACCTAAATACTTACTTATAAATTCCTAATCCTAAGCCTAATCAAAGTTACACCTAAATACAACTCTAAACCACAATTAAAATGTGCAAATCCTACCCTCTTGGCTGATGCAATTCGGCCACTCCCTCCCCTAATCCCATCACATGTTTAAAAATTCAAACACTCATAGAACCGTGCCTTGAGCCATACCTTGAACCATACCTCACCATGCTTCAAGATCACAACATCTCACCTCATGAAACACATGGTCTTGGCCGAAACCTCCTCCTCTATTTACACATTTCATTTTCTTCATTCATCTATAAATAGCATGCTTGGATGAACTTGAATCACTTTTAATTCATTTGCTAAGTTTAAGTCTTCAAGAGCACCTTAAAGCTTTTCTTTTTCTTAAAAGTTCAAGAGTTCCTCTTCTTCAACCTCTTCATCTTCTTCACTCATCTCAACTTCAAATCACTTGGTAGGGATTTTATTTTAAGTGTTTCATTTATGAAAGTTCTTATTTAGCAATGTGTTTTATGGTTTCTTTTGAATCTTTTTAGAACTTCTTTTCCTCCTCTTTATTTTCAGACAAGAGCCTTTGAGGACTTGGAAATGTTGGCTTAATGATGAGGGTTTGGATGATGTCAAGAGATCATCACTTGTGTAACCTCTAAAACTTGAAACTTAGTTTTGATCTTAACACATTTTGGTGTTTCCTTTCCTTTTCTTCAACGGTGGTTTCGGTTTTCCTTTCCTTTTTTTTCCTCTTGGCTTCAACCCTATTTCCTTTTCTTTGATGTTCAAGGGTTTTGTTTAAATATAGTTGTTGGATGATTTGATTTCTTTAAGTCCATTTCCTTGAGCTTGATGATGAAGTTCACTCCATATGGTTTCTTTGAAAACCTTGGTATAAGAACTCTAAAGCTTGCTTTATCTTGCTATGATAAGTTTGGGTTGAGGCTTAAAATTCCCTTTAAAGTCTTGCAAGAGCTCTAGTGAAGAATATAAAATGAACTTCCATTCATATTTACTTTCCTTGCTTAGCATATTTATTTATGGCCATCACCTAAAATGTAAAGATTAAAACAAGAGTTACATTCTCATATCACCTAATAAATAATCTCGAAGCTCACCTATTTCGGCTTTAAAGTCGATTATTGTGGAGCTTAGAGCACTAAAATAAAGAATTGAACTTGCATTCACGTTCACGTTTCCTTGTCTAGCATATTTATATTTCAAGTTATCACTTAAATCCTAAAAGATAAAATGAACTTGCATATTTATTCTCAAGTCTTGCATATTTATATTTCTAGTACCCCATATTCATATTTCAAGTTCTTGCATCTCATATTTATTTTGAAGTCCTCACTTTACTTTATAATGAAGACTAAAATGGAATGCATAGCACGTTTACTTTTTGTCATCACTTAAAGACCCTAGAGCTCAAAGACTTGTCCTTTTTATCTCAAGTTAAAGTTAGTTATGGAAATATCCTCATGGATGCATATGTCAAGCATGTGATGATGATAAACTTGATGTGAGTTTCATCTAGTCACAAGGGCCAATAATCTATGTTCTAAGATTTTCTTTAGGCCCCCAAGAGTTTTATAAAGTTATTACCAATAAGATTTGTGATTTAAACTTCTTCTAAGAATGTTTTAAATCAGCCACTGCCCTATAGTTAGTTTTAGTCCCTTCTTGTGAAATGAAATGGTTTTCAAAGAATTTTAGAAGTCCTAAAACGATTCCAAGGGAAACTAATAATTTATATGTCTTGAAAATGTGAGACTATGTGTTCTTTGGAACCTATGCCTTTCGATTCTGCCATGGTATGTTTAATGCTGTATGATGATCTTTTGACATGTTAGAGTATGTAAAAATTATATATGTTAAGATAGGAACCTTTCTATGTATGTTAGGAAAGAAACTAGTTTTACAGAAAAACTGTAAAGTTGAGTTTTAGCATAGTTTTGCCCCATTTATTTTTAGCCACTACCAAAATTGTTTTAATGGGATAAAATTCAGTTTAGGATTGATTAATCATGAAAAACTTGGTAACATTTGATGTAGGATTGATTTTTAGCATCTATAGAGAAACTAGTAACTAGAAAACCATAAAAGTGCAATTCTAGAACACTTAGATTAATTAATTTTCTGTTTCTATCCAGCAACCTTGTAATGCAGTAAACATGGTTTATAATTAGTTCATAGGCATAGGAATGCCCCATAATTGGTTTAGGTTTGATTTATAGCGCTTTAGCCGAAGACGAAATGTAGAAAGGGTCTAAAACGTAGTTTTCTAGAACCCCTGTAATCACAAGATGTAATTTCTGCCCTTAAAGCATGATGCTGTCCAGATTCATTGACGAACATAAATATTAGTAAGAATCATTAGTTGTGAATCCTTAGGTGTATAAAAGGTTAATAGCGAATGTTAGAATAATTATATCTCAAGTTTAAGCCTCGTAGGAGTCAAAGCATAAGACACCATAGGTTTAAGAGCATAACGAACTTTAGTGTTTCATGTGAGTGCATGTTTTACCATGAAAAATTTATGATGGTTGTGATGCTCATGATTATGTGTGTGTGTGCGTATATATATATATATATATATGAATGTGGCATAAAGCAAATTTAGAGGAAATTCGGTGCACTGTCATTATGTTGCCGAATTTTTGACAAATTTGAGGAACTTAGAAATTTTTCAAAAAAAAAAAAAAGATGAGTTTTTGAATGTGACATAGTACTGTAAGAACACGTTCTGGGGGATGGCGATACATAACGCCTCAGAAACAAATCCTTGAAGGGGACAGTGATACGTAACGCCCCGAAGAGGACAATATTCACTGTGTACTTAATACCGGTGTGACGCGTTCTATTATGATTATTATTATTATGATTACGCTTATCAGAGGATAAGTAAGAACTAGTGACGACTAGTTAAGGTATGAGCTCATAACCTAGAGATGACTTTAGGGTGATCCCTATGTTACAGTACGATGTTTTGAATGTCACACAGTTACAAGAAGAGAAATGTTTTTACATGAGAAGGATATGCCACTTTATGTCACCTGTATGATGTTGATATTTCTATGGATGTTTATTTGATTTCTGCCTGTTGCATCTTCATGCATTCATGCTTTATTATGCTGCATCCATAACATTAAGATCCATCATAAAAGAAACGGACCTTGGATAATTAAGTTTGAAACCTAATAAATGAAGTATATGTATATTCACCTTTTTCAAAGAAACCCAAGGTTCCTGAGGATGTAGATGATGACACCTAGATAGGAGGTTGGTTGCCCTACTGAGATTCTTTAGCAAGATTCTTACTCCCTCTATTTCTTCTTTTCATCACGTCTTTAGATGGTGACATTCGTGATCTTCGTGGATACCCCGACGTCAGAGGTGCACTGTGATCTAGAGCATAGATTATACCATTTTGAGGGTCGATGTGCTATTCGCATCTTCATGTTCGTTGGACAACCCTTCACATATCCTGTACATACCCACCGTTCCTCCCCTACCTCACCATTTGGTGATGACCTTGTATTCGAGCGCGCCCGCCCTCGTGAGGAGCGGATTTTTCGCAGCCCACCGATCGCATCTACTATCCGGGATTTCCCACAGTACGTGCCTCGCTTCCCATCATCATTCTCGGAGATAGACCCTTCCGAGGACTCTGCCACCCAGGTGCCTTCTGAAGGGTCCTCTCCGACTGTAACATCCTAATTTTTAACCCAATGCTCTAGAACATATTTAGGTTAATCATTAGTCTATTACTCTTTTAGTCTCATTTCTTACAACCTTTCATTAAAATACTTAGCGGAAAATACGAATAAATTTTTCTTTTTGAAACTTGAAAGCAAAACGCGAGTCACAAGACTAACCTAACGTTCGTCATAACCATCACGTGCAAGAAAAAGTAACCACACCATTGATAATCATGAAACATAGTATTATACATAACAATCATAATATCATCACATCTTTGTAGATACATAGACTACTAACATCATTGTACCATCATTTACATCAAAACATGCCCATATAAGTGAAGTCATCCTTATCCACCTATGAGGTTAGATAAGTGTCAACCCAAAAGCTAAGCTATCTATGCCTCCGCAGCGACCCTCTGCTCCATCTGCTAGTGTGTCCCTTAAGCGCGCGCCTCAAAAGAAGTCACGAGCCTCGTTGTAATCCTCGTCTAAAGAAGACACGGAAGAAAAGGAAGGGATGAGAAACTCATTCGAGATTCTCAGTAGGGATTCCCGACTCTAACACTAGTGTTATCGTCGACGTCCCCAGCCACCTCGATTTTAATTATGAAAAAAGTGTACATGCATAAGGATTGGTTTTAGGCTTTACAAATCTATTTATCCGAAGTGGGTGTCTTTTAGTATGTGTCTTAATGACATGAATGCGACAGATATTTGATGAATGCATGACAATACCATATGCACATTAACACGAAAATCGTAATACTTGGGCACATCATAAAGAAACATAAATCATATATATGGCATAAAAGGCATAGTACTTTTCATATGACATCTTTCTCATAACTAAAACTCTTAAGTTCTTTTTCTTAAAGACCACCCTCTTAACATATCCACCAAAATTCCAACCGATTCACCAGCCCGGCGATAATCTGGTCACCAAACTACGTCTCACCTATCGCCTAGGAATGAGCTCAATCCTAACTAGTCGTCACTAGATTTAACATGGGCTAATAGAGGGGGTATACATAACTTTCTTGGATCACCTATCTTAGGATCATTTCCTTCTTTGAAACGCTCTACTGGTATCTAGTACACAGCAAATTGTCCGCTTTGGCAAGCTCAATGTCAATACCCTCACCGATTTGTTTCCTCCCCACCGTAGCGGGAGAAATGCATCTCAGTACTATGTCAGAACCTATCCTGGGGGTGCTCGGCCAAACCGGTGTCACCCAGGAGTTTTCACAAACTTTTCTCAAATTCTCAAGTTTAATGGGAAATTCGGCAGCGTAACGGCATACACCGGATTTCCTTCAAACTTGCTGTATGCCACGAAACATATAGAGCATGCATAGCCATTCAACATCAACATAAGGCATCATATTCATCGTATGCATCGTAAGCATCATAATATCATAATTTTACATAACGCATCGTATGGAGCATCAACACATCAATACTATACACTCTCATCAGAGATCACATGCTCAAGTTGTTCTCATAATAAAACATATATCCTCATGAATTCCTCATATGAATATCATCATCATTATTTACATAACATACATCATCATGGAACATTCAACCGTTTATCCTTACGGTAGCTTATGCTTTGACCCTTACGGGTCTTAATCATGAGATTTGGTTCTCTAACATCCGTCGCTCATATTTTATTCACCTAAGGGCTCATAATTAAACATCACTCATAATCCTCATATCTACATTTAAATCTGAAAAGCATAGGGTAGAATTCTTAACTTGTGATCACGGGGTTCTAGAACTTACGTTTTAGACCCTTTCTTGGTTCCGTCTTTGCCTAAGGCGCTATGGATTAAATCTAAATCAATTATGAGGCATTTCCATGCTTAAGGACTAATTATTAATCATGTTTATCATGTTGTAAGGGTGCTGGACAGCATCCAGAAAAATAAATGTTCCAAGAGTTCTACATTGCATTTTTACGGTTTTCTAGTTACTAGTTTCCCTATAGGTGCTAGAATTCAATTCTAATTCAAATGATACCAAGTTTTTCATGTCTAAACAATCTAAATCTGATTATGTTCCCATTAAAACAGTTTGGATTAGTTCCATAAACAAATGGGTCAAAACTATGTTAAATTCTAGCTTTACGGTATTTCTAGTTAGCTAGTTTCTTACCTATCATGCATAGGATCGCTTCTACATCATCACATGATATTTTCACACATTCTAACACATCAAAACATCATCATACAGCATCACACTCATCACATCAGAACCGAAAACATTTAACTTAAATGAGAGAGTTAAATTGACATTTCTAGGTACATAAGTTAACTAGTTTCTCTTGGAATCAATTTAGAATTTCCAAAAACTCTTTGCAAATCATTTTAAATCAAAAGGCTAAGAGAAGCCTTAGGTCAATGACCAAAATATATTTCATCTCCTAAAAGGGAGTAAAGTCATATCTCATGACAACATAACCTTGAAAAGGTTTGTAAAGCTTTAAGGAAAACTTAGAACATAGACTATTGGTTTGTAAAGTCATATCTCATGACAACATAACCTTGAAAAGGTTTGTAGCTAGATGAAAACTCATTGAAAGTCCATCATCACTACTTGGCCGAAAATATGCATTCAAAGAATGGTTTCACATTAAACTTTGACTTGGAATGAAATGGGCAAGTCTTTGAGCTCTAGGTTCTTAAGTTACGACATAAAATAAACATGCTCATGCTTTTCATTTTTTAATCTTTCTTACAAAATAAAGTGATGTCATAAATTAAATATGCAAGGCATAAACTTAAACGTGCAAGCTTGAAAGTAAATATGCGAGGCATAAACTTAAATGTGCAAGCTTGAAAGTAAATATGCAAGATTCAATTCTTCATTTTAGTGCTCTTGGCCCAACAACAATCGACTTTAAGGCCGAAATAGAAAGGCATTCGAGAAATTAATTAGGTGATAATGCAAGTTCAATTCTTTATTTTAGTGCTCTAGGCCCAACAACAATCGACTTTAAGGCCGAACTAGAAAGGCTTCGAGAATTAAATTAAGTGATGATACAAGTTCCATTTTAATCTTTATATTCTTAGGTGATAGCTAGAAAGTAAAGATGCATAGCAAGAATGTAAATATGAATGCAAGCATAAAATAAATTATGCAAGTTCATTTTATCTTTCTAGAGCTCTTAACAAGACTTTAAAGGAATTTAAACCATAACCCAAACTCATCCAAACAAGGTAAAGTCAAGCTTAGAGTTCTTAAAACTTAACATAATATTTTTAGGAAATCAAACCATGAAGCCAAGCAAAATTTAAGGGAATGGCTGAAATCATCAAGAAGAAAAAGGAACATTTTAGAACTCTAGAGTTCATGATCTTGATGATATATTAACATCAACATCATGAGTCCTCATCATTGAGTTCATAGAGCCATTTTAAAACATCATTAAAGCTAAAGTTCTCAAGAGTTCAAGAAAGGAAAAACTAAAAACATTTTTGCTCAAGAACAAAGATCAAGCTCTAGAGTTTGTTTCAAGTGATGAACATCATCATGAAACTCTCATCATCAAGCTCTCATTCCTTCATTCCCAAAGGCCCATGGCCGAAACATAAAGAGGAAGAAGGAGAAGAAAAGAAGTTCTAAAAGGAACCAAGAGACACTATGAACATCAAGCTTGAAACAAGAATTTTAAAGAAAAGAATACATGAAAGAAAATCCCTACTTGATGTGATGAACTTGAAGATGGAAGAAGAAGATGAAGATGATGAAGAACTCCAAGAACTTGAAGAACACAAGAGCTTTGAGAGAAAAGAAAAGCTTTGAGTGTTCCTAAACTTAGCAAATGATCTAAAAGTGGTGCAAGCTCCTCAAGGCATTCTATTTATAGAGAAATGAAGCAAATGGGGGGGGTGGGGGGCTGATGCATTTTCGGCCAAGGGGAGTGCAGCCCATGAGTTCCATGATGTGAGATAATGTGGTCTTGAGGCATGGTGAGGTATGGTTCAAAGTATGGTGAGGTATGGTTCAAGGTATGGCCTCAAGCATGGTTCTTTGAGTGAGAAACAATTCAACATGTGAGGTAAAAGAGAGAGAGGTGGCTGAATGTGCATCAGCCATAGGGGGAGGATTTCTTGCATTTTAATTGTGGTTTAGAGTTGTGTTTAGGTGTATCTTTGATTAGGATTAAGGTTAGGAGTTTGTAAGAAAGTGTTTAGGTGAGAAAATGGGTAATTAAGGTTGTCAAGACATAATTAAAGAGTGTTCTTGCATCATTAGTGAGTTATAAATTCATTTTAGTGTATAAACAATTCTAGACACAATTCCTTGATTTAAGGAATTGGAGAGAGAAAACACTATTCAAGATTCCAAGAGTGAAATCTTGAGTTTTAGAAAAGGGATTTAAATCTACTCTAAGCAATTTTAGGTTCTAATTAATTTTAATAATTTATTTTGACTCTAGATTAATTAGGGAAATTAATTAATCTTCATTTAGAGCCTAATATTGCTTAGGTTTGCTTAATTACGTCATTAAGCTCAAAAATACTATTCTAGGGGCAAAATCATAATTTTGCACTAAAACTGCCCGGAACCACCGGGACTCAAACAGATATTTTGAAACATGTAAAAACATGGTTTTAAACCTCTGGGGAAAGTTTCGGGCTCAAACGGCACCTTTACCCGCGTAAAACGCTATAGGGGTATTTTGGTCATTTTGACCCGAAACTGCGGGAAATGAGACTTTCGCCTCCGGAACCACTCAAGGGTCATTCAATCCCCTTCAAACATTGAGTTGGCCCTTCGAGGACTGCCGGGTCGGCCATCCTCGAATTCCGGGCCGAAAATGACCTCAGGGGCATTTCGGTCATTTTCCACTCAGACAGAAAATCGGGGCATTACACCGACCATGCCGATGGACTTTGGAAAGGGCAGTGAGGCCAGCATCATACAGCCAATGCGCAGGGGACGAGTGAGGATGATTCCCCACCGAAAAGCCCATGCCCGGCCGATGCAGCGCATAGCCACCTCGGCTGAGATAGCTTAGTGGATTAGATATGTTCCTCCTTTCCAGAGAGGCCCATAGTAGGAGACTGCATGTGTGTTTTTGGTGCTCGAGCTTCTGACCAGATCAGGATAGCCTACTTTTGTTTTGGGGGTTATCTAGTGTAGTGCACCTTTTGGTGATGAGGGAGTTTTCTTTTTCGCTTTCTGTTGTATTTTCCTTTCCATTGTACTTTCATTTCAGTTGTATTTGTTCCATGTTGTACCCAACTAAGTCCCGCTTTTCTTGAGTAGGCACATTATATATATATATATATATATATATATATATATATATATATATATATATATATATATATATATATATATATATGCAGTTAGTCTTATTATGATGTGTGATTTCATGCTTTGTGATCTGATGTTCATGAGATGCTTCTTTGATCTTGTGTTTTATTTCTATATGTGCCTCATCGTTCGTTGTGTTGCGCGGCTCTCACTTTACTTTTACAGTTTAAAAAAAAATTTACCTGTATTTTTTGCTAAATATTTTAAAGTAAAGAGGAAATTATGACATAATAGACTAATGATTAACCTAAATATGTTTTAGAGTATTGGGTTAAAAATTAGAATGTTACCTTTTGGTATCAGAACAATTCGATTCTCATGGAGCTTGAGGATTAGACTAACTATGCTTTCTAAGCGTGGTGCGATAGCTATGTCATGCGTAGTGCTTGGATAGTAGAGATAAGTTGTAGGGTAGAGATGCATGACCTCTGTTTGCTTGCGTGTGCCATGGTAACTAGCTCATCTTACATGGAATATTGAGCCTGATCACCTCAGTGTTTGTTGTCTTGTGTGTTTAGGAACCAATGGCACCCAGGAGATAGCCTAGGACCCCCACCGAAGATAACCAAGACAACGCAACTGCTGCTACCATCTATGACATGGCAAGGGCCATGGAACGCATGTTCGAGAGGATAAACCAGCAGGGAAAAGTTGGATGTGCTCCCCCCATGGTGGAGATGGTCGAGCAAGCTCGGTTCGGCGAGTTTCGCAAGGTGAACCCACCAACCTTTAGGGGAGCCATAGACCCCAACAAGGCGGATGAATGGATCAAGAACATGGAAAAATCCTATTCGGTGGTCGCCTGCTCAAAGGAGCAAAAGGTCACGTTCGCGGCCTATATGATGGAATCTGATGCCTAGTTCTGGTGGACCGGCACACGAAGGCTGTTGGAAGCCTCGGTACTGCTATTGACTGGGAGTTATTCAAGACATACTTCTACAAGAAATGCTTCCTCGAGTCGATCAAAAATACAAGGGACATCGAGTTTAAGCAGCTAACCCAAGGAGGGATGTCTATTGCCCAGTACACAGCAAGATTTGAAGAACTGATCAAGTTCTCGCGGGTGTTCCAAGGGAACCCCGATGAGATATAGAAGTATGTGAAGTACGAGGCCGGGTTAAAGCCGGAGTTGAACTACGCCGTGGTACATATGGAGATTAGGGATTTCCCCACCCTGGTCAACAAGTGTCGCATTCTGGAGGAAGGACAGGGAAAGCTCCACGCTGCAAGGGCGAAACGTGCCAAAGGGCTAGGACCTCAAGCCTCGAGGTTCAAACCGCAACAGTAGAATCAATCATGAAGTCACTACAACCCCTACCACACCAACCAATTCAAGCCACAGTAACAACAACAAAGAACACCTTTTCACCAATAGCCAACATCAGAGAACATCATTCAAGCACAACAACCCCAAAAACAACAACAACAATAGACAAGGAGGGTTGGGCGGCCCCCGGAACAACTATCATTAAGGAGGGTCCAACGGGGCCAAGAACAAGGCACTATAGGGAGCCCCCGCTGCTTTCCCAACCCCGCACCGGTCGCACAATGTCCTCAATGCAGGAGGATTCATGGTGATTGCCTTTGCATGGCTAGGCAGGGAGTTTGCTTTAGGTGCGGAAAGCCCGGCCACTACGCCAACATATGCATCAATGGGAGGCCAACAAATCAAAATCCTAGGCCACAACACCAAGGAAGGGTCTTCACCCTCAGTGCGGACGACGTTGAAAAGTCCAATGACCTCATAGAAGGTAAGTGCGAAATAAATGGTAGGAAGTGCGAAATAAATGGTAAGACTTTAACTGTACTATATGACTCTGGTGCAACACATTCTTTCATTTCATATGCTAGTGTCGAGTCTAAACTTAAAGGTTTTAAAACTTCCTTTTGATCTTATTGTTGCTACCCCCACAAATCATCCTGTGAATACCTATTTATGTTGTTTAAACTGCCATCTCACTACAGAAAATAGATCCTTTGTCATAGATTTGATTTGTTTGCCCATGAAAGGTATAGGTGTAGTCCTTGGCATGGATTGGCTCCATGCCAACCTTTTAATGTTAGATTGTAATACCAAAGCTGTTGTTTTTCCTTCTCCCCTAGCAAAACTAATCAAACCCTGAAACTTTACCTTAATGTCGTAGAGGTCAACTGTAGTGGGCAAAAGGCTAAGGGATATGCTCTTCTAGCCGCTAGTGACGTAGATTTTGAGCAGAGCTTGGATAGCATACCAGTAGTAAGAGACTATCTTGAGTTGTTCCCAAATAAGATATCCGAGTTCCCTCCTGAGAAGAAGTGGAGTTCTTTATCGAGTTGGTTCCTAGAGCGGGAATGTCGCCCTTGGAGTTAGCCGAGTTGAAAACCTAGCTTGAGGAGCTTTTAGAGAAGAGTTTCATAAGACCTAGTACCTCACCTTGGGGAGCCCTGGTTTTGTTTGTTAAAAAGAAGGACGGGAGTATGAGGTTATGCATAGACTATAGGCAATTGAATCGTGTAACAGTGAAAAATAAGTACCCTTTGCCTAGGATTGATGATCTTATGGACCAGTTGAGAGGAGCGGTGGTGTTTTCCAAGATTGATCTAAGATTGGGATACCACCAGATTAGGGTGAGAGATCAAGATATACCAAAGACCACCTTTAGGACTCGGTATGGATACTTCAAGTTCACGGTGATGTCTTTTGGGTTGACGAATACTCCTGCAGTGTTTATGGATTACATGAATAGGATCTTTAGACCCTATTTGGACCAATTCGTGGTTGTTTTCATAGATGATATACGTGTCTATTCAAAGACTTACGAGGAGCATGAACATCACTTAAGGATGGTTTTAGAGATCTTGAAGGAGAAGAAGCTGTATGCCAAGCTCTCTAAGTGTGAATTTTGGTTGGAGGAGGTGAAGTTTTTAGGGCACATTGTATCGAAAGGAGGCATAGCTGTTGATCCTAGTAAGGTGGAAGCAGTGATGAATTGGGATAGGCCAACCACCGTAACGAAAATACGGAGTTTCTTGGGCTTAGCAAGCTATTACTGTAGATTTATAAAAGGATTTTCCTAGATCGCCCTACCCCTGACCAAGCTAACTAGGAAGAACACCCCCTTCGTATGGAATCCCGAGTGTGAGAAGAGCGTCCAAGAGCTAAAAGAAAAGCTAACCACAACCCCAGTCTTGGTTTTACCTAGCCCTAATGTACTCTTCGAGGTACATTGTGATGCCTTAGGCAAAGGTTTAGGCTGTGTGTTGATACAAAATAGGCAAGTGGTAGCCTATATGTCAAGGCAACTCAAGCCGCACAAGGCAAACTACCCTACCCATGACTTGGAGTTAGCAGCCATAGTGTTCACCTTGAAAATGTGGAGGCACCATTTATATGGTGTAAGGTTTGAAGTTTTCTCCGATCACAAGAGTCTCAAGTACCTCTTTGATCAAAAGAAGCTAAACATGAGACAAAGAAGGTGGATGGAGTTTCTAAAGGACTACAATTTCGGCTTAAGTTACCACCCCAACAAGGCTAATGTAGTCGCCGATGCCTTGAGCCGAAAGTCGTTACACCTATCTCACATGATGGTCAAGCAAGTTGAGTTGATAGAGAAGTTTAGAGATATGAATCTAGGGATGTTCGTGGCCAAAGAAGGCATGAAGATGTGTTATCTGACCGTGACGAGTGGATTTAAACAGAGTGTCATGCTAACACAATAGGAAAATGAGGAGTTTAAGGAAACCATAGATGCAGTTAGGACAGGAAAGTTAAAAGGTTTTGAACGAGGTTCTGATGAGATATGGAGGTTTGAAGGTAGAATCTGCATGCCACAAGATGGTGACCTTCGAGATAAGATCTTGGAGGAGGCCCACAAAAGCCATTCACCATCTATCCTGGTGTTACCAAGATGTATCAAGATTTAAAAAAGATGTTTTGGTGGCCCGAATTGAAAAAGGATGTGGTCACCTAGGTTAGTAAGTGCTTGGTATGTCAGAAAGTGAAAATTAAGCACCAAAAGCCTTCAGGTTTGTTGCAACCCTGTCAATCCCTAAGTGGAAGTGGGAGTGTATATCTATGGATTTTGTGACAGGATTGCCTAGTACCCAAGCTGGCCATGATGCTATATGGCTGATAGTGGATCGACTAACCAAGTTGGCTCATTTCCTGTCTATTAGAGTGACATACTCTTTGGATAGATTGGCACAGCTGTACATCTAAGAGATTGTAAGGTTACATGGTGTATCATCGATGATAATCTCGGATAGAGATCCGCGGTTTACATCACGTTTTTGTGGAGCCTTTCAAAAGGCATTCGGTTCAAAGTTATACTTAAGCACAGCTTACCACCCATAGACAGACAGGCAATCAGAAAGAACAATCCAAACCTTGGAAGATATGTTGAGAGCCTGTGTTATAGACTAAAGGGGAAGCTGGGATAATAAGTATCTGTCGTTGATCGTGTTGGTGTATAACAACAGTTATCATGCAAGCATTGGCATGGCACCCTACGAGGCCTTATATGGACGGAAGTGTCAATCCCCTCTGTGTTGGTATGAATTTGGAGATAGCCTTACAAAATAGCCTTACCCCCTAACCTTTCCAATCTTCATGACGTCTTTCACGTCTCTCAGTTGAGGAAGTACGAGTCCGACCCTAGCCATGTCTTAGAACCAGAGCATGTACAATTAAGGGAAGACATGACTTTCAATCTGCCGCCTACGAGGATCATGGATTGCGGAGTCAAGCAGTTAAGAAACAAGTCTGTTCCTTTGATGAAAGTACCATGGGGACGGGACAAGTCCGAAGGATTCACGTGGGAGCTAGAGTCAGAGATGAGGACCAAGTATCCAGAGCTTTTCTAAGGTAATGAATTTCAAGGGCGAAATTCTTTTTAAAGAAGGGAGTAATGTAACGCCCTGATTTTTCTATCTGAGAGAAAATGATCAAAATGCCCCTGAGGTCATTTTCTACCTGGAATTCAAGGATAGCCGGCCCGGCAGTCCTTGAAGGGTTAACTCAATACTTGAAGGGGATTAGATAGTCCTTGAGTGGTTTCGAAAATGAAAATCTTGTTTTCTGCAATTTCGGGTCAAAATGACCAAAATACCCCTATACCGTTTTTATGCGGATAAAGGTGTCGTTCAAGCCTGAAACTTTCCCCAAAGGTTTAAAATGACGTTTTCATGTGTTTAAAAGTATCTGTTTAAGTCCCAGTGGTCCCGGATAGTTTTTGTGCAAAATTATGATTTTGCCCCTAGGATAGTGCCGTTTAAGCTTAATGATGTAATTAAACAAACCTACGCAATATTAGGCTCTAATCAAAGATTAATTAATTTTCATAATTAATCTAGAGTCAAAATAAATTATTAAAATTAATTGAAACCTAAAATTGCTTAGATTAAACCTAAATCTCTTTTTTAAAACTCAAGATTCCTAGTCTTGGAATCTTGAATAGTGTTTTTTGTCTCCAATTTTCCTAAATCAAGGAATTGTGTTGGTATTGGATTCCTAGTTAATAGAGTTTGACTCCATTAATTTAGTAAGACCATCTCCTAAATCTAGTCTTACAAGTCTCTAATTAACCATGACCTCACCTAAACACTTACTTAGAAATTCCTAATCCTAAGCCTAATCAAAGCTACATCCAAACACAACTCTAAACCACAATTAAAATGTGCAAATCCTCCTCCCTTGGCTGATGCAATTCGGCCACTCCCTCCCCCAATTCCATCACATGTTTGAAAATTCAAACACTCATAGAAACCATGCCTTGAGCCATACCTTGAACCATACCTTACCATACTTCAAGATCACAACATCTCACCTCATGGAACACATGGTCTTGGCTGAAACCTCCTCTTCCATTTACATATTTCATTTGCTTCATTCCTCTATAAATAGTATGCTTGGATGAACTTGAATCACTTTTAGTTCATTTGCTAAGTTTAAGTCTTCAAGAGCACCTTAAAGCTTTTCTTTTTCTCAAAAGTTCAAGAGTTCCTCTTCTTCAACCTCTTCATCTTCTTCACTCATCTCAACTTCAAATCACTTAGTAGGGATTTTATTTTATGTGTTTCATGTATTAAAGTTCTTCTTTAGCAATGTGTTTTATGGTTTCTCTTGAATCTTTTTAGAACTTCTTTTCCTCCTCTTTATTTTCGGCCAAGAGTCTTTGAGGACTTGGAAATGTTGGGTTGATGATGAGGGTTTGGATGATGGTCAAGAGATCATCACTTATGTAACCTCTAAAGCTTGAAACTTAGTTTTGATCTTAACACATTTTGGTATTTCCTTTCCTTTTCTTCAACATTGGTTTCGGTTTTCCTTTCCTTTTCTTTCCTCTTGGCTTCGGCCCTATTTCCTTTTCTTTGATGTTCAAGGGTTTTGTTTAAATATAGTTGTTGGATGATTTGATTTCTTTAAGTCCATTTCCTTGAGCTTGATGATGAAGTTCACTCCATATGGTTCCTTTGAAAACCTTGGTACAAGAACTCTAAAGCTTGCTTTATCTTGCTATGATAAGCTTGGGTTGAGGCTAAAAATTCCTTTAAAGTCTTGCAAGAGCTCTAGTGAAGAATATAAAATGAACTTACATTCATATTTACTTTCCTTGCCTAGCATATTTATTTTTGGTCATCACCTAAAATGTAAAGATTAAAACAAGAGTTACATTCTTACATTCTCATATCACCTAATAAATAATCTCGAAGCTCACCTATTTCGGCCTTAAAGTCGATTGTTGTGGAGCCTAGAGTACTAAAATAAAGAATTGGACTTGCATTCATGTTTATGTTTCCTTGTCTAGCATATTTATATTTCAAGTCATCATTTAAATCCTAAAAGATAAAATGAACTTGCATATTTACTTTTAAGTCTTGCATATTTATTTTCAAGTCTTGCATATTTATATTTCTAGTACCCCATATTCATATTTCAAGTTCTTGCATCTCATATTTATTTTGAAGTCCTCACTTTACTTTATAATGAAGACTAAAATGGAATTCATAGCATGTTTGCTTTTCGTCATCACTTAAAGACCCTAGAGCTCAAAGACTTGCCCTTTTTATCTCAAGTTAAAGTTAGTTATGGAAATATCCTCATGGATGCATATTTCAGCCATGTGATGATGATGAACTTGATGTGAGTTTCATCTAGTTACAAGGGCCAATAATCTATGTTCTAAGATTTTCTTTAGGCCCCCAAGAGTTTTATAAAGTTATTACCAATAAGACTTATATTTAAACTTCTTCTAAGAATGTTTTAAATCAGCCACTACCCTATAGTTAGTTTTAGTCCCTTCTTGTGAAATAAAATGGTTTTCAAAGAATTTTAGAAGTCCTAAAATGATTCCAAGGGAAACTAGTAATTTATATGTCTTGAAAATGTGAGACTATGTGTTCTTTGGAACCTTTGCCTTTCGATTCTACCATGGCATGTTTACTACTGTATGATGATCTTTTGACATGTTAGAGTATGTCAAAATTATATATGTTAAGATAGGAACCTTTCTATGCATGTTAGGAAAGAAACTAGTCTTACAAAAAAACTATAAAGTTGAGTTTTAACATAGTTTTGACCCATTTATTTTTAGCTACTGCCAAAGCTGTTTTAATGGGATAACATTCAGTTTAGGATTGATTAATCATGAAAAACTTGGTAACATTTGAGTAGGATTGATTTTTAGCACCTATAGAGAAACTAGTAACTAGAAAATCGTAAAAGTGTAATTCTAGAACACTTGATTAATTAATTTTCTGTTTCTATCTAGTAACCTTTTAATGCAATAAACATGGTTTACAATTAGTTCATAGGCATAGGAATGCCCCATAATTGGTTTAGGTTTGATTTATAACACCTTACGCGAAGACGGAACGTAGAAAAGGTCTAAAACATAGTTTCTAGAACCCCCGCAATCACAAGATGTAATTTCTGCCCTTAAAGCATGATGCTGTCCAGATTCATTGACGAACATAAGTATTAGTAAGAATCATTAGTTGTGAATCCTTAGGTGCATAAAAGGTTAATAGCAAATGTTAGAATAATTATATCTTGAGTTTAAGCCCTGTAGGGGTCAAAGCATAAGACACCATAGGTTTAAGAGCATAACGAGCTTTAGTGTTTCATGTGAGTGCATGTTTTACCATGAAAAATTTATGATGGTTGTGATGCTCGTGATTATGTGTGTGTATATATATATATATATATATATATATATATATATATATATATGAATGTGGCATAAAGCAAATTTGGAGGAAATATCGCTGTCTTTATGTTGCTGAATTTCTGACAAATTTGAGGAACTTAGAAAGTTTTCCAAAAAAAAAAAAGATACAAGTTTTTGAATGTGACATAGTACTGTAAGAACGCGCGTTCTGGGGGACAGCAATCCGTAACACCCCAGAAACAAATCCTTGAGGGGGACGGTGATACGTAACGCCCCAAAGAGGACAATATTCGCTGTGTACTTGATACCGATGTGATGCGTTCTATTATGATCATTATTATTGTGATTACACTTATCAGAGGATAAGTAAGAACTAGTAACGACTAATTAAGGTATGAGCTCATAACCTAGAGATGATTTTAGGGTGATCCCTATGTTGCAGTACGATGTTTTGAATGTCACACAGTTACATGAAGAGAAATGTTTTTACATGAGAATGATATGCCACTTTATGCCACTTATATGATGTTGATATCTCTATGGATGTTTATTTGATTTCTGCCTATTGCATCTTCATGCATTCATGCTTTATTACACTGCATCCATAACATTAAGATCCATCCTAAAAGAAACGGACCTTAGATAATTAAGTTTGAAACCTAATAAATGAAGTATATATATGGTCACCTTTTTCAAAGAAACCCAAGGTTCCTGAGGACGTAGATGATGATACCTAGATAGGAGGTTGCCCTACTAAGATTCTTTAGCAAGATTCTCACTCCCCTCTATCTCTTCTTGTCACACAGCCGATGTGCGGAGGACGAGTGAGGATGATTCCCCATCGAGGAGCCCATGCTCGGCCGATGCAGCGCATAGCCACCCCGGCTGAGATAGCTCAGTGGATTGAATATGTTCCTCCTTTCTAGAGAGGCCCGCAGTAGGTGTTTTTGGTGCCCGAGCTTTTGACCAAATCAGGATAGCCTACTTTTGTTTAGGGGTTATCTAGTGTAGGTGCACCTTTTGGTGATGAGGGAGTTTTCTTTTTGCTTTCTGTTGTATTTTCCTTTCCATTGTACTTTCATTTCAGTTGTATTTGTTCCATGTTGTACCCAACTAAGTCCCGTTTTTCTTGAGTAAGCACATTATGTATCTATATATGCAGTTAGTCTTATTATGATGTGTGATTTCATGCTTTGTGATCTGATGTTCATGAGATGCTTCTTTGATCTTGTGTTTTATTTCTATATGTGCCTCATTGTTCGTCGTGTTGCATGGCTTTCACTTTGCTTTTACAGTTTAAAAAAAAAATTATCTGTATTTTCCGCTAAGTATTTTAAAGTAAAGAGGAAATTGTGACGTAATAGACTAATGATTAATCTAAATATGTTCTAGAGCATTGGATTAAAAATTAGGATGTTACACTTGATTCCTGAGTGAAAATAACCCTAAAGGCATTTTGGTCATTTATACATAGAAAAAATCAGGAATTGTGATTTTTGCACAGATCGTTATCTAAACCTCATGTAATCTCATCCTAATATTAAATTACCCCATTGAGGATAGTCTGGACAGGCCACCCTCGATTTCGAAAATGACCTTAGGGGTATTTTGGTCATTTTGCACAGCGGGAAAAATCAGGGCGTTATATTCTTGAGGTTAAAAATTAGTGGGAACCGTTGTAATTGATCTCTTAGATGTATAAAAGGATAATTACTAATGTTAGGATAAACCAATTTGTATTTTTAACTCGTTTAAGGGCTAATGAGTAATTACTGATAACTTAAGTATGAAATGTGAATAATACTTGTGATGATCTTTAATACATTGTATATATGTATGCATACCTTGTTGAGCATAGCATATGCATTAGCTAAGTCCAGTCCTTAAATTCTAGCACATTGGTTAGAAGCATGTTTACTTTTCAATGAAATATTGATTAATGACATGCTTATGGATATATGCAAAGAATGTGATGCATGCTTATGTGACCAATTACATGATGAGTTGTGACATGATGTGATTATACTTAATTAGTTGAGATGCATAATTTATAAAGATTATGAGCATGATATGTTGAATGATGAGCTATGATTGCATTGCATCCCTAAATGATATGCCAAGGTTAAATGATCCTCTAATTAGAGGTTATGTGAGGTAAGTCAATACTAGCCCTCTAGTATCATTTAATTAAAGGATATGAGAGGTGAGCCAATACTAACCCTCTAGTTCCCTCTAATTAAAGGTGAACTAATAAGTTGATATGTTCATATTTGCATCTCTAAATTACATGCTTAGACGAAAGGTGACATAATACACTCAAAAATGATCCTTTCATAATGGGCCGAGCCCAGCATAAGATGATCCAGGGAGATGATCCTTCCATAATGGGCTAGGCCCAGCGTAAGGTAATCCAATGAGGTAATCTTTTTGTAATGGACCGGGCCTAGCGGAAAGTGATCCAATGCCCCCTAACCTGTACTCTGGGAGTCGGGAGTTAGCTTATCAAGAGGATAGGTATAGACTGGTGACGACTAGTGAAGCATGAGTTCATAACCTAGAATTCTTAAAGGAGAGAATAATAGGGTGGCCCCTAGTACAAAAGAGAATAAGAAACTTAAGTCACCTAAGAGATCATTAAAGAGAAGATCATGCTAGAAAAGTTTGTATTCCTTATGTTATGACATTTGAATTATGGCATTGACATGAACTCATGACTTATCATGTTGCATGTAATGCCCAGGGACGAAGTCGAGGAGTGATCGCCGGTGCAAATAAGGCATGGACAAGGAGTGATTCTTGGCAAACTTCTGAGGGGTATATGAATGAACCAATTACACACCCGAATGAAAGGGATCCTAAGACTGTGTAGGTATGGGACTATACAGTTAAGGAGGGCTTATGTGAATTGATTTGTACTACTTATACCAATAAGATGCATCTTCTTTTTGGTAGCCCATCACTAAAGAACTCCACAGTTAAGCGTGCTTGACTTGGAGCAATTTGGGATGGGTGACCTCCTAGAAAGTTTTCCCAAGGAGCGTGTGAGTGAGGACAAAGCAGGTTGAAAAAACCTGTGTTAATTTGTGGGGACAGTCATCAATCCATAAAGCAGCAGGAGATGTTACATTGCATCCATGCATTAAGATTCATGCTAAAATAGGCGAGCCTCAGATTAATAATATTTAGTACTTAATAATTGAACCTTACATACATGCCCACCATTTCATAACAAAACACGAGGTTCCTAGGGATGATGTTGATGACACGTGTGTGGAGATGGAAACCCTACTGAGATTATTTTAAAAGTTTCTCATTCCCTCTCTTTCTTTCCATCCTCATCTTCAGACAAAGTTGATAACGATGTCCGTTGACTCCCTTAAGATGCAGGTGTAGGAGTTCCATGATGGTCTAAATCAGAGTGGTGCAGTGGAAGTGGAGATATAGGCTTTCCTGTCTCAGCACTTAGAAGTTGTCTTGTCTTAATACACGCTCAACCTAGTTTCTAATAGATGTGCACCCACGAGGGGTTTAGCTACTTTTTGGTCATGTTTAACTCGAATTATTGTATGCTCAACCTCTATAGGTGGGTTCAAGATATGTGATGTAGTATTATACTCATGAGATATTTCCACATTATTATTATCATTATTATTATATATGATATTTGAAGTCAATGTTATGATATGATGATGTTCCCAGTTTATGCTATACTCTGTTGTGATTTGCATGTATTTTATGTAATGAATGCTTAAGAATATGCCGATGATATGTAATAATATTAAGAATTATATGATGAATATTTAAACGCTACAACTTATGCACGAATGGCTCATAGTTTGGTCTTTAAAAAAAATGGGTCATATTTTCTATAAACTTATTTTCAAAGTTTAAAAATTAAGTAAAGTTCTGAGACAAAAGAGTAACAACTAACGATTAACCATTATGCGTCC
Organism: Dalbergia cochinchinensis; assembly: GCA_031216125.1. Classification (NCBI taxonomy): domain Eukaryota; kingdom Viridiplantae; phylum Streptophyta; class Magnoliopsida; order Fabales; family Fabaceae; genus Dalbergia; species Dalbergia cochinchinensis. The sequence goes on from CM062371.1 coordinate 30,971,489, forward strand.
TAAGCATATTGTGTTGAAAGTTAGGGTGCTACATGAATACAATGTACTGGTCTTAGATCTTTATCTTCTTGAATGGGCTTTGCCTTAAACAAACTTGAAGTCATGTGGCCCAAAGCGTCCTTAGTGCTCTTTGTTTTGGATCTAGTCATTGGTCTACCAAGGTCTTCCAAAGCATCTCCTCCTTGCCTTTTCTTACTTGAGTCTAATTTATCTTCCATGATGGACCTTCTAACTCAAGAGAAGTTTCTAAAAGTAAATGGATAGAGCAACATAAAGCAAGAGTTTAACTGAAATCCAAGGCTAAATATCTACTTACCTGTGCACTAAACAAAGCAAAATGACAAAGTCATTACTTGTGACACAGCCAAAGAAATCTGGGACAAACTACACATGCTCCATGAAGGAACAAATCAAGTTAAGGAGACTACGATAAAAATGCTAGTCCATTAATATAAAATGTTCAAGATAAATAAACAAGAAAATATTGATGAGATGATTACTAGATTCATGCACATAATCAACCAACTCAAGGACTAAGGTAAAAGATACTCAAACTCTGAGATGGTGAGAAAAATCTTAAGAAGCCTTCCATCCAAATGGCTTCCTAAGGTTACAACTATTATAGAAGCTAAAGATCTTCAAACCCCTAGCTTAGATGCTCTCATTGAGTCTCTTAAGACTCATGAGGTTGTAATCTCTGAGGTTCATGGCGAAGCAATGAAGAAAAACAAATATGTTGCCTAAAAGATCTCACATAGAAAGAAAAATAAAGAAAAACAATGAAAGTTGTTGAGATTTCTGATGAGGAGGAAGACTCAAAAGAAGAGTTAGGAGATGAAGATAGAGATGAGATTTCCATGCTAGTAAGAAAGATGTCAAGGGCATGGAAAAACAAAATAAAAAAGAAAAAGTACTTCAACTTCAAAAAGGACAAGAAAGGAGAGGAAAAATTAGAAAATATGAACTGTTAAAACTTTTGATACGATTTCTAATCTATCTTATCAAAGGAGAAACAAAAATCACAAAAAGATGGAAGAGATAAGGAATGAAAATGGTTGGAGGTCACCACAATCAAGGATGATTGATAAGCCATGGGTGATCGCCACAAGAGCAATTGGAAACTCTTGATAAGACCTAGGGTTCTAAGCAAGAACCAAAAAGACAACCTCAGCAAAAAGGTTTCTAATTTCAATTAGCCAAAAATCTCCCTTCCAAAAGGTGTTTACAAGGTTTATAAAATAAAGTAAAGTTTAGCAAGTAGACTATAACACTTAGCTTAAGATTAAAACCTAGACTTTAAAAGAAATAGAAGAGAAAGTTACAAGTAATGGGCTGTGTGAAATTAACAACCCCAATTACATTAATACTAACTTAAAATTAACAAGCCCAAAGATATAATTAAGCTTATGTGAATGCAATGGACTAGTCTTGGGTCTTTATCTTCTTGAATGGGCTTTGCCTCACACAAACTTGAAATCATTTGACCTAAAGCTTCCTTAGCTCTTTTTGATTTGGATCTAGTCATTGGTCTACCAAGTCCTTCCAAAGATCTCCTCCTTGCTTTTTCTTACTTGAGTCTAATTTATCTTCCATGATCACATCATCTCCCTTCTTTCTTCAAAAGAATTCGTCCTCAAATTTAGCTTCTCATTACCTACATCAAATGAGGACAAGCTAACAACATTAAAAGTAGCACTTACCCATACTCACCAGGTAAGTCGAATGAGATTAAGCATACTAATGTCTCTTTGAATGAGATGAAGCATGTTTACACATGATATCATGAAAATAAAACTTGTTTTAGGGACTTGTATGTCAAAGAGAATGGTCCTGTTGAGTACTTAAGAAACTCAAGTAAAATATTAGTCTTTCTTCAAAATGTTTTTATGAAATTGGTTTGTTGTCACTTAAAACTTTAAGCAATAATGCTTTCTGAAGGGCTCTGGAGCTAACAATCTCCCTTTTTTATGGTAACAAACCCAATTTTGAGAAAATCTTTTGGATAGCAATATTAAAAGAGAGTATAATACTGAAGTAATCTTTAACGAAAGCAAAGTTGATACAAAACTAGGAAATAAATCGCCTTGAAATTCAATTTTAGGGAAGAATATTGATGTCATCCTCAAGAAAGATGAGAGAGTGATAAGTCATGAATATTTTGATTGCCATAAGTTGTCCTGATAAGATGAGATTTAGTTCTTTGCCCAAGAACTCAAGGGAAGCTCTCACAATAGAGAAAACTCAGATTTAGTTCAAATTCAACTTGTCCTTGCAATACAAGAGTTCTCCTATTTATAGGCTTAATGGAGGGTTGAAACATTAAACCTTCACTACACTTCCCACTAAGCATTTAATATCCACTAAGACTCCACTAGATATTAATTCTGCACCACTATCATGCATTCATGCATGTCACATTTATTTTTTACTAGTGTAGCCATAAGAGTCCACTAATCTTAATAATAACTTAGGAACCCTCAAAAGACATTAAAAACCCACTTCAGAAAATTCACCCACAAGTAAATATGAAAATACAAAGAAAGTAAAAACTGGACTTATTTATTTTCCACTAAGCCCTAATATTCTTAACCCCCTAAATGGGTCACTTGTAGCCCATGAATGCATCTTTGATCATACAAATTGGGCCTTCACAATTATTCTTCATGTTGGCTCAATTTAACTTTTAAGTTAAAGGAATGTGATCCATTTAGTTGCTGCCTTCATTGTGCAGTGATCCTCCTTTTACTTGAGCTCCATTATCAAGCCTCCCAAAGCTTGCTTCATTCTCTTAGTTTTGGATATTGTCATGGGTCCTCCAATTTCCTTCAATGCCTTTTCCTCCTTGGCTTTGTCTTGCAAGCTTGCAACCCCTCCTTGGCTCACATCATTCCCTCCTTTAGGTGAATTCGTCCTTGAATTTAAGTCTTCATCACCTACATCAAAAGGATGCAAATCAGCCATATTGAATGTAGTACCAACACCATACTCACTAGGCAACTCAATTTTGTATGCATTGTCATTAATTCTTTCCAACACTTGGGATGGTCCATCTCCTCTTGGTTGAAGCTTTGATTTCCTTTGGGAAGGAAACCTTTTCTTTCCTCATATGAACCCACACCTAATCATCGGGTTTAAAAACAACTCTTTTTTCCCTTTATTGGCTTTATTTGCATATTGCTCCATTTTCTTCTCGATTTGAGTTTTAACTTTCTCATGAAGATTCTTCACATATACAGCCTTTGCTTTGCCATCCTTGTGAACTCGGTTTGGCTATTAGTTTGGGGATGGCAAGTGGTGGGGAAAAGAAGCTTTGTTCCAAGCTTTTTTCATAAGGTCCTCCAAAAATGGCTTAAGAATTTGGTGTCACGGTCTAAAACAGTGCTCCTGGACATGCCATGAAGTCTTATTGCCTCTTTGAAAAATAAATTTTCCACATGAGTACATTGTCCACTTTGTGGCAAGGTATGAAGTGTGTCATCTTGGAGAATCTATCAACTATCACAAAAATGGAGTTCTTTCCTTTTTGGGTGTGTGGTAGCCCTAAACAAAATCCATAGACAAGTCAGTCCAAGGGGAATTAGGAATAAGCAAAGGAGTATAAAGTCCATAAGGTGATACCTTAGATTTTGCTTTTCTATACACAATGCATCTTTCACAAAATTTCTTCACATCATGTTTCATGTGTGGCCAATGAAAATGTTCATGTAGCATTTCTAAGGTTTTTTGAACCCCAAAGTGTCCCATTAAACCCCCCTCATATGCTTCCCTAACTAGTAATTCACGCATGGGTCCTTTAGGCACACAAAGTCTATTATTTTTAAACAAGTAGTTATCAGCCTAACAAACCCATTTTGTTGCTTTTCACATGCAGCATATAATTGGGAAAATTCATTATCATGCACATACAATTCCTTGATATGTTCAAAGCCAAGCAATGTAGTTTCAAGTGTAGCAAGCAAATTATACCTTCTTAAAAGTGCATTTACCACAGCATTTACCTTTCCTTGCTTATGCTTAATCAGATAAGGAAATTGCTCAAGAAATTCAACCCATTTAGCATGCCTTTGTTGAGCCTTCCTTGCCCTCTCAAATACTTCAAAGATTCATGATCATTGTGAATGACAAATTCATTAGGCAAAAGATACTGCTGCCATGTTTACAAAGCTCTAACAAGTGCATACAATTCTTTATCAAAGTGGGATAGTTAAGAGTGGCTCCACTTAATTTCTCACTAAAATATACAATGGGATGACCCTCTTAAAGTAAAATAGCCTCAATACCCACATTAGATGCATCACATTCAATTTCAAATGACTTAGAAAAATTAGGCAAAGCAAGAATGGGTGCATGTGTGAGTTTGTGTTTAAGTGCTTGAAATGCATTTTCTTGGTTCTCCCCTTATTTAAAACCCACATTTTTATTAACAATTTCATTTAGGAGTGCTACTAACGTGCTGAAATTCTTCTCAAATCTTCTATAAAAGCTTGCCAACCAATGAAAGCTCCTAACCACACTCACAGTTTTGAGAGTTGGCCAATCTCTAATGGCCTTAACTTTCTCTTCATCAACCTACACTCCTTTAGAACTTATGACAAAACCAAGAAAAACCACTTGATTAGTGTAAAAAGAACATTTTTCCAAGTTAGCATATAGTTTCTTCTTTCCAAGGACATGCAAGACAGATTTTAGATATGCAACATGCTCATCAAAACTCCTGGAATATACCAAAATATCATTATAGCATACAACTGCAAATTTTCCAAGAAATTCTCTTAGGACATAGGTCATAAGCCTCATAAAAGTGCTTGGTGCATTAGTTAACCGAAAAACCATTACCAACCATTCATACAATCCATATTTAGTTTTGAAGGCAATTTTCCATTCATCTCTTTCCCTTGTCCTAATTTGATGGTACCTACTTTTCAAATCAATTTTAGAAAAGAAACAAGCTCCATGCAATTCATCAAGCAAATCATCAAGTCTAGGGATAGGGTGTCTATACCAAATTGTGATGTTATTGATTGCTCTACAATCAGTGCACATCCTCCATGATCCATTCTTTTTAGGCACCAAGATTATAGGTACAACACAAGGACTAAAGCTCTCTCTAACTTATCTTTTTTGCAATTACTTCTCCACTTGATTTTGTATCTCCTTTGTCTTAAGGGTTTCTCCTATTGGCTAGCCTATTGGGTAGAGAAGCACTAGGAATCAGGTCTATTTGATGTTCTATCCCCCTCATTGGTGGCAAACTGTGAGGCACTTCCTTAGGACACATATCCTCAAAGTCCTAAAAAATAGCAACAACATCACTAGGCAAGGAGTTAGCCTTAGATTCCAAGTATCCTTACACAAAAGAAGAAATACAAGTTGCCTTGTCAGATAAACTCTCTTCACCCCACTTCCTCTTACAAATAAATTTTTTATTTTTCTCTCTTTCTTTTCCTCATTCTCTCTTTTCTTTTCTTTCTTGGCTTTCTTTTGAGTTTTGTCCTCAAAATCAAGTATTTTCTTTTTCACATACTCTTTTTCTTTTTTAAGTTCTTGCTCTTCTTTTTCTTTTTTCTTTCTCATTTTTATTTAATCCTCACAAACCTCCCTAGGTGACAATGGTACAAGTGTCACTTTGTGGGAATTGTGAGCAAAAGAGAACTTGTTGGAGAATCCATCACGGTGAACTCGCCTATCAAACTGCCAAAGCCTTCTAAGAAAAATGTGGCTTGCCTCCATTGGTACATCATATTTGCCAACAGAGAAATCAATCAACACTTATTGATTCACCACCAATTCACCACTATTACTTAACCATTGGAGCTTATATGGTCTTGAATATGGTGTAATCTTTAGGTTGAGTTTGGTGGCTAACTTAATGCTTGCCATATTGGTGCAATGCCTACCATTAATGATCATAGAGGATGTTTTGCCTTGAATAAGGCAGGAAGTATGAAAAATATTTTCTCTTTAGTTCTCCTCATGCTCCTCCTTGGCTTGAATTTCCAGTAACCTCCTAACCACCAAGAGATCTCCATCTTGCATCTTGTGCCTAGGCTACACCATCATTTTCCTAATTACTTGAAAAAGAGGAATGAGAAGAAATTTCTTCACTAGAGATACTCTCATTATCCCTCACCACCATAGTCTTCTTATTTGGGCATTTGGATACAATATGTCCTTTTCCCAAACACCAAAAGCACTTGATATTCCTACTTTTAGAAGTAGAAGAAGAAATAGTAGGAATAGACCTCTTAGTTCTAGCTATCTCCTTAGAATTAGAAGAAGAACCCTCCTTCTTTGGTTTGTCCTTCCAACTTAAAGAGCAATTTGAAGCAGATGATTTCTTCATAGTACCCCTTCTCTTTAATTGTTGCTCCACTTTCATTGCTTGATGAACTAAGTCTTCATGTTCCACGTAATGTTGAAACTCCACAATGTCTCCAATATCTTGGTTTAGGCCATGGAGAAATCAAGCTGTGGTTGTTTCCTTATCCTCTACAATATTGGCCCTAATCAAAGCCACCTCCATCTCCTTGTAATACTCATCTACACTCCTACTTCATTCAGTAAGTCTTTGCAATTTGTTGGGCAATTCCCTATGGTAGTGGGAAGGCACAAATCTCCTTCTCATCGAAGAATTCATTTCATCCTAAGTGTTAATAGGATTCTCTCCATGTCTTCTTTCTATTTTGCACTTGATTCCACCAAATTAAGGCATAATCAGTGAACTCAAAGGCAGCCACCTTCACTTTGCATCATTGTAATTGTGGCATGGGAAGATTTGTTCTATTTTCATCTCCCACTAAAGGAATGTCTCAGGATCATTGCTCCTTTGAAAGGAAAGTACCTTGACTTTTACACCTCTTAAATGATCATCATGCCTATGGTCTCTACCTCCTCTATCATGTCTTCTTCCCTTTTCATGCCTTTCTTTCTCTTGGGGAATAATAGAATAGGTCACTTTCTTGATGAGATTCTTCATGATTAGAATTGCCCCCATGGTTGGAAACTTTTTTTTCTTCAAGTCGGTCCATCCTTTCATGTAAACTTTAAACTGTCTTTGAAGCATTCTCTCAAAGTGTGGAGTAAGCACCTCCATTTTGAGTCTATTAAGACCTTGCATAGGGGAATTAGGTGATTCTTCCCCACTCATGCTTGCAACAAAAAGGTGACAAGAAAAATTATAAATGAAATGTTAGAAGGACCTCACTACTCTATTCATGTGTTTTGCACTCTTAAATTTTATCCACTAGTGTTTTGCACTCAAATAAGCTTTTGTGTAATATTCACTCTTGCATTTTACCACTCAACTTCCTTTATAAGCTCTTAAGAAAAGAACCTTCTCAATGATTTTTCTCAAGACAACAAGTAGACAATCAAGTGAGCAAGAGACCAATAAGAAAATATCAATAGAACAAGAGACATAAATGGATAGAAACAAGAAATTCAACAAAGATCAAGAGCAATGAAAGGAATATCTTTGAACTCAGATTTCACAAAGAAAGAATAGAGTCCTTTTATTCGCCAATCCTTCTTCTTTTTTTTTTGGAATCTGCCCAGCATTTTTTTTCAAATTGATAAGGAAAAACACAAACCTGAAAATCAAGGAGCCAAAGCTGTAGATACCAAATGATATGAAACTAGGAAATGGATCACCTTGAAATTCAGTTTTAGGGAAGGATATTAAAACCACACTCAAGAAAGATGAGAAGGTGAGTGATAATTCATGAAGATTTTGATTGCTACAAGTTACCTTGATAAGATCAGATTTAGTTCTTTGCCCAAAAACTCAAGGGAAGCTCTCACAATAGGAAAAACTCACATTTCATTCAAACTCAACTTGTCTTTGCAATACAAGGGTTGTCCTATTTATAGGCATAATGGAGGACTGAAACATTAAACCTTCACTACACTCCCCACTAAGCATTTAATATCTACTAAGACTCCATTAAGTATTAATTCTGCACCACTATCATGCATTCATGCATGTTACATTTATTCTCCACTAGTGTAGCCACGAGAGTCCACTAATACTAATAATAACTTAAGAACTCTCAAAAACTGAAAACCCACTTCAGAAAATTCACCAAAAGTAAATACGAAAGTACAAAGAAAATAAAAAAAACCTGGACTTATTTATTTTCCATTAAGCCTCAATATTCTTAAACTGCTAAATGGGTCACTTGTAGCCTATGAATGCATCTTTGATCCTGCAGATTGGGCCTTCACAATTATGTCTTAATGTTGGCTCAATTTCACTATCAAGTTGAAAGAATGTGATCCATTTAGTTGTTGCCCCCATTATGCATTGATCTTCCTTTTCCTTGAGCTTTATTATCAAGCCTCCCAAGGCTTGGTTCATTCTCTTAGTCTTGGACCTTGTCATGGGTCCTCCAATTCCCTTCAATGCCTCTTCCTCTTTGGCTTTGTCTTGCAAGCATGTAATCCCTCCTTGGCTCACATCAAAATTGATATTCTTTCAAAACATACTTGTGAATTAGAGTTTCAGAAGGTCACTGTCTTAAGGATTGTTGTATATCTTAACAAATCATTCAATAACCTTAAGTGACTATAAACAGAGCTATTTTCTTGGAGAAGGAATTTTCTGAAATATGTTGGAGCATTTTCTAAAATTAGAGGTGTCAAATGGGTTAGTCCACCCCTATTTGGCCCTGGCCCCCAAAAGCCTATGTGAGCCTTGTAGGTTAGGGCCAACCCATGAGCCAATCCACTTATAAGAATTTTAAAATTCATCAACGCTTAAAATGAACTAGTCCATGGGCTGGCCCATAGATTAGCCCACCTATGGACTAGGGCCATCCACTTATAATATTCATCTGCTTAAAATTCTTCCACTTATACTATTGATGCTATAATGTCTTCCGTAGTAGGTTCCTGAAACATGGAGAAACAAACAAGTAATTAAATAAATAAAAAAATAAAAAATGTCGATGAATATTGCTTGAGGCCATGCTTCGTTACTCTGAAAATATTTACAAACTAGTACTAAGATATATTCTAAATTTATACAAGCATCCCTGGCTGAGATAGATCATAGATGGATACTTGTAGTTGTGTTACTGTCAGTGATATCATTTCCTATCTTTCTCAGATTTCAGCTCTTAAGTACTCTCAACAAAGCGGAACAAAACAGAACAGAAGAAAGTTGAATACCGTCCTAAATTCACGTGATTCTAAATAAGACAAGGTAAAGAGTGGACAACATATATGTGAAGTTGCACATATCACAGTCATTAATACTGTTTCTCATATTTCACATTTTTCTGCATTATTTGCAAATGGAACAAGACAGCACAAAAGCAAAAAGCTGCAGATCCCGCAGAAGAATTTTGTAACCTTGATATAGTAGATAAGCGGTATATGTAACAGAGTTATAATATCAGTAACATCGTTAATCCTTTCACATCATCTGTAGAATTTTGTTCTTATAAATACAAATGGGCATATGTCAGTAATAATGAAGAAACTAGATTTGCATATAAATTAAAGTCAAATTTTAATTTAATAGAAGAAATAATAAAGATATATTATATTGACCTCTCAATAAAATTAACCATGACTTCCCTTTACTTATAATATTTGCTCTAAAATTTTTTTAAGTTTATAAAATTATTATATCAATTATTTAGTTTGTAAAATCATTATATCATTGTCCTTTTCATTGCATATTAAACTCTACATTAAGGGGATATTAGTGTCAATTTAATTTGCCTTATACATCCATTTGGGAGTGGCACAAGTAATGCTGGTTCCTTCTTCTTATCTTAAATTAATATTGGCTTATTCATTCATCTAAGAAAAAGAAAACGAAACGATTGCTGTAAGAAGACGATCCAACTCAAAAACATCATCTTCACACAACTCGCCCAATCCTCACTTTTTCTTCTATTAATCTTAATCAAACTAGATTTCCCCTCTTGATGAGTCAAGATTTCAGCCCTAATGACATTTGTATTTGCAATGATTTTGCAACTTGCTATGTGTCGACTTAAATGGGAAGTTCCATAATTATTCTTGGTCTTAGGATTTTTCCCAACGGCATAGCTGCGATCATAGTAATTACACACGAGTCTTTCTATATTATCCTTATTTATCGCATTCCTTGTAAAAAATCCCCAAACACTTGAAGTTTCTTTCTTGGATGACTCAGCACTTGCAGATACTTCAGTAGGAGTTTCACAAATATCTTCATCATCCACATTCACAATATTGTTCTCAGATTCCATAATAATATACCTTTCATAATTTCGCAAACATTGAGACAAACATAATTTCATGAACAAACACACAAGTATACAAACAAATTTTATGTCATAGAAAAAAAGGAATTTCCCATTCATCAATCATCATATGTCAGCAATAACCTTGGACCGGTCGGTACTATTTCAACCTGTATCGTCATGCAAACTAGCCCCCAGACACACCCTCTCCTGGCCTAACGAGCGCCGACCAAACATATGAGGGTGAGAGAACAATTACAATCTCTCCCATTAATACCTTATGGGTCTTCCTTCTCAGTAATGTCTAGCTTGTATATATATATATATATATATATATATATATATATGTCCCTCTTATAGAGGAAGGGGGCATCTGATTCTCTAGTAAAACACTTCCTCACTCTCTACCTTAAGTCAAACTGCAACATTTTGATGCCGTCTATGGGGAACAGGTAAAACTACTCCCATTCCATGAAGCCCGTAAGCTATACGCACCTCACCATTACTTGGGCCATAACAAGCAGCACACGGAAAACTAAAATCTGCAAGTCTGAGATCTTTTCCTTCAACATCTAAAACACTACCAACAAAAGCTTGGAACTCAATCAAAGATGACCCTGCATCTAGGTAAGATTCCTGAACAGCTAGCATATCATGATATTCCGACCATGCAAACCGGTTTAATGTTGTTTTTTCTCCATAATGAAGAAACAATTATTTTTTATTAATGGTTAATAATATTTTGATGTTTTTATACAATCTTTCTGAATGATTTTGCTTCCTTTCACAATTTTATGATTTCATATTGAGTAGTTCCCTTTTGATTTGATTACTCATTTTCATTGCAACCGCCCACCCTAATCAACAAGTGGGAAAATTTATACAATATTCATTAAAACATGAAAATAATGGAAGCAAAAGGATGGATGGTAGTATTGCATTTAGTTTTGGCATGGCACCTTTTCTGTGACATACCATGAATATGGTAATACTGCACTTGCGTACGGCAATTGTTTTGGCATTACCCCTTTAATTTGTGGCACACGATGAATATGATAATGATGAGTATGATATGAATTTCCCCTCTTTCAATACATGGTGCTCTATTTTGAGTGGAAGAGACAATATGCTTTATTGTTTTGTCATTGACCTTTCATATTAAAACCAATGGATATATTTCGCAGGATAGGCATTACAAACAATTTTTTATGCTATTTTTTTTTCTAGTTTTAATATTGAATACTTGTGAAAATATTCGAATTCAACATATTATTCTTCTAGAAAAGTAAAGGACAAAAGAAAAGTGCTATTATAATTAATTAAATTTGAAATGGCTATTCTTAAATTGAGTAAATCACATTAAAGTCATATTATGGTGATTTATGGTTATTATTACATTTGTTTAAATCAGTTTTGAAAAAAAAATGCTTTCATGCATTTTAGTTTTTTATATCATTATGACGGTTACCAGATTTGAACAAAATTATTATCATCATAAATACCTTCAAATATTTCACATAAACTCATGATTATATATTCATTGCTATTTACAGTATCTTTCCTTCTTAAGATATTTCCTTTTTAATAAAAATAAATTTGTCATCTGATTTACGACTTAATTAATCTAAAGAATAATTTGCTCCATATGTCAAGGTGGTTTGCGCCATAATTACATAAATTTAACAACCTCCAATATTTCTTCCAAATTTAATAGCATTTGATCGTTTCCTTTATTAAAAAGAGAGAGAGAGAGAGAGATATGTCAACTTGTTCAACTAATCTTTCCCTTTTGGTCAAAAGCTTACACACACATAGGACTCTTAGATCACAGGTGAAGAAAAATCACAGGGTAAAGTTTAAAAAAAAAAGGACTGTTTCTGTAATTTAAATTACGTTTAAAGTGCTTTATTACCCTCGATTATGATATTCCTCTCTCTCTATATGCGTATTATTTCTTTGCCTTTAAATTAATTAATTATCATGAGTATGATTGATTTCAACTAATGCCGATACAATTTACATTTTGAAGCAATCAATTATAATGCATGATTAATACAAAAGAGTTATTATAGGTGCTGCTTTTGCAAGTTTTATGATTTATAATTGTATTTTCTTATTATCATCATCATCATCATCATCTTTGTGTGAAATCTTTAGGGTCAAAGTGATTAAATATTTCGATAAAACTAACTTATTTACATTGCTCACTTTTGTTCAACTTAGTGTAATTGTTTTGGATCAGTATGGTAAACGATAATGGGATGTCACCTGATCTAAACTACACCTTTCGGCTCTAATGCATGATTAGTACCTTGATTGGCTGGGGTTGCTATTATTCCAAAATGCGCACACAATTGTCAATAATTAGGGGCAAATTATCTCTACTTATTCCTTTTTTGTTTTAAATAATTAATGGAGAAATTATATTAATTTGGGTTCGCATCATGATTTGTGTATTTTATATTACGATTGATCAGAAAGACATTATACGTATATTTTTGAAAGACCTTCTCCATTTCTTAAATCTTTGCATTACGCATAATTATTGTTAAATATCATTAGAGTTATCATCATTTTTCTATAAACACAGGCATATTACCATATAATTGCACTCTCATTCACTGATCTAATAATATTCTTTTCATTTATTTACGAATTATTGTTTCCTTGCCTAGATTCATTGGAAAGATTAGAATTATATGGATCCCTCTAGAGGTTGCATTAGCCACTACATTAATGATGTCAACGAACTAATTATATTATTCACAAAATAAAGAAACTTAATGATATTTGAATGATAAAAACGTCTACTTTATTATATGATTATATTATTGACTCTTAAGCTGTCAGTTATCAATAATGGGGCCACTCAAAACAATTTTCTCTCAGTAATTTTTCTCAAAAATTTTCTCTGTGAACACCAACGACATCACTTCTTTTATTAATAATCTGTATAGATCATTCATATTTCTTTCGCAATTATTTTCTTCAAATAGCATTAATCTTCTTTAAATCACTTACTTAATAGAAACATCATTTGACTTTTTTGGTCATGATCATTATCTCTTTCCCGAAGCAAATATGACTAACATTGATATAATAAGTCTGATTATTGATAATGGAAACATCACTCATCTAATTTTAGCTTATCTGATATGTGGCACTAATGATTGAAATGACAATGTTATATGATCTTAAGATTGTAAAAGCAGGGATAACAAGCTAATGCTAGAAGAAGCTCTCATCAAGAAGGTAATCAAGTATTGGCAAACCTCGTCTTCATGAGTATACCGAAGATCGGTGTTCACCAGGCAAACTGACCTCATCTTTATGAGTATATCAAAGACCGGTGTTCATCAAGCAAACCTCGTCTTCACGAGTATATCAAAGATCGGTATTCACTGGCCAAACCAAACCTCGTCTTCATGAGTATATTGAAGATCTGTATTCACTAAGCAAACATCGTCTTCACGAGTAAACCAAAGACCGATTTTCACCAAGCAACTCTTGTATTCACAATTATAACAAAGTAATCACACTTGATGCTTGGATTCAAACACAATAGCTTCATTTAGTCTCTCGACAAATCATTTGAGAAGATTTTGACCTAGCATACCACACTTCGAGCAACACAAAATAAGTGCTCATGGATCATGCAAACAATCAAACTACTTTCACATGAAATGTACTCAAGCCAAGAAAATAGTCAAACGAAGGTAGACATAAACTTGACTCCTATTGGAAGACCGACTCCAACTGGCAAAAAATAAAAATAAAAATAAAAAATAAAATTGGATGGTCTATAAAACATAGCCCTGTGAGCCACTAAGCTCAAAACTCAACCCTTAAGGAATCACATGTCAGATGAATCTCATCCTAATCATTTGAGCTCCATGGCATAGAAGCTAGTCTCGTATTCAAACATGCACAAACTTACCCCAGCTTATCACAAAGCCTCACTAGCACTAAGACCTGGCTCTCGTTGACACATTCTTCTCATGAGCATTCAAGCATGACCGAACTAGGCAAAACCTCAAGCTAATACGCTAAGCCCAGTGACCTCACCAAGAAAACAGGACATTTGGTCTTGAAGCATACCGTTGCCTTTTCCAAAATGGATATTTAGGACTTCCCTGTATATCATTTCATTGTTACCAAAGCTTAAGGCTAGAGGGCTATATCTGTGTGGATCAGCCAGGATCATCGACCTCAATTTCTATCTCTTTAGCCTTCTCACTCATACTCAACTTTGAGGCTAGAGGGCTTATGGACTAGCCAGGGCAATTGACCTTAATTTCTGACTGCATAGCCTCTTTGCTCTTAATTGAACTCGAGGTTGGAGGGATTATAGACCAGTCGATAGTAGATCAACTTGCATCCTCAAATCTCTGGTCTTCATGCTTGAGTCTCTTCGACCATCCATGCCTTAAGACTGGGGGCCTTGTGGACCGGTCGGTACTATTTCGACCTGTATCCTTATGCGGACTAGGCCCCAGACACACCCTCCACTAGCCTAACATATGAAGGTGAGAGAACAATCACAATCTCTCCCATTAATACCTTATGAGTCCTTCTCATTAATGTCTAGCCTATATATATGCCCCTCTTATAGAGGAACGAGGCATCTAATTCTCTAGTAAAACATTGCCTCACTCTCTACCTCAACCTCAAGTCAGACAGCAACAAACCTTAAATTCAAGTAATCAGCCACAGAAACATGATGCCAACTGTTAGAGAATAACTAAACATCAAAACCATGCTCAATCAAAGCCTGGAGAGCGAAAAGAAATAAAGAAGGAAAATAGATATAGATAAAACTCTTAACTATTTTTTTGTGCAATTTCACAATAATCAGATTTTACACAATAGTATGGCAAGGATCCGCTAGACTTGGACCAGAAATCAAGCTTTGCTAGCAATCAGAATCATTAAGACTTGTGTCATCATCATCACACACAAAGATCAAGAGCTACACGAATATCCTTAATGCCTGAACATCTAAAAAGTGAGATTTAGAATGGGAAATGGGGAATTCATCTCCAGAATTCAATTTCAACCATTTTCAATAGATAAATTGCAATGAACGAGAAATCCACAGGAAATTCGAAAAGGTATGTAGCAAGTTACATCTTCTTGCAAACTTCAACTTGCTATGTTAGTGCTTGTACTCTTGACTGGTTTTCTTCTTTTTTGCTTCAACCAGCTGCAGTTTCTCAATGTTGAATTCTTGCAAGTAACGCAGTCAGAGTACAAATCACAATCCAATCATTACAAAAAAAACACAAATAGGCAAATGCAAAAGAAACACTAGACTTCAAAGCCAAAAAAAAGGAAAAAAAAAAAAAGAAAGATCAATGGAATTGAATGGGAATAGTGGTTACTTACTTCTTTGGTGGAGACAAAGACGGTGAGAACTTCACTAAAGGGAAAAGAAGATGATTTGGGGATTAGGGTTCATCAATGAAGAAGGGTGTTGTTGTTTTTGGGGAGGGGGGGTCTGGGCCTTTGGGGTGTTGTTTTAATTTTTTTTTTAAGGTCGGGAGACTTGTTTTAATTTGAGTGGGTTCATCAGAGTGTGTTTTAATTTTTAAGATGGGCTAACCCATGGCCCATAGGAGCTAACCCACTATTTTAATGGGTTTAGTGGGTCGGAACTTAATTAAGCCCCCTAAGCTGTGGGCTAAAATTTTAGTGAGGCTAAAATGGTGGCTTAAGGGCTAGCCAAGGGCCATTTTGATAGGACTACCTAGAATGTATCAAAGCTTAATATATCAGAGAATATATTAGGGCCTGTTTGCTTTGCATTTTCCAGTTTTCAGTTTTCCAGATTTGTAAAGGAAAAACTGAAAACTGAAATTTTCAGTTTTCAGTTTTTTCAGTTTTTCCTTCACAAAACAGAAAACTGAAAATAGGCAAAGCAAACAGGCCTTAAGATTTCTAAATAGATACAACTTGATTTTAAGTCATTTGACTTTCTAAACATAATCACAGTCGAATCTTGAAAGATGATAACACAGATATTATATACTCTTGAGTTTGAATCCATACTTGGCACAATTTTGTTCAAAGAAAAAGAGTTTTCAAGAACCACTTTCAGTGTTAAAAAAAAACTACATAGGAAACATGCAACTGATCAACTTTGCATACACAAAAGAAGTTTCTGAAGCTCATTTATATATATATATATATATATATATATATATATATATATATATATATATATATATATATATATATCAGAGCAAAAGTTTTTGTATTTTGAGATAACACTCAAGCATGTGTATCGGAGCATGATTGCATATGGTAAAGACTCTTGTTTGTGTATCAAAGCATGAATGGTGAAGAGAAATATCTATCAGAGCATTCACATAAAGATAAAGATATGAATCAGAGCATATGATAAAACTTTAAGCATATGTGTTGTATCAGAGCATGAGGGGAAGAATAACAAAAAGTTCAGAGCATAAAAAAAATGTTGTGCATGCATGAAATATATTCTTTGAAGCACTCCCCTCAGCTTGACACTAGATTCTTAGTACACAAGGATTTTCTTTATTTCTTTTCTTTCTCCCCCTTTTGTCATCAGCAAAAAGGGATGTGCTGGATATTGTGCCATCATTGGCCCCTCCTTCTAAGCTCTTGAAGAAGTTGTAGTAGCAACTCTTCATGGCTTCTCAATTGAGCTCCAATATCTATGTTTGAAGCTTAAGCTTTGTCCAAACTTGACACCATATCTTATTGATTGTGTAGTAGAAAATGGACCTTTGAGAGACTAGGTTGGGGCTCAAATTGAGGTTGGCTGGAAAGATGGATTGTTCTTGTTGTACGAGTAGCTTGGGGTGTTGGCTCTAGAATGTCAAAGGGAATAGTGTCCCCAAACTTAAATGAGTTTGCTTCTTCTTCAATTGCAGTAGCAATAGGTGGAGTGAATGGTGATATTGTGATGGAATTTTTTGAAAAAAATTAGGGACAGTAGCAGATGGAGCAGGAACAAGAACAAAAATAGGCATAGAAGCAGAAACAACTTCAACAACAATGGTAGCAATAGCATTGCGATGAACAGAGCTGGTTTCTGTATCTTCAACTTTTTCCTCCATAGAGGTGATTCTTATGGAAGAAGGAGGTTGAGGCACCAACAGGATAATAATATTTGAGTCTTCAATAGCTTCTTCCATTTCAAGCTTTTCCACAATAGGCTCCAAGGCTTGAATTTTTTCATTCTTTTGGAGACTTTCATTCCCCTTTAGAATTTCCTCTATTTCAGCTATTTCTTTATCTTCTTCCCTCGTAGAGGAGTTGATGTACACTACTTCATATCCAACTTTTTGGTACCTACCACTTTCCATCAGAAGCACTGTAGTTTGAAAAACATTTTTGGCAAGTTTCTAAGCTTATGTACAATGCCCCTTCTTCTTAGTGTTCTAACTGGTGTAGTGAGCATCTTGTCTAACCTCCTCTATGTTTTATCAGTTTCAAAAGTGTCTTTCAGTTTTTGAAGGTTGTTCATGCATGCATGGCTCTTGTTTATGCATTCTCTCCTATTTCAGCTTTGTTCTTCTTTAAGAGTTTAGGGGAATTTTAAGTGACTCAGTCTCCTAAGAATCTTTAGGGTCACTTTTTGTTAGAATTAACTTCCTTTGTTCCTTTCCCTTTTTTCTTTTCTACTTCAACCTTTTCAATTGCTTTTCTAACTTTCTCATCTATGATTCTGGGGCTTTGCTTTCTAGTGCTTGTTTTTACCAAATTAGACTTTCTCCTTATGGTCTTAAATGAGGCCATTACGTACTCAGTACCCTTAATTTATTCAAACCATTCCTCGGGTAAAGGATAGTTCATATATTGAAATGCCTTGGTTAGCAGCATCCCATAAGGTACTCTAGCAATCCTTGTTTTTGTCTTTGGTGATTGCTCCCAGCATGTGATCCATGATGAGCCTTGGCAGGTTCACCTTCTTTTTGGATGTCAGACAGTACATTAGCATGGAATCCATGCCTACAAGCATGTCTATGCTCCCCAATCTAGGCAAGATTGAGAACTACACTACTATGAATACCTTTCTAGCCTTCTCACATAACATAAAGGTTATGATTTCATGAGCTTGTGAATTATAGAGTTAGTAAGATACCAGGACACATTTCTTTCATTGATTCCTAGGGAGCGAGTTCAATTTGATAAAGAAGATGTGCAGATGATCCCTTCATAAGCAGATTTCACCACATTTGAGAGGTCTGTAGGGCCAATTTCCAGAGAGAAATCTCTGATGAGGCTTTTTAGAGATGAATTGGGAGTGCCCTTCAATTGTGAATAAAAGGCAGTTACCATTCCGAGGAAAACTCTGTCATTGATCTCGAAGAAGTCTTACCACCCTTGGAAAAAAAAGACTTCCTTAACAATGGAGACTTCATCACAAAGCTCATGTCTTAAGATTCTGAGAGAAACTTTTCTAAGAGAAAAGTTGTTCACGTATTGATCTTGCATCTTTGCAACATCATACATATGGAATGGACCCCTTTTGTAACGCTATGGTCAAGTTGCTATCCTTCAGCCATTTGTGATTTAGTTTGAAAAAAAATCAAAGGAAGGGATTGAGGGTTTGAGGATTTATAAGAGGTTACAGGAAAAAGGTTTGTAGAAGATGAAACGGTTTCAAGATTGAGGAAAAAGTGTTTGAGGTTGGAGGTGAAAGGCTTTTATGTGGCGTGTGATACGTGGGAAGTTATTAATGAAATGTGACATAAATTCTAGAAGTTGAGGTGATGTGGGAGAGAGAAACTCAAAAAGAGTGGGAATTTCCTACCTTTAATATCTTTCAAAAATGATAAATGGTTTTTGGACTTTAAGATTGTAATGCCCGATAATGAGGGTGGGGAGTGATCGCCGGTGCAAGAAGGCATGGAAAATAAGTGGCTCTTGGTAGGCTTCTAGGCGGAGGGGTACATGAATGAACCAATTATACATCAGAATGAAAAGGATCCTAAGACTGTAAAAATATAGGACTATACAGTTGAAGATGGCTTATATGAATTGATTTGTACTACTTCTACTAACAAGATACATCTTCTTATCAGTAGCCCATCACTAAAATACTCCATGGTTAAGCGTGCTTTGACTAGGAGCAATTTGGGAATGGGTCTTCTCAGGAAGCGTGTGAATAGGGACAAAGCACACTGAAAAGACCCTATGTTGGTTTATGGGGACAATCATCAATCCATATGGCAGTTTGGGCTGTTACAAATGGTATCAGAGCAGCACCTCTCCCAATACGATGTGGTTCGAGGATGAACCAAGCGGAAGCTGGTAGGCATGCAATGCCCGGTGATGAGGGCAGGAAGTGATCACCGATGTAAAAAGGCGAGGACAATGAGTGGCTCCTGCAAGCTTATAAACGGAAAGGTACATGAATGAACTGATTACACACCAGAATATGAGAGATCCTAAGATTGTATAGGTATGGGACTATACAGTTGAGGATGGCTTATATGAATTGATTTGCACTACCTATACTAACAAGATGCATCTTTTTTTTTGGTAGCCCATCACTAAAGAACTCTATGGTAAGCGTACTTGACTTCGAGCAATTTTGGGATGGGTGACATCTTGGGAAGTTTTCCCAAGAAGCATGTGAATGAGGACAAAGCTCGCTGAAAAGACCCCATGTTAGTTTGTAGAGACAGTCGTCAATCCATAAGGCAGCCTGGACTATTACACATACAATGGATTAACCATCACTTAAGATAATTCAATGTCCATTATATATATTTAAGCTCATAGGTCAAAGTCATCTATCATTTGTGCCTCATGATTACTAGGTCATGCTTAATTAAAATTTAGGCTTATGAATCGAGACCAAGTTCTCTAGTCATTTTATGAGTATTAATCTTTTATTTAGGTTTAATCATGAAACATAAATTAGCATTCTTGATAAATTAATTTCTAACCCCTCATAGTGAGAAATAACTATTTTACCCTTAGGTGTTACTTTTGTTCCTTTCGGTTATAATAGAGTTTAACAATTTAGTTCCAAATCTGACATGTTTACAAAGAAAATTAATTTCTTTCTCCACACCTATTATTTCAAAAAAGCAAGGGTATGCTCAGAATCCTCACTCATGTATGTACCTTTCTTTGGAGGGTATTTTGTTAAAAAAGTCTTCTAGTGAAATTACTTTCACGCCCTTAAAAAATTATCTTATTCCGGTAGAGTTCAGAGATCTTACCCCAGGCTTATTTTAGGTTTCTAAACCAATGTGGGCTAATCACAGTGAGTGTATTTTATATGGATATGTTCCTCTGAGTCTTAGCTTTGTAACAAAATTAATTTTATATGTTTTACATATTTGTAGTGAGAGAAACATGTAGTTAAGTGCTAAGGGGTCAGACTAAAACATTAGGAAAAAGGCTGAACTATGAAAGATTATATATTTCACTAGAAAATGAATCTTTTTGTGTTTTCTTTTGGAAAATGTTCTTTAAAGGGTGAATTTTAGCCATATTTCTCATCAAGGAAGAAATGACAAGCTACACCATTTTTATGAGTTTTTGTGCACCTAGCTCAGTTTTGAGCATATGCCAACACTAGTGTGTGTGGGTAGGTTTGGTCTTTTTCAATTCAAAACCATAGATTCACAACTTTTCACCACAGCTAGAACATATAGACCCAATACAGAGGCATTTGGATAGAGTAGTACGAAAATCACATGGCATGTTTATCTTGAAAGGATTATCACAACATTTAGAAGAGTAGATATATAACCTTTAGGCCTTTAACCCTAGAATGGGTTAAAAACTTAAAACCTTCACATCCTCAAGTTAAGATCACCTACCAAGTATATAGAGCTAACAAGATTCCTTCAATCACTTCGGGTTACACAAACAAATAGAAAAATAAGAAAGAGTAAAAGAGAAAGTCTTCATGCTCCTAATGCCCAAAGCTTGAAGACCTTGCTTACAAGCGATGGCTAGAGTATATACTATAATGCTTCGATTTTTTCCTATGTACAAATGATCAAAATGCCCCTAAGGTCATTTTACCTAGGAACTAAGGACAGTCGGTCCAGGCTATCCTCAAAGGGTTAGTTTGATGTTTGAAGGGGAATAGATGTATTGTTAATAATGTTAAAGGTGAAAACCTCAATTCCTAATTTTTCCTATACGTGAAATTATCAAAATACCCCTGAGGTAATCTAACGCGAGATTTAGTGATGACTAGACCCGATCATTGCCCGAGAATTCGAAATGATATTTATATGTGTTGCATGATATCTGGGAAAGTCCGAGTGGTCCCAAGGAGTTTTTATGTGAACTGACCCTTTTGTCCCCTGTTTGTGCTAAATGGGCTTAATTGTGTGATTAAGGAAACATAGATAATATTAGGCTCTAATTAAATATTAATTAATTTTAATTATTAATCTTGAGTCAAAATAATTAATTGAGGTTAATTAGGGCCTAAGATTTTTTAGGGAAGTTCAAAATCCCTTCCTTAATCTAAGACATTATGTCATGTCATGAGTAATAGTATTTTCTCTCTGCATTTCCCTAAATTAAGGAATCATGTTGGAGTTTGAATTTCAAACTAATGAAGCTTAACTCCACCAAGTGTGCAAGACTACTCCTTAATCATATCTTGAAAGGCCTTAATCACTTGGTTGCTAGCCCAAACAATTAATTATCAATTCCTAACACATTGCCTAATCAAATCCATCTCTAAACCATGTCTTAACACAAATGGAATGAAAAATTTTCCCCTCTCACAAGGCCTAAGGAGGCCGTGGCCTCCCTTCTCTCTTTCACCATCATATTTAAGTTTTTTATAACACCAAAACTCTCATTTTCACCATCCACTTTTTTGTTGTTGTCTTGCTCAAAAACTTGGCCAAAAATCCTCTCTTCTCTCTCATCTCAAGAGTTCTTTTCTCCTTCTTCCTCCACCACCTTTCCACCTCAAACCACCACATCACCATGATAGATCATCCCCAAGACACACAACCTTTCCATTTCTAAACACAAAAGCTAAAGAAAAATCTTCCTTCCCTTTTTTCTTTCCCTTGACCGAATCTATTTTGTGCTCTAGGAAAAGATTTATTCTTCTCATTTCTTCTCAAAGATCCAAGCTTTCTCTTGCATAAAAGGAAAACACACTTGGTAGGGATTTTTTTTTGAGCTCTTCCTATTTTTCTTTACTTTATTTTCAGTTTTGATGTTAGTTTGATGGATGAGTTATTCCTCTTTTTCTTTTCTTGATTTTCAATTTTGTTGATGGTTGGATGTTCAAGACCATAGCTTGATGATGAAGATTCATGATATTGGTTGTGTTATCATCATTTGTTTGACCTCTAAAGCTCAAGGCTTGAACTTTGGTTTTCAAAGAAAAAATGAGAAAAAGATTGTTTTGTTGGTTTTCTTTCATTGTTTTTGTTTGAACTTGATGGTGAGTCCAAGAAATGAGGTTCTTGGTGTTAGGTCCAGAACCCTTGCACTCAAGTGTTTTGAATGACAACAAAATCAATTCAAAGAAAATAATTTGAAGAATAACTGATGTCTCTATTGAGTTTCTTGTAAGTTTACAACAGTATCTATTATTTAGCAAGAGTAAGACTTACTCAAATGAGTATATATATTTCACTATACATGTGCAAATATGTTACCAGATTTGCTCTATTAAAGAAGTTAAATTATATTCTTATCCAGGTCCTTGATAGCTAATGATCAGAGGAAGACAGCAATTCCACAAGAAACTAAGGAAAAAAACTTTAGAAAGTAGCACGGGACATCAAAAAGTACTCTCAAGATGAAGATATTAGAATATGTCCATATGCAACGTGTTACTTAGTCTTCAATCATCATAATGGCAAAGAAATCATCATCAAGAAGATTTGATTGAAGATCAAAAAGCAAAATAACTCTTCAAGGGCTAATTATGTACATCAGAAAGCTCACCTGTGAGTGGAGCAAAGAATGCTGTAGGAAAAGTAGGGAAATTTGAATTTCAAATTATCAAGTCAAACCCAGTTTTAAAACTGGTACATCATCTCTTCTGTCTTTTTAATCAATGACCTTAGCTTCATGAAGGAAGAGTTTAGAAAGCTCACTTAGAAAATAGAAAAGTAGTTTCTGATGGGGGATCGGAAAGCTCATATTTACAACGGTTTCTGCAATCGATGTGACAATTCTATCAACCTCTCTTCTAGCTGCTTTTTTCAAGACACAACTGATGATCAACATGTGTCGCTTGAAAACTGATCTATGGCAACGGTCACAAAGAAAGACTATTATATAAAGAGATGCTAAGCTTGAAAAAAACGAGAGATTTTTGAAGATTTAAGAAAGGAAAGTCTGTAAAAACCCCTCCCACTTCCTAGAGTATTCAATCTCTATCATGTAATCAGTTTTATCCTTGAAGTATAAAGAAAATCTTCTATATTCTTAGTTAGATTTATATTCTTCTTGTGGAAGAAGTAGAAGAAGGAAGTCATTCAAGTTCCCCAGGATCTTTTAAAATGCATCATCTTTAAGGAAACTTCAGTGTAGGTTAGTTTGAGTGGCAACCCAAACACTTAACCTTTGTATCCTTGATCATTTAGTGATCAGAGTGAGACATAGCTTGGAGAGGCTAAAGTAAAACTACTTGCAATGCGATATCAAGATATTCTTGCTTATCACAGTTTTGCTTAGAGAGTGTAACACCCTAATATTTAACCCAATATGCCCAGGACGTATTTAAGTTAATTATTAGTTATTATGCTTTTGTTCCAGTCATTAACTTTTAAGCTTTTGAAAAAAAATTTAGTAAAAATATAGGTAAATTTTATTTTTTGAAAATACAAAACATGAGCCGCGAACACAAATTGATTAACGTTGACACTCCGTATGTTAAAGAAAGAGAATAAAGCAAATCACATGTACTGCAAGTTACAACATTAGCGTATAATAAAATCAAAACAAGTACTAATTGTTCCACATTTGCACCATAACATAGAAACATAACACTACTAATAAGAGTTATGACAAATACAGTACTCCATAATACATAATATACAGATAAACATAAATAACTGATACACGCTCCCTCCCTCTCACAACTCCACCTCGTAGCACCTAGTGCAAACGTCAACGCCTCGGCTCATCACATGTGGCAAGGCGCCCCTCTGGACGTACATGGGCACCTCTGCATGGGCGAGTAGCTTCTCCACGTACAGGCACGGCTCCTCTCATCAGCTATACTATGGTAGCCTCACTGCCCTCGCCAAAAGCCATGGCCACGGTGGGGGAAGAGTCATTGGATGGCACCTGGGTGGCAGAGTCCTCAGATGGATCTGTCTCTGAATGATCCATAGGGGAACGGGGCACATACTCCGGGAAGTCCCGGATGGCAGAAGCAATTGGTTAGGTGCGGTGAGTCTGCTTTTTGCGAGGACGTGCCTGCTCGAAGACAAGATCGTTGCCAAAAGGGGAAGCAGGAGAAAATCGAAAACTGGAAACTGGGTGTGCAAAGGGACAATCAATGTACACAAAAAAGTGAACGGCACAATGACCCACAAGGTGATATGACCGATGGGCGGCGTAGTAGTGCATCTCCCAAGTAGGCACGTCAATGTAAATCACGAACGTCACCATCGACCTCTGAAGACACGATGGAAAGAAAAGATAGAGGGAGTAAAGACATGATGGAAAGAAAAGATAGAGGGAGTGAGAATCTTAACAAAGAATCTCAGTAAAGTGTTCTCCTATCTTGGTGTCATCTACGTCCTTAGGGACCTTGAGTTTTCATTACGAAGTAGTGAGCATATATAAGTTTCAATTATTAAATTCTAAAATACCATTAGTCGAGACCCGTATCTTTTAGCATGAATTTAATGTCATGAATGCAACATGCTAATCATAAATACATGCCAATATCATATACAATATATCATAGAATTTGAAAAACAATGCATGTGATATAAAATCGTGATTATCATTCTTATAGGTGACTTAAACTTCTTATTCTCTTTTCCTTGGAGGCCGCCCTATATTCTCTCTTTTCTCGAGAGTTCTAGGTCATGAGCTCATACCTCACTGGTCGTCACTAGCGTAATCTTATCCCTTTTGATAAGTTAGATTCCCGACTCTTAAGGCATGGGATAGGGGGCATTAGGATCACCTTTTATGACTTTTAATTTGGGGAGTCCAAAGGATCACTTCCTATTTGGATCACCTCTCATAACCTTTAATTCGGGGAGTCTAGAGGATCATTTCCATGTGTCTTAGGTCACCTTTAATCTTGGCAGATTATATAGAGATGCAAGCATGAGCATATAATCATGAAATATATATTCACAAACATGTCCTTAGTCAACAGCTTATAACAATAACATGCTCCTACCAAGTATGCCAGAATTCAAGGACCGGACTCAACTAATGCATATGCTGTGCTCACTAGGATATGCACAGTACACTAGAGATCATCACTTAACATATGCATGTTGTAACATCCTCCCAAGTACAACGTCATCCTTAAGTCATGACATCAAGCTTGAGAGTTGTTACTTATAGATTATCAGACCTTTCTTAAATAACTATAGCAAATGCGATAAGATCGTGTAATAACTAGTGTAATTTGGTTAAAATATATAATAGAGAAACACAACATTTATTGAATACATAGCTAAGTACAAAAGGAAGCTCTTCTAAGAGCTTTAATACATATACATTCCCTATTACATTTACATACATATAACTCCAACTAAGTACAGTAAATTAAAAACATCAACTATTAAACTACTATAATCCTGAGTTCTTTCACGTAGCAGCCGCATTATTCTCTGGATTAACGTGGAGATGACACGGGAATACAAAACACATAGGGGTGAGAATTATACAATTCTCAGCAGGGTAACTCCCCAAAAACTCACTCATATTGTCATCGTCATCACCCCCGCCACTTCGGTTTATTAGAAAAAGAGTGATCATGCCTTTCATACCAATGGTTTATTTTTAAAGTTCCAAATCGTACTTCTGAAGTGGATAGCTTTCAATAATCAATCACTTAATGCATATGTATTATAATGTCAAGTATTTAGTAAATCATCCTAAGCAGACATTCAAAAATAACAACCAAAACATAAGTAGAAATTTCATTCTTACAAGCGTTATCAAGTAAACTTATATGCAGAAATAATAATAAATTATGCATTTTTTTCGTGGCCAAGGAACTTAATCTAGTGCATTGTCTCTTTTCATTGACATAGTAAAGACTTAGCTTATATCATGCTGTAAAACTCAATTCAGTGCAACTTTCGCTCTTCATTGACATAGGAAAGGCTTAGTTTATATCCAACGGCTATCTACCATGGACAACTCCACAATAGATAGTGGATCACACCACACAAGAGAAATAGATTGCTTATCAGGACTGAGCTCATTTCTATACATGATTATCAGACTTCATTTTTTTCATTTCCAAATCACACACAATTCTATTCCTAGCTGATATATCTATCGACTCATAATATCTCGAGGAAAATTCCTCTTTTTGCCTTCCCCTTAATTCAATCAAGTCTTGTTTTTGTTTTCTCCATATGTCAGAATATGCACACTCATAGTATTTTGGGAAAGTTCCTACTTTTGCCTTCCCCTCATTCAATTTAAGCCTTGTTTTTGTTTTCTCTATATGTCAGAATATGAACGATTAAAGTTCATATATTCTCTTTTGCCACATCTGTAGACCATTCACTTTACTTTTCCAAATGCATGCATGAGGCATATATACACATTCATTCACAATATGATTCCAATCATGCCTCAAGCCATTCCTTAAAGTCACTCACATGCATTCATATATATCATACTTGAACCCAATGTCATTATTTCATCAATCCAAAACATCAATTCATTTTCAGCACAATGACAGATTTCACATATTCATAACACAAATTATTGTGCACTTCATACCATCAAATCCAAGGCTATAAAAATTATCCAAGACATTCAATGTGTCTCCAAGGTCTTCTAAAATTTCAGAGTTAAAAGAGTCCTTTCAGTATGATAACAAAATTCAACAATTTTAGTGGTCAGAGACCACTTATACTCAGCTCAGAATTAGAAATGAATAATTTTTAACTATAGCAAATGAACCTAGAAAATTTGAAATAAAAATCCTAGTAAAACCTCAAGATGTCTTTAATTTCCTATAAAAATTTCAAGGGTAATTCAATCATTTGCTATAGTAACAAAATTAGACAAATTTACAGCTTCAGTTCCAATAATTCAGGCAGCATTGGTACACTTTCGGTTCATGATTTTTTTCAGCAATTAGAAATCAAAAAAAGAGCTCAAGAAAAATTGTAGGACTTGCTTATGATGTTAGCTTTAACATATAATTTTTATAGCTCATGAAAATGACTGCAATTGCACCAGAAAATTCATGAACAAATCCTGCCCTGTTGAAATCCGAAAATCCAGCACACAATTCAAAACTTGTTTTGCCAAAATGGGTTTTCTAACATCATCCAAACGCTCCACCAAAATTAGTACATCCATATCGATACATCATCAGCCAATACAACTAAAAATTTCGAATAAAAACCAATCAAAAACTTTCAGAATAAATTTTGAAAGAAAAGGCCAAAGAAAACCCTACTTTGGTGGCTTTAGGGATCTTGGCTCCAAAGGATGCTCTAAGATTGATGTTGCTCACTTCAAGACCACCAAATCTGTAATACCCTAATATTCGACCCAATACTACTAATACATACTTAGGCCAAATATTAGTCATTACCTACTGTCATGGTTCTTTTCACTTGGAAAAATAGCTTAACGAAAATACGAGCCAATTTTTTTTTTTAAAACATTACTTAAAATAGAAGCCGCGCATATCTTACCGGGTCGGTATCGTAAAGTGCAGAAATATAAACATAGAAGTGGCTTCGAATCATAACATCATCACAACTGGAATACCTCATATATAATATGCCTATCCTACGGGACAGGACTCTTCAAGTACATGGTAAACAGGAATACAACGGAAATACAAAATACATAGAAAAGAACTAGAAAGAAACATCCCTACCCACGTGCAACCTAAGGTGGATAACCTCAACACAAAAGAGGTTTCATCCATACTACGTGTCGTACGTGCACTAAGGGCCACCCTCCAATCTCCACAGCAGGATCACGGGTACGGAGGAACGTAGCCAATCCACGGGCGAAGCTCAGCGGGTGCAGGCATGCCCTGTGACTGAACGTGTCGTCCACGTCGAGGTCGTGGTCCGGGCACCGAAGCCCTCCGACGCTGAGTGACTGTCTCCTCGCTGCCCATCGATCGCAGAGGCGGAGTAGGGGCAATGCCCTCATGGTCCATGGGGGAGTCCTCCACAGGGTCCTCTTCCGAGTGCTGCGATAGTGGCACATACTCCGGTATGTCCGCGGAACCGGCAGAGTGGGTCCGTAAGTTCCTCTCATGTCGTGGCCGTGCATGCTCAAAGATCGTGGGGTCACCATAGGGGGATGTCGGGGAGAAGCGATAACTATATACGGGGTGTGCAAACGGCCGTCCCAAAAACATGAAGATGCGCACAGTACATCGGCCCTCAAAATGGAATGACCCATGCTCCAGGTCATGGTGGACCTCCCACCGGGATGTGTCAACGAACAGCACGAATGTCTCCATCTCGCTCTGAAGACGTAATGGAAAGAAAGAGATAGAGGGAGTGAGATTCTTACGAAAGAAACTTAGTAGGGCTCTCCTCCTATCCTAGGTGTCATCATTTACGTCTCCAGGTATCTCGGGTTATGTATAAAACTGTGTGCATATATTGGTTCAATTATGAGTTTTCCAAAGTCTCAATTTCCGAGATCTGTTTCTTTTAACATATCACTTGTATTTACATAAATCATGGGGAATAAATTGTGGGACTTCAATCATATAACTTGGATCATAGAACATAAAACATATAGCTTGGATCATCGACATAAATCAGATAACTTGGATCATAGAACATAAATCATGTAACTTGGAATCATAGAACATAAATCATATAACTTGGTACTTGGCACATGGTGACTTATCTTGGTTACTTAGGTGACATCAAACTTTCACTTAAACTGGGGCCGCCCTCATATTTCTCCCTTTTGAGAAATCTCTAGGCTATGAGCTCATACCACACTAGTCGTCACTAGTATCTAGACTTTTATCCCTTGGGATAAGTCAACTTCCCGACTTTAAGTATGGGTTTAAGGGGCTAGAATCACATTGTCCCCACCCTTAGTTTGGTGGTTTCAAAGGATTACATTCTCATATTTTAAGTCACCCTAAGTTTAACATGTTTCTTTAAGATGCCACATAATCAATGCATAACACATAATTACCACTTCGGCATCTCTAAGGTTCTTTTAAAGAAGCAATAACATGAGATTACAAGCCATCACATAAGAGTAATAGTTCACATGGCATCACATACGTCATGAGCTAACACACCAATTCATCATTAAATGTGAGGCACATAATCATCCCATAAGGTAGAAATCCCTAAATCGGGTAACCTCAAACTTCCAAATTATTTTCTTATACCTCTAAGGGATTGATTAACCTCATTACCATGATTTATTAAGTCCTAAAACCTAATTAATCATGGCTGGACAGCCTTGGCAGTAAGCTTGTATTAGATGAATTACAGTGTTCTAGAAGATGCGTTTTAAACCCTTTCTCACATCCGACTTTTTCTAT
Organism: Dalbergia cochinchinensis; assembly: GCA_031216125.1. Taxonomy (NCBI): domain Eukaryota; kingdom Viridiplantae; phylum Streptophyta; class Magnoliopsida; order Fabales; family Fabaceae; genus Dalbergia; species Dalbergia cochinchinensis. Next base: position 31,001,426 of record CM062371.1, read on the forward strand.
GATGCAACAATTAATACCTAAGCCAATTATGAGTCACTCTCACTGATCTAGACATCATATAATGTGATTCTATGGGTGTTAATCAATCTGGACAGAATTCATATTTTCTGTACCTATGGGGTTCTAGAATTCACATTTCAAGCAATTAAGGTAATCAACCATGCTCTAAAATGTCTAAAACAATTAGCATATACTTGGCAAGGTATTCAAACATATTTAGACCACCCAAAACATAATTTAAGGTGCTGGAAATGATCATGGCAGAACCAAAATTGGTAAGTCATCAAACCATGTGTAAACTTTCTTTTTCATGTACCTAGGTAACTAGTTTCTCTTGGAACAATTTTAGGACTTCAAAAATACCTTGGAAATCAATTTAACTTGTCAAGAACTTTCATAAAATACATGGGACAGCAACTCTTTAATTTTACCCATGGGTAAAATCCTAAATATATGAACATACTCAAAATACTTATAAATGTCACTTATGTTTAGGAAAAACTTGAAACATAAACTATAGGCTCTTGTAACAAATGAAAAACTCATCCTAGAGCTTTCATCATCACATGGCCGAATACATTTCAAGAGAATACCTCTTGATTTAACTTTTCTCAAGATGAAATGGGCAAGTCTTTGAGCTCTAGTCTCTTAGGTGATGGCGTAAAAGTAAACGTGCTATGCATTCCATTTTATTCTTCATTAGGGAGTAAAGTGAGAGCTTCAACGTAAATATGAAATGCAAGAACTTGAAAATTAAATGTGCAAGGCTCAAAGTAAATGTGCAAAACTTGAAAGTAAATATGAAAGTTCCATTCTTTATTTTAGTGCTCTAGGCCCAGCAACAATCGACTTTAAGGCCAAAATAGAAAGGCTTCGAGATTATTTTAGGTGATATGCAAGCTCTCGTTTTACATCTTTAAGTTCTTAAGTGATGACTTGAAATATAACATGGAATGCGAAGCTTGGAATTTAAACGTGCATTATGCAAGTTCATTCCTTATCTTGGGGTTTAGTGATAGCATGGAAATAAACATGCTATGCAAAGCATAAAGTAAACGTGAATGCAAGTTACTTTTATCTTGTCTAGAGCTCTTGCAAGACTTTTAAAAAGAACATAGTTCCAACCCAAACCTCGTCCTCACAAGAAAAGAAAACTACTAGTGCTTGAATACTTAAAATGAATCATGAACATAAAACTTGAAGATGGCCGAATCTTCATCAAGAAGAATAACCCATTTTTGGAACTCTAGGGACCAAGATCTTGATGATTCAAACACCAACATCTCAAGTCCTCATCATTGAGTATTTCACTTTGTTTTAAACTTCCATCAAAACCAAACTCATGGTAAACATAAAGGAACAAAACCGAAAACATACTTGGTCTAGGAACCAAGTTCAAGCTCTAGAGTTTTGTTCATGTGACATACATCAACATGAAGCCCTCATCATCAAGCTGCCATTTTTTTTTTCAAGCTCCAAAGGCCTTCATGGCCGAAACCTCAAAGAAATGAGATGAAGTTCTCAAAGGTTCAAGAGAAACACAACTATTTCTTGAGTAAAACTTGGAAATAATAAACTTTTCTTAAGAAAACTCAAGCTTTAGAGGTTGTTCATGTGACAAACATCAACATGAAGCCCTCATCATCAAGCTACCATTTTTCCAAGTACCTTAGGCCTTTATGGCCGAAACATCAAGAAACAAAAGTTCCAAAAAGGTTTCATGAAAAACACAACCTTGTCTTGATCAAAACTTGAAAAAGATGAAACTTTTCACAAACAAGATTCAAGCTTTAGAGGTCTCATGTTAGGATGAACACATGGTCATCTCAAGAGAGCACTCATCATTAAGCTCTCCTTATCTTGGCCTTGAGGCCGAAAATGAAAGAAAAAGGAGAAAGAATGGAACTTTTCCTTAAGAAAGGTTCAAGCTTTAGAGGCCTCACTTTAAGATGAACTCATGGTTTCATCTTGGAGAACACTCATCATCAAGCTCTCATGTTCAAGGCCTTGAGGCCGAAAATGAAAGGAAAAGAAAAGGAAGAAACCGAAAAATGAAGAAGCAACATGGAGGTTCCATCTTGCATCATTTCCCAACAAGATTCAATATGGAAATGAAAAACATATTGAGAAAGGTTCCCTACCTTGTGGTTTTTGAAAAGAAGAGGAAGAACTTGAGCTTGAAGAACTCTTGGAAGCTTGAGAGAAAACCTCAAAGTGTAACGCCCCAATTTTTACTGTAATTTTTACTGTCATTAGAAATTACTCAATTACCGAATTACCGTAGGTAATTATTACATAAGATTTGAGGCCGAACAATCCTCAATAAAGGAATATAACATTAGAAGAGAGGTTAGGAACGATTCATGCGAGAGTCGCAAATCCCGAATTTCTGTACGTATAAAATGACCAAAATGCCCCTGAAGTTATTTTACTCAGAAAATGAGGATCGTGGGCCCCACCTATTCTCAAGGGGATATTTTGAGGATAATAAGGGATTGTTTGTGTTATGTGTGTTAATAGAGCAGAAGGATCTCAATTTTGAGTTTCGACGCGCGAAATGACCAAAACGCCTCGTCGCTTTTAACTCCGATGTGCGTGCCGATGAGCCCGAACCTCACTAAAATGTTTTAAAATGTGTTTTTAAGCCATGATTAACCATTGGTTAAGCTCGGGTGGCCTCGGGCAATTTTTTAAGTGAAAGTACGATTTTGCCCCTGCTTTTGGGCGCTTTATGAATTTGGGATTTTTGATTCAGATACCAAAACCTAAGCAATATTAGGCTCAAATTAAAGCTTATTAAATTCTAAATATTAATCTAGAGTCAAAATTATGTATTTAGATTGATTAGAACCCAAAATTGCTCAAAAACACCCAAATTGCTTACTAATTCACTTAAACCCTTAACCGTAAATTCTCTAAATTACATGAATACCTTGCCTACACCTAAATAATGCATGGAACACACAAATTTCACTTCTTTGGGCTGTAATGCACGAAATTATTGATGCCATTATGCAGCTGAATTATTGCCAAAAGTTGCACTAAAACAAAATGCCAAAATGTCACCATAAGAGACATAATTCCTTAATTTCATACAACTTTGTCTAAAATGATTTTTCCTCCCTTATTTCTCCTGCAAAATTCCGTCCACTACCTCATCATTTTGGCCAATTAGAAGCCTCAAAATCTTCTATAAATAGGCTTGCTTGAGTGGTCTTAGAATGCTTAGTTCATAACTAGTTTTTAAGAGCACCAAAAACTTTCTTTCTTCCTCCTCTTTGGCTGAATTCTTTCTTCAATTTCTTCAAAGAGATTTTGTTTCATTTCACTTCAAGAAACCAAGTTCTCTTCCTCTTCTTCAACTCAGATTAGGTAGGGAGTAGTTTCTAAATTTATTTCTATGCTTTGAGGAGTTGTGTTTTTAGCTCAAAATGATGAAATTATGAACTTGCCTTAGCTTTTCATTTTGGTTTTCCTCTTCAATTTTTCTTTAACCAATTCAACCATATGGCCTAGGTGGAACTAAGATGATGGCTTGATGATGAGGACCTTGAGGGTGGGTTGTAAATCCATCACAAGTTAGGCCTCTAAAGCTTGAAAATTCCACTTGATGCAAAACCTTAAAGAATAATGCTTTATGATGCTAAAACAAAGATTTTTAGTTTAGAACTTGAAAGATGTATTTTTTCCTTTTATGTTTTATTTCTTGTTAAGATATGTATTGGGTTGAATTTATAATTCTTTTAAAGTCTTGAAGGAGCTCTAGTAAAGAAACAAAATGAATTTGCATCCATGATTAAGTTTATGCTTTGCATAACCATGTTTACCTTCTATGTCATCACTAAATTTTCAAGAATGAATAAATGAACTTGCATTTCTCATGTTTAAATTCCAAGCTTGTATTTCATGTTTATGTTTCAAGTCATCACTTAATCTTTCAAGATAATAAAGAGGTTGCATCTCATATTTAATTTATGCTCTCACTATATTTTATAATGGCTAAAAGAATCAACGCATGGCATGTTTATTTTATGCCATCACCTAAAGATCCTAGAGCTCAAAGACTTGCCCATGTATCACAAGCAAAGAAATATGATTATTGGAGTTAAAGAATTTATTCTTTAAAAAGTCTTGAGATTGGAGCTTAAAAGATGTAATAATAATATTCTCTTCTCCCTCTCTTGGTCTGTGCGGACTACCGCCGCTCCGGTTTCTTAATATTCTCTTCTCCTCTATCTGGTCCTGTGCGGACTACCGCCGCTCAGGTTTCTTAATATTTTCTTCTCTATCGTCCCGTATGGATTACCGCCCAGCTCTCTTGTATCATGTTTATATTTCAAGTTCTTGCATCATGTTTAATTTTCAAGTCATCACCTTAAATCTTAAAGATAAAGAAATAGAATTGCATATCATGTTTATAATTCCAAGCTATCACCTTATAAAGATAAGATTAAAATAAGGTTGCATAGCATGTTTATAATTCTAAGATGTCACCTAAATCTCTAAAGCTCAAGACTTACTCCTTTTTATCTTAAGTGAGAATTTTAATTGTGAAGATCCTCCCAAATTTGACAAAAGAACTAGTTTCTAAATGAGTTTTAAGGCTTTGCAAGGATTTTACGGAACTAGTATTTTATATGCACTTAAAATATGATTCTATGTAATTGCATGAGGTTCATGATTCGCCATCGATCTGAGTTTAGTATCAATGTGTGATAATGATTTGATATGATTGAAGTTGTGATAATTATGGTTTATTGTTAAGAGAATGATTCATAATTGGTTTAGTAACTAATTAGTTCTATAATTGATAATTCTATGTAAGGATTGGATGCTTATTAAGTACTTGATATCATTGAATCATTTCCGCTTGCATGTTATAGTTGCTGTTGCAAATAATGAGAATGCTTGTACATGAAATGTTCTTTATTATGTAAAATTTACCTTTGTTGCTAGAAGAAAGTGTATCATTGTAAAAGTGTAATTTGGAAAGGTTCTGCTAAGGAAAGACTTGGTATTTAAGCGTGTCCATTGTGACTCCACCTCTCTTCCCCGGGAATCTCCCATATGCATGATTACAGCTTGATATATATTATTCTAGCTTAAGACTATAAATGAGAAAATGTTATGATGTTTATGAATTGTATTATGATATAACATGCAAAGATTTAATGGTGACTTAAACTTATAAGAAAATGATCCTTTGGAACCATCAGACTATAGGTGGTGAAAAGGTGATTTTAGCCCCTAACCCGCTTCTCTCAAAAGGGTAGAGTCGGGACTTTAGCTTATCAAAAGTGGATAAGTATATGCTAGTGACGACTAGTAAAGTATGAGCTCATAACCTAAATTACTCCCAAAAGGGTGGAGTATAGGGTGGCCCAAGGAAAATAATGATGATGATAAGATTTTAAGTCACCAAAGGCACTAAAGAAATGAAATATGTGCACTGTGTCCATGTGTAGCTAATATTATATGACGTTGTTTTATGCATGTTATTTTGATAATGATGATGAGGAATATGATGTAATGATAAAGGAAATGTTCATTGTAAATATGACATGTTAAGAATAAGATGCATTATAAGACGATAATTAAAAATTGACGAACCTCGGTTAAGTATTTGTCCTAACTTAAAATGAATCTTTGCATGCTCACTATTTTAGAATAATCCCGAGGTTCCTGGGACTTTGATGATGACACTATAGAAGGAGGTACCTCATCGAGAATTCTTTAGCAAGATTCTCACTCCCTTTCTTCTTTATTTCCGCCATTGTCTCCAGATTCAAATGGCGACATTCGCCCTGCTCGCTGATACCCCTACTTGGGAATTCCACTATGATCCTGCATCGCCGTATCATTTTGAAGGAGGTGCGCAGTGTTTTTATTTACATAGGTCGCCCATTTGCACATCCTGTCCCTAGTTATCGATTTTCTCCTACTTCTCCCTATGGCGATGAAATGGTTTTCAACATGCACGCCCACTTGATGAAAGGATGTTACGTCTTATCCCGCTTCATCTTGTCCATGGATTTTCAGAGTATGTTCCCGAGACGAGATATTCTGAAACTGATCCTTCAGAGGACACTCCTACTCATGTATATTCTGAGAGCTCTGCTCCTACTCCCACACGAAGAGAGGGTAGTGAGGAAACAGCTTGTTCAACCGAGGTTAGCGAGAAGGCCGCCCATGCGACTCCCACTGGTGCATCTCGTGTCCCTCCCGAGGGAGCTTATCAATGGATCGGATTTATTCCCCATTTCCGTGACAAAGGGCCATAGAAGGTTCTTAGTAGATTTATGTGTGATCATGCACCCTAGTTTTAGGATAACCTTCCGCTTATGGAGTTATCTAGTTTAGGGCATGTATTTCCTTAAGAATATTTTCTTTTAAGGGTTTGCATAAGATAATGATGTATGAACATAACCCACCCTTTGAGAGAGGTTATTGTATGTAAATATATGCTATAATGTGCTATTGGATGTTATATGATGGAGCCTAAGTGATATGATGTGATATATTCCTAAACGCCTTATTATACCCCGCTTACTCGCTCACGCTGTACTTGGCTCCACGCTTTCAATTATGTGTTTAAAAAAAAATGGCTCGTAATTTCACTAAGTATTTTCAAATTATGAAGAAAGAACCAAAGTAAGGAGTAAAGTCTAGTCATTAATCGATTCAACCTAGGTGTATCTGGTTAATTACTAGGGTGCTAGATTTTGGTCTCAGATCACTTCGATTCCGATGGAGCCCGACGATTGCACTAGGTATGCTTCTAAAGCATAATACGTTAGTGACGCCATGTGTAGATGTTTGTCATTAGGATGAGCTTCAGGATTAGAAATACATGACTACTGTATGTTCAAAGTGCCATGGTAACCTTCTCACTTTGCATGGAATATTGGGCCTGATCACCTGTTGCTGTTTTTGTGTGTATAGGGACCAATGGCACGCCGACAATGGACTAGGAGCGCAGACGTAATAATCAAGACAACGAGACAGCCAAGCACTCCGCGACGTAGCAAGGACCATGAGAATGATGATGGAACGAATGGATCAGGATCGTCAAGCCAATATGAATCAAGGACATGAGATTCCCGAACATGCCTGCTTTGGAGTTTCGTAAGGCAAACCCACCAATTTTCAAGGGACATCAATCCAAATATTGCGTATGAATGGATTCGAATATTGAGAAGGTCTTTGCTGTAGGCCCATGCTCGGAGGAGCAGAAGGTCACATTCGCTAGTCATATGCTTGAAGGTGATGGCGGTTTCGGGTGGACGGGTGTTCAAAGACTGGAGACGACCAACGTGGACATTGATTGGGAACTTTTCAAGGTCCATTTTTATGAAAAGTACTTTCCAGAGTCGATTAGAAATGCCAAGGACATTGAATTCATGCAATTTGTCCAGGGAATATGAATGTGGCCCAAGACACCGCAGATTTGAAGAACTCATTAAGTTCTCAAGAATGTACCAAGGAAACTCGATGAGTAATCGGAAATGCATTAAATACGAGTCGTGGTTGAAGGCGGAACTTAATGTGGCAGCTGCACATTTGGAGATTAGGATTTCTACCCTAGTTAACAAATGTCGGATTATTGAAGAAGGTCGAGAAAACTAAACACCCCAAAGTCGATAATATTACCAAAAAGTTGACACCTCAAGGTCAGCTCAAGAGGCATAATCGACCTCCATTTCTCAATCAAGACCACAAGGGACACAAAGAAATTTTCAACAAGGAAGGCCAAACAACAACAATCGCTATAATAATAACCGCTACAACAATAACCCCAAGAATAATCACAACAACAACAATAACAACAATAAAGGGAAAGCACCACAAAGAGGTCCAAAGAAGACTTCCACGGCGCCATCCATGGAATGTCCTGGCGCGGCAAGAATCATGGGAGCATGCCATGTCGAGCCGAACAAACGTGTGCTATCGGTGGAAAACCAGGTCATTACTCCCGAGAATGCACGGAAAGAAACCCGCCAACCCCAATCCCAAGCCGCAATACCAGGGAAGGGTATTTATCGCACGCCGAAGAAACAACGAAGTCACGAAATCTCGTGGAAGGTAAGGGTAATATGCATGGTAAAGACTTAATTGTACTATATGATTCTGGCGCTTCTCATTCTTTTATCTCCCATTCATGTGTTAAAAGCCTCAATTTACCTATGACTGAGCTTCCTTTTTGACCTTATTGTTTCTACCTCGACCGAAAACCCGTTAGGACTTGTAAATGTTGTTTAGATTGTAGTTTTATTATAGATAATAGATCCTTTGTTTTAGATCTTATTTGCTTACCCATGCAGGTTTAGATGTGATTCTTGGCATGGATTGGCTTGAGGCCAACCGTGCATCGTTAAATCAAGTATGAGAAAACCATCACTTTTCTTCCTCGTCCTATTGAACCTAAGAAACCCATAAGTCTTTACATAACTGCTGTGGAAATGGATTGTGGTAAGGGTGAGAGTAAATGTTACATTTTCTTAGCCGCTAGTGATGTAGACTTTGAGCAAAGTATTGATGAGATACCAATAGTAAGAAATTATCCTGAAGTATTTCCAGATGAGATACTGCAGTTTCCCCAAGAGAGAGATAGAGTTTTCCATAGAATTGCTTCCGGTGCAGGACCTATATCCATAGCCCCATACAGATGTCCCTATTAGAATTGACCGAGTTAAAAACTCAATTGGAAGATTTATTGGAGAAAAAGTTTGTTAGGCCTAGTGCATCACCTTGGGGAGCCCCTGTGTTGTTTGTAAAGAAAAAGGATGGGAGTATGAGGATGTGTGTAGATTATCGGCAGTTGAATAAAGTAACGGTGAAAAACAAGTATCCTCTCGCTTAGGATCGATGATTTGATGGACCAACTGAAAGGTGCGGTAGTGTTTTCTAAGATAGATTTGAGGTCAGGCTACCATCAAATTAGAGTGAGAGATGAAGACATACCTAAAACGGCCTTTCGTGACTGACACGGCCATTTTGAGTTTGCGAATGTCCTTTGGGTTAACCAATGCTCCAGCTATTTTTATGGATTACATGAATAGGATCTTTCGGCCCTATTTAGATCAGTTTGTAGTTGTCTTTATAGATGACATTCTCATATATTCTAAGACCCATGAAGAGCATGAATGCCACGACCATAGTATCAAGATCTTGAAGGAAAAGAAACTATATGCCAAGATTTCCAAGTGTGAGTTTTGCTGGATAAGGTGCAATTTTTAGGGCATGTAGTATCTAAGAAAGGAATTGTCAGAGATCCTAGTAAGGTAGAAGCGGTAGTAAATCGGGAAAGACCAACCATCAGAATCAAGTAAGGAGCTTTTTGGTTTAGCGGGTTATTACCGCCGATTTATCAAGGGATTTTCCTGCATTTCCTACCTTTGACCAAGTCGACTAGGAAGAACACCCTTTTTCATGGACCCGGAGTGTGAAAAGAGCTTTCAAGAGTTAAAACACAAGCCAACCTCTACCCTGCTTTTAGTGTTACCCGACCCCAATGTGCCTTTCGAGGTGTATTGTGATGCTTCAAAAAGGGTTTAGGTTGTGTATTGATGCAAGATAGGCAAGTGGTGGCCTATGCATCAAGACAACTCAAGCCACATGAGGCAAACTACCCTACCCATGACCTTGAGTTAGCTGGCCGTGGTTTGCTCTAAAGATTTGGAGACACCATTTATATGGAGTTAAGTTTGAGGTGTTTTCCGATCACAAGAGTTTGAAATATCTCTTTGATCAAAAAGAGCTAAACATGAGGCAAAGGCGATGGATGGAGTTCTTGAAAGATTATGATTTTGGATTGAACTACCATCCTGGTAAAGCTAATGTAGTAGCCGATGCTTTGAGTAGGAAGTCCTTACAAGTGTCCCATTTGATGGTGAAGGAGGTTGAATTGATTGAGCAATTTAGGGACTTAAACCTAGGAATGACTTTGACCACTAAGGGCATCAGAGCTTGTCATCTTAGAGTGACAAGTGAGTTCAAAGAAAGGATTGTTCAAGCTCAAGGACGAGGCTGAGTTTCAAGAGACTTTAGGGCAAAGTGAAGGCAGGAAAGTTGATAGGTTTTACCCAAGGAATGGACGATTTGTGGAGGTTTAAAGGTCGAATATGTGTACCTGCTAGTGGTGGCCTCCGTAAAGGATATTTTGGAGGAAGCCCATAAGAGCTATTTTACCTTTCATCCTCGTGCCACCAAGATGTATCAAGATTTGAAGAAGATGTTCGTGGCCTGAATGAAGAAAGATGTGTGCACATGAGTGAGTAACTGCTTGGTGTGTCAAAAGGTGAACATTGCACACCAAAAACCCTCTGGAATGCTGCAACCTCTGTCGATCCCTGAGTGGAAGTGGGATAGTATCTCCATGGATTTTGTGACTGGATTACCGAGGACCCAAATGAATCATGATACCATATGGGTAATCGTGGATCGATTGACGAAGTCAGCCCACTTTACCTATTAAGGTGACTTATTCCTTGATAGGTTAGCACAATTATATATTCAGGAGATAGTAAGGTTACATGGGGTGCCGTCGATGATAATCTCGGACCGGGATCCACGGTTTACGTCACGATTTTGGGGAGCCTTTCAAAAGGCATTTGGTTCAAAGCTATGTCTAAGCACGGCCTATCACCCCCAAATGACGGTCAATCTGAAAGAAGTATCCAAACCTTGGAGGATATGTTAAGGGCATGTGTTTTAGATCAAAGGGGAAGTTGGGATAAGTACTCACATCGATTGAATTTGCATATAACAATGCTATCATGCAAGTATCCAGATGGCAATCGTATGAGGCCCTCTATGGACTGAAATGTCAATCTCCCTTATGTTGGTATGAACCCGAGAGCAAAGGTTACTCTGACCTGATATTGTGAGGGAAACAACGGAACAAATCAAGAAGATTAGGATAAGATTCTTACCGCTCAAAGTCGACAGTAAAAACTAGCTTAAAACCGCTAGATTTTCAAGAAGCGGACCACGTGTTCCTAAGGATCACCCCCACCACGTGCATAGGCCGAGCAATAAAAGTAAAGAAATTGAGCCCTGCATTTCTTGGTCCGCTTGAAATCCTTACCAAAGTAGGACTCAGAGCTCACCGTGATAGCCCTACCCCGAGTCTATCCAACCTTCATGATGTTTTCCATGTCTCTCGCTTAAGAAAGTATCAATCGACCCGAGTCATGTACTAGAGCCGTAACATGTACAATTAAGAGATAACCCGACATTTAACTTACTACCCACGAGAATCGCCGATCGAGGAGTTAAGCGAGCTATGAACAAGGCTGCACTCTGGTCAAAGTAGCATGGGGACAGGTGAAACCGAAGAACTTACATGGGAACTGGAATCAAACATGAAAGCACAATACCCCGAAGTTGTTTTGCAACGTAATTTTGGGCGAAATTCTTTTAAGGAGGGGAGTAATGTAACGCCCTTATTTTTACTGTAATTTTAACTGTCATTAGAAATTACTCAATTACCGAATGAGTAGGTAATTATTAGATAAAATTTGCAGCCTAACAATCCTCAATAAAGGAATATAACATTAGAAGAGAGGTTAGGAACGATTCATGCGAGAGTCGCAAATCCCGAATTTCTCAGACGATAAAATGACCAAAATGCCCCTGGTTATTTTACTCGTAAAATGAGGATCGTGGCCCCACCTATTCTCAAGGGGATATTTTGAGGATAATAAGGGATTGTTTGTGTTATGTGTGTTAATAGAGCAGAAGGATCTCAATTTTGAGTTCCGACAAATGACCAAAACGCTCCTCGCTTTTAACTCCGATGTGCATGCCGACCGAGCCCGAACCTCACTAAAATGTTTTAAAATGTGTTTTTAAGCCATGATTAACCATTGGTTAAGCTCGGGTGGCCTCGGGCAATTTTTAAGTGAAAGTACGATTTTGCCCTGTTTTGGGCGCTTTGCGAATTTCGGGATTTTTGATTCAGATATCGAAACCTAAGCAATATTAGGCTCAAATTAAAGCTTATTAAATTCTAAATATTAATCTAGAGTCAAAATTATGTATTTAGATTGATTAGAACCCAAAATTGCTCAAAAACACCCAAATTGCTTACTAATTCACTTAAACCCTTAACCGTAAATTCTCTAAATTACATGAATACCTTGCCTACACCTAAATAATGCATGGAACACACAAATTTCACTTCTTTGGGCTGTAATGCACGAAATTATTGATGCCATTATGCAGCTGAATTATTGCCAAAAGTTGCACTAAAACAAAATGCCAAAATGTCACCATAAGAGACATAATTCCTTAATTTCATACAACTTTGTCTAAAATGATTTTTCCTCCCTTATTTCTCCTGCAAAATTCCGTCCACTACCTCATCATTTTGGCCAATTAGAAGCCTCAAAATCTTCTATAAATAGGCTTGCTTGAGTGGTCTTAGAATGCTTAGTTCATAACTAGTTTTTAAGAGCACCAGAACTTTCTTTCTTCCTCCTCTTGGCTGAATTCTTTCTTCAATTTCTTCAAAGAGATTTTGTTTCATTTCACTTCAAGAAACCAAGTTCTCTTCCTCTTCTTCAACTCAGATTAGGTAGGGAGTAGTTTCTAAATTTATTTCTATGCTTTGAGGAGTTGTGTTTTTAGCTCAAAATGATGAAATTATGAACTTGCCTTAGCTTTTCATTTTGGTTTTCCTCTTCAATTTTTCTTTAACCAATTCAACCATATGGCCTAGGTGGAACTAAGATGATGGCTTGATGATGAGGACCTTGAGGGTGGGTTGTAAATCCATCACAAGTTAGGCCTCTAAAGCTTGAAAATTCCACTTGATGCAAAACCTTAAAGAATAATGCTTTATGATGCTAAAACAAAGATTTTTAGTTTAGAACTTGAAAGATGTATTTTTTCCTTTTATGTTTTATTTCTTGTTAAGATATGTATTGGGTTGAATTTATAATTCTTTTAAAGTCTTGAAGGAGCTCTAGTAAAGAAACAAAATGAATTTGCATCCATGATTAAGTTTATGCTTTGCATAACCATGTTTACCTTCTATGTCATCACTAAATTTTCAAGAATGAATAAATGAACTTGCATTTCTCATGTTTAAATTCCAAGCTTGTATTTCATGTTTATGTTTCAAGTCATCACTTAATCTTTCAAGATAATAAAGAGGTTGCATCTCATATTTAATTTATGCTCTCACTATATTTTATAATGGCTAAAAGAATCAACGCATGGCATGTTTATTTTATGCCATCACCTAAAGATCCTAGAGCTCAAAGACTTGCCCATGTATCACAAGCAAAGAAATATGATTATTGGAGTTAAAGAATTTATTCTTTAAAAAGTCTTGAGATTGGAGCTTAAAAAGATGTAATAATAATATTCTCTTCTCCCTCTATCGGTCTGTGCGGACTCACCGCTCCGGTTTCTTAATATTCTCTTCTCCCTCTATCGGTCCTGTGGACTACCGCCGCTCCGGTTTCTTAATATTCTCTTCTCCTCTACTGGTCCCATGCGGACTACCGCTCCGGTTTCTTAATATTTTCTTCTCCTCATCGGTCCTGTATGGATTACCGCCGCTCAGCTTTCTTGTATCATGTTTATATTTCAAGTTCTTGCATCATGTTTAATTTTCAAGTCATCACCTTAAATCTTAAAGATAAAGAAATAGAATTGCATATCATGTTTATAATTCCAAGCTATCACCTTATAAAGATAAGATTAAAATAAGGTTGCATAGCATGTTTATAATTCTAAGATGTCACCTAAATCTCTAAAGCTCAAGACTTACTCCTTTTATCTTAAGTGAGAATTTTAATTGTGAAGATCCTCCCAAATTTGACAAAAGAACTAGTTTCTAAATGAGTTTTAAGGCTTTGCAAGGATTTTACCGGGAACTAGTATTTTATATGCACTTAAAATATGATTCTATGTAATTGCATGAGGTTCATGATTCGCCATCTGATCCGAGTTTAGTATCAATGTGTGATAATGATTTGATATGATTGAAGTTGTGATAATTATGGTTTATTGTTAAGAGAATGATTCATAATTGGTTTAGTAACTAATTAGTTCTATAATTGATAATTCTATGTAAGGATTGGATGCTTATTAAGTACTTGATATCATTGAATGATTTCCGGCTTGCATGTTATAGTTGTGTTGCAAATAATGAGAATGCTTGTACATGAAATGTTCTTTATTATCTAAAATTTACCTTTGTTGCTAGAAGAAAGTGTATCATTGTAAAAGTGTAATTTGGAAAGGTTCGCTAAGGAAAGACTTGGTATTTAAGCGTGTCCATTGTGACCCACCTCTCTTCCCCGGGAATCTCCCATATGCATGATTACAATGATATATATTATTCTAGCTTAAGACTATAAATGAGAAAATGTTATGATGTTTATGAATTGTATTATGATATAACATGCAAAGATTTAATGGTGACTTAAACTTATAAGAAAATGATCCTTTGGAACCATCGACTATAGGTGGTGAAAAGGTGATTTTAGCCCCTAACCCGTTTCTCTCAAAAGGGTAGAGTCGGGACTTTAGCTTATCAAAAGGGATAAGTATATGCTAGTGACGACTAGTAAAGTATGAGCTCATAACCTAAATTACTCCCAAAAGGGTGGAGTATAGGGTGGCCCAAGGAAAATAATGATGATGATAAGATTTTAAGTCACCAAAGGCACTAAAGAAATGAAATATGTGCACTGTGTCCATGTGTAGCTAATATTATATGACGCTCTTTTATGCATGTTATTTTGATAATGATGATGAGGAATATGATGTAATGATAAAGGAAATGTTCATTGTAAATATGACATGTTAAGAATAAGATGCATTATAAGACGCATAATTAAAAATTGACTAACCTCGGTTAAGTATTTGTCCGAACTTAAAATGAATCTTTGCATGCTCACTATTTTAGAATAATCCCGAGGTTCCTGGGGACTTTGATGATGACACTATAGAAGGAGGTAGACCTCTGAGAATTCTTTAGCAAGATTCTCACTCCCTTTTCTTTATTTCCGTCATTGTCTCCAGATTCAAATGGCGACATTCGTCCCTGCTCGTTGATACCCCTACTTGGGAATTCCACTATGATCCGGTGCATCGCTCGTATCATTTTGAAGGAGGTCTTGTGATTCGTGTTTTTATTTACATAGGTCGTCCATTTGCACATCCCGTCCCTAGTTATCGATTTTCTCCTACTTCTCCTATGGCGATGAAATGGTTTCGAACATGCACGTCCCACTTGATGAAAGGATGTTACGTTCTTATCCCGCTTCATCTGCTGTCCATGGATTTCAGTATGTTCCCGAGACGAGATATTCTCAAACTGATCCTTGAGGACACTCCTACTCATGTATATTCTGAGAGCTCTGCTCCTACTCCCACACGTGTAAGAGAGGGTAGTGAGGAAACAGTTGTTCAACCGAGGTTAGCGAGAAGGCCGTCCATGCGACCCCAGCCTGGTGCATCTCGTGTGTCCCCTCCCGAGGGAGCTTATCAGTGGATCGGATTTATTCCCCCATTTCCAGGACAGTGGCCATAGAAGGTTCTTAGTAGATTTATGTGTGATCATGCACCCTAGTTTTAGGATAACCTTCCCGGCTTATGGAGTTATCTAGTTTAGGGGCATGTATTTCCTTAAGTATATTTTCTTTTAAGGGTTTGCATAAGATAATGATGTATGAACATAACCCACCCTTTGAGAGAGGTTATTGTATGTAAATATATGCTATAATGTGCTATTGGATGTTATATGATGGAGCCTAAGTGATATGATGTGATATATTCCTAAACGTCTTATTATACCCCGCTTACTCGTTCACGTTGTACTTGGCTCACGTTTTCAATTATGTGTTTAAAAAAAAAAAAATGGCTCGTAATTTCACTAAGTATTTTCAAATTATGAAGAAAGAACCAAAGTAAGGAGTAAAGTCTAGTCATTAATCAGATTCAACCTAGGTGTATCTGGTTAATTACTAGGGTGTTACACAAAGTGCTCTAAACTCTAAGCTTTAGTAAAATGAACAAAGGTGCTTCAAGTTCCCTAAGCTACCTATTTATAGAGAAGTAAAATGATGGTGGCCTTTTGGGGGAGGGGGGGAATTCGGCCACTTTACAACCACATGGGGGAGGAAATATCTTGGTTCAAAGCATGGTGTTAGTCATTCAAAGCATGGTAAAAGTCTAGCTATGCATGGCCTAAGGTATGGCTAACAATGTAGCTTATTTCCAAACCTTTTAAATGAATAAAATCATAAAATTTTGGGTTGTAAAGCAGTGAAAAAAACCATGCCTTCCATGTCAAAAAAAAGAAGAAAATATTTTCTAATTTGAATTTCCAAAGCATAGGTAAAGTGGTGTAAGACATAATGTCTTGAAAAGTTTGATTGAAAGCTTGAATGACCACAAAAATAATTCATTCTTTTTGAATTTGAATGACATAAATATTTTTAATTTAGAAATGAATTGAAAACTTTGATTGATGTATGACAACTTTTCTTGGAAGAGAAAGCATTGAAAGGAAATGTGAATAGTGAAAATACTATTCATAGTTGCTTTTTCTTTAAAGAAAGGAAAGAATTAGAATTGAGTTGCAAATTTCCCTAAGCAATTTTAGGTTCTAATTAACCTTAAATAATTATTTTAGCTTTAGATTAATTAATAAAATTAATTAACCTTTCATTAGAGTCTAATATTGCTTAGGTTTGAGTTGAATAACTCGTTAGGCTTAAAATGCACTAAGCAGGGGTAAAATCGTAATTTTTACCAAAAGTTGCCCGGGACCTCCGGGACTTAGACCAACATGGTTCATGCCTTAAAACATCATTTTTGATCTCCGGAACCAGTCCGGGTCGGAGTCGAAACTTAAAACGGCCTTAAATCAAGTTAGGGGTATTTTGGTCATTTATGCGCAGAAATCTCAGAAATGAGGTTTTTCTGCTCCGTTGGACATTCACAATCATACAATCCCCTTCATATAACATATGAACCCTATGAGGATGGCCAAAGCCGGCCGTCCTCGTGTTTTCGGGTAAAAATGACCTCAGGGGCATTTTGGTCATTTAAAAGTTTGGAGAAAAACGGGGCGTTACAAAATCAACACCAAATCCTTCCTTGGGTAGTGAAGAATGATCTCTCAAGGTGGAAAAATGTGATAGATTCAAGTTTTGTAAATGAAGTTTGTGGTTTTATGAACTTTGGGCAAGTGTTTTGGTGATTTGAGATTGAAACTTCAGCTTATGAAGAAGATAACAATGGTGGCTGTTTTGCTCTTGGAAATGGCTAAGAATTGCAAGCTTCAAAGGTAAGCTTTGGTGGCTTTTAATGATATTAAATTAGGTTGTAAGAATTGTTTAATATAAAGTGTATATCCTTTCTAAAAGAAAACAAGATGAATGGCTAGGATTTGATCTTGTAATTCAAGATTAAATCCTAGCCTTATACTTGGCTCTAAAAGATAAACATTATCCTTCTATAAAGATTTAACTATCTTTTAGTGTTAAAAATCGCACACTGAAATTTTACCGAATGGGTAAAACATCGTACTCGAGTAATCAAACATTACTCAATTATTTCCAGGTATACAATCCTCATTCCTTACTATTTCTAATCTCAATCCTGTAATTTATTAGTTTCGGGTATCTCCGGGTCCCGATTCTAGTGTTTCAATTGTCTCGACAGGCCGATAGGGCCTGCAAATTACTGTTCACATTTTTTTTTACAAGTCCCTTGAACCATCCTCATCATTACTAAAACTGTCAAATTTTTGAAAATATGACTAGTAAAGCCCAAATTAATTTGTAAATAATTTTTAGGGTGTTACACAGGTCTTACTACTCAACATCATAATAATTCATTCTCCAAAGAAATAAAATAAAATTAAGTAAAGAAGAATCAAACAATAATAATAACAATAATAAAAGGAGAGTAAAAGTTCAGGAAAAATTAATTTTGGCTTGATAGCTATTACCTACGCCGACATATCCCCTGGTGCAATAAGGAACTCAAAACCACGTCATTCTCAAAAATATTTATTGGTTGATTGATTTTATTTTCTTTGAAGAAGAATTGAGAATATCAAATTGTTGGCCAAAATATTAAGCATCAATATAAAGTAATTCGCATCAGCATTGTAGAATACATATAGGCCCATAATATTATAATTATAGACAAAAATAGCATATATCATATTCGATCATATAGTATTTAGTAATAAACAATCCACAACATAACATAATCATCATATATAACATCTAGTGCAAAATATATATATATATATATATATATATATATATATATATATTTAAGAATACTACAATTAAAGTATGCAAAGATAGTTCAGCAATGCTGTTATCACATCATATATAATGAATAACAATGCAAGGTTAATCAAAGGGTCAGATAAGTACAGAATAAATTGAGAAATAATGAAAATTGTTGAAAGCTGGATTGAGTCAAAAATTTAAATATCTTTATTTTTATTTATCTTATTTATTTCATTTTATTATTATTATTATTTTGAAAACTAACCTTCCAAAAACTTAACCCAAATGCCACTAATCTTAGAATAAAAAATGAAGCCCAAGAATGAAGACCTAAGATTTTATTCTATTTATTTATTATTTATTATCATTTTTTTTGTAAAAAGAGAGCCCATTGTTGGGCTTTTAAGACTAGCCTAGACACTTATTGACATAGACTAAATGGGAAAAGAAAGAAAGAAAAAAGAAAAACATAATAATAAAACATAAAAAAAAGGAATCAGCAAATTAACAAAAAGAAGAAACATCCTCTTGACACGATCTTGGTTTAAAATAGGGTGTAGAGGTCTTGGATATTTGGTGGCATCCACTCACACAAAAACATGGGTCTCTCTCTCTTTTTGACATACCCATACTGACCCCTCCCTCTCTCACCCACACACACCACCTACACGGCATACGCACACACACACACCCCCTCACTTTCACTAACATAACACTCTCTCTCTGTCTCACACACACACATACATATAAAGAAAGAAAGGAAAACAGAGAGAGGGGGAATGCGAGAAAGGAAGAGGCGGAGAAGAGAGGGAGCTCGTGTGGGGAAGCCGCGGCACCACGAGGAAGGGAGGAAGGACTGCGGACAAGGCCCGGCTAAGCAGAACGCAAGGTTTCCTGGGATGACTTTTGTCCCCGGTGGTTTGAGAGGTCGCGACCGGTGGGAGCTTCCGGTGGCGAGATCGAGGGGATGTCGAGGCAAGGTGGTGAAGGATGGCTTGCGAAAATGATGATGGCCGCAGGTGCATGTAAGGAAAGGAAACCGAGGTGTGGTGGAGCTTCTCCCTTTCTTTGCCAGCCGCGGCAGTTTGGCTAGAGGAAGGCGGAGAAGCGTGACTAGTGTTCATGGAGGAAGAGAGAGAGCGAGAGACAGGGGCTGAGGAAGGGAAGAGAGTTCCACGGTGGTGTGCGCCTTGGCCGCAACTAGGTTGGGGAGGGTGCGTGCCCGAGATGGTTGTTCACGCAGTGGAGAGGGGCGGCGGAGGCGACTTGGGATGCAGTGGTGGGAGCTCAAGCGGAGTATGGTGGTCCTCACGGCGGCAGCGGCACGGCCCCCCTGCCACTCATTTCAGGTTCGGTTTTCCTTCTCTTAATCCTTGATCTTTTTGTTTTGAAAGTTTTGGATTTGATCTTACACGGTTGTGTTTTATTGTGGCTTTTGTATCTGATGTAATTTGTATGATCTCTGCCATTTTGTGCTTGATACTATGACGTAGGTGGTAAAACCACGAAATTAGTGATGCTGAAGATATTGTTGGGCGTGAAGCAAGGATAGGAGGGGAAGAGGGTGGCAGCAACACCAATTATGCAGGGAGAGTGATGTTGTCTCTCTTTCTTTTTGTTTTTTGATTTATACTTGCATTGTTGGTTTTTCTTTTGTTGTGATTTTCTGATTTGGTCCATAATGTATAGGTATTGTGGGTTGGTTTTTGAATGATGATTTGAATGTAGTTCTAAGGATTATTTTTCTTTAGCTGGGGTTTGACAATTTTGATTATGGATAGGAGATTTTGGTTTTGTGTTTGTTCGTAGTTAGAGGAAATTATATTTGCTAGGATGAGGCATGGATTTCTAAACCAGGTTGGCATCAAGAAAAATAAATCAAACACCAGAACATAGGCTGAATTGAGTTTTTGATTGCTTACTTTTTGTTGTGTTTGAAAGAAAGAAATCTTATTCTCCCTAGCTATTGATGGTAATTTGTTCCCTTTTTTTTTTTGAAGCTCTGTGCATTTCCTTATTTATACGGGGTTTGTTTTTTAAATTAATATTTATCTCCATGCTGTTTATAGGATGGGGAAGAACCTATACTGACTTGTTTCCCATGCCTCTGTAGTTGCTAAATATTCCCTTAGCTAAGCATAGAGCCCATCTTCATTGCAGGGAGTGCAGGGAATGGAGATAAATGTCGTGGCCCCTTCCTTCTCTTTTTGTTTTTCATCCCTTTCTTTTTTGAACAAAGCTGATTACCATAAGTTGCTGTCTTCAGTTTTTTTAATGTTACTGCTGATCATAACTATTTTTATATTACTTGTGTAACTTGGTAAGGAATTAGAGACAATAACTAGTTTTAGTGTCTGAAGTGAAAAGATTCATTAATCAGCAATTGTAGCCATAAATATAAGAAAATATATGTCAATATGCTAGTACTAAGCGAAACAGATATGCAATAATCATTATAATCACACACATGCCTAAGCATGCCTTGCAATGGATATGTTTAACAGCTAACCACTAACAATGGAAATGTGATACTATATGTACCAGCACATAACAAAAAAGGCAACAAATTTGTATTATAAATAATCACATG
The DNA here is from genome assembly GCA_031216125.1 of Dalbergia cochinchinensis. Classification (NCBI taxonomy): domain Eukaryota; kingdom Viridiplantae; phylum Streptophyta; class Magnoliopsida; order Fabales; family Fabaceae; genus Dalbergia; species Dalbergia cochinchinensis. The sequence goes on from CM062371.1 coordinate 31,022,288, forward strand.
TATATATTGATAATATCGTAAAGTGTGTGTTTATATAATCCAAGATATTCTTTGTACCCACCAATGTGTACACATGGCATACTTATAATGTTGTGAATAAATTTTGTTTTTGTGTGATTAGCTTGTTAATAATATTTTTCTTCTTTTTATGGTATTAGAGCTTTGAATTATTTGTCTCAAAGTAATACAATCAAGCATTACATACATAAAAAGGATAAATAAAGTTTAATCGATATTCAAATGAATAGTATATTTGTTCATTCCATTAAGTTAACTTAATAATATTATTTTTTATAATGCATACAGCTTTAAACTTACATCTTCTAGGCAATTATTTTTATTCAAGTGTTCAAAGGAAATAAATGTAAAAGAAGTTTGGGCATTATAAAATATGCAAATTTCAGATTTTCTTATATAATTTATCCTCAAGTAATTATTCTAACTCAAGATTAATAAGTTTCATTATTATCCAAAACACATTTCCTTTAGATCATCAAATTAAACTCTTGAGGATAGCTCGAATTGGCATCCTCGATTACCAGGTAAACATGACCTCAAGGGTATTTTAGTCATTTTGCACAACCAGAAAAATTTGGGGTGTTACAAAGAGGTCAGTGTCAAGACTACTTACAGCTTGGAAAAGTTGGAGAAAGACTATTTGTGGCTTGGAGAGGCCGAGAACAGACTCCTTGCAACGTGTTGAGGTAGTTGCCTATCAGTCACGGGTTGGCTTAGAGAGGCCAAAGTCAGGACTACTCATATTAGCTTAGATAGGCTAGTACAGAACTACTCAAAATCCTTGGTTACAAGTGATTTCTGAAATCCTTGGATGACAACTTGGAAAGGCTAATGAAAAGACTATCCATCCTTACTTTCTTAGGATTAAGAAAGTTGTTATTATAGTGGAATCTCAATAGTTGTGGAGTACTGAATGTAGGCATGTTAGATGAATCAGTATAAAATCCCTTGTGTCCTTTCTCTTATCTCTGATCTCTTTTGTTTTTCCTTTATTGCTTCGTTATCTTATCAATCATTTTTATTTTTGTCATGCACTATTTATGCTATCTCTTTTAATACTGAGCGTTTCATTTAATAAGGATCAGAAAAGTAACTTTCTGAAGCCACTAACTTTGTTTTCGCTACACTTCAAGTTTTATACTTGATAGTAATCTTTTTTAGAAGCTTTAGAAAATGAAAAATGATCAATGCACGATTCCAACCCCCTTCTCGTGCACACCTCCACCTTCACTTGGAACCATGGTATTAATGGACTCTAAAGCTCATTTCCATTTTTGTGAGACTGATTAGGGTTAAGGAGTTATTCTCTAGAAGTCTTAAGTTTGGAGCTTAAAGAGATAAAAATGGGATGCATTTATGTTTATGTTCCAAGTTCTTGCATCACATGTTTAAATTCCAAGCCTTGCATATGATGTTTATTTTCAAGTTATCACCTTAAATCTTGAAGATAAGAAAATAGACTTGCATTTCATGTTTATATTTCTAATCTTGCATGTTTATGTTTCAAGTTATCACCTAAGCCTTGAAGACTTGAAATGAGCTTGCACCTTCATATTTAAATTCCAAGTCTTGCACATCATATTTATATTTTCAAGTTCTTACCTTATAATTATAAAGATTAAAATGAGACTTGCATAGCATGTTTATGATTCTAGCCATCACCTAAATCTCTAAAGCTCAAGACCTGCCTTTTTCATCTAAAATGGATATTTTGATCATGAATACCTTATGATGTTGGAGACTTTAAGGTTGGCTTTGTTTATGTTGAGACTTGAATCTTGCTTCTATGATGTTCAAAAGAGTCTTGCCTCTCAAGAGGAGTAAAATGTGCTTCTAAGTGATTTAGAAATCTTTATATGAAATCTTTAGATTTTATTGGAAAGTTTGATTTAGTTTGGAATAATGTGAGTTTGATTTTAAAGAAAATGTTGGAATCATGTTTAAAATGGTTTTAGAATGAAGGAATAACTTGAAGGATGTCAAAACTTGAATTTTTCAACTTTTGGGGTTTCTGGTAATTGATTACCAGCATATTTTTTATGCCTGGAAATGAGTTTTTGACCTTGGTAATCAATTATCACCCCCTCTAATCGATTACTAGGATGTTCTTGATGGCCCAGAATATGTTTTCAACACTAGTATGCAATTGATTACCAACAAGCTAATCAGGCTAGTTATGAAATTTTAACACTGGTAATCGATTACACAGCCCATGTAATTGATTACCAAAAACTCAAACATGTCTGTTTAAAAAATTTAAACTGTGTAATCGATTACCAGCTTATGTAATCGATTACCAGAACCTGTCATATGTAGATAAGTGTGTTTCCACTTGAAATAACATGGATTGATGAGTTTGCATGCTTGATCTTGAATTATATGAATGATAATCTTTAGAATGATTATACACATATATCCTGTTGAGCATAGTATGTGTATTAGCTGAGTCCAGTCCTTTATCTGCGGCACGCTGGATAGGAGATGTTTATTATTATAATCGGATTATGACATGTTTAAGGACATATGCAATGAATGTGATACATGCTTATGTGATCAATTACATGATATATTGAGGCATGTTATGATTGTGTTTGAATATCAAGGTGCAATATCTTGAGTATTTGATGAAGCATAGAATATGAAATGATATATTCATACATTTGCATCTCAAGATAACATGCTAAGGTTAAGGTGACATAAAACACATGAAAATGATCCTCTAGACTCCGCGAATTAAAGGTTATCAAAGGTGATCTAATAAAGTGATCCTTTAGACTCCCTGAAAGGTTATGAAAGGTGATCCTATGCCCCCAATCCCGTACTTTGGGAGTCAGGAGTTAGCTTATCGAGAGAATAAGTGTAGACTAGTTATGACTAGTGAGGTATGAACTCATAGCCTAGAACTCTTAAAGGAGAGAATAATAGGGCAACCCCCAAGGAAAAGAGAATAAGAAGTTTAAGTCACCTAAAAGATTAATGAGGAAATGATCATGCTAGAAAATTTTTCATTCTATATTTTATGAAATTTGAATTGTGGCATTGACATGTACTCATGACTCGTCATATTGCATCCATGCATTAAGATTCATGCTAAAATAGGTGGGCCTCGGATTAATAATATTTGAAACTTAATAATTGAACTTTATATACATGCCCACTATTTCATAATGAAACTCAGGGTTCCTAAGGACGTAAATGATGACACTTATCAGGAGGCGAAAGCTCTACTAAGATTCTTGTACAAGTTTCTCATCCTCCATATCATATTCAGAGGATGATGGCTTCATTCGTGATCTTGATTGATGCTCCCACATGGGAGTTGTACTTCAACGCCGCTCACCAGACATATCATTTGGTGGATCGATGTGCTGTGCGCCTTTTTGTCTTTATGGAGCGTTTCTTTGCACACCCGGTCTTTAATTTTTGGTTTTCTCCTGCCTCTCCATTCGATGATGATCTAGTTTTTGAGCTTGCTCATCTGCGTAGGGAGCAGATCTGCTGTACTCATCCTGCTGCTTCGGCTATCCATGACTACCCCAACTATATCCCCTGATCACCCCCTCATCCGATGAAGCCATTGTCAGACCCGTCCGAGGATTCTACTACTCAGCATTCTTCGGATGGATCCGCACCTACCATCCCCATGGAGATAGGGGGTAGTAGTGAGGCCACCATGACTCAGCCTGTAAGAGGAGTTGAAGGAGCTACTCGACCCTGCCAAGGTGCCCACGTTCGTCCTGCTCGATGTGGTGTCGTGGTCCATGGATTTGTATTTTTCCCCCATCTCTTTCTTAGCTGGTTGTGTGGTTGGCAATGTTTTGGCCCAACCTCCCCTCCAATAATGTTTCATTATTGAATATATTGAATGTGAAATTTTGTCAAAAGAATTTAATAGAATGAAACAAAACGAATCAAACAGAAAAGACCTAGTCCAGATCCTCACTCTCTGCTCTTGCTACAATACACTCCAAGTCCGTAGGATGCTATTGTGAAAAATTCTTTGTAATTGACAAATTATGACAAGTGTAACTCATGCCTGAGTCAAATGGTCCTCACCACATTTTAGCCTGTCACACGCAATAATGCAATTGATGCCAAATGCTAACATACATTGCCATGGCTTTCCTGTGTATTTGCCAAATATTTGTGTCTGTTTTACGCTGCATGCAATTAATAATGAAATTAGACTCACAGGTTTTGGTTCACTCCACATGGCCACACTCGACGAGTTGGTCCAGTGGATTGGTTACCTTCCTCCCTCTCAGGAGGGGCAACAGTAGGGGTTAGCAGCGGACCTCAGAGTGCTTGTGCACATGACATGAAGATGATAGCTTTCTTTTGCTTTTTGTATTTTAGAGGTTATCTACTTAGGCGCACCCCAGTAGGAGTAACGGGGAGGAGAGATCTTGGCTAGTTGTACTTTGTTCTTTTTCCTTTTATGATTCCTATGGATGACTGTACTATTCCAATCTCTAATGGTGGGTATGATGCTAATTATTTTATATATATTCTATGGTGTGTAAAATGGAACATCTGATATTAGTAATATATAAATCCATGATGATGTGTTATGCTTATGGCTTGTGTTTATTTTTAATCCATGTATATCTATGACGTGCTTTAATTTCTTTTCCACCTGTATACGAAGTGGATGACGTAGTTCTTTTAGGTATACACGACTCACATTTTCATTTTTAAATTTCAAAAAAAAAAATTTACCCATATTTTTGCTAAGTATTTTAACAATTCAAAGTTAAGAACTAGAACAAAAGAGTAATAACTAATAATTAACTTGAATGCGTCCTAAGCTTGTTAGGTTAAATATTAGGGTGTTATATATACCAATGTAGTTTTACAAGAGTTGAAGATTGAAACTCTTGTAAGGCTGAATGAAGGGCTTATGGTTGGAAATGTGAGTGTTTTACCATATTAACTTATGGTTAGGTTTAAAATTTACCCATATTTTCGCTAAGTATTTTAACAATTCAAAGTTAAGAACTAGAACAAAAGAGTAATAGCTAATAATTAATTTGAATGCATCCTAAGCGTGTTGGGTTAAATATTAGGGTGTTACATATACTAATGTAGTTTTACAAAAGTTGAAGATTGAAACTCTTGTAAGGCTGAATGAAGGGCTTATGGTTGGAAATGTGAGTGTTTTAAAGAAAGTGTTGAAAGGAAAACTTAAAAGGAATGGAGAGCTAGAAACTTAGAAATGACTAGTTGGTTGTAAAGGATGAAAATGAAGCCATCTTGGCCCCTTTCATAGGCCTCTTGGCCATGGGACATAAGGGGGTATTTGGGTGAATTTTAATTCTCCATTTAGTTCATTTAGTTATCCTTTTAGTTAGGATAATGGATAGTTAGGACTTGGTTAGATTTGTTGGTTTGTTTTTATGCTACAAGAATGCCTAGCCTGGGGATAGTTTTCAAGCCTTGAATTGATCTAATGACAAGTTGTCAAACCTTGACACCTATCAAGCTTTGATTGAAACATGCAAGCCAAGATCAAATCTCAACTTTTCCTCCCCAAATGATGGTGATGCATTGGGCTATGCAGAAAAGAAAAGGTGAGAATGTTATTTGTTTTATTTCAATAGAAATCTTGTAGTTGTCTTGTAGTTAAATTAGGTATAGTGTAAGCTGTGATGTAAAAACTTGTGCATGTGTTCATGCAAATATGTTGGCTAAAACTTGGAGGTGAGAAAGGGTCTATTGTGTTTTGAGAGTTTATTTGATGGAGGATCTCATTATCTAAAGTTTATTAGGGTGTTTTTACCACTTTTGGCAAAGTCCTTTTTACCATAAATGGTTAATCCATGTTTTAATTATATTTTATTATTAATGAAGAATCTTTCATAGATTACTTTTCCTAACTCCTTATTAGATTGGTAATCAACCTCATTAAGAATTAATCATGTCTACTTTGGATATTTTGGTATAAACCACCTTTAAGATTATTACCACTTATAGTAAATTACTAATTAAGCTTATTTTACTATTATTTTTGGAATCCTATGTTATTTAATTTGTTTTAATACGTGATTAGGGTATTAAGCCTTGATTAACTTATTGAAACTGTAACACCCTAATATTCGACCCAATACTACTAGTACGTACTCAGGCCAAATATTAGTCGTTACTAACTGACATGGTTCTTTAAAAAGTAACTTACAGAAAATACGAGCCAATTTTTTTTTTAAACATTACTTAAAATAAGAGCCGCGCGTATCCTATCGGGTCGGTATCATAAAGTGCAGAAACATAAACATAGAGGTGGCTCCAAAACGTAGCATCATCATAACTGAAATATTTCATCTTTATAATATGCCTACCCTAAGGGGCAGGGCTCTTCAAGTACATAATAACATGAATACAGCAGAAAAACAGAATACATGGAAAAGAACTGGAAAGAAGAATCCCTATCCATGTGCAACCTAAGATGGATAACCTCCACACAAAAGAGGTTTCATCCATACTATGTGACGTGCGTGTACTAAGGACTACCCTCCAATCTATGCAGCGGGATCACGGGTACGGAGGGACGTAGCCAATCCACGGGCGGAGCTCGGCGGGTGCAGGCGTGCCCTGTGACTGGATGTGTCGTTCCCGTCGGGGTCATGGTCCGGGCACCGAGGCCCTCCGACGCTGAGTGACTGTCTCCTCGCTGCCCCTCGGTCGCTGAGACGGAGTGGGGGCAGAGTCCTCGTGGTCCATGGGGGAATCCTCTGAAGGGTCCTCCTCTGAGTGCTGCGATAATGGCACGTACTGCGGCACGTCAGCTGAACCGGCAGAGTGGGTCCGCAGGTTCCTCTCATGTCGTGGTCGCGCATGCTCAAAGATCGCGGGGTCACCATAGGGGGATGCTGGGGAGAAGCGATAACTGTACAAGGGGTGTGCGAATGGCCGTCCTAAAAACATGAAGATGCGCACAGTACACCGGCCCTCAAAATGAAATGACCCATGCTCCGGGTCATGGTGGATCTCCCACCGTGGCGTGTCAACGCGTCTGATTTAACGTCGCCATCTCGCTCTGAAGACGTAATGGAAAGAAAGAGATAGAGGGAGTGAGATTCTTACTAAAGAAACTCAGTAGGGTTTTCCTCCTATCCTAGGTGTCATCATTTACGTCTCCAGGAATCTCGGTTTATTTATGAAAACCATGGACATCTATTGGTTCAATTATGAGTTTTCTAAAGTCTTAGTTTCTGAGATCCGTTCCTTTTAACATATCACTTGTATCATAGACATAAATCACATAACTTGGATCATGGAACATAAATCATATACCTTAGATCATGGAACATGGTTTCCTATATCATGGGTCATAGCACATAAATTCATATAATTATGGTGCATAAAAACATAGCTCATGGAACATGGTACATATCTTGGTTACTTGAGGTGACATTAGAACATCATCATCATCATCATTTTCCTGGGGCCACCCTAACTGATCTCCTTGTGGAGAAAATTCTAGGTTATGAGCTCATACCTTACTAGTCGTCACTAGTACATGGACTTATCCCTTTTGATAAGTTTAAAGATCCCGACCTAAGGTACAGGTCTAGGGGGCTAGAATCACCTTATCCCCACCCTTAATCCGGTGGTTCAAGGATCATCTTCTCATAGTCTATGTCACCTTAAGTCTTAGCATGTTAATGCAAGATGCCACATAATTCATGCATGTCAAACATAATTATATCATAGGCATCTTTGAAGTCTTTAAAGGACAATAACATGCAAACATAAAACTATCATCGAAGAATAATCGTTCACATGGTATCATCATACTTGACTCATGGAGTAAAATCATCATAAGGTAAGCAAGAGCAATAAGCCTCTTAATGTGATCATGTTTGAAATCGAACATATAAGATCATGTATTCATGTTAGGCTAAAGCATAGACTCATGTCATAACAAATTCTCATATTCAGGCAATGCAAGATCATAGCTTCAAGTCATTAAATCAGAAAAGCATTCTGTTTGTAAACTTGGGTTCTGGTAATCGATTACATAAGTCTTGTAATTGATTACACAGCCTCGAGATTTCAAAACATGGAGGTTAGGGGGTTCTGGTAATCGATTACATGGAATTGTAATCGATTATTTTGTTTAAAACACTTTGCTGGGCCCCTAGAACATCTGGGTAATCGATTACATGATTAGGTAATCGATTACTAGAATCCAGAATGTGTAATCGATTACACTATATAGTCATCGATTACTTTGGGCAAAAGTTCATGTTTGAGCTCGTCCGAGCTTTCTGGTAATCGATTACATGGGTTGGGTAATCGATTACCAGCATCTTAAAAACCGAAATATGAGGTCTAAACATATCTGAGTCATTCCTTTGAAATGCTTATGGTGGCTAGTTTCTCTTGGAACAATTTTGAACTTCAAAAACATCTTGTCAACCATTTTAACTTGTCAAAACCCTTATAAATCTACGAACATACCCAAAATGTTTTTGAGTACAACATATGTTTTAGAAAGACTTAAAACATGAGCTATAGGCTCTTGTGACTAATAAACTCCTCTTGGAGCTATCTTCATCACATGGCCAAAATGTACATTCCAAGAATGTTTTCCATGGTTAACCTCTTCTCAAGATGAAATAGGCAAATCCTTGAGCTCTAGTATCTTAGATGATGACATAAAATAAACGTGCTATGCACTTCATTTTAGAGTCCTTTAGAAAGTAAAGTGATAGCTCAAAGTAAATATGAAGTGCATATCCATTTTCATTCTTTAAGTTTAGTGAGGACTTGAAATATAAAATGAGATGCAAAGCTTGGAATTTAAACATGCATAATGCAAGTTCATTCTTAGTCTTGGGGTTTAGTGGTTGCATAGAAATAAACGTGTTATGCAAAGCGTAAAGTAAACGTGAATGCAAGTTTCTTTTGTATCTTGTCTAGAGCTTTTACAAGATTTTAAGGAGGAACATAGTCCCAACCCAAAACTCATCTTCACAAGAAAAGAAAAACCATTGGTACCAAGGCATCAAGAGAAAACATGACTTCAAGAGTCATGGGAGTGGTCAAATCTTAACAAAGGAAGGAACCACTTTTAAATCTCTAGGGACCAAGATCTTGATAATCCAAGCATCAACATCCTAAGTCCTCATCATTGAGTACATGGCTCCCTTCAAAACAAATATTTAAACAAAGTTCATGATAAAGGAGAAAGCAAAACCAAAACCATGCTTGGTTTAGGGCCAAAGTTTCAAGCTTTAGAGTTTGTTCATGTGACAAGCATTAACATGAAGCTCTCATCATCAAGCTTACATTTTTCCCATGTAAAAAGGCTCCATGGCCGAAAACATAAGAAGGAAAAGGAAGAAGATCCAAAATGTTCAAGAGAAACATAAACTCCTTTAACTAAACTGGTAAAGAATGAAACTTTCTTTAAGAAAAACTCAAGCTTTAGAGGTCTCATGGACTCATGGTCACATCTAGAGAACACTCATCATCAAGCCATCATATTCAAGGCCTTAAGGCCGAAAAACTAAGGGGAAGAAAAGGAAGAAACCAAAGAGAAAGCAACATAGAGGTTCAACCATTCATCAACTCCCAATCAAGATTCAAGCATAAGAATCAAAGACATATTTAGAAAGAGTCTCCTACCTTGTGTCTTGGAAAAGGAGGAGAGAACTTGAGCTTGAGGAACTCTTGGGAACTTGAGGGGAAGAGAAATGAGAAAGCTTGAGACTTTGAGAGAAAACTAGCACCTACTCTTGGCTCAAACCTTTGCAAAAGACCAAAGTGATCAAAGGCTCACCAAGGCAAGCTATTTATAGACAACTAAACCATGGGTGTGTGGATGGGAGGGCTGGCCGAATATGTGGCCACAAGGAGAAGGAAAATCTCTTTGAGTTGTCATTCCAAAGTATGGTCATAAGTGTAGCTAGGTGTAGCCTATGACATGTCTTGAAAATGTGACCTATTTTTTTAAAATCTTGAATGAACAAAATCACTAAAATTGGGGCTGCAAAAAGGAGGAGGAAACCGTGTGGTTTCATGGCCCAAGAAGAAGAAAATATCTTCTTGACTTGTCAACTCAAAGCATGGTTTAGATGTAAAGGAAGCATAGTCTATGTATAGCCTTTAAAGAAAACTTTGAATGACTAGATAAAATATAGTTCTTTTTGAATCTTGAAAGACATAAATATTTAAATTTAGAAATGAATTGAAAACCTTGATTGACTATATACTTTATTCTTTAAATCTTTGAATGACATTTTTCTTGAAAGATGGACATTGATTGAAAAGAGTACAAGACATGTGTCATAGGGTAGCTTGACAACCTAGACTAACCTTTATTGACTTCTAGAGAGAGGGTGGTGCCAATTGGGCAACCTTGGGGAGGAAGGATATACCCTCAAACCATGTTCTAGAAGTGTGTTTTGGTGTGACATAGATTAGGCTTAGGATTAATGGTCGTTAACCAGGTACTTTGAGTAAACTAATTAGTTAAATAAAGCTAAGATCCTCAAGGTTAGAAGTGGTCTTGTAGGTTTAATGGAGTCAAACTCCATTTGACTAGAATTACAAAGGTGACAACTTTCCTCAAATTTAGGGAGTGAATAGTGAAAACACTATTCCAGGATGCTTTCTTTAAAGAATAAGACTAGAAATAGATTTTGGATTCCCATAAGCAATTTTAGGTTCTAATCAACCTTAATTAATGATTTTGGCTCAAGATTAATTATGAAAATTAATTAACTTTTAATTAGAGCCTAATATTGCCTAGGTTCTGAGTTAGATAACTCATTAATCCCAACATGCACTAAGCAGGGGCAAAATCGTAATTTTGCTCAAAAACTGCCCGGGACCACCGGGACTTAACCAAACCTTAAACAACATGGTTCATGCCTTAAAATCATAGTTTTAAACCTCGGGACAGGGTTCGGGTCAAAACAGAACTTTAAAACTGTCTGAAATCTGTCACAGGGGTATTTTGGTCACTTATGCGCAGAAATCTCAGAAATAAGGTTTTTTTCTGCTCCGTTAAACCTTCACAATCATACAATCCCCCTCATATAACATATGAACCCTATGAGGATGGCCAAAGCCGGCCATCCTCGTGTTTCGGGTGAAAATGACCTCAGGGGCATTTTGGTCATTTTGAAAGTTTAGCGAAAATCGGGGCGTTACAGAAACTAATTGATCTTGATTTTATTGATCCTTGATCATTTTTCATCTTAATGTTGATTATTGCATGTGTTTTTATTGACTTTTGCATGGTTTTGGTTGACTTTCTTTGATCATTGACTTTGACTTTATGGTTGACTTTTGATCTAGAAATTTGACTTTTTACTTTGACTTTTGACCTTGACTCTTGTTGACCTCTTGTTGACTTTGACTTTGACTCAATGCTTCACCTTTGTGTTGACTTGCCCTTTTTCGGTGCAAGTTCAATTGTTCTAGGTGAAATCATTCACTTGAGCTTTCCATTGAGTGAACCTTCATTTAGGGTGAAAATGGTGATGTTATAAAGTAAACCCCCAAATTAGTCTCTGACAATTTGAAAGTGTGAAATTGGTCTCTAACAATGTTAAAAGTCAAACACTTAGTGATCTCTAGATAGGAAATATTAACAGTGTTAGTGACAATTTCATTATCAGACAAATTTACAAAAGAAAAAAAAATTTTCTTCCTTCCTTCATCCTCTTCATCACCACCACCACCATAATCCTTCACAACTGCTGATGGCTACCTACAAAAGAGGGCAAAATATTGTAAGTGCACTAGTCGTTCAAGTAATATAGTTGTGAGTGAAAGAGTATCATATCCACAGGGATTGGATAGAAGTATGCTAGTAATCAATTAAACTACCGTGTTCAAGCTTAAGCAATATCGATTTAATGAGAATTAAGAGTAAATAAGTAAATGAACAATTAACAAAGAAAACACTAATAGACTAAAATTGAGAGACAACCAAGGTTAAAAGGCTTCACCCTCTACTCTGCTTGGATATGCAAATTATTTAAATAAACATCAATAAGTTTGTTTTGTTAACATGCCAATAATAGTTAAAGGCCTATGTCTAGGTCAATTAACCGTATCTCCTTCACCTAAAACAATAAGTGTCCTTGTGAGTTAGTGTAAAATCAACCTATTGAGAACTAACATCAAGCATCTACTATGCAAGGCCAATGTGTATGTTTCTATCCCATTGACTATTCCTCACACCTAAGCCAATTAAGTGTAAAAAAATAAGCATTGCCCATAACCAAGGTCCAGTATCCCTATTCCTATATCTAGTTCAAGGGAATCTCCCAAATCAACTTAAATGGTAGCCAAACAAATAAGAGCATTAAGATAAGAAGTAGGTAACCAAAACCAACATTATTAATATTCAAACAAGTAAATTTACAAACATCTAAGAACCATAGAGGGCTCCAAAGGATTCCCTAGCTATCCATAACAATAAACGAGCAAACCACTAGTTCAAGAAACATAATGAACATTAAAGAACAAAAAGAGAAAGGAAGAGATGAACAAATGGTGCTTCAATCCTCCTCCAAGTCTTTAGTCATCAATCTTCAAGATAAATCTCTCTCTAGTGTTAGCTTCTCCCAAAACCTAGGTTTTCTCTATGAAAAATATGCTAAAAAAAGGCAGAAGATGAACTCCATTATACTAGCCCTAAAATCTGGTTTAAACATTACTAAAAATGGGCTTGGGCTGCTTCAAGTTGCAACTTGGTAAAAACATCAGGTCGTGACTCGACTTTTAAAAATTGCTGAAACACTTGTGCACCAAGTAGGTTGCAACCTAGTAGATTTCATATCGTGACTCTGTAGCTAAAATGCTCCTCTCAATGGATTTTTCTTCATGCTTGCTTCCTTCCCCTTGGCTTTTAAGTGGATTCTTTTTAAACTGCAAAAATCTACAATTTCCAGTATCAAAAATCACCAAATGAAATTTTAATTTGAAATTTTGAATTCAACTCAATAAATTATGCTTTATGACATTAATTTTTCAATAAAAGTTCCCCGACAATAGCAAGCCAATTCTACTTATTTTAAAGTGTTTCATTTAAAAAAATTAAGGACAAAACATGTAATTTAAGCTAAATTAGAAGCTATATTATTCCATAAATTGGAATTATCAACTGCGTGATGGACAAACAGGGGAGTTCAATTTATAGTTACAATTACATAAACATATGGAGGCTTTCTTGTCAATTCAGCTTCGTAATGAGTTCGTCAAGTTTTTTCTACTACATTTATAGGTTACTGTCATTGAATCACTCATCATATCTGTTTATATATGTATAATTGTATATGTTTCAGATGTTGGTTTGACTGAAAACATGTCCATGGCAATGCCTTTGAGGAAGTTGATTAGATGTGTTATTCTTGATTTAGATGGCGCGCTGCTTAACACAGGTCAGTTCTGTCATTCTTTGAATTGAAGCATATCTAGCTAGATTGAAGAACCAATTAATTGCTATATTATTGTTATTATTATCATTATTATTGGGTTTCTCTGTTACTTTGTTTAATGACATAGAGGATTGTGATTTGTGACTGATGACATTGTGGATAATGTTTTGAAGGTTTTGTTAAGTATGGAAAGCAATGGGATGGAAGGGAAGCTCATAAAATTGTAGGGAAGACGCCATTTGAAGCAGCTGCTATAGTTGTGGAGGATTGCAGACTTCCCTGCTCACGCATATACAATTTTGTGTGTAAGGATTATGGACAAACAGGGGAACTCTTAATGGTGGCGATGGTGATAAAAAGGATGAAGGGATGGAAGATGGAGTTTTTTTCTTCCGTAAATAACGTTATGAACTAATTTGTCCGGTAATAAAATTGTCCCTAAAATCGTTAATATTTTTTGTCCAGGAACTATTAAGTGTCTGACTTTTGACATTATAAGAAACTAAGTTGATATTTTCCAATTGTCATAAATCAACTTGCCCAATGCTGAAATTATTAGTGATCAATTTGGGGATTTACTCTATTTTTTCTAATTAAACACCCACCCAACCCTAATCTCCACTTACAAAAACATAAAAATATCCTACCTATGCACCTCTTGGAGGCTGCCACATACATACTTGCACCCTCTCATTTTTGTTTTTGAACCAAGCATTTGCACACACTCTCACATGCACTCATTTCCTCCATTTCACTTTTTTGACACAAATTGAGCATTAAATTTGTCCAAAAATTCTCTCCACCCTCTCCACTTCAAACTCTCCTCTTCTTCTTCACCAAAAACACCATTTTATCACAAACCAAAGTTCTAAGCTTCAAATAAACAAACACTCACCAGGAACCATAACCTAAACACATAGTGTCCAAAACCAAAATCATAAAGAAAAGTATGATCAAAATAAAAATAAAAAAAGATAAAAGCCAAAATTGAGTTCAACATATTTTTGAGGAACAAACACACAGTTAAACCTATTTAAATTAAAATGAGATGATTACTATTAAACCATAATTATAATTACGGTTTAAATGGATTTTAAGATGTTTAATATTAATTTGATTTATATTTTGCAAATTGCAATTTCATATTAGATTAATAGAAACCATTTGAATAAATTTCATTAGTAGTTTTCAAATAGTTAATTTATTAATTTCTTTATAAGTATTCGATGAGTCCGGAGATATTCTCTAATCTTAAATTGGGACGAACCTTCTCCTCGATCTAAACTTAGAAAAAGAATCAAATAAAAATAAAAAATCACTTTTATTTTTTATTTTTTTGTGTGAAAAAAAAAAACTTTCTAGTCCTCCCTAGTGTTGTACTTTTGGACTTAGCACGTTCATGTAAGGAAGACGATGATCTACACCGAGTTGACGGCACGCCGTTGAAAACAGACTCAAGGAATTTATATAGTATTTAACCAAGAAGTACACATCCGCCCTCTCCAATCTGCTGTTTCTCACTGAAACGCACAGTAGGGATGCTCCAGATGACTTGCTGCAGCTACGCCTCTCCCCTTATATTTTTTGCTGAAAACCATCTCCATCTCTTCCAAGCCTCTGCCCTTGTTTTCTGGCAGGAAAACGTAGAAGAACACCCAAGCTAATGCAGATATTCCAGCAAATATGAAAAAGGCGCCACCTATAGTTATTGCTTTGTATATTGAAATGAATGTCATGGAAACAACAGCATTCTTGGTTCTGTTCACTGCAACTCCTATACCTGCTCCCTGTGCTCTCAACCTCAACGGGAAAATCTCCGAGCTGCCCACAAGAGCCTTTGGTTTGAATGATCCACCATGGTCAAGCTGAACCCCAACGCTGCCACGCCACAAGCCATCCCACCAGTGCTTATTTGTAAGAGGCGTATTCTGCCAACTTTATCGAGCAGGAATGAGGCTATTATCAAGAAAGTGATCTTCGTAAGGCCTACTCCAACAGTAGCAAGCAACATCTTATCCTTACTGGTAACACCGGCTTTCGTGAAGATTCTTGGGCTATATAACATCACAGCTTCAATGCCAGTTGCATGCTCAAAGAGGTGAATCCCAACTGCCGCAATCAGCATCCAACGAACAGAAGGTGTGGGCCGCACAAGCAGCTCTTTCCAAACCCCTTCACCATTGTGGGACTCCTGAGGGGGTTTCACATTCTCATCTTGGCAATGTTCATCATCAAACTCAGCAGCAACTTTTATTTCCTTGAATCGAGGTTCAGCCTCTTGTGTGGTATTAGAGACTTGCATTAGGACCTTCTTGGCGCTTTGTAGACGACCCTGCATCACTAGCCACCTTGGAGACTCCGGCATTGCTGTAATGCCCAAAGACAAGGCAAGCGAAGGAACTGCTGCAATACTAAGCATCAATCTCCACCCAAGCCTCAAAGTCAATTTCCCCAAATGTAGTTTGAAAGATAGCCAATTAAGATGCCAACACCAATACAAAGCTCAGGTAGAGAAGTTAGAAAACCCCGGGATGACGAAGAGGAAATCTCTGCAGAGTAAACTGGTGCAATCATTAGAGCGAAGCCCACACCTATGCCAGCAACACACCTTCCAATCATTAGAACTGGGTAGTTTGGGCCGTATCCCATAAGAACTGCACCAAGCATGAAGAGGACAGAGGCCAAGAGGATTGTGTAGCGGCGACCAATGCAGTCAGAGGTTCTTCCAGCAGTTATGGATCCCACCAACGCGCATAGATTTAACATTCCTGCTAGAACCTCCAGTTGGGTATCACTGATTCCGATGTCTTCCTTTATGAATATCATGGCTCCGCTCATAACACCAGTATCTGAAATCATGTGTTATAGAGTTGACCGTGTTTACAAGGCGTACATTTATCTAAATATAAGTTATTATATATTTTGACTAGTAAAACATATGAACAACCATGTGTTGCAGAAATACAAAACGGTGAAAACAGAAAAATATAGGAGAAAGATAAAAGGAAAAAAGTTGTGTTACTTTACTCTCCGGTGTTGGATCGCATAACCGGATATGATGGACACCATTGAGGCGACCATAGGACGAGCAAATGCATACTTGTTGAATCTCGTTGCCTGATTTTCTTTGCCACCTTGCTCCATACCAGTAATGAAAAATTGATGCGATCTCTTCCTCTATAACTTCCTAATTTCTTAGTAAATATGCTTCTCAACGTGATTTCTTCGCCTGTACTTTATGTAATCCAGCGAAGGTTTTAGGCTAGCTGTTGTGCGAAGATCCGTAGTTCCCAGCTGCTTGTTTATATAGGAGATAGAGCAGATCAGGTCTAATTGGGTGAACAAGAAACCGTTGATCTGACGGTACCCACTGACTATAGACAGGTATAGTCACAGATACAATGAGATCAAGATAATAATTAGATTTAGTCTAACCCCTACCCCACCAAAACCAAATTAAAAAAAAAAAAGGGGGAGAGATCAGGTTCGGCTTTAATTTTTTTAAAGGAAGTGGCATACGGATATGGTTGGCTAAGGGATGAGCACCAATGAGGAGGATCGGAGTGGAAACTCCTGATTACTGTGCACGCTCTGACAGCTAGTGGAAATTCCTTTTCGGTATAATCACAATATCTAACCTGATTATTCCTACCCTACGCTAGATATGCCGCTGACCAGGAGGAATGTCGCTTCAAACATCAAACTTCAAACAAAAATGACAGAATAGCGTTAGCTATTGTAATAATTTTAACGCGGTCCGCATCGAAGGTAAGAATCAAATAATTAAGGATTCCCAAATTTGGAAGCGGTAACAAGATTGTCCCTAATTATGTCATATATTATATCATATCTATTTCATTTGGTTTTTAGTTATTGAGCAAACAAATAAATCTTCATTAACCAAACTTTACTTCAAGATCTTATATCAAGGAACGGAGGCAGTTCCTCTGCGTGAGTTTATATATATATATATATATATATATAACAAAATAAATGTGAATGCAGAAGTAGAACAAAAAATTTACAAAGCTAGGTAAATTTAACTATGAACCAAGAGATAAAAGACCAAATTGAATTAGAAGAACATTACTTGAGGAACTCTAGACTCTTGAGTATAATAATACACACATGATGAGAAAATGAGGAAGGACAAGTAAGCTCTGCAAAGTTGGTTTATTAGTGCTATGGGAATCCTAGTGATAATAGCTATCGAATGCTCTTAAATTCTAAGCTACCCTTATTTCTAGACAACAACTATGAACACACGTGTCTACAAGCCTCTGAACCTCGTACCCATGTTCATCCTTCATGTTCATGCCCATGTTGCTTTAAGAAAACCACTGCACTACATGCTTTATCTCCTAAAAATTAGCTTCTCAAATAATTGCTAGACTCTTCGACACTTCGATTGTCCATTGAAAGACTTTAAGTTCGACTCTTCGACATTTGATGAATTTGCTAGAAACACCAATTCCAATTCTCGACATTTTACACTAATTGCATCTTCCTTTAGTTGCCGCCGCACTACTACTAAGCTTTAGAATCCTAACTTCTTTGACATAAAAAGATAGTCGATAGCCGATACCTTTTGTGCTCCCTACAACTGTTATTTGACAATTTTTCAAAGGCTTGTAGCATCATCCGATTTCATCTATTGATGATTTTAAGCCTCCATTGATCTTTTCGACAATTTCATTATCTAGCAACTTATCAACATTTCGTCTTATTCTGATTCATCGACACCTACCATGATTTTCCAAACTTAAACATAATTTTAAAAATCATATACATTGTAAATTCAAGGTCTCTAAGTACCCTTAGGAAGACCATTCCAGGATAGGAAGGTGATGAGAATTCAACCAAGACCAACAAAGTTCAAGATCAATTACAACACATGGATGGACCAATGACTAGAGCTAGAGTAAAAAGGCTAAAAGAAGCTTTGCAAGGCCTAGTCATGGAAGTAAAGACCAAGAGCAATCAGATTGAGCATGAGACGC
The DNA here is from genome assembly GCA_031216125.1 of Dalbergia cochinchinensis. NCBI lineage: Eukaryota > Viridiplantae > Streptophyta > Magnoliopsida > Fabales > Fabaceae > Dalbergia > Dalbergia cochinchinensis. Next base: position 31,040,703 of record CM062371.1, read on the forward strand.
CAAATTGGACCAATCTTATTCAGTTTGATGAATACCCAAGTCCAACATGAAGAAGTCACTTGGAGACCCAAAGAATAAGCCCAATTCAAATGATCAAGATGCAAACAGATTGGGCTGGAATAATTAGTACAATTTGTCTTATTTTCTTGTAATTTTCATGCACCTTTTAATGTCTTTTAATTCAGATGCCTTTTACTTGTTTTCAAGTCAGTTTTAAGAGTTTTTAGAGTTCCTAGGCCAATATAATAGGTAGTGGAAGTGATAATGGAACTTTAATACTTAGTGGAAATGATAGTGGGACTTTAATGCTTAGTGGGAATGATAGTGGCTGCAACACAATGCTTAGTGGCTTGTGGAGTGGGACTTCAATACAGATTATAAATAGGAACTCAATGTAATACACAAATTAGATTATGAATTACATTTCTTGAGTTTTCTTTCCTAGTGAGAACTTCCCTTTGTTCTTGGGCAAAGAACTAAATCTGATCTTATCAAGGTAACTTGTGGCGATCAAAACAAGACTTATCACTCACCTTCTCATCTTCTCTTGAGTGTGGCGTCTATATCCTTCTGAAACACAAACAAACTCAATCACATATCTTTAGACTCCAACCTGAAAGTGCAAGGTGATCCTGGTTTATTCTAGTTGTTGATTCAAGCCTCTCAACTCTAACCAAGCTGAATCATATCATTTGGTAATCAGAGCACAATTTCCTTGTTATTCAAGTCTGAACTTGTTTTATTTATTTTTGCCTTCATCATTAAAAAAATGTGAAAAAAAGAAAGAAGAGGAAACAAACCAGAACCTGTTCTAAGTAAGTCTTAACAAAAATTCCTTGTTTTAGTTCTTCTAGTCATCCCTTATTATGATTTTCTTGTTTTGGTCAAAACTCTGTTACCTTAAGAGAATCATTGATTAGGTTCCTTCTTAAGAACTCATAAGAGGAAGTTTTCAGTGGAAAAAGGTAGAGTGAACATTCTGGTCAAAAGCCAATATTTAGTGACATACACGAGTGTGTGTCATATTTCAAGAGTGCAAACACTTTGTGAGTTTTTGTGAGGTCCTATACTTTTCTCTTTCAACTAACTAACATGGCAGGAGTTGAAAATTCTTCACTAGATAGAGGATTATCCGCTTTTCAGATGCAAGCATTAACTGGCCATCCAGAACGGCTATTCAATCAAAAATTTGAAGAGCTCCATGAGAGGATGGATAGGATGGAAAACCATGCACCTGGAAGTCATCATGGTTCTCAAGATGAAACAAGTTACCAATCTGGAGAGGAAGAGACAAGTGATCAAAACCCAAGGAGAAAAAGGATCATTAGACACAATGGGAGAAGAAGAAATACTAGTAATGAACTTAGAGGAATTAACATCAAAATTCCTCCATTTCAAGGGAAGTCTGATCCGCAAGCCTATTTGGAGTGGGCAATGAGAGTGGAGCAAATATTCTCTTGTCACACATATTCTGAAGGTAATAAAGTTAAGCTTGCTGCCCTTGAATTCACTGACTATGCTCTTGTTTGGTGGGATCAATTGCAGAAAGATAGAGCTAGGAATGGAGAGCAACTAATTCAGACATGGGTAGCGATGAAGGCAATCATGAGAAGGAGATTTGTGCCTTCATATTTCCATAGGGAACTCCACAATAAGTTGCAGAGCCTCAATCAAGGTTCTAAGAGTGTGGATGAGTATCATAAGGAGATGGAGATGGCCATGATTCAAGCAAACATTGTGGAGGACCAAGAAGCAACCATGGCTCGATTCCTCAATGGTCTTAATCGAGACATAGCTGATGCTGTGGAGATGTATCACTACGTAGAACTTCAAGAGATGGTGCACTAAGCAATTAAGGTGGAGTAGCAATTGAAGAGGAGGAATAGAAGAAATTCTTCTAGTTCCAATTCAATTCCTTGGAGAAACAACACAAGGAAGGAGCAACCAATTGCAATTCAGTCCAAAGAGGCTGAATTAAAGAGAATTCAACCATCAATAGGCACTTCAAAGAACCGAGACATAAAGTGCTTTAAGTGTCTTGGAAGAGGTCACATTGCTTCTCAATATCCTAACAAGAGAGCAATGATTATGAAGGATAATGGCGAGGTGGAGACCGAAGAAGAGTCTGATGCTTCACTAAAGGATGAAAGTGAAGGTGAGGATGTAACGCCCCAATTTTCTGTCTGAGTGGAAAATGACTGAAATGCCCTTGAGGTCATTTTCGGCCCGGAATTCGAGGATGGCCGACCCGGCAGTACTCGAAGGGCCAACTCAATGTTTGAAGGGGATTGAATGACCCTTGAGTGGTTCCGGAGGCGAAAGTCTCATTTTCTGCAGTTTAGGGTCAAAATGACCAAAATACCCCTATAGTGTTTTACACGGGTAAAGATGCCATTTGAGCGCGAAACTTTCCCCAGAGGTTTAAAACCATGTTTTTACATGTTTCAAAACATCTGTTTGAGTCCCGGCAGTCCCGGGCAGTTTTAGTGCAAAATTACGATTTTGCCCCTAGAATAGTGTTTTTGAGCTTAATGATGTAATTAAGCAAACCTAAGCAATATTAGGTTCTAATCGAAGATTAATTAATTTTCATAATTAATCTAGAGTCAAAATAAATTATTAAAATTAATTAGAACCTAAGATTGCTTAGATTAGATTTAAATCTCTTTGCTAAAACTCAAGATTTCACTCTTGGAATCTTGAATAGTGTTTTCTCTCTCCAATTCCTTAAATCAAGGAATTGTGTCTAGAATTGTTTATACACTAAAATGAGTTTATAACTCACTAATGATGCAAGAACACTTTCTAATTATGTCTTGACAACCTTGATTACCCATTTTCTCACCTAAACACTTTTTTACAAATTCCTAATCTTAATTCTAATCAAAGATACACATAACCACAACTCTAAACCACAATTAAAATGCAAGAAACCCTTCCCCCCATGGCTGATGCATTTCGGCCCTCTCTCTCTCTTTTACCTCACATGTTGAATTGTTTCTCACTCAAAGAACCATGCTTGTGGCCATATTGTGGCCATACCTTGAACCATACCTCACCATACTTTGAACCATACCTCACCATGCCTCAAGACCACATTATCTCACCTCATGGAACTCATGGGCTCCCTCCATTCTGCATGGCCGAAGCCTCCTTCTCCATTTGCACCCTTCATTTGTTTCATTTCTTTATAAATAGCTTACTTGGGTGAACTTGTATCATTTTGGGTTCATTTGCAAAGTGCAACTTTTCAAAGAAACACTTCAAAGCTTCCTTTTTCTCTCAAGTTCAAGTCTTCAAGTTCTTCATCCTCTTCTCTTATTCCAACCTCTTAATCACTAGGTAGGGATTTTCTTTCAAGAGTTCTTTCATTTAAAGTTTTTAATTTCTTTATGTGTTCTTAGTTTCTCTTGAATCCTTTCTAAAACTTCTCTTCTTTTCTTCTCCTCCTTGTTTCGGCCATGAGCCCATTGAGAGCAAAGGAATGAGAGCTTGATGATGAGGTTCCATGATGATAATGTTCATCACTTGGATAATCTCTAAAGCTTGATCTTTGTTCTTAAGTTAAAGATGTTTTCTTTGTTCTTTCTTCATGATCTTTGAAACCTTTCACTTTGATGATGTTTTAAAGTGGTTAACATGAACTCAATGATGAGAGCTCATGATGTTAGTGTTAATGCATCATCAAGATCATGGTCTCTAGAGTTCCAAATGTTTCTTTTCTTCTCCAACAATTTCGGTTCTTCTTCCTTTTCTTTCTTTATGGTTTCAGCCATATTGGCCAAGGGAGTTCACAATGGCTTGATGATGAGAGCTTCTAGATGATGACTATGTGTTCATCACAATAAGGCCTCTAGAGCTTAAGTTTTAACAAAAATGTTATTTATGTTTACATTTCAAGAAAAGAAACTTTGTGTTTTAAAGAACCCTTGAGGTTCACTCTTGTTCTTGCTTTATCTTGTCATGATAAGTTTGGGTTGAGGTTTTAGTTCCTTTAAAGTCTTGTATGAGCTCTAATAAGAAATAAAATGGACTAGCATTCATATTTAAATTCAAGCTTATGCATTACATATTTACTTTGAGTTTTGCATTCATATTTATTTTCCAAGCCGTCACCTTTAGTTAAAGGATGAAGAATGGAGTGCATCTCATATTTACATTCTTGCCTAGCATATTTACTTTTCATCACTAAAGAAAGTAAAGATCTAAAATGAGGTTTGCACTATCACCTAACTAAATCTCAAAGCCTTTCTATTTCGGCCTTAAAGTCGATTGTTGCTAGGCCTAGAGCACTAAAATAAAGAATTGAACTTGCATATTTATGTTTCAAGTCTTGCATATTTATATTCCAAGTCTTGCATATTTATTTTAAGCCTTTCATTTTTATATTTAAGTCTTGCATGTTTACTTTAAGCTCTCACTTTAATTTGTAATGAAGAATAAAAATGAAGTGCATAGCATGTTTAAATTATGTCATCACTTAAAAGACCTTAGAGCTCAAAGACTTACCCATTTTATCTCAAGTTAAAGTTTAATGAGGGAGCATTCTTTGAATGTATGATTTCGGCCATGAAGTGATGATGACTTGGAATGAGTTTCATCTAGCGTCAAGGACCAATAAGTCAAGTTTTAAGAATCCTTTAAAGTCTCATGAATTTGTTTAAGTTTAAGACTAACAAGGTTCTATGAATTTAACACTCTTTTAAGGAGGGATTAAGTGGTCACTAGCCTAAGGATGTGTTTAGTCTCTTTGACATGATAAAATGGTTTGCAAAAGAGTTTTAGAAGTCTTGAAAATGATTCCAAGAGAAACTAGCAACTTATGTGTTTTAAAAATGTCAAGTTATGTATCTTTTGGAAACTTAATGTTTCAGTTCCTTCATGATGTGTTTGCTGCCATGTGATGATGTTTGATGTGTTTGAATGAGTAAAAAATTATGTATGATGAAGTAGGAACATTTCCATGCAAGATAGGGAAGATACTAGCTTTCTAGGAAAACCGTAAAGTCAAGATTTAGCATAGTTTTATCCCATTTAGTCATGGACACTGCCCAAACTGTTTTAATGGGAATATAATCAGATTAGTATTGATTAATCATGAAAAATTTGGTTACATTTGAAGTAGGAATGAATTTTGGCACCTATAGAGAAACTAGTAACTAGAAAATCATAAAACCGCAATTCTAGAACTCTTAGAACATTTAATTCTTAGAATCTGTCCAGCAACCTTATAATGTAGAGAAGATGATTTATAATTAGTTCTTTGATATAGGAATGACTCATAATTGGTTTAGATTTAACTTATGGCGCCTTAGGCGAAAACAGAACCAAGAAAGGGTCTAAAACGCAAGTTCTAGAACCCCGTAATCATAAGTTTATGACGCTGCCCCTAAGGAATGATATTGTTCAGATTTAATAGAGATCATAAATAAATGATGAGATTTGATAAGAGAGAACCCTTAGGTGCATAAAAGTTTGATAGGAGATGATAGGTTAACTACATCACGAGTTTAAGGCCCGTAAGGGTCAGAGCATAAAATACCGTAGGACCAAGTGCATAACGAACTTTTAATGTTGCTTGTGAAAGTATGAGGATGATTATGTGAATGCATGAAATTATGATGAAGGATGCATATTTGGTTGACTCATGTGGCATAAAGAAGAATTTGGAAGAAATTCGGCATGCCGCAGTTATGCCGCCGAATTTCTGACAAATTCAGGATTCAGAAAGTTTTTGAAAACCTATGAAATTTTTATGAGGTACTAAGATGGGTTCTCGGATGACACCGGTTCGGCCGAGCACCTCCAGAGAACCCATGTGACATCGGTACCAAGATTTAATTCTTGGGTGACACCGGTTCGGCCGAGCACCCCCAAGAAATGCCCTCTAGCTCGTATTGGATAAGTCGAGATTATGTTTATGATTATGTTACGCTTATCGAGATTGATAAGTAAGAACTAGTGACGACTAGTTGAGGTATGAGCTCATAACCTAGAGATGTGACACGCTCGGGTGACAAGTTAGTGAGAGCACCCCCAGAGCGCTTGTCTTTTAGGGTGGCCTATGAGGAAGTTATGATGATTATGTCACAAAGAGAATTTACTTGCCACTTTATGCCACTATTATGATGTTCTTAAATATATGATGATTATTCTTGTATTAAATAGAGCCATGCATACATTCTTTAATATGCTTGCATCCATGTCATTAAGAATCATGTTAAAATGAACGGACCTTGGCTAAATTATGTTTTAGAACCTAAAAATGGACTTAATGCATGCTCACTTATTTTGTATAACTAAACCCAAGGTTCCTGAGGACGTAGATGATGACACCTAGGTAGTAGGAGGCCCTACTGAGATTCTTTAGCAAGATTCTCACTCCCTCTGTCTCTTTCTTTCCGTTACGTCTTCAGATGGCGACGTTCATGGTTTTTGTGGACACCCCAACTTGGGAAGTACATCATGATCCGGACCACGGGTCATACCATTTTGTGGGCCGCTGCGTCGTCCGAGTGTTTATGTTCGTTGGACGGCCCTTTAATCACCCCGTACATAGCCACCGATTCTCTCCTGTCTCACCCTACGGCGACGACTTCGTGTTCGAGCGCGCACGTCCTCGAGAGGAGCGGATCCGCCGCACCCCACCGACGGCTTCTGCCATCTGGGACTACCCACAGTATGTACCCCGCTCGCCCTCATCATTCTCCGAGACGGACCCTTCGGAGGATTCTGCCACTCAGGTACCTTCCGAGGGATCCTCCCCCACTGTGCCGATGGACGTTGGGGAGGGTAGCGAGGCTTCCGTTGCTCAGCCAGTACGTGGAGGACGGGGGAGGATGACTCCCCACCGTGGAGTTCACATCCGACCGATGCAGCGTATTGCCACCCCGGCCGAGATCGCCTAGTGGATCGGGTACATCCCTCCTTTCCAGAGAGGCCCGCAGTAGGAGACGACCGTCGCGGTTCGGGCGCTCGAGCTCGACTAGGCTAGGATAGCCTTCTTTTGTCTTTGGGGCTATCCATTTGTAGGCGCACTAGAGTTAGGAGAGTTTCTTTTATCACCTTTGTTGTACTTTCGTTTCCATGTATTTTCATTCCAGTTGTACTAAACTAAGTCTCGCTCTTTATGAGTGAGCATATCATATATATATATATATATATATATATATATATATATATATATATATAATTATGCAATCCAATGATATTGTGATGTGCCTTTACTTGCCTTATGATATGATGAGATGATTGCTTTACTTTCAATCACGTTTTATCATTTATCGTGTCGCGCGGCTCTCACTTTGCTTTTATAATTCAAAAAAAAATTTTATAAGTATTTCCGTTAAGTATTTTAAAGTAATAAAGAAGCTATGACATAACAGACTAATGATTAACCTAATTATGTTCTAGAGTATTGGGTTAAAAATTAGGATGTTACAGAGGAAATTAGGCCTCATGATGGTGATTTGCTAGTTGTTAGAAGGATTTTGAATGTGCAGGGCAAAGAAGAAGATGATGCACAAAGGGAAAACATTTTGCATACTAGATGTCTTGTTCAAGGAAAAGTATGCAACATGATCATTGATGGAAGGAGCTGCACCAATGTGGCTAGCATAACTTTGGTGGAAAAATTGAATTTGTGCACTTCTAAGCACCCTAGGCCATATAGGTTGCAATGGCTTGGTAATGATGGAGAATTGAAGGTGGATAAGCAAGTTCTAGTACCATTCCTACTAGAGATTATGTGGATGAGGTACTTTTTGATGTGGTCCCCATGGAGGCTGCACATATACTTCTTGGAAGACCATGGCAATTTGACCATAAGGTGATCCATAATGGATACACTAATCAATTTTCACTTGTGCACAACAAGAAGAAGTTCACCCTTGCACTTTTGTCTCCAAGACAAGTTTTTGAAGATAAAAATGAGGTAGTCTAGAGAGCATGAGGCATCCAATAAAAAAAAGTGGTTATCATCAAATTAGGATGAAAGAAGGGGATGAATGGAAAACTGCATTCAAAACTAAGTATGGATTGTATGAGTGGGTAGTTATGCCTTTTGGTTTAACTAATGCTCCAAGTACTTTTATGCGTCTCATTCATGAATTATGTTTTTCGTGCTTTTCTTGGAAAATCAGTTGTTATTTATTTTGATGATATCCTTATCTACAGCAAGAGCTTAGATGATCATCTTGAGCATTTGAGGGGTGTCTTACTTGCATTGAGAGAAGAGAGATTGTATGCTAATCTAAAGAAATGTTCTTTTTGCACTCAACAAGTAAATTTTCTTGGATTCATTGTTAGTTCAAGAAATGTAGAAGTGGATGAAGAGAAAGTAATAGCAATTAAGGAATGGCCTACACCTAAAAATTTGAGTGATGTAAGAGGTTTTCATGGGTTAGCTAGTTTCTATAGGAGGTTTGTCAAAGACTTTAGTACACTAGTTGCACCCTTAACTGAGGTTGTCAAGAAAAATGTGGGATTCAAGTGGGAAAAAGAGCAAGAAGTAGCTTTCAATACCCTTAAGGAGAGGTTGAGTAATGCACCATTACTTGTTTTGCCTGATTTCACTAAATCTTTTGAAATTGAATGTGATGCTTCAGGTATAGGTATTGGCGTTGTTTTGATGCAAGAGGGGCGACCTGTGGCTTATTTCAGTGAGAAATTAAGTGGTGCTAAACTTAATTACTCCACTTACGACAAAGAATTGTATGCTTTGGTGAGAACTTTGCAGGTTTCGCAACATTATCTTTTGCCAAAAGAATTTGTAGTGCACACAGATCATGAATCCTTGAAACATTTAAAGGGACAAGGAAAGGTAAACAAAAGGCATGGTAAGTGGATTGAATTTTTGGAACAATTCCCCTATGTGATCAAATACAAGCAAGGGAAAGAAAATGTTGTGGTAGATGTACTTTCTAGGAGGTATGCACTTCTTTCCACTTTAGATACAAAATTACTTGGTTTTGAGCATTTAAAAGACCTGTACATAAATAATTCTAATTTTTCACAATTGTACATTGCTTGTGAAAAGAGGGCAGAAAAGGATTTCTTTAGGCAAGATAGTTACTTGTTCAAGGGTAATAGACTTTGTATGTCTAATTGTTCCTTGCGTGAATTGCTTGTTAGAGAGGCTCATGGAGGGGGGATTAATGGGCCACTTTGGGGTTAGTAAGTGTAACATCCTTAAATTCATAAATAACATAAATATCGATTAATGCTAATTAGAAATTAGATAAAATATAGCAAAAACCAAGAGAACCTGGACCAGTTTTATGAAACATAACAAATATTATTAGAATATTCTTGTGTTTCTAGAGAAAAATGCAAAGAATTACAAAAATGCCATCATTTAACAGAAATAACGAAAATACCCTTGCTATGTAAAGGAAATTACCAAACTACCCTTGCTTTATTAGTAAATGACAAAGATACCCTTACTCTGTAAATAGAATTACAAGAATACCATTGTCATTGTATAATTACAAAAGTATCCTTGTCTTAGTTAAAGAAATTACTACAATGACAATTACAACAATGCCATTGCACAAATCCCTAGATTTGTCTTTAGGCAAGAATGAATCTAAGCCATTGGATTAAGATGACAATACAATAATTCAACCACATACGTCATACACATTCTTAATCACATACATGCACATAGATAATCTCATGCTAAAAAAATTAAAAACACTTATTAAAGCATAAGAACACATGATATAAATCTATGATGCATACATTAAAGGTTAGAAAATTTCCATTAACATTTTTGCATAAAACATGGAACATGATTTCATAAAACTAGGCCAACATGTTTCCATAAAACATGGAGTGTTTTCATCCAAAGTTTGGCCAACATGTTTCCATAAAACATGGAGTGTTTTCATCCAAAGTTTGGCCAACATGTTTCCATAAATCATGCTCCAAGAATTAATTCTCTAAATGTTTCTTGTCTTGATCCTTCCACTATAAATACTCTTCAAACTCTTTTCCATTCCTTACATTTCCAAAACACAAAGAGGCCTTACACGCTTTGCAAGAGATACATTCTCTAGCTCTTGTAAAATACATACACTTTTACTAGTTTCCATGCCTTAGAAACTCCCTAAGTGCTCTTTCTTTCTTATATTTTCTCTACCATTCTTCTTATGTTCTCCTCTTCAAAGATGTCTCTTAACCCTCTAAACCTTATTTTAAACACTTAAATTCTAAACTCAAACCTTCACTAGCTCTCATAAGAGTTACAATCTTTAACTCTGGTGAGAAATATTTTCTTAAGCACTCAAGTTCTAGAGCCAAGATTCAAGGAGGGTCATCTACTCCAAGGACTCTTGCTTAAGCCCAAGAAAGAAGAGAAGGACTATTTTTAGACCCTACATAAGAGGTAGGAGTTTCTTCTTTATTTGTTCAAGCATTATTGGCTTCTAACCATGGATAGAATGCCTCAACCTTGAGTTATTGTCAAAAGTTTTGAATGATTATTTGTAAAATATATTTTTAGATAGCACAATATATTCCATTATGTTCTTAGCACTTCTATGATGCTATCATACTCAAATATAACATAAAATGATAGTATGTGAAACTTGATTTTTAATAAAAATTACTAAAGACATAAAAATGGTAGGTGCTGGAATTTCAGGTTGATTCTGGCAGCAGGCACTTCGAAATGTAATGATCATAAAATATGAAGTATCCCGAAATAAAAATATTTTTATCATAAACTAGACTCATTATAGAAGACTCTCCAAAAAGAATCACCCAAAACGGAGTTCTCTAGCTCAAGATATAAATTTTCAAAGCTAAGGCAAAACTGAAACTCTACATATGACCTTGCAGTAGTAAAATAAGTGTAACTCACTATATAAAAATCCAAATGGACTGATTTCAACTCCTTAGGAAAGCTAACACATAGAGAAACACATCTATGTATGTTATACATAATGCTTTGCACCACGTAAATATAGGATGAGAAATAAATTTTCAGGACACTGTCTTTGTGAGAGTGTAGTTTGGAGCAGTTCTGGCTAAGGAAAGACTTGGTATTTAAGTGTGTCCATTGTGACCCACCTCTCTTTCTGGGAACCCTCCTGTGCACAGATTACAGTTGAAGGAATCTAAAACTACCTTTTCTAGGCTGAGATAACAAGTATATAGAGAGCTACAAACTTTTTCTTCTAAAAGATGTTAGAAATCGAAATAAAAGATTGAAGTCTTGCAAGAAAACGTAAATATTTAAGTAGTAATAATTGTCGAGAGGAAATATATATATATATATATATATATATATATATATATATATATATATATATATAAGTCATAGGGGAGCTTTAAAATATGTAAAGAACATTTAATAATATTTTAAAGTGCATTAATGTATTACTAAAAATTAAGTGTACAAAGAAGACTAAGAGAATCTATATGAGATCTTATATAAGTCTATCCACTAAATACCTGCTTAACATGAATACTATTTTTATTTACCATGAGACTTAGTATGAAATGTCTACTACTTGATATAAGATTGTGTATGAAATGTTTCTATGATATCCAAGCTGATATATAGTATTATGAATATATATTGATGAGTTATGAAATGATAAGAATGGATGATTGATTGTACCATGATCTATTTATGATTGCATGATTATTATTCTTACTCAATGAGAATAAACTAAAGCCTGAAAAAGTAGCAATGATAGTCTGGAAAAGTGGACTTGAGCTAAGCTCACGGCTTAACCCCCTAAAACCGTTGAGATCACGCCAACGGAAAGAAAACCAAAAGGTTGTGGCGACGGCCACGGTATGAGCTCATTACCCTTTTAGGGTGGTCTAAGGCATTGATGTATTCATCCCGTGAGTAATTATGAGACATGTCAATAAAAGAGAATAAAGTGTCATGCATGAATACTACTAGTAGAAATGCTTGTATGATTACAAAAAAAAAGAGATGCATGAAATCATTAAGTAATGTGTTGACTTGTAATTGATGAGTTAAGTTAGATATGTATGACTCTGCTAATAAGAATAGTTTAAAAGTAACTCTACCTCGGCTAATCACGTTTGCGAAAATCTTGATAAATGAACCTTTACCTGTCCATCACTTTGTAAATAAACCCGAGGTGGCTGGAGTGACAACGATGACACGATCGATACCAAGTTGAAATTCCTACTGAGAAATCCAGCATTTCTCACTCCTATGTATGTTCCGTTGTCACCACCAGATACTGATGGATCCCAACTATTCGAGAAGGGGGAAGTCTCGCTTCCCTGAGTCAAGATGCACGGAGTCTGGGGAGCTAGGGAGAATGACCACTACTAGCCTAGCCTCATATTAGACATCTGATAGGCTAAGAACCACTGCCACCACCTCTGTAGTTATCTATGCTAGAAATTTTCACTTCTCCACTGTTGCTATTCGTATGCTGTACTTTCTTCTATGTACTATTTATTAGAAGTACAAAAAGCCAGTACTGTATTTACCCATGTAGGTGCTACTCTGTAAACTCATGTTGGTAACAATGTATAATTATTCCATGTTATGTTAAGTATTCTAAATTTCTACAATGATATTATCGTCAAGAACTTCAATTTTAGAAATTATATTATATCGAAACTATGGCGCACATACCATTCATATTACAGGCTTAGTTTTTAAAAGTAGATTCGTATAAAAAAAAAAAAATTACCCTTATCTTCTTATCATTAATTTAAAAATAAAATTGATTAAAGAATATAGGTAACAGCTAATAGAGTCCGGGTCTATTAGGGTGTTACAGTAAGACTTTAAGTATTTTTCGCTGAACATTTCTTTTGGCCTCAAATGAAAAAGCAAGTAGAAAAAATTGTGGTAATTGTATCACTTGTAACATCCTAATTTTTAACCCAATACTCTAGAACATACTTAGGTTAAACATTAGTCTGTTACTTCATAGTTCTCAATTTTACTTAGAAATACTTAGCGGAAAATACGGGTAAATTTTTTTTTGAAATACAAAGTGAGAGCCGCGTGATGCGATATAACATGTAACGGACAAAACATGCATCTCATATCGTCATGGCATAAGGCACAGAAAGGCACATAATGGGAAACACTGAATATCACTTATAAGTGTGGGACTTAATTTAGTACAAGGGAATACATGAAAGAAAATGCCACATAAACATGAACATAAACTACTCCCCTACCCGAGTGCATCTAATGGGATAACCTCAAATCAAAAGAAGGTTTATCCCCATCTAAGTGGTGTGTGCTCTAACCCGGGCCATCCACAGCCTCCTACTAGTGACTATCCCTCGAGCGTGGCATGTAACCAGGAAACTGAGCAAGCTCCTCCGGCGTGAATAGGCGGGACGGGGCTCGGAAGTGACCTCCACAGCGTGGCCTCATCTCCGGTCGTCGTGCAAGCCTCGGCTGAGTCACGGAGGGCTCGCTACCCTCCCCAAGGTCCATGGGTATGGTAGGAGGGTACCTGGGTTGCCGAATCCTCGGAAGGATTCGTCTCCAAAAAAGACGATGGGCAACGGGGCACATACTGGGGGTAGTCTCGAGCGGCGGACGTGGACGGTGGAGTATGGCGAAGCCTCTCCTCTCGGGGTCGTGTGCGCTCGAACACCAGGTCATCACCAAAAGGTGAGACGGGTGAGAAACGATGGGAATGTACAGGGGGAGTGAAGGGTCGACCCATGAACATGAATACTCTAACCGTGCATCGACCCACAAAATGGAACAACCCGTGGTCCGGGTCATGGTGCACCTCCCATGTCGGCGTGTCCACGAACACTATGAACGTCGCCATCTGAATACGTGACGGAAAGAAAGAGATAGAGGGAGTGAGAATCTTGCTAAAGAATCTCAGTAGGGCCTCCTACTACCTAGGTGTCATCATTTACGTCCTCAGGAACCTTGGGTTTAATTATACAAAATGACTGAACATGCATTAAGTCCATTTTTAAGTTCCAAATCATAGCTTAGCCAAGGTCCATTCATTTTAGGATGATCTTAATGTCATGAATGCAGCATAATAGAGAATATATACATGGCGCTACCTAATGCACATACATAAATCATATCGTCAAGCATCATCATACTTAGTGGCATAAAGTGGCAATAGAAACATTCATATGAGACAAACTTACTGACATAATCATAATCATGAAACTTCTCTTCCTCATGGGCCGCCCTAAAAGACAAGCGCTCTGGGGGTGCTCGGCCGAACCTGTGTCACCCAGAACGTGTCACATCTCTAGGTTATGAGCTCATACCTTAACTAGTCGTCACAGTAGTTGGTCTATCCCAATTCATTACGGCTTCTACCTTACTAGGATCAACGGCTATTCCTCCTTTTGACACAACGTGCCCTAAAAACTTAACCTCCTCCAACCAAAATTCACACTTAGAAAGTTTTACATACAGCCTTTTCTCCTTCAAAATCTCCAAAACTATCCTTAAATGACGCTCATGCTCCTCGTGGGTCTTCGAATAGATGAGTATATCATCTATGAAAACGACCACGAATTGATCTAAATAGGGTCTAAAGATCCTATTCATGTAATCCATAAATATTGCAGGAGCATTTGTCAATCCAAAAGACATCACCGCGAACTCAAAGTGTCCATACCGAGTTCTAAAGGCGGTCTTTGGTATATCTTGATCTCTCACCCTAATTTGGTGGTATCCTGACATTAGATCGATCTTGGAAAATACTACCGATCCTCTCAATTGGTCCATAAGATCGTCTATCCTAGGCAAAGGGTACTTGTTTTTCATCGTTACACGGTTCAATTGCCTATAATCTATACACAACCTCATGCTCCCGTCCTTCTTCTTCACAAACAAGACCAGGGCTCCCCACGGTGAAGCACTAGGTCTTATAAAGCTCTTCTCTAAAAGTTCCTCAAGTTGGGTTTTAAGCTCGGCTAGCTCTAGGGGTGACATTCTATAGGGGGCAATGGAGATTGGTCCCGCTCCAGGAACCAACTTAATGGAGAACTCCACTTCTCTCTCGGGAGGGAACTCGGGTATATCTTCCGAAAACACCTCGGGATAGTCTCTTACTACAGGTATACCCTCTAGGTTCTGCTCAAAGTCTACCTCGCTAGCGGCTAGGAGAACATACCCCTTAGTCTTTTTCCCACTATAGTGGACCTCTACGGCATTGAGATAGAGTCTCAAAGGTTGACTTATTTCACTAGGGGGAGAAGGAAAGACAACTGTTTTGGTGTCACAGTCTAACATTACATGGTTGGCGTGAAGCCAATCCATGCCAAGAACTACTCCTATACCTTTCATGGGTAAACAAATTAAATCCATAACATATGATATATTTTCTGTGGTGAGGTGACAGTTTAGACAACAATAACAAGTATTCACAGGATGATTTGTGGGGGTAGAGACAACAAGATCAAAAGGAAGTTTGGAAGTTTTCAAATTTAGAGCCTCGACACTAGCATATCAAATAAAAGAATGTGTTGCACCAGAGTCATAAAGTACAGTTAAGGTCCTACCATCTATTTCGTACTTACCTTCTATGAGACCATTGGATGTGTCCGCTTCGTCTACATTGAGGGTAAAGACCCTCCCGTGGTGTTGTGGCCGGGGATTCTGGCTTGCTGGCCTCCCATTGGTGCAGTTGTTGGCGTAGTGGCCAGGCTTTCCACATCGAAAGCAGACATTTTGCCCCGCCAGGCAGGGACGGTTGCCATGATCCTTCCCGCACTGGGGGCACAGTACGGCTGGGGTAGCTCGGGTGAAGGTGACGGGGGTTCCTTGAGGTGCCTTGTTCTTAGCCCCACTTGATCCTCCTTGGTTGTTTCGCGGGCCGCCTTACCCTCCTTGTCGATTGTTGTTGTTGTTGTTGTTGTTGTTGCCGTTGTTGTTATTCTGGAATTGTGGTCAGTGTGGTTGCTTGGGTTGTTGGTGGAAGTGGGTTCTTTGTTGTTGTTGTTGTGGTTTGAACTGGTTGATTTGGTAGGGATTATAGTGATTTCGAGATTAGTTTGGATATTGGGGCTTGAATTTTGGGGCTTGAGGTGCTAGCCCCTTGTTCCGTGCTACCCTTGCAGCATTGATTTTCTTCTGTCCTTCTTCACTTGTTGACTAGGGTTGGGAAGTCCCTAATCTCCATGTGTGCCACAGCATAGTTGAGCTCCGCCATTAGTCCGGCCTCATATTTGACGCACTTCCACACCTTATCGGGGTTTCCTTGAAACACCCAAGAGAACTTGATTAGTTCCTCGAATTTCGCCATGTACTGGGTGACAATAGACCCCCCTTAGGTCAGTTGCATAAACTCAATGTCCTTTGCGTTCCTCACAGACTCCGGGAAGTACTTCTCGTAGAAGTAAGTCTTGAACAGCTCCCAGTTGATAGCAGTGCCCGAAGCCTCAAGCAGTCTTCGGGTGCCGACCCACTAGAATTCGGCGTCGGACTACATCATGTATGCGGCAAACGTGACCTTTTGCTCCTCCGAGCAAGCTACCACGGAGTAGATCTTCTCCATATTCTTGATCCACTCATAAGATTTGTCGGGGTCCATGGCTCCTCGGAAGATTGGTGGGTTCGCCTTGCGAAACTCACCAAACCTTGCTTGTTCCACCATCTCAGCAGTAGGGGGAACACGTCTTGCATCCCCTTGTTGATCCATCCTCTCGAACATTCGTTCCATGGCCCTAGCCATGTCACAAACAGTAGCAGCAGTAGCATCGTTTTGGTCCCCCTCGGTCGGGGTCCTAGGTTGTCTCCTTGGTGCCATTGGTTCCTAAACACATTAGACAATAAACACTGAGGTGATCAGGCTCAATATTCCATGTAAGATGAGCTAGTTACCATGGCGCACACAAGTAGACAAGGGTCATGCACTTCTACCCTATAGCTTATCTCTAACTAAGCACTACGCATGACATAGCTATTGTACTACGCTTTAGAAAGCATAGTCAGTCCAATCCTCAAGCTCCATGAGAATCGAACTGCTCTGATACCATAATGTAACATCCTAATTTTTAACCCAATACTCTAGAACATACTTAGGTTAAACATTAGTCTGTTACTTCATAGTTCTCAATTTTACTTAGAAATACTTAGCGGAAAATACGGGTAAATTTTTTTATGAAATACAAAGTGAGAGCCACGTGATGCGATATAACATGTAACAGACAAAACATGCATCTCATATCGTCATGGCATAAGGCACAGAAAGGCACATCATGGGAAACACTGAATATCACCTCATATATATATATATATATATATAACTTGCCCACTTATAAGTGTGGGACTTAATTTAGTATAAGGGAATACATGAAAGAAAATGCCACATAAACATGAACATAAACTACTCCCCTACCCGAATGCATCTAATGGGATAACCTCAAATCAAAAGAAGGTTTATCCCCATCTAAGTGGTGTGTGCTCTAACCCGGGCCATCCACATCCTCCTACTGGCGACTATCCCTCGAGCGTGGCACGTAACCAGGAAACTGAGCAAGCTCCTCCGGCGTGAATAGGCGGGACGGGGCTCGGAAGTGGCCTCCACGGCGTGGCCTCATCTCCGGTCATCGTGCAAGCCTCGGCTGAGTCACGGAGGGCTCGCTACCCTCCCAAGGTCCATGGGTATGGTGGGGGAAGATCCCTCGGAGGGTACCTGGGTTGCTGAATCCTCGGAAGGATCCGTCTCCGAAAAAGACGACGGGCAACGGGGCACATACTGGGGGTAGCCTTGAGTGGCGGACGTGGACGGTGGAGTACGGCGAAGCCTCTCCTCTTGGGGTCGTGCGTGCTCGAACACCAGGTCATCGCCAAAAGGTGAGACGGGGGAGAAACGATGGGAATGTACAGGGGGAGTGAAGGGTCGACCCATGAACATGAATACTCTAACCGTGCATCGACCCACAAAATGGAACGACCCGTGGTCCAGGTCATGGTGCACCTCCCATGTCGGCGTGTCCACGAACACTACGAACATCGCCATCTAAAGACGTGACAGAAAGAAAGAGATAGAGGGAGTGAGAATCTTGCTAAAGAATCTTAATAGGGCCTCCTAATACCTAGGTGTCATCATCTACGTCCTCAGGAACCTTGGGTTTAATTATACAAAATGACTGAACATGCATTAAGTCCATTTTTAAGTTCCAAATCATAGCTTAGCCAAGGTCCATTCATTTTAGGATGATCTTAATGTCATGAATGCAGCATAATAAAGAATGTATACATGGCGCTACCTAATGCACATACATAAATCATATCGTCAAGCATCATCATACTTAGTGGCATAAAGTGGCAATAGAAACATTCATATGGGACAAACTTAGTGACATAATCATAATCATGAAGCTTCTCTTCCTCATGGGCAGCCCTAAAAGACAAGCGCTCTGGGGGTGCTCGGTCGAACCGGTGTCACCCAGAACGTGTCACATCTCTAGGTTATGAGCTCATACCTTAACTAGTCGTCACTAGTTCTTACTTACCACTTAACGATAAGCGTATCATAAATCATAAATCCCGACTATCTGAGTACGGGTTAGGGGGCAATTCTCTTAGGGGTGCTCGGCCGAACCGGTGTCACCTAAGAGTATAAATTGGTACCGATGTCACCTAAGAGTATAAATTGGTACCGATGTCACATGAGTTCTATGGAGGTGCTCGGCCGAACCGGTGTCATCCTAGAACCCATCTTAGTACCTTAATTTTCAAAATCTCTTCAAGTCCCCAAATTTGTCGGAAATTCGGCGGCACGATGGCATTACGCCGAATTCCTTCCAAATTTGCTTTTATGCCACATAAACATATATCCTCATGAATTCCTCATATGAATAACATCATCATCATTTACATAACACATGCATCATCATAGAATATTCAAACGCTTACCCTTACGGTAGCTTATGCTTTGACCCTTACGGTAGCTTATGCTTTGACCCTTACGGGTCTTAATCTTGAGATATAGTTCTCTAACATCCGTCGTTCATATGTTATGCACCTAATGGCTCATAATAAATCATCATTCCTAATCCTCATGTTCATACTCAAATCTGAAAAGCATAGGGCAGAATTTCTGTCTTGTGGTTATGGGGTTCTAGAACTTACGTTTTAGACCCTTTCTCGGTTCCGTCTTCGCCTAAGGTACTATAAATTAAATCTAAATCAATTATGAGACATTCCTATGCTTAAGGACTAATTATTAATCATGTTTATCATGTTGTAAGGGTGCTGGACAGAATCCAGAAAATTAAATGTTCTAAGAGTTCTAAACTTGCACTTTTACGCTTTTCTAGTGACTAGTTTCCCTCTAGGTGCTAGAATTCAATTCTAATCCAAATGTTACCAAGTTTTTCATGTCTAAACAATCCTAATCTGATTGTGCTCCCATTAAAACAGTTTGGATAAGTTCCAGAAACAAATGGGTCAAAACTATGTCAAATTCTAGCTTTACGGTATTTTTAGTTAGCTAGTTTCTTACCTATTATGCATAGAATCATTTCTACATCATCATATGATATTTTCACACATCAAAACATCACCATACAGCATCACACTCATCATGATAGAACCGAAATCATGTAGCTTCAGTAAGAGAATTAAATTGACATTTCGAGGTACATAAGTTAACTAGTTTCTCTTGGAATCAAATTAGAATTTCTAAAACTCTTTGCAAATCATTTTAATTCATCAAGAGGCTAAGAGAAGCCTTAGGTCAGTGACCAAAATATATTTCATCTTCTAAAAGGGAATAAAGTCATATCTCATGATAACATAACCTTGTAAAGATTTGTAAAGCTTTAAGAAAAACTTAGAACATAGACTATTAGTCCTTATAGCTAGATGAAAACTCATTGCAAGTCCATCATCACTACTTGGCCGAAAACATGCATTCAAGGAATGCATTCACATTAAACTTTAACTTGAAATGAAATGGGCAAGTCTTTGAGCTCTAGGTTCTTAAGCTATGACATAAAATAAATGTGCTCATGCTTTTCATTTTTAATCTTGCTTACAAAATAAAGTGATGACTTAACATAAATATGCAAGGCATAAACTTAAACGTGCAAGCTTGAAAGTAAGTATGCTAGGTTCAATTCTTTATTTTAGTGCTCTTGGCCCAACAACAATCGACTTTAAGGCCGAAATAGAAAGGCATTCGAGAAATTAATTAGGTAATAATGCAAGTTCAATTCTTTATTTTAGTGCTCTAGGCCCAGCAATAATCGACTTTAAGGCCGAAATAGAAGGGCTTTGAGAATTAAATTAAGTGATGATGCAAGTTCCATTTTAATCTTTATGTTCTTAGGTGATAGCTTGAAAGTAAAGGTGCATAGCAAGAATGTAAATATAAATGCAAGAATAAAATAAATTATGCAAGTTCATTTTATCTTTCTAGAGCTCGTAACAAGACTTTAAAGGAACTTAAACCTTAACCCAAACTCATCAAACCAAGATCAAGTAAAGTCTAGAGTTCTTAGAACTCAACATGATATTTTTAAGAATCAAACCATGAAACTTAGAAAAAGAAAGGAAAAGGGCCGAAACTTCAAGAGGGAAAAAGGAACATTTTAAAACTCTAGGGTCCATGATCTTGATGATATATTAACACCACCATCATGAGACCTCTTCCTTGAGTCCTTAAAACCATTTGAAACATCACCAAAGATAGAGTTCTCAAGAGTTCAAGAAAGGAAGAACTAGAAACATTTTTGCTCAAGAACAAAGATCAAGCTCTAGAGTTTGTTTCAAGTGATGAACATCATCAAGCTCTCATTTCTTTGAACTTCAAGGCCCATGGCCGAAAATGAGAAAGAAAAAGGAGAAGAAAAGAAGTTCTAAAAAGAACCAAGAGAAACTATGAACATAAAGCTAGAACAAGAACTTTAAAGAAAAGAATACATGAAAGGAAATCCCTACTTGGTGTGATGATCTTGAAGATGGAAGAAGAAGATGAAGAAGATGAAGAACACTAGAACTTTGAGAGAAAAAGAAAAGCTTGAGTGCTCCTAAACTTAGCAAATGATCTAAAAGTGGTGCAAGCTTCCCAAGGCCATCTATTTATAGAGAAATGAAGCAAATGGAGGGTGTGAATGGTGATGAAGGCTTCGGCCATGACGAGTGCAGAATGGGAGAGAAAATATCTCTTACAAGGCATGGTTCAAAGCATGGTTGGAAGCATGGCCAAGCATGGGCTCAAGTATGGTGCAAGCATGGGTTAAGCATGGTTCTTTGAGTGAGAAAATAATTTAACATGTGGTCAAAGGGGATGAGGTCTGGCCGAAATGCATCAGCCCATGTGGGGTTGTGTTTGCATTTTAATTGTGGTTTTAGAGTTGTGTTTAGGTGTATCTTTGATTATGCTTAAGGTTAGGAATTTGTAAGAAAATGTTTAGGTGAGGAAATAGGTAATTAAGGTTGGTAAGACATAATTAGAGAGTGTTCTTGCATCATTAGTGAGTTATAAATTCATTTTAGTGTATAAACAATTCTAGACACAATTCCTTGATTTAAGGAATTGGAGAGAGAAAACACTATTCAAGATTCCAAGACTAGGAATCTTGAGTTCTAAAATGGGATTTAAGTTTAATCTAAGCAATTTTAGGTTCTAATTAACTTTAATAAATTATTTTTACTCTAGATTAATTAGGGAAATTAATTAATCTTCGTTTAGAGCCTAATATTGCTTAGGTTTGCTTAATTACGTCATTAGGCGTAAAAACACTATTCTAGGGGCAAAATCGTAATTTGCACAAAATTGCCTGGGACCCCCGGGACTTGATCAGAGACCTCTAGACACATGAAAACGTGTTTTTAAACCTCTGGGGAAAGTTTCGGGCTCAAATGGCACTTCTACCCGCGTAAAAACGCTATAGGGGTATTTTGGTCATTTCAACCCGAAACTGCGGAAAACGTGATTTTCGCTTCCGGAAGCATTCAAAGGCCATTCAATCCCCTTCAAACATTGAGTTGACCCTTCGAGGACGACCGAGTTGGTTACCCTCGAATTCGGGTCAGGAAATGACCTCAGGGGCATTTTGGTCATTTCCCTCAGACAGAAAAATCGGGGTGTTACATCACTTGTAAAAAGGCCAAATCCAAGGTCGTGCCTCATGGGTTGTATACTCCATTGCTTATTCCTGATTCCCCTTGGACCGATTTATCTATGGACTTTGTATTAGGCTTGCCTCGGACCAAGAGGGGCAAAGATTCTATTTTTGTTGTTGTGGACAGCTTTTCAAAAATGGCACACTTCATAGCTTGCCACAAAACGGATGATGCCACTTAAATTGCTGAATTATTTTTCAAAGAAGTGGTGAGATTGCATGGCATGCCAAGAAGCATTGTCTCTGACTGTGACACCAAATTCTTAAGTCACTTTTGGAGGACCTTATGGAACAAGTTAGGAACCAAGCTCCTTTTCTCTACAACTTGTCATCCACAAACTGATGGACAAACTGAGGTAGTGAATAGAGCTCTCTCAACCTTGTTAAGGGCTGTGATTAGTAAGAATCTAAAATCTTGGGAAGAATGTTTGCCTCATGTCGAATTTGCTTACAATAGGGCAACACACTCCACTACTAATCACTCTCCTTTTGAAGTGGTCTATGGTTTCAATCCTTTGACTCCATTAGATTTAATTCCTTTACCAATAAAAGAGCAAGGTAATCTAGATGGCAAAAAGAAGGCCGAATTTGTCCAACAACTCCATGAGAAAGTGAGACAACAAATTGAGAAGAAGACATGGCAGTATGCTCATCAAGCCAACAAAGGGCGTAAGAAGGTGACTTTTGAACCAGGAGATTGGGTTTGGCTTCATATAAGGAAGGAAAGGTTTCCAGCTCAAAGACATTCCAAATTGTAACCAAGAGGTGATGGTCCTTTCCAAGTGATCGGGAAGATAAATGATAATGCCTACAAACTTGATCTTCCAGGTGAGTACCAAGTTAGTGCTACTTTCAATGTGACTGATTTGTCTTTGTTTGATGCAGACGATAAGCTTGATTTGAGGACGAATCCTTTTCAAGAGGGAGGGAATGATGAGAATTCAACTAAGACTAACAAAGTTCAAGATCAATTACAACATATGGATGGACCAATGACTAGAGCTAGAGTAAAAAGGCTAAAAGAAGCTTTGTAAGGCCTAGTCATGGAAGCAAAGACCAAGAGCAATCAGATTGAGCATGAGACGCCAAATTGGACCAATCTTATTCAGTTCGATGAATACCTAAGTCCAACATGAAGAAGTCACTTGAAGACCCAAAGAATAAGCCCAATTCACATGATCAAGATGCAAACAGATTGGGCTGGAATAATTAGTGCAATTTGTCTTATTTTCTTTTAATTTTCGTGCACCTTTTAATGTCTTTCAATTCAGATGCCTTTTACTTGTTTTCAAGTCAGTTTTAAGAGTTCCTAGGCCAATATAATAGGTAATGGAAGTGATAATGGAACTTTAATACTTAGTGGGAATGATAGTGGGACTTTAATGCTTAGTGGGAATGATAGTGGCTGCAACACAATGCTAGGCTTATGGAGTAGGACTTCAATACAGGTTATAAATAGGAACTTAATGTAATACACAAATCAGATTATGAATTACATTTCTTGAGTTTTCTTTCCTAGTGAGAACTTCCCTTTGTTCTTGGGCAAAGAACTAAATCTGATCTTATCAAGGTAACTTGTGGTGATCAAAACAAGACTTATCACTCACCTTCTCATCTTCTCTTGAGTGTGCCGTCTATATCCTTCTGAAACACAAACAAACTCAATTACATATCTTTAGCCTCTAACCTGAAAGTGCAAGGTGATCCTGGTTTATTCTAGTTACTGATTCAAGCCTCTCAACTCTAATGAATCATATCAGAAGGTCTCCTCGAAGCTCCAAGGCAGATCCTGCGTAATTCTGCAAAACCTGTATAAAATGCGTGAAAGTGCCATGTGTGGTTGTTGATTGTCATAGCAAGACAATAAGGTTTGATGTTCCAAGAGATATGCCAAGGGAGTTTAAGGGCACAAGGTGTACGGCACCAGCAAGCTTGATATCAACTATGAGTAAACTAAGGTTGATGGATAAAGGGAGATGCAGGTTCCTAACTTCAATTATGAATGTAGATGCAGAGATGCTAGGTTTGGATGTGGTTTTGGTGGCTTGTGAGTTTCCAGATGACTTGCCGGGGGTGCCACCAAAAAAGGAAGTCAAATTTAGGATAGAGCTTGAGTAGGGAGTGAGGCAGATCTCTATGCTCCCATTCGCATAGCTCTAGCCGAGTTAAGGGTGTTGAAGGAGTAGTTACAAGAGCTATTGGGTGAGAGGTTTATCTAGTTGAGTACCTCACCTTAGGGTGCTGCAATGCTGTTTATCAAGAAAAAAGATGGTTCAATAAAGATGTGTATAGATTATAGGTAGCTGAACAATGTGACAATCAAGAACCATTACCCCTTGCCTTACATTGACAACATGTTCGATCAACTTTTGGGGTGGACATGTTCTTCCAAAATTGACCTTTGATCCAACTATCATTAGTTGATGATTAGGGAAGAATACATACCCAAGATGAACAAGATGTTCTTACTGATGTCATTTGCAGGTTGACCAATGCCCTAACAACCTTCCTGGATTTGATGAACATGGCGTTCAAGCCCTTTTCTGAATCACTTTGTGATTGTCTTTATTACAACATCTGACTATGTTATAATAATAAGGAGCAGCACAAGCATTTGAGGATAGTTTTGTAGACACCAAGAGAGAATCAGTTGTAAGCCAAATACTCAAGGTGATTTTCCTTGGGTATATAGTGTCCAAGAATAGTATCCTGGTGCATCGAAAAAAGATGGAAGTTATTTAGTAATGGCCTAGACCATCAATAGTTTTCTTAGGGTTGGCAAGATACTAAAGGAGGTTTGTTCAGAACTTCCCAAAGATTGTAGTAACATTGATCAAGTTAACGCAGAAAAATGTCATATTTCAGTGGACAGATGTGTAAGTTGAAAATAGCACAAGAAGGGGGGTTGAATCTTGCTTTTAATTGCTTTAAAGATTTTGAAAAACTTAAACCAAGTCTATCAAGTTTACACTTGAAGGTAGCAAAAATCTTTGTTAGTCAGATTCAGAAAGTTACTTTCTAAACTAAGTGAAAACACAGAAATTATTTGAAAATAATGTTTTTCAGAGACATATAGCTCAGTTAGACAAAAATACTGAAAATAAAAGAGGTGTGAAAAGATAGAGAGATGATACACAGTGATTTTATACTAGTTTGGCTAATCCTATTTGCATTCAATTCTTAACAACCTATTGAGTTCCATTAAATCCCTTTCTCAAACTAGAGAAAGAAGGATAGTCTTTGTATAGCCTTCTCAAGCTATTCCCCATGACCAGTAGTTCCAATTTACAATTACTTCCAAGTAGTCTTTAGCTAGCCTCTCTAAGCTAACGTTACAATGATCATTAATGGATCAGGGTATAATGATTTGGTTTAAGGTTGGTTCTCTCTAGCAAATGAACACTCACTACAATAAAAGAGATAAATTATGGCGATTTTTTTTTTAGTAAATTGTGGGGGTTATAACCGCCATTTTTTTTTTCCAATAATAGTGATTCAAGGAATCACTGTAATTACCAATGTTATTCGGTAAATTACGACAGTTATAAGCTACTGCAATCACAATCACCCCGTTTAACCGCTATAATTCTCTGGTGAATTATGACAGTTTCAAACTACCACAATTTTCAAAGTATTTTAAAAATATAAATTATGGCGGCTTGAAACCGCTGTAATATGCTACAAAATATTTTGAAAAGACTATTTATTACAAGAATTTTAAACCAGCCTAATTGAAGCACCAATTTTAAAAAAATAAGTTCCAATAATCATGCAAAATAGTTTAATAAAATCAGCTTCAATTTCAAGGCAAAGATACTAATCTAGCATCTTGATGTCAATTATGCTACATAATTAACATTAACTCTTAAATTTGGTAAAAACTTTACCTGCCAATATTTGATGTCCATGCAACTCTATATATCTAATCCTCCTTATTCTCAAGCAATGCTAATTCTATTACTGGAAATCATATCATTCACTTCTTTTCCTGAACAAAGAACATGACTGGATAATACATTTGCAAGCAATTTAACTATATGGATTTTCTGCTGCGTCTCGTTATTCATTCAACTGTGACAAAATATTGCGCTTTTCAAAATTCATAATAACCAGATATTTATTGATGAGTATTGATTGGAGCACATTAGTTGGAACATTGCAGATAATTCAATCTGTCACACACACTGCAGGATAAGAATAATGCCATATTGAGACCCAGGCTTGTGATTCATAATTAGTAGCAATGAAAAAAAAAAACTGATACAATGTTAAAAGTTGCAATAAAGCATGTTAAAACCAACACACTGACACCACAGATAAGAAGATGAAAAATTGAAATATTAACTCAAGAAACCAAGCTAAACCTCCACCAAGGAAGATCATATCAATTTCAAATCATTAATGTAGGTTTCCATCAAAACCTCTATCAATGTATTTATGACTGTATGTGAACTAAAGGTGATAGTACTAAAACTACCAGATAAACGAAGCCAAAGGCAAAAAATTGAAAAACTGTGATGAGCTCAAATGTCCTGACATGAATGACTTTTTCTTTCGGCTAGGAAGAAGAAAGGCCAATTGAAACAGAGGAAACAACCATTTACTTACATGGAAAATGGAAAATGAATACAAGCCCAAAAATTTCCACCAGAAGGAGCCAACTCCTCCCCAGATGATAGCATTGATAACAGCCATAACGAACCCCATTTTGAACATATTAGGAAGGTCTACATAACCAGTTGTCAAAGAAGAAGAATTAAATCATATCAGCCACCAAATTCAAAAGGAATGGAAGAAAGTGACTAAACAAACACAACTAAATAATTGAATAGTGTAACGCCCCGTTTTTCTCTAAACTTTTAAATGATCAAAATGCCCCTGAGGTCATTTTTACCCGAAACACGAGGACGGCCGGCTTTGGCCATCCTCATAGGGTTCATATGTTATATGAAGGGGATTGTATGATTGTGAATGTCCAACGGAGCAGAAAAACCTCATTTCTGAGATTTCTGTGCACAAATGACCAAAATACCCCTAACTTGATTTAAGGCCGTTTTAAGTTTCGACTCCGACCAGGACTCGTCTCGGAGATCAAAAATGATGTTTTAAGGCATGAACCATGTTGGTCTAGGTCCTGGAGGTACCGGGCAACTTTTGGTAAAAATTACGATTTTACCCCTGCTTAGTGCATTTAAGCTTAACGAGTTATTTAACTCAAACCTAAGCAATATTAGACTCTAATGAAAGGTTAATTAATTTTCTTAATTAATCTAAAGCTAAAATAATTATTTAAGATTAATTAGAACCTAAAATTGCTTAGGGAAATTTGTAACTCAATTCTAATTCTTTCCTTTCTTTAAAGAAAAAGCAACTATGAATAGTATTTTCACTATTCACATTTCCTTTCCCAAAAATGCTTTCTCTTCCAAGAAAAGTTGTCATACATCAATCAAGGTTTTCAATTCATTTCTAAATTAAAAATATTTATGTCATTCAAATTCAAAAAGAATGAATTGTTTTTGTGGTCATTCAAGCTTTCAATCAAACTTTTCAAGACACTATGTCTTACACCACCTTACCTATGCTTTGGAAATTCAAAATTAGAAAATATTTTCTTCTTTTTTTGATATTGAATGCATGGTTCTTTCCACTCCTTTACAGCCCAAAATTTTATGATTTTATTCATTTAAAAGGTTTGGAAATAAGCTACATTGTTAGCCATACTTTAGGACATGCATAGCTAGACTTTTTACCATGCTTTGAATGACTAACACCATGCTTTGAACAAAGATATTTCCTCCCCCATGTGGCTGTAAACTGGCCGAATTCTTTCCCCCCAAAAGGCCACCATCATTTTACTTCTCTATAAATAGGTAGCTCAGGGAACTTGAAGCAACCTTGTTCATTTTACTAAAGCTTAGAGTTTAGAGTACTTTGAGGTTTTCTCTCAAGCTTCCAAGAGTTCTTCAAGCTCAAGTTCTTCTTCTTCTTTTCACAAACCACAAGGTAGGGAACCTTTCTAAATATGTTTTTCATTTCTATGTTGAATCTTGTTGGGAAATGATGAAAGGTGGAACCTCCATGTTGCTTCTTCATTTTTGGTTTCCTCCTTTTCTTTTCCTTTCATTTTCGGCTTTAAGGCCTTGAACATGATGGCTTGATGATGAGTGCTCTCTAGAGGTGACCATGAGTTCATCTCACATGAGGCCTCTATAGCTTGAGTTTTTTCTCAAAGAAAAGTTTCATCTTTTACAAGTTTAGTTGAACATGAGGTTATGTTTCTCTTGAATGTTTGAACTTCTCCTTTCTCCTTTAATGTTTCGGCCATGAGGGCCTAAACCCATGAGAAAAATGAAAGCTTGATGATGAGGTTGTCATGAGGGTGCTTGTCACTCAACAACCTCTAAAGCTTGAGTTTTCTTAAGAAAAGTTCATTATTTCCAAGTTTTACTCAAGAAATAGTTGTGTTTCTCTTGAACCTTTGAAAACTCCATCTCTTTTCTTTGAGGTTTCGGCCATGAAGGCCTTTGGAACTTGAAAAAAATGGCAGCTTGATGATGAGGGCTTCATGTTGATGTATGTCACATGAACAAAACTCTAGAGCTTGAACTTGGTTCCTAGACCAAGTATGTTTTCGGTTTTTTCCTTTATGTTACCATGAGTTTGGTTTTGATGGAAGTTTAAAGCATAGTAAAATACTCAATGATGAGGACTTGAGATGTTGGTGTTTGAATCATCAAGATCTTGGTCCCTAGAGTTCAAAAATGGTTTATTCTTCTTGATGAAGATTTGGCCATCTTCAAGTTTTTAAGGTCATGATTCATTTTAAGTATTCAAGCACTAGTAGTTTCCTTTTCTTGTGAGGATGAGGTTTGGGTTGGAACTATGTTCTTTTTAAAAGTCTTGCAAGAGCTCTAGACAAGATAAAAGTAACTTGCATTCACGTTTACTTTATGCTTTGCATAGCATGTTTATTTCGATGCTATCACTAAACCCCAAGATAAGGAATGAACTTGCATAATGCACGTTTAAATTCCAAGCTTCGCATTCCATGTTTATGTTTTAAGTCATCACTTAAGAACTTAAAGATGTAAAACGAGAGCTTGCATATCACCCAAAATAATCTCAAAGCCTTTCTATTTTGGCCTTAAAGTCGATTGTTGCTGGGCCTAGAGCACTAAAATAAAGAATGGAACTTGCATATTTACTTTGAGCCTTGCACATTTAATTTCAAGTTCTTGCATTTCATGTTTACTTTGAAGCTCTCACTTTACTCTCTAATGAAGAATAAAATGGAATGCATAGCACGTTTACTTTTATGCCATCACCTGAGACTAGAGCTCAAAGACTTGCCCATTTCATCTTGAGAAAAGTTAAATCAAGAAGGTATCTTCTTGAAATGCATTCGGCCATGTGATGATGAAAGCTCTAGGATGAGTTTTTCATTAGTTACAAGAGCCTATAGTTTATGTTTTAAGTTTTTCCTAAACATAAGTGACAATTGAAAGTATTTTTGAGTATGTTCTTATATTTAGAATTTCAACCATGAGTAAATTTAAAGAGTTGCTACCCTATGTATTTTATGAAAGTTCTTGACAAGTTAAATTGATTTCCAAGGTATTTTTGAAGTCCTAAAATTGTTCCAAGAGAAACTAGTTACCTATGTACATGAAAAAGAAGGTTTACACATGATTTGATGACTTACCAATTTCGGTTCTGCCATGATCATTTCCAGCACCTTACATTATGTTTTGGGTGGTCTAAATATGTTTGAATACCTTGCCAAGTATATGCTAATTGTTCTAGACATTTTAGAGCATGTTTGGTTACTTTAATTGCTTGAAATGTGAATTCTAGAACCCCATAGGCACAGAAAATATGAATTCTGTCCAGATTGATTAAACATCCATAGAATCACATTATATGATGTCTAGATCAGTGAGAGTGACTCATAATTGGCTTAGGTATTAATTGTTGCATCATAGAAAAAGTCGGATGTGAGAAAGGGTTTAAAACGCATCTTCTAGAACACCGTAATTCATCTAATACAGGCTTACTGCCAAGGCTGTCCAGCCATGATTAATTGGGTTTTAGGACTTGATAAATCATGGTAATGAGGTTAACCAATCCCTTAGAGGTATAAGAAAATAATTTGAAAGTTTGAGGTTACCCGATTTAGGGGTTTCTACCTTAAGGGATGATTATGTGCCTCTCATTTAATGATGAATTGATGTGTTAGCTCATGACGTATGTGGTGCCATGTGAACTATTACCCTTATGTGATGATTTGTAATCTCATGTTATTACTTCTTTAAAAGAACCTTAGAGATGCCGAAGTGGTAATTATGTGTTATGCATTAATTATGTGGCATCTTAAAGTAACATGTTAAACTTAGGGTGACTTAAAATATGAGAATGTAATCCTTTGAAACCACCAAACTAAGGGTGGGGACAATATAATTCTAGCCCCCTAAAGCCGTACTTAAAGTCGGGAAGTTGACTTATCCCAAGGGATAAAAGTCTAGATACTAGTGACGATTAGTGTGGTATGAGCTCATAGCCTAGAGATTTCTCAAAAGGGAGAAATATGAGGGCGGCCCCAGTTTAAGTGAAAGTTTTAATGTCACCTAAGTAACCAAGATAAGTCACCATGTGCCAAGTACCAAGTGATATGATTTATGTTCTATGATCCAAGTTATGTGATTTATGTTCTATGATCCAAGTTATATGATTTATGTTCTATGATCCAAGTTATGTGATTTATGTTCTATGATCCAAGTTGTATGATTTATATTCTATGATCCAAGTTATATGATTGAAGTCCCACAGTTTATTTCCCATGATCTATAAAAATACAAGTGATATGTTAAAAGGAACGGATCTCGGAGATTGAGACTTTAGAAAACTCATAATTGAACCGATATATGTCCATGGTTTTATAAATAACCCGAGATTCCTGGAGACATAGATGATGACACCTAGGATAGGAGGAGAACCCTACTGAGTTTCTTTAGTAAGAATCTCACTCCCTCTATCTCTCTCTTTCCATTACGTCTTCAGAGCGAGATGGCGACGTTCGTGTTGTTCGTTGACACACCCCGGTGGGAGGTCCACCATGACCCGGAGCATGGGTCATTCCATTTTGAGGGCCGATGTACTATGCGCATCTTCATGTTCTTGGGACGGCCGTTTGCACACCCCGTATATAGTTATCGCTTCTCCCCGACATCCCCCTATGGTGACCCCATGATCTTTGAGAGTGCACGGGCACGACATGAGAGGAACCTACGGACCCACTCTGCCGGTTCAGCTGACATACCGGAGT
This sequence comes from Dalbergia cochinchinensis, assembly GCA_031216125.1. NCBI lineage: Eukaryota > Viridiplantae > Streptophyta > Magnoliopsida > Fabales > Fabaceae > Dalbergia > Dalbergia cochinchinensis. The sequence goes on from CM062371.1 coordinate 31,072,114, forward strand.
ATGTGCCACTATCGCGGCACTCGGAAGAGGACCCTGTAGAGGACTCCCCCATGGACCATGAGGCTCTGCCCCCACTCCGCCTCGGCGACCGATGGGTAGCGAGGAGACAGTCACTCAGCGTCGGAGGGCTTCGGTGGCCGGACCACGACCCCGGTATGGACGACACGTTCAGTTACAGGGCATGTCTGCACTCGCTGAGCTCCGCCAGTGGATTGGCTACGTTCCTCCGTACTCGTGATTCTGCTGTAGAGATTGGAGAGTAGCCCTTAGTGCACGCACGACACGTAGTATGGATGAAACCTCTTTTGTGTTGAGGCTATCCACCTTAGGTTGCACGTGGGTAGGGATGTTTCTTTCTAGTCCATTTCCATGTATTCTGTATTTCCGTTGTATTCCTGTTTATTATGTACTTGAAGAGTCCTGCCCCGTAGGGTAGGCATATTATATATGAAGTATTTCAGTTGTGATGATGTTATGATTCGGAGCCACTTCTATGTTTATATTTCTGCACTTTATGATACCGACCCGGTAAGATACGCGCGGCTTCTATTTTAAGTAATGTTTTGAAAAAAATTGGCTCGTATTTTCGTTAAGATATTTTTCCAAGAAAAAAGAACCATGACAGTAAGTAATGACTAATATTTGGCCTAAGTACGTACTAGTAGTATTGGTCGAATATTAGGGTGTTACAAATAGCTCGAGAGAAAAACAACAAAAAGAAATGACATGATATTGTGGAGAGGGACAAACCTCCATAGTACACAGCTGCCTGACCACTACTACAGTGTGTTAATGCACCTAAAGCAAGTGCTGCCAGAACACCAGGAACACCAGCTGCCCTGTGAAATAAGGACCAGTAAAACTATGGGCGTGATTAACACTAGCAGATTTTGAAGCAAGCAATAAAGGTAAGACAAATCAACTACAAATTAAAGAGCAGGGATATGCCATCAAAGAGTATCGAAAAACCAATCTCAAATTCTTTCAATGAGGTGTGCAGGTTAAGGGGATTAGAAACATTACCATTAAGGGTGCGTGTGGTAGCAGGTTTAAATTTATATTCCCTGGAATACTATTCCCAGGAATGTTACTCCCAGGAATGTCATTCCAAGGTATAACATTTTTAGAATGTTTGGTAGAAGGATTAAGCTTCCAAGAATGTTATAAAATATATCTGGGAATTAACATTCTTGTGTTTGGTTGCCATTAATATTCCAGGGAATATTGTACAATTTTCCCAAAATACCTCTCATAATTTTAATGCCAAAAATAATAATTTCAACTAAAAAATTAACTACTCTAACTATAAATTAACCATTTCAGCTCAAAAATTAACTATTGTAACTAGAAATTAACAAATTTAACCCACAATTAACTATTTAAACTAATCTTTAACCATTTTTACACAAAATTAACAATTTTAACTAAAAATTAACTATTTTAACTAAAAAATTAACTATTCTAACTACAAATTAACTATTTTAACACTACAGTTAACTATTGTAACTAGAAAATTAAGAATTTCAACTAAAAAAATTAGTAATTTTAACTAAAAATTAACTTTTTTAACTTGAAATTAACAATTTTAACTCGAAAATTTACTATTTGAATTAAAAAATTAACTATTTTAGCACGAAAATTAACAATTTGAACTAAAAAAAAAAAAACCAATTTGAACTAAAAACCAACAATTTTAACTACAAAATTAACTATTCAAATTAAAACATAGCAATTTTAACTAAAAAAATTAACAATGCTAAATGTATGAATACCAATTCAAACACATAATCCATATAAATGTCAAATCTACTACTAAAGTCAAACCCACTATAAGAGCTACCAATTTATACAAAACGTTTTGATTCAATTCCCATAATTGTTCTAAAATAAGAAACTATGACTCATCAAGTACATCCAAAACCAAGTCTAGCCTATCTTTCGGTGCCAATGTGTAAAAATAGTCGGTCAGATATTTGTCCTTCGTAATGATTTTGCCAGCTCTAATCCTCTGTTGATTTGACAAGCCATCAATCTCCTTCATTAGCATAGTTATGTTCATTCTTCTTTCAACTCCCTCCTTCTCATGCTTGAAATAAGAAACAAGTTCAAGAATGTTATCCAACGATTTCTCATAAACATTCATTATCTTACTAATTGTTTCATTTAGTGCATCCATGGCATCAAAGCCTTTGTTTCCTCTCTTTCTTTTGTTCTTTTCTTGGGTAGGCGAAAAGCCCATAGCACCTGGAGCTATGGATTCATTTTTAGGAGCCTAAAATTTCAATTAACTCAACTTAGTCACTAACAAATTCACCGACAAACACTGATATTTGTATGGCTTGTAATAACTAGATCACACAAGCTAAAAAAATGTCATCTAAAGAATATAGTTCAAGCTATATACTTGTTAGTATTACATCAGAAAAGGGTAATAGCCATTTGCTATTATATCAGTCAAAAAGAATTTTATTGTGAACTAAGAAAGCAAAACCTGAGAGGAACTGGTTTGAGCCAAAAGAAACAGGGAAAAAAAGGTCAATGGGCCAAAACAATGAAAGTGACAACAAGATAATGGTCATTTCATTATGGCAAGCATGTAAAAAGACAGTTCAAAAATAGACAATCACAACAGAAGCACTAGCACTATGCCATTGCTGGAGGCTCTTGCACAAATAGGTACATAAAGCAGTCAATTAATAAAAGGAGTGAAAACCTTCATTTCCTCACTGGCCATCTCAAAAAAGCACTCATTGTATTTGAATATAGGATTCCTTCATCACAAGCATTATATGCAGGAGCTCATGATCTAATAGAGCCTAAGGCTAATTCCATTTTTTTTCTCTGATTCCTATGATATGCTCCTTTCCTAAAATAGTGATGTAAGTTGTCCTCTACTTAAACAAGTTAATGAATCATATGCTATTTTCCTTCTTGAAGTTGGTAAGTATTGCTCCACCTCACTAACTACACTACACATAAGAGTAATGGATGACTCCTATGGTGGAATCAACCTCAGCCTAACTGTGAGAAAGAAATCAGAGCGAATAATGAAGCTACTAGAAGAAGCAACTCTTCTCAAGGAAGAGAGAAACCGTGCTAGGAGGTTATCAAGAGGGATTCAAGATTTTGGTAGTTTTAGCCAAAGGTCAACTCCAGCACAAGGAATTCTAAGAGCGAAATCATTGCCAAATACATTTGGCAGATGTAACTCTGAATCCAACAATCAGGAAAATCAGGAAAGCCAGTCCTCTTGTTCAAATAATGGAGTGGAGGACATAGTAGCTGTCAAATCTAGTAGCCACCAAGATGGAAATTTCAAGTCAAATGATTCAGAAATTCACAAACAGAGCATCATAGAAAATAAACTTTAATAAGCAGCATCATAGAAATGATTGGATAGAGAAAGAAATCATGTTTACCTCATTATTAGTATCATGTTCTACTTCTATTTCATCCACAATTAAATCTAGGCTTTCATTCACAAGCATGTCATTCAATTGTGTTTTTAGTTCAGCCTCCAAAGCAGCAACAGCTCTAGCCGGATCTTCAACATTGGCTCCTTGAGCTCGATCTTTCCCAAAAACTATTCCCAACTCTTCAAAATGAGGAAAGGGCTTGTTGTAAAGACCAGCAGCATTTGGATATGACTGAAATTAAAATCACAACAAGCAAACTACTAGTCATAAAAAACAAAAATCAGCATATCTATACACATGAAAGTTTAAACTTTACCTTCACCCATTCCTTGTAAATTCCTTTCTCCACTAAAATCATTTTTTCCCTATCATTCCAACCAAAACCACTAGCTGCAGGGCCCATCATCTCAACAATGGTGAAGTAGTGCTTTTTCAACATTTTCACCCAAGACTTGATATGTGGAGTAGCTTTAAGACCACATCCAGGAAGCTTTTAATTGATCATTTTCTCTAAGTGCTTTGTATAACCAGGTTTGAATGTTCCATTTTCACACTTCCATGAAGTAGTAGCAAGCTCAACCAAACATTCAACTAACTTCACATCTTCTTGAGGTGTCCACTGACGCTTAGTTTGTTTTGCATTTAGTTATGAACTCTCCTCCATCATGCTTTCAATTTAATTAAATAATGTATTATAAAAGAAGTCAGAAACAAATAATGCTGAAGCTAAGTAATTCTTGCTACTACCAGAGCATAAAACAATAGTAAAGCTTGCATAAAACAATAACAGCAAAATACAGCAGGTTATAACATAACAGCAATTCAAATAGGTTCAAATTAAAAAAAGTCATATAAGTTCAAATTACACTAAAATTAAAAAGACATTAAATGAAGACAATCTTCAAGCATGATGTCGTCTCCTCCATTTGTGCCACATATCTTGAGCAAGCTCATCTCTCCATCTATTCCAAGCATAACTCGTCTCAGTATGGTGAATTGCTTCACCATCCAATTCATTTGCCATATATTGACCTTCCATCCCATTGTCTGGATCAATGGACATCACCCTTCGAATGTGGTTGTGTAGAAGACAACAAGCAGTTATGATTCTTCCTTGTGTCTGAACAGAATAAAAAGATCTCCCTCTTAAAGTTGCCCATCTTGCTTTCAATAATCCAAATGTTCTTTCTACAACATTCCTAGCCTATGAATGTTTCATATTAAAACATTCTTAGGGTGTAGTGGGTTGATTTTCGGGATTGAAAAGACTCAAATGATATCTCTGCCCTCTATAAGGTGCAAGAAATCTTTCACAATTCATGTATCTAGCATCACATAAGTAATATTAACCTAACAAATGTGACAAAAAAAACTAGTGTAAATGAATGAAAAAAATAAATGGTTACTTTAATAACACACCAAAGCTTTATTAAATACCTTGTGGAACTCTAAAGCCATTATTACGAGATAATGCATCTTGTAATACCCTAGAATCAACAGCTGACCCCTCCCATCCCACCATTATGTAGATAAATTGCATGTCAGGAGCAACAACTCCAAGTACATTAGTTGCTAAGTCACCTTTTTCTATTTTGGTACCTAGGCTTATCAGCCTCAACAACATTCACTTTGATATGTGTACCATCTAAGGCTCCTAAGCAATTCTAAAACCCAAAGAAAATATAGATTAATTTACTAATTCCTTAACCATGCATCAAACGAAAAACATTAATAACTAATTACCTTAAACCATTTCCACCTTTCATCTGTGCTATTCTCACAAATTAGTTGAGCTCGCTTCAACAAATGGCTTTGACATCTCAAAATAGCCAACAAAACTTCATTGAATCGGCTACTGACCGTTTCTTCCGATCTCATAAACTGTCTTTTCACTACTCTAACTTTTTAGCATCATGTGCTATGATATGTAAAAACATAACAACCATTTCCTCTACACCCATGTACTTACCTGGTTCTAATTTCCCAACTTGCATAAGCATGGCACACAACACGTGAAATGCATGTCTATCCATTCATGTGCTAAGTCACTAGAGAATACAATTCTTTCAACATTTACCTCCCTAACTAATTGTCTACTATGATAACTTTCTTCCCTTAGTTTTCTTCTTTAATTGCTCTAAAAGCAATGCTGAACAAACCAATAGTAAAATAACTGTAACATTATTCATCAACTCCATATGCATAATCAAGATTGTAATAATTTTCATCTTTCGGTCATACTCATCACTTAGATCCATGCTGTGAAAACAGATAAAAAATTATCTTAAAATTCATTGAGAATAGCATCTGTATGGAAACAATAACAGTGACATGCATCCAAAGCTTGCAAACAAATCTACTTCAAATAAAAACACTAACTAACTAAAACAATGGCTAACTAAAAGTTTAACATATGCTTATACAAGTTTAACTTCGAATAGAATGCTGAGCCATCAAACTAATTAACTTACTTTAGCTCACTGAGCAAATTAAACATACTATAGCAGTTTATGTGATAAAATTAGTTTAATTCATGTTAGCAAGAGATTATGTTCTCAGATTTTAATCAAAACACAGCAAGTAGTAGCAAAATCACCAAGTTGAAAACTGAAAATGAATGATAATGTAATCCCAAAATCACTAAGTTGAAAAGCATTGTTAAACCAAAAGAGAAACGTGGAATCAAGAGGGTTTTGTAAGAGATTATGTTCTTAGATTTTATTAACCAAAAACACAACAAGTAAGAGGAAAGTGGAAACCAGATTTGCAAGTAAGAGAGTGCTACATCAAATCCAATTGAAGGGGGCACTGCACAAAAAAATTAAGTCGATCTCCCACTTTCAGAAAGTAATAAACAAAAATTATATAGAAAATGGAACTAGGAGGTGATCTCCCGACGGCGGCCACGAGATCGGATAAGGGCGATAGTGAGAAGCATGATCACAGTGATGGTGGTGATCTTGCATCGAGAAATAGCGAGGAACAAAGAGAGGATCAGAGAGGAATAAAGAGAAGCATACCTCGGGGTCCATTCATGCAATGGTGGCAATCTTGCAGTGGCGGCGGCGTCAAGGTTGGTTGAAAGCGTAAAGGAGGCACGAAGTGGAAAATCTCACGATGAATTGGGGAAATGGATATTGAGAGGGCTAAATTTGTAATTTTACAGGGTTAGAGTGCATTCCCTTCCCATGGGAATAAAATATTCCCACCCAGCAGATGCGTTTGATTTTGGGTAATTTTTCATTCCCGGGTTAGAAACTTGCCTGGGAATATTTTTAACATATTGGCTACCAAACACAGGAAAGTTACATTCCCATGTCCACATTCCTGGGAATTTTAGAAGATGCGGCCTGCCACATGCACCCTAAAGGAGGACTGCTGCAAAGAAACCTCCATGCAGACATTCCGGAACAACAATCATAGAACCTTCGATTGTAGCAGTACCACTCAATAGCGTAAACAAATAATCAAACATATTATGGCAGCACAGAGCAAAACGTTTGTTCCAAAAGTGTTAGTATAGAAAATTTGGTCCCAATGCATCACTCAAAGCTTGAAAACAAACTATGTCCACATTCACTACTGAGACAATGAAAAAACTAGCATGATTTGTTAACACCAGCACATATTTTTCTCAATAATGCACAAAATCATAAAGATAATTACTATACAAAATAGAGCATGGGGAAATTCTCATAATAGAGCAATGTATGCTAATAACAAATTGATAAGCTGAAGAGAAAGCATACCACATTGCGCTCATATAATAGGCACAGGGCATCTCTTGCGCTAACAGCTGTTACTTCCATAATTCTAACAGCTAAATCTATCTCACTAACAAGGTTTGGCTACATGAAGTATACAACACCACATTATCTGATTATAAACCATGTTTTTAGCTAAACAAAGGTAGTCCAAAAGCAAAAAGTGCCCTTAATGTGCTAAGGGCTTATAACACCTTGAGGCATGAGGATTGAAAAGAACATGCCTTCCCAAAAACAGGCATCAAAACAGTAAAATGAAAAACTACGCATGAATTTATCATAAAAATTTAAACATTTCATAGTGACAACCAAAAGTTAAAATCCTGTAAAGCATGATAAAAAATTGATGATATACTTTAGAGCAGTTCATAACGAAAAAGATGGATGACAGCCCTAAAGTTCCTAGAATTCCAATGTTCATCAGAAAAATATTGAAAACAGTCTAGGAGTGAATCCATAGAACTGTACCAGATTCACTTTCATAGTAATCATAAGTTTTACAACTTCTAAGTAAAATGTAATTCTACTTAAAAACATCATAGCATTGCAAATATACCTTGATTAAAAAAAATCTATATTACCTTCCTTTTAATTAACCAAATTAATCAAATATGCAACAAAAAAGAAATAAGAAAATACAATACTCAGAGGTATTTAGAGATCATTAAAATTTAGAGATACTGAGACAACCAAGGAAAAAAGGAAAACAAGGATTGTGATCCTTTATGGTCTACATTGCACCACAAGCACATATAACTACGCAATAAGAAATTTGATTACCACTTTGACATAGGATAGGCCCATATAATCAATGCCATTTAAGCAGTGACCATGAAAACCAACAGCAACCATTTCACCTCGAGAATAAAACTGATGTCCAACTTTAATACTTACCATTAATAGAAAATTTTAAAAAACCAAATAAAGAAGTGACACCACAACATAAAATTACCGCACATATCACCATCTAATTATAAATTATAACTTCTTTCAGAGTCAAGAGATAACAATAACATACACTAGGTAGAAGAACAATAAGAGCCAAACCTTCAATTAGAGAAGAAAGAAAAATAAAGTGATTCTGATATTATATGTTAACTACATAGGACATCACCATAGTAACTAAATAAAAGTGAACTAACACCACAATAGACAACCAATCAAGGACTCCAAATACTCAGTGCAATAACAACTTAGCAACCAATACAGCAGTAGTCTATCAAAACAATAATACATTGTATCATAATTGAAGACCACAATTTGGCACAATAAGTGAAGCATGGGAATCCAACAATCATGGCCAACCTCAAGTCTTTGTAAACAGCACTTCAACTCAGGAACAAACACAACATGAAGCAGTTATTCTTTCAAGTTTTCCCTCTCTATTTTTTTTACAACAAATGGTCTTTTTTTTTTTAAGAACAGAAGCTAAACCAGAAAAAAAATTAAGAAAATGAAAAAGTAAAAATAAAACAACATAAACAAAATCAAATGAAGGTGAACCATATGGTGGTAGAATGGGTGGTTTGCGTTGCGGCTGGAGAGGGTTGGGCACGCGACGACTTCAGCTATAGAGTGTGGCAAAGCTTGCTGATGCGCTGAAAGAGACTACACGAAGCTGCCGATGAAAATAAAGAAAGAAGGTTGAGATGTCTCGTGGAAGGAAGAGTTTGTGCACCGGAGGAGTAGGACCATGGAGGAGAACTCGCAAGCACAGAACCAACACCTTCTGCTAGGCTGTGTGAAGAGCGAAGGGCGAGGATGCGGTAGAGGGTGGTGAGGACACATGGAGCTATTTGCAAAGTGCATATCACAGAGTAGAGGAGGATATGGATGCAGATGGAGAAGACGAGATGGAGAAAGAGGAGGAGCATGTGGCGGCTAGCTAGAGGGTAGCGAAGACAAACGGTGGCAGCGATTAGGGGCTGGTGGTGCCATGACTGGATAGAGAAGGAAAGGGATTAGGTGGAGGGAGGGTTGTGTTGGTGAGAGTTGTGTGAATAAAGGAGAATGAAACCCCTTTCTTTTGTGTGAATAGGGAGAATAGGTGTTAGCACATTAGGGCTGTTATTTTCATTAAAATTGTGGTAGTCAATAAAATTGCCATAATTCACTGTATATTATGGCAGTTTTAAAGAATTGCCCTAATTCAACTGCCCCAATAAATGCAATTTTTTGTAATGACTCAAGTTTTTCTATGAATGTCACAATATATGTTCTGAAAACTTTGAGTGATTTCTTTCTAAAAATTCTTCTTAAGAAGAACGTGTTATCTATTGAGAGCTAGAAAAAAGATTTTTACAGAGATAAAAACTAATTACCAGATGTATGTTCTTCACAGATGAAGAAAAAGGGATTTGCATTTTAACGTTCTTAGCAAAGACGCAAAAGTCTTAAGTTGTAAGCACATGATATCCTTTTATATTTGATCTTCAAATTAGACTGTTGCCCCTTGATGTTACTTCCTCTTGACATGTGTTGATCTTCTTTTTGTGTCTTGGGAAATGTCATCTAGAAGACTAGCTTGGGTTTTTCAGAGTTGCTTTTACAGTTGCAGAGATTTTTGTCAACTAAGGTTCCTAAGTGAAGCTTCAGAAACTATTTTTTACTTCCTAGATGAGTTTTCCAAACTTTTCCTTCTGGAAGATGGGACAAATGACCAAGTGAAAATGTTAGATATCATAATCAGCCCTTTTTTATAGCTGACTTAATTTGAAATTTGAAAATTTCCACCTTTTCTATAGAGAATGCATGGTTTCTAAACACACATGCTTTCTAATATGCTTGTTCAATTTCTAATCTTCTCGTAGATCTTCTTTATACTTTAGTCTGACCTTGTTCGGGATTTTTGCATTATGATTGAAGCCTCATGATTACAACTTGATTCAAAATAATATATTTCTTCATTGATGTAACACCTTATGAATGTGTAAACCAGTTTCTGAAGATCTGAAATTAGTTTTTGATGTCCAAGATTCCTTTCTCGTGTTTCCAACATAATTAAGTTCACTTTCAGAGATGATTTGTTCACATAATTTATATTTTGAATCTCTTTCAATGAGATTGTGAGCATGTTAAATCATGACATTGTGGAAAAAAAAAACATCTTGTAGATTGAACTTATATGTCATGAGAATAGTCCTGTTAAATTCTACAAAAACTCAAGTAAATATTAGTCTATTCTTCAAAAGATTTTACCAAAATTAGTTTTGTTATCATTTAAAACTCAAGCTCTAAAGCTTTCTGAAGGAGTTCTGAACAATCTCCCCTTTTTGATAAGGACAAACCAAATTTTGAGAAAATCTTTTGAAGAATACTTAGAAAGAATTTTCATGGTGGGAACCTTATATCAAAGCATTAAATGCTCTTTCAAAACTTCTTAAGCATAGTCTTTAAGAAAGTAGTTGACTTAAGGTTTCTCATTAATTTTGTCAAGACATAGAACATTGTTAAGTAGCTAGAATCAAATTTGTTTTTCAAATAGATTTTATAAGCTGTATTAGAGCAATTTAATTTTTTGGACTAAAGAATAGCTTCAAAGATAGTCATTATTACTTTCTGAATTTAATCACATAGGGTATCAAAGTTAAAGTTTGATAACACTTGTGACATTAATCTTGTCTCAGAACTCAATACTCAGCACAATTTCTTCCAAGATTTTTCAAAAAACTCATCTTTCTCTAGAGAATTAATATTAGTTTAATGTATGTGTGATCAATAATTTGAAAACATGCAACTGGTAATGATATAAGAGTTTCTGAATTATATAAGCCATATGTATTAGAGCATATATGTATATACATATAAGGACATAACTATCAAGCTTGTGAATTATATCAGAGCATCAATGATATAAAGCCATAGAATATATGTTAAGTGCATGATAGAGTTATCAGAATAGTATCAGAGCATAAATCAAATTATACTAGACTGTAAGAAAGTCATCAAAGCATAGTGTAAACACATAGTGTAAATTGCATTAGAGCATGATGTAACTTGTATCAAAGCCAAAAAAATGATAAGTATCAAAGCAAGAGCTAACTAGTATCAAAGCATAAGTTTTTTGAAGAGCATAAATTGATACTGACTATGATAGTTCAAAATTATAATAAATGTTCCACAAGTCATAAGATAACATGAATATGATCCAATAAACCAAAAACTAAAAGAGATATATGCATGAAATGTTGACTTTCTGAAGAGCTCCCCTTCAACTAGACCTTGACTTACTTGCACAAAAGATTTTCTTTCTTTTTCTTCTTATTTTTCTCCCTTTTTTATCATTAGCAAAAGTGTGTGTAGTGGTCACACCATCATTGGCCTTCTCTTCAGAACTCATGAAGAATTTATAGGAGCAAATCTTCATGTCTTCTTAACTGGGCTCAATCTCTTTGTTTGAAGCTTCAGCACTATATGTCTAGCAACCATATCTCTCTAATTGTGCAATAGTAGCTGGACTTCTAAGATATTAGGTTGAGGCTTAGGTTGGGGTTGGCTTCAGAAGTGTATTATTGTTGTTGAGATAGCCTTAGGAGTAGTCTCTAAGGTGTCTAGGGGAACAGTGTCCCTAGACTTAGGTAAGTCTTGAGTTTCTTCTGGCTCAGTAATAGCAACAACAACAATTGTAGTTAGAGTGGTTGGTAATTTGGTATAGTGGTATGATCAACAAGTGACGCAGGTGGGGCAGAAGCGATGGCAGCAGGAACATCATCGGTAGTGGGAGTAGAATGATGATCAACAATGTGTGGAGAGCTGGTCTCTGGAACTCCATCACTTTCCTCCAAAGGAGTTATTATAAGGGATGGAGAAGGATGAGACCTATGAGCACAAACACTGACACGGACATTGAACATGACACAAAGACATATTAAACTCAAAATTTACACAGAGACACACCAAACTCAAAAGATTACAAGACACTAACACGACATATATATATATGTGTGTGTGTGTGTGTGTGTGTGTGTGTGTGTGTGTGTGTGTGTGTGTGTGTATTACACTAGTGTAACTTTAAGCAAAGTTACACCACTTATAACTTTCAATGAAATAAATTTTTTATCGATCCAACTGTTGAATTATAGTTACCTACTAGAAAGAGCATTTATGTGAAATTTCATAAAAATTGAACATCAATACCAATGCAATCATGTAGGTCTTATTTTTGTTCATTTTAAGTATATATATTATGTTGATTTTGATGTGTACAAAAACTATGCCAAACAATTTTCAAATAATTTGAAATTTTATAGAGTTGATCTATATGATGTGAACTTTTAATCCAATGGTGGGTTTTGTAAAAATTTACACCGATAAAAAGTTATTCAATGGTGTAATATTTTTTTAAAGTTACACTAGTGTAACTTGATCCTAACCCATATATATATATATATATATATATATATATATATATAATTTTGTTATATGAATTTTTTTGTCCTTTTTGGTCTGAATTTTTTTTGTCATGTATATATAATTTTTCCTTTTTTTGTGATTTACTAAAGAAGTTTTAAAATAAAATGACCCAACAGCACAAATCTAACTAAATAACTAGGGTTGGTTTTGGGCTCATGTTGGTATTAAAATTTTAAAACCATAAATAAACTAATTGGAGGTTTGCAATGTGTCTACAGTGAATTAGAGCTATGTACAGCTATTTCAGGTACGTGCCCAAGCTCGGAAAACTATTTTTTTTAATTGGACATGTATAGACGGGTGTCCAATATGTGTCATGTGGGTGTCATGTAGGTGTCGATGTCCAACATGTATTCGTGCTTCTTAGGATGAGACATATGCTTCAGGATTATTGCCTTCAATGGTTTAGTGACTTCCTCCTCAGGCTCTTCCATTATTGGCTCCAGTGCATGAGAAAGTTCACTCATAAAAATCTTCAGTTCCTTAGAGCTCTCCCCTTCAGGTTGTGATTCCTCTTCCATGTTCTTAGACATGGATTTCAGCATCTATTTTAGGGTCAAGGAATCATTATCATCACCTTTGGGAGTGGTCTCTAGAACTTCTAAGCCATCTTTCTTAGCTTCAGCATTAGCTGCTTTCTCATGGTCCACTGATTCCTCAATGGCTTTCTCCAATACAGCACAAGTAGCTTTTGGAGGATTTGTGGATTCTGTTGTTGAGCTAGTTTATGAAGGAATTTGGCTTCCGAGAGGTGCAGTAGAGATTGGGAAAGAGGTGTACCCAAACTTATGGGTCATTGGCAAGCTGGGTTGATCTTTAATCACCATAAAAAAGGTTCAGTGACTTGAGACCTTGTGCTTTTCCTAGATGAGCTTTGGATTCCCTTAACTTTTTTTACTTTCTGAGCCTCCTCCAGTTTCTTCTTCTCTTAGAGAATCCTATTCTCTTAAGAATTTTCCCTGCTTCTTCTTCATCTTCTTTTTCCTCAGAATATTCCTTGTCCTCAACAACATTTCTAACCTATTCAGCCTCAACTATCTCTTTCAGGATCAAAATAGCCCTAGGCACATCCTTGAGCAAATTTCTATATCTGTACTACCTCCTAATAGGAGGTGTCTCAAGCCTTCCCTTAGGTTGCTCACTTTCTAAGGAATCTACCTTAGTTTTTGAAGACTTGGATGGCTCTTGCTTCTGCTTTTTATCCTGTCTTTGCTTGCTTTTTCTCTCTGACTTTAGAGAGACTTCAGCAGACACTGTATTCTTCAGTGTCCTCAAAGCTACTTTTAATGAGAATGATTTTTCTTTTTCTTTTCCCCCTCTTCTTTTCTTTCTTTCCTTTTCTACAACTTTTTACACTTTGTTATCCTTGATTCTTAAGCCGTACCACTTGGCACTAGTCTTTTCAGCCACAAATTTTGTTCTTTTGATGGTTTTGAAGGAGGTCATAGTGTAGCCAATACCAAGCATGTACTCAAACCATTCTTCTGCTAGAGGATATCCCACATATTAGAACACCTTTGTCATCAGCATTCCATGGGGGGCAGCAGCAGTCCTTTTCCTTAGTGATAGCACTGATCATGAAGTCTATCATGAGTCTAGGAAAATCTGCCTTCTTCTTTGCTAATAGACAATAGAAATAGCATGCAGTCATACCAATCAGCTCATCCATGCTTCCCAATCTTGGTAGAATTATGAATTGAACCACTGTAAAGACTTTTCTGGCTTTTGCACTCAGCATTCTACTTGTGATTTCACTAGGCTTGTATTTAGGGGAAGCAGTGAGATATCTGGAGACATCTTTAGCATTGACGCCATGTGATTGAGGCCAAGAGCTTTGAGCTAGGCACGTGATCCTAGCAGCAGGTGCTTTGACAATGTTGGATAGCCTTGATCATCCAACTTCTATGCAACTATCTCTAACGTGGTTTTTAGAATTGATTTTGCAGAACCTTCTAGATGAGAGTAGAAAGTTGTCACTATCCCTGAAAATACTTTACCATTGATTTCTAAGAAATCTTCCTGTAACATCCCTTGCTGCTTTATGGATTGACGACTGTCTCCACAAATTAACACGGGTCTTTTCAGCGTGCTTTATCCTCATTCGCACGCTTCTTAGGGAAGCTTCCCAGGAGGTTACCTATCCCAAAGTTTCTCCAAGTCAAACATGCTTAACTGTTGAGTTCTTTAGTAATGGGCTACCGAAAAGAAGATGCATCTTGTTAGTATAAGTAGTACAAATCAATTTGTATAAGCTCTCCTTAACTGTATAGTCTCATACCTATACAATCTCAGGATCTCTCTCATTTGGGTGTGTAATCAGTTCATTCATGTACCCCTCTGCTTAGAAGTTTACCAGGAGCTGCTCCTTGTTCGTGCCTTCTTGTACCAGTGATCATTCCCCGACTTCCTCATCAAGCGTTACCCACTTAGAAGTTTGTTAGGAGTCGCTCCTTGTTCGTGCTTTCTTGTACCAGCAATCACTCCCTGACTTAGTCACCGGGCATCACATGAATGAACATATTACACACGCAAATGAGAAGGATCTTAAGAGTGTGTAGATACGGGACTATACAGTTAAGGAGAGCTCATATAAATTGATTTGTACTACCTATACCAACAAGATGCATCTTCTTTTCGGTAGCCCATCACTAAAGAACTCCACGGTTAAGCGTACTTGACTTGGAGTAATTTTAGGATGGGTGACCTCTTGGGAAGTTTTCTTAGGAAGCGTGTGAGTGAGGACGAAGCATGCTGAAAACACTCATGTTAGTTTGTGGAGATAATCGTCAATCCATAAAGTAGTAGGGGATGTTACACCTCCTACCCCTAAAATGAGAAGACCTCTTTTAGTATAGAGACCTCATTCATCATCAGCCTTTTACTTAGTTTCTTCCTTGGAACGATTTTCCTCAGGGAGAAGTTGTTAGTGTAATGTTCTTCTTGCATTAGGGGCTTATCGTACATATGGAATATACCCCCTTTTGTGACATTATGGTCGAGTTGTTTGCCTTCTGCCATTTGATCTAGAGTCAGAAAAGAATTAGGGTGCGTTTGGTTTGTGAAAATATTTCTTATTTTCATTTTCTATTTGTATTTCTTGAAAAGGATTTTCATTTCCAGATTTTAAAAATCAGGAAATGTATTTGGCTTACAAAAGTAGATTCTGTTTTTAGAAAATAAAAATAATGAAAATATGTTTGGTTTGTGTGCTTTCATATAGTAGTTTTGTTTTAAAAATCATATGGCTTTGTTTGTTTTCATTATTAGAAATAGTAATAGAGGAAAAGCAGCAGCAAGATGACCTCTGCATCTACTTCTTCTTCCTTCCATAGTTGTCGCCGGTGAAGACCAGCAGCAATGGAGGTTAGCGGGCTTCCATCAAGCTCACGTCGCCATCGAAACAGGGGAGCTTGCTGGCCACCACTGCTTTGCCATCATTCCCCGCCCTTCCATTGTTACTCCTATACTGCCACTGCCGCTATTCTTTTTCCTGACAGCATTTTGCTCGCTGTCACTAAAGACCAGAGAGGCCACACTAACTGCCATGGGGTTGGCCTCGTTTTCCATCTCCTAGATCTGCTCTTCTTCGGCCAGCCATGGCCTGGTTGTGGATTCTGCCTTGTTCTCCATTACATTGGTATTGCCAGTGAACCCATAGCTCGTCGTCTTACTTGTCTCCTTGGTTGAGTCTTTAGTTGGTGGCTTTGGTTGTTGTTGATGGAGAAGATCAAGGGAAAGGGGTGGGAGAAGACAGATTTGGTGGTTGAGTTTTTGTGTGAAGCGTTGAAAAAAATTAAAATTAAAAACCAAAAAGTATGTTATGGGATTCGAACCGTGCACAACAGTTCAGAGAAATGGAAATAATCTTTATTTACAACACTGCCACCATGTTTTCATTTGAAAGCATTTCCAACAATAACAATTGGAAAGAATGAAAACGTGAAAATATCATTTCTAGTTTTGTGTGTCTTTTGAAAATATTTTCTTAAATGATCAACCAAACATATTTCATACTTATTTTTCATTTTAGTGAAAATGAAAATAAAGAAACCAAAAACGCTCTTAGGGGCTCATGAAAGGTTGACGGAGAAAGCGTTAGTAGGGAATATGAAATGGTTTAAGGTTGAGGGAAGGTGTTTGTGGTTGAAGGTCAAGTGTTTTTTTGTGAGAGCTGAAATGTATGAGAATTTATTAATTTGACATGACATAAAGTGTGGAAACTGACACGATGTAAGGGGGGAGAGAGAGAGAGATTCAAAAGCTGGAATTATCTAGCCATTAATAATACTTTAGACATTGAATATGGTATCTAAACCTTCTTCAGAAACCAAAAGTGGTATATGAACTTGGAGTTTAGTTTTTGAGTTTCCAGTCCTCTGTCTGAACCATCTTCTAAGAATTTGAGTCTTCAACCCTTTTCTGAGCTTCACACTTTGAATAGTATTTCATATTCTCAACAGGTATTCTTTTTTACCCATATTTTTGAACCTCTAATCTTCTTTCTAGCCTTGTAGACTGACTGTTTGAGCTTTTCTTGATGGTCTTTTTTAGAGGCCTCAATTCAGAGTCTTTTTGGGAGACTCCAGAAAGTGTTATATATGTAATGTAGGTTTTAAAACCTTTTGAGGTTCAAAAGTTTTTTCAAATAAAAAAGCGATCCTCAACTAATAGTTTAGTGAATATATCAAACACTTGATTTTTAGTATTCACAAATTTTAACTCAACATCACCTTTTTTGAACATGATCTCTAATGAAATGATATTTTATGTCAATATGTTTGGATCTAGAGTGCTGAATGAGGTTCTTAGCAAGATAAATATCACTGATATCATCACACAAAATAGGAATTTTGGAATACCTCAAGTGATAATCCTCTAGTTGATTTTTGGTCCAAAGCATTTGAGTGCAGCAATTTGTAGTAGCTAAATATTCAGCTTCAACTGTTGAGAGTACTATTGTATTATGCTTCTTACACGACTAAGTGATAAGGCAATTTCCAAAGAAACATCAACATCCACTTGTTCTTTTTCTCTCCACTCTTTCTCTAGCAAAGTCAGCTTCACAAAAACCTACAATCTTGCTAAATGTACCTTTCTCATACTGCATGATGTGATCATAGAGATAAATTAGACTCAAGCAAGAAAAGGCAAGGAGGAGATCCTTTGGAAGAACTTGGTGGACCAATGACTAGATCCAAAACAAAGAGAGCTAAGGAAGCTTTAGACCAAATGATTTCAAGTTTGCTAGAGTTAAAGCTCATTCAAGAAGATAAAGATCCAAGACTAGTCCATTGTGTTCACATGACTTATCAAGTTTAATTTGGGCTTGTTAATTTTAAGTTAGTAATAATATAACTACGCTTTTTTTAATTTCATATAGCCATTACTTGTTAATTTCACATTTTTTTTAAAGTTTAGGTTTTATTTTTTTGGGCTAAGTGTTACAGCCCATTTGCTGAACTTTACTTTAGTTTATAAACCTTGTAAACACCTTTGGAGGGGAACTTTTTACCAATTGAAATCAGAAACTTTTTTTTTTTGTGAGATTCTCTCTTTGGTTCTTGCTTGGAACCCTAGGTCTTATCAAGAGTTTTCAAGAGCTCTTATGGCGATCACCTTTGGCTTATCAATCATCCTTGATTGTGGCACCCTCCAACCATTTCCATTCCTCATCTCTTCTATCCTTTTTTTTATTTTGTGATTATTTCTTCTCTTTGTTTTCAATTCTGACCAACTCAGAATACAAAATCATATTAGTTGGTATCAAAGCTCGATTCAAATTCTACAGAATTGGTTATTTTTCTTTGGTTCATATATGAAACTTTATGTATTTTGGTGTTTCTTGGGTCATTTTTGAATTTTGAAGTCTCACTTTTCACCTTGTTTTGGAATCCTTGCAATCTGAATTTTCGAGCTTGAGATACAGCAAATTTTTTTTAACAAGCTCAAATTGGTGCAACATGCGAATATTTTTTTTGAGTCCTCATCTTTTTGCTTAATTTTGTGATGTTCTTCTAGTTTCCATTTTCTGTCTTTGTTTGATGTTACATTCGTTCAGTAGGTAAAAAAAAGGTGCAGAATGTTCATCATGTGTTCTTGATGTTCTTGGGAATTGTTTCATTTCAATCTTTGCTTTGTTAGTTTGATGTTTTGTGGTTAAATATGTGCTTACTTTGAAGTGATTCCATTTAGTCTGTTCATCTACAGTCATCAAGCACAGATTTAAAAAAAATAAAGAATTGAAAAATAAAGAATTTGACAAAAAAAAGGGGTCAAAACAGTGGCTTGTTTCTTTTGTTCTTCAAACCTTTAACTTGTTCTTGTCTTGTTTGGCCTCTGATTTGAGTGTGCTTATCCTTGCTAAGTTTTTCTTGCTTGTCACTTTTGGATCTAATTTGAGTGTTTTCTTTTGTTTGACCTCTTGTTGTTTTGTGATTGAACATCGGAGTTGTTGGAGTTTCTCTTTGAATTGACCTATGATTCCATTTAAGAGCCTAAAAGAGCACTTGAGTGGTAAAAGGTAAGAGAGAACTTTACACAAAAGCCTATTAGAGAGCAATAAACACAAGTGATACATCTCTAAGAGTGCAAACACGTGAGAAGTGTGGTGAGGTCCTATTGCTTTCATTTTCTTTTGTTCTTTTACTTGACTTATGGCAGGAACAGGTGATGATGGTACCCCTCCTCCTCAAGGAAACAATAGATTGTTAGTGGAGACTATCATAGCTCAAATGCAAAGGACAATGAAGGAACATACAGAGGAGTTATATAAGTGAATTAAGCGGTTAGAAAGTCAAGAACATCGTCATGATGATGGAAGTAGAAGGAGGAATGATAAAAGGAGGAGAAGAGATAATGACGGTGATTCTAGAGATGACTGAATTGAAGGAGTAAAGCTTAATATCCCACCTTTCAAAGGGAAGAGTGATCTAGAGGCTTATCTTGAGTAGGGGAGGAAAATTGAGCAATTATTCTCATGCCACAACTACAATGAAGAAAAAAAAAGTAAAGGTTGCAGCCATGGAGTTCACGGACTATGCTCTTATTTGGTGGAACCAATTGCAAAAGGGGCGACTTAGATATGAAGAACCTTTGGTGGATACTTGGGTTGAAATGAAGAGGTTAATGAGAAGGAGATTTGTCCCTTCCTGTTATCATAGTGACCTTCATAACAAGCCCCAAAGACTCACACAAGGTAGTAGGAGTGTTGATGAATATTACAAGGAGATGGAGGTGTCTTTGATTATAGCGAATGTGAATGAAGATAGAGAGGCTACTATGGCATGTTTTCTGAATGGGCTGAATAATAACATTAGAGATGTGGTTGAGTTACAAAATTATGTGGAGTTGAAAGACTTTGTACATCTAGCTACCAAAGTAGAGCAACAACTCAAGAGAAATGGTACCATGAGGAGGAATTCTTCTAATTTCAATTCTTCAAGTTAGAAGGAAGAAATAAGAAGGAGGGAGGTATTTCTTCTAACAATACCATGGTTGCACCTCAAAGGACTCATTTTAAGTCTAATGAGACCCCTAAAAGATAAGGAGTAGTAAGATAAAATGCTTCAAGTGTTTGGGGAGAGGTCACATAGCTTCAGAGTGTCCAACCAAGAAGACTATGTTACTTAAGGAAGATGGAGAAATTACTAGTGAGTCTTCAGCTAGTGAAGGCTAGGAAGAGGAAGAAGTAGATAAGGAGATCATTGTGGAGGCCCAAGAAGGAAATTTATTAATAATTAGGAAGTTGTTTGGAAGTTGGATGCAAGCTCTTGATAGTTCCCAAAGAGAGAACATCTTTCACTCTAGGTGTTCAATCAATGGGAAACTATGTTCTTTGATTGTGATGGAGGAAGTTGCACTAATATGACTAGCTCTAGTGTCCAAATTAAATTTGGAGACCAAGCCACATCCTAGGCCATACAAACTCCAATGGCTTAGTGAATATGGAGAGATGAAAGTGAGCAAGCAAGTGGAGTTGCACATTTCCATGGGACAATACAATGACAAAGTGATATATGATGTGGTTCCAATGGAAGCAAGCTATATTCTCTTAGGGAGGCCATGGCAATATGACACCAAAGCTATTCATGATAGGTTCACAAACAAGATTTCTTTCATGCACAATGGGAGGAAAATTGTATTCTAACCTTTATCTCCTAGAGAGGTATGTGAGGATCAAATAAAATTGAGAGAAAAGAGAGTGCAAGAGAGAAAAAAGATTAGTGACACACAAAAAAGTTAAAAACTTGATAAAAAAAGAGTGAAACACTTGTGGGATTAAGTGAAACACTTGAGAATAAATAGAGTTGTTTAGCAAAAGAAAGTGAGGTGAAGAGGCTACTACTTGCTAACAAGCCACTTTGTCTACTTTATTGCAAGAAAAATGTTTTAACTGCTGATAACTGTAATAAAATTGCTGTCCCTGCTAGTGTTGAGTTTCTTTTACAGGAATACAAGGACGTGTTTCCAAAGGAGGTTCCAAGTGAATTGCCACCTTTGAAAGGGATTGAGCATCATATTGATCTCATCCTTGGTGCATCTTTACCCATTCGGCCAGCTTATAGGACCAATCCTCAAGAGACCAAAGAAATACAAAAGCAAGTGGAGAAGTTGATGACAAAAGGTTGGGTGCAAGAAAGCTTGAGTCTGTGTGCTGTCCCAGTGATTCTAGTGCCTAAAAACGATAGGACTTGGAGGATATCCAGTGACTGTAGAGCAATCAACAACATCACAGTCAAATACCGACACCCTGTTCCCAGGTTAGATGACCTTCTTAATGAACTATATGGTACTTGTTATTTTTCTAAAATTGATTTAAAAAATGGGTATCATTAGATTAGGATAAGGGAAGGGGATGAGTGGAAAACTGCCTTTAAAACTAAGTATGGTTTGTATGAGTGGCTGGTTATGCCTTTCGGGCTAACTAATGCCCCAAGCACTTTTATGAGATTAATGAACCATGATTTAAGAGATTTTATTGGCAAGTTTGTTGTTGTTTACTTTGATGACATTCTAATCTAGAGCACTAGTTTTGACTTACATATTGAACATTTGAGAGCTGTCATGCATGTGCTTAGAAAAGAAAAATTGTATGCTAATCTTGAGAAATGCACTTTTTGCATCGATTGTGTAGTGTTCTTAAGCTTTGTTGTGAGTACAAAAAGAGTGTAAGTTGATGAGTAAAAGGTTAAGGCCATTGAAGAATGGCCTACACCTAAGAATATGAGTGAAGGGAGAAGTTTTCATGGCTTAGCTAGTTTCTATAGGAGGTTTGTTAGAGACTTTAGCACCTTGGCTGTGCCTTTTAATGAGATAGTTAAAAAGCATGTGGTTTTCAAATGGGGAGAGAAACAAGAGCAAGCCTTTGCTGCCCTTAAGCATAGGCTAACTAATGCACCCATTCTTGCTTTGCCCAATTTTGCTAAATCTTTTAAACTTGAATGTGATGCATCAAATGTGGTCATTGGGGCTGTTTTGATACAAGAAGGCCATTCGATTGCTTATTTTAGTGAGAAGTTAAAAAGTTAAATGGGGCTGCCCTAAACTATCCCACTTATGATAAGGAATTGTATACCTTAGTGCGTGTTTTGAAAACTTCATAGCATTATTTGTTCCCCCAAAGAATTTATAATTCATAGTGATCATGAGTCCCTAAGGCAGTGTTTGGTTTGTGTCCCACGACATAAATACAGGGATAGACTATCCCTGTATCATGTTTGGTGGCAGAGATGGAGTATGGGGACAGAAAAATTTTCTGTCCTAGAGACAGAAATTTTCAGTATTTATGTCCTTCCAAAAAGTGAGGACAGTGGAGACAGGACATAAAGACAAATTTAACTCCTTTGTGGGGAAAGTGGGGATAATAATTTTTATGTCTCTGTCTCTATTGTCCCTGTATTTCTGTCTCTGTCCCTATATTTCTATCCCAGGACGCTAACCAAACGCTACCTAAAATACTTGAAAGGACAAGGCAAGTTGAATAAAAGGCATGCCAAATGGGTTGAGTTTTTAGAACAATTCCCATATGTTATTAAGCATAAAAAAAGGAAGGGGAACATAGTGGCTAATGCTTTATCTAGGAGGCATGCATTACTTTCTACTCTTGGAACATAGTATTTGCATGATGCTGAATTTTCTGAAATATATGCTACTTGTGAAAATGTGCCTCAAAATGGTTACTATAGGTACAATGGATACTTGTTTAAAGAAAAAAGATTGTGTGTGCTTAAGAGTTCCATAAGATATTTACTTGTGAATGAGGTGCATGAGGAAGGATTAATGGGACATTTTGGGGTGCATAAAACTTTGGACATATTGCATGAACATTTTTATTGGCCCCATATGCAACATGATGTGCATAAATATTGTGAGCATTGCATTGTTTGTAAAAAGGCAAAATCAAAAGTGATGCCACATGGTTTATATATTCCTCTATCTGTTCCTAATTTTCCTTGGATTGATATATCTATGGACTTTGTTTTGGGGCTGTTTAGAACAAGGAATGGCAAGGATTCTGTTTTTGTGGTTATGGACAGGTTTTCAAAAATGGCACATTTTATATTGCAAAAAGGTTGATGATGCTTGCCACATAGCTGATTTATTTTTCAAGGAAGTGTTGAGACTCCATGGGCTGCCTAGGAGCATTGTAAGTGACAGGGACACTAAGTTCCTAATCACTTTTGAAGAACATTGTGGGATAAGGTTGATACTAAATTACTTTTCTCTACTACTTGTCACCCACAAACTGATGGGCAAACTGAGGTAGTGAATAGGACTTTAGGCACTTTGCTTAGGACTGTTTTAAAGAAAAATCTCAAGTCTTGGAAGAATGTTTTCCTCATGTAGAATTTGCTTATAATAGGGCTTTCTATAGCACAACTAATTGTTCATCATTTGAAATTGTTTATGGATTTAATCCTATGACACCACTTGATTTATTGTCTATGCCTAAGATTACTGTTTTTAAGCATAAGGATGCAAAGGCTAAGGCTGACTATGTGAGAAAGCTGCATGAGCATGTGAAAGCTCAAATTGAGAAGAAAATTGAGACTTATGCCAAGCATGCTAACAAGGGAAGAAAGAAAGTTGTATTTGAACCCAGAGATTAGATTTGGGTGCACATGAGGAAAAAGAGGTTCCTTGAACAAAGGAAGTCCAAACTCCAACTTAGAAGGGACAGTCCTTTCCAAGTGTTATTGAGGATCAATGACAATGCCTACAAAATTGATTTGCCTGGTAAGTATGGGGTGAGTGCTACTTTTGATGCTGTTGACTTGTCCTTATTTGATGTAGGTAATGAGGAGCTAAATTCGAGGACAAATTCTCGTGAAGAAGGAGGGGATGATGTGATCATGGAAGATAAATTAGACTCAAGCAAGAAAAGGTAAGGAAGAGATCCTTTGGAAGGACTTGGTAGACCAATGACTAGATCCAAAACAAAGAGAGCTAAGGAAGCTTTAGACCAAATGATTTCAAGTTTCCTAGAGGCAAAGCCCATTCAAGAAGATAAAAATCAAAGACTAGTCCACTGTGTTCACATGACTGATCAAGCTTAATTTGGGCTTGTTAATTTTAAGTTAGTAATAATGTAACTAGGCTTCTTAATTTCATACAGCCATTACTTGTTAATTTCATATTTTTTTTAAAGTTTAGGTTTTATTTTTTTGGGCTAAATGTTATAGCTCACTTGCTAAACTTTACTTTAGTTTATAAACCTTGTAAACACATTTGAAGGGGAACTTTTTGCCAATTGAAATCAGAAACCTTTTTTTGGTGAGATTCTCTCCCTGGTTCTTGCTTAGAACCCTAGATCTTATGAAGAGTTTCCAATAGCTCTTGTGGTGATCACCTTTGGCTTATCGATCATTCTTGATTATGGCGCCCTTCCACCATTTCCATTCCTCTTCTCTTCTATCCTTTTTTTTATTTTGTGATTATTTCTTCTTGTTGTTTTCAATTATGGCCAAGTTAGAATAGAAAATCATATCACCACATATCAAGATTATTACTAGCTAAATATCTAAAAATTCTTTTAATAGTAGTTAAGTGTGATTGCTTTGGGTTAGACTAGAATCTAGCACAAATACCCACACCTAATTGAATGTCTAGCCTACTTACAGTAAAGGAGTAATCCAATCATTCTTCTATAATTACTTTATGATACTTTCTCACCATTCTTATCTGTGTTAATGACTTGAGATGGGTGCATGGAGGTGTTTATGGGTTTTTCTTGATCCATATTAAACTTTGAAAAACTCTTTTGTTTAGTTTTCTTGATAGATCGAGGTTCCTTCTTTTGTTGTTTTATTTGCAATCCTATAAAGAATTTAAGTTCACCCATCATACACATCTCAAATTCATGAGTTTAGAAAACTTTTCACATAAAGAATGGCCAGTAACACCAAATATAATATCATCAACTTATATTTTGACTATCAGAAAGTTATTATCCTACTGTATGGTAAATAAAGCCTTGATCCCAAATTGGCTGATGCTCAACAACATAAATTTGGTGAGAATCATTCTTACCAATATTTCCAATGCCTGTGATTTTGGCTTTACCTCCATCAATAAACTTGATAGAACTTGTGTTCTTAGGTTTCAAGTTTCTAAACCATTTTTCACTTCTTGACATGTGTTTGGAGTAGCCACTATCCATGTACAATTTGTGTCCTTCTCAACATGCGTTCTTAGATACACGTACAACAAAGGCACTTTTAATTTAGGTACCCATATTTTCTTGGGTCCTCTTGGGTTAGTTGCCTAAGGAGGAAGTTTTCCAACCTTTTTTATTGCTTTATTTTTAATGAAGCATTTATCAGGTGAATGCCCCTTCTTGTGATAGAAAGTGCAAGATATTTTAGTTTTGATTTTCTTTGATGAGCTTGCTTTACCTTTCTCATCCATTTCATTCTAGTATCCCAATCAAGTTTTTTGAAAGTATAGTCTCTAACCACCAATCATCATATAAAGATTCTTGAAGCCATTTACCATTTTTCACAAATCAGTTTTGAGAAGCTTTGAAGTTTTCTCAAGTTTTGAAATAACTTTATGAGCTTTCTAACTTTGTCAGAAATTTCATCTTCCAAGATCTTGAGTTCAATATTTAAAAATTTATTTTCTCCTTGTATTTTTTCTTTCTCAAGCCTCAGGTTCTCAAAATCTATTTTCACTTTCTCAAGTTCTAAAGTGGTTTTATAATGATTCTTTTTGAGAGTGAGATAGTGAGAAGTTAGGATATGAGAGTGTTCAATCAATTCATCATATTAAGCCAAAAAATCATCATAAGAGAGATAAGTTTTTGAAGGATTATTCACCTTTGTTTCCTCTTCAAGCATGTAGTCAGCCATGAAGCATAGATTGGCCATGTCTTGAAACTCTTATCGACTGATCCTTCTTTTTCATCTTTTGAGTCGCTCTAAGTGACTAACATTCCCCTTTCTTTGGAGCAAACTTCTTTTGTGGACCTTTGAGCTTATCGTCTATCTTAAAGTGTCCCTTCTCTCCATAGTTGTAGCAGCTCACATTTTTATCTTCCTTTTGCCTATTTTTTCATTTTTGGGGTTGATATCTTTTCTCTTTTTGATTGTGCTCTTCCAAGCCTTGGACATCTTTCTTACGAGCATAGAGATTTCATCTCTATTTTCTACCTCAAATTCCTCTTTTAAGTCTTCTTCTTTATCAGAGTTGTCAATAGATCTTTGTTATGCTTTTTGTGTGAAGACTTTAGAGCTACTGATTTATTCTTCTTCATGGTGAAAACTTCAAAAAGTACCACTTCATGGGTTTTGAAGGACCCAGTAAGGGTTTAAGCTAAGTGTTTATAGATTCTTAGCTTACGTGATGGCTGAGCTTGGGAAGCCATTTTTTAGGAAGACTTCTCAACATTTTGCTTACCATTTCAGAGTTTGAGTATCTCTTACTTGAAACTTTGAGTTTGTTTATAATGTACATGAATGTAGTGGTCATGTTATCAATATTTTCTTATTTAACCATCTTGAACATTTCATATTGATGCACCAACATGCTTATTTTGGTCTCTTTGACCTGATCTATTCCTTCATGCAGCATGTGTAATTTGTCTCAGATTTCTTTTACTATGTCACAATGAATGATTTTATCATATTCAACTTTACTGAGTGCACAGGGGAGTAGGTACTTAGTTTTGGAATTCAATTGAACTCTTACTTTGTGTTGGTTGTCCAGCTATTCCTTGGAATCTCTCTTGAAGTGGAGGTCCATCTTTAGTTCCTGGAACTTCCTCCATAAGATCCTATATAGGAATATAGTCTCCATTTTGTATTATTTCCCACAGGTTAAGACTTGTATATTTGATAAATAACTCTATCTTATATCTTCAATAGGCATAGTCACCACCATAAAATAATGGGGTCTATTTATAGAGTGTCCTTCAATGATGTAAACATTTTGCGTTGTAGATCCTCAGGATCTTTGCCTCCGCAATTGTTTGATTGCTCAACCCCTTAGAGACCTAAGCTCTAATACCAATTGTAGGTTGAAAATAGCACGAGAAGGGGGGCTGAATTGTGCTTTTAATTCCCTTAAAGATTCTGAAAAACATAAACCAAGTCTATCGAGTTTACACTTGGAGGCAATGAAAATCTTTCTTAGTCAGGTGAACTAAGTGAAAACATAGAAATTATTTGAAAATGTCTTTTAGAGATATATAGCTTAGTTAAACACAAATGCTGAAAATAAAAGAGGTGTGAAAAGATAGAGAGATAATACACAATGATTTTATACTAGTTTGAGCAATTCTGCCAACATCCAATTCACAACAACTTGTTGAATTCCAATAAATCCCTTTATCAAATTAGAGAAAGAACGATAGTTTTGTATAGTCTTCTGAAGCTATTTCCCGTGACTAGCAGTTCCAATTTATTGTCACTTTCAAGTAGTCTTCAACTAGCCTTTCAAAGCTAACCACATAATGATCATTAACAGATCAGGGTACAATGATTTGCTTTAAGGTTGGTTCTCTCTAACAAATGCACGCTCAAATTTTTCTATGAATGACACAATATATGTTTAGAAAACTTTGAGTGATTTCTTTCTAAGAACTTTTCCTAAGAAGAACGTGTTATCTAATGAGAGCTAGAAAGAAGATTTTTACGTAAACTGAAACTGATTACATGATGTAATGTTCTTCATAGAAGAAGAAAAAGGGATTCGCGTTTTAGTGTTCTTGTCAAAATGGCAAAAGTCTTGAGTTGTAAGTACATGACATCCTTTTATATTTGATCTTCAAATCAAACCATTATGCCTTGATGTTGCTTCCTCTTGACACGCGGTGATCTTCCCATCTAGAAGACTAGCTCGGCTTTATTAGAGCTACTTTTACATTGGCAGAGATCATTGTCGAAAAAAAAGTTTCTGAGTGAAACCTCAGAAGCTACTTTTTACTTCTAGATGAGGATTCTGAACTATACCTTCTAGAAGATGGGACAGCTGACCAAGTGAAAATGTTAGATGTCACTATCAACCTTTTTTGAGAGTTGACTTAATTTGAAATGTGGATTTTCAATCCTTTTCTGCAAAGTGTGCCTAGTTTTTGAACATGCATGCCTTTTAATATGCTTTTTCAGTTTTTGATCTTCTCGTAGATCTTCTTTGCTTCAGTCTAACCTTGATAGGGATTTTCTCATTATGAATAAAGCCTCATGATTATGAATTGCTTTGGAAGAATACATTGATTCATTAATGTAACACTTTCTGAATGCGTATGCCACTTTATGAAGATCTGAATTTGGTTTCTAATGTCTGAGATTCCTTTCTCATGTTTCCAACATAATTAAGTTTGCTTTCAAAGTTAATTTTTTCACATCATTTATATTCTAAATCTCTTTGAATGAGATTGTGATCATGTTAAATCATGACATTGTGAAAAAAAATCTCATAGATTTAACTTATATGTTACGAAAATAATCCTGTTAGATTCTATAGAAACTCAAGTAAGATATTAGCCCATTCTCCAAGATATTTTACAGAAATTAGTTTTGTTATCATTCAAAACTCAAGCTCTAACAAGATGTGTGAGAAAATTTTTGAAGATCAAAATGTGTTTGACCATGGAACTAATGTTTTGTGTTACCTTTAGGGACATGTGGCTTTTGTAAGTGAAATGTATCATGAGATGGGGGGGGTTGAATCATGCTTTGTAATTCTTTTCTGAAAACTAAACCAATATCTATCAAGTATTTAAACATAAAGGCAGTGGAAATCAAAATTTAGAAAGCTTTAGAAAGTTAGTCTCTGAAGTGATTAAAAACTTAATATAACTTCAGAAAAAAATTAGCAGTGATTTAAAAGATCACACAACTAAAATTTAAATCATGTGCAGAAATTTAAAGAGATAGATAAGGAGAGATATTACTTAACAATTTCACACTAGTTCGGCCAAACACCACCAACATCCAATTCTCAACAAATTTGTTGTATTCCACCAAGCAACCACTTTCTCAACCTGAGAAAAATATTCTTTGAATAGCCTTTTCAAGCTATCTCAAGTAAGTAGTAGGTATTGATGAAAACTCAGGTTCTATTAGTTTAAAAAAGTTCAGATCTAGGAGTTGGAACTAGGATCAAAATATAATCAGATTCCCAAAGAAAAATAACAAGAAATAAACAGAAATGTGATAAAAATGAGCATAAAGAACATAAGAAGATGGATAAAATAGAGATGGATAAGATAGAGGATGGAGGGCACCATAATTAGAGGATTGATAACCATAAGAGTATAGTCTCTTGATAAGATCAAAGAATTTGGCTCACTCAAGAACCTAGAGAAGAACACTCATAGTTTCTCAAGCTGAAATCTTCTATTTTCATTCCCTAAAACAGAAGTGCTTACAAACTTAAATAGACATGTAATCTAAACTCAAGCTTAAGCCATCTTAGGTTGTTCAGCTAACTAAGCCCACAATATGGGTTTATTTCTTATAAAAAGAACTAAGTGAACAAAGTAAAATAAACTTCTAATGGACCATAAATCATGTTGCCCTTATTTACTTTGAAATGGGTTACATTCTAGGTCTTATTCCTTCAATTGAACACAATTTACAACGCTTGCAACTTCCAAACCTTCTAGTCTAGAATAGGCTTCTTTTCAAACATGGCAACCAGCATTCTCTCCAAAGCTTCTCTTGACCTTCTGATATGAAACTAGGAAACGGATCGCCTTGAAATTCAGTTTTAGGGAAGGATATTGACGCCATACTCAAGAAAGGTTGAGAAGGTGAATGATAAATGATGAAGGTTTGATTGCCACAAGTTGCCTTGATAAGACCAAGTTTAGTTCTTTGCCCAAGAACTCAAAGGGAAGCTTTCACAATAGAGAAAACTCAGATTTCATTCAATTTCAACCTGTCTTTGCAATACAAGAGTTCTCCTATTTATAAGCTTAGTGGAGGCTGAAATATTAAACCTTCACTACACTTCCCACTAAGACTCAACTAAGTATGAATTTTGCACCACCAATATGCATTTATGCATGTTACATTTATTTTTCATTTTCCACTAGTGCAGCCATAAGAGTCCACTACTCCTTAGTAACTTTAAAAAGACACAAAAAACTCATTTCAGAAAAATCACTCCAAAAATATGTATGAAAATACAGAGAAAATAATAAAAACTAGACTTATTTATTTCCCACTAAGGCCCAATGTTCTTAACCAATTGAATAGGTCACTTGTAGCCCATGAACAATCTTTGATCTTGTAGATAGGGCCTTTACAATTATTTCTTCATGTTGGCTCAATTTCACTTTCTAGTTGAACGAATGTGATCCATTTAGTCGCTGCCTCCATTGTGCATTGATCCTACTTTTCCTTGAGCTCTATTATTAAACCTCCCAGAGCTTGCTTCATTCTCTTAGTCTTGGACCTCGCCATAGGTCCTCTAATTCCCTTCAATGCCTCTTTCTCCTTGGCTTTATCTTGCAAGTTTGTAGCCCCTCCTTGGTTCATATCATTCCCTCCTTCTTTAGATGAATTCGTCCTCGAATTTAAGTCTTCATCACCTACATCAAAAGGACACAAATCAGCCACATTGAATTCTTTCCAACACAAGTCAATTTTGTAAGCATTGTCATTAATTCTTTCCAACACTTGGAATGGTCCATCTCCTCTTGGTTGAAGCTTTGATTTCCTTTGGGAGGGAAATCTTTCCTTCCTCATATGAATCTACACCCAATTTACATGCATGCTTTGATTTGCATATTGCTCCATTTTCTTCTCAATTTGAGCCTTATCCTGCTCATGAAGCTTCCTTACATATTCAGCTTTTGTTTTGCCATCCTTGTGAACTAAAGAAGTGGTGCTAGGTAAAAGAAGCAAATCAAGAGGTGTTAGTGGATTGAATCCCTAAACTATCTCAAAAGGGGAAAATTGAGTAGTAGAATGGACAGCCCTATTATATGCAAATTCAACATGAGGTAAACACTCTTCCCCAAGACTTGATAGTCCTTTTAATAATTGCTCTAAGAATAGTAGAAAGAGTCCTATTTACCACCTCAATTTGGCCATCAGTTTGGGGATGGCAAGTGGTGGAGAAAAGAAGCTTTGTTTCAAGCTTGTTCCATAAGGTCCTCCAAAAATGGCTTAAGAGTATGGTGTCATGATCTGAAACAATGCTCCTAGGCATGCCATGAAGTTTTACCACCTCTTTGAAAAACAAATCTGCCAATGAGTTGCATTATCCACTTTGTGGCAAGGTATAAAGTGTGCTATCTTGGAGAATCTATCAACTACCACAAAAATGGAGTCCTTTCCTTTTTGGGTGCGTGGTAGCCCTAAAACAAAATTCATAGACAAGTTAGTCCAAGGGGAATCAAGAATAGGCAAAGGAGTATAAAGTCTATGAGGTGATACCCTAAATTTAGCTTTTCTACACACAATGCATCTTTCAAAAAATTTCTATACATCATGCTTCATGTGTGGCCAATGAAAATGTTCATGTGGTATTTCTAAGGTCTTTTGAACCCAAAGTGTCCCATTAAACCTCCCTCATGTGCTTTCCTAACTAGTAATTCACGCATGGATCTTTTAGGCACACAAAGTCTATTATTTTTGAACAGGCAGTTATCATGCCTAACAAAACCATTTTGTGATTTCTTGTCACGTGTAGCATATAATTGGGAAAATTCATTATCCTGTACATATTGATACGTTCAAAGCCAAGCAATTTAGTTTCAAGTGTGGCAAGGAAATTATACCTTCTTGAAAGTGCATCAACCACAACACTTACCTTTCCTTGCTTATGCTTAATCAAATAAGGAAACTGTTCAAGAAATTCAATCTATTTGGCATGGCTTTTGTTGAGTTTTCCTTGCCCTTTCAAACCCACTGTCCTCGCAAGTTGAGATCCGGCCCCGTAGCACCCGTCATCCCTGTCCTGCCACTGTCCCCGAGCTCCTGCCCTCGCACTCTGCTCCTGGCATCCCTTGCACGCATGGCGGTCTCCTCTCCTCCTTGCTGGTTTTCGCTCCTACTTGCCGATCTCTCTCTGTCTCTGTCTCTTATCTGGTTTTTTATTAAAGATTTTTTGGTTCACATACCCGTATGCCTTTCTCTGTGTGCTTGTCTGATCTAGCTTTTTTGGAGCTTATATTGTGTTTGGAGCTTATATTAAAGATTTTCCCCTTCTAATTTATTATTGCTTTAGTGTTTTTTCTATTAGTGGAAGAAACATTTTTTAACTGTAAATGCATATTGTGTGTGTTTTTAGTGAAAGCGTAAATTGTAGTTGGCATTATGTGCTACATGTAAATTTGTTTTTAGTGTGTTGCTAGATTTTGCTCATACTTAAGGTAGGAAAGTATTTAATGAAAGTGAGTTGATTTAATATGACGGGAACTTTGATGAGTTTATGGGTTTATCTAACCAATGGTTAAGGAATTGAAAGGGGAAATTTCACATGGGGAAGTGGTAGGGAGTTTATGAACGGAGTTTTTTTCACTTCTTTGTCCTTAGACACTAGACCTTGATGACAAAACATTTGTCTATGAAGATACAAGTATTGTTATAGCTGATACTGCCGATATTCTACTGATCATTGTGAATTTGTGATTGTGCTATGTGTATTGCAATGGAATCTCCAATATATCTTGCACACTAATGACTCAATGAGAACATTTTTTATTAAAGGATCTTTGCTATTTTCCCTTTTGTTTGCTATGTTGAAGGTGAGAGTGGTGGGGTTTGAAACTTTGAGTTAATCAATTAATCTCTGTACTCTTGGGGGGATCATAGCACAAAGGAAAAGAATGGAAGAAAGGAACAAGGTTAGTTTTCTTCTACCCCTTTTTGAATGCTTGATCTGAGACCCCACAAGATACTTTTCTGTATCTTTGGCTTTGATTTTTCTGTTGCCCTTTTCTACTTCTAATTCTAAATGGGTCCGTGACTTTTTTGGGTAGTAGGGACTTATTTTTAACTTATGTTCTGCCCTAGAAGGAACTTATGAACAAGGTTCTATTTAATTTGAGTTAGATAGTTAGGTAAAATTTTAATTTTTGGTGGTGGCATGTGTTGTTTATGCTTGTGACCGTTGTTTCTTGAATGTAATAGCTTCCATCTATTTAAAAGGATTCTAAAATTAAATAGTGAACACTTCTTTGTATAGAAAACACATGCTCTTTTGAAGTCAATAGGCTAAGTAATTAGTGAATTCATTTTATTTGTTTTGAAGTTATTAATCTAAGTAATTGATTTTGTTACAGAACGTCGAATTCGGTTGGAGTATTTCTTTGGTGGAGCATATTATTCTTTTGTCTATTTTATAATAAGTAATTATTTCTTCTCCTTATTTAATTACATTTTTGTTAGGATAGAGACTTTTGATTTCTAAGATAGAGTTGTAGGAATTGGGATTGCATGACTGGGGGAAAGGGTGTAAAGGTCCTTCCCCGACTTATTTGCATTATTTGCTATAGAGATTGATTATGTATATGGAGATTGCAGGATATGCATGTTGTGATGTTATAAGAGGATGTTCTCTAGAACAGTTTTAGGATCTTTAAATGTTTGTTTGATTGTATTTTGAATTTTAATTTGACTAGATTGATATGTGTGTGTGTGTGTGTGTGATGAAATCAATTTCTTAGAATTTCTTTGTTTAAAAGGAGGTACTGCTGATTTTTCTTTTAAATTTTAAGGGGTTGAATCTTAATTTAAGAGGAGGTTCTTAAGTTAAAGAGTACAATCTATTTACTTAAAAGACTCTTACTTTCAAAAGTTGGTCTATTGAAAGATATTTATAATTAAATAAGATTTTAATTTCTAAAACTTTAAATGAATTTGTTAGGTTAAATTACGCATTCAAGAAGCATGATTCCTGCAAATAGACTATGGGTGTATGACAGGGTGCATTCCAGTTGAGGGAGAATCAAACCTGAATTTTATGCGGGAGTTGAGCAATTTATAAGGCTGGCTTATCAGAAAGTACAATTTATGAATGAACAGAAAGTTAGGTGTCCCTGTACTAATGTAGGAAATATTTTGATATGGATACCATTAGGTATCACCTGTATAAGGATGGTTTTATGACAGATTATTGGGTTTGGACTATGCATGGGAAAGTTCCCACACAAAATTTTGAAAATACATATGTTAGAGGTAGTTCAAGTAGAGTTAATATTGGTCAGCATGTCAAAAGAAATATTAATTGGGAGGATAACTCTAAATGATATGAGGAAATGATTTGTGATGCTGTTGATCCTCAAATTCATGTAGATTATGAACCTTTTGATAAGGCTCCTAATGCAGAGGCTGAGAAATTTTTCTCTATATTGGAGGCCGTAAAGGCCCCACTATGGGAAGGGTATGTACACTCAAAGTTATCTCTAACGGATAGGATGTTAGCTATAAAATTAAAAGCTAACCAAAGTCAAAATTCATTTGACCAGTGGGCAACATTGATGAGTGAGATTAGTCCACAACCTAGTTTTGTTCCAAAGGATTTCTATTAGACCAAAAAATTTGTTTCAAAACTTGGGTTGAAATCAGAAAAAATAGATTGTTGTTTGAAGGGATGCATGTTGTATTATAAAGATGATGCATAGCTAACCCAATGTAAATTTTGTGAAACCCCCATGTTCAAACCAAAAAGAACTAAAAATGGAAGATATAAGGATGTTCCCTATAAACGAATGCACTATTTGCCCTTAATTCCAAGGTTAAAGAGGTTGTATGCTTTAATGAGTTCAGCACCTCACATGAAGTGACACTTTGAAAATAAGAGAAATGATAATGTCATTACCCACCCTCCCCATGGTGAAGCCTGGAAACACTTTGACCAAACTTGATGAGGACACGGCTAGTGACAAGGATAACAAGGCGCTTGGTGAACTTAGAGGTCCAATGACAAGGGTGAGATCTAAGAAGGCTAAAGAGGCTCTAAATAAACTTGTGGCAACTTTATTTGAAGCCCCGAGTCTTGGGGAATTGCAGTCCAAGATGGTGAATTGCTTAATGCAAATTGAAGGAATAGAGGCGTAGTTTTTCTTTTATTTTTTTGGTACGTGTTAAAATGGGCTGAACATTCTTATTAGTTTACTGATAGTGGTGAGCTGAATTAGTAAACTGATTTTGGGCCTTATTATAATGTACCTGAGTTAGGTCCGGTTTAAGCAAACTTGGAAGGTGTTGCCTATTATTAAAGGCAAACCCTAACTTTTGGAAGACAACTTTTTTTGAGAACATTTTTATCTTAAGTGTGAGACTTGCTCTCTCTCGGTTCTTCATAGAATCTTTGAACTTATCAAGGGTGCTCATCCGTATGGCATTCCTAGGCTTATCAATCTCTTGATTGTGATGCCTTGTTCTTTCTTTTCTATTCTTTCCAAGATTTACGTTTAATCCAAAATGTCCATTAACCCTCGTCCATATCTCAAGATATACGAATCAGATTTCGGTGATTCATAGCCCAAATTGTGTTTCAGAATGTGAGTTTTCTCCTTGTTTTTGAATCGTCCAATTCCGAGACCTGTAGCACGAGATACGGGGTAGAGTTAACTTTGTACTGAACTTGAGTTTCCCAACCTTGGTAGATCCATGTTGCATGATTCATGGAGTGTGGATCATATCATGTGGTAATCAGAGCTCAGTTCTAAGGTTGGCTAATTTGGTACTGACTTTTTTTCCTCCTTGTCCAGCTTTGTGTCTTTTGTGTTTATTGTCTATTTCCATTGTTTGTCTTGTCCTCTTACATTATTGGGTGCTGGATTTGTTTCCTATAATTTGTGTAGCACCTGTTTGTCAATTGTCCTCAATTTTTGCAAATTCCAACATTTTGTTTTCTCAAATTCTGAATTAGCTTGCTGTTATTAACTATTGAGTTAGAAGCAAAAATACACAAAAAATTGAAATGGAAAACAAAAGAGTTAAAAAAATTGAAATAGAAAAGAAAAAAGAAAGAAAGAAAGAAAGAAGTTTAACAGAGAAGACCGCAGCTTTTTTTTCTCTTTCTATAATTTCAATGCACATTGCTTGCTTGATATAGTTCCTAAGTGTCTTACTAAGTCTTTTTTTTATTTTTTTCTTCAGTCTATCATCACTTAGCTATTCTTTTGTGTGTCATCACAGTGTTAAGTCTTCAGTAAGTACTCTTGTGTATTCCTGGAGAATCTACTGAGAATTTAAAGAGAGCTCTTGAGTGGAAAAAGGCAAGAGAAAACTTTACACAAAAGCCTATTAGAGAGCAACAAACACAAGTGATACATCTCTAAGTGTAAAAACCTAAGAAGTGTGGTGAGGTTCTATTGCTTTCCTTTTTTTTTCTTTTTGCTTGAGTTATGGCAGGAATAGGGGGTGATGGTACCCTCCTTCTCAGGGAAATAACAGATTGTTAGTGGAGGCTATTACAGCTCAAATGCAAAGAATGATGAGGGAGCATATAGAGGAGTTATATGAGAGAATTGAGCGGTTAGAAAATCAAGGTCATCATGATGATGATGAAGGTAGAAGGAGGATTGATGGAAGGAGGAGAAGAGATAATCAAGGTGATGCTAGAGAGGACCGAATTGAGGGAGTCAAGCTTAATATTCCACCTATCAAAGGGAAAAGTGATCCTGAGGCTTATCTTCAATAGGAGATGAAAATTGAGCAGTTGTTCTCATGCCACAATTACACTGAAGAAAAGAAAGTAAAGGTGGCAGCCATGGAATTCACGGACTATGCTCTTATTTGGTGGAACCAATTGCAAAAAGAACGACTTCGATATGAAGAACCTTTGGTGGATACTTGGGTTGAAATGAAGAGGTTGATAAAAAGGAGATTTGTCCCTTCCTATTATCATAGGGACCTTCATCAGATAGGGAGACAACTATGGCACGTTTTTTGAATGGGCTGAATAATAATATTAGAGATGTGGTTGAGTTACAAAATTATATGAAGTTGGAAGACTTGGTACATCAAGCTACTAAAGTGGAGTAGCAACTTAAGAGAAAAGGTACTATGAGAAGGAGTTCTTCTAATTTTAATTCTCCAAATTGGAAGGAAAGAAATAAGGAGGGAGGTACTTCTTCTAACAATACCACTATTGCACCTCAAAGGACTCAATTCAAGTCTAATGAGACCCCTAAAAACAAGGAGTAGTGAGATAAAATGCTTTAAGTGTTTAGGGAACGGTCACATAGCTTCGGAGTGTCCAACTAGGAAGACTATGTTACTTAAGGAGAATGGAGAACTTACTAGTGAGTCTTCAGCTAGTGAAGCCGAGGAAGAGGAAGAAGTAGATGAAGAGATCGTTGTGGAGGCCAAAGAAGGAGATTTATTGATGATTAGGAGGTTGCTTGGAAGTCAGATGCAAGCTCTTGATGATTCCCAAAGAGAGAACATTTTTCACTCTAGGTGTTCAATCAATGGGAAACTATGTTCTTTGATTGTGGATGGAGGGAGTTGCATTAATGTGGCCAGCTCTAGATTAGTGTCCAAATTAAATTTGGAGACTAAGCCACATCCTAGGCTATACAAGCTCCAATGGCTTAGTAAGCCACATCCTAGGCTATACAAGCTCCAATGGCTTAGTGAAGATGGAGAGGTGACTGTGAGCAAGCAAGTGGAACTGCACATTTCCATGGGACAATACAATGACCAAGTGATATGTGATGTGGTTCCAATGGAGGCAAGCCATATTCTCTTAGGGAGGCCGTGGCAATATGACACCAAAGCTATTCATGATGGGTTCACAAACAAGATTTCTTTCATGCATAATGGGAGGAAAATTGTGCTCAAACCTGTATCTCCATGTTCTAATTGCTGATGACTCTAATAAAAGTGTTCCCCCTGCTCATGTTGAGTTTCTTTTGCAGGAATTCAAGGACATGTTTCCAAAGGAGGTTCCAAACGGATTGCTACCTTTGAGAAGGATTGAGCATCATATTGATCTCATCCTCGGTA
Organism: Dalbergia cochinchinensis; assembly: GCA_031216125.1. NCBI lineage: Eukaryota > Viridiplantae > Streptophyta > Magnoliopsida > Fabales > Fabaceae > Dalbergia > Dalbergia cochinchinensis. The sequence continues at coordinate 31,110,121 of CM062371.1, forward strand.
CATCTTTACCCAATCGGCTAGCTTATAGGAGCAATCCATAAGAGACCAAAGAAATACAAAAGCAAGTTGAGGAGTTGATGACAAAAGGTTGGGTGCAAGAAAGCTTGAGTCCATGTGTTGTTCCAGTGATTCTGGTGCCTAAAGAGAATGGGACTTGGAGGATGTGCAGTGACTTTAGAGCAATCAATAACATCACAGTCAAGTATCGACACCCTATTCCCAAGTTAGATGATCTTCTTGATAAACTGTATGGTGCTTGTTATTTTTCTAAAATTGATTTAAAAAGTGGATATCATCAGATTAGGATAAGGGAGGGGGATGAATGAGAAACTGCCTTTAAAACTAAGTATGGTTTGTATGAGTGGCTGGTTATGCCTTTCAGGCTAACTAATGCCCCAAGCACTTTTATGAGATTAATGAACCATATCTCCAGAGATTTTATTGGCAAGTTTGTTGTTGTTTACTTTGATGACATTCTGATTTATAGCACTAGTTTTTACTTGCATATTGAACCTTTGAGGGCTATTATGCATGTGCTTAGAAAAGAAAAATTGTATACTAATCTTGAGAAGTGCACTTTTTGCACTGATCATGTAGTGTTCTTAGGCTTTGTTGTGAGTGCAAAAGGTGTGCAAGTTGATGAGGAAAAGGTTAAGGCCATTCAAGAATGGCCTACGCCTAAGACTGTGAGTGAAGTGAGAGTTTCCATGGTTTAGCTAGTTTTTATAGGAGGTTTGTTAGGGACTTTAGCACCTTGGCTGCGCCTCTTAATGAGATAGTTAAAAAGCATGTGAGTTTCAAATGGGGAGAGAAACAAGAGTAAGCCTTTGCTGCCCTTCAGCATAGGTTAACTAACACGCCTATTCTTGCTTTGCCCAATTTTGCTAAATCTTTTGAACTTGAATATGATGCATCAAACGTGGGCATTGGGGCTCTTTTGATGCAAGAAGGCCATCCAATTGCTTATTTTAGTGAGAAGTTAAATGGAGTTGCCCTAAACTATCCCACTTATGATAAAGAATTGTATGTCTTAGTGCGTGCTTTGCAAACCTGGCAGCATTATTTGTTCCCCAAAGAATTTGTAATTCATAGTGATCATAAGTCCTTAAAATACTTGAAAGGACAAGGCAAGCTGAATAAAAGGCATCATGCCAAATAGGTTGAGTTTTTAGAACAATTTCCATATGTCATTCAACATAAAAAGGGGAAGGGAAACATAGTGGCTGATGCTTTATCTAGGAGGCATGCATTACTTTCTACTCTTGAAACAAAAATTTTTGGACTTGAGACTTTGAGAGAAATGTATTTGCATGATGTTAAATTTTCTGAGATATACGCTGCTTGTGAAAATGTGTCTTAAAATGGTTACTATAGGTACAATGGATATTTGTTTAAAGGAAAAAGATTTCGTGTGCCTGAGTGTTCCATAAAAAGTTTCCTTGTGAAAGAGGCGCATATGGGAGGATTAATGGGAAATTTTGGGGCGCATAAAACTTTGGATATATTGCATGAACATTTTTATTGGCCCCATATGAAACATTATGTGCATAAATATTGTGAGCATTGCATTGTTTGTAAAAAAGTAAAATCACAAGTGATGCCACATGGTTTATATACTCCTCTTCCTGATTTTCCTTCGATTGATATATCTATGGATTTGTTTTGGGGCTGCCTAGAACAAAAGAATGGCAAAGATTCTGTTTTTGTGATTGTGGACAGGTTTTCAAAAATGGCACATTTTATACCTTGCAAAAAGGTTGATGATGCTTGCCATGTAGCTGACTTATTTTTCCGTGAAGTGGGGAGGCTCCATGGGTTGCTTAAGAGCATTGTAAGTGACACTAACTTCTGAAGAACATTGTGGAGTAAGCTTGGTAGTAAATTACTTTTCTGTACTGCTTGTCACCCACAAACTGATGGGCAAACTGAGGTAGTGAATAGGACTTTAGGCACTTTGCTTAGGACTATTTTAAAGAAGAATCTTAAGTCTTGGGAAGAATGTTTGCCTCATGTAGAATTTGCTTATAATAGGGCTGTCCAAAGCGCAACTAATTGTTCACCATTTGAAATTGTGTATGGATTTAATCCTATAACACTATTAGATTTACTGCCTATGCCTAATATTACTATTTTTAAGCATAAGGATGCACAGGCTGAGGCTGACTATGTGAGAAAGCTGCATGAGCATGTGAAAGCTCAGATTGAGAAGAAAATTGAGAGTTATGCCAAGCAAGCTAACAAGGGAAGAAAGAAAGTTGTATCTGAACTCGGAGATTGGGTTTGGGTGCACATGAGGAAAGAGAGGCTCCCTGAACAAAGGAAGTCCAAACTCCAACCAAGAGGGGACGGTCGTTTCCAAGTGTTGGAGAGGAGCAATGATAATGCCTACAAAATTGACTTTCCTGGTGAGTATAATATCAATGCCACTTTTAATGTTGCTGATTTATCTCTTTTTGATGCAGCTAATGAGGCCTTAGATTTGAGGTCAAATCCTCTTCACTAGGGAGGGAATGATGAGGACACGGCTAGTGACAAGGATAGCAAGGCGCTTGGTGAACTTGGAGGTCCAATGACAAGAGAGAGATCTAAAAAGGCTCTAAATAAACTTGTGGCAACTTTACTTGAAGCCCCGAGTCTTGGGGAATTGCAGCCCAAGATGGTGAATTGCTTAATGCAAATTGAAGGAATAGAGCCGTAGTTTTTCTTTTGGTACGTGTTAAAATGGGTTGAACATTCTTATTAGTTTACTAATAGTGGTGGGCTGAATGAGTAAACTGATTTTGGACCTTATTATAATGTACCTAAGTTAGGTCTGGTTAAAGCAAACTTGGAAGGTGTTGCCCATTATAAAAGGCAAGCCCTAACTTTTGGAAGGACTTTTTAGAACATTTTTATCTTAAGTGTGAAACTTGCTCTCTCTTGGTTCTTCATAGAATCTCTGAACTTATCAAGGGTGCTCATCCTTGTGGCATTCCTAGGCTTATTAATCTCTTGATTGTGGTGCTTTGTTCTTTCTTTTCTATTCTTTCTAGGATTTACGTTTAATGCAAAACGTCCATTAACCCTCGTCCATATCTCAAGATATATGAATCATATTTCGGTGATTATTGAGCCTAAATTGTGTTTCAGAACACGAGTTTTCTTCTCATTTTTGAATCATCCAATTCAGAGACCTGTAGCATGAGATACGAGGTAGAGTTAACTTTGTACTGAACCTGCGTTTCCTAACCTTGGTATATCCGTGTTGCATGATTCATGGAGTTTGGATCATATCAAAACTTATCCTAATTTTGCTGTGGATCCTAGGAATGTTAGGTTGGAGCTTTGTGTAGATGGATTTACTTCGAATAATTAGTTAAGCAAACCTTATTCCTGCTGGCCTATGGTTGTTACACCTTACAATCTTCCTCCTGAAATATGCATGAAAGATCCTTGTATGTTTCTAATATGTATAATCCCTGGCCTGATAATCCCAAAGCTATAATTGATGTTTAGCTCCAACCATTGATTGATGAGCTTAAAGAGTTATGGTATTCAGGCGTACAAACTTATGATATTTTCATAAAACAAAATTTCTTACTGAGGGCATCATTGATGTAGACTATCAATGATTTTTTGACCTATGGAATGTTGTCAGGTTGGATGACATAGGGAAAATTGGCATGTCCAATTTCTATAAAGGACACAAAGGCATTTACATTGAAACATAGTCGAAAAAACTCGTGGTTTAACTATCATCGGAGGTTTTTGGACCTTGATCATGAATTTAAAGGCAAGAAGGATGCGTTTAAAAAGAAGACAGCCAAATGTGATGAGCTTCCTATGAGGCTAAGTAGTAACCAGGTTTGGCACAGAGTTAGAAACTTTCCAAAGATAACTGAACTGGGTAAATCCATATGATTTCCAGGATATGGGATAGATCATAATTGGACCAAACAAAGTATATTTTGGGAGCTACCTTATTGGGGGGATAATCTAGTTTGTCACTATATTGATGTAATGCATGTAGAAAAAATGCGTGTGATAACATCATAAACATTGTGATGGACATTGATAAGACTAAGAACAATGTGAGAGCAAGGAAAGATTTGACAGATTATTGTAAAAGACCTGAGTTGAGTTTACAAAAGTTCCAGATGGCCATGTGTGTAAGCCAAAGGCAAGTTACACACTAACCTCTGTGCAGAAACAATCTGTGTGTAGGTGGATACAAGAGTTGAGGATGCCTGGCGGTTATGCCTCAAACTTGGGTAGATGAACCAATGTTGCATAAGGACAATTATTTGGCATGAAGAGTCATGACTGTCATGTATTCATGGAGTATTTACTTCCTATTGCATTTAGAGAACTACTTTTCCCTATTTGGAAACCCTTTTTAAGTCAATATTTTAGAGACCTATGCTCATCCACTTTGAGGATTGAAGATCTCCTAATTATGGAGAGAAACATCTCTATAATTCTTTGCAAATTAGAGAGAATATTTCCTCCGAGTTTCTTTGATTCTATGGAACATTTGCCCGTAAATTAGCATATGAAGCATGGGTATGTGGGTCAGTTCAATACAGATGGATGTATCCCTTTGAAAGAAATATTGGAAGTTTCAAGAGAATTATAAAAAATAAGACTCAAGTAGAAGGTTCCATATGCGAGGCATATATCTCCAAGGAGATATCTTTCTTTTGTTCCTATTACTTTGTGCCATATGTTTAATCTAGAAGAACAAGGGTTAGTTGAAATGATTACAGGGGTGAAAGTTTAGTTCAACACACTTTGTTTATATTCAATCGGCCCCAACATGCAGCTAGAAAATCCAAACCCTATTAGCTATCAGAGAGAGAGAAATACGCTGCACATTTGCATATCTTAATCAACTGTGATGAAGTACAACCGTTTAAAATGTAAGTGATATCAATGTATCACTTTCAATTATTGATGCACTGATATAAATCAAATCTTATTTTACCTGCAATGCTTAATTTACAGGTATTTTGAACAAGTTGATGAGCGATACACCCTTGAATAATTTCCAACATGGTTTAGGTCATTTGTTTGTGACCTTATTATCTAGTAACCATTTGATCCAAAACCACACACATTCTAGTTGTCACCTTTTGTATTGATGTTTGAATTTTAATTATTCATCTAGGTGTTTGATAAAAACAATAATGCTTCATGTCCTTATTTACAAAGTTTGGCTTGGGGTCCTGCTAACAAAGCAAACAATTGGCCAATGTATTATGTGAATAGATATAAGTTTCATACATTTTGAATGGGGCTGAGGGAAAGCAACAGATAATAGTGGAATTTGTGTCAAAGGGGATGCAGGCAGTGGGGAGGGTAATTGGTATGGAGTAATCAAACAAATACTAGAGATTGAATATGTGGGTGATGAACCTAAAAAATTGGTAGTATTGTTCAGTTGTGACTGGTACGACCTAAGACATCCTGACGGAACACGCATACAACACCAATGTAAAATTACCTAGGTGAATCATACTAAGAGATATGGTGCATATGATCCTTTGATTATTGCTCAGAATGCAAGACAGGTATATTATGTATTATACCTTGGTAAGTGTAGAAAAGGATTGGAAGATGGTCATAAAAACTAAATCTAGGGGTTGAGTTGAGGTCGAAGAACTACCTGACGATGCTTTTCAAGTGAATGATCCAGTTCCATCTCAGGTAGTCATTAATACAGGAACATTGCTAAGTTTACGTTCCGATTCTAGTGAGGTTGAGATAATTCACTCTTCCAGTGATTAATTAGTGAGTGAACACAATGAAAGCAATGGTAGTGAGGAGGAAGATAAGGAAGATGAGTTTGAGGATGATGTTGAGACTGAAAATGATGAAGATAGTCCTCAACTTTCAGATTAAATGTGATGTGTCTAGTCTCATACTTATTACATCTTCTTATTCTAAATTATCATATTATTTGGTTTTTCATACATTGTCATTTCTTTCTCAGATATGGCATTTAAATTGAAAAGCAAGGGCAAGGGAAAGCGTGTCCCAAATAATCAGACATTCACCGATCCCACTTACGTATCTACCATAGTCGCTCACACCTCTACTTCTAGCCCTTGCATGCCACCACCCCATGTCCATCAGGAGAGACTTATGATACCCACTCCTGGGCATGTAATAGGAGAGGTGCCTTCACCTGCACCACCACTGGCAGATCCTACCCCTATCCCCACACGACTCACAAGAGGGTGATGAAAGTGGGGTAGCTAGTGTCTCCTTGGCAGGGCAATCGGGACATGGGTCCACAAGGGATGAATGGGTAAAACTTGTACATCTTGGTAAGAAAAGGTTAGTAATTTAATTCTTTAATTCATGAATCTTATTATAATAATTTGAATAATTTCTTAATATATAATAACACTGTTTTGCACTATTTGCTATGCAGTTAGAACCCAAACACACAGGCCATGTACGAGGTGACGTACACTATCCAGAAATTGCATGAATGACCGATTGAGTCCTTCGGCAAGCTAATGAAGGATAAGAAGCTACATTGGTTTCTTGACTGGAAGTTAAAATAAAATAATTAAAACAAAATATGTGATTTACTTTAAAAGCTATGCTGGTTTTAATGACTTTTTTTTAACTTCCATGTGTAGAGCCACTTCATCATCCATCCCAAAGATGAAGATTTCATGTTTAAGCTCTTCAAATCCACGCAGTTCATAGGCCACAAGACATGTACATTATGTAACATTCTCCTAAGTACAACATCAGTCTTAAGTCATGACATCAAACTCAAGAGTTGTTACTTATAGATTAGCAGACCTTTCTTAAATATCTATAGCAAGCTTGATTGATTCATGAGATAACTATGTCATAATTCTATTAAAATATATAGTAAGAAAATCAAGACATTTGTTTAATACAAAGTTAAGTACATAAGGGAAACTCTTCTATGAGCTTTAACACACTTTTGTTCTCTAACATGTTTACATATATTTCCATTCCACTAAATACAACATAATAAAAGCATTAACTACTACACTATTGCACTTTCGAGTTCTTTTTGTATAGCAGTCTCTCAGTTCTCTATATCAACCTAGAAATGACACAAGAACATAAAAACATAGGGGTGAGAATTATACAATTCTCAGTAAGGTAACTCCCCAGATACATAATATAACGCCCCGATTTTCTGTCTGAGTGGAAAATGACCAAAATGCCCCTAAGGTCATTTTCGGCCCGGAATTTGAGGATGGCCGACCCGACAGTCCTCGAAGGGCCAACTCAATGTTTGAAGGGGATCGAATGACCTTTGAATGCTCCCGGAAGCGAAAATCTCGTTTTCCGCAGTTTCGGGTCAAAATGACCAAAATACCCCTATAGCGTTTTTACGCAGGTAAAGGTGCCGTTTGAGCCCGGAACTTTCCCCAGAGGTTTAAAAACATGTTTTCATGTGTCTAGAGGTCTCTGTTCAAGTCCCGGTGGCCCCGGGCAGTTTTAGTGCAAAATTACGATTTTGCCCCTAGAATAGTGTTTTTGAGCTTAATGACGTAATTAAGCAAACCTAAGCAATATTAGGCTCTAAACGAAGATTAATTAATTTCCCTAATTAATCTAGAGTCAAAATAATTTATTAAAGTTAATTAGAACCTAAAATTGCTTAGATTAAACTTAAATCCCTTTTTAGAACTCAAGACTCCTAGTCTTGGAATCTTAAATAGTGTTTTCTCTCTCCAATTCCTTAAATCAAGGAAATGTGTCTAGAGTTGTTTAGACTCTAAATTGAGGATTTAACTCACTAATGGTGCAAGACCACTCCTTAATTATGTCTAGACCACCTTAATTACCTATTTTCCTTACCTAAACACTTTCTTACAAATTCCTAATCTTAAGCATAATCAAAGATACACCTAAACACAACTCTAAACCACAATTAAAATGCAACTAAACCTCTCCCAAATCTGATGCACATGGCCGAAATTCTACTCTCCCATTGACCACATGTTTAATTATTTTCTCACTCAAAGAACCATGCTTGAGGCCATACCTTGAACCATACCTCACCATACTTTGAGCTATACCTCACCATGCCTCAAGAACACATTATCTCACCTCATGGAACTCATGGGCTGCACTCCCCTTGGCCGAAAATGCATCAGCCCCTCACCCCCTCCATTTGCTTCATTTCTCTATAAATAGAATGCCTTGAGGAGCTTGTACCACTTTTAGATCATTTGCTAAGTTTAGGAGCACTCAAAGCTTTTCCTTTTCTCTCAAAGTTCTAGTGTTCTTCAAGTTCTTGGAGTTCTTCAAGTTCTTCATCTTCTTCTTCCATCTTCAAGTTCATCACATCAAGTAGGGATTTTCTTTCATGTATTCTTTTTTTTAAAGTTCTTGTTTTAAGCTTGATGTTCATAGTTTCTCTTGATTCCTTTTAGAACTTCTTTTCTTCTCCTTTTCCCTCTTTATGTTTTCAGCCATAGGCCTTGGAGAACAAAGGAATGAGAGCTTGATGATGAGAGTTTCATGATGAGAGTTTCATGATGATGTTCATCACTTGAAACAAACTCTAGAGCTTGATCTTTGTTCTTGAACAAAAATGTTTCTAGTCCTTCCTTTCTTGAACTCTTGAGAACTTTAGCTTTAATGATGTTTTAAAATGGCTCTATGAACTCAATGATGAGGACTCATGATGTTGGTGTTAATATATCATCAAGATCATGAACTTTAGAGTTTTAAAATGTTCCTTTTTCTTCTTGAAGATTTCGGTCATTTCCTTAAATTTTTCTAAGCTTCATGGTTTGATTTCCTAAAAATATTATGTTGAGTTTTAAGAACTCTAAGCTTGACTTTACCTTGTTTGGATGAGTTTGGGTTATGGTTTAAATTCCTTTAAAGTCTTGTTAAGAGCTCTAGAAAGATAAAATGAACTTGCATAATTTATTTTATGCTTGCATTCATATTTACGTTCTTGCTATGCATCTTTACTTTCTAGCTATCACTTAAGAACATAAAGATTAAAATGGAACTTGTATCATCACTTAATTTAATTCTCGAAGCCTTTCTATTTCGGCCTTAAATTCGATTGTTGTTGGGCCTAGAGCATTAAAATAAAGAATTGAACTTGCATTATCACCTAATTAATTTCTCGAATGCCTATCTATTTCGGCCTTAAAGTCGATTGTTGTTGGGCCAAGAGCACTAAAATAAAGAATTGAACCATGCATATTTACCTTCAAGCTTGCACGTCTAAGTTTATGCCTCGCATATTTACTTTCAAGCTTGCACGTTTAAGTTTATGCCTTGCATATTTAAATTTAAGTCATCACTTTACTTTGTAAGCAAGATTTAAAATGAAAAGCATGAGCACGTTTAGTTTATGTCATAACTTAAGAACCTAGAGCTCAAAGACTTGTCCATTTCATTCCAAGTTAAAGTTATATGTGAATGTATTCCTTGAATGCATAATTTTGGCCAAGTAGTGATGATGGGCTTGCAATGAGTTTTCATCTAACTACTAGGACCAATAGTCTATGTTTTAAGTTTTCCTTAAAGCTTTACAAATCTTTATAAGGTTATGTCATCACAAGTTGTGATTTTATTATCTTTTAGGGGATGGAATATGTTTTGGTCAGTGACCTAAGGCTTCACTTAGCCTCTTGATGAATTAAAATGGTTTGCAAAGAGTTTCAGAAGTTCTAGATCGATTCCGAGAGAAACTAGTTAACTTATGAACCTAGAAATGTCAATTTAACTCTCTCATTTAAGTTAAATGTTTTTGGTTCTGATGTGATGAGTGTGATGCTGTATGATGATGTTTTGATGTGTTGGAATGTGTGAAAATATCATGTGATGATGTAGAAGCGATCCTATACATGATAGGTAAGAAACTAGCTAACTAGGAATACCGTAAAGCTAGAATTTAACATAGTTTTGACCCATTTGTTTATGGAACTAATCCAAACTGTTTTAATGGGAACATAATCAGACTTAGATTGTTTAGACATGAAAAACTTGGTATCATTTGAATTAGAATTGAATTCTAGCACCTATGGGGAAACTAGTAACGAGAAAAACCGTAAAAATGCAAATGTAGAACTCTTAGAACATTTGATTTTCTAGATTCTGTCCAGCACCCTTACAACATGATAAACATGATTAATAATTAATCCTTAAGCATAGGAATGCCTCATAATTGATTTAGATTTAATATATAGCGCCTTCGGCGAAAACGGAACTAAGAAAGGGTCTAAAACGTAAGTTCTAGAACCCCGTAAATACAAGTTAGAGATTCTGCCCTATGCTTTTCAGATTTAAGTATGAACATGAGGATTAGGAATGATGATTAATTATGAGCCCTTAGGTGCATAAAAATATGAGCGTCGGATGTTAGAGAATTATATCTCAAGATTAAGACCCATAAGGGTCAAAGCATAAGCTACCGTAAGGATAAACGGTTGAATGTTCCATGATGATGTATGTTATGTAAATGATGATGATGATATTCATATGAGGAATTCATGAGGATATATGTTTTATTACGAGAACAACTTGAGCATGTGATCTCTGATGAGAGCGTATAGTATTGATGTGTTGATGCTCCCGCCACGATGCGTTATGTAAAATTATGATATTATGATGCTTATGATGCATACGATGAATATGATGCCTTATGTTGATGTTGAATGACTATGCATGCTCTATATGTTTCGTGGCATAAAGCAAGTTTGAAGGAAATCCGGTGTATGCCGTTCTGTTGCCAATTTCCCATCAAACTTGAGAATTTGAGAAAAGTTTGTGAAAACTCCTGGGTGACACCGGTTCGGCCGAGCACCCCCAGAACAGATGTGACGTAGTACTGAGACGCATTTCTCCCGCTACGGTGGGGAGGAAACAAATCCGTGAGGGTATTGACATTGAGCTTGCCAAAGTGGACAATTCGCTGTGTACTAGATACCAGTAGAGCGTTTCAAAGAAGGAAATGATCCTAAGATAGGTGATCCGAGAAAGTTATGTATACCCCCTCTATTAGCCCATATTAAATCTAGTAACGACTAGTTAGGAATGAGCTCATTCCTAGGCGATAGGTGAGATGTAGTTTGGTGACCAGATTATCGCCGGGCCGGTGAATCGGTTGGACTTTTGGTGGATATGTTAAGAGGGTGGTCTTTAAGAAAAAGAACTTAAGAGTTTTACTTATGAGAAAGATATCACATGAAAAGTGCTATGCCTTTTATGCCACGTATATGATTTATGTTTCCTTATGATGTGCCCAAGTATTACGATTTTCGTGTTAATGTGCATATGGTATTGTCATGCATTCATCAAATATCTGTTGCATTCATGTCATTAAGACACATACTAAAAGACACCCACTTCGGATAAATAGATTTGTAAAGCCTAAAACCAATCCTTATGCATGTACACCTTTTTCATAATTAAAACCGAGGTGGCTGGGGACGACGACGATGACACTAGTGTTAGAGTCGGGAATCCCTACTGAGAATCTCGAATGAGTTTCTCATCCCTTCCTTTTCTCCCGTGTCGTCTCTAGACAAGGATTACAACGAGGATCGTGACTTCTTCTGAGGCTCGTACTTGAGGATCACACTAGAAGACGGGGCAGAGGGTCGCTGCGGAAGCATAGATAGCTTAGCTTTTGGGTTGACACGTATCCAACCTCATAGGTGGATAAGGATGACTTCACATATATGGACGTGTTTTGATGTAAATGATGGTACAATGATGTTAGTAGTCTATGTATCTATGAAGATGTGATGATATTATGATTGTTAAGTATAATACTATGTTTCATGATTATCAATGGTGTGGTTACTTTTCTCGCACGATATGGTTATGACGAACGATAGGTTAGTGCGCGGCTCGCGTTTTGCTTTCAAGTTTCAAAAAGAAAAATTTATTCGTATTTTCCGCTAAGTATTTTAATGAAAGGTTGTAAGGAATGAGACTAAAAGAGTAATAGACTAATGATTAACCTAAATATGTTCTAGAGTATTGGGTTAAAAATTAGGATGTTACACACAATCATAATGTCATTGTCATCGCTCCAACCACTTCGGTTTATTAAGAAAAATATGGTCATGCATTACATAATAATGGTTTATTTTTAAAGTTCCAAATCATACTTCCGAAGTGGGTTACTTTTAACATTCAGTCACTTAATATATACATTCCTTATTACTCAACGTCATGTAACGCCCCGATTTTCTGTCTGAGTGGAAAATGATCGAAATGCCCCTAAGGTCATTTTCGGCTCGGAATTCGAGGATGGCCGACTCGGTTGTCCTCGAAGGGCCAACTCAATGTTTGAAGGGGATTGAATGACCCTTTAGTGGTTCCGGAGGCGAAAGTCTCATTTTCCGCAGTTTCGGGTCAAAATGACCAAAATACCCCTATAGTGTTTTACGCGGGTAAAGGTGCCGTTTGAGCCCGAAACTTTCCCCAAAGGTTTAAAACCATGTTTTTACATGTTTCAAAACATTTGTTTAAGTCCTGGTGGTTCCGGACAGTTTTAGTGCAAAATTACAATTTTGCCCCTAGAATAGTGTTTTTGAGCTTAATGATGTAATTAAGCAAACCTAAGCAATATTAGGCTCTAAACGAAGATTAATTAATTTCCCTAATTAATCTAGAGTCAAAATAATTTATTAAAGTTAATTAGAACCTAAAATTGCTTAGATTAAACTTAAATCCCTTTTTAGAACTCAAGATTCCTAGTCTTGGAATCTTGAATAGTGTTTTCTCTCTCCAATTCCTTAAATCAAGGAAATGTGTCTAGAGTTGTTAAGACTCTAAATTGAGGATCTAACTCACTAATGGTGCAAGACCACTCCTTAATTATGTCTAGACCATCCTAATTATCCATTTTCCTTACCTAAACACTTTCTTACAAATTCCTAATCTTAATCCTAATCAAAGATACACCTAAACACAACTCTAAACTACAATTAAAATGCAAAAAAACCCTCCCCATGGCTGATGCAATTTCAGCCCTCTCTCTCTCATTTACAACACATGTTGAATTGTTTCTTACTCAAAGAACCATGCTTGAAGCCATACCTTGAACCATACCTCACCATACTTTGAACTATACCTCACCATGCCTCAAGACCACATTATCTCACCTCATGGAACTCATGGGCTGCACTCCCCTTGGCCAAAAACACATCAGCCCCTCATCCCCTCCATTTGCTTCATTCTTCTATAAATAGAATGCCTTGAGGAGCTTGCACCACTTTTAGATCATTTGCTAAGTTTAGAAACACTCAAAGCTTTTCTTTTTCTCTCAAAGCTCTTGTGTTCTTCAAGTTCTTGGAGTTCTTCATCATCTTCATCTTCCTCTTCCATCTTCAAGTTCATCACATCAAGTAGGGATTTCTTTTCATGTATTCTTTTCTTTAAAGTTCTTGTTTCAAGCTTGATGTTCATAGTTTCTCTTGATTCTTTTTAGAACTTCTTTTCTTTTCCTTGTTCTTTCTCATTTTCGGCCATGGGCCTTGAGGTTCAAAGAAATGAGAGCTTGATGATGAGAGTTTCATGATGATGTTCATCACTTGAAACAAACTCTAGAGCTTGATCTTTGTTCTTGAGCAAAAATGTTTCTAGTTCTTCATTTCTTGAACTCTTGAGAACTTTAGCTTTGATGATGTTTTAAAATGATTCTATGAACTCAATGATGAGGGCTCATGGTGTTGGTGTTAATATATCACCAAGATCATGGACTCTAGAGTTTCAAATATTTCTTTTCTTGCCTAGATGTTTCGGCCATTTCCTTTTCTTTTATATGCCTTATGGTTTGATTTTCTAAAGATGTTGTTTTGAGTTCTAAGAACTCTAGACTTTACTTTACCTTGGTTGGATGAGTTTGGGTTAAGGTTTAAGTTCCTTTAAAGTCTTGTTAAGAGCTCTAGAGAGATAAAATGAACTTGCATAATTTATCTTATGCTTGCACTCATATTTACATTCTTATTATGCACCTTTACTTTCAAGCTATCACCTAAGAACATAAAGATTAAAATGGAACTTGCATCATCACTTAATTTAATTCTCAAAGCCTTTCTATTTCGGCCTTAAAGTCGATTGTTGTTGGGCCAAGAGCACTAAAATAAAGAATTGAACCTTGCATATTTACTTTTAGCTTGCACGTTTAAGTTTATGCCTCGCATATTTACTTTCAAGCTTGCACGTTTAAGTTTATGCCATGCATATTTAAATTAAGTCATCACTTTATTTCGTAAGCAAGATTAAAAATAAAAAGCATGAGCACGTTTATTTTATGTCATAACTTAAGAACCTAGAGCTCAAAGACTTGCCCATTTCATTCCAAGTTAAAGTTTAATGTAAATGCATTCTTTGAATGCATGTTTTCGGCCAAGTAGTGATGATGGACTTGCAATGAGTTTTCATCTAGCTACAAGGACTAATAGTCTATGTTCTAAGTTTTTCTTAAAGCTTTACAAATCTTTACAAGGTTATGTTATCATGAGTTATGACTTCATTCCCTTTTAGAAGATGAAATACATTTTGGTCATTGACTTAAGGCTTTTCTTAGCCTCTTGATGAATTAAAATGATTTTCAAAGAATTTTAGAAATTCTAAATCGATTCCAAGAGAAACTAATTAACTTATGTACCTAGAAATGTCAATATAAATCCTTTACTAAAGCTAAATGTTTTCGATTCTGATATGATGAGTGTGATGCTGTATGATGATGTTATGATGTGTTAGAATGTGTGAAAATATCATACGATGATGTAGAAATGATTCTATGCATAATAGGTAAGAAACTAGCTAACTCGAAATACCGTAAAGCTAGAATTTAACATAGTTTTGACCCATTTGTTTATGGAACTTATCCAAACTGTTTTAATGGGAGCATAATCAGATTAGGATTGTTTAGACATGAAAAACTTGGTAACATTTGGATTAGAATCGAATTCTAGCACCTATAGGGAAACTAGTAACTAGAAAACCGTAAAAGTGCAAGTTTAGAACTCTTAGAACATTTATTTTTCTGGATTCTGTCCAGCAACATTACAACATGATAAATGTGAATTATAATTAGTTCTTAAGTATGGGAATGTCTCATAATTGATTTAGATTTAATTTATAGCGCTTTAGGTGAAGACGGAATCAAGAAAGGGTCTAAAACGTAAGTTCTAGAACCCCGCAACCACAAGTTAGAATTTCTGCCCTATGCTTTTCAGATTTGAGAATGAATATGAGAATTAGGAATGATGATTAATTATGAGCCCTTAGGTGCATAACTTATGAGCGACGGATGTTAGAGAACTATATCTCAAGATTTAGACCCGTAAGGGTCAAAGCATAAGCTACCATAAGGGTAAACGTTTGAATGTTCTATTATGATGCATGTGGTATGTAAATGATGATGATGTTATTCATATGAGGAATTCATGAGGTTGTATGTTTATGAGAGTATATAGTGTTGATATGTTGATGCTCACGCCATGATGCGTTATGTAAAATTATGATATTATGATGCTTATGATGCACACGATGATTATGATGCCTTATGTTGGTATTGAATGGCTATGCATGCTCTATATGTTTGGTGGCATAAAGCAAGTTTGATAGAAATCCAGTGTATGCCGTTACGCTGCCGAATTTCCCATCAAACTTGAGTACTTGAGAAAAAGCTTGCAAAAACTCCTGGGTGACACCGGTTCGGCCGAGCACCCTCAGGATAGGTTTCGGGTGACACCGGTTCGCCGAGCACCCCCAGAACAAATGTGACATAGTACTGAGACGCATTTCTCCCGCTACGGTGGGGAGGAAACAAATCTGTGAGGGTATTGACATTGAGCTTGCCAAAGCGGACAATTCGCTGTGTACTAGATACCAGTAGAGCGTTTCAAAGAAGGAAATGATCCTAAGATAGGTGATCCAAGAAAGTTATGTATACCCCCTCTATTAGCCCATGTTAAATCTAGTGACGACTAGTTAGGATTGAGCTCATTCCTAGGCGATAGGTGAGATGTAGTTTGGTGACCAGATTATCGCCGGGCCAGTGAATCGGTTGGACTTTTGGTGGATATGTTAAGAGGGTGGTCTTTAAGAAAAAGAACTTAAGAGTCTTACTTATGAGAAAGATGTCACAAGAAAAGTACTATGCCTTTTTATGCCGCGTATATGATTTAAGTTTCTTTATGATGTGCTCAAGTATTACGATTTTCGTGTTAATGTGCATATGGTATTGACATGCATTCATCAAATATCTGTTGCATTCATGTCATTAAGACACATACTAAAAGACACCCACTTCGGATAAATAGATTTGTAAAGCCTAAAACCAATCCTTATGCATGTGCACCTTTTTCATAATTAAAACCGAGGTGGCTGGGGGCGACGACGATGACACTAGTGCTAGAGTCGGGAATCCCTACTGAGAATCTCGAATGAGTTTCTCACCCCTTCCTTTTCTTCCGTGTCGTCTCTAGACGAGGATTACAACGAGGTTCGTGACTTCTTCTGAGGCTCGCGCTTAAGGGACACACTAGCGGAGCGGAGGCGGAGGGTCATTTGGGAGCATAGATAGCTTAGCTTTTTGGGTTGACACTTATTCAACCTCATAGATGGATAAGGATGACTTCACATATATGGGCGTGTTTTGATGTAAATGATAGTACAATGATGTTAGTAGTCTGTGTCTATGAAGATGTGATGATATTATGATTGTTATGTATAATACTATGTTTCATGATTATCAATGGTGTGGCTACTCTTTCTTGCACGTTATGGTTATGACGAACGTTAGGTTAGCGTGCGGCTCGCGTTTTGCTTTCAAGTTTCAAAAAGAAAAATTTATTCGTATTTTCCGCTAAGTATTTTAATAAAAGGTTGTAAGGAATGAGACTAAAAGAGTAATAGACTAATGATTAACCTAAATATGTTCTAGAGTATTGGGTTAAAAATTAGGATGTTACACGTCATATATTGCTAACTTTCCACTTAAACATATTAGTTTTAATATCGATACTAAACTTCTTCACTTGGCATACAAGACAAAGGATTACTTAGAAAACTTACTACTTTAACTTGCCTTGCCCTCTACTAATCTTGTCACCTCTGGGCATTATGTACCGCTGTCCCTAGCATGACAATAATGGATAATAGACTGCTTTTCAAGACTGAGCTTATTCCTATACATGATCATTGGATTTTCTTTCTCCAATTCTCACACAGACCTATTCCTAGCTAGGTTTACTTTTCCCGACTCAATTCAAGGGTAGTCAGGTTTATTTTCTCCAACAGACTAGATTTACTTTCTCCAGCCTAAGAATTATAAATCTTATGCTCTCTTGATGGTTAGGTTTACTTTCCCTAACAAACTAGATTTACTTTCTCTAGTCCAAGAAATATAATCTTATGCTTTTCTTTTACATATGAGCAATTGTAATAAGCATTCATATCTATGTGTGCCTAACCTTATCAACAAGCTCACATACTCAATTATTCATATTCATATTCATGTGCTCATGTCATACTAGTACAAATTCCATTATTTCATTAATTCAAAGCATCAATTCATTTTCAGCACAATGGTAGATTTCACATATTGGTAGCACAATTTATTCTACATTTCAAACCATCAAATCCAAGGCTATAAAAAATTTATCTAAGACACTTCAATATGTCCACAAGGTTCCATAAAAATTTCAGAGCAAAAAGAGTTGTTTAACTATGTTAAAAAAAATTAGACAAATTCAAAGGTCAGAAACCCCCTATTTATAGCTAATAGCCATAGTTCTCAATTTTATTACCCTATCAAATGATCATGTCAAATCATAAAAAAAATTCATAGTTGGACTTCAATATGGTCAGAATAAATTTTTATTGAAGATGCCTTAACATGTTAGCTACATTATATAAAATTTTCAGCTTAATCTAAGCCTCTAACTAGGTCAGAAAATTCATGATCATTCCCTGCCTGTAAGAAAACCAAATTTCCAACAAGTTAGTCCAATACTCCTTTTACAAAATATGATTTTTCCACATACGCAAATACATCAATATCTATGTATGACCTCATATTAGAACCATAATTTACCAATTTAGAACAACCAAAATCTGCAAGAAATAGAATTACACAAAATAAGACACAAAAACCCTACTTTGCAAACTTTAGAATGTCTGATAATATTTATGAATGTCTTTATGATGCTGTGTTATGTTTTGAGTCTTGCTTTAATCCTTGTATGCTTATGGTGAGTCTTGTTTGTTATTGGCTTTTTGGGCATATCATACGATGTACTTCTTTTAAGTTACGCGGCTCAAGATTTTTTTAAAATTTCAAAAATTTTTACCCATATTTTTCGCTAAGTATTTTAAAGGAACATTTTTAAAGGACGAGACTAAAAGAGTAATAGACTAATGGTTAACCTAAATACATTCTAGAAGTATTGGGTTAAAAATTAGGATGTTACACTTCCGCTACACCATTCCAATCCGAACCATAGTGCAACTCCCACACCAGCAGCTCAAGGAAGTCCATAGACATCACTATCAACCTTGTCTAGAGACAAAGATGGAAAGAAAGAAAGCGGAGTGAGAAACTCATACAAGAATCTCAATAGGATTTCCATCTCCACACATATGTCATCATCATCGTTCCCAGAAACCTTGAGTTTCATTATGAAAATGGTGGACATAAATAAGGTTCATTTATTAAGTTTCAAATACCATTAGCTAAGGTTCTTGTCTTTTAGCATAAGTCTTAATGTCATGGATGCACTAAACCACACTATGCATGCACATCAATTCCTTATGCCACATATCACACCAAAATTCTAACAATTGTCATAGCATACGAATCATAAAACATCATAACATAATCTTTCCTCTTTACTCTCTTAGGTAACTTAACTTTTTGGTTCTCTTCTAAGGGGCTCCCTAATACTCTCTCCTTTTGAGAGTTTTAGGTTATGAGCTCATACTTAACTAGTCATCACTAGTCTACACTTATTCTCTCAATAAGCTAATTCTCAACTCCCAGAGTGCGGGATAGGTGGCATAGGATCAAGGATCACCTCCTGGGGTCACCTCCCATAACCATTAATTCTTGGAGTATAAAGGATCCCTTTATTGGATCACCTCCCAAAACCATTAATTCCTGGAGTCTAGAGGATCATTTCCATGTGTCTTATGTCACCTTTAATCTTAGTATGTCGTTTAGAGATGCAAACATGAGCATATAATCATAGCCATCATTATAACTTTTTATTTAACATTTTCACGCTCACAACTTCATAATTTCTCTAAGTCCACAAATTTGATGGAAATTTGGTAGAATAATGGCTGGGAATGGAGTTTTCCCAAATTTTCTTTATGCCATAGAACATAGCAATCATGTATCTCAATTATACATTCATTATCACAACATGCCATAAATTATCACGTATTTGATCACATAAGCATGCATCACATTTTTTTCCATATATCTACAAGTATGTTAGCATCAATGCGTCATTGAAAAGTAAAAATGCTCCTATCCAATACGCCAGAAATTAAGAATTGAACTTAGTTAATGCATATGCTATGCTCAACAGGATATATACATCATAATAGAAGTCGTTACTTTCACAATTCATGAATCAAGCATGCATAGTCTTTAATACATAATCTTGCACAATTATTTCAAGTCACATAATTCCCAAACAATTCATATGAACATAGCCTTCAATACATATCAATCACATCAATATCACTAAGCTATTGATAATTACAATTTAGCCCCAAAAGGGGTCAAAACTGTAATTTCTAAAAGTTTATGGGTCAAATTATAAATTTTCCAATTAATGCATTTTCTCAAACTAATGATTCTCAAAATTAAATTTACACTTTTTAAGAGACCCATATCACTTAGAAATCATTTAAATTCATCATAAAAATCATTTTGAACCATTGGCCAAATTTTGTTAAATTTTAAGGGTCAAAGTGCATAGTTTCTGTAACATCCCCATTTTTCATCCTAAATGAAGGTTCACTCAGTGATGACCCGAGTAAACAATTTCGCTTGAAAACTGTTGAACTTTTACCTAATCAAGGGCAAGTCAACATAAAATGTTAAGTGTTAGCCAAGAATCAACAAAAGTCAAGGGCAAAGGTCAAACTCAAAAAGTCAAACTTTCAAGTCAAAAGTCAACTATAAAGTCAAATTCAACCATAAAAGTCAAAGGTTTGTGAAAGTCAATAAAATTATGAGAAAGCCAACAAAAACATAAAATAGTCAACATAATAATCAAACTATGATCAAGGACCAATTAAATCATGATTAAGTGATCTAATAAAAGCTAATCAAGGATTAATACTCTAATTATGGTTTAGACATAAATAATTGGCATAGGATTCCCAAGATATTAATAAAATATACTTAACTGGTAATTTACTATAAATGGCAACAATCTTAAAAATGAGTTATATACCATAAATAGCCAAGTTAGAGATGATTAATCACTAATTAGGATGATTACCAACCTGATGAGAGATTAATATAATTAATCTATGATAGATTCTTCATTAAAAATAAAATATGCTTAAAAGTTGGTTTAAACCATTTATGGTAAAGGGAATATTACCGAAAGACGTAAAAACACTTGTTTACCCATCAAACAAGTGTGCAAATCTACAGAATAACTCCTAAAACCCCCCATGGACCTTTCCTAAACCCCTCTTATCAGCCATCATGTAAAAGAAAACACTCACATAAGTTTCATCAAAACAACTTACACTAGAACTAATTTAACTACAAGATAATACCAAGTTATACATAAAAATAAAAACACAAGATTTCCTTGATATTTCCTTGCCTTGGCCGAATTGCATCAGCCACCTTTCAAGATTGAAGTGAGCTTGATTTGAAGCTTGCTTGAACCCTGGGTGAAAGGTTGATGGATGACAAGTTATCATTAGGCTCATAGACTAAGCTATAGATGGTGCTAAGAGCTTTTTCTGATTAGCCAAAGAATACTCCTTCCAAACTTTGGAAACACACCCTAAGACACATTAGCTCCGTTATTTCATACAAGACATCAAAGCTTGGAGCTAGGAACCAAGATTTTCTCTTCTACTCTCCTTTTTTTCTGTTTGTTTGAGAACTCATGCATCATTTCAAAAATCATGTCCTTAATATATACAAGTTACTAGTTTCTCTTGAAATCATTTCATGACTTCTAAAACTCATTGAAACCCATTTTATTTTATAAGAAGATACTAAAATAACCATAGGGCAGTAGCTAATTCAAGGCATGTTTAGAAGAAGTTTTAACTCATAAATCTTGTTGGTAATAATCTTATAAAACTTTTAAGGCCTAAAGAAAATCTTAGAACATAGATTGTCGGCTCTTGTGACTAGATGAAACTCACATTAAGTTCATCATCATCACATGGCCGAAATATGCATTCATGGTGATGTTTCCATGGCCAAACTTTAACTTGAGATAAAGAGGGCAAGTCTTTGAGCTTCTAGAATCTTTAAGTGATGACAAAATGTAAACATGATATGCATCCCATTTTATTTTTCATTATAAAGTAAAGTGAGAACTTCAAAGTAAATATGAGATGCAAGAAGTTGAAATATAAATATGAGATGCTAGAAATGTAAATATGCAAGACTTCAAAGTAAATATGCAAGTCTTGAAAGTAAATATGCAAAGCTTGAAAGTAAATATGCAAGTTCATTTTATCTTTTAGGATTTAAGTGATGACTTGAAATATAAATATGCTAGACAAGGAAAGTAAATATGAATGCAAGTCCAATTCTTTATTTTAGTGCTCTAGGCTCTATAACAATCGACTTTAAGGCCGAAATAGGCGAGCTTCGAGATTAATTATTAAGTGATAGGAAAATGCAACTCTTGTTTTAATCTTTACGTTTTAGGTGATAGCCGAAATAATAAATGTGCTAGGCAAAGAAAGTAAATATGAATGCAAGTCCATATATTCTCCACTAGAGCTTTTGCAAGACTTTAAAGGAACTTAAACCTCAACCCAAACTTACCATAGCAAGATAAAGCAAGCTTTAGAGTTCTTGTACCAAGGTTTACAAAGAAACCCTATGATGTGAACTTCATCATCAAGCTTGAGGAAATGGATTAAAGAAAGGCAAGTCATACACTAACTTTATCTTAAGAATCAAAAGGGATCAAGTTAAAGAACCAATCTTTGAGTTTTAGAAAACCATTTCCTTAGAAATAACAAAGCCACCATCTTACCATGTCTTGAGTGACAAAATCAAAATATCAAAGAAAAGGAAGTCATGGCTGAAACCATGAGGGAGAGAAAGATAAAATTTTAAAACTCTAGAGACTATGTTCTTGATGATATACCACCACCAACATCATGTACTCTCATCATTGAGTCATTTTCCAAACAACACAAGCTTGAAAAATCGAAAACTAGGATCAAAGAAAAGGAAAGAAAATCGAAATGCTCTTTAGTTCAAAAACCAAGTTTCAAGATTTAGAGGTTACACAAGAGGTGATTCTCATGATCTAACTCTTGAACCCTCATCATCAAGCCAACATTTTCAAGATTCAAAGGCTTCAAGGCCGAAAAATCAAAGAAGAAAAGAAGTTCTAAAAAGTTTCAAGAGAAATCATAAAGCACAAAACTAAATAAGAACTTTAATGAATGAAACACTTAGAACAAAATCCCTACCAAGTGGTGAAGAGGAAAGCTTGTTTCTTGAAGTGAAAAGAGAAGAAATCTTGCTTCCAAGTGGTCCTTGGATTTTCAGCCAAAGAAGAGAAAAAGGAAGGAAAAGTTTTTGTGTGAGCTTGATGTGTGAGGATGAAAGCTTATGTGTTTGAATGGTGATCTAGGGTGGTTGTGTGGTGGGTTGAGGTTGTAAGGGGTGGCTCTTTGGTGGATATAAAGAAGATGAAGAAGAAGAGAACTTTTGAAGAAAATGAGAGAACTTGAGACAACTCTTGAAAACTCAAAGCTAGCAAATGAACTAAAGGTTCTCACAAGTTCATTTGCATGTGTATTTATAGAAAAACAAAACCAAGGGTGAAGAAATGAAGGGGTAGCCGAATTTTGAGGAAGGAAAGGAAGGAAAATATCTTCTTCAAATGGTCATTCAAAGGCATGGTTCAAGGTATGACCTAAAGCATAGTGAGGTATGGCTCAAGGTATGGCTCTGAGTGTAAGAATTCAAACATGTGATAGATATTGGAGGTGAGGTGGCGCCATTCTTTGAGCATCCAAGGGGGAGGAAAATGTCTCATTAATTGTAGTTTAGTGATGTATTTAGGTGTATCTTGGATTAGGCTTAAGATTAGGAATTTGTGAGAAAGTGTTTAGGTGACTAAGGATGTAATTAAGGATTTCAAGACAAGGTTGGGGAGTGCTCATGCTTCATTAGTGAGATAAAAAACTCATTTTAGTGCATAAACAATTCTAGACACAATTCCTTAATTTAAGGAATTGGAGAGAAAAAATACTATTCAAGATTCCAAGACTAGGAATCTTGAGTTTTAAAAAGAGATTTAGGTTTAATCTAAACAATTTTAGGTTTTAATTAATTTTAATAACTTATTTTGACTTTTAATCTTCGATTAGAGTCTAATATTGCTTAAGTTTTCTTAATTACATCATTAAGCTCAAATGGCACTATTCCAGGGGCAAAATCGTAATGTTGCACAAAAACTGCCTGGGACCACTGGGACTTAAACAGATACTTTTAAAACATGAAAATATCATTTTAAACCTTCAGGGAATGTTTCGGGCTCGAATGGCACCTTTATGCGCGTAAAAAGGCTATAGGGGTATTTTGGTCATTTTGACCCAAAACTGTAGAAAATGAGATTTTCGTTTCCGAAATCACTCAAGGACCATCTAATCCCCTTCAAATATTGAGTTGACCCTTTGAGGACTGCCGGGTTGGTTATCCTAGAATTCTGGGCAGAAAATGACCTCAGGGGCATTTTAGTCATTTTTCTCTCAGACAAAAAATTAGGGCGTTACACTTTACTTTATTACTGCTTTGTGTGATGTACTGAAGATGGGAATACCCATCTTTTGAATCTATTTAATGTATTATGTTTTATGATTTAATGTGAGAAGTATTATCGCTAGTATTGCCCTTTCTTGATCACCAAATAAGAGATTTGACTAATAATTTATTTACGATTGACGAATGTTACTTCCGCTTCATGCCATAGGCTTTACTTTCGAATATGTGGTTTCTAAAAAAAAAGTATTTCTTCTAATTTCATATAACAGTAATTTCTAAAAGAACGTAGAGTAAGAAGTAATAAACTAATAAGAACAAAACATGACTTAAGCACGGTTCATTTTTATTAGGGTGTTAGAGTTTCCACTTTTTGACACTTAACAAGTGCCAACACTTCTAAAATTTTTTCTTAACATCATAAATGGTATTTTAAATGCATGGATATATTCAAAATTATTATTAACTCTAATTAAACTCATTTGGCCAAAATTCCATGATGAGAAGTTCAAGTCATAATTTTTTTTGCATTTTGCAAAACTATCAAACCTAATACTTGTAATAATCCTTTTAAGCACCTAAGATGCCAAAAATAATTTTTACAACAATTATTAATAATTTTTAAGCATATGAACAATACCAAACAGTACTGAACAATGCTGGACAGTATCAGAAATTGCAATTTCAAAAGCTTTGGAAATTATATTTTTAACCATTTCTAGTTACTAGTCTTTCCTAAAATGCTAAAAATAATTTTTACAATAATTATAATAATATTTAACGACTTGAACAGTACTGAACAGTGATGAACAGTGCAAAGTATTGTCAAAAATTAAAATTACAAAAGCTTTGGAAATTACATTTTTGACCCTTTCTAATTGCTAGTTTTTCCCAAAGCCATTCTAAGACATCTAAGACATGAAATAATTTTTAACACATTTTTGACCAAGTGAACAGTGCCAAACAATGCCTTACAGTGTTAAAAGTGTCCAATAGTAAAAAAAATTGAAATTTCAAAAAGCTTTTGAAATTACATTTTTGACTCTTTCTAGTTACTAGTTTTTTGCAAGAGTTATTCTAAGACATTTAAGACACTTGAAATCATTTTATCCCTTTGAGAAAATAAATATTAACATTAAATTAGTAGCAAAACTTAAAATTTTATTAATAAGGTTTTATTTACTTAAAAATCACATTCTTGCTCTTTTTGGGTTTCTAGCTCTTTCAAAAGTTCTTTGTACACTCTAGACACAAGATTCAAGCCTTAAAATAAAATAAAACCAACTTCAAACCCAATATTTCTTTATGGTCCAAATACATATATGAATATGTGCCCATGATCATAATTTTCATTTAAGATAAAAGGAGTAAGTCTTGAGCTTTAGAGACATAGGTGACGGCTAGAATAATAAATATGCCATGCAAGTTCGTTTTAAGTCTTTAACAATATAAGGTGACAACTTGGAAATACAAATATAATATGCAAGGTTTAAAAATAAATATGAAATGCATGCCTTTTTTTAAGTTTTTAAGATTATAAGGTGTCAACCTGAAATATAAATATGAAATGCAAGTTCATTTTCAAGTCTTTAAGATTACAAGGTGACAACTTGGAATATAAACATAATATGCAAACATGAAACACAAACATGAAATGCATAACTGGGAACATAAACATGAAAGCAAGTCCACTTTATATATCATTAGAGCTAAAAAACTCAAGACTTTGAGGAGTGAAACTTGCAACCCCATTAATCATAACAAAATGAAAATAAGCTTTAGAGTTCAAAGAACCTCGTTTTCTTGGACTTACCATCAAGCTTAAAAACAAAGGAACCAATAAGCATTCTTCCTCTCCCCCTTTTTTCTTTGAAACCAAAGATTAAGCCTTGAGCTTTAGATGTCAAACACCTTGATGTGTAGAACTGATTCAAAATCTTCTAGGGTTGAAACAATTCAAAATTAGGACTCTTTGGGGGGGGGGGGTTGATAAGAGCCAAAATTCAGACCTAGATGGGTTAGATTGGACGCACAAAATAGGGCTGGTTGGGATGGTTTATTTGATTTGAATAGATTTCTTATTTGATGAGTTTGATAAGGAAACAATTTAAGTTGGCAAGGGATGGTTTTGATAGAGTTTTAATGGAAAATATTAAGTTGTTTTTGGTGCTAGAAGAGGCGTGACCAGCAAGGGATTTTAGAGCTGAAGAAGATGGATATTTCAATGGAAAAGGGAAAAGAAATGGAAGATGGTGACAGTGGTGATAGGCGCCATTTCCAAGGATGGAAGATAAGCCTTCAATGGACGCCACAATAGTGCTGAACAGCCCTTGATAAGTCCTCAAATAGTTCACCCAAGAACCTAGGAAAATACAATTCTTTCATAAAGCAATTGAGCAAAATTTCCAATCTGGTCATTCCTCCAAAGGGGTGCATATAAATAAGGCCATGGACAACCACACTAATTCAGCACAAATACACAATTACTAACATGTGAAACCTCCCTATGGTGCAAATGAAAAGGCAAAGAGAAATCTGATTAGAGTTGCCCAAAGTATGCAAACTAAAAGCCAAACTCCTTATGAGCTAAATGAAACAAAGGAATTCAGCCACCAAGGCTTCCTAAAATTTGTGCTCCTACTTAAAAACTTAGTAAAAATGAAAGAAAACAGCCCAAAACCAAGCTAAATTTGTATGCCCACATGGCAGCCCAAATATACTTATTAAAATTTTATTTAGTAACATAAAAGGCTTAAAAAGATGGTGGCAGTCCATATAGCATCAGGGGTCTTCAAGTGGGGTTGTGCAATGCACCAATTCGAGCTTCAAGTCTTCCAAATTAGGGGCAGCCTCAATAATTGTTGTTACAACTTGTTGCAATGCCTTCTTTGCTTTCCTAACCCTTGCTCTTATCATAGGTCCCCTAAATCTTTCAAGTGCCTTTTGTCCTTACCACTAGCCAGGTTGTAATGCCCCAATTTTTACTGCTGTGTAAAAATTACTAAAATACCCCTAGATAATTTTTGCACGTAATTCGAGGTTGAATAATCCTCAATAAAGGAATATAACATCAGAGAAATGTTATGAGAAATTTGAATAGCAATTCGTGTGAAAGTCACAAACCCCGATTTTTCTGTACGTGTAAAATGACCAAAATGCCCCTGAGATCATTTTTACCTAGAAAGCCAAAAGATAACCAATCTAGATTATCTTTGAAGGGTTAGTTTAATGCTGGATGGGGATTATATGTGTCTTAGAGGTAAAAATCTCAATTCTCAATTTTTACTGTATGTAAAATTACTTTTTTACCCCTATAGTAATTTTACATAAAATTATATAATCTTTGAATTCGGTTTTCACCAAAAAGTTCAAAGTAACTATTTCAAGTATGATTTAAGAATGTCCAGTATTTATAGGGAGTTTTTGTGTGAAATTACCTTTTTACCCCTAATCATGCTAAATGAGTTTATTTATGTAATTAATGCAATATTAAGCTCTAATTGAACTCAAATTGATTTCATTCATTAACCTTGAGTTTAAAAATAATTACCTAAGCTTAAAAAATAATTACTTGACGTAATTAGAGCCTAAAATTACCTAAGGTAAAATTAAACTACCTTTCCTTAATTTCAAAAGCTCATAAAATTAGTGATGTTGAGATCAAAGTTAAGATTACGATTTAGGTAAAATATAGTACATTTACATTTTTTTATCCTAAGTTTAAGACTTATGTTACAAATTGATTTTAACTCATATGAGATTAACTTCATTTACTAGTGAATCATTATTCTTTTTACCTTGTCTTAAATTGTTCTAAACACTTAATCTTTACTAATCTTTTCCTAATCTTTTACCTAAGTAAGTACACATCTAATACATGATTTACCACTTGTAAAACAACACAAATCTGTTCATAATGGGACCAGAAACCAGCAGCCATAATGCTCCATGTTCACCAAATATTATTGTTTTTCCAACAAAAAAACATATCCAACCATAAAACCATACATTTAGCTTTCTTTTGCATTATTTTTGGCTATGTTTAATCAAAAGAAATCCATCCATATTCAGCCTTATCAGCCATGATTTCTTGCCTTCCATTAACATCATATTTTATGCATTTTCAAACCATGATACATGAACACAATTATAACTACACATTATGCTTTGTTTTTCTAAGTTTTCTTTAATTGAAAAATGAAATAAAACCTCCATTTTCCAGCCACGAAGGCTGTAACGCCCCAATTTTTACTGCTATGTAAAAATTACTAAAATGCCCCTAGGTAATTTTTACACGTAATTCGAGGTCAAATAATCCTCAATAAAGGAATATGACATTAGAGAAACATCATAGGAGACTTGATTAGCAATTCGTGTGAAAGTCGCAAACCCCAATTTTTCTATACGTATAAAATGATCAAAATGCTCTTGAGGTCATTTTTACCTAGAAATCAAGGATAACTAATCTAAATTATCTTTGAGGGGTTAATTTTATGCCTGATGGGGATTATATGTGCCTTAGAGATAAAAATCTCAATTTTCAATTTTTACCGCAAGTAAAATTACCGTTTTACCCCTGCAGTAATTTTTCATGAAATTATATAATCTTTGAATTCGGTTTTCACCCAAAGGTTCAAAATGACTATTTTAAGTATGATTTGAGATTGTCCAATATTTACAGGGAGTTTTTATGTGAAATTACCTTTCTACCCCTAGTTGTGGTAAATAGGTTTACTTGTGTAATTAAGATAGTATTAAAGCTCTATTTGAACTCAAATTGATTTTATTCATTAACCTTGAGTTTAAAATTAATTACCCAAGGTTAAAAATAATTACTGAGGTAATTAGAGTCTAAAATTACCTAAGGTAAAATTAAATTATCTTTCCTTAATTATGAAAGCTCATAAAATTAGTGATAATTGAGATCAAAGTTAAGATTTCGGTTTAGGTAAAATATTGTACATTTACATTTTCTTATCCTAAGTTTAGAACCTATGTTACAAAGTGATTTTTACTCATTTGAAATTAACCTCATTTACTAGTATATGATTTCTCTTTTTACCTTGTCTTGTATTGTCCTAAACACTTAACCTTTTACCATTTTCACTAATCTATCAATTTCTAATCTTTTACCTAAGTAAATACACATCTAATACATGATTTACCACTTGTAAAACATTACCAATCTGATCCTAAAGGAATCAGAAACCAGTGGCCAACTTGTCTCCCTTTCACCATATTTTAATTGTTTTTCCAACAAAGAAACATACCATACCTTTAGCTTTCTTTTGCATTATTTTTGGCTATGTTTATTCAAAAGAAAACCCACCCATTTCAGCCATGATGTGATCAGCAACAATGTCTCCCAGTAGCATCATATTTTAGTGTTTTCATCCATTATGCATGAACCAAATTATTACAAGAATAAAAGCATTCTTCTTCCATGTTTTCTTTAATTGAAAAATGAACTAAAAACTCTATTTTTCCAGCCACAAGGCAGCTACCATACAGCCCTCCTTGGCCTATAAATATGAGCTCTTCCATTGCCTAAATGCACACACAAACATTCCTAGCCTTAGCATTTTCTTACTTGATAGTTTTCTTACTCAAAGTTCTCTAATTCTCTCAATACTTCAAGCTTTCTTTTTCTTCCTTATTCACACTCAAGAGACTCCATTCCCAACCTCTAACCAAGCTCTAAACCTCAAGCATACATATTCCAACCACAAATCAACTCCTAAACACAACCTTTCTATTATCAAACACAAGAACACAACAAAAATTCTTTCACCATTCCATCATCACTTGGCCGAAGTTACCATCATCATCTAGAGGAGATTTTCTTCTCTTTACTTCTTAATACATCAAGCTTTAACATTTGAGAACAAGGAACAACTTGGTAGGGATTTTATTTCATGTTATTTTCTTGTTCTTTGCTTATAATTTAACTTTTAATGAGCTTAATGATGAGACCATGAAATAAGGTTCTTGAAACCATTGATAATCAAGGACTCTAATGCTCACTTCCTTTGTTAAGATTAATTGACGTTAAAGAGTTTAATTCTCTAAAAGTTTTGAGCTTAACAAGATGATAAATGAACTTGCATCCATTGTTTATGTTTCAAGCTCTTGCATATCATATTTAAATTTCAAGCCTTGCATAATCATATTTAATTTCAAGTCATCACCTTAAATCTTGAAGATAATATGAATTTGCATTCTCATGTTTAAATTTCAAGTAATGCATTTTATGTTTCAATTTATCACTAAACTTTGAAGATCTAAAAATAAACTTGCATCTTTATATTTATATTTGAAGTATTACATATCATGTTTATATTTTCAAGTTATCACCTTATAATGATAAAGATTAAAAATGGATTGCATAGCATATCTATGATTCTTGCTATCACCTAAATCTCTAAAAGCTCAAAACTTACCTCTTTAATCTTCAATAGGAATTCTTATACTTAAATTAAGTTAATTTCAGCCTCTTGATGTTCTTGGTATTAAGATTTGTTTATTTTATTTTTAAGGCTTTGATCTTGTCTTTAAATTAAATAATTCTTGTTAGAGTTAGAAATCCAAAGATGTTAAAGATTGTGCTTTTCTCAAGCTTTTTGATTTAAAAATCATGTTACTGACCTGACTTAAATAAAATGGTTAGAATGCTATTTTATAAGGTTTGAATGTGTATAAATTACTTATAATTGATGTAAGAATTTTTTTTAGCATTTTTGAGATAAACTAATAATTAGAAAGGATCAAAATCATAATTTTATAAAGCTTTAGACAATGAATTTTCTGGATTAATTCCTTACTGATTTGATACTGATCTTATGGTTTATATACACTAGAATTATTAGTATTTGATGTATAAATTGTTTTTGGTATCTTAGAGGTTGAAAAGAATAATTACAAGTATTAGTTTTGACCATTTCATAAAATGCAGAAAGTTGTGTCCTAAACTATCAATTGTGTAATTTTTTTTTATTCAAAGGATCTTAATTAGAGTAAATAATGATATCTAATGTGTATATGTGTTTAGAATACCATTTATGATGTTTAGAGAAAGTTTTAGAAGTTTTGGCTTTTGATAAGTGTCAAAAATAAGTAACTTTGTACTTTGACCCCTAAAATGTGTTAAATTTAGTCTATGGCCCTAAAAGGTTTTTATGATGAGTTTGAATGGTTTCTAATAGTTATATGTCTCTTGAAATGTATTGGTTAAAGTTAAAGATCTTTAATTTATGAGTAGATGTTAAAAAGGGGTAATTATGTTTTGACCCATAACCTTCGAGAAATTGTTATTTGACCCTTTGGGACTTAAACGTAAATATTGATAATTTGATAAGATGAATATGATTGATATCTTGTGATGGCGATGTTCATATATTGAGATTTATATGGGATATATGCAATGAAATACAATGTATGTTTATGTGATTTGATTTATGGCATGTTACGGTTATGTCTGATTGATTAAGATGCATAAGTTCATGAAGTTTATGAGCATGAAATATTAATGATGAGTTATTCATGTTTGCATCTCTATATATCATGCCAAGATTTAAGGTGACATAAAACACATGGAAATGATCCTCTAGACTCCCTGAATTAAAGGTTATGAGAGGTGATCCGAATAGGAAGTGATCCTTTGGACTCCCTGAATTAAAGGTTATGAAAGGTGATCCTAATACCCTTTATCCCATACCTTAAGAGTCGGGAATTTAACTTATCAAAAGGGATAAGATTATGCTAGTGACAATTAGTGAGGTATGAGCTCATACCCTAGAACTCTCGAGAAAAGAGAGAATTATAGGGCAGCCCCCAAGGAAAAGAGAATAAAGAAGTTTAAGTCACCTGTAAGAATGATGATCATGATGTTCTTTATATCATATGCATCATTTTATGAATTTTATGATATTATGTATATGATATTGACATGCATCCATGACTAATATGTTGCATTCATGACATTAAGATTCATGCTAAAAGATACGGGCCTCGGCTAATGGTATTTATAACTTAATAAATGAACCTTATATATATGTTCACCATTTTCATAATTAAACCCGAGGTTCCTAGGGACGATGACGATGACACTTGTGTTAGAGTCGGGAAGCCCTACTAAGATTCTTGTATAAGTTTCTCATCCCTTTTTCTTTTCCGTGTCGTCTCCAGACATGAATGATGGTGTAGTTTGTTATTTACCTTGAGACTGAACGAAGAGCTATGGAGATAGCTTTCCTCTAGATATTTTCCTTTAGAGTGATCGTATCTCATATATCAGTTTGTATTCTATTGATGGATATATATTGATGTCCTTAAGTTTACAAGACATCACTATTATGATACAGTTATTAATATGTTATTATTATTTGAGATATGTTACGCCCTGGTTGTATTATGTATTTATCTGTTATTTGTTTCTAACATCTCTCTTACGCAGGCAAGATAAATGACGTTAGATATCTAGTATGCACGGCTCACGTTTTGGTATTTAAAGTTCAAAAAAAAATTTACCCATATTTTCACTAAAGTATTTTTCAAGAAGTTTTGAATCAAAAACTGAAACAAAAGAGTAATAACTAATACTTAACTTAAATACATCCTAGGCGTGTTGAGTTAAATATTAGGGTGTTACAAAGGTAGTGGCCATACAGTCCCAAACTCCTATAAATACATGCTCTTCCATTGCCAAAATGCACACACAAATACTCTTAGCCTTAGCATTTTCTTACTTGATAGTTTTCTTACTCAAAGTTTGCTCAAAGTTCTCTAATTCTCTCAATATTTCAAGCTTTCTTATTCTTTCTCATTGACATCCAACAGACTCCATTCCCAACCTCTAACCAAGCTCTAAACCTCAACCATATACATTCCAACCACAAATCGACTCCTAAACACATAACCTTTCCATGATCAAACACAAGAACATAACAAAAATTCTTCCACCATTCCATCATCACTTGGCCGAAACTATCATCATCATCTAGAGGAGATTTTTCTTCTCTTTGTTTCTTAAGATATCAAGCTTTAACTTTTGAGAACAAGAAACAATTTGGTAAGGATTTTATTTCATGTTATTTCCTTGATTCTTTGCTTATAATTCGATTCTTAATAAGCTTGATGATGAGACCATGAAATAAGGTTCTTGGAACCATGATAATCAAGGACTCTAAAATTCATTTCCTTTGTTAAGATTAAATGAGGTTAAAGAGTTTAATTCTCTAAAACTTTTGAGCTTAATAAGATAATAAATGAACTTGTATCCATATTTATGTTTCAAGCTCTTGCATATCATATTTAAATTTCAAGCCTTTCATAATCATATTTAATTTCAAGTCATCACCTTAAATGTTGAAGATAATAATATGAATTTGCATTCTCACGTTTAAATTCCAAGTATTGCATTTTATGTTTATATTTCAAGTTATCACCTAAACTTTGAAGATCTAAAAATAAACTTGTATATTCATATTTATATTTCAAGTATTGAATATCATGTTTATACTTTCAAGTTATCACTTTGCAATGATAAAGATTAAAAATGGATTGCATAGCATGTCTATGATTCTTGCTATTACCTAAATCTCTAAAGCTCAAAGCTTACCTCTTTAATCTTAATAGGAATTTTTATTATGGATATATTTAAATTATGTTATTTCTAGCCTCTTGATTCTCTTGATATTAAGGTTGGTTTATTTTATTTTTAAAGCTTTGATCTTGTCTTTAAATTATTCAATTAACTTTTGTTAGAATTAGAAATTCAAAGATGTTAAAGATTGTGTTTTTCTCAAGCTTTTGGATCAAAAGATTTAGGTTATTGACCTAAATTAAATAATATGGTCAGGATACTGATTTAAAAGGTTTGGATGTATATAAATTACTTATAACTAATGTAAAAATTGTTTTTAGCATTTGTTTGGGATGAACTAGTAAATAAAAAAGATCAAAATTGTGTTATTATGAAGCTTTTAGAATGCTAATTTTTTTCTGATCACTGTTTAGACCTATTCATCATTGTCACTGTTCATTGTTGTTCACACACATGAGAATCACTAATAATTGTTATAAAAATTGTTTTTAGCAATTTGGGAATAATTAGTAACTGGAAAATATCAAAATCATGATTTTATGAAGCTTTAAGGAAACTAATTTTCTGATTCTTTTTAAGGGTTGTTCAAGGCTGTTCACATTGTTCACACACTTAAGAATTACTTATATTTGATGTAAAAGTTGTTTTTGGTATCATAGATGCATAAAAGGGTAATTACAAGTATTAGATTGGGCCATTTTGCAAAATGTGAAAAAATGTGTTTTGAACTATCAACTATTTTATTTCAGCCAAATGTTTTTAATTAGCGCAACTAATGATGTTGAATGTGCCCATGTGTTCAAAATACCATTTATAATGTTTAGAAAAAGTTTTAGAAGTATTGATTTTTGATAAGCGTAAAAAAAAATTAGCAACTTTGCACTTTGTGTGTTAAAATTTAGTCTATGGTCCTAAAAGGTTTTTATGATGAGTTTAAATGGTTTCTAATAGTTATATGTCTCTTGAAAGATATGGTTAATGTTAAAGATCTTTTAGTTTGTGAGAATGTGTTAAAAAGAGGGTATGTAAGTTTTGATCCGTAACCTTTGAGAAATTGCGATTTGACCCCTATGTTCATGTATTGAAATTTATATGGCTTAGATGTATGTTATGTAATTTGAATTATGGCATGTTATAGGTATGTTTGATTCATTAAGATGCACAATTTCATGAAATATTATGAGCATAAAGTATTGAATGATGAGTTATAATTATATGTCATGCTTGCATCTCTAAATAACATACTAAGATTAAATGTGACATAAGACAGATGGAAATGATCCTCTAGACTCCCCGAATTAAAAGGTTATGAGAGGTGATCCAATAAGGTTTATGCAACTTAAAACATATGGAAGTGATCCTCTAGACTTCCTGAATTAACGGTTATGAGAGGTGATCCAAGGAAGTTGCATACCTATGATGAGAAAGTGGAACAAAGGCAAGAAAGTGATGTATTTTCCTCCTCTATTACCCCATATTAAATCTAATGACAGCTAGTTAGGTCGCTCAATCCCAGGTGATCAGTGAGGTGGAGTTTTGGTGCTGAATATAAAATCACCGGGGAAGGTGAGATGGTTGGTTTGAGATGTTGACGTAAGAGGATGGTTATTAAAAAAGGAACTTGAGAGTTCCACTATGAGAAAGTAAATTATCATGGATTTTCTTGCCTTTTTCCATGCAAGCCAAAGGGTATACGACTCATCAGATTTGTTATATCATGCATTCATACTAAGTCACCTGAGAAAATAAAGCAAGAATGTATATTTGGTGTGTTTACTCATGTGATGTTGTGTTTTGGTGTTATGTGTTGCAAATTCATGTTAAGAGTATGCTTAAGTTATTTGCATATGTTATTTGTGTATTGGAGGCATTACCATGCATACATGGATATCTATTACATTCATGACATTAAGACTCATGCTAAAAGACACGGGCCTCGGCTAATGGTATTTGGAACTTAATAATATGAACTTTATATATGTTCACATTTCATAATAAAACCCAAGGTTCCTGGAGACGATTACGATGACACTTGCATTAGAATAAGGAAGCCCTACTGAGAATCTTGTATAAGTTTCTCATCCCTTTTTCTTTCTTCCATGTCGCTCTAGACAAGGATGATGGCATTGCTTGTGGATTTCTCTAAGAAGCGAACAAGGGAGTCGCACTACAAAAGGGATCAAGAAGTCATAATAGGAGTATGGAGATAGTTTCCCTTGGATATTGGCTTTAGGGTGATCATACCCTTTTTATCTGCTTGTGCTTTAATCTCTTGATGGATGTGTACTGATTGTGACACCCTAATAATTAACTCAACGCGCCTAGGATGTATTCCAGTTGATTATTAGATATTACTCTTTGTTTTTAGATTTTTCTTTTGAACTACTTAATGAAAATACGAGCTAATTCTATTTTTGAAAATCTAAACAAAACGTGAGCCGTGGACAACATAAGCGATCGATAATCATAAAGCGTAACATGTAAAAAAAATAACATAAAACAGAAACATCAGATAGGCTCCATAAAAAGAACATCCAGTAGCACACCATAGTTAAATACATAATATCCTACCCTCCCATTAGAGTTGGGTTAAGTTTAGTACAACATGAAAATATAAATACATCGGAAAGGAGAAATACAAAAGAGACATGCCTACCTAGTGCACCTAAGGTAGATAACCTCTAAAGCAAAAGAAGGTTATCCTAAACTAGTAGTGTGTGCACTAATGATCCTCCAAGAGATCTATTGCTGCTGGCCCTGGAAGGGTGGAACATAACCGATCCATGGGCAAAGCCTATTAGGAGTGGGCTCATGAAGTGGTTGAACATGGGCTCCACGCCGGGGGCGCATGGCTGGCCTCCATGCCAACCTCGGCTGGGTGACCGTCTCCTTACTACCCTCCATCATCCTTGGGGGAATCGGGGCAGAACTCTCGGAATACACATGGGTAGGCGAGTCCTTTGATGGGTCGGTCTCCGAAAGCCTCGAGCGGGGGACATAATCCAGAAAATCGCGAACGGCAGACACAGTGGTGTACGTGCGAAGAATCCTCTCGTTGTGCATACGCGCACGCTCAAAAACCATATTATCGCTGTACGGGGAGGTCAGAAAGAAACTGTAGCTAGGTACGGGGTGTGCAAATGATTGTCCTACGAACATAAAGACCATGATAGAGCAGTATCCCTCAAAATGGTAAGACTAATGGTCGGGGTCAAAGTGAATCTCCCAAGTGGGGGTGTCAATGAAGAGGACGAACGTCGCCGTTAGAATCTGAAGGCATGATGGAAAGAAAAAGAGAGGAGTGAGAATCTTACTAAAGAATCTCAGTAGGGTATCCTCCTAGTGATATCATCAACGTCCCCAGGAACCTCATGTTTATTGTGAAATGGTGAGTATGCAAAGGTTCATTTATTAAGTTCTAAAACATGAATTACCGAGGCCCGTTCATTTTATCATGAGTCTTGTAATGAATGCATCATACTTCATTATGATATGCATGTCAATACCTTATAAAACAGTTAACTTTATAGTATACATCAAACTTCATGGCAATCATGATGTGCATTGAACATGGTTCATGGATGACATTCCTTAGTTCTTTAGGTGACTTAAGTTAGTTCTTTTCACTCTTGGGGCCACCCTATTACTCTTCCCTTTTGAGAGTACTTTTAGGTTATGAGCTCATACCCCACTAGTCATCACTAGCATCGTATACTTATCCCTTTTGATAAGTTATAGTCCCGACTTAATAAGTACGGGTTAAGGGGCAAGCATCACTTTTTCATCACCTATGGTTTGATGAGTCCAAAGAATCATTTTCTCATGTTTTTAAGTCACCTTAAGTCTTAGCATGTTATAACAAGATGCAATACATAACTCATAAATGTCACAATTCTTCATATATTCTAGCATATGCATCTCTAATGTTCTAAATCAAACTATATCATGCAAATGATGAATTCTATTTCTAGAGATCAATATCTCACATAGCATCAAATATCACATGAATTCATCATCTCAAGTCATCACCACATAATTATTCCATTAAATAGCCAAACCCCTAAATCGGGTAACTCTAATTATTAAATTATTTTCTTATGCACCTAAGGGATTGATTATCATCATTACCACTAATTATTAACCTCAAGAACATTATTAATCAAAGTTGGACAACATAGGTAGCAAGTGAATTTCTATAATTTTTGGTGTTCTAGAAGTTACGTTTTATACCCTTTCTCATTACTAGCTTTCCCTATAATGCCAAAATTAATTCCTGAACCACTTATGAGTCATTCTCACTCAAGAAAACATGGTCTAACATGATTTTACAACCTTCAAGGGTGCTGGAATAGAATGCATAATTCACTTCCTTAGGAGTTCTAGAAATCACATTTTCCATTCCTTTTGGTTTGCCTAAAGCGCCAAGAACAATTATCACATCAAGTAGCAGAGTATCTAACACATTTAAATCATCCAAAACAAAATTTAAAGGTTCTGGAAAATTAAAGGCAGGACCGAGAAGGTGACAAGTCCCATGAGCACAAAATAAGGCATTCCTAGTAACTAAACTTCATACTTAAAATAACTTCTAAATCAAGAGATATAATAAATATGCTAGACAAGGAAGTGTAAACATGAATGCAAGCCCAATTCTTTATTTTAGTGCTCTAGGCCCTTTAGAGTATTCACTCTAAATCAACAATCAACTTTAAGGTTGAAATAGGTTGGTTTCGAGATTAATTAATTAGGTGAAATGGAAATGCAAGCTCTTTAAAAAACCAAATGACACATTATCTTAAGTAATACCTTTAATGAGCTACCTAGCATTTTCATCAAACTTTGTAAAAGTAAAACTCAAGCTCTAGGGGGTCTCATTGTAATGAACTCATAATCGTTATCTAGAAACTTTCATCATTGAGCTATCAT
Organism: Dalbergia cochinchinensis; assembly: GCA_031216125.1. Lineage (NCBI taxonomy): Eukaryota > Viridiplantae > Streptophyta > Magnoliopsida > Fabales > Fabaceae > Dalbergia > Dalbergia cochinchinensis. The sequence continues at coordinate 31,148,619 of CM062371.1, forward strand.
GGGAAATCAACCAAGCCTTTAAGGCTGAAATGCATAAGAAAAGAGAAAGGAAGAAGCCGAAATGTTAAAGCACCAAAACATTATTTCAAAACAAGAACAAAGCTTAACAAAGCACAAGGAAATAATTTTCAAAACAACTCTCTACCAAAGGTATGTTTTCTTGGAGGTGAAAAGGACTTGATCTTGAGGGAAGGATGAGAGAAAAATCTTTCTTGGAGCTTGAAGAGGCTATGGCTAAGAAGAAAAAGAAAGAAAAAAGGTTGTGTTTCTTGAGCTTGATCTTTGGAAAGGTAAGACTAAGTGTCTAGGAGGTAGTGTATTGTTGAGAGGTGGTGGTCTTTGTGAGTAAGAAGAAGATGAAGAATGATGAAAAGAACTCTTGAACTTTGAGAGGAAAAGAAAGAACTTAGAATTTCTTTTTGAAGCAAATGAACAAAGTGTAACCAAGTCCATCTAAGCATGGTCTTTATAGAGGAATAAAGCAATTGAAGGTGGATTGAAGGGGCAGAGCCACGGCCTCATGGAGCATAAGGTGAGCGAATTTTCTTCATAAAGGCATGGTGAGGTATGGTGGTGAGTATGGCAAGCATGGCTTCAAGTATGTCTCCAAGCATGGCCAAGTATTGTAACACCCTAATTTTAACCCAACTTTCTAGAACACATTGGGTTAAACGTTAGGCTATTACCTCATAGTCTCTTCCTTTTCTAAAAAAATATTTAGCGGAAATTATGGTAAATTTTTTTTTTGAAAGTATAAAACAAAGTGAGAGCCGCGAACTTAACTATTCGAATAACAGAGACGTGATACATGACTAACACTCATAGAGAGAACTCAAAAAGGAAAACATATAATAGTGGAGCAGAAATCATCATCATACTTAGTGGTATTAAGTGGCAATTAGAATAGATTCATATGGGACAAACTTAGTGACATAATCATAATCATAAAACTTCTCTTCCTTATGGGCCACCCTAAAAGACAATCGAACTAGGGGTGCTCGGCCGAACCGGTGTCACCCAGAACGTGTCCATCTCTAGGTTATGAGCTCATACCTTAACTAGTCGTCACTAGTTCTTACTTACCATTTAATGATAAGCGTATCATAAATCATAAATCCCGACTATCTAAGTACGGGTTAGGGGGCAAATCTCTTAGGGGTGCTCGGCCGAACCGGTGTCACCTAAGAGTAAAAAAATGGGTACCGATGTCACATGAGTTATATGGAGGTGCTCGGCCAAACCGGTGTCATCCTAGAACCCATCTTAGTACCTTAATTTTCAAAATCTTTAAGTCCCCAAATTTGTCAGAAATTAGTGACACGATGGCATCACGCCGAATTTCTTCCAAATTTGTTTTATGTCACATAAACATATATCCTCATGAATTCCTCATATGAATAACATCATCATCCTTCACATAACATATGCATCATCGTAAAACATCTTAACATACCTTAGTATCATATAAATATCATTCTCATATTCTTGATGTCTTATGCATTGACCGCTATGGTCTTTAACTCACAGTCTAAGTTATGAATCATTCAAAGCTAACCTCTCGGGTACTTAGGAGGTTGTGACTAAGTATATCTCTCTTCATACTATGGTCAAGAATATCTCTCAATCTCAAAGATGCAGAATTCATAATTTCAACTTTACGGGTACCTAGGAGTCACGACAATGACCCTTTCTAAGTTCGGTTTGCTCCTAAGGCACTAAGATCAAGTCCTAAACCAATTATGAGTCATTTCTACACATTTAAACTAATTTAGAACCATGATTATCATTACTAAACCTTGCTGGACAGAATCCAGAAAATTCTAACATTAAGGGATCTAGAACTCTCAAATTAATTCTTTTCTAGTTTCTAACCTTTCTTATCTTTTACTTATGAGTTTTTCCATTGATCATACTTAAACATAAGCATGTTATCATCGTTAAAACAGCTCATACAGTGGCCAAACATAGCAAGGCGGAACCGAAACAACACTCTCCATACAAAGGCATAAAACATACTTTTTAAAGCACATAGGATACTAGTTTCTCTTGGAACCTTTTTAAAACCTTCAAAACTCTTTTGTAAACATTTTTAACATCTAAAATCATCAAGATACTTATAAGGGAAGTAGCTAAGTTGAATTTATTTCAAGAGGTCCTAAATTCATAAAACTTAGTTCTATATGTTCCTTGAATCCACATAGACTTAGAAAAATTATAAAGCATAGCTTATAGGCATTTGTGATCAAATGAAACTTATCCTAAGTTCATTCATCTCACATAGCCGAAGTGGGCATTCTAAGAGAATGCTTTCCATGTCTAACTCTCATTTGAGACCTTAGGACAAATCTTTGAGCTCTAGAGCTTTAGGTGATGACAAAACATAAACATGCCATGCACTTCATTTTTATTGTTCATTAGGGAAATAAAGTGAGAACTTGAAAAGTAAATAGCTCAAAATAAATATGAGATGCAACTTGTTATTATCTTGGATTTTAAGTGATGACCTGAATAATAAACGTGAAATGCAATGCTTGGAAATTAAATATGAATATGCAAGTTCATTTTTAGTCTTAGAGCATTAGTGATGACATAAAAATAAATCATGCTATGCAAGGCATAAACTAAATATGAATGCAAGTTCATTTTGGTTTAACAACTAGAGCTCGTCCAAGACTTTAAAGAACCAATATTCACAACCCCAACATAGTCTCATCAAGTCAAGAGAATGGAACTAAAAGAAATCTCCATATTTTCAAGAAAAGGAATTATGGCCGAAATCATGAGGCCAAGAGAAAGTAATCCATATTCCTTTTTGAAATCATTCTTATTTTCTTAAGTTGAAAACTTTAGTGAACTTCATAGCATAATAATAAAAACTAAAGAAAACTCAAGCTTTAGGGGTCTCATTATGATGAACACATAGTCATCATCTAGAGATCCCCATCATCAAGCCATCATGTATGAGTTTAAAGGTCATGAAGGCCAAAAACTCAAGAAGGAAACCAAGAGAGTTTTAAAAAGAAATTCCAAGAGGTAGCTAGAGAAAAACTCATTTTTTATGGAAATAAGATGCAAAGAAACACTCCTACCTAGAGTGAAGACAAAGAGCTTGAACTTTGAGAGAAGAAAACAAGATGATGAGCTCCTCCAAAAGGCTTGATGTTTTCGGCCAAGGGCAGATAAGGAGGTTAGAGTTGTGTTTGAGGTGAGGTTGTGTTTGAGATGAAATATTTGAGAGGTTTGATGGTGATTCAAGGTTATGGGGTGATGTGTGAAGGTTATGAGATGATGATGATGATGAAGTAAAGAGATGAAAAAGATGAAGATGAAAAAGAAAGGAACTCTTTGGGACTAGAGAGAAAGAAAGAAACTAGCAAGACTACTCTAAGCTTTAGCAAATGCTCAATGTGCATCCAATGCTAACACAAGCTCCCTATTTATAGAAAAACAAAGTGATAGGTGAGAGAATAGAAAGCATGGCTGATGGTAAGAAAGAGAAAATATCTCTTTGATGGTGTCATACAAGCATGGTTTGAAGCATGGAGCTCATGACACAAGGTATGGCTTCAAGCATGGGTTTTTGAGTGATCTTTTCTTTAAATTGTGGATGAAATTAGGCTTCTAGAAGACCAACATGGCTGGAAGTTTTTCAGCCACAAATAATTGAAGGGAATGATTTATTTTACTTGGTTATTCATTTGGAAAAGCAAGCTTGATTGAAATTATGACAAGGCATGACAAGTGAGGTGATTTGAGGTGATTTTCCTTTAAGTTTGAAATGAAATAATTCATGAAAATGGGGAGGGGCTGGCTGATTTTGAGCCACAAAAATGAGAGAAAAAGTCTTCTAGAAGATGTCCTATGAAGCATGGATGAAAGCATGGAGGTTATGACACAAAGCATGGTTCTTTGTGAGATGGAAGCATGGTCTTTGGAGTGTCAAAAATTTGCACATGTGATGGATAATGGGGGATGATTTCGGTCAGATTTGGGCAGCAAGGAGAGAGGAAAAATCTTCCATGTAATTGGGTGCTAATGATAGGATTAAGTGTAGGTTAGTTTAGGTACAAGGTTAGGAGTAATTAAGCTTAAGTTTAGGTAACTAAGCATGTGTATTAGGAATTTTATGACAAGGTTAGGAGTGCTCTTACATCATTAGAGAATTTAAAACTCATTTGTGAATAAACAATGTGTATCACAATCCCATGATTTAAGGAAAGAGAGAGAAAACACTATTTGTGCACTATTTGCACACTATTCATTGATTCCTACACTCAAAGTCCTTGAATTTAAAGATAGGGTTTTAAGTTTATCTAAGCAATTTTAGGTTCTAATCATCCTTATTAAATTATTTTGACCTTAGATTAATTATGGAAATTAATTAACCTTCGATTAGAGCCTAATATTGCTTAGGTTTCGCTTAACCGTGTGATTAGGTGTAAACATACGAAACTACGGGCAAAAGCGTAATTTTGCACTTATTTTGCCCGGGACCTCCGGGACCAAAACTGAGACCACAGAATACATAAAAACGTCTTTTAAACCCATTTGGAGAGGTTTCGGGTTCATCCGGCACTTGCAAAAGGGTAAAACGTCACAGGGGCTTTTTGGTCATTTTGACTTGAAAACTCAAAAAAATGAGATTTTCAATCCCGGAAAGAAACACAAGTCATCCAATCCCCTTCCAACATTGAGTTTGCCCTTCGAGTACTGCCGGACCTGGCTTTCCTCGAATTCCGGGCTGATAATGATCTCAGGGGCATTTTGGTCATTTTCACTCTAGCAGAAAATCGGGGCGTTACAAGTATGGACTTTGAGTATTCATTTTGATTTGAAATAAATCAAATCTTTTGAATGGAGGAGGAGTGGTCGGTGGCCTTCTTCTTAATTAGGGGAAGGAAATCTCAATTTAAGGTGTACTTAGAGTGAGCTTAGGGGTAGTATTTAATTAGGCCAAATATTAGAGATTGGTGGCTAAGTGTTTAGGTAAGTAAGTAATTAGGACCATGCAAGACTAGATTAGGAGATGGTCATTTCTAAATTAATGAAGTCAAGTTTCATTAACTTGGAATCCAATGTCAACAACATTCCTTTATTTAGGAAAATTGGTGAGAGAAAATACTATTCATAGATACCTTTCTTAAAGAATTAAAACTAGAAAAGGGTTTTGAGTTTCCATAAGCAATTTTAGGTGCTAATTAACTTTAAATAATTATTTTGACCCTAGATTAATTATCAAAATTAATTAACCTTTAATTAAAGCTTAATATTGTTTAAGTTTTGCTAATAATATCATTAAGCCAAAATGCACTATGCAGGGGCAAAATCATAATTTTCCTTAAAAACTGTTTGGGGCCTCCTGGGCTTAAACGAACCCTAAACGTGCCTTGTAAACATAGTTTTTAGACTTTCGGGCAAAGTCCAGATCAAAACAGAAAGCAAAACAGTACTTAAACATAGCAAGGGTATTTTGGTCATTTTTGCATAGAAATCCCAAAAGTGAGATTTTTCTGCTCCATTAACCCTCGTACATATAATCTTTTCTAACATTTCAATAGCTCTTTGAGGATGGCCGGGGCTGGTGACCTTCATTTTTCTAGTAAAAATGACCTGAGGGGCATTTTGGTCATGGTACACTTAGAGAAAAATTAGGGCGTTACACTGATGCCCTCTATGTTTAGAGGACGTCACTATTATGAAATAATTCTGATGTGTTAATATTTTTTATGTCATGATATATATTGATATTGTATGTATCTATAACTTGTCTTTATCCTTTCTTATTTATAGGTAAGGCGAATGGCGTTAGTTACTAAGCATGCGTGGCTCACGTTTTAGTATTCAAGTTTTTTTAAAAAAAATTTACTCATATTTTTACTAAAGTAATTTTCAAAAAGCTTAAGTTAATGACTAGAACAAAAGAGTAATAACTAATAATTAACTTAAATATATCCTAGGCGTATTAGGTTAAATATTAGGGTGTTACATGTGTCCTCATCATGCCTTCCCTATTGAAGAAGATTTGACCTCAAATTCAAGGCCTCATCACCTGCATCAAAAAAAGACAAATTAGCAACATTAAAAGTGGCATTGATATTATACCCACCAGGAAAATCAATTTTGTAGCCATTATCATTGATCTTCTCCAACACTTGGAAAGGACTGTCCCCTCTAGGTTGGAGTTTGGACTTCCTTTGTTTAGGGAACGTCTCTTTCCTCATGTGCACCCAACCCAATCTCTGGGTTTAAGTATAACTTTCTTTCTTCCCTTATTAGCTTGCTTGGCATCACTCTCAATTTTCTTCTTAATTTGGGCTTTCACACGCTCATGCAGCTTTCTCACGTAGTCAGCCTTAGCCTTTAAATCCTTATGCTTAAAAATAGTTATATAAGGCATACGAAATAAATCAAGTGGTGTCATAGGATTAAATCCATGCACAATTTCAAATATTTAACAATTATTTGTGCTATGGACAACCCCATTATAAGTAAATTCTACATGAGGCAAACATTCTTTCCAAGACTCAAGATTTTTCTTTAAAACAGTCCTAAGCAAAGTGCCTAAAGTCTTATTTGTAGGTGACAAGTAGTAGAGAAAAGTAATTTAGTACCAAGCTTACCTTACAATGTTCTCCAAAAGTGACTTAGGAACTTAGTGTCCCTATCACTTACAATCCTCCTAGGCAGCCTATGGAGTCTCACCACTTCCTTGAAAAATAAATTAGCTACATGGCAAGCATTATCAACCTTTTTGCAAGGTGTAAAATGTGCTATTTTTGAAAACCTGTCTACAACCACAAAAATAGAATCCTTGTCATTCTTTGTTCTAGGTAGCCCCAAAATAAAGTCCATAGATATATCAATCCAAGGAAAATTAGGAATATGCAGAGAAGTATATACCATGTGGCATCACTTTTGACTTTGCCTATTTACAAATAATGCAATGCTCACAATATTTATGCACATCATGTTTCTTATGGGGCTAATAAAAATGTTCATGCAATATGTCCAAAGTTTTATGCACCCCAAAATGTCTTATAATCCTCCGTCATGTGCCTTTTTCACAAGAAAGTTTCTTATGGAACACTTAGGCACACACAATCTTTTTTCTTTAAACAAATATCCATTGTATCTATAGTAACCATTTTCTGACATATTTTCACAAGCAGCATATATCTTAGAAAATTCAGCATCATGCAAATACATTTCTCTCGAAGTCTCAGGTCCAAAATTTTATTTTCAAGAGTAGAAAGTAATGCATGCCTCCTAGATAAAGCATCACCCATAATGTTCCCCTTCCCTTTTTTATGCTTAATGACATATGGAAATTGTTCTAAAAACTCAACCTATTTGGCATGCCTTTTATTCAACTTGCCTTGTCCTTTCAAGTATTTTAAGGACTCATAATCACTATGAATTACAAATTCTTTGGGAAACAAATAATGATGCCATGTTTTCAAAGCACACACTAAGACATACAATTCCTTATTATATGTGGGATAGTTTAGGGCAGCCCTATTTAACTTCTCACTAAAATAAGCAATCAGATGACCTTCTTGAATCAAAACAGCCCCAATGCCCACATTGTATCACATTCAAGTTCAAAAGATTTACCAAAATTGGGTAAAGTAAGAATGGGTGCATTAGTTAGCCTATGCTTAAGGGTAGCAAAGGCTTGCTCTTGTTTCTTTCCCCATTTGAAACCCACATGCTTTTTAACTATCTTATTAAGAAGCTCAGCCAAGGTGTTAAAGTCCCTAACAAACCTTCTATAGAAACTAGCTAAGCCATGGAAACTTTTCACTTCACTCACATTCTTAGGTCTAGGCCACTCTTGAATGGCCTTAGCCTTTTCCTCATCAACTTGCACTCATTTTGCACTCACAACAAAGCCTAAGAATATTACATGATCGATGCAAAAAGTGAATTTCTCAAGATTAGCATACAATTTTTCTTTTCTAAGAACATGCATGACAGTTCTCAATTGTTAAATATGCAAGTCAAAACTAGTGCTATGACAGCTCTCAATTGTTCAATATGCAAGTCAAAACTAGAGCTATAAATCAGAATTTTATCAAAGTAAACAACCAAAAACTTGCTAATAAAATCTCTAAAGACATAGTTCATTAATCTCATAAAAGTGCTTGGGGCATTAGTTAGCCCGAAAAGCATAACTAGCCCCTCTTACAAACCATACTTACTTTTAAAGGCAATTTTCCATTCATCCTCTTCCCTTATTCTAATATGATAATACCCACTTTTTAAATCAATTTTAGGAAAATAATAGGCACCATACAGTTAGTTCATCAAGAAGGTCATCTAACTGGGAATAGGGTGTTGGTACTTGACTGATGTTGTTGATTGCTCTACAGTCACTGTACATCTTCTAAGTCCCATCTTTTTTAGGCCTCAAAATCATTGGAATAGCACACGGACTCAAAGCTTTCTTGCTCCCAACATTTTGTCATCAACTCCTCAACTTGCTTTTGTATTTCTTTGGTCTCTTGAGAATTGCTCCTATAAGCGAGCCGACTAGGTAAAGATGCACTAGGGATGAGATCAATATGATGCTCAATCCCTCTCAAAGGTGGCAATCCACTTAGAACCTCCTTTGGAAACACATCCTGGTATTCCTATAAAAGAAACTCAACACTAGTAGGGACAATAATTTATTGGAGTTATCAGCAGTTAAAACATTTTTCTTGCAATAAAGTAAATAAAGTGGCTTGTTGGCAAGCAGCAGCCTCTTTACCTCACTTTCTTTTGCTAAACAACTCTGTCTGCTCTCAAGTGTTTCACTCTTTTTCTTTCCACTCTTTTTTTTTATCAAGTGTTTCACTAATCTCTTTTCTCTCTTACACTATCTTTTCTCTCAATTTTATTTGATTCGCACACACCTCTCGAGGAGATAAAGGTTTGAGTACGATTTTCCTCCCATTGTGCAAGAAAGAAATCTTGTTTGTGAACCTATCATGAACAACTTTGGTGTCGTATTGCCATGGCCTCCCTAAGAGAATATGGCATGCCTCCATGGGAACTACATCACATATCAGTTTTGTCATTGTATTGTCCTATGGAAATGTGTAGCTCCCACTTCCTTGCTCACGATCATATCTCCATCTTTACTAAGCCATTAGAGTTTGTATGGCCTAGGATGTGTCTTGGTCTCCAAATTTAATTTGGACACTAATATAGAGCTGGCCACATTGGTGCAACTCCCTCCATCCACAATCAAAGAACATAGCTTCCTATTGATTGAACACCAAGAATGAAAAATGTTCTCTCTTTGGAAATCATCAGGAGCTTGCATCTGATTTCCAAGCAACCTTCTAATCATCAATAAATCTCCTTCTTTGGCCTTTACAATGATCTCCTTATCTCTTTCCAAGTGTCTACCAATGGTTCTTCATTTCTTAACCTCTCCCTTTGATACTTGTTCCACCAAATAAGTGCATAGTTAGAAAATTCAGTTGCTGCCAACTTAACTTTCTGCTCCTCAGTGTAGTCATTACAAGAAAACACATGCTCAATTTTCAGCTTTGAATCCAAATACGCCTCTGGGTCTCCTTTGCCTTTAAATGGTGGAATGCTAAGCTCGATTCCTTCAAGCCTATTCTGCCACTGGTTACCACCATTATCTCTTGTTCTTTTCCTATTGTCCTTATTGTGCTCAACCTGGTCCAGCCTATCAAACACTTGGTCAATTTGTTGCCTCATTAGCCTTTCAAAATGTTGTGTCAAGGTTTGCATTTGGAATGGTGACAGACCTATTCCCATGGGGGGAGGATCATGCTCTTCACCTGACATGGTTAAGAAAAAAAGTGATTAGTAGTAACAAATAAGTTTTCCTCACCACACTCCCTTACCTTGTTTACACTCAGCAGTCAATGTGTACGCACTGAAGTTATGGCTTTTTTTTATCTATAATGAATCTCTCTTGCCTTTTTCCATTGAGTATTCTCCTTGAGTTCTTAACTGAATTAAATAGAATTTATGCAAGAACAACTCACCACAAAGGTTTAATTAGGTTTGGTTACAAGGACAGCAAGGATATGGTATAAGGACAGTCCCAAATATGATCAAAAGTGCGCAAATAGAATCCAAAAATTGTGTGCTTTGTCTTGGTTTTCTTGAGACAGCCACAACACCACAGATCATACTTGTAAAATTTAAATTCAATACCAAAAGATAGCACAGGAACAGCCCATAAATTGGTGAGGGCAGCATGTAACACCTTAGGCCACAATAAGCTATTTTGATGCAAATTAAGGCCTAAACAAATTCAACAACAATCCTCTGCAAATGGCAGCCAAAGTATAACCTTAAATTGAATTTGTTTAAGTGTTCTAAAGTATGAACCATTCAGCCAAAAAAAATTTTATATGATTTTTTTTGTGCTTAACTTTTGCAATGGTTCAGCCTTTGGAAATGAACACTGGTAACAACAGCCAAGGGCAGAAAATGAAAAGAAGGATGTTACCAAGGTTTCCAAGTAAGGCAGCCTCAATTCTTTCCCTAGAACTGTTCTCTGATACCAAATAATGTGTCCCTTGATGTGTAGGACCTTCTAGGGTTGAAGTAATTCAAAATTGGGCCTCCTTGGGGTTGATAAGAGCCAAAATTCAGGCCTGGATGGGTTAGATTGGGTGCACAAAATAGGACTGGTTGGGATGGTTTATTTGATTTGAATAGATTCCTTATTTGATGAGTTTGATAAGGAAACAATTCAAGTTGGCAAGAGAAGGTTTTGATGGAGTTTTAATGGAAAATATTGGGTTGTTTTTGGTGCTGGAAGGGCCATGACCAGCAAGGGATTTTAGGGTTGAAGATGGATTTTTCAATGGAAAAGGGAAAAGAAATGGAAGATGATGATAGTGAAGATAAGCCTTTAATGGACGCCACAAGAGTGTTGAGCAACCCTTCATAAGTTCTCAAATAGTTCAGCTAAGAACTTAGGAGAATACAATTCTCTCACAAAGCAATTGAGCAAAATTTCCAATCTGGTCATTCCTCCAAAGGGGTGCATACAAATAAGGCTGCACCATTACTAACATGTGAAACCTCCCTATAGTGCAAATGAAAAGGCAAAGAGAAATCTGATTGGAGTTGGCCAAAGTATGCAAACTAAAAGCCATACTCCTTAGAGCTAAATGAAACAAAAGCATTCAGCCACCAAGGCTTCTTAAAATTCATGCTCCACTCATATGGGCCATCCAGCCCACTTAAAAGCTTAGTAAAAATGAAAGAAAATAACCAAAACCAAGCTAAATTTGTATGCCCATATGGCAGCCCAAATAAACTTATTATAGACTTTATTTAGTAACATAAAAGGCTTAAAAAGATGGTGACAGTCCATATAGCATTAGGGGTCTTCAAGTGGGGTTATGCAATGCACTATTTTGGGCGTCAAGTCTTCTAAATTAGTGGTAGCCTCAATAATTGTAGCTACGACTTATTGTAATGTCTCCTTTGCTTTCCTAGCCCTTGCTCTTATCATAGGTCCCCCAAGTCCTCCAAGTGCCTTGTTGTCCTTGCTATTAACTGTGTCCTCATCACACATGATGGTCTTACAGCCATCATCAAGAACACTCATCATCAAGCTATGGTGTTGGTCACAACAAAACCAAAAGAAAAGAGTAGAATGAAAAGAAACATAAGAATAAAACCTCTACCAAGAGGTTTCTTTCTTGCAAGATGAAAAACACTTGCTCTTGTGAATAGAAAAGAAGAAAAATCTTCTCTTTGAAGACAAAGTGTTAGGATTCTTCTGAGTTTGGGCAATTATTGATTGATGTGTATTTTAATTTTATAAAATGGGTTGAATGGACAACCTAATTGTTCCTTGGAGACCCATTTAATATTATTTTATGATCCAATCATGGGTTTTGGGATTCACCACATATTATTGGGCTTGGGCTCAATTGTGAATGCATTGAAGGATGTGAGTTTATAGTAACTCAAGGCCATGATGGACAGAGCCTGGTTACAATGTATTTCTTTTGAACAGGGTCCCTACTTCAATCTACACCTCTTGACCTTGCTAATCCGTCAAGGCATTGTTTGGCATAGGAGACAGAAGAGAAGTGGAAGCTCTCTGTATCTAACGTATAGCACACATGCATATGCCGTCGACATCTGTGCCTTCAAGAGGTATGCATTTCATGTGGTTTATGATATTCCTTAATTTGTAAATTCCTAGTATTTGATCATGTAAAATTAACACAGAGATTTCAGCCAAGAGGAAAGAAAATAAGGGAAGGATTTTTGTTTTGTTCTTGTGTATGAGGATGGAAAAGTTAAATGTTTATGGGTTGATCTATGGTGGTGATGTGTTGGTTTGATGTTTGAAGCTTGGATGGAGAACAAAAATGGAGGTTCTTGAAGGTGAAAAGGAAAGCTTAAGATGGAGAGGAAGAGAGAATTTTTGACATAGCTTGGTACTCAAGTTGTGCACAAAAAAAGTGATGGATGAAAATGAGTGAGTGTTTGGAAAAAAAAAAAACAAATATGAGAGTGAATGGGGGGATACAGCCACGGTTTTTAGGGTGTTAGGTTGGGATATTTTTGTGTTTTGTGTATGTGTTAGGATTAGGATTAAATGTATGTTTAATTAGGGGAATAGTTAGAAATTGAGAATTAGGTGTTTAAGGCTTTCAAGACAAGGTTAGAGCATAGTCTTGCATGATTAATGAGATTAAACTCAATTAATTCAAAATTCAAATACCAACATGTCCCTAATCTTAAAGGAAAGTAGGAGAGATAATGCGCCATTTGTCCTCTACTTTTACTTTTGTGTCTCATAAAGTATTTTCGTCTTTTTCTCACTAATCTTTGATTAAGATTGGAAATTAAGTTTCTCTTACCATTCTTGGGCCTTAATTATTTGAAATAATTATTTGGACCCAAAATTAATTACTAAAAATAATTAATGTTTAATTAGAGCCAAATATCACCTATATGCCGTTAATTACTTTGATTAAGCTTAATTAGCAATAACTAAAGGCAAAAATGGTAATTTTACAAAGAAACTCCCTTGACTAGACATCAAACATCCCCTCTAATTAACATGTCCTACTCTCGGGTGATGATCGAGTTACCCGAGTCCAGTCATCACTTAATCCCGTGTTAAATTACCTCAGGAGCATTTTGGTAATTTTGTGCACGAAAAAAAAATCAAGAATTGAGATTTTCACATCTATTGTTTTCCAAAACACATATAGTCCCCTTCAAACATCAAACTAACCCCTTGAGAATAGCTGAGACCAGCTGTCCTCGATTTTCACATCATTATTCTGAACTGCTATGGTTTCAAAAGAGAGAGAGGGTGTCATGTTTTCCATTATTGTTCTCACAGTGGAGGGGACTGGCACTACCGTTGTGTCACCTCCATCGCCTTTGTGGCTGTTGTTACATGAAAGAGTGTGTCGTGCACTCCTACTGTGCAGAGGAAAGGGTGATCGTGCATGGATGAGGATGCAGTCGCTGACACAACCACTATTTTTCCCTATTTTGTTTTGCAGTTGCTGCCTTGGCTGCAAGAAGAAGAAGAAGAAGAATTATATACCTAAGTAATAAAAAAAGGGGCAGCTGGTTTTCAATATAATAAATAAAATTAACAAAGATATATATGGTTCACATAAAATTGTTTAGTTTAGTGACTGAACACTAACAATAAAAAAAGGGAAAAGGAGGATTTGTTATATATATATATATATATATAATATAGGAGCATTCTATTCACATAAAATTGTTGCCTGAAATTTTTTTATGTCAATTTAGTCTCTTTTCTATTCTCATTATTGTTGTGTTTGGAACATTGGTGTTGGATTGAAATTATTTATTTGGGTAATTTTGTTTACTTCCAGTTGAGGACTCTATTAGTTAAGTGAGTTTCATCACCATAGTGGGTTACTCATAAAATTATTGGAGTTACTTGTTAATTTTGTTTGGAATGATTGTCACTTGGATTGATTAAGAGTTTACTCACCCATGTGTAGTTTACTCATTAAAACATGATGTGTTACCTAAGTTAATTATAAATTGGCTCACCCACATATAGTTAATTAATTAATTAACTTGGTGTGACGTGGATTTGAGATGATTTTTTCAAAGGAAAATCCTTCTGCCCATAGGTATTGGATTTTTGTAATTGTTGTTTTGTATAATATATTTTCCGCCCACAGGCAAGTTTATATTATATGTTTATATCCCTGTTTTGGTAATACATATTATTGTTTTATTGCCCATATAATTAATTATCTTGTTTTTGTAGCTCCTATGGCTTTTTCTGTGAACAACACTGTTAACCATGTTGAGATTCTTACTAGAAATAATTATAAGAGGTAGAAGGATGATATTGAGTTAGCTCCTACGCTGTTGGATATCAACATGGCTTTCACAGAGGATTAACCTCTTTTGATTAATGAGAGTACTGAAGAGCAAAAGGCCGATCATAAGGAGTGGGCCAAGGCAAATAAGAAAGTGTTGATGTTGATCAAGAGGTCCATTGATGAAGCTCTTGTGAAGCCAATTCCTATATCAGAGAAAGCTAAAACTTTTCTTGATTCTATTGGGGAAAGGTATGTAGTTTCTAGTAAGGCTAAAGCTGGTAATTGATGGATAACTTCATCAACATAAGGTATGATGGGAATGGTGGTGTTAGGCAGTACATCATGAAAATGGTAACCATAACCTCTGACCTAAAAAATCTTAAATGCCCAGTAGATGATAAGTTCCTTGTGCACCATGCCCTTAGCACTTTGCCTGCCAAATTTGATGCACCAAAAACTTCCTATAATACCCAAAAGGAGGAGTGGGACATAAACACTTTGATATCTATCTGTTCACAAGAGGATGATAGATTAAACTATATTTCATTTGAAAATGTGAATTTGGCTTTTCAGCCATGCCAAAAGCAATTTTTCAGAAAGAAAGGAAAGAAGCGTAAGAGTAATAATGATGTTGATAAAAGGCTGGTCTGTCTCACAAGCACCCTGACCTAAGACCTTATATTCAGAAAGACGAGCTAAAATATTAGTTTTGCAAGTCAGTAGGTCATAAAAAATCAAATTGCCAAGCTTTCAAATCTTTCATTGAGGCCCAAAAGGCTAAAGGTGAGTCACTAGCTTTCATTTGCTTTGAATCAAGTCTAGTAGATATTCCTGTTAATTCATGGTGGATTAATTCTGGAACATCTGTTCATGTTGTAAATACATTGCAGAGGTTCAAGAGCAAGCGAAAACCAAGTGATGATGAAGTCAACGTGTTCGTAGGTAATGGAATACAAGTTGACATCCCATTCATAAGATCTGTTGAACTAAAGTTGGAATTAGGATTTAATTTTCATTTGAAAAAGGTTGTTTATGTATCGTCCATGGGACGAATTTTGATTTCTGTCAAGATTTGATAGTTGTGGTTTTTCTTTTAATTTTAAAGATGGAGTTTGTCTTTTGTCTCATGATTCTCAAGTTCTTGGTAAAGCAATTAAATAATCACCATGTAAATCCTGATTCCAATGTCTATAATTCCCTACATGTTCATGTAGCTAGTAATAAAAGGCTTTTGATTAAAGAAAATTCTTTTTCCTTATGACATAGGTGTCTTGGTCATATTTCTAAAGATCAAATTGAAAGACTTGTGAAAAGTGAAATTTTACCCTCATTTGATTATACTAATCTTGAAGAATGTGTGGATTGTATGAGCGGAAAGATGACCAAGATGATTAGGAAAGGCTCTACCCATAGTAGTAACCTTTTGGAAATTATCCATATTGACATTTGTGGTCCTTTAAAACCAACACTGTTCGAAAATAAATACTTTACATATTCATTGATGATTTTTCATGTTTTGGTTATGTCTACCTGATTAATGACAAATCTGTCTTTGGGAAAATTCAAAATTTTTAAGACTAAGGTGGAAAATCAATGTGGTAAAACCATCAAGATTGTAAGGTCAGATCGAGATAGTGAATACTATGGTAGCTATGGAGAGATTGGACAATTGAAAGGACGTTTTGCTAAATTTTTGGAGGACTGTGGGATTGTCTCCCAATGTACCATGCCTAGGACTCCTGAACAAAAGAGTATGACTAAGAGGAGAAATCACACTTTGATGGATATGGTGAGATCTATGATGAGTGAAACCAAATTACCATATTCCCTTTGGGATAAAGCCCTTAAGGCAGTCATGTTTATCCTAAATAGAGTACCCTCCAAATCTATTCTCAAAACACCTTTTGAGCTATTTAAGGGGTGGAAAACCTAGCCTTAACTATTTTCCTGTATGGGATTGTCCTGCTGAGGTTAGACTTAATGACTCTACTACATCAAAGTTAAGTCCTAAAACCACCAGGAGCAATTTTGTTGGCTATCCCATCGATGTCAAAGGCTATATAGATTCTATTGTCTTACTCATGGAACAAGAATAGTTGAGGCAATTTCTACCAAGTTTCTTGAGCATGATTTAGGAAATCCTAATATCTCCATTTGTGATGGTTCAAGTTCTAGCAGTCAACATGTCATGGTACTAGTTTCTAAAAAGTGGTGTATCAACTAGTTGAGAGGATTCTTGAGGAGTCACAATAGGAAGTTCTAGAGGATGCCTTACCACCACCTCCATAACAACTTGTTGAGGACCATTCTCCAGGAGATCACAGAGGGAGAAGAGACTGTGAGCCATGATGATTATTATACATTTCTCGGAGAGTCAGAGATTGGATGTAACACCCTTCACACCATAAAACTATGCTTAAGCCATAACCTTATAGTGAGTAGTTGTTACTTGTTAACTTTGTTTGATCTTAGAGGAGTATATATATATTATTACATATGAGCCTGCTTTTTGTGACAGACATAAAATGCTTTCTATCTGGGTTGCTAAATTTGAACATAATTAATATGTCAAAAATACATAATTGTAGTAATCGATGACCAATCAACAGTATCCATAACTATATCAAACCCTTACCCTAGTTCACATAGGAACCCTCTAGCTAGGTAGGGTATTACTCAAAAGTCATTAAAAGAAAATAAAAAGATTAATCATCAAAAGATATGGACCGTGATGCCAAGACCAGCTATGGATCTCCACAAAATAATCACCATCATCTCAATCTACGTAAAAATATGATAACAGCAGGAATGAGAATCAAAGATTCCTAGTAGGAAAAATACCAGTCTATTACTCAATGATATTCAACATTAATGCAAAAACAAGGAATGCACCTTTGGTTGTTTATATAATGGTCTTCTTAATTAGTGTCATTATTTCTGATGACTTAATTTTATTAGATAACTTTAAACTTAATGGTAGAATACATAGGATTCTTCTGATATACTTCTCATTGGATCGTACTATCAACGATGTAACATCGTCGCGTTAGAACCAGATATAGTTCACTAGATGAAGTACGTCTACTACATCTCATCTCAATAGCCTTGCTATTCTTAGTGCATCCCTTTCCTCATAACAATGTAATGCCATCACGATTACAACCTGATATAGTTCTAAGGGTGCAGCACGTCTACTACTACTCATGAATCCATGAGCTTACCACTAAGCAGTTTACATTGCATAAGGTTTATTTTCTTAAGCTTTCTCTTTTCATAAGAGTCTTTAATATTTTTCTAGAAAATCTCATGATTATTAAGTAAAATCTCTTCTCAATAACTTTATTTCTCATACTTTTGCTTTGAGATTTCCTTGAAATCTCCTCAACTCTTATGAGATTTTCCCTCTTATGTCTCCTAAATTGCTATGAGACTCCTCTTTAAAATCTCCTAGATTCTTATAAGATATTATGATCAAAATCTACTAAAGTCTTATTGGATATCCTATTTCAAAATCTCTTGGAGTCTTATGAGATATTCTATTTAAAAAAATCTACTGAAGTCTTATGAGATATCCTATTTCAAAATCTCTCTTTAATTTTTATGAGATTTATCGGTAAAATCTACTAAAATTTTTACAAGAATTTTCTATAAGATCTGTTAAACTGTTATGAGATGTTTTTGCAGAGTCTGCTAAACCGTGATGAGATTTTTCTATAAAGTCTGCTAATATTTTGAGACTTATTCACTACAAAAACTTATAGGACTCGTTACTTAGTAAATTCTTAAGACTTTCAGGAAATTAAACCAAGTGTCTTTCATAGATTTCAAAGCTTTTTCTTCCATGAATCAAAATCTCATCCTTTTTCATGAAACTTTATCATCATACTTCAAAATGCCAATCTTTTAGAATTTATAAAATTATTTCTGATTATATTCTTATAAATCTCCAGGTACCTCATTCTTTTTAAAGAACCAAAAATCTCTTCATTTACATGGTTAAATCTCTTACATCAATTCAATCAATTCATGAAACTTTTAGCTATTATATCATCTTTTACATCTATCAAGCTCATGCATAGGCATTTTGAAATAAATTTCAGATTTTAAAACATAATTTCAAACATGTCACAAGAGTTTATGTAGCAAAAATAGCCAAACAATCACAAGCAATAGACATAGAATGTTTCCTATCTTTCTTCCAAGCTTTTTACTAAACTTTTCTCTAGCTTTTTCCTTCTCTAACTAAAGCTTCAAACCCATTTTCCAGGCCTTCTATAAGCTGCTGGTTGGATATCTTTGAAGAGGGAAAAGAAGGTTTTGGCTTGAGTTTGATGTAAAGGAAATATTCTTGAACAAGTTTAAGTGTTTACCTAAGCATAACCTTCAAGAATTTGGAGGTTTCATGGAGGTTCAAGAAGAAAGAAGTGAAGAAGATGAAGGAAGAAGAAGGGAACATGAAGTTGCTGCCAAGAAAGGAAGGAAATGCCACTTTTTCATTTTTTTTTCTTTATATAGAAATACTTGGAGAGAAAGTAAGTAATATGCCTATTGTTGGATCAATTTTCCTTACACCTATATTAGAAATGTCTATATATATATAGATAGTGTCTTAAGTAAAAATTATATGAGATATGATAATATACATTATTTATAACTGTTTTGGTGTTTCAGTGTACCAGTTATTACCATTTCAGTGCACCAATTATTACCATTTTAGCGCCTGATTGACATGAAAGAAACTTTATCGGGTTAAAATATCTATTTACCCTTATCCTTATTTTTATCTATGTCCATATACCAATTATAGGGTCTCATTCTATATCCTCGATTACAATATTATTACATTGATTTTTAATAACATTAGATTAATTTTCATTTTTTTTACAAACTCCTCATATTGTTGTGATCATAACTAGTCAAAATTTTCAAAATCCTTATAGATTATTCATGATTAATTATTTTGCCACAAACAATACTTAAAAAATGAGTCGTTACATTGGATGTGTGCTAGACCCAGGGAATTTTAATGAAACTATGTCTAGTGCTCTTGGATATAAGTAGGTTGAGGCTATGAATGATGAAATTCTTTTTATGAGTCATAATGGTGTGGGAGCTTGTAGAGATTCCTGAAAATCTTAAGCCCATTAGTTGTAAGTAGGTGTTTAAGACTTAGAAAGACTCCAATGTAATGTGAAGCGGTACAAAGCAAGATTTGTGGCTAAAGGCTTCACTCAGAGAGAAGGTATTGATTACAATGAAACTTTTTCTCTTGTATCCCCCTTAGGTTCATTATGGCCTTGGTGGCTCATTTTGATTTAGAGTTGCATCAAATGGTTGTAAAGACAGTATTTCTAAATGAGGATCTTGATGAGGAATTATACATGCAGCAACCTCAAGGATTCATAGAAAGTGGGAAAGAGCACTTGGCATACAAGTTGAAGAAGTCAATTTATGGTTTGAAATAGGCTTCACTTCAAATTTGATGAGATTGTTACTTCCATGGGCTTTGTGGAAAACAAAATGGGTTCATGTATATATCTCAAGGTTAGTGAAAGTTGGTTTATTATTCTTGTTCTATATGTAGATGATATATTGCTTTCCAATAGTAGTTATGATATGCTTATTGAGACAAGAGTGTGTTAACATGTTTTGACATGAAGGACCTTGGGAAAACCTCCTTTGTTCTAGGGATTAAGATCCGTAGGGATAGGTCACATAGACTGTTGGGTTTAACCTAAAAGGCTTATATTGATCGAGTTCTAAATAGGTTTGGCATGAGAGACTATAAGCCTTTTGACACTCCTATTGCCAAAGGTAATAAGCTAAGCAAGGATCAATGTCCCAAGAATAATGTTGAAAGGAGGGCTATGAAGTATATTCCTTATGCTAGTGCTGTGGGTAGTCTTATGTACGCTTAGGTTTGCACCAAACCAGATTTGTCTTTTGTTGTTAGTGTGCTGGAAAGATTTTTATCTAACTTAGGACATGGTCATTGGATTGCAGCCAAACGAGTAATGAAGTATTTGCAAAAGACAAAAGATTACATGCTTGCATACAGAAGGGTTGAGGACCTAGATATAGTTAGTTACATTGATTTAGATTTTGTTGGTTATCCAAATGATGAAAGGTCTACTTCTGGATACATTTTCATGCTAGCTAATGGAGCTGTTTCATGGAAGAGTATGAAACAAACTCTAATTGCTTAATCTACCATGTAGGCTGATTTTGTTGTAGGTTATGGTGCAGCATCACATGTAGTATAGATGAGGAATTTCATTTCTTCTCTTGAGATAGTAGACTCCATTGACAAACCCTTGATGATTTATTGTGATAATAGTTCTACTGTTTTTTTCACTAAGAACAACAGAATGACTTTTGTCTCTAAACATATTAGGATTAAATTCCTTGTGGTTAGGGAGATGGTAGAGAATAGAGATTCTAGTAGAGTATATTCGCACTAATGATATGCTTGCTGACCCTCTAACTAAGGGACTTAGGCCTATAGTGTTTGTAAAACATGTTGAAAGTATGGGTCTTATGAGGTCTTCTGATGTAATTGGTTAGTGGGAGTTGTTTTGCTTTATGTTCATGTAATTACATTGGATATCATGTAATTTGGATTGTGAACTTATGCATATTATGGAATTGTTTCTTTGGTGCCACTAATCTTTTTATTTATCTATCTCAAGATATGAGTATGTTTTCTATGGGAAAAAGGTCTTTCATTAGACAGATTTTGTTCCTTTGTAGGAATGGTGTTTCATGAGAAACATGTTATAATCTCCTTGTTGGAGTTGGTTGTGTTTTCTTAGGAGGACACAATGAGGATCTATACATAGTAGTAGTGATAGGATCATGTATTATACTATAATGTGTATATCCTTGTGCATTCATGTTTGTGGATCATTGTTGGTAAGGTTATTTTGTTATGTCGTCATGGGTAAAGGGAGCTCTTTACAATTTATCACTTGACCTATGACTCTTAGCTAGTAGCCTTATTAACTAGAGTGATCTATTTTTGAAGTGATATTTTTTAGGTTGTATTTTGTGACCATTGTTGTTCAACCCGAGAGTCATTTTTCAAAATGTTTTAGAAATATAAACCAAAACCTAATCAATATTCCCCAAGTGGGAGAATGTTAGGAGTTTTCTGGGTTTGGGCTATGATTAATTGATGTGTATTTTAATTTTATAAAACAATTTGAATAGATAGCCTAATTGTTCCCTGGAGACCCATTTAATATTATCTTATGATCCAATTATGGGTTGGGATTCACCACATATTATTGGGCTTGGGCTCAATTGTGAATGCGCTAAAGGATGTGAGTCTATATATGTAAGTCAAGCCCATGATGGACAAGGCTTGATTACAATATATTTCTTTTAGACAGGGTCCCCACTTTAGTCTGCACCTCTTGACCTTGCTACTCCATCAAGGCATTGTTTAGTGTAACGCCCAATTTTTACTGTCATTAGAAATTACCGAATTACTGTAGGTAATTATTACATAAGATTTGAGGCCGAACAATCCTCAATAAAGGAATATAACATTAGAAGAGAGGTTAGGAGCGATTCATGCGAGAGTTGCAAATCCCGAATTTCTGTACGTATACTAAGAAAATGAGGATCGTGGGCCCCACCTATTCTCAAGGGGATGTTTTGATGATAATAAGGGATTGTCTGTGTTATGTGTGTTAATAGAGCAGAAAGATCTCAATCTTGAGTTCTGACGCGCGAAATGACCAAAACGCCCCTGCGACTGTTTTAACTCCGATGTGCGTGCCGACTGAGCCTGAACCTCACTAAAATGTTTTAAAATTTGTTTTTAAGCCATGATTAACCATTGGTTAAGCTCGGGTGGCCTCGGGCAGTTTTTAAGTGAAAGTACGATTTTGCCCCTGTTTTTGGGCAGTTTTGCGAATTTCGGGATTTTTGATTCGTATATCGAAACCTAAGAAATATTAGAATCAAATTAAAGCTTATTAAATTCTAAATATTAATCTAGAGTCAAAATTATGTATTTAGATTGATTAGAACCCAAAATTGCTCAAAAACACCCAAATTGCTTACTAATTCACTTAAGCCCTTAACCGTAAATTCTCTAAATTACATGAATACCTTGCCTACACCTAAATAATGCATGGAACACACAAATTTCACTTCTTTGGACTGTAATGGACGAAATTATTGATGCCATTATGCAGCTGAATTATTGCCAAAAGTTGCACTAAAACAAAATGCCAAAATGTCACCATAAGAGACATAATTCCTTAATTTCATACAACTTTGTCTAAAATGATTTTTCCTCCCTTATTTCTCCTGCAAAATTCCGCCAACTACCTCCTCATTTTGGCCATTTAGAAGCCTCAAAATCTTCTCTAAATAGCCTTGCTTGAGTGGTCTTGGAATGCTTTGTTCATAACTAGTTTTTAGGAGCACCAAAAACTTTCTTTCTTCCTCCTCTTTGGCTGAATTCTTTCTTCAATTTTTCAAAGAGATTTTGTTTCATTTCACTTCAAGAAATCAAGTTCTTTTCCTCTTCTTCAACTCAGATTAGGTAGGGAGTAGTTTCTAAATTTATTTCTATACTTTGAGGAGTTGTGTTTTTAGCTCAAAATAATGAAATTATGAACTTACCTTAGCTTTTCATTTCGGTTTTCCTCTTCATTTTTCTTTAACCAATTCGGCCATATGGCCTAGGTGGAACTAAGATGATGGCTTGATGATGAGGACCTTGAGGGTGGGTTGTAAATCCATCACAAGTTAGGCCTCTAAAGCTTGAAAATTTCACTTGATGCAAAACTTTAAAGAATAATGCTTTATGATGCTAAAACAAAGATTTTTAGTTTAGAACTTGAAAGATGTATTTTCCAAGCTTGTATTTCATGTTTATGTTTCAAGTCATCACTTAATCTTTCAAGATAATAAAGAGGTTGCATCTCATATTTAATTTATGCTCTCACTTTATTTTATAATGGCTAAAAGAATCAACGCATGGCATGTTTATTTTATGCCATCACCTAAAGATCCTAGAGGTCAAAAGACTTGGCCATGTATCACAAGCAAAGAAATATGATTATTGGAGTTAAAGAATTTATTCTTTAAAAAGTCTTGAGATTGGAGCTTAAAAAGATGTAATAATAATTCTCTTCTCCCTTCACCGGTCCTGTGCGGACTATCGCCGCTCCGGTTTCTTAATATTCTCTTCTCCCTCTACTGGTCCTGTGCGGATTACCGCCGCTCCAGTTTCTTGCATCATGTTTATATTTCAAGTTCTTGTATCGTGTTTAATTTTCAAGTCATCACCTTAAATCTTAAAGATAAAGAAATGGAATTGCATATCATGTTTATAATTCCAAGCTATCACCTTATAAAGATAAGATTAAAATAAGGTTGCATAGCATGTTTATAATTCTAAGATGTCACCTAAATCTCTAAAGCTCAAGACTTACTCCTTTTATCTTAAGTGAGAATTTTAATTGTGAAGATCCTCCCAAGTTTGCCAAAAGAACTAGTTTCTAAATGATTTTTAAGACTTTGCAAGGATTTTACGGGGAACTAGTATTTTATATGCACTTAAAATATGATTCTATGTAATTGCATGAGGTTCATGATTCGGCCACTGATCTGAGTTTAGTATCAATGTATGATAATGATTTGATATGTTTGAAGTTGTGATAATTATGGTTTATTGTTAAGAGAATGATTCACTGCATGTTAGAGATAAAATTAGCTCCCTAGAACAACCGAAGAGTTAGAATTTACCTAGTTTTTGACCCCTTTAAGTTTAGCCAATGCCAAATCTGTTTTAGTATGTTATAATTCTGTCTAGGATTAGTTAGCCACGAAAAATTTGGTATCAATTAGACTAGGATTGATCCTGAACACTAAAAATGAACTTAGCAACTAGAAAATCGTAAAAACAAGATTTCTAGAACTCTAGGGAATGAAGTTTATGCATTCTATCCAGAATCTTTAGCAACGATAAGAACCAGGTTTTATTATGTTTAAATAAGGGAGAATGATTCATAATTGGTTTAGTAACTAATTTCAGCATCATAGGGAAAGCTGGTAACAAGAAAGGATTTAAAACATAACTTTTAGCATACCGTAAAACCTTAGGAACAACTTACTACCTATGCTACCCCATTTGATTTAATAGTGTTCTTAAAGCCTATAAATAATCGTAAGGATGGTAATAAATCCCTTAGGTGCATAACTAATTAGTTCTATAATTGATAATTCTATGTAAGTATTGGATGCTTATTAAGTACTTGATATCATTGAATGATTTCCTGACTTGCATGTTATAGTTGCTGTTGCAAATAATGAGAATGCTTATGCATCAAATATTCTTTATTATGTAAAATTTACCTTTGTTGCTAGAAGAAAGTGTATCATTGTAAAAGTGTAATTTGGAAAGGTTCTGGCTAAGGAAAACTTGGTATTTAAGCGTGTCCATTGTGACCCACCTCTCTTTCCTGGGAATCTCCCAGATGCATGATTATAGTTGATATATATTATTCTAGCTTAAGATTATAAATGAGAAAATGCTATGATGTTTATGAATTGTGTTGTGATATAACATGCAAAGATTTAATGGTGACTTAAACTTATAAGAAAATGATCCTTTGGAACCATCAGACTATAGGTGGTGAAAAGGTGATTTTAGCCCCCTAACCCGTTCTCTCAAAAGGGTAGAGTCGGGACTTTAGCTTATCAAAAGGGATAAGTATATGCTAGTGACGACTAGTAAAATATGAGCTCATAACCTAAATTACTCCCAAAAGGGTGGAGTATAGGGTGGCCCAAGGAAAATAATGATGATGATAAGATTTTAAGTCACCTAAGGCACTAAAGGAATGAAATATGTGCCTTTGTGTCCATGTG
Organism: Dalbergia cochinchinensis; assembly: GCA_031216125.1. Classification (NCBI taxonomy): domain Eukaryota; kingdom Viridiplantae; phylum Streptophyta; class Magnoliopsida; order Fabales; family Fabaceae; genus Dalbergia; species Dalbergia cochinchinensis. Next base: position 31,173,839 of record CM062371.1, read on the forward strand.
TAGCTAATATTATATGACGTTCTTTTATGCATGTTATTTTGATAATGATGATGAGGAATATGATGTAATGATAAAGGAAAAGTTCATTGTAAATATGACATGTTAAGATGATGATGCATTATAAGACGCATGATTAAAAATTGACGAACCTCGGTTAAGTATTTGTCCGAACTTAAAATGAATCTTTGTATGCTCACTATTTTAGAATAATCCCGAGGTTCCTGCGACTTTGATGATGACACTGTAGAAGGAGGTACCCTACTGAGAATTCTTTAGCAAGATTCTCACTCCCTTTTCTTTATTTCCGTCATTGTCTCCAGATTCAAATGGCGACATTCGTCCTGTTCGTTGATACCCCTACTTGGGAATTCCACTATGATCCGGTGCATCGCTCGTATCATTTTGAAGGGAGGTGTGATTCGTGTTTTTATTTACATAAGTCGTCCATTTGCACATCCTGTCCCTAGTTATCGATTTTCTCCTACTTCTCCCTATGGCGATGAAATGGTTTCGAACATGCACGCCCACTTGATGAAAGGATGTTACGTTCTTATCCGTTTCATCTCTGTCCATGGATTTCAGTATGTTCGAGACGACATTTTCTGAAATTGATCCTTCAGAGGACACTCCTACTCATGTATATTCTGAGAGCTCTGCTCCTACTCCCACACGGGTAAGAGAGGGTAGTGAGGAAACAGTTGTTCAGCCGAGAGGTTAGCAAGAAGGCCGCCCATGCGACCCTGACTGGTGCATCTCGTGTGTCCCCTCCCGAGGGAGCTCATCAGTGGATCAGATTTATTCCCCCATTTCCAGGACAGTGACCATAGAAGGTTCTTAGTAGATTTATGTGTGATCATGCACCCTAGTTTTAGGATAACCTTCCCGGCTTATGGAGTTATCTAGTTTAGGGGCATATATTTCCTTATGTATATTTTCTTTTATGGATTTGCATAAGACAATGATGTATGATCATAACCCACCCTTTGAGTGAGGTTATTGTATGTAAATATATGTTATAATGTGCTTATGGATGTTATATGATGGAGCCAAAGTGATATATGATGTGATATATTCTTAAACGTCTTATTATACTCCACTTACTCGTTCACGTTGTACTCGGCTCACGTTTTCAATTATGTTTTTTTTAAAAAAAAATGGCTCGTAATTTCACTAAGTATTTTCAAATTATGAAGAAAGAACCAAAGCAAGGAGTAAAGTCTAGTCATTAATCAGATTCAACCTAGATGTATTTGATTAATTACTAGGGTGTTACATTTGGCACAGGAGATAGAAAAGTGTAAGCTCTTTGTACCTGATGTATAGCACACATGCGTATGCTGTCAACATCTATGACTTCAAGAGGTACGCATTTCATGGGGTTTATGATATTCTAAATTTGTAGTATTTGATCATGTAAAATTAACACAAAGGTTTTGGCTAAGAGGAAAGAAAATGGAGGAATGATTTTTGTTGTGTTCTTGTGTATTGAGATAAAAAGGTTAAGTGTTTAGGGGTTAATCTATGATGGTGGTATATTAGTTTGATGTTTGAAGCTTGGATGGAGAACAAAAATGGAGGTTCTTGAAGGTGAAGAAGAAAGTTCAAGATGGAGAGAAAGAGAGAATTTTTTACACAACTTGGTGTCAAGTTGTGCAAAAAAAAAAAAAGTGATGGATGAAAATAAGAGTGTGAGAGTGTTTGGAAAAATAAAACAAAATATGAGAGTGAATGGGAGGGTACAGCCACTACTTAGGTTGTGATATTTTTATGTTTTGTGTGTTAGGATTAGGATTAACTATAGGTTTAATTAGGGAAATGGTTAGGAATTGATAATTAGGTGTTTAAGGCTTTCAAAGCAAAGTCTTTCATGATTAATGAGACTAAACTCAATTAATTCAAAATTGAAATACCAACATGTCCCTAATCTAAAGGGAAAGTAGAAGAGATAATGCACCATTTGTCGTCTACTTTTACTTTTGTGTCTCATGAAGTACTTTTGTCTTTTTCTCACTAATCTTTGATTAAGATTGGAAATTAAGTTTCTCTTACCATTCTTGGGCCTTAATTAGCTTGAAATAATTATTTTGACCCAAAATTAATTAATAAAAATAATTGATCTTTAATTAGAGTCTAATATTGCCTCTTAATTACTTTTGTTAAGCTTAATTAGCATTAACTAGAGGTAAAATGGTAATTTTATAAAGAAACTCCCTAGGACTCACCCAGACATCAAACATCCCCTCTAATTAACATACGCAACTCCCAGCTGATGACCGATCCGGTTATCACTTAATCCTGCATTAAATTACCTCAGGGGTATTTCGATAATTTTGCACACGAAAAAACTAGGAATTAGGATTTTCACATCTATTGTCATCCAAAACACATCTAGTCCCTTTCAAACATCAAACTAACCCTTTAAGGGTAGTTCGGACCAGCCATCCTCAATTTCCAAGCAAAAATGACCTGAGGAATATTTTGATCATTTTGTACACAGGAAAACCGGGGATTGCGATTTTCACACAAATCGGTGTCCAAACGACATATAGTCTCATTCTAATATTAGATTTGCCTATTGAGGATGGCCTGGATAGGTCACCTTCTATTCTTGTGCATAAATGACCCCAGAGGTATTTTGGTCATTTTGCACAACAGGAAAAATTGGGGTATTACACGGCCAAATCCCTCTAATACAGCCATCCTCATTTCTTCTCTTCCTAAAAAACCTCATGAACTTGCTCAAAACTCTATTCTACAACACCGAACCAATTATTTAAGCACAAAACCTCATCTATCTCTTGAAATGTTCACATCAACCTCCATCAAAGAATTTATATCTCACTTTACTATAAAAAAGGAACTACTATTGTCTAGGAAAGGGTTTTGGCTAATTTTGGGTTGAACAATTGGTGAAGAAACACTTGGAAGAATCAAGAACAAGAACAAGAGTTTCTGTAACGCCCCGATTTTTCCCTGTGTGCAAATGATCAAAATGCCCCTAAGGTCATTTTTGCTCGGAAATCAAACACAGCCAGTCCAGGCTATCCTCAAGGGGTTAGTTTAAGGTTTGAAGGGGGTTAGATGTGTTGTGAATGATGTTAGAGGTGAAAACCTCAATTCCTGGTTTTTCCCGTGCATGAAATTACGAAAAGTATCTCTGAGGTAATTTAATGCAGGATTAAGTGACAACTGAACCTAGTTGTCACTTGGGAGTTCGAAATGTTAATTGCAAGTGTTACATGACATCTAGAAAAGTCCAGGTAGTCCTAGGGAGTTTTTATGTGAAAGTATTTTGCCTCGGTTTGTGCTAAATAAGCTTAACTGAATGATTAAGGAAATATAGGCAATATTAGGCTCTAATTAAAAATAAATTAATTTTATCTAGTAATCTTGAATCAAAACAATTCTTTGAGATTAATTAGGGCCTAAAATTGTTTAGGAAAGTTCAAAATCCCTTCTGTAATCCAAGACATTATGTCATGTCATAAGCAATAGTGTTTTCTCTCTCTTCTTCCTTAAATCAAAGAAATATGTTGGGGTTGAATTTCAAACTAATGAAGCTTAGCTCTATTAAATGTGCAAGACCACTCCTTAATCATGCTTTTAAAAGCTTCAATCACTTGGTTATTAGCCCAAACACTTAATCACCAATTCCTAAACCATTGTCTAATCAAATCCATAAAGGCCATGGACTCCCTCCCCATTATTCACCCTCATATTTTAATTTTCTAACACTTACACACTCAAGAAACTCTCACTTGTTATGATTTGCTTTTTTGTTATGTCTTGCTCACAAAGTTTGGCCAAAAAATTCTCTCTTCTCTCTCATCTCAAGAGCTCTCTTCCTCCTCTTCCATCTTCAAGGAAACCTCCACCCTCAACCTGCTCTCCACCTCAAACCCCCATATCACCACCATAGATCATCTCCAAGACACATAACCTTTCCATTTCTAAACACAAACCACAAGAAAAATCCTCCTTACACCTTGGTTCCCTCTTTGCCAAATCCCCTTTGGTATCCTAAGAGAAGATTTGTTCTTCTCACTTCCTTGCAAAGACCAAACTTTCCCCTTGCACAAAAGGAAAACACACTTGGTAAGGATTTTTATTGAGTCCTTCTTCTTTTTCTTTGTTTACATTTTCAGTTTTTGATGATTGATAAATGGTCAAGTTCTTCCTCTTTTTCTTTCTTACATTTTTTCGGTTTTGATGTTGGTTGAATGTTAAGACCGTAGCTTGATGATGAAGGTTTTAATATTGGTCATGTTACCATCATATGTTTGACCTCTTGAGCTCAAGGCTTGATTTTTATTTTCAAAAGAATATGAGAAAATGGAATGTGGTTGGTTTTCTTTGGTTGTTTTCTTTAAGCTTGTGGTGAGTCTAAGAAATAAGGTTCTTGGAACCATGGAGTTGGTGGACTCTAAAGCCCACTTCCATTTTGTAAGATTGATTGGGGTTAAAGAGTTTTTATTCTTTAAAAAGAGTCTTGAGTTTGGAGCTTAATGAGATATAAAAATGATTGCATTCATGTTTACTTTTCAAGTACTTGCATCTCATGTTTAAATTCCAAGCCTTGGATATCATGTTTATATTCCAAGTTATCACCTTAAATCTTGAAGATAAGGAAATGGACTTGTATTTCATGTTTATATTTCGTGTCTTGCATGTTTATATTTCAAGTTATCACTTAAGCCTTAAAGACTTAAAATGAACTTGCATTCTCGTATTTATATTTCAAGACTTGCATGTCATATTTATATTTCTAAGTTCTCATCTTATGATGATAATGATTAAAATGAGACTTGCATAGCATGTTTATGATTCTAGCCATCACTTAAATCTCTAAAGCTCAAGACTTGCCTCTTTCATCTTAAATGGAAATTTTGATCATGGATGTCTTTTGTTGTATATATATTTTCGGCCATATTAGGATTTGAATTTTAAAGGTGGCTTTATTTTATTTTGAGATTTGAATCTTGTTTCTATGATGTACAAAGGAGTTTGAAAGATTTAGGAACCCAAGAGGAGTAAAAATGTGATTTCTAAGTGATTTAGAAACCCATTTATGAAATCTTTAGTTGTTGGTGAAGAGTTTGTCTTGATGTGTGGAAATGTGAATATGATCTCAAAGGAAATGTTGAAATGATGTTTTAAGATGGTTTTAGAATGAAAGAGTAACTTGAAGAATGTCGAAACTTGAGTTTTTCAACTTCTGGAGTTTTTGGTAATTGATTACTAACGCGTTGTAATTGATTACTAGCATGTTTTTAATGCCCAAAAATGAGTTTTTGGCTCTAGTAATCAATTACCAATTTGATTACCAGGATGTTTCTAAGTGCCCAGGATATGTTTTTAACACTAGTAATCGATTACACAGCTCATGTAATCGATTACTAGCAGCTTGAACATGTATGTTTTGAACATTTGAATTGTGTAATTGATTACTAGCTCATGTAATCGATTACCAAACCCAAAAATGTGTAAATAAGTGTAGACTAGTGATGACTAATTAGATATGAGCTCATAACCTAGAACTCTCAAAGGAGAGAATATTAAGGCGACCCCTATGGAAAAGGGAACAAGAAGTTAAGTCACCTAAAAGATTAATGAGGAACATATCATGCTAGAAGAGTTTGCATTCTGTATGTAGTTAATATGATTCCTATGACATCTTGCTTGTGGCATTGACATGCATTCATGGCTTATTATGTTGCATTCATGTATTAAGATTCATGCTAAAATAGGCGGGCCTCGAATTAATGGTATTTGAAACTTAATAAATGAACCTTATATATATGCCCACTATTTCATAATGAAATCCGAGGTTCTTGAGGACATAGATGATGACACATGATAGGAGGCAAAAGCCCTACGAAGATTTGTAATGCCCGAGGATTGCGAAGTCGGAGAGTGATCGCTAGTGTAAGGAGGCATGGACAAGGAACGGCTCTTGGCAGACTTCGAAAGCAAAGGGGTACATGAATGAACCGATTATACACTTAAATGAGGGGATCCTAAGACTGTATAGCTATGGGACTATACAATTGAAGATGGCTTATATGAATTGATTTGTACTACCTATACCAACAAGATGCATCTTCTTTTTGGTAACCTATTTCTAAAGAACTCCACAATTAAGCATGCTTGACTTGGAGCAATTTTGGGATGGGTGACCTCCTAGGAAGTTTTCCCAGGAAGCATGTGAGTAAGGAAAAAGCACACTGAAAAGACCCGCGTTGGTTTGTGGGGACAGTCGTCAATTCATAAACCAGAAGGGCATGTTACAAATGGTATCAGAGCCTGCACCTCTCCCAGTATGGTGTGGTTTGGGGATGAACCAAGCGGAAGTTGGTGGGCATGTAACGTCCGGGGATTGTGAAGTCGGGGAGTGATCGCTGGTGCAAGGAGGCACAGACACGGAGCGGCTCCTAGCAGACTTCAAAAGCGGAGGCGTACATGAATGAATCGATTATACACTTGAATAAGAGGGATCTTAAGACTGTATAGGTATGGGACTATACAGTTGAGGAGGGCTTATATGAATTGATTTGTACTACCTATACCAACAAGATGCATCTTCTTTTTGGTAACCCATTACTAAAGAACTCCATAGTTAAGCATACTTGACTTGGAGCAATTTTGGGATGGGTGACCTCCTAGGAAGTTTTCCCAGGAAGCATGTGAGTGAGGACAAAGTGTAACATCCTAATTTTTAACCCAATACTCTAGAACATATTTAGGTTAATCATTAGTCTATTACTCTTTTAGTCTCATTCCTTATAACCTTTCATTAAAATACTTAGCGAAAAATACGAATAAATTTTTCTTTTTGAAACCTGAAAGCAAAACGTGAGCCGCGCACTAACCTATCGTTCGTCATAACCATAACGTACAAGAAAAGTAACCACACCATTGATAATTATGAAACATAGTATTATACATAACAATCATAATATCATCACATCTTCATAGATACATAGACTACTAACATCATTGTACCATCATTTACATCAAAACACGTCCATATATGTGAAGTCATCCTTATCCACCTATGAGGTTGGATAAGTGTCAACCCAAAAGCTAAGTTATCTATGCTTCCGCAGCGACCCTCTGCCCCGTCTTCTAGTGTGATCCTCAAGCACGAGCCTCAGAAGAAGTCACGATCCTCATTGTAATCCTCGTCCAGAGACGACACGGAAGAAAAGGAAGGGATGAGAAACTCATTCGAGATTCTCAGTAGGGATTCCCGACTCTAACACTAGTGTCATCGTCGTCATCCCCAGCCACCTTGGTTTTATTTATGAAAAAGGTGTACATGCATAAGGATTGGTTTTAGGCTTTACAAATCTATTTATCCGAAGTGGGTGTCTTTTAGTATGTGTCTTAATGACATGAATGCAACAGATATTTGATGAATGCATGCCAGTACCATATGCACATTAACACGAAAATCGTAATACTTAGACACATCATAAAGAAACAAGAATCATATATGTGGCATAAAGAGGCATAGTAATTTTCATGTGATATCTTTCTTATAAATAGAGCTCTTAAGTTCTTTTTCTTGAAGACCACCCTCTTAACATATCCACCAAAAATCCAACCGATTCACCGGCCCGGTGATAATCTGGTCACCAAACTACATCTCACCTATCGCCTAGGAATGAGCTCAATCCTAACTAGTCGTCACTAGATTTAATATGGGCTAATTGAGGGGGTATACATAACTTTCTTGGATCACCTATCTTAGGATCATTTCCTTCTTTGAAACGCTCTACTGGTATCTAGTACACAGCGAATTGTCCGCTTTGGCAAGCTCAATGTCAATACCCTCACGGATTTGTTTCCTCCCCATCAGAAGGAGAAATGCGTCTCAGTACTATGTCACATCTGTTCTGGGGGTGCTCGACCGAACCGGTGTCACCCAGAACCTATCCTGGGGGTGCTCGGCCGAACCAGTGTCACCCAGGAGTTTTCGCAAGCTTTTTCTCAAGTACTCAAGTTTGATGGGAAATTCGGCAGCATAATAACAGACAATCGGATTTCCATCAAACTTGCTTTATGCCACCAAACATATAGAGCATGCATAGCCATTCAATACCAACATAAGGCATCATAATCATCGTGTGCATCATAAGCATCATAATATCATAATTTTGCATAACGCATCATGGCGTGAGCATCAACATATCAACACTATATACTCTTATAAACATACAACCTCATGAATTCCTCATATGAATAACATCATCATTATTTACATAACATATGCATCATCGTAAAGCATCTTAACATACCTTAGTATCATATAAATATCATTCTCATATTCTTAATGTCTTATGCATTGACCGCTATGGTCTTTAACTCACGGTCTAAGTTATGAATCATTCAAAGCTAACCTCTCGGGTACTTAGGAGGTTATGACTAAGTATATCTCTCTTCATACTATGGTCAAGAATATCTCTCAATCTCAAAGGTGCAGAATTCATAATTTCAACTTTACGGGTACCTAGGAGTCACGACAATGACCCTTTCTAAGTTCGGTTTGCTCCTAAGGCACCAAGATCAAGTCCTAAACCAATTATGAGTCATTTCTACACATTTAAACTAATTTATAACCATGATTATCATTACTAAACCTTGCTGGACAGAATCCAGAAAATTCTAACATTAAGGGATCTAGAACTCTCAAATTAATTCTTTTCTAGTTTCTAACCTTTCTTATCTTTTACTTATGAGTTTTTCCATTGATCATACTTAAACATAAGCATGTTATCATCGTTAAAACAGCTCATACAGTGGCCAAACATAGCAAGGCGGAACCGAAACAACACTCTCCATACAAAGGCATAAACATACTTTTTAAAGCGCATAGGATACTAGTTTCTCTTGAAACCTTTTTAAAACCTTCAAAACTCTTTTGTAAATATTTTTAACATCTAAAATCATCAAGATATTTATAATCGCAGTAGCTAAGTTGAATTTATTTCAAGAGGTCCTAAATTCATAAAACTTAGTTCTATATGTTCCTTGAATCCACATAGACTTAGAAAAATTATAAAGCATAGCTTATAGGCATTTGTGATCAAATGAAACTTATCCTAAGTTCATTCATCTCACATAGCCGAAGTGGGCATTCTAAGAGAATGCTTTCCATGTCTAACTCTCATTTGAGACCTTGGGACAAATCTTTGAGCTCTAGAGCTTTAGGTGATGACAAAACATAAACATGCCATGCACTTCATTTTTATTGTTCATTAGGGAAATAAAGTGAGGACTTGAAAAGTAAATAGCTCAAAATAAATATGAGATGCAACTTGTTATTATCTTGGATTTTAAGTGATGACTTGAATAATAAACGTGAAATGCAATGCTTGGAAATTAAATATGAATATGCAAGTTCATTTTTAGTCTTAGAGCATTAGTGATGACATAAAAATAAATCATGCTATGCAAGGCATAAACTAAATATGAATGGAAGTTCATTTTGGTTTAATAACTAGAGCTCGTCCAAGACTTTAAAGAACCAATATTCACAACCCCAACATAGTCTCATCAAGTCAAGAGAATGGAACTAAAAGAAATCTCCATATTTTCAAGAAAAGGAATTATGGCGAAATCATGAGGCCAAGAGAAAGTAATCCATATTCCTTTTTGAAATCATTCTTATTTTCTTAAGTTGAAAACTTTAGTGAACTTCATAGCATAATAATAAAAACTAAAGAAAACTCAAGCTTTAGGGGTCTCATTATGATGAACACATAGTCATCATCTAGAGGTCCCCATCATCAAGCCATCATGTATGAGTTTAAAGGTCATGAAGGCCAAAAACTCAAGAAGGAAACCAAGAGAGTTTTAAAAAGAAATTCCAAGAGGTAGCTAGAGAAAAACTCATTTTTCATGGAAATAAGATGCAAAGAAACACTCCTACCTAGAGTGAAGACAACGAGCTTGAACTTTGAGAGAAGAAAACAAGATGATGAGCTCCTCCAAAAGGCTTGATGTTTTCGGCCAAGGGGAGATAAGGAGGTTAGAGTTGTGTTTGAGGTGAGGTTGTGTTTGAGATGAAATATTTGAGAGGTTTGATGGTGATTCAAGGTTATGGGGTGATGTGTGAAGGTTATGAGATGATGATGATGAAGTAAAGAGATGAAAAAGATGAAGATGAAAAAGAAAGGAACTCTTTGGGACTAGAGAGAAAGAAAGAAACTAGCAAGACTACTCTAAGCTTTAGCAAATGCTCAATGTGCATCCAATGCTAATACAAGCTCCCTATTTATAGAAAAACAAAGAGATAGGTGAGAGAATGGAAAGCATGGCTGATGGTAAGAAAGAGAAAATATCTCTTTGATGGTGTCATACAAGCATGGTTTGAAGCATGGAGCTCATGACACAAGGTATGGCTTCAAGCATGGGTTTTTGAGTGATCTTTTCTTTAAATTGTGGATGAAATTAGGCTTCTAGAAGACCAACATGGCTGGAAGTTTTTCAGCCACAAATAATTGAAGGGAATGATTTATTTTACTTGGTTATTCATTTGGAAAAGCAAGCTTGATTGAAATTATGACAAGGCATGACAAGTAAGGTGATTTGAGGTGATTTTCCTTTAAGTTTGAAATGAAATAATTCATGAAAATAGGGGATGATTTTCGGTCAGATTTGGGCAGCAAGGAGAGAGGAAAAATCTTCCATGTAATTGGGTGTTAATGATAGGATTAAGTGTAGGTTAGTTTAGGTACAAGGTTAGGAGTAATTAAGCTTAAGTTTAGGTAACTAAGCATGTGTATTAGGAATTTTATGACAAGGTTAGGAGTGCTCTTACATCATTAGAGAATTTAAAACTCATTTGTGAATAAACAATGTGTATCACAATCCCATGATTTAAGGAAAGAGAGAAAACACTATTTGTGCACTATTTGCACACTATTCATTGATTCCTACACTCAAAGTCCTTGAATTTAAAGATAGGGTTTTAAGTTTATCTAAGCATATTTAGGTTCTAATCATCCTTATTAAATTATTTTGACCTTAGATTAATTATGGAAATTAATTAACCTTCGATTAGAGCCTAATATTGCTTAGGTTTCGCTTAACCGTGTGATTAGGTGTAAACATACGAAACTACGGGCAAAACCATAATTTTGCACTTAATTTGCCCGGGACCTCCGGGACCAAAACTGAGACCACAGAAAACATAAAAACATCTTTTAAAACCATCTGGAGAGGTTTCGGGTTCATCCGGCACTTTTACCCGCGTAAAACGCTATAGGGGTATTTTGGTCATTTTGACCCGAAACTGCGGAAAACGAGATTTTCGCTTCCGAAACCACTCAAGGGTCATTCAATCCCCTTCAAACATTGAGTTGGCCCTTCGAGGACTGCTGAGTCGGCCATCCTCGAATTTCGGGCCGAAAATGACCTCAGGGGCATTTCGGTCATTTTCCACTCAGACAGAAAATCGGGGCGTTACACAAAGGACGCTAAAAATACCCGTGTTAGTTTATGGGGACAGTCGTCAATTCATAAAACAGCAGGGCATGTTACATCCTCCTAAGTACAATGTCATCCTTAAGTCATGATGTCAAACTTGAGAGTTGTTACTTATAAATTGTCGGACCTTTTTTAAATAACTATAGCAAAATCGATGGGTTCGTGTAATAACTAGCGTAATTAGATTAAAATATATAACAAAGATACAAGTCAATTACATAAGGAAGCTCTATTGCGAGCTTGAATATATATACAATCTCTATTACATTTACCTATATATATACTTACAACAATATACCACACAAGAAAAATATCAACTATTAAACTACTGCAATCTCGAGTTTCTTTCACGTAGCAGCCGCGTTGTTTTCTAAATCAGCCTGGAGACGACACAGGAGCACAAAACATAAAGGGATGAGAATTATGCAATTCTCAATAGGGTAGCTCCCTAAAAACTCAACAATAATGTCATTGTCATCGCCCCAGCCACTTCGGTTTATTAAGAAAAGGTGATCAAACATTATATAATAATGATTCATTTTTAAAGTTCCAAATCATATTTCCGAAGTGGGTTATTTTTAAATGATCAATCACTTACTACACATATATCATAAAGCTCAAATATATAGTTAATAATCCTAATCAAGCAATTAAATGTGATGTGAGTATACATATGCTAAATGTATTGAACTTATCTCAAAATGACCTGGATTCACTTGTGGCCATAGAACTCAACTTAGTGCATTTTTCTTTTTTCATTGACATAGGAAAGACTCAGTTTATACCCAATGGGTATCTGCTATGGACAACTCCATAATAGATAGTTTATACCAAATGGTATTTATAGTGGATCACACCACATAAGGGAAATAGGCTGCTTATCAGGACTGAGCTCATTCCTATACATGATCATTGGATTTACTTTATTTAATTCTTGTAACATTCTAATTTTTAACCCAATACTCCTAGAACATATTTAGGTTAACCATTAGTCTATTACTTCTTAGTTTCATCTTTTCTTTAAATTACTTAGCGAAAAATACGAATAAATTTTTCTTTTTGAACTTGAAAACAAAAACGTGAGCCTCGCATTAATATAAAACCTTTCGTTCGTCATAAACATAACTTACAAGGAAAAGAAATCACATATAAACATGAAATACAGCATTACATTAACCACATATCATAACCACATCATTATAGTTACATAGTACTAGCATCAGTGTTCACACCAAAACATGCATATATATATGAAATACTTCTTATCCACCTACGAGGTTGGATAAGTAACAACCTAGAGACTATCCTATCTATTCTTCATAGCGACCCTCGGCATCCGTTTGCTGAAATGACCTTTAAGCACGAACCTCAGAAGAAGTCACGAACCTCGTTACTATCCTTGTCTGGAGACGACACGGAAGAAAAGAGAGGGATGAGAAACTTATTCAAGATTCTCAGTAGGGATTTCCGACTCTAACACAAATGTCATCGTCATCATCCCCAGCCACTCCGGTTTTCATTATAAAAAGGGTGTGCATACATAAGGATCGATTTTAAACTTCTTAAATCTATTTATCCGAAGGGGGTGTCTTTTAACATGAGTCTTAATGATATGAATGCAATAGATATTGAATGAATGCATGTCAATACCATATGCAAACAGTACTAGCTTTTTAGCAAGTATAGCATTCATAGACATAGTGCATGATACATGGGTCATAAAAACATAGATCATAAAACATAGAACATGGAACTTGATACATAGTACATGGTACATAAAACATGAATCGTGGAACGTAGAACTTGGTACTTAAAACATGGTGCATGGTAGCTTAACTTGGTTACTTAGGTGATGTTGACATATTATTCTTTTCTTCCTGGGGGCCACCCTAATATTTCTCCCTTTTGAGAAATCTCTATGGTTATGAGCTCATACACAGCTAGTCGTCACTAGCATCTGGACTTATCACATTGTGATAAGTTAAAAATCCTGACTTAAAGTACGGGTCTAGGGGGCATAGAATCACCTTATCCCCACCTATAGTTTGATGGTTCCAAAGGATCATTTTCTCATAGTTTAATGTCACCTTAAGTCTTAGCATATTATGACAAGATGCCCCATAGTTCATGCATGTTACATATGAATCACCTCATCCCCACCTATGGTTTGATGGTTCCAAAGGATCATTTTCTCATAATTTAGTCATAGCAAGATGCTACATATTTCATGCATGTCACATATATCGTGTAATTCTAACATAGGCATCTTTAAAGTTCAAAAGGGAACCATAACATGCAAATAATACAATCATCATTTAAGAGCAATAACTCACATAGCATCATAGTGGTCATGAGACAACACAATAATCCATCATCATTCACATAGAACATATAAATCATTCCCTTAAGAATAAACCCCTAAATCGGGTAACCTCAAACTTCCAAATTATTTCCTTATGCCTCTAAGGGATTGTTTAATCTTATTACCATAATTTATTAAGTCCTAGAACCTAATTTATTATGGCTGGGCAGCATAGGCAGTAAGCATAGTTTTGATGGATTACGGTGTTCTAGAAGTTGCGTTTTAGATCCTTTCTCTTTACCGACTTTTCCTATGATACAAGAATTAATACCTAAGCCAATTATGAGTCACCCTCACTCATCCAGACATCATATAATGTGATTCTATACACTTAAACAAGGCTAGAACAGAATGTATAAGTTCAGTTCCGCAGGGGTTCTAGAAACTACGTTTCAGGCCCTTTTTAAGTTCTTTCTTCGCCTAAAGCGCTATAAATCATCCCTAAACCAATTGTAAGGGATTCCTATACATATAAACTAATTATAAAACATGATTTCTACACCTAAGGGTTGCTGGATAGAAACAGTTTTACTTTTGATTCTAAGTGTTCTAGAATTCACATTTTCAAGCATTTCAAGTTACTAGGCATGCCTAAGATGCCTAGAACCTTTATCATACATAAGGCAAGGTATTTAAACACATATAGACCACCCAAAACAGAATTTAAGGTGCTGGAAAATAAAAGGGCAGAATCGAAACTTGAAGGCATGTAAATGCTCAAAATAAAACATTTCTAGTTCATATAGTTTGCTAGTTTCTCTTGGAACACTTTTGAAACTTCTAAAACTCTTTGGAAATCAATTTATCTTGTCAAAAACCTTTACAAAAGACATAGGGCAGTACCTATCTATTTTCTATCATGGTTAGGATTTAAATCATAAAAACATGCTTGAAGCATTCTTCAATACTACCAATGCTTAAGAAAATCCTAAAACATAGGTTATAGGCCCTTGTAACTAAATGAAACTCATGCTTGAGCCATTATCATCACATGGCTGAATGCATATCCGAGAAATACCTCCTTGATAGATCTTTTCTCAAGATGAAATGGGCAAGTCTTTGAGTTCTAGTATCTTAGGTGATGACATAAAATAAATGTGCTATGCATTTCAATTTAGAGTCCTTTAGAAAGTAAAGTGATAGCTCAAAGTAAATATGAAATGCATATTCATTTTCATTCTTTGCGTTTAGTGAGGACTTGAAATATAAAATGAGATGCAAAGCTTGGAATTTAAACGTGCATAATGCAAGTTCATTCTTTATCTTGGGATTTAGTGATGGCATAGAAAATAAACGTGCTATGCAAAGCGTGAAATAAACGTGAATGCAAGTTACTTTTACATCTTGACTAGAGCTCTTTTAAGACTTTAAAAAGAACTAAGTTCCAACCCAAAACTCATCCTCACAAGAAAAGATAAGAAGCTTTACTAAGCCTTAAAGATATATAAACATAAAGGGACCTATGTCATATTCTTTATTAATGCCCAATAACCCCTATCTAGAGAGAACTCTAGAACGTGCCGGCCAACTTTAAGGTTGACAAGGGTAGGTTATGGACTTTTTGAAAACCTTATTAATTTCTTTTTTTTCTCTTGGATAAAACCATGGTGAGTTAGGCAAAACATAAAGAGAATGAACTCATAGAGGTGGTAACCTCAAAAGAATGGAAATGGCCGAATCCTAGCAAGGAATAATGGACAATTTTTAAACTTTAGGGACCAAGACCTTGGTAATGTGTTAACACCAACATCATGAGTCCTCATCATTGAGTACTTAACATCATTCTAAACCATCATCAAAACAAAGTTCATGACAAGTTAAGGAAAGGAGAAAACCGAAAACCATGTTTGTTTGAAACATAGATTAAGCTTTAGAGGTTGTTCAAGTGCTAAGCACCATCATGAAACCCTCATCATCAAGCTTACATTTTTCCAAGTTTCAAAGGCCTTCATGGCCGAAACCTTAAGAGAAAGAAATGAGGTTTTTAAGGGTTCAAAGGAAACATAACCCATTCTTGAATAAATCTTGAAAAAGATGAAACTTTTCTTTTTAAAAACTCAAGCTTTAGAGGTTGTTCATGTGACAAGCATCAACACGAAACCCTCATCATCAAGCTTCCATTTTTCCAAGCATCCAAGGCCTACATGGCCGAAACATTCAAGGAAAAGAAAGTGAGGTTCCAAGAGATTCAAGAGAAACATAGCTCATACTTGACTAAAACTTGAAAAAAGGTGAGGCTTTTCTTCAAACAGGTTCAAGCTTTAGAGGCCTCACGTTGAGATGAACTCATAGTTACATCTTGGAGAGCACTCATCATCAAGCCATCATCATCTTGACCTTGAGGCCGAAAATAAAAGTAAAGGAAAATGATGAAACCGAAAATAAAGCTTCATGGATGTTCATCCAAACAACATTTTTCCAACAAGATCAAGACATAGAGAACATGTAACATCCTAATTTTTAACCAATACTCCTAGGACGTATTTAGGTTAACCATTAGTCCATTACTCTTATGGCCTCATTCTTTAAGACCTTTTCTTTAAAATACTTAGCGGAAAATATGGGTAGAAATTTTTTTTTTTGAAAACATAAACAAAACATGAGCCTTGCATACTATGAAGCGTAAACATGAAAGAATAACACGAACAGAAACACCAATTAAGCTTTCATAGAAGGAACAACCATTGACACATCATCATGTAACATTAACATTAAATATCGAGTCAAACATTAATAGTATTAGTGACATAGGGACATCCCACCATAATGCCACGTTAAACATATCGTGCCCACCTTTAAAGGTTGGGCATGCAACAACTCAAAAACCACACATAACTTATGGTATACTTAGACTATGTCCTCGTTTCGCTACACTCCTCTGATCTCGACCTTCAAGCACTTCCACATCGGCACTTAAGAGCAATCCGCGGGCGTCGTATCAACCTTGTCTGAAGACGAAGATGGAAAAGGAAGATAGGGGGTGAGAATCTTATACAAGAATCTTAGTAGGGATCCCCTTTTCACACACGTGTCATCATCATCGTCCTCAGGAACCTCAGGTTTAATTATGAAATCGTGAACATGCAAAGATTCATTTATTAAGTTCTAAACATCCATTACCGAGACCCGTTCATTTTATCATGAGTCTTGTAATGAATGCATCATGCTTCTTTATGATATGCATGTCAATACTCTATGCAAACAGTACTAGCTTTTTAACAAGTATAGCATTCATAGATATAGTGCATGATACGTGGGTCATAAAATCATAGATCATAAAACATAGAACATGGAACTTGATACATAGTGCATGGTACATAAAACATGAATCATGGAACGTAGATCTTGGTACTTAAAACATGGTGCATGGTAGCTTAACTTGGTTACTTAGGTGACGTTGACATATTATCCTTTTCTTCCTGGGGGCCACCCTAATATTTCTCCCTTTTGAGAAATCTCTAGGTTATGAGCTCATACCACGCTAGTCGTCACTAGCATATGGACTTATCACATTGTGATAAGTTAAAAATCCCTACTTAAAGTACGGGTCTAGGGGGCATAGAATCACCTCATCCCCACCTATATTTTGATGGTTCCAAAGGATCATTTTCTCATAGTTCAATGTCACCTTAAGTCTTAGCATGTTAGGACAAGATGCCCATAGTTCATGCATGTTACATATGAATCACCTCATCCCCACCTATAGTTTGATGGTTCCAAAGGATCATTTTCTTATAGTTCAAGTCATAGTAAGATGCTACATATTCCATGCATGTCACATATATCGTGTAATTCTAACATAGGCATCTTTAAGGTTCTAAAGGGTACCATAACATGCAAATGATACAATCATCATTTAAGAGCAATAACTCACATAGCATCATCACACTTGAAACATGGAGCAAAATCATCATTAGTAAACAAGAGCAATAAGCCGTTTAACTTGATCATGCTTGAAATCTAACATAAGATCATATATTCATGTTAGGCTAAAGCATAAACTCATGTCATAAAAATTCCCAGATTCAAGCAAAGTAAGGTCATAGCTTCAAGTCATCGAATCAGAAAGGCATTATGTTTGTGAACTTGGGTTACGTGTCGATTACATAAGTATCGTAATCGATTACACAGCTTCGAGATTTCAAAACATGGAAGATAGGGGGTTCTGGAAATCGATTACATGGAACTTGTAATCGATTACTTTGTTTAAAAACACTTTGCTGGGCCCCTAGAACATCTGGGTAGTCGATTACATGATTCGTGTCGATTACTAGAGTCCAGAATGTGTAATCGATTACACTATATAGTAATCGATTACTTTGGGCAAAAGTTCATGTTTGAGCTCATCCGAGTTTTCTGGTAATTGATTACATAGGCTGTGTAATCGATTACCAGCATCTTAAAAACACGAAAAAATCAGGTCTGAACATATCTGAGTCATTCCTTTGAAATGCTTATGGTGGCCAGTTTCTCTTGGAACAATTTTGAACTTCAAAAACATCTTAGCAATCATTTTAACTTATCAAAACCCTTATAAATATAAGAACATACTCAAAATGCTTTTAAATACAACCTATGTTTTAGAGAGACTTAAAACATGAGCTATAGGCTCTTGTGACTAATGAAAACTCATCTTGGAGCCATCATCATCACATGGCCAAAATGTACATTCCAAGAATGTTCCATGGTTAACCTCTTCTCAAGATGAAATGGGCAAGTCTTTGAGCTCTAGTATCTTAGGTGATGACATAAAATAAACGTGCTATGCATTCCACTTTTACAGTCCATTAGGAAGTAAAGTGATAGCTCAAAATAAATATGAAATGCACCTTCATTTTAATCTTTGAGTTTAGTGAGGACTTGAAATATAACATGAGATGCAAAGCTTGAAATTTAAACGTGCTTAATGCAAGTTCATTCTTAGTCTTGGGGTTTAGTGATTGCATAGAAATAAACGTGCTATGCAAAACGTAAAGTAAACGTGAATGCAAGTTACTTTTATATCTTGTCTAGAGCTCTTACAAGACTTTAAGAAGGAACATAGTCTCAACCCAACCCTCATCTTCACAAGAAAGGAAAGACCATAGGTACTAAGGCATCAAAAGAAAACTTAACTTCAAGAATCATGAAAGTGGTCGAATCTTAACAAAAGAAAGGAACCATTTTTAAATCTCTAGGGACTAAGATCTTGATGATCCAAGCATCAACATCCTAAGTCCTCATCATTGAGTACATAGCTTCCTTCAAAACAAATATTTAAAACAAAGTTCATGATAAAGAAGAAAGCAAAACCAAAACCATGCTTGGTTTAGGGCCAAAGTTTCAAGCTTTAGAGTTTGTTCATGTGACAAGCATCAACATGAAGCTCTCATCATCAAGCTTACATTTTTCCCATGTAAAAAGGCTCCATGGCCGAAAACATGAGAAGAAGAAGAAAGAAGATCCAAAATGTTCAAGAGAAACATAAACTCTTTTAACTAAACTTGTAAAGAATGAAACTTTCTTTAAGAAAAACTCAAGCTTTAGAGGTCTCATGAGAGATGGACTCATGGTCACATCTAGAGAACACTCATCATCAAGCCATCATATTCAAGGCCTTGAGGCCGAAAACTAAGGGGGAAGAAAAGGAAGAAACCAAAAGGAAAGCAACATAGAGGTTCAACCATTCATCAACTCCCAATCAAGATTCAAGCATAAGAATCAAAGACATGTTTAGAAAGAGTTCCCTACCTTGTGTCTTGAAAATGAAGGAGAGGACTTGAGCTTGAGGAACTCTTTGAGAGTTTAAGAGAAAAGTGAGAAAGCTTGAGAGAAGGAAATGAGAGAGTTTGAGACTTTGGAGAAGGATACAAAAGTGATGGAGTTGTGGAGTGTGGTGTATTTATAGGCAAATGAAGGAGTGAAGGGGGAGTTGGTTGAAGCTTCTTGAAGAAGGAAGAGAGAAATATCTTCTTGTGTGGTCATTCTTGGTGTGATTGAAACCATGGGTAGGCATAGGTCATAGGGTAGCTTGAAAGACAACTTGATTGACTACATAAAATAAAATTCTTTTGAATTCTTAGGGAAAGTGGCTGAAAATTATAGGGCCAAGGGAGAGAAAATTTCATGGCCACAAGATAAAATATCTATATGTGTTGTCATTCAAAGGTATGGAAGAAAGTATGGAAGGTATGATTGATTATGAAGCTTGATTGAAAACTTTGAGTGACAACATAAACAATTTATTCTTTTGAATTTTGAATGACATATATTTTTCAAATGTGATCATGATTATTTGAGAGTGACAACTTTCTTGGAAAAGAGAGTGTCATTGGGAAAGAGAGTGTGAATAGTGAAAACACTATTCATAGTTGCTTTTTCTTTTAAAAGAAAGAAAAGAATTTAGAAAAGAGTTCTAAATTTCCTTAAACAATTCTAGGTTCCAATTAGTTTTAAATAATGATTTTGGCTCTAGATTAATTATGGAAATTAATTAACTTTCAATTAGAGCCTAAAATCGCCTAGGTTCTGAGTTAGATAACTCATTAAGCCCAAAATGCACTAAGTATGGGTAAAATCGTAATTCTACTCAAAAACTGCCCGGGACCACCGGGACTTAAACAAACATAGTTCATGCCTTAAAATCATTGTTTTGAACCTCCGGGCAAAGTCCGGGTCAAAACGGAACTTAAATCTGCCTTAAATTACTGTAAGGGTATTTTGGTCATTTACACGCAGAAACCTCAAAAATGAGATTCTTCTGCTCTATTAAACATGCCATCACATATAATCCCCTTCAAACATTACAATAACCCTATGAGGATGGCCGAGGTCGGCCGTCCTCGATTTTCAGGTAAAAATGACCCCAGGGGCATTTTGGTCATTTTTACGCTTAGAGAAAATCAGGGTGTTACAGAACAAGGAAAGCATTTTTAGAAAAACTCCCTACCTAGTACTTGTGCTCTTGAAGATGGAGAAAGGTTTGATCTTGAAAAGCAAGAAGAAGAAATCTCCTTTGAACTTGGGTATGTATTTTCGGCCAAACAAGGAAATGGAGGAAGGATGTGTTGTTAGCTTGTGTTTGGACTTGGATGTGTGTTTAGAAGAAAAAGAGATGAAGATTGGAGGTGGAGAAGGTGGCGGTTTTGGCTTGGACAAGGAGGAAGAAAGGAAAATTTGAGAGAACTTGGAGAGACTAGAACTTGCTCTTGGAAGTTTAAACTTTGCAAATGAACTAAAGTAGCAAAATGTTCACCAAGGCAAGCTATATATAGAGCCTTGAGTCATGAATGAGTGGAGGGGAAGAGGCCATGTGGTTTTTTTCTAGAATGAGGGAAGTGTGTGGAGGAGAATGAATGAGAAGTTGTCTTGGAGATATGGCCATTTGTGTGCCACACATTCAAACAACATGTGATGCAAAGTGGAGGGAAAAGTGGCGCCATTTTTGGGTAGCCATGGGGGCAAAATTCATCTCCGCTAATCATGGTTTAAAGGTATGTTTAGGCGTGTTATGGATTAGACTTAGGATTAAGGGTTGTTAAGTAGGTACTTTAAGTAAACTAATTAGTTAATTAAAGCTATAATTCCTTAGGTTAGAAGTGGTCTTGTAGGTTTAATGGAGTCAAAACCTCTATGACTAGTGATGTGAGTGTGACAACCTTTCTTGGAAATGGGTGCGTGAATAGTGAAAACACTATTCATAGATACTTTCTCTCTTTAAAGGAAGAGACTAGAATTAAGTTTGAATTTCCTTAAGCAATTCTAGGTTCCAATTAGTTTTAAATAATGATTTTGGCTCTAGATTAATTATGAAAATTAATTAACCTTTAATTAGAGCCTAATATTGCCTAGGTTCTGAGTTAGATAACTCATTAAGCCCAAAATGCACTAAGCATGGGCAAAATTGTAATTTTACTCAAAACTGCCCGGGACCACCGGGACTTAAATAAACCTTACACAAACATAGTTCATGCCTTAAAATCATTGTTTTGAACCTTCGGGCAAAGTCCAGGTCAAAACGTAACTTAAAACTGCCTTAAATTACTGTAAGGGTATTTTGGTCACTTACACGCAGAAACCTAAAAAATGAGATCCTTCTGCTCTATTAAACACGCCATCACATATAATCCCCTTCAAACATTACAATAGCCCTATGAGGATGGCCGAGGTTGGTCGTCCTCGATTTTCAGGTAAAAATGACCTCAGGGGCATTTTGGTCATTTTTACGCTTAGAGAAAATCAGGGTGTTATAATTCTCACACAGATCTATTCCTAGCCGATACGTCTACTGACTCATATTATCTCTAGGGAAGTTCATCTTTTTGCCTTCCCCTTTATCTCTAGGGAAGTTCATTTTTTTACCTTCCCCTTTATCTCTAGGGAAGTTCCTCTTTTTGCCTCCTCTTTTATCTATAGGGAAGTTCCTCTTTTTGCCTTCCCCTCATTCTAGATAAATCTTGTTTCTGTTTTCTCCATATGTCAGAACATGCACAAGTGAAATTTATACATTCTCTTTTCTCATATAACTGCATCATGTACTTTCTTTTCTCAAAAGCATGCATAAGCCACATGTAGGCTTTCAATCACAAGTAATTCTCATTTTTACCTCATAAATTAATCTTTAAATTGTCTAACATGCATTCATACTCATCATACTTAAATCAAGAGTCATTATATCATCAACTCAATACTTAAGTTCATTTCGACACAAATACAACATGTTGGCAGAATTTATGCCTAAGGAGTATGATTTATTCTATCCATCAAACATAAATTACAAGTGCTATAAAATTTCTCCAAGACACCTCAATGTGTCCAGAAGGCCCTGTAAAAATTTCAGAAGGAAAATCCTTCTCCAACTTGTTTAGCAAAATTAGACAAACTTGGTGGTCAGAAACCACTCAGCCTCAGCTCAACCAAAATCTCATAATTTTTAACCCTAGCAAATGATTGAATCAATTCAAACTAAAAATCAAGGTTGAACCTCAAGATGTTTGAAAGACCTTGTAAAAATTTCAAATGATAATTCAACCATTTGTTATAGTAACAAAATCACAGCTTCAAGACCAGAAAATCAGGCAGCACAGACATAGTCTCGGTTCATGATTTTTTTTAGGTAGTTAGAGTCTTTATCATGCTCCACGAAAATTCTCAGAGTTGCCTTAGGATATTAGCTTCAACATATAATTTTTATACTCATGAAAATACCCACAATTCAACCAGAAAATTCATGACTGGTTGTTGCCTGGAATAGAACCGAAAATCCAGCATGCATAGTTGAATTTCTCTTTAGCAAAAATGATTTTTAAAATCATCCAAACTCTCCATCAAATTAAACACATCAATATCTATCTATCATCAACCAATATATCCAGAAAATTCGAGCCAATTCAATCAGAAACAATCAGAGCAAAATTGGAAAGAAAAGTGAACAAATAAAACCTTACTTGAATCTCCATAGCTCCTTGTGTAACATTCTCCCAAGTACAACGTCATCCTTAAGTCATGACATTAGACTTGAGAGTTGTTACTTATAAATTATCAGACTTTTCTTAAATAACTATAGCAAATGCGATAAGATCGGGTAATAACTAGCGTAATTAGATTAAAATATATAACAAAGATACAAGTCAATTACATAAGGAAGCTCTACTATGAGCTTGCATATATATACAATCTCTATTACATTTACCTACACATATACCTACAACTATATACCACATAAGAAAAACATCAACTATTAAACTACTACAATCCCGAGTTTCTTTCACGTAGCAGCCGCGTTGTTCTCTTAATCAACTTGGAGACGACACGGGAAGAAAAAACACGTAGGGATGAGAATTATACAATTCTCAGTAGGGTAACTCTCCAAAAACTCAACTATAATGTCATCGTCATCGCCCCAGCCACTTTGATTTATTATTAAGAAAAGGTGATCAAACATTACACAATAATGATTCATTTTTAAAGTTCCAAATCATATTTCTGAAGTGGGTTGTTTTCAATGATCAATCACTTAATGCACACATATCATAAAGCTCAAACATATAGTTGATAATCCTAATCAAGAAATTAAATATGATATGAGTATGCATATGCTAAATATAGTGAGTTTATCTCAAAGTGACCTGGTTTTACTTGTGGTCATAAAACTCAACTTGGTGCATTTTTCTCTTTTCATCGACATAGGAAAGACTTAGTGTATACCCAATGCGTATTTACTATGGATAACTCCATAATGAACAGTTTATACCACATGGTATTTATAATGGTTCACACTACACAAGGGAATTAAACTGCTTATCAGGACTGAACTCATTCCTATCTATCAAACATAAATTGCAAGGGCTATAAAAATTCTCTAAGACACCTTAATGTGTCCACAAGGCCCTGTAAAAATTTCAGAAGGAAAATCCTTCTCTAACTTGTTTAACAAAATTAGACAAACTTGGTGGTCAAAAACCACTCAGCCTCAGCTTAGAACCAAAATCTCATAATTTTTAACCCTAGCAAATGATTGAATCAATTCAAAATAAAAATCACGGTTACACTTATATATGTTATCAACTCCTTGTAAAAATTTCAGAAGAAGAATCAATCATTTGCTATGTAACAAAATTTGCAAAATTCACAGCTTCAGAGTCAATATCTTAGGCAGCACAGTTACAACTTCGGTTTATGATTTTTTAAACATAGCAAAAGTGAACAGAATACCTCAAAATTTTTACTGAAGACGCCTTATCATGTTAACTACATCATATAAAATTTTTAGCTCAATCTAAAGCTTCTAACTAGGTCAGAAAATTCGTGAACAAAAGCTGCCCAGTTGAAATCCGAAAATCCAGTAGCATGTATCAAATTCTCTTTTGACAAAAATGATTTTTCACAACATCAAAACACTCCATCAAAATTAATACATCAACATCCATATATCATCAACCAATAAAACCAGAAATGTCAATTTAAATCAGTGATTAAAATAGAAAAATAGATTTGAAGAAAAAGAGATTTAAAAACCCTACTTTGGTGGCTTTAAGGATCTTGACTCCAAAGGATGCTCCAAGGATGATTCCCTTCACTTCAAATCATTCAAACCAGCATCAAACCCTCCATTAGGCAGTAGTATATAAGGTATCAAGGTGAGAAATGGTGAGGAAATGAAATTCCAATCAGTTAGAATTGTAGGTTTTGATGTGTAGAACAAGTTTTGTGAAGAAAGTTTATGGTTTTAGGAACTTTGGGCAAGAGTTTTGGTGATTTGAAGCAAGTTGTAAGCTCTTGAAGAAATGAAAATGGTGCCTGGTGTTCTCTTCAAAGGTTGGCCGAAATTGGGCTTTAAGAAGAAGAAAATTTGGCTTCTTGGAGAAGCTTGGTTTGGTGTTGATCTTATATATAAAGAATGAATATTATAATGTGTAATTAAGTAATCTTTGACCAAAGAAAGAAAAATGGATGGCCAAGATTTTTTTCTTAGGCAAAGAATGGATCTTGGTCTTTCACTTGACTCAAGATAATTGGATCACTTTAACTTGGGGAGCAAGTAGCCTTTTCAGTGTTAAAATCGCACATCGAAATTCCACCGAACGGATGAGTTATTGGCTCCCGAGTAAAATATAATAAATCAAAGGTCATGATTAAAACTTGAATTTCCACTTGGCATAAAGTGGTTGGTAAAGGTTACTTAGCCACTAAGTAACTTGTATAGTGTTAAAAACTGCACATTGAAACTCCACCGAACGGGCAAAACACTGTGCCCGGGTAATAAGATATTGCTCAAAAATTAATCCTAGGTATAAAATCTCTGTTTCTAACTATTTCTAATCTAAATCCTCTCTTTTCTTAGTTTCGGGCATCTCCTGCTCCTGAATCTAGGGTTTTGGCTGTCTCGAAGGGCCCATGGAGCCTGTAAGGTTACTATTCATAATTTTTTTTTACAAATCTGTTGGACTATCCTCATCATTACTAAAACTGTCAGATTTTTGAAATTACGACTAGTAAAGCCCAAATTAACTTTTAAATAATTTTTAGGGTGTTACACCTTGCCTAGAACAATCTTTCCCAAGTGCTTTTCTCATTCAAAATCCTTCCAAATAGCCCTTAAACTTCTCTTTTGCAGTGATGTATGATGGTTCAAAGTGAGAAAATAGTGATGGATTAAAATTCTAATCGGTTAGATTTGTAGAGATTGAGGTGCAGAACAAGTTTAGTGAAGGAATTTTGAAGTTTTAACAACTCTAAGTTAGGAAAATGGAGGTTTGAATCAAGTTTCATGCTCTTTGAAGGAACAAAAATGGAGACGGATGTGTGTTTAGGAAGCTGGCCAAGAATAGGTTGACAAAGAGATAAGATTAGTTGTGTTATATTTATCTTGTCATAGATGTAGTCTTTGTGTAAATAAAATATGCTTTCTTTCTAATAATAAAAAGGACTTAATGGCTAGGATTTAATCTTGCTTTGCAAGATTAAATCTTAGCCTTACACTTAGCCTTAAAGGAAAGACATTATCCTTTTATAAAGATCAAGCTATCTTTTGGTGTTAAAATCGCACACTGAAATTCCACCAAACGGGTGAAACGCTCTATCCGGGTAATAAGATATTGCCCAAAAATTAATAATAGATATAAAATATATATTTATAACTATTTCTAGCCTTAACCTTATGTTTCCTAAGGTTTGGGCATCTCTGGGTTTCAATTCTAGGGTTTCGGCTGTCCCAATGGGCCCGTGGGGCCTGCAGGTTACTATTTACTTCTTTTTTTTTTTTACAAATCCCTTAGACCGTCCTCATCAGTACTAAGACTGCCAGATTTTTGAAATTACGACTAGTAAAGCCCAAATTAATTTTTAAATAATTTTTATGGTGTTACAAGATTCTTATATGAGTTGCTCATTCCTTCTTTCTTTCTTTTCCGTATCGTCTTCAAAGGCAGATTGCGACATTGTGATATACATTGACGATCCCATCTGGGAGATGCACTTCAATCTTGTACACCAGACTTATCACTTTGTTAGTCATTGTGCTATTCGTCTTTTTTTTCTTTTTGGATTTCCCCTTTGCTTACTCGGTTACTAAGTTTAGGTTTTCCACCACTGCCCCCTTTGTTGATGATATCGTCTTCAAGCGAGCTCGACCATGAGCAGAGTAGATTCCCCATACTCACCCAGCTGCTTCTATCGTTCATAACTTTCTCGTCTATATACCCCGGTCACCCCCTTATCAGATTGGACCATTGTCAAACTCGTCCGAGAATTCACCCACCCAGCTTTCTTCTGATGGTTCCACCTCCACCGTTCCCATGGAGATAGGGGTAGTAGTGAGGCTACGGTGACACAGCCCATGCGAGGAGTTCAGCATGTTCGTAGGAGATCCACTCGACCATGCCAAGGTGCCCATGTTCGACCTGCCCATCGTCTCGCCACACTTGACGAGCTAGTCCGTTGGATTGGCTACCTTCCTCCCACCCAGGAGTGACAACTAGAGGAGTAGGTAGCAAACCTCATGGAGCACCTGTGCACATATCATGGATAGGATAGCCTTCTTTTGCTTTTTGTTTATTAGAGGTTATCATTCCTAGGTGTGCCCCAGTAGGAGTAGTGGGGATGAGAGGTCTTTGTGGGCTTGTATTTAGCTTTCCTTTACTTTCTGTTTATGTTACCTTGGATGACTGTACTAAATCCAACCTTTATTGGTGGATAGGATGCAATTACTATATGTATATTTTGGTGCGCAAAAAAAAGCCGATGATATTTGATGATATTGATGATTATATGATGATATGTTTATGCTCATGATATTGTGGCATTTGTATTTCATTTATGCTTGCGATATGTTTTTGTTTCCTTTTCTTCTTACATGCAAGATGAGTGTCGTTTTGTTCAGTACGTGCGGATCAGGTTTTGTTTTAAAGTTCAGAAAAAAAGTTTACCTGTAATTTCACTAAAGTATTTCAAGAGTTTAAGTTAAGAACTAGAATTAAAGAGTAATAACTAATAATTAACTTAAAATGCATCCTAGGCGTGTTGAGTTAAATATTAGGGTGTAATAGTTTCCAAGAGCCAAATTAATCCAAAGCACAATGAGGGTACTAAGCGGAAGAATCAGATTCGTAGTAGCTCAATATCTAAAGCATTTATTAGTTTTACTTAGTTATATGTAAATGTTTGTAAATATATTAGAAGACAAATGTATATGAAAGCTCATAGAAGAGTTTTTCTTGTATTTGAATTGTACTTAGTGAATATTTGTTTTCTTTCTATATATTTCAGTAGAACTATGAATTAGTATTGCACAAATGGATTGAATTTACTATAGATACTCAAGTAAGGTCCGCTAAGTGACAATTCCTAAGTTTAATATCATGACTTAAGGATAATGTTATACTTGGGAGAGTGTACACATTACATTGAATTATTTATCTAAGATGATTTACTTTGACCTTGAACATTATGAGATATAGATATTAAGTGATTGAGTTCTAAAAGAGACCTACTTCAAAATGATGATTTTGAAGTTTAAAAGGAATCTTTGATATATGTTGCATGGTCATATTTTTCCAACCAATTGAAGTGGTTGGAACAATGACGATGATGATGACATGGATTTTATTGTGTATTTTGGAGATACCCTATTGAGAATTTCACAATTCTCACACCTATGTTTGTTTGTGTTCTCGTGTCATCTCCAAATTAATCAATAGAATAATGAGGTGCCAACTATGGAACTCCGTATCTTCAAGTCCCTTATCAATTGTATGTTATTATGTGTATATTTTTCTAAATATATAAGGAAACAAATCCATAGAAGAGCTTTTTCTTGTATCTGGATTTACATTTGATGAATACTTTGTTTCCTTTTTATGTTTTTGTAAGAATTGCAAATTAGTTATTACATGAATTAATCAAATTTGCTATAGATACTTGTGTAAGATCCGCTAAATTATAAGTAACAACTTCTAAATTTGATGTCATGGCTTAAGGATGATGTTGTATTTGGGAGGATGTTACATTTAATAGGATAATTCTCATAATATATAAGTTCAACTAATGACATATTTTTCACAATAACATGTTTTAACATGATTTTAATCTCATTCAAAGAGATTCAAAGCTTTAATGATGTGAAAAATAATTCAGAAAATGAGCAAAAATACATGAAAGACACGAGAAAAGAAATATCGAGCATCAAAAATGAAGTTCAGATCTTTAGAAAGTGTATCTCGTATTCATAAAGTATTATATCATTGAACAAATCAAATTCCCTTGAGAAAGTCATGATCACAGTCTTCAATCTTAATAGTAATCAGCTCTAAAAACAGTTTAATTTCTTATCAAGCTTAGACTGAAGCAAAGAAGATCAATACAAAGATTAGAAACTAAAGAGCTACATCAGAAAGCACGAGTTATTCAAAAATCGTGATAATATTATAGAAACAAAAGGGAAATTCAAATTCAAATAAAGTCAACTTTCAGAAAGTACTGATAGCGACACATTGCTTTGGTACTTGGTCAAGTACCTCACCTTCTAAAAAGAAAAAAATTCATAAACTACATTTCAAAAAGTAAAAGTTGTTTCTCAAGGTTGTCCATAAACCATATTGTCAACGTCTCCACAAGGATAACTTTGACACAACTCAACTACTCTTCTAGAGGACACTTCCTATGACACAAAAAGAATGTCAACACGTGACAAGACAAGTTGAAATCAAGCAACAATAGCCCAATTCAAAATCTAAGTATAAAAGGATGTTGCCTTCATACGAGACAAGAATGTTTTACAAAAACTCTAGCTTCTTACGTGCTAAATCTTTTCAATATTTTTCTTAAACTTCATTACTCCTTGTAATCAGTTTCTATCATAAAAATACTCATTAGATAACATATTCTTCTTAGGAAGAATTCAAAAAGAAGTTCATTATGTTTTCAGTTTACACATTATTTTATTCTTGGAAAAACTTGAGTGTTCATTTGTTGGAGAAAACTAACCAAAACCAAAACTTTGTATCTTGACCCAATAGTGATCATAGTTAGGTTAGCTTAAAAAGGCTAGTAAAAAGACTATTTGTGGTGAGAGTAAATTGAAACTATCATTCACTGGAAATAGCTTGAGAAGACTATACAGAGACTATCTCACTTTCTTTAGGTTAAGAAAAGGCTGTTAGTGGAACTCAATAGATTATTGAGAATTGGAAGTAGGTAGTGTTTTCGCTGAACCAGTATAAAAATCTGTAAGTAATATATATATATATATCCTCCTCTCTCTGCTTATCTCTATCATTCAACATTTGTGTTTGTTTGTATTGTATATCTCTTGAAAAATATCTCAAAGATCTTAGTTTTTTTCTTAGCTCAAAAGGTAAACTTCGATAAAAAGGTAACTTTCTGAGTCACACTAACAACAATTTTCATTGCCTTCAAGTGAAAAATTTAATAGACTTTGTTTAGAATTTTAGAAACTCAAACAAAGTTTGAAGCATGATTTAACCCCCTTCTCGTGTTATATTAAAACTACAATTGGCATAAGAGCTCAGGCTTTTAAGGGGTTGAGCATCTAAACAATTGCAAAGGAAAAGATCTTGAAGAAATGACACACAACATTCATATTGCTGAAGGAGACTCTACAAATAGACCTCCATTCTTTGATGGTGGTGACTATACCTATTGGAGAGATAGGATTGAATTATTCATTAAATACACAAGTTTTGACTTGTGGGAGATCATTCAAGAAGGATATTGCACTCCTATGGATGAGGTACTAGAAGCTAAAAATAGACCTTCCACTTCAAGAGAGATTCCCAAAAGTAGATGGATAGAGCAACACAAAGCAAAAGTTCAGTTGAACTTTAAAACTAAATATCTACTCACTTGTGCAATGTACAAAGCAGAATATGATAAAATCAGTACTTGTGACACAGCGAAAGAAATCTAGGATAGACTACACGCTGTATGAAGGAATAAATCAGGTCAAGGAGACCAAAATAAGCATGTTAATCCATCAATATGAAATGTTCAAAATGACAGAAGAAGAAAATATTGATGAAATAATTCCTAGGTTCATGCACATAGTGAAACAATTTAAAGATTTGGGTAAAAAGCACTCAAATTTTGAAATTGTAAGGAAGATTCTGAGAAGCCTTCCTTCCAAATGGCTTCCTAAGATTACAGCTATTACAGAAGATATGGATCTTCAAACTCTTAGCTATGATACCCTCATTGGGTCCCTCAAAACCCATGAGATGGTGTTTTCTCAAGTTCATGGTAGAGCCATGAAGAAGAAAAAAATCTGCAGCTCTAAAGTCCTTATACAGAAAACAAAACAAAGGAAAAGCAATGAAAGTTGCTAAAACCTTTGATGATGAAGAAGACTTCGAAGAAGAATCTGAGGAAGAGGAGGAAGATGAAATCTCCATGCTTATAAGGAAGATGCCAAGAGCTTGGAAGAGCAGAATCAGAAAAAGGAAGGACATCAACCTCAAAAAAAGTAAGAAAGGCAAAGGAAAGATGGAGAACATGAGCTGCTATAGCTATGGACAGAAAAGGACATTTCAAAACAAATTGTGAAGCTCAAAAGGTTACAAAAGAAGTTCACTCCAAAGAAGAAGGGAATGCTTGCCACTTGGAGTGAATCAAAGGAAGAAAAGGAAGGCTTAAAAATCCAAGATGAGCTTGACGATGTTGCCAATCTATGCTTTATGACTGACTATGTCTTTAAAGAGGAAACAGAGGTAAAAGACTCTTCAAAATCCTATGATGATCTCTTAAATTTATATGATGGTTTGTTAGAAAATTCTCAAACATTAACTTCTTATTATCTCTCTATTAAAAATAATCATCAAAAAATAACTTTAGAGCTTGAGAACGTGAAAACTGATTATGAGAATCCGAGGCTTGTGAAAGAAGAAAATTAATGAGAAAATAAATTTTTAAATATTAAACTCTTACAAAGTGAAGTTTCTGAAAAAGATTAGAAAGCCCAAAAAAATTTCTAAACTTGAGAAGGCTTCTCAAATCATATTTAGAAAAAAAATGGTAAATGGCTCTAAGTTTCTGAACATGATACTTGGAGATTAGATACCTTATTTTGAAGAGACTAGAATAGGGTATGAGAAGGTAATAGATGAGAAAACAAAAGCAACCTCATCTAAGAAAATTAAGATTAAAACATCCTATAATTTCTATCATAAAAAAGGGCATCTACTTGATAAATGCTATATGAAAAATAAAACAATTAAACAGGTCAAAACCCTAAAAGTGACTAACCCAAAAGGACCCAAGAAAGTGTGGGTACCTAAAACAAAAACCACTTTTGTTCTAGGTGTGTTTAAGGACATATGTTGATAAAAGACGATGAGTGGTACATGGACAGTAGCTACTCTAGACAATGTCAGGCAAAAGGAAATGGTTCAGAAACTCGGGGCCAAAGAACTCAGGTTCAATAAAGTTTGTTGACAGAGGGAAAGGTAAAGTCACAAGCATTGAGAATGTTGGTAAGGATGAATCTCACCAAATTTCTATTGTATTGCTTGTTGATGGTTTGGCTCACAACTTGTTAAGCATCAACCAATTTTGTAATCAATGCTTTGATGTCTGGTTCAATACCAAGGCATGCCACATGATGAATCTAGTTTTTGGACAAGTCATTTTAATTGGCAATAGACATGATAGCACTTGTGTGTTATTTCTTGGATGACTTTCTATATCAAGATATAAAATGTCTTGTATCTTTCATGGATGATAAGTGGCTGTGGCACAAGAAACTTGGTTATGCTCATATGAAGCTAATTTCTAAGTTATCTAAGAAAAAACTTATTAAAGGCCTACTAAAGATCAGTTATGACAAGGATTCAATTTGTGATTTCTTTGAGAAAGGAAAGCAAATTTAAAGAGGGCCAAAAAGCGCTATTGTACAACTCCCACTTAAAGTTCATGCCCACGAAGTTGCAGTGAGATGGCCCATTTCTAGTGACCAATGTGCAACCATTAGGTGCCATTGAGTGGCTTGGTTCAAGGTGAACGAGCATCGCTTGAAGATCTACCATGAAGGCCAAGGGAATTGGATGGTGAAGTGGAGCTACTTTTGGTCAAGGTCAAGTAACCTACCTAGATGATGTGATCATGGAAGATAAATTAGACTCAAACAAGAAAAGGCAATGAGGAGATCCTTTGGAAGGACTTGGTGGGCCAATGACTAGATCCAAAATAAAGAGAGCTAAGGAAGCTTTGGACCAAATGATTTCAAGTTTGCTAGAGGCAAAGCCCATTCAAGAAGATAAAGATCCAAGACTAGTCTATTGTGTTCACATGACTGATCAAGCTTAATTTGGACTTGTTAATTTTAAGTTAGCAATAATGTAACTGGCCTTTTTAATTTCATACAGCCATTACTTGTCAATTCCACATTTTTTTTATAAGTTTAGGTTTTATTTTTTTAGGCTAAGTGTTATAGCCCACTTGCTGAACTTTATTTTAGTTTATAAGCCTTGTAAACACCTTTGAAAGGGAACTTGTTGCCAATTGAAATCAGAAACCTTTTTGTTTTTTGGTGAGATTCTCTCTCTGGTTCTTGCTTGGAACCCTAGGTCTTATCAAGAGTTTCCAATAGCTCTTGTGGCGATCACCCTTGGCTTATCAATCATCCTTGATTGTGGCACCCTCTAACCATTTCCATTCCTCGTCTCTTCCATCCTTTTTTTATTTTGTGATTATTTCTTCTCCTTGTTTTCAATTCTGACAAGTTAGAATAGAAAATCATATCAATTGGCATCAGAGCTCGATTCAAATTTTGCGGAATTGGTTAGTTTTCTCTGGTTCATATCTGAAGTTTTATGTATCATATTTCGGTGTTTCTTGGGTCATTTCTAAATTCTGGAGTCTCAGTTTTCACCTCATTTTAGAGTCGTTGCAATCTAAATTTTCTAGCTTGAGATACAGTGAATTTTTTTTAACGAGCTCAAATTGGTGCAACCTGTGAATTTGTTTTTGAATCCTCATCTTTTTGCTTAATTTTGTGATGTTCTTCTAGTTTCCATTTCTATCTTTGTTTGATGTTACATTCGATCAGTGGATCAAAAAAAAAAGGGTGCAGAATGTTCATCATGTGTTCTTGATGTTCTTGGGAATTGTTTCATTTCAATCTTTCTAGGCTTTGTTAGTTTGATATTTAGTTGTTAAATATGTGCTTGCTTTGATGTGATTCCATTTAGTTTGTTCATCTACAATCATCAAGAACAGATTAAAAAAAAAAAGAATTTGATAACAAAAAAAAAGGGTCAGAACAATGGCTTGTTTCTTTTGTTCTTCAAACCTTTAACTTGTTCTTGTCTTATTTGGCCTCTGATTTGAGTGTGCTTATCCTTGTTAAGTTTTTCTTGCTTATCACTTTTGGATCTGATTTGAGTGTTTTCTTTTGTTTGACCTCCAGTTGTTTTATGATTGAACATTGGAGTTGTTGGAGTTTCTCTTTGATGATTCCATTTAAGAGCCTACAAGAAAGCACTTGAGTGGTAAAAGGCAAGAGAGAACTTTACACAAA
Organism: Dalbergia cochinchinensis; assembly: GCA_031216125.1. Lineage (NCBI taxonomy): Eukaryota > Viridiplantae > Streptophyta > Magnoliopsida > Fabales > Fabaceae > Dalbergia > Dalbergia cochinchinensis. Next base: position 31,208,200 of record CM062371.1, read on the forward strand.
AGCCTATTAAAGAGCAATAAACATGAGTGATACATCTCTAAGGGTGTAAACACATGAGAAGTGTGGTGAGGTCCTATTGCTTTCATTTTCTTTTGTTCTTTTACTTGAATTGTGGTAGGAACATATGGTGATGGTACCCCTCCTCCTCAAGGAAACAACAGATTGTTAGTGAAGGCTATCACAGCTCAAATGCAAAGGGATGATGAGGGAACATACACAGGAGTTATATGAGAGAATTGAGCGGTTAGAAAGTCAAGAACATCGTGATGATGATGGGAGTAGAAGGAGGAATGATGGAAAGAGGAGAAGACATAATGAGGGTGATGCTAGAGATGATCGAATTGAAGGAGTGAAGCTTAATGTCCCACCTTTCAAAGGGAAGAGTGATCCAGAGACTTATCCTGAGTGGGAATGAAAATTGAGCAGTTATTCTCATGCAACAACTACAATGAAGAAAAGAAAGTAAAGGCGGCAGCCATGGAGTTCACGGACTACGCTCTTATTTGGTGGAACCAATTGCAAAAGGAGCGACTTAGATATGAAGAACCTTTGGTGGATACTTAGGTTGAAATGAAGAGGTTAATGAGAAGGAGATTTGTCCCTTCTTATTATCATAGGGACCTTCATAACAAGCTCCAAAGACTCACACAAGGTAGTAGGAGTGTTGATGAATATTACAAGGAGATGGAGGTGTCTTTGATTAGAGCCAATGTGAATAAAGATAGGGAGGATACTATTGCACATTTTCTGAATGGGCTGAATAATGACATTAGAGATGTGATTGAGTTACAAAATTATGTGGAGTTGGAAGACTTGGTAATCAAGCTACCAAAGTAGAGAATAGTAACTTGCGGGCCCGTCAGGACATCCAAAACCCCAGATTCGGGACCAGGAGATGTCTGAAATTGAGAAAAGAAAGGGTAAGGTTAGAAATAGTGAGAATTAAAGATTTTATACCCGGAATTAAATTTTGGGCAATGTTTGCTTTTTCGGGTGTGATATTTTACCCATTCAGTAAAATTTCGGTGTGTGATTTCTAACACCAAAAGCTATTTAATCTACACAAAATAAAAGAGATTATCCACTTATATCAAGTAAATGGCTAAGATTCGATCTTGAATTACAAGATTTAATCCTAGCCATCCATCTTAGTTTCTTTTTATAAAGAAATTAGACTTTGTATTAAAATAATAATTTAAACATACTATAAGATAAACATAAACCACCTAACTTCATTATTTCTCTTCCTTAAGTTCGGCCAGCATGTGAGAACTACAGAAACTCCATTTTCTTCATCACATAAACGTTAAAACTTGATTTCGAACTCCAAACTCATAGTCTAGATTTGTTAAAATGACGAACTCCCTTCACCAAACTTGTTCTACACATCAATACCTATAAAACTAACCAATTAGAATTTGAATCCATCACCTTTTTTGACCTTAAGAGATCATTCTTCACTGTTTAAGGGAGGGCTTGGTGTTGATTTGGTGGCCTTGAAGTGAGAAGAATCACTCTTGGGATCATCCTTTGGAACCAAGATTCATAAGCCACCAAAGTAGGGCATTTTAAACCTCTTTTACTTCAACACTATTTTTGTGATTTTCTTACTGATTTCATTGAATATTTTTGGTTGAACTGGTTGATAATATATTGATCGTGATGTTTTAATTTTGGTGGAGTGGTTTAAGGATGTGAAAAATCATTTTTGTGGAAAGATATTTTGAACTATGCTGCTGGATTTCGATTTATTGTATGGATAGCCACTGATCATGAATTTTCTGAGTGAATTATGGGTATTTTCATGAGCTATAAAAGTTATATGATGAAGCTAACATCCTAAGGCAACTCTAAGAATTTTAACTGCCTAAAAAAGATCATGAACCGGGACTATATATGTGCTGCCTGAATTTCTAAAATTGAAGCTGTGAATTTGTTTAATTTTCTTACCATAGTAAATTATTGAATTATCCTTTGAAATTTTTACAAGGTGTTGATAACATCTCAAAGTGTAACCATGATTTTTATTCTGAATTTATTCAATCATTTGCAAGGGTTAAAAATTATGAGATTCCGATTCTGAGTTGAGTATAAGTGGTCTCTGACCACTAAATTTGTTGAGTTTTGTTAGTATACATAGAGAACTCTTTTTTACTCTGAAATTTTCAAAGAACCTTAGGGAGATATTGAAGTGTCCTTGAGAATTTTTATAGCCTTGGACTTGATAGTTTGAAATGTAGAATAATTTGTGCTATAGATATGGGAAATTTTCCATTGTGCTAAAAATGAATTGATGCTTTAAATTGATAAAATAATGACATTGGGTTCAACTATGACATATATGAATGCATGCTAGTGACTTTAAGGAATGGTTTGAGGCATGGTTGGAATCATATTATGAATGAATGCGTATATGTGCCTTTTGCATGCATTTGGTAAAGAAAAGTGAATGATATGTATATGAGAAAAAAGAATGTATAAATTTTCACTCGTGCATGTTCTGACATATGAAGAAAATAGAAATAAGACTTATGTTGAATAAAGGGAAGGCAAAACGAGGAACTTCCCTACAGAAAAAGAGGAAGCCAAAAAGAGAAACTTCCCTAGACGTATCATCAAGGGATAGATCTGTGTGTGATTCAAAAGAGGAAAAAAATGAAGTCTGATGAACACGTATAATGAGCTCAGTCCTAATAAGCAGTCTATTTCCCTTGTGTGGTGTGATCCGCTATACATACCATTTGGTATAAACTATCTATTGTGGAGTTATCCACAGCAGATACCCATTGGGTATAAACTAAGTATTTCCTATATCAATGAAAAGAGAAAGTCTTTCCTATGTCAATGAAAAGAGAAAAATGCACCGAGTTGAGTTCTATGGCCACAAGTGAAATCAAGTCACTTTGAGATAAGTTCACTACATTTAGCATGTGCATACTCATCTCATATTTAACTGCTTGATTAGGATTATTAACTATGTGTTTGAGCTTTATGATATATGTGTATTAAGTGATTAATTGTTAAAAGCTACCCATTTTAGAGGGATGATTTTAGAACTTTAAAAATGAATATTTAATATGTATTACATGATCACGTTTTCTTGATAAACCAAAGTGGCTGGGGCAATGACAATGATATTATGATCGTGTAACTGGAAAGTTTCCCTACTGAGAATTGTATAATTCTCACCTCTATCTGTTTTGTGTTACTGTGTCACCTCCAGGTTGATCTAGAGAACGATGCGGCTACTACATGAAAGAACTCGGGATTTCAATAGTTTAGCAGTTGATGTTTTTACTTTACTATACTTAGTTAGAGTTATATGTATGTAAATATAATAGTGAATGTACATGTATAAAAGCTCTTAAAAGATCTTCCTTTTGTGCTTAGCTATGTATTCAATAAATGTTGTGTTTCTTTATTATATATTCAACAAATGTTGTGTTCCTTTTGTGCTTAGCTATTTATTACACACATTAATCAAGCTTGCTATAGATATTTAATCGAGCTTGCTATAGAGTCCAATGTCATGGCTTAGACTGATGTTGTACTTGGGAAAATGTTGTAGATGGTGAGTTTAGGAATGACTAAACACACTTATTGTGAAAGAAATGTCTGGACGAGTAATTATGAGATAGTTCAATTTCCCAACCAATCCTCTATATCTCTCAGGGTCAGATAGTGGCTCCCCCTGATTTGGTAGGAGCTTTGACATTAGGATCCATAGGAGTATCAATAGGTTTTGCAACAAGTAAATCTGTTTCCTCCAGAATGTCAATAACATATTTCTCTAAGAGAGAATTGTACCATCTTTGGACTATGCTACTTCAATGCCTAGGAAGTATCTGAGTTTGCCAAAATCTTTGGTCTAGAAGTGATTGCATAGGTGTTGTTTGATCTCTGCTATGCCATGAGTGTCACCCCCTGTAATGACAATGTCATCAACATACACAACTAAGTAGATGCAACTTCTCTGAGTATGACAGTAAAACACAGAATGGTCAGCCTCACTCCGAGTCAAACCAAATTGCTGAACCACAGTGGAGAACCTTCCAAACCAAGCCCGAGGAGATTGCTTAAGGCCATACAGTGATTTTTGGAGACAACAAACCAAACCAGAAGACTCCTCCTGAGCAACAAGCCTAGGAAGTTACTCCATATAAACCTTTTTTTCAAGATCACCATGGAGGAAGACATTCTTAATATCCAACTATTAAAGAGGCCAATGATGCATAGTAGCCATAGAGAGAAACAAATAAACAGAAGTCATCTTGGCAACGGGGGAAAAAGTATCACCATAACCTAAACTAAATATCTGAGCGTACCTTTTTGCAACAAGACGAGCCTTAAGGCGATTAATTTGGCTATCAAGCCCACCTTAATTATAAAAATCCATCGACAACCAACTACAGATTTACCCAGAAGGAGAGACACCAGTTCTCAAGTACCACTGTTCTGAAGTGCACACATCTCATCAATCATAGCTTGTCTCCACCCAGGATAGGAGAAGGCCTCACTTGCAGCCTTAAGAATAGACATAAAAGACAAACAAGACAAACAAGCATAATGCAAAGAAGAGAGACGGTGGTAACTCAAAGCAACATAATGAGGAGATAGGTTACACGTGGAACGAATACCTTTACGAATGGCAATGGGAAGATCAGGTGCAATAGGCAGGATCGAACGTGACGGAGGATTAGGCACCGGAGAAGAGTCCACATCAACCAAGATAGGCTTGGAGAAAGAAGCAAGAGCATGCGGTGGTTGTTAGGTAGGTACAATAAGTGTTGACATGCTCAACTAGTTGACGGGTTCGATGATAGTAGACTTGAAGAAGGCGAGGCATAAGTGTAGGAATAAAGGGTGACAAAGTGATAAGGACACGGCTAGTGACAAGGATAACAAGGTGCTTGGTGAACTTGGAGGTCCAGTGACAAGGGCGAGATCTAAGAAGGCTAAATAGGCTCTAAATAAACTTGTGGCAACTTTATTTAAAGCCCTGAGTCTTGGGGAATTGCAACCCAAGATGGTGAATTGCTTAATGCAAATTGAAGGAATAGAGGCTTAGTTTTTCTTTTATTTTTTTGGTACGTGTTGAAATGGGCTGAACACTCTTATTAATTTACTAATAGTGGTGGGCTGAATTAGTAAACTAATTTTGGGCCTTATTATAATGTACCTGAGTTAGATCCGATTTAAGCAAACTTGGAAGGTGTTGCCCATTATAAAAGGCAAACCTTAACTTTTGGAAGACAACTTTTGAGAACATTTTTATCTTAAGTGTGAGACTTGCTCTCTCTTGGTTCTTCATAGAATCTCTGAACTTATCAAGGGTGCTCATCCTTGTGGCATTCCTAGGTTTATTAATCTCTTGATTGTGGCGCCTTGTTCTTTCTTTTCTGTTCTTTCCAGGATTTACGTTTAATCCAAAATGTCTGTTAACCCTCATCCATATCTCAAGATATACAAATTAGATTTCGGTGATTTTTGAGCCTAAATTATGTTTCAGAATGTTAGTTTTCTTCTCATTTTTGAATCGTCCAATTCTGGGACCTGTAGCATGAGATACGGGGTGCGTTTCCCAACCTTGGTAAATCCGTGTTGCATGATTCATGGAGTTTGGATCATATCACAAAGGCATAGGGAGCATGGGAAGCGAGAGCTCCTCCAAAATAGGGGAGGCAGGGTCGACGATAGCTCAAAGAAGGGAATAATGTCCAAAAAGGTAATATCCGCGGAGACGAGGTAGCGACGCAAAGTAAGAGAAAAATACCGAAAATCCTTTTAAGACCGAATGTAACCAAGAAAAACACATTTAAGTGAACGTGCAAAAAGTGTAACATCCCTAAATTCATAAATAAGATAAATATCGATTAATGCTAATTAGCAATTAGATAAAATAGGGCAAAAACCAAGAGAACCTGGACCAGTTTTATGAAACATAACAAATATTATTAGAATATTCAAGTATTTCTAGAGAAAAATGCAAAGAATTACAAAAATGCCATCATTGAATAGAAATAACGAAAATACCCTTGCTATGTAAAGGAAATTACCAAACTACCCTTGCTTTATTAGTAAATGACAAAGATACCCTTACTCTGTAAATAGAATTACAAGAATACCATTGTCATTGTATAATTACAAAAGTATCCTTGTCTTAGTTAAAGAAATTACTACAATGCCAATTACAACAATGCCATTGCACAAATCCCTAGATTTGCCTTTAGGCAAGAATGAATCTAAGCCATTAAATTAAGATGACAATACAATAATTCAACCACATACATCATACCCATTCTTAATCACATACATGCACATAGATAATCTCATGCTAAAAAAAATTAAAAACACTTATTAAAGCATAAGATCACATGAAGTAAATCTATGATGCATACATACATTAAAGGTTAGAAATTTTCCACTAACAACATTTTTGCATAAAACATGGAACATGATTTCATAAAACATGGAGCATTTTCATCCCAAAATTAAGACAACATGTTTGCATAAAACATGGAGTGTTTTCATCCAAAGTTTGGCCAACATGTTTCCATAAATCATGCTCTAAGAATTAATTCTCTAAATGTTTCTTGTCTTGATCCTTCCACTATAAATACTCTTCAAACTCTTTTCCATTCCTTACATTTCCAAAACACAAAGAGGCCTTACCATGCTTTGCAAGAGATACATTCTCTAGCTCTTGTAAAATACATACACTTTTACTAGTTTCCAAGCCTTAGAAACTCCCTAAGTGCTCTTTCTTTCTTATTTTTCTCTACCATTCTTCTTATGTTCTCCTCTTCAAATATTTCTCTTAACCCTCAAAACCTTATTTAAACACTTAAATTCTAAACTCAAACCTTCACTAGCTCTCACAAGAATTACAATCTTTAACTCTGGTGAGAAATATTTTCTTAAGCACTCAAGTTTTAGAGCCAAGATTCAAGAAGGGTCATCCACTCCAAGGACTCTTGCTTAAGCTCAAGAAAGAAGAGAAGGACTCTTTTTTTTTAGACCCTACATAAGAGGTAGGAGTTTCGTCTTTATTTGTTCAAGCATTATTGGCTTCTAACCATGGATAGAATGCCTCAACCTTGAGTTATTGTCAAAAGTTTTGAATGATTATTTGTAAAATATATTTTTAGATAGCACAATATATTCTATTATGTTCTTAGCACTTCTATGATGTTATCATACTCAAATATAACATAAAAAGATAGTGTGTGAAACTTGATTTTTAATAAAAATCACTAAAGACATAAAAATGGTAGGTGCTGGAATTTCTGGTTGATTCTGGCAGCAGGCACTTCGGAATGTAATGATCATAAAATATGAAGTATCCTGAAATAAAAATATTTTTATCATAAACTAGACTCATTATAGAAGACTCTCCAAAAAGAATCACCCAAAACGGAGTTCTCTAGCTCAAGATATAAATTTTCAAAGCTAAGCCAAAAACTGAAACTCTACATATGACCTTGCAGTAGTAAAATAAGTGTAACTCACTATATAAAAATCCAAATGGACTGATTTCAACTCCTTAGGAAAGCTAACACATAGAGAAACACATCTATGTATGTTATACATAATGCTTTGCACCACGTAAATATAGAATGAGAAATAAATTTTTAGGACACTGTGCTGTGAGAGTGTAGTTTGGAACGGTTCTGGCTAAGAAAAGACTTGGTATTTAAGCGTGTCCATTGTGACCCACCTCTCTTTCCTGGGAACCCTCCTGTGCACGGATTACAGTTGAATTACACTAAAACTTAATGAATTAGGAATCTAAAACTACCTTTTCTAGGCTGAGATAACAAGTATATAGAGAGCTACAAATTTTTCTCCTAAAAGATGTTAGAAATTGAAATAGAAGATTCAAGTCTTGCAAGAAAACTTAAATATTTAAGTAGTAATAATCTTCAAGAGGAAATATATATATATAAAAGTCATAGGGGAGCTTTAAAATATGTAAAGAATATTTAATAATATTTTAAAGTGCATTAATGTATTACTAAAAGTTAAGTGTACAAAGAAAACTAAGAGAATCTATATGAGATCTTATATAAGTCTATCCGCTAAATACCTGCTTAACATGAATACTATTTTTACCATGAGACTTAGTATGAAATGTCTACTATTTGATATAAGATTGTGTATGAAATGTTTCTATGATATCCAAGCTGATATATAGTATTATGAATATATATTGATGAGTTATGAAATGATAAGAATGGATGATTGATTGTACCATGATTTATTTATGATTGCATGATTATTTTTCACTCAATGAGAATAAAAGTAAAGCCTGAAAAAGTAGCAATGATAGTCTGGAAAAGTGGACTTGAGCTAAGCTCACGGCTTAACCCCCTAAACCGTTGAGATCACGGCAATGGAAAGAAAACCAAAAGGTTATGGCAACGGCCACGGTATGAGCTCATTACCCTTTTAGGGTGGTCTAAGGCATTGATGTATTCATCCCGTGAGTAATTATGAGACATGTCAATAAAAGAGGATAAAGTGTCATGCATGAATACTACTAGTAGAAATGCTTGTATGATTACAAAAAGGATGCATGAAATCATTAAGTGATGTGTTGACTTGTAATTGATGAGTTAAGTTAGATATGTATGACTCTGCTAATAAGAATAGTTTAAAAGTAACTCTACCTCGGCTAATCACGTTTTCGAAAATCTTGATAAATGAACCTTTACCTGTCCATCACTTTGTAAACAAACCCGAGGTAGCTGGAGTGACAATGATGACACGATCGATACCAAGTTGAAATTCCTACTGAGAAATCCAGCATTTCTCACTCCTATGTATGTTTCCGTTGTCACCACCAGATACTGATGGATCCCAACTATTCGAGAAGGGGGAAATCTCGCTTCCCTGAGTAAAGATGCACGGAGTCTGGGGAGCTAGGGAGAAAGACCACTACTAGCCTAGCCTCAGATTAGACATCTGATAGGTTAAGAACCACTACCACCACCTCTATAGTAATCTATGCTAGAGATTTTTACTTTTCCACTGTTCCTATTCGTATGCTGTATTTTCTTCTATGTACTATTTTATAAGATGTATCAAAAGCCAGTAATGTATTTACTCGTGTAGGTGCTACTATGTAAACTCATGTTGGTAACAATGATATTACTGCTCAGTAAACTTCATTTTTAGAAATTATATTAAATCGGAACTATGGCGCACATATCATTCACATTTCAGGCTTAATTTTTAAAAGTAGATTTGTATAAAAAAAAATTACCCCTATCTTCTTATCATTAATTTAAAAATAAAATTGATTAAAGAATATAGGTAACAGCTAATAGAGTCCGGGTCTATTAGGGTGTTACAAAAAGCGTCAAGACTAGGAGTTAAAGTGTGAACAAAACAAGTGGGCCCAAAAATGTGTGGGGGAAGGGAATGCAAAGGGTCATGGAGAAATAAGATGGAGTGAGGAACTTGATAACCCAAAATAGATGAGGGCATGTGATTAATTAAATAATATGCAGTTAAAATAGTATCCCCCAAAAACGAAAAGGGACATGATTGTGAAGAAGAAGAGTACGTGTTGTTTCAATAAGATGACGGTTCTTGTGCTCAGTAACCCCATTTTGTTGAGGTGTATGAGCACAGGATATCTGATGAAGAATGCCATGAGAAGCTAAAAAATGTTGAAAATCATGAGACCAATATTCTTTGGTATTATCACCATGTACGTGTGAATAGGAATACCAAAATGGGTTTTTGTTTCTTGATAAAATTTGGTAAAAATAGACAACAACTCGGACCTGTGTTTCAGTAAAAATAACCAAGTACAATGAGAGTAGTCATCAATAAATGTAACAAAATAACGAAATCCTAAACTAGACATTGTGTGTAACATCCTATATTTAACCCAACACACTTAGGACGTATTAAAGTTAATTATTAGTTATCACCCTTTTGTTTCATTCTTTAAACTTTACTTTGTTAAATACTCAGCGAAAAATATGGATAAATTTTTTTTTTTGAAAACTTAAAACAAAATGTGAGCCGCGCGTACTAACATAAGTCCTATCGTTCACCAAGAACACAGTATATCGTAAAGAGTAGCCACATCATTAATAACCATGAAATACAAATATTATACATGATAACATAGTTCATACATGAGAGTTACTACAAATAACAATAGCATAGATAAGAAAGCATAAAAGCAGAGTCACACCCATCTACAAGGGCTGAACTTCCATGCATGAAGAATACATAAAAGCAGGAAAGTACATGGAATAGCACAATATAAGCTACTGGCAAAAGCTCCCCTCCACAACCCTACGAATACTCCTAAATGTGATCACCCTCTTCAAAAGATCAGACGAGAATAGAGGAATCTACAAGTGCAAGCTCAAGCACTCCGTCAGGTCCTCCACGACTCCTACTAACGTCCATCCCATGAGGGTGGCACATTCCCAATAAACTGGGCAAGGTCCTCTGGCGTAGGAAGGCGGATCAGGGGTAGGACGTGACCTCCACGACATGGTCGCATATCCGATCATCGTGCCAATCTAGGCTGGTCATGATATCCTCACCACCTCTGCCCATCTCCATAGGTACCAAAGGTGCGGAACCCTCTGAGTAGACATGAGTAGGGGAATCCTCTGATGGGTCAGTCTCCAAGTGCCTCGTATGAGGAATGTAGTCGGGGTAGTCACGGATAGCCGAGGTGGCTCGGCGAGCATGTCGAGTCTGCTTATCGCAAGGTCGGGCATGCTCGAACACCAGGTCATCTCCATATGGGGAAGTAGGGGAGAACCGGAAGCTGGAAACCGAGTAAGCGAAGGGGCATCCCATGTATGCAAAAATACGCACTGCACAGCGACTCACAAAGTGGTACGAGCAGTGATCTAGGTCATAGTACACCTCCCAAACTAGCGTATCAATGAAGATCAAGAACGACGCCATCTGTAACATCCCTAAATTCATAAATAAGATAAATATCGATTAATGCTAATTAGCAATTAGATAAAATAGGGCAAAAACCAAGAGAACCTGGACCAGCTTTATGAAACATAACAAATATTATTAGAATATTCAAGTATTTCTAGAGAAAAATGCAAAGAATTACAAAAATGCCATCATTTAATAGAAATAACGAAAATACCCTTGCTATGTAAAGGAAATTACCAAACTACCCTTGCTTTATTAGTAAATGACAAAGATACCCTTACTCTGTAAATAGAATTACAAAAATACCATTGTCATTGTATAATTACAAAAGTATCCTTGTCTTAGTTAAAGAAATTACTACAATGCCATTGCACAAATCCCTAGATTTGCCTTTAGGCAAGAATGAATCTAAGCCATTGAATTAAGATGACAATACAATAATTCAACCACATACATCATACCCATTCTTAATCACATACATGCACATAGATAATCTCATGCTAAAAAAAATAAATTAAAAACACTTATTAAAGCATAAGATCACATGATGTAAATCTATGATGCATACATACATTAAAGGTTAGAAATTTTCCACTAACAACATTTTTGCATAAAACATGGAGCATTTTCATCCCAAAATTAAGCTAACATGTTTGCATAAAACATGGAGTGTTTTCATCCAAAGTTTGGCCAACATGTTTCCATAAATCATGCTCCAAGAATTAATTCTCTAAATGTTTCTTGTCTTGATCCTTCCACTATAAATACTCTTCAAACTCTTTTCCATTCCTTACATTTCCAAAACACAAAGAGGCCTTACCATGCTTTGCAAGAGATACATTCTCTAGCTCTTGTAAAATACATACACTTTTACTAGTTTCCAAGCCTTAGAAACTCCCTAAGTGCTCTTTCTTTCTTATTTTTTTTTTCTACCATTTTTCTTATGTTCTCCTCTTCAAAGATTTCTCTTAATCCTCTAAACCTTATTTAAACACTTAAATTCTAAACTCAAACCTTCACTAGCTCTCATAAGAGTTACAATCTTTAACTCTGGTGAGAAATATTTTCTTAAGCACTCAAGTTCTAGAGTCAAGATTCAAGGAGGGTCATCCACTCCAAGGACTCTTGCATAAGCTCAAGAAAGAAGAGAAGGACTCTGTTTTAGACCCTACATAAGAGGTAGGAGTTTCTTCTTTATTTGTTCAATCATTATTGGCTTCTAACCATGGATAGAATGCCTCAACCTTGAGTTATTGTCAAAAGTTTTGAATGATTATTTGTAAAATATATTTTTAGATAGCACAATATATTCTATTATGTTCTTAGCACTTCTATGATGTTATCATACTCAAATATAACATAAAAAGATAGTATGTGAAACTTGATTTTTTTAATAAAAATTACTAAAGACATAAAAATGGTAGGTGCTGGAATTTCTGGTTGATTCTGGCAGCAGGCACTTCGGAATGTAATGATCATAAAATATGAAGTATCCCGAAATAAAAACATTTTTATCATAAACTAGACTCATTATAGAAGACTCTCCAAAAAAATCACCCAAAACGGAGTTCTCTAGCTCAAGATATGAATTTTCAAAGCTAAGCCAAAAGCTGAAACTCTACATACGACCTTGCAGTAGTAAAATAAGTGTAACTCACTATATAAAAATCCAAATGGACTGATTTCAACTCCTTAGGAAAGCTAACACATAGAGAAACACATATATGTATGTTATACATAATGCTTTGCACCACGTAAATATAGAATGAGAAATAAATTTTAAGGACAACTGCTGTGAGAGTGTAGTTTGGAGCAGTTACGGCTAAGGAAAGACTTGGTATTTAAGCGTGTCCATTGTGACCCACCTCTCTTTCAGGGAACCCTCCTGTGCACGGATTACAGTTGAATTACACTAAAACTTAATGAATTAGGAATCTAAAACTACCTTTTCTAGGCTGAGATAACAAGTATATAGAGAGCTACAAATTTTTCTCCTAAAAGATGTTAGAAATTGAAATAGAAGATTCAAGTCTTGCAAGAAAACTTAAATATTTAAGTAGTAATAATCATCAAGAGGAAATATATATATATAAAAGTCATAGGGGAGCTTTAAAATATGTAAAGAATATTTAATAATATTTTAAAGTGCATTAATGTATTACTACAAAATTAAGTGTACAAAGAAGACTAAGAGATTCTATATAAGATCTTATATAAGTCTATCCGCTAAATACCTGCTTAACATGAATACTATTTTTACCATGAGACTTAGTATGAAATGTCTACTATTTGATATAAGATTGTGTATGAAATGTTTCTATGATATCCAAGCTGATATATAGTATTATGAATATATATTGACGAGTTATGAAATGATAAGAATGGATGATTGATTGTACCATGATTTATTTATGATTGCATGATTATTTTTCACTCAATGAGAATAAAAGTAAAGCCTGAAAAAGTAGCAATGATAGTCTGGAAAAGTGGACTTGAGCTAAGCTCACGGCTTAACCCCCTAAACCGTTGAGATCACGGCAACGGAAAGAAAACCAAAAGGTTATGGTGACGGCCACGGTATGAGCTCATTACCCTTTTAGGGTGGTCTAAGGCATTGATGTATTCATCCCGTGAGTAATTATGAGACATGTCAATAAAAGAGGATAAAGTGTCATGCATGAATACTACTAGTAGAAATGCTTGTATGATTACAAAAAGGATGCATGAAATCATTAAGTGATGTGTTGACTTGTAATTGATGAGTTAAGTTAGATATGTATGACTCTGCTAATAAGAATAGTTTAAAAGTAACTCTACCTCGGCTAATCACGTTTACGAAAATCTTGATAAATGAACCTTTACCTGTCCATCACTTTGTAAACAAACCCGAGGTAGCTGGAGTGACAATGATGACACGATCGATACCAAGTTGAAATTCCCTCTTGAGAAATCCGGCATTTCTCACTCCTATGTATGTTTAGTTGTCACCACCAGATCTCGATGGATCCCAACTATTCGAGAAGGGGAAGTCTCGCTTCCTGAGTAAAGATGCACTGAGTCCTGGGAGCTAGGGAGAAAGACCACTACTAGCCTAGCCTCAGATTAGACATCTGATAGGTTAAGAACCACTACCACCACCTCTGTAGTAATCTATGCTAGAGATTTTTACTTTTCCTTTGTTGCTATTAAGTATCTTGTATTTTCTTCTATGCACTATTTTATGAGATGTATCAAAAGCCAGTAATGTATTTACTCGTGTAGGTGCTACTATGTAAACTCATGTTGGTAACAATGATATTACTGCTCAGTAAACTTCAATGTTAGAAGTTATATTAAATCGGAACTATGGCGCACATATTATTCACATTTCAGGCTTAATTTTTAAAAGTAGATTTGTATAAAAAAAAAAATTACCTCTATCTTCTTATCATTAATTTAAAAATAAAATTGATTAAAGAATATAGGTAACAGCTAATAGAGTCCGGGTCTATTAGGGTGTTACACCATCATCCTCTAAAAACATAGTGGAAAGAAAGAAAGATAAGGGGAGTGAAAATCTTAAAGAATCTTAGTAAGGAAATCCTCCTATCCTAGTGTTATCTACATCCTTAGGAACTTTGGGCTTATTAGAAAAAAGTGAGATACACAGGTTCATTATTAGGTTTGCAAATATAATTATCCAAGGTTTGTGTCTTTTATTATGAATGTTGATACTATGAATGCAACATATCATATCATGAATGCATGGCAATACCATATGCAAACATCACTTTAACATGGCATAAAGAAACATGATTACATGAGTGGCATAAGGAAAAACATGATACTTCCAAATAAATTCTATCCTTTTTCTCCTCCTTAAGTGACATTAAGTTCATCATTCTCTTTATCATGGGGCCACCCTAATAACTCTTTCCTTTTGAGGGTTTTTAGGTTATGAGCTCATACCTAACTAGTCGTCACTAGTTCTTGCTTGTCCTAAGATAAGCATAATCCCGACTCCTAGAGTGCTGGTTAGGGGGCTTATATCATCTCCTTTTGCTAGGGAGATCCGCGTCTACCAAGAAGTACATATTGTCCTCTTTGCCCTTTTGCTAAGGGCACAAGGTTTTGTTTCCTCCTTTTGCTAGGGAAAAATGTGTTTTATGTCACTTTACCATTAGCATGTTATATTAAGATGTAAGAACACAACTAATCATGCAATGTCACATGCTATATTACTTTTACTCATGCATCTAAGACATTCCAAGTAAGATCATAACATGCTATAACCATCCTTATACATACATAATCATCACATAAACTTTAAGTACATCCATTCATATCACATTATAAAGCAAGCACTCATAATAATTCCTTAATCGATTAAACTTTTAATCGGGTAAACCCAACTTTTGTATTTATTCTTTTATGCATCTAAAGGATCAATTCTAATGATTCTCACTGATTTTCCAAGATTATAATCAGCACCAAATGGCATCACTCAGTTTGGGCAGACATTATTTATTTCTGTTGTGGGGTTCTAGGAGCTACGTCTTTGACCCTTTATAAGTTTCGTCTTCTCCTAAGGTGCTAAAATTAATTCCTAAACTAATTATAAGTGGTTCCTACACTTATACACTTAATATAACACATTTCTCCCATTTTTAAATATGCTAAAAGCGGAATCCATAATTTCATCCTTAAGAGTTCTAGAATTCACATTTTTACAGTTTTCTAGTTACTAATTTCTCTTTTAGTGCTAAGGGTCAATTTTACACCAAAAGTTACCAAGTTTTTCATGATTAAACAATCTCGAACAGAATTTTATCATATTAAAATAGTTTTGACAGTGGCTAAAATTAAATGGGTCAAGGACTTGCAAAATCCTAACTTTATGGATTTCTAGAAAACTAGCTTTTCCTATCATGTATATAATGGTTCCTACTTCAATAATGATAATTTTTTACATATTCTAATACATCAAAACAACATACTGTAGCAAACTTGCCAAGACAGTGACCGAAAAGTTTAATTGCAGAGGACACATAAAATCACATTTCTAAGGCATATAAATCACTAGTTTCTCTCTGAATTAATTTAGAACTTCTAAAATTCTTTGAAAACTAATTTATTTTATCAAAGGTGCTAAAAATAGCCATAGGACAGCAGCTAAATCAAAACATTCTTGAAAGAGGTTTAATCCATGAAATCGTGTTTGTAGTATTCTTTAAACCCTCAAAGCCTAAGGAAAATCTTAGGACATAGATTATTGGCCTTTGTGACTAGATAAAACTTATACCAAGCTCATCATCATCACATGGCCGAGTTTATGCATTCATAAGAATGCCTGCACATCCAAACCTTTACTTGAGAAAAAAAGGGCAAGTCTTTGAGCTCTAGGAACTTTTTGTGATGGCAAAAATCATAAACATGCTAGGCACTTCATTTTATTCTTCTTTATAACATAGAGTGGGAGCTCTAAAGTAAATATGAGATGCATGTTCAATTCTTTATTTTAGTGCTCTAGGCCCCTTAGAGTATTCACTCTAAATCAACAATCAACTTTAAGGTTGAAATAGATAGGCTTCGAGTTTAATTAGTTAGGTGATATATGCAATCTTCATTTTAGTCTTAATATGATAAGGTGATGGCAAGGAAATATAAATATGAATGCAAGGCTTGAATATAAATATGAAAATGCAAACTCTAGTTTTAATCTTTGAGGTAATGGCTTGAAGAATAAATATGCTAGGCAAGAAATATAAATATGAATGCAAGTTCATTTTATGTCTTACTAGAGCTTGTACAAGACTTTAAAGGAACATAAACCTCAACCCAAAACTTATCTTAGCAAGATAAAGCAAGCTTTAGAGTTCTTTCCACAAAAGTTTTCAATAGAACCTTACGGTGTGAACTTCATCATCAAGTTTAAGGAAATGGATTTGAGGGAATAAATCAAGTTAAAAAATCCATCTTTGGGCTTTAGAAAACATCATCTTGATGATGACAAAGTTATCTTCTAATGTTCTCATCATCAAGCTATCATTCTTTCATATTCTTTTAAGATAAAAAGAAAAACCAAAAGCTTGAAGAAAGGAAATATGGCCGAAGCCAAGGAGAAAGAAAAGAGCAATCTTTAAGACTATAGAGGCCATGACTCAATGGTACCAACTCCACCATCATGTGCCCTTATCCTTGAATCATTTTTCCAACCATACCAAGCTTAAAAAAAAATCGAAGCCAAAACAAAGAAAGGAAAAGAGAAATCGAAATATCTTATGGTCCAAAGACCAAGTTTCAAGCTTTAGAGGTTACACAAGTGATGATCTCATTATTATCAGCTAAAACTTTCATCACCAAGCCTACATTTTTCTTTGAAAATAAAAGCTCCAAGGCTAAAAAAGGGAAGAAGAAGAAGAAGAAGAAAGTTTAAAACCATGAGATTTCTAAAATGAAACTTGTTCATGGCAAGACAACAAAATCTATCACCTATTCTGACAAAGAAAAGATAAAAAATTTTACAATAAAATCCCTACCAAAAGAGCTTTTCTTTAGCAAGATATAGAGCTTGATCCTTTAAAGAGAACAAGAAGAAAAATTCTTCCTTGAAGTGAAGGGGAAGATTCGGCCAAGAGGAAAGTCAAGGGGTGGAATATTTTTCTTGAGTTTTTGTGGCCAGGAATGGAAAGGCTATGTATCTTGGAGATGATTTATGGTTAAGTTGTGGTGGTTTGAGGTTGTAAGGTGGTGGTGAATGGTTGTTCTTGAGGAAGATGAAGAAGATGGAGGAAATAAAGAACTCTTGAGTTCTTGAAAAAAAGAGAGAAAGCTTAAGACAACTCTTGCAACTTGATTAAGAAAATGAACAGATGGCACCAAGTTCTCTTTAGATGTGTATTTATAGAAAAATTTAACATTGAGAGGAGGAGGAGGAGGAGGAGTGGCTGTAGCACAAATGGAGGGAAAGGAAGAAAATATCTCTTTCTCATGGCATGGTGGAAGCATGGCTAGGTATGGTCTTCGGTATGGGTAAGTATGGCTTCAAGCATGGCTCTTTAAGTGTGAAATTTCCACCATGTGATGGAATTTGGAGGAAGAGTGGCTGGTTAGGATTAGGGAAAAATGGGGAGGAAAATATCTTATTTCAATGTTGGTTTAGGAGTGTGTTTAGGAATTGATTTGATTAGGCCTTTGATTAGGGGTTGAAATTAAGCATTTAGGTGAGAAAGTGAATGATCAAGGTCATCTAAGGCATGATTAAAGAGAGTTCTTGCACCATTATTGAAATCAAAATTTGTAAGTTTTCAATCACAAACATAATTACTTAATTTAAGGAATTGGAAAGAGAAAATACTATTTTTGACATAAGATAGGAATTTAAGTTTATCTAAGCAATTTTAGATTCTAATTAGACTCTAGATTAATTACCAAAATTAATTAATCTTCGATTAGAGCCTAATATTGCTTAGGTTTCCTTAATTACATCATTAGGCTCGAAATGCACTATTTCATGGGCAAAATGGTAATTTCGGATAAAAATGCTCGGGGCCATCCGGACTTAAACAGAGTTCATTTGTCACATGTAATTAACATTCCAAACCCTCGGGAAAGTTTTCGGGCTCAAACAGCACATAAATTCACGTAAAAATGCTATAGGGGTATTCTGGTCATTTAGAGCCAAAAGCCCAGAAAATGAGATTTTTATCTCTGCAACAATCATGACATATCTAATCGCCCTTGAAACATTGAGTTGACCCTTCGAGGATCGCCAGGTCGGCTATCCTCGAATCTGGGGTAAAATGACCTCTGGGGTATTTTGGTTATTTGTGCTCAAACAGAAAAATCAGAGCGTTGCATTGTGCAACTAGGACCCTAAATGTCTGAATAAACTAAAGTAAAAGGAAATGCAGCTTGACTACTAACACTATCAGGAAAATGACTCTGCATGTGTTTCCCAAGTTGACATGATTCACAAGGCAAACTAGATAGTTTAGATAGGCTAGGCACCATGCGCTGCAAGTTGGCAAGGTTAGGATGACCTAATTGGGCATGGAGGGTGAGAAGATCAGTGACGAGGGAGCAAACATTTGACAGGGGGTGAAGCCAATAGAGGCCACAGGACTCACATTCGGTGCCAATCATCCATCCCGTGCTCCGGTCTTACAAGTAAACAAAATCTTCAGTGAATAAAATAACACACTTAAGGGCTTTGGTTAATTGAGAAATAGAGAGTAAGTTGAATGGAGAACTAGGAACATAAAGGACAAATCAACTAACATGGAAGGTAGAGGATGGGTAGTGCTCACCCATGAGACTGTGTGAGAACTGTTGGCTAAAGTGACAGTAGGTAAATATCTAGAAGTAGAAAGTGTGGAAAATAAAGCTTCATTACCAAAGATATCATCAGTGGTAGCTGAATTAAGAACTGAAGGACTCAAGGAAGCTGACTGAGAGAGACGAGCAAAAGAATTACCACTGTATGCAACAGAGGCAGTGGAACCTGAGTTCTAACATTGCTCAAACCACTTCAGAAAATCAGCATAGTTAGCTGGAGACGGCTGATATGGTGCAAGTGAGTCTGAGATAGCAAGAACTCCAGCTTGGGCAACATTAACAGAAAGGCTCAAATAAGGATACTAAGTGTAACAGCAATCAATGGTGTGTGGCCTAACTTCTAACAATGATCACACTTAAGACAGGACTTCCTAGAATAGCCATGGCCCATACTCTGCATGATGGGTGCAGAGGTATCAACTGAGGTAGGAGGAAAGAGCAACTCAGTAGGTGGTTTAGTGAGAACCCGAAGGAGAAAGGCAAACATCATGGAAAGAGTTGGCACAGTTGGTGATTCCAGAAGCTGATCACAGATAGTGAAGTACTCTGGAGGTAAACCATAAAGGGCTAAGAGAATAAAGAAAGAGCTACATTGCTCCAATTCATTTTTCGAGTATCAGCAAGGGGCAAGAGTTCATTGGAGTCATGGCGAGCACCATGAATCTTACCCAAAAAAGAGGACATAGAACCATCAAGCTGGTGAGGAGTAATGATACCCAAGAGATCTTGACAAACACAATAGAGATGTTGAGTGCCATTGGTGAAGAGGGTCTTCACTTACCAAATAGATTCATAAGTGACATGGACCTGAAAGATTATTTGATGGAAGGAGCAATGGTGGACTTGAGAATGCTACACAGCTGGGCATTATTAATCTTAACCCAGCGGGGGCGCTCAACTGCCAGGATGTGTATGGTCATCGTCATGAGGTGGTTGGCATAGCCCTGTCATGTCAACCAAAGCTTGTCAATGGAAAGAGGCACACTGACATAACTAGTGAACGATGGAGGCTCAGTTTTCGAAACACCTTTATTTTCAGAGGTAGAGTCAGTGGCAGCCATGGGTAGAAGTAGGCAGGGGCAGAACAGGAATTACTAAAAAGTGAGGTCTTCGAATAACACGAAACGCAAAGCCAAGGACAGATTTAGGAAGAGGAGACCAGCATGAGTCCAACAGAGCAAGCGGCGGTAGGAACAATGGCCTGACATGCTGCCACACATGGCCAGAAGCAGCTATGGCTGAAAACATCGCTGGAGGTAAACAGGAGCGTGGTAGCGCGTGTTTGCAACGGTGGAGGAGTGGTTGGTGGGGGTAAGCCATGAAAGGCAAGGCGAGGCTAGGGGTATGGTCGCCGGCAGGAATCAACGGTAGACAGGGTGTGATGTAACTGGAAAGGAGGCACAACGAAGGGGAAAGGCGGGCAAATCGGAAGGGAAACATGATTTGGCCAAAAAAAAAAATTTCACCAGAGGGCAGTGGGTCCCCCTGACAGCACGGAATAGAGTTTTCTTTCCTTCTTAGGCTCTAGATACCATCTTGAGAAATAAAAAAAGAGAGAAAATCACAGGATGAATCTGTGTTTTTCAACTACACAACAGAGAGAGTATATATAGAAACTGTGCAATAAATACACCATAATTATAAATATATATTTCCCTGATTACAGATATAATACTCTTAACTATATTTACAGATTCTAACAGCACAAAACTTGGCAACCAAATTACCTGATATTTTGTAACCACTATACACAGTGTTGATTACTAACTAGATTAAATTTCAATAGTATTCTCCCTTAGCCCTGTTAGGGATCATGAGACTTGTAGCCCAAATATATACATCCAATAATAAAATTTTCAATAGAGTAAAGTAGCATCAAATTAAGTGGACCTCAATTTACTATCAAAAAACTATCTAAAGGGTACAACCAGCAAGCGTCTACTTGTTTGAAAACATAAATGGGGCTAAAGAAACCATTTAATGAATATAACATAAGCATAGACAAATTTAGACATAGAAAAATAACCAATTAATAGAGAGATGGAAGCCTCTAGGTTTTTATTTTTTTCCTTGAGAACCTATCAAGGTATGTTAGTTACACATGTATAGAGTGATAAAATATGGCAATATGCTAGGGTCTTTATGCATGCCTCTAGTTATATACTACTTACATTTACCAAAGTTATAATATATAATTCGTAATAAACCAGTAAAGTAATAAAGACAGCATTCTACCATCAATTCAAATACCCAAACATTTTCAGATCTTACTTACCTCCATGACCATCATAAACACCAAAAAAGGAAGTGGACTCACCCAGATCAGTACATACAGACTTGAAAAGAGTTTAAGCATATGAAGTAAGAGCTATGCATCTGTTTCCCCTTAGTTACAAGAAATGCAAGTCTGTATGTACTGAAAAAAGTTAGAATGAAAGAATAAATGTTTGACATCTGGCATAAAGTTCATGTACAAGCTCTCATTTAACTGAAAAACATTTTTTAAGGTAACAAATTGTTATCATAAATCATTTGAGTTGTAATTGTCATTCTGTTATCTATCTTTTAGAATCTCAATGAATTGTCAGTGATAACTAATTATTGTTAAGATGGGATGGAATTTTAAGAGCCCTCCGTCAAAGATATTTGTTTATCATGTGTTAATCTTATATTTGTTGTAATTTATCACTTCAATGTCCTTTGACTGATTGTTTCCTTAAACTATATTCATTCTTAATGTCTAAGTCATTGCTACCTGAATTTAATGCATACAATTTGTTATGTTTTAGACTAGTATCAGAGCACAAAGAAATAATAAAGAAAAGATGGAAAGTAGGACAGGAAATTCGAAGTATCTGTATTCCATATGGCATTAAGTGACAAATGAGGCTAGGAACTCTGAAAATACTAAGGAAATGGGGATGAGTCCACTCATAGACATTTATGACTATGATTAATAAAATCTGTTATTTAGACCATTCATTCATATCTTTCAAGTCCTCTTTCCTTTTATTTCTAGCAATGGATCACAGAAACAATTAGCACTCTAGTGACTCTAAGCCAGAAACTTATAGCTACAGAATTCAAGTGCTCCTGTTAATCATCAAACATCCAAGTACTGCATACCTTAATACCATGCTATCATAACAACAAACTATCTCACATTGATGTTTCTAGCTGTAGAATTTCATCTGAACCTAGACTCCTCCAACAGAAAGACTTAGCCAGCAAATAGATAAATTCTTGGTGGCATTAGATGCTAGCTTACATGTGTCATTTATGTAGTTGAGCTGAAAAAGAATCAACTGATATGTGTCACTCTGCCTTTTTTATCAGTGAAATAGGAGGGTACCACAATAAAAAAGGTGCCTTCCAAAATGAACAAAACAGATAGACATTGGTGTAAGCATCAAAACCATAGAAAAGCTTAGCCTCCAAATGCAATAATAATCAAACTTTAAACAACAGTAACACCTAACCCCTGCAAAACTCAACCATTAATTAGAACCTCTAGCAGAACAGTAGAAGGCATAACAGAAATGCAGCATAGGTGGAGAGATCAAAACCTGAGTAATTTAGCAAGCAAAGAAATGCTGCCCAAGGAAAGAGATTCAAAATTTCATATCAAAAATTGACAAACTTCTAGTAAGACAAAATAGCATGTAGTAATGGCATACAAAAATTCCCTCTCGATTAAATCCATTAGCAGTTAAGCCCTTCTCACTTAGAAATATAACTCGGTAACTGGTAATAAAACAAGTAAGCAATTACACTTATCAATCATTAAGCCAAATTGTTACCAACCTGTTTTACCCAATCCCTAAACAAACTCTAGAACGAAAAGGCTAAACCTCTTTGAATAGAGCTTTGTTACCTCGTTAGGGTGAAAATCCTCATGGAGGACCACCATAGCCATTTGAATCATGCTATGAGCCCAACAAAAAAAAATCAAACAACTTAGATGAGGAACAATATTTAATCCAAAAAAATTCAAAATGAATTTCAAAGATGTAGATAAAAAAACTGCAAAGACGAAAAAAGTAAGCATCAACTACATTTGGATATGAAATTTTAATAAATCTTGTCTAGATAAGTATACATCCACCTGTTAGAAATACAAATAGCACCTTTTCTAATTCGATAGCTACATCAGTTAATTCCAATTTTCAATTTGGCAATGTACAAATCCGTTTGAACAACATTACCCCCACCAGAAACAAAGGCTGGTTTGTCTTTCTTTAGATTTTGAAGCAAGTAATTTCTCCATTGCAAGATGTATTAAGTCAAGAACCAGAGAAAGAGAAGAGAGCACCGAGAATTGTGGATTATGATTCAAGGTGAAAGAAAAGATACAGAGTTTTATTATATTCTAAGTACAACAGCAGTAAAGTCAATAACAAAATAGCTCACTTTATAACTAATCAGCAAACAATAATTAACTAATCTTAACAAGATGCATTGCTTATATTTAACTTCACGCTGATGAATCATGCTCTAGATCTCACTGTCACTTCAGTCATATACCTACCTACACCTAAATGGATTATTCAAATATTGAATTGCAAGGATCAAATTTAAAAAGGTTCAGGAGAAAAAAAAAGGCTACAAGGAAAAAAGAGTAGAAAATGGAAGACACGAAACAAAGAGTGCTTTCAACATAAGCCATTAGAAACGCTGCCAAAGAATTCAACAAAGTCAATTAAGTTGCAACAAATTCAGGGA
Organism: Dalbergia cochinchinensis; assembly: GCA_031216125.1. Classification (NCBI taxonomy): domain Eukaryota; kingdom Viridiplantae; phylum Streptophyta; class Magnoliopsida; order Fabales; family Fabaceae; genus Dalbergia; species Dalbergia cochinchinensis. The sequence goes on from CM062371.1 coordinate 31,232,167, forward strand.
CTAAGGAATACAAACAAAGACAGAAGAGAAGAGAATGGTTGAATATATTAACAGGAACCTGCAATGGCAAATGCCTCTTCTGCCGCAACCCCATCCTCTCTAATCTTCATTCCCTCCTTCTCCTTCCTCCTCATCTTCCTCCTCCACTTCTACATCCTCATCTAGACTATGTAGCACCACTTCTCCATCATCACCACCAAGCTTGCCTTTCACCTCAACATCTCCCCCTTCTTGGCCACTACGACCATCCTAGCCTTTGGCAAGGCCTCCTCCCTCCCTTGCCGTCGTTCATGTCAGCTAGTTCTGCTTCGGCTTGTGATGAGGACACGGCTAATGACAAGGATAACAAGGCGCTTGGTGAACTTGGAGGTCCAATGACAAGGGCGAGATCTAAGAAGGCTAAAGAGACTCTAAATAAACTTGTGGCAACTTTATTTGAAGCCCCGAGTCTTGGAGAATTGCAGCCCAAGATGGTGAATTGCTTAATGCAAATTGAAGGAATAGAGGCTTAGTTTTTCTTTTATTTTTTTGGGTATGTGTTAAAATGGGCTGAACATTCTTATTAGTTTACTAATAGTGGTGGGCTGAATTAGTAAACTGATTTTGGGCCTTATTATAATGTACTTGGGTTAGGTCCGATTTAAGCAAACTTGAAAGGCGTTGCCCATTATAAAAGGCAAACCCTAACTTTTGGAAGAGACCTTTTTTTTCAGAACATTTTTATCTTAAGTGTGAGACTTACTCTCTCTTGGTTCTTCATAGAATCTCTAAACTTATCAATCTCTTGATTGTGGCGCCTTATTCTTTCTTTTCTGTTCTTGCCAGGGTTTATGTTTAATCCAAAACGTCCATTAACCCTCGCCCACACCTGAAGAAATACGAATCAGATTTTGGTGATTCTTGAGCCTAAATTGTATTTCAAAACGTGAGTTTTCTTCTCATTTTTGAATCGTCCAATTCCGAGACCTATAGCACGAGATAGGGGGTAGAGTTAACTTTGTACTAAACCTACATTTCCCAACCTTGGTAGATCCGTGTTGCATGATTCATGGAGTTTGGATCATATCAAGTGGTAATCAGAGCTCAGTTCTAAGGTTGGCTAATTTGGTATTGTTTTTTTTTCCTCCTTGTCCAGCTTTTGTGTCTTTTGTGTCTATTGTCTATTTCCATTGTTTGTCTTGTCTTCTTACATTTTTGGGGGCTGGATTTGTTTCCTATAATTTGTGCAGCATCTGTTTGTCAATTGTCCTCAATTATTGCAAATTCCAACATTTTGTTCTCTCAAATTCTGCATTAGCTTGCTGTTATTAACGTTGAGTTAGAAGCAAAAATACACAAGAAAAAAATTGAAATAGAAAACAAAAGAGTTAAAAAAAATTGAACTAGAAAAGAAAAGAAAAAAAAGACAAAAAGAAGTTTAACAGAGGAGACAACAGCTTTTTTTTTTCTTTCTATAATTTCAATGCACATTGCTTGCTTGATAAAGTTCCTAAGTGTCTTGCTAGGTCTTTCTATTTTTTTATTTTTTATTTTTTTCTTCATTCTATCATCACTTAGCTGTTCTTTTGTGTGTCATCACATTGTTGAGTCTTCAGTAAGTACTCTTGTGTATTCCTGGAGAATCTACTGAGAATTTAAAAAGAGCTCTTCAGTGGAAAAAGGTAAAAGAAAACTTTACACAAAAGCTTATTAGAGAGCAACAAACACAAGTGATACATCTCTAAGAGTGCAAACACGTGAGAAGTGTGGTGAGGTCTTATTGCTTTCTTTTTTTTCTTTTTGCTTGAATTATGGCAGGAATAACTGGTGATGGTACCCCTCCTCCTCAGGGAAATAACAGATTGTTAGTGGAGGCTATTATAGCTCAAATGCAAAGGATGATGAGGGAGCATACAGAGGAGTTATATGAGAGAATTGAGCAGTTAGAAAATCAAGGTCATCATGATGATGATGAAGGTAGAAGGAGGATTGATGGAAGGAGGAGAAGAGATAATTAGGGTGATGCTAGAGAGGATCGAATTGAGGGAGTCAAGCTTAATATTCCACCTTTCAAAGGGAAAAGTGATCCTGAGGCTTTTCTTGAGTGGGAGAAGAAAATTGAGCAGTTGTTCTCATGCCACAATTACACCAAAGAAAAGAAAGTAAAGGTGGCAGCCATGGAATTCACGGACTATGCTCTTATTTGGTGGAACCAATTGCATAAAGAACGACTTCGATATGAAGAACCTTTAGTGGATACTTGGGTTGAAATGAAGAGGTTGATGAGAAGGAGATTTGTCCCTTCCTATTATCATAGGGACCTTCATAACAAGCTCCAAAGGCTCACACAAGGTAGTAGGAGTGTTGATGAATATCATAAGGAGATGGAGGTGTCTTTGATTAGAGCCAACATGCATGAAGATAAGGAGTGATGAGGACACAGCTAGTGATAAGGATAATAAGGCGCTTGGTGAACTTAGAGGTCCAATGACAAGGGTGAGATCTAAGAAGGCTAAAGAGACTCTAAATAAACTTGTGGCAACTTTATTTGAAGCCCCGGGTCTTGGGGAATTGCAGCCCAAGATGGTGAATTGCTTAATACAAATTGAAGGAATAGAGGCATAGTTTTTCTTTTATTTTTTTGGGTATGTGTTAAAATGGGCTAAACATTCTTATTAGTTTACTAATAGTGGTGGGCTGAATTAGTAAACTGATTTTGGGCCTTATTATAATGTACTTGGGTTAGGTCCGATTTAAGCAAACTTGAAAGGTGTTGCCCATTATAAAAGGCAAACCCTGACTTTTGGAAGCAACTTTTCTAAACATTTTTTGTCTTAAGTGTGAGACTTGCTCTCTCTTGGTTCTTCATAGAATCTCTGAACTTATCAAGGGTGCTCATCTTTGTGGCGTTCCTAGGCTTATCGATCTCTTGATTGTGGCGCCTTGTTCTTTTTTTTTTTTCTGTTCTTGCCAGGATTTATGTTTAATCCAAAACATCCATTAACCCTCGTCCATATCTCAAGATATACGAATCAGATTTCGGTGGATTCTTGAGCCTAAATTGTGTTTCAGAACATGAGTTTTCTTCTCATTTTTGAATCGCCCAATTCCGAGACCTGTAGCACGAGATATGGGGTAGAGTTAACTTTGTACTGAACCTGTATTTCCTAACCTTGGTAGATCCGTGTTGCATGATTCATGGAGTTTGGATCATATCATGTGGTAATCAGAGCTCAGTTCTAAGATTGGCTAATTTAGTACTGATTTTTTTTCCTCCTTGTCCAGCTTTGTGTCTATTGTCTATTTCCATTGTTTGTCTTGTCTTCTTACATTATTGGGTGCTGGATTTGTTTCCTATAATTTGTGCAACACCTGTTTGTCAATTGTCCTCAATTATTGCAAAATTCCAACATTTTGTTTTCTCAAATTCTGCATTAGCTTATTGTTATTAACTATTAAGTTAGAAGCAAAAATACACAAAAAAAAAATTGAAATAGAAAACAAAAGAGTTAAAAAAAATTGAAATAGAAAAGAAAAAAAAGACAGAAAGAAGTTTAACAGAGAAGACAATGGCTTTTTTGTTTTTTTTTCTTTCTATAATTTCAATGCACATTGCTTGCTTGATACAGTTCCTAAGTGTCTTGCTAAGTATTTTTTTTATTTTTTATTTTTTTCTTCAGTCTATCGTCACTTAGCTAAGAATTTAAAAAGAGCTCTTCAGTGGAAAAAGGCAAAAAAGAACTTTACACAAAAGCTTATTAGAAAGCAACAAACACAAGTGATACATCTCTAAGAGTGCAAACACGTGAAAAGTGTGGTGAGGTCCTATTGCTTTCTTTTTTTTCTTTTTGCTTGAATTATGGCAGGAATAACTAGTGATGGTACCCCTCCTCCTCAGGGAAATAACAGATTGTTAGTGAAGGCTATTATAGCTCAAATGCAAAGGATGAGGAGGAGGGAGCATACAGAGGAGTTATATGAGAGAATTGAGCAGTTAGAAAATTAAGGTCATCATGATGATGATGAAGGTAGAAGGAGGAGAAGAGATAATCAAGGTGATGCTAGAGAGGACCGAATTGAGGGAGTCAAGCTTAATATTCCACCTTTCAAAGGGAAAAGTGATCCTGAGGCTTATCTTGAGTGGGAGAAGAAAATTGAGCAGTTGTTCTCATGACACAATTACACCAAAGAAAAGAAAGTAAAGGTAGCAGCCATGGAATTCACAGACTATGCTCTTATTTGGTGGAACCAATTGCAAAAAGAACGAACTTGATATGAAGAACCTTTGGTGGATACTTGGGTTGAAATGAAAAGGTTGATGAGAAGGAGATTTGTCCCTTCCTATTATCATAGGGACCTTCATAACAAGCTCCAAAGGCTCACACAAGGTAGTAGGAGTGTTGATGAATATCACAAGGAGATGGAGGTGTTGTTGATTAGAGCCAACGTGCATGAAGATAGGGAGGCTACTATGGCACATTTTCTGAATGGGCTGAGTAATGACATTAGAGATGTGGTTGAGTTACAAAATTATGTGGAGTTGGAAGACTTGGTACATCAAGCTACTAAAGTGGAGCAGCAACTTAAGAGAAAAGGTACCATGAGAAGGAGTTCTTCTAATTTTAATTCTTCAAATTGGAAGGAAAAGAATAAGGAGGGGGGTACTTCTTCTAACAATACCACTATTGCACCTTAAAAGGCTCAATTCAAGTCTAATGAGACCCCTAAAAAGACAAGGAGTAGTGAGATAAAATGCTTCAAGTGTTTGGGGAGAGGTCACATAGCTTCGGAGTGTCCAACCAGGAAGACTATTTACTTAAGGAGAGTGGAGAAATTACTAGTGAGTCTTCAGCTAATGAAGTGGAGCAAGAGGAAGAGGTAGATGAAGAGATCATTGTGGAGGCCAAAGAAGGAGATTTATTGATGATTAGGAGGTTGCTTGGAAGTCAGATGCAAGCTCTTGAAGATTCCCAAAGAGAGAACATTTTTCACTCTAGGTGTTCAATCAATGGGAAACTATGTTCTTTGATTGTGGATGGAGAGAGTTGCACTAATGTGGCTAACTCTAGATTAGTGTCCAAATTAAATTTAGAGACTAACCACATCCTAGGCCATACAACTCCAATGGCTTAGTGAAGATGGGAGAGATGACCATGAGCAAGTAAGTGGAGCTGCACATTTTCATGGGACAATACAATGACCAAGTGATATGTGATGTGGTTCCAATGGAAGCAAGCCATATTCTCTTACGGAGGCCATGGCAATATGACACCAAAGCTATTCATGATGGGTTCATAAACTGATATGATTCAGCTTGGTTAGAGTTGAGAGGCTTGAATCAGCAACTAGAATAAACCAGGATCACCTTGCACTTTCAAGTTGGAGTCTAAAGATATGTGTTTGAGTTTGTTTGTGTTTCAGAAGGATATAGACACCACACTCAAGAGAAGATGAGAAGGTGAGTGATAAGCCTTGTTTTGTCACCACAAGTTACCTTGATAAGATCAGATTTAGTTCTTTGCCCAAGAACAAAGGGAAGTTCTCACTAGAAAAGAAAACTCAAGAAATGTAATTCATAATCTGATTTGTGTCTTACATTGAGTTCCTATTTATAATCTGTATTGAAATCCCACTCCACAAGCCAATAAACATTGTGTTGCAGCCACTATCATTCCCACTAGGTATTAAAGTCCCACTATCATTCCCACTAAGTATTAAAGTTCCATTATCACTTCCACTACCTATTATATTGGCCTACGAACTCTAAAAACTCTCAAAACTGACTTGAAAACAAGTAAAAGGCATCTGAATTGAAAGACATTAAAAGGTGGACGAAAATTACAAGAAAATAAGACAAATTGCACTAATTATTCCAGCCCAATCTATTTGTAACTTGATCATGTGAATTAGGCTTATTCTTTGGGTCTTCAAGTGACTTCTTCATGTTGGACTTGGGTATTCATCAAACTGAATAAGATTGGTCCAATTTGGCATCTCATGCTCAATCTGATTGCTCTTGGTCTTTGCTTCCATGACTAGGCCTTCCAAAGCTTCTTTTAGCCTTTTTACTCTAGCTCTAGTCATTGGTCCATCCATGTGTTGTAATTGATCTTGAACTTTGTTGGTCTCGGTTGAATTCTCATCACAAACAAGATTTCTTTCATGCATAATGGGAGGAAAATTGTGCTCAAACCTTTATCTCCTAGAGAGGTGTGTGAGGATCAAATAACATTGAGAGAAAAGAGAGTGCAAGAGAAAAAAAGAGATGAGTGACACACAAAAGAGTGAGACGTTTGATAAAAAAAAGAATAAAAAAAAAAGAGTGAAATACTTGTGGGATTGTGTGAAACACTTGAGAGCAAACAGAGTTGTTTAGTAAAAGAAAGTGAGGTGAAGAAGTTGCTGCTTGCCAACAAGCCACTTTATTTACTTTATTACAAGAAAAATGTTTTAACTGCTGATAACTCTAATAAAAGTGTTGCCCATGCTCGTGTTGAGTTTCTTTTGCAGAAATACAAGGATGTGTTTCCAAAGGAGGTTCCAAGCAGATTGCCACCTTTGAGAGGGATTGAGCATCATATTGATCTTATCCCTGATGCATCTTTACCTAATCGGCCAGCTTATAGGAGCAACCTGCAAGAGACCAAAGAAATACAAAAGCAAGTTGAGGAGTTGACGATAAAGGGTTGGGTGCAAGAAAGCTTAAGTCCATGTGCTGTTCCAGTGATTCTGGTGCCTAAAAAGAATAGGACTTGGAGGACGTGCAGTGACTTAGAGCAATCAACAACATCACAGTCAAGAACTGACACCCTATTCCCAGGTTAGATGATCTTCTTGATGAACTGTATGGTGCTTGTTATTTTTCTAAAATTGATTTAAAAAGTGGGTATCATCAGATTAGGATAAGGGAGGGGGATGAATGGAAAATTGCCATTAAAACTAAGTATGGTTTGTGTGAGTGGCTGGTTATGCCTTTCGGGCTAACTAATGCCACAAGCACTTTTATGAGATTAATGAACCATATCTTTAGAGATTTTATTGGAAAGTTTGTTGTTGTTTACTTTGATGACATTCTGATTTATAGCACTAGTTTTGACTTGCATATTGAACATTTGAGGGCTATTATGCATGTGCTTAGAAAAGAAAAATTGTATGCTAATCTTGAGAAATGCACTTTTTGCACCGATCATGTAGTGTTCTTAGGTTTTGTTGTGAATGCAAAAGGAGTGCAAGTTGATAAGGAAAAGGTTAAGGCCATTCAAGAGTGGCCTATGCCTAAGACTATGAGTGAAGTGAGAAGTTTCCATAGTTTAGCTAGTTTCTATGGGAGGTTTGTTAGGGACTTTAGCACCTTGGCTGCGCCTCTTAATGAGATAGTTAAAAAGCATGTGAGTTTCAAATGGGGAGAGAAACAACAGCAAGCCTTTGCTGCCCTTAAGCATAGGTTAACTAATGCACCTATTCTTGCTTTGCCCAATTTTGCTAAATCTTTCAAACTTGAATGTGATGCATCAACCGTGGGCATTGGGGCTGTTTTGATGCAAGAAGGCCATCAATTGCTTATTTTAGTGAGAAGTTAATTGGAGCTACCCTAAACCATCCCACTTATGATAAGGAATTGTATGCCTTAGTGCGTGATTTGCAAACTTGGCAGCATTATTTGTTCCCCAAAGAATTTGTAATTCATAGTGATCATGAGTCCCTAAAATACTTGAAAGGACAAGGCAAGCTGAATAAAAGGCATGCCAAATGGGTTGAGTTTTTAGAACAATTTCCATATGTCATTAAGCATAAAAAGGGGAAGGGGAACATAGTGGCTTATGCTTTATCTAGGAGGTATGCATTACTTTCTACTCTTGAAACAAAAATTTTTCGACTTGAGATTTAGAGAGAAATGTATTTGCATGATGCTAAATTTTCTAAGGTATACGCTGCTTGTGAAAATGTGTCTCAAAATGGTTACTATAGGTACAATGGATATTTGTTTAAAGAAAAAAGATTGTGTGTGCCTAAGTGTTCCATAAGAATTTTGCTTATGAAAAAGGCGCATAAGGGAAGATTAATGGGACATTTTGGGGTGCATAAAACTTTGGATATATTGCATGAATATTTTTATTGGCCCCATATGAAACATGATGTGCATAAATATTGCGAGCATTGCATTGTTTGTAAAAACAAAATCAAAAGTGGTGCCACATGGTTTATATACTCCTCTGCTTGTTCCTGATTTTCCTTGGATTGATATATTTATGGATTTTGTTTTGGAGCTGCCTAGAACAAAGAATGGCAAGGATTCTGTTTTTGTGGTTATGGACAAGGTTTCAAAAATGGCACATTTTATACCTTGCAAAAAGGTTGATGATGCTTGCCATGTAGCTGACTTATTTTTCCGTGAAGTAGTGAGACTCCATGGGCTACCTAGGAGCATTGTAAGTGATAGGGACATTAAGTTCCTCAGTCACTTTTGGAGAACATTGTGGGGTAAGCTTGGTACTAAATTACTTTTCTCTATTACTTATCACCCACAAACTGATAGGCAAACTGAGGTAGTGAATAGGACTTTGGGCACTTTGCTTAGGACTATTTTAAAGAAGAATCTTAAGTCTTGGGAAGAATGTTTGCCTCATGTAGAATTTGCTAATAATGGGGTTGTCCATAGCACAACTAATTGTTCACCATTTGAAATTGTGTATGCATTTAATCCTATGACACCATTAGATTTATTGCCTATGCCTAATATTACTATTTTTAAGCATAAGGATGCACAGACTAAAGCTGACTATGTGAGAAAGCTGCATGAGCGTGTCAAAGCTTAGATTGAGAAGAAAATTGAGAGCTATGCCAAGCAAGCTAACAAGGGAAGAAAGAAAGTTGTATTTGAACCCGGAGATTGGGTTTGGGTACACATAAGGAAAGAGAGGTTCCCTGAACAAAGGAAGTCGAAACTCCAACCAAGAGGGGACGGTCCTTTCCAAGTGTTGGAGAGGATCAATGATAATGCCTACAAAATTGACTTGCCTGGTGAGTATAATATCAATGCCACTTTTAATGTTGCTGATTTATCTCTTTTTGATACAGGTGATGAGGTCGTAGATTTGAGGTCAAATCCTCTTCACAAGGGAGGGAAAGATGAGGACATGGCTAGTGATAAGGATAACAAGGCGTTTGGTGAACTTGGAGGTCCAATGACAAGGGCGAGATCTAAGAAGGCTAAAGAGGCTCTAACTAAACTTGTGGCAACTTTATTTGAAGTCTCGAGTCTTGGGGAATTGTAGCCCAAGATGGTGAATTGCTTAATGCAAATTGAAGGAATAGAGGCAGTTTTTCTTTTTTTTTTTTTGGTATGTATTAAAATGGGCTGAACATTCTTATTTGTTTACTAATAGTGGTGGGCTGAATTAGTAAACTGATTTTGGGCCTTATTATAATGTACCTGACTTAGGTCCGGTTTAAGCAAACTTGAAAGGTGTTGCCCATTATAAAAGGCAAACCCTAACTTTTGGAAGAGAACTTTTTTTTTTCAAAACATTTTTATCTTAAGTGTGCGACTGGCTCTCTCTTGGTTCTTCATAGAATCTCTAAACATATCAAGGGTGTTCATCCTTGTGGCGTTCCTAGGCTTATCAATCTCATGATTGTGGTGCCTTGTTCTTTCTTTTCTGTTCTTACCAGGATTTACGTTTAATCTAAAATGTCCATTAACCCTCGTCCATACCTCAAGATATACAAATCAAATTTCGGTGATTCTTGAGCTTAAATTGTGTTTCAGAACATGAGTTTTCTTCTCATTTTTGAATTGTCCAATTTCATGATATGATTCAGCTTGGTTAGAGTTGAGAGGCTTGAATCAGCAACTAGAATAAACCAGGATCACCTTGCACTTTCAGGTTGGAGTCTAAAGATATGTGATTGAGTTTGTTTGTGTTTCAGAAGGATATAGATGCCACACTTAAGACAAGATGAGAAGGTGAGTGATAAGTCTTGTTTTGATTGCCATAAATTACCTTGATAAGATCAGATTTAGTTCTTTGGCCAAGAACAAAGGGAAGTTCTCACTAGGAAAGAAAACTCAAGAAATGTAATTCATAATCTGATTTGTGTATTACATGGAGTTCCTATTTATAATCTATATTGAAGTGCCACTCCACAAGCCACTAAGCATTGTGTTGCAGCCACTATCATTCCCACTAAGCATTAAAGTCCCACTGTCATTCCCACTAAGTATTAAAGTTCCATTATCACTTCCACTACCTATTATATTGGCCTAGGAACTCTAAAAACTCTTAAAACTGACTTGAAAACAAGTAAAAGGCATCTGAATTGAAAGACATTAAAAGGTGGACGAAAATTACAAGACAATAAGACAAATTGCACTAATTATTCCAACCCAATTTGTTTGCATCTTGATCATGTGAACTAGGCTTATTCTTTGGGTTTTCAAGTGACTTCTTCATGTTGGACTTGGGTATTCATCAAACTGAATAAGATTAGTCCAATTTGGCGTCTCATGCTCAATCTGATTGCTCTTGGTCTTTGCTTCCATGACTAGGCCTTGCAAAGCTTCTTTTAGCCTTTTTACTCTGCTCTAGTCATTGGTCCATCCACGTGTTGTAATTGATCTTGAACTTTCTTGGTCTTGGTTGAATTCTCATCATTCCCTCCCTCTTGAAAAGGATTCATCCTCGAATCAAGCTTATCATCTGCATCAAACAAAGACAAATCAGTCACATTAAAAGTAGCACTAACTTGGTACTCACCTGGAAGATCAAGTTTGTAGGCATTATCATTTATCTTCTCAATCACTTGGAAAGGACTATCGCCTCTTGGTTGCAATTTGGAATATCTTTGAGCTGGAAACCTTTCCTTCCTCATATGAAGCCAAACCCAATCTCCTGGTTCAAAAGTCACCTTCTTACGCCCTTTGTTGGCTTGATGAGCATACTGCCATGTCTTCTTCTCAATTTGTTATCTCACTTTCTCATGGAGTTGTTGGACAAATTCGGCCTTGTTTTTGCCATCTAGATTACCTTGCTCTTTTATCGGTAAAGGAATTAAATCTAATGGAGTCAAAGGATTGAAACCATAGACCACTTCAAAAGGAGAGTGATTAGTAGTGGAGTGTGTTGCCCTATTGTAAGTAAATTTGACATGAGGCAAACATTCTTCCCAAGATTTTAGATTCTTATTAATCATAGCCCTTAACAAGGTTGAGAGAGTTCTATTCACTACCTTAGTTTGTCCATCAGTTTGTGGATGACAAGTTGTAGAGAAAAGGAGCTTGGTTCCTAACTTGTTCCATAAGGTCCTCCAAAAGTGACTTAAGAATTATGTGTCACGATCAGAGACAATACTTCTTGGCATGCCATGCAATCTCACCACTTCTTTGAAAAATAATTCAGCAATTTGAGTGGCATCATCCATCTTGTGGCAAGCTATGAAGTGTGCCATTTTTGAAAACCTGTCGACAACAACAAAAACAGAATCTTTGCCCCTCTTGGTCCGAGGCAAGCCTAATACAAAGTCCATAGATAAATTGGTCCAAGGGGAATCAGGAATAGGCAATGGAGTATACAACCCATGAGGCATGACCTTGGATTTGGCCTTTTTACAAGTGATACAATTACCACAATTGTTTTCTACTTGCTTTTTCATTTGAGGCCAAAAGAAATGTTCAGCCAAAATACTCAAAGTCTTACTAACCCCAAAGTGGCCCATTAATCCCCCCTTCATGAGCCTCTCTAACAAGCAACTCACGCAAGGAACAATTAGGCACACAAAGTCTATTACCCTTGAACAAGTAACCATGTTGCCTAAAGAAATCCTTTTCTGCCTCCTTTTGACAAGCAATGTACAATTGTGAAAAATCAGAATCATTTATGTACAGGTCTTTCAAATGCTCAAAACTAAGCAATTTTGCATCTAAAGTGGAAAGAAGTGCATACCTCCTAGAAAGTGCATTTGCCACAATGTTTTCTTTCCCTTGCTTGTATTTGATCACATAGGGGAATTGTTCCAGAAATTCAATCCACTTACCATGCCTTTTGTTTACCTTTCCTTGTCCCTTTAAATGTTTCAAGGATTCATGATCTGTGTGCACTACAAATTCTTTTGGCAAAAGATAATGTTGCCAAACCTGCAAAGTTCTCACCAAAGCATACAATTCTTTATCGTAAGTGGAGTAATTAAGTTTAGCACCACTTAATTTCTCACTAAAATAAGCCACAGGTCACCCCTCTTGCATCAAAATAATGCCAATACCTATACCTGAAGCATCACATTCAATTTCAAAAGATTTAGTGAAATCAGGCAAAACAAGTAATGGTGTGTTACTCAACCTCTCCTTAAGGGTGTTGAAAGCTACTTCTTGCTCTTTTTCCCACTTGAATCCCATATTTTTCTTGACAACCTCAGTTAAGGGTGCACTAGTGTACTAAAGTCTTTGACAAACCTCCTATAGAAACTAGCTAACCCATGAAAACTTCTAACATCACTCAAATTTTTAGGTGTAAGCCATTCCTTAATTGCTATTACTTTCTCTTCATCCACTTCTACACCTCTCGGACTAACAATGAATCTAAGAAAATTTACTTGTTGAGTGCAAAAAGAACATTTCTTTAGATTAGCATACAATCTCTCTTCTCTCAATGCAAGTAAGACACCCCTCAAATTCTCAAGATGATCATCTAAGCTCTTGCTGTAGATAAGGATATCATCAAAATAAACAACAACTGATTTTCTAAGAAAAGCACACAAAACATAATTCATGAGACGCATGAAAGTACTTGGAGCATTAGTTAAACCAAAAGGCATAACTAGCCACTCATACAATCCTTACTTAGTTTTGAATGCAGTTTTCCATTCATCCCCTTCTTTCATCCTAATTTGATGATAACCACTTTTCAAATCAATTTTAGAAAAATAACAAGAACCATGCAATTCATCAAGCATATCATCTAATCTAGGAATTGGATGTCTATACTTTACAATGATTTTGTTGATGGCTTTACAATCTGTACACATCCTCCATGATCCATCTTTCTTTGGTACAAGGATAACGGGTACAGCACAAGGACTCATGCTTTCTCTCACCCATCCTTTTTGCATTAGCTCTTCAACTTGTCTTGAAGTTCCTTTGCTTCCTCAGGATTAGTGCTATAGGTTGGCCTATTAGGGAGTACAGCCCCAGGAATGAGATCAATTTGGTGCTCAATTCCTCTCAAGGGTGGCAAACAACTTGGAACTTCATCCGGGAACACGTCCTCAAATTCCTGCAAAAGAGATACAAAAGAGCTAGGCAAAGAAGTTTGATCAATGTTATAGTTTAAACAAGTCTCCTTATACAGAAGTACAAGCATAGGTTGATGAGAAAAACAAGTTCTCTTGATCTCACTTTCCTTTGCAATGACACTCATGTGTTTACTCTCTTTTTCTTGTTCACCACTCTCTTGGTGTTTACCTTTCTTTTTTTCACTCAAAAGTTTCTTTTCACTCTTTTTTTTATTGGATGCCTCATGCTTTCTAGGCTGCCTTATTTTTACTTGATCTTCAAAAACTTGTCTTGGAGACAAAGGTGAACTTCTTCTTGTTGTGCACAAGTGAAAATCGATTAGTGTATCCATTATGGATCACCTTATGGTCAAATTGCCATGGTCTTCCAAGAAGTATGTGTGCAGCCTCCATGGGGACCACATCACAAAGTACCTCATCCACATAATCTCCAATAGTGAATGATACTAGAACTTGCTTATCTACCTTCAATTCTCCATCATTACTAAGCCATTGCAACCTATATGGCCTAGGGTTCTTAGAAGTGTACAAATTCAATTTTTCCACCAAAGTTATGCTGGCCACATTGGTGCAGCTCCTTCCATCAATGATCATGCTGCATACTTTTCCTTGAACAAGACATTTAGTATGGAAAATGTTTTCCCTTTGTGCATCATCTGCTTCTTCTTTGCCCTGCACATTCAAAATCCTTCTAACAACTAGCAAATCACCATCATGAGGCCTAATTTCCTCACCTTTACTTTCATCCTTTGGTGAAGCATCAGACTCTTCTTTGGTCTCCACCTCACCATTATCCTTCATAATCATTGCTCTCTTGTTAGGACATTGAGAAGCAATGTGACCTCTTCCAAGACACTTAAAGCACTTTATGTCTTGGTTCTTTGAAGTGCCTGTTGATGGCTGAATTCTCTTTAATTCAGCCTCTTTGGACTGAATTGCAATTGGTTGCTCCTTCCTTGCATTGTTTCTCCAAGGAATTGAATTGGAACTAGAAGAATTTCTTCTATTCCTCCTCTTCAATTGTTGCTCCACCTTATTTGCTTAGTGCACTATCTCTTGAAGTTCCACGTAGTGATACATCTCCATAGCATCAGCTATGTCTCGATTAAGACCATTGAGGAATCGAGCCATGGTTGCTTCTTGGTCCTCCACAATGTTTGCTTGAATCATGGCCATCTCCATCTCCTTGTGATACTCATCCACACTCTTAGAACCTTGATTGAGGCTCTGCAACTTATTGTGGAGTTCCCTATGGAAATATGAAGGCACAAATCTCCTTCTCATGATTGCCTTCATCTCTACCCATGTCTGAATTGGTTGCTCTCCATTCTTAGCTTTATTTTTCTGCAATTAATCCCACCAAACAAGAGCATAGTCAGTGAATTCAAGGGTAGCAAGCTTAACCTTATTACCTTCAGAATATGCGTGACAAGAGAATATTTGCTCCACTCTCATTGCCTACTCCAAATAGGCTTGCGGATCAGACTTCCCTTGAAATGGAGGAATTTTGATGTTAATTCCTCTAAGTTCATCACCAGAATTTCTTCTTCTCCTATTGTGTCTAATGATCCTTCTTCTCCTTGGGTTTTGATCACTTGTCTCTTCCTCTCCAGATTTGTAATTTGTTTCATCTTGAGAACCATGATGACTTCCAAGTGCATGGTTTTCCATCCTATCCATCCTCTCATGGAGCTCTTCAAATTTTCAATTGAATAGCCGTTCTAGATGGCTAGTTAATGCTTGCATCTGAAAAGTGGATAATCCTCTATCTGGTGAAGAATTTTCATCTCCTACCATGTTAGTTAGTGGAAAGAGAAAAGTATAGGACCTCACAAAACTCACAAAGTGTTTACACTCTGGAAATATGACACTCACACTCGTGTATGTCACTCAATATTGGCTTTTGACCAGAATGTTCACTCTAGCCTTTTTCCACTAAAAACTTCTTCTTATGAGTTCTTAAGAAGGAACCTAATCAATGATTCTCTTAAGGTAACAGAGTTTTGACCAAAACAAGAAAATCAGAATAAGGGATGACTAGAAGAACTGAAACAAGGAATTTTTGTTAAGACTTACTTAGAACAGCTTCTGGTTTGTTTCCTCTTCTTTCTTTTTTTTCACGTTTTATTTTTTTTTTAATGATGAAGGCAAAAATAAATAAAACAAGTTCAGACCTGAATAACAAGGAAATTGTGCTCTGATACCAAATGATATGATTCAGCTTGGTTAGAGTCGAGAGGCTTGAATCAGCAACTAGAATAAACCAGGATCACCTTGCACTTTCAGGTTGGAGTCTAAAGATATGTGATTGAGTTTGTTTGTGTTTCAGAAAGATATAGATGCCACACTCAAGAGAAGATGAGAAGGTGAGTGATAAGTCTTGTTTTAATTGCCACAAGTTATCTTGATCAGATCAGATTTAGTTCTTTACCCAAGAACAAAGGGAAGTTCTCACTAGGAAAGAAAACTCAAGAAATGTAATTCATAATCTGATTTGTGTATTACATTGAGTTCCTATTTATAATCTGTATTGAAGTGCCACTCCACATGCCACTAAGCATTGTGTTGCAACCACTATCATTTCCACTAAGTATTAAAGTTCCATTATCACTTACACTACCTATTATATTGGCCTAGGAACTCTAAAAACTCTTAAAACTGACTTGATAACAAGTAAAAGGCATCTGAATTGAAAGACATTAAAAGGTGCACGAAAATTACAAGAAAATAAGAAAAATTGCACTAATTATTCCAGGCCAATCTGTTTGCATCTTGACCATGTGAATTGGGCTTATTCTTTGGGTCTTCAAGTGACTTCTTCATGTTGGACTTGGGTATTCATCAAACTGAATAAGATTGGTCCAATTTGGCATCTCATACTCAATTTGATTACTCTTGGTCTTTGCTTCCATGACTAGGCCTTGCAAAGCTTCTTTTAGCCTTTTTACTCTAGCTCTAGTCATTGGTCCATCCATGCGTTGTAATTGATCTTGAACTTCGTTGGTCTTGGTTGAATTCTCATCATTCCGAGACCTATAGCATGAGATATGGGGTAGAGTTAACTTTGTACTGAACCTGCGTTTCCCAACCTTGGTAGATCCATGTTGCATGATTCATGGAGTTTGGATCATGTCAGCTTGGGAGCCATCTTCTCCGTTGTTTTCTATCGATCCTCTGCTGTCCATGAGGGATGTGTTGGCAAGGTTGGAGACCAAGGAGAAGGATGGTGTCGGAGACCTCCATTGCGCTTGAGGTACATGACGTGGTGGCTGATGATGTGTACGGCCTCCTCCGTTGATCATAGCCCCAATGTCATCATGTAGAGTCATAAAGATGTAGAAGGTTGTAACTAAGAAACTAAGGCTATGATTGGGAGCAAAAAATTAGGGGGAGAGGCATGGAAAGACAACTACACTATAGTAAAATCGGTGTTTGGGAGTTTAAAACTAGGAAGGGAAGGAATGGTAATGGAGGGACACAAGAGCCCTTCTCTCTATCAATTTGGCCAGCTTTCTTAGCCCTGCAAATTGGAGAGTTTGAGAGGACAATTATTGTAATACCTCGATTTTTTTTTGCTGCCGTGCAAAAATTACCAAAATCCCTAAATAATTTAACACAGGAATTAGATGACAACTGAACCCGGTCATCAGCGGGATGTAGGGAATGTTGATTTTAGAGGTTACATGATGTCTTCGTATGGGGCTTACTAATTATCTATCATTCATGATAAATAATTTAACATCCAACTCTATTATTCTATTCCATAGCACCATTGTTACTGATAATTCAATTATGAAGGGAATGGGTATTATCATAAATTATATTCAAGTGCATTGCTTTGGTTTCTGTTCTTGCTGTCATTTTATTCATTGAATGGAACTTTTGTTTTGATAGTTATATGAAGAAATTCTGCTATGCTTTCTAGACAACAAATTTTCATTCAAACTTTTATGTGAGTCATTCTGTCCATACGTGTCATTCTCTCTATACGTGACCATGTCTTTAGAAAAAGAGAGAGACAATATTAAAAGCCAAATCTCACTTTGCAAGTTACAAGAAATGCTGATTATTTGTATTTGACTCTTTTTCAAAGAAAAGAAAACATTCCCTGCTCCTGTGACAGTGCAACATTTCTTTCTTTCATCCCTGTAATGATGGGTGAGATTCCACCCTACCAAGACTGTGAAACAAAGAGGATGGGCAAGACTGAAGCATAGGGAAAAGAAATTATTATTTATCAAGATCATTCGTTTCCACATTCGCTTTAAAAAGATAAACTACAGGAGTAAAGATATATGTTCTTCATACCTTAGTAATCAACTAAACAGAGAAAAGAACAAGATTCTGGAGAAGAAAAACACAAGTAAGAAGTTGTGTGCTCTCCCATTGTTGATTAATTGTATGTTCCTCTATCTTGATATCACAAGTCACACATGCACATATATACACCATAACTCTTCCATTCTCACAACAAAAACAAACCATTCCTCGGCAGCATTAGTATAACCTCACCATTCTCAATCACCAATCTAAATCCAGAAACAATCATTCATAGCCAAACTCAATCAAAGAGTTCAAAAGTCCATATACATGCCAAAAATATATACATAAATAAATAAAAATGTATAAGGCACAGAAGAGGGGTGGCGGTTCTGAATATCGTAGTGAGTACCCCCACCTACGGCCAAGGTGTGCTGCCGCCACCGCTATCTCTTCCTTCCTCCACCATGAGCGCTTCCCACATGGTTCCACCCTTCATGGCTGCGCACTCCCTATCCTCTTTGAAATGATCATCACATACCACCTGGACCAAAACACAATCAACAGCAAAAATTAAAATGAAAACCCAATTCAAAATCTGAACCAACAAAGTAAGAACCGCCACCACCATTGCCATCGTAAAGCCAACAGCCACAGTGCATCATCACCTCTAACCCCACATGAAGCCACCACAGCTGCCTGCCTCACTGTGACAGCTTCAGATCGTAGCTATCGCGCCATTGCCAGTGGTAACCCCACCGATTTCCTCCACCACCGCCTTCCATCTCTCTCTTTGTTGACAGATCTCTGTCTCTGCCCCTCTATGCTGCGGCCTTCCTTAGCCTCCTTTTCCTATGTTGGTGCTTCCTCCAGAATCACACTCCAAAGCTCGTGCCAAACCACAACCTTTGTTGGAGCAGCTGTCACCCGCAAACCCCAGCACCGACGTGAACTACCCAGGAACCCACCCAATAGCATCGCTCATTCTCCCCTTCCCCAATCTCGCCTTCCCCCTTTCCGATCTAGCTGAGCTGCCTTGCACAGTGCCGTGGGACCACTGGCGCTATCCCCAGCCTCGCGCCTCCCCGTCCATGCAAGCTCCCTATGGATCTCTCTCTTTCCCTCCCACTCCCTTGCTCTCTATCTCTCACTTGCTCTCTATCTCTCTTTCTCTTTGCATGTGTGTGATTGTGTGTACGCGTGTGCAGGTGTGAAAGAGAGAGAGAGTTCAAGCGTGTTAGTGTGTGAGTGCCTCAGTGCATATGCGTGTCTTCCAAATTTACTTTATGCCACATAAACAAATAAAACATGCATACTTAGTCATAATTTCATACGTTTACATAATCATTCTCAAATAAAACATACGTTCACATGTAACATTAAAACTCATTATGCTCTTGATCCTACCGTTATCTTATGCTTCGACCCTTACGGGCCTTAACTTGAGATGTAATTTTTCTACCATTCTCTATCGACCACTTATGCACATAAGGATTCTTTTCTAACAAATCTTACTATCATTTATGCTCTTTAATAAATCTGGGTAGCACCATTCTTCAAGGGCAGAGTTATACATTTATGATTACGGGGTTCTAGAACTTACGTTTTAGACCCTTTCTTGGTTCCGTCTTCGCCTAAGGCGCTATAAACTAAATCTAAACCAATTATGAGGCATTCCTATGCCTAAGAACTAATTATAAACCATGTTTGCCATATTATGAGGTTGCTGGACAGAATCCAAAAATTAAATGTTCTAAAAGTTCTAGGATTGCACTTATACGGTTTTTTAGTTACTAGTTTCTCTATAGGTGCTAAAATTCAATCCTACTCCAAAAGTAACCAAATTTTTCATGATTAATCCATCCTAAACTGATTGTTATCATACTAAAACATTTTTGGTATTGATTAAGATTGAGGGGGTTAAACACGCATTAAATTTCAACTTTACGATTTTTCTAGGAAGCTAGTTTCTACCCTATCATGCATAGAAGTATTCCTACCTCATCATATATCATTTTCACACATTTTAACACATCAAAACATCATCATACAGCAACAAACATATCAGGTTAGAATCGAATTGTTCAAGTCCACAAAGACACATAATTTGACGTTTCTAAAACATATGAGTTGCTAGTTTCCCTTGGAATCATTTTAGAACTTCTAAAACTCTTTGCAAACCATTTTATTTTATCAAGAGGATAAAAATAACCTTAGGTCAGTAACCAATTTAATTCTTCTTTAGAAGAGGAATAAAATCATAAATCTTGTTGGTCATAACTTTATAAAACTCATCAAGCTTAAAGAAAATCCTAGAACATAGGTTGTTGACCCTTGTAACTAGATGGAACTTTTTCCAAGCTCATCATTATTACTTGGCCGAAATTATACATTCAAAGGATGCTTCCATATTAAACTTTAACTTGAGATAAAATGGGCAAATCTTTGAGCTCTAAAGTCTTTAGTGATGACATAATATAAACATGCTATGCACTTCATTTTTATCCTTCATTACAAGGTAAAGTGAGAACTTTAAAGTAAATATGCAAAACTTGGAAATAAATATGCAAGGCTTGAAATTTAAATATGCAAGACTTGAAGTAAATATGCAAGGCTTGGAATTTAAATATGCAAGACTTGAGTAAATATGCAAGGCTTGGAATTTAAATATGCAAGACTTGAAGTAAATATTCAAGGCTTGAAATTTAAATATGCAAAACTTGAAGTAAATATGCAAGCCCTGAAATAAATATGCAATGGAAGTTCATTTCTTTATTTTAGTGCTCTAGGCCCAGCAACAATCGACTTTAAGGCCGAAATAGAAAGGCTTTGAGAATTAATTAGGTGATAATGCAAGTCTTGTTTTAATCTTTGAGTCCTTAGGTGATGACTTGAAAATAAAGATGCAAAGCAAGAATATAAACATGAGTGCAACCTCAAAATAAATATGCAAGTTCATTTATATCTTATTAGAGCTCATACAAGACTTTTAGAGGAACTTTAACCTTAACCCAAACTCATCATGACAAGGTAAAGTAAGGTCTAGAGTTCTTAGAACTCAAGATAACATTCCTTGAAAATACAGCCATAAATGAACTTTATAACACCTTTATGAAAACTCAAGCTTTAGAGATTTCTTTGTGGTGAACATAAAATTACCAACTAGAACTCTTGTAACACCCTAATAGACCCGGACTCTATTAGCTGTTACCTATATTCTTTAATCAATTTTATTTTTAAATTAATGATAAGAAGATAGGGGTAATTTTTTTTACACAAATCTACTTTTAAAAATTAAGCCTGAAATGTGAATGATATGTGCGCCATAGTTCCGATTTAATATAATTTCTAACATTGAAGTTTACTGAGCAGCAATATCATTGTTACCAACATGAGTTTACATAGTAGCTCCTACACGAGTAAATACATTACTGGCTTTTGATACATCTCATAAAATAGTACATAGAAGAAAATACAGCATACGAATAGCAACAGTGGAAAAGTAAAAATCTCTAGCATAGATTACTATAGAGGTGGTGGTAGTGGTTCTTAACCTATCAGATGTCTAATCTGAGGCTAGGCTAGTAGTGGTCTTTCTCCCTAGCTCCCCAGACTCCGTGCATCTTTACTCAGGGAAGCGAGACTTCCCCCTTCTCGAATAGTTGGGATCCATCAGTATCTGGTGGTGACAACGGAAACATACATAGGAGTGAGAAATCTTTGGATTTCTCAAGAGGAATTTCAACTTGGTAACGATCGTGTCATCATTGTCACTCCAGCTACCTCGGGTTTGTTTACAAAGTGATGGACAGGTAAAGGTTCATTTATCAAGATTTTCGTAGCGTGATTAGCCGAGGTAGAGTTACTTTTAAACTATTCTTATTAGGCGAGTCATACATATCTAACTTAACTCATCAATTACAAGTCAACACATCACTTAATGATTTCATGCATCCTTTTTGTAATCATACAAGCATTTCTACTAGTAGTATTCATGCATGACACTTTATCCTCTTTTATTGACATGTCTCATAATTACTCACGGGATGAATACATCAATGCCTTAGACCACCCTAAAAGGGTAATGAGCTCATACCGTGGCCGTCGCCATAACCTTTTGGTTTTCTTTCCATTCTTAGTGATCTCAACGGTTTAGGGGGTTAAGCCGTGAGCTTAGCTCAAGTCCACTTTTCCAGACTATCATTGCTACTTTTTCAGGCTTTACTTTTATTCTCATTGAGTGAAAAATAATCATGCAATCATAAATAAATCATGGTACAATCAATCATCCATTCTTATCATTTCATAACTCATCAATATATATATTCATAATACTATATATCAGCTTGGATATCATAGAAACATTTCATACACAATCTTATATCAAATAGTAGACATTTCATACTAAGTCTCATGGTAAAAATAGTATTCATGTTAAGCAGGTATTTAGCGGATAGACTTATATAAGATCTTATATAGATTCTCTTAGTCTTCTTTGTACACTTAATTTTTAGTAATACATTAATGCACTTTAAAATATTATTAAATATTCTTTACATATTTTAAAGCTCCCCTATGACTTCTATATATATATATATTTCCTCTTGAAGATTATTACTACTTAAATATTTAAGTTTTCTTGCAAGACTTGAATCTTCTATTTCAATTTCTAACATCTTTTAGGAGAAAAATTTGTAGCTCTCTATATACTTGTTATCTCAGCCTAGAAAAGGTAGTTTTAGATTCCTAATTCATTAAGTTTTAGTGTAATTCAACTGTAATCCGTGCAGGAGGGTTCCCGAGGAAAGAGAGGTGGGTCACAATGGACACGCTTAAATACCAAGTCTTTCCTTAGCCGTAACTGCTCCAAACTACACTCTCAAAGACAGTGTCCTTAAAATTTATTTCTCATTCTATATTTACGTGGTGCAAAGCATTATGTATAACATACATATATGTGTTTCTCTATGTGTTAGCTTTCCTAAGGAGTTGAAATCAGTCCATTTGGATTTTTATATAGTGAGTTACACTTATTTTACTATGCAAGGTCATATGTAGAGTTTCACTTTTTGGCTTAGCTTTGAAAATTTATATCTTGAGCTAGAGAACTCCGTTTTGGGTGATTCTTTTTGGAGAGTCTTCTATAATGAGTCTAGTTTATGATAAAAATGTTTTTATTTCGGGATACTTCATATTTTATGATCATTACATTCCGAAGTGCCTGCTACCAGAATCAACCAGAAATTCCAGCACCTACCATTTTTATGTCTTTAGTAATTTTTATTAAAAAAAAATCAAGTTTCTCATACTATCTTTTTATGTTATATTTGAGTATGATAACATCATAGAAGTGCTAAGAACATAATAGAATATATTGTGCTATCTAAAAATATATTTTACAAATAATCATTCAAAACTTTTGACAATAACTCAAGGTTGAGGCATTCTATCCATGGTTAGAAGCCAATAATGATTGAACAAATAAAGAAGAAACTCCTACCTCTTGTGTAGGGTCTAAAAAAGAGTCCTTCTCTTCTTTCTTGAGCTTATGCAAGAGTCCTTGGAGTGGATGGACCCTCCTTGAATCTTGACTCTAGAACTTGAGTGCTTAAGAAAATATTTCTCACCAGAGTTAAAGATTGTAACTCTTATGAGAGCTAGTGAAGGTTTGAGTTTAGAATTTAATTGTTTAAATAAGGTTTAGAGGATTAAGAGAAATCTTTGAAGAGGAGAACATAAGAAGAATGATAGAAAAAATAAGAAAGAAAGAGCACTTAGGGAGTTTCTAAGGCTTGGAAACTAGTAAAAGTGTATGTATTTTACAAGAGCTAGAGAATGTATCTCTTGCAAAGCATGGTAAGGCCTCTTTGTGTTTTGGAAATGTAAGGAATGGAAAAGAGTTTGAAGAGTATTTATAGTGGAAGGATCAAGACAAGAAACATTTAGAGAATTAATTCTTGGAGCATGATTTATGGAAACATGTTGGCCAAACTTTGGATGAAAACACTCCATGTTTTATGCAAACATGTTGGCTTAATTTTGGGATGAAAATGCTCCATGTTTTATGCAAACATGTTCCATGTTTTATGCAAAAATGTTGTTAGTGGAAAATTTCTAACCTTTAATGTATGTATGCATCATAGATTTACATCATGTGATCTTATGCTTTAATGAGTGTTTTTAATTTATTTTTTTTAGCATGAGATTATCTATGTGCATGTATGTGATTAAGAATGGGTATGATGTATGTGGTTGAATTATTGTATTGTCATCTTAATTCAATGGCTTAGATTCATTCTTGCCTAAAGGCAAATCTAGAGATTTGTGCAATGGCATTGTTGTAATTGGCATTGTAGCAATTTCTTTAACTAAGACAAGGATACTTTTGTAATTATACAATGACAATGGTATTCTTGTAATTCTATTTACAGAGTAAGGGTATCTTTGTCATTTACTAATAAAGCAAGGGTAGTTTGGTAATTTTCTTTACATAGCAAGGGTATTTTCGTTATTTCTATTAAATGATGGCATTTTTGTAATTCTTTGCATTTTTCTCTAGAAATACTTGAATATTCTAATAATATTTGTTATGTTTCATAAAGCTGGTCCAGGTTCTCTTGGTTTTTGCCCTATTTTATTTAATTACTAATTAGCATTAATCGATATTTATCTTATTTATGAATTTAGGGATGTTACATTTCTCCCCTTCTTATTAAAAAATTTTGTCCTCAAAATTTGATACCTGTGAATAGGTTCGGAAATTCTTTTCGCATGTCTTCCTTAAGCTCCCACGTGTGTTCTTCCATTCCATCTTTTCGCCAGGCCACTCGGACCGGAGATCTGGTTGCTTCTTAGCTGCTTGGTGCCATGATCCACGATCCTCATTGGCGGTAATTCAAAAGTTAGGTCATCTCTTAATTGTATAGCTTCTGGCTCAAACACATGACTAGGGTCTGCCTGATACTTTCTTAATTGGGACACATGAAAAACATTGTGTAGGTTGGACAGATTTGGAGGTAATGCTATTTGGTAGGCAGAGGGACCTATCTTTTTGAGTATTTGAAAGGGTCCTAAGAACCTAGGGCTTAGCTTTTTGACCTTTATTGCACGGCCTATACCTGTAGTAGGAGTAATTCGCAAGAATATGTGCTCTCCTTCTTGAAATTCAAGAGGCTTCCTTCTTCTGTCAAAGATAGCTCTTACACTGCTTTGGCGGTGAGGATTCTTTCCCTAATTCTCCTTATTTGTTTGGTTGTCTCCTCTACCAAATCTGGGCTCAAAATGCTTTGCTCGCCCGGATCATACCAACAAAGTGGCGATTGACACTTCCTACCATACAAGGCCTCATAGGGTGCCATCCCAATGCTAGTGTGGTAACTGTTATTATATGCAAACTCAATCAATGGAAGCTGTTTGTCCCAACTTTTTGGTTGGTCTAAGACACACGCTCTTAGCATATCCTCAAGGGTTTGAATTGTTCTTTCCGATTGTCCATCGGTTTGAGGGTGATAGGCAGTGCTTAAACACAATCTTGAGCCAAATGCCTTTTGCAAGGCTCCCCAAAATCTCGAGGTGAACCTTGGATCCCTATCTGAGACAATAGTCTTGGGTACTCCATGGAGCCTTACTATCTCTTGGATGTATAGCTGAGCTAACTTTTCCAAGGGGTAGTTTGCTCGGATGGGTAAAAAGTGAGCAGATTTGGTCAATCTATCCACAATTACCCATATGGAGTCATGTCCGATGGCGTTCTTGGCAATCCCATCACGAAATCCATGGATATTCCTTCCCACTTCCATTCGGGGATTTCGAGAGGTTGCAGTACTCCGGAGGGTTTTTGATGTTCTATCTTCACTTTCTGGCATACCAAACATTTTCCCACTATATTTGCTACATCTGCTTTCATCTTTGGCCACCAGAACATTCTTTTAAGGTCATGGTACATCTTGGTTATACCGGGGTGTATACTAAATTGACTCTTATGGGCTTCTTCCAAAATCTTGGTTCTCAATCCTTCCTTTGCTGGTACACAGATTCTCCCTTGGTACCTCCACAGTCCTTCTCTATTTTGAACAAACTCTTTCACCCTTCCCGTCTCTACAAGGCTTAAGGTTCTAAGGAAATCCTCGTCTTCTCTTTGAGCTTGGATTATTTGATCCTTAAAACTACTAGTTATGCTTAGTTGACTTAACCGAATTTGTCCAGAAGTTTCCCTATGTCCTAAGTTGAGGTTCCTAAAATTTTCTATCAGCTCGCCTTCCTTCACCATGAGCCACGCGGCATGCAAAGACTTACGACTTAAAGCATCTGCTACCACATTTGCTTTTCCTGGGTGGTAGGTCAACCCAAAGTCATAGTCATTGAGAAATTCCATCCAACGCCTTTGTCTCATATTGAGTTCCTTTTGGTTGAAGAGGTATCTCAAACTTTTGTGGTCGGAAAAGACTTCAAATCTTACACCATAAAGATGATGTCTCCAGATTTTTAAGGCAAAGACAATAGCCGCTAGTTCTAAGTCATGGGTTGGATAATTAACTTCATGAGGTTTGAGCTGTCTAGAAGCATAGGCTACTACATTCCTGTTTTGCATTAAAACACATCCTAGCCCTTTTCTCGAGGCATCACAATACACCTCAAATTTTTCCTTTGGGTCGGGTAGGATTAGGACAGGGGTAGTGGTAAACTTCTTTTTTAGTTCTTGGAAACTTTCTTCACATTCTGGGCTCCATATAAAAGCTGAATTCTTCCTTGTTAGCTTAGTGAGGGGTAAAGCAATTTGGGAAAAGCCTCTAATGAACCTTCGGTAGTACCCGGCCAACCCTAGAAAACTCCTAATCTCCATCACAGTTGTAGGGGTTTCCCATTGTTGCACCGCTTCTATCTTGTTTGGGCCCACTGCTATTCCCCCATGTGAAACCACATGACCCAAGAACTTAACTTCCTTCATCCAAAATTCACACTTTGACAACTTTGCATAAAGTTTCTTATTCCTCAACACCTCCAACACCACTCGTAAGTGTTCTTCATGCTCCTCTTCTGTTCTAGAGTAGACTAGAATGTCATCGATGAACACTATTACAAACTTGTCCAAGTATGGTCTAAAAATCCTATTCATATAGTCCATAAACACTGCCGGTGCATTGGTTAACCCAAATGACATCACATTAAACTCATAATGTCCATATCTAGTCCTAAAGGCCGTCTTTGGTACATCTTCCTCCTTTACGCGAATCTGGTGGTATCCTGATCGTAGGTCTATTTTAGAAAATATCTGGGCTCCTCTCAATTGATCCATGAGGTCATCTATTCTAGGCAAAGGGGACCTATTCTTAATGGTTACCTTGTTGAGTTGCCTATAATCCACACATAATCGCATGCTACCATCCTTCTTTTCACGAACAAAGATTGGAGCTCCCCATGGCGAAGCTAATCGGGCCTAATAAACTTCTTCTCTAGTAATTCCTCTAATTGTTTCTTCAATTACATCAACTCGACAAGTGACATCCTATAAGGAGCTATAGATATGGGTCCTGTTCCTGGCACCAAATCTATAGAAAACTCAATCTCCCTTTGTGGGGGAAATTCGGGTATGTCATCAGGGAATACATCTGGAAATTCCTTTACCACGGAAATCTCATTTAGGTCTTGTTTCACTTCTTCCTCACTTGTCATTAGAAAAACATACCCTCGCTTATTATTCCTACTATCCCCCATGATTATGGAGTTCAGGTATAGCCGTAGCTTTCTATTGGGTGTAGAAGGCTTGGGTTTAGGAAGAAACACTATTGTCTTATTTGGACAATGTAATAGCACATGGTTAGCAGAAAGCCAATCTATGTGTAACACCCCGATTTTTCTGTCCGAGGGAAATGACCAAAATGCCCCTGAGGTCATTTCCTGACCCGAACTCGAGGGTAACCAACTCGGTCATCCTCGAAGGGTCAACTCAATGTTTGAAGGGGATTGAATGGCCTTTGAATGCTTTGAGCGAAAATTTCGTTTTCCAGCTTGGGTCAAAATGACCAAAATACCCCTATAAGCGTTTTACGGGTAAAGGTGCCGTTTGAGCCCGGAACTTTCCCCAGAGGTTTAAAAACATGATTTCATGTGTCTAGAGGTATCTGTTCAAGTCCCGGTGGTCCCGGGCAGTTTTAGTGCAAAATTACGATTTTGCCCCTGGAATAGTGTTTTTAAGCTTAATGACGTAATTAAGCAAACCTAAGCAATATTAGGCTCTAAACGAAGATTAATTTATTTCCCTAATTAATCTAGAGTCAAAATAATTTATTAAAGTTAATTAGAACCTAAAATTGCTTAGATTAAACTTAAATCCCTTTTAGAACTCAAGATTCCTAGTCTTGGAATCATGAATAGTGTTTTCTCTCTCAATTCCTTAAATCAAGGAAATGTGTCTAGAGTTGTTTAAACTCTAAATTGAGGATTTAACTCTCTAATGGTGCAAGACCACTCCTTAATTATGTCTAGACCACCTTAATTACCCATTTACCTTACCTAAACACCTTCTTACAAATTCCTAATCTTAAGCATAATCAAAGATACACCTAAACACAACTCTAAACCACAATTAAAATGCAAACTAATCCTCCCCATGGGCTGATGCATTTTCGGCCACATGCTCCCCATTTGACACATATTAAATTGTTTTCTCACTCAAAGAGCCATGCTTGAGCCATACCTTGAGCCATACCTCACCATGCTTTGAACCATACCTCACCATACCTCAAGAACACATTATCTCACCTCATGGAACTCATGGAGAGCCTCCAATCTGCACCCTCATGGCCGAAACCTTCTCCTCCATGAGCTCCCTCCATTTGTTTCATTTCTCTATAAATAGAATGCCTTGAGGAGCTTGCACCACTTTTAGATCATTTGCTAAGTTTAGGAAACACTCAAAGCTTTTCTTTTTCTCTCAAAGTCTTTGTGTTCTTCAAGTTCTTGGAGTTCTTCAAGTTCTTCATCATCTTCATCTTCTTCTTCCATCTTCAAGTTCATCACACCAAGTAGGGATTTTCTTTCATGTGTTCTTTCTTTAAAGTTCTTGTTCTAAGCTTAAAGTTCATAGTTTCTCTTGATTCTTTTTAGAACTTCTTTTTCTTCCCTTTACCTTTTCATTTTCGGCCATGGGCCTTGGAGAACAAAGGAATGAGAGCTTGATGATGAGAGTTTCATGATGATGTTCATCACTTGAGACAAACTCTAGAGCTTGATTTTTGTTCTTGAGCAAAAGTGTTTCTAGATTTTTCCTTTCTTGAACTTTTGAGAACCTTAACTTTGATGTTGTTTCAAAATGGTTCTAATGACTCAATGATGAGGTCTCATGATGTTGGAGTTTGTATATCACCAAGATCATGGGTTCTAGAGTTTCAAACATTTCTTTTCTTTCCTTGAAGTTTCGGCCATTACCTTTTCCTTTTCATGCTAGATGTTTGATTTTCCAAATATGTTATGTTGAGTTCTAAGAACTCTAGACTTTTACTTTGTCTTGGTTTGATGAGTTTGGGTTGAGGTTTAAGTTCCTTTAAAGTCTTGTTAAGAGCTCTAGAAAGATAAAATGAACTTGCATAATTTATCTTATGCTTGCATTCATATTTACATTCTTGCTATGCATCTTTATTTACAAGCTATCACCTAAGAACATAAAGATTAAAATGGAACTTGTATCATCACTTAACTTAATTCTCAAAGCCTTTCTATTTCGGCCTTAAAGTCGATTGTTGTTGGGCCTAGAGCACTAAAATAAAGAATTGAACTTGCATTATCACCTAATTAATTTCTCGAATGCCTATCTATTTCGGCCTTAAAGTCGATTGTTGTTGGGCTAAGAGCACTAAAATAAGGAATTGAATCTTGCATCTTTACTTTCAAGCTTGCACGTTTAAGATTATGCTTCGCATATTTACTTTCAAGTTTACACGTTTAAATTATGCCTTGCATATTTAATTTCAAGACATCACTTTACCTTGAAAGCAAGATTAAAAATGAAGAGCATGAGCACGTTTAGTTTATGTCGTAACTTAAGAACCTAGAGCTCAAAGACTTGCCCATTTCATTCCAAGTTAAAGTTTAATGCAAACCACACTTTGAATGTACGTTTTTCGGCCAAGTAGTGAAGATGGACTTGCAATGAGTTTTCATCTAGCTACTAGGACCAATAGCCTATGTTTTGAGTTTTCCTTAAAGTTTGACAATTCTTTATAAGGTTATGTCGTTATAAGTTGTGATTCCAATCTCTTTTAGGGGATGGAATATGTTTTGGTCAGTGACCTAAGGCTTCACTTAGCCTCTTGATGATTTAAAATGTCTTGCAAAGAGTTTTAGAAATTCTAAATTGATTCCAAGAGAAACTAGTTAACTTACGCACCTAGAAATGTCAATTTAATTCTCTTATTGAGGCAAGATGTTTTCGGTTCTGATGTGATGAATGTGATGCTGTATGATGATGTTTTAATGCGTTGGAATGTGTGAAAATATCATGTGATGATGTAGAAGCGAACCTATGCATGATAGGTAAGAAACTAGCTAACTAGAAATACCGTAAAGCTAGAATTTAACATAGTTTTGACCCATTTGTTTATGGAACCAATCCAAACTGTTTTAATGGGAACATAATCAGATTTAGATTGTTTAGACATGAAAAACTTGGTATCATTTGAGTTAGAATCGAATTCTAGCACCTATGGGGAAACTAGTAGCTAGAAAACCGTAAAAATGCAAATGTAGAACTCTTAGAACATTTAATTTTCTGGAATCTGTCCAGCACCCTTACAACATGATAAACATGATTAATAATTAGTCCTTAAGCATAGGAATGTCTCATAATTGATTTAGATTTAATGTATAGCGCCTCAAAGAAAGACGGAACCGAGAAAGGGTCAAAACCGTAAGTTCTAGAACCCCGTAAAAACAAGTTAGAGATTCTGCCCTATGCTATTCAGATTTAAGTATGAACATGAGAATGAAGAATGATGTTTAATATGAGCCTTAGGGGCATAAAATATGAGCGACGGATATTAGAGAACTATATCTCAAGATTAAGACCCGTAAGGGTCAAAGCATAAGCTACCGTGAGGGTAAGCGTTTGAATGATGTATGATGATGCATGAAGTATGCTAATGATGATGATGTTATTCATATGAGGAATTTATGAGGTTATATGTCTATGTGGCATAAAGCAAATTTGGAAGGAAATTCGATTGTAATGACCGTTTTGGCAGCCGAATTTCCGACAAATTTGAAGGAAACTTCGGTGTAATGACCGTTTGGCCTAATTTCTGGCAAATTTGGGGACTTAAAGAGATTTTGAAAATTAAGGTACTAAGATGGGTTCTAGGATGACACCGTTCGGCCGAGCACCTCCATAGAACTCATGTGACATCGGTACCATTTTATACTCTTAGGTGACAGGTTCGGCCGAGCACCCTAAGAGATTTGCCCGTAACCCGTACTCAGATAGTCGGGATTTATGATACGCTTATCGTTAAGTGGTAAGTAAGAACTAGTGACGACTAGTTAAGGTATGAGCTCATAACCTAGATGTATGACACGTTCGGGTGACTCCGGTTCGGCCGAGCACCGCCAGTTCGATTGTCTTTTAGGGTGGCCCATGAGGAAGAAAAGTTCATGATTATGATTATGTCACTAAGTTTTGTCCCATATGAATGTTACTATTGCCACTTTATGCCACCAACGATGATGATACTTGATGTTATGCTTTATGTATGTGCATTAGGTAGTGCCATGCATACATTTTCCATTATGTTGCATTCATGACATTAAGATCATCCTAAAATGAACGGACCTTGGCTAAAGTATATTTTTGAAGTTTAAAATGAACTAAATGCATGTTCGGTCATTTCATATAATTAAACCCAAGGTTCTGAGGACGTAGATGATGACACCTAGGTAGTAGGAGGCCCTACTGAGATTCTTTAGTAAGATTCACACTTCCTCTATCTCTTTGTTTCCGTCACGTCTTGAGATGGCGGCGTTAGAGCATTCATGGACACCCGACATGGGAGGTGCACTATGACCCGTCTCACGGGTCATCCCATTTTGAGGGGCAGTGCACGTTGCGGATTTTCATGTTTGTACGACGCCCCTTCCCTCACCCCGTGCATACGGATCACTTATCCCGATCGCACCCTATGGCGGCGGCGGCGGGTTTTTGAGCGTGGCGCAGACGCATGACGAGAGTACTCCGTAGGCACACCGCCTTAGCCATGCGAGATTATCCCGACTATGTGCCCGGACCTTTTTCAGGGAGAGCGACCCATCCGAGGACCCGTCTACCCATCCGTATAGCGAGGACTCGCCTCTCTCCACCACGGATAAGGGAGGCGGTGAGGATACCGTGACTCAGCCACGACGCTGCGACGACCGGAGATGCGACCATACCGTGGGGGTCACCCTCGATCCCCATTCCGCCTCTTCACGTCCGAGGAGCTCGCCCAGTTTCCCGGATATCTGCCTCGTTCGCGAGATGGACGCCTGTAGAAGAGGACGATCGTCCGATGGAGTACGGGCTTAGAGCACACACACCACTTAGATGGGGATAAACCTTCTTTTGTTTAGAGGTTATCCTATTAGATGCACTCGGGTAGGGGAGTAGATTATGTTTATGTTTTAGGTTGTATTTCCCTTGTACTGAATTAAGTCCCACACTTATAAGTGGGCAAGTTATATATATATGAGATTATATTCAGTGATGTTCATGATGTGCCTTATGTTATGATGATTGTGAGACGATTGTTTTACTTTGCATGGTTTACCGCTTATCGCATCACGCGGCTCTCACTTTTATTTCAAAAAAAATTTCCCGTATTTTCCGCTAAGTAATTCAAAGCTAAATGAGAACTATGAAGTAACAGACTAATGATTAACCTAAATATGTTCTAGAGTATTGGGTTAAAAATTAGGATGTTACACTATGCCCAAAATTACATCAAATCCAGACAGGGGCAGACATATTAAATCATGATGAAAAATCCTATCAGCTACTTCAAATTCACAGTTTAGACATGCTTGATCAATCCTAACAGCATCTATAGTAGGTATAGAAACAACTAAGATAATGTTCAAGTGGGATATATGAAGTTTCAACTTATGTGCACAGTCATATGAAATGAATGAATGCATTGCACTAGAGTCAAACAATACAATTAAGGATTTTCCATTAATTATACACTTACCTTGAATGAGATCGTCGGATTCTGAGGCCATCTCAGCAGTGATAGCAAACACACGTCCCTGTGCCCTTGGCTTAGGTGTAGAAGGCTGGTTGATCTTTGGGCAATCCCTAGAATAGTGCCCTGATTGTCCACACCGATAACAGACATTCTTCCCAAATCTACATTCTCCTCCATGTTGCTTTCCACAAGTGGCACAAGGTGGTCTAACAGCAGGTTCGGGAATGCCGACTGTCCTAGGTCGATTGACAGCTTGCGTCCTAGGTCGGTTAATCATAGGGTGTTGAGGTCGTTTCCCCTTGAATCCACTTCCTTGGTACGGTTTCTTATGAGGGGGTGGGAACGCTTGGAAGCCTTGTGGAGCAGACCTCTTATTATTCTCTTCAACTCGATGGGTAATCAACTGGCGATTGCAATTTTCAGCCACTTGGCTTTTGCTGACTAGAGATGCATAGTCAGTAACTTCCAACGGGGCTACAGATGCTAGAATGTCTGGCCTCAAACCACTCTCATACTTCATACACTTCCAAACCTCATTGGGATCCCTTTGATAGCTAGTTGAATGTTTTATTAATTCTTCGAACTTGGCTGTGTATTCAGCCATGTAACACCCTAGTAATTAACCAGATACACCTAGGTTGAATCTGATTAATGACTAGACTTTACTCCTTGCTTTGGTTCTTTCTTCATAATTTGAAAATACTTAGTGAAATTACGAGCCATTTATTTTTTAAAACACATAATTGAAAACGTGAGCCGAGTACAACGTGAACGAGTAAGCGGAGTATAATAAGACGTTTAAGAATATATCACATCATATCACTTAGGCTCCATCATATAACATCCATAAGCACATTATAGCATATATTTACATACAATAACCTCACTCAAAGGGTGGGTTATGTTCATATACTTAAGGAAATACATGCCCCTAAACTAGATAACTCCATAAGCCGGGAAGGTTATCCTAAAACTAGGGTGCATGATCACACATAAATCTACTAAGAACCCTCTATGGCTACTGTCCTAGAAATGGGGGAATAAATTCGATCCACTGATGAGCTCCCTCGGGAGGGGACACACGAGATGCACCAAGCTGGGGTCGCATAGACGACCTTCTTGCTAACCTCGGCTGAACAACTGTTTCCTCACTACCCTCTCTTACACGTGTGGGAGTAGGAGCAGAGCTCTCAGAATATACATGAGTAGGAGTGTCCTCTGAAGGATCAGTTTCAGAATATCTCGTCTCGGGAACATACTCTGGAAATCCATGGACAGCAGATGAAGCGGGATAAGAACGTAACATCCTTTCATCAAGTGGACGTGCATGTTCGAAAACCATTTCATCGCTATAGGGAGAAGTAGGAGAAAATCGATAACTAGGGACAGGATGTGCAAATGGACGACCTATGTAAATAAAAACACGAATCAGCACCTCCCTTCAAAATGATACGAGCGATGCACCGGATCATAGTGAAATTCCCAAGTAGGCGTATCAACGAACAGGACGAATGTCGCCATCTGAATCTGGAGACAATGACGGAAATAAAGAAAAGGGAGTGAGAATCTTGCTAAAGAATTCTCACTAAGGTACCTCCTTCTACTGATGTCATCATCAAAGTCCCCAGGAACCTCGGGATTATTCTAAAATAGTGAGCATGCAAAGATTCATTTTAAGTTCGAACAAATACTTAACCGAGGTTCGTCAATTTTTAATCATGCGTCTTATAATGCATCATAATCTTAACATGTCATATTTACAATGAACTTTTCCTTTATCATTACATCATTTTCCAAATCATCATTATCAAATAACATGCATAAAAGAACGTCATATAATATTAGCTACATATGGACATAGTGCACATATTTCATTTCTTTAGTGCCTTAGGTGACTTAAAATCTTATCATCATCATTATTTTCCTTAGGCCACCCTATACTCCACCCTTTTGGGAGTAATTTAGGTTATGAGCTCATACTTTACTAGTCGTCACTAGCATATACTTATCCCTTTTGATAAGCTAAAGTCCCGACTCTACCCTTTTGAGAGAATGGGTTAGGGGGCTAAAATCACCTTTTCACCACCTATAGTCTGATGGTTCCAAAGGATCATTTTCTTATAAGTTTAAGTCACCATTAAATCTTTGCATGTTATATCATAATACAATTCATAAACATCATAACATTTTCTCATTTATAGTCTTAAGCTAGAATAATATATATCAACTGTAATCATGCATATGGGAGATTCCCAGGAAAGAGAGGTGGGTCACAATGGACATGCTTAAATACCAAGTCTTTCCTTAGCCAGAACCTTTCCAAATTACACTTTTACAATGATACACTTTCTTCTAGCAACAAAGGTAAATTTTACATAATAAAGAACATTTCATGTATAAGCATTCTCATTATTTGCAACAGCAACTATAACATGCAAGCCAGGAAATCATTCAATAAGCATCCAATCCTTACATAGAATTATCAATTATAGAATTATCAATTATAGAACTAATTAGTTACTAAACCAATTATGAATCATTCTCTTAACAATAAACCATAATTATCACAACTTCAATCATATCAAATCATTATCATACATTGATACTAAACTCAGATCAATGGCCGAATCATGAACCTCATGCAATTACATAGAATCATATTTTAAGTGCATATAAATTACTAGTTCCCTGTAAAATCCTTGCAAAGCCTTAAAACTCATTTAGAAACTAGTTCTTTTGTCAAATTTGGGAGGATCTTCACAATTAAAATTCTCACTTAAGATAAAAGGAGTAAGTCTTGAGCTTTAGAGATTTAGGTGACATCTTAGAATTATAAACATGCTATGCAACCTTATTTTAATCTTATCTTTATAAGGTGATAGCTTGGAATTATAAACATGATATGCAATTCCATTTCTTTATCTTTAAGATTTAAGGTGATGACTTGAAAATTAAACATGATGCAAGAACTTGAAATATAAACAAGATACAAGAATCTGGAGTGGCGGTAATCCGCACAGACCAAGAGAGGAGAAGAGAATATTAAGAAACCGGAGCTGGTAGTCCGCACAGGACGATAGAGGAGAAGAGAATTATTATTACATCTTTTAAGCTCCAATCTCAAGACTTTTTAAAGAATAAATTCTTTAACTCCAATAATCATATTTCTTTGCTTGTGATACATGGGCAAGTCTTTGAGCTCTAGGATCTTTAGGTGATGGCATAAAATAAACATGTCATGCGTTGATTCTTTTAGCCATTATAAAATATAGTGAGAGCATAAATTAAATATGAGATGCAACCTCTTTATTATCTTGAAAGATTAAGTGATGACTTGAAATATAAACATGAAATACAAGCTTGGAATTTAAACATGAGAAATGCAAGTTCATTTATTCATTCTTGAAAATTTAGTGATGACATATAAGGTAAACATGGTTATGCAAAGCATAAACTTAATCATGGATGCAAATTCATTTTGTTTCTTTACTAGAGCTCCTTCAAGACTTTAAAAGAATTATAAATTCAACCCAATACATATCTTAACAAGAAATAAAACATAAAAGGAAAATACATCTTTCAAGTTCTAAACTAAAAATCTTTGTTTTAGCATCATAAAGCATTATTCTTTAAAGTTTTGCATCAAGTGGAATTTTCAAGCTTTAGAGGCCTAACTTGTGATGGATTTACAACCCACCCTCAAGGTCCTCATCATCAAGCCATCATCTTAGTTCCACCTAGGCCATATGGTTGAATTGGTTAAAGAAAAATTGAAGAGGAAAACCAAAATGAAAAGCTAAGGTAAGTTCATAATTTCATCATTTTGAGCTAAAAACACAACTCCTCAAAGCATAGAAATAAATTTAGAAACTACTCCCTACCTAATCTGAGTTGAAGAAGAGGAAGAGAACTTGGTTTCTTGAAGTGAAATGAAACAAAATCTCTTTGAAAAATTGAAGAAAGAATTCAGCCAAAGAGGAGGAAGAAAGAAAGTTTTTGGTGCTCCTAAAAACTAGTTATGAACCAAGCATTCCAAGACCACTCAAGCAAGCCTATTTATAGAAGATTTTGAGGCTTCTAATTGGCCAACATGATGAGGTAGTGGACGGAATTTTGCAGGAGAAATAAGGGAGGAAAAATCATTTTAGACAAAGTTGTATGAAATTAAGGAATTATGTCTCTTATGGTGACATTTTGGCATTTTGTTTTAGTGCAACTTTTGGCAATAATTCAGCTGCAGAATGGCATCAATAATTTCGTCCATTACAGCCCAAAGAAGTGAAATTTGTGTGTTCCATGCATTATTTAGGTGTAGGCAAGGTATTCATGTAATTTAGAGAATTTACGGTTAAGGGTTTAAGTGAATTAGTAAGCAATTTGGGTGTTTTTGAGCAATTTTGGGTTCTAATCAATCTAAATACATAATTTTGACTCTAGATTAATATTTAGAATTTAATAAGCTTTAATTTGAGCCTAATATTGCTTAGGTTTGATATCTAATCAAAAATCCCGAAATTCGCAAAAGTGACCAAAAACAGGGGCAAAATCATACTTTCACTTAAAAACTGCCCGAGGCCACCCGAGCTTAACCAATGGTTAATCATGACTTAAAAACACATTTTAAAATATTTTAGTGAAGTTCGGGCTCAGTCGGCACGCACATCGGAGTTACAACAGCCGCAGGGGCGTGTTGGTCATTTCGCGCGTCGGAACTCAAAATTGAGATCCTTCTGCTCTATTAACACACATAACACAAACAATCCCTTATTATCCTCAAAATATCCCCTTGAGAATAGGTAGGGCCCACGATCCTCATTTTCTGAGTAAAATAACTTCAGGGGCATTTTGGTCATTTTATACGTACAGAAATTCGGGATTTGCGACTCTCGCATGAATCGTTCCTAACCTCTCTTCTAATGTTATATTCCTTTATTGAGGATTGTTCGGCCTCAAATCTTATGTAATAATTACCTACGGTAATTCGGTAATTGATTAATTTCTAATGACAGTAAAAATTACAGTAAAAATTGGGGCGTTACAAGCCACACTTCGGTTTCCCTGTGTTAGCAATAGAAATTCTACTTCCTTTGCCTTCTTTACTGGGTCTGGAAAATACTTCTTATAGAATGTAGCACAGAAAACCTCCCACGTAACCTGCGTTTCAGTATTTTCAAGCAAACCCTTGGCACCTTTCCACCAAGCGGCAGCCTCTCCTTTCAACATATAAGTGGAGAATGCCACTTTTTGTTCATCTGAGCATTCTACTACTGAGAAAACTTTCTCCATTTCTTGAATCCATCCATCAGCTATTTCAGGGTTAGTTGTCCCTTTGAATTCTGGGGGTCCAGCCCTCTTGAATTCTGAGAATTTTCCATGTTCTTGGTTTCCAACCGACTCCTCTGACCTCCTATTCATTTGTTCCATCATCACTGTTGCTTGTGCTTGCATAGCCCTAGCCATCTCCTGGAGTGCATTTGCCAGTTCATCACGATTTCCCCTATCACGTGTCCCGTGTGTACGTCTGTTTCCTGCCATTAGTTCCTAGACACACCAAACAACAGTCATCGAGTTGATCAGGCTCAATACTATAGCTAAGCATGGTAGCAACTATGGCAGTATCACAAGACGATCATGCATTTCTAAATCCTATATCTTATCATATAGATAAGGTTAATAGCATGATAGAAGCAAAGTCAGTCCATTCCCCAGGCTTAAACAGGATGAACTGCTCTGATACCATAATGTAACACCCTAATAGACCCGGACTCTATTAGCTGTTACCTATATTCTTTAATCAATTTTATTTTTAAATTAATGATAAGAAGATAGGGGTAATTTTTTTTACACAAATCTACTTTTAAAAATTAAGCCTGAAATGTGAATGATATGTGTGCCATAGTTCCGATTTAATATAATTTCTAACATTGAAGTTTACTGAGCAGTAATATCATTGTTACCAACATGAGTTTACATAGTAGCACCTACACGAGTAAATACATTACTGGCTTTTGATACATCTCATAAAATAGTACATAGAAGAAAATACAAAGATACGAATAGCAACAATCGAAAAGTAAAAATCTCTAGCATAGATTACTACAGAGGTGGTGGTAGTGGTTCTTAACCTATCAGATGTCTAATCTGAGGCTAGGCTAGTAGTGGTCTTTCTCCCTAGCTCCCCAGGACTGCGTGCATCTTTACTCAGCGAAGCGAGACTTTCCCCTTCTCGAATAGTTGGGATCCATCAGTATCTGGTGGTGACAACGGAAACATACATAGGAGTGAGAAATGCTGGATTTCTCAGTAGGAATTTCAACTTGGTAACGATCGTGTCATCATTGTCACTCCAGCTACCTCGGGTTTGTTTACAAAGTGATGGACAGTAAAGGTTCATTTATCAAGATTTTCGTAAACGTGATTAGCCGAGGTAGAGTTACTTTTAAACTATTCTTATTAGCAGAGTCATACATATCTAACTTAACTCATCAATTACAAGTCAACACATCACTTAATGATTTCATGCATCCTTTTTGTAATCATACAAGCATTTCTACTAGTAGTATTCATGCATGACACTTTATCCTCTTTTATTGACATGTCTCATAATTACTCACGGGATGAATACATCAATGCCTTAGACCACCCTAAAAGGGTAATGAGCTCATACCGTGGCCGTCGCCATAACCTTTTGGTTTTCTTTCCATTGCCGTGATCTCAACGGTTTAGGGGGTTAAGCCGTGAGCTTAGCTCAAGTCCACTTTTCCAGACTATCATTGCTACTTTTTCAGGCTTTACTTTTATTCTCATTGAGTGAAAAATAATCATGCAATCATAAATAAATCATGGTACAATCAATCATCCATTCTTATCATTTCATAACTCATCAATATATATATTCATAATACTATATATCAGCTTGGATATCATAGAAACATTTCATACACAATCTTATATCAAATAGTAGACATTTCATACTAAGTCTCATGGTAAAAATAGTATTCATGTTAAGCAGGTATTTAGCGGATAGACTTATATAAGATCTTATATAGATTCTCTTAGTCTTCTTTGTACACTTAATTTTTAGTAATACATTAATGCACTTTAAAATATTATTAAATATTCTTTACATATTTTAAAGCTCCCCTATGACTTTTATATATATATATATTTCCTCTTGAAGATTATTACTACTTAAATATTTAAGTTTTCTTGCAAGACTTGAATCTTCTATTTCAATTTCTAACATCTTTTAGGAGAAAAATTTGTAGCTCTCTATATACTTGTTATCTCAGCCTAGAAAAGGTAGTTTTAGATTCCTAATTCATTAAGTTTTAGTGTAATTCAACTGTAATCCGTGCACAGGAGGGTTCCCAGGAAAGAGAGGTGGGTCACAATGGACACGCTTAAATACCAAGTCTTTCCTTAGCCAGAACCGTTCCAAACTACACTCTCACAGCGCAGTGTCCTTAAAATTTATTTCTCATTCTATATTTACGTGGTGCAAAGCATTATGTATAACATACATATATGTGTTTCTCTATGTGTTAGCTTTCCTAAGGAGTTGAAATCAGTCCATTTGGATTTTTATATAGTGAGTTACACTTATTTTACTATGCAAGGTCATATGTAGAGTTTCAGTTTTTGGCTTAGCTTTGAAAATTTATATCTTGAGCTAGAGAACTCCGTTTTGGGTGATTCTTTTGGAGAGTCTTCTATAATGAGTCTAGTTTATGATAAAAATGTTTTTATTTCGGGATACTTCATATTTTATGATCATTACATTCCGAAGTGCCTGCTACCAGAATCAACCAGAAATTCCAGCACCTACCATTTTTATGTCTTTAGTAATTTTTATTAAAAAAAAATCAAGTTTCTCATACTATCTTTTTATGTTATATTTGAGTATGATAACATCATAGAAGTGCTAAGAACATAATAGAATATATTGTGCTATCTAAAAATATATTTTACAAATAATCATTCAAAACTTTTGACAATAACTCAAGGTTGAGGCATTCTATCCATGGTTAGAAGCCAATAATGATTGAACAAATAAAGAAGAAACTCCTACCTCTTGTGTAGGGTCTAAAAAAGAGTCCTTCTCTTCTTTCTTGAGCTTATGCAAGAGTCCTTGGAGTGGATGGACCCTCCTTGAATCTTGACTCTAGAACTTGAGTGCTTAAGAAAATATT
Organism: Dalbergia cochinchinensis; assembly: GCA_031216125.1. Lineage (NCBI taxonomy): Eukaryota > Viridiplantae > Streptophyta > Magnoliopsida > Fabales > Fabaceae > Dalbergia > Dalbergia cochinchinensis. The sequence continues at coordinate 31,273,094 of CM062371.1, forward strand.
TCTCACCAGAGTTAAAGATTGTAACTCTTATGAGAGCTAGTGAAGGTTTGAGTTTAGAATTTAATTGTTTAAATAAGGTTTAGAGGATTAAGAGAAATCTTTGAAGAGGAGAACATAAGAAGAATGGTAGAAAAAAAATAAGAAAGAAAGAGCACTTAGGGAGTTTCTAAGGCTTGGAAACTAGTAAAAGTGTATGTATTTTACAAGAGCTAGAGAATATATCTCTTGCAAAGCATGGTAAGGCCTCTTTGTGTTTTGGAAATGTAAGGAATGGAAAAGAGTTTGAAGAGTATTTATAGTGGAAGGATCAAGACAAGAAACATTTAGAGAATTAATTCTTGGAGCATGATTTATGGAAACATGTTGGCCAAACTTTGGATGAAAACACTCCATGTTTTATGCAAACATGTTGGCTTAATTTTGGGATGAAAATGCTCCATGTTTTATGCAAACATGTTCCATGTTTTATGCAAAAATGTTGTTAGTGGAAAATTTCTAACCTTTAATGTATGTATGCATCATAGATTTACATCATGTGATCTTATGCTTTAATGAGTGTTTTTAATTTAATTTTTTTTTTTAGCATGAGATTATCTATGTGCATGTATGTGATTAAGAATGGGTATGATGTATGTGGTTGAATTATTGTATTGTCATCTTAATTCAATGGCTTAGATTCATTCTTGCCTAAAGGCAAATCTAGGGATTTGTGCAATGGCATTGTTGTAATTGGCATTGTAGCAATTTCTTTAACTAAGACAAGGATACTTTTGTAATTATACAATGACAATGGTATTCTTGTAATTCTATTTACAGAGTAAGGGTATCTTTGTCATTTACTAATAAAGCAATGGTAGTTTGGTAATTTTCTTTACATAGCAAGGGTATTTTCGTTATTTCTATTAAATGATGGCATTTTTGTAATTCTTTGCATTTTTCTCTAGAAATACTTGAATATTCTAATAATATTTGTTATGTTTCATAAAGCTGGTCCAGGTTCTTTTGGTTTTTGCCCTATTTTATTTAATTACTAATTAGCATTAATCGATATTTATCTTATTTATGAATTTAGGGATGTTACAACTCTCATCATCAAGCTATCATGTTGGACCACCCAAGTTGGTTGGCCGAAATTTTAGAGAAAAAGGAAAGGAAAGGAACCGAAACTTAAGAGCAAAGAAGAACCATTTGAAACTCTAGGGACCATGATCTTGATGATGTATTAACACCAACATCATGGGTCCTCATCATTGAGTTCATGTAACCATTTTAAAACATCATCAAAGCTAAAGATTTCAAGGTTCAAGAAAGAAAGAACTATAAACATTTTTAACTCAAGAACAAAGTTCAAGCTTTAGAGGTTGTTCAAGTGATGAACATCATCATGAAACCCTCATCATCAAGCTCTCATTCCTTTGTTTTCAAAGGTTCATGGCCGAAAATGAAGAAGGAGGAGAAGAAGAAAAGAAGTTCCAAAAAGATTCAAGAGAAACCATGAACACATAACTAGATTAAGAACTTGAATGAAAGAAACTCTTGAAAGAAAATCCCTACCAAGTGATTTGGAGGTTGAGATGTGTGAAGAGGATGAAGAACTTGAAGAACTTGGACACTTGAACTTTGAGAGAAAAGAAAACTTTGAAGTGCTCTTTGAAAACTTACACTTAGCAAATGAACCCAAAATGATGCAAGTTCACCCAAGCATGCTATTTATAGAGAAATGAAACAAAATGAGAGGTGTTTAGGGAGGGAAGGCTTCGGCCATTACAGCACAAGAAGGAGAAAATATCTTCTCCAAGGTATGGTTCAAGGCATGGTGGAAAGCATGGCCAGGTATGGGTTCAAGTATGGGTGCAAGTATGGGTCAAGCATGGTTCTTTGAGTGAGAAACAAATCAACATGTGATGTAAATGGGGGAAGAGCTGGCCGAAACTTGCATCAGCCATGGGGAGGATTTCTTGCATTTTAATTGTGGTTTAGAGTTGTGTTTAGGTGTATCTTTGATTAGGATTAAAATTAGGAATTTGTAAGAAAGTGTTTGGGTGAGAAAATAGGTAATCAAGGTTGTCAAGACATGTTTAAGGAGTGGTCTTGCATCATTAGTGAGTTATAAATTCATTTTAGTTCATAAATAACTCTAGACACAATTCCATGATGTAAGGAATTGGAGAGAGAAAATACTTGGAATCTTGAGTTTTAAAAAGAGATTTAAATCTAATCTAAGCAATTTTAAATTCTAATTAATTTTAACAGCTTATTTTGACTCTAGATTAATTATGAAAATTAATTAATCTTCAATTAGAGCCTAATATTACTTAGGTTTGCTTAATTACATCATTAAGCTCAAAAACACTATTCCAGGGGCAAAATCATAATTTTGCACTAAAACTGCCCGGGACCACCTGGACTTAAACAGACGCTTTTAACCATGTAAAAACATTGTTTTAAACCCTCGGGGAAAGTTTTGGGCTCAAACGACACCTTTACCCGCATAAAATGCTATAGGAGTATTTTGGTCATTTTGACCTGAAACTCCAGAAAATGAGACTTTCGCCTCTGAGACCATTCAAGGGCCATCCAAATCCCCTTCAAACATTGAGTTTGCCCTTCGAGGATTGCCGGGCCTACCATCCTCGAATTCCGGGCAGAAAATGACCTCAGGGGCATTTTGGTCTTTTTCCTCTCAGACTGAAAATTGGGGCGTTACAGCATACAGAGGAGTTATATTAGAGAATTGAGCAGTTAGAGAGTTAAGAACATTGTGATGATGATGGAGGTAGAAGGAGGATTGATGGAAGAAGGAGAAAAGATAATGATGGTAATGTTAAAGAGGAGCGAATTGAAGAAGTGAAACTTGAGTGGGAGATGAAAATTGAGCAGTTATTCTCATGTCACAATTACAATGAAGAGAAGAAAGTAAAGGTAGCAGCTATGGAGTTCACAAAATATGCTCTTATTCGATGGAACCAATTGCCAAAGGAGCAACATAGATATGAAGAACCTTTGGTGGATACTTGGGTTGAAATGAAGAGGTTGATCAGAAAAAGATTTATCCTTTCTTATTATCATAGGGACCGTCATAACAAGCTCCAAAGACTCACACAAGGTAGTAGGAGTATTGATGAATATTACAAGGAGATGGAGGTGTCTTTGATTAGAGCCAATGTGAATGAGGATAGGGAGACTACTATGGTACGTTTTCTGAATAGGCTGAATAATGACATTAGAGATGTGGTTGAGCTACAAAATTATGTAGAGTTGGAAGTGTAACACCCTAATAGACCCGGACTCTATTAGCTGTTACCTATATTCTTTAATCAATTTTATTTTTAAATTAATGATAAGAAGATAGAGGTAATTTTTTTTTTTTTATACAAATCTACTTTTAAAAATTAAGCCTGAAATGTGAATAATATGTGCGCCATAGTTCCGATTTAATATAACTTCTAACATTGAAGTTTACTGAGCAGTAATATCATTGTTACCAACATGAGTTTACATAGTAGCACCTACACGAGTAAATACATTACTGGCTTTTGATACATCTCATAAAATAGTACATAGAAGAAAATACAGCATACGAATAGCAACAGTGGAAAAGTAAAAATCTCTAGCATAGATTACTACAGAGGTGGTGGTAGTGGTTCTTAACCTATCAGATGTCTAATCTGAGGCTAGGCTAGTAGTGGTCTTTCTCCCTAGCTCCCCAGACTCCGTGCATCTTTACTCAGGGAAGCGAGACTTCCCCCTTCTCGAATAGTTGGGATCCATCAGTATCTGGTGGTGACAACGGAAACATACATAGGAGTGAGAAATGCTGGATTTCTCAGTAGGAATTTCAACTTGGTATCGATCGTGTCATCATTGTCACTCCAGCTACCTCGGGTTTGTTTACAAAGTGATGGACAGGTAAAGGTTCATTTATCAAGATTTTCGTAAACGTGATTAGCCGAGGTAGAGTTACTTTTAAACTATTCTTATTAGCAGAGTCATACATATCTAACTTAACTCATCAATTACAAGTCAACACATCACTTAATGATTTCATGCATCCTTTTTGTAATCATACAAGCATTTCTACTAGTAGTATTCATGCATGACACTTTATCCTCTTTTATTGACATGTCTCATAATTACTCACGGGATGAATACATCAATGCCTTAGACCACCCTAAAAGTGTAATGAGCTCATACCGTGGCCGTCGCCATAACCTTTTGGTTTTCTTTCCGTTGCCGTGATCTCAACGGTTTAGGGGGTTAAGCCGTGAGCTTAGCTCAAGTCCACTTTTCAAGACTATCATTGCTACTTTTTCAGGCTTTACTTTTATTCTCATTGAGTGAAAAATAATCATGCAATCATAAATAAATCATGGTACAATCAATCATCCATTCTTATCATTTCATAACTCATCAATATATATTCATAATACTATATATCAGCTTGGATATCATAGAAACATTTCATACACAATCTTATATCAAATAGTAGACATTTCATACTAAGTCTCATGGTAAAAATAGTATTCATGTTAAGCAGGTATTTAGCGGATAGACTTATATAAGATCTTATATAGATTCTCTTAGTCTTCTTTGTACACTTAATTTTTAGTAATACATTAATGCACTTTAAAATATTATTAAATATTCTTTACATATTTTAAAGCTCCCCTATGACTTTTATATATATATATTTCCTCTTGATGATTATTACTACTTAAATATTTAAGTTTTCTTGCAAGACTTGAATCTTCTATTTCAATTTCTAACATCTTTTAGGAGAAAAATTTGTAGCTCTCTATATACTTGTTATCTCAGCCTAGAAAAGGTAGTTTTAGATTCCTAATTCATTAAGTTTTAGTTTAATTCAACTGTAATCCGTGCACAGGAGGGTTCCCAGGAAAGAGAGGTGGGTCACAATGGACACGCTTAAATACCAAGTCTTTCCTTAGCGTAACTGCTCCAAACTACACTCTCACTGTGTGAGTGTCCTTAAAATTTATTTCTCATTCTATATTTACGTGGTGCAAAGCATTATGTATAACATACATATATGTGTTTCTCTATGTGTTAGCTTTCCTAAGGAGTTGAAATCAGTCCATTTGGATTTTTATATAGTGAGTTACACTTATTTTACTACTGCAAGGTCGTATGTAGAGTTTCAGTTTTTGGCTTAGCTTTGAAAATTTATATCTTGAGCTAGAGAACTCCGTTTTGGGTGATTCTTTTGGAGAGTCCTCTATAATGAGTCTAGTTTATGATAAAAATCTCGTTATTTCGGGGTACTTCATATTTTATGATCATTACATTCGGAAGTGCCTGCTGCCAGAATCAACCAGAAATTCCAGCACCTACCATTTTTATGTCTTTAGTAATTTTTATTAAAAATCAAGTTTCACATACTATCTTTTTATGTTATATTTGAGTATGATAACATCATAGAAGTGCTAAGAACATAATAGAATATATTGTGCTATCTAAAAATATATTTTACAAATAATCATTCAAAACTTTTGACAATAACTCAAGGTTGAGGCATTCTATCCATGGTTAGAAGCCAATAATGATTGAACAAATAAAGAAGAAACTCCTACCTCTTATGTAGGGTCTAAAAAAGAGTCCTTCTCTTCTTTCTTGAGCTTATGCAAGAGTCCTTGGAGTGGATTACCCTCCTTGAATCTTGACTCTAGAACTTGAGTGCTTAAGAAAATATTTCTCACCAGAGTTAAAGATTGTAACTCTTATGAGAGCTAGTGAAGGTTTGAGTTTAGAATTTAAGTGTTTAAATAAGGTTTAGAGGATTAAGAGAAATCTTTGAAGAGGAGAACATAAGAAGAATGGTAGAAAAAAAAATAAGAAAGAAAGAGCACTTAGAGAGTTTCTAAGGCTTGGAAACTAGTAAAAGTGTATGTATTTTACAAGAGCTAGAGAATGTATCTCTTGCAAAGCATGGTAAGGCCTCTTTGTGTTTTGGAAATGTAAGGAATGGAAAAGAGTTTGAAGAGTATTTATAGTGGAAGGATCAAGACAAGAAACATTTAGAGAATTAATTCTTGGAGCATGATTTATGGAAACATGTTGGCCAAACTTTGGATGAAAACACTCCATGTTTTATGCAAACATGTTAGCTTAATTTTGGGATGAAAATGCTCCATGTTTTATGCAAACATGTTCCATGTTTTATGCAAAAATGTTGTTAGTGGAAAATTTCTAACCTTTAATGTATGTATGCATCATAGATTTACATCATGTGATCTTATGCTTTAATAAGTGTTTTTAATTTTTTTTTTTAGCATGAGATTATCTATGTGCATGTATGTGATTAAGAATGGGTATGATGTATGTGGTTGAATTATTGTATTGTCATCTTAATTCAATGGCTTAGATTCATTCTTGCCTAAAGGCAAATCTAGGGATTTGTGCAATGACATTGTTGTAATTGGCATTGTAGTAATTTCTTTAACTAAGACAAGGATACTTTTGTAATTATACAATGACAATGGTATTTTTGTAATTCTATTTACAGAGTAAGGGTATCTTTGTCATTTACTAATAAAGCAAGGGTAGTTTGGTAATTTCCTTTACATAGCAAGGGTATTTTCGTTATTTCTATTAAATGATGGCATTTTTGTAATTCTTTGCATTTTTCTCTAGAAATACTTGAATATTCTAATAATATTTGTTATGTTTCATAAAGCTGGTCCAGGTTCTCTTGGTTTTTGCCCTATTTTATCTAATTGCTAATTAGCATTAATCGATATTTATCTTATTTATGAATTTAGGGATGTTACAGGAAGACTTGGTACATCAAGCTACCAAAGTAGAGCAGCAACTCAAAAGAAACAGTACCATGAGGAGGAGTTCTTCTAATTTCAATTCTTCAAGAAGGAGGGAGGTACTTCTTCTAACAATACCACGGTTTCACCTCAAAAGACTCGATTCAAGTCTAATGAGACCCAAAAAAAAAATAAGGAGTAGTGAGATAAAATGCTTCAAGTGTTTGGGAGAGGTCACATAGCTTTGGAGTGTCCAACCAAGAAAACTATGTTGCTTAGGGAAGATGGAGAAACTACTAGTGAGTCTTCAGCTAGTAAAGCCGAGGAAAAGGAAGAGGTAGATGAAGAGATCATTGTGGAGGCCCAAGAAAGAGATTTATTGATGATTAAGAGGTTGCTTGGAAGTCAAATGCACTTGATGATTCCCAAAGAGAGAACATCTTTCAATCAATAAGAAACTATGTTCTTTAATTGTGGATAGAAAGAGCTGCACCAATGTGGCTAGCTCTAGATTAGTGTCCAAATTAAATTTGAAGACCAAGCTACATCCTTGGCCATACAAACTCCAATGGGTTTGTGAAAATGGAGAGATGAAAGTGAGCAAGCAAGTGGAGCTGCACATTTCCATGGGACAACACAATGAGAAGGTGATATGTGATGTGATTCCAATGGAGGCAAGCCATATTCTCTTTGAGAGGCCGTGGCAATATGACACCAAAGCTGTTCATGATGGGTTCACAAATAAGATTTTATTCATGCACATTGGGTGGAAAATTGTACTGAAACCTTTATCTCTTAGAGAGATGTGTGAAGATCAAATAAAAATGAGAGAAAAGAGAGTGCAAGAGAGAAAAGAGATGAGTAACACACAAAAGAGTGAAACACTTGATAAAAAATAGAGTGGAAAGAAAAAGAGTGAAACACTTGAGAGCAAACAGAGTTGTTTAGTAAAAGAAAATGAGGTGAATAAGCTGCTGCTTGCCAACAAGTGACTTTATTTGCTTTATTGCAAGAAAAATGTTTTAACTGCTGATAACTCTAATAAAATTGTTGTCCCTGCTAGTGTTAAGTTTCTTTTGCAGGAATACAAGGACATGTTTCCAAAGGAGGCTCTAAGTGGATTGCCACCTTTGAGAGGGATTGAGCATCACATTGATCTCATCCCTGGTACACCTTTACCCAATTAGCTAACTTATAGGAGCAATCCTCAAGAGACCAAAGAAATAAAAGCTAGATGAGGAGTTGATGACAAAAGGTTGGGTGCGAGAAAGCTTGAGTTTGTGTGCTATCCTAGTGATTCTGGTGCCTAAAAAGGATGAGATTTGGAGGATGTGCAGTGACTGTAGAGCAATCAACAACATCACAATCAAATACTGACACCCTATTCCCAGGTAAGATGACCTTCTTGATGAACTATATGGTGCCTGTTATTTTTCTAAATTTGATTTAAAAAGTGAGTATCATCAGATTAGGATAAGGGAAAGGGTGAGTGGAAAACGGCCTTTCGAACTAAGTATGGTTTGTATGAGTGGCTGGTTATGCCTTTCGGGCTAACTACTGCCCCAAGCACTTTTATGAGATTAATGAACTATGTCTTAAGAGATTTTATTGGCAAGTTTGTTGTTGTTTACTTTGATGACATTTTGATCTATAGCACTAGTTTTGACTTGCATATTGAACATTTGAGAGTTGTCATGCATGTGCTTAGAAAAGAAAAATTGTACGCTAATCTTGAGAAATGCACTTTTTACACCGATCGTGTATTGTTCTTAGGTTTGTTGTGAGTGCAAAAGTAGTGCAAGTTGATGAGGAAAAGGTTAAGGCCATTCAAGAGTGGCCTACACATCTAAGAATGTGAGTGAAGTGAGAAGTTTTCATGGCTTAGCTAATTTCTATAGGAGGTTTGTTAGGGACTTTAGCACCTTGGTTGCGCCTCTTAATAAGATAGTTAAAAAGCATGCGGTTTTTGTAACGCCCCGATTTTCGCTAAACTTTCATAATGACCAAATTGCCCCTGAGGTCATTTTTACCCGAAACACGGGGACGGCCGGCTTTGGCCATCCTCATAGGGTTCATATGTTATATGAAGGGGATTGTATGAGCATGAGTGCCTAACAAAGCGGGAAAACCTCATTTCTGAGATTTCTGTGCGTAAATGACCAAAATACCCCCGTAACAGAATTAAGGCAGTATTAAGTTCCGTTTTGACCCGGACTTTGTTCTGAGGTTCAAAACCATGATTTTAAGGCATAAACTATGTTGGTTTAAGTCCCGGAGATCCCGGGCAACTTTTGGTAAAAATTACGGTTTTGGCCCTCAAGATATTGCATTTTCGGCTTAATGAGCCGTTTAACTCCAAACCTAAGCAATATTAGGCTCTAATTAAAGGTTAATTAATTTCCATAATTAATCTAGAGCCAAAACCATCATTTAGAATTAATTGGAACCTAAAATTGCTTAGGGAAAATTCAAATCTCATCATAGTCTTATTCTTTAAAAAGGAAAAAGAATATGTGAATAGTGTCGAATAGTGTTTCCACTATTCACATCAACTTTTCTTTTTGAGACAAGTTGTCACACTCACATCACTAGTCCTAGAGGTGTAACACCCTAGTAATTAACCAGATACACCTAGGTTGAATCTGATTAATGACTAGACTTTACTCCTTGCTTTGGTTCTTTCTTCATAATTTGAAAATACTTAGTGAAATTACGAGCCATTTTTTTTTTAAAAACACATAATTGAAAACGTGAGCCGAGTACAACGTGAACGAGTAAGCGGGGTATAATAAGACGTTTAAGAATATATCACATCATATCACTTAGGCTCCATCATATAACATCCATAAGCACATTATAGCATATATTTACATACAATAACCTCACTCAAAGGGTAGGTTATGTTCATACATCATTATCTTATGCAAACCCATAAAAGAAAATATACTTAAGGAAATACATGCCCCTAAACTAGATAACTCCATAAGCCGGGAAGGTTATCCTAAAACTAGGGTGCATGATCACACATAAATCTACTAAGAACCTTCTATGGCCACTGTCTTGGAAATGGGGGAATAAATCCGATCCACTGATGAGCTCCCTCGGGAGAGGACACACGAGATGCACCAGGCTGGGGTCGCATGGACGGCCTTCTCGCTAACCTCTGAACAACTGTTTCCTCACTACCCTCTCTTCCACGTGTGGGAGTAGGAGCAGAGCTCTCAGAATATACATGAGTAGGAGTGTCCTCTGAAGGATCAGTTTCAGAATACCTCGTCTCGGAAACATACTCTGGAAATCCATGGACAGCAGATGAAGCGGGATAAGAACGTAACATCCTTTCATCAAGTGGACGTGCATGGTCGAAAACCATTTCATCGCCATAGGGAGAAGTAGGAGAAAACCGATAACTAGGGACAGGATGTGCAAATGGACGACCTATGTAAATAAAAACACGAACTGCGCACCTCTCTTCAAAATGATACGAGCGATGCACCGGATCATAGTGGAATTCCCAAGTAGGGGTATCAATGAACAGGACGAATGTCGCCATTTGAATCTGGAGACAATGACGGAAATAAAGAAAAGGGAGTGAGAATCTTGCTAAAGAATTCTCAGTAGGGTACCTCCTTCTATAGTGTCATCATCAAAGTCCCCAGGAACCTCGGGATTATTCTAAAATAGTGAGCATGCAAAGATTCATTTTAAGTTCGGACAAATACTTAACCGAGGTTCGTCAATTTTTAATTATGCGTCTTATAATGCATCTTATTCTTAACATGTCATATTTACAATGAACATTTCCTTTATCATTACATCATATTCCTCATCATCATTATCAAAATAACATGCATAAAAGAACGTCATTTAATATTAGCTACACATGGACACAGTGCACATATTTCATTTCTTTAGTGCCTTTGGTGACTTAAAATCTTATCATCATCATTATTTTCCTTGGGCCACCCTATACTCCACCCTTTTGGGAGTAATTTAGGTTATGAGCTCATACTTTACTAGTCGTCACTAGCATATACTTATCCCTTTTGATAAGCTAAAGTCCCGACTCTACCCTTTTGAGAGAAGCGGGTTAGGGGCTAAAATCACCTTTTCACCACCTATAGTCTGATGGTTCCAAAGGATCATTTTCTTATAAGTTTAAGTCACCATTAAATCTTTGCATGTTATATCATAATACAATTCATAAACATCATAACATTTTCTCATTTATAGTCTTAAGCTAGAATAATATATATCAACTGTAATCATGCATATGGGAGATTCCCAGAAAAGAGAGGGGGGTGATAAGGGACACGGTTAAATACCATGTTTTGGCTTAAGCAGAACCTTTCCAAATTACACTTTTACAATGATACACTTTCTTCTAGCAACAAAGGTAAATTTTACATAATAAAGAACATTTCATGTACAAGCATTCTCATTATTTGCAACAGCAACTATAACATGCAAGCCAGGAAATCATTCAATGATATCAAGTACTTAATAAGCATCCAATCCTTACATAGAATTATCAATTATAGAACTAATTAGTTACTAAACCAATTATGAATCATTCTCTTAACAATAAACCATAATTATCACAACTTCAATCATATCAAATCATTATCACACATTGATACTAAACTCAGATCAGTGGCCGAATCATGAACCTCATGCAATTACATAGAATCATATTTTAAGTGCATATAAAATACTAGTTCCCGTAAAATCCTTGCAAAGCCTTAAAACTCATTTAGAAACTAGTTCTTTTGTCAAATTTGGGAGGATCTTCACAATTAAAATTCTCACTTAAGATAAAAGGAATAAGTCTTGAGCTTTAGAGATTTAGGTGACATCTTAGAATTATAAACATGCTATGCAACCTTATTTTAATCTTATCTTTATAAGGTGATTGCTTGGAATTATAAACATGATATGCAATTCCATTTCTTTATCTTTAAGATTTAAGGTGATGACTTGAAAATTAAACATGATGCAAGAACTTGAAATATAAACATGATACAAGAAACTGGAGCGGCGGTAGTCCGCACAGGACCAGTAGAGGGAGAAGAGAATATTAAGAAACCGGAGCGGCGGTAGTCCACACAGGACGATAGAGGAGAAGAGAATATTATTATTACATCTTTTTAAGCTCCAATCTCAAGACTTTTTAAAGAATAAATTCTTTAACTCCAATAATCATATTTCTTTGCTTGTGATACATGGGCAAGTCTTTGAGCTCTAGGATCTTTAGGTGATGGCATAAAATAAACATGCCATGCATTGATTCTTTTAGCCATTATAAAATATAGTGAGAGCATAAATTAAATATGAGATGCAACCTCTTTATTATCTTGAAAGATTAAGTGATGACTTGAAACATAAACATGAAATACAAGCTTGGAATTTAAACATGAGAAATGCAAGTTCATTTATTCATTCTTGAAAATTTAGTGATGACATAGAAGGTAAACATGGTTATGCAAAGCATAAACTTAATCATGGATGCAAATTCATTTTGTTTCTTTACTAGAGCTCCTTCAAGACTTTAAAAGAATTATAAATTCAACCCAATACATATCTTAACAAGAAATAAAACATAAAAGGAAAAAATACATCTTTCAAGTTCTAAACTAAAAATCTTTGTTTTAGCATCATAAAGCATTATTCTTTAAGGTTTTGCATCAAGTGGAATTTTCAAGCTTTAGAGGCCTAACTTGTGATGGATTTACAACCTACCCTCAAGGTCCTCATCATCAAGCCATCATCTTAGTTCCACCTAGGCCATATGGTTGAATTGGTTAAAGAAAAATTGAAGAGGAAAACCAAAATGAAAAGCTAAGGCAAGTTCATAATTTCATCATTTTGAGCTAAAAACACAACTCCTCAAAGCATAGAAATAAATTTAGAAACTACTCCCTACCTAATCTGAGTTGAAGAAGAGGAAGAGAACTTGGTTTCTTGAAGTGAAATGAAACAAAATCTCTTTGAAAAATTGAAGAAAGAATTCAGCCAAAGAGGAGGAAGAAAGAAAGTTTTTGGTGCTCCTAAAAACTAGTTATGAACCAAGCATTCCAAGACCACTCAAGCAAGCCTATTTATAGAAGATTTTGAGGCTTCTAATTGGCCAAAATGATGAGGTAGTGGACGGAATTTTGCAGGAGAAATAAGGGAGGAAAAATCATTTTAGACAAAGTTGTATGAAATTAAGGAATTATGTCTCTTATGGTGACATTTTGGCATTTTTTTTTAGTGCAACTTTTGGCAATAATTCAGCTGCATAATGGCATCAATAATTTCGTCCATTACAGCCCAAAGAAGTGAAATTTGTGTGTTCCATGCATTATTTAGGTGTAGGCAAGGTATTCATGTAATTTAGAGAATTTACGGTTAAGGGTTTAAGTGAATTAGTAAGCAATTTGGGTGTTTTTGAGCAATTTTGGGTTCTAATCAATCTAAATACATAATTTTGACTCTAGATTAATATTTAGAATTTAATAAGCTTTAATTTGAGCCTAATATTACTTAGGTTTCGGTATACGAATCAAAAATCCCGAAATTCGCAAAACTGCCCAAAAACAGGGGCAAAATCATACTTTCACTTAAAAACTGCCCGAGGCCACCCGAGCTTAACCAATGGTTAATCATGGCTTAAAAACACATTTTAAAACATTTTAGTGAGGTTCGGGCTCAGTCGGCACGCACATTTATCGGAGTTAAAAGCGACCATAGGCGTTTTGGTCATTTCGCGCGTCGGAACTCAAAATTGAGATCCTTCTGCTTTATTAACACACATAACACAAACAATCCCTTATTATCCTCAAAATATCCCCTTGAGAATAGGTGGGGCCCACGATCCTCATTTTCTGAGTAAAATAACTTCAGGGGCATTTTGGTCATTTTATACGTCTGAAATTCGGATTTGCGACTCTCGCATGAATCGTTCCTAACCTCTCTTCTAATGTTATATTCCTTTATTGAGGATTGTTCGGCCTCAAATCTTATGTAATAATTACCTACGGTAATTCGGTAATTGAGTAATTTCTAATGACAGTAAAAATTACAGTAAAAATTGGGGCGTTACAAGAGGTGTTGACTCTCTAATCCTTCTAGACCACCTCTAAACCTAGGGATTTATGGTTTTAATTAACCTATTAGTGCACCTAAGTACCTACTTAGCAATTTTTAATCCTAAGCCTAATCTATGTCACACCAAAACACACTTCTAGAACATGGTTTAAGGAGATATTTCTCCTCCCCAAGGCTGCCAAGAATGGCACCATTTTCTCTAGAAATCATCAAAAAAAATTAGTCTATGTGTTCAAGCTATCTTGTGACATGTGTCTTGAACACTTTCAATCAATGATCAACTTTCAAGAAAAATTGTCACTCAAGACTCAAAGAATATTTTATATGGTCAATCAAGGCTTTCAATTCATTTCTAAAATGAAAATAATTATGTCTTTCAAATTCAAAAAGAATGATTTGTTTTTGTGGTCATTCAAGCTTTCTATCAAACTTTTTCAAGACAACATGTCTTACAACACATTACCTATGCCTTGGAATTTAAGTCTAGAAAATTTTCTCTTCTTTTTGGGCATGAGAAGCATGGTTTCTCTTCAGATTTTGCAGCCCAAAATTTTAAGTTTTTATGCATTTTTAAAGGTTGGAAAATAAGGTACATTCTAGCCATACTTTAGGATATGCATAGCTAGACTTTTCACCATGCTTTGAATGGCTTTACACCATGCTTTGAACAAGATTTTTCCTCCCTCATGTGGCTGAAAAGGTGGCCGAAATTCTCCCCCCAAAAGGCCTCCAATATTCAATTCATTTCACTTCTCTATAAATAGGTAGCTTAGGGAACTTGAAGCACCTTTGTTCATTTCACTAAAGCTTTGAGTTAGAGCACTTTGAGTTCCTTTCTCTCAAGTTCAAGAGCTCATCCTCTCCAACCTCTTCATCTTCTTCACTTCCTCTCAAATCTCAAACTCTAAGGTAGGGAGCTCTTTAAGAATGCTTTCTTTTACTTTCATGATCAATGTTTATCTTGTTTGAAAGTTGTGTTGTTAGCAAGTTTTTCTCTCAAACATTTTCGGTTTCTTCTTTTCTCTTCCCTTTCATTTTCGGCCTTAAGGCCATGGTAGTGAGAGCTTGATCATGAGTGCTCTCAAAGATGAAACCATGAGTTCATCTTAAAGTGAGGCCTCTAAAGCTTGAACCTTTCTTAAGAAAAAGTTCCATCCTTTCTCCTTTTTCTTTCATTTTCGGCCTCTAGACCAAAATGAGGAGAGCTTGATGATGAGTGCTCTTTTGAGATGACCATGTGTTCATCCTAATATGAGACCTCTAAAGCTTGAGTTTTGTTTGAGAAAAGTTTCATCTTTTTCATGTCTTGGTTAAGACAAGGCTATGTTTTTCATGAAAACTCTTTTGAGCTTTTGTTCCTTGATGTTTTCGGCCATGAAGGCTTAAAGAGCTTGGAAAAATGGTAGCTTTGTAATGAGCACTTCATGTTGGCCTTTGTCACATGATCAAACTCTAAAGTTTGAGTTTTTCCAAGAAAGGTTTCTCTTTTCAAGTCTTGGTCAAAGAATGAGTTATGTTTCTTTGATGCCTTGAAACTTTCCTTTTCTTTTTGTTAGTTTTCGGCCATGAAGGCCTCTTGAACTTGAAATATGAGGAGCTTGATGATGAGAGTTGTGTGATGATGTTTGTCACATGAACAACCTCTAAAGCTTGAGTTTTCTAAAAATAAGTTTATTATTTTCAAGTTTTGCTCAAGACATAGTTATGTTTCTCTTGGATCTTTGAAAACCCCATCTCTTTCCCTTGAGTATTCGGCCATGAAAGGCTTTGGGACTTAGAAAAATGGTAGCTTGATGATGAGGGCTTCATGTTGATGTATGTCACATGAACAAAGCTCTAGAGCATAGACTTGGTCCCTAGGCCAAGCATATTTCGGTTACTTTCTTCCATGTTGGTCATGAGTTTAGTTTTCTTTTCTTGTGAGGATGAGTTATGGGTTGAAACCTTGTTTCCCTTAAAGTCTTGCAAGAGCTCTAAACAAGATATAAAAGAAGTTGCATCATCGTTTACGTTTATGCTTCGCATTAGCACGTTTATTTCCTATGCCATCACTAAGACCCAAGATAATGAATGAACTTGCACAATGCACGTTTATGTTTCAAGCTTTGCATCTCATTTTATATTTCAAGTCATCACTAAACTCTAAGAATAAGAATGAAGATGCATTTCATCTTTACTTTGTGCTATCACTTTATTTTCTAAAGGACTATAAAATGAAATGCATAGCACGTTTATTTTATGTCACCACTTGAAACTTTAGAGCTCAAAGACTTGCCCATTTCATCTTAAGAAAATAATTTAATCAAGGAGATATCTCCTTGAACATCATTCGGCCATGTGGTGTAAATGGCTCTAGGATGAGTTTCATTTAACTACAAGGGCCCATAATGCATGTCTTAGAATTTTTCTAAGCTTTGATGCACTTAACCAAGGTTTTAAACATGTTTTTAAGTTTTAAATCCTTGCCAAGAGCAAGGCGAAATGGCTGCTGCCCTTGGTGTTCCATGATGAGTTTTGGCAAAATAAACTTTGATCTTACATAGTCTTGAAGTCCCAAAAAGGTTCCAAGAGAAACTAGCAAGTTATATGGTTGAAAGAAAGGTTTTTCTCATGATTTTATGCCTTAAGGATTTCGGTTCTGCCTTAGTAAATTCCAGCACCTTAAATTCTGTTTTGGGTGGTCTAAATATGTTGTAATACCTTGCCAAGTATGTGATAATTGTTCTAGACTCTTTAAAGCATTATTAGTGACTTTGTTTGCTTAATATGTGAATTCTAGAACTATAAAGAATGGCAAAATGAGTTTCTGCCCAGCCTTGATAAAATATTTAGAATCACATTAGATTATGTCTAGATGTGTGGGAGTGACTCATAATTGGCTTAGGTATTAATTATTGCACCATAGAAAAAGTCGGATGGGAGAAAGGGCTTAAAACGCATTTTCTAGAACACGTAATTCATCAAATATGAACAACTACATAAAGCTGTCCAACCATAATTAATTAGGCTTTAGAACCTAAAGGATTATGGTAATGAGGTTAATCAATCCCATAAATATACTAGAAAGTAATGGGAAAGTTTGAGGTTACCCGACTTAGGGATTTTTACCTTAAGGGATGATTATGCGCCTCTAAGTTTGATGATGAATTGATGTGTTAGCTCATGACGTGTATGGTGCCATGTTAACTATTATCCCTATGTGATAGCGTGTACTAACATGTTATTATTATTCTTTAAAAAGGACTTAAAGATGCCGAGGTAGTAATTATGTGTTATGCATTAATTATGTGGCATCTTAAAGAAACATGTTAAACTTAGGATGACTTAGAACATCAGAATGCAATCCTTTGAAACCACCGAGTTAAGGGTGGGGACAATGTGATTCTAGCCCCCTAAACCCGTACTTAAAGTCGGGAAGTTGACTTATCCAAATGGATAAAGTCTAGATGCTAGTGACGACTAGCGTGGTATGAGCTCATAACCTAGAGATTTCTCAAAAGGGAGAAATATTAGGGCGGCTGATTAAGTAAAGGTTCTTATGTCACCTAAGTAACTTGATTATATGATTTATGTTCCATGTACAGCTTATATGATTTATGTTCTACGTACCAAGATACATGATTTATGTCTATGATTTTAGTATATAGCCTATGTAACACAAGTGCCATGTTAAAAAGAACGGATTCTCGGAAAGTGAGATTTTTTTTGGAAAACTCATAATTGAACCTATGTATGTCCATTATTTTATAAATAACCCGAGATTCCTGGAGACGTATATGATGACACCTAGGATAGAAGGAAAACCCTACTGAGTTTCTTTAGTAAGAATCTCACTCCCTCTATCTTTTCCTTTCCATTACGTCTTCAGAGCGAGATGGCGACCTTCGTCCTATTCATTGACACGCCACGGTGGGAGATCCACCATGACCCGGAGCATGGGTCATTTCATTTTGAGGGCGGTGTCTTTGTGCGCATCTTCATGTTTTTAGGACGGCCATTCGCACACCCCTTGTACAGTTATCGCTTCTCCCCAGCATCCCCCTATGGTGACCTCGCGATCTTTGAGCATGCACGGCCACGACATGAGAGGAACCTGCGGACCCACTCTGCCGGTTCAGCGGACGCGCCGCAAAGACGTGCCATCATCGCAAAGACTCGAGAGGAGGACCCTTCAGAGGATTCCCCATGGACCATGAGGGCTCGCCCCACTCGCCTCGGCGACAGATAGGCGGCGAGGAGATCACTCGGCGTCGGAGGGCTTCTGCGGACCACGACCTCGGCGTGGGCGACACGATCGATCACAGGGCATGCTCGCACCGCCGAGCCCGCCGTGGATTGGCTACGTTCCTCCGTACCCGTGAGTCTGCTATGGAGATTGGAGGGTAGTCCTTAGTGGACACACGTCACATAGTATGGATGATACCTCTTTTGTGTTGAGGTTATCCACCTTAGGTTGCACATGGGTAGGGATGCTTCTTTCCAGTTCTTTTCCATGTATTCTGTTTTTCTGCCGTATTCATGTCACTATGTACTTGAAGAGTCCTGCCCCGTAGGGTAGGCATATTTTATCTATGAGGTATTTCAGTTATGATTGATGTTATGTTCGATGTTATGGTTTGGAGCCATTCGTATGTTATCGTTCCATATACTATGATACTGACTCGTAAAGTTACGCGCGGCTTCTATTTTAAGTAACGATTTCAAAAAAAAAGTTGGCTCGTATTTTCGTTAAGTCTATTTTCTCAAGAAGATGAACCATGCCAGTAAGTAACGACTAATATTTGGCCTAAGTACGTACTAGTAGTATTGGGTTGAATATTAGGGTGTTACAGTTTTCAAATGGGGAGAGAAACAAGAGCAAGCCTTTGCTGCCCTTAAGCATAGGCTAACCAATGCACTCATTCTTGCTTTGCCCAATTTTGCTAAATCTTCTGAACTTGAATGTGATGCATCAAATGTGGGCATTAGGGCTATTTTGATGCAAGAAAGCCATCAGATTGCTTATTTTAGTGAGAAGTTAAATGTGGCTACCCTAAATTATTCCACTTATGATAAGGAATTGTATGCCTTAGTGGGTGCTTTGAAAACTTGGCAGCATTATTTGTTCCCCAAAGAATTTGTAATTCATAATGACCATGAGTCCCTAAAATACTTGAAAGGACAAAGCAAGCTAAATAAAAGGCATGCCAAATTGGTTGAGATTTTAGAACAATTCCCATATGTTATTAAGCATAGAAAAGGGAAAAGGAACATAGTGGCTAATGCTTTATCTGTAACGCCCCAATTTTTACTGTAATTTTTACTGTCATTAGAAATTACTCAATTACCGAATTACCGTAGGTAATTATTACATAAGATTTGAGGCCGAACAATCCTCAATAAAGGAATATAACATTAGAAGAGAGGTTAGGATTGATTCATGCGAGAGTCGCAAATCCCGAATTTCTGTACGTATAAAATGACCAAAATGCCCCTGAAGTTATTTTACTCAGAAAATGAGGATCGTGGGCCCCACCTATTCTCAAGGGGATATTTTGAGGATAATAAGGGATTGTTTGTGTTATGTGTGTTAATAGAGCAGAAGGATCTCAATTTTGAGTTCCGACGAAATGACCAAAACGCCTCAAGGCTTATTTTAACTCCGATGTGCGTGCGACCGAGCCCGAACCTCACTAAAATGTTTTAAAATGTGTTTTTAAGCCATGATTAACCATTGGTTAAGCTCGGGTGGCCTCGGGCAATTTTTAAGTGAAAGTACGATTTTGCCCCTGTTTTTGGGCAGTTTTGCAAATTTCGGGATTTTTGATTCAGATATCACGAAACCTAAGCAATATTAGGCTCAAATTAAAGCTTATTAAATTCTAAATATTAATCTAGAGTCAAAATTATGTATTTAGATTGATTAGAACCCAAAATTGCTCAAAAACACCCAAATTGCTTACTAATTCACTTAAACCCTTAACCGTAAATTCTCTAAATTACATGAATACCTTGCCTACACCTAAATAATGCATGGAACACACAAATTTCACTTCTTTGGGCTGTAATGGACGAAATTATTGATGCCATTATGCAGCTGAATTATTGCCAAAAGTTGCACTAAAACAAAATGCCAAAATGTCACCATAAGAGACATAATTCCTTAATTTCATACAACTTTGTCTAAAATGATTTTTCCTCCCTTATTTCTCCTGCAAAATTCCGTCCACTACCTCATCATTTTGGCCAATTAGAAGCCTCAAAATCTTCTATAAATAGGCTTGCTTGAGTGGTCTTGGAATGCTTGGTTCATAACTAGTTTTTAGGAGCACCAAAAACTTTCTTTCTTCCTCCTCTTTGGCTGAATTCTTTCTTCAATTTTTCAAAGAGATTTTGTTTCATTTCACTTCAAGAAACCAAGTTCTCTTCCTCTTCTTCAACTCAGATTAGGTAGGGAGTAGTTTCTAAATTTATTTCTATGCTTTGAGGAGTTGTGTTTTTAGCTCAAAATGATGAAATTATGAACTTGCCTTAGCTTTTCATTTTGGTTTTCCTCTTCAATTTTTCTTTAACCAATTCAACCATATGGCCTAGGTGGAACTAAGATGATGGCTTGATGATGAGGACCTTGAGGGTGGGTTGTAAATCCATCACAAGTTAGGCCTCTAAAGCTTGAAAATTCCACTTGATGCAAAACCTTAAAAAATAATGCTTTATGATGCTAAAACAAAGATTTTTAGTTTAGAACTTGAAAGATGTATTTTTTTTTCCTTTTATGTTTTATTTCTTGTTAAGATATGTATTGGGTTGAATTTATAATTCTTTTAAAGTCTTGAAGGAGCTCTAGTAAAGAAACAAAATGAATTTGCATCCATGATTAAGTTTATGCTTTGCATAACCATGTTTACCTTCTATGTCATCACTAAATTTTCAAGAATGAATAAATGAACTTGCATTTCTCATGTTTAAATTCCAAGCTTGTATTTCATGTTTATGTTTCAAGTCATCGCTTAATCTTTCAAGATAATAAAGAGGTTGCATCTCATATTTAATTTATGCTCTCACTATATTTTATAATGGCTAAAAGAATCAACGCATGGCATGTTTATTTTATGCCATCACCTAAAGATCCTAGAGCTCAAAGACTTGCCCATGTATCACAAGCAAAGAAATATGATTATTGGAGTTAAAGAATTTATTCTTTAAAAAGTCTTGAGATTGGAGCTTAAAAAGATGTAATAATAATATTCTCTTCTCCCTCTCTGGTCTGGTCAATGCGGACTACACGCTCCGGTTTCTTAATATTCTCTTCTCCCTCTACTGGTCCTGTGCAGACTACCGCCGCTCCGGTTTCTTAATATTTTCTTCTCCCTCTACTGGTCCTATGCGGATTACCGCCGCTCCAGTTTCTTGTATCATGTTTATATTTCAAGTTCTTGCATCATGTTTAATTTTCAAGTCATCACCTTAAATCTTAAAGATAAAGAAATGGAATTGCATATCATGTTTATAATTCCAAGCTATCACCTTATAAAGATAAGATTAAAATAAGGTTGCATAGCATGTTTATAATTCTAAGATGTCACCTAAATCTCTAAAGCTCAAGACTTACTCCTTTTATCTTAAGTGAGAATTTTAATTGTGAAGATCCTCCCAAATTTGACAAGAGAACTAGTTTCTAAATGAGTTTTAAGGCTTTGCAAGGATTTTACGGGGAACTAGTATTTTATATGCACTTAAAATATGATTCTTTGTAATTGCATGAGGTTCATGATTCGGCCACTGATCTGAGTTTAGTATCAATGTGTGATAATGATGTGATATATTCTTAAACGTCTTATTATACCCCGCTTACTCGTTCACGTTGTACTCGGCTCACGTTTTCAATTATGTGTTTTAAAAAAAAAAATGGCTCGTAATTTCACTAAGTATTTTCAAATTATGAAGAAAGAACCAAAGCAAGGAGTAAAGTCTAGTCATTAATCAGATTCAACCTAGGTGTATCTGGTTAATTACTAGGGTGTTACATTATCTAGGAGGCATGCATTACTTTCTACTCTTGAAACTAAAATTTTTGGACTTGAGACTTTGAGAGAAATGTATTTGCATGATGCTGAATTTTTCGAGATATATGCTGCTTGTGAAAATGTGTCTCAAAATGGTTACTATAGGTACAAGGGATACTTGTTTAAAGAAAAAAGATTGTGTGTGCCTTAGAGTTCCATAAGATATTTGCTTGTGAAAGAGGCACATGAGGGAGGATTAATGGGACATTTTGGGGTGCATTTTGGACGTATTACATGAACATTTTTATTGGCCCCATATGAAATATGATGTGCATAAGTATTGTGAGCATTGCATTGTTTGTAAAAAGGCAAAATCAAAAGTGATGCCACATGGTTTATATACTCCTTTGCCTGTTCCTGATTTTTCTTGGATTAATATATTTATGGACTTTGTTTTGGGGCTTCCTAGAATAAGGAATGGCAAGGATTCTATTTTTGTGGTTGTGGATAGGTTTTCAAAAATGGCACATTTTATACCTTGCTGGTTGATGATGCTTGCCATGTAGCTGATTTATTTTTCAAGGAAGTGGTGAGACTCCATGGGCTGCCTAGGAGCATTGTAAGTGACAGGGACACTAAGTTCCTAAGTCTCTTTTGGAGAACATTGTGGGGTAAGCTTAGTATTAAATTACTTTTCTTTACTACTTGTCACCCACAAATTGATGGGCAAACTAAGGTAGTGAATAGGACTTTAGGCACTTTTCTTAAGACTGTTTTAAAGAAAAATCTTAAGTCTTGGAAAGAATGTTTGCCTCATATAGAATTTGCTTATAATAGGGCTGTCCATAGCACAACTAATTGTTCACCATTTGAAATTGTGTATGGATTTAATCCTATGACACCACTTGATTTATTGGTTATGCCTAATATTACTATTTTTAAGCATAAGGATGCACAGGCTAAGGTTGACTATGTGAGAAAGCTGCATGAGCGTGTGAAAGCTCAAATTGAGAAAAAAATTAAGACCTATGCCAAGCAAGCTAACAAGGGAAGAAAGAAAGTTGTATTTGAACTTGGAGATTGGGTTTGGCTGCACATGAGGAAAGAGAGGTTCCCTGAACAAAGGAGGTCTAAACTCTGACCTAGAGGGGATGGTCCTTTCCAAGTGTTAGAGAAGATCAATGACAATGCCTACAAAATTGATTTGCTTGGTGAGTATGGGGTAAGTGCTACCTTAATGTTGCCGACTTGTCCTTATTTGATGCAGGTAATAAGGAGCTAAATTCGAGGACAAATTCTCTTGAAGAAGGAGGGGATGATGTGATCATGGAAGATAAATTAGACTCGAGTAAGAAAAGGAAAGGAGGATATCCTTTGAAAAGACTTGGTGGACTGATGACTACATCCAAAACAAAGAGAGCTAAGGAACCTTTTGACCAAATGATTTCAAGTTTGCTAGAGGCAAAGCCCATTCAAGAAGATAAAGATCCAAAACTAGTCCATTGTGTTCACATAACTGACCAAGCTTAATTTGGGCTTGTTAATTTTAAGTTAATAATAATGTAACTGGGCTTTTTAATTTCATACAGCCATTACTTGTTAATTTCACATTTTTTTGAAGTTCAGGTTTTATTTTTTTAGGCTAAGTGTTACAGCCCACTTGCTGAACTTTAGTTTATAAACTTTGTAAACACCTTTGAAGGGGAACTTTTTGCCAATTGAAATCAAAAACCTTTTTGTAGTGAGATTTTCTCTCTGGTTCTTGCTTGGAACCCTAGGTCTTATCGAGAGTTTCCAATAGCTCTTGTGGTGATCACCCTTGACTTATCAATCATCCTTGATTGTGGCACCCTCCAACAATTTCCATTCCTCATCTCTTCCATCCTTTTTTTTTATTTTGTGATTATTTCTTCTCCTTGTTTTCAATTCTGATCAAATTAGAATAAAAAATCATATCATGTTTGATTTCACTTTAAAATTCCAAGTAGATGGCTCATGGAGATATGAAACACACATTTTTTATTGCAACATATGTTTCATATGACCACCATTCAACTTCTGTGGTTTGTTACCATATGGTATATGTTGCCAAAACAATGCAGAAGAAATCAAATTTCCAATGCCATAAGAGAAGAAAGAGAATGCGCACACGATGACATAATGAGACACCTTATGGGTAATGAAAGATGTTGCAATATAATTCGTATGGGTCCTAAAGTGTTTGTAGACTTGTGTGTCATATTACAAAGGGAAGGGGAAGGGGGCTTAGACCAACACAATAAGCAACAGTTGAAGAAAAAGTTGCAAAGTTTTTATATTTAATTGGTCATAATGTTAGAAATTGTGCAATCATGTTCTTCTTCCGATGATTGACTAAATAGTAAGTCATCATTTTCATAGTGTTTTAACCTCTTTGATACAATTAGAGAAAACATATTTAAAATAAAATGACGGCAAAAAAGTTACCCTGGAGATACCCAACAATCATAGGTTTTATCCATACTTTAAGGTAAATAATAATGTCAAATCTTAATATTAAACATTAGTTTTAATTACATAAGTTTTGACAAATGTATTGAAATACAGAATTGTGTTGGAGCGATTGATGGAACTCATGTGCATGTAAAAGTTCCCATTAGAGAGGCACCTAAGTTTCATGGTGGAAAAGATTATTCAACACAAATATTTGGCAGCATGTTCTTTTGATTTGAAATTCACCTAGTCCTACCTGGGTGGGAAGGAATTGCATCTAATTCTAGAATTCTAAAAGATGCAATAAAACGTCATGATCCTTTAAAGATTCCAGAAGGTACTATTTAGTCACAGTATGTACTTTACTCAATTAGCAATACTGAAACCGATAACATTATTTAATATTCTTAGAAAAGTTCTTTCTTGTTGATGCTGGATTTATGTTAAGAGGTGGATTGATTACACCATATAGGGGAGAACGATATCACTTGAAGGAGTACTCAAAATCCACCACGGAATGCCCGTGAACTATTCAACCATAGGCATTCGTCCTTGAGAAATGCAATTGCAAAAGCATTTGGGGTGTTGAAGAAATGATTTGCCATTATGAAAACTACAACAGAGCCAACTTGTGGCGTCAAGACACAAAAGAAAATCGTGATAGCTTGTTTTATTTTACATAACTTTTTGATGGGTGTAGATCCAGATGAAAACCTTCTAGTTGAAGTGGATCGTGAACTTACAAATCAAAATAGTTACCAAGAGCAACACAATGTTGAAAGGAATGAAAGTTTGGAAGCAGCTAGAGGAGAGTTTGTTAGAAATTCAATTGCTGCTGCTATGTGACTTGACTACTCATTTTGATATGACTTTTAATTTTATTAGTTGTTTAAATATTTGCTTGTTGGTTTTGCTAGTGACATGTGATTAGCTTTTTGTTATCTATTTTAATGTTTGTTTCTTTTTGCTATATTAAAAAGTTGTACTATCTTGACCTTTACTACTTTAAATAGAATTCATTTTGTGATGAGTTAGGTATGGCAAGGAGGAAAAGTCTACATATACCTATTGAGTTTAGTGTAACAAATGGTTCAAATGAGAAATTCACCTGGAATACTACTATGGAGGATGTTCTTGTTGATGCATATGTGCACCAACATAATATGGGGAATAGGCAAGGTGGCACTTTTACATCAATAGCACTTGATAATATTTTGAAGGAGATGAGAGAACACTTACTAGATAGACAATTTGACAAACAGAAGATAAAAGATCACATGAAATGTTTGAAGAACAAATTTACACATTGCTGTAACTTGTTTAAAAATGGCTTGAGTGGTTTTGGATGGAATCCAATTATGAAGGTGCGGATTGCTGAACTTGAGGTTTGGGAAAAATTGATTTAGGTACACTACTTTCTGTTTCAGTTTACTTGCTATTTTTTTATTGTTGTTTGTATATCGCTTAAATCTAATTAGCTTTTATTTCAAAACTTGTTCTATTTAAGGCAAAACCCGAAGCTGCTGTATGGAAGAATAAGCAGGTACCTTATTATGTCAAAATGCTCATACTTTATGGATAAGATAGGGCCACCGGAGAGTATGAAGAAACTGCATTTGAAATGAGGCAAAAAAACATCACTTGGGGTTGATTTTGAAACAATAATTGACATTGATCATCAACTCATATCCAAAAACAAAGTAACTCTAGAGGGCTTTGATGCATATAATAATGAACCTGAATATGAAGAATCTCCTGGAGTTCATTCTCAAAGTGCTTCTCAAGGCCCAACTTTGCCTAAAAACAAGAAGAGAAAGATGAAAGAAATGAACAATGACATGGGCGTGGAAGTATTTGCAAAACCATTGGACAATATTGTTGAATCATTTAGTGAAGTGCCACCAAACTCGTGTTATGACAAAGAATGAGGTTTGGACTCTTGTCAAAGGTTAGAGGTTGAGAAAGACATGATAAGCAAAGCTTACTATTTTCTAATATGTGACATTGATACACAAGGGCTTTGATTGGATGTCCTCTTAAGGAGCACAAATAGATGTTAATGTTTCTCATGTCTACCACTAATGGTCCATGCACCAACTAGTTTCTAACTTGGCCATAAAAACTTTAATATTGGCTCTGACATTTTTT
Source organism: Dalbergia cochinchinensis (assembly GCA_031216125.1). Classification (NCBI taxonomy): domain Eukaryota; kingdom Viridiplantae; phylum Streptophyta; class Magnoliopsida; order Fabales; family Fabaceae; genus Dalbergia; species Dalbergia cochinchinensis. Next base: position 31,299,561 of record CM062371.1, read on the forward strand.
AGTTTAGCAAATTGCCTAGGTGATACTACTAACATTTTGGTGATATTTTTTTTGCTATAGGTTAGCCATGGTTATGTTGGATTCTATCCAAATTCTATAGGTTAGCCATACTTTACGTGAAATATCCAAGAGTAGATTTTTGTTTTTTTGTATAGACTTATGTGTATGGGTCTATGAAGTGATATTGAACATGTGTTGCTACTTATGTTATAATAGAAATGTTATTTGATCTAGCTTTATGTATATGAAATGCTCTCAATTATAAGAACCCTTTGAAGTTCTATCCAAGGATTGATGGTGTTCTCGAATTTCTATTGTAGATACATTTGTCATTATTTTTGTATCAACATTTATAGTTGTAACATTTTATTTTTTAAGTGGGCATTGCACTTTAACAAATTTAAATTTTTTATTACTACATAATCTGGTTTTCCTTTTTCTTCCTTTGGTAAAGATATACATAATCTAGTTTAAATGTTAAGATGTGGATTGAATTATCTATTTTCGTTTTAATTTGTATACATTATTGTATTAGTCAATTGATGAATGATTGTGTAGATTTATATATTTATATTATGTTAAAAGGATAAAATTGGAAAATAATTTTTAGTTGTCATTCCATTCCTTTCATTAAAATTACAACTCCTAATCAAAAGCACACTACTCCCCTCCCTTCCTCCTTTAAACTCCCAAACAAGGGAATACCCATCTTAACCATTCTATTCTATTCTTTTCCATTCCTTGCCATTATTGCCACCCCTTCCCTCCATTTTAAATCTCCTAATCATAGCCTAAAATGGGTACTTTTTCAAAATTGAAGAAGCCAAGGAATTTCAACTAAATAATGAAGTTTACTGGTTTAGCAGGATGCCAATTATTATGATAATTGATATTAAAATTTCGATATAAAACAACCAATCATTGGTTAACAGATGCATAGGGTACTGGTTCCCTCATTAATGGATATCAAAGCAAAAACATGATGATACACAAATCAAGTAAAATTAGGTATGACAATAAGCGACTTCCACTGTTTTCAAAAGGACCAAACTGAGCTGCTTTAAAAAAAAATCATTAAAAGAACTTCTAAAATGAGACATTACTTATGGGAATATTCTAGTTTAAAATGAACCAAAAAAGAAAACTTGAAGTTGTTGTCCCGAGTGATAAGCAGTTTGGTACCATATAAGGGGAATGATACAAGTTTGAATTTTAGGAAGCACATTTATTGAGAGGGAAGGTAATCATAAATGCTCTATTACCCAAAATTACGAAAGCAATGTATCACACAATTTTATTTATAAAGAAAACAGAAAAAGGAATAAAATATAGAAATAGCTTAAAAATCATTTGTCTTTTATTTCGATAGCACAAGGTTCTTAATTACAATCTTCCGGGGTAAAGAATTGGTTGGTCCCCTGAAGTTGCAGACCAATGTTACTTCTCTCCCAAATATTATAAATTATTTTATTAATAATATAATATCTTTTAGATTTACAAATTTGTCCATCCATTAGTGTCATTGGAACCCATTGGCTTCATTTCTTCCATTCCTCACTTGCTACACAATGCATTCTAGTGGGGCGCCAGTGCCAGCCTCTCTCTAATGCTTTCTAGCAACTTGTAAATCGCCTTTCTTGCTAACTGTCTCACCAAGCATCAACAATGGTAGAGCACTGAAGACCCCATTTTGAAACTCATCTTTATTCAATCGTCCTTTCTTCATCCCTCTTTCTCCATCCAATATTTGCATCCTCCTCTCTTCTCCAGTGAACTTCGAACATCACCACCCAAAGTCCCAAACATCTAAGAGCACCACCAAGCAGAATATAGATTCTATTGACTCAAATCTTGTTTTATAAAGTTTCACTCATTTACAACATAATATATGAAAACTTGTTATTTTTATTATTGGGTAAAAAGTGGTTTTGTTATTCAGTGAGATGAAAAGGAAAAAAAAAGGACAAATGGATCCCAAAGTTCCTAGTTTTGCAACAAAACGGGACACAACGTTTGAATCTTTGGGTCAAGTTTCTCACACCCCCACATCATGTTCTACTACGGAGGAGTAGAGGCTGTGAAGCTATGTTACCCAGATAAGGATACGGGTAGGGGTACGAAAATTTTATAAAAAGTGGGGTATGGGTATGCCAATATATATATGATAAAACCAACAATTTTAACCTAAAACAACTCTAAATTGTTCAACAATTAACATTACATTCCAAAATGAAATACTACAATACTCAAAAAAATGGTCAACATAAGTGCTCCAATTCCTTTCACAACAAGAAGAAGAACATAGTTGTGAAAGGAGCTTCAAGGCTATATTATGGAGTTTTCGTAGTGAAGATCCATACATCACCCACCATTCGTTCAGTGATAGATTCCATCTATCTTGCAAGCTATCAAATTGTCCAAGCTCATCTTCACCACTTGAGAATTTCACAAATTCTGTGATGGCCTGAAGTCTATCCTTTGATTCTAAAAAATAACCCCTAAGACATTTTTTCTTTCCCATACAAATCTCATTGTCCTTATGAGGAGGAATGTAATACCCTAATATTTAACCCAACATGCCTAGGATGCATTCAAGTTAATTATTAGTTATTACTATTTGGTTTCAGTTCTTACCTTTTGACTCGGAAATACTTTAGTAAAAATACGAGTAAATTTTTTTTTTGAACTTTTTAAAACAAAATGTGAGCCGCGCGTATAAGTAAAACAGTCATTCGTCTATCATAGCACGAAGGAAAATAAAAGCTCTTCACAGGCATATACAGAATATAAACACAGTAACCTTACAAACATAATCACACTGTCATATATATTTATAGGTAGCATAAGTATTAACTGTTCCATGACTCACACCAAAACAAACCACTAAAGTAGTATTATTCCCACTAACAGGGGTTGGACCAAGTACAATCATCCGAAGAAACATAAATAGTATGTGCATAGAAACTAATATCATCCTACTAAAGCCTCTCCTCTCACTACTCCTACTAGGACGCACCTAGAGTAGATAACCTCTAACAAAACATCAAAAGGAGGCTATCCTTTCTGTGAGATTAGCACAAGCGCTCTAAGAGGCCCACCATCAACACCTACTAATGATGTTCCCGATAAGGAGGAAGGTAGCCAAGCCCACGAATAAGGTTGGTGGGGGTACCAAGATGACCCATGGGATGAACATAAGCTCCCTGGCATGGACAGGTGGCTCCTCTACTAGCGTGCTAGACTCCCCTCATAGGCTGCGTCATTGTAGCCTCTCTATTGTTGCTACTTCCTACCTCCTTGGGAACAATGGGTGCGAAACCGCTTGATCAGTACTAGGAAGGAGACTCCTCCGATGGATCCAACCATGGCTCAATAGGTCGAGGGGGTAATCGGGGTGTATAGATGGGGAAGTCATGGATAGTTGATGTGGCAGGGTGGTCATGAGGAAATTACTCTATATGCAGATGGGCACGCTTGAAACAAAGTCATCAGTAAAAGGAATAGCAGTGGAGAATCAAAAGCTGGTAACTGGCTGCACGAAGGGAAGTTCTAAGAAAATGAATAGGAAATCGGCACATCGACCAATGAAATGATAAGATTAGTTGGTAGGATCGAAATGCATTTCCCCGGTGGGAGCATCAATGTAAATCACAAACATGGCCATCGCCTTCTAAAGACGAGATGGGAAGAAAAGAGAGGCAATAAGAAACTTGAACAAGGACCTAAAGAGGGATCTTGCCTCTAAACGTGTGTCATCATCTTTGTCCTCAGGAATCTCGGGTTTTATTATGAAAATAGTGGACATACTAAGGTTCATTTATTAAGTTTAAAAGTCCTTAGCCAAGGTTTGTGTCTTTTAGCATGATTTTTAATGCTATGAATGCATCATACCTCATCATAAATGCATATCAATGCCATATGAAACACATCACAAGAATCATAATAAATCGATGTGGCATAAGCAAGCTGTTATAACTTGATCTTTCCTCTTTACTATCTTAGGTGACTTAACTTTCTTATTTTCTTCTAAGGGGCCACCCTACTACTCTCTCCTCTTGAGAGTTCTAGATTATGAGCTCATACCTAACTAGTCATCACTAGTCTAGTGCAGGATAGGGGGCATATGATCACCTTTCATAACCATTAATTCCTGGAGTTTGAAGATCCCCTCTTTGGGTCACCTCCCATAACCATTAGTTCCTGGAGTCTAAAAGATCCCCTTATTGAATCACCTTTCATAACCATTAATTTCTAGAGTCTAGAGGTCATTTCCATGTGTCTTACATCACCTTTAATCTTAGCATATTATTTAGAGATGCAAACATGAGCATATAATCATAACCATTATCATAACTTATTATTTAACATTGTATGTACAAAAATAAAATTAAGGAAAGCAAAAAATTGAATAATAAAAAAAGGAGAATAAAATTTTAGAAAAAGTTAATTTTGGCTTGATAGTTGTTAGCTACACTGACGTATCCCCTGGTGCAATGAGGAACTCAAAGCCACATCGTTTTATATAAAGTATTTATTAGTTGATTGATTTTATTTCCTTTGAAAAGGAATTGAGAATATCAAACTGTTGACTAAAAATATTAAGCATAAATAGAAAGTAATTTGTATCAGCATTGTAGAATACATGTAGATCTATAATAATATTATAATTATAGACAAAAAAGCATATATAATATTCGATCACACACTCTTTAATAATAAACAATCCACAACATAATATTATCATCATATATAACACCTAGTGCAAAATATATATATGCTAAAATAAAATAATAAAACAATTAATACTTAACAGTATATCCTTTAAAGAATATAATCCTACACAAAATCTAGTGTTAAAACTGTCCTACTACTATATATAATTATATAAAGAATCATATCCCTCACCTACTACTCAATGTGATAAATTGCAGCATCATGTCACATATGAGTTTATATACAAAAACAAAGCAATAATAGGTTTATATATGCATTATTTCACATAGCATTCAATATTTATTAATAATCACATGTATTTATTTTGAAAGTTCATTATAACCTTGCTAATCATAAGATTGACACATAATGTCATACTAATATGCATAGTCTAGAATACATAAGCATATGTATTTACCTTGTACCATTATTTTACGTTGATTGATGTTAAGTATCACATAAACTTTAAGTTATAAAAAAAATCAATTTATTTTCTTCATGCTTTTAACTAATCTGAACAACACTTACATAAAATAAAAAGAAAAGGAATATTCTAGATTGAGGATAAGGGGTGTAACAGAATGGGATTTCTGTAACACCCTAATATTCGACCCAATACTACTAGTACGTACTTAGGCCAAATATTAGTCATTACTTACTGTCATGGTTCTTTTTTCTTGGAAAAATATCTTAACGAAAATACGAGCCAATTTTTTTCAAAACATTACTTAAAATAGAAGCCGCGCGTATCTTACCGGGTCGGTATCATAAAGTGCAGAAATATAAACATAGAAGTGGCTCCGAATTACAACATCATCACAACTGAAATACTTCATATATAATATGCCTACCCTACGGGGCAGGACTCTTCAAGTACATAATAAACAGGAATACAATGGAAATACAGAATACATGGAAATGGACTAGAAAGAAACATCCCTACCCACGTGCAACCTAAGGTGGATAACCTAAACACAAAAGAGGTTTCATCCATACTACGTGTCGTGCGTGCACTAAGGGCTACCCTCCAATCTCTACGGCAGAATCACGGGTACGGAGGAACATAGCCAATCCACGGGCGGAGCTCGGCGGGTGCAGGCATGCCCTGTGACTGAACGTGTCGTCCATGCCGGGGTCGTGGTCCGGGCATCGAAGCCCTCCGACGCTGAGTCACTGTCTCCTCGCTGCCCATCGGTCGCCGAGGCGGAGTGGGGGCAGAGCCCTCATGGTCCATGGGGGAGTCCTCTACAGGGTCCTCTTTCGAGTGCTGCGATAGTGGCACATACTCCAGTATGTCAGCTGAACCGGCAGAGTGGGTCCGTAGGTTCCTCTCATGTCGTGGCCGTACACGCTCAAAAATCGTGGGGTCACCATAGGGGGATGTCGGGGAGAAGTGATAACTATATACGGGGTGTGCAAACGGCCGTCCCAAGAACATGAAGATGCGCACAGTACATCGGCCCTCAAAATGGAATGACCCATGCTCCGGGTCATGGTGGACCTCCCACCGGGGTGTGTCAACGAACAGCACGAACATCGCCATCTCGCTCTGAAGACGTAATGGAAAGAAAGAGATAGAGGGAGTGAGATTCTTACTAAAGAAACTCAGTAGGGTTCTCCTCCTATCCTAGGTGTCATCATTTACGTCTCCAGGTATCTCGGGTTATTTATAAAACCTTGGACATATATTAATTCAATTATGAGTTTTCTAAAGTCTCAATCTCCGAGATCCGTTCCTTTTAACATTTCACTTGTATTTATATAGATCATGGGAAATAAACTGTGGGACTTCAATCATATAACTTGGATCATAGAATATAAATCATATAACTTGGATCATAAAACATAAATCACATAACTTGGATTATAGAGCATAAATCACATAACTTGGATCATAGAACATAAATCACATAACTTGGATCATAGAACATAAATCATATCACTTGGTACTTGGCACATGGTGATTTATCTTGGTTACTTACGTGACATTAAAACTTTCACTTAAACTGGGGCCGCCCTCATATTTCTCCCTTTTGAGAAATCTCTAGGTTATGAGCTCATACCACACTAGTCGTCACTAGTATCTAGACTTTTATCCCTTGGGATAAGTCAACTTCCCGACTTCAAGTACGTGTTTAGGGGGCTAGAATCACATTGTCCCCACCCTTAGTTTGGTGGTTTCAAAGGATTACATTCTCATATTTTAAGTCACCCTAAGTTTAACATGTTACTTTAAGATGCCACATAATTAATGCATAACACATAATTACCACTTCGGCATCTCTAAGGTTCTTTTAAAGAAGCAATAACATGAGATTACAAATCATCACATAAGGGTAATAGTTCACATGGCACCACATACGTCATGAGCTAACACATCAATTCATCATTAAATGGGAGGCACATAATCATCCCTTAACGTAGAAACCCCTAAATCGGGTAACCTCAAACTTTCAAATTAATTTCTTATACCTCTAAGGGATTGATTAACCTCATTACCATGATTTATTAAGTCCTAAAACCTAATTAATCATGGCTGGACAGCCTTGGCAGTAAGCTTGTATTAGATGAATTACGGTGTTCTAGAAGATGTGTTTTAAACCCTTTCTCACATCCGACTTTTTCTATGATGCAACAATTAATACCTAAGCCAATTATGAGTCACTCTCACTGATCTAGACATCATATAATGTGATTCTATGGATGTTAATCAATCTGGACAGAATTCATATTTTCTGTACCTATGGGGTTCTAGAATTCACATTTCAAGCAATTAAAGTAACCAAACATGCTCGAAAATGTCTAGAACAATTAGCATATACTTGGCAAGGTATTCAAACATATTTAGACCACCCAAAACATAATTTAAGGTGCTGGAAATGATCATGGCAGAACCGAATTTGGTAAGTCATCCAATCATGTGTAAACTTTCTTTTTCATGTACATAGGTAACTAGTTTCTCTTGAAACAATTTTAGGACTTCAAAAATACATTGGAAATCAATTTAACTTGTCAAGAACTTTCATAAAATACATGGGGCAGCAACTCATTGATTTTACTCATGGTTAAAATCCTAAATATATGAACATACTCAAAATACTTATAAATGTCACTTATGTTTAGGAAAAACTTGAAACATAAACTATAGGCTCTTGTAACAAATGAAAAACTCATCCTAGAGCTTTCATCATCACATGGCCGAATACATTTCGAGAGAATACCTCTTGATTCAACTTTTCTCAAGATGAAATGGGCAAGTCTTTGAGCTCTAGTCTCTTAGGTGATGGCATAAAAGTAAACGTGCTATGCATTCCATTTTTTTCTTCATTAGAAAGTAAAGTGAGAGCTTCAAAGTAAACATGAAATGCAAGAACTTGAAATTAAATGTGCAAGGCTCAAAGTAAATATGCAAGTTCCATTCTTTATTTTAGTGCTCTAGGCCCAACAACAATCGACTTTAAGGTCGAAATAGAAAGGCTTCGAGATTATTTTGGATGATATGCAAGCTCTCATTTTACATCTTTAAGTTCTTAAGTGATGACTTAAACATAAACATGGAATACGAAGCTTGGAATTTAAACGTGCATTATGCAAGTTCATTCCTTATCTTGGGGTTTAGTGATAGCATCGAAATAAACATGCTATGCAAAGCATAAAGTAAACGTGAATGCAAGTTACTTTTATCTTGTCTAGAGCTCTTGCAAGACTTTTAAAAAGAACATAGTTCCAACCCAAACCTCATCCTCACAAGAAAAGGAAACTACTAGTGCTTGAATACTTAAAATGAATCATGACCTTAAAAACTTGAAGATAGCCGAATCTTCATCAAGAAGAATAAACCATTTTTGAACTCTAGGGACCAAGATCTTGATGATTCAAACACCAACAACTCAAGTCCTCATCATTGAGTATTTTACTATGCTTTAAACATCCATCAAAACCAAACTCATGGTAAACATAAAGGAACAAAACCGAAAACATTCTTGGTCTAGGAACCAAGTTCAAGCTCTAGAGTTTTGTTCATGTGACATACATCAACATGAAGCCCTCATCATCAAGCTACCATTTTTTTTTAAGTTCCAAAGGCCTTCATGGCCGAAACCTCAAAGAGAAGAGATGGAGTTTTCAAAGGTTCAAGAGAAACACAACTATTTCTTGAGTAAAACTTGGAAATAATGAACTTTTCTTAAGAAAACTCAAGCTTTAGAGGTTGTTGAGTGACAAGCACCCTCATGACAACCTCATCATCAAGCTTTCATTTTTCTCATGGGTTTAGGCCCTCATGGCCGAAACATTAAAGGAGAAAGGAGAAGTTCAAACATTCAAGAGAAACATAACCTCATGTTCAACTAAACTTGTAAAAGATGAAACTTTTCTTTGAGAAAAACTCAAGCTTTAGAGGCCTCATGTGAAATGAACTCATGGTCACCTCTAGAGAGCACTCATCATCAAGCCATCATGTTCAAGGCCTTGAGGCCGAAAATGAAAGGAAAAGAAAAGGAAGAAACCGAAAATGAAGAAGCAACATGGAGGTTCCACCTTTCATCATTTCCCAACAAGATTCAACATAGACATGAAAAACATATTTAGAAAGGTTCCCTACCTTGTGGTTTGTGAAAAGAAGAGGAAGAACTTGAGCTTGAAGAACTCTTGGAAGCTTGAGAGAAAACCTCAAAGTGCTCTAAACTCTAAGCTTTAGTAAAATGAACAAAGGTGCTTCAAGTTCCCTAAGCTACCTATTTATAGAGAAGTAAAATGATGGTAGCCTTTTGGGGGGAAAGAATTCGGCCACTTTACAGCCACATGGGGGAGGAAATATCTTTGTTCAAAGCATGGTGTTAGTCATTCAAAGCATGGTAAAAAGTCTAGCTATGCATGTCCTAAAGTATGGCTAACAATGTAGCTTATTTCCAAACCTTTTAAATGAATAAAATCATAAAATTTTGGGCTGTAAAGGAGTGGAAAGAACCATGCATTCAACATTAAAAAAAAGAAGAAAATATTTTCTAATCTTGAATTTCCAAAGCATAGGTAAGGTGGTGTAAGACATGTTGTCTTGAAAAGTTTGATTGAAAGCTTGAATGACCACAAAAACAATTCATTCTTTTTGAATTTGAATGACATAAATATTTTTAATTTAGAAATGAATTGAAAACCTTGATTGATGTATGACAACTTTTCTTGGAAGAGAAAGCATTGAAAGGAAATGTGAATAGTGAAAATACTATTCATAGTTACTTTTTCTTTAAAGAAAGGAAAGAATTAGAATTGAGTTGCAAATTTCCCTAAGCAATTTTAGGTTTTAATTAACCTTAAATAATTATTTTAGCTTTAGATTAATTAATAAAATTAATTAACCTTTCATTAGAGTAATATTGCTTAGGTTTGAGTTAAATAACTCGTTAGGCTTAAAATGCACTAAGCAGGGGTAAAATCATAATTTTTACCAAAAGTTGCCCGGGACCTCTGGGACTTAGACCAACATGGTTCATGACTTAAAACATCATTTTTGATCTCCGGGACGAGTCCGGGTCGGAGTCAAAACTTAAAACGGCCTTAAATCAAGTTAGGGGTATTTTGGTCGTTTGTGCACATAAATCTCAGAAATGAGGTTTTTCTGCTCCGTTGGACATTCACAATCATACAATCCCTTTCATATAACATATGATCCCTATGAGGAGGGCCAAAGCCGGCCGTCCTCGTGTTTCGGGTAAAAATGACCTTAGGGGCATTTTGGTCATTTAAAAGTTTAGAGAAAAACGGGGCGTTACATATGGTACATTAGTTAATACCTAAACCAATTATGAGCCACTCTCACTCATCTAAGCATCATATTATGTGATTCCAACTACTTTAACAATGCTAGACAGAACCTCAATTTTTCTGTTTTTAAGTAGCACTAAAATCCACACATTAAGCAAACAAAGTTACAAATGATGCTTTGGAATGCCTAGAAAAATTATCACATACTTGGTAAGGTATTCAAGCATATTTAGACCACCCAAAATAGATTTTAAGGTGCTGGAATTTTAACAAGGCAGAACCGAAAACTTGAGGCATGAAAACATGGGAAAACTTCACTTTCAAACATATGACTCACTAGTTTCTCTTGGAACCTTTTTGGGACTTCAAGACTACATAAAATCAAAGTTTATTTTGCAAAAACCCATCATAAAACACCAAGGGCAGTAGCTATTTGAACTTGCCCTTGACAAAGAATCTAAACTTGAAATCACATTTAAAGCTTTTGCTAAGTTCATCTACTCTTAGGAAAAATTCTAAGGCATACACTTATAGGCCTTTGTAACTAAATGAACTCATTTTTGAGTCATTCCTATACACATGGCCGAATGCATTTTCAAGGAATATCTCCTTGATAAATCTTTTCTCAAGATGAAATGGGCAAGTCTTTAAGCTCTAGTATTTTAGGTGATGACATAAAATAAACGTGCTATGCATTTCATTTTAGGGTCCTTTAGAAAGTAAAATGATAGCTCAAAGTAAATATGATGTGCATATTCATTTTTATTCTTGGAGTTTAGTGAGGACTTGAAACATAAAATGAGATGCAAAGCTCGAAAGATAAACGTGCATGATGCAAATTCATTCATTATCTTGGGTCTTAGTGAGAGCATAGAAAATAAACGTGCTATGCAAAGCATAAAGTAAATATGAATGCAAGTTTCTTTTACATCTTAACTAGAGCTCTTAAAAGACTTTAAAAAGGAACTAAGTCCAACCCAAAACTCATCCTCACAAGAAAACACACACTAATAACACCAAGATATATAAAAAGAGAAGTTATATCCTCAAAAACCATGAGGTGGCCGAATCCTCATCATGAAGAAACAAACCATTTTTGAACTCTAGGGACCAAGATCTTGATGATTCAAACACCAACATCTCAAGTCCTCATCATTGAGTATTTTACTATGCTTTAAACTTCCATCAAAACCAAACTCATGGTAAACATAAAGGAATAAAACCGAAATCATACTTGGTCTAGGAACCAAGTTCAAGCTCTAGAGTTTTGTTCATGTGACATACATCAACATGAAGCCCTCATCATCAAGCTACCATTTTTTTCAAGTCCCAAAGGCCTTCATGGCCGAAACCTCAAAGAAAAGAGATGGAGTTTTCAAAGGTTCAAGAGAAACACAACTATTTCTTGAGTAAAACTTGGAAATAATAAACTTTTCTTAAGAAAACTCAAGCTTTAGAGGTTGTTCATGTGACAAACATCAACATGAAGCCCTCATCACCAAGCTATTCTTTTTCCAAGTACCTTAGGCCTTTATGGCCGAAAAATCAAGGAAACAAAAGTTCCAAAAAGGCTTCATGAAAAACATAACCTTGTCTTAACCAAAACTTGAAAAAGATGAAACTTTTCTCAAACAAGATTCAAGCTTTAGAGATCTCATGTTAGGATGAACACATGGTCATCTCAAGAGAGCACTCATCATCAAGCTCTCCTCATCTTGGCCTTGAGGCCAAAAAAGAAAGAAAAAGGAGAAAGGATGGAACTTTTTCTTAAGAAAGGTTTAAGCTTTAGAGGCCTCACTTTAAGATGAACTCATGGTTTCATCTTGGAGAGCACTCATCATCAAGCTCTCATTACCTTGGCCTTGAGGCCGAAAATGAAAGAAAAAGAGAAGGAGAAAACCGAAATGAAACTTGTGAGAAAACTACCACAATACAACATTTAAGCAAGATCAAGCATTAAGCATTAAGATAAAAAAAAAAAGAAAGGCATTATTTGAAAAGCTCCCTACCTAGTGTTTGGGGTTGAGAGGAAATGAAGAAGATGAAGAAGTTGGAGAGGATGAACACTTGAACTTGAGAGAGAAAGAAAACCTCAAAGTGCTCTAAACTCTAAGCTTTAGTAAAATGAACAAAAGGTGCTTCAAGTTCCCTAAGCTACCTATTTATAGAGAAGTAAAATGAATTGAAATAATGGTGGCCTTTTTTTGGGGGGGAAAACTCGGCCATTTTACAGCCACAAGAAGGAAGAAATATCTTTGTTCAAAGCATGGTGTTAGTCATTCAAAGCATGGTGAAAAGTCTAGCTATGTATGTCCTAAAGTATGGCTAAAAATGTAGCTTATTTCCAAACCTTTTAAATGAATAAAATCATAAAATTTTGGGTTGTAAAGGAGTGGAAAAACCGTGCATTCCATGTCCAAAAAGAAGAAAATATTTTCTAGGCTTGAATTTCCAAAGCATAGGTAAGGTGGTGTAAGACATGGTGTCTTGAAAAAGTTTGATTGAAAGCTTGAATGACCACAAAAACAATTCATTCTTTTTGAATTTGAATGACATAAATATTTTTAATTTAGAAATGAATTGAAAACCTTGATTGACTATATAATTTATTCTTTAAATCTTTGAATGACATTTTTCTTGAAAGTTGGATATTGATTGAAAGAGTACAAGACGTGTCATAGGGTGGCTTGACAACTTAGACTAACTTTTATTTGACTTCTAGGGGGAGGGTGGCGCCACTTGGGCAGCCTTGGAGAGGAAAAATGTATCCTCAAATCATGTTCTAGAAGTGTGCTTTGGTGTGACATAGATTAGGCTTAGGATTAATGGTTGTTATGTAGGTACTTTAAGTAAACTAATTAGTTAATTAAAGCTATAATCCCCTAGGTTAGAAGTGGTCTTATAGGTTTAATGGAGTCAATACCTCTATGACTAGTGATGTGGGTGTGACAACCTTTCTTGGAAAAGGGAGCGTGAATAGTGAAAACACTATTTATAGATACTTTTTCTCTTTAAAGAAAGAGACTAGAATTAAGTTTGAATTTCCCTAAGCAATTCTAGGTTCCAATTAATTTTAAATAATGATTTTGGCTCTAGATTAATTATGAAAATTAATTAACCTTTAATTAGAGCCTAATATTGCTTAGGTTTAGAGTTAAATAACTCATTAAGCTTAAAATGCAATATGCAAGGGCAAAATCGTCATTTTCACCAAAAGTTGTCCGGAACCTCCGGGACTTAAACAAACATAGTTCATGCCTTAAAATCATTGTTTTAAACCTCGGAACAACGTCCGGGTCAAAACGGAACTTTAAAACTGCCTTAAATCTGTTACAGAGGTATTTTGGTCATTTATGCGCAGAAATCTCAAAAATAAGGTTTTTCTGCTCCGTTGGACATTCACAATCATACAATCCCCTTCATATAACATATGAACCCTATGAGGATGGCCAAAGCCGACCACCCTCGTGTTTCGGGTAAAAATGACCTCAGGGGTATTTTGGTCATTTTGAAAGTTTAGTGAAAATCGAGGCGTTACAGATATAAAGATATAGGCATACAATAATTTAACTTATCTTTTACTTAGGTCCTTCCTTTATGTTCTATTGCGACTTCTAGTACAGTGACTCTATAAACATAATTCTAAGACATTAGAACCAGTTTTGAACATTAAAAAAAACAATTAACTCTATTAATTTTTAGCATATGTTGGCATCGTATATGACACCTATAGGAGTAGCTTTTCATCATAGTCTTAAGTGCTAAAATTTGGCAATTATACAAGAACAAAACCAACTATTTCACACTCGCTTTCAATCATTAAAGGCTTATAGGGAGAACAAAATGACATCCATTGTCTTACACCATCATCAACAAGTTTTAAGTAGGAATATGTAAAGTGTCAAGAACTCATTTTTATAACAGCCAAATAAGGCTATAGTAGATAGAAATTTATAAAGATGCATTCTTTAGTAAACAAAATCAAGACAAGACAAGGTCCCCTACTTTCGGGTAATGATCGGGTCCGATCATCACTTGGTTCCTTGATTGCTCCCAAGAGGAGAGTAACACTGGCAAGTATACTAGGTCGTCAAGTACTAGAGTAAAAAGAGGGTTGTCGTACCCACAGGGATAATTCAAATACCGATTCTAGCTAATTAGATAACACATTGAACAATTGAAAGGAGATGAAATCAAAAGGAATAAGGGCTAAAGTGGGATTTGAGAATTGATGAAATAAAATACTAGGGTGATTTATTTCAACTATGTGTGAATAATATGCAACATGAACATCAAAATGCCTTGTCCAAATTCAATTAAGTGATGGTAGGATCCCTATGTTCATTAAGAATCTTTCTCAAGATCATTTAATGCTATTCAATTAAACACCTAATCGCTTAGCATGCTTAATTCTAACTAAGTGATTTAATTATCAAGTCCTTAAATACCACATGAATCATGTTTGCCTACCTCTAGATGTCATCCAATTCATGGCATTGCATTCATAGGCATGGCTCTTACTCCTTTTCTCAAATTTGTAATAACCTCTATAATCCTAAATTGATGATAAAGCAGTTTAAAATAAATAAACTCAAATGCAATACTCATTATCAAATGAGAAGAAGACATAAATTCATTCACACTAGCATATTATCAAACACATAGCCTCCATAAATTCATTCACACTTAACTCTTTTGTTTTCTATTTCAATTTTTTTTGTGTATTTTTGCTTCTAACTCAACAGTTAATAACATCAAGCTAATGTAGAATTTGAGAAAACAAAATGTTGAAATTTGCAATAATTGAGGACAATTGACAAACAGGTGCTACACAAATTATAGGAAACAAATCCAGCACCCAATAATGTAAGAAGACAAGACAAACAATGGAAATAGACAATAGAAACAAAAGACACAAAGCTGGACAAGGAGGAAAAAAAAATCAGTACCAAATTAGCCAACCTTAGAACTGAGCTCTGATTACCACATGATATGATCCAAACTCCATGAATCATGCAACACGGATCTACCAAGGTTGGGAAACGCAGGTTCAATACAAAGTTAACTCTACCCCGTATCTCGTGCTACAGGTCTTGGAATTGGACGATTTAAAAACGAGAAGAAAACTGACGTTCTGAAACACAATTTAGGGTCAAGAATCACCGAAATCTGATTCATATATCTTGAGATATGGACGAGGATTAATGGATATTTTGGATTAAATGTAAATCCTAGAAAGAATAGAAAAGAAAGAACAAGGCGCCACAATCAAGAGATTGATAAGCCTAGGAACACCACAAGGATGAGCACCCTTGATAAGTTCAGAGATTCTATGAAGAACCAAGAGAGAGCAAGTCTCACACTTAAGATAAAACTGTTCTGAGAAGTTCTCTTCCAAAAGTTAGGGTTTGCCTTTTATAATGGACAACACCTTCCAAGTTTGCTTAAACCAGACCTAACTTAGGTACATTATAACAAGGCCCAAAATTAGTTTACTAATTCAGACCACCACTATTAGTAAACTAATAAGAATGTTCAACCCATTTTAACACGTACCAAAAAAAATGAAAGAAAAACTAAGCCTCTATTCCTTCATTTTACATTAAGCAATTCACCATCTTGGGCTGCAATTCCCCAAGGCTCGGGGCTTCAAATAAAGTTGCAACAAGTTTATTTAGAGCCTCTTTAGCCTTCTTAGATCTCGCCCTTGTCATTGGACCTCCAAGTTCACCAAGTGCCTTGTTATCCTTGTCACTAGCCATGTCCTCATCACTACTCCAACCAAAGTCTCAACCCCCCACCCCCTAACATAAAATCTGCTTGTCCCCAAGCACATACATGAAAAACAGGATAGGTTATGAGTGAAAGTTTATGCTACTGAAGGTTTTATAGCATGGCCTGTTCGAGTAGCCATGCTGTAGCATGGCAATTTTTTTTAGTTTTTACAAAATTCACGCTAGAGTGCGGATTCTTACATTGTAGCGTACTGTTATAAATGAAGATTACTTATTGAACCTGGTCATGCTAAAGAGTGAAGTACCAAGGTCCAGCGTACTGTTTTGTGGCCTGCTTGCCACCCATGCTATAGCATGGGTTTCCATGCTGGAGCATGGCCTCTGCTGCAAATTACTTGTTGCAATGTTGTCATCCTTTATATCCTGTTCCAGCAACTCAAATACTCTAGATTCTATATCACAAACAAACAAAGATACTCAAGGAGAATTGGTTGGATCATGTTATGACAAAATAACTAAATGCAAAATCAAATGACATGAATTCTAATGCAAATTATAAAAGAAAAGTTTATGAGCAAAAAAGTAAAAAGAACTTGGGTTGTCTCCCAAGTGCACTTTGATTTAGTGTCCCTAAGTTGGACATTGATGTACCACTCAAGGTGGCTTCTTCAAACTCCAATTTGAAGCAAGGCCTTCCATTTTCTCCCCAAAAAACAAAGTAGGACAATGTGGTTTGTAGTTCCAATGACTATCCTTAGAAGGCTCAAGGCGAGGCTTCCGCTCCTTATTTTTAACTTTCTTTTTCTTATTTTTCCTCTTTTTCTCCTTTTCATCATCCCTTGTGATGGGAATTGAGTGAGACATTTTGGGTTTCACAACCTCCACTCTAAAGCAAACTTGCGTATTGCAAGGAGGTATAATTGCTTCAAACACATTAAATGTGATATTTTCTTCTTGAACCTGAAGCTCTAATTGACCTTTTTCAACATCAATCAAGGCTCTACTAGTTGCAAGAAAAGGCCTTCCCAAGATAAGAGGAACTTGGGTTGTCCTCTTCCATGTCCAAAATAACAAAGTCCACTAGAAAGATGAACTTGTGCACTTTCACCGGAACATTCTCCAATATACCAAAAGGATGCTTGATGGATCTATCTACTGGTTGCACAGATATCAATGTAGGCCTCACTTCCCTAATCCCAAGCTTCTTGAAAATAGAAAAAGGCATGAGATTAATAGCAACAGCCAAATCACAGAGAGCTTTATTAAAATATAAATCACCAATGGCACAAGATATAGTGAACCTCCCTGGATCTTTTAGCTTAGGAGGCAATTTATTCTGTAAGATTACACTGCACTCCTATGTGAGCATGATAGTCTTATCATCCTTGATTTTCCTCTTTTGTGAGAAGATTTCCTTCATAAACTTTACATAACTGGGAATTTGGGTGAAAGCCTCCACAAATAGTATATTGATCTCCAGTGTTTTGAAAATTTGAAGGAACTTGGCAAATTGTTTATCTTGTTGCTTTTTCTTTTGTTGCTTTAACTCTTGTGGATAAGGAATAGGAGGGTCATAGGGAGGCGGTGCCACATAAGTAGAGGTCCTTGCACCTTCATCATCCTCTACCCCTCTTCTCATGAGAGTTTCATATTTCTTCTTCCCTTTGTCCTTGGCTTCTTTCTCTACTTCTTCAACTTTGCTCTCGGACTCACCTAATTCTCTTCCATTCCTTAGAGTAATAGCCATCACATCTTCTCTAGGATTCTCAACTGCGTTGCTTGGTAATGAACCTTGTGGCCTTTGAGCTAGTAGTTGAGCAATTTGCCCCACTTGATTTTCTATATTGCGGATAGAAGCTTCTTGATTCTTGAATAAAGCATCATAATGCTTGAATTGAACTTCAATCCTCTCTACATGAGCAGTGTGAGTCTTCATAAATTGTTGGAACATGTATCCCAAACTAGACTTCTTTTCTTTGTAAGGAGGATAGCCTTGGTTGCTCCAAGAGAAATTAGGGTGATTCCTCTACCCTGGATTGTAGGTGTTGGAATAAGGATTATTTTTTGGGAGCTTGCCCCATATAATTGATGTGTTCCTCTAAAGGCAAGTCGACTGAGCATTCACCATTGAAATGGTTTCCTTGACAAAAGTCACACCTTAACACGATAGTAGAAGATGGAGCATTTATCATTCCCAACTGTTTCTGAATAGCCATATTTTGAACTATAAGAACCTCCATCTTTGCCATGAGAATAGTTGTAGTATCAACCTCCAAAACACTCTTGGTCTTCTACACTCTATCACTAAGTTTTTGATAATCATTGCTTGCAATAAGCTCAAAGAGTTCTTGAAACACTGCAGTGTCTTGTTATGAAGAGAACCACCTGCAGTTACATCCAACATCACTTTTGTATTGAAACCCAAACCACTGTAAAATGTTTGGATTTGCATCTAATCTGGAATGCTATAGTGTGGACATCTTGGCAATAAATCCTTGTATCTTTCCTAAGCCTCATAGAAAGTTTTCTCTTCATTTTGAGAAAATGAGCTAATGTCATTCCTCAATTTCGCGGACTTTCCAAGTGGAAAGTACTTATGTAGGAACTTTGTAGCAACTTGTTCCCGTGTAGCCAAGGTCCCTTGTAGTAGATTCTTCATCCATACCTTAGCCCTTTCCCTCAAAGACAATAGGAACAACCTCAATTGGATGACATCATCTGATGCCCTATTGATCTTGATGGTGTCACAAATCTCCAAGAAGTTGCTAATGTGAGCATTAGGGTCCTCACTTGGTAACCCACAGAATTGGCAATTACCTTGAACAAGTTATATCAATGAGATCTTCAGCTCAAAGTTATTGGCTTGAATGGGAGGTCTCACTATTCCAGGTGCATATCCATCCAAGTTGGGAGTGTTATAGTGGCTCAACACTCTACAATTGTTGTTCTCATCACCCATTTCTACTCCTTGATTCTCTACAACTACCATAGTGTTTTAGGTTGCTAGTTGTGCCCTTCTTGTGGCGTTATTCTGTCAACAAGTTCTTTCAATCTCAAGGACGAAAAGCAACTCACCCGTAGACCTACTTCTACACATAAACAACAAAAGCAAAAAGAAGAGAACTACAAAAACAAAGATGAGAGCCTGTGAGTGTCAAAAACAAATAATAACAAAATTGCAAGAAAAGGATAAAACAAGATAATTAAAAGTAGAATCTAGTAAATGAATCAACAAAAATAAGAAACAACAAAATAAGTAAACAAGCAATAAAATAAAGGTTCAATCTAGTTTCTAATTAACTAAAGGTGATATTGAAATATCCCTGGCAATGGTGCCAACAACTTGATCGCTCCCAAGAGGAGAGTGACACTAGCAAGTATACTAGGTTGTCAAGTAATAGAGTAAAGAGAGGGTTATCGTACCCACGAGGATAATTCAAGTACCGATTCTAGCTAATTAGATAACAAGTTGAACAATTGAAAGGAGATGATATCAAAAGGAACAAAGGCTAAAGTGCTAGAATAATGAAAAAGGATTTGAGAATTGATGTAATAAAATGCTATGGTGATTTACTTCAACTATGTATGAATAATATGCAACATGAACATCAATATGCCTTGTCCAAATTCAATTAAGTGATGGTAGGATCCCTATGTTCATTAATCATCTTTCTCAAGATCATCTAATGTTACTCAATTAGAGTTAAATATCTAATCGCTTAGCATGCTTAAGTGATTTAATTATCAAGTCCCTAAATACCACATGAATCATGTTTGCCTATCTCTAGGTGTCATTCAATTCATGGCATTGCATTCATAGGCATGGTTCTTACTTTTTTTCTCAAATTTGTAATAACCCCTATAATCCTAAATTGGTGATTAAGCAATTCAAGATAAATAAACTCAAATGCACTACTCACCATCAAATGGGAACAAGACATAAATTCATTCACACTAGCATATTATCAAACACATAGCCTCCATAAATCACCTTAAGCAAAGATGGTTTAGTTAAAGTTATGGGAAACAAAATAAAAGCAACATAAATGAAAAAGCGATAAAAAGAAGCCACAAACAAAGAAAATACACAAGGAGTTGAAGAACAATTCTAAGAGAGGTCTCCTTCTCTAGTTCTTGAAACTCCAATCCCTTATCCAAGCTCTAGACTCTTCTTCTCCCTGAATTTCATGCTTCTGATGCTGATGTCCCCTTGCAACACGTTTTCCTAGGATTTTGTGCCAATCGTAGGCTGCAAGACTCAATACAGAGGCCCAGTACACATGTCAGATTCGTGCACCCATGCTGTAGTGTGGCTATGGCTACGTTGGAGCATAGGTTTAGTGAATATGAGAATTCTGACAGTATCCTACACTATAGTGTGGCTTTAGTTTTAGGACCAATGCTCTAGCATGGATTTCTGATATCCCTTCAGCTCCAATTCTTTGTCCTTTACACTCCTAGCACAAATGCTTCCCTAATTCTTCTTCCCAAAAGCTACAAAACCAATGGAAAACACAACTAGAATGTAAGGTTAACGTGAGTATAATCATGCAAGAATTTGAACCAAATGAGGTCAAAGAAGCACCTATGAAAACTAAAACTAACTATTAACAAACTTAAAGTTCCAATAAAACTAAAGAAAGAATAACTCCTAAGGTAGTTATCATTCCCGCATTAAATTACCTCAAGGGCATTTTGATTATTTTGTACAGCCACAAAAATTCGAGGGGTTACATTTCTCCCCTCCTCAAAAAGAATTTTGTTCTTGAAATTTGTTACCTGTGAATAGCTTAGGATACTATGACTTTATCTCCAACTCCAACTCCCATGTAGACTCTTCCGCCCTCCCCTATCCCTAAGCCACTTTGACCAAAGGTACAATCCTATTCCTCAATTGCTTGACTCCTCTATCCATGATCCTCGTGGGTGGGAAACTAAAGGGCAGATCCCCCCTTAACTGTACTTGTTTTGGGTCTAGCACATGACTAGGGTCGGATTGATATTGTCTCAACTGAGAGACATGGAAGACGTTATAAAGGTTGGACAGATTTAGGGGCAAGGCTATTCGATATGCCACCAACCCGACTCTATCAAGAATTTCAAAAGGACCAAGGAATCTAGGACTCAACTTGTTGACTCTCATGGCTCATCTTATACTTGTCGTGGGGATGATCCTAAGGAATACATGCTCTCCCTCTTGGCAATCCAATGGCTTTTGCCATTTATCCGCATAGCTTTTCTGTCGATTTTGAGCAATAAGGATCCTATCCCTAATCCTCTTGATTTGTTCCGTTGTTTCCTTTACAACTTCGAGTCCTAACATACTTTGTTCACCGGGCTTATACCAATGCAAAGGGGATTGACACTTTCTTCCATACAGGGCCTTATACGATGCCATACCGATACTTGCATGATAACTGTTGTTATACGTAAACTAGATCAATGGTAAGTATTTATCCTAACTTCCTCTCTGGTCCAAAACACATGCTCTCAATATATCTTCTAAGGTTTGTATAGTCCTCTCTGATTGCCCAAACATTTGAAGGTGGTAAACCGTGCTCAAGCACAACTTTGAACCAAATACCTTCTGAAAGGCTCCCTAAAAACGTGACATGAATCGCGAATCACGATCTAGATTATCATCGACGGCACTCCATGCAACCTCATAATCTCTTGGATATACAACTAAGCTAAGTTGTCCAATAAGTACGTCACCTTAATGGATAGAAAGTTAGCCAACTTTGTCAGTCAATCAACAATCACCCATATGGCATCATGGCCAGCTTGGGTCTTGGATAGACCCATCACGAAATCTATCGAGATACTAACCCACTTCCATTTAGGAATCAACAAGGGTTGTAATATTTCAGAAGGTTTCTAGTGCTCAATCTTCACCTTTTGACAAACTAAGCACTTGGCCACCTATGTGGCCACATCTCGCTTCAATCTGGGCCACCAAAACATCTTCTTCAAATCGTAATACATCTTGGTGGTACTGGGGTGAATAGTGAAATGACTCTTTCTTTTGGAGGTCATCACTGGTCGGCACACAAATTTTGCCTCCAAACCTCCATAGTTTATCAGTTCCAAGGGTAAATCCCTTCAACTTTCCCACTTCTATCGCCTCTAAGATCTCCTTAAACTCCTTATCTTCTCGTTGAGCTCGAGTGATTCTTTCCTTGAAATCACTCATTACCCTAAAATGACACATCCTCATGCCTTTAATGGTCAACGACATCCCCAAGTCCAGGTCTCTAAAACTCTCAATCAACTCCACCTCTCTAACCATCATCTGAGACAAGTGTAGTGACTTTCAACTCAAGCCATCAGCCACCACATTAGCCTTGTTGGGATAATAATTCAACATAAAATCATAATCCTTCAAGAATTCCATCTACCTTCTCTACCTCATATTCAACTCATTCTAATCAAAAAGGTACTTGAGACTCTTGTGATCAGAAAACACCTCAAACTTTATTTCATACAAATGGTGCCTCCACACCTTCAAGGCGAACACTACAACTGCTAACTCTAGGTCATGGATGTGGTAGTTTACCTCGTGAGGCTTGAGTTGTCTGGATGTGTAGGCTGCAACTTGCCTATTTTGCATCAACATGTAGCCCAAACCTTTCCTTGAAGCATCACAATACACCTCAAGGGGCGCATTGGGGTCAGGCAAAACTAACATCGGGGTTGTGGTAACTTCATCTTTAGCTCTTGGAAGCTTTTTTCACACTTCAGAGTCCATGAAAAAGGAGCATGCTTCCTAGTAAGCTTGGTCAATGGAAAAGAAATATGAGAAAATCCCTTGATGAACCTTCAATAATATCCTGCCAAACCTAAAATGCTTCGTATCTCTGTCACCCTCCCAGCTCATCATAGCTTCTATCTTACTAGGGTCTACTGCGATACCCCTTTTTGACACCATATGCCCTAAAAATTTCACTTCCTCTAGCCAGAATTCACACTTAGATAGTTTCACGTACAACTTCTTTTCCTTCAAAATCTCAAAACTATCCTTAAATGAAGCTCATGCTCTTCGTGAGTCTTTGAATAAATGAGTATATCATCTATGAAAGCAACCACGAACTAATCTAAATAAGGCCTAAAGATCCTATTCATATAGTCCATGAACACAGTAGGAGCATTGGTCAAACCAAATGATATAACTGTGAACTCAAAATGGCTATACTGGTCCTAGAGGTAGTCTTGGGTATGTTCTCATCCCTTACTCTAATTTGATAGTATCCCGACCTCAAGTCAATCTTTGAGAATACCACTGCGCCGCTCAACTGATCCATCAAATTATCAATCCTAGACAAAGGGTACTTATTCTTCACTGTCACTCGATTCAACTGTCTATAGTCTATGCAAAACCTCATACTCCTATATTTCTTTTTAACAAACAAAACCGGGGCTGCCCATGGTGATGCACTAGGTCTCACAAACTTCTTCTCTAAAAGATCCTCTAATTGAGTCTTCAACTCGATCAACTCTAAGGGTGACATCCTATAGGGTGCTATGGAGATAAGCCCCGTCCTTGGGACCAACTCTATAGAGAATTCTATCTTTCTCTGCAGAAGGAACTCAAGTATCTCATCCGAAAATACCTCAGGTTAGTCTCTTACCACAGGCACATCATCAATCTTATGCTCAAGGTCTACATCACTAGCAGTTAGGAGAAAATATCCCTTACTCTCTTTCCTATGATAGTTGACCTTTATAGCGCTTAGGTAAAGGCTTAAAGGCTTACTAGGTACACCGGGTATGGGTGAAAAGATGACAGACTTTGTGTAACAATCAAACAGTACACGGTTAGCGTAAAGTCAGTCCATGCCAAGAATCATGTCTAGACTATGCATAGGTACACAGATCAAATCTAAGACAAAAGGTCTACCTTGAGTGATGAAGTGACAATTTAGACAACATTTACTTATCCTAATAGGGCTACCGGTAGGTATGGAAATAGTAAGGTCATAAGGAAGTTCTGACTCATGCAAATGTAGGGACTTGAAATTATCATGTGATATGAATGAATAAGTCACGCTAGAGTCATACAGTACAATTAAGGTCCTACCGTCCATTTTATACTTACCTTCTATGAGGTCATTGGACTTTGCCGAGTCTTCTGCATTGAGGGTAAAGACCCTCCTTTGACGTTGTGATCTAGTAGTAGGGGTTGTCAGGTTCTTCCCAGGGCACACTCTTTAGCATAATGGCCTAGCCTTTCACACTCGAAACAAACACCTTGGCCCATCAAGCAAGGTCGATCTCCATGTGACTTCCCACACTTGGGGCATGGTGCAGTAGGTGTAGGCTGTGGGACTGCAACTGGGGGCCCTCTGGGGTGTATTGCCTTTGGGATCACTCGATCCCCCATAATGAAAAAGTCTTCCTAGGGCCCTGCGGCTTAAGTTGCGGCTTGAATTGTGGCTTGAATCTCAAAGCTTACGGTGCCAACTCCTTAGTGAAGTTCTTGTCACTTGACACATTCAACTTCTTGTGGCCCTCTTCAATGATGCGGTATTTGTTGACTAGGGTAGGAAAGTCCCTAATCTCAAGATGTGCAACGGCAACATTAATCTCCACCTTTAGCTTAGCTTCATATTTAACACACTTCGAAAACTCATCGGGGTTTCCTTGAAAGATCCTCGAAAACTTAATTAGCTCCTCAAACTTTGTAGTGTACTGTGTAATGCTCATTCCTCCTTGGGTCAGCTGCATGAACTCCACATCCTTGGCATTCCTTACTGATGCTAGAAAGTACTTCTCATAGAAACAAGTCTTGAACATCTCCCAATTAATCATGGTGCTAGATGCCTCCAACAATCTTCGGGTGTCAACCCACTAAAATTCAGCATCTGCCTCTAGCATAAAAGTTGCGAAAGTTGCCTTTTGTTCTTCGATGCAAGTGACCACCAAAAAGATCTTTTCCATGCTCTTAATCCATTCATTAGCCTGGTTAGGATTCAAAGCTCCCCTAAATGATGGTGGGTTTGCTTTGCAAAACTCCCCAAATCGGGCATGCTCGTGACCCTTGGCAATGATGGGGCCACGACAAGCTTCGCTCAGGCAGACCATCCTTTCAAACATCATCTGCATGGCCCTTGCCATGTCCCTGAGAGCTCCAGTTGTTCCATCACTCTGATCGCCTCCACCCGAAGTCCTATTCTGTCGTGGTCTTACCATCGGTCCCTGAGCACATAGGACAACAAAAACTCCCTAAGCACATAGGACAAAAAACACTGAGGTGATCATACTCAATATTTCATGTAAAGTGAGCTAGTTACTGTGGTACACACACATATAGGGGGTCATGCATTTCTATTCGGTAGCTTATCCTATCAAAAAAGCACTACATATGACATAACTATCACATCATCATTCCAATCCTAAGGCTCCATGAAAATCGAGCTACTCTGATACCAAAATGTAACACACTAATATTTAATCTAACATGTGTAGGATGCGTTGAAGTTTATTATTAGTTATTACTCTTTTATTTTAGTTCTTATATTTTGACTTGGAAATACTTTAGTAAAAATATGGGTAAATTTTTCTTTTTGAACTTTTTAAAACAGATCGTGAGCTGCGTGTATAAGTAAAACACGTCATTTGTCTATCACAACACGAAGGAAAATAAAAACTATTCACAGGCATATACAAAATTTAAACACAAGAACCTTATGAACATAATCACACAGTTATATATATATAGGTAGCATAAGTATTAACTGTTCCATGACTCACACCAAAACAAACCAATAAGATAGTATTATGCCCACCAATAAGGGTTAGGCCAAGTACAATTATCTGAAGAAACATAAACAGTATGTGCATAGAAACTAATATTATCCTACTCAAGCCTCACCTCTCACTACTCCTACTAGGACGCACCTGGAGTAGATAAACTCTAACAAATCATCAAAAAAGGGCTATCCTTTCCATGAATTACCGCAAGTGCTCCAAGAGGCCCACTATCAACACCTACTAATGACGCTCTTGAGAGAGAGGAAGGTGGCCAAGCCCACGAGTAAGGTCGGTGGGGGTAACGAGACGACCCACGGGATAAACATGAGCTCCCTGACATGGATGGGTGGCTCCTCTACTAGCATACTGGACTCCCCTCATAGGCTGCGTCACTGTAGCCTCTCGATCGTTGCTACTTTTCACCTCCCTAGGAACAATGGGTGCAGAACTGCCTGAAGACTGCTAGGAAGGAGACTCCTCCGATGGATCTGACCATGGCTCAGTAGGCCGAGGGGTGATCGAGGATATAGATAGGGAAGTCATGATAGCTGATGCGGCAGAGCGGTCATGAGGAAACTGCTCCCTACGTGGACGGGCATGCTGGAAAACAAAGTCATCAATAAAAAGAGTAGCGGTGGAGAACCAAAAGCTAGTAACTGGGTGTACGAAGGGACGGTCTAAGAAAATGAATAGGTGAATGGCACATCGACCCATAATCGGTTGGTAGGATCGAAATGCATCTCCTAGGTGGGAGCATCAACATCACGAACATGGCCATCACCCTCTAAAAATAAGATGGAAAGAAAAGAGAGGGAATAAGAAACTTGAACAAGGACCTCAGGAGGGCTTTCGCCTCCAAACGTATGTCATCATCTTCGTCCTCGGGAATCTCGTATTTCATTATGAAAACAATAGACATAATAAGGTTTATTTATTAAGTTTAAAAGCCATTAGCCGAGGTTCGTGTATTTTAGCATGATTCTTAATGCTATGACTGCATCATACCTCATCATAAATGCATATCAATGCCATATGAAACACATCACAAGAATCATAATAAATCGATGTGGCATAAAGAGCGCAAGCTGTTATAACTTGATCTTTCCTTTTTACTATCTTAGGTGACTTAACTTTCTTGTTTTCTTCTAAGAGGCCACCTTATTACTCTCTCCTCTTAAGAGTTCTAGGTTATGAGCTCATACCTAACTAATCGTCACTAGTCTAGTGCAGGATAGGGGGCATAAGATCACCTTTC
Organism: Dalbergia cochinchinensis; assembly: GCA_031216125.1. Taxonomy (NCBI): domain Eukaryota; kingdom Viridiplantae; phylum Streptophyta; class Magnoliopsida; order Fabales; family Fabaceae; genus Dalbergia; species Dalbergia cochinchinensis. The sequence goes on from CM062371.1 coordinate 31,326,777, forward strand.
ATAACCATTAATTCCTGGAGTCTAAAGGATCATCTCTTTGGGTCACCTCCCATAATCATTAATTCCTGGAGTCTGAAGGATCCCCTTATTGGATCACCTTTTATAACCATTAATTCCTAGAGTCTAAAGGGTCATTTCCATGTGTCTTACATCACTTTTAATCTCAGCATGTTATTTAGAGATGCAAACATGAGCATATAATCATAGCCATCATCATAACTTATTATTTAACATTGTATGTACAAAAATAAAATTAAGGAAAGAAAAAAATTGAATAATAAAAAAAGGAGAATAAAATTTTAGAAAATGTTAATTTTGGCTTGATAGTTGTTAGCTACGCCGACGTATCCCGTGATGCAATAAGGAACTCAAAGCAACGTCGCTCTATATAAAATATTTATTGGTTGATTGATTTTATTTCCTTTGAAAAGGAATTGAGAATATCAAACTGTTGACCAAAAATATTAAGCATGAATAGAAAGTAATTTGTATCAACATTGCAGAATATATGTAGATCTATAATAATATTATAATGATAGACAAAAAAGCATATATGATATTCGATCACACACTCTTAAATAATAAACAATCCGCAGCATATATAACACCTAGTGTAATAAAACAATTAATACTTAATAGTATATCCTTTAAAGAATGCTGCACGAAATCTAGTGTTAAAACTGTCCTACTACTATATATAATTGTACAAAGAATAATATCTCTCACCCACTACTCAGTGTGATAAATTGCAACATCATGTCATAGATGAGTTTATATATAAAAAAAAACAAAGCAGTAATAGGTTTACATATGCATTATTTCGCATAGCATTTAATATTTATTAACAATCACATGCTATTTATTTTGAAAGTTCATTATAACCTTGCTAATCATAAGATTTACACATAATGTCATACTAATATGCACAGTCTAGAATACATAAGTATATGTATTTACCTTGTATTATTATTATATGTTGATTGATCTTAAGTGTCACATAAACTTTAAGTTATAAAAAAAATCAATTGATTTTCTTTGTCTTTTTAACTAATCTGAACGACACTTACATAAAATAAAAGAAAAGGAATCTAGATTGAGGATAAGGGGAGCAACAGGGAATAGGATTTCTGCAAGTTGCTTTGCCCCCACACACAGAACTCTCTCACATACACACCCGCATGCACTCTCTCACAAATTCACAATCATACACACATGCGTGCACTTTCTCACAAATACACCATCACACACACCCACCTACACATATACTAAAACAGAATGAAAGGATGAGAGTTAGAGAGGGAATGCACAAAAGAGAAAGAGAGAGAGAGAGAGAGAGACAATTGGAGAAGGGAGGTCATGGTGATGGATGGCAGATGTAGTGGGTGGTTACGACGCGGTGTTGAGCTGGATTTGTGCCAGGAAGGAGAGCGGTTCTGCCGCTGCCTGGGCTCGGTAGTGGCTTCACGAAGTGCAAGTGGAGCACAGTTGTTGCTCATGGGAAAGAAGGTCACTGATGGTGATGTTCTCAGTGGTGATGATGATGCCAATGATGGCGACCGTGGCTAAGAAAGATGGACCATGGTGGTTGGGTTTTTGTTCCTTTTTCTTCCCTTCTTTTGGTTTTTCAATTTATCTTGTGTTATTTGTATATGGACTTTTGAACTCTTTGGTTGTGTTTGGCTATGAATGATTGAGTCTTGGATTTGTCTATTGTGACTTTCAGACTGAAATTGTTTCTGGATTCAAATTGGTGATTCTCTATTAGTTATGGTTGGAATTCTGGTTGGGGAAAGAGATAATGCATTAAGGCTTTACTAATAGAGAATGGATAAATCTAAGGATAAGAGAGCTATGGTGTGTATGCTCTTGTGTGTGTTTTGTGATATTAAAATAGGGAAATTTTAAAATCAAGCAACAACAAAAACCATAGATAAACCGTACCACACAACTCCTTTTTCTCCTTTTTCAAGTCTTTCAGCTCCTGTAATTCTTCCTTAGTTCTTTATGAACTTGAAAATGAGACAGATTTTCTTTTGAAAATGAAAATAGTGATAAGGATGAAATACTGATGATGAAAGTGCAGTGAGAGAGAGAGGTTAAAGGTTTAGATTTTTCTTTTGTGATAGATGATGAAGACGGATGCGAGGTTTTGTTTATTCATCATGGGGTTCTTAGCCTCCTCAAATACTGATGGTCCCTCTGAACTTGTTTTTGGTACTTAGTAATTTGTTCCTTGCTTTGCAAGAGAGCCATTGGACCTGTCCTCCACGTTTCAGTCTTGCTCATCATTCTCACTCTATTGTCTTGGCAAGGTGCCATCGTTGCAGTGAGTGGGGAGTGTCAGGGATGGGAAAGAAATGTTGCATTATTTGAATGGCCATATATTCTTTGTTGTTAACAATTTTAATAGTGTATCCTTGTATTAGCATGATATGGTGTTATGTTTGTGATTTTAGTATAATATCTATAAATCTTCCTCATAAGTATGTGAATAGCTTAATATATGAATTAAAACATTAAACAATAATAATGTTCATGATACTTTATAGCAAGTGTTGAGACAGATCATCTTGAGACAAAGATAAAGAATATATGCTACTCATAGATATGTGCGAGATTTAGATACCACTATTCTTGAATTTATATGTTATAAAACCAAGAGAAGACATGTCACTTTTTAATTTATGCAAACGTTCCTAACTGGAAACCTTAGACTCTAATACTAACCCTTAGTACCCCTTTAATTTCTTATCGAACTAAATGTCATTTGTAGTAGCCACTTTATTTACTCAACGTTCAATCTAGACCTCCATTACAGGTGCTTCATTAGTAAACTTAATGGCCCTTAAAACAACTTAAGAAGGGAAGATATAAAGATATAGGCACACAATAATTTAAATTATCTTTTACTTAGGTCCTTGCTTTATGTTCTATTGTGACTTCTAGTATGTTGACTCTATAAACATAATTCTAAGACCTTAGGACCAGTTTTGAACATTAAAAAAATAATTAACTCTATTAATTTCTAGCATTTGTGGGCATCGTATATGACATCTACAGGAGTAGCTTTTCATCCTAGTCTTAAGTGCTAAAATTTGGCAATTATACAAGAACAAAACCAACTATTTCACACTCGCTTTCAATCATTAAAAGCTTATAGGGACAACAAAATGACATCCATTAAAACTGTGATTGTCTTGCACCATCATCAACAAGTTTCAAGCAGGAATATGTAAAGTAAATTGTCAAGAACTCATTTTTATAACAACTAAATAAGACTATAGCAGCTAGAAATTTATAAAGATGCTATCTTTAGTAAACAAAATCAAGACAAGGTCTCCTACTTTCGGGTAATGACCAGGTTAGGTCATCACTTAGTTCCCACGTTAAATCAGAGGTATTTTGGTCATTTTGCACAGTCACAAAAATTCGGGATGTTACAAGGAATTCTATTTGGAGCCTTTTGAAGCCATTGTCTATAGTAATACCTAGTAAATAAAAGACAATGCATTACTAATATAATCTAAGTACCAAAGTAGATTTTATAAAACAAAAAAATAATAGAAGCTTAGAATTAGAAATTTAAACTTACTTTGGATTAAGTGAATGAGCTAAGCAATGAAGAGGTGTGTAACTTTTAGTCCATCTACCAATTAGAATACTATACACCACATCATGAAAGGATCATTGTTCACTCAATTCTTTGCCTTCATCATCATATATTGCCTTCTTCACTTGCTCAATCATGGGATCTCATTTCTCATAAACTAAATGGAGGGATGGCTTATCAATGTCACAAGATAGTAGCATGTCATAAATATGCTTTGTAAAGCTCTAAATATAGTCAACTTTATCCCACCAACTATCATTTAGATTTACTTCTTTCACGTATGTTACCCTTGGAATGTCATCCTCTTTATAATGAGATCATTTTCACTAATGGCCATAGATTGGAGATTGTGCCTAATGGTTCTCAACCTTTTAAGCATAATAATGATAGAAGCAAATCTAGTCTCAACAATGGCAAGTAGTTTCAGATGCACAAATTTATTAAACATGGCAAGTCTCATAGTATGATTCATTATGAGATTCTTAATAAAGAAGGCATCATCAGCAACATTTGAAATCCAACTACACTCGAAATAAACAACTTCATTGGTAGGCGTATTTTTAGGGTGACATATTTTTCAGAGCAAGGTTTAGAGTATGCACCACACATGGGATCCAAAAAATACTCGGATGCATAGATTCAACAATTGATCCAGCAGCTTTGTAGATAGGTGCATTATCTGCAATAACTTGAACCACATTTTGTGGTCCAACTTCATCCATGGTAGCCAAAATCAAATTGGCAATGTAATGTTTATCCTTATATTCAGTTAAGCCATTGATAGCCTTCAAGAACAGAAGTCCTGATTCTGAAATAGCCATGAAGTTGATTAACGGTCTTCTTTGAGCATCAGTCTAACCATCAATGACTATACTTACACCCTTCTCAGGCCAAGTGTCCTTGATTGGTTTTAGCAACTTCATTATATTAGCTTTCTCTTTTTGTAATAATAAAGTTCTAATGGAATTATAGCTAGGTGGAAGAAAGCTAGTAATATCATTGTTAGTAGCATATGAAGATGCACTAACAAAGTAAGGGTTTCTGGCAATATTGAAAGGCAAACTAGCATAGTAAAACAACCTAGTTATTTCGTAATTCAAATGTTCCCTTCCCTCATTATTGAAAGCCTTGTGTATAGGTCCATCATGTACTTTTATCACACACACCAGATATGGATAGGTTCGAACTTGTAGTTCCAGTAGAAAAAAGAACTTGCACTGATTTTTGCCTTTTCAATAAATTCCCTTTCTATTTGTTTAATCTCTTCAAGGTAATCATTATTTACTTGTGCACAAATAGCAATCCCAATTCCTTTTTCTCTAAGCAAATGAGATTTCACTCAAGAACAAGATCACCTGTAAGTCCTATCACAAAAATTGCAGTGCCAACTAACATTCCCTCCTCCAGATTTCTTATCTTGCAACACAGTTACATATACCCCAATGGGGCAATTGTTCTCAGATTTTCTAGTAGCATAGTTACCAGTCAAAGATGCGGAGGAAGTGGCATTATTACCATTTCCAATCCCCCTACTACCACTACCAGACCCAACTGTTGAACCTTGTGAATGTAACATCCCATGCTGCTTTATGGATTGACGACTGTCCCCACAAACCAACACGAGTCTTTTCAGCGTGCTTTGTCCTCACTTACACACTTCCTAGGAAAACTTCCCAGGAGGTCACCCATCCCAAAATTGCTCCAAGTCAAGCACGCTTAACTGTGGAGTTCTTTCAGTTTGGGCTACCGAAAAGAAGATGCATCTTGTTGGTATAGGTAGTACAAATCAATTCATATAAGCCCTCCTCAACTGTATAGTCCCATACCTATACAGTCTTAGGATCCCTCTCATTCGGGTGTGTAATCGGTTCATTCATGTACCCCTCCGCTTTCGAAGTCTGCCGGGAGCCGCTCCTTGTCCGTGCCTCTTTGCACCGGCGATCACTCCCCGACTTCGCGATCCCCGGGCGTTACAGTGAAAACATCCGATAAGTGGTTAAATAATTACACAATTTTAGAGGTTGTTGTTGTCCATAATACACAACAATGGCAGCAACAACACATTAAAAGAAGAAAGGTATACAAAATGGAAACCACAGAACAATGGTTGCAGCAACAACAAAATTATCAAAACAAAGAGTAATTAACCTTAAACTCATTGAGAAAGACAAAGACACCCTACCTTACTGGATTGCTAGAGAAAAAGCCATCAGAGAGAGAGTTGCTATCGCTAACTCACTAGGTTGAGGTCAAGAGAGCCGCCGGAGAGGGCCTCATTGGATCGCCGCTAGAGAGCTCACGCATCGCTGTCGTGTTCTGTCTCGTCACATCGCTGTGAGGGGTGTCGTGCGAGGTGGTCGCACCTCCATTCCGCAGGCCATAGCATCACTACCATGGTTAGTGGTGTCGCTGGCGATAAAGAAATGGAGATGGGAGAGGTGCTACTAAGGAAACTTAGGGCCGACAGTGTTTAGTGTTAAAGGGGTTTGTTGGGGTAATAAATGGAAGGCCAAGTGGCCAACGTTTAAAAAAAAAAAATCAAAACGCTAGTGTTTTGGCAAAATGGCATACTCACTTTCGGGTACGCATACCTAGAGCTGGGTATATGGACCGCGATCCGCAGACCAATCCGTTTAACTCGCAACCTGCATGAAAATGGACTAGAAAATTTTTAGTCCGCCAACCCGCGAACTTTTCTGATCCGCACCGCTTAACCCCGCGGGCTAAATAGGCCTAGCCCACGGGGTTCGCGAACCAACTCGCTAGCCCGCATTAGTGAGAAAATACTTCTATTTGTGATATTTATTTATATTATTGATGGATGGACCTTGGTGAATTGATTTATTCTATTATTTTTTATACTTGTATTTGGTAAAATATACTGTATAAATATAAATATATAATATAGGGTATAAAAAAAGGTCAAGAAAAAAATATGAAAGAAAAAAAATGGGGTTATGTGGGTTGGTCCGCGTTTGGTCCGCGTGGTCTGCAACTGATCCGCCTCTGGTCCGCGGGCTAGTTATACAAACCGATCCGCTGGTCCGCGGGTTTATGTGGGCCGGACGCGGACCACCCTAAAGGCTAGTCCATTTATTAAATGGACCAGTCCGATCTGGCCCGTTTAATGGTGGTCCATCGCGGACCGGGCTAAACAGACTGGACCGGTCCGCATACTCACCTCTACGCATACCCCATGCATATGCTGCTATACCCATTTTTATTTTCAAAAAAGAAAAAAAGAGGTAATGGGTACATATTCACATGTACCCGGTACAGGTACTTTTTCATTTTAGCCGTACCTATGCTTCAGAGGTGCAAAGTCAGGGTAGGAGACGGTGGTGTGCAGGCGGAACAGTAGTAGAGACAACACGAGTGGTGATAGCTAGGCAATAAAGCTATTAGAGAAGATGTAGATGGGAAGTGACGGTACAAGTGGTAAGTGGTGGAAGGGTAGTTGACTGAAAATGGCTCGAGAAGAAGAAGACAATGAAGACAGAAGTAAAATCTTGAAAATGAAAATTAGAAAATTAAAAGAGGGTTAATTTTCGGGGGACCAACGAATCCTTCTCCATCGTTAATTTTGGATATGGAATCAGTTCTTGCCTCTCTTAGATACTGTAACTTCCAACAGGTTTCAAACCCCTAATCAAGCAGTTGTTTGAGTAGAAGATAAACCGTTTCATTTGCTTAAATAGATCCAAGGGATTTCAAAACACCTTGTCTTAACGTATATCGATGTAAGTACAAAATATAGCAATGTAATGTGTTTTTATAGAATCTCAATAAATAAAACACTGCTTTATATGCAAAATATAGAACAACCGCTCCGCGCGCCTCTATATTTACATATATTACACCTTGATATGCGTATTACAATGTTGCTGTTCGCGATGTGGACCGTTATGATTGAATTCAACAATATAAATAAAAAGAAATACGAGACAAATTAACATGAGGCAACAAATTAAATTAGGCCATCATTTGGTGAAACTCATTGAAATCAATTACCCTGTTGTGATCTATGTCAAAGGCATCAATCATGGCCACGCACTCGTCGTAGGACTTGTTATCCCCAAGGCGGTGCAACATCCTCTGCAACCCCTTTGGGGTGATGCAGCCAGACCCTTCTTTTTCACACACAAACATCTCGAAAGCCTTTCTGAGATCCTCATCATCATCCCTGCCTTCATTCTTCATCAACTTCGTGAAATCCTGAAAGTCCAACAAGTTGTCCCCATCGGAATCGAGGCCATGGATCACCCCTTCGGCCTCCTCATGCGACATGCGCTCTCCGATGGACCCAAAATATGACCTTAGCTCGCAGGCCGAGATTTTCCCATCTCCATCTCCGTCGAAGTGATTGAAAACCTCCCTCATCCCATTCTCCCCACTACTATTCTTCGGGGTGGTGCACTGTGACACGGGAGATCTAGGAGAACTCAATGTAGAGTTGGAGGATCTTGATCTTCGGCGATGAAGACTAAGCCTGAGACTCTGGTTAGAGAACCACTTCGATGGTTTGAGAATTCTCTCGGTAGCCATTCCAATAGTTAAGACCGAGTTTGGAAAAGCAAATTTTCTTGTCTTATATGATCATAGTAATGTTTGGTGCAAGGTTTGAGTTGAAGTTAACCATTAATAAGAAAAGAGGGGATGAGTGGAAAAGGAAACCTATCGAGTGGTGGTATTATTTAAATACCCAAAAAATAGATATTTATTGGGACACTCATTTTAGAAATATTAAATATAATGTGATAGATGAAGTTGTGAAATCTCTCATTACATTTAATAATTATCTAAGAAGCATAGACACACTAATTTGGTGGTATATCCGTGTGTCAGACACTGACACCCACACAATACGTGTAAGACAGACGTCCATATCTGTCCAATTAAAAAAATAATTTTTCTGAACTCGGACACACGCCGAACACAGCTAGACACGCATTAGACACGACTCTAATTCATTGTGGATACGGCTTGAACACACTGCGAACACGCTCGAGTTAGTTTCTTTATTTTTTTGAAAAATTTTAATACTCACATAAGCTCACAACTAATTCTAGCTGTTTAGTTGAACTGATACTATTAGGTCATTTCATTTAAAAATTCTTTAGCTAATTAAAAAATAAGAATTAATTAAATAAAAAATTATAGAAATATGACAAAAAAATTCAGAAAAAGAATTATAGAACAAAATAAAAAATTATATATATATATATATTTATATATACCATGTTTATATCTTGTAATTTTTTAAGTTTGATGTGTCTCTGTATTTATATTTATATCTTGTCTTGTGTCCATATCATAATTTATACTTTATAGATAATTATTAAATAAGTGTTTATAAATATTTATTTTTTGAGTGTGTTTGAATAATAATTTTTCGCATGCCTAATAAGGTTACTGTAGCTTTTGGGAGTTGCCATGAAATTGCCTTGGGTGCAAAGGTGGATGTCAGAGAGTATTAACTTTGCTGGTGGGAGGAAAGTGCATGGTAGTTTCCTAAGGGGTCCCACGAAATGGATGGAATAAAAAGTCAGGTCAGAACCGTACTTTCAATAAAATGAGTCATGCCTTCATTTTCAAGGTTACCCAATTGTCGGAGACGAAAAGAAAAAATAAAATAAAATAATATTATTTAAATATTATCGCATATTGTCGGTTATTAAATATTATAGTAACAAGAAATAATACCTGTGCAACAATTTGTTAATATTTTTAAATTATTTTTAATAAAATATGTGATAGTAATTAAAATTTTAATATAATAATATATGATTTTTTGAAGGGGTTATACATATAAATATTTGTTGGGGGTAGTGTATATATATTATCTTTCTTAACAATAACGACTCTCGGTATTTTAGATGAGAACATTTTGAATAATGGAAAATATAATTTTAAGATTTTTATTTTGGTATCCTAAGAGTATTGATATCCTTTTAAATCTAAAGGTTGTGATTTAGTTATGAGCATTTAAAATAGTAATTGATTTAGTTAATGGGATGCGTGGTAAACTTTCAGTCACAAATTATCTAAAAGGTACCAGTACTCATGAATTTTATAGGGTACTGAAGTAATCCCCTAATTTTAGATGACAAACAATACTTTTTGGCAAGAAATTATCAGATGCATAGTTAATAATTTAATAGTCGTGATTGACTTTTATTTATTGTTGGGTTTCTTATAAAACGTACAGGTGCAATTCATAAAACGATTTCTATGTGAGTTTGAGCCTTTATCCTTTGAGCCGCCTTCTTGCATATTTCAAATTGTTTCGATCCAAATTTATTTAAGAAAAACGTTTGAGCCATTTGAAAACCTTTAGGGTTCATTGGGCAAGTCCAATTGAAATTGGAGTCCTGAATTTTATATTCAATTCCAATTCTATCATAATTGAAATTGGCTGAGAATATCAAATTTTATGATTGGCTCTTACAAAAAATTAAGATCTAGAACTAGAATTCTAAATTCTATTCCATTTCTATTGATTGGATATGTAATTAATAATTTCAAAATATTTTCATGTATATATTAAGTCTATGGCATGTGGACAATCGATAATGGTTGGTAGGACACCGGCAGCTAATGTCGACAATAGACAATCAAAGATTAGTGAAGGCTGGTTGGTGATTGGTGGCCACCGACAAGGGTCCGGCAACCACCGATGGCAAGCGATGAAGGCGGTCATAGTTGGTGAATGATAAAAACTATGACACATGGGATTTGTAACACCCTAATATTCGACCCAATACTACTAGTACGTACTTAGGCCAAATATTAGTCGTTACTTGCTAGCATGGTTCATCTTCTAGGGAAAATAGGCTTAACGAAAATACGAGCCAACTTTTTTTTTTGAAATCGTTACTTAAAATAGAAGCCGCGCGCAACTTTACGAGTCGGTATCATAGTATACGGAACGATAACATAGGAATGGCTCCAAACCATAACATCGAACATAACATCAATCATAACTGAAATACCTCATAGATAAAATGCCTACCCACTGGGCAGGACTCTTCAAGTACATAATGTATAAATAAATACAACAGAAAACAGAAATACATCGAAAAGAACTGAAAGAAAACATCCCGATCCCCGTGCAATCTATGATGGGTAACCCCAATGCAAAAAGGGGTTTCATCCATACTAGTGGTGTGCGTACACTAAGGCCTATCCTCTGTCTATGCAATGAGATCACGGGTATGGAGGGACGTAGCCAATCCATGGGCGGAGCTCGGCCGGGGCAGGCATGCCCTGTGACTGGATGGGCCGCCTACGTCGAGGTCGTGGTCCTGGTGCCGGAGCTCTCCGCCGCTCGGTACCCGTCTCCTCGCCGTCGATTCTTTGCTGCGGTGGAGTGGGGGCAGAGTCCTCATGACCCATAGGGACATCCTCTATAGGGTCCTCCTCCGAGTGTTGTGTCAACGGCACATATACCGGCAAATCGGTTGAACGGTCAGAGGGGGCCCGCAGGTTCTACTCCCATTAGGGTCGTGCATGCTCGAAAATCGCGGGATCGTCGTAGGGGGATGCCGGGGTGAAAAGGTGGCTATAGACACGGTGCGAAAATGGCCGTCCAACGAACATGAATACACGTAAGGTACATCGGCCCTCAAAATGGTAGGACCCATACTCCGGGTCGTGGTGGATCTCCCACCGTGGAGTGTCAATGAATAGGACGAAGGTCGCCATCTCGCTCTGAAGACGTAATGGAAAGGAAAAGATAGAGGGAGTGAGATTCTTACTAAAGAAACTCAGTAGGGTTTTCCTTCTATCCTAGGTGTCATCATATACGTCTCCAGGAATCTCGGGTTTATTTATAAAATAATGGACATACATAGGTTCAATTATGAGTTTTCCAAAATCTCATTTTCCGAGAATCCGTTCTTTTTATCATGGCACTTGTGTTACATAGGCTTCTATACTAAAGTCATAGACATAAATCATGTAGCTTGGTACGTAGAACGTAAATCATATAACTGGTACATGGAACATAAATCATATAACTGGTACATGGAACATAAATCATATAACTGGTACATGAAACATAAATCATATAACTGGTTTACTTAGGTGACATAAGAACCTTTACTTAACTGGGCCGCCCTAATATTTCTCCCTTTTGAGAAAACTCTAGGTTATGAGCTCATACCACACTAGTCGTCACTAGCATCTAGACTTTATCCATTTGGATAAGTCAACTTCCCGACTTTAAGTACGGGTTTAGGGGGCTAGAATCACATTGTCCCCACCCTTAATTCGGTGGTTTCAAAGGATTACATTCTTATGTTCTAAGTCATCCTAAGTTTAATATATTTCTTTAAGATGCCACATAATTAATGCATAACACATAATTACTACCTCGGCATCTCTAAAGTTCTTTTACATAAATAATAACATGTTAATACAAGCTATCACATAGGGATAATAGTTCACATGGCACCATACACGTCATGAGCTAACACATCAATTCATCATCAAACTTAGGGGCTCATAGTCATCCCTTAAGGTAAAAAAATCCCTAAATCGGGTAACCTCAACTTTCCCATCACTTTCTAGTATGTTTATGGGATTGATTAACCTCATTACCATAATCCATTAAGTTCTAAATCCTAATTAATTATGGTTGGACAGCTTTATGTAGTTGTTCATATTTGATGAATTACGTGTTCTAGGAAATGCGTTTTAAGCCCTTTCTCGCATCCGACTTTTTCTATGGTGCAATAATTAATACCTAGGCCAATTATGAGTCACTCCCACACATCTAGACATAATCTAATGTGATTCCAAATATTTTATCAAGGCTGGGCAGAAACTCATTTTGCCATTCTTTATAGTTCTAGAATTCACATATTAAGCAAACAAAGTCACTAATAATGCTTTAAAGAGTCTAGAACAATTATCATATACTTGGCAAGGTATTACAACATATTTAGACCACCCAAAACAGAATTTAAGGTGCTGAAATTTCTAAGGCAAAACCGAAAACCTTTAAGGCATAAAATCATGAGAAAGACCTTTCTTTCAACCATATAACTTGCTAGTTTCTCTCGGAACCTTTTTGGGACTTCAAGACCATGAAAAATCAAAGTTTATTTTGCCAAAACTCATCATGGAACATCAAGGGCAGCAGCCATTTCGGCTTGCTCTTGACAATGATTCAAAACTTGAAAACATGTTTAAAACCTTGGTTAAGTGCATCAAAGCTTAGAAAAATTCTAAGACATGCATTATAGGCCCTTGTAGTTAAATGAAACTCATCCTAGAGCCATTTACACCACATGGCCGAATGATGTTCAAGGAGATACCTCCTTGATTTAATTCTTTTCTTAAGATGAAATGGGCAAGTCTTTGAGCTCTAAAGTTTCAAGTGATGACATAGAATAAACGTGCTATGCATTTCATTTTATAGTCCTTTAGAAAATAAAGTGATAGCACAAGGTAAAAGATGAAATGCATCTCCATTCTTATTCTTAGAGTTTAGTGATGACTTGAAATATAAAATGAGATGCAAAGCTTGAAACATAAACGTGCATTGTGCAAGTTCATTCATTATCTTGGGTCTTAGTGATGGCATAAGAAATAAACGTAAACGTGGATGCAACTTCTTTTATATCTTGTTTAGAGCTCTTGCAAGACTTTAAAGGAAACAAAGTTTCAACCCACAACTCATCCTCACAAGAAGAGAAAACACTAGTGTTGCTAAGTTGTATAAAAGAAAATCATATCCTCAAAGTCCATGAGGTGGCCGAATCCTCATCATAAGGAAACAACCTTATTTTTGAACTCTAGGGACCAAGATTTTGGTGATTCAAACACCAACATCTCAAGTCCTCATCATTGAGTATTTTTACAATGCTCTACATTTATTAACAACACAAAACTCATGACCAACATAAAGGAAAGAAACCGAAACATACTTGGCCTAGAAACCAAATTTATGCTCTAAAGTTTTGTTCATGTGACATACATCAACATGAAGCCCTCATCATCAAGCTACCATTTTTCTAAGTCCCAAAGGCCTTCAAGGCCGAAAACTCAAGGGAAAAGAAATGAGGTTTTCAAGGTTCAAGAGAAACATAACTATGTCTTGAGCAAAACTTGAAAATAGTAAACTTATTTTTTAGAAAACTCAAGCTTTAGAGATTGTTCATGTGACAAACATCATCACACAACTCTCATCATCAAGCTTCTCATATTTCAAGTCTAAGAGGCCTTCATGGCCGAAACCTAAACAAAAGAAAAGGAAAGTTTCAAGACATCAAAGAAGCATGACTCATTCTTGACCAAGACTTGAAAAAGAGAAACCTTTCTTGGAAAAACTCAAGCTTTAGAGTTTGTTCATGTGACAAAGGCCAACATGAAGCACTCATTACAAAGCTACCATTTTTCCAAGCACCTCAAGCCTCCATGGCCAAAACATCTAGGAACAAAAAGCTCAAAAAGAGTTTTCATGAAAAACATAGCCTTGTCTTAACCAAAACATGAAAAAGATAAAACTTTTCTCAAACAAAACTCAAGCTTTAGAGGTCTCATGTTAGGATGAACACATGGTTATCCCAAGAGAGCACTCATCATCAAGCTCTCCTCATTTTGGTCTTGAGGCCGAAAATGAAAGAAAAAGGAGAAATGATGGAACTTTTTCTTAAGAAAGGTTCAAGCTTTAGAGGCCTCACTTTAAGATGAACTCATGGTTTCATCTTTGAGAGCACTCATCATCAAGCTCTCACTACCATGGCCTTAAGGCCGAAAATGAAAAGGAAGAGAAAAGAAGAAACCAAAATAATGCTTGGGAAGAAAACTTACTAACAACACAACTTTCAAGCAAGATAAACATTGAGCATGAAAATAAAAGAAAGCATTCTTGAAGAGCTCCCTACCTAGAGTTTGGGATTTGAGAGGAAGTGAAGAAGATGAAGAGGTTGGAGAGGATGAGCTCTTGAACTTGAGAGAAAGAAACTCAAAGTGCTCTAACTCAAAACTTTAGTGAAATGAACAAAGGTGCTTCAAGTTCCCTAAGCTACCTATTTATAGAGAAGTGAAATGAATTGAATATTGGAGGCCTTTTGGGGGGAGAATTTCAGCCACATGAGGGAGGAAAAATCTTGTTCAAAGCATGGTGTAAAGTCATTCAAAGCATGGTGAAAAGTCTAGCTATGCATGTCCTAAAGTATGGCTAGCATGTACCTTGTTTTCAAACCTTTAAAAATGCATAAAAACTTAAAATTTGGGCTGCAAAATCTGAAGAGAAACCGTGCTCCTCATGCCCAAAAAGAGGAGAAAATTTTCTAGACTTAAATTTCCAAAGCATAGGTAATGTGTTGTAAGACATGTTGTCTTGAAAAAGTTTGATGGAAAGCTTGAATGACCACAAAAACAAATCATTCTTTTTGAGTTTGAAAGACATAATTATTTTCATTTTAGAAATGAATTGAAAGCCTTGATTGACCATATAAAATATTCTTTGAGTCTTGAGTGACAATTTTTCTTGAAAGTTGATCATTGATTGAAAGTGTTCAAGACATATGTCACAAGATAGCTTGAACACATAGACTAACTTTTTGATGATTTTCTAGGGAGAAATGGCGCCATTCTTGGCAGCCTTGGGGAGGAGAAATATCTCCTTAAACCATGTTCTAGAAGTGTGCTTTGGTGTGACATAGATTAGGCTTAGGATTAAAAGTTGCTAAGTAGGTACTTAGGTGCACTAATAGGTTATTTAAAACCACAAATCCCTAGGTTAGAGGTGGTCTAGAAGGATTAGGGGAGTCAACACCTCTAAGACTAGTGATGTGGGTGTGACAACTTGTCTTGAAAAGAAAAGTTGATGTGAATAGTGGAAACACTATTCGACACTATTCACAGATTCTTATTCTCTTTTTTTTTTAAAGAATAAGACTAGGATGAGATTTGAATTTCCCTAAGCAATTTTAGGTTCCAATTAATTCTAAATGATGGTTTTGGCTCTAGATTAATTATGGAAATTAATTAACCTTTAATTAGAGCCTAATATTGCTTAGGTTTGGAGTTAAACGGCTCATTAAGCTGAAAATGCGATATGCAGGGGCAAAACCGTAATTTTCACCAAAAGTTGCCCGGAACCTCCGGGACTTAAACAAACATAGTTCATGCCTTAAAATCATTGTTTTGAACCTAGAACAAAGTCCGGGTCGAAACGAAACTTAAAACTGCCTTAATTCTGTACAGGGGTATTTTGGTCATTTACGCGCAGAAATCTCAGAAATGAGGTTTTCCTGCTTTGTTAGGCACTCATGCTCATACAATCCCCTTCATATAACATATGAACCCTATGAGGATGGCCAAAGCCGGCCGTCCTCGTGTTTCGGGTAAAAATGACCTCAGGAGCATTTTGGTCATTATGAAAGTTTAGCGAAAATCGGGGCGTTACAGGATTGACAATTTTTAAGGTATTAATTAAAAATTGGAAATAGTATGGGCTACTTTATTTTTAATTCCATGGAATTGTTATATAAAATTATGATTCTAATTCTAAAAAGGCTACCAAACATAAACTTTGGAATTGGGCCATACAATTACAATTTCAAGCTTTATTTACATTCTCAATTTCACACGCCAAATGGGAACTTCAAGAAAATCTACCATTTCTAACTTTCTAAATCTGCAATAGCAAGGATATAAAGACGGCTACACAAAATAGTTATTTTCTATAGGTTGAAAAGTGCACAAGAAAGGGAATTGAATTGTGCTTGGACTTTTCTTTCCTTTTTCGTTTCTAAGAAGCTTAAACAGATACTATCAAATATGAACTTGAAGTGCAGTGGAAATAGTGTCCGAAGTATTAGAAAGTAACTTTCTGAACCCAACAGATGTAAGAAATGCAAGACTAAATATGCTTTTTAGAAGAATAAATACAATAAGCACAAAACAAAGTATAAAGGGGATTTAGGGAAAAGAGAAAATACTACACAAGAGTTTTTATACTAGTTCGGTTAACCTGCCTCTATCCAGTTCTCAATAACCATTGAGTTCCACTAAACAAACCTTTCTCAACCTTGAGAAAGTTAGATAGTCTTCTACTATCCTTCTCAAGCTATCTCCATATGACTAGTAGCTCACTCTACTATCACTTCCAAGTAGTCTTTGCTTTGTCTCTTCAAACTAACTCATCATGACTGTCAGCTCACTCTACTATCACCTTTCAAGTAGTCTTTGCTTAGCCTCTTCAAGTTAACTCACATTAATTATTACTGGATCGTGTTACAAAGGTTGTGTTTGGGTTTGACCACTCAAACTAACAAACACTAAAGTTTTCTCAAAATAAACAACAACAGAGCTGAAAACTTGAATGGCTTCTTTCTATTTAGTCTTCTTAAAAAGAAGATGTTAGAAAGAAGATTTTTACAAAGATGAAACTGATTACAATCTGTAATAGTTTTACAGAAGATGAAAAGAAATTTCTTCAGTATTTCAGCACAGTATATTTTTCATAGATATCTTCGATGTAAGTACAACATCTTCTTTTATTATTGATCTTCATTTATGATCGTTTCCCTTGATATGTTTTTCGAGTGACACATGCTGATTTTCTTTTTATGTCTTGGAAATAAAGTCTAGAAGAGTAGCTCTGCATGTCAAAGTTACTTTTTGTAGTTGCAAAAGCCATTATCTAATAGAGGTTTCTAAGTCCACATTCAGAAACTACTTTATACTTTCTAAACTTTTCTTTCTAGAAGCTGGGGTAGTTGATCAAGTTGATAGAATCAGTCCTTGACTGGATTTGACTTTGATTTGAATTTCAAATTTTCCCTCTCGTTCCTGTAAAGTGAACCATTTATAGTGAAATGTACTTTCAGAAGTGCCGTCTCAGTTTCTGGAGAGCTTGTTGTAAAGGATATAATTACAATCATGATGATTGAAGATGGTAACCTTACTTTTCTTTAGATTTGAATTGAAATCTTCACTTGAAACTTACTTTTTGAAGTCTTGCTCTGCTTTTTGAAGATTTGAACCTTGGTTTCTTGTTCTTGGAAATTTCATTTCATGCATTGAGCATAGATACGTTCATTTCAAGATTTATTTTTCACTTCGAGTGAGTTCTAAATCTCTTTAAATGAGACTAAATATGTTTGCACATGTCATTGTGAAAATAATTTTGTTTTAGGAACATGTATGCTAATGTGAATAAACCTATTTGATGCTTCAAGAAACCCAAGTAACAGATTAGTCATTCTTCAAAATATTTTCACAAAATTGGTTTTGTTAAAGCTTTCTGAAGGGTTCTGGAGCTAACAATCTCTCACGTTTTGAAGATGACAAACCAATTCTTAGAAAATATTTTTGAAGAGATTTTGAAAGAAATATATGATAAGAAGTAGAGCAAGATAAACCTATATTCTTTCAAAATACATTTGATAGGATTTTCAAAAAGTCTCATTCTTAAGGTGTGATATATATGAAATCAAGATATTTCGCAACCTTAAGTGACTGAAATCAGAGCTTTTTTATTTCAAAGAAGGTTTTTGAAGTTAATCAGAATATTTTATGAGAAGTATCAGAGCAAGTATTGGAAAGATGAAGCATTTAAGCTTTCTAAATAAACACAGCTTGATTTCAAGTCATTTTGGCTTTCTGAACTTAAATAAATTTGAATAAAAAGAGTAATATTCATGATTTTTACTCTTGATCTTGAATCCATATATAGCACATGTGTAACACCCTAATATTTAACTCAATACACCTAGGACGTATTTAAGTTAAATATTAGTTATTACTCTTTTGTTTCAGTTTTTGATTCAAAACTTCTTGAAAAATACTTTAGCGAAAATATGAGTAAATTTTTTTTTGAACTTTAAATATCAAAACATGAGCCGCGCATACTAGATATCTAACGTCATTTATCTTGCCTGCGTAAGAGAGATGTTAGAGACAAATAATGGATAAATACATAATACAACCATGGCATAACATAACTCAAATAATAATAACATATCAATAACTGTATCATAATAGTGATGTCTTGTAAACTTAAGGACATCAATATATATCCATCAATAGAATACAAACTGATATATGAGATACGATCACTCTAAAGGCAAATATCCAAAAGAAAGTTATCTGCATAGCTCTTCGTCCAGTCTCAAGGTAAATCACGAACTACACCATCATTCATGTCTGGAGACGATATGGAAAAGAAAAAGGGATAAGAAACTTATACAAGAATCTCAGTAGGGCTTCCCGACTCTAACACAAGTGTCATCGTCATTGTCCCCAGGAACCTCGGGTTTAATTATGAAAATGGTGAACATATATATAAGGTTCATTTATTAAGTTATAAATACCATTAGCCGAGGCCCGTATCTTTTAGCATGAATCTTAATGTCATGAATGCAACATATTAGTCATGGATGCATGTCAATATCATATACATAATATCATAAAATTCATAAAATGATGCATATGATATAAAGAATGTAACACCCTAATATTCAACCCAATACTACTAGTACGTACTTAGGCCAAATATTAGTCGTTACTTACTGGCATGGTTCATCTTCTTGAGAAAATAGACTTAACGAAAATACGAGCCAACTTTTTTTTTTGAAATCGTTACTTAAAATAGAAGTCCACAGAACTTTACGAGAGTCAAGATCATAGTATACGGAACGATAACATACGAATGGCTCCAAACCATAACATCGAACATAACATCAATCATAACTGAAATACCTCATAGATAAAATATGCCTACCCTACAGGGCAGGACTCTTCAAGTACATAGTAACATGAATACGGCAGAAAAACAAAATACATGGAAAAGAACTGGAAAGAAGCATCCCTACCCATGTGCAACCTAAGGTGGATAACCTCAACACAAAAGAGGTATCATCCATACTATGTGACGCGGCGTGCACTAAGGACTACCCTCCAATCTCCATAGCGCACTCACGGCACGGAGGAACGTAGCCAATCCACGGCGAGTTTCGGCAGTGCGTGCATGCCTCGGATCAACGTGTCGCCCACGCCGGGTCGTGGTCCGCACCGAAGCCCTCCGACGCCGAGTGTTGTCTCCTCGCCGCTTATCCGCCGCAGAGGCGAGCGGGGCAGAGCCCTCTGGTCCATGGGGAATCCTGAAGGGTCCTCCTACGAGTGCGATGATGGCACGATCGCGCGGCCCGCTGAACCAGCAGAGTGGGTCCGCAGGTTCCTCTCATGTCGTGGCCGTGCATGCTCAAAGATCGCGGGGTCACCATAGGGGGATGCTGGGGAGAAGCGATAATCGTACAAGGGGTGTGCGAATGGCCGCCCTAAAAACATGAAGATGCGCACAAGACACCGCCCTCAAAATGAAATGACCCATGCTCCGGGTCATGGTGGATCTCCCACCGTGGCGTGTCAATGAATAGGACGAAGGTCGCCATCTCGCTCTGAAGACGTAATGGAAAGGGAAAGATAGAGGGAGTGAAATTCTTACTAAAGAAACTCAAGAGGGTTTTCCTTCTATCCTAGGTGTCATCATATACGCCTCCAGGAATCTCGGGTTATTTATAAAATAATGGACATACATAGGTTCAATTATGAGTTTTCCAAATATCTCACTTTCCGAGAAACCGTTCTTTTTAACATGGCACTTGTGTTACATAGGCTATATACTAAAATCATAGACATAAATCATGTATCTTGGTACGTAGAACATAAATCATATAATCGTACATGGAACATAAATCATATAACTGTACATGAAACATAAATCATATAATCGTACATGAAACATAAATCATATAACTGGTACATGAAACATAAATCATATAATCAAGTTACTTAGGTGACATAAGAACCTTTACTTAATCGGGCCGCCTCTAATATTTCTCCCTTTGAGAAATCTCTAGGTTATGAGCTCATACCACGCTAGTCGTCACTAGCATCTAGACTTTATCCATTTGGATAAGTCAACTTCCGACTTTAAGTACGCGTTTAGGCGGCTAGAATCACATTGTCCCCACCCTTAATTTGGTGGTTTCAAAGGATTGCATTCTGATGTTCTAAGTCATCCTAAGTTTAACATGTTTCTTTAAGATGCCACATAATTAATGCATAACACATAATTACTACCTCGGCATCTTTAAGTCCTTTTTAAAGAATAATAATAACATGTTAATACACGCTATCACATAGGGATAATAGTTAACATGGCACCATACACGGCATGTGGTAACACATCAATTCATCATCAAACTTAGAGGCATAATCATCCCTTAAGGTAAAAATCCCTAAATCGGGTAACCTCAAACTTTCCCATTACTTTCTAGTATATTTATGGGATTGATTAACCTCATTACCATAATCCATTAGGTTCTAATTCCTAATTAATTATGGTTGGACAGCCTTATGTAGTTGTTCATATTTGATGAATTACGTGTTCTAGAAAATGCGTTTTAAGCCCTTTCTCGCATCCGACTTTTTCTATGGTGCAATAATTAATACCTAAGCCAATTATGAGTCACTCCCACACATCTAGACATAATCTAATGTGACTCTAAATATTTTATCAAGGCTGGGCAGAAACTCATTTTGCCATTCTTTATAGTTCTAGAATTCACATATTAAGCAAACAAAGTCACTAATAATGCTTTAAAGAGTCTAGAACAATTATCACATACTTGGCAAGGTATTACAACATATTTAGACCACCCAAAACAGAATTTAAGGTGCTGGAATTTACTAAGGCAGAACCGAAATCCTTAAGGCATAAAATCATGAGAAAAACCTTTCTTTCAACCATATAACTTGCTAGTTTCTCTTGGAACCTTTTTGGGACTTCAAGACTATGTAAGATCAAAGTTTATTTTGCCAAAACTCATCATGGAACACCAAGGGCAGCAGCCATTTCGGGTTGCTCTTGGCAAGGATTTAAAACTTAAAAACATGTTTAAAACCTTGGTTAAGTGCATCAAAGCTTAGAAAAATTCTAAGACATGCATTATGGGCCCTTGTAGTTAAATGAAACTCATCCTAGAGCCATTTACACCACATGGCCGAATGATGTTCAAGGAGATATCTCCTTGATTAAATTCTTTTCTTAAGATGAAATGGGCAAGTCTTTGAGCTCTAAAGTTTCAAGTGGTGACATAAAATAAACGTGCTATGCATTTCATTTTATAGTCCTTTAGAAAATAAAGTGATAGCACAAAGTAAAGATGAAATGCATCTTCATTCTTATTCTTAGAGTTTAGTGATGACTTGAAATATAAAATGAGATGCAAAGCTTGAAACATAAACGTGCATTGTGCAAGTTCATTCATTATCTTGGGTCTTAGTGATGGCATAGGAAATAAACATGCTAATGCGAAGCATAAACGTAAACGTGGATGCAACTTCTTTTATATCTTGTTTAGAGCTCTTGCAAGACTTTAAGGGAAACAAGGTTTCAACCCATAACTCATCCTCACAAGAAAAGAAAACTAAACTCATGACCAACATGGAAGAAAGTAACCGAAATATGCTTGGCCTAGGGACCAAGTCTATGCTCTAGAGCTTTGTTCATGTGACATACATCAACATGAAGCCCTCATCATCAAGCTACCATTTTTCTAAGTCCCAAAGCCTTTCATGGCCGAATACTCAAGGGAAAGAAATGGGGTTTTCAAAGATCCAAGAGAAACATAACTGTCTTGAGCAAAACTTGAAAATAATAAACTTATTTTTAGAAAACTTAAGCTTTAGAGGTTGTTCATGTGACAAACATCATCACACAACTCTCATCATCAAGCTTGTAACACCCTAGTAATTAACCAGATACACCTAGGTTGAATCTGATTAATGACTAGACTTTACTCCTTGCTTTGGTTCTTTCTTCATAATTTGAAAATACTTAGTGAAATTACGAGCCATTTTTTTTTTAAACACATAATTGAAAACGTGAGCCGAGTACAACGTGAATGAGTAAGCGGGGTATAATAAGACGTTTAAGAATATATCACATCATATCACTTAGGCTTCATCATATAACATCCATAAGCACATTATAGCATATATTTACATACAATAACCTCACTCAAAGGGTGGGTTATGTTAATACATCATTATCTTATGCAAACCCATAAAAGAAAATATACTTAAGGAAATACATGCCCCTAAACTAGATAACTCCATAAGTCGGGAAGGTTATCCTAAAACTAGGGTGCATGATCACACATAAATCTACTAAGAACCTTCTATGGCCACTGTCCTGGAAATGGGGGAATAAATCTGATCCACTAATGAGCTCCCTCGGGAGGGGACACACGAGATGCACCAGGCTGGGGTCGCATGGACGGCCTTCTCGCTAACCTCGGCTGAACAACTATTTCCTCACTACCCTCTCTTACACGTGTGGGAGTAGGAGCAGAGTTCTCAGAATATACATGAGTAGGAGTGTCCTCTGAAGGATCAGCCGTAATATCTCGTCTCGGGAACATACTCTGGAAATCCATGGACAGCAGATGAAGCGGGATAAGAACGTAACATCCTTTCATCAAGTGGATGTGCATGTTCGAAAACCATTTCATCGCCATAGGGAGAAGTAGGAGAAAATCAATAACTAGGGACAGGATGTGCAAATGGACGACCTATGTAAATAAAAACACGAATCACAAGACCTCCTTCAAAATGATCCGTGCGATGCACCAGATCATAGTGGAATTCCCAAGTAGGGGTATCAACGAACAGGACGAATGTCGCCATTTGAATCTGGAGACAATGACGGAAATAAAGAAAAGGGAGTGAGAATCTTGCTAAAGAATTCTGAGTAGGGTACCTCCTTCTATAGTGTCATCATCAAAGTCCCCAGGAACCTCGGGATTATTCTAAAATAGTGAGCATGCAAAGATTCATTTTAAGTTCGGACAAATACTTAACCGAGGTTCGTCAATTTTTAATTATGCGTCTTATAATGCATCTTATTCTTAACATGTCATATTTACAATGAACATTTCCTTTATCATTACATCATATTCCTCATCATCATTATCAAAATAACATGCATAAAAGAACGTCATATAATATTAGCTACACATGGACACAAAGGCACATATTTTATTTCTTTAGTGCCTTTGGTGACTTAAAATCTTATCATCATCATTATTTTCCTTGGGCCATCCTATACTCCACCCTTTTGGGAGTAATTTAGGTTATGAGCTCATACTTTACTAGTCGTCACTAGCATATACTTATCCCTTTTGATAAGCTAAAGTCCCGACTCTACCCTTTTGAGAGAACGGGTTAGGGGGCTAAAACGACCTTTTGACCACCTATAGTCTGATGGTTCCAAAGGATCATTTTCCTATAAGTTTAAGTCACCATTAAATCTTTGCATGTTATATCATAATACAATTCATAAACATCATAACATTTTCTCATTTATAGTCTTAAGCTAGAATAATATATATCAACTGTAATCATGCATATGGGAGATTCCCAGGAAAGAGAGGTGGGTCACAATGACACGCTTAAATACCAAGTCTTTCCTTAGCCAGAACCTTTCCAAATTACACTTTTACAATGATACACTTTCTTCTAGCAACAAAGGTAAATTTTACATAATAAAGAACATTTCATGTACAAGCATTCTCATTATTTGCAACAGCAACTATAACATGCAAGCCAAGAAATCATTCACTGATATCAAGTACTTAATAAGCATCCAATCCTTACATAGAATTATCAATTATAGAACTAATTAGTTACTAAACCAATTATGAATCATTCTCTTAACAATAAACCATAATTATCACAACTTAAATCATATCAAATCATTATCACACATTGATACTAAACTCAGATCAGTGGTAATCATGAACCTCATGCAATTACATAGAATCATATTTTAAGTGCATATAAAATACTAGTTCCAGTAAAATCCTTGCAAAGCCTTAAAACTCATTTAGAAACTAGTTCTTTTGTCAAATTTGGGAGGATCTTCACAATTAAAATTCTCACTTAAGATAAAAGGAGTAAGTCTTGAGCTTTAGAGATTTAGGTGACATCTTAGAATTATAAACATGCTATGCAACCTTATTTTAATCTTATCTTTATAAGGTGATAGCTTGGAATTATAAACATGATATGCAATTCCATTTCTTTATCTTTAAGATTTAAAGTGATGACTTGAAAATTAAACATGATGCAAGAACTTGAAATATAAACATGATACAAGAAACTGGAGCGGTGGTAATCCGCACAGACCAAGAGGGAGAAGAAAATATTAAGAAACCGGAGCATGTAGTCCGCACAGACCAAAGAGAGGAGAAGAGAATATTAAGAAACCGGAGCGGTGTAGTCCGCACAGACCAAGAGAGGGAGAAGAGAATATTATTATTACATCTTTTTAAGCTCCAATCTCAAGACTTTTAAAGAATAAATTCTTTAACTCCAATAATCATATTTCTTTGCTTGTGATACATGGGCAAGTCTTTGAGCTCTAGGATCTTTAGGTGATGGCATAAAATAAACATGCCATGCGTTGATTCTTTTAGCCATTATAAAATATAGTGAGAGCATAAATTAAATATGAGATGCAACCTCTTTATTATCTTGAAAGATTAAGTGATGACTTGAAACATAAACATGAAATACAAGCTTGGAATTTAAACATGAGAAATGCAAGTTCATTTATTCATTCTTGAAAATTTAGTGATGACATAGAAGGTAAACATGGTTATGCAAAGCATAAACTTAATCATGGATGCAAATTCATTTTGTTTCTTTACTAGAGCTCCTTCAAGACTTTAAAAGAATTATAAATTCAACCCAATACATATCTTAACAAGAAATAAAACATAAAAGGAAAAAAAAAATACATCTTTCAAGTTCTAAACTAAAAATCTTTGTTTTAGCACCATAAAGCATTATTCTTTAAGGTTTTGCATCAAGTGGAATTTTCAAGCTTTAGAGGCCTAACTTGTGATGGATTTACAACCCACCCTCAAGGTCCTCATCATCAAGCCATCATCTTAGTTCCACCTAGGCCATATGGTTGAATTGGTTAAAGAAAAATTGAAGAGGAAAACCAAAATGAAAAGCTAAGGCAAGTTCATAATTTCATCATTTTGAGCTAAAAACACAACTCCTCAAAGCATAGAAATAAATTTAGAAACTACTCCCTACCTAATCTGAGTTGAAGAAGAGGAAGAGAACTTCGTTTCTTGAAGTGAAATGAAACAAAATCTCTTTGAAAAAATTGAAGAAAGAATTCAGCCAAAGGGGAGGAAGAAAGAAAGTTTTTGGTGCTCCTAAAAACTAGTTATGAACCAAGCATTCCAAGACCACTCAAGCAAGCCTATTTATAGAAGATTTTGAGGCTTCTAATTGGCCAAAATGATGAGGTAGTGGACGGAATTTTGCAAGAGAAATAAGGGAGGAAAAATCATTTTAGACAAAGTTGTATGAAACTAAGGAATTATGTCTCTTATGGTGACATTTTGGCATTTTGTTTTAGTGCAACTTTTGGCAATAATTCAGCTGCATAATGGCATCAATAATTTCATCCATTACAGCCCAAAGAAGTGAAATTTGTGTGTTCCATGCATTATTTAGGTGTAGGCAAGGTATTCATGTAATTTAGAGAATTTACGGTTAAGGGTTTAAGTGAATTAGTAAGCAATTTGGGTGTTTTTGAGCAATTTTGGGTTCTAATCAATCTAAATACATAATTTTGACTCTAGATTAATATTTAGAATTTAATAACCTTTAATTTGAGCCTAATATTGCTTAGGTTTCGCATACTGAATCAAAAATCCCAAATTCGCAAATCGCCCAAAAACAGGGCAAAATCGTACTTTCACTTAAAAATTGCCCGAGGCCACCCGAGCTTAACCAATGGTTAATCATGGCTTAAAAACACATTTTAAAACATTTTAGTGAGGTTCGGGCTCAGTCGGCACGCACATCGGAGTTAAAACACATGAGGCTGCTTTGGTCATTTCGCGCGTCAGAACTCAAAATTGAGATCCTTCTGCTCTATTAACACACATAACACAAACAATCCCTTATTATCCTCAAAATATCCCCTTGAGAATAGGTGGGGCCCACGATCCTCATTTTACCTCATTTTCTGAGTAAAATAACTTCAGGGGCATTTTGGTCATTTTATACGTCTGAAAATTCTGGATTTGCGACTTGCATGAATCGTTCCTAACCTCTCTTCTAATGTTATATTCCTTTATTGAGGATTGTTCGGCCTCAAATCTTATGTAATAATTACCTACGGTAATTCGGTAATTGAGTAATTTCTAATGACAGTAAAAATTACAGTAAAAATTGGGGCGTTACAAAGCTCCTCATATTTCAAGTCCAAGAGGCCTTCATGGCCGAAAACTAACAAAAAGAAAAGGAAAGTTTCAAGGCATCAAAGAAACATAACTCATTCTTTGACCAAGACTTGAAAAGAGAAACCTTTCTTGGAAAAACTCAAACTTTAGAGTTTGATCATGTGACAAAGGCCAACATGAAGTGCTCATTATAAAGCTACCATTTTTCCCAGCTCTTTAAGCCTTCATGGCCGAAAACATCAAGGAACAAAAGCTCAAAAAGAGTTTTCATGAAAAACATAGCCTTGTCTTAACCAAGACATGAAAAAGATGAAACTTTTCTCAAACAAAACTCAAGCTTTAGAGGTCTCATGTTAGGATGAACACATGGTCATCCCAAAAGAGCACTCATCATCAAGCTCTCCTCATTTTGGTCTAGAGGCCGAAAATGAAAGAAAAAGGAGAAAGGATGGAACTTTTTCTTAAGAAAGGTTCAAGCTTTAGAGGCCTCACTTTAAGATGAACTCATGGTTTCATCTTTGAGAGCACTCATCATCAAGCTCTCACTACCATGGCCTTAAGGTCGAAAATGAAAAGGAAGAGAAAAGAAGAAACCGAAAATGTTTGAGAGAAAAACTTGTTAACAACACAACTTTCAAACAAGATAAACATTGACCATGAAAGTAAAAGAAAGCATTCTTGAGGAGCTCCCTACCTTAGAGTTTGAGATTGAGAGGAAGTGAAGAAGATGAAGAGGTTGGAGAGGATGAGCTCTTGAACTTGGGAGAAAGGAACTCAAAGTGCTCTAACTCAAAGCTTTAGTGAAATGAACAAAGGTGCTTCAAGTTCCCTAAGCTACCTATTTATAGAGAAGTGAAATGAATTGAATATTGGAGGCCTTTTGGGGGGAAGAATTTCGGCCACCTTTTCAGCCACATGAGGGAGGAAAAATCTTGTTCAAAGCATGGTGTAAATTCATTCAAAGCATGGTGAAAAGTCTAGCTATGCATGTCCTAAAGTATGGCTAGAATGTACCTTATTTTCCAACCTTTAAAAATGCATGAAAATACAAAATTTTGGGCTGCACAAGGGTGAAGAAAACCGTGCTCCTCATGCCCAAAAAGAAGAGAAAATTTTCTAGACTTAAATTCCCAAAGCATAGGTAATGTGTTGTAAGACATGTTGTCTTGAAAAAGTTTGATAGAAAGCTTGAATGACCACAAAAACAAATCATTCTTTTTGAATTGAAAGACATAATTTAATTCATTTTAGAAATGAATTGAAAACCTTGATTGACCATATAAAATATTCTTTGAGTCTTGAGTGACAATTTTTCTTGAAAGTTGATCATTGATTGAAAGTGTTCAAGACACATGTCACAAGATAGCTTGAACACATAGACTAATTTTTTTGATGATTTCTAGAGAAAATGGTGCCATTCTTGGCAGCCTTGGGGAGGAGAAATATCTCCTTAAACCATGTTCTAGAAGTGTGTTTTGGTGTGACATAGATTAGGCTTAGGATTAAAAATTGCTAAGTAGGTACTTAGGTGCACTAATAGGTTAATTAAAACCATAAATCCCTAGGTTTAGAGGTGATCTAGAAGGATTAGGGAGTCAACACCTCTAGGACTAGTGATGTGAGTGTGACAACTTGTCTCAAAAAGAAAAGTTGATGTGAATAGTGGAAACACTATTCGACACTATTCACATATTCTTTTTCCTTTTTAAAGAATAAGACTATGATGAGATTTGAATTTTCCTAAGCAATTTTAGGTTCCAATTAATTCTAAATGATGGTTTTGGCTTTAGATTAATTATGGAAATTAATTAACCTTTAATTAGAGCCTAATATTGCTTAGGTTTGGAGTTAAACGGCTCATTGAGCCGAAAATGCAATATGCAGGGGCAAAATCGTAATTTTTACCAAAAGTTGCCCGGGATCTCCGGGACTTAAACCGACATAGTTTATGCCTTAAAATCATTGTTTTGAACCTCAGAACAAAGTCCGGGTCAAAACGGAACTTAATATCGCTTTAATTACATTACAGGGGTGTTCTGGTCATTTACGCGCAGAAATCTCAGAAATGAGGTTTTCCCGCTTTGTTAGGCACTCATGCTCATACAATCCCCTTCATATAACATATGAACCCTATGAGGATGGCCAAAGCCGGCCGTTCCCGTGTTTCGGGTAAAAATGACCTCAGGGGCAATTTGGTCATTATGAAAGTTTAGCGAAAATCGGGGCGTTACATTACTCCCCTCCTTAAAAAGAATTTCGTCCTCGAAATTCCTTACCTGAGAACATCTCGGGGTATTGTGCTCGCATGTTGGCCTCCAACTCCCATGTGAAATCTTCGGCCTTCCCGCGTCCCCATGCGACCTTGACCAACGGCACTGACTTATTTCTCAGCTGTTTGACTCCTCGGTCCACAATTCTCGTGGGGGGCAGGTTAAATGTCAGGTCATCCCTTAATTGTACGTGTTCTGGCTCTAGCACATGACTTGGGTCAGACTGGTACTTTCGTAACTGGGAGACATGGAAAACATCGTGGAGATTGGATAGATTTGGGGGTAGGGCTATGCGGTATGCTGCACTTACTCTATCGAGGATTTCGAATGGGCCAAGGAATCTGGGGCTTAACTTTTGCACCTTCATAGCTCGACCTATGCCTGTGGTGGGGGTTATCTTGAGAAAAACGTGTTCCCCTACTTGGAACTCAATCGGCTTACGCCGCTTGTCCGCATAGCTTTTCTGTCGGCTTTGAGCAGTAAGAATCCTATCCCTAATCTTTTTAATCTGTTCCGTCGTTTCCCTCACTAAGTCTGGTCCAATTAGACTTTGCTCTCCAGGTTCGTACCAACATAGGGGTGATTGACATTTTCGTCCATAAAGGGCTTCATACGGTGCCATACCGATACTTGCGTGGTAACTGTTGTTATACGCAAATTCGATTAGTGGCAGGTATTTGTCCCAACTCCCTTTCTGGTCTAGAACACACGCCCTAAGCATATCCTCCAAGGTTTGGATTGTTCTCTCAGATTGGCCATCTGTTTGTGGGTGGTAAGCCGTGCTTAAGCACAGCTTCGAACCAAACGCCTTCTGAAAGGCTCCCCAAAACCGTGATGTAAACCGCGGATCCCGATCCGAGATTATCATCGACGGCACTCCATGTAGTCTCACAATCTCTTGGATATACAATTGTGCCAACCTATCCAAGGAATATGTCACTTTAATAAGTAGAAAGTGGGCTGATTTCGTCAATCTATCCACTATTACCCATATAGCGTCATGATTCGCTTGGGTCCTTGGTAGTCCAGTCACAAAATCCATTGAGATGCTATCCCACTTCCATTCGGGAATCGATAGGGGTTGCAACATACCAGAGGGTTTTTGGTGCTCTATCTTCACCTTCTGGCATACTAGGCACTTACTAACCCAATTGCAAACATCCTTCTTTAATCCAGGCCACCAAAACATCTTCTTCAAGTCTTGGTACATCTTGGTGGCACCAGGATGAATTGAAAAATTGCTCTTGTGGGCCTCCTCAAGAATCTCTTTCCGGAGGTCACCACTAGCAGGTACACATATACGTCCTTCAAACCTCCACATACCATCCTTTCCTTGGACAAAACCTTTCGCTTTATCCGCCTTATCGCCTCTTAGGGTCTCTTGAAACTCGTCGTCTACCCTTTGGGCTTGAGTGATTCTCCCACGGAATTCACTTGACACACTAAGGTGGCAAACTCTCATACCCGTAGGGGTTATGGTTATTCCTAGGTTCAGGTCTCTAAAAGCCTCGATCAATTCATCCTCCTTGATCATTAAGTGGGATAGGTGTAAGGATTTCCTACTTAGGGCATCGGCTACGACATTAGCTTTTCCGGGATGGTAGTTTAATCCGAAATCATAATCCTTCAAGAACTCCATCCACCTCCTTTGCCTCATGTTAAGCTCTTTCTGATCAAAAAGGTACTTTAAACTCTTGTGATCGGAGAACACCTCGAACCTCACCCCGTACAAATGGTGTCTCCAGATCTTGAGAGCAAACACAACGACGGCCAATTCTAGGTTGTGGGTGGGGTAGTTTGTTTCATGTGGCTTGAGTTGCCTCGATGCATAGGCTACCACTTGCCTATTTTGCATCAAGACACAACCTAGACCTTTACCTAAGCGCCACAAAGATACCTCAAAAGGCTCCTGAGCGTCGGGGAGAACTAGGACTCGCGTGGAGGTCAACTTATGCTTAAGTTTCTGAAAACTCTTCTCACAATCTGGGGTCCAGACAAAAGGAGTGCCTTTTCTAGTAAGCTTGGTTAAAGGTAGTGCGATCTGGGAAAATCCCTTGATGAACCTACGATAATAGCCAGCTAATCCCAAAAAGCTCCTTATCTCCGTCACGGTCCTAGGTTGTTCCCAATTCATCACTGCTTCCACCTTACTAGGATCGACTGCAATTCCTCCTCTAGACACTACATGCCCTAGAAATTTCACTTCTCCCAACCAAAACTCACATTTAGACAACTTGGCATAAAGTCTCTTCTCCCTCAAAATCTCTAATACTATGACTAAATGTTGCTCATGCTCTTCGTGGGTCCTTGAATAAATGAGTATATCATCTATAAAGACAACCACGAACTTATCCAAATAGGGTCTAAAGATCCTATTCATGTAATCCATGAAAACAGCTGGAGCATTGGTCAATCCAAAAGACATAACCGCAAACTCGAAATGTCCATATCGAGTGCGAAAAGCCGTCTTGGGTATATCCTCATCCCTAACTCGAATCTGATGATAACCAGACCTCAAGTCAATCTTAGAAAACACTACCGCACCTCTCAACTGGTCCATCAAATCGTCAATTCTAGGCAAAGGGTACATATTTTTCACTGTTACTTTGTTCAATTGCCTATAATCGACACACATCCTCATGCTTCCGTCCTTCTTTTTCACAAACAACACCGGGGCTCCCCAGGGTGATGCACTCGGCCTAATGAAATTCTTTTCCAAAAGGTCCTCTAACTGGGTTTTCAACTCGGCCAATTCCAAAGAGGGCATTGTAACGCCCGGGGATTGCGAAGTCGGGGAGTGATCGCCGGTGCAAGGAGGCACGGACAAAGAGCGGCTCCTGGCAGACTTCGAAAGCGGAGGGGTACATGAATGAACCGATTACACACCCGAATGAGAGGGATCCTAGGACTGTATAGGTATGGGACTATACAGTTAAGGAGGGCTTATATGAATTGATTTGTACTACCTATACCAACAAGATGCATCTTCTTTTCGGTAGCCCAAACTGAAAGAACTCCACAGTTAAGCGTGCTTGACTTGGAGCAATTTTGGGATGGGTGACCTCTTGGGAAGTTTTCCCAGGAAGCGTGTGAGTGAGGACAAAGCACGCTGGAAAGACCCGTGTTAGTTTGTGGGGACAGTCGTCAATCCATAAAGCAGCAGGGGATGTTACAAATGGTATCAGAGCCTGCACCTCTCCCAGTACGGTGTGGTTCAGGGACTAACCAGCGGAAGTGGTGGGCATGTAACGCCCGGATTGCGGTCGGGAGTGATCGCCGTGCAAGGAGGCACGGACAAAGAGCCGCTCTGGCACTTCGAAGCGGAGGGTACATGAATGAACCGACACACACCGAATGAGGGATCCTAGGACTGTATAGGTATGGGACTATACAGTTAAGGAGGGCTTATATGAATTGATTTGTACTACCTATACCAACAAGATGCATCTTCTTTTCGGTAGCCCAAACTGAAAGAACTCCACAGTTAAGCGTGCTTGACTTGGAGCAATTTTGGGATGGGTGACCTCCTGGGAAGTTTTCCTAGGAAGCGTGCGAGTGAGGACAAAGCACGCTGAAAGACCCGTGTTGGTTTGTGGGGACAGTCGTCAATCCATAAAGCAGCAGGGGATGTTACAAATGGTATCAGAGCCTGCACCTCTCCCAGTACGGTGTGGTTCGGGGACGAACCAGGCGGAAGCTGGTGGGCATGTAACGCCCGGGGATTGCGAAGTCGGGGAGTGATCGCCGGTGCAAGGAGGCACGGACAAAGAGCGGCTCCTGGCAGACTTCGAAAGCGGAGGGGTACATGAATGAACCGATTACACACCCGAATGAGAGGGATCCTAGGACTGTATAGGTATGGGACTATACAGTTAAGGAGGGCTTATATGAATTGATTTGTACTACCTATACCAACAAGATGCATCTTCTTTTCGGTAGCCCAAACTGAAAGAACTCCACAGTTAAGCGTGCTTGACTTGGAGCAATTTTGGGATGGGTGACCTCCTGGGAAGTTTTCCCAGGAAGCGTGTGAGTGAGGACAAAGCACGCTGGAAAGACCCGTGTTGGTTTGTGGGGACAGTCGTCAATCCATAAAGCAGCAGGGGATGTTACAGGCATTCTATATGGGGCTATGGATATGGGTCCGGTACCTGGGAGTAACTCTATTGAGAATTCAATCTCTCTCTTAGGGGGAAATTCTGGAATTTCATCTGGAAATACTTCGGGATAGTTCCTTACTATGGGTATCTCCTCGATGCTCTGCTCAAAGTCGACATCACTAGCGGCCAAAAGAATGTAACCTTTTTCACTTTTACCACAGCTTAGGTCTACAGCATTTAGGTACACTCTCATGGTTTCCCTAGGTTCAGGGGGAATGGGGAGAAAGGTGATGGTTTTCTCATAGCAGTTTAACAACACACGGTTGGCCCAAAGCCAATCCATGCCCAGAATTACCTCTAGTCCTTTCATGGGTAAGCATACGAAATCTAGAACAAATGGTCTATTTTCTAGAATGAAACTGCATTCCAAACAACATTTGCTAGTTCTAACTGGTTTCGGAGTGGGGGTAGAGACAACAAGATAAAAGGGGAGTTCAGACACAGTCAAACCTAGGGTCTCTACACAAGAATATGATATAAAGGAATGGGTTGCGCCAGAATCATACAAAGTCTGACTAGGTTTTTACCGTTCATTCCACACCTACCTTCCACGAGATCTCGGGACGTTGTCGTCTCTTCCGCATTGAGGGTGTAGACCCTTCCTTGACGTTGCGGCTTCGGGTTGGGGTTGGCTGGTTCCTTTTGGGACAATCTTGAGTAGTGTCCCGATTCTCCGCATCGGTAGCACACATCTAACCCGCCCGACACGGCAAGCTTCCATGGGTCTGCCGCACTTGGGACACTCCGCATGTGGGGTGGAAGATGTCCCTTGAGGTGCCTTCCCTTATTATTCAAGGGCTTGTTCTTGTTGTTGTTGTGGTTATTGTTGTTGTTCTTCGGTTTGAAGTCCTTCCGAGGTCTCTGAGGCTTGGATCCGGATTGGGACTTCTGTTGGGGTTGAAACCTCGCGACCCCTTTTTCTTGAACTAGCGGCCTTGAGGTGCCGCTTCTTGTTGCCGGAGTTGCGGACCTTGTCGCATTCAACTCCCGCTGCCCTCCTCAATAATACGGCATTTGTTCACCAGGGTTGGGAAGTCCCCGATTTCTAGATGAGCGATCGCTACCTTGAGCTCCGCCTCAACCCCGCTCGCATTTCCAGACATTTCCAGTATTCGTCAGGGTTGGCCTGGTACATCCTTGAGAACTTGATGAGGTCCTCGAATTTGGCGGTATATTGTGCAACCGTCCGATTCTCCTGGAACAATTGCATGAACTCCACTTCCTTGGCGTTGTGAACAGACTCTGGGAAGTACTTCTCATAGAAGTGAACTTTAAATACTTCCCGCTTGATGGCCTCGATGGGCCGCTTCCAAAGACCTCTGGGCTCCAGTCCACCAGCAACTGGCGTCACCTTCGAGCATGTATGTGGCGAACCTCACTTTTTGCTCCTCAGAGCACGGTATCACGCCAAAGATCTTCTCCATGTTTCGGATCCACTCTTCGGCATGGTTTGGGTTAGCAGTTCCCTTGAAGGTGGGTGGATTCGCCCTACGAAATTCGCCGGCTTAACATGCTCCTAATCTCAAAGGCCAGGGGAGCCGGTACAAAGATTCTCACGTTGGTCCATTCGCTCGAACAGTCGTGTCATGGCTGCAGCCATCTGACGAACGGCAGCAGCAGTCGCATTGTCTTGGTCAACATTTGGCATAGTCCTAGGCTGTCGTCGCGGTGCCATTGGTCCCTATACACACAAAACAGCAACACTGAGTTGATCAGGGTCAATCCTCCTAGTAAAGTGAGCGAGTTACCATGGCACGTGCAACAAACAGAAGTCATGTATTACTTAATCCTAAAACTTCCTATTCATGACATTTCTAGCGGAATATGCTTAAGAAGCATAGTCAGTCCAATCCTCAGGCTCCTGTGAGAACCGAACTGCTCTGATACCAAAATGTAACACCCTAATATTCAACCCAATACTACTAGTACGTACTTAGGCCAAATATTAGTCGTTACTTACTGGCA
Source organism: Dalbergia cochinchinensis (assembly GCA_031216125.1). Classification (NCBI taxonomy): domain Eukaryota; kingdom Viridiplantae; phylum Streptophyta; class Magnoliopsida; order Fabales; family Fabaceae; genus Dalbergia; species Dalbergia cochinchinensis. Next base: position 31,362,079 of record CM062371.1, read on the forward strand.
TGGTTCATCTTCTTTAGAAAATAGACTTAACTAAAATACGAGCCAACTTTTTTTTTTTTTGAAATCGTTACTTAAAATAGAAGTCACACAGAACTTTACGAGTCAAGATCATAGTATACGGAACGATAACATACGAATGGCTCCAAACCATAACATCGAACATAACATCAATCATAACTGAAATACCTCATAGATAAAATATGCCTACCCTACAGGTAGGTGACTCTTCAAGAACATAGTAACATGAATACGGCAGAAAATCAAAATACATGGAAAAGAACCGGAAAGAAGCATCCCTCCCCATGTGTAACCTAAGGTGGATAACCTCAACACAAAAGAGGTATCATCCATACTATGTGACGGGCGTGCACTAAGGACTACCCTCCAATCTCCATAGCGGACTCACTGCACGGAGGAACGTAGCCAATCTACGGCGAGCTCGGCAGGTGCATGCCCTGGTGGATCGAACGTGTCGCCCATGTCGGTCGTGGTCCGCATCAAGCCCTCTCGACGCTGAGTGACCGCTCTCGCCGCCTATCTCGCCGCAGAGGCGAGTGGGGCGAGCCCTCCTGGTCCATGGGGAATCCTCAAGGTCCTCCTCTCGAGTGCCGCGATGATGGCACGCATCGCGCGCGTCCCGCTGAACCGGCAGAGTGGGTCCGCAGTTCCTCTCATGTCGTGGCCGTGCATGCTCAAAGATCGCGGTCACCATAGGGGATCTTTGGGAGAAGCGATAATCGTACAAGGTGTGCGAATGGCCGCCCTAAAAACATGAAGATGCAAGATAAGACATCTGTAACATCCTAATTTTTAACCCAATACTCTAGAACATATTTAGGTTAATCATTAGTCTGTTACTTCATAGTTCTCATTTAACTTTGAATTACTTAGCGGAAAATACGGGTAATTTTTTTTTTGAAATGAAAGTGAGAGCCGCGTGATGCGATCTAACTTGGAACGGACAAAACATACATCTCATAACGTCAGAGCATAAAGCATATAAGGGCACATCATGAGAGACACTGAATAACATCTCATTTATAATTATAATTTGCCCACTTATAAGCGTGGGACTTGATTTAGTACATGGAAATACATGAAAGAAAATACAACATAAACATAAACATAATCTACTCCCTTTCCGGAGTGCAACTAATAGGATAACCTTTAAACAAAAGAAGGTTCATCCCCATCTAAGTGGTGTGTGCTCTAACTCGGGGACGTGCGCGCGAACACCAGGCCATCGCCAAAAGGTGAGACGGGGGAGAAACGATGGGAATGCATAAGGGGAGTGAAAGGTCGACCCTTGTACATGAATACTCTAACTATGCATCGACTCCACAAAATGGTATGATCCGTGGTCCGGGTCATGGTGCACCTCCTATGCTCCGTGTCCACGAATATCACTTAACGCCGCCATCTCAAGACGTGACGGAAAGAAAGAGATAGAGGAGTGAGAATCTTGCTAAAGAATCTCAAGAGGGCCTCCTACTACCTAGGTGTCATCATCTACGCCCTCAGAACCTTGGGTTTATTTATACGAAATGACTGAAAGGTGTATTAGGTTCATTTTAAACTTTAAAATATATTTTAGCCAAGGTCCATTCATTTTAGGATGATCTTAATGTCATGGATGCAACATAATAGAAAATGTATGCATGGCATTACCTAATGCACATACATAAAAACATAACATCAAGCCTCATCATTCTTGGTGGCATAAAGTGGCAATAGTAACATTCATATGGGACAAAACTTAGTGACATAATCATAATCATGAACTTTTCTTCCTCATGGGCCACCCTAAAAGACAATCGAATGGGGTGCTCGCCAAACCGGTGTCACCTGTAACGTGTCATACATCTAGGTTATGAGCTCATACCTTAACTAGTCGTCACTAGTTCTTACTTACCACTTAACGATAAGCGTATCATAAATCCCGACTATCCGAGTACGGGTTAGGGGCAAATCTCTTAGGGGTGCTCGGCCGAACCTGTCACCTAAGAGTATAAAATGGTACCGATGTCACATGAGTTCTATGGAGGTGCTCGGCCGAACCGGTGTCATCCTAGAACCCATCTTAGTACCTTAATTTTCAAAATCTCTTTAAGTCCCCAAATTTGCCAGAAATTGGCGCCAAAACGGTCATTACACCGAGTTTCCTTCCAAATTTGTCGGAAATTGGCACAAAACGGTCATTACACCAATTTCCTTCCAAATTTGCTTTATGCCACATAAACATATAACCTCATAAATTCCTCATATGAATAACATCATCATCATTAGCATACTTCATGCATCATCATACATCATTCAAACCCGTACCCTCACGGTAGCTTATCCTTTGACCCTTACGGGTCTTAATCTTGAGATATAGTTCTCTAATATCCGTCGCTCATATTTTATGCCCCTAGGGCTCATATTAAACATCATTCTTCATTCTCATGTTCATACTTAAATCTGAATAGCATAGGGCAGAATCTCTAACTTGTTTTTACGGGGTTCTAGAACTCACGTTTTAGACCCTTTCTCGGTTCCGTCTTTAGCCTAAGGCGCTATGCATTAAATCTAAATCAATTATGAGACATTCCTATGTTTAAGGACTAATTATTAACCATGTTTATCATGTTGTAAGGGTGCTGGACAGATTCCAGAAAATTAAATGTTCTAAGAGTTCTACATTTGCATTTTTACGGTTTTCTAGCTACTAGTTTTCCCACAGGTGCTAGAATTCAATTCTAACTCAAATGATACCAAGTTTTTCATGTCTAAACAATCTAAATCTGATTATGTTCCCATTAAAACAGTTTGGATTGGTTCCATAAACAAATGGGTCAAAACTATGTTAAATTCTAGCTTTACGGTATTTCTAGTTAGCTAGTTTCTTACCTATCATGCATAGGTTTGCTTCTACATCATCACATGATATTTTCACACATTCCAACACATTAAAACATCATCATACAGCATCACATTCATCACATCAGAACCGAAAACATCTTGCCTCAATAAGAGAATTAAATTGACATTTCTAGGTACATAAGTTAACTAGTTTCTCTTGGAATCAATTTAGAATTTCTAAAACTCTTTGCAAGACATTTTAAATCGTCAAGAGGCTAAGTGAAGCCTTAGGTCACTGACCAAAACATATTCCATCCCCTAAAAGAGGTTGGAATCACAACTTATAACGACATAACCTTATAAAGAATTATCAAACTTTAAGGAAAACTCAAAACATAGGCTATTGGTCCTAGTAGCTAGATGAAAACTCATTGCAAGTCCATCTTCACTACTTGGCGAAAAACATACATTCAAAGTGTGGTTTGCATTGAACTTTAACTTGGAATGAAATGGGCAAGTCTTTGAGCTCTAGGTTCTTAAGTTACGACATAAACTAAACGTGCTCATGCTCTTCATTTTTAATCTTGCTTTCAAGGTAAAGTGATGACTTGAAATTAAATATGCAAGGCATAATTTAAACGTGTAAACTTGAAAGTAAATACTAAGCATAATCTTAAACGCAAGCTTGAAAGTAAAGATGCAAGATTCAATTCTTTATTTTAGTGCTCTTGGCCCAACAACAATCGACTTTAAGGCCGAAATAGATAGGCATTCGAGAAATTAATTAGGTGATAATGCAAGTTCAATTCTTTATTTTAGTGCTCTAGGCCCAACAACAATCGACTTTAAGGCCGAAATAGAAAGGCTTTGAGAATTAAGTTAAGTGATGATACAAGTTCCATTTTAATCTTTATGTTCTTAGGTGATGGCTTGAAAGTAAAGATGCATAGCAAGAATGTAAATATGAATGCAAGCATAAAATAAGTTATGCAAGTTCATTTTATCTTTCTAGAGCTCTTAACAAGACTTTAAAGGAACTTAAACCTCAACCCAAACTCATCAAACCAAGACAAAGTAAAAGTCTAGAGTTCTTAGAACTCAACATACCATATTTAGAAAATCAAACATCTAGCATGAAAAGGAAAGGTAATGGCCGAAACTTCAAGGAAAGAAAAGAAATGTTTGAAACTCTAGAATCCATGATCTTGGTGACATACAAACACCAACATCATGAGACCTCATCATTGAGTCATTAGAACCATTTTGAAATAACATCAAAGTTAAGGTTCTCAAAAGTTCAAGAAAGGAAAATCTAGAAACACTTTTGCTCAAGAACAAAAATCAAGCTCTAGAGTTTGTTTCAAGTGATGAACATCATCATGAAACTCTCATCATCAAGCTCTCATTCCTTTGTTCTCCAAGGCCCATGGCCGAAAATGAAAAGGTGAAGGAAAGAAAAAGAAGTTCTAAAAAGAATCAAGAGAAACTATGAACATTAAGCTTAGAACAAGAACTTTAAAGAAAGAACACATGAAAGAAAATCCCTACTTGGTGTGATGAACTTGAAGATGGAAGAAGGAAATGAAGAAGATGAAGAACTTGAAGAACTCCAAGAACTTGAAGAACACAAAGACTTTGAGAGAAAAAGAAAAGCTTTGAGTGTTTCCTAAACTTAGCAAATGATCTAAAAGTGGTGCAAGCTCCTCAAGGCATTCTATTTATAGAGAAATGAAACAAATGGAGGGAGCTCATGGAGGAGAAGGTTTCTGCCATGAGGGTGCAGATTGGAGGCTCTCCATGAGTTCCATGAGGTGAGATAATGTGTTCTTGAGGTATGGTGAGGTATGGTTCAAAGCATGGTGAGGTATGGCTCAAGGTATGGCTCAAGCATGGCTCTTTGAGTGAGAAAACAATTTAATATGTGTCAAATGGGGAGCATGTGGCCAAAAATGCATCAGCCCATGGGGAGGATTAGTTTGCATTTTAATTGTGGTTTAGAGTTGTGTTTAGGTGTATCTTTGATTATGCTTAAGATTAGGAATTTGTAAGAAGGTGTTTAGGTAAGGTAAATGGGTAATTAAGGTAGTCTAGACATAATTAAGGAGTGGTCTTGCACCATTAGAGGGTTAAATCCTCAATTTAGAGTTTAAACAACTCTAGACTCATTTCCTTGATTTAAGGAATTGGAGAGAGAAAACACTATTCATGATTCCAAGACTAGGAATCTTGAGTTCTAAAAAGGGATTTAAGTTTAATCTAAGCAATTTTAGGTTCTAATTAACTTTAATAAATTATTTTGACTCTAGATTAATTAGGGAAATAAATTAATCTTCGTTTAGAGCCTAATATTGCTTAGGTTTGCTTAATTACGTCACTAAGCTTAAAAACACTATTCCAGGGGCAAAATCGTAATTTTGCACTAAAACTGCCCGGGACCACCGGGACTTGAACAGATACCTCTAGACACATGAAATCATGTTTTTAAACCTCTGGGGAAAGTTCCGGGCTCAAACGGCACCTTTACCCGCCAGAAAAACGCTTATAGGGGTATTTTGGTCATTTTGACCAAATCATGAAAACGAAATTTTCGCTCAAAGCATTCAAAGGCCATTCAATCCCCTTCAAACATTGAGTTGACCCTTCGAGGATGACCGAGTTGGTTACCCTCGAGTTCGGGTCAGGAAATGACCTCAGGGGCATTTTGGTCATTTCCCTCGGACAGAAAAATCGGGGTGTTACATACACCGGCCCTCAAAATGAAATGACCCATGCTCCGGGTCATGGTGGATCTCCCACCGTGGCGTGTCAATGAATAGGACGAAGGTCGCCATCTCGCTCTGAAGACGTAATGGAAAGGGAAAGATAGAGGGAGTGAGATTCTTACTAAAGAAACTCAGTAGGGTTTTCCTTCTATCCTAGGTGTCATCATATACGTCTCCAGGAATCTCGGGTTATTTATAAAATAATGGACATACATAGGTTCAATTATGAGTTTTCCAAAAATCTCACTTTCCGAGAACTGCTCTTTTTAACATGGCACTTGTGTTACATAGGCTATATACTAAAATCATAGACATAAATCATGTATCTTGGTACGTAGAACATAAATCATATAACTGGTACATGGAACATAAATCATATAACTGGTACATGAAACATAAATCATATAACTAGTACATGAAACATAAATCATATAATCAAGTTACTTAGGTGACATAAGAACCTTTACTTAATCAGCCGCCCTAATATTTCTCCCTTTTGAGAAATCTCTAGGTTATGAGCTCATACCACGCTAGTCGTCACTAGCATCTAGACTTTATCCATTTGGATAAGTCAACTTCCCGACTTTAAGTACGGGTTTAGGGGGCTAGAATCACATTGTCCCCACCCTTAATTCGGTGGTTTCAAAGGATTGCATTCTGATGTTCTAAGTCATCCTAAGTTTAACATGTTTCTTTAAGATGCCACATAATTAATGCATAACACATAATTACTACCTCGGCATCTTTAAGTCCTTTTTAAAGAATAATAATAACATGTTAATACACGCTATCACATAGGGATAATAGTTAACATGGCACCATACACGCCATGAGCTAACACATCAATTCATCATCAAACTTACAGCCGCATAATCATCCCTTAAGGTAAAAATCCCTAAATCGGGTAACCTCAAACTTTCCCATCACTTTCTAGTATATTTATGGGATTGATTAACCTCATTACCATAATCCATTAGGTTCTAATTCCTAATTAATTATGGTTGGACAGCCTTATGTAGTTGTTCATATTTGATGAATTACGTGTTCTAGAAAATGCGTTTTAAGCCCTTTCTCGGATCCGACTTTTCTATGGTGCAATAATTAATACCTAAGCCAATTATGAGTCACTCCCACACATCTAGACATAATCTAATGTGACTCTAAATATTTTATCAAGGCTGGGCAGAAACTCATTTTGCCATTCTTTATAGTTCTAGAATTCACATATTAAGCAAACAAAGTCACTAATAATGCTTTAAAGAGTCTAGAACAATTATCACATACTTGGCAAGGTATTACAACATATTTAGACCACCCAAAACAGAATTTAAGGTGCTGGAATTTACTAAGGCAGAACCGAAATCCTTAAGGCATAAAATCATGAGAAAAACCTTTCTTTCAACCATATAACTTGCTAGTTTCTCTTGGAACCTTTTTGGGACTTCAAGACTATGTAAGATCAAAGTTTATTTTGCCAAAACTCATCATGGGACACCAAGGGCAGCAGCCAATTCAAGCTTGCTCTTGGCAAGGATTTAAAACTTAAAAACATGTTTAAAACCTTGGTTAAGTGCATCAAAGCTTAGAAAAATTCTAAGACATGCATTATGGGCCCTTGTAGTTAAATGAAACTCATCCTAGAGCCATTTACACCACATGGCCGAATGATGTTCAAGGAGATATCTCCTTGATTAAATTCTTTTCTTAAGATGAAATGGGCAAGTCTTTGAGCTCTAAAGTTTCAAGTGGTGACATAAAATAAACGTGCTATGCATTTCATTTTATAGTCCTTTAGAAAATAAAGTGATAGCACAAAGTAAAGATGAAATGCATCTTCATTCTTATTCTTAGAGTTTAGTGATGACTTGAAATATAAAATGAGATGCAAAGCTTGAAACATAAACGTGCATTGTGCAAGTTCATTCATTATCTTGGGTCTTAGTGATGGCATAGGAAATAAACGTATAATGCGAAGCATAAACGTAAACGTGGATGCAACTTCTTTTATATCTTGTTTAGAGCTCTTGCAAGACTTTAAGGGAAACAAGGTTTCAACCCATAACTCATCCTCACAAGAAAAGAAAACTAAACTCATGACCAACATGGAAGAAAGTAACCGAAATATGCTTGGCCTAGGGACCAAGTCTATGCTCTAGAGCTTTGTTCATGTGACATACATCAACATGAAGCCCTCATCATCAAGCTACCATTTTTCTAAGTCCCAAAGCCTTTCATGGCCGAATACTCAAGGGAAAGAAATGGGGTTTTCAAAGATCCAAGAGAAACATAACTATGTCTTGAGCAAAACTTGAAAATAATAAACTTATTTTTAGAAAACTTAAGCTTTAGAGGTTGTTCATGTGACAAACATCATCACACAACTCTCATCATCAAGCTCCTCATATTTCAAGTCCAAGAGGCCTTCATGGCCGAAAACTAACAAAAAGAAAAGGAAAGTTTCAAGGCATCAAAGAAACATAACTCATTCTTTGACCAAGACTTGAAAAGAGAAACCTTTCTTGGAAAAACTCAAACTTTAGAGTTTGATCATGTGACAAAGGCCAACATGAAGTGCTCATTATAAAGCTACCATTTTTCCCAGCTCTTTAAGCCTTCATGGCCGAAAACATCAAGGAACAAAAGCTCAAAAAGAGTTTTCATGAAAAACATAGCCTTGTCTTAACCAAGACATGAAAAAGATGAAACTTTTCTCAAACAAAACTCAAGCTTTAGAGGTCTCATGTTAGGATGAACACATGGTCATCCCAAAAGAGCACTCATCATCAAGCTCTCCTCATTTTGGTCTAGAGGCCGAAAATGAAAGAAAAAGGAGAAAGGATGGAACTTTTTCTTAAGAAAGGTTCAAGCTTTAGAGGCCTCACTTTAAGATGAACTCATGGTTTCATCTTTGAGAGCACTCATCATCAAGCCCTCACTACCATGGCCTTAAGGCCGAAAATGAAAAGGAAGAGAAAAGAAGAAACCGAAAATGTTTGAGAGAAAAACTTGTTAACAACACAACTTTCAAACAAGATAAACATTGACCATGAAAGTAAAAGAAAGCATTCTTGAGGAGCTCCCTACCTTAGAGTTTGAGATTGAGAGGAAGTGAAGAAGATGAAGAGGTTGGAGAGGATGAGCTCTTGAACTTGGGAGAAAGGAACTCAAAGTGCTCTAACTCAAAGCTTTAGTGAAATGAACAAAGGTGCTTCAAGTTCCCTAAGCTACCTATTTATAGAGAAGTGAAATGAATTGAATATTGGAGGCCTTTTGGGGGGAAGAATTTCGGCCACCTTTTCAGCCACATGAGGGAGGAAAAATCTTGTTCAAAGCATGGTGTAAAGTCATTCAAAGCATGGTGAAAAGTCTAGCTATGCATGTCCTAAAGTATGGCTAGAATGTACCTTATTTTCCAACCTTTAAAAATGCATGAAAATACAAAATTTTGGGCTGCACAAGGGTGAAGAAAACCGTGCTCCTCATGCCCAAAAAGAAGAGAAAATTTTCTAGACTTAAATTCCCAAAGCATAGGTAATGTGTTGTAAGACATGTTGTCTTGAAAGTTTGATAGAAAGCTTGAATGACCACAAAAACAAATCATTCTTTTTGAATTGAAAGACATAATTTAATTCATTTTAGAAATGAATTGAAAACCTTGATTGACCATATAAAATATTCTTTGAGTCTTGAGTGACAATTTTTCTTGAAAGTTGATCATTGATTGAAAGTGTTCAAGACACATGTCACAAGATAGCTTGAACACATAGACTAATTTTTTTGATGATTTCTAGAGAAAATGGTGCCATTCTTGGCAGCCTTGGGGAGGAGAAATATCTCCTTAAACCATGTTCTAGAAGTGTGTTTTGGTGTGACATAGATTAGGCTTAGGATTAAAAATTGCTAAGTAGGTACTTAGGTGCACTAATAGGTTAATTAAAACCATAAATCCCTAGGTTTAGAGGTGATCTAGAAGGATTAGGGAGTCAACACCTCTAGGACTAGTGATGTGAGTGTGACAACTTGTCTCAAAAAGAAAAGTTGATGTGAATAGTGGAAACACTATTCGACACTATTCACATATTCTTTTTCCTTTTTAAAGAATAAGACTATGATGAGATTTGAATTTTTCCTAAGCAATTTTAGGTTCCAATTAATTCTAAATGATGGTTTTGGCTTTAGATTAATTATGGAAATTAATTAACCTTTAATTAGAGCCTAATATTGCTTAGGTTTGGAGTTAAACGGCTCATTGAGCCGAAAATGCAATATGCAGGGGCAAAATCGTAATTTTTACCAAAAGTTGCCCGGGATCTCCGGGACTTAAACCGACATAGTTTATGCCTTAAAATCATTGTTTTGAACCTCAGAACAAAGTCCGGGTCAAAACGGAACTTAATACTGCCTTAATTCTGTTACAGGGGTGTTCTGGTCATTTACGCGCAGAAATCTCAGAAATGAGGTTTTCCCGCTTTGTTAGGCACTCATGCTCATACAATCCCCTTCATATAACATATGAACCCTATGAGGATGGCCAAAGCCGGCCGTCCCCGTGTTTCGGGTAAAAATGACCTCAGGGGCAATTTGGTCATTATGAAAGTTTAGCGAAAATCGGGGGCGTTACAAAGAACATCATGATCATCATTCTTACAGGTGACTCAAACTTCTTTATTCTTTTTTCCTTGGGGGCCGCCTTATAATTCTCTCTTTTCTCGAGAGTTCTAAGTTATGAGCTCATACCTCACTAGTCGTCACTAGCGTAATCTTATCCCTTTAGATAAGTTAAGTTCCCGACTCTTAATGTACGGGATAGGGGGTATTAGGATCACCTTTTATAACCTTTAATTCGGAGAGTCCAAAGGATCACTTCCTATTCGGATCACCTCTCATAACCTTTAATTCGGGGAGTCTAGAGGATTATTTCCGTGTGTTTTATGTCACCTTAAATCTTGGCATGATATATATATATATATATATATATATATATATATATATATATATATATATATATATATATATATATATATGCAAACATAAATAACTCATCATTAATATTTCATACTCATAAACTTCACGAACTTATGCATCTCAATGACTCAAACATAACCGTAACATGCCATAAATCAAATCACATAAACATGCATCATATTTCATTACATATATCCATAAGCCATATAAATCTCAATATATGAACATAGCCATCGCAAGATATCAATCACATTCATCTCATCAAATTATCAATATTTACGTTTAAGTCCCAAAGGGTCAAATCACAATTTCTCATAGGTTACGGGTCAAAATGTAATTACCCCTTTTTAACATCTACTCATAAATTAAAGACCTTTAACTTTAACCAATACATTTCAAGAGACATATAACTATCATAAACCATTCAAACTCATCATAAAAACCTTTTAGGGCCATAGACTAAATTTAACATATTTTAGGGGTCAAAGTACAAAGTTACTTATTTTTGACACTTATCAAAAGCCAACACTTCTAAAAATTTCTCTAAACATCATAAATGGTATTCTAAGCACATATGCACATCATATATCATTATTTACTTTAATTAAAATCCTTTGAATCAAAAAATTACATAATTGATAGTTTAGGACACAACTTTCCGCATTTTATGAATCGGTCAAAACTAATACTTGTAATTATTCTTTTCAACCTCTAATATACGAAAAACAATTTATACATCAAATACTAATAATTCTAATGTATATAAACATAAGATCAGTATCAAATTAGTGAGGAATTAATCCAGAAAATTCATTGTCTAAAAGCTTTATAAAATTATGATTTTGATCCTTTCTAATTATTAGTTTATCTCAAAAATGCTAAAAACAATTCTTACATCAATTATAAGTAATTTATACACATTCAAACTCTATAAAATAGTATTCTAACCATTTTATTTAAGTCAGTTCAGTAACATAATTTTTAAATCAAAAAGCTTGAGAAAAGCACAATCTTTAACATCTTTGGATTTCTAACTCTAACAAGAATTATTTAAGTAATTTAAAGACAAGATCAAAGCCTTAAAAATAAAATAAACAAATCTTAATACCAAGAACATCAAGAGGCTGAAATTAACTTAATTTAAGTATAAGAATTAAGATTAAATAGGTAAGTTTTGAGCTTTTAGAGATTTAGGTGATAGCAAGAATCATAGATATGCTATGCAATCCATTTTTAATCTTTATCATTATAAGGTGATAACTTGGAAATATAAACATGATATGTAATACTTCAAATATAAATATGAAGATGCAAGTTTATTTTTAGATCTTCAAAGTTTAGTGATAAAGGAAGTGAGCATTAGAGTCCTTGATTATCATGGTTTCAAGAACCTTATTTCATGGTCTCATCATTAAGCTCATTAAAAGTTAAATTATAAGCAAAGAACAAGGAAATAACATGAAATAAAATCCCTACCAAGTTGTTTCTTGTTCTCAAATGTTAAAGCTTGATGTCTTAAGAAGTAAAGAGAAGAAAATCTCCTCTAGATGATAATGGTAACTTCGGCCAAGTGATGATGGAATGGTGAAATAATTTTTGTTGTGTTCTTGTGTTTGATAATGGAAAGGTTATGTGTTTAGGAGTTGATTTGTGGTTGGAATGTGCATGCTTGAGGTTTAGAGCTTGGTTAGAGGTTGGGAATGGAGTCTCTTGAGTGTGAATGAGGAAGAAGAAGAAAGCTTGAAGTATTGAGAGAATTAGAGAACTTTGAGCAAACTTTGAGTAAGAAAACTATCAAATAAGAAAATGCTAAGGCTAGGAATGTTTGTGTGTGCATTTAGGCAATGGAAGAGCTCATATTTATAGGCCAAGGAGGGCTGTATGGAAACTGCCTTGTGCCTGGAAAAATGGAGTTTTTAGTTTATTTTTCAATTAAAGAAAACATGAAAAAAGAATGCTTTTATTCTTATAATAATTTAGTTCATGCATAATGGATGAAAACACTAAAATATGATGCTAATGGGAGACATTGTTGCTGATCACATCATGGCTGAAATGGGTGGGGTTTTTTTTGAATAAACATAGCCAAAAATAATGCAAAAGAAAACTAAAGGTGTGGTGTTATGGTTGGATATGTTTCTTTGTTGAAAAAACAATTAAAATATGGTGAAAAGGAGACAAGTTGGCCACTGGTTTCTAATTCCTTTAGGATCAGATTGGTAATGTTTTACAAGTGGTAAATCATGTATTAGATGTGTATTTACTTAGGTAAAAGATGAGGAATTGATAGATTAGTGAAAATGGTAAAAGGTTAAATGTTTAGGACAATACAAGACAAGGTAAAAAGAGAAATCATATACTAGTAAATGAGGTTAATTTCAAATGAGTAAAAATCACTTTGTAACATAGGTTCTAAACTTAGGATAAGAAAATGTAAATGTATAATATTTTACCTAAATCGAAATCTTAACTTTGATCTCAATTATCACTAATTTATGACCTTTCATAATTAAAGAAAGATAATTTAATTTTACCTTAGGTAATTTTAGACTCTAATTACCTCAGTAATTATTTTTAATCTTGGGTAATTAATTTTAAACTCAAGGTTAATGAATAAAATCAATTTGAGTTCAAATAGAGCTTTAATACTATCTTAATTACACAAGTAAACCTATTTACCACAACTAGGGGTAGAAAGGTAATTTCATGTAAAAACTCTCTGTAAATATTAGACAATCTCAAATCATACTTTTAATAGTCATTTTGAACCTTTCCGAATTTAAAGATTATATAATTTCATGAAAAATTACTGCAGGGGTAAAACGATAATTTTACTTATGGTAAAAATTGAGAATTGAGATTTTTACCTCTAAAGCACATATAATCCCCATCAAGCATAAAATTAACCCCTCAAAGATAATTTAGATTGGTTATCCTTGATTTCTAGGTAAAAATGACCTCAGGGGAATTTTGGTTATTTTACACGTACAGAAAAATCGGGGTTTGCGACTTTCGCACGAATCGCTAATCAAGTCTCCTATGATGTTTCTCTAATGTCATATTCCTTTATTGAAGATTATTTGACCTTGAATTACGTGTAAAAATTACCTAGGGGTATTTTGATAATTTTTATATAGCAGTAAAAATTGAGGCGTTACAACATCTTTATCCAAATAAATTTTTGAAACACGATGAAATCATTGTGCATAAAACATGCAGCATATAAGCTTTGCATCGAAGGGAAGTTTTTGAAGCTCAAAAAGAGTTGATCACATATGTATTCAGAGCATATATGTATTAGAGCTTGAGATGTATAACAAACTCCATATTTGTGTGTCAGAGCATATATGTGTATATGAGAAAACTTCAAGTTCATGTGCCATAACATATATATCAAAGCATTTGCAATAAATTGTAAATCTATATTAGAGCTATAAATGATATTTGTTAGAGCTAATCATTAAACATATCAAAGTATATGATGGATGTAAAAAAGCATTAGAGCATGCATTCATACATCAAGATATATCAATGCATTACCTCTTGTAAAGGATAAACTTATCAAAACATGTACTAGAGAATAATAGTTCAAAATATCAGAGCAATGATACTGGAGATAAGTTCAGTCAACAAAGATTGAAAAAAAACAAATAATGCTAAAAAGAATGATGAAGTCTCTAGGACTAAACTCCCCTTCAGCTTGATCCCCCTGAATTTCACAGCCAATAAGATTTTCTTCATATCTTTTCTTCTCTTCTTTTGCCCCTTTTGCCATCAGCAAAAAAAAAAAAAAAAAGGTGTGCTAGAAACTAGGTGACACCATCATCAGCCCCTCCACTTAACTTCTCACAGAATTTCCAATAGTAACGCTTCATGTCTTCTCAATTGAGCTTTTACTCTATCCAACTGAGCAGCCATGTTGCGCTGATTATGCAGTAGTAGCTGGATTTTCGAGTAGTTTGGTTGAGGTTGATTTGAAGGATGGGTGACTCTTGCTGTTATGGCGATGACATTTGGAGTATCTTTTTTTTCCTTTATTAGCAAATATAAGAGCTGTAGGTAGAAAAGTGCACGAGAAGGGGGATTGAATTGTGCTTCGTTTTCCTTTCCTTTTGAACTTCTGAAAAACTTAAACAGAATACTATCAAGTGTTGAGCTTGAAGTGCAGCGAGAACAATATTAGGTACTTTTTCAAATACAATGTAAGTTAACAGAAGTGCATATAAGATAGACATTAAAATAAACATTAAATCATGATCATGAAGCAGTGAACTTAAAAAGAGTTTAGGGAGAAGAAGATACTACATAGAAGTTTTTATACTTGTTCAGCCAATCCTTCCTATCTCTAGTTCTCAACTATCGTTGAGTTTTACTAAACCTTTCTCAACCCTAGAAAGAACCAAGATAGTCTTTGTAGTAGTAGCCTTCCCAAGCTATAATCTGTGACTAGTAGACAACCCCTACCATTACAAGTCAAGTCCTCTTTTCACCAGCTTTTCCAAGCTAAACCATGACTAGTAGACAACCCCTACTGTCACAAATTGAGTAGTATTTGACCAACCTCTCCAAGCTAACCTTGAATAGTCTTTGACCAACCTTTCCAAGCTAAACCGTGACAAGTAGACACACTTTACTACCATATTACAAGTAGTCTTTGACTAACCTTTCCAAGCTACCTCACACCGATCACTACTAGATCAAGGATACAAAGGTTTATGTTTGCATTTGCAACTCAAACTAACCTACACTCAAACTCAAACTATCTCAAGTTTCCTTAAGATATATAATCACTAACCTAGGAATTACTTGAACAACTTTTTTCTTATATTCTTCCTAGGAAGAACATATGATTTTAGAATGCAAAAAGAAGATTTTTCAAATCAAGAATTGATTACAAGATGTAATGAACTTTACAAGAAGACGAGGAAAGATTTCTTTAGCATTTTGGCTTCTTTTGTTTTTTGCTCAAAAAAGTTCTCCTTTATTTTGAGCACAACTTCTCTATTTATATATGGTCTTTCTACATCACCATTGTCCTTGATCTTTTCTCCAAGTGACTCGTGTTGATCATCAATTTGTGTCTTGGAGAGCAATCTAGAGAAGTGGCTTAACTTTTGTCAGTGCTGTTGTAGAAATTAATGTGAATTGGAGGCTTCTGAGGTTACCTTCAAAAGCTAATTTTTTACTTTCTAACCGAGGTTTCTGAACATTTCCTTTTAGAAGCTTGAGCAGTTGGTCATGTTGGAAAAATAGATGACGTGCCAGTCTGTAATTGGATTTGATTTCAACTTTGAATTTCAAATTTCCCTCCTTTTCCTACAAAGTGTACTGTTTCACTGTAACGTGAACTTTTTGAAGTGTAGTAACAGTTCGTTGATGAAAAAATGACCTTCCAATCTCCGATTAGATCTTGTAGATGATGAAATGATTATGATAATGCTGATTAAGGGTTATAAAACACTCCTGCTTCAGAGCTAGATTGAAAACGTCAACTTAAGAGTACTTTCTAAAGTCGTGTCCTACTTTCTAAAGATCTTTGCCCTGGTATCTTGTTGACTATGATTTTCTTCAGTCTGTGAGGCATATGTGCATTCATTTCAAGATATAATTCTCACTTCTATTGAGTTCGAATCTCTTTAAATGAGATATACCATATTTGTACATGTAAAGTGAAATTATATTTGCTTCATGAAGCATATTATGCATACGGAGAACCTTATTATTCAAAACATTTAGCATTGATACTTTATGAAGGGTTCTGGAGCTAACAATCTCCCTTTTTTGATGATGACAAACCCAATTGAAGGAAATTTTTTGAAGAGATTTTGAAAGAAATGTAACCTGATATATAGATAAAGCACATATCTTTCAATACATCATACAAAGTGATTTTCAGAGAGTTTTTTAAAGGTGTAATTGATACAAAGATAACAACTTTCAAAACTTGAAGTGACTTAAATCAGAGCTGTTTTGGTTCTTTCATGAGGTTTTTGAAGTTACTCAGAGTGCTTTTTGAGAGGTATCAGAACACTATAAAAAAAATGTGATCATTTAAGCTCTTTGATAGCAAACAACTTGATTCTTTATCATTGGGGATCTCTTCTGAAGATGTACAAGTATAAATTGAAACTTGCGATATTTTCTCTTGATAACATTTCCTATTCATCACATTTTATCCAAGTGTATTTTAAAAATGTGATGCAAAAGACACTAAAATATCTGAAAAACACTTTTAGCATATAAGCTTTGTACACAGAAGAGGTTTCTAAGGCTCACAGATTGATCTCAGTTGTATCAGAGCATGTAGAGACAAGTCTCTAAAGATCAATAGAAACCTATCACTTCTATATTTGGATCAAGTTATACATAGCTTATGAAAACATTGCAAAAGTGTGTCAGAGAATATATGTTTCATGAAAAACTTGTTGAGCGTGACAACAGGACTTATAAATCAAAGCACAAAAAAAGATATTCGAGTCTAAGCAAAGTGGGTACTTTGTGCTTAAACAATATTTGCTGGTGCTAAATAGAGGTGCACAAATAAGCTAAATATTATGGAGTGCTAAAGATAAAAACATATCAGAGTAAACACTAAAAGATAAAAAAAAAGTATATCTCAAGCATGATACATAATTACCTTAGCATGATAGATAGATAGAGCATCGATATGCATCAGAGCATAAAGCAGATGTGTATCAAGGCAAAAGAAAAAAAATAACACACGGTATCAAGTATAACAAAACAAGTATATACCATAAAAGAAATAGATCGTTGATCGAGAGAGAAGAAAAACAAAACAAACAAATTTGTTCAAGAACAAAAGAAAATGCAAGATGCTAAAAAAATTCTCCGAGTGGCTCCCCCTCAGAATACTCCCCCTGAGTTTCTCAACACCTCCATATTTTCTTATTTTTGCTTGCATGATTTCCTCATGACTCCAGAGTTAGGCACCGTGTCCAATACTTGAAGCTTCAACCTGGTCTAACCTAGAGGTCATGTCCCTTAGATTTTGCAGAAGCAGTTGGATGTGTATAGAGTTAGTTGAAGGCTCTGATAAAGGCTAGTGATGGATTGGTGCAGATGTTGATGGAGTAGCTCGTGGAGAGGGCTCTGGTATGTCTAGGGGTATTGTGTCCCTAGATTTTGGCGATTCAACCTTAGTTTCATCATATACAGCAATAGGAGGTGTAGAGGATGGAATAGGAGCAGTAACGTTGGCAGGAGCATAGTCAGACTTAGAAGAATAAGTAGAGCAAAATTGAGCATATGAGTCGACACAGAAGTAGCAACTTCTTTAGCTTGAGGAGCTCTAGTTTCTGATGTCCTATCCTTTTCTTCCTTTATAGGAGTTATATGAATAGAAGAAGGAGGTTGAGGAATCATCAAAACGATAGCTATCCCATGTTCATTTGCTGCCTCAGCCAATTCTTCAATAATAGGCTCAGTAGATGGTTCTTCAATAATGAGTTCTGGATTTGAGAAGAGCTCATTTATGAAAAAGTTGAGTCCATCCAAATCTTCTTCCTCAAACTATGGCTTTGGTTCTTGGGATTTTGACATGACTTCTAACATTTGATTGGTAGTCATAAGATCACCATTGTCACCATGGGAAGCCACCTCAGTCCTAAATGAAGCCGTCTTTTCAGGAACGGTTGATGAAACTATGGTGGAGTAGGTTTACGAATCCATTTGTCTTTGGGTAGCAGCAGTAGACCCAAATTGTTGAGTCATGGGCCTAGTAGGCCGCTCTTCAATAACTACAAAGGTTTTAGGATCAGTAGGTCTTCTTTTTCTACTACTAGAACCTTAAACCCTTTAGCCTTTTCTAGGTTTCTTGCTTCCTCTAGTCTCCTTTTTTCCTACAAAACTCATTGTTCTTTGAGGATCTGTTTTTTTCTTTTTCATCCTCAGATGATTTAGTTTCTTTCAGTTTCTCTAGAAGCTATGTCTACTATTTTGCTTCGCATATATCTTTTAAAATGAGTGCAGTTCTCAGCAACCCTTTCAACAAGTTTCTATATTTATGCTCAAAATTCCTCCTGCAAATAGGAAGTTTGTAAGGTTTGCCCTTAGGAAGCTCACTTTTCGAGGTCTCCACCTTACTTTTAGATGGTTTAGAAGGCTTTGGGGTTTCTGCTAGCTTCTACTTCTTGGTCAACCTTTTCTTTTCCTTTTTGAATTGTCTTGGAAAGAACTTCTTTAGACACAGTGTTTTCAGAAGCCTATTTTGTTTCTTCTGAACTTTCAAAGCTATTTTCAGAAAGGACAATCTTCCTCTTTGTTCTTCCCTTTTTCTACTCATCTTTCTTCTTCTTGGCTTCATCGATTAAGTCTTCTTTGTTATTCTGAAGGAGCTGTTGGAGTAGTTTGTGCCTGTGAGATATTCGAACCACTCTTCAATAAGAGGGTATCTGATGTGCTAGAAAATCTTTCTCAGCAACATCCCATAAAGAACTCTAGCAGTTCTTTTTTTCTCGTTTATAATGACACTAAGCATGTAGTCCATTATCATTTTGGATAGATTTACTTTTCTTTTAGACATTAAGCAGAAAAGTAGCATACAATCTATACCTATCAGAACATCTGTTCTTCCTCGTCTGGGAAGAATAGTGAACTGAACTAGAGTGAACACTTTTCTCACCCTCGAATTGACCATAGCACTAGTAATGTTACAAGGTTGGTGCTGTGTTGAATCTATGAGGCACTTTGATACTTCTTCAGTGCTTACCCCGAGTGATTTGCACCATTTTTCCTGTGTTAAATAGTTGGCTCAGCTCGCAGGAGCCCTAACTGCTATGGACAAATCGAATAACCTTACCTCCATGTAGGTGTCCTGAATGGTAGTTTTGAGGGTGGTTTGATTCTTTGCCTCAAGAAAAGAATAGAAAGCTGTTACCATTCCTAGAAACACCCTGTCTGACATGTCCAAAAAGTATTTCCATCCTTGGAAAGTAAACACTTCCCTAAGTGTTTGGATTTGGTTCGACAGGGAGTTGTTCAGTCTTTTTCCAGAGGTTATTGTTCTTTGAGAGAAACCTTCCTCATAAACCTCTTGCATAAGTAGTTCATTATACATGATGAAAGGTTCCTGCTTAGTAGAAGAATGATTGATTTCTTTTCTTCAGCCATTGGAGAAAGATGTGTTTGTGAGGACGAAATGAAGATTGAAGCTTGAGAAAGGTTTGAGGTGAGGGTTTGAGAGAGCACGATTGCAATTACAGGGAAAATAGTATGGAAGGAGATGAAACAGTTTTGGTTTGAGTGTTTGTAGGTTGAAGATAAAGGTAACGTGTGAAGTATGAGGAGTAGAGGTTATTTAAGTGATGCGATGTGACTAACTGAAGGTGAAGCGATGTGGAAAAGAGAGACTCAAAAGAGTGAGAATTATCCTACCTTTTTCATTTCTTCTAGAAAGAAAGTTTTCTAATGCTTGAGGTCACTTTTTGAACCAACTTACTTTTTGAATATCTCACCCACTTTCTGATGCATCAAATCAACTTTGGTTTCTCATGGTTAACTTATCTTTAGATTCTGAACATTGTGAAAGCATATTTACCCTATTTCCTGGTCTTCTGACCTTCTTTCTGATCATTTTAACACTTTTTGAGCTTGCAAACTAAATTTCTAATTTGTGAACCAATTCTCTGCTCTTGCAAATGGATGTTTTGAACTTGCAAATTGATCTTCTTATATGGGCTTCAGTTCAGAACAATGAAAGGGACACCCAGAGATGCTTGTGCATGAATGTTTATGTAGATTTAAAAACCTTTAAGTTCAAAAGCTCTTTCAAAACACAAACACGATCTTCAGCTAATGGTTTTGTGAATATATCAAACACTTGGTCTTAGTATTCACAAATATTAGCTCAACATCTCCTTTTTGAATATGATCCGGAATAAAATGATGTTTAACATCGATATGCTTGGATCTAGAGTGCTGGATAGGATTCTTAGCAAGATTAATAATACTAGTATTACCACAATATATAGGGATTTTGGAATACCTTAGGTGATAATCTTCTAGTTGGTTTCTTATTCACAGCATCTGGGTGCAATAGTTTGCAACAGCTACATATTCAACTTTAGTGGTGGAGAGTGCAATGGTATTCTGCTTCTTGCTTGACCAAATGATGAGACTTCTTCCTAAGAAACAACATCATCCACTGGTGCTCCTCCTCTCTAGCCTGTCTCCAGTGAAATTAGCATCAATGATTTGAGATGGATGCATAGGTATACTCATTAGTTTAGCCGGATCCACATTAAACTTTTACAAATGCTCTTTCGTATATTTTTCTTGATGGATCAAAGTTCCTTCCTTTTGCTATTTTATTTGCAAGTTAAGGAAGAACTTGAGTTCACCCATCACGTTCTTCTCAAATTTACTTGGCATTAATTTTGAAAACTTATTCAAGAGTAAAAAAAGTAGTGTCAACATTACCTCTTTTGAACTCATTCTTCACTAGAAAGGTGCTTAACCTATCATACCAAGTTTGAGGAGC
Organism: Dalbergia cochinchinensis; assembly: GCA_031216125.1. Lineage (NCBI taxonomy): Eukaryota > Viridiplantae > Streptophyta > Magnoliopsida > Fabales > Fabaceae > Dalbergia > Dalbergia cochinchinensis. The sequence continues at coordinate 31,383,145 of CM062371.1, forward strand.
TTGTTTTAGACTGCCTTTGTTACCTTAAAGACATGACTAGGAAGGTATTCACTCTCAAAACCAATAGGCTACTTCACATATACTTTCTCAGAAAGGAATCTGTTTAAGAAGGCAAAATTTACATCTATTTGGTAAAAAGTGAATCCCCTATAGGTAGGAAAAACAAGTAGCATTTTTGTGGCTTCTAGCCTAGCTACTGATGCAAAGGTTTCATCATAATCAATTCTATCTTGTTGATTATATAACCTTGTGCAACCAATTTTGCTTTGTTTCGGATAACATTGCCAGCTTGATTAAGCTTGTTTCTAAACACCCATTTTGTTCCGATGATGGTTTTCCCTGTTGGTCTTTCAATGAGCGTCCAGACTCTGTTTTTCTCAAACTGATCAAATTCTTCTTGCATAGCATCCACTCAACTTTGATCACTCAAACCTTCCTCAATGCATTCTGGTTCAATGGTGATGATGAAAGCATAGTTTGACTGATTTCTAAAGGATGATCTGGTTCTCACTCCCTTTGAAATATCTCTTAGAACTTTGTTTTGAAAAACTGTTTTCAAGTCAGAAATGCCTTTTAGTTTCTATATAGTCTTGATATCCTTTAATTTCTCTTTCATTTTTAGACTACTCTTATTTGTGTTTAGCAAGATCACTTTCTAATGGCTTTGGAGTCTTGAACAAGCTTTCTAAAGAATCTATGTATGGGAGTTTACTGTCTAAAGGTTGGACTTTCATCTGCTTTCTTTATGAAGAATCCTTGAGATTCAATTTTCCCAGATTTTCATTTAGCTCTTTGAGATCACCAGCAAGGTCCTTCTTGAGCTCCTTGAACGTGATGTGGATTATCTTTTCTACACATAATGTTCTTTTGTTATATACTCTATAAGCTTTAGAGACTGAAGAGTAACCTAAGAAAATTCCATTATCAGATTTTGGATCAAACTTTGCGAGTTTGTCCTTGGTGTTATGAATAAACAAGATGACTCAAAGATATGAAAATATGATATATTGAGTTTTCTTCCTTTCCATTGCTCATAAGGTGTCTTTTTGATGATTGGCCTTAGAAAGATTCTATTTTGAATATAGCAAGAGGTATTTACTGCCTTTGCCCAAAAACCTTTTGATAAATCACTTTTTAAAAGCATTGTTCTAGCCATTTTCTGCAAGCTTCTATTTTCCCTTTCAGTAGCCTCATTTTGTTGAGGAGTTCTAAGTGTAGAAAACTCATGAAGGATACCATGTTTTTCACAAAACACTTCAAGAACATGATTTTCAAATTCTCCATGATCTGATATGATAGAGGTGATTTGAGAATCTTTTTTAATACAAACACATTTTGTAGAACTTTGAATCTTTTGACCACTTCATCCTTTAAAGCTAGAAAGATAACCCATGTCAATCTTGAGTAGTTATCCATGATGGCAAGGCGATATCTTTTCCCAGCAAGACCTGCAGTCTTGGTTGATTCAAAGAGATCCATACAAAAGCTCAAATGGCCTAGTTGTTTAAACTACATTCTTGTTGTGGAAGCCTTGGTTTACTTGTATTTCTCACAGAAATCACAAGTTGAGTCCTTGTCAAATTTGATCTTTGGCAGGCCATTAACTAACTCTTTATGAGATAACTTAGAAATAAGTTTCATATGAGCATGCCCAAGCTTTTTGTGCCACAGCTACTTATCATCTATGTAGGATGCGAGACATTTTATATCTTAATCTAAAGGTCATCGAAGAATAATACATGGGTGTTATCATGCCTTTTTCCAGATAAGATGACTTCTCCCAAAGTGGGATTGACTATCTTGCATGCATAAGAATTGAATAAAATATTAAAGCCTTGGTCATAGAACTAGCTTATACTTAACAGATTGTGAGCCAGACTATCAACAAACAACACATTAGAAATTTGGTGGGAGTCATCCTTACCAACATTTCCAATACCTATGATCTTGGCCTTACCACCATCAACAAACTTTACTGATCTAGAACTTTTGGATATCAGGTTTCTGAACTATCTTTTAGATCCGGACATATGTCTCGAGCAGCCACTGTCCATGTACCATTTGTTATTAGGTTCCATGTGCATTCTCAAGCAAACCTGCAGCAAACACAGTTTTTAATTTAGGTACCTATACCTTCTTGGGTCCTTTTGGGTTAGTTTTTGGAGGAGGAGGTTTCGTACCCATTTTGACAAACTTCTTTCTCATGAAGCACTTATCAGGTAGGTGTCCCTTCTTATGACAAAAAGTGCAAGAAATTTTATTCTTTATTTTTTTTTTGGCTGAGTTCCCTTTCTTTTCACATCAATTTTCTCTTCATATCCCAACCTGGTTCTTTGAAAATATGGCCTCTGACCACCAAGCATTACTTGAAGATTCCCTGAACCATTTACCATTTTTTGAAGGTTAGATTTAAGAAGCATTGAACTTCTCTCTAGCTCATAAATAACTTTTTGATTATTCTCATTTTTATCTGAGACTTCAGATTCTAAGGTATTGAACTTCACATTTAAAACTTTGTTTTCTCCTTTTAATTATTCTTTTTCAAGCCTGAGACCCTCAGCTTCTACCATGGCCATTTCAAGTTCTATAACAACCTTTTGATGTTTCTTTTTCAGGTTGAAATAATGAGAGGAACGTATCTTCAACGTATATTAGAGTCAGAATAGTTTACCTTGAGTTCACTTTCTAACGTATAGCTTGCCATGAAGCATAAGTTTACAACATCTAGCTTCTCCTGGTCTTTCGATCCTTCCTTTTCTTCCTCTGATTTGCTCCAGGTAGCTAGCATGCCTTTTTATCTTGGACACGAACTTCTTTTGTGGACCCTTGAGCTTGGGACATTTTGGTTTAAAGTGTCCCTTCTCCTCACAGTTGTAGTAGTGATGTCTTCCAGCTTTACCTCGCCTTTTCTATCCTTGAACTTTCTTTCAAAAGACATAAATCCCTAATGGCCTATCAACTTAAGAACATGAAAATTAGTTGCAAACCAATATTAATTAAAACATGGTAAGGATTCATCATACATTCATACTAGCACTATATCAAATACATAAGCACCACAGCTCACACTGTAACACTTGAGGTTATTTTAGAAATTTTATTTAGACTTTATTAATTAGAATTTTATGATTTTAATAAGGTTAGTTAAAAGGACAAAAAAAATGTGAATAGTACTACTGCTGGCCTCGTGGGCCCATTGGAACCACCGAAGCCCTGGAATTGGGCCAGGAGATACTTGAGATTGAGAAAATGTGAGATTTAAGTTGGAAAGGATTAAAAATAAAAAGGTTAGACTTGGAATAAAATTTTGAGTAATATATGTTTTATGTGTTTAGTACTTTACTCGTTCAGTTAAATTACAATGTGTAGTTTCTCACATCGTAAGGAAATTACAATATGAGAAGGACACCTAGCAAGACAAAAGCATGGCTTAGAGGAAGCCACACCATTGTCTTTTCCAAGGACCAATGAGAAGCCACCAAAATTGCATGCATTTATGTTGAAAAATAATCATTTTGTTAAATTCATTTGTTACACAATTATCACAAATATTACAAGACAATCAATTTAATTTTCCTCTCTTAGGAATTTGGCCAAACAACCTCAACCTCCAGCCATCTTCATCATCTTTATCTAACAATACAAGAATCCCAGCTAAGAACATCAAACTTCACTCAAAATCCCATAGCCAAAATTACAACCTAAGTACTACCTCACAAACGTAAGATCAATTTCTTATCACAAAGCCCTTATCTCACCATAGCATCAAGTCAGCTGTTATTTGCAGTGTTGTAAGAGGATTAGAGAGAGGGTTAGATCAAGAAATTGGTGGAGAATACTTAAGGAAAGTTAAGAACAAGAGCTTAAGCTTCAAAGAGCCAAGAAGGGCTTATTTCATCCACTTTTCTTTCAAAATTCATTTTGAAAATTTCTGATTAATTGACCTTGAAATTTTTAGTTTGTTGGTTGATAACATATGAATATGGATGTATGAATTTTGGTAGAAAGTTTTGAATATGTTAAGAAACCCTTTTTTGCTAAAAATTGTTGGGATTCATGCTACTGGAAATTCCTGATTTCAACAGAAAAGTGAAATGTTTTGATTTTTCTCACAACCTTAGAGACATGATCATGAATTGAAATTTTTATTTGATGGAGCTAACATATGGAATAGTTTCCAAAAATTTTCTTGGCTTATCTAAAGCACTTTCTCTATTTTTAAAAAATTAAGAATCAAACAGGCTAGGGTTTCTGCCTAGCCAGTCCTGTTTGTAGTACTGAATTTATCTAATTTTGTTACCCTAGAAAATGATAGAATTTTTAGCTGAAATTTTTACAGGATGTTGATCATTTGATAGGGTAGAAAAATTGATACTTTTGGCTGTTAGTTGAAACTATATAGTTACTGACCTCTGAAAATATGAGATTTTTTAAATATAACTAGAGACCCTTTTATGCTTTGAAATTTTTGAATCAGCTCTAAAATATAGTTTTGCTCTGTCTTGGTGATGTTTAATAATTTAGCCATAATTTTCTTGATGACTGAAATTCTAGTAGCATTGTTAAATTAGCCAAAAGAAAGATGAAATGTTCATGATTTGATCTCATTATGACATGTGAGCTTATTGATGATGTTAGGCACATATAAAAGTGACTACTTCTTCCAACTGCTCATATATATTCGAGACAAGCATGAGACTATGTATTGTCAGGTTGGAGAGTAAATTCGGTTAGTTAGGGAGTAAACCTGATGAGAACATGGAAGGAAGCAAGTCCAAGGAATGTAGCAAGGATGAATTACAAGGCCTTAGAGGTCCAGTGACAAGGGCGAGATCTGAGAAGGCTAAAGAGGCTCTAAATAAACTTGTGGCAACTTTATTTGAAGCATACCCAAGTCTTGAAGAATTGCAGCCCAAGATGGTGAATTACTCAATGCAAATTGAAGGAAGAGAGGTTTGAGGGCTGTATTCAATTCAAGCCCAATTTCTACATCTAATTACTTGAGTCCAAATTGGTAAAATGGAGTGTGAAGGCTGCATCCCTATGTTTTGCGCCTCTATCTTATTTTTCTTTTTTTGAATTTAAGCTTGTAATAAGACCCATTTAGCCAGTCTTAGTTTTTCTTTTTAGTATGTGTTAACATGGGCTGAACATTCTTATTTTTATTATTTTAGTTTAGTAATAGTGGTGGGCTGAATTAGGAAACTGACTTTGGGCCTTATCATAATGCACTTGAGTACAGTCAGGTCTAAGCAAACTCGGAAGATGTTGCCATTATAAAAGGCAAACCCTAACTTTTGGAGAGGGAGAATTCAGAACATATTTGCTTTAAGTGTGAGACTTGCTCTCTCTTGGTTTTTTGTGGAATCTCTAAACTTATCAAGGGTGCTTATGCTTGTGGCATTCTTAGGCTTATCAATCTCTTGATTGTGGTGCCTTGTTCTTTCTTTTATTCTTGTTAGGATCCACGTTCAATTTTTTTCACTCAGAAATATCCATTAACTCTTGTCCATATCTCAAGATATACAAATCAGATTTCTGTGATTCTTGAGCATACATTGTGTTTCAGAATGTGAATTTTCTTCTCATTTTTGAATCGTCTAATTATGAGATCTGTAGCGTGAGGTACGGTGTTATGTTAACTTCGTACTGAATCCACATTTCCCAATCTTGGTAGATCCTTCTTGCATTATTCATGGAGTTTGGATCATATCATGTGGTTATTAGAGCTCAGTTCTAAGGTTGGATAATTTGGTACTGATTTTTTCTCTCTTTTTTTTCCTTGTCCAGCTTTATTTCTTTTGTGTCTATTGTCTATTTTCACTGTTTGTCTTGTCTTCTTTGTTAATTGGGTGCTAGATTTATTTGAAGTCAGTTACATTCTGCAGTCCTTTATTTCCCATAATTTGTGCAACACCAGTTTGTCAATTATCCTCAATTATTGCAAATTTCAACATTTTATTTTTCTCAAATTCTGCATCAGCTTGCTGTTATTAACTGTTGAGCACAAAAAAAAAATTGAAATAGAAGATAGAAGTGTTAAAAAAAAATTTGAAGTAGAAAAAAAAGAGAAAGAAGTTTAACGGAGAAGACAGCAGCTATTTTTTTTCTGTAAATTCAATGCACACCACTTGTTTGATAAAGTTCCTTAGCGTCTTGCTAAGTCTTTTGTGCCTTTAGTCTGTCATCACTTAGCTATTCTTTTGTTTGTCATCACATTGTTGAGTCTTCAGTAAGTACTCTTGTGTGTTCGTGGAGAATCTATTAAGAATTTAAAGAGAGCTTTTGAGTGGTAAAAGGCAAGAGAGCACATTATACAAAGAGCCTATTAGAGAGCAACAAGCACAAGTGATACATATGTAAGAGTGTAAACATGTGAGAAGTGTGGTGAGTACCTATTGCTTTCACTTTTGTTTTCTTTACTTGAATTATGGCGGGAATAGGTGATGGTGACCTTCCTCCTTAGGGAAACAATAGATTGTTAGTGGAGGCTATTACAGCTCTAATGCAGAGGATGATTAGGGAGCATATAGAGGAGTTATATGAGAGAATTGACGGTTAGAAAATCAAGGACATCATGATGATGATGGAGGTAGAAGGCAGCTTGATCGAAGGAGGAGAAGAGATAATGATGGTGAAGCTGGGGAGGACAGAATTGAGAGGGTAAAACTCAACATTCCTTCTTTTAAAGGAAAAAGGGATCTAGAGGCATACTTAGCGTGGGAAATGAAGATTGAGCAACGTTTTGCTTGCGACAACTATATTGAAGATAAAAAAGTGAAAGTGGCAGCCATGGAGTTCACGGACTATGCTTTCATTTGGTGGGACCAATTACAAAAGGAGCAACTTAGATATGAAGAACCTTTGATGGATACTTGGGTTGAAATGAAGAGGTTGATGAGAAGGAGATTTGTCCTTCCTATTATCAGAGGGACCTTCATAACAAGCTCCAAAGACTCACACAAGGTAGTAGTAGTGTTGATGAATATTAGAAGGAGATGGAGGTGTCTTTGATTAGAGCTAATGTGAACGAAGATAGGAAGGCTACTATGGCATATTTTCTAAATGGGCTGAATAATAACATTAGAGATATGGTTGAGTTACAAAATTATGTGGAGTTAGAATACTTGGTACATCAAGTTACTAAAGTGGAGTAGCAGCTTAAGAGAAATGGTACCATGAGAAGGAGTTCTTCTAATTTCAATTCTTCAAATTGGAAGGAAAGAAATAAGAAGAAGGGAGGTACTTCTTCTAACAATACCACAGTTGCACCTCAAAGGACTCAATTCAAGTCCAATGAGACCTCTAAAAAGACAAGGAGTAGTGAGATAAAATGCTTCAAGTGTTTGGGGAGAGGTCACATAGCTTCAGAGTGTCCAGCCAAGAAGACTATGTTGCTTAAGGAAGATAGGGAAATCACTAGTGCATCATTCTCAGAATCTGCACCACAAAGTAAGGAAGAGGTAGATGAGAAGATCATTATGGAGGCTAAAAAAGGAGATTTATTGATGACTAGGAGGTTGCTTGGAAGTCAAATACAAGCTCTTGATGATTCCCAAAGAGAGAACATCTTTCACTTTAGGTGTCCAATCAATGGGAAACTATGTTCTTTGATTATGGATGGAGGGAGTTGCACCAATGTGGTCAGCTCTAGATTAGGGTCGGAATTAAATTTGGAGACTAAGCTACATCCAAGGCCATACAAACTCCAATGGCTTAGTGAAGATGGAGAGATGAACTTGAGTAAGCAAGTGGAGCTAAACATTTTCATGGGACATTATAATGACAAAGTGATATGTGATGTGGTTCCAATGTAGGCAAGCCATATTCTCTTAGGGAGACCATGGCAATATAAGGCCAAAACTATTCATGATGGGTTTACAAACAAGATTTCTTTCATGCACAATGGGAGGAAAATTGTACTCAAACCTTTATCTCCTAGGGAGCTGTGTGAGGATCAAATAAAATTGAGGGAAAAGAGAGAAAAGAGATGAGTGACACACAAAAGAGTGAAACACTTGATTAAACAAAAGAGTAAAACACTTGTAGGATTGGCTGAAATACTTGAGAGCAAAAAAAGTTGTTTAGCAAAAGAAAGTAAGGTGAAGAGGCTACTGCTTGCCAACAAACCACTTTATTTACTTTATTGCAAGAAAAATGTTTTTATTGTTGATAATTCTAATAAAATTGTTGCCCCTGCTAGTGTTGAGCTTCTTTTGTAGGAATACAAGGATGTGTTTCCAAAGGAGGTTTCAAGCAGATTGCCACCTTTGAGAGGGATTGATCATCATATTGATCTCATCCCTGGTGCATATTTACTCAATCAGCCAGCTTATAGGAGCAATCCTCAAGAGACCAAAGAAATACAAAAGCAAGTTGAGGAGTTAATGACAAAAGGTTAGGTATAAGAAAGCTTGAGTCCGTGTGTTGTCCCAGTGATTCTGGTGCCTAAAAAGGATGAGATTTGGAGGATGTGCAATTAATGAGAATTCATCCAAGGCCAACAAAGTTCAAGATAATTACAACGCATGGATGGACTAATGACTAGAGCTAAAACAAAAAGGCTAAAAGAAGCTTTGCAAGGCCTAGTCATGGAAGCAAAGAGCAAGAGCAATCTAGTTGAGCATGAGCTCCCAAAATGGACCACTCTTATTCAGTTTGAAGAATAGCCAAGAAGTCACTTGAAGACCTAAAGATAAAGCCCGATTAAAGTGATCAAGTTGCAAACAGATTGGGTTGGAATAATTAGTTTAAATTAGGTGTAATTTATCTTATTTTCTTGTAATTTTCGTGCACCTTTTGATGTCTCCCATTTCAGATGCTTTTTATTTGTTTTCAAGTTAGTTTTTAGTGTTTTAAGAGTTCCTAGACAATTATGATAGATAGTGGGTGAAGTGTGAATGATAGTGGGACTTTTATGCTTAATGGGAATGATAGTGGGTGTAGAGGTTGCAACTTAATGCTTACTGGTTTTTGTTGTAGGACTTTTTCTACAGTCCACTTAAGATTATAAATAGGAACTCAATGTAATACACAAGTCAGATTATGAATTATTTTCTTTTGAGTTTTCTCCTCATTGTGAGAACTTCCCTTTTGTTCTTGGGCAAAGAACTAAATTTGATATTATCAAGGCAACTTGTGGTGATTAAAACAAGACTTATCACTCAGCTTCTCATCTTTTCTTGAGTGTGGCATCTTTATCTATCTGAAACACAAACAAACTCAAACACATCTCTAAACTCCAACCTGAAAGTGCAAGATGATCTAGGTTCATTCTAATCAAGCCATTCAACTCCAACCAAGCTGAATCATATCATTCGGTATCAGAGCATGGTTTCCTTGTTATTCAGTCTAAACTTGAACAAAAAAATAAAAAAATGAAAAAGAAAAAAAACAAAAGACGAAGAAAACAAGCCAGAACATGTTCTAGTAGGTTTTAATAAAATTCCTTGTTTCAGTTCTTCTAGTCATCCCTTTTCTAAGTTCTTTGTTTTGATCAAAATCTGTTGCTTTTAAAGGATCATTAATCAGGTTCTTTCTTAAAGAACTCATAAGAGGAAGTTTGAGTGGAAAAAGGCCAGAGAGAACATTCTATTCAGAAGCCAATTTGAGTGACATACATGAGTGTCATATTTCAAGAGGGTAAACACTTTGTGAGTATTGTATGATCCTATATTTTTCAGTTTTAGTTAGCTAACATGGTAGGAAATGAAAATTCATCACAAGGTGAAGGATTATCCACTTTTTAGATGCAAGCATTGATCGCCATCTAGAATGGCTATTCAATGCAAAATTTAAAGAGCTCCATGAGAGGATGGAAAACCATGCACCTGGTGGTCAGCATGCTTCTCAAGATGAAACAAATTACCAATCTGGAAAGGAAGAGACAAGTGATCAAAACCCAAGGAAAAGAAGGATCATTAGCCACAATAGGAGAAAAAGAAATTCTGGTGATGAACTTAGAGGAATTAACATCAAAATTCCTCCATTTCAAGGGAAGTATGATCCGTAAGTATAACACCCTAATATTCAACCTAATACTACTAGCATGTACTGGGGCCAAATATTAGCCGTTACTTCTTGATTTAGTTCTATTACCTTTGAAATTACTTACTGAAAATGAGCCAATTTTTATTTTGTAACAAAACCTTGATAAAATATGAGCCGCACATAACGTAGTCGAACAATATCATAAAGTGCGGAAATGTAAACACATAAAGGCTCTATCCATAGCATCATGAATACATATACTGAAATACCTTATGCATTAATACTTAATATGCCCACCAATAATGGTGGGACTGTTCAATACATAGAGTACATTACAACTGAAACGTAGGAAATACATGAAAACATAAACAATGTGTGCGAGAGAACACCCATACCCAAGTGTGTCTGAAATGGATAACCTCAACACAAAAGAAGGTTTATCCTAACTACGTGTCATGTGTGCAATAAGGACTACCCTCTAAACCATACAGCTATAATCACGGGTAAGGTGGGACATAGCCGATCCATGGGCGAAGTGTGGCAGGAGTGGGCACTCGGACACGTCCTCTGTGCTGGGGTCGCATCTCAGGCATTCGAGCCCTCCGTGGCTGGGTAACCGTCTCCTTACTGCCTGCTGGCACACGTGGGGGAGTAGGGGCAGAGTCCTCCTCATACATGTGGGCGGGTGGCTCCTCTGAATGCTGCGCGCGGGGTACATATTTAGGTACGGCACCCGAGCCTGTAGTGTAAGTCCGGAGGATTCTCTCATTGTGTGTGCGAGCACGCTCAAAAACCATGTCGTCGCCATAGGGTGACATTGGGGAGAAGAGGTAGCTATCTACCGGATGGACGAATGGCCATCCGGGAAACATAAAGACGCGAACCGTGCAGCGGCCTTCAAAATGGTACGATCTGTGCTCCGGATCGTAGTGGTACTCCCATGTGGGTGTCTCAACATAGAGTACGAACGTCGCCATCTGAATCTAGAGACGCAACGGAAAGAAAGAGATAAAGGGAGTGAGATTTCTTACTAAAGAAACTCAGTAGAGTTTTTCCTCATATTTAAGTGTCATCATATACGTCTCCAGGGACCTCAGTTTCTTAGTAAAAACGTGGGCATATAATGGTTCCATTATGAAGTTCAAAAATGTTAACTTCTGAGGCCCATTCCTTTTAATTATGAAAACCTCTTGGTTACATAGTCTATAAATCATGAAACTCAAATCATAAATCATGGTTCATTATATCATGGGTCATGGCACTTAAACTCATAATTCATGGTGCATAAAATCATGGTTCTTAGAACATGGTACATGGTAACTTATCTTGGTTACTTTAGGTGACATTAGAACCTCATCATTTTCTTCCTAGGGCCACCCTAACTAATCTCCCTTTGGAGAAACTTCTAGGTTATGAGCTCATACCACGCTAGTCGTCACTAGCACATAGACTTATCCCTTTTGATAAGTTAAATGTCCCGACTTAAAGTACGGGTCTAGGGGGCTAGAATCACCTCATTCCCCACCCTTGGTTTGGTGGTTCAAGGATCATTTTCACATAGTTTAAGTCACCTTAAGTTTTAGCATGTTTTATTGAGACGCCATATAGTTTCATGCATGTCACATATCTTTTATTACAACATAGGCATCTCTAAGTTCTCAAAGAACAATCACATGCAATAATAAAAATTTAGGAATAATAGTTCACATGGCATCATATAAGTCATGAGGTAAACACCAATTCATCATTCATAGAGTAATGCTTAAACCTTTCCCTTAAGAGTGAAAACCCTCAATCGAGTAATCTCAAACTTCTAAATTATTTCCGTATACCTCTAAGGGATTGATTAACCTCATTACCATAATTTATTAAGTCTTAAAACCTAATCAATCATGGTTGGACAGCATTGGCAGTAAGCTAAGTTAGATGAATTACGGTGTTCTAAAAGATGCATTTTAAACCCTTTCTCACATCCAACTTTTTTTATGATGCAACAATTAATACCTAAGCCAATTATGAGTCACTCTCACTGATCTAGACATCATATAATGTGATTCTAAGGGTGTTAATAATGCTGGGACAGAATCCATATTTTCTATACCTGTGGGGTTCTAGAATTCACATTTCAAGCAATTCAAGTAACTAAGCATGCTCCAAAATGTCTAGAACAATTATCATATACTTGGCAAGGTATTTAAACATATTTAGACCACCCAAAACATGATTTAAGGTGCTGGAAATGAACATGGCAAAACCGAAAATGGTTAGTCATTAAATCATGTATAAACTTCTTTTTCAATGTACATAGGTAGCTAGTTTCTCTTGGAACAATTTTAGGACTTCAAAAATATCTTAGAAATCAATTTATCTTGTCAAGAACTCTTATAAAATACGTGGGGCAGCAACTCTTTAATTTTTCTCATGGTTGAAATCCTAATTAGAAGAACATACTCAAAATACTTTTAAGTGTCACTTATGTTTAGGAAAAACTTAGAACATAAACTATAGGCTCTTGTAACTAATGAAAACTCATCCTAGAGCTTTCATCATCACATGGCCGAATGCATTTCAAGAAGATACCTTCTTGATTTAACTTTTCTCAAGATGAAATGGGCAAGTCTTTGAGCTCTAGTAATTTTAGGTGATAGCATAAAAGTAAACGTGCTATACATTCCATTTTTATGGTCCATTAGAAAGTAAAGTGTGCTCGAAATAAATATGAAATGCACCTTTATTTTTAGTCCTTGGGTTTAGTGATGACTTGAAATATGACATGAATTGCAAAGCTTGGAATTTAAAAACATGCATTATGCAAGTTCATTCCTTATCTTGGAGTTAAGTGATAGCATAGAAAATAAACGTGCAATGCAAAGCATAAAGTAAATGTGAATGCAAGTTACTTTTATATCTTGTCTAGAGCTTTTGCAAGACTTTAAGAAGAACATAGTTCCAACGCAAACCTCATCCTCACAAGAAAAGAGAACTACTAGTGCTAGTGCACTCAAAATAAGTCACAACCTTAAAAATCTTGAAGATGGCCAAATCTTCATCATGAAAAATGAACCATTTTTAAACTCTAGGGACCAAGATCTTGATGATCTATGACATCAACATCCTAAGTCCTCATCATTGAGTACAAGGATTCCTTCAAAACCAACATTAAAACAAAGTTTATGCTAGAGAAGAAAGCAAAACCGAAACCATGCTTGGTTTAAGATCAAAGTTTCAAGTTTTTGTTCATGTGACAAGCATCAACATGAAACCCTCATCATCAAGCTTTCATTTTTCCAAGCTTTAGAAACCTTCATGGCCGAAAATATGAAAGGAAAAGGGAAGTCCAAGAAGTGTTCAAGAGAAACATAAACTCCTCCTTTACTTATCCTTGAAAAAGGATGAAACTTTCCTTGTGAAAAATTCAAGTTTTAGGGGTTGTTGAGTGACAAACACCATCATAACACCCTCATCATCAAGCTTTCATTTTTCCAAGGGCCAAAGGTCTTCATGGCCGAATCATAAAGGAGAGAAAGGAAGTTTCAAATGTTCAAGAGAAACATAACCGCATTCTTGACTAAACTTGTAAAAGATGAAACTTTTCTTTAAGAAAACTCAAGCTTTAGAGGTCTCATGTGAGATGAACTCATAGTCACCTCTAGAGAGCACTCATCATCAAGCTATCATGTTCAAGGCCTTGAGGCCGAAAACTAAAGGAAAAGAAAAGGAAGAAACCAAAAATAAAGAAGCAACATGGAGGTTCCACCTTTCATCATTTCCCAACAAGATTCAACATAGAAATCAAAGACATATTTAGAAAGGTTTCCTACCTTGTGTTTTCAAAAAAAGAGAGGAAGAACTTGAGCTTGAAGAACTCTTGGAAGCTTCAGAGAAAAAGAAGTAAGAAAGCTTGAGACTTTTAGAGATTTTGCAAGAAGTGAGCAAAGGAATGAAGTTGTGTGGTGTTGTGTATTTATAGGCAAATAAATCATGAAGGAGTGGAGGGGGAGGGGGCTGGCCAAAACTTCTCCAAGAAGAAGGAAGGAAGAAAAATCTCATGTGTTGTCATTCATGGCGTCATAGGTCATAGGTCTTAGGGTGGCTTTTGAAGGACAACTTGATTGACTACATAAATTATCATTCTTTTGAATTTTTTGGGGGAAAAGTGGCTGAAAATTATAAGGCCATGGGAGGGAAGATTTCATTCAATTTAATCATGTACTAATGGAGTGTTTAGGAGTAAACAAGGTTAGGTCACTAATTAAGGTTGTGTGCCTAAGTGTTTAGGTGAACTAAGTTGGTGATTAGGACCATCAATACCTTGGATCAAGAGTGATCTTGTAGGATTAATGGAGTTAAACTCCTATAACTATTGATTAAAGTGTGACAACTTTTTCTTGGGAATGGAAGTGTGAATAGTGAAAGCACTATTTATAGTTGCTTTTTCTTTAAAGAAAGAAAAGAAGTAGAATTGAGTAGTAAATTTCCCTTAAGCAATTTTAGGTTCTAATCAACCTTAAGTAATTATTTTAGCTCTAGATTAATTAAGGAAATTAATTAACCTTTCATTAGAGCCTAATATTGCTTAGGTTTGAGTTAGGTAACTCGTTAGATGTAAAATGCACTAAGCGGGGGGTAAAATCGTAATTTTTACCAAATGTTGCCCGGGACCTCCGGGACTTAAACCAACATAGTTCATGGCTTAAAACATCATTTTTTATCTCAGGGACGAGTCCGGGTTGGAGTCAAAACTTAAAACTGCCTTAAATCAGATTAGGGGTATTTTGGTCATTTATACACAGAAACCTCAGAAATGAGATTTCTTTGCCTTGTTAACATTCATAAACATATAATCCCCTTCATATATCATAAAAGCCTATTTGGAGAAAAATGGGTAAAAATGAGAAAAACGAGTAAAAATGAGAGAAACGAGGCGTTACAGTAAGCCTATTTGGAGTAGGCAATGAGAGTGGAGCAAATATTTTCTTGCCACACATATTCTGAAGGTAATAAGGTTAAGCTTGCTGCCCTTGAATTTACTGATTTGCTCTTGTTTGGTGGGATCAAATGCAGAAAGATAGAGTTAGGAATGAAAAGCAACCAGTTAGGACATGGGTTGAGATGAAGGCAATCATGAAAAGGAGATTGTTCCTTCATATTTCCATAGGGAACTCCACAACAAGTTGTAGAGACTCACTCAAGGTTATAAGAGTGTGGATGAGTATCACAAGGAGATGGAGAGGGCCATGATTCAAGCAAACATTGTGGAGGATCAAAAAGCAACCATGGCTCAGTTCTCAATGGCCTTAACCGAGACATAGTCAATGTTGTGGAGATGTATCACTATGTGGAACTTCAAGAGATAATGCATCAAGTAATAAAGGTGAAGCAGCAATTGAAGAGGACAAATAGAAGAAATTCTTCTAGTTCTAATTCAATTCCTTGGAGAAACAACCCAAAAAAGGAGCAACCAATTGCAATTCAGTCCAAAGAGGCTGAATTAAAAAAAAATCAACCATCAACAAGCACTTCAAAGAACCAAGACATAAAGTGCTTTAAGTGTCTTGGAAAGGTCCCATTGTTTCTCAATGTCCTAACAAGAGAGCAATGATTTTGAAGGTAATGGTGAGGTAGAGACCGAGGAAGAGTCTGATACATCACTAGAGGATGAAAGTGAAGGTGGGGAAATTAGGCCTCATGATGGTGATTTGCTAGTTGTTAGAAGGACTTTGAATGTGCAAGGAAAAAAAGAAGATGATGCACAAAGGGAAAACATTTTCTATACTAGATGTCTTGTTCAAGGAAGAGTATGCAGCATGATCCTTGATGGAGGGAGCTGCACTAATGTGGCCTGCACAACCTTGGTGGAAAAATTGAATTTGAGCACTTCTAAGCATCCTAGGCCATATAGGTTGCAATGGCTTAGAAATAATGGAGAATTCAAGGTGGATAAGCAAGTTTTGGTACCATTCTCTATTGGAGATTATGTGGATGAGGTACTTTATGATGTAGTCTGCATGGAGGCTGTACACATGCTTCTTAGAAGACCATGGTAATTTGACTGCAAAGTGATACACAGTGGATACACTAATCGGTTTTCACTTGTGTACAACAAGAAGAAATTCACTCTTGCACCTTTGTCTCCACCATAAGTTTTTGAAGATCAAGTAAAAATGAGGCAGTCTAGAGAGCGTGAGGCATCCAATAAAAAAGATAGTGAAAGGAAACTTTTGAGTGAAAAAAATAATGAGAAAACGAGATCAAGAGAGCTTGTTTTTTTCATCAACCTATGCTTGTACTTCTGTAAAAGGGCGTGTTTAAACTCCAACATTGATCAAATTTCTTTGGCTAGTTCTTTTGTATCTCTCGCAAGAATTTGAGGATGTGTTCTTGGATGAAGTTCCAAGTGGTTTGCCACCATTAAGAGGAATTGAGCATCAAATTGATCTTATTCTTGGGGCTATACTCCCTAACAGGCCAGCCTATAGAACTAATCCCGAATAAGCAAAGGAACTTCAAAAACCAAGTTGGGGAGCTGATGGAAAAAGGATGGGTGAGGGAAAGCATGAGTCCTTATGTTGTACTCGTTATTCTTGTACCAAAGAAAGATGAATCATGGAGGATGTGTACGGATTGTAGAGCCATCAACAAAATCACTATAAAGTATAGACATCCAATTCCTAGATTAGATGATATGCTTGATGAATTGCATGGTTCTTGCTATGTGTACGGATTGTAGAGCCATCAAATTAGGATGAAAGAAGGTGATGAATGGAAAACAGCTTTCAAAACTAAATATGGGTTGTATGAATGGTTAGTTTTGCCTTTTGGTTTAACTAATGCTCCTAGTACATTCATGGCCTCATGAATTATGTTTTGCGTGCTTTTCTTGGAAAATTTGTAGTTGTTTACTCTGATGATATCCTCATCTATATAGTAAGAGCTTGGTGAACATCTTCAGCATTTTTGAAGTGTGTCTTGCATTGAGAGAAGAGAGATTATATGCTAATCTTAAAAAATGGTCTTTTTGTACTCAACAAGTAAATTTTCTTGAATTCATTGTTAGTTCAAGAGGAGTAGAAGTGGATGAAGAGAAGTAAGGACAATTAAAGAATGGCCTACACCTAAAAATTTAAGTGATGTAAGAAGTTTTCATGGGTTAGCTAGTTTCTATAAGAGGTTTGTCAAGACATAGTACAGTAGTTGCACCCTTAACTGAGGTTGTCAAGAAAAATGTTGAATTCAAACGGGAAAAAGAGCAAGAGGGGGCTTTCAATACAATTAAGGAGAGGTTAAGTATGCACTATTACTTGTTTTGTCTGATTTCACTAAATCTTTTGAAATTGAATGCGATGTTTCAGGTATAGGTATTTGTGCTGCTTTGATGCAAGATGGATGACCCGTGGCTTATTTCAGTGAGAAATTAAGTGGTACTAAACTTAATTACTCTACTTATGACAAAGAGTTGTATGCTTTGGTGAGAATTTTGCAGGTTTGGCAACATTATCTTTTGCCGAAAGAATTTGTGGTGCATACAGATCATGAATCTTTGAAACATTTAAAGGGACAAGGAAAGGTAAACAAAAGACATGGTAAGTGGATTGAATTTTTGGAAAAATTCCCTTATATGATCAAATACAAGCAAGGGAAAAAAACATGGTGGCTGATGCACTCTCTAGGAGGTATGCACTTCTTTCCACTTTAAATGCAAAATTGCTTGGTTTTGAGCATTTGAAAGACTTATACATAAATGATTCTGATTTTGCACAATTGTACATTGCTTGTGAAAAAGGGGCAGAAAAGGATTTCTTTAGGCAAGATGGTTACTTGTTCAAGCGTAATAGACTTTGTGTGCCTAATTGTTCCTTGCATGAATTGCTTGTTAGAGAGGCTCATGGAGGGGTTTTAATGGGTCACTTTGGGGTTAGAATACTTTAAGTATCTTGGTTGAACATTTCTTTTGGCCTCAAATGAAAAAACATGTAGAAAAGAATTGTGGTAGTTGTGTTACTTGCGAAAAGGCCAAGTCCAAAGTTAATCCCCATGATTTGTATATTCTATTGCCGATTCTTGATTCTCCTTGGACTGACTTGTCTATAGACTTTCGGTTAGGATTTCTTTGGACCAAAAGAGGCAAAGATTCTGTTTTTGTTGTTATGAATAAGTTTTCAAAGATGGCACACTTCATAGCTTGTCACAAAATAGGTGATACCACTCAAATTGCTAAATTATTTTTCGAAAAAGTGGTGAGATTGCATGTCATGCTAAGAAGCATTGTCTCCGACTGTGACACCAAATTCTTGAGTCACTTTTGGAGGACCTTGTGGAACAAGTTAGGAACCAGCTTCTCTTCTCTACAACTTGTCATCCACAAACTAATGGACAAATTGAGGTAGTGAATAGAACTCTGTCAACGTTGTTAAGGGCTGATTAATAAGAATCTAAAGTCTTGGGAAGAATGTTTACCTCGTGTAGAATTTGCTTACAATAGGGCAACACACTCTACTGCTAATCACTCTCCTTTTGAAGTGGTCTATGGTTTCAATCCTTTGACTCCATTAGATTTAATCCCTTTGCCAATGAGAGAGCAAGGTAATCTAAATGGCAAAAAGAAGGCTGAATTTGTCCAGTAACTCCATGAGAGGGTGAGACGACAAGTTGAGAAGAAAACATGGTAGTATGCTCATCAAGCCAACAAAAGGCGCAAGAAGGTGACTTTTGAGCTGAGAGATTGGGGTTGGCTTTGTATGAGAAAAGAAAGGTTTCCTGGTCAAAGACGTTCCAAATTGCAACGAAGAGGTGATGGTCTTTTCCAATGATTGGGAAGATTAATGATAATGCCTACAAACTTGATCTTCCAAGCGAGTATCAAGTTAGTGCTACTTTTAATGTTTTTGAGGACGAATCCTTGTCAAGAGGGACAGAATAATGAGAATTCAACCAAGGCCAACAAAGTTCAAGATCAATTACAACGCATGGATGGACCAATGACTATAGGTAAAACCAAAAGGTTAAAAGAAGCTTTGCAAAAAGCCAGAACAATCTAGTTGAGCATGAGCTCCCAAAATAGACCACTCTTATTCAGTTTGAAGAATAGCCAAGTACAACATGAAGAAGTCACTTGAAGACCCAAAGATAAAGCCCAATTCAAGGGATCAAGTTGCAAACAGATTGGATTGGAATAATTAGTTTAAATTAGGTGTAATTTATCTTATTTTCTTGTAATTTTCATGCACTTTTTGCCGTCTCCCATTTCAAATGCTTTTTATGGTTAATGGGAATGATGGTGTGTAATGCCCCGTTTTTCTCTAAACTTTTAAATGACCAAAATGCCCTTGAGGTCATTTTTACTCGAAACATGAGGACGGCCGGCTTTGGCCATCCTCATAGGGTTCATATGTTATATGGAGGGAATTGTATGATTGTGAATGTCCAACGGAGCAGAAAAACCTCATTTTTGAGATTTTTGTGTACAAATGACCAAAATACCCTTAACCCGATTTAAGGCCGTTTTAAGTTTCGACTCCGACCCGGACTCGTCCCGGAGATCAAAAATGATGTTCTAAAGCATGAACCATGTTGGTCTAAGTCCCGGAGGTCCCGGGCAACTTTTGGTAAAAATTACGATTTTACCACTGCTTAGTGCATTTTAAGCCTAACGAGTTATTTAACTCAAACCTAAGCAATATTAGGCTCTAATGAAAGGTTAATTAATTTTCTTAATTAATCTAAAGCTAAAATAATTATTTAAGGTTAATTAGAACCTAAAATTGCTTAGGAAAATTTGCAACTCAATTCTAATTCTTTCCTTTCTTTAAAGAAAAAGCAACTATGAATAATATTTTCACTATTCACATTTCCTTTCCCAAAAATGCTTTCTCTTCCAAGAAAAGTTGTCATACATCAATCAAGGTTTTCAATTCATTTCTAAATTAAAAATATTTATGTCATTCAAATTCAAAAAGAATGAATTGTTTTTGTGGTCATTCAAGCTTTCAATCAAACTTTTCAAGACAACATGTCTTACACCACCTTACCTATGCTTTGGAAATTCAAGATTAGAAAATATTTTCTTCTTTTTTGACATGGAATGCATGGTTGTTTCCACTCCTTTACAGCCCAAAATTTTGTGATTTTATTCATTTAAAAGGTTTGGAAATAAGCTACATTGTTAGCCATACCTTAGGACATGCATAGCTAGACTTTTTACCATGCTTTGAATGACTAACACCATACTTTGAACAAAGATATTTCCTCCCCCATGTGGCTGTAAAGTGGCCGAATGCTTCCCCCCAAAAGGCCACCATCATTTCAATTCATTTTACTTCTCTATAAATAGGTAGCTTAGGGAACTTGAAGCACCTTTGTTCATTTTACTAAAGCTTAGAGTTTAGAACACTTTGAGGTTTTCTCTCAAGCTTCCAAGAGTTCTTCAAGCTCAAGTTCTTCCTCTTCTTTTCGAAAACCACAAGGTAGGGAACTTTTCTAAATATGTTTCTCATTTCTATGTTGTATCTTGTTGGGAAATGATGAAAGGTGGAACCTCCATGTTGCTTCTTCATTTTCGGATTCTTCCTTTTCTTTTCCTTTCATTTTCGGCCTCAAGGCCTTGAGCATGATGGCTTGATGATGAGTGCTCTCTAGAGGTGACCATGAGTTCATCTCACATGAGGCCTCTAAAGCTTGAGTTTTTCTCAAAGAAAGGTTTCATCTTTTACAAGTGTAGTTGAACATGAGGTTATGTTTCTCTTGAATGTTTGAACTTCTCCTTTCTCCGTTAATGTTTTGGCCATGAGGGCCTAAACCCATGAGAAAAATGAAAGCTTGATGATGAGGTTGTCATGAGGGTGCTTGTCACTTAACAACCTCTAAAGCTTGAGTTTTCTTAAGAAAATTTTATTATTTCCAAGTTTTTCTCAAGAAATAGTTGTGTTTCTCTTGAACCTTTGAAAACTCCATCTCTTTTCCTTGAGGTTTCGGCCATGAAGGCCTTTGGAACTTGAAAAAAAAATGGTAGCTTGATGATGAGGGCTTCATGTTGATGTATGTCATATGAACAAAACTCTAGAGCTTGAACTTGGTTCCTAGACCAAGTATGTTTTTGGTTTTATTCCTTTATGTTTACCATGAGTTTGATTTTGGTGGAAGTTTAAAGCATAGTAAAATACTCAATGATGAGGACTTGAGATGTTGGTGTTTGAATCATCAAGATCTTGGTCCCTAGAGTTCAAAAATGGTTTATTCTTCTTGATGAAGATTCGGCTATCTTCAAGTTTTTAAGGTCATGATTCATTTTAAGTATTCTAGTACTAGTAGTTCTCTTTTCTTGTGAGGATGAGGTTTGGGTTGGAACTATGTTCTTTTTAAAAGTCTTGCAAGAGCTCTAGACAAGATAAAAGTAACTTGCATTCACGTTTACTTTATGCTTTGCATAGCATGTTTATTTCTATGCTATCACTAAACCCCAAGATAAGGAATGAACTTGCATAATGCACGTTTAAATTCCAAGCTTTGCATCCCATGTTTATATTTTAAGTCATCACGTAAGAACTTAAAGATGTAAAATGAGAGCTTGCATATCACCTAAAATAATCTCGAAGCCTTTCTATTTCGGCCTTAAAGTCGATTGTTCTTTGAGCCTAGAGCACTAAAATAAAGAATGGAACTTGCATATTTACTTTGAGCCTTGCACATTTAATTTCAAGTTCTTGCATTTCATGTTTACTTTGAAGCTCTCACTTTACTCTCTAACGAAGAATAACATGGAATGCATAGCACGTTTACTTTTATGTCATCACCTAAGAGACTAGAGCTCAAAGACTTGCCCTTTTCATCTTGAGAAAAGTTAAATCAAGAAGGTATCTTCTTGAAATGCATTCGGCCATGTGATGATGAAAGCTCTAGGATGAGTTTTTTATTAGTTACAAGAGTCTATAGTTTATGTTTTAAGTTTTCCCTAAACATAAGTGACATTTGAAAGTATTTTGAGTATGTTCTTATATTTAGAATTTCAACCATGAGCAAATTTAAAGAGTTGCTGCCCTATGTATTTTATGAAAGTTCTTGACAAGTTAAATTGATTTCCAAGGTATTTTTGAAGTCCCAAAATTGTTCCAAGAGAAACTAGTTACCTAGGTACATGAAAAAGAAAGTTTACACATGATTTGATGACTTACCAATTTCGGTTCTGCCATGATCATTTCCAGCACCTTAAATTATGTTTTGGGTGGTCTAAATATGTTTGAATACCTTGCCAAGTATATGCTAATTGTTCTAGACATTTTAGAGCATGTTTGGTTACTTTAATTGCTTGAAATGTGAATTCTAGAACCCCATAGGTACAGAAAATATGAATTCTGTCCAGATTGATCAACATCCATAGAATCACATTATATGATGTCTAGATCAGTGAGAGTGACTCATAATTGGCTTAGGTATTAATTGTTGCATCATAGAAAAAGTCGGATGTGAGAAAGGGTTTAAAACGCATCTTCTAGAACACCGTAATTTATCTAATACAAGCTTACTTCCAATGCTGTCCAGCCATGATTAATTGGGTTTTAGGACTTAATAACTCATGGTAATGAGGTTAATCAATCCCTTAGAGGTATAAGAAAATAATTTGGAAGTTTGAGGTTACCCGATTTAGGGATTTTTACCTTAAGGGATGATTATGTGCCTCTCATTTAATGATGAATTGATGTGTTAGCTCATGACATATGTGGTGCCATGTGAACCATTACCCTTATGTGATGGTTTATAATCTCATGTTATTGCTTCTTTAAAAGGACCTTAGAGATGCCGAAGTGGTAATTATGTGTTATGCATTAATTATTTGGCATTTTGAAGTAACATGTTAAACTTAGGGTGACTTAAAATATGAGAATGTAATCCTTTGAAACCATCAAACTAAGGGTGGGGACAATGTGATTCTAGCCCCCTAAACCCGTACTTGAAGTTGGGAAGTTGACTTATCCCAAGGGATAAAAGTCTAGATACTAGTGACGACTAGTGTGGTATGAGCTCATAGCCTAGAGATTTCTCAAAAGGGAGAAATATTAGAGCAGCCCCAGTTTAAGTAAAAGTTTTAATGTCACCTAAGTAACCAAGATAAGTCACCATGTGCCAAGTACCAAGTTATATGATTTATGTTCTATGATCCAAGTTGTATGATTTATGTTCGATGATCCAAGTTATATGTTTTACGTTCTATGATCCAAGTTATATGATTGAAGTCCCACAATTTATTTCCCATGATTTATGTAAATACAAGTGATATGTTAAAAGGAACGGGTCTCGGAAATGGAGACTTTAGAAAACTCATGATTGAACCAATATATGTCCATGGTTTTATAAATAACCCAAGATTCCTAGAGACGTAGATGATGACACCTAGGATAGGAGGAGAACCCTACTGAGTTTCTTTAGTAAGAATCTCACTCCCTCTATCTCTTTCTTTCCATTACGACTTTAGAGTGGATGGCGACGTTCGTGCTGTTCGTTGACACACCCCGGTGGGAGGTCCACCATGACCCAGAGCATGGGTCATTCCATTTTGAGGGCCGATGTACTGTGCGCATCTTCATGTTTTTGGGACGGCCGTTTGCACACCCTGTATATAGTTATCGCTTCTCCCCGACATCCCCCTATGGTGACCCCACGATTTTTGAGCGTGCACGGGCACGACATGAGAGGAACCTACGGACCCACTCTGCCGGTTTAGCTGACATACCAGAGTATGTGCCACTATCGCAGTACTCGGAAGAGGACCCTGTAAAGGATTCCCCCATGGACCATGAGGATTTTGCCCCCATTCTGCCTCAGCGACCGATGGGCAGCGAGGAGACAGTCACTCAGCGTCGGAGGGCTTCGGTGCCCGGACCACGACCCAGGCATGGACGACGCGTTCAGTCACAGGGCATGCCTGCACCCGCCGAGCTCCGCCCGAGGATTGGCTACGTTCCTCCGTACCCGTGATTCTGCTATAGAGATTGGAGGGTAGCCCTTAGTGTACGCACGACACGTAGTATGGATGAAACCTCTTTTGTGTTGAGGTTATCCACCTTAGGTTGCACGTGGGTAGGGATGTTTCTTTCTAGTTCTTTTCCATGTATTCTGTATTTCCGTTGTATTCCTGTTTATTATGTACTTGAAGAGTCCTGCCCCGTAAGGTAGGCATATTATATATGAAATATTTCAGTTGTGATGATGTTATGATTCGGAGCCACTTCTATGTTTATATTTCTACACTTTATGATACCGACCCGGTAAGATACGCGCGGCTTCTATTTTAAGTAATGTTTGAAAAAAAAATTGGCTCATATTTTCGTTAAGCTATTTTTCCAAGTAAACAGAACCATGACAGTAAGTAATGACTAATATTTGGCCTAAGTACGTACTAGTAGTATTGGGTCGAATATTAGGGTGTTACATGGTGGGTGTAAAGGCTGCAACTCAATGCAAGGTTTTTGTAGTGGGACTTTTCTACAGTCCACTTGAGATTATAAATAGGAACTCAATGTAATACAGAAGTTAGATTATGAATAGTTTTCTTTTGAGTTTTCTCCCCATTGTGAGAACTTCCCTTTTGTTCTTGGGCAAAGAACTAAATCTGATCTTATTAAGGGAACTTGGCGATCAAAACATGACTATCACTCACCTTCTTATCTTTTCTTGAGTGTTGCATCTATATCTTTCTAAAACACAAACAAACTCAAACACCTTTCTAAATGCCAACCTGAAAGTGCAAGATGATCCATGTTTATTCTAGTTATTGAATCAAGCCATTCAACTCCAACCAAGCTGAATCATATCAGCAGTGACTATTGAGCAATCAACAACATAATAGTCAAGTATCGACACCGTATTCCTAGGTTTGATGGCCTTCTTGATGAACTGTGTGAAGCCTGTTGTTTTTCTAAAATTGATTTAAAAAGTGGGTATCATTAGATTAGGATAAGGGAAGGGGATGAATGGAAAACTGGATTTAAAACTAAGTATGGTTTGTATGAGTTACTGGTTATGCCTTTCGGGCTAACTAATGTCCCAAGCACTTTTATGAGATTAATGAACCATGTCTTAAGAGATTTAATTGGCAAGTTTGTCGTTGTTTACTTTGATGATATTCTAATTTATACCAGTAGTTTTGACTTGCATATTGAACATTTGAGAGCCATCATTCATGTGCTTAGGAAAGAAAAATTGTATTCTAATCTTGAGAAATGCACTTTTTGCACCGATCATTATGTTCTTAGGCTTTGTTATGAGTGCAAAAAGAGTGCAAGTTGATGAAGAAAAGGTTAAGGCCATTCAAGAGTGGCCTACGCCTAAGAATGTGAATGAAGTGAGAAGTTTCCATGGCTTAGTTTGTTTCTATAGGAGGTTTACTAGGGACTTTAGCACCTTGGCTCCGCCTCTTAATGAGATAGTTAAAAAATATGTGGATTTCAAGTGGCGAGAGAAATACAAGCAAGCCTTTGCTGCCCTTAACCATAGGCTAACTAATACACCCATTCTTGCTTTGCCCAATTTTGCTAAATCTTTTAAACTTGAATGCGATGCATCAAATGTGGGCATTGGGGCTATTTTGATGCAAGAAAGCCATTCGATTATTTATTTTAGTGAGAAGTTAAATGGGGCTACACTAAACTATCCTACTTATGATAAGGAATTGTATGCCTTAGTGCGTGCTTTGAAAACTTGGCAGTATTATTTGTTTCCCAAAGAATTTGTAATTCATAGTGATCATGAGTCCCTAAAATACTTGAAAGGACAAGGCAAGCTGAATAAAAGGCATGCCAAATGGGTTGAGTTTTTAGAACAATTCCCATATGTCATTAAGCATAAAAAAGGGAAGGGGAACATAGTGGCTGATGTTTTATATAGGAGGCATGCATTACTTTCTACTCTTAAAACTAAAATTTTTGGACTTGAGACTTTGAGAGAGATGTAATTCTATGATGTTGAATTTTCTGAGATATATGTTATTTGTGAAAATGTGTCTCAAAATAGTTACTATAGGTACAAGGGATACTTGTTTAAAGAAAAAATATTGTGTGCCTAAGTGCTCCATAAGAAATTTGCTTGTGAAAGAGGCACATGAGGGAGGATTATTGGGACATTTTGGGGTGCATAATACTTTGGACATATTGCATGAACATTTTTATTAGTCCCATATAAAATATGATGTGCATAAATATTATGAGCATTGCATTGTTTGTAAAAAGGCAAAATCTAAAGTGATGCCACATGGTTCATATACTCTTTTGCGTGTTCCTAATTTTCCTTGGGTTAATATATCTATGGACTTTGTTTTGGGGCTGCCTAGAACAAAGAATGGCAACGATTCTATTTTTTTTGTTATCGACAGGTTTTCAAAAATGACACATTTTATACCTTGCAAAAAGGTTGATGATGCTTGCCATGCAGCTGACTTATTTTTCAGGGAAGTGGTCAGACTCCATGGGCTGCCTAGGAGCATTGTAAGTTATAGGGACACCAAGTTCTTAAGTCACTTTTGGAGAACATTGTGGGGTAACCTTGGTACTAAATTACTTTTCTCTACTACTTGTCACCCACAAACTGATAGGCAAACTAGGGTGGTGAATAGGACTTTAGGCACTTCGCTTAGGACTGTTTTAAAGAAAAATCTTAAGTCTTAGGAAGAATGTTTGCTTCATGTAGAATTTGCTTATAATAGGGTTGTCCATAGCACAACTAATTGTTCAGCATTTGAAATTGTGTATGGATTTAATCCTATAACACCACTTGATTTATTGCCTATGCCTAATATTATTGTTTTTAAGCATAAGGATGCATAGGCTAAGGTTGAAAATTGAGAGCTATGCCAAGCAAGCTAACAAGGGAAGAAAGAAAGTTGTATTTGAATCTGGAGATTGGGTTTGGGTGCACATGAGGAAAAAGAGGTTCCCTAAACAAAGGAAGTCCAAACTCCAACTTAAAGGGGACGGTCCTTTCTAAGTATTGGAGAAGATCAATGACAATGCGCACAAAATTGATTTTCCTGGTGAGTATAATATAAGTGCCACTTTTAGTGTTGCTGATTTGTCTCTTTTTGATGTAGGTGATTCAATTCCCAATTTGAGGACAAATTCTTTTCAAGAAGGAGGGAATGATGAGAACATGGAAGGAAGCAAGTCCAAGGAATGTAGCAACGATGAATTACATTGCCTTGGAGGTCTAGTGATAAGGACAAGATCTAAAAAGGCTAAAGAGGCTCTAAATAAACTTGTGGCAACTTTATTTGAAGCAAACCCAGGTCTTGAAGAATTGCAGCCCAAGATGGTGAATTGCGTAATGGAAATTGAAGGAAGAGAAGCTTGAGGGCCATATTCAATTCGAGCCAAATTTCTGAATCTATTACTTGAGTCCAAATTGGTAAAATGGAGCATGAAGGCTGCGTCTATGTTTGGGCCAGTATGTACCTTTATGTTATTTTTCTTCTTTTTGAATTTAAGCTTGTAATAAGACCCATTTTGTAATGCCCCAATTTTTACTGCTATGTGAAAATTATCAAAATGCCCCTAGGTAATTTTTACACGTAATTCGAGGTCAAATAATCCTCAATAAAGGAATATGACATTAGAGAAACATCATAGGAGACTTGATTAGCGATTTGTGCGAAAGTCGCAAACCCTGATTTTTCTGTACGTGTAAAATGACCAAAATACCCCTGAGATCATTTTTTCCTAGAAATCAAGGATAACCAATCTAAATTATGTTTGAGGGATTAATTTTATGCCTGATGGGGATTATATGTGCCTTAGAGGTAAAAATCTCAATTCTCAATTTTTACCGTAAGTAAAATTACTGTTTTATCCCTGCAGTAATTTTTCATGAAATTATATAATCTTTGAATTCGGTTTTCACCCAAAGGTTCAAAATGACTATTTTAAGTATGATTTGAGATTTTCTAATATTTATAGGGAGTTTTTACATGAAATTACTTTTCTACCCCTAGTTGTGGTAAATAGGTTTACTTGTGTAATTAAGATAGTATTAAAGCTCTATTTGAACTCAAATTGATTTTATTCATTAACTTTGAGTTTAAAATTAATTACCCAAGGTTAAAAATAATTACTGAGGTAATTGGAGTCTAAAATTACCTAAGGTAAAATTAAATTATCTGTCCTTAATTATGAAAGGTCATAAAATTAGTAATAATTAAGATCAAAGTTAAGATTTCGGTTTAGGTAAAATATTGTACATTTACATTTTCTTATCCTAAGTTTAGAACCTATGTTACAAGTGATTTTTACTCATTTGAAATTAACCTCATTTACTAGTATATGATTTCTCTTTTTACCTTGTCTTGTATTGTCCTAAACACTTAACTTTTTACCATTTTCACTAATCTATCAATTCCTAATCTTTTACCTAAGTAAATACACATCTAATACATGATTTACCACTTGTAAAACATTACCAATCTGATCCTAAAGGAATCAGAAACCAGTGGCCAACTTGTCTCCTTTTCACCATATTTTAATTGTTTTTCCAACAAAGAAACATATCCAACCATAACACCATACCTTTAGCTTTCTTTTGCATTATGTTTGGCTATGTTTATTGAAAAGAAAACCCACCCATTTCAGCCATGATGTGATCAGTAACAATGTCTCCCATTAGCATCATATTTTAGTGTTTTCATCCATTATGCATGAACCAAATTATTACAAGAATAAAAGCATTCTTTTTCCATATTTTCTTTAATTGAAAATGAACTAAAAACTCCATTTTTCTAGCCACAAGGCAGCTGCCATACAGCCCTCCTTGGCCTATAAATATGAGCTCTTCCATTGCCTAAATGCACACACAAACATTCCTAGCCTTAGCATTTTCTTACTTGATAGTTTTCTTACTCAAAGTTTGCTCAAAGTTCTCTAATTCTCTCAATACTTCAAGCTTTCTTCTTCTTCCTCATTCACACTGAAGAGACTCCATTTCCAACGTCTAACCAAGCTCTAAACCTCAAAGCATACACATTCCAACCACAAATCAACTCCTAAGCACATAACCTTTCCATTATCAAACACAAGAACACAACAAAAATTCTTTCACCATTCCATCATCACTTGGCCGAAGTTACCATCATCATCTAGAGGAGATTTTCTTCTCTTTACTTCTTAAGACATCAAGCTTTAACATTTGAGAACAAGAAACAACTTGGTAGGGATTTTATTTCATGTTCTTTCCTTGTTCTTTGCTTATAATTTAACTTTTAATGAGCTTAATGATGAGACCATGAAATAAGGTTCTTGAAACTATGATAATCAAGGACTCTAATGCTCATTTCCTTTGTTAAGATTAATTGAGGTTAAAGAGTTTAATTCTCTAAAAGTTTTGAGCTTAACAAGATGATAAATGAACTTGCATCCATTGTTTATGTTTCAAGCTCTTGCATATCATATTTAAATTTCAAGCCTTGCATAATCATATTTAATTTCAAGCCTTGCATAATCATATTTAATTTCAAGTCATCACCTTAAATCTTGAAGATGGTAATATGAATTTGCATTCTCATGTTTAAATTTCAAGTAATGCATTTTATGTTTCAATTTATCACAACTTTGAAGATCCAAAAATAAACTTGCATCTTCATATTTATATTTGAAGTATTACATATCATGTTTATATTTCCAAGTTATCACCTTATAATGATAAAGATTAAAAATGGATTGCATAGCATATCTATGATTCTTGCTATCACCTAAATCTCTAAAAGCTCAAAACTTACCTCTTTAATCTTAAATAGAAATTCTTATACTTAAATTAAGTTAATTTTAGCCTCTTGATGTTCTTGGTATTAAGATTCGTTTATTTTATTTTTAAGGCTTTGATCTTGTCTTTAAATTACTTAAATAATTCTTGTTAGAGTTAGAAGTCCAAAGATGTTAAAGATTATGCTTTTCTCAAGTTTTTTGATTTAAAAATTATGTTACTGACCTGACTTAAATAAAATGGTTAGAATACTATTTTATAAGGTTTGAATGTGTATAAATTACTTATAATTGATGTAAGAATTGTTTTCAGCATTTTTGATAAACTAATAATTAGAAAGGATCAAAATCATAATTTTATAAAGCTTTAGACAATGAATTTTCTGGATTAATTCCTCACTAATTTGATACTGATCTTATGGTTTATATACATTAGAATTATTAGTATTTGATGTATAAATTGTTTTTGGTATTTTAGAGGTTGAAAAGAATAATTACAAGTATTAGTTTGACCGATTCATAAAATGCGGAAAGTTGTGTCCTAAACTATCAATTATGTAATTTTTTGATTCAAAGGATTTTAATTAGACTAAATAATGATATCTGATGTGTATATGTGTTTAGAATACCATTTATGATGTTTAGAGAAAGTTTTAGACGTATTGGCTTTTGTTAAGTGTCAAAAATAAGTAACTTTGTACTTTGACCCCTAAAATATGTTAAATTTAGTCTATGGCCCTAAAAGGTTTTTATGATGAGTTTGAATGGTTTTTGATAGTTATATGTCTCTTGAAATGTATTGGTTAAAGTTAAAGGTCTTTAATTTATGAGTAGATGTTAAAAAGAGGTAATTACGTTTTGACCCGTAACCTTTGAGAAGTTGTGATTTGACCCTTTGGGACTTAAACGTAAATATTGATAATTTGATGAGATGAATGTGATTGATATCTTGTGATGGCTATGTTCATATATTGAGATTTATATGACTTATGGATATATGCAATGAAATATAATGCATGTTTATGTGATTTGATTTATGGCATGTTACGGTTATGTCTGATTCATTGAGATGCATAAGTTCGTGAAGTTTATGAGCATGAAATATTAATGATGAGTTATTCATGTTTGCATCTGTATATATCATGCCAAGATTTAAGGTAACATAAAACACATGGAAATGATCTTCTAGACTCTCCGAATTAAAGGTTATGAGAGGTGATCTGAATAGGAAGTGATCCTTTGGACTTCCTGAATTAAAGGTTATGAAAGGTGATCCTAATGCCCCCTATCCCGTACCTCAAGAGTTGGGAATTTAACTTATCAAAAGGGATAAGATTATGCTAGTGACGACTAGTGAGGTATGAGCTCATAACCTCTAGAACTCTCGAGAAAAGAGAGAATTATAAGGCGGCCCCCAAGGAAAAGAGAATAAAGAAGTTTAAGTCACCTGTAAGAATAATGATCATGATGTTCTTTATATCATATGCATCATTTTATGAATTTTATGATATTATGTATATGATATTGACATGCATCCATGACTAATATGTTGCATTCATGACATTAAGATTCATGCTAAAAGATACGGGCCTCGGCTAATGGTATTTATAACTTAACAAATGAACCTTATATATATGTTCACCATTTTCATAATTAAACCAGAGGTTCCTGGGGACGATGACGATGACACTTGTGTTTGAGTCGGGAAGCCCTACTGAGATACTTGTATAAGTTTCTCATCCCTTTTTCTTTTCCGTGTCGTCTCTAGACATGAATGATGGTGTAGTTCATGATTTACCTTGAGATTAGACGAAGAGCTACGAAGATAACTTTCCTCTGGATATTTGCCTTTAGAGTGATCGTATCTCATATATCAGTTTGTATTCTATTAGTGGATATATATTGATGTCCTTAAGTTTACAAGACATCATTATTATGATATAATTATTGATATGTTATTATTATTTGAGATATGTTATGCCATGATTGTAGTATGTATTTATCCGTTATTTGTTTCTAACACCTCTCTTACGCAGGCAAGATAAATGACGTTAGATATCTAGTATGCATGGCTCACGTATTGGTATTTAAAGTTCAAAAGAAAATTTACCCATATTTTCACTAAAGTATTTTTCAAGAAGTTTTGAATCAAAAACTGAATCAAAAGAGTAATAACTAATACTTAACTTAAATACGTCCTAGGCGTGTTGATTTAAATATTAGGTGTTACACATTTAGCCAGTCTTAGTTTTTCTTTTTCGTATGTGTTAAAATGGGCTAAACATTATTATTTTTATTATTTTAGTTTACCAATAGTGGTGGGCTAAATTAGTAAACTAATTTTGGGCCTTATCATAATGCACTTGAGTAGGGTCAGGTCTAAGCAAACTTGGAAGGTGTTGCCCATTATAAAAGGCAAACCTTAACTTTTGGAGAGGGAGAATTCAAAACATATTTGCTTTAAGTGTGGGACTTGTTCTCTCTTCGTTCTTCATAGAATCTCTGAACTTATCAAGGGTGCTCATCCTTATGGTGTTCCTAGGCTTATCAATCTCTTGATTGTAGCATCTTGTTCTTTCTCTTCTATTCTTGTTAGGATTCATGTTCAAGTTTTTACTCAGAAATGTCCATTAACCCTCATCCATATCTAAAGATATACAAATCAGATTTCCATGATTCTTGAGCGTAAGTTATGTTCCAGAATGTGAGTTTGCTTCTCATTTTTAAACCATCTAATTCGAAGACCTATAGGATAAGATACAGGGTTGTGTTAACTTCTTGCTGAATCTGTGTTTCCTAACCTTGGTAGATCCTTTTTATGTGATTTATGGAGTTTGGATCATATCAAAACCTAACTACCCTTGAATTCAGTCAAGGAGCAAACCTAACTAGAAATAGGTCTATGTGTGAATTTGAGAAAAAAAATCCAAGGATCACATATAGGAATGAACTCAATCCTAAAAGGCAGTCTATTACTCTGGAATGGCATAAGCCACCATAATCAAGGGCCCAAATAGTCAAAGTAGCAATTGTTTATTTTTTTTTAACCTTATGTACTATATGAATAATGCTTTAATATTTGATTGAGATCAAGATGTTTATGTATTAGATTGCTATTTTAAGTCCAAGGATGATGACCAAGTAAAATGGATCTGCTTCAAATAAAGATCTTGTTAATCTAGATAATTACTCTTAATCTTCATTTAAAATGTTCATAAACAAACCGAAACAGCTGGGTAGATAATGATGACAATTATGTATAGGAATACCACATTGAGAATTTTAGAAATCTCATCCCTGTTTACATTCTATGTCTACCATAGGTCTAGAGAATGGTGTTATAGTGTGATCGCTACACCTAGAGTGGCACTATGACCCTATCTTGGACTCCTTTTTTGCACTAGCTCATGCCTAGATGTGTATATATATTTTTTCAACGTTCATTTGCTGGGTCAGTTATTACTTTGCTTTTTGACCCTAACTTCCTATTTGATGGAGTGCCCCTGCATATGGCACATCCAGTCATCATCTAGCCTCCGCCTGCACCACCTACCCTACAGGGTCCTGATGTAGATATGATCCCTCCTTCTCTTGACCCTGCTCCTATGCCAGCACCATCTTTCGGCCCTGACTATAGTTCAAACTCTGACCCTGACTCCTCTTAGAGGCGACACCATTTCCCCTATGGCGAATGGGTTTCTGTAGAGTATTATTGTATCTTACAGGATCTACCAGATGTTTATATTATATTTTAGTAGTATGATACATGCCCGCTGTCTGTTGAGCTTGACTGACAAGAATACCTTTTATACATAGTTTTTGATGGGTTTTCTTTAAAGTAGTAGCATGTTTTTTTATGTTTGGATGTACTTTGGCAGTCCCTGCGTGGACTTCGGACTATTATGTACTGTATGTTATAAATATGTACTAGAATAGCATATGTGCCTTTGTGTTCATAAATAAAAGTACTCTGATGTTTTTAGTACATATAGAAAATCATATGATACTCTATTTTACATAACCTTTTGTCTGTATACATATCACTAGGTACTAATTCTTCATACTATTAATATGTGAATAACGAATAATTAATTTGAATACAAACTTAGAAAGGAATAAGTATAACCATAATTCAAGATATACACATATAAAGTGTAGTAGCACATTCTTAGTTATAATGATGGATATGGCATATAGCACCATACTCTTGATTATAGTGTGCTAGTCTAGGCAGGGACACTATAATTAAAGGGATGTTACAAATTAGTATCAGATTGGTTCATCCCAACACAGCCTAGGGAATGGACCGACTATGTTTTACCATACTCTGAATATCTTAGTGGATGTCATGCAATCAACATTTTGATTGTTTAAGTTAGATGTAAAATTTAGTAAACATGACTACTGGTTGTGAATGTTATAGGATACTGTCACACTTAGCTTAATGTTGAGCCTAATTAACTCAACAATTTTTTTTGGTGTGACAGGGACAAATGGCTTCCAATAGGTAAAATAGGAATTATAGGGACAATGTAAATGAACCAGAAGTAGGAACAATGGATATTTCTTGTGAAATGGATACTGCAATGAGAGAGTAAGCTGTGATAGCCAATAGGATGATGGAAAGGTTTGATTGAAATGTAGAAAGGAAATCTAGTTAGGAACGCTAGAGACACAGAATGGATATGGAGTACCAGGAGTTCGTAGAGTTCAAGAAGGCTAATCCGATGCCTTTTAGAAAAGTCTTAACCTAGGAAAGGTGGAAGAATGGATTAAAGCAATAGAGAAGATCTTCTCGGTTTTGGCTTGTACCAAAAATCAAAAGGTGGCCTTTGCTACATATATGTTGGAGGCTGATACTGAATTTTGGTGGAATGGAGGTAGGAGGTTGCTTAAGGCTTCTCAACCTGAAATGACTTGGAACATTTTTAAAGAAGCCTTTTATCAAAAGTATTTTCCTGCTTCAGTGAGAAATGCAAAAGAGTTGGAATTTATGATGCTTAAATAAGGAGATATAAGTGTAGTTGAGTATACTACAAAGTTTGAGGACTTGTGCCAGTTCTCCACCATCTACCAACGAGATGTAGATGAAGCTTGGAAGTGTATCAAGTACCAGGGTGGATTATGTAGTAGCCCAGGCTGCCTTATGGAGTGACGATTATCCTCACAAATCAATACGGAGTCTTTTCAGCCTGCTTTTATCCTCATTCACACGCTTCTTAGGAGGTCACCCATCCCAAATTGCTCCAATTCAAGCACACTTAACCATGGAGTTCTTTAGTGATAGTCTACTGAAAAGAAAATGCATCTTGTTGGTATAGGTAGTACAAATTAATTCATATAAGTCATTCTCAATTGTTTAGTCTTATACCTATATCTTAGGATTCTTCTCATTCTAGTATGTAATTGGCTCATTCATGTACCCCTCTGCTTAGAAGCCTACCAAGAGCCCCTTCCTTGTCCATGCTTTTTTACACTGGCGATCACTCTTCGCCCTCGTCACCAAGCGTTACATGTATTGTAACCCCTTGAAAATTATTTCAAAAATTTTACTAGATTGTATTAGTTAGAATTTTATGATTTTGATAGAATTAGTTGAGGTAGGAACAACTTGAGGAAGATGCAAAAAAAAAGTGAATAGTGACTATGTAGGCCCTGTAGGCAAGTCGGGACCACTGAAACCCCAAAATTGGACTCGTAGATACCCAAGACTGAGAAAATGTGAGATTTAGATTGCAAAGGACTAAAAATAAAAAGGTTAGACCCGATGGTGTGTAGTTTCTTATACCATATGAAACTTACAAAGCAAGTGGGACACCTATGGTGACAAGTGGGTGGCTTGAGATATGCCACACCATTGCACCTTTATGACTAACCAATAAGAATTGCACAAAATTACAATATTTATCTTTAAGAAAACTTGTTCATAATAAAAATTGTGTGTACATTATCTTAACATAAATAAAATCAAAATTCTTGCCATTTCTTGTCCAAAAAGTTCGGCCAACATACCCCATTTTAGCCATCTTCACCTTCTTCTTCCTTGAAATCAAATCCCTAGCTTGAAGAACTCTAAGTTTCATCCAAAAAACTCTGTAACCAAAAGCTCAATCTACATAATACCTTTGTGACTTCAAATCAACTCCTTATCATAAACCCTCACCTCATCATATCAACAATCTTGGTTGTTATTCCTGCTTTGTTAGAAGAGGTTTTGACATGGTTAGATCAATTATTGGGTGGAGAACTCTTGAAGGGAAGCCAAGAACAAGAGTTAGAGTTCTAAGAGCCAAGTAGGGCTTATTTAATCCACTTTTCTTTCAAAATTTTGTCTGAAATTTCCTGATTGATTGAGTTTGGAATCTTTGGTTTTATTTGATTGATATTACATAGATACTAATGCGTTTACATTGGTGGTTGATAAGAATTCAACCAAGACCAACAAAGTTCAAGATCAATTACAACACATGGGTGGACCAATGACTAGAGCTAGAGTAAAAAGGCTAAAAGAAGCTTTGCAAGGCCTAGTCATGGAAGTAAAGACCAAGAGCAATCAGATTGAGCATGAGACGCCAAATTGGACCAATCTTATTCAGTTTGATGAATACCCAAGTCCAACATGAAGAAGTCACTTGAAGACCCAAAGAATAAGCCCAATTCACATGATCAAGATGCAAACAGATTAGGCTGGAATAATTAGTGCAATTTGTCTTATTTTCTTGTAATTTTCGTGCACCTTTTAATGTCTTTCAATTCAGATGCCTTTTGTTTTCAAGTCAGTTTTAAGAGTTTTTAGAGTTCCTAGGCCAATATAATAGGTAGTGGAAGTGATAATGAAACTTTAATACTTAGTGGGAATGATAGTGGCTGCAACACAATGCTTAGTGGCTTGTGGAGTGGGACTTCAATACAGATTATAAATAGGAACTGAATATAATACACAAATCAGATTATGAATTACATTTCTTGAGTTTTCTTTCCTAGTGAGAACTTCCCTTTGTTCTTGGGCAAAGAACTAAATCTGATCTTATCAAGGTAAGTTGTGGCGATCAAAACAAGACGTATCACTCACCTTCTCATCTTCTCTTGAGTGTGGCGTCTATATCCTTCTGAAACACAAACAAACTCAATCACATATCTTTAGAATCCAACCTGAAAGTGCAAGGTGATCCTGGTTTATTCTAGTTGCTGATTCAAGCCTCTCAACTCTAACCAAGCTGAATCATATCAGTGGTGTGTTTAGATTATGCTATAAAATCCTTTTTGCTAAAACAAGTTATGAGTCATGCTGCTGGAAATCCCAAATTTAAGCAAGCATGTGAAATATTTTGATTTTTCTCACTGACTTAGAGACATAATCATGAGCTAAAATTTTTATATGTGAAGCCAACATAAAGTATTTCCAAAAATTTTCTTGGCTCATCTTAAGCGATTTGCTATTTTAAAAAAAAATGGAAAACCAAACAGGTCAGGGTTTCAAACTGCACAGTCCAGTTTATAGTACTCAATTTTTCTAATTTTGTTACTATATCAAATGATCAAATTTTGAGCTGAAATTTTTACAGAATGTTGAGGACATCTTGAAGTCAAACCTTATTTTTTGTATGAATTTAGTTGATCATTTGATAGGGCAGAAAAATTGAGACTTTTGGCTGTTAACTGAAACAGGGCAGTTTTTGACCTTTGAAAATGTGAGATTTTTTAAATATAGCTAGGGACCTTTTTATGCTTTGAAAGTATTATAGAACCTTGTTAATACACTGGATCATCTCTGAAAAATAGTTTTGCTATGTTCTAATGATATTTGATAATTTAACCAGAATTTCTCTTAGAATTGAAACTCTGGCAACAAACAAGGTTGGCTGAAGAAATGACAAAATGTTTATGATTTGATCTCATTGATACTATGTGAATCTATTGATGATGTTATGCATATACCATGGTGAATGTCTAAGACTGGAAATATTGATGGATGCTTTATGAGCTAAAGCTAAGAAAATGAATGATTTGTGTGCATATATAATTAAGATGCATACATAAGATGCATATATGACTATGATGCTTGTATATGTGACTCTATTAATGATGTTATGTGCACAAGAGTGTGAATACTTATTACAATTGCTTATATGTGCGAACAAAGCATGAAATTATGTCTTATCAAGCCGGAGAGTAAATCCGATTAGTTGGGAAGTAAACCTGGCTGCCCTTGAATTGAGTCAAGGAGCAAACCTGGCAAGGGATAGATCTGTGTGAATTGGAGAGAAAATCCAATATCATGTATAGGAATGAGCTCAGAAGATCCATACCTATAGGAATGGGCTCAGAAGATCTATGTGAATTAAAGAGAAAATCCAAGGATCACGTATAGGAATAAGCTTAAAAGATCCACGTGTATAGAAATAAGCTCAATCCTGAAAAACAGTCTATTACCCATAGAGTGGTCAAAGTCACAATGGTCAAGGGCCAAGACACTTAAAGTAGCAATTGTCCTAAGTAGTTCTTTATCTCTTATATGTTAAGTGAATGATTTTAGCATTGATATTGAGACTATGTTTAAGTTGAGAACTGAATAGTACATGCTTTATATGATGATATATGCATATTATGAGATTGAATAATAAAAGAAATCCACTTCAGATGGGTGATTTTAAAACTTTAAAATGAGTCTTGATATATGATGTATGATCACATTTCTTAATAAACCGAAGTGGTTAGGGAGATGATGATGACATGAATTTTAGTATGTGTTTGGGGACACCCTACTAAGAATTTTAGAATTCTCACCCCTATGTTTTGTGCTTCCGTGTCAT
This sequence comes from Dalbergia cochinchinensis, assembly GCA_031216125.1. NCBI lineage: Eukaryota > Viridiplantae > Streptophyta > Magnoliopsida > Fabales > Fabaceae > Dalbergia > Dalbergia cochinchinensis. Next base: position 31,421,678 of record CM062371.1, read on the forward strand.
ATCCAAATTGCTCAAGGGGGATATGAAGCTGCAGCCATAGAAGAATCTAATATGTAGTAGCCCGAAAGTTGAAACTTCTTATCGATTTTATTTTATTATGTATATCTGCTTGTAAGTATATACATAGATAGATGTATATTAAAGATCATAGGAGAGCCTTCTTGTATTTGGATTTCTACTTAATGTATACTTTATTTCCTTTATACAAATTCCTATAGAATTACCAATTTGTTATGTTATGAATAAATCAAATATGCTATAGATATTTAAGAAAGGTCCATTGATCCTAAGTCTAATATCAGGGCTTAAGGGTGATGTTATACTTGGGAGAGTGTTACAAATTACGAGAGGACATCAAAGCCGTAGTGCGACTTTTAGAAATTAGAGATTACATGACACTGGTGGACAAATGTTGGTTGGTCGAAGGCTGCAATTAGAAGTGAGCAACCTCTAAGTCCACCGGAGAGGACTCCAGGAGGAGGTTAGCATCACAAGGCCAACGATTCAAGCCCAACCATTAGCAAAAAGGAAGACTTCCACCAAATAACACTAGAGGAAAGTAACTACAGTAGTTTAAGCCATGCTCGAAGTGCGGGAAGAACAATGGGAACAAGCCATGTCTAGCAGGGTAGAATGTTCGTGATGGTTATGGCAAGCCAAGGCACATGATGTATGAATGTCCTAACTGAAATCAACAACCCAGTTCCTGGCCACAACACCAAAGGTGTGTCTTTACCTTGAATGTTGAGGGAGTTTCTTAATCCAAAGATCTGATCCAAGGTAAGTGTGAAATTGATGATAATATCTTAAATGTGCTGTATGATTCGGGTGCTACTCATTCATTTATATCCCATAGTTGTGTACACAAATTACAGCTACCTACATTTATATTACTTTATGATTTGATGGTTTCCATTCCTACCGATAAGCCTGTTAAATCCAGTCAAGTATGTATAGATCTTCCTTTTTCAAATAGAAGATAGGAAATTTGTATTTGATTTTATGTGTCTTCCTTTGTCTGGTTTAGATGTAATTTTAGGAATGAATTGGCTTTCAACCAACCAAGTGTCTTTAAATTGTGCTGGCGAAAAACTATTTCCTTTTGCTTAGTCTTGTCTACTAAGTATGTGATTCCCATGTGTTTTTATTTAAATTCTATAGAATCAAACTCTATGAAAACTGAGAGTCAAGGATATGTTCTCTTCTTGGCAAGTGAGAAGAAGCTAGACGAAATCCTGTAGTTAGAGAATACCCTGATGTCTTTCTAAAAGATATTTCAAAATTTCCTCCATAAAGGGAAATTGAGTTCCCAATTGAATTGGTGCCATGAACCAGTCCTATCTCTATCTCCCCATATAGAGTGTTTCCCCTTGAATTAGTAAAGTTAAAGGAACATATTGAAGAATTTTTAAAGAAATAATTTGTCAGACTAAGTGCTTCATCATGGGGAGCCCTTGTTATTTTAGCCAAGAAAAAGGATGGAGGCATGAGATTGTGTGTTGATTATAGGCAATGGTAAAGGATTGATGACCTTATGGATCAACTACGAGAGGTAATAGTATCCTCAAAGATTGATTTAAGGTCGAGGTATAATTAGATTAGGGTTTGAGATGAAGACATTCCCAAAATAGCTTTTAGAACTCGTTATGGACATTACGAGTATACAATAATGTCATTTGGGATGACTAATGCTCTAGCTATTTTTATGGATTACATGAACTGAATCTTTCAACCTTACTTTGATAAGTTTGTAGTTGTTTTTATGGATGATATGCTCATCTATTTGAAGACCGAGGAGGAGTACGCCAAACACCTTAGAATAGTACTTCAAATCTTAAGGAAATAGAAGCTTTATGCTAAACTATCCAAGTGTGAATTTTTTATGGAAGAAGCTAAATTCCTAGGACATGTAGTGTCACAAGGGGGAATCTCAGTAGAGCCGAGTAAAGTTGAAGCAATACTCTATTTGGAAAGGCCAATAACGGTTACCAAAATTCGAAGCTTCCTGGGGTTAGCTCGGTACTATATGCAGTTTATCGAGGGCTTTTCACAAAAAGCCTTTTCTTTAACAAAACTAACCAAGAAGAATGCCTCATACCAGTGGATGCCTGAGTGTGAACGGAGTTTGTAAGAGTTGAAACAAAGGTTAACCACAACACTAGTGTTGGTACTACCTGATCCTCAAGGACCATTTGAAGTATATTGTGATGCTTCTTGCAAAGTATTGGGACGTGTACTAATGCAGAATCGAAATGCGATTGCCTATGCTTCTTGACAATTAAAGCCACATGAAGTGAACTACTGGACCCATTACTTAGAACTTGCAGCTGTAGTCTTTTCCTTAAAAGTTTGGCAACATTACCTCAATGGAGTAAGTTTTGAAGTTTTGTCTGATCATAAGAGTTTGAAATATCTCTTTGATCAGAAAGAATTGAATATGCAACAAAGGAGGCAAATAAAGTTCCTTAAGGATTATGATTTTGAGTTGAGTTATAACCCTGGCAAAGCTAACATTTTAGCTGATGTGCTAAGCAGGAAGTCTTTAAATGTGGCATGGATGATGATTAAAGAGGAAGAACTTGTGGAGAGCTTTAAAAACACCTCAATCTAGGAATTTCTATAACTCCCCAAAGTATTTACTTAAGTTAGATAAAGGTAACAAATAACTTCAAAGACCTGATTTCAATGGTACAATGTGATGACCTAGGATTTCAAGAGACTTCGAACTTAATTCGCATAGGAAAGTTGACAAGATTTATCCAGGATGAGCAAGGAATATGGAGATACAAGGGTAGATATGTGTACCTACAAATGATGATCTCAAGAAGAGAATTCTGGAGGAAGCTCATGAAAGTAACTTCACTATGCATCCCGGGACATGCAAGATGTATGCAGACCTTAAAAGAATATTTTGGTGGCCAAAGATAAGTCAGACATAGCTAATTTTGTCAAAAAAATGCTTAATTGTCAAAAGGTCAAGATAAAACATTAGAAACCTGTAGGAGCACTTCAACCTCTAGATATTCCTGAATGGATTTAGGAAAGTGTCTCAATGGACTTTGTGTTGGGATTACCAAGAACATCCTCAAGGCATGATGCTATATGGGTTATAGTGGATAGGTTAACTAAGTCTACACATTCGTTCCCCATTCGAGCCAACTATCCTTAGAAAAACTAGCTCACCTATATATTCAAGAGATAGTACAGCTACATGGTATCCCTTATACTATAATTTCTGACCAAGATCCAAGATTTACCTCAAGGTTTTGGGAAGTCCTCCAAAAGTCATTCGGAACTAAACCTTGCTTCAATACTGCCTAACATCCTCAAATTGATGGGTATACAGAGCAAACCATATAGACCTTGGAGGACATATTAAGAGTGTATATGCTTAAGCAAAAAAGGAGTTGAGATAAAGCTACCATGCTAGTATCGGCATGGCTCCATATGAGGCTTTGTATAGTAGAAAATGCCAATCTCCTTTATGCTGGCACGGCTTTGGAGAGGCAAAGTTGTTAGGGCCTAATTCGATTAATGAAACCACTAAGGCAAATTTAGAAGATTCAGAGCAAAATTCTCATTGCCCACGGTCAATAGAAAAGTTATGTAGGCATCAGAAGAAAGCCTCTAATGAAGGAGAATATGTATTCTTGTAAGTCACCCCTACTCTAGGTATAGGTAGAGCTCTAAACATTAAGAAATTGTCACCTCGATTCATAGGGCCTTTCCAAATCCTTCAACGAGTCGGCTCAGTTGCATATTGCATAGCTCTACCACCTCAGTTGTCAAACCTCCATGATGTTTTTTACATATCCCAACTCAGAAAATATCACCCAGACTCAAGTCATGTATTAGAACCCAAATCCATATAGTTAAGAGGTGACCTCACATTTCAAGTACCCCCGATTCAGATCGTTGGAGAGAAAACTAAACAGCTTCGTAATAAGTGAGTGCCATTAGTGAAAGTGACTTGGGGAAGGCTAGGAGATGAAGAATATACTTGGGGAACTAGAATCAGACATGAAAAAGAATTATCTAGAAACTTTCCTACGTATGAAATTCTAAGGGCAAACTTTTTCTTTTAAAGAGGGTGGTAATGTAACACCTGAGGTTATTTTAGAAATTTTATTTAGACTTTGTTAATTAGAATTTTATTATTCTGATAGCGTTAGTTGAGATACAAACGACTTGATGAGGAAAAAAAAACATCAATAGTACCACTATGGGCCCTGCAGTCTCACCAGGACCACCAAAGCCCTAGAATTGGGCCCGGGATGCTTAAGATTGAGAAAATGTGAGATTTAAGTTGGAAAGGATTAAAAATAAAAGGTTAGACTTGGAATAAAATTTCAAATAATATATGTTTTACGGGTATATTATTTTACCCATTCGGTTAAATTACGATGTGTAGTTTCTTACACCATAAGAAAATTACAATATGAGAAAGACACCTGGCAAGATAAGTGTATGGCTTAGAGAAAGCCACGCCATTGTCTTTTCTAGGGACCAATGAGAAGCCACCAAAATTGCATGCATTTATCTTGAAAAATATTCATTTTGTCAAACATTTATTACAAAATTATCACAAATATTACAAGACAAGCAATTAAATTTTTCTCTCTTAGGAATTCAGCCAAGCAACCTCAACCTTTAGCCATCTTCATCTTCTTTATATAACAAGTACAAGAACCCTAGCTAAGAACATCAAACTTCACTCAAAATCCCATAGCCAAAATCACAACCTAAGTGCTACCTCTAACAAACTTAAGATCAATTTCTCATTACAAAACCCTTACGTCACCATAGCATCAAGTTAGTTGTTATTTGCAGTGTTGTAAGAGGATTAGAGAGAGGGTTAGATCAAGAAATTGGTAGAGAATCCTTGAGGAAAGTTAAGAATAAGAGTTTAAGCTTCAAAGAGCCAAGTAAGGCTTATTTCATCCACTTTTCTTTCAAAATTCATTCTGAAATTTTTTGAATGATTGAGCTTGAAATTTTTAGTTTTACTGGTTGATAACATATGAATATGATGTATGAATCTTGGTAGAAAGTTTTGAAGATGTTAGGAAACCCTTTTTGCTAAAAACAGGTGAAATGTTTTATTTTTCTTAGTAATTTAAGACATGATCATGAGCTAAAATTTTTATCTGATGGAGCTAACATATGGAAGAGTTTCCAAAAATTTTCTTGGCTCATCTAAGCACGTGTACTATTTTTTTAAAAATAGTTCAGGGTTTCTGCCCAGCCAATCCTATTTGTAGTGCTGAATTTGTCTAATTTTTTTACCCCCAGCAAATGATCAAATTCTTAGATGAAAATTTTAAAGATGTTGAGGACATCTTGAAGTCAGACCCTAAATTTTTGTACGAATTTAGTTGATCATTTGATAGGGTAGAAAAATTGAAACTTTTGATTGTTGGCTAAAACTATGTAATTTCTAACCTCCGAAAATATGAGATTTTTTAAATATAGCTAGAGACCGTTTTATGCTTTAAAATTTTTGAATTACCTCTGAAAAATAGTTTTGCTCTGTCTTGGTGATGTTTAATAATTTAGCCATAATTTTCTTGATGATTAAAATTCTAACAACATGTTGAATTAGCCAAAAGAATAATGAGATGTTCATGATTTGATCTCATTATGACATGTGAGCTTATTGATGATGTTAGGCACATATAAAAATGACTACTTCTTCCAAATGCTCATATATATATGAGACAAGCATGAGACTATGTATTGTTGGGTCAGAGATTAAATCCAGTTAGTTAGGGAGTGAAACTAACTACCCTTGAATTGAGTCAGGGAGCAAACCTGACTAGAAATAGGTCTGTATATGAATTGGAAAGAAAATCCAAGGATCACATATAGGAATGAGTTCAGTTCTAAAAGGCAATCTATTACCCTAGAATGGCATAAGCCAGCATAATCAATGGTCCAGATAGTCAAATTACCAATTTGTTTAAATTATTTTTTTTTACCTTATTTGCTATATGAATAATGCTTTAATATTTGATTGAGATAAAGATGTTTATGTGTTAGATTACTATTTGAAGTCCAAGGATGATGACCATATAAAATGCATCTGCTTCGGATAAAGATCTTGTTAATCTAGATAATTACTCTTAATCTTCATTTAAAATGTTCATAAACAAACTGAAGCAGCTAGGTAGATAATGATGACAATTATGTATGTATAGGAATACTCTACTAAGAATTGTAGAATTCTTATCCCTGTTTACATTCCATGTCTACCGCAGGTCTAGAGAATGGTGTCAATGGTGTATTTCATTGAGTTGCCACACCTAGAGTGACACTATGACCCTATCCTAGAATCCTTTTTTCACACTAGTTCACGCCCAAATATGTGTATATTTTTTTTTTTTTGCCGTTCATTTGCCAGGTTAGTTATTACTCTGCTTTTTGACCCTGACTTCCCATTTGATAGAGTGCCCCTGCATATGGCACATCCAGTCATTATCTAGTCACTGACTGCACTACCTACCCTATAGGGTCCCGATGTAGATACAGCCCTTCCTTCTCCTAACCCTGCTCCTGTGCCAGCACCACCTTCCACCCTTAATGATAGTTTACACTCTGACCTTGACTCCCCTCTGGGAAACGACGCCATCGCCTTAATGGCAAATGGGTTTCTATAGAGTGTTATTGTATCTTGTAGGATCTGTGAGATGTTTATATTATGTTTTAGTAATATGATACATGCTTGCTGTCTGTTGAGCTTGACTGACAAGAACACCTTTTGTACATAGTTTTTGATGGGTTTTCTTTAAAGTAGTAGCATATTTTTATGTTTGGATGTACTTTGGCGGTCTTTGCATGGACTTTAGACTCTTACGTACTGTATGTTTATAATTATGTACTGGAATAGCATATGTGCCCTCTATTTTACATAACCTTTTGTCTGTGTACTATGTATCACCACGTACTAATGCCTTTTACTATTAATATGTCAATAATGAATAATAAATTTGGATACAAACTTACAAAGGAATAAGTATAATGAAAATTCACCATATACACATATTAAGGGTAGTAGCACAGTCTTAGTTATGGTGACGGATACAATATATAGCATCATACTCATGGTTATAGTTTACTAGTCTAGGCAGGGACACTATAATTAAAGGGATGTTACACATAACTACAAAGGGATAAAATAACAAAGAAATAAAATAGAGAAAAGAACATAACAAAGAAAGAAAATAGAGAAAAGAAAGAACTCATAATCGAGAATTGATCAAAGAAATGAAGGTTAATAGATGGAAGTCTCCTTCACCTTTAAGCTTATCTCTTCTCTCAAAGCTTGGTAATTTTAGGTTACAATTCTCAAAATGATGGAATGATGCCATGGAATTTGTGCAAATGACCTATTTACTTGCCAAAAATGGGCTAGGATAGTACAATGCCTAGTATATTTTATGCCAGAACTGCACTTTGAACTTGAGTGCAAGGTTTGTTGAACTTGATCATAGCCATTAGTAATAGTGCTTGCTCTCAAGTACTTGGAAGTGTAGCCAATGCACCGGAGCACCATATAAGCCCTCACGCTTGAGAGGAAAAATATTGTGCTTGAGTGCGATCTTGAAATCCTGATCTTCAAAGTCCTACTACTTGACTCCTAGCTCTAACTCTTCATTCCAAGCAATTAGTGATCCTCTAACATTTTTATTGGAAACTACTACAAAACAGGAAAAAACACAATAGCTGAACAAATTTGGTATTAAAATAAATATGCAATAAAACTAACTTAACATTAACACTAAACATAAAATATATTAATAAAGCATAAAACTAAACTAAAACAATAACTCAATGGGAAGTTATCACAACCCCCAACTTATGATTTTGCTTATCCTCAAGCAAACCTAAAGCAAAAGTGAAACAGAGATAAACACTAAAGCATTAAAACATAAAAGACTTAGGATTGGAATGGTGGGCCTTGCAGTCAAGCTCCCTTCTACCTTTGCACTTGAGGGCCAATCTCCGTCTGGCCCGAGGAAACCTGCATGCCTTTGTTATCTTTTGGGATGGAATGGTGTTGCTTGATCGATCCTCATTAATGCTTCACAAGTAAAAATTCAAATGACTTATGGCTTACCCTCAATCTGATAACCATAAAGACATTTAAGGGTCCCCATAGATAATTTGATCATTAATTGTGCATGTGTGATATGCTTGCAATTGAATTGCACCATACCAATGTCAACAATCTACAAAGAAACAACACAAAACAAAACATGATTTGTTCATTTTCTTCCATATGAGGAAAAACTATCCAAGGATCAAAACGGCTTAAAAAAGCTTGTAACAAAAGGCATGATGACAAGATGTTTAAGCTTAATAGTTTTCCCTCAATTGAGGAACCTCCTATCATTATTAGCTCATTATCTTCGAGCCAACCTCGAACTAAGGATATTCTTGATGAAGACCAAGGAACTGACCTAAGCCTAGAGGCAATAGAAGGACTTCAAGGTTACATGACTAGTGCTAAGGAGAGAAGGTCAAGAAAACCTTTATAGAGAATGATGGCTGCCATGTTTGAAAAGAGGTCTATTTTGGACTTAGAAATATTGCAAGCTGCAACCATTGTCAATGGTGTTCAATTGGAAGAATAAGGCCTAGAATGTAACTCATTTCAAACTGAATAAGGGCCACATGTTTTATAGTTCATCAGTAGCTTATGTTAGTTTGTTTACTTAGTGTTTATTTTTAAGAAATAAGCCCATGTTTTGGGCTTAGTTAGAAGAACAGTCCAAGATGGCTTCAGGTTGAGTTTAGAAAACATGTCTATTTAAGTTTGTAAACATTTCTATTTTAAGGACATATAGAAAAATACCAAAAGTCAGATTAAGAAACTCTAAGAGAGTGTTCATCTCTAGGTTCTTGAGTGAACCAGAATCTTTGATCTTATCAAGAGGCCATACTCTTGTGCCAACCAAAGCTTATCAATCCTCTGATTGTGGCACCATTCATCCTCTATCTTTCCATCTTCTTCTTACGATTCTCTTTAATCTCACTTTACCCTGTTTCTGTTAATTTTTGTTTTTTTTTTGGAATTCTTATTCTATTTTATCCTAGTTCCAACTCCTAGATCTGAATCTTGAACTCATAGAGCTTGAGTTTTCATCAATTGGTATCTTAGAGCTTGTTGGTGTTGGAATAAAACTGTTTGAATTCCTAAGTTTGCAGAGTGATCTAAGTGCTGCATGCTTTTGATTCATTGAATTTCACTTCAATCCTTATTACTGGACTTGTTTTAATGCTATATCTTCACAGTTGAAATGTTTATGTTCTGGTTGCATTTGTATTCAAGTCAGTTCATCTTCTATTTGTGAAAAAAAATGTGAAAAAAAATGCAAAAGAAAAGCAAAAGATTGTTTGTGTGAAAGTTAAAAAAAGAAGACGACAAAAACAGAAAACCAAAAAAAAAAAAGATACATAGAGAGTGGCTTCATCATCTCTGTTTTGGTTATAGTAGTTTCTCTTTCTGTTTCCTATCTATTGGTGCTTCATCATCTCTGTTTGGTTTCATTAGTTTGTCTTTTGTTTCCTATCTATTGCTATTCTTGGATAACCTTGTTGATTGTAACTCTGCTTCTATTCCTTGATAAACTTGTTGATTGATTGTTGCTTGGTTGTGGTTGATTGAAAGATTGGATTTTGACTTCCTTAAGAACCATTGAGGGAACTTGAGAGGAAAAAGGCAAGAGAGTAATCATTGTACAAAAGCCAATATTGAGTGAAACACAAGTGACAGCATCAATTGAGTGAAACATTAAGCGAGTGGAGAGGTCATTTTTCTGTCTTGTTTAACTAATCCTTGCTGTTTTGTAGTTATGGCGGATAATGAAAGTTCACCAACTCCGCCTTCACCATTGGCAACAAGGCTACAAGTGGAGGGAATAGCACAAAGATTTGAGAGAATGTTTGAGAGGCATAATGAAGATATAAGGGTGATACATGAGGGATTGGAAAATAGGGAGGATAGATCTATCCATGGGGCCACTAGCGATGGTGCATCTTCTTACAATGAGGAAGAATTTAATAGAAGGAGAGAAAGAAGGCATCATAGAAGAGGAAATGAGAGAATCAATGGGGTAAAAATAAAAGTTCCTACTTTTCCTGATGATGTTAAGGCTTACTTGGAGTGGGAGTTAAAGATTGAACAAGTGTTTGCATGCAAAAATTACAGCAAAGAAAAGAAAGTTAAAGTGGCTTCTCTGGAGCTTCATTACTATGCTTTGGTATGGTGGGATCAACTCCAAAAGGAGAGAAGGAGGTTTGATGAATAACCAGTAGTTACATGGGAGGAAATGAAGAAGTTGATGAGAAGGAGATTTGTTCCTACATATTATACTAGACATCTTCATGCCAAGCTCAAAGCTTGAAGCAAGGAACAAGAAGTGTTGATGAGTATTATAAAGAGATGGAAGTTGCTATGATAAGAGCAAATGTGAATGAGGAGGGGGAAGCAACTTTTGCATGTTTTCTGAATGTTTTGAACTATGATATCTGCGACATTGTAGAGCTTCATCATTATGTGGAGATTGAAGATTTGGTTCACTAAGCTATCAAAGTAGAGGCACAACTCAAAAGAAAAGGGACTTTGAAGAGAACCAGCTCTTCCTACAATTCTAGAGGATGGAAGAAAGGTGTGAAAAAGGAGGGATCCTTATCCAAGGAAAGTACTCAAGCTGGTAAATCATCTTCTAAGTCTGTTTTCAATCCTACTAATGCTTCTAATTCTTCTCATAAGCAAAGTAGCATCAAGTGTTTCAAGTGTCTTGGAAAAGGACATATTGCTTCACAATGTCCAAATAAGAAAACTATGATCTTGCTAGAGAATGGTGAAGTTAACAGTAGGAGTTCATCCTCATCATCATCGTCAAATGGGGAAGAAAGTGAAACTGAAATCTATTGCCAAGAAGGTGACCTACTCATGGTGCGTAGACTCGTGGGAAGTTTAGTGAAGGAAAATGATGACTCACAAAGAGAAAACATTTTTCACTCAAGGTGTTTAGTCAAGGGCAAAATCTGTTCTTTGATTATTGATGGAGGAAGTTGTGCTAATGTTGCTTGCACAAGAATTGTGGAGAAATTGAATCTTGCTACTACTGCTCATCCAAGGCCATATAAGCTTCAATGGCTAACCGATAAAGGAGAATTGGTGGTCAAGAAGCAAGTTCTAATTCCCTTTGCTATTAGCATGTATGAGGATGAGGTGCTGTGTGATGTAGTTCCCATGGAGGTAGGACACATTCTCTTAGGAAGACCTTGGCAGTTTGATAAGAAAACCCATCACGATGGTTACACAAATAAGTATTTATTTGCATATATGGGCAGAAAAAAAAACTTTAGTGCCCATGACTCCTAGTCAAGTTTGAACTGACCGGCTGGCTATGCAAATAAGAAGAGAGCAAGAGAGAAAAAATGAGAAGAGAAATGTCAAGAATAAAAATACTAAGAGTGATTCAGTGAGTGATAACAAAAAAAAAAAGAGTGAGTTTGAGGGCAAAGCTCAAAAGAAAGAGGGAGAAGTGAGGACACTTAAACTGAGTGAAAATAAGTGTGAAGAAAAGAGAAAATTTGTTTATGAGGGAAAAAGAAGTGAGGAAAGCTTTGTTGGCCTCTAGGCCTATGTACTTGCTTTTATGCAAGGAACGTGTGACTCACAAGTTGATTGATCCTCTGTTACTTGACTCTTTGCCTAGAGCTATTTCTTCTCTTGTGTAGGAATTTGTTGATGTATTTCCTATGGATGTCCTTCACGGTCTACCTCCTCTTAGAGGGATTGAGCATCAAATTGACCTTATTCTAGGGGCAACATTGCCAAATAGCCAGCATACAGGAGCAACTCATAAGAGACTTAAGAAATCCAAAAATAGGTTGAAGGTTTGATGGAGAAAGGGTAGGTAAAGAAAAGTCTTAGTCCATGCGTTATGCTGGTCATTCTTGTGCCAAAAAAGGATGGGAGCTAGAGGATGTGTACTGATTGTCGTGCCATCAACAACTTCACTGTAAAGTATATACATCACATTCCTTGTTTGGATGACTTGATGAATTGTTTGGTGCTTGTTGTTTTTCAAAACTTGATCCTAAAAATGGATATCATCAAATAAGGATAAGAGAGGGTGATGAATAGAAAACTACCTTTAAGACTAAGTATGATCTTTATGAATGGTTGGTTATGTCATTTGGGTTGACAAATGCACCTAGCACTTTCATGTGTTTGATGAATCATGTGCTTAGGAATTTTTTGGGAAAATTTGTTGTTTATTTTGATGACATTTTAATTTACAGCAAATCTTTAAATGAGCATGTGATGCATTTGAGGTGTGTGTTAGAAGTCTTAAAGCATGAACAATTGTATGCTAACATTGAGAAATGTACATTTTGTAAAGATCATAAAGTTTTTCTTAGTTTTGTGATTAACTCTAAAGGTGTACATGTAGACAAGGAAAAAATAAAAGCAATCCAAGATTGGCCTACCCCAAAAACAATGAGTGAAGTGAGAAGTTTCCATGGGTTAGTGAGCTTTTATAGGAGGTTTGTGAGAGATTTCAGTACCATAGCTTCACCTTGAATGATTGTTAAGAAAAATATGGGATTCAAATGGCGAAAGGAACAACAAGATGCATTTGACTCTTTGAAGGATAAGCTTTTATGCATTCACCCATATTGTTACTCCCTGATTTTTCAAAATCTTTTGAATTAGAGTGTGATGCATCTAATGTAGGGATAGGGGCTATTCTAATGCAAGAAGGACACCCTATAGCTTACTTTAGTAAAAAGCTTAATGGTGCTTGTTTGAAGTATCCTACTTATGATAAGGAATTGTATGCTTTGCTTAGGGCACTTCAAACTTGGCAGCATTACCTTCTTCCAAAAGAGTTTGTGACACATAGTGACCATGAATCATTGAAATACCTCAAGGGTCAGGGAAAATTTAATAAGAGGCATGCTAAATGGGTTGAGTTCTTAGAACAATTTCCATGTGTCATAAAGCATCAAAAAGGAAAATTGAATGTTGTAGTTGATGCCTTGTCTAGAAGGCACAATTTACTTTCTATGCTTGATGTCAAATTGCTAGGATTTGAGCTTGTAAAAGAACTTTATGTGCATGATGAAGATTTTGCTCATTTGTATGCATTGTGTGAAAAAGAAGCACATAAAGGTTTCTACAAGCATGAAGGGTATTTGTTTAAAGAAAACAGATTGTGTACCCAAAAGTTCCATTCATGACTTATGAAAGAGGCCCATGACGGTGGACTAATGGGTCACTTTAGTGTACTTAAAACTTTGAATGTTTTGCATGAACATTTCTTTTGGCCTAATATGAAGCATTAGGTGCATCAATTCTATGAACATGGTGTTGTGTGTACGAAAGCCAAATCCAAGGTAAATCCTCATGGTCTTTACACTCCATTACCTGTTCCAGATTACCCTTGGGTTAATGTTTCTATGGACTTTATTGTAGGCTTGCCAAGAATGAAGACTAATAAGGATACCATTTTCATGGTTGTTGACAGATTTTCTAAAATGGCTCATTTTATTTCTTATAGGAAAGTGGATGATGCTACTCATGTTGCTAATCTGTTCTTTAAAGAGATTGTGAGATTGCATGGACTGTCAAGAAGTATAGTTTCAAATAGAGACTCAAAGCTTTTGACTCACTTTTGGAGAGCTCTACGGCACAAACTTGGAACCAAGCTTCTTTTCTCCACCACTTGCCATCCACAAACTGAGGTAGTAAATCAAACCTTGACTACTCTTCTTAGAGTAATGATTAAAAACAATCTTAAGTCTTGGGAGGAATGCTTGCCACATATTGAGTTTGCATATAACAGAACTTTCCATTCTACAACATTGCATTCACCATTTGAGGTTGTTTATGGATTTAATCCCCTAACTCCTCTTGATTTACTACCTTGCCTAAGAATTTATCATTAGTGCATAAGGATGGTAAAGCCAAAGTTGAATTTGTCAAGAAATTGCATGAAAAAGTGAAAGCACGGGTTGAGAAAAAAGTTGAACAATATGCCAAATATGTCAACAAAGGAAGAAAAAAGGCGAAATTTGAACCCGAAGATATGGTTTGGGTTCATTTTTGAAAAGAAAGGTTTCCTACAAAAAGGAAATCAAAGCTGCAACAAAGGGGAGGTAGGCCCTTCAAAATTCTAGAAAGGATTGGAGACAATGCCTACAAAGTGGACTTGCCAAGTGAGTATGGTGTTAGCGCTACTTTCAATGTTAGTGACTTATATCTCCTTTTGATGTAGGTGATGAAGACTCCAATTCACATCGAATTCTTTCGAAGAAGAAGGGAATGATGAAGACCAAGGAATCGACCTAAGCTTGAAGGCAATGGAAGGATTTCAAGGTTACATGACTAGAGCTAAGAAGAGAAGGTCAAGAGAAGCTTTACAGAGAATGATGGCTGCCATGTTTGAAAAGAGGTTTGTTTCAGACTTAGAAATATTGAAAGCTGTAACCATTGTCAATTGTGTTCAACTGGAAGAATAAAGCCTAGAATGTAACTTATTTCAAACTGAATAAGGGCCACGTGTTTTATAGTTCATCAGAAATTTATTTTAGTTTGTTTACGTATTGTTTATTTTTAAGAAATGAGCCCATGTTTTGGGCTTAGTTAGAAGAACAGCCCAAGATGGCTTCAGGTTGAGTTTAGAAAACTTGTCTATTTAAGTTTGTAAACATTTCTATTTTAAGGACATATAGAAAAATACAAAAAGTCAGATTAAGAAACTCTAAGAGAGTGTTCTTCTCTAGGTTCTTGAGTGAGCCAGAACCTTTGATCTTATCAAGAGGCCATACTCTTGTGCCAACTAAGGCTTATCAATCCTCTAATTATGGCACCATCCATCCTCTATCTTTCCATCTTCTTCTTATGATTCTCTTTAATCTCACTTTGCTACGTTTCTGTTAATTTTTGTTTTTTTTATGGAATTCTGATTCTACTTGATCCTAATTCCAACTCCTAGATCCAAATCTTAAACTCATAGAGCTTGAGTTTTCATCAATTGTCCTGCTTGACTCCTAGCTCTAAATATTTCATTCAAATCAAATAGTGACCTTCCAACATTTTTATTTGAAAGTCCAATAAAAGAGGAAGAAACACAATAACTGAATGAGTCATGTAACTTCTTTCTAAACAATTCTTCCTAAGAAGAACATATTATCTAATCAGAGCTACAAATAATATTTTTATAGACACAGAAACTGATTACAAGACGTAATGTGATTAATAGAAAAAGAAAAGGGATCCGTGTTTTAACATTCTTGTAAAAGTCTTTTTTTGAAAATGTCTTGAGTTATAAATACTTGACATCCTTTTATATTTGATCTTCAAATAAGACCACTACCTCTTGATTTTACTTCCTCTTGACACGTGTAGATCTATTTTTTGTGTCCTAGGGAAAGCCATCTAAAAGAGTAGCTTGGCTGTGTTGGAGCTACTTTTTACTTTCTGATCATGGTTTTTGATCTTTTTCTTCTAGAACTTGGGATGGTTGACCAAGTGACAAAGTAAGATGTCACTATTAGCCCTTTTAGGCGTTGACTTTTATTTGAATTTGACTTTCACCCCTTTCCTGCGAAGTGTATAGTTTTTTTTATAATGCGTGCTTTCTGATAGGCATTTTCAGTTGCTAACCTTCTCATTGATCTTCATTTCTTCAACCTAAACTTGATAGGAATCTTCTTATTGAGATTGAAGACTACGTTCACAACTTGCTCTAGAAAAGAATTGGATTTCTTCATTGATCAGCACTTTTTGAACGTGTAAACTATTTTATGAAGATCTTGAACTTGGTTTATGAACTCGAAAATCTTTTCTTGTATATCTAACATACACATATTCACTCTTAGATTTAATTTTTATATCATTGAGGTCCTGAATCTCTTTGAATGAGATTATAATCATGTTAAAACATGACATTGTGAAAAATGGCTCATTGATTAAACTAATATGTCTATGGGAATGGTTCTGTAAACACTATAGAAACTCAAGTGAAATATTAGTCCTTTCTTTATAGTATTTTATCAAAATTTATTTTGTTGCCACTCAAAACCTTAAAGCTTTGGAGTTTTCTGAATGGTTTTAGAGCTAACAGTGTCTATGTTACCTCTGTTAAACCCATTCTTAAGTAAGAAAGTACTTATCCATCATACCAACCTCTAGGACCTGTTTTAAGACCATATAGTGCTTTGATTAGCTTAAAGATATGGTTGGGAATGGTTTCACTTTTAAATCCTAGATGTTGCCTTACATAAACTTTTTCAGAAAGAAATCCATTTAAGAAGCCATACTTGATATCCATTTGGTATAGTGTAACACCCCGATTTCTCTGTCCGAGGGAAATGACCAAAATGCCCCTGAGGTCATTTCCTGACCCGAACTCGAGGGTAACCAACTCGGTCGTCCTCGAAGGGTCAACTCAATGTTTGAAGGGGATTGAATGGCCTTTGAATGCTTTCGGAAGCGAAAATTTCGTTTTCCGCAGTTTCGGGTCAAAATGACCAAAATACCCCTATAGCGTTTTTACGCGGGTAAAGGTGCCGTTTGAGCCCGGAACTTTCCCCAGAGGTTTAAAAACATGTTTTCATGTGTCTAGAGGTCTCTGTTCAAGTCCCGGTGGTCTCGGGCAGTTTTAGTGCAAAATTATGATTTTGCCCCTAGAATAGTGCTTTTGAGCTTAAGGACGTAATTAAGCAAACATAAGCAATATTAGGCTCTAAACGAAGATTAATTTATTTCCCTAATTAATCTAGAGTCAAAATAATTTATTAAAGTTAATTAGAACCTAAAATTGCTTAGATTAAACTTAAATCCCTTTTTAGAACTCAAAACTCCTAGTCTTGGAATCTTGAATAGTGTTTTCTCTCTCCAATTCCTTAAATCAAGGAAATGTGTCTAGAGTTGTTTAGACTCTAAATTGAGGATTTAACTCACTAATGGTGCAAGACCACTCCTTAATTATGTCTAGACCACCTTAATTACCCATTTACCTTACCTAAACATTTTCTTACAAATTCCTAATCTTAAGCATAATCAAAGATACACCTAAACATAACTCTAAACCACAATTAAAATGCAAGAAACTCTCCTCCCTTGGCTGATGCATTTCGGCCAGCACACTCCTCTTTGGCCACATGTTTAATTGTTTTCTCACTCAAAGAACCATGCTTGAAGCCATACCTTGAACCATACCTCACCATACCTTAAGCCATACCTCACCATACCTTAAGCCATACCTCACCATACCTCAAGAACACATTATCTCACCTCATGGAACTCATGGAAAGCCTCCAATCTGCACCTCATGGCCGAAGCTCTTCATCACCATGAGCTCCCTCCATTTGTTTCATTTCTCTATAAATAGAATGCCTTGAGGAGCTTGCACCACTTTTAGATCATTTGCTAAGTTTAGGAAACAATCAAAGCTTTTCTTTTCTCTCAAAGTTCTAGTGTTCTTCAAGTTCTTCAAGCTCTTCAAAGTTCTTCATCATCTTCATCTTTTTCTTCCATCTTCAAGTTCATCACATCAAGTAGGGATTTTCTTTTATGTATTCTTTTCTTTAAAGTTCTTGTTTCAAGCTTGATGTTCATAGTTTCTCTTGTTTCTCTTTAGAACTTCATTTCCACTCCTTTTTCCTTTTCATTTTCGGCCATAGGCCTTGGAGAACAAAGGAATGAGAGCTTGATGATGAGAGTTTCATGATGATGTTCATCACTTGAAACAAACTCTAGAGCTTGATCTTTGTTCTTGAGCAAAAATATTTTTAGTTTTTCTTTTCTTGAACTCTTAAGAACTTTAGCTTTGATGATGTTTTAAAATGACTCTATGAACTCAATGATGAGGTCTCATGATGTTGGTGTTAATATATCACCAAGATCATGGATTCTAGAGTTTCAAATATTTCTTTTCTTTCCTTGAAGTTTCGGCCATTACCTTTCCTCTTACATGCAAAATGTTTGATTTTCTAAATATGTTATGTTGAGTTCTAAGAACTCTAGACTTTTACTTTGTCTCGGTTTGATGAGTTTGGGTTGAGGTTTAAATTCCTTTAAAGTCTTGTTAAGGGCTCTAGAAAGATAAAATGAACTTGCATAATTTATTTTATGCTTACATCCATATTTACATTCTTGCTATGCATCTTTGCTTTCTAGCTATCACCTAAGAACATAAAGATTAAAATGGAACTTGTATCATCACTTAATTTAATTCTCGAAGCCTTTCTATTTCGGCCTTAAAGTCGATTGTTGTTGGGCCTAGAGCACTAAAATAAAGAATTGAACTTGCATTACCACCTAATTAATTTCTCGAATGCCTATCTATTTCGGCCTTAAAGCCGATTGTTGTTAGGCCAAGAGCACTAAAATAAAGAATTGAACTATGCATATTTACCTTCAAGCTTGCACGTTTAAGTTTATGCCTCACATATTTACTTTTGAGCTTGCACGTTTAAGTTATGCCTTGCATATTTAATTTTAAGTCATCACTTTACTTTGTAAGCAAGATTAAAAATGAAAAGCATGAGCACGTTTAGTTTATGTCATAACTTAAGAACCTAGAGCTCAAAGACTTGCCCATTTCATTCCAAGTTAAAGTTATATGTGAATGTATTCCTTGAATGCATAATTTCGACCAAGTAGTGATGATGGGCTTGCAATGAGTTTTCATCTAGCTACTAGGACCAATAGTCTATGTTTTAAGTTTTCCTTAAAGCTTTACAAATCTTTATAAGGTCTTGTCATCACAAGTTGTGATTTTATTATCTTTTAGGGGATGGAATATGTTTTGGTCAGTGACCTAAGGCTTCACTTAGCCTCTTGATGAATTAAAATGTTTTGCAAAAAGTTTTAGAAGTTCTAGATTGATTCCAAGAGAAACTAGTTAACTTATGTACCTAGAAATGTCAATTTAACTCTCTCATTTAAGTTAAATGTTTTCGGTTCTGATGTGATGAGTGTGATGCTGTATGATGATGTTTTGATGTGTTGGAATGTGTGAAAATATCATGTGATGATGTAGAAGCGAACCTATGCATGATAGGTAAGAAACTAGCTAACTAGAAATACCGTAAAGCTAGAATTTAACATAGTTTTGACCCATTTGTTTATGGAACTAATCCAAACTGTTTTAATGGGGACATAATCAGATTTAGATTGTTTAGATATGAAAAACTGGGTATCATTTGGATTAGAATCGAATTCTAGCACCTACGGGGAAACTAGTAACTAGAAAACCGTAAAAATGCAAATGTAGAACTCTTAGAACATTTAATTTTCTGGATTCTGTCCAGCACCCTTACAACATGGTAAACATGATTAATAATTAGTCCTTAAGCATAGGAATGCCTCATAATTGATTTAGATTTAATATATAGCTTAGTAAAACGGAACCAAGAAAGGGTCTAAAACGTAAGTTCTAGAACCCCGTATTCACATGTTAGGATTTCCACCCTATGCTATTCAGATTTAAAAGTAAAATGAGAGGATTATGAATGATGTTTAATTATGAGCCTTAGGTGCTTAAAATATGAACGACGGATGTAGAGAACTGTATTTCAAGATTAAGACCCGTAAGGGTCAAAGCATAAGCTACCGTAAGGGTAAGCGTTTGGATGTTTTATGATGATGCATGAAGTATGCTAATGATGATGTTGTTATTCATATGAGGAATTTATGAGGTTATATGTTTATGTGGCATAAAGCAAATTTGGAAGGAAATTCGGTGTAATGACCGTTGGGCTAATTTTCGACAAATTTGGGGACTTAAAGAAATTTTGAAAATTAAGGTACTAAGATGGGTTCTAGGATGACACCGGTTCGGCCGAGCACCTCCATAGAACTCATGTGACATCGGTACCATTTTATACTCTTAGGTGACACCGGTTCGGCCGAGCACCCCTAAGAGTTTTGCCCCCTAACCCGTACTCAGATAGTCGGGATTTATGATTTATGATACGCTTATCGTTAAGTGGTAAGTAAGAACTAGTGACGACTAGTTAAGGTATGAGCTCATAACCTAGATGTATGACACGTTCTGGGTGACACCGGTTCGGCCGAGCACCCCAGTTCGATTGTCTTTTAGGGTGGCCCATGAGGAAGAGAAGTTTCATGATTATGATTATGTCACTAAGTTTTGTCCCATATGAATATTACTATTGCCACTTTATGCCACCAAGAATGATGATGCTTGATGTTATGTTTTATGTATGTGCATTAGGTAGTGCCATGCATACATTTTCTATTATGTGCATTCATGACATTAAGATCATCCTAAAATGAATGGACCTTGGCTAAAATATATTTTTAAGTTTAAAATGAACTTGATACATGCTCAGTCGTTTTGTATAAATAAACCCAAGGTTCCTGAGGACGTAGATGATGACACCTAGGTAGTAGGAGGCCCTACTGAGATTCTTTAGTAAGATTCTCACTCCCTCTATCTCCTTCTTTCCGTCACGTCTTCAGATGGCGACGTTCGTGATGTTCGTGGACACGCCGACATAGGAGGTGTACCATGACCCGGACCACGGATCATACCATTTTGTGGGTCGATGCACAGTCAGAGTATTCATGTTCATGGGTCGACCCTTCACTCCCCTTGTACATTCCCATCGTATCTCCCCCATCTCACCTTTTGGCGATGGCCTGGTGTTCGAGCGCGCACGTCCCCGAGTTAGAGCACACACCACTTAGATGGGGATGAACCTTCTTTTGTTTAAAGGTTATCCTATTAGTTGCACTCGGGTAGGGGAGTAGATTATGTTTATGTTTATGTTTATGTTGTATTTTCTTTCATGTACCAAATCAAGTCCCACGCTTATAAGTGGGCAAATTATAATTATATATGAGATATTATTCAGTGTCTCTCATGATGTGCCCTTCTATGCTTTATGCTATGACGTTATGAGATGTATGTTTTGTCCGTTGCAAGTTATATCGCATCACGCAGCTCTCACTTTGTATTTCAAAAAAAAAATTACCCGTATTTTCCGCTAAGTAATTCAAAGATAAATGAGAACTATGAAGTAACAGACTAACGATTAACCTAAATATGTTCTAGAGTATTGGGTTAAAAATTAGGATGTTACATTGAGCAAACTTTCTGAAGTGCTCATGCTCTAGAATTTACTTTTTGAGAGTTTGTATTTCATCTTACTGCTATCAAAAGTTTCCTTTAGACTTATTCTTTCAAGACTTTCTTCCAATTCTTTGAGATCATCAGCATGGTCCTTCTTGAGCTCTTTGAACTTAATGTGAATTATTTCTTCAATGCATAGCATTCTCTTGTTGTATACTCTGTAAGCTCTAGAGACAGAAGAGTATCCTAGGAAAATACTATCATTAGATTTAGGATAAAACTTTTCAAGTTTATCCCTGGTGTTAAGGATAAAACATGATGAGCCAAAAATGTGAAATATAAAATGTTGGGTTTCTTACCCTTCCATAGCTCATAGGGAGTTTTCTTGAGGATTGGCCTTAGAAAGATTCTGTTTTGTATATAACATGAGGTGTTTACAACCTCCACCCAAAAACCTTTTGATAAACCACTTTCTAAAAGCATTGTTCTAGCCACTTCCTGCAAGCTTCTATTTTTCCTTTCAGTTACCCTATTTTGTTTGGGAGTTCTAGGTGCAGATAACTTGTGAAGAATGCCATGATTTTCTCAAAACTCTTCAAAAACATGATTCTCAAATTCTCCTCCATGATCAGATCTGATGGAGTTGATTTGGGAATCTTTTTCTATGCAAATGTGTTTTACAAAAGCTGTGAATCTTTCAACTATCTCATCCTTAGAAGCTAGAAAGATAACCCATGTAAATCTGGAGTAGTCATCCACTATGACAAGACAATATTTCTTTCTAGCAAGACTCACAATCTTGGTTGGTCCAAAGAGATCTATATGTAAAAGCTCAAGTGGTCTAGTGGTTGAAACTGTATGCTTACTATAGAAAGAAACTTTGGTTTGCTTACCTCTCTCATAGAAATCACAAGTTAAGTCCTTATCAAATCTGATCTTTGGAAGGCGTTTAACAAGTTCTTTCTGAGATAGCTCATAAATAAGCTTCATATAAGCATGTCCAAGTTTCTTATGCCATAACCACTTTTCATCCGTGAAGAATGCTAGACATTTTACATTTTGATCTCTTAGATCATCCAAGAATAACACGTGTGTTATCATGCCTTTTATCAAATAGAATAAATTGTCCAGAAGTGGGACTAACTATTTTGCATGCATGAGCATTAAAAATAACATTAAAACCTTGGTCACAGAATTGGCTAATACTTAATAAGTTGTGAGGCAGACGATTTACATCAGAAATTTGGTGGGAGTCATCCTTACCGATATTTTCTATACCTGTGACCTTAGCCTTACCTCCATCAGCAAATTTCACTGATCTAGAATCTTTGGGTCACAGGTTTCTGGACCACCTTCTAGATTCGGACATGTGCTTTGTGCAACTACTATCCATGTACTATTTGTTGTCAAGTTCCACATGTGTTCTTAGGTATACTTGCAACAACATAGTTTTTATTTTAGGTACTTAGACTTTCTTGGGTCCTCTTAAGTTAGTCTTTGGAGAAGAAGGTTTTCCATCCTTTTTGATAGACTTTCTTTTCATAAAGCATTTGTTAGGTGGATGTCCCTTTTTAAAATAGAAAGTACAAGAATCCATCTTCCTTACTTTCTTGAAGAGGGTTGATTTTTCTTTCTCATCAAACTTTTCCTCATATCCTAACCCGGTCTTTTTTAAATATGGTTGTTGGCCTCTAAGCATTAGATCAAGATTCCTTAATCTATTCACTATTTTTCTAGATCAGAGAAGCTTTGATGTTCTTTCAAGCTAAAAAATGACCTTTTGAGTGTTTTCATTTTTACTTGCAATTTCAAATTCTAAGGCATTGAATTTTACATTTAAAATCTTCTTTCTCCTTTTTAGTTCTTCTTTTTCAAGCCTTAGATTCTCAGCTTCTGTCTTGGCCATTTTCAATTCTAAAATAGTCTTTTTATGTTCTTTTTTCATATTGACATAGTCAGAAGAAAGAGTTTGAGAGTCTTCAAGCAACTCTTTATATAAAGATAAAAGTTTATCACAGGAAAATTAGAATTGTCTACCTCAGTTTCACTTTCTGATGTGTAGCCTGCCATGAAGCATAGGTTGGCAATATCCATCTCCTGCTGATCATCTGATCCTTCCTTTTCTTCCTTAGATTCGCTCTAGGTGGCCAGCATGCCTTTCTTCCTAGGTACGAACTTCTTCTGTTGAAACCTTGAGTTTAGGACATTCTGATTTAAAGTGCCCTTTCTCCCTAGTAACTTAATAGTTGATGTTTTTACTTTACTTTACTTAGTTGGTGTTATGTTTATGTAAATGTAATAGAGATTATATATGTATTAAACCTTCCTTATGTAATTGACCTTCTATTAAACAAATATTTTATATCTTTGTTATGTAACTACGATTTAGTTACTTCATGATTCAATCGAACTTGCTATAGATATTTAAGAAAGGTCCGCTAATTAATAAGTAACAACTCCCGAGTACGATGTCATGACTTAAGAATGAGGTTGTACTTGGGAGGATGTTCCATCCTTGATCACTTAGACTATATACAACCAGTTCTAAACCCTGGGCCACATTGCGCTACACTCCCTCTAAATCCTCAGTCAAAGTAAAGGTGGATGCTATCTGCCCAATTGACTTTGGCACTTCCCTAAGGGGACTGAGACATCTGTCAGTTGCTCAAACATCCTCTGTTGCTGTAAGGAACCTACCTAACCTACAAAGGTAACCGTGTTCAAACCCCCTATTAGGGAATAAATATGGAAGATAGTATCTTGTATCAGCAAGATATCCACATGCAAGATAGCATCTTGTATCACATCAATGTTTTACCACATAGAGGCACATATATTGATCGCAATACAAATGGAAGGCAAAGGTGCTCATTACCTTTTTTCAATAAGGAGAACTTGGTACGAATACTGTGCGCGCGAGCACTATCTTGAGGAAGCAAGAAATGCAGGCAACAGAACCTCCTCAAATAGGGGTGCTTCTAAGCAAAGAACCACGGGGTAGTAATGGGGAGTAGCAAGGAGAACTAACAAATTGGTTGAGCAAAATGATGAAAATGAAGAAAGGAAAAATAGTGAAGCGTGGTAATGAGGGAAAACCCACTAACTTGCCTAGGTTTTTACTTTCCCATCTTCTCAACTTCTTCCATCACCACTGTTAACGCCACGACACGTGTTTGACATCGTGCGTATTAAATGTGACTTCCAGCCCAATGGCATGGTGCCATGCAGCCACTCACTTGAAAACTGCACAACCGTTAGGGTCATGGTTGCCCTATGAAACGCTAGGTGCCAGGCCTGGCAATCGCTTGAAGCCTCTTCAACCTTCTAAACTTCGAGACTAGGGGGCTTGTGAACTAGTCGACTCCTAACTGACCCTCTCGCTGACCCTCGCTCCAAGTCTATTGGAGCCCCCAAAATGACTTGTGCTTCTGTCATTAGGCCTTCAAAATCGACCCACTCTTTAAGCTCATTGGGCCTCCCCCAAGCGGACTCTAAAGGGGGGGAAGGACAAGCATCGGATTCCTTGGTGCCCCAGCATTAACATGCGACCGGATATCCCTCAAGTAAGGATTGACCTTTGAATGCAAAAACGGCCGAAGCATTGATGAAGGGTGACAGCTCTCCATCAATGGATGTATGCTCAACTAGAGAAAGAAGTAGTTGATTTCAAGCCTACACACAGACCTGCCAAACCTTCACCTAGAGCTAAGACAGCAACGGATACATAAAAGAAAGATCATATAAATAAATTTTATTTATTTTTAGAATATTATTGAATTTTGGTTAAAATAAGAAATTACTATGCAAAATAATAACAATACTAATTATTATTATTATTATTATTTACATCACTAAATTTCAAGGCACACTAGGCACCTTCGACTGCTAGACGAACACCAGCACTCGCCAATATGAATAGTTAGTAATACTTATCATTTAGTTTATTCAACAGCTACCTTGAAATGTGGCTAAATTTTGTCAAATTTTTAGTTTTAAACTTTTTGTCACATTAGTTGTTACTAATTATGTAATCTTTCAGTATTCTAAATTTACTTAAACTTTCGTTTGTACAACATAATATTGATGATTAAACAAGTAATATATTACCAATAAGAGTTAGCTCACCAAGTCGATCTTTCATTCATATATCATCATGACTTGGGTTTAATTATAAGGTTTCTCCTGTTTGAGGGTGATTTATGAGTATATTTGTATGTAATGAATGAGCCTCAAAGCATGCCCCAACTATGAATCGATCGAGACGAGCTTCCCCATCAACCTAAACTTTTGTCAATATGAAAGAAAAAAAGTTAATATATTATGCATGTATAGAAGTTTCTTGCGATGCTTTGTCTTTGGTTAATTTTTGTAGCGAGGAATAAATTATACAAAACTTCTAAATTGGGTTTTTTAAAATAATGCATTGGACAAATTTGTCCCCTAGAAAACAAATATTAAAAGGAGTTTATGTCAATTAAAAATATTGAACAAATTAGTTTTTTTGATAAAAATGAAAAATTAGCCCTCAAGAATCATAAAGAGTTCAAATTGATCCCATATAATGGAAGGACTAGATTTGTCCAATTTTTTTTCTAGAAGAACTGGCCAATTTATCCGATACACAAGTTAAAGGAGATTAGATTGGGGTTTTAATTTGTTGAATTAAAATTGCGATACAAATTTGATCAACCTTTTTTGGCTACTAATTTGACAGATTTACTACTTGACTTCAGATTTTGTAGGGTTTGCAGTATGAGGAGTGAAATTTTACATTAACTGAAAAATCTATTAAGTGAAAAATATATAATATGAGGGAATCTGAAGATCAATCTCTTAAAGTTTTTGATTAAAATGTAGCTGCTTATATCCTTTTCTATCTTCATTCGTTGTTTGAATCTCCCATGTTTTAACATGGAAAAACCTTGAAGTTATTTTTCCTCGCCAACAATTTGGGGATTCATATAATTGTTTGAGAAGCAAGTTATTGTGCATAATAAACGCCGATCTGGGTCTTTCACCAGAAATGGATGGCTCAACTAGAGAAAATGAATGAAAGCGACTAAACTTAAAATCACCTAATAATGACTAACGGGAAAGAAGATTCGTTATTAATAAATAACAAAATTTGATCCTAGAAGCACAAAATAAAGTCAAACTATTTTATTCAGGTTTTTTTTTTCAACCCCTATGGGGGATGGCTCAGACGGCTTTTTCTTACATTTTTCGATTAGCTTACTTACATTTTGTCCTTGTGGACCAAAAGGGCAAATAAAGCAAAATGCTGTTTCTTAAATTATGTCCACGTGTTATTTGAGATGAAATTTGAAGTTTGGTTAATGGGAATAGAAACAAGTGATCAGTTGTCCTTATAGATAGAATAATACTATCTGATTTTAGATAACAGAAATCTTTATCAGCCAATCACATTATAGTTTTTAGGATGATAATATTTTGATACCTAAAAAGTGGGAGACACCCACTTTATAATCATTGAATATGATGGTGGTTCTTATTTATCCTTAATATTCATTACATTCAATTATTATAAAATGAATGTCCGTGAATGTCAAACTAGCACTAGCCTAGTTTTTAATAATGTTTTACGAAGATGCAACTTTGACTTTACACGTGCCATTTTTTTCAATTGTTTATCGCACTGAAAACAGTTGGAAAAGAAAATAAAAGAGAAATATATTTTTTTTTTTGTTAAACAAAAATATTTTTTACTATATCATTATTAGATATATCGTCAAACATTTAGAGCAGAACCATTTTTTTTCAAAAAAAAGTATTATCAAAATTATCAATATTACACCATAAAAAATCTATATTATCCAACAATAATATAAAGTGTTCAAATAACATTTATGATAATAAGAAAAACAAACAAAGACATCATCACAATGTAATAACAATAATAAATAAGGATTTAGAATGTAAGTTAAAAGAATAGTAATACAGAAATTCGAGAAATTTTGTTGCTATGAAATATACAAAAATTTCTGAAGACAGACGACCATTGACTTGGCCTTGAGCGGGCTCCTCTTTTGAACCATCGTGGGTTGAAAGCCAAGCAGAAACACAAGTATTCTTTCGCACCTTCGTCCTCCTATTCCTCCCTCTGTCTCTTTCCCGTTTCCGCACCTAGAAATATTTTTTATCAACCCCTCACACTCTCTCATTCTCACCTTCAAGTCCAACATTCACCACAAGCACAGATACACAAAACCTTTATCAATGGGACTTACGATAACAAAAACTTCCTCCACCCACAACACCTTCCCATTCATTTTCTTCATTTGCGTCATCCTCCTCTTCTCCACACACACATCCAGCAGCAGCACCACCACCATTCAACGCTTCAAGGAAGCTCCAAAATTCTACAACTCTCCCACTTGCGCCTCCATCCGCAGCCACTCGAACATCACCTGCTCCCCGAACGCCGTCCACGTGGCCATGACCCTCGACGCCGCCTACCTCCGCGGCTCCATGGGCGCCATCCTCTCCATCCTCCAACACTCCTCCTGCCCCGAAAACATCGTCTTCCACTTCATCTCCGCCGCTTCTTCCTCCTCCGCCGCCACCCTCAACCTCACCCTCGCCGACTCCTTCCCCTACCTCAACTTCCAAATCTACCCCTTCGACGACGGTGCCGCCGCCGGCCTCATCTCGACCGCCATCCGCTCGGCCCTGGACTGCCCCCTCAACTATGCCCGCTCCTACCTCGCCGATCTCCTCCCCCAATGCGTCGCCAAAGTCGTCTACCTCGACTCCGACCTGGTCCTTGTCGACGACATTGCCATACTCGCTGCCACGCCCCTTGGCTCCGAAGCAGTCCTCGCCGCGCCAGAGTACTGCAGCGCAAACTTCTCTGCCTACTTTACGCCGTCGTTCTGGTCCAACCCTTCGCTCTCGGGCACCTTCGAGGGTCGCAGGCCCTGCTACTTCAACACCGGCGTGATGGTCATCGACCTTGCGCGTTGGCGGGCCGGTGACTACACCACGAGGATTCAGGAGTGGATGGAGCTACAGAAGAGGATGAGGATTTACGAGCTGGGCTCGCTGCCGCCGTTCTTGCTGGTTTTCGCCGGGAGGATTGCGCCGGTGGATCACCGGTGGAACCAGCATGGGCTCGGCGGGGATAACTTTCGGGGGCTTTGTCGGGACCTGCATCCGGGCCCCGCAAGCCTGCTGCATTGGAGTGGAAAGGGGAAGCCATGGGTCAGGCTGGATGCCAACAGGCCCTGCCCGTTGGATGCGTTGTGGGCTCCATACGATCTCCTCCAGACTGCTTTTGCTCTTGAGGCGTAGCTGATGTCATGAATGAGATTTTTTTTTTAATTCTTATATTTTGGTATACTCAATTATATTATTACTTTGTTTTTTCATTGGTGAATTTTAGTTACTTAAATGTTTTTAGCTTTGTACAGCAAGGTACATAACTGCGTATTAATGTCGTATTGTAGTGAATGACTGTCAGTACTTACTACTAATAACAATGAGTTGAAGGAGCCTTCTAAGATGTGAGGGGAGGGGTTTTGGAGTATCATGGAGAGGATAGGAAAGTGAAAATATAGAAAAATAAGGGTAACATTTGAATTTAGAAAAGAATGACAGTTAATTTGATAAATGAGTTCACTAATTTGAGATTAAAATATTATTAGCGTTTTTCAACATATTCAAAGATAATTTGCCAACGAATCATGTGAATTATTAGCATCTAACAGTTTAATTTAAGAGGAATTCTAATAATTTTAGTACTAGTGTCATTTTTAACTGTTGGTATTGATCTCAAAAAATGGGCTACTTGCTATGAAAACTTTAACTAAGTTGAGTATAACTTATGGGATTGAAAAAATAGGTTTTCGAAGAGACTTGGATTATTACCAGCTTTTTCACAAATTTACCAGTGTATTTTTAATGAATTACTAGTTTATTACGCCAATTTATCAACAATGGATAGTCCAATTCAATGAGAATTCTAATCATTTTTGCACGAGTTTGATTTTTATTTGTTAATATTGGTTCCAAAAATGGGCTACAAGATACGAAACACTTAAATTAAGTAGAATAAGACCTATGGGATTGAAAAAAAAAATTGGAAGAGATGTATGATTACTAGCTTTTCCACAGTATTACCAACATTTTCAAATGAATTACTAGCATACCATGACAAATTACCAGCAGTGGATAGTCTAATTTAAAAGGAATTCTAGTTATTTTAGCACTAGTGTCATTTTTATTTGTTGGTATTGGTCCCCAAAAAAGGGCTACATAATATAATGGTAGGAATGGGCATCAAAAAAATTTAAGAGACTATGGGAGCCTTTTAATAGATTGAGTAAGACATATGGGATTGGAAGCTTCAACTTCAACTTCAACTCCTTCAAAGATTTGTTAACCATCAGTAAAGTAAATTTTCATCAATATTTCATATGTTGTATCTACATAAAAAAATTAATGGTATATTTCATTGCACAATTAACAAGTTTAAAATAGATAACTCAAGATTTTCTTGTTGTACCATTCATTACAACCTCTCTTGGATAATAGCAATCAATATAGAAGAGTGAGGTACATTTGAAATCAATATCAATTAAGGATAGTATCATAAAATTGATATAAAATAAGAATAATAAAATCAAATTCATATCAATCGCAACATTTTGTGTTTTATTCAATGGATTTCTTTATTTTATTTGACTAAAATATGGATATATTTTGCACCTATATATATTATTATTAATATTCATTATAGATATTCCTTTTACCATATATTTTCTCATATTAATATTTGTAAAAAAAAAGGGTAAAGATGTAGTATATAGTTTTACTATCACTTTATTTAAAATAACAATTAAGTTTAATATGAAAGGTAATAAATAATTTTGTTAAAACATAAAACAAATAGATGCATAATCAATAATAACCATAAAACAAACAAATAAAAAACATCAACTTGACAGATACTCAACTACTTTTCAAAATCACTATGTTTGCAAGCTAGTGATCTCTGGTACATCATTTCAGAACCCTAGATATACTTGACAGTAAGCTTCTCAGAAATATTCGAGTTTAGAGATTTCAGAGTTATCGTATTTATTTAATTTATTTGCAAATTAATTTTAGATATTACATATAGAGAATGGTGAAGAAGCTCCACAACCTCTTCGGATCCACTCAAGATTTTTCGAAATTGATGAAAAAAGTTTCCAACAAATCAGTTCCTTTTTTCAACCAGCTACAAATATCTATATGGGTCATACTATCCAAAATATTATGATTGTTGATTTCATAAAAATTATAATCTTTTCAATTTTTTTAACAAATCACATTTTACATTTACTTAGCCATTTTTTTACCAAACCTAAGAAATTAATATTCACTTAAAGCATTTACTTAATATTAATAACGTCTAATATAATAATTAATACACAGTAAAAGAATAAAGCCCCTTTTTTGTTTGTTAATATTTTTATATTATAAAGTGCTTCATATTACGTGATACACTATGTTATTTCAAACACTGTAAACTTTCACCTATGTTATAACATATGTCATCTACCCTTATTCTGTTAGTCGTGCCAATCAGATTCTGATAATAGAAGATCTATTACAATTTTAATAATATATAAAATGTTTATATACCACTGCATAACGTATTTATTTAGTTTTCGACCGTATTTACCACTGATAGTCGTGTCCAATACATATGATCTTCAGTTATATGATATAATAATATTATTCAATTAACTCTAATATTACATTACGACAAAATTATTTTTATTAATTATTTACAAACAAAAATTATATATTTTTGTCTCAACATTTTTTCTTGTACTTATCAATATCATTATGTGTAAATTATAATTACGATAAACTCGCTTCACGTCAAACTAACAAATTACTATACCTTAATATCCCCACTACCCTTCATTAAGCCAATTAACACTAATTGCAAAAGCTAAACCTGGAGGTTGCAAACGTAATTCACGAATTTCACGTCCATGTGCCTTGGGTCACACATGCAATTATAAGGAATTTAGCCATTCCTTACATTACAGGCACAAAGAGGAAGGACCATGGAGGTCCTGGCCCATGTTAGAAGGAGCCTGAGTTGAATTATGTTCATATGTTCTTTAAATGTTTGTTAATGTATTTTAGTAATTGCTTATTTTGTTTTAGGTCCAGGTTAACAATTAGATATTCATTTTTAGTAAATTTATAATATAACAGTGTAACTTTAATTCATCTGTGGATTGGCTGGCCCATAACTGGCCTACCTAGTGGTCCATGGCTCTTGGGCTATTCCCCAACCTTGTTGGACCTCCATCGCCAGGCCAGGATCAAGGTTTGGCTAGACCTAAATTGGCTTCAGCTTCTTAAGACAGCCCAAGTATGATGAACTGGTTGACCCGAGCAGCGAAAGATCTTCACAAGGAGCCTGCATTAATGCTTTTGAAAGACCGAAACAACCGGGGGCTACAGGAGACAATGGGTCTCTAGTAAAGAATATTGTCTCGATCGCTAGGCAAAAGGAGGCAGTTGAATTGAATAGCCACTACATTAGACCTACCCTTTCCTCTGAGTAAGGCATCAACATTTTGGTATCATCTGTGGGGATTTTAGTAAAACTAGTCCCCTTTGTTAAGATCACCCAACGCTGCATGTCCTTCACTCTCAAAAGATGGTTAAGACACATAGCAAAGGGAATGGAAAAAAGATGGTCAAGTCACATAGCAAAGGGAATGGAAACGATGCTGATAGTAGTCTTCATTTGTTGAGTAGATCATGAAATCCTTACATGATATGCAGCAACAAATCAATAATATGAATCACTTCCTGGAATACTAACTATAGGAGTCTCAATTTTCTCCTTGTCACTTTGAATCCCAGTTGACACCCGCAACCTACTAGCTGGCCAATACCCTACCCACTTGATCAACCAACCAGTACACCACCAACATTGAAAACCCGATCCTGGAACACTCGAGCCGCCCATTCACTAAGTTTATCATGATCGAGCCTGTACTTTCCCATTATCGCCCACCCAAGCACCTTCATCTTTATAATCGATCGCCCGGTCCCCACTCCTATGTGGAAGCTTTCAAAAATGCCATGCTGGTGAATGGGGACTCTGATGCCTTTCGTTGCAAGGCCTTCTCCTCAACCCTCATGGGCTCGCATAGTAATGGTTCAGGTTTTTCTTATCCCTATCGGTTACTAGCTTCGATGAACTAACCGATCATTTCCTACACCATTTTACAGTAAGTAAAGCCCACCAAAAGACGATAGGAAGCTTATACAGTTTAGTACAGGGCAAGAATGAGTCATTGAAAGACTTTATGGACTGTTTCAATAAGGAGACGATGTAGATTAAGGATTTGGATCAGAAGGTAGCAATGTAAGCCTTCATGGGAGCACCCAAGCCCGAGCCATTCGCTGAAACATTGGATATCAACCTGCTATACAGCCTAGAAGAACTAAGAAGTAGGATCGCCGGATACATCTAGGTGGAAGAAGAGACAAAAAGCAGGCATTAAAAGAGGGAGGATACAAAGGAAGCAGAACCACTAGTAGCCAAAGATGCCCCTCATGAAGAGCCTTGGGAAAGATGCCCAAGGAACGCAGCCCCTTGATGCTCCAACAGAAGCAGGGACAGGTATTTTGAGAATTGAGCCCCCTTGCTTTTTGAAATTATGCTCATTTCAATGCCCTAAAGAATGTCATCCTTCAGGATGTATGCAAGGGTGGGCTGGTAGCCTTTCCACAGGCCCCAAGGTTTCAACTACATAAAGTCGATTGCCGGAGAATACGTGAGTACCATCGAGCATTTGGCCACACTATGATGAGTGTGAGACTCTTTGTGATCTCTTGGAGACTTTAGCGAAAAGCAACAAACTTACAAGGTATCTTTTCTTATAACCAAAGAGATCAAGCGAGACAATCAGTAGACAACCCTGATCGGCCTGGAAGTTCTGGTGAGAAGGCCATTGGATCAAACTAAGAACCAACCATTAGCAGCGTCATCAACACCATATCAGGGGGATTTGCGAGAGGAGGAAACATGAAGTCCTCCAGCTGTAGACACCTTAGATCCCTTTGAATGGTGATGAGCATTGGGTAGACTACACCTAGGCAGAAAATTTCCAATGTGCCAATTACCTTCTTGGTCACTAGTTCCAAGGGGTGAAGCCTAATCATGACAATCTGATGGTGATACTGGTCATTATAGAAAACTTTGAGGTAAGGCGAGTATTGGTGAATCAAGGTAGCTCTGCTAACATAATTTTAATAGATGCTTTTGTGAAGGTAGGTCTATCGTAGGAAAGCATATCCCATTCTCATGGAGGACAGCTGTCACGACCCGACTTGGGCACATGACCGGCACGTGAGGAATCCTCATTCCCACATAAGCCTCATGATCTTTGAGTCCTTCTATATGCATAATTTAATATAAAATCCTTTTCCAAAACATAAATTCATCTCTGACATATATATCTAACTCTTTGAAAAAAAACAAATCATCATAAATACTTTCATAATCAAAGCTCTAGTAAATATCTCTGGTACAAAACACATGAGTTGCTCTGAATACAAAATAAACCATAGAACTCGTAATCATGAAAATACAAAATATTCATGATAAAAATATGTCAGTTTATCTCTATGGTCCGGGACCCTGCCCATCATGCACACTGGAGCACTCTATTTCTAAACAGAATACCAAAAGTACTTCACTCACAAAGTGAAGCTTACCAATTGGGAAATCTCTACTGCGGGGAAGAAAATGGAAAAGAAGAACCCGCAGCGTCTACTGCACCTGTAATGGAGGAAGAGAGAGGGGTGAGTTTCATCTAAAACTCAGTGAGTAAGTCCTCACCCATAACCCTCTCATGGGACAGTCAAGGGAAATAAATAATAATATATATATTCATCAAACCAGTTAATGCAATAACTCTAATGTTTATATTCTTAGGAATAACAAATAGTTCTGAAATCAATATTTTGTAGAAATCATAAACCACAGTATGCTAACAAAGAAACAGGAATCTCTAGTTATGCCCAATTCATGTGACATAACAAATCTCTGGTTATGCATAGCATAACAAAGTCTCTAATCTCTGGGCATCTAACTAGGTCCCGTTCATTATTTCTCTGGCCCTAAGGTGACTTGGTATACCAAGGTTAACAGAATAACTGCCATTAACTCATAGTCTGTTCCTCTATAACTACTGTCCAGTTCAATCAGAAATCTAAATCTTTTCTTTATATCTCATAAATCTTCTACCCTAGAGTTCACAAGCTCTAGCATATACATATTCTCTATTCTGGAAATCATCACAATGTTTAACAAATCTCTAAATATATACTCTGGCTCTTTGATAAAAATCGCTTTAACAATAATGGTCCCATGAGTTTTCAGAAAAACATATATCTCATGCTATAATTTATTGAAATTAACTCTAATGATCAACATAAGGATCATAGGATCTGAACCCACTTAGTTTTAAGTCGGGAGTATGTGGGCCCCACCAACTTGACCTGGAGAGCTTGGAATGACACCAACAACTGTCATGGAGCAGCCATAACTCTAGATTAATATCTAAAAATCTCTAGAGAGCTTTATTCTAACTCTACTAAAATTGGGGAAACACCCCCACTTCACAAAAATAAGAAAAATAATCGGACCAAATCCAAGATTATGGAGAAATAAAGACATAATCTAATAACATGAACTTACCTTGAAGCTTTGAATGATGGATTGGAGTGAATTTGAGAGAAAGAGAGAAAAATGGAGGGGGAAGGGTTTCTGATCTTTGAAAATGAGGGAGGAAGAGAGTGGGGAAGGATTTATACTCTCAGCAAGTGAAACGACGTCGTTCTGTATTGTTTTTGGTCCACTGACACCGCTATAGCAGTCTAGCTACTTGCGGCTGATACACTTATGACCGCTATAGTGGTCCTGGACCGCTATAGCAGTACCCAGACCCAAAACTACCATGCTGCACACGCTGTGACCGTTATAGCAGTCCTGGAGGACTGCTATAGCGGTGACAGTAAAACTGCTGTCAGCACCTCTGGATGCTCCTGGCATTTGGGTAGTCTCACTACTCACTTATATGTCCTCATTTATTTTACTCTCTATTAACTTTAAAACATAAATGTAAATAAGGAAATACCCCCCATTTGGATTCAAATAAAATATCAAAAAAATCAAAACTCCATCAAATCAGAATCCAAATTTTGGGTTTTAGTTTAAATCCGAGAATTTCTGAGATTTTCTAAACTTTTGGGTTAACAATGAAACATTTGCAGGTTTCATAAAATTCACTAAAAATCACTCTTCAACTTGTTTTCCCTTAAGGAACAATTATCGGGACTTTTGATCCCAAGAATATGGTTCTATCATATAGCCCTCCAAGGAAGTGTAGGATCCAGACTTAGTAAAATTCAGGACCCGACGGTGGTTCCCAGGGAATCCTTGAGGCTATACAGAACCTTACTGCTGACTCATGTACCTCAGGTATCACAACAGCGCGGAATTGCTGAGCACTTTTGGAGGTATTAAGACCATACCTGTTAAATATCTTATTATGAACAAGCATAGCCCCTACAACACAATCATCGATTGCCCCTTCATCAATAGGTTGGAGGCCATGGTATCTACTCTACATTTGATGATAAAGTTCCCATTTTCTTTGGAAGTTAGTACGATACATGCTGATCAACAGGAGGCTTGGCAACGCTACCTGGATTGTTTATGAGTTCATAGATAGGAAGATCCTCTAATGGGCCATAACTAGAAAACAAATCTCATTGGATGTTCTGATGTGAATCTAACTGAGCTTGACCTTAGAAAGGACTTCCAAGAGAAAAGGCTACAACTAGAAGGTGAAGTCGAAAGGTTGAAGATCGGAGATAAGGAAGACCAGTTTGTGATGATAGGGACATGGCTTCCAGGAGACCTCAAGACCAAGATAGTTCAGTTGTTATCATAGTATTCAAATTTTTTTCCTTGGGTATCATCTGATATGCTAAGCATTGATCCAAACTTTATATCTCACAAGTTGGACATTGATTCAGGCTATAATCTGGTCACTCAATGGAAAAGGAAGTTAACAGTGGAGAAGCAGCAGATTGTGAAAGTTGAAATCGAGAAGCATCTAAAGACAGGTTTTGTCAGAGAAATAAAGTATACAACTTGGCTTTCCAATACGGTGTTGGTAGAAAAGAAGGGCAAAGGAACATGGTAAGTATGTGTGGACTTCACTAACTTAAACAAGGCTTGTCCCAAAGATTCATACCCCCTCGTTTAGTAGATCTAGCAGTAGGGTATCAATTTTTGAGCTTTATGAATGCATATTCACGATATAATCAAATCTAGATGCATCTTGAAGATAAGGAAAAGACAACATTCATGACTGATGGTCTGAGTTATTGTTACCAAGTAATGCCATTCGCGTTGAAGAACACCGGTGCGAGTTACCAACGACCGATGGACAAAGATTTTGAACAACAGATTGGGAAAAATGTAGAGGTATATGTAGATGATATGGTCGACAAAACCAATAGGGACAGCGACCATTCGATTGACTTCCTTGAAATTTTTCAGCAACTCTTGTAGCACAATATGCGCTTGAACCTAACCAAGTGCATGTTTAGAGTTAGGGCTGGAACATTGCTCAGCTATATGCAGACAAACCGGGGCATAAAGGCTAACCCGGATAAATGCTGAGCGGTAATGGAAATGAAGCGCCTGTTGACAGTAAGAGAAGTCTAGCAACTGGCAAGGCAAGTCACTGCTATGACTCGCTTTATGTCAAAAGCTGGAGATAAAATAACCCCTCTTTTGATTGCATAATGGACAAAGGAGTGTGAGCAAGCCTTCCAAGGCATCAAGTCCTTCCTTGCTAATTCGCAAATTCTAACAAAGCCGATCATAGGTTTCCCACTGTTGATATGTTTGTCTGTTTCTATGAAGGATATGAGCTTAGCATTAGTAAGAGAAGAAGCAAAAGAGCAACGGTTGGTTTATTTTGTTAGCAAAGTCCTTCAAGGACCAAAAACTCGGTATCATAAGATAGAGCAGTTAGCCTTCGTTCTGGTCATCTCATTTAGGCATTTACTCCCATATTTCCAAAGCAATCAGATTATTGCCAAGACTGACCAACCAGTGCGGCATATTCTTGCAAAACCTAATATGGCCGGTAGAATGATTGCTTGGTCTATGGAATTGTCTGAGTATAGGATCATATATCAGAGTAGGGGGCCGACCAGGTCCCAATTTCTTGCAGGTTTTGTCAACAAATGGTGTGGATTAGAAAGCACAGAGAAGAAACCTCTTGTTGAGACTTGGATGCTTTACGTGGATGGCACTTCTAACCTTAAAGGAAGTAGTGTGGGGATCATTCTTGAAGGACTGGACGTAGTAGCTACTGAATAGCCTCTAAAGTTTGGTTTCAAAGGTAATAAAAACCAAGCAAAATATGAGGCTTTGCTAGTTGGGCTACTGTTGGCACAAGAGATCAGGGTTAAGTTGTTGGTAGCTAGAAGTGTAACACTCTAAAAATTAGTTAAAAATTCATTTGAGCTTTATTAGTTGTAATTTCAAAAATATGACATTTTTAACACTAATGAGGATGATCCAACGGTTTTGTAAAAAAAAAAATGTGAATAGTATTTTGTGGGTCCCATAGGCCCGCCAGGACAGCTGAAACCCCAGATTCGGGACCTAGAGGTGCCCGAAATTGGGAAAATATGGAAATAAGGTTAGAAATAGTTAGAAATAAAAATTTTATACTTAGAATTAAATATTGGGTAATGTTTGATTTCCCGAGTATAATGTTTTACCTGTTCGGTAAAATATCGGTGTGCGATTTCTAACATCGAAAGATAGTTTAATCTTTGTAAAAGGATAATGTTTATCCTTTAAAGCTAAGTGTAAGGCTAGAATTTAATCTTGAATTACAAGATCAAATCCTAGCCATATATCTTATTTTCTTTTAGAAAGAATTATCTTTTGTAATTAAATAGATGTTTCCAACCTAATATAAGATAAACTTTAGCCACCTAACTTCATTATCTCATCTTCTCATCCTCGGCCAGCAAGCATAACCAACAGCCACCATTCTTGCTTCACTAATAACATTAAATAACTTGCTTCAAATATCTAAATCCTTGCTTAGACTTGCAAAAAGCCATAAACTTCCTTCATAAAACTTGTTCTACACATCAATATCTACCATTCTAACCGATTGAAATTTCAATTTCTCACTTTGATATCTCATACTCCTCTGCCTAAGGAAGGTTTAGGACTGAAATTGGTGTCTTGAAGTAAAGGGAGATCACTTAGAACATCCTTTGAAGTATCAAGCTCAAAAGCTTTCAAAGTAGGGTTTTCTTTGATCTTTTTCTTTCCAATTTTATGTTGGACTTTTCTGATTGTGTTTGGTTCAAAATTTCTAGATATATTGCTTGATAATAAGCTGATATTGATGTGTTAATTTTGGTGGAGTGTTTGGGATTGTGGCAAAATCATTTTTATCAAAAGAGATTTTGAGTTGGTTTGCTGGATTTTCGAATTTCAACATGGCAGGTGTTTTTCACGAATTTTCTGGGCATGTTGTGGGCATTTTCGTGAGCTGAAAAAACTGTATGCTGAAGCTAACATCTTGGGGTAGTCCCAAGAATTTTCTTGGGTTCTGGTTTTGAGTCAAACTGCTTTAAAAAAATCAAAAATCGAAATTAAGCATATGCTTCCTGAAATGCTAGAACAAAAGTTGTAAATTTTGCTAATTTTGTTACCATATCAAACGATGGAATTATCACTTGAAATTTTTCCAGAGTATTAGATACATATTGAGGTTTTACCAGGATTTTTATTTAGAATTTTCTGGGTTCAATTGCTAGGGTTAAAAATCATGAATTTTGGTTCTTGAGCTGAGGTTGAGTGGTTTCTAGCCACCAAATTTGTCTAATTTTGCTAACATAGTTAGAGAACTATTTTTACTCTGAAATTTTTACAGAACCTTGGGGATACATTGATGTGTCTAGGACAATTTTTATAGCCTCTGAAATGATTGTTTTATGTGCAAATAAATTCGTGCCACAATAGTGTGAAATCTGCCATTGTGCTGAAAATAAATTGATGCTTTGAATTGATGAAATAATGGCATTTTGTACTAGTATGACATGAGTACCTGAATATGAGGATGAATAATTGAGCATGTGAACTTATTGATGAGGTTAGGTACACATAGATATGAATGATTATTACAATTGCTTATATGCGAAAGAAAAGCATAAGATTATGTTTCTTGGACTGGAGAAAGTAAATCCAGTTTGTTAGGGAAAGTAAACCTAACTATCAAGAAAAGCATATGATTTATATAATCTTTGGGCTGGAGAAAGTAAATCCGGTCTGTCAGGGAAAGTAAACCTGACTACCCTTGAATTGAGTTGGGGAAAGTAAACCTGGCTAGGAATAGGTCTGTGTGAGAATTGGAGAAAGTAAATCCAATGCTCATGTATATGAATGAGCCCAGTCCTGAAAAGTAGTCTATTACCCATTGTTGCCACACTGGAGATCGCAATACGTAACGCCCAGATGTGACAAGATTAGTCAATGGCCAAGGCAAGTTTAAGAAGTAAATTTTATAAGAAATCCTTTGTCTTAAATGCCGAGTGAAGAAGTTTAGTATTGATATTGAGACCAATATATTTAAGTGGAAAGTTAGTAGTATATGATGTTGAGTAGTATGGTATATGTACATTAAGTGATTGAATGTTAAAAGTAACCCACTTTGGAAGTATGATTTGGAACTTTAAAATTAAATCGTTATTATATAAAGCATGACCACTTTTCTTAATAAACCGAAGTGGTTAGGGCGATGACGATGACATTATAATTGTGTATTTGGGGGAGTTACCCTACTGAGAATTGTATAATTCTCATCCCTATATTTTTGTATCCCGTGTCGTCTCCAGCATGACGCAAAAAATCGAGAGACTGCTATGCCAAAGAACTCGAAAGTGCAATAGTATAGTAGTTAATGCTTTTATTATATTGTATTTAGTGAAATGGATATATATGTAAATATGTTAGAGGACAAAGGTGTGTTAAAGCTCATGAAAGAGCTTCCTTTATGTACTGAACTTTGTATTAAATAAATATTTTAGTTTCATTGCTATATATTTTAGTAGAATTATGACCTAGTTATCTCGCGAATCAATCAAAATGGCTATAGATATTTAAGAAAGGTCCGTTAATTTATAAGTAACAACTCTAGAGTATTATGTCATGACTTAAAGATGTTGTACTTGGGAGGATGTTACAAGAAGTGATTTGCAAATTGTTACTAACCAGGTACCCCGAGCATGATAATCGCTCGGACGTTGTTTTAAATTTAGAATCATTTCTTGTTTGTTATTTCAAGTTTAGAATAATTTCTTGTAATGTCTCCCATTTTTTATCATTATGACATATGAAAAGTCCGATGCCAGTTAAGGACATAATTGATCACATTGAGGTAAATTTCCTTTATTTTTTCAACTTATCCATGCATATTTAGCTCTTCACTAATAACACAGGTTAAGGGAGATTATATAGCCAAGGACGACCTGCTGACCCAATACCTTGAACAAGTAAAAGAAAGGGTGAAGGCCTTCAGTAAATTTTGTATAGAACACATACCAAGAGACGGGAATGCAAGGGCCGACCTTCTTTCAAAACTAGCAAGTACCCGGAAGGCGGGAAATAATTGAACCGTGGTCCAAGAGACATTGCACGGCCCAACCATCACTCTGTAGGCCGTTTTCTCTGTGATTGCCTTTTGTATTGATTGAAGAGTCACCAGACAGTCCACCAATCATGGACTCTTGGATGACCCCTCTTATCAAGTATCTCATGACTGTCGAGCTTTTAGATAACTCAGATGAAGCCTAGAAATTGATAAAAAATAGCGACCTATTACATGATCCAAGACAATAAACTCTATAAAAGAGGAGGTTTAGTATGCCTTGCTGAAGTGTCTCACCCCTAATCAAGCTCAGTATGTCATGGCCAAGGTTCATGAAGGCATCTATGGACATCATCTTGGCGCAAGATCCTTAATAAGAAAAATTATCAGAGTAGGTTATTACTGGTCAACCATTAAATTAGACTACACTAAATATGTTAAAAAATGTGACAAATGCTAAAGGCTTTGCCAGAAGAGCTAAATAGTTCGATACTCCTTGGTCCATTTCCCCAAGCTCCGACCAACACAAATTTCTCATTGTGGCGATTAATTACTTCATGAAATGGATTGAAGCCGAGCCCTTATAATCTATTATTGCTTGGAAAGTGGAAGATTTCACATTGAAACCCATAATTTGCAGGTACGGCCTATCATATGTTATTGTGACTAACAATGGCATGCAATTCTCTGATAAAAACTTTAGAGGATTTTGTGAAAGGTTGGGCATCAAGTAGGTTTTTTCTTTTGTGGAGCATCCACAAAGTAATCCCCAAGGAAAGGTGGCAAACAAGGTCATACTCTAACGGATCAAGAAATGCTTGGATCAATCCAAAGGTCACTGGACCAAGGAGTTGCATAGCGTATTGTGGGCCTACCACACCATGCCCCAATCTTCCACAAAAGAGACTCCATTAGGCTAACCTACGGTGGGGATGCAATGCTATTAGTAGAAGTTAGGATCCCAAGTTAGTATAGGAACAATTTGAGGAATGCCTTAATGAATCCAAGCGATGTCTAGACTTGGATATTGTCCCGGAAGACAGAGAACTAGCTTATATAAGGGTGATAGCCACTAAAGAAAAGGTCGCCCGCTAATACAATAA
The DNA here is from genome assembly GCA_031216125.1 of Dalbergia cochinchinensis. Lineage (NCBI taxonomy): Eukaryota > Viridiplantae > Streptophyta > Magnoliopsida > Fabales > Fabaceae > Dalbergia > Dalbergia cochinchinensis. The sequence continues at coordinate 31,463,651 of CM062371.1, forward strand.
GAAGGTCATCCAAAGATAGTTTAAAGAAGGGGACCTTGTCCTTCGACTTGTTGACTGTAATCTGGGTGAAGGAAAGCTCACAGCCAACTAGGACTATCCATTTCGGATTTCAGAAAGCTTAGGTAATAGGGCATATCATCTCTGCAAACTCGAAGGAATAGCAATACCTTGGACATGGAATGCAAAGAAACTTAGAAAGTATTATAGTTAAAGAAGAACCAAGGTGATTTCATTTTATTGTTTATGCTAAGATGATTTGGCTCATTTTATTGGTACATTCTGTATACAAATTAATTCATATATCAATTTAGTCTCATATCCAATTCCAATGATCATGCCCTACTTGTTATTCTTATTAAAGTTGTCAATCTCACAAAGACTGATGTTCACCGGTACAAAGACCAATATTCATCTGCACTAAGATTAGTATTCACCAGCAGCTAAAATTGGTATTCACTGGCACCTAAGACTAGTGTTCACTAGCACCAAAGACCAGCATTCACTAGCACTTTAGACCGATATTCATTGGCATTTAAAACCGGTATTCACTCGTACCCAAGATTGGTACTCATTAGCATCCAAGCCCAATGTTCACTGGCACCAAGGTTGGAATCCGTCAACACCCAAGATCGACTTTTAGGGGCCAAGTCCAATATTTATAAGGCAAACCACAATGCAGTACGTAACAAATGAATGAAATCTTTTTGATATTTGCTCTTCATGATTCACAAGAGGTCTAAAGCTATGAAGTTTCCAAAGCAAAATACAAAAGTTATTGGGGCATCCCCGACCTCCATGATGGACAAATTTTTCCAAAAAACAAAAATGGTTAGTCTCAAAATGACACAGCATAAACCAACATATAGGATTTTACTAAATTTCTTTTCTAGCAATGGTCGGTCATCATTGTCCTGTATAAGGAAGGACACTTCATGCCAGTCAGATTCTACACTACAATATCTCCAGGTAATCATTCTAACTCCGACGCATGAGCCTTATCTTCTAGAGAAAAGTCTTTAGGCGACACCCAGGGGCTGGATAGAGGATTATGGTTCCATTAGAAAGGAAACTTAGGAACCCTGGTGACATCAAAGAACTGCCCCCTCATTTGATCACCATGCTTCACTTCGAAGAACCAGTCCATGTAAGTTCACCTTTTGTAAGATGATTCAAATGCCTCAAGCAGACGCTTACCCCGGGCCCTAGTAAAGGAAATAAGTGATTCCCTGAAAACCTTAGGATTTCTCGCTCTGCAAAAGTAGAAGAGCAATTTTGGGGTGGCTTTGAAACCTAGCAACGAACACAACAATTGGAACTCCTGGAGGAATGCCCACGAGTTGGGATGCAGTTACACAAGCACCATTTAAAAGATGAACAGGACCCTGGTGTATAGCTCGGGGAAAGGACATTCTACCCTAACCAAAGTAAAGACCTTCTTATCCATAAAAAAGTATCTTGTCCTAGATTCCCGATCACTCGGTTGTCCGGTTCACACACAATGAATTCCAATCCTTTGGCCATAATGTTAGGATGTAAGCCCCTTAAATCCTCTTTCAAGGTAAGTGTAGACGTAATTTCCCTGAGTGATTCTGGCAGTTCGCCAGGTGGGAGGACTGAGACCTCTATCGCTTGGCCAGACACAATCTCCACCGCCATAGGTAACCTATAGAGCCCACAGAGGTACCCGATTTCATACCCCATTGGGGAAGAAAGGAAGAACATGAACAAAGGACAACACACACAAATGAAACAAATCCTATTCCATTCCCATTCCAACACAAAAATGAGCAAAAAATAAGATGTCCATACGCATCTAAGCATAACATAATAGCCTTATTGTATTGTACAAACCTCTCATTGTACTACATCAACATACTAAAATAGAAATAGCTAAGGGTCAAATGCAAAGAACACTTGCCTTTTCAAATGGATTGAGGAAAGGCAAATATGGAAACAATGCATATGAACTAGAGAACCTAGAATTTGGTACACTCTAAGCACAGTGGAACTTGACGATAATCAAGAAGAAAAGAAATAAAAATGAGGACTAGAGCAAACACAGAGAAGCAGAACGCGGATGAAAGAGTGAAAATGCTAAACTTGATGTTACTCTCACCTAGGCGGGGATCTTTGGCTTCCTAGCCTTTTAACTCCCCCCATCACCATTGATTCCAAGACACGTGTATGTCACCCTACTGGGTATGGAGTTGCATTGATTAAACAGGACTTCCAAACCAAATGATATGGTGACACATGGCCATGAACTCGAGAATCGTGCAACTGCCAAAGGCTAAAGGAAAATTTAAAATGCCAAATGTTAGGCCGACCAAGGTACCTATAACTTCGACCTGAGGCTTGGAAATAGTGGATCGGTCGGCCTCTCAACTGGTATGATGGATTCTACTTGGATTCGTTACTAGAAACAATCAAGCTTTTCAGCCCTTTGGACTTTGAGGCTGGGAGGCTTGTGGATTGATCGGCCTATAACCAGCCTAGCTGTTGGTCATTAGTCTATTCAGCCCTTCGAACTTCTAGACTAGGGGGCTTATGGATTGACTGGCCTATAGCTGGCCTAGCTATTGGTCACCAGTCTCTTTAGTCCTTCAGACTTCTAGACTAGGGGGCTTGTAGATTGGTAGTTTACCTTCCTTTTTTTCACTCAAAAGTTTCTTTTCAATCCCTTTTTTATTGGATGCCTCATGCACTCTAGACTACCTTATTTTTACTTGATCTTCAAAAACTTGTCTTGGAGACAAAGGTGCAAGAGTGAATTTCTTCTTGTTGTGCACAAGTGAAAACTAATTAGTGTATCCATTACAGATCACCTTGTGGTCAAATTGCCATGGTCTTCCAAGAAGTATGTGTGCAGCCTCCATGGGGACTACATCACAAGTACCTCATCCACATAATCTCCAATAGTGAATGGTCCAAAAACTTGCTTTCTGCCTTCAATTCTCCATTATTACTAAGCCATTGCAACCTATATGGCCTAGGATGCTTGGAAGTGCTCAAATTCAATTTTTCCACCAAAGTTGTGCTGACCACATTGGTGCAGCTCCCTCTATCAATGATCATGCTACATACTTTTCCTTGAACAAGACATCTAGTATGGAAAATGTTTTCCCTTTGTGCATCATCTTCTTCTTTGCTCTGCATATTCAAAATCCTTCTAACAACTAGCAAATCACCATCATGAGGCCTAATTCCCTCACCTTCACTTTCATCCTTTGGTGATGCATCAAACTCCTCCTTGATCTCTACCTAACCATTATCCTTCAAAATCATTGCTCTTTTGTTAGGACATTGAGAAGCAATGTGACCTCTTCCAAGACACTTAAAGTACTTTATGTCTTGGTTCTTTGAAGTGCTTATTGATGGTTGAATTTTCTTTAATTTAGCCTCCTTGGACTAAATTGCAATTGGTTGGTCCTTCTTTGGGTTGTTTCTCCAAGGAATTAAATTGGAACTAGAAGAATTTCTTCTATTTTTCTCTTTAATTGTTGCTCCACTTTGATTGCTTGATGAACCATCTCTTGAAGTTCCACATAGTGATACATCTCCATAACATCAGCTATGTCTTAAATAAGTCCATTGAGAAACTGAGTCATGGTTGCTTTTTGATCCTCCACAATGTTTACTTGAATCATGGCCATCTCCACCTCCTTGAGATACTCATCCATACTCTTGTAACCTTGAGTAAGGCTCTGCAACTTGTTATGGAGTTCCCTATGGAAATATGAAGGCACAAATCTACTTTTTATGATTACCTTCATTTCAGCCTAACTCCTAACTGGTTATTCTCCATTCCTAAATCTATCTTTCTGCAATTGATCCCACCAAACAAGAGTATAATCAATAAATTCAAGGGCAGCAAGCTTAACCTTATTATCTTTAGAATATGCGTGACAACAGAATATTTGCTCTACTCTCATTGCCCATTCCAAATAGGCTTGCAGATCAGACTTCCATTGAAATGGAGGAATTTTGATTTTAATTCCTCTAAGTTCATCATTAGAATTTCTTCTTCGCTTATTGTGCCTAATGTTCCTTCTTCTCTTTGTGTTTTAATCACTTTGTAGGTAGAAAAGCACACGAGAAATGGGAGTTAAATTCTGTATTGCTTCCTTTCTTCTTTTTAGCAACTGAAACTTTAAACAAAAAACTATCAAGCTTTGTGCTTGAAATTTAGTGGAAATTTAGTGTTAGATATTTTAGAAAGTAACTTTCTAAAAAATAGTGTCAATAACAGAAAGGCCAAAAAAATAAACTTTAGACAGATATTAAATAATAATACTAATAGGTAAAGTAAAAGGGATATGGGAAAAGAAGATACTATACAAATATTTTTATACTGGTTTGGCCAGCCTGCTTACATATAGTACTCAACTACCATTGAGTTTAACTAAAACCTTTCTCAACGCAAGAAAGAAACCAGATAGTCTTTACCATAACCTTCCTAAGCTCTAACCTGTGACTAGTAGATAACCCCTACTATACAAACCAAGTAGTTATTCACCAGTCTCTTCAAGTTGAACCGAGTAGCTTTTGACCAGCCTCTCTAAGCTAAACTGTGACTAGTAGACAACCTCTACTGTCACAAACAAAGTAGTTATTCACCAGTCTTTCGAAGCTGAATTGAGTAGTATTGTAGTAGCCTTTCCAAGCTAAACCATGACCAACAAGAACACCTTACTATCGCATTGCAAGTAGTTTTACCTTAGTCTCTCCAAGCTATCTCACACCGATCACTACTGGATTGAGGTTACAGAAGGTTTGTGTTTGGGTTTGCAACTTAAATTAACCTATACTTAAGTTTCCTTAAGATATACAATGAATGACCTGGATTAACTTGAATGACTTCTTTCTAATGATTCTTCCTTGAAAGAATGTATAAACTAATTAGGGACGTAGAAAGAAGATTTTCACAGACACTGAAATTGATTACAAGTTGTAATGAACTTTACAAGAAGATGAAGAAAATTTTCACAGAGTTTTTACACTTGTGTAGTGTTTTGTCATATGTATTTGAAAGCACAACATCTCTATTTATAAATGGTCTTCCCTTATAGACGTTGCCCTTGATCAGTTCTCCAAGTGACATTTGTTGATCATTTGGTTGTGTCTTGGAAATGCAGTCTAGAAAATTAGCTTGTTTGTTTGTTAAAGCTGTTATAGATTTAAGGTTTCTGATGTCCCTTTAAAAACTACTTTTTACTTTCTAAATATGGTTTCTGAACTCTTCCTTCTAGAAGCTAGGGTAGTTGATCAAGTTAGCAAGAGAGATGACACGCTAGTTTGTAACTAGGTTTGACCTTAAATTTGAATTTCAAATTTCCTTTATTTTCTTGTAGAGTGTACTGGTTCACTATCAAGTGAGCTTTCTAAAGTGCAGTATCAGTTCCTTGATATGTCTTTAATCTTCTGGTCTTCAATTTGAGCTTGTTGATGATAAATTGATCATGATCATGATGATTGAATATTGTAGAACACATTGGATTCAGAATTTGATTGATATCTTCATTCTAAGCTTACTTTCTAAAGCCCAGTGTTACTTTCTGAAGATCCTAGCCTTGGTTTCTTGTTCACAATATGATTCTTCTTCAATTTGTTAAGCATATATACATACTTTGCATGATATAGAATTCACTTCTATTAGGTTCCTATCTCTTTACACGAGATATAACATGTTTGCACATGTAAAGTGAATTTATTTCCAATTCAAGATGTATTATGTAATTCGAAAAGACTGGTTTGCTATCTCAAGAAACTCAAGTGAAAATATTAGTCATTCTTGAAAATATTTTCCTTAAATTGGTTTGTTGTCATTCAAAACACATTATCTTGAAGCTTTCTGAAGGGTTCTGGAGCTAATAATCTTCCCTTTTTTGATGATGACAAACCAGTTTGAAGAAAATCTTTGAAGAGATATTGAAAGAAATATTACAAAGAATGTAGCGTGATAATCAATATTCTTTCAATACATGATGTAATTTTTAGGAAGTGCTTTTCTTAAGGCATGATATGACTAAGCTTGAAAACATTTTATAGCCTTAAATGTCTTGAATTAGAGCTATTTTGATTTTTCATGAGGTTTCTGAAGTTACACATATTACTTTTTGAGAAGTATCAAAGTACTATAAAAAGGAATGTGATCAATTAAGCTTTTTGATACAAAGACAGCTTGATTTCTTGATAAAAGAGATCTTATCTGAAAATAAACAAGCATAAAACAAGTAACACTTGTGACATTTTCTCTTGATGAGATTTCTTATACAGCACAATTTATCCGCACTTATTTTTGAAATAGATGCTCATGTAAAAGCAAAGTTATTAGAGCATGTATGAACAACTGATACATATGTAGTTTCTGACACTCATAGAAACCTTAATTTGATATCATCAGCATAGGCGACAAGCAGTTTCTGAAGCTCAACAAGGACCAATCCCGAATAAATCAAAGCAAAAGCAATTTTGAGCTTGTATTATGAATTAGGAAACTTTTCTCATAAGTATCAGAGTGTGTGATTACAAAGGCCTTAAAAAACAGCTTTCACATAGGCTCACGCATGTATTAGAGCATTAACATAGCATGTATTAGAGCATTAACATAGCATGTATCAGAGCATTAAGCACAATATGTTCCATAGCTTGAGCATATAGAAGGAAGCATTGATGTAATGAGTTATCAGATCAAGCAAGTAAAAGACCACTCATTCATCAGCATAGTATGCCTGATTAGCTAAGTAGGATATATATATATATATATCAATGAGCAAGCACACACTAAAAGAGTATCGAAGTAGAAAGGAAATATTAGAACTGTTGAAATAAAACTAAAATAATACTTGAGTAACAAAAAAAATATGCTGAAAAAAAAAACTCTAAGTGGCAACCCCTCAGCATAGGCTCCCCCTGAGTTCTGCAGCACTGGATTTTCTTCATTTCATTTCTTTTCTTTTCTTCTTCCCTTTTTGATATTAGCAAAAATGAGGTGTGCTGGAAACCAGGAATGCCATCATTAGCCTCGGTGTCTAACTTCATGAAGAGTTTCCAACAGCAGTGCTTCATGTCTTCGTGATTGAGCCTCTAACTGATCCAGCCGATTGTTGATGAAGTACTGTCCACGCAGTAGTAATTGAACCTCTACATAGTTTGGCTGCACTGCTGGTGCAGGTTAGCTTGATGATGGAACATTGCCCTACCAAACATGGATCAAGTATAGTTAAAGTGGGAGGAGAAGTAGGTTCTTTAATGGGAGCAGGACTTAAGTTTGTAGCTAGAGGTAAGTTAGTCTCAGGGACTGTACTTTTCTTTTCATGTTCTGAGGATTCTGACTCAGACTCTGAAGACTCAGATGAAGACAAAGGTTCTAGCATGTGAGAGTCTGAAGGTTCAGAGGTAAAGAAAGATCTTTGTTCTTTCTCATCTGGTTCTTGTCCTAGCCGGCGTCGTCTTCCACCTCCATATGTCACAGTTAATCCTTGTCATGACTTGGAAAAATCAGATGTTTCCTCAGATTCTTTAGTGTCCTTTGAGCTATTTTCAATCTTTATCACTATTTTTTTTCTTTTTATTTCTCTCTCTTCTACATCCTTGGCAGCATTTTCAATAGTTGCATCTCTTATTCTTAGACTTCATCTTATGACCCAAGTGTGGCGGCACCTGTTAGTTTCCTTAGGGTTTTGAAGTTGTTGAAAGAGTACACAGTACTTTCCATATACTCATACCACTCATTTACCAATAGGTAATCTTGGTCAGCAAAATCCCATAAGGAACAATGACATTTATCCTCTTCTCTGGAGAGATTGCACTCAGCATGTAGTTAAAGATTAGTTTAGGTAAGTTTACCTTTCTTTTTGCCAGCAGACAATAGAGCAACATGCTGTCCATTCCTACCAACAAGTGTGTGCTTCCCAATCTTGGGAGGAGAGCGACCTAAATGAGGGTGAAGACTTAGCATGCCTGGAGTTCAGCATAACAATAGTTATCTCACTAGGTTGGTGTTTAGGGGAGTCCATGAGACATCTGGAGACCTCTTCTATTGAGATTCCAAGAGTCGTGAACCAATCCTCATCTGACCAACATATGAGTTCTTCATTAAAAGCATAGATGATGTTTGAGAGGTCGGCTATGCTCAGCTCAATGCAAAAGTCTCTGATGTAAGATGTCAGCACAGGTTCAGATACTTGCATCAGTTGAGAATAGAAGGCAGTGGTCATTCCAGTAAAAACCTTGTAACACCTTAATATTTAACCTAACATGCCTAGGACGTATTAAAATTAATTATTAGCCATTACTCTTTTGTTCTAGTTCTTAATTTTAACTATAAGAAAATACTTGGTGAAAATACAGGTAAATTTTTTTTTTGAAATAAGAGATGAAAACGTGAGCCGCGCATAAGCTAAATACTACATCGTTTGATTCGTAAACGATAAAAAAGGCCATACATGCTTTGAATAACAACCATCATATCGAATACATAATTAAGGTTCAACCATAAATCAAGTTAGATAGTAGTAATAAGTACAGTAATCTGAAATACATAAAAACGTAAAGTGCATAGATCAGAAACCCTTGCCTACCCTAGTGCATCTAAAGTAGATAACCCCTAATACAAAAGAAGGCTATCCTATGCCAGACATATGCTCGAGTACCATCACGACAGCTGCCAACTCCTACTCCTGCCCGCCCTAAGAGGGAGAAATATACCCAACCCACTAAGCCAGTTCAGCTGGAATGGCCAAACGGTGAGTGGGCTTTGCATGGGCTCCTCGACGAGGTGCCATCCTCACATGTCCTCCACAGATCGGCTCTGCCATCACGGCCTCGCTGCCCTCACCAAAGTCCATCGGCACGGTGGGTGAAGAGCCCTCAGAGGGTACCTGGGTAGCGGAGACCAAGGATAGATCTATCTCCGAAAAAGCCAAGTGGCCGGCTGAGTATGGTGAGTCCGCTCCTCATGGGGACATGCACACTCGAAGACAAGGTCATCGCCAAAAAGGGAAGCAGGAGATAACTAGAAACTAGAAACTGGGTATGCGAAGGGGCGGTCCATGAACACAAAAAGGTGAATGGCACAACGACCCACAAAGTGATACAACCTATGGGCGGCGGCGTAGTGCATCTCCCAGGTGGGTGCGTTAATGTAGATCACAAACATCGCTATCGACTTCTGAAGATGCGACAGAAAGAAAAGATAGAGGAAGTGAGAAACTTGATAAAGAATCTCAGTAGGGTGTCCTTCTGTCCTAGTGTCATCATCTACGTCCTTAGGAACCTCGGGTTTCATTATAAAATAGTGAGCATGCATAGGGTTCAATTTTTAAGTTATAAAATATCATTTACCAAGGCCCATTCATTTTAATATGCATCTTAAATGTTATGAATGCATCAAGCCTCATCATGAAATGCATGTCAATGCAAGGTGCAACATACTATATACAAACATAAATGATGCTCTTGAAACATAGTGAACATTGTAACGCCCTAATTTTTCCCATATGCAAATGACCAAAATGCCCCTGAGGCCATGTTTACTGAGAGAATGAGGATAACCAGCCCCGACCATCCTCAAAGGGTTGTTTTAGTATTGAACGGGGATTATATGTGATTACATATGTTATATGTGTTAATAGAATAGAAGAATCTCATTTTGAGTTCCTGCGTGTAAAATTATCAAAACACCTCTATGTCCAATTGACACGGAATTAATTCCCAACTGGACCTGGACCTTGCCCGGGAGTTGGAAATGCCATTTTTAAGGGATGTCTAACGTTTGTTTAAACCCGGGTGACCCCAGGAAGTTTTTATGAAAAATTATTGTTTTGCCCCTAATTAAGGGCATAACGAGTTTAATTACATAATTAATGAAACCTAAGCAATATTAGGCTCTAATCGAAGATTAATTTATTTTTATAATTAATCTAGAGTCAAAATAATTAATTGAGGCTAATTAGGGCCTAAGATTGTTAAAAGAAACTGAAAACCCTTTTCTTAATTCAAGAATTAGTGTTATGTCAATTTGGAATAGTATTTTCTCTATTCAATCCTTAAATCATGGGAATGGTCATGTGATGAAATTTCTTATTAATAAACATGGATTTGCACTAATTGTGCAAGAATACTCTTTAATCTTGTCTTGAGCCACCTTAATTGCTCACTTTCTCACCTAAACACTTAATTACAACTCCTAATCCATGACCTAACCAAATCAACTTCTAAACATACTCAAAAACTAACATTAAAATGAGATTTTCTCCTCCCCATTCCTCCTTGATATGGCCCGCCACTCCCCCTCTATTTTCATCCATCACATGTTGAAATTCAATTAAAATATATACTCAAAGAACCATACATTGAGCCATACTTAGTCATACCCTAAACCATGCCTACACCATACACCATGAAAAGAGATATTTTCTCTTCCTTTCCCTCCTAAAGGCTGCCAGCACTTCTCCCCCTCATGCCCCTATGTGTTTCTTTTTTCTATAAATACGTATCAAAGGAATGCTTGCAAGAGCCTTTGAGCATTCTTGCAACCTCAAGCTTTCTTCCTTTGATTTCCAAGAATCCTTCTCTTCTTCTTCTTCTTCTTCTTCATTCTTCAAGAACCACCACCCTTCACTACTCCTCAACCCCAAACCACCATACAACCACCATAGATCTTCCTCTCAACACTTAACCTCTCCATTTCCAAGATCAAAAACCAAAGACAAACCTTTCTTGCTTCTTTTCTTTCCTTGGCCGAAATCACCTTGAAGCTTCAAGGAAGATTTGTTCTTCTCATCTCATTTAGCTCTTTTCTTTGCAAGAAAAATACCTTTGGTAGGGAGTTATTTTCAAGTTAGTCATTCTTTTCTTTTGTATTACTCTTGGGTTGAGATGTTATAATGTTGGTTTTCTCCTTCTCCTTCTCATTTTTGGTTTCTTACTTTCCTTTCTCTTCATTTTCGGCCTTGATGGCCTTGTTCTTGAAAAACCATGGCTTGATGATGAGGATCTTGGATGTTGGTTGCAAAGCCATCATTTACTTGACCTCTAAAGCTTGAAAGTTCCAATTTTAAGAGTTTTTGCAAATAAAGATGTCACTTGGTTTTCTTTGATAAGTTTTACTTGAGTAAAAATAAAATGATATGGTTATGTTGTCACCTAATTAACTTAAGTTCAAGACTTATCCCATTCAACCTTGAAGTTGATCGGTGTTCTAGAGTAATTACTCTAGATAGGAGTCTTGAACATAAAACTAAAAAGGAATAATTGGACATTCTTTCACTTTACAAACCTTGGAGTTGATTGGTGTTTTAGAGTTATCACTCTAAATAGGGGTCTTGAGCCTAGAACCTAAAGAAATAATAAAAGGAAATGCATTCATGTTTATGTTTCAAGTCCTTACATTTCATATTTACATTCAAGCCTTGCACCTCATATTTATTTCCAAGTTGTCACCTAAAGCTTGAAGATAAGAAATAAACTTGTATTCCATGTTTATATTTGCTGTCTAGCATGCTTATATTTCAAGCCATCACCTAAACTTAAAGATTAAAAATGAACTTGCATTCTCATATTTAATTTTGAGCCTTGCATATCATATTTATATTCCCATTGCCATCATCTTATTATACCAAGATTAAAATAAAACTTGCATTTGCATATTTAAGTTTATGCCATTACCTAAATAATCTAGTGCTCAAGACTTGCTCTTTTCAACTTACATGGGGATTTTGGTCCATGAAATATCTATCTTTATAAATGAGATTTGGTTCTTTAAGAAAATAAGGAATGATACATTATTGTCTTGAAAAATGAAGTTTGTGTCTTACAACTTTTCCTCGAAATATAAGCTTGTTCTTAAAGTGTTAAAGTTTAGTCCACATAACCAAAGATCACTTGGGCTTTTGGCCTTTGCTACTAAACTAAGGGCATTATTTATGTTTTTATGAGGGTGTAGTTAATTATAAGTGTATCTCTTGATCTAGAATTAATTTAAAGAAAGACTAGTTACTAAAAATGCCTATTTTGTATTCTTACATGCTCTTAGGAAATTAAATTTTAGTTTTTGTTCCAAACTTTCCAGATTTGTTGTATGTTGTATGGAATGTGTTTAACATGAGAAAATTGTCATTACTAGACCCTGAATTTTTGTGACTGTACTAAATGATTAAAATGCCCCTAAGGTAATTTTTATGCAAGAATCAAGGAACGGTCGGACCCGGTCACTACCAGAAAGTAGGGCCTCATTCTTCTCACTTCCATGCTAAAAAAACAAAATTCCCATGATTTCCTTTGATTTTTGTTGTTTCTTGTTCTTGATTTCTATTAACACTTGTCTATTTTTATTACCATAGAAAACATTAGAGTCTTGGCTTGATTTTTTGGATATGTTTTCAATAACACTTTTAATTATGATCCTTTATTTGCTTGAATCTTTCTTGGTTGATTTACTATTTTTAATAATTCCAAAAAGAAACTGTCATACTAATACTTAGTTTCTTGAAACATCCGAAATTTATTATTTTAGTTACCATGTTTAATCTATGATTTTTTAGTTAAATTTTTATAGGATGTAAATAGTACCTTGAAATACGTTCCTATATATTGTCAGAATTTTTCAAGAACACTTACTATCATTAATCAAATTAAGAAAAGGAAACAAACTTATGAAATACTATCCCCGAACATCTAATCTATTTTTAATATATTATCCTCCTAAATCTGAAAATACTTAATATTTTTAATAATCTAGTAAATATACTGCCTTGGTGTTGTTTAAAGGAAAAGTATGGAGACAACATATCCTGGGCATATGCATAGTTAATTGGTGTATGTGGCCCATAAAGCATTGTCATGCATGTTCATATGATTGTTATAGGGATACAATATTAAATTTTTAATGGTGAAGAATAGATGGTCATAATATACATTTCTTTCTTCCACACTTGTCCTCCACAGTTCTTTCTTTCACACTTGTTGTAGTCATATATGAACATATGACTTGTCCTCCACACTTGTCATTCTATCATACTACTCAAATTTTGTAACATTTCTCTCCATCCCCTACATTCCCCTCTCCTTGTAAAGATGGGCAAGATTCCATCCTACTAAGACCATGAAACGAGGATGATGGGAAAGATTAAAGGATGGGGCAAATTGTTCCTGTCCTATTACTAACTTCACCTTAAAAAGAAATAGAAGAGTCGTCTGTTTTGCAGAGACTCAGAGAGAAGTTAAAGCAAGAATCATAGAACCTGAGAGATTTGGGAAATCAAAACAAAAAAAAAAAGGAGAATAACACCGTGTGGTATCTTTTCTTGACCCTGATATCTGAGTTTTACTTTATCTATAATTAGAGCACAAATCATACACATGCACACACCATAAACCATTCCTCAGTATCAAACATATGCTCATAGCTAACTCCATCCTCAATAAACAAAAACCAATCTCAAAGCCATAATAAATACATTCAAAACCTGATTATTCACAGTCAAACCAACCACAATTTTCACTCAGGCAGATACTGTTTGCACATATCCATAAACCAAAAAAAAAAAAGATACAGCTAGTGAGAACTAGACCATGTATAGCCAAATGTTCAAACAGTCCATATACATACCAAAAACACATATGTAAATATATAAAAATGCATGAAAGACAAGAAGAAGAGATGGCGGCTTTCTTCACGGTGGTCACACCACCACCACCTTCTTCCCCTCCTATCCTTGCTCCGCTCATCTTCAGCACCACTAGTATCCCCATTCTAGCCCATTTCATGGTTTTACCACCTACTTCATAGCATCAAACATAAAACAACAGAGATCATACCAATTACATCAAATACGAAAATCTATAATAAGACACAACCATGCAAGATCAAATCCAAAATTTTCAAAACAAAAAGATCAAGGATTAAAAGAAGGAAACCGAACCTGAAATGAAGGAGGCCGCGACGCTGCCTCTACCGCCGCCAAACTGGCAGCCGCAGTCTCACCTTTTATGGCCATAAATCACCCATCGCCGCCATATCATCACGGCTTCCTCGCTGCTCCTCTTTCTCTCTCCCTCAATCTCGCCTCCGCGGCCCCTGTCTCTCTCCACTGGCCCTCAATTTCATATGCACCTCTCAACCACCAGCCACCGCCATCATCATTATGAACCAGGAAGAAATGTAATGCCCCGATTTTTCTGTCTGAGAGAAAATGACTAAAATACCCATGAGGTCATTTTCTGCCCAGAATTCAAGGATAGTCGGTCTGGCAGTCCTCGAAGGGTCAACTCAATGTTTGAAGGGGATTAGATGATCCTTGAGTGATTTCGGAAACAAAAATCGTGTTTTCTACTGTTTCAGGTCAAAATGACCAAATACCCTTACAGCTTTTTTACCCGAGTAAAGGTGCCGTTCGAGCCCGAAAGTTTTCCCGAAGATTTAAAATGACGTTTTCATGTGTTTAAAAGTATCTGTTTAAGTCCCGGTGGTCCCGGGCAGTTTTTATGCAAAATTATGATTTTGCCCCTGGAATAGTGGTTTTAAAGTTAATAACGTAATTAAGCAAATCTAAGCAATATTAGGCTCTAATCGAAGGTTAATTAATTTCCATAATTAACCTAGAGCCAAAATGATTTATTGAAGTTAATTAGAACCTAAGATTGCTTAGATTAAACTTAAACCCCTTTTAACTCAAGTCTCCTAGACATAGAATCTTGAATAGCATTTTCACTATTCACTCTCCATACTTCAAGAAGCCTAGGATGTGATTGAGTAGGGTTTGACCCCACTAATGGGCAAGAATGCTCACTAATCATGCCTTAAATAGCCTTAATTACCTATCCTTTCACTCACACACTTCACTACAAACTCCTAATCTTAAGACTAATCAAAGATACACCTAAACACACCACTAGCCCACAATTAATGAAACAATTTCCTCCCCTTGGATTCCCAAAAGTGGCGCCACCTCACCCCTCTATGTGTCACAAATTTGTTTATTCCAACACTCAAAGTGACATGTTAGTCTATACCTCCAACCATGCCTAGTCTTACCTATGAATGACTACATGTAAGAGATATTTTCCCCCCTTCCTCCTCTCAAATTGCGCCACCTAGCCTCCTCTCCTTACTCCTCTCATGTTTCATTTTCTTTATAAATAGACACCCAAGGAGCTTGCTAGAACCTTTGCTCATTTCTCTTGTATCCCCCCAAGTACTTTTTTTCTCTCAAGCTTCAAGGAGTTCTTCTTCTTCTTCCTCTTCAAGAGCAAGTCCTCTCTCAATCAAGGAAAACATATCCAAGGTAGGGAGTTTATGTTGAGAATGCCTTCTCTTCTTTTGTTTAGCTTTTGGTTTGGAATAATAAAGTTTGGTTCTTCTTTCCTTCTCTTTTCTCTTCTTTTTCGGTTCTTGCTCTTCTTCTTTCTTCTCTTGGATTTCGGCCATGATGGCCTACATTGGAAGGAACTATGGCTTGATGATGAGGATCTTGGGGTTGGTTGAGGAACCACTACCTAGTGACCTCTAGAGCTTGAAGGTTTCACTCCTTTAAATGGTTTTATCTAGAAAAGAAAATATGATGTTTTTAAAAGAGTTTAAATGGTGGACTTGAGCCTAGGACTCAAAAGATAATAAATGGTTTGCACCCATATTTTTACCTTTGAGCTTTGCATCCATATTTATTTTTCAAGTTCTTGCATATCACGTTTATTTTCAAGCTATCACCTAAACTTAAAGATAAGAAGTAAACTTGCATTTCATATTTATGTTTCTTGTCTACCATGTTTACTTTTCAAGTCATCACCTAAGAACTCAAAGATTAAAACAAGAGTTTCATATCACCTAATTAATCTCAAAGCCTTTCTATTTTGGCCTTAAAATCGATTGTTGCTGGGTCTAGAGCACTAAAATAAAGAAATGAACTTGCATTCCATATTTACATTTTTGCCTAACACATTTATATTTCAAGTCATTGCATCTCATGTCTATATTTGAGCTTTGCACATCACATTTACGTTATCATTTCATAATATCAAGATTAAAACAAAGCTTGCATTTGCACATTTATGATTATGTCATCACCTAAATGTTTAAAGGCTCAAGGTTTACTCTTTTTTATCCCAAATCCATGGGCAAGTGCCTTTTTAAAAAATGTTTTGATTTCAAAGGAAAAGATAAAAAGAGGTCTAAAAGGGTTGTGAAAAGGAAGGAATAACTCAGATGTGTTTTGAACTTGGTTTTTCATATTTTAAGGTACTGGTAATCGATTACACAGCCCATGTAATCGATTACCAGAGAAGCTTTGATGCCCTCGAATATGAACTCTTGCCCTAAGTAATCGATTACAACATAATGTAATCGATTACACATTCTGGACCTTAGTAATCGATTACCATATCATGTAATCGATTACGCAGGTATTCTTGGGGCCTAGAAAGGATATTTTTGAAAGAAGCAATCGATTACAAGACTCATGTAATCGATTACCAGAGTCCTCAACTTTCATATCTTAAAATCTCGAAGCTATGTAATCGATCACAAAACTCATGTAATCGATTACCAGAACCCAAAAGTTTACAAATAAGATATTTCTCTGATTGAGTGACATGAGGCCATGATCTTTTATTGCTTGAATTTATAATTCGGTATGGCATGAGTTTATGCTCTTATATAACATGGATATATGATCTTACGTTTTAGATTCCAAGCATGATTAAGTTAAATAGCTATTGCCATTATTTACTTTACGATGATTTAAATTCCTTGATTCAAGTATGATGTGAGGATGCATATGATAAAGAGAATATATTTTTATGACTTGATGATTTATGATGGAATATACGTACTCTATGAATTCTTGTGGCATAAAGTAAGTTTGAAGGAAATTCGGTGTATGCCGTTACGCTGCTGAATTTCCCATCAAACTTGAGGACTTGAGAAAAGTTTGTGAAAACTCCTGGGTGACACCGGTTCGGCCGAGCACCCCCAGGGAAGGTTCTGGGTGACACCGGTTCAGCCGAGCACCCCAGGAACAAAACCGTGAGGGTATTGACATAGAGCTTGCCAAAGTGGACAAATAACTGATGTACTAGTTACCAATAATTGCGTTTCGAAGAAGGAAGTATTCCTTATGCCCCTTACCTACACTTTGGGAGTCAGGATTTATTTATTATGATATGCTTATCGGTAAGGGATAAATAAGAACTAGTGATGACTAGTTAGGTATGAGCTCATAACCTAGAGATGTGACACGTTCTGGGTGACACCGGTTCAGTCGAGCACCCCCAGAATGAATGTCCTTTTAGGGTGACCCCTAGTTGAAGAGCAGGATGACCAATGTCATGAAGTTGAGAAAAGAGAAAGTTCCACAAGAAAAGTTATATGCCTTTATGCCACTTATGTGATATTTCTCGATGTTATGTTTTATTCCTTTCTTGCATAATGTATGACCATGCATCCATACCTTACTATGTTGCATTCATGACATGAAGACTCATTCTAAAATGAACAGACCTTGGATAATTATGTTTAGAAACTAATAATGAATCACATGCATGTACACCTTTTTATAATAAACCCAAGGTTCCTGAGGATGCGAACAATGTCACTTAGGTGGGATATTCCCTACTGAGACTCTTTAGTAAGATTCTCACCACCTTTTTCCTTCCGTCGCATCTTCAGATCCCGATGGCGACCTTCGTGTTGTTTATTGATACCCCTACCTGGGAGGTGCATTTCGACCCGGAGCACCGGTCGTATCATTTTGAGGGTAGCTGCACATTCCGAGTGTTTATGTTTTTGGG
Organism: Dalbergia cochinchinensis; assembly: GCA_031216125.1. Taxonomy (NCBI): domain Eukaryota; kingdom Viridiplantae; phylum Streptophyta; class Magnoliopsida; order Fabales; family Fabaceae; genus Dalbergia; species Dalbergia cochinchinensis. The sequence goes on from CM062371.1 coordinate 31,481,438, forward strand.
ATGCCCCTTTACACACCCTGTACATAGCTATCGTTTCTCTCCGATTTCACCGTTTGGTGATGACATGGTCTTTGAGCGTGCGCGGATGCATAATGAGAGGGTACTCCGCACGTGTACATAGCATCGGATCTGCCCCCTGTGATTTCCCAGACTATGTCCCCCGTTCGAGGCACTCAGAGACTGACCCATTGGAGGATCCACCCACCCATCTGTACTCCGAAAGTTCTGCCCCTACTCCCCCACTGAGGGTAGAGGGTAGTGAGGAAACGATTACACAGCCAAGGCTGGCTCGAAGGCAGTCCATGCGCCCTCGTCGAGGAGCTCACGTCCAGCTGCAATGAGTGCCCACTCCGGATGTGCTTCGTCCTTGGATCGGCTATGTCCCACCCTATCTGGACTACCAGCAGTAAAGGTGCTCAAGGAGTGATAGTGTACACACCACATATAGATTAGGATAGCCTTCTTTTGCTCTGAAGGTTATCCATTTTAGGTGCATTGGGGTGTGGGCATTTTCCCTTTATGCTTTCCATGTATTTCTATCTCAGTTGTATTTGCTTGTTGTATTGAACTCTTTCCGCCTTTCATAGGTGGATAGTTTATTATGAAAATATAATATTATTATGTTGGTGTGCATATGATTGTTTACTACTATGAGTTATTGATGTCCTTATCTTGTGCCTTCTTTTATACGTGATCCGCTTTACGTTTACGCTCGTTTATGACAGGCGTGGCTCTTAGTTTGTAATTATGCATCAAAAAGAAAAATTTACTCGTATTTTTCGCTAAGTATTTTAATGAAAAGTTTAAAGAATGAGACTAAAAGAGTAATAGACTAATGATTAACCTAAATATGTTCTAGGAGTATTGGGTTAAAAATTAGGATGTTACAAGAAAAACATCTCCTAGCTCCACTACCACTGGTGTGAGCTCGTTACGCTTCCGCCGGCAGCGGCCTTGAGCCCCCCCTCACGGCGCCACACCCCTTATCGTGCTGTCGCGCAGCCACGTCCCCCAGGTGCAGATCTGCCATGCTCCTATATCTCCGTCGCGTGGCCTCCTCTCATACTATGCCGCCCTTCCTCATGGTAGTGGCAGTGCGCAAGTGCCCTTCCCTCCTCCGCCTCCATTTCTTAGCTTTTCAAACTCTCATACACGCACTCTCTCTCTCTCTCTCATGCATTCCCTCTCTAACTCTCAGCCTTTCATTCTGTCTTAGTGAATGTGGGTGAGCATGGCTGTGTGTGATTGTGAATTTGTGAGAGAGTGCATGCGGGTGTGTGTGGGTGAGAGAGTGAGAGATCAGTGTGAGTGTGGCTTCGTTCCCCTTTTTCCCTCTTTTGCACACTTTGCAGAAACCCATACCCTTGCTTTATTATATGACTAATAGGATATGTAGAATATTGTTATTTTATTACATTGGCTGCTTTTATTGAATTTTTATTTGGTCTCTTTTTACAAACTTTTGACTCCACTAGTGTTTGTCCACTTCACGTTGAGCTCTAGAGATCTCAAGAAAATCCATGTGTCCTTACTTTTGTTTTTTTTTTAAATAATAATAATGAAAAAAGAGTCAAGATGCTTAAAGCACATGCATGGTTCTCTATTGTTGCCTTTTGTCATTTTTTACTTTTAGGAACTTTAGTGTTTGTTAAAAAAAAAAAGAAATGAAAGAATGACGAGTGAGGACCTTACTGCCAAAGCAAGATAGAAAAGTGGCATGGATCGAGGAAGAAGTCCCATAGAGTTCCTTGAAGGAGAAAACTTTCCTTAGAAACCACCCCTAAAAGAAGGTTAAGATGAGCACAAGAGTCGAGATGTTAAGTCTTGGGTTCCATGACCTCTTCCAATTCATGAAAAAGCATCAAATCAGTTTGTCTATCGAATGGTCTTGTTCCCATATCTGTCAAACTTTTCACGATATCTTTCATGCATCTCAGTTAGGAAATGTGACTTTATCCCCAATCATGTCTTAAGCTATGACAAGCACCATTGAGGGAGGAATTGAATCCTCAAAATTGTAATTCATACATGGAAATATCGCACAACTAAGGAAGTCAAAAATAGCAAAAACGGAGATAACGACATGGAGTAAAATAAATACAGAAGAAGTTACAAGGTAAATTAGAGCCAGTGATGCGATAACGGAGCCTACTTTATTTGTAGCTAATGAATTTCAAGGGCCAAATTCTTTTCAAGGAGGGGAGTAATGTAACGCCTTGAATTTTTGTGACTGTACAAAATGACTAAAATGCCCCTAGGGTCATTTTTGCGCTAGAATCAAGGAACGGTCGGACCCAATCACTACTCGAAAGTAAGGCCTCTTTCTTTTCACCTCCATGCTAAAAAAAAAAAATTTCCCACGATTTCCTTTGATTTTTGTTGTTTCTTGTTCTTGATTTTTATTAACACTTGTCTATTTTTATTACCATAGAAAACATTAGAGTCTTGGCTTGATTTTTTGGATATGTTTTTAATAACGCTTTTAATTATGATCCTTTATTTTCTTGAATCTTTCTTGGTTGATTTACTATTTTTAATAATTCCAAAAAGAAACTGTCATGCTAATGACTTAGTTTCTTGAAACATCTAAAATTTATTATTTTAGTTACCATGTTTAATCTATGATTTTTGAGTTAAATTTTTATAAGATGTAAATAGTACCTTGAAAAACGTTCCTATATATTGTCAAAATTTTTCAAGAACATTTACTATCATTAATCGAATTAAGAAAAGGAAACAAACTTGTGAAATACTATCCTAGAACATCTAATCTGTTTTTAATATATTATCCTCCTAAATCTGAAAATATTTAATATTTTTAATAATCTAGTAAATATACTGCCTTGGTGTTGTTTAAAGGAAAAGTATGGAGACAACATATCTTGGGCATATGCATAGTTAATTGGTGTATGTGGCCCATAAATCATTGTCATGCACGTTCATATGATTGTTACAGGGATACAATATTAAATTTTTAATGGTGAAGAACAGATGGTCATAATGTACATTTCTTTCTTCTACACTTGTCCTCTATAGTTCTTTCTTTCACACTTGTTGCAATCATATATGAACATATGACTTGTCCTCCACACTTGTCATTCTATCATACTACTCAAATTTTGTAACATTTCTCTCTATCCCCTGTACTCCCCTTTCCCTGTAAAGATGGGCAAGATTCCATCTTGTTAAGACCATGAAACGAGGATGATGGGAAAGATTGAAGGATGGGGCAAATTGTTCATGTCCTATTACTAACTTCACCGTAAAAAGAAATAGAAGAGTCATCTGTTTTGTAGAGACTCAGAGTAAAGTTGAAGCAAGAATCATAGAGCCTGAGAGATTTGGGAAATCAAAACAAAAAAAAAGGAGAATAACACCATGTGGTATCTTTTCTTGATCCTGATATCTGAGTTTTACTTTCATCCATAATTAGACACAAATCATACACATGCACACACCATAAACCATTCCTCAGCATCAAACATATCCTCGTAGCTAACTCCATCCTCAATAACAATCTCAAAGCCGCAATAAATACATTCAAAACCCCAATCATTCACAGTCAAACCAACCACAATTTTCACTCAGGCAGATACAGTTTGCACATATCCATAAACCTTAAAAAAAAAAAGATACAGTTAGTGAGAACTAGATCATTTATAGCCAAATGTCCAAACAGTCCATATACATACCCAAAACACATATGTAAATATATAAAAATGTGTGAAAGACAAGAGGAAGAGATGGCGGCTATCTTCACGGCAGTTACACCACTGCCACCCTCTTCCCCTCCTATCCTTGCTTCACTCATCTTCAGAACCACTAGCATCTTCCATTCCAGCCCATTTTGTGGACCACCTACTTCACAGTATCAAACACAAAACAATAGAGATCATACCAATTACATCACATACAAAAAGCCACAATAAGACACAACCATGCAATATCAAATCCAAAATTTTCAAAACAAAAAGATCAAGGATTAAAAGAAGGAAACCGAACCTGAAATGAATGAGGCCGTGACGCTGCCTCTACCGCTGCCAAACCGGCCGCCGCGATCTCACCCTTTGTGGCTGTAAATCGCCCATCGCCGCCCCCATCATCATGGCTTCCTCGCTGCTTCTCTTTCTCTCTCCTTCAATCTCGCCTCCACGGTCCTCGTCTCTCTCTGCCAGCCCTCAATTTTATATGCCCCTCTCAACCACCAGCCACCACCATCATTATTATGAACTAGGAAGAAAAACATCTCCCGACTCTGTTGCTAGTAGTGCAAGCTTGTTAAGCTTCCAACAGCAGCGGCCTTGCACCCCCTTCCTTCATGGCCACACACCCTTCATCGCACCGCTGCACAGCCACGTCGCCACGGGCACAGATCTGCCATGCGTCTATATCTTCGTCGCGTGGCCTCCTCTCCACTGTGCCGGCCTTCCTTGTGGTGGTGGCAGTGCACAAGTGCCCTTCCCTCCTCCGCCTCTATTTCTTAGCTTCTCAAACTTTCACTCACTCACTCTCTCTCTTTCTCGTGCATTCCCTTTCTAACTCTCAGACTTTCATTCTGTCTTAGTGAATGTGGGTGAGCATGCGTGTGTGTGATTGTGAATTTTTTTTTGAGAGAGTACACGAGGGTGTGTTTGGGTAAAAAAGTGAGAGATCAGTGTGAGTGTGAGTGTAGGTTCGTTCCCCTTTTCCCTCTTTTGCACACTTTATAGAAACCCATACCCTTGCTTTATTATATGACTAATAGGATATGTAGAATATTGTTTTTTTTATTACATTGGCTGCTTTTATTGAATTTTTATTTGGTCTCTTTTTACAAACTTTTGACTCCACTAGTGTCTCTCCACTTCGTGTTGAGCTCTAGAGATCTCAAGAAAATCCATGTGTCCTTACTTTTGTTTTTTTTAAATAATAGTAGTAAAAAATAGAGTCAAGATGCTTAAAGCACATGCACGACTCTCTATTGTTGAAAAAAGAAATGAACAAAAAAAATGAAACTCACATCTCAAACGTTCCAGACTTCTCTGTATCTTTAGTTGTGATTATATTATTTTATGGGTGGAATTGATCGTAATGTAGTGTAGGTTTGTTTGGGCTTGTGAAGACTATATTGCATGTGCTTGGGCTTGTGAGAACTTTTATTATTTGTATCTTATCATTTTATGTGTTATCATTTTACGTGTTGAATGTGCCTTAATTAGTTACTAAACTATATTGTTTAGGCCATCTCACAAAAATAAAAATAATAATAAATAAAAACAAATCAAGAAAGATAAAAATACTTGAATGTTTGTTTAATTTTTAGGCTCAATTCAACTTTTAATGATTTTCATTATTTCTCAATTTATTCCATACTTATCTGGTCCTTTGATTAATCTTGTATTGTTGTATATAATGTGTATTTAATTGTGGTAGCAACGTTGTTGTACTATGTTAGCATATTTTAATTGTAGCATTCTATTTTCCTGTTAGGCATATACTTATGTATTCTAGACTATGCATATTAATCTAACATTATTTCATGTAATTATGTGTAAATCTTATGATTAGCAAGGTCATAATGAACTTTCAAAACAAATAGCATGTGATTATTAATAAATATTAAATGCTGATGTAAATTCCTTTATGTTGATGCTTAATATTTTTTGGTTAATAGTCTGATGTTCTTGATTCTTTCTCAAAGAAAATAAAATCAATCAACTAATAAATAATTATTGAGAACGACGTGGCTTTGAGTTCCTCATTGTACCAGGGAATACGTCGGTGTAGTTAACAACTATCAAGCCAAAATTAATTTTTCCTAAAATTAATCTCTCCTTTTATTATTGTTATTATTATTATTTGATTCTTCTTTCCTTAATTTTATTTTATTTTCATTTCTTTGGAGAATGAATTATTATGATGTTGAGTAGTAAGACAAGTATATGTTAAGTAATGATCTTTAATATATTGAATAGTTCCTATTGAGCATGGCATATGCATTAGCTGAGTCCGGTCCTCGAATTCCGGCATACTGGGTAGGAGCATGTTATTGTTATAAGCTGTTGACTGAGGACATGCTTGTTTCATGATTATATGCTCATGTTTGCATCTCTACATGATATGCCAAGATTAAAGGTGACATGAGACACATGAAAATGATCCTCTAAACTCCCCGAATTAAAGGTTATGAGAGAAGATCCAAATAGGAAGTGATCCTTTAGACTCCCCGAATTAAAGGTTATGAAAGGTGATCCTAATGCCCTCTATCATGTACCTTAAGAGTCGGGAATCTAACTTATCAAAAAGGATAAGATTACACTAGTGAAGACTAGTGAGGTATGAGCTCATGACCTAGAACTCTTGAGAAAAGAGAGAATATAGGCGGCCCCCAAGGAAAAGATAATAAGAAGTTTAAGTCACCTATAAGAATGATGATCATGATTTTATGTTCTTTATATCATATGCATTATTTTATAAATTCTATGATATTTTGTATATGATATTAACGTATATTTATGATTAGTATGCTGCATTCATAATATCAAGATTCATGCTAAAAGATACGGGTCTTGGCTAATGGTATTTAGAGCTTAATAAATGAACCTTATATATATGTCCACTATTTTCATAATGAAACCCAAGGTTCCTAGGGACGATAACGATGACACTTGTGTTAGAGTCAGGAAGCCCTATTAAGATTCTTGTATAAGTTTCTCATCCCCCTTCTTTTTCGTGTCGTCTTCAAACAAGGATGATGGTGTAGTTCGTGATTTTCTTTGAGACATGGATGAGGAAGCTACGTTATAAACAAGAGATTTAATGGAGATAGTTTTCCTTTGGATTATTACTTTTAGAGTGATCACATCCCATTTATCAGTTTGTATTCTATTGATGGATATGTATTGATGTCCTTTTTGTTTAGAGGACGTCACTAATATGATAGAAATCTGATGTAATAATATTGTTTGTGTCATGTTATCGTTTATATATATATTGTGATGTTGTAAGTTTCTGTGACTTGTCTTTATCCTTTCTTATTTATAGGTAAGGCAAACAGCGTTAGTTACTTAGCATGCGTGGCTCACATTTTAGTATTTAAGTTTCTTTAAACAAAAATTTACCTGTATTTTTACTAAAGTAATTTTCAAAAGCTTAAGTTAATGACTGGAACAAAAGAGTAATAACTAATAATTAATTTAAGTGTGTCCTAGGTGTATCGGGTTAAATGTTAGGGTGTTACAAAAATGATGTTTAACACTTAGTAAATATATAGGGAACACTCAAAATTGGTATAGGAATTAATTCTAGCATCGTAGAAAAAGTCGGTAATGAGAAAGGGTAAAAAACATAACTTCTAGAATACCGAAATAGTTCATTTCTTTTCCGTTTCAAATCTATCCAAATTCACTTAAGAGATGTTCTTGAGGCTAATAATTAGTGATAATCATTGGAATTGATCCCCTAGATATGTAAAAGAATAAATGTGAAAGATAGGTCTACCTGATTTAGAGGTTTTACCAATTAAGAAATTAAAAAAAAAGCTTGTCGTTTGAGATGTTAAGATTGATGTATTGGTTATGTTTACATGAAGCAAGGATTGTTATGGCATGTTATGATTACATGTGAAATGTTTAAGATGCATATGTTGAAGTAATATGAAAGCATGTGATGATTATGTGAAATGTTTGTATTCTTGCATCTTGGTATAACATGCTAATGTTAAGATGACATAAAACATATAGAAATGATCCTCTAGACTCTCAGAATTAAAGTTTATGAGAGGTGATCCAATGAGGAAATGATCCTTTGGACTCTCCGAATTAAAGGTTATGAAAGGTGATCCTAGCCTCCTATCCCGTACTTAAAGGTCGGGTGTTAACTTATCTTAAGGGTAAGAGTATGCTAGTGATGACTAGTGAAATATGAGCTTATAACCTAGAACTCTCAAAAGGCGAGAGAAATAGGGTGGCCCCAAATGAGAAAAAGAAAATAGCCTAAGTCACCTAAAAGATAAATTGTAGAGATTCATGTTATGTTCATCATGTTTCAAGAACATCATTATGTTTGTATATAGTATGTGCACCTTGCATTGACATGCATTTCATGATAAGATATGATGCATTCATAACATTTAAGAAGCATATTAAAATGAATGGGCCTCGACAAATGACATTTTAGAACTTAAAAATTGAACCTTATGCATGATCACTATTTTATAATAAAACCCGAGGTTCTTGAGGACGTAGATGATGACACCCTATTGAGATTCTTTAGAAAGTTTCTCACTCCCTCTATCTTTTCTTTCCATCGCGTCTTCAGAGGTTGATGGCAACATTTGTGATCTACATTGACACGCCCACTTGGGAGATGCACTACGACGTCGCCCATTGGTCATATCACTTCATAGGTCATTGTGCCATTCGCCTTTTTGTATACATGGACCACCCCTTTGCACACCAAGTTTGCAGCTTCCAATTCCCTCTTGCTTCCCCCTTTGGTGACGACTTCGTCTTCGAGCATGCGTGCCCTCATGAGGAGTGGACTAGCTGCACTCCGCCGACCTCCTCTACCATCCGCGACTTCCTAGAGTATGTGCCCCGTTCCCCTACGGACCATTCAGAGACAGACCCTTTCGAGGACTCCGTTACCCAGGTACCCTCCGAGGGTTCTTCTCCTACCGTGCCTATGGATTTTGGCGAGGGTAGCAAGGCCACAGTTACATAGTTGATACATGGAGGATGAATGAAGATGACTCCCCATCGTGGAGCCCATAGCCGACCTACGCACCACTTGGCCACTCTGGCCGAGCTGGCACAGTGGGTTGGATATGTCCCTCCTTCTTGGGGTGGGCAGCAGTAGCAGCCGATAGCTATCGTTTGGTGCTCGAGCATATGACTGGCATAGGGTAGCCCCTTTTTTGTTTTAAGGGTTATCTACTTTAGATATACTAGGGTAGGCGAAGGTTTATGGTTTGTGTGCTTTATGTTTTTATGTATTTTAGATGATTGTACCTAATACTACTATTAAACTTGATGTATGGTTGAACCTTTTATATATATAGATATATATATGATGACTATTATGTTATGATTTGTGATTTTACTTATGATGTGGATGTTTCCTTAATACTATTTTTCAAAATCAAAAGATGGAGTATTCATCTTATGTGCTGCTCACGTTTTCATCTCTTATTTCAAAACAAAAATTTTACCTATATTTTAACTAAATATTTTCTAAAACTTAGTAGCAAGAACTGAAACAAAAGAGTAATGGCTAATAATTAATTTGAATACGTCCTAGGCATGTTAGGTTAAATATTAGGATGTTACAAAAATAACATGAATATCTTCAATTTATCTTTTAGGTGACTTAGGCTATTTTCTTTTTCTCATTTGGGGCCGCCTTATTTCTCTCGCCTTTTGAGAGTTCTAGGTTATGAGCTCATACCTCACTAGTCGTCACTAGCATATTCTTATCTTTAAGATAAGCTAACACCCGACTTTTAAGTACAGGATAGGGGGCTAGGATCACCTTCATAACCTTTAATTCAGGAAATCCAAAGGATCACTTCCTTATTGGATCACCTCTCATAACCTTTAATTCAGGGACTTGAAAGGATTATTTCCATATGTTTTATGTAACCTTGGCATTAGTATGTTATATTAAGATGCAAGAACACAAACATATTATATAATGTCACATGCTTTCATATTACTTCAACTCATGCATCTTAAACATTCCACGTATAATCATAACATGCCACAACTATTCTTATAACTAGTAACCAAGTATGCAAACATAATCATCACGTAGATCCTTAAATACATTATTAAATCATAACATCTCATAAAGCAAGCACATTCTTTATCTCTTAATTAATTAAACCCCTCAATCGGGTAAACTCAACTTTTGTATTTATTCTTTTATGCATCTAAGGGATCAATTACAATGACTTCCACTAATTATCAACCTCAAGAACATTATTAAGTAAATCTGGACAAGTTTGAACAGAAACAAAACATAAGTAAATTTCGGCATTCTAAGAGTTATGTTTTTTACCATTTCTCATTATTGACTTTTCCTATGATGCTATAATTAATTCCTAAACCAATTATGAGTGATTCATACACATTTAAGCAACCTTAAACAGCATATAACAGGTCTTCAATAGTTAGAACAGAATCCAAAATATAACATTCCAAAAGCATGTAAAATTGCAAGAATAAGCATTTCTAGTAACTAGTCTTTCTGAAAAGTTAATTCTAAGTCATGGAACATTCTCAAAGGCTATTTATCTCTTAGAAGTATAAGCAAATACTCTAGGGTCAGTAGCAAAATTAGAGAGCTCAATAAAAGGATTTTGGGTATGTAAATCATATACTAACACTTTGAGAATCAACATATTTCTCTAGGGGAAATCATAAGACACAAACTTTGAACCCTCAAGATAATAATACTCCAAACCTTAAAACTTCATTCCTTTGAAAACAAAACCATTTTATAAATATAAATGCCCATAGAACCCAAATTCCCATGCAAGTTGAAAGAGGTAAGTCTTGAGCTCTAGATTATTTAGGTGATGGCGTAAATTTAAATATGCAAATGCAAGCCTCATTTTAATCTTGGTATTATAAGGTGATGGCAATGGAAATATAAATATGATATGCAAAGCTTGAATATAAATATGAAAATGCAAACTCATTTTTAATCTTTAAAGTTTAGGTGATGGCTCAAAATAAATATGCTAGACAAGAAATATAAATATAAGATGCAAGTTCATTTTCTTATCTTCAAGCTTTAGGTGATAACTTGGAAATAAATATAAAGTGCAAGACTTGAATGTAAACATGAAATGCAAAGACTTGAAATATAAACATGAATGCATTTCCTTTTATTATTTCTTTAGATTCTAGCCTTAGGACTCCTATTTAGAGTGATAACTCTAAAACACTGATCAACATCAAGGTTTGCAACGTGAAAGAATGTCCAATTATCCCTTTTTAGTTTTATGCTCAAGACTCCTATCTAGAGTAATTTCTCTAGAACACCGATCAACTTTAAGGATTGAAAGGGGTAGGTCTTGAACTTAAGTTAATTAGGTGGCAACATAACCATATCATTTTTTTTTTGCTCAAGTAAGACTTATCAAAGAAAAACAGGTGATACCTTCATTTGTAACAACTCTTAGAAGTGAAACCTTTAAGCTTTAGAGGTCAAGTAAATGATGATTAGAAAATCAACACCCAAGATTCTCATCATCAAGCCATGGTTTTTCCATTAACAAGGCCATCAAGGCCGAAAATGAAAAGAAAGAAAAAGGCAGGTAAGAAACCAAAAATGAGAAGGAGAAGGAGAAAACCAACATTATAACATCTCAATCCAAGAGTGATACAACAGAAAAGAATGACAAACTTCAAAACAACTCCCTACCAAAGGTATTTTTCTTTAAAAGGAGAAGAGCTTGGTCTTGGAAATGAGATGAGAAGAACAAATCTTCCTAGGAGCTTCAAGGCGATTTCAGCCAAGGAAAGAAAAGAAGGAAGAAAGGTTTATCTTTGGTTTTTGATCTTGGAAATGGAGAGGTTAAGTGTTTAAAGGAAGATCTATAGTGGTTGTATGGTAGTTTGGGGTTGAGGAGTGTTGGAGGTTGGTGGCTCTTTGAGGAGTTAAAAAGAAAAAGAAGAAGTGTAACACCCTGATTTTTCTATCTCAGCAAAAATGACCAAAATGCCCCTGAAGTCATTTTCCACTTGGAATTAGAGGATAGCCGACCCGGCAATCCTCGAAGGGTGAAATCGATGTTCGAAGGGGATTGTATATGAATGAATGTTAAGAGAGCAGAAAAATTTCTTTTCTGAGCTTTCGAGTCAGAATGACCAAAATACCCTACAGCGTTTTTACGCGGGTATAAATGCCGTTTGAGCCTGGAATGTCCCAAAGGTTTAAAATGGTGTTTTTATGAGTCTGGGCATATCTGTTTAATTCCCGGTGGTCCAGGGCAATTTTTATACAAAATTATGATTTTGCCCCTAGAATAATGATTTTGAGCTTAACAACATAATTAAGCAAACCTAAGCAATATTAGGCTCTAATAGAAGATTAATTAATTTCCATAATTAATCTAGAGTCAAAATGATTTATTAAAATTAACTAGAACCTAAAATTGCTTATATTAAACCTAAACCTCTTTTAAAACTCAAGACTCCAAGTCATGGAAGCTTGAATAGTGTTTTCACTATTCCAATCCCATGATTTAAGTAACCAAGGATGTGATTGATAATCTTGATTGAATATGGTTTGACTCCACTAATGGACAAGAATGCTCATTAATCATGCCTTAAATAGCCTTATTTACTCATCCTTTCACTCAAACACTTAACTACAAACTCCTAATCTTAAGCCTAATCAAAGATACACGTAAACACATCACTAAACCACAATTAAATGAGACATTTTCCTTCCCCTGGATTCCCCAAGAATGGCGCCACCTCATCCCTTATGCATCACAAGTTTGTTCACTCAAACTTTCAAAGAAGCATGCCACACCACACCTAGCCCATACTTACAATCTTACCTTGAAATGACATAACCAAGAGATATTTTTCTCTCCCTCCTTTCCCTCCAAAAAGTGGCGCCACTCCCCCTCCATTCTCACCCCCTCATGTTTCATTTCCTCTATAAATAGGCACCAAGGGAGTTTGCAAGAACCTTTGCTCATTTCTCTTCCACCTCCCAAAGACTTTTTTTCTTTCAACTTCAAGGAGTTCTCCTTCTTCTTCTTCTTCTTCTCCAATCTGCCAAGGGTAATCCCTCTCACTCAATCAAGAAGCACATCCAAGGTAGGGAGTTATGTTGAGAATGTCATTCTTTGTCTTTGTTTAGCTTGTGGTTTGAAATGACAAAGTGTTGATTCTTCTTTCCCCTTCTTTCCCTTTTCTTTTTCGGTTTTTGAAGTTCCTTTTTCCTTCTCTTGATTTTCAGCCATAATGGCCTACATTGGAAGGAACCATAGCTTGACGATGAGAATCTTGGGTGTTGGTTGAAAAACCACCACTTAGTGACCTCTAAAGCTTGAAGGTTTCACTCTTTTAAATTGTTTTAGCAAGAAAAGAATGTGTAGTGTTTTCAAAAGAGTTTAACTGGTGAATTTGAGCCTAGGACTCTAGAAGACAATTAATGGGTTGCATCCATATTTACTTTTCAAGTTCTTGCATTGCATATTTACTTTTGAGTTTTACGTATCATGTTTATTTCCAAGCTATCACTTAAAGTTCGAAGATAAAAAATGAAAGGGCATTTCATATTTATGTTTCTCGTCTAGCACGTTTACTTTTCAAGACATCACCTAAGAACTCAAAGATTAAAACAAGAGTTGCACATCACCTAAATAATCTCGAAGCTTACCTATTTCAACCTTAAAGTCGATTGTTGTGGAGCCTAGAGCACTAAAATAAAGAAATGAACTTGCATTTCATATTTACATTTCTTTGCTTAGCATGTTTATATTTCAAGTTTTCGCATCCCATGTTTTATATTTGAGCCTTGCACATCATATTTATGTTTCCTCATCACCTTATGATATCAAGATTAAAATGAAGCTTGCATTTGCACATTTACAATTTTGTTATCACCTAAATGTCTAAAGCTCAAGATCTACCCTTTTTAATGCCACATAGTGACTTCAAATCCATGGGCAAGTACCTTTTACAAAAATGCTTTGATTTCAAAGGAAACGATGAAAAGAGGTTTAAAATGGTTGTGAGAAGGAAGGAATGACCTATATGTGTTTTAAACTTGGTTTTTCGTATTTTGGAAGGTGCTAGTAATCGATTACACAACTCGGATATGAACTTTTGCCCTGAGTAGTCAATTACAATATAATGTAATCGATTACACATTCTGGACAGTAGTAATCGATTACTGTCTTGTGTAATCGATTACTCAAATGTTCTTGGGGCCCAAGTTTGATGTAATCAATTACAGAGCCCATGTAATCGATTACCAGAGCCCCTAACCTTTCTATTTTTGAAAACCCGAAGCTGTGTAATCGATTACAAGGCTCATGTAATCGATTATTAGAGCCCTCAAACTTTTATGTGTTGAAAACTCGAAGCCGTGTAATCGATTACAAGGCTCATGTAATTGATTGCCATAACCCAAAGTTACAAATAAGATATTTCCCTACTCGCATGATATGAAACTATTATCCTATATTGCTTGAATTTATGGTTTGGTATAGCATAAGTCTATGCTTTTATACAACATGAATATATGACCCCATATGACATGAACATATGATCTTATGTTTTAAACTCCAAACCATGAGCAAGTTAAATAGCTACTGCCCTTGTTTACTTTATGGTGATTTTAATTCATTGATTCAAGTATGATGTGTTGATGCATGTGTTAAGGAGAACATGTTTATATTACTTGATGGTTTATGTTGGATATGGATTTATGATTGAATGTACATACTCTATGAATTCTTGTGGCATAAAGCAAGTTTGAAGGTATACCGCCGTTATGCTGCCGAATTTCCATCAAACTTGAGGACTTGGAAAAAGTTTTTGAAAACTCTTGGGTGACACTGGTTTGGCCGAGCACCCCCAGGATAGATGTGATATGTTCTGTATGACACCGGTTTGGCCATGCACCCCCAGAACAGATGTGACATGTACTGAGACACGTTTTGGGTGACACCGGTTCGGCCGAGCACCCCCAGGAACAAAACCATTAGGGTATTGACATTGAGCTTGCCAAAGCGGACAAATAACTGAGTACTAGTTACTAGTAATTGTGTTTCAAAGAAGGAAATATTCCTATGGACTCCCCGAATTAAAGGTTATGATAGGTAATCCTTATGCCCCCTAACTCGTACTCTAGAAGTCGAGATTTATTATGTTACGCTTATCGAGAGGGATAAGTAAGAACTAGTGACAACTAGTTAGGTATAAGCTCATAACCTAGAGATATTTTTAGGGTGGCCCCCATGATGTAAAGTATAAAGTTTAATGTCACAGAGTTAAGAAAAGAGAAAGTTTCATGAGAAAAGTTATGTGCCACTTTATGCCACTTACAGGATATTGCTTGATAATGTACTCTATTATCTTCTTGCATAAAGTATTGCCATGTGTTAGATGATTTGATATGTTGCATACTTGACATTAAGATTCATTCTAAAATGAACGGACCTTGGATAATTATGTTTAAAACCTAATAATGAACCATATGCATGCACACCTTTTTATAATAAATCCAAGGTTCCTGAGGATATGGACGATGACACTTAGATAGGAGATTCCCTACTGAGATTCTTTAGTAAAGATTCTCACTCCCTTCCTTTTTCGTCGTATCTTCAGACTCCGATGATGACATTTGTGGTTTTCATTGACACAGCCCCACCTGGGAGGTTCATTTCGACCCGGAGCACCAATCATACCATTTTAAGGGGAGTCGCACCGTTCGAGTTTTTATGTTTTTGGGATGCCCTTTCGCACATTCTGTACATAGTTACCGTTTTTCTCCGACCTCATCCTTTGGTGATGACATGGTCTTTGAGCGTGCGCAGATGCACAATGAGAGAATACTCCGTACATATACTACCGCATCTACCATTCGCGACTTCCCAGATTATGGTCCTCACTCTAGGCACTCAGAGACGGACCCGTCAGAAGATTCGCCTACCCACATCTATTCTGAGAGTTCTGCCCCCACTCCCCCTCTGGGGTAGATGGTAGTGAGGAGACGGTTACACAGTTGAGGTTGGCACGGAGGCCGGCCATGCGGCCCCGATGTGGCGCTCATGCTCAGGCATCCCGTATGCCCACTCCCGACGAGCTTCGTTCGTGGATCGGCTATGTCCCACCCTATCCGGACTACCAGCAGTAGGACTCTTGGGGATCGTTGGTGCACACACACTAGCACTAGTTTAGGGTAACCTTCTTTTGTTCTAGAAGCTATCCATCTTAGGTGCACTAAGGTAGATATGGTTTCCATTGTATTTTTCTTTCTGATGTATTCGCAGTTCCTATCTGTATTTTATGTTTGTTTTGAACTCAACTCGCCTTTCATGGGTGGGTAGTTTATTATCCTCATGTACTAACTACTATGTCATGCTAATGGATGACTATTATTATGATGACTACATGGTGTTTCTTTTGTATGCTCCCTTTTATATGTGTTATGCTTTACGAGGTTGACCTTATACATTATGCGCGGCTCTTACTTTGCTTTTATGTTTCAAAAAAAAATTTACCCGTATTTTCCGCTAAGTATTTTAAAGAAAGCTTAAAAGAATGAGACTAAAAGAGTAATAGACTAATGGTTAACCTAAATACATTCTGTAACGCCCCAATTTTCTGTCTAAGAGAAAAATAACCAAAATGCCCCTAAGGTCATTTTCTGCCAGGAATTCGAGGATAGCTAGCCCGGCAGTCCTCGAAAGGTCAACTCAATGTTTGAAGGGGATTAGATGGTCCTTGAGTGATTTCGAAAATGAAAATATTATTTTTTGCAATTTTGGGTCAAAATGACCAAAATATCCCTTTACACGGGTAAAGACGTCATTCGAGTCCAAAACTTTCCCCAAGGGTTTAAAACGATGTTGTCATGTGTTTAAAAGTATCTGTTTAAGTCCCAGTGGTCCCAAACAGTTTTGTTCAAAATTACGATTTTGCCCTTAGAATAGTGTTTCTGAGCTTAATGACGTAATTAAACAAACCTAAGCAATATTAGGCTCTAATCGAAGGTTAATTAATTTTCATAATTAATCTAGAGTCAAAATAATTTATTAAGGTTAATTAGAACCTAAAATTGCTTAGATTAAATCTAAATCCCTTTTAAAACTCAAGATTCCTAGTCTTGGAATCTTGAATAGTGTTTTCTCTCTCCAATCTCCAATCTCCAAGTTATTGAGGTTTGATTTCATTAATTTAGTAAAACTACCTCCTAAATCTAGTCTTACAAGTCTCTAATTAACCATTACCTCACCTAAACACTTACTTAGCAATTCCTAATCCTAAGCCTAATCAAAGCTACACCTAAACACACATCCTAACCTACCATTAAGGAACAACTTGTTGCCTAAGTTCTTCTAGAAAGGTATGGCCACCCATACCACACCATGCCTAGAACCATACCTTAGACCATACCTAGCCATACTTCACCATGCTTTAGGCCATACCTAGCCATACTTCACCATGCTTTAGGCCATACCTCACTATACTTTGAACCATGCCTTTGAATGACCATTTGAAGAAGATATTTTCCTTCCTTTCCTTCCTCAAAATTCGGCCACCACTCCCTCCTTGCACCTTTGGTTTTGTTTTTCTATAAATACACATGTAAATGAACTTGTGACCTTTAGTTCATTTGCTAGCTTTGAGTTTCAAGAGTTGTCTTGGTTTCTTTCTTTCTTTCTTTCTTTCAAAAGAACTCAAGAGTTCTTTCTTCCTCTCATCTTCTTCATCCTTTCCACCACCACACTACCACCATTAAATCTTCCTTAAAACACTTAGCCATATTATTCTCAAGATCAAGCTCAAGAAACACAACTTCCTTTCTTTTTCCTTTCTTCTTGGCTGAAGCTTCATCAAGCTTTAGGGAGGATTTTTCTTTCATTCTCCTCTCAAGACCAAGCCTTGTTCATCCTCCAAGAGACATACCTTTGGTAGGGATTTTATTTTAAATGTTTCTTTCATTAAAAGTTCTTATTTAGTCATTAATTTGATGGTTTCTCTTGAATCTTTTAGAACTTCTTCTCTTCCCCCTATTTCATTTTCAGCCAAGGGCCTTTGGTGAGCTTGGAAATGAGAGCTTGACGATGGGGATTGCATGATGATATTCATCACTTGAGCAACCCCTAAAGCTTGATCTTAGTTCTTGAGGAAAAGGTGTTTTTAGTTTCTTTCCTTTTTATCTTGAAAAACTTAACTTTGATATTGTTCTAAAATGAGTGTATGAACTCAATGATGAGAACACATGATGTTGGTGTTAATACATCATCAAGATCATGGTCTCTAGAGTTTCAAAATGATTCTTTTTCTTGCTCATAGTTTCGGCCCCTTTTCTTTTCTTTTCTTCAAATTTTCGGCCATATTTGTTATTAATACACATGATAGCTTGATGATGAGAGTTTCTAGATGATGACTATGTATTCATCACAATGAGACCTCTAGACCTTGAGTTTTAATAAAAATGTTATTTATGACTTTGCTTCAAGAAAAGATACTTTGTGTTCTAAGAACCTTGAGGTTCACTTTAGCTTGTTGTGATAAGTTTGGATTGAGGTTTAAGTCCCTCTAAAGTCTTGGATGAGCTCTAATAAGAGATAAAATGAACTTGCACTCATGTTTATCTTCAAGCTTTTGCAGTTGCATATTTACTTTTGAGCTTTGCATTCATATTTACCTCCTAAGCTATCACTTAAAGTTAAAGATAAGGAACAAAGTGCATTTCATATTTAAGTTTCTTGTCTAGCATTTTACCTTTCAAGTCATCACTTAAGAACTTAAAGATTTAAAATGAGAGCTTACATATCGCCTAATTAATCTCAAAGCCTTTCTATTTTGGCCTTAAAGTTCTATTGTTGCTGGGCCTAGAGCACTAAAATAAAGAATTAAACTTGCATATTTATTTTCAAGTCTTGCATATTTATTTCCAAGTCTTGCATATTTACTTTCAAGTCATGCATATTTACTTTCAAGTCTTGCATATTTACTTGCACTGAGGAACAGAAGGTGATCTTTGCTGCCTACATGCTGGAGGCGGATGCGGAGTTTTGGTGGACTGGCACGCGAAGACTGCTAGAGGCAGCAGAAACCTTGATCAATTGGGAATTGTTGAAGGCCTACTTCTATGAGAAGTACTTCCCAGAATCGGTGAGGAATGCTAAAGACATAGAGTTCATGAAGCTGACCCAAGGAGAGATGAGCATTGCACAATACACCGCGAAGTTTGAGGAGCTAATCAAATTTTCGAGGGTTTTCCAAGGGAATCCCGACGAAGTATGGAAAAGTGTCAAGTATGAAGCCGGGCTAAAGGCAGAACTTAATGTCGCTGTTGCACACTTGGAGATTAGGGACTTCCCTACCCTAGTCAACAAGTGTCGCATTCTTGAGGAAGGCCACAAGAAGCTGAGGGTATCGAGAGCCGAGAATTTCACCAAGAAGCTGGCACCACAAGCCCCAAGGTTCAAGCCGCAGCACAAACATCAGTCTGGGACATACTTCAATCCGCAGTACAACCAGCGGGTCAAGCTGCAGTTCGAGCCACCTTCTAGACCACCGGTCAAACCACAAGGCCCCGAGGATAACTTTCAACATGAAAGATCATATGGCCCAAAGGAGGAGGCATCTCAAGATAACCCCATCATCATTTGCCCAAAGTGTGGGAAGAACCATGGCGACCGCCCTTGTTTAGCTGGACAAAGAGTGTGCTTTAGGTGCGGCAAGCCTGGGCACATGATTAAGGATTGCAATGTAAAGCACCCACAACTGAATGCCACTTTCAGACCCCAACGCCAAGGACGAGTATTCACAATCAATGTTGGAGATACCTCTCATTCTGACGCTCAAAGTGAGGATGCGATATATGGTAAGAATTTTTGGTTGTAGAAGCCTCGTAAGCCCTCTATACATGTATGAATTTCGAGGACGAAATTCTTTTTAAGGAGGGGAGTAATGTAACGCCCCGATTTTCTGTCTGAGTGGAAAATGACCGAATTGCCCCTGAGGTCATTTTCGGCCCGGAATTCGAGGATGGCCGACTCGGCAGTCCTCGAAGGGCCAACTCAATGTTTGAAGGGGATTGAATGGCCTTTGAATGCTTCCGGATCGAAAATCTCGTTTTTTGAGTTTTCGGGTCAAAATGACCAAAACACCCCTGTGGCGTTTTACCCTTTTGCAAGTGCCGGATGAACCCGAAACCTCTCCAGATGGGTTTAAAAGATGTTTTTATGTTTTCTGTGGTCTCAGTTTTGGTCCCGGAGGTCCCGGGCAAATTAAGTGCAAAATTACGGTTTTGCCCGTAGTTTCGTATGTTTACACCTAATCACACGGTTAAGCGAAACCTAAGCAATATTAGGCTCTAATCGAAGGTTAATTAATTTCCATAATTAATCTAAGGACAAAATAATTTAATAAGAATGATTAGAACCTAAAATTGCTTAGATAAACTTAAAACCCTATCTTTAAATTCAAGGACTTTGAGTGTAGGAATCAATGAATAGTGTGCAAATAGTGCACAAATAGTGTTTTCTCTCTCTTTCCTTAAATCATGGGATTGTGATACACATTGTTTATTCACAAATGAGTTTTAAATTCTCTAATGATGTAAGAGCACTCCTAACCTTGTCATAAAATTCCTAATACACATGCTTTTAGTTACCTAAACTTAAGCTTAATTACTCCTAACCTTGTACCTAAACTAACCTACACTTAATCCTATCATTAACACCCAATTACATGGAAGATTTTTCCTCTCTCCTTGCTGCCCAAATCTGACCGAAAATCATCCCCTATTTTCATGAATTATTTCATTTCAAACTTAAAGGAAAATCACCTCAAATCACCTTACTTGTCATGCCTTGTCATAATTTCAATCAAGCTTACTTTTCCAAATGAATAACCAAGTAAAATAAATCATTCTCTTCAATTATTTGTGGCTGAAAAACTTCCAGCCATGTTGGTCTTCTAGAAGCCTAATTTCATCCACAATTTAAAGAAAAGATCACTCAAAAACCCATGCTTGAAGCCATACCTTGTGTCATGAGCTCCATGCTTCAAACCATGCTTGTATGACACCATCAAAGAGATATTTTCTCTTTCTTACCATCAGCCATGCTTTCCATTCTCTCACCTATCACTTTGTTTTTCTATAAATAGTGAGCTTGTGTTAGCATTGGATGCACATTGAGCATTTGCTAAAGCTTAGAGTAGTCTTGCTAGTTTCTTTCTTTCTCTCTAGTCCCAAAGAGTTCCTTTCTTTTTCATCTTCATCTTTTTTTATCTCTTTACTTCATCATCATCATCTCATAACCTTCACACATCACCCCATAACCTTGAATCACCATCAAACCTCTCAAATATTTCATCTCAAACACAACCTCACCTCAAACACAACTCTAACCTCCTTATCTCCCCTTGGCCGAAAACATCAAGCCTTTTGGAGGAGCTTATCATCTTGTTTTCTTCTCTCAAAGTTCAAGCTCTTTGTCTTCACTCTAGGTAGGAGTGTTTCTTTGCATCTCATTTCCATGAAAAATGAGTTTTTCTCTAGCTACCTCTTGGAATTTCATTTTAAAACTCTCTTGGTTTCCTTCTTGAGTTTTTGGCCTTCATGACCTTTAAACTCATACATGATGGCTTGATGATGGGGACCCCTAGATGATGACTATGTGTTCATCATAATGAGACCCCTAAAGCTTGAGTTTTCTTTAGTTTTTATTATTATGCTATGAAGTTCACTAAAGTTTTCAACTTAAGAAAATAAGAATGATTTCAAAAAGGAATATGGATTACTTTCTCTTGGCCTCATGATTTCGGCCATAATTCCCTTTCTTGAAAATATGGAGATTTCTTTTAGTTCCATTCTCTTGACTTGATGGGACTATGTTGGGGTTGTGAATATTGGTTCTTTAAAGTCTTGGACGAGCTCTAGTTATTAAACCAAAATGAACTTGCATTCATATTTAGTTTATGCCTTGCATAGCATGATTTATTTTTATGTCATCACTAATGCTCTAAGACTAAAAAAATGAACTTGCATATTCATATTTAATTTCCAAGCATTGCATTTCACGTTTATTATTCAAGTCATCACTTAAAATCCAAGATAATAACAAGTTGCATCTCATATTTATTTTGAGCTATTTACTTTTCAAGTTCTCACTTTATTTCCCTAATGAACAATAAAAATGAAGTGCATGACATGTTTATGTTTTGTCATCACCTAAAGCTCTAGAGCTCAAAGATTTGTCCGAAGGTCTCAAATGAGAGTTAGACATGGAAAGCATTCTCTTAGAATGCCCACTTCGGCTATGTGAGATGAATGAACTTAGGATAAGTTTCATTTGATCACAAATGCCTATAAGCTATGCTTTATTATTTTTCTAAGTCTATGTGGATTCAAGGAACATATAGAACTAAGTTTTATGAATTTAGGACCTCTTGAAATAAATTCAACTTAGCTACTGCCCTTATAAATATCTTGATGATTTTGGATGTTAAAAATGTTTACAAAAGAGTTTTGAAGGTTTTAAAAAGGTTCCAAGAGAAACTAGTATCCTATGTGCTTTAAAAAGTATGTTTTATGCCTTTGTATGGAGAGTGTTGTTTTGGTTCCGCCTTGCTATGTTTGGCCACTGTATGAGCTGTTTTAATGATGATAACATGCTTATGTTTAAGTATGATCAATGGAAAAACTCATAAGTAAAAGATAAGAAAGGTTAGAAACTAGAAAAGAATTAATTTGAGAGTTCTAGATCCCTTAATGTTAGAATTTTCTGGATTCTGTCCAGCAAGGTTTAGTAATGATAATCATGGTTCTAAATTAGTTTAAATGTGTAGAAATGACTCATAATTGGTTTAGGACTTGATCTTGGTGCCTTAGGAGCAAACCGAACTTAGAAAGGGTCATTGTCGTGACTCCTAGGTACCCGTAAAGTTGAAATTATGAATTCTGCACCTTTGAGATTGAGAGATATTCTTGACCATAGTATGAAGAGAGATATACTTAGTCATAACCTCCTAAGTACCCGAGAGGTTAGCTTTGAATGATTCATAACTTAGACTGTGAGTTAAAGACCATAGCAGTCAATGCATAAGACATTAAGAATATGAGAATGATATTTATATGATACTAAGGTATGTTAAGATGTTTTACGATGACGCATATGTTATGTGAAGGATGATGACGTTATTCATATGAGGAATTCATGAGGATATATGTTTTATTACGAGAATAACTTGAGCATGTGATCTCTGATGAGAGTGTATAGTATTATTGATGTGTTGATGTTCCCGCCATGAATGCGTTATGTAAAATTATGATGATGCTTACGATGCATACGATGAATATGATGCCTTATGTGATGTTGAATGGCTATGCATGCTCTATATGTTTCGTGGCATAAAGCAAGTTTGAAGGAAATCCGGTGTATGCCGTTACGCTGCCGAATTTCCCATCAAACTTGAGAATTTGAGAAAAGTTTTGTGAAAACTCCTGGGTGACACCGGTTCGGCCGAGCACCCCCAGGAAAGGTTCTGGGTGACACCGGTTCGGCCGAGCACCCCCAGAACAGATGTGATAGAACACTGAGACGCATTTCTCCCGCTACGGTGGGGAGGAAGCAAATCCGTGAGGGTATTGACATTGAGCTTGCCAAAGCGGACAATTCGCTGTGTACTAGATACCAGTAGAGCGTTTCAAAGAGGGAAATGATCCTAAGATAGGTGATCCCAGAAAGTTATGTATACCCCCTCTATTAGCCCATATTAAATCTAATGACGACTAGTTAGGATTGAGCTCATTCCTAGGCGATAGGAGAGATGTAGTTTGGTGACCAGATTATCGTAGGGCGGTGAATCGGTTGGATTTTTGGTGGATATGTTAAGAGGGTGGTCTTTAAGAAAAAAGGAATTTAAGAGCTTGATTCATGATGAAGATGTCACATGAAAAGTACTATGCCTTTTTATGCCACGTATATGATTTATGTTCCTTTATGATGTGCCCAAGTATTACGATTTTCGTGTTAATGTGCATATGGTATTGTCATGCATTCATCAAATATATGTTGCATTCATGACATTAAGATCATCCTAAAATGAATGGACCTTGGCTAAAATACACTTTAGAACCTAAAATGAACTTGATGTATGCTCACTTGTCTTTATGAAATAAACCCAAGGTTCCTGGGGATGTGAACGATGTAACCCTAGGATAGGAGACTCCCTTTGAGATTCTTTACTAAGAATTCTCACTCCTCTCTCTCTTCTCCCGTCACATCTTCAGAGAGCAATGGCGATGTTCGTTGACTTCATTGACACGCCAGTTTGGGAGGTGCACTATACCCCGGTGGAGCTTTCGAGTTCACAAGCGTTGCAAGGATATTCCCTTCGGCTGTATCTTTTGGGAGGGGTGGTGGATTTATACTCGTAGCTTACTAAGAGGGTAGCATTTTGGATTTTTATTGTAGTCGTACCCTACACTTGTGTTTCTTGTTGTAATTTATTCCTTCTGTATTACAAGCTCTGCCTGTACCTATGCGGGTATGACTACCTATGTACTCTAAATATATTATTAATGAAATGTTTCTCTTGTTATGATGATTTCTGCTCCACTATTATATGTTTTCCTTTTTGAGTTCTCTCCATGAGTGTTAATCATGTCTCACGTTTCTGTTATTCGAATAGTTAAGTTTGCGGCTCTCACTTTGTTTTATACTTTCAAAAAAAATTTACCATAATTTCCGCTAAATATTTTCAAGAAAAAGATGAGACTATGAGGTAATAGCCTAATGTTTAACCTAATGTGTTCTAGAAAGTTGGGTTAAAATTAGGATGTTACAGGTGACACCGGTTCGGCCGAGCACCCCCAGAATAGAAGTGACATAACACTGAGACATATTCCTCCCGCTACAGTAGGGAGGAAACAAATCCGTGAAGGTATTGACATTGAGCTTGCCAAAGCAAACAATTTGTTGTGTACTAGATACCAGTAGAGCATTTCAAAGAAGGAAATGATCCTAAGATAGGTGATCCAAGAAAGTTATGTATACCCCCTCTATTACCCCATATTGAGTCTAGTGACGACTAGTTAGGATTGAGCTCATTCCTAGGCAATAGGTGAGATGTAGTTTGGTACCATATTATCGCCGGGGCTGGTATGTTGGTTGGATTTTTGGTGGATATGTTAAGAGGGTGGTCTTTGAGAAAAAGAACTTAAGAGTTTGACTTATGAGAAAGATGTCGCATGGAAAGTACTATGCCTTTTATGCCACGTATATGATTTATGTTTCTTTATGCTGGGCCCAAGAACTATGATTTTCATGTTAAAGTGCATATGGTATTGCCATGCATTCATCTAATATCTGTTGCGTTCATGACATTAAGACCCATACTAAAAGACACCCACTTTGGATAAATAGATTTGAAAAGTCTAAAACCAAACCTTATGCATGTATACCTTTTTCATAATTAAAACCGAGGTGGCTGGGGATGACGACGATGACACTTGTGTTAGAGTCGAGAATCCCTACTAAGAATCTTGAATGAGCTTCTCATCCCTCTCTTTTCTCCCGTGTCGTCTCTAGAGGAGGATTACAACGAGGTTCATGACATCTTCTAAGGCTCATGCTTAAAGGTCACACTAGCAAACGGAGCAGAGGGTCGCTGCGGGAGCATAGATAGCTTAGGTTTTGGGTTGACACTTATCCAACCTCACAAGTGGATAAGGATCACTTCATATATATATGGGCATGTTTTGATGTAAATGATGGCACCATGACGCTAGTGATTTGTGTATCTATGAAGAATGTAATGATATTATGTTGTTATGTATAATACTATATTTCATGATTATGTATGGTGTGATTACTTTTTCTTGTACATTATGGTTATGACAAATGTTAGGTTAGCGCGCGGCTCGCATTTTGTTTTCAAGTTTCAAAAAGAAAAATTTATTTGTATTTTCCGCTAAGTATTTTAAAGAAAGGTTTCAAAGAATGGGACTAAAAGAGTAATAGACTAATGTTTAACCTAAATACATTCTAGAAGTATTGGGTTAAAAATTAGGATGTTACACATTCTAGGAGTATTGGGTTAAAAATTAGGATGTTACAAGAAGAGTTCTTAAGAATTAGAGAGAAAACTTGAGGATTCTTGAACTTGGGATTTGCAAGAAAATGAGCAAATGGCCTTTGAGAGCTTCCTTGTATTTATAGAAAAATTCAACATGAGGGGATAAGAGGAGGAGTGTTGGCCATGGCTTTTGGAGGGAAAAAGGAAGAGAAAAATATCTCTTTACATGGTATGGGTTTGGGTATGGCTAGGTATGGTTGAGTGCATATTTTAATTGAATTTCAACATGTGATGGATGAAAATGGAGGGGCAGTGGTCGGTCATATTAAGGAGAAATAGGAAGGAGAAAATCTCATTTTAAGGTTGGTTTATGAGTGTGTTTAGAAGTTGATTTGGTTAGGTCATGGATTAGGAGTTGTAATTAAGTGTTTAGGTAAGAAAGTGAGCAATTAAGGTGGCTCAAGACAAGATTAATGAGTGTTCTTGCACAATTAGTGCAAATCCACCTTTATTAGCAAGGAATCTCATCACATGACCATTCCCATAATTTAAGGAATTGAATAGAGAAAATACTATTCATAGAAATGTGACATAAAGTCTTAAATTAATAAAGAGATTTTGAGTTTCCTTAAGCACTCTTAAACCCTAATTAACTTCAATTAATTATTTTGACCATAGATTAATTATTAAAATAAATTAATCTTTGATTAGAGCCTAACATTGCTTGGGTTTCGTTAATTATGTAATAGACTCATTATGCCCTTCATTAGGGGCAAAATGGTAATTTTTTACAAAAACTTCCCGTGTAATACTCTAATATTTAACCCAATATGCCTAGGATGTATTTAAGTTAATTATTAGTTATTACTCTTTTGTTCCAGTCATTAACTTAAGCTTTTGAAAATTATTTTAGTAAAAATACGGGTAAATTTTCTTTTGAAATACAAAACATGAACTGCGTACATGAATTGATTAACATTGACACTACGCATGTCAAAGAAAGAGAATAAAGCAAATCACAAGTACCATAAGTTATAGCATTAGTGTATAATAATATAATCAAAACAAGTACTAATCATCCCACATTTGCACCATAATATGTAATATATGGATAAATGTAACATCCTTAAATTCATAAATAATATAAATATCGATTAATGCTAATTAGAAATTAGATAAAATATAGCAAAAACCAAGAGAACCTGGACCAGTTTTATGAAACATAACAAATATTATTAGAATATTCTTGTGTTTCTAGAGAAAAATGCAAAGAATTACAAAAATGCCATCATTTAACAGAAATAACGAAAATACCCTTGCTATGTAAAGGAAATTACCAAACTACCCTTGCTTTATTAGTAAATGACAAAGATACCCTTACTCTGTAAATAGAATTACAAGAATACCATTGTCATTGTATAATTACAAAAGTATCCTTGTCTTAGTTAAAGAAATTACTACAATGACAATTACAACAATGCCATTGCACAAATCCCTAGATTTGTCTTTAGGCAAGAATGAATCTAAGCCATTGGATTAAGATGACAATACAATAATTCAACCACATACATCATACACATTCTTAATCACATACATGCACATAGATAATCTCATGCTAAAAAAATTAAAAACACTTATTAAAGCATAAGAACACATGATATAAGTCTATGATGCATACATTAAAGGTTAGAAAATTTCCACTAACATTTTTGCATAAAACATGGAACATGATTTCATAAAACTAGGCCAACATGTTTCCATAAAACATGGAGTGTTTTCATCCAAAGTTTGGCCAACATGTTTCCATAAAACATGGAGTGTTTTCATCCAAAGTTTGGCCAACATGTTTCCATAAATCATGCTCCAAGAATTAATTCTCTAAATGTTTCTTGTCTTGATCCTTCCACTATAAATACTCTTCAAACTCTTTTCCATTCCTTACATTTCCAAAACACAAAGAGGCCTTACATGCTTTGCAAGAGATACATTCTCTAGCTCTTGTAAAATACATACACTTTTACTAGTTTCCATGCCTTAGAAACTCCCTAAGTGCTCTTCCTTTCTTATATTTTTCTCTACCATTCTTCTTATGTTCTCCTCTTCAAAGATGTCTCTTAACCCTCTAAACCTTATTTTAAACACTTAAATTCTAAACTCAAACCTTCACTAGCTCTCATAAGAGTTACAATCTTTAACTCTGGTGAGAAATATTTTCTTAAGCACTCAAGTTCTAGAGCCAAGATTCAAGGAGGGTCATCTACTCCAAGGACTCTTACTTAAGCTCAAGAAAGAAGAGAAGGACTATTTTTAGACCCTACATAAGAGGTAGGAGTTTCTTCTTTATTTGTTCAAGCATTATTGGCTTCTAACCATGGATAGAATGCCTCAACCTTGAGTTATTGTCAAAAGTTTTGAATGATTATTTGTAAAATATATTTTTAGATAGCACAATATATTCCATTATGTTCCTAGCACTTCTATGATGCTATCATACTCAAATATAACATAAAATGATACTATGTGAAACTTGTTTTTTAATAAAAATTACTAAAGACATAAAAATGGTAGGTGCTGGAATTTATGGTTGATTCTGGCAGCAGGCACTTCGAAATGTAATGATCATAAAATATGAAGTATCCCAAAATAAAAATATTTTTATCATAAACTAGACTCATTATAGAAGACTCTCCAAAAAGAATCACCCAAAACGGAGTTCTCTAGCTCAAGATATAAATTTTCAAAGCTAAGCCAAAAGCGAAACTCTACATATGACCTTGCAGTAGTAAAATAAGTGTAACTCACTATATAAAAATCCAAATGGACTGATTTCAACTCCTTAGGAAAGCTAACACATAGAGAAACACATCTATGTATGTTATACATAATGCTTTGCACCACGTAAATATAGGATGAGAAATAAATTTTCAGGACACTGTCTTTGTGAGAGTGTAGTTTGGAGCAGTTCGGCTAAGGAAAGACTTGGTATTTAAGCGTGTCCATTGTGACCCACCTCTCTTTCTGGGAACCCTCACTGTGCAC
Source organism: Dalbergia cochinchinensis (assembly GCA_031216125.1). Lineage (NCBI taxonomy): Eukaryota > Viridiplantae > Streptophyta > Magnoliopsida > Fabales > Fabaceae > Dalbergia > Dalbergia cochinchinensis. The sequence goes on from CM062371.1 coordinate 31,510,252, forward strand.
AGATTACAGTTGAAGGAATCTAAAACTACCTTTTCTAGGCTAAGATAACAAGTATATAGAGAGCTACAAACTTTTTCTTCTAAAAGATGTTAGAAACTGAAATAAAAGATTCAAGTCTTGCAAGAAAACTTAAATATTTAAGTAGTAATAATTGTCGAGGAAATATATATATATATATATATATATATATATATATATATATATAAAAGTCATAGGGAGCTTTAAAATATGTAAAGAACATTTAATAATATTTTAAAGTGCATTAATGTATTACTAAAAATTAAGTGTACAAAGAAGACTAAGAGAATCTATATGAGATCTTATATAAGTCTATCCACTAAATACCTGCTTAACATGAATACTATTTTTATTTACCATGAGACTTAGTATGAAATGTCTACTACTTGATATAAGATTGTGTATGAAATGTTTCTATGATATCCAAGCTGATATATAGTATTATGAATATATATTGATGAGTTATGAAATGATAAGAATGGATGATTGATTGTACCATGATCTATTTATGATTGCATGATTATTATTCTTACTCAATGAGAATAAAGTAAAGCCTGAAAAAGTAACAATGATAGTCTGCAAAAGTGGACTTGAGCTAAGCTCACGGCTTAACCCCCTAAAACCGTTGAGATCACGGCAACGGAAAGAAAACCAAAAGGTTGTGGCGACGGCCATGGTATGAGCTCATTACCCTTTTAGGGTGGTCTAAGGCATTGATGTATTCATCCCGTGAGTAATTATGAGACATGTCAATAAAAGAGAATAAAGTGTCATGCATGAATACTACTAGTAGAAATGCTTGTATGATTACAAAAAAGAGATGCATGAAATCATTAAGTAATGTGTTGACTTGTAATTGATGAGTTAAGTTAGATATGTATGACTCTGCTAATAAGAATAGTTTAAAAGTAACTCTACCTCGGCTAATCACGTTTGCGAAAATCTTGATAAATGAACCTTTACCTGTCCATCACTTTGTAAATAAACCCGAGGTGGCTGGAGTGACAACGATGACACGATCGATACCAAGTTGAAATTCCTCCTGAGAAATCCAGCATTTCTCACTCCTATGTATGTTCCGTTGTCACCACCAGATACTGATGGATCCCAACTATTCGAGAAGGGGGAAGTCTCGCTTCCCTGAGTCAAGATGCACCGAGTGCAGGGAGCTAGCGAGAATGACCACTACTAGCCTAGCCTCATATTAGACATCTGATAGGCTAAGAACCACTGCCACCACCTCTGTAGTTATCTATGCTAGAAATTTTCACTTCTCCACTGTTGCTATTCGTATGCTGTACTTTCTTCTATGTACTATTTATTAGAAGTACAAAAAGCCAGTACTGTATTTACCCATGTAGGTGCTACTCTGTAAACTCATGTTGGTAACAATGTATAATTATTCCATGTTATGTTAAGTATTCTAAATTTCTACAATGATATTACTGCTCAGTAAACTTCAATTTTAGAAATTATATTATATCGGAACTATGGCGCACATACCATTCACATTACAAGCTTAGTTTTTAAAAGTAGATTCGTATAAAAAAAAATTACCCTTATCTTCTTATCATTAATTTAAAAATAAAATTGATTAAAGAATATAGGTAACAGCTAATAGAGTCCGGGTCTATTAGGGTGTTACATTATGGTATCAGAGCAGTTCATCCTGTTTAAGCCTGGGGAATGGACTGACTTTGCTTCTATCATGCTATTGACCTTATCTATATGATAAGATATAGGATTTAGAAATGCATGATCGTCTTGTGATACTGCCATAGTTGCTACCATGCTTAGCTATAGTATTGAGCCTGATCAACTCGATGTCTGTTGTTTGGTGTGTCTAGGAACTAATGGCAGCAAGCAGACGTGCATACGGGACACGTGATAGAGAAATCGTGATGAGCGGCAAATGCACTCCAGGAGATGGCTAGGGCTATGCAAGCACAAGCGACAGTGATGATGGAACAAATGAATAGGAGGTCAGAGGAGTCGGTTGGAAACCAAGAACATGGAAAATTCTCAGAATTCAAGAGAATTTGGACCCCCAGAATTCAAAGGGACAACTAACCCTGAAATAGCTGATGGATGGATTCAAGAAATGGAGAAAGTTTTCTCAGTAGTGGAATGCTCAGATGAACAAAAAGTGGCATTCTCCACTTACATGTTGAAAGGAGAGGCTGCCGCTTGGTGGAAAGGTGCCAAAGGTTTGCTTGAAAATACCGAAACGCAGGTTACGTGGGAGGTTTTACGTGCTACATTCTATAAGAAGTATTTTCGGACCCGATAAAGAAGGCAAAGGAAGTAGAATTTCTCACTGCTAACACAGGAAAGCAAGTGTGGTGAGTACACAGCCAAGTTCGAAGAATTAATAAAACATTCAACTAGCTATCAAAGGGATCCCAATGAAGTTTGGAAGTGTATGAAGTATGAGAGTGGCTTGAGGCGAGACATTCTAGCATCTGTAGCCAGTTGGAGATTCTTGACTATGCATCTTTAGTCAGCAAAAGCCAAGTGGCTGAAAATTGCAATCGCCAATTGATCACCCATCGAGTTGAAGAGAACAATAAGAGTGCGCTCCACAAGGCTACCAAGCGTTCCCACCTCCTCATAAGAAACCGTACCAAGGAAGTGGATTCAAGGAAAGCGACCTCAACAGCCTATGACTAACCGGCCTAGCATGCAAACCGTCAATCCACCTAGGGCAGTCGGCATTCCCGAACCTGCTATTAGACCACCTTGTGCCACTTGTGGAAAGCAACATGGAGGAGAATGTAGATTTGGGAAGAATGTCTGTTATCGGTGTGGACAGTCAGGGCACTATTCTAGGGATTGCCCAAAGATCAACCAGCCTTCTACACCTAAGCCAAGGGCACAGGGACGTGTGTTTGCTATCACTGCTGAGATGGCCTCAGAATCCGACGATCTCATTCAAGGTAAGTGTATAATTAATGGAAAATCCTTAATTGTATTGTTTGACTCTGGCGCAACGCATTCATTCATTTCATATGACTGCACATAAGTTGAAACTTCATATATCCCACTTGAACATTCTCTTAGTTGTTTCTATACCTACTATAGATGCTGTTAGGATTGATCAAGCATGTCTAAACTGTGAATTTGAAGTAGCTGATAGGATTTTTCATCATGATTTAATATGTCTGCCCCCGTTTGGCTTTGATGTAATTTTGGGCATGGATTGGCTTTCTGCTAACCATGTGCTACTACATTGTCCAAATAAGACAATAGTGTTTCTTCCTAAACCCAAGCCTTCTACACCCAATAGAAAGCTACGGCTATACCTGAACTCCATAATCATGGGGATAGTAGGAATAAAAAGCGAGGGTATGTTTTCCTAATGACAAGTGAGGAAGAAGTGAAACAAGACCTAAATGAGATTTCTGTGGTAAAGGAATTTCCGGATGTATTCACGATGACATACCCGAATTTCCCCCACAAAGGGAGATTGAGTTTTCTATAGATTTGGTGCCAAGAACAGGACCCATATCTATAGCTCCTTATAGGATGTCACTTCTTGAGTTGTGAATTGAAGAAACAATTGGAGGAATTACTAGAGAAGAAATTTATTAGGCCAAGTGCTTCGCCATGGGGAGCTCCAGTGCTGTTCGTGAAAAAGAAGGATGGGAGCATGCGATTATGTGTGGATTATAGGCAACTCAACAAGGTAACCATTAAGAATAAGTACCCTTTGCCTAGAATAGATGACCTCATGGATCAATTGAGAGGAGCCCAGATTTTTTCTAAAATAGACCTACGATCAGGATACCACCAGATCCGTAAAGGAGGAAGATGTACCAAAGACGGCCTTTAGGACTAGATATGGACACTATGAGTTTAATGTGATGTCATTTGGGTTAACCAATGCACCGGCAGTGTTTATGGACTATATGAATAGGATTTTTAGACCATACTTGGACAAGTTTGTAATAGTGTTCATCGATGACATTCTAGTCTACTCTAGAACGAGAAAAGGAGCATGAAGAACACTTACAAGTGGTGTTGGAGGTGTTGAGGAATAAGAAACTTTATGCAAAGTTGTCAAAGTGTGAATTTTGGATGAAGGAAGTTAAGTTCTTGGGTCATGTGGTTTCACATGGGGGAATAGCAGTGGACCCAAACAAGATAGAAGCGGTGCAACAATGGGAAATACCTTATTCTGTGACGGAGATTACGAGTTTCCTACGGTTGGCGGGTACTACGAAGGTTCATTAGAGGCTTTTCCCAAATTGCTTTACCCCTCACTAAGCTAACAAGGAAGAATTCAGCTTTTATATGGAGCCGAGAATGTGAAGAATGTTTCCAAGAACTCAAAAAGAAGTTGACCACTACCCTGTCCTAATCCTACCCGACCCAAAGGAAAAATTTGAGGTGTATTGTGATGCCTCGGGAAAAGGACTAGGATGTGTTTTAATGCAAAATAGGAATGTAGTAGCCTATGCCTCTAGACAACTCAAACCTCATGAAGTTAATTATCCAACCCATGACTTAGAACTAGCAGCTATTGTCTTTGCTTTAAAAATCTGGAGACATCATCTTTATGGTGTAAGGTTTGAAGTCTTTTTCCGACCACAAAAGTTTGAGATACCTCTTCAACCAAAAGGAACTCAATATGAGACAAAGGCGTTGGATGGAATTTCTCAATGACTATGACTTTGGGTTGAACTACCACCCAGGAAAAGCAAATGTGGTAGCAGATGCTTTAAGTCGTAAGTCTTTGCATGCCGCGGGGCTCATGGTGAAGGAAGGCGAGCTGATAGAAAATTTTAGGAACCTCAACTTAGGGCATAGGGAACTTACGGACAAATTTGGTTAAGTCAACTAAGCATAACTAGTAGTTTTAAGGATCAAATAATCCAAGCTCAAAGAGAAGGCGAGGATTTCCTTAGAACCTTAAGCCTTGTAGAGGCGGGAAAGGTGAAAGAGTTTGTTCAAGATAGGGAAGGAGTGTGGAGATACCAAGGGAGAATCTGTGTACCAGCAAAGGAAGGATTGAGAACCAAGATTTTGGAAGAAGCCCACAAGAGTCAATTTAGTATACACCCCGGTATAACCAAGATGTACCATGACCTTAAAAGAATGTTTTGGTGGCCAAAGATGAAAGCAGATGTAGCAAATATAGTGGGAAAATGTTTGGTATGCCAGAAAGTGAAGATAGAACATCAAAAACCCTCCGGAGTACTGCAACCTCTCGAAATCCCCGAATGGAAGTGGGAAGGAATATCCATGGATTTCGTGATGGGATTGCCAAGAACGCTTACTGGACATGACTCCATATGGGTAATTGTGGATAGATTGACCAAATCTGCTCACTTTTTACCCATCCGAGCAAACTACCCCTTGGAAAAGTTAGCTCAGCTATACATCCAAGAGATAGTAAGACTCCATGGAGTACCCAAGACTATTGTCTCAGATAGGGATCCAAGGTTCACCTCGAGATTTTGGGAGCCTTGCACAAGGCATTTGGCTCAAGATTGTGTTTAAGCACTGCCTATCACCCTCAAACCGATGGACAATCGGAAAGAACAATTCAAACCCTTGAGGATATGCTAAGAGCGTGTGTCTTAGACCAACCAAAAAGTTGGGACAAACAGCTTCCATTGATTGAGTTTGCATATAATACTTGATTACCACACTAGCATTGGGATGGCACCTATGAGGCCTTGTATGGCGGGAAGTGTCAATCGCCACTTTGTTGGTATGATCCGGCGAGCAAAGCATTTTGGGCCCAGATTTGGTAGAGAGACAACCAAACAAATAAGGAGAATTAGGGAAAGAATCCTCACTGCTCAAAGCAGGCAGAAGAGCTATGCTGACAGAAGAAGGAAGCCTCTCGAATTTCAAGAAGGAGAACACATATTCTTGCGAATTACTCCTACTACAGGTATAGGCCGTGCAATAAAGGTCAAAAAGCTAAGCCCTAGGTTCTTAGGACCCTTTCAAATACTCAAAAAGATAGGTCCCTCTGCCTACCAAATTGCATTACCTCCAAATCTGTCCAACCTACACAATATTTTTCATGTGTCCCAATTAAGAAAGTATCAGGCAGACCCTAGTCATGTGTTTGAGCCAGAAGCTATACAATTAAGAGATGACCTAACTTTTGAATTACCGCCAATGAGGATCGTGGATCATGGCACCAAGCAGCTAAGAAGCAAATCCGTATCTGCAGTCCGAGTGGCTGGGAAAAGATGGAATGGAAGAACACACGTGGGAGCTCGAGGAAGACATGCGAAAAGAATTTCCGAACCTATTCACAGGTATCAAATTTTGAGGACAAAATTTTTTAATAAGAAGGGGAGAAATGTAACATCCTTAAATTCATAAATAACATAAATATCGATTAATGCTAATTAGAAATTAGATAAAATATAGCAAAAACCAAGAGAACCTGGACCAGTTTTATGAAACATAACAAATATTATTAGAATTACAAAAATGCAAAGAATTACAAAAATGCCATCATTTAACAGAAATAACGAAAATACCCTTGCATGTAAAGGAAATTACCAAACTACCCTTGCTTTATTAGTAAATGACAAAGATACCCTTACTCTGTAAATAGAATTACAAGAATATCATTGTCATTGTATAATTACAAAAGTATCCTTGTCTTAGTTAAAGAAATTACTACAATGACAATTACAACAATGCCATTGCACAAATCCCTAGATTTGTCTTTGGGCAAGAATGAATCTAAGCCATTGGATTAAGATGACAATACAATAATTCAACCACATACATCATACACATTCTTAATCACATACATGCACATAGATAATCTCATGCTAAAAAAATTAAAAACACTTATTAAAGCATAAGAACACATGATATAAATCTATGATGCATACATACATTAAAGGTTAGAAAATTTCCACTAACATTTTTGCATAAAACATGGAACATGATTTCATAAAACTAGGCCAACATGTTTCCATAAAACATGGAGTGTTTTCATCCAAAGTTTGGCCAACATGTTTCCATAAAACATGGAGTGTTTTCATCCAAAGTTTGGCCAACATGTTTCCATAAATCATGCTCCAAGAATTAATTCTCTAAATGTTTCTTGTCTTGATCCTTCTACTATAAATACTCTTCAAACTCTTCTCCATTCCTTACATTTCCAAAACACAAAGAGGCCTTACATGCTTTGCAAGAGATACATTCTCTAGCTCTTGTAAAATACATACACTTTTACTAGTTTCCATGCCTTAGAAACTCCCTAAGTGCTCTTTCTTTCTTATATTTTTCTCTACCATTCTTCTTATGTTCTCCTCTTCAAAGATGTCTCTTAACCCTCTAAACCTTATTTTAAACACTTAAATTCTAAACTCAAACCTTCACTAGCTCTCATAAGAGTTACAATCTTTAACTCTGGTGAGAAATATTTTCTTAAGCACTCAAGTTCTAGAGCCAAGATTCAAGGAGGGTCATCTACTCCAAGGACTCTTGCTTAAGCCCAAGAAAGAAGAGAAGGACTATTTTTAGACCCTACATAAGAGGTAGGAGTTTCTTCTTTATTTGTTCAAGCATTATTGGCTTCTAACCATGGATAGAATGCCTCAACCTTGAGTTATTGTCAAAAGTTTTGAATGATTATTTGTAAAATATATTTTTAGATAGCACAATATATTCCATTATGTTCTTAGCACTTCTATGATGCTATCATACTCAAATATAACATAAAATGATAGTATGTGAAACTTGATTTTTAATAAAAATTACTAAAGACATACAAATGGTAGGTGCTGGAATTTCTGGTTGATTCTCGCAGCAGGCACTTCGAAATGTAATGATCATAAAATATGAAGTATCCCGAAATAAAAATATTTTTATCATAAACTAGACTCATTATAGAAGACTCTCCAAAAAGAATCACCCAAAGCGCACTTCTCTAGCACAAGATGTATATTTTCAAAGCTAAGCCAAAAGCTGAAACTCTACATATGACCTTGCAGTAGTAAAATAAGTGTAACTCACTATATAAAAATCCAAATGGACTGATTTCAACTCCTTAGGAAAGCTAACACATAGAGAAACACATCTATGTATGTTATACATAATGCTTTGCACCACGTAAATATAGGATGAGAAATAAATTTTCAGGACACTGTGTCTTTGTGAGAGTGTAGTTTGGAGCAGTTACGGCTAAGGAAAGACTTGGTATTTAAGCGTGTCCATTGTGACCCACCTCTCTTTCCTGGGAACCCTCCTGTGCTCTGATTACAGTTGAAGGAATCTAAAACTACCTTTTCTAGGCTGAGATAACAAGTATATAGAGAGCTACAAACTTATTCTTCTAAAAGATGTTTGAAACTGAAATAAAAGATTCAAGTCTTGCAAGAAAACTTAAATATTTAAGTAGTAATAATTGTCGAGAGGAAATATATATATATATATATAAAAGTCATAGGGGAGCTTTAAAATATGTAAAGAACATTTAATAATATTTTAAGGTGCGTTAATGTATTACTAAAAATTAAGTGTACAAAGAAGACTAAGAGAATCTATATGAGATCTTATATAAGTCTATCCACTAAATACCTGCTTAACATGAATACTATTTTTATTTACCATGAGACTTAGTATGAAATGTCTACTACTTGATATAAGATTGTGTATGAAATGTTTCTATGATATCCAAGCTGATATATAGTATTATGAATATATATTGATGAGTTATGAAATGATAAGAATGGATGATTGATTGTACCATGATCTATTTATGATTGCATGATTATTATTCTTACTCAATGAGAATAAAGTAAAGCCTGAAAAAGTAGCAATGATAGTCTGGAAAAGTGGACTTGAGCTAAGCTCACGGCTTAACCCCCTAAAACCGTTGAGATCACGGCAACGGAAAGAAAACCAAAAGGTTGTGGCGTCGGCCACGGTATGAGCTCATTACCCTTTTAGGGTGGTCTAAGGCATTGATGTATTCATCCCGTGAGTAATTATGAGACATGACAAAAAAAGAGAATAAAGTGTCATGCATGAATACTACTAGTAGAAATGCTTGTATGATTACAAAAAAAAAAAAGAGATGCATGAAATCATTAAGTAATGTGTTGACTTGTAATTGATGAGTTAAGTTAGATATGTATGACTCTGCTAATAAGAATAGTTTAAAAGTAACTCTACCTCGGCTAATCACGTTTGCGAAAATCTTGATAAATGAACCTTTACTGTCCATCACTTTGTAAATAAACCCGAGGTGGTGGAGTGACAACGATGACACGATCGATACCAAGTTGAAATTCCTCTTGAGAAATGCAGCATTTGTCACTCGTATGTATGTTGCGTTGTCACCACGGATCTTGATGGATCCCAACTATTCGAGAAGGGCAAGTCTCGCTTCCCTGAGTCAAGATGCACGGAGTCTAGGGAGCTAGGGAGAATGACCACTACTAGCCTAGCCTCATATTAGACATCTGATAGGCTAAGAACCACTGCCACCACCTCTGTAGTTATCTATGCTAGAAATTTTCACTTCTCCTTTGTTGCTATTCGTATCTTTGTACTTTCTTCTATGTACTATTTATTAGAAGTACAAAAAGCGATCTTGTATTTACCCATGTAGGTGCTACTCTGTAAACTCATGTTGGTAACAATGTATAATTATTCCATGTTATGTTAAGTATTCTAAATTTCTACAATGATATTACTGCTCAGTAAACTTCAATTTTAGAAATTATATTATATCGGAACTATGGCGCACATACCATTCATATTCTGAGCTTAGTTTTTAAAACTACATTCGTATAAAAATAAAATTACCCTTATCTTCTTATCATTAATTTAAAAATAAAATTGATTAAAGAATATAGGTAACAACTAATAGAGTCCGGGTCTATTAGGGTGTTACATTATGGTATCGAGCGATTCATCTGTTTAAGCCTGGGAATGGACTGACTTTGCTTCTATCATGCTATTGACCTTATCTATATGATAAGATATAGGATTTAGAAATGCATGATCGTCTTGTGATCTTGCCATAGTTGCTACCATGCTTAGCTATAGTATTGAGCCTGATCAACTCGATGACTGTTGTTTGGTGTCTCTAGGACCTAATGGCAGCAAACAGACGTGCGCACGGGACACGTGATAGAGGAAATCGTGATGAGCGGCAAATGCACTCCAGGAGGTGGCTAGGGCTATGCAAGCACAAGGGGCGGTGATGGTGGAACAAATGAATAGGAGGTCAGAGGAGTCGGTTGGAAACCAAGAACATGGAAAATTCTCGAGAATTCAAGAGAGTGGACCCCAGAATTCAAAGGGACAACTAACCCTGAAATAGCTGATGGATGGATTCAAGAAATGGAGAAAGTTTTCTCAGTAGTGGAATGCTCAGATGAACAAAAAGTGGCATTCTCCACTTACATGTTGAAAGGAGAGCCTGCCGCTTGGTGGAAAGGTGCCAAAGGTTTGCTTGAAAATACCGAAACGCAGGATACGTGGGAGGTTTAATGTGCTACATTCTATAAGAAGTATTTTCCAGACCCAGTAAAGAAGGCAAAGGAAGTAGAATTTCTACTGCTAACACAGGGAAACCGAAGTGTGGCTGAGTACACAGCCAAGTTCGAAGAATTAATAAAACATTCAACTAGCTATCAAAGGGATCCCAATGAAGTTTGGAAGTGTATGAAGTATGAGAGTGGCTTGAGGGCAGACATTCTAGCATCTGTAGCCCCGTTGGAAGTTACTGACTATGCATCTTTAGTCAGCAAAAGCCAAGTGGCTGAAAATTGCAATCGCCAGTTGATCACCCATCGAGTTGAAGAGAACAATAAGAGGTCTGCTCCACAAGGCTACCAAGCGTTCCCACCTCCTCATAAGAAACCGTACCAAGGAAGTGGATTCAAGGGGAAACGACCTCAACACCCTATGACTAACCGACCTAGGATGCAAACTGTCAATCGACCTAGGACAGTCGGCATTCCCGAACCTGCTATTAGACCACCTTGTGCCACTTGTGGAAAGCAACATGGAGGAGAATGTAGATTTGGGAAGAATGTGTGTTATCGGTGTGGACAGTCAGGGCACTATTCTAGGGATTGCCCAAAGATCAACCAGCCTTCTACACCTAAGCCAAGGGCACAGGGACGTGTGTTTGCTATCACTGCTGAGATGGCCTCAGAATCCGACGATCTCATTCAAGGTAAGTGTATAATTAATGGAAAATCCTTAATTGTATTGTTTGACTCTGGCGCCACGCATTCATTCATTTCATATGACTGTGCACATAAGTTGAAACTTCATATATCCCACTTGAACATTCTCTTAGTTGTTTCTATACCTACTATAGATGCTGTTAGGATTGATCAAGCATGTCTAAACTGTGAATTTGAAGTAGCTGATAGGATTTTTCATCATGATTTAATATGTCTGCCCCCGTTTGGCTTTGATGTAATTTTGGGCATGGATTGGCTTTCTGCTAACCATGTGCTACTACATTGTCCAAATAAGACAATAGTGTTTCTTCCTAAACCCAAGCCTTCTACACCCAATAGAAAGCTACGGCTATACCTGAACTCCATAATCATGGGGGATAGTAGGAATAAAAAGCGAGGTATGTTTTCCTAATGACAAGTGAGGAAGAAGTGAAACAAGACCTAAATGAGATTTTTGTGGTAAAGGACTTTCTGGATGTATTCCCTGATGACATACCCGAATTTCCCCCACAAAGGGAGATTGAGTTTTCTATAGATTTGGTGCCAGGAACAGGACCCATATCTATAGCTCCTTATAGGATGTCACTTGCTGAGTTGACAGAATTGAAGAAACAATTGGAGGAATTACTAGAGAAGAAATTTATTAGGCCAAGTGCTTCGCCATGGGGAGCTCCAGTGCTGTTCGTGAAAAAGAAGGATGGGAGCATGCGATTATGTGTGGATTATAGGCAACTCAACAAGGTAACCATTAAGAATAAGTACCCTTTGCCTAGAATAGATGACCTCATGGATCAATTGAGAGGAGCCCAGATTTTTTTCTAAAATAGACCTACGATCAGGATACCACCAGATCCGCGTAAAGGAGGAAGATGTACCAAAGACGGCCTTTAGGACTAGATATGGACACTATGAGTTTAATGTGATGTCATTTGGGTTAACCAATGCACCGGCAGTGTTTATGGACTATATGAATAGGATTTTTAGACCATACTTGGACAAGTTTGTAATAGTGTTCATCGATGACATTCTAGTCTACTCTAGAACAGAAAAGGAGCATGAAGAACACTTACAAGTGGTGTTGGAGGTGTTGAGGAATAAGAAACTTTATGCAAAGTTGTCAAAGTGTGAATTTTGGATGAAGGAAGTTAAGTTCTTGGGTCATGTGGTTTCACATGGGGGAATAGCAGTGGACCCAAACAAGATAAGCGGTGCAACAATGGGAAACCCCTAAAGCTGTGGCGGAGATTAGGAGTTTTCTAGGGTTGGCGGAGTACTACCGAAGGTTCATTAGAGGCTTTTCCCAAATTGCTTTACCCTCACTAAGCTAACAAGGAAGAATTCAGCTTTTATATGGAGCCCAGAATGTGAAGAAAGTTTCCAAGAACTAAAAAAGAAGTTGACCACTACCCCTGTCCTAATCCTACCCGACCCAAAGGAAAAATTTGAGGTGTATTGTGATGCCTCGGAAAAGGACTAGGATGTGTTTTAATGCAAAATAGGAATGTAGTAGCCTATGCCTCTAGACAACTCAAACCTCATGAAGTTAATTATCCAACCCATGACTTAGAACTAGCAGCTATTGTCTTTGCTTTAAAAATCTGGAGACATCATCTTTATGGTGTAAGGTTTGAAGTCTTTTCCGACCACAAAAGTTTGAGATACCTCTTCAACCAAAAGGAACTCAATATGAGACAAAGGCGTTGGATGGAATTTCTCAATGACTATGACTTTGGGTTGAACTACCACCCAGGAAAAGCAAATGTGGTAGCAGATGCTTTAAGTCGTAAGTCTTTGCATGCCGCGTGGCTCATGGTGAAGGAAGGCGAGCTGATAGAAAATTTTAGGAACCTCAACTTAGGGCATAGGGAAACTTACGGACAAATTTGGTTAAGTCAACTAAGCATAACTAGTAGTTTTAAGGATCAAATAATCCAAGCTCAAAGAGAAGACGAGGATTTCCTTAGAACCTTAAGCCTTGTAGAAGCGGGAAAGGTGAAAGAGTTTGTTCAAGATAGGGAAGGAGTGTGGAGATAGCAAGGGAGAATCGTGTACCAGCAAAGGAAGGATTGAGAACCAAGATTTTGGAAGAAGCCCACAAGAGTCAATTTAGTATACACCCCGGTATAACCAAGATGTACCATGACCTTAAAAGAATGTTTTGGTGGCCAAAGATGAAAGCGGATGTAGCAAATATAGTGGGAAAATGTTTGGTATGCGAGAAAGTGAAGATAGAACATCAAAAACCCTGCGAGTACTGCAACCTCTCGAAATCCCCGAATGGAAGTGGGAAGGAATATCCATGGATTTCGTGATGGGATTGCCAAGAACGCTTACTGGACATGACTCCATATGGGTAATTGTGGATAGATTGACCAAATCTGCTCACTTTTTACCCATCCGAGCAAACTACCCCTTGGAAAAGTTAGCTCAGCTATACATCCAAGAGATAGTAAGACTCCATGGAGTACCCAAGACTATTGTCTCAGATAGGGATCCAAGGTTCACCTCGAGATTTTGGGGAGCCTTGCAAAGCCCATTTGGCTCAACATTGTGTTTAAGCACTGCCTATCACCCTCAAACCGATGGACAATCGGAAAGAACAATTCAAACCCTTGAGGATATGCTAAGAGCGTGTGTCTTAGACCAACCAAAAAGTTGGGACAAACAGCTTCCATTGATTGAGTTTGCATATAATAACAGTTACCACACTAGCATTGGGATGGCACCCTATGAGGCCTTGTATGGCAGGAAGTGTCAATCGCCACTTTGTTGGTATGATCCGGGCGAGCAAAGCATTTTGGGCCCAGATTTGGTAGAGGAGACAACCAAACAAATAAGGAGAATTATGGAAAGAATCCTCCTTTGCTCAAAGCAGGCAGAAGAGCTATGGTGACAGAAGAAGGAAGCCTCTCGAATTTCAAGAAGGAGAACACATATTCTTGCGAATTACTCCTACTACAGGTATAGGCCGTGCAATAAAGGTCAAAAAGCTAAGCCCTAGGTTCTTAGGACCCTTTCAAATACTCAAAAAGATAGGTCCCTCTGCCTACCAAATTGCATTACCTCCAAATCTGTCCAACCTACACAATATTTTTCATGTGTCCCAATTAAGAAAGTATCAGTGGACCCTAGTCATGTGTTTGAGCAGAAGCTATGCAATTAAGAGATGACCTAACATTTGAATTACCGCCAATGAGGATCGTGGATCATGGCACCAAGCAACTAAGAAGCAAATCCGTATCTGCAGTCCGAGTGGCACTGGGAAAAGATGGAATGGAAGAACACACGTGGGGGCTCGAGGAAGACATGCGAAAAGAATTTCGAACCTATTCACGGTATCAAATTTTGAGGACAAAATTTTTAATAAGATGTGGAGAAATGTAACATCCTTAAATTCATAAATAACATAAATATCGATTAATGCTAATTAGAAATTAGATAAAATATAGCAAAAACCAAGAGAACCTGGACCAGTTTATGAAACATAACAAATATTATTAGAATTACAAAATGCAAAGAATTACAAAAATGCCATCATTTAACAGAAATAACGAAAATACCCTTGCATGTAAAGGAAATTACCAAACTACCCTTGCTTTATTAGTAAATGACAAAGATACCCTTACTCTGTAAATAGAATTACAAGAATATCATTGTCATTGTATAATTACAAAAGTATCCTTGTCTTAGTTAAAGAAATTACTACAATGACAATTACAACAATGCCATTGCACAAATCCCTAGATTTGTCTTTGGGCAAGAATGAATCTAAGCCATTGGATTAAGATGACAATACAATAATTCAACCACATACATCATACACATTCTTAATCACATACATGCACATAGATAATCTCATGCTAAAAAATTAAAAACACTTATTAAAGCATAAGAACACATGATATAAATCTATGATGCATACATACATTAAAGGTTAGAAAATTTCCACTAACATTTTTGCATAAAACATGGAACATGATTTCATAAAACTAGGCCAACATGTTTCCATAAAACATGGAGTGTTTTCATCCAAAGTTTGGCCAACATGTTTCCATAAAACATGGAGTGTTTTCATCCAAAGTTTGGCCAACATGTTTCCATAAATCATGCTCCAAGAATTAATTCTCTAAATGTTTCTTGTCTTGATCCTTCTACTATAAATACTCTTCAAACTCTTCTCCATTCCTTACATTTCCAAAACACAAAGAGGCCTTACATGCTTTGCAAGAGATACATTCTCTAGCTCTTGTAAAATACATACACTTTTACTAGTTTCCATGCCTTAGAAACTCCCTAAGTGCTCTTTCTTTCTTATATTTTTCTCTACCATTCTTCTTATGTTCTCCTCTTCAAAGATGTCTCTTAACCCTCTAAACCTTATTTTAAACACTTAAATTCTAAACTCAAACCTTCACTAGCTCTCATAAGAGTTACAATCTTTAACTCTGGTGAGAAATATTTTCTTAAGCACTCAAGTTCTAGAGCCAAGATTCAAGGAGGGTCATCTACTCCAAGGACTCTTGCTTAAGCCCAAGAAAGAAGAGAAGGACTATTTTTAGACCCTACATAAGAGGTAGGAGTTTCTTCTTTATTTGTTCAAGCATTATTGGCTTCTAACCATGGATAGAATGCCTCAACCTTGAGTTATTGTCAAAAGTTTTGAATGATTATTTGTAAAATATATTTTTAGATAGCACAATATATTCCATTATGTTCTTAGCACTTCTATGATGCTATCATACTCAAATATAACATAAAATGATAGTATGTGAAACTTGATTTTTAATAAAAATTACTAAAGACATACAAATGGTAGGTGCTGGAATTTCTGGTTGATTCTGGCAGCAGGCACTTCGAAATGTAATGATCATAAAATATGAAGTATCCCGAAATAAAAATATTTTTATCATAAACTAGACTCATTATAGAAGACTCTCCAAAAAGAATCACCCAAAACGGAGTTCTCTAGCTCAAGATATAAATTTTCAAAGCTAAGCCAAAAGCTAAACTCTACATATGACCTTGCAGTAGTAAAATAAGTGTAACTCACTATATAAAAATCCAAATGGACTGATTTCAACTCCTTAGGAAAGCTAACACATAGAGAAACACATCTATGTATGTTATACATAATGCTTTGCACCACGTAAATATAGGATGAGAAATAAATTTTCAGGACACTGTCTTTGTGAGAGTGTAGTTTGGAGCAGTTACGGCTAAGGAAAGACTTGGTATTTAAGCGTGTCCATTGTGACCCACCTCTCTTTCCTGGGAACCCTCCTGTACCTGATTACAGTTGAAGGAATCTAAAACTACCTTTTCTAGGCTGAGATAACAAGTATATAGAGAGCTACAAACTTTTTCTTCTAAAAGATGTTTGAAAGCTGAAATAAAAGATTCAAGTCTTGCAAGAAAACTTAAATATTTAAGTAGTAATAATTGTCGAGAGGAAATATATATATATATATATAAAAGTCATAGGGGAGCTTTAAAATATGTAAAGAACATTTAATAATATTTTAAGGTGCGTTAATGTATTACTAAAAATTAAGTGTACAAAGAAGACTAAGAGAATCTATATGAGATCTTATATAAGTCTATCCACTAAATACATGCTTAACATGAATACTATTTTTATTTACCATGAGACTTAGTATGAAATGTCTACTACTTGATATAAGATTGTGTATGAAATGTTTCTATGATATCCAAGCTGATATATAGTATTATGAATATATATTGATGAGTTATGAAATGATAAGAATGGATGATTGATTGTACCATGATCTATTTATGATTGCATGATTATTATTCTTACTCAATGAGAATAAAGTAAAGCCTGAAAAAGTAGCAATGATAGTCTGGAAAAGTGGACTTGAGCTAAGCTCACGGCTTAACCCCCTAAACCGTTGAGATCACGGCAACGGAAAGAAAACCAAAAGGTTGTGGCGACGGCCACGGTATGAGCTCATTACCCTTTTAGGGTGGTCTAAGGCATTGATGTATTCATCCCGTGAGTAATTATGAGACATGTCAATAAAAGAGAATAAAGTGTCATGCATGAATACTACTAGTAGAAATGCTTGTATGATTACAAAAAAAAAAAAAAGAGATGCATGAAATCATTAAGTAATGTGTTGACTTGTAATTGATGAGTTAAGTTAGATATGTATGACTCTGCTAATAAGAATAGTTTAAAAGTAACTCTACCTCGGCTAATCACGTTTGCGAAAATCTTGATAAATGAACCTTTACCTGTCCATCACTTTGTAAATAAACCCGAGGTGGCTGGAGTGACAACGATGACACGATCGATACCAAGTTGAAATTCCTACTGAGAAATCCAGCATTTCTCACTCCTATGTATGTTCCGTTGTCACCACCAGGATCTTGATGGATCCCAACTATTCGAGAAGGGCGAAGTCTCGCTTCCCTGAGTCAAGATGCACGGAGTCTGGGGAGCTAGGGAGAATGACCACTACTAGCCTAGCCTCATATTAGACATCTGATAGGCTAAGAACCACTGCCACCACCTCTGTAGTTATCTATGCTAGAAATTTTCACTTCTCCACTGTTGCTATTCGTATGCTGTACTTTCTTCTATGTACTATTTATTAGAAGTACAAAAAGCCAGTACTGTATTTACCCATGTAGGTGCTACTCTGTAAACTCATGTTGGTAACAATGTATAATTATTCCATGTTATGTTAAGTATTCTAAATTTCTACAATGATATTCTTGCTCAAGAAACTTCAATTTTAGAAATTATATTATATCGGAACTATGGCGCACATACCATTCACATTACAGGCTTAGTTTTTAAAAGTAGATTCGTATAAAAAAAAAATTACCCTTATCTTCTTATCATTAATTTAAAAATAAAATTGATTAAAGAATATAGGTAACAGCTAATAGAGTCCGGGTCTATTAGGGTGTTACAATTTTAGGTTCTAATCATCCTTATTAAATTATTTTGACCTTAGATTAATTATGGAAATTAGTTAACCTTCGATTAGAGCCTAATATTGCTTAGGTTTCGCTTAACCGTGTGATTAGGTGTAAACATACGAAACTACGGGCAAAACCGTAATTTTGCACTTATTTTGCCCGGGACCTCCGGGACCAAAACTGAGACCACAGAATACATAAAAACGTCTTTTAAACCCATCTAGAGAGGTTTCGGGTTCATCCGGCACTTGCAAAAGGGTAAAACGCCACAGGGGCGTTTTGGTCATTTTGACCTGAAAACTCGAATAACGAGATTTTCGATCCCGGAAAGAAACACAAGTCATCCAATCCCTTTCCAACATTGAGTTTGCCCTTCGAGTACTGTCGGATCTGGCTTTCCTCGAATTCCGGGCTGATAATGACCTCAGGGGCATTTTGGTCATTTTCACTCTAGCAGAAAATCGGGGCGTTACACATTGGCCTTTCTAAGCCCAACTGTGACTGACGGGCAACTCCTTCAGCATGTTGCAAGTAGTTTGTTCCCGGCCTTTCCAAGGCACAAGTAGTCTTTCCCCAGCTTTTCCAAGTTGCAAGTAGTCTTTGACTAGCCTCTCCAAGCAAAATTGTGATAGGCAAAAACATCTTACTATCGTGTTGCAGGTAGTTTTACCTTAGCCTGTCTAAGCTATGTCTCTTTCTGATCACTAATAGATCAAGGATACAAATGCTAAGTGTTTGAATTGCCACTCAAACTAACCTACACTCAAGTTTCCTTAAAGATGATACATTTTAAAAGATCCTGAGAGAACTTGAATGACTTCCTTTTTCTATTTCTTCCACAAGAAGAATATAAATCTAACTAAGAATATAGAAGGAAGATTTTCTTTACATTTCAAGGATAAAACTGAGTACATGATAAAGATTGAATATTCCAGGAAGTGGGAGAAGATTTTTGCAAAGTTTCCTCTCTTGAATCTTCAAAATCTCTCTCATTTTTCAAGCTCAGTATCTCTTTATATAATGGTCTTTCTTTGTGACCGTTGCCATAGATCAGTTCTTCAAGTGACAAGTGTTGATCATCAGTTGTGTCTTAAAAGAAGCAGTTAGAAGAGAGGTTGATAGAACTGTCACATCGATTGCAGAAGCCATTGTAAATGTGAGCTTTCTGATCTCGCATTAGAAACTACTTTTCTACTTTCTGAGCGACCTTTCTAAACTTCTCCTTCATGAAGCTGAGGTCATTGATCAAAAAGGTAGAAGAGATGACATACCACTTTTAAAATTAGGTTTGACTAGATAATTTGAATTTCAAATTTCAAATTTTCCTCCCTTTCCTGTAACATTCTTTGCTCCACTCATAAGTCAGCTTTTGATGTACATAATTAGCCCTTGAAGAGTTGTTTCGCTTTTAGATCTTCAATCAAATCTTCTTGATGATGATTTCTTTGCGATTGTGATGATTGAAGACTAAGTAACACGTTGCATATGGACATATTCTGATATCTTCATCTTGAGAGTACTTTCTGATGTCCCGTGCTACTTTTTAAAGTCTCTTTCCTTGGTTTCTTGGCTCTTGACTTGATTTCCTCTGATCTTTAAGCATTTACACGTTCTTTGCAGGAGATAATGATCACTTTGTGTTAAGCTTAATCTCTTCACATGAGATAAAACATGCTTGTATATGTGTAGTGAAATTATTCTTGATTCAAGTCCGTTTCTATGCTTTGTTCCATAAGTATGTATATGTGCTTTGCTTGAAATAATATTCACATTCTATTTGGCTCAATCTCTTTCCATAAGATAAATCATGTTTGCACATGCAAAGTGAAACATTATTCTTGCTTTAAGTTTGTAACATACTAACCGGATTTGACTTGTTATACTTTGTCAAGAAACTCAATAGAGACATTAGCCGTTCTTCAAAATATTCTGTTTGAATTGGTTTTGTTGTCATTCAAGACTCATGAGCACAAGGGTTCTGGAGCTAACACTTCTTACTCCTATTGCTCCAGCTCGAGAAGTTGTTGTTCCTTCCTCAGCTCAGGAGCTTAAAATTGTTATTGCTATCCTTGAGTCTACTTCTGCTCTTGCTGCCTTTGATAA
This sequence comes from Dalbergia cochinchinensis, assembly GCA_031216125.1. Lineage (NCBI taxonomy): Eukaryota > Viridiplantae > Streptophyta > Magnoliopsida > Fabales > Fabaceae > Dalbergia > Dalbergia cochinchinensis. The sequence goes on from CM062371.1 coordinate 31,530,510, forward strand.
TATCACACCACCATTTCCACCTCCTACTAATGCCCATGCTAAAACTCAGGCTGAATTGCCTAAGTCAGGGAAGACTGTACTCCTAAACCTTCTCCATCAACATCTGCACCCATCAACCTACCCTATCCATCATCAACTAAGCCTCCAGGAAGCTCACAGTTCCATTAGATGATCCTGCAACATTTGAGAGATAGGATTGAGGCAACAATTATAGAGCATGGCGCCAAGCTCAGACAAGTTAAAGAATTGCAGCTTCAGATTCTACAATGTCGGGCCTTATGATGGTGTCCTTAGATTACAGCACACCTCTTTTTGGCTAATGTCAAAAGGGAGAGAAGAAAAGACTTGAAGAAAATCATGATATGGAATTTAGGGGAAGCTTATGCTGAGGGGAGCTTAGAGAATTTTTTTTGTGTTCTTTAGCATACATATTCTTTTTGTTTTTGTTTTTGTTGTTGCTTTGAAAGATACTTTACCATGTTTTACACAATTCGTTATATCTATTCAAATATCATGCTTATGCTATATGTTTGATTTTGATGCATATCTATCTGAAGCTTTGTTTCCTTTAAAGCTCTGATACATAAATGTTTTTAAGCTTTAATACATATTGATGCTTACTCATGCTCAGCTAATCATATATCATGTTGATAGATGTTTTGTTTCTTATCTCTTATGCATGTGCTTTGTCTTACTTAATCATCAGCATGCTAGGATATTTAGTGTTAGCTCCAGAACCCTATCAATATGCACTTATTTGTATTAAAGGACAACAAAGTCAATTTAAAGAAAATACTTTGAAGAATGACTAATGTTTGCCTTGAGTTTCTTACAAGATTATAACAGGTCTCTATTGTTTAGCAAAACCAAGGCTTACTCAAATAGGGAAAAAATTCACTCTTCATGTGTAAACATGTTTATCTCATGTTAAGATACATGATCTAAAAAGGAAGTGAATATTATATTCTTATTCAAGCTTAAAAAGTCTAACATTTTAAAGAAGATATCAGCGTTGCAAGAAACCAAGGTTTTAAGACTTCAGAAACTCCCTTGAAAGGAAGATATCAAATAATCTATGAAGCCAAAGTGATCTACTATCTCTAATCATCTCTTTCATAAAGTTTGAATCATCAACGATCAATGATTAAAGACACAAAGACTCATTCTACATCAAGGAAATGATATCGAGTTCAGAAAGCTTATTCTCAGTAAAACAGTGTTTTCAACAAGAATAAGGAAGGAAAATTTGAATTTCAAAATTTGAATTTGCATTTGAAAAACTCAAATCCTAGTGTCATAACCTATCAATTATCTCTTTTGCCTTAGAAGTCAAACTATCTACATGTTCTAGAAGAAATAGTTCAAAAACAGTCGTTCAGAAAGTAAGAGGTGGTTTCTGAAGGTCATTAGAAACCTCTATTTTTTTTTTACAATGGCTTTTGGGAGCTAATCTAACAAGCAGGCAGTCTATACTTATAAACTATCTTTCCAAGACATAAATGGATGATCAACATGTGTCCCTGGAAAATTTTATTCAAGACAATGGTCTCAAAGAAGACTTTTATAAATAGAGATGTTGTACTCTTCAAAGATATATAACTTAATGCTAAAAAATAGAGCAGAAATGTTGCCAAGTTTTCCCTTCATCTCTTTGTAAAATTCTTCACTATTGGTAAATCATTTCTTTGAGTATAAATCTTCTTTCTACACTTTATAGATCATACATTCTTCCAAGGTAGAAAATATAAAAAGAAGTAATTCAAGAATTTCCAAAATCTTTTCATTCTAAATCCAAAGAAATCTTGAGTGTCGGTTAGTTTGAGTGGCAATCCAAACATATAACCTTTGTATCCTTGATCTAGAAGTGATCAATGTGAAATATCTTGAAGAGGCTTGTCAAATACTACTTGCAATGTGACAGTAAGAGCATTTTACTTGTCACGATTTGTTACCTTGAAGAAGATGATAAAGAACTACATGGTGTGTGACAGTAGAGGTTGTCTACTAGTCATTAAACATAGCTTGGGAAGGCTATCATAAAGGCTATCTTTGTTTCTTTCTTAGGTTGGAAAAAGTTTTAGTGAAACTCAGTGGTTGTTGAGAATTGGATGTAGGCAAGATTGGCTAAATCAGTATAAAACATTTTGTATTGTATCTTTCTTCTCTTTCATCTCCTTTTTATTTCCATATCTGTCTTATTATCAGTATCTATTTTGAAAAACTTCTTTACGTTTCTCTGTTACTCATCCAGTTCAGAAAACTCTCTTTCTGAAGGCACTAACGCTATTTTTCGCTACACTACAAGTGTTACACTTGACAGTTTTTCAAAATTTCATCAAGAATTGAAAAAGAAAGAACACAATTTAACTCCCTTTTTTCATCTGCTTTTCTACCTACAAGTGACATAAGAGCTTGGCCTCTAAGGGGTTAAGCAATCTAATGACTGTAGAGGACAAAGATTCGAGGAACAAATGGCACAACATTCACATAGCTAAAGGTCACTCTATCAACAGACCACCATTTGTTGATGGTGGAGATTATGCATACTGGAGGGATAAAATGGAACTGTTCATAAAATACCCAAGTCTTGAGTTGTGGGAAATTATATAAGAAAGAGATTATGTTCCAAGAGAGGAAGTCCCAGGAATAGATGATGTACCCTCATCATCTTGAGAAATACCTAGGAGTAGGTGGGTAGAGCAACAATAAGCTAGAGTTCAACTGAACTCAAAAGCCAAGTACCTACTCACGCGTCCACTAAGCAAAGCTGAATATGACAAAATCATTGCTTGTGATACAGCAAAAGAAATATGGGACAAACTGCATATGCTGCATGAGGGGACTGATCAAGTAAAAGAAACTAAGATCAGCATGTTGGTCCATCAATATGAACTGTTCAAAATGACAGATCAAGAGAATATTGATAAAATGACCACAAAGTTTATGCATATTGTAAACCAACTAAATGGTCTAGGCAAGAGATACTCTAACTTGGAAATGGTTAGAAAAGTCTTAAGAAGCCTTCCTGCCAAATAGTTGCCCAAAGTCATAGCCATTACTGAAGCAAATGACCTCCAAACTCTAGGCCTGGATGCACTTATTAGGTTACTTAAAACCTACAATGTTGTGCTTTCTGAAATGTGTGGTGAATCTAGCAAAAAGAGCAAATCTATGGCATTAAAGTCATCTCATCAAAGAACCAACAAAGCCAAAGTAATGAAGATTTCTAAAACCTGAAGAAGATGAGACTGATGATGAGACAGGCCATGAAGATGAAAATGAGCTTTCCATGCTTGTAAGAAGAATATCCAAAGTTTGGAGAGGAAAAGCCAAGAAAAGAAGAGATATCAACTTCAGAAAAGATAGAAAAGGAAAGCCGAAGCCTGAAGGTATCATTTTCTTTGAGTGTGGTGAAAAAGGACATTTTAGAACAAAATGTTCCACACTAAAAGGCTATAAGAAAAGATATGCACCCATGAAAAAAGGCATGCTGGCTACCTAGAGCGAATCAGACAAAGAAAAGGAAAAGTCAGAAGATCAAGAGGATATGGATGTTGCGAATCTATGCTTCATGGCAGGATATTCATTAGAAGTGATTCAAAGGTAAATAACATTAACTCAAATCTTTCCTATGATGAGCTCTTATCTCTTTATGAAGAGTTACTTGAAGACTCTCAAACTCTTTTCTCACATTATCTCAGTCTGAAAAAAGATCATTAGAAAACTATTTTAGAACTCAAAATGGTCAAGTCAAAAGTTGAGAATCTAAGCCTTGAGAAGGAAGTTGTGAAAGAAAAAAAATCATATTTTAAATGTAAAACCCATAGCCTTAGAATTTGAAGTTGAAAATAAAAATGAACACACTCAGAAAGTAATTTCTGAGATTGAAAGAACTTCAAAGCTTCTTAAAATTGACCTTGAAAAAATGGTAAATGGATTAAGGAATCTTGATCTAATGCTTAGTGGTCAGAGGCCGTGTTTTCAAAAGATTGGACTAGGATATGAGGAAGAGTTTGATTAAAAAGGAAAATCAACTTTCCTCTAGGAGGTTAAAAGAAAAACTTCATGTATTATCTGTTTTAAGAAAGGACACCCACCTGACAAATGCTTCATGAAAAGGAAGTATGTCAAAAAGGTTGGACAACCTTTTCTCAAACTAAGTCAAGAGGACCCAAGAAGATATGGGTACCTAAAGTAAAATCGTGTTCATTACAGGTCTGGCTAAGGACGCATATGGGACCTAAAAACAAATGGTACATGGATAGTGGTTGTTCGAGGCACATGTTCGAATCAAGAAAATAGTTTAGAAATCTGTGATCCAAGAACTCAGGATCAGTAAGATTCGTAGATAAAGGTAAAGCTAAGGTCACAGGCATAGGAGATATTGGTAAGGATGATTCTCACCAAATTTTTTATGTCTTTCTAGTTGATGGTTTGGCTCACAACTTATTTCTTATTAGTCAATTTTGTGACAAAGGCTTTAATGTCATCTTTAATGCGCATACATATAAAGTAGTAAATCCCACTTCAAAATAAGTAATTCTATCTAAAAAGAGGCATGATAACACATACGTGTTATCCTTAGATGATCTGAAAGATCAAAATGTAAAATGTCTCACATCTTTCATAAATGATAAGTGGTTATGGAATAAGAAGTTTGGACATGCTCATATGAAGCTTACCTCTGAGCTCTCTCAGAAAGAACTTGTTAAAGGCCTTCCAGAGATAACATTTGATAAGGATTTAACTTGTTACTTCTGTGAGAAAGGCAAGCAAACCAAAGCTTCTTTCCATAACAAGCATGTGGTTTCAACCACTAAATGACTTTAGCTTTTACATATGAATCTCTTTGGTCCTACAAGACTGCAAGTCTAATTGGAAAGAGACATTGCCTTGTTATAGTGGATGATTACTCCAGATTTACATGGATTATTTTTCTAGCTTCTAAGGATGAGTTTTTGAAAATTTTGAAGTTTTTGCAAAAATGTATTTGTATTGAAAAAGATTCTCAAATCAGTGTTATCACATTTGATCACAGTGGAGAATTTGAGAATCATGTTTTTAATGAGTTTTGTGAAAACCATGGCATTCATCATGCGTTTTTTGCACTTAGAACTCCCCAACAAAATGGGGTAGCTGAAAGGAAACACAGAAGCTTGCAGGAAATGGCCAGAACAATCTTTTGAAAAGTGGTTTGTCAAAAGGTTTTTAGGCGGAGGCAGTAAATACCCGTTGCTACATACAGAACAGAATCTTTCTTAGGCCAATTCTCAAGAAAACTCCTTATGAGCTATGGAAGGGTAGAAAGTCTAACATATCATACTTTCATATCTTCAGTTCATCATGTTTATTCTTAACACTAAGGACAAACTCGCCAATTTTGATCCAAAATCTGATAATGGTATCTTCCTAGAATACTCTTCTGTGTCTATGGCCTACAGGGTATACACCAAGAGAACATCATGCATCGACTAAACTATTCATATCAAGTTTAAAGAGCTTAGAAAAGACTTTGCTAATGATCTTGAAGATCTAGAAGAGAGCTTGGTAAAGATGAATCTAAAGGAAACTTCTGATAGCAAGATGATGAAAGACAAAACTTCAAAACATAAGTTTTTTAGAGAATCTGCTCAAGTCTTCAAAAGTATCAGAAAGTGACATTTCTGATCATGAAGAAGAGCAATCTGAAGATGGAGGAGAGGCTAAAGAACTTCAAAGTCATAGAAACTACAAGGGAATTTCTGATTTAAAAGTAGTGTCTCAAAACAAAGTTTTCGGAGATATTTCTAAAAGAGTAAGAACCGGATCATCTCTTAGAAATACATCAAACTGTACTTTCATCTCTACCATTGAACCTGAATACATTGAAGAAGCTTTGTGTGGTCAAAGTAAGGTAAATGCTATGCAAGAAGAATTGGATTAGTTGGAGAAAAGCAAAGTTTGGACTCTTATTAAAAACCCAAAGGGAAAAACTATCATCAGCGAGTGTTCAGAAATAAGCTAGATGAAGCAGGCAAGGTCGTTAGAAACAAAGCAAGGTTGGTTGCACAAGGTTATAATCAACAAGAGGAAATTGATTATGATGAAATCTTTGCACTAGTAACTCAGCTTGTAGCCATCAAAATGCTACTTGTCTTCGTTGCCTATAAGGGATTCACTCTCTACCAAATGGATGTCAAGTCCGTATTTCTAAATGGTTTCCTCTCTAAGGAAGTTTATGTGAAGCAGCCTCCTAGTTTTGAGAGTGAAAACCTTCCTAATCTTGTCTTTAAGCTAATGAAGGCTCTTTATGGTGTAAAACAAGCCCCTTGAGCTTGGTATGATAGACTGAGTACCTTCCTGCTTAAGAATGAGTTCAAGAGGTGTAGCATTGACACTACTCTTCGTACTATTGAGCAAGATAATAACTTTCTGGTGGTTCAAATATATGTTGATGGCATTATATTAGGCACTTCTGATCATTCTCTTTGTGAAAAGTTCTCAAAACTAATGCATAGTGAATTTGAGATGAGCATGATGGGTAAACAACAAAAGAAGGGATCCTGATCCTTCAAGAAAAGTATACAAAAGAGTTGTTAAAAAGATTTAATATGGATCAAGCAAAACCAATGAGCACCCCCATTCATCCATCTCAAATCATAGATGCCGATAAGAATAGTGAGAAAGTATCAAAGTATAATTATTGTGAAATTATTGGTTCACTACTGTATCTTACAGCTAGTAGACCAGATATTCAATTAAATATGGGAATTTGTGCTAGATTTCAATCTAACCTAAAACAATTACACCTAAATATTGTCAAAAGAATTCTTTGATATCTGTCAGGTACTACTAATCTTGGCTTGTGCTACAAGAAAGGTACTTCTTATGATATTGTAGGATTCTATGATGAAGACTTTATTGGAGATAAAGTTGAAAGGAAAAGCACAAGCGGTTGTTGCTGCTTCTTCAGAGAGAGCTTGATCACATGATCATGTAAACAGTAAAACACGATTGCTCTCTCTACTACTAAGCTAAATATGTAGTTGCTGCAAACTGCTGCAAGCAGATGCTGTGGATAAGAAATCAACTAAAGGATTATCACTTGAGGTATTCTAAAATATCCTATTCAGCACTGTAGATCTACGCATATTGATATTAAACACCATTTTATACGTGGTCATGTTCAAAAGGGAGATGTTGTGTTAATGTTTGTGAATACTAAAGATCAAGTGTCAAATATATTTACAAAGCCATTAGCTAAAGATTGGTTTTGTGTTTTGAAAAGGTTTTTGAGCTTACCTATTTTCAAAACTATATAATCATTCATGCATAAACCATCTCTGGGTACTATCTCCCTTTCTTCATCTCTCAAATTGAAGTCCAAAAAGGAAAGATCTTAGTCTGCAAGACTGGGTATATTCATTGAAGATCAGAAAGTAGATCAGAAAGAAGTTGGGTATTTCAAGCTACATATATAGGTTAATGAGAAAGAAGATAAGTTTATCAACGGGTTAGAAAGTGAGAAGTGAAGCTTAGAAAGAAAGTCCTTCAGAAAGTGCACTCAAGAGTCAGAAACTTTCAGTCTGAAAGAAGGATGATTGATATGATTCAGCTTGGTTAGAGTTGAGAGGCTTAAATCAGCAACTAGAATAAACCAGGATCACCTTGCACTTTCAGGTTGGAGTCTAAAGATATGTGATTGAGTTTGTTTGTGTTTCAGAAGGATATAGACGCCACACTCAAGAGAAGATAAGAAGGTGAGTGATAAGTCTTGTTTTGATCGCCACAAGTTACCTTGATAAGATCAGATTTAGTTCTTTGCCTAAGAACAAAGGGAAGTTCTCACTAGGAAAGAAAACTCAAGAAATGTAATTCATAATCTGATTTGTGTATTACATCGAGTTCCTATTTATAATCTATATTGAAGTCCCACTCCACAAGCCACTAAGCATTGTGTTGCAGCCACTATCATTCCCACTAAGCATTAAAGTCCATCATTCCCACTAAGTATTAAAGTTCCATTATCACTTCCACTACCTATTATATTGGCCTAGGAACTCTAAAAACTCTTAAAACTGACTTGAAAACAAGTAAAAGGCATCTAAATTGAAAGACATTAAAAGGTGCACGAAAATTACAAGAAAATAAGACAAATTGCACTAATTATTCCAGCCCACTCTGTTTGCATCTTGATCATGTGAATTGGGCTTATTCTTTGGGTCTTCAAGTGACTTCTTCATGTTGGACTTGGGTATTCATCAAACTGAATAAGATTGGTCCAATTTGGCGTCTCATTCTCAATCTGATTGCTCTTGGTCTTTGCTTCCATGACTAGGCCTTGCAAAGCTTCCTTTAGCCTTTTTACTCTAGCTCTAGTCATTGGTCCATCCATGTATTGTAATTGATCTTGAACTTTGTTGGTCTTGGTTGAATTCTCATCATTCCCTCCCTCCTGAAAAGGATTCGTCCTCAAATCAAGCTTATTGTCTGTATCAAACAAAGACAAATCAGTCACATTAAAAGTAGCACTAACTTAGTACTCACCTGGAAGATCAAGTTTGTAGGCATTAATTATCATTTATCTTCTCGATCACTTGGAAAGGACCATCACCTCTTGGTTGCAATTTGGAATGTCTTTGAGCTGGAAACCTTTCCTTCCTCATATGAAGTCAAACCCAATCTCCTGGTTCAAAAGTCAACCTTCTTTTCAATTTGTTGGCTTGATGAGCATACTGCCATGTCTTCTTCTCAATTTGTTGTCTCACTTTCTCATGGAGTTGCTGGACAAATTCAGCCTTCTTTTTGCCATCTAGATTACCTTGCTCTTTTATTGGTAAAGGAATTAAATCTAATGGAGTCAAAGGATTGAAACCATAGACCACTTCAAAAGGAGAGTGATTAGTAGTGGAGTGTGTTGCCCTATTGTAAGCAAATTTGACACGAGGCAAACATTCTTCCCAAGATTTTAGATTCTTACTAATCACAGCCCTTAACAAGGTTGAGAGAGTTCTATTCACTACCTAAGTTTGTGGATGACAAGTTGTAGAGAAAAAGAGCTTGGTTCCTAACTTGTTCCACAAGGTCCTCCAAAGGTGACTTAAGAATTTGGTGTCACAGTCAAAGACAATGCTTCTTGGCATGCCATGCAATCTCACCACTTCTTTGAAAAATAATTCAGCAATTTGAGTGGCATCATCCATTTTGTGGCATGCTATGAAGGGTGCCATTTTTGAAAACTTGTCCACAATAACAAAAACAGAATCTTTGCCCCTCTTGGTCTGAGGCAAGCCTAATACAAAGTCCATATATAAATTAGTCCAAGGGGAATCAGGAATAGGCAATGGAGTATACAACCCATGAGGCATGACCTTGGATTTGGCCTTTTTACAAGTGATACAATTACCACAATTTTTTTCTACTTGCTTTTTTCATTTGAGGCCAAAAGAAATGTTCAGCCAAAATACTCAAAGTCTTACTAACCCCAAAATGGCCCATTAATCCCCCTCCATGAGCCTCTCTAATTAGCAATTCACGCAAGGAACAATTAGGCACACAAAGTCTATTACCCTTGAACAAGTAACCATTTTGCCTAAAGAAATCCTTTTCTGCCCCCTTTTCACAAGCAATGTACAATTGTGAAAAATCAGAATCATTTATGTACAAGTCTTTCAAATGCTCAAAACCAAGCAATTTTGCATCTAAAGTGGAAAGAAGTGCATACCTCCTAGAAAGTGCATCTGCCACAATGTTTTCTTTCCCTTGCTTGTATTTGATCACATAGGGGAATTGTTCCAAAAATTCAATCCACTAACCATGCTTTTTGTTTACCTTTCCTTGTCCCTTTAAATGTTTCAAGGATTCATGATTTGTGTGCACTACAAATTCTTTTGGAAAAAGATAATGTTGCCAAACCTGCAAAGTTCTCACCAAAGCATACAATTCTTTGTCGTAAGTTGAGTAATTAAGTTTTAGCACCACTTAATTTCTCACTGAAATAAGCCACAGGTCGCCCCTCTTGCATCAAAACAGTGCTAATACCTATACCTGAAGCATCACATTCAATTTCAATAGATTTAGTGAAATCCAGCAAAACAAGTAATGGTGCATTACTCAACCTCTCCTTAAGGGTATTAAAAGCTACTTCTTGCTCTTTTTCCCACTTGAATCCCACATTTTTCTCGACAACCTCAGTTAAGGGTGCAGCTAGTGTACTAAAGTCTTTGACAAACCTGTAGAAACTAGCTAACCCATGAAAACTTCTGACATCACTCAAATTTTTAGGTGTAGGCCATTCCTTAATTGCTATTACTTTCTCTTCATCCACTTCTACACCTCTCGAACTAACAATGAATCTAAGAAAATTTACTTGTTGAGTGCAAAAAGAATATTTCTTTAGATTAGCATACAATCTCTCTTCTCTCAATACAAGTAAGACACCCCTCAAATGCTCAATATGATCATCTAAGCTCTTGCTGTAGATAAGGATATCATCAAAATAAACAAAAACTGATTTTCCAAGAAAAGCACGTAAAACATAATTCATGAGACGCATGAAAGTACTTAGAGCATTAGTTAAACCAAAAGGCATAACTAGCCACTCATATAATCCATACTTAGTTTGGAATGCAGTTTTCCATTCATCCCCTTCTTTCATCCTAATTTGATGATAACCACTTTTCAAATCAATTTTAGAAAAATAACAAAAACCATGCAATTCATTAAGCATATCATCTAATCTAGGAATTGGATGTCTATACTTTATAGTGATTTTGTTGATGGCTCTACAATCTGTACACATCCTCTATGATCCATCTTTCTTTGGTACAAGGATAACGGGTACAGCACAAGGACTCATGCTTTCTCTCACCCATCTTTTTTACATTAGCTCTTCAACTTGTCTCTGAAGTTCCTTTGCTTCCTCAGGATTAGTTCTATAGGCTGGCCTATTAGGGATTACAACCCCAGGAATGAGATCAATTTGGTGCTCAATTCCTCTCAAGGGTGGCAAACCACTTGGAACTTTATCCGGGAACACATCCTCAAATTCCTGCAAAAGGGATACAAAAGAGCTAGGCAAAGAAGTTTGATCAATGTTATAGTTTAAACAAGTCTCCTTGTACAGAAGTACAAGCATAGGTTGATGAGAAAAACAAGCTCTCTTGATCTCACTTTCCTTTGCAATAATGACACTCATGTGTTTACTCTCTTTTTCTTGTTCACCACTCTCTTGGTGTTTACCTTTCTTTTTTTCACTCAAAAGTTTCTTTTCACTCTTTTTTTTATTGGATGCCTCATGCTCTCTAGACTGCCTCATTTTTACCTGATCTTCAAAAACTTGTCTTGGAGACAAAGGTGCAAGGGTGAACGTCTTATTGTGCACAAGTGAAAATCGATTAGTGTATCCATTATGGATCACCTTATGGTCAAATTGCCATGGTCTTCCAAGAAGTATGTGTGTAGCCTCCATGGGGACCACATCACAAAGTACCTCATCCACATAATCTCCAATAGTGAATGGTACTAGAACTTGCTTATCCACCTTCAATTCTCCATCATTACTAAGCCATTGCAACCTATATGGCCTAGGGTGCTTAGAAGGGCGCAAATTCAATTTTTCCACCAAAGTTATGCTGGCCACATTGGTGCAGCTCCCTCCATCAATGATCATGCTGCATACTTTTCCTTGAACAAGACATCTAGTATGGACAATGTTTTCCCTTTGTGCATCATCTTCTTCTTTGCCCTACACATTCAAAATCCTTCTAACAACTAGCAAATCACCATCATGAGGCCTAATTTCCTCACCTTCACTTTCATCCTTTGGTGAAGCATCAGACTCTTTTTCAATCTCCACCTCACCATTATCCTTCATAATCATTGCTCTCTTGTTAGGACATTGAGAAGCAATGTGACCTCTTCCAAGACACTTAAAGCACTTTATGTCTCGGTTCTTTGAAGTGCCTACTGATGGTTGAATTCTCTTTAATTTAGCCTCTTTGGACTGAATTGCAATTGGTTGCTCCTTCCTTGTGTTGTTTCTCCAAGGAATTGAATTGGAACCAGAAGAATTTCTTCTATTCCTCCTCTTCAATTGCTACTCCACCTTAATTGCTTAGTGCACCATCTCTTGAAGCTCCACGTAGTGATACATCTCCATAGCATCAACTATGTCTCGATTAAGACCATTGAGGAATCGAGCCATGGTTGCTTCTTGGTCCTCTACAATGTTTGTTTGAATCATGGCCATCTCCATCTCCTTGTGGTACTCATCCACACTCTTAGAACCTTGATTGAGGCTCTGCAACTTATTGTGGAGTTCCCTATGGAAATATGAAGGCACAAATCTCCTTCTCATGATTGCCTTCATCTCTACCCATGTCTGAATTGGTTGCTCTCTATTCCTAGCTCTATCTTTCTGCAATTGATCCCACCAAACAAGAGCATAGTCAGTGAATTCAAGGGCAACAAGCTTAACCTCATTACCTTCAGAATATGTGTAACAAGAGAATATTTGCTCCACTCTCATTGCCCACTCCAAATAGGCTTGCGGATCAGACTTCCCTTGAAATGGAGGAATTTTGGTGTTAATTCCTCTAAGTTCATCACCAGGATTTCTTCTTCTCCTATTGTGTCTAATGATCCTTCTTTTCCTTGGGTTTTTATCACTTGTCTCTTCCTCTCCAGATTGGTAATTTATTTCATCTTGAGAACCATGATGACTTCCAGGTGCATGGTTTTCCATCGTAACCATCCTCTCATGGAGCTCTTCAAATTTTTGATTGAATAGCTGTTCTAGATGGCTAGTTAATTGCTTGTATCTGAAAAGCAGATAATCCTCTATCTGGTGAAGAATTTTCGTCTCCTGCCATGTTAGTTAGTTGAAAGAGAAAAGTATAGGACCTTACAAAACTCACAAAGTGTTTACACTCTTGAAATATTACACTCACACTCGTGTATGTCACTCAATATTGGCTTTTGACCAGAATGTTCACTCTAGCATTTTTCCACTAAAAACTTCCTCTTATGAGTTCTTAAGAAGGAACCTAATCAATGATTCTCTTAAGGTAACAGAGTTTTGACCAAAACAAGAAAATTAGAATAAGGGATGACTAGAAGAACTGAAACAAGGAATTTTTGTTAAGACTTACTTAGAACAGGTTCTGGTTTGTTTCCTGTTCTTTCTTTTTTTCACATTTTGTTTTTTTTATTTAATAATGAAGGGAAAAACAAATAAAACAAGTTCAGACCTGAATAATAAGGAAATTGTGCTCTGATACCAAATGATATGATTCAGCTTGGTTAGAGTTGAGAAGCTTGAATCAGCAACTAGAATAAACTAGGATCACCTTGCACTTTCAGGTTGGAGTCTAAAGATATGTGATTGAGTTTGTTTGTGTTTTAGAAGAATATAGACGGCACACTCAAGAGAAGATGAGAAGGTGAGTGATAAGTCTTGTTTTGATTGCCACAAGTTTCCTTGATAAGATCAGATTTAGTTCTTTGCCCAAGAACAAAGGGAAGTTCTCACTAGGAAAGAAAACTCAAGAAATGTAATTCATTATCTAATTTGTGTATTACATTGAGTTCCTATTTATAATCTGTATTGAAGTCCTACTCCACAAGCTACTAAGCATTGTGTTGCAGCCATTATCATTCCCACTCAGCATTAAAGTCCCACTATCATTCCCACTAAGTATTAAAGTTCCATTATCACTTCCACTACCTATTATATTGGCCTAGGAACTCTAAAAACTGACTTGAAAACAAGTAAAAGGCATCTGAATTGAAAGACATTAAAAGGTGCACGAAAATTACAAGAAAATAAGACAAATTGCACTAATTATTCTAGCCCACTCTGTTTGCATCTTGATCATGTGAATTGGGCTTATTCTTTGGGTCTTCAAGTGCTTTTTCATGTTAGGCTTGGGTATTCATCAAACTGAATAAGATTGGTCCAATTTGGCATCTCATGCTCAATCTGATTGCTCTTGGTCTTTGCTTCCATGACTAGGCCTTGCAAAGCTTCTTTTAGCCTGTTTACTCTAGCTTTAGTCATTGGTCCATCCATGTGTTGTAATTGATCTTGAACTTCGTTGGTCTTGGTTGAATTCTCATCAATGATGAGGAGGGATAATTCCTTTCCTTTTAAGCTTCTCTCTCCCACATCGTTTCACCTTTTGTCAAGTTACATCACTCTTTTAAACAACCCCCACTTTTCACATGTTACCCTTTGTTTATCATCTTCTTCCTATCTAAAACCCTAATCTTCCAACCATTTCATCTTCACACCAACCTCTATTTCTCATTACCTCTGTTTGCTTCAAAGCTTCAACCTTTGATATTCCATCACACTCATCATTCAGACATGGCTAAAGAAAAGCATTGTTTAGGTCACATCGCTACAATGGGAATGTTTTAAATGTTCACAAAATTGATGCATCAAGACCATTATGAAGAAAACTTCTACCTATAGCTCCAGGTAAAATATTAACTCAGGTGCTGATGGCTCAGGTTTTCATCATTCTGGGAATCATTTCTTTTCAGGGATGGGAAAAGGTTTCTTGACCTTACTGACCGAGTCTTCACTGGGATGGTCACTGCCTTCTACTCCTACTTGATTCAGGTGATTAACTCTGTGCTAACCTCATATATTAGAGGAGTTGATATAGAACTAAGCATCTTGGATCTCTCCAACATCATCCATGCTCCTGACAAAAGGACTTAGATGCTCTTCTGAAATAGAGTAGTTCACAACTCTCGATGTTTTAGCAGAAGAGGTTTCCAGATGTCTCACCAGTTCTTCAAGATATCATCTGGGTGAAATCACTACAGCATTTCTAAACTCAAATGCAAGGCAAGTTTTTACAATCATTCAGTTCTCCTTGCTTCCTTGTTTAGATAGCACCACCTTTTGGTTGGGATGGACTGTATGTTTCTCTTCTATTTGTTAACAAAAAGAAGAGTTAACTTGCCTAGATTAATTGTTGATCATATGCTGAGTGCTATCTCTCTTGAGAAAAGGAAAATCATTGTTGTTCCTTGTGGGATTCTGCAACCAAAATCTTTGAACACATGTATTATGTAACACCCTAATATTCGACCCAATACTACTAGTACGTATTTAGGCCAAATATTAGTCATTACTTACTGTCATGGTTCTTTTTACTTGGAAAAATAACTTCATGAAAATATGAGCCAATTTTTTTTCAAAACATTACTTAAAATAGAAGCCGCGCGTATCTTACTGGGTCGGTATCATAAAGTGCAGAAATATAAACATAGAAGTGGCTCCAAATCATAGCATCATCCCAACTGAAATACTTCATATATAATATGCCTACCCTACGGGGCAGGACTCTTCAAGTACATAATAAACATGAATACAGCAAAAATACAGCAAAAATACAGAATACATGGAAATGAACTAGAAAGAAACATCCCTACCCACGTGCAACCTAAGGTGGATAACCTCAACACCAAAGAGGTTTCATCCATACTACGTGTCGTGCGTGCACTAAGGGCTACCCAACAATCTATATAGCAGAATCATGGGTACGGAGGAACGTAGCCAATCCACGGGCGGAGCTCGGCGGGTGCAGGCATGCCCTGTGACTGAACGTGTCGTCCGCATCGGGGTCGTGGTATGGGCACCGAAGTCCTCCGACGCTGAGTGACTGTCTCCTCACTGCCCATCGGTCGCTGAGGCGGAGTGGGGGCAGAGTCCTCATGGTCCATAGGGGAATCCTCTATAGGGTCCTCCTCCAAGTACTGCGATAGTGGCACGTATTCCGGTATGTTAGCTGAACCGGCAGAGTGGGTCCGTAGGTTCCTCTCATGTCGTGCCCGTGCACGCTCAAAAATCGTGGGGTCACCATAGGGGGATGTCGGGGAGAAGCGATAACTATATACGGGGTGTGCAAACGGCCGTCCCAAAAACATGAAGATGCATACAGTACATCAGCCCTCAAAATGGAATGACCCGTGCTCCGGGTCATGGTGGACCTCCCACCGGGGTGTATCAATGAATAGCACCAACGTCGCCATCTCGCTCTGAAGACGTAATGGAAAGAAAGAAATAGAGGGAGTGAGATTCTTACTAAAGAAACTCAGTAGGGTTCTCCTCCTATCCTAGGTGTCATCATCTACGTCTCCAAGTATCTCGGGTTATTTATAAAACCATGGACATATATTGGTTCAATTATGAGTTTTCTAAAGTCTCAATTTCTGAGATCCATTCCTTTTAATATATCACTTGTATTTACATAAATCATGGGAAATAAATTGTGGGACTTCAATCATATAGTTTGAACGGAAACCATATAACTTGGGTCAGAGAACATAAATCATATGACTTGGATCATAGAACATAAATCATATAACTTGGTACTTGGCATATGGTGACTTGTCTTAGTTACTTAGGTGACAATAAAACTTTTACTTAAACTGGGGCCGCCCTAATATTTCTCCCTTTTGAGAAATCTCTAGGCTATGAGCTCATACCACACTAGTCGTCACTAGTATCTAGACTTTTATCCCTTGGGATAAGTTAACTTCCCGACTTTAAGTACGGGTTTAGGGGGCTAGAATCACATTGTCCCCACCCTTAGTTTGGTGGTTTCAAAGGAGTACATTCTCATATTTTAAGTCACCCTAAGTTTAACATGTTACTTCAGGATGCCACATCATTCATGCATAACACATAATTACCACTTCGGCATCTCTAGGGTCCTTTTAAAGAAGCAATAACATGAGATTACAAACCATCACATAAGGGTAACAGTTCACATGGCACCATATACGTCATGAGCTAACACATCAATTCATCATTAAATGAGAGGCACATAATCATCCTTTAAGGTAGAAATCCCTAAATCGGGTAACCTCAAACTTCCAAATTATTTTCGTATACCTTTAGGGGATTGATTAACCTCATTATCATAATTTATTAAGTCCTAAAACCTAATTAATCATGGCTGGACAACATTGGTAGTAAGCTTGTATTAGATGAATTACGGTGTTCTAGAAGATGCGTTTTAAACCCTTCTCACATCCGACTTTTCTATGATGCAACAATTAATACCTAAGCCAATTATGAGTCACTCTCACTGATCTAGACATCGTATAATGTGATTCTGTGGGTGTTAATCAATCTAGACAGAATTCATATTTTCTGTACCTTTGGGGTTCTAGAATTCACATTTCAAGCAATTAAAGAAACCAAACATGCTCTAAAATGTCTAGAACAATTAGCATATACTTGGCAAGGTATTCAAACATATTTAGACCACCCAAAACATAATTTAAGGTGCTGGAAATGATCATGGCAGAACCGAAATTGGTAAGTCATCAAATTATGTGTAAACTTTCTTTTTCATGTACATAGGTAACTAGTTTCTCTTGGAACAATTTTAAGACTTCAAAAATACCTTGGAAATCAATTTAACTTGTCAAGAACTTTCATAAAATACATAGGGCAGCAACTCTTTAATGTTACTCATGGTTGAAACTCTAAATATAAGAACATACTCAAAAATACTTTCAAATGTCACTTATGTTTAGGAAAAACTTAAAACATAAACTATAGGCTCTTGTATCTAATGAAATACTCATCCTAGAGCTTTCATCATCACATGGCCGAATGCATTTCAAGAAGATACCTTCTTGATTTAACTTTTCTCAAGATGAAATGGGCAAGTCTTTGAGCTCTAGTCTCTTAGGTGATGGCATAAGAGTAAACGTGCTATGCATTCCATTTTATTCTTCATTAAAGAGTAAAGTAAGAGCTTTAAAGTAAATATGAAATGCAAGAACTTGAAATTAAATATGCAAGGCTCAAAGTAAATATGCAAAACTTGAAAGTAAATATGCAAGTTCCATTCTTTATTTTAGTGCTCTAGGCCCAGCAACAATCGACTTTAAGGCCGAAATAGAAAGGCTTCGAGATTATTTTAGGTGATATGCAAGCTATCATTTTAGATCTTTAAGTTCTTAAGTGATGACTTAGAATGTAAACATGGAATGCGAGGCTTGGAATTTAAACGTGCATTATGCAAGTTCATTCCTTATCTTGGGGTTTAGTGATAGCATAGAAATAAACGTGCTATGCAAAGTATAAAGTAAACATGAATGCAAGTTACTTTTATCTTGTCTAGAACTCTTGCAAGACTTTTGAAGAGAACATAGTTTCAACCCAAACCTCATCCTCACAAGAAAAGAGAACTACTAGTACTAGAATACTTAAAATGAATCATGACCTTAAAAACTTGAAGATGGCTGAATCTTCATCAAGAAGAATAAACCATTTTTGAACTCTAGGGACCAAGATCTTGATGATCTATGACATCAACATCCAAGGGCCTCATCATTGAGTACATAGCTTCCTTAAAACCAACATTTAAAACAAAGCTTATGCTAGAGAAGAAAACAAAACCGAAACCATGTTTGGTTTAAGGTTAAAGTTTCAAGCTTTAGAGTTTGTTCATGTGACTAGCATCAACATGAAACACTCATCATCATCAAGCTTTTATTTTTCCAAGTCTTAGAAGCCTACATGGCCAAAAACATGGGAGGAAAAAGTGAAGTCCAAAAGAGTTCAAGAGACATAAATTCCTTTCTTTCTCAAACTTGGAAAAAGGATGTAACTTTCCTTAAAAAAAATTCAAGCTTTAGAGGTTGTTGAGTGACAAGCACCATCATGACAACCTCCTCATCAAGCTTTCATTTTTCTCATGGGTTTAGGCCCTCATGGCCGAAACATTAAAGGAGAAAAGAGAAGTTCAAACATTCAAGAGAAACATAACCTCATGTTCAACTAAATTTGTAAAAGATGAAACTTTTCTTTGAGAAAAACTCAAGTTTTAGAGGCCTCATGTGAAATGAACTCATGGTCACCTCTAGAGAGCACTCATCATCAAGCCATCATGTTCAAGGCCTTGAGGCCGAAAATCAAAGGAAAAGAAAAGGAAGAAATCGAAAATGAAGAAGCAACATGGAGGTTCCACCTTTCATCATTTCCCAACAAAATTCAACATAGAAATGACAGACATATTTGGAAAAGTTCCCTACCTTGTGGTTTTTGAAAAGGAGAGGAAGAACTTGAGCTTGAAGAACTCTTGGAAGCTTGAGAGAAAGGAAGTAAGAAAGCTTGAGACTTTTAGTGATCTTTGCAAGGAGTAAGCAAAGGAGTGAAGTTGTGTGGTGTTGTGTATTTATAGGCAAATGAAACATGAAGGAGTGAATGGGGGAGGTGGAGGCCGTGAGTTTCATGGCTTTGGAGGGAAAGAAAATATCTCATTCAAGGTATGGTTGTGGTCATTCAAAGGTATGGCCAAATATGGGTTCAAGTATAGGCTTAAGCATGGTTCAAGGTATGGCTCTTTGAGTGAGAATAAATCAACATGTGATAAATTTAGAGAGGTATGGGTGCTGCCTTGTTCAACCAAGAATAAGGAGAAATCATCTCCTTTAATGTGGTTTAGGAGTGTGTTTAGGGATAAACAAGGTTAGGTCACTAATTAAGGTTGTGTAACCGAGTGTTTAGGTGAACTAATTAGGTAATTAGGACCCTAATACCTTAGACTAAGAGTACTATTGTAGGATTGATGGAGTCAAACTCTCATGACCATTGATTGATGTATGACAACTTTTCTTGGAAAAGAAAGCATTTTTGGGAAAGGAAATGTGAATAGTGAAAACACTATTCATAGTTTCTTTTCCTTTAAAGAAAGAAAAGAATTAGAATTGAGTTGCAAATTTCCCTAAGCAATTTTAGGTTCTAATCAACCTTAAATAATTGGTTTAGCTTTAGATTAATTAAGGGAATTAATTAACCTTTCATTAGAGCCTAATATTGGTTAGGTTTGAGTTAAATAACTCGTTAAGCTTAAAATGCACTAAGCAGGGGTAAAATCATAATTTTTACTAAAAGTTGCCCGGGACCTCCGGGACTTAGACCAACATAGTTCATGCCTTAAAACATCATTTTTGATCTCCGAGACGAGTCTGGGTCGGAGTCAAAACTTAAAATTGCCTTAAATCAAGTTAGGGATATTTTGGTCATTTGTGCACAGAAATCTCAGAAATGAGATTTTTCTGACTTGTTAACATTCATAAACATATAATCCCCTTCATATATCATAAAAGCCTTGTGAGGATGGCCGAAGCCAGTCGTCCTCCTGTTTCAGGTAAAAATGACCTCAGGGGCATTTTGGTCATTTAAAAGTTTAAAGAAAAACGGGGTGTTACATATTACCCTTTTGCTAATGAGTGGTATGAGTATATAGAGGGTAGTACACCTTCAACTCTTTCAAAACCCTAAGGAGACCAATTGATGTTGCTTCCTTTAGAGTTAGAAGACGGAGTTTAAGAACTAGAGATGCAGCTATTGAAAAAACAGCCAAAGAAGCTAAAGGCGGAAAGGGCAAGAGAAAAATAATCATTCTTTAGGACAGTTCTAATCACAACAAGAGGCCTAAAATAATCATCAGATATGGGGGTTCACCCTGTAATCATAGCATGACCTCAAATTCTAAACAAGAATCCTCTTCCAAGACAAAAACATCTTCAAAGAATGACTTTGCTACTGTTACTTCTCTTTTAAGGGCAGAACAACCTCCTGTTTTGCCTTTACTTGATCCTTTTGTTCAAGGAGTTGGCCCTTCATCAAGCCAACCACCACCAGTAGCATACCCAAACTACAAGGAAGTTCAATTGATATTGCACGAATAATGCCTTATCAACAACCATTTGAACGGTTTGGAAGCCGTGTCTCAAAGGCATAAAGCATTGCTCCTAGAAATACTTCGTGAAGTAAGGCGTCAAGGTTGATAATGATGCTACTGGTTTCCAGCACACTCCTTTTTGTTGATGACAAAAAGGGGAGAAGAATATTGCAAAAAATACTTTGTGCTGAGAAATACAAGGGGAGATTAAGCTGAAGGGAAGCATATTCAGAAATTTTTTAGCATGTTTTGAACATTTCCTTTATTTCTTGTTTTTGCTCTGATACCTTTCTCTTTATGAAATTTATATCAATTTATTTTGCTTATATCTATGCTTTGATTAATATTATGCATGCTCTATTTGCTTGGTTTCATGTCATATGCATTCATTTCCTAAAAAGTATGGTTGGTCAAAGATGTGCTGAAAATGGATCTAATCAATATAGAATATCACAAGTATTACTTGTTAAGTTTTCAAGCATGAAGAACTTCAGAAAGTTCCTTTCCTTTGACAAATGATCAAGCTGATTGTATATCCATAGCTCAAACATTTTCTCTTTGACATATGCTCTAATACCTTTTTAGAAAGTGCGTTAAGCCTGTTTTATGCTTCAAGCGAAACAACAACAACTATGATTAAAACTCTAATACCTTTGTATCCTTGATTCAGAAGTGATCAGTGTGAGGTAGCTTGAAGAGGCTTGTCAAATACTACTTGCAATGTGACAGTAAGAGTATTTTGCTCGTCACAATTTGTTAGCTTGGAGAGGCTAGTGCAAGACTACTCGGTTCAGCTTGAACCGGCTAGTAAAGAACTACTTGGTGTGTGATAGTAGGGGTTGTTTACAGGTCACTAAACATAGCTTGGGAAGGCTACCGTGAAGACTATCATTATTCTTTCTCAAGTTGGAAAAAGTTTTAGTGAAACTCAACGATTATTAAGAACTGGATATAGGTAAGATTGGTCAAACTAGTATAAAACTTTTTGTATTGTATCTTTCTTCTCTTTCATCTCCTTTTTATTTCCATATCTGTCTTATTATCAATATCTATTTTGAAAAA
Organism: Dalbergia cochinchinensis; assembly: GCA_031216125.1. Taxonomy (NCBI): domain Eukaryota; kingdom Viridiplantae; phylum Streptophyta; class Magnoliopsida; order Fabales; family Fabaceae; genus Dalbergia; species Dalbergia cochinchinensis. The sequence goes on from CM062371.1 coordinate 31,552,274, forward strand.
CTTCTTTACATTTCTCTATTATTCATCTAGTTCAGAAAGCTCTCTTTCTAAAGGCACTAATGCTGTTTTCTGCTATACTACAAGTGTTACACTTGATAGTTTTTGATGAAGTTTTTTAGAATTTCATCAAGAATTGAAAAAGAAAGAACACGATTCAACCCCCTTTCTCGTGTGTTTTTCTACCTACATTTAGCTCACATGTGTAGTTATGATTAGATTTGGCAAGTATCTTTTGAAGCACAAGATCTTTCTGATGTTGCTCTAATACTCATATCTACCTGATGTGCCTCGATATGTATGATGTGCTTAAAAAATATTGCTTTTTATAAAACACATTCTCTTTGGCACACATATGAGATGTTTTAAAAAAGCTCTGTATAACTTGATCATACTTAAGTCATGACATGACATCCTCCCAAGTACATCCTCATTCTTAAGTCATGACATCATACTCGAGAGTTGTTAATTATTAATTGGAAAACCTTTTTTAAATATCTATAGTAAGCTCAATTATTGCGTGAATAACTAAGCGTAATTCTATTAAAATATATAACAAAGAAACACAACATTTATTGAATACATAGTTAAGTATAAAAGGAAGCTCTTCTATGAGCTTTAATACATATACATTCTCTATTGCATTTACATACATATAACTCCAACTAAGTACAGTAAAGGAAAGTAAAAACATCAATTACTAAACTACTGCAATCCTGAGTTCTTTCATATAGCAGCCTTGTTGTTCTCTGGATCAACCTGAAGATGATACGCGAATACAAAAATACATAGGGGTGAGAATTATACAATTCTCAGTACGGCAACTCCCCAATTACAATCATAATGTCATCATCATCGCCCCAACCATTTCAGTTTATGAAGAAAATGTGATCATACAATACATATTAAAGATTCATTTTAAAGTTCTAAAACCATCCCTCTAAAGCTGGTGGTTTTTAACAATCAATCACTTAGAACATATGTTTCATAACATTCAAGATCATAGTAATTCATTCTAGAAAAATAATTTAATAAAATATACATATGCATATGATAAAATGCAGTAATCTTTTCCATTCCCTTCACACACTAAAGGGGACTTTTCCATGGATCTTCTTACAGCCGTAGAACTTAATTCAGTGCATTTTTCTCTTTTCATCAACATAGGAAAGACTTAGTTTATACCCAATAGGTATATGCCATGGACAACTCCACAATGGATAGTTTATACCAAATGATATTTATAGTGGATCATAGCGTACAAGGGAAACAGATTGCTTATCAAGACTGAGCTCATTCCTATACGTGATCATCAGACTTCATTTTTTCCTCTTCCAAATCACATATATCTATTTCTAGCCGATACGTCTACCGTCTCGTAATATCTCTAGGGAAATTCCTCTTTTTGCCTTCCCGTCTATAATATTTCTAGGGAAGTTTCTCTTTTTGGCTTCCCATTATTCAACCTAAATCTTATTTCTGTTTTCTCCATATATCAGAACATGCATTATTGATGTTCATACACTCTCTTTTCTCACATAACTACATCATTCAATTTTCTTTTCCAAATGCATGCATAAAGCACATATATGCATTCATTCACAATATAATTTCAATCATATCTCAAACTAAATCTTAAAGTCACTAGTATGCATTCATATTCATCATACTTGAACCAAATGTCATTGTGTCACCAACATAGGGCCTTTGCCTAAATACAGCATATGGGTAGATTTCACAACCTTGCAGCACCAATTAACTTGCACATCAAAAACCCAATTCAAAGGCTATAAAAATTACCTATGACATTGAATGTGTTCGCAAGGTTCCATAAAAATTTCAAAGCAAAAACATTCTCTAACTATGTTAACAAAATTAGACAAATTCAGAGGTCAGAAACCCCCTGTTTACAGCCAACAGCCATAGTTCCCAATTTTATTACCCTATCAAATGATCATATCAAATAATATTGGACTTCAATATGTCCCCAACAACCTGTAAATATTTCAAAGGAAAAATCAATCATTTGCTATGGTAACAAAATTATCAAAATTTTGTGTTCCAAAATTGGCTGTCCAAAAACTCAACAACAGTCTCCATTTCATATTTTTAGAAAAATAGTAAAATCCATTTTTAAGACCCAAGAAAAATCATAGAGTTTCCTTAGGGTGTTAGCTTGAACATATAATTTTTCTAGCTCATTGAAACATCTATAAATACATCAGAAAATTCATGAACCATAACTTGTCAGTACAAATCTGAGAATTCCAACAACATGATTCAAAACTTGTTTTGCCAAAATGGGTTTTCTAATATCATCCAAATGCTCAAGCAAAAGTAATACATCAATATCCATATATTATCAACCAATACAACTAAAACATTTAGCAAAATCAGTGAGCAAAGCATGAAAACAGAGTTAAAGTAAAAGAGATTCAAAAGCCCTAGTTTTGGTAACTAATGGATCTTTGGCTACAAGGTGCTTCAAGAATGATGGTTCCTTTCACTTCAAGGCCACCAAGTCAAGCCCAAAGCTTCCTTAGGTAGTAAAGTAGTAATGTATCAAGGTGAGGATTGATGACGAATTGAGATTTTAATCGGTTAAATTTGTATGTATTGATGTATGGAATAAGTTTTGTAAAGGAAGTTTAGGATTTTAACAAGTTTAGGCTAGGAGTTTAGGAGCTTGAACAAGTTTTGAGCTCTTGAAAAGATGAAAATGGTGGCTGCTATATTCACCTCTTGCTGGCCGAAATATGGGTGGCTTAGTGGAGAAGAATGGTGTTATGTTTAGCTTGTAAAGAAAGCTTGAATATTATATAATATAAAAGGATAAGTCTTTAAAGAAAGAAAGTAAAATGAATAGCTAGGATTTAGGTTGCTAGTCAAAGAATGAATCTTGGCCATCAACTTAGCTCAAGATAAGTGGCTCACTTTAGCTTGGTGAACAAGTAGCTTTTTTGGTGCTAAAATTGGATATCGAAATTCCACTAAACGGATGAGATATTGGCTTCCGAGTAAAATATAATAAATGAAAGGTCAAGATTAAAACTTGCTTCTTTCAAGTTTCAATCCTTGCCATACACTTGGCATAAAGTGGTTGGCAAAGGTTACTTGGCCACCAAGTAACTTTTATGGTATCAAAAACTGCATATCAAAACTCTACCGAACGGGTACAATACCGTACCCAAGTAATCAAACATCATCCAAAATTATTTTCCAGGTATAAAATCCTCATTCCTTACCATTTCCATTCTCAATCCTATAATTTTTCAGATTTGGGCACCTCCGGGTCCTAATTCTAGGATTTTGGCTGTCTGACGGGCTCGTAAGGATGGCAAGGTCAATATTCACCCTATCCTGATATGTTGTTTTTGACACATCTGTTAGACCATTCTCATCGTCACTAAAATTGTTAGATTTTTAAAATTATGACTAATAAAGCATAAATTAATTTTTAAATAATTTTTAGAGTGTCACAAAAATATAGTTGTGTATAGTTTCTAATAGTCTTTAGAAACTTATTCTTACATGCTTTGATACAACTAAGATCAGTTTGTGAGCTTCAAAACTCTCTCTCGAGTATGCTACACTATTGTCATAAAACGTGTTATGTTCTGTTTCTTATATGTATCATCAGTGAATGAGATTACAATAAAAAGCATGGACATAGGTCTCAAAGTTTTGTTTTATAAAGTTGTCCCTTAATGCTCTGATATGTAAAAATGTTTTTGGTGCTTGATATATTGATGCTTAAGTACATGCTATGATATATACATATATCAGTGGGCAAACTTATTTGAAGAGCATGTGTTCTAAGTTTTGTTTTACATATCATTCATGCTCTGATAATTATGAGAAAAGTTTCACAACTCATAACAAAAAGCTCATCTATGCTTTACTAATACTGAGATTGATTCCTGGTGAGGTTCAGAAACCTCGCATTGTAACATGCTGATAAAATTATATCAAGATTTTTCTGAGCATCAGAAACTATATAAGCATTATTTTATTTTCTCTCTATATCATGCATGCTGTATTATGTTTATCATATATCTTTGAGCATTCATTTTGAAAAATTTGTTTGGATAAAGATGTGTTGAATATGGTATTAATCAAGATGAAATATCACAAGTATTACTTGTTTTCTATTCAAACACTACCTCTTTAGAAAGTTTCTTTAAATAATTGAAAATCAAGTTGTTTATGTGAAAAAGACTTAAACGATGATGTCCAACTCTGATACATCTTAGAAAGTACTCTGAGCAAGTTCAAAAATTTCATGAACAACCGTATCAGCTCTAATTTAAGTTACTTAAGGCTATAAAATGTTTGTGAACTTATCCATGTCAAGTCTTAAGAAAATAACTTCTTGAAAGTTATAACCTGTGATGCTCAAAAAGAAAAGCTATTATCATGTCATATTCAATTGTATTTCTTTCAATATCACTTCACAAGATTTTCTTCAAATTGGTTTATCATCATCAAAAAGGGGGAGATGGTTAGCTCCAAAACCTTTCAGAGAGCATAAATGAAATATGTTTTGGATGACCACATAACCAATTTTAAAAAAAAGTTTTTGAAGAATGACTAATACCTTCCTTGAGTTTCTTGACATACTATACAAGTATCTCTGAATTACATAACATATACTTAAAGCAAGAATAATTTCACTTTACATGTGCAAACATGATTTATTTAAAATAAAGAGATTGAACCGAGCATAAGTGATTATTATGTTGTGCAAAGTATGTGTACATGCCTTATGGATGAAAGAAAATTATATCAAGAACAAGAAACCAAGGTATAAGTCTTCAGAAAATAGCATTGGATATCAGAAAGTACGTTTACAATGAATATATCAAGCAAATTCTGAAAGCAACATGTTACACCATATTCAATCATCATGATTGCAATTCTTTCATCATCATAAAGATCGGATTGAAAGGACATCAGAAACCTCAACGCCACAATGGCTTTTACAACAAATATGACAAACTATTAACCTACTCATCTAGGCTGCCTTTCCAAGACATAAATTGATGATCAACATGTGCCACTTGGAGATCTGATTAATGGCAATGGTTACAAGGAAGACCATCTATAAATAGAGATGTGGTGCTTAAACGAAAAGTGAGAGACTCTGCACAAGAAGAGAAATCTCTGTGAAAATCTCTCCTCACATCCAATAAGGTTCATATCATCATGTAATCACATTTTTTACTTGTAAAAATCTTCTTTCTATGTTCTTAAATAGATATATGTTCTTCTTAGAAAGAAATGATAGAAAGAAGTCATTCAAGTTATCCAAGGTTATTCATGTATATTTTAAGAAAACTTGAGTATAAGTTAGTTTGAGTGGTATCCCAAACACAAAAGTTTTGTATACTTGATCTAGTAGCGATCGGTGTGAGATAGCTTGAAAAGGCTAATGTAAAACTACTTATAACATGACAGTAAGATGTTCTTATTGGTCATAGTTTAGCTTGGAGAGGCTAATTGAAGACTATTTTCAATGAGATAGTAATAGTTAGTTTACTTGTCAAGGGTTCAGCTTGAAGAGACTGGTGAATAACTACTTGCTTTAGCTTGGAGAGACTAGTTAAAGACTACTTTCAATGGGACAGTAAAAGTTAGTTTACTTGTCATGAGCTCAGCTTGAAGAGGTTAGTGAATAACTACTTGGTTCAGCTTAGAAAGGCTGGTGAATAACTACTTGGTTCAACTTGAAGAGGCAAGTAAATAACTACTTGGTTTAGCTTTGAAGAGGCTGATGAATAACTACTTAGTTCAACTTGGAAAGGCTGGTGAATAACTTAGGTTTATGACAGTAGGGGTTTCTACTGGTCACAAGTGAAAGCTTAGGAAGGCTGTAAAGACTATCCTGTTTTTCTTTCTCAGGTTGAGAAAGATATTTTAGTGAAATCTCAATATGTATTGAGTACTAGATATAGCCAGGTTTGACTAAACAAGTATAAAAATCTTTGTGTCAAATCTTCTTCTTCTTCTTAATCTTTTTTATTTTTCTTTATTATGCTTCACAGCTCAATATCTGCTGATATAATGTTGTAGCTATTCTGTTACTCATTCTATACTTCAGAGATCTACTTTTTGGAATAACTAATCTCATTTCTACTACACTTCAAGCTTAATGCTTGATAGTATTTTGTTAAGTGTTTCAGATAAGTTAAAATAAGTAAAGCACGATTCAACCCTTCTTCTCATGCACTTTTATGCCTACACTTATTGAATCACTCAAAACCCATGAGGTTGTGCTCTCTGAAGTTCATGGTGAAACATGTAACACCCTAATAAAAATGAACCATGCTTAAGTCATTTTATTTTTATTAGTTTATTACTTTTTAAATTGCATTCATTTTAGAAATTACTATTATATGAATTTAGTGGAAAATTTTTCTTTTTGAAACCACATATTCAAAAGTAAAGCCTATAGTGTGAAACGGAAGTAATGTTTGATAATCGGGAATATTTTATCAGTTAAAATCGCATATTAGTGAACAAGAACAAACAATACTAACAATGATACCTTCATATTAAATCATAAACATAATACATAAACAGGTTCATAGGATGGGTATTCCCACCCTTAGTACATTACATGATATAATAGTAAAATAAGGTACAACAACTAAGACAACAGATTTTCGAATATATCTCTAACATGAAAGCATAAATAAACTAAACAGCTAAAGGATAGTAACAGCAGTGGTGTGGTAGATGACTCCATCACTTAGATAGTATGATGGGTGCGAAAAAGGCTCCTGATGATTGGGCCCACAGTACTAGGAAGGGCATAGGTCTTCAAAGCAGGTGCTCCATCAACAGTAGGGTGGCTGGAAGCGTCGCTATGCGAGTCATAGTCAGATAAGGTAATCACATCAGGGACAGGTCTTGACTTGTCAGATGGTATCTCCCAATTCTGCCATTCGTCAACCTCAAAATCATCATGCCAGTGCTCAAAATCCTCCCTATCATGTCCTCTTCGACCTCCATGGGGTCTTCCTCTGGGTCTTCCTCACTGATGAGAATTCAACCAAGACCAACAAAGTTCAAGATCAATTACAACACATGGATGGACCAATGACTAGAGCTAGAGTAAAAAGGCTAAAAGAAGCTTTGCAAGGCCTCATGGAAGCAAAGACCAAGAGCAATCAGATTGAGCATGAGATGCCAAATTGGACCAATCTTATTTAGTTTGATGAATACCCAAGTCCAACATGAAGAAGTCACTTGAAGACCTAAAGAATAAGCCCAATTCAAATGATCAAGTTGCAAATAGATTGGGCTGGAATAATTAGTGCAATTTGTCTTATTTTGTTGTAATTTTCATGCACCTTTTAATGTCTTTCAATTCAGATGCCTTTTACTTGTTTTCAAGTCAATTTTAAGAGTTTTTAGAGTTTCTAGGCCAGTGGAAGTGATAATGGAACTTTAATACTTAGTGGGAATGATAGTGGGACTTTAATACTTAGTAGGAATGATAGTGGCTGCAACACAATGCTTACTGGCTTGTGGAGTGGGACTTCAATACAGCCAACATAAGATTATAAATAGGAACTCAATGTAATACACAAATCAAATTATGAATTACATTTCTTGAGTTTTCTTTCCTAGTGAGAACTTCTCTTTGTTCTTGGGCAAAGAACTAAATTTGATCTTATCAAGGTAACTTGTGGCTATCAAAACAAGACTTACCACTCACTTTCTCATCTTCTCTTGAGTGTGGCGTCTATGTCCTTCTAAAACACAAACAAACTCAAACACATATCTCTAGACTCCAACCTGAAAGTGCAAGGTGATCCTGGTTTATTCTAGTTGGTGGAAGAGACAGTGATGACGTAAGGCCTACTAGGTGAGTTCCGGTGACTCCACGTCTGATTGCTGGGGCCACCTTGGTGGTATGCACTCCTCGAGAAGGGGACCCTATTTCTCTGAGTCCAATCATAATCAGAGTCGGAGTTGTTGCGAGGGCAGACCATCGTTAGATGCACGTGAATCTAAAGATGACACAGTTGAAGGTGTGAGAAATCATAGATTTCTCATTAGGTAATTTTTATCTCATAAGTGTCATCATGTACATCGTCTCTAGGCCACTTCAATTTTATTAGAAAACATGGGCAGTTAAAGTTTCATTATGCTTGATTTCTGAAAATGTTCATATTCTGAAGCGACATGTCTTTTAAAGATCTTTCATTTACAAGGATAATAATTCAAACAGATATCATAGTCATGGCATTTACTTAACTAAATGGGGGGAAAACATAACAATGCATGCATATCTTTAACTTGTTTCGGTCCTTCACTCATTGAGTGCACCAACACTAATGTCTTAATCCACCTCCATAGGTAATGAGCTCATACCGTGGCCGTCGCCACAACTTGTTCCGAGAGAAAATCTCAACAGATAGGGTGAGGGGTTAAGCAGTGAGCTTCTCCCATTATCTTTATTCATATTCATATGCCAAGCTTCTTGACATTTAACATTTCTCATGTGCTTCATCATGGTAGTGTACTATCATTTAATACAATGCATACTATATGTCCAATACTCAAGGGTTCACATCATAATAAATATAGCACTTTGAAGCATATATAATCAATACTCAAGGCATAACATTCATATCATAGCAAATATGACACTTTGAAGCATTCACAACATTTCATACTTAATCGAGATTATAGGTCAAAGCCATGCATTATGTGTGTCTCAAAGTCATTAAGTCTTGTTTAATTGAAACATAAACTTTTAGGTCAATGATTAAGTTTTCTTAGTCATTTACGAGTGAAAATTATTAATTATGTGAAATCATAGGTTATGTATATTTATCATTGTTATATAAATATGTTCAGTTTCAATAATTAATTCTTAATCCTCAGAAAAATGTTAATTTTCAGATTTGCTTTAATAGTACTATGTTCGACTTATTAGACTTTGACAGCTTATTTCCATTTCTGGTATGTCTGTATAGAAAAATTAATATCTTCCATTATACTTACTCTTTCAAGGAGGTGAATCCTGGCTCAATTCTCTCTCTCTAAACTTGCTTTTTGCAAAATTATTCTAAGTGAAATGACTTTTATACCCTTACAAAGTTGCTCTATCCCAGTAGTTTTCAGACAACTCAATCCGTGATTTGTTTTATTTTTTTGGAACCACATGCACATTTTTAGTGAATGTATTTTATATCTGTGTTCATAAAGATCTTAGCTTTCCAACAACACTTATTTTACACATTTTTCTTTTCTATAGTAAAAGATAAGTGCAGTTTAGCGCTTAGAGGTCAGACAGCAGTTTCTAGTAGGAAAGCTAAACTTTAGAAAATTATATCTCTGATTGGGGAATGTATTTTTCAATGCTTCCTTTTGGAGAATGTTCTTTGGGGAGTCAACTTCCATACATAATTTTTTGTGGCTTAAATAACATGGTTTGCAAGTGTGACACATTTTTGTGTCCTAGCTTAGTCAAAACTACTGTCCAGCACTAGTGTATGTGTATAGTGCTTTCTTTCAACTCAAGACATAGATTTTCATTATTTTCCAGCATGATCAGTATATGTAAATGTCATTACAAAGACATGGAGCATTCCAACACATATTTTAAAACATGTTCTTCATGAAAGAAAACAACACAACATTTAGAGGAAATAGATGTGCAAGTTTTAAGCTCATAGATCTGGAATGAGCTAGGACTTAGAACTTCCATATCCTTAAGATAAAAATCACCTACCAAGCAAATGTAGAGGTTTCATAAGTCCTTCACTCCCTTGAGAGAGCTCACGAACAAAAAAAAAAAGAAGAGTAGAAGAGAAAATCTTTGTTCCTAGCTCCTAGATTTAGTGTCTTGTATGCAAGAAGGAAGCTAGTGTATGACTTGGGATGTGCTTGCAAGGTTTGGAAGAGGTGTTCCTTAACTAATCAGAAAGAGGACTTAGAGTTGATGATAGGAGTGTATGAGGAAGGGGTTTGAGAAAAAATCAAAGAAGTTAGCAAACTTAAGACATAGGAATGATAAGGAGTTTGTAAAGAACACAATTGCAACAACCATTCCTCCTTTTATAGGCTTCTTGGCTGAAATGTATAAGAGCTGTTTGGGAGGATTTTATTCCTCCACTTAGTTCACTTAGTTAGCTATTTAGTTGAGGTAATGGGAAATTAAAACTTGGTTAGACTAGATAGTTGATCTTTTTATTCCAGAAGCACAAGACTAAGTCCGGCTTCTTATGCCTAAGACAACATGTCAATCTTGACATCTTTCAATACTTTCATCTAGCCCCATAAGTAATCTTCTAATCAGATTTCTTTTCCCCCAAATTGGAGGCTGATGTGTTCGGCCATGGCAAGGAAATAATGAGGGAAAACTTGTGTTTTTGTTTTGATGTGTAATTTGGTGTTATCTTATAGTTAAATTAGTTCTAGTGTAAGTTGTTTAGAAGAAACTTGTATGAGTATTTTCTTTTACATTTTGGCTAAAAAGAGAGGTTTAGAAAGGGTCCATTGGTTTTAAGACAAGTGTTTTCACCTCTTGTAATATTCTCTTTACCAAAAATAGTCTAATTTACCTTTTAAACATATTTTATTTTTAATGAAGAATCTGTCATAGATTAATTATATTAATCTCTTATCAAGTTGGTAATCATCCTAATTAGTAATTAATCATCTCTATCTTGGCTATTTATGGTATAACTCATCTTGAGATTATTGCCATTTATATAGTAAATTACCAGTTAAGCTTATTTTATTATTATTCTAGGAATCCTATGTTAATGACTTATGTCTAATCCATGATTAGTGTATTAATCCTTAATTAGCTTTAATTAAATCACTTAATCATGATTTATGTAACACCCTAATATTTAACCTAACACACCTAGAATATATTCAAATTAATTATTAGTTATTATTCTTTTGTTCCAGACCTAAATTCTAATTTTTAGAAAATACTTAATGAAAATATGGGTAAATTTTTTTTTATTTTTGAAATAAGAGATGAAAATGTGAACCGCGCATAAGATAAACAATACATCATTTGATTCACAAGGAATAACAAGGGACATTCATGCTATGAATAAAATCACAAGATTTATAATATAACAACCATCATATATATATATATATATATAAAGGTTCTACCATACACCAAGATCATATAGTAGCATTAATGCAGTCATCCGTGCAAATACATAGAGAAATATAAAATACATCAACCAGAAACCTTGCCTACTCGAGTGCGTTTAGAGTAGATAACCTCTAAAATAAAAGAAGGCTATCCTATGCAAAATATGTGTATCAACACTACCATGCCTACAGTCCACCCTCTACTACTACCTGTCCTAATGGGGAGGAACATAATCAACCCATTGAGCCAGTTCGGCCGGAGTGGCCAACTGGTGAGAGGGTTAAGCGTATACTCCGCAGTGGGGTATTATCCTGACTCTGTCTCCATGAATCGGCTGCATCACTATAGCCTTGCTACCACCACCAATCTCCATGGGCAAGGTAAGGGAAGAACTGATGGATGGGACCTTTGTGGCTGAGTCCTTAGAGGGATCGGTCTCTGAATGAGCCGGGGGAGAGCAAGGAATATACTCCGGGAAATCTCGTACGGCTGAGGTAGCGATGGGGGTGCATCGAGTATGTTCTCTGCGGGGCGCGCACGCTCAAAAAGGAGCTCGTCGGCAAAGGCGTAGTAGGAGTGTGTCACAACCCGACCTGGGCCCATGATCGGCAAGTGGGGAGTTCTCATTTCCATGTAAGCCTCGTGACCTCTGAGTCTCTCTATATGCATAAAATAATATACTTTTCATTCTGAATCATAACTTTCTCTAAAACTCTGTATAAACTGTATATCTGGAATTATAAAACTGAATTACTTGATATATGAAGCTTTGAAAACCTCTTAATCATACTCCAAAAATCTATTCTATGTGTGAACTAAATCATAAGTAAATCTCTTGTTTATTACATAAAATCTAATTAAATTCTACAATTTCAAATCCTCACTTGTGAATTGAAAACAGATACATAACTTCTCAAATACTGAAACCAAATACATAATCTGAAAATAATGCATGGTTTGGATCCTACCTACACATCTACTAGAGCACTCTACTCTAACAAGACTCTAACTAGGCCTTACTTCAAAGTAAGACTCACCACTGAGAATGGCAATGTCTGCCAAACCGTAAGCTGAGCAACGTCTGCACCTGCAACTATGAGGAGAAAAAGAGAGGGGTGAGTCAACGGACTCAGTGAGTAAGTTCTCATCCATCACCCACATGGACAACAACAACTATATATATATATATATATATATATATATATATATATATACACGTGCACTGGAAAAACATTTCCAATTTTTACATAACATAGCTACTTTCGGGAAAACACTTTCCATGCCATGAATTCATAAACAAGCATCTCTAAAACTATAATCTGTTACAAGCCATTTGATATTCTTATATATAATCTAATAGAAAATATATCTCTATATTCATAAATTCATAGAAAAACATCTCTAAATTCTTACTTCAACAAGAACTTCATCATTTCTCATATATATAATATCTCTTAAATCAAATATTCTCTTAAAATATCAATAATCTTTAAAAATCATTAATACTCTCTGAAAACACAAACAATAGTACTCTACTAGAGAAACAGGAATCTCTACTCTATGGTTCTTCAAGAACCGAAAATGTTATGCTCTATGATCCATCAGGGATCTAATGCGAACACCTAAATAGGTGCCATACTCTGCTCTATGAGATTGTCTTCTCAGGACAACTTGGTACCAAGGTTAACAATTGGGTTCAACCGTTAACTCACTGTCTATTTCTCTATAGCTACCGTCTAGTCTCTAATTCAATAAACATATTATTTTCTCTAAATCTCTGTTATATACTCTAATCTGGGAATCAAACTCTTTCATACATAATTACTCTATTTCTTGACATCATCAAGATAATTCATAAAATCTCTAGACACAATCATACTCATACTCTAACTCTTTATAAAACTATTTAAATATGAAAACTCTTAAAACTCTAAAAGCTCTGGACTCGTACAACTCTTGCAACCTGACTTTAGCATAACTATGACTGTGAAATCATGCCCAAGGGATCACCCGCTTGCAGGCATTTCAATTTCAAGCTCACAGAATATATATCTGGCAGTCGCTACGAATCATACTGAATTCCATATTTTTGGAATAACACAAGACTAAATTTCTAAAATCTTATTTCTCAAGATAACCTCTTTTATAAATTAATAACTCTAATATTATAGATTAAAATGGAAAGGTTCAAATCATGAAATCTCTAACATTATAATAAAACGTCTCTGCTCTATATTCTTTGCCAAAACATCTTAACTAATACTCTAAAATCATATTTTGAAATCTCTAGTCTTGAGGTATAACTATGTCATAACTCATGAAACATTTTGGATATGCTAAAAACTTATTAAATCATATAATCTCACACTAAATCTCTTCATGAATATATGTTAAACATTTTCATAGCACTCTATACATCAATCATGGTCCCATGGTTTTCTAAATACATAATTCATGCTCTTTGAAAATCATACTCCTTGTCTAGATTGTCATACTTGCAAAATCATAATATATATATATATATATAGTCATAATTTCATCTCTAATGTCATATTTGACCATCATCATGCATAAAACATATTCATAACGATAAAACTAAGGCTACGAGATCAAATCCACTCACCATTTGGAGCCGGGAGTATGGGCACCACTAACTTGACCTTCGAAGCATGGAATGGCACCAACTGCCATAAAGCAATATTGACTCAAGATTAGTCTTTGCTAATCTCTAAACAACTCTAATCTAGCTCTAACAACATTGCGGGAGCACCCCCACTTGACAATAATGGAGAGAAAAACAACAACCCAAACCAAGAATATAAAAAATGGGAAGAACGGAGACAAAATCTATCAATATAAACATACCTTGAAGCTTGGGAATAATTGATTGGAGACGATTTGTATGGAAAGGGGTGGACGAGAATTGGAGAGTATAGGGTTTCAGTTTTGGGGGTAAAAATCCGAGTTTGGGGTGTTTAAAAAGGGGTGGAGGGCTCACTTACATGAAACGCCGCGTTTTGCACTGTTATAGCGGTCCTGCCCACTTATGACCACTATAGCGGTGACAGTTCACTACAAAACCCAGTTCAAGGGTCATTCATGCATCTTGGACCTTCTTGGCCACATGAGTGGGTCCCAGGGGACCCTGGGCCAGTATCATAGAGTGAAATGGAAATTGGTGACACGGTGAGCAAACGGGCGGTCCAGAAAAATGAACATACGAACGAAACAATGTCCCACAAAGTGGTATGACTGGTGTGTGGCATCAAAATGTAGCTCCTATGTCTGCGCATCAATGTAGATCGTCGCCATCGTCCTCCGAAGACGAGATGGAAAGAAAAGATAGAGGGAGTGAGAAACTTGATAAAGAATCTCAGTAGGGTGTCCATCTATCCTAGTGTCATCATATATGTCCTCAGAAACCTTGGGTTTCATTATGAAATAGTGAACAATTATTAAGTTCTAAAATACCATTTACCGAGGCCCATTCATTTTAATATGCGTCTTGGATGTCATGAATACATCATACCTCATCATAAAATGCATATCAATGTAAAGTGCAACATACTATATACAAACATAAGTGATGCTCATGAAAATAGTAAACATAGCATGAATTACTTAATTTTATTCCTTAGGTGACTTAAACTATTCTTTTTCTCATTGAGGCCACCCTATTACTCTCTCCTCTTGAGAATTCTAGGTTATGAGCTCATACCTCACTAGTCATCACTAGCACACTCTTATCTGTATGATAAGTTAACATCCAACTCTTAAGTACGAGATAAGGGGCTAGGATCACCTTTCTTAACCTTTAATTCGGGGAGTCCAAAGGATCACTTCCTTATTGGATCACCTTTCATAACCTTTAATTCGGGGAGTCTAAACGATCATTTCCATATATTTTAGGTCACCATAACATTGTTATGTTATATTAAGATGCAATAACATAAACATATCATATAAATTATCACATGCTTTCATATTACTTCAACTCATGCATCTTAAACATTCCAAGTGTAATCATAACATGTCACAACAATTCTTATAACTAGAAACCAAGTGTGCAAACATAATCATCACATAAATTGTCAAGTGCATCAAATCATAATATCTCATAAGGCAAGCACTCATATTAACTGTAACATCCTAATTTTTAACCCAATACTCTAGAACATATTTAGGTTAATCATTAGTCTATTACTCTTTTAGTCTCAATCCTTACAACCTTTCATTAAAATACTTAGCGGAAAATACGAATAAATTTTTCGTTCTAAGATTTGAAAGCAAAACATGAGCCGCGCACTAACCTAACGTTCGTCATAGCCATCACATGCAAGAAAAAGTAACCACGCCATTGATAATCATGAAACATAGTATTATACATAACAACCATAATATCATCACATCTTCATAGATACATAGACTACTAACATCATTGTACCATCATTTACATCAAAACATGCCCATATATGTGAAGTCATCCTTATCCACCTATGAGGTTAGATAAGTGTCAACCTAAAAGCTAAGCTATCTATGCCTCATGACAACCCTCTGCTCAGATGCGCTAGTGTGTCCCTTAAGCGCGCGCCTCAAAAGAAGTCAGGAACCTCGTTGTAATCCTCGTCTAGAGACGACACAGAAGAAAAGGAAGGGGTGAGAAACTCATTCGAGATTCTCAGTAGGGATTCCTAACTCTAACACTAGTGTCATCGTCGTCGTCCCCAGCCACCTCGGTTTTATTTATGAAAAAGGTGTACATGCATAAGGATTGGTTTTAGTCTTTACAAATCTATTTATCCGAAGTGGGTGTCTTTTAGTATGTGTCTTAATGACATGAATGCAATAGATATTTGATGAATGCATGACAATACCATATGCACATTAACATGAAAACCGTAATACTTGGGCACATCATAAAGAAACAAGAATCATATATGTGGCATAAAGAGGCATAGTAATTTTCATGTGATATCTTTCTTATAAATAAAACTCTTAAGTTCTTTTTCTTAAAGACCACCCTCTTAACATATCCACCAAAAGTCCAACCGATTCACCGGCCCGGCGATAATCTGGTCACCAAACTACATCTCACCTATCGCCTAGGAATGAGCTCAATCCTAACTAGTCGTCACTAGATTTAATATGGGCTAATAGAGGGGGCATACATAACTTTCTTGGATCACCTATCTTAGGATCATTTCCTTCTTTGAAACGCTCTACTGGTATCTAGTACACAGCGAATTATCCTCTTTGGCAAGCTCAATGTCAATACCCTCACGGATTTGTTTCCTCCCCACCGTAGCGGGAGAAATGCATCTCATTTTATGTCACATCTGTTCTAGGGGTGCTCGGCCGAACCGGTGTCACCCAGAACCTTTCCTGGGGGTGCTCGGCCGAACCGGTGTCACCCAGGAGTTTTCACAAACTTTTCTCAAATTCTCAAGTTTGATGGGAAATTCGGCAGCATAATGGCGTTCACCAGATTTCCTTCAAACTTTGCTTTATGCCACGAAACTTGTAGGACATGCATAACCATTCAACATCATCATAAGACATCAAATCATAATCATTCTCATACGTCCACAAGCCACTTTGAAAATTCATTATCATCCTTCACATAACACATGCATCATCATAGAACACTCAAACGCTTACCCTTACAATAGCTTATGCTTTGACCCTTACGAGTCTTAATCTTGAGATATAGTTTTCTAACATCCGTCGCTCATATGTTATGCACCTAAGGGCTCATAATTAATCGTCATTCCTAATTCTCATATTCATTCTCAAATCTGAAAAGCATAGGACAGAATTTCTAACTTGTGGTTACGGGGTTCTAGAACTTACGTTTTAGACCCTTTCTCGGTTCCGTCTTCGCCTAAGGCGCTATAAATTAAATCTAAATCAGTTATGAGACATTCCTATGCTTAAGAAATAATTATAAATCACATTTATCATGTTGTAACGTTGCTGGACAGAATCCAGAAAACTAAATGTTCTAAGAGTTCTACATTTGCATTTTTACGGTTCTCTAGTTACTAGTTTCCCTATAGGTGCTAAAATCCAATTCTAATCCAAATGTTACCAAGTTTTTCATGTCTAAACAATCCTAATCTGATTGTGCTCCCATTAAAACAGTTTGGATAAGTTCCAAAAACAAATGGGTCAAAACTATGTTAAATTCTAGCTTTATAGTATTTCTAGTTAGCTAGTTTCTTACCTATTATGCATAGAATCATTTCTACATCATCATATGATATTTTCACACATTCTAACACATCAAAACATCATCATACAGCATCACACTCATCATATCAGAACCGAAAACATTTAGCTTTAGCAAAGGATTTAAATTGACATTTCTGGGTACATAAGTTAACTAGTTTCTCTTGGAATCAATTTAGAATTTCTAAAACTCTTTGCAAATCATTTTAATTCATCAAGAGGCTAAGAGAAGCCTTAGGTCAATGACCAAAATATATTTCATCTTCTAAAAGGGAATAAAGTCATATCTCATGATAACATAACCTTGTAAAGATTGTAAAGCTTTTAAGAAAAACTTAGAACATAGACTATTGGTCCTTGTAGCTAGATGAAAACTCATTGCAAGTCCATCATCACTACTTGGCCGAAAACAGGCATTCAAAGAAAGCATTCACATTAAACTTTAACTTGGAACGAAATGGGCAAGTCTTTGAGCTCTAGGTTCTTAAGTTACGACATAAAATAAACGTGCTCATGCTTTTCATTTTTAATCTTGCTTACAAAATAAAGTGATGACTTAAATTAAACATGCAAGGCATAAACTTAAACGTGCAAGCTTGAAAGTAAATATGCGAGGCATAAACTTAAACGTGCAAGCTTGAAAGTAAATATGCAAGGTTCAATTCTTTATTTTAGTGCTCTAGGCCCAACAACAATCGACTTTAAGGCCGAAATAGAAAGGTTTTGAGAATTATATTAAGTGATGATGCAAGTTCCATTTTAATCTTTATGTTCTTAGGTGATAGCTTGAAAGTAAAGGTGCATAGCAAGAATGTAAATATGAGTGCAAGCATAAGATAAATTATGTAAGTTTATTTTATCTCTCTAGAGCTCTTAACCAGACTTTAAAGGAACTTAAATCTCAACCCAAACTCATCAAACCAAGATAAAGTAAAGTCTAGAGTCCTTAGAACTCAACATAACATCTTTAGAAAATCAAAACATTTTGCATGTAAAAGAAAAGGAAATGGCCGAAATTTCAAGGATCAAAAGAACATTTTGAAACTCTAGAGTCCATGATCTTGATGATATATTAACACCAACATCATGAGACCTCATCATTGAGTCCTTAGGACCATTTTAAAACATCATCAAAGTTAAAGATTCCAAAAGTTAAAGAAAGGAAGAACTAGAAGTATTTTTACTCAAGAACAAAGATCAAGCTCTAGAGTTTGTTTCAAGTGATGAACATCATCATGAAACTCTCATCATCAAGCTCTCATTCCTTTGTTCTCCAAGGCCTATGGCCGAAAATGAAAAGGAAAAAGGAGTAGAAGAGAAGTTCTAAAAAGAAACAAGAGAAACTATGAACATCAAGCTTGAAACAAAGACTTTAAAGAAAAGAATACATGAAAGGAAATCCCTACTTGATGTGATGAACTTGAAGATGGAAGAAGAAGATGAAGAAGATGAAGAGCTCCAAGAACTTGAAGAACACAAGAGCTTTGAGAGAAAAAGAAAAGCTTTGAGTGTTCCTAAACTTAGCAAATGATCTAAAAGTGGTGCAAGCTCCTCAAGGCATTCTATTTATAGAGAAATGAAGCAAATGGAGGGTGTGAATGGGCTGATGAGTTTCGGCCATTGTGTGCAGAATTGGAGGGCATCCATGAGTTCCATGAGGTGAGATAATGTGGTCTTGAGGCATGGTGAGGTATGGTTCAAGGTATGGCCTCAAGCATGGTTCTTTGAGTGAGAAACAATTCAACATGTGTGGTAAAAGGAGAGAGATGGCCGAATATGCATCAGCCATGGGGGGAGGATTTCTTGCATTTTAATTGTGGTTTAGAGGTATCTTTGATTATGCTTAAGATTAAGAATTTGTAAGAAAGTGTTTAGGTAAGGAAAATGGATAATTAGGGTGGTCTAGACATAATTAAGGAGTGGTCTTGCACCATTAATGAGTTAGATCCTCAATTTAGAGTCTAAACAACTCTAGACACACTTCTTTGATTTAAGGAATTAGAGAGAGAAAACACTATTCAAGATTCCAAGACTAGGAATCTTGAGTCCTAAAAAGGGATTTAAGTTTAATCTAAGCAATTTTAGGTTCTAATTAACCTTAATAAATTATTTTGGCTCTAGATTAATTAGGGAAATTAATTAACCTTCGATTAGAGCCTAATATTGCTTAGGTTAGCTTAATTACGTCATTAGGCGTAAAAACACTATTCTAGGGGCAAAATCGTAATTTTGCACAAAACTGCCCGGGACTGCTGGGACTCAAACAGATGTTTTGAAACATGTAAAAACATGATTTTAAACCTCAGGGGAAAGTTTCGGGCTCAAACGGCACCTTTACTCGCGTAAAACGCTATAGGGGTATTTTGGTCATTTTGACCCGAAACTGCGAAAAATGAGACTTTCGCCTCCGGAACCACTCAAGGGTCATTCTGAAACACCCTAGTAATTAACCAGATACACCTAGGTTGAATCTGATTAATGACTAGACTTTACTCCTTGCTTTGGTTCTTTCTTCATAATTTGAAAATACTTAGTGAAATTACGAGCCATTTTTTTTTTAAACACATAATTGAAAACGTGAGCCGAGTACAACGTGAACGAGTAAGCGGGGTATAATAAGACGTTTAAGAATATATCACATCATATCACTTAGGCTCCATCATATAACATCCATAAGCACATTATAGCATATATTTACATACAATAACCTCACTCAAAGGGTGGGTTATGTTCATACATCATTATCTTATGCAAACCCATAAAAGAAAATATACTTAAGGAAATACATGCCCCTAAACTAGATAACTCCATAAGCCGGGAAGGTTATCCTAAAACTAGGGTGCATGATCACACATAAATCTAGTAAGAACCTTCTATGGCCACTTTGTCCTGGAAATGGGAGAATAAATCCGATCCTTGATGAGCTCCCCCGGGACGGGACACACGAGATGCACCAGGCTGGGGTCGCATGGACGGCCTTCTCGCTAACCTCGGCTGAACAACTGTTTCCTCACTACCCTCTCTTGCGTGTGGGAGTAGGGCGAGCTCTCAGAATATACATGAGTAGGAGTGTCCTCTGAAGGATCGGTTTGAATATCTCGTCTCGGGAACATACTGGAAATCCATGGACAGCAGATGAAGCGGGATAAGAACGTAACATCCTTTCATCAAGTGGGCGTGCATGTTCGAAAACCATTTCATCGCCATAGGAGAAGTAGGAGAAAATCGATAACTAGGGACAGGATGTGCAAATGGGCGACCTATGTAAATAAAAACACGAATCAAGCAAGACCTCCTTCAAAATGATACGAGCGATGCACCTGGATCATAGTGGAATTCCCAAGTAGGGGTATCAACGAACAGGACGAATGTCGCCATTTGAATCTGGAGACAATGGCGGAAATAAAGAAAAGGGAGTGAGAATCTTGCTAAAGAATTCTCAGTAGGGTACCTCCTTCTACAGTGTCATCATCAAAGTCCCCAGGAACCTCGGGATTATTCTAAAATAGTGAGCATGCAAAGATTCATTTTAAGTTCGGACAAATACTTAACCGAGGTTCGTCAATTTTTAATCATGCGTCTTATAATGCATCTTATTCTTAACATGTCATATTTACAATGAACATTTCCTTTATCATTACATCATATTCCTCATCATCATTATCAAAATAACATGCATAAAAGAACGTCATATAATATTAGCTACACATGGACACAGTGCACATATTTCATTCCTTTAGTGCCTTTGATGACTTAAAATCTTATCATCATCATTATTTTCCTTGGGCCACCCTATACTCCACCCTTTTGGGAGTAATTTAGGTTATGAGCTCATACTTTACTAGTCGTCACTAGCATATACTTATCCCTTTTGATAAGCTAAAGTCCCGACTCTACCCTTTTGAGAGAACGGGTTAGGGGGCTAAAATCACCTTTTCACCACCTATAGTCTGATGGTTCCAAAGGATCATTTTCTTATAAGTTTAAGTCATCATTAAATCTTTGCATGTTATATCATAATACAATTCATAAACATCATAACATTTTCTCATTTATAGTCTTAAGCTAGAATAATATATATCAAGTGTAATCATGCATATGGGAGATTCCCAGGAAAGAGAGGTGGGTCACAATGGACACGTTTAAATACCAAGTCTTTCCTTAGCCAGAACCTTTCCAAATTACACTTTTACAATGATACACTTTCTTCTAGCAACAAAGGTAAATTTTACATAATAAAGAACATTTCATGTACAAGCATTCTCATTATTTGCAACAACAACTATAACATGCAAGACATGAAATCATTCAATGATATCAAGTACTTAATAAGCATCCAATCCTTACATAGAATTATCAATTATAGAACTAATTAGTTGCTAAACCAATTATGAATCATTCTCTTAACAATAAACCATAATTATCACAACTTCAATCATATCAAATCATTATCACACATTGATACTAAACTCGGATCAGTGGCGAATCATGAACCTCATGCAATTACATAGAATCATATTTTAAGTGCATATAAAATACTAGTTCCCCGTAAAATCCTTGCAAAGCCTTAAAACTCATTTAGAAACTAGTTCTTTTGTCAAATTTGGGAGGATCTTCACAATTAAAATTCTCACTTAAGATAAAAGGAGTAAGTCTTGAGCTTTAGAGATTTAGGTGACATCTTAGAATTATAAACATGCTATGCAACCTTATTTTAATCTTATCTTTATAAGGTGATAGCTTGGAATTATAAACATGATATGCAATTCCATTTCTTTATCTTTAAGATTTAAGGTGATGACTTGAAAATTAAACATGATGCAAGAACTTGAAATATAAACATGATACAAGAAACTGGAGCGGCGGTAATCCGCACAGGACCAGTAGAGGGAGAAGAGAATATTAAGAAACCGGAGGGCGGTAGTCCGCACAGGACCAGTAGAGGGAGAAGAGAATATTAAGAAACCGGAGCGGCGGTAGTCCGCACAGGAGCGGCGGTAGTCCGCACAGGAGCGGCGGTAGTCCGCACAGGACCAGTAGAGGGAGAAGAGAATATTAAGAAACCGGAGAGGCGGTAGTCCGCACAGGACAAGTAGAGGGAGAAGAGAATATTATTATTACATCTTTTTAAGCTCCAATCTCAAGACTTTTTAAAGAATAAATTCTTTAACTCCAATAATCATATTTCTTTGCTTGTGATACATGGGCAAGTCTTTGAGCTCTAGGATCTTTAGGTGATGGCATAAAATAAACATGCCATGCGTTGATTCTTTTAGCCATTATAAAATATAGTGAGAGCATAAATTAAATATGAGATGCAACCTCTTTATTATCTTGAAAGATTAAGTGATGACTTGAAACATAAACATGAGATACAAGCTTGGAATTTAAACATGAGAAATGCAAGTTCATTTATTCATTCTTGAAAATTTAGTGATGACATAGAAGGTAAACATGGTTATGCAAAGCATAAACTTAATCATGGATGCAAATTCATTTTGTTTCTTTACTAGAGCTCCTTCAAGACTTTGAAAGAATTATAAATTCAACCCAATACATATCTTAACAAGAAATAAAACATAAAAGGAAAAATACATCTTTCAAGTTCTAAACTAAAAATCTTTGTTTTAGCATCATAAAGCATTATTCTTTAAAGTTTTGCATCAAGTGGAATTTTCAAGCTTTAGAGGCCTAACTTGTGATGGATTTACAACCCACCCTCAAGGTCCTCATCATCAAGCCATCATCTTAGTTCCACCTAGGCCATATGGTTGAATTGGTTAAAGAAAAATTGAAGAGGAAAACTAAAATGAAAAGCTAAGGCAAGTTCATAATTTCATCATTTTGAGCTAAAAACACAACTCCTCAAAGCATAGAAATAAATTTAGAAACTACTCCCTACCTAATCTGAGTTGAAGAAGAGGAAGAGAACTTGGTTTCTTGAAGTGAAATGAAACAAAATCTCTTTGAAAAATTGAAGAAAGAATTCAGCCAAAGAGGAGGAAGAAAGAAAGTTTTTGGTGCTCCTAAAAACTAGTTATGAACCAAGCATTCCAAGACCACTCAAGCAAGCCTATTTATAGAAGATTTTGAGGCTTCTAATTGGCCAAAATGATGAGGTAGTGGACGGAATTTTGCAGGAGAAATAAGGGAGGAAAAATCATTTTAGACAAAGTTGTATGAAATTAAGGAATTATGTCTCTTATGGTGACATTTTGGCATTTTGTTTTAGTGTAACTTTTGGCAATAATTCAGCTGCATAATGGCATCAATAATTTCGTCCATTACAGCCCAAAGAAGTGAAATTTGTGTGTTCCATGCATTATTTAGGTGTAGGCAAGGTATTCATGTAATTTAGAGAATTTACGGTTAAGGGTTTAAGTGAATTAGTAAGCAATTTGGGTGTTTTTGAGCAATTTTGGGTTCTAATCAATCTAAATACATAATTTTGACTCTAGATTAATATTTAGAATTTAATAAGCTTTAATTTGAGCCTAATATTGCTTAGGTTTAGATTATCTGAATCAAAAATCCCGAAATTCAAAGCGCCCAAAACCAGGGGCAAAATCGTACTTTCACTTAAAAATTGCCCGAGGCCACCCGAGCTTAACCAATGGTTAATCATGGCTTAAAAACACATTTTAAAACATTTTAGTGAGGTTCGGGCTCGTTCGGCACGCACATCGGAGTTAAAGTGATCGCGAGGCGTTTTGGTCATTTCGCGCGTCGGAACTCAAAATTGAGATCCTTCTGCTCTATTAACACACATAACACAAACAATCCCTTATTATCCTCAAAATATCCCCTTGAGAATAGGTGGGGCCCACGATCCTCATTTTCTGAGTAAAATAACTTCAGGGGCATTTTGGTCATTTTATACGTACAGAAATTCGGGATTTGCAACTCTCGCATGAATCGTTCCTAACCTCTCTTCTAATGTTATATTCCTTTATTGAGGATTGTTCGGCCTCAAATCTTATGTAATAATTACCTACGGTAATTCGGTAATTGAGTAATTTCTAATGACAGTAAAAATTACAGTAAAAATTGGGGCGTTACACATTCAATCCCCTTCAAACATTGAGTTGGCCTTTCGAGGACTACCGAGTCGGCCATCCTCGAATTCCGGGCCGAAAATGACCTCAGGGGCATTTCGGTCATTTTCCACTCAGACAGAAAATCCGGGCGCGTTACATTAACTCTTAATCGATTAAACCTCTAAATCGGGTAGACCTATCTTTCGTATTTATTCTTTTATGCATCTGAAGGATTAATTCCAAATATTCTCATTAATTATTAACCTTAAGAACATCACTAAACAAATCTGGATAGATTTGAAATAGAAAAGAGAATGAATCGTTTCGGTATTCTAGAGTTATGTTTTTAACCCTTTCTCATTACCGAATTTTTTGATGATACTAGAATAAATTCCTAATCCATTTATGAGTGATTCCTATACATTTATTAAGTGGTAAACGTCCTTTTTACTTAATTAACACTTGCTAGATAGAAACTATATTTTTCATTTTAAAGAGTCCTAGAGTTCACATTTTTAGTTCTTTCTAGTTACTAGCTTTCCCTTAATTACTAAAAATAATTATCACACTAATTAATAACAATTTTTACATGTTAAATACACTCCAAACAGCATACATCAAATCTGGAAAGGTTTGAATAGAATCTAAGATTTAATTACCTCAGAGCATACAAAATTACAAAATAAGCATTTCTAGTAACTAGTCTTGCTTAGAATTAATTCTAGATCAAAAAATACTCTTATAATTAATTTTATCCTTATAGAAACACAAGTAATAACCTTAGGTCAGTAGCAAAGTTAGAGAGCTTAATAAAAGGGTTTTGGTTAGGTGAACCATGTTTTAACACTTTAAGAATTAACATATCTCTCAAGGAAAAGTTGTAAGACACAAACTTCAATATCTCAAGATAATAATATATCATTTATTAGGACCACATTCCTTGAAAAACCAAATCATATTTGTAAAGGTAGATGTCCGTGAACCAAAATTCCCATGTAAGTTGAAAGGGGTAAGTCTTGAGCACTAGATTATTTAGGTGATGACATAAACTTAAACATACAAATGTAAGCTTCATTTTAATCTTGGTATTTAAGGTGATGGCAATGGAAATATAAATATGATATGCAAAGTTTGAATATAAATATGAGAATGCAAGCTCATTTTTAATCTTTAAGTTTAGGTGATGGCTTGAAATGTCAACATGTTAGACAAGAAATATAAACATAAAATGCAAGTTCATTTCTTATCTTCAAGCTTTAGGTGACAACTTGGAAATAAATATGATGTGCAAGTCTTGAATATAAATATGAAATGCAAAGACTTGAAATATAAATATGAATGCATTTTCATTTATTATTTCTTTAGATGCTAGGCTCAAGACTCCTATTTAGAGCAATAACTCTAAAACACCGATCAACTTTAAAGTTTGTAAGGTGAAAGTATGTCTATTTATTCCTTTTAAGTTTTATGCTCAAGACTCGTATCTAGAGTAACCATTCTAGAACACCAATCAACTTTAAAGTTAAAAGGGATAAACCTTGAACTTAAGATAATTAAGAGATAACATAAACATATTATTCCATTTTGCTCAAGTAAAACTCATTAAAGAAAATCAAGTGACATTTTCATTTGCCAAAAAAGTTTTAGAAGTGAAACCTCAAGCTTTAGAGGTTAAGCAAATGATGGTTTTACAACTAACATCCAAGATTCCTCATCATCAAGCCATGGTTTTCAAACAACAAGGCAAAAAAAGAAAGAAAAGAAAAAGGAAAGTAAGAAACTGAAAATGAAGTGGAGAAGGAGAAAATAACATTTCAACATTTCAATCTAAGAATAATACAAAAGAAAAGAATGAAATCTTTAAAAACAACTCCCTACCAAAGGTATTTTTCTTTTGACAGAAAAGAACTTGATCTTGAAAAGAAATGAGAAGAACAATTCCTCCTTGAAGCAAGGAAGTAGTTTCGGCCCAGAGAAAAAAAAAGGAAGGAAGTTATGTCTTAGGTTTTTGATCTTGGGATTGGAAAGGTTAAGTGTTTAAAGGAAGATCTATGGTGGTTGTGTGGTAGTTTGGGGTTGAGAAGTGGTAGAAAGTGGTGGCTTTTAGAAGAATGAAGAAAGAAGAAGAAGAACTCTTTGAAGACAAAGAAAGAAAACTAAAGTTACAAGAATGATCAAATGTTCTTGGAATCTTCCATGAGTGAGCTATTTATAGAAAATGAGATATGAAAAGACAAGGGGGAAGGAGAGGCCATTGCAATTGGAGGGAAAAGGGAAGGGAAAAATATCTCATTCAAGTGTATCATGTCATGGCATGGTGTAGGAATGGCTGGGTATGAGTTTAGGTATGGTTTTCCATTGAATATGTAAGAATTAAATCAACATGTGATGGATTCAATGGAGAAGGTAGCGCTGGTTTTATTAAGGGGATTGGGGAGGAAAGTGTCTCATTTTAATGTGGGTTTAGCAGTATGTTTAGGAGTAGATTTGATTTGGCCCTTAATTAGGAGTTTGTAGTTAAGTGTTTAGGTGAGAAAGTGAGTAATTAAGTACACTCAAGGCATGGTTAATGAGTGTTCTTGTTTATTTAATGAAGTCAAATCTCTTCAAATTAAAATTCTCAATCACATCTATAGTTCCTTAAATTAGGAAATTAGAGAGAGAAAATACTATTTATGAAAATGTGACATGAGGTCTTAAATTAAGAAAGGGATTTTTGAGTTTCTTTTAGCAATCTTAGGCCCTAATTAACTTTAATCAATTATTTTGACTCTAGATTAATTATTAAAATTAATTAATCTTTAGTTAGAGCCTAATATTGCTTAGGTTTTATTAATTATACAATTAAGCTCATTATACCCTTAATTAGGGGCAAAACGGTAATTTTCTATAAAAACTTCCTAGGACCAACCGAACTTAGACAGACATTAGATATCCCTTAAAACAACATTTCAAACTCCTGAGCAAAGTCTGGATCCAGTCGAAATTAAATTTTGTGTCAATTAGCTGTAGGGAAATTTTGGTAGTTTGTGCACAGGATCTCAAAAATGAGATCCTTT
Source organism: Dalbergia cochinchinensis (assembly GCA_031216125.1). Taxonomy (NCBI): domain Eukaryota; kingdom Viridiplantae; phylum Streptophyta; class Magnoliopsida; order Fabales; family Fabaceae; genus Dalbergia; species Dalbergia cochinchinensis. The sequence continues at coordinate 31,579,732 of CM062371.1, forward strand.
TGCTCTATTAACACATATAACGCACATAGTCCCCATTCAATATTAAAACAGCCCTTTGAGGATGGCCGGGCTGGTTATCCTTATTCTCCCGGTGAAAATGACCTCAGGGGCATTTTGGTCATTTGTACACGGGAAAAAAAAATCGGGGCGTTACAATTTAAGTGGTCTTTGATCATTATGTTGACTATTACATGTCTTAGTTGACTTTCTCATGATTTTGTGGATTTTTACAAACCTTTGACTTTTTTAGTTGACTTTGACTTCGTGGTTGACTTTTGACTTGAGAGTTTGATCTTTTGACTTTGACCTTTGATCTTGACTTTTGTTGACCCTTGGTCAACACTTAACATTTTATGTTAACTTGCCCTTGATCGGGTGAAAGTTCAATAGTTTCAAGCGAAATTGTTTACTCGGGTCATTACTGAGTGAAACTTCATTTAGGGTGAAAATGGTGATGTTACATTTTTCCCCTCCTTTTATGAATTTTGCCTTGAAAATTGTACCTGTGAAGAAATTCGGAAAGTCTTTTCGCATTTCTGATTCCAACTCCCATGTGAACTCTTCCATTCCGGTCTTTCCCCAAGCCACTTTGACTAAGGGCACATTCTTGCTCCTCAACTTCCTGAGTCCTTGATCGACAATCCTCATCGGTGGTAGTTCGAACGTTAGGTCTTCCCTTAGTTGCACTACTTCTGGCTTTAGAATGTGACTCGAGTCTGACTAATATTTTCTAAGTTGTGATATGTGAAACACATTATGAAGGTTAGAAGGTTGGGTGGTAAGGCTATACAGTAAGCTAAGGTATTGACTCTTTGGAAAATCTGGAATGGCACTAAAAACCTAGGACTCAATTTCTTGACTCTCATGGCTCGACCTATACCAGTGATTGGGGTGATTCGCAAGAATAGGTGTTCTCCTTCTTCAAACTCCAGGGGTTTTCTTGTAACGCCCCAATTTTTACTGTAATTTTTACTGTCATTAGAAATTACTCAATTACCGAATTACCGTAGGTAATTATTACATAAGATTTGAGGCCGAACAATCCTCAATAAAGGAATATAACATTAGAAGAGAGGTTAGGAACGATTCATGCGAGAGTCGCAAATTCGGAATTTCTGTACGTATAAAATGACCAAAATGTCCCTGAAGTTATTTTACTCAGAAAATGAGGATTGTGGGCCCCACATATTCTCAAGGGGATGTTTTGAGAATAATAAGGGATTGTTTGTGTTATGTGTGTTAATAGAGCAGAAGAATCTCAATTTTGAGTTCGACCTTGAAAAAGACCAAAACGCCCTGTTTTTTAACTCCGATGTGCGTGCCGACTGAGCCCGAACCTCACTAAAATGTTTTAAAATGTGTTTTTAAGCCATGATTAACCATTGGTTAAGCTCGGGTGGCCTTGGGCAGTTTTTAAGTGAAAGTACGATTTTGCCCCGTTTTTGGGCAGTTTTGCGAATTTCGGGATTTTCGATTCATATACGAAACCTAAGCAATATTAGGCTCAAATTAAAGCTTATTAAATTCTAAATATTAATCTAGATTCAAAATTATGTATTTAGATTGATTAGAACCCAAAATTGCTCAAAAACACCCAAATTGCTTACTAATTCACTTAAGCCCTTAACCGTAAATTCTCTAAATTACATGAATACCTTGCCTACACCTAAATAATGCATGGAACACACAAATTTCACTTCTTTGGGCTGTAATGCACGAAATTATTGATGCCATTATGCAGCTGAATTATTTCCAAAAGTTGCACTAAAACAAAATGCCAAAATGTCACCATAAGAGACATAATTCCTTAATTTCATACAACTTTGTCTAAAATGATTTTTCCTCCATTATTACTCCTGAAAAATTCTGACAACTACCTCCTCATTTTGGCCAATTAGAAGCCTCAAAATCTTCTATAAATAGGCTTGCTTGAGTGGTCTTGGAATGCTTGGTTCATAACTAGTTTTTAGGAGCACCAAAAACTTTCTTTCTTCCTCCTCTTTGGCTGAATTCTTTCTTCAATTTTTCAAAGAGATTTTGTGTCATTTCACTTCAAGAAATCAAGTTCTCTTCCTCTTCTTCAACTCAGATTAGGTAGGGAGTAGTTTCTAAATTTATTTCTATGCTTTGAGGAGTTGTGTTTTTAGCTCAAAATGATGAAATTATGAACTTGCCTTAGCTTTTCATTTTGGTTTTCCTCTTCAATTTTTCTTTAACCAATTCAACCATATGGCCTAGGTGGAACTAAGATGATGGCTTGATGATGAGGACCTTGAGGGTGGGTTGTAAATCCATCACAAGTTAGGCCTCTAAAGCTTGAAAATTCCACTTGATGCAAAACCTTAAAGAATAATGCTTTATGATGCTAAAACAAAGATTTTTAGTTTAGAACTTGAAAGATGTATTTTTTTCCTTTTATGTTTTATTTCTTGTTAAGATATGTATTGGGTTGAATTTATAATTCTTTTAAAGTCTTGAAGGAGCTCTAGTAAAGAAACAAAATGAATTTGCATCCATGATTAAGTTTATGCTTTGCATAACCATGTTTACCTTCTATGTCATCACTAAATTTTCAAGAATGAATAAATGAACTTGCATTTCTCATGTTTAAATTCCAAGCTTGTATTTCATGTTTATGTTTCAAGTCATCACTTAATCTTTCAAGATAATTAAGAGGTTGCATCTCATATTTAATTTATGCTCTCACTATATTTTATAATGGCTAAAAGAATCAACGCATGACATGTTTATTTTATGCCATCACCTAAAGATCCTAGAGCTTAAAGACTTGCCCATGTATCACAAGCAAAGAAATATGATTATTGGAGTTAAAGAATTTATTCTTTAAAAAGTCTTGAGATTGGAGCTTAAAAAGATGTAATAATAATTCTCTTCTCCCTCTATCGGTCTGTGCGGACTACCAGCTCCGGTTTCTTAATATTCTCTTCTCCTCTATCGGTCTGTGCGGACTACCGCCGCTCGGTTTCTTAATATTCTCTTCTCCTCTCTCTGGTATGCGGATTACCGGCTCCAGTTTCTTGTATCATGTTTATATTTCAAGTTCTTGCATCATGTTTAATTTTCAAGTCATCACCTTAAATCTTAAAGATAAAGAAATGGAATTGCATATCATGTTTATAATTCCAAGCTATCACCTTATAAAGATAAGATTAAAATAAGGTTGCATAGCATGTTTATAATTCTAAGATGTCACCTAAATCTCTAAAGCTCAAGACTTACTCCTTTTATCTTAAGTGAGAATTTTAATTGTGAAGATCCTCCCAAATTTGACAAAAGAACTAGTTTCTAAATGAGTTTTAAGGCTTTGCAAGGATTTTACGGGGAACTAGTATTTTATATGCACTTAAAATATGATTCTATGTAATTGCATGAGGTTCATGATTCGGCCACTGATCTGAGTTTAGTATCAATGTGTGATAATGATTTGATATGATTGAAGTTGTGATAATTATGGTTTATTATTAAGAGAATGATTCATAATTGGTTTAGTAACTAATTAGTTCTATAATTGATAATTCTATGTAAGGATTGGATGCTTATTAAGTACTTGATATCATTGAATGATTTCTGACTTGCATGTTATAGTTGCTGTTGCAAATAATAAGAATGCTTATACATGAAATGTTCTTATGTAAAATTCACCTTTGTTGCTAGAAGAAAGTGTATCATTGTAAAAGTGTAATTTGGAAAGGTTCTGGCTAAGGAAAGACTTGGTATTTAAGCGTGTCCATTGTGACCCACCTCTCTTTCCTGGGAATCTCCCATATGCATGATTACAGTTGATATATATTATTCTAGCTTAAGACTATAAATGAGAAAATGTTATGATGTTTATGAATTGTATTATGATATAACATGCAAAGATTTAATGGTGACTTAAACTTATAAGAAAATGATCCTTTGGAACCATCGGACTATAGGTGGTGAAAAGGTGATTTTAGCCCCTAACCCGTTCTCTCAAAAGGGTAGAGTCGGGACTTTAGCTTATCAAAAGGGATAAGTATATGCTAGTGATGACTAGTAAAGTATGAGCTCATAACCTAAATTACTCCCAAAAGGGTGGAGTATAGGGTGGCCCAAGGAAAATAATGATGATGATAAGATTTTAAGTCACCTAAGGCACTAAAGAAATGAAATATGTGCACTTTGTGTCCATGTGTAGCTAATATTATATGACGTTCTTTTATGCATGTTATTTTGATAATGATGATGAGGAATATGATGTAATGATAAAGGAAAAGTTCATTGTAAATATGACATGTTAAGAATAAGATGCATTATAAGACGCATGATTAAAAATTGACGAACCTCGGTTAAGTATTTGTCCGAACTTAAAATGAATCTTTGCATGCTCACTATTTTAGAATAATCCCGAGGTTCCTGGGGACTTTGATGATGACACTGTAGAAGGAGGTACCTTCTTGAGAATTCTTTAGCAAGATTCTCACTCCCTTTCTTTATTTAGTCCATTGTCTCCAGATTCAAATGGCGACATTCGTCCTGTTAGTTGATACCCCTACTTGGGAATTCCACTATGATCGAGTGCATCGCCAGATTATTTTGAAGGAGGTGCAGTCGTGTTTTTATTTACATAGGTCGTCCATTTGCACATCCTGTCCTTAGTTATCGATTTTCTCTACTTCTCCCTATGGCGATGAAATGGTTTTTCGAACATGCACGTCCACTTGATGAAAGGATGTTACGTTCTTATCCCGCTTTCATCTGGCGTCCATGGATTTCAGTATGTTCCGAGACGAGATATTCTGCTGATCGCCGAGGACACTCCTACTCATGTATATTAGAGCTCGCTCTCCCACACGTGTAAGAGAGGGTAGTGAGGAAACAGCTTGTTCAGGAAGAGGTTAGCGAAGGCAGTCCATGCGACCCCAGCCTGGTGGATCTCGGGTGTCCCCTCCCGAGGGAGCTCATCAGTGGATCAGATTTATTCCCCATTTTCCAGGGACAGTGGCCATAGAGGTTCTTAGTAGACATGTGTGATCATGCACCTAGTTTTAGGATAACCTTCCCGGCTTATGGAGTTATCTAGTTTAGGCATAAATTTCCTTAAGTATATTTTCTTTTATGGGTTTGCATTAGATAATGATGTATGAACATAACCCACACTTTGGCTGAGGTTATTGTATGTAAATATATGCTATAATGTGCTTATGGATGTTATATGAGGGGGGCTAAGTGAGATGATGTGATATTCTTAAACGTGTTATTATACTCCGCTTACTCGTTCACGTTGTACTCGGCTCACGTTTTCAATTATGTGTTTAAAAAAAAAAAAGGCTCGTAATTTCACTAAGTATTTTCAAATTATGAAGAAAGAACCAAAGCAAGGAGTCTAGTCATTAATCGATTCAACCTAGGTGTATCTGGGTTTAATTACTAGGTGTTATTTGGTATCGTGAGCAGATTCGATTCTCATGGAGCTTGAGGATTGGACTAGCTATGCTTCTAAAGCATAATACGTTAGTGACGTCATGTGTAGATGTTTATCATTAGGATGAGCTTGGGGAGTAGAAATACATGACTACTGTATGTTGAAAGTGCCATGGTAACTTGCTCACTTTGCATGGAATATTGGGCCTGATCACCTCAGTGTTGCTGTTTTGTGTGTATAGGGACCAATGGCACGTCGACAACAGACTAGGAGCGCAGCACAAAATAATCACGACAACGAGACAGCCGAAGCACTCCGCGACGCGTGGCAAGGACCATGAGAATGATGATGGAGCGAATGGATCAGGATCGTCAAGCCAATATGAATCAGCGACATGAGATTCGTTGAGCCTTCTGTTTTTGAGTGTTTCGTAAGGCAAACCCACCGGTTTTCAAGGGGACACTGAATCCAAATATTGCAGATGAATGGATTCGAATATTGAGAAGGTCTTTGCTGTAGTCCCATGCTCGGAGGAGCAAAAGGTCACCTTCGCTACTCATATGCTTGAGGGTGATGCGGTTTACGGTGGATGGTGTTGAAGACTCCTGGAGACGACCAAATGTGGACATTGATTGGGAACTATTCAAGGTCCATTTTTACAAAAGTACTTTCCAGTCAGTTAGAAATGCCAAGGACATTGAATTCATGCAACTTGTCCAGGAATATGAATGTGCCGAGATGCGATTTGAAGAACTCATTAAGTTCTCAAGAATGTACCAAGAAATCTGATGATCTGGAAATGCATTAAATACGAGTCGAGGTTGAAGGCGAACTTAATGTGGCAGTTGCACATTTGGAGATTAGGGATTTCTCTACCTAGTTAACAAATGTCGGATTAATTGAAGAAGATGGCAGGAAAACTAAACACCCCAAAGTCGGATAATATTACCAAAAGTTGACACCTCAAGGTCGGCCAGTTCAAGAAGCGAATCGACCTCCATTTCCCCCTCAATCAAGACCACAAGGGACACAAAATTTTCAACAAGGAAGGCCAAACAACAACAATCGCTATAATAACAACCGCTACAACAATAACCCTTTGGTAACAATCACAACAACAACAATAACAACAATAGGGAAAGCACCACAAAGAGGTCCAAAGAGTACCTCCAATGGCTGCGCCATCCATGGAATGTCCCAAGTGCGGCAAGAATCATGGGAGCATGCCATGTCGGTTTGAATAAAGCGTGTGCTATCGATTGTGGAAAACCAGGTCATTACTCCCGAGAATGCACTGAAAGGAACCCATGACCCCTGATCCCAAGCCACAATACCGAGGAAGGGTATTTCGTATCTTTGAAGAAACAACGAAGTCACGATCTCAAGTGGAAGGTAAGGGTAATATGCATGGTAAAGACTTAATTGTACTATATGATTCTGGCGCTTCTCATTCTTATCTCCCATTCATGTGTTAAAAGCCTTAATTTACCTATGGTGAGCTTCTTGACCTTATTGTTTCTACCCATTTGGAAAACCCGTTAGGACTTGTAATTGTTGTTTAGTTTGTAGTTTTATTATAGATAATAGATCCTTTGTTTTAGATCTTATTTGCTTACGCATGCGAGGTTTAGATGTGATTGTTGGCATGGATTGGCTTGAGGGCAACCGGTGTCTTAAACTGTTATGAGAAAACCATCACTTTTCTCTCCTATTCCTATTAAACCTAAGAAACCCATAAGTCTTTACATAGCTGCTTGTGGAAATGGGTGTGGTAAGGGTGAAGTAAAGGGTTACATTTTTCTTGGCCGCTAGTGATGTAGACTTTGAGCAAAGTATCGATGAGATACCAATAGTAAGAAATTATCCCAAGTATTTCCAGATGAGATACGCAGTTTCCTCAAGAGAGAGATAGAATTTTCCATAGAGTTGCTTTCCTAAAAGTGGGACCTATATCCATAGCCCCATACAGGATGTCCCCATTAGAATTGACCGAGTTAAAAACTCAATTGGAAGATTTATTGGAGAAAAAGTTTGTTAGGCCTAGTGCATCACCTTGGGAGCCTGTGTTGTTTGTAAAGAAAAAGGATGGGAGTATGAGGATGTGTGTAGATTATGGGCAGTTGAATAAAGTAACGGTGAAACAAGTATCCTCTCGCCTAGGATCGATGATTTGATGGACCAACTGAAGAAAGGTGCGGTAGTGTTTTCTAAGATAGATTTGAGGTCGGCTACCATCAAATTAGAGTGAGAGATGAAGACATACCTAAAACGGCCTTTCGTGACTCGTCACGGCCATTTTGAGTTTGATAATGTCCTTTGGGTTAACCAATGCTCCACTATTTTTATGGATTACATGAATAGGATCTTTCGACCCTATTTAGATCAGTTTGTAGTTGTCTTTATAGATGACATTCTCATATATTCTAAGACCCATGAAGAGCATGAATGCCACCTAACCATAGTACTAGAGATCTTGAAGGAAAAGAAACTATATGCCAAGATTTCCAAGTGTGAGTTTTGGTTGGATAAGGTGCAATTTTTAGGGCATGTAGTATCTAAGAAAGGAATTGTGTAGATCCTAGTAAGGTAGAAGCGGTAGTAAACTGGAAAGACCAACCACGGTAATCAAGTAAGGAGCTTTTTGGGTTTAGGGTTATTACCGTCGATTTATCAAGGGATTTTCCCAGATTTCCCTACCTTTGACCAAGCTGACTAGGAAGAACACCCTTTTTCATGGACCCTGAGTGTGAAAAGAGCTTTCAAGAGTTAAAACACAAGCTAACCTCGACCCTGTTTTTAGTGTTACCCGACCCCAATGTGCCTTCGAGGTTTATTGTGATGCTTCAAAAGGGTTTAGGTTGTGTATTGATGCAGGATAGGCAAGTGGTGGCCTATGCATCAAGACAACTCAAGCCACATGAGGCAAACTACCCTACCCATGACCTTGAGTTAGCTGTCGTGTTTGCTCTAAAGATTTGGAGACACCATTTATATGGAGTTAAGTTTGAGGTGTTTTCCGATCACAAGAGTTTGAAATATCTCTTTGATCAAAAAGAGCTAAACATGAGGCAAAGGCGATGGATGGAGTTCTTGAAAGATTATGATTTTGGATTGAACTACCATCCTGGTAAAGCTAATGTAGTAGCTGATGCTTTGAGTAGGAAGTCCTTACAAGTGTCCCGTTTGATGGTGAAGGAGGTTGAATTGATTGAGCAATTTAGGGACTTAAACCTAGGAATGACTTTGACCACTAAGGGCATCAGAGCTTGTCATCTTAGAGTGACAAGTGAGTTCAAAGAAAGGATTGTTCAAGCTCAAGGGGACGATACTGAGTTTCAAGAGACTTTAGGGGCGTAGGCGGAAAGTTGATAGGTTTTACCCAAGGGAATGGACGATTTGTGGAGGTTTAAAGGTCGAATATGTGTGCTGTGGTGGCCTCCGAAAGGATATTTTGGAGGAAGCCCATAAGAGCCATTTTTACCCTTCATCCTGGTGCCACCAAGATGTATCAAGATTTGAAGAAGATGTTCTGGTGGCCTGGAATGAAGAAAGATGTGTGCACATGGCTGAGTAAGTGCGTGGTGTGTCATAAGGTGAAGATTGAACACACCAAAACCCTCTGGAATGCCCAGAACCTCCGTCGATCCACAGTGGAAGTGGATAGTATCTCCATGGATTTTGTGGATCGGATTACCAAGGACCCAAATGAATCATGATACCATATGGGTAATCGTGGATCGATTGACAAAGTCAGCCCACTTTTACCTATTAAGGTGACTTATTCCTTGGATAAGGTTAGCACAATTATATATTCAGGAGATAGTGAGGTTACATGGGGTGCCGCTGACGATAATCTCGGATCGAGATCCGCGATTTACGTCAGCGATTTTGGGAGCCTTTCAAAGGCATTTGGTTCAAAGTGTGTCTAAGCACGACCTATCACCCCAAATGATCAGTCAATCTGAAAGAACTATCCAAACCTTGGAGGATATGTTAAGGGCATGTGTTTTAGATCAAAGGGAAGTTGGGATAAAGTACACACTTATTGAATTTGCATATAACTGCTTGATTATCATGCAAGTATTGATATGGCACCGATGAGGCCCTCTATGGACTGAAATGTCAATCTCCCTTATGTTGGTATGAACGGAGAGCAAAGTTTACTTGGACCTGATATTGTGAGGAAACAGCTTAACAAATCAAAAAGATTAGGGATAAGATTCTTCTTTCGCTCAAAGTCACAGAAAAACTATCTCCGGACAAGCGGCGAAAACCGCTAGATTTTCAAGAAGGGACCACGTGTTCCTAAGGATCACCCCACCACAGGCATAGGCCGAGCAATAAAAAAGTAAAGAAATTGAGCCCCAGATTTCTTGGTCCGTTTGAAATCCTTACCAAAGTAGGACACTGTAGCCTCACCGTATAGCCCTACCCCAGTCTATCAACCTCTTCATGATGTTTTCCATGTCTCTCGGTTAAGAAAGTATCAATCAATTCGAGTCATGTACTAGAGCGAGAACATGTACAATTAAGAGATAACCGACATTTAACTTACTACCCACGAGAATCGTCGGCCGAGGAGTTAAGCGGTTAAGGAACAAGGCTGTACGCACTGGTCAAAGTAGCATGAACGAGGGTGAAACCGAGAAGAACTTACATGAGTGGAATCAAACATGAAAGCACAATACCCTGAGTTGCCTCTGTGTAAATTTCGAGGCTTGAAAATTCTTTTTAAGGAGGAGTAATGTAACGCCCAATTTTTCTTGTAATTTTTCTTGTCATTAGAAATTACTCAATTCTACCGAATTACCGTAGTAATTATTACATAAGATTTGAGGCAATAACAATCTCAATAAAGGAATATAACATTAGAAGAGAAGGTTAGGAACGATTCATGCGAGTCGCAAATCCCGAATTCATGCGTATAAAATGACCAAAATGTCCCTCAAGTTATTTTACTCGAAAATGAGGATTATGGGCCCCACATATTCTCAAGGGGATGTTTTGAGAATAATAAGGGATTGTTTGTGTTATGTGTGTTAATAGAGCGGAAGAATCTCAATTTTGAGTTCGACGACGAAAGACCAACGCCCCTGCATTTGTTTTAACTCCGATGTGCGTGCGACTGAGCCGAACCTCACTAAAATGTTTTAAAATGTGTTTTTAAGCCATGATTAACCATTGGTTAGCTCGTGGCCTTGGGCAGTTTTAAGTGAAAGTACGATTTGCCCCGTTTTTGGGCGCTTTGCGAATTCGGGATTTTCGATTCATATACGAAACCTAAGCAATATTAGGCTCAAATTAAAGCTTATTAAATTCTAAATATTAATCTAGATTCAAAATTATGTATTTAGATTGATTAGAACCCAAAATTGCTCAAAAACACCCAAATTGCTTACTAATTCACTTAAGCCCTTAACCGTAAATTCTCTAAATTACATGAATACTTTGCCTACACCTAAATAATGCATGGAACACACAAATTTCACTTCTTTGGGCTGTAATGCACGAAATTATTGATGCCATTATGCAGCTGAATTATTTCCAAAAGTTGCACTAAAACAAAATGCCAAAATGTCACCATAAGAGACATAATTCCTTAATTTCATACAACTTTGTCTAAAATGATTTTTCCTCCATTATTACTCCTGAAAAATTCTGACAACTACCTCCTCATTTTGGCCAATTAGAAGCCTCAAAATCTTCTATAAATAGGCTTGCTTGAGTGGTCTTGGAATGCTTGGTTCATAACTAGTTTTTAGGAGCACCAAAAACTTTCTTTCTTCCTCCTCTTTGGCTGAATTCTTTCTTCAATTTTTCAAAGAGATTTTGTGTCATTTCACTTCAAGAAATCAAGTTCTCTTCCTCTTCTTCAACTCAGATTAGGTAGGGAGTAGTTTCTAAATTTATTTCTATGCTTTGAGGAGTTGTGTTTTTAGCTCAAAATGATGAAATTATGAACTTGCCTTAGCTTTTCATTTTGGTTTTCCTCTTCAATTTTTTCTTTAACCAATTCAACCATATGGCCTAGGTGGAACTAAGATGATGGCTTGATGATGAGGACCTTGAGGGTGGGTTGTAAATCCATCACAAGTTAGGCCTCTAAAGCTTGAAAATTCCACTTGATGCAAAACCCCAAAGAATAATGCTTTATGATGCTAAAACAAAGATTTTTAGTTTAGAACTTGAAAGATGTATTTTTCCTTTTATGTTTTATTTCTTGTTAAGATATGTATTGGGTTGAATTTATAATTCTTTTAAAGTCTTGAAGGAGCTCTAGTAAAGAAACAAAATGAATTTGCATCCATGATTAAGTTTATGCTTTGCATAACCATGTTTACTCTTCTATGTCATCACTAAATTTTCAAGAATGAATAAATGAACTTGCATTTCTCATGTTTAAATTCCAAGCTTGTATTTCATGTTTATGTTTCAAGTCATCACTTAATCTTTCAAGATAATTAAGAGGTTGCATCTCATATTTAATTTATGCTCTCACTATGTATTATAATGGCTATAAGTATCAACGCATGACATGTTTATTTTATGCCATCACCTAAAGATCCTAGAGCTTAAAGACTTGCCCATGTATCACAAGCAAGAAATATGATTATTGGAGTTAAAGAATTTATTCTTTAAAAGTCTTGAGATTAGCTTAAAAGATGTAATAATAATTCTCTTCTCCCTCTATCGGTCTGTGCGGACTACACGCTCCGGTTTCTTAATATTCTCTTCTCCTCTATCTGGTCCTGTCTGCGGACTACAGCTCCGGTTTCTTAATATTCTCTTCTCCTCTTCACAGTCCATGCGGATTACCGCCGCTCAGCTTTCTTGTATCATGTTTATATTTCAAGTTCTTGCATCATGTTTAATTTTCAAGTCATCACCTTAAATCTTAAAGATAAAGAAATGGAATTGCATATCATGTTTATAATTCCAAGCTATCACCTTATAAAGATAAGATTAAAATAAGGTTGCATAGCATGTTTATAATTCTAAGATGTCACCTAAATCTCTAAAGCTCAAGACTTACTCCTTTTATCTTAAGTGAGAATTTTAATTGTGAAGATCCTCCCAAATTTGACAAAGAACTAGTTTCTAAATGAGTTTAAGGCTTTGCAAAGGATTTTCTGGGGAACTAGTATTTATATGCACTAAAATATGATTCTATGTAATTGCATGAGGTTCATGATTGACCCCTTGATCCGAAGTTTAGTATCAATGTGTGATAATGATTTGATATGATTGAAGTTGTGATAATTATGGTTTATTATTAAGAGAATGATTCATAATTGGTTTAGTAACTAATTAGTTCTATAATTGATAATTCTATGTAAGGATTGGATGCTTATTAAGTACTTGATATCATTGAATGATTTCGACTTGCATGTTATAGTTCTTGTTGCAAATAATAAGAATGCTTATACATGAAATGTTCTTATGTAAAATTCACCTTTGTTGCTAGAAGAAAGTGTATCATTGTAAAAGTGTAATTTGGAAAGGTTCGGCTAAGGAAAGACTTGGTATTTAAGCGTGTCCATTGTGACCCACCTCTCTTTCTGGGAATCTCCCATATGCATGATTCAGATTGATATATATTATTCTAGCTTAAGACTATAAATGAGAAAATGTTATGATGTTTATGAATTGTATTATGATATAACATGCAAAGATTTAATGGTGACTTAAACTTATAAGAAAATGATCCTTTGGAACCATCGGACTATAGGTGGTGAAAAGGTGATTTAGCCCTCTAACCCGTTCTCTCAAAAGGGTAGAAGTCGGGACTTTAGCTTATCAAAAGGGATAAGTATATGCTAGTGATGACTAGTAAAGTATGAGCTCATAACCTAAATTACTCCCAAAAGGGTGGAGTATAGGGTGGCCCAAGGAAAATAATGATGATGATAAGATTTTTAAGTCACCTAAGGCACTAAAGAAATGAAATATGTGCACTGTGTCCATGTGTAGCTAATATTATATGACGTTTTTTATGCATGTTATTTTGATAATGATGATGAGGAATATGATGTAATGATAAAGGAAAAGTTCATTGTAAATATGACATGTTAAGAATAAGATGCATTATAAGACGCATGATTAAAAATTGAGGAAGCTCGGTTAAGTATTTGTCCTAACTTAAAATGAATCTTTGCATGCTCACTATTTTTAGAATAATCCAGGAGGTTCTGGGACTTTGATGATGACACTTTGTAGAAGGAGGTACCTTCTTTGAGAATTCTTTAGCAAGATTCTCACTCCCTTTTCTTTATTTCCGTCATTGTCTCGATTCAAATGGCGACATTCGTCTGTTCGTTGATACCCCCTACTTGGGAATTCCACTATGATCGGTGCATCGCTCGTATCATTTTGAAGGGAGGTCTTGTGATTCGTGTTTTTATTTACATAGGTCGTCCATTTGCACATCTGTCCCTAGTTATCGATTTTCTCCTACTTCTCTATGGCGATGAAATGGTTTCGAACATGCACGTCCACTTGATGAAAGGATGTTACGTTCTTATCCCGCTTCATCTGCTGTCATGGATTTCCAGTATGTTCCCGAGACGAGATATTCGGCTGATCCTTCAGGAGGACACTCCTACTCATGTATATTCTGAGAGCTCTGCTCCCTACTCCCACACGTGTAAGAGAGGTAGTGAGGAAATGATTGTTTAGGAGTTAGCGAGAAGGCCGTCCATGCGACGACACTGGTGCATCTCGTGTGTCCCTCCCAGGGAGCCTCATCAGTGGATCTGATTTATTCCCTCATTTTCGGGAGACAGTGGCCAGAAGGTTCTTAGTAGACTTATGTGTGATCATGCACCCTAGTTTTAGGATAACCTTCCGACTTATGGAGTTATGTAGTTTAGGGGCATAAATTTCCTTAAGTATATTTTCTTTTATGCGTTTGCATAAGATAATGATGTATGAACATAACCCACCCTTTGAGTGAGGTTATTGTATGTAAATATATGCTATAATGTGCTTATGGATGTTATATGATGGAGCCTAAGTGATATGATGTGATATATTCTTAAACGTCTTATTATACTCCGCTTACTCGTTCACGTTGTACTACCACGCTTTCAATTATGTGTTTTAAAAAAAAAAAAAAGGCTCAATTTACTAAGTATTTTCAAATTATGAAGAAAGAACCAAAGCAAGGAGTAAAGTCTAGTCATTAATCAGATTCAACCTAGGTGTATCTGGTTAATTACTAGGGTGTTACATTTCTCTTCAAGTCTGCATAGCTCTTTTGTCTGCTTTGGGCAGTAAGGATTTGGTTTCTGATCTTTTGTATTCGCTCAGTTGTCTCCCTCACCAAATTGGGTCCCTAAAAGCTCCCTTCTCCTAGCTCATGCCAACACAAAGGCGATTGACATTTTTTGCTATATAAGGCTTCATAGGGAGCCATCCCTATGCTAGCATGAAAGCGATTATTATAGGCAAACTCAATTAATGGAAGGTACTTGTCCTAACTTTTTGGATCATCCATAACACATGCCCTCAACATGTCTTCTAGGGTTTGGTTGGTTCTTTTCGTTTAACCATCAATTTATGGGTGATAGGCTGTACTCAAGCTCAGCTTTTGATCCAAAAGCTTTTTGAAAAGCTCCCCAAAACCTAAATGTGAATCTCGGATCCTTATCAAAGACAATGGTTAAAGGTACCCTATGGAGTCTCGCTATTTCTTGGATGTATACTTGGGCCAATTTCTCCATAGAATAGTTAGCTCAAATGGGTAGAAAGTGAGCAGATTTGGTTAATCTGTCCACTATGACCCATATAGAATCGTGCCTAGTTGAGGTCCTTGGCAAACCCATGACAAAATCCATCGATATGCCTTCCCACTTCCATTCAGGGATAGCAAGAGGTTGTAGCAATCTAGATGGCTTTTGATGTTCAATCTTCACCTTTTGACAGACTAAACATCTTCCTACTACTTCTGTTACATCTGCTTTCATTCTTGGCTACCAAAACATCTTCTTCAAATCATGATACATCTTGGTCATTCCCAAGTGAACAGTGAACTGACTCTTATGTGTAACGCCCCAATTTTTATTGCTGTGTAAATATTACCAAAATGTCCATAGGTAATTTTTGCACGTAATTTAAGGCCGAATAATCCTTAATAAAGGAATATAACATTAGAGAAACTTTATAGGAGACTTGATTAGTGATTTGTGTGAAAATCGCAAACCCCAATTTTTCTGTATGTGTAAAATGACCACAATGCCCCTGAGATCATTTTTACCTAGAAAATCAAAGATAACCAATCTAGATTATCTTTGAAGGGTTAGTTTAATGCCTGATGTGGATTATATGTGCCTTAGAGATAAAAATCTCAATTCTCAATTTTTACTGTATGTAAAATTACCATTTTACCCTTGCGATAATTTTACATAAAATTATATAATCTTTGAAATCGGTTATCACCTAAAAGTTCAAAATGACTATTTCCAATATAATTTGAGAATTTTCAGTAATTACAGGGAGTTTTTATGTGAAATTACCTTTTTATCCCTAATTGTGCTAAATAGGTTTACTTGTGTAATTAAGGTAATATTAAAGCTCTATTTGAACTCAAATTGATTTCATTCATTAACCTTGAGTTAAAAATTAATTACCTAAGGTTAAAAATAATTACTTGAGGTAATTAGAGTCTAAAATTATCTAAGGTAAAATTAAATTACCTTTCCTTAATTACAAAAGCTTATAAAATTAGTGATGTTGAGATCAAAGTTAATATTACGGTTTAGGTAAAATCTAGCACGTTTATATTTTCTTATCCTAAGTTTAGAACTTATGTTACAAATTGATTTAACTCATATGAGATTAAATTCATTTACTAGTGTATAATTATTCTTTTTACCTTGTCTTGTTTTGTCCTAAACACTTAACCTTTTACTATTTTTAGTAATCTATCAATTCCCAGCCTTTTATCTAAGTACACATCTAATACATGATTTATCACTTGTAAAACAACACCAATCTGATCTTAATGTAATCAGAAACCAGCACCCTTTTATGCCCCATTACATCATATTTTAATTATTTTTCCAATAAAGAAACATATCCAACCATAACACCATACCTATAGCTTTCTTTTACATTATTTTTGGTTATGTTTAATAAAAACAAAACCCACCCATTTCAGCCATGATGTGATCAGCCACTGTCTCCCATTAATATTTTAGTGTTTTCATCCATTATGCATGAACAAAATTATTACAACAAGATAAGCTTTCTTTTTCCAAAGTTTTCTTTGACAAAGAAATGAAATAAAACCTCCATTTTCCAGCCATGGTGCAGCGGCCATACAGCCCCCATGAGCCTATAAATACATGCTCTTCCATTGCCAAAATGCTCACACAAACACTCATAGCCTTAGCACTTGCTTACTTGATAGTTTTCTTGCTCAAAGTTTTCTAATTCTCTCAATACTTCAAGCTTTCTTCTTCTTCCTCATTCACATCCAAGAGACTCCATTCCCAACCTCTAACCAAGCTCTAAACCTCAAGCTATAACACCCTAAAATTTAACTCAATACGCCTATGATGCATTTAAGTTAATTATTAGTTATTACTTTTTTGTTTCAGCTTTTAACTCAAAACTTCTTGAAAATACTTTAGTGAAAATATGGGTAAAAATTTTTTAAAACTTAAATTCCAAAATGTGGGCCGCGCATACTAAGTATCTAACGTTATTCATTTTGCCTGTGTAAGAAAGATATTAGAAACAAATAACAGGTAAATACATAATACAACCATGCCATAACATAACTCAAATAATAATAACATATCCATAACTGTATCATAATAGTGGTGTCCTATAAACATAAGGACATCAATATATATGTATATATATATATCCATCAATAGAATACAAACTGATAAATGAGATACGACCAATCTAAAGGCCAATATCCAAAGGGAAGTTATCTCTGTAGCTTCTTGTCCGGTCTCAAGGTAAATCACAAACTACACCATCATTCATGTCTAGAGACGACACGGAAAAGAAAAGGGATGAGAAACTTATACAAGAATCTCAGTAGGACTTCCCAACTCTAGCACAAGTGTCATCGTCATCGTCCTTAGGAACCTCGGGTTTAATTATGAAAATGGTGAACATATATATAAGGTTTATTTATTAAGTTCTAAATACCATTAGCTGAGCCTCGTATCTTTTAGCATGAATTTTAATGTCATGAATACAACATGTTAGTCATGGATGCATGTCAATATCATATACATAATATCATAAAATTCATAAAATGATGCATATGATATAAAGAACATCATGATCATCATTCTTACAGGTGACTTAAACTTCTTTATTCTCTTTTCCTTGGGGGCCGCCTTATATTCTCTCTTTTCTCGAGAGTTTTAGGTTATGAGTTCATACCTCACTAGTCGTTACTAGCGTAATCTTATCCCTTTTGATAAGTTAAATTTCCAACTCTTAAGGTACCGGATAGGGGGCATTAAGATCACCTTTCATAACCTTTAATTCAGGGAGTCTAAAGGATCATCTCCTATTTGGATCACCTCTCATAACCTTTAATTCGGGGAGTCTAGAGAATCATTTCCATGTGTCTTATGTCACCTTCAATTTTGGCATGATATATGAGATGCAAACATGAATAACTCATCATTTCAATATTTTATGCTCATAAACTTCATGAACTTATGCATCTTAATGAATTAAACATAACCATAACATACCATAATTTAAATCACATAAACATGCATCATTTTCATTGTATATATCCATAAGTCATAAATTTCAATATATGAGCATAGCCTTCACAGGATACTAATCACATTCATCTCATCAATTTATCAATATTTATGCTTAAGCCCCAAAGGGGTCAAATTGCAATTTCTCAAAGGTTACGGGTCAAAACGCAAATACCCCTTTTTAGCACATTCTTACAAACTAAAGATCTTTAACATTAACTAATATTTTCTAGAGACAAATAACTATTAGAAGCCATTTAAATTCATCATAAAAATCTTTTAGGGACATAGACTAAATTTTAACATACTTTAGAGGTCAAAGTGCAGAATCGCTTGTTCTTAATATTTAACAACAACCGAAACTTCTCAAACTTTATCTAAACTTCATAAATGGTATTTTGGACTCATGGATACATTCAACATCATTAGTAGCTCTAAATAAAATCATTTGGCCGAAATAACATAGTTGATAGTTCAAAACACAACTTTTCGGATTTTGCAAAATGACCCAAACTAACACTTGTAATTACCCTTTTATGCATCTATGATACCAAAAATAATTTTTACATCAAATATAAGTAATTCTTAAGTGTGTGAAAAATGTGAACAGCCTTGAACAACCCTTGAACAGAATCAGAAAATTAGTCTCCTTAAGGCTTCATAAAATCACAATTTTAATCCTTTTTAGTTACTAGACTTTCCTAAAATGTTAAGAACAATTTTTATGACAATTATTAGTGATCCTCAAGTGTGTGAACAGCAACAAACAGTAATGAAAAGTAGTGAACAGTGATGAACAGGTCCAAACAGTGATTAGAAAAATTAGCATTCTAAAAACTTCATAAAAACACATTTTGATCCTTTTTAGTTACTAATTTTTCCTAAAACACTAAAAACAATTTTTACAACAACTATTAGTGATTTAAACTCATCTAAACATCCTAAATCAGTAATCATTCCAGTTCTAAAAGATTAGATCAAAATTCTAAAACTTCAGCATTTAAAATTATGAGAAAAACCATATTCTTAATCCTTTGTAATTTCTAGGTCTTTCAAAATTTCTTTGTACAACTTTAAAGACAAGATCATACCTAAAAATAAAATATATCCAGCTTTAAATCAGAATTATATAAGGGCCAAAAATAAATAGATGAGAAGTGTTCATGATCAAAATTGCCATTTAAGATAAAAGAAGTAAATCTTAAGTGATGACAAGAATCATAAACTTGTCTTGTAACCTTATTATTGTCATTATAAGGTGATAACATGAAAATATAAATATGAAATACAAGGCTTGAAATATAAATATAAGGATGCAAATTCATTCTTAGATCTTTATGATTTAGGTGATAACTTGAAATGTAAGTATGAATATGCAAGTTCATATTATTATCTTCAAGAATTAAAGTGATAACTTGAAATATAAATATGATTATGCAAAGCTTGAAATATAAATATGATGTGCAAGAACTTGAAATATAAATATGGATGCTAGTTCATTTTTATATCTTGTTAAGCTTAAAACTCAAAACTTAGTAATTCTTTCATTAATCTTTTGATATCAAGAATTAAACCTTGGGCTTTAGAGGTCATTTAAATGATGGATTCACAACCACTACCATGATTTCTCATCATCAAGCCATGGTCATTATCAAATCATAAAAATTGAAAATATAAAGGAAGAACAAAAGAAAGAACATGAAATAAAATCCCTACCAAGTTGTTTCTTGTTATCAAAAGGTAATGCTTGATCTTTAGAGAACTTTAGAAGGAGAAAATATATCCTTGATGTGTCCTTGAAATTCGGCCAAGATTAGAACAAATGGAGGGAGGATTTTTCTTGTGCTTTTGTGTTTGATAATGGAAAGGTTATGTGTTTAGGAGTTGATTTATGGTTGGAATGTGTATGCTTGAGGTTTAGAACTTGATTAGAGGTTGGGAATAGAGTCTCTTGAGTGTGAATGAGGAAGAAGAAGAAAGCTTGAATTATTGAGAGAATTAGAGAATTTTGAGCAAACTTTGAGTAAGAAAATGCTAAGGCTAGGAATGTTTGTGTGTGCATTTAGGCAATGGAAGAGCTCATATTTATAAGCCAAGGAGGGCTATATGGCTGCTGCCTTGTGGCTGGAAAAATGGAGTTTTCAGTTCATTTTTCAATTAAAGAAAACATGAAAAAAGAATGCTTTTATTCTTGTAATAATTTGGTTCATGCATAATGGATGAAAACACTAAAATATGATGCTAATGGGAGACATTGTTACTCTTCACATCATGGCTGAAATGGGTGGGTTTTCTTTTGAATAAACACAGCCAAAAATAATGCAAAAGAAAGCTAAAGGTATGGTATTATGGTTGGATATGTTTCTTGGTTGGAAAAACAATTAAAATATGGTGAAAAGGAGACAAGTTGGCCACTGGTTTCTGATTCCTTTAGGAGATTGGTGATGTTTTACAAGTGGTAAATCATGTATTGGATGTGTATTTACTTAGGTAAAAGATTAGGAATTGATAGATTAGTGAAAATGGTAAAAGGTTAAGTGTTTAGGATAATACAAGACAAGGTAAAAAGAGAAATCATATACTAGTAAATGAAGTTAATTTCAAATGAGTAAAAATCAATTTGTAACATAGGTTCTAAACTTAGGATAAGAAAATGTAAATGTACAAGATTTTAACTAAACCGAAATCTTAACTTTGATATCAATTATAACTAATTTTATGAGCTTTCATAATTAAGGAAAGGTAATTTAATTTTACCTTAGGTAATTTTAGACTCTAATTACCTCAGTAATTATTTTTGAACCTTAGGTAATTAATTTAAACTCAAGGTTGATGAATGCAATCATTTTGAGTTCAAATAGAGCTTTAATACTACCTTAATTACACAAGTAAATCTATTTAGTACAACTAGGGGTGAAAAGGTAATTTTGCATAAAAACTCCCTGTAATTACTGGACATTCTTAAATTATACTTGAAATAGCTATTTTGAACTTTTGGGTGAAAATCAAATTCAAAGATTATATAATTTCATATAAAATTACTGCAGGGGTAAAACAGTAATTTTACATACAGTAAAAATTGAGAATTGATATTTTATTTCGAAGGCACATATAATCCCCATCAATCATAAAACTAACCTCTCAAAGATAATTTAGATTAATTATCCTTGATTTTTAGGTAAAAATGATTTTAAGGGCATTTTGGTCAATTTACACGCACAAAAAAATAGGGGTTTGAGACTTTCGCATGAATCGCTATTCAAATTTTCTCATAACGTTTCTCTAATGTTACATTCCTTTATTGAGGATTATTCGGCTTCGAATTACGTGCAAAAATTATCTAGGGGCATTTTGATAATTTTTACACAGCAGTAAAAATTGGGGCGTTACACAAGCATACACATTCCAACCATAAATCAACTTCTAAACACATAACCTTTCCTTATCAAACACAAAATCACAAGAAAAATCCTTCCCCATTAGTTCTGATCTTGGCTGAAATTGGAGGATACATCAAGGACATATTTTCTTCTTCTAACTTCTCTAAAGATCAAGCATTATCTTTTGTTATTAAGAAATAACTTGGTAGGGATTTTACTTCATGTTATTTCCTTGTTCTTTGCTTATAATTTGACTTTTAATAAGCTTGATGATGAGACCATGAAATAAGGTTCTTGGAACCATGATAATAAAGGACTCTAATGCTTACTTCATTTGTTAAGACTAATTGAGGTTAAAGAGTTTAATTCTCTAAAAGTCTTGAGCTTAACAAGATAATAAATGAAATTACATCCATTGTTTATGTTTCAAGTTCTTCCATATCATGTTTAAATTTCAAGCCTTGCTTAATCATATTTAATTTCAAGTCATCACCTTAAATCTTGAAGAAAATAATATGAATTTACATTCTCATGTTTAAATTCCAAGTAATGCATTTTATGTTTCAAGTTATCACGTAAACTTTGAAGACCTAAAAATAAACTTGCATCTTCATATTTATATTTCAAGTATTGCATATCATGTTTATATTTCCAAGTTATCACCTTATAATGATAAAGATTAAAAATGGATTGCATAGGATGTCTATGATTCTTGCTATCACCTAAACCTCTAAAGCTCAAAACTTACCTCTTTAATCTTAAATAGGAATTTTTATTATGGATATATTTAAATTATGTTATTTTTAGCCTCTTGATGCTCTTGATATTAAGGTTGGTCTATTTTATTTTTAAGGCTTTTGATCTTGTCTTTAAATTACTCAAATAACTTTTGTTAAAATTAGAAATTCAAAGATATTAAAGATTGTGCTTTTCTCAAGCTTTTTGATTAAAAAATTTAGGTTACTGACCTAAATTAGATAAAAGAGTTAGGATACTGATTTAAAAGGTTTGGATGTGTATAAATTACTTATAATTGATGTAAAAAATGTTTTTAGCATTTTTGAGATAAACTAGTAACTAAAAAGGATTAAAACCGTGATTTTATAAAGCTTTAGGGAATGAATTTTTTGGATTAATTCCTCACTGATTTGATACAGATCATATTGTTTGTATACATACAAATTATTAATATTTGAATTAAAAATTGTTTTTGGTATCTTAGAGGTTGAAAAGAATAATTACAAGTGTTAGTTTTGACTGTTTTGCAAAATGCAAAAAGTTGGGTTCTAAATTATCAATTACGTAATTTTGTTCAAAGGATTTTAATTAGATTTATTAATGATATCTGATGTGTCTATATGTTTTAAAATACAATTTACAATGTTTAGAAAAAGTTTTAGAAATATTGGCTTTTGATAAGTGTAAAAAATGAGCAACTTTGCACTTTGACCCCTAATATGTGTTAAATTTAGTCTATGGCCCTAAAAGGTTTTTATGATGAGTTTAAATGGTTTATAATAGTTATATGCCTCTTGAAAGTATTGGTTAATGTTAAAGATCTTTAGTTTGTGAGAATGTGTTAAAAAGAGGTATTTATATTTTGACTCATAACCTTTGAGAAATTGTGATTTGACCCCTTTGGGGCTTAAGCATAAATATTGATAATTTGTTTAGAAAAATGTGATTGATATCTTGTGAAAGCTATGTTCATATATTGAAATTTACATGGCTTATGGATATATGCAATGAAATATGATATATGTTTATGTGATTTGAATTATGACATGTTATGGTTATGTTTGATTTATTGAGATGCATAATTTCATGAAGTTTTATGAGCAAGAAACGTTGAAATGATGAGTTATTCATATTTGCATCTCTATATAATATGCCAAGATTAAAGGTGACATAAGAAACGTGGAAATGATCCTCTAGACTCCCCGAATTAAAAGTTATGAGAGGTGATCTAAATAGGAAATGATCCTTTAGACTCCCCGAATTAAAGGTTATGAAAGGTGATCCTAATGCCCCCTATCCCGTACCTTAAGAGTTAGGAACTTAACTTATCAAAAGGGATAAGATTATGCTAGTGACAACTAGTAAGGTATGAGCTTATAACCTAGAATTCTCGAGAAAAAAAAGAATATAGGATGGCCCCCAAGGAAAAAAGAATAAGAAGTTTAAGTCACCTGTAAGAATGATAATCATGATTCTATGTTCTTTATATCATATGCATTGTTTTATGAATTCTATGATATTTTGTATATGATAGTGACATCCATTCATGACTATTATGTTGCATTCATGACATTAAGATTCATGCTAAAAGATATGAGTCTCAGCTAATAACATTTACAACTTAATAAATGAACTTTATATATATGTCCACCATTTCATAATGAAACCTGAGGTTCCTAGGGACGATGACGATGACACTTGTGTTAGAGTTGAGAAGCTCTATTGAGATTCTTGTATAAGTTTCTCATCCCTCTTCTTTTCCATATCGTCTCTAGACAAGGATGATGGAGTAGTTCATGATTTTCTTTGAGACGTGGACGAGGGAGCCACGTTATAGATAAGAGACTTAACGGAGATAGTTTCCCTTTGGATATTTGCCTTTAGAGTGATCGTATCTCATTTATCAATTTGTATTCTATTGATGGATATATATTGATGTCCTTATGTTTATAGGACATCACTATTATGATACAGTTATTGATATGTTATTATTATTTGAGTTATGTTATGCCATGGTTGTATTATGTACCTACCTGTTATTTGTTTCTAACATCTCTCTTATGCAGGCAAGATAAATGATGTTAGATACTTATACGCGGCTCACGTTTTGGTATTGAAGTTTCAAAAAAAAAAATTACCCATATTTGCACAAAGTATTTTCAAGAAGTTGAGTTAAAAACTAGAACAAAAGAGTAATGACTAATAATTAACTTAAATATGTCCTAGGCGTGTTGAGTTAAATATTATTACGGTGTTACATTATGAGTTTCTTCCAAGATGCTAGCTCTCAGTCCATCTGCCAAGGGAACACAAATCCTCCCTTGATACCTCCATACTCCTTCCTTATCTTGGGAGAAATCTTTTAACTTTTCGGCTTCTACTAGGGATAGGGTTTCGAGGAAGTCCTTATCTTCCTTTTGGGCATGACTTATTTGGCTTTTAAAGGTGCTAGTTATGCTTAACTGACTTAACTTTATCCTCTCAACAGATATGGTGTACCCAAGGTTGAGGTCTTTAAAACTTTCTATCAGCTCGACCTCCTTTACCATCAACCAAGCTACATGAAGAGTTTTTCAGCTTAAGGCATCTGCAACCACATTTGCCTTTCCTGGGTGGTAGTTTAACTTGAAATCATAATCCTTTATAAACTCCATCAACGTCTCTATCTCATGTTGAGGTCTTTTTGATCAAAAAGATACTTTAGGCTTTTATGATCTGAAAACACTTCGAACCTCACACCATAAAGGTGATGCCTCCAAATTTTGAGTGCAAAGACTACAGGTGCAAGTTCCAAATAATGGGTAGGGTAGTTAAACCTCATGGGGCTTGAGTTGTCTAGAGGCATAGGCCACCACATTTTGATTTTGCATAAGCACACAATCCAAACCTTTTTCGAAAGCATTACAGTACACCTCAAACTTCTCCTTGGGGTTTGGGAAAATCAAAACAGGGGCAGCAGTTAACCTATATTTTAGTTCTTGAAAAGTCTTCTCACACTCTAGGGTCCACCTAAAGGCTATGCTCTTCCTTGTTAGCTGGGTTAATGGTAATGTCAACTGCGAAAATCCTTTTATGAACCTCCGGTAGTAACCGGCAAGTCTAAGAAAACTCCAAACTTCTATGACTGTTGTTAGGGCTTTCCACTCTTGCACTGCTTCGACCTTACTTGGATCCACAACTATGCCTCCTTGTGAGACCACATGACCTAAGAACTTGACCTCCTTCATCCAAAACTCACACTTGGATAGTTTGGTATATAACTTTTTCTCCCTCAAAGTTCTTAGAACAACTTTTAGGTGTTCTTCATGTTCTTCTTCTGTCTTGGAATAGATGAGGATGTCGTCTATGAACACCACCACAAACTTATCTAAATATGGTCTAAAAATTCAATTCATGTAGTCCATGAATATGGCGGGAGCATAAGTTAGCCTAAATGACATTACATTGAACTCGTAATGCCCATATCTTGTCCTAAAAGCTGTCATGGGTATATTTTCTTTCCTAACCCATATTGGCTCCTCTCAACTGATCCATGAGATCATCTATTCTTGGCAATGGGTACTTGTTCTTTATGGTGACCTTGTTCAACTATCCGTAATCCACGCATAGACGCAAACTCCCATCTTCTTCATTACGAAGAGTACCAGAGCTCCCTAGGGTGATGCACTAACAACTCCTCCAGTTGCTTCTTCAGCTCCACTAACTCTATCTGAGACATCCTATAGGGTGCTATAGATATCGATCTCGTTCCTAGTACCATATCTATAGAGAATTTGATTTCCCTTTGTAGGGGAAACTTAGGTATATCTTCTGGGAAAACATCAAGGTATTTGTTTACAACTGGAATATCCTCTAGAGCTTGCTCTAACTATACCTCACTTACCATAAAGAGAACACATCCTTGCTTTACTCCTTTTCCACTTCCTATACTAATGGTATTCAGGTACAGAGGTATACTTTTTATGGGCCCAATAGGGATGGGTGGAAATACTGCAGTCTTATGTTCAGAATTTAAGTGTACATAGTTGGTAGAAAGCCAATGCATTCCTAAGATTGCATCAATACCAGACAGGTTTAGACAAATCAAATCATTTTGAAAGGTCCTACCAGCTATAGTAAATCTACACCTTAGATAAGCTAGACTTGTGGTCACTGAGTTCTTTGTAGGTAGAGAAACTATCAGATTATATGGCAGTTCTTCCATAGGTAATTTCAACTTAGAGACATAGTCGTAAGAAATGAAAGAGTGTGTAGCACCAGAATCTATAGTACAACTAAGGATTTACCCATAATTTCGCACTCCCCTTGGGTTAGGTCATCTGACTTTGGAATCGCATCAACTAAGATTGCAAACACATGTCCTTGGACTTTAGGCTTGGGAGCATTTGGTTGATTATTGGTTGGACAATCCTTGATGAAGTGCCTCGGCTTTCCATACTTAAAGCAGACATTTTTCCCAAGATGGCACTCCCTACTGTGATTCTTGCCACAGGAATGGTATATCGGCCTACTGGTGTCCTTAGTCTAGGCATTAGAAGACAATTTTTGTCGATTTTAGGAAGGGTATCGAGGGTATTTTCCTTTGGATGCATTTCCCCGATGAAATCGCTTAGGGGGTTGATGAACTGTCAGTGTGGTTATCCTCTTTCTGTTGTCCTTAGCCTTCTGAATGGCCAACTTTTTGTTGCAGTTTTCTGCCACCTAGCGTTTACTGACTAGGGAAGTGTAATTGGTGATCTCCAGGATGGCTATCGCGGCCAAAATGTCTAGCCTTAAACCACTCATACTTCATGCACTTCTACCTTTCATCTAGGTCTCGCTAGTAGAGTGTTGAACGTTTGATCAATTCTTCAAACTTGGCCATGTACTCGGCCATGGTCTGGTTTCCTTGAGTCAATTGCAGAAACTCCAATTCCTTTGCTTTCTTGACAGGTTCTAGAAAGTACTTCTGGTAGAAGGTAGTGCTGAAAACTTCGCATGAAATATGGGTTCCGACACCTTTAAGCAAGCTCTTGGCATCTTTCCACCTGGAAGCTGCCTTTCCTTTGAGCATATAGGTGGCATATGCGGCCTTCTGGTCCTCTGAACAGTCAACGATAGTGAACACTTTCTCGATCTCCTGTATCCATGCATCAAGCATGTCGGGGTTAGTAGTTCCTTTGAACTTGGGTGGACCAGCTCTTCAGAACTCTGCAAACTTCCCTTGTTCATTAGTCCCCACTAATTCCTCAGTTCTCCTATTCATCTGCTCTATCATGACAGCAGCTTGGGCTTGCATGGTATTTGCCATCTCGTGCATTGTGCTTGCCATCTCATCCTGACTTCCTTTGCTACATCGTTCGTAATTACATCTGTTTCTTGCCATTAGTTCCTAGACACACCAAACAACAGACATTAAGTTGATTAGGCTCAATAGTTATGCCAAGTATGGCAGCAACTAACAACAGTTCTCAAGAAGGTCATGCATTCTAGTCCTAACATCTTGTCATACAAGCAAGACTTTTAGAGCACGACATATATAGAAGCATAGTCAGTCCATTGGCATCGTAGTGAACAGGCTCAGGTAAAATCATCTGAAGAGGCTCCACGTTCAAAGGTTCCTCTTGGATCTTGATCTAGGAGTCAAAAGACAATTCTACCACAGGTATGTGGTGAGGTGGAGCTTCGAGAATCTATACATTAGAGTCGGAAGAGTCAGTGATGATGTAAGGCCTACTAGGTGAGTTCTAGTGACTCTGCGTCCTTCTACTAGGGCCACCTTGGTGGTATGAACTCCTTGGGAAGGGGGCCCTATTTCTCGGAGTCCAGTTGGAATCATAGTCAGAGTTGTTGGGAGGGTAGATCATCGTCGGACACATGTGAATCTAAAGATGACACGGTTGAAGGTGTGAGAAATCATAAATTTCTCAGTAGGCAATTTTTATCTCATAAGTGTCATCATGTACATCTCTAGGCCACTTCGATTTTATTAGAAAACATGGGCAGTTAAAGTTTCATTATGCTTGATTTCTGAAAACGTTTATATTTCGAAGCGACATGCCTTTTAAAGATCTTTTATTTACAAGGATAATAATTCAAACAGATATCACAGTCATGGCATTTACTTAACTAAATGGGGAAAAACATAACAATGCATGCGTCTCTTTAACTTGTTTCGGTCCTTCACTCACTGAGTGTACCAACACCAATATGTTAATCCACCTCCGTGGGTAATGAGCTCATACCGTGGCCACCACAACTTGTTCCGAGAGAAAATCTCAACGTGCTTCTCCCATTATCTTTATTCATATTCATATGCAAAGCTTCTTGACATTTAACATTTCTCATGTGCTTCATCATGGTAGTGTATTATCATTTAATACAATGCATACTATATGTCCAATACTCAAGGGTTCACATCATAATAAATATAGCACTTTGAAGCATATATAATCAGTACTCAAGGCATAACATTCACATCATAGCAAATATGGCACTTTGAAGCATTCATAACATTTCATATATAATTAAGATTATAGGTCAAAGCCATGCATTATATGTGTCTCAAAGTTATTAAGTCTTGTTTAATTGAAACATGAGCTTTTAGGTCAAGGATTAAGTTCTCTTAGTCATTTACGAGAGAAAATTATTAATTATGTGAAATCATAGGTTATGTATATTTATCATTGTTATATAAATCTGTTCAATTTCAATAATTAATTCTTAATCCTCAGAAAAATGTTAATTTTCGGATTTGCTTTAATAGTACCACTAGTTTTGACTTACTAGACTTCGACAGCTTATTTCCATTTCTGGTATGTCTGTATAGAAAAATTAATATCTTTCATTATACTTACTCTTTCAAGGAGGTAGAGATATGTGCAGAATCCTGACTCACCCCTCTTTCTCTGAACGTGCTTTTTGCAAAATTATACTAAGTGAAATGACTTTTATACCCTTACAAAGTTGCTCTATTCCAGCAGTGTTCAGACAACTCAATCCTTGACTTGTTTTATTTTTCTGGAACCACGTGCACATTTTTAGTAAATTTATTTTACATCTGTGTGTTCCTAAAGATCTTAGCTTTCCAACAACACCTATTTTACATGTTTTGATTTTTTATAGTAAAAGATAAGTTCAGTTTAGTGCTCAGAGGTCAGACAGCAGTTTCCAGTAAGAAGGCTAAATTTTAGAAAATTATATCTCTGTCTAGGGAATGTATTTTCCAGTGCTTCTTTTTGGAGAATGTTCTTTGGGGAGTCAACTTCCATACATAATTTTTCCAGTGGCTTATATAACACGGATTGCAAGTGTGACACATTTTTGTGTTCCTAGCTCAGTCAAAACTATTTTCCAGCACTAGTGTGAGTGTGTATATGCTTCCTTTCAACTCAAGACATACATTTTCATTATTTTCCAGGATGACCAGTATATATAAGTGTCATTACAGAGACATAGAGCATTCCAACACATACTTTAAAACATGTTCTTCATGAAAGAAAACAACACAACATTTAGAGGAGATAGATGTGCAAGTTCTAAGCCCATAGGTCCAGAATGAGCTAGGACTTAGAACTTCCACATCCTCAAGATAAAAACCACCTACCAAGCATATGTAGAGGTTTTATGAGTCCTTCACTCCCTTGGGAGAGCTCACAAACAAACAGAAAAAAAAGAAGAGTAGAAGAGAAAATCTTTGTTCCTAGCTCCAAGCTTTAATGTCTTGTGTGCAAGAAGGAAGCTAGTGTGTGACTTGGGATGTGTTTGCAAGGTTTGGAAAAGGTGTTTCTTAACTAATCAGAAAGCAAAATTAGAGTTGAGGATAGGAGTGTATGAACAAGGGGTTTGAGAGAAAATGGAAGAAGTTAGGAAACTTAAGACTTAGGAATGATAAGGAGTTTGTAAAGAACACAATTGCAACAACCATTCCTCCTTTTATAGGCCTCTTGGCCGAAATGTATAAGGGCAGTTTGGGATGATTTTATTCCTCCACTTAGTTCATTTAGTTAGCTATTTGGTTGAGGTAATGGGAAATTAAAACTGGGTTAGACTAGATAGTTGATCTTTTTACTCCAAAAGCACAAGCCTAAGTCCAGCTTCTTATGCCTAAGACAACATATCAATCTTGACATCTTTCAATCCTTTCATCTAGCCCCATAAGTAGCCTTCTAATCAGATTTCTTTTTCCCCAAATTGGAGGCTGATGTGTTCGGCCATGGCCGGGAAATAATGAAGGAAAGCTTGTGTTTTGTTTTGATGTGTAACTTGGTGTTGTCTTATAATTAAATTAGTTCTAGTGTAAGTTGTTTAGAAGAAACTTGTGTGAGTGTTTTCTTTTACATGTTGGCTGAAAAGAAAGGTTTAGAAAGGGTATGTAACGCTCCGATCTTTCTGTTTGAGCAAAAATGATCTAAATGCCCCTGAGGTCTTTTTTACCCGAAATTCGGGGATAGCTGACCTGACGATCCTTGAAGGGTCAACTCAATGTTTGAAGGGGGATTAGATGTTTCGTGATTGTTGGAGAGATAAAAATCTCATTTTCTGGTGTTTTGGCTCTAAATGACCAAAATACCCCTATAGCATTTTTACGCGAATTTATGTGCTGTTTGAGCTTGGAAACTTTCCTAAGGGTTTGGAATGTTGATTATATGTGATGAATGAATTGTTTAAGTATGGATGGCCCCAGGGCATTTTTGTGCGAAATCACCATTTTGCCCCTGAAATGGCGCATTTTGGGCCTAATGATGTAATTAAGAAAACCTAAGCAATATTACGCTTCTAATCAAGGATTAATTAATTTTGGTGATTAATCTAGAGACAAAATAGTTTATTAAGATTAATTAGAACCTAAGATTGCTTAGATAAACTTAAATTCCTATCTTGTGTCAAGATTTCATGTCATGGAATCTTGAATAGTGTTTTCTCTTTCCAAATTCTTGAAATTAAGGAATTATGTTTGTGGTTGAAAACTTATTTAAATGAATTTTGATTTCAACAATGGTGCAAGAACTCTCTTTAATCATGCCTTAGACAACCTTAATCACCCACTTTCTTACCTAAAACACCTTACTACAAACTCCTAATCAAAGGCCTAATCTAAAACATTCCTAAACAAACTTCTAATCCACATTAAAAGAGACATTTTTCCTCCCCCTTGGCTGTACAAGACAGCAGCCATACCTCTTCCATTACATCCATCACATTGAGATTTCTTACTTACACACACTAAAGGAACCATACCCAAGCCCATACCTAGCCATTCCTACAACCTTACCTTTGAATGACACATTAACATGAGATATTTTCTTCCCTCCAATGGCATGATGTCCATGGCCTCCCCTTCCATTCATCTCCTTATGTTTTATTTCTTCTATAAATACATATCTAAAGGGAACTTGGTGCCATTTGCTTATTTTCTCAATCTAGTTTCAAGAGTTGTGTTAAGCTTTCTCTTTCTTCTTCAAGAACTCAAGAGTTGTTTATTTCCTTCATCTTCTCCAAAGAACCACCATTCACCACCACCTTACAACCTCAAACCACCATAACTCAACCATAAATCATGCCCAAGACACATAGCCTTTCCATTCCAAGGCACAAAACTCCAGAAAAATACCCCACCCCTTGTTTTTCCCCATTGGCCGAATTACCCTTCTCACTCCAAGAAAGAATTTTTCTTCTTGTTCCCTTCAAAGAATCAAGCTCTACTCATCTTGCTAAAGAAAAGCTCTTTTGGTAGGGATTTTATTCTAAAAGTTTTTATCTTTGTTAGAATAGATAATATATTTTGTTGTCTTACAATAAACAAGTTCTCTTTGGTAATCTCATGGTTATAAGCTTTCTTCTTTCTTTTCCCTTTTTCGGCCTTGGAGCTTTTATTTTCAAAGAAAAATGTTGGCTTGATGATGAGGGTTGTAGATGGTGGTAATGAGATCATCACTTGTGTTGCCTCTAAAACTTGAAACTTGGTCTTTGGTCCATGAAGTATTTTGGTTTCTCCTTTCTTTCTTTGTTATGGTTTCAGTTTTTGAAGCTTGATTTGGATGGAAAATAACTCAAGGATGAGAGCACATGATGGTGGTGTCAATGTATCACTAAGTCATGGTCCCTAGAGTTTTAAAGGTTGCTTTTTTCTTCCTCCTTGGCTTCGGCCATTTTTCCTTTTTCTTCAAGCTTTTGGGTTTCTATTTTAAAGAATATGGAAGGATGTTGGCTTGATGACAAGAACATTGGAGGATGAATTCGTCATCATCAAGATGATGGTCTCTAGAGCTCAAAGAGGAATTCTTTAACTTGATTTATTCTCTCAAATCCATTTCCTTGAGCTTGATGATGAAGTTCACACCATAAGGTTTTATTGAAACCTTGATACAAAGAACTCTAAAGCTTGCTTTATCTTGCTACGATAAGTTTGGGGTTGAGGTCTATATTCCTTTAAAGTCTTGAATGAGCTCTAGTAAGACATAAAATGAACTTGCATTCATATTTACATTTCTTGCCTAGCATATTTATTCTTCAAGCCATCACCTAAACTTAAAGATTAAAACTAGAGCTTGCATTTTCATATTTATATTCAAGCTTTGCATTCATATTTATATTTCCTTGCCATCACCTTATCATATTAAGGACTAAAATGAAGTTTACATTTATGTCATCACCTAATTAATTAAACTCAAAACCTACCTATTTCAACCTTAAAGTTGATTGTTGATTTAGAGTAAATACTCTAAGGGGCCTAGAGCACTAAAATAAAGAATTGAACATGCATCTCATATTTACTTTGAAACTCTCACTTTATCTTACAATGAAGAATAAAATGAAGTGCATAGCATGTTTATGATTTTGCTATCACTAATAGTTCC
The DNA here is from genome assembly GCA_031216125.1 of Dalbergia cochinchinensis. Taxonomy (NCBI): domain Eukaryota; kingdom Viridiplantae; phylum Streptophyta; class Magnoliopsida; order Fabales; family Fabaceae; genus Dalbergia; species Dalbergia cochinchinensis. Next base: position 31,612,838 of record CM062371.1, read on the forward strand.
TAGAGCTCAAAGACTTGCCCTTTTATCTCAAGTAAAAGTTTGGATGTGGAGGCATTCTTGTGAATGCATAAATTTGGCCATGTGATGATAATGAGCTTGGTATAAGTTTCATTTAGTCACAAAGGCCAATAATCTATGTCCTAAGATTTTTCTCAGGCATTGAGGGTTTAAAGAATACTACAAACATGACTTTATGGATTAAACCTCTTTCAAGAATGTTTTAATTTAGCTACTGCCCTATGGCTATTTTTAGCACCTCCAATAAAATAAATTGGTTTTCCAAGGAGTTTTAGAAGTTATAAATTGATTCCAAGAGAAACTAGTAATTCATATGTATTAAAAATGTGATTTTTATGTGCCTTTTTGGAATTGAACTTTTCAGTCACTGCCTTGGCAAGTTTGCTGCTGCATGATGCTGTTTTGATGTGCTAGAATGTGTAAAAATTATAATTATTGAAGTGGGAATCATCATATGCATGATAGGAAAGACTAGTTTTCTAGAAAATCATAAAGTTAGGATTTCCTTTTTAGCCACTGTCAAAACAGTTTTAATATGATGAAATTCTGTTTGGGATTGTTTGATCATGAAAAACTTGATAACATTTGGTGTAAGATTGATTCTTAGCACTAAAAGAAAAATTAGTAACTAGAAAATCGTAAAAATGTGAATTCTAGAACTCTTAAGGATGGAATTATGGATTCTGTTTTTAGCATGTCTAAAATGGGAGAAGTGTGTTTTATTAAGTGTATAAGTGTAGGAACCCCTCATAATTGGTTTAGGAATTAATTTTAGCAACTTAGGAGAAGCCAAAACTTAGAAAGGGTCAAAGACGTAGCTCCTAGAGCCCTGCAACGGAATTCAATAATTCCTGTCCAAACTACATGATGCTGTTTGGTGCTGTTCATAAGCTTGGATAATTAGTGAGAATCATTAGAATTGATCCCTTAGGCATAAAAGAATAAATACAAAAGTTGAATTTACCCGATTAGAAGTTTAATCGATTAAGGAATTATCATGAGTGCTTGCTTTAAAATGTGATATGAATTGATATACTTGAGGTTTATGTGATGATTATGTATTGCATAAAGATGGTTATAGCATGTTATGATTTTTTACTTGGAATGTCTTAGATGCATGTGTAAAAGTAACATAGCATATGACATTATATGATAAGTTGTGTTCTTGCATCTTAATAAAACATGCTAATGGTAAAGTGACATAAAATGCGTTTCTCCCTAGCAAAAGGAGGAAACAAAACCTTGCGCCCCTAGCAAAAGGGTAAAGAGGACAATATCTACTTTTTAGTAGACGCGGATCTCCCTAATAAAAGGAGATAATATAAGCCCCCTAACCCGCACTCCGGGAGTTGGGATTATTCTTATCTTAGGATAAGCAAGGACTAGTGACGACTAATTAGGTATGAGCTCATAACCTAGAAACTCTCAAAAGGGAAGAGTTATTAGGATGGCCCAATGATGAAGAGAATGATGAACTTAATGTCACTTAAGGAAAAAACATAGGAAAGAATTTATTTGGAAGTATCACGTATTTCCTTATGCCACTTACATAATCATGTCTCTTTATGCTATGTTAAAGTGATGTTTGCATATGGTATTGTCATGCATTCATGTGCTTGAGCTTGCACATGTAGATCCCTCTATTCTCGTCTGATCTTTTGAAGAGGGTGATCATGTTTAGGAGTATTCGTAGGGTTATGGAGGGAGAGCATTTTGCTAGTAGCTAGCTTATGTTGTGTTATTCCATGTACTTTCCTGCTTTTATGTATTTTTCTTGTATGGAAGTTCAGCCTTCGTGGATGGGTGAGACTCCACTTTTATGCTTTCTTATCTATGCTATCGTCATTTGCAGTAACTATCATGTATGGATTATGTTATCATGTACAATATATGTATTTCATAGTTATGGATGATGTGGCTACTCTTTACGACATACTGTGCTCTTAGCGAATGTTAGGACTTATGTTAGTATGCGTGGCTCACGTTTTGTTTTAAAATTTTCAAAAAAAAAATTTATCCATATTTTCCACTGAGTATTTAATAAAGTAAAGTTTAAAAAATGAAACAAAAGGGTAATAACTAATAATTAACTTTAATACATCCTAAGCGTGTTAGGTTAAATATTAGGACGTTATAGAGTCCATTGGTGTTAAGAGTTATTCTGTAGGGAAGCACATTATCTGGTGGATAAACAGGTGTTTTTACCTCTTTTGGTAATATCTCTTTACCAAAAATGGTTTAATCCACCTTTTAAATATATTTTATTTTTAATGAAGAATCTATCATATATTAATTATATTAATCTCTCATCAGGTTGGTAATCATCCTAATTAGTAATTAATCATCTCTATCTTGGCTATTTATGGTATAACTCATTTTAAGATTATTGTCATTTATAGTAAATTACCAGTTAAGCTTATTTTATTATTATTCTGGGAATCCTATGTTAATTACTTTTGTCTAATCCATGCTTAGTGTATTAATCCTTAATTAGCTCTAATTAAATCACTCAATCATGATTTAATTGGTCTTGATCATTATGTTGACTATTAAATATTTTAGTTGACTTTCTCATGATTTTGTTGACTTTTACAAATATTTGACTTTTTGGTTGACTTTGACTTTATAGTTGACTTTTGACTTGAGACTTTGACTTTTGGACTTTGACCTTGACTTTGTTGACCAAGGGTCAACACTTAACATTTTATTTTGACTTGCCCTTGATCGGGTGAAAGTTCAATAGTTTCAAGTGAAATTGTTTACTTGGGTCATTACCGAGTGAAACTTCATTTAGGATGAAAACGGGGATATTACAAAACTGTGAAGAAGAGCAAGTCCATGGCCTTGAAGTCCTCACACAAGAACAAACCAAGAGAAAGGCAATGAAAGTTGTGAAACATTAGATGAAAAATTTGAAGAAGAGGATGGATATGAGATCTCTATGCTAGTAAGAAAGATGTTTAGAGCTTCGAAAGGCAATACCAAGAAAAAGTGACTTCACCTTCCAAAAAGAAAAAGGAAAGACAAAAAAGAAACAGGAAAGACAGAAAATGTGAACTGTTATAACTGTGGAGAGAAGGGACATTACAAAATGGACTGTCCCAAACTCAAAGGTCCACAAAAGAAGTTCCCATCCAAGAAAAAAGGGGATACTGGCCACATGGAGTAACTTAGAAGAAGAAAAGGAAGGATTGAAAAGTTAGGATAAGCTAGAAGATGTTGCAAACTTGTGCTTCATGGCTGAGTATGATGTTGAAAGTGAAACAAAGATAAATAACTCTTCTGAACCTAATCCATCTGATGATATGTTATTAGCTTTGTATGAGGAACTGCTAAACTCTTTCCTTCCACTATCTCAATCTCAAAAGGAACCATCAGAAAGCTGTTCCAGATCTTGGAAAAGCCAAATTAGATGTTGAGAATCTAAGGCTTGAGAAAGAAGAGATCAAAAGAGAAATTAAGTTTATAAATGTTAAGCTCAAAGCCTTAGAAGTAGAAGTTACTAAAAAAATTGAGAAAACTCAAAGTAATTTTTGAACACGAAAGGACTTATTTTCAAATCTGATCTAGAAAAGATGGTAAATGGCTCCAAAAATCTTGAGCTAATGTTTGGTGGCCAAAGGCCTTATTTTTAAAAGACTGTATTGGAAAAAAAAGGACTCTATTGGGATATGAGAGTGAGTTGGATGAGAAAGGAAAAACAATCTCATCAAAGAAAGTAAAGAATAGAGTATCTTGTACTTTTTGCCACAAGAAGGGACACCCACCTGATAAATTTTTTATGGGGAAAAAATTTGTAAAATAGGTTGGGAAATTAGCCTAAGAAAAAACTAATCTAAGAGGAGAATGCACATGGACAAAGACAACAAATGGTACATGGACAATGGCTATTCTAGACACATGTCCGAATCTAGGAAGTGGTTTAGAAACTTGAAGCCCAAGAACTATAGATCAGTAAAATTTGCTGATAAAGGTCAAGCCAAGGTTAGAGGTACAGGAAATATTGCTAAGGATGACTTTCACCAAATTTCTGATGTTTTACTCGTTGATGGTCTGGTTCACAATCTGTTGATCATCAGCCACTTTTGTGATCACGGTTTTAATGTTTTATTTAATGCACATACCTGTAAAATTGTAAATCCCACTACTAGACAAGTCATTTTATTTGGGAAGAGACTTGATAACTCTTATGTGTTATTCTTGGATCACCTTTTAGACTAAGATGTACAATGTCTTGCTTCCTTCATGGATGATAAGTGGCTGTTGCATAAGAAGCTTGGACATACTCATATGAAGCTTATTTCAGAGCTTATTAAAGGTTGTAAAAGATCAGATATGGTAAGGATTCTACTTGTGATTTCTATGAGAAACCCAAGCAAACCAAAACTTCTTTCCACAACAAAAATATGGTTTCTGTTAGCTCCAGAACCCTTCAGAGAGTGTAAATGCAAAATGTTTTGAGTGATTACATAACCAATTCAGAGAAAATATTTTGAAGGAGGACTAATGTTTTCCTTGAGTTTCTTGAAGTATTAAATAGGTCCTTATGTTAGCATAACACGGGTCTTGAAGCATAAATATTTTCACTCTACATGTGTAAAACATGTTTGATCTCATTTGAATAGATGAGAACTTAATGGAAGTGAAAATTATATAGTAAAATGAGCATGTACATGCTTAATAGATTGAAGAAAATCATCATGTACAAGAAACCAAGGCTTATATCTTTAGAAAGTAGCACACGACTTCAGAAAGTGTGCTTCAAATGAAGATTTCAAACCAACTCTGAAGCAAGTGTATTCTACAACCTTCAATCATCATAATCGCCATCATTTCATCATCTACAAGCTTTGATTGAAGACTAAAAGATAAAATATTTTTCAAGGAATTGATACTATATTGCAGAAAGTTCACTTCACAGTGAAACAATGTGCTTTGCAAGAAAATGAGGGAAAATTTGAATTTTAAATTTAAAATCAAATCCATTTATAGACTGACGTGACATTTCTTCTGCTAACTTGGTCAACCACTCTAGTTTCTAGAAGGAGAAGTTTAGAAAGCTTGTTCAGAAAGTAAAAAGTAGTCTATGAAAGTGACCTTAAAACCCTCTATCTCACAACAACTTCTTCAACAGATATGACAGCGTCAAGCTACTCCTCTAGACTGTATGTTCTAAGACACAAACAGATGATCAACACGTGTCACTTGGACAACTGATCAAGGGCAAAGGTCATAAATGAAGACCATCTATAAATAGAGATGTTGTGCTTACAAGAGTAGAGACTTTTGCTGCATAAGAGTTGAAATGCTAAAGTTTTCCTCCTCATTTTCTATAACATTTTATTACATCTTGTAATCAGTTCCTTGTTTGTGAAAAATCTTCTTTCTACGTTCTTAGTAGGCCATACATTCTTCTTAGGAAGAATCATAGAAAGAAGTCATTCAAGTTTTCTAAGTCTATTACTGTATATCTTACAAAAACTTGAGTGTAGGTTAGTTTAACCCAAACACAAACCTTTGTAACCTTGATCTATTAGTGATCGTTGTGAGTTAGCTTGGACAGGCTAGTCAAATACTACTTGTAACGTGACAGTAGTGAGATTTACTAGTCATAGGTTTAGCTTGGAGAGACTAGTTAAAGACCACTCAGTTGTGACAGTAGAGTGTACTTGTTGTTTATGGTTTAGCTTGGAGAGGATGGTTAAAGACTACTTGATTGTGACAGTGGAGTTTACTTGCTATTCATAGTTTAGCTTGGAAAGGTTAGTCAGAGACTACTCAGTTTGTGACAGCAGAGTTAGCTCCTGGTCATAGGTAAAAGCTTGGGAAGGCCACTGCAAAGACTATCTAGCTTTCTCTAGTTTGAGAAAGGCTTTTAGTGGAACTCAATAGTTGTTGAGAACTAACTGTAGGCAAGTTAGTCGAACCAATATAAAACATTTGTGCAGTATCTTCTTATCCTTTAACTCCATTATATTCACTGCTTTGTGTCTATCATATTATGTTTTCTGAATAACCATCTTATAATCACTTTTATCATATCTGTGGTAGTTTAGAAAGTATGTTTCTAAAGTAACTAACAATGTTTCCACTACACTACAAGTTAAATACTTGATAGGTTTTGTTTAAAGTTTTTCAGAAATCAAAGAAAAAAAGAAAGGCGAAGCATGATTCAACAACCCCCTTCTCGTGCGCTTTTCTACCTACAAATGGCATCAGAGCTCAGGCCTCTAAGGGTTTGAGCACTCTAATGACTGTAGAGGACAAAGATCCTAAGGGAAAATGGCGCATATTATCCACATCACAAAGGGAGAATCTATTAGCAAACTATCATTCTTTGATGATGGGGACTATGCATATTAGAGAAATTGCATGGAGCTGTTCATAAAATGCACAAGTCTTAACCTGTGGTAAATCATACAGGAAGGTGACTATGTTCAAATTGAAGAAGTTCCTGGAACCAATGGTGCACCTTCAACATTAAGAGAAGTTCCTCGGAGTAAGTGGACAAAGCAACATAAAGCTCGAGTTTAGTTGAACTCAAAAGCTAAGTACCTACTCACATGTATAGTAAGCAAAGCTGAATAAAACAAAATTATTGCTTGTGACATGGCAAAAGAGATATAGGACAAATTGCACATGCTGCACGAAGGCACTGATCAAGTAAAAGAGACAAAAATTAGTATACTGGTTCATCAATATGAGATGTTTAAAATGACAGATTAAGAAAGTATTGGTAAAATGACCACAAGGTTTATACACATAATAAGCCAACTAAAGGGACTAGGCAAAAGATACTCTAACTCGAAAATAGTTAGAAACATCTTAAGAAGTCTCCCTACTAAATGGCTGCCTAAGGTGACATCCATTATAGAAGCTAAAAACCTTCAAACTCTTAGTCTAGATGCACTCATTGGGTCACTCAAAACCTATGAGGTTGTGCTCTTCAAAATGCAAGGTCAATCCATCAAGAAGAGCAAGTCTATGTCCCTGAAATCATCTCATCAGAAATAAAGTAAAAGCAAAGCAATAAAAATTGCAAAGACCTCTAATGATGAGGAAGATTCTTATGAAGAAATTGAAGATCAAGATGGAGATGAGATTTTTATGCTGATGAGGAAGATGTCCAAAGCTTGGAGAGAAAGACCAAAGAGAAAAAGACACATCAACCTCAAGAATGATAAGAAAGGCAAGGGAAAGCTAGAAAGCATCACTTGCTACAATTGTGGCAAGAAAGGACACTTTAAACCAAAATGTCCAAAGCTCAAAGGACCATAGAAAAAGTTTGCATCCTAGAAGAAAGGCATGCTGGCTACTCATAGCGACTTTGAGGATGCAAAAGGAAGGATCAAAAGGCCAAGAAGAATTGGAAGACATTGCCAACCTGTGCTTTATGGCAGACTATACTTCAGAAGGTGAACCTGAGGTAAATAACTCTGACCTTGATCTTTCCTATGATGAACTATTTGCTTTATATCATGAGTTGCTTGAAAAATCTCAAAATCTTTCCTCTCACTATTTCCATCTGAAGAAGAAACATCAAAGGTTGTTTTAGAACTTGAAATACCCAAATCAGATATTGAGAATCAAAGGCTTGAGAAAGAAGAAATAAAAGGAAAAAACAAAGTTTTGAATATCAAACTCAATGCCTTAAAAGTTGAAGCCTCTAAGAAAAATGAAAAATCTCATAAAGTTATTCCTGAACTTTAGAGGACTTCAAAGCTTCTCAAATCTGACCTTCAAAAGATGGTAAATGGTTCAAGGAATCTTGAACTAATACTTGGAGATTAGAGGCCATATGTTCAAAAGACGGGTTTGGGATATAAGGAGGAAATGGATGAGAAAGGAAAGGCAGCTCAGCCAAAGAAAGTGAAGGACAAAGTTTCTTGTACTTTCTATCATAAGAAGGGATGCCCTACTGACAAGTGCTTCATGAGGAAGAAGTCTATCAGAAAGGTTGAGAAACCTTCCCCTTGAAAGACTAACCCAAAAGGACCCAAGAAAGTCTAGGTACCTAAACTAAAAACTATATTTGTTGCAGGTGTTGAGAATGCATGTTGAACCAGACAACAAGTGATACATGAATAGTGGCTGCTCCAAACACATGTCCGGATCCAAAAGATGGTTCAGAAAATTAAAGTCAAAGAACTCTGGATCAGTCAAGTTTGCTGATAGAGGTAAGGCTAAGGTTACAGGCATAGGAAATGTTGGAAATGATGATTTCCACCAAATTTATGATGTGTTGCTTATTTGTGGTCCAAGCATGAAGAGCAGTGATTTGAAGAGGAAAGAGAAGCTGAAAAACTTCAAGGTTACATAAACTACGAAGGAGTTTCTGATCTAAAAGTAGTTTTTCAGAACAAGGTTCTAAGAGATATTTTCAGGGGTGTGAGAACTAGATCTTCCCCTAGAAATATTAGGGCTATACATAACCTGGCCTCGCTTGGTGACCCGATCTAGACTCGGGCTATTCGGGCTAGGTCTGACCTGGGATATGCAAAAAGAGGACGGCTCAGGAAAAAAAAAAGGCAAGACCATGTTTTTTGTAACCGGGTTTGAGCCAAGTCGCGGGTCACCCGATCTGGCATGATCATATATGTTTTGTTAATTTTAATTTTTAGTCCCCTTAGCTTATTGTCAACTTGTTACTCTTACTCTTACTTTTCAAACTCAGACAAGACGACACATAGAGACATAGTCACACACCTACTTTTCCTTTTTTTTTTCCTTTTTCGATGATCTGCTAGACAAGGAGGTTTCTTCTCCATTCTCCAAGCCTCCAACAGATGAAGCCACCACCAACCCATTCTCCAAAGTCCAACACTGTAACGTATCTCCTTTTCCTTTTTGCTTCCTTGGAAGTTTGCTGGCCAGCCGCACCAGCCTTTCTCTTTGCTACTATTGGCGTCTAAACCACTACACCGATAGCTGTAAAGACCATGCAGTATAGATCCCTAGGTAAGCCGCCTGAAGCTTCACTAGAAAACCCCATCACAGAGCCCCACGTCCAGCCGCACCTCTATCTAGTTAGCAGAAGCCGTCATCCATGCGCTTCACATCCAGCTCATTGGAGCCTCATCGGAGAAGACAAGCACCACTGCCACTGCATCCTTGGAATCTACGATGCTCTGCTAGGGACTAAGGCCATGGGCTAAGGTGAGGAAGTGATGTGATCATGGAAGATAAATTAGACTTAAGCAAGAAAAGGCAAGGAGGAAATCCTTTGGAAGGACTTGGTGGACCAATGACTAGATCCAGAACAAAGAGAGCTAACGAAGCTTTGGACCAAATGATTTCAAGTTTTCTAATAGCAAAGCCCATTCAAGAGGATAAAGATCCAAGACTAGTCCATTATGTTTACATGACTGATCAAGCTTAATTTGGACTTGTTAATTTTAAGTTAGTAATAATGTAACTGGGCTTGTTAATTTTATACAGCCATTACTTATTAATTTCACATTTTTTTTAATTTTAGGTTTTATTTTTTTAGGCTAAGTGTTACAGTCCACTTGCTGAACTTTACTTCAGTTTATAAACCTTGTAAATACCTTTGAAGGAAAACTTTTTGCCAATTGAAATGAAAAACTTTCTTTTTGGTGAGATTCTCTCTTTGGTTCTTGCTTGGAACCCTAGGTCTTATCAAGAGTTTCCAATATCTCTTGTGGCGAAAGACTAACCTTATCAATCATCCTTGATTGTGGTGCCCTCCAACCATTTCCATTCCTCATCTCTTCCATCCTTTTTTTTATTTTGTGATTATTTCTTCTCCTTGTTTTCAATTCTGACCAAGTTAGAACAGAAAATCATATGAGGAAGGCATCTCCTCTTCGATTTCCTTAGTGAACTCTTATTTCCTCTTGATGTTGTTATCATCCCCTTCAGTGGTACTGGCATACTGCTTCTATTCTTGCTCAAAATTATGTTAATGCTAAAGGTTTATAACTTTTTGTTTTCACTTTATTCCAGATCTCCTAATTCATGGAAGGGTTCAGTCAAGTTTTTATGTTGGCCCCAATTTTCTTTTTTGGATTTTACTTGTTAGGTTAGTGATTTGAGTGATTTACACCAAGTTATGATCACTGATTTATGTTTGTAATTCTATATATTCAGTAATTATAAGATTAAGTTATGAACAACTGAAAATCTGTAATCCCACTCTCTTGTAACTATTTTTAGGAGATCTTATTTCAACTTGGCTTTGGTGAACAATTAGTAGAGCCTATTGTTAGCCATAACAACAGTAGTCTAAGGTAAGCTTGAGACTTAAGAACTCTCCTAGTTGTTTCACTCCTCATAATTGATATTTTGGTTTTGTTATATGGGCTTGTCACTTGTGGCTGCTTTAGTTCAATTTACACCTTAACAAATGATATTATTTTAAACCAATTATTGTTTTAATTCAATGTTGGCAATTATTTAGTTTTTCTTACCATTTAGGTTTAGTTAAAAACAAATGGAAGGGGCAGAGCCATCTAGTTCAAGTTTAGTTAATGAAATTGGCAACATAGTCTCAAATCCTTCAACAAACACAAATGCCAATACTTTGACCTCAACTATGCAAGAAAAGACATGAAGAAACAACTTGTTTTGATTATAGGAACAAGGAAGCATGCAATCAATGGAGTGGAGTTGTGCAATTTTCTATTAGTTTAGCTACCAATGTTGGGTATTAATTCTTTCAATTATACTAGCACTATTGCAATTTTCTATTAGTTTTGCTACCAATGTTGTTTTCCCATTAACATGAGTGACTTATATATGAGTTATTTTGCTTCTATTATGCTGTTGGTAGAAATTTGGACTTTGGAACATTATTGAGATTGATTGTTATTATCCCCTAATCTTAGGCACAATTGCTTTGCTTTTTCTCTTTTTTTTAGAGATGTGGAAAACAAAGATGTTTAGGAGTGTCTGGTCCGATTTAGGCCCAATGTGTACCCAGTCTTAATTCGGCCCAAACGTGATTAGGTTTACTTGGTCTAAGGTCAGGTCAAGGTCTACAAAATTGGCCTGGTCAAAATATAAAGCCAAGTTTGGGCCAAATCAAACCTATCATAACCCGTCCCATGTACACCCTTAAGAAATATGTCAAACTATGCTTTCATCTCCACCATAGAGCCTGAATGTATTGAAAAACCTTTTAGTGAACAAAGTTGGGTGGATACTATGCAAGAGAAACTTGACTAGTTTAAGAAAAGCAATGTCTAGATGCTCATTGAAAAGCCCAAAGGGAAGACCATCATCGGTACAAATAGGTGTTCAGAAACAAGCTTGATAAAGCTGGGGAAGTCATCCAAAGGTTGCACAAGGTATTGAGTATGATGAAACCTTTGCACTAGTAGCTAGACTAGAAGTGATAAGAATGCTACTTGGTTTTGCTGCCTACAAGGGATTCACTCTTTACTAGATGGATGTCAAGTTTATATTCCTAAATGGATTCCTTTATGAGGAAGTATATGTGAAGCAGCCTCCTAGTTTTGAGAGTGATAACCTTCCTAACTATATCTTTAAGTTGCAAAGGTACTGTATGGTCTAAAACAAGCTCCCTGAGCTTGGTATGAAAGGCTAAGTACCTTATTGTTGAAGAATGGGTTCAAGAAAGGTAAAGTTGATGCCACCCTTTTTTACTCTTGAACAAGATAATCACTTTTTGATAGTTTAAATATATGTTGATGATATCATATTTGGTGCCACTAATCATTCTCTCTATGAAAATTTTTCAAAATTAATGCAGAGTGTTTTTGAGATGAGCATAATGGGTGAACTCAAGTTTTTCCTTGGTCTTCAAATAAAACAACAAAAGGAAGAAACCTTGATCCATCAAGAAAAATATACAAAGGAGCTTTTGAAAAAGTTTAATATAGATCAGACCAAACCCATGAGTACTCCCATGCATCCGTCTCAAATTAATGATGCTGATGAGAATGGTGAAAAGGTATTAGAAAGTAATTACAGAGGAATGATTGGTTCACTTCTATATCTTACATCAAGTAGACTAGACATTCAATTATGTGTGAAAATTTTTACTAGATTTCAATCTAACCTAAAGCAATCACACTTAAATGTTTTCAAAAGAATTTTTAGATGTTTATCTAGTACTACTAATTCTAGCTTATAGTATGAGAAATGTATATCTTGTGAGATTATAGGTTACTGTGATGCTGATTTCACTAGGGATAGAGTAGATAGAAAGAGCACCAGTGGATGTTGCTATTTCTTTGGAAAAAGCCTCATCACTTGGTTATGCAAGAAGCAGAATACCATTGCTCTCTCTACAGTTGAAGCGGAGTATGTAGCTACTATCAACTGCTGTACCCTGATGTTGTGGATAAAGAACCAAATAGAAGATTATCACCTGAGGTATTCCAAAATCCCTATCTTCTGTGATAATACTAGTGCTATTAATCTTGCTAAGAATCGTACGCAACATTTTAAATCCAAGCATATTGATGTAAAACATCATTTTATTCATGCTCCCTTTTCCAAGAAAGGTTGTCACACCCACATCACTAGTCATAGAGGTATTGACTCCATTAAACCTACAAGACCACTTCTAACCTAGGGGATTATAGCTTCAATTAACTAATTAGTTTACTTAAAGTACCTACTTAACAACCATTAATCCTAAGCCTAATCTATGTCACACCAAAGCACACTTCTAGAACATGATTTGAGGATATATTTTTCCTCTCCAAGGCTGCCCAAGTGGCGCCACCCTCCCCCTATAAGTCAAATAAAAGTTAGTCTAAGTTGTCAAGCTACCCTATGACACATGTCTTGTACTCTTTCAATCAATGTCCAACTTTCAAGAAAAATGTCATTCAAAGATTTAAAGAATAAATTATATAGTCAATCAAGGTTTTCAATTCATTTCTAAATTAAAAATATTTATGTCATTCAAATTCAAAAAGAATGAATTGTTTTTGTGGTCATTCAAGTTTTCAATCAAACTTTTTCAAGACACCATGTCTTACACCACCTTACCTATGCTTTGGAAATTCAAGCCTAGAAAATATTTTCTTCTTTTTGGACATGGAATGCACAGTTTTTCCACTCCTTTACAGCCCAAAATTTTATGATTTTATTCATTTAAAAGGTTTGGAAATAAGCTACATTTTTTGCCATACTTTAGGACATGCATAGCTAGACTTTTCACCATGCTTTGAATGACTAACACCATGCCTTGAACAAAGATATTTCTTCCCTCTTATGGCTGTAAAATGGCCGAGTTTTTCCCCCCAAAAAAAGGCCACCATTATTTCAATTCATTTTACTTCTCTATAAATAGGTAGCTTAGGGAACTTGAAGCACCTTTTGTTCATTTTACTAAAGCTTAGAGTTTAGAGCACTTTGAGGTTTTCTTTCTCTCTCAAGTTCAAGAGTTCATCCTCTCCAACTTCTTCATCTTCTTCATTTCCTCTCAACCCCAAACACTAGGTAGGGAGCTTTTCAAATAATGCCTTTCTTTTTTTTTTTTTTTATCTTAATGCTTAATGCTTGATCTTGCTTGAATGTTGTGTTGTGGTGAGTTTTCTCACAAGTTTCATTTCGGTTTTCTCTTTCTCTTTTTCTTTCATTTTCGGCCTCAAGGCCAAGGTAATGAGAGCTTAATGATGAGTGCTCTCCAAGATGAAACCATGAGTTCATCTTAAAGTGAGGCCTCTAAAACTTGAACCTTTCTTAGGAAAAAGTTCCATCCTTTCTCCTTTTTCTTTCTTTTTTGGCCTCAAGGCCAAGATGAGGAGAGCTTGATGATGAGTGCTCTCTTGAGATGACCATGTGTTCATCCTAACATGAGACCTCTAAAGCTTGAATCTTGTTTGAGAAAAGTTTCATCTTTTTCAAGTTTTGGTTAAGACAAGGTTATGTTTTTCATGAAACCTTTTTGGAACCTTTGTTTCCTTGATGTTTCGGCCATAAAGGCCTGAGGTACTTGGAAAAAAGATAGCTTGGTAATGAGGGCTTCATGTTGATGTTTGTCACATGAACAACCTCTAAAGCTTGAGTTTTCTTAAGAAAAGTTTATTATTTCCAAGTTTTACTCAAGAAATAGTTGTGTTTCTCTTGAACCTTTGAAAACTCCATCTCTTTTCTTTGAGGTTTCGGCCATGAAGGCCTTTGGGAGTCGAAAAAAATGGTAGCTTGATGATGAGGGCTTCATGTTGATGTATGTCACATGAACAAAACTCTAGAGCTTGAACTTGGTTCCTAGACCAAGTATGATTTCGGTTTTATTCCTTTATGTTTACCATGAGTTTGGTTTTGATGGAAGTTTAAAGCATAGTAAAATACTCAATGATGAGGGCTTGAGATGTTGGTGTTTGAATCATCAAGATCTTGGTCCCTAGAGTCCAAAAATGGTTTGTTTCTTCATGATGAGGATTCGGCCACCTCATGGTCTTTGAGGATATAACTTCTCTTTTTATATATCTTGGTGTTATTAGTGTGTCTTTTCTTGTGAGGATGAGTTTTGGGTTGGACTTAGTTCCTTTTTAAAGTCTTTTAAGAGCTCTAGTTAAGATGTAAAAGAAACTTGCATTCATATTTACTTTATGCTTTGCATAGCACGTTTATTTTCTATGCTCTCACTAAGACCCAAGATAATGAATGAACTTGCATAATGCACGTTTATCTTTCGAGCTTTGCATCTCATTTTATGTTTCAAGTCCTCACTAAACTCCAAGAATAAAAATGAATATGCACATTATACTTACTTTGACCTATCACTTTACTTTCTAAAGGACCCTAAAATAAAATGCATAGCACGTTTATTTTATGTCATCATCTAAAATACTAGAGCTCAAAGACTTGCCCATTTCATCTTGAGAAAAGATTTATCAAGGAGATATTCCTTGAAAATGCATTCAGCCATGTGTATAGGAATGACTCAAAAATGAGTTCATTTAGTTACAAAGGCCTATAAGTGTATGTCTTAGAATTTTTCCTAAGAGTAGATGAACTTAGCAAAAGCTTTAAATGTGATTTCAAGTTTAGATTCTTTGTCAAGGGAAAATTCAAATAGCTACTGCCCTTGGTGTTTTATGATGGGTTTTGGCAAAATAAACTTTGATTTTATGTAGTCTTGAAGTCCCAAAAAGGTTCCAAGAGAAACTAGTGAGTCATATGTTTGAAAGTGAAGTTTTCCCATGTTTTCATGCCTCAAGTTTTCGGTTCTGCCTTGTTAAAATTCCAGCACCTTAAAATCTGTTTTGGGTGGTCTAAATATGCTTGAATACCTTACCAAGTATGTGATAATTTTTCTAGGCATTCCAAAGCATCATTTGTAACTTTGTTTGCTTAATGTGTGGATTCTAGTGCTACTTAAAAACAGAAAAATTGAGGTTCTGTCCAGCATTGTTAAAGTAGTTGGAATCACATAATATGATGCTTAGATGAGTGAGAGTGACTCATAATTGGTTTAGGTATTAACTAATGTACCATAGAAAAAGTTGGAAGTGAGAAAAGGCTTAAAACGCATTTTCTAGGACACATAATTCATCAAAATTGATCAACTACCTAAAGCTGTCCAACCATAATTAATTAGGATTCAGAACTTAATGGATTATGGTAATGAGGTTAATCAATCCCATAAACATACAAGAAAATAATGGGATAGTTTGAGGTTACCCGATTTAGGGATTTCTACCTTAAGGGATGATTATGTGCCTCTCATTTAATGATGAATTGATGTGTTAGCTCATGACGTATGTGGTGCCATGTGAACTATTACCCTTATGTGATGGTTTGTAATCTCATGTTATTGCTTCTTTAAAAGAACATTAGAGATGCCGAAGTGGTAATTATGTGTTATGCATTAATTATGTGGCATCTTAAAGTAACATATTAAACTCAGGGTGACTTAAAATATGAGAATGTAATCCTTTGAAACCACCAAACTAAGGGTGGGGACAATGTGATTCTAGCCCCCTAAACCTGTACTTAAAGTCGGGAAGTTGACTTATCCCAAGGGATAAAAGTCTAGATACAAGTGACGACTAGTGTGGTATGAGCTCATAGCCTAGAGATTTCTCAAAAGGGAGAAATATTAGGGCGGCCCCAGTTTAAGTAAAAGTTTTAATGTCACCTAAGTAACTAAGATAAGTCACCATGTGCCAAGTACCAAGTTATATGATTTATGTTCTATGATCCAAGTTATATGATTTATGTTCTATGATCCAAGTTATAGGATTTCCGTTCAAATTATATGATTGAAGTCCCACAATTTATTTCCCATGATTTATGTAAATGCAAGTGATATGTTAAAAGGAACGGATCTCAGAAATTGAGACTTTAGAAAACTCATAATTGAACCAATATATGTCCATGGTTTTATAAATAACCCGAGATTCCTAGAGACGTAGATGATGACACCTAGGATAGGAGGAGAACCCTACTGAGTTTCTTTAGTAAGAATCTCATTCTCTCTATCTCTTTCTTTCCATTACGTCTTCAGAGCGAGATGGCGACGTTCGTGCTGTTCGTTGATACACCCCAGTGGGAGGTCCACCATGACCCGGAGCACGGGTCATTCCATTTTAAGGGCCGATGTACTGTACGCATCTTCATGTTTTTGGGACGGCCGTTTGCACACCCCGTATATAGTTATCGCTTCTCCTCGACATCCCCCTATGGTGACCCCACGATTTTTGAGCGTGCATGGGCACGACACGAGAGGAACCTATGGACCCACTCTGCTGGTTCAGCTGACATACCGGAGTACGTGCCACTATGCAGCACTCGGAGGAGGACCCTTTAGAGGATTCCCCCATGGACCATGAGGACTCTGCCCCCACTCCGTCTCGGCGACCAATGGGCAGCGAGGAGACAATCACTCAGCATCGGAGGGCTTCGGTGCCTGGACCACGACCCCGACGTGGACGACACGTTCAGTCACAGGGCATGCTTGCACCTGCCGAGCTCCGCCCATGGATTGGCTATGTTCCCCCGTACCCGTGATTCTGCTGTATAGATTGGAGGGTAATCCTTAGTGCACGCACGACACGTAGTATGGATGAAACCTCTTTTGTGTTGAGGTTATCCACCTTAGGTTGCATGTGGGTAGGGATGTTTCTTTCTAGTTCATTTCCATGTATTCTGTATTTCCGCTGTATTCATGTTTATTATGTACTTGAAGAGTCCTGCCCCCGTAGGATAGGCATATTATATATGAAGTATTTCAGTTTTGATGATGCTATGATTTGGAGCCACTTCTATGTTTATATTTCTGCACTTTATGATACCGACCCGGTAAGATACGCGCGGCTTCTATTTTAAGTAATGTTTTGAAAAAAAAAATTGGCTTGTATTTTCGTTAAGTTATTTTTCCAAGTAAAAAGAACCATGACAGTAAGTAATGACTAATATTTGGCCTAAGTACGTACTAGTAGTATTGGGTCGAATATTAGGGTGTTACATGAACCAAGGATGGGCTACAAACTTGCAAGACAAAGCCAAGGAAGAAGAGGCATTGAAGGGAATTAGAGGACCCATGACAAGGTCCAAGACTAAGAGAATGAAGCGAGCTCTGGGAGGTTTAATAATAGAGCTCAAGGAAAAGGAGGATCAATGCACAATGGAGGCAGTAACTAAATGGATCACATTCCTTCAACTTGAAAGTGAAATTGAACCAACATGAAGACATAATTGTAAAGGCCTAATCTCCATGATCAAAGATGTGTTCATGGGCAATGGGTTAAGAACATTGGGCCTTAGTGGAAAATAAATTAGTCTAGTTTTTATTATTTTCTTTGTATTTTCATACATATTTTTGGAGTAATTTTTCTGAAGCGAGTTTTTTGTGTCTTTTGAAAGTTACTAAGGATTAGTGGACTCTTATAGCTGCACTAGTGGAAAATAAATGTAACATGCATAAATGCATGATGGTGGTGCATGTAACACCTTGGTTTTTTTTTTTTGTCTGAGTGAAAATGACCAAAATGCCTCTAAGATTATTTTCCACCCAGAATTCGAGGATAACCGACCTGGCAGCCCTTGAAGGGTAAAATCAATATTCAAAGGGGATTATGTGTGATATATATATGCTAATAAAGTAGAAGGATCTCACTTTTGAGTTCCAATGCGCTAAATGACCAAAACACCCTTGTCGTTGTCTAGCACCATTTAATAAGCTGACTGAGCCCGAACCCAACCCCAAGGGTTTAAGATGATGTTTTTATGAGCCTAGGTATGTTTGTTTAAGTCCTGGTGGTCCCGGGCAGTTTTCATACAAAATTACGATTTTGCCCATAGAATAGTGATTTTGAGCTTACTGACGTAATTAAGCAAACCTAAGAAATATTAGGCTCTAATTGAAAGTTAATTAATTTCCATAATTAATCTAGAGTCAAAATGATTTATTAAAGTTAATTAGAACCTAAAATTGCTTAGATTAAACTTAAACCTCTTTTTAACTCAAGACTCCAAGGCATGAGATCTTGAATAGTGTTTTCACTATTCACTTCCTATACTTCAAGGAACCTAGAATGTGATTGATAACCTTGATTGAGTAGGGTTTGACTTCACTAATGGGCAAGAATGCTCACTAATCATGTCTTAAATAGCCTTAAATACTCATCCTTTCACTCAAATATTTCACTACAAACTCCTAATCTTAAGCCTAATCAAAGATACACCTAAACACATCACTAACCCACAATTAAATGAGACATTTTCCTCCCCTTGGATACCCAAGAATGGTGCCACCTCATTCCCCATGCATCACAAGTTTGCTCACTCAAACACTCAAAGGAGCATGACACACCACACCTAGCCTATACCTATAACCTCACCTTGAAATGACACAACCAAGAGATATTTTTCTCTCCCTCCTTTCCCCTAAAAATGGCGCCACTTTCCCCCTCCATTCTCACCCCTTCATGTTTCATTTCCTCTATAAATAGGCATCAAAGGAGCTTGTAAGAACCTTTGCTCATTCTCTTGCACCTCCCAAAGACTTTCTTTCTCTCAACTTCAAAGAGTTCTTCTTCTTCTTCTCCAATCTTCCAAGAGCAAGCTCTCTCTCAATCAAAAAGCACATCCAAGGTAGGGAGTTATGTAGAGAATGTTATTCTTTTCCTTGTCTAGTTTTTGATTTGAAATGATAAAGTGTTTGTTTTCTTGCCTTCTCTTTTTCTTTTCTTTTCGGTTCTTGGACTTCCTTCTTCTTCTCTTGATTTTTGGCCATAATGGCCTACATTGGAAGGAAGCATGGTTTGATGATGAGGATCTTGGGTGTTGGTTGAAAAGCCACCACTTTGTTGACCTCTAGAGCTTGAAGGTTTCATTCTTCTAAATGGTTTTATCAAGAAAAGGAAGTATGATGTTTTCGAAAGAGTTTAAGTGGTGAACTAGAACCTAAGATTTAAAAAGATAATAAATGGGTTGCATTCATGTTTATTTTTCAAGTTCTTGCATTTTAAGTTTATGTTAAGCTTTGCATTCATGTTTATATTTCCTTGCCATCACCAATTAATTAAATCGAAGCCTACATATTTCAACTCTAAAGTTGATTATTGATTTAGAGTGAAATACTCTAAGGGGTCTAGAGCACTAAAATAAAGAAAAGAACTTGCATTCCATGTTTACAGTTTTGCCTAGCACGTTTATATTTCAAGTCCTTACATCCCATGTTTATATTCGAGCCTTGTACCTCATATTTAAGTTTCTGTTGTCACCACCATATAATATCAAAAGTAAAACAAAGCTTTCATTGGCATGTTTATGATCATGTTATCACCTAATTGTCTAAGGCTCAAGATTTACTCCTTCTAACTCCACATGGTGATCTCAAATCCATGGGCATGTACCTTTGCAAAGAGGTTTTGATTTCAAAGGAAATAATGAAAATAGGTTTAAAATGGTCTTAAGAAGGAAGGAATGATTTAGAATATGTTTTAAACTTGGATTTTCGTGTTTTGAAGGTGCTGGTAATCAATTACATGACCCATATAATCGATTACCAGAGAGCTTTTGTGCATTTAGATATGAACTTTTGGCTTTAGTAATCGATTACAATATCATGTAATTGATTACACGTTTTGGACTCTAGTAATCGATTACCATTCCATGTAATCGGTTACTCAAATGTGCTTGCGGCCCAAGAATGCCACAGTGGTAATCAATTACAAGGCTCATGTAATCGATTACCAGAGCCCTCATTTCATCTGTTTTGAAAACCAAAGTTGTGTAATCGAGATCACAAGGCTCATGTAATTGATTACCAGAGCCCTCATTTCATCTATTTTGAAAACCAAAGTTGTGTAATCAATTACAAGGCTACCAGAGCCCTCAAACTTATGTTTTGAAAACTCGAAGCTGTGTAATCGATTACAAGGCTCATGTAATCGATTACCAGAAACCCTAAGTTTTGCAACTAAGATATTTCCCTGCTTGAATGACATGAAACCATGATCCTATGTTGCTTGAATCTATGATTTGGTATGGTATGAGTTTATGCTTTTATATAACATGAATATATGACCCTGTATGACCTGAATATATGATCTCATATTTTAAATCTCAACCATGAACGAGTTATATAGCTGCTGCCCTTATTTACTTTATGATGATCTTAAGGAATTCATTAATTCAAGTATGATGTGTCGATGCATGTGTCATGAAGAACATGTTTATATGACTGTGATGGTTTATGCTCTATGAGTTCTTGTGGCATAAAGCAAAGTTTGAAGGAAATCCAGTGTACTGCTATTACGCTACCAAATTTCTGTCAAACTTGAGGGTTTTAAGAAAGGTTTTTGAAAACTCCCAGGTGACACTGATTCGGCTAAGCACCCCTGGGATGGATGTGATACGTTCTGGGTGACATTGGTTCGGCCAAGCACCCCTAGAAACAAAACCGTGAAGGTATTGACATTGAGCTTGCTAGAACGGACAAATAACTGAGTACTAGTTACCAGTAATTGCATTTCAAAGAAGGAAATATTCCTATGGACTCCCCAAATTAAAGGTTATGATAGGTGATCTTATGCCCCCTAGCCCATACTCTAGATGTCGGGATTATTATGATACGCTTATCAGGAGGGATAAGTAAGAACTAGTGATGAGTAGTTAGGTATGAGCTCATAACCTAGAGATGTTTTTAGGGTGGCTT
The DNA here is from genome assembly GCA_031216125.1 of Dalbergia cochinchinensis. NCBI lineage: Eukaryota > Viridiplantae > Streptophyta > Magnoliopsida > Fabales > Fabaceae > Dalbergia > Dalbergia cochinchinensis. The sequence goes on from CM062371.1 coordinate 31,633,965, forward strand.
CCATGATGTAAAGTATAAAGTTTAATGTCACAAAGTTAAGAAAAGAGAAAGTTCCATGAGAAAAGTTACATGTCACTTTACACCACCTATATGATATTGCTTGATGATGTATTCTATTATCTTCTTGCATAAAGTATTGCCATGCATTCATGATTTGATAGGTTGCATACATACCCCATATCTCATGCTACAGATCTCAGAATTGGACTATTCAAAAATGAGAAGAAAACTCATGTTCTGAAACACAATTTAGGCTCAAGAATCACCGAAATCTGATTCGTATAGCTTGAGATATGGACGAGGGTTAATGGACATTTTGGATTAAATGTAAATTCTAGCAAGAACAGAAAAGAAAGAACAAGGCACCACAATCAAGAGATTGATAAGCCTAGGAACGCCACAAGGATGAGCACCCTTGATAAGTTTAGAGATTCTATGAAGAACCAAGAGAGAGCAAGTCTCATACTCAAGATAAAAATGTTATGAAAAGTTCTCTTCCAAAAGTTAGGGTATGCCTTTTATAATGGGCAACACCTTTCAAGTTTGCTTAAACCGGACCTAACTCAGGTACATTATAATAAGGCCCAAGATCAGTTTACTAATTCAGCCCACCACTATTAGTAAACTAATAGGAATGTTCATCCCATTTTAACACTTACCACAAAAAATAAAAGAAAAACTAAGCTCTATTCCTTCAATTTGCATTAAGCAATTCACTATCTTGGGCTGCAATTCCCTAAGACTCAGGGCTTCAAATAAAGTTGCCACAAGTTTATTTAGAGCCTCTTTAGCCTTCTTAGATCTCTCCCTTGTCATTGGACCTCCAAGTTCACCAAGTGCCTTGTTATCCTTGTCACTAGCTGTGTAACACCCTAAAAATTAGTTAAAAATTAATTTGAGCTTTATTAGTTGTAATTTTAAAAATATGATAGTTTTAACACTGATGAGGATAGTCCAATGGTTTTGTAAAAAAAAATATGAATAGTATTTTGTGGGCCCCGCAGGCCCGCCGGGACAGCCGAAACCCCAAATTCGGGACCTGGAGGTGTTTGAAATTAGGAAAACATGGAAATAAGTTTAGAAATAGTTAGAAATAAAAATTTTATACTTAGAATTAAATATTGGGTAATGTTTGATTTCCCGAGCACACTATTTTACCGATTCGTTAAAATTTCAATGTGCGGTTTCTAACATCGAAAGATAGTTTAATCTTTGTAAAAGGACAATATTTATCCTTTAGAGCCAAGTGTAAGGCTAGGATTTAATCTTGAATTACAAGATCAAATCCTAGCCATATATCTTATTTTCTTTTAGAAAGAATTATCTTTTGTAATTAAATAGATGTTTCCAACCTAATATAAGATAAACTTTAGCCACCTAACTTCATTATCTCATCTTTTTATCCTCGGCCAGCAAGCATGACCAGCAGCCACCATTCTTGCTTCACTAATAACATCAAATAACTTGCTTCAAACCTCTAAATCCTTGCCTAGACTTGCAAAAAGCCATAAACTTCCTTCATAAAACTTGTTCTACACATCAATATCTATCATTCTAACCGATTGAAATTTCAATTCCTCACTTTTATATCTCATACTCCTCTGCCTAAGGAAGGTTTAGGATTGAAATTAGTGTCTTGAAGTGCAGGGAGATCACTTAGAACATCCTTTGAAGTATCAAGCTCAAAAGCTTTCAAAGTAGCGTTTGCTTTGATCTTTTCTTTCCAATTTTATGCTGGACTTTTCTGATTGTGTTTGGTCCAAAATTTCTAGATATATTGGTTGATAATATGTTGATATTGATGTGTTAATTTTGGTGGAGTGTTTGGGGTTGTGGAAAAATCATTTTTATCAAAAGAGATTTTGAGTTGGTTTGCTGGATTTTCAGATTTCAACAGGGCAGGTGTTGTTCACGAATTTTCTGGGCATGTTGTGGGCATTTTCGTGAGCTGAAAAAAATATATGTTGAAGCTAACATCTTGGGGTAGTCCCAAGAATTTTCTTGGGTTCTTATTTGGAGTCAAACTGCTTTAAAAAAATCAAGAAACAAAATTAAGCATATGCTGTATGGATTGTGGGAACTGAAGCTGTGATTTTGTATAATTTTGTAGCAAATGATTGAATTATCCTTTGAAATTTTTACAGGATGTTTATAACATCTCGAAGTATAACCATGATTTTTATTCTGAATTTATTCAATCACTTGCTAGGGTTAAAAATTATGAATTACGGTTCTTGAACTGAGGTGGAGGGGTTTCTAACCTCTAAATTTGTAAAATTTTGTTAATATAGTTAGAGAACTCTAATTACCCTGAAATTTTTACAGGACCTTGGTGACACATTAAGGTGTCCTTGATAATTTTTATAGCCTCTGAAATGATTGTTTTATGTGCAAATAAATTTGTGTCACAATAGTGTGAAATCTGCCATTGTGCTGAAAATAAATTGATGCTTTGAATTGATGAAATAATAGCATTTTGTACTAGTATGACATGAGTACCTGAATATATGAATAATTGAGCATGTGAACTTATTGATTAGGTTAGGTACACATAGATATGAATGATTATTACAATTGTTTATATGCGAAAGAAAAGCATAAGATTATGTTTCTTGGACTGGAGAAAGTAAATCCAATTTGTTAGGGAAAGTAAACCTAACTACCAACAAAAGCATAAGATTTATAATCCTTGGGCTGGAAAAAGTAAATCCAGTCTGTCAAGGAAAGTAAACCTGACTACTCTTGAATTGAGTCGGGGAAAGTAAACTTGGCTAGGAATAGATCTGTGTGAGAATTGGAGAAAGTAAATCCAATGATCATGTATAGGAATGAGCTCATTCCTGAAAAGCAGTCTATTACCCTTTATTGCCACACTGGGGACGGTGATACGTAACGTCTATACGTGACGAGATTAGTTAAGGGCCAAGGCAAGTTTAAGAAGTAAACTTTCTAAGAAATCCTTTATCTTATATGTCGAGTGAAGAAGTTTAGTATCAATATTGAGACCAATATATTTAAGTGGAAAGTTTAGTAGTATATGATGTTGAGTAGTATGGTATATGTATATTAAGTGATAGAATGTTAAAAGTAGCCCACTTCGGAAGTATAATTTGGAACTTTAAAAATAAACCGTTATTATATAATGCATGACCACTTTTCTTAATAAACCGAAGTGGCTGGGGCGATGACGATGACATTATGATTGTGTATTCGGGGGAGTTACCCTACTGAGAATTGTATAATTCTCACCCCTATATTTTTGTGTTTCTATGTCGTCTCCTGGTTGATGCAGAAAATTGAGAGACTGCTATGCAAAAGAACTCGGAAGTGCAATAGTGTAGTAGTTAACGCTTTTATTTTGTTGTATTTAGTGGGATGGATATATATGTAAATATGTTAGAGGACAAAGGTGTGTTAAAGCTCATGAAAGAGCTTCCTTTATGTACTGAACTTTGTAGTAAATAAATATTTTGGTTTCATTGCTATAGATTTTAGTATAATTATGACCTAGTTATCTCGCAAATCAATTAAAATGACTATAGATATTTAAGAGAGGTCCGCTAATTTATAAGTAACAACTCTCGAGTATTATGTTATGACTTAAGGATGACATTGTACTTGGAAGGATATCACAAGTTGTGTCCTTATCACCCTTCAAATGTTAAAATAACCCTTTGAGGATGGTCGAGGTCGACCGCCCTACATTCTAGGGTGAAAATGAACTTAGGGACATTTTGATCATTTTGTATTAGGAGAAAAATTGGGGCATTACAATCTTATTAAGGCAACTTGTGGTGATCAAACCTTCATGACTTATCACTCACCTTATCAACTTTTCTTGAGTGTGGCATCAATATCCTTCCCTAAAACTGAATTTCGAGGCGATTCGTTTCCTAGTTTCATATCAAAGCCATTTGTTGAAAATCGCTTGTGTTTTGAAAAAACTTTTGAACTTAAATGTTTTTAAATCTGCATAAGCATTCATGCATAAACATCATCAACATCTCTAGGTACCCCCTTTATGGCTCTGAACTAAAGCCCAAATTGAAGACATTAGTTTGCAAGATCAGAAAATTAGTTTGCAAGACCAAAGATAATTTTTGAAGATCAAGAAGTTAGTTTGCAAGGTAAAAAAGAAGACGAGATGATTAGAAAGAAAAGCAGAGGATTAAAAACTGGCATATGTATGGTCTCATTGGGTTTAGAATCAGAAAATAGATAAAGCATGAGGTATAATACTCTGATGGGTCAGAAAGTGGAAGAAGAGCTTAGAAAGTGACTTTATTCAGAAAATGGTTCCATGTTTTAGAAACTACTCTTTTTGGAAGAATGAAAAAAAGGCAGGATAATTCCCACACTCTTGAATTTCTCTCTCCCATGTCACTTTACCTTCAATTATTTACGTCATATCACTTAAATAACTCCTCACTCTTCACACGTCACATGTTACCTTCATCTTCAACCTAAACACACAAGCCCTAACCTTTTCCTATTCTTTTTGCTCACAAAACCTTAATCTCTGCATCCTAATTGTTTCTCTCTCATAAACTATCTCAATCTACAACCTTCTTTCATTCTATTATCACGTACACACAAACCAACATGGCTGAAGGAAGAGAAGCCAACCGCTTTACTATAAAAGGGCACCTTTCCACATGTATGACGATGCAGAGATGCAAGAATTCTATGTAAAGAATTTCTCTTTACAAAAAATGGCACCAAGGAAGACGTTAAGGATAGAACTTTGTGAAAGTGTTTCCATTCTTAACAAAGTTTTCTCTTTCCAAGCTTGGGAAGAATAACTGGATATCAACAATAGAATCTTTCTAGGGTTAGTAACAACTTTTTACTCACAACTAAAAGGTAACCCAAACTCATTGCTGAAGACAGTGATTCACGATTTTACCATAGAGGTCAGCCCTACTGGATTGTCAAGGGTTGTCAAGGCACCATGTGAAGGCATCATCTACTCCTCTTCACCTACCTAGGCTCAGTCCCTAGGGATAAATGAAGGAGATGTGTCAAGGTATCTAACTGACTCTACTCTGCATAAACCTAGCGAGATCACTATTGCCATGCTTAGCATAAGGGCAAGAAAAGGGTACACGGTGATACAATTCTCTATACTACCTCAGATAAGGTAGCATAGATGCATTGGTAGGCCTAAATTGCATGCTCCTGTAATGTCCCATGTCCATGAAAAAGGTGAATTTGCCAAGACTCATAATGGGTTATATGATCAGTACAATCACCAAAGATAAAAGGAGGTTTACCAGTGTACCTTATGGTATGTTGCTAACAAAGTTGTTCCAGCACACACATGTTCCTCTTACTGAGGAATGGTATGAGATCATGGAAGGCACTGTATACTTCCTCACTTCCTTTAGAACCTCAAGGAAAAAAGCCTACGACCTTAGGGTCTAAGGTAATAAGGTAAAGTCCCAGGATAAGGGGAGAGTAAGCTAGGAAATCTTCTGCAAAGGTTGAGTCTAAAATGGAGATTACAAAAGGAAAATGAAGTTGACTCTCCTGGAAAGTGAGAATAAGAACTCAGCGAAAAAAAAAATCTACTCAAGTTCCTCTAAACAGAGAGAGAAGAACAAAGATGAGATAGGAGAGTGTGCAACATCAAGTACCTTGGATGTCTCCACCTCCTTTAAAAATCAACAATGATTCTTCTAATTTAGACGTTGAGATTCAAAATGGATCAGAAAAGATGCCTAGTAAACCAGTGGGAACCATTAGAAGAAGAGACATTGAGTCTAAGCTCAAGGATGTTCCTAAGCATGAGACAAGGATCTTTTTGTTTCTAAAAAAGGTTGCAAGGTATTAATAGGCTAGTTACAAGGTTATCTTCACTAACTTTAAAGAAGATGCAGAAGAAGAAGAATAAGCAAAAACATCCTCAACTGAAGAAAAGGAAAATCTATTTAGGAAAAAAAAGGCCAGAATGAATGAGCTCTTCCAGTAGAGCCAATCATTGAAGAGCCAACTGAGGTTACTGAAGAACTAGAAAATGCAATCATTCTAATGGTACCTCAACCTCCTCCTTCTATTCGTATAACTTCAATAGAAGACGAAGAGAATAAAACCTCAGAAACCACCACTCCTCAAGTTGAAGAAGTTGTTGCTTTTGCTTTGGCTCATGCACCTAATCCTGCTTCTGCTTCTACTACCTCTGCTACTAATATTCCATCCTCTCCACCACTCGCTGCTAATGTTAAGGCTGAATTGCCAAAGTTTGGGGAAACCATACCCCTAGATATACCTGAGCCTACTCCCAAGGCTGCTCCATCCACAACAGCAACCATCCACTTGCCACACTAGGCCTCAACTGAGACTTTAACAAGTTCTATACTGATATGATTCAGCTTGGTTGGAGATGAATGGCTTGATTCAACAATTAGAATAAACTTGGATCATCTTGCACTTTCAGGTTAGAGTTTAGAGACATGTTTGAGTTTGTCTGTGTTTCAGAAAGATATAGATGCCACAATTAAGAGAAGATGAGAAAGTGAGTGATAAGTCTTGTTTTGATTGCCACAAGTTGCCTTGATAAGATCAGATTTAGTTCATTGCCTAAGAACAAAGGGAAGTTTTCACAAAGGGGAGAAAATTCAAAAAGAAAACTATTCATAATTTGACTTGTGTATTACATTGAGTTCCTATTTATAATCTTAAGTGGACTGTAGAAAAGTCCTACTACAAAACCCACAAAGCATTAAGTTGCAGCCTCTACACCCACTATCATTCCCATTAAGTATCAAAGTCCCACTATCATTCCCACTTCACCCACTATCTATCATAATTGTCTAGGAACTCTTAAAACACTTAAAAATTGACTTGAAAACAACTAAAAAGCATTTGAAATGGGGGACATCAAAAGGTGCACGAAAATTACAAGAAAATAAGATAAATTACACCTAATTTAAACTAATTATTCCAACCCAATCTGTTTGCAACTTAATCACTTAAATTGGGCTTCATCTTTAGGTCTTCAAGTGACTTCTTCATGTTGAACTTTGCTATTCTTCAAACTGAATAAGAGTAGTCCATTTTGGGAACTCATGCTCAACTAGATTGCTCTTGCTCTTTGCTTCCATGACTAGGCTTTGCAAAGCTTCTTTTAGCCTTTTTGTTTTAGCTCTAGTCATTGGTCTATCCATGCGTTGTAATTGATCTTGAACTTTGTTGGCCTTGGTTGGATTCTCATCATTCGCTCCCTCTTGAAAAGGATTCGTCCTCAAATCAAGCTCATCATCTGCATCAACAAAGACAAATTAGTCACATTAAAAGTAGCACTAACTTGATACTCACCTAGAAGATCAAGTTTGTAGGCTTTATCATTGATTTTCTCAATCACTTGGAAAAGACCATCGCCTCTTGGTTGCAATTTGGAATGTCTTTGAGCAGGAAATCTTGCTTTCTTCATATGAAGCCAAACCCAATCTCCCAGCATAAAAGTTATCTTCTTGCCTACCATTTTTCTTCTCAATTTGTTGTCTCACCTTCTCATGGAGTTGCTAGACAAATTTAGCCTTCTTTTTGCCATGTAGATTACCTTGCTCTCTCATTGGTAAAGGGATTAAATCTAATGGAGTCAAAGGATTGAAACCATAGACCACTTCAAAAGGAGATTGATTAGTAGTAGAGTATGTTGCCCTATTGGAAGCAAATTCTACATGAGGCAAACATTCTTCCTAAGACTTTTAGATTCTTACTAATCATAGCCCTTACCAATGTTGAGAGACTATTTACCACCTCAGTTTGTCCATCAATTTGTGGATGACAAGTTGTAGAGAAAGAAGTTTGGTTTCTAACTTATTCCACAAGGTCCTCCAAAAGTGACTTAAAAATTTGGTGTCACGGTCAGAGACAATTCTTCTTGGCATGCCATGCAATCTCACCACTTCTTTGAAAAACAATTCAGCAATTTGAGTGGCATCATCTGTTTTATGGCAAGCTATGAAGTGTACCACCTTTGAAAACCTGTCCACAACAACAAAAACAAAATCTTTATCTCTTTTGGTTCGAGGAAATCCTAACACAAAGTCCATAAACAACTTAGTCCAAGAATCGGAATTGGCAATGGAATATACAAACCATGAGGATTAACTTTGGACTTGGCCTTTTTGCAAGTAACACAATTACCACAAATTTTTTTTGCATGTTTTTTTCATTTGAGGCCAAAAGAAATGTTCAACCAAGATACTTAAAGTCTTACTAATGCCAAAGTGACCTATTAAATGTAACGACCTATTTTTTTTAGTATTGTTTGTGATAAAATAATTGTGAGTTTTTTTGAAAATTTTGACAGACACAGTTTTGATTATAACAATATGAGGAGTTCAAAAAAAAGAAAAAACTAATTCAATATTATCAAAAAATTCAATATAATAATATTTTTAACCAGAGATATAGGATAATATGGATGAGACCCTATAAATGGTATAAGGACCTACATAAAAATAAGGATAAGGGTAAATAAATATTTTAACCCGGTAAAATTTCTTTATGTCAATCGGATACCGAAATGGTAATAATCGGTACACCGAAATGGTAATAACTGGTACACCGAAACACTGAATCTGGTATAAATAATTGATATTATCATATCTCATATAATTGTTAGTTAGAACAATTAAATAAATATAGATATTTCTAATACAGAAACAAGGCAAATTGATCTACAAATAGTAATACCTATTACTTTCTCTCCAAGTATGTTTTATTATATAAAGTAAAAAGAAAAACAAATGGCATTTCTTCTCTATTAGGCAGCTTTCTTCACGTCACTTTCTCTCCCTTGTTCTTCATTTCCATTTTCAATTCTCAAACACCACAAACTCACCAATTCTTGAACTCTATTCTTAGCCTAACACTTGAACTAGTTACACTAATTTCTCTCTCTCTAAGTAAGTGTCATATATATAAGTCAAAATGAAAATAGTTATTTTTCCTTCTCTGTTACTCTGTTACAGCTTTCACATTCCTTCTTCTTTCTTTCATACAACTTTACGTTTTCTCCTCAAAACTCCATTAAGCCATCATATTTCTAAAGGATACTTTTAGATAAACACATAAACTAGTTCAAGAACACTTTCTCTACATCAAACTTAAGCCAAAACCTTCTTTTTCCCCTTTAAATCTATCCAAACAGCAGCATATATGGGTGCTAGAAAATGGGTTTGAAGCTTGAGTTAGAGGAGAAAAAGCTATAGAAAGGTTTACCAAAAAGCTTGGAAGAAATGTAAGAAAAATCTATGTCTATTGTTTGGTGATTGTTTGACTATTTTGCTAGATAAACTCCTGAAATATGTTTGAAATTATGTGTGTGAAATCTGAAAATTACTTAAAGATGCCTATGTATATGAAGTTGATAGATGTAAAAGGATGCAAGAGATAAGAATCTTGCGTATAGATTGAATGGATTTGCGAGATTTATTAAGTAAACGAAGAGATTTTTGGGTTCTTTAAAAAAAATGAGAAATCTGGAAATTTTTCTAGAATATAATCAGAAATAATTTTATAATTTCTGAAAGATTGGTATTTTGAAGTATGATGATAAAGCTTCATGAAAAAGGATGGGATTTTGATTCATAGAAGAAAAAGCTTTGAAATCTATGAAAGACACTTGATTTAATTTCTTGAAAGTTTTAAGAACTACTAAATAAGAAGTCTTGTGAGTTTCTATAATGAATAAATCTCATAAAAAAAGATTAGCAGACTTTACAGAAATATCTCATCACAGATTAATAGATCCTATAGAGAAATCTTGTAACAATTTAACAGATTTCATAAAACATTCTCATAAAAAGTTTACTAGATTTTACTGATAAATCTCATAAAGATTGAAAAGAGATTTTAAACAGAATATCTCATACGAATCTAGGAGATTCTAAGGGAATATCTCATAAGAATTTAATGAAATTTCAAGGAAGTCTCAGGCAAGTTTAAGAAACCAAGCTTCATAAAGAGAGGAAACGTAAGAAAATAAGTCTCACAGAGAGGGAAATCAAGAAAATAAGCTTTACGTAATGATTAATTGCTTAATGGTAAGCTCATGGGTTCATGGGTAGTAGTAGACGTGCTACGCCCTTAGAACTATATCAGGTTGTAATCGCAACGGCGTAAAATCATTATGAGAAAGGGATGTATTGAGAATAGTGAGGCTATTCTAGATAAGATGTAGTAGACATACTCCATCTAGTGAACTACATCAGGTTGTAACATGACGACGTTGCATTGTTGACAGTATGATCCATAGAGAAGTATATCAGAAGAATCCTATGAGTTCTACTATCAAGCCTAAACTTTAATAATAAGATCATGTCAAAGACAAAATGAAATTGATAAAATAAAATGAAGTATATCATGTTAAAGGGATGAATTATATCAGATTGTAACACAAGGTGTTACAAAGAAGAAATGAGATTGATGTATTGGGAAGAAAATGTTTGAGATCTATATTAGGATATAGTATGAGATAATATATCAAGTGAAGTATATCAGGTTGCAATATGAGGTATTACAGCACATGCAATACATCAAAAGAGAAGTATATTAGAAAATCATAAGTAATTCTTTTCTAAAGCCTAAAGTTGTTCATGAGTTTATGATAAAGAAATAAAGAGGAAATGAGATAAGTATTATATGAACAACTTGAATGAGAGAAATTCTAAGACTGTATAAGTATGGGACTATACAATTGAGGATAAATCATACTCAGAATATTATGTTAGATCAAAGAGAGAACAAGCACAAGCAATCATTTTCATAAGACATCTAAAATGCCTTAATTATTTTAAGACTATGTCAGATATTATTGTGTAGTAGACTAGTGTTTTTCCTACTGGAAATCTTTGAATCTCTTTCCTGCTATTGTCATATTTTTTTATAGATTTGCGATGATGGTGATTATTGTGTGGAGATTTCTTCGCTGGTATTGGCATTATGGCCCAGACCTTTTGATGAATTGACGATAGAGAATTTAATAAGTCCTTTTTATTTTCTTTTAATGATTTTTGAGTAGTACCCCACCTAGACTAGAGGGTTCTTGCGTGAACCAGGGTAAAGGTTTGATATAGCTATGGATACTATTGATTAGTCATTGGAAATTGGTTACTATAATTATGTATTTTTGACATAATATTTATGTTCAAATTTAGTGTTATAGAGAGGAAGCACTTTATCTTTGTCATGAAAAGCATGCTCATATATAATAATATATGTATACTCCTCTAAGATCAAGTAGAGTTTACAAGTAACAACTACTCACTATAAGATTATGGCTTAAGCATAGCTTTATGGTGTGAAGGGTGATATGATCCAAACTCCATGAATCATGCAACACGAATCTACCAAGGTTGGGAAATGCAAGTTCAGTACAAAATTAACTCTACCCCGTATCTTGTGCTACAGGTCTCGGAATTGGACGATTAAAAAATGAGAAGAAAACTCACATTCTAAAACACAATTTAGGCTTAAGAATCACCGAAATCTGATTCGTATATCTTGAGATATGGACGAGGGTTAATGGACATTTTGGATTCAACGTAAACCCTGGCAAGAACAGAAAAGAAAGAACAAGGCACCACAATCAAGAGATTGATAAGCCTAGGAATGCCACAAGGATGAGCACCTTTGATAAGTTTAGAGATTCTATGAAGAACCAAGAGAGAGCAGTCTCACACTTAAGATAAAAATGTTCTAAAAAAGTTGCCTTCCAAAAGTTAGGTTTGCCTTTTATAATAGGCAACACCTTTCAAGTTTGCTTAAACTGGACCTAACTCAGGTACATTATAATAAGGCCCAAAATCAGTTTACTAATTCAGCCCACCACTATTAGTAAACTAATAAGAATGTTCAACCCATTTTAACACGTACCCAAAAAAAAAAGAAAAACTAAGCCTCTATTCCTTCAATTTGCATTAAGCAATTCACCATCTTAGGTTGCAATTCCCCAAGACTCGGGGCTTCAAATAAAGTTGCCACAAGTTTATTTAGAGGCTCTTTAGCCTTCTTAGATCTCACCCTTGTCATTGGACCTCCAAGTTCACCAAGTGCCTTGTTATCCTTGTCACTAGTCGTGTCCTCATCATTCCCTCCCTCGTGAAGAGGATTTGACCTCAAATCTAAGGCCTCATCACCTGCATCAAAAAGAGATAAATCAGCAACATCAAAAGTGGCATTGATATTATACTCACCAGGCAAGTCAATTTTGTAGGCATTATCATTGGTCCTCTCCAAAACTTGGAAAGGACCATCCCCTCTTGGTTGGAGTTTGGACTTCCTTTGTTCAGGGAACCTCTCTTTCCTCATGTGCATCCAAACCCAATCTCCGAGTTCAAATACAACTTTCTTTCTTCCCTTGTTAGCTTGCTTGGCATAGCTCTCAATTTTCTTCTCAATCTGAGCTTTGACACGCTCATGCAGCTTTCTCACATAGTCAACCTTAGCTTGTGCATCCTTATGCTTAAAAACAGTAATATTAGGCATAGGCAATAAATCTAATGGTGTCATAGGATTAAATCCATACACAATTTCAAATGGTGAACAATTAGTTGTGCTATGGACAGCCCTATTATAAGCAAATTCTACATGAGGCAAACATTCTTCCCAAGACTTAAGATTCTTCTTTAAAATAGTCCTAAGCAAAGTTCCTAAAGTCCTATTCACTACCTCAGTTTACCCATCAATTTGTGGGTGACAAGTAGTAGAGAAAAGTAATTTAGTACCAAACTTACCCCACACTGTTCTCCAAAAGTGACTGAGGAACTTAGTGTCCCTATCATTTACAATGCTCCTAGGCAGCCCATGGAGTCTCACCACTTCACGGAAAAAGAAGTCAGCTACATGGAAAGTATCATCAACCTTTTTGCAAGGTATAAAATGTGCCATTTTTGAAAACCTGTCGACAACCACAAAAACAGAATCCTTGCCATTCATTTTTCTAGGTAGCCCCAAAACAAAATCCGTAGATATATCAATCCAAGGAAAATCAAGAACAGGCAGAGGAGTATATAAACCATGTGGCATCACTTTTGATTTTGCCTTTTTACAAACAATGCAATGCTCACAATATTTATGCTCATCATGTTTCATATGGGGCCAATAAAAATGTTCATGCAATATATCCAAAGTTTTATGCACCCCAAAATGTCCCATTAATCATCCCTCATGCGCCTCTTTCACAAGCAAATTTCTTATGGAACACTTAGACACACAATCTTTTTTCTTTAAACAAATATCCATTGTACCTGTAGTAACCATTTTGAGACGCATTTTCACAAGCAGTGTATATCTTAGAAAATTTAGCATCATGCAAATACATTTCTCTCAAAGTCTCAAGTCCAAAAATTTTTGTTTCAAGAGTAGAAAGTAATGCATGCCTCCTAGATAAAGCATCAGCCACTATGTTCCTCTTCCCCTTTTTATGCCTAATGACATATGGAAATTGTTCTAAAAACTCAACCCATTTGGCATGCCTTTTATTCAGCTTGCCTTATGTAACACCCTAAAAATTATTTAAAAATTAATTTGAGCTTTATTAGTCATAATTTCAAAAATTTGACAGTTTTAACAATAATGAGGGCAGTCCAATGGTTTTGTAAAAAAAAGAAAAAAAGACATGAATAGTGCTTTACGAGCCCCGCAGGCTTGCCGAAACAGCCGAAACCCCTGATTCGGGACCCGAAAGTGCCCGAAATTGGGAAAATATGGAAATAAGGTTAGAAATAGTTAGAAATAAAGATTTTATGCCTAGAATTTATTTTTGAGCAATGTTTGATTACCCGAGTATGGTGTTTTACCTGTTCGGTGAAATTTCGGTGTGCTATTTCTAACACCGAAAGATAGTTTATTCTTATAAAAAGGATGATGTTTATCCTTTATATGCCAAGTGTAAGGCTAAGATTTAATCTTGCTTTACAAGATTAAATCCTAGCCATCTATTTCTTAAAGAATTACACTTTGACTTAATAATTGTTAACTTTACTTCAAGATAAAAACAAAGTCAATAAGCTTGTCCTTGAAGTTATCATTCTCGGCCAACTTTCTGAACACACACAGCCACCACTGTTGCTCCTCAATGAGCATCAATACTTGATTTCAAACCTCCATTTTCATAGCCAAATCTTGTTTAAACCACAAACTCCCTTCACAAAACTTGTTCTACTCTTTATAATCTACCAAACTAATTGGTTGGAATTTCATTTCCTCACCATTTCTCACCTTGATACCTCATATACTACTGCCTAAGGAAGGGTTTGATGCTCGTTTGAAGGCTTTAAAGTGAGAAAAATCAATCTTGGAGCATCCTTTGGAATCAAGATCCCCAAAGCCACCAAAGTAGGGTTTTTGAACCTCTTCTTTTTTAAATCCATTTTTCTATGTTAATCACTGATTTAAATTGATATTTTTAGTTGTTTTGGTTGATGATATATGGATATTGATGTATTAATTTTGGTGGAGTGTTTGGATGATTCTAGAAATCATTTTTGTCAAAAGGAATATTAGACTATGCTGCTGGATTTTTGGATTTCAACAAGGCAGCTTTTGTTCACGAATTTTCTGACCTAGTTAGAGGCTTTAGATTGAGCTAAAAATTTTACATGATGTGGTTAACATGTTAAGGCATCTTTAGTAAAAATTGAGGTATTCTGGTCACTTTGCTATGTTTAAAAAATCATGAACCAAAGTTGTAACTGTGCTGCTTGAGATGTTGACTCTGAAGCTGTGAATTTTGCTAATTTTGCTACCATAGCAAATGATTGATTCTTCCTTTGAAATTTTTACAGGGAGTTGATAACATATTGAAGTGTAACCGTGATTTTTAGTTTGAATTGATTCAATCATTTGCTAGGGTTAAAAATTATGAAATTGTGGTTCTGAGCTGAGGCTGAGTGGTTTCTGACCACAAAGTTTGTCTAATTTTGTTAAAAAAGTTAGACAAGAATCTTTGTTCTGAAAATTTTATATGGCCTTGTGGACACATTGAGGTGTCTTGAAGAATTTTTATAGCCCTTGAAATGGATGTTTGCTGGACAAAATGAATTGTACTCCTTAGGCATGAATTCTGCCAACCTGCTATATTTGTGCTGAAATGAACTTAAGTATTGAGTTGGTGATATAATGACTCTTAATTTAAGTATGATGAGTATGAATGCATGCTAGACAATTTAAAGATTGATTTATGAGGCAAAAATGAGAATTTCTTGTGATTGAAAGCCTACATGTGGCTTATGCATGCATTTGAGAAAAGAAAGTACATGCTGCAGTTATATGAGAAAAGAAAATGTATAAATTTCACTCGTGTATGTTCTGATATATGGAAAAAACAAAAACAAGACTTATGTGGAATGAGGGGAAGGCAAAAAGAGGAACTTCCCTAAAGATAAAAGGGGAGGCAAAAAGAGGAACTTCCTTAGAGATAAAGGGAAAGGCAAAAAGATAAACTTCCCTAGAGATAATATGAGTCGGTAAATGTATCGGCTAGGAATAGATCTGTGTGAGAATTGGAGAAAGTAAATCCAATGATCATGTATAGGAATGAGCTCAGTCCTGATAAGTAGTCTATTTCCCTTGTGTGGTGTGAACCACTATAAATACCATGTGGTATAAACTGTTCATTGTGGAGTTATCCATAGTAAATACCCGTCGGGTATACACTAAGTCTTTTCTATGTTGATGAAAAGAGAAAAATGCACCGAGTTGAGTTCTATGACCACAAGTAAAACCAGGCTACTTTGAGATAAGTTCACTATATTTAGCATATGCATACTCATATCATATTTAATTTCTTGATTAGGATTATTAACTATATATTTGAGCTTTATGATATATGTGCATTAAGTGATTGATTATTAAAAGCTACCCATTTCGAATGTACAATTTGGAACTCTAAAAATGAACCATTGTTATAAAGTGCATGATCACTCTTTTCTAATAAACCAAAGTGGCTAGGACGATGACGATGACAGATATTTTAGTATATGTTTTGGGGATGCCCTACTGAGAATTTTAGAATTCTCACCCCTATATGTTTGTGTTCCTGTGTTGTCTCCAGGTTGATCCAGTGGACTATGGAGCTGTTACATGGAAGGACTCGGGATTGCAGTAGTTTAATAGTTGATGTTTTTCTTATGTGGTATATAGTTATAGGTATATGTATAGGTAAATGTGATAGAGATTGTATATATATTCAAGCTCACAGTAGAGCTCCCTTATGTAATTGACTTGTATCTTTGTCACATATTTTAATCTAATTACGCTAGTTATTACACGATCTTATCACATTTGCTGTAGTAATTTAAGAAAGGTTCGCTAATTTATAAGTAACAACTCTCGAGTTCGATGTCATGACTTAAGGATGATATTATACTTGGGAGGATGTTACACCTTGTCCTTTCAAGTATTTTAGGGACTCATGATCACTATGAATTACAAATTCTTTGGGGAACAAATAATGCTGCCAAGTTTGTAAAGCATGCACTAAGGCATACAATTCCTTATCATAAGTGGGATAGTTTAGGGCAGCTTCATTTAACTTCTCACTAAAATAAGCAATTGGATGGCCTTCTTGCATCAAAACAGCCCTAATGCCCACGTTTGATGCACCACATTCAAGTTCAAAAGATTTAGCAAAATTGGGCAAAGTAAGAATTGGTGCATTAGTTAACCTATGCTTAAGGGCAGCAAAGGCTTGCTCTTGTTTCTCTCACCATTTGAAACTCACATGCTTTTTAACTATCTCATTAAGAGGCACAGCCAAGGTGCTAAAGTCCCTAACAAACCTTCTATAGAAACTAGCTGAACTATGGAAACTTCTCACTTCACTCACAGTCTTAGGCGTAGGCCACTCTTGAATGGCCTTAACCTTTTCCTCATCAACTTGCACTCCTTTTGCACTTACAACAAAGCCTAAGAACACTACATGATTGGTGCAAAAAGTGCATTTCTCAAGATTAGCATACAATTTTTCTTTTCTAAGAACATGCATAGCAGCCCTCAAATGTTCAATATGCAAGTCAAAACTAGTGTTATAAATCAGAATGTCATCAAAGTAAATAATAACAAACTTGCCAATAAATTCTCTGAAGATATGGTTCATCTCATAAAAGTGCTTGGGGTATTAGTTAGCCTGAAAGGCATAACTAGCCATTCATACAAACCATACTTAGTTTTAAAGGCAGTTTTCCATTCATCCCCCTCCCTTATCCTAATCTGATGATACCCACTTTTTAAATCAATTTTAGAAAATAACAAGCACCATACAGTTCATTAAGAAGATCATCTAACCTAGGAATAGGGTGTCGGTACTTGATTGTGATGTTGTTGATTGCTCTACAGTCACTGCACATCCTCCAAGTCCTATTCTTTTTAGGTGCCAGAATCACTGGAACAACACATGGACTCAAGCTTTCTTGCACCCAACCTTTTGTCATCAACTCCTCAACTTGCTTTTGTATTTCTTTAGTCTCTTGCAGGTCGCTCCTATAAGCTGGCTGATTGGGTAAAGATGCATCAAGGATGAGATCAATATGATGCTCAATCCCTCTCAAAGGTGGCAATCCGCTTGGAACCTCCTTTGGAAACACATCCTTGTATTCTTGCAAAAGAAACTCAACACGAGCAGGGGCAACAATTTTATTAGAGTTATTAGCAATTAAAATATTTTTCTTGCAATAAAGTAAATAAAGTGGCTTGTTGGCAAGTAGCAACTTCTTCACCTCACTTTTCTTTACTAAACGACTCTGTTTGCTCTCAAGTGTTTCATTCAATCTCACAAGTATTTCACTCCTTTTTTTTTTACTCTTTTTTTTTTATCAAATGTCTCACTCTTTTGTGTGTCACTCATCTCTTTTTTCTCTTGCACTCTCTTTTCTCTCAATGTTATTTGATCCTCACACACTTCTCTAGGAGATAAAGGTTTGAACACAATTTTCCTCCCATTATAAATGAAAGAAATCTTGTTTGTGAACCCATCATGAATAGCTTTGGTGTCATATTACCACGGCCTCCCTAAGAGAATATGGCTTGCCTCCATTGGAACCATATCACATATCACTTGGTCATTGTCTTGTCCCATGGAAATGTGCAGCTCCACTTGCTTGCTCACGGTCATCTCTCCATCTTTACTAAGCCAGTGGAGTTTGTATGGCCCAGGATGTGGCTTAGTCTCGAAATTTAATTTGGACACTAATCTAGAACTGGCCACATTAGTGCAACTCCCTCCATCCACAATCAAAGAACATAGTTTCCCATTAATTGAACACCTAGAGTGAAAAAAGTTCTCTCTTTGGGAATCATCAAGAGCTTGCATCTAACTTCCAAGCAACCTCCTAATCATTAATAAATCTCCTTCTTTGGCCTCCACAATTATCTCTTCATCTACCTCTTCTTCTTCCTTGGCTTCAGTAGCTGAAGACTCACAAGTAATTTCTCCACTCTCCTTAAGTAACATAGTCTTCCTAGTTGGACACTCCAAAGCTATGTGACCTTTCCCTAAACACTTGAAGCATTTTATCTCACTACTCCTTGTCTTTTTAAGGGTCTCATTAGACTTGAATTGAGTCCTTTGAGATGCAATAGTGGTATTGTTAGAAGAAGTACCTCCCTTCTTATTTCTTTCCTTCCAATTTGAAGAATTAAAATTAGAAGAACTCTTTCTCATGGTACCTTTTCTCTTAAGTTGCTGCTCCACTTTAGTAGCTTGATGTACCAAGTTTTCTAACTCCACATAATTTTGTAACTCAACCAGATCTCTAATGTCATTATTCAGCTCATTCAGAAAACATGTCATAGTAGCCTCCCTATCTTCATGCACGTTGGCTCCAATTAAAGACACCTCTATCTCCTTATGATATTCATCAACACTCCTACTACCTTGTGTGAGCCTTTGGAGCTTGTTATGAAGGTCCCTATGATAATAGGAAGAGACAAATCTCCTTCTCATTAACTTCTTCATTTCAACCCAAGTATCCACCAAAGGTTCTTCATATTGAAGTCGTTCTTTTTGTAATTGGTTCGACCAAATAAGAGCATAGTCCGTGAATTCCATGGCTGCTGCCTTTACTTTCTTTTCTTTAGTGTAATTGTGGCATGAGAACAACTGCTCAATTTTCATCTCCCACTCAAGATAAGCCTCAGGATCACTTTTCCCTTTGAAAAGTGGAATATTAAGCTTGACTCCTTCAATTCGGTCCTCTCTAGCATCACCCTGATGATCTCTTCTCCTCCTTCCATCATCATGATGACCTTGATTTTCTAACTGCTCAATTCTCTCATATAACTGCTCTATATGCTCCCTCATCATCCTTTGCATGTGAGCTGTAATAGTCTCCACTAACAATCTGTTATTTCCCTGAGGAGGAGGGGTACTATCACCACCTATTCCTGCCATAATTCAAGCAAAAAGAAAAAAAAAGAAAGCAATAGGACCTCACCACACTTCTCACGTGTTTGCACTCTTAGAGATGTATCACTCGTGTTTGTTGCTCTCTAATAGGCTTTTGTGTAAAGTTCTCTCTTGCCTTTTTCCACTCAAGAGCTCTCTTTAAATTCTCAGTAGATTCTCCAGGAATACACAAGAGTGCTTACTGAAGACTCAACAATGTGATGACACACAAAAGAACAGCTAAGTGATGATAGACTGAAGAAAAAAAAAAAAAAAAGACTTAGCAAGACACTTAGGAACTTTATCAAGCAAGAATATGCATTGAAATTAGAGAAAGAAAAAAAAAAAGCTGCTGTCTCCTCTGTTCGACTTCTTTCTGTCTTTTTTTTTCTTTTCTTTTCTAGTTCAAATTTTTTTTAACTCTTTTGTTTTCTATTTCAATTTTTTGTTTGTGTATTTTTGCTTCTAACTCAACTGTTAATAACAGCAAGCTAATGCAGAATTTGAGAGAACAAAATGTTCGAATTTGCAATAATTGATGACAATTGACAAACAGGTGCTGCACAAATTATAGGAAACAAATCCAGCACCCAAAAATGTAAGAAGACAAGACAAACAATGGAAATAGACAATAGACACAAAAGACACAAAGCTGGACAAGGAGGAAAAAAAATCAGTACCAAATTAGCCAACCTTAGAACTGAGCTCTGATACCACATGATATGATCCAAACTCCATGAATCATGCAACACGGATCTACCAAGGTTGGAAAACGCAGGTTCAGTACAAAGTTAACTCTACCCTGTATCTCATGCTATAGGTCTCAGAATCAGACGATTCAAAAATAAGAAGAAAACTCACATTCTGAAACACAGTTTAGGCTCAAGAATCACTGAAATCTGATTCGTATATCTTGAGATATGGACGAGGGTTAATGGATGTTTTAGATTAAACGTAAATCCTGACAAGAACAGAAAAGAAAGAACAAGGCACCACAATCAAGAGATTGATAAGCCTAGGAACGCCACGAGGATGAGCACCCTTGATAAGTTCAGAGATTCTATGAAGAACCAAGAGAGAGCAAGTCTCACACTCAAAATAAAAATGTTCTGAAAAAGTTGCCTTCCAAAAGTTAGGTTTGCCTTTTATAATAGGCAACACCTTTCAAGTTTGCTTAAACTGGACCTAACTCAGGTACATTATAATAAGGCCCAAAATCAGTTTACTAATTCAGCCCACCACTATTAGTAAACTAATAAGAATGTTCAGCCCATTTTAACACGTACCAAAAAAAATAAAAGAAAAACTAAGCTTCTATTCCTTCAATTTGCATGAAGCAATTCACCATCTTGGGCTGCAATTCCCCAAGACTCGGGGCTTCAAATAAAGTTGCCACAAGTTTATTTAGAGCATCTTTAGCCTTCTTAGATCTCGTCCTTGTCATTGGACCTCCAAGTTCACCAAGCGCCTTGTTATCTTTGTCACTAGCCGTGTCCTCATCAAAGGGTGTTACATTAAACCCCCTCCATGAGCCTCTCTAACGAGCAATTCACGCAAGGAACAATTAGGCACACAAAGTCTGTTATCCTTGAACAATTAACCATCTTGCCTAAAGAAATCCTTTTCTGCCCCTTTTTCACAAGCAATGTACAATTGTGCAAAATCAGAATCATTTATGTACAAGTCTTTCAAATGCTCAAAACCAAGCAATTTTCCATCTAAAGTGGAAACAAGTGCATATCTCCTAGAAAGTGCATCAGCCACCATGTTTTCTTTCCCTTGCTTGTATTTGATCATATAGGGGAATTGTTCCAGAAATTCAATCTACTTACCATGCCTTTTGTTTACCTTTCCTTGTCCCTTTAAATGTTTCAAAGATTCATGATCTGTGTACACCACAAATTCTTTTGGCAAAAGATAATGTTGGCATACCTGCAAAGTTCTCATCAAAGCATACAACTCTTTGTCATAAGTGTTTCTTATTGAAATAAGCCACGGGTCATCCATCTTGCATCAAAATAGTACCAATACCTATACCTAAAGCATCACATTCAATTTCAAAAGATTTAGTGAAATTAGGCAAAAAAAAGTAATGGTACATTACTTAACTTCTCCTTAATGGTATTGAAAGTGTAATGCCCCGTTTTTCTCTAAACTTTTAAATGACCAAAATGCCCCTGAGGTCATTTTTACCTGAAACACGAGGACGACTGGCCTTGGCCATCCTCACAGGGCTTTTATGATATATGAAGGGAATTATATGTATATGAATGTTTAACAAAGCAGAAAAATCTTGTTTCTGAGGTTTCTGTGTGTAAATGACCAAAATACCCTTGCACAGATTTAAGGCAGTTTTTAAGTTTTGTTTTGACTCGGACCTTGCCCAAAGGTCTAAAACAATGATGTTAAGGCATGTTTCATGGTTGTGTAAGTCCCGGAGGCCTTGGGCAACTTTTGGTAAAAATTACGATTTTACCCCTGTTTAGTGCATTTCAAGCTTAACGAATTATTTAACTCGAAACCTAAGCAATATTAGGCTCTAATGAAGGTTAATTAATTTTCCTAATTAATCTAGAGCTAAAATAATTATTTAAGGTTAATTAGGACCTAAAATTTCCTAAGGAAACTCAAAACCCATTTCTAGTCTTTTCCTCTAAAGAAAAGCATCTATGAATAGTGTTTTCACTATTTACACTCTCATTCCCAAGGAAAAGTTGTCACCCTCTAATCACTAGTCATAGGAGTTGACTCCATTAATCCTACAAGATCACTCTTAATCCAAGGTATTCATGGCCCTAATTACCAAATTAGTTCACCTAAACACTTGATTACATAACCTTAATTAGTGGCATAACCTTGCTTACTTCTAGATGTGTCTCTAATACATGATAAATCAAACAAAACCCCCCTATGGCTATATCAAAACCGCCACCTTTTCCCCCTAAAAATTCAAAAGAATTATATTCTATATAGTCAATCAAGCTTCCTTTCAAAGCCACCCTATGAACCATGCCTACTATGCTTTCAATCACACCATGAATAACAACTCAAGAAGATTTTTTTTCTCCTCCTTGCCCAAGAAGTTTCGGCCATGCCTACCCTCCTTCACTCCTTCATGATTTATTTGCTTATAAATACATTACCTTGGTGAACCTTGTCTCATTTTCAACCATTTGCAAAGTTTGAGTCAGAAGTGGTGTTAGTTTTCTCTAGAGCTTTCTCCAAGTTTTCCTTTTTCCTTTCCTTGCCCCAAGAAGAAACCGCCACCTCCTCCATTCTTCATCTTGCTTCCATCTAGACACATACAACCAAGCTCAAACACATCTTCTTCCTCCATTTCTTCCTTTGACCGAAACATACCAAGGCTCCAAGGAAGATTTTCCTTCTTTCACTTCAAAGAACCAGCCTTTCTAAAAATATGTCTTTAATCTTTATGTTTGAATCTTATTGGGAAATGATGAATGGTTGAACCTCTGATGTTTTCTTTTTCGATTTCTTCCTTTCCTTTTCCTCTAGATTTCGGCCTCAAGGCCTTGAATATGATGGCTTGATGATGAGTGCTCTCTAGAGGTGACTATGAGTTCATCTCACATGAGACCTCTAAAGCTTGAGTTTTTCTTAAAGAAAAGTTTCATCTTTTACAAGTTTAGTTAAGGATGAGCTTATGTTTCTCTTGAAGATTTTGGAACTTCTCTTTTCCTTTTCATGTTTTGGCCATAAAGGCCTTTGGCACTTGGAAAAATGAAAGCTTGATGATGAGGGTGTCATGAGGGTGCTTGTCACTTAGACAACCTCTAAAGCTTGAATCTTTCTTAAAAGAAAAGTTCCATCTTTTCCAAAGTTGAGTAAAGAATGAGCTTGTGTCTCTCTTGATCACTTTTTGGGATTTCTCTTTTCCTTCAACATTTCGGCCATGGAGGTTTAAAAGACTTGGAAAAATGGAAGCTTGGTGATGAGGGTTTCATGTTGACGTTTGTCACATGAACAAACTCTAAAGCTTGAAACTTTCGACCCTAAACCAAGTATGATTTCGGCCATCTCCATGATTCTTTGAGGTTATAATTTCTTTTGTTATCTTAGCACTACTAGTTTTCTTTTCATGTGAGAATGATTTTTGGGTTGGAACATTGTTCTTTCTAAAGTCTTGTAAGAGCTCTAGACAAGATATAAAAGTAACTTGCATTCACATTTATTTTATGTTTTGCATAGCACGTTTACTTTCTATGCTATCACTAAACCCCAAGATAAAGAATGAACTTGCATAACGCACATTTAAATTCCAAGTTTTGCCTTTTATGTTATATTTCGAGTCATCACTAAACTCAAAGGCTAAAAATGAATGTGCATTTCATATCTACCTTCAGCTATCACTTTACTTTCTAATGAACTATAAAAACGGAATGTATGGCACATTTACTTTTGTGCCGTCACCTAAAACTACTAGAGCTCAAAGACTTGCCCATTTCATCTTGAGAAAAGATAAACCAAGGAGGTATCCCCTTCAATATATATTCGGCCATGTGGTAAAGGTGGCTCAAGGATGAGTTCCACTTTATTACAAGGGCCTATAAGTAATGTCTTAGGATTTTCCTAAGCATAGAAGTACTTAAATGTTTTAAATGAGGTCCCATGTTTTAATCTTGTTCAAAAGCAAAATCAAATAGCTACTGCCCTATGTGTTTTGTGATGGTTTTTGATAAGATAAATGTTGCTTCCATGAAGTTTTGAAGTCCCAAAAAGGTTCCAAGAGAAACTAGTGAACTATGTGCATCAAAAGAAAGCTTTACTTGTGATTTTATGACAAGCTCTTTTCGGTTCTGCCTTGTTCATTTCCAGCATCTTAATTCATGCTTTGGGTGGTCTAAATATGTTTAAATACCTTGCCAAGTATACGATAATTGTTCTAGACATTTTGGAGCATGCTTAGTTACTTTAATTGCTTGAAATGTGAATTCTAGAACCCCATAGGTACAGAAATTATAGATTCTATTCCAGCCTAGTTAATGTCTATGGAATCACATCATATGATGTCTAGATGAGTGAGAGTGACTCATAATTGGTTTAGGTATGAATTATTGCATCATAGAAAAAGTCGAAAGTGAGAAAGGACATAGAACGCATTTTCTAGAACACCCTAATTCATCTAATTTAGCTTACTGCCTAATGTTGTCCAGCCATAAGTAATTGGGTTCTAGGACTTAATAAATTGTGGTAATGAAGTTAATCAATCCCTTAGAGGTGTAATGAGATAATTTGGATGTTTGAGGTTACTCGATTAAGGGTTTTCACTCTTAAGGGAAAAGTTTAAGCATTACTCTATGAATGATGAATTGGTGTTTACCTCATGACTTGTATGATGCTATGTGAACTATTATTCTTAAATGATAACTTTATTATTGCATGTGATTGTTCTTCAAGAACTCAGAGATGCCTATGTTGTAATAATAGATATGTGACATGTATGAACTAAGTGGCATCTCAATAAACATGCTAAGACTTAAGGTGACTTAAACTATAAGAAAATGATCCTTTGAACCACCAAACTAAGGGTGGGGATGAGGTGATTCTAGCCCCCTATACCCGTACTTTAAGTTGGGACCTTTAACTTATCAAAATGGATAAGTCCATGTGCTAGTGATGACTAGTATGGTATGAGCTTATAACCTAAAAGTTTCTCCAAAGGGAGATCAGTTACGGTGGCCCTAGGAAGAAAATGATGAGGTTTTAATGTCACCTAAAGTAACCAAGATAAATTACCATGTACCGTGTTCTAAGAACTATGCTTCTATGTACCATGAATTATGAATTTATGTGCCATGATCCATGATATTAGGAACCATGATTTATGATTTTATGTACCATGACTGATGATTCAAGTTTTATGACTTATAGACTACGTAACCAAAAAGTTTTAGAATTAAAAGGAATGGGCCTCGGAGGTTGACATTTGCAAACTTCATAATTGAACCATTATATGCCCATGTTTTTACTAAAAAACTGAGGTTCCTGGAGACGTAGATGATGACACGTAGATAGGAGGAAAAACCCTATTGAGTTTCTTTAGTAAGAAATCTCACTCCCTCTATCTTTCTCTTTCCATCACGTCTTCAAATTCGGATGGTGACGTTCGTGCTCTACATTGAGACACCTACGTGGGAGTTCCACCATGATCCGGAGCATGGATCTTATCATTTTGAGGGTCGTTGCATAGTTCGTGTTTTCATATTCCCTAGATGGCCGTTTGCTCATCCTGTAGATAGCTATCTTTTCTCACCGATGTCGCCTTATGGTGACGATATGGTTTTTGAGCGTGCTCACACACGCAACGAGAGGATTCTCTGGACCTACATTGCGGGCTCAGGGGCTGTACCTGAGTATGTACCTCGTTCGCAACATTCAGAGGAGGACCCCTCGCAGGATCCACTCGCCCATATGTATGGAGAGGACTCTGCCCCCACTCCCCCACGCATGCCAGTGGGCAGCGAGGAGATGGTCACCCAGCCATAGAGAGCCCGGATGCCCAAGATGTGACCACGACGCGGAGGACATGTTCGAGTATCCACTCCTGCTAAGCTTCGCCCATGGATCGGCTATATCCCACCTTACCCATGACTTTAGTCATATGGTTTGGAGGGTAGTCCTTAGTGCACACATGACACGTAGCTAGGATAAACCTTTTTTTGTGTTGAGGTTATCCACCTTAGATGCACTTAGGTGTGGGTGTTTCCCTTCATGTTTCATTTATGATTTCATGTATTTTCTGTTTTCTGATGTATTAGCTCCTTATATACTGAATAGTCCCACCACTCTGGGTGGGCACCCTTTATATATTGATGTATGAGGTATTTCAATTATGTGTTCATGATGTTGTTTACTGAGCCTTTTCTATGTTTACATTTCCGCATTTTACAATATCCCTTAATTCATTATGCGCGGCTCATACTTTATCAAAGTTTTGTTAAAAGAAAAAATTTGGCTCATATTTTCGTTAAGTAATTTTCAAAGTAATAGAACTGAGACGAGAAGTAATGACTAATATTTAGCTTCAGTACATACTAGTAGTATTGGGTTGAATATTAGGGTGTTATAGAAAGCCCCTTCTTGCTCTTTTTCCCATTTGAATCCCACATTTTTCTTGCAACCTCAGTTAAGGGTGTAACTAGTATACTAAAATCTTTGACAAACCTCCTATAGAAACTAGCTAACCTATGAAAACTTCTCACATTACTCAAATTTTTAGGTGTAGGCCATTCTTTAATTGCCCTTACTTTCTCTTCATCCCTTTCTACACCTCTTGAACTAATAATGAATCCAAAACAATTTACTTGTTGAGTACAAAAAGAACATGTTTTAAGATTAGCATACAATCTTTCTTCTCTCAATGCAAGTAAGACACACTTCAAATACTCAAGAGTTCACCTAAGCTCTTACTATAGATGAGGACATCATCAAAGTAAACAACTACAAATTTTCCAAGAAAAGCACGCAAAACATAATTCATGAGGCCCATGAACGTACTAGGAGCATTAGTTAAACCAAAAGGCATAACTAACCATTCATACAACCCATATTTAGTTTTGAAAGCTATTTTCCATTTATCCCCTTCTTTCATCCTAATTTGATGGTAACCACTTTTCAAATCAACTATAGAAAAATAGCAAGAACCATGCAATTCATCAAGCATATAATCTAATCTAGGAATTGGACATCTATACTTTACAATGATTTTGTTGATGGCTCTACAATCCGTACACATCCTTCATGACCCATCTTCTTTGGTACAAGAATAACAGGTACAACACAAGGACTCATGTTTTCCCTCACCCATCTTTTTTCATCAGCTCCCCAACTTGTTTTTGAAGTTCCTTTGCTTCTTCGGGATTAGTTCTATAGGCTGGCTTCTTAGGGAGTACAGCCCTAGGAATGAGATCAATTTGATGCTCAATTCCTCTCAATGGTGGCAAACCACTTGTAACTTCATCCGAGAACACATCCTCGAATTCCTGCAAGAGAGGTACAAAAGAACTAAGCAAAGAAATTTGATCAATGTCAGAGTTTAAACAAGCCTCCTTGTACAGAAAGTACAAAGCATAGGATGATGAGAAAAACAAGCTCTCTTGATCTCACTTTCTTTTGCAATGACACTCATGTGTTTACTCTCTTTTTCTTGCTCATTGCTCTCTTGGTGTTTGTAACATCCTAATTTTTAACCCAATACTCCTAGAACGTATTTAGGTTAACCATTAGTCTATTACTCTTTTAGTTCCATTCTTTGAAACCTTTCTTTAAAATACTTAGCGGAAAATATGAATAAATTTTTCTTTTTGGAAACTTGAAAACAAAACGCAAGCCACGTGCTAACCTAACGTTCGACATAACCATAATGTACAAGAAAAAGTAATCACACCATACATAATCATGAAATATAGTATTATACATAACAACATATGTCATTACATCATTACATCTTCATAGATACATAAATTACTAGCATCATTGTACCATCATTTACATCAAAACATGCACATATATATGGACTGTTCCTTATCTGCCTACAAGGATGGATAAGTATCAACCCAAAAGTTAAACTATCTATGCTTCCGCAGCGACCCTCTGCTCCGTTTGCTAGTGTGACCCTTAAGCACGAACCTTAGAAGAAGCCACGAACCTTAGAAGAAGCCACGAACCTCGTTGTTATTCTCGTCTAGAGACGACATGGAAGAAAAGATAGGGATGAGAAACTCATTCAAGATTCTCAGTAAGGATTTCTGACTCTAACACAAGTGTCATCGTCATTGTCCCCAGCCACTTTGGTTTTAATTATGAAAAAGGTGTACATGCATAAGGTTAGATTTTAAGCTTTCCAAATCTATTTTTCCAAAGTGGGTGTCTTTTAGTATGAGTCTTAATGGCATGAGTGCAATAGATATTTGATGAATGCATGGCAATACCATAGGCATTTTAACATGAAAATCATAATACTTGGGCACATCATAAGGAAACATAAATCATATACGTGGCATAAAAGGCATAGTACTTTTCATGTGACATCTTTCTCATAAGTCAAACTCTTAAGTTCCTATTTTCTTAAAGACCACCTTTTTAACATATTCGCCAAAAATCCAACCAACTCATCGGCCCCGGCAATAATCTGGTCACCAAACTATATCTCACCTATCGCCTAGGAATGAGCTCAATCTTAACTAGTTGTCACTAGATTTAACATGGGGTAATAGAGGGGGTAATACATCATTTTTTCTTCGAAACGCATCTACTAGCATCCAGTACACAGTAATATTGTCTGCTTCAGCAGGCTCTATGTCCATACCCCCTATGGTTTTTCTTTCTCCTCACCGTAGCAGGAGAAATGCATCTCGGTACTATGTCACATATGTTCTGGGGGTGCTCGGCCGAACCGGTGTCACCCAGAACCTTTCCTGGGGGTGGTCGGCTGAACCGGTGTCACCCAAGAGTTTTCGCAAACTTTTCGAGGTTCTCAAATTTGATGGAAATTCAGTAACATAATGACTGTAAACCGAATTTCCTCAAATTTGCTTTATGCCATGAAATATATAGAGCATGCATAGCCATTCATCATCACCATAGGATATCAAGTCATATAGTCAAACTCATCATAGCATATACGTCATCACATCATTTATTTTAACATTCTTAAGAGATAATATGCTCCTAACCAGTTTGTCGGAATCAAGGACTAGGCTCATCTAATGCATATGCTATGCTCAAGTCATTCTCATTATTAAACATACATCTTCTTGAAGTCATGAAGCTCTTTATATCTTGGGACTGATGATATCTTATGCTTTGACCCTTACAGGTCTTAATCTTGAAAATCAATTATGCTAACATCCGTTTTTATTCTTTTATATACCTATAGGTTCACCACTAATAATCCTTTTTCATTTTTGTGATCATAAACAAATCTGGACAGTATCATAAGTATGTGGGCTGAATTGATATCATATACTTACGGGTTCTAGAATATACGTCTTAGACCCCTTCTAAGTTCCGTCTTCGCCTAAGGCGCTATAAATTAAATCTAAACTAATTATGAGGGATTCCTACACATTTGCACTAGTTATAGATCACTTTTGCTATGATTAATCATGCTGTAACAGAATCAGAAAATTATATTTCTAAGTGTTCTAGAATTACACTTTTATGGTTTTCTAGTTACTAGTTTCCCTATAGGTGCTAAATATCAATCCTACCTCAAATGTTACCAAGTTTTTCATAATTAAACAATCCTAAACTGAATATTATCCCATTAAAATGGTTTTGGCAGTGGCTAAAAACAAATAGGTCAAAACTATGCTAAAACTCAACTTTACGATTTTTTTGTAAAACTAATTTCTTTCCTAACATGCATAGAAAGACTCCTACCTCAACATATATAATTTTTACATATTCTAACATATTAAAAATCATCATAAAAAAGCAACCAAATCATCAAGGCAGAATGGAATTCATTCATCACATACCAAGCATGAAATTTCATTTTCAATACACATAAGTCACTTGTTTCTCATGGATTCACTTTAGGACTTCTAACACTCTTTGGAAACCAACTTATTTCATTAAAATCATCATAAACTAAATAAGGGCAGCAACCATTTGAGTTGGCCCAAGATTGGAATTTAAAACGTAAAATCATACTTGAAATATTCTTTGAGTTCTCCTATGCTTAAAAAAATCCTAAGCCATAGATTATGGGCACTTGTGACTAGATGAAACTCACACCAAGCTCATCATTATCACATGGCCGAATTGTGCATTCAAGTGAATGCTTCCATGACCAAACTTTAGCTTGAGATAAAAGGGCAAGTCTTTTGAGCTCTAGGGTCTTTAAGTGATGACAAAAAGTAAACGTGCTATGCATTCCATTTTATTCTTCATTATAAAGTAAAGTGAGGACTTCAAAGTAAATATGAGATTCAAGAATTTAAAATATAAATATAAGATGCTAGAAATATAAATATGCAAGACTTGAAAGTAAATATGCAAAACTTGAAAGTAAGTATGCAAAGCTTGAAAATAAATATGCAAGTTCATTTTATCTTTTGGGATTTAAGTGATAACATGAAATATAAATATGCTAGACAAGGAAGGTAAATATGAATGCAAGTCCAATTCTTTATTTTAGTGCTCTAGGCTCCACAACAATCGATTTTAAGGCCGAAATAAGCGAGCTTCGAGATTAATTATTAGGTGATAGGAAAATGCAACTCTTGTTTTGATTTTTACGTTTTAGGTGATGGCCGAAATAATAAATGTCCTAGGCAAGGAAAGTAAATATGAATGCAAGTCCATTTTATATTCTTCACTAGAGCTCTTGCAAGACTTTAAAGGAACTTAAACCTCAACCCAAATTTATCATAACAAGATAAAGCAAGCTTTAGAGTTCCTATACCAAGGTTTACATAGAAACCATATGGTGTGAACTTCATCATCAAGCTCTAAGGAAATGGATTAAAAGAACAAATCAAGTTAACATTCCCTTATACCCTTAAAAATAAAAGCTCAAGAACTTAAAGAAAAAGGAAAGATGGCTGAAACTTAGAGAAAGGAAAAGGAAAGAAACCGAAATCAAAAGGAAAGGAAAAGAAAACGAAAACCGAAAACTATGTTCAAAGAAAAGCAAAGGACTACCCAAAATGTGTTGAAATCAAAACCAAGTTTCAAGCTTTAAAGGTTCCTCAAATGGTAATTGTAACATCCTCCCAAGTACAACCTCATCCTTAAGTTATGGTGTCATACTCGAGAGTTGTTACTTATAAGTTTGCGGACCCTTTTTTTTTAAATATCTATAGCCAGTTTGGTTAGTTCACGAGATAACTAGGTCATAATTATACTAAAATATATAGCAATGAAACCAACTATTTATTTAATACAAAGTTAAGTACATAAGGGAAGCTTTTCTATGAGCTTTAACACGCCTTTGTTCTCTAACATATTTACACACATGTTTATTCCACTAAATACAACATAATAAAAGCATTAATTATTACACTATTGCACTTCTGAGTTCTTTTGCATAGTAGTCCCTCGGTCCTCTGTGCCAACCTGGAGATGACACGGGAACACAAAAACACAGGGGTGAGAATTATACAATTCTTAGTAGGGTAACTCCCCAATTACACATTCATACTGTCATCGTCATTGCCCCAGCTACTTCGGTTTATTAAGAAAGCGTGAGCATGCAATATGTACATATCAAATGTTCATTTTAAAATTATAAAATCACCTTTCCGAAGTGGGTCTCTTTTATTATTCAATCACTTAAAACATGTATTTCATAACATTCAACATCATAGGAATTCCTTCAAGACCAATAATTTAACAAGATATACATATACATATGGCAATTACAATGATCTTTTTATGCCCTTGACATAATAAAGGGGACTTTTCCGTGCCCTAATGGGGACTTTTTCGTGCCCTATTGGGGACCTCTTCGTGCCCTATTGGGGACTTCTTCGTGTCCTAATTTATACTAAAGGGGACTTCATTGTTCACTTAGCACATACATCATCCTCAAGCTCACATATACGTGCATCACATTTCTATATGCATGAACATAATTCTCTGATCTCATAATACTTCAAACCTATATATATTATTCATTCATTCCTCATAACATAATCTTGGAAGTTCATGGCATGCATTCATACACATCAACTTGAACCAAATGCCATTAGGTCATTAATTCAAGGCATCATCACAACTTCAGCACATTGGCAGATTTTTCACTCAAGTAGCACAATTTATTTCTCATACCAAATGATCAATTAAAATGCTATAAAAATTCTCAATGAAACCTCAATGTGTCCACAAGGTTCCATAAAAATTTTATAACAAAAAGAATTCTCTAAATATGTCAAAAAAATTAGACAACTTCGGAGGTTAGAAACCCTCTATTTACAACCAACAGCCATAGTTTCCAATTTTATTACCCTACCAAATGATCATATAAAATCATATAAAAATTCAGGATTGGACTTCAATATGTCCTTAATATCCTGTAAAAATTTCAGATCATAATTCGATCATTTACTAGGTTAATAAAATGTCACAAGTTCACAGCTTCAGATTCAACATTTCAGCCAGCATAGTTACAACTTCGGTTCTTGAATTTTTCAAGGCATTAGGAATCAAAACCAGAGCTCAAGAAAATTCATGGAACTATCCTAGGATGTTATCTTCAACATATAATTTTTATAGCTCATGAAAACACCCACAACTCCCTCAGAAAATTCGTGATCACTGCCAGCAAGAAAATCGAAAATCCAGCAAACCACTTCAGAATCTCTTTTGATAAAAATGATTTTTCCACAACCCCAAACACTCCACCAAAATTAACACATCAATATCATCATATTATCAACCAATATATCCAGAAATTTCGGACCAAACACAATCAGAAAAGTCCAGCATAAAATTGGAAAGAAAAGATCAAAGAAAACCCTACTTGTGAAGCTTTAAGGCTTCTAACTCCAAGGGATCTTTCAAAAATGATTTTTCTTCACTTCAAGCCTTCCAAACAGCACCTAACCCTTCCTTAAACAGTAGATAATGATAGCTCAAAGTTCAGCTTGGAGATTATTTAAAATTCTAATCGGTTGGTTTGATAGATTATGAGGAGTAGAACAAGTTTTGTGAAAGGATCTTAGTGTTTTGTCAAGTTTAGGCTAGGGTTGATGAAGCTTCAAGTTTGTTAATGGTGGAATGAGAGAAAGAAGATGAAGTCTGATGTATTTGGAGCTCTTGGCCGAAATTGATGGTGTTGGAGTGATAAGGTTGGTGATTTATCTTTATCTAAGTATAAAACTAGTCAAAATGGGTATTTATTCCTTTTTCAAAATGAAATAATGAAATGGATGGCTAAGATTTGGTTTCTTGGTCAAAGAATGAATCTTGGCCATCCACTTGGCTCAAGATAAGTGGCTCATATTAACTTGGTGAGCAAGTAGCTTTTTCGATGTTAAAATCGCACACCGAAATTCCACTGAACGGATGAGTTATTGGCACCGGAGTAAAATATAATAAATCAAAGGTCATGATTAAAACTTGCTTTTCAATTTTCAATATTTGTCATCCACTTGGCATAAAGTGGTTGATAAAGCTTACTTAGCCACTAAGTAGCTTTTACGATGTTAGAAATCGCACACCGAAATTCTACCGAACGGTAAAACAGTGTACCTAGGTAATCAAACATTGCCCGAAAAATAATTTCGGGTATAAAATCTTTATTTCTACCTATTTCTAACCATAATCATATAATTTCTCAATTTTGCGCATCTCCGGGTCCCAATTCTAGGGTTTCGGCTGTCCCGGTGAGCCTGCGGGACCCACAAAATACTATTCATATTTTTTTTTTTTTACAAATCCATTGGATCGTCCTCATCATTGTTCAAAGTATCAAATTTTTGAAATTATGACTAATAAAGCTCAAATTAATTTTTTAGATAATTTTTAGGGTGTCACAGTAATCATAAGTCCATTATCTTGAAACCTCATCATCAAGCCAACTTTTTCCTTTTAAAGAAAGGCTCCAAAGGTTAAAATACATAGGGGAGAAAAGAAGTTCTAAAAGCCAAGATAAACTAGCAAAAACTCATTTTTATCAAAGCTTTAAAAGACCAAACTTTAAAGAACAAAGTCCCTACCAAGTGATGAAGAGGAAATCTTGGTTCTTGAAGTGAAATAAGAAGAAGAACTTCCTTCTGAGTGAACTAGAAGATTCGGCCAATGGAGGAAGAAAAGGAAGGTGAGGTGTTTGTTTTGAGCTTTTGTGTTTAAAGGATGTTGTATGGTTGAGAGGTGGTGGTATGAGATTGAGGTGTGGTGGCTCTATGTGAGCTTAAAGAAGATGAAGAAGATGAGGAAGAAAAAGAGTTCTTGACCTTGAGAGAAACTTGAGACAACTCCTAAAGCTTACACTTTTGCAAAAGATCTAAAAGTGACCACGTTCTCTCAAAGCATGTATTTATAGCAAAACAACCCAAGGGTGAAGGAATGGAAGGGTGGCCGAAATTTTGAGGAAGGAAAGGAAGGAAAATATCTTCTTCAAAGTATAGTGGTGGTCATTCAAAGGTATGGCCAAGTATGGGTTCAAGCATAGTCTTAAGCATGGTGTAGGATGATGTGGTATGGGTGGCCATGAGGGAGGTATGGGTGGCCATGCCTTTCTAGAAGAACTTGGGGGACAAGTTGTTCCTTAATTGTGGGTTAGGATGTGTGTTTAGGTGGCATTGATTAGACTTAGGATTAGGAATTTGGGAGAAAGTGTTTAGGTGACTAAGGATGTAATTAGAGACTTGTAACACTAGATTTAGGAAGTGGTTTTACTAAATTAATAAAGTCAAACCCCATTAACTTGGAATCCAATGCCAAAACAATTCCTTGATTTAGGGAGATTGGAGAGAGAAAATACTATTCAAACACTATTCAAGATTCCAAAACTAGGAATCTTAGAGTTTTAAAAAGAGATTTAGGTTTAATCTAAGCAATTTTAGGTTCTAATTAATTTTAATAACTTATTTTGACTCTATATTAATTATGAAAATTAATTAATCTTCGATTAGAGCCTAATATTGCTTAGGTTTGCTTAATTACATCCTTAAGCTCAAACGGCACTATTCCAGGGGTAAAATTGTAATTTTGCATAGAAACTGCCCGGGACCACCAAGACTTAACCAAATACTTTTAAACACATGAAAACATCATTTTAAATCTTCGGGGAAAGTTTCGGGCTCGAACGACACCTTTACCCGCGTAAAAACGTTATAGGGGTATTTTGGTCATTTTGACCTGAAACCGCGGAAAACAAGATTTTCATTTTCGAAATCACTCAAAGACCATCTAATCCCTTTCAAACATTGAGTTGACCCTTGGAGGACTGCTGGGCCAACTATCCTTGAATTCCGGGCAGAAAATGACTTTAAGGGCATTTTGGTCATTTTTCTCTCAGACAGAAAATCAGGGCGTTATAGTGTTTACCTTTCTTTTTTTTTCACTCAAGTTTCTTTTCACTCTCTTTTTTATTGGATGCCTCACGCTCTCTAGACTGCCTCATTTTTACTTGATCTTCAAAAACTTGTCTTAGAGACAAAGGTGCAAGAGTGAATTTTTTCTTGTTGTGCACAAGTGAAAACTGATTAGTGTATCCATTGTGGATCACCTTGTGGTCAAATTGCCATGGTCTTCCAAGAAGTATATGTGCAGCCTCCATGGGGACTACATCACAAAATACCTCGTCCACATAATCTCCAATAATGAATGGTTACCAAAACTTGCTTGTCCACCTTCAATTCTCCATTATTACTAAGCCATTGGAACCTATATGGCCTAGGATGCTTAAAAGTGCTCAAATTCAATTTTTCCACCAAGGTTGTGCTGGCCACATTGGTGAAACTCCTTCCATCAATGATCATGCTCCATATTTTTCCTTGAATAAGACATCTAGTATGGAAAATGTTTTCCCTTTGTGCATCATATTCTTTTCCCTGCACATTTAAAATCCTTCTAACAACTAGCAAATCACCATCATGAGGCCTAATTTCCTCACTTTCACTTTCATCCTCTATTGATGCATCAAATTCTTCCTTGGTCTCCACCTCACCATTATCCTTCAAAATCATTGCTCTCTTATTAAGACATTGAGAAGCAATGTGGCCTCTTCCTAGACACTTAAAGCACTTTATGTCTCGGTTCTTTGAAATGCTATTCAGCCTCTTTGGACTGAATTGCAATTGGTTGCTCTTTCTTTGGGTTGTTTCTCCAAGGAATTGAATTAGAACTAGAAGAATTTCTTCTATTTTTCCTCATCAATTGCTGCTCCACCTTGATTGCTTGATGCACCATCTCTTGAAGTTCCACATAGTGATACATCTCCACTGTCTTAGTTAAGGCCATTGAGGAATCGAGCCATGGTTGCTTCTTGATCCTCCACAATGTTTGCTTGAATCATGGCCATCTCCATCTCCTTGTGATACTCATCCATACTCTTAGAATCTTGAGTGAGTCTCTGCAACTTGTTGGAGAGTTCCCTATGGAAATATGAAGGCACAAATCTCCTTTTCATGACTGCCTTCATATCAGCCCATGTCCTAACTAGTTGCTCTCTATTCCTAGCTCTATCTTTCTGCAATTAATCCCACCAAACAAGAGCATAATCAATAAATTCAAGGGCAACAAGCTTAACCTTATTACCTTTAGAATATGTGTGGCAAGAGAATATTTGCTCCACTCTCATTGCCCACTCCAAATATGCTTGCAGATTAGGCTTCCCTTGAAATGGAGGAATTTTGATATTAATTCTTCTAAGTTCATCACCAGAATTTCTTCTCCTATTGTGCCTAATGATCCTTCTTCTCCTTCACTTGTCTCTTCCTCTCCAGATTGGTAATTTGTTTCATCTTGAGAAGCATGCTGTAACACCCTAATTTTAACCCAACTTTCTAGAACACATTAGGTTAAACATTAGGCTATTACCTCATAGTCTCATCTTTTTCTTGAAAATATTTAGCGAAAATTATGGTAAAATTTTTTTTTGAAAGTATAAAACAAAGTGAGAGCCGCGAACTTAACTATTCGAATAACAGAAACGTGAGACATGATTAACACTCATAGAGAGAACTTAAAAAGGAAAACATATAATAGTGGAGCGGAAATCATCATAACAAGAGAAACATTTCATTAATAATATATTTAGAGTACATAGGTAGTCATACCCGCATAGGTACAGGCAGAGCTTGTGATAAAGAAGAAATAAAATACAACAAGAAACACAAGTGTAGGGTGCGACTACAATAAAAATCCAAAATGCTACCCTTCTAGTAAGCTACGAGTATAAATCCACCACCCCTCCCAAAAGATACAGCCGAAGGGAATATCCTTGCAACGCTTGTGTACTCGAAAGCTCCATCGGGGTATAGTGCACCTCCCAGATTGGCGTGTCAATGAAGTCAACGAACATCGCCATCGCTCTCTGAAGATGTGACGGGAGAAGAGAGAGAGGAGTGAGAATTCTTAGTAAAGAATCTCAGTAGGTGTAACATCCTAATTTTTAACCCAATACTCTAGAACATATTTAGGTTAATCATTAGTTTGTTACTTCATAGTTCTTATTTAACTTTGAATTACTTAGCGGAAAATACGGGTAATTTTTTTTTGAAATGAAAGTGAGAGCCGCGTGATGCGATATAACTTGCGACGGACAAAACATACATCTCATAACGTCATAGCATAAAGCATATAAGGGCACATCATGAGAGACACTGAATAACATCTCATATATAATTATAATTTGCCCACTTATAAGCGTGGGACTTGGTTTAGTACATGGAAATACATGAAAGAAAATACAACATAAACATAAACATAATCTACTCCCCTACCCGAGTGCATCTAATAGGATAACCTCTAAACAAAAGAAGGTTTATCCCCATCTAAGTGGTGTGTGCTCTAACCGGGTACTCCATCGGTCGATCGTCACCTCCTACTGACGTCCGTCTCGTAAACGAGGCAAGTATCCGGGAAACTGTGCGAGCTCCTTGGGCGTAAAGAGGCGGAACGGGGATCGAGAGTGACCCCCGCGGTGTGGCCGCATCTCCGGTCGTCGTGCAAGTCGGGGCTGAGTCACGGTATCCTCACTGCCCTCCCTCATCAATGGTGGAGAGGGGGCAGAGCTCTCGCTATACGGATGGGTAGGCGGGTCCTCGGACGGGGCGGTCTCCGAGAAGTAGGTCCGGGGCACGTAATCGGGATAGTCTCGCATGGCTAAGGCGGCGGTGTGCATGCGGAGCACTCTCTCGTCATGCGTACGCGCACGCTCAAAAACCCGCTAAATCGTCGCCATAGGGTGCGATCGGGAGAAGCGATGGGTGTGCACGGGATGAGCGAAGGGGCGTCCTACGAACATGAAAACTCGCACCGTGCACTGCCCCTCAAAATGGTATGACCCGTGAGCCGGGTCATAGTGCACCTCCCATGTCGGGGTGTCCACGAACACTACGAACGTCGCCATCTGAAGACGTGACGGAAAGAAAGAGATAGGGGGAGTGAGAATCTTGCTAAAGAATCTCAGTAGGGTCTCCTACTACCTAGGTGTCATCATCTACGTCCTCAGGAACCTTGGGTTTATTTATACAAAATGACTGAGCATGTATTCGGTTCATTTTAAACTTTAAAATATATTTTAGCCAAGGTCCATTCATTTTAGGATGATCTTAATGTCATGGATGCAACATATTAGAAAATGTATGCGTGGCACTACCTAATGCACATAAATAAAACATAACATCAAGCATCATCATTCTTGGTGGCATAAAGTGGCAATAGTAACATTCATATGGGACAAAACTTAGTGACATAATCATAATCATGAACTTCTCTTCCTCATGGGCCACCCTAAAAGACAATCGAACTGGGGGTGCTCGGCCGAACCGGTGTCACCCAGAACGTGTCATACATCTAGGTTATGAGCTCATACCTTAACTAGTCGTCACTAGTTCTTACTTACCACTTAACGATAAGCGTATCATAAATCCCGACTATCTGAGTACGGGTTAGGGGGCAAAACCCTTAGGGGTGCTCGGCCGAACCGGTGTCACCTAAGAGTATAAAATGGTACCGATGTCACATGAGTTCTATGGAGGTGCTCGGGCGAACGGGTGTCATCCTAGAACCCATCTTAGTACCTTAATTTTCAAAATCTCTTTAAGTCCCCAAATTTGTCGGAAATTCGGCGGCCAAAACGGTCATTACACCGAATTTCCTTCCAAATTTGCTTTATGCCACATTAACATATAATCTCATAAATTCCTCATATGAATAACATCATCATCATTAGAATACTTCAGGCATCATCATAAGTCATCCAAACGCTTACCCTTACGGTAGCTTATGCTTTGACCCTTACGGGTCTTAATCTTGAGATATAGTTCTCTACATCCGTCGTTCATATTTTAAGCACCTAAGGCTCATAATTAACATATTCATAATCCTCTCATTTTACTTTTAAAAATCTGAATAGCATAGGACAAGTTCTCTAACTTGTATTTACGGGGTTCTAGAACTTACGTTTTAGACCCTTTCTCGGTTCCGTTTTCGCCGAAGGCGCTATGTATTAAATCTAACTCAATTATGAGGCATTCCTATGCTTAAGGACTAATTATTAAACATGTTTATCATGTTGTAAGGGTGCTGGACAGAATCCAGAAAATTAAATGTTCTAAGAGTTCTACATTTGTATTTTTACGGTTTTCTAGTTACTAGTTTCCCCATAGATGCTAGAATTCAATTCTAACTCAAATGATACCAAGTTTTTCATGTCTAAACAATCTAAATCTGATTATGTCCCCATTAAAACAGTTTGGAAAAGTTCCATAAACAAATGGGTCAAAACTATGTTAAATTCTAGCTTTACGGTATTTCTAGTTAGCTAGTTTCTTACCTATCATGCATAGGATCGCTTCTACGTCATCATATGATATTTTCACACATTCCAACACATTAAAACATCATCATACAGCATCACATTCATCACATCAGAATCGAAAACATCTTGCCTCAATAAGAGAATTAAATTGACATCTCTAGGTACATAAGTTAACTAGTTTCTCTTGGAATCATTCTAGAACTTCTAAAACTCTTTGCAAAACATTTTAATTCATCAAGGGGCTAAGTGAAGCCTTAGGTCACTGACCAAAACATATTCCATCCCCTAAAAGAGATTGGAATCACAACTTATAATGACATAACCTTATAAAGAATTGTAAAACTTTAAGGAACACTTAAAACATAGGCTATTGGTCCTAGTAGCTAGATGAAAACTCATTGCAAGTCCATCATCACTACTTGGCCGAAAAACATACATTCAAAGTATGGTTTACATTAAACTTTAACTTGGAATGAAATGGGCAAGTCTTTGAGCTCTAGGTTCTTAAGTTACAACATAAACTAAACATGCTCATGCTTTTCATTTTTAATCTTGCTTACAAATTAAAATGATGACATAAATTAAATATGCAAGACATAAACGTATCGTGCAAGCTTGAAAGTAAATATGGGAAGCATAATCTTAAACGTGCAAGCTTGAAAGTAAATGTGCAAGATTCAATTCTTTATTTTAGTGCTCTTGGCCCAACAACAATCGACTTTAAGGCCGAAATAGATAGGCATTCGAGAAATTAATTAGGTGATAATGCAAGTTCAATTCTTTATTTTAGTGCTCTAGGCCCAACAACAATCGACTTTAAGGCCGAAATAGAAAGGCTTCGAGAATTAAATTAAGTAAAGATGCAAGTTCCATTTTAATCTTTATGTTCTTAGGTGATAGCTTGAAAATAAAGATGCATAGCAAGAATGTAAATATGAATGCAAGCATAAAATAAATTATGCAAGTTCATTTTATCTTTCTAGAGCTCTTAACAAGACTTTAAAGGAATTTAAACCTTAACCCAAACTCATTCAAACAAGGTAAAGTCAAGCTTGGAGTTCTTGGAACTCAACATAATATCTTTGGGAATCAAACTATGAAACTTAGAAAATCTCAAGGAAATGGGCGAAATCTCCAAGAAGAGAAAAGTGCATTTTAAAACTCTAGAGTTCATGACCTTGATGATATATTAACACCAACATCATGAGTCCTCATCATTGAGTTCATAGAGCCATTTTAAAACACCATCAAAGTTAAAGTTCTCAAAAGTTCAAGAAAGGAAAATCTAGAAACACTTTTGCTCAAGAACAAAAATCAAGCTCTAGAGTTTGTTTCAAGTGATGAACATCATCATGAAACTCTCATCATCAAGCTCTCATTCCTTTGTTCTCCAAGGCCCATGGCCGAAAATGAAAAAGGTAAAGACAAGAAAAAGAAGTTCTAAAAAGAATCAAGAGAAACTATGAACATTAAGCTTAGAACAAGAACTTTAAAGAAAGAATACATGAAAGAAAATCCCTACTTGGTGTGATGAACTTGAAGATGGAAGAAGAAGATGAAGAAGATGAAGAACTTGAAGAACTCCAAGAACTTGAAGAACACAAAGACTTTGAGAGAAAAAGAAAAGCTTTGAGTGTTTCCTAAACTTGGCAAATGATCTAAAAGTGGTGCAAGCTCCTCAAGGCATTCTATTTATAGAGAAATGAAACAAATGGAGGGTGAATGTGGGCTGATGCATTTTCGGCCAAGAGGTGCAGAATTGGAGGGTTCCATGTGTTCCATGAGGTGAGATAATGTGTTCTTGAGGCATGGTGAGGTATGGCTTAAGGTATGGTGAGGTATGGTTCAAGGTATGGCCTCAAACATGGTTCTTTGAGTGAGGAAACAATTAAACATGTGGCCAATGGGGATGAGGTCTGGCCGAAACTTCATCATGCATGGGGAGGATTAGTTTGCATTTTAATTGTGGTTTAGAGTTGTGTTTAGGTGTATCTTTGATTATGCTTAAGATTAGGAATTTGTAAGAAAGTGTTAGGTAAGGGAAATGGGTAATTAAGGTGGTCTAGACATAATTAAGGAGTGGTCTTGCACCATTAGAGAGTTAAATCCTCAATTTAGAGTCTAAACAACTCTAGACACATTTCCTTGATTTAAGGAATTGGAGAGAAAACACTATTCAAGATTCCAAGACTAGGAATCTTGAGTTCTAAAAAGGGATTTAAGTTTAATCTAAGCAATTTTAGGTTCTAATTAACTTTAATAAATTATTTTGACTCTAGATTAATTAGGGAAATAAATTAATCTTCGTTTAGAGCCTAATATTGCTTAGGTTTGCTTAATTACGTCATTAAGCTTAAAAACACTATTCTAGGGGCAAAATCGTAATTTTGCACTAAAACTGCCCGGGACCACCGGGACTTGAACAGATACCTCTAGACACATGAAAACATGTTTTTGAACCTCTGGGGAAAGTTCCGGGCTCAAACGGCACCTTTACCCGCGTAAAAACGCTATAGGGGTATTTTGGTCATTTTGACCCGAAACTGCGGAAAACGAAATTTTCGCTTCCGAAAGCATTCAAAGGCCATTCAATCCCCTTCAAACATTGAGTTGACCCTTCGAGGATGACCGAGTTGGTTACCCTCGAGTTCGGGTCAGGAAATGACCTCAGGGGCATTTTGGTCATTTCCCTCGGACAGAAAAATCGGGGTGTTACAGTAGGAGTCTCCTATCCTAGGGTTACATCATTCACATCCCCAGGAACCTTGGGTTTATTTCATAAAGACAAGTGAGCATACATCAAGTTCATTTTAAGTTCTAAAGTGTATTTTAGCCAAGGTCCATTCATTTTAGGATGATCTTAATGTCATGAATGCAACATAATAAAGAATGTATGTGTGGCGCTACTTAATGCACATACATC
Organism: Dalbergia cochinchinensis; assembly: GCA_031216125.1. Lineage (NCBI taxonomy): Eukaryota > Viridiplantae > Streptophyta > Magnoliopsida > Fabales > Fabaceae > Dalbergia > Dalbergia cochinchinensis. The sequence goes on from CM062371.1 coordinate 31,676,745, forward strand.
AATCATCATCATACTTAGTGGTATTAAGTGGCAATTAGAATACATTCATATGGGACAAACTTAGTGACATAATCATAATCATAAAACTTCTCTTCCTTATGGGCCACCCTAAAAGACAATCGAACTGGGGGTGCTCGGCCGAACCGGTGTCACCCAGAACGTGTCCATCTCTAGGTTATGAGCTCATACCTTAACTAGTCGTCACTAGTTCTTACTTACCATTTAATGATAAGCGTATCATAAATCATAAATCTCGACTATCTGAGTACGGGTTAGGGGGCAAATCTCTTAGGGGTGCTCGGCCGAACCGGTGTCACCTAAGAGTAAAAAAATGGGTACCGATGTCACATGAGTTCTATGGAGGTGCTCGGCCAAACCGGTGTCATCCTAGAACCCATCTTAGTACCTTAATTTTCAAAATCTTTAAGTCCCCAAATTTGTCGGGAATTCGGCGACACGATGGCATCACGAATTTCTTCCAAATTTGTTTTATGCCACATAAACATATATTCTCATGAATTCCTCATATGAATAACGTCATCATCCTTCACATAACATATGCATCATCGTAAAACATCTTAACATACCTTAGTATCATATAAATATCATTCTCATATTCTTAATGTCTTATGCATTGACCGCTATGGTCTTTAACTCACAGTCTAAGTTATGAATCATTCAAAGCTAACCTCTCGGGTACTTAGGAGGTTATGACTAATGTATATCTCTCTTCATACTATGGTCAAGAATATCTCTCAATCTCAAAGGTGCAGAATTCATAATTTCAACTTTACGGGTACCTAGGAGTCACGACAATGACCCTTTCTAAGTTCGGTTTGCTCCTAAGGCACCAAGATCAAGTCCTAAACCAATTATGAGTCATTTCTACACATTTAAACTAATTTAGAACCATGATTATCATTACTAAACCTTGCTGGACAGAATCCAGAAAATTCTAACATTAAGGGATCTAGAACTCTCAAATTAATTCTTTTCTAGTTTCTAACCTTTCTTATCTTTTACTTATCCATTGATCATACTTAAACATAAGCATGTTATCATCGTTAAAACAGCTCATACAGTGGCCAAACATAGTAAGGCGGAACCAAAACAACACTCTCCATATAAAGGCATAAAACATACTTTTTAAAGCACATAGGATACTAGTTTCTCTTGGAACCTTTTTAAAACCTTCAAAACTCTTTTGTAAACATTTTTAACATCTAAAATCATCAAGATATTTATAAGGGCAGTAGCTAAGTTGAATTTATTTCAAGAGGTCCTAAATTCATAAAACTTAGTTCTATATGTTCCTTGAATCCACATAGACTTAGGAAAATTATAAAGCACAGCTTATAGGCATTTGTGATCAAATGAAACTTATCCTAAGTTCATTCATCTCACATAGCCGAAGTGGGCATTCTAAGAGAATGCTTTCCATGTCTAACTCTCATTTGAGACCTTGGGACAAATCTTTGAGCTCTAGAGCTTTAGGTGATGACAAAACATAAACATGCCATGCACTTCATTTTTATTGTTCATTAGGGAAATAAAGTAAGAACTTGAAAAGTAAATAGCTCAAAATAAATATGAGATGCAACTTGTTATTATCTTGGATTTTAAGTGATGACTTGAATAATAAACGTGAAATGCAATGCTTGGAAATTAAATATGAATATGCAAGTTCATTTTTTAGTCTTAGAGCATTAATGATGACATAAAAATAAATCATGCTATGCAAGGCATAAACTAAATATGAATGCAAGTTCATTTTGGTTTAATAACTAGAGCTCGTCCAAGACTTTAAAGAACCAATATTCACAACCCCAACATAGTCTCATCAAGTCAAGAGAATGGAACTAAAAGAAATCTCCATATTTTCAAGAAAAGGAATTATGGCCGAAATCATGAGGCTAAGAGAAAGTAATCCATATTCCTTTTTGAAGTCATTCTTATTTTCTTAAGTTGAAAACTTTAGTGAACTTCATAGCATAATAATAAAAACTAAAGAAAACTCAAGCTTTAGGGGTCTCATTATGATGAACACATAGTCATCATCTAGAGGTCCCCATCATCAAGCCATCATGTATGAGTTTAAAGGTCATGAAGGCCGAAAACTCAAGAAGGAAACCAAGAGAGTTTTAAAAAGAAATTCCAAGAGGTAGCTAGAGAAAAACTCATTTTTCATGGAAATGAGATGCAAAGAAACACTCCTACCTAGAGTGAAGACAAAGAGCTTGAACTTTGAGAGAAGAAAACAAGATGATGAGCTCCTCCAAAAGGCTTGATGTTTTTGGCCAAGGGGAGATAAGGAGGTTAGAGTTGTGTTTGAGGTGAGGTTGTGTTTGAGATGAAATATTTGAGAGGTTTGATGGTGATTCAAGGTTATGGGGTGATGTGTGAAGGTTATGAGATGATGGTGATGAAGTAAAGAGATGAAAAAGATGAAGATGAAAAAGAAAGGAACTCTTTGGGACTTGAGAGAAAGAAAGAAACTAGCAAGACTACTCTAAGCTTTAGCAAATGCTCAATGTGCATCCAATGCTAACACAAGCTCCCTATTTATAAAAAAACAAAGTGATAGGTGAGAGAATGGAAAGCATGGCTGATGGTAAGAAAGAGAAAATATCTCTTTGATGGTGTCATACAAGCATGGTTTGAAGCATGGAGCTCATGACACAAGGTATGGCTTCAAGTATGGGTTTTTGAGTGATCTTTTCTTTAAATTGTGTATGAAATTAGGCTTCTAGAAGACCAACATGGCTGGAAGTTTTTCAGCCACAAATAATTGAAGGGAATGATTTATTTTACTTGGTTATTCATTTGGAAAAGCAAGCTTGATTGAAATTATGACAAGGCATGACAAGTGAGGTGATTTGAGGTGATTTTCCTTTAAGTTTGAAATGAAATAATTCATGAAAATGGGGAGGGGCTGGCTGATTTTGAGCCACAAAAATGAGAGAATAAGTCTTCTAGAAGATGTCCTATGAAGCATGGATGAAAGCATGGAGGTTATGACACAAAGCATGGTTCTTTGTGAGATGGAAGCATGGTCTTTGGAGTGTCAAAAATTTGCACATGTGATGGATAATGGGGGGATGATTTCGGTCAGATTTGGGCAACAAGGAGAGAGGAAAAATCTTCCATGTAATTGGGTGCTAATGATAGGATTAAGTGTAGGTTAGTTTAGGTACAAGGTTAGGAGTAATTAAGCTTAAGTTTAGGTAACTAAGCATGTGTATTAGGAATTTTATGACAAGGTTAAGAGTGCTCTTACATCATTAGAGAATTTAAAACTCATTTGTGAATAAACAATGTGTATCACAATCCCATGATTTAAGGAAAGAGAGAGAAAACACTATTTGTGCACTATTTGCACACTATTTATTGATTCCTACACTCAAAGTCCTTGAATTTAAAGATAGGGTTTTAAGTTTATCTAATCAATTTTAGGTTCTAATCATCCTTATTAAATTATTTTGACCTTAGATTAATTATGGAAATTAATTAACCTTCGATTAGAGCCTAATATTGCTTAGGTTTCACTTAACCGTGTGATTAGGTGTAAACATACGAAACTACGGGCAAAACCGTAATTTTGCACTTATTTTGCCCGGGACCTCCGGGACCAAAACTTAGACCACAGAAAACATAAAAACATCTTTTAAAACCATCTGGAGAGGTTTCGGGTTCATCCGGCACTTGCAAAAGGGTAAAACGCCACAGGGGCATTTTGGTCATTTCGACTCGAAAACTCGAAAAATGAGATTTTCGATCCCGGAAAGAAACACAAGTCATCCAATCCCCTTCCAACATTGAGTTTGCCTTTCGAGTACTGCCGGACCTGGCTTTCCTCGAATTCCGGGCTGATAATGACCTCAGGGGCATTTTGGTCATTTTCACTCTAGCAGAAAATCGGGGTATTACACATGCTAACTACTAGGTGCATAGTTTTCCATCTTATCCATCCTCTCATGGTGTTCTTTAAATTTTGTATTGAATAGCCGTTCTATATGGCCAGTCCATGCTTGCATCTGAGAAGCGGATAATCCTTCACCTTGTGATGAATTTTCATCTTCTGCCATGTTAGCTAACTGAATCGAAAAATACAGGACCTTACAATATTCACAGAGTGTTTACACTCCTAAAATGTGATACTCACACTCATGTATGTCACTCAGATGGGCTTTTGACCAGAATGTTCTTTCTAGCCTTTATCCACTCAAACTTCGTCGTATAAGTTCTTAAGAAAGAACCCGATCAATGATCCTTTTAAGGCAACAGATTTTGATCAAAACAAAGAACTTAGAAAAGGGATGACTAGAAGAACTGAAACAAGGAATTTTATCAAAACTTACTAGAACATGCTCCGGCTTGTTTTCTTCTTCTCATCTTTTTTTTCATTTTTATTTTATTTTTTACTTTTTTTTATAATGATGAAGACAAAAAAAAAAAAAATAAAACAAGTTCATACCTGAATTACAAGGAAGCTATGCTCTAAATACCGAATGATATGATTTAGCTTGGTTGGAGCTGAATGGCTTGATTCAACAATTAGAATAAACCTAGATCATCTTGCACTTTCAGGTTGGAGTTTAGAGATGTGTTTGAGTTTGTTTGTTTTTCAAAAAGATATAGATGCCACACTCAAGAGAAGATGAGAAGGTGAGTGACAAGTCTTGTTGTGATCGTCACAAGTTGCCTTGATAGGATCAGATTTAGTTCTTTGCCCAAGAATAAAAGGGAAGTTCTCACAATAGGGAGAAAACTAAAAAAAAACTATTCACAATATGACTTGTGTAGTATATTGAGTTCCTATTTATAATCTTAAGTGGTTTGTAGAAAAGTCCCACTACAAAACCCACTAAGCATTAAGTTGCAGCTACTATCTATCATAATTGTCTAGGAACTCTTAAAACACTTAAAACTGACTTGAAAACAACTAACAAGCATATGAAATGGGAGACATCAAAAGGTGCATGAAAATTACAAGAAAATAAGATAAATTACACCTAATTTAAACTAATTATTCCAACCCAATCTATTTGCAACTTGATCACTTGAATTGGGCTTCTTCATCTTTGGGTCTCAAGTGACCTCTTCATGTTGGACTTGGCTCCTATTCAAACTAAATAAGAGTGGTCCATTTTGGGAGCTCATCCTCAACTAGATTGCCCTTGCTCTTTGCTTCCATGACTAAGCCTTGCAAAGCTTCTTTTAGCCTTTTTGTTTAGCTCTAGTCATTGGTCCATCCATGCATTGTAATTGATCTTGAACTTTGTTGGCCTTAGTTAAATTCTCATCATATGCAGATCCAGCTTCTTTTGCAAATTAGAGGGATATGGCCTCTAGATTATTAGATTGGGTTGAAGCCTCTAATATAGATCACATGCCCAACTTCAAAGTCTTGAAGAAGTACTGCTTCAGAATCTTCAAAATACTCAGGAAATCCTTCGAGAAGTTGGGTGTTGAGGCTGATGATGGTGTTTTTTGGTTTTCAGCACATCTCTTTTTTGCTGATGTCAAAAGTGGGAGAAGAAAAGAGAAGGAAATCTAGTGCTAAGGAATTTAGGGGGAGCATCATGCTGAGGGGAGCTCTTTTGCATTTGTTTTCTTTTTCTTTGAACATTTGGTATTTATCTTTTTATAGCTCTAATACTATACTATGTGTTTGCTCTGATAATGTTTCCTCTTACATGCCACATAGATATATATATATATATATATATATATATATATATATATATAATATGTTTACTCTGATATATATATCTTTAGCTAATTAGATGTCCTACTGTGATGTATGCATCATAAGTCATAAGTCTTAGCATCCATTTATATATGCCCAAATTATTAGCATGCTCTAATACTTAGCTACATTAGTATCTTGTTTGTATGATTAGCTCTAATACATATCTTTCTGTTATATGCTCTAATATATATATATATCCTTTTGCACTTTGATATGTATTTCAAGATAATGTTGATAGCGCTCTCATATATACAAGCCATGTTAAACGATCTTAAAGTTTTTTTTTTTCAACGATACGCTCTGACACACAAAATATAAAGTTTCCTCATTCATATTACAAGCTCTAAAAATCGTGTTCTGACACAATTGGTGCTATGATACAATTGGAGTTAGTTCTTTTTGAGCTTTAGAAACCTCTTTCACATATGTTGATATAATTAAGATAAGGTTTCTATGAACTTTAGAAACTTCTTCTATGTGCAAAGTTCGTATTTTTCTTTGTTTTATGCACAAAATCTCACTATGTTTCAAAATCATGTTTGGATAAACATAAGCTAAATATGGATTCAAAGTCAAGTTTATATCACAAGTATTACTCACTTTTCTGAACTCTAGTATTTTCAGAAAGACAAAACGACTAAAAATCAATCTGTGCTTAATTAGAAAGCTTAAATGCCTATATATTTTCCTAAATACTTTTTAGAACACCCTGATATCTCTCAAAAAGTACTCTAAGTAACTTAAGATATCTTATGAAAAATTAAAATAGCTTTTATTTGAGTCACTTAAGGCTATGAAATGCTTTTGACTCTATATATGTATCACACCTTGAGAAAAAGATTCTTCCAAAATCATATCATATGATGTTTTGCAAGAATATTGATTATCATGCTATATATCCTATTATATTTCTTTCAATATCTCTTCAAAAGATTTACTTCAAATAGGTTTGTCATCATTAAAAAAAAGGGAGATTGTTAGCTCTAGAACCCTTCAGAAAGCAAAAATGCAAAAAATTTTGAGTGATAACACAACCAATTCAGAGAAATACTTTGAAGAAGAACTAGTGTTTTCTTGAGTTTCTTGAAGTATTAAATAGTTCCTTATGTTAGCATAACACAAGTCTTAAAGAGTAAATATTTTCATTCTATATGTGCAAACATGTTTAATCTCGTTTGAAGAGGTGAGAACTTAATGAAAGTGAAAATTATATCGTGAAATGAACATGTACATGCTTAATAGATTGAAGAAAGTCATCATATACAAGAAACCAAGGCTCAAATCTTCAGAAAGTACCATGCGACTTCAAAAAGTATGCTTCAAATGAAGGTTTCAAACCAACTCTAAAGCAAGTGTGTTCTACAACATTCAATCATCATAATCGTAATCATTTCATTATCTACAAGTTCTGATTGAAAACTGAAAGATCAAAGATTTATCAAGGAATTGATACTGCACTTTAGAAAGTTCACTTCACAGTAAAACGGTGTGTTTTGCAAGAAAAGGAGGGAAAATTTGAATTTCAAATTTAAAGTCAAACCCAGTTACAAACTGATTGACATCTTTTCTACCAACTTGGTCAACTACTCTAGTTTCTAGAAGGAAAAGTTTAGAAAGCTCGTTTAGAAAGTAAAAAGTAGTTTTTAAAGGTGAACTCAAAAACCTCTATCTCACAATGGCTTCTGCAATAGATGTGACAGTGTCAAGTTACTCCTCTAGACTGCATCTTCTAAGACATAAATAGATGATTAACACATGTCACTTGGACACCTGATCAAGGTCAATGGTCATAAATGAAGACTATTTATAACTAGAGATATTGTGCTTACTGGAGTAGAGACTTTTGCTGCATAAGAGCTAAACTACTGAAAGTTATCCTCCTCATCATTTTTGTAAAGTTTTCATTACATCTTGTAATCAGTTCCTTGTTTGTAAAAAATCTTCTTTCCAAGATCTTAGTAGATCATATGTTCTTCCTAGGAAGAATCATAAAAAGAAGTCATTCAAGTTTTCCAAGTCTATTACTATATATCTTACAAAAACTTGAGTGTAGGTTAGTTTGAGTGATAAACTTAAACACAAACCTTTGTAACCTTGATCCCTTAGTGATCATTGTGAGTTAGCTTAGAGAGGCTAGTAAAAAACTATTTGTAACATGATAGTAGTGAGATCTATTAGTCATGGGTTTAGCTTGAAGAGGCTGGCTAAAAACTACTTGGTTTTGTGATGAAAACCCAAGCTCTATGAGTTTAAGATTCAAATCTAGGAGTTGGAACTGTGATCAAATAGAATCAAAATTCCAAAAAAAAAATTAACAGAAACGCGGCAAAGTGAGATTAAAGAGAATCATACGAAGAAAATGGAAAGATAGAGCATGGATGGCGCCACAATCAGAGGATTGATAAGCCTTGGTTGAAGATCACCACAAGAGTATGGCCTCTTGATAAGATCAAAGGTTCTACCTTACTCAAGAACCTAGAGAAGGACACTCTCTTAGAGTTTCTTAATCTGACTTTTTGTATTTTTCTATATGTCCTTAAAACAGAAATGTTTACAAACTTAAATAGACAAGTTTTCTAAACTCAACTTGAAGCCATCTTGGGCTATTCTTCTAAATAAGCCCAAAACATGGGCTTATTTCTTAAAAATAAACACGAAGTAAACAAACTAAAATAAACTTCTGATGAACCATAAAACATGTAGCCCTTATCAATTTGAAATGAGTTATATTCTAGGCCTTATTCTTCTGATTGAACACAATTGATAATGGTTGTAGCTTCCAATATTTCTAAGTCTGAAATAAACCTCTTTTCAAACATGGCAGCCATCATTCCCTCTAAAGCTTCTCTTGACCTTCTTTCCTTAGCCCTAGTCATGTAACCTTGAAGTCCTTCTATTGCCTCCAAGCTTAGGTCGATTCCTTGGTCTTCATCATTCCCTCCTTCTTCAAAAGAATTCAACCTCGAATTGGAGTCTTCATCACCTAAATTAAAAGGAGATAAGTCACTAACATTAAAAGTAGTGCTAACTCCATATTCACCTGGTAAGTCCACTCTGTAGGCATTGTCTCCAATCCTTTCCAGAATTTTGAAGGGTCCATCTCCCCTTTGTTGTAGCTTAGATTTCCTTTTTGTAGGAAACCTTTCTTTCCAAAAATGAACTCAAATCATATCTCCAGGTTCAAATTTCACCTTTTTCTTCCTTTGTTGGCATATTTGGCATATTGCTCAACTTTTTTCTCAACCTGTGCTTTCACTTTTTTCATGCAATTTCTTGACAAATTCAGCTTTGGTTTTACCATCCTTATGCACTAATGATGAAATTGTTAGGCAAAGGCAGTAAATCAAGAGGAGTTAGGGGATTAAATCCATAAGCAACCACCTCAAATGGTGAATACAATGTTATAGAATACAAATTTCTGTCATATGCAAACTCAATATATGGCAAGTATTCCTCCCAAGATTTAAGATTCTTTTTAATCATTGCTCTAAGAAGAGTAGTGAAGGTTCGATTTACTACCTCAGTTTGCCCATTAGTTTGTGGATGGCAAGTGGTGGAGAAAATAAGCTTGGTTTCAAGTTCATGCCATAGAGTTCTCCAACAGTGACTAAAAAACTGAGTCTCTATCTAAAACTATACTCCTTGCCAGTCCATGCAATCTCACAATCTCTTTAAATAACAGATTAGCAACAAAAGTAGCATCATCCACCTTCCTACAAGAAATAAAATGAGTCATTTTAGAAAACCTGTCAACAACCACAAAAATGGAATCCTTACTAGTCTTCGTTCTTGGCAAGTCTATAATAAAGTCCATAAACATCAACCCAAGGGTACTCCAAAACAGGTAATGGAGTGTAAAGACCATGAGGATTTACCTTGGATTTGGTTTTCCTGCAAACAACACAACATTGGCAGAATTGATGCATCTGATGCTTCATATTAGGCCAAAAGAAATGGTCATGCAAAACATTCAAAGTTTTAAGTACACCAAAGTAATCCATTAGTCCTTCCTCATAGGCCTCTTTCACAAGTAAGTCACGAATGGAACTTTTGGGTACACACAATCTGTTTTCTTTAAACAAATACCCTTCGTGCTTGTAGAAACCCTTATGTGCTTCTTTTTCACACAATGCACACAAATAAGCAAAATCTTCATCATGCACATAAAGTTCTATTACAAGCTCAAATCCCAACAATTTGACATCAAGCATAGAAAGTAAATTGTGCCTTCTAGACAAGGCATCAGCCATAACATTCAATTTTCCTTTCTTATGCTTTATGACATATGGAAACTGTTCTAAAAACTCAACCCATTTAGAATGCCTCTTATTTAATTTTCCCTGACCCTTGAGGTATTTCAATGATTCATGGTCACTATGTATCACAAACTCTTTTAGAAGGTAATGCTGCCAAGTTTGAAGTGCCCTAATCAAAGCATACAATTATTTATCATAAGTAGGATACTTCAAACAAGCACCATTAAGCTTTTCACTAAAGTAAGCTATAGGGTGTCCTTCTTGCATTAGAACAACCCCTATCCTTACATTAGATGCATCATACTCCAATTCAAAGGATTTTGAAAAATTAGGGAGTAACAATATTGGTGCATGCCTAAGCTTATCCTTCAAAGAGTCAAATGTGTAACACCCCGATTTCTCTGTCCGAGGGAAATGACCAAAATGCCCCTGAGGTCATTTCTTGACCCGAACTCAAGGGTAACCAACTCGGTCGTCCTCGAAGGGTCAACTCAATGTTTGAAGGGGATTGAATGGCCTTTGAATGCTTTCGGAAGCGAAAATTTCGTTTTCCGCAGTTTCGGGTCAAAATGACCAAAATACCCCTATAGCGTTTCTACGCGGGTAAAGGTGCCGTTTGAGCCTGGAACTTTCCCCAGAGGTTTAAAAACATGTTTTCATGTGTCTAGAGGTCTCTGTTCAAGTCCCGGTGGTCCCGGGCAGTTTTAGTGCAAAATTACGGTTTTGCCCCTAGAATAGTGTTTTTGAGCTTAATGACGTAATTAAGCAAACCTAAGCAATATTAGGCTCTAAACGAAGATTAATTTATTTCCCTAATTAATCTAGAGTCAAAATAATTTATTAAAGTTAATTAGAACCTAAAATTGCTTAGATTAAACTTAAATCCCTTTTTAGAACTCAAGACTCCTAGTTTTGGAATCTTGAATAGTGTTTTCTCTTTCCAATTCCTTAAATCAAGGAAATGTGTCTAGAGTTGTTTAGACTCTAAATTGAGGATTTAACTCACTAATGGTGCAAGACCACTCCTTAATTATGTCTAGACCACCTTAATTACCCATTTACCTTACCTAAACACTTTCTTACAAATTCCTAATCTTAAGCATAATCAAAGATACACCTAAACACAACTCTAAACCACAATTAAAATGCAAAGAAACCTCCCCCATGGGCTGATGCATATTCGGCCATCTCTCTCCAATTACCACACATATTAAATTGTTTTCTCACTCAAAGAACCATGCTTGAGCCATACCTCACCATGCTTTGAACCATACCTCACCATACCTCAAGAACACATTATCTCACCTCATGGAACTCATGGAAAGCCTCCAATCTGCACCCTCATGGCCGAAACCTCTTCACCCATGAGCTCCCTCCATTTGTTTCATTTCTCTATAAATAGAATGTCTTGAGGAGCTTGCACCACTTTTAGATCATTTGCTAAGTTTAGGAACTCTCAAAGATTTTCTTTTTCTCTCAAAGTTCTAGTGTTCTTCAAGTTCTTCAAACTCTTCAAGTTCTTCATCTTCTTCATCTTCTTCTTCCATCTTCAAGTTCATCACATCAAGTAGGGATTTTCTTTCATGTATTCTTTTCTTTAAAGTTCTTGTTTCAAGCTTGAAGTTCATAGTCTCTCTTGTTTCTCTTTAGAACTTCATTTCCACTCCTTTTTCCTCTTTATGTTTCGGCCATAGGCCTTGGAGAACAAAGGAATGAGAGCTTGATGATGAGAGTTTCATGATGATGTTCATCACTTGAAACAAACTCTAGAGCTTGATCTTTGTTCTTGAGCAAATATGTTTTTAGTTTTTCTTTTCTTGAACTCTTAAGAACTTTAGCTTTGATGATGTTTTTAAATGGCCCTATGAACTCAATGATGAGGACTCATGATGTTGGTGCTAATATATCACCAAGATCATGAACTCTAGAGTTTTAAAATGTTCCTTTTTCTTCTTGAAGATTTCGGCCATTTCCTTAAATTTTCTAAGCTTCATGGTTTGATTTCCTAAAAATATTATGTTAAGTTTTAAAGAACTCTAAGCTTGACTTTACCTTGTTTGGATGAGTTTGGGTTATGGTTTAAATTCCTTTAAAGTCTTGTTAAGAGCTCTAGAGAGATAAAATGAACTTGCATAATTTATCTTATGCTTGCATTCATATTTACATTCTTGCTATACATCTTTATCTCCTAGCTATCACCTAAGAATATAAAGATTAAAATGAAACTTGTATCATCACTTAACTTAATTCTCGAAGCCTTTCTATTTCGGCCTTAAAGTCGATTGTTGTTGGGCCTAGAGCACTAAAATAAATAATTGAACTTGCATTACCACCTAATTAATTTCTCGAATGCCTATCTATTTCGGCCTTAAAGCCGATTGTTGTTGGGCCAAGAGCACTAAAATAAAGAATTGAACCATGCATATTTACCTTTAAGCTTGCACGTTTAAGTTTATGCCTTGCATATTTACTTTCAAGCTTGCACGTTTAAGTTATGCCTTGCATATTTAATTTTAAGTCATCACTTTACTTTGTAAGCAAGATTAAGAACGAAAAGCATGAGCACGTTTAGTTTATGTCATAACTTAAGAACCTAGAGCTCAAAGACTTGCCCATTTCATCCCAAGATAAAGTTATATGTGAATGTATTCCTTGAATGCATAATTTCGGCCAAGTAGTGATGATGGGCTTGCAATGAGTTTTCATCTAGCTACTAGGACCAATAGTCTATGTTTTAAGTTTTCCTTAAAGCTTTACAATCTTTATAAGGTTATGTCATCACAAGTTGTGATTTTATTATCTTTTAGGGGATGGAATATGTTTTGGTCAGTGACCTAAGGCTTCTCTTAGCCTTTTGATGAATTGAAGTGTTTTGCAAAGAGTTTTAGAAGTTCTAGATTGATTCCAAGAGAAACTAGCTAACTTATGTACCTAGAAATGTCAATTTAACTCTCTCATTTAAGTTAAATGTTTTCGGTTCTGATGTGATGAGTGTGATGCTGTATGATGATGTTTTGATGTGTTGGAATGTGTGAAAATATCATATGATGATGTAGAAGCGATCCTATGCATGATAGGTAAGAAACTAGCTAGCTAGAAATATCGTAAAGCTAGAATTTAACATAGTTTTGACCTATTTGTTTATGGAATTAATCCAAACTGTTTTAATGAGAACATAATCAGATTTAGATTGTTTAGACATGAAAAACTTGGTATCATTTGAGTTAGAATTGAATTCTAGCACCTATGGGGAAACTAGTAACTAGAAAACCGTAAAAATGCAAATGTAGAACTCTTAGAACATTTAATTTTCTGGATTCTGTCCAGCACCCTTACAACATGGTAAACATGATTAATAATTAGTCCTTAAGCATAGGAATGCCTCATAATTGATTTAGATTTAATATATAGCGCGTTCGGCGAAAACGGAACCAAGAAAGGGTCTAAAACGTAAGTTCTAGAACCCCGTATTCACATGTTAAGATTTCCACCCTATGCTATTCAGATTTAAAAGTAAAATGAGAGGATTATGAATGATGTTTAATTATGAGCCTTAGGTGCTTAAAATATGAACGATGGATGTAGAGAACTATATCTCAAGATTAAGACCCGTAAGGGTCAAAGCATAAGCTACCGTAAGGGTAAGCATTTGGATGTTTTATGATGATGCATGAAGTATGCTAATGATGATGATGTTATTCATATGAGGAATTTATGAGATTATATGTTAATGTGGCATAAAGCAAATTTGGATGGAAATTCGGTGTAATGATCAAGTTGTACTTGAATTTCCAACAAATTTGGGGACTTAAAGAGATTTTGAAAATTAAGGTACTAAGATGGGTTCTAGGATGACACCGGTTCGGCCGAGCACCTCCATAGAACTCATGTGATATCGGTACCATTTTATACTCTTAGGTGACACCGGTTCGGCCGAGCACCCCTAAGAGTTTTGCCCCCTAACCCGTACTCAGATAGTCGGGATTTATGATACGCTTATCGTTAAGTGGTAAGTAAGAACTAGTGACGACTAGTTAAGGTATGAACTCATAACCTAGATATGTGACACGTTCTGGGTGACACCGGTTCGGCCGAGCACCCCCAGTTCGATTGTCTTTTAGGGTGGCCCATGAGGAAGAGAAGTTTCATGATTATGATTATGTCACTAAGTTTTGTCCCATATGAATGTTACTATTGCCACTTTATGCCACCAAGAATGATGATGCTTGATGCTATGTTCTATGTATGTGCATTAGGTAGTGCCATGCATGCATTTTCTATTATGTTGCATTCATGACATTAAGACCATCCTAAAATGAATGGACCTTGGCTAAAATACATTTTAAAGTTTAAAATGAACTTAATACATGCTCAGTCACTTTGTATAAATAAACCCAAGGTTCCTGAGGACGTAGATGATGACACCTAGGTAGTAGGAGGCCCTACTGAGATTCTTTAGCAAGATTCTCACTCCCTCTACCTCTTTCTTTCCGTCACGTCTTCAAATGGCGACGTTCGTGGTGTTCGTGGACACGCCGACATGGGAGGTGCACCATGACCCGGACCACGGGTCATTCCATTTTGTGGGTCGATGCACGGTTAGAGTATTCATGTTTATGGGTCGACCCTTCACTCCCCCTGTACATTCCCATCGTTTCTCCCCCGTCTCACCTTTTGGCGATGACCTGGTGTTCGAGCGCGCACGTCCGCTAGAGGAGAGGCTTCGCCGTACCCCATCATCCACGTCCGCCGCTCGAGACTACCCCTCAAGATGTGCCCTGCTGTTCGCCATCTTTTTCGGAGACGGATCCTTCCGAGGATTCGGCAACCCAGGCACCCTCCGAGGGATCTTCCCCCACTATACCCATGGACCTTGGGGAAGGTAGTGAGCCTTCCGTGACTCAGCCGAGGCTTGCACGACGACCGGAGATGAGGCCACGCCGTGGAGGTCACTTCCGAGCCCCATCCCGTTTATTCACGCCGGAGGAGCTTGCTCAGTTTCCTGGTTACTTGCCACGCTCGAGGGATAGTTGCTAGTAGGAGGCTGTAGATGCCCGAGATAGAGCACACACCACTTAGATGGGGATAAACCTTCTTTTGTTTAGAGGTTATCCTATTAGGTGCACTCGGGTATGGGAGTAGATTATGTTCATGTTTTATATTGTATTTTCTTTTATGCATTTCCCCTGTACTAAACTAAGTCCCACATTTATAAGTGGGCAAATTATATATATATGAAATGATATTCAGTGATGTTCATGTTGTGCCTCATGTTATGATGTTGTGAGATAATTGTTTTACCATACATGGTTTACCGCTTATCGCATCACGCGGCTCTCACTTTGTTTTTCAAAAAAAAATTACCCGTATTTTCCGCTAAGTAATTCAAAGATAAATGAGAACTATGAAGTAACAGACTAACGATTAACCTAAATATGTTCTAGAGTATTGGGTTAAAAATTAGGATGTTACAAAATGCATCCTATTGTTCCTTTCCCGGTTTGAATCCCACGTTTTTCTTAATAATCTCATTCAAAGGTGAAGTTATGGTACTGAAATCTCTCACAAACCTGCTATAAAAGCTCGCTAACCCACTCCTCACTTCACTTACTATTTTTGGAGTAGGCCAATCTTGGATTGCTTTTATTTTTTCCTTGTCTACATGTACACTTTCGGAGTTAATCACAAAACTAAGAAAAACTATATGATCTTTACAAAATGTACATTTCTCAATGTTAGTATACAATTGTTCATGCCTTAAGACTTCTAACACACCTCAAATGCATGACATGCTCATCAAAAGATTTGCTATATGTAACGCCCCGATTTTCGCTAAACTTTCATAATGACCAAATTGCCCCTGAGGTCATTTTTACCCGAAACACGGGGACGGCCGGCTTTGGCCATCCTCATAGGGTTCATATGTTATATGAAGGGGATTGTATGAGCATGAGTGCCTAACAAAGCGGGAAAACCTCATTTCTGAGATTTCGCGTAGAATGACCAAAATACCCAATGCAATGAATTAAGGCAGTATTAAGTTCCATTTTGACCCGGACTTTGTTCTGAGGTTCAAAACCATGATTTTAAGGCATAAACTATGTTGGTTTAAGTCCCGGAGATCCCGGGCAACTTTTGGTAAAAATTACGGTTTTGGCCCTGCAGATATTGCATTTTCGACTTAATGAGCCGTTTAACTCCAAACCTAAGCAATATTAGGCTCTAATTAAAGGTTAATTAATTTCCATAATTAATCTAGAGCCAAAACCATCATTTAGAATTAATTGGAACCTAAAATTGCTTAGGGAAAATTCAAATCTCATCATAGTCTTATTCTTTAAAAAGGAAAAAGAATATGTGAATAGTGTCGAATAGTGTTTCCACTATTCACATCAACTTTTCTTTTTGAGACAAGTTGTCACACTCACATCACTAGTCCTAGAGGTGTTGACTCTCTAATCCTTCTAGACCACCTCTAAACCTAGGGATTTATGGTTTTAATTAACCTATTAGTGCACCTAAGTACCTACTTAGCAATTTTTAATCCTAAGCCTAATCTATGTCACACCAAAACACACTTCTAGAACATGGTTTAAGGAGATATTTCTCCTCCCCAAGGCTGCCAAGAATGGCACCATTTTCTCTAGAAATCATCAAAAAAATTAGTCTATGTGTTCAAGCTATCTTGTGACATGTGTCTTGAACACTTTCAATCAATGATCAACTTTCAAGAAAAATTGTCACTCAAGACTCAAAGAATATTTTATATGGTCAATCAAGGCTTTCAATTCATTTCTAAAATGAAAATAATTATGTCTTTCAAACTCAAAAGAATGATTTGTTTTTGTGGTCATTCAAGCTTTCTATCAAACTTTTTCAAGACAACATATCTTACAACACATTACCTATGCCTTGGAATTTAAGTCTAGAAAATTTTCTCTTCTTTTTGGGCATGAGAAGCATGGTTTCTCTTCAGATTTTGCAGCCCAAAATTTTAAGTTTTTATGCATTTTTAAAGGTTGGAAAATAAGGTACATTCTAGCCATACTTTAGGACATGCATAGCTAGACTTTTCACCATGCTTTGAATGACTTTACACCATGCTTTGAACAAGATTTTTCCTCCCTCATGTGGCTGAAAAGGTGGCGAAATTCTCCCCCCAAAAGGCCTCCAATATTCAATTCATTTCACTTCTCTATAAATAGGTAGCTTAGGGAACTTGAAGCACCTTTGTTCATTTCACTAAAGCTTTGAGTTAGAGCACTTTGAGTTCCTTTCTCTCAAGTTCAAGAGCTCATCCTCTCCAACCTCTTCATCTTCTTCACTTCCTCTCAAATCTCAAACTCTAAGGTAGGGAGCTCTTTAAGAATGCTTTCTTTTACTTTCATGATCAATGTTTATCTTGTTTGAAAGTTGTGTTGTTAGCAAGTTTTTCTCTCAAACATTTTCGGTTTCTTCTTTTCTCTTCCCTTTCATTTTCGGCCTTAAGGCCATGGTAGTGAGAGCTTGATGATGAGTGCTCTCAAAGATGAAACCATGAGTTCATCTTAAAGTGAGGCCTCTAAAGCTTGAACCTTTCTTAAGAAAAAGTTCCATCCTTTCTCCTTTTTCTTTCATTTTCGGCCTCTAGACCAAAATGAGGAGAGCTTGATGATGAGTGCTCTTTTGAGATGACCATGTGTTCATCCTAACATGAGACCTCTAAAGCTTGAGTTTTGTTTGAGAAAAGTTTCATCTTTTTCATGTCTTGGTTAAGACAAGGCTATGTTTTTCATGAAAACTCTTTTTGAGCTTTTGTTCCTTGATGTTTTCGGCCATGAAGGCTTAAAGAGCTTGGAAAAATGGTAGCTTTGTAATGAGCACTTCATGTTGGCCTTTGTCACATGATCAAACTCTAAAGTTTGAGTTTTTCCAAGAAAGGTTTCTCTTTTCAAGTCTTGGTCAAAGAATGAGTTATGTTTCTTTGATGCCTTGAAACTTTCCTTTTCTTTTTGTTAGTTTTCGCCATGAAGGCCTCTTGGACTTGAAATATGAGGAGCTTGATGATGAGAGTTGTGTGATGATGTTTGTCACATGAACAACCTCTAAAGCTTGAGTTTTCTAAAAACAAGTTTATTATTTTCAAGTTTTGCTCAAGACATAGTTATGTTTCTCTTGGATCTTTGAAAACCCCATTTCTTTCCCTTGAGTATTCGGCCATGAAAGGCTTTGGGACTTAGAAAAATGGTAGCTTGATGATGAGGGCTTCATGTTGATGTATGTCACATGAACAAAGCTCTAGAGCATAGACTTGGTCCCTAGGCCAAGCATATTTCGGTTACTTTCTTCCATGTTGGTCATGAGTTTAGTTTTCTTTTCTTGTGAGGATGAGTTATGGGTTGAAACCTTGTTTTCCTTAAAGTCTTGCAAGAGCTCTAAACAAGATATAAAAGAAGTTGCATCCACGTTTACGTTTATGCTTCGCATTAGCACGTTTATTTCCTATGCCATCACTAAGACCCAAGATAATGAATGAACTTGCACAATGCACGTTTATGTTTCAAGCTTTGCATCTCATTTTATGTTTCAAGTCATCACTAAACTCTAAGAATAAGAATGAAGATGCATTTCATCTTTACTTTGTGCTATCACTTTATTTTCTAAAGGACGATAAAATGAAATGCATAGCACGTTTATTTTATGTCATCACTTGAAACTTTAGAGCTCAAAGACTTGCCCATTTCATCTTAAGAAAAGAATTAAATCAAGGAGGTATCTCCTTGAACATCATTCGGCCATGTGGTGTAAATGGCTCTAGGATGAGTTTCATTTAACTACAAGGGCCCATAATGCATGTCTTAGAATTTTTCTAAGCTTTGATGCACTTAACCAAGGTTTTAAACATGTTTTTAAGTTTTAAATCCTTGCCAAGAGCAAGCCGAAATGGCTGCTGCCCTTGGTGTTCCATGATGAGTTTTGGCAAAATAAACTTTGATCTTACATAGTCTTGAAGTCCCAAAAAGGTTCCAAGAGAAACTAGCAAGTTATATGGTTGAAAGAAAGGTTTTTCTCATGATTTTATGCCTTAAGGATTTCGGTTCTGCCTTAGTAAATTCCAGCACCTTAAATTCTGTTTTGGGTGGTCTAAATATGTTGTAATACCTTGCCAAGTATGTGATAATTGTTCTAGACTCTTTAAAGCATTATTAGTGACTTTGTTTGCTTAATATGTGAATTCTAGAACTATAAAGAATGGCAAAATGAGTTTCTGCCCAGCCTTGATAAAATATTTAGAATCACATTAGATTATGTCTAGATGTGTGGGAGCAACTCATAATTGGCTTAGGTATTAATTATTGCACCATAGAAAAAGTCGGATGCGAGAAAGGGCTTAAAACGCATTTTCTAGAACACGTAATTCATCAAATATGAACAACTACATAAAGCTGTCCAACCATAATTAATTAGGCTTTAGAACCTAAAGGATTATGGTAATGAGGTTAATCAATCCCATAAATATACTAGAAAGTAATGGGAAAGTTTGAGGTTACCCGATTTAGCCATTTTTACCTTAAGGGATGATTATGCGCCTCTAAGTTTGATGATGAATTGATGTGTTAGCTCATGACGTGTATGGTGCCATGTTAACTATTATCCCTATGTGATAGCGTGTACTAACATGTTATTATTATTCTTTAAAAAGGACTTAAAGATGCCGAGGTAGTAATTATGTGTTATGCATTAATTATGTGGCATCTTAAAGAAACATGTTAAACTTAGGATGACTTAGAACATCAGAATGCAATCCTTTGAAACCACCGAATTAAGGGTGGGGACAATGTGATTCTAGCCCCTAAACCCGCACTTAAAGTCGGGGAGTTGACTTATCCAAATGGATAAAGTCTAGATGCTAGTGACGACTAGCGTGGTATGAGCTCATAACCTAGAGATTTCTCAAAAGGGAGAAATATTAGGGCGGCCCAGTTAAGTAAAGGTTCTTATGTCACCTAAGTAACCTAGTTATATGATTTATGTTTCATGTACCAGTTATATGATTTATGTTTCATGTACTAGTTATATGATTTATGTTTCATGTACCAGTTATATGATTTATATTCCATGTACCAGTTATATGATTTATGTTCCATGTACCAGTTATATGATTTATGTTCTACGTACCAAGATACATGATTTATGTCTATGATTTTAGTATATAGCCTATGTAACACAAGTGCCATGTTAAAAAGAACGGATTCTCGGAAAGTGAGATTTTTTGGAAAACTCATAATTGAACCTATGTATGTCCATTATTTTATAAATAACCCGAGATTCCTGGAGACGTATATGATGACACCTAGGATAGAAGGAAAACCCTACTGAGTTTCTTTAGTAAGAATCTCACTCCCTCTATCTTTTCCTTTCCATTACGTCTTCAGAGCGAGATGGCGACCTTCGTCCTATTCATTGACACGCCACGGTGGGAGATCCACCATGACCCGGAGCATGGGTCATTTCATTTTGAGGGCCGGTGTACTGTGCGCATCTTCATGTTTTTAGGACGGCCATTCGCACACCCCTTGTACAGTTATCGCTTCTCCCCAGCATCCCCTATGGTGACCCCGCGATCTTTGAGCATGCACGGCCATGACATGAGAGGAACCTGCGGACCCACTCTGCCGGTTCAGCGGACGCGCGCAAAGACGTGCCATCATCGCAAAGACTCAGAGGAGGACCCTTCAGAGGATTCCCCATGGACCATGAGGGCTCTGCCCCCACTCCGCCTCGGCGACAGATAGGCAGCGAGGAGACAGTCACTCAGCGTCGGAGGGCTTCAGTGCCCGGACCACGACCCCGACGTGGACGACACGCTCGATCCACAGGGCATGCCTGCACCTGCCGAGCTTCGGCCGTGGATTGGCTACGTTCCTCCGTACCCGTGAGTCTGCTATGGAGATTGGAGGGTAGTCCTTAGTGCACACACGTCACATAGTATGGATGATACCTCTTTTGTGTTGAGGTTATCCACCTTAGGTTGCACATGGGTAGGGATGCTTCTTTCCAGTTCTTTTCCATGTATTCTGTTTTTCTGCCGTATTCATGTCACTATGTACTTGAAGAGTCCTGCCCCGTAGGGTAGGCATATTTTATCTATGAGGTATTTCAGTTATGATTGATGTTATGTTCGATGTTATGGTTTGGAGCCATTCGTATGTTATCGTTCCGTATACTATGATACTGACTCGTAAAGTTACGCGCGGCTTCTATTTTAAGTAACGATTTCAAAAAAAAAAAGTTGGCTCGTATTTTCGTTAAGTCTATTTTCTCAAGAAGATGAACCATGCCAGTAAGTAACGACTAATATTTGGCCTAAGTACGTACTAGTAGTATTGGGTTGAATATTAGGGTGTTACACTATAAATTAAAATATCATCAAAATAAACAAAACATATTTTCCCAAAAAATTCCTAAGCACATGATTCATCAAACGCATGAAAGTGCTAGGTACATTTGTCAATCTAAAAGGCATAACCAACTATTCATAAAGACCATACTTAGTCTTAAAGGCAGTTTTCCATTCATCACCCTCACTTATCCTTATTTGATGATATCCACTTTTAAGATCAATTTTTGAAAAACAAAATGCACCAAACAATTCATCAAGCAAGTCATCTAAATGAGGAATGAGATGTCTATACTTTACAGTGATATTGTTGATGGCAAGATAATCAGTACACATCCTCCAGCTCCTATCCTTTTTTCGCACAAGAATGACCGGCATAGCGCATGGACTAAGACTTTCTTTTACCCACCCTTTCTCTATCAAACCTTCAACCTGTTTTTGGATTTCTTGAGTCTCTTGTGGGTTAGTCCTGTATGCTAGTCTATTTGGTAATGTTGCCCCTGGAATAAGGTTAATTTGATGCTCAATCCCTCTAAGAGAAGGTAGACTGTGAGGAACATCCATAGGAAATACATCAACAAATTCTTGTACAAGAGAAGAAATAGCTCTAAGTAAAGAGTCAAGCAATAGAGGGTCAATTAACTTGTGAGTCACACGTTCCTTGGCTAAAAAGCAAGTGCATGGGCCTAGAGGCCAACAAAGCTTTCCTCACTTCTTTTTCCCTCATAAACAAATTTTCTCTTTTTTCTTCACATCTATTTTCACCAATTTAAGTGTCACTTCTTTTTTACTCAATTTAAGTGTCCTCACTTCTCCCTCTTTCTTTTGAGTTTTGCCCTCAAACTCTCTCTCTCTCTCTCTCTCTTTTTTGTTATCACTCATTGAATCACTCTTAGCATTTTTATTCTTGACATTTTTCCCTTCTCATTTTTTCTCTCTTGTTTTCTTCTCATTTGCATAGCCACCTAATCAGCACAAACTTGACTAGGAGTCATGGGCACTAAAGTTATTTTGCTACCCATATGTAAAATGAAAGCTTATTTGTGTAATGATCATGATGGGTTTTCTTATCAAACTGCTAAGGTCTTCCTAAGAGAATGTGTCCTACCTCCATGGGAATTACATCAACGACACCTCATCTTCATATTTGCCAATAGCAAAGGGAATTACAACTTGCTTCTTGACCACCAATTCTCCTTTATCGCTAAGGCATTGAAGCTTGTATGGCTTTGGATGAGTAGTAGTAGCAAGATTGAATTTCTCCACAATTCTTGTGCTAGTAATATTAGCACAACCTCCTCCATCAATAATCAAAGAACAAATTTTGCCCTTTACAAAGCACTTTGAGTGAAAAATGTTTTCTCTTTGTGGATCATCATTTTCTTTCACTAAACTTCCCATGAGTCTACGCACCATGAGTAGGTCACCTTTTTGGTAGTAGATTTCAGTTTCAGTTTCTTCCTCATTTGATGATGATGATAAGGATGAACTCTCACTTGTAACTTCACCATTCTCCAGCAAGATCATAGTTTTCTTATTTGGACATTGTGAAGCAATATGTTCTTTTCCAAGACACTTGATGCTACTTTGCTTATGAGAAGAATCAGAAGCATTAGTAGGATTGAAGGTAGACTTAGAGGATGATTTACCAGCTTGAGTACCTTCCTTGGATGAGGATCCTTCATTCTTCACACCTTCCTTCCATTCTCTAGGAATTGTAGGAAGTGCTGATTCTCTTCAAAATCCCTTTTCTTTTGAGTTGTGACCTCCACTTTGATGGCTTGGTGAACCAACTCTTCAATCTCCACATAATGATAAAGCTCTACAATGTCACGGATATCATGGTTCAAACCATTCAAAAAATGTGCAAGAGTTGCTTCCCTCTCCTCATTCACATTTGCTTTTATCATAGCAACTTCCATCTCTTTATAATCCTCATCAATACTTCTTGTTCCTTGCTTGGCATGAAGATCTCTAGTATTATATGTAGGAACAAATCTCCTTCTCATCAACCTCTTCATTTCCTACGATGTAACTACTGGTTGTTCGTCAAACCTCCTTCTCTCCTTTTGGAGTTGATCCCACCATACCAAAGCATAGTCATGAAACTCCAGAGAAGCCACCTTAATTTTCTTTTCTTCGCTATAATTGTTGTATGCAAACAATTATTCAATCTTTAACTCCCACACCAAGTAAGCCTCAACATCATTTTGCCCATGAAAAGTAGGAACTTTTATTTTTACTCCATTGATTCTCTTATTTCCTCTTTCCCTCCTTTCATGGTTTCTCCTTCTTTTATCTCTTGTATGATGCCTTTTTTATCTCCTATTAAATTCTTCCTCATCGTAAGAAGATGCACCATGGCTAGTGCCCCCATGGATAGATCTTTTCTCCCTGTTTTCCAATCTCTCATGTATTGCCCTTATCTCTTCATTCTACCTCTAAAACATTCTCTCAAATCTTTGTGCTATTCCCTCCACTTGTAGCCTAAGTGTCAATGTTCTGGGTGAAGGCGGAGTTGGTGAACTTTCATTATCTGCCATAACTGCAAAACAGTAAGGATTAGTTAAATAAGAAAGAAAAATGACCTCTCCACTCGCTTAGTGTTTCACTCAATTGATGCTGTCACTCATGTTTTACTCAATATTGGCTTTTGTGCAATGATTACTCTCTTGCCTTTTTCCTCTCAAGTTCCCTCAATGGTTCTTAAGGAAGTCAAAATCTAATCTTTCAATCAACTACAACCAAGCAACAATCAATCAACATGTTTATCAGGGAATAACAGCAGAGTTACAATCAACAAGGTGATCCAAAAATACCACTAGACAGGAAACAAAAAGACAAACTATTGAAACCAAACAGAGATGATGAAGCACCAACAAATAGGAAACAGAAAGAGAAACTACTATAACCAACACAAAGATGATGAAGCCACTCTCTATTTATCTTTTTTTTTTTTGGTTTTTTGTTTCTGTCTTTTTTTTTTTAACTTTCACACAATCAGTCTTCTTCTTTTCTTTTGTATTTTTTTCACATTTTTTTTTACAAATAGAATATGAACTGACTTGAATAGAAATGCAACCAGAACAGAAATATTTCAACTGTGGAGATATAGCATTAAAACAAGTCCAGCAATAAGGATTGAAGTGAAATTCAATGAACCAAAAGCATACAGCACTTAGATCACTTTGCAAACTCAGGAATTCAAATAGTTTCATTCCAACACCAATAAGCTCTGAGATACCAATTGATGAAAACTCAAGCTCTATCAGTTTAAGATTCAAATCTAAGAGTTGGAACTAGGATCAAATAGAATCAGAATTCCAAAAAAAAAAAAAACAAAAATTAACAGAAACCTGGTAAAGTGAGATTAAAACAAGTCCAGCAATAAGGATTGAAGTGAAATTCAATGAACCAAAAGCATACAGCACTTAGATCACTTTGCAAACTCAGGAATTCAAATAGTTTCATTCCAACACCAATAAGCTCTGAGATACCAATTGATGAAAACTCAAGCTCTATCAGTTTAAGATTCAAATCTAAGAGTTGGAACTAGGATCAAATAGAATCAGAATTCCAAAAAAAAAAAAACAAAAATTAACAGAAACCTGGTAAAGTGAGATTAAAGAGAATCATAAGAAGAAGATGGAAAGATAGAGGAAGGATGGTGGCATAATCAGAGGATTGATAAGCTTGGTTGAAGATCACCACAAGAGTATGACCTCTTGATAAGATCAAAGGTTCTGGCTCACTCAAGAACCTAGAGAAGAACACTCTCTTAGAGTTTCTTAATCTGACTTTGTATTTTTCTATATGTCCTTAAAATAAAAATGTTTACAAACTTAAATAGACAAGTTTTCTAAACTCAACTTGAAGCCATCTTGGGCTGTTCTTCTAACTAAGCCCAAAACATGGGCTTATTTCTCAAAAATCAACACTAAGTAAGTAAACTAAAATAAACTTCTGATGAACCATAAAACATGTGGCCCTTATTCAGTTTGAAATGAGTTACATTCTAGGCCTTATTCTTCCAATTGAACACAATTGACAGTGGTTGCAGCTTCCAATATTTCTAAGTCTGAAATAGACCTCTTTTCAAACATGGTAGCCATCATTTTCTCTAAAGCTTCTCTTGACCTTCTCTCCTTAGCCCTAGTCAGTAACCTTGAAGTCCTTCCATTGCCTCCAAGCTTAGGTCGACAGTTCCTTGGTCTTCATCATTTTGACAACAAAGTGTACTTGCTATTCACAGTTTTGCTTGGAGAGGCTAGTCAAAGACTACTAGGTTGGTGACAGTAGAGTTAGCTACTGGTCACAGGTAAGTGGTTGGGAAGGCTACTGCAAGGATTATCCAACCTTCTCTAGTTTGAGAAAGATTTTTAGTGGAACTCAATAGTTATTGAGAACTAGATGTAGGTAGGTTAACCGAACCAGCATAAAAACATATGTGCAATATCTTCTTATCCCTTAACTCCTTTATATTCACTTTGTTGTGTCTATCATATTGTGTTTTCTGAATATCTTATACTCACTTTTATCATATTTGTAGTAGTTTAGAAACTAGGTTTCTAAAGTAACTAATGTTGTTTTCATTGCACTACAAGTTAAATACTTAATATATTTTTTTTAGAGTTTTTCAAAAACCAAAGAAAGAAAGAAAGAAAGACGAAGCATGACTCAACCCCCTTCTTATGTGCTTTTTCTACCTACAGTTTCAACCACTAGACCACTTGAGCTTTTACACATGAATCTTTTTAAACCAACCAAGACAGCAAGTCTTGTTGGGAAAAGATATTGCCTTGTCATAGTGGATGATTTCTCTAGATTTACATGGGGTATTTTTCTAACTCCTAAGGATGAGGTGGTTTAAAGATTCAAAGTTTTTATAAAACCAATTTGTATTGAAAAAGACTCTCAAATTATCTCTATAAGATTAGGTCATGGAGGAGAATTTGAAAATCATGTTTTTGAAGAGTTTTGTGAAAAACATGGCATCTCATGAGTTTCTGCACCTAGAACTCCCTAACAAAATGGGGTTACGAAATGGAAAAATAGAAGCTTGCAAGAGAAGGCCAGAACCATGCTTTTAAAAGGTGGGTTATCCACAAGTTTATGGGCAAAGGCTGGAAACACCTCATGATATATTCAAAGGCCAATCCTCAAGAAAACTCCTTGTGCGCTATGGAAAGGTAGAAAACCTAACATATCATACTTCCATATATTTGGGTCATCTTGCTTTATTCTTAACACCAAGGACAAACTCGAAAATTTTGATTCTAAATCTAAGGACGAAATTTTATTAGTATACTCTTCAGTCTCAAAAGCTTATGGGATATATAATAAGAGAACATTATGTGTTGAAAAGACCATCCACATCAAATTTAAAGAGCTTAAGAAGGACTTTGCTAATGAACTAGATGAACTAGAAAAGAATCTCGAAAAGCAGAATCTCAAAGAATCCTCAAAAAGCAAGCAAAAGAAAGCATAGTCTTTAGAAAGTAAGCTCCAGAATATAGTTAGTTCGGAAAGCTTACTCAAATCTCTAAAGCCCTTAGAAAGTGATATTTTTTAGTATGAAGATGAATAATTTGAAGATGAAAAAGAAATTAAAGAACATTAAGGCTATAGAAACTACAAAGATGTTTCTGATTTAAGAATAATTTTTCAGAACAAAGTTCTAGTAGACATTTCTAAAGATGTGAGAACTAGATCATCCTCCCTCATAAATGGGTCCAATTGTGCTTTCGTTTCCACCATCGAGCTTGAATGTGTTGAAAATGCTTTGAATGATCAAAGCTGGGTGGAAGCCAAGCAAGAGGAGCTAAATCAGTTCAAGAAAAGCAAAGTCTGGACACTTATGGAGAAGCCCAAAGGAAAGACCATCATTGGAACCAAATGGGTGTTCAGAAATAAGCTGGATGAAGCTAGACAAGTGATCAGAAATAAAGTAAGATTGGATACATAAGATTATAATCAAACAAGAGGGAATTGATTATGATGAAACCTTTACAGTTGTAGCTAAGCTTAAAGCCATAAGAATACTACTTGCTTTTGTTGTCTTCAAAGGATTTACTCTTTACCAAATGAAGCCATAAGAATACTACTTGCTTTTGTTGTCTTCAAGGGATTTACTCTTTACCAAATGAATATTAAGTTTGTATTCCTAAATGGTTTCCTTTTTGAGGAAGTCTATGTGTAGCAACCTCTAGATTTTGAGAGTGACAACTTTCCCAACCATTCTTTAAGTTAACAAAGATACTTTATGGTCTGAAACAAGCTCCCAGAGCTTAGTATGAAAGGCTAAGTACCTTTTCAATAAAGAATGAAATCAAAATAGATAAAGTTGATACAACCCTATTTACTTTTGAATAAAGGTTTAGTTACTCTACAAGTCCCTGTAATTTCACTCAATTTTCAATTAGGTTCTTATAGTTTAAAAGTTTTTAATATGTCCTTATATTATATAAAATTTTCAATTAAGTCCCTATGAGTAATAACCATTAACAAAAAATAGAATATTCCTAATATATTCCATCTCTATATAGTATATTCCTAGAATATTCCTAGTATATATTTAGAATATTCTATTTTTTTTGTAATGGTTATTACTCACAAGGACTAAATTGGAAATTTTATATAATATAGGTACCTAATTAAAAACTTTTAAACTATAAGGACCTGATTGAAAATTGAGTAAAATTATAAGGACATGCAGAGTAATTAAACCTTGAATAAAATAATCACTTTTAGATAGTTCAAATATATGTTAATGATATTATATTTGGCGTCACTGATCATTCTCTTTGTGAAAAGTTTTCAAAATTGATGCAAAGTGAATTTGAGTTGAGCATGATGGGTGAACTCATGTTTTTCCTTGGACTTTAAATAAAACAACAAAAAGAAGGAACATTGATCCATTAGCAAAAGTATACAAAAAAGCTTTTGAAAAACTTAAATATGAATCAAGCCAAACCCATGAAAACCCCCATGCATCCATCTCAAGTCATTGATGGAAATAAGAATGGAGAAAAGGTATCAGAAAGTAATTATAGAGGAATAATTGGTTCACTTCTATATCCTACAGCAAGTACACAGCCATTCAATTAAGTGTGGAAATTTGAGCTAGATTTCAATCTAATCCAAAGCAATGACACTTAAATGCTATTAAAAGGATTTTGAGATATTTATCCGATACTACTAATCTTGGTATATGGTACGAGAAAGGTACATCTTGTGAGATTATAGGCTATTATGATGTTGATTTAACTGGAGACAGAGTAGAAAGAAAAAGCACTAGCGGATGTTATTTTTTCTTTGGAAAGAGTCTCATCACTTGGTTTTGCAAGAAGCAAAATACCATTGTACTTTCAATAGTTGAAGCTGAATATGCAGCTGCTGCAAATTGTTGCACCTAGATGTTTTGCATAAGGAATCAACTAGAAGATTATCACCTGAGATATTCAAAAATCCCTATCTATTTTGATAATGTAAGTGCTATTAATCTTGCTAAGAATCCTATTCAGCACTCTAGATCTAACCATATTGATATTAAACTTCATTTTATTAGACATCATGTTCAAAAAGGAGATGTTGAGTTAAGGTTTGTGAATACTAAAGACCAAGTGTCTGATATATTCACAAAACCATTAGCTAAAGATCATTTTTACTACTTGAAAATGCTTTTGAACCTCAAAAGTTTTTAAATAAGCATAGCTTTCATGCATAAACATCTTTGGAGACTCCCCATCTTGACTCTAAACTAAAGCCCAAATGAAGAAATCTATGCAAGGATAGAAAATCAGTTTGCAAGACTAGAAAGTCAGTATGCAAGGTCAAAAAAAGGGTCAGAAGTTTAGGAAATGGGTCAAAAAGTCATACACACTTGGAATATGGAAGATCATTCATATATAAGGAAGCAGTATAGTTGAGAAGGCTCATATATAATGTTTAACATTGGCTCAGAAAGTGGATTAAGGTTTAGAAAATGGCTCCACGATTCAGAAACCACTTATTTTGGAAGACTAAAAAGGCGAAACAATTCCTGCTCTTTTTAAGCTTCTCTCTCCCATGTCGCCTCACCTTCAGACTTTATGCCCCATCACATTCATAACTTCCCTTGTCTCACACATCATATGTAACCCCTTCATCTTCAACCTCAAACACTTTCACCTTCTCCAAAAATCGATTTACTTTCTCTACAACCTCCTTTTTCTGTAACCTTCACTAATTCCCAAAACCTCAACCTTTCTTTCAATCCTTTCAAACCCTTACCTACAATGGCTTAAGGAAGACATCTAGATTGCTCCATTATAAAAAAGGGGTTCCCTTCACATGTATGATGATTCTGAGTTGCAGGATCATTATGTGAATAACTTTTCTCTAAGGAAAGTGGCCTTAGGGAAAGTGTTAAAAAAAGAACTTCTTGACGAGATATCTATCCTCAAAGAGGTCTTCTCCTTTCAAGGGTAGGAAGAATTCCTAGAGATGAATGATAGAATCTTTCTAGGAATGGTAACGACCTTTTACTCACAATTGAAGGGCACCCAAACTCATATTTGAAAACTTTGATAAGAGATTGTGATATAGAGATTGGCCTTACAAGACTCTCCAATGTTGTCAAGGCACTATATGAAGGCTCCCTCAGCTAACTTGGCTCGTTCCTTAGGGATAAATGAAAGAGATGTGTCTAGGTACTTGACTAACCCCATTATTCATGAACCAAGTGAAATTACTACCTCCATGCTAATTACAAATACCAAAAAGTTTCACTATGGTATAATTCGCAATCCTACTGAGGCTAGGAAGCATTGATGTGCTTGTAGGCATGGATTATATGCTCTTATGTTGCCTCATGTCCAAAAGAAGGTGAATCTGATAAGGCTCATCGTGGACTATATGTTAAGCACAATCACCAAGGACAAAAGGAGAACAACATAAGTACCTTATGCAATGCTATTGACAAGAATATTCCAGTATATGAACTATCCTCTTGCTAAAAAGCTGTTTGAGTATATGGAAGATATTGAATACATGCCAGCCTCATTCAGAACCATAAGAAGAAAGCCTACAACCTCAAGGACTAGTTCAACAACAAGCTAGAAAATCTTCTAAGAAGGCAGAGACTAAAACAAAAATGGTGAAAGGAAAAAGATAGCTAATCCTTAGTGATAGTGAGACTGAGAACTCAGAGGAAGAATATGTTGAAGCTCCTCTAAACAATGAGAAAAGAACCAAGACAAGATGAGCTTCACATGCCTCCATCTCCTTCAGAAATAGAAAAAGCTCCTTCTAAATCCACTGAAACACAAAGAAGATAAAATAAAATGCCTACTGCTCAAATTAGAATAGTGAGAAGAAGGGACATAAAGCATAAACTGAGAAATTTGCCAAAATATGTTCCCTTAACCACTATACTTCTTATGGAAATAGCAAGGTATGAAGATATTGGTTAAGAATTTGTTACACCTCAAAAGAAGTGGAAGAGGGAGAAGAAGTTGTTAAAGTAGAAAAATCTATTGAGGAAAATGAGATGTCTTAGAATAGTGACAAATCTAAATCCCTGGAGCCTATTTTGGAGGAACCTGTTGAGGAAGCAGCTGACCCAGAAACTATTGAATTCTGATGGTGTCTCAACCTCCTCCTTCCATAAGAATAACTTTAGCGGAAGAGGAAGAATATAGAGCCTCAGAAACTAGATCTCTTCATGCTAAAAAAGATGCTCCCACTACTGCTATTGTTTCTGATCTAATTCATGGTTCTGTTTCTACCCCTGCTCCTAATTCTGTCTGTGTTCCCATTTTCTGAATATGTACCTACCGCCCCTATTACTCATACAATAATTTCACCTATTCCCACACACACTATAAAAATTCTCACAACAACTACTCCACTAGTAAAAAATGCACAACCATCTACTCCACTACCTGCTACTTCCTCTGTTTCTGCTCCTACCTCTGTTGGTCATATAGAAAAAGAAGCTACCCTAACAATAGCAAGAAAAACCCATTTCTCAAGCCAACCTCAATTTGAACCTCAACCAAGCTTCTCAAAGATTCAGCTCCAACTACATAATTAGCATGACGTGGCTGCACGATTGGACAGAGTTGAAGCTCAATTGAGAAGAAATGAAGAGTTGCTGTTGGAACTTTTTCAAGAGGTTAAAAGGAGAGGCTGATGATGGCATGACTTGATTTCCAACACACCCTTTTCTTGTTAATGATAAAAAAAGGCAAGAAAAAAAGAAGTGAAGAAAATCTTCTGTGCTGAGAAATTTAAGGGGGTCAAGCTGAGGGGGAGACTTCATGATCATATTTGCAGTATTCATTATTCATTTTTTTCATTCTTTTTAATGTTTTGCTCTAAACATTTTATTATTTATTACTGCTCTTGTAACACCCTAATTTTAACCCAACTTTCTAGAACACATTAGGTTATACATTAGGCTATTACCTCATAGTCTCATCCTTTTCTTAAAAATATTTAGCGGAAATTATGGTAAAATTTTTTTTGAAAGTATAAAACAAAGTGAGAGCCGCGAACTTAACTATTCGAATAACAGAAACGTGGGACATGATTAACACTCATAGAGAGAACTCAAAAAGGAAAACATATAATGGTGGAGCAGAAATCATCATAACAAGAGAAACATTTCATTAATAATATATTTAGAGTACATAGGTAGTCATACCCGCATAGGTACAGGCAGAGCTTGTAATAGAGAAGAAATAAAATACAACAAGAAACACAAGTGTAGGGTGCGACTACAATAAAAATCCAAAATGCTACCCTCCTAGTAAGCTACGAGTATAAATCCACCACCCCTCCCAAAAGATACAGCCCAAGGGAATATCCTTGCAACGCTTGTGTACTCGAAAGCTCCACCCGGGTGTAGTGCACCTCCCTGGCTGGCGTGTCAATGAAGTCAACGAACATCGCCATCGCTCTCTGAAGATGTGACGGGAGAAGAGAGAGAGGAGTGAGAATTCTTAGTAAAGAATCTCAGTAGGAGTCTCCTATCCTAGGGTTACATCGTTCACATCCCCAGGAACCTTGGGTTTATTTCATAAAGACAAGTGAGCATATATCAAGTTCATTTTAAGTTCTAAAGTGTATTTTAGCCAAGGTCCATTCATTTTAGGATGATCTTAATGTCATGAATGCAACATAATAAAGAATGTATGCGTGGCGCTACTGAATGCACATACATCAATCATCATCATACTTAGTGGTATTAAGTGGCAATTAGAACACATTCATATGGGACAAACATAGTGACATAATCATAATCATAAAACTTCTCTTCCTTATGGGCCACCCTAAAAGACAATCGAACTAGGGGTGCTCGGCCGAACCGGTGTCACCCAGAACGTGTCCATCTCTAGGTTATGAGCTCATACCTTAACTAGTCGTCACTAGTTCTTACTTACCATTTAATGATAAGCGTATCATAAATCATAAATCCCGACTATCTGAGTACGGGTTAGGGGGCAAATCTCTTAGGGGTGCTCGGCCGAACCGGTGTCACCTAAGAGTAAAAAAAATGGGTACCGATGTCACATGAGTTCTATGGAGGTGCTCGGCCAAACCGGTGTCATTCTAGAACCCATCTTAGTACCTTAATTTTCAAAATCTTTAAGTCCCCAAATTTGTCGGAAATTCGGCGGCACAATGGCATCACGCCGAATTTCTTCCAAATTTGTTTTATGCCACATAAACATATATCCTCATGAATTCCTCATATGAATAACGTCATCATCCTTAACATATGCATCATCGTAAAACATCTTAACATACCTTAGTATCATATAAATATCATTCTCATATTCTTAATGTCTTATGCATTGACCGCTATGGTCTTTAACTCACAGTCTAAGTTATGAATCATTCAAAGCTAACCTCTCGGGTACTTAGGAGGTTATGACTAAGTATATCTCTCTTCATACTATGGTCAAGAATATCTCTCAATCTCAAAGGTGCAGAATTCATAATTTCAACTTTACGGGTACTTAGGAGTCACGACAATGACCCTTTATAAGTTCGGTTTGCTCCTAAGGCACCAAGATCAAGCCCTAAACCAATTATGAGTCATTTCTACACATTTAAACTAATTTAGAACCATGATTATCATTACTAAACCTTGCTGGACAGAATCCAGAAAATTCTAACATTAAGGGATCTAGAAATCTCAAATTAATTCTTTTCTAGTTTCTAACCTTTCTTATCTTTCACTTATGAGTTTTTCCATTGATCATACTTAAACATAAGCATGTTATCATCGTTAAAACAGCTCATACAGTGGCCAAACATAGCAAGGCGGAACCAAAACAACATTCTCCATACAAAGGCATAAAACATACTTTTTAAAGCACATAGGATACTAGTTTCTCTTGGAACCTTTTTAAAACCTTCAAAACTCTTTTGTAAACATTTTTAACATCTAAAATCATCAAGATATTTATAAGGGCAGTAGCTAAGTTGAATTTATTTCAAGAGGTACTAAATCCATAAAACTTAGTTCTATTTGTTCTTTGAATCCACATAGACTTAGAAAAATTATAAAGCATAGCTTATGGGCATTTGTGATCAAATGAAACTTATCCTAAGTTCATTCATCTCACATAGCCGAAGTGGGCATTCTAAGAGAATGCTTTCCATGTCTAACTCTCATTTGAGACCTTGGGACAAATCTTTGAGCTCTAGAGCTTTAGGTGATGACAAAACATAAACATGCCATGCACTTCATTTTTATTGTTCATTAGGGAAATAAAGTGAGAACTTGAAAAGTAAATAGCTCAAAATAAATATGAGATGCAACTTGTTATTATCTTGGATTTTAAGTGATGACTTGAATAATAAACGTGAAATGCAATGCTTGGAAATTAAATATGAATATGCAAGTTCATTTTTTAGTCTTAGAGCATTAGTGATGACATAAAAATAAATCATGCTATGCAAGGCATAAACTAAATATGAATGCAAGTTCATTTTGGTTTAATAACTAGAGCTCGCCCAAGACTTTAAAGAACCAATATTCACAACCCCAACATAGTCTCATCAAGTCAAGAGAATGGAACTAAAAGAAATCTCCATATTTTCAAGAAAAGGAATTATGGCCGAAATCATGAGGCCAAGAGAAAGTAATCCATATTCCTTTTTGAAATCATTCTTATTTTCTTAAGTTGAAAACTTTAGTGAACTTCATAGCATAATAATAAAAACTAAAGAAAACTTAAGCTTTAGGGGTCTCATTATGATGAACACATAGTCATCATCTAGAGGTCCCCATCATCAAGCCATCATGTATGAGTTTAAAGGTCATGAAGGCCAAAAACTCAAGAAGGAAACCAAGAGAGTTTTAAAAAGAAATTCCAAGAGGTAGCTAGAGAAAAACTCATTTTTTTATGGAAATGAGATGCAAAGAAACACTCCTACCTAGAGTGAAGACAAAGAGCTTGAACTTTGAGAGAAGAAAACAAGATGATGAGCTCCTCCAAAAGGCTTGATGTTTTCGGCCAAGGGGAGATAAGGAGGTTAGAGTTGTGTTTGAGGTGAGGTTGTGTTTGAGATGAAATATTTGAGAGGTTTGATGGTGATTCAAGGTTATGGAGTGATGTGTGAAGGTTATGAGATGATGATGATGAAGTAAAGAGATGAAAAAGATGAAGATGAAAAAGAAAGGAACTCTTTGGGACTAGAGAGAAAGAAAGAAACTAGCAAGACTACTCTAAGCTTTAGCAAATGCTCAATGTGCATCCAATGCTAACACAAGCTCCCTATTTATAGAAAAACAAAGTGATAGGGTGAGAGAATGGAAAGCATGGCTGATGGTAAGAAAGAGAAAATATCTCTTTGATGGTGTCATACAAGCATGGTTTGAAGCATGGAGCTCATGACACAAGGTATGGCTTCAAGCATGGGTTTTTGAGTGATCTTTTCTTTAAATTGTGGATGAAATTAGGCTTCTAGAAGACCAACATGGCTGGAAGTTTTTCAGCCACAAATAATTGAAGAGAATGATTTATTTTACTTGGTTATTCATTTGGAAAAGCAAGCTTGATTGAAATTATGACAAGGCATGACAAGTAAGGTGATTTGAGGTGATTTTCCTTTAAGTTTGAAATGAAATAATTCATGAAAATGGGGGATGATTTTTGGTCAGATTTGGGCAGCAAGGAGAGAGGAAAAATCTTCCATGTAATTGGGTGTAAATGATAGGATTAAGTGTAGGTTAGTTTAGGTACAAGGTTAGGAGTAATTAAGCTTAAGTTTAGGTAACTAAGCATGTGTATTTGGAATTTTATGACAAGGTTAGGAGTGCTCTTACATTATTAGAGAATTTAAAACTCATTTGTGAATAAATAATGTGTATCACAATCCCATGATTTAAGGAAAGAGAGAGAAAATACTATTTGTGCACTATTTGCACACTATTCATTGATTCCTACACTCAAGGTCCTTGAATTTAAAGATAGGGTTTTAAGTTTATCTAAGCAATTTTAGGTTCTAATCATCCTTATTAAATTATTTTGACCTTAGATTAATTATGGAAATTAATTAACCTTCAATTAGAGCCTAATATTGCTTAGGTTTTGCTTAACCGTGTGATTAGGTGTAAACATACGAAACTACGGGCAAAACCGTAATTTTGCACTTATTTTGCCCGGGACCTCCGGGACCAAAACTGAGACCACAGAATACATAAAAACGTCTTTTAAACCCATCTAGAGAGGTTTCGGGTTCATCCGGCACTTGCAAAAGGGTAAAACGCCACAGGGGCGTGTTGGTCATTTTGACCTGAAAACTCGAAAAACGAGATTTTCGATCCCGGAAAGAAACACAAGTCATCCAATCCCCTTCCAACATTGAGTTTGCCCTTCGAGTACTGCCGGACCTGGCTTTCCTCGAATTCCGGGCTGATAATGACCTCAGGGGCATTTTGGTCATTTTCACTCTAGCAAAAAATCGGGGCATTACAGCTCTGGTATCTTGAACTATTACTTTGGTACATATATGATCTGTTTATCCTTTTCAAGATGTTAAGTTTTGATATATCTTGCTTGAATACCTTATCATATATCTTGACGTATGTCTCATAAGTTCTTAGTGTATATTCTAATACTTATCGACATCCATCATATACTTTGATATATATACATATACACACACGCACACACACATTATCTTTAATGCTCTAATATGTATACTCTGTCACACGATCTTAAATTTTTCTCATTTGGAAATCATGCTCTGTTACACATATTTAAGTATTATGTCAATATGCTACATGATTTTCTCACTGACACAAACATGATGTTGAAAAATGCCTTAACACATACATGCTCTGATGCACATGCTTCAAAAACTTCTCGTGTGCAAAGCTTATCTAGTGTATATTGAAAAAATGTTTTGGATAAAGTTATGCTACACATGGATTCAATATAAGAATAAATATCACAAGTATTATTTCCTTTATACAAATATGCTTAAGTTCAGAAAGTCAAATGACTCAAAATCAAGTTGTTTTTATTCAAAAAACTTAAATACTCCGAACCTTTTTGAAAATTTGCTCTGACACTTCTCAAAAAGAGATATAATATACATCAGAAACCTTCTTTGAAATAAAATAGTTTTGATTCCAGTCACTTAGGGTTGCTAAAATGTCTTGATCCCATCTACATTATACCTTGAGAATGAGACCTTCTCATAGTATTAAAAATCGAACTGAACCGGCCGATTCAACTAGAAAACTGGTGAACCAGCCACTTGGCCGGTCCGGTTCTGCCTTTGGATCATTCTACAGTTGAACTGGTGCGAACTGGTCAGAACTAGGTTCAACTGATTGATTTTTATCAAACTGATAGTGAACCAACTGGCTGGTTCACTGTGCATTGATATGAGGGAATTTTTGCAAGAATTCCCATGCAAGGATTTGAACCCCCTCCCACAAAGAGAGTGAGTAGCGCCCCTGCCACTATGCTATTGATGCTTCTTATTATTTATGTTGCATTTAATATATATATATATATTATACACTAAGAGATCACCATATGAAATGTTGAAAATTCTAAAAAATCGCACCTAGTAGAATTCGAACCTTGGTCTAGGCACTATTGGGACTTGGGCACATGCATCAACCACTAAGCCAACCTTGTTATTGTGCTTTTATGTGCAATCAATTATATATATATATATATATATATTTAATAACATTAAGTTATATTTTTATATAATAATTTAATAAAATCTGGTTCAATCGGTTCGACCGATGACTCACCAGTTGAACTAGTGACCCGGTGCCCCGACCGAGTCGATCACCGGTCCGAGTTTTAAAACTATGGACCTTCTTAAACTATATATGATGTTTTTGAAAGAATATAGAATTCTCTTGTTCCAATATCTGTTCATGTATTTTTTTCAAAATCTCTCCAAAAGATTTTCACAAAATTGGTTTGTTATCATAAAAGGGGGAGATTGTTAGCTTTAGAACCCTTTAGAGAGCATCAGTGCTTAATATTTTAAATGATAACAAAACCAATTTCATGAAATTTTTTGAAGAAAGACTAATCTTTGCTTGAGTTTCTTGAAGTATACAAACAAGTTCATTCTCATTTACTTACAACTTTATGAACAAGTTTTATTTTCACGAAACCATGTGCAAACATGTTGAATTTCATTCAAAGAGATTCAGAACTTAAACAAAGTGAAAAATAATCCTTGAAATGGATGGTGGTATGATGAGAACATGAAAGCAATTTATCAAGAACAATAAACCAAAACTCAAATCTTCAGAAAGTATCATGTGACTTCAGAAAGTGTCATTCAAGTGAAGATTTCAATCTAACATTGAAGTAAAGCATGGTTACCATCTTCAATTATCATGATCATGATATATCAATTACCACAAGCTCTGATTGAAGCATAGAAAATCAAAAGAGAAGTCTGAAAACTAAAATTACACTTTAGAAAGCACATTTACTATAAACGATGCACTTTACTTAAATGGGAGGAAAAATTTGAAATTCAAATTTCAAAGTCAAGCTCAATTAAGGATTGATAGTGACATCTCTTTTCAACTTGGTTAACCGCCCTATCTTCTAGAAAAGAATGTTCAGAAATCTCGTTCAGAAAGCAAAAAATAGTTTCTAAAGGTGGACTCAAAAACCTCTATTAGACAATGACTTCTGCAACTGCAAAAAGTAACTCTGATGCATAGAGTTGCTCTTCTAGGCTTCATTTTCAAGATATAAAAAGAAGATCAACATGTGTCACTAGGAATACAGATCAAGGGCAATAGCCATAAATGAAGATCATGTATAAAAGGAGATAGCATGCTTACAACTTAAGACTTTTGATCATCACCTTGTATTGAAATAATGAAGAAATTTTCCTCCATCTTCTGTAAAACTATTACAGCTTCATCTTTGTAAAAAATCTTCTTTCTAAGTTCTCATTAGATAAAGTCTTCTTCGTAGGAAGAATAGTTAGAAAGAAGTCATTCAAGTTTTCAGCTCTAATACTGTTTTATTCTGAGAAAACTTGAGTGCTTGATAGTTTGAGTGATCTAACCCAAACACATCCTTTGTAACCCGATCAAGTAGTGGTCATTACAAGATAGCTTGAAGAGGCTAGTCAAAGACTAATTGAAGGTGACAGTAGATAAGCTACTGGTCATGCTATGTTAGCTTGAAGAGGCTAGTCAAAGACTACTTGGAAGTGACTATAGAGTAGGCTACTAGTCATATAGAGATAGCTTGAAGAGACTAGTCAAAGACTACTTGGAAGTGATAGTAAAGTAGTCTACTAGTCACGTAGAGATAGCTTGAGAAGGTTATAGAAAGACTATCTGTAACACCTTGGATTTATTCAAAAATTAATTAGACCTTTATTAATGAGAATCTCAACATTCTGACAGATGTAGTGATGATAAGGATGACTCAACGGACATGTAGGAAGAAAAAAATATTGTGAATAGTAGCTTTGTAGGCCTTGCAAGCTCGTTGGGACAGCTGAAACCCTAGATTCGGGACCCGAGGATGCTTGAAATTGAGAAAACATATGAATAAGGTTAGAAATAGTTATAAATAAAAATTTTATACTTAGAATTAAATTTCGAGTAATGCTTGATTACCCAGGTACAGTGTTTCATCCGTTCAGTAAAATTTCAGTGTGCAATTTCTAACACTGAAAGACAGTTTGATCATGATAAATATATAATGCATACCCTTTTAATACAAGTGTAAGGCTAAGATTTAATTTTAAATTCCAAGATTAA
This sequence comes from Dalbergia cochinchinensis, assembly GCA_031216125.1. Classification (NCBI taxonomy): domain Eukaryota; kingdom Viridiplantae; phylum Streptophyta; class Magnoliopsida; order Fabales; family Fabaceae; genus Dalbergia; species Dalbergia cochinchinensis. The sequence goes on from CM062371.1 coordinate 31,716,404, forward strand.
ATCCTAGTCATCTATTTTACTTTCTTTCTTTAAGAATTATCCATTTATATCATATAATATCCAAACTTCCTTTACAAGATAAATACAACCCAAAACTTCTCTATTAAGCCACCCAACATTTCAGCCAAGACCAAGAAAATACAACCACCATTGTTATCTTCTCCAAGAGCTCAAGTTTCACTTTCAAATCATCAAAACCCTTGTCTAAAGTTGATAAAACCACAAACTTTCTTTACTAAACTTACTCCCCTCATCATAACCTACAAATCTAACCGATTGAGATCTCAATTTCTCATCAATCCTAACCTTGATACCTCATTAACTCATTATCGAAGGAAGGTTTAGGGCTAATTTGGTAGCCTTGGAGTAAAGAGAGATCACTTGGAATACCTTTGGAGTTGTAAAGCTCTAAAGATTGCAGAGTAGGGTTGTGTTCTTGTTTGTTTATTTTGATTTTTCCAGATTTTCAATTATTGAAATTTCAAATTTTCTAGCTCTAATGTATGATTTCACATAGATAAACATGTATTTTCATAGGTGGAGTAGTTTGGTGTTGTGAAAAAATCATTTTTGTCAAAAGGAGTTTTAGAACACCTTGTTGGAATTTTGGTTCTTTGATAGGCAATGATTGTTCACGAATTTTATGGTATAATTATAGATATTTTTATCAGCTAGAGAAATCATATGTTGAAGCTAGCATCCTGAGACAACTCCATTATTTTTCTTGGGTCATGTTAAAGACTTTTACTACTTGAAAAAAATCATGAACCGAAATGGTACCTATGCTGCCTAAATTGTTAGAATAGAAGCTGTGAATTTTGATAATTTTGTTACCATAGCAAATAATTGATTCTTTCATCAAAATTTTTAGGAGTGTTGAAAAACATCTTGAAATTCAACCATGATTTTTATTCTGAATTGATTCAGTCATTTGCTAGGGTTAAAAATTATAAATTTTCGATTTTGAGCTGAGACTAAGTAGTTTTTGACCACCAAATTTGTCTAATTTTGTTAATATAGTTAGAGCATGATTCTTGTTCTGGAATTTTTACAGCTCTTTGTGGACACATTGAGGGAATTTTTATAGCCTTCGAATTAGTTGTTTGATTTGCAGAATAAATCTTGCTACTTAACCATAAATTTTGCCAACATGCTAAAATTGAATCCAAGTATTGATTTAGTGATATACTGACTCTTAATTGAAGTATGATGAGTATGAATACATACTACATGATTTAAAGATTAGTTTATGATGCACAACTAAGAATTACTTATAATTGAAATGCCTACATATGGCTTTTGCAAGCATTTGGGAAAAGGAAAGTATGTGATACAATTACGTGACAAAAAAGCAAGTAGGAACTTCAATTGTGCATGTTCTAACATATAGGGAAAATAGAGACAAGACTTATGTTGGTTAAAAAGGGAAGGCAAAAATAGGGACTTCCCTAGATATATTATGAGTTGGTAGACGTGTTGATTAGGAATAGAACTATGTGAGATTTGAAAAAAGAAAAAAATGAAGTCCAATAATCACATATAGGAATGAGCTCATGTCCTAATAAGCAGTCTATTGCCCATTGTGGAGTTGTCTACTACAATTACCACTTGGTATAGCATTGAGTCTTCTTTATGTTAATGAAAAGAGAAAAATGTACTGAATTGAATTCCATGGTTACAAAAGAAAGCGCATGATTACTACTATTTCTGTATTTGACTTTACATGCTTTATGTACACTAGTATTTATGCATGTGATTTTATATAGGCATTTCTATACGAACGAACTCATTGCTTATGTTTTGCTCACACTTAAGGGAGTGCCTTACTAAGAATTTTATAATATTCTTATCCCTACATTTGTATGTATTTTGTATTATTCAGATCCAGCTGATGCCATCCTTGGTATTTTTCCTTGACTCGCCACAATGGTATGCCATTATGACCCAGTACTAGATTCCCTATATGCAATAGCTTATCACAGGTTCGTGCATATGTGTTCTTCGATTGCTCTTTTAGTTCATCCGTATTTACCACTAACTCTGATCTCACTTTCCCTTATGATGGCATGCCCTTCTATTTTGCCCATCCAGTTATTTTTGATGTCTCGCTTGCATCACCAATACCCCTCTAGGAGATGCCCTTTCCTCATCTTTGTCCTCAGACTTGGATCCACCCACTAGTACTAATGCCCCTGGTGAAGGTGAGGCCACGATACTGTTGGCCAACGGTTTTCACTAGGAGGACATGAGACATCCAGGGACTTTTGACTTGTACATAGTTGTAGTTTTGTAACGCCTCGATTTTTTCTGTCTGAGAGAAAATAACCAAAATGCCTCTAAGGTCATTTTCTGCCCGGAATTCAAGGATAGCCGGCCCAGCAATCCTCGAATGGTCAACTCAATGTTTGAAGGGGATTGGATAGTCCTTGAGTGATTTCGGAAACAAAAATCGTGTTTTCTGCCGCTTCGGGTCAAAATGACCAAAATACCCCTATAGCGTTTTACACGGGTAAAGGTGTTGTTTGAGCCCAAAACTTTCCTAAAAGGTTTAAAAAGATGTTTTCATATGTTTGAAAATATCTGTTTAAGTCCTGGGGGTCCCGGGCAGTTTTTGTACAAAATTATGATTTTGCCCCAAGTATAGTGCCATTTGAGCTTCATGATGAAATTAAGCAAACCTAAGTAGTATTAGGCTCTAATCAAAGATTAATTAATTTTAATAATTAATCTAGAGTTAAAATAAGTTATTAAAATTAATTAGAACCTAAGATTACTTAAATTAAACTCAAAACCCCCTTTTTCTTTTAAAAAAAATTCAAGTTCCCAAGACATATAATCTTGAATAGTATTTTTACTATTCACTCTCCATACTCCAAGAAGCCTAGGTAGAGTAGGATTTTGACCCCACTAATGGGCTAGAATGCTCACTAATCATGCCTTAACATAGCCTTGATTACCTATCCTTTCACTTACACACTTACTTACAAGTTCCTAATCCTAAGCCTAATCAAAGCCACATCTAAACACACCTCTAAAACATAATTAAATGAAATATTTTCCTCCCCTTGGATCCCCAAAAAGTGGGGCCACCTCATCCCCTCTTTCATCACAAATTTGTTCACTCACACACTCAAAGAAGCATGCTACACCATGCCTAAACCTATGCCTATGCGTTACCTTGAAATGACATAACCAATAGACATTTTTCTCCCTCCTCCCTTCCCCAAAATGGTTTCTTCCCCCCATTTCCACCCCTCATGTTCCATTCCTCTATAAATAGCATGCTTGGATGAACTTGAGCCACCTTTAGTCATTTGCTAAATTTTAGCTTTCTAGAGCACTCAAAGTTTTCCTTTTTCTCTCAAGATCAAGAGTTCTTCTTCTTCAACTTCTTCATTTTCTTCAACCTCATTTCACTTGGTAGGGATTTTATTTCAAATGTTTCTTTCATTAAAAGTTCTTACTAGTTATGTGTTTTATGGTTTCTCTTGAATCTTTTAGAACTTCTTTCTTCCTCTTTGCTTCTTTTGATTTTTTGGCCAAGGGCCTTGAGAGACTTAGAAATGAGAGCTTGATGATGAGGATTTCATGATGATATTCCTCACTTGGGAAACCTCTAAAGCTTGGAACTTAGTCTTGATTTCAACACTTTTTGGTTATCTCTTTCTTTTCTTCTCAAGATTTTGGTTTCTTTTCCTTGCTATGATTTCGATTTATGAAGGCTTGTTCTTGGATAAAAATGACGCAAGGATGAGAGCTCATGATGTTGAAGTGGTTACATCATCAAGATCATGACCTCTAGAGCTTCAAAGTCCTATTCCTCCCCCCTATGGATTCAGCCATTTTTTCCTTTTTCCTTTTTCCTTAAGTTATTGAGCTTTCATTTTCAAATTTATAAAAGAATGTTGACTTGGTTTGTTCTTTTAATCCATTTCCTTAAGGCTTGATGATGATGTTCATACCATGTGGTTTCTTTGTAAACCTTGGTGCAAAGAACTCTAAAGCTTGCTTTACCTTGCTATGATAAGTTTTGGGTTGAGGTTTAAGTTCCTCTAAAGTCTTAGATGAGCTCTATTAAGAAATAAAATGAACTTGCACTCATGTTTATATTCAAGCTTTTACATTTGCATATTTACTTTCGAGCCTTGTATTCATATTTACCTACCAAGCTATCACTTAAAGTTAAAGATAAGGAACGAAGTGCATTTTATATTTAAGTTTTTTGTCTAGCATGTTTACCTTTCAAGTCAAAGATTTAAAATGAGAGCTTGCATATCACCTAATTAATCTCAAAGCCTTTTTATTTCGGCCTTAAAGTCGATTATTGCTGGGCCTAGAGCACTAAAAAAAAGAATTGAACTTGCATATTTACTTTGAAGCTCTCACTTTACTTTACAATAAAGAATAAAATGGAATGCATAGCATGTTTACTTGTTGTCATCACTTAAAAACTCTAAGAGCTCAAAGACTTGCCCTTATTGTCTCAAGTTAAAGTCTGGACATGGAGACATCCCCATGGATGCATATTTCGGCCATGTGATGATGATAAACTTAATATGAGTTTTATCTAGTTGCAAGGGCCAACAATCTATGTTCAAGGGTTTTCCTATGTTTTAAGAATTCTATAAGGTCATTACCAACAAGATTTGTAAATTAAACCTCTTCCAAGAGTGTTTCAAATTATTTACTGCCCTATGATTGTTCTTAGTCCCTTTTACAAGATAAATGTTTTGCAAAAGAGTTTTAGAAGTCCTAGAACGATTCAAAGAGAAACCAGTAACTTATACTTGTTGAAAATGAAATTTTACGCATGATATGTACATATATGAATTCGGTTCTACCATGGTGTGTTTGGTGTTGTATGATGTTATCTTGATGTGCTAAGAATGTGTAAAAATTATATGTGTTGAGATAGGAACCTTTCTATGCTTGTTAGGAAAGAAACTAGTCTTACCGATAAACCGTAAAGTTGAGTTTTAGCATAGTTTTGACCCATTTATTTTTAGCCACTGCCAAAACTGTTTTAATGGGATAATATTCAGTTTAGGATTGATTAATCATTAAAAACTTGATAATATTTGATGTAGAATTGATTTTTAACGCCTATAGAGAAACTAGTAACTAGAAAACCGTAAAAGTGCAATTCTAGAACACTTAGATTATTTAATTTTCTAATTCTGTCCAGCAACCTTATGATGTAGTAAACGTGGTTTAGAACACTTAGATTATTCTAGAATGTAACGCCCCGTTTTTCTCTAAACTTTTAAATGACCAAAATGTCCCTGGGGTCATTTTTACTCGAAACACAAGGACGGCCGGCTTTGGCCATCCTCATAGGGTCCATATGTTATATGAAGGGGATTGTATGATTGTGAATGTCCAACGGAGCAGAAAAACCTAATTTCTGAGATTTCTGTGCACAAATGACCAAAATACCCCTAACTTGATTTAAGGCCATTTTAAGTTTCGACTTCGACCCGAACTCGTCCCAGAGATCAAAAATGATGTTTTAAGGCATGAACCATGTTGGTCTAGGTCCCGGAGGTCCCGGGCAACTTTTGGTAAAAATTACGATTTTACCTCTACTTAGTGCATTTTAAACTTAACGAGTTATTTAACTCAAACCTAAGCAATATTAGACTCTAATGAAAGGTTAATTAATTTTCTTAATTAATCTAAAGCTAAAATAATTATTTAAGGTTAATTAGAACCTAAAATTGCTTAGGGAAATTTGCAACTCAATTCTAATTCTTTCCTTTCTTTAAAGAAAAAGCAACTATGAATAGTATTTTCACTATTCACATTTCCTTTCCCAAAAATGCTTTCTCTTCCAAGAAAAGTTGTCATACATCAATCAAGGTTTTCAATTCATTTCTAAATTAAAAATATTTATGTCATTCAAATTCAAAAAGAATAAATTGTTTTTGTGGTCAGTTAAGCTTTCAATCAAACTTTTCAAGACACTATGTCTTATACCACCTTACCTATGCTTTGGAAATTCAAAATTAGAAAATATTTTCTTCTTTTTTTGATATTGAATGCATGGTTCTTTCCACTCCTTTACAGCCCAAAATTTTATGATTTTATTCATTTAAAAGGTTTGGAAATAAGCTACATTGTTAGCCATACTTTAGGACATGCATAGCTAGACATTTTACCATGCTTTGAATGACTAACACCATGCTTTGAACAAAGATATTTCCTCCCCCATGTGGCTGTAAAGTGGCCGAATTCTTTCCCCCCAAAAGGCCACCATCATTTTACTTCTCTATAAATAGGTAGCTTAGGGAACTTGAAGCACCTTTGTTCATTTTACTCAAGCTTAGAGTTTAGAGCACTTTGAGGTTTTCTCTCAAGCTTTCAAGAGTTCTTCAAGCTCAAGTTCTTCCTCTTCTTTTCACAAACCACAAGGTAGGGAACCTTTCTAAATATGTTTTTCATTTTTATGTTGAATCTTGTTGGGAAATGATGAAAGGTGGAACCTCCATGTTGCTTCTTCATTTTCGGCTTCCTCCTTTTCTTTTCCTTTCATTTTCGGCCTCAAGGCCTTGAACATGATGGCTTGATGATGAGTGCTCTCTAGAGGTGACCATGAGTTCATCTCACATGAGGCCTCTAAAGCTTGAGTTTTTCTCAAAGAAAAGTTTCATCTTTTACAAGTTTAGTTGAACATGAGGTTATGTTTCTCTTGAATGTTTGAACTTCTCCTTTCTCCTTTAATGTTTCGGCCATGAGGGCCTAAACCCATGAGAAAAATGAAAGCTTGATGATGAGGTTGTCATGAGGGTGCTTGTCACTCAACAACCTCTAAAGCTTGAGTTTTCTTAAGAAAAGTTCATTATTTCCAAGTTTTACTCAAGAAATAGTTGTATTTCTCTTGAACCTTTGAAAACTCCATCTTTTTTCTTTGAGGTTTCGGCCATGAAGGCCTTTGGAACTTGAAAAAATTGGTAGCTTGATGATGAGGGCTTCATGTTGATGTATGTCACATGAACAAAACTCTAGAGCTTGAACTTGGTTCCTAGACCAAGTATGTTTTCGGTTTTGTTCCTTTATGTTTACCATGAGTTTGGTTTTGATGGAAGTTTAAAGCATAGTAAAATACTTAATGATGAGGACTTGAAATGTTGGTGTTTGAATCATCAAGATCTTGGTCCCTAGAGTTCAAAAATGGTTTATTCTTCTTGATGAAGATTCGGCCATCTTCAAGTTTTTAAGGTCATGATTCATTTTAAGTATTCAAGCACTAGTAGTTTCCTTTTCTTGTGAGGATGAGGTTTGGGTTGGAACTATGTTCTTTTTAAAAGTCTTGCAAGAGCTCTAGACAAGATAAAAGTAACTTGCATTCACGTTTACTTTATGCTTTGCATAGCATGTTTATTTCGATGCTATCACTAAACCCCAAGATAAGGAATGAACTTGCATAATGCACGTTTAAATTCCAAGCTTCGCATTCCATGTTTATGTTTTAAGTCATCAGTTAAGAACTTAAAGATGTAAAACGAGAGCTTGCATATCACCCAAAATAATCTCGAAGCCTTTCTATTTCGGCCTTAAAGTCGATTGTTGCTGGGCCTAGAGCACTAAAATAAAGAATGAAACTTGCATATTTACTTTGAGCCTTGCACATTTAATTTCAAGTTCTTGCATTTCATGTTTACTTTGAAGCTCTCACTTTACTCTCTAATGAAGAATAAAATGGAATGCATAGCATGTTTACTTTTATGCCATCACCTAAGAGACTAGAGCTCAAAGACTTGCCCATTTCATCTTGAGAAAAGTTAAATCAAGAAGGTATCTTCTTGAAATGCATTCGGCCATGTGATGATGAAAGCTCTAGGATGAGTTTTTCATTAGTTACAAGAGCCTATAGTTTATGTTTTGAGTTTTTCCTAAACATAAGTGACAATTGAAAGTATTTTTGAGTATGTTCTTATATTTAGAATTTCAACCATGAGTAAATTTAAAGAGTTGCTGCCCTATGTATTTTATGAAAGTTCTTGACAAGTTAAATTGATTTCCAAGGTATTTTTGAAGTCCTAAAATTGTTCCAAGAGAAACTAGTTACCTATGTACATGAAAAAGAAAGTTTACACATGATTTGATGACTTACCAATTTCGGTTCTGCCATGATCATTTCCAGCACCTTACATTATGTTTTGGGTGGTCTAAATATGTTTGAATACCTTGCCAAGTATATGCTAATTGTTCTAGACATTTTAGAGCATGTTTAGTTACTTTAATTGCTTGAAATGTGAATTCTAGAACCCCATAGGCACAGAAAATATGAATTCTGTCCAGATTGATTAAACATCCATAGAATCACATTATATGATGTCTAGATCAGTGAGAGTGACTCATAATTGGCTTAGGTATTAATTGTTGCATCGTAGAAAAAGTCGGATGTGAGAAAGGGTTTAAAACGCATCTTCTAGAACACTGTAATTCATCTAATACAGGCTTACTGCCAAGGCTGTCCAGCCATGATTAATTGGGTTTTAGGACTTGATAAATCATGGTAATGAGGTTAACCAATCCCTTAGAGGTATAAGAAAATAATTTGAAAGTTTGAGGTTACCCGATTTAGGGGTTTCTACCTTAAGGGATGATTATGTGCTTCTCATTTAATGATGAATTGATGTGTTAGCTCATGACGTATGTGGTGCCATGTGAACTATTACCCTTATGTGATGATTTGTAATCTCATGTTATTACTTCTTTAAAAGAACCTTAGAGATGCTGAAGTGGTAATTATGTGTTATGCATTAATTATGTGGCATCTTAAAGTAACATGTTAAACTTAGGGTGACTTAAAATATGAGAATGTAATCCTTTGAAACCACCAAACTAAGGGTGGGGACAATGTGATTCTAGGCCCCTAAACCCGTACTTAAAGTCGGGAAGTTGACTTATCCCAAGGGATAAAAGTCTAGATACTAGTGACGACTAGTGTGGTATGAGCTCATAGCCTAGAGATTTCTCAAAAGGGAGAAATATGAGGGTGGCCCCAGTTTAAGTGAAAGTTTTAATGTCACATAAGTAACCAAGATAAGTCACCATGTGCCAAGTACCAAGTGATATGATTTATGTTCTATGATCCAAGTTATGTGATTTATGTTCTATGATCCAAGTTATATGATTGAAGTCCCACAGTTTATTTCCCATGATCTATATATAAATACAAGTGATATGTTAAAAGGAACGGATCTCGAAGATTGAGACTTTAGAAAACTCATAATTGAACCGATATATGTCCATGGTTTTATAAATAACCCAAGATTCCTGGAGACGTAGATGATGACGCCTAGGATAGGAGAAGAACCCTACTGAGTTTCTTTAGTAAGAATCTCACTCCCTCTATCTTTCTCTTTCCATTACGTCTTCAGAGTGAGATGGCGACGTTCGTGCTGTTCGTTGACACACCCCGATGGGAGGTCCACCATGACCCGGAGCATGGGTCATTCCATTTTGAGGGCCGATGTACTGTGCGCATCTTCATGTTCTTGGGACGGCCGTTTGCACACCCCGTATATAGTTATCGCTTCTCCCCGACATCCCCCTATGGTGACCCCACGATCTTTGAGCGTGCACGGGCACGACATGAGAGGAACCTACGGACCCACTCTGCCGGTTCAGCTGACATACCGGAGTATGTGCCACTATTGCGGTACTCGGAAGAGGACCCTGTAGAGGACTCCCCCATGGACCATGAGGGCTTTGCCCCCACTCCGCCTCGGCGACCGATGGGCAGCGAGGAGACAGTCACTCAGCGTCAGAGGGCTTCGATGCCCGGACCACGACCCCGGCATAGACAACACGTTCAGTCACAGGGCATGCCTGCACTCGCTGAACTCCGCCCGTGGATTGGCTACGTTCCTTCGTACCCGTGATTCTGCTGTAGAGATTGGAGGGTAGCCCTTAGTGCACGCACGACATGTAGTATGGATGAAACCTCTTTTGTGTTGAGGCTATCCACCTTAGGTTGCACGTGGGTAGGGATGTTTCTTTTTAGTCCATTTCCATGTATTCTGTATTTTCGTTGTATTCCTATTTATTATGTACTTGAAGAGTCCTGCCCCGTAGGGTAGGCATATTATATATGAAGTATTTCAGTTGTGATGATGTTATGATTCGGAGCCACTTCTATGTTTATATTTCTGCACTTTATGATACCGACCCGGTAAGATACGCGCGGCTTCTATTTTAAGTAATGTTTTGAAAAAAATTAGCTCGTATTTTCGTTAAGATATTTTTCCAAGAAAAAAGAACCATGACAGTAAGTAATGACTAATATTTGGCCTAAGTACGTACTAGTAGTATTGGGTCGAATATTAGGGTGTTACATAGAACACTTAGTAATACCTCATAATTGGTTTGGATTTAATTTATAGCGCTTTAAGTGAAGACGGAACGTAGAAAGGGTTTAAAACGTAGTTTCTAGAACCGCATAATCACAAGTTTTAGAAAATGGCAGATCTGTATAGGGCTGTTTGGTTTTGCCCCTAGACATAAAAATTAGTGAGGATATTAGTTGTGAACCCATAGGTGCATAAAGGATTAATAGCAGATGCTAGAATAATTATATTTTAAGTTTAAGACCCATAAAGGTCAAAGCATAAGACACCCTAGGTTTAAGAGCATAATGAACTTTAGTACTTCATGTGGGTGCATGATTTTATTATGGAAATTTATGATGATTGTGATGCTCATGACTATGTGTGCATATATATATATATATATGAATATGGCATAAAGCAAATTTGGAAGAAATTCAGTGAGCCGTGGTTATGCTGCCCAATTTCTGACAAATTTGAGGAACTTGGAAAGTTTTCAAAAAGATATAAGTTTTGAATGTGACATAGTACTGTGAGAATGTGTTCTAGGGGATGGCAATACGTAATGCCCCAGAAATAAATCCTTGAGGGGGACGGCGATACGTAACACCCCGAAGAGGACAATATTTGCCGTGCACTTGATGCCGATGCGATGCGTTTGTTATGATTATTATTATTATTGAGATTTCGCTTATCAGATGATAAGTAAGAACTAGTGACGACTAATTAAGGTATGAGCTCATAACCTATAAATGTGACCCGTTCTGGGTGACACCGGTTCGGCCGAGCACCCCTAGATCAATTGTCTTTTAGGGTGATCCCTATGTTACAGTACAATGCTTTGAATGTCACACAGTTACAGAAAGAGAAATGCTTTTACATGAGAAGTATATGCCACTTTATGCCACCTGTATGATGTTGATAGCTCTATAAGTGTTTAATTGATTCTGCCTGTTGCATCTTCATGCATTCATACTTTATTGTGTTGCATCCATGACATTAAGACTCATCCTAAAAGGAACAGACCTTGATAATTAAGTTTAAAACCTAATAAGTGAATTTTATGCATGCTCACCTTTTTCAAAGAAACCCAAGGTTCCTAAGAACGTGGATGATGACACCTAGATAGGAGGTTGCCCTACTGAGATTCTTTAGCAAGATTCTTACCCCCTCTATCTTTTCCTTTCATCACATCTTTAGATGGCGGCTTTCGTGTTGTTTGTTGATACCCCCACCTGGGAGGTGCACTACAACCCAGAGCACCGGTCGTATCATTTTGAGGGGAGCTGCACACTCCGAGTGTTTATGATTTTGGGACGCCCCTTTTCTCACCCTATACATAGCCATCGATTTTCTTCGACTTCCTCGTATGGTGACGACATGGTTTTTGAGCGATCGCGGATGCATAACAAGAGGGTGCTCCGCACGTACTTTGCTGAGTCTGCCGCTTGTATTTTCCCGACTATGTCCCCCGTTTGAGACATTTGGAGACTGACCCATCAGAGGATCCACCCACCCATCCATACTCTAAGAGCTCTGCCCCTACTACCCTGCTGAGGGTAAAGGGTAGTGAGGAGACGGTCACACAACCGAGGCTGGCTTGGAGGCAGTCCATGCGTCCCCATTCCAGCCGTAGTAAGTGCCCACTCCGGATACGCTTCGCCCATGGATCGGTTATGTCCCGCCCTATCTGAACTACCAGCAGTAGAGGCGCTTGAGGAGTGATAGTGTACACACCACACGTAGATTAGGGTAGCCTTCTTTTGTTCAGAAAGGTTATCCATTTTAGGTGCACTAGGGTGTGAGTGTTTCCCCTTTTATGTTTTTCCATGTATTTTTATTATAGTTGTAATTGTTCTATATTGTACTAAACTAAGTCCTACTTTTCTTGGCTGGGCATATTATATATCTATTTATGCAGTTTGTTTTATCATGTTGTGCAATTACATGTTTTATGATCGGATGTTCATGATGTGTTTATTTGGAATTGTGTTTTATTTCTTTTACATTTCATCGTTCGTCGTGTTCCGTAGCTCTCACTTTGCTTTTACATTTCAAAAAAAATTTACCTGTGTTTTTCCCTAAGTATTTTAAAGTAAAGAGGAAACTATGACGTAATAGACTAATGATTAACCTAAATATGTTCTAGAGTATTGGGTTAAAAATTAGGATGTTACAAGTTTACTATTAGCACTCTGCCATACCTGCAGCCTATAGCATTCTTTGCTCCACTCACAAGTGAGCTTTTTGATACACATAATCAGCCCTTGAAGAGTTATTTCACTTTTAGATCTTTAATCAAATCTTCTTAATGATGATTTCTTTGCGATTGTGATGATTGAAAACTAAGTAACATGTTGCATATGGACATATTCTGATATCTTCATCTTGAGAGTACTTTAGTTTCTTAGCTCTAGTCCTTAAGCATTTACGCATTCTTTGCACAAGATAATGATCACTTCGTTTTAAGCTTAATTTCTTCACACGAGATAAAACATGCTTATACATGTGTAGTGAAATTATTCTCGATTCAAGTTAGTTTCTATGCTTTGTTCTATAAATATGTATACGTTCTTTGCTTGAAATAATATTCACTTTCTATTTGGCTCAATCTCTTCCTATAAGATAAATTATGTTTGCACATGCAAAATGAAACATTATTCTTGTTTTTAAGTTTGTAACATACTAACCGAATTTGACCTGTTATACTTTATCAACAAACTCAATGGAGACATCAGTCGTTCTTCAAAGTATTTTTTTAATTGGTTTTGTTGTCATTCAAAACTCATGAGCACAGGGATTCTGGAGCTAACATGAAGTGGCTGGGACAATGATGATGACATGGATTTATTTTACTAGACCTTTAAGGGATACCCTACTGAGAATTTTAGGATCTCACCTCTATGTGTTTGTGTTTGTGTCGTCTCTAGATTACTCAGGGGAGATATGAAGCCGCTGCCATAGAAGAATTGGATATATCAGAATGCGATAGCTGCAGTCTCTTTTTTACTTTATTTTACTATGTACATGTATTTGTAATTATGCAAACAGATAGAAGTATATAAGAGATCATAGCAAAGCTTTTCCTTGTACTTGTGTTTATACTTAATGGATATTTTATTTTCATTTTATATGTTTTCGATTGAATTACAACTTAGTTATTACACGAACTACCCAATCTTGTTATAGATATTTAAGAAAAGCCCGCAAATTTATAAGTAGTAACTCTCGAGTACAATGTCATGACTTAAGGATGAGGTTGTACTTCAGAGGATGTTACATTAAATCCTAGTCATCCATCTTACTTTCCTTCTTAAAGAATTATCCCTTTATATTATATAATAACCAGGCTTTCCTTATAACTCTTCCTTACAAGATAAATATAACATCATCTTCTCCATTAAGCCACCCTTATTTTCGGCCAGCAAGTAAAAAAAGCAGCCATCATTGTTGTCTTCTCCAAGAGCTCAAGTTTTAATTTCAATCCACCAAAACACTTGCCCAAAGTTGCTAAGACCATAAACTTCCTTCACCAAACTTGTTCTACTCATCAATATCTACCAAACTAACCGATTGAAATTTCAATTCCTCACCAATCCTCACCTTGCTACCTCATACCTCACTAATTAAGGAAGGGTTTGGGAGCTTTGAAGTGAAGGGAATCATCCTTGGATCACCTCTGGAGCCAAGATCCCTAAAGCCACCAAAGTAGGGCTCTTAAACCTTTTTGTTTTCAAATCTATTTTCTGAAGTTGGTTCCTGATTTAATTGATATTTTCTAGTTCTATTGTGTGATTACACATATATATAGATGTATTTTCTTTAGTGGAGTGGTGTGCTATTGTGGAAAATCATTTTTACCAAAAAAGATTTTGGTTGGATTGCTGGATTCTCGGATTGGTCATAGGCAGGGATTGTTAACAAATTTTCTAGTATAATGGTGGATATTTTCATAAGCTAGAAAGATTATATGTTGAAGCTAACATCTTAAGCTAGTTCCATGAATTTTCTTGAGCTGTGTTTCAGACTTTTATTGCTTGAAAAAAATCATGAACCGAAATGATACTAGTACTGCTTGAATTGTTAGAATTGAAGCTATGAATTTTGCTAATTTTGGTACTATAGCAAATGATTGAATTTTCCTATGAAATTTTTATAGGGTATTAGAGACATCTCAAAATTTTACTAGGGTTTTTATTTTGAATTTTCGGAGTTCATATACTAAGGTTAAAAATTATGCCTTTGTGGTTTTGAGCTGAGACTAAGTGGTCTTTCTGACCACTAAATTTGTCTAATTTTGTTAAGATAGTTAGAGAATGATTCTTGTTTTGAAATTTTTACAGGGCCTTGTGTATAGATTGATGTGTCTTAGAGAATTTTTATAGCCTTTGAATTAGTTTTTTGATGTGCGCAATAAATCGTATTCCTTAAACATAAATTCTACCAACATGCTGTAATTGACTCCAAGTATTAAGTTGGTGATATAATTATTCTTAATTTAAGTATTATGAGTATGAATGCATGCTAGACAATTTAAAGATTGGTTTATGAGGCACAAATGAGAAATTACTTGTGATTGAATGCCTACATATGGCTTATGAATGCATTTGAGAAAAGAAAAATATGTGATGCAATTATGTGAGAAAAGAGAATGTGTGAACTTCAATCGTGCATGTTCTGACATATGGACAAAACAGAAACAAGACTTATGTAAAATGAAGGGAAAGCAAAAAGAGGAACTTCCCTAGAGATATTATATGAGGGAAAGGAAAAAAGCAAAACTTCCCTAATGATCAAGCTTTCTCCAAAGAAATAGCAACAATGGCTTGTGCTTTTGCTGTCAACTCTATCTCCAGCAAAGTTAGCATCACAAAGTCTTACAATGGCACAAGAAGTACCTGTCTTGTACCATAAGCCAAGATTAGTAGTACCTGACAGATATTGAATAATTCTTTTGACAGCATTTAAGTGTGATTATTTCGGGTTAGATTGAATTCTAGCACAAATTCTCACACTTAATTAAATGTCTAGTCTACTAGCTGTAAGATACAGTAGTGATCCAATCATTCCACGATAATTACTTTATGATACTTTCTCACTATTTTCGTCAGCATCTATGGTTTGAGATGGATACATGGGGGTGCTCATGGGTTTTGCTTGATTCATATTAAATCATTTTAATAACTCGTATACTTTTGTTAATAGATCAATATCCCTTCCTTTTGTTGTTTTATTTGCAAGCCCAGAAAGAACTTGAGTTTACCCATCATACTCATCTCAAATTCACTCTGCATTAATTTTGAAAACTTTTCATAGAGAGAATGATTAGAAGTGCCAAATATAATGTCATCAACATATATTTGAACTATCAAAAAGTTATTATCTTGATCAAGAGTAAAAAGAGGAGTATCAATATTACCTCTCTTGAATCCATTCTTAAGCAAGAAGGTGCTAAGTCTATCATACTAAGCTCGGGGGGGCTTGTTTCAGACCATAGAGAGCCTTTGTCAGCTTAAAGACATGGTTGGGAAGGCTTTCAGTCTCAAAACCAGGAGGCTTCTTCCCATATACTTCTTCAGAGAAAAACCTATTCAGAGACACAGACTTGACATCCATTTGACAGAGAGTGAATCCTTTGTAGGCAACAAAGGCAAGTAGCATTTTGATGGCTCAAGCCAAGCTACTATGCAATGGTTTCATCATAATTGTAACGACCCTTTTTTTTTAGCATTGTTTGTGATAAAATAATTAATTGTGAATAATTTATAAGGATTTTGAAAATTTCGATAGACACAGTTTTGATGGCAACAATATGAGGAGCTTGTAAAAAAAATTATATTATTAAAAAAATTAAATATAATAATATTTTTAACCAGAGATATAGGGTAATATGGATGAGACCCTATAAGTGGTATAAGGACTTTGATAAAAATAAGGATAAGGGTATTTATATATTTTAACTCAATAAAGTTTATTTTATGTCAATCGGGTACCGAAATGTAATAATCGGTACACCAAAATAGTAATAACCAGTGCACTAAAAAACTGAGTCTGGTAAAAATAATGGATATTATCGGATCCCAGATAATTTTTACTTATGATAATCAAATAAATATAGATATTTCTAATACTGATAGAAAGCAAATTGACTCGGAAATATTAATCTTCTTACTTTCTCTTCAAGTTAGTATATTATAAAAAGGAAAAAAGGAAAAGAAATGACATTCTTCTCGGTTTCACCCACAGGCTTCATGTTTCTTCTTCTTTCCTCCACCATTTTCACTTTCTTTTGCTTGAAACTCCATGAAACCACCAAGTCTTTGAAGATTACACTTGGATAAACCCATACACTAGTTAAAGAACACTTCATCTACATCAAACTCAAGCCAAAACCTTGTTTTTCCCCTTTAAATATGTCCAAACAGCAGCTGATATAGAGGCTGGAAAGTGGGTTTGAGGCTTGGATTAGAGGAGAAAAAGCTAGAGAAAGTTTAGCAAAAGGCTTGAAAGAAAGATAGGAAAAATCTATGTCTATTACTTGGTGATTGTTTGGCTAGTTTGTTAATATAAATCTTTAAGATATGTTTAAAATTATGTTATGAAATCTTATCTTCAAGATTCATATATATGTGAGTTGGATGAATAAAAAGGATGCAATAGATATGAGTTTTGAATTAGTTTGCTAAATTTTTGGATTTCAACAAGACAACATGTTTCACAAATTTTCTGACCTATTTAGAGGCCTTCTGATCTATTTAGAGGCCTTAGATTGAACTGAAAATTTTATATGATGTAGCTAACATGTTGAGACATCTTCAGTAAAAATTATGAGGTATTCTGGTCACTTTTGCTATGTTTGAAAAATCAAGAATCGAAATTGTACCTATGCTGCCTGAACTATTGGAACTGAAGTTGCAAATTTGTCTATTTTTGTTACCACATTAAATGATTGATTTTTCCTTTGAAATTTTTATAGGGTATTAGAGACATCTTAAGGTTTTACTAGGATTTTTATTCCCAATTTTCTGGTTTCATTTTCTAGGTTTAAAAATTAAGGAATTAAGGAATTTAGTTGAGAATCGGTGGTCTCTGACCACCAAATTTTTCTAATTTTGTTGACATAGCTAGAGAACTCTTTTTACTATGAAATTTTTATGGAACCTTGTGGACACATTGAAGTGTCATTGAGAATTTTTATAGCCTCCGATTTGATAGTTTGAATTGCATATTAAATTGTGCTACAAATATAGGAAATCTGCAATTGTGCTGAAAATAAATTGATGCTTTGAATTGATGAAATAATGGCATCTTATACTAGTATGACATGAGCACATGAATATGAATATGAATAATTGAATTTCGCGAGATTTTCAGAATATTTTAAGAGATTTTGACTAGAATATTTCATAGAAAGTTTACCAGATTTTCTGGTAAATCTCATAAAAAATTTAAAAATAGATTTTGAGCAGAACATGAATATCTCATACCCATTTAGTAGGATTTAACAGAACATCTCATAAGACTTTAAGAGAGACTTTTGGAACATAAGAAAATAAGTCTTACACAAAGAGAGAGAAATCAAGAAAATAAGCTCTACGTAATAATCAATTGCTTAATAGTAAGCTCATGGATTTACGGATAGTAGTAGACGTGCTACGCCCTTAGAACTATATCAGGTTGTAATTGCGACGGCATTACATCGTTACGAGAAAGGGATGTACTGAGAATAGTGAGGCTATTCTAGATAAGATGCAGTAGACGTACTATATCTAGTGAATTATATTAGGTTGTAACGTGACGGCGTTGCAACGTTGACAATATGATCCACAGAGAAGTATATCAGAAGAATCCTATGAGTTCTACTATCAAGCCTAAACTCTAATAATAAGACCATGTCAAAGAGGAAATGATTGATAAAATAAAATGAAGTATATCATGTTAAAGGGATGATCTATATCAAATTATAAAACAAGGTGTACAAAGAAAAAAATTGAGATTGATGTATTTAGAAGAAAATGTTTTGAGATCAAGTGAAGTATATTAGATTATAACATGAGGTGTTATAGTAAAGGCACTACATCAAAAGAGAAGTATATCAGAAAATCATGAGTAATTTTGTTCTAAGCCTAAAGCTATTCATGAGCTTATGATAAAGAAATAATGAAGTAAATGAGATAAGTATTATATGAACAACCAGAGTAAGAGAAATTTTAAGACTATGTCAGATATTACTGTGTAGTAGACTAGTGTTTTTCCTACTGGGAATCTTTGATTCTCATTCCTGTTGTTATCATATATTTTATATAGATTGCGATGATGGTGATTTATTTTGTGGAGATTTCTAGCTGGTATTGGCACTATGGTCCAGACGTTTTGATGAATTGATAGTAGAGAACTAATCAGTTTTGTTATTTGCTTTTGATGAATTTTGAGTAGTACCCTATCTAGATTAGAGGGTTCCTGCATGAACCAGGGTAAGGGTTTGATATAGTTACAGGATATTGGTGATTAGTCATCAATTACTTCAATTATGTATTTTTGGCATATTATTTATGTTCAAACTTAGCATCATGAAGAGAGGAAGCACTTTATGTTTGTCATGAAAAGTAGGCTCATATGTAATAATATATGTACACTCCTCTAAGATCAAGTAAAGTTCACAAGTAACAACTACTCATTATAAGATTATGGCTTAAGCATAGCTTTATGGTGTGAAGGGTGTTACAATAATCAATTCCTTCTTATTGATTATAACATTATGCAACCAACCTTGCTTTGTTTTTTATGACATTGCCTGCTTCATCTAGTTTATTTTTGAACACCCATTTTGTGGCGATGATGGTTTTTCCTTTTGGTTTTTCAACAAGAGTCCAAACTTTGCTTTTCTTGAACTAATCCAATTCTTCTTCCATCGTGTCCACCCAACTTTGATCGCTCAAAACTTCTTCAATGCACTCAAGTTCAATGGTGGAGATGAAAGCGTAATTTGACATATTTCTAAGGGATGATCTGGTTTTCACCCCTTTAGAGATATCTTCAAGAACTTTGTTTTGAGAAACTTCTTTTAAATCCGAAACTCCATTGTAGTTTCTTTGACTTTGAAGTTCTCAAGCTTCTCTTTCATCTTTAGATTGCTCTTCTTGATGATCAGAAATGTTACTTTCTGTATTTTGGGGAACTTGAGCAAGTTTTCTGAAATACTTGTGTTCTGGAGCTTACTTTCTAAAGTCTTGTCTTTCATCATCTTGCTATTAGAAGTGCCTTTAAGATTCATCTTTTCAAAGCTTTCTTCTAGATCTTCAATATTATCAGCAAAGTCTTTTCTGAGCTCTTTAAACTTGATATGAATGGTTTCTTCTATGCATAGTGTTCTCTTGTTGTATACCCTATAGGTTCTAGACATAGAAGAGTAACCTAGGCAGATACCATGATAAGCTGAAAATATGAAATATGATATGTTAGGCTTTCTACCTTTCCATAGCTCATAAGGAGTTTTCTTGAGGATTGGCCTAAGAAAGATTATGTTTTGAGTATCATACGAGGTGTTTTCAGCCTCTGCTAAAAACCTTTTGACAACCCATTTTCTAAAAGCATTATTCTGACCATTTCCTACAGGCTTTTGTTCTTCCTTTCAGCTATTCCATTTTGTTGGGGAGTTCTAGGTGCAGAAAACTCATGAAGAATGCCATGATTTTCACAAAACTCATTAAAAACATGATTCCAAAATTCTCCTCCATGATCAAATCTGATAATATTGATTTAAGAATCTTTTTCAATACAAACACATTTTGCAAATACTTAGAATTTTTCAAAAAGCTAAAAAGATAACCCATGTAAATTTGGAGTAATCGTCCATTATAACAAGACAATATCTCTTTCTAGCTAGACTTGTAATCTTGGTAGGACCAAAAAGATCCATATGTAAAAGCTCAAGTGGTTTAGTGGTTAAAACCACATGCTTGTTATGGAAAGAACCTTTGGTTTGCTTGCCTTTCTCACAGAAGTCACAAGTTAAGTCCTTATCAAATGTGATCTTTGGAAGGCCTTTAACAAGCTCTTTCTGAGAAATCTCATAAATAAGCTTCATATGAGCATGGCCAAGCTTCTTATGCCATAACCACTTATCATCTATGAAAAATGCGAGACATTTTAACATTTTGATCTTTCAGATCATCCAAGGACAACACATATGTGTTATCATGCCTCTTTCCAAATAGAATTACTTGTTTAGAGATGGGACTTACTACTTTGCAAGAAAAAGCATCAAATATAACATTGAAACCTTGGTTACAAAATTGACTAATACTTAGTAAGTTGTGAACCAGTCCATTAACTAATAAAACATCAGAAATTTGGTGAGAATCATCCTTACCAACATTCCCTAGGCTTTGTGGCCTTGGCTTTACCTCCATCTGAAAATCTTACTGATCCTGAGTTCTTAGGTCACAAATTTCTGAACTATTTTTCTTGATTCAAACATATGTCTTGAGCAGCCACTATCCATGTACCATTTATTTTCAAGTTCCACATGTGTCCTTAAGTAGACCTGCAGTGAACATATTTTTTACTTTAGGTACCCATATCTTCATGGGTCCTCTTAAGTTAGTTTAAGAGGAAGGTTATCCAACCTTTTTGACATACTTTCTTTTCATAAAGAATTTGTCAGGTAGATGTCCTTTCTTAAAACAGATAGTATAAGGAACTTTTCTCTTTTCTCTCTTGATGAGAGTTGACTTTCCTTTTTCTTCAAACTCTTCTTAATATCGTAATCTAGTCTTTTGAAAATACGGTTGTTGACCTCCAAGCTTTAAATCAAGGTTTCTTAATCCATTTACCATTTTTTTCAAGGTCAGATTTAAGAAGCTTTGAAGTTCTTTCAAGCTTAGAAATGATTTTTTGAGTATTTTCATTTTTGTTTGCAACTTCAGATTCTAAGGCTATGAGTTTTACATTTAAAACATTATTTTCTTCTTTCACAACTTCCTTCTCAAGTCTTAGATTCTCAATTTCTGTCTTGACTATTTTGAGTTCTAAAATAGTTTTCTTGTGTTCCTTTTTCAAAATGAGGTAATGTGAGGAAAGAGTTTGAGAGTCTTCAAGCAACTTTGATTAGCTCTAGGTGGCCAGCATGCCCTTCTTCTTTGGCGTACATCTTTTCTGTGGGCTATTAATTTTAGGACAGTTTGGTCTGAGATGACCTTTCTCCCCACAATGATAACAGATGGCATCTTCAAACTTTGGCTTGCCTTTTTTGTCCTTTTTGAAGTTGATCTCTCTTCTTTTCTTTGTTTTTCTTCTCCAGACTTTGGACATTTTACTAACAAGCATGGAAAGCTTATTTCCATCTTCTTCATCTGATTTATCATCAATTTCATCCTCTTTATTAGAGTCATCAACAACTTTTATTGCCTTGGCTTTATATGTTTTTTGATGAGATGACTTTAGTGCTATGGACTTGTTCTTTTTACTGGATTCACCATGCATTTCAGAAAACACAACTTCATGAGTCTTAAGTGACCCAATAAGCACAGCCAGGCCAAGAGTTTGAAGGTCCTTTACTTCAATGATGGCTGTGACCTTGAACAACCATTTGGTAGGAAGACTTCTTAAGATTTTTCTAACCATTTCTGAGTTAGAATATCTTTTGCCAAGACCTTTAAATTGGTTTATAATGTGCATAAATCTTGTGGTCATTTCATTAATATTTTCTTGGTCTGTCATTTTAAATAGTTCATATTGATGGACCATCATACTGATCTTAGTTTCTTTTACTTGATCAATTCCTTCATGCAACATATGTAGTTTATCCCATATTTCTTTTGCTGTGTCACACGCAATGATTTTGTGATATTTAGCTTTGCTTAGTGCACATGTGAGTAGGTATTTGGCTTTTAAGTTTGGTTGAACTCTAGCTTTTTGTTGCTCTGTCCACCTACTCTCTGGGATTTCTCTAGATACTGAGGGTGCATGATCAGTTCTTGGAGCTTCCTCCCTTAGAACATAATCTCCCTCTTGTATAATCTCCCACAAGTTAAGACTTGTGTATTTTATGAATAGCTTCACTCTTTCCTTCCAGTATGCATAATCTCCACCGTCTGTTGATAAAGTGACCTTTAGCAATATGAATGTTCTGTGCCATCCGTTCCTTGGATCTTTTTCCTCTACAGTTCTTAGATTGCTCAACCTTTTAGAGGCCAAGCTCTGATGCCACTTGTAGGTAGAAAATCAAACGAGAAAAGGGGTTGAATCATGTTTGAACTTTTCTTCCTCCACTGAAGATCTGAAAAACTTTATCAAAAAGGCTATCAAGTTGAACTTATAGCACAATGGAAAATAGCATTAAAAAAACTTCAAAAAGTAAACTTTCTGAACTTAAGCAAATAACAAAAACATATATTAGCCTTTTCAAAGATAATACTCAATCAAAGAACAGATATGGAAATATATGGAGATAAAGGAAAGAGAAAAACCAACACAAGAGATTTTATGTAACACCCTAATATTCGACCCAATACTACTAGTACGTACTTAGGCCAAATATTAGTCATTACCTACTGTCATGGTTCTTTTCACTTGGAAAAATAGCTTAACGAAAATACGAGCCAATTTTTTTTTTAAAACATTACTTAAAATAGAAGCCGCGCATATCTTACCGGGTCGGTATCGTAAACTGCAGAAATATAAACATAGAAGTGGCTCTGAATCATAACATCATCACAACTGGAATATCTCATATATAATATGCCTACCCTACGGGGCAGGACTCTTCAAGTACATGGTAAACAGGAATACAACGGAAATACAAAATACATAGAAAAGAACTAGAAAGAAACATCCCTACCCACGAGTAACCTAAGGTGGATAACCTCAACACAAAAGAGGTTTCATCCATACTACGTGTCGTACGTGCACTAAGGGCTACCCCCCAATCTCCACAGCAGGATCACGGGTACGGAGGAACGTAGCCAATCCACGGGCGGAGCTTGGCGGGTGCAGGCATGCCCTGTGACTGAACGTGTCGTCCACGTCGGGGTGGTGGTCCGGGCACCGAAGCCCTCCGATGCTGAGTGACTATCTCCTCGCTGCCCATCGGTCGCAGAGGCGAAGTGGGGGCAGAGCCCTCATGGTCCATGGGGGAGTCCTCCACAGGGTCCTCTTCCGAGTGCTGCGACAGTGGCACATACTCCAGTATGTCCGCGGAACCGGCAGAGTGGGTCCGTAAGTTCCTCTCATGTCGTGGCCGTGCATGCTCAAAGATCATGGGGTCACCATAGGGGGATGTCGGGGAGAAGCAATAACTATAT
This sequence comes from Dalbergia cochinchinensis, assembly GCA_031216125.1. Lineage (NCBI taxonomy): Eukaryota > Viridiplantae > Streptophyta > Magnoliopsida > Fabales > Fabaceae > Dalbergia > Dalbergia cochinchinensis. The sequence goes on from CM062371.1 coordinate 31,740,042, forward strand.
ACGGGGTGTGCAAACGGCCGTCCCAAAAACATGAAGATGCGCACAGTACATCGGCCCTCAAAATGGAATGACCCATGCTCCGGGTCATGGTGGACCTCCCACCGGGGTGTGTCAACGAACAAAGACGAACGTCGCCATCTCGCTCTGAAGACGTAATGGAAAGAAAGAGATAGAGGGAGTGAGATTCTTACGAAAGAAACTCAGTAGGGCTCTCCTCCTATCCTAGGTGTCATCATTTACATCTCCAGGTATCTCGGGTTATGTATAAAACCGTGTGCATATATTGGTTCAATTATGAGTTTTCCAAAGTCTCAATTTCCGAGATCCGTTTCTTTTAACATATCACTTGTATTTACATAAATCATGGGGAATAAATTGTGGGACTTTAATCATATAACTTGGATCATAGAACGTAAAACATATAGCTTGGATCATCGACATAAATCAGATAACTTGGATCATAGAACATAAATCATGTAACTTGGAATCATAGAACATAAATCATATAACTTGGTACTTGGCACATGGTGACTTATCTTGGTTACTTAGGTGACATCAAACTTTCACTTAAATTGGGGCTGCCCTCATATTTCTCCCTTTTGAGAAATCTCTAGGGTATGAGCTCATACCACACTAGTCGTCACTAGTATCTAGACTTTTATCCCTTGGGATAAGTCAACTTCCCGACTTTAAGTACGGGTTTAGGGGGCTAGAATCACATTGTCCCCACCCTTAGTTTGGTGGTTTCAAAGGATTACATTCTCATATTTTAAGTCACCCTAAGTTTAACATGTTTCTTTAAGATGCCACATAATTAATGCATAACACATAATTACCACTTCGGCATCTCTAAGGTTCTTTTAAAGAAGCAATAACATGAGATTACAAACCATCACATAAGAGTAATAGTTCACATGGCATCACATACGTCATGAGCTAACACACCAATTCATCATTAAATGTGAGCCACATAATCATCCCATAAGGTAGAAATCCCTAAATCGGGTAACCTCAAACTTCCAAATTATTTTCTTATACCTCGAAGGGATTGATTAACCTCATTACCATGATTTATTAAGTCCTAAAACCTAATTAATCATGGCTGGACAGCCTTGGCAGTAAGCTTGTATTAGATGAATTACGGTGTTCTAGAAGATGCGTTTTAAACCCTTTCTCACATCCGACTTTTTCTATGATGCAACAATTAATACCTAAGCCAATTATGAGTCACTCTCACTGATCTAGACATCATATAATGTGATTCTATGGGTGTTAATCAATCTGGACAGAATTCATATTTTCTGTACCTATGGGGTTCTAGAATTCACATTTCAAGCAATTAAGGTAACCAACCATGCTCTAAAATGTCTAAAACAATTAGCATATACTTGGCAAGGTATTCAAACATATTTAGACCACCCAAAACATAATTTAAGGTGCTGGAAATGATCATGGCAGAACCGAAATTGGTAAGTCATCAAACCATGTGTAAACTTTCTTTTTCATGTACCTAGGTAACTAGTTTCTCTTGGAACAATTTTAAGACTTCGAAAATACCTTGGAAATCAATTTAACTTGTCAAGAACTTTCATAAAATACATAGGGCAGCAACTCTTTAAATTTACTCATGGTTGAAATTCTAAATGCAAGAACATACTCAAAATACTTTCAAATGTCACTTATGTTTAGGAAAAACTTAAAACATAAACTATAGGCTCTTGTAACTAATGAAAAACTCATCCTAGAGCTTTCATCATCACATGGCCGAATACATTTCAAGAGAATACCTCTTGATGTAACTTTTCTCAAGATGAAATGGGCAAGTCTTTGAGCTCTAGTCTCTTAGGTGATGGCATAAAAGTAAACGTGCTATGCATTCCATTTTATTCTTCATTAGAGAGAAAAGTGAGAGCTTCAAAGTAAATATGAAATGCAAGAACTTGAAATTAAATGTGCAAGGCTCAAAAGTAAATGTGCAAAACTTGAAAGTAAATATGCAAGTTCCATTCTTTATTTTAGTGCTCTAGGCCCAGCAACAATCGACTTTAAGGCCGAAATAGAAAGACTTCGAGATTATTTTAGGTGATATGCAAGCTCTCGTTTTACATCTTTAAGTTCTTAAGTGATGACTTGAAATATAACATGGAATGCGAAGCTTGGAATTTAAACATGCATTATGCAAGTTCATTCCTTATCTTGGGGTTTAGTGATAGCATGGAAATAAACATGCTATGCAAAGCATAAAGTAAACGTGAATGCAAGTTACTTTTATCTTGTCTAGAGCTCTTGCAAGACTTTTAAAAAGAACATAGTTCCAACCCAAACCTCGTCCTCACAAGAAAAGAAAACTACTAGTGCTTGAATACTTAAAATGAATCATGACCATAAAACTTGAAGATGGCCGAATCTTCATCAAGAAGAATAACCCATTTTTGGAACTCTAGGGACCAAGATCTTGATGATTCAAACACCAACATCTCAAGTCCTCATCATTGAGTATTTTACTTTGTTTTAAACTTCCATCAAAACCAAACTCATGGTAAACATAAAGGAACAAAACCGAAAACATACTTGGTCTAGGAACCAACTTCAAGCTCTAGAGTTTTGTTCATGTGACATACATCAACATGAAGCCCTCATCATCAAGCTACCATTTTTTTTTCAAGTTCCAAAGGCCTTCATGGCCAAAACCTCAAAGAAATAAGATGAAGTTTTCAAAGGTTCAAGAGAAACACAACTATTTCTTGAGTAAAACTTGGAAATAATAAACTTTTCTTAAGAAAACTCAAGCTTTAGAGGTTGTTCATGTGACAAACATCAACATGAAGCCCTCATCATCAAGCTACCATTTTTCCAAGTACCTTAGGCCTTTATGGCCGAAACATCAAGAAACAAAAGTTCCAAAAAGGTTTCATGAAAAACACAACCTTGTCTTGATCAAAACTTGAAAAAGATGAAACTTTTCACAAACAAGATTCAAGCTTTAGAGGTCTCATGTTAGGATGAACACATGGTCATCTCAAAAGAGCACTCATCATTAAGCTCTCCTTATCTTGGCCTTGAGGCCGAAAATGAAAGAAAAAGGAGAAAGAATGGAACTTTTCCTTAAGAAAGGTTCAAGCTTTAGAGGCCTCACTTTAAGATGAACTCATGGTTTCATCTTGGAGAACACTCATCATCAAGCTCTCATGTTCAAGGCCTTGAGGCCGAAAATGAAAGGAAAAGAAAAGGAAGAAACCGAAAAATGAAGAAGCAACATGGAGGTTCCACCTTGCATCATTTCCCAACAAGATTCAATATGGAAATGAAAAACATATTGAGAAAGGTTCCCTACCTTGTGGTTTTTGAAAAGAAGAGGAAGAACTTGAGCTTGAAGAACTCTTGGAAGCTTGAGAGAAAACCTCAAAGTGCTCTAAACTCTAAGCTTTAGTAAAATGAACAAAGGTGCTTGAAGTTCCCTAAGCTACCTATTTATAGAGAAGTAAAATGATGGTGGCCTTTTTGGGGGGAAATTCGGCCACTTTACAGCCACATGGGGGAGGAAATATCTTTGTTCAAAGCATGGTGTTAGTCATTCAAAGCATGGTAAAAGTCTAGCTATGCATGGCCTAAGGTATGGCTAACAATGTAGCTTATTTCCAAACCTTTTAAATGAATAAAATCATAAAATTTTGGGCTGTAAAGGAGTGAAAAAAACCATGCCTTCCATGTCAAAAAAAAAGAAGGAAATATTTTCTAATTTGAATTTCCAAAGCATAGGTAAGGTAGTGTAAGACATAATGTCTTGAAAAGTTTGATTGAAAGCTTGAATGACCACAAAAACAATTTATTCTTTTTGAATTTGAATGACATAAATATTTTTAATTTAGAAATGAATTGAAAACTTTGATTGATGTATGACAACTTTTCTTGGAAGAGAAAGCATTGAAAGGAAATGTGAATAGTGAAAATACTATTCATAGTTGCTTTTTCTTTAAAGAAAGGAAAGAATTAGAATTGAGTTGCAAATTTCCCTAAGCAATTTTAGGTTCTAATTAACCTTAAATAATTATTTTAGCTTTAGATTAATTAAGAAAATTAATTAACCTTTCATTAGAGTCTAATATTGCTTAGGTTTGAGTTAAATAACTCGTTAGGCTTAAAATGCACTAAGCAGAGGTAAAATCGTAATTTTTACCAAAAGTTGCCTGGGACCTCCAGGACTTAGACCAACATGGTTCATGCCTTAAAACATCATTTTTGATCTCCGGAACGAATCCGGGTCGGAGTCTAAACTTAAAACGGCCTTAAATCAAGTTAGGGGTATTTTGGTCATTTGTGCGCAGAAATCTCAGAAATGAGGTTTTTCTGCTCCGTTGGACATTCACAATCATACAATCCCCTTCATATAACATATGAACCCTATGAGGATGGCCAAAGCCGGCCGTCGTCATGTTTTCGGGTAAAAATAACTTCAGGGACATTTTGGTCATTTAAAAGTTTAGAGAAAAACGGGGCGTTACATTTTATACTAGTTTGGCCAATGTGTCTACATCCAATTCTCAACAACCGTTGAGTTTCACTAATTCTTCCTCTAACTAGAGAAAGAACAAAGATGGTCTTTTTAGTAGCCTTCTCAAGCTATATCCAATAACCAGTAGACAACCCCTACTGTCATATACCAAGTGGTTATTCAATAGCCTCTTCAAGCTAAAATCATGAGCAGTAAAGAACTCTTTTACAGTCACGTTGCAAGCAGTTTTAATAAGCTTCTTCAAGCTATCTCACATTGATCACTTTTCGATCAAGGATACAACAAAGGTTATATGTTTGGGTTGCCACTCAAACTATCCTACACTCAAGATCTTTGGATATACAATGAAAAGAACTTTGAAAATCTTGAATGACTTCTTTCTAGATTTTCTTCCTTGGAAGAATGTATGATCTATGAAGTGTAGAAAGAAGATATGCAAGGAAATGATTTACAAATAGTGAGTAAATATACAAAGAGATGAACTTGACAGCATTTCTGCTCTATTTTTCAGTGTTTAGTCTTATCTTTGAAGAGCACTGTATCTCTATTTTCCTTGAAACCATTGCCTTGAATAAGATCTTCCAGGGACACGTGTTGATCTATTTGTGTCTTGGAAAGAAAGTCCAGAAGTATAGCCTACTTACTTTGTTAGATCAGCTCGCAAAAGCCATTGTAAAAAAAGGAGGTTTTTGATGACCTTTAGAAACAACTTCTTACTTTCTAAAACATGATTTCTAAGCTCTTTCTTCTAGAACATCTTGATAGTTGACTTCTATGGCAAGAGAGATGATTTACCGATTCTGACATTGGGATTTGACTTTTTTAGATGCAAATTCAAATTTGAATTTTCAAAGCTTCCCTCCTTCTTCTTGTTGAAAACACTGTCTTTGTGAGAGTAAGCTTTTTGAGCTTCGGTATCATTTCCTTAACGAAGAATGAATCTTTATGTCTTCAAACATTGTTCGCTGATGCTTCAAACTTTACGAGATAGATGATTGAAGATAGTAGATCACTTTGACTTCATAGATTATTTGATATCTTCCTTTTAAATGTACTTTCTACAGTCCAGTGCTACTTTTTGAAGACCTTTGCCTTGGTTTCTTGTTCTTGATTTGATTTTCTTTCAATTATGAGGCATCTATGCCTACTTTATATAATATAATATTCACTTTCTTTTAGGCACAATCTCTTTTCATGAGATAAAACATGTTTGCACATGTAAAGTGAAATTACTTTCGTCAAAGTGCATATTATATAATCCGAAAATCCCTATTATACGTTGGCAAGAAACTCGAGGAAGATATTAGACATTCTTCACAGTATTTTCTTTAAATTGGCTTTCTTGTCATTCAAAACAAATAAGCACATAGGGTTCTGGAGCTAACACAAACTACTCCACCAATGCAATTGCATCAATATCTATGTATAACCTCACATTAGAACCGGAATTATCAAATTTAGATATCAAAATCTACAAGAAAATAGAATTTCAACAATTAAGATTACAAAACCCTACTTTTGATGCTTGAAGTCTTCTAACCCCAAAAGTTCTTCCAAGAATGGTTTTTTCTCACTTTTAAGCCTTCCAAGTAGCTCCTAACTCTTCTTTAAACAATGGAGTATGAGATATCAAAGTGAAAAATGGTGAGGAATTGAAATCCCAATAGGTTAGTTTTGTAGAGTGTGATGAGTAATTGAAATTTAGTAAAGGAATATTGGAAGTTTAGCAAGTTTAGGCTAGGGTTTTTGAAGGTTTAAGCATCAAGCTCGGTGTTCTTGAGGAAGACAACAATGGAGGCTTACTTGGTTTCTCTTGCCCGAAATTGATGGCTCCAAGTGATAAAGTTTGTTGACTTATATGTATCTTAGGTTAGATTTAGTATTTAAATAGGTAGAAATTGACTTTTTTTTCTTTTTAAACTAAAAGAATGGCCAAGATTTGATCTTGTTATCAAGATGAAATCTTAGCCTTACACTTGGCCTTAAAGGACAGATATTATTCTTTTATAAAGGTTCAACTATCTTTCGGTATTAGAAATCGCACATCAAAATTTTATTGAACTGGTAAAACACCATACTTGGATAATCAAACATTGCCCAAAATTAAATTTCAGGTATAAAATTCTCATTCCTAACTATTTCTAATCTTAATCTTATAATTTCTTAGTTTCGGGCATCTTCAGATCTCAATTCTAGGGTTTTGACTATCCTGGCAAGCTCATGGGGCCCATAACATCACTATTCACATCAACCCAAATTTTTTTTTCAACTCGACCATTAGGCCATCCTCATTATTGCTACGTTTTCCATATTTTTGAAATTCTCACTGATAAATTTCAAATTAATTTTTAAATAATTTTTGGGGCATTACATTACCGGCTACTTTAAAAAGAAAAATTTCCCTCAAAATTATTTGAAATAGATTTCAAAAGATTTTTTTTCATAAACCAAACAAGCAATTCACTCACAATTCAAACAGTTTAATCAAATCCTAAACGTTCCTACCTTGAGTCGGATAGTCAGATAGAAATGTCCCCTCAGCTCTTAGTACTCTTGTATGATTGTTCCCTAACAATTTTGGATATCTCTCTGGACACTCTCTCATTATATGTCCTGGCTTTCCACAGCAATAACATACATTCTATGCAGCCAAGCAAGGTCTACCTCCATGGTTCTTCCCACATTTTGGACAATCTTGTCTCGTAGTTGATCATTGTTGTTATTTATCCTCATGTAGATTGGGTCGAAACTACTTATTTTGGGGCCTTAAACTTCAGGTGCCAGTCTCTTATTAGAAGTGTCCTTAGCAGCTTGGATGATTGCTAGCTTCTTGTTGGAATTTGTTGCATGCCTGCACTTGTTTACCAAAGTTGCATAATCCCTCCCTGATCTCTAAAAGACTCACAGTTGCCTCAATATTCTCACATAACCTTCCTTTATCCTTCATGCACTTCCAAGCTTCATCAGGACTATGTTGATAGATAGTAGAAAATTTGCAGAGCTCCTCAAACTTGACTGTGTACTCTGCTACACTCATGGACCCTTGCTTGAGTGCCATGAACTCTAACTCATTTGCATCTCTCATAGAAACAGGGAAGTACTTATGATAAAAAGCCTCCTTAAAAACTTCCCAAGTAACTTTAGTCTGAGCAACTTCAAACAATCCATTGGTGCCAACCCACTAGAATTATGCATCAGCTTCCAACATGTAAGTAGCAAAGGCCGCTTTTTGAGTCTCTGAACAAAGAAGAACCCACAAAATCTTCTCCATAGGTGTAATCCATTCTTTTACTTTATTTGGATTGAAAGCTCCTCGGAAAGGCCGAGGGTTTGCTTTTCTGAATTCTGTGAACTTCTAGTATTCTATGTCCACTTCTGCTCCTCCAGGGGTTCCCAAATGGATTTCCTTTGGCATATCAGTCCAACTTTTCCATCACCCTGTTGGCTACTACAACTTGTTCTCTCATGGTAGCCGCCACCTCATGGAAGGTGTCCCTGATATCAGCTTCATCTCTAGCACCATTCCTAGTATGTCGATTTGAAGTCATTGATTTCTATCACACCAAACAAGAAATATTGAGTTGATCAGGCTTAATACCAAGTTAAGTATGGCAGCAACCCACAACATTCTAAATTAGTAGTCACACATATATAAAATTATAATTCATTACGTTTGCTAAGAAAGCATAGCCAGTCCATTCCTCAAGGTAACATCCTCCCAAGTACAACATCATCCTCAAGTTATGATATTATACTTAGGAGTTGTTACTTATAAAGTAGTGGGCCTTTCTTAATTTTCTATGGTAGAATCGGCCAAATTGTGTAGTAACTAATTTGTGGTTCTATTCAAAATATATAATAAAGAAACAGTATTTATTTTATACAATGTCAAGTACAAAAGAAAGCTCTTCTATGAGCTCTAATACTCATCGTTATCTCTTATATTTACATACCTATACATATCACCAAGTACAACATATATAAGTCTCTAATACTAAACAACTGCAACTCCAATTTAATCCTTCCTGTAGCTACCTCACTATTCACTGGATCAACCTGGAGACAACACAAGAACAAAAACACATAAGGGTGAGAATTCTATAATTCTCAGTAAGGCATCCCCAAAACATATACTAAAGTCCATGTCATCGTCATCGTCCAAGCCACCTTGGCTTATTAGAAAAATGTGAGAATACAATGTATATCAAGGTTTCATTTTAAAGTTCAAAAATCATTCTTTTGAAGTGCGTTTCTTTTATTATTCAATCACTTAATATACACATGTCATACTACTCAATATCATAGTACTCCATTCTCAAACTATACGTGCCTTCAGTACACCGAAGAGGATCTCATATACATCATTCCTATCTTTCTGTGCCCTTGACATAATAAAGGGGATCTTTCTGTGCCCTTGATATACTATAGAGGATCTCTCCGTGCCCTTAACATACTTTAGGGTATCTTTCCATGCTCTTAATATACTAAAGGGGATTTCATTCTTTGCTCAACACATACATCATCCTCAAGCTCACATATTCATGCATCACATTTCTATATGCATTAACATAAATATTTGATTTCATAATACTTCCAACCTATATATATCATTTATTCATTCCTTATAAAACAATCTTTAAGGACCACAGCAAGCATTCATACACATCAAATTGAATTAAAGTCATTATATCATTAATTTAAGGCATTATCACAATTCCATCTCATTAGCAGATTTTTCACTTAAGTAGCACAATTTACTTTTCATACCAAATAACCAATTAAAAGGCTATAAAAATTATCCATGACATCTAATGTGTTCAAAAGGTCCTATAAAAATTTCAGAGCAAGAATCATTATCTAAATATGTTAACAAAATTTCACAAATTTGGTGGTCAGAGAGCACTGAATCTCAGCTTAAAGATAGAATTCTTGATTTTTCTACCCAAGTAAATGAACCCAAAAAATTCAAAATAAAAATCATGGTGAAACCTTAAGATGTCTCTAACATCTTTTAAAAATTTCAAAGGAAAATTCAATCGTTTTCTATAGTAACAAAATTAGCAAAATTCACAACTTCAGATCTAGAAATTCAGGCAGAACAGACATGGTTTCGGTTCTTGATTTTTCTAAAGCAGTAAAAGTCCAAAACAAAGCTCAACACAATTTTTGGGACTAGCTTAGGATATGAGCTTTAACATACAATTTTCTAGCTGATAAAAATACCCACAAACGCATCAGAAAAATTGTGATTATTTGGTAGCTGGGGCAAAACCGAAATTCCAACAACATGTTTCAGCACTTCTTTTGACAAAAATGATTTTACAATAACATCAAACTATTCCACCAATGCAATTACATCAATATCTATGTATAACCTCACATTAGATCCAGAATTATCAAATTTAAATACTCATAATCTGCAAGAAAATAGAATTTCAACAATTAAGATTACAAAACCCCACTTGTCATACTTGAAGTCTTCTAACTCCACAAGTTCTTCCGAGAATGGTTTTTCCTCACTTTTAAGCCTACCAAACAGCTCTTAACTCTTCTTTGAACAGCGGAGTATGAGATATCAAAGTGGAAAATAGTGAGGAATTGAAATCCCAATAGGTTTGTTTTGTAGGTGGTGATGAGTAGTTGAATTTTGGTAAAGAAATCTTTAAAACTTTAGCAAGTTTAGGCTAGGGTTTTTGAAGGTTTTGTAGGTAAGAAAGTGCATAAGAAGAGGAGTTGAATCATGCTCAACCTTTTCTTTCCCTATTTAACTTCTGAAAAACTAAATCAAGATACTATCAAGCTATGAGCTTGAAGTGCAGCGAAAGCAATATTAGTGACTTCAAAAAGTGAATTTTCTAAACCAAATATGAAATAAATGTGTGAAAGAAAACTTTCTAGAAATGACACAGTAAATAAACCAAATATAGAAATAAAATAAGAGATAAAAGGAGAAGAGAGATACTGCTCAAGAGTTTTTATACTAGTTTGGCTAACCTACCTACATCTAGTTCTTAACAACCATTAGTTCCACTAAACCTTTCTCTCATTAGAGAAAAAACAAGGATACTCTTTACAGTAGCCTTCCCAAGCTCTCACTAGTGACTAGTAGACAACTCCTATTGTCACAAACTAAGTAGTTATTCACCAGTCTCTTCAATCTGAATTGAGTAGTCTTTAACCAACCTCTCTAAGCTAAACTGAGTAGTCTTTGACCAGTCTCTCCAAGTTAAACTGTGATCAGTAAACCACTTTTATTGTCACCTTACAAGTAGTCTTTTGACTAGCCACTCCAATCTAACTCACTCTGATCACTATTGGATCAAGGTTACAAAGGTTTGCAACTCAAACTACACTCAAGTTTCTTTAAGATTTACAATGAAAGACCTGCAAAAAACTTGAATGACTTCTTTCTAGCTATTCTTCCTTGGAAGAACATATGAACAATGAAGGAACATAGAAAGAAGATTTTAACAAGCAAGGAAATGATTACAAGATGAAGAGGAATTTTTGCAGAGTTTTTGCTCTTTGTTCAGCGTTAATCTTCTCTCTTTTTTTTTTGAAAGCACAGCATCTCTATTTATAGATGGTTTTCCTTGTGACTATTGCCTTTAATCAGATATCCAAGTGACATGTGTTGATCATCTATTTGTGTCTTGGAAAAATAATCTAGAAGAGTAGACTGACTGTTTGTCAGAGGTATTGCAAAAGCCATTGCCAGGTTGAGGTTCTGATGTCTATTCAGAAACTACTCTTACTTTTTTAATGTGGGTTCTAAAATCTTTCTTCTAGAAGCTAGGTTAGCTGATCAAGATGGCAGAAGAGATGTCACATTAGTTCTAATACTAGGTTTTGACTTTCCAAATTTAAATTTGAACTTCAAATTTTCCTCTTTTTCTTGTAGAGCACACTGTATCACCGTAAGTGAGTTTTCTGATATGCGGTATCATTTCCTTAATGACTTTTTTTTATCTTCTTATTTTCAATCAGAGGTTTTTAATGAATAAAGCATTATTATGAGTGTGATGATTAAAGATTAGAACACTTTGGCTTCAGTATTTGATAATATCTTCATTTCAAGCATACTTTTTGATGATAATTTTTAAATAATTTTTGGGTGTTACAGTTATCATCCAATTAAGGTCCATGATGGTTCAAGTCTCAATTCTTACACAAGGCACGTTCATCTCTAGCTTTTGTTCAACTTGTAGTTTTGCAATTACAAGCTAGATTCATGCACCGTCTCTCAAAAGACATGAATCCCTAAATTCTTAAATTGGTGGCCAATCAACTTAAGAGCATAGGAATCAGCTCCTCATTAATTGAAACATGGTAGGAATTCAACATACATTCATACTAGGACTATATCAAATACATAAGTACCATATATCGGCCCAATAGAGAAGAGGAAAGCTCATGATCAAGAATTGATTCAAGAGATGAAGGTTGCAGGATGGAAGTCTCCTTCTTCTCCTTTGTGCTTCACCTTCTTACACCTCCAAGGCTAGCCTCTCTTCTTGCAAAGCAAGGTTACGATCATATTTGTACGTATTCTCCAAATTGATGGAATGATACCTTGAAATTTGTGCATATGACCCTTTTACTGGCCAAAAATAGGTTGTGTTAGGATAGCATAAGGCCTAGTCCATTTTTTTTGTCAGAACTACAATTTGCGGTAGAGCACAAGGCAATGAATAGTGCTATTGTTTGAGTATTTCCGCTTGAGTGCAATGTCATGGGTTCTACATGAGAGTGCAGCTAATGCACTTGAGCACCACAAAACCCTTCATGCTTGAGCACAAGAATATTGTGCTTAAGTGCAATCTTGAAATTATGATCTTCCAATCTCTGCTATTTGATTCCCAGCTCCAAGTACTCCATTCCAATCAAAAAGTAAAACTAACTTAGGTAACACTAAAACTAGAATAAACGATACTAATAAAGCATAAAACTAAATCAAAACAATAATTCCATAAGGTTTTATTATCACCCTAGCCTCATTGAGCATCTGTTAGTGCTTTCTCTCAACCTGTCCAAGGAAGAATAATATTTTTTAAGAATTCATGTTCGTTGTCACTACATATAATTTCAATGTTGGCATCAAAATGCACCTTGGCTAAGGATACAAAATCTTGTACCATGCCGAGAACTTTTTATTTAGATTTTAATAAATATATCTAAGTGAATCTATTATAACCATCAAGAATTGTTAGAAAATATCTATGGCAATTAATTGAAGTGGTGTTGAATGGACCCCAAATGTCAAAATGAACCAGTTCAAAAGGATTGTTCGTATTATGAGTGCTAACAATATATGGTAAGGAATCTCATATCATGTACAATATAGTGTTCAACAGAAATGGTTAAAATGATCTTAATGTTCTGAAAAGTTGAGAGATAGAAATTTAATTGTGAGTGAACTAAGGAACATATAAAACATTGTAGAGAATTATAGTGGGTATGGAATAGATTGTGCCCTGATTTGAAGTTCAATAGTACTTTCATCTAGGAAAGTAACATGTATGAGTCGTATCTTCTTGTATGATGAAAAATGGGACAACTATGCATAAAGGTGGTCCTTAGCTCCATATTCCAAAACTTACAAGCTCATTTGCACATCTAGGGAATCAGATAAGGCATGAAAGGGGAAAGGTTCATCTGTTTTAATGAAGGAAGATCAGTTTGGAACCTAGGAGGATGCTTTGACATTGGAAGGCACAAAGGTGTGATGAGCGTTTAGAGATTGTGGAGTTATGGAGTAGGTCATCAAGTGGTCATACTGCTCTCAAGTGAGACTTGGCACTGGGTTTTGATTCCCATGCCTCAGATCATCACCATCATTGTCATCATCATCAAGTTTGGCAATGATGACATTATACATAGAGGAGGAGTCTCAAAAGCTTGACTGAAGTGGATGACCTTGCTTACAGAAGGATATATATGTGATTTTAGACTTTGGAGGAGAGAGGAGGAAAAGAAGGAGCTTATAGTGTAAGATTTTAAAATCTTACACTAAAGTCCTTTCTTCCACTTCCATTCCCTTCCTTCCACCTCACTCTCTACCTTAACTTCACCATCAATTGGTAGCATTAACCATGGTTACTGTATCATCAATGTGAAACTCTGGATTTGGCTCCTGTGTAATCATGGATAAGGCATGGTTTAATGAGGATACCGAGTCCATGAATGTTTGAAGGGGTTTCGTCAATAAACAGAAAAGTGTTGTACATTAAACCTTTGTTTCTCATATCTTAATTCAAAGAGTAAAAAGCTACTCCTCTTTTAGGTTGTTCAAGTCAGAGAATCAAGTGTTAATGTGTCAAAGTGTATGAATGAGATCTATGGAATTTGTAGTGAATTATGTAATGTACAATGAATGAAAACGGATAAAATATGAAAATGCAGAAGAAATGTAGAAGGGAGAGTATTTGGTTTGACAAATTATAAAGTACAAACAATACAAAGAAAAATAAATGAAATCTAGAGTAAACCCCCAAGTTGATCCCTGACAATTTCAGCGTCAGACAAGCTGATCTCTGATAACTGGAAAGTATCAACTTAGTCCCTGACAATGTTAAAAGTCTGACACTCACTAGTCCCTGGATGGAAAACAATAACGGTGCTAATGACAATTTAATTATTGAACAAATTGGTCCTTAATATCATTTATACAAAAAAAAAATTCACATCCCTATCTCCATCCCCTTCCTTTTTCCATCCTCTTTATCCATTCACATTCTTTGAAACCAAAGTCAAAATGAAGCAACAGACACCTCTTTGAACCTCTATAGACTCAGCCAAATTGTAACACCCTAATAAACCTAATTACGTAACACCCTAATATTTAACCCAACACGCTTAAGATGCATTTAAGTTAATTATTAGTCATTACTCTTTTGTTCCAGAATTTTAACTCAAACTTTTGAAAAATACTTTAGTGAAAATATGGATAATTTTTTTAAAAAATAAATACAAAACGTGAGCCGCACATGCTAAGTAACTAACGCCGTTCACCTTACCTATAAATAAGAAAAAACAAGTCATAGATACATGCAACATCACAATATATATATAAACCATGGAATGACATAAACAATATTAACACATCAGAATTATATCATAATAGTGACGTCCTCTAAACATAGAGGGCATTAGTACACATCCATCAAAAGACTAAAGCACAAGCAGATAAAAAGGGTATGATCACCCTAAAGCCAATATCCAAGGAAAACTATCTCCATACTCCCATTGCGACATTCTTGATCCCTTTTGTTAGCACAACTCCCTCGTCCGCGTCCTAGAGAAATCCATGAGCTATGCCATCATCCTTGTCTAGAGACGACACAGAAAAAAGAAAAAGGGATAAGAAACTTATACAAGATTCTCAATAGGGATTCCCTATTCTAATGCAAGTGTCATCATAATTGTCTCCAAGAACCTCGGGTTTTATTATGAAAATGTGAACATATATAAGGTTCATGTTATTAAGTTCCAAATACCATTAGCCGAGATCCATATCTTTTAGTATGAATCTTAATGTCATGAATGCGACAGATATCTCATGTATGCATGATAATGCCTCCAGTATATAAGTAACATATGCAGATAACATAAGCATACTCTTAACATGAATTTGTGACACACAAAACCAAAACACAACATCACATGAGTGAATACACCAAATATACATCTTTACTTTACTTTCTTAGGTGACTTAGTATGAATGCATAATATAACAAAACTGATTTAGTCGTATACTATTTAGCTTGCATGAAAAAGGCAAGAGAACCCATGATAATTTACTTTCTCATAGTGGAACTCTCAAGTTCCTCCCTTAATGACCATCCTCTTACGTCAATATCTCAAACCAACCATCTCACCTTCCCCGGCAATTTTGTATTTTGCACCAAAAGTCTACCTCACCAATCACCTAGGATTGAGCTCAACCTAACTATCCGTCACTAGATTTAATATGGCGAAATAGAAGAGGAAAATACATCACTTTTTTGCCTTAGCTTAACTTTCTCATCAAAAGCATACAACTTCCTTGGATCACCTCTCATAATCTTTAATTCAGGGAGTCTAGAGGATCACTTCCATATGTTCTATGTTGCATTAACCTTATTGGATCACTTTTCATAACCTTTAATTCGGGGAGTCTAAAGAATCATTTCCATGTGTCTTTTGTCATCTTTAATCTTAGCACATTATTTAGAGATGCAAGCATGAACATATAATCATAACTCATCATACAATACTTTATGGTCATAAAACTTCATGAAATTATGTATCTCAATAAATGAAACAAAACTATAACATCTCATAGTTCAAATTACATAACATACATCTAAGCCATATATATTTCAATACACGTACATAGTCTTCACAAAATGTCAATCACATTCATTCCCCAAAGGGGTCAAGTCACAATTTCTTAAAGGTTACGGGTCAAAACATAAATACCCCTTTTGACACATTCTCACAAACTAAAGATCTTTAACATTAACCTATACTTTTAAGGGACATATAACTATTAGAAACTATTTAAACTCATCATAAAAACCTTTTAGGGGTATAGACCAAATTTTAACATATTTTAGGGGTCAAAGTGCAGAATTGCTTGTTTTTAATATTTAACAACAATTGAAATTTCTAAAACTTTATCTAAACTTCATAAATGGTATTTTGGACTCATGGACACTTTCAACATCATTAGTAGCTCTAAATAAAATCATTTGGCTGAAATAACATAGTTGATAGTTCAAAACACAACTTTTCGCATTTTGCAAAATGGCCCAATCTAACACTTGTAATTACCCTTTTATGTATCTATGATACCAAAAATAACTTTTACATTAAAATTAAGTAATTCGTAAGTGTGTGAACAATGTGAACAACCTTGAACAACCCTTGAACAGAATCAGAAAATTAGTCTCCTTAAAGCTTAATATAATCACAATTTTAATCCTTTCTAGTTACTAGACTTTCCTAAAATGCTAAGAACAATTTTTATGACAATTATTAGTGATCCTCAAGTGTGTGAACAGTGATGAACAGGTCCGAACTGTAACGCCTGGGGATTGTGAAGTCGAGGAGTGATCGCCGGTGCAAGGAGGCACGAACAAGGAGCGATTCTTGGCAGACTTTGAAAGCAGAGGGGTACATGAATGAACCAATTACACACCCTAATGAGAGGAATCTTGAGACTGTATAGATATGGGACTATACAGTTAATGAGGGCTTATATGAATTGATTTGTACTACCTATACTAACAAGATGCATCTTCTTTTCGGTAGCCCATCACGAAAGAACTCTATAGTTAAGCGTGCTTGACTTAGAGAATTTTGGGATGGGTGAGACCTCCTGGGAAAATTTCCCAGGAAGCGTGTGAGCGAGGACAAAGCACACTAAAAAGACCCATGTTGGTTTGTAGGGACAGTCATCAATCCATAAAACAGCAGGGAATGTTACAAACTATGGTTGATGTTACAAACTACGCTTAAGTTCGTATTTGGATTCTATTAGTTGTCACTTATGTCTTGCGTTCATTTTCTTTTGAAATGAACTAAAGAAAATAGTGGATAACTTTTTTTTTGTACAACTTACTTTTTGAAAGCTTAAGCCCAGGATGAGAATTGAAATATGTAGCATTTACTTAGATGATAATCAAAATTACTTTGCGCACTTAATTTAATAAAGTGGAATAAGGGAATAAATATAAAATTACTATCACATAAACTGAAATATAACTACTTGATACGTGAGTCATACTAAGACATATATCATAGTGATAGGTTCTTACAAATAACAATATAAGTTCTACTACTACTGGTCTATTCTTCGCAATCTATAACATAACAAAAATTGGGGTGCTAATTCTTCATAGTTCTAAAATCTTCACATATTGCCTCCTTCCTTAACTATAGCTCTGTTGCTTTAAGTGGACTCACCCGTCTCGAGTGACGACAACAGAAAGAGAAACATAGGAGTGAGAAATATAAGATTTCTCAGTAGGAGTTCCTATTTGCACTAATCGTGTCATCCAACTAACTTTGGGTTTATTATAAAAAGGTAGACACATAGATGGTTCAATTACTAGATTTTTCACAAACATAATTAGCTGAAATGCAATTGCTTTTAAACTACTCTTATAACATTAATCGGAATATCCATTCAGTCATTCATCAATCATACATTTCATGTGAATCACTAATGAGCAATAACTAATTCAAAAGATGCATGCATTTCATGATTACTCATCCTCGACATTTACTTGAGTTGTAATCATCATCTTTTCTTTGATTAACATTTCTTTTAGTTACTCAAGCAGAGCAAGTATTAGAATAAGATAGGCTCACCATAACTATATGCATGCACTTAACATTTTACATATCTTTAACTTGGTTCGGTCCTTCACTCACTGAGTGCACCAACACTAATGTCTTAAACTATCTCTATGGATAATGAGCTCATACTGTGGCCGTCGCCACAAATTGTTCCATGAGAGAATCTCAACAGATGGTGTAACGCCCGGTGACGAAGTCCCGGTGCAAGAAGGCACGGATAAGGAACGGCTCCTGGCAGACTTCTAAGTGGAGGGGTACGTAAATGAACCGATTACACACCCGAATAAGAGGGATCCTGAGACTATGTAGGTATAGAACTATACAGTTAAGGAGGGCTTATATGAATTGATTTCTACTTCCTATACTAACAAGATATATCTTCTTATCGGTAGCCCATCACTAAAGAACTCAACAGTTAAGCGTGCTTAACTTGGAGCAATTTTGGGATGGGTGACCTATTGGGAATTTGTCCCAAGAAGCGTGTGAGTCAGGACAAAGCATGATAAAAAGACCCGTGTTGGTTTGTGGGGACAGTCGTCAATCTATAAAGCACCAGGGGATATCACAAATGGTATCAGAGCCTACACCTCCCTGTACAGTGTAGTTCGGGGACGAACCAAGTGGAAGCTGGTGGGCATGTAATACCCGGGGACGAAGTCAGGGAGTGATCACCGCTGCAAGAAGGCACTAACAAGGAACAACTCTTGGCAGACTTCTAAGTGGAAGGGTACATGAATGAACCAATTACACACCCGAATAAGAGGGATCCTGAGACTGTGTAGGTATGGGACTATACAGTTAAAGAGGGCTTATATGAATTGATTTGTACTACCTATACTAACAAGATGTATCTTCTTTTCAGTAACCCATCACTAAAGAACTCCACAGTTAAGCGTGTTTGACTTGGAGCAATTTTGGGATAAGTGACCTCCTAGAAAGTTTTCCCAAGAAGCGTGTGAGTGAGGACAAAGCATGCTAAAAAGACCCGTGTTGGTTTGTGGGGATAGTCGTCAATCCATAAAGTAGCAGGGAATGTTACAGATGGGGTGAGGGGTTAAGCAGTGAGCTTCTCCCATTACTTTTTATGGTTTAACTCAAGTCCACTTTTCTAGACTTTCATTGCTAACTTCATCAGTGCCATATATCATGTTGCATATGCAATTCTTTTTGAAATTTAACATTTCTCATATGAATCACCATGGTAATATATTATCACTCAATTCAATGCATACTATGTGATCAATACTCAAGTCATAAAAGGCATAACATTTGCATCATAGCAGATATAGCACTTTGAAGCATTCATGCATATAATGAACCATTCATGATCATTCATAACACTTCATACCTAATCAAGATCATAGGTCAAGGTCATATGTTATGTGTGTCTCAAGGTCACTAAGTTTTGTTTAATTAAAACATAAGCTTTATGGGTCAAGAACTTAGTTCTCTTAGTCATTTATGAGTGAAAATTCTTAATAATGTGTAATAATAGATTATATATCTTGATTATATTTATATTAACCTGAATAGCTTGATTTAAATAATATTTAACTCTCTTGAGAAAGGAAATTTCGGATTTGCCCTTAAAAAACACTATTTTTTATTTGTAGAGTTTTACAGTTTATTACCAATTCCAACATGTTTGTATGGAAAATTAATTTCTCTCACTAAACTTACTTTCTCAAGAAAATAAAAGTATTCCCAGATTCTTGACTCAAATATCTTTCTCTACACGTGAATTTCACAAAAGTATTCCAAGTGAAATTACTTGTATACCCTTGTAAAGTTACCATATTCCAGTAGTGTCCCAAAACTCAATCCATGGCTTATTTCTGGAATCACGTGCACATTTTCATTGCATGTATTTTATATGTCTGTGTTCTTTATGATTTCACCTTTCCAACAAAACCATTTTCACATGTTTTGCATTTTTTTCAGAAAAAGAAAAGCTCAGTTTAGTGACAAGGGGTTAGACAAAATCTCCAGCAAAAAGGCTGAACTTTGAAAAATTATATCTTGAGCTAGAGAACTCCTTTTTGAGTGATTCTTTTTGGAGAGTGTTCTTGGTAAGTCTAGTTTTAGTAAAAAAAACTTTTATTCCTAAAAAATACATATTCTATGAGTTTGAATTTTTGAAATAGCTACTACCAGAAACAACAGAAAATCCAGCACCTATCATTTTCATGTTTTATGTTACTTCTTTCAACACAAGGACCACATTGTATATTCTGAACAACATTTAAGCATGAAGACATCATAAAATCACTTAAGAAATAGAAAAGAACATGGGAGTTTCACAAAATATTTTTACAACGTCCCCTTGAAACATTTTGTCAACAAACATAAGCTTGATGGCAGCCTAACCATGAGTAAGGTTATAAGCCATCAAGACTTGCACAACCAAAGAGAGGGCTCCTACCTTTGGTGTAGAGGCTTAAATGAGTCCTTCTTTTCACTCCTAGAAATCAAACAAGGAGTTTGATGTAGAGTGATCCTTCTTGAATCTTTGCTTGAAAACTAGTGTTTTTGAGACAATATTTTTCACAAGAGTTAAAAAGTGTAACTCTTGCAAGGCTCGTGAAGTATTGGGTTAAGATTCAAGTATCTTATGTGAGGTTTGATGATGAAAAAGCTTTCTTTGAAGTGAGGAGTAGAAGAAGGAATAGAAGAGGAAGAAAAAGAATAAGAGAGAATGCTAGAAGTCTTGGAAACTTAGCAAATGAGTAAAAGAACACAGTGAAACACAACTTGGCCCGTTTTATAGCCTCAAGGCTGCTGCCCAATGGTTGTGTTTGGGGATGATTTTTGTCTTCAAAAGCTCATTTAGTTAGATAATTTAGTTAGAGTAAGTACTAGTTAGGATTTAGTTGAGGTTACTAGTTAGTTTTTATGCCAAATAATATGCCTAATGTAGCTTAGCCCACACCTATATTTGTTGATAAAGACAAGAAGTTGTCAAAATTTTGACGTCTATCAAACTTTCATTAAGACATGCAAGCAAATATCAAATCATAATTTTTCCTTCCTATCAATGATGGTATAATCATAGGGCATCATGGAATATGGGATGATTTTTCATTCTTTCATGCATGCATGTATCATATATTATTGTCATGAGACTCTAGGATTAATACATGATTTAATTTTCAAGCTTATGTGTGTATAATGCGTGTATGTATGGCTGAAAATATGCATGTGATTGTGATGCATGTGAAGTATTTTCTTGTCTTGTCATAGCATTTAAATCATTTACTTTGTCAGTATTTTAATCATACTGTTAAATAAGTTGTCTGTAGAAACTTATATTAATAAATTAATATTCTAAGCTAGAGATTTGCTATTTTAGGTTAGTTTAGATTTTAACCATTGTTAGTATAAATCAAATGGTCTATATTCATTCTTGCTTAAAGACAAGCTTAGGGATTCATGCAATGGCATTTTTATAATTCTATTTATAAAATAAGGGTTTCTTTGTCATTTACTTATAAGTCAAGGGTACACTTGTAATTTTCTTTTCATAGTAAGGGTATATTTGTAATTTCACTAGGTAATAGCAATCTTGTAATTCCTTGCATCTTTCTCTAAACACACTTGATTATTAGAATATAATTTATTATGCTTCATGACACTTGTCCGTTATCTATTGGTTCTACCCATTTTTCATCTTAATCATTAATTAAGAGTAAATTAATCTTTCTAACTAACTCCTTTCCATTATTTAACTCTTGACCTTTCGTTGACTCATTATATTTATTAGTCATCTACTCAAGATGATTAACTTAATAAATCATAAACCATCAATGTTGACTTTTTCCCACTATGGGGCTCAGGTCAACGGTCTGGTCGATAAATCAATTGCTTGAGTTTATCGAGTCAATTAGCCTAGACGAAATTTGGAATATTACACAAATCCCATCAAAAACTCCATAAACACAAAAATCCAATCCATCACCATTCCCATCCACCATGACAGCAAACCCTCACCATTCATCTTCCTAAATCAAAAAAATGTAGCAACAATAAAGCCTAGTAAAAACTCATAGCAGAACCCAAACCTTAATCCCTTGTCCTTACTCAAACCAATCTCCACCACATGAACTATCATCCACCGTGCTGCTGTCGTCCAGCACCAAGAACCACCACCCACATTACTGACTCTGCCACCCACAGCCATACTATGTATCTAGTGCCACACCATTGACATCAATCTCTCATATTCAATAAATGCATAACCTTTGTTCGATGAGTTGTTGTTTCTGTTGTCTTCTTCTTCTTCTTCTTTCTGGGTTTATTTTCAAATGAAGAATGGGGGTTTGGTTTTATATTTAGGTGTTCTGTTATGTGTTTATGGTTAGTGATTGTAGAAGTTTCAATGGCTTTAAAAAGATAATGATTTTCATGGTTGTTGAAGAATGGAATTTCATGGAGCGGGTGCAGTGATGATGAAAGTACGTGTTTTGTCTGGGCCGAGGAAGAAAAATGGTGACAGTTGTGTATATGATGGACAATGGTTTGATGTCTAGTTGTGGTGGTGGTGGTGGTGGTGGTGAATATGATGAAGAAAGAAAGGGGATAGGGATGTGATAAATTTTTTTTGTAAATGACGTTAGGGACCAATTTGTCCGATAATGAAATTATCATTAACATTGTTACTGTTTTCCATGCAGGGACTAGTGAGTGTTTGATTTTTAATATTGTCAGGGACCAAGTTGACACTTTCCAATTGTTAAGAACTAGCTTGTCCGATGCTGAAATTGTCAAGAACCAATTTGGGGGTTACTCTAAAATCTATGCTTAAGAAAATGACAAGAAATAGGATTAAGAACAATTACTCAGAGGATTTTGGAATATCTCGTCATTAGGGTGACTATAAAAATGAGTGCATGAATAAAATCCCCAATCGTTTACAATTGTTCAAAACCATTATTTATAGAATTCTTAAGTTCCATGATTTCTACATCTGTCTTGACTACTTCTTGGATTTGTCTACATGTCTCGATAATTATCTTCATCTTTCTACTACGTGTCTTTGGTGGAAACGTTACTAGTTTATCATGTTTGTGCCATTCTTATATGCTTTTTGCAAATAACCATGGAAAACCATTGATAACCATTATAACTAACATCTAGCTCCTACTATTCACTATGGCAATCTTCTTGAGATTTCCTAAATGACGAACTCCAACTTCGACTTATCGAGTTCTAGTCTAAAAACTTTGCCAGCATTGGCTTGCCATCTCAATCTATCTTAGCCCATTTCTTCAGAAAGTCAAACATCACATTAACTTTTTGAGAGGGTTAGATCAATAATTGGGTGGAGAACTCTTGGAGGAAGCTAGGAACAAAGATTAAAGCTTCTAAGAGCCAAGTAGGGCTTTATTTGTCTTCTTTTCTTTCAAAATTTCTCTGAATTTTTCTAATTGATCTTCTATGATATCTTTAGTTATATTTGTTGATAATACATAGATATTGATATTTTTAATTTGGTGGAGTATTTGGATGATGTTAGAAAATCATTTTTCTCTAAATATATTTTGAACCATATTGCTGGAAATCCCGGTTATAAGCAAGTAAGTCAAATTATATGAATTGCATAACCTGGTTAGAGACCTTATCTTGAGCTGAAAATTTTATGTGATGAAGCAAACATAATGAAGTGTTTTCAGTAATTTTCTTGAGTCATTCTAAACATTTTTACTATTTCAGGGTGTTAAGGACATCCTAAAGTCCAACCTTGAAATTTTGTAGGATTTTATCTATTCATTTGATAGGGTAGAAAAGTCAAGACTTTTGGCTGTTAGCTGAAACTAAGTAGTTTCTAACCTCTGAAATTATGGAATCTTGTTAACATAGCTAGAGAACTTATTTTGCTTTGAAATTTTTATAGGGTCTCATAAACATGTGGAACTAACTTTGAAAAATAGTTTAGCTTTACTTTTATGAGACTTAGTAGCTGATCCATAATTTTCTTTAAGACTAAAAATCAGGATGGCACACTAAACTAGCTAAAAATGTGATGAATTGATCTCATTTGTGCTATATGAATCTATGAATGATGTTAAGCACCTATGAATGTGAATACTTATTACAAATGCTTATATGTCAAAGAAAGCATAAGATTATGTTTCTTGGGCTAGGAATAGGTCTGTGTGAGAAGTGGAGAAAGTAAATTCAATAATCATGTATAGGAATGAGCTTAGTTCTGAAAAGCAGTCTATTACCCAAGAGTGGAATAAACCACTTTAGCCGAGGGCCAAGACAGTTAAAGTAGCAATTGTCCTAAGTAGTCCCCTACGCTATGTGGTAAGTATGTCTATTACTTTATTTGAGATCAGGATGGTTGTATTTCAGCTTAACATTATATACTCTAAATGATGATGATTGAATAAAATGGACCTGTTTCGAATAAAGATTTTATAAACTAAGATGACTGTTATAAGTTATTTTACTTGCATGCAATACTTTTATAAATAAATCAAAGCAGCTAAGGTAAATTATGATGACAATTGTATATGTATCGAAGTACCCTATTGAGAATTTTAGAATTCTCATCCCTATGTGTATTCCATGTCTACCTTAGATTTAGCAGAATGACTTTCACTAAAGTAGTCGGTGCCACTCGGAAGCTGCCATCTGACCACACTTGTAGAGATACCGCCAACTAGTATACTTGAGTTGGATAAAACGCATTGTGCATTGATCCTTTTTAAAACAAGTTTTCTAATGCTTCTGAACAAGATTACTATCAAGTATAAAACTTGAAGTGCAGCGGAAACAAAAGTTAGTAGCTTCAGAAAATTACTTTTTGAACCTTATTAAATAAAATGCTCGGTATTAAAAGAGATAGCATAAATGGTGAATGAAAAAAATAAAATAGATTGATAAGATAATGAAACAGTAAAAGAACATAAAAGAGATTAGGGTAAGAGAGAAAGGACATAAAGGATTTTATATTGGTTCGGCCAACATATCTACATCCAATACTTGAGGTTTCACTATAACAACAACTTTCTCAACATGAGAAAGTAAGGATGGATAGTCTTTTCATTAGCCTTCCTAAGCTGTCATCCAAGGATTTCAGAAATCACTTGTAACCAAGGATTTTGAGTAGTTCTGTACCAGCCTCTCTAAGCTAACATGAGTAGTCTTGACTCTGGCCTTTTCAAGCCAACTCATGACTGACAGGCAACTCCTTCAACACATTGTTAGTAGTCTTTGCCCAGCCTCTCCAAGCCCAACTGAGTAGTCTTGACACTGGCCTCTCCAAGCCTAACCATGACTGACAGCCAACTCCTTCAAAATGTTGCAAGTAGTCTGTTCCCAGCTTCTCCAAGTTGTAAGTAGTCTTCCCCAGCCTCTCCAAGTTGTAAGTAGTCTTTGACTAGCCTCTCCAAGCTAAATCATGATAAGCAAGAATATCTTACTATCGCGTTGCAAGTAGTTTTACCTTAGCCTTTCCAAGCTATGCCTTACTCTGATCATTAACGGATTAAGGATACAAAGGTTAAGTGTTTGGGTTGCCACTCAAACTAACGTACACTCAAGTTTCCTTAAAGATGATATATTTTAAAAGATTTTGAGAGCAATTGAATGACTTCCTTCTTCTACTTCTTCCACAAGAAGAATATAAATCTAACTAAGTATATAGAAGGAAGATTTTCTTTACACTTCAAGGATAAAACTGATTACATGATAAAGATTTAATATTCTAGGAAGTGGGAAGAGATTTCTACAGAGTTTCCTCTCTTGAATCTTCAAATCTCTCTCTCTTCAACGTGTTTCAGGCTTAGCATCTCTTTATATAAAGGTCTTTCTTTTTTACCATTGCCATAGATCAGTTCTTCAAGTGACACATGTTGATCATCAGTTGTGTCTTGAAAGAAACAGCTAGAAGAGTGGTTGAGAGAATTGTCACATCGGTTTTAGAAGCCGTTGTAAATATGAGCTTTCTGATTTCCTATCAGAAACTACTTTCTATTTTCTGAGCGAACTTTCTGAATTCCTCATTCATGAAGTTAGGGTCGTTGATCAAAAAGGTAGAAGAAATGACATACTAGTTTAAAACTAGGTTTGACTTGATAATTTGAAATTCAAATTTTAAATTTTTCTCCTTTTCCTGTAGCATTCTTTACTCCACTTACAGATGAGCTTTCTGACATACGTAATCAGCCCTTGAAGAGTTATTTTGCTTTTAGATCTTCAATCAAATCTTCTTGATGATGATTTCTCTACAATTATGATGATTGAAGACTAAGTAACACGTTGCATATGGACATATTCTAATATCTTCATCTTGAGAGTACTTTCTGATGTCCTGTATTGCTTTCTGAAGTCTCTTTCCTTGGTTTCTTGGCTCTTGACTTGATTTCCTGCAGTCTTTAAGCATTTACACACTCTTTGCACGAGATAATGATCACTTTATTTTAAGCTTAATCTCTTCACTCAAGATAAAACATGTTGGTACATATGTAGTGAAATTATTCTCGATTCAAGTCCGTTTATATGCTTTGTTTCATAAGTATGTATACGTGCTTTGCTTGAAATAATATTCACTTTCTATTTGGCTCAATTTCTTCCTATAAGATAAATCATATTTACACATACAAAGTGAAACATTATTCTTGCTTTAAGTTTGTAACATACTAACCAGATTTGACCTGTTATACTTTTTGTCAAGAAACTCAATAGAGACATTAGTCGTTCTTCAAAGTATTTTCTTTGAATTGGTGTTGTTGTCATTCAAAACACATGAGCGTAAGGGTTCTGGAGCTAACATACATGTTCTTTGATGGGTCTTATCTTAGAGTAGGTTTATTTGTCGTATTTTGATGAACTTTGTACAGTCCCTGTGTAGAATCTTTGATCTATGTACTATAATATCTGGATGATTATATATTATATATGTACTAATAAGGTATATTTGCCTAGTTGTGTACGAATAAATATACTAATGATATTTGTACTTTGAGAAAATCTAATAAGACTCGCTTATACATTATTTTCTTTTCTATTCATAAGGTTACAACTATATGTTACTATGCGTTAACACTTCATACTAAGTGAATATGAACAAGTAATTTACTTGAATAAGAATTTATAAATAAACGAGTCGATTATTATAAGGCATATGAATATGATACGTAGTACCACATCCTTAATTATGGTGTTACAGCCTAGGTGTAAAACTATAATTAAAGGGTTATTACATCTTTTACACTTGCAGTTCGTGAACTGTCTTCAACTCCTTTATGGGATGATTTGTCCAATTCTAGTTGTGGTCATTGTAGATCATGGGTTTATGGCCTACTGAGATTGACATTCCTCCAAACATGGAACCTTGTGATCCTTCCAAATACACTCTAAACTTATTAGACATGTCTTACATTTTTTTTCATGAACCCTAGTTTAATTCCCCCCTTTTCTTTTTCAGCCTCTTGTGTCTTAATGTGTATTCTCTTATTTTGGGTCCGAGTGTTTTAATATCTTTGTTGTGTTTGGGCTTTTATATCATGTGGGATTTTTTTTTTTGTTTCTTTCTTTCCAAAAATAGATATTGCATTTTTTCCATTTTGAACCCAAGTTTTGATCCCAAATTTTAATGAAAAAGAACACAATATACTAAAATAAACAAAGTTAAATATTTAGGCTCTTTTTGTGTTTTTTTTGAATCCACACAACAAACTTACAATATTGATGTACAATTTAACTACGTCAATTATTGTATGAATTATAACAGTTTATTGTATAACACATGTTATCCTGAATCCAGTGCAAGAGTGAGTTTGTTCCTTAAAAAAACAAAGATACCTTTTTAGATAAAAAAACCTCACACACTTATTTTTTAGAAAAATTGTGATTTTGAATTCTTTATTGCACCAAAAAATACGTAAGAGCAAGTATTCTCAATTAAGCCAAATTAGATTTTGCTAAATTTTGTTTCTTTCATTTCTTTTGTAAATATTTTCAGGCTTTAATCCTTTTTAGGGGATAAATGAAAATTGCTAAAGTTATTATTATTTAATTTGCACAAAAAACTTTGAGTAACCATCGCAAGATGAATGTATTAGGAATGTAGTGAGATTAAATTTTCACTTTTCCCTAATTATAATCAGACTCCTGAACTCGATTCCATTTAAAAGACTAGTTTTGCAAGATTAATTGGTTTTCTAGTTTCTGTACCAAAATAAAAATGACTTTCCATTTTTTTTCATAAATAAAATTGGTAGCAACTCTATTAAATTATTATATTGAAATTTTTCAAATAATTTTTTCTCGTTACAATGCCACTTCGAAGTGTTGTGACTGGAATCAACAAATTTGATTTTTTCCTTTGTTCAAGGACTTCAAACAAGTTTTAATTTAAATCCACCTTACAGCTTCTGCAAGCTTCTTATGCGGTTCTCTCTCGAAAAAAAAAAAGCTCGTTATGAGGTAATTTTTCATCTAACTAGCATAATGACCCATCCGTTGCACGATTTATTATTATAATATAAATCTATAAACTAATTTAAATAATTATAAAATTAATTAAAAATAATATATTATAATATAATAATTTCCAACATAAACAATGAAATGAAATTGCTTTCTATTATACCAATAAAAATCTATAATACGCAGAGCGATTAAATACTATATATAATTCAAAATTTAAATTAAAAATAGATAGCTATTTCTCAAAAAAAAAAATTGAACTTGTAATTTAACATTGTAATAGCATCTAAAATAAAAATTTTAATATATTAGCTAATATTTCTCAAGTCTCGTGATAAAAATGAGAGATTCAACTGAATATAAATTCCAAAGTCCAACATTATAGACCATTGAAATTCATTTTAATCGTTTAAATACTTATATTTTTAATGTTCAAATAATCAAACTGATTTTAAACTTTTTGGTAAATTTCAATCCGAAATTAATTTAGATAAAAATTAATTTTAAAGGAATGATTAATTATCAAATAATATGTAACACTCCGATTTTTCTGTCTGAGAAGAAATGACCAAAATCCCTCCGAGGTCATTTTCCACCCGGAATTTGAGGATAGCCGATCCAGCGGTCCTCGAAGGGTCAACTCAATATTTGGAGGGGATTAGATAGTTTTTGAATAGTTCCGGAAACGAAAATCGCGTTTTCTGAGGTTTGGGGTCAAAATGACCAAAATACCCCTATAACGTTTTTACGTGAGTATAAGTGCCGTTTGAGCCCAAAACTTTCCCAGAAGGTTTAAAATGATGTTTTTATATGTTTAGTGACCTCTGTTTGAGTCCCCGTGGCCCTGGGTAGTTTTTGTACAAAATTACGATTTTGCCCTAGAATTTTTAAGCTTAATGATGTGATTGAGCTAACCTAAGCAATATTAGACTCTAATCGAAGATTAATTAATTTTGATAATTAATCTAGAGTCAAGACAATTTATTAAGGTTAATTAAAACCTAAGATTGCTAATCTCTTTTTAAAACTCAAGATTCCAAGTCATAGAATCTTGAATAGTGTTTGAATAGTATTTTCTCACTTCAATCTCCCTAAATTAAGGAATTATGTTGGCATTGGATTCCTAGTTAATGGAGCTTGACTTCATTAATTTAGTAAAACCACCTCCTAAATCTAGTCTTACAAGTCTCTAATTACGTACTTACTTACCTAAATACTTAGTTACAAACCCTTAATCCTTGATCTAATCAAACCCACACTTAATCACACCTCTAATCCACATTAAAAGAGATGATTTTTCCCTCACAATTCAGCGCCACCTCATGCCCCATAATTGATCACATGTTACTTTATTCTCACTAGAAGAACCATGCTTAAGCCCATGCTTGAACCCATACTTGGCCATACCTTTGAATGACCACAGCCATACCTTAAAGGAGATATTTTTCCTCCCCCAAGTTGCATATGGCCGAAACACACTCCCTCCATTTACTTTATCATGTTTTAATTTTCTATAAATACTTGTCTTGGAAGAACTTGATGCATTTGCTCATTTTTCTTCAAGCTAGTTTCAAGAGTTGTCTTAGTTTTTCTCCTTTCTTTCAAGAATCTCAAGAGTTCTTTCTTCCTCTCATCTTCTTCATCCTTTCCACCACCACACAACCACCATTAAATCCTTCTTGAAACACTTAGCCATATCATTCTCAAGATCAAACTCAAGAAACACAACTTCCTTTCTTTTTCTTCTCTCTTGGCCGAAACTTCCTTCAAGCTCAAAGGAAGATTTTTCTTTCACTCTCCTTTCAAGACCAAGTCCTTTTCATCTCCAAGAAAACATACCTTAGTAGGGAGTTGTTTTAATAATTATTTCTTTGCTTTGTTAAGCTTTATTCTTAGTGCTTTAATGCTTTACAAAATCGGTTTCTCCGTTTTCTTTTCTTTCAACATTTCGGCCCTCATGGGCTTGTTGGTTTCTCATGATAGCTTGATGATGAATGTTTCTAGATAATGACTATGAGTTCATCACAATGAGACATCTAGAACTTGAGTTTTACCTTTTTGCAAGTTTATGAGCTCTAGTAAGAAATAAAATGAACTTGCATTCATTTATATTCCAAGTTCTTGCATGGCATATTTATATTCAAGCTTTGCATTCATGTTTATATTTCCTTGTTATCACCTAATAACTAATCTCGAAACCCGCCTATTTCGGCCTTAAAGTTAATTGTTGTGGGGCCTAGAGCACTAAAATAAAGAATTGGACTTGCATTCATATTTATAAGTCCTTGCATGGCATGTTTAGATTCAAGTTTTGCATTCATGTTTATATTTCTTTGTCATCACTTAATAATTAATCTCGAAACCTACTTATTTCAATCTTAAAGTTGATTATTGATTTAGAGTAATACTCTAAGGGGCCTAGAGCACTAAAATAAAGAATTGGATTTGCATATCATGGTTATTTCCAAGTTATCACATAAAGCTTAAAAGATAAGAAATGAACTTGCATTTCATATTTATATTTTTGTCTAGCATGTTTATATTTCAAGTCATCACCTAAACTCCAAGATAAGAAATGAACTTACATCTCATATTTACTTTGAAGTTCTCACTTTATTTTATTTTATAATGAAGAATAAAATGAGGTGCATGGCATGTATAAGATTTTGCCATCACTAAAAGATCCTAGAGCTCAAGGACTTGCCTTCTTTTTATCTCAAGAATGTTTTAATTTAGTTATTGCCCTATGATTATTTTTAGCACCTTTGACAAAGTAAATTAGTTTTCAAAAAGTTTTAGAAGTTATCTTAAGTATAAAGCTTAGTTACTTGAAATGCCTTATCTTGTACTCACGAGACATGTTACTTTTCGGCTTTGCATTTAGATTTCCAGCACCATTAGATTCTATTTTGGATAATTTAAATGTGTTAGACACCTTGCTACTTGATGTGATAATTGTTCTTGACACTTTGGGCAAGCCTAGTAACTAAAAAGAATTGAACATGTGAATTCTAGAACTCCTAAGGAAATGATTATACATTCTGTTCCAGCACCTTTGAATGATTGTAAAACCATGTTATACCATGTTTACTTAAGTGAAATCAACTCATAAATGGTTTAGGAACTTATTTTAGCATCATAAGAAAAGCCAATAACGAGAAATGGAGTAAAACGCAACTTCTATAACACCTTAAATCATAGAAATTCATTTACTGCCTATGCTATCCAACTTTGATTGATGATGTTCTTGAGGTTAATAATTAGTGGTAATGATGATGATTAGTCCCTTAGATGTATAAGAAAATAATTTGACAATTTGAGTTACCTAATTTAAGTATTTGGTCATTTAAGGGAATGTTTATGTGATGATGATTTCAGATGATGCATTCATGTGATGTTTGATGTTATCTGAGGTATTGTTATAGAGTTTAGCATTTGCATGTTATGGTTTATTTGGAACGTTAAAGATGCATATATGAAGAGTTATGACATTTATGAGTTATGTATTACATCTTGTTATATAACATGCTAAGGCTTAGGGTGATTTAAAATATGAGAAAATGATCCTTTGGACTCATCAAACGATAGGTGATGAAAAGGTGATTCTTGCCCCTAACCCGTACTAATCAAATCGAGACTTTAACTTATCAAAAGGGAATAAGTTTATGCTAGTGACGATTAGTGAGGTATGAGCCCATAACTTAGAAGTACTCTCAAAAGGGAAGAGTAATAGAGTGGCCCCAAGAATGAAAAGAGATTTAAGTCACCTAAAGAAACAAGGAATGTCATTCATGAATCATGTTCTATGCACATCATGTTTGCTATGAAGTAAGATGTATGCTTTAAAGTTAATGTTGCATAAAGTATTGACATGCATATCATAAAGAAGTATGATGCATTCATTACAAGACTCATGATAAAATAAACGGGCCTCGGTCATGGATGTTTTAAAACTTAATAAATAAATCTTTGCATGCTCACTATTTCATAATTAAACCCGAGGTTCCTGAGGACGATGATGATGACACATTTGTGAAAAAGAAAGCCCTACTGAGATTCTTGTATAAATTTCTCACCCCTTATCTTTCTTTTCCATCTTCATCTTCAGACAAGGTTGACAATAGCGTCCGTAGATTTCCCTGAGGTGCCGACATGGAAATAGCTTGATGATCGAGAACAGAGTGGTGCACTGAAAGTTGGGACATAATCTTAGCTTAATTTCATCATAGTTATGCGTGGATTTTTGAATTGTTGTATGCTCAACCTTTACAGGTGGGCTCAATATATTTAATGTAGTATTATTGTGGAATATTTCTATATTATTAATACTATTAATGTTGTTTAACTTGATATTTGAAGTTAATGTTATATAATGATGTTTCTGATTATGTTATTCTTGTTATGTTTACGCCTTATGTTAATGACCATTTACGTTATACGCAGCTCACATTTCGTTTATGTTTTCAAAAAAGAAAAATTTCTTTACCCGTATTTTCCACTAAGTATTTTAAAGAAAGGTTTTAAAAAATGAGACTAAAAGAGTAATAGACTAATGACTAACCTAAATACGCTCTAGGAGTATTGGGTTAAAAATTAAGATGTTACATAATGCATTTCAAATTTAGTTTCATTTTATCTACATATATGATTTTTCATAATTATCTAACACTTTTAATTGTCACATAGGTGTTTTTTTAATCTAAAATATACTTTTTTATTGTGAATAATATTTAAAATCTAATTTTTTACGGACCAAATTTCAAATTTAAAAAACTAGGTTGATAGTTAAGAATTCATAGATTTATATCACACGTTTAAATAGGTAAATTTAATTGGAATGCACTGAGTATTAAAAAATTTTATATGTTTATCCAATCATATAATAACATATAAACAAATATAATTCTTTTCAACCCATACTCCTTAAAAAATCGTATAAAATGAAAGATTTGAGTGGATAATAATGTGAAACTCCTTTATACTATCAAATATACCAAAATTAAACTCTAAATAATTTCCCTTTTTTGTAAATTTTTCAAAATTGAGTTCCAACGTGTTTTAGAAGTTAACAAGTGACTTAAGTTTCATGTTAATGGTACTTAAATATTAATGTATAGATATTAGATTTGTTGAAGGAGATCATGAGTCTATCCAATGCATTGGAAAACCTTTGTGAAAGTTTCTGCATTTTGCTAAGCCTGCATGCAGGCTTTAACAAATGAACAATGATATTTATACTCATAGGGTATGGAATATCGTATCAACTCACACCTCATCTATCATTGGATGAGAGAATAGAGTCCACACTCTATTTAATGATAGATTGCATATAAATCGACATAGTGTCGCAGACCTCACGAGTACACTTACTATTTCTCTTAACAAATTGGGCGTTTGAGCCATTTAAGTATCACCACCTTACGTGGCCTTTCTAACATCTTGAAGAACTAAACGAGCGGCATTACGTCCGGGTGCTCCCATTACTCCACCGCCAGGATGTGCCCCACTTCCGCATAAGTATAACCCTTGAAGCGGAGTCTTATAGTTTGACCTATGCACCAAATCAACATAAACAAATTATCGGTAGGAGCAGAAGCTTGTTATAATCAGTTGCTGTTAAAAGAAAGCAAAACCACATTGTATCACATGCTACTAAATTTATTTTACCATCCTTTAACAGGTCGCATGAGGAAAAGTGAATCCAGGTTCATAGCACCATGAAATATATTCCCTCCTGCACAAGAAGAGGTAAGATTAAACGTTAACAGCGACAGTGTACCAGTGCTTCCTAGTAGAACATCAACCCACACGGTGAGGGATAGGAATAATTTGTTTCATTGATGAGTTGTGTTTTCTATCGGTTGTTAATTATCCTCTTAAGAAGGATCACTTAGTCTGCTAAGCAGCTTAGCGTGAACAATTTATCATAATGTGAGATAACAAGAATCGAACCCCTAACTAATTGGTATGGAGCTTCTGATACTACGTCATAAACTCTCTCCCAAAAGTTGAAGTTAAAAGTATATTCACATGAATGATTTTATATCTAACACTTGGAAAAGTCTAGATGTTGGCATTGCTTGAGTATTTCATTCAACATGAGGGGATACATGTACATGACATCAAAATTACTACTCCCATTTACAAGAATATATTAATTGGCTTGAGCTATTTCTTATGCTAGTACTCTATTTACATGACTGTTAGTTCCAATATTTTAACACTCCCCCACAAGCTAGGGTGCACGTCATTTGCACCAAGCTTGTTACAAATGTAGTTGACTTGAGGACCTCGAAGAGACTTGGTGAAAACATCTATCAACTGATAATTAGAATTACAAAAGCAGTAAAAATTTCTCCAAATTTAATCCCCTCTCGCATAGTGATAATTAATCTTAATATGTTTTGTACATTCATGAAATACTGGATTCGAAATTGTGTAATGCTGCCTGATTGTCACACACAAGCTTTCATTAATTGCTCTTTACAAACACCTAACTCCTTTTAGCCATATGAGTTCACAAGTTGCAACTGTCATTGCTCGATACTTACCATCAACACTCGACTCGGCAACAATAGATTGCTTTTTACATTTTCAAGATATTAGATTACGTCCATAAAGAACACAATATCATGAGGTCAATCACCTACATGAGGGAGAACCTGCCCAATCATCATCTATATAACCACATATCTTCAAGTGACCTTTATCTTCAAACAATAATCTTTCTCCTGGAGCTCCTTTGACGTACATAGGTACAGTAACAACTGCATCTTAATGTGAGTCACATGGGGAGGCAAGAAATTGACTTAACATATAGCGAAAGTAATATTTAGTCTAGTCAAGAATGTCATTGGGACTTGAAGAACTCATTGTTGAAAGAGCAAAAATAATGAGTTGAAGCACCTGGGGATAAGTAACAGTTTGGGCAAGCTCCAAGAGAAACATGGTCAAAAGAAAATCTTGAAAACCCCTGAAAACAATTAAAATGCTGTGAACCGCGATGCAGGTAACCTCCGATATGGAAAATTAGGCAGACCTGGAACCTAGAGATTGAGGTAAGTCAAATGAGACCAGTGGCAGGATGCGGCCTCGGGCATCGATGATGGCTAACAGTGGCAAAAACTTAGTGACAACACGACTTCTAGGGTCTGGGATCATAGGTTGAGGAATAATTGATCTGTTTGGCTATGTCGAAAATTAATGCGGTGATAGTTGCTGGAAAAATGTGATGGGCTGCAAGTAGGATGCGCGGCAAAGGATATAAAGGTGATGAGTTGTGGCTAGGACATGTGGCAATGGATATGACTTCCGGTAGGATGTGCGCCAAAGAGAACATGCCACTTGGCAGTGGGCACAGTTATTAGGTACAAAACCTGAGCCGTGTCGAAACTCGCTATGATACCAACTTGAAAATCAAGAGTCCAGAAGTTGGCTGAATTGCTTAAGTATTTCATTCAACATGAGGGGATATGTATACATGAGATATTACAACTACTAATTTATTTATAAGCCTATATTAATTGACTTAAGCTATTTCCTATGCCACTACTCTATTTACATGATTGTTAGTTCCGATATTCCAACACTATCAACAACATTAAAAACAACAATGACAGCTCATTTTTATCAATTAATTTCTGGGTCTGTGCCCTAGAAACCAAAATTTTGATTATGTTTTTTGTTTAGGCGATTATCACCAAGTTACCTGTCAAACCGATTTCCCTTTCAAGGTCTGGTGGAGTCAGCATGTCATAACCAATGATTGATGTGCTGAAGCCAGGGGCATATTCATCAATCAATGTGAAGCATTTTTGCGCAAATGATTCCTGAGGAAGGATATATGAGATATAATTAAGCACCGCATACAATATTCTAGTAGTTTTAGCATGTGCCCAAACCATACAAATGAACGACAACCGCGGAACAAAATAAAATTTAGACCCCCAAACGCATGACAGAACAAAAGAGGAGACCAATGCAACTAAAACATCTGAAATAAACTAACTCTCAAAATAAAATTTAGACCCCCAAACGCATGACAGAACAAAAGAGGAGACCAATGCAACTAAAACATCTGAAATAAACTAACTCTGTAGTCATGATCTTGCCAGTCACCATCCATCAGTTTGTACGGTGTATACTGCACAAACAAGTTGACAACATGCATACCTATGAATAAAACAGATTTATAAACTAGATGTTATGATCACACTTCACAGATTATGAAGGAATCGAAGATATTATAAATAAACTAGATAGAGTGCTGAGATAGAAGCCCAATTTCCAGTTTTCGACTGTTAGTTACAGAAATTCAAAAGTCACTTTAATTTGTGAAATCAAGTTGCATAAATTATTCCATGAAAGAAAGCACAAAAAGATTCTCTCAGGTAAAATCACTATTTGTTTGGCACGACTGAGATACATGCTCCAACTTAAGGGGGAGTATTAGAATTTGTTGAAGCAAAAAAATAGTGTATTTTCTAGGATGAGTGATGGTCTACTAGTCAGCCTAGTAAGAAAGGAATAAGGATCAAAATTAACATAAGGCTGAGTATTTGGCTAATGAGTGGGTGGCGATCGATAACACTCACATGTAAGAGGTAGCCAATGAAAAACTGGCCTGAAACAACCACAAAAGACTAAGATCCTTGTCACAGCTTTAATTGGTCAGTGGCCAAGCTGTGGTTGTCAGAACAACTATTAATGCATATCGATGGAAAGCTCAGGATGAAAGCTTTGACAAGGTAACCAGGGTAAAACTATTTTGACATAATTTTACACATTGGGGTAAAAAGTTTAAATGGATTACAATTGACAAATTCTAGTTTTAGGTGTAAAACCCGCCTATTAAGTAAAAGTATACTTTGGAAGTTTTTAATTATAAACAAAAGTTTAATATTTAAATTATAATATTTTACCAAAACAACTAATACGAATAAAATATAAAAAATCATTTCAATAATTGATCATAGAAAAATAATGTTTTCATACAATAAAAATAAAGCAACTACTTTTAAATTATTTTAATTTATTTTTTATAATCAATTCTTGAAATAATTTTAATTTCACAACTAAACTAAACAGACACTAACATTTGTCTTACTCCTTATTTGCTTTGAAGCTTATATATGTAATGTGCAATTAGTTTTAATTTTCTCGTCATAATCTAATTTACCTGTGTTTCACTTGGTGTTTTTATTAATGAAAAAACAAATAGATTTCACCAACCAAGCTTTAATTCACAATCTTATTCAAGGAACAGAGGTGGTTCCCCTTGTGAGTTCTCGAGTAACCTTTTCTTTTTCGAATTTTTCTTAATGAATGACAAACAAAATGAATAAACAAGTTAACACATGCAGAAAGAATAAAAATTGAAACAAAAAGTATCAAAGAGAAGAAAGAACTACTATGAGAGAAACTGTAAAATAAACATTACTGGAGGGCTTCAGAGTAGGAGGTAGCTCATGATGAGCAATTGAAGTCTAAGCAAGTAAGTTTACACTAATCAGGCTCCTCACAACTAGTAAAATGCTATTAAGAAATGCTAAGTGATTCTAGATAGATTTACACAACCAAAATTCTCTTATTTATAGACAAAGTCTATATACAAGATTTCTGCCACGTGCCCTACATCTCTTAGCCCACTAATCACACGTTTCAACTTTAAAATTCTTCCCACGTCTCGTAGGTAACCATTCCACGTCCTACACCATTTCCCTAAAATATAGGTGCCTCAAATAACCGCTCAACCTCCTTCAAGCATGCTTGATCAAATGCCACAAGTCCTTAAGTTATCTTCTTTGACTTCGCATTCACATCAATGCTCCTCGACACCAAGTCCTTGTCGAACTCTACTACCATTTCGACGACTTCATTATGGCTCCGTTGCCCTTCAACACTCATGCCTTAATTGTTTGGTTTGAATTTCTGACTTCTTTTTCAGTCCGCACCTTCCTTCTCAGACCTTCTCATCACATGATACCCGCCCACAATGTGCTTTCTTGCCGACTTCCTTTAGATTCTATTTCCTATAGACACTTTATGTCAACCTTTCCTTGCCTTGAATTTTTATCTTAACATGATGCCAAAAGAAAATATTTTCTTGTTTCCATTTCCTTTGCAACTGTTTCTACTTCTTTCTCTCTCTCCTTTTTTTAAATTTGAATTATTTTCCTGAATCCCTACGAGCGCACTTCTCTCCTATGTAGAACTTATCATTTCAGGTGTCTTTTTACCTTTCTAGCTATCGTCTTTAAAAGCTTCTTCCTTCTTCACTTTTTCCATCTCCATCCTCATGCTATCCACCCTTCCAAAAACGCTCTCTTTCCTTTCTTTCCGTTAGATTATGTGAATATATGTAATTAGGAATATTATATTTGTAATTAGGGAAAATATATATTCGTAATTATTGTGTATTTATATACACTCTCCGTTATGTAGTTGAGACATTGATTTCTCATGTCCCATGACTCTCTCTTTC
This sequence comes from Dalbergia cochinchinensis, assembly GCA_031216125.1. Classification (NCBI taxonomy): domain Eukaryota; kingdom Viridiplantae; phylum Streptophyta; class Magnoliopsida; order Fabales; family Fabaceae; genus Dalbergia; species Dalbergia cochinchinensis. Next base: position 31,778,819 of record CM062371.1, read on the forward strand.
TTCGTCTATCAACATGGTACCCAGATCCTAAGAGAGAGAAAATCCATGCGGTCAAGAGGGCCCATTGCCCTCTAGTGAAACCTTTTTTTTTTGTTTCCAGTAGAAGCTGCCCTCTACCACCGTCAGTGAGCTTTCCCGATGCTGTTCCCAACCGCCAACCCCACTGCTAGGACTGCCTCCTCCTCTACGGCCCATCCCTGCTGACTTCGTCCCCAGGCAGCATGACACCACGCCTGCATGTGAGTCTCCATGGTTCTACCACATAGCCACTAGCTGCCGCTTCTTTCCGCACACGACGGCGTGTCCAGCATTCTTTCCAGCCACCGTTTCCCTCGCCATGCTCGCGCTAACGCTCTCTTTCCAAATCTGCCCTTGATGTCGCGATCCATGCTATCTGACTTTGTCCTTTTTGGTGATTCCAATTTTGCCCTAGCCTTTTTGTGACCATCGCTGCCAACGACTCTTCCTCTGAAAATAAGGGTGTTTTGAAAACCAAGCCTCCAGCGTTCACTAGTTATATTAGCGTGCCTCTTTCCACAACAAGCTTAATGACAACAACTATGATACTTGAGCATTGGACATCAAACTTTGGCTGACGAGACAAGACTATGCCAACCATCTCACCAAGAAGGTTGTAGACAACCTAGTGGCTAAGCGCCCCCGCTTGGTTAAGTTTGATGCCTAGCTATGTAGCATTTTCAAGTCCACTATTGCTCCTTCCATCAAACAGATCTTTCAGGCTCATATCACTTGTGAATCTGTTTGGGCGCAAGCAAAGACCCTTTTCACCAATGACACACAACATCTCTATCGTGTTTGTTAGGATCTCATGAATGTCATTGCTTTGTTAGGGACCCCATGTATGGAAAAATCTAGGTTAGGAAGAATAAAGTAGTTAGGGGGCCACATGCAGGGCCCACTAAGGGCATTTATTTAGAAGAATGACGACTGTTAGGTGAGTCGTTTTGGAGGGAAAGATAGTTAGGAGCTGATTAGAGTAGAGAAGAAAGGGTAGTTTAGTGGTTGGTTATTCATTCAGTTTCAAAATTGTTACAGAGTTGAGGGCTCTAATCTCCTCCACCTCTTGTATCCAATTTTAGGGTTCTTGAGCAATTGTTGAGATCCCTGTTTTCAATAAAATTCACTAATTCTTCCATACCAGTCCTAACATGCTCCTCACCAACTTGATGGTTCTATATCATCTTATTTGGGTAAGATTAACAGCACTCTCCATGATTTCAAGGAACTATTGCCCCTGCTGATACCTCGGAAAAGGAGTTGGAGCAACGTAACTCTTTCTTTATGCTCATGGCCCTTTGTGGTTTACCTCCAGAGTACTCTGCTACCAGTGATTAGCTTTTGGGATCATCGACCGTGCCTACTCTCTCCATGGTGTTTGCCTCTCTACTTTGAGTTCCCGCCAAACCACCCACTGAGTTACTCCTTCCTCTGGCCTCGATTGGTACCTCTGCCCTCGTCATGCAAAGTACCAGTCGGGGCTACTCTTGGAAGTCCCACCCCAAGTTTAATCACTGTCATAAGTTAGGCCACACCATTGATCATTGTTACACTTTGCATCCTCACTTGCGCCCTACTATTAATGTTGCACAAGCCAGTGTTCTTGCTACGTCGAACTCACATGCTCCGCATCAGCCGTCTCCAACTAACTATGCTGATTTCTGAAGTGATTTGAGCAACGTCAAAACTCTAGTTCGATTGCGTTTGTTGTGCGCTGGTAATTCTTTTGCTTGTCTCTTTTAGTAGGCCTCATTGGGTCCTTAGGTTTTTTATTCCACCACCACTGATCATATATCCGATAATAAAACTTTATTTTCCATACTTTCTACTTCTGGATATTTACTCACTATCATCACTTTAGCCAACGGTTCTTACACAGTCTCATAGGGTGGCATTGCCCATCACCTACCTTCTATGTCAGTTGATTATGTCCTTTACGTTCCTAGTTCTCCATTCAACCTGCTCTCTATTTATCTGTTAACCAAAGCCCTTAAGTGTATCATTTCATTCACTGAAGATTTTGTTTACTCGCAGGACTGAAGCACGGGACGAATGTTTGGCACTAGATGTGAGTCTCGTGGCCTCTACTAGCTTCGCCTCCATTAAGTGTTTACTCCCTCACCATCGATCCTCTCACCCTCCACGCCCAGTTGGATCATCTCAGCCTTGCCAACTGCAAGGCATGGTTCCTTGCCTGTCCAAACTATCCAATTTTGCCTTGTGAATCCTGTCGACTTGGAAAACACACACGGAGTAATTTTCTTAATAGTGTTAGTAGTCGAGTTGTGTCTCTCTTTATTAGATATTTGGGATCCCAGTCACACAATGTCTAGTTTAGGATTTCATTATTGTTAGAATCTGTGAATATTTGTGATTAGGGAAAATATATCTTTATAATTATTGTGTATTTATTACACATTATCTATATATATTCGCTCCGTTGTGTAGTTTAGACACATAAATTCATCCTATGTTTTTCTCTCTTTCTCTGTTTCTCAACATAGTATCCAGAGCCTAAGAAAAAAAAAAACCCTACTTTGTGCTGTCAAGAGGGCCCACTGCCCTCTGGAGAAATTTTTTTTTTTTTGACCAAACCGTGTTTCCCTTCTGGTTTGCCTGCCTTTCCTCTCTGCTGTGCCTCCATTCCAGTGCCAACAGCCTCAGTCCGCTGTCCTTTCTCATCACCAGCAGGCTTTTCCGACGACGTTCCAGCCTCTAACCCCAGCCCCGGCTTTGCCCTTCCCTAAGCAACCTACCCCCAGCGATCTGATCCCGCTCCGGCCTTCCACGCGCCTTCACACACCACCACTGTCTCGCGCGGTACTGTTCATCTGCGGCCCTCTCGTCACTCTTCTTCACTGCCGCCGAGTTTTCTGGTGACGACTCCGCCCTTCGACCCCACACCTAGCATCGCCCCTCCAAGCGCAGCCCAACCGCGGTGGTCCGGTCCAGATCTGAGCTCCCATGCACCTCCGCTGTTCTGGACGGTACTCTTCGCCATCCATGCACTTTATAGAAATCGTTTTTTGAAAATACCGCTTCTGCCCTTGCACTTCTGTGGCCATGGTTGCCACCGCGTCTACCTCTCAACATCAGGGTGTTTCGACGCTGTCTCTAGCTAACTATGCCGATTTTCTGAAGTGGTTTGAGCAATTTCAGAAGTCTAGTTCCACTACCTCTGTTGCACATACTGGTAATCCTTTTGCTTGTTTCTCTCAGTCGGCCTCATTGGGTCCTTGGGTTCTTGATTCCGCCACCACTGACCATATCTCCGGTAATAAAGCTTTATTTTCCACACTTTCTACTTCTGGATGTTTACCTACTGTCACTTTAGCCAACGGTTCTTACACACAATCTCACGGGGTGGGCACTACTCATCCCCTACCTTCTATGTCAGTTGATTCTGTCCTTTATGTTCCTAGTTCTCCATTCAATCTACTCTCTATTTCTCGGTTAACTAAAGCCCTTAAGTGTGTTATTTCCTTCATTGAAGATTCTGTTTACTTGCAAGATCGGAGCATGGAACGGATAATTGGCACCGGATGTGAGTCTAGTGGCCTGTACTGGCTTTGCCCCCCATCAAGTTTTTGCTCCCTTACCACCGATCCTCTCACCCTCCACACCTAGTTGGGTCATCCTAGCCTTGCCAACTTGCAACGTATGGTGCCTAGCCTATCCAAAGTATCTAGTTTGCCTTGTGAATCGCATCAACTTAGGAAACACACGCGGAGTCATTTTCCAAATAATGTTAGTAGTTGAGCAACCTCTCCTTTTACTTTTAGTTCATTCAGATATTTGGGGTCCAAGTCGCACGATGTCTAGTATAGCATTTCGTTATTTTGTTACGTTTATTGATGACTATTCTCGTTGCATTTGGTTATTTTTATTGAAACACAAGTCTAAGATGTTTTCTGTTTTTACTAAATTTTATCAAGAAATAAAAACTCATTTTGGTGTTTCTATTCGCATTTTACATAGTGATAATGCAAAGGAATATTTGTCTTATAATTTTCAACAATTTTTGGCTTCTTATGGCCAGTGTTATTAAATTGCGGCCATGGCGGCGCCATGGCGCCATGGCGTGGCGGAAATCACAGAAACCGCCATCGAAACCTGCATGGCGTGGCGGCTCGTGGCGGCTCATGGCGGCTGCAATTGCATGGCGCCATGGCGGACAAATGGCGGAAATGGCGGAAAGCGGCCATTTTCAGAGGAAATAAGGGAAAGAATGGGGTTATTTTGGGGATTTTGTGGGTTTATTACATAGAACCCTAACCTGTCGATGGACACATTTCCGCCTCCCCCTTTTGCTTCACACTTCCGCCTCTAACTCCAAGCTCGGTTCTTCAACGCAACCTCTGCACGAGCTCCGGCGACCTCTGCGGGCCTCGGCAACCCTTAGCGGCGACCTGCGCCCGTAGCGACCCTCGGCGGCGACCTGCGCCCGTGTGATCCTTAGCGAGCCTCGGCGACCTCCGTCCGAGCTCCTCCGACCTCTGCGCGAGCTCCGGCTCCGCGCGACCCTCAACGACAGTCAGCGACCCCCGGCGACCTCCACGCGACCCTTAGCTCCGCGAACTTCGGCGAGCTCAGCGACCCCCAGCGACCCTCGGCGACCTCCGCGCAACCTCCGGCGAAGCCAACTGATCGGCGGCCTCCTTCTTGCAGAGACCAGGTTGGGCCCCCTTCCTCATTCTTCCTTCTTTCTGCCTTCTGCTTCATTTTTTCCTTCTTCTAGTGCTGAGTTGAGCCGTGTTTCCTTCTTCCTTCTTTCTGCCTTCTTCAGTTTCAATTTTGTTAGTGAGCTGAGCTTTGTGTTTCTTTTTTCTGGTTTCAATTTCTTTAGTGAGCTACAATGGAAAGTCAAGGCCAAGCTTCACAAAGCACAAGGTCATCTAGAACAGACCCTGGCTGGAAATATTGCCATCCAGTAGAAGAAAATAATACCAATGATGTTATTTGTAATTTCTGCTCAAAAGTGATGAGAGGAGGAATTACAAGAGCCAAAGAACACTTGATGGGGAAGAGTGGCAATGTCTCCCAGTGTCCTAAGTGTCCAAAAGATGTTAAAGATGAGTTATGGGCTATTTATAAAAAGAAAAAAAAGCAAGAGAGTGATGAAATGGCAGCCATGAGGGACCTTGATCTTGAAAATTTGCAGTTTGGATTATCTGAAGATGATGCTCAAGATATTGTGGATACCCCCAATCCTAGGCAAAGAAGAGGTGCAAATTTGAAAGGCCCAATGGATTTATTTTTCACAAAACCAGAAACTATAAATTCATGGAGGAAAAAGGACAGATTGAGGCAGCAAAATATTAGAGAGGCATGTGATAAGGAAGCGGTAGCAAGGGTTCATCAATACATAGCTCGATGGTGGTATCAAGCTGGACTTTCATTCAATTGTATCAAATTAAAGAGTTTTCGTGATATGTTGACAGCTATTGGAAGTTTTGGTCCCAATTTGCCTCCTCCGTCTTATCATGATATAAGAGTTCCACTTCTTAACAAAGAGTTGGAGTACACCAAAAATTTGATGAAGGATCATAAGGAGCAATGGGGCAAACATGGTTGTTCAATCATGTCAGATGCTTGGACTGATCGGAAGCAAAGGTGCTTGATTAACTTCTTGGTGAACTCTCCCGCTGGAACAATGTTTGTCAAGTCTATTGATGGTTCAAACTTTGTGAAGACCGGGGAGAAGTTGTTTGAATTGCTTGATTCTCTTGTGGAGGAGATTGGTGAGGAAAAGGTTGTGCAAGTTGTAACTGACAATGGTAGTAATTATGTTTTGGCAGGCAAAATGTTGGAAGAGAAAAGACCACACCTTTATTGGACTCCTTGTGCAGCTCACTGCTTGGATTTAATTCTAGAAGACATTGGAAAAATTCCATTGATAAAGAAGACTATTAAAAGGGGAATTTTTCTTGTTGGCTTCATTTATAGCCATTCTAGCACTTTGAGTTTGTTGAGGCACTTGACAAACAAGAAGGAGTTGGTGAGGCATGCAGTCACAAGATTTGCCACATCTTTTCTATCATTGGAAAGGCTTCAACAAGAAAAAGCAAATCTTCGAAGAATGTTTACTTCTGAGGAGTGGGTAAGTAACAAGTTGTCTAAAGATGCCAAGGGCAAGGAAGCAACAAAAATTGCAATTATGTCTTCCTTTTGGAACCATGTAGATTACACCATTAAAATCATGCGTCCTCTTGTTCGTGTACTTCGTCTTGTTGATGGTGAAAGAAAGCCTGCAATGGGTTATATTTATGAGGCAATGGACAAGGCAAAAGAGTCCATTATGAAGTGCTTTAGTGATGAAAGCAAATACAAGGAGGTGTTTGCAATCATTGATAATAGATGGAATTGTCAACTTCATCGACCATTGCATGCAGCAGGACATTTTTTAAACCCACAGTTCTATTATGGCAACCCGGATTTAGAGTATGATCTAGAAGTCACAAATGGGATGTATGACTGTATCAAGAGATTGGTTCCAAGTCGGGACGTGCAACAAAAAATTTTGCTTGAGCTGCCAATTTATAAGAGTGCTAGTGGCCTCTTTGGAGATGAATTTGCAGTATCACAAAGGAAAATCCTTGCACCTGGTGAGAAGAATATAACTTCTAGCTTTCAAATTTCTTTTAATTTTAAATTAGAGTAATTTGCTTACATGATCTTTGGATTTGTAGCTCATTGGTGGCGAATGTATGGTCTTTCTACGCCAAATTTGCAAAAACTGGCCATCAAGATTTTGAGCTTGACATGTAGCTCTTCGGGATGCGAACGAAACTGGAGTGTTTTTGAGCATGTAATTATCATTTTTCTATTACTTTGCTTTTTTGTTATTGTTAGGATAACCAATAGTAATGTTTAGATTATATTGATATTGCAGATTCATTCTAAGAAGAGAAATAGGCTTGAGCATAAAAGGTTGGAAAACTTGGTTTTCGTGAAATATAACCAAGCGCTCAAGCAAAGATATGATATTAGGAATGAGATTGACCCTATCTCACTCAATGACATTGATGATTGTAATGAGTGGATGGTTGGAGAGCTAGAGGATGAGGATCATGATGCTAGAGATGACTTGGTGTTTGAGGATGATAACACTTTGACTTGGGAAACTGTATTTAGGGCATCAGGGGTTGGAGAGCCTAGAACATATACTAGGCGACAAAGTAAAAAGAGAAAGGAACCCTCAAGTGGTGATGGGTCATCAAGTGGTGCAACAGCGGCAGGTACTAGAGTTTCTAAAAAGGCATAAGAAGTAGCAGTGTTAGTGCCAATGATTGAAGAAGAACCTGAGTTGGATGACTCTGAGGAATCCGAAGACGAGGAAGAAGAAATCAAATATGATGATTCAGAATCAAAAGGAGAAGAAGCAGAGGGATATGCCTCGGATGGACCCATTGACGCTGATTACCTTAGGGATGAGAATATGGACTAGAAACTGTTTAGTTTTTTAATATTAACCTTTGTCTTAACTCTTAATTTGTGTTGAAGAGTGTTGAGTTGAATTGACTTGTATTTTGTTATGAACTTGAGATTTCTAGCTTCTAGTGCTTATGACTTATTATGACATGACATTGTGCGTTTGGAGCTATGATTTCCATTTGGTCATGATTGTTTTACATCTTTTTCTTGATATTTTGGATGTATTTGTTGAATTTAGTTCAAAGAATAGATTTGTTCTTCATATATGTTGTTAGTTTTATTATTTGTCATATTTGGAATATTTTTTGTGTGGTTTTTTGTATATATATAAAAAGTATTTTTCAGTCCGCCATGGCGTCCGCCATATCCGCAACGCCATCCGCCATATTTTCATGGCGGATTTTTGGCTCACCGCCATAAGCCGCCATCCGCCATTGACAACTATGCTTATGGCATTCTTCATCAGACGTCCTGTGCTCATACACCTCAATAGAATTGGGTTGCTGAGCGCAAGAATCATCATCTCATTGAAACCATACGTACTCTTCTTTTGCATAATCATGTGCCTTTTCGTTTTTGGGGGGATGTTGTTTTAACTGCATGTTATTTAATTAATCGCATGCCCTCTTCTGTTTTGGGCCACCAAGTTCCCCATTCCATCTTATTTCCCCATGATCCCCTGCATTCCCTTCCCCCGCACGTTTTTGGGTCAACTTGCTTTGTTCACAACTTAGCTCCTAGTCTGGACAAACTTTCTGCACGTTCACCTAAATGTGTTTTTCTTGGTCACACTTGTAACATCCCCTGCTGCTTTATGGATTGACGACTGTCTCCACAAACCAACACGGGTCTTTTCAGCGTGCTTTGTCCTCACTCGTACACTTCTTGGGAAGACTTCCCAGGAGGTCACCCATCCCAAAATTGCTCCAAGTCAAGCACGCTTAACTGTGGAGTTCTTTCAGTTTGGGCTACCGAAAAGAAGATGCATCTTGTTGGTATAGGTAGAGCCGCTCCTTGTCCGTGCCTCCTTGCACTGGCGATCACTTCCCGACTTCGCAATCCCCGGGCGTTACAACACTCGGTCTCAAAAGGGTTTTTGATGTTTTTCTCCTACTCTGCGTTGTTATCTTGCACCCGCACCCCACCCTCTTTAGGTCTACCATCGTCGAGCCCGCTCCTTCCTCCTAACCTGTCTTGGCTGATGTGGACTCTCCTTCGGTGCCTGATCCTCCACCGCCTTCAACCCTACCGGTTGCGCTTGATCTTCCCATTGCTCTTCGTAAAGGTATTCGTTCCACTCGTAACCCATCTCCTCACTATGTTGTCTTAAGTTATCATCGTCTATCTTCTCTACATTTTGCTTATCTGTTTTCTCTGTCTTTTGTGGCTATTCCTAATATAATTGGGTATTCTGATGCAGATTGGGCGGGATACCCTTCTAATGGGCGTTCCACTTCTAGGTATTGTATACTTATTGGAGGCAATCTCATATCCTGGAAGAGTAAGAAGCAAATTATAGTGGTGCGGTCTAGTGCTGAGGCAGAGTACCGTGCCATGGCTTCCACCACATGTGAGGTTATTTGGCTCAAGCAACTCTTCAAAGAGCTTCAATTTTGGGAAACCAAGCACATGACACTTGTTTGTGACAATCAAGCCGCTTTACACATTGCCTTAAATCCAGATTTTCATGAGAGAACCAAACACATTGAAGTTGATTGTCACTTTATCAGAGAGAAGATTCTATCTGGAGACATCTCCACAAGCTTCGTCAATTCAAATGACCAACTGGCAAATGTTCTCATCAAATCATTGAAAGTTCCTAGAATAAGTTACCTCTGTAACAAGCTAGGTGCATATGATCTATATGCCCTAACTTGAGGGGGAGTATTAGAATCTATGAATATCTGTAATTAGGGAAAATATATCTTTATAACTATTGTGCATTTATTACACATTATCTATATATATTCTCTCCGTTGTGTAGTTTAGACACACGGATTCATCCTATGTTTTTCTCTCTTTTTCTGTTTCTCAACAATTATTTTGTTATGTTTATTGATGACCATTTTTATTGAAAAACAAGTCTGAGTTGTTTTCTATTTTCACCAATTTTTGTCAAAAAATAAAAATCCATTTTGGTGTTCCTATTAACACTTTACGTAGTGATAATAAAAAAGAATATTTGTCTCATGACTTTTCAGCAATTTTTAGCTTCTCATGGCATTCTTCACAAGACGTCCTATGCTCATACGCTTTAACAGAATAGGGTTGTTAAGTGCAACAACTATCATCTCATTGAAACAGCACTTACTCTTCTTCTTTATAGTCGTGTACCTTTTTCGTTTTTGGGGGGATATTGCTTTAATTGCATGCTATTTCATTTTTGGGTAACCAAGTGCCCTACTCAATCTTATTTCCCTATAACCCCTTGCATTCCCTTCCCTCACACGTTTTTGGGTCAACTTGTTTTGTTCACAACTTCACTCCTGGTCTTGGCAAACTTTCTGTACATTCACTTAAATGTGTTTTTCTTGGTTACACTTGGTCTCAAAATGGTTTTCAGTGTTTTTCTTCTACTCTACGTCGTTACCTTGTCCCCTCAGATGTTACCTTTTTTGACATTATTCCCTTCTCTAAGCCATCTAACCATTCCACATCTCTTGCTTCTGAAGAGCTCTCACTTCCCACCATCCCTATGCCTTTGTCACCCCTTATCCCTAAACCTACGCCCTGTCCCCTTCAAGTCCCATCATCAGGCCCATCAACTAGCTAAGCATGTCCCACCTTAGACACCCATTGCACCTAATCGTCAACCGCCCCTTGCTCCTGGTCCTTCCTCTGTGCATGTTTTGGCTGATGTGGACTCTCCTCTGATGCCCAATCCTCCCCCCGCCTCCGGTCCTGCCCGTTGCGCCTGATATGTGCACTACAGGATAGTGGTACCTAGGAACTGGTGTCTCTCACTCCGGGAAAATCTATAGTTGGTTGTCGATGGATTTTTACGGTTAAGGTAGGTCCTGATGACCAAATTGATTGTCTTCAGGTCTGTCTTGTTTCCAAAAGATACACTCAAATATTTGGTTTGGATTATGGTGATACTTTCTTCCTTGTTGCCAAGATGGCTTTTGTTCTTTTGTTTCTCTCTATGACTGCTATGCCCCGTTGGCCTCTTCATTAGTTGGATATTAAGAGTGTCTTCCTCCATGGTGATCTTGAGGAAAAGGTTTATATGGAGCAACTTCATGGGTTTGTTACTCAAGGGGGGTCTTCTGGTCTTGTTTGTCGTCTTCAGAAATTATTGTATGGTCTTAAGTAGTCTTCTCGGGCTTGGTTTGGAAGATTCTCCATTGTGGTTCAGCAATTTGGTATGAATCAGAGTGAAGCTGGCCACTCCATGTTATATCATCATACACAGAGAAATTACACCTACCTAGTTGTGTATGTTGATGACATTGTCATTACAGGGAGTAACATTTATGGCATAGCACAAATCAAACAGCACCTATGCAATCACTTACAGACCAAAGATCTTGGCAAACTCAGATACTTCATGGGGATTGAAGTAGCACAGTCCAAAGATGGCATAATCCTCTCTTAGAGAAAATATACTGTTGACATTCTAGAGAAAAAAGGTTTACTTGCATTAAAACCTATTGATGCTCCTATAGATTCTCCTACCAAATCTGTGGGAGCCACTATCTGACCTTGGGAGATATAGAAGATTGGTTGGGAAATTGAACTATCTCACAGTTACTCGTTCAAACATTTCTTTCGAGATAAGTGTGGTTAGTCAATTCCTAAACTCATCATGTGAAGTTCACTGGGATGCTATGATACGTATTTTGAAGTATGTCAAAGGAGCACCAAGGAAGGGCCTTATTTATGAAGATAAAGGGCATACTGAGATAGGTGTTCTAATGCAAATTGGGCAGGATCCCCTTCTGATAGGCGTTCCACTTCCGAGTACTGTATACTCATTGGAGGCAATCTCATATACTGGAAGAGTAAGAAGCAAACTATAGTTGTGAGGTCTAGTGCCGAGGCAGAGTACTGTGCAATGGCCTCAACCACATGTGACCTTATCTGACTTAAGCAACTCCTTAAAGAACTTCCATTTGGGGAAACCAAGCATATGCACTTGTTTGTGACAATCAAGCTACTTTACTCATTGCTTCAAATCTAGTTTTTTATGAGAAGACCAAACACATTGAATTTGATTGTCACTTCATCAGAGAGAAAATTCTATTCGGAGGCATCGCTACAAGCTGCATCAATTCAAATGACCAACTCGTAGATGTTCACACTAAATCATTGACAGGTCTTAGAATAAGTTACCTATATAACAAGCTAGGTGCATATGATTTATATACCTCAGCTTGAGGAGGAGTATTAGAATCTGTGAATATCTAAAAGTAGGAATATCATATTTATAATTAGGAAAAATATATATTTGTAATTATTGTGTATTTATTGCATAGTGTCTATATATACTCTGTTATGTAGTTGAGACACATGGATTCCTCATGACTTTCTCTCTTTCTCTGTCTCTCAACACTTTCTTTTTCTCTCAAAAATCTATCCTTGTGTTGTCATGGCTTCTAATCCCTTCAAGAACTATGGGAAAGCCAAGTAATGCTTCCCTTCTTATATTGCATGGTTAGACAAGGTTCAAGAATCAAAGGGGGAATTCTAGAAAATCATCAGGATTTTTGACTTCCTTTAACTCTCTAAAGAAAGAATTAAGTTTAACAAGGTTATGCTCAATTCAGCCTTGTATTTATGGAATAAAACAACTAACAACTTTCATTTTCACCATGGCATGGTTGGCCCAACGCTTTTCGAAGTGTCGGCCATCACTGGTGTTTCCCCTCTTGGGGAAACCATCCTTCGTACCATGAGGCCTAATCCCAACACCTACAACACTATTGACCTTAAGCTGACTAACTATTCCAAATTCATTTCTGGTCACATGGGTGCTGCTTCCGATGAAGTGTCAGATAGTGAGCAGGAGACATTCTTTTTCTTTTGGCTAAATGCCATAGTGTTCTGTTTGAGGTCGGTCCAAATGCAAACTCAATACCTTCCACTTGCCATTCTTCTTCATGAAGGTCAACAACTCTATCTAGCCAAACTTCTCCTAGCTCATCTTCATCAGTCCATGACTAACATTGTCAACAATATTTGTGACGAGAACATTGTCAACCCTGGAAGTCCTACCTGGCCCATGCAGACATGGATAAATGCTATCTTTGAGCCCCTTTTGTCCTATAGTCCCCCTAAAGGTAAACTGATTAATAGAGAAATTGTCAGTTGCAGTCTTTGTTACCTCTCTCGTCAAAAGCCCAATAATGCAGATATGCTCGATGATTTTTTTTTTAATTTTAAACACCTTTATAAAGCAAAACTACAATCCTCTTATAATTTAGGCCACCAAAATTTCATGTACTCGGAAAAATTATCCCCTTCTCCATTCAATAAAAGTCCCAAGTTTTTCAAATGTGAGTGTGCCAAATATCTAAACATACTCAGAGCAATTATCCCACACAACCATACAAACCTTCCCAACCTTTCTCCCTAATCCTCAATGATGTATTACATGCTCTAGATGGTTTGTTACATTTATTGACGATCATAAAAGAATCACATGGTGTTCCTTATGAAAAAAAAAAAATCAATGATAGCACAACTATTTCAAAACATCCATATATTCCAAGTGTTAGAATATATAAATATCTGTAATAAAGGTAATCATATCAAATTGCTAAACCACAGTGGAGAACCAGCCAATTCCATTGAGTCCTAACCTTTCTCATACCCAAATTTATTTTTTTCAAAAAATTTGGAATGTAATATTGAATAATTTTGATCAGTTTTATATTAAAATTTCAGTTTTCATCACATGAAATTTATGAAATTTTAATATAGATGTATCCGTACTCCAATTTTTCCAAAATTTTTGTACCCCGTACCCCTATCCGTACCGGGTACAGGTACTGTACCCATATACATGCAACATAGAAACCAACCTGAGTCACTCAGATCCATCTGGGAATGGTAGACATCTACCACTCATCTTAAGGGAGAGTGTTGATATTGACCCCATATCGGGATAATATCCTAATTTATTTGTAATTAGTGTACCAATTGGGATTTGTCTCCCCTTCCTTTTTTGTAGAAATTGTATAGGAGTAAATTATGTCTGCACTTAAGAGGAGAATATTTTCATCATTATTCTAGGGATAGCATTTATTTCTGATTTTAACCTAGGCCTGTATACAGTGCAGCCCTTGTAAAGGAGTATTGAATATGAAATACCACTTTCTATATTTCCCACTGATATCAGCTCAAGTGAGTGAAATAAAAGCATACAGTTCTGTATTCTGTGAGTTTGAGTGTAATTTTGTTACCGGTCTTTTATATTTCTAGACAAACTAATTATTGTATAGTTTGTAATGCTCTTTTACCCTTGCATTGAATTTTGTAGATCGTATAAATATCTGTATGTTTGGGTGCACAAACCCACATTTCCTACAAATTTGATAGAAATAATTGGAATGAATATGGCAAAAGCATTGAAATTTGAAAGGCAAGTAACTAAACGTTCTCTTATCATCCTTAAATGCAAAATTTTGTACCCGGTGGAGATATGGTTTCGTCCATTACAGAGGGAATTGTCATCTCAATAACTGGTCTTCGTGATGGCACTCCATTCACAGCATCTTGAGATGCAGAGTGAATCTCCTCCATGCTAGACAAAAACTAATAAGGGTAAAGAAAAACTGACATGTTCTGAAACTAAATAACTTGCAACTGCCCATAAGACCATAACATATTGACATGGCTGCAGCAAATGTTCTTATTGATAAGACAGCACGAATCCACAATAGATGAAATAATTATTCAATTTAAACATACCTTTCTGAACCTATATGAATTGTGCAAACATGCTGTGGGCCAGCATGAGAATGATTTAGCTTGCAACACCAAAACTGGGGCAATTTGTCAACTGCTACGTTTATTTTTGTAGTAGCCTGTTTCAGTAGATCTTTACTAAATAAAAGAAAATGGCAACTCCAGCTTTATCTACTTGTTTTTTGGCCATAACTATCCAGATTTGTGGTCTGATTAATATTTGGCATTACTCGTGGGGATGTGGTTTTCCCATAGATGAATTCCAGGCATTTCTGATTAGCACACAATCAATAAGCATGCAGTTTACATATTTCCTAATTTTCCCTATTATTCTAGTTAAGATACAGTAGAGATTGAGGGCATTAAAAAGGAAAAGTGAAGTGAAAAAAAACAGCAATTTAACTTACAGAGCTATAGTCAGAGTGCTTAATTGCACGAACAAAATCATCAGGGAGGGCATCATTAGGCACTAATTCCTGGTTGATATTACTAGATATTATTAACCGCAAATATTGGTGTGAAAGAAGTTAGTATATGAAGCTAGGTTGAGAATTTACCATGAAAGTTCTATACGGCGTTGCATTAGAAAGAACAATTGAAGAATGCACCTCGGTACCATCAGCCAAAATAACCTATATTAAGCCATATTGACAAAATTTTATTTCTACGATTCACCTTTTAAAATCCACTTGATTGAGGAAACTCACGAACAACACTAACCCCACAAACAGTGCTAGAGTTTTCAATCAACAACTGAGACACCTGTAAAAAAAACCAGATACTAGATGGTTTAGAGCCTTGGGAAAAACAGAATGAGAAAACTAGGGGCAGGGGAGACCAGAAAAGAAACATTTATGTCCTTTCCTTCTTATTTTCTATGAAGTGAAATTATTTTGTATACAAGTGTAAGAAAAAAGTGTATTGTGGCTTTCTCTTCACGGATTAAATATATATGATGTAGAGAGTAAGTGTTACATTAATAGGCACTATATCATAGGAGTTTGTAAGAAACCACAAAAGATAGACGAGGAAATGAAGAAGTACGGATCAATCACCCCCAAGACTGATATCACTGTGATACCAGCTCAAGTGAAGAAGAAAAGGATATCAAATATTGCAGAAATGGAGAATACAAGTTGGTGCACTAAGCTGCCCCTCTCCCCAAATGCCCGGTCCAATATTTGCCCGCCTCCTACACAACCACTTCCCCTATACATATATTCCCCCTGACTAACAGAATCACTCGAACACAGCAGCACACAAACATTCACTAGCAGCCTTGCACACTCACTAACAGCCCATGACCCATATTACCCATAATACCCCTGCATTTCTTACTTTGCTAAACTTTAATCCCTTTAGGAACTTAGTCTCTTTCTCTTACAATAATCGCCCCTCACAATGGCCGCCTGGCAGAAGAGGAAGGGGGGGGGGGGGGGGGGGGTTCCTTTCTTCCAGAGAATCACCTTGTTCTCAAGGTGATGGTGTGGAGAACAAAAACAATATCGTTGAAGAGAGACTTCCTCCTGGATCACATGATGGTTCAAGTGCCTCACAACCAGCCATGCTGCAGTAATTTTACAGCAAAGGGTAGCAATTCATCCATCGAATAAGAACTTCGGCAGTGATGATAGTGACCTTTCCCTGAGATAGAATACAAGTTTTGTCAAATATCACATATTTCACCCTTTGAGCCCTTCCGAAGCCATCTCCCACCGGTGGCAAAGCCTCAATCAAACTTTTAGGGGGGCCAATAGTTGAAGATGATCGCAAACAAATTAAGATTGCACAGCATATTTATAATCTTTAAAGGGCAGCCTAATGCACGAGGAGGCACCCACCTGGTGGAGTATAGGGAGAGTAGATGTATGCAACTTACCTTCGCTTTGCAGTAAGGTTGTTTCTAAGATTTGAATCCATGACCTCTATGTCACAAGACAACAATCTTACTGTTGTACCAAGACTTACTCTAATATCTATAATTTTTAGAGTATATTAAATAAGAAAAATGTTTTCAATACTGAAAAAAAAAGTGCTTTTATTTAAGGGATGAAAAGAGCAGAGTTTAGCTATTAAATCATACATAGAGGATTAAAATTAGAAGTTATCAAAAAGTCATACAATCACTTACAGAGAGTCATAATTTTGTGTTTTAATTTTAACTATTCATATAAAATCTAATGGCAAAAATTTACTCGTCTTACAATCATAAATAACCATTCCTCTCGCTTGATATACTCATTATATAAAATTCAAAACAAAACTAACATGACATAATATTTTTAAAGAAAATGACTTAGGGTTTGTTTGGGTAAATAGTTTAAGTCCTTGTCTAAAAGGTAACTTATAAATAAGTTATTATGTATTTGGATATATGGTAACAAAAGAATTTGTTTTCAATGTTTTGAATTCTTTAAAAATTAGATATTTTAATTGCTCAAAAAACACTAAAAAAAACTTCTGAAAAGTAAGAAGTTGTACAGGCAAACATGATAACAATTTAAAAATATGACTTTATTTTCAAAAGTTAAAAAAGGTTCGAAGCAGAATCATCCAAATGGATCCTTAAAAATGCCTTATAAAGTTTCCTTCCACTCTGTCAATAACTTCAATTCACCAATAATTGAAGTAAAAATTAAGCTTTAAAAAATATTTGTTTAAGGGCTATGTCTTTGGCATGGAGATAAGAATGGAGGAGAAAATTTTTGTAGATAAACTTCATATGTAATTTCATAGATAAATTTCATGTGTACACAAAAGATCATCAATAATTCTTTATCATATTTACTCTCATACCAAATACACCCTTAATGTAGAAAACTATGCTATTTACAAGAAATTCATGTTCATTACACTCATATAATTTTTCTAAAAAAAAAAAAAAAATTGGGGGGAGGATGGCCCCCAATTGTCTTAACTAACATCTGCCATTGTCTCCCACTTTAATTAACACCCCTATTACGAGCCCCAACCCTTGCCACCATCACAGCAGGTGGTATTGCCAATCCAAGTGCACAGGGACATGCAGTTACCACTACAGCTATAGAGAGCCTTACAGTAAAATCAATGTGAGTTCCATCTTCTGGCAGCAGTTCTTCAGGATATGCTGCAGCAGACCCAGCCATGGACGGATCCAATAATGTCAATAAAGCTGAAGAAATTGAAACTTTTGACATTTGAGTTGACTCTATGAAACTGATTTTCTCATGCGAAGTTGTAGTAGACCCTACTTTGGCAGTAACATGTGCTAAAGGCTTCCCTGCAGCAGAATCATTTTAACCCAAGCTTTGCTTTCCTCGTTGGTAGAATCTGTAAATATCTATAATTAGGAGTATTATATCTATAATTAGGAAATATATATATTTGTAATTATGGTGTATTTATTGCACAGTATCTATGTATACTCTCTCCGTTATGTAGTTGAAACACACGGATTCATCCTATGATTTTCTCTCTTTCTCTGTTTCTCAACATGGTATCCAAAGTCTAAGCGAGAAAAGAAACTCGAATCTATGCTATCAGGGGGACCCATAGTCCTCCTATGAAATTTTTTTTTTTCCGACCACCGTGTCCTCCTTCTAGTTGCCGGCTCCTTTTTTTCCCCTCCCTACTGTGTATTTTTCTGGTTGCCGCCACTATTCGCTGCCACTCTTCACCACCGGCGACTTTTTTCCGGCGACGATTCCATCCTTGACCCCACCCCCAGCGTCACCCCTCCTTGCACAACCCAACCTTGGTGGTCCAGTCCCGATCTGACCACTGACACGCCGCCACATGCCCTCGCAATCCAGCGTGGCACCGTTCAACCGCGTCTTTCTCCACCACGCGTGTAGGCATGTCCGGCGAGCTTTCCGGCCGCTTCTACCACCACAACTCGCGATGCCCTCCCCTTTCTGGATCTGCCCGCCTTTTTGCCGACATAGTATTTTACAAATACCGCTTTTGCCCTTGTGTTCTTGTGACCCATGGCTGCTAGCAACTCTTCCTCTGATGATAAGAGTGTTCCCAAGGTTGAGCCTCCAACATTCACTAGTTAGGTCAGTGTGTCTCTTTCCACTGACAAACTTGATGGCAACAACTATGATACTTGGGCATCAGACATCAAACTTTGGTTGACAGGACAGGACTATACCGACCACCTGACCACGAAGGCTGTAGACATCCCAGTGGCTGAGCGCCCTCGCCGGGTTAAGATTGATACCCAGATGTATAGCATTCTCAAGTCCACCATTGATCCTTCCATCAAACAGATCTTTCGGGCCCATGCCACTTGTGAATCTATTTAGGCATAGGCGAAGACCCTCTTCATCAATGACACTCAACGTCTCTATTGTGTTTGTCAGGATCTCATGGGTATCATTGCTCCTCACTAGCTTGATGGTTCTATGTCCTCTTATTTGGGTAAGATTCACGGTGCTCTCCATGATTTCAACGAACTCTTGCCCCCGGCTAATACCTCGGAGAAGGAATTGGAACAACGAAGCTCTTTCTTTATGCTCTTGGCCCTTTAGGGTTTACCTGCAGAGTACTCTGCTATCCGTGATCAGCTTTAGGGTTTACCTGCAGAGTACTCTGCTATCCGTGATCAGCTTCTGGGATCACCAACTGCGCCTACTCTCTCCATGGTGTTTGCCTCTCTCCTTCGAGTTCCTGCCAAACCACCCATTGAGTTGCTCTTTCCTCCGACCTCGGTTGATACCTCTGCACTCGCCACAAAGAGTATCAGTCGTGGCCGTTCTCAGAAGTCTCGTTCTAAGTGTGATCACTATCAGAAGTTAGGCCACCATTGATCACTGTTACACTTTGTATCCACACTTGTGCCCTTCTATTAATGTTGCCCAAGCTAGTACTCCTGCTACCTTGAACTCACCTGCTCCACATCAACCATCTCCAACTGACTATGCTGATTTTCTGACATAGTTTGAGCAACGTCAAAACTCTGGTTCTGCTGCCTCTGTTTCACACACTAGTAATTCTTTTGCTTGTATCTCAGTCAGCCTCCTTAGGTCCTTGGATTTTTTATTCAACCGCCATTGATCATATCTCCGGTAATAAAGCTTTATTTTTCATATTTTCTACTTCTGGATATTTACCTATTGTCACTTTAGCCAACGGTTCTCACACACAGTCTCATGGGGTGGGCAGTGCCATCCCCTATCATCCATGTCAGTTGATTCTGTCCTTCATGTTCCTGGTTCTCCATTCAACCTACTCTCTATTTATTGGTTAACCAAAGCCCTTAAATGTGTTATTTCATTCACTGAAAATTTTGTTTACTTGCAGGACCGGAGCACGGGACAGATGATTGGCACCAGGTGTGAGTCTCGTGGCCTCTACTGGTTCCGCCCTTCGT
Source organism: Dalbergia cochinchinensis (assembly GCA_031216125.1). Classification (NCBI taxonomy): domain Eukaryota; kingdom Viridiplantae; phylum Streptophyta; class Magnoliopsida; order Fabales; family Fabaceae; genus Dalbergia; species Dalbergia cochinchinensis. The sequence continues at coordinate 31,798,536 of CM062371.1, forward strand.
CAAGTGTTTTCCCCTCACCACCGATTCTCTCACCCTCCACGCCCAATTAGGTCATCACAGCCTTGCCAACTTGCAAGGCATGGTGCCTAGCCTATCCAAACTATCTAGTTTGCCTTGTGAATTGTGTCAACTTGGAAAACACATGCAGAGTCATTTTCCTGATAGTGTAAGTAGTCGACCTACGCCCTTTGCTTTAGTTCATTCAGATATTTGGGATCCCAGTTGCATGGTATCTAATTTAGGATTTCGTTATTTTGTTACATTTATTGATGACTATTCTCGTTGTACTTGGTTATTTTTATTAAAACACAGGTCTGAGTTGTTTTCTGTTTGAGTTGTTTTCTGTTTTTACCAAATTTTATTAAGAAATAAAAACTCATTTTGATATTCCTATTCACACTTTACATAGTGATAATGCAAAAGAATATTTGTCTATGATTTCCAGCATTTTTTAGCTTCTCATGGCATTCTTCATCAGATGTCATGTGCTCATACACCTCAACAGAATGGAGTTGCTAAGTGCAAGAACCGTCACCTCATTGAAACAACACGTACTCTTCTTATTCAAATCATGTCCCTTTTCGTTTTTAGGGGGATGCTGTTTTAACTGCATGTTATTTAATTAATTGCATGCCCTCCTCTGTTTTGGGTTATCAAGTTCCCCACTCCATCTTATTTCCCCATGACCCCTTGCATGCCCTTCCTCCACACGTTTCTGGGTCCAATTGTTTTATTCACAACTTAACTCCCGGTCTTGACAAACTTTTTGCACATTCACTTAAATGTGTTTTTCTTAGTTACACTCTGTCTCAAAAGAGTTTTCAGTGTTTTTCTCCTACTCTGCGTCATTACCTCATCTCGGCAGATGTTACCTTTTTTTACACTACTCCCTTCTTTGAGCCATCTGACCATCCTGCCTCCCCTACTTCTGAGGAAATCCCGCTTCCCGTGCTCCCTATGCCTTTGCCACCCCTTATCTCTACACCTATGCCTTGCCCCCTTCAGGTCTACCATCATCGAACCCGTCAACTAGCTGAACCTGTGCCACCTCCACCACCCATTGCACCTACCCAGCAACCACCGCCTGCTCCTGCTCCTTCTTCTGAGCCTTTGCATTATGCTTGTTTGTCTTTTGTGTCTATTCCTAAGACTGTAGGTGAGACCTTCTCCCATCCTAAGTGGAGACAAGCTATGATTGATGAAATGTGTGCACTTCAGGACAATGGTACCTGGGAACTGGTGTCTCCATCTCCGAGTAAATCTATAATTAGTTGTTTATGGATTTTTATGGTTAAGGTGGGGCTTGATGGCCAAATTAATTGTCTTAAGGCCCGTCTTGTTGCAAAAAGGTATACCCAAATATTTGGTTTGGATTATGTTGATATCCCCTATTGCCAAGATGACTTTTGTTCGTCTATTTTTCTCTATGGCTGCTATGTGTCATTGGCCTCTTCATCGGTTGGATATTAAGAATGTCTTCCTCCATGGTGATCTTGAAGAAGAGGTTTATATGGAGCAACCTCCTAGGTTTGTTGCTCAGGGGGAGTCTTTTGGTCTGGTTTGTCGTCTCCGAAAATCACTATATGGTCTTAAGCAATCTCCTCAGGCTTGGTTTGGAAGGTTCTCCACTGTGGTTCAGCAGTTTGATATGACTCGGAGTGAGGCTGACCATTCTGTGTTTTACTGTCATACTCAAAAAGGTTGCACCTACCTAGTTATATATGTTGATGACATTGTCATTACAAGGAGTGGCGCTCATGGCATAGCACAGATCAAACAACACCTATGCAATCACTTCCAGACCAAAGATCTTGGCAAACTCAGATACTTCCTAGGCATTGAAGTAGCATAGTCCAAAGATGGCATAGTTCTCTCTCAGAGAAAATATGTCGTTGACATTCTAGAGGAAACAGATTTACTTGCTGCAAAACCTGTTGATACTCCTATGAATCCTAATGTCAAACTCTTGCTAAATCAAGGGAAGCCACTATTTGACCCTCGGAGATATAGAAGATTGGTTGGGAAATTGAACTATTTCACAATTACTCGTCCAGACATTTCTTTCGCGGTAAGTGTGGTTAGTCAATTCCTAAACTCACCATCTGAAGCTCACTGGAATGCTATCATACATGTTCTGAAGTATGTCAAAGGAGCCTCAGGAAAGGGCCTTATTTACGAAGATAAGGGGCATACTGAGTTAGTTGGGTATTCTGATACAGATTGGGCAGGATCCCCTTCTGATAGGCGCTCCACTTCTAGGTACTGTATACTTATTAGAGGCAATCTCATATCCTGGAAGAGTAAGAAGCAAACCGTAGTTGCATGGTCTAGTGCTGAGGCAGAGTACTGTGTCATGGCCTTAACCACATGTGAGCTTATTTGACTCAAGAAACTCCTCAAACAACTTCAATTTAGAAAAACCAAGCACATGACACTTGCTTGTGACAATCAAGCTGCTTTACACATTGCCTCAAATCCAGTTTTTCATGAAAGGACCAAACACATTGAAGTTGATTGTCACTTCATCAGAGAGAAGATTCTATCTGGAGACATCACCACGAGCTTTGTCAATTCAAATGACCAATTGGCAAATGTTCTCACCAAGTCATTGAGAGGTCCTAGAATAAGTTACTTATGTAACAAGTTAGGTGCGTATGATCTATATGCTCCAGCTTGAGGGAGAGTGTAAGAATCTGTAAATCTCTATAATTAGGAGTATTATATCTGTAATTAGGAAAAATATATATTTATAATTATAGTGTATTTATTATACAGTGTCTATATATACTCTCTCCATTGTGTAGTTGAAACACACAGATTCATCCTATGATTTTCTCTATTTCTCAAAACTCATCACTGCCACTCCCAAGGGAAAATCCAAGGTGATTTGTGCATGAAGAAATTTCTCCTGCTGCATAAATGCCATTTTCCCCAAACACCACCTCCTTGTATTGCACAGCCCCTCTTTCTCACTTGCACATTGACAGTTGTAGTTCGATTATTCTGAAGGGAAAGTGGCTGGTTGATTAGTCAGGGAATAAGAAGGCAAATGAGTGATCATTGCAAGGCTGTCTAGCTATTTGATAGTCTGAAGAGCTTGAGGACACTTACTTTCCTCTACACCTTCTGTAATTCTCTTAGTGTTCTTGGTGCATTACCAAGGATTCCCAATTCTATACACAAATATTTAGTAGTTCTTCTCTAGCAAATATTGATTCTAAGATTCATCTACAGAGACATCTACAGATTGTCTCACAATTACCTCCTACTGTAGATCAACAATCTGATAGAAGATAAATGCCGAGTACTTTTGAAGGTTCCCAACAACAATGTTACCAAGTGCATAGGAGCGAGTAAGCTTGTATCACTTAAACTTCTGATTTTCTAGCCACTTGATGAGTGTCCTTTTGTCCTGCGTCACTTTTCTTCTGTTGAGGTCACTTGCAAGCGGAGACCAGGCCCAATTCATCCCTAGATCCAACACCACCTGAGAAAACGAATACTCACAAGCTTTCTGATATGCATGCAAAGAAGGCTGCATGTTTGGAAATCTATCACCAACTTCAGTGAGCACCTTGTCCTATAAGCTTTTTGCCCACTACAGAGGTGTCTAATTGTCACAACGTCCTTGGCGAGCGCCATAACAAAATGACAACCAAAAATTTCGAGTCGCCACCAATTTTATTGACTAAAATTGAAAAACCTTTTGAAGAGATTCCAGGAGTCTAATTATGATTAGAGAATGGTGAAAACTTAATCTCCCTACACTCCTAATACATCCATATAAATATAGTTACCCTAGAACCCATTATGCAAATTTATTTATAACTTTGAAAATATTTATTTTCCCCTAAGAAAGAGTGTCACAATTATGTAACAAAATAAATAAATAAATAAATTTAAGAAAATATTGATTTTGGCTTGACAGGTATGTGGCCTTAGCCAACATATCCTTTGGTGTAATAAAGAACTCAAAACCACGTCGTTTTTGTATAAAATGTTTGTGTGTTTGGTTAGTTTAAAAGAAAAATGAAATTTTGTTAGGAGAACAAATCCACTTTTGCACAATAAATCCTTACAATTATGCGAAACTTTGAGGATGATAAATCATACATCAACATCGCGAATTGTTGCATGAATCAAAAAACTATTTTTTATTATTTATTTTTGAGACTTATTTTTTTTTACCCATTAAAATCCTAAGACTCAAAAAACCAAGGATCAGCCCAAACAAAGACATACGCAGCCAAAAAATTCTGTTTCTGGAAAGGAAAAAAAAAAAGGGAAAAAAGACCTTAAAACCAAAGACAAAGCCCCAGAATTCTTTGACACAATAGAAAATTAAAATAAAACAAAGACTCACCTAAACACAAAAATGGACTCCAAAAGGGCTGGCCCTAAAGCTTAGTACCCTAATCCATAATTCCAAATCCGAAGCTTGAACCACCCCCCCCCCCCCCCTTAAAAAAAAAGTACAGACCAAAGGAGGAGGTGGTGGTTGCTGAGAAGTTAGGAAGCGGGTGACGCGACAGTGCTTCGGACTAGAAGGCTCACGTCGGCCTCAGCATTGACAGCACAAGTGGACACACGAGCGATCGTAGCTCTGCGTTGGGCTCCCCGCAGCAGCAGCAAACTTCGCGGCTGGCTTTGCGAAGGGTCTCAAGCGCGACGGCGGAGGGCTGAGCAAGCAAAGGGAGCTGTGAGAGAAAAAACTTCGCAGTTTTCTGGCGGCGCTATGGTTGGTAGCCATGTGGCAGAGTGCGACTGTGATTTTGAGTTAGGTTTTTTGTTTTTGATGTGGGATTGGTTGTGTTTTGCGGCTGTGGGTTAGTTTGCAAGGGTGATGGCTCGATGATGATGATAATGATTTGGGTGGTTGCTGGCTGTAAAAAGGGTCTTGGGGCTCTGATTTATGTGATCTTTGGGCTAAATGGGAATGTAGGATGGGTTTTTTGCTAGGCTGTGGTGGGTGGTTGTGATATATGATGGTGGTGGTTTACGGTGATGAAAGTGATGGATGGAGGCTGGAAGGGATGGCTTTGATGGTTGTGTGTTATTAGTGTGGGGAAGAGGATATGATGGCTTATGGTTGGTGCTGGCTCTGCAGGGTTGAGATGATTTGTGACGGAGGCCGAGAATTGTAGTCAAGAGGTCCAGAGTGGGAAGGTGTCTGTTGGCTGGCTATATGTGTGTGATGGTGGCTGCTTGTTGTTCTACCGTGATGAGATTGTGCCGCCTCCCAGTGTAGTGAATGGTGAAGGCTATCTAAAGTTTTTAGGAATTAATTTTTGATTGATTGTGTATTACTTGATTTGGAAAGTTATTGATTTGATTGAGAAAATTAGGATTTGAGATTTTTGTTTGATTGAGATTAGCTGTTAAAATTATTGATTTGATTATGGTTTAATTGAGAGAACAAAACTGATTTGATTGGAATCAATTGAAAAAAAGGGGGAAAAATTAAGATTTGATTTGAGAAAATTAAGTTGATTGGTGAAAAATTGATGCTGATTTGTGCTAATTAAAATATACAAGAAAAATTATTTGATTGGATGAAATTAAGGAAGTGATTTGATTTAATTGGAAACATACTAATTGACACTAATTTGAAAACAAAATCAATTTAAAAGGAAAAAAAAAAATGCTAATGGGAAAAAAATTTATCGCAACCTTTTGAGTTCCCAGTAGCTCCACTGCTATTTACACCGACACCCCTTTTCCATTCTATCCTTCCAGCATATGTACCTCGATCACCATAAAAATTGTTACATCTTCCATTCTCTCACCGTCAGTCTTCTTGGGAATTGTCTTCTCTGTCACGCAATGATTTCCATATTCCAGCTCTGACGGTTTGATGGCCACCATTGTCCATGGTAGCTCGTCTTTCTCCTCCATCTCAATGATGTGGTCACCTACTGTTCCGAGAGAAGTCAAGCAGCCGACTCCTTCAAGTTGACCTATCCTGATGGTGCGGAGGAGAACCACGTGAATGGGGGGGAGTATCGCTCCTTCCGATGGTCAGATCAGAAATCGCAATCCTCTCTGTGAAGAGAGACCGATGATTCCCTCACCCTTCTGGTACCCCATTCCATCGGTCCTCCAACTCCACTGGGGGTACTTTCTCTGTGGCGAAGACTGCTCTCTAGGCTGAACCTGGTGTCATCCTCTCAATAGCTGCTCTTCAGATTCTATCTTCATCTCCATTACAGCTTCATGTAGCTGGCCACCACTGCTCCCCAGAAAGAGCTTTGAGGCCATTTGTAAAACAACAAAAGATAGGCAATGAAATGAAAAAGTGTGGATTAATCACTTCCAAGACTGATATCACTGTGATACCAGCTCAGGTGAAGAAGGAAATGATATAAAATTTCGCAAAAATGGAGAAAACAAGTTGGAGCACTAAGCATCCCCTCTCTCCAAATGCATAGTCCATATTTGCCTCCGTGTGCCACTTCCCCTATACATATATTCCCCCTAACAGAATCACTCAATCACAGCAACACACGCACATTCACTAACAGCCCTGCACACTCACTAACAACCCGTGACTTTTATTTATTAATATATAAGTGTTGCCGAGTAAAGCAATGGTATTATGCCACTTGGCAGCAACTGGAAAAAAAAATTTCCCCCTCAAAATTGAAGTAGTTGACTAATAAATAAGAATTTGGGTTGGTGCAATTATTCAAACTAGATGAGTAATAAATATAAAACATAAGTATGATATGAAGAGAGTGTTATATTTTATTATTTTTGTTTGATCAAATTTCACAAATTATTTAAAATTATTCTATTATATTTTCAAATTCAAGTTAATCATTATGTTTAAATTAAGAGATTTTTTTGTGTTGGGTTTAGTAATAGTTACTTTTATTTAATATTAATTAGTATATTATTAACTCATTTAATTTAATTCTGGAATATAAGAATGATAATAGACAAATGTTTAAAATATATTTGTATTTGAAAAATTGAAAAATAAAATAAAAATTATAATACCCAAATGCGATTTTTGATTACGCTGAGAAGGCAGGCAAGTGGCTATCTTTGTGAAAGATTTTAGTCTGCTGCAATTATTTGTGTAATGCATTTGGGTATAAAGATTAGGTGGGTGTAGCTTCAGCTGGTTATGCATCTATAGGGAGTTTGGCACTTTGTTCTCTGATTTGCTATATTATTGGTTCTGTATGGAGTAAACATTGATGATTACTTATCGAAAAATTAAATAAAAAAATAAAAAAAGTTACGAGGCGTTATAGAATGACAGGTTTTAGATTTTAGAATGTTTGAATGATATAGGCTTTAGAATAAAATAAAAATTAGGTTACAAGGTGTTATTAGAATGATAAATTTTAAATAGTTAATTTTTATATTTAATTGCAATTTTTATCAAGATATTTAATATTGATTGCTATAATTATCAAATATAATTTGAAATATAGAATTGGAAATAGACAAAAAGGGTAGTTTATGAATATATAAGAGCATCGACAAAGGAGTGAAAATAGACAAAAATGAGAGATGATAGTCACTCCCTAAAATAAATGTGTGTGTGTGGGAGTCTATATAGGGGATGACTACAATGAGAGGAGTTAAAAAAAATAATACTTACGTGAATAACTTTTATTGAAATTAGTATATTATATTTAAGCTACGTATACAATCTTTTTAGATGTCGTGTAAGGGTTCATATTTTCCAAATATTTTTTATTACACATTTTTCTTAGTAGAAAACAAAACAGAGCAAAAAGAATTTAGTAATTTTCATAAATATTATATTCTAAAGAAATTAATAATTTCTACCTCTTCAAAAATTTTAAACATATATGGTCTCATTTTCAATTGGATAAACATTTACATCGTTTATTGTATAAACACTCTCTTATCACATAATCTTCCAAAAACATATGTATATGATATGTTTTCAAAAATTTCATCAATGGATATGATGGTAGCTTCCACTCATTTCATCTATCTATCATATTCAATAGTGATAAAATAAATGTTCCAATAGACATCCACTTTTGAGGGGTTAAAGTAACATTATTCTTGAGATAATATTTATTATTATATATTACTTTGCGTGTCTTAACTATCTAATTTAAATTATTGTTAGTTAAATTTCCATATTAATTTATAAAATAACCTATGGTCGCGCATTACGCAGGGTCAAATACTAGTTGCCCATGACATCTCTGTATTTCTTACCTTAGTACACTTTAATCCCTTTAGGGACCTAGTGTCTTACAGACTTGCTAGTTATTTGAGAAGGCACATAATTAACATGTGCTTATTTCTAACACTCTCTCTCAAGCTAGAGCATGTATGTCTTATGTGCCAAGCTTATTACAAATGAATTCAACCCGCGATCCTCAAAGGGATCTAGTGAATATATCAGCTAGCCAACATTGAAAATTTGGAATTAACAAAACCAGTTATGATTTTTCTTGAGAGTATATTTTCTCAAACAAAATGAAAATGAATCTCGATGTGCTTGGTTCTTTCAAGATAGATTGGATTAGAAGCAATACGTAATGCAGCTTGGTAGTCACAAAATAGTTGCATCTCCCAATTTATGTTCTTGAAGTAATTGTCGTAACCATGCAAGTTCACACATTGCTACAGCCATAGAACAATACTCAACCTCAGCACTAGATCTACCAACAACACGTTTCATACTCCTCCATGAGATTAGGTTACCCCTAACAAAGATAAAATACCTCGAAGTTGATCTTCTATCAAATGGTAAGCCTGCTCAATCAACATCACAATAGGCAATGACTTGAGTATTGTCTTTATTTTGATAGAGTAATCCTTTCCTTGATGCACTTTTATTGTACCTAAGAATGCGAACCATAGCATCGCAATGACTATCACAAGGGCCATTCAGAAATTTTACTGACTACACTTATGGCTGGCCTAATTACTATAAGGTAGTTAAAGTTTACCAACAAGATGTTGATATCTATCAAGATCTTTCAATGGCTCCCCCTGACCCGGTAGTAGCTTGACATTGGAATCCATAGGATATCACTTGGCCGACAAGCTAGCATGCTAGTTTCGGCAAGCATGTCCAAACCATGTTGCTAGAAAATGGTGGGATGACCAACTTCAATCCCCAACAGTATTTGAGAGGACCCAAATCCTTTGTCTGAAAATGGTGTGATAGATGGTGCTTGAGATGCCGGATACTAGCCTCATCATTACCGGTGGTCTCTACATAGACAGCCAAGTAGATACAACCACCAACTGAAGGGTGGCAAAAGAAAACATAATGCCCAGCATCGCAGCGAGCCATGCCAAATTGCTGGACATGGCTAAATATTCTAAACTAAGCATGAGGAGAATGTTTCAAGCCATCAAGATAGTCGACATACCAAGTTAGGTGTGCTAGGGATAGTGAAGCCTAGATGTTGTGCCATACAAACATCTTCCTGCAATTCACCATGTAAGAAAGCCTAGATGTTGCGCCATACAAACATCTTCCTGCAATTCACCATGTAAGAAAGCATTTGTGATATCAAGTTGATGAACAGGCCATTGATGAATTGTAACCATGGCAAGAAATAGGCAAACAAAAGCAATCTTGACAACAAGAGAAAAAGCATCTCCATAATCAAGGCCAAAAGTCTGTTCAGCCTTTGGCCACCAAATGAGCTTTCAAATGATCAACTTTTCCATTGGGCCCAACTTGATAGTATAGACCCATTGACAACCAATAGTGGATTTTCCAGGAAGTAGGGGAACAATCTGCCAAGTATCAATGGAGTGTAGAGCAACCATTTCTCCCATCATAGCCTGCTGCCATCCAAGATCAAAGAGTTCTTCACCTGTTGTCTTGGGAATAGAACAAAATCCAAACAAGACACAAAAGCTAAATAGGAAGGAGATAAACGATGATATACAATGATTATATAAGTCATGTTATGAGGTCTAGAAGAAGGCCAAGAGTGCCTATGCCAATGATATACAGCGATGACTCAGTTCACAACCTAGCTACCCTCTAGAGACAAATCATGATTTGCCCTCATATCTCAACAAAGCACAAATCACCACAGAGTAAATCAAGACTATTCTAACTGGAAATTGACTTGAAAAGGTACTAGCCAAGGTTGATAACATGTAAATGGTCTTCATCTTCCAAGCTCTTCACAAGGATTTTGAGTCTGTTCGAAACCAAGTTTTGACAAATCTGAGCATCCCTTTGGTGGAAGAACTCGTTGGTCGTCTATTATGGGTTCCACCACCAAAGGCATCACCCACCTTTGGTTCTCAACCAAGTTCAAAATCCTCGGCCTTTGTCTCTAACTCAGCAGAGTGTGAAGAGGACGGGGCCATGGTTGTGGTCATGGTAGAAGTGGCCGGGGGGTTGTGTCCACCCTCAATGCTCCCATTGCCAATGCTTTGGACACACTAAGGATTGATTTTATTCTCTGATTAGTTTCCCATAGAGATCTACCGATGTCATTCAGTCTCAAGCTTCAGATGGTGAAAAGAGGACCGAATCTAGGATTGATCATTAGAATATCTTGACAGATTGTGAGTATAAGGAGTACCTTTAGTTAAAGGCCGCCTAACAAGTCTCATCTTCAACTATTGTAGCTCATACTGCTGGTTTCTCTCTCATGATCTTCCTTTGCTGGGTCTTGGATTTTGGATTTAGGCACTTCTAATCATATAGTTGGTAATCCTTCCCTTTTCTCTAACGTATCATCTCTCCAGCTAGCCCACCATATTACCCTTGCAAATGGTTCCAAAGTTAAAAACACTAGCATTGGCCAAGCTACACCTCTTCCATCTTTATCTTTGAATTTTGTCCTTTTTTATACCTGATTGTCCTTTTAACTTGGTTTCTATTAGCCAATTTACCCGGACTTTATATTTTACCATAACATTTAGTCCTGAATATTTTCTCATCCAGGACCGGAGCAGTGGGAAGAATATTGGAACAAGAGTTGAATCACATGACCTTTACTACCCTTAGTCGTCTTCCTCTGCCGTATGTGCAGCCACTAAGTTTCCTAGTCTTCTACACCATCAGCTGGGTCATCCAAGTCTTGGCAAGTTAAAGAATATGGTCCCCATCTCTCTCATTTGTGTCAGCTGGGAAAACATGTTTGAGCTTCCTTCCCAAGCACAATCCATCATCCTGCTAAGTCTCCTTCTGATATTGTTCATTCTTATGTTTGGGGTCCTAGTCGTGTTAGTACCATGCTAGGATATAGGTACTTTGTTACTTCTATTGATATTTTTTAAGATGTACTTGGATATTTGTAATTAAAGATCATTCCAAGTTGTTTAATATTTTTCGAAACGTTTGCAAAGAAATCCATACCCTATTCGAACATCCTAAAAGTACTTTCAAAGAAAACTTTTAGGCAGAACTTTGAACAATCTATAAATTCCATTTTTTAATTTCACATTTATCAAAAGTGGAAAGAAAATTTCTTTGATACTTATCAACCTTCCTAGGTCTGCTATAGTTTCATAGCTCCAACTCATTCAGGCCTTGACAGTTGTTTTAATATTTTATGCTTGCAATTAAGATCCAATGGAATAAGGGCACAATTATAGATATCAGAATCTGCATAAAATGTGACAATTGATGCCTACTAAGAAGGGAGTAAATTTGAAAGCCTTGTAATAGAAAAAACAATCAAAGCCAATAGATTCTTGATGACATACCTCACAATTGGTTATAACATGTGCCCCAGCTTCCATAGCAGCTTTACCAATAGCCTTGGATATTGAGCCCATTCCACCTTCAACATATCTACATAGATTGATGGCATGCTATTGACTCAACTTCATATGAATAGTGTAAAACTATAGACAAAAGTAGCAAATTAATCATTTGTTGTCTCAACTATAAAGTTAAGGACAAAACGGGAACGGAAGTTACCACAGAAAAGGAATCAACAAAAATGGCATATATTTTACCAGATATAGCACTACATAGAACAGGTGTAGGTGTTTGTGTGTGTGCTGTGTATGTGTGTGTGTTGGTGGCGGCGGCCTGAGCAGGGGGATAAAAGGAAATTCCAACACAAAATGTACAACATAGTTCAAAGGAACTTGATAGAGACCCTATGTTTGGCAAGGTCTACTTTAGGAGAAATAAGGGACCTGACAAGTGCTCAAAGTAACAGTTGGTAGCAGAACATCACACAAGTCAGGGAAATTAGTTAGAATTGGAAGGAAAAGTAGTTAGAATAGCAAGGTATAAATAGGGAGTAGTTGAGGATTTTGTTGTTATTGATTCATTTGCTCATTTGTCTATAATTGGGGAAATTCTCCTCTAGGGTTCTTGTAACACACTTTGAGATCCTTTGTGATTTTGCCAACATCTATGAGCAATAAAACTATTTTTCTCCTAGCTTAGAACCGGTACTATCAGTGGTATCAGATTCCTTGGATCCTGGAAGCTTTGATGGCTGCGAAGGTTGAGAAGAAACTGGAAGCAATCGAATCCGCAATCACAACGCTGCAAACACTGCGCAAGGAGGATCACAAGTGCAGTGATGAAGATCGCGCGTGCTCTGCCAAGGTGCTCACGAACATGGCGGCTCTAACTACCTCACTCCAAAAGCTCACAGAGCGTATTGATGTGATGGAGAAGACGGGTGACCAAGGGAATCGCGACCATGCGCAACGCGACCACGCGAACCACGACTTTGTGAATCGCGATCAGTCCAATCTCAATGAGAACCACCGTCACAGGCAGCGCAACTTTAGTACGACAAATAATGGCGACAGCGACGCTTTGCTCAGGTTCCAATCGTGACAATGACAAGAACAATGGCGTAAAATCGGGGTTCCCCTGTTTCATGGCAATGACGACTATGTGTGGCTCAATAGCATAGAGCGCTATTTCCAAGTGCACAAGGTGCCGAAGAAGCAGTGGCTTATGGTGGCGAATGTAGCCATGGAAAGCAAAGCTCTAATCTAGTTCAGATGGTGGGAAAACACAGCCCTAAACCCGACCTGGCCATCATTTAAGGAGGCAATGATTGCAAGGTTCCAACCAAAATTACTTCAAAATCCGTTTGAATTGCTATTCGAGATCAAGCAAGAAGGCTCGATCCGTGAGTTCCGCTAGCAATTCAAGCTATATGCCAGCCCCTTTAAGATCACAGAAAGAAGGTACTTGACTGGATTGTTCCTCAATAGACTGAAATCCGAGGTACGTGCTGAGCTTAAACTTCACCATTTCTCTACGCTTGATCTATTGATGCAACTGGCGAATAGAATAGAGAGTATAAATAAACTACTGCTGAAATTCAATAACAAAGCTGGAGCTCTTTCATCAAGAGCAAGCTCAACACATTAGGAAATTTAGGGGCAAGGAACACACTATCAGCACCCAAAGAGGAGTTGAAAAGTGTTAATCAAAGGAGTTTTAAACAGTTGATGATTAAGAATATAGGGAAAAAGGGCCAAAGGGCTGTGTTTCTTCTGTGATGAACGTTTTACCCCGGAACATGTGTGCCAAAACAAAGGGCTACGTTTTATTATCATGGAAAAGGTCTCTAATGTAAGGGACAGCTCTTGGTATGATGCCAAGGAAGAGTTGAGTGAGGAGAACCAACCTTCGAACATGGAATTCAAAACCATGCAACAAGGTGCTCCATGAAGGCATGGGGATCTGTAGCAGGGCACAAAGTAAGGGTGCTAATCGACTCAGGCGCTTTCCACAATTTCATCTGTCCCAAATTCGTGCAGGAAGCGGGACTGGTAATGGATCAGAACATTACTTTCCTTGTTTCAGTTGCAAGAAATAAGCAATTCTAGGAAAAGGAATTTCCAAAAGGTTGCAGGTGCAATTCCCTAACTTGCAAGTAATCTAGGATTTTTACCTCCTCCTTATGGATGGATCAGAATTGGTCTCAGGATTGGCATGGCTGGATGATCTAGGCGATACAGTCACCAATTTTGGCAAAAACAAACTCACCATCAACTTGCAAGGGGAATGGCAAGTACTAGAGGGTGATCCGGACCCATGTTTTGGGGGTACAGCCTTGAGAACGGTGCTTAAGGAAGTACAAGAGGAGGGCAATGGGTATTTAGTTCAGCTTTGGCTAGTTGTTCATTACATGGGACTGGAAGCTGCCATTCCGGATGACATTCGACAGGTTCTGGACTCATTCCCTGCAATTTTTGAAACCATCCCTGGACTGCCATCCCATAGGAGCCATGATCATGCAATACAACTGAAGGAGAGGGCTGAAATTCCAAACATCAGGCCTCACCGTTACTCCCATTACCAAAAAAATGAGATTAAAAAACTGGTGCATGAAATGCTGTCAACAGGCATCATAAGGCCTAGTACAAGCCCCTTCGCTAGCCGTGTTCTCTTGGTTAAGAAGAAAGATGGCAGCTAGTGCTTTTGCATAGATTATAGGGCTCTTAACCAAATTACAATTCCGGACAAGTTCCCATTTCCGATAATAGATGAACTATTGGATGAACTTGTGGGGGCCTCCATATTCTCCATACTTGATCTCAAGTCCGGATACCACCAAATTCAGATGGTAGAGAATGACATTAGTAAGACAGCCTTCCAAACACATGAAGGGCACTACGACTTCCTCGTGATGCCATTCGGTCTTACTAATGTGCCATCAACATTCCAAGCTAATAGATGCTAACAACGATAAACAGAAGCAAGAATATACGAAGACTATATATTAAACTAAGAAAATGCAGAAAGAAGGAAATAACAATAACTACAAAGAGCAAGGCCTTGAGCACTAAAGCAACTCATTCTCCCAAGCTCAGCCTAACTGGATTCTTTTCCCGTAATACCTCACCACTAAGAGAATTATACTCCCTTCCCCCTATAACCCACGTGTCCCCCACTCCTAGCCCACCCCTTGAAACCGTAATGCCTCCAATTCATCAAAGGCCCCACAACATTTTTCCCCACTAACAGAATTAGTCAGTCACCCCATTGCCTAAACTATCCCTGTGCTTTCTCCTTTTGTAAACTATTATAGGATCCAAAAACTTCTCTCGAACAACACCCCTTTCTTGGACAAGGTGGAATTCAAGAAAACTCAGTTTGATATCTGCTGCGAACTCCCAGCTGCTTTCAAACTTGGGAAGGTCTTTCCAACTAATCAATACTTCCTTTTCCCCTTGTCCATTTCCTCGGGTAGCTAGGACAGCTTTTGACTACACCTTCAGTTCCCACCCATCAGTTAGTCCTTGAGGAATGGGCTGGCATTTTGCTTCCAATGCCAAGCATTTCTTGAGCAACGACACATGAAAAATTGGGTGCACTAGCGAATCAGAAGGAAGCAGTAACTTGTAGGCAACTTTCCCTATTCGTTCAGTGATCTCAAATGGCCCATAATACATGGGACTTAATTTCTGGTTGATGCGGTTGACCAAAGTCTTAATTTCTAGTTGATGCAATTGGCCAAAGTCTTCAACCAATATGGTTAGATCTTCAAAAACACCTTTTCTCCAACTTCAAATTCCACTTCTCTTCTCTTCTGGTCAGCTTGGCTCTTCATCCTCTCTTGAGCTTTGTTCAAGTACCACTTCAATTCTTCAATCATGGTGTTTCTTTCTGCCATTAATTGGTTTACATTTTCCTCAGGACATAACATCTCCCTTAATCAGTGCAGGGGGATTCCTCCCATACAGGACCTTAAATGGAGAGGTGTGCATAGCAGAGTGATAGGTAGTATTAAGCCATAGTTCAACCCAAGGTAGCATTTACTTCACTGTTTTGGTTTGGCTCCAGTAAAACACCTTAGAGAAGTCTCTAAACACTGATTCACCACCTTTGTTTGCCTATTCATTTGCAGATGGTATGCTGAACTGAACTTCAATTTCGTCCCTGCCTGCTTAAAAAGCTCAGACAAGAAGTTGCTCATGAAAATACGATCGCGATCTATAACAAAGGATGATGGAAACCCATGCAAACGCACCACTTCCTTGATAAATAATTCAGCCACCATTTTGACCGTATATGGATGATTAAGACCCAAAAAAATGGGCATACTAGCCACCACCAAAATAGTATCCATTCCTTGGGCCTTCGATAGTCCCCCAATAAAATCCATTGAAATATCCTCCCACACACGTGAAGGAATTGGCAAAGCTTGTAGTAGACCTACTAGGGATAACGTAAGGTACTTATTTTTGCTGCAAGTCTCACAGCTTTGGATATAGCTCTGGATTGTTTGTTTCATACCCTCCCACCAAACCAACCCAGAAATTCTCTTATAAGTTCTGAAAAAACCTGAATGCCCTCCTAACATTGAGTCGTGAAACTCTTGCAATATTACCTGAATTCTAGGAGAGCTTTTGGTAATCACAATCCTTCCTTTGTAGTACAGCCTTCCTTGCTTAAGTTCATAACCTGCTGGCCCCTCAGTTCCTCCAATTAACCCTTGGATGATTTTCCTCAAGTTCTCATCAGTCTGCACTTCTTCTTCTAACCTTTCCCACCCCTGGAAATTTATCGAGGATATTGCTTCTAAGTTGGTGCCCTTGGAAAGAGCATCCATTGCACTATTTTCTTTTCCTTCTTTGTACCTTATCTCAAAATCAAAACCCAACAACTTAGTTATCCATTTTTGTTGACCTTCCCCCATCAATTGTTGATCCACCAAATGCCTTAAACTCTTTTGATCTGAGTGTATTATGAATTTTCTACCCAACAAATAATGCCTCCATTTTGAACTATATAGCCATGAGCTCCCTCTCATAAACCAATTTCTATTGTGCTTTGTCTAACAACTTCTAGCTCATGTATGCAATTGGTTTCCCTTCTTGCATCAAAACAGCTCTAATTCCCTTCCCAGATGCATCAACTTCTATCATGAAATTCTTTTCAAAATTGAGGACAGCTAAAACCGGGAGAGTAGTCATAGCTCTCTTTAACTTATCAAAGGCTAATTGGGCTTCCACTCCCCAATGAAAACAATCCTTCTTAAGTAGTTGCGTTAAAGGCCACGCAATTCTCCCACAACTCCTCACGAACCTGCAGTAATAGCCTGTAATGCCCAAGAACCCCCGCAGCCCTTTTAAATCGTTGGGTACTGGCCATGCTAACATTGATTCAATCTTCTTTGGATTCGCCTTCACTCCTACTCCCGATATCAAATGACCCAGGTATTCAATTTCCTTTTGACCAAACAAGCACTTCTTTTTGTTGATAAAAAGACTATTACTGCGCAACAACTCCAACACCTTCTATAAATGCTCCCCGTGCTGATCCTCAGATTTACTATAGATGAGGATGTCATCAAAGAATACCAGGGCGAATGGTCTCAGGAAGGGCTTCAAAACAGTGTTCATAAGCGCCTTGAACGTTAAAAGAGCATTAGTGAGCCCGAATGGCATCAATAAAATTTCATAATGTCCTTCATGCGCTCTAAAGGCTGTCTTCTCCATGTCTGCCTCCTTTATTCTAATTTGATGGTACCCTGATTTTAGGTCCAATTTCAGGAAAATCTGGGCTCCCCTTAGCTCATCTAGAAGCTCATCTATGGTTGGAATTGGAAATTTATCTGGGACTGTCACCTTGTTCAAAGCCCTATAGTCAACATAAAAACGCCAATCCCCATCCTTCTTCCTCACTAGAATTTCTAGGCTTGAATAAGGACTAGTACTAGGCCTAACAATCCCAGAAGATAGCATTTTACCAACAATTTTCTCAATTCATTCTTCTGGAAATAAGGATACCTGTATGGTAGTATGTTGGGTATGTTGTCTCCTTCATTCAACATAATGGAGTGATCCTGAGACCTTGGAGGGGGGGTAATCCTTCAGGGAGTTCATAGATATCTTCATACTAAGATAACAAGTTTTGAAGTTTAGCAGGTATCTTCCCCATTTCAGGGGTAGTGGGAGTCCCCAGCTCCTTGCTCTCGATAGGGGTACACATGGTAACCATATACCCGTCCCCATCATCTCTCAACACCTTCAATGTAGTCTTCCAGGAAAGCTGGGTTGTGCTCAAAGATGGTTCGCCATGGATGTACTTCCATTCACCTCCTACTCTCCATTCTATGTACTGCTCCTGAAAGTTAGCTCGAATGTCTCCCAAACTCGCTATCCACCTACAGCCCAAAACCATATCTACACTTCCCAATTCAAGGACAAACAATTGAGAAATGTGATTACCTTGACTCTCCACCCTTAAATCCTCACATAGCCCCCACCCTCGCTTGATGTCCCCCATGCCTACTTCCACTGTGAAGGAAACATTTCTCCCAGTTATTTGTCAAAGAGGTGGTTCACCTCCTTAGGTTTCCCTCAATTATAATTTCTAGCCGTGACCTCTTTTCCTAGGCCACTTCTAGTCCGAATTATTCAGGGCTTCTGGTACTAAAATACAACACCTCATATCATCCTCAAACAGACGACCAAACCGAAGTCACTAACCGCTGCCTAGAAGCTTATCCTCGTTGTTTTGTGAGTTCCAAACCAAAATCTTGGGGGCCTAGCTCAGCTGGGTTGAGTATTGGTTCAACACAACCTACAGTGCTTCTGCCAAAACATCCCCGTTTCAAGAACTACATGGCAGACCGCCTCCGATCCTCTTTAAGGGTAACACTTACGCTTCTAAAGTGCCTGAAGTGCAATCATTGGTGGCTAATCGTGATGTTGTTTTGTCAGTGTTAAAGTCTCATTTGGAGCTAGCCTAGCAGAGGATGAAGCATTTTGCTGATAAGAAGAGGAAGGAAGCTAACTTTGAGGTAGGGGATTGGGTTTACCTCAAGTTTCAGCCCTTTAGAATGTGTTCTCTTGCTAAGAGACCCAATGAGAAACTCTACCCTCGATTCTATGGACCCTTCCAGGTTCTTGAAAGGATCAGCGTGGTGGCATACCGCTTGGCGCTGCCATCCTCTTATCACCTGCACCCTGTTTTCCACATTAGCAAATAGAAGAAAGGCCTTCCCCCTAGTGTGCAGTCCTATGAGCTTCCTACTGGACTATCTGAAGAAGGTGTGCTGCAAGCAGAACCCAAGGAGCTCCTATAGCTGCGTTACACGGCAGATGGCCTAGTTAAAGTGTTGTGAAATGGCATGGCCTTCCAGAATTAGACAACACCTGGGAACTCCTCAATGCCTCGAAAGAAAAGTTCCCTGCTGCTCACCTTGAGGGCAAGGTGGTTCTCCTTGGGGGGGTAGTGATAAAGACCTCATGTTTGGCAAGGTCTACTTTAGGAGAAATAAGGGACCTGCCAGATGCTCAAAGTAACAGTTGGCAGTAGAACATCATACAGGTCAAGGAAATTAGTTAGAATTAGAGGGAAAAGTAGTTAGAATAGCAAGGTATAAATACGGAGTAGCTGAGGATTTTGTTGTTGTTAATTCATTTTCTCATTTATCTGGAATGGGGGAAATTCTCCTCTAGGGCTCTTGTAACACACTTTGAGATCCTTGGTGATTTTGCCGAGATTTGTGAGCAATAAAACTACTCTTTTCTCCAACCTCAAAACTGGTACTATCAAAACTTCAAATTAATCTTGACGAGGTCAAGGTGAAGCATAAACTCCATCTTCTAGTAAAAGGGTGACAAAGACATTTTAGCAGGCTACCAATAATGTGTAACACTTGAAATATAAGATTACTTAACAAATCTAGCATATTCATTCACCAAAAGAAACTTCAAGCAAGAGATGGAGAAAAAAGCTTTTTATTTTTGATAGAAAATGAAATTATATTAGAAGAGAAGAGAATGTACAAAGGAGAATGAGACATCCTTCCATAGATACAGAAGACACGGCTAAGACAAAAAAATATACTAAAGTGGCAATATGACATCTCATGATGTTTTGGAAGGTACAAAAGAGCGCACTAGATAACATTTTTATTCTAGAAAGACACTGTCCCTCTCCTAAAAGTTTATGCTCTTTAATCTTTTATTTGAGAATGGTTTCATAACCAACCTTCTCCCCCCAAGTAACTAAATAAAGTTTCATAACCAACCTTCTCCCCCCAAGTAACTAAATAAAGTTTCATAACCAACCTTCTCCCCACAAGTAACTAAATAAACAAATAAAGAAAGAAAGAAAAATATTTTACTAGTTGGTCCTTTCCTGATGGTAAGTGTCGTGATAAAGAGAAATAGAGAGGAAAAACATAAGTGAATTCGGGTTTCAACTACACAGCAAAGAATGGATTATATGGAATCTGAGTAATATATACAAAATATCTATACATATATAAGAATATTCTACTTTCGTAAACACATTATTGATATCCTAATTATAATATTTACAGATTCTAACACTCCCCCTCAAGCTGGAATGTACAGATCATATACACCAAGTTTGTTACAAACTTATTCTAGGTCCTCTTAAAAACTTGATAAGAACATCTACCAGTTGATCATTTGAGTTCACAAAACTTATGGTGATATCACCGGACAGATTCTTTTCCCTAACAAATTGACAATCAACCTCAATGTGTTTGGTTCTCTCATGAAAACTGGATTAAAGGCAACGTGCAGTGCAGCCTGATTATCACAAACAAGTGTCATTTGCTTATTATCCCCAAAGTGTCATTTGCTTATTATCCCCAAACTAAAGTTCCTTAAGGAGTCGCTTCAACCAAATAAGTTCACATGTAGCGAACGTCATGGCACGATACTTTGCTTCAGTGCTAGTCCTTGTAACCACATTTTGCTTCTCACTTTCTAGGAAATAGGATTGCCTCCTAGAAGTATACAATAGCTAGACGTGGAACGTCTATCAATAGGGGAACCTGCCCAATCAGCATCTAAGTACCAGACTATCTCTGCATGCCCTTTATCCTCATACATAAGACCTTTTCCAAGTGCTCCCTTTATATACTTCAAAATGCGGATCATAGCATCCCAATGACCTTCGCATGGTGAGTTTAGGAACTGACTCACTACACTCACTACAAAAGAGATATCTGGAAGAGTGACGATGAGGTAATTCAATTTCCCGACCAATCTTTTGTATTTGCTAGATCAAATAATGGCTCCCCTCGACTTGGTAGGAGCTTGACATTAGGATCCATAGGAGTATCAACAATCTTTACACCAAGTAAACGTGTTCCTTCTGAGATGTCCATAGCATACTTTCTCTGTGAGAGGACTATACCAGCTTTAGACTGTGCTACTTCAATTCCCAAGAAATAATGGAGCTTGCCGAGGTCTTTGGTTTGAAAGTGATGACATAGATGTTGTTTGACTTGCATTATGCCATGACTATCATTGCCGATAAGGATAATCTCATCTACATACATAATCAAATAGATGCAGCCTTGCAATGTATGACGATAAAATACAGAATGGTCAGTTTCACTCCGAATCATACCAAACTGTTGAACCACGGTAGAAAATCTACCCAACCAAGCTTGCGGAGACTACTTAAGTCCGTACAAAGATTTACAAAGACAACAAACAAGGCCAGAAGATTCCCCCTCAGCAACAAAACCTGGAGGTTGCTCCATATAGACTTCTTCCTCTATATCATCATGCAAAAAGGCGTTCTTGATATCCAGCTGATAAAGTGGCCAATGGCGCATAGCAACCATTGATGAAAAAAGTCGAGCGGAGGCCATCTTGGCAATGGGGGAGAATGTGTCACCATAATCCAAACCAAAGATCTGAGTGTGCCCTTTGGCAACGAGACAAGCCTTAAGACGATCAATAGCACCATCAAGACCCACCTTAACAGTGTAAATCCATCGGCAACCAATTACCGATTTACCTAGAGGAAGAGAGACCAATTCCTAAGTATCACTGCTTTGAAGTGCACACATTTCATCTATCATAGCTTGTCTCCACCCAGGATGAGTTAAGGCTTCACCTATAGCTTTAGGGATAGACACAAAAGACAAGGAAGACAAACAAGCATAATGCAAGGAAGATAAATGATGATAACTTAAAGCAACATAATGAGGAGATGGGTTACATGTAGAATGGATACATGGGTGTCGGAATCGACGCTGGAAAAGTCTCCGACGGTGGGACCATGGATGTAGGCTACCAAAATGGACACACAGCAAGCCAAAAAAATGCTTTACCGAAAAGGGATGACACGGCAAGAAGGAGATACTGGAAACCAAAGGGAAACACGGTTTGCAGAAAAAAAAAAAAAAAAAAAAAAATTCTTTGAAGGACAGTGGGTCCTCCTGACAGCATAGATTTAAGGTTGTCTTTCTATCTTAGGCTCTAGATACTATGATGGGATAGAGAGAAACAAAGAGGAAAAACATATGTGAACTTGTGTGTTTCAACTACACAGCGGAGAATGGTTTATGTTGACTCTAAGTAATAAATACAAAAGATCTATACATATATAAGAATATTCTACTTTCCTAAATACATGATTGATATCCTAATTATAATAGTTACAGATTCAAACTTCAAGTTCATAAATTGTTGGTGAAGGGTGCCAAGTTTATGCAGCTTGGATGGCACAAAGAATTTAAATTCTATGTGGAAGTGCCTGTACCTAAAGCCCCAACTTGTCTTTCCAAAGTCAAAAAAATATATCAACATTGAATATCCTTACTCCTTTATCCTTTTTGAATTTCTTGCAGTCACCATTCCTTCCTCAGAATGATTATCAAAGTAACAATCACCAGACAAAATGGTATATGTAAATTTTGGTTCAACCACTCCAGCATTGGAAACATATTTTGGAAAATTATAATATTCCATTCTTGTGATGCACAATATAGAGATATCAAGGCAGAGACAGAGATACATACGACCAAATTCCACGATCCCCATCAGATTCTCCCATCACATGATGTAGCAGAACATAACCACTTCCTGGGGTATGGACACTGGCCTGCATTACAGATTTAGAAACAACTATATATTGTTAAGGACCCTATGTTTGGGCAAGTCTATTTTAGGAATAGAAGGATGGCTGTGGGCTGAGGTTCAGGCCCAACTTGTACATAACACAGCAGATGGTTAGTTGAACAGTTAGTTTTGTACAGCTGTCAGACAGTTAGTTTTGGAGGGGAAGTGGGTTGGAGAGTTAATTTACAATAAAAGAGGGGAAGGGCAACCGATCTGGTGTTTGTCCAGATATTTGGTTGTACTTTGGGAAGAGATTGAGGGCTCTGAATTCCCTCAAGTGTGGAGCATTCTTGTATAATTCAGTTAGGGTTCTTGAAGAGTTACCAAGGATTCCATCTTATACAGATCAGTTTCATTCATTTTCTCTTTAAAATACCAGTGGTGATGTATATCCTCCAAGAAAGATGAAATATTTACGATGCTCTTTTAAATCGGAGATAGTTGAGTAGCATAAGTGCACTCTAATTGTCAGTCACTCTCTCAATGAAGGATGAAGAAATTATAAATAATTTTATCGTGAAATCTTTATGTTTATTATGGTGCATTTTTAGGCTAAAGGTGACTGCTCTTACCGTACTTCCTATCACAGCATCTGTTGCAAGGGTAGCCTTCAGAACATCTGTCTGCAGATATAATATCAAACAAAACTAAACTTTACACCAACAAGAAAAGTTAATGTAGAAACTACAAACATATTTTTACAGGAATAAACAGTAGCACATCTGATGTGAACTTTAATCATCAAATTTCAAGGAAGTAGATGTCAATATTTTAGAGGGCAAGCATTGGCACAACGGTAAGACCACTGCCTTGTGACCTGGAAGTTAAAGGTTCAAATTCTAGAAACAGTCTCTCCACAAAGTGAAAGTAAATCTGCATACATCTACTCTTCCTAGACCCCACCAGGTGGGAGCCTCATACATGGGGCCGCCTTGTTTTTAGATCTCAATATGTTGAGGAGGAACTGTTATGATTATTTAATAAATGGAAAGATGCAAGCTAGATAGACAGTGTGCAATCTTAATTTACTCTAGGGATATGTAGCCCATGTCTAGCTGAACAAGTCTCCCAAATAAATAAATAAAAGGACTTTCATCAAACATATGAGAAACAAGACATTACATGAGCAAAAGTCTAAAACTTCAGAGGATTTAGCAGATATGTGTTCAATTTTAAAATACATAGTCTGAGAGCTTAAGGACAAAATGTACCTCGAACCAATTGTTCAAAACTTTAGAAGCTGGGGATAACAAAAGGTCCATAAAGTCCCTGACAAATAAATTAATAAAAATGATGAAGACTGATGCTCCAGCCTCCTGTTCATAATTTCAAATTACTAACTATCATAGTATCATGAACCCTTTACTGATTCACCATTCCCAGCAATGCGAATATTTTATGATCAAAAACAAACTCCTACTGGAGAAACAAACACTTACACCATCTCCTTTTGCCCCAAGGAGGATGCCTGCCGCAGGCAACTTGCCCAAAATACTGAATTCTGTAATCTATTCTTTAGTTGTTCATTAAGAGATGATTTATGCTGCAAAGATTCAGGTGGTGGCGAATCCAGCACTAAATCCATGAATTTACAGAAGTTCTCGAGCTGACTCTCATATCTGAATCACAAAAACAGATAAATAAAAGGAAATGAAAGAAAAGGGTAAAAGACAGACAAGCCTTGTTAAATTCAGAACATATAGTAAATGCAGCTGAAAGATAACCTTGCCAAATTGACATCTCATAAAGGTCAATGAAGAAATTGAATCGAGAATACCAACATGTTTCCTAACAAGCCAAGAAAACTATTTTTTCTTTTTATCAACTCGTCAAACAAACAACATTTTAATTTTTATGCTTATGTATTTAAAGCATGTAGCTCATTTATCCTACTCCGCTATTGTATTTTCAATGACTTTTTGAGGAAGCCCTTCAGGAAAAATAACTCTAACTCTCAGTTAAGAAGAAGTTCTTCAGCATTAGGCAAAACTAACAATTTGAAAAAAAAAATATATATGGTTGAGTTTGGTATAATTGCCCGCCAAGTGCTTCCATTATTATAGGTTTTTGATTTCAGCTATTCATTTTGTTCATCGAATTACAAAGCAAAACCTTCACTGTCAAACTGGTATTAAATAAAATCCCCAAATTCATACAATCGCAAGAAAACATGAACGTTACGGATACATTGCCAGAGCACACACTAACACGAATTCAAATGAAGGGAGAGAGAGAGAGAGAGAGGGATGGAAGAGCACCTTGGATAAGCAACGGCGTCTGTTGGCGAGAACTTGGAGATCTCAGAATGATTGAATTGCTTATCCGGCCCCAAAAGGAGGTACCGTCCGTCGAGGCAGGGCGTAAACGACGACGGATTCCTATTAAGCAGCTTCAAGCCATGCTTCGACAGCTCCAGTTCCGTGATGAGGGACGGCCGAAGAAGGCTCTGAAGGTAGCTGCAGCGGGAGAACTTGAAGCCTGGGACCAACTCTTCCGTGACGGCGGCGCCGCCAATGACGTGGCGGCGCTCCAGGACGGCAACGGAGAGGCCTCCTCGGGCTAGGTAGGCCGCGGCAGTCAGGCCGTTGTGGCCGCCGCCGATGATCAGCGCGTCCCATTTCTTACCCTTCAGAGCGGCCGCCGAGTTGGCATTGCAGCTGCTAAAGCTCCTTCGCCACATCTCCTTGTCCTTTCTCTATCTAGACTGGGACTGTAGTGCTCGAGTCCGTCGATGGAAGCAATTCTTTTTGTACTTCTTTTTTTTTTATCAAATCCTCAGTTTTAGTCTTTCAAAATTTCTATTCCCCTATTATAATATTTTAGAATCATCCTATAAAAATAATTACAAGTGTCTTTCATGTATAATTTTAAGGTACACATATTATTTATATAATAATTTAAACTCAATATTTATATTTATAGATTTTTTAACCTAATTTGTAATTTAATTATTAATTATTAAAGATTACGTGAATCAATAAAATTTAAATTTACTATTATAATATTTGAGAATCATTTCATGAAAATAATTACAAATGTCTTTCATACATAACTTTAAGATACATGTGTCATTCATATAGTGATCTAAGATCCACTTTTCTCAATATTTATGTCTACAGATTTTTTAACTTAATTTATAATTTAATTATTAATTATTAAAGATTACTTGAATCAATAAAATTTGAATCGTTAAGATATATTCATGGGATTAAGAATCATTAATATTACTATCTATAATTAAAATTAAGAATCATTAAAAATAAAAAAAATATAGAATTAAGAATCATTGAAAAATGGATTAGATATAAATATATTGGGGTGATAAAAAATATTAACAGTGCCTCATTACAATAAAAAATCATGTGATATGAAAAAAAATGAAAAAGTGGAAAGAAAAAAAAGAAAAATGAAAGTTTCTATACCTTCCTCTTGGCTTTTCCTATTATGCGTTGGACAATGAATGTAAATAAGGGATAACTATAGCAATCAGATCACCTAAGATGGTTATAAAATTTTACCTTCAATAACCTCTGAGCTCTTGTAAATAATTTTAATAATTTTATATTTTAAAATATTTGAATTAATTTTGAAAAAAAATCATATAATTCATGACAATTAGAGAAGATTTGAAAAGGAAAAAAATATATGATGGAGATTCATCATAATCTTATTTATAATTAGAAGTTATTAATGATTAAGATTTCATAAATCTACTATACTAATATTTTAACCTCTTAAGTGATCTAGACTCAAATATTACAATTATTAAAGAATTAAATATTACAATCATTAAAGATTATAATTTGCACTAAGAGAGAACCCTATGTCAATATAATCATGATTTACAATTAAATTAAGAACCATTAACAGCCTCACATTATGAAAGTAATATAAAAAATTATAAAAAATAGGTAAGTCAAATTGTTAACGAATTTCTAATTGATTGATTTTGATATGATAATAATTCAAAGTTCAATTTCTACCAAATTTATTTTTAATCAAATATTTAAGACTCATTATAATACTAATATAATAATTTATTCTTAATTAAATATAATAATAATAGATATAATATTAATATTTAAAACGCATTACATAAAAAGTCTTCTATGTAGTATTCATAGAAAAATTATACCCCATTATTTTCATAATCTTAACACTTAAAATAAGTTTTTAAATTTAATTTACCTTCTAATTATCAATTATTTTTTCCAATCATACCTTCATATCTCTCTATAATTAACAAAAGCAATATAAAAAATAAAAAATAGCATAACTAAAATTATAATTCAATATATTATACTATAAAAATTTTATATATAATTATAGTATTAATGATAATAAAGCTATTATAATTGTGCTATATTAGTAGTATATTTATTATTATAGATATTCATATTTTGAGGTTCAAAGTATTTTTAAATTTTTTTCTTTTTAAAATTTTTTAATAAACTCATAAATATCAATAAAGATTCAAATCTACATATGAAAAGATAAATGAGGACCTGTGGTAGGGATGTGGATGAAAATAGAGGCAAAATTCTAAACGAAGATGAGACTAGGGGAAATTTTTCTAACTTCAAATCTAGAACTTTTGAAAATCATAATAAAAAAATTATCTATCTACCTGTATCATTATATCCTATTTAATTTTTTACAACTTGAACATTCCAATCTATCAATTTCATAATTTTTCATACTAATTTTTTTGAAAAAAATACCTTCAATTTTTTAACACTAAAGTATTTAAAAAAATCAATTCTACAATTTACACTTCTTTGATAATGATATTAAATATTTATTAATTTTTAAAAAGTAAATAGTTATATTATTTTTTATTAAAAATAATATTATAATTGATATACTACTCTAATAATTGAGATCATATAAATTAGAATTATAAATGATTTTTACTAATTATTACACATTAATTATAACATATATTTTAAAATTGATATTTTAATTTATCAAAAGGATGTACAAGAAAAGGACATGTAATTAAAATCATATAAATTAAATTTATGTATTATTTTTATTATTATAAAATATATTTGTATAAATTAAATATTTTAATTTACTAAAAAGATATAAATGGCTAGGGATAATTAAAAAAAATTGAAAATGGGTTTATGTGAGAATTAACCAATGGGGAAAGGAATTGGGATATATTTAGCCTTCATAGGGATGATCGATATAATATCCCGATTTTTCCTTCTGTGCAAAATAATTAAAATGTCCGTAAGGTCATTTTTACATGAGAATCGAGGACGGTCGATCTTAACTATCCTCAAAGATTTAATTTAATGTTTGAAAGCGACTATATATGTTTTAGATAGCAATCATTGTGAAAATTGCAATTCCTAAATTTTTTGTGTAAAATTACCGAAATGCCCCTGAAGTAATTTAATGCAAGATTAAGTGACGACTAGACCCAGTCATCACCTAGGGATTTGATATGTTAATTTGAGGGGATATTTGATGTTTGGGTGAGTCCTGGAAAGCTTTCATATAAAATTACCATTTCCCCTGTAAACGGTGCTTATTGAGCCAAATTAAAGTAATTAAGAAAATAACATGTGGTTAATTGTTTAAGGATTTACAAACAATTACTAATTATCTAATTATCACTAGTTAAAAGTGTAGTGGGAAAATGAAAAAGAGATTTGATGATATCGATAATCACTACACTTGACTTTTAATATATTTTCTACCTAATTCACCTACCTCTTTATCTAATCCCTAAAATATCCCTAAACCTAATCCAACAACCCTACAAATAAATATAAAAACTCAACTACTCACTCCCTACTACACCTATGCAGTTGCATCACCCACCCCACTCGCACAAATCACATTTTATTTTCAAGAAAAAAAACTCTTATCTTCAAATATTATCACCACCACCTACCTCCACTATTCCCACCCCATAACTCCTTCAATTCTCCACCAAATCCAAAAAATAAATAACTTTTCCATAGCTCTTTCACTTAACAAACATAAATCCACTATTAGTTTTTCAAGAAAAAAGCCTCCTTCTACCTCTACTGGAGCAGACCAAATTTGTGGTCAAAGGAGAAGAAGAGCTTTTGCTTCCTTACTTGGAAAATCAAACTTCAAGGAGCTTGTGGCTACCTTGATCTCCAGTAAAAATCATATTTTGGTAGAGGTTTATGTTTAAACTTACTTATCTTATCTTGTTCTCTAATTTTTGTGAAGAAGGCTTGAGTTTTAATAAATGATTATGCTTGAAAGATCAAAAGAAATTGTATGTTATGTTGTTGGAATTCTCGGATTTATGCAGATAGCTCAATTTGTATGATTTTACTCACATAGATGGAAATAATATTTCAAGCTAAAATTTTTATATGATGAAGCTAACATATGGAGGTATTATTAGTATTTTTCTTGAGATAGCCAGATGACTTTTTCTACTTTTAAAAATTTAGAAACTGGGAAGGTTATAATTTCAGCCTGAATAGTAATTCTGAAGCATTGAATTTGTATAATTTTGCTACTATATCACATGATCGAATTATGACTTGAAATTTTTACAAGATGTTGCGGACATCTTGAAGTTCAACCATGAATTTTTACAGAATGTTTTTAGTTCATTTTATAGGGTAATAAAATTGGGATTTCTGACTATTGACTGAAAATAGGTGGTTTCTAACCTCTGAAATTGTATAATTTTGTTAATATAGCTAGAGATCTTTATGCCTTGAAATTTTGACATAGTCTCAGGGACGTATTAAATAATCTCTAAAAAATGATTTTGCTTTGTTTTCATGATCCTTAATAACTTAATCATATTTTTCTTTGAGATTGAAATTTCTGGACAACATGATATTATGTTTCAAAGTTTTACAAAAGTTTGGATTTTGGGATATATAGGTTCAGTCAAGGTAGGTTCTCCCACAAGGAAAATGTTATTTTTAAAACTAAGCACACATTTGGAATCTACATAAAAAATGGAGTGGGTACATGTGACTTGAGAATTTTTGTAATTATATATAAAATTTGGGGTCGAAATGTAATTTTATAAAATTTAGGAGTTTTCTGCAAAAATAAATAGTCAGTGAGCAAAACTGTAAGAATAGGTTCTGGAACAGTAAGACATGTGTTTAGAAGGAAAAAAAATGAGTTTTTGGGTCATTTTATAATTTTAGTAAAGTTGAGAGATCAAATTGTAATTTCTCAAAAGTTTAGGATTTTTGTATAAATTCTAAAAATGTCAATGGTAGAACTGTGTTTAAGTGGAATCAGGATGAAAACCTGTTTCGGATAAAAAATTTAGTTAGAAGTTGTTTTGTAAATTTTATGAAGTTAGAGGACTCTTTAGCAAAAATTAGAAGTCTTAAAATTTTTTGAAAATAAATTATTAAAACATATGCTCATAGGAAGGTGATCTTAGGTTTTTACAAACATTTAGAAAATAGAAAGGAAAAAGAATGCTCTTCAAGCTATTCATATAATCAAACTCAAACCAATTTATTTAGAAAGACCTGTTACTTGTGATGCTACAAAAATGAATTGCCCTTGGTTATTTATTGGTGAATAGTGACAATTTATTGTACTTAAATGTCATACTTGACTGAATTGTGATTATTGACTATTGATTTTGGATTTTGTTGGTTAGACTAGTTGCATGAGCATTCATTCTGGGGATTAATCATGATTGATTATATAAATGAGTCTTATCAATGGAATGTGTTAAGTCAAGTATGCATTGAAGATTTTAATTAGAGAAATTATGAGACTTTTACATGATGTTGGAACATGAGATTCCAAAAAGATTAAACTTAATGTTAAGTGAAGTTGTTCCCCTCTATCCCTATTTAAATCTAGTGATGGCTAGTTAGGTTGAGCTCATTCTAGACGATAGATAATGCAGAGTTTAGATAACAGTTAAATTGTCGAGGACGGTGATGTGATTAGTTTATGTGACATGAGAGAGGTTGATACATTAAAAGAATTAAAGTTACTAAACAAAGTGCTAAGAGAAAGTGTGATGTCTTGATTTATTTTTTTTTACTCAGTTTTCTCTATGTGATTTATATATCAGTTCTCTCTAGATTATTATTTGTTAATCAAGAATTTTTATAAGACTTAAAATGTGGATCACTTCGAGACTTTTATTTACGAACTAGTTAAAATAAACTAAAGCATGCTCACTTATTTTGTAATTAAACCGAAGTGATTGGAGACGATAACGACGACAATTATATTGTTTTCATTTAATTACTGAGATTCCTTTGGATTCTTATCCTTTTCTTTTTCCGTATCGTCTTTAGACGAGCCAGTGGACCAGAATGTTGGAGTCCCTTGAGTTCTTGACTTTGGAGCTAATCCACACTTAAAGACTTTATTAGTCCTTATTTATGTTTCTTCTTATTTTGAAATTTCTATGACTTATAGATGACTGCATTTGAGACCAGGTCTTATTATCAGCTCTTATGTAGGATTTATTTATGGTGTGTTCTATCATGTGCGTATTATTATGAAAATGTTGTTTCGCTCACAAGTTGCAATAGTTTTAATTATGCATTAACAGATGATGTTCTTGTTGTTTTAAGTTTTTTAAAAAATAATCTATCATCTATTTTTCCTCTAAGAGTATTTTTGAATAACTAAACATACGAAATCAAAATGTAAGAAATCTAATAATTGGCCAATTATGACGTATACATAAGAGGTTAATAATTAGGGTGTTACAATCGATGGGGGCTAAATCCCCATTTGTTAACCGAGATAAGGACGGGGATAGTACACCTTTATTTTTTTTTAATTATTTTTATTATATTTACATTTTGTATGTATTTTTAATTTTAATTTGGGTTATGTTGCATTAATAATATGTGGTACCTGAGCTAGACGTGGCGGCGGATAAGTTCCGTACTGGCCCAGGGTCCCCTAGGACCCACTCATGTGGCCGGGAAGGCCCAAGATACATAAATGACCCTTGAACTGGGTTTTGTGGTGAACTGTCACCGCTATAGTGGTCCAAGACCGCTATAGCAGTCACAGTTAGTGGCAGCAGCATATGTTGTCTTCTGGGGACCGCTATAGCGGTCGTAAGTGGGGGGTAGACCACTATAGCGGTTATACACCGCTATAGCGGTGTGAACAGTGCACGAACAGTGCAAAACGCGTCGTTTCGCGTAAATAAGACCCCCAACCCCTTTATAAACCTTCCCCTTCATATTTTTCCCCAAAAATCCAAATTCCGTTCACTCCCAAACCCTCCTTTCACCTCTTTTCTCAATCCCATTCAAGTTTAGCTCCCCCAAATCATCAAGGTATGTTTATGTTGATAGATTTTGTCTCCGGTCTTCCCATTCCTTTATGTTCTTGGTTTGGGTTGTTGTTTTTCTCCATTTTTGTCATGTGGGAATGCTCCCCCAATGTTGTTAGAGCTAGATTAGAGTTGTTTAAAGATTACCGGAGACTAATCTTGAGTCTATATTGCTCTATGGCAGTTGTTGATGCCATTCCATGCTTCGGAGGTCAAGTTGATGGTGCCCACATACTCCCGGCTCCAAACGGTGAATGGGTTTGATCTCATAGCCTTAGTTTTATCATTATGAATATGTTTTATGCATGATGATGGTCAAATACGACATTAGAGATGAATTATGATTGTATATACATATATATATATATATATGTATGATTTTGCAAGTATGACAATCTAGACAAGGAGTATGATTTTCAAGAGCATGAATTATGTATTTTAGAAAACTATGGGACCATGATTGATTATAAAATGCTATGAAAAAGGTTTTATACATATTTATGAGGAGATTTCTTGCAAGAGCATATGGTGTAATAAGTTGACATTTTATCAAACATGTTTAAGAGTTTATGATACCCTTATGTTTTAAGACTAGAGACTTTGAATTGTGATTTCAGAGTAACAGTTAAAATATTTTGGCAAATATGTTAAATAGAGATGCTATGTTATAACGTTAGAGAATTTACGATTTGAACTTTTTCGTTTTAATCTATGTTATTAGAGTTATAAATTTATAAAAGAAGTTATCTTGAGAAAAGAGACTTTTAGAAAATCTAGTTTTGTGATATTCCAAAGGTATGGAATTCAGTATAAGTCGTAGTGACTGCCAGATATATGCTCTGTGAGCTTGAAATCGGAATGCCTACAAGCGGGTGATCCCTTGGGTATGATTTCACAGTCACAGTTATGCTAAAGTCAGGTTGCTAGATTTATATGAGTCCAGAGACTTTATGAATTATCTCGATGATTTCAAGAAATAGAGTATTTATGTATGAAAGAGTTTGATACACATATTAGAGTATATAACAGAGATTTAGAGAAAACAATATGTTTATTGAATTAGAGACTAGACGGTAGCTATAGAGAAATAGACAGTGAGTTAACGGCTGAACCCCGATCGTTTACCTTGGTACCAAGTTGTCCTGAGAGGACAATCTCATAGAGCAGAGAATGGAACCTATTTAGGTGTCCGCATTAGATCCCAACGGATCATAGAGATAACATTTTCGGTTCTTGAAGAACCATAGAGCAGAGATTCCTGCTTCTCTAGTAGAGTACTGTTATTTATGTTTTCAGAGAGTATTAATAATTTTCAGAGATTATTAATGTTTTATAAGAATATTTGACTTAAGAGATACTATACATATGAGAAATGATTTCTTGTTGAAGTACGAATTTAGAGATATTTTTCTGAGTTTATGAATACAAAGATATATTTTCTATTAGATTATATACAAGAATATCGAAGGGTTTGAAATAGATTATGGTTTTAGATATGCTTGCTTATGAATTTACGACATAGAAAGTGTTTTCCCGAGAGTAGCTATGTTATATAAATATTGGAGACGTTTTTCCAGTGCATGTATATCTATATATGGTTGTTGTTGTCCCATGTGGGTGATGGGTGAGAGCTCACTCACTGAGTCCGTTGACTCACCCCTTTCCCTTCCTCCTCATAATTGCAGGTACAGATGTTGCTCAGCTTACGATTTGGTAGAGGTTGCCGTTCTCGGTGGTGAGTCTTACTTTGAAGTAAGGCCTAGTTAGAGTCTTGTTAGAATAGAGTGCTCCAGTAGATGTGCAGGCAGGATCCGAACCATGCATTATTTTCAGATTATGTAATTGGTTTCAGTATTTGAAAAGTTATGTATCTGCTTTCAGTTCGTAATTATGGAATTGAAATTGTAGAGTATGATTAGAGTTTATGTAATGAATTAGAGATGTAATTATGATTCAGTTCATGAGATTAATTGGTTTTTTTAGAGTATGATTAAGATAAATTTCGGAGTTTCTTATATAAAATATTTCAGTTTTATATTTTTAGATATAAGGTTTAAATAGAGTTTTAAATGAAAATTTGATTTCACAATGAAAATATATTATTTTATACATAAAGAGAGAGACTCAGAGCTCACGAGGCTTACGTGGGGATGAGACTCCTCACGTGCCGATCACGTTTCCCAGGTCGGGTCGTGACATAATATTTGTTACAATGGATATTTATGTTTCAAATTGTAAAATATTTTTAAAGTTTTTCTCTTTTTGAAATTTGTTAATAAATTTCTGAATATTATAAGGATTCAAAATCCTTACGGGAAATAGGAAGTGGGTACCCGTAAGGGGAATATGGATAAAAGACAAAATTCTAAACAGTAATGGGAGGCGTAGAACATGTTCCCTTTCTCATTGATACTCATTGTCATCCCTACAAATGGCTCATGATATAGTTAGATTATCCATTTATTCTCTTTCTTTATTCAACAATTTCAACTTTGAAAATGTGCAAAATTTTCATAAAAAATGCTCTTTATTGGCCATAGGTCATTTATCGAGAAATTTTTAACCTTATAAATATGATATTCAATATAAGATATAAAATAGATCTACTATTATAATATTTGAGAGTCATTTTATGGAAACTATTACACATGTATTTCTTATAGAACTTTAAGGTACACATATCATTCATATAGTGATTTATGACCCACTTTTCTTAGCATTTATATTTACAGATTTTTTAACTTAATTTACAATTTAATTATTAATTATTAATAAAATAAAATATTACAATTGTTAAAGATTCCTTGAATCAATAAAATTTGAATCATTAAGATATATTCATGGGATTAAGAATCATTAAAATTACGATCTATAAGTAAAATTAAGAATAATTGAAAAATGGCTTAGATATGAATATATTGGGGTGATAAAAATATTAACGGTGTCCATTATAACAAAAAATCACGTGATATGATAAAAAATAAAAAAGTAGAATACCTTAATCAAATCAATAAAAAATGAGACTATTTGCCGAGAACAAAAAAAAAGGAAAGAAAAACAAAAAAAAATGAAAGTTTCTAGACCTTACTTTTGGCTTTTCTTATTGCACGTTGGACAATGAACGCAAATAAGGGATGACTATTGCAATTAGATCACCTAAGATGGTCATAAAATTTTACTTTCAATAACCTTTGAGCTCTTGCAAATAATTTTGATAATTTTATATTTTAAAACATTTGAATTAATTTTGAAAAAAAAGTCAGTGTTGAAAAAATTAAAAAAATTGAAGAAGATTTGAAAAGGAAAAAAAATACATGATAGAAATTTATCATAATCTTTTTTATAATTAGAAGTTATTAATGATTAAAATTCTATATAAAATTTATTGATTGCCTCACATTATGAAGGTAATATAAAAAATTATAGAGAAAATTGGTAAGTCAAATTGTTAACGAATTACTAATTGATTGATTCTGATATAATAATAATTCAAGATTCAATTTCTATCAAATTTATTCATAATCAAATATTTAAGACTCATTATAATACTAATATAATAATTTATTCTTATTCAAATATGATAATAATTGATATAATATTAATATTTAAGACTCATTACATAAAAAGTCTTCCATGTATCATTCGTAGAAAAATTATATCCCATCATTTTCATAATCTTAACACTTAAAATAAGTTTTTGAATTTAATTTACTTTCTAATTATCAATTATTTTTTCCAATCATACCTTCATATCTCTTTACAATTAACAAAAGCAATATAAAAAATAAAAACTAGCATAAACAAAATTATAATTCATTATATTATACCATAAAGGTTTTATATATATAATTACTGTATTAATGATAACAAAGGCATTATAATTATGCTGCATTAGTACTATTTATTATAATAGATATTTTTGTTTTGAAGTTCAAAGCATTTTTAAAATTTTTCCTTTTTGATCTTTTTCATAAACTCGTAAATATCAATAAAAATTTAAATCTACATGTGAAATGATAAATGGGGACCCGTGACGGGGATGGGGATGAAAATGGAGGCAAAATTCTAAATGAAGATGAGATTAAGGGAAATTTTTCTAACTTCAAATATAGAATTTTCGAAAATCATAATAAAAAAATTATTTATCTATTTGTATCACTATATTCTATTTAATTTTTTACAACTTAAGCATTCCAATCTATCAATTCCATAATTTTTTATACTAATTTTTTTGAAAAAATACCTTTAATTTTTCAACACTAAAATATTTTTAAAAAGAGAAAATTACACTGACCTCCCCTCTAGTTTACAAATCTTACAATGACCTCCCCTGAACTTTATTAACTATTACACTAACTATCCCTGAAGTTAATATTCCATTAACATTGCAAACAGAAGCTAGATCATGTGCGTGGCACATAATTCTTAATGGCAGAGTTATAATTAATTAGAAGATTTTAACATGTAAACAGAGTCAAATATCCTCCTAGTCTTTACCCAAAACACCACTAACAACATCCGCCACCTCCAATCACCACCACATTGAGCCCATCACTATTGCTAACACATCATTCCCTCGATATCACCATTACCTCCTCTTGAATCAGACACCGCAATCCTTTAACTCACATACCAGAAACAAAACAAAACAAAACCAAACAGCATATCAAAATCAAAGCAAATCCAAGAGCAAAAAATCAGAAAACAAAAAGTGAGAAGCCGCAGATGAAATTTAACCCGAGCATGCACTTGGTTTATCTGAAAAGTAGAAGAAATAAAATTGAATTACATGAGCATGCACTTGAAGCAAATTTGGAAATGACACAGAGAATAATATAATCAGGAATTACTCCTAATCACAAAGATAACCCATGAAGAAATTTCACACCAATATAACAAAATTTTTACTGCAAATCTTTGATATTTATCTATAGATCCCCAAACTCCTCGACTCCAGAATCCATGGAATCGGATGCGGCCTTGACTCCCTTCCTAACAGCGATCACAACTCCCTTCTTAGCGGTGGTAGTCGGGCTCCTTTCCTGGCAGTGGCGATCCTCATGGACCGCCTCCAGTCTACCAACAGCTCCACCGTGGCACTCGAGTGCCTGATCTTCGTTCGCCACATCATCAAGCATGGCACCTTCATCCTCCAGGATCAGTTCTCCGTCTTCCCTTCCTCTGGCGGTAGAAACTACTTCAACCTTTCCAACTTCCGGCGTGCCGCCACTGACCTCGTCTCCTAGGAGCTCTCTTCCTGGGTCCAATGGTTCGCCCACCACATCGAGAACCTTCTCTAGCGTCTAGGGCCCTCAGCTTCTTCATAGGATCAAACTCTCCAGGCAACAGAGAAGAAATGGTTTTAGGCTCCCTTCCTCGCAGCTGTTGGGCTCCTTTTCTCGCAGCGGTTGCGAGTTACTTCTCGAGGTGATCGTGGCTCTTTTCTCAAGGTGGTCACGGTTCCTTCCTCGCGGCTTCCCTTTTCCTCTTCTTCGCAGAGTTAGCCTAGTCTATATCGCGATCTGCCTCAGTGCGCCACCGCAAAACCCATTGTCTTGTCCTCAGCTTTCTCTGTTGTCCCCACGAACCACTGACGTGTACACCACATGCCTCGTAGCACCATAGCTCTGCCTCTTGCTGGTCCGATCTCGCCACCGCAACCCCTCTACCTCCTGTTAGCTTCTCCTACCACTGCTCTACTTTTTCTTAGTGTGTACGTGTGTTTGTGTTAATCTGTGTGGGGGGTGTGTCGGTGAGGAAATGCTTCGCGTGTAGGTGTATAAGTGTAAGAGAGATTAGAAGATGTTTCAGGGTTGGTTTGAGGGTATTTTGGACAAAAGATTTGGATTAGTAATGGTGTTAAGGTGGATTTGACAGAAAGGAAGTCATTGGAAAGTGACCAACTAGAAGGGGAGTGTGTGTAATTTCACTCTACCTCAAGAGAAATCAGTGTAATTTTCTCTTAAAACAATCAATTCAACAATTTACACTTCTTTGATTATGATATTAAATATTTATTAATTTTTAAAAAGTAAATAGTTCTATTATTTTTATTAAAAATAATATATAATTGATATACTACTCTAATAATTGAGATTATATAAATTAAAATTATAAATGATTTTTTACTAATTATTACACATTAATTGTAACATATATTTTAAACTTAATATTTTAATTGATTAAAAGGATGTAGAAGGAAATGATGTGCAATTAAAATCATATAAATTAAATTTATGTATTATTTTTATTAATTATAAAATATATTTGTATAAATTAAATATTTTAATTTACTAAAAAGATATAAACGACCAGAGATGATTAAAAAAAATTAAAAATGGGTAGATGTGGGAATTAACCAATGGGAAAAAGAATTGGGATATATTTAGCCTTTAAAGGGATGATCGATAGGGGCTACGTGTTAGCTCCAGAACCTTATTAAGATGCGCTTATTTATTTTAAATAAGAACAAATTCAATTTAAAGAAAATGCTTTGAAGAACAACTGATGTTTCTCTTGAATTTCTTGTAAGAATAATAGGTTTCTATCGTTTAGCAAGAACAAGGCTTACTCAAATGAGAATATATTTCACTATGTATGTGTAAACATGTTTATCTCATATTAAGAGGTTCGAAGTGAAATAGAAGTGAAATTATATCCTTATTCAAGTAATTGATAGCTAATGATTAGAAGAAGATTTCAATGCTACAAGAAACTCAATCTTGAGACTTAAAAAAGTAGCATGAGACAGCAGAAAGTACACTCAAGATGAAGAAATCAACTCATGTCCAAAAGCAACGTGTGACTTAATTTTCAGTCATCACAATCACAAAGAAATCTCAATAAAGAAAATTGGATTGAAGACTAGAAGATTGAAGAATCTTCAAGAAATTGATCACAACATCAAAAAGCTCACCTATGAGTAGAGTATTTGAACGCTACTGGAAAATGAGGGAAATTTGAATTTTAAAATTCAAATTTCAATTTGAGTTTAACCCAGTTATCAAACTGGTACGTCATCTCTTTTGCCTAACTGATCAACTACCCTGGCTTCACGAAGGAGGAGTTTAGAAAGCATGTTCAGAAAGTAGAAAAACAGTTTCTGAAGAAAGATAAAAATAAACTCAATATTACAATGGCTTTTGCAACCAATATGACGGATCTATTAACCTCTCTTTTAGCTTATTCTTCTAAGACACAACTAATGATCAACTCGTGTCACTTGGAGATCTAATCAAAGGCAATGGTCATAAGCAAGACCGCTATATATAGAGAGATGTTGTGCTCTAAAAATAATGAGATAGACTGGGCTTAAAAGAGAAGAAACTCTGCTTATATCTCTCCTCATCTCGTCATGTTCATCATCCTTTTATAATCAAATTCCTAACATGTAAAAATTTTCTTTCTGGTCATTGTAATGTTAAATACTCTTCTTAGGAAGCAATATGGAAAGGAGTCGTTCTTGTTTCCCAGGTCTGTTTTCGATGTATAATCTTTAAGGAAACTTAAGTGTAGGTTAGTTTGAGTGACAACCCAAACACTTAACCTTTGTATCCTTGATCTAGTAGTGATCGCTGTGAGATAGCTTGGAGAGGCTATTGAAAACTACTTGCAACACGACAATAAGGTGTTCTTACTGATCACGGTTTAGCTTGGAGAGGTTAGTCAAAGACTACTTGCAGCTTGGAGAGGCTAGGGAAAGACTACTTGCAACTTGGAGAGGCTAGGGAAAGACTACTTGCAGCTTGGAGAGGCTAGGGAAAGACTACTTGCAGCTTGGAGAAGCTAGGGTAAGACTACTTTTAACATGACAGTAGAGGTTGCTACTGGTCACAGGTTTTAGGCTTGGAGAGACCAGTATCAATACTACTTGGTTAGACTTAGAGAGACCAATGTCAATACTACTTGGTTGGGCTTGGAGAGGCCAGTGTCAATACTTCTCTATTCAGCTTAGAGAGGCTATGGAGAACTACTCAATCTATGGAAGTAGGTGATTTTTGAAGGTCACACATGAGAGCTTGGGAAGGCTAATGTAAAGACTATCTAATGAATCTTTCTCAATTTGAGAAAGATATTTTTAGTGGAACCTCAACAGTATTGGATGTAGGCTATTTGGCCAAACCAGTATAAAACCTTTCTGTCTCTTCTTTCTCTTTCTCCGATCTCCTTCATTTTTATCCGTTGAAGTTTTGGTATTTACTTGTACGCTGAAATATTGTTCTCACCTTTTTGTTACTCTTTTTAATGATGAACATTTTTATTTAACAAGCTTCAAAGAACTACTTAATGAAATCACTAACTATATTTTCGCTGCACTAAAAGTTTTACACTTGATAGTATTTGTTCTCTAGTGTTTCAGAAAATGCTAAAAGAAGCAATGCATGATTTAACCCTCTTCTCATGCACATTTCCACCTATTAGTTGTATTAGAGCAAGGCCTTTGAGGGGTTGAGCAATTCAACGATTATAGAGGATAAAGATCTGAGGGACAGAATGACTTACACCTCTTCACAAGATCTTTTTATCAACTGACCATCTTTCGCTGATGAAGTATCAAGATCATTCTTAGCATGTTCATGATGAAAGGGATTCCAAAGAAACTCATGGATAAGAACTTTACAAAGAAGAATGTTCAATTGTTCTACTAAGTCAACCCTCTGTTCATATATGCCCTAAATTAAAGCTGTATATGCTACATATGTATTGCTTGTTACATATGAAAGGCTATATGAAATAGACTATGCATGATGTTTGAAGATCTCAAACTGTTTCAAGAAATCTTTGGTCCTGAGGTTGTTATATCAGATGCTATGCCATGGTAAAAGCAATGAAAATTGCTAAAACTTCTTTTGAAATAGAAAGATCTGATATTGGTATCAGAAATTGAATATGGAGATGAGATCTCTCTATTTGTGGATAATGTCAAAAGTCCGAAATGACTAAAACAAAGAGACATTAATATTTTAAATAACATATCAAGACAAAGATTATCTTGAGAAAGCAATCTGTATGTCACAATAAGAATAGACATCATGCATCAATTTTTTCGATGCCTAGAGCTTAACAAGATGTATCCCTACATAAAGAAGAAGAATATGCTAGATATCTAGAAAATAGATGAGTCAAGAGGTCTTGATGTGCTAAAACTTGCTACCATTTTGTGCTTCATGACCAAAGAGCATCAATAGAGATAAGTAAGGTAAATATTTCTGTATCTCATCTCTCTTATAATATATTATCCGCTTCATGTGATGAGTTGCTGGTAGTTTATCAAGCTCATTTTTCTATATATCTCAAACCAGTAAAGGACTCATAAAGTTACCATGAAAACTTGAGAAAGTCAAGCACGAAGCTAGAAAACTAAATGAAAGACATACTCCAAGGAGAGTTTATACTTCTCAAGTTATTTTATTTTGAAGCCTCTAAAAGGTTATATGAAAATGCCAAAAAAGTCATTTATGGGTTTCTTAATAGGACTTCATGGCTTCTAAAAGGATCTGACCTGTAATATCTGATATATCCCAAAAACTTTGTTTTTGTAAAAATAGTTGGTTTCTAAAGT
The DNA here is from genome assembly GCA_031216125.1 of Dalbergia cochinchinensis. NCBI lineage: Eukaryota > Viridiplantae > Streptophyta > Magnoliopsida > Fabales > Fabaceae > Dalbergia > Dalbergia cochinchinensis. The sequence goes on from CM062371.1 coordinate 31,840,202, forward strand.
TTCTGAAAACTAGTCTAGGATATATAGAGGAAAAAGAAGATGAAAAGCTATGCAACTTCATCCATCTTTTGTTTATGTTTTTCTCTCTATAAGAAGAGATACCTTTAAAACAAATGATTGTTAAAAAGGAATTCCATTAGAAAGGTTGGAAAATCTCTCTTTTTGAAACTAACCAAAAGGACCCAAGTAAGTCTGGGTACCCAAATTAAAATTCCTTCTTGCAAGTATATTTAAAAAGTCTTCTTGGCTGAAGTTTCAAGAAGCAAACTGATGATGATCAATCTAGATATCAGGTTCTGAACCTATAACACCCTAATATTCAACCCAATACTACTAGTACGTACTTAGGCCAAATATTAGTCGTTACTTACTGGCATGGTTCATCTTCTTGAGAAAATAGACTTAACGAAAATACGAGCCAACTTTTTTTTTTTGAAATCGTTACTTAAAATAGAAGCCGCGCGTAACTTTACGAGTCAGTATCATAGTATACGGAACGATAACATACGAATGGCTCCAAACCATAACATCGAACATAACATCAATCATAACTGAAATACCTCATAGATAAAATATGCCTACCCTACGGGGCAGGACTCTTCAAGTACATAGTGACATGAATACGACAGAAAAACAGAATACATGGAAAAGAACTGGAAAGAAGCATCCCTACCCATGTGCAACCTAAGGTGGATAACCTCAACACAAAAGAGGTATCATCCATACTATGTGATGTGTGTGCACTAAGGACTACCCTCCAATCTCCATAGCAGACTCACGGTGCGGAGGAACGTAGCCAATCCGCAGGCGGGCTCGGCGGTGCGAGCATGCCCTGTGGTGAGCGTGTCGTCCACGTCGGGGTCGTGGTCAGAACGCTGAAGCCCTCCGACGCTGAGTGTTGTCTCCTCATTTGCCTATCTGTCGCCGAGGCGGAGTGAAGCGAGCCCTCATGGTCCATGGGGAATCCTCTGAAGGGTCCTCCTGCGAGTCTTTGCGATGATGGCACGTCTTGCGGCGTCCGCTGAGCCGGCAGAGTGGGTCCGCAGTTCCTCTCATGTCGTGGCCGTGCATGCTCAAAGATCGCGGGGTCACCATAGGGGATCTTTGGGGAGAAGCGATAAGCGTACAAGGGGTGTGCGAATGGCCGTCCTAAAAACATGAAGATGCGCCTGAGTGCACCGGCCCTCAAAATGAAATGACCCATGCTCAGGGTCATGGTGGATCTCCCAGTGGCGTGTCAATGAATAGGGCGAAGGTCGCCATCTCGCTCTGAAGGCGTAATGGAAAGGAAAAGATAGAGAGTGAGATTCTTACTAAAGAAACTCAGTAGGGTTTTCCTTCTATCCTAGGTGTCATCATATCGTCTCCAGGAATCTCGGGTTATTTATAAAATAATGGACATACATAGGTTCAATTATGAGTTTTCCAAAAAAATCTCACTTTCAGAGAATCAGTTCTTTTTAACATGGAACTTGTGTTACATAGGCTATATACTAAAATCATAGACATAAATCATGTATCTTGGTACGTAGAACATAAATCATATAAGCTGGTACATGGAACATAAATCATATAAGCTGGTACATGGAATATAAATCATATAAGCTGGTACATGAAACATAGATCATATAACTAGTACATGAAACATAAATCATATAAGCTGGTATATGAAACATAAATCATATATTTGGGTTACTTAGGTGACATAAGAACCTTTACTTAAGCTGGGCGCCTAATATTTCTCCACTTTTGAGAAATCTCTAGGTTATGAGCTCATACCACGCTAGTCGTCACTAGCATCTAGACTTTATCCATTTGGATAAGTCAACTCCCGACTTTAAATGCGGGTTTAGGGGCTAGAATCACATTGTCCCCACCCTTAATTCGGTGGTTTCAAAGGATTGCATTCTGATGTTCTAAGTCATCCTAAGTTTAACATGTTTCTTTAAGATGCCACATAATTAATGCATAACACATAATTACTACCTCGGCATCTTTAAGTCCTTTTTAAAGAATAATAATAACATGTTAGTACACGCTATCACATAGGGATAATAGTTAACATGGCACCATACACGTCATGAGCTAACACATCAATTCATCATCAAACTTAGCGTCGCATAATCATCCCTTAAGGTAAAAATCCTAAATCGGGTAACCTCAAACTTTCCCATTACTTTCTAGTATATTTATGGGATTGATTAACCTCATTACCATAATCCTTTAGGTTCTAAAGCCTAATTAATTATGGTTGGACAGCTTTATGTAGTTGTTCATATTTGATGAATTACGTGTTCTAGAAAATGCGTTTTAAGCCCTTTCTCGCATCCGACTTTTTCTATGGTGCAATAATTAATACCTAAGCCAATTATGAGTCGCTCCCACACATCTAGACATAATCTAATGTGATTCTAAATATTTTATCAAGGCTGGGCAGAAACTCATTTTGCCATTCTTTATAGTTCTAGAATTCACATATTAAGCAAACAAAGTCACTAATAATGCTTTAAAGAGTCTAGAACAATTATCACATACTTGGCAAGGTATTACAACATATTTAGACCACCCAAAATAGAATTTAAGGTGCTGGAATTTACTAAGGCAGAACCGAAATCCTTAAGGCATAAAATCATGAGAAAAACCTTTCTTTCAACCATATAACTTGCTAGTTTCTCTTGGAACCTTTTTGGGACTTCAAGACTATGTAAGATCAAAGTTTATTTTGCCAAAACTCATCATGGAACACCAAGGGCAGCAGCCATTTCGGCTTGCTCTTGGCAAGGATTTAAAACTTAAAAACATGTTTAAAACCTTGGTTAAGTGCATCAAAGCTTAGAAAAATTCTAAGACATGCATTATGGGCCCTTGTAGTTAAATGAAACTCATCCTAGAGCCATTTACACCACATGGCCGAATGATGTTCAAGGAGATACCTCCTTGATTTAATTCTTTTCTTAAGATGAAATGGGCAAGTCTTTGAGCTCTAAAGTTTCAAGTGATGACATAAAATAAACGTGCTATGCATTTCATTTTATAGTCCTTTAGAAAATAAAGTGATAGCACAAAGTAAAGATGAAATGCATCTTCATTCTTATTCTTAGAGTTTAGTGATGACTTGAAACATAAAATGAGATGCAAAGCTTGAAACATAAACGTGCATTGTGCAAGTTCATTCATTATCTTGGGTCTTAGTGATGGCATAGGAAATAAGCGTGCTAATGCGAAGCATAAGCGTAGCGTGGATGCAACTTCTTTTATATCTTGTTTAGAGCTCTTGCAAGACTTTAAGGAAACAAGGTTTCAACCCATAACTCATCCTCACAAGAAAAGAAAACTAAACTCATGACCAACATGGAAGAAAGTAACCGAAATATGCTTGGCCTAGGGACCAAGTCTATGCTCTAGAGCTTTGTTCATGTGACATACATCAACATGAAGCTCTCATCATCAAGCTACCATTTTTCTAAGTCCCAAAGCCTTTCATGGCCGAATACTCAAGGGAAAGAAATGGGGTTTTCAAAGATCCAAGAGAAACATAACTATGTCTTGAGCAAAACTTGAAAATAATAAACTTGTTTTTAGAAAACTCAAGCTTTAGAGGTTGTTCATGTGACAAACATCATCACACAACTCTCATCATCAAGCTCCTCATATTTCAAGTCCAAGAGGCCTTCATGGCCGAAAACTAACAAAAAGAAAAGGAAAGTTTCAAGGCATCAAAGAAACATAACTCATTCTTTGACCAAGACTTGAAAAGAGAAACCTTTCTTAGAAAAACTCAAACTTTAGAGTTTGATCATGTGACAAAGGCCAACATGAAGTGCTCATTACAAAGCTACCATTTTTCCAAGCTCTTTAAGCCTTCATGGCCGAAAACATCAAGGAACAAAAGCTCAAAAAGAGTTTTCATGAAAAACATAGCCTTGTCTTAACTAAGACATGAAAAAGATGAAACTTTTCTCAAACAAAACTCAAGCTTTAGAGGTCTCATGTTAGGATGAACACATGGTCATCTCAAAAGAGCACTCATCATCAAGCTCTCCTCATTTTGGTCTAGAGGCCGAAAATGAAAGAAAAAGGAGAAAGGATGGAACTTTTTCTTAAGAAAGGTTCAAGCTTTAGAGGCCTCACTTTAAGATGAACTCATGGTTTCATCTTTGAGAGCACTCATCATCAAGCTCTCACTACCATGGCCTTAAGGCCGAAAATGAAAGGGAAGAGAAAAGAAAGAACCGAAAATGTTTGAGAGAAAAACTTGCTAACAACACAACTTTCAAACAAGATAAACATTGATCATGAAAGTAAAAGAAAGCATTCTTAAAGAGCTCCCTACCTTAGAGTTTGAGATTTGAGAGGAAGTGAAGAAGATGAAGAGGTTGGACAGGATGAGCTCTTGAACTTGAGAGAAAGGAACTCAAAGTGCTCTAACTCAAAGCTTTAGTGAAATGAACAAAGGTGCTTCAAGTTCCCTAAGCTACCTATTTATAGAGAAGTGAAATGAATTGAATATTGGAGGCCTTTTGGGGGGAGAATTTGGCCACCTTTTCAGCCACATGAGGGAGGAAAAATCTTGTTCAAAGCATGGTGTAAAGTCATTCAAAGCATGGTGAAAAGTCTAGCTATGCATGTCCTAAAGTATGGCTAGAATGTACCTTATTTTCCAACCTTTAAAAATGCATAAAAACTTAAAATTTTGGGCTGCAAAATCTGAAGAGAAACCATGCTTCTCATGCCCAAAAATAAGAGAAAATTTTCTAGACTTAAATTCCAAGGCATAGGTAATGTGTTGTAAGACATGTTGTCTTGAAAAAGTTTGATAGAAAGCTTGAATGACCACAAAAACAAATCATTCTTTTTGAGTTTGAAAGACATAATTATTTTCATTTTAGAAATGAATTGAAAGCCTTGATTGACCATATAAAATATTCTTTGAGTCTTGAGTGACAATTTTTCTTGAAAGTTGATCATTGATTGAAAGTGTTCAAGACACATGTCACAAGATAACTTGGACACATAGACTAATTTTTTTGATGATTTCTAGAGAAAATGGTGCCATTCTTGGCAGCCTTGGGGAGGAGAAATATCTCCTTAAACCATGTTCTAGAAGTGTGTTTTGGTGTGACATAGATTAGGCTTAGGATTAAAAATTGCTAAGTAGGTACTTAGGTGCACTAATAAGTTAATTAAAACCATAAATCCCTAGGTTTAGAGGTGGTCTAGAAGGATTAGAGAGTCAACACCTCTAGGACTAGTGATGTGAGTGTGACAACTTGTCTCAAAAAGAAAAGTTGATGTGAATAGTGGAAACACTATTCGACACTATTCACATATTCTTTTTCCTTTTTAAAGAATAAGACTATGATGAGATTTAAATTTTCCCTAAGCAATTTTAGGTTCCAATTAATTCTAAATGATGGTTTTGGCTCTAGATTAATTATGGAAATTAATTAACCTTTAATTAGAGCCTAATATTGCTTAGGTTTGGAGTTAAACGGCTCATTAAGCCGAAAATGCAATATCTGAGGGCAAAACCATAATTTTTACCAAAAGTTGCCCGGGATCTCCGGGACTTAAACCAACATAGTTTATGCCTTAAAATCATGGTTTTGAACCTCAGAACAAAGTCCGGGTCAAAATGGAACTTAATACTGCCTTAATTCTGTTACGGGGGTATTTTGGTCATTCTGTATGAAATCTCAGAAATGAGGTTTTCCCGCTTTGTTAGGCACTCATGCTCATACAATCCCCTTCATATAACATATGAACCCTATGAGGATGGCCAAAGCCGGCCGTCCCCGTGTTTCGGGTAAAAATGACCTCAGGGGCAATTTGGTCATTATGAAAGTTTAGCGAAAATCGGGGCGTTACAGAACCTAAGAATTATCATAAATCTTAAAGGATAATTCATTGAAGACTCTTTCAAGTATGATGATGGAAAGCTTAAACAAGATCTCGCTAACAATCTAGATGATCTTAAGGAAAGCCATGAGAAAACATATCTCAAGGTAGTTCTAGAAAATCTAGCAGATGAAAGCAAAGCTTCATAAAGTAGGCTCCAGAACCTCAACACTTCAGAAAGCATGCTTGATTTTCAAGATAACCAGAATGTTTCTAGACTACGATATGAGCAGTATGACAATGACATAAAAGCTGAAAAATCTGAATGTATAGAAACTTCACAGAAGCTTCTGTTTTAAAGACAGTCTTCTATTGTTTAAGTTCATGGAGTGACTTCCAAGGGTATGAGTACCAAGTTATTCCCTGGTTATACATCAACTGTGCTTTCATCACCACCTCGAACCTAAACATATTGAAAAGCTTTGAGTAGTCAAAGTTAGGTGGAAGCTATGCTGAATATGCTATCCAAGCTTGAGAGAAAGGCAAAGTCTACACATCATGGTTGAAACATCATCATCAGTATAAAGAAGAAGCTCAAGGACAATCTAGATAAAGCTGACATCGTCAGTGCAAGCATAGGCTGCACAAGGTTATATCTATCAACAAATAATAAACTATGATGAAGCCTTTGCACTTGTGTGCTACTTGTTGCCGCTGACTTATCCAAAAAAGGGGCTAAAACAAAAGGGACAAGTAATGCTGTAATCGATAGCACCCAGGTCCTGTGGATAAGGAATTAGCTGAAAGGCCATTTCTTGAGATAATTCTTTTTCCCTATCATCTGAGATAATACTATGCTATTTATCTTATCAAGAATCCTTTCAGCACTCTAAATTAAAGTTTGCTTTATAAAATCTTTTTTTCTTGGTGCTATCCTGCTTAAAAAATGGAGATGTTGAGTAAATAGATTAGGTTATTGAATACCTTGTCTTAAGAAGTATTCACAATATCTACTACTAAAAATCTCTTGTATGTTTTTCTGTTTTTCAAAGAGCCTTCTTTTCTAAATGTTTTTATATTTGCATAACCATTAATGCATAAAACATCTTTGGAAAGTTCTCTTTTCATAACTCCCATTTGAAAACCTAGCAAAGTCATCAGAAAGTGTATCATCTTGAAATCCTTATATGACAACTAATAAAAATAGCAACAGCTCAATCTACGTTCAAAAGGTTGGTCAGAACATCATGAAGTCAGTATACCATATTAGAAGAGTAGATCACAAGATCAGAGTATCAGCTAGTATATTAGATGTCGCTTTGCAAGATCAAAAATATTTGTAAAGAAAAACTTATTAGTTTGTGAGATCAGAAAGAATATGAGTCGATTAGAAAGAAGACGTTGTGTTTAGAAAGAAGATGGGTTAGTCAGAAACAAGAATTCAAGGATTATAATATAATGGTTATACGGGAGAATAGAATCCAGGGCAAGAAGATAAATCTATGATGTGTTTATGAAGGTTCTTCAGAGGGTCAAAAAGTAAATCGTGAAGCTTAGAAAGTAACTCCTTCAGAAAGTGATATCATGAGTCAGAAATTTTCTTTTTGAATAAAGGATGAAAAGGCGAGATAATTCCCACTCCTTTGAGTTTCTCTCTCCCACGTTGCTTCATTTTCAGTCGTGTCACATCTCACTCTTCACTTGTACTTTTATCTTCCTAAACACGTTTCCTCAAACCACTTTCTTTTCTTCTAACCTAAAACCTAAACCATTTCATCTTCATCTATATCTCTCTGTAGCCTCAACCTTCCTATCTCCCTTACAAATCCTCATTCTTTGACTAAAACCTTCTACTATCCTTCTAAGGTTCTTCACCCTCTCCCTGAAATCCTTCATCTTTGTGCCCTAACTTCACATAATCTTCCATACAAATGCTAACCCTATATGGCTTAAAGGAAAACACTGCTCTGGTAGTATTGCCAACATGGGAACACTAATCATGTTTAATGAACCTCGTCACCAGCAACACTATGCTGAAAACTTCTCTCAATGGCCAGTCACCCCTGGGAAAAGGCTAGTACAGGAGTTGATGTTTAGAGTTCTTACCTTGATGGAAGTTGTCTCCTTCTAAGGATGGGCAGGTTTTTAAACATCATGACAGAGTCTTCATTGGAATGGTCACGATATTCTATTCATAGCTGGAATCAGTGTCTGATTCCTACTGATCACCTACATTAGAAGCACTCACATGACTTTGAGCTTAGTAGACCTTTCCCGTATCACCAATGCTCTTAATCAAGGTATTAGTTTCTTATCTAAAGAAGACTAGTTCACATCCCTTGGAGTATCAGTAGAGGAAGTCTCCAGTTGTCTCATGGACTCTCTCAAACATCAACCTAGCAACATAACCACCGCCATGCTAAACTCCAATGCAAGCTAAGTTTTTACCCTCATCCAATTCTCTCTACTTCCAAGGTTAGAAAGCATACACTTATTGATTGGAATGGATTGCATGTTGTTGTTCTGTCTACTGATAAAATAGAAAGTAAACTTGCCCAAACTTATTTTTGACTACATGATGAGTACCATTTCTCCTAAAAAAAAGAAAATTGCTAAAGTTCCTTATAGGATTCTATTAACCAAGATCTCTGAATACTCATATTAGTTGCTGGAAAATGAATGGTATGAGTACATGATTAGAACATAATTTATCTTATCTCACTTTGGGACTCAGAGGAGACTTATCGTTGATCCCTCTTCAGAGAGAAGAGACATAAAGAGACATGTAATTAATTTGGACAGCAGTTCTAAAGACTCTGCAAAGCTTCTGTCAGATTCAAGATGAAATGGTAACACCATTCCATTATCCAAAACTTCAGGAACAGGAACTGATCAAGGCAATAGAATTCGGATAAATAATGGCAACAAAATTCGGATAAATGATGATGTATCCTCTCCAACTTCTAAGATACAATCATCAAATGATAATACAGGAAGTGTAGTTCTTGAAACCGTCCTTACACTTGCTAGTGTTTCTCCTCTTTTCCATTCTGAACAACCTTTCACTTCAGTTCCACCTATACTTCAACTAACTCAAGATCAAGGTGGTGATCAACCTTCTTCTAGTAGTCATCAGACTGCACCTCCTCCAAACCTATCCCGAAATAAGGAGGTTATTGACAAACCAACGGCTTATTTCTGACAAACTAGACAGTCTAGAAGATAGGTCCCGCAATCACGACGATCTACTACAACAAATTGTCCAGAATACCTCTAATATTTTACAAGAGCTAAGACACAAAGGCTGAAGATAATGTCCCCAGTTTCCTAGCATATTCCCCTTTTTATGATGCCAAAAGGGGGAAAAGATAAGAATTGAAGAAAATCATGTGCCGATGGGATTCAGGGGAGCTATGCTATGATATGAGGGCTTTGCCGAGAAAATTAGGGGGAGTGTGATACCCTAGTACATATGTCCTTGGACAAGTCCAGTACAGCCTTCTAGTCTTCCGGGATCCACTCGTGTTGTCGGGAAAGCCCCGGTGGTGTGAAGGGGCAAAGGATGGAGTTGGGGTGCTGTTGCTATAAAATTTTGCAGAACATGCTCATTACAGCGAAGAGGCAAGTCTGAAGGTTCACTGCAGTGAATATTTCTTCTTTGCCGAGTGTGAGCCTCAAGAGCTTCTTTGCAGTGACCCCATGACAGCATAGTAAAAAATGATGCAGTTTCATTTAATGAGCCCCAACTCCTTATAAAACACCCTAACTCGGGCTTTCTCTTCCCCAAACCAAAACCCTTCATCTCTAAACCCTCTCCTAACCTTTCTCTCTCAATCCATCATTAATCTTTTTCCTTCCAAGATCAAAGGTAAAGGTTTATGTTGGTTTTGGTCATCTCCTTCCTTTCCTTTATATGTTCCATGGTTTGGGCTTTGTTGTTTCTCCATTGTTGTCAAGTGGGGGTGCTCCCCTAATATTGTTAGAATTGTTTTAAGAGTTTTCTAGAGATTAACAGAGATTAATCATGAGTTAATGTTGCTTTATGGTAGTTATTGATGTCATTCCAAGCTCCCAAGGATAAGTTGGTGGTGCCCACATAGTCTCAGCTCCAAACAGTGAGTGGGTTTGATCTCATAGCCTTACCTTTAAGCATTATGAGTATGTTTATGCATGATGTTTGTTATATATGAACTTTAGAGATGAAAGTATAATTATATAGATAATTTTGCAAGTATAGCAAGCTAGACAAAGAGCATGATTTTCAAAGAGCATGAATTATGTGTTTTAGAAAAACCATGGGACCATGATTGATGTATAGAGTGCTATGAAAATACTTTATATATATATATATATATAGACACATATTCATGAAGAGATTTATTGCGAGAACATATGATTTAATAAGTTGTTAGTATATCTAGCATGTTTCAAGAATGATGACATATTTATACTTCAAGACTAGAGATTTTGAAATGAGATTATAGAAATTTAGTTTTTATGATACTTCGAAGTATGAAATTCAGTATGATTTGTAGCGACTGCCAAATACATATTCTAGGAACTTGAAATCGGAATGTCTTCAAGTGGGTGATCCCTTGGACATGATTTCACTGTCTCAGTTATGCTAAAGCTAGATTGTTGGAGTTATATGAGTCCAAAGCTTTTCGAGTTTCAAGAATTTTCATATTCAAATGGTTTTATAAAGAGTTAGAATATGAATATGATTATATTTAGAGATTTTACAAATTATCTTGATGATTTCAAGGAGTAGAGTAATTATGTATGAAAGAGTTTTGATACCCAGATTTGAGTATATAACCGAGTTCTAGAGTTTCAGTGCTTTAAAAGATTTGAAGAGTTTTTAGATTATATGATCTAAGTGCAAAGTAGTTAGATGGTAGCTATAGAAAAACAAATAGTGAGTTAACAGCCAGGAAAATGATCGTTGACCTTCGTATCAAGTTGTCCTTAGGGGCAATCTCATAGAGCAGAAAATATGTGTTCTTCCCTGTGCCTGTGTTTGGGGGGGAAGGAACAAAGCTTTGAAGGTGAAGCCCGTGTCTGGCACCCATAGAGAATTGATTATGTCATAATTGACATGCATAATCGAAGGATATGTTATGGTACAGTCAGTAAACAGATATCCATGTTTCTCTATTAGAGTATTGTTAGTAATTTTTTAGAGAATATTTGATTTAAGATATATTATATATATGTGTGTGTGTGTATATATATATATATATATATATATATATATATATATATATATATATATATATATATATATGAGAAATGATTTTCTTGTTGGAGTAAGAATTTAGAGATGTTTTCTTATGAATTTATGAATACAGAAATATATTTTCCATGAGATTATGTACATGAATATCAAACGGTTTATGATTGTTGCATGTATATTGCATTATGATATATTCCTTGGTTGTCCCATGTGGGTGATAGGTGAGAGCTTAGTCACTGAATCCATTGACTTACTCTTCTCCTTTCCTCCTCATAGATGCAGGTACAGATATTGCTTAACCTCCATTTTGGCAGACGTAATCATTCTCAGTGGTGAGTCTTATTTTGAAGTAAGGCTTAATTTAGAGTCTTGTTAAAGTAGAGTGCTCCAGTAGATGTGCAGATAGGATCCGAGCCATGCATTATTTTTAGATTATGTATTTGATTTCAGTATTTGGACAATTATGTATATATTTTCAATTCACAAGTATGGATTTAAAATTGTAGAGTTTGAATAGAGTTTATGCAATAAACTTTAGATGTATTTATGATCCAGATCATATGTTAAATCAATTTTCACAATATGATTAAGATAATTTCAGAGTTTCATATATCGAGTATTTCAGTTTTATATTTCTAGATATAAAGTTTAAATAAAGTTTTAGATAAAGTTATGATTTCAGAAAGAAAAGTATCTTATTTTATGCACATAGAGAAACTCAAAGGTCACGAGCCTTACATGGGGATGGGACTCCTCACATGCCGGTCACATTCCCCAGTTGAGTCGTGATAGGGAGCTTATGCTGAGGGGGAGCTCAGAGATTCTTTCTATTTTTAGCATGAACTTTTCTTTGTTTTTCTGTATTTTTTCGTATATCTCTTGACAGTCAAGTTCTTTTATAGATTTTATATAAATCGTATATCCTTCTCTTTTCATATATTTCATGCTTTTGATACAGATATATTTTTCATGTTTCATGCTTTGTTCTTAAATTCTGATTCATATCAATGCTCTTTCCGTGCTCAACTAATCATATATATCTCTTTGTTAAATGTTTGCTTTTTATCTCTTATGTGTATACAGATATTAGCTTAAATATGGTTTATGATTAGCCTAGACAAAGTATCCTTAGGAGCACAAGTTGGTTGTTGCTCTTATACTAGTTTAACATGCTGAGTTTTGATATGTATAATGAGCTTAATCATTTTCTTTTTCTTTAACAGAACACATTATCCTTAACTCAAATAAGAGATGTTTTCTAAAGGAGTTGTGTATAACTTGATCAGAGTATGGTTGTATATAGTTTATGACATATCTTCAGAAACTCGCACTTACAAGTTTTGAAACGACTAAGATCGGTTAACAAACTTCAAAACTCTCTCAAAGTGCTGATATGTCAATATGTGTTGCGTTTTTAAACAAAACTATTTTTAAAAGATCATATGCCTTTGTTTTGAAAACATCTTTTCATGATTTGATCCTTATGGAAAAAGTTTCACTACTCAAATGCAAAAGCTCATATTCGCTATTTCAGGGATTGATTCCTAATGAGTTTTAGAAACCTCCCATAGCAATATATTGATCTTATCCTTTTAAGGTTTCTTTGAGTATCAGAAACTACATAAACATCAGTGTGTTTTTCTCCAAAATCACGAATGCTCTTTTACTTTTTTCTCATATCCTTGAGCATTCCTTTCAAAATTTCTTTTGGATAAAGACGCGCTGAAAATGGATCTAATTAAGATAAAATAACACAAGTATTACTTGATAAGTTTTCTAGCTTAAAGATCTTCAGAAAGTTCCTTTCCTTTAACAAATGATCAAGCTAGTTGTACATTCATAGCTTAAACATTTTTCTGTTTGATATCTACTTTGATGCCGTTTCAGAAAGTGCGTTAAGCCTATTTTATGCTTCAAACGAAACAATAACAACTATGATTAAAAATTACTTAAGGCCAAAAATGTTTTTATAGGATTCATATCATGCCCTAAGAAAAGAACTTCCTGAAAATCTCTCTTGATGATATATTGAAAGAATATGTTTATCATGCTTATATTTCCATAATATTTCTTTCATTATCTCTTCAAAACATTTTCTTCAAATTGGTTTGTCATAATAAAAAAAGGGGGAGATTGTTAGCATTAGAACCCTATCAAGATGCGCTTATCTGTTTTGAATGACATTAAAGCAATGTAAAGAAAATACTTTGAAGAACGACTGATGTTTCTCTTGAGTTTCTTGTAAGAATATAACAGGTTTCTATCATTTAGCAAGAGCAAGGCTTACTTCGATGAGAATATATTTCACCATGCATGTGTAGACATGTTTATCATATATTACGAGATCTGAAATGCAATAGAAGCAAAATTATATCCTTATTCAAGCAATTGATAGCTAACGATTAGAAGAAGATTTCAACGCTACAAGAAACCAAGTCCTAAGACTTCAGAAAGTAGCATGGGATATCAGAAAGTACACTCAAGATGAAGAAATCAACTCATGTCCAAAAACAACGTGTTACTTAATCTTCAATCATCACAATTGCAAAGAAATCATCAGCAAAATAGATTGGATTGAAGACAAGAAGATTGAAGAATCTTTAAGGGACTAATTTTGACATCAGAAAGCTCACCTGTAAGTGGAGCATTTGAACGCTACAGGAAAAGGAGGAAAATTTGAATTTTGAAATTCAAATTTCAATCTGAGTCTAACCCAGTTGTTAAACTGGGACATCATCTCTTTTACCTAAATGATCAACCACCCTGGCTTCACGAAGGAGGAGTTCAGAAAGCATGTTTAAAAAGTAGAAAATTAGTTTGCTGAAGAGAGATAAGAAAACTCAACATTACAACAGCTTCGGCAACCAACATGATAGATTTGTCAACCTCTCTTCTAGCTTATTCTTCCAACATACAACTGATGATCAACACGTGTCATTTGGAGATCTGATCAAAGGCAACGGTCATCAGGAAGACTGCTATATATAAAGAGATGTTGTGCTGTAAAAATAATAAGATAGATTGCGCTTAAAAGAGAGAAAACTCTGCTTAAATCTCTCTTCATCCGATTAGGTTCATCATCCTTTTGTAATCAGATTCTTAACATGTAAAAATTTTCTTTCCGATCATTGTAATGTTAAATGCTCCTCTTAGGAAGAAATGTGGAAAGGAGTCGACCTTGTTTCCCAGGTTTGTTTTCAATGTATAATCTTTAAGGAAACTTAAGTGTAGGTTAGTTTGAGTGGCAACCCAAACTCTTAACCTCTGTATCCTCGATCCGGCGGTGATTGCTATGAGATTGCTTGGAGAGGCTACTGTAAAACTACTTGCAACACGATAGTAAGGTGTTCTTACTGATCACGGTTTAGCTTGGAGAGGCTAGTCAAAAACTACTTGTAGCTTAGAGAGGTTGGAGCAAGACTACTTGCAGCTTAGAGAGGTTGGAGCAAGGCTACTTGTAACTTAGAGAGGCTGGAGCAAGGCTACTTGCAGCTTGTAGAGGCTAGGGAAAGACTACTTGTAACTTGGAGAGGCTGGGGCAAGACTACTTTCAACGTGACAGTAGAGGTTACTATTGGTCATGGGTTTTAGACTTGGAGAGGCCAGTGTCAATACTACTCGGTTAGGTTTGGAGAGGCAAGTGTCAATACTACTCATTTGGGCTTAGAGAGGCCAATGTCAATACTACTCTGTTTAGCTTGGAAAGGCTAATGAAGAACTACTCAATCTATGACAGCAGGTGATTTCTGAAGGTCACATATGAGAGTTTGGGAAGGCCAATGTAAAGACTATCCAATAGATCTTTCTCAAGTTGAGAAACATGTTTTTAGTGGAACCTTAATAGTTGTTGAGTACTGTATGTAGGCTATTTGGCCGAACCAGTATAAAACTTTCGTGTCTCTTCTCTCTCTCTCTGATCTCCTTCATATTTATCTATTAAAGTTTTGGTAGCTACTCATACGCTGAAATATCGTTCTTGCCTTTCTGTTACTCTTTTCAATGATGAACATTTTTATTTAACAAGCTTCAAAGAACTACCTTCTCAAATCACTAACTACGTTGCTGCTACACTACAAGTTTTACATTTGATAGTATTTGTTCTCTAGTGTTTCAGAAAATGCTAAAAGAAGCAATGCACGATTCAACCCTCCTTCTCATGCACATTTCCACCTATTCTAAGTCATCATTTGTTAAACGGGATAGGAATCGGGACAACACACCTTTTATTTTTCTAATTATTTTTATTATATTTGCATTATGTATATATTTTTAATTTTAACTTAGATTATGTTGCATTAATAATATTTGTTATTATGAATATTTATGTTTCAAATTGTAAAATATTTTTTAAATCTTTTCTTCTTTTGAAATTTGTTAATAAACTTCTAAATACTATAAGGATTCAAAATCCTTACGGGAAATGGGAGATGGGTACGCGTAAGAAGGATGTGGATAAGAGATAAAATTCTAAACGACAACGAGAGGCGTAGGACATGTTATCTTTTTCATTAATACTCATTGTCATCCATATAAATGGCTCATGATATAGTAAAATTATCCATTTATGCTCTTTCTTTATTCAACAATTTCAACTTTTAAAATGTGCAAAATTTTCATAAAAAAGAATTTTTATTGTTAGTTATAGGTCATCTATCGAGATATTTTCAACCTTATAAACATGATATTCAATATAAGATATAAAATAGAATCTACTATTATAATATTTAAGAGTCATTTTATAGAAACTATTACACGTGACTTTCATACAGAGCTTTAAGATACACGTGTCATTCATATAGTGGTTTAGGGCCCTCTTTTCTCAATATTTATGTCTATATATTTTTTAAACTTAATTTACAATTTAATTATTAATTATTAATAAATTCAAATATTACAATTATTAAAGATTACTTGAATCAATAAAATTTGAATCATTAAGATATATTCATGAGATTAAGAATCATTGAAATTACGATCTACAATTAAAATTAAGAATCATTGAAAAATGACTTAGATATAAATGTATTGGGATGATAAAAATATTAATGATGCCCATTACAATAAAAAAATCATGTGATATGAAAAAAAATAAAAAAGTGGAATGCCTTAATCAAATCAATAAAAAATGAGACTATTTGGCAAGAACCAAAAGAAGGAAAGAAAAACAAGAAAAATGAAAGTTTCCAGACCTTACTCTTGGCTTTTCCTGTTACAGGTTGGATAGTGAACGTAAATAAGGGATGACTATTACAATCAGATCACCTAGGATGGTCATAAAATTTTACCTTTAATAACCTCTGAGCTCTTACAAATAATTTTGATAATTTTATATTTTAAAAAATTTGAATGAATTTGGAAAAAAAAAAGTTAGAGTTGAAAAAAAATTAAAAAATTGGAGAAGATTTGAAAAGGAAAAAATATATATAATAGAGATTTATCATAATCTTATTTATAATTAGAAGTTATTAATGATTAAGATTCTGTATAAAATTTATTGATTATATAAATCTACTATACTAATATTTTAGACCCTTAAATGATTCAGATTCAGGTATTATAATCATTAAAGAATCAAATATTACAATCATTAAAAATTATAATTTGCATTAAGAGAGAACCCGTGTCAATATAATTTTGATCTACAATTAAATTAAGAACCATTAATAGCCTCACATTATGATAGTAATATAAAAATTATATGGAAAATGAGTTGGTTAAATTGTTAACAAATTGCTAATTGATTGGTTTTGATATGATAATAATTCAAGATTCAATTTCTACCAGATTTATTCTTAATAAAATATTTAAGACTCATTATAATACTAATATAATAATTTATTCTCAATCAAATATGATAGTAATTGATATAATATTAATATTTAAGAGTCATTACATAAAAAGTCTTTCATGTATTATTCATAGAAAAATCATATCCTATTATTTTCATAATCTTAACACTTAAAGTAAGTTTTTGAATTTAATTTATCTTCTAATTATCAATTATTTTTTCCAATCACACCTTCATATCTTCCTACAATTAACAAAATTAATATAAAAAAATAGCATAAACAAAATTATAATTCAATATATTATGCCATAAAAATTTTATATACATAATTATAGTATTAATAATAAGAAAGCTATTATAATTGTGCTGCATTAGTAATATTTGTTATTATAAATATTTATGTTTTAAAGTTGAAAATATTTTTAAAATTTTTCTATTTTAAATTTTTTTAATAAACCCATAAATATCAATAAAGATTCAAATCTACATGTGAAATGATAAATGGGGACCCGTGATGGGATGTGGATGAGAATAGAGGTAAAATTTTAAATAAAAATGAGATTACAGGAAATTTTTCTAACTTCAAATCCAGAACTTTTGAAAATCATAATAAAAAAAATTATCCATCTATCTATATCACTATATCCTATTTAATTTCTTACAACTTGAACATTTCAATCTATCAATTCTATAATTTTTTTATACTAATTATTTTGAAAAAAATACCTTCAATTTTTCAACTCTAAAATATTGTAAAAAATCAATTCTACAATTTACATTTCTTTGATAATGCTAGTAAGTATTTATTAATTTTTAAAAAGTAAATAGTTATATTATTTTTATTAAAAGTAATATTATAATTGATATACTACTCTAATAATTGAGATTATATAAATTAGAATTATAAATAATTTTTACTAATTATTGCACAATAATTGTAACACATATCTTAAAATTGATATTTTAATTTATTAAAAGGATGTACAAGGAAAGAACGTGTAATTAAAATCATATAAATTAAAATTATGTATTATTTTTATAAATTATAAAATATATTTATGTAAATACTAAAAAGATATAAATGGCTAAGGATGATTAAAAAAATAAAAATGGGTACATGTGGGAATTAACCAATGGGAAAAGGAATTGGGATATATTTAGCCTTTATAGGGATGATCGATGGGAGCTAAGTCCTCATTTGTTAAATGAGATAGGGACATGAAAAACATACCTTTATTTTTTGAATTATCTTTATTATATTTGTATTGTGGATATATTTTTTATTTTAATTTTGATTATATTGTATTAATAATATTTGTTATTATGAATATTTATATTTCAAATTGTAAAATATTTTTAAAATTTTTCTCTTTTTAAAAGTTTTTAATAAACTTCTGAATACTATAAAGATTCAAATTCCTTACAGGAAATAGGTACCCATAAGGGGAATGAGATGGGATAAGAGATAAAATTCTAAACGGCAATGAGATGCATAGGACATATCCCCTTTCTCATTGATACTCATTGTCATCCATATAAATGGCTCATGATATAGTAAAATTATTCATTTATTCTCATTCTTTATTCAACAATTTCAATTTTCAAAATGTGTAAAATTTTCATAAACTAAGCTCTTTATTATTAGTTATAGGTTATCTATAAAATGTTTTCAACCTTATAAATATGATATTCAATATAAGATATAAAATAAGATCTACTATTATAATATTTGAGAGCCATTTTGTAGAAATTATTACACGTCTCTTTCATACAGAGTTTTAGGGAACACATGTCCTTCATATAGTGATTTAGGGCCCACTTTTCTTAACATTTATGTCTACAGGTTTTTTAATTTAATTTACAATTTAATTATTAAATATTAATAAAATCATATATTTCAAGCATTAAAGATTACTTGAATGAATAAAATTTGAATCATTAAAATATATTCATGGGATTAAGAATCATCAAAATTATGATCTACAATTAAAATTGAGAATCATTGAAAAATGGCTTAGTTATAAATGTATTGGGGTGATAAAAATATTAATGGTGTCTATTACAACAAAAAATCAAGTGATATGAAAAAAATAAAAAATTGGCATGCCTTAATCAAATCAAGAAAAAATGAGACTATTTGTCGAGAACAAAAAAAAAAGGAAAGAAAAACAAGAAAAAAATGATAGTTTCTAGACCTTACTCTTGGCTTTTTCTATTGCGCGTTGGACAATTAATGTAAATAAGGGATGACTATGGCAATCAGATCATCTAGGGTGGTTATAAAATTTTTCCTTCAATAACCTCTAAGCTTTTATAAATAATTTTGATAATTTTATATTTTAAAAGATTTGAATGAATTTTAAAAAAATAAATCAATCATACAATTCATGATAATTTTGATAATTTTATATTTTAAAAGATTTGAATGAATTTTGAAAAAAAAGGTTAGTGTTGAAAAAATTAAAAAAATTGGAGAAGACTTGGAAATGAAAAAAAATATATGATAGAGATTTATGATAATCTTATTTATAATTAGAAGTTATTAATGATTAAGATTTTGTATAAAATGTATTAATTATATAAATCTATTATACTAATATTTCAAACTCTTAAATGCTTCAGACTTAGATATTACAATCATTAAAGAATCAAACATTACAATTATTAAAGATTATAATTTATACTAAGATAGAACCTATGTCAATATAATTATGATCTACAATTAAATTAAGAACCATTAATAGCCTTACATTATAAAGGTAATTTAAAAATTATAACAAAACTGGTAGGTCAAATTGTTAACGAATTGCTTATTGATTGATTTTGATATGATAATAATTCAAGATTCAAGTTCTACCAAATTTATTCTTAATCAAATATTTAAAACTCATTACAATACTAATATAATAATTTATTCATAATCAAATATGATAATAATTGATATAATATTAATATTTAAGACTCATTACATAAAAAGTCTTTCATGTGTCATTCATAGAAAAATTATACTCCATTATTTTCATAATATTAACACTTAAAGTAAGTTTTGAATTTAATTTATCTTCTAATTGTAACATCCTAATTTTTAACCCAATACTCTAGAACATATTTAGGTTAATCATTAGTTTGTTACTTCATAGTTCTTATTTAACTTTGAATTACTTAGCGGAAAATACGGGTAATTTTTTTTTGAAATGAAAGTGAGAGCCGCGTGATGCGATATAACTTGCGACGGACAAAACATACATCTCATAACGTCATAGCATAAAGCATATAAGGGCACATCATGAGAGACACTGAATAACATCTCATATATAATTATAATTTGCCCACTTATAAGCGTGGGACTTGGTTTAGTACATGGAAATACATGAAAGAAAATACAATCATAAACATAAACATAAACATAATCTACTCCCCTACCCGAGTGCATCTAATAGGATAACCTCTAAACAAAAGAAGGTTTATCCCCATCTAAGTGGTGTGTGCTCTAACCGGGTACTCCATCGGACGATCGTCACCTCCTACTGGCGTCCATCTCGCGAACGAGGCAGATATCCGGGAAACTTAGCAAGCTCCTCGGGTGTGAAAAGGCGGAGTGGGGATCGAATATGACTCCCAGGGTATGGCCGCATCTCCGGTCGTCGTGCACGCCTCGGCTGAGTCACGGTGGGTTCGCTATCCTCTCCGAAGTCCATAGGTATGGTGGGGGAAGATCCCTCGGAGGGTACCTGGGTGGCCGAATCCTCGGAAGGATCCATCTCCGAGAAGGGCGATGGGCAACGGGACATACTGGGGTAGTCTCGAGCGGCGGATGCGGAAGGTGGAGTGCGGCGTAGCCTCTCCTCTTGGGGACGTGCGTGCTTTCGAACACTAGGTCATCGCCAAAAGGTGAGGCGGGGAGAAACGATGGGAATGTGCGGGGGAGTGAAGGGTCGACCCATGAACATGAATACTCTAACTGTGCATCGACCCACAAAATGGAATGACCCGTGGTCCGGGTCATGGTACACCTCCCATGTTGGCGTGTCCACGAACACTATGAACGTCGCCATCTGAAGACGTGACGGAAAGAAAGAGATAGAGGGAGTGAGAATCTTGCTAAAGAATCTCAGTAGGGCCTCCTACTACCTAGGTGCCATCATCTACGTCCTCAGGAACCTTGGGTTTAATTATGCGAAAAGTCTGAACATGCATTTAGTTCATTTTAAACTTCAAAATATACGTTAGCCAAGGTCCATTCATTTTAAGATGATCTTAATGTCATGAATGCATCATAATAGAGAATGTATGCATGGCACTACCTAATGCACATACATAAAACATAACATCAAGCATCATCGTCATTGGTGGCATAAAGTGGCAGTAGTAACATTCATATGGGACAAAACTGAGTGACATAATCATAATCATGAACTTCTCTTCCTCATGGGCCACCCTAAAAGACAATCGAACTGGGGGTGCTCGGCCGAACCGGTGTCACCCAGAACGTGTCATACATCTAGGTTATGAGCTCATACCTTAACTAGTCGTCACTAGTTCTTACTTACCACTTAACGATAAGCGTATCATAAATCCCGACTATCTGAGTACGGGTTAGGGGGCAAAACTCTTAGGGGTGCTCGGCCGAACCGGTGTCACCTAAGAGTATAAAATGGTACCGATGTCACATGAGTTCTATGGAGGTGCTCGGCCGAACCGGTGTCATCCTAGAACCCATCTTAGTACCTTAATTTTCAAAATCTCATTAAGTCCCCAAATTTGTCGGAAATTGGCGGCCAAAGCGGTCATTACGAATTTCCTTCCAAATTTGCTTTATGCCACATTAACATATAATCTCATAAATTCCTCATATGAATAACATCATCATCATTAGAATACTTCAGGCATCATCATAAGTCATCCAAACGCTTACCCTTACGGTAGCTTATGCTTTGACCCTTACGGGTCTTAATCTTGAGATATAGTTCTCTACACCCGTCGTTCATATTTTAAGCACCTAAGGCTCATAATTAACATCATTCATAATCCTCTCATTTTACTTTTAAAATCTGAATAGCATAGGACAAGTTCTCTAACTTGTATTTACGGGGTTCTAGAACTTACGTTTTAGACCCTTTCTCGGTTCCGTTTTCGCCGAAGGCGCTATGTATTAAATCTAAATCAATTATGAGGCATTCCTATGCTTAAGGACTAATTATTAATCATATTTACCATGTTGCAAGGGTGCTGGACAGAATCCAGAAAATTAAATGTTCTAAGAGTTCTACATTTGTATTTTTACGGTTTTCTAGTTACTAGTTTCCCCATAGATGCTAGAATTCAATTCTAACTCAAATGATACCAAGTTTTTCATGTCTAAACAATCTAAATCTGATTATGTCCCCATTAAAACAGTTTGGAAAAGTTCCATAAACAAATGGGTCAAAACTATGTTAAATTCTAGCTTTACGGTATTTCTAGTTAGCTAGTTTCTTACCTATCATGCATAGGATTGCTTCTACATCATCATATGATATTTTCACACATTCCAACACATTAAAACATCATCATACGGCATCACATTCATCACATCAGAATCGAAAACGTCTTGCCTCAATAAGAGAATTAAATTGACATCTCTAGGTACATAAGTTAACTAGTTTCTCTTGGAATCATTCTAGAACTTCTAAAACTCTTTGCAAAACATTTTAATTCCTCAAGAGGCTAAGTGAAGCCTTAGGTTAAAGACCAAAATATATTTCATCTCCTAAAGGAGGATAAAATCACAACTTGTGATGACATAACCTTATAAAGATTTGTAAGTCTTTAAGGAAAACTTAAAACATAGACTATTGGACCTAGTCGCTAGATGAAAACTCCTTGCAAGTCCATCATCACTACTTGGCCGAAATTATTCATTCAAGGAATACATTCACATATAACTTTAACTTGGAATGAAATGGGCAAGTCTTTGAGCTCTAGGTTCTTAAGTTACAACATAAACTAAACATGCTCATGCTTTTCATCTTTAATCTTGCTTACAAATTAAAATGATGACATAAATTAAATATGCAAGACATAAACGTATCGTGCAAGCTTGAAAGTAAATATGCGAAGCATAATCTTAAACGTGCAAGCTTGAAAGTAAATGTGCAAGATTCAATTCTTTATTTTAGTGCTCTTGGCCCAACAACAATCGACTTTAAGGCCGAAATAGATAGGCATTCGAGAAATTAATTAGGTGATAATGCAAGTTCAATTCTTTATTTTAGTGCTCTAGGCCCAACAACAATCGACTTTAAGGCCGAAATAGAAAGGCTTCGAGAATTAAATTAAGTGAAGATGCAAGTTCCATTTTAATCTTTATGTTCTTAGGTGATAGCTTGAAAATAAAGATGTATAGCAAGAATGTAAATATGAATGCAAGCATAAAATAAATTATGCAAGTTCATTTTATCTTTCTAGAGCTCTTAACAAGACTTTAAAGGAATTTAAACCTTAACCCAAACTCATTCAAACAAGGTAAAGTCGAGCTTGGAGTTCTTGGAACTCAACATAATATCTTTGGGAATCAAACTATGAAACTTAGAAAATCTCAAGGAAATGGCCGAAATCTCCAAGAAGAGAAAAGTGCATTTTAAAACTCTAGAGTTCATGACCTTGATGATATATTAACACCAACATCATGAGTCCTCATCATTGAGTTCATAGAGCCATTTTAAAACACCATCAAAGTTAAAGTTCTCAAAAGTTCAAGAAAGGAAAATCTAGAAACACTTTTGCTCAAGAACAAAAATCAAGCTCTAGAGTTTGTTTCAAGTGATGAACATCATCATGAAACTCTCATCATCAAGCTCTCATTCCTTTGTTCTCCAAGGCCCATGGCCGAAAATGAAAAGGTAAAGGAAAGAAAAAGAAGTTCTAAAAAGAATCAAGAGAAACTATGAACATTAAGCTTAGAACAAGAACTTTAAAGAAAGAATACATGAAAGAAAATCCCTACTTGGTGTAATGAACTTGAAGATGGAAGAAGAAGATGAAGAAGATGAAGAACTTGAAGAACTCCAAGAACTTGAAGAACACAAAGACTTTGAGAGAAAAAGAAAAGCTTTGAGTGTTTCCTAACCTTGGCAAATGATCTAAAAGTGGTGCAAGCTCCTCAAGGCCATCTATTTATAGAGAAATGAAGCAAATGGAGGGTGTGAAGGCTGAAGGTGTTTTTCGGCCAAGAGGTGCAGAATTGGAGGGTTCCATGTGTTCCATGAGGTGAGATAATGTGTTCTTGAGGTATGGTGAGGTATGGCTTAAGGTATGGTGAGGTATGGTTCAAGGTATGGCCTCAAGCATGGTTCTTTGAGTGAGGAAACAATTAAACATGTGGCCAATGGGGATGAGGTCTGGCCGAAACTTCATCATGCATGGGGAGGATTAGTTTGCATTTTAATTGTGGTTTAGAGTTGTGTTTAGGTGTATCTTTGATTATGCTTAAGATTAGGAATTTGTAAGAAAGTGTTTAGGTAAGGGAAATGGGTAATTAAGGTGGTCTAGACATAATTAAGGAGTGGTCTTGCACCATTAGAGAGTTAAATCCTCAATTTAGAGTCTAAACAACTCTAAACACATTTCCTTGATTTAAGGAATTGGAGAGAGAAAACACTATTCAAGATTCCAAGACTAGGAATCTTGAGTTCTAAAAAAAGGATTTAAGTTTAATCTAAGCAATTTTAGGTTCTAATTAACTTTAATAAATTATTTTGACTCTAGATTAATTAGGGAAATAAATTAATCTTCGTTTAGAGCCTAATATTGCTTAGGTTTGCTTAATTACGTCATTAAGCTTAAAAACACTATTCTAGGGGCAAAATCGTAATTTTGCACTAAAACTGCCCGGGACCACCGGGACTTGAACAGATACCTCTAGACACATGAAAACATGTTTTTGAACCTCTGGGGAAAGTTCCGGGGTTCAAACGGCACCTTTACCCGCGTAAAAACGCTATAGGGGTATTTTGGTCATTTTGACCCGAAACTGCGGAAAAGGAAATTTTCGCTTCCGAAAGCATTCAAAGGCCATTCAATCCCCTTCAAACATTGAGTTGACCCTTCGAGGATGACCGAGTTGGTTACCCTCGAGTTCGGGTCAGGAAATGACCTCAGGGGCATTTTGGTCATTTCCCTCGGACAGAAAAATCGGGGTGTTACACTAATTATCAATTATTTTTTTCTAATCATATCTTCATATCTCTCTACAATTAACAAAAATAATATAAAAAATAAAAAATAGTATAAACAAAATTGTCATTCAATATATAATACCATAAAAAAAATTTATATATAATTATAGTATTAATGATAAGAAAACTATTATAATTATGCTGCATTAGTAATATTTGTTATTATAGATATTTATGTTTTGAAGTTCAAAGTATTTTAAAATTTTTCCTTTTTGAAATTTTTTAATAAATTAGTAAATATCAATAATGATTCAAATCTACATGTGAAATCATACATTGGGACTCATGATGGGGATATGGATAAAAATGAAGGTAAAATTCTAAATAAAGATGAGAATAGGGGAAATTTTCTAATTTCAAATCTAGAACTTATGAAAATCATATTAAAAAAATTATCTATCTACCTGTATCACTATATCCTATTTAATTTCTTGCAACTTGAACATTCCAATCTATCAATTCTATAATTTTTTATACTAATTTTTTTGAAAAAATACCTTCAATTTTTCAACTCTAAAATGTTTTAAAAAATCAATTCTATAATTTACGTTTCTTTGATAATGATATTGAATATTTATTAATTTTTGAAAAGTAAATAGTTATATTATTTTTATTAAAAATAATATTATAATTGATATGCTATTCTAATAATTGCAATTATATAAATTAGAATTATAAATGATTTTTACTAATTATTGCACAATAATTATAATATATATTTTAAAATTGATATTTTAATTTATTAAAAGGATATGTAAGGAAATGCCATGTAATTAAAATCATATAAATTAAATTTATGTATTATTTTTATTAATTATAAAATTTATTTGTATAAATTAAATATTTTAATTTACTAAAAAGATATAAAATGGATAGGGATGATTAAAAAAAATTAAAAATGGGTATATGTGGGAATTAACCAATGAGGAAAGGAATTGAGATATATTTAAACTTTATAGGGATGATCGATGGGGGTTAAGTCCCTGTTTGTTAAACGAGATAGAAATGGGGATAACACGCCATTATTTTTTAATTATTTTTATTATATTTACACTATGTATATTTTTTTTATGTTAATTTGGATTGTGTTGCATTAATAATATTTGTTATTATGGATATTTATGTTTCAAATTGTAAAATATTTTTAAAGTTTTTCCCCTTTTGAATTTTGTTAATAAACTTCTGAATACTATAAGGATTCAAAATCCTTGCAGGAAATGGGAAATGGGTAACCGTAAGGGGGATGGGGATGGGAGAAGAGATAAAATTCTAAACGACAACGGAAGACGTAGACATGTCCTATTTCTTATTGATACTCATTGTCATCCCTACAAATAACTCATAATATAGAAAAATTATCTATTTGTTCTCTTTTTTTATTCAACAATTTCAACTTTCAAAATATGTAAAACTTTCATAAAACAAGCTCGTTATTGTTAGTTATAAGTCATCTATCGAGATACTTTCAACCTTATATGTAACACCCTAAAAATTAGTTAAAAATTAATTTGAGCTTTATTAGTCATAATTTCAAAAATCTGATAGTTTTAGCAATGATGAGGACGGTCCAACGATTTTGTAAAAGAAAAAAAGAAAAACGTGAATAGTATTTTGTGGGCCCGTAGACCCACCGGGACAGCCGAAATCCTAGAATTGGGCCTCAAAGATGTCAAAAATTGAGAAATTATATGATTATGGTTAGAAATAGGTAGAATTAAAGATTTTATACCCGAAAATATTTTTCGTGTAATGTTTGATTATCCGGGTATACTGTTTCACCCGTTTAGTGAAATTTTAGTGTGTGATTTCTAACACCGAAAACTAGTTAGATTTCTACAAAATAAATGAACCTATCTCTTTATATTAAATAAGTGGCTAAGATTCAATCTTGAAATTCAAGATTGAATTACAACCACTCATGTTACTTTATTGAGTTAATAATTATCCAAACATAATATATAATATTATATCATTACTACATGATAAACACACATAATTAGCTTCATGAAGAAGCCAATTCTCATCCAGCACAAGGGAGAGAGAACAGCTACATTTCCTCCATTTTCAAGGGCTTCTTCTTGATTTCAAATGCTGAAAACACTAGCCTAGAGTTCATAAAATCACAAAGTTCCTTTACGAAACTTGTTTTATACCTCAAACCGTACAAATCTAACTGATTGAAATCTCAAATTCTCACCTGAATACCTCATTTCCCCACTGCCTAAGGAAGGTTTAGGACTAAAATTGGTGTCTTGAAGTGAAGGGAGATCACTTAGAACATCCTTTGAAGTATCAAGCTCAAAAGCTTTCAAAGTAGGGTTTTCTTTGGTCTTTTCTTTCCAATTTTATGCTGGACTTTTCTGATTGTGTTTGGTTCAAAATTTCTGGATATATTGGTTGATAATATACTGATATTGATGTTTTAATTTTGGTGGAGTGTTTTGTGTTGTGGAAAAATCATTTTTATCACAAGAGATTTTGAATTGGTTTGCTGGATTTTTGGATTTTAACAGGGCAGCTTTTGTTTACAAATTTTCTGACCTAGTTAGAGGCTTCAGATTGAGCTAAACATTTTATATGATGTATTTAATATGTTGAGTCATCTTCATTAAAAATTTTGAGGTATTCTAGTCACTTTTTCTATGTTTAAAAAATCATGAACCGAAGTTGTAACTGTGCTGCTTGAGATGTTGACTCTGAACCTGTGAATTTTGCTAATTTTTTTACCATAGCAAATGATTGATTCTTCCTTTGAAATTTTTACAAGGAGTTTATAACATATTGAAATGTAACCATGATTTTTATTTTGAATTGATTCAATCATTTGCTAGGGTTAACAATTATGAAATTCTGGTTTTGAGCTGAGGCTGAGTGGTTTCTAACCACAAAGATTGTCTAATTTTGTTAAACAAGTTAGAGAAGGATTTTCCTTCTGAAATTTTTACAGAGCCTTGTAGACACATTGAGGTGTCTTGAAGAATTTTTATAGCCCTTGTAATGGGTGTTTGATGGATAGAATAAATTGTACTCCTTTGGCATGAATTCTGCCAACCTGCTGTATTTGTGCTGAAATGAATTTAAGTATTGAATTAATGATATAATGACTCTTGATTTAAGTATGATGAGTATGAATGCATGCTAGACAATTTAAAGATTGATTTATGAGGCAAAAACAAGAATTACTTGTGATTGAAAGCCTACATGTGGTTTATGCATGTATTCGAGAAAAGAAAGTACATGATGCAGTTATATGAGAAAAGTGAATGTATAAATTTCACTTGTGCATGTTCTGACATATGGAGAAAACAGAAACAAGACTTATGTGGAATGAGGGGAAGATAAAAAGAGGAACTTCCCTAGAGATAAAAGGGGAGGCAAAAAGCAGAACTTTCCTAGCGATAAAGGGGAAGGCAAAAAGATGAACTTCCCTAGAGATAATGAGTCGGTAGACGTATCGGCTAGGAATAGATCTGTGTGAGAATTAGAGAAAGTAAATCCAATGATCATGTATAGGGATGAGCTTAGTCCTGATAAGTAATCTATTTCCTTTATGTGGTGTGAACCACTATAAATACCATATGATAGATACTGTTCATTGTGGAGTTATCCATAGTAAATACCCGTTGGGTATACACTAAGTCTTTCCTATGTCGGTGAAAAGAGAAAAATGCACCGAGTTGAGTTCTATAACCACAAGTTAAACTAGGTCACTTTGAGATAGGTTCACTATATTTAGCATATGCATACTCATATCATATTTAATTTCTTGATTAGAATTATTAATTATATGTTTGAGCTTTATGATATGTGTGTATTAAGTGATTGATCATTAAAAACAACCCACTTCAGATATGTGATTTAGAACTTTAAAAATGAATCATTATTATGTAATGTTTGATCACCTTTTCTTAAAAAATTGAAGTGGCTGGGGCGATGACGATGACGATGACATTATGGTTGAATTTTTGGGGAGTTACCCTACTGAGAATTGTATAATTCTCACCCCTATGTGTTTTGTGTTCCCGTGTCGCCTCCAAGTTGATTCAGAGAACAACGCGGTTGCTACGTGAAAGAAACTCGGGATCGCAGTAGTTTAATAGTTTATATTTTCCTTATGTGGTATATAGTTGTAGGTATATGTGTAGGTAAATGTAATAGAGATTGTATATATATTCAAGCTCCAAGTAGAGCCTCCTTATGTAATAGACTTGTATCTTTGTTAAATATTTTAATATAATTACGTTAGCTATTACACGATCTTATTGCACTTGCTGTAGTTATTTAAGAAAGGTCCGCTAATTTATAAGTAACAACTCTCGAGTCCTATGTCATGACTTAAGGAGTGACATTGTACTTGGGAGGATGTTACATTATAAACATTATATTTAATATAAGATTTAAAATAGAATCTACTATTATAATATTTGAGAGTCATTTTATGAAAACTATTACACGTGTCTTTTATACAGAGCTTTAGAGTACACGTGTCATTCATATAGTGGTTTGGTGCCCATTTTTCTAAACATTTATGTCTATAGATTTTTTAACTTAATTTACAATTTAATTATTAAATATTAATAAAATCAAATATTATAATTATTAAAGATTACTTGAATCAATAAAATTTGAATCATTAAAATATATTCATAGGATTAAGAATCATCAAAATTACAATCTACACTTAAAATTAAGAATCATTAAAAAAATGGCTTAGTTATAAATGTACTGGGGTGATAAAAATATTAATGGTGCCATTGACAACAAAAAATCAAGTGATATGAAAAAAATAAAAAATTGGCATGCCTTAATCAAATTAACAAAAAATCAGACTATTTACTGAGAAAAAAAAAGGAGAGAAAAACAAGAAAAATGATAGTTTTTAGACCTTACTCTCAACTTTTCCTATTACGCATTGGACAATGAACATAAATAAGGGATGACTATTGCAATCAAATCATCTAAGATGGTTATAAAATTTTACCTTCAATAATCTCTAAGCTCTTACAAATAATTTTGATAATTTTATATTTTAAAATATTTGAATAAATTTTTAAAAAATAAATCAATCATACAATTCATGATAATTTTGATAATTTTATATTTTAAAAGATTTGATTGAATTTTGAAAAAAAAAGTTAGTGTTGAAAAAAATTTAAAAAATTGGAGAAGATTTGAAAAGGAAAAAAAATATATGATAGAGATTTATCATAATCTTCTTTATAATTAGAAGTTATTAATGATTAAGATTCCGTATAACATTTATTGATTGTATAAATCTACTATACTAATATTTCAGACTCTTAAATAATTCAGACTCAGATATTACAATCATTAAAGAATCAAATATTACAATCATTAAAGATTATAATTTGTACTAAAAGAGAACTCATGTGAATATAATTATGATCTACAATTAAATTAAGAATCATTAATAGCCTCATATTATGAAGGTGATATACAAAATGATAAACAAAATGGGTATTTTAAATTGTTAACGAATTACTAATTGATTGGTTTTGATATGATAATAATTTAAAATTCAATTTCTACCAAATTTATTCTTAATCAAATATGATAATAATTAATATAATATTAATATTTAAGACTCATTATATAAAAAGTCTTCCATGTGTTACTTATAGAGAAATTATACCCTATCATTTTTATAATCTTAACACTTAAAGTAAGTTTTCGAATTTAATTTACCTTCTAATTATCAATTATTTTTTCCAATCATTCCTTCATATCTCTCTATAATTAATAAAAGTAATATAAAAATAAAAAATATCATAAACAAAATTATAATTCAATATATTATACCATAAAAATTTTATATATATAATTATAGTATTAATGATAATAAAACTATTATAATTGTTCTGTATTAGTAGTATTTGTTATTATAGATATTTATGTTTTGAAGTTCAAAGTATTTTTTAAATTTTTTCTTTTTGAATTTTTTTAATAAACTCATAAATATCAATAAAGATTGAAATCTACATGTGAAATGATAAATGAGGACCCGTGACAGATATGTAGATGAGAATGGAGGCAAAATTCTAAATGAAGATGAGATTAGGGAAAATTTTTCTAACTTTAAATATAGAACTTTTAAAAATCATAATGAAAAAAATTATCTATTTACCTGTATCACTATATCCTATTTAATTTTTTATAACTTGAATATTCCAATCTATTAATTTCATAATTTTTTCATACTAATTTTTTTGAAAAATATACCTGTAATTTTTCAACACTAAAATATTTTTTAAAAAATCAATTGTACAATTTACATTTCTTTGATAATGGTATTAAATATTTATTAATTTTTAAAAAGCAAATAGTTATATTATTTTTTATTAAAAATAATCTTATAATTGATATATTACTCTAATAATTAAGATTATATAAATTAGAATTATAAATACTTTTTATTAATTATTACAGATTAATTATAATATATATTTTAAAATTGATATTTTAATTTATTAAAAGGATGTTCAAGAAAAGGACGTGTAATTGAAATCTTATAAATTAAATTTATATATTATTTTTATTAATTATAAAATTTATTTGTGTAAATTAAGTATTTTAATTTACTAAAAAGATATAAACTGCTAAGAATAATTAAAAAAATTAAAAATGGGTACATGTGGGAATCAACCAATGGGGAAAGGAATTGAGATATATTTGGCTTTTATAGGGATGATCGATGGGGCTAAGTCCCCATTTGTTAAACAGGATAGGGACGGGGATAGCACACCTTTATTTTTCTAATTATTTTTATTATATATGCATTATATATATTTTTTTAATTTTAATTTGGATTAAGTTGCATTAATAATATTTGTTATTATGGATATTTATATTTTAAATTGTAAAATATTTTTAAAGTTTTTTTTCTTTTGGAATTTGTTAACAAACTTCTGAATACTATAAGGATTTAAAATCCTTATGGGAAATGGGAAATGGGTACCTGTAAGGGGGATGAGAATGAGGATAAAAGATAAAATTCTAAACGGCAACGAGAGGCATAGGACATATCCCCTTTCTTATTGATACTCGTTGTCATCCCTATAAATGACTCATGATATAGTAAAATTATCCATTTATTTTCTTTCTTTATTCAACAATTTCAACTTTCAAAATGTGTACAATTTTCATAAAATAGGCTCTTTATTGTTAGTTATATATCATCTATCAAGATATTTTCAATCTTATAAACATGATATTCAATATAAGATATAAAATAGAGTGACACATTTATATTTTATTCACTTACTTAATTATTTAACTATTAACTTATTTTTAAAATAAATTTATATACTCAATTTTCTATAAGATATATTTAAATAAATTATCATTTATTTTTTATAATAATCAACAAATTATTTTTTATTATCTCTCCATGCCTCGTACGGGTTAAAAGACTTGTAGAATAAATTAGCCTCTTTCTTGCATAAACTAATCTAATTTGGGGGATTTTTTATTGTAGTAACTAATTTGTAAGCATATTCAATTTTTCCAATTTAAGAAGTTTTTTTTAGATGAATCAATTTGTCCAACTTCAAATGTGGTATGTAATTTTGTTTCATGATTGGCACTACCACTAATGAATATGATGAGTGTAGGTGGATTATTTTTTTTCTTTTTTTCTTTAGGTGTTAATTTTTTTCCCTATACTTTTGAAAATATATATAGGTAGGGACCCCGTTTGTACCAGATGAAAGTTTTAGTATATTTACATCATTCAATAACTTTTTAAGGGTATAAAATTTGTCAATCGAATCATTGAATTCAAAGTTATTACCCACACTAGATATCATATATCAAGTTTCATACATTTTAAAAATAATTTAATATTTCATCATGTAATTTTATTTTAACAAATAATATGATTTTGAAAATACTAGTAAATATATATATATAGGCACATACACACACATTGTGTTTAAAATTGGTAGCAATTGCCATTTATTGTAACTAGTGTGTGTACCCGCATAATGCACAGGTATGAGTTATGTAAATATAGTTATATAATAATTGATTATTAAGAATTTATATATCTTATATAAGAGATTATCCATTTACACAGATAATAATGGATTCTTCCTGCATAAGTATAACAAAAATAAATAAATTTATATTATAAAAAAGGCTTAATTAATCCGTTAGTCCCTATAATTTCACCGAATTTTCAATTAGGTCCCTACATTTTTAAAGTTTTCAATTGAGTCCCTATATTATATAAAATTTTTCAATCAAGTCTCTCCCGTTAACCACCATTACAAAAATATATCCAACAATGCTATGGTATACGTAATGAAGTCAAATGTACTATAAAACTTATTATCTACAACATTAAATATATATATATAATTCATATATAATGCAATTTAAAAGATGAGATTTCATAGTGTAACCATACGCCCATTTCTACTAAAGCATAGTAGGAACTCTCATTTTCTTTTCTCTTATCCTCTCTCTCTTCACTACCATTGTCAACTCCCTCCCTTCCTCTCTACCACCAACCAAGACCCAGCCCTTAATCTCACAACCAAACCGAAACTTCGAAACAAACAAACAAGCAAACATCATCATCATCAAACCCACTCCCCTCTCTCTTCCTGGGGTTGAGCTTCGTAGTGGAGCTCCGGTGGCTGGGTAGAGGCACTGGTGGAGATGGCTCTGTGTGAAGGTGTTGGTCACGATGGATGGCGATGGCTTCTATGCTTCAGCAGGGACGAGACGCGGTGGTTGTGGAGTGAGTCGTGGTGGAGCTTGTGGTGCTTGGGTTATGTTAGGGGGAGCCACGAAGCTCATGTTTGCTCGCAGTGGCTGCTTATTTCCTTGCACTCATTGTTAACATGGGACTCAAATGCATCATGCTTGGATTTGTTTCACATGTGCCTTTTTTTAATTCTAATTTGCTCTAATCAAAGGTGTTTCGGTTTTGGTTTTCGGCTTTGGTCACTCCAACAACACCCAGAAGAGGAAAAGAGTAGAGGCTAAGCCATGACAATAGATTAGCAACTGCAACAACAGATTTGGGAGGCTCATGGCATAGTGGCTATGGGGACAAGCTATGGAGGGCTCATGGGGGTGCTGTGAAGAGGAAGGATGTGATGGCAGCGGTTCCACAATGAAGGTAGCTCATGGTGACCAGGGTGGAATACAGAGGGAAGCTCCGCCGCGGCTTCTGTGCAGTGTCTTCCCTGGTTATTTTACAATGTTTTTTTTTATTTGGTTGAAAAGTAAATTTGCAAATTTTAATTCGAGAAAATATAGGATTTTAAAAAAGTTTTGTAGAAATGTATTCTACATTAAAAAATTATTATAAAATTATAAGAACTAAGATAGAGTAATTTATTTTTCTTCCTATTTCTTTTATGAAGGAAAGTGAGAAATTAATTTTCAAGAAAAGTTCAACCAAACAAATTTCTTATAATAACACATTAATGAAAGTTTAATTTGATTTGTAAGTATAACTACTTTTAATTTTTAATTGACAACAGAGCAACTCAATAGATAAAAATTATTTTTTTCTCTTTTATCTTTTATCTGATAATAAAGTGATTTTCTAAAAGTTTAATTATACTGCAGGTCCTTATAATTTCACTAAATTTTCAATCCGGTCCCTATAATTTAAAAGTTTTAATTAAGTCCCTATATTGTATAAAAATTTTCAATCAAATCTCTACAAATAATAACTGTTACAAAAATGAAATGTTTCTAGTATATTTCATCTCTATCTGTCTTCATCTTCCTCCATCTTCCATTCTACTACTGAAACGACCATACCCACCTACCCAAACTATGAATGAATCAAAAAACAAGAAATCATCCCAAAAATTGTAATATGCGTCCTCGTTGCTTCAATTTGGGTGTTGAGCAATCACATTTGAACTTGGGAAGATGAGATTCTGGACATTTTGGAAGTGGGCGTGTTGAGTATGGCACCCAGTTATTTTTTTAGTTGAATTACTTGGATACCAAATATCCAACAAAGTAATTAACTTTCATTCCTTAGTTATTTTTTGTGTTTTTTCTTCTACCTTTTCATGTAAGCATTCTAACATGCTTTCAACTGAGTTTGCAGTAGCACGAGCATTGGCATCAACATATGAAATTCCCAAAAAGAGATGTACGGTATTTCCTTTCCACCCTTGGGATTGCAGAAAGAATAGAAGAGGGGGAGTTGTCGTATGGGTTTCGCTAAGCACTAAGGAGCTTATAATGGTGGCAATGAAGCATTTGAAAATATCAAACTGTTCTTGTGTTTTAACAGATAAAGGTGGCAAAATACTTAGTGTAAACATGATTAGCAACAATGAGAAGCTATTTCTGGTGACTGACAGCATGTGAAAATTGTAGACAGCTAGATCTAGAAACAAGGCAGTTGTCGCTAAGGTGAGATCGTATGATTGGCAGGAGGCAGATCGTGAAGTAGGGGTGGTGGGCTCCGGTAGAGGAAGCTAGGGAAGAAGCTGGCCAACACGCGGCAGTGGGCTCCTCGAGGGTGAGGCCGAAGATCCTGGTGTTGAGCTCTTTGATCTTCTCGAGGATGGCGATGGCGGTGAGGGGGTAGAGATGGGAGGCGCAATGGGAGAGGGTGCGGGAAGTGGAAGAAGAAGAAGAAGAAGAAGGGGAATTGAAGATAGGATGAGGGTGCTTTGGGTTTTGTTGTAATATTTTAATGTATAATTTTTGCATAGATCATATTAAAAGAGTGTATAATAGATATATTATTTTTAGCCCACATTTCTATTATATATATATATATATATATATTGAATGATTTAGATCAATGAGTTTTATGGTACATCTGACTTCATTAGATACACCATTGTATTACTAGAAATGTTTTTGTAACGATGGTTAATGGTCGGGATCTAGTTAAATTTTTTTCTAAAAAATAGGGACCTAATTACAAACTTTTAAATTATAAGAATCTAATTAAAAATTGAATGAAATTATAGGAATCTGCAATATAATTAAATATTTTTTAAAATTAGACAAACCTCTTAAATTAGAACAATTAAGATTTTAATATCTTTGTCAAATTCAACAGTAGAATGTGCAACAACATTGTTGTTTGGCTTTCTAGTTGTAGCCACGTCACAACAAGTACCATAACATGAATAACAACTAATTTCGAAATTAAATCTGAAAAAAAATATTAAGCAATTATTAAATATAATGAACTTTGCAAAACAAATAAAAAGAACTTTTATTCAAACTCTTTTGTCTATAATTTAAATGTTACAGCTGTTCAATTCCTAATATAGGAGGTTTTCTCTGAAGATAATCTTGATAAACTGTTGTTCTTAAAGTTGGAGATAGATTAGCTACAATGACTTAAAAAAAACTAAAAACTATAAATATAATTTAAAATAAAAACAATGATTTATTATTCAAGTTTAAAAATTGAAAATGATATTCATAATGTTTTCAAAGTTCTACTTGAAAATGTAGAAGATTTTGCCAATTTTTAACCCTCAGAAAAATTTATTTATTTAAATTAAATTTTTATATATAATAAATAATGAATAAGTTGATTAGTTCTCTAAATAAAACTAATCAAATGTAAGAGAGAATAAATAATGTAAATGTAATTTGGTACATATTGAAAAGTTGTTACTATGATAAAAGTTATTAAGTTAGTGGAGTGAGAAGATAGTGAAGTGAAAGAATAAATAATCTAGTAAATTGAGTGAAAAAATATTTGAATTCATTTTCAAAACGTTTCATTTTTACATAAAAAAATAGAATTAGAATTTGGAGAGAAGCATAATCAAGCTTCCAAGTGTCATTATCTCATTAAATTTTCTTGTTAATGATTCTTAACTATTAATAGTATAGATAGGTATGAAATTAAAGTAAAAAAATTGTATATTTATATTGTTGTATGCATTGTATATGAAAAAGCTCACTGGTCATCTTTCCAAAAATTAGTCTTTAAATTAACTATGCAATTATTACATGCAGGAAATAGCAATTGAATATTTGCTCTAAACCTTTCATTTCAACGATCACGGAATTCTGCTCACGTGGAATGTGAAAAAGCAAGGTTGTAGTTACAATTCAATAATAGCTAGGTGATTATTGAGCAGTTTCATAATAATTATTTGTAACGTATGAAATTATAATAAAATAAGATCTTTTGCAAAGAGAAGGCGGAGTGGGAGAGAGCATGTAGCACAGGAAGAAGAAGAGAATAGGCGCTACCAATATGTTCTTCAACTGCAGCACTCAACATAAACTCCAACCTCATTCGCATTCCTTCT
Source organism: Dalbergia cochinchinensis (assembly GCA_031216125.1). Lineage (NCBI taxonomy): Eukaryota > Viridiplantae > Streptophyta > Magnoliopsida > Fabales > Fabaceae > Dalbergia > Dalbergia cochinchinensis. Next base: position 31,877,567 of record CM062371.1, read on the forward strand.
TGAAATGCTCTCAGCTTCATTTCCAAAAAAAAAAAAAAAATCCTATGGTACATGATTAAACCAAATTATCATATTTGGAAAGGTATGGATTTGGAACTGTGGTGACTATTTCATACTAATTATTTGTATTTAAAGGCCTTATCTTTACCTATACTACAACTATGGTGACTGTTTCCTGCCAAAGGGGTGTACAATATAGATGGTCAAAATTTTTCATTGGCGATTAGTTTCATGATGAAGATTTAGAACATTCCAAAAGAGAACTTCTCAAGCACTTGCAACCTATAGTGAATCACTTTCAGATTGGACTTGGACTATCAGGTTTTCCATCATTCTCAAGCACTTAGCTATGTCGTAGTCATTGAATATGTAGGATTAAGATGAAGCATCAAAGATATATAGCCTCAAAACAACCTTCGTCTGGTGATTTAATCTAATGGGACATTTGTTTTAAGGTATGTGTTCACATTCCCAGGAATGTGACCGCCGGAATGTAGGATTTCCATGTTTGGTAGAAAGTTTGAAAAAAAAAAATATTCCTAGGTAAATGGCATTCCGATGATTGAAAATTAATCCATTTTTAATCTCACCTCTTACCCTGAGAAAATAAGATTCACATGGAAAGATAAGGGTTCTACAAAAGTAAACAGGCCAAGTTACCCTTAATTCGCATAGTTGTTTGAACATTGATGTCATCGCTGAATCACCACTGTTGATGTCGAATCACCATTGCCAATGTCGGACCACTGCCATTGATGCCAAACCACCGCCATCGATGTCGTCGATAGTGGATCATCGTCGGATTGTCAATGTCGATGTTAGACCGCCATCGTCCATTCCATTTTTGTTGGGGGTAATTTTCGAAAAAAACATAATATTCCCAAGCATAATTTTTAAAATTCTTGAGATTCCAGTTTACGTACCAAACATGCCTAAGTTTACTACCAGAGAATGTTATTCCTTGGCATATTACTCCCGAGAACGAAAAATCAAACCTTCAAATAAATGCTCCCTAAATATTAGAGCTCTTGATAGTCATCTTCATTTTTCTTTCCTATTAGCTATGTTGTGTTCTATGTTGTTAACATGTTTTTTTTTTTTTTCCTTCTTATTGCTCCCTTCTCTGAGTAAATTACTTTACTCGCTTTTAGCATTTGCTTTTATATTATATTGGTTTTCCTTTTTGTGTTATTATATATATTTTAATTTTTTTAGTTAAATAAATTATATATGATTAACAAAATAAAATAAGTAATTTATCTGTTTTGGATATAAAATATAAATTTGTAGTTTGTTAAATTAAAATTAATTTGCAATTCATTTTAATTTTATTGAATATTTTATATGTTTCACGTTGTGGATTATATTTTAATTCACTGATTGAGTATGATCGGTAGCATTAAAAATCATTTACAATATTTTTCACTTAAACTAAATGCACTTTTATTATTGTTAAACTTTCTAATAAAATATCATACTTTCTAAATTTAATTAATAATAACTAAAGAAGAAAGACGACTTAAAAAATTCAAGTAATTTAATTGACAAAACACCCTACGAATAACTAACTTCTCCAATGAATCCTACGGGTTTAACAAAAAAGGACGAAGAAACAATGATGATGAGCCACATCATGCCAATGAAAAATAGCTCATGCAAGATTTAGATGATTGAAGAATTTGATTGTAATAGTACTTTTAAGATTGGTTTACTTTTTCTAGTGGTTTACTAAATCTACTGTATTATCTTTTTCAAGTTTGTAGAAACAATTATATGGTAACTCATATAAGTTAGTATTGCTTTTTCATCTTATGCATTATTTATTTATTTAATTAATTAATTTATTTTTTGCCTATTCAATTTCTCCAATAGTATTAATATTAAATTATAAAACTTATAAAAAATTATTAGATGATGTACACCAAACTAAATATAGTAATCGCAACTAAATTTATCAAATACAACAATATCATTATTAAAATATAAAAATAAATAATCATCATTATAAGACTAATTAATATAACAATAATGATTAAAATTAAATTTTACAGTTTATTAAATTAAATTTTATTATTATATTTAGTTCTATTTTATATTCATAAAATTATGAACTGTATTAATATTTTTTATTTGTATAGGATTTTAAATTTTATATTTCCCTATTTTTGATCTAATCTAAAAATGTTTTCATTGAGATTATATTTATATAGTTTTATGTTTTTAATTTTTCATTTTATAAATATTTTTTAATTAAATAATATTATTTTATTTTTTATTCCAGAATTGAAAATAATATAGTTGATGAGTTAGCAAAATTAAAATTAAGCATGAAATTATAATAAAAATTAATAAATTATAATAAAATTTTCTAAATTTAATTATATAATAGTAATGATGATTGAGACAAAAGTAATCATAAATAACCTTTTATAATCCAAATTACTGTGCATTTATTCCATTGAATGAATTCAAAGTAAAAAATAAATTATACTAATTTATTATGATGAATACTACTTTATTAGGGGAAGTTTTGAGGAGGCATCAGAAGTGAACATTTTATTTTACATGGTTTAATTTTATAATTTTTGTTAATCAATCATTTATAAAATACTTTAATAAGCTACTAATAGGGTAGCAAAGCACTTCAAAATGTAAACATCGACATTAATATTGTTATCATTGGAGATGAATTCATATAAATGCATTTAAAATATGTAAATACGTTAATTTAAATCAACATGACTGAAGCTTTATAATGATGAGAGAATGTTATAGTAAATCTTTCATTTTATCAAATTTATAAAATCTTTGTGAGCATAAAACTTTGTTAGAATCAATCAATGTGCACGTTTGAATTGGAATTCCGATGAAAAACAAATTGAATTAATTTATGTTGCACTTATTATACATGGGTACATTTCATTATGGAATTATCATTTCAACTAACTATGTATAATTAAATTAAATCATTACGGACTGTAAATAAATCAAATTATTATGGGTAAATAAATTATTGCGGGTATCTTTGTTTCAAATGCTGCTTTAATTCTTCATAATGTGCTATACATACCTCAATTTCGGGTAAATTTAATGTCTGTATCTTCCTTACTGAACCATTCATCTCTTATGGTAACCTTCTTACCTTCTTATTTCTTCATCCAGGCCAGCAAACCATTGAGGGTGATTGGGAAGGGTAATTTACTAGCACAACTATATGTTTTCAACTTAGATTCCTCTCCACCCCCTAACGATGCTTTGCCGCCTTCATCTGCTCTTTTCCATGTACAGACACCTAAATCGTAGCTATGGAACGCAAGACTAGGTCACATTTCCAATATTTACAAAGAATGTCTGATACTCTTTCTTTACATAGTTCTGTTTCTGACTCTCATTGTTCAATTTGTCTACTTGCAAAATTTTGTATGTTGCCTGTCATTTGTAGTAACATGTCTAGTGCTCCATTTGACCTTGTATATTGTGATGTGTGGGGACTAATGAAGGGTGTCACCTATCTCCTTAAATTAGAAATTATTTTAGTACTAAGTTGCACCAACAATATATTAAAGGGCATAACTTCAATCATCTCTTAAAGAAACTTCAACATTTAGTTGGGAAAATTGTGGGTTTTGAGAATTAAAACAAAGCAATTAAATATGTATTGTGCATCTATTACAAAAAGATTAAATATGTATCATTTGTTTCTTTTAATTTTTTCATCAATTACTCTGGTTGTACATATTATTATTCATATCAATATTTATAAATATATATATTAATACTGATATAAACATGTAAATATATATAATTATTGATAAAAGGTATAATTTTTTTCGATAGAGAAATCTATTAATAATATTATAGAAAATTATAAAGGCATGTACCTAAATTTAAAGTGATTTACCAATCAAGTGAAAGTACAAGCTTACTAATACTAGAGTACTAAACTTATATTCTTTTTTTTTTCCGGTCCGAGGATACTGAACCTGTTAAAAGTCTATGAAAAATTGGTAATTAATTTAGCTGGGCTCATAGAGTTAAACGCAACCCAATAGTTCCACAAACTTTAAAGACCCTAGTTTATTGGCTTCACTCCATTCTTCCCATTTGTAGCCGCACAGTCCCCCTTCCCCAGTGAATCTACTTCTCTATCAGACTTAGACAACATTGCTCTCTCTCTCAACACTTCTTATCTCCAACAAAGCTACTTCTTCCGCCAACCCAGCACTTCTTCTGCGAATTTTACTACCTTTTATGTCCTCTGAATAGGATGTGGTACACATCATGGGGATTACTGATGAGGTCCATCAATGGACGACGCCATTTCCCTTCTTCTTGTTTTGGTTCTTCATTAAACCGCTAGATCGGCAAACCGCCACCGATTCAGGCAGTTTTCTGGTTTTTGACCGGTTTTTCTGGTTGTTGACCAATTTTTTGAGCAAGCGGTCTTTGGCACTTGACTGGACTGGACACTAGGCCTGTACCCGATTTAACTGATCAAACTAGCCGATTTAATCTGATTTTTAGAACATTGTGTATTAATTAGCTACATTATCAGTGTAATGATTCTCCTATTTATATTTTCTCTAATAAAATAATTGATTATGAGTAATTATGAGTGATTTTAAAAATTTTGGCTGACACAATTAGGATCAGAACAATATAAGGATTTAAAAAAGTGAAAATTAATTATATATTATTAAAAATTTAGAATAATAATATTTTAATTAGTAATATAGGATGAGATCCTATAAATGATATTAGAAAAAAATTAAATAGATAAAATAATGTTAAAAGGATAATTTTACCTGATAAAATTATTTTATATCAATCGGGTACTGAAATAATAAGAAATGATACACCAAAATGGTAATAACCGGTATATTGAAACATTGAGATTGACCCAATTAATGGAGATGATCATATCTTAAATAAATTTTTACTTAGAATAATCGAATGGATGTGGATATTTTTAATATTGATAGAAGGCATATTGATCCAGAAATATCAAATCCCTTACTTTCTCTCCAAATTAGTAACTTTATAAAAAGGAAAAAGACAAAGAAATTTCATTTCTTCTCAGTTCTTTTCACATAACCATATTTTTTCCTTTCCTTATTCTTCATTGCTTTCTTTCTTCTTCACTTCTTCACTTCTCCATTTTCAAAATTTTCTTTTTGGGAAAACTTCATCAAACCACTATATCTACAAAGGATACTCTTAGGTAAGCATCTAAACTACTTCAAGAACATCTTATCTACATCAAGATCAATTGAAAACCTTATTTTTCCTTGCACTTGGTTCACATGGCAGCACAAAATAGGGGCCTAAAAGAAAGTGGTTTGAGGCTTGATAAATAAAAAGAACTAGAGAAAAAACTTGGAGGAAGGTAGGAAATTATTCTAGTCTTTTACTTGATGACATTTGGCTATTTTGCTAAAATAAGTGCTTGAATTTTGTTGAGGTCATGCTTGTTGAAAATCTAAAACCAAATTTTAGAATTTGTGATGCATTAAGTTGTGATGAGATTATGTATATTAGATCCTGAATTTTATTTCAGAATTTCAGAAATTATAAGTGCTTGGATTATTATGAACTCTTGTGTATTGGAATTTTTGTGTGCTGGAATTTTGTTGTGCTGAAATTTTACAACATTAAATCTTGGATTGTATGATATAAGAGGTGCTCTAAGTGGGTATGTGCTGGAATTTTATTGTGCTGGAATTTTACAACATTAATTCTTAGTTTATATGATCTTGCTATACATAATAATCAAAGCTAGAAAAAGTGGCAGTAAGACTTGGTTAGTAGGTTCAAAAATTTAGGAGAAATTATTGTCCAAGGAATGTTGATTTATAGTAGAAATAGCTTGGAATCCATCGCAAGGAACTTGGTTCAATTGTTGGAGAATTGATAAGAATTATGGCTAACCAAGAGATATAACAGAAATTCTGATGGTATAAAATCTATCAAAAGCCCAGTAGACTTTTTCCTGAAAAACCATCACAACAATATACCAAATGTTATGAGAAATATCTCATAAAGGTTAAAGAGAGCCATTATGCATATTCAAGAGATTTTAATAGAATATTTCATAAGAGTTTAAGTAGATTTCAAGGTAAAATCTCAAAATAATATATGAAAGATAGAATTCTTAAAGAATAAATCTTATTCAATAACTACGAGAAATTTTGTACAAATGATAAAAATGCACACGAAGAAAGGAAGCTTAAGTAAAATAAACCTTATGCAATATAAATTGCTTAGTGGTAAGCTCATGGATTCACGGGTAGTAGTAGACGTGCTACGCCCTTAGACCTATATTAGGTTGTAATCGCGATGGCGTACAACATTATGAGGAAATGGATGTACTGAGAATAGCGAGGCTATTGAGATGAGATGTAGTAGATGTACTCCATCTAGTGAAATATATCAGGTTGTAACGCGATGACATTACATCGTTGACAATATGATCCAATGAAAAGTATATCAGAAGAGTCCTATGAGTTCTACCATTAAGTTTTAAAATTATCTAATAAAATTAAGTCATGAGAGATAGTGATGCTAACTAATAAGACCATTATATAAACAACCGAAAATCCATTACTATTTTGCATTAAGTTGAATATCATTGAGTAGTAGACTGATTTTTTTTCCTACTGGGAATCATTGATTCTCATTCCTACTGTATGATTTATTTTCGATAGATGGCCTTGATCGTGGTCTTTCTCGAGATGCTTGATTTGCAGTGGTGTTATGACCTGGAGTTAGGGTCACTGTACCTGGTTGCTGAATCTCATATCCATATTTACGTACTGTTTGCTCGCCTATTCACTACTACTGTTATGAGTCCTACTCTTGATCCAGTGTCCCCTTTTTTTTTTTTTCTGATTTTCCACTGTATATGACTCATCCACCACAGCCACCACAGCCTGCCGTCGATGCTGAGTCTGATCCTTCAGAGGACATATTTTCTGGTTCCTCTAATCCTTCCGGGGGTAGTGGGGACTGGCAGGGCTACCTAGCTGACATGCCTAATGGGCACTACTCTCCTTTTATCTGACTGATTATCGTGTATCCAGCTTGTTTATAGACTCAATTTGACTTAGAATCCCTCACATTATCTGACTATCATGGGCTCTTACGTCTGATTTTTGATGAGCCACTGATTGAGGGAGTTAGGTTTATCTGTTTGTAGTTGGTTGTATTTTGTTAGGCCCCAACCCAGATTAGGAGGTCATTGTGAGGACCAGGGTGGTGTTATTTATAATACATATGTAATTAAGTGTGAATGTATATAGTATAACGGTGTGACTTAACTTACTGTGGGTGTGATATGAAATGTAAATTATCGTGTGACAGACTTCTTAGGATGCGCATTACATTTCCGTTATTCCTATACGCTGATTATTATGTTGAAAAGATTGCGATTAGTAGAAAAACTAGTATAGCTGTTAGTGCAAGGCTCTTATTTACTACAACTTATGCATATATAATTCATATAGTTAAGAAATTAAAAATCTAGAAGATAAGTTGTGAGTAACGACTACTTATTGTAATGTTATGACTCGAGTATAGCACTATAGTAGGATAGGTGTTACATCATGGTATTAGAGCAGTTCATCCTATTAGAGCCTGGGGATGGTCTGACTTTCTTCTAAAGCACACTCTGAGATTTTATTGTCATGCAGTAGAGTTTTATCTGTTGAGATAAAGAGTAGATTTTTATAAGCATGACTGTCTACTTTTGAAATACTTAGTTTTGTCATACTTAGCTTTGTGTTGAGACTGATCACCTCGATGTCTTTGTTATGTGTGACAGGAACCAATGGCTTTAGGTAGGCGTTCTAGGAGTAACAATAACTGCAACAACATGCCTGAGGAGGACACATCAGCCTTTATACAAGATTTTCAGAATATGGCCTAAGCTATTAGAGAACAAGCAGTGGCTGCTAATCGGATGATGGAAATGCTGGGAAGACAGACAGAACAAGGAGATGATAATGGCAATGGCCATGAGCGGTTAATGTTCTCAGAATTTCAAAAGGCATGTCCACCTCGTTTTAGGGGAACCGTGAACCCTGATAAGGCAGAAGAATGGATGCAGACAATTGAGAAAATCTTTTTAGTGCTGAATTGCTCAAATCAATAGAAGGTAATCTTTGCTGCTTTTGTACTGGATGGTAATGTAAATTCTTGGTAGGTTGGAACACAAAGGCTCTTGGAGGGAGTTGGTACTGAGATTACTTGGGAGGTGTTTAAGGAGGCCTGTTACAAAAAATATTTTCCAATATCAGTAAAGAATGCAAAGGAGTTGGAATTCTTGAGACCCCAACAGAGAAATATGACTGTGCCTGAATACATAGCTAAATTTGAGGAGTTATGTAAGTTTTCTACCATCTATTAGCAGAACCCCAATGAGGAGTGGAAATGTGTGAAATATGAAGGGGGTCTGCAGGAGAATATCTTGATGACTGTAGGACCAATGGAAATTAGAGATTTTCCTACATTGGTGAATAAGAGCACTTTAGTGGAAGAATATGGTAAGAAGTTGACTATGTCTCGAGCAAAGCAATATGATGATAGGAGGAGGTTTGCACCGCAAGGCCCAAGATTTAAACCCGCCTTACTGCCACAAAGGGATTTTCCTTACGGGAATGGAAAAGGGAGGCAGCTGTAGAGACCATTTACTAACAAGGAATGCGCGAAATGTGGGAAGCATCATGGTGATAAACCATGTTTATTTGGACAGAATGTCTGCTATCACTGCAGAAAGCCAGGTCACATGAGTGGAGAATGTCCGACTAGAAATTTACTGCTTTTTTCCAGGCCACAACAACAGGGACGTGTTTATACTATGAATGTTGAAGAAGCTACACTATTTGAGGAACTCATTCAAGGTATATGTAGAATTAACCCAGAATCCCTAACAGTACTATATGATTCAGGAGCCACACACTCATTTATATCTTTGCAATGTGTGCATTTTTCTCAATTGCCCATATTTGATTTACCCATGATTTGGCTGTCCACACACCTACTAATAAACCTGTAAAGACAAGTCAAGTTTGTAAGAGCGTTCTTGTTCAAGTTGAGGGTAGGACATTCATAATTGATTTAGTCTGCCTGCCATTAGTTGGTCTTGATCTTATTCTTGGCATGGACTGGTTCTCTGCCAACCATGTGATGTTAAGATGCTATGATAAGATAGTAGTATTTTCATTAGATATCCTCTCTGAACAAAAGGTCTCCATGTGTTTTTACCTAAATCCCTTAGAATTAGGACGTGGAAAGACTAGTAGACAGGCGTACGTATTCTTGTTGACTAGCGTAGCAGAGGGTGAGTAGGAATTAGAAGAGATTCTGGTAGTCCGAGATATTTCCAGAAGATATACCAGAATTTCCCCCACGGAGGGAGATAGAGTTCTCTATTGACTTGGTACCAGGAATGGGTTTGATCTCAATAGCTCCTTATCAAATGCCTCCTTTGGAATTAGTATAATTGAAGAAGCAGATTGAAGAGCTGTTAAGTAAACATTTTATTCGATCCAGTGCGTCACCATGGGGAGCTCCTGTACTCTTAGTAAAGAAGAATGATGGAGGTATGAGGCTATGCGTTGACTATAGACAACTAAATAAGGTGATGATCAAGAATAAATATCCTCTCCCAATGATTGATGATCTCATGGATTAACTGAGGGGAATGACAGTATTCTCCAAAATCAATTTGAGATCAGGATATCACCAAATTTGAGTTCGGGAAGTAGATATTCCAAAGATTGCTTTTAGAACACGATATGGGCATTATGAATATACAGTGGTGTCCTTTGGATTAACAAATGCCCCAGTGATTTTCATGGACTACATGAATCGGATCTTCCAACCTTATCTCAATAAGTTTGTGGTTGGCTTTATAGATGATATTCTCATTTATTTGAAAACTGAGGAAGAACATGAGATGCACCTCCAAATAATGCTATAGATTCTACGAGAGCGGAAACTGTACACCAAGTTGTCAAAATGTGAGTTTAGGATGTAGGAAGTAAAATTTCTTGGTCATGTCATACCACAGGGAGGAATCGTAGTTGATCCAACAAAGATTGAAGCAGTTTTGAAGTGGGAAAGACTAACCACTATTATAGAAATTCGAAGTTTCTTAGGATTAGCTAGGTATTAAAGAAGCTTTATCAAAGGATTTTCCCAGATATCTTTGCCTTTGACAAAGCTAACACGCAAAAATTCACCGTTGACTTGGACAACGAAGTGTGAGAAGAGTTTTCAAGAACTCAAGCAGAGATTGACAACAGCACCAGTGTTGGTCTTACCAAATCCACATGGTCCATTTGAGGTCTACTGTGAGGCGTTAGGAAAAAGGTTTAAGGTGTGTTTTGATGCAGAAAAGAAATGTGGTGGCCTATGCTTCAAGGTGGCTGAAGTTGCATGAGATGAACTTCCTTACTCATGATCTTGAATTGGCAGCAGTAGTATTCACTTTGAAAATTTGGAGACACCATCTCTATGGAGTAAAGTTTGAAGTCTTTTCTGATCACAAGAGTCTCAAATATCTTTTTGATCAGAAATACTTGAACATGAGACAATGTAGGTGGATGGAAATTTTGAAGGATTACGATTTTGATTTGAGCTGCCATCCAGGAAAGGCAAATGTGGTAGCAGATGCTCTCAGCAGAAAGACCTTTCTTGGATGATGATTAAGGAGATAGAGTTAGAAGAGACTTTTTGAAATCATAAGTTAGGAGTACAAAGAGGCCTAAAAGTGTCTATTTGGGCCAAATTCACAAGTGACATCAAGAAGGAGATTTCACGAGCTCAGTAAGAAGATTAAGAATTTCAGAAAACCATGGCCTCAGTTCAATTTGGGAAAGAAAATGGATTTGCCCGATGTGACATCCTCCCAAGTACAACGTCATCCTTAAGTTATGACATTAGACCCGAGAGTTGTTACTTATAAATTAGCGGACCTTTCTTAAATATCTATAGCCATTTTGATTGATTCACGAGATAACTAGGTCATAATTCTACTGAAATATATAGCAATGAAACCAAAATATTTATTTAATACAAAGTTCAGCATATAAAAGAAGCTCTTTTATGACCTTTAACACACCTTTGTCCTCTAACATATTTACACACATATCCATTCTACTAAATATAACCTAATAAAAGCATTAACTGCTATGCTATTGCACTTCCGAGTTCTTTTGCATAGCAGTCTCTCGATTTTCTGTATCAACCTGGAGACAACACAGGAACACAAAAATATAGGGGTGAGAATTATACAATTCTCAGTAGGGTAACTCCCCTAAATATACAATCATAATGTCATCATCATCGCCCCAACTACTTCGGTTTATTAAGAAAAAGTGATCAAGCATTACATAATAACGGTTCATTTTTAAAGTTCCAAATCATATTTTCGAAGTGGGTTGCTTTTAAGAATCAATCACTTTGTACACATTTATCATAAGCTCATAATCATAGTAAATAATGTCAATCAAAATGATTTGATATGATACAAATATGTATATACCAAATGTAGGGAAATCATCTTTAATTGCCCTTGATAAATCGAAGAGGATCTCATCTTTCTCTATTTGCCCTCGACAAGTCGAAAGGATCTCATCTCTTTCTAATTGCCCTCGACAAGTCGAAAGGATCTTATGTTTCTTTATTTGCCCTTGACAAGTCAAAGAGGATCTTATATTTTTTTTATTTGCCCTTGATAAGTCATAGAGGATCTCATGTTTCTTATTTGCCTTTGACAAGTCAAAAGAGGATCTCATTTTTACTTATGGCTATAGAATTTAATTTAATATATCATTCACTTTCTTTTCCAATGCATGTATAAAACACATATAGGCATTCATTCACATTGTGATTTCAATCATGCCTCATAAACCAATATTTACTTGCTCTAGTATGCATTTATACATCACAAGTTATATGGCCAAATATTTAACATCAAGTATTCATGTCATACTAGAACCAAACTATCATTACATTATCAATTCAAGTCTTTAGTTCATTTCCAGCAATTAAGCAGATTTCACACCATTGTAGCACAAATTTATTTGCACACCAAACAATCAATTCAGAGGCTATAAAAATTATCCAAGACACCTCAATGTATCACCAAGGTTTTATAAAAATTTCAGAGTTAAAAGAGTTCTCTAACTATGCTAACAAAATTAGACAAATTTGGTAGTCAGAAACCACTCAACCCTAGCAATTGAACCCAGAAAATTTGAAATAAAAATCCTGGTAAAACCTAAATATGTCTCTAATACCCTGTAAAAATTTCAAGTGATAATTCCATCATTTGATATGGTAAAAAACTTAGCGAAATTTATAGCTTCTGTTCCAGCACTTCAGGCAGCATATGCTTAATTTCGGTTCTTGATTTTTTTAAAGTAGTTTGACTTAAAATCAGAACCTAAGAAAATTCTTGGGACTAGCCCAAGATGTTAACTCCAACATATATTTTTTCTAGATCACGAAAATGCCCACGACAAGCCCAGAAAATTCGTGATCACACATTGCTTGTAAGAAAATTGAAAATCCAGTAGCATGGTTCAAAATCTCTTTCCATAAAAATGGATTTTCACAACATCAAACCAGTCCACCAAAATTAATATATCACCATCAATATATTATCAACTAATTCAGCTCAAAAATGTTTAGTTAAATTAGTAAAAGATATCACAAAATAGTGTTGACTTAAAATGGATTTAGAATGCCCTACTTTGAAAGCTTTAAAGCTTTATAACTCCAAAGGTTATTCTAATTGATTTCCCTTCACTTCAAGGCCACCAATTCAACATCAAATACTTCCTTAGGAAGTGAAGAATAATCTCTCAAGGTGGAAACATGTGACAGATTCAAATTCTAATCGGTTAGTTTGGTAGATATTGAGGAGTGGAACAAGTTTAGTGAAGGAAGATTGAGCTTTTGGTGACTTTGGGCTAGTCCTTTGGAGGTTGAACCCTTGTTCATGGCTGTTTGAGAGGATGAAGAATGGAGTTTGTGTGCTGCATATATGGCCGAGAATTGAAGCTTCAATGACAAGCTTGGTTAAGTATATCATGTAATAAATGCATGACTATCATATATTATAATTAGACAATATCAAATCTAATAAAGTAAAATGAATGGTTATAATCCAATCTTGTAATTCAAGGTTGAATCTTATCCATTCATTTGATTTAAAGAGATAACCTCATTCATATTGTAAAGATCAAATTAGTTTTCGGTGTTAGAATTCGCACACCGAAATTTCACCGAACGGGTTAAACAGTGTACCCGGGTAATCAAACATTGCTCAAAAATTAATTCCAAGCCTAAAATTCTCATTCATTACCTTTTCTAATCTCAATTATCTAATTTCTCAGTTTTGGATATCTCCAAGTCTCGATTCTAGGGCTTCGGCTATCTCAACGGACCGGTGGGGCCCGCAGATTATTATTCACACTTTTTTTTTATAAATCTGTTGAACCATCCCCATCATTGTTAAAACTGTCAGATTTTTGAAATTACGATTAGTAAAGCCTAAATTAATTTTTAGGGTGTTACACCCAAGATGAAGATGGGATATGGAGATATCAAGATCGGATCTGTGTATTGAGAATAGGAAATCTTCGTCATGATATTCTAGAAGAGGCTCACCAAGGTAAGTTCTTTGTGCACCCAGGAGTCACAAAAATGTATAGAGATCTTAAGAAGATGTTTTGGTGGCAAAAAATGAAGGTTGATGTAGCAGAAATAGTATTGTAACACCCTAAAAATTATTTAAAAATTAATTTAGACTTTACTAATTGTAATTTCAAAAATTTGACAGTTTTAACAATGTTGAGAATGGTTCAACGGATTTGTAAAAAATAAAAAATTGAATAGTGATTTGTGGGCCCCGCGTGTCCGCCGGGATAGCTGAAACCTTATAATTGGGACCCGGAGGTGTGCAAAAGTGAGAAAAGAGAGGATTAAGGTTAGAAATGAAGTTTTATACTTAGAATTAAATTTTGGGTAATATCTAATTACCCGGATACGGTATTTAACCTATTCAGTAAAATTTCGGTGTGTGATTTCTAACACTGAAAGATGATTTAATCTCTATAAAAGGATAATGTCCTTTTGAGGCTAAATGTAAGGCTAAAATTTAATCTTTATAATAAGGTTAAATCCTAGCCATTCCTTTTGTTTAGAAAAGAAAGAAAAATCAATCTTTACCCAAATTATTATACAACCTTATCCAAGAAACATTTAAAAACTAACTTGCTTATCTTTGAAGCCATCATTCTCGGCCATGCTTGCTGATCACACAGCCTCCATACCTTCAAGTCTTGATTTTAAACCTCCATTTTCATAGCCAAATCTTGTTAAAACCACAAACTTCCTTCACAAAACTTGTTCTGCTCATCACAATCTACAAAATTAACTGATTGAAATCTTAATTTTCCATCAATCCTCACTTTGATATTTCATTCTCCACTGCCTAAGGAAGTCTTTGGGCTTGAATTAGTGGCCTTGAAGTGTAGGGAAATCAATTGGAACAACCTTTGGATTTATAAAGCTTTAAAGCTTTCAAAGTAGGGCTCTTGAACCTTTTATTTTCAAATCTATTTTCTGAAGTCTGATTTCTGATTTGATTGGTATTTTCTAGTTGTATTGGGTGATTACATATATATATATATATATATATATATATATATATATTGATTTATTTGCATAGGTGCGTAGTTTGATGTTGTGGAAAAATCAATTTTGTCAAAAAGATGTTGAGTGATACTTGCTGGATTTTCGATTTTCATACAGGCAGTGTGTGATCCCGAATTTCCTGGGCTTGTTGTAGGAATTTTCATGAGCTAAAAAAATATATGTTGGAACTAACATCTTGGGCTAGTCCATGAATTTTCTTGGGTTCAGATTTTGAGTATAACTGCCTTAAAAAAATCAAGAACCGAAATTAAGCATATTCTGCCTGAAGTGTTGGAACAAAAGCTGTAAATTTTGCTGATTTTGTTACCATATCAAATGATGGAATTATCACTTGAAGTTTTTACAGGGTATTAGACGCATGTTGAGGTTTGATCAGGATTTTTATTTCAAATTTTCTAGGTTCAATTGCTAGGGTTAAAAATTATGAATTTTGGTTCTTAAGCTGAGGTTGAGTGGTTTCTGACTACCAAATTTGTCTAATTTTGTTAACATAGTTAGAGAACTCATTTTGCTCTGAAATTTTCAAAGCACCTTGGGAATACATTGAAGTGTCTTGAATAATTTTTATAGCCTCTGAATTGATTGTTTGATATGCAAATAAATTTGTGCTGCAATGATGTGAAATTTGCCCAATTGCTGGAAATGAACCAAAGACTTGAATTGATAATGTAATGACAGTTTGGTTCTGGTATGACATGAATACTTGATGTTAAATATTTAGCCATGTGACTTGTGATGTATAAATGCATACTAGAGGAAGTAAAGATTGATTTATGAGGCATGATTGAAATCACAATGTGAATGAATGCCTATATGTGTTTTCTATATACATTGGAGAAAAAAAAGTGAATGATATGTTGAATTAAGTTCTGTAGCCATAAGTAAAAATGAGATCCTCTTTGACTTGTTAAGGAAAAATAAGAAAGCAAGAGATCCTTTATGACTTGTCAAGGGAAAATAAAGAAACATGAGATCCTTTTGACTTGTCAAGGGCAAATAGAGATAAATGAGATCTTTTCGACTTGGCAAGGGAAACTAAAGATAAATGAGATCCTCTTCGATTTATCAAGCACAATTAAAGATAATTTCCCTACATTTGGTATATACATATTTGTATCATATCAAATCATTTTGATTGACGTTATTTACTATGATTATGAGCTTATGATAAATGTGTACAAAGTGATTGAGTTTTAAAAACAACCCACTTCGGAAATATGATTTGGAACTTTAAAAATGAACCGTTATTATGTAATGCTTGATCACTTTTTTTTTAATAAACCGAAGTGGCTGGGACAATGACGATGACATTATGATTATGT
The DNA here is from genome assembly GCA_031216125.1 of Dalbergia cochinchinensis. Taxonomy (NCBI): domain Eukaryota; kingdom Viridiplantae; phylum Streptophyta; class Magnoliopsida; order Fabales; family Fabaceae; genus Dalbergia; species Dalbergia cochinchinensis. The sequence goes on from CM062371.1 coordinate 31,893,616, forward strand.
ATTAGGGGAGTTGCCATACTGAGAATTGTATAATTCTCACCCTTATTTTGTGTGTTTCCGTGTCGTCTCTAGGTTGATCCAAAGAACGGTGAAGACACTACAAGAAAAACTATACTGAAGTTGCAATAGTTTAGTAGTTGATGTATTTATTTTACCGTAACTTTATTATGGTTATATATATGTAAATGTAATAGAGAATAGATGTGTTAAGCTCATAAAAGAGCTTCCCTTGTGTACTTAACTTTGTATTAAATAAATGTTTTGGTTTCCTTGCTATATATATTTCAATAGAATTACGACATAGTTATCTCGCAAATCAATCAAACTGGCTATAGATATTTAAGAAAGGTCTGCTAATTTATAAGTAACAACTCTCGAGTCTTATGTTATGACTTAAGGATGACGTTGTACTTGGGAGGGTGTTACAAGTATCCAACTGTTTGACTTGCTAGAAGATGAAGATTGAGCATAAGAAGCCACGAGGTACACTATAACCCCTTGAAGTTCCAGGATGGAAATAGGGAAGCATTTCCATGGACTTTGTAATGGGATTACCTAAAACACCGTTGGAATATGATGCTATCTGGGTTATAGTGGATAGACTAACTAAGTCTGCACATTTTCTACCTATCAGAGTCTCGTATTCTTTGGAGAAATTGGCTAAACTCTATATAGAGGAAATTGTGAGGCTCCATGGTGTTCCTTCAACTATATTCTCAGATTGGGATATGCGATTCACTTCAAGATTTTGGGGAGCTTTTCAGAAAGCTTTCGGAAGCAAACTTTGTCTAAGCACAACTTATCATCCCCAGACTGATGGACAAACTGAAAGTATTATTCAAACACTAGAAGATATGTTGAGAGCATGTGTACTAGAACATTGTGGGAGTTAGGACAGCTGTCTACCACTAAGAGAATTTTCTTACAACAACAGCTACCACGCAAGTATCAGAATGGCTCTTTATGAAGCTTTGTATGGAAGGAAGTGTCAATCACTTCTTTGTTGGTATTAATCAGGCTAGACTAGCCTTTTGGGACCAGACCTCATCCAACAGACTACCGAACAAATTAAGAGGATCCGAAGTGAAATTTTGACTACTCAGAGTTGACAGAAAAGCTATGCTAATAAGAAGAGGAGACCGTTAGAATTTCTAGAGGGAGATAACGTATTTTTGAAAGTTACCCCTACGGCTGGAATAGATAGAGCCATTAAAGTCAAGAAGCTAAGTCCTTGCTTTATAAGTCCATTTCAAATCCTAAGTCCGACTGGAACTTGAATCACTACAACTGAGAGATGACTTAACTTTCGAGTTACCACCGGCACAAATAATAGATAGAAATGTGAAACAACTTCGAGGGAAATCTATCTCTCTTGTCAAGTTTGCGTAGGGAGAAAAAGGATCCAAAGAGTATACGTGGGAGTTAGAGTCTAATATGCGAGAAGACTATCCTGCACTTTTCACAGGTACTAAATTTTGAGGGCAAATTTTTTTCTAAAAGGGGTAGAATATAACGACTCTCCTATTTGTATTTTCCCTAATAAAATAATTAATTGTGAGTAACCAGTAGTGATTTTAAAAATTTTGGCCGACACATTTTGGATCGGAACAATATAAGGATTCTAAAAAAAATGAAAATTAATTAAATATTATTAAAAATTTAGAATAATAATTTTTTAATCAGTAATATAGGATAAGATCTTATAAATGATATTGGAAAAAATTAAATAGATAGGATAATGTTAAAAGGATAATTTTACTCGGCAAAGTTATTTTTATGTCAATTGGGTACTGAAATAATAAGAAACGATATAACAAAATGGTAATAACCCGTATACCGAAACATCGAGATTGGCTCAATTAATGGACATTATCATATCTTAAATAAATTTTTACTCAGAATAATCAAATAAATATAGGTATTTCTAATACTGATAGAAGACATATTGATCCAGAAATATCAATTCCCTTACTTTCTCTCCAAGTTAGTAACTTTATAAAAAGGAAAAAGGCAAAGAAAATTCATTTCTTCTCGGTTCTTTTCACAGAACCATGTTTTTTCCTTTCCTTCTTCTTCGTTGCTTTCTTTCTTCTTCACTTCTCCATTTTCAAAATTTTCTCTTTGGGAAAACTCCATCAAACCACCATATCTACAAAAGATACTCTTAGGTAAGCATCTAAACTACTTCAAGAACATCTTCTCTACATCAAGATCAATTGAAAACCTTATTTTTCCTTGTACTTGGTTCACATGGCAGCACAAAATAGGGGCTGAAATGAAAGGGGTTTGAGGCTTGATAAATAAAAAGAACTAGAGAAAAAACTTGGAGGAAGGTAGGAAATTATTCTAGTCTTTTATTTCATGATATTTAGCTATTTTGCTAAGATAAGTGCTTGAACTTTGTTGAGGTCATGCTTGTTGAAAATCTGAAACCAAATTTTAGAATTTGTGATGGATTAAGTTGTGATGAGATTATGTATATTGGAACCTGAATTTTATTTCAGAATTTTGAAAATTATAAGTGCTTGGATTATTATGAACTCTTGTGTATTGGAATTTTTGTGTGCTGGAATTTTATTGTGCTAGAATTTCATGGCATTAAATCTTGGATTATATGACATAAAAGGTGTTCTAAGTGGGTATGTGCTGGAGTTTTACAACATTAATTCTTAGTTTGTATGATATTGCTATACATAATAATCAAAGCTAGAAAAGTGGTAGCAAGACTTGGCTTGGATCTTTCAAAATTTAGGAGAAATTATTGTCCAAGGAATGTTGATTCATAGAAGAAATAGCTTGGAATCCATTGCAGGGAACTTGGTTCAATTGTTGGAGAATTGATCAGAATTATGGCTAACTAAGAGATGTAACAAAAATTTTGATGGTATAAAATCTATTAAAAACATAGAAGACTTTGCAGAAAAACCATCACAACAATATACCAAATGTTATGAGAAATATCTCATAAAGGTTAAAGAGAGCCATTATGCATATTCAAGAGATTTTAATAGAATATTTCATAAGAGTTTAAGTAGATTTCAAGCAAAAATCTCAAAATAACATATGAAAGATAGAATTCTTAAAGAATAAATCTTATTCAATAACTATGAGAAATTTTGTACAAATGATAAAAATGCACACGAAGAAAGGAAGCTTAAGTAAAATAAACCTTATGCAATATAAATTGCTTAGTGGTAAGCTCATGGATTCACGGGTAGTAGTAGACGTGCTATGCCTGTAACGCCCCAATTTTTACTGTAATTTTTACTGTCATTAGAAATTACTCAATTACTGAATTACCGTAGGTAATTATTACATAAGATTTGAGGCCGAACAATCCTCAATAAAGGAATATAACATTAGAAGAGAGGTTAGGAACGATTCATGCGAGAGTCGCAAATCCCGAATTTCTGTACGTATAAAATGACCAAAATGTCCGTGAAGTTATTTTACTCAGAAAATGAGGATTGTGGGCCCCACATATTCTCAAGGGGATGTTTTGAGAATAATAAGGGATTGTTTGTGTTATGTGTGTTAATAGAGCAGAAGAATCTCAATTTTGAGTTCCGACGCACGAAAAGACCAAAACGCCTAGGTGTTTTAACTCCGATGTGCGTGCCGACTGAGCCCGAACCTCACTAAAATGTTTTAAAATGTGTTTTTAAGCCATGATTAACCATTGGTTAAGCTCGGGTGGCCTTGGGCAGTTTTTAAGTGAAAGTACGATTTTGCCCTGCTTTTGGGCGCTTTGCGAATTTCGGATTTTCGATTCATATACCGAAACCTAAGCAATATTAGGCTCAAATTAAAGCTTATTAAATTCTAAATATTAATCTAGATTCAAAGTTATGTATTTAGATTGATTAGAACCCAAAATTGCTCAAAAACACCCAAATTGCTTACTAATTCACTTAAGCCCTTAACCGTAAATTCTCTAAATTACATGAATACCTTGCCTACATCTAAATAATGCATGGAACACACAAATTTCACTTCTTTGGGCTGTAATGCACGAAATTATTGATGCCATTATGCAGCTGAATTATTTCCAAAAGTTGCACTAAAACAAAATGCCAAAATGTCACCATAAGAGACATAATTCCTTAATTTCATACAACTTTGTCTAAAATGATTTTTCCTCCATTATTACTCCTGAAAAATTCTGACAACTACCTCCTCATTTTGGCCAATTAGAAGCCTCAAAATCTTCTATAAATAGGCTTGCTTGAGTGGTCTTGGAATGCTTGGTTCATAACTAGTTTTTAGGAGCACCAAAAACTTTCTTTCTTCCTCCTCTTTGGCTGAATTCTTTCTTCAATTTTTCAAAGAGATTTTGTGTCATTTCACTTCAAGAAATCAAGTTCTCTTCCTCTTCTTCAACTCAGATTAGGTAGGGAGTAGTTTCTAAATTTATTTCTATGCTTTGAGGAGTTGTGTTTTTAGCTCAAAATGATGAAATTATGAACTTGCCTTAGCTTTTCATTTTGGTTTTCCTCTTCAATTTTTCTTTAACCAATTCAACCATATGGCCTAGGTGGAACTAAGATGATGGCTTGATGATGAGGACCTTGAGGGTGGGTTGTAAATCCATCACAAGTTAGGCCTCTAAAGCTTGAAAATTCCACTTGATGCAAAACCTTAAAGAATAATGCTTTATGATGCTAAAACAAAGATTTTTAGTTTAGAACTTGAAAGATGTATTTTTTTTTCCTTTTATGTTTTATTTCTTGTTAAGATATGTATTGGGTTGAATTTATAATTCTTTTAAAGTCTTGAAGGAGCTCTAGTAAAGAAACAAAATGAATTTGCATCCATGATTAAGTTTATGCTTTGCATAACCATGTTTACCTTCTATGTCATCACTAAATTTTCAAGAATGAATAAATGAACTTGCATTTCTCATGTTTAAATTCCAAGCTTGTATTTCATGTTTATGTTTCAAGTCATCACTTAATCTTTCAAGATAATTAAGAGGTTGCATCTCATATTTAATTTATGCTCTCACTATATTTTATAATGGCTAAAAGAATCAACGCATGACATGTTTATTTTATGCCATCACCTAAAGATCCTAGAGCTTAAAGACTTGCCCATGTATCACAAGCAAAGAAATATGATTATTGGAGTTAAAGAATTTATTCTTTAAAAAGTCTTGAGATTGGAGCTTAAAAAGATGTAATAATAATTCTCTTCTCCCTCTATTGGTCCTGTGCGGACTACCGCCGCTCCGGTTTCTTAATATTCTCTTCTCCTCTCTCTGGTCTGTGCGGACTACCGCTCCGGTTTCTTAATATTCTCTTCTCCCTCTACTGGTCCTGTGCGGATTACCGCCGCTCCAGTTTCTTGTATCATGTTTATATTTCAAGTTCTTGCGTCATGTTTAATTTTCAAGTCATCACCTTAAATCTTAAAGATAAAGAAATGGAATTGCATATCATGTTTATAATTCCAAGCTATCACCTTATAAAGATAAGATTAAAATAAGGTTGCATAGCATGTTTATAATTCTAAGATGTCACCTAAATCTCTAAAGTTCAAGACTTACTCCTTTTATCTTAAGTGAGAATTTTAATTGTGAAGATCCTCCCAAATTTGACAAAAGAACTAGTTTCTAAATGAGTTTTAAGGCTTTGCAAGGATTTTACGGGGAACTAGTATTTTATATGCACTTAAAATATGATTCTATGTAATTGCATGGGGTTCATGATTCGGCCACTGATTTGAGTTTAGTATCAATGTGTGATAATGATTTGATATGATTGAAGTTGTGATAATTATGGTTTATTGTTAAGAGAATGATTGATAATTGGTTTAGTAACTAATTAGTTCTATAATTGATAATTCTATGTAAGGATTGGATGCTTATTAAGTACTTGATATCATTGAATGATTTCCTGACTTGCATGTTATAGTTGCTGTTGCAAATAATAAGAATGCTTATACATGAAATGTTCTTATGTAAAATTCACCTTTGTTGCTAGAAGAAAGTGTATCATTGTAAAAGTGTAATTTGGAAAGGTTCGCTAAGGAAAGACTTGGTATTTAAGCGTGTCCATTGTGACCCACCTCTCTTTCTGGGAATCTCCCATATGCATGATTACAGATTGATATATATTATTCTAGCTTAAGACTATAAATGAGAAAATGTTATGATGTTTATGAATTGTATTATGATATAACATGCAAAGATTTAATGGTGACTTAAACTTATAAGAAAATGATCCTTTGGAACCATCGGACTATAGGTGGTGAAAAGGTGATTTTAGCCCCTAACCCGTTCTCTCAAAAGGGTAGAGTCGGGACTTTAGCTTATCAAAAGGGATAAGTATATGCTAGTGACGACTAGTAAAGTATGAGCTCATAACCTAAATTACTCCCAAAAGGGTGGAGTATAGGGTGGCCCAAGGAAAATAATGATGATGATAAGATTTTAAGTCACCTAAGGCACTAAAGAAATGAAATATGTGCACTTTGTGTCCATGTGTAGCTAATATTATATGACGTTCTTTTATGCATGTTATTTTGATAATGATGATGAGGAATATGATGTAATGATAAAGGAAAAGTTCATTGTAAATATGACATGTTAAGAATAAGATGCATTATAAGACGATGATTAAAAATTGACGAACCTCGGTTAAGTATTTGTCCGAACTTAAAATGAATCTTTGCATGCTCACTATTTTAGAATAATCCCGAGGTTTCTGGGGACTTTGATGATGACACTGTAGAAGGAGGTACCTTACTGAGAATTCTTTAGCAAGATTCTCACTCCTTTTCTTTATTTCCGTCATTGTCTCCAGATTCAAATGGCGACATTCGTCCTGCTCGTTGATACCCCTACTTGGGAATTCCACTATGATCCTGCATCGCTCGTATCATTTTGAAGGGAGTCTTGTGCATTCGTGTTTTTATTTACATAGGTCGTCCATTTGCAAATCCTGTCCCTAGTTATCGATTTTCTCCTACTTCTCCCTATGGCGATGAAATGGTTTTCGAACATGCACGCCCACTTGATGAAAGGATGTTACATTCTTATCCCGGTTGATCTGCAGTCCATGGATTTCAGTATGTTCCCGAGACGAGATATTCTCAAACTGATCCTTGAGAGGACACTCCTACTCATGTATATTCTGAGAGCTCGCTCCTACTCCCACACGTGTAAGAGAGGGTAGTGAGGAAACAATTGTTCAGCCGAGGTTAGCGAGAAGGCCGTCCATGCGACCCCAGCCTGGTGCATCTCGTGTGTCCCTCCCGAGGAGCTCATCGATGGATCGGATTTATTCCCCCATTTTCAGGACAGTGGCCATAGAAGGTTCTTAGTAGACTTATGTGTGATCATGCACCCTAGTTTTAGGATAACCTTCCCGGCTTATGGAGTTATCTAGTTTAGGGGCATGAATTTCCTTAAGTATATTTTCTTTTATGGGTTTGCATAAGATAATGATGTATGAACATAACCCACCCTTTGAGTGAGGTTATTGTATGTAAATATATGCTATAATGTGCTTATGGATGTTATATGATGGAGCCTAAGTGATATGATGTGATATATTCTTAAACGTCTTATTATACTCCGCTTACTCGTTCACGTTGTACTCGGCTCACGTTTTCAATTATGTGTTTAACTCCGATGTGCGTGCCGACTGAGCCCGAACCTCACTAAAATGTTTTAAAATGTGTTTTTAAGCCATGATTAACCATTGGTTAAGCTCGGGTGGCCTTGGGCAGTTTTTAAGTGAAAGTACGATTTTGCCCCCGTTTTTGGGCAGTTTTGCGAATTTCGGGATTTTCGATTCATATACCGAAACCTAAGCAATATTAGGCTCAAATTAAAGCTTATTAAATTCTAAATATTAATCTAGATTCAAAATTATGTATTTAGATTGATTAGAACCCAAAATTGCTCAAAAACACCCAAATTGCTTACTAATTCACTTAAGCCCTTAACCGTAAATTCTCTAAATTACATGAATACCTTGCCTACACCTAAATAATGCATGGAACACACAAATTTCACTTCTTTGGGCTGTAATGCACGAAATTATTGATGCCATTATGCAGCTGAATTATTTCCAAAAGTTGCACTAAAACAAAATGCCAAAATGTCACCATAAGAGACATAATTCCTTAATTTCATACAACTTTGTCTAAAATGATTTTTCCTCCATTATTACTCCTGAAAAATTCTGACAACTACCTCCTCATTTTGGCCAATTAGAAGCCTCAAAATCTTCTATAAATAGGCTTGCTTGAGTGGTCTTGGAATGCTTGGTTCATAACTAGTTTTTAGGAGCAACAAAAACTTTCTTTCTTCCTCCTCTTTGGCTGAATTCTTTCTTCAATTTTTCAAAGAGATTTTGTGTCATTTCACTTCAAGAAATCAAGTTCTCTTCCTCTTCTTCAACTCAGATTAGGTAGGAGTAGTTTCTAAATTTATTTCTATGCTTTGAGGAGTTGTGTTTTTAGCTCAAAATGATGAAATTATGAACTTGCCTTAGCTTTTCATTTTGGTTTTCCTCTTCAATTTTTCTTTAACCAATTCAACCATATGGCCTAGGTGGAACTAAGATGATGGCTTGATGATGAGGACCTTGAGGGTGGGTTGTAAATCCATCACAAGTTAGGCCTCTAAAGCTTGAAAATTCCACTTGATGCAAAACCTTAAAGAATAATGCTTTATGATGCTAAAACAAAGATTTTTAGTTTAGAACTTGAAAGATGTATTTTTTCCTTTTATGTTTTATTTCTTGTTAAGATATGTATTGGGTTGAATTTATAATTCTTTTAAAGTCTTGAAGGAGCTCTAGTAAAGAAACAAAATGAATTTGCATCCATGATTAAGTTTATGCTTTGCATAACCATGTTTACCTTCTATGTCATCACTAAATTTTCAAGAATGAATAAAGGAACTTGCATTTCTCATGTTTAAATTCCAAGCTTGTATTTCATGTTTATGTTTCAAGTCATCACTTAATCTTTCAAGATAATTAAGAGGTTGCATCTCATATTTAATTTATGCTCTCACTATATTTTATAATGGCTAAAAGAATCAACGCATGACATGTTTATTTTATGCCATCACCTAAAGATCCTAGAGCTTAAAGACTTGCCCATGTATCACAAGCAAAGAAATATGATTATTGGAGTTAAAGAATTTATTCTTTAAAAAGTCTTGAGATTGGAGCTTAAAAAGATGTAATAATAATTCTCTTCTCCCTCTACTGGCCCTGTGCGGACTACCGCCGCTCGAGTTTCTTGATAATCTCTTCTCCCTCTCTGGTCTGTGCGGACTACCGCGCTCCGGTTTCTTAATATTCTCTTCTCCTCTATGGTCTGTGCGGATTACGCCCGCTCCGATTTCTTGTATCATGTTTATATTTCAAGTTCTTGCATCATGTTTAATTTTCAAGTCATCACCTTAAATCTTAAAGATAAAGAAATGGAATTGCATATCATGTTTATAATTCCAAGCTATCACCTTATAAAGATAAGATTAAAATAAGGTTGCATAGCATGTTTATAATTCTAAGATGTCACCTAAATCTCTAAAGCTCAAGACTTACTCCTTTTATCTTAAGTGAGAATTTTAATTGTGAAGATCCTCCCAAATTTGACAAAAGAACTAGTATTTTATATGCACTTAAAATATGATTCTATGTAATTGCATGAGGTTCATGATTCGGCGACTGATATGAGTTTAGTATCAATGTGTGATAATGATTTGATATGATTGAAGTTGTGATAATTATGGTTTATTGTTAAGAGAATGATTCATAATTGGTTTAGTAACTAATTAGTTCTATAATTGATAATTCTATGTAAGGATTGGATGCTTATTAAGTACTTGATATCATTGAATGATTTCCTGACTTGCATGTTATAGTTGCTGTTGCAAATAATAAGAATGCTTATACATGAAATGTTCTTATGTAAAATTCACCTTTGTTGCTAGAAGAAAGTGTATCATTGTAAAAGTGTAATTTGGAAAGGTTCTGGCTAAGGAAAGACTATGTGTTTAAAAAAAAAAAGGCTCTTAATTTCACTAAGTATTTTCAAATTATGAAGAAAGAACCAAAGCAAGGAGTAAAGTCTAGTCATTAATCAGATTCAACCTAGGTGTATCTGGTTAATTACTAGGGTGTTACATTTTGGTATCGTGAGCGATTCGATTCTCATGGAGCCTGAGGATTGGACTAGCTATGCTTCTAAAGCATAATACGTTAGTGACGTCATGTGTAGATGTTTATCATTAGGATGAGCTTGGGGAGTAGAAATACATGACTACTGTATGTTGAAAGTGCCATGGTAACTTGCTCACTTTGCATGGAATATTGGGCCTGATCACCTCAGTGTTCTTTGTTTGTGTGTATAGGGACCAATGGCACGTCGACAACGGACTAGGAGCGCTGACACAAAATAATCACGACAACGAGACAGTCAAGCACTCCGCGACGTAGCAAGGACCATGAGAATGATGATGGAGCGAATGGATCAGGATCGTCAAGCCAATATGAATCAGCGACATGAGATTCTGAACATGCCTGTTTGGGGAGTTTCGTAAGGCAAACCCACCGGTTTTCAAGGGGACATCAATCCAAATATTGCGGATGAATGGATTCGAATATTGAGAAGGTCTTTGCTTTGTAGTCCCATGCTCGGAGGAGCAAAAGGTCACCTTTGCTACTCATATGCTTGAGGGTGATGCCGGTTTACGGTGGACGGTGTTCAAGACTCGGGAGACGACCGATGTGGACATTGATTGGGAACTATTCAAGGTCCATTTTACGAAAAGTACTTTCCAGAGTCGTTTAGAAATGCCAAGGACATTGAATTCATGCAACTTGTCCAGGGAATATGAATGTGGCCCGATTACCTTTGCAGATTTGAAGAACTCATTAAGTTCTCAAGAATGTACCAAGGAAATCTGATGAGTCCGGAAATGCATTAAATACGAGTCGTGGTTGAAGGCGGAACTTAATGTGGCACTTGCACATTTGGAGATTAGGGGTTTCTCTACCCTAGTTAACAAATGTCGGATTATTGAAGAAGGTCAGAGAAAACTAAACACCCCAAAGTCAGATAATATTACCAAAAAGTTGACACCTCAAGGTCAGGGTTCAAGAGGCGAATCGACCTCCATTTCCCCCTCAATCAAGACCACAAGGGACACAAAGAAATTTTCAACAAGGAAGGCCAAACAACAACAATCGCTATAATAACAACCGCTACAACAATAACCCCAGTAACAATCACAACAACAACAATAACAACAATAAAGGGAAAGCACCACAAAGAAGTCCAAAGAAGATACCTCCACGGCTCGCGCCATCCATGGAATGTCCCAAGTGCGGCAAGAATCATGGGAGCATGCCATGTCGAGCGGAACAAGCGTGTGCTATCGGTGTGGAAAACCAGGTCATTACTCCCGAGAATGCACTGAAAGGAACCCGCCAACCCCCAATCCCAAGCCACAATACCAGGGAAGGGTATTTACTGTTAATGTGAAGAAACAACGAAGTCACGAAATCTCGTGGAAGGTAAGGGTAATATGCATGGTAAAGACTTAATTGTACTATATGATTCTGGCGCTTCTCATTCTTTTATCTCCCATTCATGTGTTAAAAGCCTTAATTTACCTATGACTGAGCTTCCTTTTGACCTTATTGTTTCTACCTGATCGAAAACCCGTTAGGACTTGTAAATGTTGTTTAGATTGTAGTTTTATTATAGATAATAGATCCTTTGTTTTAGATCTTATTTGCTTACCCATGCGAGGTTTAGATGTGATTCTTGGCATGGATTGGCTTGAGGCCAACCGTGTACTTTAAACTGTTATGAGAAAACCATCACTTTTCTTCCTATTCCTATTGAACCTAAGAAACCCATAAGTCTTTACATAACTGCTATGTGGAAATGGGTGTGGTAAGGGTGAGAGTAAAGGTTACATTTTCTTAGCCGCTAGTGATGTAGACTCACGAGCAAAGTATCGATGAGATACCAATAGTAAGAAATTATCCCAAGTATTTCCAGATGAGATACCAGAGTTTCCTCAAGAGAGAGATAGAATTTTCCATAGAGTTGCTTAAAAGGGTGCGGGACCTATATCCATAGCCCCATACAGGGATGTCCCCATTAGAATTGACCGAGTTAAAAACTCAATTGGAAGATTTATTGGAGAAAAAGTTTGTTAGGCCTAGTGCATCACCTTGGGGAGCCCCTGTGTTGTTTGTAAAGAAAAAGGATGGGAGTATGAGGATGTGTGTAGATTATAGGCTGTTGAATAAAGTAACGGTGAAAAACAAGTATCCTCTGCCTAGGATTGATGATTTGATGGACCAACTGAAAGGTGCGGTAGTGTTTTCTAAGATAGATTTGAGGTCAGGCTACCATCAAATTAGAGTGAGAGATGAAGACATACCTAAAACGGCCTTTCGCACTCGATACGGCCATTTTGAGTTTGTAGTAATGTCCTTTGGGTTAACTAATGCTCCAGCTATTTTTATGGATTACATGAATAGGATCTTTCGACCCTATTTAGATCAGTTTGTAGTTGTCTTTATAGATGACATTCTCATATATTCTAAGACCCATGAAGAGCATGAATGCCACCTAACCATAGTACTAGAGATCTTGAAGGAAAAGAAACTATATGCCAAGATTTCCAAGTGTGAGTTTTGGTTGGATAAGGTGCAATTTTTAGGGCATGTAGTATCTAAGAAAGGAATTGCTGTAGATCCTAGTAAGGTAGAAGCGGTAGTAAGCGGGAAAGACCAACCACGATGAATCAAGTAAGGAGCTTTTTGGGTTTAGCGGTTATTACCGTCGATTTATCAAGGGATTTTCCCAGATTTCCTACCTTTGACCAAGTGACTAGGAAGAACACCCTTTTTCATGGACCGGAGTGTGAAAAGAGCTTTCAAGAGTTAAAACACAAGCTAACCTCGACCCCTGTTTTAGTGTTACCCGACCCCAATGTGCCTTTCGAGGTGTATTGTGATGCTTCAAAAAGGGGTTTAGGTTGTGTATTGATGCAGATAGGCAAGTGGTGGCCTATGCATCAAGACAACTCAAGCCACATGAGGCAAACTACCCTACCCATGACCTTGAGTTAGGCTAGTCGTGTGTTTGCTCTAAAGATTTGGAGACACCATTTATATGGAGTTAAGTTTGAGGTGTTTTCCGATCACAAGAGTTTGAAATATCTCTTTGATCAAAAAGAGCTAAACATGAGGCAAAGGCGATGGATGGAGTTCTTGAAAGATTATGATTTTGGATTGAACTACCATCCTGGTAAAGCTAATGTAGTGGCTGATGCTTTGAGTAGGAAGTCCTTACAAGTGTCCCGTTTGATGGTGAAGGAGGTTGAATTGATTGAGCAATTTAGGGACTTAAACCTAGGAATGACTTTGACCACTAAGGGCATCGAGCTTGTCATCTTAGAGTGACAAGTGAGTTCAAAGAAAGGATTGTTCAAGCTCAAGGGGACGATCTTGAGTTTCAAGAGACTTTAGAGGCGTGAAGGCGGGAAAGTTGATAGGTTTTACCCAAGGAATGGACGATTTGTGGAGGTTTAAAGGTCGAATATGTGTACTGCTAGTGGTGGCCTCCGAAAGGATATTTTGGAGGAAGCCCATAAGAGCCATTTTACCTTCATCCTGGTGCCACCAAGATGTATCAAGATTTGAAGAAGATGTTACGGTGGCCTGGAATGAAGAAAGATGTGTGCACATGGGTGAGTAAGTGCTTGGTGTGTCAAAAGGTGAAGATTGAACACCAAAAACCCTCGGAATGCTGCAACCTCTGTTGATCCCCGAGTGGAAATGGGATAGTATCTCCATGGATTTTGTGACTGGATTACCAAGGACCCAAATGAATCATGATACCATATGGGTAATCGTGGATCGATTGACAAAGTCGACCCACTTTTTACCTATTAAGGTGACTTATTCCTTGGATAGGTTAGCACAATTATATATTCAGGAGATAGTGAGGTTACATGGGGTGCCGTCGACGATAATCTCGGATCGAGATCCGCGATTTACGTCGCGATTTTGGGGAGCCTTTCAAAAGGCATTAGGTTCAAAGTTGTGTCTAAGCACGACCTATCACCCCCAAACAGACGGTCAATCTGAAAGAACTATCCAAACCTTGGAGGATATGTTAAGGGCATGTGTTTTAGATCAAAGGGGAAGTTGGGATAAGTACCTGCCACTGATTGAATTTGCATATAACAACTTGATTATCATGCAAGTATCGGTATGGCAATCGTATGAGGCCCTCTATGGACGGAAATGTCAATCTCCCTTATGTTGGTATGAACCCGAGAGCAAAGTTTACTTGGACCTGATATTGTGAGGGAAACAACGGAACAAATCAAAAAGATTAGGGATAAGATTCTTACTGCTCAAAGTCGACAGAAAAACTATGCGGACAAGCGGCGAAAACCGCTAGATTTTCAAGAAGGGGACCACGTGTTCCTAAGGATCACCCCACCACAGGCATAGGCCGAGCAATAAAAGTAAAGAAATTGAGCCCCAGATTTCTTGGTCCTTTTGAAATCCTTACCAAAGTAGGACACAGAGCTCACCAGTATAGCCCTACCCCGAGTTTATCCAACCTTCATGATGTTTTCCATGTCTCTCAGTTAAGAAAGTATCAATCTGACCCGAGTCATGTACTAGAGCCATAACATGTACAATTAAGAGATAACGACATTTAACTTACTACCCACGAGAATCGTCGACCGAGGAGTTAAGCAGTTAAGGAACAAGGCTGTACCCCTGGTCAAAGCAGCATGGGGACAAGGTGAAACCGAAGAACTTACATGGGAGCTGGAATCAAACATGAAAGCACAATACCCCGAGTTGTTCTCAGGTAACGAATTTCCAGGCGAAATTCTTTTAAGGAGGAGTAATGTAACGCCCAATTTTCTGTAATTTTCTTGTCATTAGAAATTACTCAATTACTGAATTACCGTAGGTAATTATTACATAAGATTTGAGGCCGAACAATCCTCAATAAAGGAATATAACATTAGAAGAGAGGTTAGGAGCGATTCATGCGAGTCGCAAATCGAATTTCAGACGTATAAAATGACCAAAATGTCCCTGAAGTTATTTTACTCAGAAAATGAGGATTGTGGGCCCAACATATTCTCAAGGGGATGTTTTGAGAATAATAAGGGATTGTTTGTGTTATGTGTGTTAATAGAGCGAGAAGAATCTCAATTTTGAGTTCCGACGACGAAAAGACCAAAACGCCTCAAGGTTGTTTTAACTCCGATGTGCGTGCCGACTGAGCCCGAACCTCACTAAAATGTTTTAAAATGTGTTTTTAAGCCATGATTAACCATTGGTTAAGCTCGGGTGGCCTTGGGCAGTTTTTAAGTGAAAGTACGATTTTGCCCTGCTTTTGGGCGCTTTTGCGAATTTCGGGATTTTCGATTCATATACCGAAACCTAAGCAATATTAGGCTCAAATTAAAGCTTATTAAATTCTAAATATTAATCTAGATTCAAAGTTATGTATTTAGATTGATTAGAACCCAAAATTGCTCAAAAACACCCAAATTGCTTACTAATTCACTTAAGCCCTTAACCGTAAATTCTCTAAATTACATGAATACCTTGCCTACATCTAAATAATGCATGGAACACACAAATTTCACTTCTTTGGGCTGTAATGCACGAAATTATTGATGCCATTATGCAGCTGAATTATTTCCAAAAGTTGCACTAAAACAAAATGCCAAAATGTCACCATAAGAGACATAATTCCTTAATTTCATACAACTTTGTCTAAAATGATTTTTCCTCCATTATTACTCCTGAAAAATTCTGACAACTACCTCCTCATTTTGGCCAATTAGAAGCCTCAAAATCTTCTATAAATAGGCTTGCTTGAGTGGTCTTGGAATGCTTGGTTCATAACTAGTTTTTAGGAGCACCAAAAACTTTCTTTCTTCCTCCTCTTTGGCTGAATTCTTTCTTCAATTTTTCAAAGAGATTTTGTGTCATTTCACTTCAAGAAATCAAGTTCTCTTCCTCTTCTTCAACTCAGATTAGGTAGGGAGTAGTTTCTAAATTTATTTCTATGCTTTGAGGAGTTGTGTTTTTAGCTCAAAATGATGAAATTATGAACTTGCCTTAGCTTTTCATTTTGGTTTTCCTCTTCAATTTTTCTTTAACCAATTCAACCATATGGCCTAGGTGGAACTAAGATGATGGCTTGATGATGAGGACCTTGAGGGTGGGTTGTAAATCCATCACAAGTTAGGCCTCTAAAGCTTGAAAATTCCACTTGATGCAAAACCTTAAAGAATAATGCTTTATGATGCTAAAACAAAGATTTTTAGTTTAGAACTTGAAAGATGTATTTTTTTTTCGTATTATGTTTTATTTCTTGTTAAGATATGTATTGGGTTGAATTTATAATTCTTTTAAAGTCTTGAAGGAGCTCTAGTAAAGAAACAAAATGAATTTGCATCCATGATTAAGTTTATGCTTTGCATAACCATGTTTACCTTCTATGTCATCACTAAATTTTCAAGAATGAATAAATGAACTTGCATTTCTCATGTTTAAATTCCAAGCTTGTATTTCATGTTTATGTTTCAAGTCATCACTTAATCTTTCAAGATAATTAAGAGGTTGCATCTCATATTTAATTTATGCTCTCACTATATTTTATAATGGCTAAAAGAATCAACGCATGACATGTTTATTTTATGCCATCACCTAAAGATCCTAGAGCTTAAAGACTTGCCCATGTATCACAAGCAAAGAAATATGATTATTGGAGTTAAAGAATTTATTCTTTAAAAAGTCTTGAGATTGGAGCTTAAAAAGATGTAATAATAATTCTCTTCTCCCTTTATTGGTCCTGTGCGGACTACCGCCGCTCCGGTTTCTTAATATTCTCTTCTCCCTCTACTGGTCCTGTGCGGACTACCGCCGCTCCGGTTTCTTAATATTCTCTTCTCCCTCTCTCTGGTCTGTGCGGATTACACGCTCGATTTCTTGTATCATGTTTATATTTCAAGTTCTTGCGTCATGTTTAATTTTCAAGTCATCACCTTAAATCTTAAAGATAAAGAAATGGAATTGCATATCATGTTTATAATTCCAAGCTATCACCTTATAAAGATAAGATTAAAATAAGGTTGCATAGCATGTTTATAATTCTAAGATGTCACCTAAATCTCTAAAGTTCAAGACTTACTCCTTTTATCTTAAGTGAGAATTTTAATTGTGAAGATCCTCCCAAATTTGACAAAAGAACTAGTTTCTAAATGAGTTTTAAGGCTTTGCAAGGATTTTACCGGGAACTAGTATTTTATATGCACTTAAAATATGATTCTATGTAATTGCATGGGGTTCATGATTCGGCCACTGATTTGAGTTTAGTATCAATGTGTGATAATGATTTGATATGATTGAAGTTGTGATAATTATGGTTTATTGTTAAGAGAATGATTGATAATTGGTTTAGTAACTAATTAGTTCTATAATTGATAATTCTATGTAAGGATTGGATGCTTATTAAGTACTTGATATCATTGAATGATTTCCTGACTTGCATGTTATAGTTCCTGTTGCAAATAATAAGAATGCTTATACATGAAATGTTCTTATGTAAAATTCACCTTTGTTGCTAGAAGAAAGTGTATCATTGTAAAAGTGTAATTTGGAAAGGTTCTGGCTAAGGAAAGACTTGGTATTTAAGCGTGTCCATTGTGACCCACCTCTCTTTCCTGGGAATCTCCCATATGCATGATTACAGTTGATATATATTATTCTAGCTTAAGACTATAAATGAGAAAATGTTATGATGTTTATGAATTGTATTATGATATAACATGCAAAGATTTAATGGTGACTTAAACTTATAAGAAAATGATCCTTTGGAACCATCAGACTATAGGTGGTGAAAAGGTGATTTTAGCCCCCTAACCCGTTCTCTCAAAAGGGTAGAGTCGGGACTTTAGCTTATCAAAAGGGATAAGTATATGCTAGTGACGACTAGTAAAGTATGAGCTCATAACCTAAATTACTTCCAAAGGGTGGAGTATAGGGTGGCTCCAAGGAAAATAATGATGATGATAAGATTTTAAGTCACCTAAGGCACTAAAGAAATGAAATATGTGCACTTTGTGTCCATGTGTAGCTAATATTATATGACGTTCTTTTATGCATGTTATTTTGATAATGATGATGAGGAATATGATGTAATGATAAAGGAAAAGTTCATTGTAAATATGACATGTTAAGAATAAGATGCATTATAAGACGCATGATTAAAAATTGACGAACATCGGTTAAGTATTTGTCAGAACTTAAAACGAACCTTTGCATGCTCAGTATTTTAGAATAATCCCGAGGTTCACTGGGACTTTGATGATGACCTTTGTAGAAGGAGGTACCTTCATCGAGAATTCTTTAGCAAGATTCTCACTCCCTTTTCTTTATTTCCGTCATTGTCTCCAGATTCAAATGGCGACATTCGCCCTGCTCGTTGATACCCCTACTTGGGAATTCCACTATGATCAGGTGCATCGCTCGTATCATTTTGAAGGAGGTCTTGTGATTCGTGTTTTTATTTACATAGGTCGTCCATTTGCACATCCTGTCCCTAGTTATCGATTTTCTCCTACTTCTCCTATGGCGATGAAATGGTTTTCGAACATGCACGTCCACTTGATGAAAGGATGTTACGTTCTTATCCCGCTTCATCTGCTGTCCATGGATTTCCAGTATGTTCGAGACGAGATATTCTGAAACTGATCCTTCAGAGGACACTCCTACTCATGTATATTCTGAGAGCTCTGCTCCTACTCCCACACGTAAGAGAGGGTAGTGAGGAAACAGTTGTTCAGCCGAGGTTAGCGAGAAGGCCGTCCATGCGACCTCACTGGTGCATCTCGTGTGTCCCTCCCGAGGGAGCTCATCGATGGATCGGATTTATTCCCCATTTTCGTGACAAAGGCCATAGAAGGTTCTTAGTAGACTTATGTGTGATCATGCACCCTAGTTTTAGGATAACCTTCCCGGCTTATGGAGTTATCTAGTTTAGGGGCATGAATTTCCTTAAGTATATTTTCTTTTATGGGTTTGCATAAGATAATGATGTATGAACATAACCCACCCTTTGAGTGAGGTTATTGTATGTAAATATATGCTATAATGTGCTTATGGATGTTATATGATGGAGCCTAAGTGATATGATGTGATATATTCTTAAACGTCTTATTATACTCCGCTTACTCGTTCACGTTGTACTCGGCTCACGTTTTCAATTATGTGTTTAAAAAAAAAAAGGCTCTTAATTTCACTAAGTATTTTCAAATTATGAAGAAAGAACCAAAGCAAGGAGTAAAGTCTAGTCATTAATCAGATTCAACCTAGGTGTATCTGGTTAATTACTAGGGTGTTACAATGCCCTTAGACCTATATTAGGTTGTAATCGTGATGGTGTTACATCATTATAAGGACAGGGATGTACTGAGAATAGCAAGGCTATTGAGATGAGATGTATTAGACGTACTCCATCTAGTGAACTATATCAGGTTATAACGCGATGACGTTACATCGTTGACAGTATGATCCAATGAGAAGTATATCAGAATAGTCCTATGAGTTCTACCATTAAATTTTAAAATTATCTAATAAAATTAAGTCGTAAGAGATAGTGACGCTGACTAATAAGACCATTATATAAACAATCGAAAATCCATTACTATTTTGCATTAAGTTGAATATCATTGAGTAGTAGACTAGTTTTTTTTCTATTGGGAATCATCGATTCTCGTTCCTGCTATATGATTTATTTTCTATAGATGGCCTCGATCGCATTCTTTCTCGAGATGCCTGATTTGCAGTGGCGTTATGCCCCAGAGTTAGGATCACTGTACCTGGTCACTGAATCTCGTATCTGTATTTACATACCGTTTGCTCGCCCATTTGCTACTACTGTTATGAGTCCTACTTTTGATCTAGTGTCCCATTTTTCTGATTTTGCACTATATATGACTCATCCACCACAGCCACCATAGCTTGCCGTCGATGCTGCGTCTAATCCTTTAGAGGACATATCTTCTGGTTCCTCTACTCCTTCCATGGGTAGTGGGGACTGGCAGGATTGTGATTAGTAGAAAAACTAGTATAGCTTTTAGTGCAAGGCTTTTATTTATTACAACTTATGCGTATATAATTTATATAGTTAAGAAATTAAAAATGTAGAAGATAAGTTAGGAGTAACGACGACTTACTGTAATGTCATGACTCGAGCATAGCACTATAGTAGGATGGGTGTTACATTATGGTATTAGAGCAGTTCATCCTATTAGAGCCTGGGGATGATTTGACTTGCTTCTAAAGCACACTCTGAGATTTTAGTGTCATGCAGTAGAGTCTTATCTATTGAGGTAAGGAGTAGACTTTTATAAGCATGATTGTATACTTTTAAAGTACTTAGTTTGTCACACTTAGCTTTGTGTTGAGACTGATCACCTCGATGTCTTTGTTATGTGTGATAGGAACTAATGGCTTCAGGTAGGCGTTCTAGGACTAGCAATAACTGTAATAACATGCCGGAGGAGGACATAGTAGCCTTTATGCAAGATTCTCGGAATATGGCTTGTAACATCCTCCTAATTACCATACTTTACTCGAGTATCAATACAGTAATTAGAAAAGTATTATGTATCTTCATAATTTATACTAGTCGAAAGAAGTGAAATCAAATAATTCAGACACATATATGGCTAAACTCGTATATACATATATAAACATCATTTTTATGTTTACAATGTAACACCCTAGTAATTAACCAGATACACCTAGGTTGAATCTGATTAATGACTAGACTTTACACCTTGCTTTGGTTCTTTCTTCATAATTTGAAAATACTTAGTGAAATTACGAGCCCTTTTTTTTTATTTTTAAAAACACATAATTGAAAACGTGAGCCGAGTACAACGTGAACGAGTAAGCGGAGTATAATAAGACGTTTAAGAATATATCACATCATATCACTTAGGCTCCATCATATAACATCCATAAGCACATTATAGCATATATTTACATACAATAACCTCACTCAAAGGGGGGTTATGTTCATACATCATTATCTTATGCAAACCCATAAAAGAAAATATACTTAAGGAAATTCATGCCCCTAAACTAGATAACTCCATAAGCCGGGAAGGTTATCCTAAAACTAGGGTGCATGATCACACATAAGTCTACTAAGAACCTTCTATGGCCACTGTCCTGAAAATGGGGGAATAAATCCGATCCACTGATGAGCTCCCTCGGGAGGGGACACACGAGATGCACCAGGCTGGGGTCGCATGGACGGCCTTCTCGCTAACCTTGGCTGAACAACTGTTTCCTCACTACCCTCTCTTACACGTGTGGGAGTAGGAGCAGAGCTCTCAGAATATACATGAGTAGGAGTGTCCTCTGAAGGATCAGTTTGAGAATATCTGGTCTCGGGAACATAGCCTGGAAATCCATGGACAGCAGATGAAGCGGGATAAGAACGTAACATCCTTTCATCAAGTGGACGTGCATGTTCGAAAACCATTTCATCGCCATAGGGAGAAGTAGGAGAAAATCGATAACTAGGGACAGGATGTGCAAATGGACGACCTATGTAAATAAAAACACGAATCACAAGACCTCCTTCAAAATGATACGAGCGATGCTCGGATCATAGTGGAATTCCCAAGTAGGGGTATGAGCGAACAGACGAATGTCGCCATTTGAATCTGGAGACAATGACGGAAATAAAGAAAAGGAGTGAGAATCTTGCTAAAGAATTCTCATGAAGGTACCTCCTTCTTCAATGTAATCATCAAAGTCCCCAGGAACCTCGGGATTATTCTAAAATAGTGAGCATGCACAGATTCATTTTAAGTTCGGACAAATACTTAACCGAGGTTCGTCAATTTTTAATCATGCGTCTTATAATGCATCTTATTCTTAACATGTCATATTTACAATGAACTTTTCCTTTATCATTACATCATATTCCTCATCATCATTATCAAAATAACATGCATAAAAGAACGTCATATAATATTAGCTACACATGGAGACAGTGCACATATTTCATTTCTTTAGTGCCTTAGGTGACTTAAAATCTTATCATCATCATTATTTTCCTTGGGCCACCCTATACTCCACCTTTTTGGGAGTAATTTAGGTTATGAGCTCATACTTTACTAGTCGTCACTAGCATATACTTATCCCTTTTGATAAGCTAAAGTCCCGACTCTACCCTTTTGAGAGAACGGGTTAGGGGCTAAAATCACCTTTTCACCACCTATAGTCTGATGGTTCCAAAGGATCATTTTCTTATAAGTTTAAGTCACCATTAAATCTTTGCATGTTATATCATAATACAATTCATAAACATCATAACATTTTCTCATTTATAGTCTTAAGCTAGAATAATACATATCAACTGTAATCATGCATATGGGAGATTCCCAGGAAAGAGAGGTGGGTCACAATGGACACGCTTAAATACCAAGTCTTTCCTTAGCCAGAACCTTTCCAAATTACACTTTTACAATGATACACTTTCTTCTAGCAACAAAGGTGAATTTTACATAAGAACATTTCATGTATAAGCATTCTTATTATTTGCAACAGCAACTATAACATGCAAGTCAGAAATCATTCAATGATATCAAGTACTTAATAAGCATCCAATCCTTACATAGAATTATCAATTATAGAACTAATTAGTTACTAAACCAATTATGAATCATTCTCTTAACAATAAACCATAATTATCACAACTTCAATCATATCAAATCATTATCACACATTGATACTAAACTCATATCGCTGGCGAATCATGAACCTCATGCAATTACATAGAATCATATTTTAAGTGCATATAAAATACTAGTTCTTTTGTCAAATTTGGGAGGATCTTCACAATTAAAATTCTCACTTAAGATAAAAGGAGTAAGTCTTGAGCTTTAGAGATTTAGGTGACATCTTAGAATTATAAACATGCTATGCAACCTTATTTTAATCTTATCTTTATAAGGTGATAGCTTGGAATTATAAACATGATATGCAATTCCATTTCTTTATCTTTAAGATTTAAGGTGATGACTTGAAAATTAAACATGATGCAAGAACTTGAAATATAAACATGATACAAGAAAGCTGAGCTGTAATCCGCACAGACCAGAGAGGGAGAAGAGAATATTAAGAAACCTGAGCATGTAGTCCGCACAGTGACCAGAGAGAGGGAGAAGAGAATATTAAGAAAGCTGGAGCGGCGGTAGTCCGCACAGGACCAGATAGAGGAGAAGAGAATTATTATTACATCTTTTAAGCTCCAATCTCAAGACTTTTTAAAGAATAAATTCTTTAACTCCAATAATCATATTTCTTTGCTTGTGATACATGGGCAAGTCTTTAAGCTCTAGGATCTTTAGGTGATGGCATAAAATAAACATGTCATCGTTGATTCTTTTTAGCCATTATAAAATATAGTGAGAGCATAAATTAAATATGAGATGCAACCTCTTAATTATCTTGAAAGATTAAGTGATGACTTGAAACATAAACATGAAATACAAGCTTGGAATTTAAACATGAGAAATGCAAGTTCCTTTATTCATTCTTGAAAATTTAGTGATGACATAGAAGGTAAACATGGTTATGCAAAGCATAAACTTAATCATGGATGCAAATTCATTTTGTTTCTTTACTAGAGCTCCTTCAAGACTTTAAAAGAATTATAAATTCAACCCAATACATATCTTAACAAGAAATAAAACATAAAAGGAAAAAAAATACATCTTTCAAGTTCTAAACTAAAAATCTTTGTTTTAGCATCATAAAGCATTATTCTTTAAGGTTTTGCATCAAGTGGAATTTTCAAGCTTTAGAGGCCTAACTTGTGATGGATTTACAACCCACCCTCAAGGTCCTCATCATCAAGCCATCATCTTAGTTCCACCTAGGCCATATGGTTGAATTGGTTAAAGAAAAATTGAAGAGGAAAACCAAAATGAAAAGCTAAGGCAAGTTCATAATTTCATCATTTTGAGCTAAAAACACAACTCCTCAAAGCATAGAAATAAATTTAGAAACTACTCCCTACCTAATCTGAGTTGAAGAAGAGGAAGAGAACTTGATTTCTTGAAGTGAAATGACACAAAATCTCTTTGAAAAATTGAAGAAAGAATTCAGCCAAAGAGGAGGAAGAAAGAAAGTTTTTGGTGCTCCTAAAAACTAGTTATGAACCAAGCATTCCAAGACCACTCAAACAAGCCTATTTATAGAAGATTTTGAGGCTTCTAATTGGCCAAAATGAGGAGGTAGTTGTCAGAATTTTTCAGGAGTAATAATGGAGGAAAAATCATTTTAGACAAAGTTGTATGAAATTAAGGAATTATGTCTCTTATGGTGACATTTTGGCATTTTGTTTTAGTGCAACTTTTGGAAATAATTCAGCTGCATAATGGCATCAATAATTTCGTGCATTACAGCCCAAAGAAGTGAAATTTGTGTGTTCCATGCATTATTTAGGTGTAGGCAAGGTATTCATGTAATTTAGAGAATTTACGGTTAAGGGCTTAAGTGAATTAGTAAGCAATTTGGGTGTTTTTGAGCAATTTTGGGTTCTAATCAATCTAAATACATAATTTTGAATCTAGATTAATATTTAGAATTTAATAAGCTTTAATTTGAGCCTAATATTGCTTAGGTTTCGGTATATGAATCGAAAGTCCCGAAATTCGCAACAGAGCCCAAAAACGGGGGCAAAATCGTACTTTCACTTAAAAACTGGCCAAGGCCACCCGAGCTTAACCAATGGTTAATCATGGCTTAAAAACACATTTTAAAACATTTTAGTGAGGTTCGGGCTCAGTCGGCACGCACATCTGAGTTAAAACAAACCGCAGGGCGTTTTGGTCTTTTAAGGCGGAACTCAAAATTGAGATTCTTCTGCTCTATTAACACACATAACACAAACAATCCCTTATTATTCTCAAAACATCCCCTTGAGAATATGTGGGGCCCACAATCCTCATTTTCTGAGTAAAATAACTTCAGGGACATTTTGGTCATTTTATACGTCTGAAATTCGGATTTGCGACTCTCGCATGAATCGTTCCTAACCTCTCTTCTAATGTTATATTCCTTTATTGAGGATTGTTCGGCCTCAAATCTTATGTAATAATTACCTACGGTAATTCGGTAATTGAGTAATTTCTAATGACAGTAAAAATTACAGTAAAAATTGGGGCGTTACATACAATAGGTACATCGTACCGAGAAACCCACTAGTTAATGTCTAAGCTAGTCAGGAACTTAGTTCACAAAAAAGGAAAGAAACACCTCCAGTATCTAGTCTAACCTGCTCAAAGTTGAGGTCCAACAAAATTTTATACAACCAGAATTGGACCTCATAACATTTAATAAGATCAAATCTGTAGGCTAGCAAGGATCTAGTACTAAACTACCATTATATACATATCAGGAGTCCCTGAAGATCTCACGTCCTACTAGATAAAACCATTGGCCATCGGTATGATAGCCTCACCTCCGCCAGGGGCATCAGGACCCTCAGGTGGGTCAGAATCTGAAGACGAGGATGAAGGGGGCTCATCTGCTGGAGGGGGTGCTGGTGGTGTAGGCGGGACATCGAATATCATAGGATGTGCCAAGTGGAGAGGCACACCATCATAAGGGAAAGCAGGGTCAAAATCAGCTGTAAATACAGAGGTACTAAAAGAACGGCCGAAAAGCACATAAGCACGAACTTGCGAGTAACCTACTACATAAAGAGAGTCGAGAATAGGATCATGATGCCACACCCACTGTGGCGAGTCAAGGTAAAATACTAGTGACGGCATCTGCTGGATCTGAAAAATACAAAGTAAATAAAACCATAGGGATGAGAATATTATAAAATTCTCAGTAGGGTTGCTTCAAAAGTGTTCTACTTGACCTCCCTTCACCTTGAGAGCTCTTAATCACACACCAAACCTCCCCTAGGTAGTGAAGGAGTGAGGGACCAAGGTGAAAATTGATGGAGAATTAGAATTCTGATCGGTTAGAATTGTAGAGTTTGAGGTGTAGAACAACTTTGATGAAGGAAAGTTTTGATTTTAAGGACTCTAGGCTAGTATATATGGAAATCAAAACCAAGATGAAGCTCTTGGCTATGGAGGAAGGCAGCTGAGTTCTCTCCCCTTGGGCTGGCCGAAAATGAGCTTCTTAAAGAAGCTAATCAAGTCATGTTTATCTTATAGTAAAAGTTATGAATATTATATATATATTTAGATAATTATCATCCAATAAAGTAAAATGAATGGTTGTGATTCAATCTTGTAATTCAAGATTGAATCTTGGCCATTTATTTGATTTTAAAAGATAGGTTCATTTGTTTTGTAGAGATGTAACTAGTTTTCGGGGTTAGAAATCACACACCGAAATTTCACCGAACGGGTGAAACAGTGTACTCGGGCAATCAAACATTGCCCGAAAAATATTTTTGGGTATAAAATCTTTAATTCTACCTATTTCTAACCTTAATCATATAATTTCTCAATTTTGGGCATCTCCGGGGTCCAATTCTAGGATTTCGACTGTCTCAGCGGGCCTGCGGGGCCCGCAAAATGTAACACCCTAAAAATTATCTAAAAAATTAATTTGAGCTTTATTAGTCATAATTTCAAAAATTTGATACTTTGAACAATGATGAGGATGATTTAACGAGTTTGTAAAAAAAAAAATCATGAATAGTAACCTTGTGGGCCCCACGGGCCCGTCGGGATAGCCGAAACCCTAGAATCGGGACCCAAAGGTGCCCAAAACTGAGAAATTATAGGATTGAGATTAGACATAGTTAGAAATGAGGATTTTATACTTAGAATTAATTTTCGAGCAATGTCTTATTACCCGGGTATAGTGTTTTACCCGTTCGGTAGAATTTTGGTATGTAGTTTTTAACGCCGTACAAGTTACTTAGTGGCTAAGTAATCTTTACCACCCACTTTATGCCAAGTGGATGGCAAGGATTAAAACTTGAAAAGCAAGTTTTAATCATGACCTTTGATTTATTATATTTTACTCGGGTGCTAATAACTCATCCGTTCGGTGGAATTTCGATGTACGATTTTAACACCGAAAAAGCTACTTGCTCACCAAGTTAATATGAGCCACTTATCTTGAGCCAAGTGGATGGCCAAGCTTCATTCTTTGGAATTGTGGGTGTTTTCATGAGCTATAAAATTATATGTTTAAGGTAACATCCTAGGGTAGTTCCATGAATTTTCTTAGGTTTTGATTTTGAGTCAAACTGCCTTAGAAAAATCAAGAACCAAAATTAAGCATATGCTGCCTAAAGTGTTGGAACAAAAGCTGTAAATTTTGCTAATTTTTTTACCATACCATGTGATGGAATTATCACTTGAAATTTTTATAGGGTATTAGAGACATATTGAGGTTTTACCAGGATTTTGATTTCGAATTTTCTGGGTCAATTGCTAGGGTTAAAAATTATGAATTTTGGTTCTTGAGCTGAGGTTGAGTGGTTTCTGACCACCAAATTTGTCTAATTTTGTTAGCATAGTTAGAGAACTCTAATTACCATGAAATTTTTAGAAGACCTTGAGGACACATTGAAGTGTCTTGGATAATTTTTATAGCCTTGGATTTCATGGTTTGAAATGCAAAATAAATTGTGCTACTTGAGTGAAAAATCTGCCAATGTGCTAAAGTTGTGATGATGCCTTGAATTAGTGACCTAATGGCATTTGGTTCAAGTTCATGTGTGTGAATACAGACCATGGACTTCCAAGATTATGTTATGAGGAATGAATGAATAATATATATAGGTTTGAAGTATTATGAAATCCGAGAATTATGTTCATGCATATAGAAATGTTATGCATGTATATGTGAGCTTGAGGATGATGTATGTGCTAAGTGAAAAATGAAGTCCCTTTTAGTATAAAAAGGGCACGAAGAGGTCCCCGATAGGGCACGAAGAAGTCCCCTTTAATATATATGTAAAGGGCACGGGAAAGGTCCTTTTTGTCTATAAAAGGCACGGGAAAAGTCCCCATTAGGGCACGGAAAAGTCCCCTTTATTATGTCAAGGGCACGAAAAGATCATTGTAATTGCCATATGTATATGTATATCTTATTAAATTATTGGTCTTGAAGGAATTTCTATGATGTTGAATGTTATGAAATACACGTTTTAAGTGATTGAATAATAAAAGAGACCCACTTCGTAAAGGTGATTTTATAACTTTAAAATGAACATTTGGTATGTACATATTGCATGCTCACACTGTCTTAATAAATCGAAGTGGCTGGGGCGATGACGATGACATTATGAATGTGTAATTAGGGAGTTACCCTACTGAGAATTTTAGAATTCTCACCCCTATGTTTTTGTGTTCCCGTGTCATCTCTAGGTTGATGTAGAGAATCGAGGGATTGCTATGCAAAAGAACTCGGAAGTGCAATGGTGTAGTAGTTAATACTTTTATTATGTTGTATTTAGTGGAATGAATATGTGTGTAAATATGTTAGAGAACAAAGGTGTGTTAAAGCTCATAGAAGAACTTCCCTTATGTACTTAAACTCTGTATTAAATAAATAGTTTGGTTTCATTGCTATATATTTTAGTATAATTATGACCTAGTTATCTCGTGAACTAACCAAACTGCCTATAGATATAAAAAAAAGGTCCGCAAACTTAGAAGTAATAACTCTCGAGTATGATGTCATGACTTAAGGACGACGTTATAATTGGGAGGATGTTACACAAAACACTATTCACATTCTTTTTTTTTTTTTTGCTTCCTTGAATCCTTTTCATCATTTCTATATCTATCAAAATCTTAAAATTCTCATTAATAAACCTTATTTAATTTCTAAAGAGAATTAGGGTGTTACATGGCCCAAGCTATTAGAGAACAAGCAGTGGCTACTAATCAAATGATGGAAACACTGGGAAGACAAACGGGACAAGGAGATGATAATGGCTATGGCCATGAGCGGTTAATGTTCTCAGAATTTCAAAAGGCATGTCCACCTCATTTTAGGGGAACTGTGAACCTTGATAAGGTGAAAGAATGGATGCAGACAATTGAGAAAATCTTTTCAGTGCTGGATTGCTCAATTCAACATAATGTAATCTTTGCTGATTTTGTAAATTCTTGGTGGGTTGGAACATAAAGGCTCTTGGAGGGAATTGGTGCTGAGATTACTTGGGAGGTGTTTAAGGAGGCCTTTTATATTTTTTGATATCAGTAAAAAATGAAAAGGAGTTGGAATTCCTGAGACTTCAACAGGGAAATATGACTGTGCCTGAATGCCCAGCTAAATTGAGGAATTCTGTAAGTTTTCTACCATCTATCAACAAAACTCCAATTAGGATGTGAAATATAAAGGGGGTCTGCAGAAGAATATCTTGATGACTATAGGACCAATGGAAATTAGAGATTTTCCTACATTAGTGAATAAGAGCACTCTATTGGAAGAATCCAGTAAGAAGTTGACTATGTCCCGAGCAAAGCAATATGATAATAGGAGGAGGTTTACACCACAAGGCCCAAGATTTAAACCTACCCTACTGCCATGAACGGATTTTCCTCATGAGAATTGAAAAGGGAAGCGACTATAGAGATCATTTACTAACAAGGAATACCAAAAATGTGGGAAGCATCATGGTGATAAACTATGTTTATTTGGACAGAATGTTTGCTATCACTGCAGAAAGCCAGGTCACATGAGTGGAGAATGTCCGACTAGAAATTCACCTCCTTTTTCCAGGCCACAACAATAGGGATGTGTTTATAGTATGAATGTTGAAGAAGCTATAATATTCAAGGAACTCATTCAAGGTATGTGCAGAATTAACCAAGAATCCCTAATAGTATTGTATGATCAAGAGCCATACACTCATTTATATCTTTGAAATATGCGCATTTTCTGAACTTTCCCATATCTGATTTACCCCATGATTTGGCTGTCCACACACCTACTAATAAACCTATAAAGATGAATTAAGTTTGTAAGGGCATTCTTTTTCAAGTTGAGCGTAGGACATTCATAATTGATTTAGTCTGCCTACCATTAGTTGGTCTTGATCTTATTCTTGGCTTTGATTGGCTCTTTGCCAACCGTGTGTTGTTAAGATGCTATGATAAGACAGTAGTATTTCCATTAAATATCTTCATTGAACAAAAGGTCTCCATGTGTTTTTACCTAAATTCCTTAGAATTAGGATGTGGAAAGTCTAGTAGACAGGGGTACATATTCTTGTTGACTAGCATAGTAGAGGGTGAGCAGGAATTAGAAAAGATTCCAGTAGTTTGAGAATACTTCAATGTATTTCTAGAAGATATATCAGTATTTCCCCTATGGAGGGAGATAGAGTTCTCTATTGACTTGGTACCAGGAACGGGTCCGATTTCAATAGCTCCTTATCGGATGTCTCCTTTGGAATTAGTAGAATTGAAGAAGCAGATTGAGGAGTTATTGAGTAAACATTTTATTTGACCCAGTGCATCACCATGGGGAGCTCCTGTACTCTTGGTAAAGAAGAAGGATGCAGGTATGAGGCTATGTGTTGACTATAGACAACTGAATAAGGTGACGATCAAGAATAAATATCTTCTCCCAAGGATTGATGATCTCATGGATCAATTGAGGGGAGCAACAGTATTCTCCAAAATCAATTTGAGATTAGGATATCACCAAATTTGGGTTTGGGAAGTAGATATTCCAAAGACTGCTTTTAGAACACGGTATAGGCATTGTGAATATATAGTGATGTCCTTTGGATTAACAAATGTCCCAGTGATTTTCATGGACCACATGAATTGAATCTTCCACCTAAGTTTGTGTTTGTCTTTATAGATGATATTCTCATTTATTTGAAAACCGAGGATGGACATAAGACACACCTCTGAATAATGCTACAGATTCTATGAGAGTGGAAACTGTACATCAAGTTGTCAAAATATGAGTTTTGGATGAAGGAAGTAAAATTTCTTGGCCATGTCGTATCACAGGGAGGAATCGTAGTTGATCCAACAAAGATTGAAGCAGTTTTGAAGTGGGAAAGACTAACCACTGTTATAGAAATTCAAAGTTTCTTAGGATTAGCTAGGTATTACAGAAGATTATCAAAGGATTATCCCAGATAACAAAACCAATTTAAAGAACACACTTTGAAGAATAACTAATGTATACCTTGAGATTCTTGACATAGTATACAGGTATTTCCGGATTGCATGACACACACTTGAAGTGAGAATAATTTTACTTTACATATGCAAACATGATTTATCTCTTGTATAAAGATTGGGCCAAGTAGAAAGTGAATATTATATCATGCAAAGTATGCGTACATGCCTTACAGACGAAAGAAAATCAAATTAGGAACAAGAAACCAGGGCACGGATCTTCAGAAAGTAACATTGGACATCAGAAAGTACGCTTACAATGAAGATATCAAGCAAACTCTAAAGAACAATGTGTTACACCATCTTCAATCATCATGATTGCAATTCTTTTATCATCATAAAGATTGGATTTAAGACAAGGAGATCAAAGATTCATCGAGGAAATGTTACTGCACTTCAGAAAGCTCAAACACAGTAAGACTGCACACTACAAGAAAAGAAGGGAAATTTGAAATTCAAATTTGAAATTGAAAAGTCAAAACCCACTGTTAAAATTGGTGTGACATCTCTTCTGCCATTGGGATCAATTATCCTAACTTCTAGAAGAAAGAGTTCAGAAACCTTGTTCAGAAAGTAAGAGTAATTTTAGAAGGAGCATCAGAAACCTCAATCATGCAACAACCTCTACAACAACTCTAATAGGTAGATAGGATACTCTTCTAGACTGCTTTTCCAAGACACAAATGGATGATTCATAAGTGTCACTTGGAGGACTGATCAAGGGCAATGGTCACAAGGAAGACCTTATATAAATAGAGATGTCGTGCTTCCAAACGATAAGACAGACACGCTGAACAAAGAGAAAAAACTCTATGAAAATTTCTCCTCATCTTCTTGTGAAGTTCATTATTGCTTGTAATAATTTTCTTTGATTGTAAAAATCTTCTTTTTACGATTCCTTCATTATTTATTTGATCTTTTAAGGAAGAATAGGTAGAAAGAAGTCATTCAAGTTATCCCAGGTTCTTTATCTGTATATCTTAAGGAAACTTGAGTGTAGGTTAGTTTGAGTTGCAAACCTAAACACAAACCTTTGTATCCTCAATCCACTAGTGATTAGAGTGAGTTAGCTTGGAGAGGCTAGTCAAAAGAATACTTGCAATGTGACAGTAAAAGTGTCTATTTATCATGAGTTAGCTTGGACTGACTGGTCAAAGACTACTCGGTTTAGCTTGGAGAGGCTTGTCAAAGACTATTCGGTTTAGCTTAGAAAAGCTTGTCAAATACTACTCGGCTTAGCTTGAAAAGACTGGTGAATAACTACTTGGTTTGTGATAGTAGGGATTGTCTACTAATCACTGGTGAAAGCTTGAGAAAGCTATTTTAAAGACTATCCATGTTCTTTCTTTGGTTTGAGAAAGGTTTAATGGAACTCAACTTTTGTGCAGTATCTCTCTCTTCTCCTTCATCTTTTATCTATTTACAGTATTCTATATATTTACCATAGTTTTAAAACTTGGACTGGATTGGCCGGTTCGAGCAGCACAATGGATTGGATATGCG
Source organism: Dalbergia cochinchinensis (assembly GCA_031216125.1). NCBI lineage: Eukaryota > Viridiplantae > Streptophyta > Magnoliopsida > Fabales > Fabaceae > Dalbergia > Dalbergia cochinchinensis. The sequence continues at coordinate 31,926,368 of CM062371.1, forward strand.
CAGGAACTGTTACAAACCAGTCTAACTCGGCAGTTATACTAAAAAATCGGCTACCCGGTGAACCGCCAGTTCTCATACTTTAGCCATCTCAGAAGAAAAAAAAGAAAAAAAAAATGGATTGAGCTGCTGCTACCACTATACCCTATTGTAGCGCATCACTATGCCATGCTGTTATTGTGCTCTGCTACTGCTGGACAGTGCTGCTCTGAGGAAGGGCTCCAACAAGAGAGGAGCTTAAGATAGAGAGATATGGAAACGAGAAAGAGAAAAAGAAAGAGAGAGGTGAGCCAGGGAACAACCAAACAAGAAAACTCAAAAGAAGTTGTGTGTGTGGTGCTAGAAGTATGGGTAAGTGAGAGATAAAGATGAGTAGCTTAGGATATTGGGGTTTGTGTGGGTTATGGATTTTTTGGGCTATGCTTTGTAATTAGGACAATAGGCCAAACAAAAAGAATATTGAGTCATAATAGTGACCCACGATAATAATATCAAGACTAGCACACAAACGGCCTAATGTAACACCCTAAAAATTAGTTAAAATTAATTTGAGCTTTATTAGTTGTAATTTCAAAAATCTGACAGTTTTAACAATAATGAGGACGATCCAACGGTTTTGTAAAATAAAAAAGTGAATAGTATTTTGCAGGCCCCGCAGGCCATCGGAATAGCCAAAACCCCTGATTCGAGACCCAAAAATGTCCGAAATTGGGAAAACATGGAAATAAGGTTAGAAATAGTTAGAAATAAATATTTTATACCTAGAACTTATTTTCAGGCAATGTTTGATTACCCGGGTACGGTGTTTCACCCGTTCGGTGAAATTTCGATGCGTGATTTTTAACATCGAAAGCTAGTTAATCTCTGCAAAATAATGAAGTCTATCCCTGTGAATGCCAAATGAATGGCTAAGATTTTTTCTTGGATGAAAGATCAAATCTTAGCCATTGATATTAAGTTCCTTTAATGAAAAGCAATTATGCTTTATGTTAACCAATCACATTATTTCTTACAAGATATATATGAGCAAATTTCTTCTCCAAGAAGCCATTGTCATCCTCGGCAGCAACCATACAGCCAGCACCTTCATTTCCTTCTTCATCAAAACCTTGATTTCAATCTCAAAAATCCTAAGCCAAACCTTGATGAAATTAAAATCTTCCTTCACAAAAATTGTTCTACACTTCAACCTCTACAAATATAACCGATTAGAATCTTGAAACCTCACCTCATTACCTCAACCATCACTGATTAGAGGAGGGTTTGATTTTGTTTTAAGAGCTTTGGAGTGAAGGACTTCCATTTTGGAGCAAACTAGAGACAAGGACACATTAGCTTTCAAGAGGAGAGTTTTCTTTGGCCTTTTTCTTTCAAAATTTTTCTGAACAATTCTTACTGTTTCACTCCAAAATTGTTGGTTAATTTGGTTGATGTTATGTTGATATTGATGTATGAATTTTTCTGAAGTATTTGGATGAGGTTAGAGAGATCATTTTGTTAAAAGATGTTGAGTGATACTTGCTGGATTTTCGATTTTCTTACAGGAAGTGTGCGATCATGAATTTTCTGGGCATGTTGTGCCATTTTAGTGAGCTGAAAAAAATATATGTTGAAGCTAACATCTTAGGATAGTCCCACAAATTTTCTTGGGTTCTTATTTGGAGTCAAACTGCTTTAAAAAAATCAAGAACCGAAATTAAGCATATGTTGTCTAGATTGTGGGAACTGAAGCTGTGATTTTATATAATTTTGTTACAATAGAAAATGGTTGAATTATCCTTTGAAATTTTTAAAAGATGCTTATAACATCTCTAATAATAACCATGATTTTTATTCTGAATTTATTCAATCACTTGCTAGGGTTAAAATTATGAATTACGGTTCTTGAGCTGAGGTGGAGGGGTTTCTGACCACTAAATTTGTAGAATTTTGTTAATATAGTTAGAGAACTCTAATTACCCTGAAACTTTTACAGGATCTTGATGACACATTCAGGTGTCCTTGATAATTTTTATAGCTTCTGAAATGATTATTTTATGTGTAAATAAATTCATGCCACAATAGTGTGAAATCTACCATTGTGCTGAAAATAAATTGATGCTATGAATTGACAAAATAATGGCATTTTGTACTAGTATGACATGAGTACCTGAATATGAGTATGAATAATTGAGCATGTGAACTTATTGATGAGGTTAGGTACACATAGATATGAATGATTATTACAATTGCTTATATGCGAAAGAAAAGCATAAGATTATGTTTCTTGGACTGGAGAAAGTAAATCCAGTTTGTTAGGGAAAGTAAGCCTAACTACCAAGAAGAGCATAAGATTTATAATCCTTGGGCTGGAGAAAGTAAATCCGGTTTGTCAAGGAAAGTAAACCTGACTACCCTTGAATTGAGTCGGGGAAAGTAAACCTGGCTAGGAATAGGTCTATGTGCGAATTGGATAAAGTAAATCCAATGATCATGTATAGGAATGAGCTCGATCTGGCGATCTATTACCCATTATTTCCACACTGGGGATGGCGGTATGTAACGCCCAGATGTGACAAGATTAGTCAAGGGCCAAGGCAAGTTTAAGAAGTAAATTCTCTAAGAAATCCTTTGTCTTATATGCCGAGTGAAGAAGTTTACTATCGATATTAAGACCAATATATTTAAGTGGAAAATTCGCAGCATATGATGTTGAGTAGTATTGTATATATACATTAAGTGATTGAATGTTAAAAGTAACCCACTTCGGAAGTACGATTTGGAACTCTAAAAATAAACCGTTATTATATGATGCATGACCACTTTTTCTTCATAAACCGAAGTGGTTGGGACGATGACGATGACATTATGATTGTGTATTTGGGGGATTTACCCTACTGAGAATTGTATGATTCTCATCCCTATGTTTTTTGTGTTCCCTTGTCGTCTCTAGGTTGATGTAGAAAATCGAGAGACTGCTATGCAACAAAACTCAAAAGTACAATAGGGTAGTAGTTAATACTTTTGTTATGTTGTATTTAGTAGAATAGATATGTATGTAAATAGGTTAGAGGACAAAGGTGTGTTAAAGCTCATAAAAGAGCTTTCTTTATGTACTGAACTTTGTATTAAATGAATATTTTGGTTTCATTGCTATACATTTCAGTAGAATTATGACCTAGATATCTCAGGAATCAATCAAAATGGCTATAGATATTTAAGAAAGGTCCGCTAATTTATAAGTAACAACTCTTGAGTATGATGTCATGACTTAAGGATGACGTTGCACTTGGGAGGATGTTGCACCTAACTACTTTTAGATAGCTTTTACTGATTCTTTTGGATTGCTTTTACTAATTATCCTTTTTTTTTAAAATTAGGTTTGGTTTTACTTTATTGTTTTTTCTTTTGGTAGTTGTAGATAATTTTATTTTTTATTAGATCTTGACTTTCTTTTCAGTTGGATTTTTTGTAAATAAATTTTTATTTTAGGTTTATATATGTTTATATAAGTATATGAATTTTTAAAACGTTAAATTATTAATTAATTAATTATGTTATTTTTATATATTTATTTAATTATATTCAGTTCGACCAGTTCAACTAGTGACTCATCGATTAACCCATTGACCTAGTGCCTTGACCGAGTCGATTGCCAAGTCGAGTTTTAAAACTATGATATTTACTAGTCTTCTTTGGAAAAATATTCTTTTGTACTCCTAGCCAACTTTATCATTTCAGAAAGCTTACTTTCTGACTTCTCTAATACTGTTTTAGCTGCACTTTAAGCTCACAACTTGATAGTACTTTGATCAAGTTTTTCAAATCATAAGAAAGTAAAAGAAAAGCAAAGCATGATTCAACCTCTTTTTCTCGTGCACTTTATTACCTACAAGTGGCAATGGAGCTTGGTCTTTAAAGGGGTTGAGCATTCTAACGATGGCAGAGAATAAAGATCCGAGGGACAAATGACATAGAATATTCACATGGTTGAAGGATACTCTATCAACAAACCGCTATTCTTTAATGGTGGAGATTATGGCTACTGGAGAGATAGAATGGAGTTGTTCGTAAAATACACAAGTCTTGACTTGTGGGAAATCATACAAGAAAGAGACTATGTTCCAATAGAGGAGGTTCTAGGAACAAATGATACATCTTCAACATCAAGAGAAGTTCCCCAGAATAAGTGGACAGAGCAACACAAGGCCAGAGTTCAACTAAACTCAAAAGCTAAATATCTACTCACGTGTGCACTAAGCAGAGTTGAATATCACAAAATCATTACTTGTGACACGACAAAATAAATATGGGACAGGCAGAAGATGTTGCATGAAGTCATTGATCAAGTGAAAGAAACTATGATCAGCATATTGGTTCATCAATATGAAATGTTCAAAATGACAGATCAAGAAAATATTGATAAAATGACTACAAGGTTTATGCATATCATAAACTAACTAAAGGGATTAGGCAAAAGATATTCTAACTCTGAAATGGTTAGAAAAATCTTAAGAAGCCTCCCTGCCAAATGGCTGCCTAAGGTCACAGCTATTACTGAGGTGAAAAACCTTCAAACTCTTGCCCTGGATGCACTTATTAGGTCACTTAAGACTCATGAGACAGTGCTCTATGAGATGTATAGCGAATCCACAAAGAAGAGCAAGTCCATGGCCTTAAATTCGTTTCATCAAAAGGAAAATAAAGCTAAAGCAATGAAAGTTGCTGAAACCCTTGATGAAGACAAAGAAACTGATGATGAAATAGAAGAAGAAGATGGAAATGAGCTTTCTATGCTAGTGAGGAAGATGTCCAAGGTCTGGAGAGCCAAAATAAAGAGAAGAAAGGACATCAACCTTAAGAAGGACAAAAAAGGCAAGCTGAAGCCTGAAAGTGTCATATGCTATAACTATGGGGGGAAATGGCATTTCAGACTAGAATGTCCTAAAGTTAAAGGTCCACAGAAGAAGTTTGTACCTAGGAAGAAAGGCATGCTAGCCACCTGAAGCGAATCTGAGGAAGAAAAGGCAGGATCAGAAGATCGGGAGGAGATGGATGTTGCCAACCCATGCTTTATGGCAGGCTACTCATCAGAAAGTGAACCTGAGGTAGACAATTCTAATAATTTCTATGATGATCTTTTATCTTTGTATGAAGAGTTTCTTGAAGACTCTCAATCTCTTTCTTCTTACTATGTCAACCTGAAAAGGAACATAAAAAGACTGTTTTAGAACTCAAAATGGCCAAGACAAAAGTTGAGAATCTAAGGCTTGAAAAAGAAGAACTGAAGGAGGAAAACAAGATTTTAAATCAGAAAGTCATTTCTGAGCTTGAAAGAACTTCAAAGCTTCTTAAATATGACTTAGAAAAAATGGTGAATGGATCAAGGAATCTTGATCTAACGCTTGGAGGTTGGCGGCCTTATTTTCAAAAGACTGGGTTGGGAGATGAAAATCGAAGAGTTTGATGAAAATAGAAAATCAACTCTCTTCAAGAAAGTAAAGAAGATAGCTTCTTGTACTTTCTGTTTTAAGAAGGAACATCCATCTGACAAATGCTTTATGAAAAGGAAGTCTGTTAAAAAGGATGGAAAACTTTCTTCTCGAAAGACTAACTCTAAAGGACCTAAGAAAGCTTGGGTACTTAAAATAAAAACTGTGTTTGTTGTAGATCTTCTTGAGAACGCACGTGGAACCTGACAACAAGTGTTATATGGATAGTGGCTGCTGTGGGTACATGTCCAAATCCAGAAGGTGGTCCAGAAACTTGCGATCCAAAGATTCTGGGTTAGTGAAATTTGCTGATGGAGGTAAGGCCAAGGTTATAGGTATAGGAAATATTGGTAAGGATGATTCCACCAAATTTTGATGTGCTGGTTGTTGATGGTTTGGCTCACAATGTAATACCTCGATTTTTCTGTTTGAGCGAAAATGACCAAAATGCCCTTGAGCTCATTTTTACCCGAAATTCGAGGACAGCCGACCCAGCAGTCCTCGAAAGGTTAGCTCAATGTTAAAAGGGGATTATGTGTGGTATGTATGCTAATAGAGTAGAAGAATTTCATTTTGAGTTCCAATACACCAAATGACCAAAACACCCCCATGTCTGTTTAACACTGACTGATGAGCCGATTAAGCCGGAACTCCACTCCAAAGGTTTTAAATGATGTTTTTATGAGTCTGGGCATGTCTGTTTAAGTCGTGGAGGCCCTGGTCAGTTTTTGTACGAAATTACGATTTTGCCCCTAATTAAGCGTCTGATAAGCTTAATCATACGATTAGCAAAACCTAAGCAATATTAGACTCTAATTAAAGGTTAGTAAATTCTAATTACTAATCTAGAGTCAAAATAATTAATTTAGATTAATTAGAACATAAGATTGCTTAGAGAAACTCAAAATCAAGACATTATGTCATGAATCAATGAATAGTATTCTTCCTATCAATTTCCTTAAATCAAGGAACCAATGGATGTGATTGAGAATCTTGATTAGAGGGTGTTTGACTCCACTAATAACGAAGACTACTCCTAAAACTTGTCTTGAGAAGCCTTAATTATCCACTTTCTCATTCAAACACTTAACCACAAACTCCTAATCAAATACCTAATCAAACCTATCCCCTAAACCACATCATAACACAAAAGAAATGAAATAATTTTCCTCCCCCATGGCCATTAAGCCACACAGCCACTCCCCCTCTAAATTCATCACATGTTGATTTATTTTAATAACATTTCACACTTAAAGAACCATACCTTTAACCATACCTAGCCGTACCTTGAAATGACATACACAAGAGATATTTTCCCTCATTTTCCCTCCATTATGGCCGGCCACCCTTCCCTCTATTTCAGCCCCATGTGTTTCATTTCTCTACAAATAGAGGAGCTTTTAGAGAAGAGTTTCATAAGACCGAGTGCTTCACCTTGGGGAGCCCTTGTCTTATTCGTGAAAAAGAAAGATGAAAGCACGAGGTTATGCATAGACTATAGGCAATTGAATCGAGTAACAGTGAAAAACAAGTACCCTCTACCTAGGATGTTACATTTTGGCATCAGAGCAGTTTGGTTCTCACGGAGCTTGAGAATTGGACTGACTATGCTTCATAGGCATAATATGGTAGTCATGTCATGTGTAGTGCTTGATAGAAACAAGCTATAAGGTTAGGTATGCATGACCCCTGTTTGTTTCCGTGTGCCATGGTAACTAGCTCATTTCGCTTGAAATATTGAACCTGATCAACTCAGCGTTTACTGCCCTATGTGTTTAGGAACCAATGGCACCCACACGATAGAAAAGGACCCCAGCTAAGGGAAACCAAGACAACGCAACTACCATGGCTGTTCGAGACATGGCGAGGGCAATGGAATGCATGTTTGAAAGGATGAACCAGCAGGGAGATGCGGGGCGTTTACTGTCGCCAAATACATGGCAAAGTTCAAGGAGCTGATCAAGTTTTCACCGGTATTCCAAGGGAACCCCGATGAAGTATGGAAATACGTGAAGTATGAGGCCAGATTGAAGGCGGAGTTGAACTTTGCAGTGGCACACATGGAGATCAGGGACTTCCCTACTCTGGTCAGCATGTGCCGAATCTTGGAGGAAGGGCAACAGAAGCTCAATGCTGTGAGAGCGGAGCGTGCCAAGGGGCTAGGACCTTAAGCCCCAAGGTTCAAGCCACAACACCAAAACCAGTCAAGGAATCACTACAACCCGTATCACAACCATAACCAGTTCAAGCCACAACAATAGCAACAGCAGAGGGCACCCGCCAATCAATAATCCAGACAAAACCAAAGACCCCCGTTCAAGCACAACGGCCCCCAAAACAATAACAACTGTAACACCTCGATTTTTGTAACATCCTAATTTTTAACCCAATACTCCTAGAACGTATTTAGGTTAATCATTAGTCTATTACTCTTTTAGTCTCATTCTTTAAACCTTTCATTAAAATACTTAGTTTGAAAAATACATGTAAATTTTTTTTTTTGAAATGTAAATGCAAAGTGAGAGCTACGCGACACGACGAACGATGAGGCACATAGAGATAACGAGACACAAGAGTAAATAAGCAACTCACGAACATCAGAACATAAAGCATGTAATTGCACATCATGATAAAACTCATTGCATATATATATAATATGCCCACTCATGAAGAGCGGGACTTAGTTGGTACAACATGGAAACAAATACATCCGAAATGAAAATACAATGGAAAGGAAAATACAACAAAAAGTGGAAAAGAAAACTCCCCCATCACCAAAAGGTGCACCTACACTAGATAACCCCCAAAACAAAAGTAGGCTATTCGGATCTAGTCAGAGGCTCGGGCACAGGACACATCTGCAGTCTCTTACTACCGACCTCTCTGGAAAGGAGGAACATACCCGATCCACTGAGCTATCACCACCGGGGTGGCTATGCGCTGCATCGGCTAGGCATCGACCCCTCGGCAGGGAGTCATCCTCATTCGTCTCCCGCACATCGGCTGTGTAACGATGGCCTCACTGCCCTCTCCAAGGTCCATCGGCATGGTGGGGGAGGACCCCTCAGAAGGCACCTAGGTGGTGGAGTTCTCGGAAGGGTCTGTCTTTGAGAATGATGATGGGGAGCGAGGCATGTATTGCGAAAAATCCCGGATAGCAGATGTGGTCGGTAGGGTACGATGAATTTGCTCCTCACAAAGGTGGGCGCGCTTGAACACAAGGTAGTTACCAAACGGTGAGGCAGGGGAGAAACGGTGGGTATGTACAGGATGAGCGAAGGGTCGTCCGATGAACATGAAGATGCGAACAACACATCGACCCTCAAAATGGTGTGATCCATGCTCTGGATCATAGTGCACCTCCCACATCGGGGTATCCACAAAGATCACGAATGTCGCCATCTGAAGACGTGACGGAAAGAAGAGATAGAAGGAGTGAGAATCTTGTTAAAGAATCTCAGTAGGGCAACCTCCTATCTAGGTGTCATCATCTACGTCCTCAGGAACCTTGGGTTTCTTTGAAAAAGGTGAACATACATATACTTCATTTATTAGTTTTCAAACTTAATTATCCAAGGTCCATTTCTTTTAAGATGAATATTAATGGTATGGATGCAGCATAATAAAGCATGAATGTATGAATATGCAACATGTAGAAATCAGATAAACATCCATAGAGCAATCAACATCATGCAGGTGGCATAAAGTGGCATATTCTTCTCATGTAAAAACATTTCTCTTTCTATAACTGTGTGACATTCAAAGCATCGTACTGCAACATAGGGATCAGCCTAAAATCATTTCTAAGTTATGAGCTCATACCTTAACTAGTCGTCACTAGTTCTTACTTATCCTCTGATAAACGTAATCACAATAATAATAATCATAACAGAACACGTTGCACCGGTATCAAGTACACAGTGAATATTGTCCTCTTTGGGGCGTTACATATCGCCGTCCCTGTTACGTATCGTCGTCCCCCAGAACGCGTTCTTATAGTACCATGTCACATTCAAAAACTCATCTTTTTGAAAACTTTCTAAGTCCCCAAATTTGTCAAAAATTTGGCAGCATAACAACAGCGCACCGAATTTCTTCCAAATTTGCTTTATGCCACATTCATATATATATATATATATATACACACATGGTCATTCATAATCATATGTGTTGTAAGTATCATAATCATCATATGCACCATAAATTCTCATAATAAAACATGCATTCACACAAAACATTAAAGCTCGTTATGCTCTTAAACCTATGGTGCCTTATGCTTTGACCTTTATGGAGCTTAAACTCGAGATGTAATTATTCTAACATTCACTATTTAACTTTTTATGCACCTATGGTTTCACAACTAATTATCCTCATAAATTTTTATGCTTAGGAGCAAACCAAACAACTCCATACAGATTGTCTAGTTCTAATTCTTGCAATTACGGGGTTCTAGAAACTACGTTTTAGACCCTTTCTACGTTCCGTCTTCGCCTAAGTTGCTATAAATCAAATCTAAACCAATTATGGGGTATTCCTATGTCTATGAACTAATTATAAACCATGTTTACTGCATTATAAGGTTGCTGGACAGAAACAGAAAATTAATTAATCTAAGGGTTCTAGAATTGCACTTTTATGGTTTTCTAGTTACTAGTTTCTCTATAGGTGCTAAAAATCATTCCTTCCTCAAATGTTACCAAGTTTTTCATGATTAAACAATCGTAAACTGAATGTTATCCCATTAAAACAATTTGGGTAGTGGCTAAAAATAAAGGGGTCAAAACTATGCTAAAACTCAACTTTACGATTTTTCTGTAAGACTAGTTTCTTTCCTAACATGCATAGAAAGGCTCCTACCTCAACATATATAATTTTTACATATTCTAACATGCCAAAACAACATCATACAACAACAAGCATACCAAGGCAGAATTGAAACATTAAAGCTCAAGCATCATTCAAAAATCATGTCCTTAATACATACAAGTTACTAGTTTCTCTTGAAATCATTTTAGGACTTCTAAAACTCATTGAAACCCATTTTATTTTATAAGAAGAGACTAAAAATAATAACCATAGGACAGTAGCTAATTCAAGGCATGTTTAGAAGAGGTTTAACTCATAAATCTTGTTGGTAATAATCTTATAAAAACTCTTAAGGCCTTAAAGAAAATCCTAGAACATAGGTTGTTGGCTCTTGTGACTAGATGAAACTCACATCGAGTTCATCATCATCACATGGCCGAAATATGCATCCATGGGGATATTTCCATAACCAAACTTTAACTTGAGATTATAAGGGCCAATTTTTGAGCTCTAGAATCTTTAAGTGATGACAAAATGTAAACATGCTATGCATCCCATTTTATTCTTCATTATAAAGTAAAGTGAGAACTTCAAAGTAAATATGAGATGCAAGACCTTGAAATATAAATATGAGGTGCTAGAATGTAAATATGCAAGACTTGAAAATAAATATGAAAGACTTGAAAGTAAATATCAAGGCTTGAAAGTAAATATGCAAGTTCATTTTATCTTTTAAGATTTAAGTGATGACTTGAAATATAAATATGCTAGACAAGGAAATGTAAACATGAATGCAAGTCCAATTCTTTATTTTAGAGCTTTAGCCTCCACAACAATCGACTTTAAGGTCGAAATAGGCAAGCTTCAAGATTAATTATTAGGTGATATGAAAATGCAACTCTTGTTTTAATCTTTACGTTTTAGGCAATGGCCAAAATAATAAATGTGCTAGGCAAAGAAAGTAAATATGAATGCAAATTCATTTTATATTCTTCACTAGAGCTCTTGCAAGACTTTAAAGGAACTTAAACCTCAACCCAAACTTATCATAGCAAGATAAAGCAAGCTTTAGAGTTCTTGTACCAAGGTTTTCAAAGAAACCATATGGTGTGAACTTCATCATCAAGCTCTACGGAAATGGATTAAAAGAGCAAATGATTTTAAAGAAAAGGAAAAGTGGCCGAAAACATGGGAAGAAAAGAATGAGACTTTAAAACTCTAGAGGCCATGATCTTGATGATGTATTAACACCAACATCATGTGTCCTTATCATTGAGTTCACACATTCATTTTAGGACATCATCAAAGTTAAGTTTCTCAAGAATAAGAAAGGAAGAAACCAAAAATATCTTTTACCCAAGAACTAAGATCAAGCTTTAGAGGTTACACAAGTGATGAGTATCATCATGGATTCCTCATCATCAAGCTCTCACTTCCAAGTTCCCAAAGGCTCTTGGCCGAAAAATCAAGAGGAAGAAAGGACGTTCTAAAAAGTTTCAAGAGAAATCATAAAGCACAAAACTAAATAAGAACTTTAATGAATGAAACACTTAGAACAAAAATCCCTACCAAGTGACTTGAGGTTGAGATGAGTGAAGAAGATGAAGAAGTTGAAGAAAAGAAACTTTAGAACTTGAGAGGAAAAGAAAACCTCAAAGTGCTCTTTGAAAACTTAAACTTAGCAAATGAACTAAAAGTAGTTCAAGTTCATCCAAGCATACTATTTATAGAGAAATGAAACAAATGAGAGGTGTAATGAGGGGAAGGAGTTTCGGCCAAGTCCCATGAGTTCCATGAGGTGAGATGTTGTGTTCTTGAAGCATGGTGAGGTATAGCTCAAGGCATGGCTCAAGGCATGGTTCTTTGAGTGTTTGAAATTTCAAACATGTGATGGAAACAAGGAGGAGAAGTGGCCGAATGCATCAGCCAAGGGGAGGGAAATCTCTTTTTTTAATTGTGGTTTAGAGTTGTGTTTAGGCGTATCTTTGATTAGGCTTAAGTTTAGGAATTTGTGAAAAAGTGTTTAGGTGACTAAGGATGTAATTAAGGATTTCAAGACAAGGTTAGGGAGTGCTCTTGCTTCATTAGTGAAATAAAAACTCATTTTAGTATATAAACAATTCTAGACACAATTCCTTAATTTAAGGAATTGGAGAGAGAAAACACTATTTAAGATTCCAAGACTAGGAATCTTGAGTTTTAAAAAGAGATTTAGATTTAATCTAAGCAATTTTAGGTTCTAATTAATTTCAATAACTTATTTTGACTCTAGATTAATTATGGAAATTAATTAATCTTTGATTAGAGCTTAATATTGCTTAGGTTTGCACAAAAATTGCCCGGGACCACCAAGTCTTAAACAGATACTTTTAAGCACATGAAAACATCATTTTAAACCTTCAGGGAAAGTTTCGGGCTCGAACGGCACCTTTACCCGCGTAAAAATGCTATAGGGGTATTTTGGTCATTTTGACCTGAAACTGCAGAAAACAAGATTTTCATTTTCGAAACCACTCAAGGACCATCTAATCCCCTTCAAACATTGAGTTGACCCTTCAAGAATTTCCGGGCCGGCTATCCTCGAATTCCAGGCAGAAAATGACCGCAGGGGTATTTTGGTCATTTTTCTCTCAGACAGAAAAATCGGAGCGTTACAATTTTTCTGTTTGAGTGAAAATGACCAAAATGCCCCTGAGATCATTTTCAACCTGGAATTCGAGGATAGCCAGCCCGGCAGTCCTCGAACACTCAATGTTCGAAGGGGATTGTATGTGAATGGATGTTAATAGAACAGAAAAATCTCATTTTTTGAGGTTTGGGGTTAAAATGACCAAAATACCCTTATAACTTTTTTACACAGGTATAAGTGTCGTTTGAGCTCGGAACTTTCCTAGAAGGTTTAAAATGATGTTTTTATGTGTTTAGTGACCTCTGTTTGAGTCTTGGTGGTCTCGGGCAGTTTTGTACAAAATTACGATTTTGCCCCTAGAATTGTGTTTTAAGCTTAATAATCTGATTAAGCAAACCTAAGCAAAATTAGGCTCTAATTGAAGATTAATTAATTTTCATAATTAATCTAGAGTCAAAATAATTTATTAAAGCTAATTAGAACCTAAGATTACTTAGATTAAACTTAAATCTCTTTTTAAAACTCAAGATTCCAAGTCATGGTGTAACACCCTAGTAATTAACCAGATACACCTAGGTTGAATCTGATTAATGACTAGACTTTACTCCTTGCTTTGGTTCTTTCTTCATAATTTGAAAATACTTAGTGAAATTACGAGCCATTTTTTTTTTTTAAACACATAATTGAAAACATGAGCCGAGTACAACGTGAACGAGTAAGCGGGGTATAATAAGACGTTTAAGAATATATCACATCATATCACTTAGGCTCCATCATATAACATTCATAAGCACATTATAGCATATATTTACATACAATAACCTCACTCAAAGGGTGGGTTATGTTCATACATCATTATCTTATGCAAACCCATAAAAGAAAATATACTTAAGGAAATACATGCGCCTAAACTAGATAACTCCATAAGCGGAAGGTTATCCTAAAACTAGGGTGCATGATCACACATAAATCTACTAAGAACCTTCTATGGCCACCGCCCCTGGAAATGGGGAATAAATCCGATCCTTTGATGAGCTCCTCGACGGGCCACACGAGATGCACCAGGGGTCGCATGGACGGCCTTCTCGCTAACCTCAATTTGAACAAGCTGTTTCCTCACTACCCTCTCTTACACGTGTGGGAGTAGGAGCGAGCTCTCGAATATACATGAGTAGGAGTGTCCTCTGAAGGATCGGTTTGAGAATATCTCGCCTCGGGAACATACTGGAAATCCATGGACAGAGATGAAGCGGGATAAGAACGTAACATCCTTTCATCAAGTGGACGTGCATGTTCGAAAACCATTTCATCGCCATAGGGAGAAGTAGGAGAAAATCGATAACTAGGGACGGGATGTGCAAATGGACGACCTATGTAAATAAAAACACGAATGCGCACCTCCCTTCAAAATGATACGAAGCGATGCAGGATCATAGTGGAATTCCCAAGTAGGGGTATCAACGAACAGACGAATGTCGCCATTTGAATCTGGAGACAATGACGGAAATAAAGAAAAGGGAGTGAGAATCTTGCTAAAGAATTCTCAGAGAGTACCTCCTTCTACAAAGTGTCATCATCAAAGTCCCGGGAACCTCGGGATTATTCTAAAATAGTGAGCATGCAAAGATTCATTTTAAGTTCGGAAAAATACTTAACCGAGGTTCGTCAATTTTTAATCATCGTCCTTATAATGCATCTTATTCTTAACATGTCATATTTACAATGAACATTTCCTTTATCATTACATCATATTCCTCATCATCATTATCAAAATAACATGCATAAAAGAACGTCATATAATATTAGCTACACATGGACACTGTGCACATATTTCATTTCTTTAGTGCCTTTGATGACTTAAAATCTTATCATCATCATTATTTTCCTTGGGCCACCCTATACTCCACCCTTTTGGGAGTAATTTAGGTTATGAGCTCATATTTTACTAGTCGTCACTAGCATATACTTATCCCTTTTGATAAGCTAAAGTCCCGACTCTACCCTTTTGAGAGAACGGGTTAGGGGGCTAAAATCACCTTTTCACCACCTATAGTCTGATGGTTCCAAAGGATCATTTTCTTATAAGTTTAAGTCATCATTAAATCTTTGCATGTTATATCATAATACAATTCATAAACATCATAACATTTTCTCATTTATAGTCTTAAGCTAGAATAATATATATCAACTGTAATCATGCATATGGGAGATTCCGGGAAAGAGAGGTGGGTCACAATGGACACGCTTAAATACCAAGTCTTTCCTTAGCCGTAACCTTTCCAAATTACACTTTTACAATGATACACTTTCTTTTAGCAACAAAGGTAAATTTTACATAATAAAGAACATTTCATGTACAAGCATTCTCATTATTTGCAACAAAGAACTATAACATGCAAGCCAGAAATCATTCAATGATATCAAGTACTTAATAAGCATCCAATCCTTACATAGAATTATCAATTATAGAACTAATTAGTTACTAAACCAATTATGAATCATTCTCTTAACAATAAACCATAATTATCACAACTTCAATCATATCAAATCATTATCACACATTGATACTAAACTCAGATCGATGGCGGAATCATGAACCTCATGCAATTACATGGAATCATATTTTAAGTGCATATAAAATACTAGTTCCCCGTAAAATCCTTGCAAAGCCTTAAAACTCATTTAGAAACTAGTTCTTTTGTCAAATTTGGGAGGATCTTCACAATTAAAATTCTCACTTAAGATAAAAGGAGTAAGTCTTGAGCTTTAGAGATTTAGGTGACATCTTAGAATTATAAACATGCTATGCAACCTTATTTTAATCTTATCTTTATAAGGTGATAGCTTGGAATTATAAACATGATATGCAATTCCATTTCTTTATCTTTAAGATTTAAGGTGATGATTTAAAAATTAAACATGATGCAAGAACTTGAAATATAAACATGATACAAGAAACTGGAGCGGCGGTAATCCAAGACAGACCAGAGAGGAGAAGAAAATAGTCCTGCATTGACCGCAGAGAGGAGAAAGAGAATATTAAGAAACCGGAGCGGCGGTAGTCCGCATTGTGACCAATAGAGGAGAAGAGAATATTATTATTACATCTTTTTAAGCTCCAATCTCAAGACTTTTTAAAGAATAAATTCTTTAACTCCAATAATCATATTTCTTTGCTTGTGATACATGGGCAAGTCTTTGAGCTCTAGGATCTTTAGGTGATGGCATAAAATAAACATGCCATGCGTTGATTCTTTTAGCCATTATAAAATATAGTGAGAGCATAAATTAAATATGAGATGCAACCTCTTTATTATCTTGAAAGATTAAGTGATGACTTGAAACATAAACATGAGATACAAGCTTGGAATTTAAACATGAGAAATGCAAGTTCATTTATTCATTCTTGAAAATTTAGTGATGACATAGAAGGTAAACATGGTTATGCAAAGCATAAACTTAATCATGGATGCAAATTCATTTTGTTTCTTTACTAGAGCTCCTTCAAGACTTTAAAAGAATTATAAATTCAACCCAATACATATCTTAACAAGAAATAAAACATAAAAGGAAAAATACATCTTTCAAGTTCTAAACTAAAAATCTTTGTTTTAGCATCATAAAGCATTATTCTTTAAAGTTTTGCATCAAGTGGAATTTTCAAGCTTTAGAGGCTCAACTTGATGATGGATTTACAACCCACCCTCAAGGTCCTCATCATCAAGCCATCATCTTAGTTCCACCTAGGCCATATGGTTGAATTGGTTAAAGAAAATTGAAGAGGAAACCAAAATGAACAAACTAAGGCAAGTTCATAATTTCATCATTTTGAGCTAAAAACACAACTCCTCAAAGCATAGAAATAAATTTAGAAACTACTCCCTACCTAATCTGAGTTGAAGAAGAGGAAGAGAACTTGGTTTCTTGAAGTGAAATGAAACAAAATCTCTTTGAAAAAATTGAAGAAAGAATTCAGCCAAAGAGGAGGAAGAAAGAAAGTTTTTGGTGCTCCTAAAAACTAGTTATGAACCAAGCATTCCAAGACCACTCAAGCAAGCCTATTTATAGAAGATTTTGAGGCTTCTAATTGGCCAAAATGATGAGGTAGTGGACGGAATTTTGCAGGAGAAATAAGGGAGGAAAAAATCATTTTAGACAAAGTTGTATGAAATTAAGGAATTGTCTCATATGGTGACATTTTGGCATTTTGTTTTAGTGAAACTTTTGGCAATAATTTAGCTGCATAATGGCATCAATAATTTCGTCCATTACAGCCCAAAGAAGTGAAATTTGTGTGTTCCATGCATTATTTAGGTGTAGGCAAGGTATTCATGTAATTTAGAGAATTTACGGTTAAGGGTTTAAGTGAATTAGTAAGCAATTTGGGTGTTTTTGAGCAATTTTGGGTTCTAATCAATCTAAATACATAATTTTGACTCTAGATTAATATTTAGAATTTAATAAGCTTTAATTTGAGCCTAATATTGCTTAGGTTTTGTAATGAATCAAAAATCCCGAAATTAAACCGCCCAAAATAGGGGCAAAATCGCATTTCACTTAAAAATTGCCCGAGGCCCCCCGAGCTTAACCAATGGTTAATCATGGCTTAAAAACACATTTTAAAACATTTTAGTGAGGTTCAAGCTCGGCACGCACATCGAGTTAAAACAGCCTAGGGCGTTTGTCATTCCTCAAGGCCTAACTCAAAATTGAGATCCTTCTCCTCTATTAACACACATAACACAAACAATCCCTTATTATCCTCAAAATATCCCCTTGAGAATAGGTGGGGCCCGATCCTCATTTTCCGAGTAAATAACTTCAGTGGGCATTTTGGTCATTTTATACGTCTGTAAATCTGGATTTGCGACTCTCGCATGAATCGCTCCTAACCTCTCTTCTAATGTTATATTCCTTTATTGAGGATTGTCTGCCTCAAATCTTATGTAATAATTACCTCACGATAATTCTGTAACTGAGTAATTTCTAATGACAAAGAAAATTACAAGAAAATTAAAGATTACATTACTCCCTCCTTAAAAGAATTTCACTGGAAATTCGTTACCTGAGAACAACTCGGGTATTGTGCTTTCATGTTTGCTTCCAGGCTCCGTATGTAAGTTCTTCTGGTTTCACCACCTCATATCCCATGCTACTTTGACCAGGGGTACAGCCTTGTTCCTTAACTGCTTAACTCCTTGGTCGACGATTCTCGTGGGTAGTAAGTTAAATGTCAGGTTATCTCTTAATTGTACATGTTCTGGCTCTAGTACATGACTCGGGTCAGATTGATACTTTCTTAACTGAGAGACATGGAAAACATCATGAAGGTTGGATAGACTCGGGGTAGGGCTATACGGTAGGCTCTGTGTCCTACTTTGGTAAGGATTTCAAACGGACCAAGAAATCTGGGGCTCAATTTTTTTACTTTTATTGCTCGGCCTATGCCTGTGGTGGGGGTGATCCTTAGGAACACGTGGTCCCCTTCTTGAAAATCTAGCGGTTTTAGCTTTGTCCGCATAGTTTTTCTGTCGACTTTGAGCAGTAAGAATCTTATCCCTAATCTTCTTGATTTGTTCTGTTGTTTCCCTCACAATATCAGGTCCGAGTAAACTTTGCTCTCCGGGTTCATACCAACATAAGTGAGATTGACATTTCCGTCCATAGAGGGCCTCATACGGTGCCATACCGATACTTGCATGATAACTGTTGTTATATGCAAATTCAATCAATGGCAGGTACTTATCCCAACTTCCCCTTTGATCTAAAACACATGCCCTTAACATATCCTCCAAGGTTTGGATAGTTCTTCAGATTGACCGTCCTGTTTGGGGGTGATAGGCCGTGCTTAGACACGCCTTTGAACCAAATGCCTTTTGAAAGGCCGCCCAAAATCGTGACGTAAACCGCGGATCCCGGTCCGAGATTATCGTCGACGGCACCCCATGTAACCTTACAATCTCCTGAATATATAATTGTGCTAACCTATCCAAGGAATAAGTCACCTTAATAGGTAAAAGTGGGCTGACTTCGTCAATCGATCCACGATTACCCATATGGTATCATGATTCATTTGGGTCCTCGGTAATCCAGTCACAAAATCCATGGAGATACTATCCCACTTCCACTGTGGATCGACAAAGGTTGCAAGATTCCAGAGGGTTTTTGGTGTTCAATCTTCACCTTTGACACACCAAGCACTTACTCACCCATGTGCACACATCTTTCTTCATTCCAGGCCACCGTAACATCTTCTTCAAATCTTGATACATCTTGGTGGCACCAGGATGAAGGGTAAATGGCTCTTATGGGCTTCCTCCAAAATATCCTTTCGGAGGCCACCACTAGCGGTACACATATTCGACCTTTAAACCTCCACAAATCGCCCATTCCTTGGGTAAAACCTATCAACTTTCTGCCTTCACCGCCCTAAAGTCTCTTGAAACTCAAAGCATCATCCCCTTGAGCTTGAACAATCCTTTCTTTGAACTCACTTGTCACTCTAAGATGACAAGCTCTGATGCCCTTAGTGGTCAAAGTCATTCCTAGGTTTAAGTCCCTAAATTGCTCAATCAATTCAACCTCCTTCACCATCAAACAGGACACTTGTAAGGGCTTCCTACTCAATGCATCAGCTACTACATTTGCTTTATCAGATGGTAATTCAATCCAAAATCATAATCTTTCAAGAACTCCATCCATCGCCTTTGCCTCATGTTTAGCTCTTTTTGATCAAAGAGATATTTCAAACTCTTGTGATCGGAAAACACCTCAAACTTAACTCCATATAAATGGTGTCTCCAAATCTTTAGAGCAAACACGACGGCAGCTAACTCAAGGTCATGGGTAGGGTAGTTTGCCTCATGTGGCTTGAGTTGTCTTGATGCATAGGCCACCACTTGCCTATCTTGCATCAATACACAACCTAAACCTCTTTTTGAAGCATCACAATACACCTCGAAAGGCACATTGGGGTCGGGTAACACTAAAACAGGGGGTAGAGGTTAGCTTGTGTTTTAACTCTTGAAAGCTCTTTTTCACACTCCGGGTCCATGAAAAAGGGGTGTTCTTCCTAGTCACTTGGTCAAAGGTAGGGAAATGCAGGAAAATCCCTTGATAAATCGACGGTAATAACTGGCTAAACCTAAAAGCTCCTTACTTGATTCTGATGGTTGGTCTTTCCCAGTTTACTACCGCTTCTACCTTACTAGGATCTACAGCAATTCCTTTCTTAGATACTACATGCCCTAAAAATTGCACCTTATCCAACCAAAACTCACACTTGGAAATCTTGGCATATAGTTTCTTTTCCTTCAAGATCTCCAAGATTATGGTCGTGGCATTCATGCTCTTCATGGGTCTTAGAATATATGAGAATGTCATCTATAAAGACAACTACAAACTGATCTAAATAGGGCCGAAAGATCCTATTCATGTAATCCATAAAAATAGATGGAGCATTGGTTAACCCAAAGGACATTATCGCAAACTCAAAATGGCCGTATCGAGTGCGAAAGGCCCTTTTAGGTATGTCTTCATCTCTCACTCTAATTTGATGGTAGCCTGACCTCAAATCTATCTTAGAAAACACTACCGCACCTTTTAGTTGGTCCATCAAATCATTGATCCTAGGCAGAGAGGATACTTGTTTTTCACCGTGCTACTTTATTCAACCGATAATCTACACACATCCTCATACTCCCATCCTTTTTCTTTACAAACAACACAGGGCTCCCCAAGGTGATGCACTAGGCCTAACAAACTTTTTCTCCAATAAATCTTCCAATTGAGTTTTTAACTCGGTCAATTCTAATGGGGACATCCTGTATGGGGCTATGGATATAGGTCCTGCACCCTAAGCAATTCTATGGAAAACTCTATCTCTCTCTTGGGGGAAACTCGGTATCTCATCCGGAAATACTTCAGATAATTTCTTACTATTGGTATCTCATCGATACTTTGCTCAAAGTCTACATCACTAGCGGCTAAGAAAATGTAACCTTTACTCTCACCCTACCACAATCCATTTCCACAGCAGCTATGTAAAGACTTATGGGTTTCTTAGGTTCAATAGGAACAGAAGAAAAGTGATGGTTTTCTCATAGCTTTAACAAGACACGGTTGGCCTCAAGCCAATCCATGCCAAGAATCACATCTAAACCTCGCATGGGTAAGCAAATAAGATCTAAAACAAAGGATCTATTATCTATAATAAAACTACAATCTAAACAACATTTACAAGTCCTAACGGGTTTTCCAATGGGTAGAAACAATAAGGTCAAAAGGAAGCTCACCATAGGTAAATTAAGGCTTTTAACACATGAATGGGAGATAAAAGAATGAGAAGCGCCAGAATCATATAGTACAATTAAGTCTTTACCATGCATATTACCCTTACCTTCCACGAGATTTCGTGACTTTCGTTGTTTCTTCAAAGATTAACGAAATACCCTTCCCTGGTATTGCGGCTTGGGATTGGGGTTGGCGGGTTTCTTTCCGTGCATTCTCGGGAGTAATGACCTGGTTTTCACACCGATAGCACACGGTTGGTCCGGCTCGACATGGCATGCTCCCATGATTCTTGCCGCACTGGGTACATTCCATGGTTGGCGCAGGCCGTGGAGGTCTTCTTTGGACCTCTTTGTGGTGCTTTCCCTTTATTGTTGTTATTGTTGTTGTTGTGATTGTTACAAGGGTTATTGTTGTAGCGGTTGTTATTATAGCGATTGTTGTTGTTTGGCCTTCCTTGTTGAAAATTTCTTTGTGTCCCTTGTGGTCTTGATTGAGGGGAAATGGAGGTCGATCGCCTCTTGAACCGACCTTGAGGTGTCAACTTTTTGGTAATATTATCCGACTTTGGGGTGTTTAGTTTTCTCGACCTTCTTCAATAATCCGACATTTGTTAACTAGGTAGAGAAATCCCTAATCTCCAAATGTGCAATCGCCACATTAAGTTCCGCCTTCAACCCCGACTCAGATTTAATGCATTTCCAAAGATTCATCAGATTTCCTTGGTACATTCTTGAGAACTTAATGAGTTCTTCAACCGCAGCATCGGGCCACATTCATATTCCCTGGACAACTTGCATGAATTCAATGTCCTTGGCATTTCTAATCGACTGAAAGTACTTTTTCATAAAAATGGACCTTGAAAAGTTCCCAATCAATGTCCATGTCTGGCCGTCTCAGTGAGTCTTCGAACACCCGGCCCACCGTAAACCGGCATCACCTTCAAGCATATGAGTAGCGAAGGTGACCTTTGCTCCTCCGAGCATGGGACTACAAAGAAAGACCTTCTCAATATTCCGAATCCATTCATCCGCAATATTTGGATCTGTCCCCTTGAAACCGGGTGGGTTTGCCTTACGAAACTCCCCAAATGTGCATGTTCAGAATCTCATGTCCCCGATTCATATTGGCTTGACGATCCCGATCCATTCGCTCCATCATCATTCTCATGGTCCTTGCTACGTCCGCGGAGTGCTTCGCTCGTCTGCCTTGATTATTCAGGTCGCGCTCCTAGTCCGTTGTCGACGTGCCATTGGTCCCTATACACACAAAACAAAGAACACCGAGGTGATCAGCCCAATATTCCATGCAAAGTGAGCAAGTTACCATGGCACTTTCAACATACAAAGAGTCATGTATTTCTAATCCTCAAGCTCATCCTAATGATAAACATCTACACATGACGTTACTTAACGATTATGCTTTAGAAGCATAGCTAGTCCAATCCTCGTGCTCCATGAGAATCGAATCGCTCGATACCATTTGTAACATCCCTGCCGCTTTATGGATTGACGATCGCCCCCACAAACCAACACGTCTCTTTAGCATGCTTTGTCCTCACTGCACGCTTCCTAGGAAAACTTCCAGAGGTCACCCATCCCAAAATTGCTCCAAGTCAAGCACGCTTAACTATGGAGTTCTTTCGCTTTGGGCTACCAAAAGAAGATGCATCTTGTTGGTATAGGTAGTACCAATCAATTCATATAAGTTCCTCCTTAATCAGATAGTCCCATACCTATACAAATTCCTTAGGATCCCTCTCATTCGGTGTGTAATCGGTTCATTCATGTACCCTCCGCTAAGTCCGCCAGAGCCGCTCCTTGTCCGTGTCCTTGCACCGGGCGATCACTCCCCGACTCGCGATCCCCGGCGTTACATGCCCACTGCTCCGCACTGGTTCGCCCCCAACCACACCTGCATCGGGAGAGGTGCAGGCTCGATACCAAAATAACATCTTTAGTAATTAACCGTGATACACCTAGGTTGAATCTGATTAATGACTAGACTTTACTCCTTGCTTTGGTTCTTTCTTCATAATTTGAAAATACTTAGTGAAATTACGAGCCAATTTTTTTTTTAAACACATAATTGAAAACATGAGCCGAGTACAACGTGAACGAGTAAGCGGGTATAATAAGACGTTTAAGAATATATCACATCATATCACTTAGGCTCCATCATATAACATTCATAAGCACATTATAGCATATATTTACATACAATAACCCGACTCAAAGGGTGGGTTATGTTCATACATCATTATCTTATGCAAACCCATAAAAGAAAATATACTTAAGGAAATACATGCCCCTAAACTAGATAACTCCATAAGCCGGGAAGGTTATCCTAAAACTAGGGTGCATGATCACACATAAATCTACTAAGAACCTTCTATGGCCATCGCCCCGAAATGGGGAATAAATCCGATCCACCGATGAGCTCCCTGGGACGGCCACACGAGATGCACCAGTCAGTCGCATGGACGGCCTTCTCGCTAACCTCGGCTGAACAATCTGCTTTCCTCACTACCCTCTCTTACACGTAGGGGAGTAGAGCAGAGCTCTCAGTAATATACATGAGTAGGAGTGTCCTTCAAGGATCAGCCTAATATCTCGCCTCTGAACATACTGAAATCCATGGACAAATAGATGAAGCGGATAAGAACGTAATATCCTTTCATCAAGTGGACGCATGTTCGAAAACCATTTCATCGCCATAGGGAGAAGTAGGAGAAAATCGATAACTAGGGACAGATGTGCAAATGGACGACCTATGTAAATAAAAACACGAATCGCGACCTCCTTCAAATGACACGAGCGATGCACCGGATCATAGTGGAATTCCCAAGTAGGGGTATCAACGATCAGATTTTAATGTCGCCATTTGAATCTGAGACAATGACGGAAATAAAGAAAGGGAGTGAGAATCTTGCTAAAGAATTCTCAAAGAGGTACCTCCTTCTACAAAGGTCATCATCAAAGTCCCCAGAACTCTCGGGATTATTCTAAAATAGTGAGCATGCAAAGATTCATTTTAAGTTCGAAAAATACTTAACCGAGGTTCGTCAATTTTTAATCATGCGCCTTATAATGCATCTTATTCTTAATATGTCATATTTACAATGAACATTTCCTTTATCATTACATCATATTCTCATCATCATTATCAAAATAACATGCATAAAAGAACGCCATATAATATTAGCTACACATGGACACAAAGGCACATATTTCATTTCTTTAGTGCCTTTTGATGACTTAAAATCTTATCATCATCATTATTTTCCTTGGGCCACCCTATACTCCACCCTTTGGGAGTAATTTAGGTTATGAGCTCATATTTTACTAGTCGTCACTAGCATATACTTATCCCTTTGATAAGCTAAAGTCCCGACTCTACCCTTTGAGAGAAACTGTTAGGGCTAAAATCACCTTTTCACCACCTATAGTCCGATGGTTCCAAAGGATCATTTTCTTATAAGTTTAAGTCATCATTAAATCTTTGCATGTTATATCATAATACAATTCATAAACATCATAACATTTTCTCATTTATAGTCTTAAGCTAGAATAATATATATCAACTGTAATCATGCATATGGGAGATTCCTGTGAAAGCAGAGGTGGGTCACAATGGACACGCTTTAAATACCAAGTCTTTCCTTAGCCGTAATCCTTTCCAAATTACACTTTTACAATGATACACTTTCTTTTAGCAACAAAGGTAAATTTTACATAATAAAGAACATTTCATGTACAAGCATTCTCATTATTTGCAATAAAGAACTATAACATGCAAGCCAGAAATCATTCAATGATATCAAGTACTTAATAAGCATCCAATCCTTACATAGAATTATCAATTATAGAACTAATTAGTTACTAAACCAATTATGAATCATTCTCTTAACAATAAACCATAATTATCACAACTTCAATCATATCAAATCATTATCACACATTGATACTAAACTCAGATCAGTATCAATCATGAACCTCATGCAATTACATAGAATCATATTTTAAGTGCATATAAAATACTAGTTCCTGAAAATCCTTGCAAAGCCTTAAAACTCATTTAGAAACTAGTTCTTTGTCAAATTTGGGAGGATCTTCACAATTAAAATTCTCACTTAAGATAAAAAAGGAGTAAGTCTTGAGCTTTAGAGATTTAGGTGACATCTTAGAATTATAAACATGCTATGCAACCTTATTTTAATCTTATCTTTATAAGGTGATAGCTTGGAATTATAAACATGATATGCAATTCCATTTCTTTATCTTTAAGATTTAAGGTGATGATTTAAAAATTAAACATGATGCAAGAACTTGAAATATAAACATGATACAAGAAACTGGAGCGGCGGTAATCCGCACAGGACCAGTAGAGGGAGAAGAAAATAGTCCGCACAGGACCAGTAGAGGGAGAAGAGAATATTAAGAAACCTGAGCTATGAGTCCGCACAGACCAAGAGAGGGAGAAGAGAATATTATTATTACATCTTTTTAAGCTCCAATTCAAGACTTTTTAAAGAATAAATTCTTAACTCCAATAATCATATTTCTTTGCTTGTGATACATGGGCAAGTCTTTGAGCTCTAGGATCTTTAGGTGATGGCATAAAATAAACATGCCATGCTGATTCTTTTTAGCCATTATAAAATATAGTGAGAGCATAAATTAAATATGAGATGCAACCTCTTTATTATCTTGAAAGATTAAGTGATGACTTGAAACATAAACATGAGATACAAGCTTGGAATTTAAACATGAGAAATGCAAGTTCATTTATTCATTCTTGAAAATTTAGTGATGACATAGAAGGTAAACATGGTTATGCAAAGCATAAACTTAATCATGGATGCAAATTCATTTTGTTTCCTTACTAGAGCTCCTTCAAGACTTTAAAAGAATTATAAATTCAACCCAATACATATCTTAACAAGAAATAAAACATAAAAGGAAAAAATACATCTTTCAAGTTCTAAACTAAAAATCTTTGTTTTAGCATCATAAAGCATTATTCTTTAAAGTTTTGCATCAAGTGGAATTTTCAAGCTTTAGAGGCCTAACTTGTGATGGATTTACAACCCACCCTCAAGGTCCTCATCATCAAGCCATCATCTTAGTTCCACCTAGGCCATATGGTTGAATTGGTTAAAGAAAAATTGAAGAGGAAAACCAAAATGAAAAGGTAAGGCAAGTTCATAATTTGATCATTTTGAGGTAAAAACACAACTGCTCAAAGCATAGAAATAAATTTAGATAGTACATCCTACCTAATCTGAGTTTAAGAAGAGGAAGAGAACTTGGTTTCTTGAAGTAAAATGAAACAAAATATCTTTGAAAATTGAAGAAAGAATTCAGCCAAAGTGGAGGAAGAAAGAAAGTTTGTGGTGCGCCTAAAAACTAGTTATGAACCACATTCCAAGACCACTCAAGCAAGCCTATTTATAGAAGATTTTGAGGCTTCTAATTGGCCAAAATGATGAGGTAGTGGACGGAATTTTGCAGGAGAAATAAGGGAGGAAAAAATCATTTTAGACAAAGTTGTATGAAATTAAGGAATTATGTCTCATATGGTGACATTTTTGGCATTTTGTTTTAGTGAAACTTTTGGCAATAATTCAGCTGCATAATGGCATCAATAATTTCGTCCATTACAGCCCAAAGAAGTGAAATTTGTGTGTTCCATGCATTATTTAGGTGTAGGCAAGGTATTCATGTAATTTAGAGAATTTACGGCTAAGGGTTTAAGTGAATTAGTACTCAATTTGGTTGCTTTTGAGCAATTTTGTTCTAATCAATCTAAATACATAATTTTGACTCTAGATTAATATTTAGAATTTAATAAGCTTTAATTTGAGCCTAATATTGCTTAGGTTTCAGATACTCTAATCCAAAAATCCCAAATTCGCAAAACTCGCCCAAAAATAGGGGCAAAATCGCATTTCACTTAAAATTGCCCGAGGCCACCCGAGCTTAACCAATGGTTAATCATGGCTTAAAAACACATTTTAAAACATTTTAGTGAGGTTCGGGCTCACTGGCACGCACATCGAGTTAAAACAGCTGCAGGGCTGCTTTGTCATTTCAAGGTCTAACTCAAAATTGAGATCCTTCGCTCTATTAACACACATAACACAAACAATCCCTTTATTATCTCAAAATATCCCCTTGAGAATAGGTGGGCCCACGATCCTCATTTTCCGAGTAAAATAACTTCAGGGGCATTTTGGTCATTTTATACATTAAATTCTGGATTTGCGACTCGCATGAATCGCTCCTAACCTCTCTTCTAATGTTATATTCCTTTATTGAGGATTGTCTGCCTCAAATCTTATGTAATAATTACCATTTATAATTCTGCAGAATTGAGTAATTTCTAATGACAGTAAAAATTACAGTAAAAATTGGGGCGTTACACATGGAATCTTGAATAGTGTCTAAATAGTATTTTATCACTCCAATTTCCCTCAATCAAGGAATTGTGTTGGCATTGGATTCCAAGTTAATGAGGTTTGACTTCATTAATTTAAAAAGATCACCTCCTAATCTAGTCTTACAAGCCCTTAATTACCTACTTACTTACCTAAACACTCACTTACAAACTCCTAAATCCTAAGCCTAATCAAAGCTACACCTAAACACATCTCTAAACCACAATTAAATGAAAGATCTTCCTTCCCCATTACAAGGAGAAAATGGCGCCACCTCACCCTCCATAGTCCATCACATGTTTGTTCATTCAAACACTCAAAGAACCATGTCTACTGTAACGACTCGTCTATTTGTATTTTCTCTGATAAAATAATTAATTGTAAGTAATTAGTAGGGATTTTAAAAATTTCGGTCAACACAGTTAGGATCAGAACAACATAAGGATTCTGTAAAAAAATATGAAAATTAATTAAATATTAATAAAAATTTAGAATAATAATATTTTAATCAGTAATATAGGATGAGATCTTATAAATGATATTAGGACAAGATAAAATTAGGATGAGGTTAAAATGAGAATTTTACCTGATAAAGTTTTTTTAATGTCAATCGAGTACTGAAATGATAAGAAACGATACACCGAAATGGTAATAACTGGTATACCGAAACATCTAAATTGGTTCAATTAATGGACATCATCATATCTTAAATAAATTTTTACTTAGAATAATCAAATAAATATAGATATTTCTAATACTGAAAGAAGGCAAATTGGTCCGGAAATATCAATTCCTTTACTTTGTCTCCAAGTTACTAAGCTTATAAAAAGGAAAACAAAAGAAAACAAATTTCCTTATTCTCGGTTCTTCCACAGAACTCGTTTTGGCTTCGTTCTTGTTCATTCCTTTCTTTTCTCTTCACTTCTCCATTTTCTAAATTCCTTTGTTTGCAAAACTCCATCAAACCACCATATCTACAAAGGATACTCTTAGATAAGCATCTAAACTACTTCAAGAACATCTTCTCTACATCAAGATCAATTGAAAACTTTGTTTTTTTTTCTTACTTGGTTCACATGGCAGCACAAATAGGGGCTGAAAAGAAAGGGGTTGAGGCTTGATAAATAAAAAGAATTAGAGAAAAAGCTAGGAGGGAGGTAGGAAAATTATTCTAGTTATTTACTTCATGATGTTTAACTATTTTGTCAAGATAAATGCTTGAATTTTGTGGCTATGTTGCTGAAAAATCTGAAGCTAAATTTTGGAATTCCTAATAGATAGAGTTATGATGAGATTATGTATATTAGGGAGCTCAAATTTTATTACAGAATTTATAAGTGCTTGGACTATGATGAAATCTTGTGTGTTGAAATTTTTGATTGTGCTGGAATTTTATGTGTTGAATCCTTACAACATTAATTCTTGTGTTATGTGATATAATTGGTGCTGGAATTTTATTAATTGAAATATTTACAGCCTTTGGTTCTTGGTTTGTATGATATAATAGGTGCTCTAAGTGGATATGTGCTGGAATTTTTTTTGTGCAGAAATTTTACAACATTAATTCTTAAGTTCTATGACCTTGCTATACATATTAATCAAAGCTTGAAACGTGGCAGCAAAACTTGACCTGTAGCTTTGAAAATTTAGGAGAAATTATGGTCCAAGGAATGATGATTCATAGTAGAAATAGCTTAACATCCATTGCATGGAATTTGGTTCAATTGTTAGAAAATTGATAAGAATTATTGTTAACTAAGAGATGTAATAGAAATTTGGATGGTATAAAATCTATTAAAATCCTCATAGACTTTGCAGAAAAACACCGCAATAGTATACCAAATGTTACGGGAAATATCTCAAAGAGTTAAAGAGAGGCATTATACATATTCAAGAAATGTTAAGAGAATTTTTGTACAAACGATAAAAGTGCACATAAAGAAAGGAAACTTATGAAAATAAATCTTGTGCAATGTAAATTGCTTAGTGGTAAGCTCATGGATTCACGGGTAGTAGTAGACGTTCTACGCCCCTAGAACTATATCAGGTTGTAATCGCGATGGCATTACATCGTTATGAGGAAAGGGATGTACTGAGAATAGCGAGGCTATTCTAGATGAGATGTAGTAGACGTACTCCATCTAGTGAACTATATCAAGTTGTAACGTGATGGCATTACATCGTTGATAGTACAATCCAAAGAGAAGTATATCAGAAGAGTCCTATGAGTTCTACCATTAAGTTAAAATTTTCTAATAAAATTAAGTCATAAGAAACAACGATTCTAACTAATGAAACCATTATACAAATAACTGAAGTACTTTGCTTATCTTGTATTAAGTTGAATATCATTGAGTAGTAGACTGGTATATTTTCCTACTGGGAATCATTGATTCTCATCCCTGCTATATGATGTATTTTATATAGATGGCCTCAATCGTGTTCTTCCTCGAGATGCCTGAGCAGCAGTGGCACTATGACCCAGAGTTAGGGTCATTGTATCTGGTTGCTGAGTCTCGTATCCACCTTATTTATAGACATAGCATGACCTAGATTCCCTTATATTATATGACCGTCATAGGCTCTTACGTTTGACCTTTTGAAGAGCCACTAACTGAGGGAGTTAGTTTTATCTATCTGTAGTTGCTTGTATTTTTGTTAGGCCCTAACCCAGATTAGGTGGTCACTGTGAGGACCAGGGTAGGGTTATTTATAATATAAATGTAATTAGGTATGAATGTATATAGTATAACTGTATGACTTAACTTACTATGGTTGTGATATAAGATGTAAGTTATCGTGTGGCTGACTTCTTTGGATGCACATTATACTTCTACTATTTCTATAAGTTGACTATCACATCGTGAGCAAAAATTGATTTAAGACAAGTTAGTATAGTTTTTTAGTGCAAGGCTCATATTTATTACAACTTATACACATATATTTCATATAGTTAAGAAATTGCAAATCTATAAGATAAGTTATGAGTAATAACTACTTGTTGTAATGTTATGACTCGAGCATAGCACTATAGTAGGATGGGTGTTACATCTACACCATATCTTGAACTATACCTAGCCATACCTCAAGCCATACCTTGGAATGACACTTTGTAAGAGATATTTTCTCTCCTCCATGGCCATGAATTTTGTGGTTCTTCCTCCCTATTCACTCTTTCACATTTTGTTATTCTATAAATACTTGTCTTGAGAGCACTTAGTCCATTTTTGCTTATTTTGTGCATCAAAGTTTCAAAGAGAATTGTCCTAAGTTTCTTTTCTTCTCCAAGAGCTCAAAAGTTCTTTCTCATTCTTTTCTTCTTCATCTTCCTCCTCTACCACAAAGAACCACCACTTTTCAACCATTCATAACATTCTAAACACTTAACCTTGTCTTTCCAAGGATCAAGTTCAAGAAACACAACTTTCTTCCTTTCTTTTTCCTCCTTGGCCGAATATACCATCAAGCTCCAAGGAAGATTTTCCTTTCATCCTTTTCTCAAGATCATGTCCTTTTCATCTCCAAGAAAACATATCTTGGTAGAGAGTTGTTTTGATAATTATTTCTTTGCTTTGTTAAGCTTTATTCTTGGTGCTTTAATGCTTTATAAAATCGGTTTCTTCCATTCCTTTTCTTTTAACATTTCGGCCTTCATGTGCTTTAATGCTTTACAAAATCAATTTTTTCCATTCCTTTTCTTTTAACATTTCGGCCTTCATGGGCTTGTTGGTTTCTCATGATAGCTTGATGATGAGTGTCTCTAGATGATGACTTGAGTTCATCACAATAAGATCTCTAAAGCTTGAAACTTAGTTTTGATCTTAACACATTTTGGCTTTTCCTTTCCTTTTCTTTAACCTTGGTTTTGGTTTCCTTTTCTTTTCCTTTCCTTTTGGTTTTGACCCTTTTTCCTTTTCTTTATGGTTTTGTTTTCTTTGGAATCCATTTCCTTGAGCTTGATGATGATGTTCACACCATAAGATTTCCTTGAAATCTTGGTACTTAGAACTTTAGAGCTTACTTTATTTTGATGAGATTAAGTTGGGATTAAGATGTTGGTTCTTTAAAGTCTTGTATGAGCTCTAGTAATTATATAATAATGAACTTGCATTCATGTTTACTTTTTAAGTTCGTGCATTGCATATTTATGTTAAGCTTTGCATTCACGTTTAAGTTTCTTTGCCATCACCTAAAAACATAAAGATTAAAACAAAAGCTTGCATTTTCATATCACCTAATAATTAATCTCGAAGCTCGCTTATTTCGGTCTTAAAGTCGATTGTTGTGGAGCCTAGAGTACTAAAATAAAGAATTGGACTTGTATTCATGTTTACATTTCCTTGTCTAGCATATTTACTTTTTAAGTCATCACCTAAACTTTGAAAATAAAAATGAAGTTGCATCTCATATTTATTTTAAGCTCTCACTTTACTTTTCTAATGAAGAATAAAATAAAGTACATAGCATGTTTAAATTTTTGTTACCACCTAAAGATTCTAGAGCTCAAAGGCTTGTCCTTTTATCTCAAGGAAAATTTGGATATGGAAACATCCTCTTGAATGCATAATTCGGGCATATGATGATGATGAGCTTGGTGTGAGTTTCATTTAGTCACAAGTGCCAATAACCTATGTCTTAGGATTTTCTTAAGTATAGGTGAACTCAAAGAATGTTTCAAGCATGATTTTATATTTTAAAGACCAACCATGGAAGATTTAAATTAGTTTCTGCCCCGATTTATTTTATGATGATTTTGACAAAATAAGTTGGTTTCCAAAGAGTTTTAGAAGTCCTAAAATGATTCCATGAGAAACTAGTAACTTGTGTGTATTAAAAATGAAATTTTATGAATGATATGATGATGTATGACCATGGTTCTCCCTTGATGATTTGCTCACCGTTTGATGATGATTTTATTATGTTAAAATGCATGGAATCATGTATATTTGATGTTAGAATTGATTTGAGGAAGCTAGGAAAAACTAGTAACTAGAAAAAGATGGAAAATGAGAATTCTAGAACACTTGGAACATAGAAAATTTTGTTTTTGTCTAGTGATTTTCTAAGGCAGTAATCATGGTTTAGAATTAGTTTATATGTGTAGGAACCTCTCATAATTGGTTTAGATTTAATTTATAGCGCCTTAGGCGAAGACGGAACTCAAAAAGGGTCGAAAATGTAGATTCTAGAACCCCGTAATCACACAAACTTAAAACTGTCCAAATCTGCATAGTGTGTTTGGAATAGTTCCTAAGCATAAAAATTATTGAGAATAATTAATTGTAAACCTATAGGTGCATAAAAGGATAAAGACGGATGTTAGTATAATTAGTTTTCAAGATTAAAACCCATAAGGGTCAAAGCATAAAACACCATAGATCCCAAGACATAATGAGCTTTATGACTTCAAGTAGATGTATGTTTAATTATGAGAATGACTTAAGCATAGCATATGTAACATCCTAATTTTTAACCCAATACTCTAGAACATAATTAGGTTAATCATTAGACTGTTACGTCATAGCTTCCTTGTTACTTTAAAATATTTAGCAAAAGCACTGGTAAATTTTTTTTTGAATTATAAAAGCAAAGTGAGAGCCGCACGACACGTTAATTAGTAATGCACGAAAGGCAATAAAGCAAGCATCGCATAGCAACATGACATAAGCAAGTAAAAGCACATCATAATAACATTGAACTGCATATTTATATAATATATGATATGCCCACTTAGGTAGAGTGGGACTTAGTTTAGTACAACTAGAATGAAAATACATGGAAACGAAAGTACAACAAAGGTGATAAAAGAAACTCTCCTAACTCTAGTGCGCCTACATATAGATATCCTTAAGACAAAAGGGGCTATCCATGCCTAGTCAAAGCTCGGGCACCAAAATGCGATGGACGTCTCCTACTGCGGGTCTCTGTGGAAAGGAGGGATGTACCCGATCCACTGGGCGATCTCGGCTGGAGTGGCGATGCGCTGCATCGGTCGGGCGTGAGCTCCACAGCGAGGAATCATTCTCACCCGTCCTCCATGTACTGGCTGAGCGACAGAAGCCTCGCTACCCTCCTCAACATCCATCGGCACAGTGGGGGAGGATCCCTCGGAGGGTACTTGGGTGGCAGAGTCCTCCGAAGGGTCCGTCTCGGAGAATGATGAGGGCGAGTAGGGTACATACTGTGGGTAGTCCCGGATGGCAGAGGCCGTCAGTGGGGTGCGACTGATCCGCTCCTCTTGAGGGCGTGTGCGCTCGAACACGAAGTCGTCATTGAAGGGTGAGACAGGAGAGAATCGATGGCTATGTATGGGGTGACTAAAGGGCCGTCCAACGAACATAAACACTCGAACGACGCAGCGGCCCACAAAATGGTATGACCCATGATTCGGATCATGATGTACCTCCCAAGTTGGGGTGTCCACAAAAACCACGAACGTCGCCATCTGAAGACGTGACAGAAAGAAAGAGATAGAGGGAGTGAGAATCTTGCTAAAGAATCTCAGTAGGGCCTCCTACTACCTAGGTGTCATCATCTACATCCTCAGGAACCTTGAGTTTAGTAAACGAAATAAGTGAGCATGCATTAAGTCCATTTTTAGGTTCTAATACATAATTTAGCCAAGGTCCGTTCATTTTAGCATGATTCTTAATGACATGGATGCAAGCATATTAAAGGATGTATGCATGGCTCTACTTAATGCAAGAATAATCATAATATCTTTAAGAACATCATGATAGTGGCATAAAGTGGTAATTAAATTCTCTTTGTGACATAATCATCATAACTTCCTCATAGGCCACCCTAAAAGACAATCGCTCTGGGGGTGCTCGGCCGAACCGGTGTCACCCAAAATGTGTCACATCTCTAGGTTATGAGCTCATACCTCAACTAGTTGTCACTAGTTCTTACTTATCAATCTCGATAAGCGTAACATAATCATAAACATAATCCCGACTTATCCAGTACAGGCTAGGGGGCATTTCTTGGGGGTGCTCGGTCGAACCGGTGTCACCCGAGAATTCATCTTGGTACCGATGTCACATGAGTTCTCTGGAGGTGCTCGGCCGAACCGGTGTCATCCGAGAACTCATCTTAGTACCTCATAAAAATTTCATAGGTTTTCAAAAACTTTCTGAGTCCCGAATTTGTCAGAAATTCAACGGCATAACTGTAGCTTGCTGAATTTCTTCCAAATTCTTCTTTATGCCACATAAGTCAATCAAACATGCATCCTTCATCATAATTTCATGCATTCACATAATCATCCTCATACTTTCACAGGCAACATTAAAAATTCATTATGCACTTGGTCCTACGGTATCTTATGCTTTGACCCTTACGGGCCTTAAACTTGTGATGTAATTAACCTATCATTTTCTATCAATCTTTTATGCACCTAAGGGTTCTCTTTTAACAAACCTTGTTATTATTTATGCTCTCTATGAAATCTGTACCACATCATTCCTTAGGGGCAACATTATGAACTTTATAATTGCGGGGTTCTAGAACTTGCGTTTTAGACCCTTTCTTGGTTCTGTTTTCGCCTAAGGCGCTATAAGTTAAACCAAAACCAATTATGAGTCATTCCTATGTCTAAGAATTAATTATAAACCATGTTCTCTACATTATAAGGTTGCTGGACAGATTCTAAGAATTAAATGTTCTAAGAGTTCTAAAGTTGCGATTTTATGGTTTTCTAGTTACTAGTTTCTTTGTAGGTGCTAAAATTAAATGTTCTAAGAGTTCTAAAGGTGTGATTTTATGACTTTACGGTTTTTTTCTAGAAAGCTAGTTTCTCTTTTAACATGCATAGAAGTGTTCTTACCTCATCATACATAATTTCCACACATCATAACACATCATAACATCATCACACAATAACAAACTCATCATGACAAGGCCGAAACACCAAGTCTCCAAGAAGGTGCATAACTTGATGTTTCTAAGACATATAAGGTGCTAGTTTCTCTTGGAACCAATTTAGAACCTTTAAAACTCTTTTGCAAACCTATTTATTTTGTAAAAGAGGCTAAAACATCCTTAGGTTGGTGACCACTTGATCCCTCTTTAAAGAGAGTTAGATTCATAGAACCTTGTTGGTCTTAAACTCAACCAAATTCATGAGATTTAAAAGGATTCTTAAAACTTGACTTATTGGTCCTTGAAGCTAGATGAAACTCATTCCAAGTTCATCATCACTACAAGGCCGAAATTATGCATTCAAAGAATGCTCCCTCATTAAACTTTAACTTGAGATAAAATGGGCAAGTCTTTGAGCTCTAAGATCTTTTTAAGTGATGACATAATTTAAACATGCTATGCACTTCATTTTTTATTTTTCATTACAAAATAAAGTGAGAGCTTAAAGTAAACATGCAAGACTTGAATATAAAAATGCAAGGCTTAAAATAAATATGCAAGATTTGGAATATAAATATGCAAGTTCATTTCTTTATTTTAGTGCTCTAGGCCCAGCAACAATCGACTTTAAGGCCGAAATAGAAAGGCTTTGAGATTTAGTGATAAATCTTTACGTTCTTTAGTGATAAAAGTAAATATGCTAGGCAAGAATGTAAATATGAGATGCACTTCATTCTTTATCCTTTAACTTTAAGTGATGGCTTGGAAATTAAATATGAATGCAAAGCTCAAATTAAATATGTAATGCATAAGCTTGAATTTAAATATGAATGCTAGTCCATTTATTTCTTATTAGAGCTCATACAAGACTTTTAGAGGGACTTAAACCTCAACCCAAACTTATCATGACAAGTTAAAGTAAAAACAAGGGTGAACCCTAAGGTTTCTTTAAAACACAAGTTTCTTGTCTTGGAATGTAAACATAAATAACATTTTTATTAAAACTCAAGCTCTAGAGGCCTCTTTGTGACGAACACATAGTCATCATCTAGAAGCTCTCATCATCAAGCCATTGTGAACTTCCTTGGCCAATATGGCTGAAACCTTGGAGAAAGAAAAGGAAAAGGAACCGAAATTGTTGAAGAAGGAAAGAAACATTTGGAACTCTAGAGACCATGATCTTGATGATGCATTAACACCAACATCATGAGTCCTTATCATTGAGTTCATGTTAACCATTTTAAAACATCATCAAAGTGAAAGGTTTCAAAGATTCAAAAAGAAATCTAAAAACATCTTTAACTCAAGAACAAAGGTCAAGCTTTAGAGATAGTTCAAATGATGAACATCATCATGAAACTCTCATCATCAAGCTCTCATTCCTTTGGTTCTCAAGCCTCATGGCCAAAAAACAAAGAGGAGTAGGAGAAGAAAAGAAGTTCTAAAAAGGATTCAAGAGAAACTATGAACACATAAAGAAATTAAGAACTTTAAATAAAAGAACTCTTGAAAGAAAATCCCTACCTAGTGGTTTGAAGATATTGATGGGAGAAGAGGATGAAGAACTTGAAGAACTTGAAGACTTGAACTTGAGAGAAAAAGGAAACTTTGAAGTGCTCTTTGAAAACTTACACTTAGCAAATGAGCCCAAAATGATACAAGTTCACCCAAGCAAGCTATTTATGGAGAAATGAAACAAATGAAAGGTACATGGAGGAGGAGGAGCTTCGGCCATTTACAGCATGAGGGCAGCCCCCATGAGTTCCATGAGGTGAGATAATGTGGTCTTGAGGCATGGTGAGGTATGGTTCAAGGTATGGCTTCAAGCATGGTTCTTTGAGTGAGAAACAATTCAACATGTGTGGTAATTGAGAGAGAGAGGGCCGAAGTGCATCAGCCATGGGGGGGTTTCTTGTATTTTAATTGGGGTTTAGAGTTGTGTTTAGGTGTATCTTTGTTTAGGATTAAGATTAGGAATTTGTAAGAAAGTGTTTAGGTGAGAAAATGGGTAATCTGTAACGCCCCAATTTTCTGTCTGAGTGGAAAATGACCGAAATGCCCCTGAGGTCATTTTCGGCCCGGAATTCGAGGATGGCCGACCCGACAGTCCTCGAAGGGCCAACTTAATGTTTGAAGGGGATTGAATGACCCTTGAGTGGTTCTGGAGGCGGAAGTCTCATTTTCCGCAGTTTCGGGTTAAAATGACCAAAATACCTCTGTAGCGTTTTACGCGGGTAAAGGTGCCGTTTGAACCCGGAACTTTTCCCAGAGGTTTAAAAACACGTTTTCATGTGTCTAGAGGTCTCTGTTCAAGTCCCGGTGGTCCCGGGCAGTTTTAGTGCAAAATTACGATTTTGCCCCTAGAATAGTATTTTTGAGCGTAATGATACAATTAAGCAAACCTAAGCAATATTAGGCTCTAAACGAAGATTAATTAATTTCCCTAATTAATCTAGAGTCAAAATAATTTATTAAAGTTAATTAGAACCTAAAATTGCTTAGATTAAACTTAAATCCCTTTTTAGAACTCAAGATTCCTAGTCTTGGAATCTTGAATAGTGTTTTCTCTCTCCAATTCCTTAAATCAAGGAATTGTGTCTAGAATTGTTTATACACTAAAATGAGTTTATAACTCACTAATGATGCAAGAACACTCTCTAATTATGTCTTGACAACCTTAATTACCCATTTTCTCACTTAAACACTTTCTTACAAACTCCTAATCTTAATCCTAATCAAAGATACAGCTAAACACAACTCTAAACCACAATTAAAATGCAAGAAATCCTCCCCCCATAGCTGATGCATATTCGGCCAT
This sequence comes from Dalbergia cochinchinensis, assembly GCA_031216125.1. NCBI lineage: Eukaryota > Viridiplantae > Streptophyta > Magnoliopsida > Fabales > Fabaceae > Dalbergia > Dalbergia cochinchinensis. The sequence goes on from CM062371.1 coordinate 31,964,680, forward strand.
ATCTCCCCTTTTACCACACATGTTGAATTGTTTCTCACTCAAAGAACCATGCTTGAGGCCATACCTTGAACCATACCTCACCATACTTTGAACCATACCTCACCATGCCTCAAGACCACATTATCTCACCTCATGGAACTCATGGGATGCCCTCCAATCTGCAATGGCCGAAGTGTAACATCCTAATTTTTAACCCAATACTCCTAGGACGTATTTAGGTTAACCATTAGTCCATTACTCTTCTAGCCTCATTCTTTAAGACCTTTCTTTAAAATACTTAGCGAAAAATATGGGTAGAATTTTTTTTTTTTGAAAACATAAACAAAACATGAGCCTTGCATACCGTGAAGCGTAAACATGAAAGAATAACACGAACAGAAACACCAATTAAGCTTTCATAGAAGGAACAACCATCGACACATCATCATGTAACATTAACATTAAATATCGAGTCAAACATTAATAGTATTAGTGACATAGGGACATCCCACCATAATGCCACATTAAACATATCGTGCCCACCTTTAAAGGTTGGGCATGCAACAACTCAAAAACCACACATAACTTATGGTATACTTAGACTATGTCCTCGTTTCCGCTACACTCCTCCAATCTCGACCTTCAAGCACTTCCACGTCGGCACTTAAGAGCAATCCGCGGGCGTCGTATCAACCTTGTCTGAAGACGAAGATGGAAAATGAAGATAGGGGGTGAGAATCTTATACAAGAATCTTAGTAGGGATCCCCTTTTCACACACGTGTCATCATCATCGTCCTCAGGAACCTCGGGTTTAATTATGAAATCGTGAACATGCAAAGATTCATTTATTAAGTTCTAAACATCCATTACCGAGGTCCGTTCATTTTATCATGAGTCTTGTAATGAATGCATCATGCTTCTTTATGGTATGCATGTCAATACTCTATGCAAACAGTACTAGCTTTTTAACAAGTATAGCATTCATAGATATAGTGCATGATACGTGGGTCATAAAATCATAGATCATAAAACATAGAACATGGAACTTGATACATAGTGCATGGTACATAAAACATGAATCATGGAACGTAGATCTTGGTACTTAAAACATGGTGCATGGTAGCTTAACTTGGTTACTTAAAACATGGTGCATGGTAGCTTAACTTGGTTACTTAGGTGACGTTGACATATTATCCTTTTCTTCCTGGGGGCCACCCTAATATTTCTCCTTTTTGAGAAATCTCTAGGTTATGAGCTCATACCACGCTAGTCGTCACTAGCATCTGGACTTATCACATTGTGATAAGTTAAAAATCCCGACTCGAAGTATGGGTCTAGGGGGCATAGAATCGCCTCATCCCCACCTATAGTTTGATGGTTCCAAAGGATCATTTTCTCATAGTTCAATGTCACCTTAAGTCTTAGCATGTTAAGACAAGATGCCTATAGTTCATGCATGTTACATATGAATCACCTCATCCCTACCTATAGTTTGATGGTTCCAAAGGATCATTTTCTCATAGTTCAATGTCACCTTAAGTCTTAGCATGTTAGGACAAGATGCCCATAGTTCATGCATGTTACATATGAATCACCTCATCCCCACCTATAGTTTGATGGTTCCAAAGGATCATTTTCTCATAGTTCAAGTCATAGTAAGATGCTACATATTCCATGCATGTCACATATATCGTGTAATTCTAATATAGGCATCTTTAATGTTCTAAAGGGTACCATAACATGCAAATGATACAATCATCATTTAAGAGCAATAACTCACATAGCATCATCACACTTAAAACATGGAGCAAAATCATCATATAGTAAACAAGAGCAATAAGCCGTTTAACTTGATCATGCTTGAAATCTAACATAAGATCATATATTCATGTTAGGCTAAAGCATAAACTCATGTCATAAAAATTCCCAGATTCAAGCAAAGTAAGGTCATAGCTTCAAGTCATCGAATCAGAAAGGCATTCTGTTTGTGAACTTAGGTTCTGGTAATCGATTACATAAGTATCGTAATCGATTACACAGCTTCAAGATTTCAAAACATGGAAGATAGGGGGTTCTGGTAATCGATTACATGGAACTTGTAATCGATTACTTTGTTTAAAAACACTTTGCTGGGCCCCTAGAACATCTGGGTAGTCGATTACATGATTCGGTAATCGATTACTAGAGTCCAGAATGTGTAATCGATTACACTATATAGTAATCGATTACTTTGGGCAAAAGTTCATGTTTGAGCTCATCCGAGCTTTCTCGTAATCGATTACATAGGCCGTGTAATCGATTACGTAATCTTAAAAACACTAAAAATCAGGTCCGAACATATCCGAGTCATTCCTTTGAAATGCTTATGGTGGCGATTTCTCTTGGAACAATTTTGAACTTCAAAACATCTTAGCAATCATTTTAACTTGTCAAAACCCTCATAAATATAAGAACATACTCAAAATGCTTTTGAGTACAACCTATGTTTTAAAAAGACTTAAAACATGAGCTATAGGCTCTTGTGACTAATGAAAACTCATCTTGGAGCCATCATCATCACATGGCCAAAATGTACATTCCAAGAATGTTTCATGGTTAACCTCTTCTCAAGATGAAATGGGCAAGTCTTTGAGCTCTAGTATCTTAGGTGATGACATAAAATAAACGTGCTATGCATTTCATTTTAGAGTCCTTTAGAAAGTAAAGTGATAGCTCAAAGTAAATATGAGGTGCATATCCATTTTCATTCTTTGAGCTTAGTGAGGACTTGAAATATAAAATGAGATGCAAAGCTTGGAATTTAAACATGCATAATGCAAGTTCATTCTTTATCTTGGGATTTAGTGAGGGCATAGAAAATAAACGTGCCATGCAAAGCATAAACATAAATGTGAATGCAAGTTACTTTTATATCTTGTCTAGAGCTCTTACAAGGCTTTAAGAAGGAACATAGTCCCAACCCAAAACTCATCTTCACAAGAAAAGAAAAAAAACCATTGGTACCAAGGCATCAAGAGAAAACATGACTTCAAGAATCATGAAAGTAGTCAAATCTTAACAAAAGAAAGGAACCATTTTTAAATCTCTAAGGACCAAGATCTTGATGATCCAAGCATCAATATCCTAAGTCCTCATCATTGAGTACATAGCTTCCTTCAAAACAAATATTTAACAAAGTTCATGATAAAGAAGAAAACAAAAGCAAAACCAAAACCATGCTTGGTTTAGAGCCAAAGTTGCAAGCTTTAGAGTTTGTTCATGTGACAAGCATCAACATGAAGCTCTCATCATCAAGCTTACATTTTTCCCATGTAAAAAGGCTCCATGGCCGAAAACATGAGGAGAAAAAGGAAGAAGATCCAAAATGTTCAAGAGAAACATAAACTCTTTTAACTAAACTTGTAAAGAATGAAACTTTCTTTAAGAAAACTCAAGCTTTAGAGGTCTCATGAGAGATGGACTCATGGTCACATCTAGAGAACACTCATCATCAAGCCATCATATTCAAGGCCTTGAGGCTGAAAACTAAGGGGGAAGAAAAGGAAGAAACCAAAAAAGAAAGCAACATAGAGGTTCAACCATTCATCAACTCCCAATCAAGATTCAAGCATAAGAATCAAAGACATGTTTAGAAAGAATTCCCTACCTTGTGTCTTGAAAATGAAGGAGAGGACTTGAGCTTGAGGAACTCTTTGAGAGTTTGAGAGAAAAGTGAGAAAGCTTGAGAGAAGGAAATGAGAGAGTTTGAGACTTTGGAGAAGGATGCAAAAGTGATGGAGTTATGGAGTGTGGTGTATTTATAGGCAAATGAAAGAGTGAAGGGGGAGTTGGTTGAAGCTTCTTGAAGAAGGAGGAGAGAAATATCTTCTTGTGTGGTCATTCTTGGTGTGATTGAAACCATGGGTAGGCATAGGTCATAGGGTAGCTTGAAAGACAACTTGATTGACTACATAAAATAAAATTCTTTTGAATTCTTGGGGGAAGTGGCTGAAAATTATAGGGCCAAGGGAGAGAAATTTCATGGCCACAAGATAAAATATCTATATGTGTTGTCATTCAAAGGTATGGAAGAAAGTATGGAAGGTATGATTGATTATGAAGCTTGATTGAAAGCTTTGAGTGACAACATAAACAATTTATTCTTTTGAATTTTGAATGACATATACTTTTCAAATGTGATCATGATTATTTGAGAGTGACAACTTTCTTGGAAAAGAGAGTGTCATTGGGAAAGGGAGTGTGAATAGTGAAAATACTATTCATAGTTGCTTTTTCTTTTAAAAGAAAGAAAAAAATTTAGAAAAGAGTTCTAAATTTCCTTAAACAATTCTAGGTTCCAATTAGTTTTAAATAATGATTTTGGCTCTAGATTAATTATGGAAATTAATTAACCTTCAATTAGAGCCTAAAATCGCCTAGGTTCTGAGTTAGATAACTCATTAAGCCCAAAATGCACTAAGCATGGGTAAAATCGTAATTTTACTCAAAAACTGTCCGGGACCACCGGGACTTAAACAAACCTTAAACAAACATAGTTCATGCCTTAAAATCATTGTTTTGAATCTCCGGGCAAAGTCCGGGTCAAAACGGAACTTAAATCTGCCTTAAATTACTGTAAGGGTATTTTGGTCATTTACACGCAGAAATCTCAAAAATGAGATTCTTCTGCTCTATTAAACACGCCATCACATATAATCCCCTTCAAACATTACAATAGCCCTATGAGGATGGCCGAAGTCGGCCGTCCTCGATTTTCAGGTAAAAATGACCTCAGGGGTATTTTGGTCATTTTTATGCTTAGAGAAAATCAGGGTGTTACACGAAGCCTCCTCCTCCATGTGCACCCTTCATTTGTTTCATTTCTCTATAAATAGAATGCCTTGAGGAGCTTGCACCACTTTTAGATCATTTGCTAAGTTTAGGAACACTCAAAGCTTTTCTTTTTCTCTCAAAGTTCTAGTGTTCTTCAAGATCTTCAAAGTTCTTCAAGTTCTTCATCTTCTTCATCTTCTTCTTCCATCTTCAAGTTCATCACACCAAGTAGGGATTTCCTTTCATGTATTCTTTTCTTTAAAGTTCTTGTTCTAGCTTTATGTTCATAGTTTCTCTTGGTTCTTTTTAGAACTTCTTTTCTTCTCCTTTTTCTTTCTCATTTTTGGCCATGGGCCTTGAAGTTCAAAGAAATGAGAGCTTGATGATGAGAGTTTCATGATAATGTTCATCACTTGAAACAAACTCTAGAGCTTGATCTTTGTCCTTGAGCAAAAATGTTTCTAGTTCTTCCTTTCTTGAACTCTTGAGAACTTTAGCTTTGATGGTGTTTTAAAATGGTTCTATGAACTCAATGATGAGGACTCATGGTGTTGGTGTTAATATATCACCAAGATCATGGACTCTAGAGTTTTCAAATATTCCTTTTCATGCCTAGAATATTTCGGCCATTTCCTTTTTTCTACTTGATTCAATGTTTTGATTTTCTAAAATGTTGTCTTGAGTTCTAAGAACTCTAAGCTTTACTTAACCTTGGTTGGATGAGTTTGGGTTGAGGATTGAGTTCCTTTAAAGTCTTGTTAAGGGCTCTAGAAAGATAAAATGAACTTGCATATTTTAATTTATGCTTGCACTCATATTTACATTCTTGCTATGCATCTTTACTTTCAAGCTATCACCCAAGAATATAAAGATTAAAATGGAACTTGCATCATCACATAATTTAATTCTCAAAGCCTTTCTATTTCGGCCTTAAAGTCGATTGTTGTTGGTCCGAGAGCACTAAAATAAAGAATTGAACTTGCATTATCACCTAGTTAATTTCTCGAATGCCTATCTATTTCGGCCTTAAAATCGATTGTTGTTGGGCCAAGAGCACTAAAATAAAGAATTGAACCTTGCATATTTACTTTCAAGCTTGCACGTTTAAGTTTATGCCTTGCATATTTATTTTAAGTCATCACTTTACTTTGTAAGCAAGATTAAAAATGAAAAGCATGAGCACGTTTATTTTATGTCATAACTTAAGAACCTAGAGCTCAAAGACTTGCCCATTTCATTTCAAGTTAAAGCTTAATGTGAATGCATTCTTTGAATGCATGTTTTCGGCCAAGTAGTGATGATGGACTTGCAATGAGTCTTCATCTAGCTACAAGGACTAATAGTCTATGTTCTAAGTTTTTCTCAAAGCTTCACAAGGTTATGTTATCATGAGATATGACTTTATTCCCTTTTAGAAGATGAAATATGTTTTGGTCACTGACCTAAGGCTTCTCTTAGCCTCTTGATGAATTAAAATGATTTGCAAGGAGTTTTAGAAATTCTAATTTGATTCCAAGAGAAACTAGTTAACTTATGTACCTCGAAATGTCAATTTAATTCTCTTACTGAAGCTCCATGATTTCGGTTCTGTCTTGATGAGTGTGATGCTGTATGGTGATGTTTTGATGTGTGAAAATATCATATGATGATGTAGAAATGATTCTATGCATAATAGGTAAAAAAAACTAGCTAACTAGAAATACCGTAAAGCTAGAATTTAACATAGTTTTGACCCATTTGTTTTTGGAACTTATCCAAACTGTTTTAATGGGAGCACAATCAGATTAGGATTGTTTAAACGTGAAAAACTTGGTAACATTTTGATTAGAATTGAATTTTAGCACCCATAGGGAAACTAGTAACTAGAAAACCGTAAAAATGCAAATATAGAACTCTTAGAACATTTAGTTTTCTAGATTCTTTCCGGCAACATTACAACATGATAAATGTGATTTATAATTAGCCCTTAAGCATAGGAATGTCTCATAATTGATTTAGAATTAATTTATAGCGCCTTAGGCGAAGACGGAACCGAGAAAGGGTCTAAAATGTAAGTTCTAGAACCCTGTAACCACAAGTTAGAAATTCTGCCCTATGCTTTTCAATTTGAGTATGAACATGAGGATTAGGAATGATGATTAGATTATGAGCCCTTAGGTGCATAAAATATGAACGACAGATGTTAGAGAACTATATCTCAAGATTAAGACCCGTAAGGGTCAAAGCATAAGCTACCGTAAGGGTAAGCGTTTGAATGTTCTATGATGATGCATGTGGTATGTAAATGATGATGATGTTATTCATATGAGGAATTCATGAGGATATATGTTTATGTGGCATAAAGCAAATTTGGAAGGAATTTGGCGTAATGCCATTGTGCCTAATTCCGATTTAATTTGGGGACTTAAAGAGATTTTGAAAATTAAGGTACTAAGATGGGTTCTAGGATGACACCGGTTCGGCCGAGCACCTCCATAGAACTCATGTGACATCGGTACCAATTTATACTCTTAGGTGACACCGGTTCGGCCGAGCACCCCTAAGAGGATTGCCCCCTAACCCGTACTCAGATAGTCGGGATTTATGATTGGTGATATGCTTATCGTTAAGTGGTAAGTAAGAACTAGTGACGACTAGTTAAGGTATGAGCTCATAACCTAGAGATGTGACACGTTCTAGGTGACACTGGTTCGGCCGAGCACCCCCAGAGCGCTTGTCTTTTAGGGTGGCCCATGAGGAAGAGAAGTTTCATGACTATGACTATGTCACTAAGTTTGTCCCATGTGAATGTTTCTATTGTCACTTTATGCCACTAAGTATAATGATGCTTGATGATATGATTTATGTATGTGCATTAGGTAGCGCCATATATACATTCTCTATTATGTTGCATTCATGACATTAAGACCATCCTAAAATGAATGGACCTTGGCTAAACTATGTTTTAGAACTCAAAAATGGACTTAATGCATGCTCACTCATTTGTATAATTAAACCCAAGGTTCCTGAGGACGTAGATGATGACATCTAGGTAATAGGAGGCCTTACTGAGATTCTTTAGCAAGATTCTCACTCCCTCTATCTCTTTCTTTCCGTCACGTCTTCAGATGGCGACGTTCGTAGTGTTCGTGGACACGCCGACATGGGAGGTGCACCATGACCCGGACCACGGGTCGTTCCATTTTGTGGGTCGATGCACGGTTAGAGTATTCATGTTCATAGGTCGACCCTTTACTCCCCCTGTACATTCCCATCGTTTCTCCCCCGTCTCACCTTTTGGCGATGACTTGGTGTTCGAGCGCGCACGTCCCCGAGAGGAGAGGCTTCGCCGTACACCACCGTCCACGTCTGCCGCTCGAGATTACCCCCAGTATGTGCCCTGTTGCCCGTCGTCTTTTTCGGAGACGGATCTTTCCGAGGATTCGGCAACCCAGGTACCCTCCGAGGGATCTTCCCCCACCGTACCCATAGACCTTGGGGAGGGTAACGAGCCCTCCGTGACTCAGCCGAGGCTTGCACGACGACCGGAGATGAGGCCACGCCGTGGAGGTCACTTACGAGCCCCGTCCCGCCTATTCACGCCGGAGGAGCTTGCTCAGTTTCTTGGTTACGTGCCACGCTCGAGGGATGTAACGCCCCGATTTTTCTGTTTAAGAGAAAATGACCAAAATGCCCCTGAGGTCATTTTCTGCCCGGAATTCGAGGATAGCCGACCCGGCAGTCCTCGAAGGGTCAACTCAATGTTTCAAGGGGATTGGATGGTCTTTGTGTGCTTTCGAAACAAAAATCGTGTTTTCTGCAGTTTCGGGTCAAAATGACCAAAATACCCCTATAGCATACTACGTGGGTAGAAATGCCATTCGAACCCGAAACTTTCCCTAAAGGTTTAAAATAACGTTTTCAACTATTTTAAAGTGTCTGTTTAAGTTCCGATGGTCTCGGGCAGTTTTCGTACAAAATTACGATTTTGCCCCCGGGATAGTGCTGTTTGAGTTTAATGATATAATTAAGCAAACCTAAGCAATATTAGGCTCTAATTAAAGGTTAATTAATTTCCATAATTAATCTAGAGCCAAAATCATTATTTAAAATTAATTGGAACCTAGAATTGTTTAAAGAAATTTAAAACCCTTTTCTAAATTCTTTTCTTTCTTTAAAGAAAAGTATCCATGAATAGTGTTTTCACTATTCATGCCCCATTTCCAAGAAAAGTTGTCACACTCACATCACTAGTCATAAAAGTTTTTGACTCCACTAAACCTACATGATCACTTCTAACCTATGGGATTATAGCCTTAATTAGCTAACTAGTTTACTTAAAGTACCTACATAACAACCCTTAATCCTAAGTCTAATCCATAACACACCTAAACACACCTTTAAACCATGATTAGAGGAGATGATTTTGCCCCCATGGTTGCCCAAAAAATGGCTCCACTTTTCCCTCCACTTTGCATCACATGTTGTTTGAATGTGTGGCACACAATTGGCCATGTCTCCAAGACAACTTCTCATTCATTCTCCTCCACATACTTCCCTTATTCTAGAAGACAACTACATGGCCTCTTCCTCTCCACTCATTCATGACTCAAGGCTCTATATATAGCTTGCCTTGGTGAACATTTTACTACTTTAGTTCATTTGTAAAGTTTAGATCTCTCCAAAGCTTTTCTTTTTCTCTCAAAAACTCTTGTGTTCTTCAAGTTCTTGAAGCTCTTCATCTTCTTCCATCTTCAAGATCATCACACCAAGTAGGGATTTTCTTTCATGTATTCTTTCTTTAAAAGTTCTTATTCTAAGTTTGATGTTCATAGTTTCTCTTGATTCTTTTTAGAACTTCTTTTCTTTTCTTTGTTCTTTCTCATTTCGCCATGAGCCTTGGAGTTCAAAGAAATGAGAGCTTGATGATGAGAGTTTCATGATGATGTTCATCACTTGAAACAAACTCTAGAGCTTGATCTTTGTTCTTGAGTAAAAATGTTTCTAGTTCTTCCTTTCTTGAACTTTTGAGAACTCTAACTTTGATGATGTTTCAAAAATGGTTCTAAGGACTCAATGATGAGGACTCATGATGTTGGTGTTAATATATCATCAAGATCATGGACTCTAGAGTTATAAAATGTTCCTTTTTCCTTCTTGAAGTTTCGGCCTTTTTCCTTGTTTTTCCAAGTTTTATGTTTTGGTTTTCTAAAAATATTATGTTGAGTTCTAAGAACTCTTAGCTTTACCTTACCTTGGTTGGATGAGTTTGGGTTAAGCATTGAGTTCCTCTAAAGTCTTGTTAAGAGCTCTAGAAAGATAAAATGAACTTGCATAATTTATTTTATGCTTGCACTCATATTTACATTCTTGCTATGCATCTTTACTTTTCAAGCTGTCACCTAAGAACATAAAGATTAAAATGGAACTTGCATCATCACTTAATTTAATTCTCAAAGCCTTTCTATTTCGGCCTTAAAGTCGATTGTTCCTGGGCCTAGAGCACTAAAATAAAGAATTGAACTTGCATTATCACTTAATTAATTTCTCGAATGCCTTTCTATTTCGCCTTAAAGTCGATTGTTCTTTGGGCCAAGAGCACTAAAATAAAGAATTGAACCTTGCATGTTTACCTTCAAGCTTGCACGTTTAAGTTTATGTCTTGCATATTTATTTTCAAGCTTGCACGTTTAAGTTTATGCCTTGCATATTTACCTTTCAAGTCTTGCATATTTATGTTAAGTCATCACTTTATTTTGTAAGCAAGATTAAAAATGAAAAGCATAGCACGTTTACTTTATGTCATAACTTAAGGACCTGGAGCTCAAAGACTTGCCCATTTTATCTCAAGTTAAAGTCTACTATGGAAGCATTCTTTGAATGCATAATCTCGGCCATGTAGTGATGATGAGATTGGAGTGAGTTTCATCTAGTTACAAGGGCCAACAACCTAGGTTCTAGGATTTTCTTTAAGCTTGATGAGTTTTATAAAGTCATGACCAACAAAATTCATGATGTTAATCCTCTTCTAAAGGATAATTTAATTGGTTGCTGACCTAAGGTTATTTTTAGCCTCTTGATGAAGTAAAATGGTTTGCAAAGAGTTTTAGAAGTCCTAAAATGATTCCAAGAGAAACTAGCAATTTAGATGCTTTAGAAACATCAATTTATACATCTTTTTGGGGCTTGATATTTCGGTTCTTTCATGATGAGATTGCTACTGAATGATGATGTTTTGATGTGTTAGAATGTGTGAAAATTACTTATGATGAGATAGGAACCTTTCTATGTATGTTAGGAAAGAAACTAGCTTTATAGAAAAACCGTAAAGTTGTGTTTCAACCTAGTTTTGACCCATTCATTCATACCTAATACCAAAACTGTTTTAGTATGATAACAATCAGTTTAGGATTGATTATTCATGAAAAATTTGGTTACATTTGGAATAGGATTGAATTTTTAGCACCCATAGAGAAACTAGTAACTAGAAATACCGTAAAGTTAGAATTTAACATAGTTTCAACCCATTTCTTTATGGATTCTGCCCAAACTGTTTTAATGGGAACATAATCAGATTAGGATTGTTTAGGCATGAAAAACTTGGTGACATTTGGATTAGAATTGAATTTTTAGCGCCTACAGAGAAACTAGTAACTAGTAAACCGTAAAAAAACGTAATTCTAGAACTCTTAGAACATTGAATTTTCTGATTCTGTACAGCACCCTTATAATGGAGTAAATATGATTTATAATTAGTTCAATGGCTTAGGAATACCTCACAATTGGTTTAGATTTAATTTATAGCGCCTTAGGCGAAGACGGAACCATAAAGGGTCTAAGACGTAGCTTCTAGAACCCGTAATCCCAAGATGTAATTTTGCCCTTAAGAAAGATGCTGTCCAGATTCATCATTGAACATAAACATTAGTAAAAATCATTAGTTGTGAACCTATAGGTGCATAAAAGGTTAATAGAGAATGTCAGAATAATTATACCTCAAGTTTAAGGCTCGTAAGGGTCAAAGCATAAGACACCATAGGCGTAAGGGCATAATAAACTTTAGTGTTTTACGTGATCGCATGTTTTATTATGAGAATATCTTGGGCATATGATTTCTTATGAGGATATGCAATGTTGATTTATTGATGCTCACGTTATGATGCGTGCGATGTTTTACAATGCCTATGATGCATATGATGATGATGCTTATGACACACATGATTATAAATGATTGTGTAAAGATATGAATGTGGCATAAAGAAAGTTTGGAAGAAATTCGGTGTCTTCTTTGTTAGGCTGCGAATTTCGATAAACTTGAGAACCTTGAAAGTTTTGAAAGTACATGAGTTTTTAATGTGACATAGTATCGTGAAAACGCTGCGTTACGGGACGGCGATCATGCGCCCGAAACAAATCCTTGAGGGACGGCGATACGAACGCCGAAGAGAACAATATTCACCGTGTACTTGATGCCGGTGGGACGCGTTTTGTTATGATTATGATTATTATTATGATTACGCTTATCGGGATTGATAAGTAAGAACTAGTGATGACTAGTTAGGTATGAGCTCATAACCTAGAGATGTGACACGTTACGGTGACACCGGTTGTACGAGCACCCCAGATCGATTGTCTTTTAGGGTGATCCCTATGTTACAGTACAATGCTTGGAATGTCACACAAGTTATAGAAAGATGTTTTACATGAGAAGTATATGCCACTTTATGCCACTTATGTGATATTGATTCTTTTATGATGATTAAATGATTTATGCTTGATGCATCTTCATGCATTCATGCTTTATTATGCTGCATCCGTAACATCAAGACTCATTCTAAAATAGGCGGACCTTGGCTAATTACGTTTAGTAACTTAAAAATGAATTTGATGCATGCTCACTCATTTTATACAATAAACCCAAGGTTCCTGAGGACGTAGATGATGACACCTAGATAGGAGGTTACCCTACTGAGATTCTTTAGCAAGATTCTCACTCCCTCTATCTCTTCTTTCTGTCACGTCTTCAGATGACGACGCTCGTGGATTTTGTGGATTCCCCGACGTGGGAAGTGCACCATGATTCGGAGCATGGGCTATACCTTTTTGAGGGCCGATGCATTGTTCGTGATTTCGCGTTTGATAGGCGACCCGACATCACCATACGGCGACGAGGATCAAGTTTTGAGCGTGCCCAATTCGGATGTGCCTCGCCCTTGGATTGGATGCGCCCTATCCTTTACAGGATCCTAGCAGTTGAGGCTCGCGGGTAGAAATAGTGCACACACCACATAGGAGAGGATAAACCTTCTCTTGTATAGAGGTTATCCGTTTTAGATGCACTTGGGTAGGGGAGTTTTCGCTTCTCCCTTTCTGTAGTATTTTCCTTTCTAATGTACCTTCTTTTCAGTTGTATTTGTTCTATGTTGTACCAAACTAAGTCCCGCTTCTTATAAGTGGGCATATCGTGTTATATATATATATATATATATATATATGCAGTTCGGTTTTCTTGATGATGTGCCATTATACATTTTATGTTGTGATGCTTATGAGATATTTGTTATATTTCTTTATGTGCTTCATCATTCACCAGATTCTGTGACTCTCACTTTGCTTTTATTATTCAAAAAAAAAATTTACCCATATTTTCGCTAAGTAATTTTAAAGTAAAAAGGAAACTATGAAGTAATAGACTAATGATTAACCTAAATATGTTCTAGAGTATTGGGTTAAAAATTAGGATGTTACAAGGGATAGTCGCCAGTAGGAGGCTGTGGATGGCCCGGGTTAGAGCACACACCACTTAGATGGGGATAAACCTTCTTTTGATTTGAGGTTATCCCATTAGATGCACTTGGGTAAGGGAGTAGTTTATGTTTATGTTTATGTTGCATTTTCTTTCATGTATTCCCTTATACCAAATTAAGTCCCATACTTATAAGTGGGCAAGTTATATATATATATATATATATATATATATATATATATATATATGAGATGATATTCAGTGTTTCTCATGATGTGCCTTTATGTGCCTTATGCTATGACGTTATGAGAAGTATGTTATGTCCGTTATATGTTATATCGCATCACGCGGCTCTCACTTTGTATTTCAAAAAAAAAATTTACCCGTATTTTCCGCTAAGTATTTCGAAGTAAAAATGAGAACTATGAAGTAACAGACTAATGATTAACCTAAGTATGTTCTAGAGTATTGGGTTAAAAATTAGGATGTTACATAATCAAGGTGCTCAAGACATAATTAAGGAGTGTTCTTGCATCATTAGTGAGTTATAAATTCATTTTAGTGTATAAACAATCCTAGACACAATTCCTTGATTTAAGGAATTGGAGAGAGAAAACACTATTCAAGATTCCAAAAGTGAAATCTTGAGTTTTAGAAAAGAGATTTAAATCTAATCTAAGCAATCTTAGGTTCTAATTAATTTTAATAATTTATTTTGACTCTAGATTAATTATGTAAATTAATTAATCTTCGATTAGAGCATAATATTGCTTAGGTTTGCTTAATCATATCATTAAGCTCAAGAACACTATTCTAGGGGTAAAATCGTAATTTTGCACTAAAATTGCCCGGGACCACCGGGACTCGAACAGATGTTTTGAAACATGTAAAAACATGGTTTTAAACCTCTGGGGAAAGTTTCAGGCTCAAACGACACCTTTACTCGCGTAAAACGCTATAGGGGTATTTTGGTCATTTTGACCCGAAACTGCGGAAAATGAGACTTTCGCCTCCAAAACCACTCACGGGTCATTCAATCCCCTTCAAACATTGAGTTGGCCCTTCGAGGACTGCCGGTTCGGCCATCCTCGAATTCCGGGACGAAATGACCTTAGGGGCATTTTGGTCATTTTCCACTCAGACATAAAATCGGGGCGTTACAGCATATGTAATAACTGAGCCTGGTCCTTGATTCCAGCAAACTGGTTAGGAGCATGCTATCTTTCAAGAATGTTAAAGTAATGATGAGATGATGTATATGCTATGATAAGTTTGACTATATGACTTGATGTCTTATGTTGATGATGAATGGCCATGCATGCTTTATATGTTTCGTGGCATAAAGCAAATTTGAGGAAATTTGGTTTACAGCTGTTATGCTACCGAATTTCCATCAAATTTGAGAACTTAGAAAAGTTTTTGAAAACCATGAGAACTTAAATGTGATATATTACCGAGACCTGGTTGACATCGGTTCAGCCGAGCACCCCCAGGAACAAAACCGTGAGGGTATTGACATCGAGCTTGCCAAAGCGGACAATATTACTTTGTACTGGATGCCAGTAGATGCATTTTGAAGAAGAAATGATGTGTTACCCCCTCTATTACCCCATATGAAATCTAGTGATGGCTAGTTAGGTTGAGCTCATCCTAGGCGATCGGTTAGGTCGGTTGGTTCTGGTGGTAATTGTAAAATCACTGGGGCTGGCATGTTGGTTGGACTTTTGGTGATGACGTAAGAGGGTGGAACTGAAGAGAAAGAAATATAAGAACTCATAACATTACTCTATCATGCATTCATCTTTTTGCCACTGATTTAGTCTTACAGATTAATCCCTGCTCTTGTGCTTAGCCCTACCTTGTGTTCTGAATTTACACGTTGTTGATATATGTCGCATGCACTGAGGTATTGCTATGCATACATGAGATACTTGTTGCATTCGTGCATTAAGATTCATGCTAAAAGATATGGGCCTCGGCTAATGGTATTTGAAAACTTAACAAATGAATCTTGTTTATGCCCACTATTTCATAATTAAACTCGAGATTCCTGAGGACGTTGATGATGACACGTGTGTGAATAGGGAAGCCCTACTGAGATTCTTGTATAAGTTTCTCACTCCCCCTATCTTTCTTTTCCATCTTCGTCTTCAGACAAGGTTGACAACGATGTCCGCAGATTGCCCTGAGTTGCCAACATGGAAGTAGCTTGATGGTCGAGAACAGAGTGGTGCAGCGGAAGTGGGGAGTAACATCCTCCCAAGTACAACCTCATCCTTAAGTTATGGTGTCATACTCGAGAGTTGTCACTTCTAAGTTTGCAGACCTTTTTTAAATATCTATAGCCAGTTTGGTTGGTTCACAAGATAACTAGGTCATAATTACACTAAAATATATAGCAATGAAACCAAACTATTTTTATTACAGAGTTAAGTACATAAAGGAAGCTCTTCTATGAGCTTTAACACACCTTTGTTCTCTAACATATTTACACACATATTCATTCCACTAAATACAACATAATAAAAGCATTAACTACTACACTATTGCACTCCCGAGTTCTTTTGCATAGCAGTCCCTCAGTTCTTTGCATCAACCTGGAGACGACACGGGAGCACAAAAACATAGGGGTGAGAATTCTAAAATTCTCAGTAGGGTAACTCCCCAATTACACTTTCATAATGTCATTGTCATCGCCCCAGCCACTTCGGTTTATTAAGAAAACGTGAGCATGCAATATGTACATATCAAATGTTCATTTTAAAGTTATAAAATCACCTTTACGAAGTGGGTCTCTTTTATTATTCAATCACTTAAAACATGTATTTCATAACATTCAACATCATAGGAATTCCTTCAAGACCAATAATTTAACAAGATATATATATACATATGGCAATTACAATGATCTTTTCATGCCCTTGACATAATAAAGGGGACTTTTCCGTGCCCTAATGGGGACCTTTCCCATGCCTTTTATAAACAAAAGGGACCTTTCTCGTGCCTTTTATAAACAAAAGGGACCTCTCCCGTGCCCTTGATAAACAAAAGGGGACCTTTTCATACCCTTTACATATTAAAGGAGACTTCTTCGTGCCCTTTTTACGTTAAAGGGGACTTTTCCATGCCCTAATGGGGACCTTTACCGTGCCCTTTTTACATAAAAGGGGACTTCATTTTTCACTTACCACATACACCATCCTCGAGCTCACATATACATGCATCACATTTCTATATGCATGAACATAATTCTCTGATCTCATAATACTTCAAACCTATATATATTATTCATTCATTCCTCATAACATAATCTTGGAAGTCCTTGGCATGCATTCATACACATCAACTTGAACCAAATGCCGTTAGGTCACTAATTCAAGGCATCATCACAACTTTAGCATATTGGCAGATTTTTCACTCAAGTAACACAATTTATTTCTCATATCAAATGATCAATTCAAATGCTATAAAAATTCTCAATGTTTCCACAAGGTTCCATAAAAATTTCATAACAAAAAGATTCTCTAAATATGTCAACAAAATTAGACAGATTCAGAGGTTAGAAACCCCCTATTTACAGCCAACAGCCATAGTTTCCAATTTTATTACCCTACCAAATGATCATATCAAATCATATAAAAATTCAGGGTTGGACTTCAATATGTCTTTAATATCCTGTAAAAATTTCAGCTTATAATTCAATCATTTACTAGGTTAATAAAATTTCACAAATTCACAGCTTCAGATTCAACATTTCAGGTAGCATAGTTACCACTTTGGTCCTTGAATTTCTCAAGGCATTAGGAGTCAAAACTAGAGCTCAAGAAAATTCATGGAACTATCCTAGGATGTTGCCTTCAACATATAATTTTTATAGCTCATGAAAACACCCACAATTCCCTCAGAAAATTCGTGAACTATAACTGCCAGCAGGAAAACTGAAAATCCAGCAAACCACTTCAGAATCTCTTTTGATAAAAATGAATTTTACACAACCCCAAACACTCCACCAAAATCAACACATCAATATCATCATATTATCAACCAATATATCCAAAAATTTCGAACCAAACACAATCAGAAAAGTCCAGCATAAAATTGGAAAGAAAAGGTCAAAGAAAACCCTACTTTGATGGCTTTAGGGATCTTGGCTCCAAAAGATGCTCCAAGATTGATTTTGCTCAAATCAAGGCCACCAAATCAGCACCAAGCCCTTCCTTAATCAGTGATGTATGAGATACCAAGGTTAGGATTGATGAGGAATTGAAATTCCAATCAGTTAGATTTATAGGTATTGATGTGTAGAACAAGTTTAGTGTTTTATCAACTCTAGGCTAGTGTTTTTGGCATTTGAAGTGAAGTTTGCGCTCTTGGACATGGAGGAACCTGGTTTCCTTCTCCTTACAGCATGATGCACGGAATTTTGAGCTTCTTGAAGAAACTTGGCTTGTGGTTATCTTGTTATATATAAAAGAATGAGTATTATATTGTATAATTAAATGATCTTTGACCAAAGTAAGAAAATGGATGGCTAAGATTTGGTTTGTTGGTCAAAAAATGAATCTTGGTCAGCCACTTGGCTCAAGATAAGTGGCTCTCTTTAACTTGTAGAATAAATAGCTTTTATAGTGTCAAAATCGCACACCAAAATCCCACCGAACGGGTGAGATATGAGCACCTGAGTAAAATATTAATAAATGAAAGGCCATGATTAAAACTTGCTTTTCAATTTTCAATCCTTGTCATCCACTTGGCATAAAATGGTTGATAAAGCTTACTTAGCCACTAAGTAGCTTTTACAGTGTTAGAAACCGCACACCGAAATTCTACTGATCGAGTAAAATAGTGTACCCGGGTAATCAAACATTGCTTGAAAAATTAATTCTAGGTATGAAATCTTTATTCCTACTCATTTATAATCTTAATATTATAATTTCTTAGTTTCAGACATCTCCGAGGCCCAATTCTAGGGTATCGGCTATTCCGATAGATCGGTGGGGCCCGCAAGTTACTATTCACTTTTTTTTTTTTTACAAATCCCTTGGACCGTCCTCATCATTACTAAAACTGTTAGATTTTTAAAATTACGACTAGTAAAGCTCAA
Source organism: Dalbergia cochinchinensis (assembly GCA_031216125.1). NCBI lineage: Eukaryota > Viridiplantae > Streptophyta > Magnoliopsida > Fabales > Fabaceae > Dalbergia > Dalbergia cochinchinensis. Next base: position 31,983,301 of record CM062371.1, read on the forward strand.
ATTAATTTTTAACTATTTTTTTAGGGTGTTACACGGGGATGTAGTCTTAGCTTATTTACATCATAGTTATGTGTAGTATTTTGAATTGTTGTATGCTCAACCTTTACAGGTGGGCTCAATATATTTGATGTGGTATTGTTGTGGAATATTCCTATATCGTTAATACTATTAATATTGTTTGACTTGACATTTGAAGTTAATGTTATATGATGATGTGCTGATGGTTGTTCTTTCTATGGAGCCTGTCTGATGATTCTGTTTATGTTATTCTTTTTATGTTTACGCTTTACGTTAATGACTTTTTACATTATGCGAGGCTCACGTTTTGTTTATGTTTTCAAAAAAAAAATTCTACCTATATTTTCCACTAAGTATTTTGAAGAAAGGTTTCAAAGAATGATACTAAAAGAGTAATAGACTAATGGTTAACCTAAATACGTTCTAGGAGCATTGGGTTAAAAATTAGGATGTTACAACAACTAACGAGGAGGATCAGGAGGTCCTCAAAACAACAACAACCATTACGAAGGAGGGTCCAGACAAAGCACCACAAGGACCCCCGCTGCTTTCCCCAGACCCATACCCGCCGTAGTATGCCCCTAGTGCGGGAAGGGCCACGGGAATTGCCCCTGCCTAGCCGGGCAGGGAGTATGCTTCAAGTGTGGCAAACACGGCCACTATGTAAAGGATTGCACAAACGGAAAGCCGATGAACCAGAACCCTAGGCCATAACACCAAGGAAAGGTCTTCACCCTCAACGCCGAAGACGCGGAGAAGTCCCATGACCTCATCAAAGGTAAGTGCGAATTAAATGGTAAAACTTTAACTGTACTATATGACTCTGGTGCGACCTATTCTTTTATTTCACATGCTAGTGTCGAGTCTCTAAACTTACAAGTTTCTAAACTCCCTTTTGACCTTATTGTTGCTACCCCCACTAACCATCCTGTAAATACCTCTAACTGTTGTTTAAATTGCCATCTCACTGTAGAAAATAGATCCTTTGTCATAGATTTTATTTGTTTGCCCATGAAAGATATAGGCATAATTCTTGAAATGGATTGGCTTCGAGCCAACCATGTGATGTTAGAATGTGATACCAAAACTGTTACTTTCCATTCTCCCCCCAGTGAAACTAGCCAAACCTTGAAGCTTTACATAAATGCCATAAAGGTCAACTGTAGTGGGAAGGAAAGTGAGATATATGTTCTCCTAGCCGCTAGTGAAGTAGACTTTGAGCAAAACCTTGATGACATAACCATAGTAAGAGACTATCTCGAGGTATTTTCGGATGAGATACCCGAGTTCCCTCCCGAAGGAGAAGTAGAGTTTTCCATCAAGTTGGTCCCTAGAGCAGAGCCTATCTCTATAGCCCCTTATCAGATGTCACCCTTAGAATTGGCCGAGTTGAAAACACAAATAGATGCACTATTGTAGGTGGAAGACCCAAATGTATTTTCTTTATATTTTCCATATGATGTATAGATGACTATATTGACTACTATTATGATGTAGTTTCTTTTATTATGTTCCTTTGGATATGATGTGTTTTTCCCTCTTGATTTTCTTGCAAGATGACGACGTAGTTTACTTAGCACTTGCGTATGGCTCACGTTTTGTTTTTCCTTTCAAAAAAGAAAAATTTTACCCGTATTTTTCGCTAAGTATTTTAAAGAAATGTTTTAAAAAATGAGACTAAAAGAGTAATAGACTAATGATCAACCTAGTTACGTTCTTGAAGTTTTGGGTTGAAAATTAGGATGTTATACACAACATATTAAGTATTAGCCAGTTCTGTGACCAAGGTTTTAATGTTATTTTTAATGCTTATGCATGCTAAATAGTTAGTCCCAGTTCCGGACAAGTTATTCTATCTAGTAAAAGGCATGATAACATGTATATGTTATTGTTAGATGATGTAAGAGATCAAAATATAAAATATCTTGCGTCCTTCATGGATGATAAGTGGTTGTGGCATAAAAAGCTTGGACATGCTCATATGAACCTTATTTCTGAGCTCTCTCATAGAGAGCTTGTTAAAGGCCTTCCAAAGATCAGATTTGATAAGGACTCAACTTGTAATTTCTGTGAGAAAGCAAATCAAAGCTCCTTTCCATACTAAGCATGTGGTTTCAACCACTAGACCACTTGAGCTTTTACATAAGGATCTCTTTGGACCAACCAAGATAGAAAGTCTTGCTAGAAAGTGATATTGTCTTGTCATAGTGGATGACTACTCCACATTTACATGGGTTATCTTTTTAGCTTCTAAGGATAAGGTAGTTGAAAGATTTAAAGTTTTTGCAAAACGTATTTGCACAAAAAAGATTCCCAAATTAGCTCCATTAGATCTAATCATGGAGGATAATTTGAGAATCATATCTTTGAAAAGTTTTGTGAAAATCATGGCATTCTTCACGAGTTTTTGGCACCTAGAACTCCCTAACAAAAATGGGTTGCTAAAAGAAAAAATAAAAACTTGCAAGAAATGGCCAGAACAATGCTTTTAGAAAGCGGTTTATCAAAAGGTTTTTGGGCAAAGACGGTAAAACCTCATGCTATATACGAAATAGAATCATTGTAAGGCCAATTCTCAAGAAAGCTCCCTATGAGTTATCGAAGGGGAGGAAACCCGACATTTCATATTTTCACATTTTTGGCTCATCATGTTTTATCCTTAACATCAGGGACAAATTGCAAAGTTTGATCCTAAATATGATGATGGTATTTTCCTTGGATATTCTTCTGTCTCTAGAGCTTACAGAGTGTATAATAAGGGAATGCTATACGTTGAAGAAACTATTCACATCAAGTTCAAAGGGCTCAAGAAGGACCTTGCTGATGATCTCGAAGAACTGGAAGAGAGCCTTGAAAGAGTAAGTCTAAAAGAAACTTCTGATAGCAGTAAGATGAAAGACAAACTCTCAGAAAGTAAACTCCAAAACATAAGCACTTCAGAAATCTTGTTTAAAACTCTAAAGTAATCAGAAAGTAGTATTTCTGGACATGAAGAAGAGCAATATAAAGATGAAGAAGAAGCTGAAGAACCTCAAAGCCACAGAAACTACAAGGGAATTTTTGATTTAAAGGCAATTTCACAAAATAGAGTCCTTGAAGACATTTCCAAAGGCATGAGAACCAGATCATCCCTTAGAAATATGTTAAATTGTGCTTTCATTTCCACCATTGAATCTCAATGCATTGAAGAAGCTTTGAATGATCAAAGTTGGGTGGATGCTATGTAAGAAGAACTTGACCAGTTCAAGAAAAGCAAAGTTTGGATGCTTATTGAAAGATCGAAAGGAAAAACCATCATTGGCACAAAGTTGGTGTTCAGGAGTAAGCTTGATGAAGCTAGAAAAATAATTAGAAACAAAGCGATATTGGTTGCATAAGGTTATAATCAACAAGACAGAATTGATTATGATGAAACCTTTGCAACAGTATCTAGGCTTGAATCCATCAGAATGCTACTTGCTTTTGTTGCCTTCAAAGGATTCACTCTCTACCAAATGGATATGAAATCTACATTTCTAAATAGATTCCTCTTAGAGGAAGTATATGTAAAGAAGCCTTCTGGTTTTAAGAGTGAAGATTTTCCCAACCATGTCTTTAAGCTAACAAAGGCTCTCTATGGTCTGAAACAAGCTCCTCAAGCTTGGTACGATAAACTGAGCACCTTCTTACTGAAGAATGGGTTCAAGAGAAGGTATCATGATGCTGACTTCATTAGAGATAGAGTTAAGAGAAAGAGTACCAGTGGTTGCTGCTATTTCTTTGAAAAAAGCTTGATCACATGGTCATGGGAAATGCATAATAGAATTGCTCTCTTTACTGCTAAAGCTAAATATGTAGCTGCGGCAAATTATTGCACCTAGATGCTATGGATAAGAAACCAAGCTGGAAGATTATCGCTTGAGGTATTCCAAAATCCTTATCTACTGTGATAATACTAGTGCTATTACTATTGCAAAGAACCCTAGTCTGCACTCTAGATCTAAGCATATTGATGTTAAACACCATTTTATTCGTGATCATGTCCAAAAAGAAGATGTTGAGTTAATGTTTGTGAATACAGATGACCAAGTGTTAGATATATTCACCAAGTTATTAGCTGAAGATCATTTTTGTGTCTTGAAAAATCTTTTAAACCTAAGCATTTTTATGATCATACATGGGAATGAGCTCAGTCTTGATAAGTAGTCTATTTCCCATGTGTGGTGTTTATCCACTACAGATACCATTTGGTATAAAGCTAAGTCTTCCTATATTGATGAAAAGAGAAAAATGCACTAAATTGAGCTCTATTGTTACACAAGAAACACATGATTATTATGGTTTTTGCATATGATTTTACCTAGAGTTTCTTGAATGAATAAAATTACTACTTATGTTTTGCTTATATTTGAGGAAATGCCCTACTGAGAATTATACAAGATTCTCATCCCTATGTTTGTGTGCATTTTGTATTGTATTCAAATGTTGCAGATGTCGTCCATGATATTCTACCTTGATTCGCCACAATGCAAGTGGCACTATGATCTTGTACTAAACTCTCTATTTGTTGTAGGCTATCCCAGGTTCACACTTATATGTTCTTTAGTCCCTCATTCAATTCCTCTGTGTTCACAACCGATTTTGATCCAGTTTTTCCATATGATGGTGTGCCCTCCACCTAGCACACTTGGTTGTCTTCGTATCCCCGCTTGCACTGCTAGCACCCCCTCCAGGAGATGCTCCATCCTTGTCTTCCTCTTCAGATTCTGATCCATTTGTAGGTTTTGATGCCCTAATAAAGGATGGTGCCATCCTACTAATGGCAAACGGCTTTTACTAAGAGGGCAGGAAACATCTAAGTGTTTGCTTCAGAACCCTTTGTGCTTATTTGTTTTAAATAACAATAAAGCCAATTTAAAGAAAATGCATTGAAGAATGACTGATGTCTCTATTGAGTTTCTTGTAAGATTATAACAGGTTTCATCATTTAGCAAGAATAAGGCTTACTCAAATAAGAATATATTTCACAATGCATGTGTAAACATGTCTATCTCATATTACGAGATCTGAAATGAAATAGAAGTGAAATTATGTCCTTATCTAAGTAATTGATAGCTAACAATTGGAAGAATTTTTCAGCACTACAAGAAATCAAGACCTGAGACTTCAGAAAGTAGTGTAGGACATCAGAATGTACACTCAAGATAAAGAAATCAACTCATGTCCAAGAGCAACGTGTTACTTAATTTTCAATCATCTCAATTGCAAAAAATTATTAGCAAAGAAGATTGGATTAAAGATCAGAAAGTGAAGAATTCTTCAATGAATTGACTGTGCACTTCAGAAAGCTCACTTCACTGTGAAGCATAGAATGCTACAGGAAAAGGAAGGAAATTTGAATTTAGAATTTCAAATGATCAAGTCAAACCCAGTATCAAACTGGTATGTCATCTCTTTTTCCTGATTGATAAACTATCCTAGCTTCATGAAGAAGGAGTTCAGAAAGCATGTTCAGAAAGTAGAAAAGTAGTTTCTAAAGGAAGATTAGAAAACTCAACATTGCAACGGCTTCTGCAACCAATGTAACAGATCTATTAGCCTCTCTTCTAGTTGTTTCTTCCAAGACACAACTGATGATCAACACGTGCTACTTGGAGAATTGATCAAGGGTAATAGTCACAAAGGAAGACCGCTAGAAATGGAGATGTTGTGCTTAAAGGCCGATAAAAGATTTGAATGTAACACCCTCCCTACTATAGTGCTATGCTCGAGTCATAACATTACAGTAAGTAGACGTTACCCATAACTTATATATTTGCAATTCCTTAACTATATGAAATATACACGTATAAGTTGTAATAAATATGAGCCTTGTACTAAAAACTATCCCAACTTGTCCCATATCAAGTTTGCTCACAATGTGATAGTCAGCTTATAGGAATAGCGGAAATATAATGCGCATCCTAAGAAGTCGGTCACACGACAATTCACATCTTATATCACATCCATCGTAAGTTAAGTCATAAAGTCATACTATATACATTCATACTTAATTACATATATATTATAAACAACCCTACCCTGGTCCCCGCAGTGACTACCTAGTCCGGGTTAGGGCCTATCACAATACAACTGACTACATACAGATAACCTAACTCCCTCGGTCAGTGGCTCATCAAAAAGCCAGATGTAAAAGCCTACGATAGTTAAACGGTATGAGGGAATCTAAGTAAACATAAGTCTCATAACAGTAGTAGCGGACAGACGAGCAAATAGTACATCAACATAGATACGAGACTTAGCGACCAGGTACACTGACCGTAACTCCGGGTCATAATACCACTGCAATTCATGCATCTCAAGACGGAGCACGATCCAGGCCATCTATATAAAATACATCACACAGCAGGAATGAGAACCATTGATTCCCAGTAGAAAAAATATACTAGTCTACCTGTAACATCCTAATTTTTAACCTAATACTCTAGAACATAATTAGGTTAATCATTAGTCTGTTACGTCATAGCTTCCTTATTACTTTAAAATACTTAGCGAAAATACTGGTAAATTTTTTTTTGAATTATAAAAGCAAAGTGAGAGCCGCGCGACACGATACATGATAAAACATGATTGAAAGTAAAGCAAACATCTCATCATATCATAAGGCAAGTAAAGGTACATCACAATATCATTGAACTGCATAATTATATAATATATCATATGCTCAATCATAAAGAGTGAGACTTAGTTTGATACATCATAAAGGAAAATACAAAGGAAAATACTACGGAACGTAAAAGCAACTCCCCTACCCAAGTGCAACTAAAGGGATAACCTCTAAACAAAAGGAGGTCTATCCTCATCTAAGTGGTGTGTGCTCTACTCGGGTACTCCATCGGTCGTACGTCTCCTCCTACTGACGTCCGTCTCGTGAGCGAGGCACATATCCGGGAAACTGGGCAAGCTCCTCAGGCGTAAAGAGGCGGAACGGGGATCGAGAGTGACCCCCGCAATGTGGCCGCATCTCCGGTCGTCGTGCAAGCCGTGGCTGAGTCACGGTATCCTCACTGCCTTCCCTCATCAGTGGTGGAGTGGGGGTGGAGCTCTCGCTATACGGATGGGTAGGCGGGTCCTCGGATGGGTCGGTCTCCGAGAAGTAGGTCCGGGACACGTAATCGAGATAGTCACCCATGGCTGAGGCGGCGGTGTGCATGCGGAGTACTCTCTCGTTATGTGTGCTCGCGCGCTCAAAAACCCCCTTGTCATCGCCGTAGGGTGCTGTCAGGGAGAAGCGATGGGTATGCATGGGGTGAGGGAAGGGACGTCCTACGAATATGAAGACTCGCATCGTGCACTGTCCCTCAAAATGGTATGACCCGTGATCCGGGTCATAGTGCACCTCCCACGTCGGGGTGTCCACAAAAACCACGAACATCGCCATCTGAAGACGTGACGAAAAGAAAGAGATAGAGGGAGTGAGAATCTTGCTAAAGAATCTCAGTAGGGCCTCCTACTACCTAGGTGTCATCATCTATGTCCTCAGGAACCTTGGGTTTAATAAACAAAATAAGTGAGCATGCAATAAGTCCATTTTTAGGTTCTAAAACATAGTTTAGCCAAGATCCATTCATTTTAGCATGATTCTTAAGGACATGGATACAAGCATATTAAAGAATGTATGCATGGCTCTACTTAATGCAAGAATAATCATCATATATTTAAGAACATCATAATAGTGGCATAAAGTGGCAATTAAATTCTCTTTGTGACATAATCATCATAACTTCCTCATAGGCCACCCTAAAAGACAAGTGCTCTGGGGGTGCTCGGCCGAACCGGTGTCACCCAGAACGTGTCACATCTCTAGGTTATGAGCTTATACCTCAACTAGTCGTCACTAGTTCTTACTTATCAATCTCGATAAGCGTAACATAATCATAAACATAATCCCGACTTATCCCGTACGGGCTAGGGGGCATTTCTTGGGGGTGCTCGGCTGAACCGGTGTCACTCAAGAATTAATCTTGGTACCGATGTCACATGAGTTCTTTGGAGGTGCTCAGCCGAACCGGTGTCATCCGAGAACCCATCTTAGTACCTCATAAAAATTTCATAGGTTTTCAAAAACTTTCTGAGTCCCGAATTTGTCAGAAATTTGATGGCATAACTGTAGCATGCCGAATTTCTTCCAAATTCTTCTTTATGCCACATGAGTCAATCAAACATGCATCCTTCATCATAATTTCATGCATTCACATAATCATCCTCATACTTTCACAAGCAACATTAAGGATTCATTATGCACTTGGTCCTACGGTATTTTAAGCTCTGACCTTTACAGGCCTTAAACTTGTGATGTAGTTAACCTATCATCTCCTATCAAGCTTTTATGCACCTAAGGGTTCTCTCTTAATAAAACTTATTATTATCCATGCTCTCTATTAAATCTGAATATCATCATTCCCTAGGGGCAGTGTTATAAACTTATGATTACGGGGTTCTAGAACTTGCATTTTAGACCCTTTCTTGGTTCTGTCTTCGCCTAAGGCGCTATAAGTTAAACCTAAACCAATTATGAGTCATTCCTATATCAAAGAACTAATTATAAACCATGTTCTCTACATTATGAGGTTGCTGGACAGATTCTAAGAATTAAATGTTCTAAGAGTTCTAGAATTGCGGTTTTACGGTTTTCTAGTTACTAGTTTCTCTATAGGTGCCAAAATTCATTCCTACTTCAAATGTAACCAAATTTTTCACGATTAATCAATCCTAATCTGATTATATCCCCATTGAAACAGTTTGGGCAGTGTCCATTACTAAATAGGATAAAACTATGCTCAATTTTGACTTTACGATTTTTCTAGAAAGCTAGTTTCTCTTTTAACATGCATAGAAGTGTTCCTACCTCATCATACATAATTTCCACACATCATAACATCATCATACAGCAGCAAACCCATCATGGAAGGACCGAAACATTAAGTCCCAAAAAGATACATAACTTGATATTTTAAAACACATAAGTTACTAGTTTCTCTTGGAATCATTTTCAAGACTTCTAAAACTCTTTTGCAAACCATTTTATCTTGTCAAAGAGACTAAAAAAACATCCTTCGGTCAGTGACCACTTAATCCCTCCTTAAAAGAGAGTTAAATTCATAGAACCTTGTTGGTCTTAAACTTAAACAAATTCATGAGATTTAAAAGGATTCTTAAAACTTAACTTATTGGTCCTTGAAGCTAGATGAAACTCATTCCAAGTTCATCATCACTTCATGGCCGAAATCATGCATTCAAAGAATGCTCCCTCATTAAACTTTAACTTGAGATAAAATGGGCAAGTCTTTGAGCTCTAAGATCTTTTAAGTGATGACATAATTTTAAACATGCTATGCACTTCATTTTTATTCTTCATTACAAAATAAAGTGAGAGCTTAAAGTAAACATGCAAGACTTGAATATAAAAATGCAAGGCTTAAAATAAATATGCAAGACTTGGAATATAAATATGCAAGGCTTGAAATATAAATATGCAAGTTCATTTTTTTATTTTAGTGCTCTAGGCCCAACAACAATCGACTTTAAGGCCGAAATAGAAAGGCTTTGAGATTTAGTTAGGTGATAGTGCAAACCTCATTTTAAATCTTTACGTTCTTTAGTGATGAAAAGTAAATATGCTAGACAAGAATATAAATATGAGATGCACTCCATTCTTTAGCCCTTAACTTTGAGTGATGGCTTGGAAATTAAATATGAATGCTAGTTCATTTTATTTCTTATTAGAGCTCATACAAGACTTTAAAGGAACTTAAACCTTAACCTAAACTTATCATAACAAGGTAAAGTAAAAACAAGAGTGAACCTCAAGGGTTCTAAAAATACAAAGTTTCTTTTCTTGAAATGTAAACATAGATAGCATTTTGATTAAAACTCAAGCTCTAGAGGCCTCATTGTGATGAACACATAGTCATCATCTAGAAGCCCTCATCATCAAGCCATTGTGAACTCCCTTGGCCAATATGGCCGAAAACCTTAGAGAAAGAAAAGGAAAAGGAACCGAAATTGTTGGAAAAGAAAAGGAACATTTGGAACTCTAGAGACCATGATCTTGATGATGCATTAACACCAACATCATGAGCTCTCATCATTGAGTTCATGTTAACCATTTTAAAACATCATCAAAGTGAAAGGTTTCAAAGATTCAAGAAGAAGACTAAAAACATCTTTAATTCAAGAACAAAGATCAAGCTTTAGAGATTGTTCAAGTGATGAACATCATCATGAAACTCTCATCATCAAGCTCTCATTTCTTTGATTTCTCAAGCCTCATGGCCGAAAAACAAAGAGGAGTAGGAGAAGAAAAGAAGTTCTAAAAAGGATTCAAGAGAAACTATGAACACATAAAGAAATTAAGAACTTTAAATGAAAGAACTCTTGAAAGAAAATCCCTACCTAGTGATTAGGAGGTTAGAATGAGAGAAGAGGATGAATAACTTGAAGAACTTGAAGACTTGAACTTGAGAGAAAAAGGAAACTTTGAAGTGTTCTTTGAAAACTTACACTTAGCAAATGAACCCAAAATGATACAAGTTCACCTAAGCAAGCTATTTATAGAGAAATAAAGCAAATGAAAGGTGCATGGAGAGGGAGGTGCTTCAGCCATACAGCATGGAAGGCAGCCCCCATGAGTTCCATGAGGTGAGATAATGTGGTCTTGAGGCATGGTGAGGTATGGTTCAAGGTATGGTGAGGTATGGTTCAAGGTATGGCTTCAAGCATGGTTCTTTGAGTGAGAAACAATTTAACATGTGTGGTAATTGAGAGAGAGAGAGGGCTGAAATGCATCAGCCATGGGGAGGGTTCTCTTTTCATTTTAATTGTGGTTTAGAGTTGTGTTTAAGTGTATCTTTGATTAGGATTAAGATTAGGAATTTGTAAGAAAGTGTTTAGGTGAGAAAATGGGTAATCAAGGTTGTCAAGACATAATTAAGGAGTGTTCTTGCATCATTAGTGAGTTATAAATTTATTTTAGTGTATAAACAATTCTAGACACAATTCCTTGATTTAAGGAATTGGAGAGAGAAAACACTATTCAAGATTCCAATAGTGAAATCTTGAGTTTTAGAGAAGAGATTTAAATCTAATCTAAGCAATCTTAGGTTCTAATTAATTTTAATAATTTATTTTGACTCTATATTAATTATGAAAATTAATTAATCTTTGATTAGAGTCTAATATTGCTTAGGTTTGCTTAATTACATCATTAAGCTCAAAAACACTATTCTAGGGGCAAAATCGTAATTTTGCACTAAAACTGCCCGGGACTGTCGGGACTCAAACAGATGCTTTGAAACATGTAAAAACATGGTTTTAGACCTCTAGGGAAAGTTTCGGGCTCAAACAGCACCTTTACCCGTGTAAAACGCTATAGGGGTATTTTGGTCATTTTGACCCGAAACTGCAGAAAATGAGACTTTCGCCTCCGGAACCACTCAAGGGTCATTCAATCCCCTTCAAACATTGAGTTGGCCCTTCGAGGACTACTGAGTTGGCCATTCTCGAATTCTGGGCCGAAAATGACCTCAGGGGCATTTTGGTCATTTTCCACTCAGACAGAAAATCGGGGTGTTACACTACCACTCAATGATATTCAGCTTAATACAAGATAAGCAAAGTACATTAGTTATTTATATGATGATTTCATTAGTTATAATCATTATTTCTTATGACTTAATTTTATTAGAAAATTTTGAACTTAATGGTAGAACTCATAGGACTCTTCTGATATACTTCTCTTTGGATCGTACTGTCAACGATGTAACGCCGTCACATTACAACCTGATATAGTTCACTAGATGGAGTACGTCTACTTCATCTCATCTAGAACAGCCTCGCTATTCTCAATACATCCCTTTCCTCATAACGATGTAACACCGTCGCGATTACAACCTGATATAGTTCTAAGGGCGTAGAACGTCTACTATTACCCGTGAATCCATGAGCTTACCATTAAGCAATTAATTATTATGTAAAGCTTGTTTTCTTGATTTCCCTCTCTTTGTGTGAGATTTGTTTTCTTACGTCCCCTCTCTTTATGAAGCTCGGTTTCTTATACTTGTCTGAGATTTCCTTGGAATTTCTTTAAACTCTTATAAGATATTTCCTTAAAGTCTCTTGAATTCTTATGAGATATTTTGTTAAAATCTACTAAATATGTATGAGATATTCTATTAAAACCTCTTGATGTCTTATGAGATATTCATATTCTGTTCATGTGCTCATGTCATACTAGTACAAGATGCCAGTATTTCATCAATTCAAAGCATCAATTTATTTTCAGCACAATGGCAGATTTCATATATTTGTAGCACAATTTAATATGCAATTCAAACCAACAAATCGGAGACTATAAAAATTCTCAATGACACCTCAATGCGTCCACAAGGTTCCATAAAAATTTCATAGTAAAAAGAGTGCTCTAGCTATGTTAACAAAATTAGACAAATTTGGTCGTCAGAGACCATCGATTCTCAGCTAAATTCCTGAATTCCCTAATTTTTAACCTTAGAAAATGAAACCAGAAAATTAGGAATAAAAATCCTAGTAAAACCTTAAGATGTCCCTAATACCCTGTAAAAATTTCAAAGGCGGTCATTTGCTTGGTAACAAAAATAGACAAATTTGCAGCTTCAGTTCCAATAGTTCAGGCAGCAAAGGTACAATTTCGGTTCTTGATTTTTTAAACATAGAAAAAGTGACCAGAATACCTCAAAACTTTTACTGAAGATGCCTCAACATGTTAGCTACATCATATAAAATTTTCAGTTCAATCTAAGGCCTCTAAATAGGTCAGAAAATTCATGAAAACTGCTGCCCTGTTAAAATCCGAAAATTCAGCAAACCAATTCAACTCTCATATCTATTGCATCCTTTATATTCATCCAACTCACATATATATGAATCTTGAAGATAAATTTCAGATTTCATAAAATAATTTCAAACATATTTCAAGGATTTATATTAACAAACTAGCCAAACAATCACCAAGTAATAGACTAGAATTTTTTCCTACCTTTCTTCCAAGCGTTTCTCTAGTTTTTCCTTTCCAATCAACCTCCAAACCCCTCTGTTTCAGCACCTTTGTGCACTGCTATGAGGACCCAAAGTGCAGGGAAAAACAAGTTTTTGATTTAAGTTTGATGAAGAGGATATGTTCTTGAAGTTAGTTTAAGTGTATCATTGAAAGACTAAAAGGTTTCATTGAGTTTCATGAAGCAAAAATAGAAGAAAGTGAAGGCAAGAAGAAAGAAACATGTGTTGTGCCTAACCGAGAATGAAATGAAATTTCCTTGCCTTTTTCCCTTTTTATAAACGTACTTCCTTGGAGAGAAAGTAAAGGAGTTTTTATTTCCAGATCAATATGCCTTCTATCAGTATTAGGAATATCTATATTTATTTCATTATTCTAAGTAAAAATTTATTTAAGATATGATAATGCCTATTAGTTGAACCAATTTAGATGTTTTGGTATACCGGTTATTACTATTTTGGTGTACTGTTTCTTATCATTTCAGTACCCGATTGACATAAAAAAACTTTATCGGGTAAAATTATCATTTTAACCTTATCCTAATTTTTATTTTGTCCTAATATCATTTATAAGATCTCATCCTATATTACTGATTAAAATATTATTATTCTAAATTTTTATTAATATTTAATTAATTAATTTTTTTTTTTATAGAATCCTTATGTTGTTCTGATCCTAATTGTGTCAACCAAAATTTTTAAAATCCCTACTGATTACTTACAATTAATTATTTTATCAGAGAAAATATAGATAGACAAGTCGTTACATTCTACTCCCCTTAGAAAAATTTTGCCCTTAAAATTTAGTACCTGTGAAAAGAGCGGGACAGTCTTCTCGCATACTAGATTCTAACTCCCAGGTATACTCCTTGGATCCTTCTTTTCCCCATGCAACTTTGACAAGAGAGACAGATTTCCCTTGAAGTTGTTTCACACTTCTATCCACTATCTGTGCTGGTGCTAACTCGAAAGTTAAGTCATCCCTTAGTTGTAGTGATTCGGGTTCCAATATATGACTAGAATCAGGGTTGTATTTCTGAAGTTGTAACATGTGAAATACATCATGGAGGTTTGAAAGATGTGGAGGTAAAGCTATCCGGTATGCTACTGAGCCTATACGACTTAGGATTTGGAATGGACCTACAAAGCGAGGATTTAACTTCTTGACTTTAATGGCCCTACCTATCCCGGTCGTAGGGGTAACTTTCAAAAAGACGTGATCTCCTTCCTGAAATTCTAACAGTCTCCTCCTCTTGTCAGCATAGCTTTTACATCGACTACGGCAGGTCAAAATCTTACTTCGGATTCTCTTTATCTATTCAGTAGTCTGTCGGATGAAGTCCGGTCCCAAAAGACTGGCTTCGCCTGATTCATACCAACAAAGTGGCGATTGGCACTTTCTTCCATACAGAGCTTCATAAGGAGCCATTCCGATACTTGTGTGATAGCTATTGTTGTAGGAAAATTCGATCAGTGGCAGACAGCTGTCCCAACTCCTACGATGTTCTAGTACACATGCTCTCAACATATCTTCCAGTGTTTGAATGGTCCTTTCAGTTTGTCCGTCGGTCTAGGGATGATAAGCTGTGCTTAGACAAAGTTTACTTCCAAAAGCTTTTTGAAAAGCTTCCCAAAATCTTGAAGTGAATCGTGGATCCCGGTCTGAAATTATAGTTGAAGGAACGCCATGCAACCTTACAATTTCCCCTATATAGAGTCTAGCCAATTTCTCCAGAGAATATGAGACTCTGATAGGTAGAAAATGTGCAGACTTAGTTAGTTTATCCACTATAACCCAGATAGCATCATATCCCGACGATGTTTTAGGTAATCCCGTTACAAAGTCCATGGAAATGCTTTCCCATTTCCATCCTGGAACTTCAAGAGGTTATAGTGTACCTGGTGGCTTCCTATGTTCAATTTTCACCTTCTGACAAGTCAAACACTTAGATACTATTTCTGCTACATCAACCTTCATTTTTGGCCACCAGAACATCTTCTTGAGATCTCTATACATTTTTGCGACTCCTGGGTGTATAGAGAAATTACCTTGGTGAGCTTCTTTTAGAATATCATGACAAAGATTCCCTATTCTCGGTACACAGATCCGATCTTGATACCTTCATATCCCATCTTTATCTTGGGCAAACCCGATCTGCTTCCCAGATTGAACTGAGGCCATTGTTTTCTGAAATTCTGAATCTTCTTGCTGAGCTCGTGAAATCTCCTTCTTGATGTCACTTGTGATCATAATTTGACCCAAATAGACACTTTTAGGCTTTTCTTCTATTCCCAAATTAAGGTTTTGGAAAGTCTCTTCTAACTCTGTCTCCTTAATCATCATCCAAGCGATACCCAAGGTCTTTCTGCTGAGAGCATCTGCTACCACATTTGCCTTTCCTGGATGGTAGCTTAGATCAAAGTCATAATCTTTCAAAAATTCCATCCATCTACGTTGTCTCATGTTCAAGTCTTTCTGATCAAAAAGATATTTGGGACTCTTGTAATCAGAAAAGACTTCAAACTTTACTCCATAGAGATGGTGTCTCCAAATTTTCAAAGCGAATACTACTATTGCCAGTTCAAGATCATGAGTAGGGTAGTTCACCTCATGTAACTTCAGTTGCCTTGAAGCATAGGCCACCACATTTCTATTCTGCATCAAAACACACCCTAAGCCTCTTCCTGACGCATCACAGTAGACCTCAAATGGACCATATGGATCTGGCAAGGTCAACACTGGTGCCGTTGTCAATCTCTGCTTGAGTTCTTGAAAACTCTTCTCACACTCTATCGTCCAAGTTAATGGTGTATTCTTGCGAGTTAGCTTTGTCAAAGGCAAGGATATCTGGGAGAATCCTTTGATAAATCTTCTATAATACCCAGCTTGTAACACCCCGATTTTTCTGTCCGAGGGAAATGACCAAAATGCCCCTGAGGTCATTTCCTGACCCGAACTCGAGGGTAACCAACTCGGTCATCCTCGAAGGGTCAACTCAATGTTTGAAGGGGATTGAATGGCCTTTGAATGCTTTCGGAAGCGAAAATTTCGTTTTCATGATTTGGTCAAAATGACCAAAATACCCCTATAGCGTTTTTACGCGGGTAAAGGTGCCGTTTGAGCCCGGAACTTTCCCCAGAGGTTTAAAAACATGATTTCATGTGTCTAGAGGTATCTGTTCAAGTCCCGGTGGTCCCGGGCAGTTTTAGTGCAAAATTACGATTTTGCCCCTGGAATAGTGTTTTTAAGCTTAATGACGTAATTAAGCAAACCTAAGCAATATTAGGCACTAAACGAAGATTAATTTATTTCCCTAATTAATCTAGAGTCAAAATAATTTATTAAAGTTAATTAGAACCTAAAATTGCTTAGATTAAACTTAAATCCCTTTTTAGAACTCAAGATTCCTAGTCTTGGAATCATGAATAGTGTTTTCTCTCTCCAATTCCTTAAATCAAGGAAATGAGTCTAGAGTTGTTTAAACTCTAAATTGAGGATTTAACTCTCTAATGGTGCAAGACCACTCCTTAATTATGTCTAGACCACCTTAATTACCCATTTACCTTACCTAAACACCTTCTTACAAATTCCTAATCTTAAGCATAATCAAAGATACACCTAAACACAACTCTAAACCACAATTAAAATGCAAACTAATCCAACCCATGGGCTGATGCATTTTCGGCCACATGCTCCCCATTTGACACATATTAAATTGTTTTCTCACTCAAAGAGCCATGCTTGAGCCATACCTTGAGCCATACCTCACCATGCTTTGAACCATACCTCACCATACCTCAAGAACACATTATCTCACCTCATGGAACTCATGGAGAGCCTCCAATCTGCACCCTCATGGCCGAAACCTTCTCCTCCATGAGCTCCCTCCATTTGTTTCATTTCTCTATAAATAGAATGCCTTGAGGAGCTTGCACCACTTTTAGATCATTTGCTAAGTTTAGGAAACACTCAAAGCTTTTCTTTTTCTCTCAAAGTCTTTGTGTTCTTCAAGTTCTTGGAGTTCTTCAAGTTCTTCATCATCTTCATCTTCTTCTTCCATCTTCAAGTTCATCACACCAAGTAGGGATTTTCTTTCATGTGTTCTTTCTTTAAAGTTCTTGTTCTAAGCTTAAAGTTCATAGTTTCTCTTGATTCTTTTTAGAACTTCTTTTTCTTCCCTTTACCTTTTCATTTTCGGCCATGGGCCTTGAAGAACAAAGGAATGAGAGCTTGATGATGAGAGTTTCATGATGATGTTCATCACTTGAGACAAACTCTAGAGCTTGATTTTTGTTCTTGAGCAAAAGTGTTTCTAGATTTTTCCTTTCTTGAACTTTTGAGAACCTTAACTTTGATGTTGTTTCAAAATGGTTCTAATGACTCAATGATGAGGTCTCATGATGTTGGAGTTTGTATATCACCAAGATCATGGATTCTAGAGTTTCAAACATTTCTTTTCTTTCCTTGAAGTTTCGGCCATTACCTTTTCCTTTTCATGCTAGATGTTTGATTTTCCAAATATGTTATGTTGAGTTCTAAGAACTCTAGACTTTTACTTTGTCTTGGTTTGATGAGTTTGGGTTGAGGTTTAAGTTCCTTTAAAGTCTTGTTAAGAGCTCTAGAAAGATAAAATGAACTTGCATAATTTATTTTATGCTTGCATTCATATTTACATTCTTGCTATGCATCTTTATTTACAAGCTATCACCTAAGAACATAAAGATTAAAATGGAACTTGTATCATCACTTAACTTAATTCTCAAAGCCTTTCTATTTCGGCCTTAAAGTCGATTGTTGTTGGGCCTAGAGCACTAAAATAAAGAATTGAACTTGCATTATCACCTAATTAATTTCTCGAATGCCTATCTATTTCGGCCTTAAAGTCGATTGTTGTTGGGCCAAGAGCACTAAAATAAAGAATTGAATCTTGCATCTTTACTTTCAAGCTTGCACGTTTAAGATTATGCTTCGCATATTTACTTTCGAGTTTACACGTTTAAATTATGCCTTGCATATTTAATTTCAAGTCATCACTTTACCTTGAAAGCAAGATTAAAAATGAAGAGCATGAGCACGTTTAGTTTATGTCGTAACTTAAGAACCTAGAGCTCAAAGACTTGCCCATTTCATTCCAAGTTAAAGTTCAATGCAAACCACACTTTGAATGTATGTTTTTCGGCCAAGTAGTGATGATGGACTTGCAATGAGTTTTCATCTAGCTACTAGGACCAATAGCCTATGTTTTGAGTTTTCCTTAAAGTTTTACAATTCTTTATAAGGTTATGTCATTATAAGTTGTGATTCCAATCTCTTTTAGGGGATGGAATATGTTTTGGTCGGTGACCTAAGGCTTCACTTAGCCTCTTGATGAATTAAAATGTTTTGCAAAGAGTTTTAGAAATTCTAAATTGATTCCAAGAGAAACTAGTTAACTTACGCACCTAGAAATGTCAATTTAATTCTCTTATTGAGGCAAGATGTTTTCGGTTCTGATGTGATGAATGTGATGCTGTATGATGATGTTTTAATGCGTTGGAATGTGTGAAAATATCATGTGATGATGTAGAAGCGAACCTATGCATGATGGGTAAGAAACTAGCTAACTAGAAATACCGTAAAGCTAGAATTTAACATAGTTTCGACCCATTTGTTTATGGAACTAATCCAAACTGTTTTAATGGGGACATAATCAGATTTAGAATGATTAGACATGAAAAACTTGGTATCATTTGAGTTAGAATCGAATTCTAGCACCTAGGGGGAAACTAGTAACTAGAAAACCGTAAAAATGCAAATGTAGAACTCTTAGAACATTTAATTTTCTGGAATCTGTCCAGCACCCTTACAACATGATAAACATGATTAATAATTAGTCCTTAAACATAGGAATGTCTCATAATTGATTTAGATTTAATGTATAGCGCCTCGGCGAAGACGGAACCGAGAAAGGGTCTAAAGCGTAAGTTCTAGAACCCCGTAAAAACAAGTTAGAGATTCTGTCCTATGCTATTCAGATTTAAGTATGAACATGAGAATGAAGAATGATGTTTAATATGAGCCTTAGGGGCATAAAATATGAGCGACGGATATTAGAGAACTATATCTCAAGATTAAGACCCGTAAGGTCAAAGCATAAGCTACCGTGAGGGTAAGCGTTTGAATGATGTATGATGATGCATGAAGTATGCTAATGATGATGATGTTATTCATATGAGGAATTTATGAGGTTATATGTTTATGTGGCATAAAGCAAATTTGGAAGGAAATTCGGTGTAATGACCGTTTTGGCCGAATTTCCGACAAATTTGGAAGGAAACTTCGGTGTAATGACCGTTTTGGCGCGAATTTACGGCAAATTTGGGGACTTAAAGAGATTTTGAAAATTAAGGTACTAAGATGGGTTCTAGGATGACACCGGTTCGGCCGAGCACCTCCATAGAACTCATGTGACATCGGTACCATTTTATACTCTTAGGTGACACGGTTGGCCGAGCACCCCTAAGAGATTTGCCCTAACCCGTACTCAGATAGTCGGGATTTATGATACGCTTATCGTTAAGTGGTAAGTAAGAACTAGTGACGACTAGTTAAGGTATGAGCTCATAACCTAGATGTATGACACGTTACGGGTGACACCGGTTCGGCCGAGCACCCCATTCGATTGTCTTTTAGGGTGGCCCATGAGGAAGAAAAGTTCATGATTATGATTATGTCACTAAGTTTTGTCCCATATGAATGTTACTATTGCCACTTTATGCCACCAACGATGATGATACTTGATGTTATGCTTTATGTATGTGCATTAGGTAGTGCCATGCATACATTTTCCATTATGTTGCATTCATGACATTAAGATCATCCTAAAATGAACGGACCTTGGCTAAAGTATATTTTTGAAGTTTAAAATGAACTAAATGCATGTTCAGTCATTTCATATAATTAAACCCAAGGTTCTGAGGGCGTAGATGATGACACCTAGGTAGTAGGAGGCCTACTGAGATTCTTTAGTAAGATTCTCACTCCTCTATCTCTTTCTTTCCGTCACGTCTTGAGATGGCGGCGTTAAGTAGCATTCATGGACACCCGACATGGGAGGTGCACTATGACCCGACTCACGGGTCATACCATTTTGAGGCGTGCGGTGCGGATTTTTATGTTTGTAGGACGCCCCTTCGCTCATCCCGTGCACACCCATCACTTCTCCCCGACTGCACCCTATGGCGTCGACCGGCGGGTTTTTGGGCGTGCGCGTACGCATGCCGACAGAGTACTCCGTAGGCACACCGCCGCCTTAGCCATGCGAGATTATCCCGACTATGTGCCCCGGACCTATTTCACGGAGACCGACCCATCCGAGGACCCGCCTACCCATCCGTATAGCGAGGACTCTGCCCCCTCTCCACCACGGATAAGGGAGGCGGTGAGGATACCGTGACTCGGCCACGGCTTACGCGACGGCCGGAGATGCGACCATACCGTGGGGTCACCCTCGATCCCCATTCCGCCTCTTCACGTCAGGAGCTCGCCCGATTTCGGATATCCGCCTGCGTTCGCGAGATGGACGCGCTTGATGGAGGTGACGATCGTCCGATGGAGTACCCGGTTAGAGCACACACACCACTTAGATGGGGATAAACCTTCTTTTGTTTAGAGGTTATCCTATTAGATGCACTCGGGTAGGGGAGTAGATTATGTTTATGTTTTAGGTTGTATTTCCCTTATCTTGAATTAAGTCCCACACTTATAAGTGGGCAAGTTATATATATATGAGATTATATTCAGTGATGTTCATGATGTGCCTTATGTTATGATGATTGTGAGACGATTGTTTTACTTTGCATGGTTTACCGCTTATCGCATCATGCTCTCACTTTTATTTCAAAAAAAATTTCCCGTATTTTCCGCTAAGTAATTCAAAGCTAAATGAGAACTATGAAGTAGCGACTAATGATTAACCTAAATATGTTCTAGAGTATTGGGTTAAAAATTAGGATGTTACATTATGGTATCAGGCGATTCGATTCTCATGGAGCACGAGGATTGGGTGACTATGCTTTCTAAAGCGTAGTACGATAGCTATGTCATGCGTAGAGCTTAACTAGAGATAAGCTATAGGGTAGGAGTTCATGACCCTTGTCTACTTGCGTGTGCCATGGTAACTAGCTCATTTTACATGGAATATTGAGCCTGATCACCTCAGTGTTTATTGTCTCATGTGTTTAGGGACCAATGGCACCAAGGAGACAACCTAGGGCCCCGACCGAGGGAGACCAAAGCGATGCCACTGCTGCTGCTTGCTCGCGTGACATGGCTAGAGCCATGGAACGAATGTTCGAGAGGATGAACCAACAAGGGGACACCGGACGTGCTCCCCCTACTGCTGAAATGGTCGAGCAAGCGAGGTTTGGTGAGTTTCGCAAGGCGAACCCACCAACCTTCCGAGGAGCCATGGACCCCGACAAAGCTGATGAGTGGATCAAAAACATGGAGAAGATCTACTCCGTGGTGGCTTGCTCGGAGGAGCAAAAGGTCACCTTCGCTGCTTATATGATGGAGTCGGATGCCGAGTTCTGGTGGACTGGCACCCGAAGACTGCTAGAAGCTTCTGGTACGGCTGTCAACTGGGAGCTATTCAAGACCTACTTCTATGAGAAGTACTTCCCGGAGTCCGTGAGGAACGCGAAAGATATTGAGTTCATGCAACTGACTCAGGGAGGGTCTCATCGTCGCCCGATGCAGCGAAGTCGAGGAGGCGATCAAGTTCTCTAGGGTGTTTCAAGGGAACCCCGACGAGGTGTGGAAGTGCGTCAGAAATGCGAGGCGGACTAACGGCAGAGCCCAACATCGCTGTGGCGCACATGGAGATTAGGGACTTTCCAACCCTAGTCAACAAGTGCCGGATCATGGAAGAGGGACAGAAGAAAATC
This sequence comes from Dalbergia cochinchinensis, assembly GCA_031216125.1. Taxonomy (NCBI): domain Eukaryota; kingdom Viridiplantae; phylum Streptophyta; class Magnoliopsida; order Fabales; family Fabaceae; genus Dalbergia; species Dalbergia cochinchinensis. The sequence goes on from CM062371.1 coordinate 32,005,318, forward strand.
AATGCTGCAAGGGCAGCACGGAACAAGGGGCTAGCGCCTCAAGCCCCAAAATTCAAGCCCCAATATCCAAACCAATCCCGAAACCATTACAACCCCTACCACACCAACCAATTCAAGCCACATCAACAACATCAAAGAACCCCCTTCCACCAACAACCCAAGCAATCATACCGACCACAATTCGAACAACAACAACAACGCAACAACCACAACAACAACCGACAAGGAGGGTCGGGCGGCCCCCGAAACAACCAAGGAGGGTCAAGTGGGACTAAGAACAGGACGCCTCAAGGAACCCCCGCCCAAGCTATCCCAGCCGTGCTATGTCCCAAGTGCGGGAAGGATCATGGCAACCGTCCCTGCCTAGCGGGGCAGAATATCCCCTTCCGATGCGGATAGCCTGGCCACTACGCCCGACAAGCGCACTAATGGGAGGCGACAAGCGGAATTCGGCGCAACACCAAGGGAGGGTCTTCACCCTCAATGTAGAGGCGGACACATCCAACGGTCTCATAGAAGGTAAGTGCGAAATAGATGGTAGAACCTTAAGCTGTGCTATATGACTGCAGTGCAACACATTCTTTTATTTCATATGCTAGTGTCGAGGCTCTAAATTTGAAAACTTCCAAACTTCCTTTTGATCTTATTGTCTCTACCCCCACAAATCATCCTGTGAATACTTGTTATTGTTGCCTAAATTGTCACCTCACCACAGAAAATAGATCATATGTTGTGGATTTAATTTGTTTACCCATGAAAGGTATAGGAATAGTTCTTGGCATGGATTGGCTTCACGCCAACCGTGTATTCTTAGGCTGTGACACCAAAGCAGTCGTCTTTCCTTCTCCCCTAGTGAAATAAGTCAACCTTTGAAACTCTATCTCAATGCCGTAGAGGTCCACTGTAGTGGGAAAAAGACTAAGGGATATGTTCTCCTAGCCGCTAGCGAGGTACACGTTGAGCAGAATTTAGAGAATATACCTATAGTGAGAAACTATCCCGAGGTGTTTCCGGAAGATATACCCGAGTTCCCTCCCGAGCGAGAAGTGGAGTTCTCCATTGAGTTGGTTCCTGGAGCGGGACCAATCTCCATTGCCCCTATAGAATGTCACCCCTAGAACTAGCCGAACTTAAAACCCAACTTGAGGAACTTTTAGAGAAAAACTTCATAAGACCTAGTGCTTCACCATGGGGAGCCCCGGTCTTGTTTGTGAAAAAGAAGGACGGGAGTATGAGGTTGTGCATAGATTATAGGCAATTGAACCGTGTGACAGTGAAAAACAAATACCCTTTGCCTAGGATTGATGATCTTATGGACCAACTGAGAGGAGCAGTAGTATTTTCCAAGATCGACCTAAGGTCAGGATACCACCAAATTAGAGTGAGAGATCAAGATATACCAAAGACCGCCTTTAGAACTCGGTATGGACACTTTGAGTTCGCGGTGATGTCTTTTGGGTTGACAAATGCTCTGCAGTATTTATGGATTACATGAATAGGATCTTTAGACCCTATTTAGATCAGTTCGTGGTCGTTTTCATAGATGATATACTCATCTATTCGAAGACCCACGAGGAGCATGAGCGACATTTGAGGATAGTTTTGGAAATTTTGAAGGAGAAAAAGCTGTATGCAAAACTCTCTAAGTGTGAATTTTGGTTAGAGGAGGTCAAGTTTTTAGGGCACGTTGTGTCGAAAGGAGGTATAGCCGTTGATCCTAGTAAGGTAGAAGCCGTAATGAATTGGGATAGACCGACCACCGTAATGGAAATACGGAGCTTTTTGGGTTTAGCAGGCTACTACCGTAGGTTTATCAAAGGATTTTCCCAGTTAGTCCTACCCTTGACCAAGCTCACTAGGAAGAATGCCCCGTTTGAGTGGAGCCCCGAATGTGAGAAGAGTTTTCAAGAGCTTAAGGAAAGGTTAACCACGACCCCAGTCTTAGTCTTACCTAGCCCCAATGTACCCTTCGAGGTATATTGCGATGCTTGAACAAAGGACTAGGGTGTGTGTTGATGCAAAATAGGCAAGTGGTAGCCTATGCATCACGACAACTCAAGCCTCACGAGGCTAACTACCCCACCCATGACCTAGAATTAGCCGCCGTAGTGTTTGCCTTAAAGATGTGGAGACACCATCTGTATGGTGTAAGGTTTGAAGTTTTCTCCGATCATAAGAGTCTCAAGTACCTCTTTGATCAAAAGGAGTTAAATATGAGGCAAAGAAGGTGGATGGAATTCCTCAAAGACTACGATTTCGGTTTAAGTTACCACCCCGGCAAGGCTAATGTAGTCGCCGACGCCTTGAGCCGAAAGTCGTTACACTGTGCCACATGATGATCAAAGAAGTTGAGTTGATAGAGAAGTTTAGAGATATGAATCTAGGGATGTCAGCGACCGATAAAGGAATAAAAATGTGCTATCTTAGTGTGACAAGTGGATTTAAGCAGAGAATCATGTTAGCACAACGAGAGAATGAGGAGTTCGAGGAGATCATAGATCTTTGTTAAGGCGGGAAAGTTGAAAGGTTTGAAAGAGGTGAAGATTGGATATGGAGGTTGAAGGAAGAATCTGCGTACCCCAAGATGGTGACCTCAGAGAAAAGATCTTGGAGGAAGCTCACAAAAGCTATTTCACCATCCATCCGGTGTTACCAAGATGTACCAAGACTTGAAGAGGATGTTTTGGTGGCGAATGAAGAAGGATGTAGTCGCCTGGGTTAGTAAGTGCTTGGTATGTCAGAAAGTGAAAATCGAGCACCAAAAACCTTCAGGTTTGTTGCAACCCCTGTCAATCCCCGAATGGAAGTGGGAATGCATATCTATGGATTTCGTGACAGGATTGCCTAAGACGCAAGCTGGCCATGATGCTATATGGGTGATAGTGGATCGACTAACCAAGTCGGCACACTTTCTACCCATTAGAGTGACATACTCTTTAGATAAATTGGCTCAGTTATACATCCAAGAGATCGTAAGATTGCATGGAGTACCGTCGACGATAATCTCGGATAGAGATCCGCGGTTTACGTCGCGTTTTTGGGGAGCCTTTCAAAAGGCGTTTGGTTCAAAGCTATGCTTAAGCACTGCTTACCACCCACAAACAGACGGACAATCTGAAAGGACGATCCAAACCCTAGAGGATATGCTAAGAGCCTGTGTGTTAGACCAAAGGGGAAGTTGGGATAAGTACTTGCCTTTGATCGAGTTTGCGTATAACAACAATTATCACGCGAGCATCGGTATGGCACCGTACGAGGCGTTGTATGGAAGGAAGTGCCAATCACCTTTGTGTTGGTACGAGCCTGGGGAGCAAAGTGTCTTAGGACCCGATGTAGTGAGGGAAGCAACGGAACAAATCAAGAGGATCCGGGATAGGATGCTCACTGCTCAAAGTAGACAAAAGAGCTATGCGGACAAGCGGCGCAAGCCCTTGGAGTTCGAAGAGGGAGAACATGTGTTCCTTAGGATTACCCCCACTACAGGCATAGGAAGGGCCATGAAAGTCAAAAAGTTGAGCCCCCGATTCCTTGGTCCCTTCCAAATTCTTCAAAGGATAGGAACAGTTGCCTACAAAATAGCCTTACCCCCTAATCTTTCTAATCTTCATGACGTCTTTCACGTCTCTCAGCTAAGGAAGTATGAGTCCGACGCTAGCCACGTTTTAGAGCGAGCATGTTCGGTTAAGGGACGACCTAACTTTCAATCTTCCCCTACGAGAATCGTGGACCATGAGTCAAGCGGTGAGGAACAAGTGCATTCCATTGGTAAAGGTAGCATGGGGCCGCGACAAAGGCGAAGAGTTTACATGGGAGCTAGAGTCAGAAATGCAAGACAAGTATCCCGAGCTTTTCTAAGGTAACAATTTCGAGGGCGAAATTCTTTTAAGGACGGGAGTAATGTAACACCCCGATTTTTCTGTCCGAGGGAAATGACCAAAATGCCCGTGTGGTCAGTTCCTGACCCGGACTCGGGGGGAAACAACTCGGTCATCCTCGAAGGTCAACTCAATGTTTGAAGGGGATTGAATGGCCTTTGAATGCTTTCGAGCGAAAATTTCGTTTTCCTTGATTTGGTCAAAATGACCAAAATACCCCTATAAGCGTTTTTCTGCGGGTAAAGGTGCCGTTTGAGCCGGAACTTTCCCCACAGGTTTAAAAACATGTTTTCATGTGTCTAGAGGTATCTGTCCAAGTCCCGGTGGTCCCGGGCAGTTTTAGTGCGAAATTACGATTTTGCCCTGGAATAGTGTTTTTAAGCTTAATGACGTAATTAAGCAAACCTAAGCAATATTAGGCTCTAAACGAAGATTAATTTATTTCCCTAATTAATCTAGAGTCAAAATAATTTATTAAAGTTAATTAGAACCTAAAATTGCTTAGATTAAACTTAAATCCTTTTTAGAACTCAAGATTCCTAGTCTTGGAATCATGAATAGTGTTTTCTCTCCCAATTCCTTAAATCAAGGAAATGAGTCTAGAGTTGTTTAAACTCTAAATTGAGGATTTAACTCTCTAATGGTGCAAGACCACTCCTTAATTATGTCTAGACCACCTTAATTACCCATTTACCTTACCTAAACACCTTCTTACAAATTCCTAATCTTAAGCATAATCAAAGATACACCTAAACACAACTCTAAACCACAATTAAAATGCAAACTAATCCTCCCCATGGGCTGATGCATTTTCGGCCACATGCTCCCCATTTGACACATATTAAATTGTTTTCTCACTCAAAGAGCCATGCTTGAGCCATACCTTGAGCCATACCTCACCATGCTTTGAACCATACCTCACCATACCTCAAGAACACATTATCTCACCTCATGGAACTCATGGAGAGCCTCCAATCTGCACCCTCATGGCCGAAACCTTCTCCTCCATGAGCTCCCTCCATTTGTTTCATTTCTCTATAAATAGAATGCCTTGAGGAGCTTGCACCACTTTTAGATCATTTGCTAAGTTTAGGAAACACTCAAAGCTTTTCTTTTTCTCTCAAAGTCTTTGTGTTCTTCAAGTTCTTGGAGTTCTTCAAGTTCTTCATCATCTTCATCTTCTTCTTCCATCTTCAAGTTCATCACACCAAGTAGGGATTTTCTTTCATGTGTTCTTTCTTTAAAGTTCTTGTTCTAAGCTTAAAGTTCATAGTTTCTCTTGATTCTTTTTAGAACTTCTTTTTCTTCCCTTTACCTTTTCATTTTCGGCCATGGGCCTTGGAGAACAAAGGAATGAGAGCTTGATGATGAGAGTTTCATGATGATGTTCATCACTTGAGACAAACTCTAGAGCTTGATTTTTGTTCTTGAGCAAAAGTGTTTCTAGATTTTTCCTTTCTTGAACTTTTGAGAACCTTAACTTTGATGTTGTTTCAAAATGGTTCTAATGACTCAATGATGAGGTCTCATGATGTTGGAGTTTGTATATCACCAAGATCATGGATTCTAGAGTTTCAAACATTTCTTTTCTTTCCTTGAAGTTTCGGCCATTACCTTTTCCTTTTCATGCTAGATGTTTGATTTTCCAAATATGTTATGTTGAGTTCTAAGAACTCTAGACTTTTACTTTGTCTTGGTTTGATGAGTTTGGGTTGAGGTTTAAGTTCCTTTAAAGTCTTGTTAAGAGCTCTAGAAAGATAAAATGAACTTGCATAATTTATTTTATGCTTGCATTCATATTTACATTCTTGCTATGCATCTTTATTTACAAGCTATCACCTAAGAACATAAAGATTAAAATGGAACTTGTATCATCACTTAACTTAATTCTCAAAGCCTTTCTATTTTGGCCTTAAAGTCGATTGTTGTTGGGCCTAGAGCACTAAAATAAAGAATTGAACTTGCATTATCACCTAATTAATTTCTCGAATGCCTATCTATTTCGGCCTTAAAGTCGATTGTTGTTGGGCCAAGAGCACTAAAATAAAGAATTGAATCTTGCATCTTTACTTTCAAGCTTGCACGTTTAAGATTATGCTTCATATTTACTTTCGAAGTTTACACGTTTAAATTATGCCTTGCATATTTAATTTCAAGTCATCACTTTACCTTGAAAGCAAGATTAAAAATGAAGAGCATGAGCACGTTTAGTTTATGTCGTAACTTAAGAACCTAGAGCTCAAAGACTTACCCATTTCATTCCAAGTTAAAGTTCAATGCAAACCACACTTTGAATGTATGTTTTTCGGCCAAGTAGTGATGATGGACTTGCAATGAGTTTTCATCTAGCTACTAGGACCAATAGCCTATGTTTTGAGTTTTCCTTAAAGTTTTACAATTCTTTATAAGGTTATGTCATTATAAGTTGTGATTCCAATCTCTTTTAGGGGATGGAATATGTTTTGGTCGGTGACCTAAGGCTTCACTTAGCCTCTTGATGAATTAAAATGTTTTGCAAAGAGTTTTAGAAATTCTAAATTGATTCCAAGAGAAACTAGTTAACTTACGCACCTAGAAATGTCAATTTAATTCTCTTATTGAGGCAAGATGTTTTCGGTTCTGATGTGATGAATGTGATGCTGTATGATGATGTTTTAATGCGTTGGAATGTGTGAAAATATCATGTGATGATGTAGAAGCGAACCTATGCATGATGGGTAAGAAACTAGCTAACTAGAAATACCGTAAAGCTAGAATTTAACATAGTTTCGACCCATTTGTTTATGGAACTAATCCAAACTGTTTTAATGGGGACATAATCAGATTTAGAATGATTAGACATGAAAAACTTGGTATCATTTGAGTTAGAATCGAATTCTAGCACCTACGGGGAAACTAGTAACTAGAAAACCGTAAAAATGCAAATGTAGAACTCTTAGAACATTTAATTTTCTGGAATCTGTCCAGCACCCTTACAACATGATAAACATGATTAATAATTAGTCCTTAAACATAGGAATGTCTCATAATTGATTTAGATTTAATGTATAGCGCCTCAGGCGAAGACGGAACCGAGAAAGGGTCTAAAACGTAAGTTCTAGAACCCCGTAAAAACAAGTTAGAGATTCTGTCCTATGCTATTCAGATTTAAGTATGAACATGAGAATGAAGAATGATGTTTAATATGAGCCTTAGGGGCATAAAATATGAGCGACGGATATTAGAGAACTATATCTCAAGATTAAGACCCGTAAGGGTCAAAGCATAAGCTACCGTGAGGGTAAGCGTTTGAATGATGTATGATGATGCATGAAGTATGCTAATGATGATGATGTTATTCATATGAGGAATTTATGAGGTTATATGTTTATGTGGCATAAAGCAAATTTGGAAGGAAATTCGGTGTAATGACCGTGTTGGCCGAATTTCCGACAAATTTGGAAGGAAACTCGGTGTAATGACCGTTTTGGCCGCCGAATTTCTGGCAAATTTGGGGACTTAAAGAGATTTTGAAAATTAAGGTACTAAGATGGGTTCTAGGATGACACCGGTTCGGCCGAGCACCTCCATAGAACTCATGTGACATCGGTACCATTTTATACTCTTAGGTGACACCGGTTCGGCCGAGCACCCCTAAGAGATTTGCCCCCTAACCCGTACTCAGATAGTCGGGATTTATGATACGCTTATCGTTAAGTGGTAAGTAAGAACTAGTGACGACTAGTTAAGGTATGAGCTCATAACCTAGATGTATGACACGCTCGGGTGACACCGGTTCGGCCGAGCACCCCAGATTCGATTGTCTTTAGGGTGGCCCATGAGGAAGAAAAGTTCATGATTATGATTATGTCACTAAGTTTTGTCCCATATGAATGTTACTATTGCCACTTTATGCCACCAACGATGATGATACTTGATGTTATGCTTTATGTATGTGCATTAGGTAGTGCCATGCATACATTTTCCATTATGTTGCATTCATGACATTAAGATCATCCTAAAATGAACGGACCTTGGCTAAAGTATATTTTTGAAGTTTAAAATGAACTAAATGCATGTTCAGTCATTTCATATAATTAAACCCAAGGTTCCTGAGGACGTAGATGATGACACCTAGGTAGTAGGTGGCCCCTCTGAGATTCTTTAGTAAGATTCTCACTCCCTCTATCTCTTTCTTTCCGTCACGTCTTGAGATGGCGACGTTCGTAGCATTCATGGACACCCGAGCATGGGAGGTGCACTATGACCCGACTCACGGGTCATACCATTTTGAGGCGGTGCGGTGCGGATTTTCATGTTTGTAGGACGCCCTTCGCTCATCCGTGCACACCCATCACTTCTCCCGATCGCACCCTATGGCGGCGACGGCGGGTTTTTGAGCGTCGCGGCGTCGCGCATGACGAGAGAGTACTCGTAGGCACACCGCCGCCTTAGCCATGCGAGATTATCCCGACTATGTGCCGGACCTATTTCACGGAGACCGACCCATCCGAGGACCCGCCTACCCATCCGTATAGCGAGGACTCGCCCCTCTCCACCACAGATAAGGGAGGGCGGTGAGGATACCGTGACTCAGCCACGGCCACGCGACGACCGGAGATGCGACCATACCGTGGGGTCACCTCGATCCCCATTCCGCCTCTTCACGTCCGAGGAGCTCGCCCGATTTCGGATATCCGCCTCGTTCGCGAGATGGACGCCTTGAGGAGGTGACGATCGTCCGATGCAGTACCCGGTTAGAGCACACACACCACTTAGATGGGGATAAACCTTCTTTTGTTTAGAGGTTATCCTATTAGATGCACTCGGGTAGGGGAGTAGATTATGTTTATGTTTTAGGTTGTATTTCCCTTGTACTGAATTAAGTCCCACACTTATAAGTGGGCAAGTTATATATATATGAGATTATATTCAGTGATGTTCATGATGTGCCTTATGTTATGATGATTGTGAGACGATTGTTTTACTTTGCATGGTTTACCGCTTATCGCATCACGCGGCTCTCACTTTTATTTCAAAAAAAAATTTCCCGTATTTTCCGCTAAGTAATTCAAAGCTAAATGAGAACTATGAAGTAACAGACTAATGATTAACCTAAATATGTTCTAGAGTATTGGGTTAAAAATTAGGATGTTACACAGCTAATCCTAAGAAACTTCAAATTTCTGTAACAGTGGTTGGCCTTTCCCACTTTAGAACTGCTTCAATCTTTGCTGGATCAACTGCGATTCCTCCCTGTGATACGACATGGCCAAGAAATTTTACTTCCTTCATGCAAAGAATGTGATGCATGTTTATGTGATCAATTATATGATGAATTGTGGCATGTTATAATTATGTTTGAATAATCGAGATGCATGATTTATGAAGATTATGAGCATAAATGTTAAAAGATAAGTTGATATTATATGTTTTATGTTTGTACCTCTAAATGACATGCCAAGGTTAAGGGATCCTCTAATTAAAGGATATGGGAGGTAAGTCAATACTGGCCTTCTAGTATCCTCTAGTTAAAAGATATGAGAGGTAAGCCAATACTAACTCTCTAGTCTCCTCTAATTAAAGGTGATCTAATAAGATGGTCCTCTAGACTCCCTGAATTAAAGGTTATGAGAGGTGAACCAATAAGGTGATATGTTCATGTTTGTATTTCTAAATTACATGCTAAGACAAAAGGTGACATAAAATACTCGGAAATAATCTTTCCGTAATGGGTCGGGCTTGGCATAAGGTGATCCAGGGAAGTGATCCTTCCATAATGGGCTGGACCTGGCATAAGGTGATCTAAGGAGGTGATCTTTTTGTAATGGACCAAGCCCAGTGGAAAGTGATCCAGTGCCCCCTTACCCGCACTCTGGGAGTCGGGTGTAACATCCTCCCAAGTATAACATCATCCTTAAGTCATGACATCAGACTCAAGAGTTGTTACTTCTAAATTATTGGACCTTTCTTAAATAACTATAGCAAATGCAATAATATCGTGCAATAACTAGCATAATTCGATTAACATGTATAACAAAGATACAAGTCAATTACATAAGGAAGCTCTACTGTGAGCTTGAATACATATACAATCTCTATTACATTCACTTACACATATAGCTACAACTATATACAGCATAAGAAAAGCATCAACTACTAAACTACTGCAAATCCCGAGTTTTTTGCACTTAGCAATCGCATTGTTCTTTGAATCAACCTGGAGACAACACGGGAACACACAAAATATGGGTGAGAATTATACAATTCTCAGTAGGGTAACTCCCCAAAAGCTCAATCATAATGTCATCGTCATCGCCCCAACTACTTCGGTTTATTAAGAAAAGGTGATCAAGTATTACATAATAATGATTCATTTTTAAAGTTCCAAATCATATTTTCGAAGTAGGTTGTTTTTAAATGCTCGATCACTTAATACACATATATCATAAAGCTCAAATATATAGTTAATAATCCTAATCAAGCAATTAAATATGATGTGAGTATGTATATGCTAAATGTATTCAACTTATCTCAAAGTGACCTGGTCTCACTTGTGGCCATAGAACTCAGCTCGGTGCATTTTTCTTTTTTCATCGACATAGGAAAGACTTAGTGTATACCCGACGGGTATTTACTATGATAACTCCACAATGAACAGTTTATATCACATGGTATTTATAGTGGTTCACACCACAAAAGGGAAATAGACTGCTTATTAGGACTGAGCTCATTCCTATACGTGATCATTGGATTTACTTTCTCCAATTCTCACACAGATCTATTCCTACCTGATACGTCTATTGATTCATATTATTTCAAGTTCATCTTTTTGCCTTCCCTTTTATCTCTAGGGAAGTTCCTCTTTTTGCCTTCCCCTCATTCCACATAAGTCTTGTTTCTATTTTCTCCATATGTCAGAACATGCACAAGTGAAATTTATACATTCTCTTTTCTCATATAATTGCATCATGTACTTTCTTTTCTCAAATGCATACATAAGCCACATGTAGGCTTTCAATCACAAGTAATTCTCATTTTTGCCTCATAAATCAATCTTTAAATTGTCTAGCATTCATTCATACTCCTTATACTTAAATCAAGAGTCATTATATCATCAACTCAAAGCATCAATTCATTTTCAGCATAATGACAGATTTCATATATCTATAGCACAAATTATTTTGCATTTAAAACCATGAAACCCAAGGCTATAAAAATCATCCAAGATACTTCAATGTATGCCCAAAGTCCTCCAAAAATTTCGGAGTTAAAAGAGTTCTCTAAGTATGATAACAAAATTCAACAAATTAGGAGGCTAGAAACCCCCTATTTGCAGCCAATAGCCAAAGTTCCAATCTTACTACCCTATCAAATGATCATATCAAATCATACAAAAATTCATAGTTGGACTTTAACATGTCCTCAATATCCTTTAGAAATTTCAGTGGAAAAATCAATCATTTGATGTGGTAACAAAATTAGACAAACTCAGAGCTTCAGAATTGGCTGTCCAGACAACTCAAGAATAGTCTCGATTTTTTATTTTTATAAAATAGTAACACTTATTTTTAGGACCAAGAAAATCATGGAGTTGCCTTAGGATGTTAGCTTCAACATATAATTTTTATAGCTCATAAAAGTTACTACAAATACATCATAAAATTCATGAACCATAACCTATCCAGAAGAAATCTGAAAATCCAGCAGCATAGTCTAATATTCCTTTTGACAAAAATGATTTCTAGAATCATCCAAACATTCCACCAAAATTAATACATCAATATCCATATATCATCAACCAACACAAGCAAAAATATCAATTTAAATCAGTGATTAACACAGAAAAACGGATTTGAAGAAGAAGAGGTTCAAAAACCCTACTTGAATCTCCATAGCTCCTTCCCTAGAACAATCTTTCCCAAGTGCTTTTCTTCATTCAAAATCTTTCCAAACAGCCCTTAAAGCTCTCCTTGGCAGTGATTTATGATGGCTCAAAATGGGAAAATAGTGATGGATTAAAATTCTAATCAGTTAGATTGGTAGATTATGAAAAGTAGAACAAGTTTCGTGAAAGGAGTTTGTGGGTTTATCAAATCTAGGCTAGTGTTTTTGGCATTTGAAATGAAGTTTGGAGCTTTTGACAAAGAAAGAGAATGTTACTGGTTCTTCTTGCAAATGACCGAACTCATTTTTGGCTTCATGGAGAAGATATAAAGTCATATTTATCTTGTAATGAATATAGTAATATTATAATATATAATTGAATCATCATTAATTCAAGAAAGAAAAATGGATGGCTAGGATTGAATATTGTAATTCAAGATTGAATTTTAGCCATTCATTTGATATAAATGGATAAACATTATCCTTTTGTAAAAGTCAAACTAGTTTTCGGTGTCAGAATTCACACACCGAAATTTCACCGAACGGGTGAAATGGTGTACTCGGGTAATCAAACATTGCCCGAAAAATAAGTTCGGGCATAAAATCTTTATTTCTACCTATTTCTAACCATAATCATATAATTTCTCAATTTTGGGCATCTTCGGGTCCCAATTCTAGGGTTTTGACTGTCCTGGCGGGCCTACGGGGCCCACAAAACACTTCACATTTTTTTTTTACAAATCTATTGGATCGTCCTCATCATTATTCAAACTATCAAATTTTTGAAATTATGACTAATAAAGCTTAAATTAATTTTTAAATAATTTTTAGGGTGTTACATCGGGAATTTGCTTATCAAGAGGATAAGTGTAGACTAGTGACGACTAATTAGATATGAGCTCATAAACTAGAACTCTCAAAAGAGAGAGTATTAGAGCGGCCCCATGGAAAAGAGAATAAGAAGTTTAAGTCACCTAAAAGATTAATGAGGAAGAGGTCATGCCTGAAGAGTTGCATTTTGAATGTTACGACTATTTAATATGATTCTTATGACATCTTGCTTGTTGCATTGACATGCATTCATGACTTAGTATGTTGCATTTGTAATGCCTCGATTTTCTGTCTGAGAGAAAAATGAGCAAAATGCCCCTGAGGTCATTTTTACCTGGAATTCGCAGATAGCTAGCCCGGTAGTCCTTGAAGGGTCAACTCAATGTTTGATGGGGATTAGATGGTCCTTGAGTGATTTCGAAAATGAAAATCTTGTTTTCTGCAGTTTCAGGTCAAAATGACTAAAATACCCCTATAGCGTTTTTACGGGGGTAAAGGTGCCATTCGAGCCCGAAACTTTCCTCGAAGGTTTAAAATGATGTTTTCGTGTGTTTAAAAGTATTTTTTTAAATGTTGATGGTCCCGGGCAGTTTTTGTGCAAAATTATATGATTTTGCCCCTAGAATAGTGCCGTTTGAACTTACTGATGTAATTAAGCAAACCTAAGCAATATTAGGCTCTAATCGAAGATTAATTAATTTTCATAATTAATCTAGAGTAAAAATAAGTTATTAAAATTAATTAGAACCTAAAATTGCTTAAATTAAACCTAAATCTCCTTTTAAAACTCAAGATTCCTAGTCTTGGAATCTTGAATAGTGTTTTCTCTCTTCAATTCCTTAAATTAAGGAATTGTGTCTAGAATTGTTCATACACTAAAATGAGTTTTTGTCTCACTAATTGTAACGCCCCGTTTTTCTCTAAACTTTTAAATGACCAAAATGCCCCTGAGGTCATTTTTACCCGAAACACGAGGACGGCCGACTTTGGCCATCTTCAAAGGGTTCATATGTTATATGAAGGGGATTGTATGAGCATGAGTGCCTAACAAAGCAGAAAAATCTCATTTCTGAGATTTCAGCACATAAGTGACCAAAATACCTCGTGATGTATTTCAGGCAGTTTTAAAATTTCGTTTTGACCCGGACTTTGTCCCGAGGTTTAAAACCATGATTTTAAGGCATGAACTATGATTGTTTAAGGTTTGGTTAAGTCCCGGTGGTCCCGGGCAGTTTTTGAGTAAAATTACGATTTTGCCCCTGCTTAGTGCATCTTTGGGCTTAATGAGTTATCTAACTCAGAACCTAGGCGATTTTAGGCTCTAATTGAAGGTTAATTAATTTCCATAATTAATCTAGAGCCAAAATCATTATTTAAAAACTAATTGGAACCTAGAATTATTTAAGGAAATTTAGAACTCTTTCCTAAATTCTTTTCTTTCTTTTAAAAGAAAAAGCAACTATGAATAGTGTTTTCACTATTCACACTCCATTTCCCAATGACACTCTCTTTTCCAAGAAAGTTGTCACTCTCAAATAATCATGATCACATTTGAAAAATATATGTCATTCAAAATTCAAAAGAATAAATTGTTTATGTTGTCACTCAAAGCTTTCAATCAAGCTTCATAATCAATCATACCATCCATACTTTCTTCCATACCTTTGAATGACAAAGACATATAGATATTTTATCTTGTGGCCATGAAATTTTCTCTCCCTTGGCCCTATAATTTTCAGCCACTTCCCCCAAGAATCCAAAAGAATTTTATTTTATGTAGTCAATCAAGTTGTCTTTCAAGCTACCCTATGACCTATGCCTACCTATGGTTTCTATCACACCAAGAATGACCACACAAGAAGATATTTCTCTCTTCCTTCTTCAAGAAGCTTCAACCAACTCCCGCTTCAGTCGTTCATTTGCCAATAAATACACCAGACTCCACAACTCCATCACTTTTGGATCCTTCTCCAAAGTCTCAAACTCTCTCATTTCCCCTCTCAAGCTTTCTCACTTTTCTCTCAAACTCTCAAAGAGTTCCTCAAGCTCAAGTTCTCTCCTTCATTTTCAAGACACAAGGTAGGGAACTCTTTCTAAATATGTCTTTGATTCTTATGCTTGAATCTTGTTTGGGAGTTGATGAATGGTTGAACCTCTATGTTGCTTTCTTTTTTGGTTTCTTCCTTTTCTCCCTTAGATTTTCGGCCTCAAGGCCTTGAATATGATAGCTTGATGATGAGTGTTCTCTAGATGTGACCATGAGTCCATCTCTCATGAGGCCTCTAAAGCTTGAGTTTTTCTTAAAGAAAGTTTCATTCTTTACAAGTTTAGTTAAAAGAGTTTATGTTTCTCTTGAACATTTTGGATCTTCTTCCTTCTTCTTCTCATGTTTTCGCCCATGAAGCCTTGTTACATGGGAAAAATGTAAGCTTGATGATGAGAGCTTCATGTTGATGCTTGTCACATGAACAAACTCTAAAGCTTGAAACTTTGGCCCTAAACCAAGCATGGTTTTGGTTTTGCTTTCTTCTTTATCATGAACTTTGTTTTAAATATTTGTTTTGAAGGAAGCTATGTACTCAATGATGAGGACTTAGGATGTTGATGCTTGGATCATCAAGATCTTGGTCCCTAGAGATTTAAAAATGGTTCCTTTCTTTTGTTAAGATTTGACCACTTTCATGATTCTTGAAGTCATGTTTTCTCTTGATGCCTGGGTACCAATGGTTTTTCTTTTCTTGTGAAGATGAGTTTTGGGTTGGGACTATGTTCCTTCTTAAAGCCTTGCAAGAGCTCTAGACAAGATATAAAAGTAACTTGCATCCACGTCTACGTTTATGCTTTGCATGGCACGTTTATTTCTATGCAATCACTAAACCCCAAGACTAAGAATGAACTTGCATTATGCACGTTTAAAATTCCAAGTTTAGCATCTCATTTTATATTTCAAGTCCTCACTAAACTCAAAGAATGAAAATGGATGTGCACCTCATATTTACCTTGAGCTATCACTTTACTTTCTAAAGGACTCTAAAATGAAATGCATAGCACATCTATTTTATGTCATCACCTAAGATTCTAGAGCTCAAAGGCTTGCCCATTTCATCCTGAGAAGAGGTTAACCATGGAAAACATTCTTGGAATGTACATTTTGGCCATGTGATGAAGATAGCTCCAAGAGGAGTTTATTAGTCACAAGAGCCTATAGCTCATGTTTTAAGTCTTTCTAAAACATATGTTGTACTCAAAAACATTTTGGGTATGTTCTTAGATTTATAAGGGTTTTGACAAGTTAAAATGTTTGACAAGATGTTTTTGAAGTTCAAAAATTGTTGCAAGAGAAACTAGACACCATAAGTATTTCAAAGGAATGACTCAGATATGTTTAGACCCCATATTTCGGTTTTTAAGATCCGTAATCGATTACCCGGCCCATGTAATCGATTACGTAAAGCTTCTGACGAGCCCAAACATGAACTTTTGCCCAAAGTAATCGATTACTATATAGTGTAATCGATTACACATTCTGGATTCTAGTAATCGATTACCTAGTAATGTAATCGATTACCCAGATGTTCCAGGGGCCCAGCAAAGTGTTTTTAAAAATAGTAATCGATTACAAGTTCCATGTAATCGATTACCAGAACCCCTATCTGCCATGTTTTGAAATCTCGAGGCTGTGTAATCGATTACAAAACTTATGTAATCGATTACCAGAACCCAAGTTTACAAACAGAATACTCTTCTGACTTAATGACTTGAAGCTATGATCTTGCATTGCCTGAATCTGAGAATTGTTATGCCATGAGTCTATGCTTTAGCCTAACATGAATACATGATCTTATATGTTCGATTTCAAACATGATCAAGTTAAGAGGCTTATTGCTCTTGCTTACCTTATGATGATTTTACTCCATGAGTCAAGTATGATGATACCATGTGAACTATTATTCTTCGATGATAGTTTTATGTTTGCATGTTATAGTTCTTTAAAGACTTCAAAGATGCCTATGATGTAATTATGTTTGACATGCATGAATTATGTGGCATCTTGCATTAACATGCTAAGACTTAAGGTGACATAGACTATGAGAAGATGATCCTTGAACCACCGGATTAAGGGTGGGGATAAGGTGATTCTAGCCGCCTAGACCCGTACCTTAGGTCGGGATCTTTAAACTTATCAAAAGGGATAAGTCCATGTACTAGTGACGACTAGTAAGGTATGAGCTCATAACCTAGAGTTTTCTCAAAAGGGAGAAATATTAGGGCGGCCCAGTTAAGTAAAGGTTCTTATGTCACCTAAGTAAACCAGTTATATGATTTATGTTTCATGTACCAGTTATATGATTTATGTTTCATGTACCAGTTATATGATTTATGTTCCATGTACCGCTTATATGATTCTATTCTACGTACTCAAGCTACATGATTTATGTCTATGATTTTAGTATATAGCATATGTAACACAAGTGCCATGTTAAAAAGAACGGATTCTCGGAAAATGAGATTTTGGAAAACTCATAATTGAATCTATGTATGTCCATTATTTTATAAATAACCCGAGATTCCTGGAGACGTATATGATGACACCTAGGATAGAAGGAAAACCCTACTGAGTTTCTTTAGTAAGAATCTCACTCCCTCTATCTTTTCCTTTCCATTACGTCTTCAGAGCGAGATGGCGACCTTCGTCCTATTCATTGACACGCCACGGTGGGAGATCCACCATGACCCGAGCACGGTCATTTCATTTTGAGGGCCTGCATCAGGCGCATCTTCATGTTTTTAGGACGGCCATTCGTACACCCCTTGTACAGTTATCGTTTCTCCCCAGCATCTCCCTATGGTGACCCCGTGATCTTTGAGCATGCACGACCACGACATGGGAGGAACCTGCGGACCCACTCTGCCGGTTCGGCGGACGCGCCGCAGTACGTGCCATCATCGCAGCACTCAGAGGAGGACCCTTCAGAGGAATCCCCCATGGACCATGAGGGCTCTGCCCCCACTCCGCCCCTGCGACAGATAGGCAGCGAGGAGACAGTCACTCAAGGGCCGGTGCGGGCCACGACCCCGACGTGGACGACATGTGCAGTCACAGGGCATGCCTGCACCCGCCGAGCTCCGCCCGTGGATTGGCTACGTTCCTCCGTACCCGTGACTCCGCTGCATAGGTTGGAGGGTAGTCCTTAGTGCACGCACGTCACATAGTATGGATGAAACCTCTTTTGTGTTGAGATTATCCATCTTAGGTTGCACAAGGGTAGGGATGCTTCTTTCCAGTTCTTTTCCATGTATTCTGTTTTTCTGCTGTATTCATGTTATTATGTACTTGAAGAGCCCTGCCCCTTATGGTAGGCATATTATAAAGATGAAATAGTTCAGTTATGATGATGCTATGTTTTGGAGCCACCTCTATGTTTATGTTTCGGCACTTTATAATACCGACCCGATAGGATACGCGCGGCTCTTATTTAAGTAATGTTTTAAGAAAAAAAAATTGGCTCATATTTTCTCTAAGTTACTTTTTAAAGAACCATGTCAGATAGTAACGACTAGTATTTGGCCTAAGTACGTACTAGTAGTATTGGGTCGAATATTAGGGTGTTACACTAATGAAGCAAGAGCACTCCCTAACCTTGTCATAAAATCCTTAATTACATCCTTAGTCACCTAAACACTTGCTCACAAATTCCTAAACTTAAGCTTAATCAAAGGCACACTTAAACACAACTCTAAACCACAATTAAATGAAAGATCTTCCTCCCCCATTACAAGGAGAGAATAGCGCCACCTCACCCTTCATTGTCCATCACATGTTTGTTCATTCAAAACACTCAAAGAACCATGCTTAGAACCATATCTTAGGCCATACCTAGACATACTTTCCACCATATCTCACCATGCTTCAAGAACACAACATCTCACCTTATGGAACACATGAGCTGGCCGAATTCCTCCCTCCTCCATTGCACCTCTCATTTGTTTAATTTCTCTATAAATAGCATGCTTAGATGAACTTGAAGCACTTTTAGTTCATTTGCCAAGTTTGAGTTTTCAAGAGTACTTTGAGCTTTTCTTTTTCTCTCAAGTTCAGGAGTTCATCTTCTTCAACTTCTTCATCTTCTTCATTCATCTCAACCTCAAGTCACTTGGTAGGGATTTTGTTCTAAGTGTTTCATTCATTAAAGTTCTTATTTAGTATTACGCTTTATGATTTCTCTTGAAACTTTTTAGAACTTCTTCTCTCCCTCTTTGATTTTCCGCCAAGAGCCTTTGGGAACTTGGAAATGAGAGCTTGATGGTGAGGAATCCATGATAATATTCATCACTTGTGTAACTTCTAAAGCTTGATCTTGGTTCTTGAGTAAAAGATGTTTTTGGTTTCTTCCTTTCTTATTCCTGAGAAACTAAACTTTGATGATGTCCTAAAATGAATATGTGAACTCAATGATGCGGACACATGGTGTTGGTGTTAATACATCATCAAGATCATGGCCTCTAGAGTTTTAAAGTCTCATTCTTTCTTCCTATGGTTTCGGCCACCTTTCCTTTTCTTTAAGTTCATTTGTTCTTTTAATCCATTGCCATAGAGCTTGATGATGAAGTTCACACTATATGGTTTCTTTGAAAACCTTGGTACAAGAACTCTAAAACTTGTTTTATCTTGCTATGATAAGTTTGGGTTGAGGTTTAAGTTCCTTTAAAGTCTTGCAAGAGCTCTAGTGAAGAATATAAAATGAACTTGCATTCATATTTACTTTCCTTGCCTAGCACATTTATTATTTCAGCCATCACCTAAAACGTAAAGATTAAAACAAGAGTTGCATTTTCATATCACCTAATAATTAATCTCAAAGCTCGCCTATTTCGGCCTTAAAGTCAATTGTTGTAGAGCTTAGAGCACTAAAATAAAGAATTGGACTTGCATTCATGTTTACATTTCCTTGTCTAGCATATTTATATTTCAAGTCATCACCTAAATCCTAAAAGATAAAATGAACTTGCATATTTACTTTCAAGTTTGCATATTTATATTTTTAGCACCTCATATTTATATTTCAAGTTCTTGCATCTCATATTTACTTTGAAGATCTCACTTTACTTTATAATGAAGAATAAAATGGGATGCATAGCATGTTTACATTTTGTCATCACTTAAAGACTCTAAAAGCTTAAAGACTTGCCCTCTTTATCTCAAGTTAAAATTTGTTCATGGAAACATCCCCATGGATGCACATTTCGGCCATGTGATGATGATGAACTTGATGTGAGTTTCATCTAGTAACAAGAGCCAATAATCTATGTTCTAAGATTTTCTTTAGGCCTTAAGAGTTTTATAAGATTACTACCAACAAGATTTATGAGTTAAACCTCTTCTAAATATGCCTTGAATTAGCTACTACCCCATGGTTATTTTTAGTTTCCTTTTAGAAAATAAAATGGGTTTCAATAAGTTTTAGAAGTCCTAAAATGATTTCAAGAGATACTAGTAACTTGCATGTATTAAGGATATGATTTTTGAATGATGCTTGAGCTTTAATATTTTGGTTCTGCCCTCATGAGCTTGCTGATGTAGGATGTTGTTTTGGTATGTTAGAATGTGTAAAAATTATATAATTTGAGGTAGGAGCCTTTCTATACATGTTAGGAAAGAAACTAGTCTTACAGAAAAACCGTAAGTTGAGTTTTAGCATAGTTTTGATCCATTTATTTTTAGCCACTGCCAAAGCTGTTTTAATGGGATAACATTCAGTTTAGGATTGTTTAATTATGAAAAACTTGGTAACATTTGATGTAGGATTGATTTTTAGTACATATAGAGAAACTAGTAACTAGAAAACTATAAAAGTGCAATTCTAGAACACTTAGATTAATTAATTTTCTGTTTCTGTCCAGCAATCTTGTAATGCAGTAAACATGGTTTATAATTAGTTCATAGACATAGGAATGCCCCATAATTGGTTTAGATTTGATTTATAGCACCTTAGGCGAAGACGGAACGTAGAAAAGGTCTAAAATGTAGTTTCTAAAACCCCGTAATTACAAGATTTAGAACTTGACAATCTGTATGGAGTTGTTTGTTTTGCTCCTAAGCATAAAAAGTAATGAGGATAATTAGTTGTGAACCTATAGGTGCATAAAAGGATAAAAACGGATGCTAGCATAATTAGTTTTCAAGATTAAAACCCGTAAAGGTCAAAGCATAAGACACCATAGGTCCTAAGACTTAATGAGATTTATGACTTCAAGTAGATGTATGTTTAATTATGAGAATGACTTGAGCATAGCATATGCATCAGCTGAGCCTGGTCCTTGATTCCAACAAACTAGTTAGGAGCATGCGACCTTTTAAAAATGTTAAAGTAATGATGTGATGACGCATATGCTACGATGAGTTTGACTTTATGACTTAATATCCTATGTTGATGTTGAATAGCTATGCATGCTCTATATATTTCGTGGCATAAAGCAAATTTGAGGAAATTAGGTTTACAGCTATTATGCTGTCGAATTTTCGTCAAATTTGAGAACCTAGAAAAGTTTTTTAAAACTCCATAAGATACGTCCTGGGTGACACCGGTTTAGCCGAGCACCCCCAAGATGGATGTGATACGTTCTGGGTGACACCGGTTCGGCCGAGCACCCCCAGAACAAATATGACATAGTACCGAGATGCATTTCTCTTGCTACGGTGAGGAGAAAGCAAAACCGTGGGGAATATGGACATCGAGCCTACCGAAACAGACAATATTACTGTGCACTGGATGCCAATAGATGCGTTTCGAAGAAGAAATGATGAATTACCACCTCTATTATCCCATACTAAATCTAGTGATGACTAGTTAGGATTGAGTTCATTCCTAGGTGATAGGTGAGATGTAGTTTGGTGACCAGATTATCGCCGGGGTTGGTGAATTGGTTGGATTTTTGGTGAATATGTTAAGAGGGTGGTCTTTAAGAAAAAGAACTTAAGAGTTAACTTATGAGAAAGATGCCACATGAAAAGTACTGTGTCTTTTTATGCCACGTTTATGACTTATGTTTCTTTATGCTGGGCCCAAGTATTATGATTTTTATGTCAATGTGAATATGGTATTGTCATGCATTCATCTAATATCTTTTGCATTCATGTCATTAAGACTCATACTAAAAGATACCCACTTCAGATAAATAGATTTGAAAAGTCTAAAACCAAACCTTATGCATGTACACCTTTTTCATAATTAAAACCGAGGTGGCTAGGACGATGACGATGACACTTGTGTTAGAGTCGGAAATCCCTACTGAGAATCTTGAATGAGTTTCTCATCCCTTTCTTTCCTTCCGTGTCGTCTCCAGATAAGGATGACAACGAGGTTTGTGACTTCTTCTAAGGCTCGTGCTTAAGTGTCACACTAGCAAACAGAGCAGAGGGTCATTGCGGAAGCATGGATAGTTTAGTTTTTGGATTGATACGTATCCAACCTCATAGGTGGATAAGGAACACTCCATATATATATGTGCATGTTTTGATGTAAATGATGGTACAATGATGCTAGTAATTTATGTATCTATGAAGATGTGATGATATTATGTTGTTATGTATAATACTATATTCCATGATTATGTATGGTGTGATTTCTTTTTCTTGTATGTTATGGTTATGATGAATGTTAGGTTAGCACGCGCCTCGCAATTTGTTTTCAAGTTTAAAAAAAATGAAAAATTTATTTGTATTTTCTGCTAAGTATTTTAAAGAAGGGTTTTAAAGAATGGGACTAAAAGAGTAATAAACTAATGTTTAATCTAAATATGTTCTAGGGGTATTAGGTTAAAAATTAGGATGTTACAATATTCACGCATTAAGATTCATGATAAAATAGGTGTGCCTCAAATTAATGGTATTTGGAACTTAATAACTAAACCTTATGCATATGCCCACTATTTCATAATAAAACTCGAGGTTCCTGGGGTTGATGATGACAACACGTGTGTGGAGATAGAAACCTTACTGAGATTCTTATATACATTTCTCACTCCCTCTCTTTTCTTTCCATCTGTGTCTTTAGATAAGGTTAATAGCAATGCCCGTGGACTTTCTTGAGATGCCGGCATAGGAGTAGCACTATGGTTGATGTCAGAGTGGTGCAACAGAAGCGGAGATGCTGTCCTTCTTGCTTATTGCACCTAGGAGTTGCCTCGTCATCGTACATGCTCATAACCTAGTTTTTAGTAGACGCGCACTCACGGAGGGTTTAGCTACATTATAGTTATGCTTGGCTTTTGAATTGTTGTATGCACAACCTTTATAGGTGGGCTCAGTATAATTGTTATGGAATTACACTTGTAGGATATTTCTACATTATTATTAATATTATTTGTTATGATAATTGAGGTCATGTTGTGAATTGATGATGTTCTCAGTTTATGCTATACTTCATTGTGATTTGCGTCTATAGTATGTGATGGAGGGTTCAGAATATCTATACGCTATAACTTATACACGAACAACTCATAGCTTGGTCTTTAAAAAAAAGGTCGTATTTTCCATAGACTTATTTTCAATGTTTAAAATCAAGTAAGTTCTCAGACTAAAGAGTAACAACTAACGATTAACCATTATGCGTCCTAGGCGTATTGTGTTGAAAGTTAGGGTGTTACATTTTGGTATCAGAGCAACTCGTTTCTCACAGAGCCTGAGGATTGGATTGACTATGCTTCTTGAGCATGATGCGGTTGTTATGTCATGAATAGTTCTTTATTGATAGGATAAGCTATAGGATAGAAATGCATGACTCTTGTAGGTATGTGAGCGCCACAATAACTAGCTCACTTTGCATAAAGTATTGAGCCTGATCACCTCAGTGTTTGTTGCTCTGTGTGCTTAGGAACCAATAGCATGACCACGAAAAAATAGGACTTCGAGTGGGAGTGATCAAAGTAATGAGACTACTGAAGCTCTCAGGGACATGGCAAGGGCCATGCAGATGACGTTTAAATGGATGGACTATTAGGGCAATACCGATCATGGCCCCAACACTGCTAATGGACAGTAGCATACCCAATTTGGAGAATTCTGTAAGGCAAATTTGCCATCGTTTAGAGGAGCTTTAAATCCCACCCATGTTGACGAGTGGATCAAGAGTATGAAGAAAATCTTCACGGTGATTACCTGCACCCAAGAACAAAAAGTGACTTTTGCTACTTTTATGCTATAGGCGAATGCTAAGTTTTGGTGGGTTAGCATTCGAAGGCTATTAGAGGCAGCTGGAACCATGATCAACTGGGAGATGTTCAAGACTTGCTTCTACAAGAAGTATTTTTCGGCATCGGTGAGCAATGCCAAGGATGTGGAGTTCATTCAGCTGACCCAAGGAAAGATGAGCATCATGCTACATTGTGAAGTTTGAGGAGCTAATTAAGTTTTCAAGGATCTTTCAAGGTAACCCTGACGAGTTTTGGAAGTGCGTGAAGTATGAGTCTGGACTGAAGGCAGAGATAAATATCACCCGTCGCTCATTTGGAGATTAGGGATTTTCCTACCTTAGTTAATAAATGCTGTATTATTAAGGAAAGCAACAAGAAGCTGAGCTTGGCAAAGGCGGAGGACTATAAGAAGAAGCTGGCACCACAAGCCCCGAGGTTTAAGCCTCGAGTACAAAACAAGATCTTTTAACGTAGGGGATTAAATGGCCTACAGGAGGAGCCACCTCAGAGGGACCCTACTGTCGATTGTCCAAATTGCGAAAAGAACCATAGCCATCCTTGTCTTGTTGGCCAAGGAGTGTGCTTTATGTGTGGCAAGCCTGGCTACATGATCTGAGATTGCAATGTGAAGTTCCCAAGATTGAACGTGTAACATCCTAATTTTTAACCCAATACTCTAGAACATATTTAGGTTAATCATTAGTCTATTACTCTTTTAGTCTCATTCCTTACAACCTTTCATTAAAATACTTAGCGGAAAATACGAATAAATTTTTCTGTTTGAAACTTGAAAGCAAAACCCGAGCCGCGCGCTAACCTAACGTTCGTCATAACCATAACGTGCAAGAAAAAGTAGCCACACCATTGATAATCATGAAACATAGTACTATACATAACAATCATAATATCATCACATCTTCATAGATACATAGACTACTAACATCATTGTACCATCATTTACATCAAAACACGCACATATATGTGAAGTCATCTTTATCCACGTATGAGGTCGAATAAGTGTCAACCCAAAAAGCTAAGCTATCTATGCTCCCGCAGCGACCCTCTGCTCCGTCTGCTAGTGTGTCCCTTAAGCGCGAGCCTCAGAAGAAGTCACGAACCTCGTTGTAATCCTCGTCTAGAGACGACACGGAAGAAAAGGAAGGGATGAGAAACTCATTCGAGATTCTCAGTAGGGATTCCCGACTCTAACACTAGTGTCATCGTCGTCGTCCCCAGCCACCTCGGTTTTAATTATGAAAAAGGTGTACATGCATAAGGATTGGTTTTAGGCTTCACAAATCTATTTATCCGAAGTGGGTGTCTTTTAGTATGTGTCTTAATGACATGAATGCAACAGATATTTGATGAATGCGTGACAATACCATATGCACATTAACACGAAAATTGTAATACTTGGGCACATCATAAAGAAACGTAAATCATATACACGGCATAAAAGGGCATATTACTTTTCTTGTGACATCTTTCTTATAAGTAAAACTCTTAAGTTCTTTTTCTTAAAGACCACCCTCTTAACATATCCACCAAAAGTCCAACCGATTCACCGGCCCGGCAATAATCTAGTCACCAAACTACATCTCACCTATCGCCTAGGAATGAGCTCAATCCTAACTAGTCGTCACTAGATTTAATATGGGCTAATAGAGGGGGTATACATAACTTTCTTGGATCACCTATCTTAGGATCATTTCCTTCTTTGAAACGCTCTACTGGTATCTAATACACAGTGAATTGTCCGCTTTGGCAAGCTCATTGTCAATACCCTCACGGATTTGTTTCCTCCCCGCCGTAGTAGGAGGAATACGTCTCAGTGTTACATCACATCTGTTTTGGGGGTGCTCGACCGAATCGGTGTGACCCAGAACCATTCCTGGGGGTGCTCGGCCGAACCGGTGTCACTCAGGAGTTTTCGCAAGCTTTTTCTCAAGTACTCAAGTTTGATGGGAAATTCGACAGCGAAACGGCGTACACCGGATTTCCATCAAACTTGCTTTATGCCACCAACCATATAGAGCATGCATAGCCATTCAATACCAACATAAGGCATCATAATCATCGTATGCATCATGAGCATCATAATACCATAATTTTGCATAACGCATCATGGCGTGAGCATCAACACATCAACACTATATACTCTCATAAGAGATCACATGCTCAAGTTGTTCTCATAATAAAACATACACTTGCATGAAACATTAAAGCCCATTATGCTCTTAAGCCTATGGTGTCTTATGCTTTGACCCTTACGGGTCTAAATCTTGAAAACTAATTACGCTATCATCCGTTTTTATCCTTTCATGCACCTATAGGCTCATAACTAATAATTCTTACTAATTTTTATGTTCGTCAATGAATCTGGACAGCCTTACACTTTAAGGGCAGAAATTACATCTTGTGATTACGAGGGTTCTAGAAACTACGTCTTAGACCCTTTCTCGATTCCGTTTTCGCCTAAAGCGCTATAAATCAAATCCAAGCCAATTATGAAGTATTCCTAAGCCTTTGAACTAATTATAAACCATGTTTACTACCTTGTAAGGGTGCTGGACAGAATCAGAAAACTAAATGTTCTAAGAGTTCTAGAGTTGCGGTTTTACGATTTTCTAGTTACTAGTTTCTCTATAGGTGCTAAAATTCATTCCTACTTCAAATGTAACCAAATTTTTCATGATTAATCAATCCTAATCTGATTATATTCCCATTAAAACAGTTTGGGCAGTGTCCATAATTAAATGGGATAAAACTATGTTAAAGCTCAACTTTACGGTATTTCTTGTTAGCTAGTTTCTTACCTATCATGCATAGAATCATTTCTACATCATCATGTGATATTTTCACACATTCTAACACATCAAAACATCATCATACAGCCACAAGATCATCATGACAGTACCGAAAATATCTAACTTCAATAAGAGAACTAAATTGACATCTCTAGGTACATAAGTTAACTAGTTTCTCTTGGAATCAATTTAGAATTTCTAAAACTCTTTGCAAATCATTTTAATTCATCAAGAGGCTAAGAGAAGCCTTAGGTTAGTGACCAAAATATATTTCATCTTCAAAAAGGGAATAAAATTATAACTCATGATAACATAACCTTATAAAAATTTGTAAAGCTTCAGGAAAAACTTATAACATAGATTATCGGCCCTTGTAGCTAGATGAAAACTCATTGCAAGTCCATTATCACTACTTGGCCGAAACATGCATTCAAAGAATGCATTCACATTAAACTTCAACTTGAAATGAAATGGGCAAGTCTTTGAGCTCTAGGTTCTTAAGTTATGACATAAAATAAACGTGCTCATGCTTTTCATTTTTAATCTTGCTTACAAAATAAAGTGATGACTTAAATTAAATATGCAAGGCATAAGCTTAAACGTGCAAGCTTGAAAGTAAATATGCAAGGTTCAATTCTTTATTTTAGTGCTCTTGGCCCAACAACAATCGACTTTAAGGCCGAAATAGAAAGGCATTCGAGAAATTAATTAGGTGATAATGCAAGTTCAATTCTTTATTTTAGTGCTCTTGGCCCAACAACAATTGACTTTAAGGCCGAAATAGAAAGGTTTTGAGAATTAAATTAAGTGATGATGCAAGTTCCATTTTAATCTTTATGTTCTTAGGTAATAACTTGAAAGTAAAGGTGCATAGCAAGAATGTAAATATAAATGCAAGCATAAAATAAATTATGCAAGTTCATTTTATCTTTCTAGAGCTCTTAACAAGACTTTAAAGGAACTTAAACCTCAACCCAAACTCATCAAACCAAGATCAAGTAAAGTCTAGAGTCCTTAGAACTCAACATAACATTTTTAGAAAATCAAAACATTTAGCATGTAAAAGAAAAGGAAGTGGCCGAAACTTCAAGAAGGAAAAGGAACATTTTAAAACTCTAGGGTCCATGGTCTTGATGATGTATTAACACCAACATCATGAGACCTCATCATTGAGTCCTTAGAACCATTTTGAAACATCACCAAAGATAGAGTTCTCAAGAGTTCAAGAAAGGAAGAACTAGAAACAGTTTTGTTCAAGAACAAAGATCAAGCTCTAGAGTTTGTTTCAAGTGATAAACATCATCATGAAACTCTCATCATCAAGCTCTCATTTCTTTGAACTCCAAGGCCTATGGCCGAAGATGAAAAGGAAAAAGGAGTAGAAGAGAAGTTCTAAAAAGAAACAAGAGAAACTATGAACATCAAACTTGAAACAAGAACTTTAAAGAAGATAATACATGGAAGGAAATCCCTACTTGGTGTGATGAACTTGGAGATGGAAGAAGAAGATGAAGAAGATGAAGAACTTGAAGAACTTTGAAGATCTTGAAGAACACTAGAACTTTGAGAGAAAAAGAGAAGCTTTGAGTGTTTCTAAACTTAGCAAATGATCTAAAAGTGGTGCAAGCTTCCTAAGGCCATCTATTTATAGAGAAATGAAGCAAATAGAAGGTGCAAATGAAGAGGGAAATTTTGGCCATCAGCCTCATGGGCAGCCCATGAGTTCCATGAGGTGAGATAATGTGGTCTTGAGGCATGGTGAGGTATGGTTCAAAGTATGGTGAGGTATGGTTCAAGGTATGGCTTCAAGCATGGTTCTTTGAGTGAGAAACAATTCAACATGTGTTGTAAATGAGAGAGAGAGGGCTGAAATTGCATCAGCCATGGGGAGAGTTTTCTTGCATTTTAATTGTAGTTTAGAGTTGTGTTTAGGTGTATCTTTGATTAGGATTAAGATTAGGAATTTGTAAGAAAGTGTTTAGGTGAGAAAATGGGTAATCAAGGTTGTCAAGACATAATTAAGGAGTGTTCTTGCATCATTAGTGAGTTATAAACTCATTTTAGTGTATAAACAATTCTAGACACAATTCCTTGATTTAAGGAATTGGAGAGAGAAAACACTATTCAAGATTTCAAGAGTGAAATCTTGAGTTTTAGAAAAGGGATTTAAATCTAATCTAAGCAATCTTAGGTTCTAATTAATTTTAATAAATTATTTTGACTCTAAATTAATTAGGAAAATTAATTAATATTCGATTAGAGCCTAATATTGCTTAGGTTAGTTTAGTTACGTCATTAGGCGTAAAAACACTATTCTAGGGGCAAAATCGTAATTTTGCACAAAAACTGCCCGGGACCACCGGGACTTGAACAGAGACCTCTAGACACTTGAAAACATGTTTTCAAACCTTTGGGGAAAGTTTTGGGCTCAAATGGCACTTCTACCCGCGTAAAACGCTATACGGGTATTTTGGTCATTTTGACCCGAAACTGCAGAAAATGAGACTTTCGCCTCCGGAACCACTCAAGGGTCATTCAATCCCCTTCAAGCATTGAGTTGGCCCTTCGAGGACTGCCGGGTCGACCATCCTCGAATTCCGGGCCGAAAATAACCTCAGGGGCATTTCGGTCATTTTCCACTCAGATAGAAAATCGAGGCGTTACAGAACGCCATTCCTAGACCTCAACACCAAGGACGAGTGTTCACAATCAATGCCGAAAATACCTCGCGTTGTAACGCTCGAGGTAAGCATAAGATAAATGGTAGGATGTTGGATACGCTTCTTAGCTTTGGTAGGATCTTTGTAACTTAGTGATTCATGTCCCTTTAGTCTTTGGTGACCTTCTTGCATTTGCTTATATTCGAGGCTCCTTATGAATATTTGGCTTTGATCTTCCCACTGGAGCTAATGTACCCTTTTTTTGAACTCGCACGTCTAGTACATTTGTCATTCCTTTTCAAAATAAAGTTAAAGATGAGTTGTTATAGCCCTCGATTATTTACCTTGTATGAGTCATGAGAATTGATTTTCACCTGCACCTAGCCAGGGCACATTCTTCAAGAGCGCATAGATTGTTGGCAAACCCTCATAATTACCTGTTTTTCATAATTGCTTTCATTTCCTCCGTTTTGACCCGTCATGATTATTCGACTAGTATAACCATGTACATGTGACGAATTTTGAGGGTAAAATTCTTTTTAAGGAGGGGAGTAACGTAACGACCCTATTTTCCCTACTGTGCAAAATAACCAAAATGTGAGGTCATTTTTGCACAAGATTCGAGGGTGATGTAACATTCTAATTTTTAACCCAATACTCCTAGAACGTATTTAGATTAATCATTAGTCTATTACTCTTTTAGTCTTATTCTTTAAACCTTTCATTAAAAGACTTAGCGGATAATACAAGTAAATTTTTTTTTGAAATGTAAATGCAAAGTGAGAGCTGTGCAACATGATGAACGACGAGGCATAGAAATAAAGCACAAGACCAAATGAACATTTGTCAGGACATAAAGCATGTAATTGCACATCATGATAAAACTAACTGCATATATATTTATAATATGCCCATTCATGAAAGGCAGGACCTAGTTAGTACAACATAGAAACAAATACATCCGAAATGAAAATACAACAGAAAGGAAAAGAGAACAAAAGCATAAAAGGAAACTCCTTTACCCAAGTGCATCTAAAATGGATAACCTTTAAACAAAGAAGGTTTATCCTTATCTATGTGGTGTGTGCACTATCTCTACCCACGGGCCTCTACTACTGGGGTCCCAGAAAGGATGGGACATATCCAATCCATGGTCAGAACTAGGTGGGAACGGGCGTGCCAGAGAATAGCGAATGACCTCCATGACGTGGGCACATAGATGGCCTCCGAGCCAATCTCGGCTGCATGGCAGTCTCCTCGTTGCCTTTTGTCATTTGCGGGGGAGTAGGGGCTGAGCTCTCACTATATATGTGGGTAGGCGGGTCCTCCGATGGGTCGGTCTCTGAGAAATATGTCTGCGGCACATAGTCAGGGTAGTCGCGCATGGCTGAAGAGGCGGTGTGCATACGGAGCACCCTTTCATTATGCATGCGGGCACGCTCAAAAACCTAATCATCATCGCCGTAGGGTGATGTCGGGGAGAAACGATGGGTATGTATAGGATGAGCGAAGGGTCGTCCGACAAACATGAAAATGCGAACAGCACATCGACCCACAAAATGATATAAGCCATGTGCTGGATCATAGTGCACCTCCCATGTTAGGGTATCCACGAAGACCACGAATGTCGCCATCTGAAGACGTGACGAAAAGAAGAGATAGAGGGAGTGAGAATTTTACTAAAGAATCTTAGTAGGACAACCTCCTATCTAGGTGACATCATCTACGTCTTCAGGAACCTTGGGTTTCTTTGAAAAAGGTGAACATGCATATACTTCATTTATTAGGTTTCAAACTTAATTATCCAAGGCCCGTTTCTTTTAGGATGAATCTTAATGTTATGGATGCAGCATAATAAAGCATGAATGCATGAAGATGCAACAGGCAGAAATCAAATAAACATCCATAGAGAAATCAACATCATGCAGGTGGCATAAAGTGGCATATTCTTTTCATGTAAAAACACTTCTCTTTCTATAACTGTGTGACATTCAAAGCATCATACTGTTGTAATATAGGGATCACCCTAAAATCATCTCTAGGTTATGAGCTCATACCTTAACTAGTTGTCACTATTTCTTACTTATCGTCTGATAAGCGTAATCATAATAATAATAATCGTAACAAATCGCATCGCACTGGTATCAAGTGCACAACGAATATTGTCCTCTTTGGGACGTTACGCATCGTTGTCCCCCTCAAGGATTTGTTTCTAGGGCGTTACGTATAGCCGTCCCCCAGAACGCATTCTGATAGTACTCTGTCATATTCAAAAACTCATATCTTTTTGAAAACTTTCTAAGTTCCTCAAATCTGTCAGAAATTCGACAGCATAAAGACAGCGCACCAAATTTCTTCCAAATTTGCTTTATGCCATATTCATATATATATATATATATACATAGTCATGAGCATCATAATCATCATAAATTTTTCATAAGACATCATAGCATTAGTATCAACACCTCAATCTTATATACTCTCATAGGAGATCACATGCTCAAGTAATTTTCATAATAAAACATTCATTCACATGAAACACTGAAGCTCGTTTTGCTCTTAAACCTATGGTGTCTTATGCTTTGACCCTTACGGGGCTTAAACTCGAGATATAATTATTCTAACATTCGCTATTAACCTTTTATGCACCTATTGGTTCACAACTAATTATCCTAATTAATTTTTATGCTTAGGAGCAAAACCAAACAACTCCATACAAATTGTCAAGTTCTAAATCTTGTAATTGCGGAGTTCTAGAAATAAAGTACAAGATCAAATGAACATTTGTCAGGACATAAAGCATGTAATTGCACATCATGATAAAACTAACTGTGTGTGTATATATATATATATATTTATAATATGTTTACTCATGAAAGGCGGGACTTAGTTGGTACAACATAGAAACAAATATATCCGAAATGAAAATACAACAGAAAGGAAAAGACAACAAAAAGCATAAAAGGAAACTCCCTTACCCAAGTGCATCTAAAATGGATAACCTCTAAACAAAGAAGGTTTATCCTCATCTATGTGGTGTGTGCACTATCTCTGCCTATGGGTCTCTACTGCTAGGGTCCTGGAAAGGGTGGGACATATCCAATCCATGGTTGGAGCTCGGCGGGAACGGGCATGTCAGAGAACTGTGAGTGACACTCCATGACGTGGGCGCATAGATGGCCTCCGAGCCAATCTAGGCTGTGTGACAGTTTCCTCGCTGCCCTCTTTCATCTGCGGCAGAGTGAGGGCTGAGCTCTCGCTATACATGTGGGTAGGCAGGTCCTCCGACGGGTCGTTCTCCGAGAAATATGTACACGGCACGTAGTCAGGGTAGCTGCGCATGGCTGAAGCGGCGGTGTGCATGCGGAGCACCCTTTCATTATGCGTACGGGCATGCTCAAAAAGCCAGTCATCATCGCCGTAGGGTGATGTCGGGGAGAAACAATGGGTATGTACAGGATGAGCGAAGGGTCGTCTGACAAACATGAAAACGCGAACAACACATCAACCCTCAAAATGATATGATCCATGTGCTAGATCATAGTGCACCTCCCATGTTGGGGTATCCACGAAGACCACGAATGTCGCCATTTGAAGACGTGACAGAAAGAAGAGATAAAGGAAGTGAGAATCTTACTAAAGAATCTTAGTAGGGCAATGTAACATCCTAATTTTTAACCCCATACTCCTAGAACATATTTAGGTTAAACATTAGTCCATTACCCTTTTAGTCCCATTCTTTAAAACCTTTCATTAAAATACTTAGCAGAAAATACGAATGAATTTTTCTTTTTGAAACTTGAAAGCAAAATGCAAGCCGTGCGCTAACCTAACATTCATCATAACCATAACGTGCAAGAAAAGCAATCACACTATTCATAATTATGAAACATAGTATTATACATAACAATCATAATATCATCACATCTTCATAGATACATAGATTACTAGCATCATTGTACCATCATTTACATCAAAACATGCCCATATATATGAAGTGATCCTTATCCACCTATGAGGTTGGATAAGTGTCAACCCAAAAGCTAAGCTATCTATGCTCCCACAGTGACCCTCTGCTCCGTTTACTAGTGTGACCTTTAAGCACGAGCCTTAGAAGAAGTCACGAACCTCATTATAATCCTAGTCTAGAGACAACACGGAAGAAAAGGAAGGGATGAGAAACTCATTCAAGATTCTCAGTAGGGATTCCCGACTCTAACACAAGTGTCATCGTCATCGTCCTCAGCCACCTCGGTTTTAATTATGAAAAAGGTGTACATGCATAAGGATTGGTTTTAGACTTTTCAAATCTATTTATCCGAAGTAGGTGTCTTTTAGTATGTGTCTTAATGATGTAACATCTTAATTTTTAACCCAATACTCTAGAACATATTTAGGTTAATCATTAGTCGGTTACGTCATAGTCTCATTTTTACTTTAAAATACTTAGTGGAAATACTGGTAAATTTTTTTTTTTGAATTATAAAAGCAAAGTGAGAGCCGCGCGACACGATGAACAGTAAAGTATGAAAGGAAATAAAGCAAGCATCTCATACCATCATAACAATAAGCAAGTAAAGGCACATCATAATAAAATTGAACTGTATTTTTATATATAATATGATATGCCCACGCATGAAGAGTGGGACTTAGTTTAGTACAATAAATAACAAATACATCAAGAGAAAATACAAGGAAAGTGTGACAGAAAGTATAAAAGCAAACTCCCCTACCCAAGTGCAACTAAAGGGATAACCTTTAAACAAAAGAAGGTTTATCCTCATCTAAGTAGTGTATGCTCTACCCAGGTACTCCATCGGTCATATGTCACCTCCTACTGACGTCCATCTCGAGAGCGAGGCACATATTCGGGAAATTGGGCGAGCTCCTCCGACGTGTAAAGGTGAAACGGGGATCGAGAGTGACCCCCATGACGTGGCTGCATCTCCGGTCGTCGTGCTAGCCGTGGCTGCATCTCCGGTCGTCGTGCTAGCCGTGGCTGAGTTATAGTATCCTCACTGCCCTCTCTCATCAGCGGTGGAGTGGGGGCGGAGCTCTCGCTATACGGATGGGTAGGCGGGTCCTCCGACGGGTCGATCTCCGAGAAGTAAGTCCGGGGCACATAGTCAGGATAGTCACGCATGGCTGAGGCGGCGGTGTGCATGCAGAGCACTCTCTCATTGGGCGTATGCGCGCGCTTAAAAACCCGCTCGTCGTTGCCGTAGGGTACGGTCGGGGAGAAGCGATGGGTATGTACGGGGTAAGCGAAGGGACGTCCAATGAACATGAAGACTCGCACCGTGCACTGTCCCTCAAAATGGTACGATCCGTGCTCCGGATCATAGTGCACTACCCACGTCGGGGTGTCTACAAAAACTACGAACGTCGCCATCTGAAGACGTGACAGAAAGAGAGAGATAGAGGGAGTGAGAATCTTGCTAAAGAATCTTAGTAGGGCCTCCTACTACCTAGATGTCATCATCTACGTCCTCAGGAACCTTAGGTTTGGTATACAAAATAAGTGAGCATACATTAAGTCCATTTTTAAGCTTTTGAAACATAGTTAGCCAAGGTCCATTCATTTTAGTATGATTCTTAATGTCATGGATGTAACATATTAAAAAATGTATGCATGGCTCTACTTAATGCAAAAATAATAATCATAACATTAAGAACATCATAGTAGTGGCATAAAGTGGCAATTGAATCTCATATAGGAAAACTTTGTGACATAATCATCATACTTTACTTCTTCACAGGCCACCCTAAAAGACAATTGTTTTGGGGGTGCTCGGCCGAACCGGTGTCACCTAGAACGTGTCATACCTTAACTAGTCGTCACTATTTCTTACTTATCCAGTACGGGCTAGGGGGCATTTCTTGGGGTGCTCGGCCGAACTGGTGTCACCCAAGAATACATCTTGGTACCGATGTCACATGAGTTCTCTGGAGGTGCTCGACCGAACCGGTGTCATCCGAGAACTCATCTTAGTACCTCATAAATAAAATCTCATAGGTTTTTTTTTTTTTCAAAAACTTTCTAAGTCCCCAAATTTGTCAGAAATTCGGCAGCACAACAGCAACTTGCCGGATTTCTTCCAAATTTACTTTATGCCACATAAATAAATGGATCATACATCCTCAACCATAAATTCATACATTGACATAATCATTCTCATACATTCACAAGCAACATTTAAAATTCATCATGCTCTTGATCCTACGGTATCTTATGCTTTGACCCTTACGGGCCTTAAACTTGAGATGTAATTATTCTATCATTTTCTATCAACCTCTTATGCACCTAAGGATTTACTTCTACAAATCTTACCTTCATTTATGTTCCTTAATAATTCTGGGCAGCACCTTACCCCAAGGCAGAGTTACATATCTATGATTACGGGGTTCTAGAACTTACGTTTTAGACCCTTTCTCGGATCCGTTTTCGCCTAAGGCGCTATAAATTAAATCTAAACCATTTATGAGGTGTTCCTAAACCTTTGAGATAATTATAAATCATTTATACCACATTTTAAGGTTGCTATATAGAAACAGAAAACTAAATGTTCTAAGAGTTCTAGAATTGCGATTTTACGATTTTCTAGTTACTAGTTTCTATATAGGTGCTAAAAATTCAATCCTACTTCAAATGTAACCAAATTTTTCATGACTAAACAGTCCTAATCTGATTATATCCCCATTGAAACAATTTGGGCAGTATCCAAAAATAAATGGGCTAAAACTATGCTAAATCTTGACTTTACGGTTTTTCTAGAAAGCTAGTTTCTCTCCTATCATGCATAGAAATGTTCCTACCTCATCATAAATAATTTTCACACATTCTAACACATCAAAACATCATCACACAGCAGCAAACTCATCATGGCAAAACAGAAACATCAAGTACCAAAAAGATGCATAACTTGACATTTCTAAAGCATATAAGTTGTTAGTTTCCCTTGGAATCATTTTAGGACTTCTAAAACTCTTTTACAAACCATTTTATGTTGTCAAAGAGGCTAAAAACACCCTTAGGTCAGTAACCAACTTGATTCCTCCTTAAAAGATGATTAAATTCATAAATCTTGTTGGCCTTAACTTCATAAAGTTCATGAGACTTAAAGAAAAGCTTAAAACTTAGATTGTTGGCCCTTGTAGCTAGATGAAACTCATTCCAAGTTCATCATCACTACATGACCGAAATTATGCATTCAAAGAATGCTCCCACATTAAACTTTAACTTGAGATAAAATGGGCAAGTCTTTGAGCTCTAAGGTCTTTAAGTGATGACAAAATGTAAATATGCTATGCGCATCATTTTTATCTTTCAATATAAAGTAAAGTGAGAATTTAAAGTAAATATGCAAGACTTGAAATATAAATATGCAAGGCTTGAAATAAATATGCAAGACTTGAAATTTAAATATGCAAGACTTGAAATATGCAAGGCTTGAAATAAATATGCAAGACTTGAAATTTAAATATGCAAGACTTGAAATATAAATATGCAAGGCTTGAAATAAATATGCAAGGCTTGAAAGTAAATATGCAATGCAAGTTCATTTCTTTATTTTAGTGCTCTAGGCCCAGCAACAATCGACTTTAAGGCCAAAATAGAAAGGCTTCGAGAATTAATTAGGTGATAATGCAAGTCTTGTTTTAATCTTTGAATCATTAGGTGATAACTCGGAAAATAAAGATGCAAGGCAAGAATATAATCATGAGTGCAAGCTCAAAATAAATATGCAAGTTCATTTATATCTTATTAGAGCTCATTTAAGACTTTAAAGGAACTTAAACCTCAACCCAAACTCATCATGACAAGATAAAGTGAAGACAAGAGTGAACCTCAAGGGTTTTTTAGAACACAAAGTTTCTTTTCTTGAAGTGAGGTCATAAATAACATTTTTATAAAAACTCAAGCTCTAGAGGCCTCATTGTGATGAACACATAGTCATCACCTAGAAGCTCTCATCATCAAGCCATTATGAGCCTCATTGGCCAACATGGCCGAAAATTTGGAGAAAGAAAAGGAAAAGGAACTGAAAATATAGGCTAGAAAAAGAACCATTTGAAACATTTAGGACCATGGTCTTGATGATGTATTAACACCAACATCATGAGCCGTTGCTATGGAGTTCACTTACTCATTTTAAAACATCACCAAGTTAAGCTTTTTAGGACCACAAGAAAAGAAGCTAAAGGCATGGTTTCCTCAAGAACTAACATCAAGCTTTAGAGGTTGCCTAAATGATGAACATTATTATGCAATCCCCATCATCAAGCTCTCATTTCCAAGTCCTTTAAAGGCCTTGGCTGAAAATGAAACAAAGAAGGAGAATAAGAAGTTCTAAAAGATCCAAGAGAAACCATCAAGTAAATAACTAAATAAATACTTAAAATGAGAGAAGCACTTGAAATAAAATCCTTACCAAGTGATTAAAGATTGGGATGAGAGAAGAGGATGAAGAACTTAAAGAACTTGAACACTTGAACTTGAGAGAAAAAGGAAACTCTGAAGTGCTCTTTGGAAACTTACACTTAGCAAATGAACTAAAGGTGTTTCAAGTTCACTCAAGTGTGCTATTTATAGAGAAATGAAACAAATGAAAGGTGCAAGAGGGAGAGGGAAGTTTCGGCCAAGCAAGGGCAGCCCCATGAGGTTCATGAGGTGAGATGTTGTGATCTTGAGACATGGTGAGGTATGGTTCAAAGCATGGTAGAAAGCATGGCTAGGTATGGATCAAGCATGGGTGCAAGTATGGGTCAAGCATAGTTCTTTGAGTGAGAAACAAATCAACATGTGATAAAAATGGGGGAGAGGTGGCCGAAACTTGCATCAGCCGTGGGGAGGATTTCTTGCATTTTAATTATGGTTTAGAGTTGTGTTTAGGTGTATCTTTGATTAGGATTAAAATTAGGAATTTGTAAGAAAGTGTTTAGGTGAGGAAATGGGTAATCAAGGTTGTCAAGACATGTTTAAGGAGTGGTCTTGCATCATTAGTGAGTTATAAACTCATTTTAGTGCATAAACAATTCTTGACACAATTCCTTGATTTAAGGAATTGGAGAGAGAAAACACTATTCAAGATTCCAAGATTGAAATCTTGAGTTCTAAAAAGGGATTTAAATCTAATCTAAGCAATTTAGGTTCTAATTAATTTTAATAGTTTATTTTGACTCTAGATTAATTATGGAAATTAATTAATCTTCAATTAGAGCCTAATATTGTTTAGGTTTGTTTAATTACGTCATTAAGCTCAAAAACACTATTCTAGGGGCAAAATCGTAATTTTGCACTAAAACTGCCTGGGACCACCGGGACTTAAACAGACGCTTCTAAACATGTAAAAACATTGGTTTAAATTCTCGGGGAAAGTTTCGGGCTCAAACGGCACCTTTACCTACGTAAAAACGCTATAGGGGTATTTTGGTCATTTTGACCCGAAACTGTAGAAAACAAGACTTTCGCCTCCGAAACCACTCAAAGGTCATTCAATCTCCTTCAAACATTGAGTTGGCCTTTCGAGGACTGCCGGGCCGGCCATCCTCGAATTCTGAGCTGAAAATGACCTTAGGGGCATTTGGTCATTTTCCTCTCAAACAGAAAAATCGGGGCGTTACAAATGACATGAATGCAACAGATATTTGATGAATGCATGATAAAACCATATGCATATTAACATGAAAATCATAGCTCTTGGACCCAGTATAAAGAAACATAAATCATATACGTGACATAAAAAGGCATGGTACTTTTCATGTGACATTTTTCTCATAAGTCAAACTCTTTAGTTCTTTTTCTTAAAGACCACCCTCTTAACATATCCACCAAAAATCCAACTGACTCACTAGCCCCGGCGATAATATGGTCACCAAACTACATCTCACCTATCGTCTAGGAATGAGCTCAATCCTAACTAATCTTCACTAGATTTAATATGGGGTAATAGAAGGGGTAATACATCATTTCTTCTTCGAAATGCATTTACTGGCATCCAGTGCACAGTAATATTGTCTGCTTCGGCAGGCTCTTTGTCCATACCCCCCACGATTTTGCTTTCTCCTCGCCGTAGCAGGAGAAATACGTCGCAGTACTATGTCACATCTGTTCTGGGGGTGCTTGGCCGAATCGGTGTCACCCAGAACCTTTCCTAGAGGTGCTCGGCTGAACTGGTGTCAACCAGGAGTTTTCGCAAACTTTTCTAGGTTCTCAAATTTGATGGAAATATGGCAGCATAACGACTATAAACTGAATATCCTTAAATTTTCCTTATGCCACGAAATATATAGAGCATGCATAGCCATTCATCATCATCATAGGATATCAACTCATATGGTCAAACTCATCATAGCATATACGTCATCTCATCATTTCTTTTAACATTCTTAAGAGATAGCATGCTCTTAACTAGTTTGCCGGAATCAAGGACCGGGCTTAGCTAATGCATATGCTATGCTCAAGTCATTCTCATAATTAAACATATATCTTCTTGAAGTCATGAAGCTCGTTATGTCTTGGGACTTATGGTGTCTTATGCTTTGACCCTTATAGGTCTTAATCTTGAAAAGTAATCATGTTAACATCCGTTTTTATTCTTTTATACACCTTTAGGTTCACCACTAATAATCCTTATTCATTTTTATGATCATAAACAAATATGGACAGTATCATAAGAATGTGGGCTGAATTAATATCATGTACTTATGGGATTCTAGAATCTACGTCTCAGACCCTTTCTAAGTTCCGTCTTCACCTAAGGCGTTATAAATTAAATCTAAACTAATTATGAGGGATTCCTACACATTTGCACTAATTATAGATCACTTTTGCTATGATTAATTATGTTGTAACAGAATCAGAAAATTATATTTCTAAGTGTTCTGGAATTGCACTTTTATGGTTTTCTAGTTACTAATTTCTCTATAGGTGCTAAAAATCAATCCTACATGAAATGTTACCAACTTTTTCATGGTTAAACAATCCTAAACTGAATGTTATCCCATTAAAACAGTTTTGGCAGTGGCTAAAAATAAATGGGTTAAAACTTTGCTAAAACTCAACTCTACGATTTTTCTGTAAAACTAGTTTCTTTCCTAACATGCATAGAAAAGCTTCTTCCTCAACATATATAACTTTTACACATTCTAACATATTAAAATCATCATCAAACAGCAACCAAATCATCAAGGCAGAATTGAATTCATTCATCATCACACCAAGCATGAAATTTCATTTTCAATACACATAAGTCACTAGTTTCTGATGGATTCATTTTAGGACTTCTAAAACTCTTTGGAAACTAACTTATTTCATTAAAATCATCATAAACTAAACAAGGGAAGCAACCATTTGAGTTGGCCCAAGATTGGAATTTCAAATGTAAAATCATACTTGAAATATTCTTTGAGTTCTTCTATGCTTAAGAAAATCCTAAGACAAAGATTATTGGCATTTGTGACTAGATGAAACTCACACCAAGCTCATCATCATCACATGGCCAAATTGTGCATTCAAGTGAATGCTTCCATAACCAAACTTTAGCTTGAGATAAAAGGGCAAGTCTTTGAGCTCTAGGGTCTTTAAGTAATGACAAAAAGTAAACGTGCTATGCATTCCTTTTTATTCTTCATTATAAAGTAAAGTGAGAGCTTCAAAGTAAATATGAGATGCAAGAACTTGAAATATAAATATGAGGTGCTAGAAATATAAATATGCAAGACTTGAAAATAAACATGCAAGACTCGAAAATAAATATGCAAGGCTTGAAAGTAAATATGCAAGTTCATTTTATCTTTTAGGATTTAAGTGATGACTTGAAATATAAATATGAATGCAAGTTTGGTTCTTTATTTTAGTGCTCTAGGCTCCACAACAATTGACTTTAAGGCCGCAATAAGTGAGCTTCAAGATTAATTATTAGTGATATGAGAATGCGACTCTTGTTTTAATCTTTACGTTTTAGGTGATGGCTCGAAAATAAATATGCTAGGCAAGGAAGGTAAATATGAATGCAAGTTCATTTTATTTTCTTCACTAGAGCTCTTGCAAGACTTTAAAGGAACTTAAACCACAACTCAAACTTATCATAGCAAGATAAAGCAAGCTTTAGAGTTCTTGTACCAAGGTTTACAAAGAAACCATATGGTATGAACTTCATCATCAAGTTCTAAGGAAATGGACTTAAAGGAATCAAATCATCCAACAACTATCATTAAACAAAACCTTTGAACATCAAAGAAAAGGAAATAAGGCCGAAGCCAAGAGGAAAGAAAAGGAAAAAAGGAAACCAAAACTAGAGCATGAAAAGAAAAGGAAAAACTGAAACATGCTTGGTCCAAGAACCATGTTCCAAGCTCTAGAGGTTTCACAAGTGAAGATTCTCATGATCTACATCTTGAACCCTCATCATCAAGCATCATTTTCTTTAAAAAGAAAGGCTCCAAGGCCAAAATCAAAGGGAAGAAAAAGAAGTTCTAAAAGCCAAGAGAAACTAGTAAAAACTTATTTTTGACAAAGCTTTAAAAGACAAAACTTTAAAAGAACAAAATCCTTACCAAGTGATGAAGAGGAAAGCTTGGTTCTTGAAGTGAAATGAGAAGAAAAACTTCCTTCCAAGTAAGCTAGAAGATTCGGCCAAAGGAGGAAGAAAAAGAAGGTGAGGTGTTTGTTTTGAGCTTTTGTGTTTAAAGGATGGTGTATGGTTGAGAGGTGGTGGTATGAGGTTGAGGTGTGGTGGCTCTATGTGAGCT
Source organism: Dalbergia cochinchinensis (assembly GCA_031216125.1). NCBI lineage: Eukaryota > Viridiplantae > Streptophyta > Magnoliopsida > Fabales > Fabaceae > Dalbergia > Dalbergia cochinchinensis. Next base: position 32,047,303 of record CM062371.1, read on the forward strand.
TGAAGAAGATGAGGAAGAAAAACAGTTCTTGAGCTTGAGAGAATAAGAAAAGCTTTAAGGTGCTCTTGAAAACTCAACTTGGCAAATGAACCAAAAGTGATTCAAGTTCATCCAAGCATGCTATTTATAGAGAAATGAAACATGAGAGGTGAGAATAGGAGGGAAAAGTGGCGCCATTTTAGGGGAGGAAGGAGGGAGAAAATATCTCTTGGTTATGTCATTTTAAGGTAAGGTGTAAGGCATGGTGTAGACATGGGTTTAGGCATGGTGTAGCATGCTTCCTTGAGTGTGTGAGTGAAAAAATTTGTGATGCATGAAGGGGTGAGGTGGCGCCACCTTTTAGGAATCCAAGGGGAGGAAAATCTTTCATTTAATTGTGGTTTAGAGGTGTATTCAGGTGTAGCTTTGATTAGGTTTAGGATTATGAACTTATAAGTAAGTGTGTGAGTGAAAGGATAGGTAATTCAAGGCTATTTAAGGCATGATTAGTGAGCATTCTTGCCCATTAGTGGGGTCAAAATCCTACTCTACCTAGGCTTCTTGGAGTATGGAGAGTCAATAGTGAAAACACTGTTCAAGATTTTATGTCTTGGAAACTTGAGTTTTTAAAAAAAGAAAAAGGGGTTTGAGTTTAATCTAAGCAATCTTAGGTTCAAATTAATTTTAATAACTTATTTTGACTCTAGATTAATTATGGAAATTAATTAATCTTTGATTAGAGCCTAATATTACTTAGGTTTGCTTAATTACATCATTAAGCTCAAATGGCACTATGCCAGGGGCAAAATCATAATTTCGCACAAAAACTGCCCGGGATCACCAGGACTTAAACAGATACTTTTAAACACATGAAAACGTCATTTTAATTCTTTGGGGAAAGTTTGGGCTCAAACGGCACCTTTACCCACGTAAAATGCTATAGGGGTATTTTGGTCATTTTGACCCGAAACTGTAAAAAACACGATTTTTGCTTCCAAAATCACTCAAGGATCATCTAATCCCCTTCAAACATTGAGTTGACCATTCGAGGATTGCCGAGCCGGCTATCCTCGAATTCCGGGCAAAAAATGACCTCAGGGGCATTTTGGTCATGTTTTCTCAGACAGAAAATCGGGGCGTTACAGGCAACCTCCTATCTAGGTGACATCGTCTACGTCCTCAGGAACTTTGGGTTTCTTTGAAAAAGGTGAATATGCATATACTTCATTTATTAGGTTTCAAACTTAATTATCCAATGTCCGTTTCTTTTAGGATGAATCTTAATGTTATGGATACAGCATAATAAAGCATAAATACATGAAGATGCAACAGGCAGAAATCAAATAAACATCCATAGAGAAATCAACATCATGTAGGTGGCATAAAGTGGCATATTCTTCTCATGTAAAAACACTTCTCTTTCTGTAACTGTGTGACATTCAAAGTATCATACTGCAACATAGAGATCACCCTAAAATCTTCTCTAGCTTATGAGCTCATACCTTAACTAGTCGTCACTAGTTCTTACTTATTGTAACACCCCGATTTTTCTATCCGAGGGAAATGACCAAAATGCCCCTGAGGTCATTTCCTGACCCGAACTCGAGGGTAACCAACTCGGTCATCCTCGAAGGGTCAACTCAATGTTTGAAGGGGATTGAATGGCCTTTGAATGCTTTCGGAAGCGAAAATTTCGTTTCAGCTTTCGGTCAAATGACCAAAATACCCCTATAGCGTTTTACGCGGGTAAAGGTGCCGTTTGAGCCCTAACTTTCCCAGAGGTTTAAAAACATGATTTCATGTGTCTAGAGGTCTCTGTTCAAGTCCCGGTGGTCCCGGGCAGTTTTAGTGCAAAATTACGATTTTGCCCCTAGAATAGTGTTTTTGAGCTTAATGACGTAATTAAGCAAACCTAAGCAATATTAGGCTCTAAACGAAGATTAATTTATTTTCCTAATTAATCTAGAGTCAAAATAATTTATTAAAGTTAATTAGAACCTAAAATTGCTTAGATTAAACTTAAATCCCTTTTTAGAACTCAAGATTCCTAGTCTTGAAATCTTGAATAGTGTTTTCTCTCTCCAATTCCTTAAATCAAGGAAATGTGTCTAGAGTTGTTTAGACTCTAAATTGAGAATTTAACTCTCTAATGGTGCAAGACCACTCCTTAATTATGTCTAGACCACCTTAATTACCCATTTTCCTTACCTAAACACTTTCTTACAAATTCCTAATCTTAAGCATAATCAAAGATACACCTAAACACAACTCTAAACCACAATTAAAATGCAAACTAATCCTCCCCATGGGCTGATGCATTTCGGCCAGCACCTTTCCCCTTTGACCACATATTAAATTGTTTCTCACTCAAAGAACCATGCTTGAGCCATACCTTGAGCCATACCTCACCATGCTTTGAACCATACCTCACCATACCTCAAGAACACATTATCTCACCTCATGGAACTCATGGAAAGCCTCCAATCTGCACCCTCATGGCCGAAACCTCCTCCTCCATGAGCTCCTTCCATTTGTTTCATTTCTCTATAAATAGAATGCCTTGAGGAGCTTGCACCACTTTTAGATCATTTGCTAAGTTTAGGAACACTCAAAGCTTTTCTTTTTCTCTCAAAGTCTTTGTGTTCTTCAAGTTCTTGGAGTTCTTCAAGTTCTTCATCTTCTTCATCTTCTTCTTCCATCTTCAAGTTCATCACACCAAGTAGGGATTTTCTTTCATGTATTCTTTTCTTTAAAGTTCTTGTTTCAAGCTTGATGTTCATAGTTTCTCTTGTTTCTCTTTAGAACTTCATTTCCACTCCTTTTTCCTTTTCATTTTCGGCCATAGGCCTTGAAGAACAAAGGAAGGAGAGCTTGATGATGAGAGTTTCATGATGATGTTCATCACTTGAAACAAACTCTAGAGCTTGATCTTTGTTCTTGAGCAAAAATGTTTTTAGTTTTTCCTTTCTTGAACTCTTGAGAACTTTAGCTTTAGTGATGTTTTAAAATGGCTCTATGAACTCAATGATGAGGACTCATGATGTTGGTGTTAATATATCATCAAGATCATGAACTCTAGAGTTTTAAAATGTTCCTTTTCTTCTTGATGATTTCGGCCAAATCCATTAATTTTCTAAGTTTCATGGTTTGATTTCCTAAAAATATTATGTTGAGTTTTAAGAACTCTAAGCTTGACTTTACCTTGTTTGGATGAGTTTGGGTTATGGTTTAAATTCCTTTAAAGTCTTGTCAAGAGCTCTAGAAATGATAAAATGAACTTGCATAATTTATTTTATGCTTACATCCATATTTACATTCTTGCTATGCATCTTTGCTTTCTAGCTATCACTTAAGAACATAAAGATTAAAATGGAACTTGTATCATCACTTAATTTAATTCTCGAAGCCTTTCTATTTCGGCCTTAAAGTCGATTGTTGTTGGGCCTAGAGCACTAAAATAAAGAATTGAACTTGCATTATCACCTAATTAATTTCTCGAATGCCTATCTATTTCGGCCTTAAAGTCGATTGTTGTTGGGCCAAGAGCACTAAAATAAAGAATTGAACCATGCATATTTACCTTCAAGCTTGCACGTTTAAGTTTATGCCTCGCATATTTACGTTCGAGCTTGCACGTTTAAGTTATGCCTTGCATATTTAATTTTAAGTCATCACTTTACTTTGTAAGCACGATTAAAAATGAAAAGCATGAGCACGTTTAGTTTATGTCATAACTTAAGAACCTAGAGCTCAAAGACTTGCCCATTTCATTCCAAGTTAAAGTTATATGTGAATGTATTCCTTGAATGAATAATTTCGGCCAAGTAGTGATGATGGACTTGCAAGGAGTTTTCATCTAGCGACTAGGTCCAATAGTCTATGTTTTAAGTTTTCCTTAAAGACTTACAAATCTTTATAAGGTTATGTCATCACAAGTTGTGATTTTATCCTCCTTTAGGAGATGAAATATATTTTGGTCTTTAACCTAAGGCTTCACTTAGCCTCTTGAGGAATTAAAATGTTTTGCAAAGAGTTTTAGAAGTTCTAGAATGATTCCAAGAGAAACTAGTTAACTTATGTACCTAGAGATGTCAATTTAATTCTCTTATTGAGGCAAGATGTTTTCGATTCTGATGTGATGAATGTGATGCCGTATGATGATGTTTTAATGTGTTGGAATGTGTGAAAATATCATATGATGATGTAGAAGCGATCCTATGCATGATAGGTAAGAAACTAGCTAACTAGAAATACCGTAAAGCTAGAATTTAACATAGTTTTGACCCATTTGTTTATGGAACTTTTCCAAACTGTTTTAATGGGGACATAATCAGATTTAGATTGTTTAGACATGAAAAACTTGGTATCATTTGAGTTAGCATTGAATTCTAGCATCTATGGGGAAACTAGTAACTAGAAAACCGTAAAAATACAAATGTAGAACTCTTAGAACATTTAATTTTCTGGATTCTGTCTAGCACCCTTACAACATGATAAACGTGATTAATAATTAGTCCTTAAGCATAGGAATGCCTCATAATTGAGTTAGATTTAATACATAGCTTTCTTAGTAAAACGGAACCGAGAAAGGGTCTAAAACGTAAGTTCTAGAACCCCGTAAATACAAGTTAGAGAACTTGTCCTATGCTATTCAGATTTTTAAAAGTAAAATGAGAGGATTATGAATGATGTTAATTATGAGCCTTAGGTGCTTAAAATATGAACGACGGATGTAGAGAACTATATCTCAAGATTAAGACCCGTAAGGGTCAAAGCATAAGCTACCGTAAGGGTAAGCGTTTGGATGACTTATGATGATGCATGAAGTATTCTAATGATGATGATGTTATTCATATGAGGAATTTATGAGATTATATGTTTATGTGGCATAAAGCAAATTTGGAAGGAAATTCGATTGTAATGACCGCTTTGGCCAATTTCCGACAAATTTGGGGACTTAAAGAGATTTTGAAAATTAAGGTACTAAGATGGGTTCTAGGATGACACCGTTCGGCGAGCACCTCCATAGAACTCATGTGACATCGGTACCATTTTATACTCTTAGGTGACACCGGTTCGGCCGAGCACCCCTAAGAGTTTTGACCCCTAACCCGCACTCAGATAGTCGGGATTTATGATACGCTTATCGTTAAGTGGTAAGTAAGAACTAGTGACGACTAGTTAAGGTATGAGCTCATAACCTAGATGTATGACACGTTCTGGGTGACACCGGTTCGGCCGAGCACCCCAGTTCGATTGTCTTTTAGGGTGGCCCATGAGGAAGAGAAGTTCATGATTATGATTATGTCACTAAGTTTTGTCCCATATGAATGTTACTATTGCCACTTTATGCCACCAATGATGATGATGCTCGATGTTATGTTTTATGTATGTGCATTAGATAGTGCCATGCATACATTTTCTATTATGTTGCATTCATGACATTAAGATCATCTTAAAATGAATGGACCTTGGCTAACGTATATTTTGAAGTTTAAAATGAACTAAATGCATGTTCAGACTTTTCGCATAATTAAACCCAAGGTTCCTGAGGACGTGGATGATGGCACCTAGGTAGTAGGAGGCCTCACCGAGATTCTTTAGCAAGATTCTCACTCCTCTATCTCTTTCTTTCCGTCACGCCTTCAGATGGCGACGTCAGTAGTGTTCGTGGGACACGCCGACATGGGAGGTGCACCATGACCGGACCACGGGTCATTCCATTTTGTGGGTCGATGCACGCTAGAGTATTCATGTTCATGGGTCGACCCTTCACTCCCTGTACATTCCCATCGTTTCTCCCCCGTCTCACCTTTTGGCGATGACCTAGTGTTCGAGCGCGCACGTCCCCGAGAGGAGAGGCTACGCCGTACTCCACCTTCCGCATCCGCCGTTCGAGACTACCCCGAGTATGTGCCCCGTTGCCCATCGTCCTTCTCGGAGATGGATCCTTCCGAGGATTCGGCAACCCAGGCACCCTCCGAGGGATCTTCCCCTTCCATACCTATGGACTTTGGAGAGGATAGCGAGCCCACCGTGACTCAGCCGAGGCGTGCACGACGACCGGAGATGCGGCCATACCCCGGGGCTCACACTCGATCCCGCTCCGCCTCTTCACGCCCGAGGAGCTCGCCAGCTTTCGGATTTACGCCGATCACGAGATAGTCGCCAGTAGGAGGCCGTGGATGGCCCGAGTTAGAGCACACACCACTTAGATGGGGATAAACCTTCTTTTGTTTAGAGGTTATCCTATTAGATGCACTCGGGTAGGGGAGTAGATTATGTTTATATTTATGTTGTATTTCCTTTCTTGTATTTTCCATGTACCAAATCAAGTCCCACGCTTATAAGTGGACAAATTATAATTATATATGAAATGTTATTCAGTGTCTCTCATGATGTGCCCTTCTATGCTTTATGCTATGATGTTATGAGATGTATGTTTTGTCCGTTGCAAGTTATAACGCATCACGCGGCTCTCACTTTTATTTCAAAAAAAAAATTACCCGTATTTTTCCGCTAAGTAATTCAAATTTAAATGAGATCTATGAAGTAACAGACTAATGTTTAACCTAAGTATGTTCTAGAGTATTGGGTTAAAAATTAGGATGTTACATTATGGTATCAGAGCAGTTCGATTCTCATGGAGCCTGAGGATTGGACTGACTATGCTTTCTAAAGCGTAGTACGATAGCTATGTCATGCGTAGTGCTTAGTTAGAGATAAGCTATAGGATAGAAGTGCATGACCCTTTGTCTACTTGCGTGTGCCATGGTAACTAGCTCATCTTACATGGAATATTGAGCCTGATCACCTCAGTGTTTATTGTCTCATGTGTTTAGGGACCAATGGCACCAAGAAGACAACCTAAGACCCCGACCGAGGGGGACCAAAGCGATGCCACTACTACTGCTGTTCGTGACATGGCAAGAGCCATGGAACGAATGTTCGAGAGGATGAACCAACAAGGGAACACCGGACGTGCTCCCATCGCCGAAATGATCGAGCAAGCAAGGTTTGGTGAGTTTCGCAAGGCGAACCCGCCAACCTTCCGAGGAGCCATGGACCCCGACCAAGCTGATGAGTGGATCAAAAACATGGAAAAGATCTACTCTGTGGTGGCTTGCTCGGAGGAGCAGAAGGTCACCTTTGCGGCCTATATGATGGAATCGGATGCCGAGTTTTGGTGGACCGGCACCAAGATCGCTAGAAGCTTCGCACGCTGCCAATCGAGTCGTTTCAAGACCAACTTCTATGAGAAGTACTTTTCGGAATCGGTGAGGAATGCGAAGGACATCGAGTTCATGCAACTAACCCAAGGAGGGTCTCATCGTCGCCAAAGACAGCGAAGTTCGAGGAGCTGATCAAGTTCTCTAGGGTGTTTCAAGGGAACCCCGACGAGGTATGGAAGTGCGTCAAGTATGAGGCAGGACTAACAAAGAGAGCTCAACTATCTTTGGCGCACATGGAGATTAGGGACTTTCCAACCCTAGTCAACAAGTGCCGGATCATGGAAGAGGGACAGAAAATCAATGCCGCAAGGGCAAAGATTAACAAGGGCTAGCACCTCAAGCCCCAAAATTCAAGCCCCAATATCCAAACCAATCCCGAAATCACTATAATCCCTACCAAACCAACCAGTTCAGACCACAACAACAACAAAGAACCCCCTTCCACCAACAACCCAAGCAACCATACCGACCACAATTCCAGAACAACAACAACAACCGCAACAACAACAACAACAACCGACAAGGAGGGTCGGGCGGCCCCCGAAACAACCAAGGAGGGTCAAGTGGGACTAAGAACAAGGTGCCCCAATGAGCCCCCGCCACCTTTGCTAGGCCTACACCGGCAATACTATGCCCCCAGTGCGGGAAAGATCATGGCAACCGTCCCTGCCTAGCTGGACAAAACGTGTGCTTCAAGTGCGGGAAGCCCGGCCACTATGCCAACAGATGCAACAACGGAGGGCCAGCAAATCAGAACCCTAGGCCGCAACACCAAGGGAGGGTCTTCACCCTCAATGTGGACGAAGCGGACACATCCAACGGTCTCATAGAAGGTAAGTGCGAAATAGATGGTAGAACCTTAACTGTACTTTATGACTCTGGTGCAACACATTCTTTTATTGCATATGCTAGTGTCGAGACTCTAAATTTGAAAACTTCCAAACTTCCTTTTGATCTTATTGTCTCTACCCCCACAAATCATCCCGTGAATACTTGTTATTGTTGCCTAAATTGTCACCTCACCGCAGAAAATAGATCATATGTTGTGGATTTAATTTGTTTACCCATGAAAGGTATAGGAGTAGTTCTTGGCATGGATTGGCTTCACGCCAACCGTGTATTGTTAGACTGTGACACCAAAACAGTTATCTTTCCTTCTCCCCCTAGGAAAATAAGTCAACCTTTGAGACTTTATCTCAATGCCGTAGAGGTCCACTGTAGTGGGAAAAAAACTAAGGGATATGTTCTCCTAGCCGCTAGCGAAGTACACTTTGAGCAGAATTTAGAGAATATACCTATAGTGAGAGACTATCCCGAGGTGTTTCCTAAGATATACCCGAGTTCCCTCCCGAGCGAGAAGTGGAGTTCTCCATTGAGTTGGTTCCTGGAGCGGGACCAATCTCCATTGCCCCCTATAGAATGTCACCCCTAGAACTAGCCGAGCTTAAAACCCAACTTGAGGAACTTTTAGAGAAAAGCTTCATAAGACCTAGTGCTTCACCATGGGGAGCCCCGGTCTTGTTTGTGAAAAAGAAGGACGGGAGTATGAGGTTGTGCATAGATTATAGGCAATTGAACCGTGTGACAGTGAAAAACAAATACCCTTTGCCTAGGATTGATGATCTCATGGACCAATTGAGAGAAGCGGTAGTGTTTTCCAAGATCGACCTAAGGTCAGGATACCACCAAATTAGAGTGAGAGATCAAGATATACCAAAGACCGCCTTTAGAACTCGGTATGGACACTTTGAGTTCGCGGTGATGTCTTTTGGATTGACAAATGCTCCTGCAGTATTTATGGATTACATGAATAGGATCTTTAGACCCTATTTAGATCAGTTCGTGGTCATTTTCATAGACGATATACTCATCTATTCGAAGACCCACGAGGAGCATGAGCGTCATTTGAGGATAGTTTTGGAGGTTTTGAAGGAGAAAAAGCTGTATGCAAAACTCTCTAAGTGTGAATTTTGGTTGGAGGAGGTCAAGTTTTTAGGGCACGTTGTGTCGAAAGGAGGTATAGCCGTTGATCCTAGTAAGGTAGAAGCCGTAATGAATTGGGATAGACCGACCACCGTAACGGAAATACAGAGCTTTTTGGGCTTAGCAGGCTACTACCGTAGGTTTATCAAAGGATTTTCCCAGTTAGCCCTACCCCTGACCAAGCTAACTAGGAAGAATGCACCATTTATGTGGAGCCCCGAATGTGAGAAGAGTTTTCAAGAGCTTAAGGAAAGGTTAACCACGACCCCAGTCTTAGTCATACCTAGCCCCAATGTACCCTTCGAGGTATATTGTGATGCTTCGGGCAAAGGACTAGGGTGTGTGTTGATGCAAAATAGGCAAGTGGTAGCCTATGCATCACGACAACTCAAGCCTCACGAGGCTAACTACCCCACCCATGACCTAGAGTTAGCCGCCGTAGTGTTTGCCTTAAAGATGTGGAGACACCATCTGTATGGTGTAAGGTTTGAAGTTTTCTCCGATCATAAGAGTCTCAAGTACCTCTTTGATCAAAAGGAGTTAAATATGAGGCAAAGAAGGTGGATGGAATTCCTCAAGGACTACGATTTCGGTTTAAGTTACCACCCCGGCAAGGCTAATGTAGTCGCCGATGCCTTGAGCCGAAAGTCGTTACACCTGTCCCACATGATGATCAAAGAAGTTGAGTTGATAGAGAAGTTTAGGGATATGAATCTTGGGATGACCGCGAGCGATAAAGGAATAAAAATGTGCTATCTTAGTGTGACAAGTGGATTTAAGCAGAGAATCATGTTAGCACAACGAGAATGAGGAGTTCGAGGAGATCATAGATCTTTGTTAAGGCGGAAAGTTGAAAGGTTTCGAAAGAGGTGAAGATTGGATATGGAGGTTCGAAGGAAGAATCTGCGTACCCCAAGATGGTGACCTCCGAGAAAAGATCTTGGAGGAAGCTCACAAAAGCTATTTCACCATCCATCTCGGTGTTACCAAGATGTACCAAGACTTGAAAAAGATGTTTTGGTGGCCCGGAATGAAGAAGGATGTAGTCGCCTGGGTTAGTAAGTGCTTGGTATGTCGAAAGTGAAAATCGCGCACCAAATCCCTTCAGGTTTGTTGCAACCCCTGCCAATCCCCGAATGGAAGTGGGAATGCATATCTATGGATTTCGTGACAGGATTGCCTAAGACGCAAGCTGGCCATGATGCTATATGGGTGATAGTGGATCGACTAACCAAATCGGCACACTTTCTACCTATTAGAGTGACGTACTCTTTAGATAAATTGGCTCAGTTATACATCCAAGAGATCGTAAGATTGCATGGAGTGCCGTCGACGATAATCTCGGATAGAGATCCGCGGTTTACGTCGCGTTTTTGGGGAGCCTTTCAAAAGGCGTTTGGTTCAAAGCTATGCTTGAGCACTGCTTACCACCCACAAACAGACGGACAATCCGAAAGGATGATCCAAACCCTAGAGGATATGCTAAGAGCTTGTGTGTTAGACCAGAGGGGAAGTTGGGATAAGTACTTGCCTTTGATCGAGTTTGCGTATAACAATAGTTATCACGCGAGCATCGGTATGGCACCGCATTTGAGGCGTTGTATGGAAGGAAGTGCCAATCACCTTTGTGTTGGTACGAGCCTGGGGAGCAAAGTGTCTTAGGACCCGATGTAGTGAGGGAAACGACGGAACAAATCAAGAGGATCCGGGATAGGATGCTCACTGCTCAAAGTAGACAAAAGAGCTATGCGGACAAGCGGCGCAAGCCCTTGGAGTTCGAAGAGGGAGAACATGTGTTCCTTAGGATTACCCCCACTACGGGCATAGGGAGAGCCATGAAAGTCAAAAAGTTGAGCCCCCGATTCCTTGGTCCTTTCCAAATTCTTCAAAGGATAGGAACAGTTGCCTACAAAATAGCCTTACCCCCTAATCTTTCCAATCTTCATGACGTATTTCACGTCTCTCAGTTAAGGAAGTATGAGTCCGACCCTAGCCACGTTTTAGAGCCAGAGCATGTTCAGTTAAGGGATGACCTAACTTTCAATCTTCCCCCTACGAGAATCGTGGACCATGAGTCAAGCAGCTGAGGAACAAGTCTGTTCCTTTGGTAAAGGTAGCATGGGGACGCGACAAATCCGAAGAGTTTACATGGGAGCTAGAGTCAGAAATGCAAGACAAGTATCCCGAGCTTTTCCAAGGTAACGAATTTCGAGGGCGAAATTCTTTTTAAGGAGGGGAGTAATGTAACACCCTGATTTTTCTATCCGAGGAAAATGACCAAAATGCCCCTGAGGTCATTTCCTGACCCGAACTCGAGGGTAACCAACTCGGTCATCCTCGAAGGGTCAACTCAATGTTTGAAGGGGATTGAATGGCCTTTGAATGCTTTCGGAAGCGAAAATTTCGTTTTCCGCAGTTTCGGGTCAAAATGACCAAAATACCCCTATAGCGTTTTTACGCGGGTAAAGGTGCCATTTGAGCCCGGAACTTTCCCCAGAGGTTTAAAAACATGATTTCATGTGTCTAGAGGTCTCTGTTCAAGTCCCGGTGGTCCCGGGCAGTTTTAGTGCAAAATTACGATTTTGCCCCTAGAATAGTGTTTTTGAGCTTAATGACGTAATTAAGCAAACCTAAGACATATTAGACTCTAAACGAAGATTAATTTATTTCCCTAATTAATCTAGAGTCAAAATAATTTATTAAAGTTAATTAGAACCTAAAATTGCTTAGATTAAACTTAAATCCCTTTTAGAACTCAAGATTCCTAGTCTTGGAATCTTGAATAGTGTTTTCTCTCTCCAATTCCTTAAATCAAGGAAATGTGTCTAGAGTTGTTTAGACTCTAAATTGAGAATTTAACTCTCTAATGGTGCAAGACCACTCCTTAATTATGTCTAGACCACCTTAATTACCCATTTTCCTTACCTAAACACTTTCTTACAAATTCCTAATCTTAAGCATAATCAAAGATACACCTAAACACAACTCTAAACCACAATTAAAATGCAAACTAATCCTCCCCATGGGCTGATGCATTTCGGCCAGCACCTTTCCCCTTTGACCACATATTAAATTGTTTCTCACTCAAAGAACCATGCTTGAGCCATACCTTGAGCCATACCTCACCATGCTTTGAACCATACCTCACCATACCTCAAGAACACATTATCTCACCTCATGGAACTCATGGAAAGCCTCCAATCTGCACCCTCATGGCCGAAACCTCCTCCTCCATGAGCTCCCTCCATTTGTTTCATTTCTCTATAAATAGAATGCCTTGAGGAGCTTGCACCACTTTTAGATCATTTGCTAAGTTTAGGAACACTCAAAGCTTTTTCTTTCTCTCAAAGTCTTTGTGTTCTTCAAGTTCTTGGAGTTCTTCAAGTTCTTCATCTTCTTCATCTTCTTCTTCCATCTTCAAGTTCATCACACCAAGTAGGGATTTTCTTTCATGTATTCTTTTCTTTAAAGTTCTTGTTTCAAGCTTGATGTTCATAGTTTCTCTTGTTTCTCTTTAGAACTTCATTTCCACTCCTTTTTCCTTTTCATTTTCGGCCATAGGCCTTGAAGAACAAAGGAAGGAGAGCTTGATGATGAGAGTTTCATGATGATGTTCATCACTTGAAACAAACTCTAGAGCTTGATCTTTGTTCTTGAGCAAAAATGTTTTTAGTTTTTCCTTTCTTGAACTCTTGAGAACTTTAGCTTTAGTGATGTTTTAAAATGGCTCTATGAACTCAATGATGAGGACTCATGATGTTGGTGTTAATATATCATCAAGATCATGAACTCTAGAGTTTTAAAATGTTCCTTTTCTTCTTGATGATTTCGCCAAATCCATTAATTTTCTAAGTTTCATGGTTTGATTTCCTAAAAATATTATGTTGAGTTTTAAGAACTCTAAGCTTGACTTTACCTTGTTTGGATGAGTTTGGGTTATGGTTAAAATTCCTTTAAAGTCTTGTCAAGAGCTCTAGAAATGATAAAATGAACTTGCATAATTTATTTTATGCTTACATCCATATTTACATTCTTGCTATGCATCTTTGCTTTCTAGCTATCACTTAAGAACATAAAGATTAAAATGGAACTTGTATCATCACTTAATTTAATTCTCGAAGCCTTTCTATTTCGGCCTTAAAGTCGATTGTTGTTGGGCCTAGAGCACTAAAATAAAGAATTGAACTTGCATTATCACCTAATTAATTTCTCGAATGCCTATCTATTTCGGCCTTAAAGTCGATTGTTGTTGGGCCAAGAGCACTAAAATAAAGAATTGAACCATGCATATTTACCTTCAAGCTTGCACGTTTAAGTTTATGCCTCGCATATTTACGTTCGAGCTTGCACGTTTAAGTTATGCCTTGCATATTTAATTTTAAGTCATCACTTTACTTTGTAAGCACGATTAAAAATGAAAAGCATGAGCACGTTTAGTTTATGTCATAACTTAAGAACCTAGAGCTCAAAGACTTGCCCATTTCATTCCAAGTTAAAGTTATATGTGAATGTATTCCTTGAATGAATAATTTCGGCCAAGTAGTGATGATGGACTTGCAAGGAGTTTTCATCTAGCGACTAGGTCCAATAGTCTATGTTTTAAGTTTTCCTTAAAGACTTACAAATCTTTATAAGGTTATGTCATCACAAGTTGTGATTTTATCCTCCTTTAGGAGATGAAATATATTTTGGTCTTTAACCTAAGGCTTCACTTAGCCTCTTGAGGAATTAAAATGTTTTGCAAAGAGTTTTAGAAGTTCTAGAATGATTCCAAGAGAAACTAGTTAACTTATGTACCTAGAGATGTCAATTTAATTCTCTTATTGAGGCAAGATGTTTTCGATTCTGATGTGATGAATGTGATGCCGTATGATGATGTTTTAATGTGTTGGAATGTGTGAAAATATCATATGATGATGTAGAAGCGATCCTATGCATGATAGGTAAGAAACTAGCTAACTAGAAATACCGTAAAGCTAGAATTTAACATAGTTTTGACCCATTTGTTTATGGAACTTTTCCAAACTGTTTTAATGGGGACATAATCAGATTTAGATTGTTTAGACATGAAAAACATGGTATCATTTGAGTTAGAATTGAATTCTAGCATCTATGGGGAAACTAGTAACTAGAAAACCGTAAAAATACAAATGTAGAACTCTTAGAACATTTAATTTTCTGGATTCTGTCCAGCACCCTTACAACATGATAAACGTGATTAATAATTAGTCCTTAAGCATAGGAATGCCTCATAATTGAGTTAGATTTAATACATAGCGCCTTCGGCGAAAACGGAACCGAGAAAGGGTCTAAAACGTAAGTTCTAGAAACCCGTAAATACAAGTTAGAGAACTTGTCCTATGCTATTCAGATTTTTAAAAGTAAAATGAGAGGATTATGAATGATGTTAATTATGAGCCTTAGGTGCTTAAAATATGAACGACGGATGTAGAGAACTATATCTCAAGATTAAGACCCGTAAGGGTCAAAGCATAAGCTACCGTAAGGGTAAGCGTTTGGATGACTTATGATGATGCATGAAGTATTCTAATGATGATGATGTTATTCATATGAGGAATTTATGAGATTATATGTTTATGTGGCATAAAGCAAATTTGGAAGGAAATTCGGTGTAATGACCGTTGGGCCGAATTTCCTACAAATTTGGGGACTTAAAGAGATTTTGAAAATTAAGGTACTAAGATGGGTTCTAGGATGACACCGGTTCGGCCGAGCACCTCCATAGAACTCATGTGACATCGGTACCATTTTATACTCTTAGGTGACACCGGTTCGGCCGAGCACCCCTAAGAGTTTTGCCCCCTAACCCGTACTCAGATAGTCGGGATTTATGATACGCTTATCGTTAAGTGGTAAGTAAGAACTAGTGGCGACTAGTTAAGGTATGTCCTCATAACCTAGATGTATGACACGCTCGGGTGACACCGGTTGACCGAGCACCCCGGTTCGATTGTCTTTTAGGGTGGCCCATGAGGAAGAGAAGTTCATGATTATGATTATGTCACTAAGTTTTGTCCCATATGAATGTTACTATTGCCACTTTATGCCACCAATGATGATGATGCTCGATGTTATGTTTTATGTATGTGCATTAGATAGTGCCATGCATACATTTTCTATTATGTTGCATTCATGACATTAAGATCATCTTAAAATGAATGGACCTTGGCTAACGTATATTTTGAAGTTTAAAATGAACTAAATGCATGTTTAGACTTTTCGCATAATTAAACCCAAGGTTCTTGAGGACGTGGATGATGGCACCTAGGTAGTAGGAGGCCCTACTGAGATTCTTTAGCAAGATTCTCACTCCCTCTATCTCTTTCTTTCCGTCACGTCTTCAGATGGCGACGTTCGTAGTGTTCGTGGACACGCCGACATGGGAGGTGCACCATGACCCGGACCACGGGTCATTCCATTTTGTGGGTCGATGCACAGTTAGAGTATTCATGTTCATGGGTCGACCCTTCACTCCCCCTGTACATTCCCATCGTTTCTCCCCCGTCTCACCTTTTGGCGATGACCTAGTGTTCGAGCGCCAGACGTCCCCGAGGAGAGGCTACGCCGTACTCCACCTTCCGCATCCGCCGCTCGAGACTACCCAGTATGTGCCCGCTGCCCATCGCCCTTCTCGAGATGGATCCTTCCGAGGATTCGGCAACCCAGGCACCCTCCGAGGGATCTTCCCCTTCCATACCTATGGACTTTGGAGAGGATAGCGAGCCCACCGTGACTCAGCCGAGGCGTGCATGACGACCGGAGATGCGGCCATACCCCGGGGCTCACACTCGATCCCCGCTCCGCCTCTTCACGCCCGAGGAGCTCGCCCGATTTCCGGATTTACGCACCGATCACGAGATAGTCGCCAGTAGGAGGCCGTGGATGGCCCGAGTTAGAGCACACACCACTTAGATGGGGATAAACCTTCTTTTGTTTAGAGGTTATCCTATTAGATGCACTCGGGTAGGGGAGTAGATTATGTTTATATTTATGTTGTATTTCCTTTCTTGTATTTTCCATGTACCAAATCAAGTCCCACGCTTATAAGTGGACAAATTATAATTATATATGAAATGTTATTCAGTGTCTCTCATGATGTGCCCTTCTATGCTTTATGCTATGACGTTATGAGATGTATGTTTTGTCCGTTGCAAGTTATAACGCATCACGCGGCTCTCACTTTTATTTCAAAAAAAAAATTACCCGTATTTTTCCGCTAAGTAATTCAAATTTAAATGAGATCTATGAAGTAATAGACTAATGTTTAACCTAAGTATGTTCTAGAGTATTGGGTTAAAAATTAGGATGTTACACTTATCCTCTGATAAGCGTCACAATAATAATAATCATAACAAAACGCGTCGCACCGGTATCAAGTACACAGCGAATATTGTCCTCTTTGGGGCGTTACGTATTGCCGTCCCCCTCAAGAATTTGTTTCTGGAGCGTTATGTATCGCCGTCCCCTAGAACACGTTCTTACAGTACTATGTCACATTCAAAAACTCATATCTTTTTGAAAACTTTCTAAGTTCCTCAAATTTGTCAGAAATTCAAAGATAAAGACAGTATACTAATTTCTTCCAAATTTGCTTTATGCCACATTCATAAATATACATAGTCATGAGCATCATAATCATCATAAATTTTTCATAAGACATCATAACATGAGTATCAACACCTCGATCTTATATACTCTCATATGAGATCAAATGCTCAAGTTATTGTCATAATAAAACATGCATTCACATGAAACACTAAAGCTCGTTATGCTCTTAAACCTATGGTGTCTTATGCTTTAACCCTTACGGGGCTTAAACTCGAGATATAATTATTCTAATATTTGCTATTAACCTTTTATGTACTTATGGGTTCACAACTAATTATCTTCATTAATTTTATGCTTAGGAGCAAAACCATACTATACAGATTGTCAAGTTCTAAATCTTGCAATTACGGGGTTGTAGAAACTACATTTTAGACCCTTTCTATGTTTTGTCTTCGCCTAAGGTGCTATAAATCAAATCTAAACCAATTATGGGGCATTCCTATGCCTATGAACTACTTATAAACCATGTTTACTGTATTACAGGGTTGCTGTAGAATTGCACTTTTATGGTTTTCTAGTTACTAGTTTCTCTACAGGTGCTAAAAATCAATCCTACCTCAAATGTTACCAAGTTTTTCATAATTAAACAATCCTAAACTGAATGTTATCCCATTAAAACTGTTTTGGCAGTGGCTAAAAACAAATAGGTCAAAACTATGCTAAAACTCAACTTTACGGTTTTTCTGTAAGACTAGTTTCTTTCCTAACATGCATAGAAAGGCTCCTACCTCAACATATATAGCTTTTACTCATTCTAACATGCCAAAACAACATCATACAGCTGCAAGCATACCAAGGCATAACCGAAACATTAAAGCTCAAGCATCATTCAAAAATCATGTCCTTAATACATATAAGTTACTAGTTTCTCTTGAAATCATTTTAGGACTTCTAAAACTCATTGAAACCCATTTTATTTTATAAGAGGAGACTAAAAAAAACCATAGGGCAATAGCTAATTCAAGGCATGTTTAGAAGAGGTTTAACTTATAAATATTGTTGGTAATAATCGTATAAAACTTTTAAGGCCTAAAGAAAATCTTAGAACATAGATTGTTGGCTCTTGTGACTAGATGAAACTCACATGAAGTTCATCATCATCACATAGCCGAAATATGCATCCATGGGGATGTTTCCATAACCAAACTTTAACTTGAGATAAAGAGGGCAAGTCTTTGAGCTTTTAGAGTCTTTAAGTGATGGCAAGATGTAAACATGCTATGAATCCCATTTTATTCTTCATTATAAAATAAAGTGAGAAATTCAAAGTAAATATGAGATGCAAGAACTTGAAATATAAATATGAGGTACTAGAAATATGAATACGCAAGACTTGAAGATAAATATGCAAGACTTGAAAATAAATATGCAAGACTTGAAAGTAAACATGCAAATTCATTTTATCTTTTAGGATTTAAGTGATGACTTGAAATATAAATATCCTAGACAAGGAAATGTAAACATGAATGCAAGTCCAATTCTTTATTTTAATGCTCTAGGCTCCATAACAATCGACTTTAAGGCCGAAATAGGCGAGCTTTGAGATTAATTATTAGGTGATATGAAATGCAACTCTTGTTTTAATCTTTACGTTTTAGGCCAAAATAATAAATGTGCTAGGCAAGGAAAGTAAATATGAATGCAAGTTCATTTTATATTCTTCACTAGAGCTCTTGCAAGACTTTAAAGGAACTTAAACCTCAACCCAAAATTATCATAGCAAGATAAAGCAAGCTTTAGAGTTCTTGTATCAAGGTTTTCAAAGAAACCATATGGTGTGAACTTCATCATCGAGCTCTAAGGAAATGGATTAAATGAACAAATGATCTTAAAGAAAAGAAAAGTGGCCGAAACCATGGGAAGAAACGAATGAGACTTTAAAACTCTAGAGGCCATGATCTTGATGATGTATTAACACCAATATCATGTGTCCTCATCATTGAGTTCATAAATTCATTTTAGGACATCATCAAAGTTAAGTTTCTCAAGAATAAGAAAGGAAGAAACCAAAAACATCTTTTACTCAAGAACCAAGATCAAGCTTTAGAAGTTACACAAGTGATGAATATCATCATGGATTCCTCATCATCAAGCTCTCATTTCCAAGTTCCCAAAGGCTCTTGGCCGAAAATCAAAGAGGGAGAGAAGAAGTTCTAAGAAGTTTCAAGAGATATCATAAAGCACAAAACTAAATAAGGTTAATGAATGAAACACTTAGAACAAAATCCCTACCAAGTGACTTGAGGTGGAGACGAGTGAAGAAGATGAACTCTTAAACTTGAGAGAAAAAGAAAAACTCAAAGTGCTCTTGAAAACTCAAACTTAGCAAATGAACTAAAAGTGCTTCAAGTTCATCCAAGCATGCTATTTATAGAGAAAAGAAACAAATGAAAGGTGTAATGGAGAGAGGAGGAATTCGGCTATCCCATGTGGTCCATGAGGTGAGATGTTGTGTTCTTGAAACATGGTGAGGTATGGTTCAAGGTATGGTGAGGCATCGCTTGAAGTATGGTGTGGTATAGCTTGAGGTATGGTTCTTAGAGTGTTTAAAATTTCAAACATGTGATGGAAATGGTGGGAGAGAGTGGCCAAATTGCATCAGCCAAGGGGGAGGAAAATCTCTCTTTTTAATTATGGTTTAGAGTTGTGTTTAGCTATATCTTTGATTATGCTTAAGTTTAGAAATTTATGAGATAATGTTTAGGTGACTAAGGATGTAATTAAGAATTTCAAGACAAGGTTAAGGAGTGCTCTTGCTTCATTAGTGAGATAAAAACTCATTTTAGTGTATATAGACACAATTCCTTGATTTAAGGAGTTGGAGAGAGAAAACACTATTCAAGATTCCAAGACTAGGAATCTTGAGTTTTAAAAAGAGATTTAGGTTTAATCTGAGCAATTTTAGGTTCTAATTAATTTTAATAACTTATTTTGACTCTAGATTAATTATGAAAATTAATTAATCTTCGATTAGAGCCTAATATTGGTTAGGTTTGCTTAATTACATCATTAAGCTCAAACGGCGCTATTCCAGGGGCAAAATTGTAATTTTGTACAAAAACTGCCCGGGACCACTGGGACTTAAACAGATACTTTTAAACACATGAAAACGTCATTTTAAACCTTTGAAGAAAGTTTCGGGCTCAAACAGCACCTTTACCCACGTAAAAACGCTATAGGGGTATTTTGGTCATTTTGACCCGAAACTGTAGAAAATAAGATTTTCATTTCCGAAACCATGCAAGGACCATCTAATCCCCTTCAAACATTGAGTTGACCCTTCGAGGACTGCCGAGCCAGCTATCCTCGAATTCCGGATAGAAAATGACCTCAGGGGCATTTTGGTCATTTTTCTCTCAGATAGAAAATCGTGGCGTTAGATTACTCCCCTCCTTAAAAGAATTTTGCTCTTGAAATTCGTTACTTTAGAAAAGCTCTGGATACTTGGTCCTCATCTCCGACTCTAGCTCCCATGTGAATTCTTCGGACTTGTCCCGTCCGCATGCTACTTTCACCAAAGGAACAGACTTGTTTCTCAACTGCTTGACTCCATGATCCACGATCCTCATAGGCGGCAGATTGAAAGTCAGGTCTTCCCTTAACTGTACATGCTCTGGTTCTAGGACATGGCTAGGGTCGGACTCGTACTTCCTCAACTGAGAGACGTGAAAGACGTCATGAAGATTGGAGAGGTTAGAGGGTAAGGCTATTTTGTAAGCTATTGACCCTACTCTTTGAAGAATTTCAAAAGGACCAAGGAATTGGGGGCTCAAAATTTTGACTTTCATAGCTCTTCCTATGCCTGTAGTGGGGGTGATCCTAAGGAATACATGTTCTTCCTCATTAAATTCTAACAGCTTGCGCCGCTTATCCGCATAGCTCTTTTGTCTACTTTGAGCTGTAAGCATCCTATCCCAGATCCTCTTGATCCGTTCCATGGTTTCCCTTACTATATTAGCTCCTAGCATGCTCTACCCTCCGGATTCGCACCAACACAGAGGAGATCGACACTTCTGTCCATATAAGGCTTCGTAGGGTGCCATGCCGATGCTTGCATGATAACTGTTGTTATACGCAAATTTGATCAGCGGCAGATACTTATCCCAACTTCCCCTTTGGTCTAAAACATAGGTTCTCAACATATCTTCCAGGGTTTGGATCATTCTTTTTGATTGCCCGTCTGTCTGTGGGTGGTAAGCTGTGCTTAACCATAACTTTAAACCGAATGCCTTTTGAAAGGCTCCCCAAAAACGTGACGTAAATTGCAGATCTTTATCTGTGATTATCATCGACGGTACACCATGTAACCTTACGATCTCTTGGATGTACAGCTGGGCCAACCTATCCAAAGAATATGTCATTCTAATAGGCAGGAAGTGAGCCGACTTGGTTAGTTGATCCATTATCACCCATATAGCATCATGGCCAGCTTGGGTCTTAGGCAATCTCATCACAAAATCCATAGATATACACTCCCACTTCCACTCAGGGATTGACAAGGGTTGCAACAAACCTGAAGGCCTTTGGTGCTCGATCTTCACCTTCTGACATACTAAGCAGTTACTAACCCAGGTGACCACATCCTTTTTCAATCCGGGCCACGAAAACATCTTCTTTAAATCCTGATACATCTTGGTAACACTAGAATGGATGGTGAAATGGCTTTTATAGGCTTCCTCTAAGATCTTCTCTCAAAGGTCACCATCTTGTGGCACGCAGATTCTGCCTTCAAACCTCCATATCTCATCAAAACCTCATTCAAAACCTTTTAACTTTCCTGCCCTAACTGCATCTATGGTTTCCCTAAACTCCTCATTTTCCCGTTGTGCTAGCATGACTCTCTGTTTAAATCCACTCGTCACGATAAGATAACACATCTTCATGCCTTTGTTGATCACAAACATCCCTAGATTCATATCTCTAAACTTCTTTATCAGCTCAGCTTCTTTGACCATCATGTGAGATAGGTCCAACAACTTCCAACTCAAGGCGTCGGTGACTACATCAGCCTTGCCAGGGTGATAACTTAAGCTGAAATCGTAGTCCTTTAGAAACTCCATCCACCTCCTCTGCCTCATATTTAGATCTTTTTGATCAAAAAGGTACTTGAGACTCTTGTGATCAGAGAAAACTTCAAACCTTACACTATATAAATGGTGCCTTCACATCTTCAAGGCGAACACTATGGCTGCTAACTCCAAGTCATGGGTGGGGTAGTTTGCCTCGTGAGGCTTGAGTTGCCTTGATGCATAGGCTACCACTTGCCTATTTTGCATCAACACACAGCCCAAACCTTTGCCCAAGGCATCACAATATACCTCGAAGGGTACATTGGGGCTAGGTGAAACCAAAATTGGGGTCGTGGTTAGCTTTTCTTTTAGCTCTTGGAAGCTCTTCTCACACATGGGATTCCATACGAAGGGGGTGTTCTTCCTAGTTAGCTTTGTCAGGGGCAGGGCGATCTAGGAAAATCCTTTTATAAACCTACGGTAGTAGCCTACTAAGCCCAAGAAACTCCATATTTCTGTTACGGAGGTTGGCCTATCCCATTCATCACTGCTTCCACCTTACTGGGATCAACCGCTATGCCTCCTTTCGATACAACATGCCCTAGAAACTTCACCTCCTCCAACCAAATTTCACACTTAGAGAGCTTGGCATACAGCTTCTTCTCTTTCAAGATCTCTAAAACCACTCTTAAGTGATGGTCATGCTCCTCGTGGGTCTTCGAATAGACGAGTATATCATCTATGAAAACTGTAACATCCTAATTTTTAACCCAATACTCTAGAACATATTTAGGTTAATCATTAGTCTGTTACTTCATAGTTCTCATTTAACTTTGAATTACTTAGCGGAAAATACGGGTAATTTTTTTTTTGAAATGAAAGTGAGAGCCGCGTGATGCGATATAACTTGCGACGGACAAAACATACATCTCATAACGTCATAGCATAAAGCATATAAGGGCACATCATGAGAGACACTGAATAACATCTCATATATAATTATAATTTGCCCACTTATAAGCGTGGGACTCGGTTTAGTACATGGAAATACATGAAAGAAAATACAACATAAACATAAACATAATCTACTCCCCTACCCGAGTGCATCTAATAGGATAACCTCTAAACAAAAGAAGGTTTATCCCCATCTAAGTGGTGTGTGCTCTAACCGGGTACTCCATCAGACGATCGTCACCTCCCATCAAGGCGTCCATCTCGCGAACGAGGCGGATATCCGGGAAGCGGGCGAGCTCCTCGGACGTGAAGAGGCGGAATGGGGATCGAGGGTGACCCCCACGGTATGGTCGCATCTCCGGTCGTCGCGCAAGCCATGGCTGAGTCACGGTATCCTCACTGCCCTCCCTTATCTGTGGTGGAGAGGGGGCACAGTTCTCGCTATACGGATGGGTAGGCGGGTCCTCGGATGGGTCGGTCTCCGAGAAGTAGGTCCGGGGCACGTAGTCGGGATAATCTCGCATGGCTAAGGCGGCGGTGTGCCTACGGAGTACTCTCTCGTCATGCGTACGCGCACGCTCAAAAACCCGGCCGTCGTCGCCATAGGGTGCGATCGGGAGAAGTGATGGGTGTGCACGGGATGAGCGAAGGGGCGTCCTACGAACATGAAAATCCGCACCGTGCACTGCCCCTCAAAATGGTATGACCCGTGAGTCGGGTCATAGTGCACCTCCCATGTCGGGGTGTCCATGAACACTACGACGTCGCCATCTGAAGGCGTGACGGAAAGAAAGAGATAATGAGAGTGAGAATCTTGCTAAAGAATCTCAGTAGGGCCTCCTACTACCTAGGTGCCATCATCTACGTCCTCAGGAACCTTGGGTTTAATTATGCGAAGAGTCTGAACATACATTTAGTTCATTTTAAACTTCAAAATATACGTTAGCCAAGGTCCATTCATTTTAAGATGATCTTAATGTCGTGAATGCAACATAATAGAAAATGTATGCATGGCACTACCTAATGCACATACATAAAACATAACATCAAGCATCATCATCATTGGTGGCATAAAGTGGCAATAGTAACATTCATATGGGACAAAACTTAGTGACATAATCATAATCATGAACTTCTCTTCCTCATGGGCCACCCTAAAAGACATTCGAACTGGGGGTGCTCGGCCGAACCGGTGTCACCCAGAACATGTCGTACATCTAGGTTATGAGCTCATACCTTAACTAGTCGTCACTAGTTCTTACTTACCACTTAACGATAAGCGTATCATAAATCCCGACTATCCGAGTACGGGTTAGGGGGCAAAACTCTTAGGGGTGCTCGGCCGAACCGGTGTCACCTAAGAGTGTAAAATGGTACCGATGTCACATGAGTTCTATGGAGGTGCTCGGCCGAACTGGTGTCATCCTAGAACCCATCTTAGTACCTTAATTTTCAAAATCTCTTTAAGTCCCCAAATTTGTCGGAAATTCGGCGGCCAAAATGGTCATTACACCGAATTTTCCTCCAAATTTGCTTTATGCCACATAAACATATAATCTCATAAATCCCTCATATGAATAACATCATCATCATTATAATACTTCATGCATCATCATAAATCATCCAAACGCTTACCCTTACGGTAGCTTATGCTTTGACCCTTACGGGTCTTAATCTTAAGATATAGTTCTCTACATCCGTCGTTCATATTTTAAGCACCTAAGGCTCATAATTAAACATCATTCATAACCCTCTCATTTTACTTTTGAAATCTGAATAGCATAGGACAAGTTCTCTAACTTGTATTTACGGGGTTCTAGAACTTACGTTTTAGACCCTTTCTCGATTCCGTTTTACTTGAAAGCTATGTATTAAATCTAACTCAATTATGAGGCATTCCTATGCTTAAGGACTAATTATTAATCATGTTTATCATGTTGTAAGGGTGCTGGACAAAATCCAGAAAATTAAATGTTCTAAGAGTTCTATATTTGCATTTTTACGGTTTTCTAGTTACTAGTTTCCTCATAGGTGCTAGAATTCAATTCTAACTCAAATGATACCAAGTTTTTCATGTCTAATCAATCTAAATCTGATTATGTCCCCATTAAAACAGTTTGGATTAGTTCCATAAACAAATGGGTCAAAACTATGTTAAATTCTAGCTTTACGGTATTTCTAGTTAGCTAGTTTCTTACCTATCATGCATAGGATCACTTCTACATCATCATATGATATTTTCACACATTCCAACACATTAAAACATCATCATACAGCATCACATTCATCACATCAGAACCGAAAACATCTTGCCTCAATAAGAGAATTAAATTGACATTTCTAGGTACATAAGTTAACTAGTTTCTCTTGGAATCATTCTAGAACTTCTAAAACTCTTTGCAAAACATTTTAATTCCTCAAGAGGCTAAGTGAAGCCTTAGGTCACTGACCAAAACATATTCCATCCCCTAAAAGAGATTGGAATCACAACTTATAATGACATAACCTTATAAAGATTTGTAAGGCTTTAAGGAAAACTTAAAACATAGACTATTGGTCCTAGTAGCTAGATGAAAACTCATTGCAAGTCCATCATCACTACTTGGCCGTAATTATGCATTCAAGGTATACATTCACATTTAACTTTATCTTGGAATGAAATGGGCAAGTCTTTGAGCTCTAGGTTCTTAAGTTACGACATAAACTAAACGTGCTCATGCTCTTCATTTTTAATCTTGCTTTCAAAGTAAGGTGATGACTTGAAATTAAATATGCAAGGCATAATTTAAACGTGCAAGCTTGAAAGTAAATATCTGACATAATCTTAAACGTGCAAGCTTGAAAGTAAATATGCAAGATTCAATTCTTTATTTTAGTGCTCTTGGCCCAACAACAATCGACTTTAAGGCCGAAATAGATAGGCATTCGAGAAATTAATTAGGTGATAATGCAAGTTCAATTCTTTATTTTAGTGCTCTAGGCCCAACAACAATCGACTTTAAGGCCGAAATAGAAAGGCTTCGAGAATTAAATTAAGTGAAGATGCAAGTTTCATTTTAATCCTTATGTTCTTAGGTGATAGCTTGAAAATAAAGATGCATAGCAAGAATGTAAATATGAATGCAAGCATAAAATAAATTATGCAAGTTCATTTTATCTTTCTAGAGCTCTTAACAAGACTTTAAAGGAACTTAAATCTTAACCCAAACTCATTCAAACAAGGTAAAGTCAAGCTTGGAGTTCTTAGAACTCAACATAACATCTTTGGGAATCAAACTATGAAACTTAGAAAATCTCAAGGAAATGGCCGAAATCTCCAAGAAGAGAAAAGTGCATTTTGAAACTCTAGAGTTCATGACCTTGATGATATATTAACACCAACATCATGAGTCCTCATCATTGAGTTCATAGAGCCATTTTTAAAACACCATCAAAGTTAAAGTTCTCAAAAGTTCAAGAAAGGAAAATCTAGAAACACTTTTGCTCAAGAACAAAAATCAAGCTCTAGAGTTTGTTTCAAGTGATGAACATCATCATGAAACTCTCATCATCAAGCTCTCATTCCTTTGTTCTCCAAGGCCCATGGCCGAAAATGAAAAGGTAAAGGAAAGAAAAAGAAGTTCTAAAAAGAATCAAGAGAAACTATGAACATTAAGCTTAGAACAAGAACTTTAAAGAAAGAATACATGAAAGAAAATCCCTACTTGGTGTGATGAACTTGAAGATGGAAGAAGAAGATGAAGAAGATGAAGAACTTGAAGAACTCCAAGAACTTGAAGAACACAAAGACTTTGAGAGAAAAAGAAAAGCTTTGAGTGTTTCCTAAACTTGGCAAATGATCTAAAAGTGGTGCAAGCTCCTCAAGGCATTCTATTTATAGAGAATTGAAACAAATGGAGGGTGTATGTGGGCTGATGCATTTTCGGCCAAGAGGTGCAGAATTGGAGGGTTCCATGTGTTCCATGAGGTGAGATAATGTGTTCTTGAGGTATGGTGAGGTATGGCTTAAGGTATGGTGAGGTATGGTTCAAGGTATGGCCTCAAGCATGGTTCTTTGAGTGAGGAAACAATTAAACATGTGGCCAATGGGGATGAGGTCTGGCGAAACTTCATCATGCATGGGGAGGATTAGTTTGCATTTTAATTGTGGTTTAGAGTTGTGTTTAGGTGTATCTTTGATTATGCTTAAGATTAGGAATTTGTAAGAAAGTGTTTAGGTAAGGGAATGGGTAATTAAGGTGGTCTAGACATAATTAAGGAGTGGTCTTGCACCATTAGAGAATTAAATCCTCAATTTAGAGTCTAAACAACTCTAGACACATTTCCTTGATTTAAGGAATTGGAGAGAAAACACTATTCAAGATTCCAAGACTAGGAATCTTGAGTTCTAAAAGGGATTTAAGTTTAATCTAAGCAATTTTAGGTTCTAATTAACTTTAATAAATTATTTTGACTCTAGATTAATTAGGAAAATAAATTAATCTTCGTTTAGAGCCTAATATTGCTTAGGTTTGCTTAATTACGTCATTAAGCTCAAAAACACTATTCTAGGGGCAAAACCGTAATTTTGCACTAAAGCGCCGGGACCACCGGGACTTGAACAGATACCTCTAGACACATGAAAACATGTTTTTGAACCTCTGGGGGAAGTTCCGGGCTCAAACGGCACCTTTACCCGCGTAAAACGCTATAGGGGTATTTTGGTCATTTTGACCAAAAGCTGAAGCGAAATTTTCGCTTCCGAAAGCATTCAAAGGCCATTCAATCCCCTTCAATCATTGAGTTGACCCTTCGAGGATGACCGAGTTGGTTACCCTCGAGTTCGGGTCAGGAAATGACCTCAGGGGCATTTTGGTCATTTCCCTCGGACAGAAAAATCGGGGTGTTACAAAAACAACTACGAATTGGTCTAAATAGGGTCTAAAGATCTTATTCATGTAATCCATAAACAGTGCAGGAGCATTCGTCAACCCAAAAGACATCACCGTGAACTCAAAGTGTCCATACTGAGTCCTAAAGGCAATCTTTGGTATATCTTGATCTCTCACCCTAATCTGGTAGTATCCCTGTAACGCCTAGATTTTTCTATCTGCAAAGAAAATGGCCAAAATGCCCCTGAGGTCATTTTTTGCTCGGAATTCGAGGATGGCCAGCCCGGCAGTCCTCGAAGGGTTAACTCAATGTTTGAAGGGGATTAGATGGCCCTTGAGTGGGTTCGGAGGTGGAAATTTCATTTTCCACAGTTTTCGGGTCAAAATGACCAAAATACCCCTATAGCGTTTTTACACA
This sequence comes from Dalbergia cochinchinensis, assembly GCA_031216125.1. Classification (NCBI taxonomy): domain Eukaryota; kingdom Viridiplantae; phylum Streptophyta; class Magnoliopsida; order Fabales; family Fabaceae; genus Dalbergia; species Dalbergia cochinchinensis. The sequence goes on from CM062371.1 coordinate 32,075,378, forward strand.
GGTAAAAGGGTCGTTTGAACCCAAAACTTTCCCCGAAGGTTTAAAATGATGTTCTCAAGTATTTAAAAGTGTCTGTTTAAATCCTGGTGGTCCCGGGGAGTTTTTGTACAAAATTACGATTTTACCCCCGAGATAGTGCCATTTGAGCTTAATGATGTAATTAAGCAAACCTAAGCAATATTAGGCTCTAATCGAAGATTAATTAATTTCCATAGTTAATCTAGAGTCAAAATAAGTTAATAAAATTGATTAGGACCTAAAATTGCTTAGATTAAACCTAAATCTCTTTTTAAAACTCAAGATTCCTAGTCTTGAAATCTTGAATAGTGTTTTCTCTCTCCAATTTCCCTAAATCAAGGAATTGTGTTGGCATTGGATTCCTTATTAATGGAGTTTGACTCCATTAATTTAGCAAGACCACCTCCTAAACCTAGTCTTACAAGCCTCTAATTAACCATAACCTCACCTAAACATTTTCCTACAAATTCCTAATCTTAAACATAATCTAAAACACACCTAAACACGCTTCTAAACCACAATTAAATAGAAGAAATCCCTCCCTCATGGCTGATGTATTTCGGCCACATCATCCCCAAATTCCATCACATGTTTTAAATTTTAAACACTCCTTGAGCCATGCTTTGAGCCATACCTTACCATACCTCAAGATCACAACATCTCACCTCATGGAACTCATGGGCTGCCTTGACCATGGCCGAAACCCTTCTCCCCCCTTGCACCTTTCATTTGTTTCATTTCTCTATAAATAGCACACTTGAGTGAACTTGAAACACCTTTAGTTCATTTGCTAAGTTTAGAGCACTCAAAGCTTTCCTTTTCTCTCAAAGACCAAGAGTTCTTCTTCTTCAAACTTTTTCATCTTCTTCATCCTCTTCAACATAATTTCACTTGGTAGGGATTTTATTTTAAATGTTTCTTTCATTAAAAGTTCTTGTTTAGTTATGTACTTGATGGTTTCTCTTGAATATTTTGGAAACTTCTTCTTTTCTTCCCATTTTGATTTCGGCCTAGAGCCTTGAGGAACTTGGGAAATGAGAGCTTGATGATGGGGATTGCATGGTGATATGTATCACTTGAGCAACCTCTAAAGCTTGATTTTGGTTCTTGAGGAAAGATGTTTTTAGTTTCTTTCTTTTTATCTTGAAAACTTAACTTTGATGTTGTTCTAAAATAAGTGTATGAACTCAATGATGAGGACACATGATCTTGGTGTTAATACATTATCAAGATCATGGTCTCTAGAGTTTCAAAATGGTTCTTTTCTTGTTCATGGCTTCGACCCCTTTTTCCTTTTTCTTTCTCTAAGATTTCGGCCATCATTGGTGATTCAACATGAAAGCTTGATGATGAGAGTTTCTAGATGATGACCATGTGTTCATCACAATGAGACCTCTAGAGCTTGGGTTTTAACAAAAATGCTATTTATGATTTTGCTTCAAGGAATGATATTTTGTTTACTTTAGCTTGTTGTGATAAATTCAGGTTAAGGCTTAAGTTCCTTCAAAGTCTTGTAAGAGCTCTAGTAAAGCAATAAAAATGAACTTGCATATTTATATTTCTAGCACCTCATATTTATATTTCAAGCTCTTGCATCTCATATTCACCTTCCTATGTTATCACTAAACTCTAAAGATTAAAGAAAATGACTTGCATTATCACGTTTAAGTTCAAGCCTTGCATTGAATGTTTATATTTCAAGCAATCACTTAAAGAACTTACAGATTTAAAACGAGAGCTTGCATATCACCTAATTAATCTCGAAGCCTTTCTATTTCGGCCTTAATGTCAATTATTGCCGAGCCTAGAGCACTAAAATAAAGAATTGAACTTGCATATTTACTTTCAAGTTTCGTATTTTTACTTTGTGCCTTGCATATTTAATTTCAAGTTCTTGTGTAACACCCTAATATTCAACCCAATACTACTAGTACGTACTTAGGCCAAATATTAGTCGTTACTTACTGGCATGGTTCATCTTCTTGAGAAAATAGACTTAACGAAAATACGAGCCAACTTTTTTTTGAAATCGTTACTTAAAATAGAAGCCGCGCGTAACTTTACGAGTCAGTATCATAGTATACGGAATGATAACATACGAATGGCTCCAAACCATAACATCGAACATAACATCAATCATAACTGAAATACCTCATAGATAAAATATGCCTACCCTACGGGGCAGGACTCTTCAAGTACATAGTGACATGAATACGGCAGAAAAACAGAATACATGGAAAAGAACTGGAAAGAAGCATCCCTACCCATGTGCAACCTAAGGTGGATAACCTCAACACAAAAGAGGTATCATCCATACTATGTGACGTGCGTGCACTAAGGACTACCCTCCAATCTCCATAGCAGACTCACGGTGCGGAGAGGAACGTAGCCAATCCACGGGCGGGCTCGGCGGTGCAGCATGCCCTGTGGATCAACGTGTCGCCCACGCCGGGTCGTGGTCAGAACGCTGAAGCCCTCCGACGGCTGAGTGTTGTCTCCTCGCTGCCTATCTGTCGCCAAGGCGGAGTGGGGGCAGAGCCCTCATGGTCCATGGGGGAATCCTCTGAAGGGTCCTCCTCGAGTCCGCGATGATGGCATGTCTTGCGGCGGCGTCGGCTGACCCGGCAGAGTCGGTCCGCAAGTTCCTCTCATGTCATGGCCGTGCATGCTCAAAGATCGCGGGGTCACGATAGGGGATCTTTGGGGAGAAGCGATAACTGTACAAGGGGTGTGCGAATGGCCGTCCTAAAAACATGAAGATGCGCACAGTACACCGCCCCTCAAAATGAAATGACCCATGCTCCGGGTCATGGTGGATCTCCCACCGTGGTGTGTCAATGAATAGGACGAAGGTCGCCATCTCGCTCTGAAGACGTAATGGAAAGGAAAAGATAGAGGGAGTGAGATTCTTACTAAAGAAACTCAGTAGGGTTTTCCTTCTATCCTAGGTGTCATCATATACGTCTCCAGGAATCTCGGGTTATTTATAAAATAATGGACATACATAGGTTCAATTATGAGTTTTCCAAAAAATCTCACTTTCCGAGAATCCGTTCTTTTTAACATGGCACTTGTGTTACATAGGCTATATACTAAAATCATAGACATAAATCATGTATCTTGGTACGTAGAACATAAATCATATAACTGGTACATGGAACATAAATCATATAACTGGTACATGGAATATAAATCATATAACTGGTACATGAAACATAGATCATATAACTAGTACATGAAACATAAATCATATAACTGGTACATGAAACATAAATCATATAACTGGGTTACTTAGGTGACATAAGAACCTTTACTTAACTGGGCCGCCCTAATATTTCTCCCTTTTGAGAAATCTCTAGGTTATGAGCTCATACCACGCTAGTCGTCACTAGCATCTAGACTTTATCCATTTGGATAAGTCAACTCCCGACTTTAAGTACGGGTTTAGTGGCTAGAATCACATTGTCCCCACCCTTAATTCGGTGGTTTCAAAGGATTGCATTCTGATGTTCTAAGTCATCCTAAGTTTAACATGTTTCTTTAAGATGCCACATAATTAATGCATAACACATAATTACTACCTCGGCATCTTTAAGTCCTTTATTAAGAATAATAATAACATGTTAGTACACGCTATCACATAGGGATAATAGTTAACATGGCACCATACACGTCATGAGCTAACACATCAATTCATCATCAAACTTAGAGGCGCATAATCATCCCTTAAGGTAAAAATCCCTAAATCGGGTAACCTCAAACTTTCCCATTACTTTCTAGTATATTTATGGGATTGATTAACCTCATTACCATAATCCTTTAGGTTCTAAAGCCTAATTAATTATGGTTGGACAGCTTTATGTAGTTGTTCATATTTGATGAATTACGTGTTCTAGAAAATGCGTTTTAAGCCCTTTCTCGCATCCGACTTTTTCTATGGTGCAATAATTAATACCTAAGCCAATTATGAGTTGCTCCCACACATCTAGACATAATCTAATGTGATTCTAAATATTTTATCAAGGCTGGGCAGAAACTCATTTTGCCATTCTTTATAGTTCTAGAATTCACATATTAAGCAAACAAAGTCACTAATAATGCTTTAAAGAGTCTAGAACAATTATCACATACTTGGCAAGGTATTACAACATATTTAGACCACCCAAAACAGAATTTAAGGTGCTGGAATTTACTAAGGCAGAACCGAAATCCTTAAGGCATAAAATCATGAGAAAAACCTTTCTTTCAACCATATAACTTGCTAGTTTCTCTTGGAACCTTTTTGGGACTTCAAGACTATGTAAGATCAAAGTTTATTTTGCCAAAACTCATCATGGAACACCAAGGGCAGCAGCCATTTCGGCTTGCTCTTGGCAAGGATTTAAAACTTAAAAACATGTTTAAAACCTTGGTTAAGTGCATCAAAGCTTAGAAAAATTCTAAGACATGCATTATGGGCCCTTGTAGTTAAATGAAACTCATCCTAGAGCCATTTACACCACATGGGCGAATGATGTTCAAGGAGATACCTCCTTGATTTAATTCTTTTCTTAAGATGAAATGGGCAAGTCTTTGAGCTCTAAAGTTTCAAGTGATGACATAAAATAAACGTGCTATGCATTTCATTTTATCGTCCTTTAGAAAATAAAGTGATAGCACAAAGTAAAGATGAAATGCATCTTCATTCTTATTCTTAGAGTTTAGTGATGACTTGAAACATAAAATGAGATGCAAAGCTTGAAACATAAACGTGCATTGTGCAAGTTCATTCATTATCTTGGGTCTTAGTGATGGCATAGGAAATAAGCGTGCTAATCACGAAGCATAAACGTAAACGTGGATGCAACTTCTTTTATATCTTGTTTAGAGCTCTTGCAAGACTTTAAGGGAAACAAGGTTTCAACCCATAACTCATCCTCACAAGAAAAGAAAACTAAACTCATGACCAACATGGAAGAAAGTAAGAAATATGCTTGGCCTAGGGACCAAGTCTATGCTCTAGAGCTTTGTTCATGTGACATACATCAACATGAAGCCCTCATCATCAAGCTACCATTTTTCTAAGTCCCAAAGCCTTTCATGGCCGAATACTCAAGGGAAAGAAATGGGGTTTTCAAAGATCCAAGAGAAACATAACTATGTCTTGAGCAAAACTTGAAAATAATAAACTTGTTTTTAGAAAACTCAAGCTTTAGAGGTTGTTCATGTGACAAACATCATCACACAACTCTCATCATCAAGCTCCTCATATTTCAAGTCCAAGAGGCCTTCATGGCGAAAACTAACAAAAAGAAAAGGAAAGTTTCAAGGCATCAAAGAAACATAACTCATTCTTTGACCAAGACTTGAAAAGAGAAACCTTTCTTGGAAAAACTCAAACTTTAGAGTTTGATCATGTGACAAAGGCCAACATGAAGTGCTCATTACAAAGCTACCATTTTTCCAAGCTCTTTAAGCCTTCATGGCCGAAAACATCAAGGAACAAAAGCTCAAAAAGAGTTTTCATGAAAAACATAGCCTTGTCTTAACCAAGACATGAAAAAGATGAAACTTTTCTCAAACAAAACTCAAGCTTTAGAGGTCTCATGTTAGGATGAACACATGGTCATCTCAAAAGAGCACTCATCATCAAGCTCTCCTCATTTTGGTCTAGAGGCCGAAAATGAAAGAAAAAGGAGAAAGGATGGAACTTTTTCTTAAGAAAGGTTCAAGCTTTAGAGGCCTCACTTTAAGATGAACTCATGGTTTCATCTTTGAGAGCACTCATCATCAAGCTCTCACTACCATGGCCTTAAGGCCGAAAATGAAAGGGAAGAGAAAAGAAGAAACCGAAAATGTTTGAGAGAAAAACTTGCTAACAACACAACTTTCAAACAAGATAAACATTGATCATGAAAGTAAAAGAAAGCATTCTTAAAGAGCTCCCTACCTTAGAGTTTGAGATTGAGAGGAAGTGAAGAAGATGAAGAGGTTGGAGAGGATGAGCTCTTGAACTTGAGAGAAAGGAACTCAAAGTGCTCTAACTCAAAGCTTTAGTGAAATGAACAAAGGTGCTTCAAGTTCCCTAAGCTACCTATTTATAGAGAAGTGAAATGAATTGAATATTGGAGGCCTTTTTGGGGGGAGAATTCGGCCACATTTCAGCCACAAGGAGGAAGAAATATCTTTGTTCAAAGCATGGTGTAAAGTCATTCAAAGCATGGTGAAAAGTCTAGCTATGCATGTCCTAAAGTATGGCTAGAATGTACCTTATTTTCCAACCTTTAAAAATGCATAAAAACTTAAAATTTTGGGCTGCAAAATCTGAAGAGAAACCATGCTTCTCATGCCCAAAAAGAAGAGAAAATTTTCTAGACTTAAATTCCAAGGCATAGGTAATGTGTTGTAAGACATGTTGTCTTGAAAAAGTTTGATAGAAAGCTTGAATGACCACAAAAACAAATCATTCTTTTTGAGTTTGAAAGACATAATTATTTTCATTTTAGAAATGAATTGAAAGCCTTGATTGACCATATAAAATATTCTTTGAGTCTTGAGTGACAATTTTTCTTGAAAGTTGATCATTGATTGAAAGTGTTCAAGACACATGTCACAAGATAGCTTGAACACATAGACTAATTTTTTTTTGATGATTTCTAGAGAAAATGGTGCCATTCTTGGCAGCCTTGGGGAGGAGAAATATCTCCTTAAACCATGTTCTAGAAGTGTGTTTTGGTGTGACATAGATTAGGCTTAGGATTAAAAATTGCTAAGTAGGTACTTAGGTGCACTAATAGGTTAATTAAAACCATAAATCCCTAGGTTTAGAGGTGGTCTAGAAGGATTAGGGAGTCAACACCTCTAGGACTAGTGATGTGAGTGTGACAACTTGTCTCAAAAAGAAAAGTTGATGTGAATAGTGGAAACACTATTCGACACTATTCACATATTCTTTTTCCTTTTTAAAGAATAAGACTATGATGAGATTTGAATTTTCCCTAAGCAATTTTAGGTTCCAATTAATTCCAAATGATGGTTTTGGCTCTAGATTAATTATGGAAATTAATTAACCTTTAATTAGAGCCTAATATTGCTTAGGTTTGGAGTTAAACGGCTCATTAAGCCGAAAATGCAATATGCAGGGGCAAAACCGTAATTTTTACCAAAAGTTGCCCGGGATCTCCGGGACTTAAACCAACATAGTTTATGCCTTAAAATCATGGTTTTGAACCTCAGAACAAAGTCCGGGTCAAAACGGAACTTATCTTGCCTTAATTACATTGCGGGGTATTTTGGTCATTTACGCGCAGAAATCTCAGAAATGAGGTTTTCCCGCTTTGTTAGGCACTCATGCTCATACAATCCCCTTCATATAACATATGAACCCTATGAGGATGGCCAAAGCCGGCCGTCCCCGTGTTTCGGGTAAAAATGACCTCAGGGGCAATTTGGTCATTATGAAAGTTTAGCGAAAATCGGGGCGTTACATCTTGCATTCCATATTTACTTTGAAGCTCTCACTTTACTTTGTAATGAAGAATAAAATGGAATGCATAGCACGTTTATATTTTGTCATCACTGAAGGAACCTATAGCTCAAGGACTTGCCCTCATTATCTCAAGTTAAAGTTTGGTTATGGAGACATTCCCAAGGATGTAAATTCGGCCATGTGATGTTGATAAACTCAAAATGAGTTTCATCTAGTTGCAAGGGCCAACAATCTATGTTCAAAAGTTTTCCTATGTTTTTAAGAGTTCTATAAGGTCATGATCTACAAGATTTGTAAATTAAACCTCTTCCAAGAGTACTTTAAAATAGTTGCTGCCCCATGATTATTCTTAGCCTCTTTTACAAGATAAAATGTTTTGCAAAAGGGTTTTCGAAGTCCTAAGACGATTCAAGGAGAAGCTAGTAACTTGAGTAGTTAAAAACCGAGATTTTATGCATGATAAGCATGTGCATGAATTCGGTTCTGCCATGCCTTGTTTGGTGCTGCATGATGTTATTTTGATATGCTAGAATGTGTAAAAATTATATGTGTTGAGGTAGGAATCTTGCTATGCATGTTAGGGAAGAAACTAGGTTTATAGAAAAACCGTAAAGTTAAGTTCTAGCATAGTTTTGACCCATTAATTCTTAGCTTTTGCCAAAAAAATTTTAGTATGTTAACCTTCAGTTTAGGATTGTTTAAATATGAAAAACTTGGTAATATTTGATGTAGGATTGATTTTTAGAGCCTATAGATAAACTAGCAACTAGAAAATCGTAAAAATGTAATTCTAGAAACTCTTAGAACATTTAATCTTCTGATTCTGTACAGCATCCTTATAATGTAGTAAACATGATTTATAATTAGTACAAAGGCTTAGGGATGCCTCATAATTGGTTTAGATCTAATTTATAGTGCCTTAGGTGAAGACAGAACCAAGAAAGGGTCTAAAACATAAGTTCTAGAACCCTATAATCTTAAAGATGTAATTCTGCCCTTAGAGTATGATGCTGCCCAGATTTACTAATGAACTTAAATGCTAGAAAGAATTATTAGTTGAGAATCATTAGGTGCATAAGAGGTTAATAGAGAATGATAGAATAACTACATCTCAAGTTTAAGGCCCGTAAGGGTCAAAGCATAAGATATCGTAAGGTCAAGAATATAATGAGTTTTTATGTTACACGAGGATGCATGTTTTATTTGAGAATGATCATGTCAATGTATGAAATTATGATTGAGGATACATGTTCTATTTGTTTATGTGGCATAAAGCAAATTTGGAAGAAATCCGGCGTGCTGCTGTTATGCTGCCATATTTTTGACAAATTTGGGGACTTAGAAAGTTTTTGAAAAACCTATGAGATTTTCTTTAAAAGAGATGAGGTACTAAGATGTGTTCTTGGATGACACCGGTTCGGCCGAGCACCTCCAAGAACTCATGTGACATCGGTACCAAGATATATTCTTGGGTGACACCGGTTCAGCTGAGCACCCCCAAGAAAATGCCCCCTAGCCCATACTAGAGAGTCGGGATTTATTTATGATACGCTTGTCAGTAAGGGATAAGTAAGAACTAGTGATGACTAGTTAGGTATGAGCTCATAACCTAGAGATGTGACACGTTCTGGGTGACACCGGTTCGGTCGAGCACCCCTAGAACGAATGTCTTTTTAGGGTGGCCCCATGAGAAAGTAAAGTATGATGATTATGTCACAAAGTTTTCCCCACCTGTGATTTCAATTGCCACTTTATGCCACTATTATGATGTTCTTGATGTTATAATTATGATTCTTGCATTAAGTAGCACCATGCATACATTCTTTACTATGTTGCATCCATGACATTAAGAATCATTCTAAAATGAACGAACCTTGGCTAACTTTACTTTAAAGTTTAAAATGAACTCAATGCATGCTCACTTATTTTACACACTAAACCCAAGGTTCCTGAGGATGTAGATGATGACACTTAGGTAGTAGGAGGCCCTACTGAGATTCTTTAGCAAGATTCTCACTCCCTCTGTAACACCCTAGTAATTAACCAGATACACCTAGGTTGAATCTGATTAATAACTAGACTTTACTCCTTGCTTTGGTTCTTTCTTCATAATTTGAAAATACTTAGTGAAATTACGAGCCATTTTTTTTTAAACACATAATTGAAAACGTGAGCCGAGTACAACATGAACGAGTAAGCGGAGTATAATAAGACGTTTAAGAATATATCACATCATATCACTTAGGCTCCATCATATAACATCCATAAGCACATTATAGCATATATTTACATACAATAACCTCACTCAAAGGGTGGGTTATGTTCATACATCATTATCTTATGCAAACCCATAAAAGAAAATATACATAAGGAAATACATGCCCCTAAACTAGATAACTCCATAAGCCAGGAAGGTTATCCTAAAACTAGGGTGCATGAACACACATAAATCTACTAAGAACCTTCTATGGCCTTTGTCACGGAAATAGGGAATAAATCCGATCCATCGATGAGCTCCTCGGGAGGACACACGAGATGCACCAGTCGGGTCGCATGGACGGCCTTCTCGCTAACCTCGGCTGAACAAGCTGTTTCCTCACTACCCTCTCTTACGTGTGGGAGTAGGAGCAGAGCTCTCAGAATATACATGAGTAGGAGTGTCCTCTGAAGGATTAGTTTGAGAATATCTCGTCTAGGGAACATACTCTGGAAATCCATGGACAGCAGATGAAGCGGGATAAGAACGTAACATCCTTTCATCAAGTGGACGTGCATGTTCGAAAACCATTTCATCGCCATAGGGAGAAGTAGGAGAAAATCGATAACTAGGGACAGGATGTGCAAATGGATGACCTATGTAAATAAAAACACGAATCACAAGCACCTCCCTTCAAAATGATACGAGCGATGCAAGGATCATAGTGGAATTCCCAAGTAAGGGTATCAACGAGCAGGACGAATGTCGCCATTTGAATCTGGAGACAATGACCGAAATAAAGAAAAGGGAGTGAGAATCTTGCTAAAGAATTCTCAGTAGAGTACCTCCTTCTACAGTGTCATCATCAAAGTCCCCAGGAACCTCGGGATTATTCTAAAATAGTGAGCATGCAAAGATTCATTTTAAGTTTGGACAAATACTTAACCGAGGTTCGTAAATTTTTAATCATGCGTCTTATAATGCATCATATTCTTAACATGTCATATTTACAATGAACTTTTCCTTTATCATTACATCATATTCCTCATCATCATTATCAAAATAACATGCATAAAAAGACGTCATATAATATTAGCTACACATGGACACAGTGTACATATTTCATTTCTTTAGTGCCTTAGGTGACTTAAAATCTTATCATCATCATTATTTTCCTTGGGCCACCCTATACTCCACCCTTTTGGGAGTAATTTAGGTTATGAGCTCATACTTTACTAGTCGTCACTAGCATATACTTATCCCTTTTGATAAGCTAAAGTCCCGACTCTACCCTTTTGAGAGAACGGGTTAGGGGGCTAAAATCACCTTTTCACCACCTATAGTCTGATGGTTCCAAAGGATCATTTTCTTATAAGTTTAAGTCACCATTAAATCTTTGCATGTTATATCATAATACAATTCATAAACATCATAACATTTTCTCATTTATAGTCTTAAGCTAGAATAATATATATCAACTGTAATCATGCATATGGGAGATTCCCAGGAAAGAGAGGTGGGTCACAATGGACACGCTTAAATACCAAGTCTTTCCTTAGCCAGAACCTTTTCAAATTACACTTTTACAATGATACACTTTCTTCTAGCAACAAAGGTAAATTTTACATAATAAAGAACATTTCATGTATAAGCATTCTCATTATTTGCAACAAAGAACTATAACATGCAAGCCAGGAAATCATTCAATGATATCAAGTACTTAATAAGCATCCAATCCTTACACGGAATTATCAATTATAGAACTAATTAGTTACTAAACCAATTATGAATCATTCTCTTAACAATAAACCATAATTATCACAACTTCAATCATATCAAATCATTATCACACATTGATACTAAACTCGGATCGATTGGCGAATCATGAACCTCATGCAATTACATATAATCATATTTTAAGTGCATATAAAATACTAGTTCCCCGTAAAATCCTTGCAAAGCCTTAAAACTCATTTAGAAACTAGTTCTTTTGTCAAATTTGGGAGGATCTTCACAATTAAAATTCTCACTTAAGATAAAAGGAGTAAGTCTTGAGCTTTAGAGATTTAGGTGACATCTTAGAATTATAAACATGCTATGCAACCTTATTTTAATCTTATCTTTATAAGGTGATAGCTTGGAATTATAAACATGATATGCAATTCCATTTCTTTATCTTTAAGATTTAAGGTGATGACTTGAAAATTAAACATGATGCAAGAACTTGAAATATAAACATGATACAAGAAAGCTGGAGCGGTAGTCCGCACAAGACCGATAGAGGAGAAGAGAATATTAAGAAACCTGAGGCGGTAGTCCGCAGGACGATAGAGAGAGAAGAGAATTATTATTACATCTTTTTAAGCTCCAATCTCAAGACTTTTTAAAGAATAAATTCTTTAACTCCAATAATCATATTTCTTTGCTTGTGATACATGGGCAAGTCTTTAAGCTCTAGGATCTTTAGGTGATGGCATAAAATAAACATGTCATGCGTTGATTCTTTTAGCCATTATAAAATATAGTGAGAGCATAAATTAAATATGAGATGCAACCTCTTTATTATCTTGAAAGATTAAGTGATGACTTGAAACATAAACATGAAATACAAGCTTGGAATTTAAACATGAGAAATGCAAGTTCATTTATTCATTCTTGAAAATTTAGTGCTGACATAGAAGGTAAACATGGTTATGCAAAGCATAAACTTAATCATGGATGCAAATTCATTTTTTTTCTTTACTAGAGCTCCTTCAAGACTTTAAAAGAATTATAAATTCAACCCAATACATACCTTAACAAGAAATAAAACATAAAAGGAAAATACATCTTTCAAGTTCTAAACTAAAAATCTTTGTTTTAGCATCATAAAGCATTATTCTTTAAAGTTTTGCATCAAGTGGAATTTTCAAGCTTTAGAGGCCTAACTTGTGATGGATTTACAACCCACCCTCAAGGTCCTCATCATCAAGCCATCATCTTAGTTCCACCTAGGCCATATGGTTGAATTGGTTAAAGAAAAATTGAAAAGGAAAACCAAAATGAAAAGCTAAGGTAAGTTCATAATTTCATCATTTTGAGCTAAAAACACAACTCCTCAAAGCATAGAAATAAATTTAGAAACTACTCCCTACCTAATCTGAGTTGAAGAAGAGGAAGAGAACTTGGTTTTTTGAAGTGAAATGAAACAAAATCTCTTTGAAAAAATTGAAGAAAGAATTCAGCTAAAGAGGAGGAAGAAAGAAAGTTTTTGGTGCTCCTAAAAACTAGTTATGAACCAAGCATTCCAAGACCACTCAAGCAAGCCTATTTATAGAAGATTTTGAGGCTTCTAATTGGCCAAAATGATGAGGTAGTGGATGGAATTTGGAGGAGAAATAAGGGATGAAAAATCATTTTAGACAAAGTTGTATGAAATTAAGGAATTATGTCTCTTATGGTGACATTTTGGCATTTTGTTTTAGTGCAACTTTTGGCAATAATTCAGCTGCATAATGGCATCAATAATTTCATCCATTACAGCCCAAAGAAGTGAAATTTGTGTGTTCCATGCATTATTTAGGTGTAGGCAAGGTATTCATGTAATTTAGAGAATTTACGGTTAAGGGTTTAAGTGAATTAGTAAGCAATTTGGGTGTTTTTGAGCAATTTTGGGTTCTAATCAATCTAAATACATAATTTTGACTCTAGATTAATATTTAGAATTTAATAAGCTTTAATTTGAGCCTAATATTGCTTAGGTTTGGTATCTGAATCAAAAATCCCGAAATTCACAAAGCGCCCAAGCAGGGCAAAATCGTACTTTCACTTAAAAGCGCCGAGGCCACCCGAGCTTAAGCAATGGTTAATCATGGCTTAAAAACACATTTTAAAACATTTTAGTGAGGTTCGGGCTCAGTCGGCACGCACATCGGAGTTAAAACAGCTGTAGGGGCGTTTTGGTCATTTCACGCGTTGGAACTCAAAATTGATATCCTTCTGCTCTATTAACACACATAACACAAACAATCCCTTATTATCCTCAAAATATCCCCTTGAGAATAGGTGGGGCCTACGATCCTCATTTTCTGAGTAAAATAACTTCAGGGGCATTTTGGTCATTTTATACGTACAGAAATTCGGGATTTGCGACTCTCGCATGAATCGTTCCTAACCTCTCTTCTAATGTTATATTCCTTTATTGAGGATTGTTCGGCCTCAAATCTTATGTAATAATTACCTACAGTAATTCGGTAATTGAGTAATTTCTAATGACAGTAAAAATTACAGTAAAAATTGGGGCGTTACACCCTCTATCTTTTCCTTCTGTCACGTCTTTAGATAGCGACGTTTGTGGTTTTTATGGACGCCCCGACATGGTAGGTGCATCATGATCTGGACCACGGGTCATACCATTCTGTAGGTCGCTGTGTCGTTCGTGTATTCATGTTCGTTGGATGATCCTTCAATCACCCTGTACATACTCACCGATTCTTTCTTGCCTCACCATTCGACGATGATTTCGTGTTCGAGCACGCACGCCCTCAAAAGGAACGGATCTGCCGCACCCCACCGACAGCTTCTGCTATCTGGGACTACCTACAGTATGTGCCCCGCTCCCCCTCATCATTTTCCGAGATGGACCCTTCAGAGGACTCTGCCACTCAGGCACCTTCCGAGGGATCCTCCCCCACCGTATCGATGGACTTTGGGGAGGGTAGCGAGGCTTCTGTCACTCAGCCGATACGTAGAGGACGGGTGAGTATGATTCCCCGCCGTGGAGCTCATGCCCAGCCGATACAGCGTAAAGCTACCCCGGTGGAGATAGCCCAGTGATCGAATCGTCCTCCTTTCCGAGAGGCCCTTGATGAGAGGCAGCAGTCATGTTCTGGTACCCGAGCTCTAACTAGACCAGGATAGCCTCCTTTTGCCTTAAGGTTATCTATTTGTAGGCGCACTAGAGTAGGAGAATTTCTTTTTATGCCTTCTGTTGTACTTTCATTTCCCATGTATTTCCATTTCGATTGTATTCACTTTATGCTGTACTAAACTAAGTCCTGCCTTTCTTGGGTGGGCATAATATATATGCATTATGCAGTTTGTTTTATTATTCTGTGCATTTACATGTTTTATGATCGGATGTTCATGATGTGTTTATTTGGATTTGCGTTTTATTCCTTTCATGCTTCATCATTCGTCATGTTGCACGGCTTTCACTTTGCCTTTACATTTCAAAAAAAAAATTACCTGTATTTTCCACTAAATATTTTAAAGTAAACAGGAAACTATGACGTAATAGACTAATGATTAACCTGAATATATTCTAGAGTATTGGGTTAAAAATTAAGATGTTACAATCCTGACCTTGGATCAATCTTGGAAAATACCACCGCTCTTCTCAACTGGTCCATAAGATCATCAATCCTAGGCAAAGGGTACTTATTTTTCACCGTTACACGATTCAATTGCTTATAGTCTATGCATAACCTCATACTCCTGTTCTTCTTTTTAACAAACAAAATCGGGGCTCCCCAAGGTGAGGCACTAGGTCTTATGAAACTCTTCTCTAAAAGCTCCTCAAGCTGGGTTTTTAACTCGACTAACTCCAAGGGCAACATCCGATAAGGGGCTATAGAGATTGGTCCTGCTCTAGGAACCAACTCAATAGAGAACCTTATTTCTCTCTCGAGAGGGAACTCGGGTATCTTATTTGGGAACACCTTAGGATAGTCTCTTGCTACTGGTATGCTATCCAAGCTCTGCTCAAAATCTATGTCACTAGCAGCTAGGAGAACGTATCCCTTAGTCTTTTGCCCACTACAGTTGACCTCTACGGCATTAAGGTAAAGTTTTAGGATTTGACTAGTTTCGCTAAAGGGAGAAGGAAAAACAACAGTCTTAGTATTATAATCTAACATTACACGGTTGGCATGAAGCTAATCCATGCCAAAGACTACACCTATACCTTTCATGGGCAAGCAAATCAAATCTATGACAAAGGATCTATTTTCTGCAGTGAGATGACAGTTTAAACAACAAAACAGGTATTTACAGGATGATTTGTGGGGTAGCAACAATAAGATCAAAAGGAAGTTTGGAAACCTTTAAGTTTAGAGACTCGGCACTAGCATATGAAATGAAAGAATGTGTTGCACCAGAGTCATATAGTACAATTAAAGTTCTATGATTTATTTCGCATTTACCTACTATGTGGTCATTGGACTTTTCCGCGTTGTCTGCACTGAGGGTGAAGACCCTCCCTTGGTGTTGTGGCCTGGGGTTCTGGTTTGTTGGCCTCCCATTGGTGTATTTGTTGGCGTAGTGGCCAGGCTTTCCATATCTAAAGTAGATTCCCTGCCCAGCCATGCAGGGGCGATCATCGTGAACCCTCTCGCATCGAGGACATTCCACGGTCGGTGCGGGGTTTGGGAAAGCAGCGGGGGCTCCCTGAGGTGCCTTGTTCTTGGCCTCGCTGGACCCTCCTTGTTGATAGTTGTTCCAGGGGCTACCCGACCTTCCTTGTCGATTGTTGTTGTTGTTGTTTCTGGGGTTGTTGTGCTTGAATGGTGTTCTTTGATATGTTGTTGGTGATGTTGTGGCTTGAACTAGTTAGTGTGGTAGGGGTTGTAGTGATTTCATGATTGATTTTGGTATTGTGGTTTGAACCTTAGGGCTTGAGGTCCTAGCCCTTTGGCATGTTCCGCTTTTGCGGCGTGGAGCTTTCCTTGTCCCTCTTCCAGAATGCGGCACTTGTTGACTAGGGTGGGGAAATCCCTGATCTCCATATGTGCCACGGCATAGTTCAGCTCCGGTTTTAACCCAGCCTCGTACTTCACACACTTCCATATCTCATCGGGGTTCCCTTGGAACACCCGTGAGAACTTGATCAACTCTTTGAATCTTGCCATGTACTGGGCAATAGACATCCCTTCTTAGGTCAGCTGCATGAACTCAATGTCTCTTGTGTTTCTGACCGACTCAGGGAAGTATTTCTCATAGAAATAGGTCTTGAATAACTCCCAGTCTACAGCAGTACCGGAAGCTTCTAATAGCTTTCGCGTGTCGGTCTACCAGAACTCGGCGTTAGATTCCATTATATAGGCCGCGAACGAGACCTTTTGCTCCTCCAAGTAAGTGACCACCGAACAGATCTTTTCCATGCTCTTGATCCATTCATCCTCCTTGTTAGGGTCCATGGCTCCCCTGAAGGTTGGTGGGTTCACCTTGCGGAACTCACCGAACCAAGCTTGCTTCATCATCTCAGCCGTAGGCGGAGCACATCCAGCTTTTCCCTGCTGATTCATCCTCTTGAACATACATTCCATGTCCCTTGCGATGTCACGGCCGGCGGCAGCAGTTGCGTTGTCTTGGTTATCCTCAGTCGGGGTCCTAGGCTATCTCCTAGGAACCATTGCTTCCTAAACACATGAAACAATAAACACTGAGGTGATCAGGCTTAATATTCCATGTAACATGAGCTAATTACCATGGCACACTTAAGCAAACAGGGTCATGCATCTCTACCCTACAGCTTATCTCTACTATCCAAGTACTACGCATGACATAACTATCGCACCACGCTTAGAAAGCATAGTCAGTCCAATCCTCAGGCTCCATGAGAATCGAACTGCTCTGATACCAAAATGTAACATCCTAATTTTTAACCCAATACTCTTAGAACGTATTTAGGTTAATCATTAGTCTATTACTTTTTTAGTCTCATTCTTTAAACCTTTCATTAAAATACTTAGCGAAAAATACAAGTAAATTTTTTTTTTTGAATGTAAATGCAAAGTGAGAGCTGCACAACACGACGAAGGATGAGGCATAGAAATAAAGCACAAGATCAAATGAACATTTGTTAAGACATAAAGCATGTAATTGTACATCATGATAAAACTAACTGCATATATATTTATAATATGCCTATTCATAAAAGGCGGGACTTAGTTGGTACAACATAGCAATAAATACATCCGAAATGAAAATATAACAGAAAGGAAAAGACAACAAAAGCAAAAGAGGAAACTCCCCTACCCAGGTGCATCTAAAATGGATAACCTCAAAACAAAGAAGGTTTATCCTCATCTATGTGGTTTGTACACTATTTCTACCCACGGGCCTCTATTGCTGGGGTCCCACAAAGGGTGGGACATATCCAGTCCATGGTCGGAGCTCGGTGGGAACAGGCGTGCAAGAGAACTGCGAGTGACCTCTATGACATGAGTGCATAGATGGCCTCCGAGCCAATCTCGGCTGCATGACAGTCTCCTTGCTGCCCTCTCTCACCTGCGGCCGAGTGGGGGCTGAACTCTCACTATACATGTGGGTAGGCGGGTCCTTCGACGGGTCAGTCTCCGAGAAATATGTACGCAGCACGTAGTCAGGGTAGTCGCGCATTGCCAAAATGGCGGTGTGCATGCGGAGCACCCTTTCATTATGCGTACGGGCATGCCCAAAAACCCGGTCATCGTCGCCGTAGGGTGATGTCAGGGAGAAACAATGGGTATGTACAAGATGAGCGAAGGGTCATCTGACAAACATGAAAATGCGAACAACACATCGATCCTCAAAATGATATGATCCATGTGCTGGATCATAGTGCACCTCCTATGTCGGGGTATCCATGAAGACCACGAATGTCACCATCTGAAGATGTGACGGAAAGAATAGGTAGAGGGAGTGAGAATCTTACTAAAGAATCTCAATAGGGCAACCTCCTATTTAGGTGACATCATCTACGTCCTCAAGAACCTTAGGTTTCTTTGAAAAAGGTGAACATGCATATACTTCATTTATTAGGTTTCAAACTTAATTATCCAAGGTCTGTTTCTTTTAGGATGAATCTTAATGTTATGGATGCAGTATAATAAAGCATGAATGTATGAAGATGCAAAAAACAGAAATCAAATAAACATCCATAGAGAAATCAATATCGTGCAGGTGGCATAAAGTGGCATATTCCTCTCATGTAAAAACACTTCTCTTTCTGTAACTGTGTGACATTCAAAGCATCATAAAATCTTCTCTAGGTTATGAGTTCATACCTTAACTAGTCATCACTAGTTCTTACTTATCCTCTGATAAGCGTAATCACAATAATAATAATCATAACAAAATGCATCGCACTGGTATCAAGTACACAACAAATATTGTCCTCTTTGGGGCGTTACGTATTGCTGTCCCGCTCAAGGATTTGTTTCTGGGGCGTTACGTATTGTCGTCCCCCAGAACGCGTTCTTATAGTACTATGTCACATTCAAAAACTCATCTTTTTGAAAACTTTCTAAGTTCCTCAAATTTGTTAGAAATTCGGCAGCATAAAGATAGCGCACCGAATTTCTTCAAAATTTGCTTTATGCCACATTCATATATATACATAGTCATGAGCATCATAATCATCATAAATTTTTCATAAGACATCATAGCATGAGTATCAACACCTTGATCTTATATACTCTCATAAGAGCTCACATACTCAAGTTATTTTCATAATAAAAAATGCATTCACATGAAACACTAAAGCTTGTTATGCTCTTAAAACTATGGTGTCTTATACTTTGACCCTTACGGGGCTTAAACTCGAGATATAATTATTCTAACATTTGCTATTAACCTTTTATGCACCTATAGGCTCACAACTAATTATCTTCATTAATTTTATGCTTAGGAGCAAAACCAAACAACTCCATATAGATTGTCAAGTTCTAAATCTTGCAATTACGGGATTCTAAAAACTACGTTTTAGACCCTTTCTACGTTCCGTCTTCGCCTAAGGCGCTATAAATCAAATCTAAACCAATTATGGGGCATTCCTATGCCTATGAACTAATTATAAACCATGTTTACTGTATTACAAGGTTGCTGGACAGAAACAGAAAATTAATTAATCTAAGTGTTCTAGAATTGCACTTTTATGGTTTTCTAATTACTAGTTTCTCTATAGGTGCTAAAAATCAATCCTACCTCAAATGTTACCAAGTTTTTCATAATTAAAAAATCCTAAACTGAATGTTATCCCACTAAAATAGTTTTGGCAGTGGCTAAAAACAAATGGGTCAAAACTATGCTAAAACTCAACTTTACGATTTTTTTTGTAAGACTAGTTTCTTTCCTAACATACATAGAAAGGCTCCTACCTCAACATATATAACTTTTACTCATTCTAACATGCCAAAAAAATATCATACAGTAGCAAGCATACCAAGGTAGAACCGAAACATTAAAAGCCCAAGCATCATTCAAAAATCATGTCCTTAATACATACAAGTTACTAGTTTCTCTTGAAATCATTTTAAGACTTCTAAAACTCATTGAAACCCATTTTATTTTATAAGAGGAGACTAAAAATAACCATAGGGAAGTAGCTAATTCAAGGCATGTTTAGAAGAGGTTTAACTCATCAATCTTGTTGGTAATAATCTTATAAAACTTTTAAGGTCTAAAGAAAATCTTAGAACATAGATTGTTGGCTCTTGTGACTAGATGAAACTCACATCAAGTTCATCATCATCACATGGCCCAAATATGCATCCATGGGCATATTTCCATGACCAAACTTTAACTTGAGATAAAAAGGGCAAGTCTTTGAGCTTCTAGAGTCTTTAAGTGATGACAAAATGTAAATATGCTATACATCCCATTTTATTCTTCATTATAAAGTAAAGCGAGAACTTCAAAGTAAATATGAGATGCAAGAACTTGAAATATAAATATGAGGTACTAGAAATATAAATATGCAAGACTTGAAGATAAATATGCAAGACTTTGAAAATAAATATGCAAGACTTGAAAGTAAATATGCAAGTTCATTTTATCTTTTAGGATTTAAATGATGACTTGAAATATAAATATGCTAGACAAGGAAACGTAAACATGAATGAAAGTCCAATTCTTTATTTTAGTGCTCTAGGCTCAACAACAATCGACTTTAAGACCGAAATAGGCGAGCTTCGAGATTAATTATTAGGTGATATGAAAATGTAACTCTTGTTTTAATCTTTACGTTTTAGGCCAAAATAATAAATGTGCTAGGCAAGGAAAGTAAATATGAATGCAAGTTCATTTTATATTCTTCACTAGAGCTCTTGTAAGACTTTAAAGGAACTTAAACCTCAACCCAAACTTATCATAGCAAGATACAGCAAGCTTTAGAGTTCTTGTACTAAGGTTTTCAAAGAAACCATATGGTGTGAACTTCATCATCGAGCTTTAAGGAAATGGATTAAAAGAACAAATGATCTTAAAGAAAAGGAAAAGTGGCTGAAACCATGGGAAGAAAAGAATGAGACTTTAAAACTCTAAAGGCCAAGATCTTGATGATGTATTAACACCAACATCATGTGTCCTCATCATTGAGTTCATAAATTCATTTTAGGACATCATCAAAGTTAAGTTTCTCAAGAATAAGAAAGGAGGAAATCAAAAACATCTTTTACTCAAGAACCAAGATCAAGTTTTAGAGGTTATACAAGTGATGAATATCATCATGGATTCCTCATCATCAAGCTCTCATTTCCAAGTTCCCAAAGGCTCTTGGCCGAAAATCAAAGTGGAAGAGAAGAAGTTCTAAAAAGTTTCAAGAGAAATCATACAATACAAACCTAAATAAGGTTAATGAATAAAACACTTAGAACAAAATCCCTACCAAGTGACTTGAGGTTGAGATTAGTGAAGAAGATGAAGAAGTTGAAGAAGATGAACTCTTGAACTTGAGAGAAAAAGAAAAGCTCAAAGTGCTCTTGAAAACTCAAACTTAGCAAATGAACTAAAAGTGCTTCAAGTTCATCCAAGCATGCTATTTATAGAGAAATGAAACAAATGAGAGGTGTAATGGAGCGAGGACGAATTCGGCTAGCCCATGTGTTCCATGAGGTGAGATGTTGTGTTGTTGAAGCATGGTGAGATATGGTTCAAGATATGGTGAGGCATGGCTTGAAGTATAGTGTGGTATGGCTTGAGGTATGGTTCTTTGAGTGTTTAAAATTTCAAACATGTGATGGAAATGGTGAGAAAGAGTGGTCGAATTGCATCAGCCAAGGGGGAGGAAAACTCTCTTTTTAATTGTGGTTTAGAGTTGTGTTTAGATGTGTCTTTGATTATGCTTAAGTTTAGGAATTTGTGAGAAAGTGTTTAGGTGACTAAGGATGTAATTAAGGATTTCAAGACAAGGTTAGGGAGTGATCTTGCTTCATTAGTGAGATAAAAACTCATTTAAGTGTATAAACAATTCTAGACACAATTCCTTAATTTAAGGAATTAGAGAGAGAAAACACTATTTAAGATTCCAAGACTAGGAATCTTGAGTTTTAAAAAGAGATTTAGGTTTAATCTGAGCAATTTTAAGTTCTAATTAATTTTAATAACTTATTTTGACTCTAGATTAATTATGAAAAATAAGTAATATTCGATTAGAGCCTAATATCATTTAGGTTTGCTTAATTACATCATTAACCTCAAACGGCGCTATTCCAGGGGCAAAATTATAATTTTACACAAAAACTGGCCGGGACCATCGGGACTTAAACAGATACTTTTAAACACATGAAAAAATCATTTTAAACCTTCGGGGAAAGTTTCGGGCTCGAATGACACTTTTATCTGCATAAAAATGCTATAGAGGTATTTTGGTCATTTTGAACCGAAACTGCAGAAAACAAGATTTTCATTTCCGAAACCACTCAAGGACTATCTAATCCCCTTCAAATATTGAGTTGACCCTTTGAGGATTGCTAGGCCAGCTATCCTCGAATTCTGGTTAGAAAATGACCTTAGGGCATTTTGGTCATTTTTCTCTCATACAGAAAATCGGGGCATTACATTACTACTCTCCTTAAAAAGAATTTTTCCATCGAAATTCGTTTCCTTAAAAAAGCTCTAGATAGTTGATCCTCATCTCCGACTCTAGCTCCCATGTGAATTCTTTGAACTTGTCCCGTCCCTATGCTATTTTCATCAAAGGTACAGACTTGTTTCTCAATTGCTTGACTCCGCGATCCACGATCCTTGTAGGCAGCGGATTGAAAGTCAGATCTTCCCTTAACTGTACATGCTCTGATTCTAAGACATGGCTAGGGTCGGACTCATACTTCCTCAACTGAGAGACGTGAAAGACGTAATGAAGATTGGAGAGGTTGGGGGTAAGGCTATTTTGTAAGCTACCGACCCTACTCTTTGAAGAATTTCAAAGGGACCAAGGAATCAGGGGCTCAACTTTTTGACTTTCATAGCTCTTCCTATGCCTATAGTGGGGGTGATCCTAAGGAATACATGTTCTCTGTAATACCCTAAAAATTATCTAAAAATTAATTTGAGCTTTATCAATCATAATTTCAAAAATTTGATAGTTTGAACAATAATAAGGACGATCCAACGGATTTGTAAAAAAAAAATGTGAATAGTATTTTGTGGGCCCCGTAAGCCCGTCGGGATAGCCGAAACCCTAGAATTGGGACCTGGAGATGCCCAAAATTAAGAAATTATAAGATTATGGTTAGAAATAGGTAGAAATAAAGATTTTATACCCGAAATTATTTTTTGGGCAATGTTTGATTTCTCGGGTACACTGTTTTACCCGTTCGGTAAAATTTCGATATGCGATTTTTAACACTGAAAGCTAGTTAAACTCTGCAAAATTATGAAGTCTATCCCTTTGAATGCCAAATGAATGGCTAAGATTTTATCTTGGATGAAAGATCAAATCTTAGCCATTGATATTAAGCTCCTTTAATGAAAAGCAATTATGCTTTATGATTAACCAATCACATTATTTCTTACGAGATATATATGACCAAATTCTTCTCCAAGAAGCCATTTCATCCTCGGCTAGCATCTAGAGCAGCAGAAAACTCCAATTTTGCTTCTTCAAAGACAAGAAAACTTGATTTCAAATGCCAAAAACACTAGCCTAGAGTTCATAAAACCACAAAGTTCCTTCACAAAACTTGTTCTACACCTCAAACCCTACAAATCTAACCGATTGAAATCTCAAATCCTCACCTTAATACCTCACTTCCCCACTACCTAAGGAGGGTTTAGGACTGAAATTGGTGTCTTGAAGTGAAGGGAGATCACTTAGAACATCCTTTGAAGTATCAAGCTCAAAAGCTTTCAAAGTAGGGTTTTCTTTGGCCTTTTTCTTTCAAACTTTTTCTAAACAATTCTTATTAGTTTCAGCTCAAAATTTCTAGTTAATTTGGTTGATATTATGCTGATATTGATGTGTTAATTTTGGTGGAGTGTTTGGGGTTGTGGAAAAATCATTTTTATCAAAAGAGATTTTGAGTTGGTTTGCTGGATTTTCGGTTTTCTTACAAGTAGTGTACCACCAGGAATTTTCTAGGCTTGTTGTGTGCATTTTCGTGATCTGAAAAAACTATATGTTGGATGTAACATCTTGAGCTAGTCCCATGAATTTTCTTGGGTTTTTATTTTGAGTCAAACTGCCTTAGAAAAATCAAGCACTGAAATTAAGCATATGCTGCCTGAAATGTTGAATCTGAAGCTGTGAACTTGTGAAATTTTATTAACCTAGTAAATGATCGAATTATGAGCTGAAATTTTTACAGGATATTAGAGACATATTGACGTTTTACTAGGATTTTTATTTAGAATTCTCTGGGTTCAATTGCTAGGGTCAAAAATTATGAATTTTGGTTCTTGAGCTGAGGTTGGATGGTTTCTGACCACTAAACTTTTAGAATTTTGTTAATATAGTTAGAGAACTCTAATTACCCTGAAATTTTTACAGGACCTTGGTGACACATTGAGGTGTCATTGATAATTTTTATAGTCTCTAAAATGATTGTTTTGTGTGCAAATAAATTTGTGCCACAATAGTGTGAAATCTACCATTGTGCTGAAAATAATTTGATGCTTTGAATTGATGAAATGATGGCATTTTGTACTAGTATGACATGAGTACCTGAATATGAGTCTGAGTAATTGAGCATGTGAACTTATTGATGAGGTTAGGTACACATAGATATGAATGATTATTACAATTGTGTATATGCGAAAGAAAAGCATAAGATTATGTTTCTTGGACTGGAGAAAGTAAATCCAGTTTGTTAGGGAAAGTAAACCTAACTACCAAGAAAAGCATAAGATTTATAATCCTTGGGCTGGAGAAAGTAAATCCAGTCTGTCAGGGAAAGTAAACCTGACTACCCTTGAATTGAGTCAGGGAAAGTAAACCTGGCTAGGAATAGGTCTGTGTGAGAATTGGAGAAAGTAAATCCAATGATCATGTATAGGAATGAGCTCAGTCCTGAAAAGCAGTCTATTACCCACTATTGCCACACTGGGGACGGTGGTACGTAATGCCCAGATGTGACAAGATTAGTCAAGGGCCAAGACAAGTTTAAGAAGTAAATTTTTTAAGGAATCTTTTATCTTATATGCCGAGTGAAGAAGTTTAGTATTGATATTGAGACCAATATATTTAAGTGGAAAGTTAGTAATGTATGATGTTGAGTAGTGTGGTATATGTACATTAAGTGATTGAATGTTAAAAGAAACCCACTTCGGAAAGGTGATTTTATAACTTTAAAATGAACCTTTGATATATATATATATATTGCATGCCCACTTTTTCTTGATAAACCGAAGTGGCTGGGGCAATGACGATGACATTATGATTGTGTATTTGGGGGAGTTACCTTACTGAGAATTGTATAATTCTCACCCCTATGTTTTTGTGTTCCCGTGTCGTCTCCAGGTTGATGCAGAAAATCGAAAAACTGCTATGCAACAGAACTTGGAAGTACAATAGGGTGGTAGTTAATACTTTTGTTATGTTGTATTTAGTGGAATGGATATGTATGTAAATAGGTTAGAGGACAAGGTGTGTTAAGGCTCATCAAAGAGCTTTCTTAATGTACTGAACTTTGTATTAAATGGATATTTTGGTTTCATTGCTATATATTTCAGTAGAATTATGACTAAGTTATCTCGTGAATCAATCCAAATGGCTATAGATATTTAAGAAAGGTCCGCTAATTTATAAGTACTCTCGAGTAGGATGTCATGACTTAGGGATGATGCTATACTCGGAAGGGTGTTACATTTTCCCTCATTAAATTCTAACAGCTTGCGTCGCTTATCCGCATAGCTCTTTTGTCTACTTTGAGTCATAAGCATCCTATCCTGGATCCTCTTGATATGTTCCGTGGTTTCCCTCATTACATCGGGTCCTAGCATGCTCTGCTCTCCAGATTCATACCAACACAAAGGGGATTAAGACTTCCATCCATGTAAGGCTTCGTAGGGTGCCATGCCGATGCTTGCATGATAACTGTTGTTATACGTAAATTCGATCAGCGGCAGATCCTTATCCCAGCTTTCCCTTTGGTCTAAAACACATGCTCTCAATATACCTTCTAGGGCTTGGATCATTCTTTCTGATTGCCCGTCTGTCTGTGGGTGGTAAGTTGTGCTTAAGCATAACTTTGAACCGAATGCCTTTTGAAAGGCTCCCCAAAAACGTGATGTAACACCCTAATATTCGACCCAATACTACTAGTACGTACTTAGGCCAAATATTAGTCATTACTTACTGTCATGGTTCTTTTTACTTGGAAAAATAACTTAACGAAAATATGAGCCAATTTTTTTTTTCAAAACATTACTTAAAATAGAAGCCGCGCGTATCTTACCGGGTCGGTATCATAAAGTGCAGAAATATAAACATAGAAGTGGCTCCAAATCATAGCATCATCACAACTGAAATACTTCATATATAATATGCCTACCCTAGAGGGCAGGACTCTTCAAGTACATAATAAACATGAATACAGCGGAAATACAAAATACATGGAAATGAACTAGAAAGAAACGTCCCTACCCACGTGCAACCTAAGGTGGATAACCTCAACACAAAAGAGGTTTCATCCATACTACGTGTCGTGCGTGCACTAAGGACTACCCTCCAATCTATACACCAGAATCACGGGTACGGGGGAACGTAGCCAATCCACGGGCGAAGCTCGGTGGGTGCAGGCATGCCCTGTGACTGAACGTGTCGTCCACGTCGGGGTCATGGTCCGGGCACCGAAGCCCTCCGATGCTGAGTGACTGTCTCCTCACTGCCCATCGGTCGCCGAGACGGAGTGGGGGCAGAGTCCTCATGGTCCATGGGGGAATCCTCTAAAGGGTCCTCCTCCGAGTGCTGCGATAGTGGCACGTATTCCGGTATGTCAGCTGAACCAGCAGAGTAGGTCCGTAGGTTCCTCTCATGTCGTGCCCGTGCACGCTCAAAAATCGTGGGGTCACCATAGGGGGATGTCGGGGAGAAGCGATAACTATATACGGGGTGTGCAAACGGCCATCCCAAAAACATGAAGATGCGTACAGTACATCGGCCCTCAAAATGGAATGACCCGTGCTCCGGGTCATGGTGGACCTCCCACCAGGGTGTATCAACGAACAGCACGAACGTCGCCATCTCGCTCTGAAGACGTAATGGAAAGAAAGAGATAGGAGGAGTGAGATTCTTACTAAAGAAACTCAGTAGGGTTCTCCTCCTATCGTAGGTGTCATCATCTACGTCTCCAGGAATCTCGGGTTATTTATAAAACCATGGACATATATTGGTTCAATTATGAGTTTTCTAAAGTCTCAATTTCTGAGATCCGTTCCTTTTAACATATCACCTGCATTTACATAAATCATGGGAAATAAATTGTGGGACTTCAATCATATAATTTGAACGGAAATCATATAACTTGGATCATAGGACATAAATCATATAACTTGGATCATAGAACATAAATCATATAACTTGGTACTTGGCACATGGTGACTTATCTTAGTTACTTAGGTGACATTAAAACTTTTACTTAAATCAGCCGCCCTAATATTTCTCCCTTTTGAGAAATCTCTAGGCTATGAGCTCATACCACACTAGTCGTCACTAGTATCTAGACTTTTATCCCTTGGGATAAGTCAACTTCCCGACTTTAAGTACGGGTTTAGGGAGCTAGAATCACATTGTCCCCACCCTTAGTTTGGTGGTTTCAAAGGATTACATTCTCATATTTTAAGTCACCCTAAGTTTAACATGTTACTTTAAGATGCCACATAATTAATGCATAACACATAATTACCACTTCGGCATCTCTAAGGTTCTTTTAAAGAAGCAATAACATGAGATTACAAACCATCACATAAGGGTAATAGTTCACATGGCACCACATACGTCATGAGCTAACACATTAATTCATCATTAAATGAGAGGCACATAATCATCCCTTAAGGTAGAAATCCCTAAATCGGGTAACCTCAAACTATCCCATTATTTTCTTGTATGTTTATGGGATTGATTAACCTCATTACCATAATCCATTAAGTTCTGAATCCTAATTAATTATGTTTGGACAGCTTTAGGTAGTTGATCAATTTTGATGAATTATGTGTCCTAGAAAATGCGTTTTAAGCCCTTTCTCACTTCCGAATTTTTCTATGGTACATTAGTTAATACCTAAACCAATTATGAGTCACTCTCACTCATCTAAGCATCATATTATGTGATTCCAACTACTTTAACAATGCTGGACAGAACCTTAATTTTTCTGTTTTTAAGTAGCACTAGAATCCACACATTAAGCAAACAAAGTTACAAATGATGCTTTGGAATGCCTAGAAAAATTATCACATACTTGGTAAGGTATTCAAGCATATTTAGACCACCCAAAACAGATTTTAAGGTGCTGGAATTTTAACAAGGCAGAACCGAAAACTTGAGGCATGAAAACATGGGAAAACTTCACTTTCAAACATATGACTCACTAGTTTCTCTTGGAACCTTTTTGGGACTTCAAGACTACATAAAATCAAAGTTTATTTTGCCAAAACCCATCATAAAACACCAAGGGCAATAGCTATTTGAACTTGCCCTTGACAAAGAATCTAAACTTGAAATCACATTTAAAGCTTTTGCTAAGTTCATCTACTCTTACGAAAAATTCTAAGACATACACTTATAGGCCTTTGTAACTAAATGAACTCATTTTTGAGTCATTCCTATACACATGGCCGAATGCATTTTCAAGGAATATCTCCTTGATAAATCTTTTCTCAAGATAAAATGGACAAGTCTTTGAGCTCTAGTATTTTAGGTGATGAGATAAAATAAACGTGCTATGCATTTCATTTTAGGGTCCTTTAGAAAGTAAAGTGATAGCTCAAAGTAAATATGATGTGCATATTCATTTTTATTCTTGGAGTTTAGTGAGGACTTGAAACATAAAATGAGATGCAAAGCTCGAAAGATAAACGTGCATTATGCAAGTTCATTCATTATCTTGGGTCTTAGTGAGAGCATAGAAAATAAACGTGCTATGCAAAGCATAAAATAAATATGAATGCAAGTTTCTTTTACATCTTAACTAGAGCTCTTAAAAGACTTTAAAAAGGAACTAAGTCCAACCCAAAACTCATTCTCACAAGAAAAGACACACTAATAACACCAAGATATATAAAAAGAGAAGTTATATCCTCAAAGACCATGAGGTGGCTAAATCCTTATCATGAAGAAACAAACCATTTTTGGACTCTAGGGACCAAGATCTTGATGATTCAAACACCAACATCTCAAGTCCTCATCATTGAGTATTTTACTATACTTTAAACTTCCATCAAAACCAAACTCATGGTAAACATAAAGGAATAAAACCGAAATCATACTTGGTCTAGGAACCAAGTTCAAGCTCTAGAGTTTTGTTCATGTGACATACATCAACATGAAGCCCTCATCATCAAGCTACCATTTTTTTCAAGTCCTAAAGGCCTTCATGGCCGAAACCTCAAAGAAAAGAGATGGAGTTTTCAAAGGTTCAAGAGAAACACAACTATTTCTTGAGTAAAACTTGGAAATAATAAACTTTTCTTAAGAAAACTCAAGCTTTAGAGGTTGTTCATGTGACAAACATCAACATGAAGCCCTCATCACCAAGCTATCTTTTTTCCAAGTACCTTAGGCCTTTATGGCCAAAACATCAAGGAAACAAAAGTTCCAAAAAGGTTTCATGAAAAACATAACCTTGTCTTAACCAAAACTTGAAAAAGATAAAACTTTTCTTAAACAAGATTCAAGCTTTAGAGGTCTCATGTTAGAATGAACACATGGTCATCTCAAGAGAGCACTCATCATCAAGCTCTCCTCATCTTGGCCTTGAGGCCGAAAAAGAAAGAAAAAGGAGAAAGGATGGAACTTTTTCCGAAGAAAGGTTCAAGCTTTAGAGGCATCACTTTAAGATGAACTCATGGTTTCATCTTGGAGAGCACTCATCATCAAGCTCTCATTACCTTGGCCTTGAGGCCGAAAATGAAAGAAAAAGAGAAGGAGAAAATCGAAATGAAACTTGTGAGAAAACTCACCACAACACAACATTCAAGCAAGATCAAGCATTAGGCATTAAGATAAAAAAAAGAAAGGCATTATTTGAAAAGCTCCCTACCTAGTGTTTAAGGTTGAGAGGAAATGAAGAAGATGAAGAAGTTGGAGAGGATGAACTCTTGAACTTGAGAGAGAAAGAAAACCTCAAAATGCTCTAAACTCTAAGCTTTAGTAAAATGAACAAAAGGTGCTTCAAGTTCCCTAAGCTACCTATTTATAGAGAAGTAAAATGAATTGAAATAATGGTGGCCTTTTTTTAAGGGGAAAAACTCGGCCATTTTACAGCCACAAGAGGGAAGAAATATCTTTGTTCAAGGCATGGTGTTAGTCATTCAAAGCATGGTGAAAAGTCTAGCTATGCATGTCCTAAAGTATGGCTAAAAATGTAGCTTATTTCCAAACCTTTTAAATGAATAAAATCATAAAATTTTGGGCTGTAAAGGAGTGGAAAAACTGTGCATTCCATGTCCAAAAAAAAGAAAATATTTTTTAGGCTTGAATTTCCAAAGCATAGGTAAGGTGGTGTAAGACATGGTGTCTTGAACAAGTTTGATTGAAAGCTTGAATGACCACAAAAACAATTCATTCTTTTTGAATTTGAATGACATAAATATTTTTAATTTAGAAATGAATTGAAAACCTTAATTGACTATATAATTTATTTTTTAAATCTTTGAATGACATTTTTCTTGAAAGTTGGACATTGATTGAAAGAGTACAAGACATGTGTCATAGGGTAGCTTGACAACTTAGACTAACTTTTATTTGACTTCTAGGGGGAGGGTGGCACCACTTGGGCAGCCTTGGAGAGGAAAAATATATCCTCAAATCGTGTTCTAGAAGTGTGCTTTGGTGTGACATAGATTATTAGGCTTA
Organism: Dalbergia cochinchinensis; assembly: GCA_031216125.1. Taxonomy (NCBI): domain Eukaryota; kingdom Viridiplantae; phylum Streptophyta; class Magnoliopsida; order Fabales; family Fabaceae; genus Dalbergia; species Dalbergia cochinchinensis. The sequence goes on from CM062371.1 coordinate 32,106,311, forward strand.
GGATTAATGGTTGTTAAGTAGGTACTTTAATTAAACTAATTAGTTAATTGAAGCTATAATCCCCTAGGTTAGAAGTGGTCTTGTAGGTTTAATGGAGTCAATACCTCTATGACTAGTGATGTGGGTGTGACAACCTTTCTTGGAAAAGGGAGCGTGAATAGTGAAAATACTATTCATAGATACTTTTTTTCTTTAAAGAAAGAGACTAGAATTAAGTTTGAATTTCCCTAAGCAATTCTAGGTTCCAAAATTTTAAATAATGATTTTGGCTCCAGATTAATTACGAAAATTAATTAACCTTTAATTAGAGCCTATTATTGCTTAGGTTTAGAGTTAAATAACTCATTAAGATTAAAATGCAATTATACAAGGGCAAAATCATAATTTTCACCAAAAGTTGCCCGGAACCTCCGGGACTTAAACAAACATAGTTCATGCCTTAAAACCATTGTTTTAAACCTCGGGACAACGTCCGGGTCAAAACGAAACTTTAAAACTGTCTTAAATCTGTTATAGGGGTATTTTGGTCATTTATGCGCAGAAATCTTAGAAATGAGGTTTTTCTGCTCCGTTGGACATTCACAATCATACAATCCCCTTCATATAACATATGAACCCTATGAGGATGGTCAAAGCCGGCCGTCCTCGTGTTTTGGGTAAAAATGACCTCAGGGGCATTTTGGTCATTTTGAAAGTTTAGTGAAAATCGGGGCGTTACACGTGACGTAAACCGCGGATCTCTATCCGAGATTATCATCGATGGTACACCATGTAACCTTATGATCTATTGGATGTACAGTTGCACCAAACTATCCAAAGAGTATGTCACTCTAATAGGTAGGAAATGAACCAACTTGGTTAGTCGATCCACTATCACCCATATAGCATCATGGCTAGCTTGGGTCTTAGGCAATCCCATCACAAAATTCATAGATATACACTCCCACTTCCACTTGGGGATTGACAGGGGTTGCAACAAACCTGAAGGCTTTTGGTGCTCGATCTTCGCCTTTTGACATACCAAGCACTTACTAACACAGGTGACCACATCCTTTTTCAATCCGGGCCACCAAAACATCTTTAAATCCTGATACATCTTGGTAGCAATAGGATGGATGGTGAAATGGCTTTTGTGGGCCTCCTCCAAGATTTTCTCTCGAAGGTCACCATCTTGTGGCATGCAGATTCTACCTTCAAACCTCTATATCTCATCAAAACCCCGTTCAAAACCTTTGAACTTTCCTGCCCTAACTGCATCTATGGTTTCCCTAAACTCCTTATTTTTCTGTTGTGCTAGCATGACTCTCTGTTTAAATCCACTCGTCACGGTAAGATAACACATCTTCATGCCTTTGTTGGTTACAGACATCCCTAGATTCATATCTCTAAACTTCTTTATCAGCTCAATTTCTTTGACCATCATATGAGATAGGTGCAACGACTTCCGGCTCAAAGCGTCGGCGACTACATTAGCCTTGTTGGGGTGGTAACTTAAGCCGAAATCGTAGTCCTTTAGAAACTTTATCCACTTCCTCTGCCTCATGTTTAGCTCCTTTGATCAAAGAGGTACTTGAGACTTTTGTGATCGAAGAAAACTTCAAACCTTACACCATATAAATAGTGCCTCTACATCTTCAAGGTGAACACTATGGCTGCTAACTCCAAGTCATGGGCGGAGTAGTTTGTAACACCCTACAAATTATTTAAAAATTAATTTGGGCTTTACTAGTCATAATTTAAAAAATCTGACAGTTTTAGTAATGATGAGGACGATCCAAGGGATTTGTACAAAAAAAAATGTGAATAGTAACCTGCGAGCCCTACTGGTCCGTCGGGACAGCTGAAACCCTAGAATTGGACCCCAGAGATGTCCAAAATTGAGAAATTATAAGATTATGGTTAGAAATAAGTAGAAATAAAGGTTTTATACCCGAAATTAATTTTCGGGCAATGTCTTATTACCCGGGTACACTGTTTTACCCATTCTGTAAAATTTCGGTGTGCGATTTTTAACACTGAAAGATAGTTAAATCTTTATAAAAGGATAACGTTTATCCTTTAGAGCCAAGTGTAAGCCTAGAATTTAATCTTGGATTACAAGATCAAATCCTAGCCATTCATCTTGTTTTCTTTTAAAAAGAATACACACTTCATATTAAACAATTGTTATAACCTAATTTAATATCATTAAAAGCCATAAAACTTACCTTTGAAGCTTGCAATTCTCGGCCATTTCAAAGAGCAAACAACCACCATTGTTATCTTCTTCATAATCTCAAGTTTTAATTTCAAATCACCAAAACATTTGCCCAAAGTTCCTAAAACCACAAACTCTCTTCACAAAACTTGTTCTACACATCAAAACCTACAATTCTAACCGATTAAAATCTCGATTCTCCATCAATCCTCACCTTGACATATCACTTCCTCACTACCTAAGGAAGGTTTGGGGCTTGAATTGGTGGCCTTGAAGTGAAGAGAAATCAATTGAAATACCTTTGGAGTGTAAAGCTTTAAAGTCTTCAAAGTAGGGTTTGTTGTCTTGTTTAATAAAATTCTATTTCTTGCAGATTTTGATGGTTTAAAATTGATGTTTTCTAGTTCTATTCTTTGATTACACATATATATAGATGTATTTGCTTTGGTGGATTGGTATGTTGTTGTGGAAAAATCATTTTTGCTAAAGAGAAGCTGAAATATGCATGCTGGATTTTCGGTTCTGTTCTAGGCAGCAGATAATAACTAATTTTCTGGTGAATTGTGGGTACTTTTATGACCTATAAAAATTATATATTGAAGCTAACATGTTAATCTAGTTCCATGAATTTTCTTGAGCTTTAATTTTGACTTATACTACCTCAAAAAAATCTGAGACTGAACTGGTACCTATGCTGCCCGAACTCTTGGAACTGAAGCTATGAATTTTTCTAATTTTGATATCATAGAAAATGATGAATTATCCATTGAAATTTTTACAGGATATTAGAGACACCTTGAGGTTTTACTAGGCTTTTTATTTCAAATTTTCTAGGTTCATTTGCTATGGTTAAAAATTCTGCATTTCCGGTTCTAAGCTGAGAATAAGTGGTCTCTGACCACTAAAATTGTTGAATTTTGTTATCATATTTACAGAACTCTGTTTACTCTGAAATTTTCAGAGAACTTTGGGGACATATTGAAGTGTCCTTGAGAATTTTTATAGCCTTGGATTTGATGGTTTGAAATGCACAATAATTTGTGTTATGGATATGTATGAGCTATAAAAATTATATGTTGAAGGTAACATCCTAGGATAGTTCCGTGAATTTTTTTGAGCTCTAGTTTTGATTCCTAATGCCTTGAGAAATTCAAGAACCGAAGTGGTAACTATGCTGCTTGAAATGTTGAATCTGAAGCTGTGAACTTGTGAAATTTTATTAACCCAGCAAATGATTGAATTATTAGCTGAAATTTTCACAAGATGTTGAGGACATATTGAGGTCCAACTCTAATTTTTGGTACAAAGTTCTGGGTTCATTTGATAGGGTAGAAAAATTGAGACTTCTGGCTATTGGCTAAGAGTGTGTAGTTTCTGACTACTAAATTTGTAGAATTTTGTTAATATAGTTAGAGAACTCTAATTACCTTGAAATTTTTACAGGATCTTGATGACACATTGAGGTGTCCTTGATAATTTTTATAGCCTTTGAGAGGACTGTTTTATGTGGAAATAAATTTGTGCCACAATAGTGTGAAATCTGCCATTGTGCTGAAAATAAAATGATGCTATGAATTGATGAAATAATGGCATTTTATACTAGTGTGACACGAGTACTTGAATATAAGTATGAATAATTGAGCATGTGAACTTATTGATGAGGTTAGGCACACATAGATATGAATACTCCTTATAATTGTATGCATGTGAGAGAAAAGCATGAGATTACATTTCTTGGAATGGAGAAAGTAAATCCAGTTTGTTAGGGAAAGTAAACCTAACTACCAAGAAGAGCATGAGATTTATAATCCTTGGGCTGGAGAAAGTAAATCCGGTCTATCAGGGAAAGTAAACCTGGCTAGGAATAGGTCTGTGTGAGAATTGGAGAAAGTAAATCCAATGATCATGTATAGGAATGAGCTCAATCCTAAAAAGCAGTCTATTACCCATTATTGCCACACTGGGGATGGCGGTACGTAACGCCCAGATATGACAACATTAGTCAAGGGACAAGGCAAGTTTAAGAAGTAAATTTTCTAAGGAATCTTTTGTCTTATATGTCGAGTGAAGAAGTTTAGTATTGATGTTGAGACCAATATATTTAAGTGGAAAGTTAGTAGTGTATGATGTTGAGTAGTATGGTATATGTACATTAAGTGATTGAATGTTAAAAGAAACCCACTTCGGAAAGGTGATTTTACAACTTTAAAATGAACATTTGATATATATATTGCATGCTCACGTTTTCTTAATAAACCGAAGTGGCTGGGGCGATGACGATGACATTATAATTGTGTATTTGGGGGAGTTACCCTACTGAGCATTGTACAATTCTCACCCCTATCTTTTTGTGCTCCCATGTCGTCTCTAGGTTAATGCAGAAAATCGAGAAATTGCTATGCAACAGAACTCAGAAGTACAATAGGGTAGTAGTTAATACTTTTGTTATGTTGTATTTAGTGGAATGGATATGTATGTAAATAGGTTAGAGGACAAAGGTGCGTTAAAGCTCATCAAAGAGGTTTCTTAATGTACTGAACTTTGTATTAAATGAATATTTTGGTTTCATTGCTATATATTTCAGTAGAATTATGACTAAGTTATCTCGCGAATCAATCCAAATGGCTATAGATATTTAAGAATGGTTCGCTCATTTATAAGTAACAACTCTCGAGTATGATGTCATGACTTAAGGATGATGCTATACTTGGGAGGATGTTACATAGTGTGGTGGAAAAATCATATTTTGATAAAGGATTATTGGATTAACTTGCTGGAAATTTGGTTTTCTTATAGGTAGTGAATGATCATGAATTTTTTGACCTAGTTAGAAGCTTTAGATTGAGCTGAAAATTTTATATGATGTAGCTAACATTAAGCCATCTTTAGTAAAAATTTTGCAATATTCTGGGTAATTTTACTGTGTTTTAAAAATCAAGAACCAAGATTATACCTATGCTGCCTGAAATGTTGGAATAGAAGCTGTAAGTTTTGGTAATTTTGTTACCATAGCAAATGATTGAATTATCACTTGAAATTTTTTACAAGGTGTTAAGGACATATTGAAGTCTAACTGTGAATTTTTGTACGATTTGATATGATCATTTGATAGGGTAATAAAATTGGGAACTATGGTTGTTGGCTGTAAATACGGGGTTTCTGACCTCTGAATTTGTCTAATTTTCTTAACATAGTTAGAGAACTCTTTTAGCCTTGTGGACACATTTAAGTGTCTTAAATAATTTTTATACTCTTGGATTTGATGGTTTGAGATGCAGAATAAATTGTTCTACGAATATGTGAAATCTGCCATTATATTGAAAATGAATTGATGCTTTGAATTGATGAAATAATGATATCTTATACTAGTATGACATAAGCACACGAATATGAATATGAATAATTGAGCATATGAACTTATTGATGAGGTTAGGCACATATAGATATGAATACTTATTACAATTGTTCATATGCGAAGGCAAAGCATAAGATTATGTTTCTTGGGCTGGACAAAGTAAATCCAGTTTGTTAGGGAAAGTAAACTTGACTACCAAGAAGAGCGTAAGATTTATAATTCTTGGGCTAGAGAAAGTAAATTCGGTCTGTTGGAGAAAATAAACCTGACTACCCTTGAATTGAGTTGGGGAAAGTAAACCTGGCTAAGAATACGTCTGTGTGAGAATTAGAGAAAGTAAATCCAATGATCATGTATAGGAATGGCGGTATGTAATGCCCAGACATGGTAAGATTAGTCGAGGGCCAAGACAAGTTGAAGTAGTAAGTTTTCTAAGTAATCCTTTGTCTTATATGCCAAGTGAAGAAGTTTAGTATCAATATTGAGACCAATATGTTTAAGTGGAAAGTTAGCAGTATATGACGTTGAGTTGTATGGTATGTATATATTAAGTGACTAAATATTAAAAGTAACTCACTTCGGAAGTATGATTTGGAACTTTAAAAATAAATCGTTATTATGTAATGCATGACCACTTTTTTCTTAATAAATCGAAGTGGCTAGGGGGATGATAATGACATTATGATTATGTATTTGGGAGTTACCCTACTGGGAATTGTATAATTCTCACCCCTATGTTTTTGTGTTCCGTGTTGTCTCCAGGTTGATGCAAAGAACCAGAGGCTACTATGCAAAAGAACTCGGAAGTGCAACAGTGTAGTAGTTAATGCTTTTATTATGTTGTATTTAGTGGAATGGATATGTATGTAAATATATTAGAGGATAAAGGTGTGTTAAAACTCATAGAATAGCTTCCCTTATATACTTAACTTTGTATCAAACAAATGTTTTGGTTTTCTTACTATATATTTTAATAGAAACATAACATAGTTATCTTGTGAATTAATCAAGCTTGCTATAGATATTTAAGAAAGACCCACTAATCTATAAATAACAACTCTTGAGTCTAATGTCATGTCTTAAGACTGATGTTGTACTTGGGAGGATATTACATGTAATATTTTCTTCATTATCTCTTCAAAAGATTTTCTTCAAATTAGTTTGTCATCATCAAAAGAGGGAGATTGTTAGCTCCCTTTGTGCTTATTTGTTTTGAATGACAATAAAACCAATTTAAAGAAAATACTTTGAAGAATGACTAATGTCTCTATTGAGTTTCTTGTAAAATTATAATAGGTTTCTATCATTCAGCAAGAGCAAGACTTAAATAAGAAAATATTTTACAATGCATGTGTAAACATGTCCATCTAATATTACGAGATATGAAATAAAATAAAAGTGAAATTATATCCTTATCCAAGCAATTGATAGCTAACGATTAGAAGAAGTTTTCAATGTTACAAGAAACTAAGACCTGAGACTTTATAAAGTAGCACGAGACATCAGAATGTACACTCAAGATGAAGAAATCAACTCATGTCCAAGAGCAACATGTTACTTAATCTTTAATCATCTCAATTGCAAAGAAATTATCAGCAAAGAAGATTGTATTAAAGATCAGAAAGTGAAGAATTCTTTAAGGAATTAATTGTGCATTTCAAAAAAATCACTTCATTGTGGAGCACAAAATGCTACAGGAAAATGAGAAAAATTTGAATTTTGAATTTCAAATGATCAAGTCAAACCTAGTATCAAACTAGTACATCATCTCTGCTGCCTGATTGATCAACCACCTTAGCTTCACGAAGGAAGAGTTCAGAAAGTAGAAAAGTAGTTTCTGAAAGAAGATAAGAAAACTCAACATTACAATGGCTTCTGCAACTAATGTGACAAATTTGTCAACATCTCTTCTAGCTATTTCTTCCAAGACACAACTGATGATCAACACGTGTCACTTGGAGAACTGATCAAGGGCAACGGTCACAAAGGAAAATCGCTATAAATGGAGATGTCGTGCTTAAAGGCCGATAAGAGATTTGAAGATTCAAGAGAGGAAACTCTGTGAAAATCTCTTTCCACTTCCTGGAATATTCAATATATATCATGTAATCAATTTTTATCCTTGAAGTGTAAGAAAATCTTCCTTCTACGTTCTTAATTAGATTTATGCTTTTCCTAGGGAAGAAGTGTTAAAGGAAGTCATTCAAGTTTTCCCAAGAACTTTTCATGTATATGTGAAGGAAACTTGAGTGTAGGTTAGCTTGAGTGGTAACCTAAATAACTTAACCTTTGTATCCTCGATCCGGTAATGATAATTGTGTGATAGCTTAGAGAGGCTACTATAAAACTACTTGCAACGCGACAGTAAGATGTTATTATTGATCATGGTTTAGCTTGGAGAGGCTAGTCAAAGACTACTTTCAACATGACAGTAGAGGTTGCTACTGGTCATGGGTTAGGCTTGGAGTGTAACGCCCCGATTTTTCCATGTACAAATGAGCAAAATGCCCCTGAGGCCATTTTTTCTAGGAAAATGAGGATAACCGGCCCCAGCCATCCTCTCCCATTTTTCATCCATCACATGTTGAAATTCAATTAAAAATGTGCACTCAAAGAACCATACCTTGAACCATACTTGGCCATACCTTGAACCATGCTTACACCATGCCATGAAATGAGATATTTTTCTCTTCTTCTTTCCCTCCAAGACTGCCAGCCACACCTTCCCCCTCATGCCCCTATATGTTTCATTTTCTATAAATAGGTGCCAAAGGAAGTTGCAAGAACGTTTGGACATCTTTACAACTTCAAGCTTTCTTCCTTTGATCTCAAAGAATTCTTCATCTTCTTCCTCTTCTTTATTCTTCCAAGAGCCACCACTCTTCACCACTTCTCAACCCCAAAACCACCACATAACCACCATAGATTATCCTTTAAACACCTAACCTCTCCACTTCCAAGATTAAATCCAAGACGCACCTTCTTCCTCTTTCTTTTCTTTCTTGGCCAAAAACCCCTTTGAAGCTCCAAGGAAGATTTGTTCTTCTCATCTCATTTCCAAGAACAAGCTCTTTTCTTTTCAAAGAAATTACCTTTGGTAGGGGAGTTATTTCCAAGTTTTCATTCTTTTCTTTGTTCCTTTCTTGGGTTGAAATGTTTGAATGATAATTCTCTCATTCTCCTCCTCCATTTTGGTTCTTTGTTTTCCTTTTTCCTTTCTTTTCTTTTCTGGCCATAATGGTCTTGTTATTGGAAAACCATGGCTTAATGATGAGGATCTTGGATATTGGTTGCAAAACCTTCATTTAATTGACCTCTAAAGCTTGAAGGTTTCACTTCTAAGAGTTTTTGGCAAACAAATATATTATGTTAAATGGTAGTCTTGAGCCTAGGACTCAAAGAAATAATAAATAGATTGCATTCATATTTATATTTCAGGTCCTTGCATTGCATATTTATATTTAAACCTTACATTAGCATATTTACATTTATGTCATCACCTAAGTAATTAAACTCGAAGCCTACCAATTTCAATCTTAAATTTGATTGTTGATTTAGAGTGAATACTCTAAGAGGCCTAGAGCACTAAAATAAAGAATTGAACTTGCATTCATATTTACATTTCTTGCGTAGCATATTTATTCTTCAAGCCATCACCTAGACTTAAAAGATTAAAAATAGAGCTTGCATTTTCATATTTATGTTCAAGCTTTGCATTCATATTTATATTTCCTTGCCATTGCCTTATAATATTAAAGACTAAAATGAAGTTTACATTAGCATATTTACATTTATGTCATCACCTAAATAATTAAACTCGAAGCCTATCTATTTCAACCTTAAAGTTGATTGTTGATTTTGAATGATTACTCTAAAGGGCCTAGAGCACTAAAATAAAGAATTGGACTTGCATTCATATTTATATTTCTTGCCTAGCATGTTTACTTTTCAAGCCATCACCTAAACTTAAAGATTTAAAACTAGAGCTTGCATTTTCATATTTATATTCAAGCTTTGCATATCATATTTATGTTTTTCGCAACATCACCCCCATAATGCCAAGATTAAAATAAAGCTTGCATTACACGTTTAAATTTCTACCATTGCTTAATTAACCTAGTGCTCAAGACTCACCTTTTCAACTCACATGGAAACTTTGACTCATGGAATATATATCCTTATAAATATAAATATCCTTTGTTTATGCTCTCTAATTATGCTACTAATTTAAGGTTATTATTGGTGTTACTATAAAAAAAATAAGAATTGATTATAAGAGCATTCCTTGATTTAGAATTAATCCTAAGAAAGACTAGTTACTACAAATGCCTAATTCGCAATTTTGTATGCTCTTAGGAAATTAAATTTTGGTTTCAGTTCAAACCTTTCCAAAATTGATGTATGTTGTTTGTGTAACACCCTAAAAAAAAATTAGTTAAAAATTAATTTGAGCTTTACTAGTCGTAATTTTAAAAATCTAACAGTTTTAGTAATGATGAGGACGGTCCAAGGGATTTGTAAAAAAGAAAAAACATGAATAGTAACCTGCAGGCCTCACTGGTCTGTCGGAACAGCCGATACCCTAGAATTGGGCCTCGGAGATGCCTGAAACTAAGAAATTATAATATTAAGATTATAAATGAGTAGGAATAAAGATTTCATACCTAGAATTAATTTTTCAAGCAATGTTTGATTACCCGAGTACACTATTTTACCCGATCGGTAGAATTTCGGTGTGCGGTTTCTAACACTGTAAAAGCTACTTAGTGGCTAAGTAAAATTTATCAACTATTTTATGCCAAGTGGATGACAAGGATTGAAAATTGAAAAGTAAGTTTTAATCATGGCCTTTTATTTATTAATATTTTACTCGGGTGCTCATATCTCACTCGTTCGGTGGGATTTTGGTGTGCGATTTTGACACTGTAAAAGCTATTTATTCTACATGTTAAGGAGAGCCACTTATCTTAAGCCAAGTGGCTGACCAAGATTCATTCTTTGACCAACAAACCAAATCTTAGCCATCCATTTTTCTTACTTTGGTCAAAGATCATTTAATTATACAATATAATACTCATTCTTTTATATATAACAAGATAACCACAAGCCAAGCTTCTTCAAGAAGCGCAAAATTTCGTGCATCATGCTGTAAGGAGAAGGAAACCAAGTTCCTCCATGTCCAAGAGCTCAAACTTCACTTCAAATGCCAAAAACACTAGCCTAGAGTTGATAAAATACTAAACTTCCTTCACTAAACTTATTCTACACATTAATACCTACAAATCTAACCGATTGGAATTTCAATTCCTCATCAATCCTAACCTTGGTATCTCATACATCACTGATTAAGGAAGGGCTTGGTGCTGATTTGGTGGCCTTGAGTTGAGCAAAATCAATCTTGGAGCATCCTTTGGAGCCAAGATCCCTAAAGCCATCAAAGTAGGGTTTTCTTTGGTCTTTTCTTTCCAATTTTATGCTGGACTTTTATGATTGTGTTTGGTCCAAAATTTCTGGATATATTGGCTGATAATATGTTGATATTGATGTGTCAATTTTGGTGGAGTGTTTGGATGATGTTAAAAATCATTTTTGCTCAAGAGAAATTGAAATATGCATGCTGGATTTTCAGTTCTGTTCTAGGCAGCAGATAATCACGAATTTTCTAGGTGAATTGTGGGTGTTTTCATGAGCTATAAAAATTATATGTAGAAGGTAACATCCTAGGATAGTTCCATGATTTTTCTTGAGCTCTGGTTTTGATTCGTAATGCCTTGAAAAATTCAAGAACCAAAGTTGTAACTATGCTGCCTGAAATGTTGAATCTGAAGCTGTGAACTTCTGACATTTTATTACCCTAGTAAATGATCGAATTATAAGCGGAAATTTTTACAGTATATTAAGGACATATTGAAGTCCAACCCTGAATTTTTATATGATTTTATATGATCATTTGGTAGGGTAATAAAATTGGAAACTATGGCTGTTGGCTGTAAATAGGGGTTTCTAACCTCCAAAGTCTAATTTTGTTGACATATTTAGAGAATTCTTTTTGTTATGAAATTTTTATGGAACCTTGTGGACACATTGAGGTGTCATTCAGAATTTTTATAGCATTTGAATTGATCATTTGGTATGAGAAATAAATTGTACTACTTGAATGAAAAATCTGCCAATGTGCTGAAGTTGTGATGATGCCTTGAATTAGTGACCTAATGGCATTTGGTTCAAGTTGATGTGTATGAATGCATGCCATGGACTTCCAAGATTATGTTATGAGGAATGAATGAATAATATATATAGGTTTGAAGTATTATGAGATCAGAGAATTATGTTCATGCATATAGAAATGTGATATATGTATATGTGAGCTTGAAGATGGTGTATGTGGTAAGTGAAAATAAAGTTCCCTTTAACGTAAAAAGGGCACGGGAAAGTCCCCTTTAATATAAAAAGGGCACGAAGAAGTCCCCTTTAATATGTAAAGGGCACGAAAAGGTCCCCTTTTGTTTATCAAGGGCACGGGAGAGGTCCCTTTTTGTTTATAAAAGGCACGAGAAAGGTCCCTTTTGTTTATAAAAGGCACGGGAAAGGTCCCCATTAGGGCATGAAAAAGTCCCCTTTATTATGTCAAGGGCACGAAAAGATCATTGTAATTGCCATATGTATATGTATATCTTGTTAAATTATTGGTCTTGAAGGAATTCCTATGATGTTGAATGTATAAAATACATGTTTTAAGTGATTGAATAATAAAAGAGACCCACTTCAGAAAGGTGATTTTATAATTTTAAAATGAACATTTGATATGTACATATTGCATGCTCATGCTTTCTTAATAAACCGAAGTGGCTGGGGCGATGACAATGACATTATGAATGTGTAATTGGGGAGTTACCCTACTGAGAATTTTAGAATTCTTACCCCTATGTTTTTGTGTTCCCATGTCGTCTCCAGGTTGACGCAGAAAATCGAGAGACTGCTATGCCAAGGAACTCGGAAGTACAATAGTGTAGTAGTTAATGTTTTTATTATGTTGTATTTAGTGGAATGGATATATATGTAAATATATTAAAGAACAAAGGTGTGTTAAAGCTCATAGAAGAGCTTCCCTTATGTACTTAACTCTGTATTAAATAAATAGTTTGGTTTCATTGCTTATATATTTTAGTATAATTATGATCTAGTTATCTTGCGAACCAACCAAACTAGCTATAGATATTTAAGAAAGGTCTACAAACTTAGAAGTAACAATTCTCGAGTACGACACCGTAACTTAAGGATGAGGTTGTACTTGGGAGGGTGTTACAGTTTGGAGTGCTCTTAACTTGCAAAAATTATTATTAATGGGGATGACAATCATTTTTGATAGTTAAGGAAAGTTTAGTAATAGAAAGAATTGAAAAATATGAATCCTAGGACTCTTTAAAATGAAAATATGCTTTCTGACCAGCATGTGATATTTGAGTAAAAATGATATTTAACACTTACTAAAAATATAGGAATCATCCATAATTGGCTTACAAATTGATTATAAGAGCATTCCTTGATTTAGAATTAATCCTAAGAAAGACTAGTTACTAGAAATGTCTAATTCACAATTTTGTATGCTCTTAGGAAATTAAATTTTGGTTTCAGTTCAAACCTTTCCAGAATTGATGTATGTTGTTTGGAGTGATCTTAACATGCAAAAATTATTATTAATGGGGATGACAATCATTTTTGATAGTTAAGGAAAGTCTAGTAACTAGAAAGAACCGAAAAATGTGAATCCTAGGACTCTTTAACATGAAAATATGCTTTCTGACTAGCATGTGATATTTGAGTAAAAATGATATTTAACACTTCGTAAAAATATAGGAATCATCCATAATTGGCTTAGAAATTAATTCTAACAGGAAAAGTCGGTAATACGAAATGGTCAAAAATGTATTTTATAAGAACACCAAAATGGTTCATTTTGTTTTTATTTTAAATCTGTCCAGATTTGCTTAGTGATGCTCTTAGGTTAATAATAAATGAGAATTCTTGTTATTTGATCCCTTTGATACATAAGATGATAAATATGATAGTTAGGTTTACCCGATTTAGAGGTTAAATCGATTATGAGGCAATAAAAGTATTTATCCTGTAAAATGTTGTGATTTTCCATATGCTTAAAGAATTATGTGAAATTGATGTCTTACATGTTTAGTTATTTAACTGTGTGAATTTATATGGCATGCTATGATTTCACTTGAAACATTTTAAGATTACATATGATGTGAAGAGCATGAGAAAAGTAAATGATATGGTTATGACTTTGCATCTTAACGTAACATGCTAATATAAAGGTGACATAAAAATATGTGGAAATGATCCTCTAGACACCCCGAATTAAAGGGTATGAAAGGTGATCCAATAAGGAAATAATCCTTTGGATTCCTCGAATTAAAGGTTATGAAAGGTGATCCTATTACCCCTTGTCTAGCACTCTAAGAGTCGGATGTTAACTTATCATAGGATAAGATTATGCTAGTGACGACTAGTGAGGTATGAGCTCATAACCTAGAACTCTCAAAAGGTGAGAGAAATTGTAACATCTTAATTTTTAACCCAATACTCCTAGAACGTATTTAGGTTAACTATTAGTCTATTACTCTTTTAGCCTCATTCTTTAAAACCTTTCTTTATTAAAATACTTAGTGGAAAATACGAATAAATTTTTTTTTTGAAACTTGAAAACAAAATGTGAGCTACACGCTAACCTAACATTCGTCATAACCATAATTTAAAAGAAAAAAGTAATCACACCATACGTAATCGTGAAATATAGTATTATACATAACAACATAATATCATCACATCTTCATAGATACATAAATTACTAGCATCATTATACCATCATTCACATCAAAACATGCACATATATATGAAGTGTTCCTTATCCATCTATGAGGTTGGATAAGTATCAACCTAAAGGCTAGACTATCTATGCTTCCGCAGCGACCCTCTACTCTGTTTGCTAGAGTGACCCTTAAACACGAGCCTTAGAAGAAGTCACGAACCTCGTTGTTATCCTCGTTTGAAAACGACATGGAAGAAAAGAAAGGGGTGAGAAACTCATTCAAGATTCTCAGTAGGGATTTTTTACTCTAACACAAGTGTCATTGTCATCATCCCCAGCCACCTCAATTTTAATTATGAAAAACATGTGCATGCATAACATTCAATTTTAAAGTTCTTAAATCTATTTCTCTGAAGTAGGTGTCTTTTAACATGAGACTTAATATTATGAATGCAACAGATATAAAATGTATGCTTGGCCATGTCTTAAGTGCACAAGTAACATGCATAAACATAATAAATCATATAAACATCTATCATGCAAGGAGATGCAATGAAATTCCATGATGTAATGCTTTCTCATGATTGAACATCCTATGTTTCCTTTTCTTGATTTCCACCATTTTAAACATCATCACCTTTAAGTTCAACCTCAGCACTGTCCTCGACAATTTTAAACATGACACCATAAACTACACCTCACCTATCGCCTAGGAATGAGCTCAAATCTAACTAGCCGTCGCTAGATTTACATGGGGAAAAATAAAAAGAGGGTACATATAACTTTCTTGGATCACCTATCTTAGGATCATTTCTTTCTTTGAAATGCCCTATTGGTATCTAGTACACAGTGAATTGTCTGCTTTGGCACGCTCAATGTCAATACCCTCAAGGATTTGCTTCCTCCCCACCGGAGTGGGAGAAATGTGTCTCAGTACTATGTCACATACTTTCATATTACTTTAACATATGTATCTGAAATACTTCAATTGCATTCATAACATATCGAATGAAATCATTTCATAACTTTCATGAGTATATCAAACCATAAACATGCTAGACAATAACATCATATAAATCATCTAACATCACATGAGTTCATCATCTCATATCATGGACACATATTCATTCCCTTAAATAGCCAAACCCCTAAATCGGGTAATTCTAACTTTCAAATTATTCTCTTATGCATCCAAAGGATTGGTTATCATCATTACCACTATTCATTAGTCACAATAACATAATTATTCATGGCTGGACAGCATAGGAAGAAAATGAAATTTAATGAGTTTCGGTGTTCTAGAAGTTACGTTTTACGCCTTTTCTCATTACCGGCTTTTTCTATGATGCTAAAATTAATATCTAAACCATTTATGAGTGATTCCTACCTATTCAAACTAATTAAAACACATATCTACAGCCTTTAGTCATGCTGAAGCAGAATCCATATTTTCAATTTTCTAGGTGCTCCAACTTTCTTATTTTTGACCCTTTCGAGTTTTCTAGTCTTTCCTAAGGTTCTATAATTAATTCCCAAATCAATTATGAGCATTTCCTACACATATACACTTAATATAACTCACTTCTACTATTTTCAATCATGCTAAAACAGAATCCATAGTTTCCATCCTTAAGAGCTCTAAAAATCACATTTTTACAGTTTTCTAGTTACTAGTTTTCCCTTTAGGTGCTAAAATCAATTTTACCTCAAATGCTACCAAGTTTCCATCGTTAAACCATCCCAAACAGAATCTTATCATAATAAAACAGTTTTGACAGAGGCCAAACCTAAATGGGTCAAGGACTTGCAAAATCTCAACTTCACGGTTTCTCCAAAAAGCTAGTTTCTTTCCTAACATATATAGAATAGTTCCTACCTCAATAATTATAATTTTTACACATTCTAGCACATCAAAACAGTATCATACCATATTCAACATGTCAAGGTAGAACCAAAATGTTAATTTCCAAAAGGATACATAATATCACCTTTCTAATGTATATAATTTGCTAGTTTCTCTTGGAATCATTTTAGGACTTCTAAAAATCTTTTAAAACTAATTTATTTCATCAAAAACTTGAGAATATAATGCAAGGGCAGTAACTTATTCAAATCATTCATAAAGAGGTTTAATCCGTAAAATTATGTCTACAACACTTCTTGAGCTCACCTATGCTTAAGAAGATGTTAAAACATAGTCTATTGGCACTTATGGCTAAATGAAACTTATTCTAAGTGCATCACTACCACATGACCGAAAAGTGCATTCAAAGGAATGCTTCCATAGCCAAACTTTAGCTTGAGATAAAAGAGGCAAGTCTTTGAGCTTTAGGATCTTTAAGTGATAACAAAAGCATAAACATGATGTGTACTTCATTTTATTCTTCATTAGAAAGGTAAAGTGAGGGCTCAAAATAAATATGAGATGTAACTTCATTCTTATCTTTACGTTTAGGTGATGACTTGAAAAATAAATATGCTAGACAAGGAAACGTAAACATGGATGCAAGTCCAATTCTTTATTTTAGTGCTCTAGGCTCCACAACAATTGACTTTAAGGCCGAAATAGTCGAGTTTTGAGATTAATTATTAGGTGATATGAAAATGCAAGCTCTTGTTTTAATCTTTAAGCTTTAGGTGATGGCTTGAAAAATAAACATGCTAGGCAGAAATGTAAATATGAATGTAAGTTCATTTTATATTCTTTACTAGAGCTCATACAAGACTTTAAAGGAACATAAACCTTAACCTCAAACTTATCTGAACAAGGTAAAGCAAGCTTTAGAGTTCTTACACCAAGGTTACAATTAAACCTTATGGTGTGAACTTCATCATCAAGCTTTGAGGAAATGGATTAAAGAAAAGCAAATCATACACTAACTTTAGTTTAAGAATAAAAAAGGGTCAAGTTAAAGAACCAATCTTTGAGCTTTAGAAACCATTTCCTTGGAAACAACAAAGCCATCATTTTACCATGTCTTGAGTGACAAAATCAAAATATCAAAGAAAAAGGAAGTCATGGCCGAAACCATGAGGAAGAGAAAGATAAAATTTTAAAACTCTGAAGACCATGTTCTTGATGATATACCACCACCAACATCATGCATTCTCATCCTTGAGTCATTTTCCAACTAACATAAGCCTTTAAAATCAAAACTAGGACCAAGGAAAAAGAAAAGGAAACCGAAACTAGAGCATGAAAAGAAAAGGAAAAACTGAAACATGCTTGGTCTAAGAACCAAGTTCCAAGCTCTAGAGGTTTCACAAGTGAAGATTCTCATGATCTACATCTTGAACCCTCATCATCAAGTATCATTTTCTTTAAAAAGAAAGGCTCCAAGGCTGAAATCAAAGAGAAGAAAAAGAAGTTCCAAAAGTCAAGAGAAACTAACAAAAACCCATTTTTATCAAGCTTTAAAATAGAATTCTTCAACAAAACAAAATCCCTACCAAAGGTAGGTCTCTTGGAGGATGAACAAGGCTCTTGATGAGAGGATGAAAGAAAAATCCTCCCTAAAACTTGATGGAGCTTCGGCCAAGAAGAAAGGAAAAGGAAAGGAAGTTGTGTTTTTTGAGCTTGATCTTGAGAATGATATGGCTAAGTGTTTCAAGAAGGATTTAATGGTGGTTGTGATGTAAAGATGAAGAAGATGAGAGGAAGAAAGAACTCTTGAGGTTCTTGAAATAAATAAGAGAAACTAAGACAACTCTTGAAACTAGCTTGAAAAACAAAATGAGCAAATGCATCAAGTTCTTCCAAGACAAGTATTTATAGAAAATTAAAACATGATGAAGTGAATGGAGGGAGTATGTTTCGACTATATGCAGCTTGGAGGAGGAAAAATATCTCCTTCAAGGTATGGTCGTGGTCATTCAAAGGTATGACCAAGTATGGGTTCAAACATGGGCTTAAGCATGGTTCTTTGAGTGTGTGACTTATCAACATGTGATGAATCAATGGAAAGTATGGGCTGCTATTTGTACAGCCATGGGGAAGAGAAATATCTCATCTAAATGTGGTTTAGATGTGTGTTTAGGTGTATTTTTACTTAAGCTTTTGATTAGGAGTTTGTAAGCAAGTGTTTAGGTAAGTAAGGAGGTAATTAGAAACTTGTAAGACTAGATTTAGGAGGTGGTTTTACTAAATTAATAAAGTCAAACTTCATTAACTAGGAATCCAATGCCAGCATAATTCCTTAATTTAGGGAGATTGGAGAGAGAAAATACTATTCATAGATTCCTTCCTTTAAAAAATTGAATCTAGAATAGGATTTTGAGTTTCCTTAAGCAATCTTAGGTTCTATTTAACCTCAAATAATTATTTTAGCTCTAGATTAATCATCAAAATTAATTAATCTTCGATTAGAGCCTAATATTGCTTAGGTTTGCTTAAATACATCATTAGGCCCGAAATGCACTATACTGGGGCAAAATTGTAATTTTTCACAAAAACTGCCCGGGACCACCGGGACTCAAACAGAGGTCAATAAACACATAAAAACATCATTTTAAGCCTTTTGGGAAAGTTTCGGGATCAAACGGCACTCATACCCATGTAAAAACACTATACGGGTATTTTGGTCATTTTGACCCCAAACCTCAGAAAATGAGATTTTGGTTTTCGAAGCCATTCAAAAACCATCTAACCCCCTTCAAGCATTGAGTTGACCCTTCAAGAACCGCTGGGTTGGCTATCTTCGAATTCAGGGTGGAAAATGATCTCAAGGATATTTTGGTCATTTTCTCTCAAACAGAAAAATCAGGGTGTTACAGAAATAGGGTGGCCCTAAATGAGAGAAAGAATTAATCTAAGTCACCTAAAGGATAAATGGAAGAAAGTCATGTTATGATCGTTATGATCCATGAGCATTTCTTATGATTGGAATTAGTGTATAACATCCTCCCAAGTACAACATCATCCTTAAGTCATGACATCAGACTCGAGAGTTGTTACCTCTAAATTATTGGACCTTTCTTAAATAACTATAGCAAATGTGATAAGACCGTGTAATAACTAGCATAATTCGATTAACATGTGTAACAAAGATACAAGTCAATTACATAAGGAAGCTCTACTGTGAGCTTGAATACATATATAATCTCTATTACATTCACCTACACATATACCTACAACTATATAGCACATAAGAAAAACATCAACTATTAAACTACTGCAATCCCGAGTTCTTCCATGTAACAGCTCCATAGTCCACTGGATCAAACTGGAGACGACACGGGAGCACAAACACATAGAGGTGAGAATTCTAAAATTCTTATTAGGGCATCCCCAAAACATATACTAAAATATCTGTCATCGTCCCAGCCACTTCGGTTTATTAGAAAAGAGTGATCATGCACTTTATAACAATGGTTCATTTTTTAGAGTTCCAAATCGTACTTCCGAAGTGGGTAGCTTTTAATGATCAATCACTTAATGCACACATATCATAAAGCTCAAACATATAGTTAATAATCCTACTCAAGAAATTAAATATGATATGAGTATGCATATGCTAAATATAGTGAACTTATCTCAAAATAACCTGGTTTTACTTGTGGTCATAGAACTCAACTCGATGTATTTTTCTCTTTTCATCGACATAGGAAAGACTTAGTGTATACCCAACGAGTATTTACTATGGATAACTCCACAATGAACAGTTTATACCACATGATATTTATAGTGGTTCACACCACACAAGGGAAATAGACTGTTTATTAGGACTGAGCTCATTCCTATACATGATCATTGGATTTACTTTCTTCAATTCTCACACAGATCTATTCCTAGCCGATACATCTACCGACTCATATTATCTTTAAGGAAGTTCATCTTTTTGCCTTCCCCTTTATCTCTAGGGAAGTTCCTCTTTTTGCCTTCCCTTCATTCCACATAAGTCTTGTTTCTGTTTTCTTCATATATCAGAACATGCACGAGTAAAATTTTTACATTCACTTTTCTCATATAACTACATCATGTACTTTCTTTTCTCAAATGCATGCATAAGCCACATGTAGGCTTTCAATCAATTCTCATTTTTGCCTCATAAATCAATCTTTAAATTGTCTAGCATGCATTCATACTCATCATACTTAAATCAAGAGTCATTATATCATCAACTCAATACTTAAATTCATTACAGCACAAATACAGCATGTTGGCAGAATTCATGCCGAAGGAGTACGATTTATTCTATCTATCAAACATCCATTGCAAGGGCTATAAAAATTCTCCAAGACACCTCAATGTGTCCACAAGGTCCTTTAAAAATTTCAGAAGGAAAATCCTTCTCTAACTTGTTTAACAAAATTAGACAAACTTGGTGGTTAGAAACCACTCAACTTCAGCTCAAGAACCAAAATTCATAATTTTTAACCCTAGCAAATGATTGAATCAATTCTAAAGAAAAATAATGGTTTAATTTCAATATGTTTCCAATTCTCTATAAAAATTTCAAAGGAAAAATCAATCATTTGTTATGATAACAAAATTAGTAAATTTTGCAGCTTCAACTTTAACAATTCAGGCAACACAGGTAGGGCTTCAGTTCATGATTTTTTAACATAGAAAAAGCGCCCAGAATGAGTCAAAATTTTTGCTAGAGATACCTTAACATGTTATATACATCCCATAAAATTTTTAGCTCAATCAAAGATCTCTAAATATGTCAAAAAATTCGAGAATAACCACTGCCAGTAAGAAAACCGAAAATCCAACAGCATAGTCCAAAATTCCTTTTGACAAAATTGATTTCTAATATTATCAAAACACTCCACCAAATTAAACACATCAATATCTAGGTATAATCGTGTATTAGAACCACAAAATTCAGAATTCCAAGATGACAAAATCTGGAAAAATAGAACCAAAACAACAAGAACACAAAAAAACCCTACTTGAATCTCCATAGCTCCTTGTCTAGAACAATCTTCTCCAAGCACTTTTCTTCATTCAAAATCCTTCCAAACAGCCCTTAAACCTTTCTTTGGCAGTGATGGTGTGATGGCTCAAAGTGGAAAAATAGTTATGGATTAAAATTCTAATCAGTTAGTTTTGTAGGTATTGATGAGTAGAACAAGTTTTGTAAAGGGAGTTTGTGGTTTTATCAAGCTTAGGCTAGGTTTTGGATCAAGTTTTCATGGTTTTTGAAGAAGAAGAAATGGATATGGCTGTGTGCTCTTGTCATAGCGGAGAATGAGCTTCTTGGAGAAGAAAAGATATTGTATTTATCTGATAATTAATGTAGGAATATAATAATATATATAGTTGGATAATTTTTAATCAAAGGAAGTAAAATGAATGCCTAGGATTGGATCTTGTTATTCAAGATTGAATCTTAATCATTCCTTTAATTCAAATGGATAAGCATTCTCTTTTTGTAAAGGTCAAACTAGCTTTCGGTGTTAGAAATTGCACACCGAAATTTTACCAAATGGGAAAAACAGTGTACCCAGGAAATCAAACATTGTTCAAAAATTAATTCTAGATATAAAATCTTTATTTCTAACTATTTCTAACTATTTCTAATCATAATCTTATAATTTCTCAACTTTGGCCATCTTCGGGGCCCAATTCTAGGGTTTCAGCTGTCCCGATGGACCAGCAGGGCTTGCAAGTTACTATTCATGTTTTTTTTTTGACAAATCCCTTGGACCGTCCTCATTATTGCTAAAACTGTCAGATTTTTGAAATTATGACTAGTAAAGTCCAAATTAATTTTTAAATAATTGTTAGGGTGTTACAATTAGTATATCGTTCCTTGCATTGCCATGCATTTCATGATATAGTATGTTGCATTCATGACATCCAAGATGCATACTAAAATGAATGGGCCTTGATAAATGGTACTTTAGAACTTTAAAATTGAACCTTATGCATGTTCACCTCTTTATAAAGAAACTTGAGGTTCCTGAGGAAGTAAATGATGACACCAGGATAGAAGGATACCCTACTGAGATTCTTTATTAAGTTTCTCACTCATTCTATCTTTTCTTTCCATCACGTCTTCAGAGGACGATGACAGTCTTCGTGATTTACGTTGATGCACCGACTTGGGAGTTGCATTTTGATGCCACGCACCAGTCCTATAACTTCGTTGGTCGTTGTTCAGTCCATCTGTTTGTATTCCTAGATCGCCCTTTTGCTCAGCCAGTTACTAGCTTCTGATTCTCACCAACCTCGCCCTTCGCCGATGATCTACTCTTTGAGCGTACATGCCCCCAAGGAAAGCACATCCGTCGTACCCCCACTACTGCCTCTGCCGTCCGAGACTACCCGGAGTACGTTCCCCGCTCATCCCCAACTCATTATGAGACTAACCCCTCCGAGACAGACATCCCATCCATGGGTTCCTTGTAACATCCCCTGCTGCTTTATTGATTGATGACTGTCCCCACAAACTAACACGAGTCTTTTCAGCATGCTTTATCTTCACTCGCACACTTCCTGGGAAAACTTCCTAGGAGGTCACTCATCCCAAAATTGCTCCAAGTCAAGCATGCTTAACTGTGGAGTTCTTTAGTCATAGGATACTGAAAAGAAGATGCATCTTGTTGGCATAGGTAATACAAATCAATTCATATAACCCATCCTTAACTGTATAGTCCCATACCTACACAGTCTCAGGATCCCTCTCATTCGAGTGTGTAATCGGTTCATTCATGTACCCCTTCGCTTTCGAAGTCTACCAAGAGCCGTTCTTTTTCCGTGCTTTCTTGCACCAGCGATCACTCCCAGACTTCGCAATCCCTAGGCGTTACATGCCCACTAGCTTCCGCTTGGTTCATCCCCGAACCACACCATACTGGGAGAGGTCCAGGGTCTGATACCATTTGTAACATCCTCTGCTGCTTTATGGATTGACGACTGTCCCCACAAACTAACACGTGTCTTTTCAGCATGCTTTGTCCTCACTCACACGCTTCCTGGGAAAAATTCCCAGGAGGTCGCCCATCCCAAAATTGCTCCATGTCAAGCACGCTTAACTGTGGAGTTCTTTAGTGATAGGCTACTGAAAAGAAGATGCATCTTGTTGGTATAGGTAGTACAAATCAATTCATATAAGCCCTCCTTAACTGTATAGTCCCATAGCTACATAGTCTCAGGATCCTTCTCATTTGGGTGTGTAATTGGTTTATTTATGTACCCCTCTGCTTTCGAAGTCTGCCAGGAACCGCTCCTTGTCCGTGCCTCCTTGTACCGGTGATCACTCCCCCACTTCGCAATCCCCGGGCATTACATTCCTCCCCTACCGTACTCATGGAGTTAGGTAGCGAGGCTACTGTGACACAGCCACTTCAAAGAGGCAGGGTGAGGATAGTACCTTGTTGTGGAGCGTGATAGGTTGCATTTAAGCACCCATTTTCTATCCTAACTCTGAATAATTTGTATTTGGATTGTATTTAATTGATATCAAAATAGTGAATGTGCACTTTGTCCTCAACATGCATTATTAAATAATTTTGTAGCTATCGTGATAGTTTTTAGTGAATTCTCATACTTTGGAAGTATTCTATGCTCTTAATATCTTTTTGGAGTTTTTCTTGGTAACAGGGACCTCCAGGTTGGTGCATTGGAGAAAAAATAAGAAAGTCAGCGGTACTGTTCACCACCAAGGCGGTAAATAGAGAAGACAACATTTTGGGGAACGCTCCAGTCATGCCTTTGTAAGCTGCGTCAGCTGAGCCTCGTTTTGCGTCCGTCCGTGTGGCCTCTGACAAGGAAAAGAAAAGGAAAAGACACGGATGCTCTTAGAGACTCGTTCACATCTCACTCTTTCTCTAGACTAGAATTCTTTCTCTCTCTCTACTCTTTCTCTAGGTTTTGGGAGTTCCTAATCTTTGTTTTGGCTTCCATTTGGGATTGTAATTTATAGCTTTCTCTCAACAACGATTGTGACACTCTCCCTATGGAGGAGTAATCTCTTTACTGTGTGCAAGGATAACTAAAGATTAAGATTGTTCTTGAGGTTCTTATTATTTTAATTGCAATTTATGGTTAGTTTTTCTTCCCTATTCGCTTTCTCTTTTGATATCAATTGTGATGATTGTTGTAATTGTATTTTTAAGAGTTGCTTGATTGTGCATTCGTTTGCGTGTATAATCTAAGAGCCATTGGGGTATTAGGTCGATTAATTTAATTACATCTACTTGGTAAGGGATTAAAATTAACTCCGTTAGGAATTAGGTTGCTATAATTGATAATCAAACTGGCATAGGTTTATAGAATTACGATCGTGAATTACTAGTTCATATGTTAGCCAAACCCTTAATGGAAGTGTGATTGTATGACCATTAAGTAGAATTGCATCATTGTTGTGTGATAGCATGACTAATGAAAGTAACCACCACTATGAATTTATCTTTTGAACCGATGATTGAACAATTCTTAATCTAAGGGAACCCTTGTGCATGAAATTCTTGCCATAATATTTTCTCAATTTAATTTGCCGTGACAAATTCTAAAAACCCCCAAATCTCTTGAATAAATTAGAACACTTCCTTGTGAGATGACCTGAGTTGCACCCTTTACTACATTTTTGGTGCAATTTGGCACTTTATAAATTTTAATTTTTTACGGGTAGCGACAGCTCACATCAAAGCGCATGTCCGACCCTCTCACCGTTTGGCCACCCCGGCCGAGCTGGCTCAGCGGGTTGGTTATGTTCCTCCCTTCGTGGGTAGGAGTAAGAGCTGGCAGCTAACTCTTAGTGCATACACACGTACATGCTTAGCCTTCTTTTGCTTTTAGAGGTTATCTATTTTTAGATGCACTTCTGTAATTAGGGGATTCAGGTGTATTTTCTTTATGTTTCTTCATGTTATGGACGGATGACTGTATTAACGCTACTACTACTCGACTTGATGTATGGTATAACTATTTATATATATCTAACTATGACGCTACTTCCTTATGTTCCATCTATTATGTTATGACTTTCTTTTGCAAGTCGACGATATGGTTTACTTTATGCACTCGCATGGCTCACGTTTTAGCTTCCATTTTCAAAAAGAAAAATTTTACCTTTATTTTTACTAAGTATTTTCTAAAACTAGAATTAAGAACTGGAATAAAAGGGTAATAGCTAATACTTAACTTAAATACATCCTAGGTGCATTGAGTTAATTATTAGGGTGTTACATGGAAAGGCTAGTGTCAAGACTACTTTCAACGTGACAATAGAGGTTGCTACTAATCACGAGTTAGCTTGGACAAGTTAGTACAATACTACTCAGGTTAGCTTAGAGCAGCTAGTACAATAGTACTCATATTAGCTTGGAGAGGTTAGCACAATACTACTCAGTTTAGCTTAGAGAGGCTGATAAATGAATACTCAACTTGTGACAGTTTCTGAGTTTGTCTGCTACCACAAGTGGGAGCTTAGGAAGGCTAATGTAAAGACTATCCAGTTTGCTTTCTCACGTTGAGAAAGTTGTTGTAATGAAACCTCAATAGTTGTTGAGTACTGGATATAGACAGTTTGGCCGAATTAGTATAAAATCCTTTGTGTCTATTCTTTCTTTCTTTGATCTTCTTTATATTTCCCTGCTGTGCTTTTTTATTTATTAATACACTGATATATCTTTCTCATCATTCTGTTATTCCTTTTAATCATGAATATTTTATATAACAAGGTTCAGAAATCTACTTGATTTTTGAAGCTACTAACTTTGTTTCCACTACACTACAAGTTTTACACTTGATAGTCCTCATTTTCAGATCTTTCAGAAAACACAAAAAGAAGCAATGCATGATTCAACCCCCTTCTCGTGTGCATTTCCACCTACACTAGGAACCTTTTTACAAGTACATTATTGTAGCCTAGTTTTAGGACCCCACGAGCTTGCAGACAGTTAAGCACTTGATGTTTCTGGACTTAGTTCTTGGATAATCTTACTAGTGAACTAACTAAACTTCTGGTGAGATGTATATGTGCACGACTTGTATATGATGTGTGTATGTACATAAGTTTGTGCAAACTATGTATGGTTTGTTCCAATACCATAGCTTGCAATATATGAGTTTAATTTACTTTATTTCCATCCCCTCCTATAGTATAAATATTTTTAGTAATTAACATTCTTCTAGTTACTGTGATAATACTCGAGTAATGAACAATGATTAGGAGGATGTTACAATTAGTCCTGATAAGATTGGCTTAGTAAAGCAAAAACATGTGAATAGTGACCGTGCAGGCATCGCAGGCCCGTTAGGACCACCAAAACCCTATAACTGGGACCAAGAGATGTCCGAGACTGAGACAAGATAGGAATAAGGTTAGGAAAGGTTAGAAATGAAAATTTTAGACCTGGAATTTAATTTTGGGTAATATTTGTTTTACAGGTACAATATTTTACCTATTCAGTCAAATTACTATGTGCAGTTTCTTGCACCGTATGGAATTTACAGAGTAAGTTAGACACATAAGGTGACAAGTGTGTGGCTTGAGAAGTGCCACACCATTGCATTTATGACTAACAAATGAGAACATTACAGAAAATGCATATAATTATCTTTAACGAAATAAATTTTATAATGGAAAATAAATATGTATATTGTTATAAATATGCAAAATTAAAAGTCTTACCATTTACTCCAACAAATTTTTGGCCAAACACCCCCAATTACAGCCATCTTCATCTTCTTCCTCTAGCAACACAAGAACCCTAGCTAGAAATTCAAATTTTACTCAAAAACTCCATAATCAAAAGCTCAAATCACATACTATCTCTTATAAACTCCAAATCAACTACTTACAACAAACCCTCACCTCACCATATTATCAAGTTAGCTGCTATTCTTGCTGTGTTACAAGAGGATTTGATAGTGTTAGATCAATAATTGGGTGTAGGATCTCTTGAAGAAAGCTAAGAACAAGAGCAAGAACTTGCAAGAGCCAAGTAGGGCTTTCTTTGGCCTCTTTTGTTTCAAAATTTGCTCTAAAATTTTCTTATTGTTTTGGCCTAAAATTTTTAGTTATATTGGTTGATAATACATAGATATTGATATGTATAATTAGGAGGAGTGGTTGGATGATATTAGAAAATCTTTTTTGTCAAAATAAATTGTGAACTATGTTGCTAGAATTCTCAGTTTTAAGCAAGTAGGTGAAATTATTTGATTTTTCTAACCTAGTTAGAGACCTTATTTTGAGCTTAAATTTTTATGTGATGAAGCTAACATATTAAGGTATCTCCAATTTTTTCTTGAGTCATTTTAACCACTTTCACTATTTTGAAAAAATTGAAGAATCGAGCTAGTCTTGGATTTCTACTTGAACATTCAATTCTAGAGCAGTGCATTTATCTAATTTTGTTACCATAAGTTGACAACATCTTGAAGTCCTAACTTGAATTTTTCTAGGATTTTACATATTCATTTAATAGGGCAAGAAAATTGGCAACTTTGGCTGTTGGCTGAAAAAAAGCAGCTTCTGACCTCCAAAATTGTATAATTTTGTTAATATAGCTAAAGACCTTATTTTGCTTTGAAATTTTTACAAGGTCTCATAGACATGATGAATTAACTGTGGAAAATTATGTTGCTCTATTTTGATGAGGTTTAGTAGTTGATCCATAATTTTCTTTAAGATTGAAAATAAGGACAACACACTAAACTAGCTGAAAATATGATGGAATGACTATGAATTGATCTCATTATGCTATGTGAATCTATTGATGATGTTTTGTGCATATAAATGTGGCTACTTATTACAATTGTTTACAAGAATGAGGTATTGTTTTCTTTGGTCTGAGAAAATGAATCCAGTTAGTCAAGGAAAGTGAACCTAACTACCCTTGAAATCAGTTGGGAAAAGTAAAGCTGATTTGGAATAGGTCTATATCAGAATTAGAGAAGGTAATCTAATGGTCATGTATAGGAATGAGCTTAGTCCTAAAAAGTAGTCTATTACCCAGGAATGGAATAAGCCACCATAGTTGAGGGCCAAGACAAGTCGAAGTAGCACATATCCTAAGTAGTCATTTATATTATGTGCTAAGGGAATAATTTTAGCATCTATGTTGAGACCAATATGTTTAAGTTGAAACTTGACAGTATATGCTTTAAATGCTTTATATGATGATATCTAAACAAAGTAATTATGATTAATGATGATAATGTGTGTGTGTATATATATATATATATATAAAGTGATTGAATACTAAAAGAAACCTATGTAGGTAAAAGAGTGCACGAAAAGGTAGGTTGAATCGTACATTGCTTCATTTTACGTTTCTAAAACATTTAAAACAAATACTATTAAGAGTGAAACTTGTAGTGTAGTAGAAACTCTGTCAGTAGATTCAGAAAGTAGATTTCTGAAGTAATTATCAAATAATGGGATAACATAAAACATTATGCTAAATTATGTTCAACTGTGAAGCATATCTTGGAAAGTGAATTAATTAAGAACATGATAAGAAAAGTAAAGATGTTAAACATTTCTTCAGAATATGTATAACAAGACAAATAATGAAGAAGAGATAAAGAAGATCAAGGGGAGGAAGATGTGACAACAGAGATTTATACTAGTTCAACCAAAACTACCTACATCCAATTCTTAACAAATGCTGAGGTTCCACTAAACATCCTTCTCAAACTAGAGATAGAACAACTTGATAGTCTTTACATTAGCATTATCAAGCTCTCATTTGTGACCAACAAACAACCCCTGCTTCCATTAACCGAGTAGTGATTCACCAGCCTATCCAAGCTAAATTGAGTAGTTATTCACCAGCTTCTCCAAGATGAAATGAGTAGTCTTGTTGTAACGTCCTAATTTTCTGTCTGAGAGAAAAATGACCAAAATGCCCCTGAGGTCATTTTCTATCCGGAATTCAAGGATAGCCGACCCTGCAATCCTCGAAGGGTCAACTCAATGTTTGAAGGGGATTGAATGGTCCTTAAGTGATTTCGGAAACGAAAATCGTGTTTTCTGCAGTTTCAGGTCAAAATGACCAAAATACCCCTATAGTGTTTTATGTAACATCCTCCCAAGTACAACATCCTTAAGTCATGACATCAGACTCGAGAGTTGTTACTTATAAATTAGCGGACCTTTCTTAAATATCTATAGTCAGTTTGATTGATTTGTGAGGAAACTATGTTGTAATTCCATTGAAGTATATATATATAGCAAGGAAAACCAAAACATTTATTTAATACAAGGTTAAGTGCACAAGGGAAGCTCTTCTATGAGCTTAACACATCTATTCTCTATTACATTTACATATATATATATATATATATATATAACCAAAACAAAGTTACGATAAAATAAATACATCCACTACTAAACTACTGTAACTCCAGTATAGTTTTCCTTGTAGTGTCTTCACCACTCTTTGGATCAACCTGGAGACGACACGGCAACACACAAAATAGGGGTGAGAATTATACAATTCTCAGTAGGGCAGCTCCCCTAATACACAATCATAATGTCATCATCATCGCCCTACCCACTTCGGTTTATTAAAAAAAAGGTGATCAAGCATTGCATAATAACGGTTTATTTTTAAAGTTCCAAATCATATTTTCGAAGTGGGTTGTTTTTAAGAATCAATCACTTTGTACATATTTATCACAAGCTCATAATCAGAGTAAATAATGTCAATCAAAATGATTCAATATGATACAAATATGTATATACCAAATGTAGGGAAATTATCTTTAGTTGCCCTTGATAAATCGAAGAGGATCTCATCTATCCTTATTTTCTCTCAATAAGTCGAAAAGATCTTATTTTTCTCTCTTTTTGCTCTCGACAAGTTGAAAGGATCTCATCTCTCTCTATTTGTCCTCGACAAGTCGAAAGGATCTCAAATTGCCCTCGACAAGTCGAAAGGATCTCATGTTTCTCTATTTGCCCTTGACAAGTCAAAGAGGATCTTATATTTATTTATTTGCCCTTGACAAGTCAAAGAGGATCTCATTTTTACTTATGGTTACAGAACTTAATTCAATATATCATTCACTTTCTTTCCAATGCATGTATAAAACACATATAGGCATTCATTCACATTGTGATTTCAATCATGCCTCATAAACCAATCTTTACTTGCTCTAGTATGCATTTATACATCACAAGTCACATGGCCAAATACTTAACATCAAGTATTCATGTCATACTAGAACCAAAATATCATTACATTATTAATTCAAGTCTTTGGTTCATTTCCAGCAAGTGGGCAGATTTCACACCATTGTAGCACAAATTTATTTACACATCAAACAATCAATTTAGAGACTATAAAAATTATTCAAGACGTTTCAATGTATCCCCAAGGTTCTGTAAAAATTTTAGAGTAAAAAGAGTCCTCTAACTATGTTAACAAAATTAGGCAAATTTGGTGGTCAGAAACCACTCAACCTCAGCTCAAGAACCAAAATTCATAATTTTTAACCTTAGAAATTGAACGCAGAAAATTTGAAATAAAAATCCTGGTAAAACCTCAATATGTCTCTAATACCATGTAAAAATTTCAAGTGATAATCATTTTATATGGTAAAAAAATTAACAAAATTTACAGCTTTTGTTCCAACACTTTAGGCAGCATATGCTTAATTTCGGTTCTTGATTTTTCTAAGGCAGTTTGACTTAAAATCAAAACCCAAGAAACTTCATGGAACTAGCTCAAGATGTTAGCTCCAACATATATTTTTTCCATCTCACGAAAATGTCTACAAAATTCCAGAAAACTCGTGAACAAATACTGTCTGTACAAAAACTGAAATTCCAGCAACATGGTTCAAAATCTCTTTTAACAAAAATGATTTCTAACATCATCCAAACACTCCACCAAATTAAACACATCAATATCTATCTATCACCAATCAATACATCCAGAATTTCCAGTCAAACCAATCAGAAAAATTAAGAACAAATTTGGAAAGAAAAGAGAACAAATAAAGCCCTGCTTGTTACTAGATGATCTTTCTACTTCTCTTGGTTCTTCTAAGTGCCTTTCGTCCTTCAAGACCTTCTCAAACAGCCCTTAATTCTTTCATAACAGAGGTATAAGATATCTCAAGGTGGAGATTAGTGATGAATCAAAATTCTAATCGGTTGGTTTTGATCATTATGAGGAGTAGATGAAGTTTTGTGGAAGAAGCTTGTAATTTTATTAACTTGAGCTTTAGATTATGAGACCATGGAAGCAAGAGTTTTGGGTTTGTGAAAGAAAAACATGGAGGCTGAAGGAGGAAGAAACTTGGCCGAGAAAATGGCTTCTCCAAGAAGCAAATTAGTTGAGTTTATCTTATAGTAAATTATATGAATATTATATATTATATTTAGATAATTACTAATCCAATAAAGTAAAATGAATGGTTGTGATTCAATCTTGTAATTCAAGATTGAATCTTGGCCATTCATTTGATTTAAAGAGATAGGTTCATTTGTTTTTTAGAGATTCAACTAGTTTTCGGTGTTAAAATTCGCACATCGAAATTTCGCTGAACGGGTAAGACAGTGTACCTGGATAATCAAACATTGCCCAAAAATTAATTCCAGGTATACAATCCTCATTCCTTACTATTTCTAATCTCAATCATCTAATTTCTCAGTTTTGGGCACCTCCGGGACCAAATTCTAAGTTTTCGGCTGTCTTGATAGGCCCGTGGGGCTCGCAAGGTTACTATTCATGTTTTTTTTTTACAAATCCCTTAAATCATCCTCATCATTGTTCAAACTATCAAATTTTTGAAGTTATGACTAATAAAGCTCATTAATTTTTAAATAATTTTTATGGTGTTACATTTTACACGGGTAAAGGTGCCGTTCGAGCCCGAAACTTTTCCCGAAGGTTTAAAATGATGTTTTCATGTGTTTAAAAGTATTTGTTTAACTCCTGATGGTCCCAGGCAGTTTTTATGCAAAATTATGATTTTACCCCTGGCATAAGTACCATTTGAGCTTAATGATGTAATTAAGCAAACCTAAGCAATATTAGGCTCTAATCAAAAATTAATTAATTTTCATAATTAATCTAGAGTCAAAATAAGTTATTAAAATTAATTAGAACCTAAGATTTGCTTAGATTAAACTCAAACCCCTTTTTCTTTTTAAAAAACTCAAGTTTTCAAGACATAGAATCTTGAATAGTGTTTTCACTATTCACTCTCCATACTCCAAGAAGCCTAGGTAGAGTAGGATTTGACCACACTAATAGGCAAGAGTGCTCACTAATCATGCCTTAAATAGCCTTGATTATCTATCCTTTCACTTACACACTTACTTACAATTCCTAATCCTAAGCCTAATCAAAGCTACACCTAAACACACCTCTAAACCACAATTAAATGAAAGATCCTCCTCCCCCATTATAAGGTGGAAATAGCGCCACCTCACCCCCATTATCTATCGCATGTTTGTTCACTCACACACTCAAAGAAGCATACTACACCATGCCTAAACCCATGCCTACACCATGCTTTACACCTTACCTTGAAATGACATAACCAAGAGATATTTTCTCCCTTCTTCCTTCCCCAAAAATAGCGCCACTTTTCCCTCCTATTCTCACCTCTCATGTTTCATTTCTCTATAAATAGCATGCTTGGATGAACTTGAATCACTTTTAGATCATTTGCCAAGTTGAGTTTTCAAGGGCACCTTAAAGCTTTTCTTATTCTCTCAAGCTCAAGAGCTTTTTTTCTTCCTCATCTTCTTCAAGCTCACATAGAGCCACCACACCTCAACCTCATACCACCACCTCTCAACCATACACCATCCTTTAAACACAAAAGCTCAAAACAAACACCTCATCTTCCTTTTCTTCCTCCTTTGGCCGAATCTTCTAGCTCACTTGGAAGGAAGTTTTTCTTCTCATTTCACTTCAAGAACCAAGCTTTCCTCTTCACCACTTGGTAGGAATTTTATTTTAAGTGTTTTATTCATTAAAAGTTCTTATTTAGTTATGTGCTTTGTGATTTCTCTTGAATCTTTAATTCTTCCTTCCTTCTCTTTTCTTTCTTTTTTCGGTTCCTTGGCTTTCTTTTTCTTCCTTTTTAATTTTGGCCATGATGGCCTATCTTGGAAGAAAAACCATGGCTTGATGATGAGGTTTCAATGTAATGGACTCATGATTATCATTTGAGAAATCTCTAAAGCTTGAAACTTAGTCTTAATCTCAACACATTTTGGCTATCCCTTTATTTTCTTTCAATGGTTTCGGTTTCTTTTCCCTTTTCCTTTTCTTGTTGGTTTCAATTTTTCCTTCTCTTTTCCTTGCTATGGTTTCAGTTTTTGAAGGTTTGTTTTTGGGTAATAATGACTCAAGGATGAGAGCACATGATGTTGGAGTTTGTGTCACGAAGATCATGGCCTCTAGAGTTTTAAAGTTTTGTTCTTTTCCTCCTCATGGCTTTAACCTTGTTTTCCTTTCCTTTGGTGTTCAAGGTTTTGTTTTGAATAATGTTGGTTGTTAGTTATTTTGATCTCTTGATCCATTTCCTTGAACTTGATGATGATGTTTAAACCATAAGGTTTCATTGACACCTTGGTACAAGAAACTCTAAAGTTCACTTTATCTTGCTATGATAAGTTTGGGTTGAGGTTTAAGTTCCTTTAAAGTCTTGCAAGAGCTCTAGTGAAAAATGTAAAATGAACTTGCATTCATATTTATTTTTCCTTATCTAGCATATTTGTTTTTGAGCTAATCACCTACAACGTAAAGATTAAAACAAGAGTTGCATTCTCATATCACCTAATAATTAATCTCGAAGCTCACCTATTTCAGTCTTAAAGTCAATTGTTGTGGAGTCTAGAGCACTAAAATAAAGAATTGGACTTGCATTCATATTTATACTTCAAGTCATCACTTAAATCCTAAAACATAAAATGAGCTTGCATATTTACTCTCAAGTCTTGCATATTTATTTTCAAGTCTTGCATATTTACTTTCAAGTTTTGCATATTTTTTTTCAAGTCTTGCATATTTATATTCCTAGCACCTCATGTTTATGTTTCAAGTTCTTGCATCTTATATTTACTTTGAAGCTCTCACTTTACTTTATAATGAAGAATAAAATGGAAAGCATGACATGTTTATATTTTGTCATCACTTAAAGAACCTAGAGCTCAAAGACTTACCCTTTTATCTTAAGCTAATGTTTGGTTATGGAAGCATTCCCTTGAATGCACAATTCGGCAATGTGATGATGATGAGCTTGGTGTGAGTTTCATCTAGTCACAAGTGTCCATAATCTATGTCTTAGGATTTTCTTAAGTTTAGAAGAACTCAAAGGACATTTCAAGTATGATTTTACGTTTTAAATTTTAATCTTGGGCCAACTCAAATGGTTGCTGCCCTTGTTTAGTTTATGAGGATTTTAATTAGATAATTTTGTTTTCAAAGAGTTTTAGAAGTCCTAAAACAATTCCAAGAGAAACTAGTAACTTATATGTCTTGAAAATGTAAGATTATGTGTTTCTTGGGAACTATGCTTTTCAATTTTTCCATGGTATGGTTGCTGCTGTATGATGATGTTTTGACATGTTAGAATGTGTAAAAATTATATTTGTTGAGGTAGGAGCCTTTCTATGCATGTTAGGAAAGAAACTAGTCTTACCGAAAAACCGTAAAATTGAGTTTTAGCATAGTTTTGATCCATTTATTTTTAGCCACTGCCAAAACTGTTTTAATGGGATAACATTCAGTTTAGGATTGATTAATCATGAGAAACTTGGTAACATTTGATGTAGGATTGATTTTTAGCGCCTATAGAGAAACTAGTAACTAGAAAACCGTAAAAGTACAATTCTAGAACATTTAGATTATTTAATTTTCTAATTCTATCCAGCAACCTTATAATGTAGAAAATATGGTTTATAATTATTTCAAAGGCATAGGAATACCTCATAATTGGTTTGGATTTAATTTATAGCACCTTAGGCGAAGACGGAACGTAGAAAGGGTCTAAAACGTAGTTTCTAGAACCCCGTAATCGCAAGTTTTAGAAAATGGCAGATCTGTATGGGGCTGTTTGGTTTTGCTCCTAGGCATAAAAATTAGTGAGGATATTAGTTGTGAACCCATAGATGCATAAAAGGTTAATAGCGGATGTTAGAATAATTATATCTCGAGTTTAAGCTCCGTAAGGGTCAAAGCATAAAACACCCTAGGTTTAAGGGCATAATGAACTTTAGTACTTCATGTGGGTGCATGTTTTTATTATGAAAATTTACGATGACTGTGATGCTCATGATTATGTATATATATGAATGTGGCATAAAGCAAATTTGGAAGAAATTCGGTGAGCCGTGGTTATGCTGCCGAATTTCTGACAAATTTGAGGAACTTGGAAAGTTTTTTTGAAAATATATGAGTTTTAATGTGACATAGTACTGTGAAGACGCGTTCTGGGGGACGGCGATACGTAACGCCCCAAAGAGGACAATTCGCTGTGTACTAGATACCAGTAGAGCGTTTTCAAAGAAGGAAATGATCCTAAGATAGGTGATCCAAAAAAGTTATGTATACCCCCTCTATTACCCCATATTAAATCTAGTGATAACTAGTTAGGATTGAGCTCATTCCTAGGCGATAGATGAGATGTAGTTTGGTGACCAGATTATCGCCGGGGCCGGTGAATCGGTTGGATTTTTGGTGGATATGTTAAGAGGGTGGTCTTTAAGAGAAAGAACTTAAGAGTTTGACTTATGAGAAAGATGTTACATGAAAAGTACTGTGCCTTTTATGCCACGTATATGATTTATGTTTCTTTATACTGGGCCCAAGAGCTATGATTTTCATGTTAAAGTACATATGGTATTGTCATGCATTCATCTAATATCTGTTGCATTCATGACATTAAAACTCATACTAAAAGACACCCACTTCGGATAAATAGATTTGAAAAGCCTAAAACCAATCCTTATGCATGTACACCTTTTTCATAATTAAAGCGAAATGGTGAGGACGACGACGATGACACTTGTGTTAGAGTCGGGAATCCCTACTGAGAATCTTGAATGAGTTTCTCATCCCTCTCTTTTCTCCCGTGTCGTCTCTAGACGAGGATTACAACGAGGTTCGTGACTTCTTTTAAGGCTCGTGCTTAAGGGTCACATTAGCAAATGGAGCAGAGGGTCGCTACGGGAGCATAGATAGCTTAGCTTTTGGGTTGACACGTATCCAACCTCATAGATAGATAAGGATCACATCATATATATATGGGCATGTTTTGATGTAAATAATGGTACAATGATGCTAGTAATCTATGTATCTATGAAGATGTGATGATATTATGATTGTTATGTATAACACTATGTTTCATGATTATGAATGGTGTGATTATTTTTCTTGCACGTTATGGTTATGACAAACGTTAGGTTAGCGCGCGGCTCGTGTTTTGCTTTCAAGTCTCAAAAAGAAAAAAAAATTTGTATTTTCCGCTAAGTATTTTAATGAAAGGTTTTAAAGAATGGAACTAAAAGGGTAATAGACTAATGTTTAACCTAAATACGTTTTAGGAGTATTGGGTTAAAAATTAGGATGTTACACATGTACTAGTCTCTCCAAGCTAACACCTGTGACTAGTAGGCAACTCCATATTGTCACAAACCTGAGTAGTTATTCACCAGTCTCTTCAAATGACCAAAATGCCCCTGAGATCATTTCTACTCGGGAATCAAGGATAGTCAGTCCCGGCTAACCTCAAGAGGTTAGTTTTACAATTGAAGGGGATTAATTGTGTTGTGCATGATGTTAGAGGTAAAAATATCAGTTTTTGGTTTTTTTCCAAGTGAAATTACAAAAATACCCCTGCGACTAATTAATACAGAATTAATTACCCATTGGGCCCGGACTTCATTTGGAAGTTTGGAATGTTGTTTTTAAGGAATGAATGGTGCTGGTATAAATCCGGGTGGCCCCAGGGAGTTTTCTATAAAATTACCATTTCACCCCTAATTAAGGGCATAATGAACTTAATTGCATGATTAACAAAACCTAAGCAATATTAGGCTCTAATTAAAGATTAATTAATTTTAATTATTAATCTTGAGTCAAAATAATTATTTAAGGTTAATTAAGGCTTAAGATTGCTTAGAGAAAGCTAAATCCCTTTTTAAATCAAAGTGATCTTATGACATCAAAAAGTCAAAAAGGTGAATAGTGTCTATTCCCTAAATGTGTTAGGTTTTGAAATTTAAATTAATTGAGTTTAATTCAAACTAAATGAACTTGACTCCTCTAAATATTTATGACCACTCTTTAATCATGATCTTGAGATTCCTAATTACATGATTATCAACCTAAATACCAACTACCCATTCCTAACCTTTTTCTTAATTAACTCTACCTCTAATACACATCCTAACCTACATTAAGATGAAACTTGCCCCCCAAGTTCTTTTAGATGGCCACGGCACTTCCCCCTATTTTCATCCTCTCATGTTGTAACACCCTAAAAAAAAAAATTATCTAAAAATTAATTTGAGCTTTATCAATCATAATTTTAAAAATTTGATAGTTTGAACAATAATAAGGATGATCCAACAGATTTGTAAAAAGAAAATGTGAATAGTGTTTTGCAGGCCCCAAAGGCCCACCGGGACAGCTGAAACCCTGGAATTGGGACCCGGAGATGCCCGAAATTGAGAAATTATATGATTATGGTTAGAAATAGGTAGAAATAAAGATTTTATACCCGAAATTATTTTTCGGGCAATGTTTGATTACCCGGGTACACTGTTTTACCCGTTCGGTAGAATTTCGGTGTACGGTTTCTAACACCATAAAAGTTACTTAATGGCTAAGTAAGATTTATCAACCACTTTATGCCAAGTGGATGACAAGAATTGATAATTGAAAAGCAAGTTTAGTGGAATTTACTCGAGTGCCAATAACTCATCCGTTCAGTGGAATTTCGGTGTGCGATTTTAACACCGAACAAGTTACTTGCTCACCAAGTTAATATGAGCCACTTATCTTGAGCCAAGTGGATGGCCAAGATTCATTCTTTGACCAAGAAACCAAATCTTAGCCATCCATTTCATTATTTCATTTTGAAAAAGGAATAAATGCCCATTTTGACTAGTTTTATACCTAGATAATGATAAATCACCAACCTTATCACTCCAACACCATCAATTTCGGCCAAGAGCTCCAAATACATCAAAATTCATCTTCTTTCTCTCATTCCACCATTAACAAACTTGAAGCTTCATAAACCCTAGCCTAAACTTGACAAAACACCAAGATCCTTTCACAAAACTTGTTCTACTCCTCATAATCTATCAAACCAACTGATTAGAATTTTAAATAATCTCCAAGATGAACCCTGAGCTATCATTCTCTACTGTTTAAGGAAGGATTAGGTGCTGTTTGGAAGGCTTGAAGTGAAGAAAAATCATTTTTGAAAGATCCCTTGGAGTTAGAAGCCTTAAAGCTTCACAAGTAGGATTTTCTTTGACCTTTTCTTTCCAATTTTATGCTGGAATTTTCTGATTATGTTTGGTCCAAAATTTCTGGATTTAATGGTTGATAATATGATGATATTGATGTGTTAATTTTGGTGGAGTTTTTGGGGTTGTGGAAAAATCATTTTTATCAAAAGAGATTCTGAAGTGGTTTGCTGGATTTTTGGTTTTCCTGCTGGCAGTGATTGTTCACGAATTTTCATTGTTGACTCCTAATGCCTTGAGAAATTCAATAACCGAAGTGGTAACTATGCTGCCTGAAATCTTGAATTTGAAGCTGTGAACTTTTGAGATTTTATTAACCTAGTAAATGATCGAATTCTGAGCTGAAATTTTTACAGGATATTAAGGACATATTGAAGTCCAACCCTGAAATTTTATATGATTTGATATGATCATTTGGTAGGGTAATAAAATTGGAAACTATGGCTGTTGGCTATAAATAGGGGGTTTCCAACCTCCGAATTTGTCTAATTTTGTTGACGTATTTAGATAATGCTTTTTTTTATGAAAATTTTATGGAACCTTGTGGACATATTGAGGTGTCATTGAGAATTTTTATAGCATTTGAATTGATCATTTGGTATGAGAAATAAATTGTGCTACTTGAGTGAAAAATCTGCCAATGTGCTGAAGTTGTGATGATGCCTTGAATTAGTGACCTAATGGCATTTGGTTCAAGTTGATGTGTAAGAATGCATGCCATGAACTTCCAAGATTATGTTATGAGGAATGAATGAATAATATATATAGGTTTGAAGTATTATGAGATCAGAGAATTATGTTCATGCATATAGAAATGTGATGCATGTATACGTGAGCTTGAGGATGATGTATGTGCTAAGTGAACAATGAAGTCCCCTTTAGTATAAAAAGGGCACGAAGAGGTCCCCAGTAGGGCACGAAGAGGTCCCCAATAGGGCACGAAAAAGTCCCCCACGGAAAAGTCCCCTTTATTATGTCAAGGGCTCAAAAAGATCATTGTAATTGCCATATGTATATGTATATCTTGTTAAATTATTGGTCTTGAAGGAATTCGTATGATGTTGAATGTTATGAAATACATGTTTTAAGTGATTGAATAATAAAAGAGACCCACTTCGGAAAAGTGATTTTATAATTTTAAAATGAACATTTGATATGTACATATTGCATGCTCACGCTTTCATAATAAAGCGAAGTGGCTGAGGCGATGACGATGACATTATGAATGTGTAACTGGGGAGTTCCCCTACTGAGAATTATATAATTCTCACCCCTATGTTTTTGTGTTCCCGTGTCGTCTCCAGGTTGACGCAGAGGACCGAGGGACTGCTATGCAAAAGAACTCAGAAGTGCAATAGTATAGTAGTTAATGCTTTTATTATGTTGTATTTAGTGGAATGAACATGTGTGTAAATATGTTAGAGAATAAAGGTGTGTTAAAGCTCATAGAAGAGCTTCCCTTATGTATTTAACTTTGTATTAAATAAATAGTTTGGTTTCATTGCTATATATTTTAGTATAATTATGACCTAGTTATCTCGCGAACTAACCAAACTGGCTATAGATATTTAAAAAAAAAGGTCCGCAAACTTAGAAGTAACAACTCTCGAGTATGACACCATAACTTAAGGATGAGGTTGTACTTGGGAGGATGTTACACATGTTCCAATTTTTCTATAAATACACATGCAAAGAAACTCTTATCACACCATTTGTTCATTTCTTGCAAACTTGAGTTCAAGAATTCTCTCAAGCTCCCTAAGCTTTTCTTCTTCCTTTCCTTCAAAGAAACCACCACTCAACCACCATAAATCTTGTAACGCCCCCGTTTTTCTCTAAACTTTTAAATGACCAAAATGCCCCTGAGGTCATTTTTACTTGAAACATGAGGACGACCGGCCTCGGCCATCCTCACAAGGCTTTTATGATATATGAAGGGGATTATATGTTTATGAATGTTAACAAGTCAGAAAAATCTCATTTCTGAGATTTCTGTGCACAAATGACCAAAATACCCCTAGCTTGATTTGAGGTAGTTTTAAGTTTTGACTCCGACCCGAACTCGTCCTGGAGATCAAAAATGATGTTTTAAGGCATGAACTATGTTGGTTTAAGTCCCAGAGGTCCTGGGCAACTTTTGGTAAAAATTACGATTTTACCCCCGCTTAGTGTATTTTAAGTCTAATGAGTTACTTAACTCAAACTTAAACAATATTAGGCTCTAATGAAAGGTTAATTAATTTCCTTAATTAATCTAGAGCTAAAATAATTATTTAAGGTTGATTAGAACCTAAAATTGCTTAAGAAAATTTGCAACTCAATTCTAATTCTTTTCTTTCTTTAAAGAAAAAGCAACTATGAATAGTGTTTTCACTATTCACATTTCCTTTCCCAAGAATGCTTTCTCTTCCAAGAAAAGCTGTCATACATCAATCAATGGTCATAGGAGTTTGACTCCATCAATCCTACAATAGTACTCTTAGTCTAAGGTATTAGGGTCCTAATTGCCTAACTAGTTCACCTAAACACTTGATTACACAACCTTAATTAGTGACCTAACCTTGTTTACTCCTAAACACTCCATTAGTACATGATTAAATTGAATGAAATCTTCCCTCCCTTGGCCCTATAATGATCAGCCACTTTCCCCCCAAAAATTCAAAAGAATGATATTTTATGTAGTCTATCACATTGTCCATCAAAGCCACCCTAAGACCTAAAACCTATGACACCATGAATGACAATACAAGAGATATTTTTCTCCATTCTTCCTCAAGAAGTTTCGGCCAACATCTTTCCCTCCACTCCTTCATGATTTTTTTGCCTATAAATACACAACACCACACAACTTCACTCTTTTGCTCACTTCTTGCAAAATCACTAAAAGTCTCAAGCTTTCTTACTTATTTTCTTTCAAGCTTCCAAGAGTTCTTCAAGCTCAAGTTCTTCCTCTCCTTTTTCAAAAACCACAAGGTAGGGAACCTTTCTAAATATGTCTTTGATTTATATGT
This sequence comes from Dalbergia cochinchinensis, assembly GCA_031216125.1. Taxonomy (NCBI): domain Eukaryota; kingdom Viridiplantae; phylum Streptophyta; class Magnoliopsida; order Fabales; family Fabaceae; genus Dalbergia; species Dalbergia cochinchinensis. Next base: position 32,148,108 of record CM062371.1, read on the forward strand.
TGAATCTTGTTGGGAAATGGTGAAAGGTGGAACCTCCATGTTGCTTTTCATTTTCGGTTTCTTCCTTTTCTTTTCTTTGATTTTCGGCCTTAAGGCCTTGAACATGATGGCTTGATGATGAGTGTTCTCTAGAGGTGACCATGAGTTCATCTCACATGAGGCCTCTAAAGCTTGAGTTTTTCTCAAAGAAAAGCTTCATCTTTTACAAGTTTAGTCAAGAATGAGGTTATGTTTCTCTTGAATGTTTGAACTTCTCTTTTCTCCTTTAATGTTTCGGCCATGAGGGCCTAAACCCATGAGAAAAATGAAAGCTTGATGATGAGGTTGTTATGATGGTGCTTGTCACTCAACAACCTCTAAAACTTGAATTTTTTTTTAAGGAAAGTTACATCCTTTTTTCCAAGTTTGAGAAAGAAAGGAGTTTATGTCTCTTGAACTCTTTTGGACTTCACTTTTTCCTCCCATGTTTTCGGCCATGTAGGCTTCTAAGACTTGGAAAAATGAAAGCTTGATGATGAGTGTTTTATGTTGATGCTAGTCACATGAACAAACTCTAAAGCTTGAAACTTTGATCTTAAACCAAGCATGGTTTCGATTTTGCTTTCTTCTCTAGCATAAACTTTGTTTTAAATGTTGGTTTTAAGGAAGCTATGTACTCAATGATGAGGACTTAGGATGTTGATGTCTTAGATCATCAAGATCTTGGTCCCTAGAGTTTAAAAATGGTTCATTCTCCATGATGGGGATTTGGCCACTTCCAAGTTCTTTAAGGTTATGATTTATTTTGAGTATTCTAGCACTAGTAATTTCCTTTTCTTGTGAGGATGGGGTTTGGGTTGGAACTATGTTCTCTTCAAAAGTCTTGTAAGAGCTCTAGCCAAGATAAAAGTAACTTACATTCACGTTTACTTTATGCTTTGCATAGCACGTTTATTTCTATGGTATCACTAAACCCCAAGATAAGGAATGAACTTGCATAATGCACGTTTAAATTCCAAGCTTCGCATTCCATGTTTATATTTCAAGTCATCACTTAAGAACTTAAAGATGTAAAACGAGTGCTTGCATATCACCTAAAATAATCTCGAAGCCTTTCTATTTCGGCCTTAAAGTCGATTGTTGCTGGGCCTAGAGCACTAAAATAAAGAATGGAACTTGCATATTTACTTTCAAGTTTTGCATATTTACTTTGAGCCTTGCATATTTAATTTCAAGTTCTTGCATTTCATATTTACTTTGAAGCTCTTACTTTACTCTCTAATGAAGAATAAAATGGAATGCATAACACGTTTACTTTTATGTCATCACCTAAGAGACTAGAGCTCAAAGACTTGCCCATTTCATCTTGAGAAAAGTTAAATCAAGAAGGTATCTTCTTGAAATGCATTCAGCCATGTGATGATGAAAGCTCTAGGATGAGTTTTTTGTAACATCCTAATTTTTAACCCAATACTCTAGAACATATTTAGGTTAATCATTAGTCTATTACTCTTTTAGTCTCATTCCTTACAACCTTTCATTAAAATACTTAGTGGAAAATACGAATAAATTTTTCTTTTTGAAACTTGAAAGCAAAACGCGAGCCGCGCACTAACCTATCGTTCGTCATAACCATAACGTACGAGAAAAGTAACCACACCATTGATAATCATGAAACATGGTATTATACATAACAATCATAATATCGTCACATCTTCATAGATACATAGACTACTAACATCATTGTACCATCATTTACATCAAAACACGTCCATATATGTGAAGTCATCCTTATCCACCTATGAGGTTGGATAAGTGTCAACGCAAAAGCTAAGCTATCTATGCTTCCCCAGCGAACCTCTGCCCCGTCTTCTAGTGTGATCCTCAAGCACGAGCCTCAGAAGAAGTCACGATCCTCGTTGTAATCCTCGTCTAGAGACGACACGGAAGAAAAGGAAGGGATGAGAAACTCATTCGAGATTCTCAGTAGGGATTCCTGACTCTAACACTAGTGTCATCGTCGTCGTCCCCAGCCACCTCGATTTTAATTATGAAAAAGGTGTACATGCATAAGGATTGGTTTTAGGCTTTACAAATCTATTTATCCGAAGTGGGTGTCTTTTAGTATGTGTCTTAATGACATGAATGCAACAGATATTTGATGAATGCATGACAATACCATATGCACATTAACACGAAAATCGTAATACTTGGGCACATCATAAAGAAACATAAATCATATACGTGGCATAAAAGGCATAGTACTTTTCATGTGACATCTTTCTCATAAATAAAACTCTTAAGTTCTTTTTCTTAAAGACCACCCTCTTAACATATCCACCAAAAGTCCAACTGATTCACCGGCCCGGCGATAATCTGGTCACCAAACTACGTCTCACCTATCGCCTAGGAATGAGCTCAATCCTAACTAGTCATCACTAGATTTAACATGGGCTAATAGAGGGGGTATACATAACTTTCTTGGATCACCTATCTTAGGATCATTTCCTCCTTTGAAACGCTCTACTGGTATCTAGTACACAGCGAATTGTCCGCTTTGGCAAGCTCAATGTCAATACCCTCACGGATTTGTTTCCTCCCCACCGTAGCGGGAAAAATGCGTTTCAGTACTTTGTCACATCTGTTCTGGGGGTGCTCGGCCGAACCGGTGTCACCCAGGAGTTTTCGCAAGCTTTTTCTCGAGCACTCAAGTTTGATGGGAAATTCGGCAACAGAACGGGCGCAGACACCGGATTTCCATCAAACTTGCTTTATGCCACCAAACATATAGAGCATGCATAGCCATTCAAAACCAACATAAGGCATCATCATCGTGTGCATCATAAGCATCATAATATCATAATTTTGCATAACGCATCATGGCGTGAGCATCAACATATCAACACTATATACTCTCATAAACATACAACCTCATGAATTCCTCATATGAATATCATCATCATCATTTACATAACATACATCATCATGGAACATTCAACCGTTTATCCTTACGGTAGCTTATGCTTTGACCCTTACGGGTCTTAATCATGAGATTTGGTTCTCTAATATCCGTCGCTCATATTTTATGCACCTAAGGGCTCATAGTTAATCATCATTCCTAATCCTCTTGTTCATACTTAAATCTGAAAAGCATAGGGCAGAATCTCTAACTTGTATTTACAGGGTTCTAGAACTGACGTTTTAGACCCTTTCTCGGTTCCGTCTTCGCCGAAGACGCTACATATCTAATCTAAATCAATTATGAGACATTCCTATGCTTAAGGACTAATTATTAATCATGTTTATCATGTTGTAAGGGTGCTGGACAGAATCCAGAAAATTAAATGTTTCTAAGAGTTCTACATTTGCATTTTTACGGTTTTCTAGTTACTAGTTTCCCTATAGGTGCTAGAATTCAATTCTAATTCAAATGATACCAAGTTTTTCATGTCTAAACAATCTAAATCTGATTATGTTCCCATTAAAACAGTTTGGATTAGTTCCATAAACAAATGGGTCAAAACTATGTTAAATTCTAGCTTTACGGTATTTCTAGTTAGCTAGTTTCTTACCTATCATGCATAGGATCGCTTCTACATCATCACATGATATTTTCACACATTCCAACACATCAAAACATCATCATATAGCATCACACTCATCATATCAGAACCGAAAACATTTAACTTAAATGAGAGACTTAAATTGACGTTTCTAGGTACATAAGTTAACTAGTTTCTCTTGGAATCAATCTAGAATTTCTAAAAACTCTTTGCAAACCATTTTAATTCATCAAAAGGCTAAGAGAAGCCTTAGGTCAATGACCAAAATATATTTCATCTCCTAAAAGGGAGTAAAGTCATATCTCATGACAACATGACCTTGAAAAGGTTTGTAAAGCTTTAAGGAAAACTTAGAACATAGACTATTGGTCCTTGTAGCTAGATGAAAACTCCTTGAAAGTCCATCATCACTACTTGGCCGAAGATATGCATTCAAAGAATGGTTTCACATTAAACTTTAACTTGGAATGAAATGGGCAAGTCTTTGAGCTCTAGGTTCTTAAGTTTCGACATAAACTAAACGTGCTCATGCTTTTCATTTTTAATCTTGCTTACAAAGTAAAGTGATGACTTGAATTTAAATATGCAAGGCATAAACTTAAATGTGCAAGCTTGAAAGTAAATATGCGAGGCATAAACTTAAACGTGCAAGCTTGAAGGTAAATATACATGGTTCAATTCTTTATTTTAGTGCTCTTGGCCCAACAACAATCGACTTTAAGGCCGAAATAGATAGGCATTCGAGGAATTAATTAAGTGATAATGCAGGTTCAATTCTTTATTTTAGTGCTCTAGGCCCAACAACAATTGACTTTAAGGCCGAAATAGAAAGGCTTCGAGAATTAAATTAAGTGATGATACAAGCTCCATTTTAATCTTTATGTTCTTAGGTGATAGCTAGAAAGTAAAGATGCATAGCAAGAATGTAAATATGGATGCAAGCATAAAATAAATTATGCAAGTTCATTTTATTTTTCTAGAGCTCTTAACAAGACTTTAAAGGAATTTAAACCATAACCCAAACTCATCCAAACAAGGTAAAGTCGAGCTTAGAGTTCTTAAAATTCAACATAACATTTCTAGGAAAACAAACCATGAAGCCTAGAAAATTTAAGGAAAAGGCCGAAATCTTCAAGAAGAAAAAGGAACATTTTAGAACTCTAGAGTTCATGATCTTGATGATATATTAACACCAACATCTTGAATCCTCATCATTGAGTTCATAGAGCCATTTTAAAACATCATCAAAGCTAAAGTTCTCAAGAGTTCAAGAAAGGAAAAACTAAAAACATTTTTGCTCAAGAACAAAGATCAAGCTCTAGAGTTTGTTTCAAGTGATGAACATCATCATGAAACTCTCATCATCAAGCTCTCATTCCTTTGTTCTCCAAGGCCTATGGCCGAAACATAAAGAGGGAGAAGGAGAAGAAAAGAAGTTCTAAAAGGAACCAAGAGAAACTATGAACATCAAGCTTGAAACAAGAACTTTAAAGAAAAGAATACATGAAAGAAAATCCCTACTTGATGTGATGAACTTGAAGATGGAAGAAGAAGATGAAGAAGATGAAGAACTTGAAGAACACTAGAACTTTGAGAGAAAAGGAAAAGCTTTAAGTGCTCCTAAACTTAGCAAATGATCTAAAAGTGGTGCAAGCTCCTCAAGGCATTCTATTTATAGAGAAATGAAGCAAATGGAAGGGGTGAGGGGCTGATGCATTTTCGGCCAAGGGGAGTGCAGCCCATGAGTTCCATGAGGTGAGATAATGTGTTCTTGAGGCATGGTGAGGTATGGCTCAAAGTATGGTGAGGTATGGTTCAAGGTATGGCCTCAAGCATGGTTCTTTGAGTGAGAAATTAATTAAACATGTGGTCAATGGGAGAGGAGAATTTCGGCCATGTGCATCAGATTTGGGAGAGGTTTAGTTGCATTTTAATTGTGGTTTAGAGTTGTGTTTAGGTGTATCTTTGATTATGCTTAAGATTAGGAATTTGTAAGAAAGTGTTTAGGTAAGGAAAATGGGTAATTAAGGTGGTCTAGACATAATTAAGGAGTGGTCTTGCACCATTAGTGAGTTAAATCCTCAATTTAGAGTCTAAACAACTCTAGACACATTTCCTTGATTTAAGGAATTGGAGAGAGAAAACACTATTCAAGATTCCAAGACTAGGAGTCTTGAGTTCTAAAAAGGGATTTAAGTTTAATCTAAGCAATTTTAGGTTCTAATTAACTTTAATAAATTATTTTGACTCTAGATTAATTAGGGAAATTAATTAATCTTCGTTTAGAGCCTAATATTGCTTAGGTTTGCTTAATTACGTCATTAAGCTCAAAAACACTATTCTAGGGGAAAAATCGTAATTTTGCACTGAAACTGCCCGGGGCCACCGGGACTTGATCAGAGACCTCTAGACACATGAAAACATGTTTTTAAACCTCTGGGGAAAGTTCCGGGCTCAAACGGCACCTTTACCCGCGTAAAAACGCTATAGGGGTATTTTGGTCATTTTGACTAAAGCTGAAAACGAGATTTTCGCTTCCGGGAGCATTCAAAGGTCATTCAATCCCCTTCAAACATTGAGTTGGCCCTTCGAGGACTGCCGGGTCGGCCATCCTCGAATTCCGGGCTGAAAATGACCTCAGGGGCATTTCGGTCATTTTCCACTCAGACAGAAAATCGGGGCGTTACATTTTTCATTAGTTACAAGATCCTATAGCTTATGTTTTAAGTTTTTCCTAAACATAAGTGACATTTAAAAGTATTTTTGAGTATGTTCTTATATTTAGAATTTCAACCATGAGTAAAATTAAAGAGTTGCTGCCCCATGTATTTTATGAAAGTTCTTGACAAGTTAAATTGATTTCCAAGGTATTTTTGAAGTCCTAAAATTGTTCCAAGAGAAACTAGTTACCTATGTACATGAAAAAGGAAGTTTACACATGATTTGATGACTTTGAGGTTTCGGTTTTGCCTTGCTCATTTCCAGCACCTTAAATCATGTTTTGGGTGGTCTAAATATGTTTAAATACCTTGCCAAGTATATGCTAATTGTTCTAGACATTTTAGAGCATGTTTAGTTACTTAAATTGCTTGAAATGTGAATTCTAGAACCCCATAGGTACAGAAAATATGAATTCTGTCCAGCATTATTAACATCCATGGAATCACATTATATGATGTCTAGATCAGTGAGAGTAACTCATAACTGGCTTAGGCATTAATTGTTGCATCATAGAAAAAGTCGGGTGTGAGAAAGGGTTTAAAACGCATCTTTTAGAACACCGTAATTCATCCTAGTTTAGCTTGTTGCCAATGCTGTCCAGCCATAATTAATTAGGTTTTAGGACTTAATAAATTATGGTAATGAGGTTAATCAATCCCTTAGAGGTATAAGAAAATAATTTGGAAGTTTGAGGTTACCTGATTAGGGGTTTTCACTCTTAAGGGAAAGGTTTAAGCATTACTCTATGGACGATGAATTGGTGTTTACCTCATGACTTATGTGATGCTATGTGAACTATTATTCTTAAATGATAGTTTATTGCATGTGATTGTTCTTTGAGAACTTAGAGATGCCTATGATGAAAGATATGTAACATGCATGAAACTATGTGGCATCTCAATAAAACATGCTAAGACTGAAGGTGACTTAAACTATGAAGAGATGATCCTTGAACCACCAAGTTAAGGGTGGGGATAAGGTGATTCTAGCCCCCTAGACTCGTACTTTATGTCGGGACCTTTAAATTATCAAAAGGGATAAGTCCATGTGCTAGTGACGACTAGCAAAGTATGAGCTCATAACCTAGAATTTTCTCCACAGGGAGATCAGTTAGGGTGGCCCCAGGAAAATAATGATGATGTTTTAATGTCACCTCAAGTAACCAAGATATGTACCATGTTCCATGAACTATGATTCTATGCACCATGATATAAGAAACCATGATTATATGAGTTTATGTGCTATGCCCCATGATATAAGAAGCATGAAATTATGAGTTTATGTGCTATGACCCATGATATAGGGAACCATGATTTATGATTAATGAACCATGACTTATGATCCATGTTTCATGACCTATAGACTATGTAACCAAGAGATTTTCATAATTAAAAGCAACGGGCCTCAGAGGTTAATGTTTGCGAACTTCATAAATGAACTATTATATGCCCACGGTTTTTACTAAGAAATTGAGGTCCCTGGAGACGTATATGATGACACTTAGATATGAGGAAAAACCCTACTGAGTTTCTTTAGTAAGAAATCTCACTCCCTCTATGTCTTTCTTTCCATTACGTCTCTAGATTCGGATGGCAACGTTCGTACTATACATTGAAACCCCCACATGGGAGTACCACTATGATCCGGAGCACGGATCATACCATTTTGAGGGCCGCTACACTATTCGCATCTTTATGTTTCCTGGACGGCCATTTGCCCACTCTGTAGATAGCTACCTCTTCTCCTAGATGTTACCCTATGGAGATGACATGGTTTTTGAGTGTGCACGTACACGCAACAAGAGAATCCTACGGACTTACACCGCAAGCTCAGGCGCTGTACCCGAATATGTACCCCGCTCGCAGTATTCGGAGGAGCCACCTGCCTCTATGTATGAGGAGGACTCTGCCCCCACTTCCCCACGCATACCAGCAGGCAGCGAGGAAATGGTTACCCAGCCACGGAGGGCTCGGATGCCTGAGAGGCGACCCCAACACGGAGGACGTGTCCGAGTGCCCATTCCTGACTCGCTTCGCCCGTGGATCGGCTATGTCCCACCTTACCCGTGATGGTAGCCGTAGGGTTTAGAGGGTAGTCCTTAGTGCACACACGTCACGTAGATAGGATAAATCTTCTTTTGTGTTGAGGTTATCCATTTCAGATGCACTTGGGTGTGGGTACTCTCTTGCTTGTAGCGTTTATGTTTCCATGTATTTCCTTCTTTCAGTTGTATTGCACTTTATGTATCAAACAGTCCCACCGCTATTGGTGGGCATCTTAAGTATTAATATATGTGGTATTTCAGTATATGTGTTCATGATACTGTGTACGGAGCCTTTATGTGTTTATAATTCCGCACTTTACGTTATCGTTCGAATTACATTATACGCGGTCATACTTTATCAAGGTTTTCTACAAATAAAAATATGGCTTGTATTTTCAGTAAGTAATTTCAAAGGTAATAGAACTAAAGCAAGAAGTAATGACCAATATTTGGCCTCAGTACGTACTAGTAGTATTGGGTTGAATATTAGGGTGTTACAAATCTTCCATCAAAACACTTAGCCTTCCACTTCCAAGATCAATCCTAAGACAAATCTTCATTACTCTTTTTCTTCTCTTAGCCAAAACCACTTCCTTGCTTCAAGGAGGAATTGTTCTTCTCATATCATTTCAAGACCAAGCTTTCTCTTTTTCTTTGGTAGGGATTTTAGTTTGGTTTTTCTCTCTTAACCTCTCTTCATTTTCAAATCTTTGGCATGTTGGAATATGGTGTTCTTCCTTGTTACTTGATGATGAATAATGGTTGAGTTTGTTTTCTTTTCTTTCCTTCACCATTTTCAGTTTAGGTCTTCTTTCTTCCTCTCTAGTTTTGGTTGTTAATAAAATGTTAGAACCATGGCTTGATGATAATGGCTCTTGGTGATGGTTGTAACACATTCATGTAATAGACCATTGAGAGCCCAAAGTCTTGAGTTCCATTTTTGTTTTCAAAAAGTTGAGTTAAAATGGAGTAATATGTTTATGTCATCACCTAATTAACTTAAGTTCAAGGCTTACCCTTTCAACCTTAAAGTTGATTAGTAATTTAGAGTGGTTACTCTAAATAGGAGCCTTGAGCACCAAAAGAAAGAAATAAAAATGCATTCATATCTATTTTTCAAGTTATCACCTAAATCTTAAAAATTAAAATAAAGCTTGCATTGGCATATTTATGTTTATGTCATCACCTAACTAATTAAAGTTCAAGACTTACCCCTCTCAACTTTAAAGTTGATCGGTGTTTTAGAGTAAATACTCTAAATAGGAGTCATGAGCATTTAAAACTAGAGAAATGGAAATGAATTCATATTTATTTTCCAAATTGTCAACTAAGTCCTAAAGGTTATATTTCCATCTTTCAAAAGGAACAAAATTTGGTTCTAAGAATGTTCTTTAACTAGGAATTAATTTTAGAAAGACTAGTTACTAGAAATGCCTTATATTACAACCTTGCATGCTTTTGGGATATTAAATTTTCAGATTCTACCATAGCATTTCCAGATTTGTTTAAAGTTGTTTGGAGTGGCTTAAACATGGAAAAATTACTGTTAATTGTGGTGAAAATCATCCTTGACATCTTAGGTAAAAACTAGTAACTAAAGACCCGTAAAATTATATTTATGGAAACTTTTGACAACTCTATTTTTGGTCACTATCCAAACTGTTTCGGTATGATATAACGCTGTTTGGGATTGTTCAAATATGAAAAACTTGTTAGCAATTAGTGTAATAATTATTTTTCTAGCACTTAGAGAAAAATTGGTATCTAGAAAGGATAAGAAATGCGATTCCTAGAACCTTTAAAAAGAAAGTTACAAGTTCTATTTTAGTAAGCTATAATTCTATAAAGGATGGTTGAACTCCTAGTAAATATATAGGGATCACTCATAATTGACTTAGGGATTAATTTTAGCATCATAGGAAAAATCGGTAATGAGAAAGGGTCAAAAACGTAATTTCTAGAATACCAAAACGATTAAATTTCCATTTTTGTTCAAATCTGCCCAGCATGGTTTCATGATGTCCTTAAGGTTAATAATTAATGAGAATCTTTGGAATTGATCCCTTAGATGCATAAATAAATAAATATGAAAGTTGGGTTTACCCGATTTAAAGGTTTAATCGATTAAGAGATAATGAAAGTGTTTGTCTTAAGAGATGTTATGATTTAATATTTTATATGATGATTATATTTGCATACTTGGCTACCAATTGCAAGATTTGTTGTGGTATGTTATGATGACATTTGGAATGTTTAAGGTGCATGTATTGAAGTTATATGAAAGCATGTGACATTACATGATAAGTTTGTGTTCTTGCATCTCAACATAACATGCTACGCTTAAGGTGACATAAAACACTCGGAGATGATCCTTACGTAACGAGCTGGGCTCGATGTAGAAGTGGTCCAGGAGGGTGACCTTTATGTGGTGGGCCAAGCCCAGCAAAAAATGATCCTATGCCCCCTATCCCGTACTTTGAGATGGAGCCGGGAATTTGCTTATCGAGAAGATAAGTGTTAGCTAGTGACGACTAGTGAGGTATGAGCTCATAATATAGAACTCTCCAGAAGAGAGAATAATAGGGTGGCCCCCAAGGAAAAGAGACAAGAACATTAAGTCACCTAAAGGAAATTTTGAGGAAAAGATCATGCTAGAAGGATTTGCATTCTTTATCATATGTTGTTTAATTATGGCATAATTACGTGGTCATGGTATGTCATGTTACATTCCTGCATTAAGACACATTCTAAAATGAACGGGCCTCGGATAATAATTTTTGGAACTTAATAATTGAACCATATGCATGCTCACTACTTTATAAAGAAACCTGAGGTTCCCGAGGACGTAGATGATGACACTTTGTTAGGAGGTGAACTCCCTACTGAGTTTGTTTTATAAGATTCTCATCCCCCTCTTTCTTTCTTCTATCACGTCTTTAGAGGACAATAATTTTGTTCGTGAGCAGCAGTAGGAGGTGACTGTGGATCCTATCAAGGGCCTACGCTCTGTTACGTGGACAATAGCCCCCTTGCTTCTAGGGGTTATCTATTTAAAGAATAGAGGGTGTTGAGACCTTGACTAGTTGTATCTGTTATTTCCTTTTATGCCTTTAGATAATTGTACTACCCCGACCATTATTGGTGGGCGTAACTCTATTATGATAAGCACTTATGTAACATGAACCTATGATGTTATTTATGAATGTCTTCATGATGATGTGTTATGTTTTGAGATTTACTTTAATTCATGTGTGCTTATGATGAGTCTAGTTCCTTATCGGCATTCGGGCGTATCATACGACATAGTTCTTCCAAGTTACGAGGCTAATGTTTTCGTTTTGACATTTTACAAAAAAATTTGACCAGTATTTTTGTAACACCCCTATTTTTCTGTCTGAGGGAAATGACCAAAATGCCCCTGAGGTCATTTCCTGATCCGAATTCGAGGGTAACCAACTCGGTCATCCTCGAAGGGTCAACTCAATGTTTGAAGGGGATTGAATGACCTTTGAATGCTTCCGGATGCGAAAATCTCATTTTCCGCAGTTTCGGGTCGAAATGACCAAAATACCCCTATAGCGTTTTTACGCGGGTAGAAGTGCCAGTTGAGCCCGAAACTTTTCCCAGAGGTTTAAAAACACGTTTTGATGTGTCTAGAGGTCTCTGTTCAAGTCCCGGTGGTCCCGGGCAGTTTTGTACAAAATTACGATTTTGCCCCTAGAATAGTGTTTTTATGCCTAATGACGTAATTAAGCAAACCTAAGCAATATTAGGCTCTAAACGAAGATTAATTAACTTCCCTAATTAATCTAGAGTTAAAATAATTTATTAAAGTTAATTAGAACCTAAAATTGCTTAGATTAAACTTAAATCCCTTTTTAGAACTCAAGATTCCTAGTCTTGGAATCTTGAATAGTGTTTTCTCTCTCCAATTCCTTAAATCAAGGAATTGTGTCTAGAATTGTTTATACACTAAAATGAATTTATAACTCACTAATGATGCAAGAACACTCTCTAATTATGTCTTGCCAACCTTAATTACCCATTTCCTCACCTAAACACTTTCTTACAAATTCCTAATCTTAAGCATAATCAAAGATACACCTAAACACAACTTTAAACCACAATTAAAATGCAAACTAATCCTCCCCCAAATCTGATGCACATGGCCGAAACTCTCCCCCCATTTGACCACATGTTGAATTGTTTCTCACTCAAAGAACCATGCTTGAACCCATACTTTGAACCATACCTCACCATACCTTGAACCATACCTCACCATGCCTCAAGACCACATTATCTCACCTCATGGAACTCATGGTCTCCCTCCCCATCTGATGGTCGAAGCCTTCCTCTCCATGTGCACCCTTCATTTGTTTCATTTCTCTATAAATAGCTTGCTTGGGTGAACTTGTATCATTTTGGGTTCATTTGCAAAGTGTAAGTTTTCAAAGAAACACTTCAAAGCTTCCTTTTCTCTCAAATTCAAGCCTTCAAAGTTCTTCATCTTCTTCTTCCATCTTCAAGATCATCACACCAAGTAAGGATTTCCTTTCATATATTCTTTTCTTTAAAGTTCTTGTTCTAGCTTTATGTTCATAGTTTCTCTTGGTTCTTTTTAGAACTTCTTTTCTTCTCCTTTTTCTTTCTCATTTTTGGCCATGGGCCTTGAAGTTCAAAGAAATGAGAGCTTGATGATGAGAGTTTCATGATGATGTTCATCACTTGAAACAAACACTAGAGCTTGATATTTGTTCTTGAGCAAAAATGTTTCTAGTTCTTCCTTTCTTGAACTCTTGAGAACTCTATCTTTGGTGATGTTTCAAAAGGTTTTAAGGACTCAATGAAGAGGTCTCATGATATTGGTGTTAATATATCATCAAGATCATGGACCCTAGAGTTTTAAAATGTTCCTTTTTCCCTCTTAAAGTTTCGGCCCTTTTCCTTTCTTTTTCTAAGTTTCATGGTTTGATTCTTAAAAATATCATGTTGAGTTCTAAGAACTCTAGACTTTACTTGATCTTGGTTTGATGAGTTTGGGTTAAGGTTTAAGTTCCTTTAAAGTCTTGTTAAGAGCTCTAGAAAGATAAAATGAACTTGCATAATTTATTTTATGCTTGCATTTATATTTACGTTCTTGCTATGCACCTTTACCTTCAAGCTATCACCTAAGAACATAAAGATTAAAATGGAACTTGCATCATCACTTAATTTAATTCTCAAAGCCTTTCTATTTCGGCCTTAAAGTCGATTGTTCTTTGAGCCTAGAGCACTAAAATAAAGAATTGAACTTGCATTATCACCTAATTAATTTCTCGAATGCCTATCTATTTCGGCCTAAAAGTCGATTGTTGTTGGGCCAAGAGCACTAAAATAAAGAATTGAACCGTGCATCTTTACTTTCAAGCTTGCACATTTAAGTTTATGCCTCGCATATTTACTTTCAAGCTGGCACGTTTAAGTTTATGCTTTGCATATTTAATTTAAGTCATCACTTTATTTTGTAAGCAAGATTAAAAATGAAAAGCATGAGCATGTTTATTTTATGTCATAGTTAAAGAACCTAGAGCTCAAAGACTTGCCCATTTCATTTCAAGTTAAAGTTTAATGTGAATGCATTCCTTGAATGCATGTTTTCGGCCAAGTAGTGATAATGGACTTGCAATGAGTTTTCATCTAGCTACAAGGACTAATAGTCTATGTTCTAAGTTTTTCTTAAAGCTTTACAAATCTTTACAAGGTTATGTTATCATGAGATATGACTTTATTCCCTTTTAGAAGATGAAATATATTTTGGTCACTGACCTAAGGCTTCTCTTAGCCTCTTGATGAATTAAAATGATTTGCAAAGAGTTTTAGAAATTCTAATTTGATTCCAAGAGAAACTAGTTAACTTATGTACCTTGAAATGTCAATTTAATTCTCTTACTGAAGCTACATGATTTCAGTTCTGTCATGATGAGTGTGATGCTGTATGGTGATGTTTTGATGTGTGAAAATATCATATGATGATGTAGAAATGATTCTATGCATAATAGGTAAAAAAAAACTAGCTAACTAGAAATACCGTAAAGCTAGAATTTAACATAGTTTTGACCCTTTTGTTTTTGGAACTTATCCAAACTGTTTTAATGGGAGCACAATCAGATTAGGATTGTTTAGACATGAAAAACTTGGTAACATTTGGATTAGAATTGAATTCTAGCACCTAGAGGGGAACTAGTCACTAGAAAACCATAAAAGTGCAAGTTTAGAACTCTTAGAACATTTAATTTTCTGGATTCTGTCCAGCACCCTTACAACATGATAAACATGATTAATAATTAGTCCTTAAGCATAGGAATGTCTCATAATTGATTTAGAACCTCGTAACCACAAGACAGAAATTCTGCCCTATGCTTTTCAGATTTGAGTATGAACATGAGGATTAGGAATGATGATTTATTATGAGCCCTTAGGTGCATAACATATGAACGACGGATGTTAGAGAACTATATCTCAAGATTAAGACCCGTAAGGGTCAAAGCATAAGCTACCGTAAGGGTAAGCGTTTGAATGTTCTATGATGATGCATGTGTTATGTAAATGATGATGATGTTATTCATATGAGGAATTCATGAGGATATATGTTTATGTGGCATAAAGCAAATTTGGAAGGAATTCGGCGTAATGCCATCGTGCTGCCGAATTTCCAACAAATTTGGGGACTTAAAGAAATTTTGAAAATTAAGGTGCCTACCAAGATGGGTTCTAGGATGACATCGGTTCGGCCGAGCACCTCCATAGAACTCATGTGACATCGGTACCAATTTATACTCTTAGGTGACACCGGTTCGGCCGAGCACCCCTAAGAGAATTGCCCCCTAACCCATACTCAGATAGTCGGGATTTATGATTTATGGTACGCTTATCGTTAAGTGGTAAGTAAGAACTAGTGACGACTAGTTAAGGTATGAGCTCATAACCTAGAGATGTGACACGTTCTGGGTGACACCGGTTCGGCCGAGCACCCCCAGAGCGCTTGTCTTTTAGGGCGGCCCATGAGGAAGAGAAGTTTCATGATTATGATTATGTCACTAAGTTTGTCCCATATGAATGTTTCTATTGCCACTTTGTGCCACTAAGTATGACGATGCTTGACGATATGATTTATGTATGTGCATTAGGTAGCGCCATGTATACATTCTCTATTATGTTGCATTCATGACATTAAGATCATCCTAAAACGAATGGACCTTGTAAAGTATATTTTAAAGTTTAAAATGAACTCGATGCATGTTCACTTGCTTCTACGAAAATAAACCCAAGGTTCCTGAGGACGTAGATGATGACACCTAGGTAGTAGGAGCCCCTACTGAGATTTTTTAGCAAGATTCTCACTCCCTCTATCTCTTTCTTTCCGTCACGCCTTCAGATGGCGACGTTCGTAGTGTTCGTGGACACGCCGACATGGGAGGTGCACCATGACCCGGATCACGGGTCGTTCCATTTTGTGGGTCGATGCACGGTTAGAGTATTCATGTTCATGGGCCGACCCTTCACTCCCCCTGTACATTCCCATCGTTTCTCCCTCATCTCATCTTTTGGTGATGACCTGGTGTTCGAGCGCGCACGTCCCCGAGAGAAGAGGCTTCACCGTACTCCATCGTCCACGTCCGCAGTTCGAGACTACCCCCAGTATGTGCCCCGTTGCCCGTCGTCTTTTTCGGAGATGGATTCTTCCGAGGATTCGGTAACCCAGGTACCCTCCGAGGGATCTTCCCCCACCATACCCATGGACCTTGGGGAGGGTAGCGAGCCCTCCATGACTCAGCCGAGGCTTGCACGACGACCGGAGATGAGGCCACGCCGTGGAGGTCACTTCCGAGCCCCGTTCCACCTATTCACGCCAGAGGAGCTTGCTCAGGCGCTCGAGGGATAGTCGCCAGTAGGAGGCTGTGGATGGCCCGGGCTAGAGCACACACCACTTAGATGGGGATAAACCTTCTTTTGATTTGAGGTTATCCCATTAGATGCACTCGGGTAGGGGAGTAGTTTATGTTTATGTTTATGTTGCATTTTCTTTCATGTATTCCCTTGTACCAAATTAAGTCCCACACTTATAAGTGGGCAAGTTATATATATATATGAGATGATATTCAGTGTTTCCCATGATGTGCCTTTATGTGCCTTATACTATGACGTTATGAGATGTATGTTTTGCCCTTTACGTGTTATACCGCATCACGTGGCTCTTACTTTGTATTTCAAAAAAAATTTACCCTTATTTTCCGCTAAGTATTTCAAAGTAAAAATGAGAACTATGAAGTAACAGACTAATGTTTAACCTAAGTATGTTCTAGAGTATTGGGTTAAAAATTAGGATGTTACATTATTTTCGCTAAGTATTTTATCAAATTAAAAGTAAGAGCTGGAAAATAACTAATAATTAACTTAAATGCGTCCTAGGCGTGTTGGGTTAAATATTAAGGTGTTACACATTGTGGAATAGAGGTTTCTGATGTCCTTCAGAAATCACTCTTAGTTTCCGAACCATGATTTTTGAACTTTTTCTTCTAAGACTTGGGATAGTTGACTTCAAAAGCAAAAAGGATGATTGGCCGGTTTTGACACCGGGATTTGACTCTTTCAAATTCAAATTCAAATTTCCCTCCATTTCTAGTAACGGTCAGCGCTGCACAGTGAAGTGAGCTTCCTAACGTGTGCTAATAGATCCTTGATGATTTCTTTATTTTCTGATCTTTAATCCAAGCTTTATGATGATGACTGAATTGCAATTATGCTGATTGAAGATATTGTAACATCTAGTCTTCAGAGATTGCTTGATATCTTCATTGACAGCGTACTTTCTGATGTCCAGTGCTACTTTTTGAAGTCTCAAGACGTGGTTTCTTGTAGTGTTGATATCTTCTTCAAATTGTTAGCTATCTTCTTCAAACATATTTACATGTGCAGAGTGAATTTTATCCTCGTTTGAGTAAGCCTTGCTCTTGCTAAATGATAGAATCCTGGAAAAATCCTATCAGAAATGTCCAGAAAGTGTTCTCATCCTTGGATGGTAAACACCTCCCTAAGTATTTGAACTTGATTGAATAAGGAGTTGTTCAGCCTCTTTCCAAGTGCTATAGTTCTTCGAGAAAAATCTTCCTGATAAATCTCCTGCATATGAGGTTCATTGAACATAATAATAAGAGGTCCTCATTTAGATGAAGATCCATCTATTTCTTGTCCTTCAGCCATAAAAAAAAAGAGACTTGGAGAGGTTTTGTGAGAAAGGAAAGGAGATTGTTATTGAGATGAGGGTTTGTTGAGCAAAAGTTTGCAATTACTAAAGGAAGAAAGGAAGAAGAGTAATCGGTTAAGATAACATGTTTAGGAATATGAAGGTAAAAGTAATGTGTAAGGAGTGGAGGTTTTTAAGTGACAGGACGTGTCTGAAGGCGAAGTGACATGGGAGAAAGAAACATAAAAGAGTGAGAACTATCTTGCCTTTTCATCATTCTTTTAGAAAGAGAGTTTCCTGACTCTTGATATCACCTTCTGAAGGAATTACTTTCTGAGCCTCACTGTTTACTTTTCTGACCTAAAGGAGAATCTTCACATACCCATTACAGGTTTATCTTCCTGTACTAGATTTTGTGCTCCCATTTATTGCTTAATTTTTTGACCCTCATAACTTCTTTTTGACTATCTGTCTTCTTTCTGATCAAACCATCTTATTTCTGATCTTGCAAACTGCACTTATGATATTTTATACTAACTTTCTAATGTTCTGACCAACCAGCTGATCACACAGACTGAAATTCTGTTGTTCTTGCAAACAGACATATCATATCTTCACTGATGACTTCTGATGGTTTTGCTAGGTTTTCATATGGGAGTTATGAAGGGAGAATGCCTAGAGATGTTTTATGTATGAATGCTAGTAACACCCTAATTCTTATTGAGAAAATAATTAAGGCTTTGTTAATGAGAATATCAAAATTCTAACAGATATAGAAATAATGAGAACATTGCAAAAAAAAAAATCAATAGTGTTTTGTGGGCCCCGTAAGCCCACCTGGCCAACTGAAACCCCTGATTCGGGACCCAAAGGTGCCCGAAATTGGGAAAACAAAGAAATAAGGTTAGAAATGAAAATTTTATACTTAGAATTAAATGTTGAGTAACATTTGATTTCTCGGGTGCGGTATTTCACCCGTTCGGTGAAATTTCGATGTGTGAATTCTAACACTAAAAACTAATTGGATCTCTACAAAACAAATGAACCTATCTCTTTAAATCAAATGAATGGCTAAGATCCAATCTTGAATTACAAGATTGAATCACAACCATCCACTTTACTTTATTGGATTAGTAATTATCTAAATATAATATATAATATTCATGTAATTTAATATAAGATAAACTCAACCTTTAGCTTCTTCAAGAAGCCATATTTTCGACCAGCAAAGAGAAGAGAAGCAGCTGCATTTGCTCTATAGCCAAGAGCTTCATATTGGTTTTAACTTCCATATATACTAGCCTAGAGTTACCAAAATCAAAATCTTTCTTCACTAAAATTGTTCTATACCTCAACACTTACACATATAACCGATTAGAATCTCAATCCCTTACCAAATCTCAACCTTGATACTTTGTACCTCATTGTTTTGAAAGGGTTTTGGGTGTGTTTTAAGAGTCTTGAAGTGAAGAGCATCATCTTGGGACATAATAGAGACAAAGACACCAATAGCTTCCAAAAGTAAGGTTTATTTGTTCTCTCTTGTTTCAAAATTTATTCTGAAAATTCTTATTGGTTTTGTCTGAAATTTCTGATTATATTGGTTGATAATATGTTGATATTGATGTATTAATTTTGGTGGAGTGTTTCGTGTTGTGCAAAAATCATTTTTAGCAAAAGAGATTTTGAATTGGTTTGCTGGATTTTCGGATTTCAACAGGGCAAGATTTAATCATGAATTTTTTGGTTCAATTGTAGTCTTTTTTATGAGCTATAAAAATTAAATTTTGAAGCTAACATTACTAGGAAAATAAGAATAGCCGACCCCGGCCATCCTCAAAGGGCTATTTTAGTATTGAACGGGGATTATGTGTGATTACATGTGTTATATGTGTTAATAGAGCAGAAGAATCTTATTTTTGAGTTCCTGCGTACAAAATTACCAAAACACCCCTGTGTCTAATTGACACAAAATTGATCCCCGACTAGACCCGGACCCTGCCCAGGAGTTTGAAATACTATTTTTGAGGGTTGTTTAATGACTGGTTAAGCCTGGGTGATCTTGGGAAGTTTCTGTGAAAAATAACCGTTTTGCCCCTAATAAAGGGCATAATGAGCCTAACTACATAATTAACGAAACCTAAGCAATATTAGGCTCTAATCGAAGATTAATTTATTTTAATAATTAATCTAGGATCAAAATAATTAATTGAGGTTAATTAGGGCCTAAGATTGCTTAAGGAAATTCAAAATCTCTTTCTTAATTTAAGACTTTATATCATATTTTCATGAATAGTATTCTCCCTATTCCAATTCCATGATTTAAGGAAATCAAGATGTGATTGGAAATCTTGATTAGAAGAGGTTTGACTCTACTAATGGGCAAGAACACTCTTTAATCTTGTCTTGAGCCACCTTAATTGCTTATTTTCTCACCTAAACACTTAATTACAACCCCTAATCCATGACCTAACCAAATCAACTTCTAAATACACTCATAAACCAACATTTAAATGAGATATTCCTCCCCCATTTTCCTCTTCCAATGGCGGCCACTCCCCCCTCTAATTTCATCCATCACATGTTGAAATTCAATTAAAATATACACTCAAAGCACCATACCTTGAGCCATACCTAGCTATACTGTAACACCCTGCTAATTACTATCTTTTACTCGAGTATCAATACAGTAATTAGAAAAGTATTACTTACATTCACAATCTATACTAGTCAAAAATAATTGAAATAAAATAATGTAGACGTATATGTTGCAAAGCCAATATATACATATATGGACATTGTTGTTAAGTTTACAATAGGTAATATTGTAAAACAAACTAGTCATTTCCTAAACATCAGGGACTCAGTCTATAAAAGAACACCTCTACTGGCTAGTCTGACCTACTCAAAGTTGAGATCCAGCAAAATTTTATACAAACAGAAAATGAATCTCATCAATATCCAATAAGGTCAAACTACGGTCTAGGGGATCCTATTCCCAAACTGCCACTATACATACACCAAAAGTCCCTGAGTTGTCCCATGGTCTCTTAAATAAAACTATTTGCCATTGGTGCAATGGCTTTGCCCCTAGCTAGCGCATCAGGATCAACTGGTGGATCGGAGTCGGAGGAAGAGGATGAAGGATCATCTCCATGAGGGGACATAGGTGGTGCAGGTGGAGCTACAAATACATCAAGGTGTGCCATTTCAAGAAGCACCTCAGCATAAGGAAAACTTGGGTTGAACTCAGCAGAGAAAATAGAAGTACTAAATGAACGGCTAAAGAACACGTACACTATGATGTGGGAGTATGCTACAATATATAAGGAGTCTAAGGTTGGATTATAATGCCACTGCCACTGGGGCGAGTCAAGGAAGATTATCACTGACGGCATCCTTAGAATCTGAATACAGCATAAAATACATGCAACCTAGGGATGAGAATATTATAAAATTCTCAGCAGAGCACTCTCTCAAGCTTAAGCAAGCATAATTAACAATGGTACATAATTAAAATCATGCAAGAATTACATCCAGGAATAATTGAAGATTTGATAAAGATGATCGGTATTTTATCTCAAAACAATAAGCTCAATTTGGTGCCACATTTTCTTTTCCATTAACATAGGAAAGGCTTAATGTCACATCAAGTGATATTTGTAGGGGGCTCACTCCACAAAGGACAATAGATTGCTAGGACAATAGATTGCTAGGACATAAGCTCATTCCTAATCGTGATCATCGGACTTCATTTTTTTCCATTTCCGTTCTATTCCTAGTCGATACGTCTACCGACTCCTAAAGTTTCCTGGGGAGTCCTTATTTTTTCCTCCCTGCTATACCCCATATAAGCCTTGTCTCTATTTTTCCCATATGCTAAAAATTGCACAACTAAAAGTCATGTTATTTTTCTTTTCTTTTCCTTTGTCATCATAGTAATCGCATATTGTAATTCTCTTTTCAAAGGCCTACATATATCACAGGTAGGCATATAATTATGTTGGAGTCTCATCCATATCTCATCAACATTTCTTTCAAGCAATTAGCATGCATTAACATGATATATACTTGCATCTAAAGCCATTCTATCATTAGTTCAAGATGTAACGCCCCGATTTTCTGTTTGAGAGAAAAATGACAAAAAAGTCCCTAAGGTCATTTTCTACCCGGAACTCAAGGATAGCCGGCCCGGCAGTCCTCGAAGGGTCAACTCAATGTTTGAAGGGGATTAGATGGTCCTTGAATGATTTTGGAAACGAAAATCTTGTTTTCTGCAGTTTCGGGTCAAAATGACCAAAATACCCCTATAGTATTTTTACGTGGGTAAAGGTGCTGTCCGAGCCCAAAACTTTCCCCGAAGGTTTAAAATGATGCTTTCATGTGTTTAAAAGTATTTGTTTAAGTCCCGGTGGTCCCGAGCAGTTTTGTCCAAAATTATGATTTTGCCCCCAGAATAGTGTCATTTGAGCTTAATGATGTAATTAAGCAAACCTAAGTAGTATTCGGCTCTAATCGAAGATAAATTAATTTCCATAATTAATCTAGAGTCAAAATAAGTTATTAAATTAATTAGAACCTAAAATTGCTTAGATTAAACCTAAATCTCTTTTTAAAACTCAAGATTCCTAATCTTGGAATCTTGAATAGTTTTTCTCTCTCCAATTCCTTAAATTAAGGAATTGTGTCTAGAATTGTTTATACACTAAAATGAGTTTTTATCTCACTAATGAAGCAAGAGCACTCCCTAACCTTGTCTTGAAATCCTTAATTACATCCTTAGTCACCTAAACACTTTCTCACAAATTCCTAAACTTAAGCCTAATCAAAGACACACTTAAACACAACTCTAAACCACAATTAAAAAGAGAGATTTTCCTCCCCCCTTGGCTGATGCAATTCGGCCACTCCTCCTCCCATTTCCATCACATGTTTGAAATTTTAAACAATCAAAGAACCATGCCTGCATCATGCCTTGAGCTATACCTCACCTTACTTTGAGCCATACCTCACCATGCTTCAAGAACATAACATCTCACCTCATGGAACTCATGAGACTTGGCCGAAACTCCTACCTCCATTTACACCTCTCATTTGTTTCATTTCTCTATAAATAGCATGCTTGGATGAACTTGAATCACTTTTAGTTCATTTGCTAAGTTTGAGTTTTCAAGAGCACTTTGAGCTTTTCTTTTTCTCTCAAGTTCAAGAGTTCCTCTTCTTCAACTTCTTCATCTTCTTCACTCATCTCAACCTCAACTCACTTGTTAGGGATTTTGTTCTAAGTGTTTCATTCATTGAAGTTCTTATTTAGTACTGTGCTTTATGATTTCTCTTAAAACTTTTTAGAACTTCTTCTCTCCCTCTTTGATTTTTGGCCAAGAGCCTTTGGGAACTTGGAAATGAGAGCTTCATGATGAGGAATCCATGATGATATTCATCACTTGTGTAACCTCTAAAGCTTGATCTTGGTTCTTGAGTAAAAGATGTTTTTGGTTTTTTCCTTTCTTATTCTTGAGAAACTTAACTTTGATGATGTCCTAAAATGAATATGTGAACTCAATGATGAGGACACATTATGTTAGTGTTAATACATCATCAAGATCATGGCCTCTAGAGTTTCAAAATGGTTCCTTTCCTTACTCATGGTTTCGGTTTCTTTCCTTTTTCTTTCCTTTATGTTTTCGGCCATCTTTCTTTTCTTTAAGTTCATTTGTTCTTTTAATCCATTTCCTTAGAGCTTGATGATGAAGTTCACACCATATGGTTTCTTTGAAAACCTTGGTACAAGAACTCTAAAGCTTGCTTTATCTTGCTACAAGAGCTCTAGTGAGGAATATAAAATGAACTTGCATCCATATTTACTTTCCTTGCCTAGCACATTTATTATTTCGGCTATCACCTAAAACATAAAGATTAAAACAAGAGTTGCATTTTCATTTCACTTAATAATTAATCTCGAAGCTCGCCTATTTTAGCCTTAAAGTCGATTGTTGTGGAGCCTAGAGTACTAAAATAAAGAATTGGACTTGCATTCATGTTTACATTTCCTTGTTTAGCATATTTATATTTCAAGTCATCACTTAAATCCTAAAAGATAAAATGAACTTGCATATTTACTTTCAAGCCTTGCATATTTACTTTCAAGCTTTGCATATTTACTTTCAAGTCTTGCATACTTATTTCAAGTTCTTGCATCTCATATTTACTTTGAAGTTCTCACTTTACTTTATAATGAAGAATAAAATGGGATGCATAACATGTTTACATTTTGTCATCACTTAAAGACCCTAGAAGCGCAAGGACTTGCCCTCTTTATCTCAAGTTAAAGTTTGGTTATGGAAACATTCCCATGGATGCATATTTTGGCCATGTGATGATGGTGAACTTGATGTGAGTTTTATCTAGTCACAAGAGCCAACAATCTATGTTCTAATATTTTCTTTAGGCCTTAAGAGTTCTATAAGATTATTGTAACACCTTCCTACTATAGTGCTATACTTGAGTCATAACATTACAGCAAGTAGTCGTTACTCATAACTTATCTTATAGATTTGCAATTTCTTAACTATATGAAATATATGTGTATAAGTTGTAATAAATATGAGCCTTGCACTAAAAAAAACTATACTAACTTGTCTCAAATCAATTTTTGCTCACAATGTGATAGTCAACTTATAGAAATAGCAGAAGTGTAATGCGCATCCAAAGAAGTCGGCCACACGATAACTTACATCTTATATCACAACCATAGTAAGTTAAGTCATACAGTTATACTATATACATTCATACCTAATTACATTTATATTATAAACAACCCTACCCTAGTCCTCGCAGTGACCACCTAATCCGGGTTAGGGCCTAACAAAAATATAAGCAACTACAGATAGATGAAACTAACTCCCTCAGTCAGTGGCTCTTCAAAAGGTTAAACGTAAGAGCTTATGATGGTCATATAATATGAGGGAATCTAGGTCATGTTGTGTCTATAAATAAGGTGGATACGAGACTTAGCAACCAGATACAGTGACCTTAACTCTGGGTCATAGTGCCATTACTGCTCAGGCATCTTGAGGAAGAACACGATTGAGGCCATCTATATAAAATACATCATATAGCAGTGATGAGAATCAATGATTCCCAGTAGGAAAATATACCAGTCTACTACTCAATGATATTCAACTTAATACAAGATAAGCAAAGTACTTCAATTATTTGTATAATGGTTTCATTAGTTAGAATCATTATTTCTTATGACTTAATTTTATTAGAAAATTTTAAACTTAATGGTAGAACTCATAGGACTCTTTTGATATACTTCTCTTTGGATCGTACTATCAACGATGTAACGCCGTCACGTTACAACCTGATATAGTTCACTAAATGGAGTACGTCTACTACATCTCATCTAGAATAGCCTCGCTATTCTCAGTACATCCCTTTCCTCATAATGATGTAATGCCGTCGCGATTACAACCTGATATAGTTCTAAGGGCGTAGCACGTCTACTACTACCTGTGAATCCATGAGCTTACCACTAAGCAGTTTACATTGCACAAGATTCATTTTCTTAAGTTTCCTTTCTTTATGTGCACTTTTATCATTTGTACAAAAATTCTCTTGAATATGTATAATGCCTCTCTTTAACCCTTTGAGATATTTCCCGTAACATTTGGTATACTGTTGCGGTGTTTTTCTGCAAAGTCTACGAGGTTTTTAATAGATTTTATACCATCCGAATTTCTGTTACATCTCTTAGTTAACAATAGTTCTTATCAATTTTCCAATAAATGAACCAAGTTCCATGCAATGGATTTTAAGCTATTTCTACTATGAATCATCATTTCTTGGACAATAATTTCTCCTAAATTTTCAAAGCTACAGGTCAAGTTTTGCTACCACGTTTCAAGCTATGATTAATATGTATAGCAAGGTCATAGAACTTAAGAATTAATGCTGTAAAATTTCTGCACAAAAAAAATTCCAGCACATATCCACTTAGAGCACCTATTATATCATACAAACCAAGAACCAAAGGCTGTAAATATTTCAATTAATAAAATTCCAGCACCAATTATATCACATAACACAAGAATTAATGTTGTAAGGATTCAACAAATAAAATTCCAGCACACTCAAAAATTTCAACACACAAGATTTCATCATAGTCCAAGCACTTATAAATTCTGCAATAAAATTTGAGCTCCCAATATACATAATCTCATCACAACTCCATCTATTAGGAATTCTAAAATTTAGCTTCAGATTTTTCAGCAACATAACCACAAAAATTCAAGCACTTATCTTGACAAAATAGTTAAACATCATGAAGTAAAAGACTAGAATAATTTTCCTACCTCCTTCCAAGCTTTTCTCTAGTTTTTCCTTTCCAATCAACCTCCAAACCCCTCTATTTCAGCACCTTTGTGCACTACTATGAGGACCCAAAGTGCAGGGAAAAACAAGTTTTTGATTGAAGTTTGATAAAGAGGATGCATTCTTGAAGTTAGTTTAAGTGTATGTCTAAGTGTATCATTGAAAGACTAAAAGGTTTCATTAAGTTTCATGAAGCAAAAATGGAAGAAAGTGAAGGCAAGAAGAAAGAAACATGTTCTGTGCCTAACCGAGAAAGAAATGAAATTTCCTTGCCTTTTTTCCTTTTTATAAATGTACTACCTTGGAGAGAAAGTAAAGGAGTTTCTATTTCCAGATCAATATGCCTTCTATAAGTGTTAGGAATATCTATATTTATTTGATTATTCTAAGTAAAAATTTATTTAAGATATGATAATGCCCATTAGTTGAACCAATTTAGATGTTTTAGTATACCGGTTATTACTATTTTGGTGTACCGTTTCTTATCATTTCAGTACCCGATTGACATAAAAAAAAACTTTATCGGGTTAAATTATCATTTTAACCTTATCCTAATTTTTATTTTGTCCTAATATCATTTATAAGATCCCATCCTATAGTACTGATTAAAATATTATTATTCTAAATTTTTATTAATATTTAATTAATTTTCATTTTTTTTTTACAGAATCCTCATGTTGTTCTGATCCTAATTGTGTCGACCGAAATTTTTAAAATCCCTACTGATTACTTACAATTAATTATTTTATTAGAGAAAATATAGATAGACAAGTCGTTACAATTATTACCGACAAGATTTATGAGTTAAACCTCTTCTAAACACGCCTTGAACTAGCAACTGCCCTATGGTTATTTTTAGTCTTCTTTTATAAAATAAAATGGGTTTCAATGAGTTTTAGTAGTCCTAAAATGATTTCAAGAGAAACTAGTAACTTATATGTATTAAGAACATGATTTTTGAATGATGCTTGAGCTTTAATGTTTCGATTCTGCCTTGGTATGTCTGCTGCTGCATGA
The DNA here is from genome assembly GCA_031216125.1 of Dalbergia cochinchinensis. NCBI lineage: Eukaryota > Viridiplantae > Streptophyta > Magnoliopsida > Fabales > Fabaceae > Dalbergia > Dalbergia cochinchinensis. The sequence goes on from CM062371.1 coordinate 32,175,031, forward strand.
TGTTTTTTTGGTATGTTAGAATGTGTAAAAATTATATATGTTGAGGTAGGAGCCTATCTATGCATGTTAGGAAAGAAACTAGTCTTACAGAAAAACCTTAAAGTCGAGTTTTAACATAGTTTTGACCCATTTATTTTTAGCCACTGCCAGAACTATTTTAATGGGATAATATTCAGTTTAGGATTGTTTAATTATGAAAAACTTAGTAACATTTGATATATGATTAATTTTTAACACCTATAGAGAAACTAGTAACTAGAAAACCGTAAAAGTGCAATTCTAGAACACTTAGATTAATTAATTTTCTGTTTCTATCCAGCAACCTTGTGATGTAGTAAACATGGTTTATAATTAGTTCATAGGCATAGGAATGCCCCATAATTGGTTTAGATTTGATTTATAGCGCCTTAGGCAAAGATGAAACATAGAAAGGGTCTAAAACGTAGTTTCTAGAACCCCGTAAATGCAAGATTTAGAAAATGACAATCTATATGGAGTTGTTTGGTTTTACTCCTAAGCATAAAAATTAATAAGGATAATTAGTTGTGAACCCATAGATGCATAAAAGGTTAATAGCGAATGTTATAATAATTATATCCCCAGTTTAAGCTCCGTAAGGGTCAAAGCATAAGACACCATAGGTTTAAGAGCATAACGAGCTTTAGTGTTTCATGAGAATGCATGTTTTATTATGAGAATATCTTGAGCATGTGATCTCCTATTAGAATATATAATGTTGATGTGTTAATGCTCATGCTATGGTGTCTTATGAAGGAAATTATGATGTTATGATGCTTATGGTGCATATGATGATTATGAATGACTATGTATATATATAAATATGGCATAAAGCAAATTTGGAAGAAATTCGGTGCACTGCTGTTATGCTGCCAATATTCTGACAAATTTGAGGACTTAGAAGGTTTTCAAAATATGAGTTTTTGAATGTGACATAGTACTGTAAGAACGTGTTTTGGGGGATGTCGATACGTAACGCCCCAAAAACAAATCCTTCAGGGGGACGGTGATACGTAACGCCCCAAAGAGGACAATATTTGTTGTGTACTTGATACCAGTGCGATGCGTTTTGTTATGATTATTATTATTGTGATTACACTTATCAAAGGATAAGTAAGAATTAGTGACAACTAGTTAAGGTATGAGCTCATAACCTAGAGAAGTTTTTAAGGTGATCTGTATGTTGCAGTACGATGCTTTGAATGTCACACAGTTATAGAAAGAGAAATGTTTTCACATGAGAAGAATATGCCCCTTTATACCACCTGCATGATGTTGATATCTCTATGAATGTTTAATTGATTTTTGCCTATTGCATGTTCATACATTCATGCTTTATTATGCTGCATCCATAACATTAAGATTCATCTGAAAAGAAATGGACCTTGGATAATTAAGTTTAAAACCTAATAAATAAAGTATATGCATGCTCACCTTTTTACAAAGAAACCCAAGGTTCCTGAAGACGTAGATGATGTCACCTACGTAAGAGGTTATGCTACTGAGATTCTTCATTTAGATTCTCACTCCCTCTGCCTTTTCTTCCCATCACATCTTCAGAGTTTGATGGCGACCTTCGTAATCTTCATTGATGCACCCACATGGGAGATGCACTATAACCCTGCCCACTGTTCCTATCATTTTGTGGGTCATTATGTCGTCCGTCTTTTTGTCTACATGGATCGCCCTTTCACACATCTAGTCTCCAACTTCTGTTTCTCCCCCGCCTCACCGTTTGGCGATGACCTTGTGTTCCAGCGTGCACACCCTCGTGAAGATCGGATTCGCCGCACCCCACCGATCGCATCTGCTATCCGGGATTTCCCGCAGTACGTTCCTCGCTCCCCATCCTTATTCTCGGAGACCAAACCTTTTGAGGACTCCGCCACCCAAGTGCCTTCTGAGGGGTCCTCCCTTATCGTGCTGGTGGACTTTGGAGAGGGCAGTGAGGCCACCGTCACACAGCCGATGTGCGGGGGATAAGTAAAGATGATTCCCTGCCGAGGAGCCCATGCCCGACCGATGCAATCTATAGCCACTCCGGCCGAGATAGCTCAGTGGATTGGGTATGTCCCTCCTCACTAGAGATATCAGCAGTAAGAGACTATAGATGTGATCTGGTGCCTAAACTTTTGACTGGTTTAGGATAGCCTACTTTTGTTTTAGGGATTATCTAGTGTAGGTGCATCTTGTTGAGATAAGGGAGTTTCCTTTTATGCTTTCTGTTGTCTTTTCCTTTCTATTGTATTTTCATTTCGGATGTATTTGTTTCTATGTTGTACCAACTAAGTCCCCCTCTTCATGAGTGGGCATATTATATATAGATATATATGCAGTTAGTTTTATTATGATGTGCAATTACATGCTTTATGTCCTGACAGATGTTTATTTAATCTTTTGTTTTATTTCTCTATGCACCTCATCGTTCATCGTATTGCGCGGCTCTTACTTTCCATTTACATTTCAAAAAAAAAATCTACCTGTATTTTCCGCTAAGTATTTTAATGAAAGGTTTAAAGAATGAGACTAAAAGAGTAATAGACTAATGATTAACCTAAATACGTTCTAGGAGTATTGGGTTAAAATTTAGGATGTTACACAAGACATTCTTACCATTTTCAGCAATCAAGAAAATTTATCACTCTAGAATTCAAAATTAATTTCCATATCAAATGGCCAATTCAAGAGCCATGAAAATTCTCTATGACACCTTCATATGTCTAAAAGATCTTTTAGAATTTTTCATAACAATCAAAGTTCTATAACCATGTCACTAAATTTTACAAATTTAGTGGTTAGAGAACACTTTTTCACAGCCTAGGGTAGGGTTCTCACAATTTTAAATTTATCACATGATGAAGTCAACTCAAAATAAAAATTACAGTCATACTTCAACAAGTTATTAATTCCCTATAAAAATTTCAAAAGAGGAATCAGTCATTTACTATGATAATAAAATCATACAATTTCCCTGCTTCAGTTTCAGAAATCTAGACAGCATGGGAGCTATTTCGGTTTTTGATTTTTTCAAGATAGTATTCCTTGAAACCAATGCTCAAGGAATTTCTTATAGATATCTCAAGATGTTAGGCCCAACATATAATTTTTCCAGGTAGTGAATATTACTACAAACATGCTATAAATTCATGAAATTTGCTCTCTGCAGGGAAACCGAAAATCCAGTACTCCAACCAAAATCTCTCTTGATAAAATGAGTTATCTAACCTCATCCAAATCCTTCATCAAAATTCATACATCAACAACCATATATCATTAACCACCACAATCAAAAATTTTGAACAGAACAGGTCAGAGATGTGAAATATAAATTTGGCAAGAAAAGACCAAATAAAACCCTACTATTGGAAGCAAGTAATGTCTTTGTCCCTAGTATGCTTCAAGATGATGCCCTCCACTTCAAGGCTCTCAAAACACACCCAAAACCCTTTCCAAACAGTGAGATACAAGGTATCAAGGTTGAGATTTGGTGAGTAATTGAGATTCTAATCAGTTATATGTGTAGGTGTTGAAGTGTAGAGTAATTTTTGTGAAGGAAACTTTGGATTTTGGTAACTCTAAGCTAACATATATGGAGTTGAAACCAAGTTGAAGCTCTTAGCTATGGAGGAAAGTGAGCTGTTGCCTTCCTCTTGTTATGGCTGAGAAAATGTCTTGTTGTGGCCAAGAAAATGGCTTCTTATAGAAGCCAAATATCAAGCTTATCTTATATTAAATGAATGAATAGAATATATTATGTTTAGATAATTACAAAGCTAATAAAGTAAAATGAATGGTTGTGATTGAATCTTAGCTATTCATTTGATTTAAAAGGATAGGTTCATTTATTTTGTAGAGATCCAACTAGTTTTTGGTGTTAGAATTTGCACATCGAAATTCTACCGAATGGGCGAAATAGTGTACCTGGGTAATCAAATATTACTCGAAAAATAATTTCAGGTATAAAATCTTTATTTCTACCTATTTCTTATCATAATCATATAATTTCTCAATTTGGACATCTCTGGGGCCCAATTCTAGGGTTTCGGCTGTCCCGGCGGGCCTGTGGGGCCCACAAAATACTATTGATATTTTTTTTTTGCTCCCTTGAGTTATTCTCATCATATCTACGTTTGTCAAAATCTTAATATTCTCATTAACAAAACCTCATTTAATTTCTAAAGAGAATTAAGGTGTTACATGTAACATCCTCCCAAGTACAACCTCATCCTTAAGTATGGTGCCGTACTTGAGAGTTGTTACTTCTAAGTTTGCGGACCTTTCTTAAATATCTATAACCAGTTTGGTTGGTTCGCGAGATAACTAGGTCATAATTATACTAAAATATATAGCAATGAAACCAAACTATTTATTTAATACAGAGTTTAGTACATAAGGGAAGCTCTTCTATGAACTTTAACACACCTTTGTTCTCTAACATATTTACACACACATCCATTCCACTAAATACAATATAATAAAAGCATTAACTACTAAACTATTGCACTTCCGAGTTCTTTTGTATAGCAGTCCCTCGGTTCTCTGCATTAACTTGAAGACGACACAGGAACACAAAAACATAGGGGTGAGAATTCTAAAATTCTCAGTAGGGTAACTCCCCAATTACACATTCATAATGTTATCGTCATCGCAGTTTATTAAGAAAGCGTGAGCATGCAATATGTGTAACACCCTAATATTCAACCCAATACTGCTAGTCTGTACTGAGGCTAAATATTAGTCATTACTTCTTGTCTCAGCTCTATTACTTTAAAAAGTACTTACTGAAAATACGAGCCAATTTTTTTCTTTTAAAACTCTTGGTAAAATATGAGCCGCGTATAATGTAATCGAATGATATCGTAAAGTGCAGAAAGGTAAACACATAAAAGACTCCATACACAGCATCATGAACACATATACTGAAATACCTCATACATTAATATATAAAATGCCCACCAATAATAGCGGGACTATTCAATACATAGCACCCAATACAACTGAAAAGCGGAAATACATGGACACATAAAAGATACATGCAAGAGGACACCAATACCTAAGTGCATCTGAAATGGATAACCTCAACACAAAAGAAGGTTTATCCTAACTACGTGTCGTGTGTGCACTCAGGACTACCTTCTAACCCATACGGCTAAGGTCACGGGTAAAGTGGGACATAGCCGATCCACGGACGAAGCTCAGTAGGAGTGGGAACCCAAACAAGTCCTTTGCGCCGGGGTCGCGACTCGGGCATGCGAGCCCTCCGGGGCTGGGTAACCGTCTCCTCGCTGCCTGCTGGCATATGTGGGGGAGTTGGGGCAGAGTCTTCTCCATACATGTGGACGGGTGGCTCCTTCAAAGGGTCCTCCTCTGAATGCTGTGAGCGGGGTACGTACTCAGGTGCGGCGTCCGAGCCTGCATTATGTAACATCCTCCCAAGTACAACGTCATCCTTATGTCATGACATCAGACTCGAGAGTTGTTACTTATAAATTAGTGGACCTTTCATAATTATCTATAGCCAGTTTGATTGATTTGCGAGATAATTATGTTGTAGTTCTATTGAAATATATATATAGCAAGGAAAACCAAAACATTTATTTAATACAAGGTTAAGTACACCAGGGAAGCTCTTCTATGAGCTTAACACATCTGTTCTCTATTACATTTACATATATATAACCACAATAAAGTTATGGTAAAATAAACACATCCACTACTAAACTACTGTAACTCCAGTATAGTTTTTCTTGTAGTGTCTTTACCGTTCTTTAGATCAACCTGGAGACGACACGGCAACACAGAAAATACAGGTGAGAATTTTAAAATTCTCAGTAGGGCAACTCCCCTAATACACAATCATAATGTCATCGTCATCTTCCTAGCCACTTCGGTTTATAAAAAAAAAAAAAAAGTGATCAAGCATTACATAATAACGGTTCATTTTTAAAGTTCCAAATCATATTTCTGAAGTGGGTTGTTTTTAAGAATCAATCACTGTGTACACATTTATCACAAGCTCATAATCATAGTAAATAATGTCAATCAAAATGATTCGATATGATACAAATATGTATATACTAAATGTAGGGAAATTATCTTTAATTGCCCTTGATAAATCGAAGAGGATCTTATCTATCTTTATTTTTCCTCAATAAGTCGAAAAAATCTCATTTTTCTCTCTATTTGCCCTCGACAAGTTGAAAGGATCTTATGTTTCTCTATTTGCCCTCGACAAGTCATAGAGGATCTCATGTTTCTTATTTGCCCTTGACAAGTTACAGAGGATCTCATGTTTATTTATGGTTACAGAACTTAATTCAATATATCATTCACTTTCTTTCCAATGCATGTATAAAACACATATAGGCATTCATTCACCTTGTGATTTCAATCATGCTTCATAAACCAGTCTTTACTTCCTCTAGTATGTATTTATACATCACAAGTCACATGGCCAAATATTTAACATCAAGTATTCATGTCATACTAGAACCAAAATACCATTACATTATCACTTCAAGTCTTTGGTTCATTTTCAGCAAGTGGGCAGATTTTACACCATGGTAGCACAAATTTATTTGCACATCAAACAATAAATTTAGAGGCTATAAAAATTATTCAAGACACTTCAATGTATCCCCAAGTTCTGTAAAAAGTTCAGAGTAAAAAGAGTTCTCTAACTATATTAACAAAATTAGACAAATTTGGTGGTCAGAAACCACTCAACCTCAGCTCAAGAACCAAAATTCATAATTTTTAACCCTAGAAATTGAACCCAGAAAATTCGAAATAAAAATCCTGGTAAAACCTCAATATGTCTCTAATATCCTGTAAAAATTTCAAGTGATAATTTCATCATTTTATATAGTAACAAAATTAGCAAAATTTACAGCTTTTGTTCCAACACTTTAGGCAGCATATGCTTAATTTCGGTTCTTGATTTTTCTAAGACAGTTTGACTCAAAATAAAAACCCAAGAAAATTCATGGAACTAGCTCAAGATGTTAGCTCCAACATATAGTTTTTCTAGCTCACGAAAATGTCCACAAAAATCCCAGAAAATTTGTGAACAAATACTGCCTGTACAAAAACCGAAATTCCAGCAACATGGTTCAAAATCTCTTTTAACAAAAATGATTTCTAACATCATCCAAACACTCCACCAAATTGAACACATCAATATCTATCTATCATCAATCAATACATCCAGAATTTCCAGCCAAACCAATCAGAAAAATTAAAATCAAATTTTGAAAGAAAAGAGAAACAAATAAAGCCCTACTTGTTACTAGATGATCTTTCTACTTCTCTTGGTTCTTCTAAGTGCCTTTCTTCCTTCAAGTCCTTCTCAAACAGCCCTAAATTCTTTCATAACAGAGGTATAAGATATCTCAAGGTGGAGATTAGTGATGAATCAAAATTCTAATCGGTTGGTTTTGATGATTATGAAGAGTAGATGAAGTTTTGTAGAAGAAGCTTGTAATTTTATTAACTTGGGCTTTAGATTATGAGACCATGGAAGCAAGAGTTTTGGGTTTGTGAAAGAAAAACATGAAGGCTGAAGGAGGAAGAAACTTGGCTGAGAATGTCTTGGCTTGTTTTAGAAGAAATAAGTTTGTATTTATCTTGTATTTGTATTAATATTATAATATATAGTTGGATAATTCATAATCTAAGAAAATAAAAGGATGGCTAGGATTGAATCTTGTAGAGCAAGATTAAATCTTGGCCATTCACTAAGTCAAAGTGGATACACTTCATTATTTGTAGATATTAACTTGCTTTTGGTGTTAGAAATCGCACACCGAAATTTCTCCGAATGGGTAAAACGGTGTACCCGAGTAATCAAACATTACCCGAAAAATAATTCTGGGTATGAAATCTTTATTTCTACCTATTTCTAACCTTATTTCCATGTTTTCCCAATTTCGGGCACCTTCGGGTTCCGATTCAGGGGTTTCAGTTGTCCCGGCCGGCCTGCGGGGTTCGCAAATTACTATTCACTTTATTTTTTTTTTAACAAATCCGTTGGATCGTCTTCATCATTGTTCAAACTATCAAATTTTTGAAATTATGACTAATAAAGCTCAAATTAATTTTTAGATAATTTTTAAGGTGTTACACAGTGTAGGTCCGAAGAATCCTCTCGTTGCGTGTGCAAGCACGCTCAAAAACCATATCATCACCGTAAGGCGACATGGGTGAGAAAAGAAAGCTATCTACAAGGTGAGCGAATGGCCATCTGGGGAACATGAATACACGAACTGTGCAGCGACCCTCAAAATGGTATGATCCGTGCTCCGGATCATGGTGGAACTCCCATGTGGATGTCTCAACGTAGAGCATGAACGTCGCCATCCGAATCTAGAGACGTGACGGAAAGAAAGAGATAGAGGGAGTGAGATTTCTTACTAAAGAAACTCAGTAGGGTTTTTCCTCATATCTAAGTGTCATCATCTACGTCTCCAGGAATCTCGGTTTCTTAGCAAAATTGTGGGCATATAATGGTTCAATTATGAAGTTTGTAAATGTTAACCTCTGAAGTCCGTTCCTTTTAATTCTAAAACTTCTTGGTTACGTAGTCTATACCTTACAGAACTTGAATTATAAGTCATGGTATGTAAAATCATAAATCATGGTTCCTGATATCATAGATTATGGAACATAATTTCATAGTTCATGGTGCATAAAATCATAGATCATGGTTCCTAGTATCATGGATCATGGAACATAAATTCATAGTTCATGGTGCATAAAATCATAGATCATGGTGCATAGAAACATAGTTCTTGGAACATGGTACATGGTACTTTACCTTCGTTACTTTAGGTGATATTAAAACCTCATCATTTTCTTCCTGGGGCCACCCTAACTGATCTCCCTTTGGAGAAACTTCTAGGTTATGAGCTCATACCACGCCAGTCGTCACTAGCACATGGACTTATCCCTTTTGATAAGTTAAAGGTCCCGACATAAAGTACGGGTCTAGGGGGCTAGAATCACCTCATCCCCACCCTTAGTTTGGTGGTTCAAGGATCATTTTCTCATAGTTTAAGTCACCTTAAGTCTTAGCATGTCTATTGAGATGCCATTTAGTTCATACTTGTCACATATCTATTATTACAACATAGGCATCTCTAAGTTCTTAAAGAACAATCGCATGCAATAAATAAAACTATCATTTAAGCATAATAGTTCACATAGCATCATACAAATTATGAGGTAAACACCAAATCATCATATTCATAATCCGAGAATAGGCATGCGAGATCATCAAGTCATATTCACATAAAGGAAGGAACACTCATTTACACATTTTAGATATTGGTAATCGATTACATGGGTCTTGTAATCAATTACTTGGCTCAACTTTCTAAAACAGGGAAGTTTGAGGTTCTGGTAATCGATTACATGAGCCTTGTAATTGATTACCTTGGTTGCAAATGCATTCTGGGCCTTAAGAACACCTGGGTAATCGATTACATGGAGTGGTAATCGATTACTAGGGTCCAGAAACATGTTTTGGGTCTCCCAGAATATTGTGTAATCGATTACATATTCTTGTAATCGATTACACAGGCCCAAAACTCATATCCGGTGCTCAAGGCATTTTGGTAATCAATTACATAAGCCCTGTAATTGATTACCAGTAATCTAAAATAGAACTTAAGGGGCTGGCGTTGTTAAGGCAGATCTAAAAATAATAGTAGTCATCAAATCATGTATAAAACTTCTTTTTCAATGCACATAGGTAGCTAGTTTCTCTTGGAACCTTTTTGGGGCTTCAAACCTTCATGGAGGCGAAGTTTATCTTTTCTCAAGATGAAATGGGCAAGTCTTTGAGCTCTAGTAATTTTAGGTGATGGCATAAAAGTAAACGTGCCATGCATTCCGTTTTTATAGTTCATTAGAAAGTAAAGTGATAGCGTAAAGTAGATATGAAATGCACATTCATTTTTAGCCTTTGAATTTAGCGATGACTTGAAATATAACATGTAATACAAAGCTTGGAATTTAAACGTGCATTATGCAAGTTCATTCTTTATCTTGGGGTTTAGTGATAGCATAGAAAGTAAACGTGCTATGCAAAGCATAAAATAAACGTGAATGCAAGTTACTTTTATATCTTGTCTAGAGCTCTTATAGGACTTTAAAAAGAACATAGTTCCAACCCAAACCTCATCCTTACAAGAAAAGAAAACTATTAGTACTAAGATACTCAACATAAATCATAACCTCAAAGGTCTTGAAAGTGGCCGAATCTTCATCAAGAAGAATGAACCATTTTTAAACTGTAGGGACCAAGATCTTGATGATCTATGACATCAACATCCTGAGTCCTCATCATTGAGTACAAGGCTTCCCTCAAAACTAACATTTAAACAAAGTTCATGCTAAAGAAGAAAGCAAAACCGAAACCATGCTTGGTTTAAGGTCAAAGTTTCAAGCTTTAGAGTTTATTCATGTGACAAGCATCGACATGAAACCCTCATCATCAAGCTTTCATTTTTCTAAATGTCAAACGCCTTTATGGCCGAAAAACATGAGGAGGGAAAGAAAGAAGATCCAAAATGTTCAAGAGAAACATAAACTCATCCTCAACTAAACTTGTAAAAGATGAAGCTTTTCTTTAAGAAAAACTCAAGCTTTAGAAGTCTCATGAGATATGGACTCATGGTAGAGGACACTCATCATCAAGCCATCATATTCAAGGCCGTGAGGCCAAAAACTAAAGGGAAAGGAAAGGAAGAAATCGAAAAAGAAAAAAACATGGAGGTTCAACCATTCATTATTTCCCAACAAAATTCAACATAAAGATCAAAGACATGTTTAGAAAGGTTCCCTACCTTGTGTTTCTTGAAAATGAGAGGAAGACTTGAGCTTGAAAAACACTTGAGAGCTTGGAAGAAGAAGGAAGTAAGAAAGCTTCAGACTTTTAGAGAGTTGCAAGAAGTGAGCAAAAGAATGGGGATGTGTAGTGTAGTGTATTTATAGGACAAATGAATCATGAAGGAGTGGAGGGGGAGGAGGCTAGGTGGCACAATTTGAGTGGAAAAGGGAGAGAAAATATCTCTTACATGTAGTCATTCATAAGTAAGGCTAGGCATGGTTGGAGGTATAGGCTAGCATGTCACTTTGAGTGTTGGAAAGAACAAACTCTTGATGTAGGGAGGGGTGAGGTGGCGCCTATTTTGAAGAATCCAAGGGGAGGAAATTACTTCCCTAATTGTGGGTTAGTGATATGTTTAGGTGTATCTTTGATTGAGTTTAGGATTAGAAACTTGTAAGTAGGTGTGTAAGTGAAAAGATAGGTAATCAAGACTATTTTGAGGCATAATTAGTGAGCAATCTAGGCCATTAGTGGGGTCAACATCCTACTCTACCTAGGCTTCTTGGAGTATGGAGAGTGAATAGTAAAAATACTATTCAAGATTCTATGTCTTGGGAACTTGAATTTTTAAAAGAAAAAAGGGTTTTTGAGTTTAATCTAAGCAATCTTAGGTTCTAATTAATTTTAATAACTTATTTTGACTCTAGATTAATTATGGAAATTAATTAATCTTCGATTAGAGCCTAATATTGCTTAGGTTTGCTTAATTACATCATTAAGCTCAAATGGCACTATGTCAGGGGTAAAATCATAATTTTGCACAAAAACTGCCTGGGACTACCGGGACTTAAACAAATACTTTTAAACACATGAAAACGTCATTTTAAACCTTTGAGGAAAGTTTCGGGCTCGAACGGCACCTTTACCCGCGTAAAACGCTATAGGGGTATTTTGGTCATTTTGACCCGAAACTGCAGAAAACAAGTTTTTCATTTCCAAAATCACTCAAGGATCATCTAATCCCCTTCAAATATTGAGTTGACCTTTTGAGGACTGCTGGGCCAGCTATCCTCAAGTTCCGGGTGAAAAATGACCTTAGGGGCATTTTGGTCATTTTTACTCAGATAGAAAATTGGTGTGTTACAATATGTACATATCAAATGTTCATTTTAAAATTATAAAATCCCATTTTCAAAGTGGGTCTCTTTTATTATTCAATCACTTAAAACATGTATTTCATAACATTCAACATCATAGGAATTCCTTCAAGACCAATAATTTAACAAGATATACATATACATATGGCAATTACCATGATCTTTTCGTGCCCTTGACATAATAAAGGGGACTTTTCCGTGCCCTAATAGGGACCTTTCCCGTACCTTTTATAAACAAAAGGGACCTTTCCCGTGCCCTTTATAAACAAAAGGGGACCTCTCCTGTGCCCTTGATAAACAAAAGGGGACCTTTTCGTGCCCTTTACATATTAAATGAGACTTCTTCGTGCCCTTTTTATATTAAAGGGGACTTTGCTGTGCCCTTTTTACGTTAAAGGGGACTTTATTTTTCACTTACCACATACACCATCTTCAAGCTCACATATACATGCATTACATTTCTATATGCATGAACATAATTCTCTGATCTCATAATACTTCAAACCTATATATATTATTCATTCATTCCTCATAACATAATCTTGGAAGTCCATGGCATCCATTCATACACATCAACTTGAACCAAATGCCATTAGGTCACTAATTCAAGGCATCATCACAACTTCAGCACATCGGCAAATTTTTCACTCAAGTAGCACAATTTATTTCTCATACCAAATGATGAATTCAGATGCTATAAAAATTCTCAATGACACCTCAATGTGTCCACAAGGTTCCATAAAAATTTCATAATAAAAAGAATTCTCTAAATATGTCAACAAAATTAGACAACTTCGGAGGTTAGAAACCCCCTATTTACAACCAACAGCCATAGTTTCCAATTTTATTACCCTACCAAATGATCATATAAATCATATAAAAATTCAGGGTTGGACTTCAATATGTCCTTAATATCCTGTAAAAATTTCAGCTCATAATTCGATCATTTACTAGGATAATAAAATGTCATAAGTTCACAGCTTCAGAATCAACATTTCAGGCAGCATAGTTACAACTTCGGTTCTTGAATTTTTCAAGGCATTAGGAATAAAAACCAGAGCTCAAGAAAACTCATGGAACTATCCTAGGATGTTAACTTCAACATATAATGTTTATAGCTCATGAAAACACCCACAATTCACCCAGAAAATTCGTGATTATCTGCTGCCTAGAGCAGAACCGAAAATCCAGCATGCATATTTCAATTTCTCTTGAGCAAAAATGATTTTTAACATCATCCAAACACTCCACCAAAATTAACACATCAATATCAACATATTATCAACCAATATATCTAGAAATTTCGGACCAAACACAATCAGAAAAGTCCAGCATAAAATTGGAAAGAAAAGACCAAAGAAAACCCTACTTTGATGGCTTTAGGGATCTTGGCTCCAAAGGATGCTCCAAGATTGATTTTGCTCAACTCAAGCCCACCAAATCAGTACCAAACCCTTCCTTAATCAGTGATGTATGAGATACCAAGGTTAGGATTGATGAGGAATTGAAATTCCAATTGGTTAGATTTGTAGGTATTGATGTGCAGAATAAGTTTAGTGAAGGAAGTTTAGTGTTTTATCAACTCTAGGCTAGTGTTTTTGGCATTTGAAGTGAAATTTGAGATCTTGGACATGGAGGAACTTGGTTTCCTTCTCCTTACAGCATGATGCACGAAATTTTGAGCTTCTTAAAGAAGCTTGGCTTGTGGTTATCTTGTTATATATAAAAGAATGAGTATTATATTGTATAATTAAATGATCTTTGACCAAAGTAAGAAAAATGGATGGCTAAGATTTGGTTTGTTGGTCAAAGAATGAATCTTGGTCAGCCACTTGGCTCAAGATAAGTGGCTCTCTTTAACTTGTAGAATAAATAGCTTTTACAGTGTCAAAATCGCACACCAAAATCCCACCGAACGAGTGAAATATGAGCACCCGAGTAAAATATTAATAAATGAAAGGCCATGATTAAAACTTGCTTTTCAATTTTCAATCCTTGTCATCCACTTGGCATAAAGTGGTTGATAAAGCTTACTTAGCCACTAAGTAGCTTTTATGGTGTTAGAAACTGTACACCGAAATTCTACCGATCGGGTAAAATAGTGTACCCGGGTAATCAAACATTCCTTGAAAAATTAATTCTAGATATGAAATCTTTATTCCTACTCATTTATAATCTTAATATTATAATTTCTTAGTTTCAAGCATCTCTGAGGCCCAATTCTAGGGTATCGGTTGTTCTAATGGACCGATGGGGCCTGCAGGTTACTATTCATGTTTTTTTTTTTTTTACAAATCCCTTGGACCATCCTCATCATTACTAAAACTGTCAGATTTTTAAAATTACGACTACTAAAGCTCAAATTAATTTTTAACTAATTTTTTTTAGGGACATTATTGTTAAGTTTACAATAGGTAATACTGTAAAACAAACTAGTCATTTCCTAAACATCAGGGACTCAGTCCACAAAAGAACACCTCTACCTGCTAGTCTGACTTACTCAAAGTTGAGATCTAGCAAAATTTTATATAAACAAAAAATGAATCTCATCAACATCCAATAAGGTCAAACTACGGTCTGGGGGATCCTATTCCTAAACTGCCACTATACATACACCAAAAGTCCCTGAGCTGTTCCATGGTCTCCTAAATAAAACCATTTGCCATTGGTACAATGGCATTGCCCCCAACTAGGGCATCAGGATCAACTGGTGGATCGAAGTCGGAGGAAAAGGATGAGGGATCATCTCTAGGAGGGGACATAGGTGTTGCAGGTAGAGCTATAAATACATCAGAGTGTGCCATTTCAAGAGGCACCTCAGCATAAGAAAAACTTGGGTCAAACTCAGTAGAGAAAACAGAAGTACTAAATGAACGGCTAAAGAACACACACACTCTGATCTGGGAGTATGCTACAATATATAAGGAGTCTAAGGCTGGATTATAATGCCACTGCCACTGGGATGAGTCAAGGAAGATTATCACCGACAGCATCCTTAGAATCTGAATACAGCATAAAATACATGCAGTGTAGGGATGAGAATATTATAAAATTCTCAGCATAGCACTCCCTCAAGCTTAAGCAAGCATAATTAACAATGGTACATAATTAAAATCATGCAAGAATCACATCCAAGGATAATTGTAGATTTGATAAAAATGATCGGCATTTTATCTTAAAACAATAAGCTTAATTTGGTGCAACATTCTCTTTTCCATTAACATAGGGAAAGCTTAATGTCACATCAAGTGATATCTGTAGGGGGCTCACTCCACAAAGGACAATAGACTGCTAGGACATGAGCTCATTTCAAATCGTGATCATCGGACTTCATTTTTTCTATTTCCGAATTGTAACATCCTAATTTTTTTAACCCAATACTCTAGAACATATTTAGGTTAATCATTAGTCTGTTACTTCATAGTTCTCATTTTTACTTTGAAATACTTAGCGGAAAATACGGGTAATTTTTTTTTTGAAATACAAAGTGAGAGCCGCGCGATGCGATGTAACAAGTAACGGGCAAAACATACATCTCATAACGTCATAGCATAAGGCACATAAAGGCACGTCATGGGAAAACACTGAATATCATCTTATATATATATAACTTGCCCACTTATAAGTATGGGACTTAATTTAGTACGAGGGAAATACATGAAAGGAAATACAACATAAACATAAACATGATCTACTCCCCTACCCGAGTGTATCTAATGGGATAATCCTCAAATCAAAAGAAGGTTTATCCCCATCTAAGTGGTGTGTGCTCTAACCCGGGCCATCCACAGCCTCCTACTGGTGACTATCCCTCGAGCGTGGTACGTAACCAGGAAACTGAGCAAGCTCCTCCGGCGTGAATAGACGGGACGGGGCTCGGAAGTGACCTCCACGGCGTGGCCTCATCTCCGGTCGTCGTACAAGCCTCGGCTGAGTCACGGAAGGCTCACTACCCTCCCCAAGGTCCATGGGTATAGTGGGGGAAGATCCCTCGAAGGGTACCTGGGTTGTCGAATCCTCGGAAGGATCCGTCTCCGAAAAAGACGACGAACAGCGGGCACATCTGGGGTAGTCTCGAGCGGCGGATGTGGATGGTGGGGTACGGCGAAGCCTCTCCTCTAGGGGACGTGCGTGCTCGAACACCAGGTCATCGCCAAAAGGTGAGATGGGGGAGAAACGATGGGAATGTACAGGGGGAGTGAAGGGTCGACCCATGAACATGAATACTCTAACCGTGCATCGACCCACAAAATGGAATGACCCGTGGTTCGGGTCATGGTGTGGTCCGGGTCATGGTGCACCTCCCATGTCGGCGTGTCCACAAACACTACGAACATCGCCATCTGAAGACGTGACGGAAAGAAAGAGATAGAGGGAGTGAGAATCTTGCTAAAGAATCTCAGTAGGGCCTCCTACTACCTAGGTGTCATTATCTACGTCCTCAAGAACCTTGGGTTTAATTATACAAAATGACTGAGCATGTATTAAGTTCATTTTAAACTTTAAAATATACTTTAGCCAAGGTCCATTCATTTTAGGATAATCTTAATGTCATGAATGCAACATAATAGAAGATGTATGCATGGCACTACCTAATGCACATACATAAAACATAACATCAAGCATCATCATACTTAGTGGCATAAAGTGGCAATAGAAATATTCATACGGGACAAACTTAGTGACATAATCATAATCATGAAACATCTGTTCATCATGGGCCACCCTAAAAGACAATCGAACTGGGGGTGCTCGGCCGAACCGGTGTCACCCAGAACGTGTCACATATCTAGGTTATGAGCTCATACCTTAACTAGTCGTCACTAGTTCTTACTTACCACTTAACGATAAGCGTATCATAAATCATAAATCCCGACTATCTGAGTACGGGTTAGGGGGCAAAACTCTTAGGGGTGCTCGGCCAAACCGGTGTCACCTAAGAGTATAAAATGGGTACCGATGTCACATGAGTTCTATGGAGGTGCTTGGCCGAACCGGTGTCATCCTAGAACCCATCTTAGTACCTTAATTTTCAAAAATCTCTTTAAGTCCCCAAATTCGTCGGGAATTCGACGGCACGATGGCATTACGCCGAATTCCTTCCAAATTTGCTTTATGCCACATAAACATATATTCTCATGAATTCCTCATATGAATAACATCATAATCTCTTTCATAACACATGCGTCATCATAGAACATTCAACCGTTTATCCTTACGGTAGCTTATACTTTGACCCTTACGGGTCTTAATCATGAGATATGATTCTCTAACATCCGTCGCTCACATTTTATGCACCTAAGGGATCATAATTAAACATCATTCATAATCCTCATGTTCACACTTAAATCTGAATAGCATAGGGCAGAATTCCTAACTTGTGATTACGGGGTTCTAGAACTTACGTTTTAGACCCTTTCTTGGTTCCGTCTTCGCCTAAGGCGCTATGAATTAAATCTAAATCAATTATGAGGTGTTCCTATGCTTAAGGACTAATTATTAATCATGTTTATCATGTTGTAAGGGTGCTAGAAAGAATCCAGAAAAATAAATGTTCTAAAAGTTCTAAACTTGCACTTTTACGGTTTTCTAGTTACTAGTTTCCCTATAGGTGCTAGAATTCGATTCCAATCCAAATGTTACCAAGTTTTTCATGTCTAAACAATCCTAATCTTATTATGCTCCCATTAAAACAGTTTGGATAAGTTCCATAAACAAATGGGTCAAAACTATGTTAAATTCTAGCTTTACGGTATTTCTAGTTAGCTAGTTTCTTACCTATTATGCATAGAATCATTTCTACATCATCATATGATATTTTCACACATTCTAACACATCAAAACATCATCATACAGCATCATACTCATCATCAGAACCGAAAACATTTGGCTTTAGTAAAGGATTTAAATTGACATTTCTAGGTACATAAGTTAACTAGTTTCTCTTGGAATCAATTTAGAATTTCTAAAACTCTTTGCAAATCATTTTAATTCATCAAGAGGCTAAGAGGAGCCTTAGGTCAATGACCAAAATATATTTCATCTCCTAAAAGAGAATAAAGTCATACCTCATGACAACATAACCTTGAAAAGGGTTGTAAAGCTTTAAGGAAAACTTAGAACATAGACTATTGGTCCTTGTAGCTAGATGAAAACTCATTGCAAGTCCATCATCACTACTTGGCCGAAAACATGCATTCAAGGAATGCATTCACATTAAACTTTAACTTGGAATGAAATGGGCAAGTCTTTGAGCTCAAGGTTCTTAAGTTACGACATAAAATAAACGTGCTCATGCTTTTCATTTTTAATCTTGCTTACAAAATAAAGTGATGACATAAATTAAATATGCAAGGGATAAACTTAAACGTGCAAGCTTGAAAGTAAATATGCAAGATTCAATTCTTTATTTTAGTGCTCTTGGCCCAACAACAATCGACTTTAAGGCCGAAATAGATAGGCATTCGAGAAATTAATTAAGTGATGATGCAAGTTCAATTCTTTATTTTAGTGCTCTAGGCCCAACAACAATCGACTTTAAGGCCGAAATAGAAAGGCTTTGAGAATTAAATTAAGTGAAGATGCAAGTTCCATTTTAATCTTTATGTTCTTAGGTGATAGCTTGAATGTAAAGGTGCATAACAAGAATGTAAATATGAGTGCAAGCATAAGATAAATTATGCAAGTTCATTTAATCCTTCTAGAGCTCTTAACAAGACTTTAAAGGAACTTAAACCTTAACCCAAACTCATTAAACCAAGATATGATATAGTCTAGAGTTCTTAGAACTCAACATAATATTTTTAGGAATCAAACCATGAAGCTTAGAAAAAGAAAGGAAAAGGGCCGAAATTTCAAAAGGAAAAAGGAACATTTTAAAACTCTAGGGTCCATGATCTTGATGATATAATAACACCAACATCATGAGACCTCATCATTGAGTCCTTAAAACCATTTTGAATCACCATCAAAACTAGAGTTCTCAAGAGTTCAAGAAAGGAAGAACTAGAAACATTTTTGCTCAAGAACAAAGATCAAGCTCTAGAGTTTGTTTCAAGTGATGAACATCATCATGAAACTCTCATCATCAAGCTCTCATTTCTTTGAACATCAAGGCCCATGGCCGAAAATGAGAAAGAACAAGGAAAGGAAAAGAAGTTCTAAAAAGAATCAAGAGAAACTATGAACATAAGGCTTAGAACAAGAACTTTAAAGAAAGGAATACTTGAAAGAAAATCCCTACTTGATGTGATGAACTTGAAGATGGAAGAAGAAGATGAAGATGATGAAGAACTCCAAGAACTTGAAGAACACAAGAGCTTTGAGAGAAAAAGAAAAGCTTTGAGTGTTCCTAGACTTAGCAAATGATCTAAAAGTGGTGCAAGCTCCTCAAGACATTCTATTTATAGAGAAATGAAACAAATGAAGGGTGTGAATGGGCTGAAGGTGTTTCAGCCATGAGGGTGCAGAATGGAGGCATCCATGAGTTCCATGAGGTGAGATAATGTGGTCTTGAGGCATGGTGAGGTATGGTTCAAAGTATGGTGAGGTATGGTTCAAGGTATGGCTTCAAGCATGGTTCTTTGAGTGAGAAACAATTCAACATGTGGCCAATGAGGGTGAGAATTTTGGCCATGTGCATCAGATTTGGGGGAGGATTAGTTTGCATTTTAATTGTGGTTTAGTGTTGTGTTTAGGTGTATCTTTGATTATGCTTAAGATTAGGAATTTGTAAGAAAGTGTTTAGGTAAGGAAAAATGGATAATTAGGATGGTCTAGACATAATTAAGGAGTGGTCTTGCACCATTAGTGAGTTAGATCCTCAATTTAGAGTCTAAACAACTCTAGACACATTTCCTTGATTTAAGGAATTGGAGAGAGAAAATACTATTCAAGATTCCAAGACTAGGAATCTTGAGTTCTAAAAAGAGATTTAAGTTTAATCTAAGCAATTTTAGGTTCTAATTAATTTTAATAAATTATTTTGACTCTAGATTAATTAGGAAAATTAATTAACCTTCGTTTAGAGCCTAATATTGCTTAGGTTTGCTTAATTACGTCATTAAGCTCAAAAACACTATTCTAGGGGCAAAATCGTAATTTTGCACTAAAACTGCCCGGGAGCACTGGGACTTGAACAGAGACCTCTAGACACATGAAAACATGTTTTTAAACCTCTGGGGAAAGTTTCGGGCTCAAACGGCACCTTTACCCGCGTAAAACGCTATAGGGGTATTTTCGTCATTTTGACCCGAAACTGCGGAAAATGAAATTTTCGCTTCCGAAAGCATTCAAAGGCCATTCAATCCCCTTCAAACATTGAGTTGACCCTTTGAGGATGACCGAGTTGGTTACCCTCGAATTCGGGTCAGGAAATGACCTCAGGGGCATTTTGGTCATTTCTCTCGGACAGAAAAATCGGGGTGTTACACGAATCACACACAGTTCTATTCCTAGTTGATACATCTACTGACTCCTAAAGTTTCCTGGGGAGTCCTTATTTTTGCCTCCCTGCTATACCCCATATAAGCCTTGTCTCTATTTTCCCCATATGCTAAAAATTGCACAACTAAAAGTCATGTTATTTTTCTTTTCTTTTCCTTTGTCATCATAATAATCACATAGTATAATTCTCTTTTCAAAGGCCTATGTATATCACAGGTAGGCATGTAATTATTTTGAAGTCTCATCCATATCTCATCAACATTTCTTTCAAGCAATTAGCATGCATTAACATGATATATACTTGCCTCTAAAGCCATTCTATCATTAGTTCAAGACATTCTTACCGTTTTCAGCAATCAGGCAGATTTATCACTCTAGAATTCAAAAATAATTTCTACACCAAACGGCCAATTCAAGAGCCACGAAAATTCTCTATGACACCTTCATATGTCTAAAAGATCCTGTAGAATTTTCATAACAATTGGAGTTCTATAACCATGTCACTAAATTTTACAAGTTTAGTGGTCAGAGAACACTTTTTCACAGCCTAGGGCAGGGTTCTCATAATTTTTAAATTTATCACATGATGAAATCAACTCAAAATAAAAATTACATCACACTTAAATGTTATTAATTCCTTGTAAAAATTTCAAAAGAGTAATCAATCATTTACTATGATAATAAAATCATACAATTTCCCTGCTTCAAATTCAGAAATCCAGACAGCATGAGAGCTATTTCGATTTCTGATTTTTTCAAGACAGTATTCCTTGAAACCAATGCTCAAAGAATTTCGTATAGATATTTCAAGATGTTAGGCCCAACATATAATTTTTCCAAGCAATGAATATCACTACAAACATGTCTATAAATTCATGAAATTTTGCTCTCTGCAGGGAAACCGAAAATCCAGTACTCCAACCAAAATTTCTCTTGATAAAATGAGTTATCTAACCTCATCCAAATCCTTCACCAAAATTTATACATCAACAACCATATATCATTAATCACCACAATCAAAAATTTTGAACAAAACAAATCAGAGATGTGAAATATAAATTTGGCAAGAAAATACCAAATAAAACCCTACTATTAGAAGCAAGTAATGTCTTTGTTCTTAGTATGCTTCAAGATGATGCCCTCCACTTCAAGGCTCTCAAAACACACCCAAAACCCTTTCCATACAGTGAGATACAAGGTATCAAGGTTGAGATTTGGTGAGTGATTGAGATTCTAATCGGTTATATGTGTAGGTGTTGAAGTGTAGAGTAATTTTTGTGAAGGAAACTTTGGATTTTGGTAACTCTAAGCTAACATATATGTTGTTGAAACCAAGTTGAAGCTCTTAGCTATGGAGGAAAGTGAATTGATGCCTTCCTCTTGTTGTGGCTGAGAAAATGGCTTCTTAAAGAAGCCAAATATCAAGCTTATCTTATATTAAATGAAAGAATAGAATATATTATGTTTAGATAATTACAAAGCCAATAAAGTAAAATGAATGGTTGTGATTCAATCTTGTCATTCAAGATTGAATCTTAGCCGTTCATTTGATTTAAAGGGATAGGTTCATTTGTTTTGTAGAGATCTAACTAGTTTTCGGTGTTAGAATTTGCACACCAAAATTTCACCGAACGGGCGAAATAATGTATCCGGGTAATCAAATAGTACTCGAAAAATAATTTTGAGTATAAAATCTTTATTTCTATCTATTTCTAATCATAATCATATAATTTCTCAATTTGGACATCTCTAAAGCCCAATTCTAGGGTTTCGGCTGTCCTGGCGGGCCTGCTAAGTCCCCAAAATACTATTCATATATTTCTATGTCTATCAAAATCTTAATATGCTCATTAACAAAACCTCATTTAATTTCTAAAGAGAATTAGGGTGTTACACATACCTTAGACCATGCCTACACTATACCGTGAAAAAAGATATTTTCTTTTCCTTCCCTCTTCCCTTGGCCAATCACACCTCCTCCCTCTCATCCCCTGATGATGAAATTCTTCTATAAATACACACTCAAAGGAAACACAAATGCCTTTTGCTCAACCTTGCAATTCTTCACTTCCTTAAGAGTTCTTCTTCTTTTTCTTCTTCTTCTTATTTTTCTTCTTTTTCTTCTCATCCTTCAAAAAGACACTACCTAACCTCTCACACCTCCCACTCCCAAGATCAAGCCTTCTTTCAAACAAGAAGCACAACTTTTGGTAGGGAGTTTATATTGAGTTCTTCTTCTCTCTTTTATTCCTTCCTTTTTCGGTTTTGAGCTTCTTTTTCTCCTCTATTTGCTTTTGTTTTATTATTGTTTAATGGTTAGAACCCATGGCTTGATGATGAGGATGCTTGATGTTGGTTGAAAAGCCATTATTTGTTTGACCTTTAGAGCTTAAGGTTTCATTATTTGGTTTTAAGAGTTTCTAGTAAATGAAACATTATGATTTTTTCATTACTTGATTTTATGAGTTCAAGACTTACCCCTTTCAACTTGAGGTTGATCGGTGTTTTAGAGTTTATACTTTAAATAGGACTCTTGAGCTTAAACCTTAAAAACTAAATAAAAACATGTTGGGTTTTCTTTTGATGATTTTCTTTTGAGCTTGATGATGAGTCTGAGGGAAAAAGGTTCATGGAACCACATTAATGAGAGACTTTAAAGCTCATGCCTATTGAGTAAGGTTGATTGGTGCTTTAGAGCTATTACTCTAAATTGGAGCCTTGAGTCTAGAACCTAAAGAATAAATAAAAGGAAATGCATTCATGTTTATGTTTCAAGTCTTTGCATTTCATGTTTACATTCAAGTCTTGCACCTCATATTTATTTCCAAGTTGTCACCCAAGGCTGAAGATAAGAAATGGACTTGCATTCCATGTTTATATTTCTTGTCTATCATGTTTATATTTCAAGCCATCGCCTAAACTTACAGATTAAAAATGAGCTTGCATTCTCATATTTAATTTCGAGCCTTGCATAGCACATTTACAATTCCATTACCATTACCTTCTAACATCAAGACTAAAATAAGGCTTGCATTGGCATGTTTAAGTTGTGTCATCACCTAAAAATATAGAGCTCAAGGTTTACCCCTTTAAATTTACTTAGGAGTTTTGGTTCCATGGGCATTCACCTTTGTAGAGGTGTTTTGATTTCAAAAAGAAAGTGGAATCGGGTTCAAAATGGTTTTAGAAGGGAAGTAACACAAGAAATGTTTAAAACTTGAATTTTTGAACTTTGAAGTTACTGTTAATCGATTACCGGGGGAATGTAATTGATTACCAGATGGTCTGCAAATACCCGAGTAAGAACTTTTGGCCTGAGTAATCGTTTACAACATCATGTAATCGATTACACGATGTTCTAAGAAACCCAGAACATATTCCTGGACTCTACTAATCAATTACCATTCCATGTAATCGGTTACCAGAGCCCTCAACCTTCCTGTTTTAAAAATTTGAGTAGTGTAATCAATTACAAGGCTCATGTAATCGATTACCAGAACCTAAAATGTGCAAATAAGTATTTTCCCTACTTATGTAACATGAATCTATGATCTTGTATAACATGAATCTATGATCTTGTATGACATGTGTAACACCCCGATTTTCTGTCTGAGTGGAAAATAACCAAAATGCCCCTGAGGTCATTTTCGGCCCGGAATTCGAGGATGGCCGACCCAGCAGTCCTCGAAGGGCTAACTCAATGTTTGAAGGGGATTGAATGACCCTTGAGTGGTTCCGGAGGCGAAAGTCTCATTTTCTGCAGTTTCGAGTCAAAATGACCAAAATACCCCTATAGCATTTTTACGCGGGTAAAGGTGCCGTTTGAGCCCGGAACTTTCCCCAGAGGTTTAAAACCATGTTTTTACATGTTTCAAAGCATCTGTTTGAGTCCCAGTGGTCCCGGGAAATTTTAGTGCAAAATTACAATTTTGCCCCTAGAATAGTGTTTTTGAGCTTAATGATGTAATTAAGCAAACCTAAGCAATATTAGGCTCTAATCAAAGATTAATTAATTTTTATAATTAATCTAGAGTCAAAATAAATTATTAAAATTAATTAGAACCTAAGATTGCTTAGATTAGATTTAAATCTCTTTTCTAAAACTCAAGATTTCACTCTTAGAATATTGAATAATGTTTTTTCTCTCCAATTCCTTAAATCAAGGAATTGTGTCTAGAATTGTTTATACACTAAAATGAGTTTATAACTCACTAATGATGCAAGACCACTCCTTAACTATGTCTTGACAACCTTGATTACCCATTTTCTCACCTAAACACTTTCTTACCAATTCCTAATCTTAATCATAATCAATGATACACCTAAACACAACTCTAAACCACAATTAAAATGCAAGAAATCCTCTCCCCATGGCTGATGCACATTCGGCCATCTCTCTCCCTTTTACATCACATGTTGAATTGTTTGTCACTCAAAGAACCATGCTTGAAGCCATACCTTGAACCATACCTCACCATACTTTGAACCATACCTCACCATGCCTCAAGACCACATTATCTCACCTCATGGAACTCATGGGCTGCCCTTGTGTTGATGGCCGAACTCCCTCCTCCTTCCTTGCACCTTTCATTTGTTTCATTTCTCTATAAATAGCTTGCTTGGGTGAACTTGCATCATTTTGGGTTCATTTGCTAAGTGTAAGTTTTCAAAGAACACTTCAAAGTTTCCTTTTTCTCTCAAGTTCAAGTCTTCAAGTTCTTCGTCCTCTTCTCTCATCCCAATCTTCAAACTACTAGGTAGGGATTTTCTTTCAAGAGTTCTTTCATCTAAAGTTCTTAATCTCTTTATGTGTTCATAGTTTCTCTTGAATCTTTTTTAGAACTTCTTTTTTTCTTTTTCTCCTCTTTGTTTTTGGCCATGAGGCTTGAAGATCAAAGGAATGAGAGCTTGATGATGAGGTTTCATGATGATGTTCATCACTTGATCAATCTCTAAAGCTTGATCTTTGCTCTTGAGTTAAAGATGTTTTTAGTTTTTCTTCTTGAATCCTTGAAAACCTTCCACTTTGATGATGTTTTAAAATGGTTACATGAACTCCATGATGAGGATTCATGAGGTTGGTGTTAATGCATCATCAAGATCATGGTCTCTAGAGTTTCAAATGTCTCTTTTCTTCTCAAAAGTTTTGATTCCTTTTTCTTTCCTTTCTCCAAGTTTTCGGCCATGTTGGCCATTAAGGTTCACAATGGCTTGAAGATGGGAGCCTCTAGATGATGACTATGTGTTCATCACAATGAGGCCTCTAGAGCTTGAGTTTTAATAAAAATGTCATTTATGTCTACATTTCAAGAAAAGAAACTTTGCGCTCTAAAGAACCCTTGAGGTTCACCCTTATCTTTACTTTATCTTGTCATGATAAGTTTGGGTTGAGGTTTAAGTTCCTTCAAAAGTCTTGTATGAGCTCTAATAAGAAATAAAATGGACTAGCATTCATATTTAAATTCAAGCTTATGCATTACATATTTATTTTGAGCTTTACATTCATATTTAATTTCCAAGCCATCACTTAAAGTTAAAGGATCAAGAATGGATTGCATCTCATATTTACATTCTTGTCTAGCATATTTACTTTTCATCACTAAAGAACATAAAGATTTAAAATGAGAATTGCACTATCACCTAACTAAATCTCAAAGCCTTTCTATTTCGGCCTTAAAGTCGATTGTTGCTGGGCCTAGAGCACTAAAATAAAGAAATGAACTTGCATATTTATATTTTAAAGTTTTGCATATTTATATTTCAAGTCTTGCATATTTAATTCAAGCTTTGCATATTTACAATTCAAGTCTTGCATGTTTACTTTAAGCTCTCACTTTATTTTGTAATGAAGAATAAAAATGAAGTGCATAGCATGTTTAAATTATGTCATCACTTAAAAGACCTTAGAGCTCAAAGACTTGCCCATTTTATCTCAAGTTAAAGTTTAATGGGGGAGCATTCTTTGAATGCATGATTTCGGCCTTGTAGTGATGATGGACTTGGAGTGAGTTTCATTTAGATTCAAGGACCAATAAGTCAAGTTTTAAGAATCCTTTTAAATCTCATGAATTTGTTTGAGTTTAAGACCGACAAGGTTCTATGAATTTAACTCTCTTTAAGGAGGGATCAAGGGGTCACCGACCTAAGGATGTTTTAGCCTCTTTTACAAAATAAATTGGTTTACAAAAGAGTTTTAAAGGTTCTAAATTGGTTTCAAGAGAAACTAGCACCTTATATGTCTTAGAAACATCAAGTTATGCACCTTCTT
Organism: Dalbergia cochinchinensis; assembly: GCA_031216125.1. Classification (NCBI taxonomy): domain Eukaryota; kingdom Viridiplantae; phylum Streptophyta; class Magnoliopsida; order Fabales; family Fabaceae; genus Dalbergia; species Dalbergia cochinchinensis. The sequence goes on from CM062371.1 coordinate 32,201,750, forward strand.
GGGGACTTGGTGTTTCGGCCTTGTCATGATGAGTTTGTTGTTGTGTGATGATGTTTTGATGTGTTATAATTAAAACACTCTAGTAATTAACCAGATACACCTAGGTTGAATCTGATTAATGACTAGACTTTACTCCTTGCTTTGGTTCTTTCTTCATAATTTGAAAATACTTAGTGAAATTACGAGCCATTTTTTTTTTAAACACATAATTGAAAACGTGAGCCGAGTACAACGTGAATGAGTAAGCAGAGTATAATAAGACGTTTAAGAATATATCACATCATATCACTTAGGCTCCATCATATAACAACCATAAGCACATTATAGCATATATTTACATACAATAACCTCACTCAAAGGGTGGGTTATGTTCATACATCATTATCTTATGCAAACCCATAAAAGAAAATATACATAAGGAAATACATGCCCCTAAACTAGATAACTCCATAAGCCGGGAAGGTTATCCTAAAACTAGGGTGCATGATCACACATAAATCTACTAAGAACCCTCTATGGCCACTGTCCTGGAAATGGGGGAATAAATCCGATCCATCGATGAGCTCCTCGGGAGGGACACACGAGATGCACCAGTCGGGTCGCATGGACGGCCTTCTTGCTAACCTCGGCTGAACAACTGTTTCCTCACTACCCTCTCTTACACGTGTGGGAGTAGGAGCAGAGCTCTCAGAATATACATAAGTAGGAGTGTCCTCTGAAGGATCAGTTTCAAAATATCTCGTCTCGGGAACATACTCTGGAAATCCATGGACAGCAGATGAAGCGGGATAAGAACGTAACATCCTTTCATCAAGTGGACGTGCATGTTCGAAAACCATTTCATCGCCATAGGGAGAAGTAGGAGAAAATCGATAACTAGGGACAGGATGTGCAAATGGACGACCTATGTAAATAAAAACACGACCTGCGCACCTCTCCTTCAAAATGATACGAGCGATGCAGGATCATAGTGAAATTCCCAAGTAGGGGTATCAACGAGCAGACGAATGTCGCCATCCGAATCTGGAGACAATGATGGAAATAAAGAAAAGGGAGTGAGAATCTTGCTAAAGAATTCTCGAAGGTACCTCCTTCTACGGTGTCATCATCAAAGTCCCCAGGAACCTCGGGATTATTCTAAAATAGTGAGCATGCAAAGATTCATTTTAAGTTCAGACAAATACTTAACCGAGGTTCGTCAATTTTTAATCATGCGTCTTATAATGCATTATAATCTTAACATGTCATATTTACAATGAACTTTTCCTTTATCATTACATCATTTTCCTCATCATCATTATCAAATAACATGCATAAAAGAACGTCATATAATATTAGCTACACGTGGACATAGTGCACATATTTCATTTCTTTAGTGCCTTAGGTGACTTAAAATCTTATCATCATCATTATTTTCCTTAGGCCACCCTATACTCCACCCTTTTGGGAGTAATTTAGGTTATGAGCTCATACTTTACTAGTCGTCACTAGCATATACTTATCCCTTTAGATAAGCTAAAGTCCCGACTCTACCCTTTTGAGAAAACGGGTTAGGGGGCTAAAATCACCTTTTCACCACCTATAGTTTGATGGTTCCAAAGGATCATTTTCTTATAAGTTTAAGTCACCATTAAATCTTTGCATGTTATATCATAATACAATTCATAAACATCATAACATTTTCTTATTTATAGTCTTAAGCTAGAATAATATATATCAACTGTAATCATGCATAAGGGAGATTCCCAGGAAAGAGAGGTGGGTCACAATGGACACGCTTAAATACCAAGTCTTTCCTTAGCCAGAACCTTTCCAAATTACACTTTTACAATGATACACTTTCTTCTAGCAACAAAGGTAAATTTTACATAATAAAGAACATTTCATGTATAAGCATTCTCATTATTTGCAACAGCAACTATAACATGCAAGCCAGGAAATCATTCAATAAGCATCCAATCCTTACATAGAATTATCAATTATAGAACTAATTAGTTACTAAACCAATTATGAATCATTCTCTTAACAATAAACCATAATTATCACAACTTCAATCATATCAAATCATTATCACACATTGATACTAAACTTAGATCAGTGGCCGAATCATGAACCTCATGCAATTACATAGAATCATATTTTAAGTGCATATAAAATACTAGTTCCCGTAAAATCCTTGCAAAGCCTTAAAACTCATTTAGAAACTAGTTCTTTTGTCAAATTTGGGAGGATCTTCACAATTAAAATTCTCACTTAAGATAAAAGGAGTAAGTCTTGAGCTTTAGAGATTTAGGTGACATCTTAGAATTATAAACATGCTATGCAACCTTATTTTAATCTTATCTTTATAAGGTGATAGCTTGGAATTATAAACATGATATGCAATTCCATTTCTTTATCTTTAAGATTTAAGGTGATGACTTGAAAATTAAACATGATGCAAGAACTTGAAATATAAACATGATACAAGAAACTGGAGTGGCGGTAATCCGCACAGGACCAGTAGAGGGAGAAGAGAATGTTAAGAAACCAGAGCGGCGGTAGTCCGCACAGGACCAGTAGAGGGAGAAGAGAATTATTATTACATCTTTTTAAGCTCCAATCTCAAGACTTTTTAAAGAATAAATTCTTTAACTCCAATAATCATATTTTTTTGCTTGTGATACATGGGCAAGTCTTTGAGCTCTAGGATCTTTAGGTGATGGCATAAAATAAACATGTCATGCGTTGATTCTTTTAGCCATTAGAAAATATAGTGAGAGCATAAATTAAATATGAGATGCAACCTCTTTATTATCTTGAAAGATTAAGTGATGACTTGAAACATAAATATGAAATACAAGCTTGGAATTTAAACATGAGAAATGCAAGTTCATTTATTCATTCTTGAAAATTTAGTGCTGACATAGAAGGTAAACATGGTTATGCAAAGCATAAACTTAATCATGGATGTAAATTCATTTTGTTTCTTTACTAGAGCTCCTTCAAGACTTTAAAAGAATTATAAATTCAACCCAACACATATCTTAACAAGAAATAAAACATAAAAGGAAAATACATCTTTCAAGTTCTAAACTAAAAATCTTTGTTTTAGCATCATAAAGCATTATTCTTTAAAGTTTTGCATCAAGTGGAATTTTCAAGCTTTAGAGGCCTAACTTGTGATGGATTTACAACCCACCCTCAAGGTCCTCATCATCAAGCCATCATCTTAGTTCCACCTAGGCCATATGGTTGAATTGGTTAAAGAAAAATTGAAGAGGAAAACCAAAATGAAAAGCTAAGGTAAGTTCATAATTTCATCATTTTGAGCTAAAAACACAACTCCTCAGAGCATAGAAATAAATTTAGAAACTACTCCCTACCTAATCTGAGTTGAAGAAGAGGAAGAGAACTTGGTTTCTTGAAGTGAAATGAAACAAAATCTCTTTGAAAAAATTGAAGAAAGAATTCAGCCAAAGAGGAGGAAGAAAGAAAGTTTTGGTGCTCTTAAAAACTAGTTATGAACCAAGCATTCCAAGACCACTCAAGCAAGCCTATTTATAGAAGATTTTGAGGCTTCTAATTGGCCAAAATGATGAGGTAGTGGACGGAATTTTGCAGGAGAAATAAGGGAGGAAAAATCATTTTAGACAAAGTTGTATGAAATTAAGGAATTATGTCTCTTATGGTGACATTTTGGCATTTTGTTTTAGTGCAACTTTTGGCAATAATTCAGCTGCATAATGGCATCAATAATTTCGTCCATTACAGCCCAAAGAAGTGAAATTTGTGTGTTCCATGCATTATTTAGGTGTAGGCAAGGTATTCATGTAATTTAGAGAATTTACGGTTAAGGGTTTAAGTGAATTAGTAAGCAATTTGGGTGTTTTTGAGCAATTTTGGGTTCTAATCAATCTAAATACATAATTTTGACTCTAGATTAATATTTAGAATTTAATAAGCTTTAATTTGAGCCTAATATTGCTTAGGTTTTTGGTATACGAATCAAAAATTCCAAAATTCGCAAAACTGCCCAAAAACAGGGGCAAAATCGTACTTTCACTTAAAAACTGCCCGAGGCCACCCGAGCTTAACCAATGGTTAATCATGGCTTAAAAACACATTTTAAAACATTTTAGTGAGGTTCGGGCTCAGTCGGCAGGCACATCGGAGTTAAACAACCCAGGGCGTTTTGGTCATTTTGCGCGTCGGAACTCAAAATTGAGATCCTTCTGCTCTATTAACACACATAACACAAACAATCCTTTATTATCCTCAAAATATTCCCTTGAGAATAGGTAGGGCCCACGATCCTCATTTTCTGAGTAAAATAACTTCAGGGGCATTTTGGTCATTTTATACGTACAAAAATTCGGGATTTGCGACTCTCGCATGAATCGTTCCTAACCTCTCTTCTAATGTTATATTCCTTTATTGAGGATTGTTCGGCCTCTAATCTTATGTAATAATTACCTATGGTAATTCGGTAATTGAGTAATTTCTAATGACAGTAAAAATTACAGTAAAAATTGGGGCGTTACAATAATGTGTGGAAATTATGTATGATGAGGTAGGAACACTTCTGTTCACGTTAAGAGAGAAACTAGCTTTCTAGAAAAACCGTAAAGTCAAGATTTAGCATAATTTTAACCCAATTATATTTGGACACTGCCCAAACTGTTTCAATGGGAATATAATCAGATTAGGATTGTTTAATCATGAAAAATTTGGTTACAATTGAAGTAGGATTGGATTTTTAGCGCCTATAGAGAAACTAGTAACTAGAAAACCGTAAAACCGTAATTCTAGAACTCTTAGAACATTTAGTTTTTACGATCTGTCCAGCAATCTCATAATATGAAAGACATGGTTTATAATTAGTCCTTAGACATAGGAAGGAACCATAATTGGTCTAGGTTTAACTTATAGCGCCTTAGGCGAAGACAGAACCAAGAAAGGGTCTAAAACGTGAGTTCTAGAACCCCGCAATTTTAAGATTAAAGGGCTGCCCCTAAGGAATGATGATGTTCAGATTTAATAGAAAGCATGAATAATAATAAGTTTTGTTAAGAGAAAACCTTTAGGTGCATAAAAGTTTGATAGGAGATGATAGGTTAACTACATCACAAGTTTAAGGCCCGTAAGGGTCAGAGCATAAAATACCGTAAGACCAAGTACATAACAAATTTTAATGATGCTTGTGAAAGTATGAGGATGATTATGTGAATGCATGAAATTTTGATGGAGGATGCATGTTTGATTGACTCATGTGACATAAAGAAGAATTTGGAAGAAATTCGGCATGTTGCGGTTATGCTGCCGAATTTCTGACAAATTCAAGGACTCAGAAAGTTTTTGAAAACCTATGAGATTTTTTTTTATGAGGTACTAAGATGAGTTCTCGGATGACACCGATTCAGCCGAGCACCTCCAGAGAACTCATGTGACATCGGTACCAAGATGAATTATTGGGTGACACCGGTTCGGCCGAGCACCCCCAAGAAATGCCCCCTAGCCCGTACTGGATAAGTCGGGATTATGTTTATGATTATGTTATGCTTATCGGGATTGATAAGTAAGAACTAGTGATGACTAGTTAAGGTATGAGCTCATAACCTAGAGATGTGACACGTTCTGGGTGACACCGGTTCGGCCGAGCACCCCCAGAGCAATTGTCTTTTAGGGTGGCCTATGAGGAAGTTATGATGATTATGTCACAAAGAGAATTTAATTGCCACTTTATGCCACTATTATGATGTCCTTAATGTTATGACAACTTTCTTGCATAAAGTAGAGCCATGCATACATTCTTTAATATGATTGCATCCATGTCATTAAGATTTATGCTAAAATGAACGGACCTTGGCTAAATTATGATTTGGAACCTAAAAATGGATTTAATGCATGCTCACTTATTTTGTTTATTAAACCCAAGGTTCCTGAGGATGTAGATGATGACACCTAGGTAGTAGGAGGCCCTACTGAGATTCTTTAGCAAGATTCTCACCCCTTCTATCTCTTTCTTTCCGTCACGTCTTTAGATGGCGACGTTCGTGGTCTTTGTGGACACCCCAACTTGGGAGGTACATCATGATCTGGACCACGGGTCATACCATTTTGTGGGTCGCTGCGTCATTCGAGTGTTTATGTTCGTTGGACGGCCCTTTAGTCACCCCGTACATAGCCATCGATTCTCTCCTGTCTCACCCTACGGCGACGACTTCGTGTTCGATCGCACATGCCCTCGAGAGGAGCGGATCCGCCGCACCCCACCAACGGCTTCTGCCATCCGAGACTACCCACAGTATGTACCCCGCTCGCCCTCATTATTCTCCGAGACGGACCCTTCGGAGGACTCTGCCACTCAGGTACCCTCCGAGGGATCCTCCCCCACTGTGCTGATGGATGTTGGGGAGGGTAGCAGGGCTTTTGTCGCTCAACCAGCATGTGGAGGATGGGTGAGGATGATTCCCCGCCGTGGAGCTCATGCCCGACCGATGCAGCGCATTGCCACCCCGGCCGAGATAGCCCAATGGATCGGGTACATCCCTCCTTTCTAGAGAGGCCCGCAGTAGGAGATGACCGTCGCAGTTCTGGTGCTCGAGCTTGACTAGGCTAGGATAGCCTTCTTTTGTCTTTAGGGCTATCCATTTGTAGGCGCACTAGAGTTAGGAGAGTTTCTTTTTATGCCTTTGTTGTACTTTCATGTATCTACATTCCAGTTGTATTAAACTAAGTCTCACTCTTTATGAGTGAGTATAACATATTATATATAAATATGCAGTTCAATTTTATTGTGATGTGCCTTTACTTGCCTTATGATATGATGAGATGTTTGCTTTACTTTCATTCGCATTTTATCATTTATCGTGTTGTGCAGCTCTCACTTTGCTTTTATAATTCAAAAAAAAATTTACCAGTATTTCTGCTAAGTATTTTAAAGTAATAAGGAAGCTATGATGTAACAGACTAATGGTTAACCTAATTATGTTCTAGAGTATTGGGATAAAAATTAGCGTGTTACAACATGAATCCATGATCTTGTATGACATGAATCTATAATCTTGTATGACATGTATTTATGATCTTGCATGACTATTCTTAGATTATGAGCATATTTATTTGAATTAGGAAACTCATTAGAAGGCATTTGCAATAACTGTGAACATGCTTATGTGATTTGGTCGAGATGCATAATTATGAATAATGACAGTTTGAGAAATAAGTTATGAATTGCCACGCATCTCTATATAACATGTCAAGATTAAAGGTGACATAAGATACATGGAAATGATCCTCTGGATTCTCCAAATTAAAGGTTATAAGAGGTGATCCAAATAGGAAATGATCCTTTGGACTCCCTAAATTAAACGTTATGAAAGGTGATCCTAATGCCCCCTACCCCGTACTTTAAGAGTCGGGTGTTAAACTTATCATAGGATAAGCATATGCAAGTGTCGACTAGCGAGGTATGAGCTCATAACCTAGAACTCTCAAAAGGAAGAGTAATAGGGTGGCCCCAAAGAGAGAGAAAGAACTGCTTAAGTCACCTAAAAGATAAAATACAGTAATTCATGTTATGTTTGCTAAGTTCTATCAGCATCACTCTATTTGTATGTATATTATGTTACCCCTTACATTGACATGCATAGCATGATGAGGTATGATGCATTCATAACATTTAAGATGCATATTAAAATGAACAGGCCTCGGTAAATGATATTTTAGAACTTAAAAGTTGAACCTTATGCATACTCACTATTTTATAATAAAACCTGAGGTTCCTTAAAACGTAGATGACGACATCAAGATAGGAGGACACCTTACTAAGATTCTTTAGAAAGTTTCTCACTCCCTCAATCTTTTTTTTCCATCACATCTTTAGAGGTTGATGACGATGTTCGTGATCTACATTGATGTGCCCACTTACGAGATGCACTACGATGCCGGTCGCCAGTCATACCAATTCGTGGGTCATTGTACTGTTTGCCTTTTCGTATACACGGGTCGTCCCTTTGCATACCCAGTCTCTAGCTTATGATTCTCTCCTACATCCCCCCTTCGGCGATGACCTTGTCTTCGAGCGTGCACGTCCTCGCGAGGAGTGGACTAGCTGCACTCCACCGACAGCTTCCACCATTCATGACTTCTCAGAGTATATGCCCCGTTCCCCCACAGACCATTTAGAGATAGATCCTTCCGAGGATTCCGCTACTCAGGTACCCTTTGAGGGTTCTTCACCCATCGTGCCCATGGATTTTGGCGAGGGCAGTGAGGCCACCGTGACACAACCATTGAGGGTTCTTCACCCATCATGACTTCTCAGAGTATATACCCCGCCATGGGGCCCATGTCCGACCTGCGAACGGTTTAGCCACCCCGGCCAAACTGGCTCAGTGGCTTGGATATGTTCCTCCTGTAACGCCCTGATTTTCTGTCTGAGAGAAAAATGACCAAAATGCCCCGGTGGTCATTTTCTGCCCGGAATTCAAGGATAGCCAGCCCGGCAGTCCTCGAAGGGTCAACTCAATGTTTGAAGGGGATTAGATGGTCCTTAAGTGGTTTCGGAAACGAAAATCTTATTTTCTGCAGTTTCGGGTTAAAATGACCAAAATACCCCTATAGCATTTTTATGGGGGTAAAGGTGCCATTTGAGCCCGAAACTTTCCCTGAAGGTTTAAAATGATGTTTTCATGTGTTTAAAAGTATTTGTTTAGATCCCAGTGGTCCCGGGCAGTTTTTGTGCAAAATTATGATTTTGCCCCTAGAATAGTGTCGTTTGAGCTTAATGATGTAATTAAGCAAACCTAAGCAATATTATGCTCTAATCGAAGATTAATTAATTTTCATAATTAATCTAGAGTCAAAATAAACTATTAAAATTAATTAGAACCTAAAATTGCTTAGATTAGATTTAAATCTCTTTTTAAAACTCAAGATTTCACTCTTGGAATCTTGAATAGTGTTTTCTCTCTCCAATTCCTTAAATTAAGGAATTGTGTCTAGAATTATTTATATACTAAAATGAGTTTTTATCTCACTAGTGAAGAAAGAGCACTCCCTAACCTTGTCTTGAAATCCTTAATTATATCCTTAGTCACCTAAACACTTTCTCACAAATTCCTAAACTTAAGCATAATCAAAGACACACCTAAACACAACTCTAAATCACAATTAAAAAGAGAGATTTTCCTCCCCCCTTGCCTGATGCATTCGGCCACCTCTCCCACCATTTCCATCACATGTTTGAAATTGTAAACACTCAAAGAACCATACCTTAAGCCATACCATACCATACCTCAAGCCATGCCTCACCATACCTCACCATGCTTCAAGAACACAACATCTCACCTCATGGAACACATGGGCTGGCCAAATTCCTCCTCCCTCCATTACACTTCTCATTTGTTTCATTTCTCTATCAATAGCATGCTTGGATGAACTTGAAGCACTTTTAGTTCATTTGCTAAGTTTGAGTTTTCAAGAGCAATTTGAGCTTTTCTTTTTCTCTCAAGTTCAAGAGTTCATCTTCTTCAACTTCTTCACTCATCTCAACCTCAACTCACTTGGTAGGGATTTTGTTCTAAGTGTTTCATTCATTAAAGTTCTTATTTAATATTATGCTTTATGATTTCTCTTGAAACTTTTTAGAACTTCTTCTCTCCCTCTTTGATTTTCAACCAAGAGCCTTTAGGAACATGGAAGTGAGAGCTTGATGATGAGGGATCCATGATGATATTCATCACTTGTGTAACCTCTAAAGCTTGGTCTTGGTTCTTGAGTGAAAGATGTTTTTGGTTTCTCCCTTTCTTATTCTTGAGAAACTTAACTTTAATGATGTCCAAAAATGAATATATGAACTCAATGATGAGGACACATACATTGATGTAAGATCATCATCAAGATCATGGTCTCTAGAGTTTCAAAATATTTCTTTTCCTTGCTCATGGTTTCGGTTTCTTTCCTTTCTTTCCTCCAAGTTTTCGGCCATTTTTCCTTTTATTTAAGCTCTTGTGTAACACCCCGATTTTTCTGTCCGAGGGAAATGACCAAAATGCCCCTGAGGTCATTTCCTGACGCGAACTCGAGGGTAACCAACTCGGTCATCCTCGAAGGGTCAACTCAATGTTTGAAGGGGATTGAATGGCCTTTGAATGCTTCCGGAAGCGAAAATCTCATTTTCCGCAGTTTCGGGGCAAAATGACCAAAATACCCCTATAGCGTTTTACGCGGGTAGAGGTGCCGTTTGAGCCCGAAACTTTCCCCAGAGGTTTAAAAACATGTTTTTATGTGTCTAGAGGTCTCTGTTCAAGTCCCGGTGGTCCCGGGCAGTTTTAGTGCAAAATTACGATTTTGCCCCTAGAATAGTGTTTTTGAGCTTAATGACGTAATTAAGAAAACCTAAGCAATATTAGGCTCTAAACGAAGATTAATTTATTTCCCTAATTAATCTAGAGTCAAAATAATTTATTAAAGTTAATTAGAACCTAAAATTGCTTAGATCAAACTTAAATCCCTTTTTAGAACTCAAGACTCCTAGTCTTGGAATCTTGAATAGTGTTTTCTCTCTCCAATTCCTTAAATCAAGGAAATGTGTCTAGAGTTGTTTAGACTCTAAATTGAGGATTTAACTCACTAATGGTGCAAGACCACTCCTTAATTATGTCTAGACCACCTTAATTATCCATTTCCCTTACCTAAACACTTTCTTACAAATTCCTAATCTTAAGCATAATCAAAGATACACCTAAACACAACTCTAAACCACAATTAAAATGCAACTAAACCTCTCCCAAATCTGATGCACATGGCCGAAATTCTCTTCCCCATTGACCACATGTTTAATTATTTTCTCACTCAAAGAACCATGCTTGAGGCCATACCTTGAACCATACCTCACCATACCTTAAGCCATACCTCACCATGCCTCAAGAACACATTATCTCACCTCATGGAACTCATGGATGCCTCCAATTATGCACACATGGCCGAAGCTCTCCATCACCATGAGCTCCCTCCATTTGTTTCATTTCTCTATAAATAGAATGCCTTGAGGAGCTTGCACCACTTTTAGATCATTTGCTAAGTTTAGGAACACTCAAAGCTTTTCTTTTTCTCTCAAAGTTCTTGTGTTCTTCAAGTTCTTGGAGTTCTTCACCATCTTCATCTTCTTCTTCCATCTTCAAGTTCATCACACCAAGTAGGGATTTTCTTTCATGTATTCTTTTCTTTAAAGTTCTTGTTTCAAGCTTGATGTTCATAGTTTCTCTTGGTTCCTTTTAGAACTTCTTTTCTTCTCCTTCTTCCTCTTTATGTTTTGACCATGGGCCTTTGGGAATGAAGGAATGAGAGCTTGATGATGAGAGTTTCATGATGATGTTCATCACTTGAAACAAACTCTAGAGCTTGATCTTTGTTCTTGAGCAAAAATGTTTTTAGTTTTTCCTTTCTTGAACTCTTGAGAACTTTAGCTTTAATGATGTTTTAAAATGGCTCTATGAACTCAATGATGAGGACTCATGATGTTGGTGTTAATATATCATCAAGATCATGAACTCTAGAGTTCTAAAATGTTCCTTTTTCTCCTTGATGATTTTGGCCATTTCCATTAATTTTCTAGGCTTCATGGTTTGATTTCCTAAAAATATTATGTTAAGTTTTAAAGAACTCTAAGCTTGACTTTACCTTGTTTGGGTGAGTTTGGGTTATGGTTTAAATTCCTTTAAAGTCTTGTTAAGAGCTCTAGAAAGATGAAATGAACTTGCATAATTTATTTTATGCTTGCATTCATATTTACATTCTTGTTATGCACCTTTACTTTCAAGCTATCACCTAAGAACATAAAGATTAAAATGGAACTTGCATCTTCACTTAATTTAATTCTCAAAGCCTTTCTATTTCGGCCTTAAAGTCGATTGTTGTTGGGCCTAGAGCACTAAAATAAAGAATTGAACCTTGCATCTTTACTTTCAAGCTTGCACGTGTAAGTTTATGCCTTGCATATTTAATTTATGTCATCACTTTATTTTGTAAGCAAGATTAAAAATGAAAAGCATGAGCATGTTTATTTTATGTCGTAATTTAAGAACCTAGAGCTCAAAGACTTGCCCATTTCATTCCAAGTTAAAGTTTAATGTGAAACCATTCTTTGAATGCATATTTTTGGCCAAGTAGTGATAATGGACTTGCAATGAGTTTTCATCTAGCTACTAGGACCAATAGTCTATGTTTTAAGTTTTCCTTAAAGCTTTACAAAACTTTATAAGGTTATGTCATCACAAGTTGTGATTTTATTATCTTTTAGGGGATGGAATATGTTTTGGTCAGTGACCTAAGGCTTCTCTTAGCCTCTTGATGAATTAAAATGTTTTGAAAAGAGTTTTAGAAGTTCTAGATTGATTCCAAGAGAAACTAGTTAACTTATGTACCTAGAAATGTCAATTTAATTCTCTTATTGAGGCAAGATGTTTTCGGTTCTAATATGATGAGTGTGATGCTGTATGATGATGTTTTGATGTGTTGGAATGTGTGAAAATATCATATGATGATGTAGAAGCGAATCTATGCGTGATAGGTAAAGAAACTAGCTAACTAGAAATACCGTAAAGCTAGAATTTAACATAGTTTTGACCCATTTTTTTTTGGAACTTATCCAAACTGTTTTAATGGGAACATAATCAGATTTAGATTGTTTAGACATGAAAAACTTGGTAACATTTGGATTAGAATTGAATTCTAGCACTTATGGGGAAACTAGTAACTAGAAAACCGTAAAAATGCAAATGTAGAACTCTTAGAACATTTAATTTTCTGGATTCTGTCCAGCACCCTTACAACATGATAAACATGATTAATAATTAGTCCTTAAGCATAGGAATGTCTCATAATTGATTTAGATTTAATATATAGCTTTCAAGTAAGACGGAAAAGAGAAAGGGTCTAAAACGTAAGTTCTAGAACCCCGTAAATACAAGTTAGAGATTCTGCCCTATGCTTTTCAGTTTTAAGTATGAACATGAGGATTAGGAATGATAATTAACTATGAGCCCTTAGGTGCATAAAGATATGAGCGGCGGATGTAGAGAACTATATCTCAAGATTAACACCCGTAAGGGTCAAAGCATAAGCTACCGTAAGGGTAAGCGTTTGAATGTTTTATAATGATGCATGTAGTATGCAAATGATAATGATATTATTCATATGAGGAATTCATGAGGTTATATGTTTATGTGGCATAAAGCAAATTTGGAAGGAAATTCGGTGTAATGACCGTTGTGCTGCCGAATTTCCGACAAATTTGGGGACTTAAAGAGATTTTGAAAATTAAGGTACTAAGATGGGTTCTAGGATGACACCGGTTCGGCCGAGCACCCCTAAGAGTTTTGCCCCCTAACCCGTACTCAGATAGTCGGGATTTATAATTTATGATACGCTTATCGTTAAGTGGTAAGTAAGAACTAGTGACGACTAGTTAAGGTATGAGCTCATAACCTAGATGTATGACACGTTCTGGGTGACAGGTTGGCCGAGCACCCCGATTCGATTGTCTTTTAGGGTGGCCCATGAGGAAGAGAAGTTTCATGATTATGATTATGTCACTAAGTTTTGTCCCATATGAATGTTACTATTGCCACTTTATGCCACCAAGTATGATGATGCTTGATGTTATGTTTTATATATGTGCATTAGGTAGTGCCATGTATACATTTTCTATTATGTTGCATTCATGACATTAAGATCATCCTAAAATGAATGGACCTTGGCTAAAATATATTTTAAAGTTTAAAATGAACTTAATACATGCTCAGTCATTTTGTATAAATAAACCCAAGGTTCCTGAGGACGTAGATGATGACACCTAGGTAGTAGGAGGCCCTACTGAGATTCTTTAGCAAGATTCTCACTCCCTCTATCTCTTTCTTTCCGTCACGTCTTCAGATGGTGACGTTCGTAGTGTTTGTGGACACCCCGACATGGGAGGTGCACTATGACCCGGCTCACGGGTCATACCATTTTGAGGGGCAGTGCACGGTGCGGGTCTTCATGTTCGTAGGACGCCCCTTCGCTCATCCCGTGCACACCCATCGCTTCTCCTCGACTACACCTATGGCGACGACGAGCGGGTTTTTGAGCGCGCGCGTACGCATGACGAGAGAGTGCTCCGCATGCACACCGCCGCCCTAGCGATGCGAAGCCATCCCGATTACGTGCCCCGGACCTACTTTTCGGAGACCGACCTGTCCGAGGACCCGCCTACTCATCCATATAGCGAGAGCTCTGCCCCCTCTCCACCATTGATAAGGGAGGGCAGTGAGGATACCGTGACTCAGCCACGACTTGCGCGGCGATCGGAGATGCGGCCACACCGCGGGGGTCACTCTCGATCCCCGTTCCGCCTCTTTATGCCCGAGGAGCTCACCCGGTTTCCCGGATACTTGCCTCGCTCGCGAGACGGACGTCAGTAGGAGGTGACGATCGACCGATGGAGTACCCGGTTAGAGCACACACCACTTAGATGGGGATAAACCTTCTTTTGTTTAAAGGTTATCCCATTAGGTGCACTCGGGTAGGGGAGTAGATCATGTTTATGTTTATGTTGTATTTTCTTTCCTGTATTTTCCTTGTACTAAACTAAGTCCTACACTTATAAGTGGGCAAATTATATATATATGAGATAATAGTCAGTGTTATTCATGGTGCGCCTTATGTTATGATGTTGTGAGACATTTGTTTTACTATACATGGTTTACCGCTTATCGCATCACGCGGCTCTCACTTTTATTTTAAAAAAAAAAAAGTTACCCGTACTTTCCGCTATGTATTTCAAAGTAAAAATGAGAACTATGAAGTAACAGACTAATGATTAACCTAAATATGTTCTAGAGTATTGGGTTAAAAATTAGGATGTTACATCTTGAGTTTTCATTTTTTTTTGGGTATAAGGGAATGTTAACTTGATTTGTTCCTTTAAATCCATCTCCTTAGAGCTTGATGATTGTAACGCCCCGATTTTCTATCTAAGAGGAAAATGACCAAAATGCCCCTGAGGTCATTTTCGGCCAGAAATTCAAGGATGGCTGGCCCAGCAGTCCTCGAAGGGCCAACTCAATGTTTGAAGGGGATTGAATGACCCTTGAGTGGTTTCGGAGGCGAAAGTCTTATTTTCTGCAGTTTCGGGTCAAAATGACCAAAATACCCCTATAGTATTTTTACGCAGGTAAAGGTGCCGTTTGAGCCCGAAACTTTCTCCTAAGGTTTAAAACAATGTTTTTACATGTTTAAAAGCATCGGTTTGAGTCCCGGTGGTCCCGGGCAGTTTTAGTGCAAAATTACAATTTTGCCCCTAGAATAGTGTTTTTGAGCTTAATGATGTAAATAAGCAAACCTAAGCAATATTGGGCTCTAATCGAAGAGTAATTAATTTCCATAATTAATCTAGAGTCAAAATAAACTATTAAAATTAATTAGAACCTAAAATTGCTTAGATTAGATTTAAATCTCTTTTTAAAACTCAAGATTTCACTCTTGGAATCTTGAATAGTGTTTTCTCTCTCCAATTCCTTAAATCAAGGAATTGTGTCGAGAATTGTTTATGCACTAAAATGAGTTTATAACTCACTAATGATGCAAGACCACTCCTTAACTATGTTTTGACAACCTTGATTACCCATTTTTTCACCTAAACACTTTCTTACAAATTCCTAATCTTAATCCTAATCAAAGATACACCTAAATACAACTCTAAACCACAATTAAAATGCAAGAAATCCCCGCCCCCATGGCTGATGCAAGTTTCGGCCACTCCTCCTCCATTTACATCACATGTTGATTTGTTTCTCACTCAAAGAACCATGCTTGAGCCATACCTTGAACCATACCTCACCATACTTTGAACCATACCTCACCATGCCTCAAGTCACAACATCTCACCTCATGGACCTCATGGGGCTGCCCTTGCTTGGCCGAAACTCCTCCTCCCTCTTGCACCTTGCATTTGTTTCATTTTTCTATAAATAGCATACTTGGGTGAACTTGCATCATTTTGGGTTCATTTGCTAAGTGTAAGTTTTCAAAGAGCACTTCAAAGTTTTCTTTTCTCTCAAGTTCAAGTGTTCAAGTTTTTCAAGTTCTTCATCCTCTTCTCTCATCCCAATCTTCAAATCACTTGGTATGGATTTTCTTTCAAGTATTTCCTTTGTTTAAGTTCTTACTCTAGTTATGTGTTTATGGTTTCTCTTGAGTCTTTTTAGAACTTCTTTCCCTCTCCTTCTTCTTCTCCATTTTCGGCCATGGGCCTTTGAGGACAAGGGAATGAGAGCTTGATGATGAGGTTTCATGATGATGATATTCATCACTTGAACAATCTCTAAAGCTTGATCTTTGTTCTTAAGTTAAAGACATTTTTTTTTTGTTCTTTCTTCTTGAACCTTGAATCTTTAACTTTGATGATGTTTTAAATGGTTACATAAACTCAATGTTGAGGACTCATGATGTTGGTGTTAATGCATCATCAAGATCATGGTCTCTAGAGTTCCAAATGTTTCCTTTTCTTCTTAAAAAGTTTTGGTTCCTTTTCCTTTTCTCTCTTCACATTTTCGGCCATATTGGCCAATGGGATTCATAATGGCTTGATGATGAGAGCTCCTAGATGATGACTATGTGTTCATCACAATGAGGCATCTAGAGCTTGAGTTTAAATAAAAATGTTATTCATGACCTCATTTCAGAAAAAGAAACTGTGTTCTAAAGAACCCTTGAGGTTCACTCTTGTCTTTACTTTATCTTGTCATGATAAGTTTGGGTTGAGGTTTAAGTTCCTTTAAAGTCTTGTATAAGCTCTAATAAAAAATAAAATGGACTAGCACTCATATTAAAATTCAAGCTTATGCATAACATATTTACTTTGAGCTTCGCATTCATATTTATTTTCCAAGCTATCACTTAAAGTTAAAGGATAAAGAATGGAGTGCACCTCATATTTACATTCTTGTCTAGCATACTTACTTTTTATCACTAAAGAACGTAAAGATTTAAAATGAGAACTTGCACTATCACCTAACAAAATATCAAAGCCTTTCTATTTCGGCCTTAAAGTCGATTGTTACTGGGTTTAGAGCACTAAAATAAAGAAATAAACTTGCATGGCATATTTATTTTAAGTCTTGCATATTTATATTTCAAGTCTTGCATATTTATTTCGAGCCTTGCATATTTATATTTCAAGTCTTGCATATTTATTTCAAGCCTTGCATATTTATATTTCAAGTCTTGCATATTTACTTTAAGCTCTCACTTTACTTTGTAATGAAGAATAAAAATGAGATGCATATTATGTCAACACCTAAGAACCTTAGAGCTCAAAGACTTGCCCATTTTATCTCAAGTTAAAGTTTTATGTGGGAACATTCTTTGAAAGCTTAATTTCGGTCATGTAGTAATGATGAGCTTGGAATGAGTTTCATCTAGCTACGAGGGCCAACAATCTAAGTTTTACGACTTCCTTTAAGCCTCATGAACTTTATGAGATTAAGACCAAATAAGATTTATGAATTTAATGCTCTTTTAAGGAGGGGTCAAGTGGTCACGGACCTAATGATGTTTTAGCCTCCTTTACAAAATAAAATGGTTTGCAAAAGAGTTTTAGATGTCCTAAAAATGATTCCAAGAGAAACTAGCAACGCATATGCTTTAGAAATATCAAGTTATGGATCTTTTTGGGGATTAATGTTTCGGTTCTTCCATGATAAGTTTGCTGCTGTATGATGATGTTTTGATGTGTTAGAATGTGTGAAGATTATGTATGATGAAGTAGGAACATTTCTATGCATGATAGGAGGGAAACTAGCTTTCTAGCAAAACCGTAAAGTCAAGACTTAGCATAGTTTTAACCCATTTATTTTTGGATATTGCCCAAAATGTTTCAATGGGAATATAATCAGATTAGGATTGTTTAATCATGAAAAATTTGGTTACATTTGAAGTAGGATTGAATTTTAGCATCTATGGAGAAACTAGTAACTAGAAAACTGTAAAATTGCAATTCTAGAACCCTTAGAACATTTAGTCTTCTGTTTCTGTACAGCACCCTTAAAATGTCATATAAATGATTTATAATTAGTTCAAAGGTTTAGGAACACCTCATAATTGGTTTAGATTTAATTTATAGCGCCGTAGGCGAAGACGGAACCAGGAAAGGGTCTAAAACGTAAGTTCTAGAACCCCGTAATTGTAAGTTTATAATTCTGCCCCTAAGGAATAGTGTTGCCCAAATTTATTGAAAAGCATAAATAATAGTAAGATCTGTTAGAAGAGAATCCTTAGGTGTATAAGAGGTTGATAGAAAATGATAGATTAATTACATTACAAGTTTAAGGCCCGTAAGGGTCAAAGCATAAGATACCGTAGGACCAAGAGCATAATAAATTTTCAATGTGGCTTGTGAACGTATGAGAATGATTACGAGAATGATTTGATGTCTTATGATGATGTTGAATGGTTATGCATGTCCTACAAGTTTCATGGCATAAAGCAAGTTTGAAGGAAATCCGGTGAACGCCGTTATGTTGCCGAATTTCCCATCAAACTTGAGAATTCAAGAAAAGTTTGTGAAAACTCTTGGGTGACACCGGTTCGGCCGAGCACCCCCAGACCAGATGTGACGTAACACTGAGACGCATTCCTCCCGCTACAGTGGGGAGGAAACAAATCCATGAGACGTAGTTTGGTGACCAGATTATCGCCGGGCCGGTGAGTCGGTTGGATTTTTGATGGATATGTTAAGAGGGTGGTCTTAAAGAAAAAGAACTTAAGAGTTCAACTTACGAGAAAGATGTCACATGAAAAGTATTGTACCTTTTATGCCACGTATATGATTTATGTTCCTTTATATGGAGCCCAAGAGCAATGATGTTCATGTTAATGTGCATATGGTATTGTCATGCATTCATCAAATATCTATTGCATCCATGCCATTAAGACACATACTAAAAGACACCCACTTCGGATAAATAGATTTGGAAAGCTTAAAATTAAACCTTATGCATGTACACCTTTTTCATAATTAAAACCGAGGTGGCTGGGGACAATGACGATGACACTCATGTTAGAGTTGGGAATCCCTACTAAGAATCTTGGATAAGTTTCTCATCCCTTTCTTTTCTACTGTGTCGTCTCTAGACGAGGATTACAACGAGGTTTGTGACTTCTTCTAAGGCTCGTGCTTAAGGGTCACACTAGCAAATAGAGTAGAGGATCGCCGCGGATGTATAGATAGTTTAGCTCTTGGATTGATACTTATCCAACCTCATAGGTGGATAAGGATCACTTCATATAAATAGGCATGTTTTGATGTAAATAATGGTACAATGATGCTAGTAATTTATGTATTTATGAAGGAGTGATGATATTATGATTGTTATGTATGATGCTATGTTTCATGATTATGAATGATGTGATTACTTTTCTTGCACGATGTGGTTATGATGAACGTTAGGTTAGCGCGCGGGTCACGTTTTGTTTTTCAAGTTTCGAAAAAGAAAAATTTATTCGTATCTTCCACTAAGTATTTTAACGAAAGGTTTTGAAGGATAAGACTAAAAGAGTAATAGACTAATGATTAACCTAAATATGTTCTAGAGTATTGGGTTAAAAATTAGGATGTTACAATGATAAAGTTCACACCATATGGTTTCTTTCTAAACCTTGGTACAAGAACTCTAAAGCTTGCTTTATCTTGCTATGATAAGTTTGGGTTGAGGTTTAAGTTCCTTTAAAGTCTTACAAGAGCTCTAGTGAAAAATATAAAATGAACTTGCATTCATATTTACTTTCCTTGCCTAGCACATTTATTATTTTGGCCATCACCTAAAACGTAAAGATTAAAACAAGAGTTGTATTTTCATATCACCTAATAATTAATCTCGAAGCTCGCCAATTTCGGCCTTAAAGTCGATTGTTGTAGAGCCTAGAATACAAAAATAAAGAATTGGACTTGCATTCATGTTTATGTTTCCTTGTCTAGCATATTTATATTTCAAGTCATCACTTAAATCTTAAAAGATAAAATGAACTTGCATATTTACTTTCAAGTCTTGCATATTTATTTCAAGTCTTGCATATTTATATTTCTAGCACCTGATATTTATATTTCAAGTTCTTGCATCTCATATTTACTTTGAAGTTCTCACTTACTTTATAATGAAGAATAAAATGGGATGCATAGCATGTTTACATTTTGTCATCACTTAAAGACTCTAGAAGCTCAAAGACTTGCCCTCTTTATCTCAAGTTAAAGTTTGGTTATGGAAACATCCCCATGGATGCATATTTCGGCCATGTGATGATGATGAACTTGATGTGAGTTTCATCTAGTCACAAGAGCCAACAATTTATGTTCTAAGATTTTCTTTAGGCCTTAAGAGTTTTATAAGATTATTACCAACAAGATTTATGAATTAAACCACTTCTAAACATGCCTTGAATTAGCAACTACCATATGGTTACTTTTAGTCTCCTCTTATAAAATAAAATGGGTTTCAATGAGTTTTAGAAGTCCTAAAATGATTTCTCTAACTAGTAAGTTGTGTGTATTAAGGAAATGATTTTTGAATGATGCTTGAGCTTTAATGTTTCGTGTAACGCCCCGATTTTTCTGTCTGAGTGGAAAATGACCAAAATGTCCTTAAGGTCATTTTCGGCTTGGAATTCGAGGATGGCTGACCCGGTAGTCCTTGAAGGGCCAACTCAATGTTTGAAGGGGATTGAATGACCCTTGAGTGGTTTCGGAGGTGGAAGTCTCATTTTCTGCAGTTTCAGGTCAAAATGATCAAAATACCCCTATAGCGTTTTACGCAGGTAAAGGTGCCGTTTGAGCCTGAAACTTTCTCCGAAGGTTAAAACAATGTTTTTACATGTTTAAAAGCATCTATTTGAGTCCCGGTGGTCCCGGGCAGTTTTAGTGCAAAATTATGATTTTGCCCCTAGAATAGTGTTTTTGAGCTTAATGATGTAATTAAGCAAACCTAAGCAATATTATGCTCTAATCGAAGATTAATTAATTTTCATAATTAATCTAGAGTCAAAATAAACTATTAAAATTAATTAGAACCTAAAATTGCTTAGATTAGATTTAAATCTCTTTTTAAAACTCAAGATTTCACTCTTGGAATCTTGAATAGTGTTTTCTCTCTCCAATTCCTTAAATCAAGGAATTGTGTCTAGAATTGTTTATGCACTAAAATGAGTTTATACCTCACTAATGGTGCAAGACCACTCCTTAAATATGTTTTGACAACCTTGATTACCCATTTTCTCACCTAAACACTTTCTTACAAATTCCTAATCTTAATCCTAATCGAATATACACCTAAACACAACTCTAAACCACAATTAAAATGCAAGAAATCCTCCCCCCCATGGCTGATGCACTTTCGGCCCTCTCTCCCTCAATTACATCACATGTTGATTTGTTTCTCACTCAAAGAATCATGCTTGAGCCATACCTTGAACCATACCTCACCATACTTTGAACCATGCCTCAAATTCACAACATCTCACCTCATGGAACTCATGAGGTTGCTCATTGTGGCCGAAACCTTCTTTCCCTCCTTGCATCTTGCATTTGTTTCATTTCTCTATAAATAGTATGCTTGGGTGAACTTGCATCATTTTGGGTTCATTTGCTAAGTGTAAGTTTTCAAAGAGCACTTCAAAGTTTCCTTTTTCTCTCAAGTTCAAGTGTTCAAATTCTTCAAGTTCTTCATCCTCTTGTCTCATCCCAATCTCCAAATCACTTGGTAGGGATTTTTTTTCAAGAGTTTCTTTCATTTAAGTTCTTAATCTATTTATGTGTTCATAGTTTCTCTTGAATCTTTTTAGAACTTCTTTTCTTCTTCTTCTCCTTCTTTGTTTCGGCCATGAGGCTTGAAGATCAAAGGAATGAGAGCTTGATGATGAGGGTTTCATGATGATGTTCATCACTTGAACAAACCTCTAAAGCTTGATCTTTGTTCTCAAGCTAAAGATGTTTTCTCTTGTTCTTTCTTCTTGAACTTTGAATCTTTAACTTTGATGATGTTTTAAAATGGTTATGTGAACTCAATGATGAGGACTCATGATGTTGGTGTTAATGCATCATCAAGATCATGGTCTCTAGAGTTTCAAATGTTTCCTTTTCTTCTTAAAAGTTTCAGTTCCTTTTCCCTTCCTTTCTCCACATTTTCAGCCATGTTGGCCAATAAGGTTCACAATGGCTTGATGATGAGAGCTTCTAGTTGATGACTATGTGTTCATCACAATGAGGCCTCTAGAGCATGAGTTTTAATGAAAATGTTATTTATGACCTCATTTCAAGGAAAGAAACTTTGTGTTCTAAAGAACCCTTGAGGTTCACTCTTGTTTTTACTTTATCTTGTCATGATAAGCTTGGGTTGAGGTTTAAGTTCCTTTAAAGTCTTGTATGAGCTCTAATAAGAAATAAAATGGACTAGCATTCATATTTAAATTCAAGCTTATGCATTACATATTTACTTTGAGCTTTGCATTCATATTTACTTTCCAAGCCATCACTTAAAGTTAAAGGATAAAGAATGGATTGCATCTCATATTTACATTCTTGTCTAGCATATTTACTTTTCATCACTAAAGAACGTAAAGATTTAAAATGAGAGCTTGCTCTATCACCTAACTAAATCTCAAAACTTTTCTATTTCGGCCTTAAAGTCGATTGTTGCTAGGCCTAAAGCACTAAAATAAAGAAATGAACTTGCATATTTATATTTCAAGCCTTGCATATTTACATTTCAAGTCTTGCATATTTACTTTAAGCTCTCACTTCACTTTGTAATAAAGAATAAAAATGAGGTGCATAGCATGTTTAAATTATGTCAACACCTAAGAACCTTGGAGCTCAAAGACTTGCCCATTTTATCTCAAGTTAAAGTTTTATGTGGGAATATTCTTTGAATGCACAATTTCGGTCATGTAGTGATGATGAGCTTGGAATGAGTTTCATCTTGCTATGAGGGCCAACAATCTAAGTTTTACGACTTTCTTTAAACCTCATGATCTTTATGAGATTAAAACCAAATAAGATTTATGAATTTAATGCTCTTTTAAGGAGGGGTCAAGTGGTCACTGACCTAATGATGTTCTTAGCCTTTTTTACAAAATGAAATGGTTTGCAAAAGAATTTTAGAAGTACAAAAAAATGATTCCAAAAGAAACTAGCAACTTATATGTTTTAGAAATGTCAAGTTATGCATCTTTTTGGGACTTAATGTTTTGGTTCTTCCATGATGAGTTTGATGCTGTGTGATGATGTTTTGATGTGTTAGAATGTGTGAAAATTATGTATGATGAGGTAGGAACATTTCTATGCATGAAAGGAAAGAAACTAGCTTTCTAGAAAAATCGTAAAGTCAAGATTTAGCATAGTTTTAATCCATTTATTTATGGATACTGCCCAAACTGTTTCAATGGGAATATAATCAAATTAGGATTGTTTAATCATGAAAAATTTGGTTACAATTGAAGTAGGATTGAATTTTAGCACCTATAGAGAAACTAGTAACTAGAAAACCATAAAACTGCAATTCTAAAACTCTTAGAACGTTTAATTTTTTTTGAATCTATCCAGCAACCACATAATATGGTAAACATGGTTTATAATTAGTTCTTAGACATAGGAATGTCTCATAATTGGTTTAGGGCGAAGACAGAACCAAGAAAGGGTCTAAAACGTAAGTTCTAGAACCCCACAATTATAAGTTATAATGCTGTCCCTAAGGAATGGTGATGTTCAGATTTATTAGAGAGCATAAATAATAATAAGATTCGTTAGAAGAGAGCCCTTAGGTGCATAAGAGGTTGATAGAAGATGATAGGTTAATTACATCACAAGTTTAAGGCCTGTAAGGGTCAAAGCATATGATACCGTAGGACTAAGAGCATAATGAATTTTTAATGTTGCTTGTGAAAGCATGAGACTGATTATGAGAATGATTTGATGTCTTATGATGATTTTGAATGGTTATGCATGTCCTACAAGTTTCGTGGCATAAAGCAAGTTTGAAGGAAATCCGGTGAACGCCGTTATGCTGCCGAATTTCCCATCAAACTTGAGAATTTGAGAAAAGTTTGTGAAAACTCTTGGGTGACACCGGTTCGGCCGAGCACCCCCAGGAATGGTTCTGGGTGACACTGGTTCGGCCGAGCACCCCCAGAACAGATATGACGTAACACTGAGACGCGTTCCTCCCGCTACGGTGGGAAGGAAACAAATTCGTGAGGGTATTGATATTGAGCTTGCCAAAGCGGACAATTCACTGTGTACTAGATACCAGTAGAGAGTTTCAAAGAAGGAAATGATCCTAAGATAGGTGATCCAAGAAAGTTATGTGTACCCCCCCTATTAGCCCTTATTAAATCTAGTGATGACTAGTTAGGATTGAGCTCATTCCTAGGCAATAGGTGAGACGTAGTTTGGTGACCAGATTATCGTCGGGCCAGTGAGTCGGTTGGATTTTTGGTGGATATGTTAAGAGGGTGGTCTAAAAGAAAAAGAACTTAAGAGTTCAACTTATGAGAAAGATGTCACATGAAAAGTACTGTACCTTTTATGCCACACATATGATTTATGTTCCTTTGTGTGGAGCCCAAGAGCAATGATGTTCATGATAATGTGCATATGGTATTGTCATGCATTCATCAAATATCTGTTGCATCTATGCCATTAAGACTCATACTAAAAGACACCCACTTCGGATAAATAGATTTGGAAAGCTTAAAACCGAACCTTATGCATGTACACCTTTTTCATAATTAAAACCGAGGTGGTGGGACGGCAGCGATGACACTCGTGTTAGAGTCGGGAATCCCTACTGAGAATCTTGGATAAGTTTCTCATCCCTTCCTTTTCTTCCATGTCATTTCTAGACGAGGATTACAACGAGGTTCGTGACTTCTTCTAAGGCTCGTGCTTAAGGGTCACACTAGCAAATGGAGTAAAGGATCACCGCGGACGCATAGATAGTTTAGCTTTTGGATTGATACTCATCCAACCTCATAGGTGGATAAGGATCACTTTATATAAATGGGCATGTTTTGATGTAAATAATGGTACAATGATGCTAGTAATTTATGTATTTATGAAGGAGTGATGATATTATGATTGTTATGTATGATGCTATGTTTCATGATTATGAATGGTGTGATTACTTTTCTTGCACGATGTGGTTATGATGAACGTTAGGTTAGCGCGCGGCTCGCATTTTGTCTTTCAAGTTTCAAAAAGAAAAATTTATTCGTATCTTCCGCTAAGTATTTTAATGAAAGGTTTTGAAGAATAAGACTAAAAGAGTAATAGACTAATGATTAACCTAAATATGTTCTAGAGTATTAGGTTAAAAATTAGGATGTTATATTTCGGTTCTGCCTTGGTATGTTTGCTGCTGTATGATGTCATTTTGATATGATAGAATGTGTAAAAATTATATATGTTGAGGTAAGAGTCTTTCTATGCATGTTAGGAAAGAAACTAGTTTTATAGAAAAATCGTAAAGTTGAGATTTAGCATACTTTTGATCTCTTTATTTTTAACCATTGCCAAAACTGTTTTAATGAGATAACATTCAGTTTAGGATTGTTTAATCATGAAAAACTTGGTAACATTTGATATAGGATTGATTTTTAGCATCTATAGAGAAACTAACAACTAGAAAACTGTAAAAGTGCAATTCTAGAACACTTAGATTAATTAATTCTCTGTTTCTATCCAGCAACCTTATAATGCAGTAAACATGGTTTATAATTAGTTCATAGGCATAGGAATACCTCATAATTGGTTTAGATTTGATTTATAGCACCTTAGGCGATGATAGAACGTAGAAAGGGTCTAAAACATAGTTTCTAGAACCTTGTAATTGCAAGATTTAGAACTTGACAATCTGTATGGAGTTGTTTGTTTTGCTCCTAAGCATAAAAATTAATGAGGATAATTAGTTGTGAACCCATAGGTGCATAAAAATTTAATAGCAAATGTTAGGGTAATTATATCTCGAGTTTAAGCCTCATATGGGACAAGGCATACGACACCGTAGGTTTAAGAGCATAACGAACTTTAGTGTTTCATGTGAATGCATGTTTATTATGAGAATAACTTGAGCATGTGATCTCCTATTAGAGTAAATAATGTTGATATGTTAATACTCATGCTATGATGCCTTATGAAAGAATTACGATGTTATGATGCTTATGATGTTTATGATGCTTATGATGCATATAATGATTATGATGCTGATGGCACATATGATTATGAATGACTATGTATATATATGAATGTGGCATAAAGCAAATTTGGATGAAATTTGGTGCACTGCCATTATGTTGCCGAATTTCTAACAAATTTGAGGACTTAGAAAGTTTTCAAAAAGATATGAGGCTTTGAATGTGACATGGTACTATAAGAATGCATTCTGGGGAACGGCGATACGTAACGCCCCGGAAACAAATCCTTGAGGGGGACAGCGATACGTAACACTCCAAAGAGGACAATATTCACTGTGTATTTGATACCGGTGCGATACGTTTTGTTATGATTATTATTATTGTGATTACGCTTATCAGAGGATAAGTAAGAACTAGCGACGACTAGTTAAGGTATGAGCTCATAGCCTATAGAAGATTTTAAGGTGATCCTTATGTTGCAGTACGATGCTTTGAATGTCATATAGTTACAGAAAGAAAAGTGTTTTTACATGAGAAGAATACATCACTTTATGCTACCTGCATGATGTTGGATGTTTATTTGATTCCTTCATGTTGCATCTTTATGCATTTATGCTTTATTATGCTGCATCCATAACATTAAGATTCATCCTAAAAGAAACGGACCTTGGATAATTAAGTTTGAAACCTAATAAATGAAGTATATGCATGTTCACCTTTTTCAAAGAAACCCAAGGTTCCTGAGGACGTAGATGATGTCACCTAGATAAGAGGTCGCCCTATTGAGATTCTTTAGTAAGATTCTCATTCCCTCTATATTTTCTTTCCGTCATGTCTTCAGATGGCGACATTTGTGGTCTTCGTGGATACCCCGATGTGGGAGGTACACTATGATCTAGAGCATGGAACATATCATTTTGAGGGTCAATGTGCTGTTCGTGTTTTCATGTTTATCGGACGACCCTTCGCTCATCCTGTACATACCCACCGTTTCTCCTTGACATCACCTTATGATGACGATGACCGGGTTTTTGAGCATGCCCGTACGCACAATGAGAGGATGCTCCACATGCATACCGCCGCTTCGGCCATGCGCAACTACCCCGACTACGTGCCTCGTACATATTTCTCGAAGACTGACCTGTCAGAGGACCCACCTGCCCACATGTATAGCGAGAGCTCAGCCCCCATTCCACTACAGATGAGAGAAGGCAGTGAGGAGATTGTCACGCAGCCGAGATTGGCTCGGAGGCCATCAATGCGCCCACATCATGGAGGCCACTCGCAATTCTCTGGCGTGCCCATTCCCGTCGAGCTCCGACCATGGATTGGATATGTCCCACCTTCTCCGGGACCGCAGTAGTAGAGGCCCATGGGTAGAGATAGTGCACACACTACATAGATGAGGATAAATCTTCTTTTGTTTAGAGGTTATCCATTTTGGATGCACTTGGGTAGGGGAGTTTCCTTTTATGCTTTTTGTTGTCTTTTTCTTTCTGTTGTATTTTCATTTTGGATGTATCTGTTTCTATGTTGTACCAACTAAGTCTTGCTTTTTATGAGTGGGCATATTATATATATGCAGTTAGTTTTATCATGATGTGCGATTACATGCTTTATGTCCTGACAGATGTTTATTTGATCTTATGCTTTATTTCTTTATATGCCTTATCGTCCGTCGTGTTGCACGGCTCTCACTTTGCATTTACATTTCAAAAAAAATTTACTTGTATTTTTTGCTAAGTATTTTAAAGAAAGGTTTAAAGAATGAGACTAAACGAGTAATAGACTAATGATTAATCTAAATACGTTCTAGGAGTAGGAGCATAAGATAGCCCTCTTTTTGTTTTAGAGGTTATCTACTTTAGATGCGCTAAGATAGGTGAAGGTTTATGGTTTATGTACTTTCTGTTTTTATATATTTCGGATGACTGTACTTAATGCTTCTATCTAACTTGATGTATGGTTGAATCCCATTTATATATATATATATATATGATGGCCGTTATGTTATGATTTGCTAGTTTTGTAACACCTTGATTTTTCCGTGCACAAATGACCAAAATGCCTCTGAGGCCATTTTTACCGGGAAAATAAGAATAGCTGGCCCCAGCCATCCTTGAGGGGACTGCTTTGATATTGAATGGGGATTATGTGTGTTAATAGAGTAGAAAAATCTCATTTTCGGGTTTCTACATATAAAATTATTTGAGTACCCTTGCAGTAATTTAAACATGGGATTAGTTACCGACCGAACCTGAGAGTTTGGGATGTTGTTTTCATAAGCTTTTGTAACACTCTAAAAATTATCTAAAAAAATTAATTTGAGCTTTATTAGTCATAATTTCAAAAATTTGATACTTTGAACAATGATGAGGACGATCCAACGGATTTGTTAGAAAAAAAAAAGTGAATAGTGTTTTGCGGGCCATGCAGGCCCACCGGGACAGCCGAAACTCTAGAATTGGGACCCGGAGATGCCCGAAATTGAGAAATTATATGATAATGGTTAGAAATAGGTAGAAATAAAGATTTTATACCCAAAATTATTTTTCGGGCAATGTTTGATTTCTCGGGTACACTGTTTTACCTGTTCGGTAAAATTTCGGTGTGCAATTTTGACACTGTAAAAGCTATTTATTCTACAAGTTAAAGAGAGCCACTTATCTTGAGCCAAGTGGCTAACCAAGATTCATTCTTTGACCAACAAACCAAATCTTAGCCATCCATTTTTCTTACTTTGGTCAAAGATCATTTAATTATATAATATAATACTCATTCTTTTGTATATACCAAGATAACCACAAGTCAAGCTTCTTCAAGAAGCTCACAATTTCATACATCATGCTGTAAGGAGAAGGAAATCAGGTTCCTCCATGTCCAAGAGCTCAAACTTCACTTCAAATGCCAAAAACACTAGCCTAGAGTTGATAAAACACTAAACTTCCTTCACTAAACTTATTCTACACATCAATACCTACAAATCTAACCGATTGAAATCTCAAATCGTCACCTTAATACCTCATTTCCCCACTGCCTAAGGAAGGGTTAGGTGCTGTTTGGAAGGTTTGAAGTGAAGAAAAATCATTTTTGAAAGATCGCTTGGAGTTAGAAGCCTTAAAGCTTCACAAGTAGGGTTTTCTTTGATCTTTTCTTTCCAATTTTATGCTGGACTTTTCTGATTGTGTTTGGTTCGAAATTTCTAGATATATTGGTGGTTAAGATGATGATATTGATGTGTTAATTTTGGTGGTATGTTTGGCGTTGTGGAAAAATCATTTTTATGAAAAGAGATTCTGAAGTGGTTTGCTGGATTTTCGGTTTTCCTGCTGATAGTGATTGTTCACGAATTTTCTGAGGGAGTTGTGGGTATTTTCATGAGCTATAAAAATTATATGTTGAAGGTAACATCCTAGGATAGTTCCATGAATTTTATTGAGCTCTGATTTTGATTCTTAATTCCTTGAAAAATTCAAGAACCGAAGTTGTAACTATGCTGCCTGAAATGTTGAATCTGAAGCTGTGAAATTGTGACATTTTATTAACCTAATAAATGATCGAATTATGAGCTGAAATTTTTATAGGATATTGAGGACATATTGAAGTCCAACCCCGAATTTTTATATGATTTTATATGATCATTTGGTAGAGTAATAAAATTTGGAACTATGGCTGTTGGCTGTAAATAGGGGGTTTCTAACCTCCGAAGTTGTCTAATTTTGTTGACATACTTAGAGAATTCCTTTTGTTATGAAATTTTTAGGGAACCTTGTGGACATATTGAGGTGTCATTGAGAATTTTTATATCATTTTAATTGATCATTTGGTATGAGAAATAAATTATGCTACTTGAGTGAAAAAATCTGCCAATGTGCTGAAGTTGTGATGATGCCTTGAATTAATGACCTAATGGCATTTGGTTCAAGTTGATGTGTATGAATGCATGCCATGAACTTCCAAGATTATGTTATGAGGAATGAATGAATAATATATATAGGTTTGAAGTATTATGAGATCAGAGAATTATGTTCATGCATATAGAAATGTGATGCATGTATATGTGAGCTTGAGGATGATGTATGTGCTAAGTGAACAATGAAGTCCCCTTTAGTATAAAAAGGGCACGAAGAGGTCCCCAGTAGGGCACGAAGAGGTCCCCAATAGGGCATGAAATAGTCCCCATTAGGGCACGAAAAAGTCCCCTTTATTATGTCAAGGGCACAAAAAGATCATTGTAATTGCCATATGTATATGTATATCTTGTTAAATTATTGGTCTTGAAGGAATTCCTATGATATTGAATATTCCTTCATATGATATTGAATATCATGAAATACATGTTTTAAGTGATTGAATAATAAAAGAGACCCACTTCGGAAAGGTGATTTTATAATTTTAAAATGAACATTTGATATGTACATATTGCATGCTCACGCTTTCTTAATAAACCGAAGTGGCTGGGGCGATGACGATGACAATATGAATGTGTAATTGGGGAGTTACCCTACTGAGAATTGTATAATTCTCACCCCTATGTTTTTGTGTTCCCATGTCGTCTCCAGGTTGACACAGAGGACTGAGGGACTGCTATGCAAAAGAACTCGGAAGTGTAATAGTATAGTAGTTAATGCTTTTATTATGTTGTATTTAGTGGAATGAACATGTGTGTAAATATGTTAGAGAACAAAGGTGTGTTAAAGCTCATAGAAGAGCTTCCCTTATGTACTTAACTTTGTATTAAATAAATAGTTTGGTTTCATTGCTATATATTTTAGTATAATTATGACCTAGTTATCTCGCGAACTAACCAAATTGGCTATAGATATTTAAAAAAAAAGGGTTCGCAAACTTAGAAGTAACAACTCTCGAGTATGACACCATAACTTAAGGATGAGGTTGTACTTGGGAGGATGTTACAGCTTTCAGCATCTAAACATAGTTAGGTCGAATGTATATATCTGCATCATCTCATGGCTAAGCTCCGCTACCTCGCGGCCGAGCTCTGTTACCTGTACCTCAGGCCGAGCTCTGCTACCTCTATCCTATGGCTGAGCTCCGCTACCTCACGATGGCACTCTGCTACCTCTACCTCATGGCCAAGCTCCACTACCTCATGGCTGAGCTCTGCTACCTCATGGTCGAGCTTCGCTACCTCTAGCTCATGGCCGAGCTTTGCTACCTCTAGCTCATGGCCGAGCTCTGCTACCTCATGGCCAAGCTCTGCTACCTCATGACTAAGCTTTGCTATCTCATGGTCGAGATCATCCTTCACACTTTGGTTGAGCTCTGTTTTCCCTTGGCCGAGCTTCGCTCCCCTCTTGGCCGAGCTGCACTGAGATCCCTTTTCTATTAACAATAATTAGCTTTGGTTGTTTTCATGAGAGAGTGTTTGTGTGATTTATCCATACAAACATTCTGACTTAGTCATTTACACACTCAAAGAGCCATACCTTAAACCATGCCTATACCATACCATGAAAAGAGATATTTTCTCTTTCTTTCCCTCCCAAAGACCGTCGGTCACTCCTCCTCCTCACTCCCCTCATGATGAATATTTTCTATAAATAAGAGAAGCTCCCCAAAGAATCCCTTTGCTCATTTCTCTTACACCTCTAAAGCTTTCTTTCTTTCATCTCAAAGAATTCTTCTTCTCTTTCTTCTTCCTTTTTCCAAGATCAAACTCTCTTTCAAAGAAACATATCTTAGGTAAGGAATTGTGTGAAGAATGCTATTCTTTTCTTTGTTTAATAACTCTTGGTTTGAAATAATACAATGTTGATTCTTCTTTCCTTCTCCACTTTCTTTTTTGGTTCTTGCTTTTCCTTTCCCTTCTCTTTGTTTTCGGCCATAATGACCTACATTGGAAGAAACCATGGTTTGATGATGAGGATTTTGGTGTTGGTTCCAAAACCATCATTTATTTGACCTCTAAAGCTTAAAGGTTTCACTTTTAAAAAAGGTTTTTAGCAAATAAAGAAGCTACGTTGTTGTAAAGAGTGATCTTGAGCCTAGGACTCAAAGAAATAAGAAATGGATTGCATTCATATTTATTTTTCCTTGCCATCACCTAAATAATTATCTCAAAGCCTACTTATTTCAACCTTAAAGTTGATTGTTGATTTAGAGTGAATACTCTAAGGGGCCTAGAGCACTAAAATAAAGAATTGGACTTGCATCCCATATTTATTTTCAAGTCATAACCTAAAGATCAAAGATAAGAAATAAACTTGCATTTCATGTTTACATTTCTTGTCTTGCATGTTTATGTTTCAAGCCATCACCTAAACTTAGAGATTAAGAATGAACTTGCATTCTCATGTTTATTTTCAAGCCTTGCATATTTACCTTTCCTTGTCATCACTTTATAATGCTAAGATTAAAATGAAATTTGCATCAGCATGTTTATGTTTATGTCATCACCTAAATGTCTAAGGCTTAAG
The DNA here is from genome assembly GCA_031216125.1 of Dalbergia cochinchinensis. Taxonomy (NCBI): domain Eukaryota; kingdom Viridiplantae; phylum Streptophyta; class Magnoliopsida; order Fabales; family Fabaceae; genus Dalbergia; species Dalbergia cochinchinensis. The sequence continues at coordinate 32,234,395 of CM062371.1, forward strand.
ATCTAACTCTTTCAACTTACACAAGTAATCTTGAATCTAAGGGCATTTACCTTTACAAAAATGTTTTGATTTCAAAGTAAGTGTTGGAACAAGGTTCAAAATGGTTTGAGAAGGAAGGAATAGTTAAGAAGGGGTTTTAAACTTAAAATCTCGCATTTTAAAGGTGCTGGTGATTGATTACTAGGCCCATGTAATCAATTACTAAAGAGCCTTGCCATACTCAGATATGAACTTTTGGCCTAAGTAATCTATTACAAGGCTCACGTAATCGATTACCAGAATCCAGAATGTGCAAATAAGTATTTTCTCCACTTGTATAACATGAAACCATGATCTTGTATAACATGAATATATAATCTTGTAAAACATGAATCTATGATCTTGTATAACATGAATTTATGATATTGCGTGACTATTCTTGAACCATGAGCATATTTCCTTGAGTTTAGAAACTTATAGGCATTTGCAATAAATGTTGAACGTGCTTATATAAGTAAATGAGATGCATGATTTTGAGAATGCCATGATAAGAAACAAGTTATGAACTACTTTGCATCTTCTTGTAACATGCCTAATTTTTTTTTCAAGGTGACATAAGATATATGGAAATGATCCTCTAGACTCCCTGAATTAAAGGTTATGAGAAGTGATCTAATATGGGGATCCTTTAGACTCTAGGAATTAATGGTTATGGAAGGTGACCCAAGGAAGTGATCATTTGGACTCCCCAAATTAAAGGTTATGAAAGGTGATCCTAATGCCTGCTATCCCCTACCTTAAGTGTCAAGAACTTAACTTATCAAAAGGGATAAGATTACGCTAGTAACGACTAGTGAGGTATGAGTTCATAGCCTAGAACTCTCAAAAAGAAGAGTAATAGGGTGGCCCCAAGGAAAGTAAAAGAATAGTTTAAGTCACCTAAAAGATAAGATACAGTAATTCATGATATGTTTGCTAAGTTTCATGAGCATCATTATGTTGTATATCTTATGTTACCCTTCACATTGACATGCATTTCATGATGAGGTATGATGCATTCATAACATTTTAGAAGCATGTGAAAATGAACGGGCCTCAGTAAATGATGTTTTTAGAACTTAATAATTGAACTCTTTACATACTCACTATTTCATAATTTAACCCGAGATTCCTGGGGACGATGATAATGTCACATGTATGGAAATGGGTTCCTTACTGAGATTTTTTTATAAGTTTCTCACTCCCTCCCTTTCCATCTCCGTCTTCAGAATAAGTTGATGGCGATGTCCGTGTGTACGAGGGTCAAGATCAAAGAGGCGTAGTAGAAGTAGAGTCATAGGCTTTCCCGTTTATGATGCTTAGGAATTATCTTGCCTACATACATCCTCGCATCCTAGTTTCTAGTAGATGTGTACCCACGATGGGTTAGCTGTATTTTAGTTATGTTTAGCCTTTGAATCCCTGTGCCGCTTAACCTTTAATTGGTGAGCTTTATGCTACTATATTAAGTATTTGTATTATGACATGTATTATGGAACCTTTGATGTTATTAATGTATGCCTCCATGATGTTATGCTATGCTTATACTTTGGTAATTAGTTCTTGTCCATGATGTCCTTCAGATTGTTCTTAATATGCACAACGTATGACATAGTTCTTTTAGCATGTACGGCTCATGTTTTTCGTTTTAAGTTCCAAGAAAAGAATTTACTGGTATTTTCGCTAAGTATTTTAAATAAACTAAAACTAAGAACTGAGACAAAAGAGTAATAACTAATAATTAACTTGGATATATCCTAGGTGTATTGAGTTAAACATTAGGGTGTTACAAGTTTACTTATGATGTGGACATTTCTTTGATACTGTTTCACGAAGTCAAATGATGTAGCATTCGCCTCATGCGCAGCTCATGTTTTCATCTCTTATTTCAAAGAAAATTTTACCTGTATTTTCACTAAATATTTTCTAAAGGTTAGAATTAAGAACTTTAACAAAAGAGTAATGACTAATAATTAACTTGAATACGTCCTAGGCGTGTTAGGTTGAATATTAGGGTGTTACAAATTGGCCATTTGATATGGAAACTAAACATCGTTTCTGGAGTAGTAAATCTGCGAGCGTGTTGAAACGGTGAGAATGTCTTAAATTAATGATAGCATGGCATTTAATCCAAGTATATGGTATATGTATACATGCTAGATGTTTTAAAGAAATGCTTATGAGAGATGGATGGGACTCCGATGAAATTAAATACTTACTTGCGATGTAAGAATGCCCTTGAAATAAGAGAAGTACATGATGTGAGTATTACGATGATAAAACAGAAAACATGACTTATAATTGTGCAAATTTTTTAAACATATGAGGAAAACAGAGACAAGGCTTGTGTGGTTAAAGGGGGAAGGCAAAAGTAAGAACTTCCCTAGGAATTTGATGAGCCGGTAGTGGTATCAACATATAGGAATGAGCTCATATCCTAGCAGTCTATAGTTGTTGTGGAGTGATTATAATACCTTGAATTTTTGGGCTTGTGCAAAATTACCAAAATGCCCTTGAGGACATGTTTTGGATGATTGAAAGATAAATTAGTTTGACGTATTAATCTTGAGTCATAATAATTTATTAAGGTTAGCTTATATGAGATAATCCAAAATTTGCAATGCCCAAACTTCTTTTACATTCACTTTTTTTAAACACTTGAATAAAAATGATTATCTAGAAGATGTAAGTTTAATTCTAAAGTTGTATGCATTATGAAAATAATATAATTTTATAATTAAGTTAACTTAATGAAATGAACAAATATGCTATTCATTTTAATATTGATTAAACTCTATCTATCCTTTTTATGTATGTAATGCATGACTGTATTATTTTAAGACAAAAATAATTCAAAGCTCTAGTACCGTAAGCTATAATACAATCATGTAACTCATGTGCGTTCTAATTGCATAATTATGTTAAGGAATGATTTTACAGTATGTATTGTGCATATCTTGTATTATTTCCTTTATAATTTCTGGTTTGGCAGTTTGCTTGAAAATTATTGTGTTGATTGCTTTAAAATTTAATTTGTTGAAAAGACTATTGCCATTGGAATCTTTGATGATGAGGTGATGCTATTCATACAACTAGTTTTTGTCTCTGATGCCTTGTCAAATTAACAATTGTCAAATAAGCAATGCAAAAGCAAACATAAAGCCACACATCAAAACACTAGAGTGATCAAATAAACACCTATATGTCACTTGTACCTAAGCTAATTTTATAACATTTCTTCCCCACCCTCTGTATTCCCCACTCACTACAGCATGAGCACTCTATCAAGACACTTAGCCGACAAACATGAGCAAGATTGAAACATGGAAGACACAAGTTCAGAGAAGGCACCATCAGTATTTCATGCCCATCACTATCTTCAATTTTATAAAAAGAAAAATTACAGAAGCAAAGAATGTAGGCATTCATACACTAGTAATCAACTAAACGGAGAGAAAGAACAAGATCTGGAAAAGAAAAACAAAAGTAAGTTGTGTGCTCTCCTATTATTGTTGCCTACTTTTGTGTTCCTCTATTCTAATATCAAAATCACACATGCATATACATACGCCATAACTTTCCCATTCTCAAATCATATACCCTAAACCTATCAATAGCCAATAGCAAAGCAAGCAGTCCAGAACAAATGTTTAACCTTCAAACACAATTAAAATGTCCCAAACAGTCCATATTCGTACAAAATCAAAATTAAAATAATATATATATATATATATAGTGTGAAAAATAGACGAAATAGGAACAGAGACCCAACCAGGCCCTTCCCCTTCAACCACTTTGCCACCGCTTCAGATCTACTAGCCTCCTCTACTACATGCACCGGCGATCTCACTCTCCACCTCCTTCAGCCGCTACTCTCTTTGCCGACACTGCCATCACCATGACCATAACCATTAGCCACCGCGACCCTCCTTCCTACACAATCAACCACCACCATCTTGCTAACTCACCTGAAAAATCCAATTCCAGATCATAAACAAACAATCCACAATTTCTTTTAAAAAACAAAAAAAAAGGGGGAGGGAAATAGAAGCAAGAGAAAGAGGGCTGGCGGACCTTCATCCCCGTCGCTGGTGAACCACTGCATCCTCCCTTTCCAATACACTCCACGCTGCCGATTTGCCTTCTGCACTCCATAAAATGCCACCGTGCACATCCGCCCAGCCACCGCGAGTTGCTCGCACCAGCCCCCTCAACGGCCATGACCTCTTTTCTCCATCACGTGGCGAAACGCCATGGCCTCCCTCTCAAAGCCACCGCTTCTGATCTCTACCAAGCATCACCACTATCCTCCATGCCTTGAAACACTACGGTTCCCTACTGCGAGACACCCTTCTCGCCACTAGTCCTCACCCCCTCCGCCTAACTTCAACTTCTCTTTCTCTTTGTCTTTCACCTTGCTCTTTCTCTCTCTCTCTCTTTCTCAACCTCATTTTCTTTCTCTCTGTGCTTGTCTGGTGTGTGAGAGAAAACTAAGGTGTGAGTGTGTAACATCCTAATTTTTAACCCAATACTCTAGAACATATTTAGGTTAATCATTAGTCTGTTACTTCATAGTTCTCATTTAACTTTGAATTACTTAGCGGAAAATACGGGTAATTTTTTTTTGAAATGAAAGTGAGAGCCGCGTGATGCGATATAACTTGCGACGGACAAAACATACATCTCATATATAATTATAATTTGCCCACTTATAAGCGTGGGACTTGGTTTAGTACATGGAAATACATGAAAGAAAATACAATCATAAACATAAACATAAACATAATCTACTCCCCTACCCGAGTGCATCTAATAGGATAACCTCTAAACAAAAGAAGGTTTATCCCCATCTAAGTGGTGTGTGCTCTAACCGGGTACTCCATCGGACGATCGTCACCTCCTACTGACGTCCGTCTCGTGAACGAGGCAAGTATCCGGGAAACTGTGCGAGCTTCTCGGGCGTAAAGAGGCGGAACGGGGATCGAGAGTGACCCCCGCGGTGTGGCCGCATCTCCGGTCGTCGTGCAAGTCGGGGCTGAGTCACGGTATCCTCACTGCGCTGGCTCATCAATGGTGGAGAGGGGGCAGAGCTCGCTATACGGATGGGTAGGCAGTCCTCGGACGGTCGATCTCAGAAGTAGGTCCGGCACGTAATCGGATAGTCTCGCATGGCTAAGGCGGCGGTGTGCATGCGGAGCACTCTCTCGTCATGCGCTACGCACGCTCAAAAACCCGCCGTCGCCGCCATAGGGTGCGATCGGGAGAAGCGATGGGTGTGCACGGATGAGCGAAGGGCGCCCTACGAACATGAAAACTCGCACCGTGCACGCCTCAAAATGGTATGACCCGTGAGCCGGGTCATAGTGCACCTCCCATGTCGGGTGTCCACGAACACTACGAACGCCGCCATCTGAAGACGTGACGGAAAGAAAGAGATAGAGGGAGTGAGAATCTTGCTAAAGAATCTCAGTAGGGTCTCCTACTACCTAGGTGTCATCATCTACGTCCTCAGGAACCTTGGGTTTATTTATACAAAATGACTGAGCATGTATTCGGTTCATTTTAAACTTTAAAATATATTTTAGCCAAGGTCCATTCATTTTAGGATGATCTTAATGTCATGGATGTAACATATTAGAAAATGTATGCGTGGCACTACCTAATGCACATACATAAAACATAACATCAAGCATCATCATTCTTGGTGGCATAAAGTGGCAATAGTAACATTCATATGGGACAAAACTTAGTGACATAATCATAATCATGAACTTCTCTTCCTCATGGGCCACCCTAAAAGACAATCGAACTGGGGGTGCTCAGCCGAACCGGTGTCACCCAGAACGTGTCATACATCTAGGTTATGAGCTCATACCTTAACTAGTCGTCACTAGTTCTTACCTACCACTTAACGATAAGCGTATCATAAATCCCGACTATCTGAGTACGGGTTAGGGGGCAAAACTCTTAGGGGTGCTCGGCCGAACCGGTGTCACCTAAGAGTATAAAATGGTACCGATGTCACATGAGTTCTATGGAGGTGCTCGGCCGAACCGGTGTCATCCTAGAACCCATCTTAGTACCTTAATTTTCAAAATCTCTTTAAGTCCCCAAATTTGTCGGAAATTCGGCGGCCAAAACGGTCATTACACCGAATTTCCTTCCAAATTTGCTTTATGCCACATTAACATATAATCTCATAAATTCCTCATATGAATAACATCATCATCATTAGAATACTTCAAGCATCATCATAAGTCATCCAAACGCTTACCCTTATGGTAGCTTATGCTTTGACCCTTACGGGTCTTAATCTTGAGATATAGTTCTCTACATCCGTCGTTCATATTTTAAGCACCTAAGGCTCATAATTAACATCATTCATAATCCTCTCATTTTACTTTTAAAAATCTGAATAGCATAGGACAAGTTCTCTAACTTGTATTTACGGGGTTCTAGAACTTACGTTTTAGACCCTTTCTCTGTTCCGTTTTCGCCGAAGGCGCTATGTATTAAATCTAACTCAATTATGAGGCATTCCTATGCTTAAGGACTAATTATTAATCATGTTTATCATGTTGTAAGGGTGCTGGACAGAATCCAGAAAATTAAATGTTCTAAGAGTTCTACATTTGTATTTTTACGGTTTTCTAGTTACTAGTTTCCCCATAGATGCTAGAATTCAATTCTAACTCAAATGATACCAAGTTTTTCATGTCTAAACAATCTAAATCTGATTATGTCCCCATTAAAACAGTTTGGAAAAGTTCCATAAGCAAATGGGTCAAAACTATGTTAAATTCTAGCTTTACGGTATTTCTAGTTAGCTAGCTTCTTACCTATCATGCATAGGATCGCTTCTACGTCATCATATGATATTTTCACACATTCCAACACATTAAAACATCATCATACAGCATCACATTCATCACATCAGAATCGAAAACATCTTGCCTCAATAAGAGAATTAAATTGACATCTCTAGGTACATAAGTTAACTAGTTTCTCTTGGAATCATTCTAGAACTTCTAAAACTCTTTGCAAAACATTTTAATTCATCAAGGGGCTAAGTGAAGCCTTAGGTCACTGACCAAAACATATTCCATCCCCTAAAAGAGATTGGAATCACAACTTCTAATGACATAACCTTATAAAGAATTGTAAAACTTTAAGGAACACTTAAAACATAGGCTATTGGTCCTAGTAGCTAGATGAAAACTCATTGCAAGTCCACCATCACTACTTGGCCGAAAAACATACATTCAAAGTATGGTTTACATTAAACTTTAACTTGGAATGAAATGGGCAAGTCTTTGAGCTCTAGGTTCTTAAGTTACAACATAAACTAAACATGCTCATGCTTTTCATTTTTAATCTTGCTTACAAATTAAAATGATGACATAAATTAAATATGCAAGACATAAACGTATCGTGCAAGCTTGAAAGTAAATATGCGAAGCATAATCTTAAACGTGCAAGCTTGAAAGTAAATGTGCAAGATTCAATTCTTTATTTTAGTGCTCTTGGCCCAACAACAATCGACTTTAAGGCCGAAATAGATAGGCATTCGAGAAATTAATTAGGTGATAATGCAAGTTCAATTCTTTATTTTAGTGCTCTAGGCCCAACAACAATCGACTTTAAGGCCGAAATAGAAAGGCTTCGAGAATTAAATTAAGTGAAGATGCAAGTTCCATTTTAATCTTTATGTTCTTAGGTGATAGCTTGAAAATAAAGATGCATAGCAAGAATGTAAATATGAATGCAAGCATAAAATAAATTATGCAAGTTCATTTTATCTTTCTAGAGCTCTTAACAAGACTTTAAAGGAATTTAAACCTTAACCCAAACTCATTCAAACAAGGTAAAGTCAAGCTTGGAGTTCTTGGAACTCAACATAATATCTTTGGGAATCAAACTATGAAACTTAGAAAATCTCAAGGAAATGGCCGAAATCTCCAAGAAGAGAAAAGTGCATTTTAAAACTCTAGAGTTCATGACCTTGATGATATATTAACACCAACATCATGAGTCCTCATCATTGAGTTCATAGAGCCATTTTAAAACACCATCAAAGTTAAAGTTCTCAAAAGTTCAAGAAAAGAAAAATCTAGAAACACTTTTGCTCAAGAACAAAAATCAAGCTCTAGAGTTTGTTTCAAGTGATGAACATCATCATGAAACTCTCATCATCAAGCTCTCATTCCTTTGTTCTCCAAGGCCCATGGCCGAAAATGAAAAGGTAAAGGAAAGAAAAAGAAGTTCTAAAAAGAATCAAGAGAAACTATGAACATTAAGCTTAGAACAAGAACTTTAAAGAAAGAATACATGAAAGAAAATCCCTACTTGGTGTGATGAACTTGAAGATGGAAGAAGAAGATGAAGAAGATGAAGAACTTGAAGAACTCCAAGAACTTGAAGAACACAAAGACTTTGAGAGAAAAAGAAAAGCTTTGAGTGTTTCCTAAACTTGGCAAATGATCTAAAAGTGGTGCAAGCTCCTCAAGGCCATCTATTTATAGAGAAATGAAGCAAATGGAGGGTGTGAAGGCTGAAGGTGTTTTTCGGCCAAGAGGTGCAGAATTGGAGGGTTCCATGTGTTCCATGAGGTGAGATAATGTGTTCTTGAGGTATGGTGAGGTATGGTTCAAAGCATGGTGAGGTATGGCTCAAGGTATGGCTCAAGCATGGTTCTTTGAGTGAGAAAATAATTAAACATGTGGTCAATGGGGAAAGGTGCTGGCCGAAACTTCATCATGCATGGGGAGGATTAGTTTGCATTTTAATTGTGGTTTAGAGTTGTGTTTAGGTGTATCTTTGATTATGCTTAAGATTAGGAATTTGTAAGAAAGTGTTTAGTTAAGGGAAATGGGTAATTAAGGTGGTCTAGACATAATTAAGGAGTGGTCTTGCACCATTAGAGAGTTAAATCCTCAATTTAGAGTCTAAACAACTCTAAACACATTTCCTTGATTTAAGGAATTGGAGAGAGAAAACACTATTCAAGATTCCAAGACTAGGAATCTTGAGTTCTAAAAAGGGATTTAAGTTTAATCTAAGCAATTTTAGGTTCTAATTAACTTTAATAAATTATTTTGACTCTAGATTAATTAGGGAAATAAATTAATCTTCGTTTAGAGCCTAATATTGCTTAGGTTTGCTTAATTACGTCATTAAGCTCAAAAACACTATTCTAGGGGCAAAATCGTAATTTTGCACTAAAACTGCCCAGGACCACTGGGACTTGAACAGAGACCTCTAGACACATGAAATCATGTTTTTAAACCTCTGGGGAAAGTTCCGGGCTCAAACGGCACCTTTACCCGCGTAAAAACGCTATATGGGTATTTTGGTCATTTTGACCAAATGCTGAAAACGAAATTTTCGCTTCCGAAAGCATTCAAAGGCCATTCAATCCCCTTCAAACATTGAGTTGACCCTTCGAGGATGACCGAGTTGGTTACCCTCGAGTTCGGGTCAGGAAATGACCTCAGGGGCATTTTGGTCGTTTCCCTCGGACAGAAAAATCGGGGTGTTACAGAGTGTGTATGTGTGTGTGTGTATGAGAGAGGGAACCATGTATATGTGTTTTTATGTGTGTATGTGAGTGTGTGTGACACTTTGAACAAAACATCTGGTTCCAGCCACAAAAAGAAAAATAAGAATCTCTAACCCAGTTTGTCATGTGTCCATGAAAACGTTAGTCTAGGCCTCTAGGATTTTTTTTATTTCATTTACTAATTTACTTATCATTTTTTTTATTATCTTTCTTTGGTTTAGTTATTTTTTTCTTGTGGATATTTTTAGTTGGATTATCTTCTTGGTGTAACACCCCGATTTTCCGTCTGAGTAAAAATGACCAAAGTGTCTCTAAGGTCATTTTTCACTCGGAATTCGAGGATAGCCGGTCTAGCAGTCCTCGAAGGGTCAATTTCAATGTTGAAGGGGATTGGTTGAGTAAGGAACGATCTTGGAGGTGAAAATTTCATTTTTCGAGTTTTCGGCTCAAAATGACCAAAATACCCTTATAGCGTTTTACGCGAGTATAAGTGCCGTTTGAGTCCGAAACTTTCCCAGAAAGTCTAATATGATGTTTTTATATGTCTGATGACGTCTATTTAAGTCCCCATGGTCCCGGGTGTAACACCCCGATTTTTCTGTCCGAGGGAAATGACCAAAATGCCCCTGAGGTCATTTCCTGACCCGAACTCGAGGGTAACCAACTCGGTCATCCTCGAAGGGTCAACTCAATGTTTGAAGGGGATTGGATGGCCTTTGAATGCTTTCGGAAGCGAAAATTTCGTTTTCCGCAGTTTCGGGTCAAAATAACCAAAATACCCCTATAGCGTTTTTACGCGGGTAAAGGTGCCGTTTGAGCCCGGAACTTTCCCCAGAGGTTTAAAAACATGATTTCATGTGTCTAGAGGCATCTGTTTAAGTCCCGGTGGTCCCGGGCAGTTTTAGTGCAAAATTACGATTTTGCCCCTGGAATAGTGTTTTTAAGCTTAATGACGTAATTAAGCAAACCTAAGCAATATTACGCTCTAAACGAAGATTAATTTATTTCCCTAATTAATCTAGAGTCAAAATAATTTATTAAAGTTAATTAGAACCTAAAATTGCTTAGATTAAACTTAAATCCCTTTTTAGAACTCAAGATTCCTAGTCTTGGAATCATGAATAGTGTTTTCTCTCTCCAATTCCTTAAATCAAGGAAATGAGTCTAGAGTTGTTTAAACTCTAAATTGAGGATTTAACTCTCTAATGGTGCAAGACCACTCCTTAATTATGTCTAGACCACCTTAATTACCCATTTACCTTACCTAAACACCTTCTTACAAATTCCTAATCTTAAGCATAATCAAAGATACACCTAAACACAACTCTAAACCACAATTAAAATGCAAACTAATCCTCCCCATGGGCTGATGCATTTTCGGCCACATGCTCCCCATTTGACACATATTAAATTGTTTTCTCACTCAAAGAGCCATGCTTGAGCCATACCTTGAGCCATACCTCACCATGCTTTGAACCATACCTCACCATACCTCAAGAACACATTATCTCACCTCATGGAACTCATGGAGAGCCTCCAATCTGCACCCTCATGGCCGAAACCTTCTCCTCCATGAGCTCCCTCCATTTGTTTCATTTCTCTATAAATAGAATGCCTTGAGGAGCTTGCACCACTTTTAGATCATTTGCTAAGTTTAGGAAACACTCAAAGCTTTCTTTTTCTCTCAAAGTTTTTGTGTTCTTCAAGTTCTTGGAGTTCTTCAAGTTCTTCATCATCTTCATCTTCTTCTTCCATCTTCAAGTTCATCACACCAAGTAGGGATTTTCTTTCATGTGTTCTTTCTTTAAAGTTCTTGTTCTAAGCTTAAAGTTCATAGTTTCTCTTGATTCTTTTTAGAACTTCTTTTTCTTCCCTTTACCTTTTCATTTTCGGCCATGGGCCTTGGAGAACAAAGGAATGAGAGCTTGATGATGAGAGTTTCATGATGATGTTCATCACTTGAGACAAACTCTAGAGCTTGATTTTTGTTCTTGAGCAAAAGTGTTTCTAGATTTTTCCTTTCTTGAACTTTTGAGAACCTTAACTTTGATGTTGTTTCAAAATGGTTCTAATGACTCAATGATGAGGTCTCATGATGTTGGAGTTTGTATATCACCAAGATCATGGATTCTAGAGTTTCAAACATTTCTTTTCTTTCCTTGAAGTTTCGGCCATTACCTTTTCCTTTTCATGCTAGATGTTTGATTTTCCAAATATGTTATGTTGAGTTCTAAGAACTCTAGACTTTTACTTTGTCTTGGTTTGATGAGTTTGGGTTGAGGTTTAAGTTCCTTTAAAGTCTTGTTAAGAGCTCTAGAAAGATAAAATGAACTTGCATAATTTATTTTATGCTTGCATTCATATTTACATTCTTGCTATGCATCTTTATTTACAAGCTATCACCTAAGAACATAAAGATTAAAATGGAACTTGTATCATCACTTAACTTAATTCTCAAAGCCTTTCTATTTCGGCCTTAAAGTTGATTGTTGTTGGGCCTAGAGCACTAAAATAAAGAATTGAACTTGCATTATCACCTAATTAATTTCTCGAATGCCTATCTATTTCGGCCTTAAAGTCGATTGTTGTTGGGCCAAGAGCACTAAAATAAAGAATTGAATCTTGCATCTTTACTTTCAAGCTTGCACGTTTAAGATTATGCTTCGCATATTTACTTTCGAGTTTACACGTTTAAATTATGCCTTGCATATTTAATTTCAAGTCATCACTTTACCTTGAAAGCAAGATTAAAAATGAAGAGCATGAGCACGTTTAGTTTATGTCGTAAAGAACCTAGAGCTCAAAGACTTGCCCATTTCATTCCAAGTTAAAGTTCAATGCAAACCACACTTTGAATGTATGTTTTTCGGCCAAGTAGTGATGATGGACTTGCAATGAGTTTTCATCTAGCTACTAGGACCAATAGCCTATGTTTTGAGTTTTCCTTAAAGTTTTACAATTCTTTATAAGGTTATGTCATTATAAGTTGTGATTCCAATCTCTTTTAGGGGATGGAATATGTTTTGGTCGGTGACCTAAGGCTTCACTTAGCCTCTTGATGAATTAAAATGTTTTGCAAAGAGTTTTAGAAATTCTAAATTGATTCCAAGAGAAACTAGTTAACTTACGCACCTAGAAATGTCAATTTAATTCTCTTATTGAGGCAAGATGTTTTCGGTTCTGATGTGATGAATGTGATGCTGTATGATGATGTTTTAATGCGTTGGAATGTGTGAAAATATCATGTGATGATGTAGAAGCGAACCTATGCATGATAGGTAAGAAACTAGCTAACTAGAAATACCGTAAAGCTAGAATTTAACATAGTTTCGACCCATTTGTTTATGGAACTAATCCAAACTGTTTTAATGGGGACATAATCAGATTTAGAATGATTAGACATGAAAAACTTGGTATCATTTGAGTTAGAATCGAATTCTAGCACCTACGGGAAACTAGTAACTAGAAAACCGTAAAAATGCAAATGTAGAACTCTTAGAACATTTAATTTTCTGGAATCTGTCCAGCACCCTTACAACATGATAAACATGATTAATAATTAGTCCTTAAACATAGGAATGTCTCATAATTGATTTAGATTTAATGTATAGCGCCTCAGGCGAAGACGGAACCGAGAAAGGGTCTAAAACGTAAGTTCTAGAACCCCGTAAAAACAAGTTAGAGATTCTGTCCTATGCTATTCAGATTTAAGTATGAACATGAGAATGAAGAATGATGTTTAATATGAGCCTTAGGGGCATAAAATATGAGCGACGGATATTAGAGAGCTATATCTCAAGATTAAGACCCGTAAGGGTCAAAGCATAAGCTACCGTGAGGGTAAGCGTTTGAATGATGTATGATGATGCATGAAGTATGCTAATGATGATGATGTTATTCATATGAGGAATTTATGAGGTTATATGTTTATGTGGCATAAAGCAAATTTGGAAGGAAATTCGTGTAATGACCGTTTTGGCCGAATTTCCGACAAATTTGGAAGGAAACTTCGGTGTAATGACCGCTTTGGCCGAATTTCTGCAAATTTGGGGACTTAAAGAGATTTTGAAAATTAAGGTACTAAGATGGGTTCTAGGATGACACCGGTTCGGCCGAGCACCTCCATAGAACTCATGTGACATCGGTACCATTTTATACTCTTAGGTGACACCGCTTCGGCCGAGCACCCCTAAGAGATTTGCCCCCTAACCCGCACTCGGATAGTCGATATTTATGATACGCTTATCGTTAAGGGGTAAGTGAGAACTACTGACGACTAGTTAAGTTATCAGCTCATAACCTACATGTATGACACGCTCGGTGACACCGGTTCGGCCGAGCACCCCAGTTCGATTGTCTTTTAGGGTGGCCCATGAGGAAGAAAAGTTCATGATTATGATTATGTCACTAAGTTTTGTCCCATATGAATGTTACTATTGCCACTTTATGCCACCAATGATGATGATGCTTGATGTTATGTTTTATGTATGTGCATTAGGTAGTGCCATGCATACATTTTCCATTATGTTGCACTCATGACATTAAGATCATCCTAAAATGAACGGACCTTGGCTAAAGTATATTTTTGAAGTTTAAAATGAACTAAATGCATGTTCAGTCATTTCGTATAATTAAACCCAAGGTTCCTGAGGACGTAGATGATGACACCTAGGTAGTAGGAGGCCCTACTGAGATTCTTTAGCAAGATTCTCACTCCTCTATCTCTCTTTCTTCCGTCACGCCTTGAGATGGCGACGTTCGTGGTGTTCGTGGACACGCCGACATGGGAGGTGCGCCATGACCCGGACCACGGGTCATTCCATTTTGTGGGTCGATGCACAGTTAGAGTATTCATGTTCATGGGTCGACCCTTCACTCCCCCTGTACATTCCCACAGTTAGAGTATTCATGTTCATGGACACCCCGACATGGGAGATGCACTATGACCCGACTCACGGGTCATACCATTTTGAGGGGCAGTGCACGGTGCGGATTTTCATGTTTGTAGGACGCCCCTTCGCTCATCCCGTGCACACCCATCACTTCTCCCTGACTGCACCCTATGGTGACGACGAGCGGGTTTTTGAGCGCAGCGCAGACGCATGACGAGAGAGTACTCCGTAGGCACACCGCCGCCTTAGCCATGCGAGATTATCCCGACTATGTGCCCCGGACCTATTTCACGGAGACCGACCCATCCGAGGACCCGCCTACCCATCCGTATAGCGAGGACTCGCCCTCTCCACCACGGATAAGGGAGGCGGTGAGGATACCGTGACTCACCACGCCACGCGACGACCGGAGATGCGACCATACCGTGGGGTCACCCTCGATCCCCATTCCGCCTCTTCACGTCCGAGGAGCTCGCCAGCTTTTGGATATCCGCCTCGTTCGCGAGATGGACGCCTTGAGGAGGTGACGATCGTCCGATGGAGTACCGGTTAGAGCACACACACCACTTAGATGGGGATAAACCTTCTTTTGTTTAGAGGTTATCCTATTAGATGCACTCGGGTAGGGGAGTAGATTATGTTTATGTTTTAGGTTGTATTTCCCTTGTACTGAATTAAGTCCCACACTTATAAGTGGGCAAGTTATATATATATGAGATTATATTCAGTGATGTTCATGATGTGCCTTATGTTATGATGATTGTGAGACGATTGTTTTACTTTGCATGGTTTACCGCTTATCGCATCACGCGGCTCTCACTTTTATTTCAAAAAAAAATTTCCCGTATTTTCCGCTAAGTAATTCAAAGCTAAATGAGAACTATGAAGTAACAGACTAATGATTAACCTAAATATGTTCTAGAGTATTGGGTTAAAAATTAGGATGTTACACCGGGCAGTTTTTGTGTAAAATTACGATTTTGTCCTTGGAATAGTTCCGTTGAGCTTAATGATGTAATTAAGCAAACCTAAGCAATATTAGGCTCTAATCAAAGATTAATTAATTTTCATAATTAATCTAGAGTCAAAATAATTTATTAAAGTTAATTAGAACCTAAAATTACTTAGATTAAACTTAAACCTCTTTTAAAAACTCAAGATTCCAAGTCATGGAATCTTAAATAGTGTTTTCTCTCTCCAATTCCTTAAATTAAGGAATTGTGTCTACAATTGTTTATATTTCAAAATGAGTTTCAATCTCACTAATGAAGCAAGAACACTCCCTAATCATGTCTTAACAATCTTAATTGACCATCACCTCACCTAAACACTTAGCAACTTCTAATCCTATGCCTAATCAAAGCTACACCTAAACATACCTCTAAACGACAATTAAATGAGACATTTTTTTTAACATCCTAATTTTTAACCCAATACTTTTAGAACGTATTTAGGCTAATCATTAGTCTATTACTCTTTTAGTCTCTTTCTTTAAACCTTTCTTTAAAATACTTAGCGGAAAATATAGGCAAATTTTATTTTTTTTGAAATGTAAATGCAAAGTAAGAGCCGTGCAATACTACGAATGATGAGGCACATAAAGAAACGAGAGACAAGAGTAAACAACCCATTTACGAACATCAGAAGATAAAGCATGCAATTGTACATCATGATAAAACTAACTGCATACATATATAATATGCCCACTCATGAAAAGTGGGACTTAGTTGGTACAACATAGGAACAAATACATCCGAAATGAAAATACAACAGAAAGGAAAAGAGAACAGAAGGCATAAAAGGAAACTCCCCTACCCAAGTGCATCTAAAATGGATAACCTCTAAACAAAAGAAGGGTTTATCCTCATCTATATGGTGTATGCACTATCTCTACCCACGGGCCTCTACTGCCGGGGTCCCAAAAAGGGTGGGACGTATCCAATCCACTGAGCTATCTTCGTCGGGGTGGCTATACACTGCATCAGCCAGGCATGGGCTCCTCAGCAGGGAATCATCCTCACTCATCCCCTGTGCATCGGTTGTGTGATGGTGGCCTTACTGCCCTCTCAAAGTCCATCGGCACGGTGGGGGAGGACCCCTCAGAAGGCACCTGGGTGGCGGAGTCCTCGAAAGGGTCCGTCTCTGAGAATGATGATGGGGAGCGAGGAACGTACTGCAGGAAATCCCGGATAGCAGATGCGGTCGGTGGGGTGCGGCGAATCCACTCCTCACAAGGGCGAGAGCGCTCAAAAACTCGGTCATTGTCACCGTAGGGTGATGTCGGGGAGAAACGGTGGGTATGTATAGGATGTGCAAAGGGTTGTCCGACAAACATGAAAATGCAGACAGCATATCGATCCTCAAAATGATATGATCCATGCTCTGGATCATAATGCACCTTCCACGTCGGGGTATCCATGAAGACCACAAATGTTGCTATCTAAAGACATGACGGAAAAAAGGTAGAGGGAGTGAGAATCTTGCTAAAGAATCTCAGTAGGGCAACCTCCTATCTAGGTGACATCATCTACGTCCTCAGGAACCTTGGGTTTCTTTGAAAAAGGTGAACATGCATATACTTCATTTATTAGGTTTCAAACTTAATTATCCAAGGTCCGTTTCTTTTAGAATGAATCTTAATGTTATGGATGTAGCATAATAAAGCATGAATGCATGAAGATGCAACGAGCAGAAATCAAATAAACATCCATAGAGAAATCAACATCATGCAGGTGGCATAAAGTGGCATATTTTTCTCATGTAAAAGCATTTCTCTTCCTGTAACTGTGTGACATTCAAAGCATCGTACTGCAACATAGGGATCACCCTAAAATCTTCTCTAGGTTATGAGCTCATACCTTAACTAGTCGTCACTAGTTCTTACTTATCCTTTGATAAGCATAATCACAATAATAATAATCATAACAAAACGCGTCGCATCGGTATCAAATACACAACGAATATTGTCCTCTTTGGGGCGTTACGTATCGCCATCCCCCTCAAGGATTTGTTTTTGGGGTGTTATGTATCACCATCCCCCAGAACGTGTTCTTACAGTACCATGTCACATTCAAAAACTCATCTTTTTGAAAACTTTCTAAGTCCTCAAATTTGTCAAAAATTCAGCAAAGATAATGGCAAAGGTAATCAATTTCTTCCAAATTTGCTTTATGCCACATTCATATATATACATAGTCATTCATAATCATATATGCTATAAGCATCATAATAATCATATGAATCATAAGCATCATAAACATCATATGCATCATAACATCATAATTCTTTCATAAGGCATCACAGCATGAGTATTAACATATCAACATTATTTACTCTAATAGGAGATCAAATGCTAAAGTTATTCTCATAATAAATCATGCATTCACATGAAACACTAAGGCTCGTTATGCTCTTAAACCTATGTTGTTTATGCTTTGACCCTTACGGGGCTTAAACTCGAGATATAATTATTCTAACATTCGCTATTAACCTTTTATGCACCTATAGGTTCACTAATTATCCTCATTAATTTTTATGCTTAAGAGCAAACCAAACAACTCCATACAGATTGTCAAAATCTAAATCTTGCAATTACGGGGTTCTAGAAACTACGTTTTAGACCTTTTCTTCATCCCGTCTTCGCCTAAGGCGCTATAAATCAAATCTAAACCAATTATGAGGTATTCCTATGCTTGTGAACTAATTATAAACCATGTTTACTGTATTATAAGGTTGCTGGGTAGAAATAGAAAATTAATTAATCTAAGTGTTCTAGAATTACACTTTTATGATTTTCTAATGACTAGTTTCTCTATAGGTGCTAAAAATCAATCCTACCTCAAATGTTATCAAGTTTTTCATAATTAAACAATCCTAAACTGAATGTTATCCCATTAAAACAGTTTTGGCAGTGGCTAAAAATAAATGTGTCAAAACTATGCTAAAACTCAACTTTCTAGTTTTTCTGTAAGACTAGTTTCTTTTTTAATATGCATAGAAAGAGTCCTACCTCAAACTTTATAATTTTTACACATTCTGACATACCAAAACAACATCATACAGTAGCAAGCACATGAGGGCAGAACCGAAACATTAAAGCTCAAGCATCATTCAAAAATCATATCCTTAATACATACAAGTTACTAGATGGAACATAGGTTGTTGGCCCTTGTAACTAGATGGAACTCATTCCAAGCTCATCATTATTACTTGGGAGAAATTATATATTCAAAGAATGCTTCTATATTAAACTTTAACTTGAGATAAAATGGGCAACTCTTTGAGCTCTAAGGTCTTTAAGTGATGACAAAATATAAACATGCTATGCACTTCATTTTTATTCTTCATTACAAAGTAAAGTGAGAACTTTAAAGTAAATATGCAAGACTTGGAAATAAATATGCAAGGCTTGAAATTTAAATATGCAAGAATTGAAGTAATTATGCAAGGTTTGAAAGTAAAAACGCAAGACTTGAAATAAATATGCAATGCAAGTTCATTTCTTTATTTTAGTGCTCTTGGCCCAGCAACAATCGACTTTAAGGCCGAAATAGAAAGGCTTTAAGAATTAATTAGGTGATAATGCAAGTCTTGTTTTAATCTTTGAGTCCTTAGGTGATGACTTGAAAATAAAGATGCAAAGAAAGAATATAAACATGAGTGCAACCTCAAAATAAATATGCAAGTTCATTTATATCTTATTAGAGCTCATTCAAGACTTTAGAGGAACTTTAACCTTAACCCAAACTCATCATGATAAGATAAAGTGAGGTCTAGAGTTCTTAGAACTCAAGATAACATTCCTTAAAAATATAACCATAAATGAACTTTATAACATCTTTATGAAAACTCAAGCTTTAGAGATTTCTTTGTGGTGAACATAAAGTTACCAACTAGAACTCTCATCATCAAGCTATCATGAGGGTTCATCCAACAATTATTGGCCGAACATTTTAGAGAAAAAGAAAAGGAAAGAAATCGAAACTTAAGAGCAAGAAAGAACCATTTTGAAACTCTAGAGACCATGATTTTGATGATATATTAACATTGGCACCGTGGGTCCTCATCATTGAGTTCATGTAACCATTTTAAAACATCATCAAAGTTAAAGATTTCAAGGTTCAAGAAAGAAAGAACTATAAACATTTTTAACTCAAGACCAAAGATCAATCCTTAGAGGTTGTTCAAGTGATGAATATCATCATGAAACCCTCATCATCAAGCTCTCATTCCTTTGTTCTCAAAGGCTCATGGCCGAAAATGAAGATAGAAGAGAAGAAGAAAAGAAGTTCCAAAAAGATTCAAGAGAAACCATAAAACACATAACTAGATTAAGAACTTAAATGAAATAAACACTTGAAAGAAAATCCCTACCAAGTGATTGGAGGTTGAGATGAGTGAACAAGATGAAGAACTTGGACACTTGAACTTTGAGAGGAAAAGAAAACTCTGAAGTGCTCTTTGAAAACTTACACTTAGCAAATGAACCCAAAATGATGCAAGTTCACCCAAGCATGCTATTTATAGAGAAATGAAACAAATGAAGGGTGTTTGCGGAGGGAATGGCTTTGGCCATTACAACCACAAGGAAGAGAAAATATCTTCTCCAAGGCATGGTTCAAGGCATGGTGGGAAGCATGGCTAGGTATGAGTTCAAGTATGGGTGCAAGTATGGGTCAAGCATGGTTCTTTGAGTGAGAAATAAATCAACATGTGATGGAATTAGGGGAAGGATGGCTGAAACATGCATCAGCCATGGGGGAGGATTTCTTGCATTTTAATTGTGGTTTAGAGTTGTGTTTAGGTGTATCTTTGATTAGGATTAAGATTAGGAATTTGTAAGAAAGTGTTTTAGGTGAGAAAATGGGTAATCAAGGTTGTCAAGACATGTTTAAGGAGTGGTCTTGCATCATTAGTGAGTTATAAATTCATTTTAGTTCATAAACAACTCTAGACACAATTCCATGATTTAAGGAAATGGAAAGAGAAAATATTTTTCAAGATTCCAAGATTGGAATCTTGAGTTTTAGAAAGAGATTTAAGTTTAATCTAAGAAATTTTAGGTTCTAATTAATTTTAATAGCTTATTTTGACTCTAGATTAATTATGAAAATTAATTAATCTTCTATTAGAGCCTAATATTGCTTAGGTTTGCTTAATTACGTCATTAAGCTCAAAAACACTATTCTAGAGGCAAAATCGTAATTTTGCACTAAAACTGACCGGGACCACCAGGACTTAAACGGATACCTCTAAACGGCACTTTTACCCGCGTAAAAACGCTATAAGGGTATTTTGGTCATTTTGACTTGAAACTGCAGAAAATGAGATGTCGTTTCTGAAATCACTCAAGGATCATCCAATCCCCTTCAAACATTGAGTCGGCCCTTCGAGGATAGCTGTGATGGCTTTCCTCAAATTCCGGGCAGAAAATGACCTCAAGGGCATTTTGGTCATTTTCCTCTCAGACAGAAAAATCGGGGCGTTACAACATTCATTCTTATCCTTCTTTTTTCACTCGTTTAAGCCTTCTCTTCTTTCTATCTAAAAATTCCTTTAAGGAAAGATTTTGATTTGAAAGATTCGGCTTAGTTCAAATAATAAAGCTAACTAGATTCCAGTTATCCCGGGAGCCTAGTGTCTGGTTCGAAAGGACCAGGAAAAAGAGAGCTCCTACAATTAGTAATTGAATACGACCCACGGAGCGGTATAATAGAATTAAAACATCATTTAAGCGCAAATAAGCCAGGGCCTATTATTCCTTTCTTGACTAATTTTGAATAGAGTGCCGACTATGTAAGATTAAGATTTTTGAAAGTGTTTGACATTGCTAAGAGAAATGGTGCTTTTGTATTTCCTAGTCCTATGGCTAATGTGGTTTATGTAATAACTTATATTTACTTTCTTTAAGAAGTTTACATATATCTCTCCAAGAAAGAGTGGACACCTCTAATTAGGAAGGAGAAGGCCTTAATTGTCTATCCAAAGGTCTGCCTTGGGTAGATTTAGACGAATCAAGTAGGTAGGAATGATCCGAGCCTCCTATGTTAATTTCAATAACGTAACTAAGGTTTACAATAATTCATTTCAGTAATGCGTTACCTTGCAGCTCTATTTATCGGGTAGTTAGTCTCTTGGTCAAAAGCCAGCACCTAATTCCCCTGCTGGTGGGCCGATCCTCATCTAGCGGTAGGAACCAGCTGGTATGCATCAATTGCTTGCTGTGCCTCTCTTCTGCTTAACCATCGAGAATCCGCAGTTCTCTTTGCTCATTAGGTGGAATAATGGGTGAAGGAATCCTTTCTATTGAATAAGGGCTTTGAGAAGCAAGCCATTCCGTTCCAGTTAGCACTAGTAATACTGTATCCCGCTTTTCCTTCTTATTGTTAGCAAAGGGCCTTATAATTAGTGTGCTTAACCCGACAAGATCCAAGATCAGACCTAGTCCTGCTTACCCACTACCCTTGAAAACAAACTTTTTGCCACCTTACGACTGGTGTGAAGGAACTTATTGCATATATTGTACATGGGGAAGAAAAGCTGTAGGAGGGAATAAAGCATATTTTATCTATGGCATCGACTAGGTTTCCAATCAGATAAAGGCAATGAAATTGCAAGAGGATCCGCAATGGCTTGCTAGCAAGCTTGCTTCCATTACAAACTTGCCTTCCTATTCTGTTGGGCTGATCCCCTTCGATTCCTATTGTATCTAGTGATAGGGAATTAGGGATCACTTCACCCCCTTACTCCCAAATAAGATTTCAGGATCCACCTTTGGTACCACATTATGGCACAAATCCCATTATATGGCACATATGAGAGAGATAAGAACAAGCTTGGCAGCCTTGGTGTGCTCCCTAGAGGTTGCCAATCTCTCTCTTTTAATGCATTAATGCTTATCTGTGCATCATCTGCATTTACAAGTTTGATTCTTATCCATTTACCGGGCTTTTACCATGTCTTCCGAATAATTTCAGTACACATGGCGCAAGACGATTCCACATATCGAGGTCAGAATGGGATCGAGTGTTTTCACGTCTCACTGTAGTGCCCGGTTTGTCTTGATTTCCAATTGATGAACAAGAAGGAATGAAGTGCTCGACTGGAAGGGAAAGGAAAATGGAACGATTTTCTTTTTCGTCCCCAGTTTCCTTTGGACCCAAAGCCCACCCGCATTCCAGCAAGCTAGCCCCGAGAAGAGGGCATTTCCATCGTAAAGGATTCAATCCAACCGTAGGTTCCCCTACGGCTACCTTGTTACGACTTCACCCCAGTCAAAGACCTCACTGTGGTATATGCCAATAAGACCACCAAAAGCTTTTGTGGCACTAGTGGTACACAGAAGTCATGGGTGATCATTGGTCCGATGCTTCGGGCAAAACTAATTCCCAGGGTGTGACGGGCGATGTGTACAGGGCCCGGGTACATATTGACCGTGGCATGCTGATCCGCGACTACTAGCGATTCCAACTTCATGTTCCCGAGTAGCAGAGAACAATCTGAACTGAGGCAATCTTTCCGGATTCGCTCCGCCTTACAGCCTTGCTTCCCATTGTAATTGCCATTGTAGCACGTGTGTGGCCCAACCCATAAGGGCCATACAGACTTGATGTCATCCCCACCTTCCTCCAGTATATCACTGGCAGTCCCTCGTGAGTGCAATGCACTTTTTAGTTTGTTTTGGAGCCATTTTGTTGGGGCGTACTAAACCCACTATGTACCACACCACCGGGCAGCTTGCCTGAATGCCGAGTCTTTCTTCGCCGCCAACTCAATATCGTCGTCACCTACAAGATAAGGCCAAAAACTGGACTTTACTAAACAAGCGAGAAAAGCCCTTTCTATTTAGTAAAGCCACAAGCAAGGGATTGAGCTGCGCGAAAGCTGTTGCGCTAACGCACATCCATTTTTTTGCAATAAAAAAATAGCACACTAGAAAGTGCTTCGAATTTGAAAGGCACCGGCTCCTTTCTTACTGATAGCACAGCTACGTGCTGGCACTCAATTAGTAGCACTATGTAACACCCTAATAATCAACTCAAGACATATTCCAGTTGATTATTAGATATTACTCTTTGTTCAGTTTTCTTTTCTTTGTAAGTACTTAATGAAGATATGAGCCAATTTTTTTTTTGAGAATATAAACAAAACGTAAGCCGCGCATAACATAAGCGATTGTTAATGTAAATCGTAACATGTAGAAAGAATAACATGAAACAGAACATCAGTTAGGCTCCATAAAAGAACATCCATTAATACACCATCGTTGAATACATAACAACCTAACCACCCATGAAAGGTGAGTTAAGTTTAGTAGAACATGAAAATACAAAGGAAAACATACCTACCTAGTGCACCTAAGGTAGATAACCTCTAAAGCAAAAGAAGGTTATCCTAAACTAATAGTGGTGTGTGCACTAAAAACCTTCCAAGAGATCTACTACCACGGGCCCGGAAAAGGTAGAGTATAGCCGATCCATAGGCGAAGCCCGTTAGGAGTAGGCTCATGAAGTGGCTGAACATGGGCTCCACGATGGGGACGTATAGCTGGCCTTTGTGCCAACCTTGGCTGTGTAACCGTCTCCTCGCTACCCTTCCTCATTTGTGGGGTAGTGGGGGTAGAGCTCTCGGAATACATGTGGGTAGGTGAGTCCTCTGACGGGTCGGTCTCTGAATGCCTCGAGCGGGGGACATAGTCCAGAAAATCATGAACGGCAGATGCAGTGGTGTACGTATGAAGGATCCTCTCATTGTGCATACGCACACGCTCAAAAACCATATCATCGCCTTATGGGGAAGTCGGAGAAAAACGGTAGCTAGGTACGGGGTGTACAAACGGTCATCCCACAAACATGAAGACTCGGACGGAGCAGCGTCCCTCAAAATGGTAAGATTGGTGGTCGGGGTCAAAGTGAACCTCCCAGGTAGGGGTGTCAATGAAGAGGACGAACGTTACCATCGGAATCTGAAGACGTGACGGAAAAAAGAGAGAAGGGAGTGAGAATCTTACTAAAGAATCTCAGTGTGAACATCATATTTTGTCTGAACACTTCATTTTTGTTTATTTATTTTCAAAAAAAAAAAGAAAACAAAGCGTCTAAAAACAAAATTGCATTAGCCCATTTCATTTTTTTGCTATCTTTCAGCCCAACTTTTTTTTTTAGCCCATTTTAACATTTTTTTTTTGGAAACCCATATTTCTTTGATTTGTTAAACCAAAAAAAAATCAAAAATCAAAAAAATAAAAAATGAAAAATAAAAAGAAAAGGAAAAGCGAGACAGTAAGAGAGGTAGATCACGCAAAGCCGAAGATAATAAAAACAAACTGAAAGGCTGAAGGACCATGCCCCTTATCATCATGAATAGCTCACAACTCCAACTGGTATTGTTCCTAACCATTCTCTAAGAAATCATTGCGAGAGCAGGGGGTCTGAATTACAAAGCTGTATAAATGGAACAAAGAGAGCAATCAAAGAGGGGGATCCAAGAAGGGATACACGGTCTAATTCACCAAGACACACAAAGAAAAATCACAAAAATAACTAGCAGCCATCACCTGAATTGCCATCACTACCCTAAACACAGAACAACTACTGCCACCACCATCAATTTCCACAACCATCAAAAAATTTCCAATACATAGAAGAAAAGCCAATAGATACAAAAAAGAACCAGCAACATTCAACAATAAAATCCAGCAATATTAGGGAGAATACAATAGAGGTGACATTTAGCCGTATCATAGGTATTATTCCTGTTTTTCCAATATCAGCATCAAAACAAGAAATAAAAAAAAAAAAGAGAAAAGGAAAAGGGGAAGGGGCCGCGGCCACCCTACCACCATCGCGGCCTCCCCTTAATGTCACCATCATCATCATCCCCCAAGGACCACCACCCCTCAACTCCTTTTCCTCAATATGATCAGTAACCCAACAACTCCATGGCTGCGATTCGGCCACCCCTCGCGCCACCCAGCCTTTGCGCCGGTGAACCAACCACGAACCACCTACCATGAACCCAACACCACGGCCCTTTTAGCCGTGGAAAACCCAGCTCCGCCAACCAACCACCACGGTTGCCACTTTCCTCAGCCTCATGCAACCACCGTGCACTCCTCCTCCCAATTGCCATAGCCACCAGTGACTTCCCCTTTCGATTCACCACCACACATAGCCCCCACTCCTCCTCCATCATCAACACCACCGCTATGAACTCCCTCTCTCAGCCTCCCCCATTATCATCTCAACCAAGAATCTCCTTCAAACACCATGAACCGCCACTGTAATCTCCACCATCAACCACCATGAGCACCTCGAAAACCGCCGTGCCATCCCCACGAGTTCACGGCAGCTACCCCATCTCTTCGTCTGCTTCCTCCTTTAGTCGTGATCTGCCAGCCACCACCGCGAATGGCTCACTGCCACGGTGGTCTTCCCTTTCCTCCGCTGATGGCCGCAGCAACCTTGCCGGCCGTGGCCTCTCTTTCATCTCCTCTCTCTCTTGCTCTTTCTCCTTTTCATTCTTTCAGGCCTCTCTCACTCTGTTTCTCTTTTTTTTCTTTTGTGTTAATGGTATGTGTAACACTCTAAAAATTATTTAAAAATTAATTTGATTTTTGTTAGTCATAATTTCAAAAATTTGATAATTTGAACAATGATGAGGACAATCCAACGGATTTGTAAAAAGAAAAAAAAATATGAATAGTATTTTGTGGACTCCGCAGGCCCGCCGGAACAGCCGAAACCCTAGAATTGGGACCTGGAGATGCCCGAAATTAAGAAATTATATGATTATAGTTAGAAATAGGTAGAAATAAAGATTTTATACCCGAAATTATTTTTCGGGCAATGTTTGATTACCCGAGTACACTGTTTCACTCGTTCGGTGAAATTTCGGTGTGCGAATTCTGACACTGAAAACTAATTTGACCTTTACAAAAGGATAATGTTTATCCATTTATATCAAATGAATAGCTAAGATTCAATCTTGAATTACAAGATTTAATCCTAGCCATCCATTTTTCTTACTTGAATTAATGATGATTCAATTATATATTATAATATTACTATATTCATTACAAGATAAATATGTCTTCATATCTTCTCGATGAAGCCAAAAATGAGTTTGGCCATTTGCAAGGAGAACCAATAGAATTCTCTTTCTTTGTCAAAAGCTCCAAACTTCATTTCAAATGCCAAAAACACTAGCCTAGAGTTCATAAAACCACAAAGTTCCTTCACAAAACTTGTTCTACACCTCAAACCCTACAAATCTAACCGATTGAAATCTCAAATCCTCACCTTAATACCTCACTTCCCCACTGACTAAGGAAGGTTTAGGACTGAAATTGGTGTCTTGAAGTGAAGGGAGATCACTTAGAACATCCTTTGAAGTATCAAGCTCAAAAGCTTTCAAAGTAGGGTTTTCTTTGACCTTTTCTTTCCAATTTTATGCTGGACTTTTCTGATTTTGTTTGGTCCGAAATTTCTGAATATATTGGTTGATAATATGATGATATTGATGTGTTAATTTTGGTGGAGTGGTTGGGGTTGTGGAAAAATCATTTGTATCAAAAGAGATTCTAAAGTGGTTTGCTGGATTTTCAGTTTTCCTGCTGGCAGTGATTGTTCACGAATTTTATGATGGAATTGTGGGTGTTTTCGGGAGCTATAAAAATTATATGTTGAAGGTAACATCTTGGGATAGTTCCATGAATTTTCTTGGGCTCTGGTTTTGACTCCTAATGCCTTGAGAAATTCAAGAACCGAAGTGGTAACTATGCTGCCTGAAATGTTGAATCTGAAGCTGTGAATTTGTGAAATTTTATTAACCTAGAAAATAATGGAATTATTATCCGAAATTTTCACAAGACATTAAAGACATATTGAGATCCAACTCTAATTTTTTGTACAAATTTCTGGGTTCATTTGATATGGTAGAAAAATTGAGACTTCTGGCTATTGGCTAAGAGTGTGTAGCTTCTGACCTCTGAAATTGTGAGATTTTATTAATATAGTTAGAGACCTTTTTATGCTCTGAAATTTTTATGGAACTTTATGGACACATCAAAGTGTCTTAGATAATTTTTATAGCCTTTGAATTGGTTATTTGGTATGAAAAATAAATTGTGTTAATTGAGTGAAAAATCTACCAATGTGCTGAAATTGTGATAATGCCTTGAATTAGTGACCTAATGATAGTTAGTTCACGTTTGATGTATATGAATGTATGCCATGGACTTTCAAGATTATGTTATGAGGAATGAATGAATGATATATATAGGTTTGAAGTCTTATGAGATCAGAGAATTATGTTCATGCATAAAGAAATGTGATGCATGTATATGTGAGCTTGAGGATGACGTATGTGCTAAGTGAAAAATATTAAGTCCCCTTTAATCTAAAAAGGGCAAGGAAAAGTCCTCTTTATTATGTAAAGGGCACGGAAAAGTCCCCATTAGAGCACGAAAAAGCCCCCTTTATTAGGTAAAGGGCACGGCAAGGTCCCCATTAAGGCACGAAAAAGTCCTCTTTATTTTGTCAAGGGCAAGAAAAGATCATTGCAATTTCCATTTGTATACATATATCTTGTTAAATTATTGTTCTTGAAGGAATTCCTATGATTTTGTCTGTTATGAAATACATGTTTTAAGTGATTGAATAATAAAAGAAACCCACTTCATAAAGGCGATTTTATAACTTTAAAATGAACATTTGATATATATATATATATTGCATGCTCACACTTTCTTAATAAACCGAAGCGGCTGGGGCAATGATGATGACATTATGATTGTGTAATTGGGGAGTTACCCTACTGAGAATTTTAGAATTCTCACCCCTATGTGTTTGTGTTCCCGTGTCGTCTCCAGGTTGATCCCGAGAACAAGGAGGCTACTTCATGAAAGGAAATCAGATTTGCAGTAGTTTATAGCCAAAGTTTGTACAGACTGTACTTAGTCATATGTTTATGTTTGTATTTATAATAGAGACTGGATGTGTATTAAAGCTCATAGAAGAGCTTCCTTTTGTACTCAACCTTATAATCAATAAATGTTTGTTTCTTAGTCATATATGTTAATAGAACTACGATTTAGTTACTTTACGATTCAATCGAACTTGCTATAGATATTTAAGAAAGGTCCGTTAATTTATAAGTAATAATTTCTCGAGTATGATGTTATGACTTAAAAATTATGTTATACTTGGGAGGATGTTACAGTGTGTGTGTTGTCATGTGTGTGTATGTGTGACGTGTTTGTTTTTTTTTTCCATTCATCAGTTTATATTGCATGGACATGGGCTCTGTTTTAATTCTTGTTAATCACAAATAAAACTTTTTTTTTTTGTTTTGAGTTGCATATCATTTTGGGAGAATTTGGACTTTCAGTTTTGATTTTTGGACATTTCATTTTTTGGGCGAACTTTGTCTCAGTATTTTTGTTTTCCTGATCAGTTTCATTTTTTGTTTGTTTTGATTTCATTTTTTATGCTTCTTTAGGTCTATGGGTTAGTTGGGCTTAGAATGGGAAATCTTTTTAATTGGTTTTAGTATTAGAGATTAGGTTATAAAAGTGGTTTGCTCTCTCTTTGTTTTTTTTTCCATTTTGGGCCTTTTTCTTCTTTTTTTTGGGTTTGCAGTTTTATTTTTACTATTTTGGTTTTTTTTTGGTTTTCTTTGTTTTTTTTCTCCATTTTGGGCTTTGTTTTTTTTTTATTTGCAGGTTTATTTTTTTCTCTTTGGGCTTCCTTTTGTTTGTTCTTTTTTCTTCTTTGCAGTTTTTTATTTTGGGCTTTTTTTATTTTTTATTTTTTTATTTTACTATCAGTTTTTTTTGTAGCTAACCTTTTTTTTTATAAAATAAATATCTGATAAGATTTTTTTTTGTTTTTTTTTTATATTTTTAATTTTTATTTATTATTTTTTGTGCAAAAGTTTTTTTATGATAAAAAAGGTAAAAAAAATTAAAAAAAATAGTAATTCAAATTTTATTTTTTTAGTTTAATTTTATATATTTGTTCAAATTAACTGTGTTTGTTACATGTGTGCGAATTAATTTTGTCAAATCTTATTAAAATTAGTGCTTGTCTAAATGTTTGCCTTCCATAATAAAAATTGATTTTCAAAAATTCAAATTAAAATCGACCAACACACATTTTCTTTTTTATAATAAAATCCATCAACACACACTTATTTTTTACAGAACGACGTGACTTTGAGTTCCTCATTGCACCAGAGGATATGTCAGCGTAGAAACAACTATTAAGTCAAAATTAATTTTTTATTAAATTGTGTTCTCTTTTAATTTAATTTTATTTTCCTGTCTTTTTTTTAATTATAACTTTTGGGGAAAAATAAATATTATTAAAATTATAATTAATTTGCATAATGAGCTCTAGGGTAACCATATTTATATGGGTGTATTAGGGGTACAGTAGGATTAAGTTTCCACCCTTCTCTAATCATAATCAAACTCTTGAACCTTTGATCTCTTTTAAAAAGACCAGTTTGCAAATTTAAAGGTTTTCTAATTTTAGCTAGAATTAAAATTGGTGGCGACTCCCATTTTATTCAAGTTTATTTTAAAATCGGTCGTCATTTCCCCGTCAAGGCGCCCTTCGGGCACGTTATGACACTCAATAAGGTATCCTCCTATATGAATGACATCATCAATGTGCCCAGGAACCTCGAGCTTTTTATGAAATAGTGAGCATGCAAAGATTCATTTGTTAAGTTCTAAAATGTCAATTACCAAGGCCCATTCATTTTATGATGAGTCTTGTAATGAATGCATCATGCTTCTTTAGGATATGCATGTCAATACTTTATGCAACATTTAACTTTATAGCATACATCTAACTTCATAGTAAACATGACGAACACAGAACATGGTTCATGAATGACATTCCTTGGTTCTTTACGTGACTTAAGTTAATTTTTTTCACTCTTGGGACCACCCTATTACTCTTCCCTTTTGAGAATACTTCTAGGTTATGAGTTCATACCTCACTAGTTGTCACTAGCGTATACTTATCCCTTTTGATAAGTTAAAGTCCCGACTTAATAAGTACGGTTAGGGGGCAGGAATCACTTTTTCATCAACTATAGTTTGATGAGTCCAAAGGATCATTTTCTCATGTTTTAAGTCACCTTAAGTCTTAGCATGTTATAACAAGATGCAATACATAATTCATAAATGTCACAATTCTTCATATATCTCTAGCATATGCATCTCTAATGTTCCATATGAAACTATGATGTGCAAATGATGAGTTCTATCTCTAGAGGTCAATGCCTCATAAAATAAACATGCTTATGATTCATGATTAGTCATACATATCTTATCAGTTTATGTCAAGCAAACTCATAGAGTCATGTCGAAACAAGATCACGGATTCATATCATTCAAGTAGGGAAAATGTTTATTTGCATACTTTGGGTTCTGGTAATCGATTACATGAGCCTTGTAATCAATTACACAGCTTCGAGTTTCAAAACAGAGAAGTTGAGGGCTCTGGTAATCGATTACATGAACCTTGTAATCGATTACCTACTATTGAAAAATACTCTCTTAGGCCCTAAGAACATCGGAGTAATCGATTACATGGAATGGTAATCGATTACTTGAGTCCAGAATGTGTAATTACATGATGTTGTAATCGATTACTTAGGCCAAAAGTTCATATTCGAGTATGGCAAAGCTCTCTGGTAATCGATTACATGGGCCTTGTAATCGATTACTAGAACCTTCAAAATAAAAAAATCCAAGTTTTAAAACATATTCTAAGTTATTCCTTCCTTCTTAAACCATTTTGAACCTTATTCCAACACTTACTTTGAAATCAAACATTTTTGTAAAGGTAAATGCTGATAGATTGAAAATTACTTGTATAAGTTGAAAGAGTTAAATCTTGAGCCTTGGGTTTTTAGGTGATGACCTAAACATAAACATGCTATTGCAAGTTTCGTTTTAATCTTATCATTATAAAGTGATAGCAAGGAAAAGTAAATGTGCAAGGCTTGAAAATAAATATGAGAATGCAAGTTCATTCTTAATCTTTAAGTTTAGGTGATGACTTGAGACGTAAACATGCAAGACAAGAAATGTAAACATGAAATGCAAGTTCATTTTTTATCTTTGAGCTTTAGGTGATGACTTGAAAATAAATATGATATGCAAGTCTAATTCTTTATTTTAGTGCTCTAGGCCCCTTAGAGTATTCACTCTAAATCAATAATCAACTTTAAGGTTAAAATAGGTAGGCTTTGAGATTAATTATTTAGGTGATAGCAAGGAAAAATAAATATGAATGCAATCCATTTATTATCTCTGAGTCCTAGGCTCAAGATCACTCTTTACAACAACATAGTTTTTGTATTTGCTAAAAACCCTTCTAAAAGTGAAACCTTCAAGCTTTAGAGGTCAAATAAATGATGGTTTTGCAACCAACACTCAAGATCCTCATCATCAAGCCATGGTTTCTTCCAAATCTTCGAAATGTAGGCCATTTGGCCAAAAACAAAGAGAAGGAAAAGGAAGAGCAAGAATCAAAAAAGAAAGTGGAGAAGGAAGAAGAATCAACATTATATCTTTACAAATCAAGAGTTAAACAACAAAAGAAAAGAATAGAAATCATTAAAACAACACCTGTAACACCTCGATTTTTTCTGTCTAAGCAAAAATGACCAAAATGTCCCTAAGGTCATTTTTCACCCAGAATTCGAGGATAGCTGACCCAGCAATCCTCAAAGGCTTAACTTAATGATCAAAGGGGATTGTATGCGAATAAATGTTAATAGAGCAGAAAAATCTTTTTTTCTGAGCTTTCAGATCAAAATGACCAAAATAGCCCTATAGCGTTTTTACGCAGGTATAAGTGCCGTTGAGGTCGGAACTTTCCCAAAAGGTTTAAAATGATGTCTTTTTGAGTCTAGCCATGTCTGTTTAAGTCCCAGTGGTCCTGGGTAGTTTTTGTACAAAATTATGATTTTGCCCCTGGAATAGTGATTTTGAGCTTAATGACGTAATTAAGTAAACCTAAACAATATTAGACTCTAATCAAAGATTAATTAATTTTCATAATTAATATATAGTCAAAATAATTTATTAAAGTTAATTAGAACATAAAATTGTTTAGATTAAACTTAAACCTCTTTTAAAACTCAAGATTTCAAGTCATAAAATCTTGAATAGTATTTTCTCTTTCCAATTTCTTAAATCAAGGAAATGTGTCTACAATTGTTTGCACTTCAAAATGAGTTTTAATCTCACTAATGAAGCAACAACACTCCCTAATCATGTCTTGACATCCTTAATTGCCCATTACCTCACCTAAAACACTTACTTAGCAACTTCTAATCTTAAGCCTAATCAAAGATATATCTAAACACACCTCTAAAACCACAATTAAATGAAAGATTTTTCTCCCTCCATGGCATGATGAAACCGGCGCCACTCCCTCCTCCAATGCATCACATGTTAATTCATTCAAACACTCAAAGAAGCATGCCATACCATACCTTGAGCTATACCTACACCATGCCTTGCACCTTTCCTTTGAACGACCACATGGAAGAGATATTTTTCCACCCTCCATGCCTATGAGTGCCACGGCCTCTCCCCCTCCATTCACTCCTTCACACCTTGTTTTTCTATAAATACCATGCTTGGGTGAACTTGGTCACATTTGGTTCATTTACTAGCCTATGTTCTCAAGAGTTGTCTTAAGTTTTCTCATTTCTTCAAAAGTTCTCTTCTTCTTCATCCCTACCAAAGAACCATCCCTCACAACCTCAAACCACCACATAACCACCATAGATCACCATTCAAACACATAAGCTTGTATCCTCACACATCAAGCTCACACAAAAACCTTTCCTTCCTTTTTCTTCCTCTTTGGCTGAAAACCTCAAGCCTACTTGGAAGCAAGTTTTTTCTCTTTTCTCCTCAAAGATCAAGCTTTTCTTTTCACCACTTGGTACGAATTTTGTTCCTTAAAGTTTTTTCTTTTAAAGCTTTGTTAAAAATGATTTTTTGTTAGTTTCTCTTGGCTTTTAGAACTTCTTTTCTTCCCTTTGATTTTTGGCCTTGGAGCCTTTCTTTTAAAAGAAAATGTTGGCTTGACGATGAGGGTTTCAAGATGTTGATCATGAGCTTTTTCACTTGTGTAACCTTGAGAGCTTTAAAGTTTTGTCCTTTTCCTCCTTCATGGCTTCGGCCTTATTTCCTTTTCTTTGATGCTCAAGGTTTTGTTTAAAAAAAAAAAAGGTTGTAGTTAATTTGATCTCTTGATCCATTTCCCTGAGCTTGATGATGATGTTCAAACTATAAGGTTTCTTTAAAACCTTGGTACAAAGAACTCTAAAGCTCACTTTTTCGTGTTAAGATATTTGTTGGATTGAGGTTTATATTCCTTTAAAGTCTTGTATGAGCTCTAGTAAAGAATAAAATGAACTTGCACCCATGTTTAAATTTATGCCTTGCATATCATATTTACATTACAGTGCCAACACCTAAAACTTAAAGATTAAAACAAGAGCTTGCATTTTCACATCACCTAAATAATTAACTCGAAGCCTACCTATTTCAACCTCAAAGTTGATTGTTGATTCAGAGTGAATACTCTAAGCGGCCTAAAGCACTAAAATAAAGAATTGGACTTGCATATCATGTTTATATTTCAAGTCATCGCTTAAACTTTAAAGATAAAAATGAAGTTGCATCTCATATTTATTTCAAGCTCCCACCTTACATTTCTAATGAAGAATAAAATGAAGTGCATATCATATTTATATTCTTGTTATCACTTAAAGGTTCTAGAGCTCAAAGACTTGTCCATCTATCTCAAGAAAAGTTGGATATGGAAGTATTCTCTTGAATGCATAATTTGGCTATGTGATGGTGGTGGACTTGGTATGAGTTTCATCTAATCAAAGTGCCAACAATCTATGTCTTAAGATTTTCTTAAGCATGGGTGAACTCAAAGAATGATTCAAGTATGATTTCATATTTTAAATCCCAACCATGAACAATTTAAAATAGCTACTGTCCTTATTTATTTTATGATGAATTTAATGAACTAAATTGGTTTCCAAAGAGTTTTAGAAGTCCTAAAATGATTCCAAGAGGAACTAGTAACTTATATATGTATCATTTCAGCTCTGCCTTAGCATGTTTGCTACTTTTTGGTAATGTTTAATATGTTAGAATGTGTATAGATTGATAAGAATTGGAGTGGAGACTATTCTATGCATGTTGGATAAAAAGCTAGTTTACTAGGAAACCGTAAAGTTGTGATTTTAGAGGTCTTTGACCAAATAAACCTTAGCCACTATCAAAACTGTTTTAGTATGATAAAATCCTGTTTGGGATGGTTTAACTATGAAAATTTGGTAACTTTTGGTGTAAGAATGATTTTTAGCACTTAGAGAGAAATTAGTAACTAGAAAACCATAAAAAATGTGAATTCTAGAACCTTAAGGATGTAGATTATAAATTCTGTTTTAGGAACATGATAATTCGGTGATAGATGGCTGAATACATGGTAGAATGTGTGGGATATATTCATAATTGGTTTAGAAATTAATGATAGTGCCTTAGGCGAAGACGGAACTTAGAAAGGGTCTAAGACGTAGTCTCTAGAACCTCGTAATTAAATGATATCAATTCTGTCCACATTTTATGATGCTGTCCAGAATTGTTTAGGATCATAAAAATAAGTGAGAATTATTAGTCATGAACCTATAGGTGCATAAAAAGGTTAAAAACGGATAATAGGCTGGCTAGATTGCAAGTTTAAGACCCATAAAGGTCAAAGGCATAAAACTTGGTGAGTTAAGTGACATGATTAAGTTTGTTATTTCAAAGGAATGTACGTTGACTACGAGTTGCCTTGAGCATAGCATATGCATTAGTTGAGTCCGGTCCCTAATCCTGGTATACTGGTTAGGAGCATGACTACCTTCGAAGAATGTTAAAGTGATGATGTGTAGATGCATGTGTTATGAAGAACATGTTTATATGACTTTGATGGTTTATTTTGAATATGAAATTATGATTGAATATACATACTTTATATGTTTTGTGGCATAAAGTAAGTTTGGGAAAATTCGGTGTATAGCCACATGCTGTCGAATTTTTGCCAAATTTAAGGACGTAGAAAGTTTTTTTTTAAAAGACATGAGATACATTTTGGGTGACACCG
Source organism: Dalbergia cochinchinensis (assembly GCA_031216125.1). NCBI lineage: Eukaryota > Viridiplantae > Streptophyta > Magnoliopsida > Fabales > Fabaceae > Dalbergia > Dalbergia cochinchinensis. The sequence goes on from CM062371.1 coordinate 32,270,067, forward strand.
GTTTAGCCGAGTACACCCAAGAATAAATGTGACACAGTACTGAGATGCGTTCTGGGTGACACCGGTTTAGCCGAGCACCCCCAATAACAAAACCGTGAGAGTATTGACATCGAGCTTGCCAAAGCGGACAAATAACTGTGTACTAGATACCAGTAATTGTGTTTCAAAGAAGGAAATATTTCTATGGACTCCCCGAATTAAAGGTTATGATAGGTGATCCTTATGCCCCCTAGCCCGTACTCTAGAAGTCGGGATTATTATATTTCGCTTATCAAAAAGGATAAGTGAGAACTAGTGATGGCTAGTTAGGTATGAGCTCATAACCTAGAGATGTTTTTAGGGTGGCCCCCATGATGCAAAGTATAATGTTTAATGTCACATAGTTGAGAAAAGAGGCAGTTTCACAAGAAAAGTTACATGCCACTGTATGCCACTTATATGATGTTTCTTGGTGTTGTGTTCTATTGCTTTCTTGCATAATGTATTATCATGCATTCATGCTTTGCTATGTTGCATACAAGACATTAAGATTCATTCTAAAATGAACGAACCTTGGATAATTATGCATAAAACCTAAAAATGAACTATATGCATGCCCACCTTTTTACAATAAACCCAAGGTTCTTGAGGATATAGATGATATCATTTTGATAGGAAGTTCCCTACTGAGATTCTTTAGCAAGATTCTCCCCTGCATCGTACAAGTTTTTTATGTTTTTGGGGTGACCCTTTGCACGCCTTGTTCATAGTTATTGCTTTTCTCTAACTTCCCCTTTTGGTGATGACATGGTCTTTGAGCGTGCGCGGATGCACAATGAGAAGATACTCCGCACGTATACCACTACATCTGCCGTCCGTGACTTCCCAGACTATGTTCCCCGCTCTAGGCATTCAGAGACTAACCCATCGGAGGATCCACCTACTTACCTATATTCCAAGAGTTCTGCCCCCACTCCCCCACAGAAGGTGGAGGGTAGCGAGTAGATGGTTACATAGCCGAGGTTGGCACAGAGGCCAGCTATGCGACCTGACATGGCTCCCATGCTCAGGTATCTCGTGCGCCTACTCTTGGAGAATCATTAGTGCACATACTTCCACTAGTTTAGGATAACCTTCTTTTGTTCTAGAGATTATCCTTTAGGTGCACGAGGGTAGGGATGATTTCCTTTATGTTTTCCTTTGTATTTTCCTTTCAGTTATATTTGCTCTTATGATGTATCAAACTTATCTTGGCTTCCATAGGTGGGCAGTTATTATATTAATATGATATTATTGTGGTGTGCACATGATTGTCCAATGTTATGAAGTTATTTGATGCTCTTATCTTGCGCCTTCGTTTGTATGAGTTACATTTTATGATAACGTTCGCTTACCATATACGCAGCTCTTACTTAGCATTTATGTTTCAAAAAAAAATTTTACCCGTATTTTCCGCTAAGTATTTTAAAGGAAGGATTAAAGAATGAGACTAAAAGAGTAATAGACTAATAGTTAACCTAAACACGTTCTAGGAGTATTGGGTTAAAAATTAGGATGTTACATTTTGGTATCAGAGCAGTTCGGTTCTCATGGAGCCTGAGGATTGGATTGACTATGCTTCATAAGCATAATGCAGTAGTCATGTCATGTGTAGCGCTTGATAGAGACAAGCTATAGGTTAGATATGTGAAACGCCCTCCTACTACAGTGCTATGCTCGAGCCATAACATTACAGTAAGTAGTCGTTACTCATAACTTATCTTATAAATTTGCAATTTCTTAACTATATGAAATATATACGTATAAGTTGTAATAAATATGAGCCTTGCACTAAAAACTATACTAACTTGTCGTAAATTTTTATCCTGACAGCGTAATAGTCAATGTATAGAAATAGTGGAAATGTAATGCATATCCTAAGAAGTCAGTCACACAATAATTTACATCTTATATTACACCCATAGTAAGTTAAGTCACATAGTTATACTATATACATTCATACCTAATTATATATATATATATATTATAAATATCCCTACCCTGGTCCTCGCAGTGACCACCTAATCCAGGTTAGGGCCTAACAAAATATAAGCAACTACAGACAAATAAAACTAACTCCCTCAGTCAGTGGCTCTTCAAAAGGTCAGACGCAAGAGCCTATGACGGTCATATAATATGAGGGAATCTAGGTCATGCTATGTCTATAAATAAGGTGGATACAAGACTCAGCAACCAGATACAGTGACCCTAACTCTGGGTCATAATGCCATTGCAGCTCAGGCATCTCGAGAAAGAACACGATCGAGGCTATCTGTATAAAATACATCATACAGCAGGGATGAGAATCATTGATTCCCAGTAGAAAAATATACCAGTCTACTACTCAATGATATTCAACTTAATACAAGATAAGCAAAGTACTTCAGTTATTTATATAATGGTTTTATTAATTAGAAACATTATTTCTTATGACTTAATTTTATTAGAAAATTTTAAACTTAATGGTAGAACTCATAGGACTTTTCTGATATACTTCTCTTTCGATCATATTGTCAACGATGTAACGTCATCACGTTACAACCTGATATAGTTCACTAGATGGAGTACGTCTACAACATCTCATCTAGAGTAACCTCGCTATTCTCAGTACATCCCTTTCCTCATAACAATGTAACGGTGTCATGATTACAACCTGATATAGTTCTAAGGGCGTAGCACGTCTACTACTACCCGTGAATCCATGAGCTTACTACTAAGCAAATTACATTGCACAAGATTTATTTTCTTATGTTTCCTTTCTTTGTGTGTATAACATCCTCCCAAGTACAACATGATTTTTAAGTCATAACATCGTACTCGAGAAGTTGTTACTTATAAATTAACTGATGTTTCTTAAATATCTATAGCAAGTTCGATTGAATTGTGAAGTAACTAAATCATAGTTTTATTAACATATATGACTAAGAAACAAAATTTATTGATTGTAAGGTTGAGTACAAAAGGAAGCTCTTCTATGAGCTTTGTAACACCCTAAAAATTATTTAAAAATTAATTTGAGCTTTATTAGTCATAATTTAAAAAATTTGATAGTTTTAACAATGATGAGGATAGTCTAAGAGATTTGTAAAAAAAAAAAAAATCGGGAATAGTAACTTGCGGGCCCTACCGGTCCGTCGAGACAGCCGAAACCCTAGAATTGAGCCCCGGAGATGCCCGAAATTGAGAAATCATATGATTATGGTTAGAAATAGGTGGAAATAAAGATTTTATACCCGAAAATATTTTTCGGGCAATGTTTGATTACCCGGGTACACTGTTTCATCTGTTCGGAGAAATTTCGGTGTGTGATTTCTAACACCGAAAACTAGTTAGATCTCTACAAAATAAATAAACCTATCCCTTCATATCAAATGAATGGTTAAGATTCAATATTGAATTACAAGATTGAATCACAACCATTCATTTTACTTTATTGGCTTTGTAATTATCTAAACATAATATATTTTATTCCTTACTTTAATACAAGATAAACATCATTTTGGCTTCTTTAAGAAGCTCATTCTCGGCCATTTTCTTCAAGAATACAGCAGCTCCATTTCTTCCATGGCTAAGAGCTTCAACATGCTTTCAACTTCATATATGTTAGCTTAGAGTTACCAAAATCCAAAGATTCCTTCACAAAACTTGTTCGACACCTCAATACCTACAAATCTAACCGATTGAAATATCAAATCCTCACCTTAATACCTCACTTCCCCACTGCCTAAGGAAGGTTTTGGACTGAAATTGGTGTCTTGAAGTGAAGGGAGATCACTTAGAACATCCTTTGAAGTATCAAGCTCAAAAGCTTTCCAAGTAGGGTTTTCTTTGGTCTTTTCTTTCCAATTTTATGATGGACTTTTCTGATTGTGTTTGGTCCTAAATTTCTGAATATATTGGTTGTTAATATGTTGATATTGATTTGTTAATTTTGGTGGAGTGTTTGGATGATGTTAAAAATCATTTTTGCTCAAGAGAAATTAAAATTTGCATACTGGATTTTTGGTTCTGTTCTAGGCAGCAGATAATAACGAATTTTCTGGGTGAATTGTGGGTGTTTTCATGAGCTATAAAAATTATATGTTGAAGGTAACATCCTAGGATAGTTCCATGAATTTTCTTGAGCTCTGGTTTTGATTCCTAATGCCTTGAAAAATTCAAGAACCGAAGTTGTAAATATGCTGTCTGAAATGTTGAATCTGAAGCTGTGAACTTGTGACATTTTATTAACCTAGTAAATGATCGAATTATGAGCTGAAAGTTTTACAGGATATTAAGGACATATTGAAGTCCAATCCTGAATTTTATATGATTTTATATGATCATTTGGTAGGGTAATAAAATTGGAAACTATGGCTGTTGGCTGTAAATAGGGGGTTTCTAACCTCCGAAGTTGTCTAATTTTGTTGAATATTTAGAGAATTCTTTTTATTATGAAATTTTTATGGAACCTTGTGGACACATTGAGGTGTCATTGAGAATTTTTATAGCATTTGAATTGATCATTTGGTATGAGAAATAAATTGTGCTACTTGAGTGAAAAATCTGCCAATATGCTGAAGTTGTGATGATGCCTTGGATTAGTGACCTAATAGCATTTGGTTCAAGTTGATGTGTATGAATGCTTGCCATGGACTTCCAAGATTATGTTATGAGGAATGAATGAGTGATATATATATAGGTTTGAAGTATTATGAGATCCGAGAATTATGTTCATGCATATAGAAATGTTATGCATGTATATGTGAGCTTGAGGATGATGTATGTGCTAAGTGAACAATGAAGTCCCCTTTAGTATAAAAAGGGCACAAAGAGGTCCCCAGTAGGGCACGAAGAGGTCCCCATTAGGGCACGGAGAAGTCCCCTTTATTATGTCAAGGGCACAAAAAGATCATTATGATTGCCATATGTATTCATATATTTTGTTAAGTTATTGGTCTTGAAGGAATTTCTATGATCTTGAATGTCATTAAATACATGTTTTAAGTGACTGAATAATAAAAGTAACCCACTTCGGAAGTACGATTTGGAACTTTAAAAATAAACCATTATTATATAATGCATAACCACTTTTTCTTAATAAACCGAAGTGGCTGGGGCGATGACGATGACATTATAATTGTGTTCGGGGGAGTCACCCTACTGAGAATTGTAGAATTCTCACCCCTATGTTTTTGTGTTCCCGTGTCATCTCCAGGTTGATGCAGAAAATCGAGAAACTGCTATGCAACAGAACTCGGAAGTACAATAGGGTAGTAGTTAATACTTTTGTTATGTTGTATTTGGTGGAATGGATATGTATGTAAATAGGTTAGATGACAAGGTGTGTTAAGGCTCATCAAAGAGCTTTCTTAATGTACTGAACTTTGTATTAAATAAATATTTTGGTTTTATTGCTATATATTTCAGTAGAATTATAACCAAGTTATCTCGCGAATCAATCCAAATGGCTATAGATATTTAAGAAAGGTCCGCTAATTTATAAGTAACAACTCCCGAGTATGATATCATGACTTAAGGATGATGCTATACGTGGGAGGATATTACAAGCTTTAATACACATCTAGTTCTTCTTATAAATATAGACATAAACATATGACTAAGTACAGTTTGTACAAACTTCAACTGTAAACTACTGCAAATCCGATTTCCTTTCATAAAGTAGCCTCCTTGTTCTCAGGATCAACCTAGAGACGACACGGGAACACAAACACATAGGGGTGAAAATTCTAAAATTCTTAGTAGGTAACTCCCCAATTACACAATCATAATGTCATCGTCATTACCCCAACCACTTCGGTTTATTAAGAAAGTGTGAGCATGCAATATATATATATATATATATATCAAATGTTCATTTTAAAGTTCTAAAATCACCTTTCCGAAGTGGGTTTCTTTTATTATTCAATCACTTAAAACATGCATTTCATGACATTCAGGATCACAGAAATTCCTTCAAGACCAATAATTGAACAAAACATACATGTACAAATGGCAATTTCGATGATCTTTTCGTGCCCTTGACATAATAAAGGGGACTTGTCCGTGCCCTAATAGGGACCTTGCTTTTCCGTTCCCTAATAGGGACCTTGCCATGCCCTTTACATAATAAAGGGGACTTTTCCGTGTCCTAATGTGGACTTCATTTTTCACTTAGCACATACATCATCCTCAAGCTCACATATACATGCATCACATTTCTATATGCATGAACATAATTCTCTGGTCTCATAATACTTCAAACCTGTATATATCATTCATTCATTCCTCATAACATAATCTTGGAAATCCATGGCATGCATTCATACACATCAAACTTGAACCAAATGTCATTAGGTCACTAATTCAAGGCATTATCACAATTTCAGCACATTGACAGATTTTTCGCTCAAGTAACACAATTTATCTTTCAATTCAAACCATCAAATCAGAAACTATAAAAATTCTCAATGACACGCCAATGTGTCCACAACCTCCAGTAAAAATTTCAGAGCAAGAAAAGTTCTCTAACTATGTTAGCAAAATTTTACAAATTTGGTGGTCAGGAACCACTTAACTTCAACTCAGAACCTGAAATTCACTATTTTTAACCCTAGCAAATAAGCCCAGAAAATTCGAAATAAAAATTCTGGTAAAAGCTAAAGATGTCTCTAATTTCCTGTAAAAATTTCAAGGGATAATTCATCATTTTGTTTGGTAACAAAATTAGACAAATTCACAGCTTCAAGACCAAAAAATCAGGCAGCACAGACATAGTCTTGGTTCATGATTTTTTTCAAGGAGTTAGAGTCCTTATTATGCTCCACTAAAATTCTAAGAGTTGCCTTAGGATGTTAGCTTCAACATATAATTTTTATAGCTCATGAAAATACCCACAATTCACCCAGAAAATTCGTGACTTGTTGCTACCTGGAACAGAATCGAAAATCCAGCATGCATGTTTCAATTTCTCTTTAGCAAAAATGATTTTTAACATCATCCAAACTCTCCACCAAATTAAACACACCAATATCTATCTATCATCAACCAATACATCCAGAAATTTTGAATTAAAACCTGTCAGAAACTTTCAGAAAAATTTTGAAACTAAAAGGCCAAAGAAAACCCTACTTTTAGTGTCTTTTGGATCCTTGGCTCCAAGGTGCTCTAAGGTTGATCTTGCTCACTTCAAGGCCACCAAATCAACATCAAAACCTTCCTTAGGAAGTGAGGAAGTGATACGTCAATGTGAGGATTGATGGAGAATTGAAATTTTAATCAGTTAGATTTGTAGGTTTTGATGTGTAGAACAAGTTTAGTGAAGAAAGTTTGTGGTTTTAACAAGTCTAGGCTAGTGTTTTTGGGCTTTGAAAGCTTGAGCTCTTTGAAAATGGAGGATGGAGATGCTGCCCCCTGTTATGGCCTAAGGAGTTAGCTTCTTTTTGAAGCTTGGAGTTGTGTTAATCTTGTATAAATAGACAAATATTATATATTACAAGTAGATAAGCTTTAATCTAAGAAAGAAAAATGGATGGCTAGGATTAGATCTTGTTATTCAAGATTGAATCTTAGCCATTCCTTTAATTCAAATGGATAAGCATCATCTTTTTGTAAAGGTCAAACTAGCTTTTGGTGTTAGAAATTGCACACCGAAATTTTACCGAATAGGTAAAACAGTGTACCCGGGAAATCAAACATTACTCAATATTTAATTCTAAGTATAAAATTTTCATTTCTAACTATTTCTAACCTTATTTCCATGTTTTCCTAATTCTGGGTACCTTCGGGTCCCGAATCAGGGGTTTCGATTGTCCCGACGAGCTTGTGGGGCCTATAAGTTACTATTTACTTTTTTTTTTGTACAAATCTGTTGGATTGTCCTCATCATTGTTCAAACTATCAGAGTTTTGAAATTATGATTAGTAAAGCCTAAATTAATTTTTAAATAATTTTTAGGGTGTTACAGTGTGCGCTTTTATCATTTGTACAAAAATTCTCTTAAAATCTCTTGAATATGTATAATGCCTCTCTTTAACTTTTATGAGATATTTCCCATAACATTTGGTATGCTGTTGCGATGTTTTTCTGCAAAGTCTACTAGGTTTTTAATAGATTTTATACCATCCGAATTTCTGTTGCATCTCTTAGTTAACAATAATTCTTATCAATTTTCCAACAATTGAACCAAGTTCCATGCAATGGATTTTAAGCTATTTCTACTATGAATCATCATTCCTTGGACAATAATTTCTCCTAAATTTTCAAAAATACAAGTCAAGTTTTGTTGCCACTTTTCAAGCTTTGATTAATATGTATAGCAAGATCATAAAACCTAAGAATTAATGCTGTAAAATTTCTGTACAATAAAATTCCAGCACATACCCACTTAGAGCACCTATTATATCATACAAACCAAGAACTAATGCTGTAAATATTTCAGTTAATAAAATTCCAACACCTGTTATATCACATAACATAAGAACTAATGTTGTAAGGATTTAGCACATAAAATTCCAGCACACCAAAAATTTCAACACACAAGATCCAGAAAATCAGAAGTAAACTCCTCACTGCACAAAGTCATCAAAAGAGCTATGCTGACACTCAAAGGAAACCTTTAGAGTTTCAAGAGGGAGAACATGTATTCCTGAAGGTCACGCCCACTACCGGAGTAGGTAGAGCCCTTAGAGTTAAAAAGTTGTCACCTAGGTTCATAGGTCCTTTTCAAATTCTCCGATGAATTGGGTCAGTTGCTTACCAAATAGCCTTACCTCCACATTTATCTAACCTTCATAATGTTTTCCATGTATCTCAACTTCAAATGTATCATCTAGATCCACACCATATTATTGTGCCCGAATCTATACAGTTGAGGGATGACTTGACATTTTAAGCCCCTCCTATTCAGATTGTCGATAGAGAAGATAGGAAACTTAGAAATAAATCTGTGAAAATTGTAAAAGTGGCTTAGGGTGGACCTAAAAATGAAGAATATACATGGGAATTAGAATCAAGCATGAAGAAAGATTATTCGGAGTTGTTTACAAGTATGTAATTTTGAGGACAAATTTTTTTACTAAGATGGGTGGTAATGTAACACCCTATTCTCTTTAGAAATTAAATGAGGTTTTATTATTGAGGATTTTAAGATGTTGATAAATGTGGAAATAATGAGATTGATTCAAGGAAGCAAAAAAAAAAAAGTGAATAGTGTTTTGCAAGCCTCACGGTCCGCCGGAATAGCCGAAACCCTAGAATTGGGTCCCGGAGATGCCCAAAATTAAGAAATTAGAAGATTATGTTTAGAAATAGGTAGGAATAATGATTTTGTACCCGAAATTATTTTTTGGGCAATGTTTGATTTCTCGGGTACATTGTTTCGCCCGTTTGATGAAATTTCGGTATTCGATTTCTAACACCGAAAACTAGTTAATATCTACAAATAATGAAGTATATCCACTTGAATACCAAGTGAATGGGTAGGATTTCATCTTGGATGAAAGATCAAATCCTAGCCATTGATTTTAAACCCTTTTAATGGAAAGAACTATATTTTATTTTTCAACCAATCAAAACACTCCTTAATAGATATATTTAACTCACCTAATCTCATCTTGTTCATCTTCATCTTCGGCCAAGTGAGGAGCATCAGAGAACTCATTCCTTCTTCATCTAAAAACCTTTGCTAACTTTGAATTTCAACCTCCAGAATCCTAGACCAAATCTTGTTAGAATCAAAAACTTCCTTAAGCAAACTTGTTCTACACTTCAACCTCCACAAATATAACCGATTTGATTTCTCAAAACATCACTTTAATACCTCACTCAACATTTATTAGGGGAGGATCTAAGTGTGTTTCAAGAGTTTTGGGGTGGAGAACATCTATCTTGAAGTATACAAAAGCTAAAGAAGCATTAGCTTCCAAGGGTAGGGTTTATTTGTCCTCTTTTGTTTCAAAATTTACTCTGAAAATTCTGATTGGTTTTGTCCTAAAATTTCTGATTTTATTGGTTGATCATATGTTGATATTGATGTATGAATTTTGGTGGAGTGTTTGGTGTTGTGGAAAAATCATTTTTATCAAGAGAAACTTTGAATTAGTTTGCTGGATTTTCGGATTTCAACAAGGCAGGACTTGTTGACAAATTTTCTGGTGCAATTGTGTCATTCCAAGGGATGGTCAAGTATGGGTAGAGGTATGGCTTCTTTGAGTGTACATTTTTAATTGAAATTCAACATGTGATTGAATAAATGGGGGGGAGAGAGGCCGTGGGGTTTAAGACCAAGGGGGAGGAGGATTTCTTTTATTTTAATATGGATTAGAAGTGTGCTTAGGAGTAGATTTGGTTAAGCCTTTGATTAGGGGTTTACAATTAGATGTTTAGGTGACAAAGTGAGTAATTAAGGTTATCTAAGGCAAGGTTTAAAGAGTGGCCATGCTCATTAAAGGCTTCAAACTCCATTCAACCTAAGATTCCCAATCACATCTATTGGTTCCTTAATTTAAGGAAATTGAAAGGAAGAACACTATTCAATAATTTATGACATAATGTCTTGATTTTATGAAAGGGATTTTGAGTTTCTCTAAGTAATTTTAGGTTCTAATTAATATCAAATAATTATTTTGACTCTAAATTAGTAATCAGAATTTACTAATCTTTAATTAGAGCCTAATATTGCTTAGGTTTTGCTAATCATATCATTAGGTCCAAAATGCACTATGCAGGGGCAACATCATAATTTTTCTCAAAAATTGCTTGGGACCTACAAGACTTAAACAATTCTTAAACATGCCTTGAAAACATAGTTTTAGGCATCCGGGCAAAGTCCGGGTCAAATCAGAATTCAAAAACGTACTTAATCATAGCAAGGGTATTTTGGTCATTTTTGCGTAGAAACCCCAAAAAGGAGATTTTTCTGCTCTATTAACATTCACTTACATACAATCCCTTTCTGACATTTCAACAGCCCTTTGAGGATGGCCGGGGCCGGCTATCCTCAGTTTTTTGATACAAATGACCTTAGGGGCATTTTGATCATTTGTACACTTAGAGAAAAATTAGGGCATTACACGCTAGTGCGTCACTCGATTCCTCGGCTCACTTCGGTTGAAAATACTTTCTCCTTAGGCGCATGTCTCAGCAACACAAAACAAGGGTTTCGCTCATTATAGAACTTGACCAAACATTTCAAGACAAAAGTTGATGACAGCCATGCAGCACCTGTATGAAAAGTCAATACCATCCTATTAAGGACTGGTTTTGTTGTTCATATGTCAAGGGCTGGTAAGGTTTTGCACGTTGTATCGAACTAAACCACATGCTCCACTGCTTGTGCAGGCCCCCATCAATTCCTTTGAGTTTCGGTCTTGCGACCGCCCTCCCCAGGTGGAGTGTTTCACGGGTTAGCTAGGCCCTTGATCTACGTAGACCAAGGGCGAACACTCATCGTTTATGGCATGGACGACTAGGGTATCTAATCTCGTTCGCTCCCCATGCTTTCACACTCTAGCGTTAGTAGGGACCCAGAGAGCTGCCTTCGCTTTTGGCGTTCCTTCGTAGATTTGTGAATTTCACCCCTACACATGAAATTCCACTCTCCTTTGTCTCATTCAAGTGAATTGGTTTCGAGAGCATTCTGCCGGTTTTTGGCGACTTTCACTTGGTACATGATCCATGCTACGGTTGTGCAAAGAATATAAAAATTTTTAACCCAATACTCTAGAACATAATTAGGTTAATCATTAGTCTGTTACGTCATAGCTTCCTTATTACTTTAAAATACTTAGCAGAAATACTGGTAAATTTTTTTTGAATTATAAAAGCAAAGTGAGAGCCGCGCGAAACGATACATGATAAAACGTGATTGAAAGTAAAGCAAACATCTCATCATATCATAAGGCAAGTAAAGGCACATCGCAATATCATTGAACTGCATAATTATATAATATATGATATGCTCACTCATAAAGAGTGAGACTTAGTTTGATACATCATAAAGGAAAATACTACGGAACGTAAAAGCAACTCCCCTACCCAAGTGCAATTAAAGGGATAACCTCTAAACAAAAGGAGGTCTATCCTTATCTAAGTGGTGTGTGCTCTACCCGGGTACTCCATCGGTCATATGTCTCTTCCTACTGACGTCCGTCTCACGAGTGAGGCACATATCCGAGAAACTGGGCAAGCTCCTCGGGCGTAAAGAGGCAGAACGGGGATCGAGAGTGACCCCCGCGATGTGGCCACATCTCCGGTCGTCGTGTAAGCCGTGGTTGAGTCACGGTATCCTCACTGCCCTCCCTTATCAGTGGTGGAGTGGGGCCGGAGCTCTCGCTATACGGATGGGTAGGCAGGTCCTCGGACGGGTCAGTCTCTGAGAAGTAGGTCCGGGGCACGAAATCGGGATAGTCACACATGGCTGAGGCGACGGTGTGCATGTGGAGTACTCTCTCGTTATCCGTCAGACGCCGCCAAAACCCGCTGCTCGTCGCCAGAGGGTGTCTTTGTCGGGGAGAAGCGATGGGTATGTACAGGGTGAGCGAAGGGATGTCCTACGAACATGAAGACTCACATCGTGCACTGTCCCTCAAAATGGTATGACCCGTGATCCGGGTCATAGTGCACCTCCCAAGTCGGGGTGTCCACAAAAACCACGAACGTCACCATCTGAAGACGTGACGGAAAGAAAGAGATAGAGGGAGTGAGAATCTTGCTGAACAATCTCAGTAGGGCCTCCTACTACCTAGGTGTCATCATCTACGTTCTCAGGAACCTTGGGTTTAATAAACAAAATAAGTGAGCATGCAATAAGTCCATTTTTAGGTTCTAAAACATAGTTTAGCCAAAGTCCGTTCATTTTAGCATGATTCTTAATGACATGGATGCAAGCATATTAAAGAATGTATGCATGGCTCTACTTAATGCAAGAATAATCATCATATATTTAAGAACATCATAATAGTGGCATAAAGTGGCAATTAAATTCTCTTTGTGACATAATCATCATAACTTCCTCATAGGCCACCCTAAAAGACAAGCGCTCTGGGGGTGCTCGGCCGAACCGGTGTCATACAGAACGTGTCACATCTCTAGGTTATGAGCTCATACCTCAACTAGTCATCACTAGTTCTTACTTATCAATCTCGATAAGCGTAACATAATCATAAACATAATCTCGACTTATCTAGTATGGGCTAAGGGGCATTTCTTGGGGGTGCTCGGCTGAACCGGTGTCACCCAAGAATATAATCTTGGTACCGATGTCACATGAGTTCTCTGGAGGTGCTCGGCCGAACCGGTGTCATCCGAGAACTCATCTTAGTACCTCATAAAAACTTCATAGGTTTTCAAAAACTTTCTGAGTCCCGAATTTGTCAGAAATTCGACGGCATAACTGTAGCATGCCGAATTTCTTCCAAATTCTTCTTTATGCTACATGAGTCAATCAAACATGCATCCTTCATCATAATTTCATGCATTCACATAATCATCCTCATACTTTCACAAGCAACATTATGGATTCGTTATGCACTTGGTCCTACGGTATTTTATGCTCTGACCCTTACGGGCCTTAAACTTGTGATGTAGTTAACCTATCATCTCCTATCAAGCTTTTATTCACCTAAGGGTTCTCTCTTAACAAAAATTATTATTATCCATGCTCTCTATTAAATCTGAACATCATCATCCCTAGGGGCAGCGTTATAAACTTATGATTACGGGGTTCTAGAACTTGCATTTTAGACCCTTTCTTGGTTCTGTCTTCGCCTAAGGCACTATAAGTTAAACCTAAACCAATTATGAGTCATTCCTATATAAAAGAACTAATTATAAACCATGTTCTCTACATTATAAGGTTGCTGGACAGATTCTAAGAATTAAATGTTCTAAGAGTTCTAGAATTCCAGTTTTACGGTTTTCTAGTTACTAGTTTCTCTATAGGTGCCAAAATTCATTCCTACTTCAAATGTAACCAAATTTTTCATGATTAATCAATCCTAATCTGATTATATCCCCCATTGAAACAATTTGGGCAGTGTCCATTACTAAATGGGATAAAACTATGCTCAAATTTGACTTTACGGTTTTTCTAGAAAGCTAGTTTCTCTTTTAACATGCATAAAAGTGTTCCTACCTCATCATACATAATTTCTACACATCATAACACATCATAACATCATCATACAGCAGCAAACCCATCATGGAAGGACCGAAACATTAAGTCCCAAAAGGATACATAACTTGATATTTTAAAACACATAAGTTGCTAGTTTCTCTTGGAATCATTTTCAAGACTTCTAAAACTCTTTTGCAAACCATTTTATCTTGTCAAAGAGACTAAAAACATCCTTAGGTCAGTGACCACTTAATCCCTCCTTAAAAGAGAGTTAAATTCATGGAACCTTGTTGGTCTTAAACTCAAACAAATTCATGAGATTTAAAAGGATTCTTAAAACTTGACTTATTGGTCCTTGAAGCTGGATGAAACTCATTCCAAGTTCATCATCACTTCATGGCCGAAATCATGCATTCAAAGAATGCTCCCTCATTAAACTTTAACTTGAGATAAAATGGACAAGTCTTTGAGCTCTAAGATTTTTTAAGTGATGACATAATTTTAAACATGCTATGCACTTCATTTTTATTCTTCATTACAAAATAAAGTGAGAGCTTAAAGTAAACATGCAAGACTTGAATATAAAAATGCAAGGCTTAAAATAAATATGAAAGACTTGGAATATAAATATGCAAGTTCATTTCTTTATTTTAGTGCTCTAGGCCTAGCAACAATCGACTTTAAGGCTGAAATAGAAAGGCTTTGAGATTTAGTTAGGTGATAGTGCAAACCTCATTTTAAATCTTTACGTTCTTTAGTGATGAAAAGTAAATATGCTAGACAAGAATATAAATATGAGATGCACTCCATTCTTTAGCCTTTAACTTTGAGTGATGGCTTGGAAATTAAATATGAATGCAAAGCTCAAATTAAACATGCAATGCATAAGCTTGAATTTAAATATGAATGCTAGTTCATTTTATTTCTTATTAGAGCTCATACAAGACTTTAAAGGAACTTAAACCTCAACCCAAACTTATCATAACAAGGTAAAGTAAAAACAAGAGTGAACCTCAAGGGTTCTAAAAACACAAAGCTTCTTTTCTTGAAATGTAAACATAGATAGCATTTTTATTAAAACTCAAGCTCTAGAGGCCTCATTGTGATGAACACATAGTCATCATCTAGAAGCCCTCATCATCAAGCCATTGTGAACTCCCTTGGCCAATATGGCCGAAAACCTTAGAGAAAGAAAAGGAAAAGGAACCGAAATTGTTGGAGAAGAAAAGGAACATTTGGAACTCTAGAGACCATGATCTTGATGATGCATTAACACCAACATCATGAGCTCTCATCATTGAGTTCATGTTAACCATTTTAAAACATCATCAAAGTGAAAGGTTTCAAAGATTCAAGAAGAAGACTAAAAACATCTTTAATTCAAGAACAAAGATCAAGCTTTAGAGATTGTTCAAGTGATGAACATCATCATGAAACTCTCATTGTTCAAGCATGGTTCTTTGAGTGAGAAACAATTCAACATGTGTGGTAATTGAGAGAGAGAGAGGGCCGAAATGCATCAGCCATGGGGAGGGTTCTCTTTGCATTTTAATTGTGGTTTAGAGTTGTGTTTAGGTGTATCTTTGATTAGGATTAAGATTAGGAATTTGTAAGAAAGTGTTTAGGTGAGAAAATGGGTAATCAAGGTTGTCAAGACATAATTAAGGAGTGTTCTTGCATCATTAGTGAGTTATTAATTCATTTTAGTGTATAAACAATTCTAGACACAATTCCTTGATTTAAGGAATTGGAGAGAGAAAACACTATTCAAGATTCCAAGAGTGAAATCTTGAGTTTTAGAGAAGAGATTTAAATCTAATCTAAGAAATCTTAGGTTCTAATTAATTTTAATAATTTATTTTCACTCTAGATTAATTATGGAAATTAATTAATTTTCTATTAGAGCCTAATATTGCTTAGGTATGCTTAATTACATCATTAAGCTCAAAAACACTATTCTAGGGGCAAAATCGTAATTTTGCACTAAAACTGCCCGGGACTGCCGGGACTCAAACAGATGCTTTGAAACATGTAAAAACATGGTTTTAGACCTCTGGGGAAAGTTTCGGGCTCAAACGGCACCTTTACCCGCGTAAAATGCTATAGGGGTATTTTGGTCATTTTGACTAAAGCTGAAAAATGAGACTGTCGCCTCCGGAACCACTCAAGGGTCATTCAATCCCCTTTAAACATTGAGTTGGCCCTTCGAGGACTGCCAGGTCGGCCATCCTCGAATTTCGGGCCGAAAATGACCTCAGGGGCATTTTGGTCATTTTCCACTTAGACAGAAAATCGGGGCGTTATAGTTAGAGTTTTTGAAGCTTGAAGCTTGTTAATGGAGGATTGAGAGGAAGAACAATGGAGGGCTGTGTTTCTAGGCCTCTTGGCCGAAAATGATGATGGTGGTGTGATAAGGATGGTGGCTTTGTATTTATCTTGCAAGAAAGCTTGTAAAGGAAGCTTAATTGTAATAATGTAAAAGGAGAATTCTTAAATATTATAAAATGGATAGCTAGGATTGTTTTCTTGGTCAAAGAATGGATCTTGATCATCCACTTGGTTCAAAATAATTGGATCACTTTAACTTGGAGAGCAAGTAGCCTTTTCGGTGTTAAAACCGCACACCGAAATTTCACCGAACGGATGAGTTATTGGCTCCTGAGTAAAATATAATAAATCAAAGGACGTGATTAAAACTTGCTTTTCAAGTTTTAATCCTTGCCATCCACTTGGCATAAAGTGGTTGGTAAAGGTTACTTAGCCACTAAGTAACTTGTACGGCGTTAAAAACTGCACATCGAAACTGCGATAAACGGACGAAACACTGTACCCGGGTAATAAGACATTGCCCGAAAAATAATTCTAAGTACAAAATCTCTATTTCTAACTATTTCTAATTTCAATCCTATAATTTCTCAGTTTTGGGCACCTTCGAGTCCTAATTCTAAGGTTTTGGCTATCCCGATAAGCCGGTGGGGCCTACAAGGTTACTATTTAAGTTTTTTTTTTTTTAACAAATCCCTTGGACCATCCTCATCATTAATAAAACTGTCAGATTTTTGAAATTACAACTAGTAAAGCCCAAATTAATTTTTAAATAATTTTTAGGGTGTTACACTAAGATAACAAAAGAAATCATTACCTCAAAGAATCATGGAGATGGCCGAAATCATACTTGGTTTAGAGTCAAAAGTTTCAAGCTTTAGAGTTTGTTCATGTGACAAGCATCAACATGAAACCCTCATCATCAAGCTTCCATTTTTCCAAGTCCTTTAAGCCTCCATGGCCGAAATGTTGAAGGAAAAGAGAAATCCAAAAGTGTTCAAGAGAGACATAAACTCATTCTTTACTCAACTTTGGAAAAGATGAAACTTTCCTTTTAAGAAAGATTCTAGCTTTAGAGGTTGTCTAAGTGACAAGCACCCTCATGACACCCTCATCATCAAGCTTCCATTTTTCCAAGTCCTTTAAGCCTCCATGGCCAAAATATGAAGAGGAAAAGAGAAGTTCCAAAATGTTCAAGAGAAACATAAATTCATTCTTAACTAAACTTGTAAAAGATGAAACTTTTCTTTAAGAAAAACTCAAGCTTTAGAAGTCTCATATGAGATGAACTCATAGTCACCTCTAGAGAGCACTCATCATCAAGCCATCATATTCAAGGCCTTGAGGCCGAAATCTAAAGGAAAAGGAAAGGAAGAAACCGAAAAAGAAAATATCATAGATGTTCAACCATTCATTATTTCCCAACAAGATTCAAACATGAAGATCAAAGACATATTTTTAGAAAGGTTCCCTACCAAGTGTTGATATCCTTGAAGATGGAGAAAGGTTGGTTCTTTGAAGTGGAAGAAGGAAAATCTTCCTTGGAGCCTTGGTATGTTTTCAGCCAAAGGAAAAAATGGAGGAATTGTATGTGTCTAGATGGAAGCAAGATGAAGAATGGAGGATGAGGGGGTGGCAGTTTCTTCTTGGAGCAAGGGAAGAAAAGGAAAACTTGGAGAAAGCTCTAGAGAGAACTAACACCACTCTTAACTCAAACTTTGCAAATGGTTGAAAATGAGACAAGGTTCACCAAGGTTTATGAGCAAATAAATCATGAAGGAGTGAAGGGGGGAGGCATGGCCGAAACTTCTTGGGCAAGGAGGAGAAAAAATCTTCTTGAGTTGTCATTCATGGAGTGATTGAAAGCATAGTAGGCATGGTTCATAGGGTGGCTTTGAAAGAAATCTTGATTGACTACATAAAATATAATTCTTTTGATTTTTTTTTGGGGGGGGGGGGGAGGTGGCGGTTTTGATGTAGCCATGGGGGGTTTTGTTTGATTTATCATGTATTAGAGACACATCTAGAAGTAAGCAAGGTTATGCCACTAATTAAGGTTGTGTAATCAAGTGTTTAGGTGAACTAATTTGGTAATTAGGGCCATGAATACCTTGGATTAAGAGTGATCTTGTAGGATTAATAGAGTCAAAACTCCTATGACTACTGATTAGAGTGCGACGACTTTTCCTTGGGAATGGGAGTATGAATAGTGAAAACACTATTCATAGATGCTTTTTTTTAGAGGAAAAGACTAGAAATGGGTTTTGAGTTTCCTTAAGCAATTTTAGGTCCCAATTAACCTCAAATAATTATCTTAGCTCTAGATTAATTATGGAAATTAATTAACCTTTCATTAGTGTAACGCCCTGATTTTCTGTCTGAGTGGAAAATGACCAAAATGCCCCTGAGGTCATTTTCGGCCCGGAATTCGAGGATGGCCGGCCCGGCAGTCCTTGAAGGGCCAACTCAATGTTTGAAGGGGATTGAATGACCCTTGAGTGGTTTTGGAGGTGAAAGTCTCATTTTCTGCAGTTTTGGATCAAAATGACCAAAATACCCCTATAGCATTTTTACACGGGTAAAGGTGCCGTTTGAGCCCGAAACTTTCCCCGAAGGTTTAAAACAATGTTTTTACATGTTTAAAAGCATTTGTTTGAGTCCCGGTGGTCTCGGGCAGTTTTAGTACACAATTACGATTTTGCCCCTAGAATAGTGTTTTTGAGCTTAATGATGTAATTAAGCAAACCTAAACAATATTAGGCTGTAATCGAAGATTAATTAATTTCCATAATTAATCTAGAGTCAAAATAAACTATTAAAATTAATTAGAACCTAAAATTTCTTAGATTAGATTTAAATTTCTTTTCTAAAACTCAAGATTCCACTCTTGGAATCTTGAATAGTGTTTTCTCTTTCCAATTCCTTAAATCAAGGAATTGTGTCTAGAATTGTTTATGCACTAAACTGAGTTTATAACTCACTAATAATGCAAGACCACTCCTTAAATATGTTTTGACAACCTTGATTACCCATTTTCTCACCTAAACACTTTCTTACAAAGTCCTAATCTTAATCCTAATCAAAGATACACCTAAACACAACTCTAAACCACAATTAAAATGCAAGAAATTCTCCCCCATGGCTGATGCACCTTTGCCCACTCCTCTTCCATTTACATCACATGTTGATTTGTTTCTCACTCAAAGAACCATGCTTGAGCCATACCTTGAACCATACCTCACCATACCTCACCATGCCTCAAGATCACAACATCTCACCTCATGGAACTCATGGGGCTGCTCTTGTTGGCCGAAACTTCCTCCTCCCTCTTACACCTTGCATGTGTTTCATTTCTCTATAAATAGCATGCTTGGGTGAACTTGCATCATTTTGGGTCAATTTGCTAAGTGTAAGTTTTCAAAGAGCATTTCAAAGTTTTCTTTTCTCTCAAGTTCAAGTGTTCAAGTTCTTCATCCTCTTCTCTCATCCCAATCTTCAAATCACTTCGTAGGGATTTTCTTTCAAGTATTTCCTTTGTTTAAGTTCTTACTCTAAGTTATGTGTTTATGGTTTCTCTTGAGTCTTTTTAGAACTTCTTTCCCTCTCCTTTTTCTTCTTCATTTTCAGCCATGGGCCTTTGAGGACAAGGGAATGAAAGCTTGATGATGAGGTTTCATGATGATGATGTTCATCACTTGAAAAATCTCTAAAGCTTGATCTTTGTTCTTAAGTTAAAGATATTTTTTTTTTAGTTCTTTCTTCTTGAACCTTGAATCTTTAACTTTGATGATGTTTTAAATGGTTACATAAACTCAATGTTGAGGAGTCATAATGTTAGTGTTAATGTATCATCAAGATCATGGTCTCTAGAGTTTCAAATGTTTCCTTTTCTTCTTAAAAAGTTTCGGTTCCTTTTCCTTTTCTTTCTTCAAATTCTCGACCATGTTGGCCAATGAGATTCATAATGACTTGATGATGAGAGCTTCTAGATGATGACTATGTGTTCAACACAATGAGGCCTCTAGAGCTTGAGTTTTAATAAAAATGTTATTTATGACCTCAGTTCAAGAAAAGAAACTTTGTGTTCTAAAGAACCCTTGAGGTTCACTCTTGTCTTTACCTTATCTTGTCATGATAAGTTTGGGTTGAGGTTTAAGTTCCTTTAAAGTCTTGTATGAGCTCCAATAAGAAATAAAATGGACTAGCATTCATATTTAAATTCAAGCTTATGCATTACATATTTACTTTGAGCTTTGCATTCATATTTATTTTCCAAGCCATCACTTAAAGTTAAAGGATAAAGAATGGAGTGCAACTCATATTTACATTCTTGTCTAGCATATTTACTTTTCATCACTAAAGAACGTAAAGATTTAAAATGAGAACTCGCACTATCACCTAACTAAATCTCAAAGCCTTTCTATTTCGGCCTTAAAGTCGATTATTGCTGGGCCTAGAGCACTAAAATAAAGAAATAAATTTGCATGACATATTTATTATAAGTCTTGCATATTTATATTCCAAGTCTTGCATATTTATATTTCAAGCCTTGCATATTTATATTTCAAGCCTTGCATATTTACTTTAAGCTCTCACTCTACTTTGTAATGAAGAATAAAAATGAGGTGCATAACATGTTTAAATTATGTCATCACTTAAGGACCTTAGAGCTCAAAGACTTGCCCATTTTATCTCAAGTTAAAGTTTTATGTGGGAACATTCTTTGAATGCATAATTTCAGTCATGTAGTGATGATGAGCTTGGAATGAGTTTCATCTAGCTACGAGGGCCAACAATCTAAGTTTTATGACTTTCTTTAAGCCTCATGAACTTTATGAGATTAAGACCAAATAAGATTTATGAATTTAATTCTCTTTTAAGGAGGGGTCAAGTGGTCACTGACCTAATGATGTTTTTTAGCCTCTTTTACAAAATAAAATGGTTTGCAAAAGAGTTTTAGAAGTCCTAGAAATGATTCCAAGAGAAACTAGCAACTTATATGCTTTAGAAATATCAAGTTATGCATCTTTTTGGGACTTAATGTTTCGGTTCTTCCATGATGAGTTTGCTGCTATATGATGATGTTTCGATGTGTTAGAATGTGTGAAAACTATATATGATGAGGGAGGAACATTTCTAGGCATGATAGGAGAGAAATTAGCTTTCTAGAAAAATCGTAAAGTCAAGATTTAGCATAGTTTTAACCTATTTATTTTTGGATACTGCCCAAACTGTTTCAATGGGGATATAATCAGATTTGGATTGTTTAATCATGAAAAATTTGGTTACATTTGAAGTAGGATTGAATTTTAGCATCTATAGAGAAACTAGTAACTAGAAAATCGTAAAATCGCAATTCTAGAACTCTTAGAACATTTAATTTTTAGAATCTATCCAGCAACCTCATAATATAGCAAACATGGTTTATAATTAGTTCTTAGACATAGGAATGCCTCATAATTGGTTTAGGTTTAATTTATAGCGCCTTAGGCGAAGATGGAACTAAGAAAGGGTCTAAGACGTAAGTTCTAGAACCCCGTAATTGTAAGTTTATAATTCTGCCCCCCCTAAAGAATGGTGTTGCCTAGATTTATTAAAAAGCATAAATGTTAGTAATATTTGTTAGAAGAGAATCCTTAGGTGTATAAGAGGTTGATAGAAAATGATAGATTAATTACATTATAAGTTTAAGACTCGTAAGGGTCAATGCATAAGATACCGTAGGACCAAGAGCATAATGAATTTTCAATGTTGCCTATGAACGTATGAGAATGATTATGTGAATGCATGAAATTATGATGAAGGATGCATGTTTAATTGACTTATGTGGCATAAAGTAAAATTTGGAAGAAATTCGGCATGTTGCTGTTATGCCGCCGAATTTCTGACAAATTTGGGGACTTAGAAAGTTTTTGAAAACCTTTGAGATTTTTATTTATGAGGTACTAAGATGAGTTCTCGGATGACACTGGTTCGGCCGAGCACCTCCAGAGAACTCATGTGACATCGGTACCAAGATGAATTCTTAGGTGACACCGGTTTGGCCAAGCACCCCCAAGAAATGCCCGCTAGCTGGTACTGGATAAGTCGGGATTATGTTTATGATTATGATACGCTTATCGGGATTGATAAGTAAGAACTAGTGATGACTAGTTAAGGTATGAGCTTATAACCTAGAGATGTGACACGTTCTGGGTGACACCGGTTCGGCCGAGTACCCCCAGAACGATTGTCTTTTAGGGTGGCCTATGAGGAAGTAAAGTATGATGTTTATGTCACAAAGTTTCCCATATGAGAATTTAATTGCCACTTTATGCCACTATTATGATGTTCTTAAAGTTACAATGATTATTCTTGCATTAAGTAGAGCCATGCATACATTCTTTAATATGTTGCATCCATGTCATTAAGAATCATGCTAAAATGAATGGACCTTGGCTAATTATGTTTTAAAGCTCAAAAATGGACTTAATGCATGCTCATTTATTTTACACACTAAACCCAAGGTTCCTGAGGACGTAGATGATGACACCTAGGTAGTAGGAGGCCCTACTGAAATTCTTTAGCGAGATTCTCACTCCCTTTATCTCTTTCTTTCCGTCACGTCTTCAGATGGCGATATTCGTAATTTTTGTGGACACCCCGACGTGGGAAGTGCACTATGATCCGGAACACGGATCATACCATTTTGAGGGACAGTGCACGGTGCGAGTCTTCATGTTCATTGGACGTCCCTTCGCTCACCCTGTGCATACCCATCGCTTCTCCCCGACAGCACCCTACGGCGACAACGAGCGGGTTTTTGAGCGCGCACGTACGTATAACAAGAGAGTGCTCCGCATGCATACCGCCACCTTAGCCATGCGTGACTATCCCGACTACGTACCCCAGACTTACTTCTCGGAGACCGACCCATCGGAAGACCCGCCTACCCATCCGTATAGTGAGAGCTCCGCCCCCACTCTACCCTAATGAGAAAGGGCAGTGAGGATACCGTGACTCAGCCATGGCTAGCACGACGACCGAAGATGCGGCCACGTCGCGGGGGTCACTCTCGATCCCTGTTCCGCCTCTATACGCTAGAGGAGCTCGCCCAGTTTCCCAGATATGTGCCTCGCTCGCGAGATGGACGTCAGTAGGAGGTGACGTATGACTGATGGAGTACCCGGGTAGAGCACACACCACTTAGATGAGGATGGACCTCCTTTTGTTTAGAGGTTATCCCTTTAGTTGCACTTGGGTAGAGGAGTTGCTTTTATGTTTTCCGTCGTACTTTCCTTTGTATTTTCTTTCTAGATGTATCTGCTCATGATGTACTAAACTAAGCCCCACTCTCCATGAGTGGGCATATCATATTATATATAAATATGCAGTTTAGTTTTATTGTGATGTGCCTTTACTTGCCTTATGTTATGATGAGATGTTTGCTTTATTTCCATCCATGCTTTATTGCTCATCGTGTCGCGCGGCTTTCACTTTGCTTTTATAAATTCAAAAAAAAAATTTTACCAGTATTTTCCGCTAAGTATTTTAAAGTAATAAGGAAACTATGACGTAACAGACTAGTGATTAACCTAAATATATTCTAGAGTATTGGGTTAAAAGTTAGGGTGTTACAACTCCCATTGATCTAGACATCATATAATGTGATTCTATGGATGTTAATCAAGCTGGACAGAATTCATATTTTCTGTACCTATGGGGTTCTAGAATTCACATTTCATGCAATTAAAGTAACTAAGCATACTCCAAAATGTCTAGAACAATTATCATATACTTGGCAAGGTATTTAAGCATATTTAGACCACCCAAAACATGATTTAAGGTGCTGGAAATGAACATGGCAGAACCGAAAATGGTTAGTCATCAAATCATGTATAAACTTCCTTTTCAATGTACATAGATAGCTAGTTTCTCTTAGAACAATTTTAGGACTTCAAAAACATCTTAGAAATCAATTTATCTTGTCAAGAACTCTTATAAAATACATGGGCAATAGCTCCTTAATTTTACTCATGGTTGGAATCCTAAATATAAGAACATACCCAAAATATTACTTATGTTTAGGAAAAACTTAAAACATAAACTATAGGCTCTTGTAACTAATGAAAACTCATCCTAGAGCTTTCATCATCACATGGTTGAATGCATTTCAAGAAGATTCCTTCTTGATTTAACTTTTCTCAAGATGAAATAGGCTAGTCTTTGAGCTCTAGTAATTTTAGGTGAGGGCATAAAAGTAAACGTGCTATGCATTCCATTTTTATAGTCCATTAGGAAGTAAGGTGATAGCTCAAAATAAATATGAGATGCACTTTCATTTTTAGTCTTTAAGTTTAGTGATGGCTTGAAAAATAACATGAAATGCAAAGCTTGGAATTTAAACGTGCATTATGCAAGTTCATTCTTTATCTTGGAGTTTTGATAGCATCGAAAATAAACGTGCTATGCAAGGCATAAAATAAACGTGAATGCAAGTTGCTTTTATATCTTGTCTAGAGCTCTTGCAAGACTTTGAAAAGGAACATGGTTCCAACCTAAACCTCGTCCTCACAAGAAAAGAGAACTACTAGTGCTAGAACACTTCAAAATAAATCACAACCTTAAAAAAAAATCTTGAAGGTGGCCGAATCTTCATCATGAAGAATGAACCATTTCTTAAACTCTAGAGACCAAGATCTTGATGATCTATGACATCAACATCCTAAGTCCTCATCATTGAGTACATAGCTTCCTTCAAAACCAACATTTAAACAAAGTTTATGCTAAAGAAGAAAGCAAAACCGAAACCATGCTTGGTTTAAGGTCAAAGTTTCAAGCTTTAGAGTTTGTTCATGTGACAAGCACCAACATGAAACCCTCATCATCAAGCTTTCATTTTTCTAAGCCTTGAAAGCCTACATGGCCGAAAATATGAAAGGAAAAGGGAAGTCCAAAAGAAATGTTCAAGAGAAACATAAACTCCTCCTTTACTCATCCTTGAAAAAGGATGAAACTTTCCTTGTGAAAAATTCAAGCTTTAGGGGTTGTTAAGTGACAAACACCATCATAACACCCTCATCATCAAGCTTTCATTTTTCCAAGGGCCAAAGGCCTTCATGGCCGAAACATAAAGGAGAAAAAGGAAGTTCCAAATGTTCAAGAGAAACATAACCTTATTCTTGACTGAACTTGTAAAAGATGAAACTTTTCTTTAAGAAAAACTCAAGCTTTAGAGGTCTCATGTGAGATGAACTCATAGTCACCTCTAGAGAGCACTCATCATCAAGCTATCATGTTCAAGGCCTTGAGGCCGAAAATCAAAAGGAAAAGAAAAGGAAGAAACCGAAAATAAAGAAACAACATGGAGGTTCCACCTTTCATCTTTTCCTAACAAGATTCAACATAAAAATCAAGACATATTTAGAAAGGTTCCCTACCTTGTGTTTTTAAAAGAAGAGAGGAAGAACTTGGGCTTGAAGAACTCTTGGAAACTTGAAAGAGAAAGAAGTAAGAAAGCTTGAGACTTTTAGAGATTTTGCAAGATGTGAGCAAAGGAATGAAGTTGTGTAGTGTTGTGTATTTATGGGCAAATGAATCATGAAGGAGTGAAGGGGGAGGGGCTGGTCGAAACTTCTCCAAGAAGAAAGAGGGAAGAAAAATCTCTTGTGTTGTCATTCATGGTGTGATTGAGAGCATAGGTTATAGGTATTTAGGGTGGCTTTTGAAGGACAACTTGATTGACAACATAAAATATCATTCTTTTGAATTTTTGGGGAGAAGTGGCCGAAAATTATAAGGCAAAGGGAGGGAAGATTTCATTCAATTTAATCATGTACTAATGAAATGTTTAGGAGTAAACAAGGTTAGGTCACTAATTAAGGTTGTGTGCCTAAGTGTTTAGGTGAACTAAGTAGGTGATTAGGACCATTAATACCTTAGATTAAGAGTGATCTTGTAGGATTAATGGAGTCAAACTCCTATGACTATTGATTAAAGTGTGACAACTTTTTCTTGGGAATGGAAGTATGAATAGTAAAAACACTATTCATAGTTGCTCTTTCTTTAAAGAAAGAAAAGAATTAGAATTGAGTTGTAAATTTCCTTAAGCAATTTTAGGTTCTAATCAACCTTAAATAATTATTTTAGCTCTAGATTAATTAAGGAAATTAATTAACCTTTCATTAGAGCCTAATATTGCTTAGGTTTGAGTTAAGTAACTCGTTAGACTAAAAATGCACTGAGCGGGGGTAAAATCGTAATTTTTACCAAAAGTTGCCCGAGACCTCTGAGACTTAAACCAACATAGTTGATGCCTTAAAACATCATTTTTTATCTCCGAGACGAGTCCGGGTCGGAGTTAAAACTTAAAACTGCCTTAAATCAGGTTAGGGGTATTTTGGTCATTTATACACAGAAACCTCAGAAATGAGATTTTTCTGCCTTGTTAACAATCATAAACATATAATCCCCTTCATATATCATAAAAGCCTTGTGAGGATAGCCGAGGCCGGTCGTCCTCATGTTTCAGGTAAAAAGGACCTCAGGAGCGTTTTGGTCATTTAAAAGTTTAGAGAAAAACAGGGCGTTACAAAGTCCTATAAGGTTTCTCAAGAATAAGACAATTTGGCCGAGTGTTGATCACAAAGATTGATGATTGAGAATGATTGTTCAAATAATCTTTATAGTATGTTTTCTGTGTGTTAAAATGTGATAAACAATGGTATTTATAGAGAACAAATCGTGTGAACCATTGAGGATTAACACTAAGAGATGTGTCTCTTCAAAACACACCCATTTGCAAGTTTCAGGCCATGGTAATCGATTACATAACCTTGTAATCGATTACATAGTTCAAATTTTTGAAAACAAGTAACGGTCACTTGCTGGTCATCGATTACATGCATGAAAATTTAGGTACTGGGCTCAAGAACAGACTTGTAATCGATTACACTATGTTGTAATCAATTACATCAATTCCAGAACTTGAAAAATGAAAGTTTTAACACTATTTAAAAGCTTTCTTTCATTCGAAAAACAATTAATCATCATGCAATCCATTTCCTTTAAAATAAAGCCAACGTTTTTCACAAGTTAAATCAAAACTCCATTTAACAACAATTGAATTATTTCAAATCAAGTTTTCTTTAGATTCAAACTTGATTAACTTGAAAATGGCCAAACAAACTTATTAAATAAGACCTTTTAACAAATTGATCTAAGTCCTAATTATTGTAACCATTTAAACTTGATTATTTTCTTGTTCATCTTCAAGAATTTCTATGCTATTTGCCTCCATTCTTTTTGTCATTTGCTTGATTTATTGGCATAATCAAAACCTACAATACATAGCATTTACACTCATCACACTAAGATGGCAAACCTTCATGCCCTTAGTGGTCAAGGTCATTCCTAGGTTTAGGTTTCTAAACTCCTCAATCAATTCAACCTCCTTAACCATCAAACGGGATAAATGCAAGGACTTCATACTTAAGGCATCGGCTACAACATTGGCTTTACCTATATGGTAGTTTAACCCAAAATCATAATCCTTCAAGAACTCCATCCATCTCCTTTGCCTCATATTTAGCTCTTTTTGATCAAAGAGATATTTCAAACTCTTATGATCGAAGAACACCTTAAACTTTACTCCATACAAATGGTGTTTCCAAACCTTCAGAGCAAACACGATGGCGACTAACTCAAGGTCGTGGGTGGGGTAGTTTGCCTCATGTGGCTTGAGTTGCCTGGACGCATAGGCCACCACTTACTTATTCTGCATCAGCACACAACCTAAACCTTTATCAGAAGCATCACAATATACCTCAAAAAGTATATTGGGGTCGGGTAAAACCAAGACGGGGGTAGAGGTTAGCTTGTATTTTAGCTCCTGAAAGCTCTTCTCGCACTCCGGGGTCCATGAAAAGGGGGCGTTTTTCCTACTCAGCTTGGTTAGGGGTAAGGAAATCTGGTAAAATCCCTTGGTAAACCTACGGTAATAGCCAGCTAAACCCAAAAAGCTCCTTACGTCGGTCACCATGGTTGGTTTCTCCCAATTCATAATAGCTTCCACCTTACTAGGGTCTATAGCAATTCCTCCTTAGGATACTACATGCCCTAAACACTTCACCTCATCCAACCAAAATTCACATTTAGATAGCTTGACATATAGTTTCTTTTGTTTCAAGATTTCCAACACTATGGTTAGGTGACATGCATGCTCCTCGTGGGTCTTTGAATAAATGAGTATACCATCTATAAAGACAACCAAGAATTGATCCAAATAGGGTCTAAAAATCCTATTCATATAATCCATAAACATGGCCAGAGCATTGGTTAAACCAAAGGACATAACTGCAAAAAAGCCATTTTTGGTATATCTTCATCTCTCACCCTAATCTGATGGTAACCTGACCTCAAATCAATCTTAGAAAACACTACCGCACCTTTCAGTTGGTCCATCAAGTCATCGATCCGAGGCAAAGGGTAATTGTTTTTCACGTCACTCTATTCAACTGTCTATAATCGACACACATTCTCATACTTTCATCCTTTTTCTTAACAAACAAAATCGGGGCTCCCCATGGTGATGCACTGTGTAACACCCTAATATTTGACCCAATACTACTAGTACGTACTTAGGCCAAATATTAGTCATTACTTACTGTTATGGTTCTTTTTCTTGGAAAAATATCTTAACGAAAATATGAGCCAATTTTTTTCAAAACATTACTTAAAATAGAAGCCGCGCGTATCTTACCGGGTCGCTATCATAAAGTGCAGAAATATAAACATAGAAGTGGTTCCAAATTATAACATCATCACAATTGAAATACTTCATAGACAATATGCCTACCCTACGGGGCAGGACTCTTCAAGTACATAATAAACAGGAATACAACGGAAATACAGAATACATGGAAATGGACTAGAAAGAAACATCCCTACCCACGTGCAACCTAAGGTGGATAACCTCAACACAAAAGAGGTTTCATCCATACTACGTGTTGTGCGTGCACTAAGGGCTACCCTCCAATCTCTACGGTAGAATCACGAGTACGAAGGAACGTAGCCAATCCACGGGCGGAGCTCGGCGGGTGCAGGCATGCCCTGTGACTGAACGTGTCATCCACGCCGGGGTCGTGGTCCGGGCACCAAAGCCCTCCGACGCTGAGTGACTGTTTCCTCGCTGCCAATCGGTCGCCGAGGCGGAGTGGGGGCAGAGCCCTCATGGTCCATGGGGGAGTCCTCTACAGGGTCCTCTTCCGAGTGCTGCGATAGTGGCACATACTCCGGTATGTTAGCTGAACCGGCAGAGTGGGTCCGTAGGTTCCTCTCATGTCGTGGCCGTGTACACTCAAAAATCGTGGGGTCACCATAGGGGGATGTCGGGGAGAAGCGATAACTATATACGGGGTGTGCAAACGGCCGTCCCAAGAACATGAAGATGCGCACAGTACATCGGCCCTCAAAATGGAATGACCCATGCTCCGGGTCATGGTGGACCTTCTACCGGGGTGTGTCAATGAACAGCACGAACGTCGCCATCTCGCTCTGAAGACGTAATGGAAAGAAAGAGATAGAGGGAGTGAGATTCTTACTAAAGAAACTCAGTAGGGTTCTCCTCCTATCCTAGGTGTCATCATTTACGTCTCCAGGTATCTCGGGTTATTTATAAAACCATGGACATATATTGATTCAATTATGAGTTTTCTAAAGTCGCAATCTCCGAGATCCGTTCCTTTTAACATTTCACTTGTATTTATATAGATCATGGGAAATAAACTGTGGGACTTCAATCATATAACTTGGATCATAGAATATAAATCATATAACTTGGATCATAGAACATAAATCACATAACTTGGATCATAGAGCATAAATCACATAACTTGGATCATAGAACATAAATCATATAACTTGGATCATAGAACATAAATCATATCACTTGGTACTTGGCACATGGTGATTTATCTTGGTTACTTAGGTGACATTAAAACTTTTACTTAAACTGGGGCCGCCCTCATATTTCTCCCTTTTAAGAAATCTCTAGGTTATGAGTGTAACACCCTAGTAATTAACCAAATACACCTAGGTTGAATCTGATTAATGACAAGACTTTACTCTTTGCTTTGGTTCTTTCTTCATAATTTGAAAATACTTAGTGAAATTACGAGCCATTTTTTTTAAAAAAAAAAACATAATTGAAAACGTGAGCCGAGTACAATGTGAACGAGTAAGCGGAGTATAATAAAACGTTTAAGAATATATCACATCATATCACTTTGGCTCCATCATATAACATCCATAAGCACATTATAACATATATTTACATACAATAACCTCACTCAAAGGGTGGGTTATGATCATACATCATTGTCTTATGCAAACCCATAAAAGAAAATATACATAAGGAAATACATGCCCCTAAACTAGATAACTCCATAAGCCGGGAAGGTTATCCTAAAACTAGGGTGCATGAACACACATAAATCTACTAAGAACCTTCTATGGCCCTTTGTCCTGGAAATGGGGGAATAAATCCAATCCACTGATGAGCTCCCTCGGGAGGGGACACATGAGATGCACCAGGCTGGGGTCGCATGGACGGCCTTCTTGCTAACCTCAGCTGAATAACTGTTTCCTCACTACCCTCTCTTACACGTGTGGGAGTAGGAGCAGAGTTCTCAGAATATACATGAGTAGGAGTGTCCTCTGAAGGATCAGTTTCGAAATATCTCATCTCGGGAACATACTCTGGAAATCCATGGACAGCAGATGAAGCGGGATAAGAACGTAACATCTTTTCATCAAGTGGACGTGCATGTTCGAAAACCATTTCATCGCCATAGCGAGAAGTAGGAGAAAATCGATAACTGGGGACAGGATGTGCAAATGGACGACCTATGTAAATAAAAACACGAACTGCGCACCTCCCTTCAAAATGATACGAGTGATGCACCGGATCATAGTGGAATTCCCAAGTAGGGGTATCAACGAACAGGACGAATGTCGCCATTTGAATCTGGAGACAATGACGGAAATAAAGAAAAGGGAGTGAGAATCTTGCTAAAGAATTCTCAATAGGGTACCTCCTTCTATAGTGTCATCATCAAAGTCCCCAGGAACCTCGGGATTATTCTAAAATAGTGAGCATGCAAAGATTCATTTTAAGTTCGGACAAATACTTAACCGAGGTTCGTCAATTTTTAATCATGCGTCTTATAATGCATCATAATCTTAACATGTCATATTTACAATGAACTTTTCCTTTATCATTACATCATATTCCTCATCATCATTATCAAAATAACATGCATAAAAGAACGTCATATAATATTAGCTACACATGGACACAGTGCACATATTTCATTTCTTTAATGCCTTAGGTGACTTAAAATCTTATCATCATCATTATTTTCCTTGGGCCACCCTATACTCCACCCTTTTGGGAGTAATTTAGGTTATGAGCTCATACTTTACTAGTCGTCACTAGCATATACTTATCCTTTTGATAAGCTAAAGTCCCGACTCTACCCTTTTGAGAGAACGGGTTAGGGGGCTAAAATCACCTTTTCACCACCTATAGTCTGATGGTTCCAAAGGATCATTTTCTTATAAGTTTAAGTCACCATTAAATCTTTGCATGTTATATCACAATACAATTCATAAACATCATAGCATTTTCTCATTTATAGTCTTAAGCTAGAATAATATATATCAACTATAATCATGCATCTGGGAGATTCCCAGGAAAGAGAGGTGGGTCACAATGGACACGCTTAAATACCAAGTCTTTCCTTAGCCAGAACCTTTCCAAATTACACTTTTACAATGATACACTTTCTTCTAGCAACAAAGGTAAATTTTACATAATAAAGAATATTTCATGCATAAGCATTCTCATTATTTGTAACAGCAACTATAACATGCAAGCCAGGAAATCATTCAATGATATCAAGTACTTAATAAGCATCCAATACTTACATAAAATTATCAATTATAGAACTAATTAGTTATGCACCTAAGGGATTTATTACCATCCTTACGATTATTTATAGGCCTTAAGAACACTATTAAATCAAATGGGGTAGCATAGGTAGTAAGTTGTTCCTAAGGTTTTACGGTATGCTAGAAGTTATGTTTTAAATCCTTTCTTGTTACCAGCTTTCCCTATGATGCTGAAATTAGTTACTAAACCAATTCTGAATCATTCTCCCTTATTTAAACATAACCTGGTTCTTATCGTTGCTAAAGATTCTGGATAGAATGCATAAATTTCATTCCCTAGAGTTCTAGAAATCTTGTTTTTACGATTTTCTAGTTGCTAAGTTCATTTTTAGTGTTCGGGATCAATCCTAGTCTAATTGATACCAAATTTTTCGTGGCTAACTAATCCTAGACAGAATTATAACATACTAAAACAGATTTGGCATTGGCTAAACTTAAAGGGGTCAAAAACTAGGTAAATTCTAGCTCTTCGGTTGTTCTAGGGAGCTAGTTTTATCTCTAACATGCAGTGAATCATTCTCTTAACAATAAACCATAATTATCACAACTTCAAACATATCAAATCATTATCATACATTGATACTAAACTCAGATCAGTGGCTGAATCATGAACCTCATGCAATTACATAGAATCATATTTTAAGTGCATATAAAATACTAGTTCCCCGTAAAATCCTTGCAAAGTCTTAAAACTCATTTAGAAACTAGTTTTTTTGTCAAACTTGGGAGGATCTTCACAATTAAAATTCTCACTTAAGATAAAAGGAGTAAGTCTTGAGCTTTAGAGATTTAGGTGACATCTTAGAATTATAAACATGCTATGCAACCTTATTTTAATCTTATCTTTATAAGGTGATAGCTTGGAATTATAAACATAATATGCAATTCCATTTCTTTATCTTTAACATTTAAGGTGATGACTTGAAAATTAAACATGATGCAAGAACTTGAAATATAAACATGATGCAAGAAACTGGAGCGGCGGTAATCCGCACAGGACCAGTAGAAGGAGAAGAGAATATTAAGAAACCAGAGCGGCGGTAGTCCGTACAGGACCGGTGACGGGAGAAGAGAATTATTATTACATCTTTTTAAGCTCCAATCTCAAGACTTTTTAAAGAATAAATTCTTTAAGTCTAATAATCATATTTCTTTGCTTGTGATACATGGCCAAGTCTTTGACCTCTAGGATCTTTAGGTGATGGCATAAAATAAACATGTCATGCGTTGATTCTTTTAGCCATTATAAAATAAAGTGAGGGCATAAATTAAATATGAGATACAACCTCTTTATTATCTTGAAAGATTAAGTGATGACTTGAAACATAAACATGAAATACAAGCTTGGAAAATACATCTTTCAAGTTCTAAACTAAAAATCTTTGTTTTAGCATCATAAAGCATTATTCTTTAAAGTTTTGCATCAAGTGGAATTTTCAAGCTTTAGAGGCCTAACTTGTGATGGATTTACAACCCACCCTCAAGGTCCTCATCATCAAGCCATCATCTTAGTTCCACCTAGGCCATATGGCCGAATTGGTTAAAGAAAAATGAAGAGGAAAACCGAAATGAAAAGCTAAGGTAAGTTCATAATTTCATCATTTTGAGCTAAAAACACAACTCCTCAAAGCATAGAAATAAATTTAGAAACTACTCCCTACCTAATCTGAGTTGAAGAAGAGGAAGAGAACTTGATTTCTTGAAGTGAAATGAAACAAAATCTCTTTGAAAAATTGAAGAAAGAATTCAGCCAAAGAGGAGGAAGAAAGAAAGTTTTTAGTGCTCCTAAAAACTAGTTATGAACAAAGCATTCCAAGACCACTCAAGCAAGCCTATTTATAGAAGATTTTGAGGCTTCTAATTGGCCAAAATGAGGAGGTAGTTGGTGGAATTTTGCAGGAGAAATAAGGGAGGAAAAATCATTTTAGACAAAGTTGTATGAAATTAAGGAATTATGTCTCTTATGGTGACATTTTGGCATTTTGTTTTAGTGCAACTTTTGGCAATAATTCAGCTGCATAATGGCATAAATAATTTTGTCCATTACAGCCCAAAGAAGTGAAATTTGTGTGTTCCATGCATTATTTAGGTGTAGGCAAGGTATTCATGTAATTTAGAGAATTTACGGTTAAGGGCTTAAGTGAATTAGTAAGCAATTTAGGTGTTTTTGAGCAATTTTGGGTTCTAATCAATCTAAATACATAATTTTGACTCTAGATTAATATTTAGAATTTAATAAGCTTTAATTTGAGCCTAATATTGCTTAGATTTGATATCTGAATCAAAAATCCGAAATTGCATAAGCCCAAAAATAAAGGCAAAATCGTACTTTCACTTAAAAACTGCCCGAGGCCACCCGAGCTTAACCAATGGTTAATCATGGCTTAAATACAAATTTTAAAACATTTTAGTGAGGTTCGGGCTCAGTTGGCACGCACATCGAAGTTAAAACAATGCATGAGGCGTTTTGGTCATTTGTGTCGAACTCAAAATTGAGATCCTTCTGCTCTATTAACACACATAACACAAACAATCCCTTATTATCATCAAAACATCCCCTTGAGAATAGGTGGGGCCCAAGATCCTCATTTTCTGAGTAAAATAACTTCAGGGGCATTTTGGTCATTTTATATGTACAGAAATTCGGGATTTGCGACTCTCGCATGAATCGCTCCTAACCTCTCTTCTAATGTTATATTCCTTTATTGAGGATTGTTCGGCCTCAAATCTTATGTAATAATTACCTACAGTAATTCGGTAATTTCTAATGACAGTAAAAATTAGGGCGTTACATTACTCCCCTTCTTAAAAAGAATTTCGCCCCGAAAATTCATTACCTGAGAACAACTCGGGGTATTGTGCTTTCATGTTCGATTCCAGCTCCCATGTAAGTTCTTCGGTTTCACCTTGTCCCCATGCTGTAACACCCTGATTTCTCTGTCCGAGGGAAATGACCAAAATGCCCCTGAGGTCATTTCCTGACCCGAACTCGAGGGTAACCAACTCGATCGTCCTCGAAGGGTCAACTCAGTGTTTGAAGAATGGCCCTTGAATGTTTTCGGAAGCGAAAATTTCGTTTTCCGCAGTTTCGGGTCAAAATGACCAAAATACCCCTATAGCGTTTTTACGCGGGTAAAGGTGCCGTTTGAGCTCGGAACTTTCCCCAGAGGTTTAAAAACATGTTTTCATGTGTCTAGAGGTCTCTATTCAAGTCCCGGTGGCCCCGGGCAGTTTTAGTACAAAATTACGATTTTGCCCCTAGAATAGTGCTTTTGAGCTTAACGACGTAATTAAGCAAACCTAAGCAATATTAGGCTCTAAACGAAGATTAATTTATTTCCCTAATTAATCTAGAGTCAAAATAATTTATTAAAGTTAATTAGAACCTAAAATTGCTTAGATTAAACTTAAATCCCTTTTTAGAACTCAAGACTCCTAGTCTTGGAATCTTGAATAGTGTTTTTTCTCTCCAATTCCTTAAATCAAGGAAATGTGTCTAGAGTTGTTTAGACTCTAAATTGAGGATTTAACTCACTAATGGTGCAAGACCACTCCTTAATTATGTCTAGACCACCTTAATTACTCATTTACCTTACCTAGACACTTTCTTACAAATTCCTAATCTTAAGCATAATCAAAGATACACCTAAACACAACTCTAAACCACAATTAAAATGCAAACTAATCCTCCCCATGGGCTGATGCATTTCGCCAGACCTCATCCCCTTTGACCATATATTAAATTGTTTTCTCACTCAAAGAACCATGCTTGAAGCCATACCTTGAACCATACCTCACCATACCTTAAGCCATACCTCACCATACCTCAAGAACACATTATCTCACCTCATGGAACTCATGGAATGCCTCCAATCTGCACCTCATGGCTGAAGCTCTTCATCACCATGAGCTCCCTCCATTTGTTTCATTTCTCTATAAATAGAATGCCTTGAGGAGCTTGCACCACTTTTAGATCATTTGCTAAGTTTAGGAAACACTCAAAGCTTTTCTTTTCTCTCAAAGTTCTAGTGTTCTTCAAGTTCTTCAAGCTCTTCAAAGCTCTTCATCATCTTCATCTTCTTCTTCCATCTTCAAGTTCATCACACCAAGTAGGGATTTTCTTTCATGTATTCTTTTCTTTAAAGTTCTTGTTTCAAGCTTGATGTTCATAGTTTCTCTTGTCTCTTTTTAGAACTTCTCTTCCATTCCTTTTTCCTTTCCATCTTCGGCCATGGGCCTTTGGGAATGAAGTAATGAGAGCTTGATGATGAGAGTTTCATGATGATGTTCATCACTTGAAACAAACTCTAGAGCTTGATCTTTGTTCTTGAGCAAAAATGTTTTTAGTTTTTCCTTTCTTGAACTCTTGAGAACTTTAGCTTTAATGATGTTTTAAAATGGCTCTATGAACTCAATGATGAGGTCTCATGATGTTGGTGTTAATATATCATCAAGATCATGGACTTTAGAGTTTTAAAATGTTCCTTTTTCTTCTTGAAGATTTCGGCCATTTCCTTATTTTTTTTTCTAAGCTTCATGGTTTGATTTCCTAAAAATATTATGTTGAGTTTTAAGAACTCTAAGCTTGACTTTACCTTGTTGGATGAGTTTGGGTTATGGTTTAAGTTCCTTTAAAGTCTTGTTAAGAGCTCTAGAGAGATAAAATGAACTTGCATAATTTATCTTATGCTTGCACTCATGTTTACATTCTTGTTATGTACCTTTACTTTCAAGCTATCACCTAAGAACAAAAAGATTAAAATGGAACTTGTCTCATCACTTGATTTAATTCTCGAAGCCTTTCTATTTCGGCCTTAAAGTCGATTGTTGTTGGGCCTAGAGCACTAAAATAAAGAATTGAACTTGCATTACCACCTAATCAATTTCTCGAATGCCTATCTATTTCGGCCTTAAAGTCGATTGTTGTTGGGCCAAGAGCACTAAAATAAAGAATTGAACCATGTATATTTGCCTTCAAGCTTGCACGTTTAAGTTTGTGCCTCGCATATTTACTTTCAAGCTTGCACGTTTAAGTTTATGCCTTGCATATTTAAATTTAAGTCATCACATTACTTTGTAAGCAAGATTAAAAATGAAAAGCATGAGCACGTTTAGTTTATGTCGAAACTTAAGAACCTAGAGCTCAAAGACTTGCCCATTTCATTCCAAGTTAAAGTTTAATGTGAAACCATTCTTTGAATGCATATTTTCGGCCAAAGTAGTGATGATGGACTCGCAATGAGTTTTCATCTAGCTACTAGGACCAATAGTCTATGTTTAAGTGTTCCTCAAAGCTTTACAAATCTTTATAAGGTTACGTCATCACAAGTTGTGATTTTATTATCTTTTAGGGGATGGAATATGTTTTGGTCAGTGACCTAAGGCTTCACTTAGCCTCTTGATGAATTAAAATGTTTTGCAAAGAGTTTTAGAAGTTCTAGATCGATTCCGAGAGAAACTGGTTAACTTATGTACCTAGATATGTCAATTTAACTCTCTCATTTAAGTTAAAAGTTTTCGGTTCTGATGTGATGAGTGTGATGCTGTATGATGATGTTTTGATGTGTTGGAATGTGTGAAATTATCATGTGATGATGTAGAAGTGTAACATCCTAATTTTTAACCCAATACTCTAGAACATATTTAGGTTAATCATTAGTCTGTTACTTCATAGTTCTCATTTAGCTTTGAATTACTTAGCGAAAAATACGGGAAATTTTTTTTGAAATAAAAGTGAGAGCCGCGTGATGCGATAAGCGGTAAACCATGCAAAGTAAAACAATCGTCTCACAATCATCATAACATAAGGCACATCATGAACATCACTGAATATAATCTCATATATATATAACTTGCCCACTTATAAGTGTGGGACTTAATTCAGTACAAGGGAAATACAACCTAAAACATAGACATAATCTACTCCCCTACCCGAGTGCATCTAATAGGATAACCTCTAAACAAAAGAAGGTTTATCCCCATCTAAGTGGTGTGTGTGCTCTAACCGGGTACTCCATCGGACGATCGTCACCTCCTACTGGCGTCCATCTCGCGAACGAGGCAGATATCCAGGAAGCGGCGAGCTCCTCGGACGTGAAGAGGCGGAATGGGGATCGAGGGTGACCCCCACGGTATGGTCGCATCTCCGATCGTCGCGTGGCGTGGTGAGTCACGGTATCTCAACGCCCTCCCTTATCCGTGGTGGAGAGGCGAGTCCTCGCTATACGGATGGGTAGGCGGGTCCTCGGATGGGTCGGTCTCCGTGACATAGGTCCGGGGCACATAGTCGGGATAATCTCGCATTGCTAAGGCGGCGGTGTGCCTACGGAGTACTCTCTCGTCATGCGTACGCGCACGCTCAAAAACCCGCTCGTCGCCGCCATAGGGTGCAGCCGGGGAGAAGTGATGGGTGTGCACGGGATGAGCGAAGGGGCGTCCTACAAACATGAAAATCCGCACCGTGCCTTTGCCCCCTCAAAATGGTATGACCCGTGAGTCGGGTCATAGTGCACCTCCCATGTCGGGGTGTCCATGAATGCTACGAACGTCGCCATCT
Organism: Dalbergia cochinchinensis; assembly: GCA_031216125.1. Classification (NCBI taxonomy): domain Eukaryota; kingdom Viridiplantae; phylum Streptophyta; class Magnoliopsida; order Fabales; family Fabaceae; genus Dalbergia; species Dalbergia cochinchinensis. The sequence goes on from CM062371.1 coordinate 32,309,051, forward strand.
GAAGACGTGACGGAAAGAAAGAGATAGAGGCAGTGAGAATCTTACTAAAGAATCTCAGTAGGGCCTCCTACTACCTAGGTGTCATCATCTACGTCCTCAGGAACCTTGGGTTTAATTATATGAAATGACTGAACATGCATTTAGTTCATTTTAAACTTCAAAAATATACTTTAGCCAAGGTCCGTTCATTTTAGGATGATCTTAATGTCATGAATGCAACATAATGGAAAATGTATGCATGGCACTACCTAATGCACATACATAAAGCATAACATCAAGTATCATCATCGTTGGTGGCATAAAGTGGCAATAGTAACATTCATATGGGACAAAACTTAGTGACATAATCATAATCATGAACTTTTCTTCCTCATGGGCCACCCTAAAAGACAATCGAACTGGCGGTGGTCGGCGAACCGTGTCACCGAGCGTGTCATACATCTAGGTTATGAGCTCATACCTTAACTAGTCGTCACTAGTTCTTACTTACCACTTAACGATAAGCGTATCATAAATCCCGACTATCCGAGTGCGGGTTGGGGGCAAATCTCTTAGGGGTGCTCGGCCGAACCGGTGTCACCTAAGAGTATAAAATGGTACCGATGTCACATGAGTTCTATGGAGGTGCTCGGCCGAACGGTGTCATCCTAGAACCCATCTTAGTACCTTAATTTTCAAAATCTCTTTAAGTCCCCAAATTTGCCAGTAAATTCGGCGGCCAAAGCGGTCATTACAATCGAAGTTTCCTTCCAAATTTGTCGAAATGCTGGCGGCCAAAACGGTCATTACACCGAATTTCCTTCCAAATTTGCTTTATGCCACATAAACATATAACCTCATAAATTCCTCATATGAATAACATCATCATCATTAGCATACTTCATGCATCATCATACATCATTCAAACGCTTACCCTCACGGTAGCTTATGCTTTGACCCTTACGGGTCTTAATCTTGAGATATAGCTCTCTAATATCCGTCGCTCATATTTTTATGCCCCTAAGGCTCATATTAAACATCATTCTTCATTCTCATGTTCATACTTAAATCTGAATAGCATAGGACAGAATCTCTAACTCGTTTTTACGGGGTTCTAGAACTTACGTTTTAGACCCTTTCGGTTCCGTCTTCGCCTGAGGTATATACATTAAATCTAAATCAATTATGAGACATTCCTATGTTTAAGGACTAATTATTAACCATGTTTATCATGTTGTAAGGGTGCTGGACAGATTCCAGAAAATTAAATGTTCTAAGAGTTCTACATTTGCATTTTTACGGTTTTCTAGTTACTACTGTCCCAGTAGGTGCTAGAATTCGATTCTAACTCAAATGATACCAAGTTTTTCATGTCTAAACAATCTAAATCTGATTATGTTCCCATTAAAACAGTTTGGATTGGTTCCATAAACAAATGGGTCAAAACTATGTTAAATTCTAGCTTTACGGTATTTCTAGTTAGCTAGTTTCTTACCTATCATGCATAGGTTTGCTTCTACATCATCACATGATATTTTCACACATTCCAACACATTAAAACATCATCATACAGCATCACATTCATCACATCAGAGCCGAAAACATCTTGCCTCAATAAGAGAATTAAATTGACATTTCTAGGTACATAAGTTAACTAGTTTCTCTTGGAATCAATTTAGAATTTCTAAAACTCTTTGCAAAACATTTTAATTCATCAAGAGGCTAAGTGAAGCCTTAGGTCACCGACCAAAACATATTCCATCCCCTAAAAGAGATTGGAATCACAACTTATAACGACATAACCTTATAAAGAATTGTCAAACTTTAAGGAAAACTCAAAACATAGGCTATTGGTCCTAGTAGCTAGATGAAAACTCATTGCAAGTCCATCTTCACTACTTGGCGAAAAACGATACATTCAAAGTGTGGTTTGCATTAAACTTTAACTTGGAATGAAATGGGCAAGTCTTTGAGCTCTAGGTTCTTAAGTTACGACATAAACTAATCGTGCTCATGCTCTTCATTTTTAATCTTGCTTTCAAGGTAAAGTGATGTCTTGAAATTAAATATGCAAGGCATAATTTAAGCGTGTAAACTTGAAAGTAAATATGCGAAGCATAATCTTAAACGTGCAAGCTTGAAAGTAAAGATGCAAGATTCAATTCTTTATTTTAGTGCTCTTGGCCCAACAACAATCGACTTTAAGGCCGAAATAGATAGGCATGCAGTAACACCTAGTAATTAACCAGGATACACCTAGGTTGAATCGATTAATGACTAGACTTTACTCCTTGCTTTGGTTCTTTCTTCATAATTTGAAAATACTTAGTGAAATTACGAGCCTTTTTTTTTTTTTTTAAACACATAATTGAAAGCGTGAGCGAGTACAGCGTGAGCGAGTAAGCGGAGTATAATAAGGCGTTTAAGAATATATCACATCATATCACTTAGGCTCCATCATATAACATCCATAAGCACATTATAGCATATATTTACATACAATAACCTCACTCAAAGGGTGGGTTATGTTCATACATCATTATCTTATGCAAACCCATAAAAGAAAATATACTTAAGGAAATTCATGCCCTAAACTAGATAACTCCATAAGCGGGAAGGTTATCCTAAAACTAGGGTGCATGATCACACATAAGTCTACTAAGAACCTTCTATGGCCCTTGTCACGAAAATGGGGAATAAATCCGATCCTTGATGAGCTCCCTCGGGAGGGACACACGAGATGCACCAGTGGGGTCGCATGGGCGGCCTTCTCGCTAACCTCGGCTGAACAAGCTGTTTCCTCACTACCCTCTCTTACACGTGTGGGAGTAGGAGCGAGCTCTCGAATATACATGAGTAGGAGTGTCCTCTGAAGGATCGGTTTGAGAATATCTCGTCTCGAGAACATACTCTAGAAATCCATGGACAGCAGTTGAAGCGGCATAAGGACGTAACATCCTTTCATCAAGTGGGCGTGCATGTTCGAAAACCATTTCATCGCCATAGGGAGAAGTAGGAGAAAATCGATAACTAGGGACAGGATGTGCAAATGGACGACCTATGTAAATAAAAACACGAACTGCGCACCTCCCTTCAAAATGATACTGAGCGATGCACGGATCATAGTGGAATTCCCAAGTAGGGGTATCAGCGAGCAGGGCGAATGTTGCCATTTGAATCTGGAGACAATGGCGGAAATAAAGAAAAGGAAGTGAGAATCTTGCTAAAGAATTCTCGATAAGGTACCTCCTTCTACGATGTCATCATCAAAGTGCCCAGGAACCTCGGGATTATTCTAAAATAGTGAGCATGCAAAGATTCATTTTAAGTTTGGACAAATACTTAACCGAGGTTCGTCAATTTTTAATCATGCGTCTTATAATGCATCTTATTCTTAACATGTCATATTTACAATGAACTTTTCCTTTATCATTACATCATATTCCTCATCATCATTATCAAAATAACATGCATAAAAGAACGTCATATAATATTAGCTACACATGGACACTGCACATATTTCATTTCTTTAGTGCCTTAGGTGACTTAAAATCTTATCATCATCATTATTTTCCTTGGGCCACCCTATACTCCACCCTTTTGGGAGTAATTTAGGTTATGAGCTCATACTTTACTAGTCGTCACTAGCATATACTTATCCCTTTTGATAAGCTAAAGTCCCGACTCTACCCTTTTGAGAGAACGGGTTAGGGGGCTAAAATCACCTTTTCACCACCTATAGTCTGATGGTTCCAAAGGATCATTTTCTTATAAGTTTAAGTCACCATTAAATCTTTGCATGTTATATCATAATACAATTCATAAACATCATAACATTTTCTCATTTATAGTCTTAAGCTAGAATAATATTTAGAATTTAATAAGCTTTAATTTGAGCCTAATATTGCTTAGGTTTCGGTATATGAATCGAAAATCCCGAAATTCGCAAAACTGCCCAAAAACGGGGGCAAAATCGTACTTTCACTTAAAAGCGCCCAAGGCCAGGAGCTTAACCAATGGTTAATCATGGCTTAAAAACACATTTTAAAACAATATAGTGAGGTTCGGGCTCGGTCGACGCACATCGGAGTTAAAAGCGAATTGAGGCGTTTGGTCTTTTAAATGCGCCGGAACTCAAAATTGAGATTCTTGTGCTCTATTAACACACATAACACAAACAATCCCTTATTATTCTCAAAACATCCCCTTGAGAATATGTGGGGGCCACAATCCTCATTTTCTGAGTAAAATAACTTCAGGGACATTTTGGTCATTTTATACGTAGAGAAATTCGGGATTTGCGACTCTCGCATGAATCGTTCCTAACCTCTCTTCTAATGTTATATTCCTTTATTGAGGATTGTTAGGCCTCAAATCTTATGTAATAATTTCCTACGGTAATTCGTAATTGAGTAATTTCTAATGATGATAAAAATTACAGTAAAAATTGGGCGTTACATTACTCCCTCCTTAAAAGAATTTCGCCAGGAAATTCGTTACCTGAGAACAACTTCGGGGTATTGTGCTTTCATGTTTGATTCCAGCTCCCATGTAAGTTCTTCGGTTTCACCCTGTCCCCATGCTACTTTGACCAGAGTACTGACCTTGTTCCTTAACCGCTTAACTCCTCGATCGGCGATTCTCGTGGGTAGTAAGTTAAATGTCGGGTTATCTCTTAATTGTACATGTTACGGCTCTAGTACATGACTCGGGTCGATTGATACTTTCTTAAGCGAGAGACATGGAAAACATCATGAAGGTTGGATAGACTCGGGGTAGGGCTATACGGTGAGGCTACGAGTCCTACTTTGGTAAGGATTTCAAGCGGACCAAGAAATCTGGGCTCAATTTCTTTACTTTTATTGCTCGGCCTATGCCGTGGTGGGGTGATCCTTAGGAACACGTGGTCCCTTCTTGAAAATCTAGCGGTTTTAGCCGCTTGTCCGCATATAGTTTTTACGTCGACTTTGAGCGATAAGAATCTTATCCCTAATCTTTTTGATTTGTTCCGTTGTTTCCCTCACAATATCAGGTCCAAGTAAACTTTGCTCTCGGGTTCATACCAACATAGGGAGATTGACATTTCCGTCCATAGAGGCCTCATACGATTGCCATACCGATACTTGCATGATAAGCTGTTGTTATATGCAAATTCAATAAGTGGCAGGTACTTATCCCAACTTCCCCTTTGATCTAAAACACATGCCCTTAACATATCCTCCAAGGTTTGGATAGTTCTTTCAGATTGACCGTCTGTTTGGGGTGATAGGTCGTGCTTAGACACTGACTTTGAACCAAATGCCTTTTGAAAGGCACCCCAAAACCGCGACGTAAACCGCGGATCTCGATCCGAGATTATCGTCGACGGCACCCCATGTAACCTCACTATCTCCTGAATATATAATTGTGCTAACCTATCCAAGGAATAAGTCACCTTAATAGGTAAAAAGTGGGCTGACTTTGTCAATCGATCCACGATTACCCATATGGTATCATGATTCATTTGGGTCCTTGGTAATCCAGTCACAAAATCCATGGAGATACTATCCCACTTCCACTCGAGGGATCGACGGAGGTTGCGGCATTCGAAGGGTTTTGGTGTTCAATCTTCACCTTTTGACACACCAAGCACTTACTCACCCATGTGCACACATCTTTCTTCATTCCAGGCCACGAACATCTTCTTCAAATCTTGATACATCTTGGTGGCACCAGGATGAAGGGGTAAAATAGCTCTTATGGGCTTCCTCCAAAATATCCTTTCGGAGGCCACCACTAGCAGTACACATATTCGACCTTTAAACCTCCACAAATCGTCCATTCCTTGGGTAAAACCTATCAACTTTCCGGCCTTCACTGGCCGTAAAGTGTCTTGAAACTTCGGCATCGTCCCCTTGAGCTTGAACAATCCTTTCTTTGAACTCACTTGTCACTCTAAGATGACAAGCTCTGATGCCCTTAGTGGTCAAAGTCATTCCTAGGTTTAAGTCCCTAAATTGCTCAATCAATTCAACCTCCTTCACCATCAAGCGGGACACTTGTAAGGACTCCCTACTCTAAGCATCTGCTACTACATTAGCTTTACCAGGATGGTAGTTCAATCCAAAATCATAATCTTTCAAGAACTCCATCCATCGCCTTTGCCTCATGTTTAGCTCTTTTTGATCAAAGAGATATTTCAAACTCTTGTGATCGGAAAACACCTCAAACTTAACTCCATATAAATGGTGTCTCCAAATCTTTAGAGCAAACACGACGTGACTAACTCAAGGTCATGGGTAGGGTAGTTTGCCTCATGTGGCTTGAGTTGTCTTGATGCATAGGCCACCACTTGCCTATCTGCATCAATACACAACCTAAACCCTTTTTGAAGCATCACAATACACCTCGAAAGGCACATTGGGGTCGGGTAACACTAAAGCAGGGTCGAGGTTAGCTTGTGTTTTAACTCTTGAAAGCTCTTTTCACACTCAGGGTCCATGAAAAGGGTGTTCTTCCTAGTCGACTTGGTCAAAGGTAGGGAAATCTGGGAAAATCCTTGATAAATCGGCGGTAATAACCGGCTAAACCCAAAAAGCTCCTTACTTGATTCTAGTGGTTGGTCTTTCCCGATTTACTACGCTTCTACCTTACTAGGATCTCTGACAATTCCTTTCTTAGATACTACATGCCCTAAAAATTGCACCTTATCCAACCAAAACTCACACTTGGAAATCTTGGCATATAGTTTCTTTTCCTTCAAGATCTCTAGTACTATGGTTAGGTGGCATTCATGCTCTTCATGGGTCTTAGAATATATGAGAATATCATCTATAAAGACAACTACAAACTGATCTAAATAGAATTCGAAAGATCCTATTCATGTAATCCATAAAAATAGGTGGAGCATTAGTTAACCGAAAGGACACTACTGCAAAGTCAAAATGGCCGTAACGAGTGCGAAAAGGCGTTTTAGGTATGTCTTCATCTCTCACTCTAATTTGATGGTAGCCTGACCTCAAATCTATCTTAGAAAACACTACCGCACCTTTCAGTTGGTCCATCAAATCATCGATCCTAGGCGAGAGGATACTTGTTTTTCACCGTTACTTTATTCAGCGCCTATAATCTACACACATCCTCATACTCCCATCCTTTTTCTTTACAAACAACACAGGGCTCCCCAAGGTGATGCACTAGGCCTAACAAACTTTTTCTCCAATAAATCTTCCAATTGAGTTTTTAACTCGGTCAATTCTAATGGGGACATCTGTATGGGGCTATGGATATAGGTCCACTTTTGGAACCAACTCTATGGAAAATTCTATCTCTCTCTTGCGGGGAAACTCTGGTATCTCATCTGGAAATACTTCGGGATAATTTCTTACTATTGGTATCTCATCGATACTTTGCTCAAAGTCTACATCACTAGCGGCTAAGAAAATGTAACCTTTACTCTCACCCTTACCACAGTCCATTTCCACAGCAGTTATGTAAAGACTTATGGGTTTCTTAGGTTCAATAGGAATAGGAAGAAAAGTGATGGTTTTCTCATATGATTTAACGATACAGTTGGCCTCAAGCCAATCCATGCCAAGAATCACATCTAAACCTCGCATGGGTAAGCAAATAAGATCTAAAACAAAGGATCTATTATCTATAATAAAACTACAATCTAAACAACATTTACAAGTCCTAACGGGTTTTCGGTCGGGTAGAAACAATAAGGTCAAAAGGAAGCTCAGTCATAGGTAAATTAAGGCTTTTAACACATGAATGGGAGATAAAAGAATGAGAAGCGCCAGAATCATATAGTACAATTAAGTCTTTACCATGCATATTACCCTTACCTTCCACGAGATTTCGTGACTTCGTTGTTTCTTGAGCATTAACAGTAAATAGCCTTCCCTGGTATTGTGGGTTGGGACTGGGGGTTGGCGGGTTCCTTCGGTGCATTCTCGGGAGTAATGACCTGGTTTTCCACACCGATAGCACCACGTTTGTTCGGCTCGACATGGCATGCTCCCATGATTCTTGCCGCGCCAGGACATTCCATGGATGGCGCAGCCGTGGAAATCTTCTTTGGACCTCTTTGTGGTGCTTTCCCTTTATTGTTGTTATTGTTGTTGTTGTGATTATTCTTGGGGTTATTGTTGTAGCGGTTGTTATTATAGCGATTGTTGTTGTTTGGCCTTCCTTGTTGAAAATTTCTTTGTGTCCCTTGTGGTCTTGATTGAAAATGGAGGTCGATTCTGCCTCTTGAGCTGCTGACCTTGAGGTGTCAACTTTTTGGTAATATTATCGACTTTAGGGTGTTTAGTTTTCTCGACCTTCTTCAATAATCCGACATTTGTTAACTAGGGTAGAGAAATCCCTAATCTCCAAATGTGCAAGCGCCACATTAAGTTCCGCCTTCAACCACGACTCGTATTTAATGCATTTCGATTACTCATCGAGATTTCCTTGGTACATTCTTGAGAACTTAATGAGTTCTTCAAATCTGGCGAGTATCTTGGGCCACATTCATATTCCCTGGACAAGTTGCATGAATTCAATGTCCTTGGCATTTCTAATCGACTCTGGAAAGTACTTTTCGTAAAAATGGACCTTGAATAGTTCCCAATCAATGTCCACATCGGTCGTCTCGAGAGTCTTGAACACTGTCCACCGTAAAGCGGCATCACCCTCAAGCATATGAGTAGCGAAGGTGACCTTTTGCTCCTCCGAGCATGGGACTACTGACAAAGACCTTCTCAATATTCGAATCCATTCATCACGCAATATTTGGATTGAGTGTCCCCTTGAAAACCGGTGGGTTTGCCTTACGAAACTTCCGAAGCAGGCATGTTCGGGGAATCTCATGTCGCTGATTCATATTGGCTTGGCGATCTGATCCATTCGTTCCATCATCATTCTCATGGTCCTTGCTACGTCGCGGAGTGCTTGGTGTCTCGTTGTCGTGATTATTTTGTCTTTGCGCTCCTAGTGCATTGTCGGCGTGCCATTGGTCCCTACACACACAAAAAGCAAACAACGAGGTGATCGGGCCCAATATTCCATGCAAAGTGAGCAAGTTACCATGGCACTTTCAACATCTGATAGTCATGTATTTCTACTCCCCAAGCTCATCCTAATGATAAACATCTACACATAGTGTCACTAACGGAGTATGCTTTAGAAGCATAGCCAGTCCAATGCTCAGGCTCCATGAGAATCGAAGCGCTCGATACCAAAATGTAACACCTAGTAATTAACCGGATACACCTAGGTTGAATCGATTAATGACTAGACTTTACTCCTTGCTTTGGTTCTTTCTTCATAATTTGAAAATACTTAGTGAAATTACGAGCCTTTTTTTTAAACACATAATTGAAAGCGTGAGCGAGTACAAGCGTGAGCGAGTAGCGGAGTATAATAAGGCGTTTAAGAATATATCACATCATATCACTTAGGCTCCATCATATAACATCCATAAGCACATTATAGCATATATTTACATACAATAACCTCACTCAAAGGGTGGGTTATGTTCATACATCATTATCTTATGCAAACCCATAAAAGAAAATATACTTAAGGAAATTCATGCCCCTAAACTAGATAACTCCATAAGGCGGGAAGGTTATCGTAAAACTAGGAGTGCATGATCACACATAAGTCTACTAAGAACCTTCTATGGCCTTTGTCACGAAAATGGGGGAATAAATCCGATCCTTGATGAGCTCCCTCGGGAGAGGACACACGAGATGCACCAGTCAGAGTCGCATGGGCGGCCTTCTCGCTAACCTCGGCTGAACAAGCTGTTTCCTCACTACCCTCTCTTACGTGTGGGAGTAGGAGCGAGCTCTCGAGAATATACATGATTAGGAGTGTCCTGTGAAGGATCAGTTTGAGAATATCTCGTCTCGGGAACATACTCTGGAAATCCATGGACAGCAGATGAAGCGGGATAAGAACGTAACATCCTTTCATCAAGTGGCCGTGCATGTTCGAAAACCATTTCATCGCCATAGGAGAAGTAGGAGAAAATCGATAACTAGGGACAGGATGTGCAAATGGGCGACCTATGTAAATAAAAACACGAATCACAAGACCTTCCCTTCAAAATGATACGAGCGATGCAGGATCATAGTGGAATTCCCAAGTAGGGGTATCAGCGAGCAGGGACGAATGTTGCCATTTGAATCTGGAGACAATGGCGGAAATAAAGAAAAGGAAGTGAGAATCTTGCTAAAGAATTCTCAATGAAGGTACCTCCTTCTCTGATGTCATCATCAAAGTCCCGGGAACCTCGGGATTATTCTAAAATAGTGAGCATGCAAAGATTCATTTTAAGTTAGGACAAATACTTAACCGAGGTTCGTCAATTTTTAATCATCGTCTTATAATGCATCTTATTCTTAACATGTCATATTTACAATGAACTTTTCCTTTATCATTACATCATATTCCTCATCATCATTATCAAAATAACATGCATAAAAGAACGTCATATAATATTAGCTACACATGGACACAGTGCACATATTTCATTTCTTTAGTGCCTTAGGTGACTTAAAATCTTATCATCATCATTATTTTCCTTGGGCCACCCTATACTCCACCCTTTTGGGAGTAATTTAGGTTATGAGCTCATACTTTACTAGTCGTCACTAGCATATACTTATCTCTTTTGATAAGCTAAAGTCCCGACTCTACCCTTTTGAGAGAACGGGTTAGGGGCCTAAAATCACCTTTTCACCACCTATAGTCTGATGGTTCCAAAGGATCATTTTCTTATAAGTTTAAGTCACCATTAAATCTTTGCATGTTATATCATAATACAATTCATAAACATCATAACATTTTCTCATTTATAGTCTTAAGCTAGAATAATATTTAGAATTTAATAAGCTTTAATTTGAGCCTAATATTGCTTAGGTTTCGGTATATGAATCGAAAATCCCGAAATTCGCAAAGCGCCCCAAAAGCAGGGGCAAAATCGTACTTTCACTTAAAAGCGCCCAAGGCCACCGAGCTTAACCAATGCTTAATCATGGCTTAAAAACACATTTTAAAACATTTTAGTGACGTTCGGGCTCGGTCGCACGCACATCGGAGTTAAAAGCGACCTTGAGGCGTTTGGTCTTTTCGTGCGTCGGAACTCAAAATTGAGATTCTTCTGCTCTATTAACACACATAACACAAACAATCCCTTATTATTCTCAAAACATCCCCTTGAGAATATGTGGGGGCCACAATCCTCATTTTCTGAGTAAAATAACTTCAGGGACATTTTGGTCATTTTATACGTACAGAAATTCGGGATTTGCGACTCTCGCATGAATCGTTCCTAACCTCTCTTCTAATGTTATATTCCTTTATTGAGGATTGTTCGGCCTCAAATCTTATGTAATAATTACCTACGGTAATTCGATAATTGAGTAATTTCTAATGACAGTAAAAATTACAGTAAAAATTGGGGCGTTACACATTCGAGAAATTAATTAGGTGATAATGCAAGTTCAATTCTTTATTTTAGTGCTCTAGGCCCAACAACAATCGACTTTAAGGCCGAAATAGAAAGGCTTTGAGAATTAAGTTAAGTGATGATACAAGTTCCATTTTAATCTTTATGTTCTTAGGTGATGGCTTGAAAGTAAAGATGCATAGCAAGAATGTAAATATGAATGCAAGCATAAAATAAATTATGCAAGTTCATTTTATCTTTCTAGAGCTCTTAACAAGACTTTAAAGGAACTTAAACCTCAACCCAAACTCATCAAACCAAGACAAAGTAAAAGTCTAGAGTTCTTAGAACTCAACATACCATATTTAGAAAATCAAACATCTAGCATGAAAAGGAAAAGGTAATGGCCGAAACTTCAAGGAAAGAAAAGAAATGTTTGAAACTCTAGAATCCATGATCTTGGTGATATACAAACTCCAACATCATGAGACCTCATCATTGAGTCATTAGAACCATTTTGAAACAACATCAAAGTTAAGGTTCTCAAAAGTTCAAGAAAGGAAAAATCTAGAAACACTTTTGCTCAAGAACAAAAATCAAGCTCTAGAGTTTGTCTCAAGTGATGAACATCATCATGAAACTCTCATCATCAAGCTCTCATTCCTTTGTTCTCCAAGGCCCATGGCCGAAAATGAAAAAGGTAAAGGGAAGAAAAAGAAGTTCTAAAAAGAATCAAGAGAAACTATGAACTTTAAGCTTAGAACAAGAACTTTAAAGAAAGAACACATGAAAGAAAATCCCTACTTGGTGTGATGAACTTGAAGATGGAAGAAGAAGATGAAGATGATGAAGAACTTGAAGAACTCCAAGAACTTGAAGAACTCCAAGAACTTGAAGAACACAAAGACTTTGAGAGAAAAAGAAAAGCTTTGAGTGTTTCCTAAACTTAGCAAATGATCTAAAAGTGGTGCAAGCTCCTCAAGGCATTCTATTTATAGAGAAATGAAACAAATGGAGGGAGCTCATGGAGGAGAAGGTTTCGGCCATGAGGGTGCAGATTGGAGGCTCTCCATGAGTTCCATGAGGTGAGATAATGTGTTCTTGAGGTATGGTGAGGTATGGTTCAAAGCATGGTGAGGTATGGCTCAAGGTATGGCTCAAGCATGGCTCTTTGAGTGAGAAAACAATTTAATATGTGTCAAATGGGGAGCATGTGGCCGAAAATGCATCAGCCCATGGGGAGGATTAGTTTGCATTTTAATTGTGGTTTAGAGTTGTGTTTAGGTGTATCTTTGATTATGCTTAAGATTAGGAATTTGTAAGAAGGTGTTTAGGTAAGGTAAATGGGTAATTAATGTGGTCTAGACATAATTAAGGAGTGGTCTTGCACCATTAGAGAGTTAAATCCTCAATTTAGAGTTTAAACAACTCTAGACACATTTCCTTGATTTAAGGAATTGGAGAGAAAACACTATTCATGATTCCAAGACTAGGAATCTTGAGTTCTAAAAAGGGATTTAAGTTTAATCTAAGCAATTTTAGGTTCTAATTAACTTTAATAAATTATTTTGACTCTAGATTAATTAGGGAAATAAATTAATCTTCGTTTAGAGCCTAATATTGCTTAGGTTTGCTTAATTACGTCATTAAGCTTAAAAACACTATTCCAGGGGCAAAATCGTAATTTTGCACTAAAACTGCCCGGGTCCACCGGGACTTGAACAGATACCTCTAGACACATGAAATCATGTTTTTAAACCTCTGGGGAAAGTTAGGGCTCAAGCGGCACCTTTACCCGCGTAAAAACGCTATAGGGTATTTTGGTCATTTTGACCCAGCTATGAACGAAATTTTCGCTTCCGAAAGCATTCAAAGGCCATTCAATCCCCTTCAAACATTGAGTTGACCCTTCGAGGATGACCGAGTTGGTTACCCTCGAGTTCGGGTCAGGAAATGACCTCAGGGGCATTTTGGTCATTTCCCTCGGACAGAAAAATCGGGGTGTTACAAGAAGCGATCCTATGCATGATAGGTAAGAAACTAGCTAACTAGAAATACCGTAAAGCTAGAATTTAACATAGTTTTGACCCATTTGTTTATGGAACTAATCCAAACTGTTTTAATGGGAACATAATCAGACTTAGATTGTTTAGACATGAAAAACTTGGTAACATTTGGATTAGAATTGAATTCTAGCACCTACGGGGAAACTAGTAACTAGAAAACCGTAAAAATGCAAATGTAGAACTCTTAGAACGTTTAATTTTCTAGATTCTGTCCAGCACCCTTACAACATGATAAACATGATTAATAATTAATCCTTAAGCATAGGAATGCCTCATAATTGATTTAGATTTAATATATAGCGCCTCCGGCGAAAACGGAACCGAGAAAGGGTCTAAAACGTAAGTTCTAGAACCCCGTAAATACAAGTTAGAAATTCTGCCCTATGCTTTTCAGATGTAAGTATGAACATGAGGATTAGGAATGATGATTAATTATGAGCCCTTAGGTGCATAAAAATATGAGCGTCGGATGTTAGAGAATTATATCTCAAGATTAAGACCCGTAAGGGTCAAAGCATAAGCTACCGTAAGGGTAAGCATTTGAATGTTTTATGATGATGCATGTAGTATGAAAATGATGATGATGATTATTCATATGAGGAATTCATGAGGTTATATGTTAATGTGGCATAAAGCAAATTTGGAAGGAAATTCGGTGTAATGACCGTTGTCTTGCTTAATTCAGACAAATTTGGGGACTTAAAGAGATTTTGAAAATTAAGGTACTAAGATGGGTTCTAGGATGACACCGATTCGGCCGAGCACCTCCATAGAACTCATGTGACATCGGTACCATTTTACACTCTTAGGTGACACCGGTTCGGCCGAGCACCCCTAAGAGTTTTGCCCTAACCGTACTCAGATAGTCGGGATTTATGATTTATGATACGCTTATCGTTAAGTGGTAAGTAAGAACTAGTGACGACTAGTTAAGGTATGAGCTCATAATGTAACGCCCGGGGATCGCGAAGTCGGGGAGTGATCGCCGGTGCAAAGAGGCACGGACAAGGAGCGGCTCCTGGTAGACTTCGAAAGCGGAGGGGTACATGAATGAACCGATTACACACCCGAATGAGAGGGATCCTAAGACTGTATAGGTATGGGACTATCTGATTGAGGAGGCTTATATGAATTGATTTGTACTACCTATACCAACAAGATGCATCTTCTTTTGGTAGCCCAAGCGAAAGAACTCCTGATTAAGCGTGCTTCACTTGGAGCAATTTTGGGATGGGTGACCTCTTGGGAAGTTTTCTCAAGGAGTGTATGAGTGAGGACAAAGCACGTTGAAAAGACTCGTGTTGGTTTGTGGGGCGATCGTCAATCCATAAAGCAGGAGGGGATGTTACAAATGGTATCAGAGCCTGCACCTCTCCCAGTACGGTGTGGTTCGGGGACGAACCAGGCGGAAGCTGGTGGGCATGTAACGCCCGGGGATCGCGAAGTCGGGGAGTGATCGCCGGTGCAAAGAGGCACGGACAAGGAGCGGCTCCTGGTAGACTTCGAAAGCGGAGGGGTACATGAATGAACCGATTACACACCGAATGAGAGGATCCTAAGGCTGTATAGGTATGGGACTATCTGATTGAGGAGAACTTATATGAATTGATTTGTACTACCTATACCAACAAGATGCATCTTCTTTTCGGTAGCCCAAACTGAAAGAACTCCACAGTTAAGCGTGCTTGACTTGGAGCAATTTTGGGATGGGTGACCTCCTGGGAAGTTTTCCCAGGAAGTGTGTGAGTGAGGACAAAGCACGTTGAAAAGACTCGTGTTGGTTTGTGGGGACAGTCGTCAATCCATAAAGCAGCAGGGGATGTTACACATAACCTAGATATGTGACACGTTCTGGGTGACACCGGTTCGGCCGAGCACCCCCAGTTCGATTGTCTTTTAGGGTGGCCCATGAGGAAGAGAAGTTTCATGATTATGATTATGTCACTAAGTTTTGTCCCATATGAATGTTACTATTGCCACTTTATGCCACCAAGAATAATGATGCTTGATGTTATGTTTTATGTATGTGCATTAGGTAGTGCCATGCATACATCTTCTATTATGTTGTATCCATGACATTAAGATCATCCTAAAATGAATGGACCTTGGCTAAAATATATTTTAAAGTTTAAAATGAACCTAATACATGCTCAGTCATTTTGTATAAATAAACCCAAGGTTCACGAGGGCGTAGATGATGACACCTAGGTAGTAGGAGGCCTCTTGAGATTCTTTAGCAAGATTCTCACTCCTCTATCTCTTTCTTTCCGTCACGTCTTGAGATGGCGGCGTTCGTGGTGTTCGTGGACACGCCGAGCATGGGAGGTGCACCATGACCGGACCACGGGTCATTCCATTTTGTGGAGTCGATGCGGTTAGAGTATTCATGTTCATGGGTCGACCCTTCACTCCCCTGTACATTCCCATGTCGTTTCTCCCCGTCTCACCTTTTGGCGATGACCTGGTGTTCGAGCGCCACGTCCCTAGAGGAGAGGCTTCGCGTACCCCATCATCCACGTCGCCGCTCGAGACTACCCGATATGTGCCGGGTTGCCGTCGTCTTTTTCGGAGATGGATCCTTCCGAGGATTCGCAACCCAGGCACCCTCAGAGGATCTTCCTGTAACGCCCCAATTTTCTTTGTAATTTTCTTGTCATTAGAAATTACTCAATTACAGATTACCGTGAGGTAATTATTACATAAGATTTGAGGCGAACAATCCTCAATAAAGGAATATAACATTAGAAGAGAGGTTAGGAGCGATTCATGCGAGTCGCAAATCCGAATTTCTGCGTATAAAATGACCAAAATGCCCTGAAGTTATTTTACTCGGAAAATGAGGATCGTGGGCCCCACCTATTCTCAAGGGGATATTTTGAGGATAATAAGGGATTGTTTGTGTTATGTGTGTTAATAGAGCGAGAAGGATCTCAATTTTGAGTTGGCCTTGAAAATGACCAAAACGCCCCTGCCGGTGTTTTAACTCCGGTGTGCGTGCCCAGTGAGCCCGAACCTCACTAAAATGTTTTAAAATGTGTTTTTAAGCCATGATTAACCATTGGTTAAGCTCGGGTGGCCTCGGCCAATTTTTAAGTGAAAGTACGATTTTGCCCTGTTTTTAGGCGATTTGCGAATTTCGGGATTTTTGATTTGTATACGAAACCTAAGCAATATTAGGCTCAAATTAAAGCTTATTAAATTCTAAATATTAATCTAGAGTCAAAATTATGTATTTAGATTGATTAGAACCCAAAATTGCTCAAAAACACCCAAATTGCTTACTAATTCACTTAAACCCCTAACGGTAAATTCTCTAAATTACATGAATACCTTGCCTACACCTAAATAATGCATGGAACACACAAATTTCACTTCTTTGGGCTGTAATGGACGAAATTATTGATGCCATTATGCAGCTGAATTATTGCCAAAAGTTGCACTAAAACAAAATGCCAAAATGTCACCATAAGAGACATAATTCCTTAATTTCATACAACTTTGTCTAAAATGATTTTTCCTCCCTTATTTCTCCTGCAAAATTCCGTCCACTACCTCATCATTTTGGCCAATTAGAAGCCTCAAAATCTTCTATAAATAGGCTTGCTTGAGTGGTCTTGGAATGCTTGGTTCATAACTAGTTTTAGCAGCACCAAAAACTTTCTTTCTTCCTCCTCTTTGGCTGAATTCTTTCTTCAATTTTTCAAAGAGATTTTGTTTCATTTCACTTCAAGAAACCAAGTTCTCTTCCTCTTCTTCAACTCAGATTAGGTAGGGAGTAGTTTCTAAATTTATTTCTATGCTTTGAGGAGTTGTGTTTTTAGCTCAAAATGATGAAATTATGAACTTGCCTTAGCTTTTCATTTTGGTTTTCCTCTTCAATTTTTCTTTAACCAATTCAACCATATGGCCTAGGTGGAACTAAGATGATGGCTTGATGATGAGGACCTTGAGGGTGGGTTGTAAATCCATCACAAGTTAGGCCTCAAAAGCTTGAAAATTCCACTTGATGCAAAACCTTAAAGAATAATGCTTTACGATGCTAAAACAAAGATTTTTAGTTTAGAACTTGAAAGATGTATTTTTTTCCTTTTATGTTTTATTTCTTGTTAAGATATGTATTGGGTTGAATTTATAATTCTTTTAAAGTCTTGAAGGAGCTCTAGTAAAGAAACAAAATGAATTTGCATCCATGATTAAGTTTATGCTTTGCATAACCATGTTTACCTTCTATGTCATCACTAAATTTTCAAGAATGAATAAATGAACTTGCATTTCTCATGTTTAAATTCCAAGCTTGTAGTTCATGTTTATGTTTCAAGTCATCGCTTAATCTTTCAAGATAATAAAGAGGTTGCATCTCATATTTAATTTATGCTCTCACTATATTTTATAATGGCTAAAAGAATCAGCATGGCATGTTTATTTTATGCCATCACCTAAAGATCCTAGAGCTCAAAGACTTGCCCATGTATCACAAGCAAAGAAATATGATTATTGGAGTTAAAGAATTTATTCTTTAAAAGTCTTGAGATTGGAGCTTAAAAAGATGTAATAATAATATTCTCTTCTCCCTCTCTTGGTCTGTGCGGACTACCGCCGCTCCGGTTTCTTAATATTCTCTTCTCCCTCTCTTGGTCTGTGCGGACTACATAGCTCCGGTTTCTTAATATTTTCTTCTCCTCTCTACTGGTCTGTGCGGATTACCGCGCTCCGGTTTCTTGTATCATGTTTATATTTCAAGTTCTTGCATCATGTTTAATTTTCAAGTCATCACCTTAAATCTTAAAGATAAAGAAATGGAATGGCATATCATGTTTATAATTCCAAGCTATCACCTTATAAAGATAAGATTAAAATAAGGTTGCATAGCATGTTTATAATTCTAAGATGTCACCTAAATCTCTAAAGCTCAAGACTTACTCCTTTTTACTTAAGTGAGAATTTTAATTGTGAAGATCCTCCCAAATTTGACAAAAGAACTAGTTTCTAAATGAGTTTTAAGGTTTTGCAAGGATTTTACGAGGAACTAGTATTTTATATGCACTTAAAATATGATTCTATGTAATTGCATGAGGTTCATGATTGACCCAGCGATCTGAGTTTAGTATCAATGTGTGATAATGATTTGATATGATTGAAGTTGTGATAATTATGGTTTATTCTTAAGAGAATGATTCATAATTGGTTTAGTAACTAATTAGTTCTATAATTGATAATTCTATGTAAGGATTGGATGCTTATTAAGTACTTGATATCATTGAATGATTTCTGGCTTGCATGTTATAGTTCTTTGTTGCAAATAATGAGAATGCTTGTACATGAAATGTTCTTTATTATGTAAAATTTACCTTTGTTGCTAGAAGAAAGTGTATCATTGTAAAAGTGTAATTTGGAAAGGTTACGGCTAAGGAAAGACTTGGTATTTAAGCGTGTCCATTGTGACCCACCTCTCTTTCTGGGAATCTCCCATATGCATGATTACGATTGATATATATTATTCTAGCTTAAGACTATAAATGAGAAAATGTTATGATGTTTATGAATTGTATTATGATATAACATGCAAAGATTTAATGGTGACTTAAACTTATAAGAAAATGATCCTTTGGAACCTTCTGACTATAGGTGGTGAAAAGGTGATTTTAGCCCCTAACCCGTTCTCTCAAAAAGGGTAGAGTCGGGACTTTAGCTTATCAAAGGGATAAGTATATGCTAGTGGCGACTAGTAAAGTATGAGCTCATAACCTAAATTACTCGAAAGGGTGGAGTATAGGGTGGCCCAAGGAAAATAATGATGATGATAAGATTTTAAGTCACCAAAGGCACTAAAGAAATGAAATATGTGCCTTTGTGTCCATGTGTAGCTAATATTATATGACGTTCTTTTATGCATGTTATTTTGATAATGATGATGAGAATATGATGTAATGATAAAGGAAATGTTCATTGTAAATATGACATGTTAAGAATAAGATGCATTATAAGGCATAATTAAAAATTGTGAACCTCGGTTAAGTATTTGTCCGAACTTAAAATGAATCTTTGCATGCTCACTATTTTAGAATAATCCCGAGGTTCCTGGGGACTTTGATGATGACACTATAGAAGGAGGTACCCTACTAAGAATTCTTTAGCAAGATTCTCACTCCCTTTTCTTTATTTCCGTCATTGTCTCCAGATTCAAATGGCGACATTCGTCCTGTTCGTTGATACCCCTACTTGGGAATTCCACTATGATCAGGTGCATCGCTCGTATCATTTTGAAGGGAGGTCTGTGATTCGTGTTTTTATTTACATAGGTCATCAATTTGCACATCCTGTCCCTAGTTATCGATTTTCTCCTACTTCTCCCTATGGCGATGAAATGGTTTTCAAACATGCACGTCCACTTGATGAAAGGATGTTACGTTCTTATCCCGCTTCATCTGCTGTCCATGGATTTCCAGAGTATGTTCCCGAGACGAGATATTCAAACTGATCCTTGAGAGGACACTCCTACTCATGTATATTACGAGCTCTGCTCCTACTCCCTGCGTGTAAGAGAGGGTAGTGAGGAAGCAGATTGTTCAGCGAGGTTAGCGAGAAGGCCGTCCATGCGACTGACTGGTGCATCTCGTGTGTCCCCTCAGAGGAGCTCATCGATGGATCGGATTTATTCCCCATTTCGGGACGGTGGCCATAGAAGGTTCTTAGTAGATTTATGTGTGATCATGCACCCTAGTTTTAGGATAACCTTCCCGGCTTATGGAGTTATCTAGTTTAGGGGCATGTATTTCCTTAAGTATATTTTCTTTTATGGGTTTGCATAAGATAATGATGTATGAACATAACCCACCCTTTAAGTGAGGTTATTGTATGTAAATATATGCTATAATGTGCTTATGGATGTTATATGATGGAGCCTAAGTGATATGATGTGATATATTCTTAAACGTCTTATTATAGCGCGCTTACTCGTTGACCCTCTACTCCGCTCACGTTTTCAATTATGTGTTTAAAAAAAAAAAATGGCTCGTAATTTCACTAAGTATTTTCAAATTATGAAGAAAGAACCAAAGCAAGGAGTAAAGTCTAGTCATTAATCAGATTCAACCTAGGTGTATCTGGTTAATTACTAGGGTGTTACATTCCCCCACCATACCCATGGACCTTGGGGGGGTAGTGAGCCTTCCGTGACTCAGCCGAGGCTTGCACGACGACCGGAGATGAGGCCACGCCGTGGAGGTCACTTCGGAGCCCCGTCGCGTCTATTCACGCCGGGAGGAGCTTGCTCGGTTTCTGGTTACTTGCCTTGCGCTCGAGGGATAGTCGCGAGGGAGGTCTGTAGATGGCCGAGATAGAGCACACACCACTTAGATGGGGATAAACCTTCTTTTGTTTAGAGGTTATCCTATTAGGTGCACTCGGGTAGGGGAGTGGATCATGTTTATGCTTATGTTGTATTTCTTTTCATGTGTTTTCCTTGTACTAAAGTAAGTCCCATACTTATAAGTGGGCAAGTTATATATATATATATATATATGAGATGATATTCAGTGTTATTCATGGTGTGCCTTATGTTACGATGTTGTGAGACATTTGTTTTACTATACATGGTTTACCGCTTATCGCATCACGCGGCTCTCACTTTGTTTTTCAAAAAAAAATTTACCCGTATTTTCCGCTAAGTAATTCAAAGTCAAATGAGGACTATGAAGTAACAGACTAATGACTAACCTAATTATGTTCTAGAGTATTGGGTTAAAAATTAGGATGTTACACATGCTACTTTGACCAGGGGTACAGCCTTGTTCCTTAACTGCTTAACTCCTCGGTCGACGATTCTCGTGGGTAGTAAGTTAAATGTCAGGTTATCTCTTAATTGTACATGTTCTGGCTCTAGTACATGACTCGGGTTAGATTGATACTTTCTTAACTGAGAGACATGGAAAACATCATGAAGGTTGGATAGACTTGGGGGTAGGGCTATACGGTAGGTTACAGGTCCTACTTTGGTAAGGATTTCAAACAGACCAAGAAATCTGGGGCTCAATTTCTTTACTTTTATTGCTCGGCCTATGCCTGTGGTGGGGGTGATCCTTAGGAACACATGGTCCCCTTCTTGAAAATCTAGCGGTTTTCACCGCTTGTCCGCATAGTTTTTCTGTCGACTTTGAGCAGTAAGAATCTTATCCCTAATCTTCTTGATTTGTTCCGTTGTTTCCCTCACAATATCAGGTCCGAGTAAACTTTGCTCTCCGGGTTCATACCAACATAAGGGAGATTGACATTTCCGTCCATAGAGGGCCTCATGTAACGCCCCGATTTTTCTGTTTAAGAGAAAATGACCAAAATGCCCCTGAGGTCATTTTACTTGGGCTCGAGGATAGCCGACCAGCGATCCTCGAAGGAGTCAACTCAATGTTTCAAGGGATTGGATGGTCTTTGTGTGCTTTGAAACAAAAATCGTGTTTCTGCGGTTTGGTCAAAATGACCAAAATACCCTATAGCATACTACGTGGGTAGAAATGCCATTCGAACCGAAACTTTCCTAAAGGTTTAAAATAACATTTTCAACTATTTTAAAGTGTACATTTAAGTTCGATGGTCTCGGCAGTTTTGTACAAAATTACGATTTTGCCCTGGGATAGTCTTTGTTTGAGTTTAATGATATAATTAAGCAAACCTAAGCAATATTAGGCTCTAATTAAAGGTTAATTAATTTCCATAATTAATCTAGAGCCAAAATCATTATTTAAAATTAATTGGAACCTAGAATTGTTTAAAGAAATTTAAAAACCCTTTTCTAAATTCTTTTCTTTCTTTAAAGAAAAAGTATCAATGAATAGTGTTTTCACTATTCATGGCCCCATTCAAGAAAAGTTGTCACACTCACATCACTAGTCATAAAAGTTTTTGACTCCACTAAACCTACATGATCACTTCTAACCTATGAGATTATAGCCTTAATTAGCTAACTAGTTTACTTAAAGTACCTACATAACAACCCTTAATCCTAAGTCTAATCCATAACACACCTAAACACACCTTTAAACCATGATTAGAGGAGATGATTTTGCCCGCATGGTTGCCCAAAAAATGGCTCCACTTTTCCCTCCACTTTGCATCACATGTTGTTTGCATGTGTGGCGCACAATTGGCCATGTCTCCAAGACAACTTCTCATTCATTCTCCTCCACATACTTCCCTTATTCTAGAAGACAACTACATGGCCTCTTCCTCTCCACTCATTCATGACTCAAGGCTCTATATATAGCTTGCCTTGGTGAACATTTTACTACTTTAGTTCATTTGTAAAGTTTAGATCTCTCCAAAGCTTTTCTTTTTCTCTCAAAAACTCTTGTGTTCTTCAAGTTCTTGAAGCTCTTCATCTTCTTCCATCTTCAAGATCATCACACCAAGTAGGGATTTTCTTTCATGTATTCTTTCTTTAAAAGTTCTTATTCTAAGTTTGATGTTCATAGTTTCTCTTGATTCTTTTTTAGAACTTCTTTTCTTTTCTTTGTTCTTTCTCATTTCGGCCATGAGCCTTGGAGTTCAAAGAAATGAGAGGTTGATGATGAGAGTTTCATGATGATGTTCATCACTTGAAACAAACTCTAGAGCTTGATCATTGTTCTTGAGTAAAAATGTTTCTAGTTCTTCCTTTCTTGAACTTTTGAGAGCTCTAACTTTGATGATGTTTCAAAAATGGTTCTAAGGACTCAATGATGAGGACTCATGTAACACCCCGATTTTTCTGTCCGAGGGAAATGACCAAAATGCCCCTGAGGTCATTTCCTGACCCGAACTCGAGGGTAACCAACTCGGTCATCCTCGAAGGGTCAACTCAATGTTTGAAGGGGATTGAATGGCCTTTGAATGCTTTCGGAAGCGAAAATTTCGTTTCATGATTTAGTCAAAATGACCAAAATACCCTATAAGCGTTTTTCTGGCGGGTAAAGGTGCCGTTTGAGCCCGGAACTTTCCCCAGAGGTTTAAAAACATGATTTCATGTGTCTAGAGGTATCTGTTCAAGTCCCGGTGGTCCCGGGCAGTTTTAGTGCAAAATTACGATTTTGCCCCTGGAATAGTGTTTTTAAGCTTAATGACGTAATTAAGCAAACCTAAGCAATATTAGGCTCTAAACGAAGATTAATTTATTTCCCTAATTAATCTAGAGTCAAAATAATTTATTAAAGTTAATTAGAACCTAAAATTGCTTAGATTAAACTTAAATCCCTTTTAGAACTCAAGATTCCTAGTCTTGGAATCATGAATAGTGTTTTCTCTCTCCAATTCCTTAAATCAAGGAAATGTGTCTAGAGTTGTTTAAACTCTAAATTGAGGATTTAACTCTCTAATGGTGCAAGACCACTCCTTAATTATGTCTAGACCACCTTAATTACCCATTTACCTTACCTAAACACCTTCTTACAAATTCCTAATCTTAAGCATAATCAAAGATACACCTAAACACAACTCTAAACCACAATTAAAATGCAAACTAATCCTCCCCATGGGCTGATGCATTTTTGGCCACATGCTCCCCATTTGACACATATTAAATTGTTTTCTCACTCAAAGAGCCATGCTTGAGCCATACCTTGAGCCATACCTCACCATGCTTTGAACCATACCTCACCATACCTCAAGAACACATTATCTCACCTCATGGAACTCATGGAGAGCCTCCAATCTGCACCCTCATGGCCGAAACCTTCTCCTCCATGAGCTCCCTCCATTTGTTTCATTTCTCTATAAATAGAATGCCTTGAGGAGCTTGCACCACTTTTAGATCATTTGCTAAGTTTAGGAAACACTCAAAGCTTTTCTTTTTCTCTCAAAGTCTTTGTGTTCTTCAAGTTCTTGGAGTTCTTCAAGTTCTTCATCATCTTCATCTTCTTCTTCCATCTTCAAGTTCATCACACCAAGTAGGGATTTTCTTTCATGTGTTCTTTCTTTAAAGTTCTTGTTCTAAGCTTAAAGTTCATAGTTTCTCTTGATTCTTTTTAGAACTTCTTTTTCTTTCCTTTACCTTTTCATTTTCGGCCATGGGCCTTGGAGAACAAAGGGATGAGAGCTTGATGATGAGAGTTTCATGATGATGTTCATCACTTGAAACAAACTCTAGAGCTTGATTTTTGTTCTTGAGCAAAAGTGTTTCTAGATTTTTCCTTTCTTGAACTTTTGAGAACCTTAACTTTGATGTTGTTTCAAAATGGTTCTAATGACTCAATGATGAGGTCTCATGATGTTGGAGTTTGTATATCACCAAGATCATGGATTCTAGAGTTTCAAACATTTCTTTTCTTTCCTTGAAGTTTCGGCCATTACCTTTTCCTTTTCATGCTAGATGTTTGATTTTCCAAATATGTTATGTTGAGTTCTAAGAACTCTAGACTTTTACTTTGTCTTGGTTTGATGAGTTTGGGTTGAGGTTTAAGTTCCTTTAAAGTCTTGTTAAGAGCTCTAGAAAGATAAAATGAACTTGCATAATTTATTTTATGCTTGCATTCATATTTACATTCTTGCTATGCATCTTTATTTACAAGCTATCACCTAAGAACATAAAGATTAAAATGGAACTTGTATCATCACTTAACTTAATTCTCAAAGCCTTTCTATTTCGGCCTTAAAGTCGATTGTTGTTGGGCCTAGAGCACTAAAATAAAGAATTGAACTTGCATTATCACCTAATTAATTTCTCGAATGCCTATCTATTTCGGCCTTAAAGTCGATTGTTGTTGGGCCAAGAGCACTAAAATAAAGAATTGAATCTTGCATCTTTACTTTCAAGCTTGCACGTTTAAGATTATGCTTCATATTTACTTTCGAGTTTACACGTTTAAATTATGCCTTGCATATTTAATTTCAAGTCATCACTTTACCTTGAAAGCAAGATTAAAAATGAAGAGCATGAGCACGTTTAGTTTATGTCGTAACTTAAGAACCTAGAGCTCAAAGACTTGCCCATTTCATTCCAAGTTAAAGTTCAATGCAAACCACACTTTGAATGTATGTTTTTCGCCCAAGTAGTGATGATGGACTTGCAATGAGTTTTCATCTAGCTACTAGGACCAATAGCCTATGTTTTGAGTTTTCCTTAAAGTTTTACAATTCTTTATAAGGTTATGTCATTATAAGTTGTGATTCCAATCTCTTTTAGGGGATGGAATATGTTTTGGTCGGTGACCTAAGGCTTCACTTAGCCTCTTGATGAATTAAAATGTTTTGCAAAGAGTTTTAGAAATTCTAAATTGATTCCAAGAGAAACTAGTTAACTTACGCACCTAGAAATGTCAATTTAATTCTCTTATTGAGGCAAGATGTTTTCGGTTCTGATGTGATGAATGTGATGCTGTATGATGATGTTTTAATGCGTTGGAATGTGTGAAAATATCATGTGATGATGTAGAAGCGAACCTATGCATGATAGGTAAGAAACTAGCTAACTAGAAATACCGTAAAGCTAGAATTTAACATAGTTTCGACCCATTTGTTTATGGAACTAATCCAAACTGTTTTAATGGGGACATAATCAGATTTAGAATGATTAGACATGAAAAACTTGGTATCATTTGAGTTAGAATCGAATTCTAGCACCTCTGGGAAACTAGTAACTAGAAAACCGTAAAAATGCAAATGTAGAACTCTTAGAACATTTAATTTTCTGGAATCTGTCCAGCACCCTTACAACATGATAAACATGATTAATAATTAGTCCTTAAACATAGGAATGTCTCATAATTGATTTAGATTTAATGTATAGCGCCTCAAAGTAAGGCGGAACCGAGAAAGGGTCTAAAGCGTAAGTTCTAGAACCCCGTAAAAACAAGTTAGAGATTACTGTCCTATGCTATTCAGATTTAAGTATGAACATGAGAATGAAGAATGATGTTTAATATGAGCCTTAGGGGCATAAAATATGAGCGACGGATATTAGAGAGCTATATCTCAAGATTAAGACCCGTAAGGGTCAAAGCATAAGCTACCGTGAGGGTAAGCGTTTGAATGATGTATGATGATGCATGAAGTATGCTAATGATGATGATGTTATTCATATGAGGAATTTATGAGGTTATATGTTTATGTGGCATAAAGCAAATTTGGAAGGAAATTCGGTGTAATGACCGTTTTGGCCGCCGAATTTCCGACAAATTTGGAAGGAAACTCGGTGTAATGACCGTTTTGGCCGCCGAATTTATGGCAAATTTGGGGACTTAAAGAGATTTTGAAAATTAAGGTACTAAGATGGGTTCTAGGATGACGCCGCTTCGGCCGAGCACCTCCATAGAACTCATGTGACATCGGTACCATTTTATACTCTTAGGTGACACCGGTTCGGCCGAGCACCCCTAAGAGATTTGCCCCCTAACCCGTACTCAGATAGTCGGGATTTATGATACGCTTATCGTTAAGTGGTAAGTAAGAACTAGTGACGACTAGTTAAGGTATGAGCTCATAACCTAGATGTATGACACGTTCTGGGTGACACCGGTTCGGCCGAGCACCCCCAGTTCGATTGTCTTTTAGGGTGGCCCATGAGGAAGAAAAGTTCATGATTATGATTATGTCACTAAGTTTTGTCCCATATGAATGTTACTATTGCCACTTTATGCCACCAATGATGATGATGCTTGATGTTATGTTTTATGTATGTGCATTAGGTAGTGCCATGCATACATTTTCCATTATGTTGCACTCATGACATTAAGATCATCCTAAAATGAACGGACCTTGGCTAAAGTATATTCTAAAGTTTAAAATGAACTAAATGCATGTTCGGTCATTTCGTATAATTAAACCCAAGGTTCCCGAGGGCGTAGATGATGACACCTAGGTAGTAGGAGGCCCTACTGAGATTCTTTAGCAAGATTCTCACTCCTCTACCTCTTTCTTTCCGTCACGTCTTGAGATGGCGGCGCTCGTGGTGTTCGTGGACACGCCCGAGCATGGGAGGTGCGCCATGACCCGGACCACGGTCATTCCATTTTGTGGAGTCGATGCACGCAGTTAGAGTATTCATGTTCATGGAGTCGACCCTTCACTCCCCTGTACATTCCCATCGTTTCTCCCCGTCTCACCTTTTGGTGATGACCTAGTGTTCGAGCGCCAAGACGTCCCCGAGAGGAGAGGCTACGCCGTACTCCACCTTCCGCATCCGCCGTTCGAGACTACCGGGTATGTGCCCTGCTGCCCATCGTCCTTCTCGAGATGGATCCTTCCGAAGACTCGGCCACCCAGGATACCCTCCGAGGGGTCTTCCCCCTCCATACCTATGGACTTTGGAGAGGATAGCGAGCCCACCGTGACTCGGCCGAGGCGTGCCGGCGGCCAGGAGATGCGGCCATACCCTGGGAGTCATATTCGATCCCCACTCCGCCTTTCACGCCCGAGGAGCTCGCTCGGTTTCCGGATATACGCCTCGATTACGAGATGGTCGCCCGATGGGAGGTCGAGGATGGCCCGAGTTAGAGCACACACCACATAGATAGGGATAAACTTTCTTTTGTTTAGAGGTTATCCTATTAGATGCACTCGGGTAGGGAGTAGATTATGTTTACGTTTTATGTTGTATTTCTTTTCATGTATTTCCCTTGTCTTGAATTAAGTCCCACACTTATAAGTGGGCAAGTTATATATATATGAGCTTACATTCAGTGATGTTCATGATGTGCCTTATGTTGTGATGATTGTGAGGCGATTGTTTTACTTTGCATGGTTTACCGCTTATCGCATCACGGCTCTCACTTTTATTTCAAAAAAAAAAAATTTCTCGTATTTTCCGCTAAGTAATTCAAAGTTAAATGAGAACTATGAAGTAATGGACTAATGATTAACCTAAATATGTTCTAGAGTATTGGGTTAAAAATTAGGATGTTACATTATGGTATCGAAGCGATTCGATTCTCATGGAGCCCGAGGATTGGGTGACTATGCTTTCTAAAGCGTGAGTACGATAGCTATGTCATGCGTAGAGCTTAACTAGAGATAAGCTATAGGGTAGGAGTTCATGACCCTTGTCTACTTGCGCCATGGTAACTAGCTCATTTTACATGGAATATTGAGCCTGATCACCTCGGTGTTTATTGTCTCATGTGTTTAGGGACCAATGGCACCAAGGAGACAACCTAGGACCCGACCGAGGGAGACCAAAGCGATGCCATCTTCTGCTTTGTTCGTGACATGGCTAGAGCCATGGAGCGAATGTTCGAAGGATGAACCAACAAGGGGACACCGGACGTGCTCCCTCTTCTTTGAAATGGTCGAGCAAGCGAGGTTTGGTGAGTTTCGCAAGGCGAACCCACCAACCTTCCGAGGAGCCATGGACCCGACAAAGCTGATGAGTGGATCAAAAACATGGAGAAGATCTACTCGTGGTGGCTTGCTCGGAGGAGCAAAAGGTCACCTTCATTTGCTTATATGATGGAGTCGGATGCCGAAGTTACGGTGGTGGCACCGAGAAAGCGCTAGAAGCTTCGCATCGCTGCCAACTGGGAGCTATTCAAGACCTACTTCTATGAGAAGTACTTCCCGGAGTCCGTGAGGAACGCGAAAGATATTGAGTTCATGCAACTGACTCAAGGAGGGTCTACTGTCGCCCAGTACACGGCGAAATTCGAGGAGCTGATCAAGTTCTCTAGGGTGTTTCAAGGGAACCCCGACGAGGTGTGGAAGTGCGTCAAGTACGAGGCCGGACTAACGGCAGAGCTCAATTATGCTGTGGCGCACATGGAGATTAGGGACTTTCCAACCCTAGTCAACAAGTGCCGGATCATGGAAGAGGGACAGAAGAAAATCAATGCTGCAAGGGCAGCACGGAACAAGGGGCTAGCGCCTCAAGCCCCAAAATTCAAGCCCCAATATCCAAACCAATCCCGAAACCATTACAACCCCTACCACACCAACCAATTCAAGCCACATCAACAACATCAAAGAACCCCCTTCCACCAACAACCCAAGCAATCATACCGACCACAATTCCAGAACAACAACAACAACAACAACCACAACAACAACCGACAAGGAGGGTCGGGCGCCCCCCGAAACAACCAAGGAGGGTCAAGTGGGACTAAGAACAGGACGCCTCAAGGAACCCCCGCCCAAGCTATCCCAGCCGTGCTATGTCCCAAGTGCGGGAAGGATCATGGCAACCGTCCTCGCTTAGCGGGCGAATATCCGCTTCCGATGCGGAAAGCCTGGCCACTACGCCAAAGAATCGCACTAATGGGAGGCCAAGCAAGCGAATTCCCGGCCGCAACACCATGGGAGGGTCTTCACCCTCAATGTAGACGAAGCGGACACATCCAACGGTCTCATAGAAGGTAAGTGCGAAATAGATGGTAGAACCTTAACTGTGCTATATGACTACGGTGCAACACATTCTTTTATTTCATATGCTAGTGTCGAGACTCTAAATTTGAAAACTTCCAAACTTCCTTTTGATCTTATTGTCTCTACCCCCACAAATCATCCTGTGAATACTTGTTATTGTTGCCTAAATTGTCACCTCACCACAGAAAAAAGATCATATGTTGTGGATTTAATTTGTTTACCCATGAAAGGTATAGGAGTAGTCCTTGGCATGGATTGGCTTCACGCCAACCGTGTATTGTTAGACTGTGACACCAAAGCAGATCGTCTTTCCTTCTCCCCTAGTGAAATAAGTCAACCTTTGAAACTCTATCTCAATGCCGTGGAGGTCCACTTTGTAGTGGGGGAAAAAGACTAAGGGATATGTTCTCCTAGCCGCTAGCGAGGTACACTTTGAGCAGAATTTAGAGAATATACCTATAGTGAGAAACTATCCCGAGGTGTTTCCTAAGATATACCCGAGTTCCTCCCGAGCGAGAAGTGGAGTTCTCCATTGAGTTGGTTCCTGAGCGGGACCAATCTCCATTGCCCCCTATAGAATGTCACCCCTAGAACTAGCCGAGCTTAAAACCCAACTTGAGGAACTTTTAGAGAAAAGCTTCATAAGACCTAGTGCTTCACCATGGGGAGCCCCGGTCTTGTTTGTGAAAAGAAGGGCGGGAGTATGAGGTTGTGCATAGATTATAGGCAATTA
The DNA here is from genome assembly GCA_031216125.1 of Dalbergia cochinchinensis. Classification (NCBI taxonomy): domain Eukaryota; kingdom Viridiplantae; phylum Streptophyta; class Magnoliopsida; order Fabales; family Fabaceae; genus Dalbergia; species Dalbergia cochinchinensis. The sequence continues at coordinate 32,339,574 of CM062371.1, forward strand.
AATCGTGTGACAGTGAAAAACAAATACCCTTTGCCTAGGATTGATGATCTCATGGACCAATTGAGAGGAGCGGTAGTGTTTTCCAAGATCGACCTAAAGGTGGGGATACCACCAAATTAGAGTGAGAGATCAAGATATACCAAAGACCGCCTTTAGAACTTCGGTATGGACACTTTGAGTTCGCGGTGATGTCTTTGGGTTGACAAATGCTCTGCAGTTGTTTATGGATTACATGAATAGGATCTTTAGACCCTATTTAGATCAATTAAGTGGTCGCTTTTATAGATGATATACTCATCTTTTCGAAGACCCACGAGGAGCATGGCGTCATTTAAGGATAGTTTTGGAGATTTTGAAGGAGAAAAAGCTATATGCAAAACTCTCTAAGTGTGAATTTTGGTTGAGGAGGTCAAGTTTTTAGGGCACGTTGTGTCAAAAGGAGGTATAGCCGTTGATCCTAGTAAGGTAAAAGCCGTAATGGATTGGGATAGACCAACCACCGTAATGTAAATACTGAGCTTTTGGGTTTAGCAGGCTACTACCGTAGGTTTATCAAAGGATTTTCCCAGTTAGCCCTACCCTTGACCAAGCTCACTAGGAAGAATGCCCCGCTTGAGTGGAGCCCGAATGTGAGAAGAGTTTCCAAGAGCTTAAGGAAAGGTTAACCACGACCTCAGCCTTACTCTTACCTAGCCCCAATGTACCCTTCGAGCTATATTGTGATGCTTCGGGCAAAGGACTAGGGTGTGTGTTGATGCAAAATAGGCAAGTGGTAGCCTATGCATCCCGACAACTCAAGCCTCACGAGGCTAACTACCCCACCCATGACCTAGAGTTAGGCTAGTAGTGTTTGCCTTAAAGATGTGGAGACACCATTTGTATGGTGTAAGGTTTGAGGTTTTCTCCGATCATAAGAGTCTCAAGTACCTCTTTGATCAAAAGGAGCTAAATATGAGGCAAAGAAGGTGGATGGAATTCCTCAAGGACTACGATTTCGGTTTTAAGTTACCACCGGCAAGGCTAATGTAGTCGCCGATGCCTTGAGCCGAAAGTCGTTACACCTGTCCCACATGATGATCAAAGAAGTTGAGTTGATAGAGAAGTTTAGGGATATGAATCTAGGGATGTCGGCGACCGATAAAGGAATAAAAATGTGCTATCTTAGTGTGACAAGTGGATTTAAGCAGAGAATCATGTTAGCACAACGAGAGAATGAGGAGTTCGAAGAGATCATAGATGCTGTTAAGGCGGGAAAGTTAAAAGGTTTGAAAGAGGTGAGGATTGGATATGGAGATTTGAGGGAAGGATCTGCGTACCCCAAGATGGTGACCTCCGAGAGAAGATCTTGGAGGAGGCTCACAAAGGCTATTTCACCATTCATCCCGGTGTTACCAAGATGTACCAAGATTTGAAGAAGATGTTTTGGTGGCCCGGAATGAAAAAGGATGTAGTCGCTGGGTTAGTAAGTGCTTGGTATGTCGAAAGTGAAAATCGAGCACCAAAAACCTTCAGGTTTGTTGCAACCCCTGTCAATCCCCGAATGGAAGTGGGAATGCATATCTATGGATTTCGTGACAAGATTGCCTAAGACGCAAGCTGGCCATGATGCTATATGGGTGATAGTGGATCGACTAACCAAGTCGGCACACTTTCTACCTATTAGAGTAACGTACTCTTTAGATAAATTGGCTGACTTATACATCCAAGAGATCGTAAGATTGCATGGAGTACCGTCGACGATAATCTCGGATAGAGATCCGCGGTTTACGTCGCGTTTTTGGGGAGCCTTCCAAAAGGCGTTTGGTTGAGCTATGCTTGAGCAATCGCTTACCACCCACAAACAGATGGACAATCTGAAAGGACGATCCAAACCCTAGAGGATATGCTAAGAGCCTGTGTGTTAGACCAAAGGGGAAGTTGGGATAGGTACTTGCCTTTGATCGAGTTTGCGTATAACAATAGTTATCACGCAAGCATCGGTATGGCACCGCATTTGAGGCATTGTATGGAAGGAAGTGCCAATCACCTTTGTGTTGGTACGAGCTGGGAGCAAAGTGTATTAGGACCCGATGTAGTGAGGGAAACAACGGAACAAATCAAGAGGATCGGATAGGATGCTCACTGCTCAAAGTAGACAAAAGAGCTATGCGGACAAGCGGCGCAAGCCCTTGGAGTTCGAGGAGGGAGAACATGTGTTCCTTAGGATTACCCCCACTACGGGCATAGGGAGGCCATGAAAGTCAAAAAGTTGAGCCCCGATTCCTTGGTCCCTTCCAAATTCTTCAAAGGATAGGAACAGTTTGCCTACAAAATAGCCTTACCCCTAATCTTTCTAATCTTCATGACGTCTTTCACGTCTCTCGGCTAAGGAAGTATGAGTCCGACCCTAGCCACGCTTTAGAGCCGAGCATGTTCAGTTAAGGGACGACCTAACTTTCAATCTTCCCCTACGAGAATCGTGGACCGTGAGTCAAGCGGTGAGGAACAAGTCCATTCCATTGGTAAAGGTAGCATGGGGACGCGACAAATCCAAGAGTTTACATGGGAGCTAGAGTCGAAATGCAAGACAAGTATCCCGAGCTTTTCTAAGGTAACGAATTTCGAGGGCTTAAATTCTTTTAAGGAGGGGAGTAATGTAACACCCCGATTTTTCTCGTCAGGAAATGACCAAAATGCCCTCGAGGTCATTTCACGACCCGAACTCGAGGGTAACCAACTCGGTCATCCTCGAAGGGTCAACTCAATGTTTGAAGGGGATTGAATGGCCTTTGAATGCTTCCGGAAGCGAAAATTTCGCTTTCCGCAGTTTCGGGTCAAAATGACCAAAATACCCCTATAGCGTTTTTACGCGGGTAAAGCTGCCGTTTGAGCCGGAACTTTCCCCAGAGAGGTTTAAAAACATGATTTCATGTGTCTAGAGGTAACTGTTCAAGTACGGGTGGTCCGGGGCAGTTTCAGTGCAAAATTACGCTTTTGCACCTGGAATAGTGTTTTTAAGCTTAATGACGTAATTAAGCAAACCTAAGCAATATTAGGCTCTAAACGAAGATTAATTTATTTCCCTAATTAATCTAGAGTCAAAATAATTTATTAAAGTTAATTAGAACCTAAAATTGCTTAGATTAAACTTAAATCCCTTTTTAGAACTCAAGATTCATAGTCTTGGAATCATGAATAGTGTTTTCTCTCTCCAATTCCTTAAATCAAGGAAATGTGTCTAGAGTTGTTTAAACTCTAAATTGAGGATTTAACTCTCTAATGGTGCAAGACCACTCCTTAATTATGTCTAGACCACCTTAATTACCCATTTACCTTACCTAAACACCTTCTTACAAATTCCTAATCTTAAGCATAATCAAAGATACACCTAAACACAACTCTAAACCACAATTAAAATGCAAACTAATCCTCCCCATGGGCTGATGCATTTTCGGCCACATGCTCCCCATTTGACACATATTAAATTGTTTTCTCACTCAAAGAGCCATGCTTGAGCCATACCTTGAGCCATACCTCACCATGCTTTGAACCATACCTCACCATACCTCAAGAACACATTATCTCACCTCATGGAACTCATGGAGAGCCTCCAATCTGCACCCTCATGGCCGAAACCTTCTCCTCCATGAGCTCCCTCCATTTGTTTCATTTCTCTATAAATAGAATGCCTTGAGGAGCTTGCACCACTTTTAGATCATTTGCTAAGTTTAGGAAACACTCAAAGCTTTTCTTTTTCTCTCAAAGTCTTTGTGTTCTTCAAGTTCTTAGAGTTCTTCAAGTTCTTCATCATCTTCATCTTCTTCTTCCATCTTCAAGTTCATCACACCAAGTAGGGATTTTCTTTCATGTGTTCTTTCTTTAAAGTTCTTGTTCTAAGCTTAAAGTTCATAGTTTCTCTTGATTCTTTTTAGAACTTCTTTTTCTTCCCTTTACCTTTTCATTTTCGGCCATGGGCCTTGGAGAACAAAGGGATGAGAGCTTGATGATGAGAGTTTCATGATGATGTTCATCACTTGAAACAAACTCTAGAGCTTGATTTTTGTTCTTGAGCAAAAGTGTTTCTAGATTTTTCCTTTCTTGAACTTTTGAGAACCTTAACTTTGATGTTGTTTCAAAATGGTTCTAATGACTCAATGATGAGGTCTCATGATGTTGGAGTTTGTATATCACCAAGATCATGGATTCTAGAGTTTCAAACATTTCTTTTCTTTCCTTGAAGTTTCGCCATTACCTTTTCCTTTTCATGCTAGATGTTTGATTTTCCAAATATGTTATCTTGACTTCTAAGAACTCTTGACTTGTACTTTGTCTTGGTTTTGATGAGTTTGGGTTGAGGTTTAAGTTCCTTTAAAGTCTTGTTAAGAGCTCTAGAAAGATAAAATGAACTTGCATAATTTATTTTATGCTTGCATTCATATTTACATTCTTGCTATGCATCTTTATTTACAAGCTATCACCTAAGAACATAAAGATTAAAATGGAACTTGTATCATCACTTAACTTAATTCTCAAAGCCTTTCTATTTCGGCCTTAAAGTCGATTGTTGTTGGGCCTAGAGCACTAAAATAAAGAATTGAACTTGCATTATCACCTAATTAATTTCTCGAATGCCTATCTATTTCGGCCTTAAAGTCGATTGTTGTTGGGCCAAGAGCACTAAAATAAAGAATTGAATCTTGCATCTTTACTTTCAAGCTTGCACGTTTAAGATTATGCTTCGCATATTTACTTTCGAGTTTACACGTTTAAATTATGCCTTGCATATTTAATTTCAAGCCATCACTTTACCTTGAAAGCAAGATTAAAAATGAAGAGCATGAGCACGTTTAGTTTATGTCGTAACTTAAGAACCTAGAGCTCAAAGACTTGCCCATTTCATTCCAAGTTAAAGTTCAATGCAAACCACACTTTGAATGTATGTTTTTCGGCCAAGTAGTGATGATGGACTTGCAATGAGTTTTCATCTAGCTACTAGGACCAATAGCCTATGTTTTGAGTTTTCCTTAAAGTTTTACAATTCTTTATAAGGTTATGTCATTATAAGTTGTGATTCCAATCTCTTTTAGGGGATGGAATATGTTTTGGTCGGTGACCTAAGGCTTCACTTAGCCTCTTGATGAATTAAAATGTTTTGCAAAGAGTTTTAGAAATTCTAAATTGATTCCAAGAGAAACTAGTTAACTTACGCACCTAGAAATGTCAATTTAATTCTCTTATTGAGGCAAGATGTTTTCGGTTCTGATGTGATGAATGTGATGCTGTATGATGATGTTTTAATGCGTTGGAATGTGTGAAAATATCATGTGATGATGTAGAAGCGAACCTATGCATGATAGGTAAGAAACTAGCTAACTAGAAATACCGTAAAGCTAGAATTTAACATAGTTTCGACCCATTTGTTTATGGAACTAATCCAAACTGTTTTAATGGGGACATAATCAGATTTAGAATGATTAGACATGAAAAACTTGGTATCATTTGAGTTAGAATCGAATTCTAGCACCTACGGCGAAACTAGTAACTAGAAAACCGTAAAAATGCAAATGTAGAACTCTTAGAACATTTAATTTTCTGGAATCTGTCCAGCACCCTTACAACATGATAAACATGATTAATAATTAGTCCTTAAACATAGGAATGTCTCATAATTGATTTAGATTTAATGTATAGCGCCTCAAAGTGAAGACGAACCGAGAAAGGGTCTAAAACGTAAGTTCTAGAACCCCGTAAAAACAAGTTAGAGATTCTGTCCTATGCTATTCAGATTTAAGTATGAACATGAGAATGAAGAATGATGTTTAATATGAGCCTTAGGGGCATAAAATATGAGCGACGGATATTAGAGAGCTATATCTCAAGATTAAGACCCGTAAGGGTCAAAGCATAAGCTACCGTGAGGGTAAGCGTTTGAATGATGTATGATGATGCATGAAGTATGCTAATGATGATGATGTTATTCATATGAGGAATTTATGAGGTTATATGTTTATGTGGCATAAAGCAAATTTGGAAGGAAATTCGATTGTAATGACCGCTTTGGCGCCAATTTCCGACAAATTTGGAAGGAAACTTCAGGTGTAATGACCGTTTGGCCGAATTTCTGGCAAATTTGGGGACTTAAAGAGATTTTGAAAATTAAGGTACTAAGATGGGTTCTAGGATGACACCGGTTCGGCCGAGCACCTCCATAGAACTCATGTGACATCAGTACCATTTTATACTCTTAGGTGACACCGGTTCGGCCGAGCACCCCTAAGAGATTTGCCCCCTAACCCGTACTGCTCGGATAGTCGGATTTATGATACGCTTATCGTTAAGTGGTAAGTAAGAACTAGTGACGACTAGTTAAGGTATGAGCTCATAACCTAGATGTATGACCACGCTCGGGTGACCCCGGTTCGGCCGTGCACCCCCAGTTCGATTGTCTTTTAGGGTGGCCCATGAGGAAGAAAAGTTCATGATTATGATTATGTCACTAAGTTTTGTCCCATATGAATGTTACTATTGCCACTTTATGCCACCAATGATGATGATGCTTGATGTTATGTTTTATGTATGTGCATTAGGTAGTGCCATGCATACATTTTCCATTATGTTGCACTCATGACATTAAGATCATCCTAAAATGAACGGACCTTGGCTAAAGTATATTTTGAAGTTTAAAATGAACTAAATGCATGTTCGGTCATTTCGTATAATTAAACCCAAGGTTCCCGAGGACGAGATGATGACACCTCGGTAGTAGGAGGCCCTACTGAGATTCTTTAGTACGATTCTCACCCGCTGTACCTCTTTCTTTCCGTCACGCCTTCAGATGGCGACGTTCGTGGTGTTCGTGGACACGCCGACATGGGAGGTGCGCCATGACCCGGACCACGGGTCATTCCATTTTGTGGGTCGATCCACGCTAGAGTACTCATGTTCATGGGACGACCCTTCCCTCCCTCTGTACATTCCCATCGTTTCTCCCCCGTCTCACCTTTTGGTGATGACCTAGTGTTCGAGCGCCAAGACGTCCCTCGAGAGGAGAGGCTACGCCCGTACTCCACCTTCCGCATCCGCCGCTCGAGACTACCCCGGTATGTGCCCTGCTGCCCATCGCCCTTCTCGGAGATGGATCCTTCCAAGACTCGGCCACCCAGATACCCTCCGAGGGGTCTTCCTCCATACCTATGGACTTTGGAGAGGATAGCGAGCCCACCGTGACTCAGCCGAGGCGCACGACGACCGGAGATGCGGCCATACCTGGGAGTCATATTCGATCCCCACTCCGCCTTTTCACGCCCGAGGAGCTCGCTCGCTTTCGGGATATCCGCCTCGATTACGAGATGGTCGCCAAATGAGGAGGTCGAGGATGGCCCGAGTTAGAGCACACACCACATAGATAGGGATAAACTTTCTTTTGTTTAGAGGTTATCCTATTAGATGCACTCGGGTAGGGGAGTAGATTATGTTTACGTTTTATGTTGTATTTCTTTTCATGTATTTCCCTTGTACTGAATTAAGTCCCACACTTATAAGTGGGCAAGTTATATATATATGAGCTTACATTCAGTGATGTTCATGATGTGCCTTATGTTGTGATGATTGTGAGACGATTGTTTTACTTTGCATGGTTTACCGCTTATCGCATCACGCGGCTCTCACTTTTATTTCAAAAAAAAAAATTTCTCGTATTTTCCGCTAAGTAATTCAAAGTTAAATGAGAACTATGAAGTAACAGACTAATGATTAACCTAAATATGTTCTAGAGTATTGGGTTAAAAATTAGGATGTTACAACTCATGATGTTGGTGTTAATATATCATCAAGATCATGGACTCTAGAGTTATAAAATGTTCCTTTTTCCTTCTTGAAATTTCGGCCTTTTTCCTTGTTTTTCCAAGTTTTATGTTTTGGTTTTCTAAAAATATTATGTTGAGTTCTAAGAACTCTTAGCTTTACCTTACCTTGGTTGGATGAGTTTGGGTTAAGCATTGAGTTCCTCTAAAGTCTTGTTAAGAGCTCTAGAAAGATAAAATGAACTTGCATAATTTATTTTATGCTTGCACTCATATTTACATTCTTGCTATGCATCTTTACTTTTCAAGTCAGCTACCTAAGAACATAAAGATTAAAATGGAACTTGCATCATCACTTAATTTAATTCTCAAAGCCTTTCTATTTCGGCCTTAAAGTCGATTGTTCTTTGAGCCTAGAGCACTAAAATAAAGAACTGAACTTCCATTATCACTTAATTAATTTCTCGAATGCCTTTCTATTTCGGCCTTAAAGTCGATTGTTGCTGGGCCAAGAGCACTAAAATAAAGAATTGAACCTTGCATGTTTACCTTCAAGCTTGCACGTTTAAGTTTATGTCTTGCATATTTATTTTCAAGCTTGCACGTTTAAGTTTATGCCTTGCATATTTACCTTTCAAGTCTTGCATATTTATGTTAAGTCATCACTTTATTTTGTAAGCAAGATTAAAAATGAAAAGCATAGCACGTTTACTTTATGTCATAACTTAAGGACCTAGAGCTCAAAGACTTGCCCATTTTATCTCAAGTTAAAGTCTACTATGGAAGCATTCTTTGAATGCATAATCTCGGCCATGTAGTGATGATGAGATTGGAGTGAGTTTCATCTAGTTACAAGGGCCAACAACCTAGGTTCTAGGATTTTCTTTAAGCTTGATGAGTTTTATAAAGTCATGACCAACAAAATTCATGATGTTAATCCTCTTCTAAAGGATAATTTAATTGGTTGCTGACCTAAGGTTATTTTTTAGCCTCTTGATGAAGTAAAATGGTTTGCAAAGAGTTTTAGAAGTCCTAAAATGATTCCAAGAGAAACTAGCAATTTAGATGCTTTAGAAACATCAATTTATACATCTTTTTGGGGCTTGATATTTCGGTTCTTTCATGATGAGATTGCTACTGAATGATGATGTTTTGATGTGTTAGAATGTGTGAAAATTACTTATGATGAGGTAGGAACCTTTCTATGTATGTTAGGAAAGAAACTAGCTTTATAGAAATACCGTAAAGTTAGAATTTAACATAGTTTCAACCCATTTCTTTATGGATTCTGCCCAAACTGTTTTAATGGGAACATAATCAGATTAGGATTGTTTAGGCATGAAAAACTTGGTGACATTTGGATTAGAATTGAATTTTTAGCGCCTACAGAGAAACTAGTAACTAGAAAACCGTAAAAAAACGTAATTCTAGAACTCTTAGAACATTGAATTTTCTGATTCTGTACAGCACCCTTATAATGGAGTAAATATGATTTATAATTAGTTCAATGGCTTAGGAATACCTCACAATTGGTTTAGATTTAATTTATAGCGCCTTAGGTGAAGACGGAACCAAAAAAAGGGTCTAAGACGTAGCTTCTAGAACCCCGTAATCCCAAGATGTAATTTTGCCCTTAAGAAAGATGCTGTCCAGATTCATCATTGAACATAAACATTAGTAAAAATCATTAGTTGTGAACCTATAGGTGCATAAAAGGTTAATAGAGAATGTCAGAATAATTATACCTCAAGTTTAAGGCTCGTAAGGGTCAAAGCATAAGACACCATAGGCGTAAGGGCATAATAAACTTTAGTGTTTTACGTGATCGCATGTTTTATTATGAGAATATCTTGGGCATATGATTTCTTATGAGGATATGCAATGTTAATTTATTGATGCTCACGTTATGATGCGTATGATGTTTTACAATGCCTATGATGCATATGATGATGATGCTTATGACACACATGATTATAAATGATTGTGTAAAGATATGAATGTGGCATAAAGAAAGTTTGGAAGAAATTCGTGTGTCTTCTTTGTTAGGCTGCCGAATTTCGATAAACTTGAGAACCTTGAAAGTTTTGAAAGTACATGAGTTTTTAATGTGACATAGCATCGTGGAAAACGCTGCTCGGGGACGGCGATACGTAACGCCCGTAAACAAATCCTTGAGGGACGGCAATACGTAACGCCCGAAGAGGACAATATTCACCGTGTACTTGATGCGGTGGGACGCGCTTTGTTATGATTATGATTATTATTATGATTACGCTTATCGGGATTGATAAGTAAGAACTAGTGACGACTAGTTAGGTATGAGCTCATAACCTAGAGATGTGACACGTCCTGGGTGACACCGGTTCGGCCGAGCACCCCAGATCGATTGTCTTTAGGGTGATCCCTATGTTACAAGACAATGCTTGGAATGTCACACAAGTTATAGAAAGATGTTTTACATGAGAAGTATATGCCACTTTATGCCACTTACGTGATATTGATTCTTCTATGATGATTAAATGATTTATGCTTGATGCATCTTCATGCATTCATGCTTTATTATGCTGCATCCGTAACATCAAGACTCATTCTAAAATAGGCGGACCTTGGCTAATTACGTTTAGTAACTTAAAAATGAATTTGATGCATGCTCACTCATTTTATACAATAAACCCAAGGTTCCTGAGGACGTAGATGATGACACCTAGATAGGAGGTTACCCTACTGAGATTCTTTAGCAAGATTCTCACTCCCTCTATCTCTTCTTTCCGTCACGTCTTCAGATGATGACGCTCGTGGATTTTGTGGATTCCCCGACGTGGGAAGTGCACCATGATTCGGAGCATGGGCTATACCTTTTTGAGGGCCGATGCATTGTTCGTGATTTCGCGTTTGATAGGCGACCCGACATCACCATACGGCGACGAGGATCAAGTTTTGAGCGTGCCCAATTCCAGATGTGCCTCGCCCTTGGATTGGATACGCCCTATCCTTTACGGGATCCTAGCAGTTGAGGCTCGCGGGTAGAAATAGTGCACACACCACATAGGAGAGGATAAACCTTCTCTTGTATAGAGGTTATCCGTTTTAGATGCACTTGGGTAGGGAGTTTTCTTCTCACTTTCTGTAGTAATTTCCTTTCTAATGTACCTTCTTTTCAGTTGTATTTGTTCTATGTTGTACCAAACTAAGTCCCGCTTCTTATAAGTGGGCATATCGTGTTATATATATATATATGCAGTTCGGTTTTCTTGATGATGTGCCATTATCTGCCTTATGTTGTGATGCTTATGAGATATTTGTTATATTTCTTTATGTGCTTCATCATTCACCGGGTTACGCGGCTCTCACTTTGCTTTTATTATTCAAAAAAAAAATTTACCCATATTTTCGCTAAGTAATTTTAAAGTAAAAAGGAGACTATGAAGTAATAGACTAATGATTAACCTAAATATGTTCTAGAGTATTGGGTTAAAAATTAGGATGTTACACCTCATACGGTGCCATACCGATACTTGCATGATAACTGTTGTTATATGCAAATTCAATCAGTGGCAGGTACTTATCCCAACTTCCCCTTTGATCTAAAACACATGCCCTTAACATATCCTCCAAGGTTTGGATAGTTCTTTCAGATTGACCATCTGTTTGGGGGTGATAGGCCGTGCTTAGACACAGCTTTGAACCAAACGCCTTTTGAAAGGCTCCCCAAAATCGTGACGTAAACCGCAAATCCCGGTCCGAGATTATCGTCGACGGCACCCCATGTAACCTCACTATCTTTTGAATATATAATTGTGCTAACCTATCCAAGGAATAAGTCACCTTAATAGGTAAAAAGTGGGCTGACTTTGTCAATCGATCCACGATTACCCATATGGTATCATGATTCATTTGGGTCCTCAGTAATCCAGTCACAAAATCCATGGAGATACTATCCCACTTCCACTCAGGGATCGACAGAGGTTGCAGCATTCCAGAGGGTTTTTGGTGTTCAATCTTCACCTTTTGACACACCAAGCACTTACTCACCCATGTGCACACATCTTTCTTCATTCCAGGCCACCAGAACATCTTCTTCAAATCTTGATACATCTTGGTGGCACCAGGATACAGGGTAAAATGGCTCTTATGGGCTTCCTCCAAAATATCTTTTCGGAGGTCACCACTAGCAGGTACACATATTCGACCTTTAAACCTCCATAAATCGTCCATTCCTTGGGTAAAACCTATCAACTTTCCTGCCTTCACTGCCCCTAAAGTCTCTTGAAACTCAGCATCACCCCCTTGAGCTTGAACAATCCTTTCTTTGAACTCACTTGTCACTCTAAGATGACAAGCTCTGATGCCCTTAGTAGTCAAAGTCATTCCTAGGTTTAAGTCCCTAAATTACTCAATCAATTCAACCTCCTTCACCATCAAACGGGATACTTGTAAGGACTTTCTACTCAAAGCATCAGCTACAACATTAGCTTTACCAGGATGTTAGTTCAATCCAAAATCATAATCTTTCAAGAACTCCATCCATCGCCTTTGCCTCATGTTTAGCTCTTTTTGATCAAAGAGATATTTCAAACTCTTGTGATCGGAAAACACCTCAAACTTAACTCCATATAAATGGTGTCTCCAAATCTTTAGAGCAAACACGACGGCAGCTAACTCAAGGTCATGGGTAGGATAGTTTGCCTCATGTGGCTTGAGTTGTCTTGATGCATAGGCCACCACTTGCCTATCTTGCATCAATACACAACCTAAACTCTTTTTCGAAGCATCACAATACACCTCAAAAGGCACATTGGGGTCGGGTAACACTAAAATAGGGGCCGAGGTTAGCTTGTGTTTTAACTCTTGAAAGCTCTTTTCACACTCCGGGGTCCATAAAAAAGGGGTGTTCTTCCTAGTCAGCTTGGTCAAAGGTAGGGAAATCTGGGAAAATCCCTTGATAAATCGACGGTAATAACCGGCTAAACCCAAAAAGCTCCTTACTTGATTCACTGTGGTTGGTCTTTCCCAGTTTACTACCGCTTCTACCTTACTAGGATCTACAGCAATTCCTTTCTTAGATACTACATGCCCTAAAAATTTCACCTTATCCAACCAAAACTCACACTTGGAAAACTTGGCATATAGTTTCTTTTCCTTTAAGACCTCCAGTACTATGGTTAGGTGGCATTCATACTCCTCATGGGTCTTAGAATATATGAGAATGTCATCTATAAAGACAACCACAAACCGATCCAAATAGGGTCGAAAGATCCTATTCATGTAATCCATAAAAACAGTTGGAGCATTGGTTAACCCAAAGGACATTACTGCAAACTCAAAATGGCCGTATCGAGTGCGAAAGGCCGTTTTAGGTATGTCTTCATCTCTCACTCTAATTTGATGGTAGCCTGACCTCAAATCTATCTTAGAAAACACTACCGCACCTTTCAGTTGGTCCATCAAATCATCGATCCTAGGCAGAGGATACTTAGTTTTTCACCGTTACTTTATTCAACTACCTATAATCTACATACATCCTCATACTCCCATCCTTTTTCTTTACAAACAACACAGGGGCTCCCCAAGGTGATGCACTAGGCCTAACAAACTTTTTCTCCAATAAATCTTCCAATTGAGTTTTTAACTCGGTCAATTCTAATGGGGACATCTTGTATGGGGCTATGGATATAGGTCCTGCACCCGGAAGCAACTCTATGGAAAACTCTATCTCTCTCTTGGGGGGAAACTCTGGTATCTCATCTGGAAATACTTCAGGATAATTTCCTACTATTGGTATCTCATCGATACTTTGCTCAAAGTCTACATCACTAGTGGCTAAGAAAATGTAACCTTTACTCTCACCCTTACCACAGTCCATTTCCACAGCAGTTATGTAAAGACTTATGGGTTTCTTAGGTTCAATAGGAACAGGAAGAAAAGTGATGGTTTTCTTATAACAGTTTAACAGTACACGGTTGGCCTCAAGCCAATCCATGCCAAGAATTACATCTAAACCTCGCATGGGTAAGCAAATAAGATCTAAAACAAAGGATCTATTATCTATAATAAAACTACAATCTAAACAACATTTACAAGTCCTAACGGGTTTTCCAGTCGGGGTAGAAACAATAAGGCCAAAAGGAAGCTCAGTCATAGGTAAATTAAGGCTTTTAACACATGAATGGGAGATAAAAGAATGAGAAGCGCCAGAATCATATAGTACAATTAAGTCTTTACCATGCATATTACCCTTACCTTCCACAAGATTTCGTGACTTCGTTGTTTCTTCAAAGATTAACAAAGAAATACCCTTCCCTGGTATTGCAGCTTGGGATTGGGGGTTGGCGGGTTCCTTTCCGTGCATTCTCGGGAGTAATGACCTGGTTTTCCACACCGATAGCACACGTTTATTCCGGCTCGACATGGCATGCTCCCATGATTCTTGCCGCACTTGGGACATTCCATGGATGGCGCAGGCCGTGGAGGTACTGCTAGACCTCTTTGTGGTGCTTTCCCTTTATTGTTGTTATTGTTGTTGTTGCGATTGTTACCGGGTTATTGTTGTAGCGGTTGTTATTATAGCGGTTGTTGTTGTTTGGCCTTCCTTGTTGAAAATTTCTTTGTGGCCCTTGTGGTCTTGATTGAGGGGGAAATAGAGGTCGATTCTGCCTCTTGAATTGCTGACTTTGAGGTGTCAACTTTTTGGTAATATTATCTGACTTTGGGGTGCTTAGTTTTCTCTGACCTTCTTCAATAATCCGACATTTGTTAACTAGGGTAGAGAAATCCCTAATCTCCAAATGTGCAACTGCCACATTAAGTTCCACCTTCAACCCTGACTCGTATTTAATGCATTTCCAGTACTCATCAGGATTTCCTTGGTACATTCTTGAGAACTTAATGAGTTCTTCAAATCTGGCGTTATCGGGCCACATTCATATTCCCCTGGACAAGTTGCATGAATTCAATGTCCTTGGCATTTCTAACTGACTCTGGAAAGTACTTTTCGTAAAAATGGACCTTGAATAGTTCCCAATCAATGTCCACGTCGGTCATCTCCAGGAGTCTTCGAACACCTGTCCACCAGAAACTGGCATCACCCTCAAGCATATGAGTAGCGAAGGTGACCTTTTGCTCCTCCGAGCATGGGACTACAGCAAAGACCTTCTCAATATTCCGAATCCATTCATCTGCAATATTTGGATTCAGGGTCCCCTTGAAAATTGGTGGGTTCGTCTTACGAAACTCCCCGAAACGGGCATGTTCAGGAATCTCATGTCCTAGATTCATATTGGCTTGACGATCCTGATCCATTCGTTCCATCATCATTCTCATGGTCCTTGTTACGTCGCGGAGTGCTTCGGCTGTCTCGTTGTCTTGATTATTTTGTGCTGCGCTCCTAGTCTGTTGTCGACGTGCCATTGGTCCCTAAACACACAAAACAGCAAAACTGAGGTGATCAGGCCCAATATTCCATGCAAAGTGAGCAAGTTACCATGGCACTTTCAACATACAGTAGTCATGTATTTCTAATCCTCAAGCTCATCCTAATGATAAGCATCTACACATGACGTCACTAACGTATTATGCTTTAGAAGCATAGCCAGTCCAATCCTCAGGCTCCAAGAGAATCGAACTGCTCTGATACCAAAATGTAACACCCTAGTAATTAACCAAATACACCTAGGTTGAATCTGATTAATGACTAGACTTTACTCCTTGCTTTGGTTCTTTCTTCATAATTTGAAAATACTTAGTGAAATTACGAGCCATTTTTTTTTTTAAAAAAAAACATAATTGAAAACATGAGCCGAGTACAACGTGAACGAGTAAGCGGAGTATAATAAGACGTTTAAGAATATATCACATCCTATCACTTTGGCTCCATCATATAACATCCATAAGCACATTATAACATATATTTACATACAATAACCTCACTCAAAGGGTGGGTTATGATCATACATCATTGTCTTATGCAAACCCATAAAAGAAAATATACATAAGGAAATACATGCCCCTAAACTAGATAACTCCATAAGCCGGGAAGGTTATCCTAAAACTAGGGTGCATGAACACACATAAATCTACTAAGAACCTTCTATGGCCACTGTCCTGGAAATGGGGGAATAAATCCGATCCACTAATGAGCTCCCTCGGGAGGGGACACACGAGATGCACCAGGCTGGGGTCGCATGGACGACCTTCTTGCTAACCTCGGCTGAACAACTGTTTCCTCACTACCCTCTCTTACACGTGTGGGAGTAGGAGCAGAGCTCTCAGAATATACATGAGTAGGAGTGTCCTCTGAAGGATCAGTTTCAGAATATCTCATCTCGGGAACATACTCTGGAAATCCATGGACAGCAGATGAAGCGGGATAAGAACGTAACATCCTTTCATCAAGTGAACGTGCATGTTCGAAAACCATTTCATCGCCACAGGGAGAAGTAGGAGAAAATCGATAACTAGGGACAGGATGTGCAAATGGATGACCTATGTAAATAAAAACACGAACTGCGCACCTCCCTTCAAAATGATACGAGCGATGCACCGGATCAGAGTGGAATTCCTAAGTAGGGGTATCAACGAACAGGACGTGTAACATCCTAATTTTTAACCCAATACTCTAGAACATACTTAGGTTAAACATTAGTTTGTTACTTCATAGATCTCATTTAAATTTGAATTACTTAGCGGAAAATACGGGTAATTTTTTTTTGAAATAAAAGTGAGAGCCGCGTGATGCGTTATAACTTGCAACGGACAAAACATACATCTCATAACGTCATAGCATAAAGCATAGAAGGGCACATCATGAGAGACACTGAATAACATTTCATATATAATTATAATTTGCCCACTTATAAGCGTGGGACTTGATTTGGTACATGGAAAATACAAGAAAGGAAATACAACATCAAACATAAACATAATCTACTCCCCTACCCGAGTGCATCTAATAGGATAACCTCTAAACAAAAGAAGGTTTATCCCCATCTAAGTGGTGTGTGCTCTAACCGGGTACTCCATCGGTCGATCGTCACCTCCTACTGACGTCCGTCTCGTGAACGAGGCAAGTATCCGGGAAACTGTGCGAGCTCCTCGGGCGTAAAGAGGCGGAACGGGGATCGAGAGTGACCCCCGCGATGTGGCCGCATCTCCAGTCGTCGTGCACGCCTCGGCTGAGTCACGGTGGGCTCGCTATCCTCTCCAAAGTCCATAGGTATGGAAGGGGAAGATCCCTCGGAAGGTGCCTGGGTTGCCGAATCCTCGGAAGGATCCATCTTCGAGAAGGACGATGGGCAACGGGGCACATACTCGGGGTAGTCTCGAACGGCGGATGCGGAAGGTGGAGTACGGCGTAGCCTCTCCTCTCGGGGACGTGCGCGCTCGAACACTAGGTCATCACCAAAAGGTGAGACGGGGGAGAAACGATGGGAATGTACAGGGGGAGTGAAGGGTCGACCCATGAACATGAATACTCTAACTGTGCATCGACCCACAAAATGGAATGACCCGTGGTCCGGGTCATGGTGCACCTCCCATGTCGGCGTGTCCACGAACACTACGAACGTCGCCATCTGAAGACGTGACGGAAAGAAAGAGATAGAGGGAGTGAGAATCTTGCTAAAGAATCTCAGTAGGGCCTCCTACTACCTAGGTGCCATCATCCACGTCCTCAGGAACCTTGGGTTTAATTATGCGAAAAGTCTGAACATGCATTTAGTTCATTTTAAACTTCAAAATATATGTTAGCCAAGGTCCATTCATTTTAAGATGATCTTAATGTCATGAATGCAACATAATAGAAAATGTATGCATGGCACTATCTAATGCACATACATAAAACATAACATCGAGCATCATCATCATTGGTGGCATAAAGTGGCAATAGTAACATTCATATGGGACAAAACTTAGTGACATAATCATAATCATGAACTTCTCTTCCTCATGGGCCACCCTAAAAGACAATCGAACTGGGGGTGCTCGGCCGAACCGGTGTCACCCAGAACGTGTCATACATCTAGGTTATGAGCTCATACCTTAACTAGTCGTCACTAGTTCTTACTTACCACTTAACGATAAGCGTATCATAAATCCCGACTATCTGAGTATGGGTTAGGGGGCAAAACTCTTAGGGGTGCTCGGCCGAACCGGTGTCACCTAAGAGTGTAAAATGGTACCGATGTCACATGAGTTCTATGGAGGTGCTCGGCGAACCGGTGTCATCCTAGAACCCATCTTAGTACCTTAATTTTCAAAATCTCTTTAAGTCCCCAAATTTGTCGGAAATTCGGCCAAAGCGGTCATTACAATCGAATTTCCCTCCAAATTTGCTTTATGCCACATAAACATATAATCTCATAAATCCCTCATATGAATAACATCATCATCATTATAATACTTCATGCATCATCATAAATCATCCAAACGCTTACCCTTACGGTAGCTTATGCTTTGACCCATACGGGTCTTAATCTTGAGATATAGTTCTCTACATCCGTCGTTCATATTTTAAGCACCTAAGGCTCATAATTAACATCATTCATAATCCTCTCATTTTACTTTTAAAATCTGAATAGCATAGGACAAGTTCTCTAACTTGTATTTACGGGGTTCTAGAACTTACGTTTTAGACCCTTTGTCGGTTCCGTTTTCGCCGAAGGCGCTATGTATTAAATCTAACTCAATTATGAGGCATTCCTATGCTTAAGGACTAATTATTAATCATGTTTATCATGTTGTAAGGGTGCTGGACAGAATCCAGAAAATTAAATGTTCTAAGAGTTCTACATTTGTATTTTTACGGTTTTCTAGTTACTAGTTTCCCCATAGATGCTAGAATTCAATTCTAACTCAAATGATACCAAGTTTTTCATGTCTAAACAATCTAAATCTGATTATGTCCCCATTAAAACATTTTGGAAAAGTTCCATAAACAAATGGGTCAAAACTATGTTAAATTCTAGCTTTACGGTATTTCTAGTTAGCTAGTTTCTTACCTATCATGCATAGGATCGCTTCTACATCATCATATGATATTTTCACACATTCCAACACATTAAAACATCATCATACAGCATCACATTCATCACATCAGAACCGAAAACATCTTGCCTCAATGAGAGAAGTAAATTGACATTTCTAGGTACATAAGTTAACTAGTTTCTCTTGGAATCAATTTAGAATTTCTAAAACTCTTTGCAAGACATTTTAAATCATCATGAGGCTAAGTGAAGCCTTAGGTCACTGACCAAAACATATTCCATCCCTAAAAGATAATAAAATCACAACTTGTGATGACATAACCTTATAAAGATTGTAAAGCTTTAGGGAAAACTTAAAACATAGACTATTGGTCCTAGTAGCTAGATGAAAACTCATTGGAAGTCCATCCTCACTACTTGGCCGAAAAACATATGTTCAAAGTATGGTTTACATTCAACTTTAACTTGGAATGAAATGGGCAAGTCTTCGAGCTCTAGGTTCTTAAGTTACGACATAAACTAAACGTGCTCATGCTCTTCATTTTTAATCTTGCTTTCAAAGTAAAGTGATGACTTGAAATTAAATATGCAAGGCATAATTTAAACGTGCAAGCTTGAAAGTAAATATCACGGCATAATCTTAAACGTGCAAGCTTGAAAGTAAATATGCAAGATTCAATTCTTTATTTTAGTGCTCTTGGCCCAACAACAATCGACTTTAAGGCCGAAATAGATAGGCATTCGAGAAATTAATTAGGTGATAATGCAAGTTCAATTCTTTATTTTAGTGCTCTAGGCCCAACAACAATCGACTTTAAGGCCGAAATAGAAAGGCCTTGAGAATTAAATTAAGTGAAGATGCAAGTTCCATTTTAATCTTTATGTTCTTAGGTGATAGCTTGAAAATAAAGATGCATAGCAAGAATGTAAATATGAATGCAAGCATAAAATAAATTATGCAAGTTCATTTTATCTTTCTAGAGCTCTTAACAAGACTTTAAAGGAATTTAAACCTTAACCCAAACTCATTCAAACAAGGTAAAGTCAAGCTTGGAGTTCTTGGAACTCAACATAATATCTTTGGGAATCAAACTATGAAACTTAGAAAATCTCAAGGAAATGGCCGAAATCTCCAAGAAGAGAAAAGTGCATTTTAAAACTCTAGAGTTCATGACCTTGATGATATATTAACACCAACATCATGAGTCCTCATCATTGAGTTCATAGAGCCATTTTAAAACACCATCAAAGTTAAAGTTCTCAAAAAGTTCAAGAAAGGAAAATCTAGAAACACTTTTGCTCAAGAACAAAAATCAAGCTCTAGAGTTTGTTTCAAGTGATGAACATCATCATGAAACTCTCATCATCAAGCTCTCATTCCTTTGTTCTCCAAGGCCCATGGCCGAAAATGAAAAGGTAAAGGAAAGAAAAAGAAGTTCTAAAAAGAATCAAGAGAAACTATGAACATTAAGCTTAGAACAAGAACTTTAAAGAAAGAATACATGAAAGAAAATCCCTACTTGGTGTGATGAACTTGAAGATGGAAGAAGAAGATGAAGAAGATGAAGAACTTGAAGAACTCCAAGAACTTGAAGAACACAAAGACTTTGAGAGAAAAAGAAAAGCTTTGAGTGTTTCCTAAACTTGACAAATGATCTAAAAGTGGTGCAAGCTCCTCAAGGCATTCTATTTATAGAGAATTGAAACAAATGGAGGGAGCTCATGGAGGAGGAGGTTTCGGCCATGAGGGTGCAGATTGGAGGCTTTCCATGAGTTCCATGAGGTGAGATAATGTGTTCTTGAGGTATGGTGAGGTATGGTTCAAAGCATGGTGAGGTATGGCTCAAGGTATGGCTCAAGCATGGTTCTTTGAGTGAGAAACAATTTAATATGTGGTCAAAGGGGAAAGGTGCTGGCCGAAATGCATCAGCCCATGGGGAGGATTAGTTTGCATTTTAATTGTGGTTTAGAGTTGTGTTTAGGTGTATCTTTGATTATGCTTAAGATTAGGAATTTGTAAGAAAGTGTTTAGGTAAGGAAAATGGGTAATTAAGGTGGTCTAGACATAATTAAGGAGTGGTCTTGCACTATTAGAGAGTTAAATCCTCAATTTAGAGTCTAAATAACTCTAGACACATTTCCTTGATTTAAGGAATTGGAGAGAGAAAGCACTATTCAAAATTCCAAGACTAGGAATCTTGAGTTCTAAAAAGGGATTTAAGTTTAATCTAAGCAATTTTAGGTTCTAATTAACTTTAATAAATTATTTTGACTCTAGATTAATTAGGGAAATAAATTAATCTTCGTTTAGAGCCTAATATTGCTTAGGTTTGCTTAATTACGTCATTAAGCTCAAAAACACTATTCTAGGGGCAAAATCGTAATTTTGCACTAAAACTGCCCGGGACCACCGGGACTTGAACAGAGACCTCTAGACACATGAAATCATGTTTTTAAACCTCTGGGGAAAGTTCCGGGCTCAAACGGCACCTTTACCCGCGTAAAACGCTATAGGGGTATTTTGGTCATTTTGACCCGAAACTGCGGAAAACGAAATTTTCGCTTCCGAAAGCATTCAAAGGCCATTCAATCCCCTTCAAACATTGAGTTGACCCTTCGAGGATGACCGAGTTGGTTACCCTCGAGTTCGGGTCAGGAAATGACCTCAGGGGCATTTTGGTCATTTCCCTCGGATAGAAAAATCGGGGTGTTACAGGACGAATGTCGCCATTTGAATCTGGAGACAATGACGGAAATAAAGAAAAGGGAGTGAGAATCTTGCTAAAGAATTCTCAGTAAAGTACCTCCTTCTACAGTGTCATCATCAAAGTCCCCAGGAACCTCGTGATTATTCTAAAATAGTGAGCATGCAAAGATTCATTTTAAGTTCGGACAAATACTTAACCGAGGTTCGTCAATTTTTAATCATGCGTCTTATAATGCATCATAATCTTAACATGTCATATTTACAATGAACTTTTCCTTTATCATTACATCATATTCCTCATCATCATTATCAAAATAACATGCATAAAAGAACGTCATATAATATTAGCTACACATGGACACAGTGCACATATTTCATTTCTTTAGTGCCTTAGGTGACTTAAAATCTTATCATCATCATTATTTTCCTTGGGCCACCCTATACTCCACCCTTTTGGGAGTAATTTAGGTTATGAGCTCATACTTTACTAGTCGTCACTAGCATATACTTATCCCTTTTGATAAGCTAAAGTCCCAACTCTACCCTTTTGAGAGAACGGGTTAGGGGGCTAAAATCACCTTTTCACCACCTATAGTCTGATGGTTCCAAAGGATCATTTTCTTATAAGTTTAAGTCACCATTAAATCTTTGCATGTTATATCACAATACAATTCATAAACATCATAGCATTTTCTCATTTATAGTCTTAAGCTAGAATAATATATATCAACTATAATCATGCATCTGGGAGATTCCCAGGAAAGAGAGGTGGGTCACAATGGACACGCTTAAATACCAAGTCTTTCCTTAGCCAGAACCTTTCCAAATTACACTTTTACAATGATACACTTTCTTCTAGCAACAAAGGTAAATTTTACATAATAAAGAATATTTCATGCATAAGCATTCTCATTATTTGCAACAAAGAACTATAACATGCAAGCCAGGAAATCATTCAATGATATCAAGTACTTAATAAGCATCCAATACTTACATAGAATTATCAATTATAGAACTAATTAGTTATGCACCTAAGGGATTTATTACCATCCTTACGATTATTTATAGGCCTTAAGAACACTATTAAATCAAATGGGGTAGCATAGGTAGTAAGTTGTTCCTAAGGTTTTACGGTATGCTAGAAGTTATGTTTTAAATCCTTTCTTGTTACTGACTTTCCCTATGATGCTGAAATTAGTTACTAAACCAATTATGAATCATTCTCCCTTATTTAAACATAATAAAACCTGGTTCTTATCGTTGCTAAAGATTCTGGATAGAATGCATAAATTTCATTCCCTAGAGTTCTAGAAATCTTGTTTTTACGGTTTTCTAGTTGCTAAGTTCATTTTTAGTGTTCGGGATCAATCCTAGTCTAATTGATACCAAATTTTTCATGGCTAACTAATCCTAGACAGAATTATAACATACTAAAACAGATTTGGAATTGGCTAAACTTAAAGGGGTCAAAAACTAGGTAAATTCTAGCTCTTCGGTTGTTCTAGGGAGCTAGTTTTATCTCTAACATGCACGATGAATCATTCTCTTAACAATAAACCATAATTATCACAACTTCAAACATATCAAATCATTATCATACACTGATACTAAACTCAGATCAGTGGCCGAATCATGAACCTCATGCAATTACATAGAATCATATTTTAAGTGCATATAAAATACTAGTTCCCCGTAAAATCCTTGCAAAGTCTTAAAACTCATTTAGAAACTAGTTCTTTTGTCAAACTTAGGAGGATCTTCACAATTAAAATTCTCACTTAAGATAAAAGGAGTAAGTCTTGAGCTTTAGAGATTTAGGTGACATCTTAGAATTATAAACATGCTATGCAACCTTATTTTAATCTTATCTTTATAAGGTGATAGCTTGGAATTATAAACATGATATGCAATTCCATTTCTTTATCTTTAAGATTTAAGGTGATGACTTGAAAATTAAACATGATGCAAGAACTTGAAATATAAACATGATGCAAGAAACTGGAGCGGCGGTAATCCGCACAGGACCAGTAGAGGGAGAAGAGAATATTAAGAAACCAGAGCGGCGGTAGTCCGTACAGGACCGGTAAAGGGAGAAGAGAATTATTATTACATCTTTTTAAGCTCCAATCTCAAGACTTTTTAAAGAATAAATTCTTTAACTCCAATAATCATATTTCTTTGCTTGTGATACATGGCCAAGTCTTTGACCTCTAGGATCTTTAGGTGATGGCATAAAATAAACATGCCATGCGTTGATTCTTTTAGCCATTATAAAATAAAGTGAGAGCATAAATTAAATATGAGATGCAACCTCTTTATTATCTTGAAAGATTAAGTGATGACTTGAAACATAAACATGAAATACAAGCTTGGAAAATACATCTTTCAAGTTCTAAACTAAAAATCTTTGTTTTAGCATCATAAAGCATTATTCTTTAAAGTTTTGTATCAAGTGGAATTTTCAAGCTTTAGAGGCCTAACTTGTGATGGATTTACAACCCACCTTCAAGGTCCTCATCATCAAGCCATCATCTTAGTTCCACCTAGGCCATATGGCCGAATTGGTTAAAGAAAAATGAAGGGGAAAACCGAAATGAAAAGCTAAGGTAAGTTCATAATTTCATCACTTTGAGCTAAAAACACAACTCCTCAAAGCATATAAATAAATTTAGAAACTACTCCCTACCTAATCTGAGTTGAAGAAGAGGAAGAGAACTTGATTTCTTGATGTGAAATGAAACAAAATCTCTTTGAAAAATTGAAGAAAGAATTCAGCCAAAGAGGAGGAAGAAAGAAAGTTTTTGGTGCTCCTAAAAACTAGTTATGAACAAAGCATTCCAAGACCACTCAAGCAAGCCTATTTATAGAAGATTTTGAGGCTTCTAATTGGCCAAAATGAGGAGGTAGTTGGCGGAATTTTGCTGGAGAAATAAGGGAGGAAAAATCATTTTAGACAGTTGTATGTGTAACATCCTAATTTTTAACCCAATACTCTAGAACATATTTAGGTTAATCATTAGTCTATTACTCTTTTAGTCTCATTCCTTACAACCTTTCATTAAAATACTTAGCGGAAAATACGAATAAATTTTTCTTTTTGAAACTTGAAAGCAAAACGCGAGCCGTGCACTAACCTAACGTTCGTCATAACCATCACGTGCAAGAAAAAGTAACCACACCATTGATAATCATGAAACATAGTATTATACATAACAATCATAATACCATCACATCTTCGTAGATACATAGACTACTAACATCATTGTACCATCATTTACATCAAAACATGCCCATATAAGTGAAGTCATCCTTATCCACCTATGAGGTTAGATAAGTGTCAACCCAAAAGCTAAGCTATCTACGCCTCCGCAGCGACCCTCTGCTCCATCTGCTAGTGTGTCCCTTAAGCGCGCGCCTCAAAAAAAGTCACGAGCCTCGTTGTAATCCTCGTCTAGAGATGACACGGAAGAAAAGGAAGGGATGAGAAACTCATTCGAGATTCTCAGTAGGGATTCCCGACTCTAACACTAGTGTCATCGTCGTCGTCCCCAGCCACCTCGGTTTTAATTATGAAAAAGGTGTACATGCATAAGGATTGGTTTTAGGCTTTACAAATCTATTTATCCGAAGTGGGTGTCTTTTAGTATGTGTCTTAATGTCATGAATGCAACAGATATTTGATGAATGCATGACAATACCATATGCACATTAACACGAAAATCGTAATACTTGGGCACATCATAAAGAAACATAAATCGTATATGTGGCATAAAAAGGCATAGTAATTTTCATGTGATATCTTTCTTATAAATAAAACTCTTAAGTTCTTTTTCTTAAAGACCACCCTCTTAACATATCCACCAAAAGTCCAACCGATTCACCGGCCCGGCGATAATCTGGTCACCAAACTACATCTCACCTACCGCCTAGGAATGAGCTCAATCCTAACTAGTCGTCACTAGATTTAATATGGGCTAATAGAGGGGGTATACATAACTTTCTTGGATCACCTATCTTAGGATCATTTCCTCTTTTGAAACGCTCTACTGGTATCTAGTACACAGCGAATTGTCCGCTTTGGCAAGCTCAATGTCAATACCCTCACGGATTTGTTTCCTCCCCACTGTAGCGGGAGAAATGCATCTCAGTACTATGTCACATCTGTTCTGGGGGTGCTCGGCCGAACCGGTGTCACCCAGAACCTATCCTGGGGGTGCTCAGCCGAACCGGTGTCACCCAGGAGTTTTCGCAATCTTTTTCTCAAGTACTCAAATTTGATGGGAAATTCGGCAGCGTAACGGCGTACACCGGATTCCCATCAAACTTGCTTTATGCCACCAAACGTATAGAGCATGCATAGCCATTCAATACCAACATAAGGCATCATAATCATCGTGTGCATCATAAGCATCATAATCTCATAATTTTTGCATAACGCATCATGGCGTGAGCATCAACATATCAACACTATATACTCTCATAAGAGATCACATGCTCAAGTTGTTCTCATAATAAAACATTCACTTGCATGAAACATTAAAGCTCATTATGCTCTTAAGCCTATGGTGTCTTATGCTTTGACCCTTACGGGTCTAAATCTTGAAAACTAATTACGCTATCGTCTGTTTTTATCCTTTTATGCACCTATAGGCTCACAACTAATAATTCTTACTAATATTTATGTCCGTCAACAAATCTGGACAGCCTTACACTTTAAGGGCAGAAATTACATCTTGTGATTACGAGGGTTCTAGAAACTACGTCTTAGACCCTTTCCCGATTCCGTTTTCGCCCAAAGCACTATAAATTAAATCTAAACCAATTATGAAGTATTCCTAAGCCTTTGAACTAATTATAAACCATGTTTACTACATTGTAAGGGTGCTGGACAGAATCAGAAAACTAAATGTTCTAAGAGTTCTAAACTTGCACTTTTACGGTTTTCTAGTGACTAGTTTCTCTCTAGGTGCTAGAATTCAATTATAATCCAAATGTTACCAAGTTTTTCATGTCTAAACAATCCTAATCTGATTATGTTCCCATTAAAACAGTTTGGATTAGTTCCATAAACAAATGGGTCAAAACTATGTTAAATTCTAGCTTTACGGTATTTCTAGTTAGCTAGTTTCTTACCTATCATGCTTAGGATCGCTTCTACATCATCACATGATATTTTCACACATTCCAACACATCAAAACATCATCATACAGCATCACACTCATCACATCAGAACCAAAAATATTTAACTTAAATGAGAGAGTTAAATTGACATTTCTAGGTACATAAGTTAACTAGTTTCTCTCGGAATCGATCTAGAACTTCTAAAACTCTTTGCAAAACACTTTAGTTCATCAAAAGGCTAAGAGAAGCCTTAGGTCACTGACCAAAACATATTCCATCCCCTAAAAGATAATAAAATCACAACTTGTGATGACTTAACCTTATAAAGATTTGTAAAGCTTTAAGGAAAACTTAAAACATAGACTATTGGTCCTAGTAGCTAGATGAAAACTCATTGCAAGTCCATCATCACTACTTGGCCGAAATTATGCATTCAAGGAATACATTCACATTTAACTTTATCTTGGAATGAAATGGGCAAGTCTTTGAGCTCTAGGTTCTTAAGTTACGACATAAACTAAACGTGCTCATGCTTTTCATTTTTAATCTTGCTTACAAAGTAAAGTGATGACTTAAATTTAAGTATGCAAGGCATAAACTTAAACGTGCAAGCTTGAAGGTAAATATACATGGTTCAATTCTTTATTTTAGTGCTCTTGGCCCAACAACAATCGACTTTAAGGCCGAAATAGATAGGCATTCGAGAAATTAATTAGGTGGTAATGCAAGTTCAATTCTTTATTTTAGTGCTCTAGGCCCAACAACAATCGACTTTAAGGCCGAAATAGAAAGGCTTCGAGAATTAAATCAAGTGATGAGACAAGTTCCATTTTAATCTTTATGTTCTTAGGTGATAGCTTGAAAGTAAAGATGCATAGCAAGAATGTAAATATGAATGCAAGCATAAAATAAATTATGCAAGTTCATTTTATCTTTCTAGAGCTCTTAACAAGACTTAAAAGGAATTTAAACCATAACCCAAACTCATCCAAACAAGGTAAAGTCAAGCTTAGAGTTCTTAAAACTCAACATAATATTTTCAGGAAATCAAACCATGAAGCTTAGAAAAATTTAAGGAAATGGCCGAAATCTTCAAGAAGAAAAAGGAACATTTTAAAACTCTAGAGTTCATGATCTTGATGATATATTAACACCAACATCATGAGTCCTCATCATTGAGTTCATAGAGCCATTTTAAAACGTCATTAAAGCTAAAGTTCTCAAGAGTTCAAGAAAGGAAAAACTAAAAACATCTTTGCTCAAGAACAAAGATCAAGCTCTAGAGTTTGTTTCAAGTGATGAACATCATCATGAAACTCTCATCATCAAGCTCTCATTCCTTTGTTCTCCAAGGCCTATGGCCGAAAATGAAAAGGAAAAAGGAGTGGAAATGAAGTTCTAAAAAGAAACAAGAGAAACTATGAACATCAAGCTTGAAACAAGATCTTTAAAGAAAAGAATACATGAAAGAAAATCCCTACTTGATGTGATGAACTTGAAGATGGAAGAAGAAGATGAAGAAGATGAAGAACTTGAAGAACTCCAAGAACTTGAAGAACACTAGAACTTTGAGAGAAAAGGAAAAGCTTTGAGTGCTCCTAAACTTAGAAAATGATCTAAAAGTGGTGCAAGCTCCTCAAGGCATTCTATTTATAGAGAAATGAAGCAAATGGAGGGGGTGAGGGGCTGATGCATTTTCGGCCAAGGGGAGTGCAGCCCATGAGTTCCATGAGGTGAGATAATGTGTTCTTGAGGCATGGTGAGGTATGGCTCAAAGTATGGTGAGGTATGGTTCAAGGTATGACCTCAAGCATGGTTCTTTGAGTGAGAAAATAATTAAACATGTGGTCAATGGGGAAGAGAATTTCGGCCATGTGCATCAGATTTGGGAGAGGTTTAGTTGCATTTTAATTGTGGTTTAGAGTTGTGTTTAGGTGTATCTTTGATTATGCTTAAGATTAGGAATTTGTAAGAAAGTGTTTAGGTAAGGAAAATGGGTAATTAAGGTGGTCTAGACATAATTAAGGAGTGGTCTTGCACCATTAGTGGGTTAAATCCTCAATTTAGAGTCTAAACAACTCTAGACACATTTCCTTGATTTAAGGAATTGGAGAGAGAAAATACTATTCAAGATTCCAAGACTAGGAGTCTTGAGTTCTAAAAAGGGATTTAAGTTTAATCTAAGCAATTTTAGGTTCTAATTAACTTTAATAAATTATTTTGACTCTAGATTAATTAGAGAAATAAATTAATCTTCGTTTAGAGCCTAATATTGCTTAGGTTTGCTTAATTACGTCATTAAGCTCAAAAACACTATTATAGGGGCAAAATCGTAATTTTGCACTAAAACTGCCCGGGACCACCGGGACTCAAACAGATGTTTTGAAACATGTAAAAACATGGTTTTAAACCTCTGGGGAAAGTTTCGGGCTCAAACGGCACCTTTACCCGCGTAAAACGCTACAGGGGTATTTTGGTCATTTTGACCCGAAACTGTGGAAAATGAGACTTTCGCCTCCGGAACCACTCAAGGGTCATTCAATCCCCTTCAAACATTGAGTTGGCCCTTCGAGGACTGCCGAGTCGGCCATCCTCGAATTCCGGGCCGAAAATGACCTCAGGGGCATTTCGGTCATTTTCCACTCAGACAGAAAATCGGGGCGTTACAGTATGAAATTAAGGAATTATGTCTCTTATGGTGACATTTTGGCATTTTGTTTTAGTTCAACTTTTGGCAATAATTCAGCTGCATAATGGCATCAATAATTTCGTCTATTACAGCCCAAAGAAGTGAAATTTGTGTGTTCAATGCATTATTTAGGTGTAGGCAAGGTATTCATGTAATTTAGAGAATTTACGGTTAAGGGCTTAAGTGAATTAGTAAGCAATTTGGATGTTTTTGAGCAATTTTGGGTTCTAATCAATCTAAATACATAATTTTGACTCTAGATTAATATTTAGAATTTAATAAGCTTTAATTTGAGCCTAATATTGCTTAGGTTTGATTATCTGAATAAAAATCCCAAATTCAAAAGCGCCCAAAAATAGGGGCAAAATCGTACTTTCACTTAAAAACTGCCCGAGGCCACCCGAGCTTAACCAATGGTTAACCATGGCTTAAAAACAAATTTTAAAACATTTTAGTGAGGTTCGGGCTCAGTCGGCACGCACATCGGAGTTAAAACAGCCACAGGGGCGTTTTGGTCATTTCGCGCGTCAGAACTCAAAATTGAGATCCTTCTGCTCTATTAACACACATAACACAAACAATCCCTTATTATCATCAAAACATCCCCTTAAGAATAGGTGGGGCCCACGATCATCATTTTCTGAGTAAAATAACTTCATGGGCATTTTGGTCATTTTATACATACAGAAATTCGGGATTTGTGACTCTCGCATGAATCACTCCTAACCTCTCTTCTAATGTTATATTCCTTTATTGAGGATTGTTCGGCCTTAAATCTTATGTAATAATTACCTATAGTAATTCGGTAATTTCTAATGACAGTAAAAATTGGGGCGTTATAATGAGCTCATACCACACTAGTCGTCACTAGTATCTAGACTTTTATTGTGACATCCTAATTTTTAACCCAATACTCTAGAACATATTTAGGTTAATCATTAGTCTGTTACTTCATAGTTCTTATTTTTACTTTGAAATACTTAGCGGAAAATACGGGTAATTTTTTTTTGAAATAAAAAGTGAGAGCCGCGTGATGCGATGTAACACGTAAAGAACAAAACATACATCTCATAACGTCATGGCATAAAGCACATAAAGGCACATCATGGGAAAACACTGAATATCATCTTATATTTATATAACTTGCCCACTTATAAGTGTGGGACTTAGTTTAGTACAAGGGAAAAACATGAAAGGAAATACAACATAAACATAAACACAATCTACTCCCCTACCCGAGTGCACCTAATGGGATAACCTCTAAACAAAAGAAGGTTTATCCCCATCTAAGTGGTGTGTGCTCTAACCGGGTACTCCATCGGTCGATCGTCACCTCCTACTGACGTCCGTCTCGCGAACGAGGCAAGTATCCGGGAAACTGGGCGAGCTCCTCGGGCGTAAAGAGGCGGAACAGGGATCGAGAGTGACCCCCACGATGTGGCCGCATCTCCGGTCGCCGTGCAAGTCGTGGCTGAGTCACAGTATCCTCACTGCCCTCCCTCATCAATGGTGGAGAGGGGGCAGAGCTCTCGCTATACGGATGAGTAGGCGGGTCCTCGGACGGGTCGGTTTCCGAGAATTAGGTCCGGGGCACGTAATCGGGATAGTCTCGCATGGCTAAGGCGGCGGTGTGCATGCGGAGCACTCTCTCGTCATGCGTACGCACGCGCTCAAAAACCCGCTCGTCGTAGCCATAGGGTGCAGTCGGGGAGAAGCGATGGGTGTGCACGGGATGAGCGAAGGGGCGCCCTACGAACATGAAAACTGTAACGCCCCGATTTTCGCTAAACTTTCATAATGACCAAATTGCCCCTGAGGTCATTTTTACCCGAAACACGGGGACGGCCGGCTTTGGCCATCCTCATAGGGTTCATATGTTATATGAAGGGGATTGTATGAGCATGAGTGCCTAACAAAGCGGGAAAACCTCATTTCTGAGATTTCTGCGCGTAAATGACCAAAATACCCCCGTAACAGAATTAAGGCAGTATTAAGTTCCGTTTTGACCCGGACTTTGTTCTGAGGTTCAAAACCATGATTTTAAGGCATAAATTATGTTGGTTTAAGTCCCGGAGATCCCGGGCAACTTTTGGTAAAAATTACGGTTTTGCCCCTGCATATTGCATTTTCGACTTAACGAGCCGTTTAACTCCAAACCTAAGCAATATTAGGCTCTAATTAAAGGTTAATTAATTTCCATAATTAATCTAGAGCCAAAACCATCATTTAGAATTAATTGGAACCTAAAATTGCTTAGGGAAAATTCAAATCTCATCATAGTCTTATTCTTTAAAAAGGAAAAAGAATATGTGAATAGTGTCGAATAGTGTTTCCACTATTCACATCAACTTTTCTTTTTGAGACAAGTTGTCACACTCACATCACTAGTCCTAGAGGTGTTGACTCTCTAATCCTTCTAGACCACCTCTAAACCTAGGGATTTATGGTTTTAATTAACCTATTAGTGCACCTAAGTACCTACTTAGCAATTTTTAATCCTAAGCCTAATCTATGTCACACCAAAACACACTTCTAGAACATGGTTTAAGGAGATATTTCTCCTCCCCAAGGCTGCCAAGAATGGCACCATTTTCTCTAGAAATCATCAAAAAAATTAGTCTATGTGTTCAAGCTATCTTGTGACATGTGTCTTGAACACTTTCAATCAATGATTAACTTTCAAGAAAAATTGTCACTCAAGACTCAAAGAATATTTTATATGGTCAATCAAGGTTTTCAATTCATTTCTAAAATGAATTAAATTATGTCTTTCAATTCAAAAAGAATGATTTGTTTTTGTGGTCATTCAAGCTTTCTATCAAACTTTTTCAAGACAACATGTCTTACAACACATTACCTATGCCTTGGAATTTAAGTCTAGAAAATTTTCTCTTCTTTTTGGGCATGAGAAGCATGGTTTCTCTTCAGATTTTGCAGCCCAAAATTTTAAGTTTTTATGCATTTTTAAAGGTTGGAAAATAAGGTACATTCTAGCCATACTTTAGGACATGCATAGCTAGACTTTTCACCATGCTTTGAATGACTTTACACCATGCTTTGAACAAGATTTTTCCTCCCTCATGTGGCTGAAAAGGTGGCCGAAATTCTCCCCCCAAAAGGCCTCCAATATTCAATTCATTTCACTTCTCTATAAATAGGTAGCTTAGGGAACTTGAAGCACCTTTGTTCATTTCACTAAAGCTTTGAGTTAGAGCACTTTGAGTTCCTTTCTCTCAAGTTCAAGAGCTCATCCTCTCCAACCTCTTCATCTTCTTCACTTCCTCTCAAATCTCAAACTCTAAGGTAGGGAGCTCTTTAAGAATGCTTTCTTTTACTTTCATGATCAATGTTTATCTTGTTTGAAAGTTGTGTTGTTAGCAAGTTTTTCTCTCAAACATTTTCGGTTTCTTCTTTTCTCTTCCCTTTCATTTTCGGCCTTAAGGCCATGGTAGTGAGAGCTTGATGATGAGTGCTCTCAAAGATGAAACCATGAGTTCATCTTAAAGTGAGGCCTCTAAAGCTTGAACCTTTCTTAAGAAAAAGTTCCATCCTTTCTCCTTTTTCTTTCATTTTCGGCCTCTAGACCAAAATGAGGAGAGCTTGATGATGAGTGCTCTATTGAGATGACCATGTGTTCATCCTAACATGAGACCTCTAAAGCTTGAGTTTTGTTTGAGAAAAGTTTCATCTTTTTCATGTCTTGGTTAAGACAAGGCTATGTTTTTCATGAAAACTCTTTTTGAGCTTTTGTTCCTTGATGTTTTCGGCCATGAAGGCTTAAAGAGCTTGGAAAAATGGTAGCTTTGTAATGAGCACTTCATGTTGGCCTTTGTCACATGATCAAACTCTAAAGTTTGAGTTTTTCCAAGAAAGGTTTCTCTTTTCAAGTCTTGGTCAAAGAATGAGTTATGTTTCTTTGATGCCTTGAAACTTTCCTTTTCTTTTTGTTAGTTTTCGGCCATGAAGGCCACTTGGACTTGAAATATGAGGAGCTTGATGATGAGAGTTGTGTGATGATGTTTGTCACATGAACAACCTCTAAAGCTTGAGTTTTCTAAAAACAAGTTTATTATTTTCAAGTTTTGCTCAAGACATAGTTATGTTTCTCTTGGATCTTTGAAAACCCCATTTCTTTCCCTTGAGTATTCGGCCATGAAAGGCTTTGGGACTTAGAAAAATGGTAGCTTGATGATGAGGGCTTCATGTTGATGTATGTCACATGAACAAAGCTCTAGAGCATAGACTTGGTCCCTAGGCCAAGCATATTTGATTACTTTCTTCCATGTTGGTCATGAGTTTAGTTTTCTTTTCTTGTGAGGATGAGTTATGGGTTGAAACCTTGTTTCCCTTAAAGTCTTGCAAGAGCTCTAAACAAGATATAAAAGAAGTTGCATCCACGTTTACGTTTATGCTTCGCATTAGCACGTTTATTTCCTATGCCATCACTAAGACCCAAGATAATGAATGAACTTGCACAATGCACGTTTATGTTTCAAGCTTTGCATCTCATTTTATGTTTCAAGTCATCACTAAACTCTAAGAATAAGAATGAAGATGCATTTCATCTTTACTTTGTGCTATCACTTTATTTTCTAAAGGACTATAAAATGAAATGCATAGCACGTTTATTTTATGTCATCACTTGAAACTTTAGAGCTCAAAGACTTGCCCATTTCATCTTAAGAAAAGAATTAAATCAAGGAGGTATCTCCTTGAACATCATTCGGCCATGTGGTGTAAATGGCTCTAGGATGAGTTTCATTTAACTACAAGGGCCCATAATGCATGTCTTAGAATTTTTCTAAGCTTTGATGCACTTAACCAAGGTTTTAAACATGTTTTTAAGTTTTAAATCCTTGCCAAGAGCAAGCCGAAATGGCTGCTGCCCTTGGTGTTCCATGATGAGTTTTGGCAAAATAAACTTTGATCTTACATAGTCTTGAAGTCCCAAAAAGGTTCCAAGAGAAACTAGCAAGTTATATGGTTGAAAGAAAGGTTTTTCTCATGATTTTATGCCTTAAGGATTTCGGCTCTGCCTTAGTAAATTCCAGCACCTTAAATTCTGTTTTGGGTGGTCTAAATATGTTGTAATACCTTGCCAAGTATGTGATAATTGTTCTAGACTCTTTAAAGCATCATTAGTGACTTTGTTTGCTTAATATGTGAATTCTAGAACTATAAAGAATGGCAAAATGAGTTTCTGCCCAGCCTTGATAAAATATTTAGAATCACATTAGATTATGTCTAGATGTGTGGGAGCGAGTCATAATTGGCTTAGGTATTAATTATTGCACCATAGAAAAAGTCGGATGCGAGAAAGGGCTTAAAACGCATTTTCTAGAACACGTAATTCATCAAATATGAACAACTACATAAAGCTGTCCAACCATAATTAATTAGGCTTTAGAACCTAAAGGATTATGGTAATGAGGTTAATCAATCCCATAAATATACTAGAAAGTAATGGGAAAGTTTGAGGTTACCCGATTTAGGGATTTTTACCTTAAGGGATGATTATGCGCCTCTAAGTTTGATGATGAATTGATGTGTTAGCTCATGACGTGTATGGTGCCATGTTAACTATTATCCCTATGTGATAGCGTGTACTAACATGTTATTATTATTCTTTAAAAAGGACTTAAAGATGCCGAGGTAGTAATTATGTGTTATGCATTAATTATGTGGCATCTTAAAGAAACATGTTAAACTTAGGATGACTTAGAACATCAGAATGCAATCCTTTGAAACCACCGAATTAAGGGTGGGGACAATGTGATTCTAGCCCCTTAAACCCGTACTTAAAGTCGGGGAGTTGACTTATCCAAATGGATAAAGTCTAGATGCTAGTGACGACTAGCGTGGTATGAGCTCATAACCTAGAGATTTCTCAAAAGGGAGAAATATTAGGGCGGCCCAGTTAAGTAAAGGTTCTTATGTCACCTAAGTAACTTGATTATATGATTTATGTTTCATGTACCAGTTATATGATTTATGTTTCATGTACTAGTTATATGATCTATG
Organism: Dalbergia cochinchinensis; assembly: GCA_031216125.1. NCBI lineage: Eukaryota > Viridiplantae > Streptophyta > Magnoliopsida > Fabales > Fabaceae > Dalbergia > Dalbergia cochinchinensis. The sequence continues at coordinate 32,374,873 of CM062371.1, forward strand.
TTTCATGTACCAGTTATATGATTTATATTCCATGTACGAGTTATATGATTTATGTTCCATGTACCAGTTATATGATTTATGTTCTACGTACCAAGATACATGATTTATGTCTATGATTTTAGTATATAGCCTATGTAACACAAGTGCCATGTTAAAAAGAACGGATTCTCGGAAAGTGAGATTTTTGGAAAACTCATAATTGAACCTATGTATGTCCATTATTTTATAAATAACCCGAGATTCCTGGAGACGTATATGATGACACCTAGGATAGAAGGAAAACCCTACTGAGTTTCTTTAGTAAGAATCTCACTCCCTCTATCTTTTCCTTTCCATTACGTCTTCAGAGTGAGATGGCGACCTTCGTCCTATTCATTGACACGCCACGGTGGGAGATCCACCATGACCCGCAGCATGGGTCATTTCATTTTGAGGGCTGGCGTACTGTGCGCATCTTCATCTTTTTAGGACGGCCATTCGCACACCCCTTGTACAGTTATCGCTTCTCCCCAGCATCCCCCTATGGTGACCCCGCGATCTTTGAGCATGCACGGCCACGACATGAGAGGAACCTGCGGACCCACTCTGCCGGTTCAGCGGACGCGCCGCAGTACGTGCCATCATCGCAAAGACTTTCGAGAGGAGGACCCTTCAGAGGATTCCCCATGGACCATGAGGGCTCGCCCCACTCGCCTCGGCGATGATAGGCAGCGAGGAGACAAATCACTCAGCGTCGGAGGGCTTCAATGCCCGGACCACGACCCCGACGTGGACGACACGTTCGATCACCAGGTGGCATGCTCGCACCGCCGAGCTCTGCCCGTGGATTGGCTACGTTCCTCCGTACCCGTGAGTCTGCTATGGAGATTGGAGGGTAGTCCTTAGTGCACACACGTCACATAGTATGGATGATACCTCTTTTGTGTTGAGGTTATCCACCTTAGGTTGCACATGGGTAGGGATGCTTCTTTCCAGTTCTTTTCCATGTATTACATTTTTGCCGTATTCATGTCACTATGTACTTGAAGAGTCCTGCCCCGTAGGGTAGGCATATTTTATCTATGAGGTATTTCAGTTATGATTGATGTTATGTTCGATGTTATGGTTTGGAGCCATTCGTATGTTATCGTTCCGTATACTATGATACTGACTCGTAAAGTTACTGTGGCTTCTATTTTAAGTAACGATTTCAAAAAAAAAGTTGGCTCGTATTTTCGTTAAGTCTATTTTCTCAAGAAGATGAACCATGCCAGTAAGTAACGACTAATATTTGGCCTAAGTACGTACTAGTAGTATTGGGTTGAATATTAGGGTGTTACAAAAACCCACACCGTGCACTGCCCCTCAAAATGGTATGACCCGTGAGCCGGGTCATAGTGCACCTCCCATGTCGGGGTGTCTACGAACACTACGAACGTCGCCATCTGAAGACGTGACGGAAAGAAAGAGATAGAGGGAGTGAGAATCTTGCTAAAGAATCTCAGTAGGGCCTCCTACTACCTAGGTGTCATCATCTACGTCCTCAGGAACCTTGGGTTTAATTATACAAAATGTCTGGACATGCATTAAGTTCATTTTAAACTTTAAAATATACTTTAGCCAAGGTCCATTCATTTTAGGATGATCTTAATGTCATGAATGCAACATAATAGAAGATGTATGCATGACACTACCTAATGCACATACATAAAACATAACATCAAGCATCATCATACTTAGTGGCATAAAGTAGCAATAGTAACATTCATATGGGACAAACTTAGTGACATAATCATAATCATGAAACATCTCTTCCTCATGGGCCACCCTAAAAGACAATCGAACTGGGGGTGCTCGGCCGGACCGGTGTCACCCAGAACGTGTCACATATCTAGGTTATGAGCTCATACCTTAACTAGTCGTCACTAGTTCTTACTTACCACTTAACGATAAGCGTATCATAAATCATAAATCCCGACTATCTGAGTACGGGTTAGGGGGCAAAACTCTTAGGGGTGCTCGGCCGAACCGGTGTCACCTAAGAGTATAAAATGGTACCGATGTCACATGAGTTATATGGAGGTGCTCAGCCGAACCGGTGTCATCCTAGAACCCATCTTAGTACCTTAATTTTCAAAATCTCTTTAAGTCCCCAAATTTGTCGGGAATTTGGCGGCACAAAGGCATTACGCCGAATTCCTTCCAAATTTGCTTTATGCCACATAAACATATATCCTCATGAATTCATCATATGAATAACATCATCATCATTTACATACCACATGCATCATCATGGAACGTTCAACCGTTTATCCTTACGGTAGCTTATGCTTTGACCCTTACGGGTCTTAATCATGAGATATGGTTCTCTAACATCCGTCGCTCATATTATATGCACCTAAGGGCTCATAATTAAACATCATTCATCATCCTCATGTTCACACTTAAATCTGAATAGCATAGGGCAGACTTCCTAACTTGTGATTACGGGGTTCTAGAACTTACGTTTTAGGCCCTTTCTTGGTTCCGTCTTCGCCTAAGGCGCTATGAATCAAATCTAAATCAATTATGAGGCATTCCTATGCTTAAGGACTAATTATTAATCACGTTTATCATGTTGTAAGGGTGCTGGACAGAATCCAGAGAAATAAATGTTCTAAACTTGCACTTTTACGGTTTTCTAGTTACTAGTTTCCCTATAGGTGCTAGAATTTGATTTTAATCCAAATGTTACCAAGTTTTTCATGTCTAAACAATCCTAATCTGATTATGCTCCCATTAAAACAGTTTGGATAAGTTCCAAAAACAAATGGGTCAAAACTATGTCAAATTCTAGCTTTACGGTATTTCTAGTTAGCTAGTTCCTTACCTATTATGCATAGAATCATTTCTACATCATCATATGATACTTTCACACATTCTAACACATCAAAACATCATCATACAGAATCACACTCATCACATCAGAACCGAAAACATTTAGCTTCAGTAAAGGATTTAAATTGACATTTCTAGGTACATAAGTTAACTAGTTTCTCTTGGAATCGATTTAGAATTTCTAAAACTCTTTGCAAATCATTTTAATTCATCAAGAGGCTAAGAGAAGCCTTAGGTCAATGTCCAAAATGTATTTCATCTTCTAAAAGGGAATAAAGTCATATCTCATGACAACATAACCTTGAAAAGGTTTGTAAAGCTTTAAGGAAAACTTAGAACATAGACTATTGGTCCTTGTAGCTAGATGAAAACTCATTACAAGTCCATCATCACTACTTGGCCGAAAACATGCATTCAAGGAATGCATTCACATTGAACTTTAACTTGAAATGAAATGGGCAAGTCTTTGAGCTCTAGGTTCTTAAGTTACGACATAAAATAAACGTGCTCATGCTTTTCATTTTTAATCTTGCTTACAAAATAAAGTGATGACTTAAATTAAATATGCAAGGCATAAACTTAAACGTGCAAGCTTGAAAGTAAATATGCGAGGCATAAACTTAAACGTGCAAGCTTGAAAGTAAATATGCAAGGTTCAATTCTTTATTTTAGTGCTCTTGGCCCAACAACAATCGACTTTAAGGCCGAAATAGATAGGCATTCGAGAGATTAATTAGGTGATAATGCAAGTTCAATTCTTTATTTTAGTGCTCTAGGCCCAACAACAATCGACTTTAAGGCCGAAATAGAAAGGCTTTGAGAATTAAATTAAGTGGTGATACAAGTTCCATTTTAATCTTTATGTTCTTAGGTGATAGCTTGAAAGTAAAGGTGCATAACAAGAATGTAAATATGAGTGCAAGCATAAAATAAATTATGCAAGTTCATTTTATCTTTCTAGAGCTCTTAACAAGACTTTAAAGGAACATAAACCTCAACCCAAACTCATCAAACCAAGATAAAGTAAAGTCTAGAGTTCTTAGAACTCAACATAACATTTTTAGGAATCAAAACATAAGGTATATAAAAGAAAAGGAAATAGCCGAAACTTCTAGGCAAGAAAAGAAATATTTGAAACTCTAGAGTCCATGATCTTGGTGATATATTAACACCAACACCATGAGCCCTCATCATTGAGTTCATAGAATCATTTTAAAACATCATCAAAGCTAAAGTTCTCAAGAGTTCAAGAAAGGAAAAACTAGAAACATTTTTGCTCAAGAACAAAGATCAAGCTCTAGAGTTTGTTTCAAGTGATGAACATCATCATGAAACTCTCATCATCAAGCTCTCATTTCTTTGAACTTCAAGGCCCATGGCCGAAAATGAGAAAGAAAAAGGAGAAGAAAAGAAGTTCTAAAAAGAATCAAGAGAAACTATGAACATAAAGCTAGAACAAGAACTTTAAAGAAAGGAATACTTGAAAGAAAATCCCTACTTGATGTGATGAACTTGAAGATGGAAGAAGAAGATGAAGATGATGAAGAACTCCAAGAACTTGAAGAACACAAGAGCTTTGAGAGAAAAAGAAAAGCTTTGAGTGTTCTTAAACTTAGCAAATGATCTAAAAGTGGTGCAAGCTCCTCAAGACATTCTATTTATAGAGAAATGAAACAAATGAAGGGAGCTCATGGAGGAGGATGGCTTCGGCCATGTGTGCAGATTGGAGGGCATCCCATGAGTTCCATGAGGTGAGATAATGTGGTCTTGAGGCATGGTGAGGTATGGTTCAAAGTATGGTGAGGTATAGTTCAAGGTATGGCTCAAGCATGGTTCTTTGAGTGAGAAAACAATTAAACATGTGGCCAATGGGGAGGTGTGCTGGCCGAAATGCATCAGCCCATGTGGGGTTGTGTTTGCATTTTAATTGTGGTTTAGAGTTGTGTTTAGGTGTATCTTTGATTATGCTTAAGATTAGGAAGTTGTAAGAAAGTGTTTAGGTAAGGAAAATGGATAATTAGGGTGGTCTAAACATAATTAAGGAGTGTTCTTGCACCATTAGTGAGTTAGATGCTCAATTTAGAGTCTAAACAACTCTAGACACATTTCCTTGATTTAAGGAATTGGAGAGAGAAAACACTATTCAAGATTCCAAGACTAGGAATCTTGAGTTCTAAAAAGGGATTTAAGTTTAATCTAAGCAATTTTAGGTTCTAAATAACTTTAATAAATTATTTTGACTCCAGATTAATTAGGAAAATTAATTAATCTTCATTGAGAGCCTAATATTGCTTAGGTTTGCTTAATTACGTCATTAAGCTCAAACACTATTCTAGGGGCAAAATCGTAATTTTGCACTAAAACTGCCCGGGGCCACCGAGACTTGAACAGAGACCTCTAGACACATGAAAACGTGTTTTTAAACCTCTGGAAAAAGTTTCGAGCTCAAACGGGGCTCAAACGGCACCTTTACCCGCATAAAACGCTATAGGGGTATTTTGGTCATTTTGACCCGAAACTGCGGAAAACGAAATTTTCGCTTCTGAAAGCATTCAAAGGCCATTCAATCCCCTTCAAACATCGAGTTGACCCTTCGAGGACGACCGAGTTGGTTACCCTTGAATTCGGGTCAGGAAATAACCTCAGGGGCATTTTGGTCATTTCCCTCAGACAGAAAAATCGAGGTGTTACATTTATCCCTTGGGATAAGTCAACTTCCCGACTTCAAGTATGGGTTTAGGGGGCTAGAATCACATTGTCCCCACCCTTAGTTTGGTGGTTTCAAAGGATTACATTCTCATATTTTAAGTCACCCTAAGTTTAACATGTTACTTTAAGATGCCACATAATTAATGCATAACACATAATTACCACTTCGGCATCTCTAAGGTTCTTTTAAAGAAGCAATAACATGAGATTACAAATCATCACATAAGGGTAATAGTTCACATGGCACCACATACGTCATGAGCTAACACATCAATTCATCATTAAATGGGAGGCACATAATCATCCCTTAAGGTAGAAACCCCTAAATCGGGTAACCTCAAACTTTCAAATTAATTTCTTATACCTCTAAGGGATTGATTAACCTCATTACCATGATTTATTAAGTCCTAAAACCTAATTAATCATGGCTGGACAGCCTTGGCAGTAAGCTTGTATTAGATGAATTACGATGTTCTAGAAGATGCGTTTTAAACCCTTTCTCACATCCAACTTTTTCTATGATGCAACAATTAATACCTAAGCCAATTATGAGTCACTCTCACTGATCTAGACATCATAGAATGTGATTCTATGGATGTTAATCAATCTGGACAGAATTCATATTTTCTGTACCTATGGGGTTCTAGAATTCACATTTCAAGCAATTAAAGTAACCAAACATGCTCGAAAATGTCTAGAACAATTAGCATATACTTGGCAAGGTATTCAAACATATTTAGACCACCCAAAACATAATTTAAGGTGCTGGAAATGATCATGGCAGAACCGAATTTGGTAAGTCATCCAATCATGTGTAAACTTTCTTTTTCATGTACATAGGTAACTAGTTTCTCTTGGAACAATTTTAGGACTTCAAAAATACCTTGGAAATCAATTTAACTTGTCAAGAACTTTCATAAAATACATGGGGCAGCAACTCATTGATTTTACTCATGGTTAAAATCCTAAATATATGAACATACTCAAAATACTTATAAATGTCACTTATGTTTAGGAAAAACTTGAAACATAAACTATAGGCTCTTGTAACAAATGAAAAACTCATCCTAGAGCTTTCATCATCACATGGCCGAATACATTTCAAGAGAATACCTCTTGATTCAACTTTTCTCAAGATGAAATGGGCAAGTCTTTGAGCTCTAGTCTCTTAGGTGATGGCATAAAAGTAAACGTGCTATGCATTCTGTAACGCCCCGATTTTCGCTAAACTTTCATAATGACCAAATTGCCCCTGAGGTCATTTTTACCCGAAACACGGGGACGGCCGGCTTTGGCCATCCTCATAGGGTTCATATGTTATATGAAGGGGATTGTATGAGCATGAGTGCCTAACAAAGCGGGAAAACCTCATTTCTGAGATTTCTGCGCGTAAATGACCAAAATACCCCCGTAACAGAATTAAGGCAGTATTAAGTTCCGTTTTGACCCGGACTTTGTTCTGAGGTTCAAAACCATGATTTTAAGGCATAAACTATGTTGGTTTAAGTCCCGGAGATCCCGGACAACTTTTGGTAAAAATTACGGTTTTGCCCCTGCATATTGCATTTTCGGCTTAATGAGCCGTTTAACTCCAAACCTAAGCAATATTAGGCTCTAATTAAAGGTTAATTAATTTCCATAATTAATCTAGAGCCAAAACCATCATTTAGAATTAATTGGAACCTAAAATTGCTTAGGAAAAATTCAAATCTCATCATAGTCTTATTCTTTAAAAAGGAAAAAGAATATGTGAATAGTGTCGAATAGTGTTTCCACTATTCACATCAACTTTTCTTTTTGAGACAAGTTGTCACACTCACATCACTAGTCCTAGAGGTGTTGACTCTCTAATCCTTCTAGACCACCTCTAAACCTAGGGATTTATGGTTTTAATTAACCTATTAGTGCACCTAAGTACCTACTTAGCAATTTTTAATCCTAAGCCTAATCTATGTCACACCAAAACACACTTCTAGAACATGGTTTAAGGAGATATTTCTCCTCCCCAAGGCTGCCAAGAATGGCACCATTTTCTCTAGAAATCATCAAAAAAAAATTAGTCTATGTGTTCAAGCTATCTTGTGACATGTGTCTTGAACACTTTCAATCAATGATCAACTTTCAAGAAAAATTGTCACTCAAGACTCAAAGAATATTTTATATGGTCAATCAAGGCTTTCAATTCATTTCTAAAATGAAAATAATTATGTCTTTCAAACTCAAAAAGAATGATTTATTTTTGTGGTCATTCAAGCTTTCTATCAAACATTTTCAAGACAACATGTCTTACAATACATTACCTATGCCTTGGAATTTAAGTCTAGAAAATTTTCTCTTCTTTTTGGGCATGAGAAGCATGGTTTCTCTTCAGATTTTGCAGCCCAAAATTTTAAGTTTTTATGCATTTTTAAAGGTTGGAAAATAAGGTACATTCTAGCCATACTTTAGGACATGCATAGCTAGACTTTTCACCATGCTTTGAATGACTTTACACCATGCTTTGAACAAGATTTTTCCTCCCTCATGTGGCTGAAAAGGTGGCCGAAATTCTCCCCCCAAAAGGCCTCCAATATTCAATTCATTTCACTTCTCTATAAATAGGTAGCTTAGGGAACTTGAAGCACCTTTGTTCATTTCACTAAAGCTTTGAGTTAGAGCACTTTGAGTTCCTTTCTCTCAAGTTCAAGAGCTCATCCTCTCCAACCTCTTCATCTTCTTCACTTCCTCTCAAATCTCAAACTCTAAGGTAGGGAGCTCTTTAAGAATGCTTTCTTTTACTTTCATGATCAATGTTTATCTTGTTTGAAAGTTGTGTTGTTAGCAAGTTTTTCTCTCAAACATTTTCGGTTTCTTCTTTTCTCTTCCCTTTCATTTTCGGCCTTAAGGCCATGGTAGTGAGAGCTTGATGATGAGTGCTCTCAAAGATGAAACCATGAGTTCATCTTAAAGTGAGGCCTCTAAAGCTTGAACCTTTCTTAAGAAAAAGTTCCATCCTTTCTCCTTTTTCTTTCATTTTCGGCCTCTAGACCAAAATGAGGAGAGCTTGATGATGAGTGCTCTTTTGAGATGACCATGTGTTCATCCTAACATGAGACCTCTAAAGCTTGAGTTTTGTTTGAGAAAAGTTTCATCTTTTTCATGTCTTGGTTAAGACAAGGCTATGTTTTTCATGAAAACTCTTTTGAGCTTTTGTTCCTTGATGTTTTCGGCCATGAAGGCTTAAAGAGCTTGGAAAAATGGTAGCTTTGTAATGAGCACTTCATGTTGGCCTTTGTCACATGATCAAACTCTAAAGTTTGAGTTTTTCCAAGAAAGGTTTCTCTTTTCAAGTCTTGGTCAAAGAATGAGTTATGTTTCTTTGATGCCTTGAAACTTTCCTTTTCTTTTTGTTAGTTTTCGGCCATGAAGGCCTCTTGGACTTGAAATATGAGGAGCTTGATGATGAGAGTTGTGTGATGATGTTTGTCACATGAACAACCTCTAAAGCTTGAGTTTTCTAAAAACAAGTTTATTATTTTCAAGTTTTGCTCAAGGCATAGTTATGTTTCTCTTGGATCTTTGAAAACCCCATTTCTTTCCCTTGAGTATTCGGCCATGAAAGGCTTTGGGACTTAGAAAAATGGTAGCTTGATGATGAGGGCTTCATGTTGATGTATGTCACATGAACAAAGCTCTAGAGCATAGACTTGGTCCCTAGGCCAAGCATATTTGATTACTTTCTTCCATGTTGGTCATGAGTTTAGTTTTCTTTTCTTGTGAGGATGAGTTATGGGTTGAAACCTTGTTTCCTTAAAGTCTTGCAAGAGCTCTAAACAAGATATAAAAGAAGTTGCATCCACGTTTACGTTTATGCTTCGCATTAGCACGTTTATTTCCTATGCCATCACTAAGACCCAAGATAATGAATGAACTTGCACAATGCACGTTTATGTTTCAAGCTTTGCATCTCATTTTATGTTTCAAGTCATCACTAAACTCTAAGAATAAGAATGAAGATGCATTTCATCTTTACTTTGTGCTATCACTTTATTTTCTAAAGGACTATAAAATGAAATGCATAGCACGTTTACTTTATGTCATCACTTGAAACTTTAGAGCTCAAAGACTTGCCCATTTCATCTTAAGAAAAGAATTAAATCAAGGAGGTATCTCCTTGAACATCATTCGGTCATGTGGTGTAAATGGCTCTAGGATGAGTTTCATTTAACTACAAGGGCCCATAATGCATGTCTTAGAATTTTTCTAAGCTTTGATGCACTTAACCAAGGTTTTAAACATGTTTTTAAGTTTTAAATCCTTGCCAAGAGCAAGCCGAAATGGCTGCTGCCCTTGGTGTTCCATGATGAGTTTTGGCAAAATAAACTTTGATCTTACATAGTCTTGAAGTCCCAAAAAGATTCCAAGAGAAACTAGCAAGTTATATGGTTGAAAGAAAGGTTTTTCTCATGATTTTATGCCTTAAGGATTTCGGTTCTGCCTTAGTAAATTCCAGCACCTTAAATTCTGTTTTGGGTGGTCTAAATATGTTGTAATACCTTGCCAAGTATGTGATAATTGTTCTAGACTCTTTAAAGCATTATTGGTGACTTTGTTTGCTTAATATGTGAATTCTAGAACTACAAAGAATGGCAAAATGAGTTTCTGCCCAGCCTTGCTAAAATATTTAGAATCACATTAGATTATGTCTAGATGTGTGGGAACGACTCATAATTGGCTTAGGTATTAATTATTGCACCATAGAAAAAGTCGGAGGCGAGAAAGGGCTTAAAACGCATTTTCTAGAACACGTAATTCATCAAATATGAACAACTACATAAAGCTGTCCAACCATAATTAATTAGGCTTTAGAACCTAAAGGATTATGGTAATGAGGTTAATCAATCCCATAAATATACTAGAAAGTAATGGGAAAGTTTGAGGTTACCCGATTTAGGGATTTTTACCTTAAGGGATGATTATGCGCCTCTAAGTTTGATGATGAATTGATGTGTTAGCTCATGACGTGTATGGTGCCATGTTAACTATTATCCCTATGTGATAGCGTGTACTAACATGTTATTATTATTCTTTAAAAAGGACTTAAAGATGCCGAGGTAGTAATTATGTGTTATGCATTAATTATGTGGCATCTTAAAGAAACATGTTAAACTTAGGATGACTTAGAACATCAGAATGCAATCCTTTGAAACCACCGAATTAAGGGTGGGGACAATGTGATTCTAGCCCCCTAAACCCGTACTTAAAGTCGGGGAGTTGACTTATCCAAATGGACAAAGTCTAGATGCTAGTGACGACTAGCGTGGTATGAGCTCATAACCTAGAGATTTCTCAAAAGGGAGAAATATTAGGGCGGCCCGATTAAGTAAAGGTTATTATGTCACCTAAGTAACTTGATTATATGATTTATGTTTCATGTACCAGTTATATGATTTATGTTTCATGTACTAGTCATATGATTTATGTTCCATGTACCAGTTATATGATTTATGTTCCATGTACCAGTTATATGATTTATGTTCTACGTACCAAGATACATGATTTATGTCTATGATTTTAGTATATAGCCTATGTAACACAAGTGCCATGTTAAAAAGAACGGATTCTCGGAAAGTGAGATTTTTGGAAAACTCATAATTGAACCTATGTATGTCCATTATTTTATAAATAACCCGAGATTCCTGGAGACGTATATGATGACACCTAGGATAGAAGGAAAACCCTACTGAGTTTCTTTAGTAAGAATCTCACTCCCTCTATCTTTTCCTTTCCATTACGTCTTCAGAGCGAGATGGCGACCATCTTCCTATTCATTGACACGCCACGGTGGGAGATCCACCATGACCCGGAGCATGGGTCATTTCATTTTGAGGGCCGGTGTCTTTGTGCGCATCTTCATGTTTTTAGGGCGGCCATTCGCACACCCCTTGTACGATTATCGCTTTTCCCGGCATCCCCTATGGTGACCCGCGATCTTTGAGCATGCCCGGCCACGACATGAGAGGAACCTGCGGACCCATTCTCGCGGTTCGTGGACGCGCGCAAAGACGTGCCATCATCGCAGCACTCAGAGGAGGACCCTTCCGAGGATTTCCCCATGGACCATGAGGGCTCGCTTCCACTCGCTTCGGCGGCGGATAAGCGGCGAGAGGCGATCACTCGGCGTCGGAGGGCTTGATGCGGACCACGACCGACGTGGGCGACACGTTGATCCACAGGGCATGCTCGCACCGCCGAGCTCTGCCGTGGATTGGCTCACGTTCCTCCGTGCTCGTGAGTGCGCTATGGAGATTGGAGGGTAGTCCTTAGTGCACACACGTCACATAGTATGGATGATACCTCTTTTGTGTTGAGGTTATCCACCTTAGGTTGCACATGGGTAGGGATGCTTCTTTCCAGTTCTTTTCCATGTATTCTGTTTTTCTGCCGTGTTCATGTCACTATGTACTTGAAGAGTCCTGCCCCGTAGGGTAGGCATATTTTATCTATGAGGTATTTCAGTTATGATTGATGTTATGTTCGATGTTATGGTTTGGAGCCATTCGTATGTTATCGTTAGTATACTATGATACTGACTCGTAAAGTTACGCGTGGCTTCTATTTTAAGTAACGATTTCAAAAAAAAAAGTTGGCTCGTATTTTCGTTAAGTCTATTTTCTCAAGAAGATGAACCATGCCAGTAAGTAACGACTAATATTTGGCCTAAGTACGTACTAGTAGTATTGGGTTAAATATTAGGGTGTTAGATTTTGTATCGAGCGATTCGGTTCTCACAGAGGCACGAGGATTGGGTGACTATGCTTCTTAAGCATATTCCGCTAGAAATGTCATGAATAGGAAGTTTTAGGATTAAGTAATACATGACTTCTGTTTGTTGCACGTGCCATGGTAACTTGCTCACTTTACTAGGAGGATTGAGCCTGATCAACTCAGTGTTACTGTTTTGTGTGTATAGGGACTAATGGCACCGCGACGACAACCTAGGACTACACCAAATGTTGACCAAGACAATGCGACTGCTGCTGCTGCTCGTCGGATGGCTGCAGCCATGACATGATTGTTCGAGCGAATGGACCAACGTGAGAATGCTGTACCAGCTCCCCCTGCTGCTGAGATTCCGGAGCATGTTCGCTTCGGCGAATTTCGTAGGGCGAATCCTCCCACCTTCAAGGGAACTGCTAACCCAAACCATGCCGAAGAGTGGATCCGAAACATGGAGAAGATCTTTGGCGTGATACCGTGCTCTGAGGAGCAAAAAGTGAGGTTCGCCACATACATGCTCGAAGGTGACGCCAGTTGCTGGTGGACTGGAGCCCAGAGGCTGCTGGAAGCGGCCACTGAGGCCATCAACTGGGAAGTATTCAAAGTTCACTTCTATGAGAAGTACTTCCCAGAGTCTGTTCGCAACGCCAAGGAAGTGGAGTTCATGCAATTGTTCCAGGAGAATCGGACGGTTGCACAATATACCGCCAAATTCGAGGACCTCATCAAGTTCTCAAGGATGTACCAGGCCAACCCTGACGAATACTGGAAATGTCTGAAGTACGAAGCGGGGTTGAGAGCGGAGCTCAAGGTAGCGGTCGCTCATCTAGAAATCAGGGACTTCCCAACCCTGGTGAACAAATGCCGTATTATTGAGGAAGGGCAACGGGAGTTGAATGCGACAAGGTCCGGCAACTCCAGCAACAAGAAGCTGGCACCTCAAGGCCAGCAGTTCAAGAAAAGGGGTCGCAGAAGTTTCAACCCCAACAGAAGTCCCAATCCGGATCCAAGCCTCAGGGACCTCGGAAGGACTTCAAACCGAAGAACAACAACAATAACCACAACAACAACAAGAACAAGCCCGCGAATAATAAGGGGAAGGCACCTCAAGGGACATCTTCCACCCCACATGCGGAGTGTCCCAAGTGCGGCAGACCCCATGGAAGCTTGCCGTGTCGGGCCGGGTTAGATGTGTGCTACCGATGCGGAGAATCGGGACACTACTCCAAAGATTGTCCCAAGAGGAACCAGCCAACCCCCAACCCGGAGCCGCAACATCAAGGAAGGGTCTACACCCTCAATGCGGAACAGACGACGACGTCCCGGATCTCGTGGAAGGTAAGTGTGAAATGAGCGGTAAAAACCTATTGTCTTTGTATGATTGGGCGCAACCCATTCCTTTATATCATATTCTTGTGTAGAGACCCTAGGTTTGACTGTGTCTGAACTCCCCTTTTATCTTGTTGTCTCTACCCCCACTGGGAAACCAGTTAGAACTAGCAAATGTTGTTTGGAATGCAGTTTCATTCTAGAAAATAGACCATTTGTTCTAGATTTCGTATGCTTACCCATGAAAGGACTAGAGGTAATGCAGGCATGGATTGGCTTTGGGCCAACCGTGTGTTGTTAAACTGCTATGAGAAAACCATCACCTTTCTCCCCATTCCCCCTGAACCTAGGGAAACCATGAGAGTGTACCTAAATGCTGTAGACCTAAGCTGTGGTAAAAGTGAAAAAGGTTACATTCTTTTGGCCGCTAGTGATGTCGACTTTGAGCAGAGCATCGAGGAGATACCCATAGTAAGGAACTATCCCGAAGTATTTCCAGATGAAATTCCAGAATTTCCCCCTAAAAGAGAGATTGAATTCTCAATAGAGTTACTCCCAGGTACCGGACCCATATCCATAGCCCCATATAGAATGCGGCCTATGGAATTGGCCGAGTTGAAAACCCAGTTAGAGGACCTTTTGGAAAAGAATTTCATTAGGCCGAGTGCATCACCCTGGGGAGCCCCGGTGTTGTTTGTGAAAAAGAAGGACGGAAGCATGAGGATGTGTGTCGATTATAGGCAATTGAATAAAGTAATGATGAAAAATAAGTACCCTTTGCCTAGAATTGACGATTTGATGGACCAAATTGAGAGGTGCGGTAGTGTTTTCTAAGATTGACTTGAGGTCTGGTTATCATCAGATTAGAGTTAAGGATGAGGATATACCCAAGATGGCTTTTCGCACTCGATATGGACATTTCGAGTTTGCGGTTATGTCTTTTGGATTGACCAATGCTCCAGCTTGTTTTCATGGATTACATGAATAGGATCTTTAGACCCTATTTGGATAAGTTCGTGGTTGTCTTTATAGATGATATACTCATTTATTCAAGGACCCACGAAGAGCATGAGCAACATTTAGTCATAGTATTAGAGATTTTGAGGGAGAAGAGACTTTATGCCAAGTTGTCTAAATGTGAGTTTTGGTTGGGAGAAGTGAAATTTCTAGGGCATGTAGTGTCTAGAGGAGGAATTGCAGTCGATCCTAGTAAGGTGGAAGCAGTGATGAATTGGGAACAACCTAGGACCGTGACGGAGATAAGGAGCTTTTTGGGATTAGCTGGCTATTATCGTAGGTTCATCAAGGGATTTTCCCAGATCGCACTACCTTTAACCAAGCTTACTAGAAAAGACACTCCTTTTGTCTGGACCCCAGATTGTGAGAAGAGTTTTCAGAAACTAAAGCATAAGTTGACTTCCACCCCAGTCCTAGTTCTCCCCGACCCTAAGGAGCCTTTTGAGGTATACTGTGACGCTTCCGGTAAAGGTCTAGGTTGTGTCTTGATGCAAAATAGGCAAGTGGTAGCCTATGCATCGAGGCAACTCAAGCCACATGAAACAAACTACCCCACCCATGACCTAGAATTGGCCGCCGTTGTGTTTGCTCTCAAGATCTGGAGACACCATTTGTACGGGGTGAGGTTCGAGGTGTTCTCCGATCACAAGAGTTTAAAGTACCTTTTTGATCAGAAAGAGCTTAACATGAGGCAAAGGAGGTGGATGGAGTTCTTGAAGGATTATGATATTGGATTAAACTACCATCCCGGAAAAGCTAATGTCGTAGCCGATGCCCTAAGTAGGAAATCCTTACACCTATCCCACTTAATGATTAAGGAAGATGAATTGATCGAGGCTTTTAGAGACCTGAACCTAGGAATAACCATAACCCCTACGGGTATGAGAGTTTGCCACCTTAGTGTGTCAAGTGAATTCCGTGGGAGAATCACTCAAGCCCAAAGGGTAGACGACGAGTTTCAAGAGACCCTAAGGGCAGAAAAGGCGGATAAACTGAAAGGTTTTGTCCAAGGAAAGGATGGTATGTGGAGGTTTGAAGGACGTATATGTGTACCTGCTAGTGGTGACCTCCGGAAAGAGATTCTTGAGGAGGCCCACAAGAGCAATTTTTCAATTCATCCTGGTGCCACCAAGATGTACCAAGACTTGAAGAAGATGTTTTGGTGGCCTGGATTAAAGAAGGATGTTTGCAATTGGGTTAGTAAGTGCCTAGTATGCCAGAAGGTGAAGATAGAGCACCAAAAACCCTCTGGTATGTTGCAACCCCTATCGATTCCCGAATGGAAGTGGAATAGCATCTCAATGGATTTTGTGGTGGACTACCAAGGACCCAAGCGAATCATGACGCTATATGGGTAATAGTGGATAGATTGACGAAGTCAGCCCACTTTCTACCTATTAAAGTGACATATTCCTTGGATAGGTTGGCACAATTGTATATCCAAGAGATTGTGAGACTACATGGAGTGCCGTCGATGATAATCTCGGATCGGGATCCGCGATTTACATCACGGTTTTGGGGAGCCTTTCAAAAGGCGTTTGGTTCGAAGCTGTGCTTAAGCACGGCCTACCACCCACAAACAGATGGCCAATCTGAGAGAACAATCCAAACTTTGGAGGATATGCTTAGAGCGTGTGTTCTAGACCAGAAAGGGAGTTGGGACAAATACCTGCCACTAATCGAATTTGCGTATAACTTGATTACCACGCAAGTATCGGTATGGCACCGTATGAAGCCCTTTATGGACGAAAATGTCAATCACCCCTATGTTGGTACGAACCTGGAGAGCAAAGTCTAATTGGACCAGACTTACTAAGGGAAACGACGGAACAGATTAAAAAGATTAGGGATAGGATTCTTACTGCTCAAAGCCGACAGAAAAGCTATGCGGACAAGCGGCGTAAGCCGATTGAGTTCCAAGTAGGGGAACACGTTTTTCTCAAGATAACCCCCACCACAGGCATAGGTCGAGCTATGAAGGTGAAAAAGTTAAGCCCCAGATTCCTTGGCCCATTCGAAATCCTCAGTAGAGTAGGGTCTGTAGCATACCGCATAGCCCTACCCCCAAATCTATCCAACCTCCACGATGTTTTCCATGTCTCCCAGTTACGAAAGTACCAGTCTGACCCAAGTCATGTGCTAGAACCAGAACATGTACAATTAAGGGATGACCTGACATTTGATCTGCCTCCCACGAGAATTGTGGACCGAGGAGTCAAACAGCTGAGAAATAAGTCAGTGCCGTTGGTCAAGGTCGCGTGGGGACGCGGGAAAGCCGAAGATTTCACATGGGAGTTGGAGGCCAACATGCGAGCACAATACCCCGAGATGTTCTCAGGTAATGAATTTCGAGGACGAAATTCTTTTTAAGGAGGGGAGTAATGTAACGCCCCGATTTTCGCTAAACTTTCATAATGACCAAATTGCCCCTGAGGTCATTTTTACCCGAACTCTGAGGACGGCGGCTTTGGCCATCCTCATAGGGTTCATATGTTATATGAAGGGGATTGTATGAGCATGAGTGCCTAACAAAGCGGGAAAACCTCATTTCTGAGATTTCTGCGCGTAAATGACCAAAATACCCCCGTAACAGAATTAAGGCAGTATTAAGTTCCGTTTTGACCCGGACTTTGTTCTGAGGTTCAAAACCATGATTTTAAGGCATAAACTATGTTGGTTTAAGTCCCGAAGATCGCCGGCAACTTTTGGTAAAAATTACGGTTTTGCCCCTGCATATTGCATTTTCGGCTTAATGAGCCGTTTAACTCCAAACCTAAGCAATATTAGGCTCTAATTAAAGGTTAATTAATTTCCATAATTAATCTAGAGCCAAAACCATCATTTAGAATTAATTGGAACCTAAAATTGCTTAGGAAAAATTCAAATCTCATCATAGTCTTATTCTTTAAAAGGAAAAAGAATATGTGAATAGTGTCGAATAGTGTTTCCACTATTCACATCAACTTTTCTTTTTGAGACAAGTTGTCACACTCACATCACTAGTCCTAGAGGTGTTGACTCTCTAATCCTTCTAGACCACCTCTAAACCTAGGGATTTATGGTTTTAATTAACCTATTAGTGCACCTAAGTACCTACTTAGCAATTTTTAATCCTAAGCCTAATCTATGTCACACCAAAACACACTTCTAGAACATGGTTTAAGGAGATATTTCTCCTCGCCAAGGCTGCCAAGTATGGCACCATTTTCTCTAGAAATCATCAAAAAAATTAGTCTATGTGTTCAAGCTATCTTGTGACATGTGTCTTGAACACTTTCAATCAATGATCAACTTTCAAGAAAAATTGTCACTCAAGACTCAAAGAATATTTTATATGGTCAATCAAGGCTTTCAATTCATTTCTAAAATGAAAATAATTATGTCTTTCAAACTCAAAAAGAATGATTTGTTTTTGTGGTCATTCAAGCTTTCTATCAAACTTTTTCAAGACAACATGTCTTACAATACATTACCTATGCCTTGGAATTTAAGTCTAGAAAATTTTCTCTTCTTTTTGGGCATGAGAAGCATGGTTTCTCTTCAGATTTTGCAGCCCAAAATTTTAAGTTTTTATGCATTTTTAAAGGTTGGAAAATAAGGTACATTCTAGCCATACTTTAGGACATGCATAGCTAGACTTTTCACCATGCTTTGAATGACTTTACACCATGCTTTGAACAAGATTTTTCCTCCCTCATGTGGCTGAAAAGGTGGCCGAAATTCTCCCCCCAAAAGGCCTCCAATATTCAATTCATTTCACTTCTCTATAAATAGGTAGCTTAGGGCACTTGAAGCACCTTTGTTCATTTCACTAAAGCTTTGAGTTAGAGCACTTTGAGTTCCTTTCTCTCAAGTTCAAGAGCTCATCCTCTCCAACCTCTTCATCTTCTTCACTTCCTCTCAAATCTCAAACTCTAAGGTAGGGAGCTCTTTAAGAATGCTTTCTTTTACTTTCATGATCAATGTTTATCTTGTTTGAAAGTTGTGTTGTTAGCAAGTTTTTCTCTCAAACATTTTCGGTTTCTTCTTTTCTCTTCCCTTTCATTTTCGGCCTTAAGGCCATGGTAGTGAGAGCTTGATGATGAGTGCTCTCAAAGATGAAACCATGAGTTCATCTTAAAGTGAGGCCTCTAAAGCTTGAACCTTTCTTAAGAAAAAGTTCCATCCTTTCTCCTTTTCCTTTCATTTTCGGCCTCTAGACCAAAATGAGGAGAGCTTGATGATGAGTGCTCTTTTGAGATGACCATGTGTTCATCCTAACATGAGACCTCTAAAGCTTGAGTTTTGTTTGAGAAAAGTTTCATCTTTTCATGTCTTGGTTAAGACAAGGCTATGTTTTTCATGAAAACTCTTTTTGAGCTTTTGTTCCTTGATGTTTTCGGCCATGAAGGCTTAAAGAGCTTGGAAAAATGGTAGCTTTGTAATGAGCACTTCATGTTGGCCTTTGTCACATGATCAAACTCTAAAGTTTGAGTTTTTCCAAGAAAGGTTTCTCTTTTCAAGTCTTGGTCAAAGAATGAGTTATGTTTCTTTGATGCCTTGAAACTTTCCTTTTCTTTTTGTTAGTTTTCGGCCATGAAGGCCTCTTGGACTTGAAATATGAGGAGCTTGATGATGAGAGTTGTGTGATGATGTTTGTCACATGAACAACCTCTAAAGCTTGAGTTTTCTAAAAACAAGTTTATTATTTTCAAGTTTTGCTCAAGACATAGTTATGTTTCTCTTGGATCTTTGAAAACCCCATTTCTTTCCCTTGAGTATTCGGCCATGAAAGGCTTTGGGACTTAGAAAAATGGTAGCTTGATGATGAGGGCTTCATGTTGATGTATGTCACATGAACAAAGCTCTAGAGCATAGACTTGGTCCCTAGTGTAACGCCCGCGGATCGCGAAGTCGGGGAGTGATCGCCGGTGCAAAGAGGCACGGACAAGGAGCGGCTCGGCGGACTTGAAGCGAGGGTACATGAATGAACCGATTACACACCCGAATGAGAGGGATCCTAAGGCTGTATAGGTATGGGACTATCTGATTGAGGAGGGCTTATATGAATTGATTTGTACTACCTATACCAACAAGATGCATCTTCTTTTCGGTAGCCCAAACTGAAAGAACTCCACAGTTAAGCGTGCTTGACTTGGAGCAATTTTGGGATGGGTGACCTCCTGGGAAGTTTTCCCAGGAAGTGTGCGAGTGAGGACAAAGCACGCTGAAAAGACCCGTGTTGGTTTATGGGGACAGTCGTCAATCCATAAAGCAGCAGGGGATGTTACAAATGGTATCGAGCCTGCACCTCTCCCGAGACGGTGTGGTTGAGGGCGAACCAGGCGGAAGCTGGTGGGCATGTAACGCCCGGGGATCGCGAAGTCGGGGAGTGATCGCCGGTGCAAAGAGGCACGGACAAGGAGCGGCTCCCGGCAGACTTCGAAAGCGGAGGGGTACATGAATGAACCGATTACACACCCGAATGAGAGGGATCCTAAGATGTATAGGTATGGGACTATACGATTGAGGACGGCTTATATGAACTGATTTGTAGTACGTATAGCAACAAGATGCATCTTCTTTTCGGTAGCCCAAACTGAAAGAACTCCACAGTTAAGCGTGCTTGCCTTGGAGCAATTTTGGGATGGGTGACCTCTGGAAGTTTTCCCGGGAAGTGTGCAGTGAGGACAAAGCACGCTGAAAAAGACCCGTGTTGGTTTATGGGACGATCATCAATCCATAAAGCGGCGAGGATGTTACAAATGGTATCGAGCACGCACCTCTCCCGATGCGGTGTGGTTCGGGACGAACCAGCGGAAGTGGTGGCCATGTAACGCCGGGATCGCGAAGTCGGGAGTGATCGCCCGGTGCAAAGAGGCACGGACAAGGAGCGGCTCGGCAGACTTCGAAAGCGGAGGGGTACATGAATGAACCGATTACACACCCGAATGAGAGGGATCCTAAGACTGTATAGGTATGGGACTATATAGTTGAGGAGGGCTTATATGAATTGATTTGTACTACCTATACCAACAAGATGCATCTTCTTTTCGGTAGCCCAAACTGAAAGAACTCCACAGTTAAGCGTGCTTGACTTGGAGCAATTTTGGGATGGGTGACCTCCTGGGAAGTTTTCCCAGGAAGTGTGCGAGTGAGGACAAAGCACGCTGAAAAGACCCGTGTTGGTTTATGGGGACAGTCGTCAATCCATAAAGCAGCAGGGGATGTTACACCTAGGCCAAGCATATTTCGGTTACTTTCTTCCATGTTGGTCATGAGTTTAGTTTTCTTTTCTTGTGAGGATGAGTTATGGGTTGAAACCTTGTTTCCCTTAAAGTCTTGCAAGAGCTCTAAACAAGATATAAAAGAAGTTGCATCCACGTTTACGTTTATGCTTCGCATTAGCACGTTTATTTCCTATGCCATCACTAAGACCCAAGATAATGAATGAACTTGCACAATGCACGTTTATGTTTCAAGCTTTGCATCTCATTTTATGTTTCAAGTCATCACTAAACTCTAAGAATAAGAATGAAGATGCATTTCATCTTTACTTTGTGCTATCACTTTATTTTCTAAAGGACTATAAAATGAAATGCATAGCACGTTTACTTTATGTCATCACTTGAAACTTTAGAGCTCAAAGACTTGCCCATTTCATCTTAAGAAAAGAATTAAATCAAGGAGGTATCTCCTTGAACATCATTCGGTCATGTGGTGTAAATGGCTCTAGGATGAGTTTCATTTAACTACAAGGGCCCATAATGCATGTCTTAGAATTTTTCTAAGCTTTGATGCACTTAACCAAGGTTTTAAACATGTTTTTAAGTTTTAAATCCTTGCCAAGAGCAAGCCGAAATGGCTGCTGCCCTTGGTGTTCCATGATGAGTTTTGGCAAAATAAACTTTGATCTTACATAGTCTTGAAGTCCCAAAAAGATT
The DNA here is from genome assembly GCA_031216125.1 of Dalbergia cochinchinensis. Taxonomy (NCBI): domain Eukaryota; kingdom Viridiplantae; phylum Streptophyta; class Magnoliopsida; order Fabales; family Fabaceae; genus Dalbergia; species Dalbergia cochinchinensis. The sequence goes on from CM062371.1 coordinate 32,396,466, forward strand.
CCAAGAGAAACTAGCAATTTATATGGTTGAAAGAAAGGTTTTTCTCATGATTTTATGCCTTAAGGATTTCGGTTCTGCCTTAGTAAATTCCAGCACCGTAAATTCTGTTTTGGGTGGTCTAAATATGTTGTAATACCTTGCCAAGTATGTGATAATTGTTCTAGACTCTTTAAAGCATTATTGGTGACTTTGTTTGCTTAATATGTGAATTCTAGAACTATAAAGAATGGCAAAATGAGTTTCTGCCCAGCCTTGCTAAAATATTTAGAATCACATTAGATTATGTCTAGATGTGTGGGAACGACTCATAATTGGCTTAGGTATTAATTATTGCACCATAGAAAAAGTCGGATGCGAGAAAGGGCTTAAAACGCATTGTCTAGAACACGTAATTCATCAAATATGAACAACTACATAAAGCTGTCCAACCATAATTAATTAGGCTTTAGAACCTAAAGGATTATGGTAATGAGGTTAATCAATCCCATAAATATACTAGAAAGTAATGGGAAAGTTTGAGGTTACCCGATTTAGGGATTTTTACCTTAAGGGATGATTATGCCTCTAAGTTTGATGATGAATTGATGTGTTAGCTCATGCCGTGTATGGTGCCATGTTAACTATTATCCCTATGTGATAGCGTGTACTAACATGTTATTATTATTCTTTAAAAAGGACTTAAAGATGCCGAGGTAGTAATTATGTGTTATGCATTAATTATGTGGCATCTTAAAGAAACATGTTAAACTTAGGATGACTTAGAACATCAGAATGCAATCCTTTGAAACCACCGAATTAAGGGTGGGGACAATGTGATTCTAGCCCCCTAAACCCGTACTTAAAGTCGGGGAGTTGACTTATCCAAATGGACAAAGTCTAGATGCTAGTGACGACTAGCGTGATATGAGCTCATAACCTAGAGATTTCTCAAAAGGGAGAAATATTAGGGCGCCTGATTAAGTAAAGGTTCTTATGTCACCTAAGTAACTTGATTATATGATTTATGTTTCATGTACCATTATATGATTTATGTTTCATGTACTAGTCATATGATTTATGTTCCATGTACGATTATATGTTTTATGTTCCATGTACCAGTTATATGATTTATGTTCTACGTACCAAGATACATGATTTATGTCTATGATTTTAGTATATAGCCTATGTAACACAAGTGCCATGTTAAAAAGAACAGATTCTCGGAAAGTGAGATTTTTGGAAAACTCATAATTGAACCTATGTATGTCCATTATTTTATAAATATCCCGAGTTTCCTGGAGTCGTATATGATGACACCTAGGATAGAAGGAAAACCCTACCGAGTTTCTTTAGTAAGAATCTCACTCCTCTATCTTTTCCTTTCCATTACGTCTTGAGCGAGATGGCGACCTTCGTCCTATTCATTGACACGCCACGGTGGGAGATCCACCATGACCGGAGCATGGGTCATTTCATTTTGAGGGCGATTATCTTGTGCGTATCTTCATGTTTTTAGGGCGGCCATTCGCACACCTTGTGCGATTATCGCTTCTCCCGGCATCCCCTCCGGTGACCCCGCGATCTTTGAGCATCCACGGCCACGACATGAGAGGAACCTGCGGACCCATTCTCGCCGGTTCAGCCAGACGCCGCGCAAGACGTGCCATCATCGCGGCACTCGAGGAGGACCCTTCGAGGATTCCCCATGGACCATGAGGGCTCGCCCTCGCTCCCGCCGGCGGCAGATAGGCAGCGGGAGAGACAGTCACTCGGCGTCGGAGGCGGTGCGGGACCACGACCCGGCGTGGGCGACACGTTCGATCCTGGGCATGCACGCACTCGCCGAGCTCTGCCAGTGGATTGGCTATGTTCCTCTCCGTCACTCGTGAGTGCTATGGAGATTGGCGGGTAGTCCTTAGTGCACACACGTCACATAGTATGGATGATACCTCTTTTGTGTTGAGGTTATCCACCTTAGGTTGCACATGGGTAGGGATGCTTCTTTCCAGTTCTTTTCCATGTATTCTGTTTTTCTGCCGTATTCATGTCACTATGTACTTGAAGAGTCCTGCCCCGTAGGGTAGGCATATTTTATCTATGAGGTATTTCAGTTATGATTGATGTTATGTTCGATGTTATGGTTTGGAGCCATTCGTATGTTATCGTTCCGTATACTATGATACTGACTCGTAAAGTTCTGTGGCTTCTATTTTAAGTAACGATTTCAAAAAAAAAAAGTTGGCTCGTATTTTCGTTAAGTCTATTTTCTCAAGAAGATGAACCATGCCAGTAAGTAACGACTAATATTTGGCCTAAGTACGTACTAGTAGTATTGGGTTAAATATTAGGGTGTTACACATTCCATTTTATTCTTCATTAGAAAGTAAAGTGAGAGCTTCAAAGTAAACATGAAATGCAAGAACTTGAAATTAAATGTGCAAGGCTCAAAGTAAATATGCAAGTTTCATTCTTTATTTTAGTGCTCTAGGCCCAGCAACAATCGACTTTAAGGCCGAAATAGAAAGTCTTCGAAATTATTTTGGGTGATATGCAAGCTCTCGTTTTACATCTTTAAGTTCTTAAGTGATGACTTAAAACATAAACATGGAATGCGAAGCTTGGAATTTAAACATGCATTATGCAAGTTCATTCCTTATCTTGGGGTTTAGTGATAGCATTGAAATAAACATGCTATGCAAAGCATAAAGTAAACGTGAATGCAAGTTACTTTTATCTTGTCTAGAGCTCTTGCAAGACTTTTAAAAAGAACATAGTTCCAACCCAAACCTCATCCTCACAAGAAAAGGAAACTACTAGTGCTTGAATACTTAAAATGAATCATGACCTTAAAAACTTGAAGATGGTGTAACATCCTAATTTTTAACCCAATACTCTAGAACATATTTAGGTTAATCATTAGTCTGTTACTTCATAGTTCTCATTTAACTTTGAATTACTTAGCGGAAAATACGGGTAATTTTTTTTTGAAATGAAAGTGAGAGCCGCGTGATGCGATATAACTTGCAACGGACAAAACATACATCTCATAACGTCGTAGCATAAAGCATATAAGGGCACATCATGAGAGACACTGAATAACATCTCATTTATAATTATAATTTGCCCACTTATAAGCGTGGGACTTGATTTAGTACATGGAAATACATGAAAGAAAATACAACATAAACATAAACATAATCTACTCCCCTACCCGAGTGCAACTAATAGGATAACCTTTAAAGAAGGTTCATCCCCATCTAAGTGGTGTGTGTTCTAACTCGGGGACGTGCTGGCCGAACACCAGGCCATCGCCAAAAGGTGAGACGGGGAGAAACGATGGGAATGCATAAGGGAGTCAAAGGTCGACCCTTGTACATGAATACTCTAACTATGCATCGACCCACAAAATGGTATGATCCGTGGTCCGAGTCATGGTGCACCTCCTATGTCGGCGTGTCCACGAATATCACGAACGTCGCCATCTGAAGACGTGACGGAAAGAAAGAGATAGAGGGAGTGAGAATCTTGCTAAAGAATCTCAGTAGGGCCTCCTACTACCTAGGTGTCATCATCTACGTCCTCAGGAACCTTGGGTTTATTTATACGAAATGACTGAGCAGGTATTAGGTTCATTTTAAACTTTAAAATATATTTTAGCCAAGGTCCATTCATTTTAGGATGATCTTAATGTCATGGATGCAACATAATAGAAAATGTATGCATGGCATTACCTAATGCACATACATAAAAACATAACATCAAGCCTCATCATTCTTGGTGGCATAAAGTGGCAATAGTAACATTCATATGGGACAAAACTTAGTGACATAATCATAATCATGAACTTTTCTTCCTCATGGGCCACCCTAAAAGACAATCGAACTGGGGGTGCTCGGCCGAACCAGTGTCACCCAGAACGTGTCATACATCTAGGTTATGAGCTCATACCTTAACTAGTCGTCACTAGTTCTTACTTACCACTTAACGATAAGCGTATCATAAATCCGGACTATCCGAGCACGGGTTAGGGGCAAATCTCTTAGGGTGCTCGGCGAGCAGGTGTCACCTAAGAGTATAAAATGGTACCGATGTCACATGAGTTCTATGGAGGTGCTCGGCCGAACGGTGTCATCCTAGAACCCATCTTAGTACCTTAATTTTCAAAATCTCTTTAAGTCCCCAAATTTGCCAGAAATTCGGCCAAAGCGGTCATTACACCGAAGTTTCCTTCCAAATTTGTCGGAAATTCGGCCAAAACGCTCATTACACGAAATTTCCTTCCAAATTTGCTTTATGCCACATAAACATATAACCTCATAAATTCCTCATATGAATAACATCATCATCATTAGCATACTTCATGCATCATCATACATCATTCAAACGCTTACCCTCATGGTAGCTTATGCTTTGACCCTTACGGGTCTTAATCTTGAGATATAGCTCTCTAATATCCGTCGCTCATATTTTATGCCCCTAAGGCTCATATTAAACATCATTCTTCATTCTCATGTTCATACTTAATTCTGAATAGCATAGGACAGAATCTCTAACTCGTTTTTACGGGGTTCTAGAACTTACGCTTTAGACCCTTTCTCGGTTCCGTCTTCGCCTGAGGCGCTATACATTAAATCTAAATCAATTATGAGACATTCCTATGCTTAAGGACTAATTATTAATCATGTTTATCATGTTGTAAGGGTGCTGGACAGATTCCAGAAAATTAAATGTTCTAAGAGTTCTACATTTGCATTTTTACGGTTTTCTAGCTACTAGTTTCCCCATAGGTGCTAGAATTCGATTCTAACTCAAATGATACCAAGTTTTTCATGTCTAAACAATCTAAATCTGATTATGTTCCCATTAAAACAGTTTGGATTGGTTCCATAAACAAATGGGTCAAAACTATGTTAAATTCTAGCTTTACGGTATTTCTAGTTAGCTAGTTTCTTACCTATCATGCATAGGTTCGCTTCTACATCATCACATGATATTTTCACACATTCCAACACATTAAAACATCATCATACAGCATCACATTCATCACATCAGAACCGAAAACATCTTGCCTCAATAAGAGAATTAAATTGACATTTCTAGGTACATAAGTTAACTAGTTTCTCTTGGAATCAATTTAGAATTTCTAAAACTCTTTGCAAGACATTTTAAATCGTCAAGAGGCTAAGTGAAGCCTTAGGTCACTGACCAAAACATATTCCATCCCCTAAAAGAGATTGGAATCACAACTTGTAACGACATAACCTTATAAAGAATTGTCAAACTTTAAGGAAAACTCAAAACATAGGCTATTGGTCCTAGTAGCTAGATGAAAACTCATTGCAAGTCCATCTTCACTACTTGGCTGAAAAACATACATTCAAAGTGTGGTTTGCATTAAACTTTAACTTGGAATGGAATGGGCAAGTCTTTGAGCTCTAGGTTCTTAAGTTACGACATAAACTAAGCGTGCTCATGCTCTTCATTTTTAATCTTGCTTTCAAGGTAAAGTGATGACTTGAAATTAAATATGCAAGGCATAATTTAAGCGTGTAATCTCGAAAGTAAATATCAAGCATAATCTTAAACGTGCAAGCTTGAAAGTAAAGATGCAAGATTCAATTCTTTATTTTAGTGCTCTTGGCCCAACAACAATCGACTTTAAGGCCGAAATAGATAGGCATTCGAGAAATTAATTAGGTGATAATGCAAGTTCAATTCTTTATTTTAGTGCTCTAGGCCCAACAACAATCGACTTTAAGGCCGAAATAGAAAGGCTTTGAGAATTAAGTTAAGTGATGATACAAGTTCCATTTTAATCTTTATGTTCTTAGGTGATGGCTTGAAAGTAAAGATGCATAGCAAGAATGTAAATATGAATGCAAGCATAAAATAAATTATGCAAGTTCATTTTATCTTTCTAGAGCTCTTAACAAGACTTTAAAGGAACTTAAACCTCAACCCAAACTCATCAAACCAAGACAAGGTAAAAGTCTAGAGTTCTTAGAACTCAACATAACATATTTAAAAATCAAACATCTAGCATGAAAAGGAAAAGGTAATGGCGAAACTTCAAGGAAAGAAAAGAAATGTTTGAAACTCTAGAATCCATGATCTTGGTGATATACAAACTCCAACATCATGAGACCTCATCATTGAGTCATTAGAACCATTTTGAAACAACATCAAAGTTAAGGTTCTCAAAAGTTCAAGAAAGGAAAATCTAGAAACACTTTTGCTCAAGAACAAAAATCAAGCTCTAGAGTTTGTTTCAAGTGATGAACATCATCATGAAACTCTCATCATCAAGCTCTCATTCCTTTGTTCTCCAAGGCCCATGGCCGAAAATGAAAAGGTAAAGGGAAGAAAAAGAAGTTCTAAAAAGAATCAAGAGAAACTATGAACTTTAAGCTTAGAACAAGAACTTTAAAGAAAGAACACATGAAAGAAAATCCCTACTTGGTGTGATGAACTTGAAGATGGAAGAAGAAGATGAAGATGATGAAGAACTTGAAGAACTCCAAGAACTTGAAGAACACAAAAACTTTGAGAGAAAAAGAAAGCTTTGAGTGTTTCCTAAACTTAGCAAATGATCTAAAAGTGGTGCAAGCTCCTCAAGGCATTCTATTTATAGAGAAATGAAACAAATGGAGGGAGCTCATGGAGGAGAAGGTTTCGGCCATGAGGGTGCAGATTGGAGGCTCTCCATGAGTTCCATGAGGTGAGATAATGTGTTCTTGAGGTATGGTGAGGTATGGTTCAAAGCATGGTGAGGTATGGCTCAAGGTATGGCTCAAGCATGGCTCTTTGAGTGAGAAAACAATTTAATATGTGTCAAATGGGGAGCATGTGGCCGAAAATGCATCAGCCCATGGGGAGGATTAGTTTGCATTTTAATTGTGGTTTAGAGTTGTGTTTAGGTGTATCTTTGATTATGCTTAAGATTAGGAATTTGTAAGAAGGTGTTTAGGTAAGGTAAATGGGTAATTAAGGTGGTCTAGACATAATTAAGGAGTGGTCTTGCACCATTAGAGAGTTAAATCCTCAATTTAGAGTTTAAACAACTCTAGACTCATTTCCTTGATTTAAGGAATTGGAGAGAAAACACTATTCATGATTCCAAGACTAGGAATCTTGAGTTCTAAAAAGGGATTTAAGTTTAATCTAAGCAATTTTAGGTTCTAATTAACTTTAATAAATTATTTTGACTCTAGATTAATTAGGGAAATAAATTAATCTTCGTTTAGAGCCTAATATTGCTTAGGTTTGCTTAATTACGTCATTAAGCTTAAAAACACTATTCCAGGGGCAAAATCGTAATTTTGCACTAAAACTGCCCGGGACCACCGGGACTTGAACAGATACCTCTAGACACATGAAATCATGTTTTTAAACCTCTGGGGAAAGTTCCGGGCTCAAACGGCACCTTTACCCGCGTAAAAACGCTATAGGGGTATTTTGGTCATTTTGACCCGAAACTGCGGAAAACGAAATTTTCGCTTCCGAAAGCATTCAAAGGCCATTCAATCCCCTTCAAACATTGAGTTGACCCTTCGAGGATGACCGAGTTGGTTACCCTCGAGTTCGGGTCAGGAAATGACCTCAGGGGCATTTTGGTCATTTCCCTCAGACAGAAAAATCGGGGTGTTACATTACTCCCCTCCTTAAAAAGAATTTCGCCCTCGAAATTCATTACCTTGGAAAAGCTCGGGATACTTGTCTTGCATTTCTGACTCTAGCTCCCATGTAAACTCTTCAGATTTGTCGCGTCCCCATGCTACCTTTACCAATGGAACAGACTTGTTCCTCAGCTGCTTGACTCCGCGGTCCACGATTCTCGTAGGGGGAAGATTGAAAGTTAGGTCGTCCCTTAACCGAACATGCTCTGGCTCTAAAACGTGGCTAGGGTCGGACTCATACTTCCTTAGCTGAGAGACGTGAAAGACGTCATGAAGATTAGAAAGATTAGGGGGTAAGGCTATTTTGTAGGCAACTGTTCCTATCCTTTGAAGAATTTGGAAGGGACCAAGGAATCGGGGGCTCAACTTTTTGACTTTCATGGCCCTCCCTATGCCTGTAGTGGGGGTAATCCTAAGGAACACATGTTCTCCCTCCTCGAACTCCAAGGGCTTGCGCCGCTTGTCCGCATAGCTCTTTTGTCTACTTTGAGCAGTGAGCATCCTATCCGGATCCTCTTGATTTGTTCCGTTGTTTCCCTCACTACATCGGGTCCTAAGACACTTTGCTCCCCAGGCTCGTACCAACACAAAGGTGATTGGCACTTCCTTCCATACAATGCCTAAATGCGATTGCCATACCGATGCTTGCGTGATAACTATTGTTATACGCAAACTTCGATCAAAGGCAAGTACCTATCCCAACTTCCCCTTTGGTCTAACACACGTGCTCTTAGCATATCCTCTAGGGTTTGGATCGTCCTTCAGATTGTCCGTCTGCTTGTGGGTGGTAAGCGATTGCTCAAGCATAGCTTTGAACCAAACGCCTTTGGAAGGCTCCCCAAAAACGCGACGTAAACCGCGGATCTCTATCCGAGATTATCGTCGACGGTACTCCATGCAATCTTACGATCTCTTGGATGTATAACTGAGCCAATTTATCTAAAGAGTACGCCACTCTAATAGGTAGAAAGTGTGCCGACTTGGTTAGTCGATCCACTATCACCCATATAGCATCATGGCCAGCTTATGCCTTAGGCAATCCTCACACGAAATCCATAGATATGCATTCCCACTTCCATTCGGGATTGACAGGTTGCAACAAACCTGAAGGTTTTGGTGCTCGATTTTCACTTTCGACATACCAAGCACTTACTAACCCAGCGACTACATCCTTTTTCATTCCGCCACCAAAACATCTTCTTCAAATCTTGGTACATCTTGGTAACACCGGATGAATGGTGAAATAGCCTTTGTGAGCCTCCTCCAAGATCTTCTCTCAAGGTCACCATCTTGGGGTACGCAGATCCTTCCCTCAAATCTCCATATCCAATCCTCACCTCTTTCAAACCTTTTAACTTTCCCGCTTTAACAAAGATCTATGATCTCTTCGAACTCCTCATTCTCTCGTTGTGCTAACATGATTCTCTGCTTAAATCCACTTGTCACGCTAAGATAGCACATTTTTATTCCTTTATCGGTCACGACATCCCTAGATTCATATCCCTAAACTTCTCTATCAACTCAACTTCTTTGATCATCATGTGGGACGGGTGTAGCGACTTTCGGCTCAAGGCGTCGGCGACTACATTAGCCTTGCCTGGTGGTAACTTAAACCAAATCGTAGTCCTTAAGGAATTCCATCCACCTTCTTTGCCTCATGTTTAACTCCTTTTGATCAAAGAGGTACTTGAGACTCTTATGATCGGAGAAAACTTCAAACCTTACACCATACAAATGGTGTCTCCACATCTTTAAGGCAAACACTACTACAGACTAACTCTAGGTCATGGGTGGGGTAGTTAGCCTCGTGAGGCTTGAGTTGTCGGGATGCATAGGCTACCACTTGCCTATTTTGCATCAACACACACCCTAGTCCTTTGCAGAAGCATCACAATATACCTCGAAGGGTACATTGGGGCTAGGTAAGACTAAGACTGGGTCGTGGGTTAACCTTTCCTTAACCTCTTGGTAACTCTTCTCACATTCGGGCCTCCACTCAAACGGGGCATTCTTCCTAGTGAGCTTGGTCAAGGGTAGGGCTAATCTGGAAAATCCTTTGATAAACCTACGGTAGTAGCTTTGCTAAACCCAAAAAGCTCGTATTTACATTACGGTGGTTGGTCTATCCCAATTCATTACGCTTCTACCTTACTAGGATCAACGGCTATCCCTCCTTTTGACACAACGTGCCCTAAAATCTTGACCTCCTCCAACCAAAATTCACACTTAGAGAGTTTTGCATATAGCTTTTTCTCCTTCAAAATCTCCAAAACTATCCTTAAATGACGCTCATGCTCCTCGTGGGTCTTCGAATAGATGAGTATATCATCTATAAAAACGACCACCAAATTGATCTAAATAGGGTCTAAAGATCCTATTCATGTAATCCATAAACACTGCAGAGCATTTGTCAACCCAAAAGACATCACCGCTAACTCAAAGTGTCCATACCGAAGTTCTAAAGGCGGTCTTTGGTATATCTTGATCTCTCACTCTAATTTGGTGGTATCGACCTTAGGTCGATCTTGGAAAACACTACCGCTCCTCTCAACTGGTCCATGAGATCATCAATCCTAGGCAAAGGGTATTTGTTTTTCAGCATCACACGATTCAATTGCCTATAATCTATGCACAACCTCATACTCCCGTCCTTCTTTTTCACAAACAAGACCGGGGCTCCCCATGGTGAAGCACTAGGTCTTATGAAGCTTTTCTCTAAAAGTTCCTCAAGTTGGGTTTTAAGCTCGGCTAGTTCTAGGGTGACATTCTATAGGGGGCAATGGAGATTGGTCCCGCCCAGAACCAACTCAATGGAGAACTCCACTTCTCGCTCGGGAGGGAACTTCGGGTATATCTTCCTGAAACACCTCGGGATAGTTTCTCACTATAGGTATATTCTCTAAATTCGCTCAAAGTGTACCTCGCTAGCGGCTAGGAGAACATATCCCTTAGTCTTTTCCCACTACAAGTGGACCTCTACGGCATTGAGATAGAGTTTCAAAGGTTGACTTATTTCACTAGGGGAGAAGGAAAGACGATCGCTTTGGTGTCACAGATCTAACAATACGGTTGGCGTGAAGCCAATCCATGCCAAGAACTATTCCTATACCTTTCATGGGTAAACAAATTAAATCCACAACATATGATCTATTTTCTGTGGTGAGGTGACAATTTAGGCAACAATAAGAAGTATTCACAGGATCATTTGTGGGGTAGAGACAATAAGATCAAAAGGAAGTTTGGAAGTTTTCAAATTTAGAGTCTCGACACTAGCATATGAAATAAAAGAATGTGTTGCACCGAGTCATATAGCACGCTTAAGGTTCTACCATCTATTTCGCACTTACCTTCTATGAGACCGTTGGATGTGTCCGCCTCGTCTACATTGAGGGTGAAGACCCTCCTTGGTGTTGCGGCCGAATTCGGCTTGCCGGCCTCCCATTAGTGCGATTCTTTGGCGTAGTGGCGGGCTTTCCGCATCTGGCAGATATTACGCCCGCTAGCGAGGATGGTTGCCATGATCCTTCCCGCACTTGGGACATAGCACGGCTGGGATAGCTTGGGCGGGGGTTCCTTGAGGCGTGCTGTTCTTAGTCCCACTTGACCCTCCTTGGTTGTTTCGGGGGCCGCCCGACCCTCCTTGTCGGTTGTTGTTGTGGTTGTTGCGGTTGTTGTTGTTGTTCTGGAATTGTGGTCGGTATGATTGCTTGGGTTGTTGGTGGAAGGGGTTCTTTGTTGTTGTTGTGGTCTGAAGAGGTTGGTTTGGTAGGGATTATAGTGATTTCGGGATTGGTTTGGATATTGGGGCTTGAATTTTGGGGCTTGAGGTGCTAGCCCCTTGTTCCGTGCTGCCCTTGCAGCATTGATTTTCTTCATCCCTCTTCCATGATCCCAGCACTTGTTGACTAGGGTTGGAAAGTCCCTAATCTCCATGTGCGCTACAAAGATAGTTGAGCTACGCCGTTAGTCCGGCCTCATACTTGACGCACTCCCACACCTCGTCGGGGTTTCCTTGACACACCCTAGAGAACTTAATCAGCTCCTCGAATTTCGCTGCATCGGGCGACAGAGACCTCCTTGAGTCGATTGCATGAACTCAATATCTTCGCGTTCCTCACGGACTCCGGAAGTACTTCTCGTAGAAGTAGGTCTTGAATAGCTCCTATTGACAATGATGCGAAGCTTCTAGCAGTCTGGGTGCCACCACCGTAACTCAAGATCCGACTCCATCATATAAGCAAAGGTGACCTTTTGCTCCTCCGAGCAAGCCACCACGAGTAGATCTTCTCCATGTTTTTGATCCACTCATCAGCTTTGTCGGGGTCCATGGCTCCTCGGAAGGTTGGTGGGTTCGCCTTGCGAAACTCACCAAACCTCGCTTGCTCGACCATTTCAGCAGTAGGGGGAGCACGTCCGGTGTCCCCTTGTTGGTTCATCCTCTCGAACATTCGTTCCATGGCTCTAGCCATGTCACGAACAGCAGCAGCAGTGGCATCGCTTTGGTCTCCCTCGGTCGGGGTCCTAGGTTGTCTCCTTGGTGCCATTGGTCCCTAAACACATGAGACAATAAACACTGAGGTGATCAGGCTCAATATTCCATGTAAAATGAGCTAGTTACCATGGCGCGCGCAAGTAGACAAGGGTCATGAACTCCTACCCTATAGCTTATCTCTAGTTAAGCTCTACGCATGACATAGCTATCGTACTACGCTTTAGAAAGCATAGTCAGCCCAATCCTCAGGCTCCATGAGAATCGAACTGCTCTGATACCATAATGTAACATCCTAATTTTTAACCCAATACTCTAGAACATATTTAGGTTAATCATTAGTCTGTTACTTCATAGTTCTCATTTAACTTTGAATTACTTAGCGGAAAATACGGGTAATTTTTTTTGAAATGAAAGTGAGAGCCGCGTGATGCGATATAACTTGCAACGGACAAAACATACATCTCATAACGTCGTAGCATAAAGCATATAAGGGCACATCATGAGAGACACTGAATAACATCTCATTTATAATTATAATTTGCCCACTTATAAGCGTGGGACTTGATTTAGTACATGGAAATACATGAAAGAAAATACAACATAAACATAAACATAATCTACTCCCCTACCCGAGTGCAACTAATAGGATAACCTTTAAAGAAGGTTCATCCCCATCTAAGTGGTGTGTGTTCTAACTCGGGGACGTGCGCGCTCGAACACCAGGCCATCGCCAAAAGGTGAGACGGGGGAGAAACGATGGGAATGCATAAGGGGAGTGAAAGGTCGAACCTTGTACATGAATACTCTAACTATGCATCGACCCACAAAATGGTATGATCCGTGGTCCGGGTCATGGTGCACCTCCTATGTCGGCGTGTCCACGAATATCACGAACGTCGCCATCTGAAGACGTGACGGAAAGAAAGAGATAGAGGGAGTGAGAATCTTGCTAAAGAATCTCAGTAGGGCCTCCTACTACCTAGGTGTCATCATCTACGTCCTCAGGAACCTTGGGTTTATTTATACGAAATGACTGAGCAGGTATTAGGTTCATTTTAAACTTTATAATATATTTTAGCCAAGGTCCATTCATTTTAGGATGATCTTAATGTCATGGATGCAACATAATAGAAAATGTATGCATGGCATTACCTAATGCACATACATAAAAACATAACATCAAGCCTCATCATTCTTGGTGGCATAAAGTGGCAATAGTAACATTCATATGGGACAAAACTTAGTGACATAATCATAATCATGAACTTTTCTTCCTCATGGGCCACCCTAAAAGACAATCGAATCTGGGGTGCTCGGCGAACCGGTGTCACCCGTAACGTGTCATACATCTAGGTTATGAGCTCATACCTTAACTAGTCGTCACTAGTTCTTACTTACCACTTAACGATAAGCGTATCATAAATCCCGACTATCTGAGTACCGGGTTGGGGGCAAATCTCTTAGGGTGCTCACTAACCGGTGTCACCTAAGAGTATAAAATGGTACCGATGTCACATGAGTTCTATGGAGGTGCTCGGCCGAACCGGTGTCATCCTAGAACCCATCTTAGTACCTTAATTTTCAAAATCTCTTTAAGTCCCCAAATTTGCCGTAAATTCGGCCAAAACGGTCATTACACCGAAGTTTCCTTCCAAATTTGTCGGAAATTGGCGCCAAAACGGTCATTACAATCAATTTCCTTCCAAATTTGCTTTATGCCACATAAACATATAACCTCATAAATTCCTCATATGAATAACATCATCATCATTAGCATACTTCATGCATCATCATACATCACTCAGACGGCTCCCCTCACGGTAGCTTATGCTTTGACCCTTACGGGTCTTAATCTTGAGATATAGCTCTCTAATATCCGTCGCTCATATTTTATGCCCCTAAGGCTCATATTAAACATCATTCTTCATTCTCATGTTCATACTTAATTCTGAATAGCATAGGACAGAATCTCTAACTCGATTTTTACGGGTTCTAGAACTTACGCTTTAGACCCTTTCTGCTCCGCCTTACTTTGAGGCGCTATACATTAAATCTAAATCAATTATGAGACATTCCTATGCTTAAGGACTAATTATTAATCATGTTTATCATGTTGTAAGGGTGCTGGACAGATTCCAGAAAATTAAATGTTCTAAGAGTTCTACATTTGCATTTTTACGGTTTTCTAGCTACTAGTTTCCCCATAGGTGCTAGAATTCGATTCTAACTCAAATGATACCAAGTTTTTCATGTCTAAACAATCTAAATCTGATTATGTTCCCATTAAAACAGTTTGGATTGGTTCCATAAACAAATGGGTCAAAACTATGTTAAATTCTAGCTTTACGGTATTTCTAGTTAGCTAGTTTCTTACCTATCATGCATAGGTTCGCTTCTACATCATCACATGATATTTTCACACATTCCAACACATTAAAACATCATCATACAGCATCACATTCATCACATCAGAACCGAAAACATCTTGCCTCAATAAGAGAATTAAATTGACATTTCTAGGTACATAAGTTAACTAGTTTCTCTTGGAATCAATTTAGAATTTCTAAAACTCTTTGCAAGACATTTTAAATCGTCAAGAGGCTAAGTGAAGCCTTAGGTCACTGACCAAAACATATTCCATCCCCTAAAAGAGATTGGAATCACAACTTGTAACGACATAACCTTATAAAGAATTGTCAAACTTTAAGGAAAACTCAAAACATAGGCTATTGGTCCTAGTAGCTAGATGAAAACTCATTGCAAGTCCATCTTCACTACTTGGCCGAAAAACATACATTCAAAGTGTGGTTTGCATTAAACTTTAACTTGGAATGGAATGGGCAAGTCTTTGAGCTCTAGGTTCTTAAGTTACGACATAAACTAAACGTGCTCATGCTCTTCATTTTTAATCTTGCTTTCAAGGTAAAGTGATGACTTGAAATTAAATATGCAAGGCATAATTTAAACGTGTAAACTCGAAAGTAAATATAAGCATAATCTTAATCGTGCAAGCTTGAAAGTAAAGATGCAAGATACAATTCTTTATTTTAGTGTTCTTGGCCCAACAACACTCGACTTTAAGGTCAAATAGATAGGCATTCGAGAAATTAATTAGGTGATAATGCAAGTTCAATTCTTTATTTTAGTGCTCTAGGCCCAACAACAATCGACTTTAAGGCCGAAATAGAAAGGCTTTGAGAATTAAGTTAAGTGATGATACAAGTTCCATTTTAATCTTTATGTTCTTAGGTGATGGCTTGAAAGTAAAGATGCATAGCAAGAATGTAAATATGAATGCAAGCATAAAATAAATTATGCAAGTTCATTTTATCTTTCTAGAGCTCTTAACAAGACTTTAAAGGAACTTAAACCTCAACCCAAACTCATCAAACCAAGACAAGGTAAAAGTCTAGAGTTCTTAGAACTCAACATAACATATTTAAAAAATCAAACATCTAGCATGAAAAGGAAAAGGTAATGGCCGAAACTTCAAGGAAAGAAAAGAAATGTTTGAAACTCTAGAATCCATGATCTTGGTGATATACAAACTCCAACATCATGAGACCTCATCATTGAGTCATTAGAACCATTTTGAAACAACATCAAAGTTAAGGTTCTCAAAAGTTCAAGAAAGGAAAATCTAGAAACACTTTTGCTCAAGAACAAAAATCAAGCTCTAGAGTTTGTTTCAAGTGATGAACATCATCATGAAACTCTCATCATCAAGCTCTCATTCCTTTGTTCTCCAAGGCCCATGGCCGAAAATGAAAAGGTAAAGGGAAGAAAAAGAAGTTCTAAAAAGAATCAAGAGAAACTATGAACTTTAAGCTTAGAACAAGAACTTTAAAGAAAGAACACATGAAAGAAAATCCCTACTTGGTGTGATGAACTTGAAGATGGAAGAAGAAGATGAAGATGATGAAGAACTTGAAGAACTCCAAGAACTTGAAGAACACAAAAACTTTGAGAGAAAAAGAAAGCTTTGAGTGTTTCCTAAACTTAGCAAATGATCTAAAAGTGGTGCAAGCTCCTCAAGGCATTCTATTTATAGAGAAATGAAACAAATGGAGGGAGCTCATGGAGGAGAAGGTTTCGCCATGAGGGTGCAGATTGGAGGCTCTCCATGAGTTCCATGAGGTGAGATAATGTGTTCTTGAGGTATGGTGAGGTATGGTTCAAAGCATGGTGAGGTATGGCTCAAGGTATGGCTCAAGCATGGCTCTTTGAGTGAGAAAACAATTTAATATGTGTCAAATGGGGAGCATGTGGTCGAAAATGCATCAGCCCATG
The DNA here is from genome assembly GCA_031216125.1 of Dalbergia cochinchinensis. Classification (NCBI taxonomy): domain Eukaryota; kingdom Viridiplantae; phylum Streptophyta; class Magnoliopsida; order Fabales; family Fabaceae; genus Dalbergia; species Dalbergia cochinchinensis. The sequence continues at coordinate 32,412,903 of CM062371.1, forward strand.
GGGAGGATTAGTTTGCATTTTAATTGTGGTTTAGAGTTGTGTTTAGGTGTATCTTTGATTATGCTTAAGATTAGGAATTTGTAAGAAGGTGTTTAGGTAAGGTAAATGGGTAATTAAGGTGGTCTAGACATAATTAAGGAGTGGTCTTGCACCATTAGAGAGTTAAATCCTCAATTTAGAGTTTAAACAACTCTAGACTCATTTCCTTGATTTAAGGAATTGGAGAGAGAAAACACTATTCATGATTCCAAGACTAGGAATCTTGAGTTCTAAAAAGGATTTAAGTTTAATCTAAGCAATTTTAGGTTCTAATTAACTTTAATAAATTATTTTGACTCTAGATTAATTAGGGAAATAAATTAATCTTCGTTTAGAGCCTAATATTGCTTAGGTTTGCTTAATTACGTCATTAAGCTTAAAAACACTATTCCAGGGGCAAAATCGTAATTTTGCACTAAAACTGCCCGGGACCACCGGGACTTGAACAGATACCTCTAGACACATGAAATCATGTTTTTAAACCTCTGGGGAAAGTTCCGGGCTCAAACGGCACCTTTACCCGCGTAAAAACGCTATAGGGGTATTTTGGTCATTTTGACCAAATCATGAAACGAAATTTTCGCTTCCGAAAGCATTCAAAGGCCATTCAATCCCCTTCAAACATTGAGTTGACCCTTCGAGGATGACCGAGTTGGTTACCCTCGAGTTCGGGTCAGGAAATGACCTCAGGGGCATTTTGGTCATTTCCCTCGGACAGAAAAATCGGGGTGTTACAGATGGCCGAATCTTCATCAAGAAGAATAAACCATTTTTGAACTCTAGGGACCAAGATCTTGATGATTCAAACACCAACATCTCAAGTCCTTATCATTGAGTATTTTACTATGCTTTAAACATCCATCAAAACCAAACTCATGGTAAACATAAAGGAACAAAACCGAAAACATACTTGGTCTAGGAACCAAGTTCAAGCTCTAGAGTTTTGTTCATGTGACATACATCAACATGAAGCCCTCATCATCAAGCTACCATTTTTTTTTAAGTTCCAAAGGCCTTCATGGCTGAAACCTCAAAGAGAAGAGATGGAGTTTTCAAAGGTTCAAGAGAAACACAACTATTTCTTGAGTAAAACTTGGAAATAATGAACTTTTCTTAAGAAAACTCAAGCTTTAGAGGTTGTTGAGTGACAAGCACCCTCATGACAACCTCATCATCAAGCTTTCATTTTTCTCATGGGTTTAGGCCCTCATGGCCGAAACATTAAAGGAGAAAGGAGAAGTTCAAACATTCAAGAGAAACATAACCTCATGTTCAACTAAACTTGTAAAAGATGAAACTTTTCTTTGAGAAAAACTCAAGCTTTAGAGGCCTCATGTGAGATGAACTCATGGTCACCTCTAGAGAGCACTCATCATCAAGCCATCATGTTCAAGGCCTTGAGGCCGAAAATGAAAGGAAAAGAAAAGGAAGAAACCGAAAATGAAGAAGCAACATGGAGGTTCCACCTTTCATCATTTCCCAACAAGATTCAACATAGACATGAAAAACATATTTAGAAAGGTTCCCTACCTTGTGGTTTGTGAAAAAAAGAGGAAGAACTTGAGCTTGAAGAACTCTTGGAAGCTTGAGAGAAAACCTCAAAGTGCTCTAAACTCTAAAGCTTTAGTAAAATGAACAAAGGTGCTTCAAGTTCCCTAAGCTACCTATTTATAGAGAAGTAAAATGATGGTGGCCTTTTGGGGGGAAAGAATTTGGCCACTTTACAGCCACATGGGGGAGGAAATATCTTTGTTCAAAGCATGGTGTTAGTCATTCAAAGCATGGTAAAAAGTCTAGCTATGCATGTCCTAAAGTATGGCTAACAATGTAGCTTATTTCCAAACCTTTTAAATGAATAAAATCATAAAATTTTGGGCTGTAAAGGAGTGGAAACAACCATGCATTCAACATCAAAAAAAAGAAGAAAATATTTTCTAATCTTGAATTTCCAAAGCATAGGTAAGGTGGTGTAAGACATGTTGTCTTGAAAAGTTTGATTGAAAGCTTGAATGACCACAAAAACAATTCATTCTTTTTGAATTTGAATGACATAAATATTTTTAATTTAGAAATGAATTGAAAACCTTGATTGATGTATGACAACTTTTCTTGGAAGAGAAAGCATTGAAAGGAAATGTGAATAGTGAAAATACTATTCATAGTTGCTTTTTCTTTAAAGAAAGGAAAGAATTAGAATTGAGTTGCAAATTTCCCTAAGCAATTTTAGGTTCTAATTAACCTTAAATAATTATTTTAGCTTTAGATTAATTAAGAAAATTAATTAACCTTTCATTAGAGTCTAATATTGCTTAGGTTTGAGTTAAATAACTCGTTAGGCTTAAAATGCACTAAGCAGGGGTAAAATCATAATTTTTACCAAAAGTTGCCCGGGACCTCCGGGACTTAGACCAACATGGTTCATGCCTTAAAACATCATTTTTGATCTCCGGGACGAGTCCGGGTCGGAGTCAAAACTTAAAACGGCCTTAAATCAAGTTAGGGGTATTTTGGTCATTTGTGCACAGAAATCTCAGAAATGAGGTTTTTCTGCTCCGTTGGACATTCACAATCATACAATCCCCTTCATATAACATATGAACCCTATGAGGATGGCCAAAGCCGGCTGTCCTCGTGTTTCGGGTAAAAATGACCTCAGGGGCATTTTGGTCATTTAAAAGTTTAGAGAAAAACGGGGCGTTACACACTGGGCTCCCCATGGTGATGCACTGAGCCTAACAAACTTTTTCTCCAAGAGATCTTCCAACTGAGTCTTTAACTCGGCCAAGTCCAATGGGGGCATTCTATATGGGGCTATGGATATGGGTCCTGTTCCCGGGAGTAGCTCTATAGAAAATTCTATTTCTCTCTTGGGCGGAAACTCAGGTATCTCATTTGGAAACACTTCGGGATAATTCCTCACTATAGTTATCTCATCAATACTTTGCTCAAAGTCTACATCACTAGCGGCTAAAAAAACTTAACCTTTATTCTCACCCTTACCACAGTTCATTTCTACAGCGTTTATGTACAGACTTACAGGTTTCCTAGGTTCACAGGGAATAGGAAGAAAAGTGATGGTTTTCTTATAACAGTTCAATAATACACGGTTGGCCTCAAGCTAAGCCATGCCAAGAATTACGTCTAGGCCTTGCATAGGTAAGCAAATGAAATCTAGAACAAAGGATCTATTTTCAACAATTAAACTATAGTCTAAACAACATTTACAAGTTGTAACAGTTTTCCAGTAGGGGTATAAACTGTGAGACCAAAAGGAAGTTCTGACATATGCAATTTAAGGTTCTAAACACAAGAATAGGATATAAAAGAATGGGAGACGACAGAATCGAACAGTACAATTAAGTTTTTACCATACATTTCACACTTACCTTCCATGAGATTTCGTGACTTGCTTCCTCGGCATTGAGGGTGAAGACCTTTCCTTGGTGTTGTGGTTTAGGATTTGGGGGTTGACTGGTTCCTCTCCATGCAATCTCGAGAGATGTGCCCAGGCTTTCCGTACCGGTAATAAACATTCATTTTGGCTCGGCATAGTAAACTCCCATGATCAACAACCCCTGAAAAAGTGATGTTCAGCAGCATAGCTCACTGCTGACCGCTGCAGCAGTAAATGAGCGCTGCAACGGTCATACGATGATGCAAAACAGCTCATTTAACCTATTTTTGGGCCCCACTTTGACCCATTTTATAGAGCAGTATATAAGGGATTGTTATAGACTTTCACCCTAGCTTTTTATTCAGCTTTTGACTTAGTTTTAGGCTGCCACTTTAGTTGGTATTATTCTCTCTCTATATCTCTCTCTATCTCTCTCTTCTTCTTCTCTATTTTTCTCTCTCTAAGGGTTCCATTGGTGAAGGTGCTTTGTCTTAGAGATTGTGGCAAGGATTGTTGCTATTATTTTGAGGTTCTTTTATCTTCATTGTTGTAATCCTCTAGAGATGGAGGAGTAGATCTCTTTACTAGTGTAGGGATTTCCAGATGCAAACCCTTTGTTTATATTTGTAGGCGCACTAGAGTAGGTGAGTTTCTTTTTATGCCTTCTGTTGTACTTTCATTTTCCATGTATTTCCATTTTAGTTGTATTTGCTTTATGTTGTACTAAACTAAGTCCCGCCTTTCTTGGATGGGCATAACATATATATCCACTTATGTAGTTTGTTTTATTATGCTGTGCAATTACGTGTTTTATGACCGGATGTTCATGATGTGTTTATTTGGATTTGTGTTTTATTCCTTTCATGCTCCATCGTTCGTCATGTCGCGCGGCTCTCACTTTGCCTTTACATTTCAAAAAAAAAATTACCTGTATTTTCCGCTAAGTATTTTAAAATAAACAGGAAACTATGACGTAATAGACTAATGATTAACCTGAATATGTTCTAGAGTATTGGGTTAAAAATTAGGATGTTACAATGACGATGATAGATATTTTAGTTTATGTTTTGGGGATGCCCTATTGAGAATTGTATAATTCTTACCCCTATGTGTTTGTGTTCCCGTGTCATCTCCAGGTTGATCCAGAGAATTATGCGGCTGCTACGTGAAAGAAACTCGAGATTGCAGTAGTTTAGGAGTTGATGTTTTTCTTATGTGGTATATAACTGCAAGTAATTGTGTAGGTAAATGTAATAGAGATTGTATATGTGTTAAAGCTCATGGTAGAGCTTCCTTATGTAATTAAATTTATAGTAAATAAATGTTTTGTATCTTTGTTATATATTTTAATCAAATTACACTAGTTATTACACGAACCCATCGAACTTGCTATAGTTATTTAAGAAAGGTGCATTAATTTATAAGTAACAACTCTCAAGTCCGATGTCATGACTTAAGGATGATGTTGTACTTAGGAGAATGTTACAGTAGGCAACAACCTTCGTTCAAATTTTGATGCCGTTGCCGAGAAAACATTAAAACTTAGTTGTTTATTTTTTTATTTGATTACAGTTTTTATTTTATTTTTATTTACTATTTTTATTTTCTGCTATTTATTTTATTCTACAAAAAAAATGAAAATAAAAAATTTGTTCATTGTATATGGTGTTCCCTATCTGCTGGAAATTTGATACCTTTTGATTCTGAAATTAGGAAGACTTTAAGAAAAATCAAACAGGTAAAGCGTCAACAAGTGGAACCATCTGAGCATTCTAATCCTTTGTTCAGTGGTTCAAAAAATACAGGTGGCATGGGAGATAGGTGTATCATCCTAATTTTTAACCCAATACTCTAGAATATATTTAGGTTAATCATTAGTCTATTACTCTTCTAGTCTCATTCTTTAAAACCTTTCATTAAAATACTTAGCGGAAGATACGAATAAATTTTTCTTTTTCGAAACTTAAAAAAACAAAACGCGAACCGCGCGCTAACCTAACGTTCGTCATATCCACATCGTGCAAGAAAAGTAATCACACCATTCATAATCATGAAATATAGTATCATACATAACAATCATAATATCATCACTCCTTCATAAATACATAAATTACTAGCACCATTGTACCATTATTTACATCAAAACATACCTATATATATGAAGTGATCCTTATCCACCTATGAGATTGGATAAGTATCAATCCAAAAGCTAAACTATTTATGCTTCCGCGACAACCCTCTACTCCATTTGCTAGCGTGACCCTTAAGCACGAGCCTTAGAAGAAGTCACGAATCTCGTTGTAATCCTCGTCTAGAGACGACACGGAAGAAAAGAGAGGGATAAGAAACTCCTTCAAGATTCTCAGTAGGGATTCCCGACTCTAACACGAGTGTCATCGTCGTCGTCCCCAACCACCTCGGTTTTAATTATGAAAAAGGTGTACATTCATAAGGTTCAGTTTTAAGCTTTCCAAATCTATTTATCCGAAGTGGGTGTCTTTTAGTATGAGTCTTAATGGCATGAATGCAACAGATATTTGATGAATGCATGACAATACCATATGCACATTAACATGAAGATCATTGCTCTTGGGCTCAACATAAAGAAACATAAATCGTATACGTGGCATAAAAGGCACAGTACTTTTCATGTGACATCTTTCTCATAAGTCGAACTCTTAAGTTCTTTTTCTTAAAGGCTACCCTCTTAACATATCCACCAAAAATCCAACCGGCTCACCGGCCCGGCAATAATCTGGTCACCAAACTACATCTCACCTATCGCCTAGGAATGAGCTCAATCCTAACTAGTCGTCACTAGATTTAATATGGGCTAATAAAGGGGGTATACATAACTTTCTTGGACCACCTATCTTAGGATCATTTCCTTCTTTGAAACGCTCTACTGGTATTTAGTACATAGTGAATTGTCCGCTTTGGCAAGCTCAATGTCAAAACCCTCACGGATTTGTTTCCTCCCCACCATAGCGGGAGGAATGCATCTCAGTGTTACATCACATCTGTTCTAGGGGTGCTCGGCCGAACTGGTGTCACCCAGAACCATTCTTGGGGGTGCTCGGCCGAACCGGTGTCACCCAAGAGTCTTCACAAACTTTTCTCAAATTCTCAAGTTTGATAGGAAATTCGGCAGCATAACGGCGTACACCGGATTTCCTTCAAACTTGCTTTATGCCACGAAACTTGTAGGACATGCATAACCATTCAACATCATCATAAGACATCAAATCATTCTCATAATCAATCATACATCTACTAGAAGTCATAAGGTTCATTATGTCTTGGAACCTATGGTGTCTTATGCTTTGACCCTTACGGGTCTTTTAACTTGAGGTATAATTATTCTAACATTCGCTATCAACCTTTTATGCACCTCAGGATTCCCAACTAACAATTCTTACAAATATTTATGTCTATCACTGAATCTGGACAGTATCATGCTTTAAGGGCAGAGTTTACATCTTGTGATTACAGGGTTCTAGAAACTACGTTTTAGACCCTTTCTGAGTTCCATCTTCGCCTAAGGCACTATTAATTAAATCTAAACCAATTATGAGGTATTCCAAAGCCTTTGAACTAATTATGAATCGTGTTTACTACATTATAAGGGTGCTGTACAGAATCAGAAAATTAAATGTTCTAAGAGTTCTAGAATTGCATTTTTACGGTTTTCTAGTTACTAGTTTCTCTATAGGTGCTAAAATTCAATCCTACCTCAAATGTAACCAAATTTTTCATGATTATTCAATCCTAAACTGATTGTTATCATACTAAAATAGTTTTGGTATTGATTAAGATTAAAGGGTTAAACACGCGTTAAATTCTAACTTTACGGTTTTTCTATTAAGCTAGTTTCTCCCCTAACATGCATATAAGTATTTCTACCTCATCATATATCATTTTCACACATTCTAACACATCAAAACATCATCATACAACAACAAACATATCAAGTCAGAACCGAATAGCTCAAGTCCAAAAAGGCACATAATTCGACGTTTCTAAAACATACAAGATGCTAGTTTCCCTTGGAATCATTTTAGGACTTCTAAAACTCTTTGCAAACCATTTTATTTTATCAAGAGGCTAAAAATAACCTTAGGTCATTAACCAATCTAATACCTTTTTAGAGGAGGAATAGAATCATAAATCTTGTTGGTCATAACTTTATAAAACTCATCAAGCTTAAAGAAAATCCTAGAACATAGGTTGTTGGCCCTTGTAACTAGATGGGACTCATTCCAAGCTCATCATTATTACTTGGCCGAAAGTATCCATTCAAAGAATGCTTCCATGTTGAACTTTAACTTGAGATAAAATGGGCAAGTCTTTGAGCTCTAAGGTCTTTAAGTGATGACATAATATAAACATGCTATGCACTCCATTTTTATTCTTCATTACAAAGTAAAGTGAGAACTTTAAAGTAAATATGCAAGATTTGGAAATAAATATGCAAGGCTTGAAATTTAAATATGCAAGACTTGAAGTAAATATGCAATGCAAGTTCATTTCTTTATTTTAGTGCTCTAGGCCCAGCAACAATCGACTTTAAGGCCGAAATAGAAAGGCTTTGAGAATTAATTAGGTGATAATGCAAGTCTTGTTTTAATCTTTGAGTCCTTAGGTGATGACTTGAAAATAAAGATGCAAAGCAAGAATATAGACATGAGTGCAACTGTAACACCCTAATATTCAACCCAATACTACTAGTATGTACTGAGGTCAAATATTAGTCATTACTTCTTGCTTTAGTTCTATTACCTTTGAAATTACTTACTGAAAATACGAGCCATTTTTTTTTTGTAACAAAACCTTGATAAAGTATGAGCCGCGTATAATGTAATTCGTACGATAACGTAAAGTACGGAAATATAAACACATCAAAGGCTCCATCCACAGCATCATGAATACATATACTGAAATACCTCATGCATTAATACTTAAGATGCCCACCAATAGCGGCGGGACTGTTTGATACATAAAGTGCAATACAACTGAAAGAAGGAAATACATGGAAACATAAACGATACAAGCAAGAGAGTACCCACACCCAAGTGCATCTGAAATGGATAATCCTCAACACAAAGAAGGTTTATCCTATTTACGTGACGTGTGTGCACTAAGGACTACCCTCTAAACCCTACGGCCACAGTCAGGGGTAAGGTGGGACATAGCCGATCCATGGACGGAGCGCGTCGGGAGTGAGCACCCGGACACGTCCTCCGTGCTGGGGTCGCCTTTCAAGCATCCGAGCCCTCTATGGCTAGGTAACCGTTTCCTCGCTGCCTGCTGGCATACGTGGGGGAGTAGGGGCAGAGTCCTCCTCATACATAGGGGCGGGTGGCTCCTCCGAATGCTGCGAGCGGGGTACATATTCGGGTACGGTGCCCGAGTCTGCAGTGTAAGTCCGTAGGATTCTCTCGTTGCGTGTGCGTGCACGCTCAAAAACCATGTCATCTCCATAGGGTGACATCAGGGAGAAGAGGTAGCTATCTACAGGATGGGCGAAAGGCCGTCCGGGAAACATAAAGACACGAACAGTGCAGCGGCCTTCAAAATGGTACGATCCGTGCTCCGAATCGTAGTGGTACTCCCACGTGGGCATCTCAACGTAGAGTACGAATGTCGCCATCCGAATCTAGAGACGTAACGGAAAGAAAGAGATAGAGGGAGTGAGATTTCTCACTAAAGAAACTCAGTAGGGTTTTTCCTCATATCTAAGTGTCATCATATATGTCTCCAGGGACCTCAGTTTCTTAGTAAAAACGTGGGCATATAATAGTTCATTTATGAAGTTTGCAAACATTAACCTCTGAGGCCCGTTCCTTTTAATTATGAAAACCTCTTGGTTACATGGTCTATAAGTCATAAAACATGGATCATAAGTCATGGTACATTAATCATAAGTCATGGTTTCCTATATCATGGGTCATAGCACATAAACTCATAAATTCATGCTTCTTATATCATGGGGCATAGTACATAAACTCATAAATTCATGGTGCATAGAAACATAGTTCATGGGACATGGTACATGGTACATATCTTGGTTACTTGAGGTGACATTAAAACATCATCATTATTTTCCTGGGGCCACCCTAACTGATCTCCCTATGGAGAAAATTCTAGGTTATGAGCTCATACCACGCTAGTCGTCACTAGCACATGGACTTATCCCTTTTGATAAGTTAAAGGTCCCTACTTAAAGTACAGGTCTAGGGGGCTAGAATCACCTTATCCCCACCCTTAACTTGGTGGTTCAAGGATCATTTTCTCATAGTTTAAGTCACCTTAAGTCTTAGCATGTTTTATTGAGATGCCACATAGTTTCATGCATGTCACATAACTTTCATTACAACATAGGCATCTCTAAGTTCTCAAAGAACAATCACATGCAATAATAAAACTATCATTTAGGAATAATAGTTCACATAGCATCATATAAGTCATGAGGTAAACACCAATTCATCATTCATAGTGTAATGCTTAAACTTTTCCCTTAAGAGTGAAAACCCCTAATCGGGTAACCTCAAACTTCCGAATTATTTTCTTATTCCTCTAAGGGATTGATTAACCTCATTACCATAATTTATTAAGTCCTAAAGCCTAATTAATTATGGCTGGACAGCATTGGCAGCAAGCTAAACTAGGATGAATTACGGTGTTCTAAAAGATGCGTTTTAAACCCTTTCTCACATCCGACTTTTTCTATGATGCAACAATTAATACCTAAGCCAATTATGAGTCACTCTCACTGATCTAGACATCATATAATGTGATTCCATGGATGTTAATAATGCTGGACAGAATTCATATTTCTGTACCTATGGGGTTATAGAATTCACATTTCAAGCAATTTAAGTAACTAAACATGCTCTAAAATGTCTAGAACAATTAGCATATAATTGGCAAGGTATTTAAACATATTTAGACCACCCAAAACATGATTTAAGGTGCTGGAAATGAGCAAGGCAGAACCGAAACCTCAAAGTCATCAAATCATGTGTAAACTTCCTTTTTCATGTACATAGGTAACTAGTTTTTCTTGGAACAATTTTAGGACTTCAAAAATACCTTGGAAATCAATTTAACTTGTCAAGAACTTTCATAAAATACATGGGGCAGCAACTCTTTAATTTTACTCATGGTTAAAATTCTAAATATAAAAAAATACTCAAAAATACCTTTAAATGTCACTTATGTTTAGGAAAAACTTGAAACATAAACTATAGGCTCTTGTAACTAATGAGAACTCATCCTAGAGTTCCCATCATCACATGGCTGAATGTATTATCAAGGGAATACCTCCTTGATTTAACTTTTCTCAAGATGAAATGGGCAAGTCTTTGAGCTCTAGTCTTTTAGGTGATGGGATAAAAGTAAACATGCTATGCATTCCGTTTTTATGGTCCATTAGAAAGTAAAGTGGTAGCTCAAAATAAATATGAGATGCACCTTCATTATTAATCTTTGAGTTTAGTGATGACTTGAAATATAACATGAAATGCAAAGCTTGGAATTTAAACGTGCATTATGCAAGTTCATTCCTTATCTTGGGGTTTAGTGATAGCATAGAAAATAAACGTGATATGCAAAGCATAAAGTAAACGTGAATGCAAGTCACTTTTATGTTGTCTAGAGCTCTTGCAAGACTTTTAAAGAGAACATAGTTCCAACCCAAACCTCATCCTCACAAGAAAAGAGAATTACTAGTGCTAGAGTACTTAAAAAAAATCATAACATTAAGAACTTGGAAGTGGCCGAATCCCCATCATGGAGAATGAACCATTTTTAAACTCTAAGGACCAAGATCTTGATGATCTAAGACATCAACATCCTAAGTCCTCATCATTGAGTACATAGCTTCCTTAAAACCAACATTTAAAACAAAGTTTATGCTAGAGAGGAAAGCAAAACCGAAACCATGCTTGGTTTAAGATCAAAGTTTCAAGCTTTAGAGTTTGTTCATGTGACTAGCATCAACATGAAACACTCATCATCAAGCTTTCATTTTTCCAAGTCTTAGAAGCCTACACGGCCGAAAACATGGAAGGAAAAAGTGAAGTCCAAAAGAGTTCAAGAGACATAAGCTCCTTTCTTTCTCAAACTTGAAAAAAGGATGTAACTTTCCTTAAAAAAATTCAAGCTTTAGAGTTTGTTGAGTGACAAGCACCATCATGACAACCTCATCATCAAGCTTTCATTTTTCTCATGGGTTAAGGCCCTCATGGCCGAAACATTAAAGAAGAAAAGGGAAAGTTCCAAACGAAACATAACCTCATGTTCAACTAAACTTGTAAAAGATGAAACTTTTTTCAAGAAAAACTCAAGCTTTAGAGGTCTCATGTGAGATGAACTCATAGTCACCTCTAGAGAGCACTCATCATCAAGCTATCATGATCAAGGCCTTGAGGCTGAAAATCAAAGGAAAAGAAAAGGAAGAAACCGAAAATGAAAAGCAACATGGAGGTTCCACCTTTCACCATTTCCCAACAAGATTCAACATAGAAATCAAAGACATATTTAGAAAGGTTCCCTACCTTGTGATTTTTGAAAAAAGGAGAGGAAGAACTTGAGCTTGAAGAACTCTTGGAAGCTTGAGAGAAAAAGAAGTGAGAAAGCTTGAGACTTTTAGTGATTTTGCAAGAAGTGAGCAAATGAGTGAAGTTGTGTGGTGTTGTGCATTTATAGGCAAATGAATCATGAAGGAGTGGAGGGAAGGAAGAAGTGGCCGAAACTTCTTGAGGAAGAATGAGGAAAAATATCTCTTGTGTTGTCATTCATGGAGTCATAGGTCATAGGTCTTAGGGTGGCTTTGATGGACAATGTGATTGACTACATAAAATATCATTCTTTTGAATTTTTGGAGGGAAAAGTGGCTGATCATTATAAGGCCAAGGGAGGGAAGATTTCATTCAATTTAATCATGTACTAATGGAGTGTTTAGGAGTAAACAAGGTTAGGTCACTAATTAAGGTTGTGTAACCAAGTGTTTAGGTGAACTAATTAGGTAATTAGGACCCTAATACCTTGGACTAAGAGACTATGGTAGGATTGATGGAGTCAAACTCTTATGACCATTGATTGATGTATGACAACTTTTCTTGGAAGAGAAAGCATTCTTGGGAAAGGAAATGTGAATAGTGAAAACACTATTTATAGTTGCTTTTTCTTTAAAGAAAGAAAATAATTAGAATTGAATTGCAAATTTCCTTAAACAATTTTAGGTTCTAATCAACCTTAAATAATTATTTTAGCTCTAGATTAATTAAGGAAATTAATTAATCTTTCATTAGAGCCTAATATTGCTTAGGTTTGTGTAACATCCTAATTTTTAACCTAATACTCTAGAACATACTTAGGTTAAACATTAGTCTGTTACTTCATAGATCTCATTTAAATTTGAATTACTTAGCGGAAAATACGGGTAATTTTTTTTTTTTGAAATAAAAGTGAGAGCCGCGTGATGCGTTATAACTTGCAACGGACAAAACATACATCTCATAACGTCATAGCATAAAGCATAGAAGGGCACATCATGAGAGACACTGAATAACATTTCATATATAATTATAATTTGCCCACTTATAAGCGTGGGACTTGATTTGGTACATGGAAAATACAAGAAAGGAAATACAACATCAAACATAAACATAATCTACTCCCCTACCCGAGTGCATCTAATAGGATAACCTCTAAACAAAAGAAGGTTTATCCCCATCTAAGTGGTGTGTGCTCTAACCGGGTACTCCATCGGTCGATCGTCACCTCCTACTGACGTCCGTCTCGTGAACGAGGCAAGTATCCGGGAAACTGTGCGAGCTCCTCGGGCGTAAAGAGGCGGAACGGGGATCGAGAGTGACCCCCGCGATGTGGCCGCATCTCCAGTCGTCGTGCACGCCTCGGCTGAGTCACGGTGGGCTCGCTATCCTCTCCAAAGTCCATAGGTATGGAAGGGGAAGATCCCTCGGAGGGTGCCTGGGTTGCCGAATCCTCGGAAGGATCCATCTCCGAGAAGGACGATGGGCAACGGGGCACATACTCGGGGTAGTCTCGAACGGTGGATGCGGAAGGTGGAGTACGGCGTAGCCTCTCCTCTCGAGGACGTCTTGGCGCTCGAACACTAGGTCATCCCCAAAAGGTGAGACGGGGGGGAAACGATGGGAATGTACAGGGGGAGTGAAGGGTCGACCCATGAACATGAATACTCTAGCGTGCATCGACCCACAAAATGGAATGACCCGTGGTCCGGTCATGGTGCACCTCCCATGTCGGCGTGTCCACGAACACTACTGACGCCGCCATCTGAAGACGTGACGGAAAGAAAGAGATAGAGGAGTGAGAATCTTGCTAAAGAATCTCAGAGGGCCTCCTACTACCTAGGTGCCATCATCCACGTCCTCAGGAACCTTGGGTTTAATTATGCGAAAAGTCTGAACATGCATTTAGTTCATTTTAAACTTCAAAATATATGTTAGCCAAGGTCCATTCATTTTAAGATGATCTTAATGTCATGAATGCAACATAATAGAAAATGTATGCATGGCACTATCTAATGCACATACATAAAACATAACATCGAGCATCATCATCATTGGTGGCATAAAGTGGCAATAGTAACATTCATATGGGACAAAACTTAGTGACATAATCATAATCATGAACTTCTCTTCCTCATGGGCCACCCTAAAAGACAATCGAACTGGGGGTGCTCGGCCGAACCGGTGTCACCCCGAACGTGTCATACATCTAGGTTATGAGCTCATACCTTAACTAGTCGTCACTAGTTCTTACTTACCACTTAACGATAAGCGTATCATAAATCCCGACTATCTGAGTACGGGTTAGGGGGCAAAACTCTTAGGGGTGCTCGGCCGAACCGGTGTCACCTAAGAGTATAAAATGGTACCGATGTCACATGAGTTCTATGGAGGTGCTCGGCCGAACCGGTGTCATCCTAGAACCCATCTTAGTACCTTAATTTTCAAAATCTCTTTAAGTCCCCAAATTTGTCGGAAATTCGGCGGCCAAAACGGTCATTACACCCAATTTCCTTCCAAATTTGCTTTATGCCACATAAACATATAATCTCATAAATTCCTCATATGAATAACATCATCATCATTAGAATACTTCATGCATCATCATAAGTCATCCAAACGCTTACCCTTACGGTAGCTTATGCTTTGACCCTTACGGGTCTTAATCTTGAGATATAGTTCTCTACATCCGTCGTTCATATTTTAAGCACCTAAGGCTCATAATTAACATCATTCATAATCCTCTCATTTTACTTTTAAAAATCTGAATAGCATAGGACAAGTTCTCTAACTTGTATTTACGGGGTTCTAGAACTTACGTTTTAGACCCTTTCTCGGTTCCGTTTTACTTGAAGGCTATGTATTAAATCTAACTCAATTATGAGACATTCCTATGCTTAAGGACTAATTATTAATCACGTTTATCATGTTGTAAGGGTGCTGGACAGAATCCAGAAAATTAAATGTTTTAAGAGTTCTACATTTGTATTTTTACGGTTTTCTAGTTACTAGTTTCCCCATAGATGCTAGAATTCAATTCTAACTCAAATGATACCAAGTTTTTCATGTCTAAACAATCTAAATCTGATTATGTCCCCATTAAAACAGTTTGGAAAAGTTCCATAAACAAATGGGTCAAAACTATGTTAAATTCTAGCTTTACGGTATTTCTAGTTAGCTAGTTTCTTACCTATCATGCATAGGATCGCTTCTACATCATCATATGATATTTTCACACATTCCAACACATTAAAACATCATCATACGGCATCACATTCATCACATCAGAATCGAAAACATCTTGCCTCAATAAGAGAATTAAATTGACATCTCTAGGTACATAAGTTAACTAGTTTCTCTTGGAATCATTCTAGAACTTCTAAAACTCTTTGCAAAACATTTTAATTCCTCAAGAGGCTAAGTGAAGCCTTAGGTTAAAGACCAAAATATATTTCATCTCCTAAAGGAGGATAAAATCACAACTTGTGATGACATAACCTTATAAAGATTTGTAAGTCTTTAAGGAAAACTTAAAACATAGACTATTGGACCTAGTCGCTAGATGAAAACTCCTTGCAAGTCCATCATCACTACTTGGCCGAAATTATTCATTCAAGGAATACATTCACATATAACTTTAACTTGGAATGAAATGGGCAAGTCTTTGAGCTCTAAGTTCTTAAGTTACGACATAAACTAAACGTGCTCATGCTTTTCATTTTTAATCTTGCTTTCAAAGTAAAGTGATGACTTGAAATTAAATATGCAAGGCATAATTTAAACGTGCAAGCTTGAAAGTGAATATGCGAAGCATAATCTTAAACGTGCAAGCTTGAAAGTAAATATGCAAGATTCAATTCTTTATTTTAGTGCTCTTGGCCCAACAACAATCGACTTTAAGGCCGAAATAGATAGGCATTCGAGAAATTAATTAGGTGATAATGCAAGTTCAATTCTTTATTTTAGTGCTCTAGGCCCAACAACAATCGACTTTAAGGCCGAAATAGAAAGGCTTCGAGAATTAAATTAAGTGAAGATGCAAGTTCCATTTTAATCTTTATGTTCTTAGGTGATAGCTTGAAAATAAAGATGCATAGCAAGAATGTAAATATGAATGCAAGCATAAAATAAATTATGCAATTTCATTTTATCTTTCTAGAGCTCTTAACAAGACTTTAAAGGAATTTAAACCTTAACCCAAACTCATTCAAACAAGGTAAAGTCAAGCTTGGAGTTCTTGGAACTCAACATAATATCTTTGGGAATCAAACTATGAAACTTAGAAAATCTCAAGGAAATGGCCGAAATCTCCAAGAAGAGAAAAGTGCATTTTAAAACTCTAGAGTTCATGACCTTGATGATATATTAACACCAACATCATGAGTCCTCATCATTGAGTTCATAGAGCCATTTTAAAACACCATCAAAGTTAAAGTTCTCAAAAGTTCAAGAAAGGAAAATCTAGAAACACTTTTGCTCAAGAACAAAAATCAAGCTCTAGAGTTTGTTTCAAGTGATGAACATCATCATGAAACTCTCATCATCAAGCTCTCATTCCTTTGTTCTCCAAGGCCCATGGCCGAAAATGAAAAGGTAAAGGAAAGAAAAGAAGTTCTAAAAAGAATCAAGAGAAACTATGAACATTAAGCTTAGAACAAGAACTTTAAAGAAAGAATACATGAAAGAAAATCCCTACTTGGTGTGATGAACTTGAAGATGGAAGAAGAAGATGAAGAAGATGAAGAACTTGAAGAACTCCAAGAACTTGAAGAACACAAAGACTTTGAGAGAAAAAGAAAAGCTTTGAGTGTTCCTAAACTTAGCAAATGATCTAAAAGTGGTGCAAGCTCCTCAAGGCATTCTATTTATAGAGAAATGAAACAAATGGAGGGAGCTCATGGAGGAGGAGGTTTCGGCCATGAGGGTGCAGATTGGAGGCTTTCCATGAGTTCCATGAGGTGAGATAATGTGTTCTTGAGGTATGGTGAGGTATGGTTCAAAGCATGGTGAGGTATGACTCAAGGTATGGCTCAAGCATGGTTCTTTGAGTGAGAAACAATTTAATATGTGGTCAAAGGGGAAAGGTGCTGGCCGAAATGCATCAGCCCATGGGGAGGATTAGTTTGCATTTTAATTGTGGTTTAGAGTTGTGTTTAGGTGTATCTTTGATTATGCTTAAGATTAGGAATTTGTAAGAAAGTGTTTAGGTAAGGAAAATGGGTAATTAAGGTGGTCTAGACATAATTAAGGAGTGGTCTTGCACCATTAGAGAGTTAAATCCTCAATTTAGAGTCTAAACAACTCTAGACACATTTCCTTGATTTAAGGAATTGGAGAGAAAACACTATTCAAGATTCCAAGACTAGGAATCTTGAGTTCTAAAAAGGGATTTAAGTTTAATCTAAGCAATTTTAGGTTCTAATTAACTTTAATAAATTATTTTGACTCTAGATTAATTAGGGAAATAAATTAATCTTCGTTTAGAGCCTAATATTGCTTAGGTTTGCTTAATTACGTCATTAAGCTCAAAAACACTATTCTAGGGGCAAAATCGTAATTTTGCACTAAAACTGCCCGGGACCACCGGGACTTGAACAGAGACCTCTGGACACATGAAATCATATTTTTAAACCTCTGGGGAAAGTTCCGGGCTCAAACGGCACCTTTACCCGCGTAAAAACGCTATAGGGGTATTTTGGTCATTTTGACCCAAAACTGCGGAAAACGAAATTTTCGCTTCCGAAAGCATTCAAAGGCCATTCAATCCCCTTCAAAGATTGAGTTGACCCTTCGAGGATGACCGAGTTGGTTACCCTCGAGTTCGGGTCAGGAAATGACCTCAGGGGCATTTTGGTCATTTCCCTCGGATAGAAAAATCGGGGTGTTACAGTTTGAGTTAAGTAACTCGTCAGGCTTAAAATGCATTAAGCGGGGGTAAAATCGTAATTTTTACGAAAAGTTGCCCGAGACCTCCGGGACTTAAACCAACATAGTTCATGCCTTAAAACATCATTTTTGATCTCCGAGACGAGTCCGGGTCGGAGTCAAAACTTAAAACTGCCTTAAATCAAGTTAGGGGTATTTTGGTCATTTGTGCACAGAAACCTCAGAAATGAGATTTTTCTGGCTTGTTAGCATTCATAAACATATAATCCCCTTCATATATCATAAAAGCCTTGTGAGGATGGCCGAGGCCGATCGTCCTCATGTTTCAGGTAAAAATGACCTCAGGGGCATTTTGGTCATTTAAAAGTTTAGAGAAAAACGGGGCGTTACAACAACCTCAAAAATAAATATGCAAGTTCATTTATATCTTATTAGAGCTCATTCAAGACTTTAGAGGAACTTTAACCTTAACCCAAACTCATCATAACAAGATAAAGTGAGGTCTAGAGTTCTTAGAACTCAAGATAACATTCCCAAAAATATAACCATAAATGAACTTTATAACACCTTTATGAAAACTCAAGCTTTAGAGATTTCTTTGTGGTGAACATAAAGTCACCAACTAGAACTCTCACCATCAAGCTATCATGTTGGACCACCCAAGTTGGTTGGCCGAAATTTTTGAGAAAAGGAAAAGAAAGAAATCGAAACTTAAGAGCAAGAAAAAACCATTTTGAAACTCTAGAGACCATGATCTTGATAATGTATTAACACCAACATCATGAGTCCTCATCATTGAGTTCATGTAACCATATTAAAACATCATCAAAGTTAAAGATTTCAAGGTTCAAGAAAGAAAGAACCATAAACATTTTTAACTTACGAACAAAGATCAAGCTTTAGAGGTTTGTTCAAGTGATGAACATCATCATGAAACCCTCATCATCAAGCTCTCATTGCTTTGTTTTCAAAGGCTCATGGCCGAAAATGAGGAAGGAGGAGAAGAAGAAAAGAAGTTCCAAAAAGATTCAAGAGAAACCATGAACACATAACTAGATTAAGAACTTAAATGAAAGAAACACTTGAAAGAAAATCCCTACCAAGTGATTGGAGGTGGAGATGAGTGAAGAGAATGGAGAACTTGAAGAACTTGGACACTTGAACTTTGAGAGAAAAAGAAAACTTTGAAGTGCTCTTTGAAAACTTACACTTGGCAAATGAACCCAAAATGATGCAAGTTCACCCAAACATGCTATTTATAGAGAAATGAAACAAAATGAGAGGTGCAAATGGGGAGGAAAGGCTTTGGCCATTTACAGCACAAGGAGGAGAGAAAATATCTTCTCCAAGGTATGGTTCAAGGCATGGTGGAAAGCATGGCTAGGTATGGGTTCAAGTATGGGAGCAAGTATGGGTCAAGCATGGTTCTTTGAGTGAGAAACAAATCAACATGTGATGTAAATGGGAGAGAGGTGGCTGAAACTTGCATCAGCCATGGGGAGGATTTCTTGCATTTTAATTGTGGTTTAGAGTTTTATTTAGGTGTATCTTTGATTAGGATTAAGATTAGGAATTTGTAAGAAAATGTTTAGGTGAGAAAATGGGTAATCAAGGTTGTCAAGACATGTTTAAGGAGTGGTCTTGCATCATTAGTGAGTTATAAACTCATTTTAGTTCATAAACAATTCTAGACACAATTCCATGATTTAAGGAATTGGAAAGAGAAAATACTATTCAAGATTCTAAGATTGGAATCTTGAGTTTTAAAAAGAGATTTAAGTTTAATCTAAGCAATTTTAGGTTCTAATTAATTTTAATATCCTATTTTGACTCTAGATTAATTATGGAAATTAATTAATCTTTGATTAAAGCCTAATATTGCTTAGGTTTAATTAATTACGTCATTAAGCTCAAAAACATTATTCTAGGGGCAAAATCATAATTTTGCACAAAAACTGCTCGGGACCACCGGGACTTAAACAGACGCTTTTAAACATGTAAAAACATTGTTTTAAACCTTCGAAGAAAGTTTCGAGCTCAAACGGCACCTTTACTCGCATAAAAACGCTACAGGGGTATTTTGGTCATTTTGACCCGAAACTGCAGAAAATGAGACTTTTGCCTCTGAAACCATTCAAGGGCCATCCAATCCCCTTCAAACATTGAGTTGGCCCTTTGAGGACTGCCGGGCCGGCCATCCTAGAATTTCGAGCAGAAAACAACCTCAGGGGCATTTTGGTAAAAAAAATCGGGGCGCTACAATAGGAACATGTCATTAAGGGAGCTCACTGCTCCTGATTTCACCCAGCAACCCATGGCCATTGCCTATCCTAGGCTAGACAATGATTTTGAGCTTAAAAGGTATATGGTACATGTTTTGCCCAAGTTCCATGGTGTAACATCCTAATTTTTAACCCAATACTCTAGAACATATTTAGGTTAATCATTAGTCTATTACTCTTTCAGTCTCATTCTTTAAAACCATGCATTAAAATATTTAGCGGAAGATACGAATAAATTTTTCTTTTTCGAAACTTGAAAAACAAAACGCGAGCCGCGCGCTAACCTAATGTTCATCATAACCACATTGTGCAAGAAAAAGTAATCACACCATACATACTCATGAAAGGTAGTATTATACATAACAACATAATGTCATCACACCTTCATAAATATATAAATTACTAACATCATTGTACCATTATTTACATCAAAACATGTACATATATATGAAGTGATCCTTATCCACCAACGAGGTTAGATGAGTATCAACCCAAAAGCTAAACTATCTACGCTTCCGCAGCGACCCTCTGCCCCGTCTGCTAGAGTGACCCTTAAACACGAGCCTTAGAAGAAGTCACGAACCTCGTTGTAATACTTGTCTAGAGATGACACGGAAGAAAAGGAAGGGATGAGAAACTCATTCAAGATTCTCAGTAGGGATTCCCGACTCTAATACAAGTATCATCGTCATCGTCCCCAGCCACCTCGGTTTTAATTATGAAAAAGGTGTACATGCATAAGGATTGGTTTTAGGCTTTTCAAATCTATTTATCCGAAGTGGGTGTCTTTAGTATGTGTCTTAATGACATGAATGCAACAGATATTTGATGAATGCATGACAATACCATATGCACATTAACATGAAAGTCATAGTACTTGGGTCCAACATAAAGTAACATAAGTCATATACGTGGCATAAAAGGCACAGTACTTTTCATGTGACATCTTTCTCATAAGTCAAACTCTTAAGTTCTTTTTCTTAAAGACCACCCTCTTAACATATCCACCAAAAATCCAACCGACTCACCGGTCCGGTGATAATCTAGTCTCCAAACTACATCTCACCTATCGCCTAGGAATGAGGTCAATCCTAACTAGTCGTCACTAGATTTAATATGGGCTAATAGAGGGGGTATACATAACTTTCTTGGATCACCTATCTTAGGATCATTTCCTTCTTTAAAACGCTCTACTGGTATCTAGTACACAGCAAATTGTCCGCTTTGGCAAGCTCAATGTCAATACCCTCACGGATTTGTTTCCTCCCCACCGTAGCAGGAGGAATGCATCTCGGTGTTATATCATATCTGTTCTGGGGGTGCTTGGCCGAACCGGTGTCACCCAAGAGTTTTCACAAACTTTTCTCAAATCCTCAAGTTTGATGGGAAATTCAGCAGCGTAACGGTGTACACCGGATTTCCTTCAAACTTGCTTTATGCCACGAAACATATAGACCATGCATAGCCATTCAACTCCACCATAAGATATCAAGCCATATAGTCAAACTCATCATAGCATATACTTCATCACATTCATTGCTTTAACATTCTTAAAAGATAGCATGCTCCTAACCAGTTTGCCGGAATCAAGGACCAGGCTCAGCTAATGCATATGCTATGCTCAAGTTATTCTCATAATTTAAACATACATCCTCGTGTAACATAAAAGCTCATTATATCCTTGAACTTGCAGTATCTTATGCTTTGACCCTTACGGGCCTTAAACTTGAGATGTAATTATTTTATCGTTCTCTATTAACCTCTTATGCACCTAATGATTCACAACTAATAATTCTTACTAGCATTTAAGTTCATTAGTAAATCTGGGCAGAATTACATCTTTAAGATTACAGGGTTCTGGAACTTACGTTTTAGACCCTTTCTTGGTTCCGTCTTCGCCTAAGGCGCTATAAATTAGATCTAAACCAATTATGAGGTATCCCTAAGCCTTTGAACTAATTATAAATCATGTTTACTACATTATAAGGGTGCTGTACAGAATCAGAAAATTAAATGTTCTAAGAGTTCTAGAATTGTATTTTTATGGTTTTCTAGTTGCCAGTTTCTCTATAGGCTCTAAAAATCAATCCTACATCAAATGTTACCAAGTTTTTCATAATTAAACAATCCTAAATTGAATATTATCCTATTAAAATAGTTTTGGTAGTCGGTAAAAATAAATGGGTCAAAACTATGCTAAAACTCAACTTTACAGTTTTTCTTTAAGACTAGTTTCTTTCCTAACATGCATAGAAAGGTTCCTACCTCGACACATAAATTTCACACATTCTAACATGTCAAAACATCATCATACAGCAGCAAACATGTCATGGCAGAACCAAATTCATGCATATACATATCTTGCATAAAATCTCATTTTTAACAAGCATAGGTTGCTAGTTTCTCCTTGAATCGTTTTAGGACTTCTAAAACTCTTTTGCAAAATATTTTATCTCATAAAAGAGGATAAGAACAATCATGGGGTAGTAATTAATTCAAGACACTCTTAGAAGAGGTTTAATTTACAAATCTTGTCGATTATGATCTTATAGAACTCTTAAAAACATAGGAGAACTTTTGAACATAGATTGTTGGCCCTTGCAACTAGATGAAACTCATTTTGAGTCTATCAACATCACATGGCCGAATTTACATCCTTGGGGATGTTTCCATAATCGAACTTTAACTTGACATAATGAGGGCAAGTCTTTGAGCTCTAGGTTCCTTAAGTGATGACAAAATATAAACGTGCTATGCATTCCATTTTATTCTTCATTATAAAGTAAAGTGAGGGCTTTATAGTAAATACGAAATGTAAGAACTTGAAATTAAATATGCAAGGCACAAAGTAAATATGGGAGTTCAATTCTTTATTTTAGCGCTCTAGGCCCAGCAACAATCGACTTTAAGGCCGAAATAGAAAGGCTTCGAGATTAATTAGGTGATATGCAAGCTCTCGTTTTAAATCTTTAAATTCTTTAAGTGATGACTTGAAATATAAACGTGCAATGCAAGGCTTGAAACTTAAACGTGATAATGCAAGTCCTTTTCTTTAATCTTTAGAGTTTAGTGATGACATAGGAAAGTAAATATGAGATATAAGAGCTTGAAATATAAATATGCAAGACTAGGAATATAAATATGCAAGGCTTGAAATATAAATATGCAAGTTTACTTTATATCTTGCTAGAGCTCATTCAAGACTTTAAAGGAGCATAAACCTCAACCCCAACTTATCTTAACAAGGTAAAGCAAGCTTTAGAGTTCTTGTACCAAGGTTACAAGGAAACCTTATGGTTTGAACATCATCATCAAGCTCAAGGAAATGGACTTAAAGAAACAAATTAAACATTAATATTATTTAAAGAACCGAAAATGGATCAAGTTAGAAAACCAAGCTTTGAGTTTTAGAAACCATTTCACCATGTCTTTGGTGACAAAACCAAAATATCAAAGAAAAGGAAACCATGGCCGAAACCATGAAGGAGAAAGGATGAAACTTTGAAACTCTAGAGGCCATGATCCTGATGATACATCAACACTAACATCATGTGCTCTCATCCTTGAGTCATGTTCCAACCAAAACAAGTTTTAAAAACCAAAACTAGAACCAAAGAAAAGGAAAGGAAAAACCAAAATGCTTCTTGGTTCAAAAACCAAGTTTTCAAGCTTCAGGGGTTACACAAGTGGTGATTCTATGATCAACCCCTTGAACCCTCATCATCAAGCCAATATTTTTCTTTGAAGAAAAGCTCCAAGGCCGAAACATAAAGAGAGGAAAAGAAGTTCCAAAAAGCCAAGAGAAACCAACAAAACTCATTTTAAACAAGACTTTAAAGGATAAAGAAATTTAATAAAACAAATCCCTACCAAATGGTGAAGAGGAAAGCTTGTTTCTTGAGATGAAAGTGAGAAGAAAACTTGCTCCCAAGGTGTACTTGAGATTCGGCCAAAGAAGAAGAAAAAGGAAGGAATGGTGTTTTCTTTGAGCTTTGTGGTTAAAGGGTGGTGTATGGTTGAGAGGTGGTGAGATAAGGTTGGAGTATGGTGGCTTGAGGTTGTGAAGGGTGGTTCTTGGGTGGAGATGAAGAAGATGAAGAAGAAGAGAACTCTTGAAGAAATGAGAGAACTTGAGATAACTCTTGAAAATTCAAAGCTAGCAAATGATCCAAAGGTTCTCATAAGCTCATTTGCATATGTATTTATAGAAAAACAAAACCAAGGGTGGAAGAATGGAGGGGTGGCCGAATTTTGAGGAAGGAAGGGAAGGAAATATCTCCTTCCAATGGTCATTCAAAGGCATGGTTCAAGGTATGGTGAGGTATGGTATTGGGTATGGGTAAGTATGGCTTCAAGCATGGCTCCTTGAGTGAGATATAAACCAACATGTGATGGAATTGGATGGTGAGGTGGCGCCATTTGGAGCATCCAAGGGGGAGGAAAATGTCTCATTAATTGTGGTTTAGTGATGTGTTTAGGTGCATCTTAGATTAGGCTTAAGATTAGGAATTTGTAGGAAGACGTTTAGGAAAGGAAATGGGTAATTAAGGTTGTCTAGACATAATTAAGGAGTGGTCTTGCTTCATTAGGGAGATAGAAATTCATTTTAGGGTATAAACAATTCTAGACACAATTCCTTAATTTAAAGAATTGGAGAGAGAACACTATTCAAGATTCCAAGACTAGGAATCTTGAGTTTTAAAAAGGGATTTAGGTTTAATCTAAGCAATCTTAGGTTCTAATTAATTTTAATAATTTATTTTGACTCTAATTAATTATGGTTATTAATTAATCTTCGATTAGAGCCTAATATTGCTTAGGTTTGCTTAATTACATCATTAAGCTCAAATGGCACTATGTCAGAGGCAAAATCGTAATTTTACACAAAAACTCCCCGGGACCACCAGGATTTAAACAGAAACTTTTATATACTTGAAAACATCATTTTAAACCTTCGGGGAAAGTTTCGGGCTTGATGGCACTTTTACCCACACAAAAATGTTACAGGGGTATTTTGGTCATTTTGACCCGAAATCGCAGAAAACAAGTTTTTCGTTTCCGAAAACACTCAAGGATCTTCTAATCCCCTTCAAACATTGAGTTGACCTTTCAAGGACTGCCGGGCCGGCTTTCCTCGAATTCCGAGCAGAAAATAACCTCAGGGGCATTTTGATCATTTTCTCTCAAACAGAAAATCGGGGCGTTACACATGGGCTGTTCGGAGAAAATCCCCAGCAACACTTGAAGAAGCTATGCATGGTTTGTTCTAGCATGAGACTTAATGGGGTAGAGATGGATGATATTAAACTAAGAGAATTCCCCTTCTCCCTAGAGGGCGTTGGAGCAAATTGGTTAGCTGGATAGGGATGAAGAAGCTTTTCTTGGAGAGGTATTTTTTTTGCCTTTCGAGTGGCTTCTATCAAAAAGGAGATCTCTGGAATTTGCTTGTCAGATGAGACTCTTCATGAATATTGGGAGCATTTCAAGCTCGTCTGTACAAGCTGCCCCAACCATCAAATTCCAGAGTAGCTCCTCCTTCAGTACTTTTATGAGGGGTTGGTACCTGTTGAAAGATGCTACTAGTGGAGGGGCACTTCTGGATAAGACTTTAGTAGAGACCCGTGCTCTAATTGAGAATATGGCTGCCAATTTTCATCAATTTGGTTTTAGGCCAGCCACAACTACTAGAGGCCTTCATAGAGTGAGCTAACCAGAGAATCCAATGTTGACCCAGACTTTAAAGCAACTTTCTAGCCTTACACAGCAATTGATGGCTAGCCAGGTAGCAACTTCGGTGGTTTCCAAGATCTGTAGCATATGTACTTCAAATGACTATCACATAGATATATGCCCAGCCCAACAAGATGAAGCAACCACTGGGGTAGCAGCAATTACCCTTTTCCAGAGTCAACCTCAGAACCAGGCAGGCCAGTTCCCATGTGGGAACACTTATAACACTAGTTGGAAAAATCACCCCAATTTGAAGTGAGGAAATAACTCTTAACCGTAGGGCCAACCTTCACAGCAGAAATACTTGGCACCTCATCAGAGGCAACTAGCACTTCCTGCACCTCCATCTTCAAATCCAATAATGACTGAGATGATGATGGAGCAAATGCAGTAAATTAAAAGAGAAAATGCCTAGTTGAGAGAGAAGGTGACTTAGATGAAAAATAATCAGAGCCAGTAGGCCCCAGCTGCCTAGTTACTTTCTCAGACCATGCCCAATCGAAGGGGAAATGTTTGTGCAATTACCCTCAGGTCTGGGACACGATGATGTTTCTGCTAGTGATTTGGAGACAGAAGACTTCTCAAGTAAGCGCAACCGTGCAGCACTGCAGCGGTCACTTGAGGAAAAGAACAGAGCAGAAGAGCTTTCTGTTGAGCACTACAGCACTTCACAGAACCCAAAAAAGTTCCATAATTCATTCCCTTATTGCCATTCCCACAAATGATCCAACCCAGAAAATCCACTGTATTAGAATTGGATTATGAAACTTGGGAAACCTTTAAAAAAGTGTAAGTAAACATACCCATATGCAAAATTCTTGAAAGATCTATGCACCAATAGGAGGAGGACCATGGGCTGTTGGGAGGACAAGGTAACTATGGGGGGTCAATGCTTCCTCCATTATCAAGCCAAGCAACATGCCAACCAAGTGTAAGAACCCGGGCACATTCTATGTTCCTTGTAGCATTGGGAACTTGCATATCATGAGAGCCCTAGCTGGCCTTGAAGCCAGCATTAATGTTATGCCCAAATCACTTTACCATTCCTTGCACTTTGGAAAGCTCAACCCAACCAGGTTGCAAATAAAGTTAGCCAACGCAGCATCACAAAACCAGAGTTTTGGAAGATGTTCTTGTCCAGGTAAATGATTTAATATTCCCCACTGATTTTTATGTGCTTGAAATGGAAAATGACAGCAATGCCAACCAGCATACATTAATCTTGCGTAGACTATTTTTGAAAACTGCTAGAACCATGATTGATGTTCATGCTGACACATTATCCATGGAGTGTGGGGACATGAAAGTTCAATTTAATTTATCTGACGCTATGAAACATTCCCATGAGGAACACTTTGTGTTTGGCATTGATGTTATTTAACTCTTTAGTTGATGAGGCTTATGGTAATTTGCTTTGTAAAGACCCAGATTCCCCTTTCTCCACTTTTTCTTCTTCCATGGGATATGATGCACCTGTTATTTCAGAATGTCCCAAGTTTTCAGATACAGATACACCACCCAGGCAGCAGTCATCAATTTGCCAAGTGCTCCATGATCAGTCCATGTCGGGTAAGGAGCCCTGTGAGGGGTAGTAGATCTTGCTGCATGAGCACCGAGAAAAACTAATGACTGGAAAGCCAAAGTATAGATGAAAGGGACCATTCTTGGTCACTCGTGTGCACCCAGATAATGCAATTAAATTGGAAAATTTCAAGATGATTCAGTGTGATATTGATTGGCACCAGCTAATGCACCTCCATGAGACCTCCCATAGATCTAAGGGCTTAGACAGCCTATCTGTGGGTTGAAGCTACTCACTCTCCATAAGTGTCCTAATTGTCCAACTTAAGGATGTTAAAGCAAAGTGTTGGGTAGGAGACAACCCACTGTGAGGTTTTTCTTTACCTTTTATTTTTCTACATTTTATTTTTTATCATTTTTAGTTTTAATTCTTACATCATATTTATCTTCTTTTGCATTTTACACTATCCTTTTAGCACCTTAGAGGTTACATACATAAGCTTACACCATATGCACCTTATTGACTTGCTTGGAATTGACTTTATCTTGTGTTGCATGCTTGGTGGATTCATTGTGTTGTTTGGATTGAGTGCATACACTTTTACCTTTATGGTTTTGAGCCTCTTTGATTGGACTATCATATGCCATCCTTATTTGTTCATATGTGTTTCTCTCTTTGGATTTGCATTCTCGAACTTGCTTAGGGTTTTGTTTGAAAATATGTTTTCATGCGCATGCCTGAATATAATTGAGGCATTTTTCTTGTTTTTAGTAACTTATCCATATAGTCAACCTTTGCTTGAATATGATTGAGGCATTTTTCTTGTTTTTAGTAATTTGCCCATATAGTCAACCTTCGCATGTTACCATTGTTTAGCCTCTTTTAGCCTTACTGTCCATTCTTTTGTTTTAGCATATCCTTAACCAAAAAGGGAAAAACCATGAAAATTCCCAATCTTTTAGACTTAGGAGCACATTTGTACATTTCTTATATATGTTTGAGCATAAGTGAAGGGGAGAACATGAGGACATGCTTTAATTTAAATGTGGAGGAGCAACAATGTATACTCAAAATTCAGCAAGTGGCACACCAAGCAAAAAGAAAAAAAAAATAGAGGAAAAAAAATGCAAGGTTGATGAAAAGAATTCTAAAAAATGTTTGGTTACAGCTATGCCACATTGCAAAAGAAAGGCCTATAATTGTGTTATGTTGGACAAAGTGTACTCTTAGGCACTTGTGCTCTTGGTGTATGCATTTGCTCTCCTTTGACTTGAGGGTTATCCCCATTGGCCTATATTTTTATCTACCTTCACCCATGTCCCATTATAACCAGAGGTAAGTCATCTTGATTCAGTATGGATATGTGTATGAAAAAATAGAGAATGAGACCCATAGCAAGCTTATGGTAATGCATTTTCATTTGAGGTGATTGAGTGTGCATCATAACCCAAAACACTTGAGTGAATGAGGGGCAAACACTGACTTTGGGAGGATTTTTATACTTGATTCATGCATTATATATGGATTATACCTTATGTGCTATGTTATTAATCATGCCCTGCTTGTTGTAATTCTCTTGATTATTGGGGTGAAAGCTTACTGTTGTGCCTCCAGGTTCATTGGATTGGTGTATTGTCATTTAATTTCATGCATCATACATTTTAGGTTAGGAGTCTAGTGTAGACCTTGTTTACTACTTCTCATCCATGCCTTGTTTTGATCTTAGTTTCACATAAGGACATGTGAAAGCTTAAGTGTGGGGAGTTTGATAAAGGGAATTTATGCCACTTATCTTGCTATCAAACCTTAGCTTTTTGCATGAGTTTTATTGGAAGGATTGATTAGGATTTTGATTTATTCCTCATTGTGTGATTTTAACAAAATTGATGGCTTTTGCGTTAATTTTGGGATAATTATTGGATTAGAACTTGTTGCATTTAACCTATCTCTTTGAATATGGTTTTTGTATACAGGAGCTTTGGATCAAGTGCAAAATGTCAAGAATAAGGTTAGAAACTGTTGGGAAGAATTTGGGAGCAAAATAGAAGAGTTCTTGAGTTCATTCGAGCACAATTGTAAAAAGTATTATAATGGAAAATCTGTATCTTTCTATAGGGATAGGATTGAGACAAATAAAAATATTTTGAAAAGCTCAAGAAGTCCTCTAAAATTTTTATGTTCAGCTCAAAACCCAGTTCTAAGAGAATCTTGGCGAAAATTGAGCTGCAAGATTAAAGGTTACTGATGTTCGGATGCTATCCAACTTAACCTCCAGTTAGTACTTTTGCAATATTTGGAGCTACAGATGTCCAATTGAGGTGATTATTTTGCCATTGGAAAGCTTATTCAAAGGAATATAATCGCTATTTCAAGTGCCAAGGA
The DNA here is from genome assembly GCA_031216125.1 of Dalbergia cochinchinensis. Taxonomy (NCBI): domain Eukaryota; kingdom Viridiplantae; phylum Streptophyta; class Magnoliopsida; order Fabales; family Fabaceae; genus Dalbergia; species Dalbergia cochinchinensis. The sequence goes on from CM062371.1 coordinate 32,442,696, forward strand.
CAAATTCAGATGAGTAAGGGGCTAAAATGACCAAATCCGTGAAGACATTAATTCTGTCCAAGGCTTCAGCTTGTGCGATGACGAGATTGTAGCTTACTTTTCTGTTTTTGGGCCCACTTTGGCTCACTATTAAAGAATAGTATTTAAGGGATTGTTATGGACTTTTACCCTAGCTTTTGACTCACTTTTAGGTTGCCACTTTAGTTGCTATTATTCTCTCTCTACATCTCTCTTCTCCTTCTTTATTTTTCTCTCTCTAAGGGTTCCATTGGTGAATGTGCTCTGTCTTGGAGATTGTGGCAAGAATTATTGCTATTATTTTCAGGTTCTTTCATCTTCATTGTTGTAGTCCTCCACAGTTAGAGGAGTAGATTTCTTTACTAATGTAGGGATTTTCGGATGGAATGGGATGACATTTGAGACCCATTGTTTATATTGAATGCATTGGTTTTCTTAATGTTCTACAGTTTCTATTCCTTTAATTATTGTGGTGATTGCTATAATATTTATTAGAATAACTAAATTGGCGATCATCATTTAAGGAAACCTATTGGGCATAAATTGATAGATCTATTGGTTTATGTTTAAAGGAGAACATTAGAATTAACCAATTAGATCTATTGGTTCATTAAATCAATGTGATTTGTAAATAAATTGTGATCTCATTTATTAGTTATTTGCATTGGCCAAATTCTAGAGACTGATCGATCACTAGTAGAATTGCCAGTAATTTGTTACTAATAGCCACCAATGGGTTTAATATTTGGTCAATGATAATTAATCTTCAATCCTAAGAATACCTTACACTATTGCTTCCCTCACTAGTGCTATTAACTTTTAATTTTAATAGTTTTAATTTTCATTCTTTCAAACCCTCAATTTTCACAACTAAGTGTTGAAGGCTCCTTGAGAGATGACCTAGGTTGTATCCTTTACTACATTTTTGGTGCACTTTAGCATTAAATCAACTTTCTAATTTGAGGAGGTAGGTGACAACCTCCGTTTAAATTTTGATGCCAAGGCATTAAAACCTAGTTGTTTATTTTTTATTTTATTGCAGTTTTATTTTATTTTTGTCTATTGTTTTTATTTTCTGCTATTTATTTTATTCTAAAAACAATGAAAAAAAAATTTGTTTGTTGTATGTGGCATTCCTTGTCTGCTAGAAATTTGATACCTCTTGATTCTGAAACTGAGAGAACTTTAAGAAAAATCAGACAGGTAAAGCGTCAACAAGTGAAACTATCTGAGCATTCTAATCCTTTATTTAGTGCTTTAGAAAATATAGGTGGCGTGGGAGATAGGAACATGTCACTGAGGGAGCTCACTACTCCTGATTTCACCCAGCAACCCTTGGCCATTACCTATCCTAGGCTAGACAATGATTTTGAGCTTAAAAGGTATATGGTACATGTTTTGCCCAAGTTCCATGGGCTATCTGGAGAAAATCCCCACCAGCACTTGAAGAAGCTACACATGGTTTGTTTTGGCATGAGACCCAATGGGATAGAGGTGGATGATATCAAACTAAGAGAATTCCCCTTCTCCCTAGAGGACGCTAGAGAAAACTGGTTCTTTAATTTGCCAAATGGAATTGTAAATAGCTGGATAGGGATAAAGAAGCTTTTCTTGTAGAGGTATTTTCCTGCCTTTAGAGTAGCTTCTATAAAAAAGGAGATCTCAAGAATTTTCTTGTTAGATAAGACTCTTCATGAGTACTGGGAGCGTTTCAAGCTCGTCTGTACAAGCTGCCCCAACCATCAAATTCCAGAGCAACTCCTCCTTCAGAACTTTTATGAGGGGTTGGTACCTGTTGAAAGATGCTCCTAGTGGAGGGGCACTTCTGGATAAGACTAGATATAGCAGAGGCCCATGCTCTAATTGAGAATATGACTGCCAATTTTCATCAATTTGGTTTTAGACCAGCCACAACTACTAGAGGCCTTCATAGAGTGAGCTAGTCAGAGAATCCAATGTTGGTTTTCATCAATCTGGGACACGATGATGTTTCTACTGGTGATTTGGAGACAGAAGACCTCTCTAGTAAGCACCACCACGCTAAAAGAGTGCCGCAACGGTCACCTGAGGAAAAGAACAGAACTGAAGAGCTTTCTGTTGAGCACTGCAGCACTTCACATAACCCAAAAAAGTTCCATAATTCATTCCCTTATTGCCATTCCTACAAATAATCCAACTCAGAAAATCTACTGCATTAGAATTGGATTTTGAAACTTGGGAAACCTTTAATAAGGTGTAAGTAAACATACCCATATGCAAAATTCTTGAAAGATCTATGCACCAATAGGAGGAGGACCATGGGCTATAGGGAGGACAAGGTGACTATGGGGGGCCAATGCTTCCTCCATTATCAAGCAAGCAACTTGCCAACCAAGTGTAAGGACCTAGGCACATTCAATGTTCCTTGTAGCATTGGGAACTTGCATACCACGAGAGCCTTAGCTAACCTTGGAGCGGACATTAATGTTATGCCCAAATCACTTTATCAGTCCTTGCACTTTGGAAAGCTCGACCTAACTGGGTTGCAAATTCAGCTGGCCAACACAGCATCACAAAACCAAAGGGAGTTTTGGAAGATGTTCTTGTCCAGGTAAATGATATAATATTCCCCACTGATTTTTATGTGCTTGAAATGGAAAATGACAGCAATGCCAGCCAGCATACATTAATCTTGCGTAGACTATTTTTGAAAACTGCTAGAACCATGATTGATGTTCATGCTGACACATTATCCGTGGAGTGTGGGGACATGAAAGTTCAATTTAATTTATCTGATGCTATGAAACATTCCCATGAGGAACACTCTGTATTTGGCATTGATGTCATTAACTCTTTAGTTTGATGAGGCTTATGGTAATTTGCTTTGTAAAGACCCAGATTCCCCCCTTCTCCACTTTTTCTTCTTCCATGGGATATGATGCACCTGTTATTTTAGAATGTCCCAAGTTTTCAGATACGGGTACACCACCCAGGCAGTAGTGTTCAGTTTGCCAAGTGCTCCATGACCAGTCCATGTTGGGTAAGGAGCCTTGTGAGGTGTAGTAGATCTTGCTGCATGAGCCCCAAGAAAAACTAACGACTGAGAGGCCAAAGTCTAGATGGAAGGGACCATTCTTGGTCACTTGTGTGCACCCTGATGGTGCAATTAAATTGGAAAATTTCAAGAAGATTCAGTGTGATATTAAGTGGCACCAGCTAATGCACATCCATGAGACCTCTATAGATCTAAGGGCTCAGACAGCTTATTTGTGGGTTGAAGCTACTCACCTTCCATGCGGGTCCTGATCATCCAACTTAGGGATATTAAAGCAAAGTGCTGGGTAGGAGACAACCCACTATGAGGTTTTTCTTTACCTTTCCCTTTTATTTTTCCGCATTTTATTTTTTGTCATTTTTAGTTTTAATTCTTGCATCATATTTATCTTCTTTTGCAATTTACACCATTCTTTTGGCAGCTTAAAGGTTACATGCATAAGCTCACACCACATGCGCCTGATTGACTTGTTTGGCATTGACTTTATCTTGTGTTGCATGCTTGGTAGATTCATTGTGTTGTTTGGATTGAGTGTATGCACTTTCATCTTTGAGATTTGTGCCTCTTTGATTGGACTATCATATGCCATCCTTATTTGTTCATGTGTGTTTCCCTCTTTCGATTTGCATTCTCGAACTTGCTTAGGGTTTTGTTTGAAAATATGTTTTCATGCACATGCTTGATGTAACATCCTAATTTTTAACCCAATACTCTAGAACATAATTAGGTTAATCATTAGTCTGTTACGTCATAGCTTCCTTATTACTTTAAAATACTTAGCGGAAATACTGGTAAATTTTTTTTTTGAATTATAAAAGCAAAGTGAGAGCCGCGCGACACAATACATGATAAAACGGGATTGAAAGTAAAGCAAACATCTCATCATATCATAAGGCAAGTAAACGCACATCACAATATCATTGAACTGCATAATTATATAATATATGATATGCTCACTCATAAAGAGTGAGACTTAGTTTGATACATCATAAAGGAAAATACTACAGAATGTAAAATCAACTCCCCTACCCAAGTGCAACTAAAGGGATAACCTCTAAACAAAAGGAGGTCTATCCTCATCTAAGTGGTGTGTGCTCTACCCGGGTACTCCATCGGTCGTACGTCTCCTCCTACTGACGTCCGTCTCGCGAACGAGGAACATATCCGGGAAATTGGGCAAGCTCCTCGGGTGTAAAGGGGCGGAATGGGGATCGAGAGCGACCCCCGCGATGTGGCCGCATCTCCGGTCGTCGTGCAAGCCGTGGCTGAGTCACAATATCCTCACTGCCCTCCCTCATCAGTGGTGGAGTGGGAGCGGAGCTCTCGCTATACGGATGGGTAGGCAGGTCCTCGAACGGGTCGGTCTCAGAGAAGTAGGTCCGGGGCACGTAATCGGGATAGTCACACATGGATGAGGCGACGGTGTGCATGCGGAGTACTCTCTCGTTATGCGTGCGTACGCGCTCAAAAACCCGCTCGTCGTGGCTGTAGGGTGCTGTCAGGGAGAAGCGATGGGTATACACGGGGTGAGCGAAGGGACGTCCTATGAACATGAAGACTCACATCGTGCACTGTCCCTCAAAATGGTATGACCCGTGATCCGGGTCATAGTGCACCTCCAACGTCGGGGTGTCCATGAAAACCTCGAACGTCGCCATCTGAAGACGTGACGGAAAGAAAGAGATAGAGGGAGTGAGAATCTTGCTAAAGAATCTCAGTAGGGCCTCCTACTACCTAGGTGTCATCATCTACGTCCTCAGGAACCTTGGGTTTAATAAACAAAATAAGTGAGCATGCAATAAGTCCATTTTTAGGTTCTAAAACATAGTTTAGCCAAGGTCCGTTCATTTTAGCATGATTCTTAATGTCATGGATGCAAGCATATTAAAGAATGTATGCATGGCTCTACTTAATGCAAGAATAATCATCATATATTTAAGAACATCATAATAGTGGCATAAAGTGGCAATTAAATTCTCTTTGTGACCTAATCATCATAACTTCCTCATAGGCCACCCTAAAAGACAAGCGCTCTGGGGTGCTCGGCCGAACCGGTGTCACCCAGAACGTGTCACATCTCTAGGTTATGAGCTCATACCTCAACTAGTCGTCACTAGTTCTTACTTATCAATCTCGATAAGCGTAACATAACCATAAACATAATCCCGACTTATCCAGTACGGGCTAGGGGGCATTTCTTGAGGGTGCTCGGCCGAACTGGTGTCACCCAAGAATTAATCTTGGTACCGATGTCACATGAGTTCTCTGGAGGTGCTCAGCTGAACCGGTGTCATCCGAAAACCCATCTTAGTACCTCATAAAAATTTCATAGGTTTTCAAAAACTTTCTGAGTCCCGAATTTGTCAGAAATTCGACAGCATAACTATAGCATGACAAATTTCTTCCAAATTCTTCTTTATGCCACATGAGTCAATCAAACATGCATCCTTCATCATAATTTCATGCATTCATATAATCATCCTCATACTTTCACAAGCAACATTAAGGATTCGTTATGCACTTGGTCCTACGGTATTTTATGCTCTGACCCTTACGGGCCTTAAACTTTTGATGTAGTTAACCTATCATCTCCTATCAAGCTTTTATGCACCTAAGGGTCCTCTCTTAACAAAACTTATTATTATCCATGCTCTCTATTAAATCTGAACATCATCATTCCCTAGGGGCAGCGTTATAAACTTATGATTGCGGGGTTCTAGAACTTGCGTTTTAGACCCTTTCTTGGTTCTGTCTTCGCCTAAGGTGCTATAAGTTAAACCTAAACCAATTATGAGTCATTCCTATATCAAAGAACTAATTATAAACCATGTTCTCTACATTATAAGGTTGCTGGACAGATTCTAAGAATTAAATGTTCTAAGAGTTCTAGAATTGCGGTTTTACAGTTTTCTAGTTACTAGTTTCTCTATAGGTGCCAAAATTCATTCCTACTTCAAATGTAACCAAATTTTTCATGATTAATCAATCCTAATCTGATTATATCCCCATTGAAACAGTTTGGGCAGTGTCCATTACTAAACGGGATAAAACTATGCTCAATTTTGACTTTACAGTTTTTTTCTAGAAAGCTAGTTTCTCTTTCAACATGCATAGAAGTGTTCCTACCTCATCATACATAATTTCCACACATCATAACACATCATAACATCATCATACAGCAGCAAACCTATCAAGGAAGGACCGAAACATTAAGTCCCAAAAAGATACATAACATGATATTTTAAAACACATAAGTTGCTAGCTTCTCTTGGAATCATTTTCAAGACTTCTAAAATTCTTTTGCAAACTATTTTATTTTGTCAAAGAGACTAGAAACATCCTTAGGTCAGTGACCACTTAATCCCTCCTTAAAAGAGAGTTAAATTCGTGGAACCTTGTTGGTCTTAAACTCAAACAAATTCATGAGATTTAAAAGGATTCTTAAAACTTGACTTATTGGTCCTTGAAGCTAGATGAAACTCATTCCAAGTTCATCATCACTTCATGGCCGAAATCACGCATTCAAAGAATGCTCCCTCATTAAACTTTGACTTGAGATAAAATTGGCAAGTCTTTGAGCTCTAAGGTCCTTAAGTGATGCCATAATTTAAACATGCTATGCACCTCATTTTTATTCTTCATTACAAAATAAAGTGAGCGCTTAAAATAAACATGCAAGACTTGAATATAAAAATTCAAGGCTTAAAATAAATATGCAAGGCTTGAAATATAAATATGCAAGTTCATTTCTTTATTTTAGTGCTCTAGGTCCAACAACAATCGACTTTAAGGCCGAAATAGAAAGGCTTTGAGATTTAGTTAGGTGATAGTGCAAACCTCATTTTAAATCTTTACGTTATTTAGTGATGAAAAGTAAATATGCTAGACAAGAATATAAATATGAGATGCACTCCATTCTTTAGCCCTTAACTTTGAGTGATGGCTTGGAAATTAAATATGAATGCAAAGCTCAAATTAAACATGCAATGCATGAGCTTGAATTTAAATATGAATGCTAGTTCATTTTATTTCTTATTAGAGCTCATACAAGACTTTAAAGGAACTTAAACCTCAATCCAAACTTATCATAACAAGGTAAAGTAAAAACAAGAGTGAACCTCAAGGGTTCTAAAAACACAAAGTTTCTTTTCTTGAAATGTAAACATAGATAGCATTTTTATTAAAACTCAAGCTCTAGAGACCTCATTGTGATGAACACATAGTCATCATCTAGAAGCCCTCATCATCAAGCCATTGGGAACTCCCTTGGCCAATATGGCCGAAAACCTTAGAGAAAGAAAAGGAAAAGGAACCGAAATTGTTGGAGCAGAAAAGGAACATTTGGAACTCTAGAGACCATGATCTTGATGATGCATTAACACCAACATCATGAGCTCTCATCATTGAGTTCATGTTAACCATTTTAAAACATCATCAAAGTAAAAGGTTTCAAAGATTCAAGAAGAAGACTAAAAACATCTTTAATTCAAGAACAAAGATCAAGCTTTAGAGATTGTTCAAGTGATGAACATCATCATGAAACTCTCATCATCAAGCTCTCATTTCTTTGATTTCTCAAGTCTCATGGCCGAAAAACAAAGAGGAGTAGGAGAAGAAAAGAAGTTCTAAAAAGGATTCAAGAGAAACTATGAACACATAAAGAAATTAAGAACTTTAAATGAAGGAACTCTTGAAAGAAAATCCCTACCTAATGATTAGGAGGTTGGAATGAGAGAAGAGGATGAAGAACTTGAAGAACTTGAAGACTTGAACTTGAGAGAAAAAGGAAACTTTGAAGTGTTCTTTGAAAACTTACACTTAGCAAATGAACCCAAAATGATACAAGTTCACCCAAGCAAGCTATTTATAGAGAAATGAAGCAAATGAAAGGTGCATGGAGGGGGAGGAGCTTCGGCCATACAGCATGGAGGGCAGCCCCCATGAGTTCCATGAGGTGAGATAATGTGGTCTTGACGCATGGTAAGGTATGGTTCAAAGTATGGTGAGGTATGGTTCAAGGTATGGCTTCAAGCATGATTCTTTGAGTGAGAAACAATTCAACATGTGTGGTAATTGAGAGAGAGGGGGCCAAAATGCATCAGCCATGGGGAGGGTTCTCTTGCATTTTAATTGTGGTTTAGAGTTATGTTTAGGTGTATCATTGTTTAGGATTAAGATTAGGAATTTGTAAGAAAGTGTTTAGGTGAGAAAATGGGTAATCAAGGTTGTCAAGACATAATTAAGGATTGTTCTTGCATCATTAGTGAGTTATAAACTCGTTTTAGTGTATAAACAATTCTAGACACAATTCCTTGATTTAAGGAATTGGAGAGAGAAAACACTGTTCAAGATTCCAAGAGTGAAATCTTGAGTTTTAGAAAAGAGATTTAAATCCAATCTAAGCAATCTTAGGTTCTAATTAATTTTAATAATTTATTTTGACTCTAGATCAATTATGGAAATTAATTAATCTTCGTTTAGAGCCTAATATTGCTTAGGTTTACTTAATCACATCGTTAAGCTCAAAAACACTATTCTAGGGGCAAAATCGTAATGTTGCACTAAAACTGCCCGGTGTAACACCCTAAAAATTATCTAAAAAATATTAATTTGAGCTTTATTAGTCATAATTTCAAAATTTTGATACTTTGAACAATGATGAGGACGATCCAACGGATTTGTAAAAAAAAAAAATAAAACGTAAATAGTGTTTTGCGGGCCCTGCAAGCCCACTGGGACAGCCGAAACCCTAGAATTGGGACCCGGAGATGGCCGAAATTGAGAAATTATATGATTATGGTTAGAAATAGGTAGAAATAAAGATTTTATACCCGAAATTATTTTTCGGGCAATGTTTGATTACCCGGGTACATTGTTTTACCCGTTCAGTAGAATTTCGGTGTGCGGTTTCTAACACCGCAAAAGCTACTTAGTGGCTAAGTAAGCTTTATCAACCACTTTATGCCAAGTGGATGACAAGGGTTGAAAATTGAAAAGCAAGTTTTAATCATGACCTTTGATTTATTATATTTTACTCGGGTGCCAATAACTCATCCGTTCGGTGGAATTTCGGTGTGCGATTTTAACACCGAAAAAGCTACTTGCTCACCAAGTTAATATGAGCCACTTATCTTGAGCCAAGTGGATGGCCAAGATTCATTCTTTGACCAAGAAACCAAATCTTAGCCATCCATTTCATTATTTCATTTTGAAAAAGGAATAAATACCCATTTTAACTAGTTTTATACCTAGATAAAGATAAATCACCAACCTTATCACTCCAACACCATCAATTTCGGCCAAGAGCTTCAAATATATCAGACTTCATCTTCTTTCTCTCATTCCACCATTAACAAACTTGAAGCTTCATAAACCCTAGCCTAAACTTGACAAAACACCAAGATCCTTTCACAAGAACTTGTTCTACTCCTCATAATCTATCAAACCAACCGATTAGAATTTTAAATAATCTCCAAGATGAACTCTGAGCTATCATTCTCTACTGTTTAAGGAAGGGTTAGGTGCTGTTTGGAAGGCTTGAAGTGAAGAAAAATCATTTTTGAAAGATCCCTTGGAGTTAGAAGCCTTAAAGCTTCACAAATAGGGTTTTCTTTGACCTTTTCTTTCCAATTTTATGCTGGACTTTTCTGATTGTGTTTGGTCCAAAATTTCTGGATTTATTGGTTGATAATATGATGATATTGATGTGTTAATTTTGGTGGAGTGTTTGGGGTTGTGAAAAAATCATTTTTATCAAAAGAGATTCTGAAGTGGTTTGCTGGATTTTCGATTTTCCTGCTGGCAGTGATTGTTCACGAATTTTCTGAGGGAATTGTGGGTGTTTCCATGAGCTATAAAAATTATATGTTGAATATAAATTCCTAGTATAGTTCCATGAATTTTCTTGAGCTCTCATTTTGATTCCTAATGCCTTGAAAAATTCAAGAACCGAAGTTGTAACTATGCTGCCTGAAATGTTGAATCTGAAGCTGTGAACTTCTGACATTTTATTAACCTAGTAAATGATCGAATTATGAGCTGAACTTTTTACAGGATATTGACGACATATTGAAGCCCAACCCTGAATTTTTATATGATTTTATATGATCATTTGATAGGGTAATAAAATTGGGAACTATGGCTGTTGGCTGTAAATAGGGGGTTTCTAACCTCCGAAGTTGTCTAATTGTGTTGACATATTTAGAGAATTCTTTTTGTTATGAAATTTTTATGGAACCTTGTGGGCATATTGAGGTGTCATTGAGAATTTTTATAGCATTTTAATTGATCATTTGGTATGAGAAATAAATTGTGCTACTTGAGTGAAAAATCTGCCAATGTGCTGAAGTTGTGATGATGCCTTGAATTAGTGACCTAATGGCATTTGGTTCAAGTTGATGTGTATGAATGCATGCCATGAACTTCCAAGATTATGTTATGAGGAATGAATGAATAATATATATAGGTTTGAAGTATTATGAGATCAGAGAATTATGTTCATGCATATAGAAATGCGAGGCATGTATATGTGAGCTTGAGGATAATGTATGTGCTAAGTGAACAATGAAGTCCCCTTTAGTATAAAAAGGGCACGAAGAGGTCCCCAATAAGGCATGAAAAAGTCCCTATTAGGGCACGGAAAAGTCCCCTTTATTATGTCAAGGGCATGAAAAGATCATTGTAATTGCCATATGTATATGTATATCTTGTTAAATTATTGGTCTTAAAGTAATTCCTATGATGTTGAATGTTATGAAATACATGTTTTAAGTGTTTGAATAATAAAATAAACCCACTTCGGAAAGGTGATTTTATAATTTTAAAATGAACATTTGATATGTACATATTGCATGCTCATGCTTTCTTAATAAACCGAAGTAGCTGGGGCGATGACGATGACAGTATGAATGTGTAATTGGGGAGTTACCCTACTGAGAATTATATAATTCTCACCCCTATGTTTTTGTGTTCCCGTGTCGTCTCCAGGTTGATCCCGAGAACAAGGAGGCTACTTTATGAAAGGAAATCAGATTTGCAGCAGTTTACAGCTAGAGTTTGTACAGACTATACTTAGTCATATGTTTATGTTTGTATTTATAATAGAAACCGGATGTATATTAAAGCTCATAAAAGAGCTTCCCTTATGTACTTAACTCTGTATTAAATAAGTAGTTTAGTTTCATTGCTATATATTTTAGTATAATTATGACCTAGTATCTCGCGACCCAACCAAACTGATTATGGATATTAAAAAAAACAAAAGGTCCGCAAACTTAGAAGTAACAACTCTAAAGTACGACGCCATAACTTAAAGATGAGGTTGTACTTGGGAGGGTGTTACACTCGGGACTGCCGGGACTCAAACAGATGTTTTGAAACATGTAAAAACATGGTCTTAAACCTCTGGGGAAAGTTTCGGGCTCAAACGGCACTTTTACCCTCATAAAAACGCTATAGGGGTATTTTGGTCATTTTGACCCGAAACTGCAGAAAATGAGACTTTCGCCTCTGGAACCACCCAAAGGTCATTCAATCCCCTTCAAACATTGAGTTGGCCCTTCGAGGACCACCGGGTTGGCCATCCTCGAATTCCGGGCCGAAAATGACCTCAGTGGCATTTCGGTCATTTTCCACTCAGACAGAAAATCGGGGCGTTACACTTGAATATGATTCAGGCATTTTTCTTGTTTTTAGTAACTTGCCCATATAGTCAACTTTTGCATGTTACCATTGTTTAGCCTCTTTAAGCCTTACTATCCATTCTTTTGTTTTAGTATATCCTTAACCAAAAGGGAAAAACCATGAAAATTCCCAACCTTTTAGGCTTAGGAAAGCATTTGTACATTTCTTATATATGCTTGAACATAAGTGAAGAGGAGAGTATGATGACATGCTTTAATTTAAGTGTGGGGGAGGAACAATGTATACCTAAAATTCAGCAAGTGGGTCACCAAGAAAAAGGAAAAAACAATAGAGGTGAAAAAATGCAAGGTTGAAAAAAAAATTCTAAAAAAAGTTTGGTTGAAGGTGTGCCACATTGCAAAAGAAAGGCCTGTATGTAACGCCCCAATTTTTACTGTAATTTTTACTGTCATTAGAAATTACTCAATTACCGAATTACCGTAGGTAATTATTACATAAGATTTGAGGCCGAACAATCCTCGAATAAAGAGAATATAACATTAGAAGAGAGGTTAGGAGCGATTCAAATGCGAGTCATCAAATCAGAATTTGCAATGCGTATAAAATGACCAAAATGTCCACTGAAGTTATTTTACTCGGAAAATGAGGATTGTAGATATATTCTCAAGGGGATGTTTTGAGAATAATAAGGGATTGTTTGTGTTATGTGTGTTAATAGAAGAAAGAATCTCATTTTGAGTTCGACGCTACGAAAAGACCAAAAAGCAGCACTGGTGTTTTAACTCAGATGTCGTGCATTGAGCCGAACCTCACTAAAATGTTTTAAAAATGTGTTTTTAAGCCATGATTAACCATTAGTTAAGCTCGGGTGGCCTTGGGCAGTTTTAAGTGAAATGCGATTTTGCCCCGGATTTTGAAGCGAGTTTGCAATTGGGATTTTCGATTCATATGCGAAACCTAAGCAATATTAGGCTCAAATTAAAGCTTATTAAATTCTAAATATTAATCTAGATTCAAAATTATGTATTTAGATTGATTAGAACCCAAAATTGCTCAAAAAACACCCAAATTGCTTACTAATTCACTTAAGCCCTTACTAGTAAATTCTCTAAATTACATGAATACCTTGCCTACACCTAAATAATGCATGGAACACACAAATTTCACTTCTTTGGGCTGTAATGCACGAAATTATTGATGCCATTATGCAGCTGAATTATTTCCAAAAGTTGCACTAAAACAAAATGCCAAAATGTCACCATAAGAGACATAATTCCTTAATTTCATACAACTTTGTCTAAAATGATTTTTCCTCATTATTACTCTGAAAAATTCTGACAACTACCTCCTCATTTTGGCCAATTAGAAGCCTCAAAATCTTCTATAAATAGGCTTGCTTGAGTGGTCTTGGAATGCTTGGTTCATAACTAGTTTTTTAGGAGCACCAAAAACTTTCTTTCTTCCTCCTCTTTGGCTGAATTCTTTCTTCAATTTTTCAAAGAGATTTTGTGTCATTTCACTTCAAGAAATCAAGTTCTCTTCCTCTTCTTCAACTCAGATTAGGTAGGAGTAGTTTCTAAATTTATTTCTATGCTTTGAGGAGTTGTGTTTTTAGCTCAAAATGATGAAATTATGAACTTGCCTTAGCTTTTCATTTTGGTTTTCCTCTTCAATTTTTGTTTAACCAATTCAACCATATGGCCTAGGTGGAACTAAGATGATGGCTTGATGATGAGGACCTTGAGGGTGGGTTGTAAATCCATCACAAGTTAGGCCTCTAAAGCTTGAAAATTCCACTTGATGCAAAACCTTAAAGAATAATGCTTTATGATGTTAAAACAAAGATTTTTAGTTTAGAACTTGAAAGATGTATTTTCCTTTTATGTTTTATTTCTTGTTAAGATATGTATTGGGTTGAATTTATAATTCTTTTAAAGTCTTGAAGGAGCTCTAGTAAAGAAACAAAATGAATTTGCATCCATGATTAAGTTTATGCTTTGCATAACCATGTTTACCTTCTATGTCATCACTAAATTTTCAAGAATGAATAAATGAACTTGCATTTCTCATGTTTAAATTCAAGCTTGTATTTCATGTTTATGTTTCAAGTCATCACTTAATCTTTCAAGATAATTAAGAGGTTGCATCTCATATTTAATTTATGCTCTCACTATATTTTATAATGGCTAAAAAGAATCAGCATGACATGTTTATTTTATGCCATCACCTAAAGATCCTAGAGCTTTTAGACTTGCCCATGTATCACAAGCAAAGAAATATGATTATTGGAGTTAAAGAATTTATTCTTTAAAAGTCTTGAGATTGGAGCTTAAAAAGATGTAATAATAATTCTCTTCTCCCTCTACTGGTCTGTGCGGACTACCGCAGCTCGGTTTCTTAATATTCTCTTCTCACTCTCTTGAGTCTGTGGATTACACGTAGCTCAGTTTCTTGTATCATGTTTATATTTCAAGTTCTTGCATCATGTTTAATTTTCAAGTCATCACCTTAAATCTTAAAGATAAAGAAATGGAATTGCATATCATGTTTATAATTCCAAGCTATCACCTTATAAAGATAAGATTAAAATAAGGTTGCATAGCATGTTTATAATTCTAAGATGTCACCTAAATCTCTAAAGCTCAAGACTTACTCCTTTTATCTTAAGTGAGAATTTTAATTGTGAAGATCCTCCCAAATTTGACAAAAGAACTAGTTTCTAAATGAGTTTTAAGGCTTTGCAAAGGATTTTTCTGAGGAACTAGTATTTTATATGCACTTAAAATATGATTCTATGTAATTGCATGAGGTTCATGATTGACCACTGATCTGAGTTTAGTATCAATGTGTGATAATGATTTGATATGATTAAAGTTGTGATAATTATGGTTTATTGTTAAGAGAATGATTCATAATTGGTTTAGTAACTAATTAGTTCTATAATTGATAATTCTATGTAAGGATTGGATGCTTATTAAGTACTTGATATCATTGAATGATTTCTGACTTGCATGTTATAGTTGCTGTTGCAAATAATAAGAATGCTTATACATGAAATGTTCTTATGTAAATTCCACCTTTGTTGCTAGAAGAAAGTGTATCATTGTAAAGTGTAATTTGGAAAGGTTACGGCTAAGGAAAGACTTGGTATTTAAGCGTGTCCATTGTGACCCACCTCTCTTTCACAGGGAATCTCCCATATGCATGATTCACAGTTGATATATATTATTCTAGCTTAAGACTATAAATGAAAATGTTATGATGTTTATGAATTGTATTATGATATAACATGCAAAGATTTAATGGTGACTTAAACTTATAAGAAAATGATCCTTTGGAACCATCGGACTATAGGTGGTGAAAAAGGTGATTTTAGCCCCTAACCCGTTCTCTCAAAAGGGTAAGTCGGGACTTTAGCTTATCAAAAGGGATAAGTATATGCTAGTGATAACTAGTAAAGTATGAGCTCATAACCTAAATTACTCCCAAAAGGGTGGAGTATAGGGTGGCCCAAGGAAAATAATGATGATGATAAGATTTTAAGTCACCTAAGGCACTAAAGAAATGAAATATGTGCCTTTGTGTCCATGTGTAGCTAATATTATATGGCGTTCTTTTATGCATGTTATTTTGATAATGATGATGAGGAATATGATGTCATGATAAAGGAAAAGTTCATTGTAACTATCACATGTTAAGAATAAGATGCATTATAAGGCCTGATTAAAAATTGGCGAACCTCGGTTAAGTATTTGTCAGAACTTAAAATGAATCTTTGCATGCTCACTATTTTAGAATAATCCCAGAGTTCTGGGGACTTTGATGATGACACTGTAGAAGGAGGTACCTTCTTGAGAATTCTTTAGCAAGATTCTCCTCCCTTTCTTTATTTCCGTCATTGTCTCGATTCAAATGGCGACATTAAATCTGTTCGTTGATACTGCCACTTGGGAATTCCACTATGATCGGTGTATCGCTCGTATCATTTGAAGGGAGGTCTGTGATTCGTGTTTTTATTTACATAGGTGCGTCCATTTGCACATCTGTCCCTAGTTATCGATTTTCTCCTACTTCTCCCTATGGCGATGAAATGGTTTCGAACATGCACGTCCACTTGATGAAAGGATGTTCACGTTCTTATCCGCTTCATCTACGTCCATGGATTTCAGTATGTTCGAGGCGAGATATTACGGCTGATCCTTGGAGAGGACACTCCTACTCATGTATATTAAAGAGCTCTGCTCCTACTCCCACACGCGTGTAAGAGAGGGTAGTGAGAAGCAGTTGTTCGGCCGAGGTTAGCGAGAAGCGATCCATGCGACCCGACCAGTGCATCTCGTGTGTCCCCTCCCGAGGAGCTCATCGATGGATCGGATTTATTCCCCATTTGAATGATGGCCATAGAAGGTTCTTAGTAGACTTATGTGTGATCATGCACCTAGTTTTAGGATAACCTTCAGCTTATGGAGTTATCTAGTTTAGGGGCATGAATTTCCTTAAGTATATTTTCTTTTATGGGTTTGCATAAGATAATGATGTATGAACATAACCCACCCTTTGAGTGAGGTTATTGTATGTAAATATATGCTATAATGTGCTTATGGATGTTATATGATGGAGCCTAAGTGATATGATGTGATATATTCTTAAACGTCTTATTATACTCCGCTTACTCGTTCACGTTGTACTCGGCTCACGTTTTCAATTATGTGTTTAAAAAAAAAAAAAGGCTCGTAATTTCACTAAGTATTTTCAAATTATGAAGAAAGAACCAAAGCAAGGAGTAAAGTCTAGTCATTAATCAGATTCAACCTAGGTGTATCTGGTTAATTACTAGGGTGTTACACTGTAATTGTGTTAAGTTGGGCAAAGTGTACCCTTAGGCACTTGTGCTCTTGGTGTATGCATTGGCTCTCTTTTGACCTGAGGTTTAACCTCATTGGCCTATATTTTTATCCACCTTCACCCACGCCCCATTACAACCAGAGGTAAGTCATCTTGATTCAGTATGCATATGTGTATGACAAAATGAAGAATGAGACCCGTAGCAAGCTTGTGGTAATGCATTTTCATTTGAGGTGATTGAGTGTGCATCATAACCCAAAACACTTGAGTGAATGAGGGGCAAACATTGACTTTGGGAGGATTTTTTTACTTGATTCATGCATCATATATGGATTCTACCTTGTGTGCTATGTTGTTGATCATGCCTTACATGTTGTAATCCTCTTGATTGTTAGGGTGAAAGCTTGCTGTTATGCCTCTAGGTTCATTGGATTGATATATTGTCATTTAATTTCATGCATCATTCTTTTTAGGTTAGGAGTCTAGTACAACTTCTTATCCATGCCTTGTTTTGATCCTAGTTTCACATAAGGATATGTGAAAGCTTAAGTGTGGGTGAGTTTGATAAGGAGAGTTTATGCCACTTATTTTGCTAAGTTTGATAAGGAGAATTTATATGCCACTTATTTTGCTACCAAACCTTAGCTTTTTCCATGAGTTTTATTGAGTTATTGGAAGGATTAATTAGGATTTTGATTTATTCCCCATTGTGTGATTTTGATAGAATTGATGGCTTTTGCATCGAGTTTGGGATAACTATTAGATTAGAACTTGTTGCATTTAACCTGTCTTTTGAGTATGATTTTTGCATACAGAAGCTTTGGATCAGGTGCAAAATGTCAAGAGCAAAGTTAGAAACTGTTGGGATGAATTTGGGAGCAAAATAGAAGAGTTCTCAAGTTTATTTGAGCACAATTGCAAAAAGTATTATAATGAAAAATCTGTATCTCTCTCTACAGGGATAGGATTGAGACAAATAAAGCTGTTTTGAAAAGCTCAAGTAAGTCCTCTAAAACTTTTACTACATTTTTTATGCAACTTAGCATTAAATCAATTTTCTAATTTCAAGAGGTAAGCGACAACTTCTGTTCAAAGATAACATAACGAAGTGTTTCACGTAATTTTCTTGGGCCTTCTTAATCACTTTTGTTAATTTTAAAAAATGGAAAACCGAACAAGTCAAGGTTTTTTCCTAGCCAGTCCAGTTTGTTGTATTGAATTTATCTAATTATGTTACCATATCAAATTATCAAACTTTGACCTGAAAGGTTTATAGGGTGTTATGGACATATTGAGATCCAGCTCTAATTTTTGGTACAAAGTTCTGGGTTCATTTGATAAGATAGAAAAATTGAGACTTCTGGCCGTTAGCTAAAACTGTGTAGTTTCTGACCTTTGAAAATGTGAGATTTGTTAAATATAGCTGGAGACATTTTTATGCTTTGAAATTTTTATAGGACCTTGTTAACATGTTGCATTACCTCTGAAAAATAGTTTTGCTCTGTTTTAGTGATGTTTAATAAGTTATCCATAATTTCCTTGATGACTAAAATTCTGGCAGTATGCTGGATTAGCCAAAAAGATCATGAAATGATTATGACTTTAATCTCATTCATGTTATGTGAAATCATTGATGATGCTAGGCACATATAGATGTGAATACTTATTTCAATTGCTTACATTTAGAAGAAAGCATGAGATTTGTAATGCCCCGATTTTCTGTCTGAGTAGAAAATGACCAAAATGCCCCCGAGATCATTTTCGGCCCGGAATTCGAGGATGGCCGACCCGGCAGTCCTCAAAGGGCCAACTCAATGTTTGAAGGGGATTGAATGACCCTTGAGTGGTTCCGGAGGCGAAAGTCTCATTTTCTGCAGTTTCAGGTCAAAATGACCAAAATACCCCTATAGCGTTTTACGCGGGTAAAGTGCCGTTTGAGCCCGAAACTTTCCCCAGAGGTCTAAAACAATGTTTTTACATGTTTCAAAACATCTGTTTGAGTCCCGGCAGTCTCGGGCAATTTTAGTGCAAAATTACGATTTTGCCCCTAGAATAGTGTTTTTGAGCTTAATGATGTAATTAAGCAAACCTAAGCAATATTAGGCTTTAATCGAAGATTAATTAATTTTCATAATTAATCTAGAGTCAAAATAAATTATTAAAATTAATTAGAACCTAAGATTGCTTAGATTAGATTTAAATCTCTTTTCTAAAACTCAAGATTTCACTCTTGGAATCTTGAATAGTGTTTTCTCTCTCCAATTCCTTAAATCAAGGAATTGTGTCTAGAATTGTTTATACACTAAAATGAGTTTATAACTCACTAATGATGCAAGAACACTCCTTAATTATGTCTTGACAACCTTGATTATCCATTTTCTCACCTAAACACTTTCTTACAAATTCCTAATCTTAATCCTAATCAAAGATACACCTAAACACAACTCTAAACCACAATTAAAATGCAAGAAAACCCTCCCCATGGCTGATGCAATTTCGGCCCTCTCTCTCTCATTTACAACACATGTTGAATTGTTTCTCACTCAAAGAACCATGCTTGAAGCCATACCTTGAACCATACCTCACCATACTTTGAACCATACCTCACCATGTCTCAAGATCACAACATCTCACCTCATGGAACACATGGGGGCTGCCCATGATGCTGTAATGGCCGAAGCCTTCCCTCCTCCTTGCACCTTGCATTTGTTTCATTTCTCTATAAATAGCTTACTTGGGTGAACTTGCATCATTTTGGGTTCATTTGCTAAGTGTAAGTTTTCAAAGAGCACTTCAAAGTTTCCTTTTCTCTCAAGTTCAAGTCTTCAAGTTCTTCAAGTTCTTCATCCTCTTCTCTCATCCCAATCTCCAAATCACTTGGTAGGGATTTTCTTTCAAGCATTTTCTTTATTTAAGTTTCATCTCTAGTTATGTGTTTATGGTTTCTCTTGAAGTCTTTTTAGAACTTCTCTCCCTCTCCTTTTTCTTCATCATTTTCGGCCATAGGCCTTGAGAACAAGGGAATGAGAGCTTGATGATGAGGTTTCATGATGATGTTCATCACTTGAATAATCTCTAAAGCTTGACCTTTGTTCTTGAGTTAAAGATGTTTTTAGTTTTCTTCTTGAATCCTTGAAACCTTTCACTTTGATGATGTGGTTAACATGAACTCAATGATGAGGACTCATGATGTTGGTGTTAATGCATCACCAAGATCATGGTCTCTAGAGTTTCAAATGTTTCCTTTTCTTCTTAAAAGTTTCGGTTCCTTTTCCTTTTCTTCCTTCACATTTTCGACCATGTTGGCCAATTAGGTCCACAATGGCTTGATGATGAGAGCTTCTAGATGATGACTATGTGTTCATCACAATTAGGCCTCTAGAGCTTGAGTTTTAATAAAAATGTTATTTATGTCTACATCTCAAGAAAAGAAACTTTGTGTTTTTAAGGAACCCTTGAGGTTCACTCTTGTTTTTACTTTATCTTGTCATGATAAGTTTGGGTTGAGGTTTAAGTTCCTTCAAAGTCTTGTATGAGCTCTAATAAGAAATAAAATGGATTAGCATTCATATTTAAATTCAAGCTTATGCATTACATATTTACTTTGAGCTTTGCATTCATATCTATTTTCCAAGCCATCACTTAAAGTTAAAGGAAAAAGAATGGAGTGCATCTCATATTTACATTCTTGTCTAGCATATTTACTTTTCATCACTAAAGAACGTAAAGATTTAAAATGAAAGCTTGCACTACCACCTAACTAAATCTCAAAGCCTTTCTATTTCGGCCTTAAAGTCGATTGTTGCTGGGCCTAGAGCACTAAAATAAAGAAATGAACTTGTATATTTATATTTTAAGTTTTGCATATTTATATTTCAAGTCTTGCATATTTATTTCAAGCCTTGCATATTTATATTTCAAGTCTTGCATATTTACTTTAAGCTCTCACTTTACTTTGTAATGAAGAATAAAAATGATGTGCATAGTATGTTTAAATTATGTCATCACTTAAAGACCTTAGAGCTCAAAGACTTGCCCTTTTTATCTCAAGTTAAAGTTTAATATGGAGCATTCCATGAATGCATAATTTTGGCCAAGTAGTGATGATGAACTTGGAATGAGTTTCATCTAGCTACAAGGGCCAACAATCTAAGTTTTAAGAATTCTCTTTAAGCCTCATGAATTCTATGAGATTAAGACCAACAAGATTTATGAATTTAATTCTCTTTTAAGGAGGGATCAAGTGGTCACTGACCAAAGGATGTTCTTAGCTCTTTTACAAAATAAAATGGTTTGCAAATGAGTCTTAAAAGTCCTAAAAACGGTTCCAAGAGAAACTAGCAACTTATACGTTTTAGAAAAATCAAGTTATGCCTCTTTTTGGAAACTTAAAGTTTCGGTTCTTCCATGATGAGTTTGCTATTGTGTGATGATGTTTTGATGTGTTTGAATGAGTAAAAATTATGTATGATGAGGTAGGAACGTTTCCATGCATGATAGGAGAGAAACTAACTTTGTAGAAAAACCATAAAGTCAAGATTTAGCATAGTTTTAACCCAATTGTATTTGGACACTGCCCAAACTGTTTCAATGGGAATATAATCAGATTAGGATTGTTTAATCATGAAAAATTTGGTTACAATTGAAGTAGGATTGAATTTTAGCACCTATGGAGAAACTAGTAACTAGAAAATCGTAAAACTGCAATTCTAGAACTCTTAGAACATTTAATTTTTAGAATCTGTCCAGCAACCTCATAATATGGTAGACATGGTTTATAATTAGTCCTTATACATAGGAATGTCTCATAATTGGTTTAGGTTTAACTTATAGCGCCTTAGGCAAAGACAGAACCAAGAAAGGGTCTAAAACGTAAGTTCTAGAACCCCGCAATTTTAAGTTTATAGTGCTGCCCCTAAGGAATGATGATGTTCAGATTTAATAGAGAGCATAAATAATAATACGATTTATTAGAAGAGAACCCTTAGGTGCATAAAAGTTTGATAGAAGATGATAGGTTAATTACGTCACAAGTTTAAGTCCCGTAAGGGTCAAAGCATAAGATACCGTAGGACCAAGTGCATAATGAATTTTTAATGTTGCTTGTGAAAGTATGAGGATGATTATGTGAATGCATGAAATTATGATGAAGGATGCATGTTTGATTGACTTATGTGGCATAAAAGAGAATTTGGAAGAAATTCGGCATCTTTGATTATCTTTGCCGAATTTCGAACAAATTCGAGGACTCAGAAAGTTTTTGAAAACCAATAAGATTTTTATGAGGTACTAAGATGAGTTCTCGGATGACACCGATTCGGCCGAGCACCTCCAGAGAACTCATGTGACATCGGTACCAAGATGAATTCTTGGGTGACACCGGTTCGACCGAGTACCCCCAAGAAATGCCCCCTAGCCCGTACTGGATAAGTCGGGATTATGTTTATGATTATGTTACGCTTATCGGGATTGATAAGTAAGAACTAGTGACGACTAGTTAAGGTATGAGCTCATAACCTAGAGATGTGACACGTTCTGGGTGACACCGGTTTGGCCGAGCACCCCCAGAGCGATTGTCTTTTAGGGTGGCCTATGAGGAAGTTATGATGATTATGTCATAAAGCGAATTTAATTGCCACTTTATGCCACTATTATGATGTTCTTAAAGTTACGATGATTTGTTCTTGCATTAAGTAGAGCCATACATACATTCTTTAATATGTTGCATCCATGTCATTAAGAATCATGCTAAAATGAATGGACCTTGGCTAATTATGTTTTAAAGCTTAAAAATGGACTTAATGCATGCTCACTTATTTTACACACTAAACCCAAGGTTCCTGAGGACGTAGATAATGACACCTAGGTAGTAGGAGGCCCTACTGAGATTCTTTAACGAGATTCTCACTCCCTCTATCTCTTTCTTTCTGTCACGTCTTCAGATGGCGACGTTCGTGGTTTTTGTGGACTGTAACGCCCCGATTTTCTGTCTGAGTGGAAAATGACCGAAATGCCCCTGGGGTCATTTTCGGCCCGGAATTCGAGGATGGACGACCCGGCAGTCCTCGAAGGGCCAAGCCAATGTTTGAAGGGGATTGAATGACCCTTGAGTGGTTCCAGAGGCGAAAGTCTAATTTTCCGCAATTTCGGGTCAAAATGACCAAAATACCCCTATAGCGTTTTACGTGGGTAAAGGTGCTGTTTGAGCTCGAAACTTTCCCCAGAGGTTTAAAACCATGTTTTTACATGTTTTAAAACATCTGTTTGAGTCCCGGTGGTTTCGGGCAGTTTTAGTGCAAAATTACGATTTTGCCCCTAGAATAGTGTTTTTGAGCTTAATGATGTAATTAAGCAAACCTAAGCAATATTAGACTCTAAACGAAGATTAATTAATTTCCCTAATTAATCTAGAGTCAAAATAAATTATTAAAATTAATTAGAACTTAAGATTGCTTAGATTAGATTTAAATCCCTTTTCTAAAACTCAAGATTTCACTATTGGAATCTTGAATAGTATTTTCTCTCTCCAATTCCTTAAATCAAGGAAGTGTGTCTAGAGTTGTTTAAACTCTAAATTGAGGATTTAACTCACTAATGGTGCAAGACCACTCCTTAATTATGTCTAAACCACCCTAATTATCCATTTTTCCTTACCTAAACACTTTCTTACAAATTCCTAATCTTAAGCATAATCAAAGATACACCTAAACACAACTCTAAACCACAATTAAAATGCAAACTAATCCTCCCCCAAATCTGATGCACATGGCCGAAACTCTCACCCCCTTTGGCCACATGTTTAATTGTTTTTACACTCAAAGAACCATGCTTAAGGCCATACCTTGAACCATACCTCACCATGCCTCAAGACCACATTATCTCACCTCATGGAACTCATGGATGCCCTCCAATTCTGTACACAATGGCCGAAACTCATCAGCCCATTCACACCCTCCATTTGCTTCATTTCTCTATAAATAGAATGCCTTGAGGAGCTTGCACCACTTTTAGATCATTTGCTAAGTTTAGGAACACTCAAAGCTTTTCTTTTTCTCTCAAAGCTCTTGTGTTCTTCAAGTTCTTGGAGTTCTTCATCTTCTTCATCTTCTTCTTCCATCTTCAAGTTCATCACACCAAGTAGGGATTTTCTTTCAAGTATTCCTTTCTTTAAAGTTCTTGTTCTAAGCTTTATGTTTATAGTTTCTCTTGATTCTTTTTAGAACTTCTTTTCTTCTCCTTTTTCTTTCTCATTTTCGGCCATGGGGCTTGAAGTTCAAAGAAATGAGAGCTTGATGATGAGAGTTTCATGATGATGTTCATCACTTGAAACAAACTCTAGAGCTTGATCTTTGTTCTTGAGCAAAAATGTTTCTAGTTTTCCTTTCTTGAACTCTTGAGAACTTTAGTTTTGATGGTGTTTTAAAATGGTTCTAAGGACTCAATGATGAGGTCTCATGATGTTGGTGTTAATATACCATCAAGATCATGGACTCTAGAGTTTCAAAATGTTCTTTTGTTCCTTGAAATGTTGGCCATTTCCTTTTTTTTACATGCGAAATGTTTTGATTTCTAAAAATGTTATGTTGAGTTCTAAGAACTCTAGACTTTACTTTATCTTGGTTTGATGAGTTTGGGTTGAGGTTTATGTTCCTCTAAAGTCTTGTTAAGAGCTCTAGAAAGATAAAATGAACTTGCATAATTTATCTTATGCTTGCATTTATATTTACATTCTCGCTATGCACCTTTACTTTCAAGCTATCACCTAAGAACATAAAGATTAAAATGGAATTTGCATCATCACTTAATTTAATTCTCAAAGCCTTTCTATTTCAGCCTTAAAGTCGATTGTTGTTGGGCCTAGAGCAGTAAAATAAAGAATTGAACGTGCATTATCACCTAATTAATCTCTCGAATGCCTATCTATTTCGGCCTTAAAGTCGATTGTTGTTGGGCCAAGAGCACTAAAATAAAGAATTGAACCTTGCATATTTACTTTCAAGCTTGCACGTTTAAGTTTATGCCTTGCATATTTAATTTAAGTCATCACTTTGTTTTGTAAGCAAGATTAAAAACGAAAGGCATGAGCACGTTTAGTTTATGTCGTAACTTAAGAACCTAGAGCTCAAAGACTTGCCCATTTCATTTCAAGTTAAAGTTTAATGTGAATGCATTCCTTGAATGCATGTTTTCGGCCAAGTAGTGATGATGGACTTGCAATGAGTTTTCATCTAGCTACAAGGGCCGATAATCTATGTTCTAAGTTTTTCCTGAAGCTTTACAAATCTTTATAAGGTTATGTTATCATGAGTTATAATTTTATTCCCTCTTTGAAGATGAAATATATTATGGTCACTGACCTAAGGCTTCTCTTATCCTCCTAATGAATTAAAATGATTTACAAAGAGTTTTAGAGATTCTAAATTGATTCCAAGAGAAACTAGTTAACTTATGTACCTAGAGATGTCAATTTAGTTCTCTTATTGAAGTTAGATGTTTTCGGTACTGTCATGATGAGCTTGTGGCTGTATGATGATGTTTTGATGTGTTTGAATGTGTGAAAATATCACATGATGATGTAGAAATGATTCTATGCATGATAGGTAAGAAACTAGCTAACTAGAAATACCGTAAAGCTAGAATTTAACATAGTTTAGACCCATTTGTTTTTGGAACTTATCCAAACTGTTTTAATGGGAACATAATCAGATTAGGATTGTTTAGACATGAAAAACTTGGTAACATTTGGATTAGAAATGAATTTTAGCACCTATAGAGAAACTAGTAACTAGAAAACCGTAAAACCGTAATTCTAGAACTCTTAGAACATTTAGTTTTCTGATTCTGTCCAGCACCCTTACAATGTAGTAAACATGGTTTATAATTAGTTCAAAGGCTTAGGAATACTTCATAATTGGTTTAGATTTAATTTATAGCGCTTTAGGCGAAAACGGAATCGGGAAAGGGTCTAAGACGTAGTTTCTAGAACCCTTGTAATCACAAGATGTAATTTCTGCCCTTAAAGTGTAAGGCTGTCCAGATTTGTTGACGGACATAAATATTAGTAAGAATTATTAGTTGTGAGCCTATAGGTGCATAAAAGGATAAAAACGGACGATAGCGTAATTAGTTTTCAAGATTTAGACCCGTAAGGGTCAAAGCATAAGACACCATAGGCTTAAGAGCATAATGAGCTTTAATGTTTCATGCAAGTGTATGTTTTATTATGAGAACAACTTGAGCATGTGATCTCTTATGAGAGTATATAGTGTTAATATGTTGATGCTCACGCCATGATGCGTTATGCAAAATTATGATATTATGATGCTTATGATGCACACGATGATTATGATGCCTTATGTTGGTATTGAATGGCTATGCATGCTCTATATGTTTGGTGGCATAAAGCAAGTTTGATGGAAATCCGGTGTACGCCATTACGCTGCCGAATTTCCCATCAAACTTGAGTACTTGAGAAAAAGCTTGCGAAAACTCCTGGGTGACACCGGTTCGGCCGAGCACCCCCAGGATAGGTTCTGGGTGACTCCGGTTCGGCCAAGCGCCCCCAGAACAGATGTGACATAGTACTGAGACGCATTTCTCCTGCTACGGTGGGGAGGAAACTAATCTGTGAGGGTATTGATATTGAGCTTGCCAAAGCGGACAATTCGCTGTGTACTAGATACCAGTAGAGCGTTTCAAAGAAGGAAATGATCCTAAGATAAGTGATCCAAGAAAGTTATGTATACCCTCTCTATTAGCCCATGTTAAATCTAGTGACGACTAGTTAGGATTGAGCTCATTCCTAGGCGATAGGTGAGACGTAGTTTGGTGACCAGATTATCGCCGGGCCGGTGAATCGGTTGGACTTTTGGTGGATATGTTAAGAGGGTGGTCTTTAAGAAAAAGAACTTAAGAGTTTTACTTATGAGAAAGATGTCACGTGAAAAGTACTATGCCTTTTTATGCCATGAATATGACTTATGTTTCTTTATGATATGTCCAAGTATTACGACTTTCGTGTTAATGTGCATATGGTATTGTCCTGCATTCATCAAATATCTGTTGCATTCATGTCATTAAGACACATACTAAAAGACACCCACTTCGGATAAATAGATTTGAAAAGCCTAAAACCAATCCTTATGCATGTACACCTTTTTCATAATTAAAACCGAAATTTGTGGGGACGGCAGCGATGACACTTGTGTTAGAGTCGGGAATCCCTACTGAGAATCTTGAATGAGATTTCTCATCCCTTCCTCTTCTTCCGTGTCGTCTCTAGACGAGGATTACAACGAGGTTCGTGACTTCTGCTAAGACTCGTGCTTAAGGATCACACTAGAAGACGGGGCGGAGGGTCGCTGCGGGAGCATAGATAGCTTGGCTTTTGGGTTGACACTTGTCCAACCTCATAGGTGGATAAGGATGACTTCACATATATGGACGTGTTTTGATGTAAATGATGGTACAATGATGTTAGTAGTCTATGTATCTATGAAAATGTGATGATATTATGATTGTTGTATATAATACTATGTTTCATGGTTATCAATGGTGTGTTTACTTTTCTTGCACATTATGGTTATGACGAACAATAGGTTAGTGTGCGGCTCGCATTTTGCTTTCAAGTTTTAAAAAGAAAAATTTATTCGTATTTTCCGCTAAGTATTTTAATGAAAGGTTGTAAGGAATGAGACTAAAAGAGTAATAGACTAATGATTAACCTAAATATGTTATAGAGTATTGGGTTAAAAATTAGGATGTTAGATGGACACCCCAACCTGGGAGGTACATCATGATCTGGACCACGGGTCATACCATTTTGTGGGTCGCTGCGTTGTTCGAGTGTTTATGTTCGTTGGACGACCCTTTAGTCACCCCGTACATAGCCATCGATTCTCTCCTGTCTCACCCTTCGGCGATGACTTCGTGCTCGAGTGCGCATACCCTCGGGAGGAGCGAATCCGCCGCACCCCACCGACGGCTTCTGCCATCCGGGACTACCCACAGTATGTACCCCGTTCGCCCTCATCATTCTCCGAGACGGACCCTTCGGAGGACTCTGCCACTCAGGTACCCTCCAAGGGTAGCGAGGCTTCTATTGCTCAGCCAGTACGTGGAGGACGGGTGAGGATGATCCCCCGCCGTGGAGCTCATGCCCGACCGATGCAGCACATCGCCACCCCGGCCGAGATAGCCCAGTAGATCGAGTACATCCCTCCTTTCCAGAGAGGCCCACAGTAGGAGACGATCGTCGCGTTTTGGTGCCTGAGCTTTGACTAGGCATGGATAGCCCTATTTTGTCTTAAGGCTATCTATATGTAGGCGCACTAGAGTTAGGAGAGTTTCTTTTATTACCTTGGTTTTACTTTCGTTTCCATGTAATTCCATTCCAGTTGTACTAAACTAAGCCCCACTCTCCATGAGTGGGCATATCATATAATATTATATAAATATGCAGTTCAGTTTCATTGTGTTGTGCCTTTACTTGCTATATGTTTGATGAGGTGTTTGCTTTACTTCCATCTATGCTCTATTGATCATCGTGTCGTGCGGCTCTCACTTTGCTTTTATAATTCAAAAAAAAAAATTACCAGTATTTTCGCTAAGTATTTTAAAGTAATAAGGAAGGTATGACGTAACAGACTAATGATTAATTTAAATATGTTCTAGAATATTGGGTTAAAAATTAGGATGTTACAAGATTCTTGGACCGAAGAAAGTAAATCCAGTTAGTTAGGGAAAGTAAATCTGACTACCTTTGAATTGAGTCAGAGAAAGTAAACCTGACTAGGAATAGTTATATATGAGAATTGGAGAAAGTAAATCCAATGATCACGTATAAAAAGCAATCATTACGCAAGAATAGTGTAAGCCACCATAGTCAAGAGCCAAGATAAGTTGAAGTAGCAATTATTCTAAGTAGTCCTTTATCTTATGTGCTAAGTAGAGAATTTTAGCATCGATATTAAGGTCAATATGTTTAAGTTGAAACTTAACAGTATATGCTTTATATGCTAATGTCTGAATATTAAGAAATTGACCAATAAAAGAAATCCACTTTGGAAGGATGATTTTAGAACTTTAAAATGAACCTTGATATGTGTTGTACGATCACATTTTCTTAATAATGAGGTCTGTGTTGTATTTTTTTTTTTTTAATATTCTCACCCCTATATCTTGTATTCCCGTGTCATCTTTAGATTGCTCAAGAAAACAATAAGGCCGAAGTTATGGAGGTTCAATACTTGAAGTCTCTAATAATCAAGATTTATTTTGTTATGTGTATATATTTATAAATATAGACAAGATACCAATCTACATTAAAGCTCATATAAGAGCCTTTTCTGTATTTGGATTTGTATTAAATAAATATATTGCTTCCTTCTTATATGTTGTTGGAAAATTATGAATTAGATACTACACGAATCAAACGAATTTGCTATAGATAACTAAGAAAGGTCTGCTAATTTATAAATAACAACTCCTGACTCTAATGTAATGACTTAAAGACAATGCTATACTTAGGAAGGTGTTACTTTTCTCATAGAACCAGGAAGGTACTTACGATAAAAAGCTTCCTTAAAAATATTCCAAGTAACTTCAGTCTGAAAGCCTTCAAATAGTCCATTGGTGCCTACCCACCAGAATTATGCATCCTGTAACACCCTACTAAAAATGAACCATGCTTAAGTCATGTTTTGTTCTTATTAGTTTATTACCTCTTACTTTGCGTTCTTTTAGAAATTACTTGCTATATGAAATTAGCGGAAATTTTTTTTAAAACCACATATTTGAAAGTAAAGCCTTTAGTGTGAAGCGGAAGTAACGTTCATCAATCGTAAATAAATTATTAGTCGAATCTCTTATTTGGTGATCAAGAAAGAATAATACTAGCGATAATACTACTCACATTAAATCATAAAACATAATACATTAAACAGATTCATAAGATGGGTATTCCCATCTTTAGTACATCACACGAAGCATCAATAAAGTAAAAGACAATAATTAATACAACTAGTCTTTCTTAATACATCTTGAATATGAAAACCTAAATAAACTACAACAGCAAAAAGGTAGAAACAGCAGTAGCAAGGCAGATGACTCCATCACTCAGATGGTATGATGGGTATGGAACGAGCTCCGGATGACTGTACACATGGTGCGAGGGAAGGCACGAGTCCTATGAGCAAGTGGTCCATCGACAGCAGGATGACTGGAGGCATCGCTCTGCAAGTCGTAGTCAAACACGGTGATTACATTAGGATTAGGTCCAGACTCATTGAATAGCAGCTCCCAATTCTGCCAACCGTCAACCTTAAAGTCGTCACGCCAGTCTTCAAAGTCCTTTCCTATCAAGTCCTCCTCCATCATCCTCTCCATCCTCCAAGTGGTCCTTCTCCGGGTCTTTCTCCGGGTCCTCCTCATTGTCAACATCATAGGGGGTAGGCTTAGGAAAAATCACCTGAAAAGGTTCCACGTCCAGGGGTTCCTCGAGAATCTCAACTTCTGAATCAGAAGGTAATTCGATGACAGGTACATGACGTGGAGGGGTTTCGAGAATCTGTATGTCAGAGTCAGAAGAGTAGGTGATGATGTGAGGTCTACCAAGTGAGCTTTGATGGTTCCACATCCTACTATTGGGGCCACCTTGTTGGTATGAACTCCTTGGGAAGGGGGCACTATTTCCCGGGGTCCAATCGAAGTCTGAGTCGGAGCTACTGCGAAGGCAGACAATCATCGGATGCGATCGAATCTAGAGATGACATGGTTGAAGGTGTGAGAAATCATAGATTCCTCAGTAGGCAGTCGTTTTCTCTTAAGTGTCATCATGTACATCTCCAGGCCACTTCGGTTTCTGTGGGCAGTTAAAGTTTCATTATGCTTTATTTTGAAAACGTTCGTATCCCAAAGTGACGTGTCTTTTAAAAGTCTTTCTTTAATAAGGATAATAAATTAAGCATAAATCATAGTCATGGCATTTATTCAACTAAATGCAGTAATGTAACAATGTATGCATCCTTTAACTTAATTCGGTCCTTCACTCACTGAGTACACTAACACCAATGTCTTAATCCACCTCCGTGGGTAATGAGCTCATACCGTGGCCATCGCCACAACTTGTTCTGAGAGAAAATCTCAACGGATAGGGTGAGGGGTTAAGCAGTGAGTTTCTCCCATTAACTTTATTCATATTCATATGCAAAGCATCTTGACATTTAACATTTCTCATATGCTTCATCATGGTAATGTGCTATCATTTAATACAATGCAAACTACAAGATCAATACTTCAAGAATTTACATCATAACAAAAATAGTACTTTTAAAGCATACATGACCACTACTCAAGGCATCGCTTTCATATCATAGCAAATCTAACACCTTGAAACATTCATACAAATAATAAGCCATTCATAATATTTCATACATAATCAAGATTATAGGTCAAAGTTATGCATTATGTATATCTCATGGTCATTAGTCCTATTTAATTGGAACATAAGTTCTAAGTCATGAATTTAGTCCTCTTAGTCATTTATGAGTGGAAATTCTTAATTATGTGTAAGTATAGATTATATATTTTTGTTACATTTATAAAATTATGATAAATTGATTTAATTGGTAGTTAGCCATTTTAAATATACAATTTTCGGATTTACTCAAAAGCACTATTTTTGGGTTGTAAGATTTTTACAGCTTATTACCATTTCTAGCATGTCTGAGTGAAAAATTAATGTCTCTCATTATACTTACTCTTTTTAGAAAGTAAAGATAGGTTCAGAATTCTCTTTCTCTGGATATGCTATTTACAAAATTTTGTTAAATGAAATGACTTTTATACCCTTACAAATGCTGTGCATTTTTCTTTTTTTATTGACATAGGAAAGACTTAGTTTATACCAAATGATATCTGCCGTGGATAACTCCAGTTAGTTTATACCGAATGGTATCTGCTATGAATAACTCTACAATAGGTAATTCACACCAAATGGTATCTGCCGTGAATAAGTCTACAAATTATACCCAATATAAATCCTGTATCTCTTTTACCCATGTGTCAAAATATGCACGAATGAAATTTATACATTGATTTAATTATATCTTATTCAACTAGTGACCTAATGCCTAAGTCGAATGAATCCCCGGATCAAGTTTGAAAACTACAAATCATTATATGATCTTAAGCATCTTCTGAGGCTTGGTTTGGTAAATTTTCCAATTGTTCAAAATTTGGTATCATTCTGCATAAATCTGACCACTCTATGTTCAGCCATTATATGCTAAGATTGTGTTTATTCGATTGTGTATGTAGATGACATTGCATTAGTAACAGTCATAGTCATGACATTAAGTCAACAGCATCTATGTCATCACTTTTTAAAAGATATCAACAAACGCCATTATTTTTTGGGAATTGTAGTATAGTCCGAAGACAATATAGCTCTATCGTAGACAAAGTATACTATGTGCATGCTAGAAGGAACAAGCTTATTTTGCAGCAACACCTATTGAGATACTCCAATGGATTCTAATATCAAGAAGCTCCTACCAAATCAGGAGGAGCATTTATCTAATATAGGAAAATACATAAGATTAGTTGAGAACTTGAACTACCTCGTTGTCACTCATCCAGATATCTCCTTTGCATTAAATGTAATAAGTCAAGTCGTAAACTCATACCATGTGAAGGTCATTGGGATTCTATGATTCATATTATGAAATATGTCAAGGAGCACATGCAAAGCACCTTCTTTATAAGGGACATACTAAGATAGTGGGGGTACTTAGATGCTAATTGGGCAAGTTCTCGTACAAACAGAATTTCCAATTCTGGCTTCCGTATTCTTATTGGATCAATCTCATTTTTATAATCGAATTGTACTTTACATTCATCAGAAGACCAAACACAATGAGGTCAACTGTCATTTTATCAGGAAAAAGATTCTATCTAATAATACAACCACAAGTTTCATGGTGCCAAATGATCAACTTGAAGAGTGCTAGAATCTGCATATATGATAACTGAAATATCAAATCACTTATTTAGAGGAATAGAATATTCTTATATATATATATATATATATATATATATATATATATATATATATATATATATATATATATATCTCACAATTGGGTATGTAATTAAGGAACATATAGTCTCATGTCTTTTTATCCTTCTCTCGCAACATGTAGGAAAATAGCAGCCAGTACAGTAAAAAAAAAGAAGTGAGAACACAATGCGTCGAATTTTCCCCCTTCATTGGCTGCAGAAAACATGATACACAATGATTACATAGGACTACACAATACATTATGCTGGGCATCTTTTTACTTCAAAAAAGACAGTAGCTGTGTTCTCTTCCAAGCATATCTATCTTAAAGAAAACTGAATTTCTTCCAATGTTCTTCCCTTTGTCTCAGGGACCCATATTGCAGTAAAAGCTACAGTAAAAGCAGCTACCACAGTGTAAATTGTGAATGTCCCTGTAGAAAGTCAAAGCTCAGCATCATATTGACAAGCATGCACGAATCATGAATGTACCCAATAGACACGAAGATGCAAACACGCGTACGCACACAGACCTCCACGGCTCCACGTCAAAAGCAAGTTTGCAGTCATGGTGATCCCCCACGAAGTCAGCCAATTTGCCATCGTGGCTATACTGCCAGCAAGGCCCTTTATATTCACTGGAAGTATCTGAAAAGCATGATTAACAAGAAGAGAGATTACACAAAAAATTCAAGTCCTGAAACCATGATCCGATGTCAAAAAGTGGCATGGTGCCTGTAACTTGTAGGGCATTGACTAAATAATTCACCAAATACTTGATTTTCTTTCCTCAGATTATTTGTTTACTTCTATATATACCTCCGACATTATAAGCCACGGGATTGGTCCAAGTCCTAGAGAGAACCCAATTACCATAACCTACAAAGAAACAGTTGATTAAACTTGATGCGTACTAAAAATGTTAAGACTGCAGCCAATGTTCACCCAACTAGTCCCAAATACCATACCACGAGCCCAACAACAGAAACTATTCCCAAAATGTTGTATAGATGCGAATCCTCAGATATGACACCCTGGTATCAATGAAATAAACCAGTTAGAAGCACAGCTAACTTCCTAAACTTGAATCAAGCTATTACCAGTAAGTACAATTACCTACCTCCAGATAGAAAGCTATAGCAACAACGACAAGGCTAATTGTCATTACAGATGAGGATATCTGCAGAAGTGATAACAAATCTCAAATTTTCATAGAATTCCATTTGCATCTTTCAGAACAACAGGTCAAAGAGCATGCTTACGGTGAGTTTTCATTTTTGTCTCTGAATTTGCAGGCATGAGTCATTGACATTGCAAAACATGAGTCAAGTTAATTCTTAAAATATAGCAGAATCAAATTAGTCTCTCAAATTTTGAATTTTATGTCAAAGAAGTCCTTCAAAATAACAATATTGCTTTAAGTTTAAAGGACTAATTTGATTTGAATAAGTATATTTGAGAAACTTATTTGATTCATTTGTATTTGATAGAAACCACAAAAAAGGAGAACAAACAATAGAGGAATCTGTATAGTATTCACACTCTGTTAGGCCGAAATCAAAGAGATATCACATCTAAGGTGGAAGCAGAAAGACACGAGTGATTCACAGAAAGAGAGGATTTTGACACTATAGCAGATCACTCTCCCAATGACATGCACACACCCTGCGACAATCCTTACCCACTACCATACAAATATTCCCTTCCCCTAACAAAATGACATGCACACACCCTCACACAATTGTCACCTCAGCAGTTAGTTAGCAGCCCCATTTTTAGGAGCAGGTTAACTAAGTAGGAGAGAGAGGGAGTTATCCATGTGATCTGTTAAATGAGTGTTTGTTATAGCCACTGAGATTGTAAGGCTAGGAATAGGAGGGTGAAGGGCTCCTTTATTCCCAAGTTGTTACCATTTCAATTTGTTTCCTTCATACTGATTGCATACTGCTATACTTGTACCTGGGGCTGGATTTCAACGTGAAATTCAAGCTTCCATATCAACACAAAGAGGTTATTCCACTTTCCTGTGTTATCTGGAACAAGTTCTGACAATTGGTATCAGAGCCCCTCCATCAAGGGCAACCTATGGATGGTGTCTACTAGCACAACTGCCATGGAAGCAAGGGTGGAACATCAGGCACAAAGGTTTGAAAATTAGCAATTTCTCAGCAGATCACAATGATGATAGCAAATTGGCAACCCATGTGAGAAGGGAGTCCATAAGGGAGTCCATAAGATAGCGTTTGGTTTCTATTCAGAGGCAGAAAACATAGAGACATTGAAGACACAAATCTGTTTAGTTGTGGAGACAAGGACAAAATACAAAAAAATTTTGTACCTTCAAAATAGAGGGACAGTGAAAACAATATAATGGAGACAAAAATTTAATATTTTTTCTTCCAATACTATTCCTATAAATATTTTATAATTCCC
The DNA here is from genome assembly GCA_031216125.1 of Dalbergia cochinchinensis. NCBI lineage: Eukaryota > Viridiplantae > Streptophyta > Magnoliopsida > Fabales > Fabaceae > Dalbergia > Dalbergia cochinchinensis. The sequence continues at coordinate 32,477,728 of CM062371.1, forward strand.
TCCTCATCCTAACCATGCCAACGGTGGACGGTGGTAGCCTGGCGGCTAAGGGCGGTCCAGCAATGGTAGGTAAGGGGTAAAACTATCTTTATTTTGTATTTTTTGTCTTGTCTCCATATTTCCAAACAAGATATGGAGACAGTTGCTATGTCTTATACTCCACTACCAGACACGATACAGAAATAGTGTTTTTTCTGTCTCTACTGTCTCTCCTATCTCTGTCTCCACTATCGTTGGACAGAAACCAAACACTACCTAAGCGGCATCAATACGAAAAGACACTGAATTAGAGAAACAGGGAGATATGGCTATTGATCACCATCAAAACTCTTCTGCAGAGAAGATTACGGCTGTAGAGGAAATAGAAGTGGGTGAAATCATGAGGGAAGATGAAGGTGAAGTGGAAGAGGAAGGGGTGCATCTAAGTGAGCACAAGGAAGAATGTCACGTGAAAGTGGATATGGGAATGATGGTTGAAGAGGAATCATTCTCAAAGAAAAACGAAGAGGCAAATCCCAAAGCGACTTTCATGGGGAATGACAACGAAACCATTGAACTAATTTGAGAAGCTGGCGTGAGAACCATGGGAACAAAAGAGGATAGGGGATGTAACAAGGGAGTTAAGCCCCCAATGAGATGTAATAGACTTGCCAATATTCCAGGAGGCATTGCTGGATGTGTTGACGAAGAAGATAGCAGCAGTCAGCAGAAGGGTAATGATAGGCATACAATGACAGCCACCGGTGGTGATGGCTGAGAAAAATGTTTTTGATATAGGTGGAAGTGATGGCTTCATAGAGGTCTAAAGGCAGTTGGAAGAGAGGTCAATCAACGTCCACCGTTGTAACCAATAGATCCCAAGGCCAACACAGCAACTGCGTTGGATGAGTGGGCGGGGATGGCGATAGTCAACAAAGATTTTGCTCGCATCTGCCTAACCGAAGAGAAGAAATGACAAACAGCAAGAGAGGATGATAGGTTGGTGGCAGGAAAAGAAGTCGTAACTTAAAGCCGGCTAGTGAAGTGCGGCAGCAGAGCTATGGTTTGAAATGAAGGGTGCCAAGCAAATTCCCTTGAGCTGCTAGATGAAGGAGGAACAATGGGCAGCGGGTAGCACAATTCACAAACTGGGTCAAGGTTCTGACCTATTGGGCCAGGCCCACAAACGTGGAGGGAAGAATGGTTCTTCTAATGAAGAAAATTAGTGGTGAAGCTAACAAGCCTGGCTTATGAATTGTTTCCGACCAGAAGGTCGCTGTCAGAAATGGGCTGAAAAACCACACCATTTTGAAGTAAGCATTTGGCCAAATTTTGCACCTCACATAGCAATTAATGAGAGACGTTTTACCAAGCTTGGGAGGTGGTTGCCGAATCAACTCAGCGAAGGGAATGAACGGGACTGGGTTTCTGCTTTGGGGCCTGATGACGATGGCAACATTAATGTCGAAGTCATAAGAGGCAGCTCAAGTGGCCTCAAGTGCAACACCCTACGCATCTACGACCTTGATATCGGTTGTATGTCCTCAAAGGCACATTTTCATTTTTCCTGCATGCACCCATTGAGACCGAGAATGCCTTGCCAAGCCAGGGAATCAAGTTTTCATCAAGTCAGGAGATTTTTGTTCCCTCGACTTTCATGTTGTGGGAAATAGAGAGATGAGTGGATATTGTTGTGGCATTTTACTTGCATGTTGAAAGAAGAGCAGCTTCATCGGTTAAGTTATCTAATACCCTAGGAGGGATTTTCTCCCCCACAAGCTGTCCAAACTACCTAATGAAGACAACTATGAAGAAGATAAGAAAGGGTGTTCACTTCTCGGCAGCTAAAGCAGTGTGGGGCAACCAATGTATAATTGATTCTTGGCATGCTGGAGGATTCTCAAATCAAGTGCTTTAAAGGTTGAAGGACATGAAGAAACAGGCGAGGAAATCCTCACAAGAGACTTGTGGGCTTCCCTTTTAACTTACTAGTTGACTATGTTTTCTCAAATTGTGTCCAATGTCCTTTATTCCCAGGCTATTACTATCATTTCATTTTGTTTCTTTCATACTGACTGCATACTGTTATACTTGTACCCGAGGCTGGATTTCACACTAAAATTCAAGCTTGCGTATCAATACAAAGAGGTTATTCCATTTTCCTTTGTTATTTGGTACCAGTTCTAACAGTTCATTAATTAATTTCAAGACCAAAATGACTCATGCATAGAGTTTCAGGAATTAAGGTGACTCGTGCATACAATTTCACTGGAATAATGAATTTTGCTTCATACTCACTATTAGAAGCAGCCTTCTACCAGTTTTGTCCACCAACCAAGTAGTGATTCCTGTCGCTATGACCTAGAAAAGAAAGCTGATTATGAGAGGTGAATTCTAAAAAGTCATTCACATTAAACATGATACGCAGGCAAAGGAAACAAACCTGAATAGCTCCAAGTACAACTGTCGCAGCATTGCTGGATGAAATTCCTGTTAGAATATGGAAGTCAAATCCCAACACAAGTTCTATTTAAAATTTTGCAGCAACGACAGCTGCCGTGTAAAACTTCAAATTAGTTTCTTTCACCAATTGCTGAAACGCAAGCTAATGAAGAATATACTAATTATCTCTACATTCCTTCTGGTCTAGAAATTGTTCATCATCGACAAAAGGTTTGGCCTAAATAGCCTTTATAAATACTTGGGCAACCTCGCACAAAAAGCTAAGTTTTAGGGCTCAGTTACCCCCACTCAAACTTAAAAAGGTATCATAGCCTACCCTATGGATGTTGGACCACTCATAAATAAATGGCTGGAGGTATGTACTATTGAATAACCTTTTATAAGGACTTTGGCAAACCTATCTACATGAGCTAGTTCTTTGGGTTGAGTTATGTTGAAAATGTGAATAGCATTGAATGATACATAGGAACTAGATAGTAATAGGAAATAGGCATTTAGATTTATTGTTAGCATTTGTAAATATCTATAATTAGGATAAGTATATCTGTAATTATGGAAATCATATATTTGTAGACATCTTGTATTTATTACAGTGTTTGTATATTACATTTTCATTTGTGTAGTTGAGACACGAATTCCTATGTTTCTCTTTCGCTGTTCCTCAACATGGAATCCAGAGCCTAAGAGAGTAAGGCAACCCTAATCCATGTTGTCAAGAGGATCCACTATCCTCTAATGCAAAATGTTTACAGCCAAAATGTGTCTAACTTCCAATTTGCCGGCCTTTCCTCCTTTGTGTCTCAATTCCAACAAACCCCATCCGCAGCCTACTGCTGCCACCAACGACTTTCTTGGTACCGATTCAAACCACTAACCACCACCAACACCGCCTTCTCGTATGCAACCCAACCCTACTGATAACGTTCGAAGATACCCCTCAACGCAGCTACACACGCGTCTATTTCATTTTGCCGCAAAGCCACCCACTGCTACGTGTCCGAAGACGTCCCCGATCATTATGCGCACCGTCATGCTCAAGCTGCTCTCCTTTTACCAGATCTACCCTTAGCTTCACGATCCATGTAATGTGTACACGTTAGGTTTCTATTATTCGAATTCTGCCCTTGTTTATTTCATCCATGGCTGCAAGTATTGCCTCCTTGATCACAAAAGTGTTCCGTAGTCTAAGCCCCCTGCTTTCACTAGCAATGTCAATGTGCCTCTCTCAACGGACAAGTTTGATGGAAGCAACTATGACAGTGGGGCATCAGACATCAAACACTGGATGACAGGGGAGGACTATGGAAACCATCTCACAAATAGCTGAAGATGTCCCTATGCCTGGGCACCCTCGATGGGGCAGGATTGATGCTCAACTATCTACCATCCTCAAATCCACTATCGATCAGTCCATCAAATAGATTTTTTCGAGCTTGTCATATGTGAATCAATTTGGAAGGAGGCAAAGATGCTTTTCACCACTGACATTCAATGTCCATAGAGGGTGTGTCAAAATCTCAAGAGTGTCATAACTCCTCATCAACTTGATGGTTCTATGTCATCTTATTTGGGTAAGATTCACGTGCACTCCATGATTTCAATGAACTCTTACCCCTGATATCCCAGCAAAGGAGTTAAAGCAATGCAGCACTTTCTTTATGCTCATGGCCTTATATGGTTTGCCTCCAAGTACTCTGCTACCTGTGATTAGCTTCAAGGTTCACTGACCATGCCTACCCCCTCTAATGAGTCCGGGCTTCTGCCAAATAACCCACTTAGTTGGTCCTTCCTACCCCAATTGATACCTCTACCTTTGTATCGCAGAGTACCAACTATGGTCATTCTCAGAAGTTCCACCCAAAATGTGACCATTGCCATAAGGTCAGCCACACCATTGATAGATGTTATGTCATGCATGGTCACCCGCCCCACATTGTTAATGTTGCCGAGACCAGTGCTCCCACTACCTCAAACTCATCTGCTCTGCCTCAACCATCTCCAACTAACTATGCTAATTTTCTAAAGTGGTTTGAGCAAAGTCAAAATTCTGGTTCCACTGCCTTTATTGCACACACTGGTAATTCTTTTGCTTTTCTCTCTCAATCAACCTCATTGAGTCGTAGGGCTCTTAATTCTGCTACCACTAATCATATTTTCAGTAATAACGCTTTATTTTCCAAAGTTTCTACTTCTGCATATTTGCCCACTACATCTTCCCTATTGGTTCTCAAACAGTCTCACGAGGTGAGCATTGCCCATCCCTTACCTTCCTTGTTAGTTGACTCCGCCCTTTAAGTTCCTGGTTCTCTATTTAACCTTCTTTCTATTGGTCGCTTAACTAAATCCCATAAATGTGTCATTTCATTTGCTGAAGATTCTATTTATCTAGAGGACTGAAGCTCGAGATGGATGATTGGCATCAAGTGTGAGTCCCATGGCTTCAACTGGCTCCACCCCTCATCTAGTGTTTGCTCCCTCACCACATATACTCTTACCCTTCACAAATAGTTCAATCATCCTAGCCATGCCAAGTTGCAAGACATGGTGCCCAGCTTTTCCACACTATCTAGTTTGCCTTGTGAATCATGTCAACTTGGGAAACACATGCCGAGTTATTTTCCTAATAGTGTTAGTAGTTGAGATCTCTCTCCTGTTACTTTAGCTCATTTGGATATTTGTAGACTAGTAGGAAACTGTCTATCTATAGATGAATATTCTCATAGTACTTGGTTATTTCGTTATTTAGGTTACTTTTGTTTGGGGGATGTTATTTTAACCGCATGTTATTTAATTAATCGCATGCCATCATTTGTTTCAGGGTGAGCGATTCCTTAGTCGGGGCTTGTTTGGGACTAACGTTAGTCCTCATGCCCATAGTGCAGTAGGAGTCATTGGATTGTTTGATTTAACATCTAACGGCTTATAAATGGCACGTGCTTTTAACTTAACAGATTGCTCTGCAGTAGTGCTATGCACAAAAGCTATGCAACAGATGCAAATTATATTATATTTCATGGTGTGATGAAATTTTAAATGACACTCGGGAGCTTTGGTTGAGGAATGGGCATAATGATAGTTTGAAACATCTAACTAAGAAGAGGAAACATGCCTAACACTATTTGCAAATAAAAAAAAAAGTGACTTTTTTTGCAGGATTAATAAAACATATTCTACCATTTTCTTACCCAGACCAACGTTAGTCCTTAACAATCCTAGACTATAGAATCGGTCACCCTATTCAGGGTAACCAAGTTCCTCACTCTGTGTTATTTCCCCATGAGCCCTTGCATTCCCTCTCCCCACATTTTTGGATCAACTTGTTTTATTCACAACTTCACACATGGTCTTTACAAACTTTCCGAACAGTTACTCAAATGTGTTTTTCTTGGTTACACTTTGTCTCAAAAGGGTTATCAATATCTGAAAAGGGTTGTCAGTGTTCTTCTCCTACTCTCCGTCAATACCTTGTCTTTGCAGATGTTACCTTTTATGACATTGTTCCCTTCTTCGACCCCTCTAACCTTCCCACTCCTCCTGTATCTAAGTTCCTACTACTTCCCATTGTACCTACACCTTTCCAACCACCTATGCCCAACCCTATACCTCTTACCCTTCAGATTTACTGTTGCTAACCCCATGCACTCGCTGAGCCTACTCCACCTCCGTCACCCACTGCACCTGCCCACTAGCCACCCCCAAACATTCTCCCTTCCTCTAAGCTAGTTCTAGATAATATGGACTTTGCTCCAGTGCCTATACCTCCATTGCCTTCGGCCTTACCTCCTGAGCTTGATCTTCCCATCGCCCTTCATAAAGGTATCTATTCCACTCATAAGCCGTCTCCTTATTATACTACTTATCATCTTTTATCTACTAACCATTATGCTTGTTCGTCTTTCTTTGTCTTGTGTCTATTCCTAAGACTATAGATTAGGCATTATCCCATCCTTGGTAAAGACAAGTTATGATTGATGAGATGTGTGCACTTGAGAACAGTGATACCTGGAAATTGGGGTCTCTCCCACCAGGTAAATTAGTTGTTGGTTGTTAGTGGATTTTTACAATTAAGGTGGGTCCTGATGGCCACAATGATCGTCTTAAGGGTTGTCATAAACCTGTTCCAAAAACTAGTTTACTTGGTGCAAAATCAGCTAATAATTCTATGCATCCTAATGTCAAGCTCCTAACCAAATCATGGAGAGCAACTATCTGACCTTGAGAGATATATAAGATCAGTTAGGAAATTGAATTATCTCACTACTCGTCTAGACATTTCCTTTGCCGTGAGTGTGGTTAGTCATTTACTAAATTCACCATGTGAAGCCCGTTGGGATGTCATGATATGAATTTAGAAGTATGTCAAATGCAGAGCAGAAAAATGCCTTACTTACAAGGATAAGGGGAATACCGATATGAATTTAGAAATATGTCAAATGTCGTGATATGAATTTAGAAGTATGTCAAACGTAGACCGTCTAATGCCGAGGCAAAGTACCGTGTTATAGTCTCAACTACATGTGAGCTTATATGGTTTAAGTAACTTCTTCAAGAGATTCGATTTGGGGAGATCAAACACATGACACTACTGTGTGACAATCAAGTTGCTTTATATTATGCTATGGTAGTGCTAGTGAGAAATTCATAGAAAACACATTCTAGTATGTCATATAATATTCTATCACATATTTTTAGTCTATAATCTCTTGTTGATATAGAAGCGGGCATGGTCCCGCTTATGCTCTGCCTCTTCAAGTCTCAAGTTCAGCCGCAAGTCAAGCAGAACACAGCTTGAGTCTCAATCTCTTTAAGGCCAAAATCTCATTTTTGTGAATTTGACTCCTGTAAAGTGAGAAAGTGAGGTGTTAATCATTGTTAGATCAATAATTTCCATTGTGTGTGGGTCCCACTAAATGATCCAGTGGTGATTAACCCCTAATTTTCTCACTGTACCAACCTCATTTTAGAGGAACAAAATCCCTTTTTTTTTCAATTACCACATCTCTAGTCAAACCAAGTCCCAGCACCTATACCTCATTAAAAATATATATAAATCCATAGCTAAGAAGCCATGAAAGCACACTCCCAAAGCCAGATCCACCTCCAAAAGACTTCACCGAGCTACTCTCCATCCATCAATCGTTTGGATCCAAAACCTCGTTGCCACGCACCACTACTCGATCCACTTAACAATGCATGGCCAACACGTGCCACCTTTCGGTTGTCCGTTCGACATGCATTTGTCATCATTGTGCTCGCTAGAGCTTCCTTCTTTCATTCCACCAAAACACCATCGCTGATCTCTGTCAAATGCTCCGTCACGTGCATTTTCATCTGGAGCACCTTGTTAGTGAATGAGCTTCATGCGTTGCCTTCTTGGCCTTCATTTGCAACACTACCAGTGACTCCTTGCTCGCCATTACCACTCAAACATGTTCCATGTTTTAAAAACCTAGTTTGATAATGTTTGATTAGTGGGTTTCACATACCCACTTCCCGTCATAACTTTGTCTTGCTTGCTAGCTCTCTTCTCTTCTATGTCGAGTGTCAACTACACCATTTTGGGTATCCTTATAGCCTTCTAGAAATTATTCATTTCCACTCCATTTCAACCCACGAGATCACCACCTCTCATCACATATCATTGTTGCCAAAGGGCTCCTGATCAAGCCAAGGAGGGAACTGACACTCACATGAATCATGTCCTACTCCATCGGCCACCTCTACTATGGGCCTTCATGGAAACAATCAATGATTAGCCCATTGCTCTTAGAGAAGGTATTAGATCCACAAGAAATCCTCATTCTATTTATAATTTTTTGAGCTATTCTATCGTGTCTTTGATAGGAACCTAGCCATTGAAGATAGAAACAAATGGAAAATACTATAATAATTCACTAGAGAAGATGAGTATTAGTTTGATAATCAGCTCCCTGTGTGTATTTTGAATAAACAGAAAACACAATGGCTTGGAGTATTTGAGATACTCTAAAACTCTCCCAAGTCCAAGCCTGACCTTCCAGTAACCTCCACTCAAGATACCTCCACCCACTTGTAATCTCTCCTCTCTACATGTAACAAAACCATGTCCCACTCTCTCTCCTATCTTGACCTGCCAACTCAACAAAGTCAGTTACAAATCCCCTTTCCCAATTTGTCCATTTCACTCCTCATCTCACACACTCATCAATTACAATTAAGCTCCCAATCTATAATTGACAAGGTACCTAACACTTTCTCTAGTGATTGCAAGATAATTGGTTTTCAATCTTTGCTTAGCATAGCTATATTCATCGGGAATAAAATCATCAAGCAAGAGAGTTGTACAAAGGAAAAAATCCTTCCACAAGTATTACAGAACCAGCTTTCAAAGACACCTTTACAAGAAAAACTATTATCGTAGAATTGATGATGTCGATAAACCCATCTCAGTATCCTGTTATAGAAATGCTGAAGGTAGATTGAAAAATTTGGGCTATGGTTTCCAATAGTGGTTGACTGTGACATAACTTATGTGGGTCATCATTGGTCCAAAAATTTCATGGGAAGCTATTATTTCTCCTAGGAAGCAATTGAAATGGTTAGTTTTTTACTTGATAGTGATCCTTGGGGCTCTACAACACTTAAGAATCTTGCCCTTGATGAGGGCGGAAACATCATCGCAACTAAGTGATCTGAATGTTTAATGGGTGACCTTAGAAACATTTTCATGGGAGAAGAATCAAACCAAGGGCAGAATGTGTTATCTCATTTCTTATGAGGCTGAATGATGATGTTGAAACAAAATTTATGAAGAGGTTCCTACAAGTGGCAGTCACTGAAACAATTACACATTTATGCAAGATGCAAGAGGAATTCTTAGTCTTGGGGTGGCAAATGGATGTACTATTCAAGGGTTAAGAGGCAGTTATGGTAATCAGAAATTTGCTATATATGGCAAGTGTTCCACAGGTATTTCTCCCCTACTAGTTCCTTGGGGCCATTTTGATCATGAGCATTGGAATTGTTGTTAATCAAGGCATACTATCTCCTCAATTGTTCTCCTGGTTGCATATATATTCATGAAACATGGGAGGACATTACTCGTCTGCAAGTGTACATTCCTCCATCTACTTCATGATTTGCGACCTAGTTGGAAGACCATTATTTTTGCATGGTTTTGATGATGAAGTTGATCTAGGGTTCCTGGTGATTTGCCAAGGAACTCCTTACCAATACTGATTCTTTTCTTTCATTTCTTCTCCAGATACCAAACTCTAACATGTAACGCCCCGATTTTCTGCTAGAGTGAAAATGACCAAAATGCCCCTGAGGTCATTATCAGCCCGGAATTCGAGGAAAGCCAGTCGGAAGATCTTGAAGGGCAAACTCAATGTTGGAAGGGATTGGATGACTTGTGTTTCTTTCCGGGATCGAAAATCTCGTGAAGTTTTCAGTCAAAATGACCAAAACGCCTGTGGCGTTTACCCTTTACAAGTCTTGGATGAACCCGAAACCTCTCTAGATGGGTTTAAAAGACGTATTTATGTATTCTGTCCTCTCAGTTTTGGTCCCGGGCAAAATAAGTGCAAAATTACGGTTTTGCCCGTAGTTTCGTATGTTTACACCTAATCACACAGTTAAGCGAAACCTAAGCAATATTAGGCTCTAATCGAAAGTTAATTAATTTCCATAATTAATCTAAGATCAAAATAATTTAATAAGGATGATTAGAACCTAAAATTGCTTAGATAAACTTAAAACCTATCTTTAAATTCAAGGACTTTGAGTGTAGGAATCAATGAATAGTGTGCAAATAGTGCACAAATAGTGTTTTCTCTCTCTTTCCTTAAATCATGGGATTGTGATACACATTGTTTATTCACAAATGAGTTTTAAATTCTCTAATGATGTAAGAGCACTCCTAACCTTGTCATAAAATTCCTAATACACATGCTTAGTTACCTAAACTTAAGCTTAATTACTCCTAACCTTGTACCTAAACTAACCTACACTTAATCCTATCATTAACACCCAATTACATGGAAGATTTTTCCTCTTTCCTTGCTGCCCAAATCTGACCAAAAATCATCCCCCATTTTCATGAATTATTTCATTTCAAACTTAAAGGAAAATCACCTCAAATCATCTCACTTGTCATGCCTTGTCATAATTTCAATCAAGCTTGTTTTTCCAAATGAATAACCAAGTAAAATAAATCATTTTCTTCAATTATTTGTGGCTGAAAAACTTCCAGCCATGTTGGTCTTCTAGAAGCCTAATTTCATCCACAATTTAAAGAAAAGATCACTCAAAAACCCATGCTTGAAGCCATACCTTGTGTCATGAGCTCCATGCTTCAAACCATGCTTGTATGACACCATCAAAGAGATATTTTCTCTTTCTTACCATCAGCCATGCTTTCCATTCTCTCACCTATCACTTTGTTTTTCTATAAATGGGGAGCTTGTGTTAGCATTGGATGCACATTGAGCATTTGCTAAAGCTTAGAGTAGTCTTGCTAGTTTCTTTCTTTCTCTCTAGTCCCAAAGAGTTTCTTTCTTTTTCATCTTCATTTTTTTCATCTCTTTACTTCATCATCATCATCTCATAACCTTCACACATCACTCCATAACCTTGAATCACCATCAAACCTCTCAAATATTTCATCTCAAACACAACCTCACCTCAAACACAACTCTAACCTCCTTATCTCCCCTTGGCCGAAAACATCAAGCCTTTTGGAGGAGCTCATCATCTTGTTTTCTTCTCTCAAAGTTCAAGCTCTTTGTCTTCACTCTAGGTAGGAGTGTTTCTTTGCATCTCATTTCCATAAAAAATGAGTTTTTCTCTAGCTACCTCTTGGAATTTCTTTTTAAAACTCTCTTGGTTTCCTTCTTGAGTTTTTGGCCTTCATGACCTTTAAACTCATACATGATGGCTTGATGATGGGGACCCCTAGATGATGACTATGTGTTCATCATAATGAGAACCCTAAAGCTTGAGTTTTCTTTAGTTTTTATTATTATGCTATGAAGTTCACTAAAGTTTTCAACTTAAGAAAATAAGAATGATTTCAAAAAGGAATATGGATTACATTCTCTTGGCCTCATGATTTCGGTCATAATTCCCTTTCTTGAAAACATGGAGATTTCTTTTAGTTCCATTCTCTTGACTTGATGAGACTATGTTGGGGTTGTGAATATTGGTTCTTTAAAGTCTTGGACGAGCTCTAGTTATTAAACCAAAATGAACTTGCATTCATATTTAGTTTATGCCTTGCCTAGCATGATTTATTTTTATGTCATCACTAATGCTCTAAGACTAAAAATGAACTTGCATATTCATATTTAATTTCCAAGCATTGCATTTCACGTTTATTATTCAAGTCATCACTTAAAATCCAAGATAATAACAAGTTGCATCTCATATTTATTTTGAGCTATTTACTTTTCAAGTTCTCACTTTATTTCCCTAATGAACAATAAAAATGAAGTGCATGGCATATTTATGTTTTGTCATCACCTAAAGCTCTAGAGCTCAAAGATTTGTCCCAAGGTCTCAAATGAGAGTTAGACATGGAAAGCATTCTCTTAGAATGCCCACTTCAGCTATGTGAGATGAATGAACTTAGGATAAGTTTCATTTGATCACAAATGCCTATAAGCTGTGCTTTATAATTTTCCTAAGTCTATGTGGATTCAAGGAACATATAGAACTAAGTTTTATGAATTTAGGACCTCTTGAAATAAATTCAACTTAGCTACTGCCCTTATAAATATCTTGATGATTTTAGATGTTAAAAATGTTTACAAAAGAGTTTTGAAGGTTTTAAAAAGGTTCCAAGAGAAACTAGTATCCTATGTGCTTTAAAAAGTATGTTTTATGCCTTTGTATAGAGAGTGTTGTTTTGGTTCCGCCTTGCTATGATTGGCCACTGTATGAGCTGTTTTAACGATGATAACATGCTTATGTTTAAGTATGATCAATGGAAAAACTCATGAGTAAAAGATAAGAAAGGTTAGAAACTAGAAAAGAATTAATTTGAGAGTTCTAAATCCCTTAATGTTAGAATTTTCTGGATTCTGTCCAGCAAGGTTTAGTAATGATAATCATGGTTCTAAATTAGTTTAAATGTGTAGAAATGACTCATAATTGGGTTAGGACTTGATCTTGGTGCCTTAGGAGCAAACCGAACTTAGAAAGGGTCATTGTCGTGACTCCTAGGTACCCGTAAAGTTGAAATTATGAATTCTGCACCTTTGAGATTGAGAGATATTCTTGACCATAGTATGAAGAGAGATATACTTAGTCATAACCTCCTAAGTACCCGAGAGGTTAGCTTTGAATGATTCATAACTTAGACTGTGAGTTAAAGACCATAGCGGTCAATGCATAAGACATTAAGAATATGAGAATGATATTTATATGATACTAAGGTATGTTAAGATGTTTTACGATGATGCATATGTTATGTGAAGGATGATGTCGTTATTCATATGAGGAATTCATGAGGATATATGTTTATGTGGCATAAAACAAATTTGGAAGAAATTCGGCGTGATGCCATCGTGCGTAATTCCGACAAATTTGGGACTTAAAGATTTTGAAAATTAAGGTACTAAGATGGGTTACAGGATGACACCGGTTTGGCGAAGACCTCCATAGAACTCATGTGACATCGGTACCCATTTTTTTACTCTTAGGTGACACCTGTTCGACCGAAAGCACCCCTAAGAGATTTGCCCTAACCCGTACTCAGATAGTCGGGATTTATGATTTATGATACGCTTATCATTAAATGGTAAGTAAGAACTAGTGACAACTAGTTAAGGTATGAGCTCATAACCTAGAGATGGACACGTTCTGGGTGACACCGGTTCGGCCGAGCACCCCCAGTTCGATTGTCTTTTAGGGTGGCCCATAAGGAAGAGAAGTTTTATGATTATGATTATGTCACTAAGTTTGTCCCATATGAATGTGTTCTAATTGCCACTTAATACCACTAAGTATGATGATGATTGATGTATGTGCATTAAGTAGTGCCACGCATACATTCTTTATTATGTTGCATTCATGACATTAAGATCATCCTAAAATGAATGGACCTTGGCTAAAATACACTTTAGAAACTTAAAATGAACTTGATGTATGCTCACTTGTCTTTATGAAATAAACCCAAGGTTCGCAGGGATGTGAACGATGTAACCCTAGGATAGGAGACTCCTACTGAGATTCTTTATTAAGAATTCTCACTCCTCTCTCTCTTCTCCCATCACATCTTCAAAGAGCGATGGCGATGTTCGTTGACTTCATTGACACGCCAGTCTGGGAGGTGCACTATACCCCGATAGAGCTTTCGAGTACACAAGCGTTGCAAGGATATTCCCTTCGGCTGTATCTTTTGGGAGGGTTGGTGGATTTATACTCGTAGCTTACTAGAAGGGTAGCATTTTGGATTTTTATTTTAGTCGCACCCTACACTTGTGTTTCTTGTTGTATTTTATTTCTTCTTTATCACAAGCTCTGCCTGTACCTATGCGGGTATGACTACCTATGTACTCTAAATATATTATTAATGAAATGTTTCTCTTGTTATGATGATTTCTGCTCCACTATTATATGTTTTCCTTTTTGAGTTCTCTCTGTGAGTGTTAGTCATGTCTCACGTCTCTGTTATTCGAATAGTTAAGTTCGCGGCTCTCACTTTGTTTTATACTTTCAAAAAAAAATTTTACCATAATTTCCGCTAAATATTTTCAAGAAAAAGATGAGACTATGAGGTAATAGCCTAATGTTTAACCTAATGTGTTCTAGAAAGTTGGGTTAAAATTAGGGTGTTACATAACACAAGTATCAAAGCTACTCTTGATCAAGGGAGAGCTCCCATGGTACATATGAGAGTGAGAGAAGAAAATTGAAAGTTTTGAAACTGCCATGACCAGCACAAGTAGAAGGAAGACTATCACACATTCGCAACTTCCATGACTGAGGTCCTTCGACGGATTGGGACAAAGCATGACGGTTTAGAGAAGAACAACAGGGAACGGTTGAAAGCGCTGCCATGATGGATTGTGGGGAGTTTTCCCAATGGTGAAGTTCCACTCAGGACAACCGTGGTTCATGATGTGGGGAATAGTAGCAAAAACTTTCGGTGCGTTTGATGTGTGAAAATATTTTCTGTTTTCATTTGCTAAAGAAGATTTTCATTTTCAGATTTTAAAAATCAAGAAATGCATTTGGTTTATAAAATTATATTTTGTTTTTAAAAAGTGAAAACAATGAAAATATGTTTGATTTGTTTATTTTCAAAATATAATTTTCAAAATCAAATTTCACATAAAATTATATTAGATTTGCATTATTTCTATTTTCTAAAAACATTTTTCATTTTCAAATTTTCAAGGTTGAGAAAATATGTTTTTATTTTGCTTTCCGAACACTGAAAATGCATTTTACCTTTTTTTTCCAATAGGAAGTTAAAAATTGCGAAAATAATTTGATATGAACTTGGCTTTTATTACTAGGATATATCAAAAATATATTTTTTATGTTATTTCTTTTTAAATTGTAAAAAATATATTTTAAATTAATGAATTTTCATGGGTAAAAGAATATCTAAAATAGAAGGGTAAAAAAGGTTCAACTGCATAAAATCTCAACACAAATCAACATTAAGGCTATATTTGGCAAAGGAAAGAAAATGAAAGGAAAGAATAAGTGGAATTTTATTTCCCACAAGTATATTTGGATGAAAGGAAGGGGAGCCTCGACATAACGAAAAAGTTGCTGCCTTGCAACCTGGATGTCACGGGTTCAAATCCTAGAAAGTCTCTCTGCAAAGCTAGGGTAAAGCTGCGTACATCTACTCTTCCCACACCCTACCAAGTGAGAGTCTTGTGCACTAAGCTGCCCTTTATGTTTGGATGAAAAAAAAAACAAGAGGACAGAAAATGAAAGAATAATTAGAGCCTGTTTGGCTAATGTTTTTAAAAACTGTTTTTAGTTTTTAAAAATAAAAGATCAAAATAATTTGTTTAGGTATTTGTTTTGTAGATGTTTTTAAAAACAAAAATACCAAACCCTATTTTTAAAACTTGAAAAACAAAAACAGAATTGAGTTGTTTTGTTGGTTTTTTGTTTTTAGAATAGCCAAAAATGCGGTGGCATTTTTGTGATTAAAGTGATCTTTGTGTTTTGTTCATGCCTTTGAATCCTTTGTCATTGTCATTCACCCTTTTTTTCTATTTTCGTGGGATGCTTCCTCCTCCCGTTCACTCACCATTCTCATCCAAGTGAAGCTCCCTTTCTCTCCGTTTCTCTCCCTTCCTCCAAAGAGCTCCCCCCGCCGCACCGCGCCTGGCCTGTGAAGCTCGGCCTTGGAGAACCAGCTCGAAACCGGCCACGCCTGTGAAGCTCCCAAGCTACTTCCCTCACCAGCAACAAAACATCCTGCCACCCGAAGCCTCTAGAAGCCAAGATCCACCGCGAGATGCTCCCCCTCACCGCAACCACAACTGCTGCCACCGCGACCTTTGAAGCTTCAAGAAGCACATCCGCCAGCCCCGCCACCTGCGAAGGCCAAATCTGCCAGCCCTGCCTCCTGCTCCCCCAGATCTGCCAGCCCCGCCACCTACGCCGCCGCCTTCGCCTGAGCAGTAAGTCCCTCCCTCTCTCCTCTTTCTATGCTTCTCTCCATCTCCAACAAGAATCAGGGTGATTTAGGGTGCTTCTTCACTATTGATCTTCATAAAGCTTCTTTTATCTTGAAATTGCCATTGTCATGTGCGACATTGTAATTTTATATTTGTAGTGATCAAAGGAACGGACTTAATTGATTTGATTAGATATGTTTTAATCTGATTCATAAGCTTAAAAGACGAAGGCACTACTGAATTGTTAATTGGAAGAGCATAGGCTGGCTGATTTATTTTGTGCAGACCCTATGGTTGTGAGAGCTTTGGTCTAGTGGCCTCTCCAAGTCCGAGGAATTTATTTTCTAGGGACATTCTCCAAGAAATTTTTGTCTTGGGTGGTTTTTGTTGATTTGTCTTGGAGGCTAGTGCCATCTCGTGCAATTCATTTTGTTTTGCTTACTCTGTTTTTCTTGTTTCCTTTAGATTGTGTCCCTTCTATTCACCAAAAGACCATACCATTTCAACTAAAATAATTATGTACATGTATAAATTATATACTTAATCAAAGTTATAATGCAAGCGTGCAACTATGACATAACATAAAAGATTTCATATTGAGTTAAAAATTAAAATAACTTCATTATACGATTAAGAGTGATGTGAAAGGTTATTTACTTATATAGTTGCAACTTACCGTGCAAAAATTCGCTGCTCGTCTTGACAAAGGCACATACATTAACGAGTTGAGCAATTTACTGTAAGTTCTTGGTGATTTAGGGATATCAAACTTGTAAGTTCTAGCATAAAAGTTCTTTCTAAGTGGTATGCATATAAATTCTCTTAATTCATGTAATAGCAAAGATTAAGTATAGAAGGGTGAAAATCATGCGGTGAAGATTACTTTCAATTGAATTTGTGTATTTCGTATGATTTTACTTTTGAGCAATAAAGAATTAATATATGAATATATGAATGTGAGAAAGGAGTGAACCTAATTATTAATATCAAACAAGCCAAGAGGATGTAACCAATAAAAACAAGTCAAGAGGTGACTTTAGAAAATCTAGAATTTAAAAAATTATTACTCCTGTTAATTTGTTGATTACAAAGAAAAATGTGTTCTATGTTACGTGTTCAAAACTCAAAGTATATAAACAAAAATAGTTGTCCTGCTTGCTTCTTTTCTTTATGTTTATGTTATTGTTAGACCGGATGTAATATTTGCATTTCACATATATGGTGATTTTTTAGTTATACTCCCATTAATATCTTCTTTTTTATATATATCCCTCTTTGCTAATTTGTGATCACTATTGTAGATGGAAAATGAGAGAAAAGAGTCTTCACTTTGGCCCTCTACATTTGTGAAAATCTTTATAGACATTATGGTTGAGGAGGTTAACAAGGGGAGTATGAGGAATAACGTCACCTAGGGTGTGGCAAACCATCTTACATACCCTTAATCAAAGAACTAGGTGTGAATATGACATGAAACAAATTAAACAAAAATTTAATAGGTTAAGGCAACAACATGGAATATTTTCTCAGTTGCTGCAACAAACTGGATTTGGATGGGATGCTGAAACTAATACTATCACTGCTACTAAAGAAGTTTGGTCAACCTATATTCGGGTATACTTTTAGATAGAAGTTAGCATAAATTTTCATATTTATACATTTTTAGATTTAGCATACATAAATTTATTTTATTTCCTTATAGGCACATCCTGATGCTGCACCATTTAAGAAGAAAGGTTTGGACAATTACAAACTGTTGGGAGTGATTTTCAATAAAAATAGTGCAACAGGGGTGCTTCATCATTCATCTACTCAAGATCCACCCAACACGGATGATGAAATTGAGCTTGATAATAAATTTAAGCATCACGAGGTTCATGTCAATCTAGATGATGAGGAGGAGGAAAATGATAGCCCAGAAATAGAGAGAGTTACCCGTAGTGATAAAAGAACAATTAAAGCTCATAACCGAAAGTCAAAGAGGGAGAGTAGGAGCATCCAAGTGGAAGATGCACTTCAAGCATTTATTGAGTCATCTAAGTTGAAAGCAGAAGCTATGGTTGAGGCATCTAAGAAGAAAGTCGAAGCTTCAAACTGAGAGGTATAAGGCAAAGAGCGTAGAAGCCTCTAGTTCTACAGTTGTATCAACTGAGTACACTATGGCTAAATGTATAACAGAGCTTGAAAAGATGGATGATGTCTCAAATGACTCTTATATGAAGGCCGTGGAAAAATTCAAAGATACCGATTATAGAGAAGCATTTTTAAATATGGCTAGGCATAGGAAAAAAGCATGGTTGGATAGGCTTCAGTGACTACTTTTATATATTATTATTTGTGTTAATGATACTTATTATATATGTGTTGTTTAAATTTGTGTCTGGTTTGCTTTGACAATTATATTTTGTTGTTTAGAATAATATGTAATGGTTATATTAGTACTTATTAACATGCATGTGTTGTTTAAATTTATGTGACTGTTTGCTTTGACAATTATATCTTGTTGTTTAGAGCAATGTGTAATGGTTATATTAGTATTTATTAAAATGCATGTTATGTTTAATGTCAGGTTCAATTGTGATGGAAATTGATAATCATCCTTCAGGCAGTGAAAGTATCTCAGAAGATGAAAGATCTTCATCATCATCATCATCTGACTCTAGTGATGATGAATCTGAATTTACTGAATTATTGTTGCTAAATTTGATTGCTGAATATGAGTATCAATTTTATCACAAAATTCCTGTTAGAATATCGACATTAAGTGGTCAAGAATTTGTTAGTGAGCTTTTGAAGGAATCTGGAACTGTTGGCTTTGAATTATTGCGTATGGAAAAAGCATGTTATATTGCTTTGTGTGAAGAAATGAAAAGCAAAAATTATTTAGACGACTCAAGAGGTGTGTTTTTAGAAGAACAAGTAGCAATGTTTTTGTTCATTATAGGACATAATGTACGTCATAGAGTAGTAGCAGATCAATTTCAACATTCTACCCAAACAGTTTCTCATCATTTCAAGAGAGTTTTGAGAGAATTTGTAGATTAGGTAAAGAAATCATAAAGCAAGAATCCACAGAATTGCCTAAGCATATCCAAAATAATCCAAAATATTATCCATGGTTCAAGGTTAGTCCTTTTTCTTTCATCACATATGATGTTTGGTGCTATTTTCTTTTGTCAAATTAAAATATTATAATAAATTTATATGTTTGTTACATATGTTTATATTAGAATTGTATTGGCGCGATTGATGAAACACACATAAGTACATGGGCTCCAGCTAGTAAGCAAACATCATGTAGAAGTAGAAAGGCAGCCATCACACAAAATGTTTTGTGTATATGTGACTTCAATATGCTATTCACATATGTATATGCTGATTGGGAAGGTAGTGCTCATGATTCAAAAGTTTTTCTAGATGCACTTACTAATCCAGATGCAGATTTTCCTTGGCCCTCTGAAGGTGATATATTTATATTTGATACCATAATTTACATTATGCGTTAAATTGCTCTTTATTAATTGTTATATAATGATATCGTCAATATTCGCATTAATACTTGTTCATTGCTTTAGGTTCATATTATCTTGTGGATTCTTGGTATCCATGTACTGGAGGCTTTCTCCCACCCTACAAAGGTGAAAGATATCATGCACAAGAGTTTCATGGATGAGGTTGACAAGCTAGAACTGCTAAGGAATCATTTAATTTTAGACATTCCTCTTTAAGAATAACAATTAAGAGATGTTTTGGAGTCTTGAAAGCAAGATTTCCCATTTTGAGGCGAATGCCACCATATAGACCTTCTAGGCAACGCCTTATTATCATAGCATGTTGTACAATTCATAACTATGTGCGTAAGTGGAGAATACGGGACAGATTGTTTAGAGGATGGGAGGATAGGGATCTGTCTAATGTTGAAGCTACGAATGATAATATAAATGCAGATGTGAATTCCAATAGAGACAACTTAACAAGATTGACTGATGAAGCTGCAAGGGCAATGGCAAGATTTCGTGACCAAATTGCAAATTGGATGTGGCTACAAAAAAATCAAGCATAGATTACAAATGAATTTATAAATGTAAATTGATATCAAGTTGTGTTAAGATTATTTTTAGAATAGGAAGTTGTATTAAGATTTTATTTCTTATGTATGTATGGAAAATATTATATATATAAAACATAATAGTTAAAATTTGTCATTTATAGTAATGTCAGCTGCCAAACGGTTTTTTCTTTTATTAGTTTTAAAAGTTGTTTTTTAAAAAAATTATCCAAACAGATTTTCTGTTTTTTTAGCTTTTAAAAACTGTTTTGGAAGTTAAATTGTCAATCAAGTTTTTCTATTTTTTTGTTTTTAAAAATTGAACTTACACTTGTTTTATAAAATAGTTTTAAAAAACACTTCCAAACAGCCTCTTAGTTTCTTTGTATGAAAAAGTGAGACGAAAGGAAAAGATAATGCCAAATGACAATTTTACCCTACATTATTTTAAGAGGTTATTTCAACCAAAATATTAAGTTAATGTAAAAAGTTAATGGAAACATAAAAATTAATGCAAATTTATCATAAATTTGCAATGTCTAAAGACAAAAATGCATATTAGAGTGATGTACTTAAACAATTTGCATATTAGGCTTTTTC
Source organism: Dalbergia cochinchinensis (assembly GCA_031216125.1). Taxonomy (NCBI): domain Eukaryota; kingdom Viridiplantae; phylum Streptophyta; class Magnoliopsida; order Fabales; family Fabaceae; genus Dalbergia; species Dalbergia cochinchinensis. Next base: position 32,498,449 of record CM062371.1, read on the forward strand.
TATAATGCATATTAGACGTTTCCAATATATTGTTCAGTAATTTGCAAGTTTGGTTTTTTATTTTTTTTACACTAAACCTTACACCACCTCTCTTATCTTGTCCAGCTTCTTCCCTCAAACAACCAAACACTTTAATCATTTTTCATGCTGTGTTTTTTAACAGAAGAGATAAGCTTCCATGGAGAAGGTTGATTGTTAAGCTTCTTCGATGAAAGCTTAGAAGCTTCACTCTAAGAAAAGTAAATATAATTTATTTATTCCATGAACTGAAAGAAAACAACAAGCGTATGAATTGCATTGTCTTTTTTTTTTTTTTCCTGTTTTTGTTGCAGATTCTGGAAACCATGAAGTTGTGGGAGCTGGACTTGGATCGGATTATAGGCACCTAGGAGGACATGATTACTTTGCCAGAATACTTTCCTCCTTCATTTTCAAGATTCGGGATCAAGGAGGAAGCCTTTGCTTTTCAAAGCATCACCTTGAGGACAAAGTGATTCTTTAAGAGGGTAGTATTATTAGGAAACCACAAATTACAAGACTGTAATGAAGAAAATTGCAAATGGGAAAGTAGACACAGAGACTTAGGCAGTAGTGGAGCATGCACAAGTGTAACAAACTTTGCTAAGGGGGCATGGGGAGTGAGGTGTGAGACTATATGAATGAGAGGGAGGGTGTGTGCACAATTTAGGCAAGCTTTGGCATAGGAGTTAGGAGAGTGTTATAGTGCTCAAGTTTCTCCTTATAGTTTCTGCATGTTTCATTTCTTAGAGATTACTCTTAATATGCAACAGTATTTTCTTCTATTTCTGTTCTATTCTTGTTGCTTCTATCAGTCTACTTTATCTGCAATTTCACTTCTTACAAATATTTGAGAGGCACTTAATCATCCTGGATGGCAACAAGCCATGATTGATGAAAGGCGAGCTTTGGAACAATGTACCACTTAGGAACTAGTTCCTATTCCTCCAGGAAAGATCAACTATTGGATGTCGATGGGTGTATGCTATTAAAGCCCTGATGATGCAGTCGATCTAGGGTTTCTGGTGATCCACCAAGAACTCCTTACCAATACAGATTCTTTTCTTCCATTTCTTCTCTGGATACCAATGTCCTAGCACAGGTATCAAAGCTCTTCTTGATCAAGGGAGAGCTTCCATGGTACATACGAAGAATGGAGAAGATTGAAAATTTTGAAACTGCCATGATCAACACAAGTAGAAGGAAGACAATCACACATTTGCAACTGCCATGAGTGACGTCCTTCGGCTGAATGGGGCAAGACTTGATGGTTTGATGAAAAACATAACAAATAAGTTGGAGGCTAAAGCCTCAGACCTAATTTCCAAAACATATCAAATATCTCAAACCATGCTGTATTATGTCAGACTTCATATGAATATTTCAAGGGTAAAACTCCCTTCACCCAACAGATTAATCATCAATAATCTCCCTTATTCTCTCCAGCTTCACTACCCAAAAAAGGAAAGGTAAAAAAAAAAAAAAAAAAGAAGCTAATGTTATGATTTAACTAACAGCTGAACTAACCTGCATTTGCAAAGATGGTACTCGAATAGAACAAAACACCATTTATACCACTCAATTGCTGAAGTACAAGTAATCCAATTCCTACCTGCAGGTGCCCAGTTTGCACAAGTTGAGAGTTCTGAATTTTCATATAAAATAACAATAGGACATGCTGTGGTTGAGGGGTTGTCTAAAATTGAAACCAAACAAGGGGTTACAGTATACCATTAAAGGGAACCAATATCTTTTCCTCTTGAGATCTGCAAACTGGATCGTAACTCTTTTTCCTGTTGATGCAACGGATCTCTAGAGAATGCAAATTGGTTAGCAGTGTATGGTTCTTAAACACATACTTGAAAAATATACTATAACTGCATCTTGCATATGCTTATTGCCATGTATATGACTAGGTTGGCAAAATTCATGAAGCCACACAATAATGAGTCAAATACCTTAATTTCATGCACTTCAACAGATATATCAGTGTCAAATCCTCGTAATACTTGCAAAGAAGTCTCAAATTCGTCTGTCATCCCCATCTTGGCCTATAATTCCCCACCAACCCAGGAAGAGGAAAATTAGCAGACATTATAATGCCATACCCTCATGTTACCAGAAGGAACATGTCTATTAGGAAGGATGAAAGGTACAGAAATTGCTTAACATAAGATCCGTACCAACCATCGGGGAGATTCTGGTATGAAAAATAACCCAGGTATTAATACCATACAGGGCAAAATTCCTGCAACGAGACAGAACTATGTTCATTATCATCATTTTGGTTTCAGAAACTGAGTAATGCAATACTCTACTCCTTCATGTTTCTAATCATGTGTCAATTTAGCACATAGTATTCTGTCAGTTGTTTGATGCTAGGGATGACATTTACTCAAAATCATGGTTATGTTACTGCTGAAAACAGCATGAAAACAGTTTTACGTTTTAAAAATTTCTTGTGTATGATTAGGCCATCGCATGGATATTCTGTCAAACATTGTGAACCACTTCCAACCAACTTCCCCTGCATCTATTAAATGTTCCATTTATTTTTAAGAACAGAATGAGGTAAAAATAACAAAAATTCTCCAGATGTTGTATCCTAATAGGGATTGGGCCTCTGTTCTGGAAACAGAGGGTAACAGTTGCCTAGACAGGAACTTCTGAATTAGAGAGAGCAACTGATCTCTCGAATATCTCTGAAATATTGTATATCTGTCAATCTGTCAACATTTAATGAAACTATTCTGTTAAATCAAGATTATCAAGTGTTCCATTTGTCCATCCTCAAAAGCTGAACCAATTAAACCATTAGGAATTTACCTAGAATTGCAAGCACTCTCCAGTTCACCAAAAGGCCCAACAAATATGCCAGCATTATTCCAATCGTAACAGAGAGCTGAACCAAAAAATTAAATAACATGAATGCGAAATAATAAATTTCAAATGTAACCAAAATGAATAAAAACCAGACTGGCATTCAGAAGCAACAATAAGCTTCCTACCTGGTTTACTGAGCCAAGGCCACCTCGCATGTTTTGAGGTGCTATCTCAGCTATATAAACAGGTACCTAAACAGAGGAAAAACCAGTAACAAATGGAGCATTTTCACTCACTAATCTTCTTAATAGGCGCACCAAATACATGATATAAGGGACAGAAAATTTTACCACGTAGGATATAATCCCAACGCCAAAACCTTCCAATAACCTCCCCATAAATAAAAACGAGGAGTCCTATATAATCAACAACACAACACATCATGTTAGACAACAAGCAAATTACAAAAAACAGGTGACAATGTGTCAATAATAGTAGTATTAAAACCAACCATGCTATAATCATCAATGACAACAACATTGATAAATGCTAACACTTACTTTGGCGAAAGAAATGGCGAGCCACCCTATTATATTGGGAATTGCCGCAATCATCAATGACTACAACATTCAAAATGCAAAAACCATCACCACTCAGACACATACGTAGTTATTCATTTGAAAGAGTCCAAATTAGGCTAAACAAAACAAAACAAAACACAAAAATTATAAGTACCCCTTTCCGACCAATGTACTCTGCTATCTGACCACTGGCTATAGCTCCCACCATCGCACCAACATTCGACAAAGATCCAAACACAGAGAACTGTCCCCAACAACAACCCACACAAGCACAAAAATATTAATTAAGCAATAAAAAGGAAAACCCTTTAAATCATCAAACCCGGCAAAATAAAATAAAATAAATAGCAAAACCTCCGAAATCGAGAGCTTTAAATCGTTTATTATATCCTCTTGCGTCGGCGAAGAATACCCGCACTTTTTGCAATTTAAAATTAAAAGGAAAAATCCATAAAAACAAAAAAAAAAAATCAGTATACGCTTTTGCGGGATCGAAACGACAACAGCGAAGAACCGTAGTAGTGAGAAAGCGCACCGTGAAACCGAATTGGATGGGGCCCAAGGCGGCGATGAGAACGCAGAAGAGGACAGAAACGGCGCCGTCGCGCGCGACCTGGGTTGAGGAGCCCATGATGCTGGACTGCCTCGAACCCATCTTGTACCAGCTCCCAGTGTGAAGGAACGGTTTCTGAAGGTCCCTCCCTTCCCCACTATCTTCCCTGAAACTCATCGTTAGCTATTGAGCCCTGCGTTCTACATGTTCGTGAAATTGTCGAGTAGAGTTTTCGAGTTTCTGATCGGTGCTACTGATTGCTGAGCTGTGACGACTTGACGTTAGATGATGACGATTATTATTATTGTTGTGAGATTTGAACAGTCTCGTGCAGACAGGAGACCAAATGTCAAGTGCAACTTGTGTCTTTGGGGAAACCGGAGAGGACCTGTGTAGGGAAAGGTTATCGGTTTGGGTTTGTACTTATTTAGTTATGGTGGTGTGCTGTGACAGTGAAGAAGTCGTGCACTTATTCATTCACACTTATCTCATTATCCTGGGACCCTTTTTTTTTTTTCCATCAATGTTTACTGCCTGCGCGGCGTGAACTGTGAAGCATCAATCATTGTCGATTTTTCGGCTTAATTTGATAAAGAAGCCTGGACGCCACAGGAGGGAAATGCATCTGCTATGCTATCTGGTCACGTCAAGTAAAATACAGCTGTTCGGTGTGCTTGACTGATGGGTGGAAGCGTCTCTTTCGTATTTATCGAAGTAGATCCCCCAACTGCTATAGAATGTTTTGTATAAAGGTTTACTTGGATTCCTAAAATTATATATGTGATTTACTTTAATCTTTAAAATTAAAAAAATGTTATTTTAGTTTCTGAAATTTTAAAAAGTGATTTAAATTAGTTTTTATACTATTGTTGTCGATGACTAACTTAAATCACCAAAAAGACTAAGTTGAATTACTTTTTAAAATTTTAGAAACTAAAGTAATACTTGGTTAATTTTAAATATTAAAGTGAATCACAGATACAATTTTAGAGACTAAAGTAAATATTTACTCGATTATTTTGTGACCGGACAACTTAGTGCCCTTGATTTTCACTAAGGATAAGGCTTGATAATATTGGTTATTATTTATTTTCATTATATGTTTAGTGTCACGTAGAATAGTATAATATTATATAATCAAACTATTTTTATCTTATATCCATAGGATTAAGTTATCAAATCTAGAGAGAAATGATAAGATTTCGTAGTGTTATGGTCAATCCCAAATTAATTCTAGCCTAATCTTCTATAACAATGCCCGCATCTTGCCGCCCACCAGCCACCGCTCAGTCGTCCACTGCTCACCATTCACCATAGGCCCCTTGTCGGTCACGGCCCACCCCCAGTCAATCGGCAGTCACCACTACCCCCATTGGTCATCAATCATCCCTCGCCCACCTGTTCACTACAGATAATGTAGTGTACAAAACAATGGTTAGGATAAAAAATTATACGATAGATTACTTATATTATGTTATCAAACCTTGCAATACCATGTTTAATACTATGAGGCCTTATTACGACTAACCCATAACAGGGGCAGGTCAGTTTGATGCGCCCTGCCCCACTTTTCACCCTTAGTCAAAATCAATAAAAGTCAACAAAAACCCAAATGAAGGATTCATTAACCGTAATCAAGTCCTAAGAGCATTAATCAATAGGTTACAGTGTTGATTAAGAACTCAGATTAAATATTACATAGAATCAATGAAAATTTGAAAAGTGTCTTACTTTTTGAAAAAATGGTAAAATCACTTTTACACATACTACCTTTTAAGAAAAAAGTAAACAATTGTAGTATAAACCCCAAAATGAATGATATCATTTATAAGACATGACAAATAATAACAAAATAATCAGATACAAATCTATTCTTACCAAAAAGTGGAGGTAAGGTTGCATGTGTCCTTTGGCGTCCATACAAATGGGGTGAGGTACCTACAAAGATATTTGATGCTCAATTCTGTTAGTGAATAAGGTATATAGTGGTAAAAGTATAGTGTGTTATACATGGAGATGTTGAACCCCTTTTATAAGGATAGGTAATCTCGTGATAAATTAGGAGATTATCTTCCTTGAAAAAGCGAGATATTCTTGGGATTTAATAGGCGATGGATATGTTCCATGTTTAGTGGGAAATATGATCGAATATAGAAGATACTGCGAGATAATAGGAGTTCTCCAGGTTATATTGTAGACGATTTAGAAGATATCGTCGACCAAATCGAGGAAGAATCTCTAGAGGATCATTATGCCACGTAGGTGATCTATGGAGCCCTTTATCTAAGTTCTCTTAGGCTTGACTGAGATCTCAAGCTCATATTTCTAATGTAGTACATAGTTCCCGTGATAGGAATCTAACAAGGACCAACAAAGTTAAAGCCCTTTTGCAAGACATGGGAGGATCAATGACTAGAGCTAAATCAAAAAGATTAAAAGAATTTTTGCAAGGCTTAGTGGTAGAGACTAGAGTGTTGTGACTCTAACTCTAAAAAATTAACAAATTTATTTAAAACCAAATTGTACTAAAAACATAGTATAATGGTGTGCAACTTGAATCGTCTCCTAACGATATTGGTGGCTAATAGATTATGTAAAATGGGGGGTTTTCATTGAGTGCATCAAACAAAAAATAGAATATAAACTGAAATAAGGAAATAATTAACAATTAACTAAAAGCACTAGCAAAAGATTTCTTAGGCCCAGAATCCATCTATCCTTGACACACATTTCATCAAACATATGGTAAGTGACTAACTTGTGCCTAGAATCATGCAATTACACAACCTTGGCACCATAATTCACTTAGCAGTCAATCAATCACCAAGCATTTGGCTAGCATATAACACCTAAGTAATTGAGATCTCAACCCCTCAAAACATACACTAACTTGAGCTCTAATTACATTAGTCTAACCTCAAACAAGAATTAATCCTAATTTCCTAAGCCAACCAAGCATTTATTAATCAATCACTCAATTCATGTCTAGTCAATGATCTTAATCATGCATCAATCCACCATCATGAATTACCATACAAAATCAAGATTCATTCCACCACATAGTCACACATTCACATATCATAATCAATCAATTAATCAATATAAATCATAAGGAATGGAAAGAATGTAAGAGAAGGAAAATCAAGAAACCAAACCATATATTCATTGAATATGCAAGTCTCAAGACAAACCCTTGGGACTTGGAGAATCCTTAATGCTAGTTAGAAATTCACTCCCTCATAGAGAAACTACAATAAAAATGAAAAGTAAAAGCTAACCTAAGAGAAGAAGAGAGTGGATGAGGAAGAAAATGGGTGAAGAAGAGGAAATAAGAAGGTGGAGGAAAAAGGTGTAGGTTGAAAATAGCATGAGAAGGGGGTTGAGTCATGCTTTTAATTCTTTTTGAAATCAAAAATACTAAACAGATCATATCCAATTCTTCACTTGAAGGCAGCAAAAATATATGTTAGTCAAGTTCAAAAAGCTAATTTTTGAACTAGAAGAGAACTTAGAATAGTTTAGAAAATGTTTTCTGAAACATGTATTTGAGCAAATATCAAAAACAGATTATAAAGGGGATAAGAAGAGATAAAGAGATACTATACAAAGATTTTATACTGGTTTGGTCAACCTTGCCTACATCCAGTTCTCAATAATCTATTGAGTTCCACTAAACCCCTTTCTTAACCTAGAAAATAATGATAGTCTTTGTATAGCCTTCTCAAGCTATCTCATATGACCAGTTGTACTGTCACTTCTAAATAATCTTTGACTAGCTTCTTCAACCTAACCTCACAATGATCACCAACAGATTAGGGTACAATGATTTGTTTCTCCCCAACAAATGAATACTCAAGTTTTTCTGTAAATGAACAGTATAAGTTCTGAAAACTTTGAGTGACTTGTTTCTAAATTATTTTTCCTAAGAAGAATGTATTATCGAATCAAAAGAAATGTGTTTTGTAGAAGAAGAATAAGGATTCACATTTTAGCATTCTTGTCAAATATCTTGCAAAAGTCCTAAGTTATAAGCACTTAACATCCATTTATACTTGATCTTCAAATTAAACTGTTGCCCTTTGATTTTGCTTCCTTTTGACATATGTAGATCTTCTTTTTGTGTCTTGGGGAAAGCCATCTAGAAGAGTAGTCGGCTTTGGATGCGCTCGCCCAGGGAGAAAGGCCCTGACCCCACCAACCAACAAAAAGAAAGAAGAGAATGATAGGGTTTACTTGCTTCCTTGTCAGAGTAAAAAGAAAAGAAAACTTCATATTTGTAGTTATAGAGACCGTTGTTAAATACATGGTTTCTGAGTGATGCTTCATAAGCTACTTTTTAATTTCTCACCATGGTTTCTGATCTCTTTCTTCTAAAATTTGGGACAGTTGATTGAGTGAACAAGTAAGATGTCACTATCATCCCTTTTTGGGTGTTGACTTTAATTTAAATTTTGAAATTTCCATCCTTCTGCAAAGTATGCATTTTTTGATTTCACGTGTTTTTTTAAGCATTTTTAGTTTCTAATCTTCTCATTAATCTTCATTTCTTCAATCTACGCTTCATAGTGTTAGCTCTAAAACCTTCAGAAAGTACTAATGCAAAATGTTTTGAGTGATAACAAAACCAATTTAGAGAAAATATTTTGAAGATTGACTAATATTTTCTGAGTATTCTTGAAATAGCAAACAAGTTCTTTTGTCTGCATAACACGTTTCTTGAAGAGAAATAATTTCACTTTACATGTGTAAACATGATTTATGTAAGATCCTAATTTTTAACCCAATACTCTAGAACATATTTAGGTTAATCATTAGTCTGTTACTTCATAGTTCTCATTTAGCTTTGAATTACTTAGCGGAAAATACGGGAAATTTTTTTTGAAATAAAAGTGAGAGCCGCGTGATGCGATAAGCGGTAAACCATGCAAAGTAAAACAATCGTCTCACAATCATCATAACATAAGGCACATCATGAACATCACTGAATATAATCTCATATATATATAACTTGCCCACTTATAAGTGTGGGACTTAATTCAGTACAAGGGAAATACAACCTAAAACATAAACATAATCTACTCCCCTACCCGAGTGCATCTAATAGGATAACCTCTAAACAAAAGAAGGTTTATCCTCATCTAAGTGGTGTGTGTGCTCTAACCGGGTACTCCATCGGACGATCGTCACCTCTCAAGGCGTCCATCTCGCGAACGAGGCGGATATCCGGAAACTGGCGAGCTCCTCGGACGTGAAGAGGCGGAATGGGGATCGAGGGTGACCCCCACGGTATGGTCGCATCTCCGGTCGTCGCGTAAGCCGTGGCTGAGTCACGGTATCCTCACTGCCCTCCCTTATCCGTGGTGGAGAGGGGGCAGAGTCCTCGCTATACGGATGGGTAGGCGGGTCCTCGGATGGGTCGGTCTCCGTGAAATAGGTCCGGCACATAGTCGGGATAATCTCGCATGGCTAAGGCGGCGGTGTGCCTACGGAGTACTCTCTCGTCATGCGCACGCGCACGCTCAAAAACCCGCTAAATCGTCGCCATAGGGTGCGATCGGGAGAAGTGATGGGTGTGCACGGATGAGCGAAGGGCGCCCTACAAACATGAAAATCCGCACCGCACCGCCTCAAAATGGTATGACCCGTGAGTCGGGTCATAGTGCACCTCCCATGCTCGGGTGTCCATGAATGCTACTTAACGCCGCCATCCGAAGACGTGACGGAAAGAAAGAGATAGAGGGAGTGAGATTCTTACTAAAGTATCTCAGTCGGCCCTCGTTCTACCTAGGTGTCATCATCTACGCTCTCTGGAACCTTGGGTTTAATTATATGAAATGACTGAACATGCATTTAGTTCATTTTAAACTTCAAAAATATACTTTAGCCAAGGTCCGTTCATTTTAGGATGATCTTAATGTCATGAATGCAACATAATGGAAAATGTATGCATGGCACTACCTAATGCACATACATAAAGCATAACATCAAGTATCATCATCGTTGGTGGCATAAAGTGGCAATAGTAACATTCATATGGGACAAAACTTAGTGACATAATCATAATCATGAACTTTTCTTCCTCATGGGCCACCCTAAAAGACAATCCAGCTGGTGGTGCTCCGCCGAAGCGGTGTCGCCCGAGCGTGTCATACATCTAGGTTATGAGCTCATACCTTAACTAGTCGTCACTAGTTCTTACTTACCACTTAACGATAAGCGTATCATAAATCCCGACTTTCTGAGTACGGGTTACGGGGCAAATCTCTTAGGGGTGCTCGGCCGAACGGTGTCACCTAAGAGTATAAAATGGTACCGATGTCACATGAGTTCTATGGAGGTGCTCGGCCGAACCGGTGTCATCCTAGAACCCATCTTAGTACCTTAATTTTCAAAATCTCTTTAAGTCCCCAAATTTGCCAGAAATTCGGCGGCCAAAACGGTCATTACACCGAGTTTCCTTCCAAATTTGTCGGAATTATGCCAAAACGGTCATTACACGAATTTCCTTCCAAATTTGCTTTATGCCACATAAACATATAACCTCATAAATTCCTCATATGAATAACATCATCATCATTAGCATACTTCATGCATCATCATACATCATTCAAACGCTTACCCTCACGGTAGCTTATGCTTTGACCCTTACGGGTCTTAATCTTGAGATATAGCTCTCTGATATCCGTCGCTCATATTTTATGCCCCTAAGGCTCATATTAAACATCATTCTTCATTCTCATGTTCATACTTAAATCTGAATAGCATAAGACAGAATCTCTAACTTGTTTTTACGGGGTTCTAGAACTTACGTTTTAGACCCTTTCTCGGTTCAAATCTTACTTTGAGGCGCTATACATTAAATCTAAATCAATTATGAGACATTCCTATGTTTAAGGACTAATTATTAATCATGTTTATCATGTTGTAAGGGTGCTGGACAGATTCCAGAAAATTAAATGTTCTAAGAGTTCTACATTTGCATTTTTACGGTTTTCTAGTTACTAGTTTCCACGTAGGTGCTAGAATTCGATTCTAACTCAAATGATACCAAGTTTTTCATGTCTAATCATTCTAAATCTGATTATGTCCCCATTAAAACAGTTTGGATTAGTTCCATAAACAAATGGGTCCAAACTATGTTAAATTCTAGCTTTACGGTATTTCTAGTTAGCTAGTTTCTTACCTATCATGCATAGGTTCGCTTCTACATCATCACATGATATTTTCACACATTCCAACGCATTAAAACATCATCATACAGCATCACATTCATCACATCAGAACCGAAAACATCTTGCCTCAATAAGAGAATTAAATTGACATTTCTAGGTGCGTAAGTTAACTAGTTTCTCTTGGAATCAATTTAGAATTTCTAAAACTCTTTGCAAAACATTTTAATTCATCAAGAGGCTAAGTGAAGCCTTAGGTCACCGACCAAAACATATTCCATCCCCTAAAAGAGATTGGAATCACAACTTATAACGACATAACCTTATAAAGAATTGTCAAACTTTAAGGAAAACTCAAAACATAGGCTATTGGTCCTAGTAGCTAGATGAAAACTCATTGCAAGTCCATCTTCACTACTTGGCCGAAAAACATACATTCAAAGTATGGTTTGCATTAAACTTTAACTTGGAATGAAATGGGCAAGTCTTTGAGCTCTAGGTTCTTAAGTTACGACATAAACTAAGCGTGCTCATGCTCTTCATTTTTAATCTTGCTTTCAAGGTAAAGTGATGTCTTGAAATTAAATATGCAAGGCATAATTTAAACGTGTAAACTTGAAAGTAAATATCCGAAGCATAATCTTAAACGTGCAAGCTTGAAAGTAAAGATGCAAGATTCAATTCCTTATTTTAGTGCTCTTAGCCCAACAACAATCGACTTTAAGGCCGAAATAGATAGGCATTCGAGAAATTAATTAGGTGATAATGCAAGTTCAATTCTTTATTTTAGTGCTCTAGGCCCAACAACAATCGACTTTAAGGCCGAAATAGAAAGGCTTTGAGAATTAAGTTAAGTGATGATACAAGTTCCATTTTAATCTTTATGTTCTTAGGTGATAGCTTGTAAATAAAGATGCATAGCAAGAATGTAAATATGAATGCAAGCATAAAATAAATTATGCAAGTTCATTTTATCTTTCTAGAGCTCTTAACAAGACTTTAAAGGAACTTAAACCTCAACCCAAACTCATCAAACCAAGACAAAGTAAAAGTCTAGAGTTCTTAGAACTCAACATAACATATTTGGAAAATCAAACATCTAGCATGAAAAGGAAAAGGTAATGGCGAAACTTCAAGGAAAGAAAAGAAATGTTTGAAACTCTAGAATCCATGATCTTGGTGATATACAAACTCCAACATCATGAGACCTCATCATTGAGTCATTAGAACCATTTTGAAACAACATCAAAGTTAAGGTTCTCAAAAGTTCAAGAAAGGAAAAATCTAGAAACACTTTTGCTCAAGAACAAAAATCAAGCTCTAGAGTTTGTCTCAAGTGATGAACATCATCATGAAACTCTCATCATCAAGCTCTCATTCCTTTGTTCTCCAAGGCCCATGGCCGAAAATGAAAAGGTAAAGGGAAGAAAAAGAAGTTCTAAAAAGAATCAAGAGAAACTATGAACTTTAAGCTTAGAACAAGAACTTTAAAGAAAGAACACATGAAAGAAAATCCCTACTTGGTGTGATGAACTTGAAGATGGAAGAAGAAGATGAAGATGATGAAGAACTTGAAGAACTCCAAGAACTTGAAGAACACAAAGACTTTGAGAGAAAAAGAAAAGCTTTGAGTGTTTCCTAAACTTAGCAAATGATCTAAAAGTGGTGCAAGCTCCTCAAGGCATTCTATTTATAGAGAAATGAAACAAATGGAGGGAGCTCATGGAGGAGAAGGTTTCGGCCATGAGGGTGCAGATTGGAGGCTCTCCATGAGTTCCATGAGGTGAGATAATGTGTTCTTGAGGTATGGTGAGGTATGGTTCAAAGCATGGTGAGGTATGGCTCAAGGTATGGCTCAAGCATGGCTCTTTGAGTGAGAAAACAATTTAATATGTGTCAAATGGGAGCATGTGGCCGAAAATGCATCAGCCCATGGGGAGGATTAGTTTGCATTTTAATTGTGGTTTAGAGTTGTGTTTAGGTGTATCTTTGATTATGCTTAAGATTAGGAATTTGTAAGAAGGTGTTTAGGTAAGGTAAATGGGTAATTAAGGTGGTCTAGACATAATTAAGGAGTGGTCTTGCACCATTAGAGAGTTAAATCCTCAATTTAGAGTTTAAACAACTCTAGACACATTTCCTTGATTTAAGGAATTGGAGAGAGAAAACACTATTCATGATTCCAAGACTAGGAATCTTGAGTTCTAAAAAGGATTTAAGTTTAATCTAAGCAATTTTAGGTTCTAATTAACTTTAATAAATTATTTTGACTCTAGATTAATTAGGGAAATAAATTAATCTTCGTTTAGAGCCTAATATTGCTTAGGTTTGCTTAATTACGTCATTAAGCTTAAAAACACTATTCCAGGGGCAAAATCGTAATTTTGCACTAAAACTGCCGGGACCACCGGGGCTTGAGCAGATACCTCTAGACACATGAAATCATGTTTTTAAACCTCTGGGAAAGTTCCGGGCTCAAACGGCACCTTTACCCGCGTAAAAACGCTATAGGGGTATTTTGGTCATTTTGACCCGAAACTGCGGAAAACGAAATTTTCGCTACCGAAAGCATTCAAAGGCCATTCAATCCCTTCAAACATTGAGTTGACCCTTCGAGGATGACCGAGTTGGTTACCCTCGAGTTCGGTCAGAAATGACCCCAGGGGCATTTTGGTCATTTCTCCCGGAGAGAAAAATCGGGGTGTTACATTACTCCCCTGCTTAAAAAGAATTTCGCCCTCGAAATTCGTTACCTTAGCAAAGCTCGGGATACTTGTCTTGCACTTCTGACTCTAGCTCCCATGTACACTCTTCGGATTTGCCGCGTCCCCATGCTACCTTTACCAATGGAGCAGGACTTGTTCCTCACCGCTTGACTCGCGGTCCACGATTCTCGTAGGGAAGATTGAAAGTTAGGTCGTCCCTTAGCTGAACATGCTCTGGCTCCAAAACGTGGCTAGGGTCGGACTCATACTTCCTTAGCTGAGAGACGTGAAAGACGTCATGAAGATTAGAAAGATTAGGGGTAAGGCTATTTTGTAGGCAGCTGTTGCTATCCTTAGAAGAATTTGGAAGTGACCAAGGAATCGGGGGCACAAGTTTTTGACTTTCATGGCCCTCCCTATGCCTGTAGTGGGGGTAATCCTAAGGAACACATGTTCTCCTCCTCGAACTCCAAGGGCTTGCGCCGCTTGTCCGCATAGCTCTTTTGTCTACTTTGAGCGATGAGCATCCTATCCCTGATCCTCTTGATTTGTTCCGTTGTTTCCCTCACTACATCGGGTCCTAAGACACTTTGCTCCCAGGCTCGTACCAACACAAAGGTGATTGGCACTTCCTTCCATACAATGCCTAAATGCGGTGCCATACCGATGCTTGCGTGATAACTATTGTTATACGCAAACTCGATCAAAGGCAAGTACCTATCCCAACTTCCCCTTTGGTCTAACACACGTGCTCTTAGCATATCCTCTAGGGTTTGGATCGTCCTTTCCAGATTGTCCGTCTGTTTGTGGGTGGTAAGCGATTGCTCAAGCATAGCTTTGAACCAAACGCCTTTTGGAAGGCTCCCCAAAAATGCGACGTAAACCGCGGATCTCTATCCGAGATTATCGTCGACGGTACTCCATGCAATCTTACGATCTCTTCGATGTATAACTGAGCCAATTTATCTAAAGAGTACGTTACTCTAATAGGTAGAAAGTGTGCCGACTTGGTTAGTCGATCCACTATCACCCATATAGCATCATGGCCAGCTTGCGTCTTAGGCAATCCTGTCACGAAATCCATAGATATGCATTCCCACTTCCATTCGGGGATTGGCAGGGGTTGCAACAAACCTGAAGGTTTTTGGTGCTCGATTTTCACTTTCTGACATACCAAGCATTTACTAACCCAGGCGACTACATCCTTTTTCATTCCGGGCCACCAAAGCATCTTCTTCAAGTCTTGGTACATCTTGGTAACACCGGGATGAATGGTGAAATAGCTTTTGTGAGCCTCCTCCAAGATCTTCTCTCGGAGGTCACCATCTTGGGGTACGCAGATCCTTCCCTCAAATCTCCATATCCAATCCTCGCCTCTTTCGAAACCTTTCAACTTTCCCCGCTTTAACGGCATCTATGATCTCTTCGAACTCCTTATCCTCTCGTTGTGCTAACATGATTCTTTGCTTAAATCCACTTGTTACGCTAAGGTAGCACATCTTTATCCCTCTATCGGTTGCTGACATCCCTCGATTCATATCCCTAAACTTCTCTATCAACTCAGCTTCTTTGATCATCATGTGGGACAGGTGTAGCGACTTTCGGCTCAAGGCGTCGGCGACTACATTAGCCTTGCCGGGGTGGTAACTTAAACCGAAATCGTAGTCCTTGAGGAATTCCATCCACCTTCTTTGCCTCATATTTAGCTCCTTTTGATCAAAGAGGTACTTGAGACTCTTATGATCGGAGAAAACTTCAAACCTTACACCATACAAATGGTGTCTCCACATCTTTAAGGCAAACACTACGGCAGCTAACTCTAGGTCATGGGTGGGGTAGTTAGCCTCGTGAGGCTTGAGTTGTCGAGATGCATAGGCTACCACTTGCCTATTTTGCATCAACACACACCCTAGTCCTTTGCCCGAAGCATCACAATATACCTCGAAGGGTACATTGGGGCTAGGTAAGACTAAGACTGGGGTCGTGGTTAACCTTTCCTTAAGCTCTTGGAAACTCTTCTCACATTCGGGGCTCCACTCAAACGGGGCATTCTTCCTAGTGAGCTTGGTCAAGGGTAGGGCTAGCTGGGAAAATCCTTTGATAAACCTACGGTAGTAGCCTGCTAAACCCAAAAAGCTCCGTATTTCTGTTACGGTGGTTGGTCTATCCCAATTCATTACGGCTTCTACCTTACTAGGATCAACGGCTATACCTCCTTTTGACACAACGTGCCCTAAAAACTTGACCTCCTCCAACCAAAATTCACACTTAGAGAGTTTTGCATATAGCTTTTTCTCCTTCAAAATCTCCAAAACTATCCTTAAATGACGCTCATGCTCCTCGTGGGTCTTCGAATAGATGAGTATATCATCTATAAAAATGACCACGAATTGATCTAAATAGGGTCTAAAGATCCTATTCATGTAATCCATAAACACTGCAGGAGCATTTGTCAACCCAAATGACATCATCGTGAACTCAAAGTGTCCATACCGAGTTCTAAAGGCAGTCTTTGGTATATCTTGATCTCTCACTCTAATTTGGTGGTATCCGACCTTAGGTCGATCTTGGAAAACACTACCGCTCCTCTCAATTGGTCCATGAGATCATCAATCCTAGGCAAAGGGTATTTGTTTTTCACTGTCACACGATTTAATTGCCTATAATCTATGCACAACCTCATACTCCCGTCCTTCTTTTTCACAAACAAGACCGGGGCTCCCCATGGTGAAGCACTAGGTCTTATGAAGCTTTTCTCTAAAAGTTCCTCAAGTTGGGTTTTAAGCTCGGCTAGTTCTAGGGGTGACATTCTATAGGGGGCAATGGAGATTGGTCCCGCTCCTAGAACCAACTGAATGGACAACTACACTTCTCGCTCGGAAGAGAACTCGGGTATATCTTCCGGAAACACCTCGGGATAGTTTCTCACTATAGGTATATTCTCTAAATTCTGCTCAAAGTGTACCTCGCTAGCGGCTAGGAGAACATATCCCTTAGTCTTTTTCCCACTACAGTGGACCTCTGCGGCATTGAGATAGAGTTTCAAAGGTTGACTTATTTCACTAGGGGGAGAAGGAAAGACGATCGCTTTGGTGTCACAGTCTAACAATACACGGTTGGCGTGAAGCCAATCCATGCCAAGAACTATTCCTATACCTTTCATGGGTAAACAAATTAAATCCACAACATATGATCTATTTTCTGTGGTGAGGTGACAATTTAGGCAACAATAACAAGTATTCACAGGATGATTTGTGGGGGTAGAGACAATAAGATCAAAAGGAAGTTTGGAAGTTTTCAAATTTAGAGCCTCGACACTAGCATATGAAATAAAAGAATGTGTTGCACCAGTGTCATATAGCACAGTTAAGGTTCTACCATCTATTTCGCACTTACCTTCTATGAGACCGTTGGATGTGTCCGCCTCGTCTACATTGAGGGTGAAGACCCTCCCTTGGTGTTGCGGCCGAATTCTGCTTGGCGCCTCCCATTAGTGCGATTCTTTGGCGTAGTGGCCAGGCTTTCCGCATCGAGCAGATATTACGCCCGCCAGGCAGGGACGGTTGCCATGATCCTTCCCGCACTTGGGACATAGCACGGCTGGGATAGCTTGGGCGGGGGTTCCTTGAGGCGTCCTGTTCTTAGTCCCACTTGACCCTCCTTGGTTGTTTCGGGGGCCGCCCGACCCTCCTTGTCGGTTGTTGTTGTGGTTGTTGCGGTTGTTGTTGTTGTTCTGGAATTGTGGTCGGTATGATTGCTTGGGTTGTTGGTGGAAGGGGGTTCTTTGTTGTTGTTGATGTGGCTTGAATTGGTTGGTGTGGTAGGGGTTGTAATGGTTTCGGGATTGGTTTGGATATTGGGGCTTGAATTTTGGGGCTTGAGGTGCTAGCCCCTTGTTCCGTGCTGCCCTTGCAGCATTGATTTTCTTCTGTCCCTCTTCCATGATCCGGCACTTGTTGACTAGGGTTGGAAAGTCCCTAATCTCCATGTGCGCTACTGCATAGTTGAGCTCTGCCGTTAGTCCGGCCTCATACTTGACGCACTTCCACACCTCGTCGGGGTTTCCTTGAAACACCCTAGAGAACTTAATCAGCTCCTCGAATTTCGGCGTGTCTTGGCGACAGAGACCCTCCTTGAGTCGATTGCATGAACTCAATATCTTCGCGTTCCTCACGGACTCAGGAAGTACTTCTCATAGAAGTAGGTCTTGAATAGCTCCCGATTGGCAATGATGCGAAGCTTCTAGCGATCTTGGTGCCGATCCACCGTAACTTCGGCATCCGACTCCATCATATAAGCAGCGAAGGTGACCTTTTGCTCCTCCGAGCAAGCCACCACGGAGTAGATCTTCTCCATGTTTTTGATCCACTCAGCACGTTTGTCGGGGTCCGTGGCTCCTCGGAAGGTTGGTGGGTTCGCCTTGCGAAACTCACCAAACCTCGCTTGCTCGACCATTTTAGCGATGGGAGCACGTCCGGTGTCCCCTTGTTGGTTCATCCTCTCGAACATTCGTTCCATGGCTCTAGCCATGTCACGAACAAAGCAGCAGCGATGGCATCGCTTTGGTCTCCCTCGGTCGGGGTCCTAGGTTGTCTCCTTGGTGCCATTGGTCCCTAAACACATGAGACAATAAACACCGAGGTGATCGGGCTCAATATTCCATGTAAAATGAGCTAGTTACCATGGCACACGCAAGTAGACCAGGGTCATGAACTTCTACCCTATAGCTTATCTCTAGTTAAGCTCTCACGCATGACCTAGCTATCGTACTCACGCTTTAGAAAGCATAGTCACCCAATCCTCAGGCTCCATGAGAATCAAGCTGCTCGATACCATAATGTAACATCCTAATTTTTAACCCAATACTCTAGAACATATTTAGGTTAATCATTAGTACATTACTTCATAGTTCTCATTTAGCTTTGAATTACTTAGCGGAAAATACGGGAAATTCCATTTGAAATAAAAGTGAGAGCCGCGTGATGCGATAAGCGGTAAACCATGCAAAGTAAAACAATCGTCTCACAATCATCATAACATAAGGCACATCATGAACATCACTGAATATAATCTCATATATATATAACTTGCCCACTTATAAGTGTGGGACTTAATTCAGTACAAGGGAAATACAACCTAAAACATAAACATAATCTACTCCCCTACCCGAGTGCATCTAATAGGATAACCTCTAAACAAAAGAAAGTTTATCCTCATCTAAGTGGTGTGTGTGCTCTAACCGGGTACTCCATCGGACGATCGTCACCTCCATCAAGGCGTCCATCTCGCGAACGAGGCAGATATCCGGGAAACTGGGCGAGCTCCTCGGACGTGAAGAGGCGGAATGGGGATCGAGGGTGACCCCCACGGTATGGTCGCATCTCCGGTCGTCGCGTAGCCGTGGGTCGAGTCACGGTATCCTCACCGCCTCCCTTATCCGTGGTGGAGAGGGGGCAGAGTCCTCGCTATACGGATGGGTAGGCGGGTCCTCGGATGGGTCGGTCTCCGTGAAATAGGTCCGGGGCACATAGTCGGGATAATCTCGCATGGCTAAGGCGGCGGTGTGCCTACGGAGTACTCTCTCGACATGCGTACGCGCACGCTCAAAAACCCGCCCGTCGTCGCCATAGGGTGCAGTCGGGGAGAAGTGATGGGTGTGCACGGGATGAGCGAAGGGGCGTCCTACAAACATGAAAATCCGCACCGTGCACTGCCCCTCAAAATGGTATGACCCGTGAGTCGGGTCATAGTGCACCTCCCATGTCGAGGTGTCCATGAATGCTACTTAACGCCGCCATCTCAAGACGTGACGGAAAGAAAGAGATAGAGGAGTGAGAATCTTACTAAAGAATCTCGGTAGGGCCTCCTACTACCTAGGTGTCATCATCTACGCCCTCGGGAACCTTGGGTTTAATTATATGAAATGATGAACATGCATTTAGTTCATTTTAAACTTCAAAAATATACTTTAGCCAAGGTCCGTTCATTTTAGGATGATCTTAATGTCATGAATGCAACATAATGGAAAATGTATGCATGGCACTACCTAATGCACATACATAAAGCATAACATCAAGTATCATCATCGTTGGTGGCATAAAGTGGCAATAGTAACATTCATATGGGACAAAACTTAGTGACATAATCATAATCATGAACTTTTCTTCCTCATGGGCCACCCTAAAAGACAATCGAATCGGGGTGCTCGGCCGAACCGGTGTCACCCAGAACGTGTCATACATCTAGGTTATGAGCTCATACCTTAACTAGTCGTCACTAGTTCTTACTTACCACTTAACGATAAGCGTATCATAAATCCCGACTATCTGAGTACGGGTTAGGCGGCAAATCTCTTAGGGGTGCTCGGCCGAACCGGTGTCACCTAAGAGTATAAAATGGTACCGATGTCACATGAGTTCTATGGAGGTGCTCGGCCGAACCGGTGTCATCCTAGAACCCATCTTAGTACCTTAATTTTCAAAATCTCTTTAAGTCCCCAAATTTGCCAGAAATTCGGCGGCCAAAACGGTCATTACACCGAGTTTCCTTCCAAATTTGTCGGAAATTCGGCCGCCAAAACGGTCATTACACCGAATTTCCTTCCAAATTTGCTTTATGCCACATAAACATATAACCTCATAAATTCCTCATATGAATAACATCATCATCATTAGCATACTTCATGCATCATCATACATCATTCAAACGCTTACCCTCACGGTAGCTTATGCTTTGACCCTTACGGGTCTTAATCTTGAGATATAGCTCTGATATCCGTCGCTCATATTTTATGCCCCTAAGGCTCATATTAAACATCATTCTTCATTCTCATGTTCATACTTAAATCTGAATAGCATAAGACAGAATCTCTAACTTGTTTTTACGGGGTTCTAGAACTTACGTTTTAGACCCTTTCTCGGTTCCGTCTTCGGCTGAGGCGCTATACATTAAATCTAAATCAATTATGAGACATTCCTATGTTTAAGGACTAATTATTAATCATGTTTATCATGTTGTAAGGGTGCTGGACAGATTCCAGAAAATTAAATGTTCTAAGAGTTCTACATTTGCATTTTTACGGTTTTCTAGTTACTAGTTTCCCCGTAGGTGCTAGAATTCGATTCTAACTCAAATGATACCAAGTTTTTCATGTCTAATCATTCTAAATCTGATTATGTCCCCATTAAAACAGTTTGGATTAGTTCCATAAACAAATGGGTCGAAACTATGTTAAATTCTAGCTTTACGGTATTTCTAGTTAGCTAGTTTCTTACCTATCATGCATAGGTTCGCTTCTACATCATCACATGATATTTTCACACATTCCAACGCATTAAAACATCATCATACAGCATCACATTCATCACATCAGAACCGAAAACATCTTGCCTCAATAAGAGAATTAAATTGACATTTCTAGGTGCGTAAGTTAACTAGTTTCTCTTGGAATCAATTTAGAATTTCTAAAACTCTTTGCAAAACATTTTAATTCATCAAGAGGCTAAGTGAAGCCTTAGGTCACCGACCAAAACATATTCCATCCCCTAAAAGAGATTGGAATCACAACTTATAACGACATAACCTTATAAAGAATTGTCAAACTTTAAGGAAAACTCAAAACATAGGCTATTGGTCCTAGTAGCTAGATGAAAACTCATTGCAAGTCCATCTTCACTACTTGGCTAAAAACGTACATTCAAAGTGTGGTTTGCATTAAACTTTAACTTGGAATGAAATGGGCAAGTCTTTGAGCTCTAGGTTCTTAAGTTACGACATAAACTAAACGTGCTCATGCTCTTCATTTTTAATCTTGCTTTCAAGGTAAAGTGATGTCTTGAAATTAAATATGCAAGGCATAATTTAAGCGTGTAAACTTGAAAGTAAATATGAAGCATAATCTTAAACGTGCAAGCTTGAATGTAATCATGCAAGGTTCAATTCTTTATTTTAGTGCTCTTAGCCCAACAACAATCGACTTTAAGGCCGAAATAGATAGGCATTCGAGAAATTAATTAGGTGATAATGCAAGTTCAATTCTTTATTTTAGTGCTCTAGGCCCAACAACAATCGACTTTAAGGCCGAAATAGAAAGGCTTTGAGAATTAAGTTAAGTGATGATACAAGTTCCATTTTAATCTTTATGTTCTTAGGTGATAGCTTGTAAATAAAGATGCATAGCAAGAATGTAAATATGAATGCAAGCATAAAATAAATTATGCAAGTTCATTTTATCTTTCTAGAGCTCTTAACAAGACTTTAAAGGAACTTAAACCTCAACCCAAACTCATCAAACCAAGACAAAGTAAAAGTCTAGAGTTCTTAGAACTCAACATAACATATTTGGAAAATCAAACATCTAGCATGAAAAGGAAAAGGTAATGGCCGAAACTTCAAGGAAAGAAAAGAAATGTTTGAAACTCTAGAATCCATGATCTTGGTGATATACAAACTCCAACATCATGAGACCTCATCATTGAGTCATTAGAACCATTTTGAAACAACATCAAAGTTAAGGTTCTCAAAAGTTCAAGAAAGGAAAAATCTAGAAACACTTTTGCTCAAGAACAAAAATCAAGCTCTAGAGTTTGTCTCAAGTGATGAACATCATCATGAAACTCTCATCATCAAGCTCTCATTCCTTTGTTCTCCAAGGCCCATGGCCGAAAATGAAAAGGTAAAGGGAAGAAAAAGAAGTTCTAAAAAGAATCAAGAGAAACTATGAACTTTAAGCTTAGAACAAGAACTTTAAAGAAAGAACACATGAAAGAAAATCCCTACTTGGTGTGATGAACTTGAAGATGGAAGAAGAAGATGAAGATGATGAAGAACTTGAAGAACTCCAAGAACTTGAAGAACACAAAGACTTTGAGAGAAAAAGAAAAGCTTTGAGTGTTTCCTAAACTTAGCAAATGATCTAAAAGTGGTGCAAGCTCCTCAAGGCATTCTATTTATAGAGAAATGAAACAAATGGAGGGAGCTCATGGAGGAGAAGGTTTCGGCCATGAGGGTGCAGATTGGAGGCTCTCCATGAGTTCCATGAGGTGAGATAATGTGTTCTTGAGGTATGGTGAGGTATGGTGAGGTATGGTTCAAAGCATGGTGAGGTATGGCTCAAGGTATGGCTCAAGCATGGCTCTTTGAGTGAGAAAACAATTTAATATGTGTCAAATGGGGAGCATGTGGCCGAAAATGCATCAGCCCATGGGGAGGATTAGTTTGCATTTTAATTGTGGTTTAGAGTTGTGTTTAGGTGTATCTTTGATTATGCTTAAGATTAGGAATTTGTAAGAAGGTGTTTAGGTAAGGTAAATGGGTAATTAAGGTGGTCTAGACATAATTAAGGAGTGGTCTTGCACCATTAGAGAGTTAAATCCTCAATTTAGAGTTTAAACAACTCTAGACACATTTCCTTGATTTAAGGAATTGGAGAGAGAAAACACTATTCATGATTCCAAGACTAGGAATCTTGAGTTCTAAAAAGGGATTTAAGTTTAATCTAAGCAATTTTAGGTTCTAATTAACTTTAATAAATTATTTTGACTCTAGATTAATTAGGGAAATAAATTAATCTTCGTTTAGAGCCTAATATTGCTTAGGTTTGCTTAATTACGTCATTAAGCTTAAAAACACTATTCCAGGGGCAAAATCGTAATTTTGCACTAAAACTGCCCGGGACCACCGAGACTTGAACAGATACCTCTAGACACATGAAATCATGTTTTTAAACCTCTGGGGAAAGTTCCGGGCTCAAACGGCACCTTTACCCGCGTAAAAACGCTATAGGGGTATTTTGGTCATTTTGACCAAATCATGAAACGAAATTTTCGCTTCCGAAAGCATTCAAAGGCCATTCAATCCCCTTCAAACATTGAGTTGACCCTTCGAGGATGACCGAGTTGGTTACCCTCGAGTTCGGGTCAGGAAATGACCTCAGGGGCATTTTGGTCATTTCCCTCGGACAGAAAAATCGGGGTGTTACAATTTATCTCATTTAGAGAGATAGGAACTCAGTGAAAATGAAAATTATATCTTGAATTAAATGTATTCATGCTTAACAGATTGCAGAAAATCATTGTATACAAGAAACCAAGGCACGGGTCTTCGGAAAGTAAGACACGACTTTAGAAAGTACACTTCAAATGAAGATTTCAAACTAGCTCTAAAGCAAGCGTGTTCCACAACCTTCAGTCATCATGATCGTTATCATCTCAGCATCTATAAGCTTTGATTGAAGATTATAGCGCTTCAAAAAATTCACTTTACAGTGAAATGATGCACTCTATAGGAAAAGGAGGAAAATTTGAATTTCAAATTTAAAGTCAAATCCAATTATAGACTGGTATGTCATCTCCTCTGCCAACTTGGTCAACCACTCCAGCTTCTAGAAGGAAAAGCTCAGAAACCTTGTTTAGAAAGTAAAAATTAGTTTCTAAAGGTAACATCAGGAACCTCCATTTCATAATGGCTCCTAGAATAGCTCTGACAGACAACGAGCTACTCCTCTAGACTGCTTTTCCAAGACACAAACAAATGATCAACACGTGATACTTGGACAACTTATCAAGGGCAACAGTCATAAATGAAGACCATCTGTAAATAGAGATATTGTAGCCGTAATATCCAAAAAAAATATTTAAAAATTAATTTGAGCTTTACTAGTCATAATTTCAAAAATTTGACAATTTTAGCAATGATGAGATGGCCCAATGAACGTGTTAAAAAAATTTTTGGAGAGGGATGAATAGCAACCTTGTAGGACCCATGGGCTCGTTGGGATAGCCCAAACCCCAGATTCGGAATAAGGAAATACCTGGGACTAAGAAAAAAGAGGGTTAAGGTTAGAAGTAGTTAGAAATGAGGGTTTTATGCCTAGAATTAATTTTTAGGCAATATCTGTTTACTCGGGTATGATGTTTTACCGTTCGATAAAATTTCGATGTGTGATTTCTAATATTAAAAGATAGTTTAATCTTATAAAAGGATCATGTTTATCTTTATATGCCAAGTGTATGGCTAAGATTTAATCTTGACAAGATTAAATCTTAGCCATTTATCTTGCTTTCTTGTAGGAAAAGTTTGGATTTTATTAGATAAAGATTAAACCTAACATATAATCATTTAAAACCACCAAACTTTGTCATTTTCATTCTTCATTCTCGGCCAAGCAAGAGCACATAACCACCTCCATTTTTGCTTCTTCAAAAACTATGAAAACTTGATCCAAATCCTTGCCTAGACTTGATAAAATTCCAAACTCTCTTCATAAAACTTATTCTACACATCAACACCTACAATTCTAACTGATTAAAATCTCAATTTTCCATCAATCCTTACTTTGATATCTCGCTTCCTCATTGTCAAAGGGAGGTTTTGAGCTTAACTGGAAGTCCTTGAAGTGAAGAGAAATCAATTAGAGCATCATTTACAGTAAAGAGCTCTAAAGTCTTCAAAGTAGGGTATTGTTTTCTTTACTTCATAAAACTCTATTTTCTAGCTGATTGTAATGATTGGCAAATTGATATTCTTAGTTCTAATGCATGATTACACATAGGAGTAGGGGTATTTGTATTGGTGGAGTGTATTGGTGTTGTGGAAAAATTCAATTTTGCTAAAGAAGTGTTAATCATGCTTGTTGGAAATTCGATTCTCTTATAGGCGAGGGATGATCATGAAATTTTTTGAGTATGTTGTAGATATTTTTGTGAGCTAGGAAAACAAATATGTTGAAGCTAACATCTTAGGCTAGTCCTACGAATTTTCTTGAGTTCTGTTTTTGTGTCATACTGCTTTAAAAAAATGAAGAACCGAAATTTTACATATGCTGCCTGAAGTGTTAGGACAAAAGTTGTGAATTTTGTTACCATAGCAAATGATTGAGTCTTCCTTTGAAATTTTTACAAGGTATTAGAGACATCTTGAGGTTTTACCAGTTCTGGCTTCATTTTCTACGGTTAAAAATTATGCATTTCTGGTTTTGAGCTGAGACTAAGTAGTCTTTGACCATCAAATTTGTCTAATTTTGTGAACATAGCTAGAGAACTCTTTTTCCTCCGAAATTTTTATGAAACCTTGTGGACACATTGAGGTGTCTTAGAGAATTTTTATAGTCTCTGAATTGCTTTTTGGTTGTGCAAATAAATTCGTGCTACAATGGTGTGAAATCTGTCCAATTGCTAGAAATGAACCAAAGACTTGAATTGATAATGTAGTGGCATTTGGGTCCTAGTATGACATGAATACTTGATGTTAAATATTTGGCCATGTGACTTGTGATATATAAATGCATGCTAGAGGAAGTAAAGAGTGGTTTATGAGGCATGATTGAAGTTGCATTGTGAATAAATGCCTATATGTGGCTTATGCATGCATTTGAGAAAAGCAAGTATACGATGCAGTTATATGAGAAAAGAGAATATATAAATTTCACTCGTGCATGTTTTGACATATGGAGAAAATAGAAACAAGACTTAAGTTGAATGAGGGGAAGGCAAAAAGTGAAACTTCCCTAAGTTGAACGAGGGGAAGGCAAAAAGAGGAACTTCCCTAGAGATAAATTGATTCGGTAGACGTATCGGCTAGGAATAGATTTGTGTGTGATTCGAAAGAGGAAAAAATGAAGTCTGATGATCACGTGTAAGAATGAGCTCAGTCATGATAAGTAGTGTATTTCCCTTGTATGGTGTAATCCACTATAAACACTATGCGGTATGAACCATCCATTGTGGAGTTGTCCACAGTAAATACCTATTGGGTATAAATTAATTCTTTTCTATATTGATGAAAAGAGAAAAATACCCTGAGTTGAGTTCTATGATCACAAGTGAAACAGGTCTCTTGGAGATAATTTCACCACATTTAGCATATGCATACTCATCATATTTAATTGCTTGAGCTTCATGATATATGTGCACTAAGTGATTGATTAGTAAAAGTTACATACTTCAAAAGTATGATTTGGAACTTTAAAAATGAACTGTTGTTATGTAATGCATAAATCGAAGTGGTTGGAACAATGATGATGACATTTGTTATGTATTTGGGACAAATGCCCTACTGAGAATTTTAGAATTCTCACCCTCATGTGTTTGTGTTCTGTGTTGTCTCCAGGTTAAGCCAGAGGACTATGGTGCTGCTACTCAAAAGAACTCGAGATTGCAATAGTCTAGTAGTTAATGCTTTCATCATGTTGTATTTAATGGAATCAATATGTATGGGAATATATTAGAGAACAGAAGTGTATTCAAGCTTATAGAATAGCTTCCTTTTGTAGTCGATTTTGTATTAAATGAATGTTTTATTTCTTTGTTATATATTTTAATAGGATTATGCTTAGTTATTACATGTGTTAATTGAGCCTGCTATAGATATTTAAGAAATGTATGTTAATTAATAAGTAACAACTCTCGAGTATGATGTCATGAACTAAGGATAAGGTTGTACTTGGGAGGATGTTACAGTGGCTACAAAAAAAGGAATCTTGATGCTGCACAAGAGAAGAAATGCTATGAAAATTCTCCTCATCTCCTATAAAGTTCATTACATCTTGTAATTAGTTTCTTTGTCTGTAAAAATCTTCTTTCTACATTCTTAGTAGATCATATATTCTTCCAAGGAAGAATAATAGAAAGAAGTCATTCAAGTTTTTCCTAGGCTTGTCATTGTATATCTTATGGAAACTTGAGTGTAGGTTAGTTTGAGTGGCAAACCCAAACACAAACCTTTGTATCCAAGATCCAGTAGTGATCAGTGTGAGTTAGCTTGGAGAAGCTGGTCTAAGACTACATGCAAAGCGACATTAGAGTTAGCTACTAGTCACGATTTAGCTTCGACAGACTGGTCAAAGACTACTTAGGTTTAGCTTGGAAAGGCTAGTTCAAGACTACTCAGGTTGTGAAAGCAGAGTGCACTTGTTGGTCATTGGTTTAGCTTCGAGAGGCTGGTTAAAGACTACTTGGTTTGTGATAGTAGAGATTGCTACTGGTCAAAGTTAAAAGCTTGGAAAGGCTATTGTAAGGCCTATCCTTTAACTTTCTTGGTTTGAGAAAGGCTTTTAGGTGGAACTCAACTGTTGTTGAGAACTGGATGTAAGAAGGTTGGCCGAACCAATATAAAAACTTATGTGCAGTATCACTCTCTCTTTTAACTCCTTTATATTACTGCATTACTTCTATTATTATGTGTTTTTCTTTAAATCTATTATACTCACTATTATTATCTTTGCTGTTGTTTAGAAAGTAACTTTCTAAAGTAACTAATGCTATTTCTACTGCACTTGAAACTCAAAACTTGATAATATATTGCTTAAGTTTTCAGAACATAAGAAGGAAAGAAAAAGCGAACCATGATTCAACCCCCCATCGTGCGCTTTTCTCCCTACAAATAGGAATTTTCCTGTTGAGATTGAAGACTATATTCACAACTTGCTTAAAAAAAATGGATTTCTTCATTAATCAGCACTTTCTGAATGTGTTTAATACTTCTTAAAGGTTTGGACTTGATTTCTGAACTTGAAAATCTTTCCTCATGTATCCAACATACACGTGTTCAATCTCAGAGCTCTTTTTCACATTATTGAGGTTCCGAATCTCATAAATGAGATTATAATCATGTAAAAACATGACATTGTGAAAAATTGTCTTGTTGATTGAACTAATATTCTACGACAATGGTCCTGTAAACGCTATAGAAACTCAAGTGAAATATTAGTCCTTTCTTCAAAAACATTTATCAAAATTGTTTTGTTTTCAATCAAAACCTTAAAGCTTTGGAGCTTTCAAAAGGGTTCTAGAGCTAACAATCTTTCACTTTTTTATGATGACAAACCAAATTTTGATAAAATCTTTTGGAGATTACTTAAAAAAAATTTCAAGGTTAGAACCTTGCGTCATAACATTAAAACAAAAACTTGTATTAGTGCTTAAAAAAACCTTGCCTTAGATATTGGCATAATGTTGTATCAAACCTTGAGAGTTCTTTCAAGAAGCATGTGAAAATATAGTTTTCAAAAAGTATCTAACTTAAGGTTTTCTTATTGATTTTATCAATATATAAATCAACTTAATAAGCTTGAACCAAAGCTGTTCTTGAAAATGATTTATTGAGAGGTATAAGAGTATTTAAATTTTTTGAACAGAAAAACAACTTGATTGCCAATGTCATTGTTACTTTCTGAACTCAAATGATAAATTTATCTCACTTTATAATGATAGTACTTTGTGATCTTTATCAGAAACTAAGAAGCACAAACACACGGACTTGGTGATGTGTCTGTGTGTCGAACACATGTTGGACATGACACCTACACGACACGTGTTGGAACATGCATCCAATTAAAAAAATAATTTTTTTGAGCTTGGACATGGCTGGGCACTGCTCTAATTTATTGTGGACACGACTTGGACACCCTACGGACATGCTTGAGTTGGTTTTTTTTTTCAAATTTTTAATACCAACATGAGTTCAAAATCAACCCTAATTATTTAGTTGAACTTGTGCTGTTAGGTCATTTTATTTTGAAAATTCTTCAGTTGATCACAACAAAATAAAAAGAAGAATTAATTGGATAAAAAAAATAATGCAAACTTGACAAATAAAAAATTCAGATAAAAATATTATATATATATATATATATATATATGCCATGTCCGTGTCCTATAATTTTTTGAATTTGGTGTGTCTCTGTGTCTGTGTCATGTCCCGTGTCCGTGTCAGTGTCTGTGTTTCATAGTTCAAAACTTAACTACTCAGCACACTTACTTCTAAGATGTTTCAAAAAGCTCATCTTTCGCAGAGAATCAATATTAGAATTTTATGTAATTGTAAGTGTGAACACCATATTTTTTCTGGGTATTTTATCTTTGAATTTTATTTTAAAAATAAAAAAGAAAAAAAGGAAAAAATAAAAAATGTCTAGCCCATTTCCTTTTCTCTATTTAAAAAAGAAAAAAAGAATAAACCAAGTTTGGTCCATTTCCTCAATAAAAAAAAAGGGAGAGCAAAAGGAGTAGTGAATAGCACATCATAGCTGCTCCCTGTTCCCCGCAATTACAAAATAGCTGCTCCCTACTCCCCGTAATTACAGGTAAGGGATGAGCTGGGTTCATGGCACCTAGGCTGTTCCAAATAGGGTGATCAACAATTTCTTTTACACAGGGGATGGCCATTTATACACCCTTCAGTAGCAATAACCTAAAATTCTCGCTTACCACATAGCCTTCATCACCATCACCATGTAATCCATGGCCACAAAACTGACACTACCATCACTTCCTTCCTAGTCTTCACCTAAAACACACCACCCTTGACAACCCATTGCCACCAATTGTCACCATCTTCACTATCACTGACAACCACCACTAATAACATCCGCCACCTCTAATCACCAACGCATTAAGCCCATGACCATTGCTAACAAGCCTTTCCATTGACATCGCCATCACCTCCTTTGGAATCAGATAACACAATCCTTTAACTCACAATCACAATCTTCTATTAAAGCTATAATCACCATCCAAAACCTAACCAAAAATCAAGCCAGAAACAAAACAAAACCAAACAGCACATCAAAACCAAAAGAAATCCAAGATCAAGAAAAATCAGAAAAGAAACTAAAGAAAATCGAAGAGAGAGAAGCTCTGGTGGACCTCTCCCTCAACCCGGCACCATCGCACCTCATCCTTGGACCACTACAAGGAGTGCATCACGAGGCCGACAACAGTACCACGAATTGCCATGTGAATGAGGTTGGGAATCGCCAGTCACCCCACCAAAACCGTCACGCGCCATGTCACCGTGAAGCCTGTTGATTGCACATCCACGATCCACCCATCCGAGACACCTCCTCTTCGACTAGTCAGCCACCCTCACTCCTCTGTCTTTCACCATGAAGCCAGTAGCAATGGAGCTACATCGTGCAAGATCGTAACCTCCCTTGCGCGGTGGACCCATAATCTCACCCTCGACCCGTGCCATCTGCCCACGACGCCACTGCCATGGAAAACCCTATGTAGAGTGGTGCCTGCTCACGTCTCTGCCATCGCACGCGTTCCCTATGCACAGGTTGCGGAGCTCGCCGAAAACATGACCCCGATCCACTGAGTTGCACGGCGTCCTTTGCACTTCAGCTTTCCCCTCCTGCAACCTCCCTTTCTCTCAACACCATCTCCTTAGCCAGGTGATGCCCCCTGGCCTTATGTCTTGTGTAACATCCTCCCAAGTACAACCTCATTCTTAAGTCATGATATCAAACTTGAGAGTTATTACTTACTAATTAGCAGACCTTTCTTAAACAGCTATAGCAAGTTCGATTAATGATATAATAACTAAGCATAATTCTATTAAAATCTATAACAAAGATGCAAAATGTTTGTTTAATACAATGTCAATTACATAAGGAAGCTTTAATACATAAACAATCTCTATTACATTTACATACACATATGCCTACAACTATATGCAACATAATAATAGTATCAACTATTAAACAACTACAATTCCAAGTCATGTAACAACCCCATTGTTTGCTGGATCAACCTAGAGACGACACGAGAATACAAAATACATAGGGGTGAGAATTATATAATTCTTAGTAGGGTAAATCCCCAAAACATATAATTAGTTAGCATTATCGTAATTTTGATTTATTAAGAAAATATGAGCATGCAAAATATATCAAAGTTTCATTTTAAAGTTCAAAACAATTCTCCGAAGTAGGTCTCTTTTATTATTCAATCACTTAACATGTGTGTTTCATGACATTCAAGATCCTAATAATTCATTCAAGACATATAATTTAATAAAATATGCGTATACATATGGCAATTGCAATGAACTCTTCGTGCTCTTGACATAGTAAAGAGGACTTTTCGATACCCTTTTTATGTTAAAGGGGACCTTTTCGTGTCCTTTCCATACTAAATGGGACTTTGCCGTGCCCTTTTTATATTAAAGGGGACTTTTCATGCCCTAAAAGGGACTTTATTTTTACTTAGTACATACATCATTCACAAGCTCACATATACATGCACCACATTTCCATATGCATTAACATAATTTTCTGATTTCATAATGCTTCAAGCCTAGATATGTCATTCATTCATTTCTCATAAAATAATCTTGGAAGTCCATGGCATGCATTCATACACATCAGACTTGAACCAAATGTCATTGGGTCACTAATTCAAGGAATTGTCACAATTTCAGGACATTGACTGATTTTTCACTCAAGTAACACAATTTATTTTTCATACCAAATAACCAATTCAAAGGCTATAAAAATTCTCCATGACACCTCAATGTGTCCATAATGTCCTATAAAAACTTCAGGCAAGAATCATTTTCTAACTATATTAACAAAATTCTAGAATTTTAGTGGTCAAAGACGACCTAATCTTAACTCAGAACCATAATCTCATAATTTTTAACCTTAGTAAATGATTGAATTAATTCAGAATAAAATGTTTCCAATATTATGTAAAATTTCAAAGGAAAAATCAATCATTTGATATGGTAACAAAATTAGAGAATTTCACAGCTTCAAGACTAGAAATTCAGACACCACATATATAGTCTCGGTTCATGATTTTTTTTTAGGTAGTTAGATTCTTTATCATGCTCTACAAAGATTCTTAGAGTTGCCTTAGGATGTTAGCCTCAACATATAATTTTTATAGCACATAAAACTACATACAATTATGCTAGAAAATTCGTGAATAGAGATTGCCAGTAGGAAAACTGAAAATTCAACAAGTAAGGTTCAGCATTTCTTTAGCAAAAATGATTTTTCCAAAACAAACCAATCCACCAAAGAAAATACATCTATATATATGTGTAATCAAAGAATAGAACTAGAAAACATAAATTTTAAGCCATCAAAATATGCAAGAAATAGAATTTCATTAAACAAGACAACAAACCCTACTTTGGTGGCTTTAGAGATCCTTGCACCAAAGGATACTCCAAGAAGGATTTTGCTCACTTCAAGGCCACTAAATCAGCACCAATCCTTTCCTTAATCAGTGATGTATGAGGTATCAAGGTGAGGATTGATGAGGAACTGAAATTCCAATCAGTTAGTTTGATAGATTATGAGAAGTAGAATAAGTTTTGTGAAAGGATCTTGGTGTTTTAGGGACTTTGAGCTAGAGTTGTTGAAGCTTGAAGCTTCTTAATAGAGGTTTGAGAGGAAGAACAATAGAGGGGCTGTGTTTTCTGCCTCTTGGCTGAAAATGAAGGTGATGGAGTGATAATGTTGGTGGTTTTATGTTGATATTTTAAGGAAGCTTTTTTATTATAATATAAAAAGAGAATTCTTAAAAATAGTAAAATAGACGGCTAGGATTTGTTTTGTTGGTCAGAGAATGAATCTTGGCTATCCACTTAACTCAAGATAAGTGGCTCATTTTAACTTTGTAAACAAGTAGCTCTTTTGGTGTTGAAATCACAAATCGAAATTCCACTGAACGAATGAGATATTAGCTCCCAGGTAAAATAATAATTAATGAAAGATCAAGATTAAAACTTGCTTTTCAAGTTTCAGTCCTTGCCATCAAGTAACTTGTACGGTGTTAAGAAATACACATCAAAGCTCTACCGAATGGACGAAACACCGTACCAAGGTGATAAGACATTGCCCGAAAATTAATTCTAAGTATAAAATCCTCATCTCTAACTATTTCTAACCTTAATCCTCTCTTTTCTCAGTTTTGGGCACCTCTGGATCCCAATTTTAAAATTTTAGTTGTCCCGATGGACTTGTGGGGCCTACAAGGTTACTATTCACCCTCGCCTTGAATTTTTTTTTTTTACATCTCCGTTGAGCCACCCTCATTATTTCTAAAACTGTTAGATTTTTGAAATTATGATTAATAAAGCTCAAATTAATTTTTAAACAATTATTAGGGTGTTACATCTTGATCTTCAGTTTTTTCTTTCTTTGTGTGATATAACATCTAGATTTAGAAATTTAGGATTATTTTTATTTTCCTTTTGGTCTGAATTTTTTTTTGTTTTGGGTCAGTCCTTATTCTTGTTTATTTTGTTTTAACGAGTCAATTTTTTTTTGTGGTCTGGTTTTTTGGTTTTGGGCTAGGTTGGTGTAGGGTCAATGTGTTTGGGATGTCAAAAATATTCTTCTTCTACTTAGATTTCAGGACTCCTTCTTTTTTTAAAAAAAGAAAAATAC
Source organism: Dalbergia cochinchinensis (assembly GCA_031216125.1). Taxonomy (NCBI): domain Eukaryota; kingdom Viridiplantae; phylum Streptophyta; class Magnoliopsida; order Fabales; family Fabaceae; genus Dalbergia; species Dalbergia cochinchinensis. Next base: position 32,532,480 of record CM062371.1, read on the forward strand.
ATACACATACACAGATATATATATATATAAAATAAAAATAATATTTTCTTTGTTAGTGCAATAGTTAATAATTATGATTGAGAGGTGGATGCTTTCTTCATGTACTATTAGATTGTAAGGATTTATTGAGTAGCCTAGTGCTAACTTGAATCTTGTACAAAAGCAGATTTCTTTTAATGTGTCAGTCAAAAGTCCATTTTCAAAATTAAAATCAATCAACACATTGTTTTATTCTCTAATTAAAATCCATCAACACGTAATCACTTTCTATAAGAATAATGTGGCTTTGAGTTCTTCATTGCACCAGAGGATACATCGGTGTAGCCAACAATTATCAATTCAAAATCCTTTTTGATAAAATTTGTTCTTTTTTTGTTTTATTTTGGTTTTGTTTCTTTGTAAATATAATTGTTATAATTGTTGGGGAAAATAAATATTTTAAAGTTATAAATAAATTTGCATAATGAGCTCTAGGGCAACCATATTTATATGAATGTATTAGAGTTGCAGTGAGATTAAGTTTTCACCATTTTCTAATCATAATTAGACTCCCAGACTCAAATCTTTTTAAAAAACTAGTTTTGTAAATCAAAAACTTTTCCAATTTTAGCTAGAATTAAAATTGGTGGCGACTCCTTTTTTTTCACTTTTAAAAATTGGTTGTCATCCTCGTCGCGGTGCCCCTCGAGGACGTTGTGATAGTTTGGCGACTCCACTGGGAATATTTTGAGAGTCAAGCCTATCAATGTAAATTATGCAAATAATTATAACTTTATAGTATTTATTTTTCCCTTTCATAACACCTTTGTTTTATTTTTGTGAATAATTGTCTTTTTTTGTTACATAATTGTCTACCTTATTTGTAATTATCTATTACTCAAACCTTAGAATAGATGACTTTTGTATATATATGTTGTTTTGGCTTTGTCTTGTAGGGATATGTATAGTACATAGGGCTTGAAAGGTTTGTATGCTCCCTACATACACTTTCACTATCATTGTCTTCACACACTATTTGGGCTCTATACTCGAGCCTTGGAAAACCATAGGGTAAGAAGGGGTTTTGACGTTATTATTGTGAGGCTTGTGCTTTCCTATCAATCATTGACTCACCTTCTCAGGTTTTTAATAGAACTGTGGGTTGTCATATTGTGACTTTCATGTCCGTGTGGTTTGACTTATAGAACTAGGTCTTTATCTTATTGGTAAAGGCAACCTGAGGACCATAACTTTTTAGGGGACTAGATCCATCCAAAAGTCGTAGACTACTAGAATGACCTTAGTTAGCTACCTCAAATAGGGTCGACTATAGAATCATCAAGCATTAGGCCTCACCATTTTAGGACACAAAAGAGCATCTGTAACTTCCCGATTTTTTGTTTGAGAGAAAAATGACCAAAATGCCCCTGAGGTCATTTTCTGCCCGGAATTCGAGGATAGTCGGCCCGACAGTCCTCAAAGGGTCAACTCGATGTTTGAAGGGGATTGGATGGTCCTTGAGTGATTTCGAAAATGAAAATCGTGTTTTCTGCAGTTTCGGGTCAAAATGACCAAAATACCCCTGCAGCGTTTTTACGCGGGTAAAAGTGCCGTTCGAGCCCGAAACTTTCTCCGAAGGTTTAAAATGATGTTTTCAAGTATTTAAAAGTGTTTGTTTACATCCTGGTGGTCTTGGGGAGTTTTTGTACAAAATTACGATTTTGCCCCTAGGATAGTGCCGTTTGAGCTTAATGATGTAATTAAGCAAACCTAAACAATATTAGGCTCTAATCGAAGATTAATTAATTTTCATAATTAATCTAGAGTCAAAATAAGTTATTAAAATTAATTAGAACCTAAAATTGCTTAGATTAAACCTAAATCCCTTTTTAAAACTCAAGATTCCTAGTTTTGGAATCTTAAATAGTGTTTTCTCTCTCCAATCTCCCTAAATCAAGGAATTATGTTGGCATTGGATTCCAAGTTAATGGAGTTTGACTCCATTAATTTAGTAAAACCACCCCCTAAATCTAGTCTTACAAGTCTCTAATTACATTCTTAGTCACCTAAACACTTTCTCACAAATTCCTAATCCTAAGACTAATCAAAGCTACACCTAAACACACATCCTAACCCATAATTAAGGAACAACTTGTTCCCCAAGTTCTTCTAGAAAGGAATGGCCACCCATACCTCCCTCATGGCCACCCATACCACACCATGCCTTGAGCCATGCCTTGAAGCACACCTAGTCATACCTCAAGCCATACCTTGGAATGACACTTTGTAAGGGATATTTTCTCTCCTCCATGGCCATGAATTTCATGGTTCTTCCTCCCTATTCACTCCTTCACATTTTGTTCTTCTATAAATACTTGTCTTGAGAGCACTTGGTCCATTTTTGCTTATTTTGTGCATCAAAGTTTCAAAGAAGATTGTCTTAAGTTTCTTTTTTTCTCCAAGAGCTCAAAAGTTCTTTCTCATTCTCTTCTTCTTCATCTTCCTCCTCTAACACAAAGAACCACCACACAACCAGCATTAAATCTTCCTTAAAACACTTAGTCATATCATTCTCAAGATCAAACTCATAAAACACAACTTCCTTTACTTTTCCTTTCTTCCTGGCCAAAGCTCCATCAAGCTTTAGGGAGGGTTTTTCTTTCATAGACCAAGCCTTGTTCATCCTCCAAGAGACATACCTTTGGTAGGGATTTTATTTTAAATATTTCTTTCATAAAAAGTTCTTATTTAGTCATTGACTTGATGGTTCTCTCTTGAATCTTTTAGAACTTCTTCTCCTCCTCCTATTTTATTTTCTGCCAAGGGCCTTTGGTGAGCTTGGAAATGAGAGCTTGATGATGGGGATTGCATGATGATGTTCATCACTTGAGCAACCCCGAAAGCTTGATTTAGTTCTTGAGGAAAAGGTGTTTTTAGTTTCTTTCCTTTTTATCTTGAAAAACTTAACTTTGATGTTGTTCTAAAATGAGTGTATGAACTCAATGATGACGACACATGATGTTGGTGTTAATACATCATCAAGATCATGGTCTCTAGAGTTTCAAAATGATTCTTTTTCTTGCTCATAGTTTCGGCCCTTTTTTTTTTCTTTTCTTTTCTTCAAATTTTCGGCCATATTTGTTATTAATACACATGATAACTTGATGATGAGAGTTTCTAGATGATGACTATGTGTTCATCACAATGAGACCTCTAGAGCTTGAGTTTTATTTATGACTTTGCTTCAAAAAAAGATACTTTGTGTTCTAAGAACATTGAGGTTCACTTTAGTTTGTTGTGATAAGTTTGGGTTGAGGTTTAAGTTCCTCTAAAGTCTTGGATGAGCTCTAATAAGAGATAAAAAGAACTTGCACTCATGTTTATCTTCAAGCTTTTGCATTTGCATATTTACTTTTGAGCTTTGTATTCATATTTACCTCCCAAGCTATCACTTAAAGTTAAAGATAAGGAACGGAGTGCATTTCATATTTAAGTTTCTTGTCTAGCATGTTTACCTTTCAAGTCATCACTTAAGCACTTAAAGATTTAAAACGAGAGCTTACATATCACCTAATTAATCTCAAAGCCTTTCTATTTCGGTCTTAAAGTCGATTGTTGCTAGGCCTAGAGCACGAAAATAAAGAATTGAACTTGCATATTTATTTTCAAGTCTTGCATATTTATTTCCAAGTCTTGCATATTTACTTTCAAGCTCTTGCATCTCATATTTACGTTGAAGCTCTCACTTTACTTTATAATGAAGAATAAAATGGAACGCATAGCACGTTTACTTTTTGTCATCACTTAAAGACCCTAGAGCTCAAAGACTTGCCCTTTATCTCAAGCTAAAGTTTGGTTATGGAAGCATTCACTTGAATGCACAATTCGGCCATGTGATGATGATGAGTTTGGTGTGAGTTTCATCTAGTCACAAGTGCCCGCAATCTATGTCTTAGGATTTTCTTAAGCATAGGAGAACTCAAAGAATATTTCAAGTATGATTTTATGTTTTAAATTCCAACCTTAGGCCAACTCAAATGGTTGCTACCTTTGTTTAGTTTATGAGGATTTTAATTAAATAAGTTGGTTTTCAAAGAGTTTTAGAAGTCCTAGAACGATTCAAAGAGAAACTAGCAACTTATGCTTGTTGAAAATGAAATTTTATGCATGATATGTATGTATATGAGTTCGGTTCTGCCATGGTGTGTTTGGTACTGTATGATGTTATTTGATATGCTAAGAATGTGTTAAAATTATATGTGTTGGGGTAAGAACCTTTCTATGCTTGTTAAGAAAGAAACTAGTCTTATAGAAAAATCGTAAAGTCAAGTTTTAGCGTGGTTTTGACCCATTTATTTTTAGACACTGACCAAAATGTTTTAGTGGGATGATAATCAGATTAGGATTGTTTAAATATGAAAAACTTGGTAACATTTGATGTAGGATTGAATCTTAGCACCTGTAGAGAAATTAGTAACTAGAAAACCATAAAAATGCAATTCTAGAACTCTTAGAACATTTGCTTTTCTGTTTCTGTCCAGCAACCTTATAATGTAGTATGTAACACCCTAATTTTAACCCAACTTTCTAGAACACATTAGGTTAAACATTAGGCTATTACCTCATAGTCTCATCTTTTTCTTGAAAATATTTAGCGAAAATTATGGTAAAATTTTTTTTTGAAAGTATAAAACAAAGTGAGAGCCGCGAACTTAACTATTCGAATAACAGAGACGTGAGACATGACTAACACTCACAGAGAGAACTCAAAAAGGAAAACATATAATAGTAGAGCAGAAATCATCATAACAAGAGAAACATTTCATTAATAATATATTTAGAGTACATAGGTAGTCATACCCGCATAGGTACAGGCAGAGCTTGTGATAAAGAAGAAATAAAATACAACAAGAAACACAAGTGTAGGGTGCGACTAAAATAAAAATCCAAAATGCTACCCTTCTAGTAAGCTACGAGTATAAATCCACCAACCCTCCCAAAAGATACAGCCGAAGGGAATATCCTTGCAACGCTTGTGTACTCGAAAGCTCCATCGGGGTATAGTGCACCTCCCAGACTGGCGTGTCAATGAAGTCAACGAACATCGCCATCGCTCTCTGAAGATGTGACGGGAGAAGAGAGAGAGGAGTGAGAATTCTTAATAAAGAATCTCAGTAGGAGTCTCCTATCCTAGGGTTACATCGTTCACATCCCCAGGAACCTTGGGTTTATTTCATAAAGACAAGTGAGCATACATCAAGTTCATTTTAAGTTTCTAAAGTGTATTTTAGCCAAGGTCCATTCATTTTAGGATGATCTTAATGTCATGAATGCAACATAACAAAGAATGTATGCGTGGCGCTACTTAATGCACATACATCAATCATCATCATACTTAGTGGTATTAAGTGGCAATTAGAACACATTCATATGGGACAAACTTAGTGACATAATCATAATCATAAAACTTCTCTTCCTTATGGGCCACCCTAAAAGACAATCGAACTGGGGGTGCTCGGCCGAACCGGTGTCACCCAAAACGTGTCCATCTCTAGGTTATGAGCTCATACCTTAACTAGTCGTCACTAGTTCTTACTTACCATTTAATGATAAGCGTATCATAAATCATAAATCCCGACTATCTGAGTACGGGTTAGGGAGCAAATCTCTTAGGGATGCTCGGCCGAACCGGTGTCACCTAAGAGTAAAAAAAAATGGGTACCGATGTCACATGAGTTCTATGGAGGTGCTCGGCCAAACCGGTGTCATCCTAGAACCCATCTTAGTACCTTAATTTTCAAAATCTTTAAGTCCCCAAATTTGTCGGAAATTCGGCGGCACGATGGCATCACGCCGAATTTCTTCCAAATTTGTTTTATGCCACATAAACATATATCCTCATGAATTCCTCATATGAATAACGTCATCATCCTTCACATAACCTATGCATCATCGTAAAACATCTTAACATACCTTAGTATCATATAAATATCATTCTCATATTCTTAATGTCTTATGCATTGACTGCTATGGTCTTTAACTCACAGTCTAAGTTATGAATCATTCAAAGCTAACCTCTCGGGTACTTAGAAGGTTATGACTAAGTATATCTCTCTTCATACTATGGTCAAGAATATCTTTCAATCTCAAAGGTGCAGAATTCATAATTTCAACTTTACGGGTACTTAGGAGTCACGACAATGACCCTTTCTAAGTTCGGTTTGCTCCTAAGGCACCAAGATCAAGTCCTAACCCAATTATGAGTCATTTCTACACATTTAAACTAATTTAGAACCATGATTATCATTACTAAACCTTGCTGGACAGAATCCAGAAAATTCTAACATTAAGGGATCTAGAACTCTCAAATTAATTCTTTTCTAGTTTCTAACCTTTCTTATCTTTTACTCATGAGTTTTTCCATTGATCATACTTAAACATAAGCATGTTATCATCGTTAAAACAGCTCATACAGTGGCCAATCATAGCAAGGCGGAACCAAAATAACACTCTCCATACAAAGGCATAAAACATACTTTTTAAAGCACATAGGATACTAGTTTCTCTTGGAACCTTTTTAAAACCTTCAAAACTCTTTTGTAAACATTTTTAACATCTAAAATCATCAAGATATTTATAAGGGCAGTAGCTAAGTTGAATTTATTTCAAGAGGTCCTAAATTCATAAAACTTAGTTCTATATGTTCCTTGAATCCACATAGACTTAGGAAAATTATAAAGCACAGCTTATAGGCATTTGTGATCAAATGAAACTTATCCTAAGTTCATTCATCTCACATAGTCAAGTGGGCATTCTAAGAGAATGCTTTCCATGTCTAACTCTCATTTGAGACCTTGGGACAAATCTTTGAGCTCTAGAGCTTTAGGTGATGACAAAACATAAATATGCCATGCACTTCATTTTTATTGTTCATTAGGGAAATAAAGTGAGAACTTGAAAAGTAAATAGCTCAAAATAAATATGAGATGCAACTTGTTATTATCTTGGATTTTAAGTGATGACTTGAATAATAAACGTGAAATGCAATGCTTGGAAATTAAATATGAATATGCAAGTTCATTTTTAGTCTTAGAGCATTAGTGATGACATAAAAATAAATCATGCTAGGCAAGGCATAAACTAAATATGAATGCAAGTTCATTTTGGTTTAATAACTAGAGCTCGTCCAAGACTTTAAAGAACCAATATTCACAACCCCAACATAGTCTCATCAAGTCAAGAGAATGGAACTAAAAGAAATCTCCATGTTTTCAAGAAAGGGAATTATGACCGAAATCATGAGGCCAAGAGAATGTAATCCATATTCCTTTTTGAAATCATTCTTATTTTCTTAAGTTGAAAACTTTAGTGAACTTCATAGCATAATAATAAAAACTAAAGAAAACTCAAGCTTTAGGGGTCTCATTATGATGAACACATAGTCATCATCTAGGGGTCCCCATCATCAAGCCATCATGTATGAGTTTAAAGGTCATGAAGGCCAAAAACTCAAGAAGGAAACCAAGAGAGTTTTAAAAAGAAATTCCAAGAGGTAGCTAGAGAAAAACTCATTTTTTATGGAAATGAGATGCAAAGAAACACTCCTACCTAGAGTGAAGACAAAGAGCTTGAACTTTGAGAGAAGAAAACAAGATGATGAGCTCCTCCAAAAGGCTTGATGTTTTCGGCCAAGGGGAGATAAGGAGGTTAGAGTTGTGTTTGAGGTGAGGTTGTGTTTGAGATGAAATATTTGAGAGGTTTGATGGTGATTCAAGGTTATGGGGTGATGTGTGAAGGTTATGAGATGATGATGATGAAGTAAAGAGATGAAAAAAATGAAGATGAAAAAGAAAGAAACTCTTTGGGACTAGAGAGAAAGAAAGAAACTAGCAAGACTACTCTAAGCTTTAGCAAATGCTCAATGTGCATCCAATGCTAACACAAGCTCCCCATTTATAGAAAAACAAAGTGATAGGTGAGAGAATGGAAAGCATGGCTGATGGTAAGAAAGAGAAAATATCTCTTTGATGGTGTCATACAAGCATGGTTTGAAGCATGGAGCTCATGACACAAGGTATGGCTTCAAGCATGGGTTTTTGAGTGATCTTTTCTTTAAATTGTGGATGAAATTAGGCTTCTAGACGACCAACATGGCTGGAAGTTTTTCAGCCACAAATAATTGAAGAAAATGATTTATTTTACTTGGTTATTCATTTGGAAAAGCAAGCTTGATTGAAATTATGACAAGGCATGACAAGTGAGATGATTTGAGGTGATTTTCCTTTAAGTTTGAAATGAAATAATTCATGAAAATGGGGGATGATTTTTGGTCAGATTTGGGCAGCAAGGAAAGAGGAAAAATCTTCCATGTAATTGGGTGTTAATGATAGGATTAAGTGTAGGTTAGTTTAGGTACAAGGTTAGGAGTAATTAAGCTTAAGTTTAGGTAACTAAGCATGTGTATTAGGAATTTTATGACAAGGTTAGGAGTGCTCTTACATCATTAGAGAATTTAAAACTCATTTGTGAATAAACAATGTGTATCACAATCCCATGATTTAAGGAAAGAGAGAGAAAACACTATTTGTGCACTATTTGCACACTATTCATTGATTCCTACACTCAAAGTCCTTGAATTTAAAGATAGGTTTTAAGTTTATCTAAGCAATTTTAGGTTCTAATCATCCTTATTAAATTATTTTGACCTTAGATTAATTATGGAAATTAATTAACTTTCGATTAGAGCCTAATATTGCTTAGGTTTCGCTTAACTGTGTGATTAGGTGTAAACATACGAAACTACGGGCAAAACCGTAATTTTGCACTTATTTTGCCCGGGACCTCCGGGACCAAAACTGAGACCACAGAATACATAAAAACGTCTTTTAAACCCATCTAGAGAGGTTTTGGGTTCATCCGGCACTTGTAAAAGGGTAAAACGCCACAGGGGCGTTTTGGTCATTTTGACCTGAAAACTCGAAAAACGAGATTTTCGATCCCGAAAAGAAACACAAGTCATCCAATCCCCTTCCAACATTGAGTTTGCCCTTCGAGTACTGCCGGACCTGGCTTTCCTCGAATTCCGGGCTGATAATGACCTCAGGGGCATTTTGGTCATTTTCACTCTAGTAGAAAATCGGGGCGTTACATAGTAAACATGGTTTATAATTAGTTCATAAGGGTAGGAATGCCTAATAATTGGTTTAGATTTAATTTATAGCGCCTTAGGCGAAGACGAAACTTAGAAAAGGTCTAAAACGTAAGTTCTAGAACCCCGTAAGTATATGATATTAATTCAGCCCACATCCTTATGATACTGTCGAGATTTGTTTATGATCATAAAAATGAGTAAGGATTATTAGTGGTGAACCTATAGGTGTATAAAAGGATAAAAGTGAATGATAGCATAATTAGTTTTCAAGATTAAGACCCGTAAAGGACAAAGCATAAGACACTATAGGTCCCAAGCCATAATGAGCTTTATGACTTCTGTAACACCCCGATTTTCTGTCTGAGAGAAAATGACCAAAATGCTCCTAAGGCTTTTTTCTGCCCGGAATTTGAGGATAGATGGCCCGGCAGTCCTTGAAGGGTCAACTCAATGTTTGAAGGGGATTAGATGGTCCTTGAGTGATTTCGAGAGCGAAAATCATGTTTTCTGCAGTTTCGGGTCAAAATGACCAAAATACCCCTATAGCGTTTTTATGCGGGTAAAGGTGCCGTTGAGCCCGAAACTTTCCTCGAGGGTTTAAAAAAATGTTTTCATGTGTTTAAAAGTGTCTGTTTAAGTTTCGGTGGTCCCGGGAAGTTTTTGTGTAAAATTACGATTTTGCCCCCGGGATAGTGCCGTTTGAGCTTAATGACGTAAATAAGCAAACCTAAGCAATATTAGGCTCTAATCAAAGATTAATTAATTTCCATAATTAATCTAGAGTCAAAGTAAGTTAATAAAATTAATTAGGACCTAAAATGGCTTAGATTAAACTTAAATCTCTTTTTAAAACTCAAGATTCCAATCTTGGAATCTTGAATAGTGTTTTCTCTTTCCAATTCCTTAAATCATGGAATTGTGTCTAGAATTGTTTATGCACTAAATGAGTTTATAACTCACTAATGATGCAAGACCACTCCTTAAACATGTCTTGACAACCTTGATTACCCATTTTCTCATCTAAACACTTTCTTACAAATTCCTAATCTTAATCTTAATCAAAGATACACCTAAACACAACTCTAAACCACAATTAAAATGCAAGAAACCCTCCCCCACGGCTGATGCATTTTCGGCCACTCCTCCCCCCATTTATATCACATGTTGATTTGTTTTTCACTCAAAGAACCATGCTTGACCCATACTTGCACCCATACTTGAACCTATACCTAGCCATGCTTTCCACCATGCCTTGAACCATACCTTGGAGAAGATATTTTCTCTCCTCCTTGGCTGTAAATGGCCGAAGCACTCCCTCCCCTAAACACCTCTCATTTTGTTTCATTTCTCTATAAATAGCATGCTTGGGTGAACTTGCATCATTTTGGCCTCATTTGCTAAGTGTAAGTTTTCAAAGAGCACTTCAAAGTTTTCTTTTTTCTCTCAAAGTTCAAGTGTCCAAGTTCTTCAAGTTCTTCATCCTCTTCACTCATCTCAACCTCTAATCACTTGGTAGGGATTTTGTTTTAAATATTTTAGCCATTAAAGTTCTTGTTTAAGTTATATGCTTTATAGTTTCTCTTGAATCTTTTTGGAACTTCTTTTCTTCTTCTCCTCTTTCTTCCTTTTTGGCCATGAGCCTTTGAAAACAAAGAATGAGAGCTTAATGATGAGGGTTTCATGATGATGTTCATCACTTGAACAACCTCTAAAGCTTGATCTTTGTTCTTGAGTTAAAAATGTTTATAGTTCTTTCTTTCTTGAACCTCGAAATCTTTAACTTTGATGATGTTTTAAAATGGTTACATGAACTCAATGATGAAGACTCATGATGTTGGTGTTAATACATCATCAAGATCATGGTCTTTAGAGTTTTAAAATGGTTCTTTCTTGCTCTTAAGTTTCGGTTTCTTTCTTTTCCTTTTCTCTAAAAATTTCAGCCAACCAACTTAGGTGGTCCAACATGATAGCTTGATGATGAGAGTTCTAGTTGGTGACTTTATGTTCACTACAAAGAAATCTCTAAAGCTTGAGTTTTCATAAAGGTGTTATAAAGTTCATTTATGGTTATATTTTCAAGGAATGTTATCTTGAGTTCTAAGAACTCTAGACCTCACTTTACCTTGTCATGATAAGTTTGGGTTAAGGATAAAGTTCCTCTAAAAGTCTTGTAGGAGCTCTAATAAGAGATAAAATAAACTCGCATTCATATCTATATTCAAGCTTATGCATTTCATATTTACTTTAAGTTTTGCATTCATATTTATTTTTCCAAGCCATCACTTAAGGTTAAAGGATAAGGAATGGAGTGCATCTCATATGTACGTTCTTGTCTAGCATATTTACTTTTCATCACTAAAGAACATAAAGATTTAAAACGAGAGTTTGCATTATCACCTAATTAATTCTCAAAGCCTTTCTATTTCGGCCTTAAAGTCGATTGTTGCTGGACCTAGAGCACTAAAATAAAGAAATGAACTTGCATGACATATTTACTTTCAAGTCTTGCATATTTAAGTTTCAAGCCTTGCATAATTATTTCCAAGTCTTGCATATTTACTTTAAGTTCTCACTTTACTTTGTAATGAAGAATAAAAATGAAGTGTATAGCATATTTATATTATGTCATCACTAAAGACCTTAGAGCTTAAAGACTTGCCCATTTTATCTCAAGTTAAAATTCAATATGGAAGCATTCTTTGAATGTATAATTTTGGCCAAGTAATAATGATGGGCTTGGAATGAGTTCCATCTTGTTACAAGGGTCAACAACCTCTGTTCTAGTATTTTCTTTAAGCTTGATAAGTTTTATAAAGTCATGACCAATAAGATTTATGATTTTAATCCTCTCCTAAAGAAGTATTAAATTGGTTACTGACCTAAGGTTATTTTTAGCCTCTTGATAAAATAAAATGGTTTGCAAAGAGTTTTAGAAGTCCTAAAATGATTCCAAGGGAAACTAGCAACTTAGATGTTTTAGAAATGTCAAATTATGTGTCTCTTGAACATTGAACAATTCGGTTCTGCCCTGATATGTTTGATGCTGTATGATGATGTTTTGATGTGTTAGAATATGTAAAAATTATGTATGTGGAAGTAGGAGCCTTTCTATGCATGTTAAGGGAAGAAACTAGCTTTATAGAAAAACCGTAAAGTTTTAGCATAGTTATGACCCATTTATTTTTAGTTTCTGCCCAAACTGTTTTAGTGGGATAATAATCAGATTAGGATTGTTTAATTATGAAAAACTTGGTAACATTTGATGTAGGATTGTAGGATTGATTTTTAGAGCCTATAGAGAAACTAGCAACTAGAAAATCGTAAAAATGCAATTCTAGAACTCTTAGAACATTTAATTTCCTGATTCTGTACAGCAACCCTATAAAGTAGTAAACATGATTTATAAATAGTTCAAAGGCTTAGGAATACCTCATAATTGGTTTAGATCTAATATATAGCACCTTAGGCGAAGACGGAACCAAGAAAGTGTCTAAAACGTAAGTTCTAGAACCCCGTAATCATGAAGAGGTAACTTTGCCCTTGGTGTAACGCCCCGATTTTCTGTCTGAGTGGAAAATGACCGAAATGCCCCTAGGGTCATTTTCGGCCCGGAATTCGAGGATGGCCGACCTGGCAGTCCTCGAAGGGCCAACTCAATGTTTGAAGGGGATTGAATGACCCTTGAGTGGTTCCGGAGACGAAAGTCTCATTTTCCGCAGTTTCGGGTCAAAATGACCAAAATACCCCTATAGCGTTTTACGCTGGTAAAGGTGCCGTTTGAGCTCGAAACTTTCCCCAGAGGTTTAAAACCATGTTTTTACATGTTTTAAAACATCTGTTTGAGTCCCGGTGGTTCCGGGCAGTTTTAGTGCAAAATTACGATTTTGCCCCTAGAATAGTGTTTTTGAGCTTAATGACGTAATTAAGCAAACCTAAGCAATATTAGATTCTAAACGAAGATTAATTAATTTCCCTAATTAATCTAGAGTCAAAATAAATTATTAAAATTAATTAGAACCTAAGATTGCTTAGATTAGATTTAAATCCCTTTTCTAAAACTCAAGATTTCACTCTTGGAATCTTGAATAGTGTTTTCTCTCTCCAATTCCTTAAATCAAGGAAGTGTGTCTAGAGTTGTTTAGACTCTAAATTGAGGATCTAACTCACTAATGGTGCAAGACCACTCCTCCTTAATTATGTCTAAACCACCCTAATCATCCATTTTTTCTTACCTAAACACTTTCTTACAAATTCCTAATCTTAAGCATAATCAAAGATACACCTAAACACAATTCTAAACCACAATTAAAATGCAAACTAATCCTCCCCCAAATCTGATGCACATGGCCGAAACTCTCACCCCCTTTGGCCACATGTTTAATTGTTTTCTCACTCAAAGAACTATGCTTGAGGCCATACCTTGAACCATACCTCACCATGCCTCAAGACCACATTATCTCACCTCATGGAACTCATGGATGCCCTCCAATTCTGCACACAATGGCCGAAACTCATCAGCCCATTCACACCCTCCATTTGCTTCATTTCTCTATAAATAGAATGCCTTGAGGAGCTTGCACCACTTTTAGATCATTTGCTAAGTTTAGGAACACTCAAAGCTTTTCTTTTTCTCTCAAAGCTCTTGTGTTCTTCAAGTTCTTGGAGTTCTTCATCTTCTTTATCTTCTTCTTCCATCTTCAAGTTCATCACACCAAGTAGGGATTTTCTTTCAAGTATTCCTTTCTTTAAAGTTCTTGTTCTAAGCTTTATGTTTATAGTTTCTCTTGATTCTTTTTAGAACTTCTTTTCTTCTCCTTTTTCTTTCTCATTTTCGGCCATGGGGCTTGAAGTTCACAGAAATGAGAGCTTGATGATGAGAGTTTCATGATGATGTTCATCACTTGAAACAAACTCTAGAGCTTGATCTTTGTTCTTGAGCAAAAATGTTTCTAGTTTTCCTTTCTTGAACTCTTGAGAACTTTAGTTTTGATGGTGTTTTAAAATGGTTCTAAGGACTCAATGATGAGGTCTCATGATGTTGGTGTTAATATACCATCAAGATTATGGACTCTAGAGTTTCAAAATGTTTTTTTGTTCCTTGAAATTTCGGCCATTTCCTTTTCTTTTACATGCGAAATGTTTTAATTTCTAAAAATGTTATGTTGAGTTCTAAGAACTCTAGACTTTACTTTATCTTGGTTTGATGAGTTTGGGTTGAGGTTTATGTTCCTCTAAAGTCTTATTAAGAGCTCTAGAAAGATAAAATGAACTTGCATAATTTATCTTATGCTTGCATTTATATTTACATTCTCGCTATGCACCTTTACTTTCAAGCTATCACCTAAGAACATAAAGATTAAAATGGAACTTGCATCATCACTTAATTTAATTCTCAAAGCCTTTCTATTTCGGCCTTAAAGTCGATTGTTGTTGGGCCTAGAGCACTAAAATAAAGAATTGAATGTGCATTATCACCTAATTAATCTCTCAAATGCCTATCTATTTCGGCCTTAAAGTCGATTGTTGTTGGGCCAAGAGCACTAAAATAAAGAATTGAACCTTGCATATTTACTTTCAAGCTTGCACGTTTAAGTTTATGCCTTGCATATTTAATTTAAGTCATCACTTTGTTTTGTAAGCAAGATTAAAAACGAAAGGCATGAGCACGTTTAGTTTATGTCGTAACTTAAGAACCTAGAGCTTAAAGACTTGCCCATTTCATTTCAAGTTAAAGTTTAATGTGAATGCATTCCTTGAATGCATGTTTTCGGCCAAGTAGTGATGATGGACTTGCAATGAATTTTCATCTAGCTACAAGGGCCGATAATCTATGTTCTAAGTTTTTCCTGAAGCTTTACAAATCTTTATAAGGTTATGTTATCATGAGTTATAATTTTATTCCCTCTTTGAAGACGAAATATATTATGGTCACTGACCTAAGGCTTCTCTTAGCCTCCTAATGAATTAAAATGATTTGCAAAGAGTTTTAGAGATTCTAAATTGATTCCAAGAGAAACTAGTTAACTTATGTACCTAGAGATGTCAATTTAGTTCTCTTATTGAAGTTAGATGTTTTCGGTACTGTAATGATGAGGTTGTGGCTGTATGATGATGTTTTGATGTGTTTGAATGTGTGAAAAATATCACATGATGATGTAGAAACGATTCTATGCATGATAGGTAAGAAACTAGCTAACTAGAAATACCGTAAAGCTAGAATTTAACATGTAACATCCTAATTTTTAACCCAATACTCTAGAACATATTTAGGTTAATCATTAGTCTGTTACTTCATAGTTCTCATTTTTACGTTGAAATACTTAGCGGAAAATACGGGTAATTTTTTTTTTGAAATAAAAAGTGAGAGCCGTGTGATGCGATAAGCGGTAAACCATGTAAAGTAAAACAATTATCTCACAACATCATAACATGAGGCACAACATGAACATCACTAAATATCATCTCATATTTATATAACTTGCCCACTTATAAGTGTGGGTCTTAATTTAGTACAAGGGAAATGCATAAAAGAAAATACAACACAAGCATAAACATAATCTACTCCCCTACCCGAGTGCATCTAATGGGATGACCTCTAAACAAAAGAAGGTTTATCCCTATCTAAGTGGTGTGTGCTCTAACCGGGTACTCCGTCGGATGATCGTCACCTCCTACTAGCGTCCATCTCGCGAACGAGGCAAATATCCGGGAAACTAGGCGAGCTCCTCGGACGTGAAGAGGCGGAACGGGGATCGAGTGTGACCCCCGCGATATGGTCGCATCTTCGGTCGTCGTGCAAGCCGTGGTTGAGTCACGGTATCCTCACTGCCCTCCCTCGATGGTGGGGGAGAGGGGGCAGAGCTCTCGCTATACAGATGGGTAGGCGGGTCCTCGGACGGATCGGTCTCCGAGAAGTAAGTCCGGCACGCATGTCGGGATAGTCTCGCATGGCTAGGGCGGCGGTGTGCGTGCGGAGCACTCTCTCGTCATGCGTTCGCGCGCGCTCAAAAACCCGCTCATCGTCGCCATAGGGTGCAGTCGGGGAGAAGCGATGGGTATGCACGGGATGAGCGAAGGGGCGTCCTACGAACATGAAAACCCGCACCGTGCACTGTCCCTCAAAATGGTATGACCCGTGAGTCAGGTCATAGTGTACCTCCCACGTCGGCGTGTCCACGAACACTACGAACGTCGCCATCTGAAGACGTGACGGAAAGAAAGAGATAGAGGGAGTGAGAATCTTGCTAAAGAATCTCAGTAGGGCCTCCTACTACCTAGGTGTCATCATCTACGTCCTCAGGAACCTTGGGTTTAATTATACAAATGAGTGAGTATGCATTATATCCATTTTTAAGTTCTAAACACAGTTTAGCCAAGGTCCATTCATTTTAGAATGATCTTAATGTCATGAATGCAACATAATAGAAGATGTATGCATGGCACTACCTAATGCACATACATAAAACATAACATCAAACATCATCATTCTTAGTGGCATAAAGTGGCAATAGAAACATTCATATGGGACAAACTTAGTGACATAATCATAATCATGAAACGTCTCTTCCTCATGGGCCACCCTAAAAGACAATCGAACTGGGGGTGCTCGGCCGAACCGGTGTCATCCAGAATGTGTCATACATCTAGGTTATGAGCTCATACCTTAACTAGTCATCACTAGTTCTTACTTACCACTTAACGATAAGCGTATCATAAATCATAAATCCCGACTATCTGAGTACGGGTTAGGGGGCAAAACTCTTAGGGGTGCTCGGCCGAACCGGTGTCACCTAAGAGTATAAAATGGTACCGATCTCACATGAGTTCTATGGAGGTGCTCGGCCGAACCGGTGTCATCCTAGAACCCATCTTAGTACCTTAATTTTCAAAATCTCTTTAAGTCCCCAAATTCGTTGGGAATTCGGCGGCACAAAGGCATTACGCCGAATTCCTTCCAAATTTGCTTTATGCCACATAAACATATATCCTCATGAATTCCTCATATGAATAACATCATCATCATTTACACACCATATGCATCATCATGGAACATTCAACCGTTTATCCTTACGGTAGCTTATGCTTTGACCCTTACGGGTCTTAATCATGAGATATGGTTCTCTAACATCCGTCGCTCATATTTTATGCACCTAAGGGCTCATATTTAAACATCATTCATAATCCTCATGTTCACACTTAAATCTGAATAGCATAGGGCAGAATTCCTAACTTGTGATTACGGGGTTCTAGAACTTACGATTTAGCCCCTTTCTCGGTTCCGTCTTCGCCTAAGGCGCTATGAATTAAATCTAAATCAATTATGAGGCATTCCTATGCTTAAGGACTAATTAATAATCACGTTTATCATGTTGTAAGGGTGCTGGACAGAATCCAGAAAAATAAATGTTCTAAGAGTTCTAAACTTGCACTTTTACGGTTTTCTAGTTACTAGTTTCCCTATAGGTGCTAGAATTCGATTCTAATCCAAATGTTACCAGGTTTTTCATGTCTAAACAATCCTAATCTGATTATGCTCCCATTAAAACAGTTTGGATTAGTTCCATAAACAAATGGGTCAAAACTATGTTAAATTCTAGCTTTACGGTATTTCTAGTTAGCTAGTTTCTTACCTATCATGCATAGGATCGCTTCTACATCATCACATGATATTTTCACACATTCCAACACATCAAAACATCATCATACAGCATCACACTCATCACATCAGAACCGGAAACATTTAACTTAAATGAGAGAGTTAAATTGACATTTCTAGGTACATAAGTTAACTAGTTTCTCTTGGAATCAATTTAGAATTTCTAAAAACTCTTTGCAAATCATTTTAATTCATCAAAAGGCTAAGAGAAGCCTTAGGTCAATGACCAAAATATATTTCATCTCCTAAAAGGGAGTAAAGTCATATCTCATGACAACATAACCTTGAAAAGGTTTGTAAAGCTTTAAGGAAAACTTAGAACATAGACCATTGGTCCTTGTAGCTAGATGAAAACTCATTGAAAGTCCATCATCACTACTTGGCCGAAAATATGCATTCAAGGAATGGTTTCACATTAAACTTTAACTTGGAATGAAATGGGCAAGTCTTTGAGCTCTAGGTTCTTAAGTCTCGACATAAACTAAACGTGCTCATGCTTTTCATTTTTAATCTTGCTTACAAAGTAAAGTGATGACTTAAATTTAAATATGCAAGGCATAAACTTAAACGTGCAAGCTTGAAAGTAAATATGTGAGGCATAAACTTAAACGTGCAAGCTTGAAGGTAAATATACATGGTTCAATTCTTTATTTTAGTGCTCTTGGCCCAACAACAATCGACTTTAAGGCCGAAATAGATAGGCATTCGAGAAATTAATTAGGTGGTAATGCAAGTTGAATTCTTTATTTTAATGCTCTAGGCCTAACAACAATCGACTTTAAGGCCGAAATAGAAAGGCTTCGAGAATTAAATTAAGTGATGATACAAGTTCCATTTTAATCTTTATGTTCTTAGGTGATGGCTAGAAAGTAAAGATGCATAGCAAGAATGTAAATATGAATGCAAGCATAAAATAAATTATGCAAGTTCATTTTATCTTTCTAGAGCTCTTAACAAGACTTTAAAGGAATTTAAACCATAACCCAAACTCATCCAAACAAGGTAAAGTCAAGCTTAGAGTTCTTAAAATTCAACATAACATTTTTAGGAAAACAAACCATGAAGCCTAGAAAATTTAAGGAAATGGCCGAAATCTTCAAGAAGAAAACGGAACATTTTAGAACTCTAGAGTTCATGATCTTGATGATATATTAACACCAACATCATGAGTCCTCATCATTGAGTTCATAGAGCCATTTTAAAACATCATCAAAGCTAAAGTTCTCAAGAGTTCAAGAAAGGAAAAACTAAAAACATTTCTGCTCAAGAACAAAGATCAAGCTCTAGAGTTTGTTTCAAGTGATGAACATCATCATGAAACTCTCATCATCAAGCTCTCATTCCTTCATTCCCAAAGGCCCATGGCCGAAACATAAAGAGGAAGAAGGAGAAGAAAAGAAGTTCTAAAAGGAACCAAGAGAAACTATGAACATCAAGCTTAAAACAAGAACTTTAAAGAAAAGAATACATGAAAGAAAATCCCTACTTGGTGTGATGAACTTGAAGATGGAAGAAGAAGATGAAGAAGATGAAGAACTTGAAGAACTTGAAGAACACAAGAACTTTGAGAGAAAAAGAAAAGCTTTGAGTGTTTCCTAAACTTAGCAAATGATCTAAAAGTGGTGCAAGCTCCTCAAGGCATTCTATTTATAGAGAAATGAAACAAATGGAGTGTGTGTGTGGGTTGAAGGTGTTCGGCCATGAGGGTGCAGAATGGAGGCATCCATGAGTTCCATGAGGTGAGATAATGTGTTCTTGAGGCATGGTGAGGTATGGCTTAAGATATGGTGAGGTATGGTTCAAGGTATGGCCTCAAGCATGGTTCTTTGAGTGAGAAAATAATTAAACATGTGGTCAATGGGGGAGGAGGTGGCCGAAATGCATCAGCCCATGGGGGAGGGTTCTTTGCATTTTAATTGTGGTTTAGAGTTGTGTTTAGGTGTATCTTTGATTATGCTTAAGATTAGGAATTTGTAAGAAAGTGTTTAGGTAAGGAAAATGGGTAATTAAGGTGGTCTAGACATAATTAAGGAGTGGTCTTGCACCATTAGTGAGTTAAATCCTCAATTTAGAGTCTAAACAACTTTAGACACATTTCCTTGATTTAAGGAATTGGAGAGAGAAAACACTATTCAAGATTCCAAAACTAGGAGTCTTGAGTTCTAAAAAGGGATTTAAGTTTAATCTAAGCAATTTTAGGTTCTAATTAACTTTAATAAATTATTTTGACTCTAGATTAATTAGGGAAATAAATTAATCTTCGTTTAGAGCCTAATATTGCTTAGGTTTGCTTAATTACGTCATTAAGCTCAAAAACACTATTCTAGGGGCAAAATCGTAATTTTGCACTAAAACTGCTCGGGGCCACCGGGACTTGAACAGAGACCTCTAGACATATGAAAACGTGTTTTTAAACCTCTAGGGAGAGTTCCGGGCTCAAACGGCACCTTTACCCGCGTAAAAACGCTATAGGGGTATTTTGGTCATTTTGACCAGCTCATGAAAACAAAATTTTTGCTTCCGGAAGCATTCAAAGGCCATTCAATCCCCTTCAAACATTGAGTTGACCCTTCGAGGACGACCGAGTTGGTTACCCTCGAACTCGGGTCAGGAATTGACCTCAGGGGCATTTTGGTCATTTCCCTCGGACAGAAAAATCAGGGTGTTACATAACATAGTTTAGACCCATTTGTTTTTGGAACTTATCCAAACTGTTTTAATGGGAACATAATCAGATTAGGATTTTTTAGACATGAAAAACTTGGTAACATTTGGATTAGAAATGAATTTTAGCACCTATAGAGAAACTAGTAACTAGAAAACCGTAAAACCGCAATTCTAGAACTCTTAGAACATTTAGTTTTCTGATTCTGTCCAGCACCCTTACAATGTAGTAAACATGGTTTATAATTAGTTCAAAGGCTTAGGAATACTTCATAATTGGTTTAGATTTAATTTATAGCGCTTTAGGCGAAAACGGAATCGGGAAAGGGTCTAAGACGTAGTTTCTAGAACCCTCGTAATCACAAGATGTAATTTCTGCCCTTAAAGTGTAAGGCTTTCCAGATTTGTTGACAGACATAAATATTAGTAAGAATTATTAGTTGTGAGCCTATAGGTGCATAAAAGGATAAAAACGGACGATAGCGTAATTAGTTTTCAAGATTTAGACCCGTCAGGGTCAAAGCATAAGACACCATAGGCTTAAGAGCATAATGAGCTTTAATGTTTCATGCAAGTGCATGTTTTATTATGAGAACAACTTGAGCATGTGATCTCTTATGAGAGTATATAGTGTTGATATGTTGATGCTCACGCCATGATGCGTTATGCAAAATTATGATATTATGATGCTTATGATGCACACGATGATTATGATGCCTTATGTTGGTATTGAATGGCTATGCATGCTCTATATGTTTGGTGGCATAAAGCAAGTTTGATGGAAATCCGGTGTATGCCGTTACGCTGCCGAATTTCCCATCAAACTTGAGTACTTGAGAAAAAGCTTGCAAAAACTCCTGGGTGACACCGGTTCGGCCGAGCACCCCCAGGATAGGTTCTGGGTGACACCGGTTCGGCCGAGCGCCCCCAGAACATATGTGACATAGTACTGAGACGCATTTCTCTCGCTACGGTGGGGAGGAAACAAATCCGTGAGGGTATTGACATTGAGCTTGCCAAAGCGGACAATTCGCTGTGTACTAGATACCAATAGAGCGTTTCAAAGAAGGAAATGATCCTAAGATAGGTAATCCAAGAAAGTTATGTATACCCTCTCTATTAGCCCATGTTAAATCTAGTGACGACTAGTTAGGATTGAGCTCATTCCTAGGCGATAGGTGAGACGTAGTTTGGTGACCAGATTATCGCCGGGCCGGTGAATCGGTTGGACTTTTGGTGGATATGTTAAGAGGGTGGTCTTTAAGAAAAAGAACTTAAGAGTTTTACTTATGAGAAAGATGTCACGTGAAAAGTACTATGCCTTTTTATGCCGTGAATATGACTTATGTTTCTTTATGATATGCCCAAGTATTACGACTTTCGTGTTAATGTGCATATGGTATTGTCCTGCATTCATCAAATATCTGTTGCATTCATGTTATTAAGACACATACTAAAAGACACCCACTTCGGATAAATAGATTTGAAAAGCCTAAAACCAATCCTTATGCATGTACACCTTTTTCATAATTAAAACCGAGGTGGCTGGGGACGACGACGATGACACTTGTGTTAGAGTCGGGAATCCCTACTGAGAATCTTGAATGAGATTTCTCATCCCTTCCTCTTCTTCCGTGTCGTCTCTAGACGAGGATTACAACGAGGTTTGTGACTTCTGCTAAGGCTCGTGCTTAAGGATCACACTAGAAGACGAGGTGGAGGGTCGCTGCGGGAGCATAGATAGCTTAGCTTTTGGGTTGACACTTGTCCAACCTCATAGGTGGATAAGGATGACTTCACATATATGGATGTGTTTTGATGTAAATGATGGTACAATGATGTTAGTAGTCTATGTATCTATGAAAATGTGATGATATTATGATTGTTGTGTATAATACTATGTTTCATGATTATCAATGGTGTGTTTACTTTTCTTGCACATTATGGTTATGACGAACAATAGGTTAGTGCACGGCTCACATTTTGCTTTCAAGTTTCAAAAAGAAAAATTTATTCGTATTTTCCGCTAAGTATTTTAATGAAAGGTTGTAAGGAATGAGACTAAAAGAGTAATAGACTAATGATTAACCTAAATATGTTCTAGAGTATTGGGTTAAAAATTAGGATGTTACACTTGGAGTATGATGCTGCCCAGATTTATTAATGAACATAAATGCTAGTAAGAATAATTAGTTGTGAACCCTTAGGTGCATAAGAGGTTGATAGAGAACAAGAGAATAATCATATCTCACGTCTAAGACCCGTAAGGGTCAAAGCATAAGACACCGTAGGTTCGCGAGCATAATGAGCTATAATGTTACATAAGAATATATGTTTAATTATGAGAATGACTTGATGTCTTATGGTGATGTTGAATGGCTATGCATGTTCTATATGTTTTGTGGCATAAAGCAAGTTTTAAGGAAATCCGATTAATGCGCCGTTCTGTGCCAATTTCCCACCAAACTTGAGGATTTGAAAAAAGTTTGCGAAAACTCCCAGGTGAACCGGTTTGGCCGAGCACCCCCGGGAAAGGTTCTGGGTGACACCAGTTCAGCCGAGCACCCCTAGAACAGATGTGACATAACGCTGAGACGCATTCCTCCCGCTACGGTGGGGAGGAAAAAAATCCGTGAGGGTATTGACATTGAGCTTACCAAAGCGGACAATTCGCTGTGTACTAGATACCAGTAGAGCGTTTCAAAGAAGGAAATGATCCTAAGATAGGTGATCCAAGAAAGTTATGTATACCCCCTCTATTAGTCCATATTAAATCTAGGATGACTAGTTAGGATTGAGCTCATTCCTAGGCAATAAGTGGGATGTAGTTGGGTGACCAGATTATCGCCGGGCCGGTGAGTCGGTTGGATTTTTGGTGGATATGTTAAGAGGGTGGTCTTTAAGAAAAGAACTTAAGAGTTTGACTTATGAGAAAGATGCCACATGAGAAGTACTATGCCTTTTATGCCATGTGTATGATTTATGTTTCTTTATGCTGAGCCCAAGAGCAATGATTTTCATGTTAATGTGCATATGGTATTGTCATGCATTCATCAAATATCTAATGCATTCATGCCATTAAGACTTATACTAAAAGACACCCACTTCGGATAGTAGATTTGGAAATCCTAAAACCAAACCTTATGCATGTACACCTTTTTCATAATTAAAACCGAGGTGGCTGGGGACGACGACGATGACACTCGTGTTAGGGTTGGGAATCCCTACTGAGAATCTTGAATGAGTTTCTTATCCCTCTCTTTTCTTCCGTGTCATCTCTAGATGAGGATTACAATGAGGTTCGTGACTTCTTCTGAGGCTCGTGCTTAAGGGCCACGCTAGCAAATGGAGTAGAGGGTTGCCACGGAAGCATAGATAGTTTAGCTTTTGGATTGATACTCATCCAACCTCATAGGTAGATAAGGATCACTTCATATATATAGGCATGTTTTGATGTAAATAATGGTACAATGATACTAGTAATTTATGTATTTATGAAGGGGTGATAATATTATGTTTGTTATGTATGATACTATATTTCATGATTATGAATAGTGTGTTTACTTTTCTTGCACGATGTGGTTATGACTAATGTTAGGTTAGTGCGTAGCTCGCGTTTTGTTTTCGAGTCTCGAAAAAGAAAAATTTATTTGTATCTTCCGCTAAGTATTTTAATAAAAGGTTTTAAAGAATGAGACTAAAAGAGTAATAGACTAATGGTTAACCTAAATACGTTCTAGGAGTATTAGGTTAAAAATTAGGATGTTACAACTTCAAGTAGATGTATGTTTAATTATGAGAATGACTTGAGCATGGCATATGCATTAATTGAGCCCAGTCCTTGATTCTGGCAAACTGGTTAGGAGCATGCTATCTTTTAAGAATGTTAAAGTAATGATGTGATGACGTATATACTATGATGAGTTTGACTATATGACTTGATGTCTCATGGTGGTGATTGAATGGCTATGCATGCTCTATATGTTGATGTCTCATGGTGGTGATTGAATGGCTATGCATGCTCTATATGTTTCGTGGCATAAAGTGAGTTTGAAGGAAATTCGGTGTACGCCATTATACTGCCAAATTTTCCATCAAACTTGAGGATTTGAGAAAAGTTTTCGAAAACTCCTAGGTGACACTGGTTCGGCCGAGCACCCCCAGGAAAGGTTTTGGGTGACACTGGTTCGGCCGAGCACCCCCAAAACAGATGTGACATAACACTGAGATGCATTCCTCCCGCTACGGTGGGGGGAAACAAATCCGTGAGGGTATTGACATTGAGCTTGCCTTAGCGGACAATTCGCTGTGTACTAGATACCAGTAGAGCATTTTAAAGAAGAAAATGATCCTAAGATAGGTGATCCAAGAAAGTTATGTATACCCCTCTATTACCCCATATTAAATCTAGTAATGACTAGTTAGGATGGAGCTCATTCCTAGGCGATAGGTGAGATGTAGTTTGGTGATCAGATTATCGCCGGGGCCGGTGAGTCGGTTGGACTTTTGGTGGATATGTTAAGAGGGTGGTCTTTAAGAAAAGAACTTAAGAGTTTGACTTATGAAAAAGATGTCACATGAAAAGTACTATGCCTTTTATGCCACGTATATTATGATTTATGCTTCTTTATGTTGGGCCCAAGAGCTATGATTTTCATGTTAATGTGCATATGGTATTGTCATGCATTCATCAAATATCTGTTGCATTCATGTCATTAAGACACATACTAAAAGACACCCACTTCAGATAAATAGTTTTGAAAAGTCTAAAACCAATCCTTATGCATGTACACTTTTTGCATAATTAAAATCGAGGTGGCTGGGGACGACGACGACGACACTGGTGTTAGAGTTGAGAATCCCTACTGAGAATCTTGAATGAGTTTCTCATCCCTCTCTTTTCTTTCGTGTCGTTTCTAGACGAGGATTACAATGAGGTTCATGTCTTCTTCTAAGGCTCGTGCTTAAGGGTCACACCAGCAAATGAAGTAGAGGGTTGTTGCGGAAGCATAGATAGTTTAGCTTTTGGGATTGATACTTATCCATCTTCGCAGGCAGATAAGTAATGCTCCATATATATGTGCATGTTTTGATGTAAATGAAGTTACAATGATGCTAGTAAATTATGTATCTATGAAGATGTAATGATATTATGTTGTCATGTAATAATACTATATTTCATGATTATGTATGGTATGATTGCTTTCTCTTGTACATTATGGTTATGACAAACGTTAGGATAGCGCGTGGCTCGCATTTTGTTTTCAAGTTCCAGAAAGAAAAAAATTATTCATATTTTCCACCAAGTATTTTAAAGAAAGGTCTCAAAGAATGGGACTAAAAGAGTAATAGATTAATGTTTAACCTAAATATGTTTTATGAGTATTGGGTTAAAAGTTAGGATGATCCAGCATCCATTTCCTTGATATCTCACTCATTCATTGTATATATCTTCAACATACATGTATACATTTTTTCGCAAAAAAAAAAAAATTCTTTGTAAACATGTCATGCATTATGCATCCAGTATAAATAAAAAAGGTCTCATTTTACATACATTCTATCTCATGCATACATGGCATGCATTCCTTTCTCACATTACTCATGCACAACATGCATAGGTCTCCCTTACCACTCATCCATACATACATTCTCATCACATTGACATCAACCAAAAGAAAAAAAAGACAGAAATAATTTGACATTCATTTTCATGCATTCATAGTAAAAATAGCGTGCATTCATGCATAGCATGCATTGTGTAACACCCTAATATTTGACTAAATACTACTAGTACGTACTTAGGCCAAATATTAGTCATTACTTACTGTCATGGTTCTTTTTACTTGGAAAAATAGCTTAACGAAAATACGAGCCAATTTTTTTTTTCAAAACATTACTTAAAATAGAAGCCGCGCGTATCTTACCGGGTTGGTATCATAAAGTGCAAAAATATAAACATAGAAGTGGCTCCGAATCATAACATCATCACAACTGAAATACTTCATATATAATATGCCTACCCTACGGGGCAGGACTCTTCAAGTACATAATAAACAGGAATACAACGGAAATACAGAATACATGGAAATGAACTAGAAAGAAACATCCCTACCCACGTGCAACCTAAGGTGGATAACCTCAACACAAAAGAGGTTTCATCCATACTACGTGTTGTGCGTGCACTAAGGGCTACCCCCCAATCTCTACAGCAGAATCACGGGTACGGGGGAACGTAGCCAATCCACGGGCGGAGCTCTGCAGGCATGCCCTGTGACTGAACATGTCATCCACGCTGGGGTCGTGGTCCGGGCACTGAAGCCCTCCGACGCTGAGTGACTGTCTCTTTGCTGCCCATCGGTCGCCGAGGCGGAGTGGGGGCAGAGTCCTCATGGTCCATGGGGGAGTCCTCTACAGGGTCCTCTTCCGAGTGCTGCGATAGTGGCACGTACTCCGGTACGTCAGCTGAACCGGCAGAGTGGGTCCGTAGGTTCCTCTCATGTCATGCCGGTGCACGCTCAAAAATCGTGGGGTCACTATAAGGGGAGGTCGGGGAGAAGCGATAACTATATACGGGGTATGCAAACGGCCGTCCCAAAAACATGAAGATGCGCACAGTACATCGGCCCTCAAAATGGAATGACCCATGCTCCGGGTCATGGTGGACTTCCCACCGGGGTGTGTCAACGAACAGCACGAACGTCGCCATCTCGCTCTGAAGACGTAATGGAAAGAAAGAGATAGAGGGAGTGAGATTCTTACTAAAGAAACTCAGCAGGGTTCTCCTCTTATCCTAGGTGTCATCATTTACGTATCCAGGTATCTCAGGTTTATTTATAAAACCGTAGACATATATTGGTTCAATTATGAGTTTTTCTAAAGTCTCAATTTCCGAGATCCGTTCCTTTTAACATAACACTTGTATTTACATAAATCATGGGAAATAAATTATGGGACTTCAATCATTTAATTTGAACGGAAATCATATAACTTGGATCGTAGAACATAAATCATACAACTTGGATTATAGAGCATAAATCATATAACTTGGTACTTGGCACATGGTGACTTATCTTAGTTACTTAGGTGACATTAAAACTTTTACTTAAACTGGGGCCGCCCTCATATTTCTCCCTTTTGAGAAATCTCTAGGCTATGAGCTCATACCACACTAGTCGTCACTAGTATCTAGACTTTTATCCCTTGGGATAAGTCAACTTCCCGACTTTAAGTACGGGTTTAGGGGGCTAGAATCACATTGTCCCCACCCTTAGTTTGGTGGTTTCAAAGGATTACATTCTCATATTTTAAGTCACCCTAAGTTCGGCATAACACATAATTAATGCATAACACATAATTACCACTTCGGCATCTCTAAGGTCCTTTTAAAGAAGCAATAACATGAGATTATAAACCATCGCGTAAGGGTAATAGTTCACATGGCACCACATACGTCATGAGCTAACACATCAATTCATCATTAAATGGGAGGCACATAATCATCCCTTAAGGTAGAAATCCGTAAATCCGGTAAACTCAAACTTCCAAATTATTTTCTTATAACTCTAAGGGATTGATTAACCTCATTACCGTGATTTATTAAGTCCTAAAACCCAATTAATCATGGCTGGACAGCATTGGCAGTAAGCTTGTATTAGATGAATTATGGTGTTCTAGAAGATGCGTTTAAACCCTTTCTCATATCCGACTTTTTCTATGATGCAACAATTAATACCTAAGCCACTTTTAGGGGTGCTCGGCCGAACCGGTGTCACCTAAGAGTATAAATGGGTACCGATGTCACATGAGTTCTATGGAGGTGCTCGGCCGAACCGGTGTCATCCTAGAACCCATCTTAGTACCTTAATTTTCAAAATCTCTTTAAGTCCCCAAATTAAATCTGAATTCGGCACAAAGGCATTACGCCGAATTCCTTCCAAAATTGCTTTATGCTACATAAACATATATCCTCATGAATTCCTCATATGAATAACATCATCATCATTTACACACCATATGCATCATCATGGAACATTCAACCGTTTATCCTTACGGTAGCTTATGCTTTGACCCTTACGGGTCTTAATCATGAGATACGGTTCTCTAACATCCGTCGCTCATATTTTATGCACCTAAGGGCTCTTAATTAAACATCATTCATAATCCTCATGTTCACACTTAAATCTGAATAGCATAGGGCAGAATTCCTAACTTGTGATTGCGGGGTTCTAGAACTTACGTCTTAGACCCTTTCTTGGTTTCGTCTTCGCCTAAGGCGCTATAAATTAAATCTAAATCAATTATGAGGCATTCCTATGCTTAAAGACTGATTATTAGTCACGTTTATCATGTTGTAAGGGTGCTGGACAGATTCCAGAAAAATAAATGTTCTAAGAGTTCTAAACTTGCACTTTTACGGTTTTCTAGTTACTAGTTTCCCTATAGGTGCTAGAATTCGATTCTAATCCAAATGTTACCAAGTTTTTCGTGTCTAAACAATCCTAATCTGATTATGCTCCCATTAAAACAGTTTGGATAAGTTCCATAAACAAATGGGTCAAAACTATGTTAAATTCTAGCTTTATGGTATTTCTAGTTAGCTAGTTTCTTACCTATGCATAGAATCATTCCTACATCATCATATGATATTTTCACACATTCTAACACATCAAAACATCATCATATAGTATCACACTCATCATATTAGAACCGAAAACATTTAGCTTCAGTAAAGGATTTAAATTGACATTTCTAGGTACATAAGTTAACTAGTTTCTCTTGGAATCAATTTAGAATTTCTAAAACTCTTTGCAAATCATTTTAATTCATCAAGAGGCTAAGAGAAGCCTTAGGTCAATGACCAAGATATATTTCATCTCCTAAAAGGGAATAAAGTCATATCTCATGATAACATAACCTTGAAAAGATTTGTAAAGGTTTAAGAAAAACATAGAACATAGACTATTGGTCCTTGTAGTTAGATGAAATCTCATTGCAAGTCCATCATCACTACTTGGCCGAAAACATGCATTCAAAGAATGCATTCACATTAAACTTTAACTTGAAATGAAATGGGCAAGTCTTTGAGCTCTAGGTTGTTAAGTTATGACATAAACTAAACGTGCTCATGCCTTTTATTTTTAATCTTGCTTATAAAACAAAGCGATGACTTAAATTAAATATGCAAGGCATAAACTTAAACGTGCAAGCTTGAAAGTAAATATGCGAGGCATAAACTTAAACGTGCAAGCTTGAAAGTAAATATGCAAGGTTCAATTCTTTATTTTAGTGCTCTTGGCCCAACAACAATCGACTTTAAGGCCGAAATAGATAGGCATTTGAGAGATTAATTAGGTGATAATGCACGTTCAATTCTTTATTTTAGTGCTCTAGGCCCAACAACAATCGACTTTAAGGCCGAAATAGAAAGGCTTTGAGAATTAAATTAAGTGATGATGCAAGTTCCATTTTAATCTTTATGTTCTTAGGTGATAGCTTGAAAGTAAAGGTGCATAGCGAGAATGTAAATATAAATGCAAGCATAAGATGAATTATGCAAGTTCATTTTATCTTTCTAGAGCTCTTAATAAGACTTTAGAGGAACTTAAACCTCAACCCAAACTCATCAAACCAAGATAAAGTAAAGTCTAGAGTTCTTAGAACTCAACATAACATTTTTAGAAATCAAAACATTTCGCATGTAAAAGAAAAGGAAATGGCCGAACTGTATGATGATGTTATGATATGTTAGAATGTGTGAAAATATCATACGATGATGTAGAAATGATTCTATGCATAATAGGTGAGAGACTAGCTAACTAGAAATACCGTAAAGCTAGAATTTAACATAGTTTTGACCCATTTGTTTATGGAACTTATCCAAACTGTTTTAATGGGAGCATAATCAGATTAGGATTGTTTAGACATGAAAAACTTGGTAACATTTGGATTAGAATCGAATTCTAGCACCTATAGGGAAACTAGTAACTAGAAAACCATAAAAGTGCAAGTTTAGAACTCTTAGAACATTTATTTTTCTGGATTCTGTCCAGCACCCTTACAACATGATAAACATGATTAATAATTAGTCCTTAAGCATAGGAATGCCTCATAAATGATTTAGATTTAATTCATAGCGCCTTAGGCGAAGACGGAACCAAGAAAGGGTCTAAAACGTAAGTTCTAGGACCCCGTAATCACAAGTTAGGAAGTCTGCC
This sequence comes from Dalbergia cochinchinensis, assembly GCA_031216125.1. Classification (NCBI taxonomy): domain Eukaryota; kingdom Viridiplantae; phylum Streptophyta; class Magnoliopsida; order Fabales; family Fabaceae; genus Dalbergia; species Dalbergia cochinchinensis. The sequence continues at coordinate 32,563,147 of CM062371.1, forward strand.
CTATGCTATTCAGATTTAAGTGTGAACATGAGGATGATGAATGATGTTTAATTATGAGCCCTTAGGTGCATAAAATATGAGTGACGGATGCTAGAGAACCATATCTCATGATTAAGGCCCGTAAGGGTCAAAGCATAAGCTACCGTAAGGATAAACGGTTGAATGTTCCATGATGATGCATGTGGTATGTAAATGATGATGATGTTATTCATATGAGGAATTCATGAGGATATATGTTTATGTGGCATAAAGTAAATTTGGAAGGAATTCGGCGTAATGCCATTGTGCGCTAATTCACTTAATTTGGGGACTTAAAGAGATTTTTGAAAATTAAGGTACTAAGATGGGTTCTAGGATGACACTGGTTCAGCCGAGCACCTCCATAGAACTCATGTGACATCGGTACCTGTAACGCCCCAATTTTTACTGTAATTTTTACTGTCATTAGAAATTACTCAATTACTGAATTACCGTAGGTAATTATTACATAAGATTTGAGGCCGAACAATCCTCAATAAAGGAATATAACATTAGAAGAGAGGTTAGGAACGATTCATGCGAGAGTCGCAAATCCCGAATTTCTGTACGTATAAAATGACCAAAATGTCCCTGAAGTTATTTTACTCAGAAAATGAGGATTGTGGGCCCCACATATTCTCAAGGGGATGTTTTGAGAATAATAAGGGATTGTTTGTGTTATGTGTGTTAATAGAGCAGAAGAATCTCAATTTTGAGTTCCGACGCACGAAAAGACCAAAACGCCTCAAGGTGTTTTAACTGCGATGTGCGTGCCGACCGACCCCGAACCTCACTAAAATGTTTTAAAATGTGTTTTTAAGCCATGATTCACCATTGGTTAAGCTCGGGTGGCCTTGGGCGCTTTTTAAGTGAAAGTACGATTTTGCCCTGCTTTTGGGCGCTTTTGAATTTCGGGATTTTCGATTCATATACTCAAACCTAAGCAATATTAGGCTCAAATTAAAGCTTATTAAATTCTAAATATTAATCTAGATTCAAAATTATGTATTTAGATTGATTAGAACCCAAAATTGCTCAAAAACACCCAAATTGCTTACTAATTCACTTAAGCCCTTAACCGTAAATTCTCTAAATTACATGAATACCTTGCCTACACCTAAATAATGCATGGAACACACAAATTTCACTTCTTTGGGCTGTAATGCACGAAATTATTGATGCCATTATGCAGCTGAATTATTTCCAAAAGTTGCACTAAAACAAAATGCCAAAATGTCACCATAAGAGACATAATTCCTTAATTTCATACAACTTTGTCTAAAATGATTTTTCCTCCATTATTACTCCTGAAAAATTCTGACAACTACCTCCTCATTTTGGCCAATTAGAAGCCTCAAAATCTTCTATAAATAGGCTTGCTTGAGTGGTCTTGGAATGCTTGGTTCATAACTAGTTTTTAGGAGCACCAAAAACTTTCTTTCTTCCTCCTCTTTGGCTGAATTCTTTCTTTAATTTTTCAAAGAGATTTTGTGTCATTTCACTTCAAGAAATCAAGTTCTCTTCCTCTTCTTCAACTCAGATTAGGTAGGGAGTAGTTTCTAAATTTATTTCTATGCTTTGAGGAGTTGTGTTTTTAGCTCAAAATGATGAAATTATGAACTTGCCTTAGCTTTTCATTTTGGTTTTCCTCTTCAATTTTTCTTTAACCAATTCAACCATATGGCCTAGGTGGAACTAAGATGATGGCTTGATGATGAGGACCTTGAGGGTGGGTTGTAAATCCATCACAAGTTAGGCCTTTAAAGCTTGAAAATTCCACTTGATGCAAAACCTTAAAGAATAATGCTTTATGATGCTAAAACAAAGATTTTTAGTTTAGAACTTGAAAGATGTATTTTTTTTTCCTTTTATGTTTTATTTCTTGTTAAGATATGTATTGGGTTGAATTTATAATTCTTTTAAAGTCTTGAAGGAGCTCTAGTAAAGAAACAAAATGAATTTGCATCCATGATTAAGTTTATGCTTTGCATAACCATGTTTACCTTCTATGTCATCACTAAATTTTCAAGAATGAATAAATGAACTTGCATTTCTCATGTTTAAATTCCAAGCTTGTATTTCATGTTTATGTTTCAAGTCATCACTTAATCTTTCAAGATAATTAAGAGGTTGCATCTCATATTTAATTTATGCTCTCACTATATTTTATAATGGCTAAAAGAATCAACGCATGACATGTTTATTTTATGCCATCACCTAAAGATCCTAGAGCTTAAAGACTTGCCCATGTATCACAAGCAAAGAAATATGATTATTGGAGTTAAAGAATTTATTCTTTAAAAAGTCTTGAGATTGGAGCTTAAAAAGATGTAATAATAATTCTCTTCTCCTCTACTGGTCCTGTGCGGACTACCGCCGCTCCGGTTTCTTAATATTCTCTTCTCCCTCTACTGGTCCTGTTCGGACTATCGCTGCTCCGGTTTCTTAATATTCTCTTCTCCTCATCGGTCCTGTGCGGATTACCGCCGCTCCAGCTTTCTTGTATCATGTTTATATTTCAAGTTCTTGCATCATGTTTAATTTTCAAGTCATCACCTTAAATCTTAAAGATAAAGAAATGGAATTGCATATCATGTTTATAATTCCAAGCTATCACCTTATAAAGATAAGATTAAAATAAGGTTGCATAGCATGTTTATAATTCTAAGATGTCACCTAAATCTCTAAAGCTCAAGACTTACTCCTTTTATCTTAAGTGAGAATTTTAATTGTGAAGATCCTCCCAAATTTGACAAAAGAACTAGTTTCTAAATGAGTTTTAAGGCTTTGCAAGGATTTTACCGGGAACTAGTATTTTATATGCACTTAAAATATGATTCTATGGAATTGCATGAGGTTCATGATTCGCCATCGATCCGAGTTTAGTATCAATGTGTGATAATGATTTGATATGATTGAAGTTGTGATAATTATGGTTTATTGTTAAGAGAATGATTCATAATTGGTTTAGTAACTAATTAGTTCTATAATTGATAATTCTATGTAAGGATTGGATGCTTATTAAGTACTTGATATCATTGAATGATTTCACGACTTGCATGTTATAGTTGCTGTTGCAAATAATAAGAATGCTTATACATGAAATGTTCTTATGTAAAATTCACCTTTGTTGCTAGAAGAAAGTGTATCATTGTAAAAGTGTAATTTGGAAAGGTTCTGGCTAAGGAAAGACTTGGTATTTAAGCGTGTCCATTGTGACCCACCTCTCTTCCTGGGAATCTCCCATATGCATGATTACAGCTTGATATATATTATTCTAGCTTAAGACTATAAATGAGAAAATGTTATGATGTTTATGAATTGTATTATGATATAACATGCAAAGATTTAATGGTGACTTAAACTTATAAGAAAATGATCCTTTGGAACCATCAGACTATAGGTGGTGAAAAGGTGATTTTAGCCCCCTAACCCGTTCTCTCAAAACGGTAGAGTCGGGACTTTAGCTTATCAAAAGGGATAAGTATATGCTAGTGACGACTAGTAAAGTATGAGCTCATAACCTAAATTACTCCCAAAAGGGTGGAGTATAGGGTGGCCCAAGGAAAATAATGATGATGATAAGATTTTAAGTCACCTAAGGCACTAAAGAAATGAAATATGTGCACTGTGGTCCATGTGTAGCTAATATTATATGACGTTCTTTTATGCATGTTATTTTGATAATGATGATGAGGAATATGATGTAATGATAAAGGAAAAGTTCATTGTAAATATGACATGTTAAGAATAAGATGCATTATAAGACGATGATTAAAAATTGACGAACCTCGGTTAAGTATTTGTCCTAACTTAAAATGAATCTTTGCATGCTCACTATTTTAGAATAATCCCGAGGTTCCCGGGACTTTGATGATGACACTGTAGAAGGAGGTACTCATCGAGAATTCTTTAGCAAGATTCTCACTCCCTTTTCTTTATTCCGTCATTGTCTCCAGATTCAAATGGCGACATTCGTCCTGTTCGTTGATACCTCTACTTGGGAATTCCACTATGATCCGGTGCATCGCTCGTATCATTTTGAAGGGAGGTGCGCAGTTCGTGTTTTTATTTACATAGGTCGCCCATTTGCACATCCTGTCCCTAGTTATCGATTTTCTCCTACTTCTCCCTATGGCGATGAAATGGTTTTCGAACATGCACGTCCACTTGATGAAAGGATGTTACGTTCTTATCCCGCTTCATCTGCTGTCCATGGATTTCAGAGTATGTTCTCGAGACGAGATATTCTCAAACCGATCCTTCAGAGGACACTCCTACTCATGTATATTCTCGAGAGCTCGCTCCTACTCCCACACGTGTAAGAGAGGGTAGTGAGGAAACAGTTGTTCAGCCGAGGTTAGCGAGAAGGCCGCCCATGCGACTCCAGCCTGGTGCATCTCGTGTGTTCTCTCCCGAGGGAGCTCATCGATGGATCGGATTTATTCCCCCATTTTCGTGACAAGGGCCATAGAAGGTTCTTAGTAGACTTATGTGTGATCATGCACCCTAGTTTTAGGATAACCTTCCCGCTTATGGAGTTATCTAGTTTAGGGGCATGAATTTCCTTAAGTATATTTTCTTTTATGGCTTTGCATAAGATAATGATGTATGAACATAACCCACCCTTTGAGTGAGGTTATTGTATGTAAATATATGCTATAATGTGCTTATGGATGTTATATGATGGAGCCTAAGTGATATGATGTGATATATTTCTTAAACGTCTTATTATACTCCACTTACTCGGTCACGTTGTACTCGCTCACGCTTTCAATTATGTGTTTAAAAAAAAAAAGGCTCGTAATTTCACTAAGTATTTTCAAATTATGAAGAAAGAACCAAAGCAAGGAGTAAAGTCTAGTCATTAATCAGATTCAACCTAGGTGTATCCGGTTAATTACTAGGTGTTACATTTGGTATCGTGAGCGATTCGATTCTCATGGAGCCCGAGGATTGGACTAGCTATGCTTCTAAAGCATAACACGTTAGTGACGTCATGTGTAGATGTTTATCATTAGGATGAGCTTGGGGAGTAGAAATACATGACTATCAGATGTTGAAAGTGCCATGGTAACTTGCTCACTTTGCATGGAATATTGGGCCCGATCACCTCGGTGTTCTTTGTTTTGTGTGTATAGGGACCAATGGCACGTCGACAACGGACTCAGGAGCGCAAAGACAAAATAATCACGACAACGAGACACCAAGCACTCCGCGACGTAGCAAGGGCCATGAGAATGATGATGGAACGAATGGATCAGGATCGTGAAGCCAATATGAATCAAGGACATGAGATTCCCGAACATGCCTGCTTTGGGAGTTTGGTAAGACAAACCCACCGGTTTTCAAGGGGAGACTCAATCCAAATATTGCAGATGAATGGATTCGGAATATTGAGAAGGTCTTTGCTGTAGTCCCATGCTCAGAGGAGCAAAACGTCACCTTCGCTACTCATATGCTTGAGGTGATGCCGGTTTCGGTGGGCAGGTGTTCCAAGACTCCTGGAGACGACCGATGTGGACATTGATTGGGAACTATTCAAGGTCCATTTTTACGAAAAGTACTTTCCAGAGTCAGTTAGAAATGCCAAGGACATTGAATTCATGCAACTTGTCCAGGGGAATATGAATGTGGCCCAAGACAATCGCCAGATTTGAAGAACTCATTAAGTTCTCAAGAATGTACCAAGGAAATCTCGATGAGTACTGGAAATGCATTAAATACGAGTCGTGGTTGAAGGCGAACTTAATGTGGCAGCTTGCACATTTGGAGATTAGGATTTCTCTACCCTAGTTAACAAATGTCGGATTATTGAAGAAGGTCGAGAAAACTAAACACCCCAAAGTCGATAATATTACCAAAAAGTTGACACCTCAAGGTCGATTCAAGAGGCGAAATCGACCTCCATTTCTCAATCAAGACCACAAGGGACACAAAGAAATTTTCAACAAGGAAGGCCAAACAACAACAATCGCTATAATAACAACCGCTACAACAATAACCCCAAAGTAATAATCACAACAACAACAATAACAACAATAAAGGAAAGCACCACAAAGAGGTCCAAAGAAGATTCTCCACGGCCGCGCCATCCATGGAATGTCCCAAGCGCGGCAAGAATCATGGGAGCATGCCATGTCGAGCCGAACAAACGTGGTGCTATCGGTGTGGAAAACCAGGTCATTACTCCCGAGAATGCACTGAAAGGAACCCGCCAACCCCAATCCCAAGCCACAATACCAGGGAAGGGTATTTATCTTGTTAATCGAAGAAACAACGAAGTCACGAAATCTCGTGGAAGGTAAGGGTAATATGCATGGTAAAGACTTAATTGTACTATATGATTCTGGCGCTTCATTCTTTTTATCTCCCATTCATGTGTTAAAAGCCTTAATTTACCTATGACTGAGCTTCCTTTTGACCTTATTGTTTCTACCTGGAAAACCAGTTAGGACTTGTAAATGTTGTTTAGATTGTAGTTTTATTATAGATAATAGATCCTTTGTTTTAGATCTTATTTGCTTACCCATGCGAGGTTTAGATGTGATTCTTGGCATGGATTGGCTTGAGGCCAACTGCATCGTTAAATCATATGAGAAAACCATCACTTTTCTTCCTATTCCTATTGAACCTAAGAAACCCATAAGTCTTTACATAACTGCTGTGGAAATGGACTGTGGTAAGGGTGAGAGTAAAGGTTACATTTTCTTAGCCGCTAGTGATGTAGACTTTGAGCAAAGTATCGATGAGATACCAATAGTAAGAAATTATCCCAAGTATTTCCAGATGAGATACCAGAGTTTCCCAAGAGAGAGATAGAATTTTCCATAGAGTTGCTTGGTGCGGGACCTATATCCATAGCCCCATACAAGGATGTCCCCATTAGAATTGACCGAGTTAAAAACTCAATTGGAAGATTTATTGGAGAAAAAGTTTGTTAGGCCTAGTGCATCACCTTGGGGAGCCCCTGTAAAGAAAAAGGATGGGAGTATGAGGATGTGTGTAGATTATAGGCGCTTGAATAAAGTAACGGTGAAAAACAAGTATCCTCTCGCTTAGGATCGATGATTTGATGGACCAACCGAAAGGTGAGTGTTTTCTAAGATAGATTTGAGGTCAGGCTACCATCAAATTAGAGTGAGAGATGAAGACATACCTAAAACGGCTTTCGTGACTGACACGCCATTTTGAGTTTGCAAGAATGTCCTTTGGGTTAACTAATGCTCCAGCTATTTTTATGGATTACATGAATAGGATCTTTCGACCCTATTTAGATCAGTTTGTAGTTGTCTTTATAGATGACATTCTCATATATTCTAAGACCCATGAAGAGCATGAATGCCACCTAACCATAGTACTAGAGATCTTGAAGGAAAAGAAACTATATGCCAAGATTTCCAAGTGTGAGTTTTGGTTGGATAAGGATCAATTTTTAGCGCATGAAGTATCTAAGAAAGGAATTGTCAGAGATCCTAGTAAGGTAGAAGTGTAGTAAATCGGGAAAGACCAACCACTATGAATCAAGTAAGGAGCTTTTTGGGTTTAGCCGGTTATTACCGTCGATTTATCAAGGGATTTTCCCAGATTTCCTACCTTTGACCAAGCCGACTAGGAAGAACACCCTTTTTCATGGACCCTGAGTGTGAAAAGAGCTTTCAAGAGTTAAAACACAAGCTAACCTCGACCCTGCTTTAGTGTTACCCGACCCAATGTGCCTTTCGAGGTGTATTGTGATGCTTCAAAAAAGGGTTTAGGTTGTGTATTGATGCAGATAGGCAAGTGGTGGCCTATGCATCAAGACAACTCAAGCCACATGAGGCAAACTACCCTACCCATGACCTTGAGTTAGCCGTCGTGTTTGCTCTAAAGATTTGGAGACACCATTTATATGGAGTTAAGTTTGAGGTGTTTTCCGATCACAAGAGTTTGAAATATCTCTTTGATCAAAAAGAGCTAAACATGAGGCAAAGGCGATGGATGGAGTTCTTGAAAGATTATGATTTTGGATTGAACTACCATCCCGGTAAAGCTAATGTAGTAGCCGATGCTTTGAGTAGGAAGTCCTTACAAGTGTCCCGCTTGATGGTGAAGGAGGTTGAATTGATTGAGCAATTTAGGGACTTAAACCTAGGAATGACTTTGACCACTAAGGGCATCGAGCTTGTCATCTTAGAGTGACAAGTGAGTTCAAAGAAAGGATTGTTCAAGCTCAAGGGGACGATCTTTGAGTTTCAAGAGACTTTAGGGGTGAAGGCAGGAAAGTTGATAGGTTTTACCCAAGGAATGGACGATTTGTGGAGGTTTAAAGGTCGAATATGTGTACCGCTAGTGGTGGCCTCCAAAGGATATTTTGGAGGAAGCCCATAAGAGCTATTTTACCCTTCATCCTGGTGCCACCAAGATGTATCAAGATTTGAAGAAGATGTTACGGTGGCCTGGAATGAAGAAAGATGTGTGCACATGGGTGAGTAAGTGCTTGGTGTGTCAAAAGGTGAAGATTGAACACCAAAAACCCTGCGAATCTTTGCAACCTCCTGTCGATCCTCGAGTGGAAGTGGGATAGTATCTCCATGGATTTTGTGACTGGATTACCAAGGACCCAAATGAATCATGATACCATATGGGTAATCGTGGATCGATTGACAAAGTCAGCCCACTTTTTACCTATTAAGGTGACTTATTCCTTGGATAGGTTAGCACAATTATATATTCGTGAGATAGTGAGGTTACATGGGGTGCCGTCGACGATAATCTCGATCGAGATCCGCGATTTACGTCGCGATTTTGGGGAGCCTTTCAAAAGGCATTTGGTTCAAAGTCGTGTCTAAGCACGACCTATCACCCCCAAACAGACGGTCAATCTGAAAGAACTATCCAAACCTTGGAGGATATGTTAAGGGCATGTGTTTTAGATCAAAGGGGAAGTTGGGATAAGTACCTGCGACTTATTGAATTTGCATATAACAACAGTTATCATGGAAGTATCGAGATGGCATCGTATGAGGCCCTCTATGGACGGAAATGTCAATCTCCCTTATGTTGGTATGAACCCTGAGAGCAAAGTTTACTTGGACCTCGATATTGTGAGGGAAACAACGGAACAAATCAAAAAGATTAGGGATAAGATTCTATCGCCAAAGTCGATAAAAACTATGCGGACAAGCGGCTAAAACCGCTAGATTTTCAAGAAGGGGACCACGTGTTCCTAAGGATCACCCCACCATGCATAGGCCGAGCAATAAAAGTAAAGAAATTGAGCCCTGCATTTCTTGGTCCGCTTGAAATCCTTACCAAAGTAGGACTCAGAGCTCACCGAGATAGCCCTACCCCAGTCTATCCAACCTTCATGATGTTTTCCATGTCTCTCGCTTAAGAAAGTATCAATCGACCCGAGTCATGTACTAGAGCCGTAACATGTACAATTAAGAGATAACTCGACATTTAACTTACTACCCACGAGAATCGCCGATCGAGGAGTTAAGCGGTTAAGGAACAAGGTCACTCGGTCAAAGTAGCATGGGGACAGTGGTGAAACCAAGAACTTACATGGGAGCCGAATCAAACATGAAAGCACAATACCTCGAGTTGTTCTCGTAACGAATTCCTGGCTAAATTCTTTTAAGGAGGGAGTAATGTAACGCCCAATTTTTACTGTAATTTTTATTGTCATTAGAAATTACTCAATTATCAATTACCGTAGGTAATTATTACATAAGATTTGAGGCCGAACAATCCTCAATAAAGGAATATAACATTAGAAGAGAGGTTAGGAACGATTCATGCAGAGTCGCAAATCCCGAATTTCAGACGTATAAAATGACCAAAATGTCCTGAAGTTATTTTACTCGAAAAATGAGGATTGTGGGCCCCACATATTCTCAAGGGGATGTTTTGAGAATAATAAGGATTGTTTGTGTTATGTGTGTTAATAGAGCAGAAGAATCTCAATTTTGAGTTCCGACGACGAAAAGACCAAAACGCCCTGGTTGCTTTTAACTCGATGTGCGTGCGACTGAGCCCGAACCTCACTAAAATGTTTTAAAATGTGTTTTTAAGCCATGATTAACCATTGGTTAAGCTCGGTGGCCTTGGGCGCTTTTTAAGTGAAAGTACGATTTTGCCCTGCTTTTGGGCGCTTATAATTTCGGGATTTTCGATTCATATACCGAAACCTAAGCAATATTAGGCTCAAATTAAAGCTTATTAAATTCTAAATATTAATCTAGATTCAAAATTATGTATTTAGATTGATTAGAACCCAAAATTGCTCAAAAACACCCAAATTGCTTACTAATTCACTTAAGCCCTTAACCGTAAATTCTCTAAATTACATGAATACCTTGCCTACACCTAAATAATGCATGGAACACACAAATTTCACTTCTTTGGGCTGTAATGCACGAAATTATTGATGCCATTATGCAGCTGAATTATTTCCAAAAGTTGCACTAAAACAAAATGCCAAAATGTCACCATAAGAGACATAATTCCTTAATTTCATACAACTTTGTCTAAAATGATTTTTCCTCCATTATTACTCCTGAAAAATTCTGACAACTACCTCCTCATTTTGGCCAATTAGAAGCCTCAAAATCTTCTATAAATAGGCTTGCTTGAGTGGTCTTGGAATGCTTGGTTCATAACTAGTTTTTAGGAGCACCAAAAACTTTCTTTCTTCCTCCTCTTTGGCTGAATTCTTTCTTTAATTTTTCAAAGAGATTTTGTGTCATTTCACTTCAAGAAATCAAGTTCTCTTCCTCTTCTTCAACTCAGATTAGGTAGGGAGTAGTTTCTAAATTTATTTCTATGCTTTGAGGAGTTGTGTTTTTAGCTCAAAATGATGAAATTATGAACTTGCCTTAGCTTTTCATTTTGGTTTTCCTCTTCAATTTTTCTTTAACCAATTCAACCATATGGCCTAGGTGGAACTAAGATGATGGCTTGATGATGAGGACCTTGAGGGTGGGTTGTAAATCCATCACAAGTTAGGCCTTTAAAGCTTGAAAATTCCACTTGATGCAAAACCTTAAAGAATAATGCTTTATGATGCTAAAACAAAGATTTTTAGTTTAGAACTTGAAAGATGTATTTTTTTTTTCCTTTTATGTTTTATTTCTTGTTAAGATATGTATTGGGTTGAATTTATAATTCTTTTAAAGTCTTGAAGGAGCTCTAGTAAAGAAACAAAATGAATTTGCATCCATGATTAAGTTTATGCTTTGCATAACCATGTTTACCTTCTATGTCATCACTAAATTTTCAAGAATGAATAAATGAACTTGCATTTCTCATGTTTAAATTCCAAGCTTGTATTTCATGTTTATGTTTCAAGTCATCACTTAATCTTTCAAGATAATTAAGAGGTTGCATCTCATATTTAATTTATGCTCTCACTATATTTTATAATGGCTAAAAGAATCAACGCATGACATGTTTATTTTATGCCATCACCTAAAGATCCTAGAGCTTAAAGACTTGCCCATGTATCACAAGCAAAGAAATATGATTATTGGAGTTAAAGAATTTATTCTTTAAAAAGTCTTGAGATTGGAGCTTAAAAAGATGTAATAATAATGCTCTTCTCCTCTACTGGTCCCAGTGCGGACTACCGCCGCCCGGTTTCTTAATATTCTCTTCTCCTCATCGGTCCTGCGGACTACCGCTTCGGTTTCTTAATATTCTCTTCTCCCTCATCGTCCATGCGGATTACCGCCGCTCCAGCTTTCTTGTATCATGTTTATATTTCAAGTTCTTGCATCATGTTTAATTTTCAAGTCATCACCTTAAATCTTAAAGATAAAGAAATGGAATTGCATATCATGTTTATAATTCCAAGCTATCACCTTATAAAGATAAGATTAAAATAAGGTTGCATAGCATGTTTATAATTCTAAGATGTCACCTAAATCTCTAAAGCTCAAGACTTACTCCTTTTATCTTAAGTGAGAATTTTAATTGTGAAGATCCTCCCAAATTTGACAAAAGAACTAGTTTCTAAATGAGTTTTAAGGCTTTGCAAGGATTTTACGGGGAACTAGTATTTTATATGCACTTAAAATATGATTCTATGTAATTGCATGAGGTTCATGATTCGCCACTGATCTGAGTTTAGTATCAATGTGTGATAATGATTTGATATGATTGAAGTTGTGATAATTATGGTTTATTGTTAAGAGAATGATTCATAATTGGTTTAGTAACTAATTAGTTCTATAATTGATAATTCTATGTAAGGATTGGATGCTTATTAAGTACTTGATATCATTGAATGATTTCCTGACTTGCATGTTATAGTTGCTGTTGCAAATAATAAGAATGCTTATACATGAAATGTTCTTATGTAAAATTCACCTTTGTTGCTAGAAGAAAGTGTATCATTGTAAAAGTGTAATTTGGAAAGGTTCTGCTAAGGAAAGACTTGGTATCTATGCGTGTCCACTGTGACCCTCCTCTTCTTCGTGGGAATCTCCCATATGCATGATTACAGTTGATATATATTATTCTAGCTTAAGACTATAAATGAGAAAATGTTATGATGTTTATGAATTGTATTATGATATAACATGCAAAGATTTAATGGTGACTTAAACTTATAAGAAAATGATCCTTTGGAACCATCGACTATAGGTGGTGAAAAGGTGATTTTAGCCCCCTAACCCGCTTCTCTCAAAAGGGTAGAGTCGGGACTTTAGCTTATCAAAATGATAAGTATATGCTAGTGACGACTAGTAAAGTATGAGCTCATAACCTAAATTACTCCCAAAAGGGTGGAGTATAGGGTGGCCCAAGGAAAATAATGATGATGATAAGATTTTAAGTCACCTAAGGCACTAAAGAAATGAAATATGTGCACTGTGTCCATGTGTAGCTAATATTATATGACGTTCTTTTATGCATGTTATTTTGATAATGATGATGAGGAATATGATGTAATGATAAAGGAAAAGTTCATTGTAAATATGACATGTTAAGAATAAGATGCATTATAAGACGCATGATTAAAAATTGACGAACCTCGGTTAAGTATTTGTCCGAACTTAAAATGAATCTTTGCATGCTCACTATTTTAGAATAATCCCGAGGTTCCTGGGGACTTTGATGATGACACTGTAGAAGGAGGTACCTTACTGAGAATTCTTTAGCAAGATTCTCACTCCCTTTTCTTTATTCCGTCATTGTCTCCAGATTCAAATGGCGACATTCGTCCTGTTCGTTGATACCCCTACTTGGGAATTCCACTATGATCCCGTGCATCGCTCGTATCATTTTGAAGGGAGGTGCGCAGTTCGTGTTTTTATTTACATAGGTCGCCCATTTGCACATCCTGTCCCTAGTTATCGATTTTCTCCTACTTCTCCCTATGGCGATGAAATGGTTTTCGAACATGCACGTCCACTTGATGAAAGGATGTTACGTTCTTATCCCGCTTCATCTGCTGTCCATGGATTTCCAGAGTATGTTCCCGAGACGAGATATTCTGAACCGATCCTTCAGAGGACACTCCTACTCTTGTATATTCTGAGACCTCTGCTCCTACTCCCACACGTGTAAGAGAGCGTAGTGAGGAAACAGTTGTTCAGCCGAGGTTAGCGAGAAGGCCGCCCATGCGACCCCACTGGTGCATCTCGTGTGTCCCTCCCGAGGGAGCTCATCAAAGGATCGGATTTATTCCCCATTTTCAGATGTGGCCATAGAAGGTTCTTAGTAGACTTATGTGTGATCATGCACCCTAGTTTTAGGATAACCTTCCCGCTTATGGAGTTATCTAGTTTAGGGGCATGAATTTCCTTAAGTATATTTTCTTTTATGGGTTTGCATAAGATAATGATGTATGAACATAACCCACCCTTTGAGTGAGGTTATTGTATGTAAATATATGCTATAATGTGCTTATGGATGTTATATGATGGAGCCTAAGTGATATGATGTGATATATTCTTAAACGTCTTATTATACTCCACTTACTCGTTCACGTTGTACTCGGCTCACGTTTTCAATTATGTGTTTAAAAAAAAAAAAGGCTCGTAATTTCACTAAGTATTTTCAAATTATGAAGAAAGAACCAAAGCAAGGAGTAAAGTCTAGTCATTAATCAGATTCAACCTAGGTGTATCTGGTTAATTACTAGGGTGTTACAGTACCCATTTATACTCTTAGGTGACACCGGTTCGGCCGAGCACCCCTAAGAGTTTTGCCCCCTAACCCGCACTCAGATAGTCGGGATTTATGATTTATGATACGCTTATCGTTAAGTGGTAAGTCAGAACTAGTGACGACTAGTTAAGGTATGAGCTCATAACCTAGATATGTGACACGTTCAGGGTGACACCGGTTCGGCCGAGCACCCCCAGTTCGATTGTCTTTTAGGGTGGCCCATGAGGAAGAGATGTTTCATGAATATGATTATGTCACTAAGTTTGTCCCATATGAATGTTTCTATTGCCACTTTATGCCACTAAGTATGATGATGCTTGAAGTTATGTTTTATGTATGTGCATTAGGTAGTGCCATGCATACATCTTCTATTATGTTGCATTCATGACATTAAGATCATCCTAAAATGAATGGACCTTGGCTAAAGTATATTTTAAAGTTTAAAATGAACTTAATACATGATCAGTCATTTTGTATAATTAAACCCAAGGTTCCTGAGGACGTAGATGATGACACCTAGGTAGTATAAGGCCCTACTGAGATTATCCTGATTGCATGGAGATCGTAAGATTGCATGGAGTACCGTCGACGATAATCTCGGATAGAGATCCGCGGTTTACGTCGCATTTTTGGGGAGCCTTTCAAAAGGCGTTTGGTTCAAAGCTATGCTTGAGCACTGCTTACCACCCACAAACAGACGGACAATCCGAAAGGACGATCCAAACCCTAGAGGACATGCTAAGAGCCTGTGTGTTAGACCAAAGGGGAAGTTGGGATAAGTACTTGCCTTTGATCGAGTTTGTGTATAACAACAGTTATCACGCGAGCATCGGTATGGCACCGTACGAGGCGTTGTATGGAAGGAAGTGCCAATCACCTTTGTGTTAGTACGAGCCTGGGGAGCCAAGTGTCTTAGGACCTGATGTAGTGAGGGAGACGACGGAACAAATCAAGAGGATCCGGGATAGGATGCTCA
Organism: Dalbergia cochinchinensis; assembly: GCA_031216125.1. Lineage (NCBI taxonomy): Eukaryota > Viridiplantae > Streptophyta > Magnoliopsida > Fabales > Fabaceae > Dalbergia > Dalbergia cochinchinensis. Next base: position 32,578,298 of record CM062371.1, read on the forward strand.
CTGCTCAGAGTAGACAAAAGAGCTATACGGACAAGCGGCATAAGCCCTTGGAATTCAAAGAGGGAGAACATGTGTTCCTTAGGATTACCCCCACTACAGGCATAGGGAGAGCCATGAAAGTCAAAAAGTTGAGCCCCCGATTTCTTGGTCCCTTTCAAATTCTTCAAAAAGTAGGAACAGTTGCCTACAAAATAGCCTTACCCCCTAATCTTTCAAATCTTCATGACGTCTTTCACATCTCTTAGTTAAGGAAGTATGAGTCCGACCCTAGCCACGTTTTAGAGCCAGAGCATGTTCAGTTAAGGGACGACCTAACTTTCAATCTTCCCCCTACGAGAATCGTGGACCGCGGAGTCAAGCAGCTGAGGAACAAGTCTGTTCCTTTGGTAAAAGTAGCATGGGGACACGACAAGTCCGAAGAATTCACATGGGAGCTAGAGACAGAAATGCGAGACAAGTATCCCGAGCTTTTCTAAGGTAACGAATTTCGAGGGCGAAATTCTTTTTAAGGAGGGGAGTAATGTAACACCCCGATTTTTCTGTCTGAGGGAAATGACCAAAATGCCCCTGAGGTCATTTCCTGACCCGAATTCGAGGGTAACCAACTCGGTCATCCTTGAAGGGTCAACTCAATGTTTGAAGGGGATTGAATGGCCTTTGAATGCTTCCGGAAGCGAAAATTTCGTTTTCCGCAGTTTCAGGTCAAAATGACCAAAATACCCCTATAGCGTTTTACATGGGTAAAGGTGTCGTTTGAGCCCGAAACTTGCCCCAGAGGTTTAAAAACATGTTTTCAAGTGTCTAGAGGTCTCCATTCAAGTCCCGGTGGTCTCGGGCAGTTTTAGTGCAAAATTACGATTTTGCCCCTAGAATAGTGTTTTTGAGCTTAATGACGTAATTAAGCAAACCTAAGCAATATTAGGCTCTAAATGAAGATTAATTAATTTCCCTAATTAATTTAGAGTCAAAATAATTTATTAAAGTTAATTAGAACCTAAAATTGCTTAGATTAAACTTAAATCCCTTTTTAGAACTCAAGATTCCTAGTCTTGGAATCTTGAATAGTGTTTTCTCCCTCCAATTCCTTAAATCAAGGAAATGTGTCTAGAGTTGTTTAGACTCTAAATTGAGGATCTAACTCACTAATGGTGCAAGACCACTCCTTAATTATGTCTAGACCACCCTAATTATCCATTTTCCTTACCTAAACACTTTCTTACAAATTCTTAATCTTAAGCATAATCAAAGATACACCTAAACACAACTCTAAACCACAATTAAAATGCAAGAAACTCTCCTCCCTTGGCTGATGCATTTCGGCCACCTCTCCCCTATTTGACCACATGTTGATTTGTTTTTTCACTCAAAGAACCATGGTTGAGGCCATACCTTGAACCATACCTCACCATACTTTGAGCCATACCTCACCATGCCTCAAGACCACATTATCTCACCTCATGGAACTCATGGATGCCTCCATTCTGCACCCTCATGGTCGAAACCCCATCAGCCCATTCACACCCTTCATTTGTTTCATTTCTCTATAAATAGAATGCCTTGAAGAGCTTGCACCACTTTTAGATTATTTGCTAAGTTTAGGAACACTCAAAGCTTTTCTTTTTCTCTCAAAGCTCTTGTGTTCTTCAAGTTCTTGGAGTTCTTCATCATCTTCATCTTCTTCTTCCATCTTCAAGTTCATCACATCAAGTAGGGATTTTCTTTCATGTATTCCTTTCTTTAAAGTTCTTGTTCTAGCTTTATGTTCATAGTTTCTCTTGATTCTTTTTAGAACTTCTTTTCTTCTCCTTTTTCCTTCTCATTTTCGGCCATGGGCCTTGAAGTTCAAAGAAATGAGAGCTTGATGATGAGAGTTTCATGATGATGTTCATCACTTGAAACAAACTCTAGAGCTTGATCTTTGTTCTTGAGAAAAAATGTTTCTAGTTTTTCCTTTCTTGAACTCTTGAGAACTTTAGTTTTGATGGTGTTTTAAAATGGTTCTAAGGACTCAATGATGAGGTCTCATGATGTTGGTGTTAATATATCATCAAGATCATGGACTCTAGAGTTTCAAAATGTTCTTGTTGTTCCTTGAAATTTCAGCCATTTCCTTTTCTTTTACAAGCAAAATGTTTTGATTTCTAAAAATGTTATGTTGAGTTCTAAGAACTCTAGACTTTACTTTATCTTGGTTTGATGAGTTTGGGTTGAGGTTTAAGTTCCTTTAAAGTCTTGTTAAGAGCTCTAGAATATGAAAATGAACTTGCATAATTTATTTTATGCTTGCATTTATGTTTACATTCTTGCTATGCACCTTTACTTTCAAGCTATCACCTAAGAACATAAAGATTAAAATGGAACTTGTACCATCACTTAATTTAATTCTCAAAGCCTTTCTATTTCGGCCTTAAAGTCGATTGTTGTTGGGCCTAGAGCACTAAAATAAAGAATTGAACTTGCATTATCACCTAATTAACTTCTCGAATGCCTATCTATTTCAGCCTTAAAGTCGATTGTTGTTGGGCCAAGAGCACTAAAATAAAGAATTGAACCTTGCACATTTACTCTCAAGCTTGCATGTTTAAGTTTATGCCTCACACATTTACTTTCAAGCTTGCACGTTTAAGTTTATGCCTCGCACATTTACTTTCAAGCTTGCACGTTTAAGTTTATGCCTCGCACATTACTTTCAAGCTTGCACGTTTAAGTTTATGCCTTGCATATTTAATTTATGTCATCACTTTATTTTGTAAGCAAGATTAAAAATGAAAAGCATGAGCACGTTTATTTTATGTCGTAACTTAAGAACCTAGAGCTCAAAGACTTGCCCATTTCATTTCAAGTTAAGGTTCAATGTGAATGCATTCCTTGAATGCATGTTTTCGGCCAAGTAGTGATGATGGACTTGTAATGAGTTTTCATCCAGCTACAAGGACCAATAGTCTATGTTCTAAGTTTTCCTTAAAGCTTTACAAAACTTTTCAAGGTTATGTTGTCATGAGATATGACTTTATTCCCTTTTAGGAGATGAAATATATTTTGGTCATTGACCTAAGGCTTCTCTTAGCCTCTTGATGAATTAAAATAATTTGCAAAGAGTTTTAGGAATTCTAAATTGATTCCAAGAGAAACTAGTTAACTTATGTACCTAGAAATGTCAATTTAAATCCTTTACTAAAGCTAAATGTTTTCGGTTCTCATATGATGAGTGTGATGATGTATGATGATGTTATGATGTGTTAAAATGTGTGAAAATATCATACGATGATGTAGAAATGATTCTATGCATAATAGGTGAGAGACTAGCTAACTAGAAATACCGTAAAGCTAGAATTTAACATAGTTTTGACCCATTTGTTTATGGAACTTATCCAAACTGTTTTAATGGGAGCATAATCAGATTAGGATTTTTTAGACATGAAAAACTTGGTAACATTTGGATTAGAATCGAATTCTAGCACCTATAGGGAAACTAGTAACTAGAAAACCGTAAAAGTGCAAGTTTAGAACTCTTAGAACATTTATTTTTCTGGATTCTGTCCAGCACCCTTACAACATGATAAACATGATTAATAATTAGTCCTTAAGCATAGGAATGCCTCATAATTGATTTAGATTTAATTCATAGCGCCTTAGGCGAAGACGGAACCAAGAAAGGGTCTAAAACATAAGTTCTAGGACCCCGTAATCACAAGTTAGGAATTCTGCCCTATGCTATTCAGATTTAAGTGTGAACATGAGGATGATGAATGATGTTTAATTATGAGCCCTTAGGTGCATAAAATATGAGCAACGGATGCTAGAGAACCATATCTCATGATTAAGGCCCGTAAGGGTCAAAGCATAAGCTACCGTAAGGATAAACGGTTGAATGTTCCATGATGATGCATGTGGTATGTAAATGATGATGATGTTATTCATATGAGGAATTCATGAGGATATATGTTTATGTGGCATAAAGCAAATTTGGAAGGAATTCGGCGTAATGCCATCGTGCCGCCGAATTTGGGGACTTAAAGAGATTTTTGAAAATTAAGGTACTAAGATGGGTTCTAGGATGACACCGGTTCGGCCGAGCACCTCCATAGAACTCATGTGACATCGGTACCCATTTATACTCTTAGGTGACACTAGTTCGGCCGAGCACCCCTAAGAGTTTTGCCCCCTAACCCGCACTCAGATAGTCGGGATTTATGATTTATGATACGCTTATCGTTAAGTGGTAAGTAAGAACTAGTGACGACTAGTTAAGGTATGAGCTCATAACCTAGATATGTGACACGTTCTGGGTGACACCGGTTCGGCTGAGCACCCCCAGTTCGATTGTCTTTTAGGGTGGCCCATGAGGAAGAGATGTTTCATGAATATGATTATGTCACTAAGTTTGTCCCATATGAATGTTTCTATTGCCACTTTATGCCACTAAGTATGATGATGCTTGAAGTTATGTTTTATGTATGTGCATTAGGTAGTGCCATGCATACATCTTCTATTATGTTGCATTCATGACATTAAGATCATCCTAAAATGAATGGACCTTGGCTAAAGTATATTTTAAAGTTTAAAATGAACTTAATACATGATCAGCCATTTTGTATAATTAAACCCAAGGTTCCTGAGGACGTAGATGATGACACCTAGGTAGTAGGAGGCCTTACTAAGATTCTTTAGCAAGATTCTCACTCCCTCTATCTCTTTCTTTCCGTCACGTCTTCAGATGGCGACGTTCGTAGTGTTCGTGGACACCCCGACATGGGAGGTGCACCATGACCCGGCTCACGGGTCATACCATTTTGAGGGGCAGTGCACGGTACGGGTTTTCATGTTCGTAGGCCGCCTCTTCGCTCATCCCGTGCACACCCATCGCTTCTCCCCGACTGCACCCTATGGCGACGACGAGCGGGTTTTTGAGCGTGCGCGCACGCATGACGAGAGAGTGCTCCGCATGCACACCATCGTCTTAGCCATGCGAGACCATCCTAATTACGTGCCCCGGACCTACTTCTCGGAGACCGACCCGTCCGAGGACCCGCCTACTCATCCGTATACCGAGAGCTCTGCCCCCTCTCCACCATTGATGAGGGAGGGCAGTGAGGATACCGTGACTCAGCCACGACTTGCACGGCGACCGGAGATGCGGCCACACTGCGGAGGTCACTCTCGATCCTCGTTCCGCCTCTTTATGCCCGAGGAGCTCGCCCAGTTTCCCAGATACTTGCCTCGTTCACGAGATGGACGTCAGTAGGAGGTGACGATCGACCGATGGAGTACCCGGTTAGAGCACACACCACTTAGATGGGGATGAACCTTCTTTTGTTTAGAGGTTATCCCATTAGATGCACTCGGGTAGGGGAGTAGATCATGTTTATGTTTATGTTGTATTTCTTTTCATGTATTTTCCTTGTACTAAATTAAGACCCACACTTATAAGTGGGCAAGTTATATATATATGAGATGATATTGAGTGTTATTCATGATGTGCCTTATGCTATGATGTTATGAGATGTATGATTTGATCGTTACATGATATATCGCATCACGCGGCTCTCACTTAGTATTTCAAAAAAAAAAATTTACCCATATTTTCCACTAAGTAATTCAAAGTTAAATGAGGACTATGAAGTAACAGACTAATGATTACCCTAATTATGTTCTAGAGTATTGGGTTAAAAATTAGGATGTTACACAAGCCGTGGCTGAGTCACGGTATCCTCACTGCCCTCCCTCATCAGTGGTGGAGTGGGGGTGGAGCTCTTGCTATACGGATAGGTAGGCGGGTCCTCGGACGGGTCGGTCTCCGAGAAGTAGGTCTGGAGCACGTAATCAGGATAGTCATGCATGGCTGAGGCGGCGGTGTGCATGCGGAGTACTCTCTCGTTATGCGTGCACGCGCGCTCAAAAACCCGCTTGTCGTCGCCGTAGGGTGCTGTCGGGGAGAAGCGATGGGTATGCACGGGGTGAGCGAAGGGACGTCCTACGAACATGAAGACTCGCATCGTGCACTGTCCCTCAAAATGGTATGACCCGTGATCCGGGTCATAGTGCACCTCCCACGTCGGGGTGTCCACGAAAACCACAAACGTCGCCATTTGAAGACGTGACGGAAAGAAAGAGATAGAGGGAGTGAGAATCTTGCTAAAGAATCTCAGTAGGGCCTCCTACTACCTAGGTGTCATCATCTACGTCCTCAAGAACCTTGGGTTTAATAAACAAAATAAGTGAGCATGCAATAAGTCCATTTTTAGGTTCTAAAACATAGTTTAGCCAAGGTCCGTTCATTTTAGCATGATTCTTAATGACGTGGATGCAAGCATATTAAAGAATGTATGCATGGCTCTACTTAATGCAAGAATAATCATCATATATTTAAGAACATCATAATAGTGGCATAAAGTGGCAATTAAATGCTCTTTGTGACATAATCATCATAACTTCCTCATAGGCCACCCTAAAAGACAAGCGCTCTGGGGGTGCTCGGCCGAACCGGTGTCACCCAGAACGTGTCACATCTCTAGGTTATGAGCTCATACCTCAACTAGTCATCACTAGTTCTTACTTATCAATCTCGATAAGCATAACATAATCATAAACATAATCCTGACTTATCCAATACGGGCTAGGGGGCATTTCTTGGGGTGCTCGGCCGAACCGGTGTCACCCAAGAATTAATCTTGGTACCGATGTCACATGAGTTCTCTGGAGGTGCTCGGTCGAACCGGTATCATCCGCGAACTCATCTTAGTACCTCATAAAAATTTCATAGGTTTTCAAAAACTTTCTGAGTCCCGAATTTGTCAGAAATTCGATGGCATAACTGCAGGATGCCGAATTTCTTCCAAATTCTTCTTTATGCCACATGAGTCAATCAAACATTCGTTATGCACTTGGTCCTACGGTATTTTATGCTCTGACCCTTACGGGCCTTAAACTTGTGATGAAGTTAACCTATCATCTCCTATCAAGCTTTTATGCACCTAAGGGTTCTCTCTTAACAAAACTTATTATTACCCATGCTCTCTATTAAATCTGAACATCATCATTCCCTAGGGGCAGCGTTATAAACTTATGATTACGGGGTTCTAGAACTTGCATTTTTGACCTTTTCTTGGTTCTGTCTTCGCCTAAGGCGCTATAAGTTAAACCTAAACCAATTATGAGTCATTCCTATATCAAAGAACTAATTATAAACCATGTTCTCTACATTATAAGGTTGCTGGACAGATTGTAACACCCCGATTTTTCTGTCCGAGGGAAATGACCAAAATGCCCCTGAGGTCATTTCCTGACCCGAACTCGAGGGTAACCAACTCGGTCATCCTCGAAGGGTCAACTCAATGTTTGAAGGGGATTGAATGGCCTTTGAATGCTTTCGGAAGCGAAAATTTCGTTTTCCGCAGTTTCGGGTCAAAATGACCAAAATACCCCTATAGCGTTTTTACGCGGGTAAAGGTGCCGTTTGAGCCCGGAACTTTCCCCAGAGGTTTAAAAACATGATTTCATGTGTCTAGAGGTATCTGTTCAAGTCCCGGTGGTCCCGGGCAGTTTTAGTGCAAAATTACGATTTTGCCCCTGGAATAGTGTTTTTAAGCTTAATGGCGTAATTAAGCAAACCTAAGCAATATTAGGCTCTAAACGAAGATTAATTTATTTCCCTAATTAATCTAGAGTCAAAATAATTTATTAAAGTTAATTAGAACCTAAAATTGCTTAGATTAAACTTAAATCCTTTTTAGAACTCAAGATTCCTAGTCTTGGAATCATGAATAGTGTTTTCTCTCTCCAATTCCTTAAATCAAGGAAATGAGTCTAGAGTTGTTTAAACTCTAAATTGAGGATTTAACTCTCTAATGGTGCAAGACCACTCCTTAATTATGTCTAGACCACCTTAATGACCCATTTACCTTACCTAAACACCTTCTTACAAATTCCTAATCTTAAGCATAATCAAAGATACACCTAAACACAACTCTAAGCCACAATTAAAATGCAAACTAATCCTCCCCATGGGCTGATGCATTTTCGGCCACATGCTCCCCATTTGACACATATTAAATTGTTTTCTCACTCAAAGAGCCATGCTTGAGCCATACCTTGAGCCATACCTCACCATGCTTTGAACCATACCTCACCATACCTCAAGAACACATTATCTCACCTCATGGAACTCATGGAGAGCCTCCAATCTGCACCCTCATGGCGCAAACCTTCTCCTCCATGAGCTCCCTCCATTTGTTTCATTTCTCTATAAATAGAATGCCTTGAGGAGCTTGCACCACTTTTAGATCATTTGCTAAGTTTAGGAAACACTCAAAGCTTTCTTTTTCTCTCAAAGTTTTTGTGTTCTTCAAGTTCTTGGAGTTCTTCAAGTTCTTCATCATCTTCATCTTCTTCTTCCATCTTCAAGTTCATCACATCAAGTAGGGATTTTCTTTCATGTGTTCTTTCTTTAAAGTTCTTGTTCTAAGCTTAAAGTTCATAGTTTCTCTTGATTCTTTTTAGAACTTCTTTTTCTTCCCTTTACCTTTTCATTTTCGGCCATGGGCCTTGGAGAACAAAGGAATGAGAGCTTGATGATGAGAGTTTCATGATGATGTTCATCACTTGAGACAAACTCTAGAGCTTGATTTTTGTTCTTGAGCAAAAGTGTTTCTAGATTTTTCCTTTCTTGAACTTTTGAGAACCTTAACTTTGATGTTGTTTCAAAATGGTTCTAATGACTCAATGATGAGGTCTCATGATGTTGGAGTTTGTATATCACCAAGATCATGGATTCTAGAGTTTCAAACATTTCTTTTCTTTCCTTGAAGTTTCGCCATTACCTTTTCCTTTTCATGCTAGATGTTTGATTTTCCAAATATGTTATGTTGAGTTCTAAGAACTCTAGACTTTTACTTTGTCTTGGTTTGATGAGTTTGGGTTGAGGTTTAAGTTCCTTTAAAGTCTTGTTAAGAGCTCTAGAAAGATAAAATGAACTTGCATAATTTATTTTATGCTTGCATTCATATTTACATTCTTGCTATGCATCTTTATTTACAAGCTATCACCTAAGAACATAAAGATTAAAATGGAACTTGTATCATCACTTAACTTAATTCTCAAAGCCTTTCTATTTCGGCCTTAAAGTCGATTGTTGTTGGGCCTAGAGCACTAAAATAAAGAATTGAACTTGCATTATCACCTAATTAATTTCTCGAATGCCTATCTATTTCGGCCTTAAAGTCGATTGTTGTTGGGCTAAGAGCACTAAAATAAGGAATTGAATCTTGCATCTTTACTTTCAAGCTTGCACGTTTAAGATTATGCTTCGCATATTTACTTTCAAGTTTACACGTCTAAATTATGCCTTGCATATTTAATTTCAAGACATCACTTTACCTTGAAAGCAAGATTAAAAATGAAGAGCATGAGCACGTTTAGTTTATGTCGTAACTTAAGAACCTAGAGCTCAAAGACTTGCCCATTTCATTCCAAGTTAAAGTTTAATGCAAACCACACTTTGAATGTACGTTTTTCGGCCAAGTAGTGAAGATGGACTTGCAATGAGTTTTCATCTAGCTACTAGGACCAATAGCCTATGTTTTGAGTTTTCCTTAAAGTTTGACAATTCTTTATAAGGTTATGTCGTTATAAGTTGTGATTCCAATCTCTTTTAGGGGATGGAATATGTTTTGGTCAGTGACCTAAGGCTTCACTTAGCCTCTTGATGATTTAAAATGTCTTGCAAAGAGTTTTAGAAATTCTAAATTGATTCCAAGAGAAACTAGTTAACTTATGTACCTAGAAATGTCAATTTAATTCTCTTATTGAGGCAAGATGTTTTTCGGTTCTGATGTGATGAATGTGATGCTGTATGATGATGTTTTAATGCGTTGGAATGTGTGAAAATATCATGTGATGATGTAGAAGCGAACCTATGCATGATAGGTAAGAAACTAGCTAACTAGAAATAACGTAAAGCTAGAATTTAACATAGTTTTGACCCATTTGTTTATGGAACCAATCCAAACTGTTTTAATGGGAACATAATCAGATTTAGATTGTTTAGACATGAAAAACTTGGTATCATTTGAGTTAGAATCGAATTCTAGCACCTATGGGGAAACTAGTAGCTAGAAAACCGTAAAAATGCAAATGTAGAACTCTTAGAACATTTAATTTTCTGGAATCTGTCCAGCACCCTTACAACATGATAAACATGATTAATAATTAGTCCTTAAGCATAGGAATGTCTCATAATTGATTTAGATTTAATGTATAGCGCCTCAGGCGAAGACGGAACCGAGAAAGGGTCTAAAGCGTAAGTTCTAGAACCCCGTAAAAACAAGTTAGAGATTCTGCCCTATGCTATTCAGATTTAAGTATGAACATGAGAATGAAGAATGATGTTTAATATGAGCCTTAGGGGCATAAAATATGAGCGACGGATATTAGAGAACTATATCTCAAGATTAAGACCCGTAAGGTCAAAGCATAAGCTACCGTGAGGGTAAGCGTTTGAATGATGTATGATGATGCATGAAGTATGCTAATGATGATGATGTTATTCATATGAGGAATTTATGAGGTTATATGTTTATGTGGCATAAAGCAAATTTGGAAGGAAATTCGGTGTAATGACCGTTTTGGCCGAATTTCCGACAAATTTGGAAGAAACTTCGGTGTAATGACCGTTTGGCCGAATTTCTGGCAAATTTTGGGACTTAAAGAGATTTTGAAAATTAAGGTACTAAGATGGGTTCTAGGATGACACCGGTTCGGCCGAGCACCTCCATAGAACTCATGTGACATCGGTACCATTTTATACTCTTAGGTGACACCGGTTCAGCCGAGCACCCCTAAGAGATTTGCCTAACCCGCACTCGGATAGTCGGGATTTATGATACGCTTATCGTTAAGTGGTAAGTAAGAACTAGTGACGACTAGTTAAGGTATGAGCTCATAACCTAGATGTATGACACGATCTGGTGACACGGTTCGCCGAGCACCCCCGATTCGATTGTCTTTTAGGGTGGCCCATGAGGAAGAAAAGTTCATGATTATGATTATGTCACTAAGTTTTGTCCCATATGAATGTTACTATTGCCACTTTATGCCACCAATGATGATGATGCTCGATGTTATGTTTTATGTATGTGCATTAGGTAGTGCCATGCATACATTTTCCATTATGTTGCACTCATGACATTAAGATCATCCTAAAATGAACGGACCTTGGCTAAAGGATATTTTTGAAGTTTAAAATGAACTAAATGCATGTTCAGTCATTTCGTATAATTAAACCCAAGGTTCCTGAGGACGTAGATGATGACACCTAGGTAGTAGGAGGCCCTACTGAGATTCTTTAGCAAGATTCTCACTCCCTCTACCTCTTTCTTTCCGTCACGTCTTCAGATGGCGACGTTCGTGGTGTTCGTGGACACGCCGACATGGGAGGTGCGCCATGACCCGGACCACGGGTCATTCCATTTTGTGGGTCGATGCACAGTTAGAGTATTCATGTTCATGGGTCGACCCTTCACTCCCCCTGTACATTCCCATCGTTTCTCCCCCGTCTCGCCTTTTGGTGATGACCTAGTGTTCGAGCCAAGACGTCCCGAGAGGAGAGGCTACGCCGTACTCCACCTTCGCATCCGCCGTTCGAGACTACCCGAGTATGTGCCCTGCTGCCCATCGCCCTTCTCGGAGATGGATCCTTCCGAAGACTCGCCACCAGATACCCTCCGAGGGGTCTTCCCTCCATACCTATGGACTTTGGAGAGGATAGCGAGCCCACCGTGACTCGGCCGAGGCCTGCACGACGACCGGAGATGCGGCCATACCCTGGGAGTCGTATTCGATCCCCACTCCGCCTTTTCACGCCCGAGGAGCTCGCTCAGTTTCCCGGATATCTGCCTCGGTTACGAGATGGTCGCCAGTAGGAGGTCGAGGATGGCCCGAGTTAGAGCACACACCACATAGATAGGGATAAACTTTCTTTTGTTTAGAGGTTATCCTATTAGATGCACTCGGGTAGGGGAGTAGATTATGTTTACGTTTTATGTTGTATTTCTTTTCATGTATTTCCCTTGTACTGAATTAAGTCCCACACTTATAAGTGGGCAAGTTATATATATATGAGCTTACATTCAGTGATGTTCATGATGTGCCTTATGTTGTGATGATTGTGAGACGATTGTTTTACTTTGCATGGTTTACCGCTTATCGCATCACGCGGCTCTCACTTTTATTTCAAAAAAAAAATTTCTCGTATTTTCCGCTAAGTAATTCAAAGTTAAATGAGAACTATGAAGTAACAGACTAATGATTAACCTAAATATGTTCTAGAGTATTGGGTTAAAAATTAGGATGTTACACAGATTCTAAGAATTAAATGTTCTAAGAGTTCTAGAATTGCGGTTTTATGGTTTTCTAGTTACTAGTTTCTCTATAGTGCCAAAATTCATTCCTACTTCAAATGTAACCAAATTTTTCATGATTAATCAATCCTAATCTGATTATATCCCCATTGAAACAGTTTGGGCAATGTCCATTACTAAATGGGATAAAACTATGCTCAATTTTGACTTTACGATTTTTCTAGAAAGCTAGTTTCTCTTTTAACATACATAAAAGTGTTCCTACCTCATCATATGTAACACCCTAGTAATTAACCAGATACACCTAGGTTGAATCTGATTAATGACTAGACTTTACTCCTTGCTTTGGTTCTTTCTTCATAATTTGAAAATACTTAGTGAAATTACGAGCCTTTTTTTTTTTTTTTTTTTAAAACACATAATTGAAAACGTGAGCCGAGTACAACGTGAGCAGTAGCGGAGTATAATAAGACGTTTAAGAATATATCACATCATATCACTTAGGCTCCATCATATAACATCCATAAGCATATTATAGCATATATTTACATACAATAACCTCACTCAAAGGGGGGTTATGTTCATACATCATTATCTTATGCAAACCCATAAAAGAAAATATACTTAAGGAAATTCATGCCCCTAAACTAGATAACTCCATAAGCCGGGAAGGTTATCCTAAAACTAGGGTGCATGATCACACATAAGTCTACTAAGAACCTTCTATGGCCACTGTCCTGAAAATGGGGGAATAAATCCGATCCACTGATGAGCTCCCTCGGAAGGGGACACACGAGATGCACCAGGCTGGGGTGGCATGGACGGCCTTCTCGCTAACCTCGGCTGAACAACTGTTTCCTCACTACCCTCTCTTACACGTGTGGGAGTAGGAGCAGTGCTCTCACAATATACATGAGTAGGAGTGTCCTCTGAAGGATCAGTTTGAATATCTCGTCTCGGGAACATACTCACGGAAATCCATGGACAGCAGATGAAGCGGGATAAGAACGTAACATCCTTTCATCAAGTGGACGTGCATGTTCGAAAACCATTTCATCGCCATAGGGAGAAGTAGGAGAAAATCGATAACTAGGGACAGGATGTGCAAATGGACGACCTATGTAAATAAAAACACGAATCACAGCACCTCCCTTCAAAATGATACGAGCGATGCAGGATCATAGTGGAATTCCCAAGTAGGGGTATCAACGAGCAGACGAATGTCGCCATTTGAATCTGGAGACAATGGCGGAAATAAAGAAAAGGAGTGAGAATCTTGCTAAAGAATTCTCAGAAGGTACCTCCTTCTACAGATGTCATCATCAAAGTCCCAGGAACCTCGGGATTATTCTAAAATAGTGAGCATGCAAAGATTCATTTTAAGTTAGGACAAATACTTAACCGAGGTTCGTCAATTTTTAATCATCGTCTTATAATGCATCTTATTCTTAACATGTCATATTTACAATGAACTTTTCCTTTATCATTACATCATATTCCTCATCATCATTATCAAAATAACATGCATAAAAGAACATCATATAATATTAGTTACACATGGACACAGTGCACATATTTCATTTCTTTAGTGCCTTAGGTGACTTAAAATCTTATCATCATCATTATTTTCCTTGGGCCACCCTATACTCCACCCTTTTGGGAGTAATTTAGGTTATGAGCTCATACTTTACTAGTCGTCACTAGCATATACTTATCCCTTTTGATAAGCTAAAGTCCCGACTCTACCCTTTTGAGAGAACGGGTTAGGGGGCTAAAATCACCTTTTCACCACCTATAGTCTGATGGTTCCAAAGGATCATTTTCTTATAAGTTTAAGTCACCATTAAATCTTTGCATGTTATATCATAATACAATTCATAAACATCATAACATTTTCTCATTTATAGTCTTAAGCTAGAATAATATATATCAATTGTAATCATGCATATGGGAGATTCCCAGGAAAGAGAGGTGGGTCACAATGGACACGCTTAAATACCAAGTCTTTCCTTAGCCAGAACCTTTCCAAATTACACTTTTACAATGATACACTTTCTTCTAGCAACAAAGGTGAATTTTACATAAGAACATTTCATGTATAAGCATTCTTATTATTTGCAACAAAGAACTATAACATGCAAGTCAGGAAATCATTCAATGATATCAAGTACTTAATAAGCATTCAATCCTTACATAGAATTATCAATTATAGAACTAATTAGTTACTAAACCAATTATGAATCATTCTCTTAACAATAAACCATAATTATCACAACTTCAATCATATCAAATCATTATCACACATTGATACTAAACTCAGATCAGTGGCCGAATCATGAACCTCATGCAATTACATAGAATCATATTTTAAGTGCATATAAAATACTAGTTCTTTTGTCAAATTTGGGAGGATCTTCACAATTAAAATTCTCACTTAAGATAAAAGGAGTAAGTCTTGAGCTTTAGAGATTTAGGTGACATCTTAGAATTATAAACATGCTATGCAACCTTATTTTAATCTTATCTTTATAAGGTGATAGCTTGGAATTATAAACATGGTATGCAATTCCATTTCTTTATCTTTAAGATTTAAGGTGATGACTTGAAAATTAAACATGATGCAAGAACTTGAAATATAAACATGATACAAGAAAGCTGGAGCGGCGGTAATCCGCATGAGATCGATGAGAGGGAGAAGAGAATATTAAGAAACCGGAGCGGTAGTCCGCACAGGACCAAGAGAGGGAGAAGAGAATATTAAGAAACCGGAGCGCGGTAGTCCGCACAGACCAAGAGAGGAGAAGAGAATTATTATTACATCTTTTAAGCTCCAATCTCAAGACTTTTTAAAGAATAAATTCTTTAACTCCAATAATCATATTTCTTTGCTTGTGATACATGGGCAAGTCTTTAAGCTCTAGGATCTTTAGGTGATGGCATAAAATAAACATGTCATGCGTTGATTCTTTTAGCCATTATAAAATATAGTGAGAGCATAAATTAAATATGAGATGCAACCTCTTAATTATCTTGAAAGATTAAGTGATGACTTGAAACATAAACATGAAATACAAGCTTGGAATTTAAACATGAGAAATGCAAGTTCCTTTATTCATTCTTGAAAATTTAGTGATGACATAGAAGGTAAACATGGTTATGCAAAGCATAAACTTAATCATGGATGCAAATTCATTTTGTTTCTTTACTAGAGCTCCTTCAAGACTTTAAAAGAATTATAAATTCAACCCAATACATATCTTAACAAGAAATAAAACATAAAAGGAAAAAATACATCTTTCAAGTTCTAAACTAAAAATCTTTGTTTTAGCATCATAAAGCATTATTCTTTAAGGTTTTGCATCAAGTGGAATTTTCAAGCTTTAGAGGCCTAACTTGTGATGGATTTACAACCCACCCTCAAGGTCCTCATCATCAAGCCATCATCTTAGTTCCACCTAGGCCATATGGTTGAATTGGTTAAAGAAAAATTGAAGAGGAAAACCAAAATGAAAAGCTAAGGCAAGTTCATAATTTCATCATTTTGAGCTAAAAACACAACTCCTCAAAGCATAGAAATAAATTTAGAAACTACTCCCTACCTAATCTGAGTTGAAGAAGAGGAAGAGAACTTGATTTCTTGAAGTGAAATGACACAAAATCTCTTTGAAAAATTGAAGAAAGAATTCAGCCAAAGAGGAGGAAGAAAGAAAGTTTTTGGTGCTCCTAAAAACTAGTTATGAACCAAGCATTCCAAGACCACTCAAGCAAGCCTATTTATAGAAGATTTTGAGGCTTCTAATTGGCCAAAATGAGGAGGTAGTTGTCAGAATTTTTCAGGAGTAATAATGGAGGAAAAATCATTTTAGACAAAGTTGTATGAAATTAAGGAATTATGTCTCTTATGGTGACATTTTGGCATTTTGTTTTAGTGCAACTTTTGGAAATAATTCAGCTGCATAATGGCATCAATAATTTCGTGCATTACAGCCCAAAGAAGTGAAATTTGTGTGTTCCATGCATTATTTAGGTGTAGGCAAGGTATTCATGTAATTTAGAGAATTTACGGTTAAGGGCTTAAGTGAATTAGTAAGCAATTTGGGTGTTTTTGAGCAATTTTGGGTTCTAATCAATCTAAATACATAATTTTGAATCTAGATTAATATTTGGAATTTAATAAGCTTTAATTTGAGCCTAATATTGCTTAGGTTTCGGTATATGAATCGAAAATCCCGAAATTCGCAAGACTGCCCAAAAACGCCCGCAAAATCGTACTTTCACTTAAAAATTGCCCAAGGCCACCCGAGCTTAACCAATGGTTAATCATGGCTTAAAAACACATTTTAAAACATTTTAGTGAGGTTCGGGCTCAGTCGGCACGCACATCGGAGTTAAAGCAGCCGCAGGGGCGTTTTGGTCTTTTCGTGCGTCGGAACTCAAAATTGAGATTCTTCTGCTCTATTAACACACATAACACAAACAATCCCTTATTATTCTCAAAACATCCCCTTGAGAATATGTGGGGCCCACAATCCTCATTTTCTGAGTAAAATAACTTCAGGGACATTTTGGTCATTTTATACGTACAGAAATTCAGGATTTGCGACTCTCGCATGAATCGTTCCTAACCTCTCTTCTAATGTTATATTCCTTTATTGAGGATTGTTCGGCCTCAAATCTTATGTAATAATTACCTACGGTAATTCGGTAATTGAGTAATTTCTAATGATAGTAAAAATTACAGTAAAAATTACAGTAAAAATTGGGGCGTTACATCATACATAATTTCCACACATCATAACACATCATAACATCATCATACAGCAGCAAACCCATCATGGAAAGACCGAAACATTAAGTCCCAAAAAGATACATAACTTGATATTTTAAAACACATAAGTTGCTAGTTTCTCTTGGAATCATTTTCAAGACTTCTAAAACTCTTTTGCAAACCATTTTATCTTGTCAAAGAGACTAAAAAAACATCCTTCGGTCGGTGACCACTTAATCCCTCCTTAAAAGAGAGTTAAATTCATAGAACCTTGTTGGTCTTAAACTTAAACAAATTCATGAGATTTAAAAGGATTCTTAAAACTTGACTTATTGGTCCTTGAAGCTAGATGAAACTCATTCCAAGTTCATATCACTTCATGGCCGAAATCATGCATTCAAAGAATGCTCCCTTATTAAATTTTAACTTGAGATAAAATGGGCAAGTCTTTGAGCTCTAAGATCTTTTAAGTGATGACATAATTTTAAACATGCTATGCACTTCATTTTTATTCTTCATTACAAAATAAAGTGAGAGCTTAAAGTAAACACGCAAGACTTGAATATAAAAATGCAAGGCTTAAAATAAATATGCAAGACTTGGAATATAAATATGCAAGGCTTGAAATATAAATATGCAAGTTCATTTCTTTATTTTAGTGCTCTATGTAACATCCTAATTTTTAACCCAATACTCTAGAACATATTTAGGTTAATCATTAGTCTATTACTTCATAGTCTCCTTTTTACTTTAAAATTACTTAGCGAAAATATGGGTAAATTTTTTTTTTGAATAATAAAAGCAAAGTGAGAGCCACAGTAATCTTGAATGATGAAGCACATAAAGAAATATAACAAATATCTCATAAGCATCACAACATAAGGCAGATAATGGCACATCATCAAGAAAACCGAACTGCATATATATATATATATAACACGATATGCCCACTTATAAGAAGCGGGACTTAGTTTGGTACAACATAGAACAAATACAACTGAAAAGAAGGTACATTAGAAAGGAAATTACTACAGAAAGTGAGAAGGGAAAACTCCCCTACCCAAGTGCATCTAAAACGGATAACCTCTATACAAGAGAAGGTTTATCCTCTCCTATGTGGTGTGCGCACTATTTCTACCCGCGAGCCTCAACTGCTAGGATCCCGTAAAGGATAGGGCGTATCCAATCCAAGGGCGAGGCACATCTGGAATTGGGCACGCTCAAAACTTGATCCTCGTCGCCGTATGGTGATGTCGGGTTGCCTATCAAACGCGAAATCACGAACAATGCATCGGCCCTCAAAAAGGTATAGCCCATGCTCCGAATCATGGTGCACTTCCCACGTCGGGGAATCCACAAAATCCACGAGCGTCGTCATCTGAAGGCGTGACGGAAAGAAGAGATAGAGGCAGTGAGAATCTTGCTAAAGAATCTCAGTAGGGTAACCTCCTATCTAGGTGTCATCATCTACGTCCTCAGGAACCTTGGGTTTATTGTATAAAATGAGTGAGCATGCATCAAATTCATTTTTAATTTACTAAACGTAATTAGCCAAGGTCCGCCTATTTTAGAATGAGTCTTGATGTTACGGATGCAGCATAATAAAGCATGAATGCATGAAGATGCATCAAGCATAAATCATTTAATCATCATAGAAGAATCAATATCACGTAAGTGGCATAAAGTGGCATATACTTCTCATGTAAAACATCTTTCTATAACTTGTGTGACATTCCAAGCATTGTACTGTAACATAGGGATCACCCTAAAAGACAATCGATCTGGGGGTGCTCGGCCGAACCGGTGTCACCCGAGCGTGTCACATCTCTAGGTTATGAGCTCATACCTAACTAGTCGTCACTAGTTCTTACTTATCAATCCCGATAAGCGTAATCATAATAATAATCATAATCATAACAAAGCGCGTCCCACCGCATCAAGTACACGGTGAATATTGTCCTCTTCGGGCGCACGTATTGCCGTCCCCTCAAGGATTTGTTTCGGCGTTCACGTATCGCCGTCCCCCGTAACGCAGCGTTTTCACGATGCTATGTCACATTAAAAACTCATGTACTTTCAAAACTTTCAAGGTTCTCAAGTTTATCGAAATTCGTGACTAACAAAGAAGACAATCGAATTTCTTCCAAACTTTCTTTATGCCACATTCATATCTTTACACAATCATTTATAATCATGTGTGTCATAAGCATCATCATCATATGCATCATAGGCATTGTAAAACATCGCACGCATCATAACGTGAGCATCAATAAATCAACATTGCATATCCTCATAAGAAATCATATGCCCAAGATATTCTCATAATAAAACATGCGATCACGTAAAACACTAAAGTTTATTATGCCCTTACGCCTATGGTGTCTTATGCTTTGACCCTTACGAGCCTTAAACTTGAGGTATAATTATTCTGACATTCTCTATTAACCTTTTATGCACCTATAGGTTCACAACTAATGATTTTTACTAATGTTTATGTTCAATGATGAATCTGGACAGCATCTTTCTTAAGGGCAAAATTACATCTTGGGATTACGGGGTTCTAGAAGCTGCGTCTTAGACCCTTTTTTGGTTCCGTCTTCGCCTAAGGCGCTATAAATTAAATCTAAACCAATTGTGAGGTATTCCTAAGCCATTGAACTAATTATAAATCATATTTACTCCATTATAAGGGTGCTGTACAGAATCAGAAAATTCAATGTTCTAAGAGTTCTAGAATTACGTTTTTTTACGGTTTTCTAGTTACTAGTTTCTCTGTAGGCGCTAAAAATTCAATTCTAATCCAAATGTCACCAAGTTTTTCATGCCTAAACAATCCTAATCTGATTATGTTCCCATTAAAACAGTTTGGGCAGAATCCATAAAGAAATGGGTTGAAACTATGTTAAATTCTAACTTTACGGTATTTCTAGTTACTAGTTTCTGTATGGGTGCTAAAAATTCAATCCTAATCCAAATGTAACCAAATTTTTCATGAATAATCAATCCTAAATTGATTGTTATCATACTAAAACAGTTTTGGTATTAGGTATGAATGAATGGGTCAAAACTAGGTTGAAACACAACTTTACGGTTTTTCTATAAAGCTAGTTTCTTTCCTAACATACATAGAAAGGTTCCTACCTCATCATAAGTAATTTTCACACATTCTAACACATCAAAACATCATCATTCAGTAGCAATCTCATCATGAAAGAACCGAAATATCAAGCCCCAAAAAGATGTATAAATTGATGTTTCTAAAGCATCTAAATTGCTAGTTTCTCTTGGAATCATTTTAGGACTTCTAAAACTCTTTGCAAACCATTTTACTTCATCAAGAGGCTAAAAATAACCTTAGGTCAGCAACCAATTAAATTATCCTTTAGAAGAGGATTAACATCATGAATTTTGTTGGTCATGACTTTATAAAACTCATCAAGCTTAAAGAAAATCCTAGAACCTAGGTTGTTGGCCCTTGTAACTAGATGAAACTCACTCCAATCTCATCATCACTACATGGCCGAGATTATGCATTCAAAGAATGCTTCCATAGTAGACTTTAACTTGAGATAAAATGGGCAAGTCTTTGAGCTCTAGGTCCTTAAGTTATGACATAAAGTAAACGTGCTATGCTTTTCATTTTTAATCTTGCTTACAAAATAAAGTGATGACTTAACATAAATATGCAAGACTTGAAAGGTAAATATGCAAGGCATAAACTTAAACGTGCAAGCTTGAAAATAAATATGCAAGACATAAACTTAAACGTGCAAGCTTGAAGGTAAACATGCAAGGTTCAATTCTTTATTTTAGTGCTCTTGGCCCAAAGAACAATCGACTTTAAGGCCGAAATAGAAAGGCATTCGAGAAATTAATTAAGTGATAATGCAAGTTCAATTCTTTATTTTAGTGCTCTAGGCCCAAAGCAACAATCGTCATTAAGGCCGAAATAGGAAGGCTTTGAGAATTAAATTAAGTGATGATGCAAGTTCCTTTTTAATCTTTATGGTCTTAGGTGATGACTTGAAAAGTAAAGATGCATAGCAAGAATGTAAATATGAGTGCAAGCATAAAATAAATTATGCAAGTTCATTTTATCTTTCTAGAGCTCTTAACAAGACTTTAGAGGAACTCAATGCTTAACCCAAACTCATCCAACCAAGGTAAAGTAAAGCTAAGAGTTCTTAGAACTCAACATAATATTTTTAGAAAACCAAAACATAAAACTTGGAAAAACAAGGAAAAAGGCCGAAACTTCAAGAAGGAAAAAGGAACATTTTATAACTCTAGAGTCCATGATCTTGATGATATATTAACACCAACATCATGAGTCCTCATCATTGAGTCCTTAGAACCATTTTTGAAACATCATCAAAGTTAGAGTTCTCAAAAGTTCAAGAAAGGAAGAACTAGAAACATTTTTACTCAAGAACAAAGATCAAGCTCTAGAGTTTGTTTCAAGTGATGAACATCATCATGAAACTCTCATCATCAAGCTCTCATTTCTTTGAACTCCAAGGCTCATGGGCGAAATGAGAAAGAACAAAGAAAAGAAAAGAAGTTCTAAAAAGAATCAAGAGAAACTATGAACATCAAACTTAGAATAAGAACTTTTAAAGAAAGAATACATGAAAGAAAATCCCTACTTGGTGTGATGATCTTGAAGATGGAAGAAGATGAAGAGCTTCAAGAACTTGAAGAACACAAGAGTTTTTGAGAGAAAAAGAAAAGCTTTGGAGAGATCTAAACTTTACAAATGAACTAAAGTAGTAAAATGTTCACCAAGGCAAGCTATATATAGAGCCTTGAGTCATGAATGAGTGGAGAGGAAGAGGCCATGTAGTTGTCTTCTAGAATAAGGGAAGTATGTGGAGGAGAATGAATGAGAAGTTGTCTTGGAGACATGGCCAATTGTGTGCCACACATTCAAACAACATGTGATGCAAAGTGGAGGGAAAAGTGGAGCCATTTTTAGGGCAACCATGGGGCAAAATCATCTCCTCTAATCATGGTTTAAAGGTGTGTTTAGGTGTGTTATGGATTAGACTTAGGATTAAGGGTTGTTATGTAGGTACTTTAAGTAAACTAGTTAGCTAATTAAGGCTATAATCCCATAGGTTAGAAGTGATCATGTAGGTTTAGTGGAGTCAAAAACTTTTATGACTAGTGATGTGAGTGTGACAACTTTTCTTGGAAATGGGGGCATGAATAGTGAAAACACTATTCATGGATACTTTTTCTTTAAAGAAAGAAAAGAATTTAGAAAAGGGTTTTCAAATTTCTTTAAACAATTCTAGGTTCCAATTAATTTTAAATAATGATTTTGGCTCTAGATTAATTATGGAAATTAATTAACCTTTAATTAGAGCCTAATATTGCTTAGGTTTGCTTAATTATATCATTAAACTTAAACAGCACTATCCCGGGGGCAAAATCGTAATTTTGTACAAAAACTGCCCGAGACCATCGGAACTTAAACAGACACTTTAAAATAGTTGAAAACGTTATTTTAAACCTTTAGGGAAAGTTTCGGGTTCGAATGGCATTTCTACCCACGTAGTATGCTATAGGGGTATTTTGGTCATTTTGACCCGAAACTGCAGAAAACACGATTTTTGTTTCGAAAGCACACAAAGACCATCCAATCCCCTTGAAACATTGAGTTGACCCTTCGAGGACTGCCGGGTCGGCTATCCTCGAATTCCGGGCAGAAAATGACCTCAGGGGCATTTTGGTCATTTTCTCTTAAACAGAAAAATCGGGGCGTTACACTCTAAGCCCAGCAACAATCGACTTTAAGGCCGAAATAGAAAGGCTTTGAGATTTAGTTAGGTGATAGTGCAAACCTCATTTTAAATCTTTACGTTCTTTAGTGATGAAAAGTAAATATGCTAGACAAGAATATAAATATGAGATGCACTCCATTTTTTAGCCTTTAACTTTGAGTGATGGCTTGGAAATTAAATATGAATGCAAAGCTCAAATTAAACATGCAATGCATAAGCTTGAATTTAAATATGAATGCTAGTTCATTTTATTTCTTATTAGAGCTCATACAAGACTTTAAAGGAACTTAAACCTCAACCCAAACTTATCATAACAAGGTAAAGTAAAAACAAGAGTGAACCTCAAGGGTTCTAAAAACACAAAGTTTCTTTTCTTGAAATGTAAACATAGATAGCATTTTTATTAAAATTCAAGCTCTAGAGGCTTCATTGTGATGAACACATAGTCATCATCTAGAAGCTCTCATCATCAAGCCATTATGAACTCCCTTGGCCAATATGGCCGAAAACCTTAGAGAAAGAAAAGGAAAAGGAACCGAAATTGTTGGAGAAGAAAAGGAACATTTGGAACTCTAGAAACCATGATCTTGATGATGCATTAACACCAACATCATGAGCTTTCATCATTGAGTTCATGTTGACCATTTTAAAACATCATCAAAGTGAAAGGTTTCAAAGATTCAAGAAGAAGACTAAAAACATCTTTAATTCAAGAACAAAGATCAAGCTTTAGAGATTGTTCAAGTGATGAACATCATCATGAAACTCTCATCATCAAGCTCTCATTTCTTTGATTTCTCAAGCCTCATGGCCGAAAAACAAAGAGGAGTAGGAGAAGAAAAGAAGTTCTAAATAGGATTCAAGAGAAACTATGAACACATAAAGAAATTAAGAACTTTAAATGAAGGAACTCTTGAAAGAAAATCCCTACCTAGTGATTAGGAGGTTGGAATGAGAGAAGAGGATGAAGAACTTGAAGAACTTGAAGACTTGAACTTGAGAGAAAAAGGAAACTTTGAAGTGTTCTTTGAAAACTTACACTTAGCAAATGAGCCCCAAAATTATATAAGTTCACCCAAGCAAGCTATTTATAGAGAAATGAAACAAATGAAAGGTGCATGGAGAGGGAAAGGCTTCGGCCATTTACAGCATCATGGGCAGCCCCCATGAGTTCCATGAGGTGAGATAATGTGGTCTTGAGGCATGGTGATGTATGGTTCAAAGTATGGTGAGGTATGGTTCAAGGTATGGCTTCAAGCATGGTTCTTTGAGTGAGAAACAATTCAACATGTGTGGTATTTGAGAGAGAGATGGCCGAAGTGCATCAGCCATGGGGGAAGGATTTCTTGCATTTTAATTGTGGTTTAGAGTTGTGTTTAGGTGTATCTTTGATTAGGATTGAGATTAGGAATTTGTAAGAAAGTGTTTAGGTGAGAAAATGGGTAATTAAGGTTGTCAAGACATAATTAAGGAGTGTTCTTGCATCATTAGTGAGTTATAAATTCATTTTAGTGTATAAACAATTCTAGACACAATTCCTTGATTTAAGGAATTAGAGAGAGAAAACACTATTCAAGATTCCAAGAGTGAAATCTTGACTTTTAGAAAAGAGATTTAAATCTAATCTAAGCAATCTTAGGTTCTAATTAATTTTAATAATTTATTTTGACTCTAGATTAATTATGGAAATTAATTATCTTCGATTAGAGCCTAATATTGCTTAGGTTTGCTTAATTACATCATTAAGCTCAAAAACACTATTCTAGGGGCAAAATTGTAATTTTGCACTAAAATTGCCCGGGACTGCCGGGACTCAAACAGATGTTTTGAAACGTGTAAAAACATGGTCTTAAACCTTTGGGAAAAGTTTCGGGCTCAAACGGCACTTTTACCCCCGTAAAAACGCTATAGGGGTATTTTGGTCATTTTGACCCGAAACTGCAGAAAATGAGACTTTTGCCTCCGGAACCACTCAAAGGTCATTCAATCCCCTTCAAACATTGTGTTGGCCCTTCGAGGACTTCCGGGTCGGCCATCCTCGAATTCCGGGCTGAAAATGACCTTAGGGGCATTTTGGTCATTTTCCACTCAGACAGAAAATCGGGGCGTTACATAATTAGTGACCTAACCTTGTTTACTCCTAAACACTTCATTAGTACATGAATAAATTGAATGAAATCTTCCCTCCCTTGGCCTTATAATTTTCGGCCACCCCCCCCCAAAAAAATTCAAAAGAATGATATTTTATGTGGTCAATCAAATTGTTCTTCAAAAGCCACCCTAGGACCTATGACCTATGACACCATGAATGACAACACAAGATTTTTCTTCCCTCCTTCTTCTTGGAGAAGTTTCGGCCAGCCCCTCCCCCTCCACTCCTTCATGATTCATTTGCCTATAAATACACAACACTACACAACTTTATTGCTTTGCTCACTTCTTGCAAAATCTCTAAAAGTCTCAAGCTTTCTTACTTCTTTTTCTTTCAAGTTTCCAAGAGTTCTTCAAGCTCAAGTTCTTCCTCTCTTTCTCGAAAACACAAGGTAGGGAACCTTTCTAAATATGTCTTTGATTTTTATGTTGAATCTTGTTGGGAAATGATGAAAGGTGGAACCTCCATATTGCTTCTTTTTTTTCAGTTTCTTCCTTTTCTTTTCCTTTGATTTTCGGCCTCAAGGCCTTGAACATGATAGCTTGGTGATGAGTGCTCTCTAGAGGTGACTATGAGCTCATCTCACATGAGACCTCTAAAGCTTGAGTTTTCTTAAGAAAAGTTTCATCTTTTACAAGTTTAGTCAAGAATGAGGTTATGTTTCTCTTGAACATTTGGAACTTCCCTTTTCTCCTTTATGTTTCGGCCATGAAGGCCTTTGGTCCTTGGAAAAATGAAAGCTTGAGGATGAGGGTGTTATGATGGTGTTTGTCACTTAACAACCCCTAAAGTTTGAATTTTTCACAAGGAAAGTTTCATCCTTTTTCAAGGATGAGTAAAGAAGGAGTTTATGTTTCTCTTGAACATTTCTTGGACTTCCCTTTTCCTTTCATATTTTTGGCCATGTAGGCTTTCAAGGCTTGGAAAAATGAAAGCTTGATGATGAGGGTTTCATGTTGATGCTTGTCACATGAACAAACTCTAAAGCTTGAAACTTTGATCTTAAACCAAGCACGGTTTCGATTTTGCTTTCTTCTTTAGCATAAACTTTGTTTAAATGTTGCTTTTGAAGGAAGCTATGTACTCAATGATGAGGACTTAGGATGTTGATGTCATAGATCATCAAGATCTTGGTCCCTAGAGTTTAAGAAATGGTTCATTCTTCATGATGGAGATTCGGCCACCTTCAAGATTTTTAAGGTTGTGATTTATTTTGAGTATTCTAGCACTAGTAGTTCTCTTTTCTTATGAGGATGAGGTTTGGGTTGGAACTATGTTCCTTTTTAAAGTCTTGCAAGAGCTCTAGACAAGATATAAAAGTAACTTGCATTCACATTTACTTTATGCTTTGCATAGCACGTTTATTTTCTATGCTATCACTAAACCTCAAGATAAAGAATGAACTTGCATAATGCATGTCTAAATTTCAAGCTTTGCATTTCATGTTATTTTTCAAGCCATCACTAAACTCAAAGACTAAAATGAAGGTGCATCTCATATTTATTTTGAGCTATCACCTTACTTCCTAATGGACTATAAAAATGGAATGCATAGCATGTTTACTTTTATGCTCTCACCTAAGATTACTAGAGCTCAAAGACTTGCCCATTTCATCTTGAGGAAAGTTAAATCAAGGAGGTACTCTCTTGAAAATGCATTCGGCCAGATGATGATGAAAGCTCTAGGATGAGTTTTCATTAGTTACAAGAGCCTATAGTTTATGTTTTAAGTTTTTCCTAAACATAAGTGACATTTAAAAGTATTTTGAGTATGTTCTTATATTTAGGATTTCAACCATGAGAAAAATTAAAGAGCTACTGCCCCATGTATTTTATAAGAGTTCTTGACAAGATAAATTGATTTCTAAGATGTTTTTGAAGTCCTAAAATTGTTCCAAGAGAAACTAGCTACCTATGTACATTGAAAAAGAAGTTTATACATGATTTAATGACTAACCATTTTCAGTTCTGCCATGTTTATTTCCAAAACCTTAAATCATGTTTTGGGTGGTCTAAATATGTTTAAATACCTTGCCAAGTATATGATAATTGTTCTAGACATTTTGGAGCATGCTTAGTTACTTGAATTGCTTGAAATGTGAATTCTAGAACCCCATAGGTACAGAAAATATGGATTCTTTCCAGAATTATTAACACCCATAGAATCACATTATATGATGTCTAGATCAGTGAGAGTGACTCATAATTGGCTTAGGTATTAATTGTTGCATCATAGAAAAAGTCGGATGTGAGAAAGGGTTTAAAATGCATCTTTTAGAACACCGTAATTCATCTAACTTGGCTTACTACCAATACTGTCCAGCCATGATTGATTAGGTTTTAGGACTTAATAAATTATGGTAATGAGGTTAACCAATCCCTTAGAGGTATACGAAAATAATTTAGAAGTTTGAGATTACCCGATTGAGGGTTTTCACTCTTAAGGGAAAGGTTTAAGCATTACTCTATGAATGATAAATTGGTGTTTACCTTATGACTTATATGATGCTATGTGAACTATTATTCATAAATGATAGTTTTATTATTGCATGTGATTGTTCTTAGAGAACTTAGAGATGCCTATGTTGTAATAAAAGATATGTGACATGCATGAAACTATGTGGCATCTCAATAAAACATGCTAAGACTTAAGGTGACTTAAACTATGTGAAGATGATCCTTGAACTACCAAACCAAGGGTGAGGATGAGGTGATTCTAGCCCCCTAGACCCATACTTTAAGTCGGGACCTTTAACTTATCAAAAGGGATAAGTCCATGTGCTAGTGACGACTAGCATGGTATGAGCTCATAACCTAGAAGTTTCTCCAAAGGGAGATCAGTTAGGGTGGCCCTAGGAAGAAAATGATGAGGTTCTAATGTCACCTAAAGTAACCAAGATAAGTTACAATGTACCATGTTCTAAGAACTATGATTTTATGCACCATGAATTATGAGTTTAAGTGCCATGATCCATGATATAATGAACCATGATTTATGATTTGAGTTTCAGGATTTATAGACTATGTAACCAAGAGGTTTTCATAATTAAAAGGAATGGGCCTCGGAAGTTAACATTTTTGAACTTCATAATTGAACCATTATATGCGCATGTTTTTACTAAGAAACTGAGGTTCCTAGAGACGTATATGATGACACTTAGATATGAGGAAAAACCTTACTGAGTTTCTTTAGTAAGAAATCTCACTCCCTCTATCTCTTTCTTTCCATTACATCTCTAGATTCGGATGATGACATTCGTGCTCTACGTTGAGACACCCATATGGGAGTTCCACTACGATCTGGAGCACGGATCGTATCATTTTGAAGGCCGTTGCACTGTTCGCATTTTTATGTTTCCCGGACGGCCATTTGCCCATTTTGTAAATAGCTACCTCTTCTCCCCAATGTCACCCTATGGCGACGACAAGGTTTTTGAGCATGCTCGCATACGCAATGAGAGGATCATCTGGACATACACCGCAGGCTCGAGCGCCGTAGCCAAATATGTACCCCACTCGCAATATTCGGAGGAAGACCTTTCGGAGGAGCCACCCACCCACATGTATGGAGAGGACTTTGCCCCCACTCCCCCACGTGTGCCAGCAGGCAGCGAGGAGACGGTTACCCAGCCACGGAGGGCTCGGATGCCCGAGATGCGACCCCAGCATGGAGGACGTGTCCGAGTGCCCACTCCTGCCGCACTTCGCCCGTGGATCGGCTATGTCCCACCTTATCCGTGACTATAGCCGTATGGTTTAGAGGATAGTCCTTAGTGCACACAAAACGTGTAGTTAGGATAAATCTTCTTTTGTGTTGAGGTTATCCATTTCAGATGTACTTGGGTATGCGTATTAACTTGCATGTATCATTTATGTTTTTATGTATTTCCTACTTTTCAGTTGTATTGTACTCTATGTATCAAACAGTCCCGCCGTTATTGGTAGGCATCTTAAGTATTAATGTATGAGGTATTTCAGTATATGTATTCATGATGCTGTGGATGGAGCCTTTTATGTGTTTGCATTTCCGCACTATACGATATCGTTCGATTACATTATATGCGGCTCATACTTTATCAAGGTTTTGTTACCAAGGAAAAAAATTGGCTCATATTTTCAGTAAGTAGTTTCAAAGATAATAGAACTAAATCAAGAAGTAACGACTAATATTTAGTCTCAGTACATGCTAGTAGTATTGGGTTGAATATTAGGGTGTTACATATATCATTTTCACACATTCTAACACATTAAAACATCATCATACAGCAACAAACATATCAAGTCAAAATTGAATTTGTTCAAGTCCAAAAAGACACATAATTTGACATTTCCAAAACATCTAAGTTGCTAATTTCCCTTGGAATCCTTTTAGGACTTCTAAAACTCTTTGCAAACTATTCTATTTTATCAAGAGGCTAAAAATAACCTTAGGTTAGTAACCAATTTAATTATTTTTTTAGAAGAGGAATAAAATCATAATTCTTGTTGGTCATAACTTTATAAAACTCATCAAGCTTAAAGAAAATCCTAGAACATAGGTTGTTGGCCCTTGTAACTAGATGGAACTCATTCCAAGCTCATTATTGTTACTTGGCCGAAATTATACATTCAAAGAATGCTTCCATATTGAACTTTAACTGGAGATAAAATGGGCAAGTCTTTGAGCTCTAAGGTCTTTAAGTGATGACATAATCTAAACATGCTATGCACTTCATTTTTATTCTTCGTTACAAAGTAAAGTGTGAACTTTAAAGTAAATATGCAAGACTTGAAGTAAATATGCAAGGCTTGGAATTTAAATATGCAAGGCTTAAAATAAATATGCCATGCAAGTTCATTTCTTTATTTTAGTGCTCTAGGTGTAACGCCCCGTGTAACGCCCCAATTTTTACTGTAATTTTTACTGTCATTAGAAATTACTCAATTACCGAATTACCGTAGGTAATTATTACATAAGATTTGAGGCCGAACAATCCTCAATAAAGGAATATAACATTAGAAGAGAGGTTAGGAACGATTCATGCGAGAGTTGCAAATCCCGAATTTCTGTACGTATAAAATGACCAAAATGCCCCTGAAGTTATTTTACTCAGAAAATGAGGATCGTGGGCCCCACCTATTCTCAAGGGGATATTTTGAGGATAATAAGGGATTGTTTGTGTTATGTGTGTTAATAGAGCAGAAGGATCTCAATTTTGAGTTAGGCCGAGAAAATGACCAAACAGCCTACTGGTGTTTTAACTCCGATGTGCGTGCCGACTGAGCCCGAACCTCACTAAAATGTTTTAAAATGTGTTTTTAAGCCATGATTAACCATTGGTTAAGCTCGGGTGGCCTCGGGCAATTTTAAGTGAAAGTACGATTTTGCCCTGTTTTTGGGCGCTTTTGCGAATGTCGGGATTTTTGATTCGGATAGCCAAACCTAAGCAATATTAGGCTCAAATTAAAGCTTATTAAATTCTAAATATTAATCTAGAGTCAAAATTATGTATTTAGATTGATTAGAACCCAAAATTGCTCAAAAACACCCAAATTGCTTACTAATTCACTTAAACCCTTAACCGTAAATTCTCTAAATTACATGAATACCTTGCCTACACCTAAATAATGCATGGAACACACAAATTTCACTTCTTTGGGCTGTAATGGACGAAATTATTGATGCCATTATGCAGCTGAATTATTGCCAAAAGTTACACTAAAACAAAATGCCAAAATGTCACCATAAGAGACATAATTCCTTAATTTCATACAACTTTGTCTAAAATGATTTTTCCTCCCTTATTTCTCCTGCAAAATTCCGTCCACTACCTCATCATTTTGGCCAATTAGAAGCCTCAAAATCTTCTATAAATAGGCTTGCTTGAGTGGTCTTGGAATGCTTGGTTCATAACTAGTTTTTAGGAGCACCAAAAACTTTCTTTCTTCCTCCTCTTTGGCTGAATTCTTTCTTCAATTTTTCAAAGAGATTTTGTTTCATTTCACTTCAAGAAACCAAGTTCTCTTCCTCTTCTTCAACTCAGATTAGGTAGGGAGTAGTTTCTAAATTTATTTCTATGCTTTGAGGAGTTGTGTTTTTAGCTCAAAATGATGAAATTATGAACTTGCCTTAGCTTTTCATTTTGGTTTTCCTCTTCAATTTTTCTTTAACCAATTCAACCATATGGCCTAGGTGGAACTAAGATGATGGCTTGATGATGAGGACCTTGAGGGTGGGTTGTAAATCCATCACAAGTTAGGCCTCTAAAGCTTGAAAATTCCACTTGATGCAAAACTTTAAAGAATAATGCTTTATGATGCTAAAACAAAGATTTTTAGTTTAGAACTTGAAAGATGTATTTTTCCTTTTATGTTTTATTTCTTGTTAAGATATGTATTGGGTTGAATTTATAATTCTTTCAAAGTCTTGAAGGAGCTCTAGTAAAGAAACAAAATGAATTTGCATCCATGATTAAGTTTATGCTTTGCATAACCATGTTTACCTTCTATGTCATCACTAAATTTTCAAGAATGAATAAATGAACTTGCATTTCTCATGTTTAAATTCCAAGCTTGTATCTCATGTTTATGTTTCAAGTCATCACTTAATCTTTCAAGATAATAAAGAGGTTGCATCTCATATTTAATTTATGCTCTCACTATATTTTATAATGGCTAAAAGAATCAACGCATGGCATGTTTATTTTATGCCATCACCTAAAGATCCTAGAGCTCAAAGACTTGCCCATGTATCACAAGCAAAGAAATATGATTATTGGAGTTAAAGAATTTATTCTTTAAAAAGTCTTGAGATTGGAGCTTAAAAGATGTAATAATAATATTCTCTTCTCCCTCTATCTGTCCCTGGACTACCGCCTCTCCGGTTTCTTAATATTCTCTTCTCCCTCTCTGGTCTGTGCGGACTACCGCCGTTCGGTTTCTTAATATTCTCTTCTCCTCTATGGTCCTGTGCGGACTACCGCGCTCGGTTTCTTAATATTCTCTTCTCCCTCATCTGGTCCTATGCGGATTACCGCGCTCCAGCTTTCTTGTATCATGTTTATACTTCAAGTTCTTGCATCATGTTTAATTTTCAAGTCATCACCTTAAATCTTAAAGATAAAGAAATGGAATTGCATATCATGTTTATAATTCCAAGCTATCACCTTATAAAGATAAGATTAAAATAAGGTTGCATAGCATGTTTATAATTCTAAGATGTCACCTAAATCTCTAAAGCTCAAGACTTACTCCTTTTATCTTAAGTGAGAATTTTAATTGTGAAGATCCTCCCAAATTTGACAAAAGAACTAGTTTCTAAATGAGTTTTAAGGCTTTGCAAGGATTTTCTGGGAACTAGTATTTTATATGCACTTAAAATATGATTCTATGTAATTGCATGAGGTTCATGATTCGCCATCGATCCGAGTTTAGTATCAATGTGTGATAATGATTTGATATGATTGAAGTTGTGATAATTATGGTTTATTGTTAAGAGAATGATTCATAATTGGTTTAGCAACTAATTAGTTCTATAATTGATAATTCTATGTAAGGATTGGATGCTTATTAAGTACTTGATATCATTGAATGATTTCCTGGCTTGCATGTTATAGTTGCTGTTGCAAATAATGAGAATGCTTGTACATGAAATGTTCTTTATTATGTAAAATTTACCTTTGTTGCTAGAAGAAAGTGTATCATTGTAAAAGTGTAATTTGGAAAGGTTCTGGCTAAGGAAAGACTTGGTATTTAAGCGTGTCCATTGTGACCCACCTCTCTTTCCTGGGAATCTCCCATATGCATGATTACAGTTGATATATATTATTCTAGCTTAAGACTATAAATGAGAAAATGTTATGATGTTTATGAATTGTATTATGATATAACATGCAAAGATTTAATGATGACTTAAACTTATAAGAAAATGATCCTTTGGAACCATCAGACTATAGGTGGTGAAAAGGTGATTTTAGCCCCCTAACCCGTTCTCTCAAAAGGGTAGAGTCGGGACTTTAGCTTATCAAAAGGGATATAAGTATATGCTAGTGACGACTAGTAAAGTATGAGCTCATAACCTAAATTACTCCCAAAAGGGTGGAGTATAGGGTGGCCCAAGGAAAATAATGATGATGATAAGATTTTAAGTCATCAAAGGCACTAAAGGAATGAAATATGTGCACTGTGTCCATGTGTAGCTAATATTATATGACGTTATTTTATGCATGTTATTTTGATAATGATGATGAGGAATATGATGTAATGATAAAGGAAATGTTCATTGTAAATATGACATGTTAAGAATAAGATGCATTATAAGACGCATGATTAAAAATTGACGAATCTCGGTTAAGTATTTGTCCGAACTTAAAATGAATCTTTGCATGCTCACTATTTTAGAATAATCCCGAGGTTCCTGGGGACTTTGATGATGACACTGTAGAAGGAGGGACCCTACTGAGAATTCTTTAGCAAGATTCTCACTCCCTTTTCTTTATTTCCGTCATTGTCTCCAGATTCAAATGGCGACATTCGTCCTGTTCGTTGATACCCCTACTTGGGAATTCCACTATGATCCGGTGCATCGCTCGTATCATTTTGAAGGGAGGTGCGCACTTCGTGTTTTTATTTACATAGGTCGTCCATTTGCACATCCTGTCCCTAGTTATCGATTTTCTCCTACTTCTCCCTATGGCGATGAAATGGTTTTCGAACATGCACGTCCACTTGATGAATGGATGTTACGTTCTTATCCCGCTTCATCTGCTGTCCATGGATTTCTAGAGTATGTTCGAGACGAGATATTCTCAAACCGATCCTTCAGAGGACACTCCTACTCATGTATATTCTGAGAGCTCGCTCCTACTCCCACACGCAAGAGAGGGTAGTGAGGAAACAGTTGTTGATCGAGGTTAGCGAGAAGGCCGTCCATGCGACCCCCACTGGTGCATCTCGTGTGTCCCGTCCCGAGGAGCTCATCGATGGATCGGATTTATTCCCCATTTCCAGGACAAAGGCCATAGAAGGTTCTTAGTAGATTTATGTGTGATCATGCACCCTAGTTTTAGGATAACCTTCCCGCTTATGGAGTTATCTAGTTTAGGGGCATGTATTTCCTTAAGTATATTTTCTTTTATGGGTTTGCATAAGATAATGATGTATGAACATAACCCACCCTTTGAGTGAGGTTATTGTATGTAAATATATGCTATAATGTGCTTATGGATGTTATATGATGGAGCCTAAGTGATATGATGTGATATATTCTTAAACGTCTTATTATACCCGCTTACTCGCTCACGTTGTACTCGGCTCACGTTTTCAATTATGTGTTTAAAAAAAAATGGCTCGTAATTTCACTAAGTATTTTCAAATTATGAAGAAAGAACCAAAGCAAGGAGTAAAGTCTAGTCATTAATCAGATTCAACCTAGGTGTATCCGGGTTAATTACTAGGTGTTTCATTTTGGTATCGTAGCGATTCGATTCTCATGGAGCCCGAGGATTGGACTAGCTATGCTTCTAAAGCATAATACGTTAGTGACGTCATGTGTAGATGTGTATCATTAGGTTGAGCTTGAGGATTAGAAATACATGACTCTTTGTATGTTGAAAGTGCCATGGTAACTTGCTCACTTTGCATGGAATATTGGGCCCGATCACCTCGTTGTTCTTTGTTTTGTGTGTATAGGGACCAATGGCACGTCGACAATGACTAGGAGCGCAAAGACGTAATAATCAAGACAACGAGACACCAAGCACTCCTCGACGAAGCAAGGACCATGAGAATGATGATGGAACGAATGGATCAGGATCGTCAAGCCAATATGATTCAAGGACATGAGAATCCTGAACATGCCTGCTTTGGGAGTTTCGTAAGGCAAACCCACCAGTTTTCAAGGGACATCAATCCAAATATTGCAGATGAATGGATTCAGAATATTGAGAAGGTCTTTGCTGTAGTCCCATGCTCGGAGGAGCAAAAGGTCACATTCGCTACTTATATGCTTGAAGGTGATGCCGGTTTCTGGTGGACGGGTGTTCAAAGACTCCTGGAGACGACCGACGTGGACATTGATTGGGAACTTTTCAAGGTCCATTTTTATGAAAAGTACTTTCCAGAGTCGCTAGAAATGCCAAGGACATTGAATTCATGCAATTTGTCCAGGGGAATATGAATGTGGCCCAGTACACTGCCAGATTTGAAGAACTCATTAAGTTCTCAAGAATGTACCAAGGAAATCCTGATGAGTACTGGAAATGCATTAAATACGAGTCAGGGTTGAAGGCGGAACTTAATGTGGCGATTGCACATTTGGAGATTAGGATTTCTCTACCCTAGTTAACAAATGTCGGATTATTGAAGAAGGTCGAGAAAACTAAACACCCCAAAGTCAGATAATATTACCAAAAAGTTGACACCTCAAGGTCGCTAGATTCAAGAAGCGAGAATCGACCTCCATTTCCCCTCAATCAAGACCACAAGGGACACAAAGAAATTTTCAACAAGGAAGACCAAACAACAACAATCGCTATAATAACAACCGCTACAACAATAACCCCAAAGAATAATCACAACAACAACAATAACAACAATAAAGGGAAAGCACCACAAAGAGGTCCAAAGAAGTACCTCCACGGCTGCGCCATCCATGGAATGTCCTGGCGCGGCAAGAATCATGGGAGCATGCCATGTCGAGCCGAACAAACGTGGTGCTATCGGTGTGGAAAACCAGGTCATTACTCCCGAGAATGCACGGAAAGAAACCCGCCAACCCCCAATCCCAAGCCGCAATACCAGGGAAGGGTATTTATCAGTTAATCTTTGAAGAAACAACGAAGTCACGAAATCTCGTGGAAGGTAAGGGTAATATGCATGGTAAAGACTTAATTGTACTATATGATTCTGGCCCTTCTCATTCTTTTATCTCCCATTCATGTGTTAAAAGCCTTAATTTACCTATGACTGTGCTTCCTTTTGACCTTATTGTTTCTACCCCGACCGAAAACCCGTTAGGACTTGTAAATATTGTTTAGATTGTAGTTTTATTATAGATAATAGATCCTTTGTTTTAGATCTTATTTGCTTACCCATGCGAGGTTTAGATGTGATTCTTGGCATGGATTGGCTTGAGGCCAACCGTAATCGTTAAACTGTTATGAGAAAACCATCACTTTTCTTCCTATTCCTATTGAACCTAAGAAACCCATAAGTCTTTACATAATCTTTGTGAAATGGATTGTGGTAAGGGTGAGAGTAAAGGTTACATTTTTCTTAGCCGCTAGTGATGTAGACTTTGAGCAAAGTATCGATGAGATACCAATAGTAAGAAATTATCCTCAAGTATTTCGGATGAGATACTGCAGTTTCCCCAAGAGAGAGATAGAGTTTTCCATAGAATTGCTTCCGGGTGCAGGACCTATATCCATAGCCCCATACAGGATGTCCCCATTAGAATTGACCGAGTTAAAAACTCAATTGGAAGATTTATTGGAGAAAAAGTTTGTTAGGCCTAGTGCATCACCTTGGGGAGCCCTGTGTTGTTTGTAAAGAAAAAGGATGGGAGTATGAGGATGTGTGTAGATTATCGAGTTGAATAAAGTAACGGTGAAAAACAAGTATCCTCTCGCCTAGGTTCGATGATTTGATGGACCAACAGAAAGGTGCGGTAGTGTTTTCTAAGATAGATTTGAGGTCAGGCTACCATCAAATTAGAGTGAGAGATGAAGACATACCTAAAACGGCCTTTCGCACTCGATACGGCCATTTTGTGTTTGCAGTAATCTCCTTTGGGTTAACCAATGCTCCAGCTATTTTTATGGATTACATGAATAAGATCTTTCGGCCCTATTTAGATCAGTTTGTAGTTGTCTTTATAGATGACATTCTCATATATTCTAAGACCCATGAAGAGCATGAATGCCACCTGACCATAGTACTGAAGATCTTGAAGGAAAAGAAACTATATGCCAAGTTTTCCAAGTGTGAGTTTTGGTTGGATAAGGTGCAATTTTTAGGGCATGTAGTATCTAAGAAAGGAATTGTCAGTAGATCCTAGTAAGGTAGAAGCGGTAGTAAACGGGAAAGACCAACCATCGTGAATCAAGTAAGGAGCTTTTTGGGTTTAGCCGGTTATTACCGTCGATTTATCAAGGATTTTCCCAGATTTCCGTACCTGTGGCCAAGCTGACTAGGAACAACACGCCTTTTTCATGGACCGGAGTGTGAAAAGATCTTTCAAGAGTTAATACACAAGCTAACCTCTACCCTTCTTTTAGTGTTACCCGACCCCAATGTGCCTTTCGTGTTGTATTGTGATGCTTCGAAAAAGGGTTTAGGTTGTGTATTGATGCAAGATAGGCAAGTGGTGGCCTATGCATCAAGAAAACTCAAGCCACATGAGGCAAACTACCCTACCCATGACCTTGAGTTAGCTGCCGTCGTGTTTGCTCTAAAGATTTGGAGACACCATTTATATGGAGTTAAGTTTGAGGTGTTTTCCGATCACAAGAGTTTGAAATATCTCTTTGATCAAAAAGAGCTAAACATGAGGCAAAGGCGATGGATGGAGTTCTTGAAAGATTATGATTTTGGATTGAATTACCATCCTGGTAAAGCTAATGTTGTAGCTGATGCTTTGAGTAGAAAGTCCTTACAAGTGTCCCGTTTGATGGTGAAGGAGGTTGAATTGATTGAGCAATTTAGGGACTTAAACCTAGGAATGACTTTGACCACTAAGGGCATCAGAGCTTGTCAAGTGAGTTCAAAGAAAGGATTGTTCAAGCTCAAGGGGACGATGCTGAGTTTCAAGAAACTTTAGGGCGATGAAGGCAGGAAAGTTGATAGGTTTTACCCAAGGAATGGACGATTTGTGGAGGTTTAAAGGTCGAATATGTGTACTGCTAGTGGTGGCCTCCGAAAGGATATTTTGGAGGAAGCCCATAAGAGCCATTTTACCCTGCATCCTGGTGCCACCAAGATGTATCAAGATTTGAAGAAGATGTTCTGGTGGCCTGGAATGAAGAAAGATGTGTGCACATGGGTGAGTAAGTGCTTGGTGTGTCAAAAGGTGAAGATTGAACACCAAAACCCTCTGGAATGCCGCAACCTCCGCCGATCCTCGAGTGGAAGTGGGATAGTATCTCCATGGATTTTGTGACTGGATTACCGAGGACCCAAATGAATCATGATACCATATGGGTAATCGTGGATCGATTGACGAAGTCGACCTACTTTTACCTATTAAGGTGACTTATTCCTTGGATAGGTTAGCACAATTATATATTCAGGAGATAGTAAGGTTACATGGGGTGCCGTCGACGATAATCTCGGACCGGGATCCGCGGTTTACGCCACGATTTTGCGGAGCCTTTCAAAAGGCACTTGGTCCAAAGTCGTGTCTAAGCACGGCCTATCACCCCCAAGCAGACGGTCAATCTGAAAGAACTATCCAAACCTTGGAGGATATGTTAAGGGCATGTGTTTTAGATCAAAGGGGAAGTTGGGATAAGTATCACATCGATTGAATTTGCATATAACAACAGTTATCATGCAAGTATCGGTATGGCACCGTATGAGGCCCTCTATGGACGGAAATGTCAATCTCCCTTATGTTGGTATGAACCCGAAGAGCAAAGTTTACTCTGACCGATATTGTGAGGGAAACAACGGAACAAATCAAGAAGATTAGGGATAAGATTCTACCGCTCAAAGTCGACAGAAAAACTATGCGGACAAGCGGCGAAAAACCGCTAGATTTTCAAGAAGGGACCACGTGTTCCTAAGGATCACCCCACCACAGGCATAGGTCGAGCAATAAAAGTAAAGAAATTGAGCCCAGATTTCTTGGTCCGTTTGAAATCCTTACCAAAGTAGGACACGTAGCTCACCGTATAGCCCTACCCCCGAGTCTATCCAACCTTCATGATGTTTTCCATGTCTCTCAGTTAAGAAAGTATCAATCTGACCCGAGTCATGTACTAGAGCCAGAACATGTACAATTAAGAGATAACCTGACATTTAACTTACTACCCACGAGAATCGTCGATCGAGGAGTTAAGCAGTTATGAACAAGGTTTGCACTCGGTCAAAGTAGCATGGGGACAGGTGAAACCGAAGAACTTACATGGGAGCTGGAATCAAACATGAAAGCACAATACCCCGAAGTTGTTCTCGGGTAACAAATTTCCGGCGAAATTCTTTTAAGGAGGGGAGTAATGTAACGCTGCAATTTTTACTGTAATTTTTACTGTCATTAGAAATTACTCAATTACCGAATTACCGTAGGTAATTATTACATAAGATTTGAGGCCGAACAATCCTCAATAAAGGAATATAACATTAGAAGAGAGGTTAGGAACGATTCATGCGAGAGTTGCAAATCCCGAATTTCTGTACGTATAAAATGACCAAAATGCCCCTGAAGTTATTTTACTCTGGAAAAGAGGATCGGGGGCCCCACCTATTCTCAAGGGGATATTTTGAGGATAATAAGGGATTGTTTGTGTTATGTGTGTTAATAGAGCAGAAGGATCTCAATTTTGAGTTCCGACGGGCGAAATGACCAAAACGCCCCTGGGGCTGTTTTAACTCCGATGTGCGTGCCGACTGAGCCCGAACCTCACTAAAATGTTTTAAAATGTGTTTTTAAGCCATGATTAACCATTGGTTAAGCTCGGGTGGCCTCGGGCAATTTTTAAGTGAAAGTACGATTTTGCCCTGTTTTTGGGCGCTTTAATTTCGGGATTTTTGATTCAGATATCGAAACCTAAGCAATATTAGGCTCAAATTAAAGCTTATTAAATTCTAAATATTAATCTAGAGTCAAAATTATGTATTTAGATTGATTAGAACCCAAAATTGCTCAAAAACACCCAAATTGCTTACTAATTCACTTAAACCCTTAACCGTAAATTCTCTAAATTACATGAATACCTTGCCTACACCTAAATAATGCATGGAACACACAAATTTCACTTCTTTGGGCTGTAATGGACGAAATTATTGATGCCATTATGCAGCTGAATTATTGCCAAAAGTTACACTAAAACAAAATGCCAAAATGTCACCATAAGAGACATAATTCCTTAATTTCATACAACTTTGTCTAAAATGATTTTTCCTCCCTTATTTCTCCTGCAAAATTTCGTCCACTACCTCATCATTTTGGCCAATTAGAAGCCTCAAAATCTTCTATAAATAGGCTTGCTTGAGTGGTCTTGGAATGCTTGGTTCATAACTAGTTTTTAGGAGTACCAAAAACTTTCTTTCTTCCTCCTCTTTGGCTGAATTCTTTCTTCAATTTTTCAAAGAGATTTTGTTTCATTTCACTTCAAGAAACCAAGTTCTCTTCCTCTTCTTCAACTCAGATTAGGTAGGGAGTAGTTTCTAAATTTATTTCTATGCTTTGAGGAGTTGTGTTTTTAGCTCAAAATGATGAAATTATGAACTTGCCTTAGCTTTTCATTTTGGTTTTCCTCTTCAATTTTTCTTTAACCAATTCAACCATATGGCCTAGGTGGAACTAAGATGATGGCTTGATGATGAGGACCTTGAGGGTGGGTTGTAAATCCATCACAAGTTAGGCCTCTAAAGCTTGAAAATTCCACTTGATGCAAAACTTTAAAGAATAATGCTTTATGATGCTAAAACAAAGATTTTTAGTTTAGAACTTGAAAGATGTATTTTTCCTTTTATGTTTTATTTCTTGTTAGGATATGTATTGGGTTGAATTTATAATTCTTTCAAAGTCTTGAAGGAGCTCTAGTAAAGAAACAAAATGAATTTGCATCCATGATTAAGTTTATGCTTTGCATAACCATGTTTACCTTCTATGTCATCACTAAATTTTCAAGAATGAATAAATGAACTTGCATTTCTCATGTTTAAATTCCAAGCTTGTATCTCATGTTTATGTTTCAAGTCATCACTTAATCTTTCAAGATAATAAAGAGGTTGCATCTCATATTTAATTTATGCTCTCACTATATTTTATAATGGCTAAAAGAATCAACGCATGGCATGTTTATTTTATGCCATCACCTAAAGATCCTAGAGCTCAAAGACTTGCCCATGTATCACAAGCAAAGAAATATGATTATTGGAGTTAAAGAATTTATTCTTTAAAAAGTCTTGAGATTGGAGCTTAAAAAGATGTAATAATAATATTCTCTTCTCCTCTACTGGTCTGTGCGGACTACCGCTCTCCGGTTTCTTAATATTCTCTTCTCCTCTATCGTCCTGTGCGGACTACCGCCTCCGGTTTCTTAATATTCTCTTCTCCTCTATCGGTCCTGCGGACTACCGCTCCGGTTTCTTAATATTCTCTTCTCCTCTATCGTCCTCGTGCGGATTACCGCCTCCAGCTTTCTTGTATCATGTTTATATTTCAAGTTCTTGCATCATGTTTAATTTTCAAGTCATCACCTTAAATCTTAAAGATAAAGAAATGGAATTGCATATCATGTTTATAATTCCAAGCTATCACCTTATAAAGATAAGATTAAAATAAGGTTGCATAGCATGTTTATAATTCTAAGATGTCACCTAAATCTCTAAAGCTCAAGACTTACTCCTTTTATCTTAAGTGAGAATTTTAATTGTGAAGATCCTCCCAAATTTGACAAAAGAACTAGTTTCTAAATGAGTTTTAAGGCTTTGCAAGGATTTTACGGGAACTAGTATTTTATATGCACTTAAAATATGATTCTATGTAATTGCATGAGGTTCATGATTCGCCATCGATCCGAGTTTAGTATCAATGTGTGATAATGATTTGATATGATTGAAGTTGTGATAATTATGGTTTATTGTTAAGAGAATGATTCATAATTGGTTTAGCAACTAATTTGTTCTATAATTGATAATTCTATGTAAGGATTGGATGCTTATTAAGTACTTGATATCATTGAATGATTTCCTGGCTTGCATGTTATAGTTCTTGTTGCAAATAATGAGAATGCTTGTACATGAAATGTTCTTTATTATGTAAAATTTACCTTTGTTGCTAGAAGAAAGTGTATCATTGTAAAAGTGTAATTTGGAAAGGTTACTGCTAAGGAAAGACTTGGTATTTAAGCGTGTCCATTGTGACCCACCTCTCTTTCTCGGGAATCTCCCATATGCATGATTACAGTTGATATATATTATTCTAGCTTAAGACTATAAATGAGAAAATGTTATGATGTTTATGAATTGTATTATGATATAACATGCAAAGATTTAATGATGACTTAAACTTATAAGAAAATTATCCTTTGGAACCATCAGACTATAGGTGGTGAAAAGGTGATTTTAGCCCCTAACCCGGTCTCTCAAAAGGGTAGAGTCGAGACTTTAGCTTATCAAAAGCGATAAGTATATGCTAGTGACGACTAGTAAAGTATGAGCTCATAACCTAAATTACTCCCAAAAGGGTGGAGTATAGGGTGGCCCAAGGAAAATAATGATGATGATAAGATTTTAAGTCATCAAAGGCACTAAAGGAATGAAATATGTGCACTGTGTCCATG
Source organism: Dalbergia cochinchinensis (assembly GCA_031216125.1). Classification (NCBI taxonomy): domain Eukaryota; kingdom Viridiplantae; phylum Streptophyta; class Magnoliopsida; order Fabales; family Fabaceae; genus Dalbergia; species Dalbergia cochinchinensis. The sequence continues at coordinate 32,620,848 of CM062371.1, forward strand.
TGTAGCTAATATTATATGACGTTCTTTTATGCATGTTATTTTGATAATGATGATGAGGAATATGATGTAATGATAAAGGAAATGTTCATTGTAAATATGACATGTTAAGAATAAGATGCATTATAAGACGCATGATTAAAAATTGACGAACCTCGGTTAAGTATTTGTCCGAACTTAAAATGAATCTTTGCATGCTCACTATTTTAGAATAATCCCGAGGTGCCTGGTACTTTGATGATGACACTGTAGAAGGAGGCACCCTACTGAGAATTCTTTAGCAAGATTCTCACTCCTTTTCTTTCTTTATTTCCGTCATTGTCTCCAGATTCAAATGGCGACATTCGCCCTGTTCGTTGATACCCCTACTTGGGAATTCCACTATGATCCGTGCATCGCTCGTATCATTTTGAAGGAGGTCTTGCGATTCGTGTTTTTATTTACATAGGTCGCCCATTTGCACATCCTGTCCCTAGTTATCGATTTTCTCCTACTTCTCCCTATGGCGATGAAATGGTTTTCGAACATGCACGCCCACTTGATGAAAGGATGTTACGTTCTTATCCCGCTTCATCTGGCGTCCATGGATTTCAGAGTATGTTCCCGAGACGAGATATTCTGAAACCGATCCTTCAGAGGACACTCCTACTCATGTATATTCTGAGAGCTCGCTCCTACTCCCACACGCAAGAGAGGGTAGTGAGGAAACAGTTGTTCAGCCGAGGTTAGCGAAGGCCGTCCATGCGACCCTAGCCTGGTGCATCTCGTGTGTCTGGCCCCGAGGAGCTCATCAGTGGATCGGATTTATTCCCCATTTCCAGGACAAAGTGGCCATAGAAGGTTCTTAGTAGATTTATGTGTGATCATGCACCCTAGTTTTAGGATAACCTTCCCGGCTTATGGAGTTATCTAGTTTAGGGGCATGTATTTCCTTAAGTATATTTTCTTTTATGGGTTTGCATAAGATAATGATGTATGAACATAACCCACCCTTTGAGTGAGGTTATTGTATGTAAATATATGCTATAATGTGCTTATGGATGTTATATGATGGAGCCTAAGTGATATGATGTGATATATTCTTAAACGTCTTATTATACCCCGCTTACTCGTTCACGTTGTACTCGGCTCACGTTTTCAATTATGTGTTTAAAAAAAAAAATGGCTCGTAATTTCACTAAGTATTTTCAAATTATGAAGAAAGAACCAAAGCAAGGAGTAAAGTCTAGTCATCAATCAGATTCAACCTAGGTGTATCTGGTTAATTACTAGGGTGTTTCACCCCGATTTTCTGTCTGAGTGGAAAATGACCGAAATGCCCCTGAGGTCATTTTCGGCTCGGAATTCGAGGATGGCCGACCCGGCAGTCCTCGAAGGGCCAACTCAATGTTTGAAGGGGATTAAATGACCCTTGAATGGTTCCGGAGGTGAAAGTCTCATTTTCTACAGTTTCGGGTCAAAATGACCAAAATACCCCTACAGCGTTTTACGCGGGTAGAGGTGCCGTTTGAGCCCGAAACTTTCCCCAGAGGTTTTAAAATCATGTTTTTACGTGTTTCAAAACATCTGTTTGAGTCCCGGTGGTCCCGGCCAGTTTTCGAGCAAAATTACGATTTTGCCCCTAGAATAGTGTTTTTGAGCTTAACGATGTGATTAGGCAAACCTAAGCAATATTAGGCTCTAAACGAAGATTAATTAATTTCCATAATTAATCTAGAGTCAAAATAAATTATTAAAATTAATTAGAACCTAGGATTGCTTAGATTAGATTTAAATCTCTTTTCTAAAAACTCAAGATTTCACTCTTGGAATCTTGAATAGTGTTTTCTCTCTCCAATTCCTTAAATCAAGAAATTGTGTCTAGAATTGTTTATACACTAAAATAAATTTATAACTCACTAATGATGCAAGAACACTCTTTAATTATGTCTTGGCAACCTTAATTACCCATTTTTCTCACCTAAACACTTTCTTACAAATTCCTAATCTTAATCCTAATCCAAGATACACCTAAACACAACTCTAAACCACAATTAAAATGCAAGAAACCCTCCCCCCATGGCTGATGCACATTCGGCCATCCCTCTCTCTTTTACCACACATGTTGAATTGTTTCTCACTCAAAGAACCATGCTTGAGGCCATACCTTGAACCATACCTCACCATGCCTCAAGACCACATTATCTCACCTGATGGAACTCATGGGCTTCCTCCATGCTGATGGACGAAGCTCCTCTCCCTCCATGCACTCTTCATTTGTTTCATTTGTCTATAAATAGCTTGCTTGGGTGAACTTGTATCATTTTGGGTTCATTTGCAAAGTGTAAGTTTTCAAAGAGCACTTCAAAGCTTCCTTTTTCTCTCAAGTTCAAGTCCTCAAGTTTTTCAAGTTCTTCATCCTCTTCTCTCATTCCAACCTCCTAATCACTAGGTAGGGATTTTCTTTCAAGAGTTCTTTCATCTAAAGTCCTTAATTTCTTTATGTGTTCATAGTTTTTCTTGAATCCTTTCTAGAACTTCTTTTCTTTTTCTTCTCCTCCTTGTTTCTGCCATGAGCCCTTTGAGAGCAAAGGAATGAGAGCTTGATGATGAGGTTCCATGATGATAATGTTCATCACTTGGATAATCTCTAAAGCTTGATCTTTGTTCTTAAGTTAAAGATGTTTTCTTTGTTCTTTTTTCTTGAACTTTGAAACCTCTCACCTTGATGATATTTTAAAATGGTTAACATGAACTCAATGTTAAGGCCTCATGATGTTGGTGTTAATGCATCATCAAGATCATGGTCTCTAGAGTTTCAAATGTTTCCTTTTCTTCTAAAAAGTTTTCGGTTCCTTTTCCTTTTCTTCCTTCATATTTTCGGCCATATTGGCCAAGGAAGTTCACAATGGCTTGATGATGAGAGCTTCTAGATGATGACTATGTGTTCATCACAATGAGGCCTCTAGAGCTTGAGTTTTAATAAAAATGTTATTTATGTTCACATTCCAAGAAGAGAAACTTTGTGTTTTAAGGAACCCTTGAGGTTCACTCTTGTTTTACTTTATCTTGTCATGATGAGTTTGGGTTGAGGTTTAAGTTTCTTTAAAGTCTTGTATGAGCTCTAATAAGAAATAAAATGAACTAGCATTCATATTTAAATTTAAGCTTATGCATTACATGTTTAATTTGAGGTTTGCATTCATATTTAATTCCCAAGCCATCACCTTAAGTTAAAGGCTAAAGAATGGAGTGCATCTCATATTTACATTCTTGTCTAGCATATTTACCTTTCATCACTAAAGAACGTAAAGATTTAAAATCAGGTTTGCACTATCACCTAACTAAATCTCAAAGCCTTTCTATTTCGGCCTTAAAGTCGATTGTTACTGGGCCTAGAGCACTAAAATAAAGAAATGAACTTGCATATTTATGTTAAGCCTTGCATATTTATATTCCAAGTCTTGCATATTTACTTTAAGCCTTGCATATTTATATTCTAAGTCTTGCATATTTATTTTAAGCCTTGCATTTTTATATTCAAGTCTTGCATGTTTACTTTAAGTTCTCACTTTATTTTGTAATGAAGAATAAAAATGAAGTGCATAGCATGTTTAAATTATGTCATCACTTGAAAGATCTTAGAGCTCAAAGACTTGCCCATTTTATCTCAAGTTAAAGTTTAAATGAGGGAGCATTCTTTGAATGCACGATTTCAGTTTTGTAGTGATGATGAACTTGGAATGAGTTTTATCTAGCTTCAAGGACCAATAAGTCAAGTTTTAGGAAATCCTTTTAAAGCTCATAAATTTGTTTAAGTTTAAGACCAACAAGGTTCTATGAATTTAACTCTCTTTTAAGGAGGGATTAAGTGGTCACTGACCTAAAGATGTTTTTAGTCTCTTTGACAAGATAAAATGGTTTGCAAAAGAGTTTTAGAAGTCTTGAAAATGATTCCAAGAGAAACTACCAACTTATGTGTTTTAAAAACATCAAGTTATGTATCTTTTTGGGACTTAATGTTTCGGTCCTTCCATGATGGGTTTACTACTGTATGATGATGTTTTGATGTGTTATGATGTGTGGAAATTATGTATGATGAGGTAGGAACACTTCTATGCATGTTAAAAGAGAAACTAGCTTTCTAGAAAAATCGTAAAGTCAAGATTGAGCATAGTTTTATCCCATTTAGTTATGGATACTGCCCAAACTGTTTCAATGGGGATATAATCAGATTAGGATTGATCAATCATGAAAAATTTGGTTACATTTGGAGTAGGAATGAATTTTGGCACCTATAGAGAAACTAGTAACTAGAAAACCGTAAAACCGCAATTCTAGAACTCTTAGAACATTTAATTCTTAGAATCTGTCCAGAAACCCTATAATGTAGAGAACATGGTTTATAATTAGTTCCTTGATATAGGAATGACTCATAATTGGTTTAGTTTTAACTTATAGCGTCTTAGGCGAAGACAGAACCAAGAAAGGGTCTAAAACACAAGTTCTAGAACCCCGTAATCATAAGTTTATAACACTGCCCCTAAGGAATGATGTTCTTCAGATTTAATAGAGAGCATAAACAAATGATAAGATTTGATAAGAGAGAACCCTTAGGTGCATAAAAGTTTGATAGGAGATGATAGGTTAACTACATCACGAGTTTAAGGCCCGTAAGGGTCAGAGCATAAAATATCGTAGGACCAAGTGCATAATGAACTCTTAATGTTGATTGTGAAAGTATGAGGACGATTATGTGAATGCATGAAATTATGATGAAGGATGCATGTTTGATTGACTCATGTGGCATAAAGAAGAATTTGGAAGAAATTCGGCATGCCGCAGTTATGCTGTCGAATTTCTGACAAATTCGGGACTCAGAAAGTTTTTGAAAACCTATGAAATTTTTATGAGGTACTAAGATGGGTTCTCGGATGACACTGGTTCGGCCGAGCACCTCCAGAGAACTCATGTGACATCGGTACCAAGATTAATTCTTGGGTGACACCAGTTCGGCCGAGCACCCCCAAGAAATGCCCCCTAGCCCATACTAGATAAGTCGGGATTATGTTTATGATTATGTTACGCTTATCGAGATTGATAAGTAAGAACTAGTGACAACTAGTTGAGGTATGAGCTCATAACCTAGACATGTGACACATTCTGGGTGACACCGGTTCGGCCGAGCACCCCCAGAGCGCTTGTCTTTTAGGGTGGCCTATGAGGAAGTTATGATGAATATGTCACAAAGAGAATTTAATTGCCACTTTATGCCACTACTATTATGATGTTCTTAAATATATGATGATTATTCTTGTATTAAGTAGAGCCATGCATACATCCTTTAATATGTTTGCATCCTTGACATTAAGAATCATGCTAAAATGAACGGACCTTGGCTAAACTATGTTTTAAAACCTAAAAATAGACTTAATGCATGCTCACTTATTTTGTATAACTAAACCCAAGGTTCCTGAGAACGTAGATGATGACACCTAGGTAGTAGGAGGCCCTACTGAGATTCTTTAGCAAGATTCTCACTCCCTCTATCTCTTTCTTTCCGTCACGTCTTCAAATGGTGACGTTGGTGGTTTTCGTGGACACCCCGACCCGTGGGAGGTGCACTATGACCCAGATCACGGGTCATACCATTTTGAGGGACAGTGCACGGTGCGAGTCTTCATGTTCATAGGACGTCCCTTTGCTCACCCCATGCACACCCATCGCTTCTCCCCGACAGCACCCTACGGTGACGACAAGTGGGTTTTTGAGCACGCACGTACGCATAACGAGAGAGTGCTCTGCATGCACACCGCCGCCTCAGCCATGCGAGACTATCCCAATTACGTGCCCCAGACCTACTTCTCGGAGACCAACCCGTCCGAGGACCCGCCTACCCATCCGTATAGCAAGAGCTCCGCCCCCTCTCCACCACTGATGAGGGAGGGCAGTGAGGATACCATGACTCAGCCACGACTTGCACGATGACCGGAGTTGCGGCCATACCGCGGGGATCACTCTTGATCCTCGTTCCGCCTCTTTACGCCCGAGGAGCTCGCCCAGTTTCCCGGATATGTGCCTCGCTCGCGAGATGGACGTCAGTAGGAGGTGACGTACGACCAACGGAGTACCCGGGTAGAGCACACACCACTTAGATGGGGATGAACCTTCTTTTGTTTTAGAGGTTATCCCGTTAGTTGCACTTGGGTAGAGGAGTTATTTTTATAGTTTCCATTGCATTTTCTCTTGTATTTCCTTTTTAGTTGTATTGCTCATGTTATATCAAACTAAGCCCCACTCTACACAAGTGGGCATATCATATACTATATAAATATGCAATTCAATGTTATTATGATGTGCTTTCACTTGCTTATGTGATGTTGCTATGCGATGTTTGCTTTATTACCTTTCGTGCATTACTAGTTAACGTGTCGCGCGGCTCTCACTTTGCTTTTATAATTCAAAAAAAAATTTACCAGTATTTCCGCTAAGTATTTTAAAGTAACAAGGAAGCTATGACGTAACAGACTAATGATTAACCTAATTATGTTCTAGAGTATTGGGTTAAAAATTAGGATGTTACATTATGGTATCAGAGCAGTTCGATTCTCATGGAGCCTGAGGATTGGACTGACTATGCTTTTAGAGCATAACGCGATAAAGATGTCATGTGTAGAGCTTGCTAGAGACAAGCTATAGGTTAGAGATGCATGACCCCTGTTTGTTTGCAAGTGCCATGGTAACTAGCTCATTTCACATGAAACGTTGAGCCTGGTCAACTCAGTGGTTATTGTCTTATGTGTTTAGGAACCAATGGTACCCAGATGACAGAATAGGACCACGACTGAGGGTAACCAAGAGGATGCAACTGCCACTGCTGTCCGTGACATGGCAAGAGCCATGGAGCGGATGTTCAAAAGAATGAACCAACAAGGGGACACCGGACGTGCTCCCCCAACTGCTGAAATGGTCGAGCAAGCAAGGTTTGGTGAGTTTCGCAAGGCAAACCCACCGGCCTTTAGAGGAGCCATGGATCCCGACAAAGCTGATGAGTGGATTAAGAATCTGGAAAAGATCTACTCCATGGTCGCTTGCTCGGAGGAGCAAAAGGTCACCTTTGCGGCCTATATAATGGAATCGGACCTTGAACTCGGTGGACCAAGCACTCGAAGATGCTAGAAGCTTCGCATCGCTATCAATCGAGTCGTTTCAAGACTTACTTCTATGAGAAGTACTTCCTGGAATCAATAAGGAATATGAAGGATATCGAGTTCATGCAATTAACCCAAGGAGGAAGGTCTGTCGCCCAGTACACGGTGAGATTTGAAGAACTGATTAAGTTCTCGCGGGTGTTCCAAGGGAACCCCGATGAGATATGGAAATGTGTGAAGTACGAAGTCGGGTTGAAGCCGGAGCTGAACTATGCCGTAGCACACATGGAGATCAGGGACTTCCCTACCCTGGTCAACAACTGCCGCATTCTGGAGGAAGGGCAAGGAAAGCTCCTGGCTGTAAGGGCGGAGCAAGCTAAGGGGCTAGGGCCTCAAGCCCCGAAGTTCAAACCACAACACCAAAACCAATCACGAAACCATTACAACCCCTACGACACCAACTAGTTCAAGCCACATCAACCACAACAAAGAACCCCCTTCCATCAACAACCCAAGCAACCCTACAGACCATCGTTCCAGTACAACAACCACTGAAACAACAACAACAACAACAGTAAATGACAAGGAGTGTCGGGAGGCCCCCAGAACAACGCTCAACAAGGAGGGTCCAGTGGGACCAAGAACAAGACGTCCCAAGGAGCCCCCGCCACCTTTACTAGGCCTACGCCAGCGATGATGTGTCCCCAGTGCGGGAAAGATCATGGCAACCGTCCTTGCCTAGCTGGACAAAACGTATGCTTCAAGTGCGGGAAGCTCAGCCACTACGCCAACAGATGCAATAACGAGAGGCCAGCGAATCAGAACCCTAGGCCGTAACACCAAGGGAGGGTCTTTACCCTCAACGCGAACGAAGCAGAAAGGTCCAATGATCTCATTGAAGGTACGTACGAAATAAATGGCAAACCTTTAACTGTACTTTATGACTCTGGCTCTACACATTCTTTTATTTTGTATGCTAGTGTCGAGTCTCTCAACTTAAAGACTTCCAAACTTCCTTTTGATCTTCTTGTTTCTACCCCTACAAATCACCCTGTAAATACTTGTTTCTGTTGTTTAAATTGCCATCTTACTGTAGAAAATAGATCCTTTGTCATAGATTTAATTTGTTTACCCATGAAAGGTATAAGTGTAGTCCTTGGCATGGATTAGCTTCACGCCAACCGTGTAATGTTAGATTGTAACACCAAAATAGTTGTCTTTCCTTCTCCCCGTAGCGAAACTAGTCAAACTTTGAAACTCTACCTCAATACCGTAGAGGTCAACTGTAGTGGGCAAAAGACTAAGGGATATGTTCTCCTAGCCGCTAGTGAAGTAGACTTTGAGCAGAACCTAGAGAATATACCGGTAGTAAAAGACTATCCCGAGGTATTTCTGGAAGAGATACCCGAGTTTCCCACCAAGAGAGAAGTCAAGTTCTCCATTGAGTTGGTTCCTAGAGCGGGACCAATCTCTACCGCCCCTTATAGGATGTCACCCTTGGAGTTAGCCGAGTTAAAAACCCAACTTGAGGAGCTTTTGGGAAAGAGTTTTATTAGACCTAGTGCCTCACCTTGGGGAGCCCCAGTTCTGTTTGTCAAGAAAAAAGACGGGAGCATAAGGTTGTGCATAGATTATAGGCAATTGAATCGTGTGATAGTGAAAAACAAGTATCCTTTGCCTAGGATAGATGATCTTATGGACCAATTGAGAGGAGCGGTAGTATTTTCCAAGATCGGTCTAAGGTCAGGATACCACCAAATTAGGGTAAGAGATCAAGATATACCAAAGACCGCCTTTAGAACTTGGTATGGACACTTTGAGTTCACGGTGATGTCTTTTGGGTTGACAAATGCTCCTGCAGTGTTTATGGATTACATGAATAGGATCTTTAGACCCTATTTAGATCAGTTCGTGGTCGTTTTCATAGATGATATACTCATCTGTTCAAAGACCCACGAGGAGCATGAGCGTCATTTGAGGATAGTTTTGGAGATTTTGAAGGAGAAGAAACTGTATGCAAAACTTTCTAAGTGTGAATTTTGGTTGGAAGAGGTTAAGTTCTTAGGGAACGTTGTGTCAAAAGGAGGTATAGCTGTTGATCCTAGTAAGGTAGAAGCCGTAATGAATTGGGATAGACCAACCACCGTAATGAAAATACGGAGCTTTTTGGGTTTAGCAGCCTACTACCGTAGGTTTATCAAGGGATTTTCCCAAATCGGCCTACCCCTGACCAAGCTAACTAGGAAAAATGCACCTTTCGAGTGGAGTCCCGAATGTGAGAAGAGTTTCCAAGAGCTTAAGGAGAAGCTAACCACAACCCCAGTTTTGGTTCTACCAAGCCCCGATGTACCCTTCGAGGTATATTATGATGCCTCGGGTAAGGGTTTAGGCTGTGTATTGATGCAAAATAGGCAAGTGGTAGCCTATGCATCAAGGCAACTCAAGCTGCACAAAGCGAATTACCCCACCCATGACCTAGAATTAGCAGCCGTAGTGTTCGCCCTAAAGATGTGGAGACACCATTTATATGGTGTAAGGTTCGAAGTTTTCTCCGATCACAAGAGTCTCAAGTACCTCTTTGATCAAAAGGAGCTAAACATGAGACAGAGGAGGTGGATGGAGTTCCTCAAAGATTATGACTTCGGTTTAAGTTACCACCCCGGCAAGGCTAATGTAGTCGCCGACGCCTTGAGCCGAAAGTCATTGCACCTATCTCATATGATGGTCAAGGAAGTTGAGCTAATAGAGAAGTTTAGAGATATGAATTTGGGGATGTCTGTGACCAATGAGGGTATGAAGATGTGCTATCTTACCGTAACAAGTGGGTTTAAACAAAGAGTCATGCTAGCACAAAGAGAGAGTGAGGAATTTAGGGAGCTCATAGAGGCGGTTAAGGCGGGAAAACTCAAAGGATTCGAATAAAGTTCTGATTGGGTATGGAGGTTCGAAGGAAGAATCTGTGTGCCACAAGATGGTGACCTTTGAGAGAAGATCTTGGAGGAGGCCCATAAAAGCCATTTCACCATCCATCCTGGTGTTACCAAGATGTACCAAGATTTAAAAAGGATGTTCTGGTGGCCCGTATTGAAAAAGGATGTGGTCGCCTGAGTTAGTAAGTGCTTGGTGTGTCAAAAGGTGAAGATCGAGCACCAAAAGCCATCAGGTTTACTGCAACCCTTGTCAATCCCCAAATGGAAGTGGGAATGCATATCGATGGACTTCGTGACAGGATTGCCTAAGACCCAAGCTGGCCATGATGCCATATGGGTGATAGTGGATCGACTAACCAAGTCGGCTCACTTTCTGCCTATTAGAGTGACATACTCTTTAGACAAATTGGCTCAGCTATACATCCAAGAGATCATGAGATTACATGGAATACCGTCAACGATAATCTCGGATAGGGATCCGCGATTTACGTCACGTTTTTGGGAAGCCTTTCAAAAGGCGTTTGGTTCAAAGTTGTGTTTGAGCACGGCTTACCACCCACAAACAGACGGACAATCAGAAAGAATGATCCAGACCTTGGAGGACATGTTAAGAGCCTGTGTTCTGGATCAAAAGGGAAGTTGGGACAAGTACCTGCCACTGATCGAGTTTGCATATAACAACAGTTATCATGAGAGCATCGGCATGGCACCCTACGAAGCCCTATATGGATGAAAATGTCAATCCCCTCTATGCTGGTATGAGCCCGGAGAACAGAGCATGTTAGGACCGGATATAGTGAGGGAAACGATGGAGCAAATCAAAAGAATCCAGGATAGAATGCTTACAGCTCAAAGTAGACAAAAGAGCTATGCGGATAGGCGGCGTAAGCCGTTGGATTTTAACGAGGGAGAACATATGTTCCTTAGGATCACCCCCACTACAGGCATAGGGAGAGCCATGAAAGTTAAAAAGTTGAGCTCCTGATTCCTTGGTTCTTTTGAGATCCTTCAAAAAGTAGGGCCAGTAGCCTACCGAATAGCCTTACCCCCCAACCTTTCCAATCTCCATGACGTCTTTCACGTCTCCCAGTTAAGAAAATACGAGTCCGACCCTAGCCATGTCTTAGAGCCAGAGCATGTACAGTTAAGGGAGGACCTAACTTTCAATCTGCCACCAATGAGAATCGTGGATCGCGGAGTCAAGCAGTTGAGGAACAAGTCTGTTCCTTTGGTGAAAGTGGCATGGGGACGGGACAAGATCGAAGAATTCACGTGGGAATTAGAGTCGGAGATGAAGACCAAGTATCCAGAGCTCTTCTAAGGTACGAATTTCGAGGAGGAAATTCTTTTTAAGGAGGGGAGTAATGTAACGCCCCGATTTTCTATCTGAGTGGAAAATGACCGAAATGCCCCTGAGGTCATTTTCGGCCCGGAATTCGAGGATGGCCGACTCGGCAGTCCTCGAAGGGCCAACTCAATGTTTGAAGGGGATTGAATGACCCTTGAATGGTTCTGGAGGCGAAAGTCTCATTTTCTGCAGTTTCGGGTCAAAATGACCAAAATACCCCTATAGCGTTTTACACGGGTAGAGGTGCCGTTTGAGCCCAAAACTTTTCCCAGAGGTTTAAAACCATGTTTTTACATGTTTCAAAACATCTGTTTGAGTCCCGGTGGTCCCGGGCAGTTTTAGTGCAAAATTACGATTTTGCCCCTAGAATAGTGTTTTTGAGCTTAATGATGTGATTAAGCAAACCTAAGCAATATTAGGCTCTAAACGAAGATTAATTAATTTCCATAATTAATCTAGAGTCAAAATAAATTATTAAAATTAATTAGAACCTAGGATTGCTTAGATTAGATTTAAATCTCTTTTCTAAAAACTCAAGATTTCACTCTTGAAATCTTGAATAGTGTTTTCTCTCTCCAATTCCTTAAATCAAGGAATTGTGTCTAGAATTGTTTATATACGAAAATGAATTTATAACTCACTAATGATGCAAGAACACTCTTTAATTATGTCTTGACAACCTTAATTACCCATTTTTCTCACCTAAACACTTTCTTACAAATTCCTAATCTTAATCCTAATCCAAGATACACCTAAACACAACTCTAAACCACAATTAAAATGCAAGAAACCCTCCCCCCATGGCTGATGCACATTCAGCCATCCCTCTCTCTTTTACCACACATGTTGAATTGTTTCTCACTCAAAGAACCATGTTTGAGGCCATATCCTTTAACTTTATAACACGTTTATGAAACTCAAGCTTTAGAGATTTCTTTGTGGTGAACATAAAGTTACCAACTAAAACTCTCATCATCAAGCTATCATGTTGGACCACCCACATCATCAAGCTATCATGTTAGCCAAAATTTTAGAGAAAAAGGAAAGGAAAGAAACCGAAACTTAAGAGCAAGAAAGAACCATTTTGAAGCTCTAGAAACCATAATCTTGATGATGGATTAACACCAACATCATGACTCCTCATCATTGAGTTCATGTAACCATTTTTAAACATCATCAAAGTTAAAGATTTCAAGGTTCAAGAAAGAAAGAACTATAAACATTTTTAACTCAAGAACAAAGATTAAGCTTTAGAGGTTTGTTCAAGTGATGAACATCATCATGAAACCCTCATCATCAAGCTCTCATTCCTTTGTTTTCAAAGCTCATGGCCGAAATAAAGAAGGAGGAGGGGAAGAAAAGAAGTTCCAAAAGATTCAAGAGAAACTATGAACATATAACTAGATCAAGAACTTAAAGGAAAGAAACTCTTGAAAGAAAATCCCTACCAAGTGATTAGAGGTTAAGATGAGCGAAGAGGATGAAGAACTTGGACACTTGAACTTTGAGAGAAAAAGAAAACTTTGAAGTGCTCTTTGAAAACTTACACTTAGAAAATGAACCCAAAATGATATAAGTTCACCCAAGCATGCTATTTATAGAGAAATGAAACAAAATGAGAGGTGTTTAGAGGAGGGAGTGCTTCGGCCATTTACAGCCAAGGAGGAGAGAAAATATCTTCTCTAAGGTATGGTTCAAGGCATGGTGGAAAGCATGGCTAGGTATGGGTTTAAGTATGGGTGCAAGTATGGGTCAAGTATGGTTCTTTGAGTGAAAAACAAATCAACATGTGATGTAAATGGGGGGAGGAGTGGCCAAAATTGCATCAGCCATGGGGAAGGATTTCTTGCATTTTAATTATGGTTTAGAGTTGTGTTTAGGTGTATCTTTGATTAAGATTAAGATTAGGAATTTGTAAGAAAGTGTTTAGGTGAGAAAATGGGTAATCAAGGTTGTCAAGACATGTTTAAGGAGTGGTCTTGCATCATTAGTGAGTTAGAAACTCATTTTAGTGCATAAACAATTCTAGACACAATTCCATGATTTAAGGAATTGGAGAGAGAAAATACTATTCAAGATTCCAAGATTGGAATCTTGAGTTTTAAAAAGAGATTTAAGTTTAATCTAAGCAATTTTAGGTTCTAATTAATTTTAATAGCTTATTCTGACTCTAGATTAATTATGGAAATTAATTAATCTTCGATTAGAGCCTAATATTGCTTAGGTTTGCTTAATTACGTCATTAAGCTCAAAAACACTATTCTAGAGGCAAAATTGTAATTTTACACTAAAATTGCCCGTGACCACCGGAACTTAAACAGAAGCTTTTAAACATGTAAAAACATTGTTTTAAACCTTCAGGGAAAGTTTCGAGCTCAAACGGCACCTTTACCTGCATAAAAACGCTACAGGGGTATTTTGGTCATTTTGAGCCGAAACTGCCGAAAATGAGACTTTCGCCTCCGAAATCATTCAAGGGCTATCCAATCCACTTCAAACATTGAGTTGGCCCGTCGAGGACTGCCGGGCCGGCGATCCTCGAATTTTGGGCCGAAAATGACCTCAGGGGCATTTTGGTCATTTCCCTCTCAGACAGAAAAATCGGGGCGTTACAAATTTTCCCACATTTAAGCCACTCCAGACAATTTTAAACAAATCTGGAAATGCTATGGCAGGACCCGAAAATTTAATATTCCAAAAGCATGCAAAGTTGTAAGGTAAGGCATTTATAGTAACCAATTCTTTCTAAAATTAATTCCTAGTTAAAGAACATTCTTAGAACCAAATTTTATTCTTTTCGGAAGATAGAGACATAACCTCTAGGACTTAGTTGACAACTTGGAAAAATAAATATGAATGTGTTTCCATTTCTCTAGTTTTAATGCCCAAGACTCCTATTTAGAGTATTTACTCTAAAACACTGATCAACTTTAAGGTTAAAAGGGGTAAGTCTTGAACTTTAATTAGTTAGGTGATGACATAAACATAAACATGCCAATACAAGCTTTATTTTAATCTTTAAGATTTAGGTGATTTCTTTCTTTTAGTCGTCAAGGCTTCTATTTAGAGTAATCACTCTAAATCACCGGTCAACTTTAAAGTTAAAAGGGGTAAGCCTTAAACTTAAGTTAATTAAGTGATGACATAAACATATTACTCCATTTTAGTTCAACCTTTTTGAAAACAAAATGGAACCCAAAACCTTGGGCTCTCAATGGTCTATCACATGATGGTTTTACAACCATCATAAAGATCTATTATCATCAAGCCATAGCTCCAACATTTTAATGACTACAAAACCAAAACTAGAAGAAATAAAAGAAAAAGAGACCAAGCTGAAATAGTGAAGAGGAAGAAAAAGAAATGAACTCAACCACATATTATTCATCAAGGCCGAAAATAAAGAGGAGGAACATATCATTCTAATACTTTAAAGGCTTTAAAAATAGAGAGGGATTAAGAGAGAAAAACCAAACAAAATCCCCACCAAAGGTGTTTTCCTATGCAAGAAAAGAGCTTGATCTTGAAAATGAGATAAGAAGAACAATCTTTCCTTTGGAGCAAGGAATGATTTCAGCCAAGGAGGGAAAGAAAGGGAGAAAGGTTTGTCTTGGGTTTTTGATCTTGGAAATGGAGAGACTAGGTGTTTAAAGGAAGATTTATGGTGGTTGTGTGGTGGTTTGAGGTTGAGAAGTGGTGGTGAGTGGTGGTTCTTGGAAGAAATGAAGAAGAAGTGGAAGAAGCTTGGTAGTAGAGAGAAACTTTGAGGATTCTTGAACCAAGATTACAAGAAATGAACAAATGGTGTTTGTGGCTTGCTTTGAGGTTGTATTAATATAGAAATTCTAACATGTGAGGATACAAAATTGGGGGAAGTACCGCGGCCTTCTAGAAGAGCTTGGGAGGGCAAGTTTCATTTTAATGTAGGTTAGGATGTGTATTTAGAGGTAGATTTAATTAAGAAAATGGTTGGAATGGATAATTAAGTGTTTAGGTTGATAATCATGTATTTAGGAATTTCATGATCATGATCAAAGAGTCGTCATAAATATTTAAAGGAGTTAAGTTCATTTAGTTTGAATTAAAATAACTTAATTTGAATTTCAAAAACTAACATAATTTCTTAAATTAGGGAATTGTACACTATTCATCTTTTTGACTTTTCGATGTCATAAGACCACTTTGATTTTAAAAAGGGATTTCGCTTTCTCTAAGCAATCTTAAGCCTCAATTAACCTCAAATAATTATTTTGACTCAAGATTAATAATCAAAATTAATTAATCTTTAATTAGAGTCTAATATTGCTTATGTTTTGTTAATCATGCAATTAAGCTTATTTTGTGCCCTTAATTAGGGCAAAACGGTAATTTTTATAGAAAAACTCCCCAGGGCCACTTGGACTTATACCAACATCATGTATTCCTAAAAAAACAACATTTCAAACTTTCAAGTGAAGTCTGGGCCTAATCGGTAATTAATTCTGTATTAATTAACCGTAGGGGTATTTTGGTAATTTCGTTCAGAAAACTAAAAACTGAGATTTTCACCTCTAACATCATGCACAACACAATTAATCCCCTTCAATCATAAAAGTAACCTCTTGAGGTTAGCCAGACTAACTGTCCTCGATTCCCGGGTAGAAAGGACCTCAGAGGTATTTTGGTCATTTATACACAAGGGAAAAAAATCGAGGCGTTACATTACTCCCTTCCTTAAAAAGTTCGCCCTTGAAATTCGTTAACTAAGAATAGCTCGGGGTATTTTGTCCTTATATCTACTTCTAGTTTCCATGTGAAATCTTCTGCTTTTCCTCGTCCCCATGCTACTTTAACCAAAGATACGGTTTTATTCTGTAGTTGCTTGACTCCTTTGTCCACAATCCTCGTAGGTGGTAGGTTAAAAGTTAGGTCCTCCCTTAATTGTACTTGTTCTGGCTCTAACACTTGGCTAGGGTCGGACTGGCACTTTCTTAATTGGGAAACATGAAGACATCATGAAGGTTGGACAAGTTGGGTTGTAAGGTTACTTGTAATACCCTAAAAATTATTTTAAAAATTATTTTGGGCTTTATTAGTCATAATTTCAAATATCTGACAGAAGTAGTGTAACACCCTAAAAATTAGTTGAAAATTAATTTGAGCTTTATCAATCGTAATTTTAAAAATTTGATAGTTTGAACAATGATGAGGACGGTCCAATGGTTTTGTAAAAAAAAAAATGTAAATAGTAACCTGTGGGCCCCATCGGTCCTTCGGGACAACCGAAACCATAGAATTGAAACCCGGAGGTGCCCAAAACTGAGAAATTATAGGATTGAGATTAGAAATGATAAGGAATGAGAATTTTAGGCTTGAAATTAATTTTCGGGCAATGTTTGATTACCCGGGTATGATATTTTACCCGTTCGGTAAAATTTCGGTGTGTGATTTTTAACACCGAAAACTAATTAGATCTCTACAAAAAGAATGTCCTTATCCCTTTAAACTAAATGAATGGCTAAGATTGAATCTTGAATTACAAGATTGAATCACAACCATTCATTTTACTTTATTGGAGGATAATTATCTAAATATATATATAATATTCATAACTTTATTATAAGATAAACATCACCAAATTTGCTTTTTTAATAAGCAATTCTCAAACAGCAAAGTGGAGAGAATAGCAGCTCACTTCCTCCATTTTCAAGAGCTTTCTCTTGATTTTCAAATGCCAAAAACACTAGCCTAGAGTTCATAAAACCACAAAGTTTCTTCACAAAACTTGTTCTATACCTCAAACCCTACAAATCTAACCGATTGAAATCTCAAATCCTCATCTTAATACCTCACTTCCCCACTGCCTAAGGAAGGTTTAGGACTGAAATTGGTGTCTTGAAGTGAAGGGAGATCACTTAGAACATCCTTTGAAGTATCAAGCTGAAAAGCTTTCAAAGTAGGGTTTTCTTTGGTCTTTTCTTTCCAATTTTATGCTGGACTTTTCTGATTGTGTGTGGTCCAAAATTTTTGGATATATTGGTTGACAATATGATGATATTGATTTTTTAATTTTGGTGGAGTGTTTGGGGTTGTGGAAAAATCATTTTTATCAAAAGAGATTTTGAAGTGGTTTGCTGGATTTTCGGTTTTCCTGCTGGCAATGATTGTTCACAAATTTTCTAAGGGAATTGTGAGTGTTTTGATGAGCTATAAAAATTATATGTTGAAGGTAACATCCTAGGATAGTTCCATGAATTTTCTTGAGCTCTGGTTTTGACTCCTAATGCCTTGAGAAGTTCAAGAACCGAAGCGGTAACTATGCTGCCTGAAATGTTGAATCTGAAGCTATGAACTTGTGAGATTTTACTAACCTAGTAAATGATTGAATTATGAGCTGGAATTTTTACAGGATATTACAAACATGTTGAGGTTTTACCAGGACTTTTATTTAGAATTTTTTGGGTTCAATTTCTAGGGTCAAAAATTATGAATTTTGGTTCTTCAGCTGAGGTTGGATGGTTTCTAACCACTAAATTTTTAGAATTTTGTTAATATAGTTAGAGAACTCTAATTACCCTGAAATTTTTACAGGACCTTGGTGACACATTGAGGTGTCCTTGATAATTTTTATAGCCTCTGAAACGATTTTTTATGTGCAAATAAATTGATGTTTTGAATTGATGAAATGATGACATTTTGTACTAGTATGAC
Organism: Dalbergia cochinchinensis; assembly: GCA_031216125.1. Taxonomy (NCBI): domain Eukaryota; kingdom Viridiplantae; phylum Streptophyta; class Magnoliopsida; order Fabales; family Fabaceae; genus Dalbergia; species Dalbergia cochinchinensis. Next base: position 32,638,943 of record CM062371.1, read on the forward strand.
ATGAGTACCTGAATATGAGGATGAATAATTGAGCATGTGAACTTATTGATGAGGTTAGGTACACATAGATATGAATGATTATTACAATTGCTTATATGCGAAAGAAAAGCATAAGATTATGTTTCTTGGACTGGAGAAACTAAATCCAGTTTGTTAGGGAAAGTAAACCTAACTACCAAGAAAAGCATAAGATTTATAAATCCTTGGGCTGGAGAAAGTAAATCCGGTCTGTCAGGAAAAGTAAACCTGACTACCCTTGAATTGAGTCGGGGAAAGTAAACCTGGCTCGGAATAGGTCTATGTGAGAATTGGAGAAAGTAAATCCAATGATCATGTATAGGAATGAGCTCAGTCATGAAAACCAATCTATTACCCATTATTGCCACATTGGGGACGGCGGTACGTAACGCCCAGATGTGACAAGAGTAGTCAAGGGCCAAGGCAAGTTTAAGAAGTAAATTTTCTAAAAAATCCTTTGTCTTATATGCCGAGTGAAGAAGTTTAGTATTGATATTGAGACTAATATATTTAAGTGGAAAGTTAGTAGTATATGATGTTGAGTAGTATGGTATATGTACATTAAGTGATTGAATGTTAAAAGTAACCCACTTTGGAAGTATGATTTGGAACTTTAAAAATAAACCGTTATTATATAATGCATGACCACTTTTTCTTAATAAACTGAAGTGGCTGGGGTGATGATGATGACATTATAATTGCATATTTGGGGGAGTTACCCTACTGAGAATTGTATAATTCTCACCCCTATGTTTTTGTGTTCCCGTGTCGTCTCCAGGTTGACAAAAAATCGAGGGGCTGCTATACCAAAGAACTCGAAAGTGCAATAGTGTAGTAGTTAATACTTTTATTATGTTGTATTTAGTGGAATAGATATGTATGTAAATATGTTAAAGGACAAAAGTGTGTTAAAGCTCATAGTAGAGCTTCCTTATGTAATTGACTTTATAGTAAATAAATGTTTTGTATCTTTGTTATATATTTTAATCGAATCACGCTAGTTATTACATGATCTTATCGCATTTGCTATAGTTATTTAAGAAAGGTCCGATAATTTATAAGTAACAACTCTCAAGTCTGATGTCATGACTTAAGGATAACGTTATACTTGAGAGGATGTTACAAGTAGTGATGATGAAGATGACTCAATGAATGTAAAAAAAAATGTGAATAGTATTTTACGGGTCTACAGTCGAAACCCCAGATTCGGGACTTGGAGGTGCCTGAAATTGGGAAAACATGGGAATGAGGTTAGAAATATTTGTAAATGAAAATTTTATGCTTAGAATTAATTTTCAGGCAATATTAGATTACTCGGGTATGGTGTTTCACCTGTTTAGTGAAATTTCAGTGTACGATTTCTAATACCGAAAACTAATTAGATCTCTACAAAAAGAATGACCTGCTAAGATTCAATCTTGAATTACAAGATTGAATCATCACCATCCAATTTATTCTCTTAGATTAGGATTTATCTAGTTATAATATAAACAATTCAAGCATTTATTACAAGATATATATGACCAAATTTCTTCTCCAAGAAGGCATTTCAGCCTCGGCTAGCAAGCATACAACAGAACCTCCATTTCCTTCTTCATCAAAATGTTGATTTCAACCTCAAAAATCCTATGCCAAACCTTGGTAAAATCAAAATCTTTCTTCACAAAAATTGTTCTACACTTCAACCTCTACAAATATAACTGATTAAAATCTCCAAAACTTACTTTAATACCTCACTCATCACTGATTAGAGGAGGATTTAAGTGTGTTTCAAGAGCTTTGGGGTGGAGAACATCTATCTTGAAGTATACAGGGACAAAGAGACATTAGCTTCCAAGTGTAGGGTTTATTTATTCTCTTTTGTTTTAAAAATTATTCTGAAAATTTTGATTGGTTTTGTCCGAAATTTCTGATGTTATTGGTTGATAATATGTTGATATTGATGTATGAATTTTGCTGGAGTGTTTGGTATTGTGAAAAAATCATTTTTATCAAGAGAGATTTTGAATTGGTTTGCTGGATTTTTGGATTTCACCAGGGCAACATTTGTTCATGAATTTTCTGACCTAGTTAGAGGCTTTAGATTGAGCTGAACATTTTATATGATGTAGTTAACATGTTAATGCATCTTCAATAAATATTTTGAGGTATTCTGGTCACTTTTACTATATTTAAAAAATCAAGAACCAAAATTGTACCTATGCTGCCTGAACTATTGGAAATGAAGCTGCGAATTTGTCTATTTTTGTTACCACAGCAAATGATTGATTTTTCCTTTGAAATTTTTACAAGGTATCTTAAGGTTTTAGAAGATTTTTATTCACTTCTAGTTTTATTCGCTAGGGTTAAAAATTAGGGAATTCGGGAATTTAGCTGAGAATCGGTGGTTTCTGACCACCAAATTTGTGTAATTTTGTTAATATAGCTAGAGAACTCTTTTTACTATGAAACTTTTATGGAACCTTGTGGACACATTGAGGTGTCATTGAGAATTTTTATAGCCTTTGATTTGATGGTTTGGATTGTATATTAAATTATGCTACAAATATATGAAATCTGTCATTGTGCTAAAAATAAATTGATATTTTGAATTGATGAAATAATGACATCTTGTACTAGTATGACATGAGCACATGAATATGAATATGAATAATTGAGCATGTGAGCTTATTAATGAGGTTAGACATACATAGATATGAATGCTTATTACAATTGCTCATATGCGAAAGAAAAGCATAAGATTATGTTTCTTGGGCTGGAGAAAGTAAATCCAGTTTGTTAGGGAAAGTAAACCTAACTACCAAGAAAAGCATGAGATTTATAATCCTTGGGCTAGAGAAAATAAATCCGGTCTGTTAGGGAAAGTAAACCTAGCTAGGAATAGGTCTGTGTGAGAATTGGAGAAAGTAAATCCAATGATCACGTATAGGAATGAGCTTAGTCCTGAAAAGCAATCTATTAACCATTATTGTCACGCTAGGGACGACAGTACGTAATGCCCAGATGTGACAAGATTAGTCGAGGACCAAGGTAAGTGGAAGAAGTAAATTTTCTAAGTAATTCTTTGTCTTATATGCCAAGTGAAGAAGTTTAGTATTGATATTGATACCAATATGTTTAAGTGGAAAGTTAGCTGTATATGACATTGTGTACCATGGCAAGTGTATATTAAGTGAGTGAATATTAAAAGTAACCCACTTCGGAAGTATGATTTGAAACTTTAAAAATAAAACAGTATTATATAATGCATGACCACTTTTTTCTAAATAAACCGAAGTGGTTGGGCGATAACAATGACATTATGATTGTGTATTTGGGGAGTTACCCTACTGAGAATTGTATAATTCTCACCCATATGTTTTTGTGTTCCCGTGTCGTCTCTAGGTTGATGTAGAGAACCGAGAGGCTGCTATGCAAAAGAACTCAGAAGTGCAATAGTGTAGTAGTTAATGCTTTTATTATGTTATATTTAGTGAGATGGATATGTATGTAAGTATGTTAGAGAACAAAGGTGTGTTAAAGCTCATAGAAGAGCTTCCCTTGTGTACTTAACTTTGTATTATGCAAATGTTTTGGTTTCCTTGCTATATATTTTAATAGAAGTATGACATAGTTATCTCATGAATCAATCGAGCTTGCTATAAATATTTAAGAAAGGTTTGCTAATCTGTAAGTAACAACTCTTGAGTCCAATGTCATGGCTTAAGACTAATGTTGTACGTGGGAGGATGTTACACTATTCGGTAAGCTACTGAACTGACTCTGTTAAGAATTTTGAAAGGACCAAGAAATATGGGGCTCAACTTTTTGACTCTCATGGCTCATCCTATGCTTGTCGTAGGGGTGATCTTAAGGAACACATGTTATCCCTCTTGAAATTCCAACGGTTTTCACCATTTATCCACACAGCTTTTCTGTCAACTCTGAGCAGTAAGAATCTTATCCTTAATCTTCTTGATTTGTTTCATCGTTTCCCTCGCAACCTCAGGTCCTATCAAGTTTTGTTCTCCGGGTTCATGCCAACATAGAGGGGATTGACACTTTCTTCCATATAAAGCTTCATACGGTGCCATACCAATACTTGCATGATAACTATTGTTATATGCAAACTCAATCAACAGTAAGTATCTATCCCAACTCCCTCTCTAATCCAACATACATGCTCTTAACATATCCTCCAACGTTTGTATGTTCTCTCGGATTGGCCATCCGTTTGAAGGTGGTAAGCCGTTCTTAGACAAAGCTTTGAACCAAATGCCTTCTGAAAGGCTCCCCAAAATCGTGACATAAATCGCGGATTCGATTCAAAATTATTGTCGATGGTACTCCATGTAACTTCACAATCTCTTGGATGTATAACTGAGCTAGCTTATCTAATGAGTAAGTCACCTTGTTAGGTAAGAAATGGGATGACTTAGTCTGTCGATCCACGATTATCCATATGGCATCATGACCCGCTTAGGTCCTAGGTAACCTTGTCACGAAATCCATCGAGATGCTATCCAATTTCCATTAGGGGATTGACACTGGTTGCAACATTCCGAAGGGTTTTTGGTGCTTAATCTTCACCTTCTGATAGATTAAGCACTTACTTACCCATGTTCCCACATCTGTTTTCAATTCTGGCAACCAAAACATCTTCTTTAAGCCTTGATACATCTTGGTGGTGCCGGGATGAATGGTGAAATGGCTCTTATGGGCTTTCCCCAAAATTTCCCTTCGGAGGTCACCACTTGCCAGTACACAAATTCGACCTTCAAACTTCCATAGTCCATTGGGTCCCTGGGTAAAAACCTTTCAGCTTCCCTAATTTACTGCCTCTATTATCTCCTTGAACTCCTTATCCTCCTGTTATGCTTGAGTAATTTTTTCCTTGAATTCCCTTGTTATACTGAGGTGGCACACTCTCATGCTCTCAGTAGACAACGTTGTCACTAGGTCCATATCCCTAAACTTCTCTATTAACCCCGTTTCTTTTACCATCATATGTGACAGGTGTAATGACTTCCGATTTAAGGCATCGACTACCACATTGGCCTTGCCAGGATGGTAGTTTAACCCAGAGTCATAGTCCTTCAAGAATTCCATCCATCTCCTCTGCCTCATATTCAACTCCTTCTGATCAAAAAGGTACTTGAGACTCTTATGACCAGAGAATACCTCAAACTTCACTCCATACAAGTGGTGTCTCCACACCTTCAAGGCAAACACCACAATAGCTAACTCAAGGTCATGGGTGAGGTAGTTTGCTTCGTAAGGCTTGAATTGCCTGGATGCATAGGCTACTACTTGCCTATTTTGCATCAAAACACAACCCAAACCTTTCCCAGACGCATCACAATACACCTCAAAGGGCATTTTGGGGTCGAATAACACTAGCACTTGGGTCGTGGTTAACTTCACCTTCAGCTCTTGGAAATTCTTTTCACACTCGGGAGTCCATATAAAAGGGGTATTCTTCCTAGTAAGCTTGGTCAAGGGTAAGGAAATCTAGGAAAATCCTTTGATAAACCTACGGTAATAGCCAGCTAACCTTAAAAAGCTTCGTACTTCCATTACTGTGGTAGGTCTTTCCCAACTCATCACAGCCTCTATCTTACTAAGATCTACCGCAATACCTCCTTTTGACACTACATGCCCTAAGAATTTCACCTCCTCCAACCAAAATTCACACTTAGATAGCTTGGTATATAGTTTCTTTTCCTTCAGAATCTCAAAAACTACCCTCAAATGACACTCATGCTCCTCGTGGGTTTTCAAATAGATGAGGATGTAATCCATGAAAATTGTAACATCCTAATTTTTAACCCAATACTCTAGAACATATTTAGGTTAATCATTAGTCTATTATGTCATTGTTTCCTCTTTACTTTAAAACACTTAGCAGAAAATACAAGTAAATTTTTTTTTGGAAATGTAAAAGCAAAGTGAGAGCTGCACAACACGATAAACGATGAGGCACATAAAGAAATAAAACACAAGATCAAATAAGCATCTCATGAACATCAGATCACAAAGCATGAAATCACGCATCATAATAAAACTAACTACGTATATATATATATAATGTGCCTACTCAAGAAAAGTGAGATTTAGTTGGGTACAACATGGAACAAATGCCACTGAGATGAATGTACAATGGAAAGGAAACTACAACAGAAAGCATAAAGAAAACTCCACAACCCAAGTGCATCTAAAATGGATAACCTCTAAACAAAAGAAGGTTTATCCTTGTCTATGTAGTGTATGCACTATCTCTACCCATGAACCTCTACTGCTGGGATCCTGGAAAGGGTGGGACATATCCAATCCATGGGCGAAGCTCCACGAAAATGGGCACGCCAAAGAACTACGAGTGACCTCCATGATGTGGATGCATAGATGGCCTCCGAGCCAACCTCGACTACGTGATGGTCTCCTTGCTGCTTTCTCCCATCTGTGGTGGAGTGGGGGCAGAGCTCTCGTTATACAAGTGGGTAGGTGGGTCCTCCGACGGATCGGTCTCCGAGAAGTACGTACACAGCACACCAGTCAGGGTAATCGCGCATAGCCGAGGAGGCAGTATTCATACGGAGCACCCTCTCCTTGTGCATGCAGGCGCACTCAAAAACTCGATCCTCGTCACCATAGGGTGACGTCGGGGAGAAGCGATGAGTATGTATAGGATGAGCGAAAGGTCGTCCAACAAACATGAAGACACGAACAGCACATCAACCCTCAAAATGGTATGATCCATGCTCTGGATCATGGTGTACTTCCCACGTCGGTGAATCCACAAAAACCATGAACATCGACATCTGAAGACATGATGGAAAGAAAAGATAGAGGGAGTGAGAATCTTACTAAAGAATCTCAGTAGGGCAACCTCCTATCTAGATGTCATCATCTACGTCCTCAGGAACCTTGGGTTTCTTTGAAAAAGGTGAGCATGCATAAAATTCACTTATTAGGTTTTAAACTTCATTATCCAAGGTCTGTTCCTTTTAGGATAAGTCTTAATGTCATGGATGCAACATAATAAAGCATGAATGCATGAAGATACAACAAGCAGAAAGTAATTAAACCTTCATAGAGATATCAACATCATACAGGTGGCATAAAGTGGCATATACTTCTCATGTAAAAGTATTTCTCTTTCTATAACTGTGTGACATTCAAAGCATCATACTGTAACATAGGGATCACCCTAAAATTATCTGTAGGTTATGAGCTCATACCTTAACTAGTCGTCACTAGTTCTTACTTATCATCTGATAAGTGCAATCTCAATAATAATCATAACGGAACGCGTTGCACCGGTATCAAGTACACAGTGAATGTTGTCCTCTTCAGGGCGTTACGTATCACCATCTCCTTTAAGCATTTGTTTCTGGAGCATTACGTATTGTCGTCCCCCAGAACGCATTCTTACAGTACTATGTCACATTCAAAACTCATATCTTTTGAAAACTTTCTAAGTTCCTCAAATTTGTCAGAAATTCGGCAGCATAACGACGACACACAGAATTTCTTCCAAATTTGCTTTATGCCACATACATAATCATGAGCATCACAATCATCATAAATTTTCATAATAAAAACATGCACTCACATGAAATACTAAAAGTTCATTATGCTCTTACACCTATGGTGTCTTATGCTTTGACCCTTGTGGGGCTTAAACTCGAGATATAATTATTCTAACATTCGCTATTAGCCTTTTATGCACCTAAGGATTCACAACTAATGATTCTTACTAATATTTATGTTCATCAATGAATCTGGACAACATCATGCTTTAAGGGCAGAAATTATATCTTGTGATTACGGGGGTTCTAGAAACTACGTCTTAGACCTTTTCTAGGTTTCGCCTTCGCCTAAGGCGCTATAAATCAAACCTAAACCAATTATGGGGAATTCCTATGCCTATGAAATAATTATAAACCATGTTTACTACATTACAAGGTTGCTGGGCAGAAACAAAAAATTAATTAATCTAAGTGTTCTAGAATTACACTTTTATGGTTTTCTAGTTACTAGTTTCTCTATAGGCGCTAAACATCAATCCTACATCAAATGTTACCAAGTTTTTCATGATTAATCAATCTTAAACTGAATGTTATCCCATTAAAACAGTCTTGGCAGTGGCTAAAATAAATGGGTCAAGACTATGCTAAAACTCAACTTTATGGTTTTTTTGTAAGACTAGTTTCTTTTCTAACATGCATAGAAAGATTCCTACCTTAACATATATAATTTTTACACATTCTAACATGTCAAAACATCATCATACAGCAGTAAACAAAACCATGGTGGAATCAAAAAGCTTAGGTTCCAAAGAACACATAAACTCATATTTTCAAAACTTGTAAATTACTAGTTTCTCTTAGAATCATTTTAGGACTTCTAAAACTCTTTGGAAACCATTTTACTTAATTAAAATCATTATAAAATGAGTAAGGGAAGTAACTTATTTAAATTGTTCATAGTTGGAATTTAAAACATAAAATTGTACTTGAAACGTTCTTTGAGTTCACCTATGCTTAAGAAATCCTAAGACATAGATTATTGGTGCTTGTGACTAGATGAAACTTACTCCAAGCTCATCATCATCACATGGCCGAACTTTACATCCAAGAGAATGCTTCCATATCCAACTTTTTCCTTGAGATAAATGGACAAGTCTTTGAGCTCTAGGATCTTTAAGTGATGACAAGAACATAAATGTGCTATGCACTTCATTTTATTCTTCATTAGGAAAGTAAAGTGAGGGCTCAAACTAAACATGAGATGTAACTTCATTATTATCTTTATGTTGAGGTGATGACTTAAAAGGTAAATATGCTAGACAAGGAAATGTAAACGTGAATGCAAGTTCAATTTTTATTTTAGTGCTCTAGGCTCTGCAACAATCAACTTTAAGGCCGAAATAGATAAGCTTCGAGATTATTTAGGTGATATGAAAGTGCAAGCTCTTGTTTTAATCTTTAGCTTTAAGGTGATGGCTTGAAAAGTAAATATGCTAGACAAGAAATGTAAATATGAATGCAAGTTCATTTTATATTTCACTAGAGCTTCATACAAGACATTAAAGGAATATAAACCTCAATCCAGCACATAAATTTACAAGATAAAGTGAACTTTAGAGTTCTTTGTACCAAGGTGTCAAAGAAACCTTATGGTTTGAACATAATCATCAAGCTCAAGGAAATGGATCAAGAGATCAAAGTAACTAACAACCTTTCTTTGAGAAACAAAATCAAAGCAAAGGAAAAGGAACTGAAATCTTTGCAAAGGAAAGGAAAAAGAAATCGAAATCAAAAGGGAAAGAAAGAATAGGAATCGAAACTTGTTTCAAGAAAAGAAAAAGGAATAACCAAGATATGTTAATATCAAAACCAAGTTTCAAGCTTTAGAGGTTTCTCAAAGGATAATTATGAGTCCATTATCTTGAAACCTTATCATCAAGTCATGGTTTTCCTTCCAAGATAGGCCATTATGGCTAAAATTAAAAAGGAAGAAAAAGGAAACCAAGAACCGAAAAAGAAAGAAAAAGAGAAGAAAAGAAGAACTAATACTTTATCATTTCAAAACAAAAACTAAAGAAGGAAAGGAATGGCATAACTCTATATAACTCCCTACCTTGGATGTGTTTCTTGGTTGAGGGAGGGCTTGCTCTTGGAAGGTTGGAGAAGAAGAAGAAGAACTCTTTGAAGCTTGAGAGAAAGAAAGTCTTTGGAGGTGTAAGAGATAATAAGCAAAGTTTCTTTGGGGTGGTTCCTCCTATTTATAGAGAAATGAAACATGAGGGATAAGAATGGGAGGGAGTAGTGGCGCCATTTTAGGGGAGGAAAGAGGGAGAAAAATATCTCTTGGCTATGTCATTTCAAGGTAAGGTGTAAGGCATGGTATAGGCATAGGTTTAGACATGGTGTAGCATGCTTCTCTGAGTGTGTGAGTGAATAAATATTTGATGCATTGTGGGGGATGAGGTGGTGCCATTTTCTCCATGAAATGGGGGAGGAAAATCTTTCATTTAATTGTGGTTTAGAGTTGGTTTAGGTGTAGCTTTGATTAGGTTTAGGATTAGGAATTTGTAAGTAAGTATTTAGACGAGATAATGGTTAATTAGAGACTTGTAAGACTAGGTTTGGGGGGTGGTCTTACTAAATTAATGGAGTCAAACTTCATTAACTAGGAATCCAATGCCAACACAATTCCTTGATTTAGGGAAATTGGAGAGAGAAAACACTACTCAAGATTCCAGGACTAGGAATCTTGAGTTTTAAAAAGAGATTTAGGTTTAATCTAAGCAATCTTAGGTTCTAATTAATTTCAATAACTTATTTTAACTCTAGATTAATTATGGAAATTAATTAATCTTCGATTAGAGCCTAATATTGATTAGGTTTGCTTAATTACATCATTAAGCTCAAACGGCACTATCCCAGAGGTAAAATCGTCATTTTGCACAAAAACTGCCCGCGACCACTGGGACTTAAACAGATACTTTTAAACACATGAAAATATCATTTTAAATCTTCGGGAAAAGTTTCGGGTTCAAACGGCATCTTTACCCGCGTAAAAACGCTATAGGCGTATTTTGGTCATTTGGACCCGAAACTGCAGAAAACAAGATTTTCGTTATCGAAATCACTCAAGGACCATCTAATCCCCTTCAAGCATTGAGGTAACCCTTCGAGGACTGTTGGGCCGACTATCCTCAAATTTCGGGTAGAAAATGACCTCAGGGGCATTTTGGTCATTTTCTCTTTGACAGAAAATCGAGGCGTTACAAAAATAACCACAAACTAATTTAAATTGTAACACCCTAAAAAAATTATTTAAAAATTAATTTGGGCTTTACTAGTCGTAATTTCAAAAATCTGACAGTTCTAGTATTGATGAGGACTGTCCAAGGGATTTGTAGAAAAAAAAATGTAAATAGAAATCTTGTGGGCCCACGGGTCCGTTGGGATAGCTGAAATCCTAGAATTAGGACTCAGAGGTGCCAACAACTGAGAAAAGAGAGGATTGAGATTAGAAATATTTAGAGATGAGGATTTTATACTTAGAACAAATTTTCGGGCATTGTCTTATTACCCGAGTACAGTGTTTCGCCCATTTAGTAGAGTTTTGATGTGCAGTTTTTAACATCATACAAGTTACTTGGTGTACAAGTATCCTTTACCAACCACTTTATGCCAAGTGGATGGCAAGGATTGAAACTTGAAAAGCAAGTTTTAATCTTGACCTTTCATTAATTATTTTACCCAAGAGCCAATATCTTATCCATTCGGCGGAATTTCGATGTACAGTTTTAACACTGAAAAGGCTACTTGCTCCCCAAGTTAAAGTGATCCAATAATCTTGAACCATGTCGAAGACCAAGATCCATTCTTTGCCTAAGTAAACAATCCTAACCATTCATTTTACTATCTTTAAGAATTTTCCTTTTATATTACAATAACCAAGCTTTCTTTACAAGTTTCCTTTAAAGATCAACATAAACCACCAACCTTATCACTCCATCACCTTCATTTTCGGCCAAGAGGCTAAAAACATAGCCCCTCCATTGTTCTTCCTCTCAAACATCCATTAACAAGTTTCAAGCTTCAAAAACTCTAGCTCAGAGTCACTAAAACACCAAGATCCTTTCACAAAACTTGTTCTACTCCTCATAATCTATCAAACTACCCGATTGGAATTTCAATTCCTCATCAATCCTCACTTTGATATATCATACATCACTGATTAAGGAAGGGATTGGTTCTGATTTGGTGGCCTTGAAGTGAGAAAAATCAATCTTGGAGCATCCTTTGGAGCCAAGATCCCTAAAGCCACCAAAGTAGGGTTTTCTTTAACCTTTTTTTTCAAAATTTATACTGAATGTTTCTGATTGGTTTGGTCCAAAATTTTTAGTTTTTTTGGTTGATGATATATGAATATTGATGTATTAATTTTGGTGGAGTGTTTGGATGATGTTAGAAAACCCATTTTGGCAAATCAAGTTTTGAATCATGTGCTGGAATTCTCGGATTTGTACTGGTACGTTAGGAATCATGAATTTTCTAATGTATTTGTAGATGTTTTTATGAGGTATAAAAATTATATGTTGAAACTGACATCCTAAGTAACTTCATGATTTTTCTTGGCTCTAAAAATGACTTTTACTATTTTATAAAAATCAGAAACCGAGATTGTTCTTGAGTTATTTGGATAGCCAATTCTGAAGCTCTGAGATTGTCTAATTTTGTTACCACACCAAATGATTGATTTTTCACAGAAGTTTTTACAGGATATTGAGGATACGTTGAAGTCCAACCATGAATTTTTGTATGATTTGATATGATCATTTGATAGGGTAATAAAATTGGAACTTTGGCTGTTGGCTATAAATAGGGGGTTTCTGGCCTCCAAATTTGTCTAATTTTGTTAGCATAACTAGATAACTCTTTTTGCTCTGAAAATTTTATAGACCTTGTGGACACATTGAAGTGTCATTGAGATTTTTTATAGCCTTTGAATTGGTTGTTTGATGTGCAAGTTAATTGGTTCTACAAGGGTGTGAAATCTGTTTATGTGTTGCATTTATGCTAAGGCATTTTGTTTGTGACATAATGGCTTTTGGCTCAAATATGATGTATATGTGTAACATCCTCCCAAGTACAACATCATCCTTGACTCATGACGTAATACTCGAGAGTTGTTACTTATAAATTAGTGGACCTTTCTTAAATATCTATAGCCAGTTTGATTGATTCGCAAGATGAGTAGGTCATAATTCTACTAAAATATATAGCAATGAAACCAAATATATATTTAATACAAAGTTCAGTACATAAAGGAAGCTCTTTCATGAGCTTTGTAACACCCTAATATTCAACCCAATACTACTAGCATGTACTGAGGCTAAATATTAGTCGTACTTCTTGATTTAATTCTATTATCTTTGAAATTACTTACTGAAAATATGAGCCAATTTTTTTTGTAACAAAACCTTGATAAAGTATGAGCCACGTGTATTGTAATCGAATGATATTGTAAAGTGTGGAAATGTAAACACATAAAGGCTTCATACACAGCATCATGGACACATATACTGAAATACCTCATATATTAATACGTAGAATGCCCACCAGTAATGGCGGGACTGTTCCATACATAGAGTGCAATACAACCGAAAAGTAGGAAATACATAGAAATATAAAGGATACATGCAAGAGAACACCCATACCCAAGTGCATCTGAGACGGATAACCTCAACACAAAAGAAGGTTTATCCTAACTACGTGTCGTGTGTGAACTAAGGACTACCCTCTAAACCATACGGCTACAGTCACGGGTAAGGTGAGACATAGCCGATCCACGGGCGAAGTATGTCAGGAGTAAGCACTTGGACACGTCCTCCGTGCTGGGGTCGTATCTCGGACATTCGAGCCCTTCGTGGCTGGGTAACTGTCTCCTCGCTGCCTACTGGCACACGTGGGGGAGTGGGGGCAGAGTCCTCCTCATACATGTGGGCGGGTGGCTCCTCCGAATGCTACGAGCGGGTACATATTCGGGTACGGCGCCCGAGCCTACAGTGTAAGTCCGGAGGATCCTCTCATTGCGTGTGCGAGCACGCTCAAAAACCATGTCGTCGCCATAGGGCGACATTGGGGAGAAGAGGTAGCTATCTACAGGATGGGCGAATGGCCGTCCGGTAAACATAAAGACGCGAACCGTGCAGCGGCCTTCAAAATGGTACGATCCGTGCTCCGGATCGTAGTAGTACTCCCATGTGGGTGTTTCAACGTAGAGTACGAACGTCGCCATCCGAATCTAGATACGTAATGGAAAGAAAAAGATAGAGGGAGTGAGGTTTTTTACTAAAGAAACTCAGTAGGATTTTTCCTGATATCTAAGTGTCATCATATACGTCTCTAGGGACCTCAGTTTCTTAGTAAAAACAGGGCATATAATGGTTCAATTATGAAGTTCGAAAATGTTAACTTTCGAGGCCCATTCCTTTTAATTATGAAAACCTCTTGGTTACATAGTCTATAAATCATGAAACTCAACTCATAAATCATGATTCTTATATCATGGATCATGGCACATAAACTCATAATTCATGGTGCATAAAATCATAGTTCTTAGAGCATGGTACATGGTAACTTATCTTGGTTACTTTAGGTGACATTAGAACCTCATCATTTTCTTCCTGGGGCCACCTTAACTGATCTCCCTTTGGAGAAACTTGTAGGTTATGAGCTCATACCATGCTACTCGTCACTAGCACATAGACTTATCCCTTTTGATAAGTTAAAGGTCTCGACTTAAAGTACGGGTCTAGGAGGATAGAATCACCTCATTCCCCACCCTTGGTTTGGTGGTTCAAGGATCATTTTCACATAGTTTAAGTCACCTTAAGTCTTAGCATGTTTTATTGAGATGCCACATAGTTTCATGCATGTCACATATCTTTTATTACAACATAGGTATCTCTAAGTTCTCAAAGAACAATCACATGCAATAATAAAACTATCATTTAGGAATAATAGTTCACATGGCACCATATAAGTCATGAGGTAAACACCAATTCATCATTCATAGAGTAATGCTTAAACCTTTCCCTTAAGAGTGAAAACCCTCAATCGGGAAATCTTGACTTCTCTAAATATTCAAGACCACTTTTTAACCATGGTCTTGAGATTCCTAATTTCATGATTATCAACCCAAACACCTAACTACCTATTCCTAACCTTTTTCCTAATTAAATGCACCTCTAATACACATCCTAACTACATTAAAAATGAAACTTGGCCCCCAAGTTCTTCTAGAAGGCCATGGTACCCTCCTCCATTTTTCATCCATCACATGTTGAAATTTCAATTAAAATACACTTAAAGAAACCGTACCTTGAACCATACTCGACCATACCTCAAGCCATGCCTACAACATACCTTACAAAGAGATATTTTCTTCCTTTTCCCTCCATGTGTGTGTCACGGCCACTCCTTCTCCTTATCTTCTCAATGTTGAAAATTTTCTATAAATACAAGGTGTAACATCCTAATTTTTAACTCAATACTCTAGAACATATTTAGGTTAATCACTAGTCTGTTACGTCATAGTTTCCTTATTACTTTAAAATACTTAGCGAAAATACTGGTAAATTTTTTTTTTGAATTTATAAAAGTAAAGTGAGAGCCGTGCGACACGATGAGCAATAAAGCATGGATGGAAATAAAGCAAACATCTCAACATAACATAAAGCAAGTAAAGGCACATCACAATAAAATTGAACTGCATACTTATATTTAATATGATATGCCCACTTATGTAGAGTGGGACTTAGTTTGATACATCTGGAATAGAAATACATGGAAAACGAAAGTACAACAAAGGCAAAAAGAAACTCTCCTAACTCTAGTACGCCTACAAATCGATAGCCTTAAGACAAAAGGAGGCTATCCAGGCCTAGTCAAAGCTCGGGCACCAGAACGCGACGGTCGTCTCCTACTGCGGGCCTCTTTGGAAAAGAGGGATGTATCCGATCCACTGGGCTATCTCGGCCAGAGTGGTTATGCGCTACATCGGTCAGGCGTGAGCTCCACGGCGGGGAACCATCCTCACCCGTCTTCCACATACCGGCTGAGTGACAGAAGCCTCACTACCCTCCCCAACGTCCATCAGCATGGTGGGGGAGGATCCCTCGGAAAGTACCTGAGTGGCAGAGTCCTCCGAAGGGTCCGTCTCGGAGAATGATGAGGGCAAGCGGGGCACATACTGTGGGTAGTCCCGGATGGCAGAGGCTGTCGGTGGGGTGCGGCGGATCCGCTCCTCTCGAGGGCGTGCGCGCTCGAACACGAGGTCGTCGCTGAAGGGTGAGACAGGAGAGAATCGATGACTATGTACGGGGTGACTAAAGGGCCGTCCAACGAACATAAATATACGAACACGCAGCAACCCACAAAATGGTATGACCCGTAGTCCGGATCATGATGCACCTCCCACGTTGGGGTGTCCACGAAAATCACGAACGTCACCATCTAAAGACGTGACGGAAAGAAAGAGATAGGGGGAGTGAGAATCTTGCTAAAGAATCTCAGTAGGGCCTCCTACTACCTAGGTGTCATCATTTACGTCCTCAGGAACCTTGGGTTTAGTATACAAAATAAGTGACCATGCATTAAGTCTATTTTTAGGTTTTAAAACATAATTAGCCAAGGTCTGTTCATTTTAGCATGATTCTTAATGACATGGATGCAACATATTAAGGAATGTATGCATGGCTCTACTTAATGCAAGAATAACCATTGTAACTTTAAGAACATCATAATAGTGGCATAAAGTGGCAATTAAATTCTCATATGGGAAACTTTGTGACATAAACATCATGCTTTACTTCCTCGTAGGCCATCCTAAAAGACAATCGCTCTGGGGGTGCTCGGCCGAACCGGTATCACCCAGAACGTGTCACATCTCTAGGTTATGAGCTCATACCTTAACTAGTCGTCACTAGTTCTTACTTATCAATCCCGATAAGCATAACATAATCATAAACATAATCCCAACTTATCAAGTACGGGCTAGGGGGCATTTCTTGGGGGTGCTCGGCCAAACCGGTGTCACCCAAGAATTTATCTTGGTACCGATGTCACATGAGTTCTCTGGAGGTGCTCGGCTGAACTAGTGTCATCCGAGAACCTATCTCAGTACCTCATAAATAAAAATCTCATAGGTTTTCAAAAACTTTCTAAGTCCCCAAATTTGTCAGAAATTCGGCGGCATAACAATAGCATGCCGAATTTCTTCCAAATTTTACTTTATGCCACATAAGTCAATCAAACATGCATCCTCCAACATACTTCCATGCATTCACATAATCATTCTCATACGTTCACAAGCGACATTAGAAGTTCATTATGCTCTTGGTTCTACGGTTCATTATGCTTTAACCCTTACGGGCCTCAAACTTGTGATGTAATTTATCTATAATTTTCTATCAACCTCTTATGTACCTAACGGGCTCTCTTCTAATGAATCTTATTATTATTTATGCTCTCTAATGAATCTGAACATCACCATTCCTTAGGGGCAGCATTATAAACTTATAATTGCGGGGTTCTAGAACTTACGTTTTAGACCCTTTCTTGGTTCTGTCTTCACCTAAGGCTCTATAAATTCGACCTAAACCAATTATGAGGCACTCCAATGTCTAAGAAATAATTATAAACCATGTTTACCATATTATGAGGTTTCTGGACAGATTCTAAGAATTAAATGTTCTGAGGGTTCTAGAATTGCAATTTTACAGTTTTCTAGTTACTAGTTTCTCTATTGGTGCTAAAATTCAATCCTACCTCAATTGTAACCAAATTTTTCGTGATTAAACCATCCTAATCTGATTATATTCCCATTGAAACAGTTTGGGCAGTATCCAAAAATAAATGAGTTAAAACTATGCTAAATCTTGACTTTACGATTTTTCTAGAAAGCTAGTTTCTCTCCTATCATGTATAGAAATGTTCCTACCTCATCATACATAATTTTCACACATTCTAACACATCAAAACATCATCACACAGCAGCAAACTCATCATGGAAGAACCGAAGCATTAAGTCCCAAAAAGATGCATAACTTGACATTTCTAAAACACATAAGTTGCTAGTTTCTCTCGGAATCATTTTTAGGACATCTAAAACTCCTTTGCAAACCATTTTATCTATAAAAGACGCTAAAAACATCATTAGGTCAGTGACCACTTGACCCTTCCTTGAAAGAGGATTAAATCCATAAATCTTATTTGGTCTTAATCTCATAAAGTTCATGAGGTTTAAAGAAAGTCGTAAAACTTAGATTGTTGGCCCTCGTAGCTAGATGAAACTCATTCCATGTTCATCATCACTACATGACTGAAATTGTGCATTCAAAGAATGTTCCCACATAAAACTTTAACTTGAGATAAAATGGGCAAGTCTTTGAGCTCTAAGGTTCTTAGGTGTTGACATAATTTAAACATGCTATGCACGTCATTTTTATTCTTCATTACAAAGTGAAGTGAGAGCTTAAAGTAAATATGCAAGGCTTGAAATATAAATATGCAAGGCTTGAAATAAATATGCAAGATTTGAAATATAAATATGCAAGTTCATTTCTTTATTTTAGTGCTCTAGGCTTAGCAACAATCGACTTTAAGGCTGAAATAGAAAGGCTTTGAGATTTAGTTAGGTGATAGTGCAAGCTCTCATTTTAAATCTTTATGTTCTTTAGTGATGGAAAGTAAATATGCTAGACAAGAATGTAAATATGAGTGCAATCCATTCTTTATCCTTTAACTTAAAGTGATGGCTTGGAAAATAAATATGAATGCAAAGCTCAAAGTACATATGTAATGCATAAGCTTGAATTTAAATATGAATGCTAGTCCATTTTATTTCTTATTAGAGCTCATACAAGACTTTAAAGGAACTAAAACCTCAACCCAAACTTATCATGACAAGATAAAGTAAAGACAAGAGTGAACCTCAAGGGTTCTTTAGAACACAAAGTCTCTTTTCTTGAAATATGGTCATAAATAACATTTTTATTAAAACTCAAGCTCTAGAGGCTTCATTGTGATGAACACATAGTCATCATCTAGAAGCTCTCATCATCAAGCCATTGTGAACCTCATTGGCCAACATGGCCGAAAATTTGGAGAAAGAAAAGGAAAAGGAACCAAAACTTTTAAGAAGAAAGGAAACATTTGAAATTCTAGAGGCCATTATCTTGATGATGCATTAACACCAACATCATGAGTCCTCAACATTGAGTTTATGTAACCATTTAAAACATCACCAAAGTTAAAGATTCATGGTTCAAGAAGAAAGAACAAAAGAAAACATCTTTAACTTGAGAACAAAGATCAAGCTTTAGAGATTGTTCAAGTGATGAACATCATCATCATGGAACCTCATCATCAAGCTCTCATTCCCTTGTCCTCAAAGGCCCATGGCCGAAAATGGAGAAGAAGAAGAAGAGGGAAAGAAGTTCTAAAAAGACTCAAGAGAAACCATAAACACATAACTAGAGCAAGAACTTAAACAAAGGAAATACTTGAAAGAAAATCCCTACCAAGTGATTTGAAGATTGGGATGAGAGAAGAGGATGAAGAACTTGAAGAACTTGAACACTTGAACACTTGAACTTGAGAGAAAAAGGAAACTTTGAAGTGCTCTTTGAAAACTTACACTTAGCAAATGAACCCAAAATGATGCAAGTTCACCCAAGCATGCTATTTATAGAGAAATGAAACAAATGCAAGGTGCAAATGGGGGGAGAGGGCTTCGGCCATTACAGCTCAAGGGCATCCCCATGAGTTCCATGAGGTGAGATGTTGTGATCTTGACGCATGGTGAGGTATGGTTCAAAGTATGGTGAGGTATGGTTCAAGGTATGGCTCAAGCATGGTTCTTTGAGTGAGAAACAAATCAACATGTGATGCAAATGGGAGAGAGATGGCCGAAGGTGCATCAGCCATGGGGGAGGGTTTTCTTGCATTTTAATTGTGGTTTAGAGTTGTGTTTAGGTGTATCTTTGATTAGGATTAAGATTAGGAATTTGTAAGAAAGTGTTTAGGTGAGAAAATGGGTAATCAAGGTTGTCAAAACATATTTAAGGAGTGGTCTTGCATCATTAGTGAGTTATAAACTCATTTTAGTGCATAAACAATTCTAGACACAATTCCTTGATTTAAGGAATTGGAGAGAGAAAATACTATTCAAGATTCCAAGAGTGAAATCTTGAGTTTTAAAAAGAGATTTAAATCTAATCTAAGCAATTTTAGGTTCTAATTAACTTTAATAGCTTATTTTGACTCTAGATTAATTATGGAAATTAATTAATCTTCGATTAGAGCCTAATATTGCTTAGGTTTGCTTAATTACATCATTAAGCTCAAAAATACTATTCTAGGGGCAAAATCGTAATTTTACACTAAAACTGCTCGAGACCACCAGGACTCAAATAGATGCTTTTAAACATGTAAAAACATTGCTCTAAACCTTCGGGGAAAGTTTCGAGCTCAAACGGCACCTTTACCCGCGTAAAACGCTATAGGGGTATTTTGGTCATTTTGACCCGAAACTGCAGAAAATGAGACTTTCGCCTCCGAAACCACTCAAGGGCCATTCAATCCCCTTCAAACATTGAGTTGGCCCTTCAAGGACTGCCGGGTCGGCCATCCTCAAATTCCGGGCCGAAAATGACCTCAAGGGCATTTTGGTCATTTTCCACTTAGACAGAAAATCGGGGCGTTACACAAGGCAAGCTAACAAGGCCATTTGTTCATTTTCTTACAATCTTAAGTTCAAGAATTCTCAAACTTTCTCTCTAATTCTCAAAGAGTTATCTTCTTTTTCGTCTTCATCATTCTTCCAAGAGCCATCACTCTCTACCACTTCTCAACCCCAAACCACCACATAACCACCATAGATATTCCTTTAAACACATAACCTCTCCACTTCAAAGATCAAACTCAAGACACACCTTCCTTCCTCTTTTTCTTTCTTGGCCGAAATCACCTTGAAGCACCAAAGAAGATTTGTTCTTCTCGTCTCATTTCCAAGACCAAGCTTTTCTCTTTTCAAAGAAAAATACCTTTGGTAGGGAGTAGTTTGAAGTTTGTCATTCTTTTCTTTTATATTACTCTTGGATTGAAATGTTATATTTTTGGTTCTCTCTTTTCTTTTTTTTCAGCTTCTTATCTTCCTTTTTCCTTTTTGTAACGCCCTGATTTTTTTCCTGTCTGAGGGACAATGACCAAAATGCCCCTGAGATCATTTTCCACCCGGAATTCGAGGATAGCCGACCCGGCGGTCCTCGAAGGGTCAACTCAATGTTTGTAGGGGATTAGATGGGTTTTGAGTGGTTTTGGAAATGAAAATCTCATTTTCTAAGGTTTGGGTCAAAATGACCAAAATACCCCTATAATGTTTTTACGCGGGTATAAGTGTCGTTTGAGCTCGGAACTTTCCCATAAGGTTTAAATGATGTTTTTATGTGTTTAGTGACCTCTGTTTGAGTCCCGGTGGCCCTAGGTAGGTTTTTTGCAAAATTATGATTTTGCCTTTACATAGTGCATTTTGGGCCTAATGATATGATTAGCAAAACCTAAGCAATATTAGGCTCTAATTAAAGATTAGTAAATTCTAATTACTAATTTACAGTCAAAATAATTAATTGAAGTTAATTAGAACCTAAGATTGCTTAGAGAAACTCAAAACTCTTTTCTAGTTTTAATTCTTTGAGAAAGGAATCTAGAAATAGTATTTTCTCTCTCCAATTTCCTAAATCAAGGAACCATGTTGGCATTGGATTCCAAGTTAATGGAGTTTGACTTCATTAATTTAGTGAGACCACCTTCTAATCTAGTCTTTTATGGCCCTAATCACCTACTTACTTACCTAAACATTTACTTACAAACTCCTAATCTTAAGCCTAATCCAAGATACACCTAAACACATCAGTAAGCCACAATTAATGAAAGATTTTCCTCCCCCTTGGATGCTCCAAGAATGGCGCCACCTCACCTCCAATATCCATCACATGCTTGAATTCTTACACTCAAAGAGTCATACCTCACCATGCTTAAGCCCATGCTTGAACCCATACTTGAACTTGTACTTGGCCATATCTTTGAATGACCACATGTAAGAGATATTTTCCTTTTATGGCCATGAGAATTTTGGCCACCCCCTCCATTCATGCACCCTTGATGTTGTTTTTCTATAAATACCATGTTTAGATGGACTTGGTTCCACTTTGGTTCATTTGCTAAGTCTAGCTTCAATAGTAGTTCTAAGTTCTTTCTTTTTCTATCAAGAGTTCAAGAGTTCTTTCATCATCATCTTCTTCTTCTTCTTACTCACCAAGGACCACCACTTCTCAACCATACATAACCTTCTAAACACTTAGCCTTACCTTTCCAAGGATCAAGTTCAAGAAACACAACTTTCTTCCTTTCTTTTCCTCCTTGGCCGAAAATATCATCAAGCTCTAAGGAAGATTTTCCTTTCATCCTCCTCTTAAGATCAAGTCCTTTTCATCTCCAAGAAAACATACCTTGGTAGGGAGTTATTTTGAAAATTATTTCCTGACTTTGTTAAGCTTTGTTCTTGGTTTAAAATGATATTTTGAGGCTTTACCATTTCGATTTCTTCCTTTTCCTTCCTTATGTATTTCGGCCATCAACGTTTTGATGGTTTCTCATGATAGCTTGATGATGAGAGTTTCTAGATGATGACTATGAGTTCATCACAATGAAACCTCTAGAGCTTGAGTTTTACCTTTTTGCAAGTTTAATGAGCTCTAGTAAGAAATAAAATGAACTTGCATTCATATTTATATTTCAAATTCTTGCATGGCATATTTATATTCAAGCTTTGCATACATGTTTATATTTCCTTGTTATCACCTAATAACTAATCTCGAAGCCCACCTATTTCGGCCTTAAAGTCGATTGTGGGGCCTAGAGCACTAAAATAAAGAATTGAACTTGCGTCCATTGTAACATCCCCTGCTGCTTTATGGATTGATGACTGTCCCCACAAACCAACACGGGTCTTTTCAGCATGCTTTGTCCTCACTCGCACACTTCCTGGGAAAACTTCCCAGGAGGTCACCCATCCCAAAATTGCTCCAAGTCAAGCACGCTTAACTGTGGAGTTCTTTCAGTTTGGGCTACCGAAAAGAAGATGCATCTTGTTGGTATAGGTAGTACAAATTAATTCATATAAGCCCTCCTTAACTATATAGTCCCATACCTATACAGTTTTAGGATCCCTCTCATTCAGGTGTGTAATCGGTTCATTCATGTACCCCTCCGCTTTCGAAGTCTGCCAGGAGCCGCTCCTTGTCCGTGCCTCTTTGCACCGGCGATCACTCCCTGACTTCGCAATCCTCGGGCGTTACATCCATATTTATATTTCAAGTCCTTGCATGCCATGTTTATATTTAAGCTTTGCATTCATGTTTATATTTCCTTGTCATCACTTAATAATTAATCTCGAAACCTACCTATTTCAACCTTAAAGTTGATTGTTGATTTAGAGTGAGTACTCTAAGGGGCCTAGAGCACTAAAATAAAGAATTAAACTTGCATATTGTAACACCCCTATTTTTCTGTCTGAAGGAAATGACCAAAATGCCCCTGAGGTCATTTCCTGACCCGAATTCGAGGGTAACCGACTCGGTCATCCTCGAAGGGTCAACTCAATGTTTGAAGGGGATTGAATGGCCTTTGAATGCTTCCGGAAGCGAAAATCTCGTTTTCCGCAGTTTCGGGTCAAAATGACCAAAATACCCCTATAGTGTTTTTACACGGGTAGAAGTGCCGTTTGAGCCCGAAACTTTCCTTAGAGGTTTAAAAACATGTTTTCATGTGTCTAGAGGTCTCTGTTCAAGTCCCGGTGGTCCCGGGCAGTTTTGTTCAAAATTACGATTTTGCCCCTAGAATAGTGTTTTTGAGCTTAATGACGTAATTAAGCAAACCTAAGCAATATTAGGCTCTAAACGAAGATTAATTAATTTTCCTAATTAATCTAGAGTCAAAATAATTTATTAAAGTTAATTAGAACCTAAAATTGCTTAGATTAAACTTAAACCCCTTTTTAGAACTCAAGATTCCTAGTCTTGGAATCTTGAATAGTGTTTTCTCTCTCCAATTCCTTAAATCAAGGAAGTGTGTCTAGAGTTGTTTAGACTCTAAATTGAGGATCTAACTCACTAATGGTGCAAGACCACTCCTTAATTATGTCTAGACCACCCTAATTATCCATTTTCCTTACCTAAACACTTTCTTTCAAAATTCCTAATCTTAAGTATAATCAAAAGATACACCTAAACACAACTTTAAACCACAATTAAAATGCAAACACAACCCCACATGGGCTGATGCATTTCGGCCAGCACACCTCCCCATTGACCACATGTTGAATTGTTTTCCCACTCAAAGAACTATGCTTAACCCATGCTTGCACCATACTTGAGCCCATGCTTGACCATGCTTCCAACCATGCCTCAACCATGCTTTGTAAGAGATATTTTCCTCCCATTTCTGCACCCTCATGGTTGAAACTCCTTCAGCCACACACACACTCCATTTGCTTCATTCTTCTATAAATAGATGGCCTTGGGAAGCTTGCACCACTTTTAGATCATTTGCTAAGTTTAGGAACACTCAAAGCTTTTCTTTTTCTCTCAAAGCTCTTGTGTTCTTCAAGTTCTTGGAGCTCTTCATCTTCTTCATCTTCTTCTTCCATCTTCAAGTTCATCACATCAAGTAGGGATTTCCTTTCATGTATTCTTTTCTTTAAAGTCCTTGTTTCAAGCTTGATGTTCATAGTTTCTCTTGTTTCTTTTTAGAACTTTTCTTCTACTCCTTTTTCCTTTTCATTTTCGGCCATAGGCCTTGGAGAACAAAGGAATGAGAGCTTGATGATGAGAGTTTCATGATGATGTTCATCACTTGAAACAAACTCTAGAGCTTGATCTTTGTTCTTGAGTAAAAATACTTCTAGTTCTTCCTTTCTTTAACTTTTGGAATCTTTAACTTTGATGATGTTTTAAAATGGTCCTAAGGACTCAATGATGAGGTCTCATGATGTTGGTGTTAATATATCATCAAGATCATGGACTCTAGAGTTTCAAAATGTTCTTTTGATCCTTGAAATTTCGGCCATTTCCTTTTCTTTTACATGCAAAATGTTTTGATTTTCTGAAGATGTTATGTTGAGTTCTAAGGACTCTAGACTTTACTTTATCTTGGTTTGATGAGTTTGGGTTGAGGTTTAAGTTCCTTTAAAGTCTGGTTAAGAGCTCTAGAGAGATAAAATGAACTTGCATAATTTATCTTATGCTTGCACTCATATTTACATTCTTGCTATGCACCTTTACTTTCAAGCTATCACCTAAGAACATAAAGATTAAAATGGAACTTGCATCATCACTTAATATAATTCTCAAAGCCTTTCTATTTCGGCCTTAAAGTCGATTGTTGTTGGGCCTAGAGCACTAAAATAAAGAATTGAACTTGCATTATCACCTAATTAATCTCTCGAATGCCTATCTATTTTGGCCTTAAAGTCGATTGTTGTTGGGCCAAGAGCACTAAAATAAAGAATTGAACCTTGCATATTTACTTTCAAGCTTGCACGTTTAAGTTTATGCCTCACATATTTACTTTCAAGCTTGCACGTTTAAGTTTATGCGTCATCACTTTATTTTGTAAGCAAGATTAAAAATGAAAAGCATGAGCACGTTTATTTTATGTCGTAACTTAAGAACGTAGAGCTCAAAGACTTGCCCATTTTGTTCCAAGTTAAAGTTTAATGTGAATGCTTTCTTTGAATGCCTGTTTTCGGCCAAGTAGTGATGATGGACTTGCAATGAGTTTTCATCTAGATACAAGGACCAATAGTCTATGTTCTAAGTTTTTCTTAAAAGCTTTACAATCTTTACAAGGTTATATTATCGTGAGATATGACTTTATTCCCTTTTAGAAGATGAAATATATTTTGGTCATTGACCTAAGGCTTCTCTTAGCCTCTTGATGAATTAAAATGATTTGCAAAGAGTTTTAGAAATTCTAAATTGATTCCAAGAGAAACTAGTTAACTTATGTACCCAGAAATGTCAATTTAAATCCTTTACTAAAGCTAAATGTTTTCGGTCCTGATATGATGAGTGTGATGCTGTATGATGATGTTTTGATGTGTTAGAATGTGTGAAAATATCATATGATGATGTAGAAATGATTCTATGCATAATATTTAAGAAACTAGCTAACTAGAAATACCATAAAGCTAGAATTTAACATAGTTTTGACCCATTTGCTTATGGAACTTATCCAAAATTTTTTAATGGGAGCATAATCAGATTAGGATTGTTTAGACATGAAAAACTCAGTAACATTTGGATTAGAATCGAATTCTAGCACCTATAGGGAAACTAGTAACTAGAAGACCGTAAAAGTGCAAGTTTAGAACTCTTAGAACATTTATTTTTCTGGATTCTGTCCAGCACCCTTACAACATGATAAACGTGATTAATAATTAGTCCTTAAGCTTAGGAATGTCTCATAATTGATTTAGATTTAATTTAAAGCGCCTTAGGCGAAGACGGAACTGAGAAAGGGTCTAGAACGTAAGTTCTATAACCCCGTAACCACAAGTTAGAAATTCTGCCCTATGCTTTTCAGATTTGAGTATGAACATGAGGATTAGGAATGATGATTTATTATGAGCCCTTAGGTGCATAACATATGAACGACGGATGTTAGAGAACTATATCTCAAGATTAAGACCCGTAAGGGTCAAAGCATAAACTACCGTAAGGGTAAGCGTTTGAATGTTCTATGATGATGCATGTGTTATGTAAATGATGATAATGTTATTCATATGAGGAATTCATGAGGATATATGTTTATGTGGCATAAAGCAAATTTGGAAGGAATTTGGCGTAATGCCATCGTGTCGCCGAATTCCCGACGAATTTGGGGACTTAAAGAGATTTTTAAAAATTAAGGTACTAAGATGGGTTCTAGGATGACACCGGTTCGGCCGAGCACCTCCATAGAACCCATGTGACATCGGTACCATTTTATACTCTTAGGTGACACCAGTTCGGCCGAGCACCCCTAAGAGAATTGCCCCCTAACCCGTACTCAGATAGTCGGGATTTATGATTTATGATACGCTTATAGTTAAGTGGTAAGTAAGAACTAGTGACCACTAGTTAAGGTATGAGCTCATAACCTAGATATGTGACACGTTCTGGGTGACACCGGTTCGGCCGAGCACCCCCAGTTCGATTGTCTTTTAGGGTGGCCTATGAGGAAGAGGAGTTTCATGATTATGATCATGTCACTAAGTTTGTCCCATATGAATGTTTCTATTGCCACTTTATGCCACTAAGAATGATGATGCTTGATGTTATGTTTTATGTATGTGCATTAGGTAGTGCCATGCATACATCTTCTATTATGTTGCATTCATGACATTAAGATCATCCTAAAATGAATGGACCTTGGCTAAAGTATATTTTAAAGTTTAAAATGAACTTAATGCATGTTCAGTCATTTTGTATAATTAAACCCAAAGTTCCTGAGGACGTAGATGATGACACCTAGGTAGTAAGAGGCCCTACTAAGATTCTTTAGCAAGATTCTCACTCCTTCTATCTCTTTCTTTCCATCACGTCTTCAGATGGCGACGTTCGTAGTGTTCGTGGACACGCCGACATGGGAGGTGCACCATGACCCGGACCACAAGTCGTTCCATTTTGTGGGTTGATGCATGGTTAGAGTATTCATGTTCATGGGTCGACCCTTCACTCCCCCTGTACATTCTCATCATTTCTCCCCCGTCTCACCTTTTGGCGATGACCTGGTGTTCGAGCGCCAAGACGCCTCGAGAGGAGAGGCTTCGCTGCATCGCACCGCCCACGCCCGCCACTCGAGACTACCCCAAGATGTGCCCTGCTGTTCGCCGTCTTTTTCGGAGACGGATCCTTCTGAGGATTCGGCAACCCAGGTACCCTCCGAGGGATCCTCCCCCACCATACCCATGGACCTTGGGGAGGGTAGCGAGCCTTCTGTGACTCAGCCGAGGCTTGCACGACGACCGGAGAGGAGGCCATGCCGTGGAGGTCACTTCCGAGCCCCGTCCCGCCTATTCACGCCGAAGGAGCTTGCTCAATTTCTTGGTTACGTGCCACGCTCGAGGGATAGTCGCCAGTAGGAGGCTGTGGTTGGCCCGGGTTAGAGCGCACACCACTTGGATGGGGATAAACCTTCTTTTGTTTAAAGGTTATCCCATTAGATGCACTCGGGTGGGGGAGTAGTTTATGTTTATGATTATGTTATGTTGTATCTCCTTTCATGTGTTCCTTTGTACTAATCTAAGTCCCACACTTATAAGTGGGCAGGTTATATATATATATGAGATGATATTCAGTGTTTCCCATGATATGCCTTTATGTGCCTTATGCTATGACGACATGAGATGCATGTTTTGACCGTTACATGTTATATCGCATCATGCGGCTCTCACTTTGTATTTCAAAAAAAAATTTACCCGTATTTTCCGCTAAGTATTTCTAAGTAAAATTGAGAACTATGAAGTAACAAACTAATGATTAACCTAAGTATGTTCTAGAGTATTGGGTTAAAAATTAGGATGTTACACATATCATGTGTATTTCCAAGCCATCACCTAAACTCAAAGATAAGAAATAAACTTGCATCTCATATTCACTTTGAAGTCTTCACTTTATTTTATTTTATAATGAAGAATAAAATGAGGTGCATAGTATGTTTAAGATTTTTCCATCACTAAAAGATCCTAGAGCTCAAGGTCTTGCCTTCTGTTTATCTCAAAAATGTTTTAATTTAGTTATTGCCCTATGATTAGTTTTAGCACTTTTGATGAAGTAAATTAGTTTCCAAAGAGTTTTAGAAGTTATCTTAAGTATAAAGCTTAGTTACTTGAAATGCCTTATTTTGTGCTCATAAGGTATATTACTTTTCGGCTTTGCTTTTAGATTTCCAGCACTTTTAAATTCTATTTTAGATGATTTAAATGTGTTAGATACCTTGTTACTTGATGTGATAATTGTTCTTGACACTTTGGGCAAGCCTAGTAACTAAAAAGAATTAAAAATGTGAATTCTAGAACTCCTAAGGAAATGAATTATACATTCTGTTCTAGCACCTTTGAATGATTGTAAAACCATGTTATACCATGTTTACTTAAGTGAAATTGACTCATAAATGGTTTAGGAATTATTTTAGTATAACACCCTAAACAAAATTGTCTAAAAATTAATTTGAGCTTTATTAGTCATAATTTCAAAAATTTGATAGTTTGAACAATGATGAGGACGATCCAACAGATTTGTGAAAAAAAATGTGAATAGTAACTTGCGGGCCCCGCAGGCCAGCCGAGACAGCTGAAACCCCTGATTCAGAACCCGAAGGTGCCCGAAATTGGGAAAACATGGAAATAAGGTTACAAATAGGTAGAAATAAAGATTTCATACCTGGAATTATTTTTCGGGTAATGTTTGATTACTCGGGTACATCATTTTACCCATTCGGAGAAATTTCGGTGTGCGATTTCTAACACCGAAAGCAAGTTAATATCTACAAATAATGAAGTATATCCACTTTGACTTAGTGAATGGCCAAGATTTAATCTTGCTTTACAAGATTCAATCCTAGCCATTCTTTTATTTTCTTAGATTATGAATTATCCAACTATATATTATAATATTAATACAACTACAAGATAAATACAAACTTATTTCTTCTCAAACAAGCCAAGACATTCTCGGCATTCTCCTCCTTGCAGCCATCTTCCTTCTTTCTTCTTCAAACTTCAATTCCTAGCTTGAAACACTCATGTTACAACCCCAAGACATCATGATGAAAGCACAAACTTAAGACTAGTTCTTGATATCCTTACAATAAACCCCAAGAGAGAATCATCACCTCACTTCATCACTAATAATTTCTGTTGTGTTGGCTGTCTAAGAAGAGGATTTGAGAGGGTTGGATCAATAATTGGGTAGAGAAATCTTGAAGGGAGCTAAGAACAAGGATTAGAGTTTCCAAGGACCAAGTAGGGCTTTATTTGTTCTCTTTTCTTCCAAAATTTGTTCTTAATTTCTCTGATTGGTTTGGCTGGAAATTCTGGATGTATTGATTGATGATAGATAGATATTGATGTGTTTAATTTGTTGGAGTGTTTGGATGATGTTAGAAATCATTTTTGTTAAAAGAGATTTTGAACCATGTTGCTGGAATTTCGGTTTTTGTACAGGCAGTATTTGTTCACGAATTTTCTGGGCTTGTTGTAGACATTTTCATGGGATGAAAAAATATATGTTGGAGCTAACATCTTGAGCTAGTCCCATGAATTTTCTTGGGTTTTGATTTTGAGTCAAACTGCCTTAGAAAAATCAAGAACTGAAATTAAGCATTTGCTACCTAAAGTGTTGGAACAAAAGCTGTAAATTTTGCTAATTTTGTTACCATATAAAATGATGGAATTATCACTTGAAATTTTTACAGGGTATTAGAGACATATTGAGGTTTTACCAGGATTTTTATTTCAAATTCTCTGGGTTTAATTGCTAAGGTTAAAAATTATGAATTTTGGTCCTTGAGCTGAGGTTGAGTGGTTTCTGACCACCAAATTTGTCTAATTTTGTTAACATAGTTAGAGACTCTTTTTACTCTGAAATTTTTACAAAACCTTGGGGATGCATTGAAGTGTTTTGAATAATTTTTATAGCCTCTAAATTGATTGTTTGATGTGCAAATAAATTTGTGCTACAATGATGTGAAATCTGCCCACTTGCTGGAAATGAACCAAAGACTTGAATTGATAATGTAATGGTATTTTGGTTCTAGTATGACATGAATATTTAATGTTAAATATTTGGCCATGTGACATGTGATGTATAAATTCATACTAGAGGAAGTAAAGATTGGTTTATGAGGCATGATTGAAATCACAATATGAATGAATGCCTATATGTGTTTTATACATGCATTGGAAAGAAAGTGAATGATATATTGAATTAAGTTCTGTCACCATAAGTAAAAATGAGATCCTCTTTTACTTGTCAAGGGCAAATAAGAAACATGAGATCCTCTTTGACTTGTCAAGGGCAAATAAGAAATATGAGATCCTCTATAACTTGTCAAGGGCAAATAGAGAAACATAAGATCCTTTCGACTTGTCGAGGGCAATTAGAAAGAGATGAGAAATCCCTTTGACTTGTCAAGGGGAAAAAGAGAGAAAAATGAGATCTTTTCGACTTACTGAGGGAAAATAAAGATAGATAAGATCCTCTTCGATTTATCAAGGGCAATTAAAGATAATTTCCCTACATTTGGTATATACATATTTGTATCATATCGAATCATTTTGATTGACATTATTTACTATGATTATGAGCTTGTGATAAATGTGTACAAAGTGATTGATTCTTAAAAACAACCCACTTCAGAAATATGATTTGGAACTTTAAAAATGAACCGTTATTATGTAATGCTTGATCACTTTTTTTTTAATAAACCGAAGTGGCTGGGGCGATGACGATGACATTATGATTGTGTATTAGGGGAGTTGCCCTACTGAGAATTGTATAATTCTCACCCCTATTTTCTGTGTTCCCATGTCGTCTCCAGGTTGATCTAAAGAACGGTGAAGACATTACAAGAAAAACTATATTGGAGTTGCAGTAGTTTAGTAGTGAATGTATTTATTTTACCGTAACTTTATTTTGGTTGTATATATGTAAATGTAATAGAGAACAGATGTGTTAAGCTTATAGAAGAGCTTCCCTTGTGTACTTAACCTTGTATTAAATAAATGTTTTGGTTTTCCTTGCTATATATATACTTCAATAGAATTACGACATAGTTATCTTGCAAATCAATCAAACTGGCTATAGATATTTAAGAAAGGTCTGCTAATTTATAAGTAACAACTCTCGAGCCTGATGTTATGACTTAAAGATGACATTGTACTTGGGAGGATGTTACATTTAGCTTCATAAGAAAAGCTGGTAACTAGAAAGGGAGTAAAACGCAACTTCTAGAACACCTTAAATCATAGAAATTCATTTACCGCCTATGCTGTCCAACTTTGATTGATGATGTTCTTGAGGTTAATAATTAGTGGTAATGATGATGATTAGTCCCTTAGATGAATAAGAAAATAATTTGATAGTTTAAGTTACCCAATCTAAGTGTTTGGCCATTTAAGGGAATATTTACGTGATGATGATTTGAGATGATACATTCATGTGATGTTTGATGTTATGTGAGGTATTGTTATAGAGTTCATCATTTGCATGTTATAGTTCATTTAGAACATTAGAGATGCATATATGAAAAGTTATGACGTTTATGAGTTATGTATTCCACCTTGTTGTAACATGCTAAGGCTTAAGGTGACTTAAAATATGAGAAAATGATCCTTTGGACTCATCA
The DNA here is from genome assembly GCA_031216125.1 of Dalbergia cochinchinensis. NCBI lineage: Eukaryota > Viridiplantae > Streptophyta > Magnoliopsida > Fabales > Fabaceae > Dalbergia > Dalbergia cochinchinensis. The sequence continues at coordinate 32,670,973 of CM062371.1, forward strand.
AACTATAGATGATGAAAAGGTGATTCTTGCCCCCTAACTCGTACTTATCAAGTTGGGACTTCAACTTATCAAAAGGGAATAAGTTTATACTAGTGACGACTAGTGAGGTCTGAGCTCATAACTTAGAGTACTCTCAAAAGGGAAGAGTAATAGGGTGGCCCCAAGAATAAAAAGAGACTTAAGTCACCTAAGGAAACAAGGAATTTCATTCATGAACCATGTTCTATGCACATCATGTTTGCTATGAAGTTAGATGTACGTTTTAGAGTAATGTTGCATAAAGTATTGACATGCATATCATGAAGAAGTATGATGCATTCATTACAAGACTCATGATAAAATGAACGGGCCTCGGTAATGGATGTTTTAGAACTTAATAAATGAATCTTTGCATGCTCACTATTTCATATTTAAACCCGAGGTTCCTGAGGACAATGATGATGACACGTGTGTGAAAAGGGAAGCCCTACTGAGATTTTTGTATAAGTTTCCTACTCCCCTTGTCTTTCTTTTCCATCTTTGTCTTCAGATAAGGTTGACAATGACGTCCGAGGATTTCCCTGAGGTGCCGACATGGAAGTAGCTTGATGGTTGAGAATAGAGTGGCACAGTGGAAGCGAGGACATAGTCTTAGCTTAATTTTATCATAGTTATGTGTGGGTTTTTGAATTGTCGTATGCTCAACCTTTACAGGTGGGCTCAATATATTTAATGTGGTATTATTATGGAATATTCCTATATTATTAATACTATTAGTGTTGTTTGACATGATATTTGAAGTTAATGTTATATGATGATGTTTCTGATTATGTTATTCTCGTTATGTTTACGCCTCACGTTAACAACGATTTACATTATGTGCGGCTCACGTTTCATTTATGTTTTCAAAAAATTTCTTCACCCGTATTTTTCGCTAAGTATTTTGAAGAAAGGTTTTAAAGAATGAGACTAAAAGAGTAATAGATTAATGACTAATCTAAATACGTTCTAGGAGTATTGGGTTAAAAATTAGGATATTACACTTTTCTTCATTTTCGGCCTTGATGGACTATATATTGGAGAAACCATGGCTTGATGACGAGGATCTTGGGTATTGGTTGTAAAACCATTATTTACTTGACCTCTAAAGCTTGAAGGTTTTCCTTCCAAAATTTTTTAGCAAATGAATATGTTATTTTGTTTTAAGGAGTTAAATGGTAGTCTTGAGCCTGGGACTCAAAGAAATAATACATGGATTGCATTCATATTTATATTTCAAGTCTTTGTATTTCATATTTATATTCAAGCCTTGCACTTCATATTTACATTTATGTCATAACCTAAATAATTAAACTCAAAGCCTACCTATTTCAACCTTAAAATTGATTGTTGATTTAGAGTGAATACTCTAAGGGGCCTAGAACACTAAAATAAAGAATTAGACTTGCATATCATATTTATTTCCAAGTTATCACTTAAAGTTTAAAGATAAGAAATGAACTTGCATTTCATGTTTATATTTCTTGTCTAGCATATTTATATTTCAAGCCATCACCTAAACTTAAAGATTAAAAATGAGCTTACATTTTCATATTTATATTTCATGTCTTTGCATTTCGTGTTTATATTTGAGCCTTGCATATCATATTTATGTTTCTCTTGCCATCACCCAATAATGCCAAAATTAAAATGAAACTTGCATTTGCACGTTTAAAGTTATGCCATCACCTAATTAATCTAGTGCTCAAGATTTACTCTTTTAACTCACATGAGAAATTTGACTCATGAAATATATATCTTTATAAATGTAACTATCCTTTTATTGAGCTCTCTAATTATGCTACTAATTTAAGGTTATTATTTGTGTTACTATAAAAATAAGAATTGATTATAAGGGCATTCCTTGATCTAGAATTAATTCTAAGAAAGACTAGTTATTGCAATTTTGCATGCCTTTGGAAAATTAAATTCTGATTTCTGTTTTAACATTTTCAGATCTGATGTATGTTGTTTGGAGTGGTTGAAATGTATAAGAACTACTATTAATTAATGTGATAATTACTCTTGGCACCTTAGGCAACTCTAGTAATTAAAAAGGGTAAAAAATATGACTTCTAAAGCTTTCTAAGAATTGAAATTATAGTTTCTATTTCAGCATGTTTAAAAATGGTAGAAGTGTATTATATTAGGCGTATATGTGTTAGAATCACTCATAATTGGTTTAGAAATTAATTCTAGCATCTTAGGGAAAGTTGGTAACGAGAAAGGGTCAAAAATGTAACTTCTAAAACACTGAAATGGTTCATTTTCTCTTTTGTTTCAATTCTATCCAGATTTTTTGAGTAATGCTCTTAAGGTTAAGAATTAGTCAAAACTATTAGAATTGATCCTTTAGATGTATAAAAGAATAAATACAAAAGTTGGGTTTACCCGATTAGAGGTTTAATCGATTAAAGAATTATTATGAGTGCTTGCTTTATAAAGTGTTATGAATTGATGTACTTGAGGTTTATGTGATGATTATGTTTGCATAAAGATTGTTATAGCATGTTACGATTTCACTTGAAATGTTTAAGATGCATGTGTGAACGTAATATGAAAGCATGTGACATTATATGATAAGTTGTGCTTTTGCATCTTAATATGACATGCTAATAGTAAGGTGACATAAAACATATGGAAATGATCCTCTAGACTCCCCGAACTAAAGGTTATGAGAGGTGATCCAAGCAAGTTGCATATTCATAATAAGAAAGGCAAGGAAGTGATTTGTTTCTCCCCCTCTATTACCCCATGTTAAATCTAGCGACGACTAGTTAGGTTGAGCTCATTCTAGGCGATCGGTAGGTCGGTTGGTTCTGGTGGTAATTGTAAAAGTCGCCGAGGCTGGCATGTTGGTTAGTTTTGGTGATGACATATGTTACAACATACCCGGAGGGCGTGGTGACTAGGATGATGACTGATTTTAAAATAAGAAATGAATAAAATGGGAGTTGCCACCAACTTTAATTATGGCTAAAATTGGAAAACCTTTTGATTTTGCAAAACTGGTCTTTTAAAAGTGATTTGAGTCCGGGAGTCTGATTATGATTAGAGAAGGGGGAAAACTTAATCCCACTGCACCCCTAATACATCCGTATAAATATAGTTACCCTAAAGCTTATTATGCAAATTGATTATAATTTTTATAATATTTATTGTTCCCCAAAAATCAAAATAATCATACCAGAATGAAATAAAAGAAAAGAAAATTAAAAGAGAATACAAATTAATGAAAAATTAATTTTGACTTGATAGTTGTTGGTTACGCCGACGTATCCTCTAGTGCAATGAGGAACTCAAAGTCACATCATTCTGTAGAAAATGATTCTGTGTTGATTGATTTTAATTAAAAGAAAAAAATAAAAAAAATGTTCGTTGATTGATTTTATTTGTGAAAGATGTCTAGTCAAATAAAATTTAATAGAGACAATTCCTAACATTCTAAAATCTAAACAAATTGAAAGACTTTTTTTTTTTTAGAAAACTAAAAAATAAACCCAGCCCTATTTATTTATCCTAATCTAAAAAAGGGCTAACACCTAAACCCAAAATCGATAAAAAAAAAAATGCAAACAAAAAATGCTCCTAAACCCACTCTTTTTTTTTTATATATATAGCCCAATCTTACATACACATAAAAACACGCCCAAGTAACAATCTAACTACAAAACAAACGAACTCAAAAAAGAAAAATTCATACTTCTAATGCCAAAATCTCGCTCACACTAAATGAAAAAAAAATGAAAACTGACCAAAAATGCAAACACAGACATGTATTTTGACCTAAAATACTAAATCCCTAAACTATTTGCTAAGCTAATATAACACAAATAATGAAAATGGAAATCGAGGCAAAACACAAACAGAGAGGGTGAAATACAGGGCATGCAAGAGAGAGAAAGAGAGAAAATTGATGCGGCTGAGGGGGAAGCGGCGGGATTCACCGCCGCGATAAGAAGGCCGCGGTTTGGGGTCGCGATTCCGTGAAAAGTGCGGAGGTTTGCATCGGTGTTTGATGAGAGGAAGCCGCCGGTTCTCACAGTGGTGATGTGTTTGTATGGTTGGGATCCGACAGAGGAAGCTTCATGGGTGGCTAGCTCGGGTACATACATGGCAGAAAGGATGTGCGGTCATGAAGGTGACCATCGGGGCGATGGTCACGCACGAGAACAGAGGCGGAGGAGGGGGCGACGTGCTGGGCTTCTATTTTTATGGCTGAAGGAGGTGGGGGCTTTAGTGGAGGACTGGTGATGGTGGTTGGCTTTTGGCGGTGCGGTGAGGCCGCAGTTTCATGGAGGACGAAGGTGTGCTGCGCGGTGGTTCCTGTGATGAGATATGGATGGCTTGCAGATTAGTGGCAATGGTTGGTTACTGAGGATGGAAGGGAAAACGGCGGTGGGGAAAAAAAGGAGGCCACGGTGGTGGTAGGAGGGGATAACCACCATGGCCTCTTTCTCTTTTTTTATTTTTTATTTTTAATTTGATGATGATGATATTGCTATTGCTGTTCGATTTACCCTGTTCTTTCCTTCTTTTCCCTTATTGCTATGATTTGCTGAATGTTGCTGGTTTCTATTGGAATTGCTGGAATGTTGCTCTCCATTTGAGAAGGAAATTTTGATTTCTGACGATCATTGTATGAGTGTGTGTGTGTAAAGTCTCCGAGAATTTGTTAATGGTTTTTTTGTTGTTGTTGCAATTGAATCCTTTTTATACTAAGCTTGCATTGATTAATCTGTTGTTCCAGCTAGCTAAGGGATATTGATAGGTTGTTAGCTCATGCCATATGCAGGGAGCGGAGTGGCTAAAGTGGGAGACATATCACAGAGCATGGGGTGAGTGGGATGGCTGATTGGAGCTTAAAGTGGAGGTTTGAAGTAGGAAGCATAACTATAACACACATGCCCTTCTTTCAGCATCTTTTATTTTTTTTGTATTTTTGTATTTTTTCTTATTTTTGTTGGCCAAACAAATATGGGCTTGTAACAAAACGCACTTGGGTTGGATTGAGACACAACTGGACAAGAAAAAAAGAAATTTTGGGTAACAGACTAATGATGAATTGGATTTTTTTTTTGGTTTTAATTTTCAGAAATAATAAAAACAACAAGACAACCCTTTTTTTTGTTTTTATCAAAAGAAAAGAATAAAGAGACTATAAATTAAGATATGCAAATTTTTGGATTTTCTTGCTAACAGATTGGACAAAATTAGGTGTTCACAACGTAAGAGGGTGGAGTTAATAAGAAAGAAATGTGAGAATTCATTCATGAAAAGTAAATTACCATGGGTTTTCCTGCCTTCGCATGCATGTTATATGACGTTTGACTCAGTACATTGCCCTATCATGCATCCATGTACTTGCCACTATTTTAGTTTTCTAGATTATCTCCTGCTCATCTGCTTAGCCTTATCTTGTGTTTTGAACTTACACATTATTGATTTACGTTGCATACATTGAGGCATTGTCATGCATACATGAGATACCTGTTGCATTCATACATTAAGATTCATGCTAAAAAACATGGGCCTCAGATAATGGTATTTGAAAACTTAATAAATGAATCTTATTTATACCCATTACTTTCATAATTAAACCCAAGGTTCCTGAGAATGATGATGATGACACGTGTATGGAGAAGGAAACGCTACTGAGATTCTTATATAAGTTTCTCACTCCTTCTATCTTTCTTTCCATCTTCGTCTTCAAACAAGGTTGATGGCGGTGATGATGGAATTCTTCGAGATGCCGGCACCGAAGTTGCATGATGGTCGAGATCAGAGTGGCGCAGCAGAAATGGGGATATAATCTTTCATCGTCGTAACCTTAGCAATTGCCTCGTCCTCCTATAAGTTCGTAACTTAGTTGCGAGGGATTTTGTTACACCATAGTTGTGATTTGCTTTTGAGTTATTTGTATGCACAACCCCTATAGGTAGGCTTAGTACTATTGTCATAGTAAGTATGTGGAATATTCCTATATTGTCACTATTATTATTATTATTTGACTTTTGATATTAATGTTATGATATGATGATGTTCTCAGTTGATGCTAGACTCTATTGAGATCTGTATGTATGCTATGTGACGAATAATTATATGCTCTAATGTATACACGAATGGCTCATAGTTTGGTTTTTCAAAAAAAAATGGGTCGTATTTTCCATAGACTTATTTTCAAAGCGCAAAATTAAGTAAAATTCTGAGATGAAAAAGTAACCACTAACGATTAACCATTATGTATCCTAGGCATATTGTGTTGAAAGTTAGGGTATTACATTTTGGTATCAGAACAGTTTGGTTCTCACGGAGCCTGAGGATTGGACTGACTATGCTTCTTAAGCATGATGCAGTAGTTATGTCATGTATTGTGGTTTATTGATAGAATAAGCTATAGGATAGGAATGCATGACTCTTGTATGTGTGAATATGCCATGGTAACTAGCTCACTTTGCATAAAGTATTGAGCCTGATCACCTTAGTGTTTGTTGCTCTATGTGCTTAGGAACAAATGGCATGACCACGACAAACTAGGGCTTCAAGTGTGAATGGTTAGGATAACAAGACTATTGAAGCTTTCTGAGACGTGGCAAGAACCATGCGAATAATGTTCGAATGGATGGAGCAACAAGGCAATGTTGGCTGTGGTCCTAATGTTATTAAGGATCTCGAGCATGCCAAGTTTTGGGAGTTTCGAAGGGCAAACCCTCCATCATTTCGAAGAGCTCTAAACCCAAATATTGTTGACGAATGGATCAAACACATGGAAAAGATCTTCTCCGTGATCACCTGTTCAGAGCAGTAAAAGGTGACCTTTGCCACCTATATGTTAGAAGCAGATGCCGAGTTCTGGTGGACCGGCATTTGAAGGTTGCTAGAGGCATCTGACACGCCTATCGACTGGGAATTGTTCAAAGCCCACTTCTACAAGAAGTACTTCCTGGAATCTGTGAGGAACACTAAAGACATTGAATTTATGCAACTGGTGCAAGGAAGCATGAACATCGCGCAGTACATCGCAAAGTTTGAGGAGCTGATCAAGTTCTCGAGAATTTTTCAAGGCAACCTTGACGAGTATTGGAAATGCGTGAAATATGAGTCCGGGCTAAAAGCGAAGCTAAATGTCGTCGTTGCTCATTTGGAGATTAGGGACTTTCTTACCCTAGTCAACAAATGTCGCATTATTGAGGAGAGTAACATGAAGTTGAGTTCAGCAAAAGTGGAGGACTATAAGAAGAAACTGGCATCGCAAGACCCGAGATTTAAGCCACAGTTCAGGCCACAATCAAGGTCGCAAGGCACCAGGAGGGATTTTCATCAAGGAGGATCGAATGGTCCAAGGGAGGAGGCACCCCAGAGGGACCCTGCTGACAATTGTCCAAAATGTGGAAAGAACCATGGTGACCATCCCTGTCTAGCTAGCCAAGGAGTATGCTTTAGGTGTGGCAAGCCTGGCCACATGGTTAGAAATTGCAATGTGATGCCTGCACATTTAAACGCCATATCTAGACCTCAACACCAAGGGCGAGTGTTCACAATCAATGCTGAAGATACGTCCCGTTCTAACACCTGAGGTAAGCATAGGATAAATAGTAGGATGTTAGTTATTCTTCTTAATTTTAGTTCCACACTTTCATTTGTAGGTCATGTGGAATCTTCATGACTCCTTGATTCATGTCCCTTTAATCTTTGGTGACCTTCTTGCATTTGTTCATATTCAAGTCTCCTTGTAAAAGTTTGACTTTGACCTTTCAATTAGGGCTAAGATACCCTCTTTTTGAAGTCTCAAACCCAACCACATTTATTGTTCCTTTTCAAAATAAATAAAGTTAAAGATGAGTTTTCCTACTCTTTGAATTTCCTTGCATAAGTCATGAGAATTGATTTTACCTAACATAGTCACCTGCGCCCAGCTGAAACACATTTTTCAAGAATACTTGGAGTGTTGGTTAACCCTCATATCGTTTGTTTTTCATAATTGCCTTCATTTCTTTTATTTTCACCCATCATAACCATGTACATGTGTCGAATTTCGAGGACGAAATTCTTTTTAAAGAGTGGAGTAATGTAACGCCCCGATTTTTTCCCCTATGTACAAAATGACCAAAATATCCCTAAAGTCATTTTTACTTGGAAATCAAGGAAAGCTAGTCTAGGCAAACCTCGAGTAGATGTTATGATGATAAATGGAGGTTATGTGTGTTATGTGTGCTAATAGAGCAGAAGAATCTCATTTTTGGGTTCCAATGTGCAAAATGACCAAAATACCCTAGCTGCTAATTAACATAGAATTAATTGCCGATTGGGCCCGGACTTCACTTGGAAGTTTGGAATGTGGTTTTTAAGAGTTGTTTAATGTCTGTATAAGCATGGGTGGTCCTAGGGAGTTTTTCTGTAAAATTACCATTTTGCCCCTAATCAAGGGCATAGTGAGCTTAATTGTGTGATTAATGAAACCTAAGCAATATTAGGCTCGAATTAAAGATTGATTAATTTGAATTATTAATCTTCAGTCAAAATAATTAATTGAGGTTGATTAGAGCTTAAGATTTCTTAGAGAAAGTTTAAATCCTTTCTAGAATCAAATGGTCTTCGAGTCAAAAAGTGAATAGTGCACAATTCCATGATTTAAGGAAATGTGTTGGCTTTTGAAATTCAAATTAATTGAGTTTGACACAAATTAAATGAACTTGACTTCTCTAAATATTCAAGACCACTCTTTAACCATGGTCTTGGGATTCCTAATTTCATGATTATCAACCCAAACACCTAACTACTTATTCCTAACCTTTTTCCTAATTAAATCTACCTCTAATACACATCCTAACCTATATTAAAAATGAAACTTGGCCCCCAAGTTCTTCTAGAAGGCCATGGTACCTTCCTCTATTTTTCATCCATCACATGTTGAAATTTCAATTAAAATACACTTAAAGAAACCATACCTTGAACTATTCTTGACCATACCTCAAGCCATGCCTACACCATACCTTACAAAGAGATATTTTCTTCCTTTTCCCTCCATGTGTGTGTAACGGCCATTCCTCCTCTTCATCCTCTCAATTTTGAAAATTTTCTATAAATACAAGGCAAGCTCACAAGGCCGTTTGTTCATTTTCTTACAATCTTAAGTTCAAGAATTCTCAAAGAGTTCTCTTCTTTTTCTTCTTCATCATTCTTCCAAGAGCCATCACCCTCCACCACTTCTCAACCCCAAACCACTACATAACCACCATAGATATTCCTTTCAACACATAACCTCTCCATTTCAAAGATCAAACTCAAGACACACCTTCCTTCCTCTTTTTCTTTCTTGGCCGAAATCACCTTGAAGCACCAAGGAAGATTTGTTCTTCTCATCTTATTTCCAAGACTAACCTTTTCTCTTTTCAAAGAAAAATACCTTTGGTAGGGAGTTGTTTGAAGTTTTTCATTCTTTTTTTATATATTACTCTTGGATTGAAATGTTATAATGTTGGTTCTTTCTTTTCTCTTCTTTTTTTCGGCTTCTTATTTTCCTTTTTCCTTTTCTTCATTTTCGGCCTTGATAGCCTATACATTGGAGAAACCATGGTTTGATGATGAAGATCTTGGGTATTGGTTCTAAAACCATTATTTACTTGACCTCTAAAGCTTGAAGGTTTCCCTTCCAAAAGTTTATAGCAAATGAATATGTTATTTTGTTTTAAGGAGCTAAATGGTAGTCTTGAGCCTGGGACTCAATGAAATAATAAATGAATTGCATTCATATTTATATTTCAAGTCTTTGCATTTCATATTTATATTCAAGCCTTGTACTTCATATTTATATTTATGTCATCACCTAAATAATTAAAGTCGAAGCCTACCTATTTCAACCATAAAGTTGATTGTTGATTTAGAGTGAATATTCTAAGGGGCTAGAGCACTAAAATAAAGAATTAGACTTGCATATTGTAACACCCTAATTCTTTTTAGAAATTAAATGAGGTTTTATTAATGAGAATTTTAAGATTTTGATAGATGTAGAAATGATGAGAAAGATTCAAGGAAGCAAAAAAAAAATGTGAATAGTGTTTTATGGGTCCCATGGGCTCGTCGAGACAGCCGAAATCCTAGAATTGGGTCTCGAAGATGCTCAAAATTGAGAAATTATATGATTATGGTTAGAAATAGGTAAAATTAAATATTTTATACCTGAAAATATTTTTTGGGAAATGTTTGATTACCCAGGTACATTGTTTCACTCATTCGGTGAAATTTTGGTGTGTGATTTCTAACACCGAAAACTTGTTAGATCTCTAAAAAACAAATAAACCGATCCCTTTAAATCAAATGAATGGCTAAGATTCAATCTTGAATTACAAGATTGAATCACAACCATTCATTTTACTTTATTGGCTTTGTAATTATCTAAACATAATATATTTTATTTATTTCTTTAATACAAGATAAGCTTGATTTTTTGGCTTCTTTAAGAAGCTATTTCTCGGCCATAACCAGAGGAAGACAACAACTCCCTTTCTTCCATGGCTAAGAGCTTCAACTTGCTTTCAACTCCATATATGTTAGCTTAGAGTTACCAAAATCCAAAGTTTCCTTCACAAAAATTATTCTATACCTCAACATCTACACATATAACCGATTAGAATTTCAATCACTCACCAAATCTCAATCTTGATCCCTTGTACCTCACTGTTTGTAAAGGGTTTTGGGTGTGTTTTGAGAGCCTTGAAGTGGAGGGCATCATCTTGAAGCATACTAGGGACAAAGACATTACTTGCTTCCAATAGTAGGGTTTTATTTGGTCTTTTCTTGCCAAATTTATATTTCACATCTCTGACCTGTTCTGTTCGAAATTTTTTATTGTGGTGGTTAATGATATATGGTTGTTGATGTATGAATTTTAGTGAAGGATTTGGATGAGGTTAGATAACTCATTTTATCAAGAGAAGTTTTAGTTAGAGTGCTGGATTTTCGGTTTGCCTACAGAGAGCAAAATTTCATGAATTTATAGACATGTTTACAGTGACATTAATTACCTGGAAAAATTATATGTTGGGCCTAACATCTTGAAATATCTACAAGAAATTCCTTGAGCATTGGTTTCAAGGAATACTGTCTTTAAAAAATCAGAAACCGAAATAGCTCTCATGCTGTCTGGATTTCTGAAACTGAAGTAGGGAAATTATGTGATTTTATCATCATATTAAAGGAGCGATTTCTCTGTTGAAATTTTTATAGGGAGTTACCAACATCTTGAAATGTAACTGTAATTTTTATCTTGGGTTGATTCCATCATATGGTAATTTTAAAAATTAGGAGAACCTTGTCCTAGGCTGTGAAAAGGTGTGCTGTGACCACTAAATTTGTAGAATTTAGTGACATGGTTATAGAACTCTGATTGTTATGAAAATTTTACAGGATCTTTTAGACATATGAAGGTGTCATAGAAAATTTTTGTGACTCTTGAATTAGCTGTTTGATGGGGAAATTAATTTTGAATTCTAGAGTGATAAATCTGCTGATTGCTGAAAATGGCAAGAATGTCTTGAACTAATGATAGAATGGCTTTAGATGCAAGTATATATCATGTTAATGCATGCTAATTGTTTGAAAGAAATGTTGATGAGATATGGATGAGACTCCAACATAATTGTATGCCTACCTATGATCTAAGCAGGCCTTTGAAAAGAGAAGTACACTATGTGATTATTGCGAGGATAAAGGAAAAGAAAAGAAAAATAACATGACTTTTAGTTGTGCAATTTTTAACATATGGGGAAAATAGAAACAAGGCTTGTGTGGTTAATAGGGGAAGGAAAAAGTAAGAGCTTCCCTCGGAATTTAATGAGTCAGTAGACGTATCGACATATAGGAATGAGCTCATGTCCTAGTAATCAATAGTTCTTGTGGAGTGACTCCACTATAGATACCACTTGATATGAGATTAAGTCTTCCCTATGTTAATGAAAAGAGATAATTGCACTAAATTGAATTCCATGAGTTGCAATAGAAAGACACTTGTTTACTACCCCTTTTGCATCCAAATTTATATGATTTATGCACATTGGTATTTATGCATATAATTTAGCATGATGAATTCAATATGAATGAATTTATTGGTTATATTATGTTCACATTTGAGGGAGTACCCTACTGAGAATTTTATAATATTCTTATCCCTACGTTGCATGTATTTATGTTGTATTCAGATTCTAAGGATGCCATCAATGATAATCTTCCTTGACTCGCCCCAATGGCAGTGGCATTATAACCCAGCCTTAGACTCCTTATATGTTGTAGCATACTCCCGGATCAGAGTGTACGTGTTCTTTAGCCGTTCATTTAGTACTTCTATTTTCTCTACTCAGTTCGACCCAGGTTTTCCTTATGCTAAGGTGCCTCTTGAAATGGCACACCCTGATGTATTTGTAGCTCCACCTGTACCACCTATGTCCCCTCCTGGAGATGATCCTTCATCCTCTTCCTCCGACTCCGATCCACTAGTTGATCTTGATGCCCCAGCTGGGGCCAATGCCATTGCACCAATGGCAAATGGTGTATGTATACTGGCAGTTAGGAATAGGATCCCCCAGACCGTAGTTTGACCTTATTAGATGTTGATGAGATTCATTTTCTGTTTGTATAAAATTTTGCTGGATCTCACCTTTGAGTAGGTTAGACTAGCTGGTAAGGATGTTCTTTTGTGGACTGAGTCCCTATTGTTTAGAAAACAACTAGTTTGTTTTACAGTGTTGCCTATTGTAAACTTAACAACAATGTCCATATATGTATATATTGGCTTTGCAACATATATGTCTACATTATTTTATTTCAATTATTTTTTACTATTATAGATTGTGAATGTAAGTAATACTTTTCTAATTACTGTATTGATACTCGAGTAAGATATGGTAATTAGGAGAGTGTTACACATATCATATTTATTTTCAAATTATCACATAAAGTTTAAAAATAAGAAATGAACTTGCATTTCATGTTTATATTTCAAGCCATCACCTAAACTTAAAGATTAAAAATGAGCTTGCATTTTCATATTTATATTTCAAGTCTTTGTATTTCATGTTTATAATTGAGCCTTGCATATCATATTTATGTTTCTCTTGCCATCACCCAATAATGCCAAAATTAAAATGAAACTTGCATTTGCACGTTTAAAGTTATGCCATCACCTAATTAATCTAGTACTCAAGATTTACCCTTTTAACTCACATGAGAACTTTGACTCATGAAATATATATCTTTATAAATGTAACTATCCTTTTATTGAGCTTTCTAATTATGCTACTAATTTAAGGTTACTATTTGTGTTACTATAAAAATAAGAATTGATTATAAGGGCATTCCTTGATCTAGAATTAATTCTAAGAAAGATTAGTTACTAGAAATACTTATTATTACAATTTTGCATGCCTTTGGAAAATTAAATTCTGATTTCTATTATAACATTTCCAGATCTGATGTATGTTGTTTGGAGTGGTTTAAATTTGTGAGAACTACTATTAATTGATGTGATAATTACTCTTGGCACCTTAGGCAACTCTAGTAATTAAAAGGGGTAAAAAATGTGACTTCTAAAGCTTTCTAAGAATTGAAATTATAGCTTCTACTCCAGCATGTTTAAAAATGGTAGAAGTGTATTATATTAGGTGTATATGTGTTAGAATCACTCATAATTGGTTTAGAAATTAATTCTAACATCTTAGCGAAAGTCAGTAACGAGAAAGGGTAAAAAACATAACTTCTAGAACACGGAAATGGTTCATTTTCTCTCTTATTTCAATTCTGTCCAGATTTGTCTAGTAATGTTCTTAAGGTTAAAAATTAGTAAAAACCATTAGAATTGATCCCTTAGATGTATAAAAGAATAAATACAAAAGTTGGGTTTACCTGATTAGAAGTTTAATCAATTAAAGAATTATTATGAGTGCTTGCTTTATAAAGTGTTATGAATTGATGTACTTGAGGTTTATGTGATGATTATGTTTGCATAAAGATTGTTATAGCATGTTACGATTTCACTTGAAATTTTTAAGATGCATGTGTAAACGTAATATGAAGGCATGTGACATTATATGATAAGTTGTGTTTTTGCATCTTAATATGACATGCTAATAGTAAGGTGATATAAAACATATGGAAATAATCCTCCAGACTCCTTGAATTAAAGGTTATGAGTGGTGATCCAAGCAAGTTGCATATTCATAATTATTAAGGCAAGGAAGTGATGTGTTTCTCCCCCTCTATTACCCCATGTTAAATCTAGCAATGGCTAGTTAGGTTGAGCTCATCCTAGGCGATTGGTAGGTCGGTTAGTTCTGGTGGTAATTGTAAAAATCACCAGGGCTGGCATGTTAGTTGGTTTTGGTGATGACGTAAGAGGGTGGAGTTAATAAGAAAGAAATATGAGAATTCATTCATGAAGAGTAAATTACCATGGGTTTTCCTGTCTTCCCATGCATGTTATATGATGTTTGACTTATTACATTGCCTTATCATGCATCCATTTACTTGCCACTATTTTAGTTTTCTAGATTATCTCCTGCTCATGTGCTTAGTCTTATCTTGTGTTTTGAATTTACACATTGTTGATTTATGTTGCATACACTGAGGCATTGTGTAACTTCCTCCCAAGTGCAACATGATTCTTAAGTCATAATATCATACTCGAGAAGTTGTTACTTATAAATTAACAGACCTTTCTTAAATATCTATAACAAGTTCGATTGAAACAGGAAGTAATTAAATCAAAGTCTTACTAACATATATGACTAAGAAACAAACATTCATCAATTATAAGGTTGAGTACAAAAGGAAGCTCTTCTATGAGCTTCAGTAAACATCTGTTCTCTATTATAAATACAGACATAAACATATGACTAAGTACAATCTATACAAACTTTAGCTGTAAACTACTACAAATCTGATTTCCTTTCATAAAGTAACCTCCTTGTTCTTGGGATCAACCTGGAGATGACACGGGAACACAAACACATAGGGGTGAGAATTCTAAATTCTCAGTAGGTAACTCCCTAATTACACAATCATAATGTCATCATCATCGCCCCAGCTACTTCGGTTTATTAAGAAAGTGTGAGCATGCAATATATATATATATATATATCAAATGGTCATTTTAAAGTTATCAAATTACCTTTCCGAAGTGGGTCTTTTTTATTATTCAATCACTTAAAACATGTATTTCATAACGTTCAATATCATAGGAATTCCTTCAAGACCAATAATTAAACAAAATATATGTATACATATGGTAATTGCAATGATCTTTTCATGCCTTTGATATAATAAAGAGGACTTTTTCGTGCCCTAATAGGGACTTTCCCGTGCCTTTTATAAATAAAAGGGACCTTTCCCGTGCCCTCTTTATAAATAAAAAGGACCTTTCCCGTGCCCTTTATAAATAAAATGGGACCTTTTCGTGCTCTTTATATATTCAAGGGGACTTTTCCGTGCCCTTTTTACATTAAAGGGGACTTTATTTTCACTTAGCATATACATCATCCTCAAGCTCACATATACAAGCATCACATTTTTATATATATGAACATAATTCTCTGATCTCATAATACTTCAAACCTATATATATATATATATATATATATATCATTCATTCATTCCTCATAACATAATCTTGGAAGTCCATAGCATGCATTCATACACATCAAACTTGAACCAAATGTCATTAGGTCACTAATTCAAGGCATTATCACAATTCCAGTACATTGGCAGATTTTTCACTCAAGTAACATAATTTATTTTTCATACCAAATAATCAATTCAAAAGCTATGAAAATTCTCAATGACACCTCAATGTGTTTACAAGGTTCCATAAAAATTTCAGAGGAAAATCCTTCTCTAACTTGTTTAAAAAAATTAGACAATCTTGGTAGTCAGAAACCACTTAGCCTCAACTCAGAACCAAACTCTCATAATTTTTAACCCCAGCAAATGATTGAATCAATTAAAAATAAAAATCACGGTTACACTTCAATATGTTATCAACTCCCTGTAAAAATTTCCAAGGAAGAATCAATCATTTGCTATGGTAACAAAATTAGACAAAATCACAACTTCAAGACCAAAAAATCAGGTAGCACAGACATAGTCTCAGTTCATGATTTTTTTTCAGGTAGTTAGAGTCTTCATCATGCTCCATAAAAATTCTCAGAGTTGCCTTAGGATGTTAGCTTCAATATATAATTTTTATACTTATGAAAATACCCACAATTCACCTAGAAAATTTGTGACTAGTTGCTGCCTAGAATAAAACCGAAAATCCAGCATGCATGTTTCAATTTCTCTTTAGCAAAAATGATTTTTAACATCATCCAAACTCTCCAAATTAAACACCTCAATATCTATCTATCATCAACCAATACATCCAGAAATTTTGAATTAAAACTAGTCGAAGGTTTCAGAAAAATTTTGAAAGTAAAAGACTAAAGAAAACCCTACTTTTGGTGTCTTTCGAATCTTTGGCTCCAAGGTGCTCTAAGGTTGATCTTGCTCACTTCAAGGTCACCAATTCAACATCAAAACCTTCCTTAGGCAGTGAGAAAGTGATATGTCAATGTGAGAATTGATGGGGAATTGAAATTTCAATCGGTTAGATTTGTAGGTTTTGATGTGTAGAACATGTTTAGTGAAGAAAGTTTGTGGTTTTAACAAGTCTAAGCTAGTGTTTTTGGGCTTTGAAAGCTTGAGCTCTTTGAAAATGGAGGATGGAGCTGCTGCCCCTGTTATGGCCGAAGGAGTTAGCTTCTTTTTGAAGCTTGGAGTTTTGTTAATCTTGTATAAATAGACAAATATTATATATTATAAGTAGATAAGCTTTAATCTAAGAAAGAAAAATGGATGGCTAGGATTGGATCTTGTTATTCAAGATTGAATCTTAGCCATTCCTTTAATTCAAATGGATAAGCATCATCTTCTTGTAAAGGTCAACTAGCTTTCGATGTTAGAAATTGCACACCGAAATTTTACCGAACGGGTAAAACAGTGTACTCGGGAAATTAAACATTACTCGATATTTAATTCTAAGTATAAAATTTTCATTTCTAACTATTTCTAACCTTACTTCCATGTTTTCCCAATTTCGGGCACCTTCGGTCTCGAATCAGGGGTTTCGGCTGTCCCGGTAGGTCTGCGAGGGCCCGCAAAATACTATTCACATTTTTTTTTCCAAAACCGTTGGACCGTCCTTATCATTGTTAAAACTATTAGATTTTTGAAATTATGACTAATAAAGCTCAAATTAATTTTTAACTATTTTTTTTTGGGTGTTACACATTGCCATGCATACATGAGATACCTGTTGCATTCATGCATTAAGTAACTATTTTTTTTAGGGTGTTACACATTGCCATGCATACATGAGATACCTGTTGCATTCATGCATTAAGATTCATGCTAAAAGACATGGGCCTCGGATAATGGTATTTGAAAACTTAATAAATGAATCTTATTTATGCCCATTACTTTCATAATTAAACTCGAGGTTCCTTGAGGACGATGATGATGACATGTGTGTGGAGAAGGAAACCCTGCTGAGATTCTTGTATAAGTTTCTCACTCCCTCTATCTTTCTTTCCATCTTCGTCTTCAGACAAGGTTGATGGCGGTGACGATGGACTTCCTCGAGATGCCGGCACCAAAGTTGCACGATGGTCAAGATCAGAGTGGCGCAGCAAAAATGGGGATATAATCTTTCATCGTCGTAACCTTAGAAGTTGCCTCGTCCTCATACAAGTTCGTAACTTAGTCGCGAGAGATTTTCTTACATCATGTAACACCTCGATTTTTTTTTTCTGTCTGAGTATAAATGACCAAGATGCCCCTGAGGTCATTTTTCACCCGGAATTCTAGGATAGCCGGACCGACAGTCCTCGACGGGTCAACTCCAATGTTGAAGGGGATTGGATGAGTTAGGGATGATCTCGGAGATGAAAATTTCATTTTTTGAGTTTTCGGCTCAAAATGACCAAAATGCCCCTATAGTATTTTACACAGGTATAAATGCCGTTTGAGTCCAAAACTTTCCCAGAAGGTTTAATATGATGATTTCATGTGTCTGTTGATGTTGGTTTAAGTCCTGGTAGTCCCGGGCAGTTTTTGTGCAAAATTATGATTTTGCCATTGGAAGAGTGCTGTTGAGCCTAATGATGTAATTAAACAAATCTAAGCAATATTAGGCTCTAATTTAAGATTAATTAATTTTCATAATTAATCTAGAGTCAAAATAATTTATTAAAGTTAATTAGAACCTAAGATTGCTTAGACTAGACTTAAACCCCTTTTAAAACTCAAGACTCCAAGTCATGGAATCTTGAATAGTGTTTTTACCATTCCAATCCCATGATTTAAGGAACCTAGGGTGTGATTGAAAACCTTGATTGAATATGGTTTGACCCCATTAATGGGCAAGAATGCTCATTAATCATGCCTTAAATAGCCTTAATCACTCATCTTTTCACTTAAACACTTAACTACAAACTCCTAATCTTAAGCCTAATCAAAGTTACACCTAAACACACCTCTAAACCACAATTAAATGAAAGATTTTCCTCCCCCTTGGATGCTCCAAAATGGCACAACCTCTACCCCTTCCAATGCATCACATGTTTATTCATTCAAACACTCAAAGAACCATGCTTGAGACCATACCTTAGGCCATACCTAGCCATACTTTCCACCATATCTCACCATGCCTCCATGAAACCAATTCTCTCACCTCATGGAACATGAGGTTCGGCCACCCCTCCCCCTTGCACCCTTGGTTTTGTTTTTCTATAAATACTCATGCAAATGAACTTGTAAGAACCTTTAGGTCATTTGCTAAGCTTTGAGTTTTCAACAGCAACCTCAAGTTCCTTCTTTTCTCTCAAAGCTCAAGAGTTTTCTTTCTCTCATTTTCTTCATCTCCTTCAAGTTCACTTCAACCTCACCATTTGGTAGGGAGATCATTCTGAACTCATTCCTTTACTTGGGTATGCTTTGTTCTTGGATTAAAATGTTGTTTTGATGAACCTTCTTGGTTTCCTTTCTTTTTCGGTTTTCTTCTTTTTCCTTCTCCATTTCGACCTTCAAGGCCTTGTTTACTTTCCATGATGATTTTGTTCTTTAAAAGTTTTAACTTTCAAGTTGATGTTCGATATGAAAAGTTCTAGTTTTTCTTGGTTCAAACCCCTTTTTCTCTCTTTTTATTTTTGGTTATGAGGCATAGTTGGAAAGGAAGTTTTCTTGGCTTGAGGATGGGGTTTCAAGATGATGGTCCTATGGTTAACCTTTGAGAAATCCCTAAAGCTTGAAACTTAGTTTTGATCTTAATACATTTTTTTTGGTTTTTCCTTTCCTTTCTTCAAACTTAGTTTCAGTTTCCTTCTTCCTTTTCTTTCTTCTTGGCTTTGGCCTTATTTCTTTTTCTTTGATGTTGAAAGGTTTTGTTTAAAGATAGTTGTGAGATGATTTAATTCCTTTAAGTCCATTTCCTTGAGCTTGATGATGATGTTAAAAACCATAAGGCTTCTTTGGGAACCTTGGTACAAGAACTCTAAAGTTCACTTTGCCTTGACAAGATATGTGTTGGATTGAGGTTTATATTCCTTTAAAGTCTTGTATGAGCTCTAGTAAAGAATATAAAATGAACTTGCATTCATATTTACATTTCTTCCCTAGCATGTTTATTTTTCAAAGCCACCACCTAAAACTTGAAGATTAAAACAAGAGCTTGCATTCTCATATCACCTAATAATTAATCTTGAAAAAGTTGATTGTTGTGGAGCCTAGAGCATTAAAATAAAGAATTAGACTTGCATTCATGTTTACATTTCCTTGTCTAGCATATTTGCTTTTCAAGTCATTACCTAAACTTAAAGATAAGAATGAAGTTGCATCTTATATTTATTTTGAGCCCTTACTTTACTTTTCTAATGAAGAATAAAATGAAGCGTATATCATGTTTAGGTCCTTGTTATCATTTAAAGAATTCTAGAGCTCAAAGACTTGTCTATTTATCTCAAGCAAAGGTTGCACATGGGAGCATTCTCTTGAATGCAAAATTCGGCCATGTGATGATGATGAGCTTGGTGTAAAGTTTCATCTAGTCACAAGTGCCTATACTCTATGTCTTAGGATTTTCTTAAGCATAGGTAAACTCAAAGAATATTTCAAGCATAATTTTACGTTTTAAATTCCAACCATGGACCATCTAAAATAGTTGCTGCCCTTAACTGTTTCATGATGATTTTAATGGAATAAGTCGGTTTCCAAAGAGTTTTAGAAGTCCTAAAATGATTCCATGAGAAACTAGTGCCTTATGTATATTGAAAATGAAATTCTATGCTCAATATGATGTTGTATGTTTTCGGTTTTGCCTTGGCAAGTTTGCTACTGATTGTGATGTTTAATATGTTAGAATGTGTATTAATTGATGAGAATTGAAGTGGAGACTATTCTATGCATGTTAGATAAAAAGCTAATTTACTAGGAAAACCGTAAAGTTGTAATTTTAGAGGTCTTTGGCCTAATTAAGCTTAGCCATTATCAAAACTATTTTAGTATGATAAAATTCTATTTGGGATGGTTTGATTATGAAAAATTTGATAGCATTTGGTGTAAGAATGATTTTTAGCATTTAGAAGGAAACTAGTAACTAGAAAACCGTAAAAACATGAATTCTAGAACCTTTGAAACACCCCGATTTTTCTTTCTGAGTGAAAATGACCAAAATGCCCCTGAGGTCATTTTTCACCCGGAATTCGAGGATAGCCAGTCCAGCAGTCCTCGAAGGGTCAACTCAATGTTTGAAGGGGATTAGATGGCCCTTGAGTGGTTTCGGAAACGAAAATCCCGTTTTCTGCAGTTTTGGGTCAAAATGACCAAAATACCCTTGTAGTATTTTTACACGGGTAAAGGTGTCGTTTAAGCCCAAAACTTTCCCCGAAGGTTTAAAACGATGTTTTTATGTGTTTAGAGGTCTCTATTCAAGTCCTGGTGGTCCTGGGGCAGTTTTTGTTCCAAATTACGATTTTGCCCCTGGGATTGTGTTTTTCAGCTTAATGATGTAATTAAGCAAATCAAAGTAATGTTAGGCTCTAATCGAAGATTAATTAATTTCCATAATTAATCTAGAGTCAAAATAAGTTATTAAAATTAATTAGAACCTAAGATTGCTTAGAGAAACTCAAAGCCCTTTTTTAGTTTTAATTCTTTGAGAAAGGAATCTAGAAAATAGTATTTTCTCTCTCCAATTCCCTAAATCAAGGAATCATGTTGGCATTGGATTCCAAGTTAATGAAGTTTGACTTCATTAAATTAGAGAGACCACCTCCTAAATCTAGTCTTGCAAGCTTCTAATTAATCATTATCTCACTTAAACACTTACTTACAAATTCCTAATCCTAAGCCTAATCAAAGATACACCTAAACACACCTCTAAACCACAATTAAATGGAAGATTTCCCTCCCCCATTCCATGGAGACGATGGCGCCACCTCACCCTCCAATATCCATCACATGTTTGAATTCTTTCATTCAAATAACCCATGCTTGAACTCATACCCAAGACCATACCTCACCATGCCTTTGAATGACCATTTGAAGAAGATATTTTCCTTCCTTCCTTCCTCAAAATTCGGCCACCACTCCCTCCTTGCACCCTTGGCTTTGTTTTTCTATAAATACACATGCAAATGAACTTGTGAGAACCTTTACTTCATTAGCTAGCTTTGAGTTTTCAAGAGTGTCTTGATTTCTTTCTTTTCTTTCAAAGAACTCAAGAGTTCTTTCTTCTTCTCATCTTCTTCATCCTTTCCACAACCACACAACCACCATTAAATCTTTCTTAAAACACTTAGCCATATCATTCTCAAGATCAAGCTTAAGAAACACAACTTCCTTTCCTTTTCCTTTCTTCTTGGCCGAAGCTCCATCAAGCTTTAGAGAGGATTTTTCTTTTATTCTCCTCTTAAGACCAAGCCTTGTTCATTCTCCAAGAGACATACCTTTGGTAGGGATTTGTTTTATTAAATTTCTTTATCCTTTAAAGTCTTGTTTAAAATGAGTTTTGTTGGTTTCTCTTGGCTTTTTGGAACTTTTTTTCCTCTCTTTATGTTTTGGCCTTGGAGCCTTTCTTCAAAGAAAAATATTGGCTTGATGATGAGGGTTCAAGGGGTTGATCCTAGAATCACTACTTGTGTAACCTCTAAAGCTTGAAAACTTGGTTTTTGAACTAAGAAGCATTTCGATTTTTCCTTTCCTTTTCTTTGGTTCTAGTTTTGGTTTTTAAAACTTGTTTTGGTTGGAAAATGACTCAAGGATGAGAGCACATGACGTTGGTGTTGACGTATTATCAAGATCATGGCCTCTAGAGTTTCAAGGTTTCATCCTTTCTCCTTCATGGTTTCGGCCATGGTTTCCTTTTCTTTGATATTTTGGTTTTGTCACCAAAGACATGGTGAGATGGTTTCTAAAACTCAAAGTTTGGTTTTCTAACTTGATCCATTTTCAGTTCTTTAAATAATATTAATATTTAATTTGTTTCTTTAAGTCCATTTCCTTGAGCTTGATGATGATATTCAAACCATAAGGTTTCCTTGTAACCTTGGTACAAGAACTCTAAAGCTTGCTTTACCTTGTTAAGATAAGTTGGGGTTGAGGTTTATGCTCCTTTAAAGTCTTGAATGAGCTCTAGCAAGATATAAAATGAACTTGTGTAACATCCCGATTTCTCTGTCCGAGGGAAATGACCAAAATGCCCCTAAGGTCATTTCCTGACCCGAACTCGAGGGTAACCAACTCGGTCGTCCTCGAAGGGTCAACTCAGTGTTTGAAGGGGATTAAATGGCCCTTGAATACTTTCGGAAGCGAAAATTTCGTTTTCCGCAGTTTCGGGTCAAAATGACCAAAATACCCCTATAGCGTTTTTACACGGGTAAAGGTGCCGTTTGAGCCCGGAACTTTCCCCAGAGGTTTAAAAACATGTTTTCATGTGTCTAGAGGTCTCTGTTCAAGTCCCGGTGGTCCCGGGCAGTTTTAGTGCAAAATTACGATTTTGCCCCTAGAATAGTGCTTTTGAGCTTAACGACGTAATTAAGCAAACCTAAGCAATATTAGGCTCTAAACGAAGATTAATTTATTTCCCTAATTAATCTAGAGTCAAAATAATTTATTAAAGTTAATTAGAACCTAAAATTGCTTAGATTAAACTTAAATCCCTTTTTAGAACTCAAGACTCCTAGTCTTGGAATCTTGAATAGTGTTTTCTCTCTCCAATTCCTTAAATCAAGGAAATGTGTCTAGAGTTGTTTAGACTCTAAATTGAGGATTTAACTCACTAATGGTGCAAGACCACTCCTTAATTATGTCTAGACCACCTTAATTACTCATTTACCTTACCTAGACACTTTCTTACAAATTCCTAATCTTAAGCATAATCAAAGATACACCTAAACACAACTCTAAACCACAATTAAAATGCAAACTAATCCTCCCCATGGGCTGATGCATTTCGGCCAGACCTCATCCCCTTTGACCACATATTAAATTGTTTTCTCACTCAAAGAACCATGCTTGAAGCCATACCTTGAACCATACCTCACCATACCTCAAGAACACATTATCTCACCTCATGGAACTCATGGAATGCCTCCAATCTGCACCTCATGGCCGAAGCTCTTCATCACCATGAGCTCCCTCCATTTGTTTCATTTCTCTATAAATAGAATGCCTTGAGGAGCTTGCATCACTTTTAGATCATTTGCTAAGTTTAGGAAACACTCAAAGCTTTTCTTTTCTCTCAAAGTTCTAGTGTTCTTCAAGCTCTTCAAGCTCTTCAAAGTTCTTCATCATCTTCATCTTCTTCTTCCATCTTCAAGTTCGTCACACCAAGTAGGGATTTTCTTTCATGTATTCTTTTCTTTAAAGTTCTTGTTTTAAGCTTGATGTTTATAGTTTCTCTTGTCTCTTTTTAGAACTTCTCTTCCATTCCTTTTCCTTTCCATTTTCGGCCATAGGCCTTTGGGAATGAAGAAATGAGAGCTTGATGATGAGAGTTTCATGATGATGTTCATCACTTGAAACAAACTCTAGAGCTTGATCTTTGTTCTTGAGCAAAAATGTTTTTAGTTTTTCCTTTCTTGAACTCTTGAGAACTTTAGCTTTAATGATGTTTTAAAATGGCTCTATGAACTCAATGATGAGGACTCATGATGTTGGTGTTAATATATCATCAAGATCATGGACTTTAGAGTTTTAAAATGTTCCTTTTTCTCCTTGAAGATTTCGGCCATTCCTTAATTTTTTCTAAGCTTCATGGTTTGATTTCCTAAAAATATTATGTTGAGTTTTAAGAACTCTAAGCTTGACTTTACCTTATTGGATGAGTTTGGGTTATGGTTTAAGTTCCTTTAAAGTCTTGTTAAGAGCTCTAGAGAGATAAAATGAACTTGCATAATTTATCTTATGCTTTTACTCATGTTTACATTCTTGTTATGCACCTTTACTTTCAAGCTATCACCTAAGAACATAAAGATTAAAATGGAACTTGTCTCATCACTTGATTTAATTCTCGAAGCCTTTCTATTTCGGCCTTAAAGTTGATTGTTGTTGGGCCTAGAGCACTAAAATAAAGAATTGAACTTGCATTACCACCTAATTAATTTCTCGAATGCCTATCTATTTCGGCCTTAAAGTCGATTGTTGTTGGGCCAAGAGCACTAAAATAAAGAATTGAACCATGTATATTTACCTTCAAGCTTGCACGTTTAAGTTTATGCCTCGCATATTTACTTTGAAGCTTGCACGTTTAAGTTTATGCCTTGCATATTTAAATTTAAGTCATCACATTACTTTGTAAGCAAGATTAAAAATGAAAAGCATGAGCACGTTTAGTTTATGTCGAAACTTAAGAACCTAGAGCTCAAAGACTTGCCCATTTCATTCCAAGTTAAAGTTTAATGTGAAACCATTCTTTGAATGCATATTTTCAGCCAAAGTAGTGATGATGGACTCGCAATGAGTTTTCATCTAGCTACTAGGACCAAAAGTCTATGTTTAAGTTCCCCTCAAAGCTTTGCAAATCTTTATAAGGTTATGTCATCACAAGAGGTGATTTTATTATCTTTAGGGGATGGAATATGTTTTGGTCAGTGACCTAAGGCTTCTCTTAGCCTTTTGATGAACTAAAGTGTTTTGCAAAGAGTTTTAGAAGTTCTAGATCGATTCCGAGAGAAACTAGTTAACTTACGAACCTAGAAACGTCAATTTAACTCTCTCATCTAAGTTAAATGTTTTCGATTCTGATATGATGAGTGTGATGTTGTATGGTGATGTCTTGATGTGTTGGAATGTGTGGAAATAGCATATGATGATGTAGAAGCGATCCTATGCATGATAGGTAAGAAACTAGCTAACTAGAAATACCGTAAAGCTAGAATTTAACATAGTTTTGACCCATTTGTTTTTGGAACTTATCCAAACTGTTTTAATGGGAACATAATCAGATTTAGATTGTTTAGACATGAAAAACTTGGTAACATTTGGATTAGAATTGAATTCTAGCACCTACGGGGAAACTAGTAACTAGAAAACCGTAAAAATGCAAATGTAGAACTCTTAGAACGTTTAATTTTCTAGATTCTGTCCAGCACCCTTACAACATGATAAACATGATTAATAATTAATCCTTAAGCATAGGAATGCCTCATAATTGATTTAGGTTTAATATATAGCGCCTTCGGCGAAAACGGAACCGAGAAAGGGTCTAAAACGTAAGTTCTAGAACCCCGTGAACACAAGTTAGAGAATTCTGCCCTATGCTTTTCAGATTTAAGTATGAACATGAGGATTAGGAATGATGATTAATTATGAGCCCTTAGGTGCATAAAAATATGAGCGACGGATGTTAGAGAATTATATCTCAAGATTAAGACCCGTAAGGGTCAAAGCATAAGCTACCGTAAGGGTAAGCGTTTGAATGTTTTATGATGATGCATGTAGTATGCAAATGACGATGATGATTATTCATATGAGGAATTCATGAGGTTATATGTTAATGTGGCATAAAGCAAATTTGGAAGGAAATTCGGTGTAATGACCGTTGTCACTAATTTCTGACAAATTTGGGGACTAAAGAGATTTTGAAAATTAAGGTACTAAGATGGGTTCTAGGATGACACCGGTTCGGCCGAGCACCTCCATAGAACTCATGTGACATCGGTACCATTTTACACTCTTAGGTGACACCGGTTCGGCCGAGCACCCCTAAGAGTTTTGCCCCCTAACCCGTACTCAGATAGTCGGGATTTATGATTTATGATACGCTTATCGTTAAGTGGTAAGTAAGAACTAGTGACGACTAGTTAAGGTATGAGCTCATAACCTAGATATGTGACACGTTCTGGGTGACACCGGTTACCGAGCACCCGATTCGATTGTCTTTTAGGGTGGCCCATGAGGAAGAGAAGTTTCATGATTATGATTATGTCACTAAGTTTTGTCCCATATGAATGTTACTATTGCCACTTTATGCCACCAAGAATGATGATGCTTGATGTTATGTTTTATGTATGTGCATTAGGTAGTGCCATGCATACATCTTCTATTATGTTGCATCCATGACATTAAGATCATCCTAAAATGAATGGACCTTGGCTAAAAGATATTTTAAAGTTTAAAATGAACCTAATACATGCTCAGTCATTTTGTATAAATAAACCCAAGGTTCCTAAGGACGTAGATGATGACACCTAGGTAGTAGGAGGCCCTACTAAGATTCTTTAGCAAGATTCTCACTCCCTCTATCCTTTTCTTTCCGTCACGTCTTCAAATGGCGACGTTCGTAGTGTTCGTGGACACCCCGACATGGGAGGTGCACTATGACCCGGCTCACGGGTCATACCATTTTGAGGGGCAGTGCACGGTGCAGGTTTTCATGTTCGTAGGACGCCCCTTCGCTCATCCCGTGCACACCCATCGCTTCTCCCCGACTGCACCCTATGGCGACGACGAGCGGGTTTTTGAGCGTGCGTGTACGCATGACGAGAGAGTGCTCCGCATGCACACCGCCGCCTTAGCCATGCGAGACTATCCCGATTACGTGCCCCGGACCTACTTCTCCGAGACCGACCCGTCCGAGGACCCGCTTGCTCATCCGTATAGCGAGAGCTCTGCCCCCTCTCCACCATTGATGAGGGAGGGCAGTGAGGATACCGTGACTCAGCCCCGACTTGCACGACGATCGAGATGCGGCTACACCGCGAGGTCACTCTCGATCCCGTTCGCCTCTTTACGCCCGAGGAGCTCGCACGCTTCCGGATACTTGCCTCGTTCACGAGACGGACGTCGATGGAGGTGACGATCGACCGATGGAGTACCCGGTTAGAGCACACACCACTTAGATGGGGATAAACCTTCTTTTGTTTAGAGGTTATCCCATTAGGTGCACTCGGGTAGGGGAGTAGATCATGTTTATGTTTATGTTTTATTTCCTTTCCTGTATTTTCCTTGTGCTAAATTAAGTCCCACACTTATAAGTGGGCAAGTTATATATATATAAGATGATATTCAGTGATGTTCATGTTGTGCCTTATGTTATGATGTTGTGAGACATTTGTTTACCATACATGGTTTACCGCTTATCGTATCACGCGGCTCTCACTTTTATTTCAAAAAAAAAATTACCCGTATTTTCCGCTAAGTAATTCAAAGTTAAATGAGAACTATGAAGTAACAGACTAATGATTAACCTAAATATGTTCTAGAGTATTGGGTTAAAAATTAGGATGTTACATTATGGTATCGAGCGATTCGATTCTCATGGAGCACGAGGATTGGGTGACTATGCTTTCTAAAGCGTAGTACGATAGCTATGTCATGCGTAGTGCTTAGTTAGAGATAAGCTATAGGATAGAAGTGCATGACCCTTGTCTACTTGCGTGTGCCATGGTGACTAGCTCATTTTACATGGAATATTGAGCCTGATCACCTCAGTGTTTATTGTCTCGTGTGTTTAGGAACCAATGGCACCAAGGAGACAACCTAGGACCGCGACCGAGGGGGACCAAAATGATGCTATCTGCTTCTTTGTTCGTGACATGGCTAGGGCCATGGAACGAATGTTCGAGAGGATGAACCAACAAGGGAACACCGGACGTGCTCCCCCTACTACCGAAATGATCGAGCAAGTGAGGTTTGGTGAGTTTCGCAAGGCGAACCCGCCAACCTTCCGAGGAGCCATGGACCCCGACCAAGCTGATGAGTGGATCAAAAACATGGAGAAGATCTACTCTGTGGTAGCTTGCTCGGAGGAGCAAAAGGTCACCTTTGCGGCCTATATAATGGAATCGGATGCCGAGTTTTGGTGGACTGGCACCCGAAGACTGCTAGAAGCTTCTGGTACCGCTGTCAATTGGGAGCTATTCAAGACCTACCAAAGGACATTGAGTTCATGCAACTGACCCAAGGAGGGTCTACTGTCGCCCAGTACATGGCGAAATTCGAGGAGCTGATCAAGTTCTCTAGGGTGTTTCAAGGAAACCCCGATGAGGTATGGAAGTGCGTCAAATATGAGGCCAGACTAACGGCAAAACTCAACTATGCTGTGGCGCACATGGAGATTAGGGACTTCCCAACCCTAGTCAACAAGTACCGGATCATGGAAGAGGGATAGAAGAAAATCAATGCTGCAAGGGCAGCACGGAACAAGGGGCTAGCACCTCAAGCCCCAAAATTCAAGCCCCAATATCCAAACCAATCTCGAAATCACTATAATCCCTACCAAACCAACCAGTTCAAACCACAACAACAACAAAGAACCCCCTTCCACCAACAACCCAAGCAACCATACCGACCACAATTCCAGAACAACAACAACAACCGCAACAACAACAACAACCGACAAGGAGGGTCGGGCGGCCCCCGAAACAACCAAGGAGGATCAAGTGGGACCAAGAACAAGACGCCCCAAGGAGCCCCCGCCACCTTTGCTAGGCCTACACCGGCAATACTATGCCCCCAGTGCGGGAAAGATCATGGCAACCATCCCCGCTTATTGGACAAAGGTGTGCTCCAAGTGCGGGAAGCCCGGCCACTACGCCAATAGATGCAACAACGGAGGGCCAGCAAATCAGAACCCTAGGCCGCAACACCAAGGGAGGGTCTTCACCCTCAATGTGGACGAAGCGGACACATCCAACGGTCTCATAGAAGGTAAGTACGAAATAGATGGTAGGACCTTAACTGTACTTTATGACTCTGGTGCAACACATTCTTTTATTTCTTATGCTAGTTCGAGGCTCTAAATTTGAAAACTTCCAAACTTCCTTTTGATCTTATTGTCTCTACCCCCACAAATCATCCTGTGAATACTTGTTATTGTTGCCTAAACTGTCACCTCACCACAGAAAATAGATCATATGTTGTGGATTTAATTTGTTTACCCATGAAAGGTATAGGAGTAGTTCTTGGCATGGATTGGCTTCACGCCAACCGTGTATTGTTAGACTGTGACACCAAAACAGTTGTCTTTCCTTCTCCCCCTAGTGAAATAAGCCAACCTTTGAGACTTTATCTCAATACCGTAGAGGTCCACTGTAGTGGGAAAAAGACTAAGGGATATGTTCTCCTAGCCGCTAGCGAAGTACACTTTGAGCAGAATTTAGAGAATATACCTATAGTGAGAGACTATCCCGAGGTATTTCCGGAAGATATACCCAAGTTCCCTCTCGAGCGAGAAGTGGAGTTCTCCATTGAGTTAGTTCCTGGAGCGGGACCAATCTCCATTGCCCCCTATAGAATGTCACCCCTAGAACTAGCCGAGCTTAAAACCCAACTTGAGGAACTTTTAGAGAAAAGCTTTATAAGACCTAGTGCTTCACCATGGGGAGCCCCAGTCTTGTTTGTGAAAAAGAAGGACGGGAGTATGAGGTTGTGCATAGATTATAGGCAATTAAATCGTGTGACAGTGAAAAACAAATACCCTTTGCCTAGGATTGATGATCTCATGGACCAATTGAGAGAAGCGGTAGTGTTTTCCAAGATCGACCTAAGGTCAGGATACCACCAAATTAGAGTGAGAGATCAAGATATACCAAAGACCGCCTTTAGAACTCGGTATGGACACTTCGAGTTCGCGGTGATGTCTTTTGGGTTGACAAATGCTCCTGCAGTGTTTATGGATTACATGAATAGGATCTTTAGACCCTATTTAGATCAGTTCGTGGTCGTTTTCATAGATGATATACTCATCTATTCGAAGACCCACGAGGAGCATGAGCGACATTTGAGGATAGTTTTGGAGATTTTGAAGGAGAAAAAGCTGTATGCAAAACTCTCTAAGTGTGAATTTTGGTTGGAGGAGGTCAAGTTTTTAGGGCACGTGGTGTCAAAAGGAGGCATAGCCGTTGATCCTAGTAAGGTAGAAGCCGTAATGAATTGGGATAGACCGACCACCGTAACGGAAATACGGAGCTTTTTGGGCTTATCAGGCTACTACCGTAGGTTTATCAAAGGGTTTTCTCAGTTAGCCCTACCCTTGACCAAGCTCACTAGGAAGAATGCCCCGTTTGAGTGGAGCCCCGAATGTGAGAAGAGTTTTCAAGAGCTTAAGGAAAGGTTAACCACGACCCCAGTCTTAGTCTTACCTAGCCCCAATGTACCCTTCGAGGTATATTGTGATGCTTCGGGCAAAGGACTAGGGTGTGTGTTGATGCAAAATAGGCAAGTGGTAGCCTATGCATCTCGACAACTCAAGCCTCACGAGGCTAACTACCCCACCCATGACCTAGAGTTAGCCGCCGTAGTGTTCGCCTTAAAGATGTGGAGACACCATTTGTATGGTGTAAGGTTTGAAGTTTTCTCCGATCATAAGAGTCTCAAGTACCTCTTTGATCAAAAGGAGTTAAACATGAGGCAAAGAAGGTGGATGGAATTCCTCAAGGATTACGATTTCGGTTTAAGTTACCACCCCGGCAAGGCTAATGTAGTCGCCGACGCCTTGAGCTGAAAGTCGTTACACCTGTCCCACATGATGATCAAAGAAGTTGAGTTGACAGAGAAGTTTAGGGATATGAATCTAGGGATGTCAGCAACCGATAGAGGGATAAAGATGTGCTATCTTAGTGTAACAAGTGGATTTAAGCAAAGAATCATGTTAGCACAACGAGAGAATGAGGAGTTCAAAGAGATCATAGATGCTGTTAAGGCGGGAAAGTTGAAAGGTTTCGAAAGAGGCAAGGATTGGATATGGAGATTTGAGGGAAGGATCTACGTACCCCAAGATGGTGACCTCAGAGAAAAGATCTTGGAGGAGGCTCACAAAAGCTATTTCACCATTCATCCCGGTGTTACCAAGATGTACCAAGACTTGAAGAAGATGTTTTGGTGGCCCGGAATGAAGAAGGATGTAGTCGCCTGGGTTAGTAAGTGCTTGGTATGTCAGAAAGTGAAAATCGAGCACCAAAAACCTTCAGGTTTGTTGCAATCCCTGTCAATCCCCGAATGGAAGTGGGAATGCATATCCATGGATTTCGTGATAGGATTGCCTAAGACCCAAGCTGGCCATGATGCTATTTGGGTAATAGTGGATCGACTAACCAAGTCGGCACACTTTCTACCTATTAGAGTGACATACTCTTTAGATAAATTGGCACAGTTATACATCCAAGAGATCGTAAGATTGCATGGAGTACCGTCGACGATAATCTCGGATAGAGATCCGCGGTTTACGTCGCGTTTTTGGGGAGCCTTTCAAAAGGCGTTTGGTTCAAAGCTATGCTTAAGCACTGCTTACCACCCACAAACAGACGGACAATCTGAAAGGACGATCCAAACCCTAGAGGATATGCTAAGAGCCTATGTGTTAGACCAAAGGGGAAGTTGGGATAAGTACTTGCCTTTGATCGAGTTTGCGTATAACAACAGTTATCACGCGAGCATCGGTATGGCACCGTACGAGGCATTGTATGGGAGGAAGTGCCAATCACCTTTATGTTGGTATGAGTCCGGAGAACAAACCATAATAGGACCTGATGTAGTGAGGGAGACGACGGAACAAATCAAGAGGATCCGGGATAGGATGCTCACTGCTCAAAGTAGACAAATGAGCTATGCGGACAAGCGGCGCAAGCCCTTGGAGTTCGAAGAAGGAGAACATGTGTTCCTTAGGATTACCCCCACTACAGGCATAGGGAGAGCCATGAAAGTCAAAAAGTTGAGCCCCCGATTCCTTGGTCCTTTCCAAATCCTTCAAAGGATAGGAACAGTTGCCTACAAAATAGCCTTACCCCCTAATCTTTCAAATCTTCATGACGTCTTTCACGTCTCTCAGTTAAGGAAGTATGAGTCCGACCCTAGCCACGTTTTAGAGCCAGAGCATGTTCAGTTAAGGGACGACCTAACTTTCAATCTTCCCCCTACGAGAATCGTGGACCGCGGAGTCAAGCAGCTGAGGAACAAGTCTGTTCCATTGGTAAAGGTAGCATGGGGACGCAACAAATCCGAAGAGTTTACATGGGAGCTAGAGTCAGAAATGCAAGACAAGTATCCCGAGCTTTTCCAAGGTAACGAATTTCGAGGGCGAAATTCTTTTTAAGGAGGGGAGTAATGTAACACCCCGATTTCTCTGTCCGAGGGAAATGACCAAAATGCCCCTGAGGTCATTTCCTGACCCGAACTCGAGGGTAACCAACTCGGTCGTCCTCGAAGGGTCAACTCAGTGTTTGAAGGGGATTAAATGGCCCTTGAATACTTTCGGAAGCGAAAATTTCATTTTCTGCGCAGTTTCGGGTCAAAATAACCAAAATACCCCTATAGCGTTTTTACACGGGTAAAGGTGCCGTTTGAGCCCGGAACTTTCCCCAGAGGTTTAAAAACATGTTTTCATGTGTCTAGAGGTCTCTGTTCAAGTCCCGGTGGCCCCGGGTAGTTTTAGTGGAAAATTACGATTTTGCCCCTAGAATAGTGCTTTTAAGCTTAACGACGTAATTAAGCAAACCTAAGCAATATTAGGCTCTAAATGAAGATTAATTTATTTCCCTAATTAATCTAGAGTCAAAATAATTTATTAAAGTTAATTAGAACCTAAAATTGCTTATATTAAACTTAAATCCCTTTTTAGAACTCAAGACTCCTAGTCTTGGAATCTTGAATAGTGTTTTCTCTCTCCAATTCCTTAAATCAAGGAAATGTGTCTAGAGTTGTTTAGACTCTAAATTGAGGATTTAACTCACTAATGGTGCAAGACCACTCCTTAATTATGTCTAGACCACCCTAATTACTCATTTACCTTACCTAGACACTTTCTTACAAATTCCTAATCTTAAGCATAATCAAATATACACGTAAACACAACTCTAAACCACAATTAAAATGCAAACTAATCCTCCCCATGGGCTGATGCATTTCGGCCAGACCTCATCCCCTTTGACCACATATTAAATTGTTTTCTCACTCAAAGAACCATGCTTGAAGCCATACCTTGAACCATACCTCACCATACCTTAAGCCATACCTCACCATACCTCAAGAACACATTATCTCACCTCATGGAACTCATGGAATGCCTCCAATCTGCACCTCATGGCCGAAGCTCTTCATCGCCATGAGCTCCCTCCATTTGTTTCATTTCTCTATAAATAGAATGCCTTGAGGAGCTTGCACCACTTTTAGATCATTTGCTAAGTTTAGGAAACACTCAAAGCTTTTCTTTTCTCTCAAAGTTCTAGTGTTCTTCAAGTTCTTCAAGCTCTTCAAAGTTCTTCATCATCTTCATCTTCTTCTTCCATCTTCAAGTTCATCACACCAAGTAGGGATTTTCTTTCATGTATTCTTTTCTTTAAAGTTCTTGTTTTAAGCTTGATGTTCATAGTTTCTCTTGTCTCTTTTTAGAACTTCTCTTCCATTCCTTTTCCTTTCCATTTTCGGCCATGGGCCTTTGGGAATGAAGAAATGAGAGCTTGATGATGAGAGTTTCATGATGATGTTCATCACTTGAAACAAACTCTAGAGCTTGATCTTTGTTCTTGAGCAAAAATGTTTCTAGTTTTTCCTTTCTTGAACTCTTGAGAACTTTAGCTTTAATGATGTTTTAAAATGGCTCTATGAACTCAATGATGAGGACTCATGATGTTGGTGTTAATATATCATCAAGATCATGGACTTTAGAGTTTTAAAATGTTCCTTTTTCTCCTTGAAGATTTCGGCCATTCCTTAATTTTTTCTAAGCTTCATGGTTTGATTTCCTAAAAATATTATGTTGAGTTTTAAGAACTCTAAGCTTGACTTTACCTTGTTGGATGAGTTTGGGTTATGGTTTAAGTTCCTTTAAAGTCTTGTTAAGAGCTCTAGAGAGATAAAATGAACTTGCATAATTTATCTTATGCTTGCACTCATGTTTACATTCTTGTTATGCACCTTTACTTTCAAGCTATCACCTAAGAACATAAAGATTAAAATAGAACTTGTCTCATCACTTGATTTAATTCTCGAAGCCTTTCTATTTCGGCCTTAAAGTCGATTGTTGTTGGGCCTAGAGCACTAAAATAAAGAATTGAACTTGCATTACCACCTAATTAATTTCTCGAATGCCTATCTATTTCGGCCTTAAAGTCGATTGTTGTTGGGCCAAGAGCACTAAAATAAAGAATTGAACCATGTATATTTACCTTCAAGCTTGCACGTTTAAGTTTATGCCTCGCATATTTACTTTCAAGCTTGGACGTTTAAGTTTATGCCTTGCATATTTCAATTTAAGTCATCACATTACGTTGTAAGCAAGATTAAAAATGAAAAGCATGAGCACGTTTAGTTTATGTCGAAACTTAAGAACCTAGAGCTCAAAGACTTGCCCATTTCATTCCAAGTTAAAGTTTAATGTGAAACTATTCTTTGAATGCATATTTTCGGGCAAAGTAGTGATGATGGACTCGCAATGAGTTTTCATCTAGCTACTAGGACCAAAAGTCTATGTTTAAGTTCCCCTCAAAGCTTTGCAAATCTTTATAAGGTTATGTCATCACAAGAGGTGATTTTATTATCTTTAGGGGATGGAATATGCTTTGGTCAGTGACCTAAGGCTTCTCTTAGCCTTTTGATGAACTAAAGTGTTTTGCAAAGAGTTTTAGAAGTTCTAGATCGATTCCGAGAGAAACTAGGTAACTTACGAACCTAGAAACGTCAATTTAACTCTCTCATTTAAGTTAAATGTTTTCGGTTCTGATATGATGAGTGTGATGTTGTATGGTGATGTCTTGATGTGTTGGAATGTGTGGAAATAGCATATGATGATGTAGAAGCGATCCTATGCATGATAGGTAAGAAACTAGCTAACTAGAAATACCGTAAAGCTAGAATTTAACATAGTTTTGACCCATTTGTTTTTGGAATTTATCCAAACTGTTTTAATGGGAACATAATCAGATTTAGATTGTTTAGACATGAAAAACTTGGTAACATTTGGATTAGAATTGAATTCTAGCACCTACGGGGAAACTAGTAACTTGAAAACCGTAAAAATGCAAATGTAGAACTCTTAGAACGTTTAATTTTCTAGATTCTGTCCAGCACCCTTACAACATGATAAACATGATTACTAATTAATCCTTAAGCATAGGAATGCCTCATAATTGATTTAGGTTTAATATATAGCGCCTTCAAGTAAAAACGGAACCGAGAAAGGGTCTAAAACGTAAGTTCTAGAACCCCATGAACACAAGTTAGAGAATTCTGCCCTATGCTTTTCAGATTTAAGTATGAACATGAGGATTAGGAATGATGATTAATTATGAGCCCTTAGGTGCATAAAAATATGAGCGACAGATGTTAGAGAATTATATCTCAAGATTAAGACCCGTAAGGGTCAAAGCATAAGCTACCGTAAGGGTAAGCGTTTGAATGTTTTATGATGATGCATGTAGTATGCAAATGATGATGATGATTATTCATATGAGGAATTCATGAGGTTATATGTTAATGTGGCATAAAGCAAATTTGGAAGGAAATTCGGTGTAAGGACCGTTGTGCCGCCGAATTTCCGACAAATTTGGGGACTAAAGAGAAGTTCGGCCGAGCACCTCCATAGAACTCATGTGACATCGGTACCATTTTACACTCTTAGGTGACACCGGTTCGGCCGAGCACCCCTAAGAGTTTTGCCCCCTAACCCGTACTCCGATAGTCGGGATTTATGATACGCTTATCGTTAAGTGGTAAGTAAGAACTAGTGACGACTAGTTAAGGTATGAGCTCATAACCTAGATATGTGACACGTTAGGGTGACACGGTTGGTGAGCACCCCAGATTCGATTGTCTTTTAGGGTGGCCCATGAGGAAGAGAAGTTTCATGATTATGATTATGTCACTAAGTTTTGTCCCATATGAATGTTACTATTGCCACTTTATGCCACCAAGAATGATGATGCTTGATGTTATGTTTTATGTATGTGCATTAGGTAGTGCCATGCATACATCTTCTATTATGTTGCATCCATGACATTAAGATCATCCTAAAATGAATGGAACTTGGCTAAAAGATATTTTAAAGTTTAAAATGAACCTAATACATGCTCAGTCATTTTGTATAAATAAACCCAAGGTTCCTGAGGACGTAGATGATGACACCTAGGTAGTAGGAGGCCCTACTGAGATTCTTTAGTAAGATTCTCACTCCCTCTATCCTTTTCTTTCCGTCACGTCTTCAGATGGCGACGTTCGTAGTGTTCATGGACACCCCGACATGGGAGGTGCACTATGACCTGGCTCACGGGTCATACCATTTTGAGGGGCAGTGCACGGTGCGGGTTTTCATGTTCGTAGGACGCCCCTTCGCTCATCCCGTGCACACCCATCGCTTCTCCCCGACTGCACCCTATGGCTACGACGAGCGGGTTTTGGCGTCTTGCATACGCATGACGAGAGAGTGCTCCGCATGCACACCGCCGCCTTAGCCATGCGAGACTATCCCGATTACGTGCCCCGGACCTACTTCTCCGAGACCGACCCGTCCGAGGACCCGCCTACTCATCCGTATAGCGAGAGCTGTGCCCCCTCTCCACCATTGATGAGGGAGGGCAGTGAGGATACCGTGACTCAGCCCCGACTTGCACGACGACCGGAGATGCGGCTACACCGCGGGGGTCACTCTCGATCCCCGTTCCGCCTCTTTACGCCCGAGGAGCTCGCACAGTTTCCCGGATACTTGCCTCGTTCACGAGACGGACGTCAGTAGGAGGTGACGATCGACCGATGGAGTACCCGGTTAGAGCACACACCACTTAGATGGGGATAAACCTTCTTTTGTTTAGAGGTTATCCCATTAGGTGCACTCGGGTAGGGGAGTAGATCATGTTTATGTTTATGTTGTATTTCCCTTCCTGTATTTTCCTTGTACTAAATTAAGTCCCACACTTATAAGTGGACAAGTTATATATATATAAGATGATATTCAGTGATGTTCATGTTGTGCCTTATGTTATGATGTTGTGAGACATTTGTTTACCATACATGGTTTACCGCTTATCGCATCACGCGGCTCTCACTTTTATTTCAAAAAAAAATTACCCATATTTTCCGCTAAGTAATTCAAAGTTAAATGAGAACTATGAAGTAACAGACTAATGATTAACCTAAATATGTTCTAGAGTATTTGGTTAAAAATTAGGATGTTACAACTTGCATATTTATATTTCAAGTTCTTGCATCTCATATTTACTTTCCTATGTCATCACTAAGCTCTAAAGATTAAAGAAAAAGACTTGCATTATCACGTTTAAGTTTCAAGCTTTGCATTTCACGTTTATATTTCAAGTCATCACTTAAGAACTTAAAGATTTAAAAAGAGAGCTTGCATATCACCTAATTAATCTCAAAGCCTTTCTATTTAGGCCTTAAAATCGATTGTTGCTGGGCCTAGAGCACTAAAATAAAGAATTGAACTTGCATATTTAATTTTCTTGCATTTCATATTTACTTTAAAGCTCTCACTTTACTTTATAATGAAGAATAAAATGGAATGCATAGCACGTTTATATTTTTGTCATCACTTAAAGAACTTAGAGCTCAAAGACTTGCCCTTTTTATCTCAAGATAAAGGTGGTTGTGGAAACATCCTCATGGATGTATATTTCGGCCATGTGATGATGATGAGCTTAGTGTGAGTCACATTTAGTCACAAGAGCCAACAACCTACATTCTAAGATTTTCTTTAGACCTCAAGAGTTTTATAAAATTATTACCAATGAGATTTATGAATTAAACCTCTCTTAGGAATGTTTTAAACTAGCTACTGCCCTATGGCCATTCTTAGTCCCTTTCGTGAAATAAAATGGATTTCAAAAAGTTTTAGAAATCCTAAAACAATTCAAAGAGAAACTAGTAACTTACGTGTATTGAAAATGAAATTTCATGCTTGGTGTGATGATGAATGAATTCGGTTCTGCCTTGATGATTTGGTTGCTGTTTAATGATGATTTTAATATGTTAGAATGTGTAAAAATTATGTATGTTGAGGTAGGAATCTTGCTATGCATGTTAGGGAAGAAACTAGCTTTATAGAAAAACCATAAAGTTGAGTTCTAGCATAGTTTTGACAGATTAATTCTTAGCTTTTGCCAAAACTGTATTAGTATGTTAACCATCAGTTTAGGATTGTTTAACTATGAAAAACTTGGTAACATTTGATGTAGGATTGATTTCTAGAGCCTATAGAGAAACTAGAAACTAGAAAACCGTAAAAATGCAACTCTTAGAACATTTAATTCTCTGATTCTGTACAACACCCTTATAATGTAGAAACCATGATTTATAATTAGTTCAAAGGCTTAGGGATACCTCATAATTGGTTTAGACCAAATTTATAACGCCTTAGGTGAAGATGGAACCAAGAAAGGGTCTAAAACATAAGTTCTAGAACCCCGTAATCTTAAAGATGTAATTCTGCCATTAGAGTATGATGCTGCCCAGATTTACTAATGAACAAAAATGCTAATAAAAATTATTAGTTGTGAACCCTTAGTTGCATAAGAGGTTGATAGAGAATGATAGACTAATTATATCTCAAGTTTAGGACCCGTAAGGGTCAAAGCATAAGACACCATAGGTCCCAAGACATAATGGGCTTTATGACTTCAAGTAGATGTATGTTTAATTATGAGAATGACTTGATTATGGCATATACATTAGCTGAGCCCAGTCCTTGATTCCGACAAATTGGTTAGGATCATGCTATCTTATAAGAATGTTAAAGCAATGAATGTGATGACGTTTATGCTATGATGAGTTTGACTATATGACTTGATGTCTTATGGTGAAGTTGAATGGCTATGCATGCTCTATATGTTTCGTGGCATAAAGCAAGTTTGAAGGAAATCCGGTGTACACCGTTACACTGCCGAATTTCCCATCAAACTTGAGGATTTGAGAAAAGTTTGTAAAAACTCCTGGGTGACACTAGTTCGACCAAGCACCCGCAGGAAAGGTTCTGGGTGACACCAGTTTGGCCGAGCACCCCCAGAACAGATGTGATATAACACTGAGACGCATTCCTCCCGCTACGGTGGGGAGGAAACAAATCCGTGAAGGTATTGACATTAAGCTTGCCAAAGCGGACAATTCACTGTGTACTAGATACCAGTAGAGCATTTCAAAGAAGGAAATGATCATAAGATAGGTCATCTAAGGAAGTTATGTATACCCCCTCTATTAGCCCATATTAAATCTAGTAACGACTAGTTAGGATTGAGCTCATTCCTAGGCCATAGGTGAGATGTAGTTTGGTAGCCAGATTATAGCCGGGCCAGTGAGTCGGTTGGATTTTTGGTGGATATGTTAAGAGGGTGGTCTTCGAGAAAAAGAACTTAAGAGTTTGGCTTATGAGAAAGATGTCACAAGAAAAGTACTATGCCTTTTTATGCCACGTATATGATTTATGTTTCCATATGATGTGCCCAAGTATTACGATTTTCATGTTAAAGTGCATATGGTACTGCCATGCATTCATCTAATATCTATTGCATTCATGACATTAAGACTCATACTAAAAGACACCCACTTCGGATAAATAGATTTGAAAAGTCTAAAACTAATCCTTATGCCTGTACACCTTTTTCATAATTAAAACCGAGGTGGCTGGGGACAACGACGATGATACTTGTGTTAGAATTGGGAATCCCTACTGAGAATCTTGAATGAGTTTCTCATCCCTCTCTTTTCTTCTGTGTCATCTCTAGATGAGGATTACAATGAGGTTTGTGACTTCTTCTAAGGCTCGTGCTTAAGGGTCATGCTAGCAAATGGAGCAGAGGGTTGCCACAGAAGCATAGATAGTTTACCTTTTGGATTGATACTCATCCAACCTCATAGGTAGATAAGGATCACTTAATATATATAGGCATGTTTTGATGTAAATAATGGTACAATGATGCTAGTAATTTATGTATTTATGAAGGAGTGATGATATTATGATTGTTATGTATGATACTGTGTTTCATGATTATGAATGGTGTGATTACTTTTCTTGCACGATGTGGTTATGACGAATGTTAGGTTAGCGCGCGGTTCGTGTTTTTTTTTCAAGTTTCGAAAAAGAAAAATTTATTCGTATTTTCCGCTAAGTATTTTATGAAAGGTTTTAAAGAATGAGACTAAAAGAGTAATAGACTAATGATTAACCTAAATATGTTCTAGAGTATTGGGTTAAAAATTAGGATGTTACAACCTTAAGGATGTAGATTATAATTTCTATTTTAGGAATGTGATAATTTGGTGATAGGTAGCTGAACACTTGGTAAAATGTGTGGGATACACTCGTAATTGGTTTAGGAATTAATTATAGCACCTTAGGTGAAGACAGAACTTAGAAAGAGTCTAAGACATAGTTCCTAGAACCCCGTAATTAAATGATATCAAATCTGTCCACATTTTTATAATGCTGTCCAGATTTGTTTGGGATCATAAGAACAAGTGAGGATTATTAGTCATGAGCCTATAGGTGTATAAAAGGTTAAAGACAGATAATAAGATGGCTAGATTGCAAGATTAAGACCCGTAAGGGTCAAAAGCATAAAACTTTGTGAGTTAAGGGACATAGCAAAGTTTGTTGGTATGGATGCATGTGCTATGAAGAACATGTTTATATGTCTTTGATGACTCATTTTGAATATGGAATTATGTACTTGCTCTATATATCTTGTGGCATAAAGTAAGTTGGGAAAATTCGGCGCATTGCCGTTATGCCGTCGAATTTTCACCAAACTTAAGGACTTAGAAAGTTTTTGAAAGATATGAGGTATGTTCTGGGTGATGCCAGTTTAGCCGAGCACGCCCAAGAACAAATGTGACATAGTACTGAGACGCGTTTTGGGTGACACTGGTTTAGCCGAGCACCCCCAGAAACAAAACTGTGAGGATATTGACATCGAGCTTGCCAAAATGGACCAATAACTGTGTACTAGATACTAGTAATTGCATTTCAAAGAAGGAAATATTCCTATAGACTCCCCGAATTAAAGGTTATGATAGGTGATCCTTGTGCCCCCTAGCCCGTGCTCTAGAAGTTGGGATTTTTATGTTACACTTATCGAGAAGGATAAGTAAGAACTAGTGACGACTAGTTAGTTATGAGCTCATAACCTAAAGATGTTTTTAGGGTGGTCGCCATGATGTAAAGTATAAAGTTTAATGTCACAAAGTTGAGAAAGAGAAAGTTTCACAAAAAAAGTTACATGCCATTTTATGCCACTTATATGATGTTGTTTGATGCTGTATTCTATCATCCTCTGGCATAATGTATTATCATGCATTCATGTTTTGATATGTTGCATACATAACATTGAGATTCATTCTAAAATGAACGAACCTTGGATAATTATGTTTCAAACCTAATAATGAACCATATACCTGTACACTTTTTTATAATAAACTCAAGGTTCTTGAGGATGTGGACGATGTCACTTAGATAGGAGATTCCCTACTGAGATTCTTTAGTAAGATTTTCACTCCCTATTTCTTTCTGTCGCATCTTCAGATCCTGATGGCGACCTTCGTGCTGTTCATTGACACCCCTACCTGGGAGGTTCATTTTGACCCTGAGCACCAATCATATCATTTTGAGGGGAGTTGCAATGTCAGAATCTTCATGTTTTTGGGATGCCCCTTTGCACACCCAGTACATAGCTATCTTTTTCTCCGACATCCCCCTATGGAGATGACATGGTTTTTGAGCGCGCTCGGACGCGCAACGAGAAAATTCTCCGCACCCACACCACTGCGTCAGCGGTATGTGACTTTCAGGACTATGTGCCACGCTTGCAAGGTTCAAAAGATGATCCCTCAGAGGACCCACCAACCCGCTTGTATAGCGAGAGCTCTGCCCCCCACCTCCGTTCATGATGGAGGGTAGTAAGGAGATGGTGACTTAGCCGAGGTTGGCCTAGAGGCAAGCTATGTGCCCCCGTTACGGAGCTCACGTCCAGCCACGCTGAGTGCCTACTCCAGACGAGCTTCGTCCATGGATCAGTTATGTTCCACCCTACCCAGACTACCAGCAGTAGGACTCTTGGGGGATTATCTGTGCACGCACTAGCACTAGTTTAGGATAACCTTCATTTGTTTTTAGAGGATATCCATTTTAGGTGCACGAGGGTAGGGGTGGTATCCTTTATGCTTTCCATGTATTTCCATTTCTGTTGTATCTGTTATGTTGTATCAAACTCAATCCGCCTTTCATAGGTGGACAGTTTATTATGGTAATATAATATTATTGTAGTGTGCATATGAATGTTTAACGACATGAAGCTAATTGATGTTCTTATTTGGTGCTTCTTTTGAATTGGGTTATCCTTCATGATAATGCTTGTCTAAGATATGCGTGGCTCTCACTTTGCATTTATATTTCAAAAATAAAAAATTTAAGTATTTTACGGAAAGGTTTAAAAAATGAGACTAAAAGAGTAATAAACTAATGGTTAACCTAAATACATTCTAGGAGTATTAGGTTAAAAATTAGGGTGTTACACACCATAGTTGTCATTTGCTTTTGAGTTATTTGTTTGCTTAACCCCCATAGGTGGGCTTAGTACTATTGTCATACTAAGTATGTGGAATATTCCTATATTGTCACTATTATTATTATTTGACTTTTGATGTTAATCTTATGATATGATGATGTTCTCAGTTGATGCTAGACTCTATTGAGATCTGTATGTATGCTATATGACAAGTAATTATATGCTATAATGTATACGCGAACGGCTCATAGTTTGGTTTTTCAAAAAAAAAAAAGGGTCGTATTTTCCATAGACTTATTTTTGAAGTGCAAAATTAAGTAAAATTCTGAGATGAAAAAGTAACCATTAACGATTAACCATTATGTGTCCTAGGCGTATTGTGTTGAAAGTTAGCGTGTTACAAAAAGTTCACTAATTTATAAGTAACAACTCTTAAGTCTAATGTCATGACTTAAGGATGACATTGTACTTGGGAGCATGTT
Organism: Dalbergia cochinchinensis; assembly: GCA_031216125.1. Taxonomy (NCBI): domain Eukaryota; kingdom Viridiplantae; phylum Streptophyta; class Magnoliopsida; order Fabales; family Fabaceae; genus Dalbergia; species Dalbergia cochinchinensis. Next base: position 32,714,495 of record CM062371.1, read on the forward strand.
ACATAAATAAGGTCTAAAGATCCTTTTCATATAATCCATAAAGACAATAGGAGCATTAGTCAATCCAAATGACATAACTGCGAACTCAAAAATGTCCATATCGAGTTCTCAAAGCAGTCTTAGGTATGTCCTTATCTCTAACTCTAATCTGATGATAACCTGATCTCAAATCAATCTTTGAAACTACTCCCCTCAATTGATCCATAAAATCGTCAATCGTAGGTAAAGGATACTTATTTTTCACCGTCACTTAGTTCAACTGCCTATAATCCACACACAACATCATACTCCCATCCTTCTTTTTGACGAACAACACCAGAGCTCCCCACGGTGAAGCACTAGGCCTCATAAACTTTTCCTTTAATAGCTCCTCCAACTGGGTTTTTAACTTGGTTAGCTCCAACAGGGACATTCTATAGGCTGTTATGGATATTGGTCCAGTTCCTAGAACTAACTCTATGGAGAATTCTATTTCTTATACTGAAGGGAACTCGGGTATTTTACCCGGGAATACCTCGGGGTAGTCTCTTACAATGGGTATTCTGTCAAAACTCTGCTTAGAGTCTCATCACTAGCGGCTAGGAGGACATATCCCTTATTCATCTCCCTGTAACAGTTGACCTCTACAACATTTATGTAAAGTTTGAGGGAACTACTAATTTTTAACCCAATACTCCTAGAACGTATTTAGGTAATCATTAGTCTATTACTCTTTTAGTCTCGTTCTTTAAAATTTTCTTTAAAATACTTAGTGGAAAATACAGATAAATTTTTCTTTTTTGAAATATAAATGCAAGGTGAGAGACGTGTGTATCCTAAGCGAACGTTATCGTCAAACATAACTCATACAAAGGAGAGCACAAGGTAAGAACATTAAATAACTTTGTAACAGAGGGCAATCATAGGCATACCACAATAATATCATATTAATATAAGTTTAGTACATCATAGTGCGAAATACAACTGAAATAGAAATATAAGGAAATATAAAGGAAGTCATTTCCTACCCTCGTGCACCTAAGGTGGATAACCTCTTAGAACAAAAAAAGGTTACCCTAAACTAGTGGTAGCGTGTGTGCACTAACGATCCCCAATAGTCCTACTATTGGTAGTGCAGGTAATGTAGGACATAGCCGATCCACGGACGAAGCTCGTCGGGTGTGGGCACACGGGGTGCCTGTATATGAGTGCCACATTGGGGCCGCATGGCAGGCCTCTATGCCAACCTCGGCTGTGTGACCATCTCCTCGCTACCTTCCACCTTCAAGGGGTAGTGGGGGCAGAACTCTCGAAATAGAGGTAGGTAAGCAAATCTTTCAACGGGTCAGTCTCCGAGTGCCCGGAGTGGGGGACATAATCTGGAAAGTCACGGACGGCAGATTCAGAAGTATATATTCGGAGTATCCTCTCGTTGTCCGTCCTTACACGTTCAAAGACCATGTCATTATCGAAGGGAGAGGTCGGGGAAAAACAGTAACTATGTACAAGGTGTGCAAAGGGGCGTCCCAAAAACATGAAAACACGAACTGTGTAGCTCCCCTCAAAATGATACGACCGAAGCTTTGGGTCGATCTCCTATCTAAGTGTCATTGTACACATCCTCAGGAACCTTGGGTTTATCATGAAAAGGTGTGCATACATATAGTTCATTGTTAGGTTTTAAGCATAATTATCCAAGGTTCGTTTATTTTAGAATGAGTCTTAATTTCATATATGCAACCTATCAAATCATGAATGCATAGCAATACTTTATGGAAGAAGATAATAGGCAAGAAGATAATAGAATACATCATCAAGCAATATCATTTAGGTGGCATAAAGTGACACGTAACTTTTCTCGTGAAACTTTCTCTTTTCTTAACTTTGTGACATTAAACTTTATACTTTACATCATGGGGGCCACCCTAAAAACATCTCTAAGTTATGAGCTCATACCTAACTAGTCATCACTAGTTCTTACTTATCCCTCTTGATAAGCGTATCATAATAATCTCGACTTCTAGAGTATGGGCTAGGGGGCATAAGGATCACCTATCATAACCTTTAATTCGGGGAGTCCATAGGAATATTTCCTTCCTTGAAATGCAATTACTGGTAACTAGTACTCAATTATTTGTCCGCTCTGGCAAGCTCAATGTCAATACCCTCACGGTTTTATTTCTAGGGGTGCTAGGCTGAACCAGTGTCACCCAGAATGCGTCTCAGTACATGTCAAATTCGTTTTGGCGGTGCTCGACCGAACCGGTGTCACCCGGGAGTTTTCAAAAACTTTTCTTAAAACCCTCAAGTTTGACGAAAATTCGGCAGCGTAACAATAGTATATAGCACCCTAAAAATTATTTAAAAAATAATTTGGGCTTTACTAGTCATAATTTAAAAAATCTGATAGTTTTAGTAATGGTGAAGATGGTTCAATGGATTTGTAAAAAAAAAAAATAAGAATAGTAACTTGCGGGCCTCGCAGACCTGCCGGGACAGCCAAAACCATAGAATTGGGACTCGGAGACTCTCGAAACTAAAAAATTTATAGGATTGAGATTAGAAATGATAAGGAATGAGAATTTTAGGCTTGAAATTAATTTTCGGGCAATGTTTGATTACCTGGGTAAGATATTTTATCTGCTCAGTAAAATTTCAGTGTGTGATTTTTAACATCGAAAGCTAGTTAATCTCTACAAAATAATGAAGTTTATCCCTTTGAATGCCAAATGAATGGCTAAGATTTTATCTTGGATGAAAAATCAAATCTTAGCCATTAATATTAAGTTCTTTTAATGAAAAGAAATTATGCTTTATGATTAACCAATCACATTACACCTTATAAGATAAATACTAGCTCTTTTCTTCCCTAAGAAGGATGTGATTCTCGGCCAGCATTCAGCAACAAGGAGAAACCATGGCCATGAGCTCCAAACTTCATTTCACATGCCAAAAACACTAACCTAGACTTGTTAAAACCATAAACTTCCTTCACAAAACTTGTTCTACTCATCAATACCTACAAAACTAACCGATTAGAATTTTAATCCATCACTATTTTCCCATTTTGAGCCATCATACATCACTACCAAAGGGAGGTTTAAGGGCTGTTTGGAAGAATTTTGAATGAAGAAAAACACTTGGGGAAGATTGTTTTAGGCAAGGAGCTATGGAGATTCAAATAGGGTTTTATTTGTTCTCTTTTCTTTCCAATTTTGATCTAATGGTTTCTGATTGAATTAGCTAGAACTATTCAGTTATATTGATTGATTTCACATAGATATTGGTGTATTAATTTTGGTAGAGATTTTTGATGAAGTTAGGAAACCCTTTTTGGAAAACCATGTCATGAATGATGCTGCTGAAAATCCCGAATTTAGCAAGCAGGTGAAACGTTTTGATTTTTCTCACTAATTTTGAGACATCATCATGAGCTGAAATTTTTATATGATATAGCTAACATATGGAAGAGTTTCCAATAATTTTCTTGGGTCTTCTTTATCAATTTTGCTATTTTTAAAAAATGGAAAACCGAACTGGTCAGGGGTGCTGTCTAGCTAGTCCAATTTGTAGTACTGAATTTTTCTAATTTTATTACCCTAGCAAATGATCGAATTATTAGCTGAAATTTTCACCAGATGTTGAGGACATATTGAAGTCTAACTCTAATTTTTTGTACAAAGTTCTGGGTTCATTTGATAGGGTAAAAAAATTAAGACTTCTGGCTATTGGTGAGAGTGTGTAGTTTCTGACCTCTAAAATTGTGAGATTTTATTAATATAGTTAAAGACCTTTTTATGCTCTGAAATCTTTATGGAACTTTGTGGACACATTTAAGTACCTTATATAATTTTTATAGCCTTGGATTTGATGGTTTGAGATACAAAATAAATTGTGCTACGAATACGTGAAATCTGCCATTGTGCTGAAATTGAACTGATGCTTTGAATGATAAAATAATGGCATCTTGTACTAGTATGACATGAGCACATGAATGTGAATGTGAATATGAATAAGTGAGCATGTGAACTTATTAATGAGGTTAGGCACACATAGATATGAATACTCCTTATAATTGTATGCATGTGAGAGAAAAGCATGAGATTGTATTTCTTGGACTGGAGAAAGTAAATCCAGTTTGTTAGGGAAAGTAAACCTGACTGCCAAGAAAAGCATAAGATTATGTTCCTTGGGCTGGAGAAAGTAAATCCAGTTTATTGGGGAAAGTAAACCTAACTACCAAGAAAAGCATGAGATTTATAATCCTTGGGCTGGAGAAAGTAAATCCGGTCTGTCAGGGAAAGTAAACCAAACTACCCTTGAATTGAGTCGGGGAAAGTAAACCTGGTTAGGAATAGGTCTGTGTGAGAATTGGAGAAAGTAAATCCAATGATCATGTATAGGAATGAGCTCATTCCCAAAAAGCAGTCTATTACCCATTATTGTCACACTAGGGACGACGGTATGTAACGCTCGGTTCTGACAAGATTAGTCAAGGGCTAAGGCAAGTTTAAGAAGTAAACTTTCTAAGAAATCCTTTGTCTTATATGCCGAGTGAAGAAGTTTAGTATCGATATTGAGACCAATATATTTAAGTGGAAAGTTTAGTAGTATATGATGTTGAGTAGTATGGTATATGCATATTAAGTAATTAAATGTTAAAAGTAACCCACTTCGGAAGTATGATTTGGAACTTTAAAAATGGACCGTTATTATATAATGCATGACCACTTTTTCTTAATAAACCAAAGTGGCTGGGGCGATGACGATGACATTATGATTGTGTATTTGGGGGAGTTACCCTACTGAGAATTGTATAATTCTCACCCGTATGTTTTTGCGTTCCTGTGTCGTCTCCAGGTTGATACAGAAAATTAAGAGACTACTATGCAAAAGAACTCGGAAGTGCAATAGTGTAGTAGTTAATGCTTTTGTTATGTTGTATTTAGTGGAATGGATATGTATGTATATATGTTAGAGGACAAAGGTGTGTTAAAGCTCATAAAAGAGCTTCCTTTATGTACTGAACTTTGTATTAAATAAATATTTTGGTTTCATTGCTATATATTTCAGTAGAATTATGACCTAGTTATCTTGCAAACTAATCAAAATGGCTATAGATATTTAAGAAAGGTCCACTACTTTATAAGTAACAACTCTGGAGTATGATGTCATGACTTGAGGATGACATTGTAATTGGGAGGATGTTACACATTACACTGGATTTCCTTCAAACTTGCTTTATGCGACAAGAACTCATAGAGCATAAACCATCACAGTCATATAAACATGTTCTTCATGACACATGCATTGACATATCATACTTGAATTAATGAATTCCTTAAGATCATCATAAAGTAAATAAGGGCAGCAGCTATATAACTCGTTCATGGTTAAGATTTAAAACATAAGAACATATATTCAGGTCATACAGGGTCATATATTCATGTTGTATAAAAGCATAAACTCATACCATACCAAATCATAGATTCAAGCAACATAGGATCGTGGTTTCATGTCATTCAAGCAGGGAAACATCTTATTTGCAAAACTTTGGGTCTCTGGTAATCGATTACGTGAGCCTTGTAATCAATTACACAGCTTCGGGTTTTCAAAACAAACAAAATGAGGTCTCTAGCAATCGATTACATGATCCTTGTAATTGATTACCACTGTTGCATTCTTAGGCCGCAAGCATATCTGAGTAATCAATAACATGGAATGGTAATCGATTACTAGAGTCTAGAACATGTAATTGATTACATGATATTGTAATCAATTACTAAGGCCAAAAGTTCATATCTGAATACACAAAAGCTCCTGGTAATAGATTACATGGGCCGTGTAATCGATTACCAGCACCTTCAAAACACGAAAATCCAAGTTTAAAACACATTCTAAATCATTCCTTCCATCTCAAGACCATTTTAAACCTATTTTCATTATTTCCTTTGAAATCAAAACCTCTTTGCAAAGGTACATGCCCATGGATTTGAGATCACTATGTGGAGTTAGAAGGAGTAAATCTTGAGCCTTAGACGATTAAGTGATAACATGATCGTAAACATGCCAATGCAAACTTTGTTTTATTCTTGATATTATATAGTGGTGACAACGGAAACTTAAATATGAGGTGCAAGGCTCGAATATAAACATGAGATGCAAGGACTTGAAATATAAATGTGCTAGGCAAAACTGTAAACATGGAATGCAAGTTCTTTTTTTATTTTAGTGCTCTAGGCCCCTTAGGGTATTTCTGTAACATCCTCCCAAGTACAACGTCATCCCTACGTCATGACATCAGATTCGAGAGTTGTTACTTATAAATTAGCGGACCTTTCATAATTATCTATAGCTAGTTTGATTGATTTGCAAGATAACTATGTCGTAGTTCTATTGAATTATATATAGCAAGGAAAACCAAAACATTTATTTAATACAAGGTTAAGTACACCAGGGAAGCTCTTCTATGAGCTTAACACATCTGTTCTCTATTACATTTACATATATATAACCATAACAAAGTTATGGTAAAATAAACACATCAACTACTAAACTACTGCAACTCCAGTAAAGTTTTTCTTGTAGTGTCTTCACCATTCTTCGGATCAACCTGGAGACGACACGGGAACACACAAAATAAGGGTGAGAATTATACAATTCTCAGTAGGGCAACTCCCCTAATACACAATCATAATGTCATCGTCATCGCCCTAGCCACTTCAGTTTATTAAAAAAAAGTGATCAAGCATTACATAATAATGGTTCATTTTTAAAGTTCCAAATCATATTTCCGAAGTGGGTTGTTTTTAAGAATCAATCACTTGTACATATTTTTCATAAACTCATAATCATAGTAAATAATGTCAATCAAAATGATGTGATATGATACAAATATGTATATACCAAAAGTAGAGAAATTATCTTTAATTGTCCTTGATAAATCGAAGAGAATCTCATCTGTCTCTATTTGCCCTCGACAAGTCGAAAGGATCTCATATCTCTCTATTTGCCCTCGACAAGTCGAAAGGATCTTATATTTCTTTATTTGCCCTTGACAAGTCATAGAGGATCTCATGTTTCTTAGTTGCTCTTGACAAGTCATAGAGGATCTCATTTTACTTATGCATTTCATTCACCTATAGGCATTCATTCACATTGTGATTTCAATCATGCCTCCTATACCAATCTTTACTTTATCTAGTATGCATTTATACATCACAAGTCACATAACCAAATATTTAACATCAAGTATTCATGTCATACTAGAACCAAACTACCATTACATTACCAATTCAAGTCTTTGGTTCATTCCCAGCAATTGGGCAGATTTCACACCATTGTAGTACAATTTATTTCCATACCAAATAATCAATTCAGAGGCTATAAAAATTCTCAATGACACCTTAATGTGTCCAAAAGGTTCCATAAAAATTTCAGAGTAAAAATAAGTCTCTAACTATGTTAACAAAATTAGACAAATTTGGTGGCTAGAAACCACTCAACCTCAGCTCAAGAACCGACATTCATCATTTTTAACCCTAGCAATTGAACCCAGAAAATTCGAAATAAAAATCCTGGTAAAACCTTAACATTTCTCTAATACTCTGTAAAATTTCAAGTGATAATTCCATCATTTGATATGGTAACAAAATTAGAAAAATTTACAGATTTTGTTCCAACACTTCAGGCAGCATATGCTTAATTTTAGTTCTTGATTTTTATAAGGCAGTTTGACTCAAAATAAAAACCCAAGAAAATTCGTGGGACTAGCTAAAGATGTTAACTCCAACATATATTTTTTTCAGATCACGAAATTGCACACAACAAGCCCAGAAAATTCATGATCACACACTGCCCGTAAGAAAACCGAAAATCCAGCAAGTATCACTCAACATCTTTTGACAAAATGATCTTTCTAACCTCATCCAAACACTTCACCAAAATTCATACATCAATATCAGCATAATATCAACCAAATTAACTAGAAATTTCAAGTTGAAACCAGTAAGAATTGTTCAGAAAAGTTTTGAAAGAAAAGGCCAAAGAAAACCCTACTTGGAAAGCTTTTGAGCTTGATACTTCAAAGGATGTTCTAAGTGATCTCCCTTTCAAGACACCAATTTCAGTCCTAAACCTTCCTTAGGCAAGTGGGGAAGTGAGGTATTAAAGTGAGGATTTGAGATTTCAATCGGTTAGATTTGTAGGGTTTGAGGTGTAGAACAAGTTTTGTGAAGGAACTTTGTGGTTTTATGAACTCTAGGTTAGTGTTTTGGTGATTTGAAATTAAAACTTGAGCTTATGAAGAAGATAACAATGGTGGCTGTATTCTCTCTGAAATGGCTGAGAATTGCAAGCTTCAAAGGTAAGTTTTATGGCTTTTAATGATATTAAATTAGGTTGTAATAATTGTTTAATATGATGTGTGTATTCTTTTTAAAAGAAAACAAGATGAATGGCTAGGATTTGATCTTGTAATCCAAGATTAAATCCTAGCCTTACAATTGGCTCTAAAGGATAAACATTATCCTTTTACAAAGATAAAACTATCTTTCGGTATTAGAAATCACACACCGAAATTTTACTGAACGGGTAAAACAGTGTACTTGGGAAATTAAACATTGCCCGAAAAAAAATTTCGGGTATAAAATCTTTATTTCTACCTATTTCTAACCATAATCATATAATTTCTCAATTTCGGGCATCTTCGGGTCCCAATTCTAGGGTTTCAGCTGTCCTGCGGGGCCCGCAAATTACTATTCATAATTTTTTTTTTAACAAATCCGTTGGATCGTCCTCATCATTGTTCAAACTATCAAATTTTTGAAATTATGACTAATAAAGCTCAAATTAATTTTTAGACAATTTTTAGGGTGTTACAATGTCACTTTAAATCAACAATCAACTTTAAGGTTGAAATAGGTAGGCTTCGAGTTAATTAGTTGGTGATGGCAAGGAAATATAGACATGAATGCAAGCTTAACATAAACATAAAATTCAAGAACTTGAAAAGCAAACATGAATGCAACCCATTTATTATCTTTTTGAGTCTTAGGCTCAAGTTCACCACTTAAACTCTTTTGAAAACATCATACTTCCTTCTCTTGATAAAACCATTTAAAAAAGTGAAACCTTCAAGCTCCAGAGGTCAACAAAGTGGTGGCTTTTCAATCAACACCCAAGATCCTTATCATCAAACCATGGTTCCTTCCAATGTAGGCCATTATGGCCAAAAATCAAGAGAAGAAGAAAGAAGTCCAAGAACCAAAAAGAAAAGAAAAAGAGAAGGAAAGAAAACCAACACTTTGTCATTTCAAACCAAAAACTAGACAAGGAACAGAATAACATTCTCTACATAACTCCCTATCTTGGATGTGCTTCTTGATTGAGAGAGAGCTTGCTCTTGGAAGATTGGAGAAGAAGAAGAGGAAGAAGAACTCCTTGAAGTTGAAAGAAAGAGAGTCTTTGGGAGGCGCAAGAGAATGAGCAAAGGTTCTTGCAAGCTCCCTTGATGCCTATTTATAGAGGAAATGAAACATGAGAGGGTGAGAATGGAGGGGGAAAGTGGCACCATTTTTAGGGGAAAAGAGGGAGAGAAAAATATCTCTTGGTTGTGTCATTTCAAGGTGAGGTTGTAGGTATAGGCTAGGTGTGGTGTGTCATGCGCCTTTGAGTGTTTGAGTAAGCAAACTTGTGATGATAGGGAATGAGGTGGCGCCATTCTTGGGTATCCAAGGGGAGGAAAATGTCTCATTTAAATGTGGGTTAGTAATGTGTTTAGGTGTATCTTTGATTAGGCTTAAGATTAGGAGTTTGTAGTGAAGTATTTGAGTGAAAAGATGAGTATTTAAGGCTATTTAAGGCATGATTAGTGAGCATTCTTGCCCATTAGTGGAGTCAAACCCTACTCAATCAAGGTTATCAATCACATCCTAGGTTCCTTGAAGTATGGGAAGTGAATAGTGAAAATACTATTCAAGATCCTATGTCTTGGAGTCTTGAGTTAAAAAGAGGTTTAAGTTTAATCTAAGCAATTTTAGGTTGTAATTAACTTTAATAAATCATTTTGAATCTAGATTAATTATGAAAATTAACTAACCATCGATTAGAGCCTAATATTGCTTAAGTTTGCTTAATTACGTCATTAAGCTCAAAATCACTATTCTAGGGGCAAAATCGTAATTTGCACGAAAATTGGCCGGGACCACCAGGACTTAAATAGACATGCCCAGACTCATAAAAACATCATCTTAAACCCTTGGGGTAGGGTTCGGGCTAAGTCGGCTTATTAAACGGTGCTCAATAGCCACAAGGGTGTAACGTGTAACATCCCCTGCTACTTTATGGATTGACGATTGTCCCCACAAACCAACACGGGTCTTTTCAGCGTGCTTTGTCCTCACTCGCACACTTCCTGGGAAAACTTCCCAGGAGGTCACCCATCCCAAAATTGCTCCAAGTCAAGCACGCTTAACTGTGGAGTTCTTTTAGTTTGGGCTACCGAAAAGAAGATGCATCTTGTTGGTATAGGTAGTACAAATCAATTCATATAAGCCCTCCTCAACTGTATAGTCCCATACCTATACAGTCTTAGGATCCCTCTCATTCGGGTGTGTAATCGGTTCATTCATGTACCCCTCCGCTTTCGAAGTCTGCCAGGAGCCGCTCCTTGTCCGTGCCTCTTTGCACCGGCGATTACTCCCCGACTTCGCGATCCCCGGGCGTTACATGCCCACCAGCTTCCGCCTGGTTCGTCCCCGAACCACACCGTACTGGGAGAAGTGCAGGCTCTGATACCATTTATTCCATCATCATTCTCATGGTCCTTGCTACGTCGCGGAGTGCTTCGGCTGTCTCGTTGTCTTGATTATTCTGTGCTGCGCTCCTAGTCTGTTGTCGACGTGCCATTGGTCCCTATACACACAAAACAAAGAACACCGAGGTGATCAGGCCCAATATTCCATGCAAAGTGAGCAAGTTACCATGGCACTTTCAACATCTGATAGTCATGTATTTCTAATCCTCAAGCTCATCCTAATGATAAACATCTACACATGACGTCACTAACGTATTATGCTTTAGAAGCATAGCTAGTCCAATCCTCAGGCTCCATGAGAATCGAACTGTTCTGATACCATTTGTAACATCCACTGCTGCTTTATGGATTGACGACTGTCCCCACAAACCAACACGGGTCTTTTCAGCGTGCTTTGTCCTCACTCGCACACTTCCTGGGAAAACTTCCCAGGAGGTCACCCATCCCAAAATTGCTCCAAGTCAAGCACGCTTAACTGTGGAGTTCTTTTAGTTTGGGCTACCGAAAAGAAGATGCATCTTGTTGGTATAGGTAGTACAAATCAATTCATATAAGCCCTCCTCAACTGTATAGTCCCATACCTATACAGTCTTAGGATCCCTCTCATTCGGGTGTGTAATCGGTTCATTCATGTACCCCTCCGCTTTCGAAGTCTGCCAGGAGCCGCTCCTTGTCCGTGCCTCTTTGCACCGGCGATCACTCCCCGACTTCGCGATCCCCGGGCGTTATATAACGCCCCGATTTTCTGTCTGAGTGGAAAATGACCGAAATGCCCCTGAGGTCATCTTCGGCCCGGAATTCGAGGATGGCCGACCCGGCAGTCCTCGAAGGGCCAACTCAATGTTTGAAGGGGATTGAATGACCCTTGAGTGGTTCCGGAGGCGAAAGTCTCATTTTCCGCAGTTTCGGGTCAAAATGACCAAAATATCCCTATAGCGTTTTACGCGGGTAAAGGTGCCATTTGAGCCCGGAACTTTCCCCCGAGGTTTAAAAACATGTTTTCATGTATCTAGAGGTCTCTGTTCAAGTCCCGGTGGCCCCGGGCAGTTTTAGTGCAAAATTACGATTTTGCGCCTAGAATAGTGTTTTTGAGCTTAATGACGTAATTAAGCAAACCTAAGCAATATTAGGCTCTAAACGAAGATTAATTTATTTCCCTAATTAATCTAGAGTCAAAATAATTTATTAAAGTTAATTAAAATCTAAAATTGCTTAGATTAAACTTAAATCCCTTTTTAGAACTCAAGACTCCTAGTCTTGGAATCTTGAATAGTGTTTTCTCTCTCCAATTCCTTAAATCAAGGAAATGTGTCTATAGTTGTTTAGACTCTAAATTGAGGATTTAACTCACTAATGGTGCAAGACCACTCCTTAATTATGTCTAGACCACCTTAATTATCCATTTCCCTTACCTAAACACTTTCTTACAAATTCCTAATCTTAAGCATAATCAAAGATACACATAAACACAACTCTAAACCACAATTAAAATGCAACTAAACCTCTCCCAAATCTGATGCACATGGCCGAAATTCTCTTCCCCATTGACCACATGTTTAATTATTTTCTCACTCAAAGAACCATGCTTGAGGCCATACCTTGAACCATACCTCACCATACTTTGAACCATACCTCACCATGCCTCAAGACCACATTATCTCACCTCATGGAACTCATGGGCTGCACTCCCCTTGGCCGAAAATGCATCAGCCCCTCACCCCCTCCATTTGCTTCATTTCTCTATAAATAGAATGCCTTGAGGAGCATGCACCACTTTTAGATCATTTACTAAGTTTAGGAACACTCAAAGCTTTTCTTTTCTCTCAAAGCTCTTGTGTTCTTCAAGTTCTTGGAGTTCTTCATCATCTTCATCTTCCATCTTCAAGTTCATCACATCAAGTAGGGATTTTCTTTCAAGTATTCCTTTCTTTAAAGATCTTGCTCTAAGCTTGATGTTCATAGTTTCTCTTGATTCTTTTTAGAACTTCTTTTCTTCTCCTTTTTCTTTCTCATTTTCGGCCATGGGCCTTGAGGTTCAAAGAAATGAGAGCTTGATGATGAGAGTTTCATGATGATGTTCATCACTTGAAACAAACTCTAGAGCTTGATCTTTGTTCTTGAGCAAAAATGTTTCTAGTGTTTCCTTTCTTGAACTCTTGAGAACTTTAGTTTTGATGGTGTTTTAGAATGATTCTAGGGACTCAATGATGAGGTCTCATGATGTTGGTGTTAATATATCATCAAGATCATGGACTCTAGAGTTTCAAATATTTCTTTTCTTGCCTAGATTTTTTGGCCATTTCCTTTCCTTTTATATGCCTTATGGTTTGATTTTCTAAAGATGTTGTTTGAGTTCTAAGAACTCTAGACTTTACTTTGTCTTGGTTTGATGAGTTTGGGTTGAGGTTTATGTTCCTTTAAAGTCTTGTTAAGAGCTCTAGAAAGATAAAATGAACTTGCATAATTTATTTTATGCTTGCATTTAAATTTACATTCTTGCTATGCATCTTTACTTTCAAGCTATCACCTAAGAACATAAAGATTAAAATGGAACTTGCATAATCACTTAATTTAATTCTCAAAGCCTTTCTATTTCGGCCTTAAAGTCGATTGTTGCTGGGTCTAGAGCACTAAAATAAAGATTTGAACTTGCATCATCACTTAATTAATTTCTCGAATGCCTATCTATTTCGGCCTTAAAGTCGATTGTTGTTGGGCCAAGAGCACTAAAATAAAGAATTGGAACTTGCATATTTACTTTCAAGCTTGCACGTTTAAAGTTTATGCCTTGCATATTTAATTTAAGTCGTCACTTTATTTTGTAAGCAAGATTAAAAAAAATGAAAAGCATGAGCACGTTTATTTTATGTCGTAACTTAAGAACCTAGAGCTCAAAGACTTGCCCATTTCATTCCAAGTTAAAGTTTAATGTAAATGCATTCTTTGAAAGCATGTTTTCGGCCAAGTAGTGATGATGGACTTGCAATGAGTTTTCATCTAGCTACAAGGACCAATAGTCTATGTTCTAAGTTTTTCTTAAAGCTTTACAAATCTTTACAAGGTTATGTTATCATGAGTTATGACTTCATTCCCTTTTAGAAGATGAAATACATTTTGGTCATTGACTTAAGGCTTCTCTTAGCCTCTTGATGAATTAAAATGATTTGCAAAGAGTTTTAAAAATTCTAGATCGATTCCAAGAAAAACTAGTTAACTTATGCACCTAGAAATGTCAATTTAACTCTCTTATTGAAGTTAAATGTTTTCGGTTCTGATATGATGAGTGTGATGTTGTATGATGATGTTTTGACGTGTTGGAATGTGTGAAAATATCATATGATGATGTAGAAGCGATCCTATGCATAATAGGTAAGAAACTAGCCAACTAGAAATACCGTAAAGCTAGAATTTAACATAGTTTTGACCCATTTGTTTATGGAACTTATCCAAACTGTTTTAATGGGAGCATAATCAGATTAGAATTGTTTAGACATGAAAAACTTGGTAACATTTGGATTAGAATTGAATTCTAGCACCTATAGGGAAACTAGTAACTAGAAAACCGTAAAAGTGCAAGTTTAGAACTCTTAGAACATTTATTTTTCTGGAATCTGTCCAGCACCCTTACAACATGATAAACGTGATTAATAATTAGTTCTTAAGCATAGGAATGCCTCATAATTGATTTAGATTTAATTCATAGCGCCTTAGGCGAAGACGGAACCGAGAAAGGGTCTAAAACGTAAGTTCTAGAACCCCGTAATCACAAGTTAGGAATTCTGCCCTATGCTATTCAGATTTAAGTGTGAACATGAGGATGATGAATGATGTTTAATTATGAGCCCTTAGGTGCATAAAATATGAGTGACGGATGTTAGAGAACCATATCTCATGATTAAGACCCGTAAGGGTCAAAGCATAAGCTACCGTAAGGGTAAACGTTTGAATGTTCTATGATGATGCATGTGGTATGTAAATGATGATGATGTTATTCATATGAGGAATTCATGAGGTTGTATGTTTATGAGAGTATATAGTGTTGATATGTTGATGCTCACGCCATGATGCGTTATGCAAAATTATGATATTATGATGCTTATGATGCACACGATGATGATGCCTTATGTTGGTTTTGAATGGCTATGCATGCTCTATATGTTTGGTGGCATAAAACAAGTTTGATGGAAATCCGGTGTACGCCGTTACGCTGCCGAATTTCCCATCAAACTTGAGTACTTGAGAAAAAGCTTGTGAAAACTCCTAGGTGACACCGGTTCGGCCGAGCACCCCCAAGATAGGTTCTGGGTGACACTGGTTCGGCCGAGCACCCCCAGAACAGATGTGACAAGGTACTGAGACGCATTTCTCCCGCTACGGTGGGGAGGAAACAAATCCGTAAGGGTATTGACATTGAGCTTGCCAAAGCGGACAATTCGCTGTGTACTAGATACCAGTAGAGCGTTTCAAAGGAGGAAATGATCCTAAGATAGGTGATCCAAGAAAGTTATGTATACCCCCTCTATTAGCCCATATTAAATCTAGTGACGACTAGTTAGGATTGAGCTCATTCCTAGGCGATAGGTGAGATGTAGTTTGGTGACCAGATTATCGCTGGGCCGGTGAATCGGTTAGACTTTTGGTGGATATGTTAAGAGGGTGGTCTTTAAAAAAAAGAACTTAAGAGTTTTATTTATAAGAAAGATATCACATGAAAATTTCTATGCCTCTTTATGCCACATATATGATTCTTGTTTCTTTATGATGTGCCCAAGTATTACGATTTTCGTGTTAATGTGCATATGGTATTTGTCATGCATTCATCAAATATCTGTTGCATTCATGTCATTAAGACACATACTAAAAGACACCCACTTCGGATAAATAGAGTTGTAAAGCCTAAAACCAATCCTTATGCATGTACACCTTTTTCATAATTAAAACCGAGGTGGCTGGGGACGGCAGCGATGACACTAGTGTTAGAGTCGCGAATCCCTACTGAGAATCTCGAATGAGTTTCTCATCCCTTCCTTTTCTTCCGTGTCGTCTCTAGACGAGGATTACAACGAGGCTCGTGACTTCTTTTGAGGCGCGCTAAGGGGACGCACTAGCAGATGGAGCAGAGGGTCGTGGAGGCATAGATAGCTTAGCTTTTGGGTTGACACTTATCTAACCTCATAGGTGGATAAGGATGACTTCACTTGTATGGGCATGTTTTGATGTAAATGATGATACAATGATGTTAGTAGTCTATGTATCTACGAAGATGTGATGATATTATGATTGTTATGTATAATACTATATTTCATGAGTATCAATGGTGTGGTTACTTTTTCTTGCACGTGATGGTTATGACGAACGTTAGGTTAGTGCACGGCTCGCGTTTTGCTTTCAAGTTTCAAAAAGAAAAATTTATTCGTATTTTCCGCTAAGTATTTTAATGAAAGGTTGTAAGGAATGAGACTAAAAGAGTAATAGACTAATGATTAACCTAAATATGTTCTAGAGTATTGGGTTAAAAATTAGGATGTTACAAAGGGCGTTTTGGTCATTTAGCACATCGGAACTCAAAAGTGAGATTCTTCTGCTTTATTAGCATACATACCACACATAATCCCCTTTGAATATCGATTTCACCCTTTGAGGGCTACCGGGTCAGCTATCCTCGAATTTCGGATGGAAAATGATCTCAGGGGCATTTTGGTCATTTTCGCTAAGGCAAAAAAAAACCAGGGTGTTACATTCCGCATTTAGGGCAAACTACAACAGGGGTGGGTCTTGAAGGTGCGGCCAGGGCTCTCTGGGGTGCCTTGCCTTTGGGGCCACTAAATCCCCTTTGATGGTACTCGCTCTTGGGACCTTGAGGTCTAAATTGCTGTTTGGGTGGCGGTCTGTATGGTGGCTTGAATCTTAAAGCTTGCAATGCTAGCTTCTTGGTGAAAATGTCAGCCTTTGGTGCGCTCAGCTTCTTTTGGTCATCCGCGATAATGCAACACTTGTTGACAAGGGTTGGAAAATCCCTAATCTCCAAGTGTGCAACGACAATGTTGATCTCTGGTTTGAGTCCGGCTTCATACTTGATGCATTTCCATATTTCATTGGTGTAACACCCCGATTTTCTGTCTGAGAGCAAAATGACCAAAATGCCCCTGAGGTCATTTTCTGCTTGGAATTCAAGGATAGTCGGCCCGGCAGTCCTCGAAGGGTCAACTTAATGTTTGAAAGGGATTAGATGGTCCTTTAGTGGTTTTGGAAACGAAAATCTTGTTTTCTGCTGTTTCAGGTCAAAATGACCAAAATACCCCTATAGCGTTTTTACGCGGGTAAAGGTGCCGTTCAAGCCCGAAACTTTCCCTGAAGGTTTGAAATGATGTTTTCATGTGTTTAAAAGCATCTGTTTAAGTCCCGATTGTCGCGAGCAGTTTTTGTGCAAAATTATGATTTTGCCCCTGGAATAGTGCCGTTTGAGCTTAATGATGTAATTAAGCAAACCTAAGCAATATTAGGCTCTAATTGAAGATTAATTAATTTCCATAATTAATCTAGAGTCAAAATAAGTTATTAAAATTAATTAGAACCTAAAATTACTTAGATTAAACCTAAATCACTTTTTAAAACTCAAGATTCCTAATCTTAGAATCTTGAATAGTGTTTTCTCTCTCCAATTCCTTAAATTAAGGAATTGTGTCTAGAATTTTTTATACACTAAAATGAGTTTTTATTTCTCTAATGAAGCAAGAGCACTCCCTTACCTTATCTTGAAATCCTTAATTACATCCTTAGTCACCTAAACACTTTCTCACAAATTCCTAAACTCAAGCCTAATCAAAGATACACCTAAACACACCACAAACCACAATTAATGAGACATTTTCCTCCCCCTTGGATGCTCCAAGAATGGCGCCACCTCACCTCCAATATCCATCACATGTTTGAATTCTTACACTCAAAGAGACATATCTTGAGCCATACCTCCCCATGCTTTAGGCCATACTTCACCATACCTTGAACTATGCCTTTGAATGACCATTTGAAGAAGATATTTTCCTTCCTTTCCTTCCTCAAAATTCGGCCACCCCTTTATTCCTTCACCTTTCATTTTTTTTTCTATAAATATACATGCAGATGAACTTGTAAGATGTAACATCCTGAAAATTATTTAAAAATTAATTTGGGCTTTACTAGCCGTAATTTCAAAAATCTGACAATTTTAGAAATGATGAGGACGATCCAACGGTTTTGTAAACAATAAAAATAAAAATCATGAATAGTAACCTTGTAGGCCCCACGGGCCCGTCGGGACAGCCAAAGCCCTAGAATTGGGACCCGGAGGTGCCCAAAACTGAGAAATTATAGGATTGAGATTAGAAATAGTTAGAAATAAGGATTTTATACTTAGAATTAATTTTCGGACAATGTCTTATTACCCGGGTATAGTGTTTTGCCCGTTCGGTGGAATTTCGATGTACAGTTTTTAACGTCGTACAAGTTATTTAGTGGCTAAGTAACCTTTACCAACCACTTTATGCTAAGTGGATGGCGTTAATCATAACCTTTGATTTATTATATTTTACTCGAGAGCCAATAACTCATTTGTTGGGTAGAATTTCGGTGTGTGGTTTTAACACCGAAAAGGCTACTTGCTCCCCAAGTTAAAGTGATCCAATTATCTTGAGCCAAGTGGATGACCAAGATCCATTCTTTGACCAAGAAAATAATCCTAGCCATCCATTTTACAATATTTAAGAATTCTCCTTTTACATTATTACAATTAAGCTTCCTTTACAAGCTTTCTCACAAGATAAATACAAAGCCACCATCCTTATCACCCCACCATCATCATTTTCGGCCAAGAGGCCTAGAAACACAGCCCTCCATTGTTCTTCTTCTCAAACCTCCATTAACAAGCTTCAAGCTTCAAAAACTCTAACTTAGAGTCACTAAAACACCAAGATCCTTTTACAAAACTTGTTCTACTCCTCATAATCTATCAAACTAACTGATTGGAATTTCAATTCCTCATTAATCCTCACCTTGGTATCTCATTCATCACTGATTAAGGAAGGGCTTGGTGCTGATTTGGTGGCCTTGAAGTGAGCAAAATCAATCTTGGAGCATCCTTTGGAGCCAAGATCCCTAAAGCCATCAAAGTAGGGTTTCTGAATCTCTTCTTCTTCAAATCCATTTTCTATTTTAATCACTGATTTAAATTGATATTTTTGGTTGTATTGATTGATGACATATGGATATTGAGGTATGAATTTTGGTGGAGTGCTTGGATGATGTTAGATATCATTTTTCTCAAAAGGAATCTTAGACAATGTTGGTGGATTTTCCGATTTCTTCTGGGTAGGTTATGAGTCACGAATTTTCTGATGTATTTTTTGATGTTTTTATGAGCTATAAAAATTATATGTTGAAGCTAACATCCTAAGGCAACTCCATGATTTTTCTTGGGTCCTAAAAATGAGTTTTACTATTTATAAAAATAAAAAACCGAGACTATTCTTGAGTTGTCTGGACAGCCAATTCTGAAGCTCTGAGTTTGTCTAATTTTGTTACCATACCAAATGATTGATTTTTCCACTAAAATTTTTAAGGATATTGAGGACATGTTGAAGTCCAACCATGAATTTTTGTATGATTTGATATGATCATTTGATAGGGTAATAAGATTGGAACTTTGGCTGTTGGCTGCAAATAGGGGGTTTTTGGTCTCCTAGTTTGTTGAATTTTGTTATCATACTTAGAGAACCTTTTAACTCCGAAATTTTTAGAGGACCTTGGGGACACATTGAAGTGTCTTGGATAATTTTTATAGCCTTGGATTTCATGGTTTGAAATGCAAAATAATTTGTGCTATAAATATATGAAATCTGCCATTGTGCTGAAAATAAATTGATGCTTTGAGTTGATGAGATAATGACATTGGGTTCAAGTATGACGTATATGAGTGCATGCTAGTGACTTTAAGGAATGGTTTGAGGCATGATTGAAATCATATTATGAATGAATGCATATATGTGTCCCATGCATGCATTTGGAAAAGAACAGTGAATGATATGTATATGTGGCAAAAGAGAATATGTGAACTTTAATCGTGCATGTTCTGACATATGGAGAAAACAGAAACAAGACTTAGATTGAATGCGAAGAAGGAAAAAGTAGAAACTTTCCCAAAATACTGAGTGTGCATATTCTGACATATGGAGAAAATAGAAACAAGACTTAGATTGAATTAAGGGGAAGGCAAAAAGAGAAACTTCTCCTGAGATACTATGAGTTGGTAGACGTATCAGCTAGGAATAGAACTGTATGTGATTTGAAAATGGAAAAAATTAAGTCCGATGATCACGTATAGGAATGAGCTCAGTCCTGCTAAGCAGTCTATTTCCCTTGTATGGTGTGAACCACTATAAATACCATTTGGTATAAACTATCTATTGTGGAGTTGTCCACGGCAGATACCCGTTGGGTATAAACTAAGTCTTTCCTATGTCAATAAAAAGAGAAAAATGCACTGAATTGAGTTTTGCAACATGATATAAACTAAGCCTTTCCTATGTCAATGAAAAGAGAAAAAAGCACTCAATTAAGTTCTATGGCCACAAGAGAAAACTAGAGAATTCCTTCTGATATTATTCGGAACAAGTGAAGATGATTTCATTAAAGATTTCAGCATTTATCATATGCATATACATATTGATTTGAATTGTCTACCTAGGATGATTTACTAGGTGTTTGAACATTGTGCAATATATGCATTAAGTGACTGATTATTAAACCCACTTTGGAAGTACGATTTGGAACTTTAAAAATGGACCATGTTTATAAGATGCATGATCACATTTTTTTCTAATAAACCAAAGTGGCTGGGGCGATGATGATGACATTATGAGTGAATTTTTGGGGAGTTGTTCTACTGAGAATTGTATAATTCTCACTCCTATGTGCTTTGTGTTCCCGTGTCACCTCCAGGTTGATCCAGAGAACGATGTGGCTGCTACGTGAAAGAACTTGGAATTACCGTTGTTTAGTAGTTGATATTGTTATTATGTTGTATATAGTCGTAGGCATATGTGTATGTAAATGTAATAGAGAATGTATATGTATTAAAGCTCTTAGAAGAGCTTCCTTTTGTACTTAGCTATGTATTCAATAAATATTGTGTTTCTTTGTTCTATATTTTAACCAAATTATGCTAGTTATTACACGATCTTATCGCATTTGGTATAGTTATTTAAGAAAGGTCCGATAATTTAGAAGTAACAACTCTCGAGTCTAATGTCATGACTTAAGGATGACGTTACACTTAGGAGGATGTTACATGAGAACCTTTAGTTCATTTGCTAGCTTTGAGTTTTCAAGATTTATCTCAAGTTCTCTCATTTTCTTCAAAAGTTCTCTTCTTCTTAATCTTCTTCATCTCCACCAAAGAGCCACCCCTCACAACCTCAAACCACCACACAACCACCCTAGATCACCATTCAAACACATAAGCTTTCATCCTCACACATCAAGCTCACAAAAAACTTTTCTGTCCTTTTTCTCCTCTTTGGCCGAAAAATTAAGGACCACTTGGAAGAAAGATTTCTTTTCTTTTCATTTCAAGAAACAAGCTTTCCTCTTCACTACTTGGTAGGGATTTTTGCTCTTTAAAGTTTTGACTTTTAAAGCTTTGTTAAAAATGACTTCTTGATAGTATCTCTTGGCTTTTGAAACTTCTTTTCCTTCTCTTTGATTTCGGCCTTGGAGCCTTTCTTTTTAAAGAAAATGTTGGCTTGATAATGAGGTTTCAAGATAATGGTCCTATGGTTATCATTTGAGAAACCTCTAAAGCTTGAACCTTAGTTTTGATCTTAACACATTTTTAGTTTTTCCTTCCCTTTTCCTTAAACTTGGTTACGATTTCCTTGTTTCTTTTCTTTCCTCTTGGCTTCAGCCTTATTTCCTTTTCTTTGATGTTCAAAAGTTTTGTTTAAAGACAGTTGTTGTAACACCCTAAAAATTATTTAAAAATTAATTTGAGCTTTATTAGTTGTAATTTCAAAAATCTGATAGTTTTAATAATGATGAGAACGATTCAACGGATTTATAAAAAAAAATGTGAATAGTAACTTGCGGGCCCCATAGGACTGCCGGGATAGCCGAAATCCTAGAATTGGGCCCTAGAGATGCCCAAAATTGAGAAATTATATGATTATAGTTAGAAATAGATAGAATTAAATATTTTATACCCGAAAATAATTTTCGGGCAATGTTTGATTTCCCAAGTACACTGTTTTACCCGTTCGATAAAATTTCGGTGTGTAATTTTTAACACCGAAAACTAATTAGATCTCTACAAAAAGAATGGCCTTATCTATTTAAACTAAATGAATGGCTAAGATTCAATCTTGAATTACAATATTGAATCATAGCCATCTACTATATTTTCTTAGATTAGGATTTATCTAGTTTTGACATAAAGCATTCAACCATTTATTACAAGATAAATATGACCAAACTTCTTCTCCAAGGAGGCATTTCATCCTCGGCAGCAACCATCCATCAGAAACTTCATTTCCTTCTTCATCAAAACCTTGATTTCAACCTCAAAAATCCTAAGCCAAACCTTGGTAAAATCAAAATCTTCCTTCACCAAGATTGTTCTACACTTGAACCTCTACCAAACCAACCGATTAGAATTTTAAATAATCTCCAAGCTGAACCTTGAGCTATCATTCTCTACTATTTAAGGAAGGGTTAGGTGCTGTTTGGAAAGCTTGAAGTGAAGAAAAATCATTTTTTGAAAGATCCCTTGGAGTTAGAAGCCTTAAAGCTTCACAAGTAGGGTTTTCTTTGATCTTTTCTTTCTAATTTTATGCTGGACTTTTTTGATTGTGTTTGGTCCAAAATTTCTGGATATATTGGTTGAAAATATGATGATATTGTTGTGTTAATTTTGGTGGAGTGTTTGGGGTTGTGGAAAAATCATTTTTATCGAAAGAGATTTTGAAGTGGTTTGCTGGATTTTCGATTTTCCTGCTGGCAGTGATTGTTCACGAATCTTCTGAGGGAGTTGTGGGTGTTTTCCTGAGCTATAAAAATTATATGTTGAAGTTAACATCCTAGGATAGTTCCATGAATTTTCTTGAGCTCTGGGTTTGACTCCTAAGCCTTGAGAAGTTCAAGAACCGAAGTGGTAACTATGCTACCTGAAATGTTGAATCTGAAGTTGTGAACTTGTGAGATTTTATTAATCTAGTAAATGATGGAATTATGAGCTGAACTTTTTACAGGATATTAGAAACATGTGTTTTTTTACCAGGATTTTTATTTAGAATTCTCTGGGTTCAATTGCTAGGGTCAAAAATTATGAATTTTGGTTCTTGAGCTGAGGTTGGATGGTTTCTAACCACTAAATTTTTAGAATTTTGTTAATATAGTTAGAGAACTCTAATTACCCTGAAATTTTTACAGGACCTTGGTGACACATTGAGGTGTCCTTGATAATTTTTATAGCCTCTGAAACGATTGTTTTATGTGCAAATAAATTCATGCCACAATAGTGTGAAATCTGCCATTGTGCTGAAAATAAATTGATGCTTTGAATTGATTAAATGATGGCATTTTGTACTAGTATGACATGAGTACCTGAATATGAGGATGAATAATTGAGCATATGATCTTATTGACGAGGTTAGGTACCCATAGATATGAATGATTATTACAATTGCTTATATGCAAAAGAAAAGCATAAGATTATGTTTCTTGGAGTGGAGAAAGTAAATCTAGTTTGTTAGGGAAAGTAAACCTAACTACCAAGAAGAGCATAAGATTTATAATCCTTGGGATGGAGAAAGTAAATTCGGTCTGTCGGGGAAAGTAAACCTGACAACCCTTGAATTGAGTCGGGGAAAGTAAACCTGGCTATAAATAGGTCTGTGTGAGAATTGGAGAAAGTAAATCCAATGATCATTGTGAACACCACATTTTGTCCAATCTTTTTTTTTTTAAAAAAAAAAAGTCACCCATTTTAATAGCCCATTTCATTTCTTCTCAACCCATTCCAATATATCCAGCTCACCTTTCAATTTGTTCAACCCATATTGTTACAGCCCTTTTTTTTGTTTCAGTTCCTTTCTCGTTAAAATATATATATACATAAATAAAAATGGCAAACACCCTCCCCGTGACACAACAAAACAGCCCGTGACTCATGCAAAACAAACAGAAAAGAAAAAGGAAGTCAATAACCGAGGCAAATGATGATGTTCTTGATTTTTTTTTGGCAAGGTGAGTTTGTTTTCGGTGATGAGCTGGGAACCTTTTTTTCTTGATCAAAGAGAAGCAATGATATAAGATTAGCAATAACATCAGAAGGAGGGGGGAGGAAGATTTCTTTTTGGAGATCAGCCGATATTACCAAAAAAAAAACAATCAATCGAAAATACATTCCCATACATTAGTCATCTAGCAAACAGAGGCGAAATTCAAGAGGAAATCAACAAAATCTCAGCAATTCAGTCCAAACATTAAACAGGAGAGAACAAGGTAACAATAGGAGCAATATCAGTATCATCAAAATTAATCAAAAAAAGAAAAGACAGAAAAGAAAAAGAGGACCTCTCCTCTCACCGCCGCCGCGGCTTCCCATATCATCATCATCCTCCACCTCCCCTTCCCCTTCTCCACCGCCACAACCACCAAAGCTTTCACTCCTCCTCCCTTCTTCCACGAAATAAACCGGCCTCCCTCCAACTCTGAAACCTCCAAGCTTCAGCCTAACCGCCAACCTCCGAAAAGCCCTTCCACCGGTGACCCGATCCACTCTCCGCCATCGAATCCGGTCGCGGATCTCCTTCTCTTTCCCCCATCGGCCGCGATCTCACCTCCATAGCACCTCAGAATCTCCGCCGCGGTCTCACTACGCGCAGCACCACAACCATCGTCCTAGACCCATGAGAACCGCCGCTCCTAGCCTTCGCCACCAACTGTGCCCCTCTCCGGGGAGGATATGTCCCCCTTCGCCGGAAATCATCATCACCAACCGTGGATGGACCCGTGACCTCACCTCACTCCGAGATCGCTCTAATCTCTCGAGAGGAACCGCTGACCGGTCTCTTTCTTCACGCCGCAAGCCGCCTTGAGGAGTCGCGGCTACTTCTTGCTCTCAGCGTTAACCCGTCACGCCGGTCGCCTTCCCTTTCCTTCCACGCGGCAGTGGCGGCTCTCACCCTCTTCTTCTCTCTCTTTCCCTCACTCTTTCTCTCTTATGTCCGCGTGTGTATTAACAAAAGGGAGGAAGCGTTTTGTGTTGTGTGTGTATGTGCTGGAGAGAGAGAATCATGTGGGTTAATTAGAGAGTGTATGTGACCGTGTGTGGATGAGTGTGTTAGAGAGAGTAAAATTTTTGTGCATTTGAGTATGTGGGTGCGTGTGTGTACACGAGAGATAGAGTTTGTGTGGTTGAAGATATGGGTATGTATATGTGTGCCACAGTGGGTGCAATGATATGCCCCATTCCTTTATCATTATTATTATTATTAGTTTTTTTTTAGTTTGTTAAATTAGATTTGAATTTTGTTTATTTGATTAGTATTTGCTTTAGGTCTTACTTGTTAGATCCGAATTTGTTTGATTTGACCAGTAACTTTTAATTAGTGTTTATTTAATTTGATTTGCAAAAGATATTTGAGTATTTTAACTTTAAAAAAATGAATTTGTGATTTTCTTTTTATTTGAATTGAATTTCTTTTTTCGAAAATAATTTAATCATGCGAAACAAAATAAAAAGAGTAATTTAACTATTTCTTTGGTGTTAAACGAATTTAGTGCTAAAGTTTTGTTAATTAAAAAGATAAAAAATAGTAATTAGGATTTTCTTTTATTTAATTATGTTTTGTTTAATTGTATACTTGTGTTTATAAGTTAATTTTCCTTCATCTTTTTTATTTATATATTCATGTGCTTTGCTTAAATTAATTAGGTGATTATGTTCTTTTTTTAGTTTAATTATTTTGTGTTTGTGTTTTTTAAATTAATTGTATATAATGTGTTTATAAGTTTTTTTTTTGTTAACTTATTTTATATGTTTATATGTTTTATTTAAATTAATTATGAGTTTATGTTTATGAGTTAATTTTAGTTAAAATTAAAACTTGTCAAAAAATATGCCCTTCCCTTTAATAATCAAAAATCCTCTTTCAAAAATTAAAATCAATCAACATATATTTTCATTCTCTTTCAAAAATTAAAATCAATCAACACTTTTTATTCTGTTTTAAATTTAAATCAACCAACATATCTCTCATTTTATTTTAAAATCCACGCAACAACTTGTGATATTGATGTATAGCTTGCTATCCTCAAGTTTCATGAGAATCTAAGGGTTCATTGTATAGTTTATACTATCCTGAATCCTGTGCAAGAGTGGGTTTTAGCTTCTTTAAAGTTAGTTTCTTCAATAAAATCAATTCACACACAATCATTTGCTACAGAACTACGTGGCTTTGAATTCCTCATTGCACCAGAGGATACGTAGGCATAGTCAACAACTATCAAGCCAAAACTTTTTATATAAAATTTGTTCTTTATTTCTTGTTTTAATTTTAACTTTATTTCTTCGTAAATATGCAATTGTCATAAGTTTCAGGGAAAATAAGTATTATAAAATTATAATCAATTTGCATAATAAGCTTTAGGGTAACCGTAGTTACACGGATGTATTAGAGGTGCAGTGGAATTAAGTTTCCACCCTTCCCTAATCATAATCAGACTCCCGAATTCGAATCTCTTTTAAAAAGACCAGTTTGCAAATCAAAAGGTTTTCCAATTTTAACCAGAATTAAAATTGGTGGCGACTCCTGTTTTTATTTTAAAAATCGGTTGTCATTCCCGTCGCGGCGCCCTCCGGGCACATTGTGACAGTTTGGCGACTCCACTGGGGATCCTTTGAGAATCAAGCCTATTAGAGTGAATTATGCAAATAATTATAATTTTATAATATTCTTTTTTCCCCTTCATTAACCTTTGTTTTATTTTTGTAAATATTTGCTTATTTCATTTGTTAATATTTGTTATTCAAGTCTTAGGATAATTTTTATTTCTGTGTATATTGGGAATCTTAGGGTAGAGGACTCTTGTATATATCTGCTTCTTTGATTTGTTTTTCAGGAACGTATATAGTGTTTAGGATTACAAGGTTTGTATGCTCCCTACACACACTTTCACTATCACTGTCCTCACACACTATTTGGACTCTATACCCGAGCCTTGGAAAGCCATAGGGCAAGAAGGGGTTTTGACGTTGTTATTGTGAGGCTTATGCTTCCCTGACAGTCGTTGACTCATCCGCTCAGGTTGTTACTGGAACTATGGGTTGCCATATTGTGACTTTCATGTCCCTGTGGTTTGACTCATGGAACTGGGTCTTTATCTTATTGGTAAAGGCAACCTGGGGACCATAATCTTTCAGGGGTCTAGATCTACCCAAAAGCTATGCACTGCTAGAATGACATTAGACGCCTATCTCAAATAGGGTTGACCATAGGACCAAGCCTTAGATTCCACCTTATTAGGACACAAGGGAGCGTACTTCTTTTCCTTCATCTTTCATACGTCATGTATTTCTACTATCATATAACATTCGTCATGGACATTACAATATGCATTATTAGTTTTTGCATAATAATTCATATATCCATCATGCATAACATCCACTTTCATTTCTTTTCTCATTAAGCATATTTACTTTCAAAGATAAAGATAAAATCCATGTTTCGATAGCATCACATGCATTCTTTTCATGTAATATCCATATTTATAGCATACATCTTATTTACTCATCTGTTTATTTGATTATTTATTTATCTCTTTGGAAGATCTTAGGTGGTCGAAGAATAACATCGTACTTGACAGCACATGATGGAAAGAGCACAATACACTAGCAATGTATCCAACTTGAAGAAGCATTTCAATGTGAGGGGAAATAGTAGTTCTCCGGGAAACTTATGCCGATTAAGTCAGTTGCTGCCCACAGAAAACAGAAAAGCCTTTTCAAACAAATATGGGTCAATTTTGGATCTGTTATCTATATCAGTGGAGACTACCGCCCTCAGTATTCTTGCTAAGTATTGGAACCCCATTTTGAGATGTTTTGAGCTACCAAATATGGATATCACTCCCACCGTTGAAGAGTATGCCTGCATGCTAAAACTACCAGTGAAAAGGAGCACCCCTATTTATTTTCATCTGGAACAACCTATTTCAGGTGGAAAGGTAGTGGAGCAATTCGGGAAACTATTGGGTGTACCAGTGGCTTAAGTGAAATTGACAGGACATTCAGAGTCAAAAGGGGTGACTAAATTATTCATAGAAGAACACTTGAAGGACTTGGGGCATCGAAAAGAGTGGGCTACTTTTGCAAGAGTGCTGGCTTTTGCTATATATGGATTGGTGTTATTTCCTTCTTCTCCGGACATAGTTGATCAAGCTGCTATGGATGTTTTCTTTGCTATTGAAAATAAGCAGAGAAATCCAGTTCCTGCTGTGTTGGCTGAAACGTTTATGACTTTGAATTTCTGTCATCCGAAACAAAAAGGAAAGCTTCGATGTTGCCTACATCTCTTATACGTGTGGATAATCACGCACATGTATGCAGGGAACCACATCAAAAATGTCTCAGACCCATTGCGAAGCTTTCATCGCATCCCAACAAAGCCAAAAGAAGACCATGAATGGAGGGCTGAATTTGATAGCATAGAGGAACAGTCATTCAAATGGGTTTGTCCATGGTATGAACATGAAAGAGGTGATATTATTCTTACCTGTGGAAAATACCATAACATACCATTGATAGGTCCAAGAGGTTGCATATCATACACGCCAACAATAGCACTTAGACAACTTTGTTGGACACGAAAGAAGCCACGAGAAGAGCAACTAGGTGGACTTTACTTCTAGTACAAGGAAGATGAGCAAACTAAGATGTTATCACGAGAAGTTAAAGAGGCGTGGAGAGATGTTCATATGGCAGGCAGAGATGAGCTAGGAAAGTCGCTCGTGATCAGCACTCGCGAGTACGTCACATGGAGATAAACAAGGAAAGTACCTCAAGGTGTTTCTATCTCTCTTCATGAAAAGAAGAATGATCCTCAATTGGCTGAACAAATGGAGGTTATGAAAGCACAAATAAGGCTCTTAGAACAACAAAAGCAAGCAGCAGAACTAGAAGTTGTCATTGCTCGGAGCCAATGTGAGAAGAGAGAAAAGCTGATTGAACAACTGAAGGATGAGCTGGCCGATGTCCCTGATCAAGAGAAGCAAAGACAGAAGATCCAGAACCTTGAAAAGCAAGTCTAAATGGTGGCTAATGAGAAGAATAGGTTTGTGAAGCACATTAGTCAACTAAACAAAGAAAATAAAGAATTGAAAATGAAGATTGGTGAGCAAGAACAAATGCAAGAAGAGCTGGAAGTTGAAAATAAAGAATTGAAAATGAAGATTAGTGAGCAAGAACAAATGAAAGAAGAGCTGGAAGTTGAAATGCAAGGACAAAAAGAAGAATTGCAGTTGAAGATAGAAGAGTTAAATACATCATTAGCCCAGGCTAAAGAAGAATGTGATCAAGAATGGGCCCGTTTCATGAAATGTCGAAACCAACTTCTGAATACAGAAGATGCAGGAAGATTCTGGAAGAAACAAGCTGGTGATTGGGTAATGAAGGCTGAGGAATGGAAAGGAAAATACACAAAGCTAACTGAGGAATTTGATCATCACATTTCGAAGTTCATTTACCATTTTGAAAAAGCAGAGAAAGAAGTTCAAAAGAATTTCAAGCTTCATTTGCCAAGTGAAATGAGTGATTTCATGGACATGAGTAAAGGCCTTGCTAGAGGTCTTAAGAGAAAGAGAATGGCCATTCTCGACCCAACTATGATGTAATTGTACTCTTTTGAATAAATGAAATGAATTTACTCTTTGGCTTTCCCTATTACTCTTCAAGTAAACACGTAAGACTATATCTATCGTGGAGTCAAATCTCCCTTGGATATATTGTCAATTACATTACTACCTTATAGAAATTGTTTCTTCTGTGTAGAATGTAAAAAAGAAGATCAAGTTTCGCATTGCTAGTGTGCTCATAATAAAGTATATTGTGGAATGACAATCCCCTATACTTAAATCCATCACAAATCCTATCTTATGGACATTATGTTCTCTGAATAGGATGTGAATCAAGTTTGATGCTGTCAAAATAAATGTGATTCTTCGCCATTAAAGGATCTTTAAGTTTTTATTTCTATATATTTGATTATCTTTTTACTTCTTTTGTAACAAGGTCTTCAAACATTGCTCCTTCAAAGAAAGCTTTGCCAAACACCAGTGTATCGGCTAGAGAGCCGTACGAACTACGATCCAGAGTTGAGAAAGAGAAGGCTACCAAGGATAAAGGCAAGGAAAAAGCTATGGCAGCAGATATCTTTAACGAAGGAAGGAATTTAAGTCAAGAAATCGATGACCTCAAGGAAATGATGAAGTCCATGTTCGGATCGGAATTCAAGAAGTTCATTGTTGATACAGTGAATATGGCCAAGGTGAATGCTGAAAATGCTGAGCATGAGGAACATGCGGGGTATGAGAATGATGAAAGAGCTGGATCCGCAAGTGAAACTGCGAGGGAGTTGGAACGACTAAAGCTGAAGCAAGAGCTACAAGAAAGCATGCAGAAGCAGATCCGAATGCTACGTGGGCCTAACCCCTATGGCTCAATGAGTATTAGTGATCTGTGCTTGACTCCCAATGTGGTTATTCCCAAAGACTTCAAGATGCCTGAACTCGTCAAGTTCGATGGTAGCACCAATCCTATTATGCATCTGCGAATGTATTGTACGAAGATGGGAATGTGGTCAAAAGATGAAAACTTCTTGATAAGCTTTTTCCCTGAAAGTTTAGAAGGCGCTGCATGGGAATGGTATATGCAGATGGACCGAGCACAGATCAGGTGTTGGGAAGACCTGGCTCAGGCTTTCACAAACCAATACAAGTTCAACTTGAATGTTCCGCCTACTAGAGATCAGCTGAAAGGGATAAGGAAGAAGGAAAATGAGTCTTTCAAAGAATATGCCCAGAGATAGAGGGCCATGGCTGGGAGGGTTGTTCCACCAATGTTAGAGCAAGAAATGTGCTCTTACTTCATTCGTACACTGGAATGACCTTTTTTCAAAAATATGCTGGGGACCCATGTCAAAGAGTTTGTCGATTTGGTCGAAATCGGAGAAAGGATTGAGACGAACATCCAAGAAGGGGAGATAGAGATAGAAGCAAGTGAGTCTCAATCCAAGAAGAGTTCCCATTTTAAGAAGAAGGAGAATGCCGTCAACTACATCCACTCTCAACAACCCACTCCTCGACCAAACCGTTATCCAACCTACCAGCAAACACAATACCCATCTTATCCACACCAACAATATTCATTCCTGAGAACCATTTCACCACAAGTACCATATACACCCTATCCCCATCAAATCAACCACGTCACCTATCCACGACCTTATACACCAACAATACCTAGACCTCGCCAAACACCACCCCAAACTCGCCAAACACCACCCCAAACCCACCAAACAAGCAATCCCTTTATAACTCCTTCACCATTCAATACCAACAACACTCCTAGACCTCCAATAGAGAACAGACCCTTACCCGATTTTCACATGAGCCACGCTGAGCTGTTTAAGCACTTGTGTAGAGACAACTTGCTAGGTCCACGTCCTGGGAAAACCTTCGTGCCACCCTATCCTCGATGGTACAATCCAAACCAAACTTGTGATTATCATTCCAACTCCCCAGGACATTCAGTTGAAGACTGTTATGGGTTCAGAAGTGCGGTATGGCGTCTGATTGACAGCGGTGCCATTAAGCTGGAGGAAGAATCAAGACCGCACATAAGAAACAACCCGTTTCCCAACCATGGCGGAGGGCAAGTGAATTCCATCTGTCATGAGAAGTGCACAAGTCAAGAAATAAAGAATGATAAACTCCCAATAAAGGAGATCCTAGAAACACTAAGGAGAGCTGGTTATGAGCTAGAGGTTGAAGGAAAGCAAGGAACAAGGATAGTAAAGGAAGACGACGATAACCTACTCTGCGAGTGTTTTGGAGAAGGAAAACACCGCATGGAGGAATGTCCAAAGCTGAAGCTCTATGTTGAAAAGGTGATCAAACTGGGGGTGCTTGAGATACCAAGAGGTATTGAACGAAGTGTCAACATGATTTGTCGTGCACCTCCTATCTTTAAAGTCTACAACCAAGAGCCAGCACTTGTTTTCAAAGTGCCTAAACCGTTTCCTTATGAAAGTGACCGTGCAGTTCCATGGAGGTATGAAACGCTGGTGGAACCTAATTCATCAATGTCTGGAATGACATCTTCCAGTCAGAGATCAGTACCTGTCTTCAAGGTATCTAGATTGCCTTCTCATCTTGCAACCTGCGCAAAATCTGATCGCCTGGAAGTAAATGAGAAACCTAGCAATGAAGAACCTTCAGCATCGGAATCTATAACAAATGTTGCGGGAATAGGGGGAATTACTCGGAGTGGCAGATGTTATACTCCCGAGAAGTTATTAAGGAACCCCCAGGTGATAGATCCCCAAGTAATGCCTGTAAAGGAAAACAGAGAAAAGACCCAAGGAGATGAAGAAGAGGAATTCTTGAAGATAATGAAACAAAGTAAGTATGATGTGGTGGATCAGCTGAAGAAAACACCAGCGAAAATCTCACTTTATTCCTTAATCTTATCTTCGGAGGCTCATCGTAGCGCAATCAAAAAGGTGCTGGATCAAGCATATGTGTCCAAAGACATAACCCCTGATAGGGTTGAAGGAATTGTGGGTGCAATCAAAACAGCTAATGCCATCACATTCACTGAAAGTGAAGTTTTTGCTCATCCACCAGGACGCCCAAAGGCGTTTCACATCACCTTGAAATGCCATGGTTGCAACATTGCAAAGGTGTTGGCCGATGGAGGATCAGCTTTCAATGTTCTTCCTTATTCTACTTTGCAACAACTCCCAATTGATCCTTCTGCGATTGAACCAAGTGGCACGATCGTCAAAGCATTTGACGGGTCTTTGAGGGAAATTATGGGAGCCATTGATCTTCAGCTGCAGATTGGACCAACTATCTTCATGACTAGATTCCAAGTGATGGACATCGAACCAGGGTATACTATGCTGTTAGGAAGACCCTAGATTCATGAGGCAGGTGTTGTCCCTTCTACGCTTCATCAGAGGGTGAAGTTCATAGATGATGGGAAACTCATAACAGTCAAAGGGGAAGAAGAAATGTTGGTGATGAAACCAGTGTCAGTGCCATATGTTGATTGTGCTGAAGACACCCTCGAGGTATCATTCCAAAACCTTGAGATAGCAGAACCAGTGGAACCAAAAGGTGATGTGCATCAAGTGGCTGCTCAGATAATGCGCAAGAGCGGGTTTGAAGAAGGAAAAGGATTAGGGAGTCAGCTGCAAGGGATCAAGAATCCGATCTCACTTCCTGACAACCCTGGGAAGTTCGGTCTCGGATACGAAGCCACAAGTGATAAGCAGTCTCTGGAATCCACTGAGGAGAAGTTCCCACACATTAGGGACACATTTCCTGCGCCAGCAATAGTGATGATGATAGAGGGAGTTGAAGCTGTTAGCATCCTTGGAGAAATCATAGAGATACCTCAGTTGATTTATCCTAATCTTGAACCACTGAGCAACTGGGAATCTACTCCCCTGAATGATTTATTTTTCCTTGAGTAATGGATGCTTAGTCACCTTTGTTTGTATTTCAATTGAATAATAAAATGATTATGCATGGTTTCTCTTGTCGAATTCTCTTTTCCTTGTTTATCTTTTCTCTTCTTTTATTTATTTTCGACCTTATCTCAATTCTAGGAACTCATCTCTCTCAGGACCTTCATATCGTGCAAATGATTGTGAAAACCCACTAACTGATTATTGCGTTACAACAGACTTAAATGAAAATGAACAAGATGAAGATCCTAAGTTGTGCCAACAATTTGCCAAAATCATAAATTCAATGGAGAAAGGGATAAATCCACACGATGAAGTTGTTGAAACTGTGAATTTGGGCATTGATGAAGACAAGAAAGAAGTGAAAATAGTCGACAATCCAGAAAGGGAAGAGATGATTGCACTATTCCATGAATTCATAGATGTTTTCGCCTGGTCTTACAAAAATATGCCTGGTTTGGACCCAGAGATAGTGGCTCACAGCATCCCATTGATTGAGGGAATGGAACCTAAGCGAAAAAAGTTATGAAGGATGAGTCCAGAAATGTCTTGATGCGGGTTTCTTGGAGGTCCCACTCTACCGAAAATGGATAGCCAACATAGTACCGGTGCCGAAGAAGGATGGAAAGGTCCGAATGTGCGTGGATTATCAAGACTTGAATAAAGCAAGTCCAAAGGACAACTTTCCGCTCCCACATATAGATGTTTTGGTTGACAACACAGCAAGAAGCCATCAATTTTCTTTCATGGATGGTTTTCAGGTTACAATAAGATCTTGATGGCAGAAGAAGACAAGGAGAAAACATCATTTGTCACTCAGTGGGGAGTATTTTGTTACAGGGTTATGCCATTCGGATTAAAGAATGCTGGAGCAACGTACCAATGAGCGATGGTGACTCTTTTCTATGACATGATTCACAAGGAGTTAGAGATGTACGTGGATGATATGGTAGCAAAGTCACAAGAAGGAGAAAGTCATGTCGCAGTGCTCAGGAAATTATTTGAAAGGTTGAGGACTTACAAGCTTCGACTAAATCCAGCAAAATGCACCTTTGGAGCATCTACAGGAAAATTGTTGGGATTCATTGTCAGCAAGAAGGGAATTGAAGTAAACCCGGATAAAATCAAAGCCATCCAGAACATGCCAGCACCCAAGACAGAGAAGGAAGTTCGAGGTTTCTTAGGCCGATTAAATTACATAGCGAGATTCATCTCCAATTTGACACACACTTATGAACCGATATTCAAGCTATTGAAGAAAAGTCATTCGAACAAATGGGATGACGAGTGTCAAGAGGCCTTTGACAAGATCAAGAATTACCTTTCAAATCCACCTCTCTTAGTTCCGCCAACACCAGGGCGACCACTCATACTATACCTCACGGTATTGCATGGGTCTATGGGAGCAGTATTGGGTCAGCATGATGAGTCTGGTCGAAAGGAGCAAGCCATTTACTACTTGAGCAAGAAGTTCAATGATAGCGAGTCCAGGTATCTGGCTATTGAGAAGACTTGCTGTGCACTAGTATGGACGGCAAAAAGATTACGACAGTATATGCTCTACTATACAACATTGCTCATATCTCGGATAGATCCTATGAAATGCATCTTTGAAAGTCCACATATCTCCCTGAGGATGTCCAAATGGCAAGTAGCCCTAGCAGAATTTGACATCCAGTATGTGACCAGGAAATCTATAAAAGGGAGTGTGATAGCTGACCACCTGGCCGAAAACCCACTTGAAGATTATCAGTCGATGGAGCTTGAATTCCCTGATGAAGATGTCTTAGCAGTTGTAGAGGAAGACAATGAAAATCAAGAAGAAAATGATTCAGTGTGGAAGATGTACTTCGACGGTGCAGTTAATATCTGAGGAAATGGGGTTGGAGCAGTCTTAATATCCCCTGACGGCAAACAATTTCCAATTGCTGTGAAACTGGCATTTGATTGTACAAATAACATGGCTGAATATGAAGCATGCATAACAGGCCTGAAGGCAGCAATATCCTTGGGAGTGCAATACTTGGAGGTTTACGGAGACTTAGCCCTAATCATTTTCCAGGTCAACAGAGAATGGCGAGTTAAAGAGCATAGGTTATTGTCGTACTTTGAGCATCTCATGAGCTTAAAAGATGAGTTCAAGGATGTTAGTTTTCATTACCTGCCTCGTGATCAGAATCAGTTTGTGGACGCTCTAGCCACCTTGGCTGTGATGACCAAGCTCGATCTGGAAGTAGAAGTGCGACCTTTGCAAGTGACAGTTAAAAGAGAACCAGCATACTGTTCCAACATTGAAGATGAGCCAGATGGCCAACCATGGTTCCATGATATCAAAAGGTTCATTAAGGAGAGAGAATACCCTGCAGCAGCAAATGAGAATGACAGAAAGACGCTCGGACGACTATCAATGTCGTTCTTCTTATCAGGGGAAGTATTGTATAAAAGGAATTATGACGGAGTTTTGTTAAGGTGTGTCGATGCTAGGGAAGCGAACTCCATCTTATCAGAAGTCCACGAGGGTATTTGTGGTACTCATGCTAACGGACACACATTATCCCGACAGATTCTCAGACAAGGATACTATTGGCTTACAATGGAAAAAGACTGCATAGAGTTTGTCAGAAAATGTCACAAATGTCAAATCTATGCTGATCGAATCCATTCTCCTCCTATTCCATTGCATACTCTTACATCGCCTTGGCCGTTTGCAATGTGGGGCATGGATGTCATAGGACCAATCAACCCCAAAGCCTCTAATGGACATCGATTCATTCTGGTAGCTATTGACTATTTCACCAAATGGGTAGAGGCCGCTTCCTATGCCAATGTGACATGGAAAGTGGTGGTAAAGTTTTTGAAGAATAACATCATTTGTAGATATGGGTTGCCGGAAAGGCTCATCACAGACAACGCCACAAATTTCAACAATACAGACGTACAGAAATTGTGTGAGCAATTCAAGATTAAGCATCATAACTCAGCTCCTTATCGACCAAAGATGAATGGGGCTGTGGAAGCAGCAAACAAGAACATCAAGAAGATCTTGGGGAAGATGGTGGTCACATACAAGGATTGGAGTGACATGCTGCCTTATGCATTACACGCCTATCGAACTTCTGTCAGATCCTCAACTGGGGCAACTCCATATTCGTTGGTGTATAGGATGGAGGCAGTAACACCCATAGAGGTGGAAATACCGTCTTTAAGAGTCTTAGTCGAAGCTGAATTGGAAGAAGCTGAATGGGTCAAAACGAGATATGAGCAATTGAACATGCTCGAAGAAAAATGGCTGAATGCAGTCTGTCATGGTCAGTTAAATCAGAAAAGGATGGCTAAAGCGTTTAATAAGAACATTCGTCCTTGAACATTCCAATCAGGTGATCTTGTCCTGAAGAAAATCTTGCCGAATCAAGAGGATAATCGCGGCAAGTGGTCACCCACACATGAAGGTCCTTACATCGTCAAAGATGCATTTTCTGGAGGAGCATTGATCTTAACAGACATGGAAGGCAATTCACTCGCAAAACCAATCAATTCAAATGCTGTGAAGAAGTACTTCGCCTAAAATAAAAAAAATAAAAAAAAAAAGAGAAAAAGGAAAATGCTCGGTAGGTTGAAAACCCAGAAGGGCAGCCTAGGCAAAAATTAGAGTACAAAAAAAAAATCAAAAGAGAAAGGCAAGTCCAAATTGTTAGGCTGAAAACCTGAAAAGGCGGCCTATGCAATGATGAAGAGTTGAGTCAATGATCAAGAGTTATGTGGACTATCAAAACTGGGGCAATTTGGTCATTATATTGTTGGAAACACAATGAAGGGTTGCAATCTCTATCGTGGAATTTGAGTCTGGTGTAATCAATGGATCAGTAAAATGGGTTGATCACATGAAGACAACACTACCAGTCTTTTCTTTCTTCATTCCCTATCTCTTAATTGTTTTGTTGTTGAAGTCCTGTAAATACTTTCCAGTTTGAAATCCGATAAAATTGCCTTTCTCTTTCTCTGTGTCTTTGATTATCCTTCATTTTCTACCAAAAATCTTTATCTATGTATTCTCTTTTGGAAACTATGCATAATCTTGATGTTACGATTGGGATATGACCAAAGAACTAATTTGCTAACAAAGCTCGTGATTGATAAGTCAAGAGAGGGGCTTGTGGATTAAGGTTGAATCACGAAGGAAATGAAACAGGTGAAAAATGGAAGAACTGGGGCAATAAGAAGATATTGAAGCATTACCAGGCGAAATGTGTTTGAATCTACAATGAAGAGATTTTCATCTAAAGAGATGGGTCAATCTGGGATAGACAAAAAAGCTTTCTTGAAAGACAATGCGAAGATACCTCAAACTGGGGCAAATTTGTTTTCTGTAAAAAGCGATTTTCATCATCATGTCACTTTTTACTAACTTTGCATAATTCACTATATCATTATTGCATCGATTTTGCATTATTCATATCACTTTTACATCATTCATCAAATTGCCAACCATTGACTTGCATTTGTTTCCACATACATTTCATACACATTCATAACATTTTATTTTCACATTTCATATTTCACGTGTTTTTGTGATGGTCACATTTCACAAGTTTTTATCAGCT
Organism: Dalbergia cochinchinensis; assembly: GCA_031216125.1. Lineage (NCBI taxonomy): Eukaryota > Viridiplantae > Streptophyta > Magnoliopsida > Fabales > Fabaceae > Dalbergia > Dalbergia cochinchinensis. The sequence goes on from CM062371.1 coordinate 32,752,675, forward strand.
TTCACAATTTACAGCTTTCACAATTTATCAGCTTTCACATTTATAGCTTTCACATTTATCAGCTTTCGCATTTATAGCTTTCACAATTTACAGCTTTCACATTTACAGCTTTCACATTTATCAGCTTTCATAATTTACAGCTTTCACGCTTATCAGCTTTCGCAATTTACAGCTTTCACAATTTATCAGCTTTCACAATTATGAGCTTTCACTATTTACCAGCTTTCACATTTTACATGCACTGTTTTCGCATTTACTTTCGCATTTGTTTACCTGGCTTTCACAACTATTTACTCTGCCTTCACAGATTTTAAATTTCACATGTCCTTTGCTCTGCTTTCATAGGTTTTAATTTCAAGTGCCTTTATTGCTTTCACATTTGCATTCATACATTTTAATTTGATAAACTTATGCTTCATCTTCATGTTTTGTCACATCTCTCATGCGTTTAAATTTCACATCGTTTTCCATGGGCTCTTAAGTTTCATATGCGTTTAATTTTCATACATATTTCATTACCTATCTCATCTCTCATGCGTTTAAATTTCACATTGTTTTCCATATGCTTTTAAGTTTCACATGCATTTAGTTTTCATACACATTTTATTCTCACTTGACATTAGCAGTATTCATTCATCATAAAATCATATAACATCATTTATCACATCATCGTTGTTATCATATATTCATCCTCATCATGTATTCATCATCATTTATCACATCATCATTATGTCATTACACACTCATCATCATCAATGCATTCTCAGCATGTATTTGGACAAAACATATGTTCATATCTTTACTAGTCTCTTATAGTAAAATATCAAAGACGTGAACTTTATATTTTTCAAGAAACAAGTAAAGAGGGGCAACTGTGAACACCACATTTTGTCCAATCTTTTTTTTTAAAAAAAAAAAAGTCACCCATTTTAATAGCCCATTTCATTTCTTCTCAACCCATTCCAATATATCCAGCTCACTTTTAAATTTGTTCAACCCATATTGTTACAGCCCTTTTTTTTTTGTTTCAGTTCTTTTCTCGTTAAAATATATATATATATATACATAACTAAAAAAATAAAAATGGAAAACACCCTCCCCGTGACACAACAAAACAGCCCGTGACTCACACGAAACAAACAGAAAAGAAAAGGGAAGTCAATAACCGAGGCAAATGATGATGTTCTTGATTTTTTTTTTGGCAAGGTGAGTTTGTTTTCGGTGATGAGCTGGGAACCTTTTTTTCTTGATCAAAGAGAAGCAATGATATAAGATTAGCAATAACATCAGAAGGAGGAGGGAGGAATATTTCTTTTTGGAGATCAGCTGATATTACCAAAAAAAAAAATCAATCGTAAATACATTCCCATACATTAGTCATCTAGCAAACAGAGGCGAAATTCAAGAGGAAATCAGCAAAATCTCAACAATTCAGTCCAAACATTAAACAGGAGAGAACAAGGTAACAATAGGAGCAATATCAGTATCATCAAAATTAATCAAAAAAAGAAAAGACAGAAAAGAAAAAGAGGAAGAGGCCGCCGCGGCTTCCTCTCCTCTCACCGCCACCGCGGCTTCCCATATCATCATCATCCTCCACCTCCCCTTCTCCTTCTCCACCGCCACAACCACCAAAGCTTTCATTCCTCCTCCCTTCCTCTGCGAAATAAACCGGCCTCCCTCCAACTCTGAAACCTCCAAGCTTCAGCCTAACCGCCAACCTCCGAAAAGCCCTTCCACCGGTGACCCGATCCACTCTCCGCCATCGAATCCGGTCGCGGATCTCCTTCTCTTTCCCCCATCGGCCGCGATCTCACCTCCATAGCACCTCAGAATCTCCGCCGCGGTCTCACTACGCGCAGCACCACAACCATCGTCCTAGACCCATGAGAACCGCCGCTCCTAGCCTTCGCCACCAACTGTGCCCCTCTCCGGGGAGGATATGTCCCCCTTCGCCGGAAATCATCATCACCAACCGTGGATGGACCCGCGACCTCACCTCACTCCGAGATCGCTCTAATCTCTCGAGAGGAACCGCTGACCGGTCTCTTTCTTCACGCCGCAAGCCGCCTTGAGGAGTCACGGCTACTTCTTGCTCTCAGCGTTAACCTGTCATGCCGGTCGCTTTCCCTTTCCTTCCACACGGCGGTGGCGGCTCTCACCCTCTTCCTCTCTCTCTTTCCCTCACTCTATCTCTCTTTCTCTCTTATGTCCGTGTGTGTATTAACAAAAGGAAGGAAGCGTTTTGTGTTGTGTGTGTATGTGCTGGAGAGAGAGAATCATGTGGGTTAATTAGAGAGTGTGTGTGACCGTGTGTGGATGAGTGTGTTAGAGAGAGTAAAATTTTTGTGCATTTGAGTATGTGGGTGCGTGTGTGTACACGAGAGATAGAGTTTGTGTGGTTGAAGATATGGGTATGTATATGTGTGCCACAGTGGGTGCAATGATATGCCCCATTCCTTTATCATTATTATTATTATTTGTTTTTTTTTTTAGTTTGTTAAATTAGATTTGAATTTTGTTTATTTGATTAGTATTTGCTTTAGGTCTTACTTGTTAGATCCAAATTTGTTTAATTTAACCAGTAACTTTTAATTAGTGTTCATTTAATTTGATTTGGAAAAGATATTTGAGTATTTTAACTTAAAAAAAAATGAATTTGTGATTTTCTTTTTATTTGAATTGAATTTCTTTTTTCGAAAATAATTTAATCATGCGAAAAAAAATAAAAAGAGTGATTTAACTATTTCTTTGGTGTTAAACGAATTTAGTGCTAAAGTTTTGTTAATTAAAAAGATAAAAAATAGTAATTAGGATTTTCTTTTATTTAATTATGTTTTGTTTAATTGTATACTTGTGTTTATAAGTTAATTTTCCTTCATCTTTTTTATTTATATATTCATGTGCTTTGCTTAAATTAATTAGGTGATTATGTTCTTTTTTTAGTTTAATTATTTTGTGTTTGTGTTTTTTAAATTAATTGTATATAATGTGTTTATAAGTTTTTTTGGTTAACTTATTTTATATGTTTATATGTTTTATTTAAATTAATTATGAGTTTATGTTTATGAGTTAATTTTAGTTAAAATTAAAACTTGTCAAAAAATATGCCCTTCCCTTTAGTAATCAAAAATCCTCTTTCAAAAATTAAAATCAATCAACATATATTTTCATTCTCTTTCAAAAATTAAAATCAATCAACACTTTTTATTCTGTTTTAAATTTAAATCAACCAACACATCTCTCATTTTATTTTAAAATCCATGCAACAACTTGTGATATTGATGTATAGCTTGCTATCCTCAAGTTTCATGAGAATGTAAGGGTTCATTGTATAGTTTATACTATCCTGAATCCTGTGCAAGAGTGGGTTTTAGCTTCTTTAAAGTTAGTTTCTTCAATAAAATCAATTCACACACAATCATTTGCTACAGAACTACGTGGCTTTGAATTCCTCATTGCACCAGAGGATACGTAGGCGTAGTCAACAACTATCAAGCCAAAACTTTTTATATAAAATTTGTTCTTTATTTCTTGTTTTAATTTTAACTTTATTTCTTTGTAAATATGCAATTGTCATAAGTTTTGGGGAAAATAAGTATTATAAAATTATAATCAATTTGCATAATAAGCTCTAGGATAACCATAGTTACACAGATGTATTAGGGGTGCAGTGGGATTAAGTTTCCACCCTTCCTTAATCATAATCAGACTCCTGAATTCGAATCTCTTTTAAAAAGACCAGTTTGCAAATCAAAAGGTTTTCCAATTTTAACCAGAATTAAAATTGGTGGCGACTCCTGTTTTTATTTTAAAAATTGGTTGTCATTCCCGTCGCGGCACACTCCGGGCATGTTGTGACAATCATGTATAGGAATGAGCTCAGTCCTGAAAAGTAGTCTATTACCCATTATTACCACACTGGGGACAGCAGTATGTAACGCCTAGATGTGACAAGATTAGTCAAGGGCCAAGGCAAGTTTAAAAAGTAAATTTTCTAAGAAATCATTTGTCTTATATGCCGAGTGAAGAAGTTTAGTATTGATATTGAGACCAATATATTTAAGTGGAAAGTTAGTAGTATATGATGTTGAGTAATATGGTATATGTACATTAAGTGATTGATGTTAAAAGTAACCCACTTCGAAAGTATGATTTGGAACTTTAAAAATAAACTGTTATTATATAATACATGACCACTTTTTCTTAATAAACTAAAGTGGTTGGGGCAATGACGATGACATTATAATTGTGTATTTGGGGGAGTTACCCTACTGAGAATTGTATAATTCTCACCCTTATGTTTTTGTGTTCCCGTGTCGTCTCCAAGTTGACACAAAAAATCGAGAGACTGCTATGCCACAGAACGCGGAAGTGCAATAGTGTAGTAGTTAATGCTTTTGTTATGTTATATTTAGTGGAATGGATATATATGTAAATATGTTAAAGGACAAAGGTGTGTTAAAGCTCATGAAAGAGCTTCCTTTATGTACTGAACTTTGTATTAAATATATATTTTGGTTTCATTGTTATATATTTTAGTAGAATTATGACCTAGTCATCTTGCGAATCAATCAAACTGGCTATAGATATTTAAGAAAGGTCCACTAATTTATAAGTAACAACTCCCGAGTATTATGTCATGACTTAAGGATGATGTTGTACTTGGGAGGATGTTATAGTTGTTGGATGATTTGATTTCCTTTAAGTCCATTTCCTTAGAGCTTGATGATGAAGTTCGCACCATATGATTTCTTTGTAAACCTTGGTAGAAGAACTCTAAAGCTTGCTTTATCTTGCTATGATAAGTTTGGTTGAGATTTAAGTTCCTTTAAAGTCTTGCAAGAGCTTTAGTGAAGAATATAAAATGAACTTGCATTCATATTTACTTTCCTTGCCTAGCATATTTATTTTTGGCCATAACCTAAAACGTAAAGATTAAAATAAGAGTTACATTTCCATATCACCTAAGAATTAATCTTGAAGCTCGCCTATTTCGGCCTTAAAGTCGATTATTGTGGAGCCTAGAGCACTAAAATAAAGAATTGGACTTGCATTCATGTTTACGTTTCCTTGTCTAGCATATTTCTATTTCATGTCTTCACTTAAATCCTAAGAGATAAAATGAACTTGCATATTTACTTTCAAGCTTTGCATATTTATTTTCAAGTCTTGCATATTTATTTTCAAGTCTTGCATATATTTCTAGCACCTCATATTTATATTTTAAGTTCTTGCATCTCATATTTACTTTGAAGTTCTCACTTTACTTTATAATAAAGAATAAAATGGGATGCATAGCACGTTTACATTTTGTCATCACTTAAAGACTCTAGAAGCTCAAAGACTTGCCCTCTTTATCTCAAGTTAAAGTTTGGTCATGGAAACATCCCCATGGATGCATATTTCGGCCATATGATGATGATGAACTTGATGTGAGTTTCATCTAGTCACAAAAGCCAACAATCTACGTTCTAAGATTTTCTTTTGGCCTTAAAAGTTTTATAAGATTATTACCAACAAGATTTATAAGTTAAACTTCTTCTAAACATGCCTTGAATTAGCTACTGCCCTATGGTTATTTTTAGTCTCCTTTTAGAAAATAAAATGGGTTTCAATGAGTTTTAGAAGTCCTAAAATGATTTCAAGAGATACTAGTAACTTGTATGTATTAAGGACAAGATTTTTGAATGATGCTTGAGCTTTAATGTTTCGATTCTGTCCTCATATGCTTGCTGCTGTATGATATTTTTTTGGTATGTTAGAATGTGTAAAAAATTATACATATTGAGGTAGGAGCCGTTCTATGCATGTTAGGAAAGAAACTAGTCTTACAGAAAAACCATAAAGTTCAGGTTTAGCATCGTTTTGACCCATTTGTTTTTAGCCACTGCCAAAACTATTTTAATGGGATAACATTCAGTTTAGGATTTTTTATTATGAAAAACTTGGTAACATTTGATGTAGGATTGACTTTTAGCACCTATAGAGAAACTAGTAACTAGAAAACCGTAAAAGTGCAATTGTAGAACACTTAGATTAATTAATTTATGATTCTGTCCAGCAACCTTATAATGCAGTAAACATGGTTTATAATTAGTTCATAGACATAGGAATACCCCACAATTGGTTTGGATTTAATTTATAGCGTCTTAGGCGAAGACGGAACGTAGAAAGGGTCTAAAACATAGTTTCTAGAACCTCTTAATTGCAAGATTTAGAAAACGACAATCTATATAGAGTTGTTTAGTTTTGCTCCTAAGCATAAAAATTAATAAGGATAATTATTTGTGAACCTATAGGTGCATAAAAGGATAAAAACGGATGTTAGCATAATTAGTTTTCAAGATTAAGACCCGTAAGGGTCAAAGCATAAGACACCATAGGTCCTAAGACATGATGAGCTTTATGACTTCAAGTAGATGTATGTTTAATTGTGAGAATGACTTGAGCATAGCATATGCATTAGCTGAGCCCGGTCCTTGATTCCGACAAACTGGTTAGGAGCATGCCATTTTTTAAGAATGTTAAAGTAATGATGCGATGCTATGATGAGTTTGACTATATGACTTGATATCCTATGTTGATGTTGAATGACTATGCATGCTCTATATATTTTGTGGCATAAAGCAAATTTGAGGAAATTCAGTTTACAGTCGTTATACTGCCGAATTTCTGTCAAATTTGAGAACCTAAAAAAGGTTTTGAAAACTCCATGAGATACATTCTGGGTGACATCGATTCGGTCGAGCACCCCCAGAACAAATGTGACATAGTACCAATGTAACACCCTAAAAAAATTAGTTGAAAATTAATTTGAGCTTTACTAGTCGTAATTTTAAAAATTTGGCAGTTTTAGTAATGATGAGGACGGTCCAAGGGATTTGTAAAAAAAAAAAATGTAAATAGTAACCTGCGAGCCCCACTGGTCCGTTGGAACAGCCGATACCCTAGAATTAGGCCTCGGAGATGCTTGAAACTAAGAAATTATAATATTAAGATTATAAATGAGTAGGAATAAAGATTTCATACCTCGAATTAATTTTTCAAGCAATGTTTGATTACCCGGGTACACTATTTTACCCGATCGGTAGAATTTCGGTGAGCGGTTTCTAATACCGTAAAAGCTACTTAGTGGCTAAGTAAGCTTTATCAACCACTTTATGCCAAGTGGATGACAAGGATTGAAAATTGAAAAGCAAGTTTTAATCATGGTCTTTCATTTATTAATATTTTACTCAGGTGCTCATATCTCACCCGTTCGGTGGGATTTTGGTGTGCGATTTTGACACTGTAAAAGCTATTTATTCTACAAGTTAAAGAGAGCCACTTATCTTGAGCCAAGTGGCTGACCAAGATTCATTCTTTGACCAACAAACCAAATCTTAGCTGTAATATCCTAATTTTTAACCCAATACTCTAGAACATATTTAGGTTAATCATTAGTCTGTTACGTCATAGTTTCTTATTAATTTAAAATACTTAACGGAAATACTGGTAAATTTTTTTTGAATTATGAAAGCAAAGTGAGAGCCGCGCGACTTAATGAACAATGAAGCATGAAAGGAAATAAAGCAAGCATCTCATAATATCATAACATAAAGCAAGTAAAGGCACATCACAGTAGAACTGAACTGCGTATTTATATAATAGGATATGCCTACTCATGGAGAGTGTAACACCCCGATTTCTCTGTCCGAGGGAAATGACCAAAATGCCCCTGAGGTCATTTCCTGACCCGAACTCGAGGGTAACCAACTCGGTCGTCCTCGAAGGGTCAACTCAGTGTTTGAAGGGGATTAAATGGCCCTTGAATGCTTTTGGAAGCGAAAATTTCGTTTTCCGCAGTTTCGGGTCAAAATGACCAAAATACCCCTATAGCGTTTTTACGCGGGTAAAGGTGCCGTTTGAGCCCGGAACTTTCCCCAGAGCTTTAAAAACATGTTTTCATGTGTCTAGAGGTCTCTATTCAAGTCCCGGTGGCCCCGGGCAGTTTTAGTGCAAAATTATGATTTTGCCCCTAGAATAGTGCTTTTGAGCTTAACGACGTAATTAAGCAAACCTAAGCAATATTAGGCTCTAAACGAAGATTAATTTATTTCCCTAATCAATCTAGAGTCAAAATAATTTATTAAAGTTAATTAGAACCTAAAATTGCTTAGATTAAACTTAAATCCCTTTTTAGAACTCAAGACTCCTAGTCTTGGAATCTTGAATAGTGTTTTCTCTCTCCAATTCCTTAAATCAAGGAAATGTGTCTAGAGTTGTTTAGACTCTAAATTGAGGATTTAACTCACTAATGGTGCAAGACCACTCCTTAATTATGTCTAGACCACCTTAATTACTCATTTACCTTACCTAGACACTTTCTTACAAATTCCTAATCTTAAGCATAATCAAAGATACACCTAAACACAACTCTAAACCACAATTAAAATGCAAACTAATCCTCCCCATGGGCTGATGCATTTCGGCCAGACCTCATCCCCTTTGACCATATATTAAATTGTTTTCTCACTCAAAGAACCATGCTTGAAGCCATACCTTGAACCATACCTCACCATACCTTAAGCCATACCTCAAGAACACATTATCTCACCTCATGGAACTCATGGAATGCCTCCAATCTGCACCTCATGGCCGAAGCTCTTCATCACCATGAGCTCCCTCCATTTGTTTCATTTCTCTATAAATAGAATGCCTTGAGGAGCTTGCACCACTTTTAGATCATTTGCTAAGTTTAGGAAACACTCAAAGCTTTTCTTTTCTCTCAAAGTTCTAGTGTTCTTCAAGTTCTTCAAGCTCTTCAAAGTTCTTCATCATCTTCATCTTCTTCTTCCATCTTCAAGTTCATCACACCAAGTAGGGATTTTCTTTCATGTATTCTTTTCTTTAAAGTTCTTGTTTCAAGCTTGATGTTCATAGTTTCTCTTGTCTCTTTTTAGAACTTCTCTTCCATTCCTTTTTCCTTTCCATTTTTGGCCATGGGCCTTTGGGAATGAAGTAATGAGAGCTTCATGATGAGAGTTTCATGATGATGTTCATCACTTGGAACAAACTCTAGAGCTTGATCTTTGTTCTTGAGCAAAAATGTTTTTAGTTTTTCCTTTCTTGAACTCTTGAGAACTTTAGCTTTAATGATGTTTTAAAATGGCTCTATGAACTCAATGATGAGGACTCATGATGTTGGTGTTAATATATCATCAAGATCATGGACTTTAGAGTTTTAAAATGTTCTTTTTTCTCCTTGAAGATTTCGGCCATTCCTTAATTTTTTTCTAAGCTTCATGGTTTGATTTCCTAAAAATATTATGTTGAGTTTTAAGAACTCTAAGCTTGACTTTACCTTGTTGGATGAGTTTGGGTTATGGTTTAAGTTCCTTTAAAGTCTTGTTAAGAGCTCTAGAGAGATAAAATGAACTTGCATAATTTATCTTATGCTTGCACTCATGTTTACATACTTGTTATGCACCTTTACTTTCAAGCTATCACCTAAGAACATAAAGATTAAAATGGAACTTGTCTCATCACTTGATTTAATTCTCGAAGCCTTTCTATTTCGGCCATAAAGTCGATTGTTGTTGGGCCTAGAGCACTAAAATAAAGAATTGAACTTGCATTACCACCTAATCAATTTCTCGAATGCCTATCTATTTCGGCCTTAAAGTCGATTGTTGTTGGGCCAAGAGTACTAAAATAAAGAATTGAACCATGTATATTTACCTTCAAGCTTGCACGTTTAAGTTTATGCCTCGCATATTTACTTTCAAGCTTGCACGTTTAAGTTTATGCCTTGCATATTTAAATTTAAGTCATCACATTACTTTGTAAGCAAGATTAAAAATGAAAAGCATGAGCACGTTTAGTTTATGTCAAAACTTAAGAACCTAGAGCTCAAAGACTTGCCCATTTCATTCCAAGTTAAAGTTTAATGTGAAACCATTCTTTGAATGCATATTTTCGACCAAAGTAGTGATGATGGACTCACAATGAGTTTTCATCTAGCTACTAGGACCAAAAATCTATGTTTAAGTTCCCCTCAAAGCTTTGCAAATCTTTATAAGGTTATGTCATCACAAGAGGTGATTTTATTATCTTTAGAGGATGGAATATGTTTTGGTCAGTGACCTAAGGCTTCTCTTAGCCTTTTGATGAATTAAAGTGTTTTGCAAAGAGTTTTAGAAGTTCTAGATCGATTCCGAGAGAAACTAGTTAACTTACGAACCTAGAAACGTCAATTTAACTCTCTCATTTAAGTTAAATGTTTTCGGTTCTGATATGATGAGTGTGATGTTGTATGGTGATGTCTTGATGTGTTGGAATGTGTGGAAATAGCATATGATGATGTAGAAGCGATCCTATGCATGATAGGTAAGAAACTAGCTAACTAGAAATACCGTAAAGCTAGAATTTAACATACTTTTGACCCATTTGTTTTTGGAACTTATCCAAACTGTTTTAATGGGAACATAATCAGATTTAGATTGTTTAGACATGAAAAACTTGGTAACATTTGGATTAGAATTGAATTCTAGCACCTACGGGGAAACTAGTAACTAGAAAACCGTAAAAATGCAAATGTAGAACTCTTAGAACATTTAATTTTCTAGATTCTGTCCAGCACCCTTACAACATGATAAACATGATTAATAATTAATCCTTAAGCATAGGAATGCCTCATAATTGATTTAGATTTAATATAAAGCGCCTCCGGCGAAAACAGAACCGAGAAAGGGTCTAAAACGTAAGTTCTAGAACCCCGTAAATACAAGTTAGAAATTCTGCCCTATGCTTTTCAGATTTAAGTATGAACATGAGGATTAGGAATGATGATTAATTATGAGCCCTTAGGTGCATAAAAATATGAGCGTCGGATGTTAGAGAATTATATCTCAAGATTAAGACCCGTAAGGGTCAAAGCATAAGCTACCGTAAGGGTAAGCGTTTGAATGTTTTATGATGATGCATGTAGTATGCAAATGATGATGATGATTATTCATATGAGGAATTCATGAGGTTATATGTTAATGTGGCATAAAGCAAATTTGGAAGGAAATTCGGTGTAATGACCATTGTGCCACCGAATTTCCGACAAATTTGGGGACTTAAAGAGATTTTGAAAATTAAGGTACTAAGATGGGTTCTAGGATGACATCGGTTCGGCCGAGCACCTCCATAGAACTCATGTGACATCGGTACCATTTTACACTCTTAGGTGACACCGGTTCGGCCGAGCACCCCTAAGAGTTTTGCCCCCTAACCCGTACTCAGATAGTCGGGATTTATGATTTATGATACGCTTATCGTTAAGTGGTAAGTAAGAACTAGTGACGACTAGTTAAGGTATGAGCTCATAACCTAGATATGTGACACGTTAAGGTGACACCGGTTCGCCGAGCACCCCAGATTCGATTGTCTTTTAGGGTGGCCCATGAGGAAGAGAAGTTTCATGATTATGATTATGTCACTAAGTTTTGTCCCATATGAATGTTACTATTGCCACTTTATGCCACCAAGAATGATGATGCTTGATGTTATGTTTTATGTATGTGCATTAGGTAGTGCCATGCATACATCTTCTATTATGTTGCATCCATGACATTAAGATCATCCTAAAATGAATGGACCTTGGCTAAAAGATATTTTAAAGTTTAAAATGAACCTAATACATGCTCAATCATTTTGTATAAATAAACCCAAGGTTCCTGAGGACGTAGATGATGACACCTAGGTAGTAGGAGGCCTCATCGAGATTCTTTAGCAAGATTCTCACTCCCTCTATCCTTTTCTTTCCGTCACGTCTTCAGATGGCGACATTCGTAGTGTTCATGGACACCTCGACATGGGAGGTGCACTATGACCCGGCTCACGGGTCATACCATTTTGAGGGGCAGTGCACGGTGCGGGTTTTCATGTTCGTAGGACGCCCGCCGCTCATCCGTGCACACCCATCACTTCTCCCGATCGCACCCTATGGCGACGGCGGCGGGTTTTTGGCGTCGCGCGATGACGCGAGAGAGTGCTCGCATGCACACCGCCGCCTTAGCCATGCGAGACTATCCCGATTACGTGCCTCGGACCTACTTCTGAGACCGACCGTCCGAGACCCGCCTACTCATCCGTATAGCGAGAGCTCGCCCCTCTCCACCATTGATGAGGAGGCGTTGAGGATACCGTGACTCACGACTTGCACGACGACCGGAGATGCGGCTACACCAGGGTCACTCTCGATCCCGTTCCGCCTCTTTACGCCGGAGGAGCTCGCCTGATTTCGGATACTTGCCTCGTTCACGAGGCGGACGTCGATGGGAGGTGACGATCGACCGATGGAGTACCCGGTTAGAGCACACACCACTTAGATGGGGATAAACCTTCTTTTGTTTAAAGGTTATCCCATTAGGTGCACTCGGGTAGGGGAGTAGATCATGTTTATGTTGTATTTCCTTTCCTGTATTTTCCTTGTACTAAATTAAGTCCCACACTTATAAGTGGGCAAGTTATATATATATAAGATGATATTCAGTGATGTTCATGTTGTGCCTTATGTTATGATGTTGTGAGACATTTGTTTACCATACATGGTTTACCGCTTATCGTATCACGCGGCTCTCACTTTTATTTCAAAAAAAATTACCCGTATTTTCCGCTAAGTAATTCGAAGTTAAATGAGAACTATGAAGTAACAGACTAATGATTAACCTAAATATGTTCTAGAGTATTGGGTTAAAAATTAGGATGTTACAGTGAGTGGGGCTTAGTTTAGTACATCATGAGCAAATACATCTAAAAAGAAAATACAAAGGAAAGTGCGACGAAAAACATAAAAGCAACTCCCCTGCCCAAGTGCAACTAAAGGGATAACCTCTAAAAAAAGGAGGTTCATCCTCGTCTAAGTGGTGTGTGCAATACCCGGGTACTCCATCGGTCGTACGTCACCTCCTACTGACGTCCATCTTGCGAGCGAGGCACATATCTAGGAAACTGGGCAAGCTCCTCCGGCGTGTAAAGGTGGAACGGGGATCGACAGTGACCCCCGCGACATGGCCGCATCTCCAGTCGTCGTGCTAGCCGAGGTTGAGTCACGGTATCCTCACTGCCCTCTCTCATCAGTGGTGGAGTGGGGGCGGAGCTCTCGCTGTACGGATGGGTAGGCGGGTCCTCCGACGGGTCGGTCTCCGAGAAGTAAGTCCGGGGCACGTAGTCGGGATAGTCATGCATGGCTGAGGCGGCGGTGTGCATGCAGAGCACTCTCGTTATGCATACGCGCGCACTCAAAAACCCACTCATCGTCGCCGTAGGGTACTGTCAGGGAGAAGCGATGGGTATGCACGGGGTGAGCGAAGGGATGTTCAACGAACATGAAGACTCGCACCGTGCACTGTCCCTCAAAATGGTATGATCCGTGCTCCGGATCATAATGCACCTCCCATGTCGGGGTGTTCACAAAAACTACGAACGTCGCCATCTGAAGACGTGATGGAAAAAAAGAGATAGAGGGAGTGAGAATCTTACTAAAGAATCTTAGTAGGGTCTCATACTACCTAGGTGTCATCATCTACGTCCTCAGGAACCTTGGGTTTAGTGTACAAAATAAGTGAGCATGCATTAAGTCCATTTTTAAGCTTTGAAACATAGTTAACCAAGGTCCATTCATTTTAGCATGATTCTTAATGACATGGATGCAACATATTAAAGAATGTATGCATGACTCTACTTAATGCAAGAATAATAATCATAACATTAAGAACATCATAATAGTGGCATAAAGTGGCAATTAAATTCTCATATGGGAAACTTTGTGACATAAACATCATACTTTACTTCCTCATAGGCCACCCTAAAAGACAATCGTTCTGGGGGTGCTCGGCCGAACCGGTGTCACCCAGAGCGTGTCACATCTCTAGGTTATGAGCTCATACCTTAACTAGTCGTTACTAGTTCTTACTTATCAATCCCGATAAGCGTATCATAATCATAAACATAATCCCGACTTATCCAGTATGGGCTAGGGGGCATTTCTTGGGGGTGCACGGCCGAACCGGTGTCACCCAAGAATTCATCTTGGTACCGATGTCACATGAGTTCTCTGGAGGTGCTCGGCCGAACCGGTGTCATTTGAGAACTCATCTTAGTACCTCATAAATAAAAATCTCATAGGTTTCTCAAAAACTTTCTAAGTCCCCAAATTTGTCAGAAATTCGGCAGCATAGCAGCAACATGCCGAATTTCTTCCAAATTTTACTTTATACCACATAATTCAATCAAACATGCATCCTCCATCATAATTTCATGCATTCACATAATCATTCTCATACATTCACAAGCCACATTGAAAATTCATTATGCTCTTGGTCCTACGGTATCTTATGCTTTGACCCTTACGGGCCTTAAACTTGTGATGTAATTAACCTATCATTTTCTATCAATCTCTTATACACCTAAGGATTCTCTTCTAACAAATCTTACTATTATTTATGCTCTTTAATAAATCTGGGCAACACCATTCTTTAGGGGCAGAATTATAAACTTACAATTACGGGGTTCTAGAACTTACGTTTTAGACCCTTTCCTGGTTCCGTCTTCGCCTAAGGCGCTATAAATTAAATCTAAACCAATTATGAGGCATTCCTATGTCGAAGAACTACTTATAAACCATGTTTACCATATTATGAGGTTTCTGGACAGATTCTAAAAGTTAAATGTTCTAAGAGTTCTAGAATTGCATTTTACGATTTTCTAGTTACTAGTTTCTCTATAGGTGCTAAAAATTCAATCCTACTCCAAATGTAACCAAATTTCTCATGATTAAACAATCCTAATCTGATTATATTCCCATTGAAACAGTTTGGACAGTAACAAAAAATAAATGGGTTAAAACTATGCTAAGTCTTGACTTTACGGTTTTTCTAGAAAGCTAGTTTCTCTCCTATCACGCATAGAAATGTTCCTACCTCATCATACATAATTTTCACATATTCTAATACATCAAAACATCATTACACAGCAGCAAACTCATCATGGAAGAACCGAAACATTAAGTCCCAAAAAGATGTATAACTTGATATTTCTAAAGCATATAAGTTGCTAGTTTCTCTTGGAATCATTTTTAGGACTTCTAAAACTCTTTTGCAAATCATTTTATTTTGTCAAAGAGGCTAAAACACCTTTAGGTCAGTAACCAACTTGATCCCTCTTTAAAAGAGGACTAAATTCATAACCTTGTTGGTCTTAACCTTATAAAATTTATGAGGCTTGAAGAAAATCTTAAAACTTAGATTGTTGGCCCTTATAGCTAGATGAATCTCTTTCCAAGTTCATCATCACTACTTGACTGAAATTATGCATCCAAGGAATGCTCCCACATTAAACTTTAACTTAAGATAAAATGGGCAAGTCTTTGAGCTCTACAGTCTTTAAGTGTTGACATAATCTAAACATGCTATGCACCTCATTTTTATTCTTCATTACAAAGTAAAGTGAGAGCTTAAAGTAAATATGCAAGGCTTGAAATAAATATGCAAGACTTGAAATATAAATATGCAAGGCTTGAAATATAAATATGCAAGACTTAAAATAAATATGCCATGCAAGTTCATTTCTTTATTTTAGTGCTCTAGGCCCAGAAACAATCGACTTTAAGGCCGAAATAGAAAGGCTTTGAGATTTAGTTAGGTGATAGTGCAAGTTCTCATTTTAAATCTTTATGTTCTTTAGTGATGAAAAGTAAATATGCTAGATAAAAATGTAAATATGAGGTGCACTCCATTCTTTATCCTTTAACTTTAAGTGATGGCTTGGAAAATAAATATGAATGCAAAGCTTAAAGTAAATATGTAATGCATAAGCTTGAATTTAAATATGAATGCTAGTCCATTTTATTTCTTATTAGAGCTCATACAAGACTTTAAAGGAACTTAAACCTCAACCTAAACTTATCATGACAAGATAAGGTAAAGACAAGAGTGAACCTCAAGGGTTCTTTAGAACACAAAGTTTCTTTTCTTGAAATGAGGTCATAAATAACATTTTTATTAAAACTCAAGCTCTAGAGGCCTCAATGTGATGAACACATGGTCATCATCTAGAAGCTCTCATCATCAAGCCATTATGAATCTCAATGGCCAACATGGCCGAAAATTTGGAGAAAGAAAAGGAAAAGGAACCGAAACTTTTTAAGAAGAAAAGGAAACATTTGAAACTCTAAAAACCATGATCTTGATGATGCATTAACACCAACATTATGAGTCCTCATCATTGAGTTCATGTAACCATTTTAAAACATCGTCAAAGTTAAAGATTTCAAGGTTCAAGAAGAAAGAACTAAAAACATCTTTAACTCAAGAACAAAGATTAAGCTTTAGAGATTGTTCAAGTGATGGACATCATCATCATGAAACCTCATCATCAAGCTCTCATTCCCTTGTCCTCAAAGGCCCATGGCCGAAAATGAAGGAAACAAAGGAGAAGGAAAGAAGTTCTAAAAAGACTCAAGAGAAACCATAACACATAACTAGAGTAAGAACTTAAATAAAGGAAACACTTGAAAGAAAATCCCTACCAAGTGATTTGAAGATTGGGATGAGAGAAGAGGATGAAGAACTTGAACACTTGAACTTGAGAGAAAAGAAAATTTTGAAGTGCTCTTTGAAAACTTACACTTAGCAAATGAACCCAAAATGATGCAAGTTCACCCAAGCATGCTATTTATAGAGAAATGAAACAAATGAAAGGTGCAAGAGGGAGAGGAAGGTTTCGGCCAACAAGAGCAGCCCCATGAGGTCCATGAGGTGAGATGTTGTGATCTTGAGACATGGTGAGGTATAGTTCAAGCATGGTTCTTTGAGTGAGAAACAAATCAACATGTGATATAAATGGAAGAGGAGTGGCCGAAGGTGCATCAGCCATAGGGGAGGGTTTTCTTGCATTTTAATTGTGGTTTAGAGTTGTGTTTAGGTGTATCTTTGATTAGGATTAAGATTAGGAATTTGTAAGAAAGTGTTTAGGTGAGAAAATAGATAATCAAGGTTGTCAAAACATATTTAAGGAGTGATCTTGCATCATTAGTGAGTTATAAACTCATTTTAGTGCATAAACAATTCTAGACACAATTCCTTTATTTAAGGAATTGGAGAGAGAAAACACTATTCAAGATTCCAAGAGTGGAATCTTGAGTTTTAAAAAGAGATTTAAATCTAATCTAAGCAATTTTAGGTTCTAATTAATTTTAATAGTTTATTTTGACTCTAGACTAATTATGGAAATTAATTAGTCTTCGATTAGAGCCTAATATTGCTTAGGTTTGCTTAATTACATCATTAAGCTCAAAAACACTATTCTAGGGGTAAAATTGTAATTTTGCACTAAAACTGCCTGGGACCACCAGGACTTAAGCAGACGCTTCTAAACATGTAAAAACATTGTTTTAAACTCTCGGGAAAAGTTTTGGGCTCAAACGGCACCTTTACCCGCGTAAAAACGCTATAAGGGTATTTTGGTCATTTTGACCCGAAACTGCAGAAAATGAGACTTTCGCCTCCGAAACCACTCAAGGGCCATTCAATCCCCATCAAACATTGAGTTGGCCTTTCGAGGACTGTCGGGCCAGCCATCCTCAAATTCTGGGCCGAAAATGACCTCAGGGGCATTTTGGTCATTTTCCTCTCAGACAAAAAATCGGGGCGTTACATTAGCCATCCATTTTTCTTACTTTGGTCAAAGATCATTTAATTATACAATGTAATACTCATTCTTTATATATAACAAGATAATCACAAGCCAAGCTTCTTCAAAAAGCTCAAAATTTCGTGCATCATGCTGTAAGGAGAAGGAAACCAAGTTCCTCCATGTCCAAGAGCTCAAACTTCACTTCAAATGCCAAAACACTAGCCTAAAGTTGATAAAACACTAAACTTCCTTCACTAAACTTATTCTACACATCAATACCTCCAAATCTAACCGATTGGAATTTCAATTCCTCATCAATCCTAACCTTGGTATCTCATACATCACTGATTAAGGAAGGGCTTGGTGCTGATTTGGTGACCTTGAGTTGAGCAAAATCAATCTTGGAGCATCCTTTGGAGCCAAGATCCCTAAAGCCATCAAAGTAGGGTTTTCTTTGGTCTTTTCTTTCCAATTTTATGCTGGACTTTTCTGATTGTGTTTGGTCCAAAATTTCTGGATATATTGGTTGATAATATGTTGATATTGATGTGTTAATTTTGGTGGAGTGTTTGGATGATGTTAAAAATCATTTTTGCTTAAGAGAAAGTGGATTTTCAGTTCTGTTCTAGGCAGCAAATAATCATGAATTTTCTGGGTAAATTGTGGGTGTTTTCATGAGCTGTAAAAATTATATGTTGAAGGTAACATCTTAGGATAGTTCCATGAGTTTTCTTGAGCTCTGGTTTTGATTCCTAATGCCTTGAAAAATTCAAGAACAGAAGTTGTAGTTATGCTGCCTGAAATGTTGGATCTGAAGCTGTGAACTTGTGACATTTTATTACCCTAGTAAATGATCGAATTATGAGCTGAAGTTTTTACATGATATTAAGGACATATTGAAGTCCAACCCTGAATTTTTATATGATTTTATATGATCATTTGGTAGGGTAATAAAATTGGAAACTATGGCTGTTGGCTGTAAATAAGGGGTTTCTAACCTCCGAAGTTGTCTAATTTTGTTGACATATTTAGAGAATTCTTTTTGTTATGAAATTTTTATGGAACCTTGTGGACACATTGAGGTGTCATTGAGAATTTTTATAGCATTTAAATTGATCATTTGGTATGAGAAATAAATTGTCCTACTTGAGTGAAAAATCTGCCAATGTGCTGAAGTTGTGATGATGCCTTGAATTAGTGACCTAATGGCATTTGGTTCAAGTTGATGTGTATGAATGCATGCCATGGACTTCCAAGATTATGTTATGAGGAATGAATGAATAATATATATAGGTTTGAAGTATTATGAGATCAGAGAATTATATTCATGCATATAGAAATGTGATGCATGTATATGTGAGCTTGAGGATGATGTATGTGCTAAGTGAACAATAAAGTCCCCTTTAGTATAAAAAGGACACGAAGAGGTCCCTAGTAGGGCACGAAGAGGTCCCCAATAGGGCACAAAGAGGTCCCCAATAGGGCACAAAGAAGTCCCCATTAGGGCACGGAAAAATCCCCTTTATTATGTCAAGGGCACGAAAAGATCATGGTAATTGCCACATATATATGTATATCGTGTTAAATTATTGGTCTTGAAGGAATTCCTATGATGTTGAATGTTATGAAATACATGTTTTAAGTGATTGAATAATAAAAGAGACCCACTTCGGAAAGGTGATTTTATAATTTTAAAATGAACATTTGATATGTACATATTGCATGCTCACGCTTTCTTAATAAACTGAAGTGGCTGGGGTGATGACTATGACATTATGAATGTGTAATTGAGGATGGTGTATGTGGTAAATGAAAAATAAAGTCCCCTTTAACGTAAAAAGGGCATGGCAAAGTCCCCTTTAATATAAAAAGGGCACGAAAAAGTCTCTTTTAATATGTAAAGGGCACGAAAAGGTCCCCTTTTGTTTATTAAGGGCACGGGAGAGGTCCCTTTTTGTTTATAAAGGGCACGAGAAAGGTCCCTTTTGTTTATAAAAGGCACGGGAAAGATCCTCATTAGGCCACAGAAAAGTCCCCTTTATTATGTCAAAGGCACGAAAAGATCATTGTAATTGCCATATGTATATGCATATCTTGTTAAATTATTGGTCTTGAAGGAATTCCTATGATGTTGAATGTTATGAAATACATGTTTTAAGTGATTGAATAATAAAAGAAAGCAAAGTGAGAGCCACGCGACATGATGAACAATAAAGCATGTAAGGAAATAAAGCAAGCATCTCATAACATCATAACATAAAGCAAGTAAAGGCACATCACAATAAAACTGAACTGCATATTTATATAATATGATATGCCCACGCATGAAGAGTGGGACTTAGTTTAGTACAATAGGTAATGAATACATCAAAGAGAAAATAGAAGGAAAGTGCGACGGAAAGCATAAAAGCAAACTCCCCTACCCAAGTGCAACTAAAGGGATAACCTCTAAACAAAAGAAAGTTTATCCTCATCTAAGTTGTGTGTACTCTACCCGGGTACTCCATCGGTCATACGTCACCTCCTACTGACGTCCATCCCGCGAGCGAGGCATATATCCAGGAAACTGGGCGAGCTCCTCCAAAGTGTAAAGGCGAAGCGGGGATCGAGAGTGACCCCCACGACGTAGCTGCTTCTCCGGTCGTCATGCTAGCCATTGCTGAGTCACAGTATCCTCAATGCCCTCTCTCATCAGTGGTGGAGTGGGGGCAGAGCTCTCGCTGTACAGATAGGTAGGCGAGTCCTCCGACCGGTCGGTCTCCGAGAAGTATGTCCAGGGCACGTAGTCGGGATAGTCATGCATGGCTAAGGTGGCGGTGTGCATGCAGAGCACTCTCTCATTGTGCCTACGCATGCACTCAAAAACCTGTTCGTTGTCACCGTAGGGTGCGGTCGGGGAGAAGCGATGGGTATGTATGGGTGAGCGAAGGGACGTCCAATGAACATGAAGACTCGCACCGTGCACTGTCCCTCAAAATGGTACGATCCGTGCTCCGGATCATAGTGCACTTCACACGTCGGGGTGTCCACAAAAACTACAAACGTCGCCATCTGAAGACGTGACGGAAAGAAAAGATAGAGGGAGTGAGAATCTTGCTAAAGAATCTCAGTAGGGCCTCCTACTATCTAGGTGTCATAATCTACTTCCTTAGGAACCTTGGGTTTAGTATACAAAATAAGTGAGCATGCATTAAGTCCATTTTTAACCTTTTGAAACATAGTTAGCCAAGGTCCATTCATTTTAGCATGATTCTTAATGTCATGGATGCAACAAATTAAAGAATGTATGCATGGCTCTACTTAATGCAAGAATAATAATCATAACATTAAGAACATCATAGTAGTGGCATAAAGTGGCAATTGAATCTCATATGGGAAAACTTTGTGACATAATCATCATACTTTACTTCCTCATAGGCCACCCTAAAAGACAATCACTTTGTGACAGCAGCATGCCGGATTTCTTCCAAATTTACTTTATGCCACATAAGTCAATCAAGCATGCATCCTCCATAATAATTCCATGCATTCACATAATCATTCTCATACGTTCACAAGTGACATTGAAAATTCATTATGCTCTTGATCCTACGGTATCTTATGCTTTGACCCTTACGGGCCTTAAACTTGAGATGTAATTATTCTATCATTTTCTACCAACCTCTTATGCACATAAAGATTCTTTTCTAACAAATATTACTATCATTTATACTGTTTATTAAATCCGGGCAGCACCATTCTTTAAGGGCAGAGTTATAAACTTACAATTACGGGGTTCTAGAACTTACGTTTTAGACCCTTTCTTGGTTCCGTCTTCGCCTAAGGCGCTATAAATTAAATCTAAACCAATTATGAGGCATTCCTATGTCTAAGAACTAATTATAAACCATGTTTACCATATTATGAGGTTACTGGACAGATTCTAAAAATTAAATATTCTAAGAGTTCTAGAATTACATTTTTACAGTTTTCTAGTTACTAGTTTCTCTATAGGTGCTAAAATTCAATCCTACTTCAAATGTAACCAAATTTTTCATGATTATTCAATCCTAAACTTGTTGTTATCATACTAAAATAGTTTTGGCATTGATTAAGATTAAAGGGGTTAAACATACGTTAAATTCCAACTTTACGGTTTCCCTATGAAGCTAATTTCTCCCCTATCATGCATAGAAGTGTTCCTACCTCATCATATATCATTTTCACACATTCTAACACATCAAAACATCATCATTTAGCATCAAACATATCAAGATAGAATTGAATTGTTCCATGTTCAAAAGACACATAATTTGATATTTCTAAAGCATATAAGTTGCTAGTTTTCCCTTGAATCATTTTAGAACTTCTAAAACTCTTTACAAACCATTTTATTTTATCAAGAGGCTAAAAATAACCTTAGGTCAGTAACCAATTTAATACTTCTTTAGAATAGGAGTAGAATCATAAATCTTGTTAGTCATAACTTTATAAACTTTATAAACTTTATCAAACTTAAAGAAAACACTAGAACATAGGTTGTTGGCCCTTGTAACTAGATGGAACTCATTCCAAGCTTATCATTGTTACTTGGCCGAAATTATGCATTCAAAGAATGCTTCTATACTAAACCTTAGCTTGAGATAAAATGGGCAAGTCTTTGAACTTTAAGGTCTTTAAGTGATGACATAATTTAAACATGCTATGCACTTCATTTTTATTCTTTGTTACAAAGTAAAGTGGGGACTTTAAAATAAATATGCAAGACTTAGAATTTAAATATGCAAGACTTGAAATAAATATGCAAGGTTGGGAATTTAAATATGCAAGACTTAAAGTAAATATGCAAGGCTTGGAATTTAAATATTCAGGACTTAAAATAAATATGCCATGCAAGTTCATTTCTTTATTTTAGTGCTCTAAGCCCAGCAACATCGACTTTAAGGCCGAAATAGAAAGGCTTTGAGAACTAGTTAGGTGATAATGCAAGCTCTCATTTTAAATCTTTATGTTCTTTAGTGATGAAAAGTAAATATGCTAGACAAGAACGTAAATATGAGATGCACTCCATTTCTTATCCTTTAATTTTAAGTGATGGCTTGGAAAATAAATATGAATGCAAAGCTTAAAGTAAATATGTAATGCATAAGCTTGAATATAAATATGAATGCGAGTTCATTTTATTTCTTATTAGAGCTCATACAAGACCTTTAGAGGAATTTTAACCTTAACCCAAACTTATCATGACAAGGTAAAGTGAGGTCTAGAGTTCTTAGAACTCAAGAGAACATTCCTTAACAATATGACTATAAATGAACTTTATAACACCTTTATGAAAACTCAAGCTTTAGAGATTTCCTTGTGGTGAACACAAAGTCACCAACTAGAACTCTCATCATCAAGCTATCATGTTTGGACCACCAAGGATGGTTGGCCGAAAATTTTAGAGAAATGAAGGAAAAGAAACCGAACTTGAGAGCAAGAAAGAACCATTTTGAGACTCTAGAGATCATGACCTTGATGATACATTAATACCAACATCATGAGTCCTCATCATTGAGTTCATGTAACCATTTTAAAATATCATCGAAGTTAAAGGTTTCAAGGTTCAAGAAAGAAAGAACTAAAAACATTTTTAACTCAAGAACAAAGATCAAGCTTTAGAGGTTTGCTCAAGTGATGAACATCATCATAAAACCCACAACATGAAGCTCTCATTCCTTTGCTCTTCAAGCCTCATGGCCGAAACAAAGAAGGAGGAGAAGAAGAAAAGAAGTTCCAAAAAGATTCAACAGAAACTATGAACACATAAGAGATTAAGAACTTTAAATGAAAGAAACTCTTGAAAGAAAATCCCTACCAAGTGATTGAAGGTTGGGATGAGAGAAGAGAATGAAGAACTTTGAAGAACTCGGACACTTGAACTTTGAGAGAAAAGAAAACTTTGAAGTGCTCTTTGAAAACTTACACTTAGCAAATGAACTAAAGGTATTTCAAGTTCACTCAAGTGTGCTATTTATAGAGAAATGAAACAAATGAAAGGTGCAAAAGGGAGAGGAAGGTTTTGGCCAAGCAAGGCAGCCCCATGAGGTCCATGAGGTGAGATGTTGTGATCTTAAGGCATGGTGAGGTACGGTTCAAGGTATGGTGAGGTATGGTTCAAGGTATGGCTCAAGTATGGGTCAAGCATGGTTCTTTGAGTAAGAAACAAATCAACATGTGATGTAAATAGGAGAGAGGTGGCCGAAACTTGCATCAGCCATGGGGAGGACTTCTTGCATTTTAATTGTGGTTTAGAGTTGTATTTAGGTGTATCTTTGATTAAGATTAAGATTAGGAATTTGTAAGAAAGTGTTTAGGTGAGAAAATGGGTAATCAAGGTTGTCAAGACATGTTTAAGGAGCGGTTTTGCATCATTAGTGAGGTATAAACTCATTTTAGTGCATAAACAATTCTAGACAAAATTCCTTGATTTAAGGAATTGGAGAGAGAAAATATTATTCAAGATTCCAAGATTGGAATCTTGAGTTTTAAAAAGAGATTTAAATCTAATCTAAACAATTTTAGGTTCTAATTAATTTTAATAGTTTATTTTGACTCTAGATTAATTATTGAAATTAATTAACCTTCGATTAGAGCCTAATATTACTTAGGTTTGCTTAATTACGTCATTAAGCTCAAACACTATTCTAGGGGTAAAATCGTAATTTTGCACTAAAACTGCCCGGGACCACCGGGACTTAAACATATGCTTTTAAACATGTAAAAACATTGTTTTAAACCTTTGGGGAAAGTTTCGGGTTCAAACGGCACCTTTACCATCGTAAAAACGCTATAAGGGCATTTTGGTCATTTTGACCCGAAACTGCAGAAAATGAGACTTCCGCCTCCGAAACCACTCAAGGGCCATTCAAGCCCCTTCAAACATTGAGTTGGCCCTTCGAGGACTGCCGGGCTAGCCATCCTCGAATTCTGGGCCGAAAATGACCTTAGGGCATTTTGGTCATTTTCCTCTCAGACAGAAAATCGGGGCGTTACAGGCAAGGACAAGGAGTGGCTCTTGGCAGACTTCGAAAGCAGAGGGGTATATGAATGAACTGATTACACACCCGAATGAGAGGGATGCTGAGACTGTGGAGGTGTGGGACTATACAATTAAGGAGGGCTTATATGAATTGATTTGTACTACCTATACCAACAAGATGTTTTTTTTTCGGTATCCTATAACTTAAGAACTCCATAGTTAAGCGTGCTTGACTTGGAGCAATTTTGGGATGGGTGACCCCTTGGGAAGTTTTCCTAGGAAGTGTGCGAGTAAGGACAAAGCACGCTGAAAAGACTCTTGTTGGTTTGTGGGGACAGTCGTCAATCCATAATGCAGCAAGTGATGTTACAAATAACGCCCCAATTTTCTGTCTGAGAGAAAAATAATCAAAATGCCCCTGAGGTTATTTTCTGCCCTGAATTCGAGGATAGCCGACCCGGTAGTCCTTGAAGGGTCTACTCAATGTTTAAGGGGATTAGATGGTCCTTACGTGTTTTCAAAAATGAAAATCTTGTTTTCTGCAGTTTCGGGTCAAAATGATCAAAATACCCCTATAGCTTTTTTACGCGGGTAAAGGTACCATTCAATCCCGAAACTTTCCTCGAAGGTTTAAAATGATGTTTTCATGTGTTTAAAAGTATCTGTTTAAGTCTCGATGGTCCCGAGTAGGTTTTGTGTAAAATTATTATTTAACCCCTGGCATAGTGTCATTTGAGCTTAATGACGTAATTAAGTAAACCTAAGTAATATTAGGCTCTAATTGAAGATTAATTAATCTATACCATTATATAAAGGGGATTGCATGTGGTAACTGATTTTTGGTGTCTCCTAACCAAATTTAAATTTCTTTTCAAGTCTGGGTATAGTTTTTATTTAATCAACTTTAGTATTTGGTAAAGTGATTGTATGAAACTTTTCGAGTCCACACAGTTACTCTTTTATTAAAAAAGATGAATCTTTTATTAAAAAAAATGAAAAACCGTTCTCGGCTTCACCCACGTTCCTTCTTCGCCCATGTTCTTTTAGAAGATGCTAATAGCAACCATTTCTTCAAACTCACTATCCGTTTTTCATTTTCCCAACTACCCTTTACTCGAAACATCCATCCTTCTTCGTCCATGGCATCTTTCTCCCTTTCCCAATTACCCTTTACCCAAAACATCTATCCTTTGGCCAAAGGAAGCAACCAAACCATCAGAAACAAAGCTTAGCATGCATGTATGGTGATGGTGCTTGCAACATCTCTTCCTTTTCCATAACTTCATTTTATTTCGTTCCAGATCTACTGGCTTCGCCTGTTTCTCTCCCAGACAGCAGCGGGAGCAGCATGTGAATAGTGAGGAAAGGTCGGATGGCGGGCCGAAAGGGACAGTCGACAAAACCCTCCGAGGCGGTGATGGACGGCTTCAATGGCTTCCCTCTTCATACGCTTCAACGACTTCCCTCCGCTCACGACTATGATCGAGGAGAAGGATGAGGCAATGGCGGGCGTGTGTTGTGAGATCTCACTGGAGACAGGTCGAAGGGCTGTGGATTAGGCGATGATGGGCACATGATCCAAATTAGGCAACGTGTGTGCAGATCAATGAGTGAGGGAGTATCTTACCCAGGGTGGTCGTGTGTCTTCCATTGAAATAGGGACGAATCTAGACATTTCGAATTTGGATTACAGTGTTTCCAATGATGATATCAAGGTAAGATCTCGATCTCTCTCATATTTATTGATTACTTGAATATATATTTAATTCAACAATTGTGCAGCTTTTGCGTTCGAATTTCATGTCATGTAGCTATAGCACTGCTTGCTACGTTAAATTTGATTTTGAATAACACTCTGTGTTACTCCTCAAATTTCATTTCTATAGATATAAATTCGATTTGGTTTCATTGGTTAAATTTTCTTTTCTTCTAGAAAATATTTGTTTGAAGATTGATGTCTCTGTTTGATGCATATTCCATCTGTGAAAGTGGGGGAAATGGAGATTCCTATGAATAATGTATAATTTATAGAAAGATTGAAATATGATAAATAGCTTCACAAGTGGGTAGTTGGGTTAGTAGAAAGAGAAGTGTAACTGAAAAATAAACCACCCACTACTATTTGAAAATTGGGCTCCAACTCTCTAGGGGAGCAAAATGAACCTGTGTGGACATGAAAAAAAATTAAATTGTTCTGTCCTGTTACGTTTCCTCTCTCAATTTTTCTTTTATTTCTTTGTTTCTAATTTTTACAATAATCATGCCCTCAAATTTCCTCATCAAGCTTCAAAGTTTTTGGTTTTTTAACAGGTGATGATGACCACGATTCAAATTCCCTATCCAATTCCTTGGAGATCAATAGCACTAACAAAAACAACAATACCTATATTCCAATTCTCAGAGATTACCACCTTTCATTGCCATGGATGTTGTTTCAATGTTTTGTTTTTAAAATTTTCAATCCTATTATAGATTTTTGTATGAAGGTTTTAATCCTATTACAGATTTTTGGATTAAGGTTGTAAATTTTCTTTTACATTGTTGTGTGTTTGAATACTGGACCATCCTTATTTGTGTTGAACTATTCAGAATAACTTAGTGATTTTGACTACTCTTTTTTTTGTTCGAACAGGTTCTGACCTATTTTAATAGTGGTTCTTATGCATTCTGTAACACCCTCCCTACTATAGTGCTATGCTCGAGTCATAACATTACAGTAAGTAGTCGTTACCCATAACTTATATATTTGCAATTTCTTAACTATATGAAATATACATGTATAAGTTGTAATAAATATGAGCATTGCACTAAAAACTATACTAACTTGTCTCAAATCAAGTTTGCTCACAATGTGATAGTCAACTTATAGGAATAGCGGAAACGTAATGCGCATCCTAAAAAGTCGGTCACACGATAATTTACATCTTATATCGCATCCATAGTAAGTTAAGTCACATAGTCATACTGTCGCAACCGGGATCGCGACGGGGATGGCGAAAAAGGAATTTTCATTTTTTGAAAATCAATGGAGTCGCCACCAAGTTTATTAAAATTGGGAAAAACATCGGAAAAACCCACTTGTTTTAAAGAATGATCTTTGAAATCAGTTTTGAGTTCGGGAGTCGGTTACGCATAGGGAAGGGTAGGAGTTTAACCCTGCGCACCCCTAATACACCCGTCCTTAGACGGTACCTTAGAGAATTGTGCAAATTAATTAATAACCCCTTAAAAAGGAAAACAAGAAAAGAAACAAAATATATTTACAAATTTAAACAAAACAAATTAAGGAAAATTAATTTTGGCTTGACAGGGGTCGCCTGCTCCTACGTATCCCCTGGTGCAATGGGGAACTCAAAGTCACGTAGTTCTGTAAAAAAGGATTATGGGTTGATAAAAAAAACAAGAAAATCCGTTATTGCACAGAATCCAAGTTAGCACTGGGCCACTCAATGAATTCTCATGATTTAAATAACAATGAAGGTAACATCTGTTACTCAATCATCGTTATTGATCATTACACGGATTAAAAAGACTTTTGTGAAGGGATGATTCCTTCCGAAAATAGAATCCGTTCTCGCACAGGATTTAAGTTAGCATTTAACTACTCAATAAACCCTTATGATTCAATAACAATAAAGATAACATTTGTTACTCAAATATCATCATTGATCATTGTGCAGATTAGAATAAATCTTGATGAAAATCCATTTGTGCACAGAATACAAGTTAGCACTAGGCTACTCAATGAATCCTTATGATTCAATAATAGTGAAGATAGCATTTGCTATTCAACCACCATTATTAAACATCGCACAAATGTAAAAGATTTTAAAAAAAGGTTATTAAATAAAAATAAAAATAAAAAAAATTGTTTTATTTCATGTTTTTTTTTAAACAAAACCATAATTTAACAGAAGTCGACCATGATAATTCACAAATATAGATACACAAATAATTTGGACCAAAAAGCATAAGCATATAAAAGAATTAAAATAAGCAGAAAATTAATTTATAAACGTAGTTACACACACAACGCATAATCATATAAAAAAAACAAATACACACTTAATTCAAGCAAAACCCAAAATATATATATATATATATATATATATATATATAATAAAAAAATCATAAATACAAGCACACAATTAATTCAAGGAAAACATATAAATATGTAAAATAAATAAAAAAATAATGATCACAAACACACAAACATGTAAAATAAATAAACTAGAAATACAAAATTATTACAATCACATAATTAATTTAATCAAAACATATAAACACAAAGTATTTAAAAAAAAGAGTAAAATAAACATAACTAAGCAATTAATTTAACCAAAACATATAAATTTAAAAATAAAAAAAAACTTGTTTTTTTGTTTTTGTTTTTAATTAATTTACTTAATTCCATTCAAACAAGCATATTAAAAAATCCTCTTTTTTTTATTTAAATACCCAAACATCTATTATAAACTCAAAGTGAACAAGACTTTTTGTTTAGACTTAAACTAAATCAAACCCAAAAGTTAAAAAAGAAAAAAAAAAGACTCACTTCAATTATGAACTGACAATAATTCATAGACAAAATTATTTATTTAAGTAAAAGCACTAACAAATATAATAATTTAAAGACTAGAAGTAAATCAAGGGTCCTAACTACCATTTTTTTTTTGTATTTTTAAGGTTTTAAACATAAAATTCGCTAAAATATTAGACAAAATATTACATCAATTCCTAAAATAATTTATTTAATTCCACTCAAAAGAACACCAACTCTTTTTTTAAAAATCAAAATAAATTAATTCCTAAATAGACAAATCTTAAAGCCAAAAAATTAAACAAACAAATAAGCTAGAGTTTAAACACATAATTTGGAAATTTATTCTAAAAAAAACTAACCCAAATTAAAAAAAAACTTAGAAATCCCTTTTTATTTTATTAATTTAAATCTACCCCTAAATTAACTCTACCCACTCCCTACACACACTCACATGCTCACACACTCACACATACATGTACACACGCGGCACTCTTACACATCCTCAGTGACTTACACGCGCACCCACTTACTCTCACACATACACTCATTGCACTCTCCCATTCCCACTGATTCACGCACCCCATTATCTCTCTCACACACTCATCACCTAAACTAAACACACAAACACACACGCACAGTCTGAGAAAGAGAGAGAAAGCGTGAAGAGGAGGTCTGCGGGCTTGAGGGGAGGATGAGCATGCGGCAAGGAGAGAGAGCCGCAGATCCATCACCGCGTGGGGAAAGAGAACCAGCGCCGGCGAAGAGGGGTGGAGGCAGAGATGGTTCCGCGGTGATTCAGGCGAAGGGGAGGGAGTGCAAAACCACCGCGCGAGGGCGGTGTTGGCACGGCTAAGAGCAGATCCGGCACCGGTGATGGAGGAGGGGCTGCGAGGGCTGCCGGCGAAGAGAGGCAAAGGCAGAGAGCGCGAAACCACCGCGAGAGGGTGGCGTTGGCACGGCCAATAGCAGATCCGGCGCCGGTGATGGAGGAGGGGCTGCGTGGGCTGCCGGTCTGGGGAAAGAACGCCGGCGACGGCAGTACAGTGGCAAGCCGCGGTTTCCCTTTTTCTTTGTTCTCTTTTTTGAAGATACCTCTTTGAGACTTGGTTTTTTTTTTTTTGAATTTTCAGGTGGTCACTCTGATGATGATGATGGCGTGAAAATGGGAAGAAGGGAAAAGTGGAGGATGATGGTGGCCGCGGATGTATGCAAAAAAGGGGAAAGGGTTGCGGTGTTTTAGTTGCAGCGGCGATGAAGAATTGATAGATGATGATGGTGGACTGAGGCTCTGTGAGAGAAAGAGAGGTTGAAGGAGGAGGAGTGATGGAGAGGGAACGGTGGATGATGATGATGGATGAGGAATGATGGGAGGAGGAAGTCAGTGGTAGTGGTGAGAGGGCAAGGGTGAAGAAGAAGGAAGAAGAGATGAGGAGGCCGTGGCAATGGAGGGAGAAGCCGCGGCCTCCCTGGCCCCCTTTTTTCTTTTTTTTTTTTATTTCTTGATCTTGGTTTGTACTGATATTAGCAAGAAAAATTACCTATGACACTGCTGCCCTTCTCTCTTTTCCTTCCTGATATCACTGGATTTTCTGTTGAATGTTTGAATCTGTGTGATGGAAATTTTTTCGGGTTTTTGATGATGATATTGTTGATTTTGTTGCTACTGGTTTTGATACTGGCTTCTTTCACGATTTTTCTTGTTGTGAGTTTTTTTGGGAAAAAAGTTATCTGATGATCAATCTATGACTGTGTGTTTGAAAAAAAAATCCTCCCCAGTATTTCTCTGATACCCCCCCCCTTTTATTTTGTGAACCCGTGATGTATTGGTGTAGCTCCCCCCCTTCCACAATGATTAGCCATTCCCACTTTAACAACCGTGTTAATCTTTCCAGCTCATTCACCGAAAGAGCATCTGTAATTTGCAATGAGTGGAGGGGAAACACCATCATCCTGTCCTCCATTTGCCACTCTCCCTTTTTTATTTTATTTAATTTTTTCATTTTTATATTTTATTTTAATTAAAAACAAGACTGATGATAACAAGAATGGGCTGAAAAGGAAGAAAGGCAAAAGAAAAGAGAAAAAAGGTTGAAATAGGCTGAACACAATTTTTTGTATTTTTTTTTAATGGACAGATTCTAAAAGAAACAAAAGACCTGGGCTTGTAACGAATCGGGTTTGAGTTGGATAAAAAGAATTTTTATTGGTATCAGGCTTAAATAACAAATTGGACTCTCTTTTTTTGTTTAAATTTTGGGATAAATAAAAAACATTTTTCTTAAAAGAAAATGATGAAATAACTGTAACGAAGAATGCAAATTTTTTGGATTTTTGTTTAACAGGCCGGACAAAATCAGGTGTTCACAGTTGCCCCTCTTTACTTATTTCTTATAAGAGAATATGAAAAATATAAATTTGCATATTATCTTCATGAGGAATAAGTAAAGACATGAACATAGATTTTGTTCGGCAATGCATGAAATGCAAAATGCAAGAGAAATCAAATTCTAACATTAAAAGAACTAACCATTCAAGAAACTCACATGTAATGCTACAATTTAGAAACTAATTGTATGAATCATGCAAAGAAAAAAATTTAACATGACACAAATCCACAAATACAAGAAACGTAAAAACAACAAGGCCAACTAGAAATTTACAAGTCGGTGAGACTGACAAGAATTTACAAGCCGACGGGGGTTGACGGGAATTTACAAATCTCGTGACCAACTGGATAGGTCAATGAGTGACAGGAAAATAAATGGTGGCAATCTAAGGTCGACTAGAAATGAAAATGACAAGCTGAGGTTGATAGAAAATTAAATTGGCAATCTGATGCCAACTGAAAGCAATCTGTAAATCGAAAATCAAATCGGCAAAGATACCAGCTGGAAATGTAAACTGGCAAAGAAGCCGACTGAAAATTAAACCGGCAAGGATACCGAATGACTGAAGATTAAACCGACAAGGATACCGACTGACTGAAAATTATCCCAGCAAGGATGCCAAATGGAAATGTAAACTGGCAAGGAGGCCGACTGAAAATTAAACCGGCACGGATACCAACTGACTGAAAATTAAACCGGCAAGGATACCGACTGGCTGAAAATTAAACCAGCAAGGATACCGAATGGACTGAAAATTAAATCGGCAAGGATACCGAACGGCTGAAAATGTAAAATGGCAAGGAGGCCAACTGAAAATTAAACCGGCAAGGATATCGACTGACTGGAAATCAAACCGGCAAGGATACCGAATGGAAATGTAAACTGGCAAACTGAGGCCAACAAGAAATTAAAAACTGACTTAGAGAACAACCATTTTCACAGTTTCTATCATTTTTTCTACTTCTTTTTTTTCTGTTATATGCAAAAGTCGTGAATTTCAACTTATTTCAGACACATTCTTGAAAAACTAACCACTACCAAATCGGGCAATTCTCAAAGAAACTTTAACCGATCAAACTCAATTCTTGCACTGGACTTTTTGGCATAACTAAGACTTTCTTTTTCTTCTATGACCTTGCTCATTTCTCTTCTTCTCCTCTACTTTTCCATTTTTAAACTGATAATTACTTTTCTGCCAAGCTTGATTGAAATTTCTGAATTGTTATGCTAGTCACTTGATGTATTGCTGTAAACATTGTTAGACCGTATAATTGAAACTTAAATTTATTCTACTTGAGACATCATAAATGAACATGCATTCAAAGAGAAGGTGAAAGGATCAACTGAATAAATATCTTTATTGTCTGGTATATTGAATGACGGAAGCTTTTGAAGAAGACAACAAAATAAAAGTGAAATGCGAAATTTGTGAGAGAAACAAAATTTTGCCCCAGTTTAGGTTCTTTATGGCTCAATCAATTGACTTTTTGCAGCAAATTGAACACCATAGCCATGATATCCGATGACATGTCTTCAAATCCCTTCTTCAAAATTGCCCCAGTTTCAGATTTTGATTTGCTTGATTTACTGAGCAAATTCAAAAAATTGCCCAGTGTAGGCTACATCATTGCCATGCTCTAACTTTTGCCTAGGTCACACTTTCGAGTTTTCAACCTAGCGAGCCCTCTTCTTCTCTTTTGTTATCTTTTTTCTTTATCTTTTTATTGTTTTTTTTTGTTTTTTTTTGTTTGTCTTGCCCTAACTTTTGCTTAGGCCGCTTTTTCGAGTTTTCAACCTAATGGGCTTTTTGAGCACCTTTTCAAGCATAAAATCTTTTGACTGCATCACTGTTGATTGGCTTAGGCAATTCTTGTCCATCCATGTTTTGCAAAATCAACGCCCCACCTGAGAATGCTTGCTTGACAATATAAGGACCCTCATAACTTGGAGCCCACTTTCCCCGTGCGTCATCTTGATTAGGGAGAATTTTCTTCAGAACCAAATCTCCTGGATGAAAATCTCTAGGGCGGACTTTCTTGTTAAAAGCTCTAGTCATTCTGCTTTGGTACAACTGGCCGTGGCAAATAGCTGCAAGCCTCTTCTCTTCGATCATGTTCAATTGCTCATATCGAGCTTTTGCCCACTCAGATTCTTCCAACTCAGCCTCCATTAAAACCCTAAGCGAAGGGATTTCAACCTCTATAGGGGATACAGCTTCCATTCCATAAACAAATGAGAAAGGAGTTGCCCCTGTGCTTGACCGTATGTTGGTACGATACGCATGCAAAGCATATGGCAACATTTCATGCCAGTCTTTGTAATTCACCACCATTTTGGCAATGATTTTCTTGATATTCTTATTTGCAGCTTCAACTGCACCATTCATTTGAGGCCTATATGGAGCCGAATTATGATGCTTGATCTTGAAAGTCTCAAAGAATTTTTGAACCTCGGTACCATTGAAGTTAGGAGCATTGTCTGTGATGATCCTTTCTGGAATCCCATATCTGCAGATGATGTCCCTTTTGATGAATCTGAGAAATACCTTTTGTGTGATGTTGGCATATGAAACAACTTCCACCCATTTAGTGAAATAGTCTATTGCCACCAAGATGAAACGATGTCCATTGGATGCTTTGGGATTAATTGGGCCAATAACATCTATGCCCCACATCGAGAAAGGCCAAGGAGATACCATGCTATGCAACTGAACTGGAGGAGCATTGACTCGGTCTGCATATATCTGACATTTGTGACACTTCCGAACATAACTGATACAGTCGCTCTCCATGGTGGACCAGTAATAACCACTCCTTAGGATTTTACGTGCCATCATATGTCCATTGGCATGAGTTCCACAGATTCCTTCATGGACTTCAGTCATGATCATTCGAGCTTCATGAGCATCTACACATCTAAGGAGAGTGGTGTCATAATTCTTCTTGTAAAGGACTTCACCATTCAGTAAGAAGACCATAGCCAGTCTTCGAATTGTCTTTTTATCTACCTCATTCGCACCTGCTGGTTATTCTCCTTTTTGAATATACTGCTTGATATCATAATACCATGGTTGACCATCTAGTTCAGTCTCCACATTGCCACAATATACCGGTTCACCTTGCACTTCTACATGGATGGGTTGAACATTAGCATGTACCCGCAAATTAGTCATCACGGCCAAAGTCGCCAAAGCATCCGCAAACTGGTTCTTGTCTCGAGTTAAATGAGAGAACGATATATCATCAAAGCGTTCAATTAATTGAGACAAATGCTTCTGATAAGGTACCAACTTTGCGTCTTTTGTGCGCCATTCTCCATTAACTTGATAAATTATGAGCGCGGAGTCTCCAAAGACCTTTACTTCTTTGATTCCCAAGTCGATCGCAACTTGCAAACCATTTGCACATGCTTCATACTCTACCATGTTGTTGGTACATTCAAAGTTTAGTTTGATGGAAACTGGGTACTGTTTCCCAGCTGGTGAGACTATTACAGCTCCTATCCCACATCCGTTCATATTAGCAGCCCCATCAAAATATATCTTCCACACATTCTCTTCTTCCACTTCTTCTTTTTCTACTGTCAATACCTCGTTATCAGGGAATTCAGGCATGGTAGGTTGTCCACCCTCCAAAGGGTTTTCAGCTAGATGATCAGCAATTGCACTTCCTTTTATGGACTTTTGAGTAACATATTTGATATCAAATTCAGATAGCATCATTTGCCATTTTGACATTCTTAATGACATATGAGGACTATCAAATATGTATTTCAATGGATCCATTCGAGAAATCAACCAAGTAGTGTAGTATAACATGTACTGCCTCAACCTCTTAGAAGCCCATACTAATGCACAACAGGTCTTTTCAATCGCCAGATAGCGGGATTCACATTCATTAAACTTCTTGCTCAAATAATAAATGGTCTGTTCTTTCTTTCCGGATTCATCATATTGCCCCAATATTGCCCCGAGTTAAGTGGGCAACACTGTAAGATACAGTATTAAAGGACGGCCTGGAGTAGAAGGAATCAAAACTGGAGGTTTCATTAGATAGGTCTTTATTTTGCCAAAGGCTTCTTGGTACTCTTCATTCCATTCTCCAGGTTGATGTTTTCGCAGCAACTTGAATATAGGCTCACAAGTATTGGTCAAATTGGTAATGAACCTAGCAATATAGTTGAGTCTCCCAAGAAAACTTCTCACTTCTTTTTCAGTTCGGGGAGCTGGCATCTCCTGTATTGCCTTCACCTTGTCTGGATCCACCTTTATCCCTTCTCTACTAACAATGAATCCAAGCAATTTTCCTGTAGATGCTCCAAAAATGCATTTATTCGGGTTCAGTCGTAACTTGTATTTTCTGAGTCTTTCGAATAGCTTTTGCAAAACTGCCACGTGACTTTCTCCTTCTTTAGACTTAGCAATCATGTCATCAACATACACCTCAATCTCCTTGTGCATCATGTCATGGAACAATGCAACCATAGCTCGTTGATAAATGGCACCAGCATTCTTCAACTCGAACGGCATGACTGTGTAGCAAAATGTTCCCCACGGAGTTATGAATGTGGTTTTCCCTTTGTCGTGAATATCCATAGGAATCTGATTATACTCGGAGTATCTATCCATAAATGAGAATCGGTGATTTCCAGCTGTATTATCAACAAGGAAATCAATGTGAGGGAGAGGAAAATTGTCTTTCGGGCTAGCCTTATTCAAATCTCGATAGTCTACACACATCCTGACCTTCCCATCCTTTTTAGGCACAGGTACAATGTTGGCCATCCAATCGGTGTGTCTTGATACCTCCAAAAATCCAGCTTCTAACTGTTTAGTCACCTCCTCTTTTATTTTTAAAGACATGTCAGGTCGCATTCTTCTCAACTTCTGTTTTTTCGGCTCAGCTTCTGGATACAAAGGGATTTTGTGTGAAGCGATTTCTGGGTCTAATCCTGGCATATCCCGGTAGGACCATGCAAAGACATCCAAGTATTCTTCAAACAATGCGATCATTTCTGTTCGTTCAGGGTTTTCCACTATTTTCAGTTCCTTCTTCTCTTCTTCAGTGCCCATGTTAATCACCTCAACCACCTCATTGTCTAAGTCAAATCCCTTTTCTATATGTTCCAACAGTTTTGAAAATTGCCCAATAGCTTCTCCATATCTTTGGATTCATAATTATCGCAATCAAGTGCAGCGAGAGAATCAATTGATAAGCATCCCAAGTCCCTTTCACGTGGCAAAATGTTCATAGTATTTAGGTCCCTGGAAAGCATTTGTGGGGGTTGGAATACCAAGACAAATAGTGGATAAAACTCAAATAATTCGGGAAAATGCCAATTAATGGTTTGAGAAAATGGTAATAAAAATAAAAAGGAAACAAAAGAATAGAGGTTGAAACAAAGAGAATGGAAGACACGAGGAAATGTAAAAATTACTGGATAATCATGCAAATTCATTCAAATGATGTCTCGAAATAGCATACATGAAAGCAAAAACAATTAATATAATCCCAAATAATTACTTTGAAGCAATAACATCAATCAATGGTTCGGCTGTCCAATTCATCAGCATCTTCTCACGATTGGCAGCACAAGCATCGTTGCATTCTTCAGACTTCTCGACATCCACCATATTGATAATTGGACAATAGCTAGAGGCACGGCCTTCTTCAGCCATAATCACGGCCGGGTAAGGAAATGTCTCTTTCAGATGAGGGATCTGGTTCATCTTTTCTTTTGGTTTCTTTTCCTCAAAAGCCATGATCTTGATTTCCTCCTCCAATGACATCTCATATCCTAAACTGAATCGATTAGGCTTCCCTGAGATAGGCAGAGGTGTTTTGATACCCTGCAACCATAGTCCCAGTCCTTTGCCATGCTGATAACCATTTTTGTTCATGATATGAGCTACCACTTGATTGACTTCTTGCCTTGGGAACTCATTTTGAACTTGTTCCAACCCTACTACCTCCAGATTGTGCCATAAGCTGCTTTCCACTAACTCAATATTTTCAACATAAGGTAGTGTAACTGGTTTAGATACAAGGATCTCATTCTCCCTGTGGATTGTAATGACTGAGCCATTCTCAATGTACTTAACCTTTTGATGCAAGGTTAAAGGAACAGCACCAACATTGTGAATCCATGGTCTTCCCAACAGCATATTGTAATCAGACTCAATCTCCATTACTTGGAATAACACCTCAAATTGGCTTGGGCCAATTTCCAATGGCAGCACCAACTCACCAAGAATGCTTTTCTTTGCTCCATCAAATGCTTTCACAATTATCATTTGCGGTGAAACATCGTTCTTGCTTATTGACAAGTACCTTAAGGTCGACACTGGCAAGACATTTAATCCTGACCCTCCATCAATAAGGACTCTGGGCACTATGTGGCCTTTACATTTGAGGGTTATATACAGTGCTTGTGGGTTAGTCCGCGACACAACTTCTTCATTTGAAAAGGTGATCATATTGACACGCTTCACTGGATCCACCATATTCACCATGTTCTCCAACGAAGTGTCAGGCTTGACGAAGGCTTCCTTCAACACTTTTAGCACTGCTTTTTGGTGGGGTTCGGACGACAGTATTAATGACAAAAGGGATATTCTGGTAGGAGTCTTTTTCAATTGTTCCAAAATATCATATTCGCTTTGTTTCATGATTTTAAGGAACTCTTCTTCTTCCTCTTCTTCTTTTTTCTTCTCTCCAACATCCCCCTCATCCACGAATTTTCCTTTTTCCAGTTCCTTGGGCCCATAAACCCTTCCACTCCTTGTTATTCCCTTTACCTCGGCCACCACTTTACTTGTTTGGGCTTTTGAGGTTTCCCCTATATCCTTACTTGTTTCCACTTTGGTTTCGTAGTTCCAAGGCACCGCATGTGTATTCTCACAGCCAAAAAGCGTTGGCTTTTTCATAGTCAGCACTACTTTTTCCGGTTTCGGAGCTAGATCAAGTGGCGGTACTCGAAGCACAAAATGTTCTATCACATTTATTTCCTCAGGAAAAATTGGCCTCTTTTTCGCCTGAATTACGCCCAAGTTGAGCAATCCCTGTACACGAGCCTTGAAATCTCAGCAATTTTCTATATCATGGCCGAGACCTCCACAATGGTATAAACAGCTTGATTCCATGTTATACTTCTCATCTTCCTTCATTATGGATGCAGATGCTGTGATGTTGTATCCAGCCTCCTTCAAGCCGTTGAACACTTTTTCCATAGTTGTTTGAAGACACGAAACCTTCTTAATCGAAGGTTCATCTATCTCCAGAACATTTACCCTACTTCCTCCTTCATGTTTTGGGATCGGGTTATTAACAATGTCTGGTTTCGATCTTTCTGCATGTCTAGTCTCCCACAAGCAATTAATCTTCTCACTGCCATTTTGAATCCTTCACAATCTTCAATAGAATGTCCCGCAATATCCATATGATATTTGCAAGTAAGGTTTGGGTTATACCATGCTGGATATGGTGGTTCTAATGGGTGCACTGGATATGCAGAGATTAGGTGGGCATCAACTAGTTTTTGAAAGAGGTCAGCATTTGAAATGGATAACTTTGGAAAGCGTGGAAGGTTAGGAAATCGATTGCGGTTCTGGTTTTGAAAATTTGGTCAGGGTGCTGGGGTATATGTTGGGCGAGTCGGTTGATATGGCCTTATATGGATGTTGTTAACTTGAGGCTGGGAATATGGAACAGTGTTTGGGGTTGGTGTGGCTTGGTAAAATGAGTAAGGAGGGAATGATGACATTTGGGGTCGTGGACGTGTTAGTGTATACCTTGGGACGAAGGATTGCTGACCATGCACATAATTCACATCTGTCTCCTTCTTTCTGGGCAGGAAGCTTTTTCTTGTGTCTTCATTGCTCATGGGAAGCTTGCTGGCCTTTGCTAAGCTCTCAATTCTTTCTCCAGCAGTTATTAATTCAGAGAAATCCTTGTATGATGCTCTTGCCATTGCCCCAATGTAAAGGGATCCTAAGGTCCCCAAGAAGTAAGAGCACATTTCAGTAGGGATAAGTGGTGGTTGAACTTGGGCAGCCAGGGCTCTCTATCTTTGAGCATATTGCTTGAACGATTCATCTTTCTTCTTTTGCATGGAGCTTAATTGCTCCCGGGTAGGTGCCACATCAAGATTGAACTTGTATTGGCTCATGAACAGGTCCGCCAATTCTCTCCAGCTAGAAATCTTTGAATGGTCTAATTGAATGTACTATTCCAGAGCAGATCCAGTCAGACTTTCATGGAAAAAGCTAATGAGAAACTTCTCATCCTTTGACCATATCGCCATTTTAGTGTAATAACTCTTCAAGTGAAAAAGAGGATTACTCGTCCCATCGTATTTTGAGAAATCAGGGACCTTGAAGTCTTTAGGGACTATCAGGTCCATAGGCAGGCATAGTTGCTCAATCTCTACACTGCCATAGGAGCTAGGACCTTGGATGGCTTTAATTTGTTCTTGTATCTTCTTCATCCATTCTTCCTTGAATTTCCCCTTTTCTACTTCTGCACTACTATTCTCTGAGGAAAATGACTATTTCTGAACGACAACACGAGGCTGCTCCCAAACAGGGGTAGCATGCCCATGCCCATCAGTATGCACATTTTCTAAGGAACGATAGCCCTCCCCAACTGGTAGCATCAATGGTATCGTAGGTGGTGGTTGTCCATGGAGGTTATTCGGGATTTCTCCCATGTCATTCATCCCTAAGGTGACTTTTAGAGTTGTACTTGATACTACAGGCATACCTAACATTGTGGCATTTGGTTGCACACTTGCTGGATGAGCTCCTAATAGGTTAAGCGACTCTTGTATAGCCCGTATCATATCTTCCAGTCTTCCTTGGTTGTTTGACAGTTCATTCAATTTTCCTCTCACCGTATCAACCTCATTAGTCAAATCTCTTCCGGCTTCAGAAGTAGTTGCAGTTGGAATAGCACTTCCTATGTTACCATTTCCTCCGACCATTTTAGTCCGAGCTCTGGTATTGTGAATACGAGTTTGATCGGTATCCGTTTTCCTTGGGCGCCCAATGGTTGCAAAATTTTACCTCTATGACAGCAAAACCAAAATATTAGTTTTTTTTTTTATGGAAAACTAACAGATAAGAGAACAATAGTCATCAAGAGTTCTTTGTGCAAATGAGAATGCCCCGTATCTGTTCTTATGGATATATCATCCTATAAGTCAAGGTACGGTTAATAGCAAAATCTCTAGGGAGAATCCACTCCTCTATAGATGCTATATAATGAGCACTAGCAATGCAGTTCTTCGTGACTGAGCTTCTCATTTTCTTGCATAAGGATGAACAATCTCAAGGCAAAAAATGATTGATCACTTTCTGAGGGAACATTTGATCCTCTATAGAGAGTATCGAGCATACCAAGAGTAATTTACAATTGACACACAAACATTGAAAATTTTATTCATTTCCAGGCAAAGTTCTGAGTACAAATCATTTCAGAATACATCACACATTTGCTGACAAAGAAACAATTACATCAAAGGGGGCTTGGGTAACTACATCAACAGCTTCATCTTTTTCTTCTTAAGATTTTTAGTGATACTCTCACATGAATCTATGAACTCCACCACTTCTTGAGGTAATTTGACTGGGGGTATCTTATTGATTTGCTCACTCGCCTTCTTAAATCGATAAACAAAATTTGGAATGTAATGACTCAGCTCGTCAGTTAGCTTTCGATATTCTTCTTTCCACTCGAGGGCCTTTTCTCTCTATGATTTCCCAAATTCAGTCGCATCAACAAACAAGTCATGATACTGGTTTGCTGAGGTCCATCCACGAACGGCATCCTGTTTTATCTGTGCTAGCATTGTTGACAAGTTTTCTACTTCCCCTTCCAGTTCTTTTCTCTTGTCCTTTTCTTTGTTGACCTCTATTTTCAAGTTCAAAATGCTTTTGTCCCTGTTATTGACCTCTTGTTCTACCCTTTTCACCATGCGACTCCTTTTATTGATCTCTTCCTTTAACTTATTCCTTTCTTTCTCAAACACATGGAGTTTTTCTTTTAACTCTTGGATCTCAGCTAAATGAGTAATTGGGATCTTTTCTTTGCCTTTCTTGGACTTTGAAACTTCTGTCATGACAATACATTCTTCTTTTAAGACTTCGATTTCCTTAGCTATTTTCTCGCATCGGTTTTGAAGGGTGACATTTTTCAGATCCGCCGCCTCTTTTTTCTCTTCCAAGAATCACATTTGTGCCTTCATTATCTCTACCTGGGATGTTGATGGAGGTGTCTCAGTGGTTTTTATAGGAGCCGAGTTGCTTGGAATATTTTTTAGTTTCCCGATTCTTTCTT
This sequence comes from Dalbergia cochinchinensis, assembly GCA_031216125.1. Taxonomy (NCBI): domain Eukaryota; kingdom Viridiplantae; phylum Streptophyta; class Magnoliopsida; order Fabales; family Fabaceae; genus Dalbergia; species Dalbergia cochinchinensis. The sequence goes on from CM062371.1 coordinate 32,794,606, forward strand.
TCCTCCACTCTCTGTATTCTTGAGAAGAGGGTCAGTCGTTGTTGACCAAGTTCTTTTCTTCCTAGGGTTTTAACATCATTCCATGCCGTCTTGATCCTCTTTTCTTGCTCCATAGTGCTTTTATCCTTCTGATACAAGAAGCTAAACCCTTCAAGTTGCTTTTCTTGTGGTTTTGTTTGAGTCCAATGAAGTTGTCTGAGCACCAATGCAGGCGTGTAGGAGACATATCCCCTTGGACCCATTAAAGGAACATTGTGAAAATCACCACAGCTATATATAACATTTTCTCCATGGTACCAAGGACAAACCCACTTGAAGGAATTTGACTGGATCTCTGAGAATTCCTTTTTCCATGCTGGTGCCTCTTGGTGACTTATCTGTATATGGTGGAAGCTTCCAAATGGATCAGGAAAGAGACCCATGCGATTATTAGCATATACATAGGTCATAAACCAAACATATAACATCGGCAAACAGCACCGTAACCTGCCACCATTTTTCTTAAGACAGACCCCCAAGGAAAGGAAGGTATCCGCCAATATGGCTGGAACCGGATTCATGCCTTGTGTCTCGAATTTGAAAAACACATCTATGGCGGCCTGGTCAACAATGTCTGGTGTGAATGGGAATAGGACCAATCCGTAAACAGTTAGTGCCAATGTTCGATTGAAGAAGTCCCAATTTCCTTGTTGGGCCAACATCTGTAGATGGGCTTCAAGAAAACCCCTCTTGATTCCCTGAGTGGATCCTCTTACTTCCATTTCCATCTGATTTGCTTCAACCCCAATTATTTTGGCAATCTTTTTCTTACTGACATAATGCCTCTGATAGAGATACACACCAAATCTTTCTCGAACTGGTAGCCTTATCATAACCATGTACTCCTCTATAGTTGGTGTCGTATCAAAATCAGGTAGTTCAAAACAGCAAAGAGAAGAATTCCAAAACTGTGAGAGAGCGCTCAATGCTGGTGCTTCTACTGGGATAAGCAGCAAATCCAATATACGCCCATATGTATCCTTGAAGGATGACCGGACTTCACGAGGCATCAATTGAATCATTTTCTTTACTTGCTCTAGCTCATTATTAGTCACTGTAACTCTGATGTTCCTTTTCCAATCATGTGCATTGCTAGTGTTCATTTGTAATGCTTCCATTTGCTCTGAACTGATAATGACTATTGCTTTATCAAAGTCCAACTGTGGGAAAGAAAAGATAAATGAGTAAAATTAAAAAGATGAAAAGAAGACAACAAATAAAAATGCATGCTCCTATTGAGAATATGAGATGTTTCCCTAAGAAAATGATGATGCATTAACCTAGATAGAGCAAATTATGAATAAAGATAAGAAATGATACCAATAAATACATGTGATAATTAATAGAATGCTTGCCTATGTTATGTACGCCTAAACACATAAAAAAAACAAAACATGACCACTTTATGAGATGATGAAATGACTAATCCTAAATGCAATGATAATGTTTTAATGCGAGTGTAACTAACTTAAAGTAAAACATAAAGAAGTACAAAGTATAAGGATGAAAGAAGCATGCTCCCTTTGTCCTAATAGGGTAAAATTCTAATGGATTGGGAGTTCTAAGGCCAAGACCTTACTTGCGGTAGTTGCTAGGTTCAACTATTCGTGCGCACATTCATGGTGGATCTAGACTTCTAATCATCATGGTTCCCAGATTACCCTTGTCTATAGGACGAGGATCTGACTTTCAAACCAACCACAAGTAAGGATGAACCTTCTCAATATGATTGATTCATAAAGCTAGTAACAATCTGAGTGGCGTCCCAACAACTATCAAGTGAGCACGAAGCCCCTCATGATAATGTCAAGAAACCACCTATCCTTTGGTTCGTATAGGCTCGGGTATAGAGCCCAAAAAGGTGTGTGAAATAAGTGATTGTGAAGTGTGTGCAGGGAGCATACAAACCTTCCAATCCTAACACTACATACACTCCTGCAAAACAAAACTACAAATAACAAATATATACAGAACAATAATGGTCATCTATCCTAAGGTTTTAACAAATAAAACCAACATTATAAACCTATGAAATATTAAATTCTATAAAGAAATAAAACATAAGGAAAAAAAGCTATACATAATAAGAAAAGGAAAACAAAAATCAAAAGGCTATACTTAATTTGCACAACTAACTAAAACAGGCTTGACTCTCTTGGAAGTCCCCAGTGGAGTCGCCATCTGTCGCAACCGAGATCGCGACGGGGACGGCGAAAAAGGAATTTTCATTTTTTGAAAATCAATGGAGTCGCCACCAAGTTTATTAAAATTGGGAAAAACATTGGAAAAACCCACTTGTTTTAAAGAATGATCTTTGAAATCAGTTTTGAGTTCGGGAGTCGGTTATGCATAGGGAAGGGTAGGAGTTTAACCCTGCGCACCCCTAATACACCCGTCCTTAGACGGTACCTTAGAGAATTGTGCAAATTAATTAATAACCCCTTAAAAAGGAAAACAAGAAAAGAAACAAAATATATTTACAAATATAAACAAAACAAATTAAGGAAAATTAATTTTGGTTTGACAGGGGTCGCCTGCTCCTACGTATCCCCTGGTGCAATGGGGAACTCAAAGTCACGTAGTTCTGTAAAAAAGGATTATGGGTTGATAAAAAAAACAAGAAAATCCGTTATTGCACAGAATCCAAGTTAGCACTAGGCCACTCAATGAATTCTCATGATTTAAATAACAATGAAGGTAACATCTACTACTCAATCATCGTTATTGATCATTACACGGATTAAAAAGACTTTTGTGAATGGATGATTCCTTCCGAAAATAGAATCCGTTCTCGCACAGGATTTAAGTTAGCATTTAGCTACTCAATAAACCCTTATGATTCAATAACAATAAAGATAACATTTGTAACTCAATTATCATCATTGATCATTGCGCGGATTAGAATAAATCTTGATGAAAATCCATTTGTGCACAGAATACAAGTTAGCACTAGGCTACTCAATGAATCCTTATGATTCAATAATAGTGAAGATAGCATTTGTTATTCAACCACCATTATTAAACATTGCACAAATGTAAAAGATTTTAAAAAAAGGTTATTAAATAAAAATTAAAAAAATTTGTTTTATTTCATGTTTCTTTTTAAACAAAACCATAATTTAACAGAAGTCGACCATGATAATTCACAAATATAGATACACAAATAATTTGGACCAAAAAGCATAAACATATAAAAGAATTAAAATAAGCAGAAAATTAATTCATAAACATAGTTACACACACAACGCATAATCATATAAAAAAAATAAATACACACTTAATTCAAGCAAAACCCAAAATATATATATATATATATATATATAATAAAAAAATCATAAATACAAGCACACAATTAATCCAAGCAAAACATATAAATATGTAAAATAAATAAAAAAATAATGATCACAAACACACAAACATGTAAAATAAATAAACTAGAAATACAAAATTATTACAATCACATAATTAATTTAATCAAAACATATAAACACAAAGTATTTAAAAAAAAGAGTAAAATAAACATAACTAAGCAATTAATTTAACCAAAACATATAAATTTAAAAATAAAAAAAAACTTGTTTTTTTGTTTTTGTTTTTAATTAATTTACTTAATTCCATTCAAACAAGCATATTAAAAAATCCTCTTTTTTTTATTTAAATACCCAAACATCTATTATAAACTCAAAGTGAACAAGACTTTTTGTTTAGACTTAAACTAAGTCAAACCCAAAAGTTAAAAAAGAAAAAAAAAAGACTCACTTCAATTATGAACTGACAAAATTAATTCATAGACAAAATTATTTATTTAAGTAAAAACACTAACAAATATAATAATTTAAAGACTAGAAGTAAATCAAGGGTCCTAACTACCATTTTTTTTTCTATTTTTAAGGTTTTAAACATAAAATTCGCTAAAATATTAGACAAAATATTACATCAATTCCTAAAATAATTTATTTAATTCCACTCAAAAGAACACCAACTCTTTTTTTAAAAATCAAAATAAATTAATTCCTAAATAGACAAATCTTAAAGCCAAAAAATTAAACAAACAAATAAGCTAGAGTTTAAACACATAATTTGGAAATTTATTCTAAAAAAAACTAACCCAAATTAAAAAAAAACTTAGAAATCCCTTTTTATTTTATTAATTTAAATCTACCCCTAAATTAACTCTACCCACTCCCTACACACACTTACATGCTCACACACTCACACACACATGCACACACGCGGCACTCTTACACATCCTCACTGACTCACACGCACACCCACTCACTCTCACACATACACTCATTGCACTCTCCCATTCCCACTGATTCACGCACCCCACTATCTCTCTAACACACTCATCACCTAAACTAAACACACAAACACACACGCACAGTCTGAGAAAGAGAGAGAAAGCGTGAAGTGAAGAGGAGGTCCGCGGGCTTGAGGGGAGAAGGAGCATGCGGCAAGGAGAGAGAGCCGCGGATCCATCACCGCGCGGGGAAAGAGAACCAGCGCCGGCGAAGAGGGGTGGAGGTAGAGATGGTTCCGCGGTGATTCAGGCGAAGGGGAGGGAGCGCAAAACCACCGCGCGAGGGCGGCGTTGGCACGGCTAAGAGCAGATCCGGCGCCGGTGATGGAGGAGGGGCTGCGAGGGCTGCCGGCGAAGAGAGGCAAAGGCAGAGAGCGCGAAACCACCGCGAGAGGGTGGCGTTGGCGCGGCCAATAGCAGATCCGGCGCCGGTGATGGAGGAAGGGCTGCGTGGGCTGCCGGTCTGGGGAAAGAACACTGGCGGCGGCAGTACAGTGGCAAGCCGCGGTTTCCCTTTTTCATTGTTCTCTTTTTTGAAGATACCTCTTTGAGACTTGGTTTTTTTTTTTTGAATTTTCAGGTGGTCACTCTGATGATGATGATGGCGTGAAAATGGGAAGAAGGGAAAAGTGGAGGATGATGGTGACCGCGGATGCATGCAAAAAAGGGGAAGGGGTTGCGGTGTTTTAGTTGCATCGGCGATGAAGAATTGATAGACGATGATGGTGGACTGAGGCTCTGTGAGAGAAAGAGAGGTTAAAGGAGGAGGAGTGATGGAGAGGGAACGGTGGATGATGATGATGGATGAGGAATGATGGGAGGAGGAAGTCAGTGGTAGTGGTGAGAGGGCAAGGGTGAAGAAGAAGGAAGAAGAGATGAGGAGGCCGCGACAATGGAGGGAGAAGCTGCGGCCTCCCTGGCCCCTTTTTTCTTTTTTTTTTTTTATTTCTTGATCTTGGTTTGTACTGATATTAGCAAGAAAAATTACCTATGACACTGCTGCCCTTCTCTCTTTTCCTTCCTGATATCGCTGGATTTTCTGTTGAATGTTTGAATCTGTGTGATGGAAATTTTTTCGGGTTTTTGATGATGATATTGTTGATTTTGTTGCTACTGGTTTTGATACTGGCTTCTTTCACTATTGTTCTTATTGTGAGTTTTTTTGGGAAAAAAGTTATCTGATGATCAATCTATGACTGTGTGTTTGAAAAAAAAATCCTCCCTAGTATTTCTCTGATACCCCCCCCTTTTATTTTGTGAACCCGTGATGTATTGGTGTAGCTCCTCCCCTTCCACAATGATTAGCCATTCCCACTTTAACAACCGTGTTAATCTTTCCAGCTCATTCACCGAAAGAGCATCTGTAATTTGCAATGAGTGGAGGGAAAACACCATCATCCTGTCCTCCATTTGCCATTCTCCCCTTTTTATTTTATTTAATTTTTTCATTTTTATATTTTATTTTAATTAAAAACAAGACTGATGATAACAAGAATGGGCTGAAGAGGAAGAAAGGCAAAAGAAAAGAGAAAAAAGATTGAAATGGGCTGAACACAGTTTTTTGTATTTTTTTTTAATGGACAGATTCTAAAAGAAACAAAAGACCTGGGCTTGTAACGAATCGGGTTTGAGTTGGATAAAAAGAATTTTTATTGGTATCAGGCTGAAATAACAAATTGGACTCTCTTTTTTTGTTTAAATTTTGGGATAAATAAAAAACATTTTTCTTTTTTCACATTTTTCTTAAAAGAAAATGATGAAATAACTGTAACGAAGAATGCAAATTTTTTGGATTTTTGTTTAACAAGCCGGACAAAATCAGGTGTTCACACATACTATATACATTCATACCTAATTACATATATATTATAAACAACCCTACCCTGGTCCTTGTAGTGACCACCTAGTCCGGGTTAGGGCCTAATGAAAATATAAGCAACTGCAGACAGATAAAACTAACTCCCTCAGTTAGTAGCTCTTCAAAAGGTCAAACGTAAGAGCCTATGACGGTCATATAATATGAGGGAATCTAGGTCATGCTATGTCTATAAATAAGGTGGATACGAGACTCAGCAACCAGATACAATGACCTTAACTCTGGGTCATAGTGCCACTGCTGCTCAGGCATCTCGAGAAGGAGCACGATCGAGGCCATCTATATAAAATACATCATACAGCAGGGATAAGAATCAATGATTCCCAGTAGGAAAATGTACCAGTCTATTATTCAATGATATTCAACTTAATACAAGATAAGCAAAGTACTTCAGTTATTTATATAATGGTTTCATTAGTTAGAATTATTATTTCTTATGACTTAATTTTATTAGAAAATTTTGAACTTAATGGTAAAACTCATAAGACTCTTCTGATATACTTCTCTTTGGATCGTACTGTCAACGATGTAACGCCGTCACATTACAACCTGATATAGTTCACTAGATGGAGTACGTCTACTACATCTAATCTAGAATAGCCTCGCTATTCTCAGTACACCCCTTTCCTCACAACGATGTAATGCCGTCGTGATTACAACCTGATATAGTTCTAAAGGCGTAGCACGTCTACTACTACCCATGAATCCATGAGCTTACCACTAAGCAAATTGCATTGCACAAGATTTATTTTCTTAAGTTTCCTTTCTTTATGTGCGCTTTTATCATTTGTACAAAAATTCTCTTAAAATCTCTTGAATATGTATAATGCCTCTCTTTAGCTTTTATGAGATATCTCCCATAACATTTGGTATACTGTTGCGATGTTTTTCTGCAAAGTCTACTGGGTTTTTAACAGATTTTATACTATCAAATTTTTTTGTTACATCCCTTGGTTAGCAATAATTCTTATCAATTCTTTCAACCATTGAACCAAGTTTCCTGTGATGGATCTCAAATTATTTCTACTATAAATTATCATTCCTTGGACAACCATTTCTTCTAAAACTTGAAGATACAAGCCAAGTTCTGCTGCCACTTCTCAAGCTTCGATTAATATGTATCTCAAGATCACATAACCTAAGAACTAATGCTGTAAATATTTCAGCACATAAAATTCCAGCACATACCCACTTAGAGCACCTATTATATCATACAAACCAAAAGGTAATGCTGTAAATAATTCAATTAATAAAATTCCAGCACCTATTATATCCCATAACACAAGAATTAATGTTGTAAGGATTCAACACATACAATTCCAGCACACAAGATTTGATCATAGTCCAAGTACTTATAAATTCTGCAATAAAATTTGAGGTCCCAATATACATAATCTCATCACAACTCCATCTATTAGGAAATCTAAAATTTAGCTTCAGATTTTTCAGCAACATAACCACAAAATTCAAGCACTTATCTTGACAAAATAGTTAAACATCATGAAGTAAAAGACTAGAATAATTTTCCTACCTTCCTCAAAGCTTTTTCTCTAGTTTTTCCTCTCCAACCAAGCCTCAAACCCCCCTTTATTCAGCCTTGTTTTGTGCTAAGATTATCCTTTATAGATATGGTGGTTTTCATGGAGCTTCCAAAGAGAAAATTTTTGAAAATGGAGAAAGAAAGAAATGAAGAAGAACGGGTAACCCGTGAAGGAAGTGAATTTTCTTTGCCATTTTTCCTTTTTATAAAGTCAATAACTTGGGGACAAAGTAAGGGAATTGAACTTTCTAGATCAATTTGCCTTCTATCAGTATTGGAAATATCTATATTTATTTAATTATTCTAAGTAAAAATTTATTTAAGATATGATAATGTTCATTAATTGGGCTAATCTCTATGTTTCGGTATATCGGTTATTACCATTTCGGTGTACCGTTTCTTATTATCTCAATACCCAATTGACATAAAAAAAACTTTATCGGGTAAAATTATCATTTTAACCTCATTGTAACTTTTATTTTGTCCTAATATCATATAAGATCACATCCTATATTACTGATTAAAATATTATTATCCTAAATTTTTATTAATATTTAATTAATTTTCATTTTTTTTTTACAAAATCCTTATGTTATTCTGATCCTAACTGTGTCGACCAAAATTTTTAAAATCACTACTGATTACTTACAATTAATTATTTTATCAAAGAAAATATAGATAGACAAGTCGTTACACATTCATTTGTTCAGTTTTGAGTATAGCTTCTTTGTTCTATTGTGGGGGCGATATATCATTACTTGTGATAATAATATATTTAAATGTATTATTATAAATTTGAGTACATTGTGAGTTGTATTATCATTATTAGCTTATTATTTAATGCTATCGTCTTTAGTTTTGTAACGCCCGGGGATTGCGAAGTCGGGGAGTGATCACTGGTGCAAGAAGGCACGGACAAGGAACGGCTCTTGACAGACTTCGAAAGCGGAGGGGTACATGAATGAACCGATTACACACCCGAATGAGAGAGATCCTAAGACTGTATAGGTATGAGACTATACAGTTGAGGAGGGCTTATATGAATTGATTTGTACTACCTATACCAACAAGATGCATCTTCTTTTCGGTAGCCCAAAATGAAAGAACTCCACAACTAAGCATGCTTGACTTGGAGCAATTTTGGGATGGGTGACCTCCTGGGAAGTTTTCCCAAGAAGTGTGCGAGTGAGGACAAAGCATGCTGAAAAGACCCGTGTTGGTTTGTGGGGACAGTCGTTAATCCATAAAGCAGCAGGGGATGTTACATTATGGTATCAGAGCCTGCACCTCTCCCAGTACGGTGTGGTTCGGGGACGAACTAAGCGGAAGCTGGTGGGCATGTAACACCCGGGAATTGCGAAGTCGGGAAGTGATTGCCGGTGCAAGAAGGCATGGACAAGGAGCGGCTCCTGGCAGACTTCAAAAGCGGAGGGGTACATGAATGAACCGATTACACACCCGAATGAGAGGGATCCTAAGACTGTATAGGTATAGGACTATATAGTTGAGGAGGGCTTATATGAATTGATTTGTACTATCTATACCAACAAGATGCATCTTCTTTTCGGTAGCCCAAACTGAAAGAACTCCACAGTTAAGCGTGCTTGACTTGGAGCAATTTTGGGATGGGTGACCTCCTGGGAAGTTTTCCCAGAAAGTGTGCAGTGAGGACAAAGCGTCTTTGAAAAAGACCCGTGTTGGTTTGTGGGGACAATCGTCAATCCATAAAGCAGCAGGGGATGTTACAAGTTTTGTATTATTTTTATACATCAATTTTACCTATAGGATGAATTGTATCTTACGAGAATCTCAATCAACTATGAAGTGCAATTTATTTCAATTCGTGTAATTACTTATTATCAGCCCTATTTCTTTATAATATTTATCTGATTTTATAATTATATTATATTTTTAAATGCTTAATTTTGTGTCTACCTATATCATTATATAAAGAGGATTCCAAAAAAAATTACTTTTTGGTGTCTCCTAATCAAAATAAAATTTTATTCCAAGTCCACTTAATATCTTATTTAAGTCCGCTTACTATTAGTTTTAGAAAAAGAAAAAATTAAGGCGGAACAGAGGTTAGTATCAAAACAAAGGAATCATGAGACAAGAGACAAAACAGATGTGTGTTTGGTGGTTACCTTCAGTTTCACGCTTAGTATCAAAACAGAGGAAGCATGGAAGGACCCACGTTCAAACCATCTCCTTCTCACGCCACATCCACACAGTCAAACATGAACCTCCCTGTTCAAAATCTAATTTTTTTTTCCATAAACCAAGACCGATCCAAACCAAAAGAGGAAGTGACCCATCATTCCAAAACAGATCTAAACCAAAATGGGATTGATTGCATCAGGTAAGGAAGAAAGGGAGCGATCTTTTTCTTCTTTTTTTTTAGGGGGGAATGCCCATATAATTCTCATTGTTTGACTTTTCTTTTCTTCTGGAAAATATATATTTGTCAGATGATTGATGTCTCTATGTTCTCTAAAACCAACCCCAACACACAATCTCCTTTTCCTGTTAACCCAACAGCAAAGCGCAACAAAAAAGAAACCAACACAAACAGAGAGATGAAACCAAAGTGATGAAAAAAAGAAACAGAAACAGACCGTGATGGACGAGAAGGATGAAGCGACGGCAGTTGCCTTCAGTTTCTTCACTGATGACGAGTTAAGGAGGAACAGCCACATGAAGATTACGGACCCTATTTTGCTTGATGGCTTGGAGAGGTCTGTTCCTGCTGGATTGTATGATCCTGCCTTGGAGAGTAGAATGTGGAGCTAACCACCATCAAATTTCATTTTCTTTACATTTTTTGGTAAGTAGAAATATTGATTTGATTATATGAAGCCATTAATGGAGTTTCTATTGTGGCCAAATTAAAATGTTGTCATCAAAAAATTCAGAAAACGGAAAAAGTTCAAAAGCCCCTATGTTATTTGAGTGATACAAATGAAGATAATATTACGAGCAATTTTTTCCATCCAAAGGAGTTAAAAAAAAAGAAACGATATCGTGCAGCGGAGGTTCTGTTTGATGAACCAAATAAATCCATTTTTACAAATATTTGAAGTTTCTAGGAGATTACTCTTTTCAGTTTGGACCTATCTTTTGGAATTCTTATTATATATGTTTTATAATTGATTATCTCATAAATTGTGGTATATCTTTTCATTGCTAACTCCTGTGTTTTGAATTCAGAAACGGGCCAATAGAGATGTTCTCAAGGTTGCCTTATATTTATTCTCACTTGAAGTGTGGAGGAGTATGTTGTTAAGTTGAGTGAGATTGGATTGACTGGAATAAAGTAGTAGAGATTTTCGGAAACCAACTTTGGCTATAATTGCTGAGAACAGATCCAAGCGGAGGTTGCGAAACGGGTTCGTGAATTGGCTTCGTGTGATTTTAATTTGACCCCTGCGCTTGCCTCATCATCATTTAACAGGGGTATATATTTCTTATAATAAGATGTTGTCATTAGTTTGGACTTTTGTGATACTCCAACAATAATTTTTATCTTCACTTTCACATTCAAATTTGTACAACATATCTGTTTATAGATTCAATATTAACATGATTAGATGGGCTGTAACAAATTTTTGAAAAAAGGTTCAAATTTTGCATATCCTAAAGGCTATCTTATCTACCTATTTTTGGGGATAACTGAAATATTTGTTTGGCATTCAAAATATGCTGCTCTCTCTCCTTATAAATTTAAGATTTAAGATTAAGATGATACAGATTGTGTTATACTGTTTCTTCATTCTCTTCTTTTTCTTTCAGGAAAAAACAATTACTACATTCTTTTTCCTTCTATTGATTGTTCAACTAATTTAAAGAAATTTGATTCTTCTTAACAATTCTTTCAATACCTATGGACGATCAACACAATACTATTGCTAACAATTTTGCCAACAATTTAAGGCAACATGTATGTATAAAATATTTATTCATTCTTACTAAATCTTTGTACATGTTTCATGCATTGTAAAGATTTTATAGTTTTACTTATTTTTTAAGTTATTAATCATGTTACTATTATTCTTTTCACATGTTATATCACATGTTATATTTACTATTTGTTTAATTATTTAGTTTTCTTGACATTAGTACCTGTATTCCAGCACACATAGCCATCAAAATATGCTCTGTAAAATAACTTTGGGGTTATGGAATGACTTCTACAAAACACTATTAATACCTGCAAAATTTAAAATGTGAGTTGTAACATATAAATATTTACCACTCTTTACATTGTGTTCATCTTCTTTAAAGAAATTTAAAGATATCTCTTACCTTTTCAAGGAGTATAGACTGATGGGTTAAGAATAGGCAATTTATAGAAAAATGGAGATTATAGATACTTGCAATCTGATAAGCATTATAGTGCCTATCAACCCCTTTTTTAGTTTTAAGGTATTTATATAAAATTTTTAAAATATATATAAAAATTATTTATTTTAACTATCCTGTTTCTTAAGTAATTTTTATTTGTTTACTTCTAAAAAAATAAAATAGAACAGTAAATGGGTTTGGAGGAAGAAAACAAAAGGAGAGATATGGATGTAGAATGGGAAGAAAATAGTAAGTGGGTGGTTACATTTAATTTTTTTTTCACAAAATAATTTATGTGTATTGGCCTAAAAAAAAATCCAATCTAATTTATAGACACCAAAAAAAATGCTACTAAAACAATCCTTTTTATCATATCTTTCATATTCAATGAATAGATAATAACTAAAATATATTTAATTATGTAAATATCAATCACTATTTTTCTAAAATATTATAAAAATATAGATGAAAAAAATTTATCTAGCCAACAGGGCCACCAAACACAGGCCTTGGTGTAGAGAGAAGGCCAATGAATTTAAACATGTATAAACCAATGTGCCCGTCAGTCATGGATCACATCCACATCAAAATATTGAACAATCACATACACTTATAGGCTTCACAGTGTTACCTACACTTACGCGTCTAACCTTCCATATCTCTTAGCAACTAAGGAACTCTGATTCTCTTTATAAAAAGAGGATACTCAATTTATTTATATTTTGAGCGCAATCTTCACTTTTCATTTCTATTCATTTTTTTAACAAAAAGACACTTTTTTCTTTTGAAAAAAAGGTACCATTAAACATGTGAAGTATATTTTTTAGAATGTATTCCTTTATAAATAATGGTTGGGATAATCTGGCCAATAACAAACCCATTATTCAGCGTTAATCATATATAATCATTGTGAATTTGTAGATAATACACTAGAGGTGGAAGTATTCATTGACGATAAATTATGGGTTGGTCTTATTATTATTATTGTACATTGTACAATATGTTTTAATTTTCACCCCAATAGTGTGGTAGTATTCAAATATCAAAGCTACAATGGAAATGTTTGTAATATATACTACAACGGAAGTATTCAAAATTCTGATTTTAATATTTTGGGTTTGGATATTTTATGGGATATTTTGGGAACTCACTTTTAGATATAATTGAAATATTTGTTTCACATTCATTTTTACAGTTTTCCTGTTTATGTATTTAATTAATAATTAATTAAATACATGAAAAGAAGGGTTGTAACTAATTTTTTACAAGGGTTGTAACTAATATTACACATTATTATTCATGATTATTAGATTATTATATATACAAAAATATAAAATTGCAACAAGTCACTATTTGTATATAAAAAAAGAGACACAATTACATGATGCTTACAAATAGTGTTTAACCTTATTATTATATGTGTATTAAAAAACACAAAAAAAAAGGTTAATGACAAGAGAGAAATGTGGAGACAAAATGCTAGGCAAAGAAGACAAAATATGAGCACTGAAAATAGGCATGAATACTTGGCAAGAAGGCGTGCAAATTATCAACTATGTAGACAAAATGAAATCATCAATTCTCATTTACAAAGTACAATGAGGCTAATAAGTGTAAGGCAATTGGCTCGTTCTTCACCAAACTAACAATTCAACACAGGTAAATAAGAAAATTTTTCCATAAAATATATTATGTATATTTGGCCAAAAAAAAAATTCACATCATTAATGTGCTAAATAATTTATGCATTTTTTAAAAAAAATGCAGGTTCTAATTTAGCCCCAACAAGATATCAAGGGACTCATGACAATGAAGCAAGACCCAGCAATAGTAGAGTTTGTGCCAATGATAATAGTTAGTGCACTATTTTTAAAATTGTAATACTATGACTATGTTAAATAATTTTTTTTTATGGCCATACATTTATTTTACAAATAAATGAATGCAGCTTTTAATTTTTCCTCAACAAGATCTCAAGGGACTTATCACAATGAAGCAAGACCTACCAACAAACGAGTTTATGTTGATGAGAATGGTACGTTCAGTACTTTAAGAATTCTAATACTATTGCTATGTTAAATGAGTCTTTTTATTTTAACACCCTACATTTATACATAAATCCACTATATTTTAAATTATATGGATGAAAAGTGGATTGCTACACACTTTTATATGTATTAAAATATTAAAATTAATTGATATTTTAAAAAATAAATGCAGCTTTTAATTTTTCCTCAACAATAATTCAAGCAACAAATGATAGTGAATTAGGACCTAGCAACAATTGAGTTTTTGCCAATGATAACAATAGTTAGTAAATTACCTATGTCTAAATTATTCTTTAACTGATTAAATATTTCTTTTAACTCCATACATTCATTATTATTATTCAATATATATTGAATATATTGATTTTTTTATTTCATAAATTGCGTTTCTCTTTTTCTTTATTTTTAAAATAATGTCCTTTTAAAATAATGCATACACTAAATAGATAAAAATCTTTATTGAATACATATAGGCAATGCACCTACTCTCCTTGATTCACGTATGAGACTTAGATTTCAAGCAACTCATAATAGTGTTACAAATTTTCGTGAGGTTGCAACAATGATCATTCCTCAATTGGCTAATCCAAGGATTTGTATTCACTACAATGCGCGATTGTTTTACCATGAATCATCCGATATTTGCTGTTCTGGAGGAAAAATCTTCATCCCACAAGCAAATCCTCCTCAAGAGTTGCTTGATATTTTTCTAGACCCATCAAGAGAAGGGAACCATTTTAGAAAACATATTAGATGTTACAACCACATATTTTCATTCACTTCGTGTGGTGTACATGTTGATGAAAGAATCTCCTCAACTGGTCATGGTATATATACTTTCCGAGGACAAGGAGCAATATATCATAGTATAGGTGGATTCTTTCCAGATGAGGGTTCCAGACCACGCTTCTTGTAGTTATACATATATGATACTGAACATGAGCTACAAAATAGGATGATGGAAAATCCCGAGCTACATGAAACTTTTTTTAAAATTACAACAGATTCTCCATTTCTATAATCTCTTTGTGCATGTATTACGCCAACTTGCACTACAACCAGATATTCTCAATTGTACTCTGCTTATTAAAGAGCGTCCTCCTAATCAACCACAATATCATCTTCCAACTGCTTCATAAGTTGTGGCAATTATTGTTGAAGATATGGAATCAATGGTACATGGAAGAGATATTAAGGTGCAAACCTGTGCTGGACAACTTAGGACAATTCGAGAAACTGAGGGATATTACGATCCATTACAATATCTTTTTCTATTTCCTGGAGGATCCTATGGGTGGGATCTTAATACTACAAATCACAATAGGAGAAACATAACATGTCAAGAATATTATAGCTATATGCTCCAGGTGTATATATATATATTTCACACTATTTCGTTATCAATAAGAGCTAACTATGGGGACGTTAAAATATTATCCCACTCATTGACAATTTGATTTATTATAGATTCGCCCTAATGATAATGATAAGTCTCTATTGTTACGAGCGGGCCGACTTCTACAACAATATGTTTTGGATAACTATGTCAAGATCGAATCAGGAAGGTTAAGGTGGATTCGAGATCATCAAAATAATATTCGTGCTGAAGTGTACCAAGGTTTGCAAGATGCCATGCACATAGGAGAAACTAATGCAGGTAAACACTTACAGTAGACTAGTACTTTGTATAATATGAGCTACAACACATAATTTTAGAGTTTTATTTTAAATGATGTGTTTTAATTTTATAGAAAATTTCGGACGTAGAACGATATTGCCACCATCATTTGTTGGTGGTCGTCGAGACATTACACAACATTATGAAGATGGAATGGCTATTGTCCTCAAATATGGCAAACCTAATATTTTCTTGACAATGACATGCAACCCTTCTTGGACTGAAATCGCATCTCAACTCATGTCTTTCCAAACCCCACAAGATCGTCCTGATTTACTAACAAGAATATTTCGAGCCAAATTTGAGCAATTGAAAGATGATGTTATCAATAAGGGGGTCTTGGGTATGGTAAAAAGTTATATCTATGTCACTGAGTTTCAAAAAAAAGGACTACCACATGTACACATGCTTCTCATCTTAGATGACCATGATAAGTTACGAGACCTAGAACAATATGACAGTGTTGTCAGGGCTGAGATACCGTCTAAGGAAAAAGAGCCATAGTTACATGCAGCAGTATTGAAGCATATGATACATGGACCATGCAGTACACTTAATCCAAGTTGTCAATGTATGAAGAATGAAACCTATAAGAAAAAATATACTAAAGTCTTCTTACAAGAGACCCCGCCATGGTGATGACTCATATCCATTATATAGAAGATGATTTTCCCAACCAACTGCTCTTAATGAAAATGTCACAGTTGATAATAGATGGGTTGTCCCTTACAACCCTTGGTTACTATTGAAGTATGATTGTCATGTGAATGTTGAAGTTTGTAGCAGCATTAAGAGCATTAAATATCTTTATAAGTATTGCTATAAAGGCCCAGATCGAGTATCAATGGAGGTTCATAGAGGTTCTTATATTGATGAGGTTCAACAATATGTTGATGCTAGATGGATTTGTGCTCCTGAGGCATGTTGGAGAATATTTAGATTTAATCTTTACTGAATGTATCCCTTTGTTGAAAGGTTACAAATCCATTTGCCTAATCGACATCAAGTGCAATTTTATGATCACCAGAGTATTCATGATATTCTAAATGATGAGTATTACTCAAGAACAATGCTTACTGAATTTTTCACGTTGAATCACAGAGATTCAAAAGCTAGACGTTATTTGTATAGAGAAATTCTAGAGCATTATACTTGGAATAATGGGCAAAAGGAATGGAGCAGGTGAAGTTCACAAAAGAAAGTTGTCGGAAGAATTTATACTGTGTCTCCTTCAGAAGGTGAGAAATTCTACTTACGTCTTCTACTATCCAATCTCAGAGGTCCAACCAGTTGGGAATACTTACTTACTACAAATGGTACATGTTTTTCCACATTTAAACAATCAGCTAAGCATTTGGGATTATTAGAGAGTGACAATAGTATTCATGAATGCTTGCTAGAAGTATCCAAAGTGCGAATGCCATGTCCTTTAAGGAGGTTGTTTGTAATCATATTAGTTTTTGTGAACCATCTGATGTGAGAAGCCTGTGGAATGAGTTCTATATGTATATGGTGGATGACTATCCATCAACAAGTACTACCACAACAGCTAGCATTACTAATATGCTATTGAGAGATTTGAATAACATTTTGATTCAACATGGAAAACAAATTACTGATTATGATTTGCCGGCCTTAACATTTGATATTGCCAAAGACAATTCATTGCCAAGAGTCATTCAAGAAGAGTTGTTGGTTAAAGTACCTAAGCAAGTTATTGAAGCTACTGACAAGTTAAATAATGACCAATTAAATGTTTTTAAAACAATTATGGACGTCATTGACCAAAATGAAAGTCAAGTTTTTTTGTGGATGGGCTAGGGGGAACCGGTAAGACTTTTCTTTATCGTGCACTTATTGCGAGTTTGAGAATTAAAGGACAAATTATCTTTAGCCACTGCCACATCTGGGATAGCTGCAACCTTATTACCTGGTGGTCAAACAGCACATTCTTGATTTAAGATACCTATGAATCCAGAGCCGTCTTCCATATGCTCCATAAGTAAGCAATCTGATCTTGTAAAGCAAATTAGACAAACAACAGCTATTATTTGGGATGAGGCACCAATGGTAAATAGATATGCTTTGGAGGCAGTGGATCGCACATTAAAGAACATTCTAGATTGTAATGCTCCATTTGGTGGAAAAGTTATGGTTATGGGAGGGGACTTTCGCCAAGTACTTCCTGTTGTTCGAAAAGGGAATAAGTCACAAATGATATCGGCATGCATTGTAAAATCTTATTTATGGGCTTACACAAAACTCTTACATTTGCGCCAAAATATGCGATCCTTACAAGATCGAGAATTTGCACAATATCTTATGCGCATTGGAGATGGTACTGAACCTACCTTAGACAATGACATGGTACAAGTACCCCCCCCAAATGGCAATACCATGGGATGGAGAAGGTGCAATACAAAATCTCATACATGAAACATTTCCAAGTCTAGAAACTCACAGTTAGGATGCAACTTAAATGGTTGAAAGAGCAATACTTACATGAAAAAATCAGGATGTTCAAAAAATAAATGACTTAATTATAAGTCGTTTCCCAGGAGAAGAATGAAACTTGGTATCATTTGATGAGGTTGAAGGTGATACAAATAATTTATATCAACAAGAATACCTAAAATCCATTTCTCTAGGTGGTTTGCCACTACATATCCTCAAAGTCATAAAAGGAACACCTCTGATATTGTTGCGAAGCATAGACCCAAAAGCTGGTTTATGTAATGGTACAAGGTTATTATGTCATGGAACTTTTTTGAACATGTTGGATGTAGAAATTTTAACAGGTCATTAGTCTAGACAAAGAGCTTTCTTGCCTAGGATAAAACACAAAACAGAAGAGAGTGCAGGACTACCCTTTGTGCTTATTAGAAAGCAATTCCCTGTTAAATTGAGCTTTGCACTAACAATTAATAAAGCTCAAGGATAAACCATTCCTAATGTTGGTATTTATCTACCAAAACATGTTTTTAGCCATGGACAATTGTATGTCACTCTATCTAGAGGTGTTTCTCAACGTAGCACAAAAATATTGATTAAAGAAGGGGAACTTGAAAGGGAAAATGGAGAATTCACTAGGAATGTTGTTTTTAAAGAAGTTTTTTATCTCAACCTGAGGTAATAATCATCTTACACCCTCACATATTCACATCTTATTTGTTTATTTTATTATTATTGTAATCAACTATTTTTTTTAATTTGTAAATCAATTTTAACTTGAAGATTGTGTCTATGTATATACAGACAAATCAAACTTTGAGGAACTCTTCCAGATATGTCAGGAGTTGAAAAGAAATAATTTAGACATGTACTTTGCCAAACAAGTAAGTACTAATTTGTTGTTTTAGATTTTTGGAAATGTTTTTATTTGAAAAATAACTTCTCCTGTTATTTGTGTAGGAGGGAGATTTTGAAAAGCTTTGGAATTGTTGGAAAGATGAGCAATCTCTTGCCTCAGTCAATGCAATTGACAACAAGGTTGAATTATGAAATCATTAAACCATAATATAATTAAAATCTCATTTTTTGTTTATTCATTACTTTATTTTGGTCTACTTCTTCAAATTTTGAATAGTAGGTTCATCGTCTACAAATTTACTCTTTTGATTGGGGAGCTACGATAGTAGCAGATAAAACTCAATTTTGGAAAATGATGAAAAAGGAATTATTGTCCCAAAAGACTGAGCGGTAGTGCAATTATGTGCCTTAAACGTGATTGTTTATATGAAAATGTTGTACAATTATTGTTGCTCAATTTAATACTAACTTTTATTATTGTTCATCTTTATCTAGGAAATAGAGAGATGCAACTTTATCACATGGTTATTATGTTCATGATTCTAGGTCACTATTTTTTTAATACTAATTTGTCATCTCGAAATTTATTTGCAATAATTATACTAAAAATATGATAATATTAACCAAAATTCATTTATTTGAATAGAAGAGTTCATGCAAAACAGGATATTTGTATCCTACAGGTGAATAGTTTATTATGCACCTTCTACTATGTTAACATGTAAAGTCCACATTGTAACACCCTAATATTCGACCCAATACTACTAGTACGTACTCAGGCCAAATATTAGTCGTTACTAATTGACATGGTTCTTTAAAAAGTAACTTAAAGAAAATACGAGCCAATTTTTTTTTCTTAAAACATTACTTAAAATAAGAGCCGCGCGTATCCTATCGGGTCGGTATCATAAAGTGCAGAAACATAAACATAGAGGTGGCTCCAAAACGTAGCATCATCATAACTGAAATATTTCATCTTTATAATATGCTTACCCTAAGGGGCAGGGCTCTTCAAGTACATAATAACATGAATACAACAGAACAACAGAATACATGGAAAAGAACTGGAAAGAAGCATCCCTATCCATGTGCAACCTAAGATGGATAACCTTAACACAAAAGAGGTTTCATCCATACTGTGTTACGTGCGTGTACTAAGGACTACCCTCCAATCTATGCAGCGGGATCACGGGTATGGAGGGACGTAGCCAATCCACGGGCAGAGCTAGGCGGGTGCAGGCATGCCCTGTGACTGGATGTGTCGTTCCCGTCGGGGTCGTGGTCCGGGCACCGAAGCCCTCCGACGCTGAGTGACTGTCTCCTCGCTGCCCCTCGGTCGCGGAGACGGAGTGGGGGCAGAGTCCTCGTGGTCCATGGGGGATTCCTCTGAAGGGTCCTCCTTTGAGTCCGCGACAATGGCACGTCTTCGCGCACACGTCGGTGAACCGGCAGAGTGGGTCCGCAGGTTCCTCTCATGTCGCGGTCGCGCAATGTCAAAGATCGCGGGGTCACCATAGGGGGATGCTGGGGAGAAGTGATAACTGTACAAGGGGTGTGCGAATGGCCGTCCCACAAACATAAAGATGCGCACAGTACACCGGCCCTCAAAATGAAATGACCCATGCTCCAGGTCATGGTGGATCTCCCATCGTGGCGTGTCAATGTACAGCACGAACGTCGCCATCTCGCTCTGAAGACGTAATGGAAAGAAAGAGATAGAGGGAGTGAGATTTTTACTAAAGAAACTCAGTAGGGTTTTCCTCCTATCCTAGGTGTCATCATTTACGTCTCCAGGAATCTTGGTTTATTTATGAAAACTATGGACATCTATTGGTTCAATTATGAGTTTTCTAAAGTCTCAATTTCCGAGATCCGTTCCTTTTAACATATCACTTGTATCATAGACATAAATCACATAACTTGGATCATAGAACATAAATCATATACCTTAGATCATGGAACATGGTTTCCTATATCATGGGTCATAGCACATAAACTCATAACTTTATGATTCTCATATCATGGGGCATAGCACGCAAATTCATATAATTATAGTGCATAAAAACATGGCTCATGGAACGTGGTACATATCTTGGTTACTTGAGGTGACATTAGAACATCGTCATCATTATTTTCCTGGGGCCACCCTAACTGATCTCCTTGTGGAGAAAATTCTAGGTTATGAGCTCATACCTTACTAATCGTCACTAGTACATGGACTTATCCCTTTTGATAAGTTTAAAGATCCCGACCTAAGGTACGGGTCTAGGGGGCTAGAATCACCTTATCCCCACCCTTAATCCGGTGGTTCAAGGATCATCTTCTCATAGTCTATGTCACCTTAAGTCTTAGCATGTTAATGCAAGATGCCACATAATTCATGCATGTCAAACATAATTACATCATAGGCATCTTTGAAGTCTTTAAAGAACAATAACATGCAAACATAAAACTATCATCGAAGAATAATAGTTCACATGGTATCATCATACTTGGCTCATGGAGTAAAATCATCATAAGGAAAGCAAGAGCAATAAGCCTCTTAACTTGATCATGTTTGAAATCGAACATATAAGATCATGTATTCATGTTAGGCTAAAGCATAGACTCATATCATAACAATTCTCAGATTCAGGCAATGCAAGATCATAGCTTCAAGTTATCAAATCAGAAAAGCATTCTGTTTGTAAACTTGGGTTACGTGTCGATTACATAAGTCTTGTAATCGATTACACAATTGAGATTTCAAAACATGGAGGTCAGGGTTACGTGTCGATTACATGGGACTTGTAATCGATTATTTTGTTTAAAACACTTTGCTGGGCCCCTAGAACATCTGGGTAATCGATTACATGATTAGGTAATCGATTACTAGAATCCAGAATGTGTAATCGATTACACTATATAGTAATCGATTACTTTGGGGAAAAGTTCATATTTGAGCTCGTCCGAGCTCTCTGGTAATCGATTACATAGGCTGTGTAATCGATTACCAGCATCTTAAAAATCGAAATATGAGGTCTAAACATATCTGAGTCATTCCTTTGAAATACTTATGGTGGCTAGTTTCTCTTGGAACAATCTTGAACTTCAAAAACATCTTGTCAACCATTTTAACTTGTCAAAACCCTTACAAATCTAAGAACATACCCAACATATTTGTGAGTACAACATATGTTCTAGAAAGACTTAAAACATGAGCTATAGGCTCTTGTGACTAATAAACTCCTCTTTGAGCTATCTTCATCACATGGCCAAAATGTACATTCCAAGAATGTTTTCCATGGTTAACCTCTTCCCAAGATGAAATGGGCAAGTCTTTGAGCTCTAGTATCTTAGGTGATGACATAAAATAAACGTGCTATGCATTTCATTTTAGAGTCCTTTAGAAAGTAAAGTGATAGCTCAAAGTAAATATGAGGTGCATTGTAACACCCTAGTAATTAACCAGATACACCTAGGTTGAATCTGATTAATGACTAGACTTTACTCCTTGCTTTGGTTCTTTCTTCATAATTTGAAAATACTTAGTGAAATTACGAGCCTTTTTTTTTTTTTTTAAACACATAATTGAAAACGTGAGCCGAGTACAACGTGAACGAGTAAGCGGAGTATAATAAGACGTTTAAGAATATATCACATCATATCACTTAGGCTCCATCATATAACATCCATAAGCACATTATAGCATATATTTACATACAATAACCTCACTCAAAGGGTGGGTTATGTTCATACATCATTATCTTATGCAAACCCATAAAAGAAAATATACTTAAGGAAATTCATGCCCCTAAACTAGATAACTCCATAAGCCGGGAAGGTTATCCTAAAACTAGGGTGCATGATCACACATAAGTCTACTAAGAACCTTCTATGGCCACTTGTCACGAAAATGGGGAATAAATCCGATCCATCGATGAGCTCCTCGGGAGGGACACACGAGATGCACCAGTACAGGGTCGCATGGACGCCTTTCGCTAACCTCCTGAACAACTGTTTCCTCACTACCCTCTCTTACACGTGTGGGAGTAGGAGCGAGCTCTCAGAATATACATGAGTAGGAGTGTCCTCTGAAGGATCAGTTTGAGAATATCTCATCTCGGGGAACATACTGAAATCCATGGACTGCAGATGAAGCGGGATAAGAACGTAACATCCTTTCATCAAGTGGACGTGCATGTTCGAAAACCATTTCATCGCCATAGGGAGAAGTAGGAGAAAATCGATAACTAGGGACAGGATGTGCAAATGGACGACCTATGTAAATAAAAACACGAATCGCGACCTTCCTTCAAAATGATACGAGCGATGCAGGATCATAGTGGAATTCCCAAGTAGGGGTATCAACGAACAGACGAATGTCGCCATTTGAATCTGGAGACAATGACGGAAATAAAGAAAAGGGAGTGAGAATCTTGCTAAAGAATTCTCGATAAGGTACCTCCTTCTACAGTGTCATCATCAAAGTCCCGAAGAACCTCAGGCTTATTCTAAAATAGTGAGCATGCAAAGATTCATCTTAAGTTCGGACAAATACTTAACCGAGGTTCGTCAATTTTTAATCATCGTCCTTATAATGCATCTTATTCTTAACATGTCATATTTACAATGAACTTTTCCTTTATCATTACATCATATTCCTCATCATCATTATCAAAATAACATGCATAAAAGAACGTCATATAATATTAGCTACACATGGACACAGTGCACATATTTCATTTCTTTAGTGCCTTAGGTGACTTAAAATCTTATCATCATCATTATTTTCCTTGGGCCACCCTATACTCCACCCTTTTGGGAGTAATTTAGGTTATGAGCTCATACTTTACTAGTCGTCACTAGCATATACTTATCCCTTTTGATAAGCTAAAGTCCCGACTCTACCCTTTTGAGAGAACGGGTTAGGGGGCTAAAATCACCTTTTCACCACCTATAGTCTGATGGTTCCAAAGGATCATTTTCTTATAAGTTTAAGTCACCATTAAATCTTTGCATGTTATATCATAATACAATTCATAAACATCATAACATTTTCTCATTTATAGTCTTAAGCTAGAATAATATATATCAACTGTAATCATGCATATGGGAGATTCCCAGGAAAGAGAGGTGGGTCACAATGGACACGCTTAAATACCAAGTCTTTCCTTATCCAGAACCTTTCCAAATTACACTTTTACAATGATACACTTTCTTCTAGCAACAAAGGTGAATTTTACATAAGAACATTTCATGTATAAGCATTCTTATTATTTGCAACAGCAACTATAACATGCAAGTCAGGAAATCATTCAATGATATCAAGTACTTAATAAGCATCCAATCCTTACATAGAATTATCAATTATAGAACTAATTAGTTACTAAACCAATTATGAATCATTCTCTTAACAATAAACCATAATTATCACAACTTCAATCATATCAAATCATTATCACACATTGATACTAAACTCAGATCTAATCATGAACCTCATGCAATTACATAGAATCATATTTTAAGTGCATATAAAATACTAGTTCCCCGTAAAATCCTTGCAAAGCCTTAAAACTCATTTAGAAACTAGTTCTTTTGTCAAATTTGGGAGGATCTTCACAATTAAAAAGATAAAAGGAGTAAGTCTTGAGCTTTAGAGATTTAGGTGACATCTTAGAATTATAAACATGCTATGCAACCTTATTTTAATCTTATCTTTATAAGGTGATAGCTTGGAATTATAAACATGATATGCAATTCCATTTCTTTATCTTTAAGATTTAAGGTGATGACTTGAAAATTAAACATGATGCAAGAACTTGAAATATAAACATGATACAAGAAACTGGAGCGGCGGTAATCCGCACAGGACCAGAAGAGGAGAAGAGAATATTAAGAAACCTGAGCGGCGGTAGTCCGCAGACCGAGATAGAGGAGAAGAGAATATTAAGAAACCGGAGCGGCGGTAGTCCGCACAGGACCAGTAGAGGGAGAAGAGAATTATTATTACATCTTTTTAAGCTCCAATCTCAAGACTTTTTAAAGAATAAATTCTTTAACTCCAATAATCATATTTCTTTGCTTGTGATACATGGGCAAGTCTTTAAGCTCTAGGATCTTTAGGTGATGGCATAAAATAAACATGTCATGCGTTGATTCTTTTAGCCATTATAAAATATAGTGAGAGCTTAAATTAAATATGAAATGCAACCTCTTAATTATCTTGAAAGATTAAGTGATGACTTGAAACATAAACATGAAATACAAGCTTGGAATTTAAACATGAGAAATGCAAGTTCATTTATTCATTCTTGAAAATTTAGTGATGACATAGAAGGTAAACATGGTTATGCAAAGCATAAACTTAATCATGGATGCAAATTCATTTTGTTTCTTTACTAGAGCTCCTTCAAGACTTTAAAAGAATTATAAATTCAACCCAATACATATCTTAACAAGAAATAAAACATACATCTTTCAAGTTCTAAACTAAAAATCTTTGTTTTAGCATCATAAAGCATTATTCTTTAAGGTTTTGCATCAAGTGGAATTTTCAAGCTTTAGAGGCCTAACTTGTGATGGATTTACAACCCACCCTCAAGGTCCTCATCATCAAGCCATCATCTTAGTTCCACCTAGGCCATATGGTTGAATTGGTTAAAGAAAAATTGAAGAGGAAAACCAAAATGAAAAGCTAAGGCAAGTTCATAATTTCATCATTTTGAGCTAAAAACACAACTCCTCAAAGCATAGAAATAAATTTAGAAACTACTCCCTACCTAATCTGAGTTGAAGAAGAGGAAGAGAACTTGATTTCTTGAAGTGAAATGACACAAAATCTCTTTGAAAAATTGAAGAAAGAATTCAGCCAAAGAGGAGGAAGAAAGAAAGTTTTTGGTGCTCCTAAAAACTAGTTATGAACCAAGCATTCCAAGACCACTCAAGCAAGCCTATTTATAGAAGATTTTGAGGCTTCTAATTGGCCAAAATGAGGAGGTAGTTGTCAGAATTTTTCAGGAGTAATAATGGAGGAAAAATCATTTTAGACAAAGTTGTATGAAATTAAGGAATTATGTCTCTTATGGTGACATTTTGGCATTTTGTTTTAGTGCAACTTTTGGAAATAATTCAGCTGCATAATGGCATCAATAATTTCGTGCATTACAGCCCAAAGAAGTGAAATTTGTGTGTTCCATGCATTATTTAGGTGTAGGCAAGGTATTCATGTAATTTAGAGAATTTACGGTTAAGGGCTTAAGTGAATTAGTAAGCAATTTGGGTGTTTTTGAGCAATTTTGGGTTCTAATCAATCTAAATACATAATTTTGAATCTAGATTAATATTTAGAATTTAATAAGCTTTAATTTGAGCCTAATATTGCTTAGGTTTCAGATATGAATCGAAAATCCCGAATTAAAGCGCCAAAACTAGGGCAAAATCGTACTTTCACTTAAAAACTGCCACCCTGAGCTAACCAATGGTTAATCATGGCTTAAAAACACATTTTAAAACATTTTAGTGAGGTTCGCCTACCGGCACGCACATCGGAGTTAAAAACACCACAGGGGCATTTTGGTCCTTTTCGTGCGTTTAACTCAAAATTGAGATTCTTCTCGCTTCTATTAACACACATAACACAAACAATCCCTTATTATTCTCAAACATCCCCTTGAGAATATGTGGGGCCCACAATCCTCATTTTCTCGAGTAAAATAACTCAGTGGACATTTTGGTCATTTTATACGCACGTAAATCGGATTTTGACTCGCATGAATCGCTCCTAACCTCTCTTCTAATGTTATATTCCTTTATTGAGGATTGTTCGGCCTCAAATCTTATGTAATAATTACCTACTTGAATTGTAATTGAGTAATTTCTAATGACAGTAAAAATTACAGAAAATTGGGCGTTACATTACTCCTCCTTAAAAAGAATTTCGCCTTGAAATTCATACTGAGAACAACTGGCAAGTATTGTGCTTTCATGTTTGATTCCAGCCCCATGTAAGTTCTTCGGTTTCACTGTCCCCATGCTACTTTGACCAGGTGGCCAAATTGTTCCTAACCCGCTTAACTCCTCACGACGATTCTCGGGTAGTAAGTTAAATGTCAGTTTATCTCTTAATTGTACATGTTCGCCTCTAGTACATGACTCGAATTGATTGATACTTTCTTAATCGAGAGACATGGAAAACATCATGAAGGTTGGATAGACTTCGGGGTAGGGCTATACGGTAAGTTACAGTCCTACTTTGGTAAGTGATTTCAAACGGACCAAGAAACTGGGGCTCAATTTCTTTACTTTTATTGCTCTGGCCTATGCCTCACAAGTGGTGGGGTGATCCTTAGGAACACGTGGTCCCCTTCTTGAAAATCTAGCGGTTTTTAGCCGCTTGTCAAGATAGTTTTTCCACGACTTTGAGCGGTAAGAATCTTATCCCTAATCTTTTTGATTTGTTCCGTTGTTTCTCACAATATCAGGTCCAAGTAAACTTTGCTCTCCGGGTTCATACCAACATAAGGGAGATTGACATTTCAGCCCATAGGGCCTCATACGGTGCCATACCGATACTTGCATGATAATCATGTTGTTATATGCAAATTCAATCAGTGGTAGGTACTTATCCCAACTTCCCCTTTGATCTAAATCACATGCCCTTAACATATCCTCCAAGGTTTGGTTAGTTCTTTCAGATTGACCATCTGTTGGGGGTGATAGGTGGCTGTAGACACAAACTTTGAACCAAATGCCTTTGAAAGGTTTCCCAAAATCGCGACGAATCGCGGATCTCGATCCGAGATTATCGCCGATTTCCTATGTAACCTCACTATCTCCGAATATATAATTGTGCTAACCTATCCAAGGAATAAGTCACCTTAATAGGTAAAAAGTGGGCTGACTTTGTCAATCGATCCACGATTACCCATATGGTATCATGATTCATTTGGGTCCTTGGTAATCCAAATACAAAATCCATGGAGATACTATCCCACTTCCACCAGGGGGGATCGACAGAGGTTGCAGTATTCCAGAGGGTTTTTGGTGTTCAATCTTCACTCTTTGACACACAAGCACTTACTCACCCATGTGCACACATCTTTCTTCATTCCAGGCCACCGTAACATCTTCTTCAAATCTTGATACATCTTGGTGGCACCAGGATGAAGTGGTAAAATGGCTCTTATGGGCTTCCTCCAAAATATCCTTTCGAGGCTACCACTAGCAGTGTACACATATTCACCTTTAAACCTCCACAAATCGCCCATTCCTTGGGTAAAACCTATCAACTTTCCCGCCTTCATCGCCCTAAAGTCTCTTGAAACCGACATCGCCCCTTGAGCTTGAACAATCCTTTCTTTGAACTCACTTGTCACTCTAAGATGACAAGCTCTGATGCCCTTAGTGGTCAAAGTCATTCCCTAGGTTTAAGTCCCTAAATTGCTCAATCAATTCAACCTCCTTCACCATCAAACGGACACTTCTAAGGACTTCCTACTCAAAGCATCACCTACTACATTAGCTTTACCAGGATGGTAGTTCAATCCAAAATCATAATCTTTCAAGAACTCCATCCATCGCCTTTGCCTCATGTTTAGCTCTTTTTGATCAAAGAGATATTTCAAACTCTTGTGATCCGAAAACACCTCAAACTTAACTCCATATAAATGGTGTCTCCAAATCTTTAGAGCAAACACGACGGCAATGACTAACTCAAGGTCATGGGTAGGGTAGTTTGCCTCATGTGGCTTGAGTTGTCTTGATGCATAGGCCACCACTTGCCTATCCTGCATCAATACACAACCTAAACCCTTTTTGAAGCATCACAATACACCTCGAAAGGCACATTGGGGTGGGTAACACTAAACAGGGTCGAGGTTAGCTTGTGTTTTAACTCTTGAAAGCTCTTTTCACACTCGGTCCATGAAAAAGGGTGTTCTTCCTAGTCACTTGGTCAAAGGTAGGAAATGCAGGGAAAATCCCTTGATAAATCGACGGTAATAACTGGCCAAACCCAAAAAGCTCCTTACTTCGCCACTGTGGTTGGTCTTTCCCGATTTACTACCGCTTCTACCTTACTAGGATCTACAGCAATTCCTTTCTTAGATACTACATGCCCTAAAATTGCACCTTATCCAACCAAAACTCACACTTGGAAATCTTGGCATATAGTTTCTTTTCCTTCAAGATCTCTAGTACTATGGTTAGGTGGCATTCATGCTCTTCATGGTCTTAGAATATATGAGAATGTCATCTATAAAGACAACTACAAACTGATCTAAATAGGGTCGAAAGATCCTATTCATGTAATCCATAAAAATAGTGGAGCATTAGTTAACCCAAAGGACATTATCAAACTCAAAATGGCCGTGTCGAGTCACGAAGGCCGTTTAGGTATGTCTTCATCTCTCACTCTAATTTGATGGTAGCCTCGACCTCAAATCTATCTTAGAAAACACTACCGCACCTTTCAGCTTGGTCCATCAAATCATCGATCCTAGGCAGAGGATACTTTGTTTTTCACATTACTTTATTCAACCGCTATAATCTACACACATCCTCATACTCCCATCCTTTTTCTTTACAAACAACAGGGGCTCCCCAGTGATGCACTAGGCCTAACAAACTTTTTCTCCAATAAATCTTCCAATTGAGTTTCTTAACTCGGTCAATTCTAATGGGGACATCCTCAGATGTGGGGCTATGGATATAGGTCCCGCACCCTAAGCAACTCTATGGAAAATTCTATCTCTCTTGAAACTGATCTCATCTGAAATACTTCGGGATAATTTCTTACTATTGGTATCTCATCGATACTTTGCTCAAAGTCTACATCACTAGCGGCTAAGAAAATGTAACCTTTACTCTCACCCTTACCACACCCATTTCATGCCAGCGGTTATGTAAAGACTTATGGGTTTCTAGGTTCAATAGGAATAGGAAGAAAAAGTGATGGTTTTCTCATACAGCTTTAACAAAGACACGGTTGGCCTCAAGCCAATCCATGCCAAGAATCACATCTAAACCCTCGTGGGTAAGCAAATAAGATCTAAAACAAAGGATCTATTATCTATAATAAAACTACAATCTAAACAACATTTACAAGTCCTAACGGGTTTTCCAATCGGGTAGAAACAATAAGGTCAAAAAGGAAGCTCAGTCATAGGTAAATTAAGGCTTTAACACATGAATGGGAGATAAAAAGAATGAGAAGCGAGAATCATATAGTACAATTAAGTCTTTACCATGCATATTACCCTTACCTTCCACGAGATTTCGTGACTTCGTTGTTTCTTCGATGTAACAAAGAAATACCCTTCCCTGGTATTGTGGCTTGGGATTGGGGGTTACGGGTTCCTTTCAGTGCATTCTCGGGAGTAATGACCTGGTTTTCCACACCGATAGCACACGTTTGTTCGCCTCGACATGGCATGCTCCCACATGATTCTTGCCACACTGGGACATTCCATGGATGGCGCAGCCGCGTGGAGGTCTCCGGACCTCTTGTGGTGCTTTCCTTTATTGTTGTTATTGCTGTTGTTGTGATTATTCTTTGGGGTTATTGTTGTAGCTGGTTGTTATTATAGCCGATTGTTGTTGTTTGGCCTTCCTTGTTGAAAATTTCTTTGTGTCCCTCAGGGTCTTGATTGAGGGGAAAATGAGAGTCGATTCGCTCTTGAACTGCCGACCTTGAGGTGTGTCAACTTTTTGGTAATATTATCGACTTTGGGGTGTTTAGTTTTCTCGACCTTCTTCAATAATCCGACATTTGTTAACTAGGGTAGAGAAATCCCTAATCTCCAAATGTGCAAGCGCCACATTAAGTTCCGCCTTCAACCACGACTCAGATGTGCATTTCCAAAGACTCATCGATTTCCTTGGTACATTCTTGAGAACTTAATGAGTTCTTCAAATCGCAGGTAATCTTGGGCCACATTCATATTCCCCTGGACAAGTTGCATGAATTCAATGTCCTTGGCATTTCTAACCCGACTCTGGAAAGTACTTTTCGTAAAAATGGACCTTGAATAGTTCCCAATCAATGTCCACACTACGCCTCAGGAGTCTTCGAACACTGTCCACTTAAACCGGCATCACCTCAAGCATAAGGAGTAGCGAAGGTGACCTTTTGCTCCTCCGAGCATGGGACCACAAAGAAAGACCTTCTCAATATTCCTAATCCATTCATCCGCAATATTTGGATTGATCTCGTCCCTTGAAAATCGGTGGGTTTGCCTTATTTAAACTCCCCGAAAGCAGGCATGTTCAGAATCTCATGTCACGATTCATATTGGCTTGACGATCCTGATCCATTTGTTCCATCATCATTCTCATGGTCCTTGCTACGTCAGCGGAGTGCTTCATTTGCCTCGTTGTCGTGATTATTTTGTCGCTGGGCGCTCCTAGTCTGTTGTCGACGTGCCATTGGTCCCTATACACACAAAACTTGCAACACCGAGGTGATCAGCCCAATATTCCATGCAAAGTGAGCAAGTTACTATGGCACTTTCAACATATGAGAGTCATGTATTTCTACTCCCCAAGCTCATCCTAATGATAAACATCTACACATGACGTCACTAACGTATTATGCTTTAGAAGCATAGCTTAGTCCAATCCTCGTGCTCCATGAGAATCGAATCGCTTCGATACCAAAATGTAACACGGTAGTAATTAACCAGATACCTAGGTTGAATCTGATTAATGTCTAGACTTTACTGCTTGCTTTGCTTCTTTCTTCATATTTGAAAATACTTTAGTGAAATTACGAGCCTTTTTTTTTTTTTTTTAAACACATAATTGAAAACGTGAGCCAGTACAACGTGAGCAGTAAGCGGAGTATAATAAGACGTTTAAGAATATATCACATCATATCACTTAGGCTCCATCATATAACATCCATAAGCACATTATAGCATATATTTACATACAATAACCTCACTCAAAGGGTGGGTTATGTTCATACATCATTATCTTATGCAAACCCATAAAAGAAAATATACTTAAGGAAATTCATGCCCTAAACTAGATAACTCCATAAGCCGGGAAGGTTATCCTAAAACTAGGGTGCATGATCACACATAAGTCTACTAAGAACCTTCTATGGCCACTTGTCACGAAAATGGGGAATAAATCGATCCACTGATGAGCTCCCTCGGGGGGACACACGAGATGCACCAGTCTGGGTCGCATGGACGGCCTTTCTCGCTAACCTCTGGCTGAACAACTGCTTTCCTCTACTACCCTCTCTTACACGTGTGGGAGCAGAGCAGCTCGTAAATATACATGAGTAGGAGTGTCCTACGAAGGATCGGTTTGAATATCTCATCTCGGAACATACTGAAATCCATGGACAAACAGATGAAGCGGATAAGAACGTAACATCCTTTCATCAAGTGGACGCGTATGTTCGAAACCATTTCATCGCCATAGGAGAAGTAGGAGAAAATCGATAACTAGGGACAGATGTGCAAATGGACGACCTATGTAAATAAAAACACGAACTACGCACCTCCCTTCAAAATGATAATGAGCGATGCACCGATCATAGTGAATTCCCAAGTAGTGGGTATCAACGAACGTGAATGTCGCCATTTGAATCTGAGACAATGACGGAAATAAAGAAAAGGGAGTGAGAATCTTGCTAAAGAATTCTCAAAAGGTACCTCCTTCTGTAAAGTGTCATCATCAAAGTCCCTGTGAACCTCGGGATTATTCTAAAATAGTGAGCATGCAAAGATTCATTTTAAGTTCTGGACAAATACTTAACCGAGGTTCACAATTTTTTAATCATGCGCCTTATAATGCATCTTATTCTTAACATGTCATATTTACAATGAACTTTTCCTTTATCATTACATCATATTCTCATCATCATTATCAAAATAACATGCATAAAAGAACGTCATATAATATTAGCTACACATGGACACAGTGCACATATTTCATTTCTTTAGTGCCTTAGGTGACTTAAAATCTTATCATCATCATTATTTTCCTTGGGCCACCCTATACTCCACCCTTTTGGGAGTAATTTAGGTTATGAGCTCATACTTTACTAGTCGTCACTAGCATATACTTATCCCTTTTGATAAGCTAAAAAGTCCCACTTCTACCCTTTTGAGAGAACTGGGTTAGGGCTAAAATCACCTTTTTCACCCCCAATAGTCTGATGCTTCCAAAGGATCTTTTTCTTATAAGTTTAAGTCACCATTAAATCTTTGCATGTTATATCATAATACAATTCATAAACATCATAACATTTTCTCATTTATAGTCTTAAGCTAGAATAATATATATCAACTGTAATCATGCATATGGGAGATTCCCAGGAAAAAGAGGTGGGTCACAATGGACACGCTTAAATACCAAGTCTTTCCTTAGCCAGAACCTTTCCAAATTACACTTTTACAATGATACACTTTCTTCTAGCAACAAAGGTGAATTTTACATAAGAACATTTCATGTATAAGCATTCTTATTATTTGGAACAGCAACTATAACATGCAAGACAGGAAATGATTCAATGATATCAAGTACTTAATAAGCATCCAATCCTTACATAGAATTATCAATTATAGAACTAATTAGTTACTAAACCAATTATGAATCATTCTCTTAACAATAAACCATAATTATCACAACTTCAATCATATCAAATCATTATCACACATTGATACTAAACTCAGATCAGTGGCCGAATCATGAACCTCATGCAATTACATAGAATCATATTTTAAGTGCATATAAAATACTAGTTCCCCGTAAAATCCTTGCAAAGCCTTAAAACTCATTTAGAAACTAGTTTTTTTTGTCAAATTTGGGAGGATCTTCACAATTAAAAAGATAAAAGGAGTAAGTCTTGAGCTTTAGAGATTTAGGTGACATCTTAGAATTATAAACATGCTATGCAACCTTATTTTAATCTTATCTTTATAAGGTGATAGCTTGGAATTATAAACATGATATGCAATTCCATTTCTTTATCTTTAAGATTTAAGGTGATGACTTGAAAAATTAAACATGATGCAAGAACTTGAAATATAAACATGATACAAGAACTGGAGCGCGTAATCCGCACAGACCAAAGAGGAGCAAGAGAATATTAAGAAACCTGAGCGGTAGTCCGCACAGACCAAAGAGAGAAGAGAATATTAAGAAACCTGAGCGGTAGTCCGCACAGACCAGTAGAGGGAGAAGAGAATTATTATTACATCTTTTTAAGCTCCAATCTCAAGACTTTTTAAAGAATAAATTCTTTAACTCCAATAATCATATTTCTTTGCTTGTGATACATGGGCAAGTCTTTAAGCTCTAGGATCTTTAGGTGATGGCATAAAATAAACATGTCATGCGTTGATTCTTTTAGCCATTATAAAATATAGTGAGAGCTTAAATTAAATATGAAATGCAACCTCTTAATTATCTTGAAAGATTAAGTGATGACTTGAAACATAAACATGAAATACAAGCTTGGAATTTAAACATGAGAAATGCAAGTTCATTTATTCATTCTTGAAAATTTAGTGATGATATAGAAGGTAAACATGGTTATGCAAAGCATAAACTTAATCATGGATGCAAATTCATTTGTTTCTTTACTAGAGCTCCTTCAAGACTTTAAAAGAATTATAAATTCAACCCAATACATATCTTAACAAGAAATAAAACATACATCTTTCAAGTTCTAAACTAAAAATCTTTGTTTTAGCATCATAAAGCATTATTCTTTAAGGTTTTGCATCAAGTGGAATTTTCAAGCTTTAGAGGCCTAACTTGTGATGGATTTACAACCCACCCTCAAGGTCCTCATCATCAAGCCATCATCTTAGTTCCACCTAGGCCATATGGTTGAATTGGTTAAAGAAAAATTGAAGAGGAAAACCAAATGAAAAGCTAAGGCAAGTTCATAATTTCATCATTTTGAGCTAAAAACACAACTCCTCAAAGCATAGAAATAAATTTAGAAACTACTCCCTACCTAATCTGAGTTGAAGAAGAGGAAGAGAACTTGATTTCTTGAAGTGAAATGACACAAAATCTCTTTGAAAAATTGAAGAAAGAATTCAGCCAAAAAGAGGAGGAAGAAAGAAAGTTTTTGGTGCTCCTAAAAACTAGTTATGAACCAAGCATTCCAAGACCACTCAAGCAAGCCTATTTATAGAAGATTTTGAGGCTTCTAATTGCCGCCAATGAGGAGGTAGTTGTCAGAATTTTTCAGGAGTAATAATGGAGGAAAAATCATTTTAGACAAAGTTGTATGAAATTAAGGAATTATGTCTCTTATGGTGACATTTTGGCATTTTGTTTTAGTGCATTTTTTGGAAATAATTCAGCTGCATAATGGCATCAATAATTTCGTGCATTACAGCCCAAAGAAGTGAAATTTGTGTGTTCCATGCATTATTTAGGTGTAGGCAAGGTATTCATGTAATTTAGAGAATTTACTGTTAAGGAGCTTAAGTGAATTAGTAAGCAATTTGGGTGTTTTGAGCAATTTTGGGTTCTAATCAATCTAAATACATAATTTTGAATCTAGATTAATATTTAGAATTTAATAGCTTTAATTTGAGCCTAATATTGCTTAGGTTTCAGATATGAATCGAAAATCCCATTCGCAAAACCGCCAAAACTGGGCAAAATCGCATTTTCACTTAAAAGCGCCCACCACCCGAGCTAACTAATGGTTAATCATGGCTTAAAAACACATTTTAAAACATTTTAGTGAGGTTCGGCCCACTGGCACATCTGAGTTAAAACACCACCTTGAGGGGCATTTTTGGTCTTTTAGGCGTCAACTCAAAATTGAGATTCTTCTGCTCTATTAACACACATAACACAAACAATCCCTTATTATTCTCAAAACATCCCCTTGAGAATATGTGGGGCCCACAATCCTCATTTTCTGAGTAAAATAACCAGGACATTTTGGTCATTTTATACGACAGAATTGACGGATTTTTGCATTTCGCATGAACTGCTCCTAACCTCTCTTCTAATGTTATATTCTCTTTATTGAGGATTGTTCGCCTCAAATCTTATGTAATAATTACCTACGATAATTGCACTGCACTGAGTAATTTCTAATGACAGTAAAAATTACAGTAAAAATTGGGGCGTTACATGCATATCCATTTTCATTCTTTGAGTTTAGTGAGGACTTGAAATATAAAATGAGATGCAAAGCTTGGAATTTAAACGTGCATAATGCAAGTTCATTCTTTATCTTGGGATTTAGTGATGGCATAGAAAATAAACGTGCCATGCAAAGCATAAACATAAACGTGAATGCAAGTTACTTTTATATCTTGTCTAGAGCTCTTACAAGGCTTTTAAGAAGGAACATAGTCCCAACCCAAAACTCATCTTCACAAGAAAAGGAAAAACCATTGGTACTAAGGCATCAAAAGAAAACATAACTTCAAGAATCATGAAAGTGGTCGAATCTTAACAAAAGAAAGGAACTATTTCTAAATCTCTAGGGACCAAGATCTTGATGATCCAAGCATCAACATCCTAAGTCCTCCTCATTGAGTACATAGCTTCCTTCAAAACAAATATTTAAAACAAGGTTCATGATAAAGAAGAAAGCAAAACCAAAACCATGCTTGGTTTAGGGCCAAAGTTTCAAGCTTTAGAGTTTGTTAATGTGACAAGCATCAACATGAAGCTCTCATCATCAACCTTACATTTTTCCCATGTAAAAAGGCTCCATGGCCGAAAACATGAGAAGAAGAAGAAAGAAGATCCAAAATGTTCAAGAGAAACATAAACTCTTCTAACTAAACTTGTAAAGAATGAAACTTTCTTTAAGAAAAACTCAAGCTTTAGAGGTCTCATGAGAGATGGACTCATGGTCACATCTAGAGAACACTCATCATCAAGCTATCATATTCAAGGCCTTGAGGCCGAAAACTAAGGGGAGGAAAGGAAGAAACCAAAAAGAAAGCAACATAGAGGTTGAACCATTCATCAACTCCTAAACAAGATTCAAGCATAAGATCCAAAGACATATTTAGAAAGAGTTCCCTACCTTGTGTCTTGGAAAAGGAGGAGAGAACTTGAGCTTGAGGAACTCTTGGAAACTTGAGGGGAAAAGAAATGAGAAAGCTTGAGACTTTGAGAGAAAACTTGAGACTTTGAGAGAAAACTAGCACCTACTCTTGGCTCAAATCTTTGCAAGAGACCAAAGTGATCAAAGGCTCACCAAGGCAAGCTATTTATAGACAACTAAACCATGGATGTGTGGATGGGAAGGCTGGCCGAATTTGTGGTCACAAGGAGAAGGAAAATCTCTTTGAGTTGTCATTCCAAAGTATGGTCATGAGTGTAGCTAGGTGTAGCCTATGACATGTCTTGAAAATGTGACCTATTTTTTTAAAATCTTGAGTGAACAAAATCACTAAAATTAGGGCTGCAAAAAGGAGGAGGAAACCGTGTGGTTTCATGGCCCAAGAAGAAGAAAATATCTTCTTGACTTGTCAACTCAAAGCATGGTTTAGATGTAAAGGAAGCATAGTCTATGTATAGCCTTTAAAGAAAACTTTGAATGACTAGATAAAATATAGTTCTTTTTGAATCTTGAAAGACATAAATATTTAAATTTAGAAATGAATTGAAAACCTTGATTGACTATACACTTTATTCTTTAAATCTTTGAATGACATTTTTTCTTGAAAGATGGACATTGATTGAAAAGAGTACAAGACATGTGTCATAGGGTAGCTTGACAACCTAGACTAACCTTTATTGACTTCTAGAGAAAGGGTGGTGCCAATTGGGCAACCTTGGGGAGGAAGGATATATCCTCAAACCATGTTCTAGAAGTGTGCTTTGGTGTGACATAGATTAGGCTTAGGATTAATGGCCGTTAACCAGGTAATTTGAGTAAACTAATTAGTTAGATAAAGCTAAGATCCTCAAGGTTAGAAGTGGTCTTGTAGGTTTAATGGAGTCAAACTCCATTTGACTAGAGTAAAAAAAAAGGGTGACAAATTCCTCAATTTAGGGAGTGAATAATGAAAACACTATTCTAGGATGCTTTCTTTAAAGAAT
The DNA here is from genome assembly GCA_031216125.1 of Dalbergia cochinchinensis. Taxonomy (NCBI): domain Eukaryota; kingdom Viridiplantae; phylum Streptophyta; class Magnoliopsida; order Fabales; family Fabaceae; genus Dalbergia; species Dalbergia cochinchinensis. The sequence goes on from CM062371.1 coordinate 32,832,778, forward strand.
AAGACTAGAAATAGGTTTTGAGTTTCCTTGAGCAATTCTAGGTTCCAATCAATTTTAAATAATGATTTTGGCTCTAGATTAATTATGAAAATTAATTAACCTTTAATTAGAGCCTAATATTGCCTAGGTTTTGAGTTAGATAACTCATTAATCCCCACATGCACTAAGCACGGGCAAAATCGTAATTTTGCTCAAAAACTGCCCGGGACCACCGGGACTTAACCAAACCTTAAACAACATGGTTCATGCCTTAAAATCATAGTTTTAAACCTCGGGACAGGGTTCGGGTCAAAACAGATCTTTAAAACTGCCTGAAATCTGTCACAGGGGTATTTTGGTCACTTATGTGCAGAAATCTCAGAAATGAGGTTTTTCCGCTCTGTTAAACATTCACAATCATACAACCCCCTTCATATAACATATGAACCCTATGAGGATGGCCAAAGCCGGCTGTCCTCGTGTTTCGGGTGAAAATGACCTCAGGGGCATTTTGATCATTTTGAAAGTTTAGCGAAAATCGGGGCGTTACACACATATTTCCTTCATTGTTTGTAATTCATTTATTATTTCTAATATATAATTTATTTTGCAGTTTTTCAAAACACAGCAATTTATCGATGATGAGATGTATAAAGAGTTAGCTAGAATCCTTACAAGGTGAACAGTTTTAGATTTGTAAACTTTCATTAATTCCAGCTAAACTTGATTTACAATAAAATATACTAACCATATTTTATTTGCACATAATGCAGTAACATGAAGAACGCTTCAGATATTTGATCACTTTTTGGCCTCCCAATTAAATATGAGTACCATCAAGAGTACTTGGAATGACATTTGAAGGGGACATATTACATAACTTTGAAAATACATTATTTAAGTGTGTGAATTTAATACTAATTTCTTTTACTCCTTTTTGTTTCATATTTAGACATGTTATGTTATATTTAAATAGTTATTTTCCTTTTCATAAAGTTGTCATACGTAACATTTAGTCTTTTATTATAATAAAAAAATACCCAAAAATTAAAAGGCGACTCAATAGTTGCCCCCATAATTCTCTTTTCATATTCACGAACCAACATTAATAATTAGGCTGACTTGACAGCTACCTTATAAAGTGCATGGGTACCGATTTTTTTATTAGTTATCCAAAAAATACCCTTATAACTAATTACAATCATTCCTAAAAAATAAAAAAATGTGACACAGCAGTGCCTGTCGAGTCGCTAGTTTCCATAATTAATCTAGAGTCAAAATAAGTTATTAAAATTAATTAGAACCTAAGATTGTTTAGATTGAACTCAAACCCTTTTTTAACTCAAGTTCCCAAGACATAGAATCTTGAATAGTGTTTTCTCTATTCACTCTCCATACTTCAAGAAGCCTAGGATGTGATTGAGAACCTTGATTGAGTAGGATTTTGACCCCACTAATGGGCAAGAATGCTCACTAATTATGCCTTAAATAACCTTGATTACCTATCCTTTCACGTACACACTTACTTACAAATTCCAAATCCTAAGCCTAATCAAAGCTACACCTAAACACACCTCTAAACCATAATTAAATAAAAGATTTCCCTCCCTTTGGATTCCCAAAGGTGGCACCACCTCATCCCCCACAATGCAACACTATGCCTAAACTCATGCCTATACCATGCCCTACACCTTACCTTGAAATGACATAACCAAGAGATATTTTCTCCCTCCTACCTCCCCTAAAAATGGTGCCACTTCTTGTAACACCCTAAAAATTATTGAAAAATTAATTTGGGCTTTACTAGCCGTAATTTCAAAAATCTGACAGTTTTGGAAATGATGAGGACGATCCAACGGATTTCTACAAAAAATAAATAAATAAATAAAAAATTAATGAATAGTAACCTTGTGGGCCCCACGGGCTCGTCGGGAGAGCCGAAACCCTAGAATTGGGACCCGGAGGTGCCCTGTAACATCCCCTGCTGCTTTATGGATTGACGACTGTCCCCACAAACCAACACGGGTCTTTTCAGCATGCTTTGTCCTCATTCGCACACTTCCTGGGAAAACTTCCCAGGAGGTCACTCATCCCAAAATTGCTCCAAGTCAAGCACGCTTAACTGTGGAGTTCTTTCAGTTTGGGCTACCGAAAAGAAGATGCATCTTGTTGGTATAGGTAGTACAAATCAATTCATATAAGCCCTCCTTAACTGTATAGTCCCATACCTATACAATGTCAAGATCCCTCTCATTCGGGTGTGTAATCGGTTCATTCATGTACCCCTCCGCTTTCGAAGTTTGCCAAGAGCCGCTCCTTGTCTGTGCCTCCTTGCACCGGCGATCACTCCCCAACTTCGCAATCCTTGGGCGTTACACGCCCACCAGCTTCCGCTTGGCTCGTCCCTGAACCACACTGTACTGAGAGAGGTGCAAGCTCTGATACCATAATGTAACATCCTAATTTTTAACCCAATACTCTAGAACATAATTAGGTTAATCATTAGTCTGTTACGTCATAGCTTCCTTATTACTTTAAAATACTTAGCGGAAATACTGGTAAATTTTTTTTTGAATTATAAAAGCAAAGTGAGAGCCGCGCGTCATGTTAACTAGTAATGCACGAAAGGTAATAAAGCAAACATCGCATAACAGCATCACATAAGCAAGGAAAAGCACATCATAATAACATTGAACTGCATATTTATATAATATATGATATGCCCACTTGTGTAGAATGGGGCTTAGTTTGATACAACGTGAGCAATACAAGTAAAAAGGAAATACAAGAGAAAGTGCAACGGAAACTATAAAAGCAACTCCCCTACCCAAGTGCAACTAACGGGATGACCTCTAAAACAAAAGAAGGTTCATCCCCATCTAAGTGGTGTGTGCTCTACCCGGGTACTTCATCGGTCGTACATCACCTCCTACTGATGTCCATCTCGCGAGCGAGGCACATATCCGGGAAACTGGGCGAGCTCCTCGGGCGTAAAGAGGTGGAACGGGGATCGAGAGTAACCCCCGTGGTGTGGCCGCATCTCCAGTCATCGTGCAAGCCGTGGCTGAGTCACGGTATCCTCACTGCCCTCCCTCATCAATGGTGGAGAGGGGGCGGAGCTATCGCTATACGGATGGGTAGGCGGGTCCTTGGACGGGTCGGTCTCCGAGAAGAAGGTCCGGGGCACGTAATCGGGATAGTCTCGGATGGCTGAGGCGGCGGTGTGCATGCGGAGCACTCTCTCGTTATGCGTACGCGCGTGCTCAAAAACCCGCTTGTCGTCGCCGTAGGGTGCTATCGGGGAGAAGCGATGGGTGTGCACGGGGTGAGCGAAGGGACGTCCTATGAACATGAAGACTCGCACCGTGCACTGTCCCTCAAAATGGTATGACCTGTGATCAGGGTCATAGTGCACCTCCCACATCGGGGTGTCCACGAAGACCACGAACGTCACCATCTGAAGACGTGACGGAAAGAAAGAGATAGAGGGAGTGAGAATCTTGCTAAAGAATCTCAGTAGGGCCTCCTACTACCTAGGTGTCATCATCTACGTCCTCAGGAACCTTGGGTTTAGTAAACGAAATAAGTGAGCATGCATTAAGTCCATTTTTAGGTTCTAAAACATAATTTAGCCAAGGTCCGTTCATTTTAGCATGATTCTTAATGACATTGATGCAAACATATTAAATAATGTATGCATGGCTCTACTTAATGCAAGAATAATCATCATATATTTAAGAACATCATAATAGTAGTGGCATAAAGTGGCAAATAGATTCTCTTTGTGACATAATCATCATAACTTCCTCATAGGCCACACCCTAAAAGACAAGCGCTCTGGGGGTGCTCGGCCGAACCGGTGTCACCCAGAACGTGTCACATCTCTAGGTTATGAGCTCATACCTCAACTAGTCGTCACTAGTTCTTACTTATCAATCCCGATAAGCGTAACATAATCATAAACATAATCCCGACTTATCCAGTACGGGCTATGGGGCATTTCTTGGGGGTGCTCGGCCGAACCGGTGTCACCCAAGAATTAATCTTGGTACCGATGTCACATGAGTTCTCTGGAGGTGCTCGGCTGAACCAGTGTCATCCAAGAACCCATCTTAGTACCTCATAAAAATTTCATAAGTTTTCAAAAACTTTCTGAGTCCTGAATTTGTCAGAAATTCGGCGGCATAACTACGGCATACCGAATTTCTTCCAAATTCTTCTTTATGCCACATAAGTCAATCAAACATGCATCCTTCATCATAATTTCATGCATTCACATAATCATCCTCATACTTTCACAAGCAACATTAAAAGTTTGTTATGCACTTGGTCCTACGGTATTTCATGCTCTAACCCTTACGGGCCTTAAACTCGCGATGCAGTTAACCTATCATCTCCTTTCAAACTTTTATGCACCTAAGGGTTCTCTCTTGTCAAATCTTATCATTTATTTATGCCCTCTATTAAATCTGAACAACATCATTCCTTAGGGGCAGCGTTATAAACTTCTGATTATTGGTTCTAGAACTTGCGTTTTAGACCATTTCTTGGTTCTGTTTTCGCCTAAGGCGCTATAAGTTAAACCTAAACCAATTATGAGTCATTCCTATATCAAGGAACTAATTATAAACCATGTTATCTACATTATAAGGTTGCTGGACAGATTCTAAGAATTAAATGTTCTAAGAGTTCTAGAATTGCGATTTTACGGTTTTCTAGTTATTAGTTTCTCTATAGGTGCCAAAAATTCATTCCTACTTCAAATGTAACCAAATTTTTCATAATTAATCAATCCTAATCTGATTATCTCCCCATTGAAACAGTTTGGGCAGTGTCCATAACTAAATGGGATAAAACTATGCTAAATCTTGACTTTACGGTTTTCCTAGAAAGCTAGTTTCTTCCCTAACTTGCATAGAAACGTTCCTACTTCATCATACATAATTTTTACTCATTCAAACACATAAAACATCATCACATGGCAGCAAACACATCATGGAAGAACCGAAACATTAAGTTTCCAAAAGGTGCATAACTTGGTATTTTCTAAAATGTATAAGTTGCTAGTTTCTCTTGGAATCAATTTCAAGACTTCTAACACTCTTTTGCAAACCATTTTATTTTGTGAAAGAGACTAAAAACATCCTTAGGTTAGTGACCACTTAATCCCTCCTTAAAGAGAGTTAATTTCATAGAACCTTGTTGGTCTTAAACTTAAACAAATTCATGAGATTTAAAAGAATTCTTAAAACTTGACTTATTGGTCCTTGAAGCTAGATGAAACTCATTCCAAGTTCATCATCACTTCATGGCTGAAACCATGCATTCAAAGAATGCTCCCTCATTAAACTTTAACTTGAGATAAAATGGGCAAGTCCTTGAGCTCTAAGATCTTTTAAGTGATGACATAATTTAAACATGCTATGCACTTCATTTTTATTCTTCATTACAAAATAAAGTGAGAGCTTAAAGTAAACATGTAAGACTCGAATTGTAAATATGCATAGCTTGAATTAAATATGCAAGACTTGGAATATAAATATGCAAGGCTTGAAATATAAATATGCAAGTTCATTTCTTTATTTTAGTGCTCTAGGCCCAGCAACAATCGACTTTAAAGCCAAAATAGAAAGGCTTTGAGATTTAGTTAGGTGATAGTGCAAACCTCATTTTAGATCTTTACGTTCTTTAGTGATGAAAAGTAAATATGCTAGACAAAAATATAAATATGAGATGCACTCCATTCTTTATCCTTTAACTTTAGGTGATGGCTTAGAAATAAATATGAATGCAAAACTCAAAGTAAATATGTAATGCATAAGCTTGAATTTAAATATGAATGCTAGTCCATTTTATTTCTTATTAGAGCTCATACAAGACTTTAAAGGAACTTAAACCTTAACCCAAACTTATCATAACAAGGTAAAGTAAAACAAGAGTGAACCTCAAGGGTTCTTTAAAACACAAAGTTTCTTTTCTTGAAATGTAAACATAAATAACATTTTCATTAAAACTCAAGCTCTAGAGGCCTCATTGTGATGAACACATAGTCATCATCTAGAAGCTCTCATCATCAAGCCATTGTGGGTTCCCTTGGCCAATATGGCCGAAACCTTAAAGAAAGAAAAGGAAGAAGAACCGAAATTGTTGGAGAAGAAAAGAAACATTTGGAACTCTAGAGACCATGATCTTGATGATGCATTAACACCAACATCATGAGCTCTCATCATTGAGTTCATGTTAACCATTTTAAAGCATCATCAAAGTGGAAGGTTTCAAAGATTCAAGAAGAAAACTAAAAACATCTTTAACTTAAGAACAAAGATCAAGCTTCAGAGATTGTTCAAGTGATGAACATCATCATAAAACTCTCATCATCAAGCTCTCATTTCTTTGATGCTCAAGCCTCATGGCCGAAAAACAAAGAGGAGTGGAAGAAGAAAAGAAGTTCTAAAAAGGATTCAAGAGAAACTATGAACACATAAAGAAAATTAAGAAATTTAAATGAAAGAACTCTTGAAAGAAAATCCCTACCAAGCGATTGAAGGTTGGGATGAGAGAAGAGGATGAAGAACTTGAAGACTTGAACTTGAGAGAAAAAGGAAACTTTGAAGTGCTCTTTGAAAACTTACACTTAGCAAATGAACCCAAAATGATGCAAGTTCACCCAAGCAAGCTATTTATAGAGAAATGAAACAAATGAAAAGTGCAAATGGAGAAGGAAGTTTCAGCCAACAGCACCAAGGGGCAGCCCGTGAGTTCCATGAGGTGAGATAATGTGGTCTTGAGGCATGGTGAAGTATGGTGAGGTATGGTTCAAGATATGGCTCAAGTGTAACGCCCCAATTTTTACTGTAATTTTTACTGTCATTAGAAATTACTCAATTACCGAATTACTGTAGGTAATTATTACATAAGATTTGAGGCCGAACAATCCTCAATAAAGGAATATAACATTAGAAGAGAGGTTAGGAACAATTCATGCGAGAGTCGCAAATCCCGAATTTCTGTACATATAAAATGACCAAAATGCCCCTGAAGTTATTTTACTCAGAAAATGAGGATCGTGGGCCCCACCTATTCTCAAGGAGATATTTTGAGGATAATAAGGGATTGTTTGTGTTATGTGGGTTAATAGAGCAGAAGGATCTCAATTTTGAGTTCCGACGCGCGAAATGACCAAAACGCCCTCAATGTTTTAACTCCGATGTGCGTGCCGACTGAGCCCGAACCTCACTAAAATGTTTTAAAATGTGTTTTTAAGCCATGATTAACCATTGGTTAAGCTCGGGTGGCCTCAGGCAGTTTTTAAGTGAAAGTACGATTTTGCCCCCTGTTTTGGCGCTTTGCGAATTTCGGGATTTTTGATTCGTATACCGAAACCTAAGCAATATTAGACTCAAATTAAAGCTTATTAAATTCTAAATATTAATCTAGAGTCAAAAGTATGTATTTAGATTGATTAGAACCCAAAATTGCTCAAAAACACCCAAATTGCTTACTAATTCACTTAAACCCTTAACCGTAAATTCTCTAAATTACATGAATACCTTGCCTACACCTAAATAATGCATGGAACACACAAATTTCACTTCTTTGGGCTGTAATGGACGAAATTATTGATGCCATTATGCAGCTGAATTATTGCCAAAAGTTGCACTAAAACAAAATGCCAAAATGTCACCATAAGAGACATAATTCCTTAATTTCATACAACTTTGTCTAAAATGATTTTTCCTCCCTTATTTCTCCTGCAAAATTCCGTCCATTACCTCATCATTTTGGCCAATTAGAAGCCTCAAAATCTTCTATAAATAGGCTTGCTTGAGTGGTCTTGGAATGCTTGGTTCATAACTAGTTTTTAAGAGCACCAAAAACTTTCTTTCTTCGTCCTCTTTGGCTGAATTCTTTCTTCAATTTTTTCAAAGAGATTTTGTTTCATTTCACTTCAAGAAACCAAGTTCTCTTCCTCTTCTTCAACTCAGATTAGGTAGGGAGTAGTTTCTAAATTTATTTCTATGCTTTGAGGAGTTGTGTTTTTAGCTCAAAATGATGAAATTATGAACTTACCTTAGCTTTTCATTTTGGTTTTCTTTTTCAATTTTTCTTTAACCAATTCAACCATATGGCCTAGGTGGAACTAAGATGATGGCTTGATGATGAGGACCTTGAGGGTGGATTGTAAATCCATCACAAGTTAGGCCTCTAAAGCTTGAATATTCCACTTGATGCAAAACTTTAAAGAATAATGCTTTATGATGCTAAGACAAAGATTTTTAGTTTAGAACTTGAAAGATGTATTTTCCTTTTATGTTTTATTTCTTGTTAAGATATGTATTGGGTTGAATTTATAATTCTTTTAAAGACTTGAAGGAGCTCTAGTAAAGAAACAAAATGAATTTGCATCCATGATTAAGTTTATGCTTTGCATAACCATGTTTACCTTCTATGTCATCACTAAATTTTCAAGAATGAATAAATGAACTTGCATTTCTCATGTTTAAATTCCAAGCTTGTATTTCATGTTTATGTTTCAAGTCATCACTTAATCTTTCAAGATAATAAAGAGGTTGCATCTCATATTTAATTTATGCTCTCACTATATTTTATAATGGCTAAAAGAATCAACGCATGACATGTTTATTTTATGCCATCACCTAAAGATCCTAGAGCTCAAAGACTTGCCCATGTATCACAAGCAAAGAAATATGATTATTGGAGTTAAAGAATTTATTCTTTAAAAAGTCTTGAGATTGGAGCTTAAAAAGATGTAATAATAATTCTCTTCTCCCTCTATTGGTCCTGTGCGGACTACCGCCGCTCCGGTTTCTTAATATTCTCTTCTCCCTCTACTGGTCCTGTGCGGACTACCGCCGCTCCAGTCTCTTGTATCATGTTTATATTTCAAGTTCTTGCATCATGTTTAATTTTCAAGTCATCACCTTAAATCTTAAAGATAAAGAAATGGAATTGCATATCATGTTTATAATTCCAAGCTATCACCTTATAAAGATAAGATTAAAATAAGGTTGCATAGCATGTTTATAATTCTAAGATGTCACCTAAATCTCTAAAGCTCAAGACTTACTCCTTTTATCTTAAGTGAGAATTTTAATTGTGAAGATCCTCCCAAATTTGACAAAAGAACTAGTTTCTAAATGAGTTTTAAGGCTTTGCAAGGATTTTACGGGGAACTAGTATTTTATATGCACTTAAAATATGATTCTATGTAATTGCATGAGGTTCATGATTCGGCCACTGATCTGAGTTTAGTATCAATGTGTGATAATGATTTGATATGATTGAAGTTGTGATAATTATGGTTTATTGTTAAGAGAATGATTCATAATTGGTTTAGTAACTAATTAGTTCTATAATTGATAATTCTATGTAAGGATTGGATGCTTATTGAATGATTTCCTAGCTTGCATGTTATAGTTGCTGTTGCAAATAATGAGAATGCTTATACATGAAATATTTTTTTTATTATGTCAAATTTACCTTTGTTGCTAGAAGAAAGTATATCATTGTAAAAGTGTAATTTGGAAAGGTTCTGGCTAAGGAAAGACTTGGTATTTAAGCGTGTCCATTGTGACCCACCTCTCTTTCCTGGGAATCTCCCATATGCATGATTACAGTTGATATATATTATTCTAGCTTAAGACTATAAATGAGAAAATGTTATGATGTTTATGAATTGTATTATGATATAACATGCAAAGATTTAATGGTGACTTAAACTTATAAGAAAATGATCCTTTGGAACCATCAGACTATAGGTGGTGAAAAGGTGATTTTAGCCCCCTAACCCGTTCTCTCAAAAGGGTAGAGTCGGGACTTTAGCTTATCAAAAGGGATAAGTATATGCTAGTGACGACTAGTAAAGTATGAGCTCATAACCTAAATTACTCCCAAAAGGGTGGAGTATAGGGTGGCCTAAGGAAAATAATGATGATGATAAGATTTTAAGTCACCTAAGGCACTAAAGAAATGAAATATGTGCACTATGTCCACATGTAGCTAATATTATTTGATGTAATGATAAAGGAAAAGTTCATTGTAAATATGACATGTTAAGATTATGATGCATTATAAGACGGATGATTAAAAATTGACGAACCTCGGTTAAGTATTTGTCCGAACTTAAAATGAATCTTTGCATGCTCACTATTTTAGAATAATCCCGAGGTTCCTGGGGACTTTGATGATGACACTGTAGGAGGAGGTACCTTACTGAGAATTCTTTAGCAAGATTCTCACTCCCTTTTCTTTATTTCCGTCATTGTCTCCAGATTCATATGGCAACATTCGTCCTGTTCGTTGATACCCCTACTTGGGAATTTCACTATGATCCGGTGCATCGCTCGTATCATTTTGAAGGGAGGTCTTGTGATTCGTGTTTTTATTTACATAGGTCGTCCATTTGCACATCCTGTCCCTAGTTATCGATTTTCTCCCACTTCTCCCTATGGCGATGAAATGGTTTTCGAACATGCACGTCCACTTGATGAAAGGATGTTACGCTCTTATCCCGCTTCATCTGCTGTCCATGGATTTCCAGAGTATGTTCCCGAGACGAGATATTCTGAAACTGATCCTTCAGAGGACACTCCTACTCATGTATATTCTGAGAGCTCTGCTCCTACTCCCACACGTGTAAGAGAGGGTAGTGAGGAAACAGTTGTTCAGCCGAGGTTAGCAAGAAGACCGTCCATGCGACCCTAGCTTGGTGCATCTCGTGTGTCCCCTCCCGAGGGAGCTCATCAGTGGATCGGATTTATTCCCCCATTTCCAGGACAGTGGCCATAGAGGGTTCTTAGTAGAGTTATGTGTGATCATGCACCCTAGTTTTAGGATAACCTTCCCGGCTTATGGAGTTATCTAGTTTAGGGGCATGTATTTTCTTAAGTATATTTTCTTTTATGGGTTTGCATAAGATAATGATGTATGAACATAACCCACCCTTTGAGTGAGGTTATTGTATGTAAATATATGCTATAATGTGCTTATGGATGTTATATGATGGAGCCTAAGTGATATGATGTGATATATTCTTAAACGTCTTATTATACTCCGCTTACTCGTTCACATTGTACTCGGCTCACGTTTTCAATTATGTGTTTTAAAAAAAAAAATGGCTCGTAATTTCACTAAGTATTTTCAAATTATGAAGAAAGAACCAAAGCAAGGAGTAAAGTCTAGTCTTTAATCAGATTCAACCTAGGTGTATCTGGTTAATTACTAGGGTGTTACATCAAGCATGGTTCTTTGAGTGAGAAAGAATTCAACATGTGTTGTAAATGAGAGAGAGGGGGCCGAAATTGCATCAGCCATGGGGAGCGTTTTCTTGCATTTTAATTGTGGTTTAGAGTTGTGTTTATGTGTATCTTTGATTAGGATTAAGATTTGGAATTTGTAAGAAAATGTTTAGGTGAGAAAATGGGTAATCAAGGTTGTCAAGACATTATTAAGGAGTGTTCTTGCATCATTAGTGAGTTATAAATTCATTTTTAGTGTATAAACAACTCTAGACACAATTCCTTGATTTAAGGAATTGGAGAGAGAAAACACTATTCAAGATTCCAAGAGTGAAATCTTGAGTTTTAGAAAAGAGATTTAAATCTAATCTAAGCAATCTTAGGTTCTAATTAATTTTAATAATTTATTTTCACTCTAGATTAATTATGAAAATTAATTAATCTTCGTTTAGAGCCTAATATTGCTTAGGTTTGCTTCATCACATCATTAAGCTCAAAAACACTATTCTAAGGGCAAAATCGTAATTTTGTACTAAAACTGTCTGGGACCACCGGGACTCAAAGAGATGTTTTGAAACATGTAAAAACATGGTTTTAAACTTCTGGGGAAAGTTTCGGGCTCAAACGGCACCTTTACCCGCATAAAACGCTATAGGGGTATTTTGTTTATTTTGACCTGAAACTGCAGAAAATGAGACTTTCACCTTCGGAACCACTCAAGGGTCATTCAATCCCCTTCAAATGACCTCAGGGGCATTTCGGTCATTTTCCACTCAGACAGAAAATCGGGGCGTTACATTACTCCCCTCCTTAAAAAGAATTTCGTCCTCGAAATTCGTACCTTAGAAGAGCTCTGGATACTTGGTCTTCATCTCCGACTCTAATTCCCACGTGAATTCTTCGGTCTTGTCCCGTCCCCATGCCACTTTCACCAAAGGAACAGACTTGTTCCTCAACTGCTTGACTCCGTGATCCACGATCCTCGTTGGCGGCAGATTGAAAGTTAGGTCCTCCCTTAACTGTACATGCTCTGGCTCTAGGACATGGCTAGGGTCGGACTCGTATTTCCTTAACTGGGAGACGTGAAAGACGTCATGGAGATTGGAAAGATTTGGGGGCAAGGCTATCCTGTAGGCTACTGGCTCTACTTTCTGAAGGATCTCGAAAGGACCAAGGAATCAGGGGCTCAACTTTTTAACTCTCATGGCTCTTCCTATGCCTGTAGTGGGGGTGATCCTAAGGAACACATGTTCTCCCTCGTTAAAATCCAACGGCTTACGCTGCCTATCCGCATAGCTCTTTTGTCTACTTTGAGCTGTAAGCATCCTATCCCAGATTCCCTTGATTTGCTCCGTCGTTTCCCTCACTATATCAGGTCCTAACATGCTCTGTTCTCCGAGCTCATACCAGCATAGAGGGGATTGACATTTCCGTCTATACAGGGCTTCGTAGGGTGCCATGCCGATGCTCGCATGATAACTGTTGTTATATGCAAACTCGATTAGTGGCAGGTACTTGTCCCAACTTCCCTTTTGATCCAGAACACAAGCTCTCAACATGTCCTCCAAGGTCTGGATCGTTCTTTCTCATTGTCCGTCTGTTTGTGGGTGGTAAGCTGTGCTCAAACACAACTTTGAACCAAATGCCTTTTGAAAAGCTTCTCAAAAACGTGATGTAAATCATGGATCCCTATCCGAGATTATTGTCGACGGTACTCCATGTAATCTCACGATCTCTTGGATGTATAGCTGAGCCAATTTGTCCAAAGAGTATGTCACTCTAATAGGCATAAAGTAAGCCGACTTGGTTAGTCAATCCACTATCACCCATATGGCATCATGGCCAACTTGGGTCTTAGGCAATCCCATCACGAAGTCCATTGATATGCATTCCGACTTCCATTCGGGGATTGACAGGGGTTACAGTAAACCTGATGGCTTTTGGTGCTCGATCTTCACCTTTTGACACACCAAGCACTTACTAACCCAGGCGACCACAACCTTTTTCAATCCGGGCCACCAGAACATCCTTTTTAAATCTTGGTACATCTTGGTAACACCAGGATGGATGGTGAAATGGCTTTTATGGGCCTCCTCCAAGATCTTCTCTCGAAGGTCACCATCTTGTGGCACACAGATCCTTCCTTCAAACCTCCACACCCAATCAGGACCTTGTTTGAATCTTTTGAGTTTTCCTGCCTTAACCGCCTCTATGAGCTCCCTAAATTCCTCACTCTCTCTTTGTGCTAGCATGAATCTTTGTTTAAACCCATTTGTTACGGTAAGATATCACATTTTCATGCCCTCTTTAGTCACAGACATCCCCAAATTCATATCTCTAAACTTCTCTATTAGCTCAACTTCCTTGACCATCATGTGAGATAGGTGCAATGACTTTCAGCTCAAGGCGTCGGCGACTACATTAGCCTTGTCGGGGTGGTAACTTAAACCGAAGTCATAGTCTTTAAGGAACTCCATCCACCTCCTCTGCCTCATGTTTAACTCCTTTTGATCAAAGAGGTACTTGAGACTCTTGTGACCGGAGAAAACTTCAAACCTCACACCATATAAATGGTGTCTCCACATCTTCAGGGCGAACACTACGGCTGCTAATTCTAGGTCATGGGTGGGGTAATTCGCTTCGTGCGGCTTGAGTTGCCTTGACGCATAGGCTACCACTTGCCTATTTTGCATCAATACACAGCCTAATCCTTTACCCGAGGCATCGCAGTATACCTCGAAGGGTACATCGGGGCTTGGTAGAACCAAAACTGGGGTTGTGGTTAGTTTTTTCTTAAGCTCTTGGAAACTCTTCTCATACTCGGGACTCCACTCGAAAGGTGCAGTTTTCCTAGTTAGCTTGGTTAGGGGTAGGGCGATTTGGAAGAATCCTTTGATAAATCTACGGTAGTAGCCTGCTAAACCCAAAAAGCTCCGTATTTCCATTACGGTGGTTGGTCTCTCCCAATTCATTACGGCTTCTACCTTACTAGGATCAACGGCTATACCTCCTTTTGACACAATGTGCCCTAAAAACTTAACCTCCTCCAGCCAAAATTCACACTTAGAAAGTTTTGCATACAGCTTTTTTTCCTTCAAAATCTCCAAAACTATCCTCAAATGACACTCATGCTCCTCATGGGTCTTCGAATAGATGAGTATATCATCTATGAAAACGACCACAAACTGATCTAAATAGGGTCTAAAGATCCTATTCATGTAATCCATAAATACTGCAAGAGCATTTGTCAACCCAAAAGACATCACCGTGAACTCAAAGTGTCCATACTGAGTTCTAAAGGCGGTCTTTGGTATATCTTGATCTCTCACCCTAATTTGGTGGTATCTTGACCTTAGATCGATCTTGGAAAATACTACCGCTCCTCTCAATTGGTCCATGAGATCATCTATCCTAGGCAAAGGGTACTTGTTTTTCACTGTCACACGATTCAATTGCCTATAATCTATGCACAACCTCATGCTCCCATCCTTTTTCTTGACAAACAGAACTGGGGCTCCCCAAGGTGAGGCACTAGGCCTAATAAAACTCTTTCCCAAAAGCTCCTCAAGTTAGGTTTTTAATTCGGCTAACTCCAAGGGTGACATCCTATAGGGGGCGGTAGAGATTGGTCCCGCTCTAAGAACCAACTCAATGGAGAACTCCACTTCTCTCTTGGGGCGAAACTCGGGTATCTCTTCTGGAAATACCTCGGGATAGTCTTTTACTACCGGTATATTCTCTAGGTTATACTCAAAGTCTACCTCGCTAGTGGCTAGGAGAACACATCCCTTAGTCTTTTGCCCACTATAGTTGACCTCTACGGCATTAAGGTAGAGTTTCAAGGTTTGACTAGTTTCGCTAGGGGGAGAAGGAAAGACAACTGTTTTGGTATTACAATCTAACATCACACGGTTGGTGTGAAGCCAATCCATGCCAAGTACTACACCTATACCTTTCATGGGTAAGCAAATTAAATCTATGACAAAGGATCTATTTTCTATAGTAAGATGGCAATTTAAACAACAAAAACAAGTATTTACAGTGTGATTTGTGGGGGTAGGAACAATAAGATCAAAAGGAAGTTTGGAAGTCTTTAAGTTGAGAGACTCGACACTAGCGTACGAAATGAAGGAATGTGTAGTGCCAGAGTCATAAAGTACAGTTAAAGGTTTGCCATTTATTTCGCACATACCTTCGATGAGATCATTGGTCCTTTCTGCTTCGTCCGCGTTCAGGGTGAAGACCCTTCCTTGGTGTTGCCGCCGGGGGTTCTGATTCGTTGGCTTCTCGTTGGTGCATTTGTTGGCGTAGTGGCCGGGCTTCCCGCACCTGAAGCACACGTTTTTGTCCAGCTAGGCAGGGACGGTTGCCATGATCTTTCCCGCACTGGGGACACACTATTGCCAGTGTGGGCCTAGCAAAGGTGGCAGGGGCTCCTTGTGGTGTCTTGTTCTTAGTCCCACTGGACCCTCCTTGTTGAGCGTTGCTCCGGGGGCCTCCCAACACTCCTTGTCAGTTATTGTTGTTGTTGTTGTTTCGGTGGTTGTTGTACTGGAAAGGTGGTCTGTAGGGTTGCTTGGGTTGTTGATGGAAGGGGGTTCTTTGTTGTTGTTAATGTGGCTTGAATTGGTTGGTGTGGTAGGGGTTGTAATGGTTTCGTGATTGGTTTTAATGTTGTGGTTTGAACTTCAGGGCTTGAGGTCCTAGCCCCTTGGCACGTTCCGTCCTTGCAGCCTGGAGCTTTCCTTGCCCTTCCTCCAGAATGCGGCACTTATTGACCAGGGTGGGGAAGTCCCTGATCTCCATATGTGCTACGGCATAGCTCAGCTCCGACTTCAACCCGGCTTCGTACTTTACGCACTTCCATACAGGGTTCCCTTGGAACACCCGTGAGAACTTAATCAGTTCTTCAAATCTTGCCGTGTATTGGGCAACAGTCCTCCCTCCTTGAGTTAACTGCATGAACTCAATGTCCTTCGCGTTCCTTACTGACTCCGGGAAGTACTTCTCATAGAAGTAAGTCTTGAACAGCTCCTAGTTAACAAAGCAGCGAAGCTTCTAGCAGTTTTGGTGCCGGGTCCCACCGAACTCGGCGTCCGATTCCATCATATAGGCCGCAAAGGTGACCTTTTGCTCCTCCGAGCAAGCGACCACAGAGTAGATCTTTTCCAGATTCTTGATCCACTCATCAGCTTTGTCGGGATCCATGGCTCCTCTAAAGGCCGGTGGGTTTGCCTTGCAAAACTCACCGAACCTTGTTTGTTCGACCATTTCAGCAGTAGGGGGAGCACGTCTGGTGTCCCCTTGTTGGTTCATCCTTTCGAACATCCGCTCCATGGCTCTTGCCATGTCATGGACAGCAGTGGCAGTTGCATCCTCTTGGTTACCCTCGGTCGTGGTCCTATTCTATCGTCTGGGTGCCATTGGTTCCTAAACACATAAGACAATAACCACTGAGTTGATCAGGCTCAACGTTTCATGTGAAATGAGCTAGTTACCATGGCACTTGCAAACAAACAGGGGTCATGCATCTCTAACCTATAGCTTGTCTCTAGCAAGCTCTACACATGACATCTCTATCGCGTTATGCTCTAAAAGCATAGTCAGTCCAATCCTCAGGCTCCATGAGAATCGAACTGCTCTGATACCATAATAACATCCCCTGCTGCTTTATGGATTGACGACTGTCCCCAAAAACCAACACGGGTCTTTTCAGCATGCTTTGTCCTCACTCGCACACTTCCTGGGAAAACTTCCCAGGAGGTCACCCATTCCAAAATTGCTCCAAGTCAAGCACGCTTAACTGTGGAGTTCTTTCAGTTTGGGCTACCAAAAAGAAAATGCATCTTGTTGGTATAGGTAGTACAAATCAATTCATATAAGCCCTCCTTAACTGTATAGTCCCATACCTATACAGTGTCAAGATCCCTCTCATTCGGGTGTGTAATCGGTTCATTCATGTACCCCTCCACTTTCAAAGTCTGCCAAGAGCCGCTTCTTGTCCGTGCCTCCTTGCACCGGCAATCACTCCCCGACTTCGCAATCCCCGGGCGTTACATGCCCAAAACTGAGAAATTATAGGATTGAGATTATAAATAGTTAGAAATGAGGATTTTATACTTACAATTAATTTTCGAGCAATGTCTTATTACCCGGGTATAGTGTTTTGCCCGTTTGGTAGAATTTTGATGTGTAGTTTTTAATGCCGTACAAGTTACTTAATGGCTAAGTAACCTTTACCAACCACCTTATGCCAAGTGGATGGCAAGGATTAAAACTTGAAAAGAAAGTTTTCATCATGAACTTTGATTTATTATATTTTACTCGGGAGCGAATAACTCATTCGTTCGGCGGAATTTCGATGTGCGGTTTTAACACCGAAAAGGCTACTTGCACCCCAAGTCAAAGTGATCCAATTAGTTTGAACCAAGTGGATGATCAAGATCCATTCTTTGACCAAGAAAACAATTCTAGCCATCCATTTTACTATCTTTAAGAATTCTCCTTTTATATTATAATAACCGAGCTTTCTTTACAGGCTTCCTTTAAAGATTAACACCAAACCACCAACCTTATCACCCCACCATCATCACTTTCGGCCAAGAGGCAGAAAACACAGCCTCTCCATTGTTCTTCCTCTCAAACCTCCATTAACAAGCTTCAAGCTTCAAAAACTCTAACTTAGAGTCACTAAAACACCAAGATCCTTTCACAAAACTTGTTCTACTCCTCATAATCTATCAAACTAACTGATTGGAATTTCAATTCCTCATCAATCCTCACCTTGGTATCTCATTCATCACTGATTAAGGAAGGGCTTGGTGCTGATTTGGTGGCCTTGAAGTGAGCAAAATCAATCTTGGAGCATCCTTTGGAGCCAAGATCCCTAAAGCCATCAAGGTAGGGTTTTTAAACCTCTTCTTCTTCAAATCCATTTTTCTGTGTTAATCACTTATTTGAATTGATATTTTTAGTTGTGTTAGTTGATGATATATGGATATTTATGTATTAATTTTGGTGGAGTGTTTGGATGATTCCAGAAATCATTTTTGTCAAAAGGAATATTAGACTATGCTGCTGGATTTTCGAACTTCTTCTGGACAGGTTATGGCTCATGAATTTTCTGATGTATTTGTAGTAGTTTTTATGAGCTATAAAAATTATATGTTGAAGCTAACATCCTAAGACAACTCCACGATTTTTCTTGGGTCCTAAAAATGAGTTGAGTTGTCAGGACAGCCAATTCTGAAGTTCTGAGTTTGTCTAATTTTGTTACCATATCAAATGATTGATTTTTCCACTGAAATTTCTACAGGATATTGATGACATATTAAAGTCCAACCATGAAGTTTTGTATGATTTGATATGAACATTTGATAGGGTAATAAGATTGGAACTTTGGCTGTTGGCTGCAAATAGGGGGTTTCTGGCCTCCTATTTTGTTGAATTTTGTTATCATACATAGAGAACTCTTTTAACTCCGAAATTTTTAGAGGACCTTGGGGACACATTGAAGTGTCTTGGAGAATTTTTATAGCCCTTCCAATGGATGTTTGATGGACAGAATAAATTGTACTCCTTAGACATGAATTCTGCCAATCTACTGTATTTGTGCTGAAATGAACTTAAGTATTAAGTTGATGATATGATGACTCTTGATTTAAGTATGATGAGTATGAATGCATGATAGATAATTTAAAGATTGATTTATGAGGCATAAATGAGAATGACTTGTTGTAACACCCCGATTTTTCTGTCCGAGGGAAATGACCAAAATGCCCCTGAGGTCATTTCCTGACCCGAACTCGAGGGTAACCAACTCGGTCATCCTCGAAGGGTCAACTCAATGATTGAAGGGGATTGAATGGCCTTTGAATGCTTTCGGAAGCGAAAATTTCGTTTTCCCCAGTTTCGGGTCAAAATGACCAAAATACCCCTATAGCGTTTTACGCGGGTAAAGGTGCCGTTTGAGCCCGGAACTTCCCCCAGAGGTTCAAAAACATGTTTTCATGTGTCTAGAGGTATCTGTTCAAGTCCCGGTGGTCCCGGGCAGTTTTAATGCAAAATTACGGTTTTGCCCCTAGAATAGTGTTTTTGAGCTTAATGTCGTAATTAAGCAAACCTAAGCAATATTAGGCTCTAAACGAAGATTAATTTATTTTCCTAATTAATCTAGAGTCAAAATAATTTATTAAAGTTAATTAGAACCTAAAATTGCTTAGATTAAACTTAAATCCCTTTTTAGAACTCAAGATTCCTAGTCTTGGAATCTTGAATAGTGTTTTCTCTCTCCAATTCCTTAAATCAAGGAAATGTGTCTAGAGTTGTTTAGACTCTAAATTGAGGATTTAATTCTCTAATGGTGCAAGACCACTCCTTAATTATGTCTAGACCACCTTAATTACCCATTTCCCTTACCTAAACACTTTCTTACAAATTCCTAATCTTAAGCATAATCAAAGATACACCTAAACACAACTCTAAACCACAATTAAAATGCAAACTAATCCTCCCCATGCATGATGAAGTTTCGGCCAGACCTCATCCCCATTGGCCACATGTTTAATTGTTTCCTCACTCAAAGAACCATGCTTGAGGCCATACCTTGAACCATACCTCACCATACCTTAAGCCATACCTCACCATACCTCAAGAACACATTATCTCACCTCATGGAACACATGGAACCCTCCAATTATGCACCTCTTGGCCGAAAATGCATCAGCCCACATACACCCTCCATTTGTTTCAATTCTCTATAAATAGAATGCCTTGAGGAGCTTGCACCACTTTTAGATCATTTGCCAAGTTTAGGAAACACTCAAAGCTTTTCTTTTTCTCTCAAAGTCTTTGTGTTCTTCAAGTTCTTGGAGTTCTTCAAGTTCTTCATCTTCTTCATCTTCTTCTTCCATCTTCAAGTTCATCACACCAAGTAGGGATTTTCTTTCATGTATTCTTTCTTTAAAGTTCTTGTTCTAAGCTTAATGTTCATAGTTTCTCTTGATTCTTTTTAGAACTTCTTTTTCTTTCCTTTACCTTTTCATTTTCGGCCATGGGCCTTGGAGAACAAAGGAATGAGAGCTTGATGATGAGAGTTTCATGATGATGTTCATCACTTGAAACAAACTCTAGAGCTTGATTTTTGTTCTTGAGCAAAAGTGTTTCTAGATTTTCCTTTCTTGAACTTTTGAGAACTTTAACTTTGATGGTGTTTTAAAAATGGCTCTATGAACTCAATGATGAGGACTCATGATGTTGGTGTTAATATATTATCAAGGTCATGAACTCTAGAGTTTCAAAATGCACTTTTCTCTTCTTGGAGATTTCGGCCATTTCCTTGAGATTTTCTAAGTTTCATAGTTTGATTCCCAAAGATGTTATGTTGAGTTCTAAGAACTCCAAGCTTGACTTTACCTTGTTTGAATGAGTTTGGGTTAAGATTTAAGTTCCTTTAAAGTCTTGTTAAGAGCTCTAGAAAGATAAAATGAACTTGCATAATTTATTTTATGCTTGCATTCATATTTACATTCTTGCTATGCATCTTTATTTTCAAGCTATCACCTAAGAACTTAAGGATTAAAATGAAACTTGCATCTTCACTTAATTTAACTCTCGAAGCCTTTCTATTTCGGCCTTAAAGTCGATTGTTGTTGGGCCTAGAGCACTAAAATAAAGAATTGAACTTGCATTATCACCTAATTAATTTCTCGAATGCCTATCTATTTCGGCCTTAAAGTCGATTGTTGTTGGGCCAAGAGCACTAAAATAAAGAATTGAATCTTGCATATTTACTTTCAAGCTTGCACGTTTAAGATTATGCTTCGCATATTTACTTTCAAGCTTTCACGTTTAAATTATGCCTTGCATATTTAATTTCAAGTCATCACCTTACTTTGAAAGCAAGATTAAAAATGAAGAGCATGAGCACGTTTAGTTTATGTCGTAACTTAAGAACCTAGAGCTCAAAGACTTGCCCATTTCATTCCAAGATAAAGTTAAATGTGAATGTATACCTTGAATGCATAATTTCGGCCAAGTAGTGATGATGGACTTGCAATGAGTTTTCATCTAGCTACTAGGACCAATAGTCTATGTTTTAAGTTTTCCTTAAAGCCTTACAAATCTTTATAAGGTTATGTCATTATAAGTTGTGATTCCAATCTCTTTTAGGGGATGGAATATGTTTTGGTCAGTGACCTAAGGCTTTCACTTAGCCTCTTGAGGAATTAAAATGTTTTGCAAAGAGTTTTAGAAGTTCTAGAATGATTCCAAGAGAAACTAGTTAACTTATGTACCTAGAAATGTCAATTTAATTCTCTTATTGAGGCAAGATGTTTTCGGTTCTGATGTGATGAATGTGATGCTGTATGATGATGTTTTAATGTGTTGGAATGTGTGAAAATATCATATGATGATGTAGAAGCGATCCTATGCATGATAGGTAAGAAACTAGCTAACTAGAAATACCGTAAAGCTAGAATTTAACATAGTTTTGACCCATTTGTTTATGAAACTAATCCAAACTGTTTTAATGGGGACATAATCAGATTTAGATTGATTAGACATGAAAAACTTGGTATCATTTGAGTTAGAATTGAATTCTAGCACCTATGAGGAAACTAGTAACTAGAAAACCGTAAAAATGCAAATATAGAACTCTTAGAACATTTAATTTTCTGGATTTTGTCCAGCACCCTTACAACATGATAAACATGATTAATAATTAGTCCTTAAGCATAGGAATGCCTCATAATTGAGTTAGATTTAATACATAGCGCCTTCGGCGAAAACGGAATCGAGAAAGGGTCTAAAACGTAAGTTCTAGAACCCCGTAAATACAAGTTAGAGAACTTGTCCTATGCTATTCAGATTTCAAAAGTAAAATGAGAGGGTTATGAATGATGTTTAATTATGAGCCTTAGGTGCTTAAAATATGAACGACGGATGTAGAGAACTATATCTTAAGATTAAGACCCGTAAGGGTCAAAGCATAAGCTACCGTAAGGGTAAGCGTTTGGATGATTTATGATGATGCATGAAGTATTATAATGATGATGATGTTATTCATATGAGGGATTTATGAGATTATATGTTTATGTGGCATAAAGCAAATTTGGAGGAAAATTCGGTGTAATGACCGTTTTGGCCGCCGAATTTCCGACAAATTTGGGGACTTAAAGAGATTTTGAAAATTAAGGTACTAAGATGGGTTCTAGGATGACACCGGTTCGGCCGAGCACCTCCATAGAACTCATGTGACATCGGGACCATTTTACACTCTTAGGTGACACCGGTTCGGCCGAGCACCCCTAAGAGTTTTGCCCCCTAACCCGTACTCAGATAGTCGGGATTTATGATACGCTTATCGTTAAGTGGTAAGTAAGAACTAGTGACGACTAGTTAAGGTATGAGCTCATAACCTAGATGTACGACACGTTCTGGGTGACACCGGTTCGGCCGAGCACCCCCAGTTCGAATGTCTTTTAGGGTGGCCCATGAGGAAGAGAAGTTCATGATTATGATTATGTCACTAAGTTTTGTCCCATATGAATGTTACTATTGCCATTTTATGCCACCAATGATGATGATGCTTGATGTTATGTTTTATGTATGTATGTGCATTAGGTAGTGCCATGCATACATTTTCTATTATGTTGCATTCATGACATTAAGATCATCTTAAAATGAATGGACCTTGGCTAACGTATATTTTGAAGTTTAAAATGAACTAAATGTATGTTCAGACTCTTCGCATAATTAAACCCAAGGTTCCTGAGGACGTAGATGATGGCACCTAGGTAGTAGGAGGCCCTACTGAGATTCTTTAGCAAGATTCTCACCCCCTCTATCTCTTTCTTTCCGTCACGTCTTTAGATGGCGACATTCGTAGTGTTCGTGGACACCCCGACATGGGAGGTGCACTATGACCCGACTCACGGGTCATACGATTTTGAGGGGCAGTGCACGGTGCGGATTTTCATGTTCGTAGGACGCCCCTTCGCTCATCCGGTGCACACCCATCACTTCTCCCCGACTGCACCCTATGGCGACGACGAGCGGGTTTTTGAGCGTGCGCGTACGCATGACGAGAAAGTACTCCGTAGGCACACCGCCGCCTTAGCCATGCGAGATTATCCCGACTACGTGCCCCGGACCTACTTCTCGGAGACCGACTCATCCGAGGACCCGCCTACCCATCCGTATAGCGAGAACTCTGCCCCCTCTCCACCACAGATAAGGGAGGGCAGTGAGGATACCGTGACTCAGCCATGGCTTGCGCGACGACCGGAGATGCGACCATACCGTGGGGGTCACCCTCGATCCCCATTCCGCCTCTTCACGTCCGAGGAGCTCGCCCAGTTTCCCGGATATCTGCCTCGTTCGCGAGATGGACGCCTTGAAGAGAGGTGACGATCGTTCGATGGAGTACCCGGTTAGAGCACACACCACTTAGATGGGGATAAACCTTCTTTTGTTTAGAGGTTATCCTATTAGATGCACTCGGGTAGGGGAGTAGATTATGTTTATGTTTATGTTGTATTTTCTTTCATGTATTTCCATGTACTAAACCGATTCCCACGCTTATAAGTGGGCAGATTATAATTATATATGAGATGTTATTCAGTGTCTCTCATGATGTGCCCTTATATGCTTTATGCTATGACGTTATGAGATGTATGTTTTGTCCGTCGCAAGTTATATCGCATCACGCGGCTCTCACTTTCATTTCAAAAAAAATTACCCGTATTTTCCGCTAAGTAATTCAAAGTTAAATGAGAACTATGAAGTAACAGACTAATGATTAACCTAAATATGTTCTAGAGTATTGGGTTAAAAATTAGGATGTTACATTATGGTATCAGAGCAGTTCGATTCTCATGGAGCCTGAGGATTGGACTGACTATGCTTTCTAAAGCGTAGTACGATAGCTATGTCATGCGTAGTGCTTAGTTAGAGATAAGCTATAGGATAGAAGTGCATGACCCTTTGTCTACTTGCGTGTGCCATGGTAACTAGCTCATTTTACATGGAATATTGAGCCTGATCACCTCAGTGTTGATTGTCTCATGTGTTTAGGGACCAATGGCACCAAGGAGACAACCTAGGACCCCGACCGAGGGGGACCAAAGCGATGCCACTGCTGCTGCTGTTCGTGACATGGCAAGAGCCATGGAACGAATGTTCGAGAGGATGAACCAACAAGGGGGTACCGGACGTGCTCCCCCTACTGCTGAGATGATCGAGCAAGCAAGGTTTGGTGAGTTTCGCAAGGCGAACCCGCCAACCTTCCGAGGAGCCATGGACCCCGACCAAGCTGATGAGTGGATCAAAAACATGGAGAAGATCTACTCCGTGGTGGCTTGCTCGGAGGAGCAGAAGGTCACCTTTGCGGCCTATATGATGGAATCGGATGCTGAGTTTTGGTGGACCGCACCAAGATCGCTAGAAGCTTACGTGCTGCTGCCAACTGGGAGCTGTCGAAGACCTACTTCTATGAGAAGTACTTCCCGGAGTCCGTGAGGAACGCGAAAGATCTTGAGTTCAAGCAACTGACCCAAGGAGGGTCTCCGTCGCCCGATACACGGCAAAGTTCGAGGAGCTGATCAAGTTCTCTAGGGTGTTTCAAGGGAACCCCGACGAGGTGTGGAAGTGCGTCAAGTATGAGGCCGGACTAACGGCAGAGCTCAACTATGCTGTAGCGCACATGCAGATTAGGGACTTTCCAACCCTAGTCAACAAGTGCCGGATCATGGAAGAGGGACAGAAGAAAATCAATGCTGCAAGGGCAGCACGGAACAAGGGCTAGCACCTCAAGCCCCAAAATTCAAGCCCCAATATCCAAACCAATCCCGAAATCACTATAATCCCTACCAAACCAACCAGTTCAGACCACAACAACAACAAAGAACCCCCTTCCACCAACAACCCAAGCAACCATACCGACCACAATTCCAGAACAACAACAACAATCGCAACAACAACAACAACAACAACCGACAAGGAGGGTCGGGCGGCCCCCGAAACAACCAAGGAGGGTCAAGTGGGACTAAGAACAAGACGCCCCAAGGAGCCCCCGCCACCTTTGCTAGGCCTACACCGGCAATACTATGCCCTCAAAGGGAAAGATCATGGCAACCGTCCCTGCCTAGCTGGACAAAACGTGTGCTTCAAGTGTGGGAAGCCCGGCCATTACGCCAATAGATGCAACAACGGAGGGCCAGCAAATCAGAACCCTAGGCCGCAACACCAAGGGAGGGTCTTCACCCTCAATGTGGACGAAGCGGACACATCCAACGGTCTCATAGAAGGTAAGTGCGAAATAGATGGTAGAACCTTAACTGTACTTTATGACTCTGGTGCAACACATTCTTTTATTTCTTATGCTAGTGTCGAGGCTCTAAATTTGAAAACTTCCAAACTTCCTTTTGATCTTATTGTCTCTACCCCTACAAATCATCCCGTGAATACTTGTTATTGTTGCCTAAATTGTCACCTCACCATAGAAAATAGATCATATGTTGTGGATTTAATTTGTTTACCCATGAAAGGTATAGGAGTAGTTCTTGGCATGGATTGGCTTCATGCCAACCGTGTATTGTTAGACTGTGACACCAAAACAGTTGTCTTTCCTTCTCCCCCTAGTGAAATAAGTCAACCTTTGAGACTTTACCTCAATGCTGTAGAAGTCCACTGTAGTGGGAAAAAGACTAAGGGATATGTTCTCCTAGCCGCTAGTGAAGTACACTTTGAGCAGATTTTAGAAAATATACCAATAGTGAGAGACTATCCCGAGGTGTTTCCGGAAGATATACCCGAGTTCCCTCCAGAGAGAGAAGTGGAGTTCTCCATTGAGTTGGTTCCTGGAGCGGGACCAATCTCCATTGCCCCCTATAGAATGTCACCCCTAGAACTAGCCGAGCTTAAAACCCAACTTGAGGAACTTTTAGAGAAAAGCTTTATAAGACCTAGTGCTTCACCGTGGGGAGCCCCGGTCTTGTTTGTGAAAAAGAAGGATGGGAGTATGAGGTTGTGCATAGATTATAGGCAATTGAACCGAGTGACAGTGAAAAACAAATACCCTTTGCCTAGGATTGATGATCTCATGGACCAACTGAGAGGAGCAGTAGTATTTTCCAAGATCGACCTAAGGTCAGGATACCACCAAATTAGGGTGAGAGATCAAGATATACCAAAGACCGCCTTTAGAACTCGGTATGGACACTTTGAGTTCGCGGTGATGTCTTTTGGGTTGACAAATGCTCCTGCAGTATTTATGGATTACATGAATAGGATCTTTAGATCCTATTTAGATCAGTTCGTGGTCGTTTTTATAGATGATATACTCATCTATTCGAAGACCCACGAGGAGCATGAGCGGCATTTGAGGATAGTTTTGGAGATTTTGAAGGAGAAAAAGCTATATGCAAAACTCTCTAAGTGTGAATTTTGGTTGGAGGAGGTCAAGTTTTTAGGGCACGTTGTGTCGAAAGGAGGTATAGCCGTTGATCCTAGTAAGGTAGAAGCCGTAATGAATTGGGATAGACCGACCACCGTAACGGAAATACGGAGCTTTTTGGGTTTAGCAGGCTATTACCGTAGGTTTATCAAGGGATTCTCCCAAATTACCCTACCCCTGACCAAGCTAACTAGGAAGAATGCACCATTTATGTGGAGCCCCGAATGTGAGAAGAGTTTTCAAGAGCTTAAGGAAAGGTTAACCACGACCCCAGTCTTAGTCTTACCTAGCCCCAATGTACCCTTCGAGGTATATTGTGATGCTTCGGGCAAAGGACTAGGGTGTATGTTGATGCAAAATAGGCAAGTGGTAGCCTATGCATCACGACAACTCAAGCCTCACGAGGCTAACTACCCCACCCATGACCTAGAATTAGCCGCCGTAGTGTTTGCCTTGAAGATGTGGAGACACCATTTGTATGGTGTAAGGTTTGAAGTTTTCTCTGATCATAAGAGTCTCAAGTACCTCTTTGATCAAAAGGAGTTAAACATGAGGCAAAGAAGGTGGATGGAATTCCTCAAAGACTACGATTTCGATTTAAGTTACCACCCCGGCAAGGCTAATGTAGTCGCCGACGCCTTGAGCCGAAAGTCGTTACACCTGTCCCACATGATGATCAAAGAAGTTGAGTTGATAGAGAAGTTTAGGGATATGAATCTAGGGATGTCAGCGACCGATAAAGGAATAAAAATGTGCTATCTTAGTGTGACAAGTGGATTTAAGCAGAGAATCATGTTAGCACAACGAGAGAATGAGGAGTTCGAGGAGATCATCGATGCTGTTAAGGCGGGAAAGTTGAAAGGTTTCGAAAGAGGTGAAGATTGGATATGGAGGTTCGAAGGAAGAATCTGCGTACCCCGAGATGGTGACCTCCGAGAAAAGATCTTGGAGGAAGCTCACAAAAGCTATTTCACCATCCATCCCGGTGTTACCAAGATGTACCAAGACTTGAAAAAGATGTTTTGGTGGCCCGGAATGAAGAAGGATGTAGTCGCCTGGGTTAGTAAGTGCTTGGTATGTCAGAAAGTGAAAATCGAGCACCAAAAACCTTCAGGTTTGTTGCAACCCCGTCCAATCCCGAATGGAAGTGGGAATGCATATCTATGGATTTTGTGACAGATTGCCTAAGGCATAAGCTGGCCATGATGCTATATGGGTGATAGTGGATCGACTAACCAAGTCGGCACACTTTCTACCTATTAGAGTGACGTACTCTTTAGATAAATTGGCTCAGTTATACATCTAAGAGATCGTAAGATTGCATGGAGTGCCGTCGACGATAATCTCGGATAGAGATCCGCGGTTTACGTCGCGTTTTTGGGGAGCCTTTCAAAAGGCGTTTGGTTCAAAGCTATGCTTGAGCACTGCTTACCACCCACAAGCACGGGACAATCCGAAAGGACGATCCAAACCCTAGAGGATATGCTAAGAGCTTGTGTGTTAGACCAGAGGGGAAGTTGGGATAAGTACTTGCCTTTGATCGAGTTTGCGTATAACAATAGTTATCACGCGAGCATCGGTATGGCACCGTACGAGGCATTGTATGGAAGGAAGTGCCAATCACCTTTGTGTTGGTACGAGCCTGGGGAGCAAAGTGTCTTAGGACCCGATGTAGTGAGGGAAACGACGGAACAAATCAAGAGGATCCGGGATAGGATGCTCACTGCTCAAAGTAGACAAAAGAGCTATGCGGACAAGCGGCGCAAGCCCTTGGAATTTGAAGAGGGAGAACATGTGTTCCTTAGGATTACCCCCACTACAGGCATAGGGAGAGCCATGAAAGTCAAAAAGTTGAGCCCCCGATTCCTTGGTCCTTTCCAAATCCTTCAAAGGATAGGAACAGTGGCCTACAAAATAGCCTTACCCCCTAATCTTTCAAA
Source organism: Dalbergia cochinchinensis (assembly GCA_031216125.1). Taxonomy (NCBI): domain Eukaryota; kingdom Viridiplantae; phylum Streptophyta; class Magnoliopsida; order Fabales; family Fabaceae; genus Dalbergia; species Dalbergia cochinchinensis. The sequence goes on from CM062371.1 coordinate 32,861,412, forward strand.
TCTTCATGACGTCTTTCACGTCTCTCAGTTAAGGAAGTATGAGTCCGACCCTAGCCACGTTTTAGAGCCAGAGCATGTTCAGTTAAGGGACGACCTAACTTTCAATCTTCCCCCTACGAGAATCGTGGACCGCGGAGTCAAGCAGCTGAGGAACAAGTCTGTTCCATTGGTAAAGGTAGCATGGGGACGCGACAAATCCGAAGAGTTTACATGGGAGCTAGAGTCAGAAATGCAAGACAAGTATCCCGAGCTTTTCCAAGGTAACGAATTTCGAGGGCGAAATTCTTTTTAAGGAGGGGAGTAATGTAACACCCCGATTTTTCTGTCCGAGGGAAATGACCAAAATGCTGGTGAGGTCATTTCCTGACCCGAACTCGAGGGTAACCAACTCGGTCATCCTCGAAGGGTCAACTCAATGATTGAAGGGGATTGAATGGCCTTTGAATGCTTTCGGAAGCGAAAATTTCATTTTCCGCAGTTTCGGGTCAAAATGACCAAAATACCCCTATAGCGTTTTTACGCCGGTAAAGGTGCCGTTTGAGCCCGGAACTTCCCCCAGAGGTTCAAAAACATGTTTTCATGTGTCTAGAGGTATCTGTTCAAGTCCCGGTGGTCCCGGGCAGTTTTAGTGCAAAATTACGGTTTTGCCCCTAGAATAGTGTTTTTGAGCTTAATGACGTAATTAAGCAAACCTAAGCAATATTAGGCTCTAAACGAAGATTAATTTATTTTCCTAATTAATCTAGAGTCAAAATAATTTATTAAAGTTAATTAGAACCTAAAATTGCTTAGATTAAACTTAAATCCTTTTTAGAACTCAAGATTCCTAGTCTTGGAATCTTGAATAGTGTTTTCTCTCTCCAATTCCTTAAATCAAGGAAATGTGTCTAGAGTTGTTTAGACTCTAAATTGAGGATTTAATTCTCTAATGGTGCAAGACCACTCCTTAATTATGTCTAGACCACCTTAATTACCCATTTCCCTTACCTAAACACTTTCTTACAAATTCCTAATCTTAAGCATAATCAAAGATACACCTAAACACAACTCTAAACCACAATTAAAATGCAAACTAATCCTCCCCATGCATGATGAAGTTTCGCCAGACCTCATCCCCATTGGCCACATGTTTAATTGTTTCCTCACTCAAAGAACCATGCTTGAGGTCATACCTTGAACCATACCTCACCATACCTTAAGCCATACCTCACCATACCTCAAGAACACATTATCTCACCTCATGGAACACATGGAACCCTCCAATTCTGCACCTCTTGGCCGAAAATGCATCAGCCCACATACACCCTCCATTTGTTTCAATTCTCTATAAATAGAATGCCTTGAGGAGCTTGCACCACTTTTAGATCATTTGCCAAGTTTAGGAAACACTCAAAGCTTTTCTTTTTCTCTCAAAGTCTTTGTGTTCTTCAAGTTCTTGGAGTTCTTCAAGTTCTTCATCTTCTTCATCTTCTTCTTCCATCTTCAAGTTCATCACACCAAGTAGGGATTTTCTTTCATGTATTCTTTCTTTAAAGTTCTTGTTCTAAGCTTAATGTTCATAGTTTCTCTTGATTCTTTTTAGAACTTCTTTTTCTTTCCTTTACCTTTTCATTTTCGCCGATGGGCCTTGGAGAACAAAGGAATGAGAGCTTGATGATGAGAGTTTCATGATGATGTTCATCACTTGAAACAAACTCTAGAGCTTGATTTTTGTTCTTGAGCAAAAGTGTTTCTAGATTTTCCTTTCTTGAACTTTTGAGAACTTTAACTTTGATGGTGTTTTAAAAATGGCTCTATGAACTCAATGATGAGGACTCATGATGTTGGTGTTAATATATCATCAAGGTCATGAACTCTAGAGTTTCAAAATGCACTTTTCTCTTCTTGGAGATTTCGCCATTTCCTTGAGATTTTCTAAGTTTCATAGTTTGATTCCCAAAGATGTTATGTTGAGTTCTAAGAACTCCAAGCTTGACTTTACCTTGTTTGAATGAGTTTGGGTTAAGATTTAAGTTCCTTTAAAGTCTTGTTAAGAGCTCTAGAAAGATAAAATGAACTTGCATAATTTATTTTATGCTTGCATTCATATTTACATTCTTGCTATGCATCTTTATTTTCAAGCTATCACCTAAGAACTTAAGGATTAAAATGAAACTTGCATCTTCACTTAATTTAACTCTCGAAGCCTTTCTATTTCGGCCTTAAAGTCGATTGTTGTTGGGCCTAGAGCACTAAAATAAAGAATTGAACTTGCATTATCACCTAATTAATTTCTCGAATGCCTATCTATTTCGGCCTTAAAGTCGATTGTTGTTGGGCCAAGAGCACTAAAATAAAGAATTGAATCTTGCATATTTACTTTCAAGCTTGCACGTTTAAGATTATGCTTCGCATATTTACTTTCAAGCTTGCACGTTTAAATTATGCCTTGCATATTTAATTTCAAGTCATCACCTTACTTTGAAAGCAAGATTAAAAATGAAGAGCATGAGCACGTTTAGTTTATGTCGTAACTTAAGAACCTAGAGCTCAAAGACTTGCCCATTTCATTCCAAGATAAAGTTAAATGTGAATGTATACCTTGAATGCATAATTTCGGCCAAGTAGTGATGATGGACTTGCAATGAGTTTTCATCTAGCTACTAGGACCAATAGTCTATGTTTTAAGTTTTCCTTAAAGCCTTACAAATCTTTATAAGGTTATGTCATTATAAGTTGTGATTCCAATCTCTTTTAGGGGATGGAATATGTTTTGGTCAGTGACCTAAGGCTTCACTTAGCCTCTTGAGGAATTAAAATATTTTGCAAAGAGTTTTAGAAGTTCTAGAATGATTCCAAGAGAAACTAGTTAACTTATGTACCTAGAAATGTCAATTTAATTCTCTTATTGAGGCAAGATGTTTTCGGTTCTGATGTGATGAATGTGATGCTGTATGATGATGTTTTAATGTGTTGGAATGTGTGAAAATATCATATGATGATGTAGAAGCGATCCTATGCATGATAGGTAAGAAACTAGCTAACTAGAAATACCGTAAAGCTAGAATTTAACATAGTTTTGACCCATTTTTTTATGGAACTAATCCAAACTGTTTTAATGGGGACATAATCAGATTTAGATTGATTAGACATGAAAAACTTGGTATCATTTGAGTTAGAATTGAATTCTAGCACCTATGAGGAAACTAGTAACTAGAAAACCGTAAAAATGCAAATATAGAACTCCTAGAACATTTAATTTTCTGGATTTTGTCCAGCACCCTTACAACATGATAAACATGATTAATAATTAGTCCTTAAGCATAGGAATACCTCATAATTGAGTTAGATTTAATACATAGCGCCTTCGGCGAAAACGGAATTGAGAAAGGGTCTAAAACGTAAGTTCTAGAACCCCGTAAATACAAGTTAGAGAACTTGTCCTATGCTATTCAGATTTCAAAAGTAAAATGAGAGGGTTATGAATGATGTTTAATTATGAGCCTTAGGTGCTTAAAATATGAACGACGGATGTAGAGAACTATATCTTAAGATTAAGACCCGTAAGGGTCAAAGCATAAGCTACCGTAAGGGTAAGCGTTTGGATGATTTATGATGATGCATGAAGTATTATAATGATGATGATGTTATTCATATGAGGGATTTATGAGATTATATGTTTATGTGGCATAAAGCAAATTTGGAGGAAAATTCGGTGTAATGACCGTTTTGGCCGCCGAATTTCCGACAAATTTGGGGACTTAAAGAGATTTTGAAAATTAAGGTACTAAGATGGGTTCTAGGATGACACCAGTTCGGCCGAGCACCTCCATAGAACTCATGTGACATCGGTACCATTTTACACTCTTAGGTGACACCGGTTCGGCCGAGCACCCCTAAGAGTTTTGCCCTAACCCGCACTCGGATAGTCGGGATTTATGATACGCTTATCGTTAAGTGGTAAGTAAGAACTAGTGACGACTAGTTAAGGTATGAGCTCATAACCTAGATGTACGACACGTTACGGTGACACCGGTTCGGCCGAGCACCGATTCGAATGTCTTTTAGGGTGGCCTATGAGGAAGAGAAGTTCATGATTATGATTATGTCACTAAGTTTTGTCCCATATGAATGTTACTATTGCCACTTTATGCCACCAATGATGATGATGCTTGATGTTATGTTTTATGTATGTGCATTAGGTAGTGCCATGCATACATTTTCTATTATGTTGCATTCATGACATTAAGATCATCTTAAAATGAATGGACCTTGGCTAACGTATATTTTGAAGTTTAAAATGAACTAAATGTATGTTCAGACTCTTCGCATAATTAAACCCAAGGTTCCTGAGGACGTAGATGATGGCACCTAGGTAGTAGGAGGCCTCTTGAGATTCTTTAGCAAGATTCTCACTCCTCTATCTCTTTCTTTCCGTCACGTCTTGAGATGGCGACGTCAGTAGTGTTCGTGGACACCCGACATGGGAGGTGCACTATGACCCGACTCACGGGTCATACCATTTTGAGGGGGTGCGGTGCGGATTTTCATGTTCGTAGGGCGCCTTCGCTCATCCGTGCACACCCATCACTTCTCCCGATCGCACCCTATGGCGACGACGAGCGGGTTTTGAGCGTCGCGCACGCGCATGACGAGAGAGTACTCCGTAGGCACACCGCCGCCTTAGCCATGCGAGATTATCCCGACCACGTGCCGGACCTACTTCTGAGACCGACCCATCCGAGGACCCGCCTACCCATCCGTATAGCGAGAACTCGCCCTCTCCACCACAGATAAGGGAGGCGTTGAGGATACCGTGACTCAGCCATGGCTTGCGCGACGACCGGAGATGCGACCATACCGTGGGGGTCACCCTCGATCCCCATTCCGCCTCTTCACGTCCGAGGAGCTCGCTTGATTTCGGATATCTGCCTCGTTCGCGAGATGGACGCCTTGATGGGAGGTGACGATCGTCGATGGAGTACCGGTTACGGCACACACCACTTAGATGGGGATAAACCTTCTTTTGTTTAGAGGTTATCCTATTAGATGCACTCGGGTAGGGGAGTAGATTATGTTTATGTTTATGTTGTATTTTCTTTCATGTATTTCCATGTACTAAACCGAGTCCCACGCTTATAAGTGGGCAAATTATAATTATATATGAGATGTTATTCAGTGTCTCTCATGATGTGCCCTTATATGCTTTATGCTATGACGTTATGAGATGTATGTTTTGTCCGTCGCAAGTTATATCGCATCACGCGGCTCTCACTTTCATTTCAAAAAAAAAATTACCCGTATTTTCCGCTAAGTAATTCAAAGTTAAATGAGAACTATGAAGTAACAGACTAATGATTAACCTAAATATGTTCTAGAGTATTGGGTTAAAAATTTGGATGTTACACTTGTGATTGAATGCCTACATGTAGCTTGTGCATGCATTTGAAAAAAGAAAGCACATGGTGTAGTTATCTCAAAAAAAAAAAGAATGTACAAATTTCACTCGTGCATGTTCTGACATATGGAGAAAACAGAAACAAGACTTATGTGGAATGAGGGGAAAGCAAAAAGAGGAACTTCCCTAGAGATAAAAGGGGAGGCAAAGAGAGGAACTTCCTTAGAGATAAAGGGGAAGGCAAAAAGATGAACTTCCCTAGAGATAATATGAGTCGATAGACGTATCGGCTAGGAATAGAACTGTGTGTGATTCGAAAATGGAAAAAAATGAAGTCTAATGATCACGTATAGGAATGAGCTTAGTTCTGATAAGCAGTCTATTTCCTTTATGTGGTGTGAACCACTATAAATACCATATGGTATAAACTGTTCATTGTGGAGTTATCCATAGTAAATACCCGTCGGGTATACACTAAGTCTTTCCTATGTCGATGAAAAGAGAAAAATGCACCGAGTTGAGTTCTATGGCCATAAGTAAAACCTGACCACTTTGAGATAAGTTCACTATATTTAACATATGTATACTCATATCATATTTAATCTCTTGATTAGGATTATTAACCACATGTTTGAGCTTTATGATATGTGTGCATTAAGTGATTGATCATTAAAAACAACCTACTTCGGAAATATGATTTGGAACTTTAAAAATGAATCATTATTATGTAATGTTTGATCACCTTTTCTTAATAAACCGAAGTGGTTGGGGCGATGACGATGACAGTATGAGTGAGTTTTTGGGGAGTTGCCCTACTGAGAATTGTATAATTCTCACCCGTATTTTGTGTGTTCCCGTGTCGTCTCTAGGTTAATCTAGAGAATGATATGGCTGCTGTGTGAAAGAACTTAGGATTTCAGTAGTTTAATAGTTGAAGTTTTTAATTTACTGTACTTAGTTAGAGCTATATGTATGTAAATGTAATAGAAAACATATATGTATTAAAGCTCTTAGAAGAGCTTTCTTTTGTACTTAGCTATGTATTCAATAAATGTTGTGTTTCTTTGTTATATATTTTAACCAAATTATGCTAGTTATTACACTATCTTATCGCATTTGCTATGGTTATTTAAGAAAAGTCCGGTAATTTATAAGTAGCAACTCTCAAGTCTGATGTCATGACTTAAGGATGACGTTGTACTTGGGAGGATGTTACACTTCTCCCTCCCATTCTCACCCCTCATGTTTCATTTCTCTATACATAGCATGCTTGGATGAACTTGAATCACTTTTGGTTCATTTGCCAAGTTGAGTTTTCAAGAGCACCTTAAAGCTTTTCTTTTTCTCTCAAGTTCAAGAGTTCCTCTTCTTCAACATCTTCATCTTCTTCTCTCATTTCAACCTCTAATCACTTGGTAGGGATTTTATTTTAAGTGTTTCAATCATTAAAAGTTCTTATTTAGTTATGTGCTTATGATTTCTTTTGAATCTTTTAGAACTTCTTCCTTCCTCCTTGTTTCTTTTTCTTTTCGGCCAAGGGCCTTAAAAGGCTTGGAAATGAGAGCTTGATGATGAGGATTTCATGATGATATTCATCACTTGAGCAACCTCTAAAGCTTGATCTTGGTTCTTGAGTAAAAGATGTTTTCATTTTTTTTCCCTTTTCTTTTCATGCTCTAGATTCGGTTTTTCATTCCTTTTTCCTTGATCCTAGTTTTGATTTTAAAGGTTTATGTTGGATGGGAAATGACTCAAGGATGAGAGCACATGATGTTGGTGTTGATGTATCATCAAGATCATAGCCTCTAAAGTTTCAAATTTTCATCCTTTCTCCTTCATGGTTTCGGCCATGGTTTCCTTTTCATTGATATTTTGGTTTTGTCACCAAAAACATGGTGAGATGTTTCTAAAACTCAAAGCTTGGTTTTCTAAGTTGATCCATTTTCGGTTCTTTAAATAATATTAATGTTTAACTTGTTTCTTTTAATCCATTCCTTAAGCTTGATGATAAAGTTCACACCATATGGTTTCTTTGTAAACCTTGGTACAAGAACTCTAAAGCTTGCTTTACCTTGCTATGATAAGTTTGGGTTGAGGTTTAAGTTCCTTTAAAGTCTTGTAAGAGCTCTAGTAAAGATGTAAAAATGAACTTGCATATTTGTTTTCCTTGCCTAGCATATTTATTTTTGAGCTAATCACCTAAAACATAAAGATTAAAACAAGAGTTGTATTCTCATATCACCTAATAATTAATCTCGAGGCTCACCTATTTCGGCCTTAAAGTCGATTGTTGTGGAGTCTAGAGCACTAAAATAAAGAATTGGACTTGCATTCATATTTATTTTCCTTGTCTAGCATATCTATATTTTAAGTCATCACTTAAATCCCAAAAGATAAAATGAACTTGCATATTTATTTTCAAGTCTTGCATATTTATATTCCTAGCACCTTATATTTATATTTCAAGTCCTTGCATCTCATATATATTTTAAAGTTATCACTTTACTTTATAATGAAGATTAAAATAGAATACATAGCACGTTTACTTTTCATCATCACTTAAAGACTCTAGAGCTCAAAGACTTGCCCTTTTATCTCAAGCTAAAGTTTGGTTATGGAACCATTCCCTTGAATGCATAATTCGGCCATGTGATGATGATGAGCTTGGTGTGAGTTTCATCTAGTCACAAGTGCCCATAATCTATGTCTTAGGATTTTCTTAAGCATAGGAGGACTCAAAATATTTCAAGTGTGATTTTACATTTTAAATTCCAATCTTGGGCCAACTCAAATGGTTGCTGCTCTTGTTTAGTTTGTGAGGATTTTAATGAAATAAGTTGGTTTTCAAAGTGTAACATCCTAATTTTTAACCCAATACTCTAGAACATATTTAGGTTAATCATTAGTCGGTTATGTCATAGTTTCCTTTTTACTTTAAAATACTTGGTGGAAATACTGGTAAATTTTTTTTTTGAATTATAAAAACAAAGTGAGAGCCGCGTGACATGATGAACAATAAACCATGAAAGGAAATAAAGCAAGCATCTCATAACATCATAACATAAAGCAAGTAAAGGCACATCACAATAAAATTGAACTACATATTTATATAATATGATATGCCCACTTATGAAGAGTGGGACTTAGTTTAGTACAATAGGAAACGAGTACATCAAAGAGAAAATACAAGGAAAGTGCAACGGAAAACATAAAAGCAAACTCCCCTACTCAAGTGCAACTAAAGGGATAACCTCTAAAAAAAAGAAGGTTTATCCTCATCTAAGTGGTGTGTGCACTACCCGGGTACTCCATCGGTCATCCGCCATCACCTATTGACGTCCATCCCGCGAGCGAGGCACGTATCCAGCAAACTGGGCGAGCTCCTCTGGCGTGTAAAGGCGAAGTGGGGATTGAGAGTGACCCCCACGACATGGCTGCATCTCCGGTCGTCGTGCTAGCCGAGGCTAAGTTACAGTGTCCTCACTGTCCTCTCTCATCGGTGGTGGAGTGGGGGCAGAACTCTCGCTGTATGGATGCGTAGGCGGGTCTTCCGACAGGTCAGTCTCTGAGAAGTATGTCTAGGGCACATAGTCAGGGTAGTTACGCATGGCTGAGACGGCAGTGTGCATGCGGAGCACTCTCTCATTATGCGTACGTGCGCGCTCAAAAACCCGCTCGTCATCGCCGTAGGGTGCTGTCGGGGAGAAGCGATGGGTATGTATGGGATGAGCGAAGGGACGTCCCACGAACATGAAGACTCGCGCCATGCACTATCCCTCAAAATGGTATGATTCGTGCTCCCGATCATAGTGTACCTCCCACGTCGAGGTGTCCACAAAAACTATGAACGTCGCCATCTAAAGACGTGATGGAAAGAAAAGATAGAGGGAGTGAGAATCTTGCTAAAGAATCTTAGTAGGGCCTCCTACTACCTAGGTGTCATCATCTACGTCCTCAGGAACCTTGGGTTTAGTATACAAAATAAGTGAGCATGCATTAAGTCCATTTTTAAGCTTTGAAACATAGTTAGCCAAGGTCCATTCATTTTAGTATGATTCTTAATATCATGGATGCTGTAACGCCCCAATTTTTACTGTCATTAGAAATTACTCAATTACCGAATTACCGTAGGTAATTATTACATAAAATTTGAGGCCGAACAATCCCCAATAAAGGAATATAACATTAGAAGAGAGGTTAGGAACAATTCATGCGAGAGTCGCAAATCCCGAATTTCTGTACGTATAAAACGACCAAAATGCCCCTGAAGTTATTTTACTCAGAAAATGAGGATCGTGGGCCCCACCTATTCTCAAGGAGATATTTTGAGGATAATAAGGAATTGTTTGTGTTATGTGGGTTAATAGAGCAGAAGGATCTCAATTTTGAGTTCCGACGCGCGAAATGACCAAAATGCCCCTACGGCTGTTTTAACTCCGATGTGCGTGCCGACTGAGCCCGAACCTCACTAAAATGTTTTAAAATGTGTTTTTAAGCCATGATTAACCATTGGTTAAGCTCGGGTGGCCTCAGGCAGTTTTTAAGTGAAAGTACGATTTTGCCCCTGTTTTTGGCGCTTTGCGAATTTCGGGATTTTTGATTCAGTATCTGAAACCTAAGCAATATTAGACTCAAATTAAAGCTTATTAAATTCTAAATATTAATCTAGAGTCAAAATTATGTATTTAGATTGATTAGAACCCAAAATTGCTCAAAAACACCCAAATTGCTTACTAATTCACTTAAACCCTTAACCGTAAATTCTCTAAATTACATGAATACCTTGCCTACACCTAAATAATGCATGGAACACACAAATTTCACTTCTTTGGGCTGTAATGGATGAAATTATTGATGCCATTATGCAGCTGAATTATTACCAAAAGTTGCACTAAAACAAAATGCCAAAATGTCACCATAAGAGACATAATTCCTTAATTTCATACAACTTTGTCTAAAATGATTTTTCCTCCCTTATTTCTCCTGCAAAATTCCGTCCACTACCTCATCATTTTGGCCAATTAGAAGCCTCAAAATCTTCTATAAATAGGCTTGCTTGAGTGGTCTTGGAATGCTTGGTTCATAACTAGTTTTTAAGAGCACCAAAAACTTTCTTTCTTCGTCCTCTTTGGCTGAATTCTTTCTTCAATTTTTTCAAAGAGATTTTGTTTCATTTCACTTCAAGAAACCAAGTTCTCTTCCTCTTCTTCAACTCAGATTAGGTAGGGAGTAGTTTCTAAATTTATTTCTATGCTTCGAGGAGTTGTGTTTTTAACTCAAAATGATGAAATTATGAACTTACTTTAGCTTTTCATTTTGGTTTTCTTCTTCAATTTTTCTTTAACCAATTCAACCATATGGCCTAGGTGGAACTAAGATGATGGCTTGATGATGAGGACCTTGAGGGTGGATTGTAAATCCATCACAAGTTAGGCCTCTAAAGCTTGAATATTCCACTTGATGCAAAACTTTAAAGAATAATGCTTTATGATGCTAAAACAAAGATTTTTAGTTTAGAACTTGAAAGATGTATTTTCCTTTTATGTTTTATTTCTTGTTAAGATATGTATTGGGTTGAATTTATAATTCTTTTAAAGTCTTGAAGGAGCTCTAGTAAAGAAACAAAATGAATTTGCATCCATGATTAAGTTTATGCTTTGCATAACCATGTTTACCTTCTATGTCATCACTAAATTTTCAAGAATGAATAAATGAACTTGCATTTCTCATGTTTAAATTCCAAGCTTGTATTTCATGTTTATGTTTCAAGTCATCACTTAATCTTTCAAGATAATAAAGAGGTTGCATCTCATATTTAATTTATGCTCTCACTATATTTTATAATGGCTAAAAGAATCAACGCATGACATGTTTATTTTATGCCATCACCTAAAGATCCTAGAGCTCAAAGACTTGCCCATGTATCACAAGCAAAGAAATATGATTATTGGAGTTAAAGAATTTATTCTTTAAAAAGTCTTGAGATTGGAGCTTAAAAAGATGTAATAATAATTCTCTTCTCCCTCTACTGGTCCTGTGCGGACTACCGCCGCTCCGGTTTCTTAATATTCTCTTCTCCCTCTACAGACTACCGCCGCTCCGGTTTCTTAATATTCTCTTCTCCTTCTACTGGTCCTGTGCGGATTACCGCCGCTCCAGTTTCTTGTATCATGTTTATATTTCAAGTTCTTGCATCATGTTTAATTTTCAAGTCATCACCTTAAATCTTAAAGATAAAGAAATGGAATTGCATATCATTTTTATAATTCCAAGCTATCACCTTATAAAGATAAGATTAAAATAAGGTTGCATAGCATGTTTATAATTCTAAGATGTCACCTAAATCTCTAAAGCTCAAGACTTACTCCTTTTATCTTAAGTGAGAATTTTAATTGTGAAGATCCTCCCAAATTTGACAAAAGAACTAGTTTCTAAATGAGTTTTAAGGCTTTGCAAGGATTTTACGGGGAACTAGTATTTTATATGCACTTAAAATATGATTCTATGTAATTGCATGAGGTTCATGATTCGGCCACTGATCTGAGATTAGTATCAATGTGTGATAATGATTTGATATGATTGAAGTTGTGATAATTATGGTTTATTGTTAAGAGAATGATTCATAATTGGTTTAGTAACTAATTAGTTCTATAATTGATAATTCTATATAAGGATTGGATGCTTATTGAATGATTTCCTGGCTTGCATGTTATAGTTGCTGTTGCAAATAATGAGAATGCTTATACATGAAATGTTTTTTTATTATGTCAAATTTACCTTTGTTGCTAGAAGAAAGTATATCATTGTAAAAGTGTAATTTGGAAAGGTTCTGGCTAAGGAAAGACTTGGTATTTAAGCGTGTCCATTGTGACCCACCTCTCTTTCTTGGGAATCTCCCATATGCATGATTACAGTTGATATATATTATTCTAGCTTAAGACTATAAATGAGAAAATGTTATGATGTTTATGAATTGTATTATGATATAACATGCAAAGATTTAATGGTGACTTAAACTTATAAGAAAATGATCCTTTGGAACCATCAGACTATAGGTGGTGAAAAGGTGATTTTAGCCCCCTAACCCGTTCTCTCAAAAGGGTAGAGTCGGGACTTTAGCTTATCAAAAGGGATAAGTATATGCTAGTGACGACTAGTAAAGTATGAGCTCATAACCTAAATTACTCCCAAAAGGGTGGAGTATAGGGTGGCCTAAGGAAAATAATGATGATGATAAGATTTTAAGTCACCTAAGGCACTAAAGAAATGAAATATGTGCACTATGTCCACATGTAGCTAATATTATATGACGTTCTTTTATGCATGTTATTTGATAATGATGATGAGGAAAATGATGTAATGATAAAGGAAAAGTTCATTGTAAATATGACATGTTAAGATTATGATGCATTATAAGACGCATGATTAAAAATTGACGAACCTCGGTTAAGTATTTGTCCGAACTTAAAATGAATCTTTGCATGCTCACTATTTTAGAATAATCCCGAGGTTCTAGGGGACTTTGATGATGGCACTGTAGGAGGAGGGACCTTACTGGGTATTGTTTAGCAAGATTCTGACTCCCTTTTCTTTATTTCCGTCATTGTCTCCAGATTCAGATGGCGACATTCGTCCTGTTCGTTGATACCCCTACTTGGGAATTTCACTATGATCCGGTGCATCGCTCGTATCATTTTGAAGGGAGGTCTTGTGATTCGTGTTTTTATTTACATAGGTCGTCCATTTGCACATCCTGTCCCTAGTTATCGATTTTCTCCTACTTCTCCCTATGGCGATGAAATGGTTTTCGAACATGCACGTCCACTTGATGAAAGGATGTTACGTTCTTATCCCGCTTCATCTGCTGTCCATGGATTTCCAGTATGTTCGAGACGAGATATTGAAACTGATCCTTCAGAGGACACTCCTACTCATGTATATTCTGAGAGCTCTGCTCCTACTCCCACACGTGTAAGAGAGGGTAGTGAGGAAACAGTTGTTTAGCTGAGGCTAGCAAGAAGGCCGTCCTTGCAACCCTAGCCTGGTGCATCTCGTGTGTCCCCTCCCGAGGGAGCTCATCAGTGGATCGGATTTATTCCCCCATTTCCAGGACAGTGGCCATAGAGGGTTCTTAGTAGATTTATGTGTGATCATGCACCCTAGTTTTAGGATAACCTTCCCGGCTTATGGAGTTATCTAGTTTAGGGGCATGTATTTTCTTAAGTATATTTTCTTTTATGGGTTTGCATAAGATAATGATGTATGAACATAACCCACCCTTTGAGTGAGGTTATTGTATGTAAATATATGCTATAATGTGCTTATGGATGTTATATGATGGAGCCTAAGTGATATGATGTGATATATTCTTAAACGTCTTATTATACTCCGCTTACTCGTTCACGTTGTACTCGGCTCACGTTTTCAATTATGTGTTTTAAAAAAAAAAATGGCTCGTAATTTCACTAAGTATTTTCAAATTATGAAGAAAGAACCAAAGCAAGGAGTAAAGTCTAGTCTTTAATCAGATTCAACCTAGGTGTATCTGGTTAATTACTAGGGTGTTACAGATGCGACATATTAAAGAATGTATGCATGGCTCTACTTAGTGCAAGAATAATAATCATAACATTAAGAACATCATAGTAGTGGCATAAAGTGGCGATTGAATTCTCATATGGGAAAACTTTGTGACATAATCATCATACTTTACTTCCTCATAGGCCACCCAAAAAGACAACCGTTCTGGGGGTGCTCGGCCAAACCGATGTCACCCAGAACGTGTCACATCTCTAGGTTATGAGCTCATACCTTAACTAGTCATCACTAGTTCTTACTTATCAATCCTGATAAGCGTATCATAATCATAAACATAATCCCGACTTATCCAGTGCGGGCTAAGGGGCATTTCTTAGGGGTGCTCGGCCGAACCGGTGTCACCCAAGAATACATCTTGCTATCGATGTCACATGAGTTCTCTGGAGGTGCCCGGCCGAAGCAGTGTCATCCTAGAACTCATCTTAGTACCTCATAAATAAAATCTCATGGTTTTTCAAAAACTTTCTCAGTCCTCAAATTTGTCAGAAATTCGGCAGCATAACAACAGCATGCCGGATTTCTTCCAAATTTTTTTTATGCCACATAAGTCAATCAAACATGCATCCTCCATCATAATTCCATGTGTTCACATAATCATTCTCATACGTTCATGAGTAACATTGAAAATTCATTATGTTCTTGATCTTACGGTATCTTATGCTTTGACCCTTACGGGCCTTAAACTTGATATGTAATTATTTTATCATTCTCTATCAACCTCTCGTGCATCTAATGGTTTAATTCTAACAAATCTTACTTTCATTTATGTTACTTAATAATTCTGGGCAGCACCATACCCCAAGGGCAGAGTTACATATCTATGATTATGGGGTTCTAGAACTTACGTTTTAGACCCTTTCTCGGATCCATTTTCGCCTAAGGCGCTATAAATTAAATCTAAACCAATTATGAGGTATTCCTAAGCCTTTGAACTAATTATAAATAATTTATACCACATTTTAAGGGTGCTATACAGAATCAGAAAATTAAATGTTCTACGAGTTCTAGAATTACAATTTTTACGGTTTTCTAGTTGCTAGTTTCTCTATAGGCTCAAAAATTCAATCCTACTCCAAATGTAACCAAATTTTTTATTAATCAATCCTAATCTGATCGTTATCATACTAAAATAGTTTGGGCATTGATTAAGATTAAAGGGATCAAACACTTGCTAAATTCCAACTTTACGGTTTTTCTAGAAAGCTAGTTTCTCTCCTATCATGCATAGAAATGTTCCTACCTCATTAGACATAATTTTCACACATTCTAACACATCAAAACATCATCACACAGCAGCAAACTCATCATGCCAGAACCGAAACATCAAGTCCCAAAAAGATGCATAATTTGACATTTCTAAAGCATTTAAGTTGCTAGTTTCCCTTGGAATCATTTTAGGACTTCTAAAACTCTTTTGCAAACCATTTTATTTTGTCAAAGAGGCTAAAAACACCCATAGGTCAGTAACCAACTTGATCCTTCGTTAAAAGAGGATTAAATTCATAAATCTTGTTGGTCTTAACTTCATAAAATTCATGAGGCTTAAAGAAAATCTTAAAACTTAGGTTGTTGGCCCTTGTAGCTAGATGAAACTCATTCCAAGTTCATCATCACTACATGACTGAAATTATGCATTCAAAGAATGCTCCCACATTAAACTTTAACTTTAGATAAAATAGGCAAGTCTTTGAGCCCTAAGGTCTTTAAGTGATGACAAAATGTAAATATGCTATGCGCTTCATTTTTATCTTTCATTATAAAGTAAAGTGAGAACTTTAAAGTAAATATGCAAGACTTGAAATATAAATATGCAAGGCTTGAAATAAATATGCAAGACTTGAAATTTAAATATGCAATGCAAGTTCATTTCTTTATTTTAGTGCTCTAGGCCCAGCAATAATCGACTTTAAGGCCGAAATAGAAAGGCTTTGAGAATTAATTAGGTGATAATGCAAGTCTTGTTTTAATCTTTGAGTCCTTAGGTGATAAGTTGGAAAATAAAGATGCAAGGCAAGAATATAACATGAGTGCAAGCTCAAAATAAATATGCAAGTTCATTTATATCTTATTAGAGCTCATTCAAGACTTTAAAGAAACTTAAACCTCAACCCAAACTCATCATGACAAGATAAAGTGAAGACAAGAGTTCTTAGAACTCAAAATAGTATTCCTTAAAGAAACAAAGCCATAAGTGATCTATAGAACATTTTCATGAAAACTCAAGCTTTAGAGATTTCTTTGTGGTGAACATAAAGTCACCATTTAGAACTCTCATCATCAAGCTATCATGTTGGACCATCCAACAAGTGTTGGCCGAAATCATGAAGAAAAGAAAAGGAAAGGAACCGAAACTTTTAAGAAGGAAAAGAAAACATTTGAAACTCTAGAGACCATGATCTTAGTGATGTATTAACACTAACACCATGGGTCCTCATCATTGAGTTCATATAACTATTTTAAGATATCATCAAAGTTAAGGATCTCAAGGTTCAAGGAGAAAAGAACTAAAAAAATCTTTAACTTAAGAACAAGGATCAAGCTTTAGAGATTGTTCAAGTGATGAACATCCTCATGAAACCTCATCATCAAGCTCTTATTCCCATGTCCTCAAAGGCCCATGGCCGAAAATGAAGAAGAAAAAGGAGAGGGAAAGAAGTTCTAAAAAGACTCAAGAGAAACCATAAACACATAACTAGAATAAGAACTTAATTGAAGGAAATACTTGAAAGAAAATCCCTACTAAGTGATTGAAGGTTGGGATGAGAGAAGAGGATGAAGAACTTGAACACTTGAACTTGAGAGAAAAAGGAAACTTTGAAGTGCTCTTTGAAAACTTACACTTAGTAAATGAACTAAAGGTGTTTCAAGTTCACTCAAGTGTGCTATTTATAGAGAAATGAAACAAATGAAAGGTGCAAGAGGGAGAGTGTAACACCCTGATATTCAACCCAATACTACTAGTATGTACTGGGCCAAATATTAGTTGTTACTTCTTGTTTTAGTTCTATTACCTTTGAAATTACTTACTAAAAATACGAGCCATTTTTTTTTGCAACAAAACCTTGATAAAGTATGAGCCGCGTATTATGTAATTCGAACGATATCGTAAAGTGCGGAAATGTAAACACATAAAGGCTCCATACACAGCATCATGAACACATATACTGAAATACCTCATATATTAAAATGTAGAATGCCCACTAGTAATGGCGAGACTGTTCCATACATAAAGTGCAATACAACTGAAATGTAGGAAATACATAGAAATATAAAGGACACATGCAACAGAATACCCACACCCAAGTGCATCTGAAATGGATAACCTTAACACAAAAGAAGGTTTATCCTACTACGTGACGTGTGTGCACTAAGGACTGCCCTCTAAACTATACGGCTACAGTCACGGGTAAGGTGGGACGTAACCAATCCACGGGCGAAGCGCGTCAGGAGTGGGCACTCGGACACATCCACCATGGTGAGGTCACACCTCGGGCATCCGAGCCCTCTGTGGCTAGGTAACCGTCTCCTCGCTTCCTACTGGCACACGTGGGGGAGTGGGGGCAGAGTCCTCCTCATACATAGGGGCAGGTGGCTCCTCCGAATACTACGAGCGGGGTACATATTCGGGTACGGCGCTCGAGCGTTCGGTGTAAGTCCGTAGGATTCTCTCATTGCGTGTACGAGCACGCTCAAAAACCATGTCATCTCCATAGGGTGACATCGGGGAGAAGAGGTAGCTATATACAGGATGGGTGAAAGGCCGTTCGGGAAACATAAAGACACGAACAGTGCAGCGGCCTTCAAAATGGTACGATCCGTGCTCCGAATCGTAGTGGTACTCCCATGTGGGTGTCTCAATGTAGAGTACGATCGTCGCCATCCGAATCTAGAGACGTAACGGAAAGAAAAAGATAGAGGGAGTGAGATTTCTTACTAAAGAAACTCAGTAGGGTTTTTCCTCATATCTAAGTGTCATCATATACGTCTCCAGGGACCTCAGTTTCTTAGTAAAAACGTGGGCATATAATGGTTCATTTATGAAGTTCGCAAACATTAACCTCCGATGCCCGTTCCTTTTAATTATGAAAACCTCTTGGTTACATAGTCTATAAGTCATAAAACATAGATCATAAGTCATGGTACATTAATCATAAATCATGGTTTCCTATATCATGGGTCATAGCACATAAACTCATAAATTCATGTTTCTTATATCATGGGGCACAACACATAAACTCATAGATTCATGGTTTCTTATATCATGGGGCATAGCACATAAACTCACATAATCATGGTGCATAGAATCATAGTTCATGGAACATGGTACATGGTACATATCTTGGTTACTTGAGGTGACATTAAAACATCATCATTATTTTCCTGGGGCCACCCTAACTGATCTCCCTGTGGAGAAAATTCTAGGTTATGAGCTCATACCACGCTAGTCGTCACTAGCACATGGACTTATCCCTTTTGATAAGTTAAAGGTCCCAACTTAAAGTACGGGTCCAAGGGGCTAGAATCACCTTATCCCCACCCTTAACTTGGTGGTTCAAGGATCATTTTCTCATAGTGTAAGTCACCTTAAGTCTTAGCATGTTTATTGAGATGCCACTTAGTTCATACATGTCAAGTATCAATAATTACAACATAGGTATCTCTAAGTTCTTGAAGAACAATCACATGCAATAAAACTATCATTTAGGAATAATAGTTCACATGGCATCATAAAGGTCATGAGGTAAACACCAATTCATCATTCATAGAGTAATGCTTAAACCTTTAACTTAAGAGTGAAAACCCCTAATCGGGTAACCTCAAACTTCCAAATTATTTTCTTATACCTCTAAGGGATTGATTAACCTCATTACCATAATTTATTAAGTCCTAAAACCTAATTAATTATGGCTGGACAGCATTGGCAGCAAGCTAAAGTAGGATGAATTACGGTGTTCTAAAAGATGCATTTTAAACCCTTTCTCACATCCGACTTTTTCTATGATGCAACAATTAATACCTAAGCCAATTATGAGTCACTCTCACTGATCTAGACATCATATAATGTGATTCCATGGATGTTAATAATGCTGGACAGAATTCATATTTTCTGTACCTATGGGGTTCTAGAATTCACATTTCAAGCAATTAAAGTAACTAAGCATGCTCCAAAATGTCTAGAACAATTATCATATACTTGGCAAGGTATTTAAACATATTTAGACCACCCAAAACATAATTTAAGGTGCTGGAAATGATCATGGCAGAACCGAAATTGGTAAGTCATCAAACCATGTATAAATTTCTTTCTCAATGTACATAGGTAGCTAGTTTCTCTTGGAACAATTTTAGGACTTCAAAAATACCTTGGAAATCAATTTAACTTGTCAAGAACTTTCATAAAATACATGGGCCAGCAACTCTTTAATTTTACTCATGGTTGAAATCCTAAATATAAGAACATACTCAAAATACTTATAAATGTCACTTATGTTTAGGAAAAACTTAAAACATAAGCTATAGGCTCTTGTACTAATGAAAACTCATCCTAGAGTTCCCATCATCACATGGATGAATGTATTATCAAGGGAATACCTCCTTGATTTAACTTTTCTCAAGATGAAATGGGCAAGTCTTTGAGCTCTAGTCATTTTAGGTGATGGCATAAAAGTAAACATGCTATGCATTCTATTTTTATAGTCTATTAGAAAGTAAAGTGATAGCTCAAAATAAATATGAGATGCACCTTCATTATTAATCTTTGAGTTTAGTGACGACTTGAAATATAACATGAAATGCAAAGCTTGGAATTTAAACGTACATTATGCAAGTTCATTTCTTATCTTGGGGTTTAGTGATAGCATAGAAAATAAACGTGCTATGCAAAGCATAAAGTAAACGTGAATGCAAGTTACTTTTATCTTGTCTAGAGCTCTTGCAAGACTTTGAAAGAGGACATAGTTCCAACTCAAACCTCATCCTCACAAGAAAAGAGAACTACTAGTGCTAGAATACTTAAAATGAATCATGACCTTAAAAACTTGAAGATGGACGAATCTTCATCAAGAAGAATGAACCATTTTTGAACTTTAGGGACCAAGATCTTGCTGATCTATGACATCAACATCCTAAGTCCTCATCATTGAGTACATAGCTTCCTTAAAACCAACATTTAAAACAAAGTTTATGCTAGAGAAGAAAGCAAAACCGCAACCATGCTTGGTTTAAGGTTAAAGTTTCAAGCTTTAGAGTTTGTTCATGTAACAAGCATCAACATGAAACCCTCATCATCAAGCTTTCATTTTTCCAAGCCTTAGAAACTCTCATGGCCGAAAATATGAAAGAAAAAGGAAAGTCCAAGAAGTGTTCAGGAGAAACATAAACTCCTCCTTTACTTATCCTTGAAAAAGGATGAAACTTTCCTTGTGAAAAATTCAAGCTTTAGGGGTTGTTGAGTGACAAACACCATCATAACACCCTCATCATCAAGCTTTCATTTTTTCCAAGGGCCAAAGGCCTTCATGTCAGAATCATAAAGGAGAAAAGAAAAGTTCAAACATTCAAGAGAAACATAACCTCATTCTTGACTAAACTTGTAAAAGATAAAACTTTTCTTTAAGAAAAACTCAAGCTTTAGAGGTCTCATGTGAGATGAACTCATGGTCACCTTTAGAGAGCACTCATCATCAAGCTATCATGCTCAAGGCCTTGAGGCTGAAAATCAAAGGAAAAGAAAAGGAAGAAACCGAAAATGAAAAGCAACATGGAGGTTCCACCTTTCACCATTTCCCAACAAGATTCAACATAGAAATCAAAGACATATTTAGAAAGGTTCCCTACCTTGTGGTTTTCAAAAAAGGAGAGGAAGAACTTGAGCTTGAAGAACTCTTGGAAGCATGAGAGAAAAAGAAGTGAGAAAGCTTGAGACTTTTAGAGATTTTGCAAGAAGTGAGCAAAGGAGTGAAGTTATGTGGTGTTGTGTATTTATAGGCAAATGAATCATGAAGGAGTGGAGGGAAAGAAGTTGGCCGAAACTTCTTGAGGAAGAATGAGGAAAAATATCTCTTGTGTTGTCATTCATGGTGTCATAGGTCATAGGTCTTTGGGTGGCTTTGATGGACAATGTGATTGACTACATAAAATATTATTCTTTTGAATTTTTAGAGGGAAAAGTGGCTGATCATTATAAGGCCAAGGGAGGGAAGATTTCATCCAATTTAATCATGTACTAATGAAGTGTTTAGGAGTAAACAAGGTTAGGTTACTAATTAAGGTTGTGTAACCAAGTGTTTAGGTGAACTAATTAGGTAATTAGGACTCTAATACCTTAGAGTAAGAGTACTATCGTAGGATTGATGGAATCAAACTCCTATGACCATTGATTGAAATGTGACAACTTTTCTTGGGAATGAAAGTGTTCTTGGGAATGTGAGCATGAATAGTGAAAACACTATTCATAGTTGCTTTTTCTTTAAAGAAATAAAAGAATTAGAAATGAGTTTTAAATTTTCTTAAGTGTAACGCCCCATTTTTCTCTAAACTTTTAAATGACCAAAATGCCCCTGAGGTCATTTTTACCCGAAACACGAGGACGGCCGGCTTTGGCCATCCTCATAGGGTTCATATGTTATATGAAGGGGATTGTATGATTGTGAATGTCCAACGGAGCAGAAAAACCTCATTTCTGAGATTTCTATGCACAAATGACCAAAATACCCCTAACTTGATTTAAGGCCGTTTTAAGTTTCGACTCCGACTCGGACTCGTCTCGGAGATCAAAAATGATGTTTTAAGGCATGAACCATGTTGGTCTAAGTCCCAGAGGTCCCGGGCAACTCTTGGTAAAAATTACGATTTTACCCCTGCTTAGTGCATTTTAAGCCTAACGAGTTATTTAACTCAAACCTAAGCGATATTAGACTCTAATGAAAGGTTAATTAATTTTCTTAATTAATCTAAAGCTAAAATAATTATTTAAGGTTAATTAGAACCTAAAATTGCTTAGGGAAATTTGTAACTCAATTCTAATTCTTTCCTTTCTTTAAGAAAAAGCAACTATGAATAGTATTTTCACTATTCATATTTCCTTTCAATGCTTTCTCTTCCAAGAAAAGTTGTCATACATCAATCAAGGTTTTCAATTCATTTCTAAATTAAAAATATTTATGTCATTCAAATTCAAAAAGAATGAATTGTTTTTGTGGTCATTCAAGTTTTCAATCAAACTTTTCAAGACATTATGTCTTACACCACCTTACCTATGCTTTGGAAATTCAAAATTAGAAAACATTTTCTTTTTTTTTTTACATGGAATGCATGGTTTTTTCCACTCCTTTACAGCCCAAAATTTTATGATTTTATTCATTTAAAAGGTTTGGAAATAAGCTACTTTGTTAGCCATACTTTAGGACATGCATAGCTAGACTTTTTACCATGCTTTGAATGACTAACACCATGCTTTGAACAAAGATATTTCCTCCCTCATGTGGCTGTAAAGTGGCCGAATTCTTCCCCCCAAAAGGCCACCATCATTTCAATTCATTTTACTTCTCTATAAATAGGTAGCTTAGGGAACTTGAAGCACCTTTGTTCATTTTACTAAAGTTTAGAGTTTAGAGCACTTTGAGGTTTTCTCTCAAGCTTCCAAGAGTTCTTCAAGCTCAAGTTCTTCCTCTTCTTTTCAAAAACCACAAGGTAGGCAACCTTCCTAAATATGTTTTTCATGTCTATGTTGAATCTTGTTGGGAAATGATGAAAGGTGGAACCTCCATGTTGCTTCTTCATTTTCGGTTTCTTCCTTTTCTTTTCCTTTCATTTTCGGCCTCAAGGCCTTGAACATGATGGCTTGATGATGAGTGCTCTCTAGAGGTGACCATGAGTTCATCTCACATGAGGCCTCTAAAGCTTGAGTTTTTCTCAAAGAAAAGTTTCATCTTTTACAAGTTTAGTTGAACATGAGGTTATGTTTCTCTTGAATGTTTGAACTTCTCCTTTCTCCTTTAATGTTTCGGCCATGAGGGCCTAAACCCATGAGAAAAATGAAAGCTTGATGATGAGGTTGTCATGAGGGTGCTTGTCACTCAACAACCTCTAAAGCTTGAGTTTTTTAAGAAAAGTTTATTATTTCCAAGTTTTACTCAAGAAATAGTTGTGTTTCTCTCACTCCCTCTATCTCTTTCTTTCCATTACGTCTTCAGAGTGAGATGGCGACGTTCGTGCTGCTCGTTGACACACCCCGGTGGGACGTCCACCATGACCCGGAGCATGGGTCATTCCATTTTGAGGGCCGATGTACTATGCGCATCTTCATGTTCTTGGGACGGCCGTTTGCACACCCCGTATATAGTTATTGCTTCTCCCCGACATCCCCCTATGGTGAGCCCACGATCTTTGAGCGTGCACGGGCACGACACAAGAGGAACCTGCGGACCCACTCTGCCGGTTTAGCTGACATACCGGAGTATGTGCCACTATCGCAAAGACTCGTAAGAGGACCTCAGAGGACTCCCCCATGGACCATGAGGGCTCAGCCCCCACTCCGCCTCGGCGACCGATGGGCAGCGAGGAGACAGTCACTCAACGTCGGAGGGCTTCGATGCCTGGACCACGACCTCGGCATGGATGACACGTTCAGTCACAGGGCATGCCTGCACCCGCTGAGCTCTGCCCGTGGATTGGCTACGTTCCTCCGTACCCGTGATTCTGCTGTAGAGATTGGAGGGTAGCCCTTAGTGCACGCACGACACGTAGTATGGATGAAACCTCTTTTGTGTTGAGGCTATCCACCTTAGGTTGCATGTTGTAACATCCTAATTTTTAACCCAATACTCTAGAACATATTTAGGTTAATCATTAGTCTATTATTCTTTTAGTCTCATTCCTTACAACCTTTCATTAAAATACTTAGCGGAAAATATGAATAAATTTTTCTTTTTGAAACCTGAAAGCAAAACGCGAGCCGCGCACTAACCTAACGTTCGTCATAACCATCACGTGCAAGAAAAGTAACCACACCATTGATAATCATGAAACATAGTATTATACATAACAATCATAATATCATCACATCTTCGTAGATACATAGACTACTAACATCATTGTACCATCATTTACATCAAAACATGCCCATATAAGTGAAGTCATCCTTATCCACCTATGAGGTTAGATAAGTGTCAACCCAAAAGCTAAGCTATCTATGCCTCCGCAGCGACCGTCTACTCCATCTGCTAGTGTGTCCCTTAAGCGCGCGCCTCAAAAGAAGTCACGAGCCTCGTTGTAATCCTCGTCTAGAGACGACACGGAAGAAAAGGAAGGGATGAGAAACTCATTTGAGATTCTCAGTAGGGATTCCCGACTCTAACACTAGTGTTATCGTCGTCGTCCCCAGCCACCTCGGTTTTAATTATGAAAAAGGTGTACATGCATAAGGATTGGTTTTAGGCTTTACAACTCTATTTATCCGAAGTGGGTGTCTTTTAGTATGTGTCTTAATGACATGAATGCAACAGATATTTGATGAATGCATGACAATACCATATGCACATTAACACGAAAATCGTAATACTTGGGCACATCATAAAGAAACAAGAATCATATATGTGGCATAAAGAGGCATAGAAATTTTCATGTGATATCTTTCTTATAAATAAAACTCTTAAGTTCTTTTTCTTAAAGACCACCCTCTTAACATATCCACCAAAAGTCCAACCGATTCACCGGCCCGGCGATAATCTGGTCACCAAACTACATCTCACCTATCGCCTAGGAATAAGCTCAATCCTAACTAGTCGTCACTAGATTTAATATGGGCTAATTGAGGGGGTATACATAACTTTCTTGGATCACCTATCTTAGGATCATTTCCTTCTTTGAAACGCTCTACTGGTATCTAGTACACAACGAATTGTCCGCTTTGGCAAGCTCAATGTCAATACCCTCACGGATTTGTTTCCTCCCCACCGTAGCGGGAGAAATGCGTCTCAGTGTTCTGTCATATCTGTTCTGGGGGTGCTCGGCCGAACCGGTGTCACCCAGAACCTTTCCCGGGGGTGCTCGGCCAAACCGGTGTCACCTAAGAGTTTTCACAAACTTTTCTCAAATTCTCAAGTTTGATGGGAAATTCGGCAGCATAACGGCGTTACCGGATTTCCTTCAAACTTGCTTTATGCCACGGAACTTGTAGGACATGCACAACCATTCATCATCATCATAAGATATCAAATCATTCTCGTAATCAATCATACGTCTACTGGAAGTCATAAGGTTCATTATGCACTTGGTCCTACGGTATCTTATGCTTTGACCCTTACGGGCCTTATACTTGGGATGTAGTTAACCTATCATCCCCTATCAAACTCTTATGCACCTAAGGGCTCATAATTAATCATCATTCCTAATCCTCATGTTCATACTCAAATCTGAAAAGCATAGGGCAGAATTTCTAACTTGTGGTTACGGGGTCCTAGAACTTACGTTTTAGACCCTTTCTCGGTTCCGTCTTCGCCTAAGGCGCTATGAATTAAATCTAAATCAATTATGAGGCATTCCTATGCTTAAGAACTAATTATTAATCACGTTTATCATGTTGTAAGGGTGCTGGACAGATTCGAGAAAAATAAATATTCTAAGAGTTCTAAACTTGCACTTTTACGATTTTCTAGTTACTAGTTTCCTTATAGGTGCTAGAATTCGATTCTAATCCAAATGTTACCAAGTTTTTCATGTCTAAACAATCCTAATCTGATTATGCTCCCATTAAAACAGTTTGGATAAGTTCCATAAACAAATGGGTCAAAACTATGTTAAATTCTAGCTTTACGGTATTTCTGGTTAGCTAGTTTCTTACCTATTATGCATAGGATCGCTTCTACATCATCATATGATATTTTCACACATTCCAACACGTCAAAACATCATCATACAACATCACACTCATCATATCAGAACCGAAAACATTTAACTTCAATAAGAGAGTTAAATTGACATTTCTAGGTACATAAGTTAACTAGTTTCTCTTGGAATCGATTTAGAATTTCTAAAACTCTTTGCAAATTATTTTAATTCATCAAGAGGCTAAGAGAAGCCTTAAGTCAATGACCAAAATGTATTTCATCTTCTAAAAGGAAATGAAGTCATAACTCATGATAATATAACCTTGTAAAGATTTGTAAAGCTTTAAGAAAAACATAGAACATAGACTATTGGTCCTTGTAGCTAGATGAAAACTCATTGCAAGTCCATCATCACTACTTGGCCGAAAACATGCATTCAAAGAATGCATTTACATTAAACTTTAACTTGGAATGAAATGGGCAAGTCTTTGAGCTCTAGGTTCTTAAGTTATGACATAGAATAAACGTGCTCATGCTTTTTATTTCTAATCTTGCTTACGAAATAAAGTGATGACTTAATTTAATTATGCATGGCATAAACTTAAACGTGCAAGCTTGAAAGTAAATATGCGAGGCATAAACTTAAACGTGCAAGCTTGAAAGTAAATATGCAAGGTTCAATTCTTTATTTTAGTGCTCTTGGCCCAACAACAATCGACTTTAAGGCCGAAATAGATAGGCATTCGAGAAATTAATTAGGTGATGATGCAAGTTCAATTCTTTATTTTAGTGCTCTAGGCCCAACAACAATCGACTTTAAGGCCGAAATAGAAAGGCTTTGAGAGTTAAGTTAAGTGAAGATGCAAGTTCCATTTTAATCTTTATGTTCTTAGGTGATAGCTTGAAAGTAAAGGTGCATAACAAGAATGTAAACATGAGTGCAAGCATAAGATAAATTATGCAATTCCTTTTTATCTCTCTAGAGCTCTTAACAAGACTTTAAAGGAATTTAAACCATAACCCAAACTCATCCAAACAAGGTAAAGTCAAGCTTAGAGTTCTTAAAACTCAACATAATATTCTTAGGAAATCAAACCATGTAGCTTAGAAAAATTAAGCAAATGGTCGAAATCTTCAAGAAGAAAAAGGAACATTTTAAAACTCTAAAGTTCATGATCTTGATGATATATTAACACCAACATCATGAGTCCTCATCATTGAGTTCATAGAGCCATTTTAAAACATCATCAAAGCTAAAGTTCTCAAGAGTTCAAGAAAGGAAAAACTAGAAGCATTTTTGTTCAAGAACAAAGATCAAGCTCTAGAGTTTGTTTCAAGTGATGAACATCATCATGAAACTCTCATCATCAAGCTCTCACTTCTTCATTCCCAAAGGCCCATGGCTGAAACATAAGGAGGAAGAAGGAGAAGAAAAGAAGTTCTAAAAGGAACCAAGAGAAACTATGAACATCAAGCTTGAAACAAGAACTTTAAAGAAAAGAATACATGAAAGAAAATCCCTACTTGATGTGATGAACTTGAAGATGGAAGAAGAAGATGAAGATGGTGAAGAACTCCAAGAACTTGAAGAACACAAGAACTTTGAGAGAAAAAGAAAAGCTTTGAGTGTTCCTAAACTTAGCAAATGATCTAAAAGTGGTGCAAGCTCCTCAAGGCATTCTATTTATAGAGAAATGAAGCAAATGGGGGGGGTGAGGGGCTGATGCATTTTCGGCCAAGGGGAGTGCAGCCCATGAGTTCCATGAGGTGAGATAATGTGGTCTTGAGGCATGATGAGGTATGGTTCAAAGTATGGTGAGGTATGGTTCAAGGTATGGCCTCAAGCATGGTTTTTTGAGTGAGAAAATAATTAAACATGTGGTCAATGGGGAAGAGAATTTCGGCCATGTGCATCAGATTTGGGAGAGGTTTAGTTGCATTTTAATTGTGGTTTAGAGTTGTGTTTAGGTGTATCTTTGATTATGCTTAAGATTAGGAATTTGTAAGAAAGTGTTTAGGTAAGGGAAATGGATAATTAAGGTGGTCTAGACATAATTAAGGAGTGGTCTTGCACCATTAGTGAGTTAAATCCTCAATTTAGAGTCTAAACAACTCTAGACACATTTCCTTGATTTAAGGAATTGGAGGGAGAAAACACTATTCAAGATTCCAAGACTAGGAGTCTTGAGTTCTAAAAAGGGATTTAAGTTTAATCTAAGCAATTTTAGATTTTAATTAACTTTAATAAATTATTTTGACTCTAGATTAATTAGGGAAATAAATTAATCTTCGTTTAGAGCCTAATATTGCTTAGGTTTGCTTAATTACGTCATTAAGCTCAAAAATACTATTCTAGGGGCAAAATCGTAATTTTGCACTAAAACTGCCCGGAACCACCGGGACTCAAACAGATGTTTTGAAACATGGTTTTAAACCTCTGGGGAAAGTTTCGGGCTCAAACGGCACCTTTACCCGCGTAAAACGATAGGGGTATTTTGGTCATTTTGACCCGAAACTGCGGAAAATGAGACTTTCGCCTCCGGAACCACTCAAGGGTCATTCAATCCCCTTCAAACATTGAGTTGGCCCTTCGAGGACTGCCGGGTCGGCCATCCTCAAATTCCGGGTCGAAAATAACCTCAGAGGCATTTCGGTCATTTTCCACTCAGACAGAAAATCGGGGCGTTACACACGTGGATAGGGATGTTTCTTTCTAGTCCATTTCCATGTATTCTGTATTTCCATTGTATTCCTGTTTATTATGTACTTGAAGAGTCCTGCTTCGTAGGGTAGGCATATTATATATGAAGTATTTTAGTTGTGATGATGTTATGATTCGGAGCCACTTCTATGTTTATATTTCTGTACTTTATGATACCGACCCGGTAAGATACGCGCGACTTCTATTTTAAGTAATGTTTTGAAAAAAATTGGGTCGTATTTTCGTTAAGATATTTTTCCAAGAAAAAGAACCATGACAATAAGTAATGACTAATATTTGGCCTAAGTACGTACTAGTAGTATTGGGTCGAATATTAAAGTGTTACATTAAGCAATTTTAGGTTCTAATCAATCTCAAATAATTATTTTAGCTTTAGATTAATTAAGGAAATTAATTAACCTTTCATTAGAGCCTAGTATTGCTTGGGTTTGAGTTAAGTAACTCGTTAGTCTTAAAATGCACTAAGCAGGGGTAAAATCATAATTTTTACCAAAAGTTGCCCGGGACCTCCGGGACTTAAACCAACATAGTTCATGCCTTAAAACATCATTTTTGATCTCCGGGACAAGTCCGGGTCAGAGTCAAAACTTAAAACTGCCTTAAATCAAGTTAGGGGTATTTTGGTTATTTGTGCACAGAAACCTCAGAAATGAGATTTTTCTGGCTTGTTAACATTCATAAACATATAATCCCCTTCATATATCATAAAAGCCTTGTGAGGATGGCCGAGGCCGGTCGTCCTCATGTTTTAGGTAAAAATGACCTCAGGGGCATTTTGGTCACTTAAAAGTTTAGAGAAAAATAGGGCATTACAGAGAGGAAGGTTTTGGCCAAGCAAGGCAGCCCCGTGAGGTCCATGAGGTGAGATGTTATGATCTTGAGGCATGCTGAGGTATGGTTCAAAGTATGGTGAGGTATGGTTCAAGGTATGGCTCAAGTATGGGTCAAGCATGGTTCTTTGAGTGAGAAACAAATCAACATGTGACGCTAATGGAAGAGAGGTGGCCGAAGGTGCATCAGCCATGGGGGAGGGTTTTCTTGCATTTTTAATTGTGGTTTAGAGTTGTGTTTAGGTGTATCTTTGATTAGGAATTTATAAGAAAGTGTTTAGGTGAGAAAATGGGTAATCAAGGTTGTCAAGACATGTTTAAGGAGTGGTCTTGCATCATTAGTGAGTTATAAACTCATTTTAGTGCATAAACAATTCTAAACACAATTCCTTGATTTAAGGAATTGGAGAGAGAAAATACTATTTAAGATTCCAAGAGTGGAATCTTGAGTTTTAAAAAGAGATTTAAATCTAATCTAAGCAATTTTAGGTTCTAATTAATTTTAATATTTTATTTTGACTCTAGATTAATTATGGAAATTAATTAACCTTCTATTAGAGCCTAATATTGCTTAGGTTTGTTTAATTACGTCATTAAGCTGAAAAACACTATTCTAGGGACAAAATCGTAATTTTGCACTAAAATTGCCCGGGACCACCGGGACTTAAACAAATGCTTTTAAACATGTAAAAACATTATTTTAAACCTTCGGAGAAAGTTTCGGGCTCAAGCAGCACCTTTACCCGCGTAAAAACGTTATAAGGGTATTTTGGTCATTTTGACCCGAAATTGCAGAAAATGAGACTTCTGCCTCTGAAACCATTTAATGGCCATCCAATCCCCTTCAAACATTGAGTTGGCCCTTCGAGGACTACCGGGCCGGCTGTCCTCGAATTCCGAGCTAAAAATGACCTCAGGGGTGTAACATCCTCCCAAGTACAACTTTATCCTTAAGTTATGGTGTCATACTCGAGAGTTGTTACTTCTAAGTTTGCGGACCTTTTTTTTTAAATATCTATAGCCAGTTTGGTTAGTTCACGAGATAACTAGGTCATAATTATACTAAAACATATAGCAATGAAACCAAACTATTTATTTAATACAAAGTTAAGTACATAAGGGAAGCTCTTCTATAAGCTTTAACACACCTTTGTTCTTTAACATATTTACACACTTGTTCATTCCACTAAATGCAACATAATAAAAGCATTAACTACTACACTATTGCACTTCCAAGTTTTTTTGCATAGCAGTCCCTCGGTCCTCTGCGTCAACCTGGAGACGACATGGAAACACAAAAACATAGGGATGAGAATTATACAATTCTCAGTAGGGTAACTCCCCAATTACACATTCATAATGTCATCGTCATTGCCCCAGCCATTTCGGTTTATTAAGAAAGCGTGAGCATGCAATATGTACATATCAAATGTTCATTTTAAAATTATAAAATCACCTTTCCGAAGTGGGTCTCTTTAATTATTCAATCACTTAAAACATGTATTTCATAACATTCAACATCATAGGAATTCCTTCAAGACCAATAATTTAACACGATATACATATACATGTGGCAATTACCATGATCTTTTCGTGCCCTTAACATAATAAAGGGGATTTTTCCGTGCCCTAATGGGGACTTTTTTGTGCCCTATTGGGGACCTCTTCGTGCCCTATTGGAGACCGCTTCATGCCCTACTAGGGACCTCTTCGTGCCCTTTTTATACTAAAGGAGACTTTATTGTTTACTTAGCACATACATTATCCTCAAGCTCACATATACATGCATCACATTTCTATATGCATGAACATAATTCTCTGATCTCATAATACTTCAAACCTATATATATTATTCATTCATTCCTCATAACATAATCTTGCAAGTTCATGGCATGCATTCATACACATCAACTTGAACCAAATGCCATTAGGTCATTAATTCAAGGCATCATCACAACTTCAGCACATTGGCAGATTTTTCACTCAAGTATCACAATTTATTTCTCATACCAAATGATCAATTAAAATGCTATAAAAATTCTCAATGACACCTCAATATGTCCATAAGGTTCCATAAAAATTTCATAACAACAAGAATTCTATAAATATGTCAACAAAATTAGACAACTTCGGAGGTTAGAAACCCCCTATTTACAGCCAATAGCCATAGTTCCCAATTTTATTACCCTACCAAATGATCATATAAAATCATATAAAAATTCAAGGTTGGACTTCAATATGTCCTTAATATCCTGTAAAATTTCAGCTCATAATTCGATCATTTACTAGGTTAATAAAATGTCACAAGTTCACAGCTTCAGATTCAACATTTCAGGCAGCATAGTTACAACTTTGGTTCTTGAATTTTTCAAGGCATTAGGAATCAAAACCAGAGCTCAATAAAACTCCTGGAACTATCCTAGGATGTTACCTTCAACATATAATTTTTATAGCTCATGAAAACACCCACAATTCACCCAGAAAATTCGTGATTATCTGCTGCCTAGAATAGAACCGAAAATCCAGCATGCATATTTCAATTTCTCTTGACCAAAACTGATTTTTACACAACCCCAAACACTCCACCAAAATTAACACATCAATATCATCATATTATCAACCAATATATCCAGAAATTTTGGATTGAAACCAGTAAGAATTGCTCAGAAAAATTTTGAAAGAAGAAGGCCAAAGAAAACCCTACTTGGAAAGCTTTTGAGCTTGATACTTCAAAGAATGTTTTAAGTGATCTCCCTTCACTTCAAGACACCAATTTCAGTCCTAAACCTTCCTTAGGCAGTGGGGAAGTGAGGTATTAAGGTGAGGATTTGAGATTTCAATTGGTTAGATTTGTAGGTATTGAGGTGTAGAACAAGTTTTGTGAAGGAATTTTGAAGTTTTAACAACTCTAAGCTAGGAAAATGGAGGTTTGGATCAAGTTTCATGCTCTTTGAAGGAACAAAAATGGAGGTGGCTGTGTGTTTAAGAAGCTGGCCAAGAATTGGTTGCAAGGAGATAAGATTAGGTGTGTTATATTTATCTTGTCATAGATGTAGTCTTTGTATAATTAAAATATGCTTTCTTTCTTATAATAAAAAGGAATGAATGGCTAGGATTTAATCTTGTAAAGAAAGAATAAATCTTAGCCTTACACATGGCATATAAAGGATAAACATTATCCTTTTTATAAGAATAAACTATCTTTCGGTGTTAGAAATCGCACACCGAAATTTTACCAAACAGGTAAAACAGTGAACCCGGGTAATCAAACATTGGCCGAAAAATAATTTCTGGTATAAAATCTTTATTTCTACATATTTCTAATCATAATCATATAATTTCTCAATTTCAGACATCTCCGGGGCCCAATTCTAGGGTTTCGACTGTCCCGGTGGGCCTGCGGGGCCCGCAAAATACTATTCATATTTTTTTTTTTAACAAATCCGTTGGATTGTCCTCATCATTGTTCAAACTATCAAATTTTTGAAATTATGATTGATAAAGCTCAAATTCATTTTTTTTTAATAAATTTTTTAGGGTGTTACAAGGGGCATTTTGGTCATTTTTCTCTCAGATAGAAAATCGGGGTGTTACACAAAGAGTTTTAGAAGTCCTAAAATGATTCCAAGAGAAACTAGTAACTTATATGTCTTGAAAATGTAAGATTATGTGTTTCTTGGGAACTATGCTTTTCAATTCTGCCATGGTATGGTTGTTGCTGTATGATGATGTTTTGACATGATAGAATGTGTAAAAATTATATATGTTGAGATACGAGCCTTTCTATGCATGTTAGGAAAGAAACTAATTTTACAGAAAAATCGTAAAGTTGAGTTTTAGCATAGTTTTGACCCATTTATTTTTAGCCACTGCCAAAACTGTTTTAATGGGATAACATTCAGTTTAGGATTGATTAATCATGAAAAACTTGATAACATTTGATGAAGGATTGATTTTTAGCACATAAAGAGAAATTGGTAACTAGAAAACCGTAAAAGTGCAATTCTAGAACACTTAGATTATTTGATTTTCTGTTTCTGCCCAGCAACCTTATAATGTAGTAAACATGGTTTATAATTAGTTCATAAGGGTAGGAATACCTCATAATTGGTTTAGATTTGATTTGTAGCGCCTCAGGCGAAGACGGAATGTAGAAAGGGTCTAAAACGTAGTTTCTAGGACCCCCGTAATCACAAGATGTAATTTTTGCCCTTAAAGCATAATGCTGTCCAGGTTCATTGACGATCATATATATTAGTAAGAATCATTGGTTGGGAATCCTTAGGTGCATAAAAGGTTAATAGAGAATGTTAGAATAATTATATCTAGAGTTAAGACCCATAAGGGTCAAAGCATAAGACACCATAGGTCCCAAGACATAATGAACTTTATGACTTCAAGTAGACGAATGTTTAATTATGAGAATGACTTGAGCATGGCATATGCATTAGCTGAGCCCGGTCCTTGATTTTGGCAAACTGGTTAGGAGCATGCTATCTTTTAAGAATGTTAATGCAATGATGTGATGACGTATATGCTATGATGAGTTTGACTATATGACTTGATGTCTTATGGTAATGATGAATGGCAATGCATGTTCTATATGTTTCGTGGCATAAAGCAAGCTTGAAGGAAATCTGGTGTATGCTGTTATGCTGCTGAATTTCCCATTAAACTTGAGGATTTGAGAAAAGTTTGCGAAAACTCCTGGGTGACACCGGTTCGGCCGAGCACCCCCAGAACAGATGTGACATAACACTGAGATGCATTCCTCCCGCTACGGTGGGGAGGAAACAAATCTGTGAGGGTATTGACATTGAGTTTGCAAAAGCGGATAATTAGCTGTGTACTAGATATCAGTAGAGCGTTTCAAAGAAGGAAATAATCCTAAGATAGGTGATCCAAGAAAGTTATGTATACCCCCTCTATTACCCCATATTAAATCTAGTGACGACTAGTTAGGATTGAGCTCATTCCTAGGCGATAGGTGAGATGTAGTTTGGTGACCAGATTATTGTTTGGATTTTTGGTGAATATGTTAAGAGGGTGGTCTTTGAGAAAAAGAACTTAAGAGTTTGACTTTTGAGAAAGATGTCACATGGAAAGTACTATGCCTTTTTATGCCACATATGTGATTTATGTTTCCTTATGATGTGCCTAAGTATTATGATTTTAATGTTAAAATGCATATGGTATTGCCATGCATTCATCGAATATCTGTTGCATTCATGTCATTAAGACTCATACTAAAAGACACCCACTTCGGATAAATAGATTTGAAAAGTCTAAAACCAAACCATATGCATGTACACCTTTTTCATAATGAAGACTGAAATGGTTGGGGATGATGACGATGACACTTGTGTTAGAGTCGGAAATCCCTACTGAGAATCTTGCATGAGTTTTTCATCCTTCTCTTTTCTTTGGTGTCATCTCTAGACGAGGATTACAATGAGGTTCGTGACTTCTTCTAAGGTTCGTGCTTAAGGGTTACACTAGCAAACAGAGCAGAGGGTCACTACAAAAGCATAGATAGTTTAGCCTTTGGAATTGATACTTATCCATCCTCGTAGGCGGATAAGTACACTCCATATATATATATGTGCATGTTTGGATGTAAATGAAGTTACAATGATGCTAGTAAATTATGTATCTATGAAGATGTAATGATATTATGTTATGTATAATACTATATTTCATGATTATGTATGGTGTGATCACTTTTTCTTGTATGTTATGGTTATGACGAATGTTAGGTTAGCTCGTGGCTCTTGTTTTGGTTTCAAGTTTCAAAAAAGAAAAATTTATTTGTAATTTTTGCTAAGTATTTTAAAAAATGGTTTTAAAGAATAGGACTAAAAGAGTAATAGACTAATGTTTAACCTAAATACGTTCTAGGAGTATTGGGTTAAAAATTAGGATGTTACAAATTTCACCCTCAAAATTCGTTACCTAAGAATAGCCCAGGGTATTTGGTCCTCATATCTGCTTCTAGCTCCCCTATGAAATCTTCTGCTTTTCCTCGTCCCCACGCTACTTTAACCAAAGATACGGTCTTATTCCACAGTTGCTTGACTCCTTTGTCCACAATCCTCGTAGGTGGTAGGTTAAAAGTTAGGTCCTCCCTTAATTGTACTTGTTCTAGCTCTAACACATGGCTAGGGTCGGACTAGTACTTTCTCAATCGGGAAACATGAAAGACATTGTGAAAGT
Organism: Dalbergia cochinchinensis; assembly: GCA_031216125.1. NCBI lineage: Eukaryota > Viridiplantae > Streptophyta > Magnoliopsida > Fabales > Fabaceae > Dalbergia > Dalbergia cochinchinensis. The sequence goes on from CM062371.1 coordinate 32,896,980, forward strand.
CGGACAAGTTGGATGGTAAGGCTATTTGTAACACCCTAAAAATTATTTTAAAAATTAGTGCTTTATTAGTCGTAATTTCAAATACTAACAAAAGTAGTGATGATGAAGACGACTTGACGAATGCAAAAAAAAAATAGACATGAATAGTATTTTGCAGGCCCCACAGGCCAGTCAGGACAGCTGAAACCCCAGATTCGGGACTCGGAGGTGCCCGAAATTAGGAAAACATGGGAATGAGGTTAGAAATATTTGTAAATGAAAATTTTATGCTTAGAATTAATTTTCAGGCAATATTAGATTACTCGGGAATGGTGTTTCACTCGTTCGGTGAAATTTCGGTGTGCAATTCTAACACTGAAAACTAATTAGATCTCTACAAAAAGAATGACCTTATCTCTTTAAACTAAATGAATGGCTAAGATTCAATCTTGAATTACAAGATTGAATCATAACCATCCAATTTATTCTCTTAGATTAGGATTTATCTAGTTATAATATAAACAATTCAAGCATTTATTACAAGATATATATTCCCAAATTTCTTCTCCAAGAAGACATTTCAGCCTTGGCCAGCAAGAATATAGCAGAACCTCCATTTGGTTTTTCATCAAAACCTTGATTTCAACCTCAAAAATCCTAAGCCAAACCTTGGTAAAATCAAAATCTTCCTTCACAAAAATTGTTCTACATTTTAACCTCTACAAATATAACCAATTAAAATCTCCAAACCCCACTTTAATACCTCACTCGTTACTTATTAGATGAGGGTTTGAGTGTGTTTCAAGAGCTTTGGGGTAGAGAACATCTATCTTGAAGTATACAAGGGACAAAGAGACATTAGCTTCCAAGTGTAGGGTTTATTTGTTCTCTTTTGTTTCAAAAATTATTCTGAAAATTCTAATTGGTTTTGTTCGAAATTTCTGATGTTATTGGTTGATAATTTATTGATATTGATGAATTAATTTTGGTGGATTGTTTGGTGCTGTGAAAAAATCATCTTTATCAAGAGAGATTTTGAATTGGTTTGCTGGATTTTTGGATTTCAACAAGGAAGCATTTGTTCACGAATTTTCTGAGCTAGTTAGAGGCTTTAGATTGAGCTAAAAATTTTTTATGATATAGTTAACATGTCAAAGCATCTTCAACAAAAATTTTTAGGTATTCTGGTCACCTTTACTATGTTTAAAAAATCAAGAACCGAAATTATACCTATGCTGCCTGAACTATTGGAATTGAAGCTGTGAATTTGTCTATTTTTTTTTACCATAGTAAATACTTGATTTTTCCTTTGAAATTTTTACAGGGTATTAGAGACATCTTAGGCTTTTACCAGGATTTTTATTCCAAATTTTCTGGTTTCACTAGCTAGGGTTAAAAATTAGGGAATTGGGGAATATAGCTGAGAATTGATGGTCTCTTACCACCAAATTTGTCTAATTTTGTTAGCATAGCTAGAAAAATATTTTTAGTATGAAATTTTTGTGGAACCTTCTAGACACATTGAGGTATCATTGAGAATTTTTATAGCCTCCGATTTGATGGTTTGAATTGCATATTAAATTGTGCTACAAATATATGAAATCTGTCATTGTGCTGGAAATAAGTTGATGCTTTGAATTGATGAAATAATGGCATCTTGTACCAGTATGACATGAGCACATGAATATGAATATGAATAATTAAGCATGTGAGCCTATTAATGAGGTTAGACACACATAGATATGAATGCTTATCACAATTTCTCATATGCGAAAGAAAAGCATAAGATTATGTTTCTTGGGTAGGAGAAAGTAAATCCAGTTTGTTAGGGAAAGTAAACCTAACTACCAAGAAAAGTATAAGATTTATAATCCTTGGGCTGGAGAAAGTAAATCCGGTCTGTCAAGGAAAGTAAACCTGACTACCCTTGAGTTGAGTCGGGGAAAGTAAACCTGGCTAGGAATAGGTCTGTGTGAGAATTAGAGAAAGTAAATCCAATGATCATGTATAACAATGAGCTCAGTCCTAAAAAAAAATCTATTAACCATTATGGCCACGTTGGAGACGGCGGTCGTAACGCATAGATGTGACAAAGTTAATCGAGGGCCAAGGCAAGTGGAAGAAGTAAATTTTCTAAGTAATCTTTTGTCTTATATGCCAAGTGAAGAAATTTAGTATTGACATTGATACCAATATGTTTAAGTAGAAAGTTAGCAGTATATGACATTGTGTAGTATGGCATGTGTATATTAAGTGAGTGAATGTTAAAAGTAACCCACTTCGGAAGTATGATTTGAAACTTTAAAACAAACTGTTATTATGTAATGCATGACCACTTTTTTCTGAATAAACCAAAGTGGCTGGGGCGATGACAATGACACTATGATTATGTATTTGGGGAGTCACCCTATTGAGAATTGTATAATTCTAACCCCTATATTTTTGTGTTCCTGTGTCATCTCTAGGTTGGTGCAGAGAACCAAGAGGCTGCTATGCAAAAGAACTCAAAAGTGCAATAGTGTAGTAGTTAATGCTTTTATTACATTGTATTCAGTGGGATGGATATATGTATAAATATGTTAGAGAACAAAGGTGTTAAAGCTCATAGCAGAGCTTCCCTTGTGTACTTAACTTTGTATTATGCAAATGTTTTGGTTTCCTAGCTAAATATTTTAATAGAACTATGACATAGTTATCTCATGAATCAATCGAGCTTGCTATAGATATTTAAGAAAGGTTCACTAATCTTTAAGTAACAACTCTTGAGTCTGATGTCATGGCTTAAGACTGATGTTGTGCTTAGCAGGATGTTACACTCTTCGGTAAGCTACTGACCTGACTTTGTTAAGAATTTCAAAATGACCAAAAAATCTGAGGCTCAATTTTTTGACTCTCATGGCTCGTCCTATGCCTGTCATAGGGGTGATCTTAAGGAACACATGTTCTCCCTTTTGAAATTCCAACAGTTATCGCCATTTATCTGCATAGCTTTTCTGTCGACTCTGAGCAGTAAGAATCTTATCCTTAATCTTCTTGATCCGTTTCGTTGTTTTCCTCACAACCTTAAGTTCCATCAAGCTTTGTTCTTTGGGTTAATGCCAGCATAGAGGGAATTGACACTTTCTTCCATATAATGCTTCATACGGTGCCATACTAATACTTGCATGATAACTATTGTTATATGAAAACTCGATCAACGGAAAGTATCTATCCCAACTCCCTCTCCGATCCAGCACACACTTTCTTAACATATCCTCAATGTTTGTATGGTTCTCTTGGATTGGCCATCCGTTTGAGGGTGGTAAGCCATGCTTAGACATAGCTTTGAACCAAACGCCTTCTGAAAGGCTCCCCAAAATTGTGATATAAATTGTGGATCTCGATCTGAGATTATTATCAATAGCACTCTATGTAACTTCACAATCTCTTGGATGTATAACTGAGCTAGCCTATCCAATGAGTAAGTCACCTTGATAGGTAAGAAATAGGCCGACTTAGTCAATCGATCCATGATTACCCACATGGCATCATGACTCGCTTAGGTCCTAGGTAGCCCTGTCACGAAATCCATCGAGATGCTATCCCATTTCCATTCAGAGATCGACACAGGTTGCAATATTCCGGAGGGTTTTTGGTGTTCAATCTTCACCTTCTGATAGAATAAGCACTTACTTCCTATATCTCTTTTCAATTAGGGCCACCAAAACATCTTCTTTAAGTCCTGATACATCTTGGTGGTGACGGGATAAATGGTGAAATGGCTCTTATAGGCTTCCCCCAAAATGTCCCTTTGGAGGTCACCACTTGTTGGTACACAAATTCAACCTTCAAACTTCCACAGTCCATTGGGTCCCTGGGTAAAACCTTTCAGCTTCCTTAATTTTATAGCCTCTATTGTCTCCTTAAACTCCTTATCCTCCTGTTGTGCTTGAGTAATTCTTTCCTTGAATTCATTCTTTATACTGAGGTGGTACGCTCTTATACTCTCAGCAGATAACGTTATCCCTAAGTCCATATCTCTTAACTTCTCTATCAACTCTGTTTCTTTTACCATCATATGTGACAGGTGTAATGACTTCTGACTTAAGGCGTCGGCTACCACATTGGCCTTGCCGGGATGGTAGTTTAACCCAAAGTCGTAGTCTTTCAAGAATTCAATCCATCTTTTCTGCCTCATATTCAACTCCTTTTGATCCAAAAGGTACTTGAGACTCTTATGATCAGAGAATACCTCAAACTTTACTCCATACAAGTGGTGTCTCCACACCTTCAAGGCAAACACCACAACAGCTAACTCATGGTCACAGATGAGGTAGTTTGCTTCGTGAGGCTTGATTTGCCTGAATGTATAGGCTACCACTTGCCTATTTTGCATCAGAACACAACCCAAACCTTTCCTAGACGCATCATAATACACCTCAAAGGGCATTTTAGGGTGGTCGGGTAACACTAGCACTGGGGTCATGGTTAGCTTCACCTTCAGCTCTTGGAAATTCTTTTCACACTCGAGAGTTCATATAAAAGGGGCATTCTTCTTAGTAAGCTTGGTCAAGGGTAAGGAAATTTGGGAAAATCCTTTGATAAACCTATGGTAATAGCCAGCCAACCCTGAAAAGCTCCGTACTTCTGTTAGCATGGTAGGTCTTTCCCAACTGATCACAGCGTCTATCTTATTGGGGTCTACCACAATATCTCCTTTTGACACTACGTGCCCTAAGAATTTCACCTCCTCTAACCAAAATTCACACTTAGATAGCTTGGCATATAGTTTCTTTTCCTTCAGAATCTCCAAATCTACCCTCAAATGATGCTCATGCTCCTTGTGGTTCATCGAATAGATGAGGATGTCATCTATGAAAACAACCACAAACTTATCTAAGAAAGGTCTAAAGATCCTATTCATATAATCCATAAACATAGCAGGAGCATTAGTCAGTCTAAATGACATAATTGTGAACTCAAAGTGTCCATACCGAGTTCTAAAAGTAGTCTTAGGTATGTCCTCATCCCTAACTCTAATTTGATGATAACTTGATCTCAAATTAATCTTTGAAAACACAACTGCTCCTTTCTACTAATCCATCAAATCATCAATCCTAGGTAAAAGTTACTTATTTTTCACCGTCACTCGGTTCAACTGCCTATAATCCACACACAATCTCACACTCCCATCCTTCTTTTTGATGAACAACACTGGGGCTCCCCACGGTAAAGCACTAGCCTCACAAACTATTTCTGTAATAGCTCATCCGACTAGGTTTTTAACTCGGTTAGCTCCAACGAGGACATTCTATAGGGTGCTATGGATATTAGTCCAGTTCCTAGAACTAACTCTATGCAGAATTCTATTTCTTGTGCTAGAGAGAACTCAGGTATCTCATCCAGGAATACCTCGGGGTAGTCTCTTACAATGGGTATTCTGTCAAAACTCTACTCAGAGTCTACATCACTAACTGCTAGGAGGACATATCCCTTATTTATCTCCTCGTAACAATTGACCTCTACAATATTTATGTAAAGTTTTAGGGACCTACTAGGTTCTTTAGGGATAGGAAGAAAAATGACAGACTTGGTATAACAGTTCAACATTGCACGGTTGGTGTAAAGCCAATCCATGCCGAGATCATATCTAAGTCACGTGTAACACCCTAATTCTCTTTAGAAATTAAATGAGATTTTATTAATGAGAATTTTAAGATTTTGATAGATGTAGAAATGATGAGAAGGATTCAAGGAAGCCAAAAAAAAAAAAGTGAATAGTGTTTTGTGGGTCCCGCAGGCCCATCGAGACAGCTGAAATCCTAGAATTGGGCCTCGAAGATGCCCAAAATTGAGAAATTATATGATTATGGTTAGAAATAGGTAGAATTAAAGATTTTATACCCGAAAATATTTTTCAGGCAATGTTTGATTACTCGGGTACACTGTTTCACCTGTTCGATGAAATTTCGGTGTGTGATTTCTAACACCAAAAACTAGTTAGATCTCTACAAAACAAATAAACCTATCCCTTTAAATCAAATGAATGGCTAAGATTCAATCTTGAATTACAAGATTGAATCACAACCATTCATTTTACTTTATTAGCTTTGTAATTATCTAAACATAATATATTTTATTCATTTCTTTAATACAAGATAAGCTTGATATTTGGCTTCTTTAAGAAGCTATTTTCTCGGCCACAATAAGAGGAAGGCAGCAGCTCCCTTTCTTCCATGGCTAAGAGCTTCAACTTGGTTTCAACTCCATATATGTTAGCTTAGAGTTACCAAAATCCAAAATTTCCTTCACAAAAATTATTCTATACCTCAACATCTACACATATAACCGATTAGAATCTCAATCACTCACCAAATCTCAATCTTGATCCCTTGTACCTCACTATTTTTAAAGGGTTTTGGGTGTGTTTTGAGAGCCTTGATGTGGAGGGCATCATCTTGAAGCATACTAGGGACAAAGACATTACTTGCTTCCAATAGTAGGGTTTTATTTGGTCTTTTCTTGCCAAATTTATATTTCACATCTCTGACCTGTTCTGCTTGAATTGTTCATTGTGGTGGTTAACGATATATGGTTGTTGATGTATGAATTTTGGTGAAGAATTTGGATGAGGTTAGATAACTTATTTTATCAAGAGAATTTTAGTTAGAGTGCTGGATTTTCAGTTTGCTTGCAGAGAGCAAAATTTCATGAATTTATAGACATGTTTGTAGTCATATTCATTGCCTAGAAAAATTATATGTTGGGACTAACATCTTGATATATCTACACGAAATTCCTTGAGCATTGGTTTCAAGGAATACTATCTTGAAAAAATTAGAAACCGAAATAGCTCTCATGCTATTTAGATTTCTGAAACTGAAGCAGGGAAATTGTATGATTTTATTATCATATTAAAGGAGCTATTTCTCTTTTGAAATTTTTATAGGGAGTTAACAACATCCTGAAGTGTAACTTTGATTTTTATGTTGGGTTGATTCCATCATATGATCAATTTAAAAATTAGGAGAACCCTGTCCTAGGCTATGAAAAGGTGTGCTGTGACCACTAAATTTGTAAAATTTAGTGACATGGTTATAGAGCTCCGATTGTTATGAAACTTTTACAGGATCTTTTAGACATATAAGGTGTCATAGAGAATTTTTGTGACTCTTGAATTGGCTGTTTGATGTGGAAATTAATTTTGAGTTCTAGAGTGATAAATCTACTGATTGCTGAAAATGATAAGAATGTCTTGAACTAATGATAGAATGGCTTTAGATGCAAGTATATATCATGTTAATGCATGCTAATTGTTTGAAAGAAATGTTGATGAGATATGGATGAGACTCCAACATAATTGTATGCCTACCTGTGATCTAAGTAGGCCTTGGAAAAGAGAAGTACACTATGTGATTATTACGAGGATAAAAGAAAAGAAAAGAAAAATAACATGACATTTAGTTTTCCAATTTTTAACATATGGGGAAAATAGAGACAAGGCTTGTGTGGTTAATGGGGGAAGGCAAAAGTAAGAGCTTCCCTAGGAATTTGATAAGTCCGTAGATGTATCGACATATAGGAATGAGTTCATGTCCTAGTAACCAATAGTTCTTGTGGAGTGACTCCACTATAGATACCAATTGATATGAGATTAAGCCTTCCCTATGTTAATAAAAAGAGATAATTGTACTAAATTGAATTCCACACATTGCAAGAGAAAGACACTTGATTACTACCCCTTTTGTATTCGACTTTATATGATTTATAAATATTGGTATTTATGCATATAAGTTAGCATGATGAATTCAATATGAATGAATTTATTGGTTATATCATATTCACATTTGAGGGACTACCCTACTGAGAATTTTATAACATTCTCATCCCTACGCTGCATGTATTTTATGTTGTATTCAGATTCTAAGGATGCCATAGGTGATAATCTTCCTTGACTCGCCCTAATGGCAGTGGCATTATGACCTAGCCTTAGACTCCTTATATGTTGTAGCATACTCCTGGATCAGAGTGTACGTGTTCTTTAGCCGTTCATTTAGTACTTCTATTTTCTCTGCTCAGTTCGACCCAGGTTTTCCTTATGCTGAGGTGCCTCTTGAAATGACACACCCTGATGTATTTGCAGCTCCACCTGCACCACCTATATCCCCTCCTGTAGATGATCCTTCATCCTGTTCCTCCGACTCCGATCCACCAGTTGATCCTGATGCCCCAGCTAGGGGCAATGCCATTGCACCAATGGCAAATGGTTTTATTTAGGAGACCATGGGACAACCCATGGACTTTTGGTGTATGTATAGTGGCAGTTTAGGAATTGGATCCCCCAAACTGTAGTTTGACCTTACTGGATGTTGATGAGATTCATATTCTATTTGTACAAAATTTTGCTAGATCTCAACTTTGAGTAGGTTAGACTAGCTGGTAGGGATGTTCTTTTGTGGACTGAGTCCCTACTGTTTAGGAAATGACTAGTTTTTTTACAGCATTGCCTATTGCCAACTTAACAATAATGTCCATACATGTATATATTGGCTTTGCAACATATACGTCTACATTATTTTATTTCAATTATTTTCGACTAGTATAGATTGTGAATGTAAGTAATACTTTTCTAATTACTGTATTGACACTCGAGTAAAATATGGTAATTAGGAGCGTGTTACATCACGCATGGGTAAACAGACCAAATCTAGAACAAAAGGTTTATTTTCAACGATGAAATAACAATTCAGGAAACACCTACAAGCTCTAACAGGCTTTCCAGTAGGGGTAGAAATAGTGAGATCAAAAGGGAGTTCTGACATAAGAAATTTTAAAGACTCAACACTAGCATGTGATATGAATGAATGAGTCACTCCAGAATTGAACAGTATAATTAAGGTCCCACCATTCATTTCATATTTACCTTTTATGACGCTCTCGAACTTCGTCGAGTCTTCAGCACTGAGGGAAAAAACCTTCCATTGGCGTTGTGCCTTGGGGTTCAGGCCTGTCAGGTTCTTCTTTGGGCATTCCCACGCATAGTAGCCGGGTTTCCTGCACTTGTAGCATATCACTTGGCCTAACCAATAGGGTCAATCTCTATGCGATTTTCCATATTTAGGGCAAACTACAGCAGGGGCCAGCCTTGGAGGTGCGGCTGAGGCTCTCTGGGGTGCCTTGCCTTTAGGGCCACTAGATCCCCCTTGATGGTACTCCCTCTTGGAACCTTAAGGCCTGAACTGCTATCTGGGTGGCGGTCTGTATGTTGACTTGAATCTTGAAGCTTGTGGTGCTAACTCCTTGGTGAAGTTATTAGCCTTTGGTTCGCTCAGCTTCTTTTGGCCATCCGCGATAATGCGAAACTTGTTGATTCGGGTTGGAAAATCCCTAATCTCCAAGTGTGCAACGGCAATGTTGATCTCTGGTTTCAGACTTGATGCACTTCCATATTTCATCAAGGTTCCCTTGGATCAGAGTGTACGTGTTCTTAGCCGTTCATTTAGTACTTCTGTTTTCTCTGCTCAATTCGACCCATGTTTTCCTTATGCTGAGGTGCCTCTTGAAATGGCACATCCTGATGTATTTGTAGCTCCACCTGCACCACCTATGTCCCCTCCTGGAAATGATCCTTCATTCTCTTCCTCCGACTCTGATCCACCAGTTGATCCTGATGCCCCAGCTGGGGGCAATGCCATTGCACCAATGGCAAATGGTTTTATTTAGGAGACCATGGGACAACTCACGGACTTTTGGTGTATGTATAGTGGCAATTTAGGAATTGGATCCCCCCGACTGTAGATTGACCTTATTGGATGTTGATGAGATTCATTTACTGTTTGTACAAAATTTTGTTGGATCTCAACTTTGAGTAGGTTAGACTAGCTGGTAGGGATGTTCTTTTGTGGACTGAGTCCCTACTGTTTAGGAAATGACTAGTTTTTTTACAGCATTGCCTATTGCCAACTTAACAATAATGTCCATACATGTATATATTGGCTTTGCAACATATACGTCTACATTATTTTATTTCAATTATTTTCGACTAGTATAGATTGTGAATGTAAGTAATACTTTTCTAATTACTGTATTGACACTCGAGTAAAATATGGTAATTAGGAGCGTGTTACATCACGCATGGGTAAACAGACCAAATCTAGAACAAAAGGTTTATTTTCAATGATGAAATAACAATTCAGGCAACACCTACAAGTTCTAACAGGCTTTGCAGTGGGGGTAGAAATAGTGAGATCAAAAGGGAGTTCTGACACAGGAAATTTTAAATACTCAACACTAGCATGTGATATGAATGAATGAGTCGTGCCAGAATCGAACAGTATAATTAAGGTCCCACCATTCATTTCATATTTACCTTTTATGAGGCTCTCGGACTTCGTCGAGTCTTCAGCACTGAGGTAAAAGACCTTCCATTGGCATTGTGCCTTGGGGTTCGGGCCCATCGGGTTCTTCTCTGGGCATTCCAGCGCATAGTGGCGGGTTTCCTGCACTTGTAGCATATCACTTGGCCTAAGCAATAGGATCGATCTCTATGCGATTTTCCATATTTAGGGCAAACTACAGTAGGGGCTAGTCTTGGAGGTGCCGCTGAGGCTCTCTAGGGCGGCTTGCCTTTAGGGCCACTAGATCCCCCTTGATGGTACTCCCTCTTAGAACCTTGAGGCCTGAACTGCTATCTGGGTGGCGGTCTGTATGTTGACTTGAATCTTGAAGCTTGCGGTGCTAACTCCTTGGTGAAATTATCAGCCTTTGGTGCGCTCAGCTTCTTTTGGCCATCAGCGATAATGCGGCACTTGTTGACTAGGGTTGGAAAATCCCTAATCTCCAAGTGTGCAACGGCAATGTTGATCTCTGGTTTCAGTCTGACTTCGTACTTGATGCACTTCCATATTTCATCAGGGTTCCCTTGGATCAGAATGTACGTGTTCTTTAGCCGTTCATTTAGTACTTCTATTTTCTCTGCCCAATTCGACACAGGTTTTCCTTATGCTGAGGTGCCTCTTGAAATGGCACATCCTGATGTATTTGTAGCTCCACCTGCACCACCTATGTCCCCTCCTGGAGATGATCCTTCATTCTCTTCCTCCGACTCCGATCCACCAATTGATCTTGATGCCCCAGCTGGGGGCAATGCCATTGCAACAATGGTAAATGGTTTTATTTAGGAGAACATGGGACAACTCACGGACTTTTGGTGTATATATAGTGGCAGTTTAGGAATTGGATCCCCCAGACTGTAGTTTGACCTTATTGGATGTTGATGAGATTCATTTACTGTTTGTACAAAATTTTGCTAGATCTCAACTTTGAGTAGGTTAGACTAGCTAGTAGGGATGTTCTTTTGTGGACTGAGTCCCTGTTGTTTAGAAAATGACTAGTTTGTTTTATAGCATTGCCTATTGCCAACTTAACAACAATGTCCATATATGTATATATTGGCTTTGCAACATATACGTCTACATTATTTTATTTCAATTATTTTCGACTATTGTAGATTGTGAATGTAAGTAATACTTTTCTAATTACTGTATTGACACTCGAGTAAAATATGGTAATTAGGAGCGTGTTACATCACGCATGGGAAAATAGACCAAATCTAGAACAAAAAGTTTATTTTCAACGATGAAATAACAATTCGGGCAACACCTACAAGTTCTAATAGGCTTTCCAGTGGGGGGTAGAAATAGTGAGATCAAAAGGGAGTTCTGACACAAGAAATTTTAAAGACTCAACACTAGCATGTGATATGAATGAATGAGTCGCGCCAGAATCGAACAGTATAATTAAGGTCCCACAATTCATTTCATATTTACCTTTTATGAGGCTCTCGGACTTCGTCGAGTCTTCAACATTGAGGGAAAAGACCCTCCATTGCCGTTGTGGCTTGGGTTCGGGGCCGTCGGGTTCTTCTCTGGGCATTCCCGCGCATAGTGGCCAGGTTTCTTGCACTTGTAGCATATCACTTGGCCTAACCAATAGGGTCGATCTCTATGCGATTTTCCATATTTAGGGCAAACTACAGCAGGGGCTAATCTTGGAGGTGCGGCTGAGGCTTTCTGGGGCGGCTTGCCTTTAGGGCCACTAGATCCCCCTTGATGGTACTCCTTCTTAGAACCTTGAGGCCTGAACTGTTATCTGGGTGGCGGTCTGTATGTTGGCTTAAATCTTGAAGCTTGCGGTGCTAACTTCTTGGTGAAGTTATTAGCCTTTGGTGCGCTCAGCTTCTTTTGGCTATCCTCGGTAATGTGGCACTTGTTGACTGGGGTTGGAAAATCTCTAATCTCCAAGTGTGCAACGGCAATATTGATCTCTGGTTTCAGTCTGGCTTCGTACTTGATGCACTTCCATATTTCATCAGGGTTCCCTTGGAATATTCTTGAGAACTTGCTCAGCTCCTCAAACTTCACAATGTATTGTATGATGTTCATAGCTCCTTGCACCAGTTGCATAAACTTAATGTCTTTAGCGTTGCTCATAGATTCCGAGAAGTATTTCTTATAGGCTTTGAACAACTCCCAGTCGATTGGCGTGTCAGACGCCTCCAGCAACCTTTGACTGCAGGTCTACCAGAAATCGGCATCCGCTTCTAACATGTAGGTGGCAAAGGTCACCTTTTGATCCTCTGAACAGGTGATCACGAAGAAGATCTTTTCCATGTGCTTAATCCATTCTTTAGTGATGTTCGGGTTTAGAGCTCCTCGGAATAATGGAGGGTTTGCTCTTCGGAATTCCTCAAATCTGGCATGCTCGAGATTCTCCACACTATTGGGACCATGGCTGGCATTGCCTTGTTGCTCCATTTGTTCGAACATCATCTGCATAGTCCTAGCCACGTCTCGGAGAGCCTCAGCGGTCTCATTACCTGACCATTCAATCCTGAAGTGCTAGTTTGTTGTGAGCACGCCATTAGTTCCTGAGCACACATCACAGTAAACACTGAGGTGATCAGGCTTAATACTTTATGTAAAGTGAGCTAGTTACCATGGCATGTTCACACACAGCAGTCATGCATCTCTACTCCCTAGGCTCATCCTATTGATGACTAACTACACATGACATATCTACCGCATTATGCTTAAGTAGCATAGTTAGTCCAATCTTTAGGCCCCATGAGAACCGAACTGCTCTGATACCAAAATGTAACACCCTAATATTTAACCCAATATGCCTAGGACACATTTAAGTTAATTATTAGTTATTACTCTTTTGTTTTAGCTTTTACTTTTAAATGTTAAAATACTTAGTGAAAATACAGGTCAATTATTTTTTTTCTTTGAAATTTCAAAATGAGAACGTGAGCCACGTAACTTGAAAGAACTATGTCGTATGATATGCCCGAAAGCCAATAAAGGAGCAGACTCATCATAAGCATACATGAATTAAAGTAAATCTCAAAACATAACACATCATCATGAAGACATTCATAAATAACATCAGAGGTTCATATTACATAAGTGCTTATCATAATAGAGTTACACCCACCAATCATGGTTGGAATAGTACAATCATCTAAAGGCATAAAAGGAAATAACAGATACAACTAGTCAGGGTCTCGACACCCTCTACACTTAAACAGATAACCCCTAGAAGCAGGGGGGCTATCGTCCATGTGACAGAGCATAGGCCTTGATGTGGTCCACGGTCGCTTCCTACCACTGCTCACGAACAAAATCATTGTCCTCTGAAGATATGACGGAAAAAAGAATGAGGGGATGAGAATCTTACAAAAGAAACTTAGTAGGGAGTTCACCTCCTAACAAGTGTCATCATCTACGTCCTCAGGAACCTTGGATTTGATTAGAGATAACGGGCATGCATATATTGTTCAATTTTTATGTTCCAAAGGTTATTTGTCCGAGGTCTGCTCATTTTAACATGCGTCTTAATGCATAGATGCACCATGATGGGTCATGCCAATGCTACAAACAATTCATCACAACAAAGGATGCACATTATACTAGCATGATCGTCCTCTTGATGATTTATAAGGTGATTTAAATTCTTATTTGTTTTATTTGGGGCCGCCCTATAATCTCTCCCCTCTTAGTAGGTTTTAGGTTATGAGCTCATACCTTACTAGTCATCACTAGCTAACACTTATCTTCTCGATAAGCAAATTCCTGACTCCCAGAGTACGGGATAAGAGGCATAGGATCACTTTTTGCTGGGCCTAGCCCATCCCAAAAAGGTCACCCTCCTGGATCACCTTTACGTTGAGCCCGGCTCATTACGTAAGGATCATCTCCGATTGTTTTATGTCACCTTAAGCTTAGCATGTTATATTGAGCTGCAAGAGTACAAACATATCATGCAATGTCACATGCTCTCATATACTCATAACATGTGCATCTTTAATCATTCTAAGAGTAATCACAACATGCCATGAATCTTTGTAATTGGTAAACAAATATGCAAACATAACACCTCATAGTTTTTGATACATCATAAATCCATCATCATATAAAATAAACACTTTCTTTAAATGATAAAACCTCAAAATTGGGTAACCTCAACCTTTGAAATTATTCGTTTATGCATCTAAGGGATTAATTTCAATGATTCTCATTAATTATTAACCTTAAGAACATTATTAAACAATGCTGGATAGTTCAAGATAGAAATCAAAACTTTGGGCAATTTCAGTGTTCTAGAAGTTACGTCTTTGACCTTTTCTCGTTACTGACTTTTCCTAAGATGCTAGGATTAACTCCTATACCAATTATGGGTGATTCCTACACATTTACTAAGTGATAAACATCTTTTTACAGAATTATTATTTGCTAAAACAGAATCCATTCTTAAGGGTCCTAGAAATCACATATATGGTCCTTTCTAGTTGCTAGTCTTTCTCTAAGTGCTAAAAATAATTATACACTAATTGTTAACAAATTTTTCACGCTTAAAACAATCCTAAACTGCATCATAACATACTGAAACATTTTGGGCAATGGCCGAAAATGGGTTTGTTAAAAGCTTCTAAAGTTACACTTTTACGAGTTTTTAGTTACTAGTCTTTACCTAGGATGCCAAGGATAATTTCCACCATAATTGATAGTAATTTTTCCACATTTAAGCCACTCCAAATAATTTTAAACAAATCTGAAAATGCTATGGCAGGAACTGAAAATTTAATATTCCAAAAGCATGCAAAGTTGTAAGGTAAGGCATTTCTAGTAACTAGTCTTTTTTAAAATTAATTCCTAGTTAGAGAACATTCTTAGAACCAAATTTTATTCTTTTCAGAAGATGGAGATGTAACCTTTAGGACTTAGTTGACAACTTGGAAAAATAAATATGAATGCGTTTCCATTTCTCTAGTTTTGATGCCCAAGACTCCTATTTAGAGTATTTACTCTAAAACACTGATCAACTTTAAGGTTGAAAGGGGTAAGTCTTGAACTTTAATTAGTTAGGTGATGACATAAACATAAACATGCTAATGCAAGCTTTATTTTAATCTTTAAGATTTAGGTAATTTTTTTCTTTTAGTGCTCAAGGCTCCTATTTAGAGTAACCACTTTAAATCACCAATTGATTTTAAGGTTGAAAGGGGTAAAGCCTTGAACTTAAGTTAATTAAGTGATGACATAAACATATTACTCCATTTTAGTTCAACCTTTTTGAAAACAAAATGGAACCCAAAATGTTGGGCTCTCAATGGTCTATCACATGATGGTTTTATAACCATCACCAAGATCCATTATCATCAAGCCATAGTTCCAACATTTAAATGACTACAAAACCAAAACTAGAAGAAATAAAAGAAAAAAGAAACCAAGCCGAAATGGTGAAGAGGAAGAAAAAGAAATGAACTCAACCACATACTAGTCATCAAGGTCGAAAATAAAGAGGAGGAACACATCATTCTAATACTTTAAAGGCTTTGAAAATAAAGAGGGATTAACAGAGAAAAACCAAACAAAACCCCTACCAAGTGTGTTTTCTTTTTTGCAAGATAAGAGCTTGATCTTGAAAATGAGATGAGAAGAACAATCCTTCCTTTAGGGCAAGGAATGGTTTCGGCCAAGGAGGGAAAGAAAGGAAGAAAGGTTTATCTTGGGTTTTTGATCTTGGAAATGGAGAGGCTAGGTGTTTAAAGGAAGATCTTTGGTGGTTGTGTGGTGGTTTGAGGTTGAAAGGTGGTGGTGAGTGGTGGTTCTTGGGAGAAATGAAGAAGAAGGGGAAGAAGAACTCTTTGAGAAACTATAGAGAAACTTTGAGGATTCTTGAACCAAGATTGCAAGAAATGAACAAATGGTGTTTGTGGCTTGCCTTGAGACTGTATTTATAGAAAAATTCTAACATGTGAAGATGAAAAATGGGGGGAAGTGCCGCAGCCTTCTAGAAGAGCTTGGGGGGCAAGTTTCATTTTAATGTAGGTTAAGGTGTGTATTTAGAGGTTGATTTAATTAGAAAATGGTTGGGAATGGGTAATTAGGTGTTTTGTAACATCCTAATTTTTAACCCAATACTCTAGAACATATTTAGGTTAATCATTAGTCTATTACTCTTTTAGTCTCATTCCTTACAACCTTTCATTAAAATACTTAGCAGAAAATACGAATAAATTTTTCTTTTTGAAACTTGAAAACAAAACGCGAGCCGCGCATTAACTTAACGTTTGTCATAACCACATCGTGTAAGGAAAGTAATCACACCATTCATAAATATGAAACATAGCATCATACATAATAATCATAATATCGTCACTCCTTCATAAATACATAAATTACTAGCATCATTGTACCATTATTTACACCAAAATATGCCTATTTATATGAAGTGATCCTTATCCACCTATGAGGTTGGATGAGTATCAATCCAAAAGCTAAACTATCTATGCGTCCGTGGTGATCCTCTACTTCATTTGCTAGTGTGACCCTTGAGTACGAGCCTTAGAAGAACTCACGAACCTCGTTGTAATCCTCGTCTAGAGACGACACAGAAGAAAAGGAAGGGATGAGAAACTTATTCAAGATTCTCAGTAGGGATTCCCGACTCTAACACATGTGTCATCATCGTCGTCCCCAGCCACCTCGGTTTTAATTATGAAAAAGGTGTACATGCATAAGGTTCGGTTTTAAGCTTTCCAAATCTATTTATCCGAAGTGGGTGTCTTTTAGTATGAGTCTTAATGACATGAATGCAACAGATATTTGATGAATGCATGACAATACCATATGCACATTAACACGAAAATCGTAATACTTGGGCATATCATAAGGAAACATAAATCATATATGTGGCATAAGAAGGCATAGTACTTTTCATGGGACATCCTTCTCATAAGTAAAGCTCTTAAGTTCTTTTTCTTAAAGACCACCCTCTTAACATATCCACCAAAAGTCCAACCGATTCACCGGCCCGGCGATAATCTGGTCACCAAACTACGTCTCACCTATCGCCTAGGAATGAGCTCAATCCTAACTAGTCGTCACTAGATTTAATATGGGCTAATAGAGGGGGTATACATAACTTTTCTTGGATCACCTATCTTAGGATCATTTCCTTCTTTGAAACACTCTACTGGTATCTAGTACACAGCGAATTGTCTGCTTTGGCAAGCTCAATGTCAATACCCTCACGGATTTGTTTCCTCCCCACTGTAGCGGGAGAAATGCGTCTCAGTGTTATGTCACATCTGTTCTGGGGGTGCTCGGCCGAACCGGTGTCACCCAGAACCTTTCCTGGGGGTGCTCGGCCGAACCGGTGTCACCCAGGAGTTTTCACAAACTTTTCTCAAATTCTCAAGTTTGATGGGAAATTCGGCAGCATAACAGCATTCACCAGATTTCCTTCAAACTTGCTTTATGCCACGGAACTTGTAGGACATGCACAACCATTCATCATCATCATAAGACATCAAATCATTCTTGTAATCAATCATAGAACATTCAAACGCTTACCCTTACGGTAGCTTATGCTTTGACCCTTACGGGTCTTAATCTTGAGAGTTCTCTAACATCCGTCGTTCATATGTAATGCACCTAAGGGCTCATAATTATTCATCACTCCTAATCCTCATGTTCATACTCGAATCTGAAAGCATAGGGCAGAATTTCTAACTTGTGATTACGGGGTTCTAGAACTTACGTTTTAGACCCTTTCTCAGTTCTGTCTTCACCTAAGGCGCTATAAATTAAATCTAAATCAATTATGAGACATTCCTATGCTTAAGAAATAATTATAAATCACATTTATCATGTTGTAATGTTGCTGGACAGAATCCAGAAAACTAAATGTTCTAAGAGTTCTACATTTGCGGTTTTACGGTTTTCTAGTTACTAGTTTCCCTATAGGTGCTAAAATTCAATTCTAATCCAAATGTTACCAAGTTTTTCATGTCTAAACAATCCTAATCTGATTGTGCTCCCATTAAAAAAGTTTGGATAAGTTCCAAAAACAAATGGGTCAAAAATATGTTAAATTCTAGCTTTACGGTATTTCTAGTTAGCTAGTTTCTTACCTATTATGCATAGAATCATTTCTACATCATCATATGATATTTTCACACATTCTAACACATCAAAACATCATCATACAGCATCACACTCATCATATCAGAACCGAAAACATTTAGCTTTAGTAAAGGATTTAAATTGACATTTCTAGGTACATAAGTTAACTAGTTTCTCTTGGAATCAATTTAGAATTTCTAAAACTCTTTGCAAATCATTTTAATTCATCAAGAAGCTAAGAGAAGCCTTAGGTCAATGACCAAAATATATTTCATCTTCTAAAAGGGAATAAAGTCATATCTCATGATAACATAACCTTGTAAAGATTGTAAAGCTTTTAAGAAAAACTTAGAACATAGACTATTGGCCCTTGTAGCTAGATGAAAACTCATTGCAAGTCCATCATCACTACTTGGCCGAAAACAGGCATTCAAAGAAAGCATTCACATTAAACTTTAACTTGGAACGAAATGGGAAAGTCTTTGAGCTCTAGGTTCTAAAGTTACGACATAAAATAAACGTGCTCATGCTTTTCATTTTTAACCTTGCTTACAAAATAAAGTGATGGCTTAAATTAAACATGCAAGGCATAAACTTAAACGTGCAAGCTTGAAAGTAAATATGCGAGGCATAAACTTAAACGTGCAAGCTTGAAAGTAAATATGCAAGGTTCAATTCTTTATTTTAGTGCTCTTGGCCCAACAACAATCGACTTTAAGGCCGAAATAGATAGGCATTCGAGAGATTAATTAGGTGATAATGCAAGTTCAATTCTTTATTTTAGTGCTCTAGGCCCAACAACAATCGACTTTAAGGCCGAAATAGAAAGGCTTTGAGAATTAAATTAAGTGATGATGCAAGTTCCATTTTAATCTTTATGTTCTTAGGTGATAGCTTGAAAGTAAAGGTGCATAGCAAGAATGTAAATATGAGTGCAAGCATAAGATAAATTATGCAAGTTCATTTTATCTCTCTAGAGCTCTTAACCAGACTTTGAAGGAACTTAAACCTCAACCCAAACTCATCAAACCAAGATAAAGTAAAGTCTAGAGTCCTTAGAACTCAACATAGCATCTTTAGAAAATCAAAACATTTTGCATGTAAAAGAAAAGGAAATGGCCGAAATTTCAAGGATCAAAAGAACATTTTGAAATTCTAGAGTCCATGATCTTGATGATATATTAACACCAATATCATGAGACCTCATCATTGAGTCCTTAGGACCATTTTAAAACATCATCAAAGTTAAAGATTCCAAAAGTTAAAGAAAGGAAGAACTAGAAGTATTTTTACTCAAGAACAAAGATCAAGCTCTAGAGTTTGTTTCGAGTGATGAACATCATCATGAAACTCTCATCATCAAGCTCTCATTCCTTTGTTCTCCAAGGCCTATGGCCGAAAATGAAAAGGAAAAAGGAGTAGAAGAGAAGTTCTAAAAAGAAACAAGAGAAACTATGAACATCAAGCTTGAAACAAGAACTTTAAAGAAAAGAATACATGAAAGGAAATCCCTACTTGGTGTGATGAACTTGAAGATGGAAGAAGAAGATGAAGATGATGAAGAAGATGGAGAGCTCCAAGAACTTGAAGAACACAAGAGCTTTGAGAGAAAAAGAAAAGCTTTGAGTGTTCCTAAACTTAGCAAATGATCTAAAAGTGGTGCAAGCTCCTCAAGGCATTCTATTTATAGAGAAAT
The DNA here is from genome assembly GCA_031216125.1 of Dalbergia cochinchinensis. Taxonomy (NCBI): domain Eukaryota; kingdom Viridiplantae; phylum Streptophyta; class Magnoliopsida; order Fabales; family Fabaceae; genus Dalbergia; species Dalbergia cochinchinensis. The sequence goes on from CM062371.1 coordinate 32,917,107, forward strand.
GAAACAAATGAAGGGTGCACATGGAGGAGGAGGCTTCGGCCATTGCAGATTGGAGGGCATCCCATGAGTTCCATGAGGTGAGATAATGTGGTCTTGAGGCATGGTGAGGTATGGTTCAAAGTATGGTGAGGTATGGTTCAAGGTATGGCCTCAAGCATGGTTCTTTGAGTGAGAAACAATTCAACATGTGTGGTAAAAGGAGAGAGATGGCCGAATATGCATCAGCCATGGGGGGAGGATTTCTTGCATTTTAATTGTGGTTTAGAGTTGTGTTTAGGTGTATATTTTATTAGGATTAAGATTAGGAGTTTGTAAGAAAGTGTTTAGGTGAGAAAATGGGTAATTAAGGTTGTCAAGACATAATTAGAGGGTGTTCTTGCACCATTAGTGAGTTATAAATTCATTTTAGTGTTTTAAATAATTCTAGACACAATTCCTTGATTTAAGGAATTGGAGAGAGAAAACATTATTCAAGATTCCAAAACTAGGAATCTTGAGTTCTAAAAAGGGATTTAAGTTTAATCTAAGCAATTTTAGGTTCTAATTAACTTTAATAAATTATTTTGACTCTAGATTAATTAGGAAAATTAATTAATCTTTATTTAGAGCCTAATATTGCTTAGGTTTGCTTAATTATGTCATTAAGCTCAAAAACACTATTCTAGGGGCAAAATCATAATTTTGCACTAAAACTGCCCGGGACCACCGGGACTTAAACAGATGTTTTGAAACATGTAAAAACATGGTTTCAAACCTCTGGGGAAAGTTCCGGGCTCAAACGGCACCTCTACCCGCGTAAAACGCTATAGGGGTATTTTGATCATTTTGACCCGAAACTGCGGAAAATGAGATTTCCGCCTCCGGAACCACTCAAGGGTCATTCAATCCCCTTCAAACATTGAGTTGGCCCTTCGAGTACTGTCGAGTCGGCCATCCTCGAATTCCGGGCCGAAAATGACCTCAGGGGCATTTCTGTCATTTTCCACTCAGACAGAAAATCGGGGCGTTACATGTTTAGGTTGATAATCATGTATTTAGGAATTTCAAGATCATGATCAAAGAGTGGTCATAAATATTTATAAGAGTTAAGTTCATTTAACTTGAATTAAACTAGATTAATTTGAATTTCAAAAACTAACACAATTCCTTAAATTAGGGAATTGTACACTATTCACCTTTTTGACTTTTTGATATCATAAGACCACTTTGATTTTAAAAAGGGATTTGGCTTTCTCTAAGCAATCTTAAGCCTCAATTAACCTCAAATAATTATTTTGACTCAAGATTAATAATTAAAATTAATTAATCTTTAATTAGAGCATAATATTGCCTATGTTTTGTTAATCATACAATTAAGCTTATTATGCCCTTAATTTGAGGCAAAATGGTAATTTTATAGAAAAACTCTCTGGGGCCACCCAAGTTTATACTGACATCATATACTCCTAAAAAAAATAGCATTCCAAACTTCCAAATGAAGTCTGGGCCCAATCAGTAATTAATTCTGTATTAGTTAGCCGCAAGGGTATTTTGGTAATTTCGCTCGAAAAACCAAAAACTGAGATTTTCACCTTTAACATCATGCACAACACAATTAATCCCCTTCAATCGTAAAACTAATCTCTTGAGATTAGTTGGGATCGACTGTCCTCGATTCTTAGGCAGAAATAACCTTAAGGGCATTTTGGTCATTTGTACATAAGGAAAAAAAATCGGGGCATTATAGAAACCAATTCCCTTCCTCGTCCATTCATTCTATCACATGTTGAATTTAGATTAAAATACACTTAAAGAACCATACCTAAGCCCATACCTAGCTATACCACGAGATGATGCACACAAAGAGATATTTTTCTCTTCCTTTTCCCTCCAAATGGCCAGCCACTCATCCTCCCCGTCATCCCCTCATGTTGAGTTTTCTATAAATACAAGGAATCTCTCAAAAGGCCATTTGCTCATTTTCTTGCAAAATCTCAAGTTCAAGAATCCCTATGTTTTCTCTCTAGTTCTTAAGGATCCTTCTTTTTCTCCTCCATTTCTTCTAAGAGCCACCACCCTCAACCACCACATCTCAACCCCAAACCACCACACCATCACCATCAACCTCTCCTAAAACACTTAACCTTTCCATTTCTTAGACCAAACACTCAAGACAAACCTTTCTTCCTTTCTTTTTCATCTTGGTCGAAAATCATCTTGGCCCAAGGAAGAGTTTTTCTTCTCACTCTTTTTCAAGATCAAGCTCTTTTTCATTCATAAAAAAAAATATCTTTGGTAGCGAGTTGCTTTAAAAGGTTTTTTTTCTTTTCTTTTGTGTTAATCTTAGATTGAAATGTTTAAATGTTAACTCTCTCCTCTTCCATTTCATTTCGATTTCTTACTTTCCTTTTTCTCTCCTTTCTTTTTTAGCCTAGATGGCCTTGTTCTTGAAAAACCATGGCTTGATGATGAGGATCTTGGATGTTGGTTATAAAACCATTATTTGCTTGACCTCTAAAGCTTGAAGGTTTCATTTCTAAAAGTTTTGGTAAATGAAATTGTCACTTGGGTATTCTTTGATGAGTTCTACTTGAGCATAAATAAATTAATATGTTTATTTTGTCACTTAATTAACTTAAGTTCAAGACTTACCCCTTTCAAGCTTAAAGTTAATCAATGTTCTAGAGTGATTACTCTAGATAGGAGTCTTGAGCATAAAAACATAAAAGGAATAATTGGAAATTCATTCACTTTACAAACCTTGGAGTTGATCAGTGTTTTATAGTTATTACTATAAATAGGAGTCTTGAGTCTAGAACCTAAAGAAATAATAAATGGAAATGCATTCATATTTATATTTCAAGTCTTTACATTTGATATTTACATTCAAGCTTTGCACCTCATATTTATTTCCAAGTTGTCACCTAAAGCTTGAAGATAAGAAATAAACTTGCATTCCATGTTTATATTTCTTGTCTAACATGTTTATATTTCTAGCCATCACCTAAACTTAAAGATTAAAAAAAAATGAACTTGCATTCTCATATTTATATTCAAGCCTTACACATCATATTTATATTTCCCTTGACATCGCCTTATTATACCAAGATTAAAATGAGGCTTGAATTTGCATATTTAAGCTTATGTCATTACCTAAATAATCTAGTGCTTAAGACTTACCCCTTTCAACATGCATGGGATTTTGGTTCATGGAACATCTAACTTTATAAATGTGATTTGGTTCTTCAAGGAATTGAGGTCCTAATGGATAAGATATTGTTGTCTTGAATAAAAATGAAGTTTGTGTCTTACAATTTTTCTTTGAAACATGTAACACCCTGATTTTTCTATTTGAGTATAAGTGACTAAAATGTCTTTGAGGTCATTTTTCACCCGGAATTCGAGAATAGCTGGCCTGGCAGTCCTCGAAGGGTCAACTCCAATGTTGAAGAGGTTGGATGTGTTGGGGATGATCTTGAAGATGAAAATTTCATTTTTTGAGTTTTCGGCTCAAAATGACCAAAATACTCCTATAGCGTTTTTGCACGGGTATAAGCGCCGTTGAGCCCGAAACTTTCCTGAAAGGTTAAAAATGATGTTTTGATGAGTTCGGGTATGTCTGTTTAAGTTCCGGTGGTCCTAGGTAGTTTTTGTACAAAATTATGATTTTACCCTTAGAATAGTGCCGTTGAGCCAAATGATGTAATTAAGCAAACCTAAGTAATATTAGGCTCTAATCGAAGATTAATTAATTTTCATAATTAATCTAGAGTCAAAATAATTTATTAAAGTTAATTATAACCTAAGATTGCTTAGATTAGACTTAAACCCTTTTTAAAACTCAAGACTCCAAGTCATGGAATCTTGAATAGTGTTTTCACTATTCCAAGCCCATGATTTAAGGAACCTAGGATATGATTGAAAACCTTGATTAAATATGGTTTGACCCCACTAATGGACAAGAATGCTTATTAATCATGCCTTAAATAGCCTTAATCACTCATCCTTTCACTTAAAACACTTAACTACAAACTCCTAATCAAAGCTACACCTAAACCACAATTAAATGAAAGATTTTCCTCCCCCTTGGATGCTCCAAAATGGCCCCACCTCACCCTTTCCAATGCATCACATGTTTATTCATTCAAACACTCAAAGAACCATGCTTAGGACTGTACCTTAGGCCATACGAAGCTATACTTTCCACCATATCTCACCATGCCTCCATGAAACCAATTCTCTCACCTCATGGAACATGAGGTTTGGCCACCCCTCCCCTTTGCACCCTTGGTTTTGTTTTTCTATAAATACTCATGCAAATAAACTTGTAAAAACCTTTAGATCATTTGCTAAGCTTTGAGTTTTCAAGAGCAACCTCAAGCTCCTTCTTTTCTCTCAAAGCTCAAGAGTTTTCTTCCTCTCCTTCAAGTTCACTTCAACCTCACCATTTGGTAGGGAGATCATTCTAAACTCATTCCTTTGCATGCGTATGCTTGTTCTTGGATTAAAATGTTGTTTTGATGAACTTCTTGGTTTCCTTTCTTTTTCGATTTTTTTCTTCTTCTTCCTTCTCCATTTTGGCCTTCAAGGCCTTGTTTACTTTTCATGATGATTTTGTTCTTTAAAAGTTTTAACTTTCAAGTTGATGTTTGATATGAAAAGTTCTAGTTTTTCTCGGTTCAAACCCCTTTTTCTCTCTTTTTATTTTTGGTTATGAGGCTTGGTTGGAAAGGAAATTTTCTTGGCTTGAGGATGGGGTTTCAAGATAATGGTCCTATGGTTAACATTTGAGAGACCCCTAAAGCTTGAAACTTAGTTGTGATCTTAACACATCTTTGTTCTTTCCTTTCCTTTCTTCAAACTGGGTTTCGCTTTCCTTCTTCCTTTTCTTTCCTCTTGGCTTCGGCCTTATTCCTTTTTCTTTGATGTTCAAGGGTTTTGTTTAAAGATAGTTATTGGATAATTTGATTCCTTTAAGTCCATTTCCTTGAGCTTGATGATGATGTTCAAAACCATAAGGCTTCTTTGGAACCTTGGTACAAGAACTCTAAAGTTCACTTTGCCTTGACACGATATGTGTTAGATTGAGGTTTATATTCCTTTAAGTCTTGTATGAGCTCTAGTAAAGAATATAAAATGAACTTACATTCATATTTACATTTCATGCCTAGCATGTTTATATTTTTCAAAGCCACCACCTAAAACTTAAAGATTAAAACAAGAGCTTGCATTCTCATATCATCTAATAATTAATCTCGAAGCTTGCCTATTTCGGCCTTAAAGTTGATTGTTGTGGAGCCTAGAGCACTAAAATAAAAGAATTGGACTTGCATTCATGTTTACGTTTCTTTGTCTAGCATATTTATTCCTTTTAAGCCATCTCCCAAACTTAAAGATAAGAATGAAGTTGCATCTCATATTTATTTTGAGTCCTCACTTTACTTTTCTAATGAAGAATAAAATGAAGTGCATATCATGTTTAGGTTTTTGCTATCACTTAAAGATTCTAGAGCTCAAAGACTTGTCCATTTATCTCAAGCAAAGGTTGGACATGGGAGCACTGTTTTGAATGCAAAATTTGGCCATGTGATGATGATGAGCTTGGTGTGAAGTTTCATCTAGTCACAAGTGCCTATACTCTATGTCTTAGGATTTTCTTAAGCATAGGTAAACTCAAAGAATATTTCAAGCATGATTTTACGTTTTAAATTCCAACCATGGACCACCCAAAATAGTTGCTGCCCTTAACTATTTTATGATGATTTTAATGAAGTTGGTTTCCAAAGCGTTTTAGAAGTCCTAAAATGATTCCATGAGAAACTAATGCCTTATGTGTATTGAAAATGAAATTCTATGCTCAATATGATGTTGTATGTTTTTGGTTTTGCCTTGGCATGTTTGCTACTGTTTGGTGATGTTTAATATGCTAGAGCGTGTATTAATTGATGAGAATTGAAGTGGAGATTGTTGTATGCATGTTAGATAAAAGGTAGTTTACTAGGAAAACCGTAAAGTTGTAATTTTAGAGGTCTTTGGCCTAATTAACCTTAGGCATTATCAAAGCTGTTTTAGTATGATAAAATTCTGTTTGGGATGCTTTAATTATGAAAAATTTGGTACCATTTGGTGTAAGAATGATTTTTAGCACTTTGAGAGAAACTGGTAACTAGAAAACTATAAAACATGAATTCTAGAACCTTAAGGATGTAGATTATAATTTCTGTTTTAGGAATGTGATAATTTGGTGACAGGTAGCTGGACACTTGGTAAAATGTGTGGGATGTAACATCCTAATTTTTAACCCAATACTCTAGAACATATTTAGGTTAATCATTAGTCTGTTACTTCATAGTTCTCATTTTTACTTTGAAATACTTAGCGGAAAATATGGGTAATTTTTTTTTTTTGAAATAAAAGTGAGAGCCGCGTGATGCGATAAGCGGTAAACCATGTATAGTAAAACAAATGTCTCACAACATCATAACATAAGGCACACCATGAATAACACTGAATATCATCTCATATATATATATAACTTGCCCACTTATAAGTGTGGGACTTACTTCAGTACAAGGAAAATACGGGAAAGGAAATACAACATAAACATAAACATGATCTACTCCCCTACCCGTGTGCATCTAATGGGATAACCTCTAAACAAAAGAAGGTTTATCCCCATCCAAGTGGTGTGTGCTCTAACCCGGGCCATCCACAGCCTCCTACTGGCGACTATCCCTCGAGCGTGGTACGTAACCGAGGAACTGAGCAAGCTCCTCCGGCGTGAATAGATGGGACGGGGCTCGGAAGTGACCTCCACGGCGTGGCCGCATGTCCGGTCGTCGTGCAAGCCTCGGCTGAGTCACGGAAGGCTCACTACCCTCCCCAAGGTCCATGGGTATGGTGGGGGAAGATCCCTCGGAGGGTGCCTGGGTTGCCGAATCCTTGGAAGGATCCGTCTCCGAAAAAGACGACGGGCAACGGGGCACATACTGAGGGTAGTCTCGAGCGGCGGACGTGGATGATGGGGTACGACAAAGCCTCTCCTCTAGGGGACGTGCGCGCTCGAACACCAGGTCATCGCCAAAAGGTGAGACGGGGGAGAAACGATGGGAATGTACAGGGGGAGTGAAGGGTCGACCCATGAACATGAATACTCTAACCGTGCATCGACCCACAAAATGGAATGACCTGTGGTCCGGGTCATGGTGCACCTCCCATATCGGCGTGTCCACAAACACTACGAACGTCGCCATCTGAAGACGTGACGGAAAGAAAGAGATAGAGGGAGTGAGAATCTTGCTAAAGAATCTCAGTAGGGCCTCCTACTACCTAGGTGTCATCATCTACGTCCTCAGGAACCTTGGGTTTAATTATACAAAATGACTGAACATGCATTAAGTTCATTTTAAACTTTAAAATATACTTTAGCCAAGGTCCATTCATTTTAGGATGATCTTAATGTCATGAATGCAACATAATAGAAGATGTATGCATGGCACTACCTAATGCACATACATAAAACATAACATCAAGCATCATCATACTTAGTGGCATAAAGTGGCAATAGTAACATTCATATGGGACAAACTTAGTGACATAATCATAATCATGAAACATCTCTTCCTCATGGGCCACCCTAAAAGACAATCGAACTAGGGGTGCTCGGCCAACCGTGTCACCGTAACGTGTCATACATCTAGGTTATGAGCTCATACCTTAACTAGTCGTCACTAGTTCTTACTTACCACTTAACGATAAGCGTATCATAAATCATAAATCCCAACTATCTGAGTACGGGTTAGGGGGCAATTCTCTTAGGGGTGCTCGGCCGAACCGGTGTCACCTAAGAGTATAAAATGGTACCGATGTCACATGAGTTCTATGGAGGTGCTCATTAACCGGTGTCATCCTAGAACCCATCTTAGTACCTTAATTTTCAAAATCTCTTTAAGTCTCCAAATTTGTTGGGAATTCGGCGGCACGATGGCATTACACCGAATTCCTTCCAAATTTGCTTTATGCCACATAAACATATATCCTCATGAATTCATCATATGAATAACATCATCATCATTTACATAACATACATCATCATGGAACATTCAACCGTTTATCCTTACGGTAGCTTATGCTTAGACCCTTACGGGTCTTAATCATGAGATTTGGTTCTCTAACATCCGTCGCTCATATTTTATGCACCTAAGGGTTCATAATTAATCATCATTCCTAATCCTCATGTTCATACTTAAATCTGAAAAGCATAGGGAAAAATCCCTAACTTGTATTTACGGGGTTCTAGAACTTACGTTTTAGACCATTTCTCGGTTCCGTCTTCGCCTAAGGCGCTATGGATTAAATCTAAATCAATTATGAGGCATTCCCATGCTTAAGGACTAATTATTAATCATGTTTATCATGTTGTAAGGGTGCTGGACAGCATCCAGAAAAATAAATGTTCCAAGAGTTCTACATTGCATTTTTACGGTTTTCTAGTTACTAGTTTCTCTATAGGTGCTAGAATTCAATTCTAATTCAAATGATACCAAGTTTTTCATGTCTAAACAATCTAAATCTGATTATGTTCCCATTAAAACAGTTTGGATTAGCTCCATAAACAAATGGGTCAAAACTATGTTAAATTCTAGCTTTACGGTATTTCTAGTTAGCTAGTTTCTTACCTATCATGCATAGGATCGCTTCTACATCATCACATGATATTTTCACACATTCTAAGACATCAAAACATCATCATACAGCATCACACTCGTCACATCAGAACCGAAAACATTTAACTTAAATGAGAGAGTTAAATTGACATTTCTAGGTACATAAGTTAACTAGTTTCCCTTGGAATCAATTTCGAATTTCTAAAAACTCTTTGCAAATCATTTTAATTCATCAAAAGGCTAAGAGAAGCCTTAGGTCAATGACCAAAATATATTTCATCTCCTAAAAGGGAGTAATGTCATATCTCATGACAACATAACCTTGAAAAGGTTTGTAAAGCTTTAAGGAAAACTTAGAACATAGACTATTGGTCCTTGTAGCTAGATGAAAACTTATTGAAAGTCCATCATCACTACTTGGCCGAAAATATGCATTCAAAGAATGGTTTCACATTAAACTTTAACTTGGAATGAAATGGGCAAGTCTTTGAGCTCTAGGTTCTTAAGTTACGACATAAAATAAACATGCTCATGCTTTTCATTTTTTAATCTTTCTTACAAAATAAAGTGATGACATAAATTAAATATGCAAGGCATAAACTTAAACGTGCAAGTTTGAAAGTAAATATGCGAGGCATAAACTTAAACGTGCAAGCTTGAAAGTAAATATGCAAGATTCAATTCTTCATTTTAGTGCTCTTGGCCTAACAACAATCGACTTTAAGGCCGAAATAGAAAGGCTTCGAGAATTAAATTAAGTGATGATACAAGTTCCATTTTAATCTTTATGTTCTTAGGTGATAGCTAGAAAGTAAAGATGCATAGCAAGAATGTAAATATGAATGCAAGCATAAAATAAATTATGCAAGTTCATTTTATCTTTCTAGAGCTCTTAACAAGACTTTAAAGGAATTTAAACCATAACCCAAACTCATCCAAACAAGGTAAAGTCAAGCTTAGAGTTCTTAAAACTTAACATAATATTTTTAGGAAATCAAACCATGAAGCCAAGCAAAATTTAAGGGAATGGCCGAAATCATCAAGAAGAAAAAGGAACATTTTAGAACTCTAGAGTTCATGATCTTGATGATATATTAACACCAACATCATGAGTCCTCATCATTGAGTTCATAGAGCCATTTTAAAACATCATTAAAGCTAAAGTTCTCAAGAGTTCAAGAAAGGAAAAACTAAAAACATTTTTGCTCAAGAACAAAGATCAAGCTCTAGAGTTTGTTTCAAGTGATGAGCATCATTATGAAACTCTCATCATCAAGCTCTCATTCCTTCATTCCCAAAGGCCCATGGCCGAAACATAAAGAGGAAGAAGGAGAAGAAAAGAAGTTCTAAAAGGAACCAAGAGAAACTATGAACATCAAGCTTGAAACAAGAACTTTGAAGAAAAGAATACATGAAAAAAAATCCCTACTTGATGTGATGAACTTGAAGATGGGAGAAGAAGATGAAGATGATGAAGAACTTTGAAGAACTTGAAGAACTTGGAGAACACTAGAACTTTAGAGAAAAAGAAAAGCTTTGAGTGCTCCTAAACTTAGCAAATGATCTAAAAGTGGTGCAAGCTCCTCAAGGCATTCTATTTATAGAGAAATGAAACAAATGGAGTGTGTGTGTGGGCTGAAGGTGTTCGGCCATGAGGGTGCAGAATGGAGGCATCCATGAGTTCCATGAGGTGAGATAATGTGTTCTTGAGGCATGGTGAGGTATGGCTTAAGGTATGGTTCAAGGTATGGCCTCAAGCATGGTTCTTTGAGTGAGAAAATAATTAAACATGTGGTCAATGGGGGAGGAGGTGGCCGAAATGCATCAGCCCATGGAGGAGGGTTCTTTGCATTTTAATTGTGGTTTAGAGTTGTGTTTAGGTGTATCTTTGATTATGCTTAAGATTAGGAATTTGTAAGAAAGTGTTTAGGTAAGGAAAATGGGTAATTAAGGTGGTCTAGACATAATTAAGGAGTGGTCTTGCACCATTAGTGAGTTAAATCCTCAATTTAGAGTCTAAACAACTCTAGACACATTTCCTTGATTTAAGGAATTGGAGAGAGAAAACACTATTCAAGATTCCAAGACTAGGAGTCTTGAGTTCTAAAAAGGGATTTAAGTTTAATCTAAACAATTTTAGGTTCTAATTAACTTTAATAAATTATTTTGACTCTAGATTAATTAGGGAAATAAATTAATCTTCGTTTAGAGCCTAATATTGCTTAGGTTTGCTTAATTACGTCATTAAGCTCAAAAACACTATTCTAGGGGTAAAATCGTAATTTTGCACTAAAACTGCCCGGGACCACCGGGACTTGAACAGAGACCTCTAGACACATGAAAACATGTTTTTAAACCTTTGGGGAATGTTTCGGGCTCAAACGGCACCTTTACCCGCGTAAAACGCTATAAGGGTATTTTGGTCATTTTGACCAAACCTGCTGAAACGAAATTTTCGCTTCCGAAAGCATTCTAAGGCCATTCAATCCCCTTCAAACATTGAGTTGACCCTTCGAGGATGGACGAGTTGGTTGCCCTCGAATTCGGGTCAGGAAATGACCTCAGGGGTATTTTGGTCATTTCCCTCAGACAGAAAAATCGGGGTGTTACATGGGACACACTCATAACTGGTTTAGGAATTAATTATAGTACTTTAGACGAAGATGGAACTTAGAAAGGGTCTAAGACATAGTTTTCTAGAACCCTGTAATTAAATGATATCAAATCTATCTACATTTTTATAATGTTGTCCAGATTTGTTTGGGATCATCAAAACAAGTAAGAATTATTAGTCGTGAACCTACAAAAGCATAAAAGGTTAAAGATGGATAATAGGTTGGCTACATTACAAGTTTAATACCCGTAAGGGTCAAAAGCATAAAACTTTGTGAGTTAAGGGACATAATGAAGTTTGTTAGTATGGATGCATGTGTTATGAAGAACGTGTTTATATACCTTTGATGACTCATTTTGAATATGGAATTATGTACTTGCTCTATATATCTTGTGGCATAAAGCAAGTTAGGAAAATTTGGTACACTGCCATTATGCCGCTGAATTTTTGCTAAACTTGAGGACTTAGAAGGTTTTTGAAAGATATGAGATACGTTTTGGGTGACACCGGTTTAGCCAAGCACGCCCAAGAACAAATGTGACATAGTACTAAGACGTGTTTTGGGTGACACCGGTTTAGCTGAGCACCCTCAAGAACAAAACCGTGAGGGTATTGACATCGAGCTTGCCAAAGCAGACAAATAACTGTGTACTAGATACCAGTAATTGCATTTCAAATAAGGAAATATTCCTATTGACTCCCCAAATTAAAGGTTATGATAGTGATTCTTATGCCCCTAGCCCGTACTTTGGAAGTCAGGATTATTATGTTACGCTTATCAAGAAGGGTAAGTAAGAACTAGTGATGACTAGTTAGGTATGAGCTCATAACCTAGAGATGTTTTTAGGGTGGCTCCCATGATGTAAAGTATAAAGTTTAATGTCACAATGTTGAGAAAGAGAAAGTTTCACAAGGAAAGTTATATGTCACTTTATGCCACTTATACGATGTTTCTTGATGTTGTATTCATTTGTCTTCTTGCATAATGTATTATCATGCACTCATGCTTTGATATGTTGCATACATAGCATTAAGATTCATTCTAAAATGAACGGACCTTGGATAATTATGTTTCAAACCTAATAATGAACCATATGCCTGCACACCTTTTCATAATAAACCCAAGGTTCCTGAGGATGTGGACAATGACACTTAGATAGGAGATTCCCTACTGAGATTCTTTAATAAGATTCTTATTCCCTTTTTCTTTCCGTCGCATCTTCAGATCCTGAAGGCGACCATCATGCTGTTCATTGACACCCCTACTGGGAGGTTCATTTTGACCCGGAGCACCGGTCATATCATTTTGAGGGGAGCTGTACTGTTAGAATCTTCATGTTTTTGGGACGCCCCTTTGCACACCCAGTACATAGCTATTGTTTTTCTCCGACATCCCTCTATGGAGATGACATGGTTTTTGAGCACGCTCGGATGCATAATGAGAGGATTTTCCATACCCACACTACTGTGTCGGCGATGCGTGACTTTCCAGACTACGTGCCATGCTTGCAAGGTTCGGAGGATGATCCCTCGGAGGACCCACCGACCCGCTTGTACAGCGAGAGCTCTGCCCCCTCTCCTCCGTTCATGATAGAGGGTAGCGAGGAGATAGTGACTCAGCCGAGACTGGCCTAGAGGCAGGCCATGCGCCCCCATCGCGGAGCTCACTTCCAGCCACACCGAGTACTCACTCTCGACAAGCTTCGTCCGTGGATCGATTATGTTCCACCCTACCCGGAGTACTAGCAGTAGGACTCTTGGGGGATCATCTGTGCATGCACTACCACTAGTTTAGGATAACCTTCATTTGTTTTTAGAGGATATCCATTTTAGGTGCACGAAGGTAGGGGTGGTGTCCTTTATGCTTTCCATGTATTTCCATTTCTGTTGTATTTGTTATGTTGTATCAAACTCAATCTGCCTCTCATAGGTGGATAGTTTATTATGGTAATATAATATTATTGTGGTGTGCATGTGAATGTTTAACTACGTGAAGCTAAATTGATGTTCTTATCTTGTGCTTCTTTTGAATTGGGTTATCCTTCAAGATAATGCTCGTTTAAGATATGCGCGGCTCTCTCACTTTGCATTTATATTTCAAAAAAAAATGTATCCGTATTTTCCACTAAGTATTTTAAAGAAAGGTTCAAAGAAGGAGACTGAAAGAGTAATAGACTAATGGTTAACCTAAATACATTCTAGGAGTATTAGGTTAAAAATTAAGATGTTACAAAACATATGCTTATTCTTAAAAGTGTTAAAGCATGGTTCATATAACCAAAAATAATTTAAGCTCTCTGCCTTTGCTACTGAACTAAGGTTATTAATTATGTTTCTATAAGGGTGAAGTTAATTATAAATGTATCTCTTGATCTAGAATTAATTCCAAGAAAGACTAGTTACTAGAAATGCCTATTTTATATTTTTGCATGCTCTTACGAAATTAAACTTTAGTTTCTGTTCAAAACTTTCCAGATTTGGTGTACGCTGTATGAAATGCATTTAACACATGAAAATTGTTATTAATAAGTATGGCAATTATTTTTAGTAATTAAGGAAAAACTAGTAACTAGAAACAACCAAAAATGTGAACTCTAGGACTCTTTAAAATGAAAACTATGGTTTCTGTCCAGCAAGTATGAAGTAAGTAAAAAGGATGTTTACCACTTAGTAAATGTATAGGAATTACTCATAAATGGTTTAGGAATTAATTTTAGCATTATAGGAAAAGTCAGTAATGAGAAAAGGTAAAAAACGTAACTTCTAGAACACCGGAATTGCCCATTTTCTTTTCCGCCTAATTCTGTCCAGCATTGTTTAATGATGTTTTTGAAGTTAATGATTAATGAAAAACATTGTAATTAACCCCTTAGATGCATAAAAGAATAAATACAAAAGTTGGATTTACACAATTTAGAGGTTTAATCGATTAAAAGATAATAAAAGTGCTTATTTTATGAGTTGATGTGACTTAATATACTTGAGAATTTATGTGATGATTAATGTTTGTATACATGGTGATTAGTTACAAAAATTTATTGTGGCATGTTAAGATTACACTTGGAACATTTAATATGCATACATTGAAGTAATATGAAAGCATGAGACATTAAATGATATGTTTGTGTTTTTGCATCTTAAGATAACATGCTAAGGTTAAGGTGACATAAAACATGTGGAAATGATCCTCTAGACTCCCCAAATTAAAGGTTCTGAGAGGTGATCCAATAAGGAAGTGATCCTTTGGACTCGTCAAATTAAAGGTTATGTGTAACACCCTAAAAAATGAGTTAAAAATTCATTTGAGCTCTATTAGTCATAATTTCAGACAGTTTTAATAATGATGAGGACGGTCCAACGGTTTTGAAAAAAAAACATGAATAGTGTTTTACGGGCCCCATAGGCCGTCGGGACAGCCGAAACCCCTGATTTGGGACTTGAAGGTGCCTGAAATTGGGAAAACATGGAAATAAGGTTAGAAATAGTTAGAAATAAAGATTTTATACCTAGAATTAATTTTCGACCAATGTTTGATTACCCAGATACGATATTTTACCCGTTCGGTAAGATTTCGATGTGCGATTTTCAACACTGAAGGATAGTTAAATCTCTAGAAAAGGGTAATGTATATCCATTTTGACTTAGTGAATGACTAAGATTTAATCTTGCTTTACAAGAGTAAATCCTAGCCATCCATTTTACTTCCTTTGATTAAGAATTATCCAACTATGTATATTATTATATTCCTACATTAATTATAAGATAAACACAATTTCTTTTCTTCTCCAACAAGTCATTCTCAGCCATGCAAGGGAGAAGACCAGCCAGCTCCATTTTGCTTCACCAAATCCATTCAAAGCTTGTTTCAAAGCTCCAAACTCATAACCAAATCTTGATAAAACCACAAATTTTCTTCACAAAACTTGTTCTACTCATCAATACCTACCAAACTAACCGATTAGAATTTTAATTCATCACCATTTTTCCACTTTGAGCCATCATACATCATTGCTAAAGGGAGGTTTAAGGGCTGTTTGGAAGAATTTTGAATGAAGAAAACACTTGGGGAAGATTTTTCTAGGCAAGGAGCTATGGAGATTCAAGTAGAGTTTTATTTGTTCTCTTTTCTTTCCAATTTTGATCTAATAGTTTCTGATTGAATTGGCTGGAACTATTCAGTTATATTGATTGATTTCACATAGATATTGATGTATTAATTTTGGTAGAGAGTTTTGATGAAGTTAGGAAACCTTTTTTGCAAAACCATGTTATGAATGATGCTGCTGAAAATCCCGAATTTAGCAAGCAGGTGAAATGTTTTGATTTTTCTCACTGATTTTGAGAATCACCACGAGCTAAAATTTTTATATGATAAAGCTAACATATGGAAGAGTTTCCAGTAATTTTCTTGGGTCTTCTTTATCACTTTTACAATTTTTAAAAAATCAAAAACCGAACAGGTCAGGGGTGCTATCCGGCCAGTCCAATTTGTAGTACTGAATTTGTCTAATTTTATTACCATAGCTGAAATTTTCACAGGATATTGAGGACATATTGAGGTCCAACTCTAATTTTTCATACAAAGTTCTGGGTTAATTTGATAGGGTAGAAAAATTTAGACTTCTGGCTATTGGCTGAGAGTGTGTAGTTTCTGACCTCTGAAATTGTGAGATTTTATTAATATAGTTACAGACCTTTTTATGCTCTGAAATGTTTATGGAACTTTGTGGACACATTGAAGTGTCTTAGATAATTTTTATAGCCTTGGATTTGATGGTTTGAAATACAAAATAAATTGTGCTACGAATATGTGGAATCTGTCATTGTGTTGAAATTAAATTGATGCTTTGAATTGATAAAATAATGACATCTTGTACTAGTATGACATGAGCACATGAAAGTCAATATGAATATTGAGCATGTGAACTTATTAATGAGGTTAGGCACACATAGATATGAATACTCCTTATAATTGTATGCATGTGAGAGAAAATCATGAGATTGCATTTCTTGGATTGGAGAAAGTAAATCCAGTTTGTTAGTAAAAGTAAACCTGACTACCAAGAAAAGCATAAGGTTTATAAATCTTGGGCTGGAGAAAGTAAATCCGGTCTGTTGGGGAAAGTAAACCTGACTACCCTTGAATTGAGTTGAGGAAAGTAAACTTGACTAGGAATAGGCCTGTGTAAGAATTAGAGAAAGCAAATCCAATGATCATGTATAGAAATGAGCTTAGTCCTGAAAAACAGTCTATTACCCATTATTGCCACACTGGGGACGGCAGTACGTAACGCCTAGACGTGAAAAGATTAGTCAAGGGCCAAGGCAAGTTTAAGAAGTAAATTTTCTAAGAAATCCTTTGTCTTATATGCCAAGTGAAGAAGTTTAGTATCGATATTGAGACCAATATATTTAAGTGGAAAGTTAGTAGTATATGATGCTGTGAATGTTAAAAGTAACCTACTTCGGAAATATGAGTTGGAACTGTAAAAATAAACTGTTATTATATAATGCATGACCACTTTTTCTTAATAAACCGAAGTGGTTGGGGCGATGATGATGACATTATGATTATGTATTAAGAGAGTTACCCTACTGAGAATTGTATAAATCTCACCCCTATGTTTTGTGTTCCTGTGTCGCCTCTAGGTTAATGCAGAGAACTAAGAGGCTGCTATGGAAAAGAACTCGGAAGTGCAGTAGTGCAGTACTTAATGCTTTTATTATGTTGTATATAGTTGTAGGCATATGAGTATGTAAATGTAATAGGTATTGTATATCTATTAAAGCTTCGTTATGTAACTTACTTGTATCTTTGTTATATATTTTAATCGAATTACGCTAGTTATTACACAAAGCCATCGAATTTGCTATAGTTATTTAAGAAAGCTCTGCTAATTTATAAGTAACAACTCTTGAGTCCGATGTCATGACTTAAGGATGACGTTGTACTTGGGAGGATGTTACATTATGAAAGGTGATCCTAGCCCCCTATCCCATCGTACTCTCTCATTTTCATTATAAATACTTACACACTCAAAGGAAACCACACTTTACCATTCACTTTTTTTGAGTTCAACCTTGTCCAAAAATCTAGTCTAGAATTCTCTCTTCAAAGAAACCACCATCAACCACCACCTCTTAACCTCAAATCACCACACAACCACCATAGATCTTCTCTAAAACACATAACCTTTCCACTTCCAAGATCAAAAACTCAAGCCAAACCTTTCTTACTTTTCTTTCCTTTTTGGTCGAATCCTTGAAGCCCTCCAAGAAGATTGTTCTTCTTATTTCCTTTCAAGATCAAGCTCTTTTCTTTCAAAAAGAAAAACACCTTTGGTAGTGGTTTTGTTTCAAAGTTCTTATTCTTTTTCTTTGAATCATTTTTGATTGGAATGTTGGATTGGTTGGAAATATTGTCTTCTTCTATATTCACTTTATTTTTAGTTTGATGATGAAATAATGAATAAGTCTTACTTTTGACCTTTTTGGTTTTTAGGACTTCCTTTCTTTCCGTTTTCATTTTGGCCTTAAAGGCCTTTTGTGTTTCAAAAATATTGGCTTGATGATGAGGGTTCCTAGATGATGATAATAAGATCATCACATTTGGGACCTCTAAAGTTTGAACTTTGCTTTTTGATTTTTCAAAGAACCATAATGAATAAGGTGTTAGTTTCTTTATATTTAATTTCTTTGAGGTTGATGGTAAGTCCAAACAAGATAAAGGTTCTTGGGAACCATGGTGTTAATGGACTCTAAAGCTCATGTCCATCTTGTAAGATTGATCGGTGTTTTAGGGTTGTTACTCTAAATAGGAGTCTTGAGCTTAGGACCTAAAGAAATAACAAATGGAAATGCATTCATATTTATCTTCCAAGTCTTTGCATTTCATATTTATATTTGAGCCTTTCATATCATGTTTATTTCCAAGTCATCACCTAAATCTTGAAGGAAAGAAAATGAACTTGCATTTCATGTTTATATTTCTTGTCTAGCATATTTATATTTCAAGCCATCACCTAAACCTTAAAGATTAAAAATGAGCTTGCATTCTCATGTTTATATTCAAGCTTTGCATATTATATTTATATTTCCATTGCTATCACCTTATAATATAAAAATTAAATTGTGGCTTGTATTAACATGTTTAAGTTTATGTTATCACCTAAATATCTAAAGCTCAAGACTTACCCTTTTCAACTTACATAGGAATTTCGGTTCCATGGGCATTTGCTATACAAATATGTTTTATTTTCAAAATAAAGTTTTAAGGTTTGGTGTATTATTACCTTGAGGTTTCAAAAACTTATCTCTTGCAATTTTCTTTGAGAAAAATGTTAATTCCTAAAGTGTTAAAACATGATTTACATAACCAAAATCTTAAAATTGAGTGTAACATCCTAATTAGATAGCCTAAGGAAAAAAGAAGGCTACCCTGTCCTAGTCAAAGCTCGAGCACCAGAGCACAACGATCATCTCCTACTGTGAGCCTCTCTGGAAAGGAGGGATGTCTCCGATCCACTGGGCTATCTCGGCCGGGGTGGCTATGCACTGCATCGGTCGGGCATGAGCTCCACGGCGGGGAACCATCCTCACCCGTCCTCCACATACCGGCTGAGTGACAGAAGCCTCACTACCCTCCCTAACATCCATCAGCACAGTGGGGACGGATCCCTTGGAAGGTACCTGAATAGCAGAGTCCTCCGAAGGGTCCGTCTCGGAGAATGATGAGGGTGAGCGGGGCATATACTGTGGGTAGTCCCGGATGGCAGAAGCTGTCGGTGGGGTGCGGCGGATCCGCTCCTCTCAAGGGCGTGCGCGCTGGAACATGAAGTTGTTGCCGAAGGGTGAGACAGGAGAGAATCGATGGCTATGTACCGGGTTACTAAAGGGCCATCCAAAGAACATAAATACACGAATGACGCAGCGACCCAGAAAATGGTATGACCTGTGGTCTGGATCATGATGCACCTCCCATGTTGGGGTGTCCACAAAAATCACGAACGTTGCCATCTGAACGTGACAGAAAGAAAGAGATAGAAGGAGTGAGAATCTTGCTAAAGAATCTCAGTAGGGCCTCCTACTACCTAGGTGTCATCATCTACGTCCTCAGGAACCTTGGGTTTAGTATACAAAATAAGTGAGCATGCATTAAGTCCATTTTTAAGCTTTGAAATATAGTTAGTCAAGGTCCATTTATTTTAGTATGATTCTTAATGTCATGGATGCAACATATTAAAGAATATATGCACGGCTCTACTTAATGCAAGAATAATAATCATAATATTAAGAACATCGTAATAGTGGCATAAAGTGGCAATTAAATTCTCATATGGGAAACTTTGTGACATAAACATCATACTTTACTTCCTCATAGGCCACCCTAAAAGACAATCGTTCTGGGGGGCTCGGCCGAACCGGTGTCACCCAGAACGTGTCACATCTCTAGGAGCTCATACCTTAACTAGTTGTCACTAGTTCTTACTTATCAATCCTGATAAGCGTAACATAATTATAAACATAATCCCGACTTATCCAGTACAGGCTAGGTGGCATTTCTGCCGAACCGGTGTCACCCAAGAATTCATCTTGGTACCGATGTCACATGAGTTCTCCGGAGGTGCTCGGCCGAACCGGTGTCATCTGAGAACTCATCTTAGTACCTCATAAATAAAAGTCTCATAGGTTTTCAGAAAAACTTTCTAATTCCCCAAATTTGTCAGAAATTCGATGGCATAACAGCAGCATGCCGAATTTCTTCCAAATTTTACTTTAGCCACATAAGTCAATTAAACATGCATCCTTCATCATAATCCATGCATTCACATAATCATTCTCATACGTTCATAGGCAACATTGAAAATTCATTATGCTCTTGGTCCTACGGTATCTTATGCATTGACCCTTACGAGCCTTAAACTTGTGATGTAATTAATCTATTATTTTCTATCAACCTCTTGTACACCTAAGGATTCTCTTCTAATAAATATTACTAACATTTATGCTCTTTAATAAATCTGGGCAGCACCATTCTTTAGGGGGCAGAATTATAAACTTATAATTATGGGGTTCTAGAACTTACGTTTTAGACCCTTTCTTGGTTCCGTCTTCACCTAAGGCGCTATAAATTAAATCTAAACCAATTATGAGGCATTCCTATGTCTAAGAACTAATTATAAACCATGTTTACCATATTATGAGGTTGCTGGACAGATTCTAAAAATTAAATGTTCTAAGAGTTCTAGAATTGCGATTTTACGGTTTTCTAGTTACTAGTTTCTCCATAGATGTTAAAATTCAGTCCTACTTCAAATGTAACCAAATTTTTCATGATTAAACAATCCTAATCTGATTATATTCCCATTGAAACAGTTTTGGAAGTATCCAAAAATAAATGGGTTAAAACTATGCTAAGTCTTGACTTTACGGTTTTGCTAGAAAGCTAGTTTCTCTCTTATCATGCATAGAAATGTTCCTACCTCGTCGTACATAATTTTCACACATTCTAACACATCAAAACATCATCACACAGCAGCAAATTCATCATGACAGAGCCAAAACATTAAGTCCCAAAAGGATGCATAACTTGACATTTCTAAAGCATATAAGTTGCTAGTTTCTCTTGGAATCATTTTTAGAACTTCTAAAACTCTTTTGCAAACCATTTTATTTTGTAAAAGAGGCTAAAACATCATTAGGTCAGTGACCACTTGATCCCTCCTTAAAAGAGAATTAAATTCATAAATCTTGTTGGTCTTAATCTCACAAGGTTCATGAGGCTTAAAGAAAGTTGTAAAACTTAGATTTTTGGCCCTCGTAGCTGCATGAAACTCATTCCAAGCTCATCATCACTACATGACAGAAATTATGCATTCAAGAATGTTCCCACATAAAACTTTATCTTGAGATAAAATGGGCAAGTCTTTGAGCTCTAAGGTCCTTAAGTGATGACATAATTTAAACATGCTATGCACCTCATTTTTATTTTTCATTACAAAGTAAAGTGAGAGCATAAAGTAAATATGCAAGACTTGAAATATAACTATGCAAGACTTGAAATGTAAACATGCAAGGCTTGAAATATAAATATGCAAGACTTAAAATAAATATGCCATGCAAGTTTATTTCTTTATTTTAGTGCTCTAAGCCCAGCAACAATCAACTTTAAGGCCGAAATAGAAAGGCTTTGAGATTTAGTTAGGTGATAGTGCTAGTTCTCATTTTAAATCTTTACGTTCTTTAGTGATGGAAAGTAAATATGCTAGACAAGAATGTAAATATGAGGTGCACTCCATTCTTTATCCTTTAACTTTAGGTGATGGCTTAGGAAATAAATATGAATGCAAAGCTCAAAGTAAATATGAAATGCATAAGCTTGAATTTAAATATGAATGCTAGTCCATTTTATTTCTTATTAGAGCTCATACAAGACTTCAAAGGAACTTAAACCTCAACCCAAACTTATCATGACAAGGTAAAGTAAAGACAAGAGTGAACCTCAAGGGTTCTTTAGAACACAAAGTTTCTTTTCTTGAAATGTGGTCATAAATAACATTTTTATTAAAACTCATGCTCTAGAGGCCTCATTGTGATGAACACATAGTCATCATCTAAAAGCTCTCATCATCAAGCCATTATGAATCTCATTGGCCAACATGGCCGAAAATTTGGAGAAAGAAAAGGAAAAGGAACTGAAACTTTTTAAGAAGAAAAGGAAACATTTGAAACTCTAGAGACCATGATCTTGATGATGCATTAACACCAACATCATGAGTCCTCAATAATGAGTTTATGTAACCATTTTAAAATATCATCCAAGTTAAAGACTCAAGGTTCAAGAAGAAAAAACTAAAAACATCTTTAACTTAAGAACAAAGATCAAGCTTTAGAGATTGTTCAAGTGATGGATATCATCATCATGAAATCTTATCATCAAGCTCTCATTCCCTTATCCTCAAAGGCCCATGGTCGAAAATGAAGAAGAAAAAGGAGAGGGAAAGAAGTTCTAAAAAAGACTCAAGAGAAACCACAAACACATAACTAGAGTAAGAACTTAAACAAAGGAAATACTTGAAAGAAAATCCCTACCAAGTGATTTGAAGATTGGGATGAGAGAAGAGGATGAAGAACTTGAAGAACTTGAACACTTGAACTTGAGAGAAAAGAAAACTTTGAAGTGCTCTTTGAAAACTTACACTTAGCAAATGAACCCAAAATGATGCAAGTTCACCCAAGCATGCTATTTATAGAGAAATGAAACACATGCAAGGTGCAAGAGGGAGGAGGAAGTTTCGGCTAAGCAAGGCAGCCCCATGAGTTCCATGAGGTGAGATATTGTGATCTTGAGGCATGGTGAGGTATGGTTCAAGGTATGGCTCAAGCATGATTCTTTGAGTGAGAAAAAAATCAACATGTGATGTAAATGGGGGAGGGGATGGCCAGAACTTGCATCAGCCATGGGGAGGATTTTCTTGCATTTTAATTGTATTTTAGAGTTGTGTTTAGGTGTATCTTTGATTAGGATTAAGATTGGGAATTTGTAAGAAAGTGTTTAGGTGAGAAAATGGGTAATCAAAGTTGTCAAGACATGTTTAAGGAGTGGTCTTGCATCATTGGTGAGATATAAACTCATTTTAGTGCATAAACAATTCTAGACACAATTCCTTGATTTAAGGAATTGGAGAGAGAAAACACTATTCAAGATTTCAAGAGTGAAATCTTGAGTTTTAGAAAAGAGATTTAAATCTAATCTAAGCAATTTTAGGTTCTAATTAATTTTAATAGTTTATTTTGACTCTAGATTAATTATGGAAATTAATTGATCTTCGATTAGAGCCTAATATTGCTTAGGTTTGCTTAATTACATCATTAAGTTCAAAAACACTATTCTAGGGGCAAAATCGTAATTTTGCACTAAAACTCCCGGGACCACCGAGACTTAAACAGACACTTTTAAACATGTAAAAACATTGTTTTAAACCTTTGGGAAAAGTTTCGGGCTCAAACGGAACCTTTACCCGCGTTAAAACACTATAGGGGTATTTTGGTCATTTTGGCCCGAAACTGTAGAAAATAAGACTTTCGTCTCCGAAACCACTCAAAGGTCATTCATTCCCTATCAAACATTGAGTTGGCCCTTCGATGACTACCGGGCCGGCCATCCTTGAATTCCAGGCCGAAAATGACCTCAGGGGCATTTTAGTCATTTTCCACTTAGACAGAAAATCAGGGCGTTACATACATACTACACATAATCCCCTTTGAACATTGAATTGACCCTTCGAGGACTGCCGGGTTGGCTATCCTCGAATTCTGGGCGAAAAATGACCTCAGGGACACTTTGGTCATTTTCGCTCAGACAGAAAAATCGGGGTGCTACATTACTCCCCTCCTTAAAAAGAATTTCGTCCTCAAAATTTGTTACCTTAGAATAGCTCTGGGTACTTTGTCCTTATTTTTTACTCCAGTTCCCACGTGTGCTCCTCTAACTTGCCACGTCCCACGCCACTTTCACCAAAGGAATGGACTTGTTCCTCAGCTGCTTGACTCCGTGGTCAACGATCCTCGTTGGCGGCAGATTGAAAGTTAGGTCCTCCTTTAACTATACTTGCTCTGGTTCTAAAACATGGCTAGGGTCAGACTCATTTTATTAACTGAGAGATGTGAAAGACATTGTAGAGATTGGAAAGGTTAGGGGGTAAACTATTTTGTAAGCTACTGAACTGACTCTTTGAAGAATCTCAAAGGGACCAAGGAATCGGGGGCTCAATTTTTGGACTTTCGTGGCTCTTCCTATGCCTGTAGGGGGGTGATCCTAAGGAACATATGTTCTCCCTCTTTAAACTCGAATGGCTTTCACTGCTTGTCCGCATAGCTTTTTTGTCTACTTTGAGCAGCCAGCATCCTATCCCGTATCCTTTTGATATGCTCTGTTGTTCCTTCACTATCTCAGGTCCTAACAGACCTTGATCCCCAGGTTCATACCAGTATAGGGGAGACTGACACTTCTGTCCATACAAGGCTTCGTAGGGTGCCATGCCGATACTCGCGTGATAACTGTTATTATATGCAAATTCAATCAGCGGCAAATACCTATCCCAGTTTCCTATCTGGTCCAAAACACAGGCTCTCAACATGTCCTCCAGGATTTGGATTGTTCTTTCCGATTGGGCATCTATTTGTGGGTAGTATGCTGTACTTAAGCACAATTTTGAACCAAACGCCTTTTGAAAGGCTCCCAAAAAATGTGACATAAATCGCGGATCCCTATTCGAAATTATCATCGACGGCACTCCATGTAGTCTTACGATCCCTTGGATGTATAACTGTGCCAACTTATCCAAAGAGTAGGTCACTCTAATAGGCAAAAAGTGAGCCGAATTGGTCAGTCGATCCACAATCACCCATACGGCATCATAACCAATTTGGGTCCTAGGCAATGCTGTCACAAAATCCATAGATATACTTTCCCACTTCCACTCGGGAATTGATAGGGGTTGCAACATACCCGAAGGCTTTTGATGCTAGATTTTCACCTTTTGGCAAACCAAATACTTACTAACCCAAGTGACCACATCCTTCTTTAATCCGAGCCACCAGAACATCTTCTTCAAGTCCTGATACATCTTGGTAGTACCAAGATAAATGGTGAAATGGCTCTTGTGAGCCTCCTTCAAAATTTTCTCTCGGAGGTCACCTTCTTGTGGCACACAGATTCGCCCTTTGAACCTCCAAAGACCATCAAGGCCTTGCTCGAAACCTTTCAACTTGCTCGCTTTCACTGCCTCCAGGGTTTCCCTAAACTCCTCGTTCTCCCTTTGGGCTAGGGCAACTCTTTGCTTAAACCCACTTATCACGCTAAGGTAACACATCTTCATACTTTTGTCGGTCAAAGACATCCCCAGATTCATATTCCTAAACTGCTCTATTAACTCAACTTCTTTAACCATCATGTGAGAGAAGTATAAAGATTTTTGACTCAAGGCGTCGGCGACCACATTGGCCTTGTCGGGGTGGTAATTTAAGCCGAAATCATAGTCCTTCAAAAACTCCATCCACCTTCTCTACCTTATGTTCAACTCCTTTTGATCAAAGAGGTACTTGAGATTCTTATGATCGGAGAAAACCTTACACCATACAAATGGTGCCTCCACATCTTCAAAGCAAACACTATGGTTGCTAGCTCTAGGTCATGGGTGGGGTAACACACCTTTTGAGGCTTGAGTTGTCTGGATGCATAGGCTATCACTTGCCTATTTTGCATCAACACACAGCCTAAACCTTTGCTCGAATCGTTACAATATACCTCGAAAGGTACATTAGGGTCGAGTAAAACCAAAACTATGGTTGAGGTTAGCTTTTCCTTCAGATCTTGGAAGCTCTTCTCACACTCAGGGTTCCATAAAAAGGGGTGTTTTTCCTAGTGAGCTTGGTTAGGGGTAGGGCAATCTAAGAAAATCCCGTTATCAACCTACGGTAGTAGCTTGCTAAACCTAAAAAGCTTCATATTTCTGTTATGGTGGTTAGTCTTTCCCAATTCATTACTGCCTCAATCTTACAGGGCTTAACTACTATACCTCCTTTTGACACTACATGCCCTAAAAATTTCACCTATTCTCGCTAGAATTCACACTTAAATAGCTTAGTGTACAGCTTCTTCTCCTTCAAAATCTCTAAAACTAGCCTTAGATGACGCTCATGCTCTTCGTGGGTCTTCGTATAGATGATTATATCATCTATGAAAATGACCATACCGAATTTTCATATAACATTGAACTCAAAGTGAACTCAAAGTGTCTTCGTGGGTCTTCATGAACTCAAAATGACCATACCGAATTTTCATATAACATTGAACTTCGTGGGTCTTCGTGGGTCTTCGTAAAGATCCTATTCATATAATCCATAAACACCACGGGAGCATTCATCAATCCAAACAACATAACAGTGAACTCAAAGTGTCCATACCAAATTCTAAAGGCGATTTTGGATATATCTTGGTCTCTTACCCTAATCTGGTGGTACCCGACTTTAAATCAATCTTGGAGAATACCATCGCTCCTTTTAACTGGTCCATCAGATTATCAATCCTAGGCAGAGGGTACTTTTTTTTCATCGTCACTCGATTCAACTGCCTATAGTCTACCTACAATCTCATACTCTCATCCTTCTTCTTGGCAAATAAGACAAGGGCTCCCCAGGGTGAAGCACTAGGTCTTATAAAGCTCTTATCTAACAGCTCTTCCAGCTGGGTTTTCAGCTTGGCCAACTCTAGGGGTGACATCCGATACGGGGCTATGGAGATAGGTCCTGCTCTAGGAACCAACTCTATGGAGAACTCTACTTCTCTCTCAGGAGAGAACTCGAGTATTTCATCTGGAAATAGCTCGGGATAGTCTCTTACTATCAGAATGTCATCTAGGTTTTGCTCAAAGTCCACTTCACTAGTGGCTAGGAGAACATATCCCTCAATTTTCTTCTTACTACAGTTGACCTCTACAGAATTTAAATATTGTTACATCATAATTTTTAACCCAATACTCCTAGAACGTATTTGGGTTAACCATCAGTCTATTACTCTTTTAGTCTCATTCTTTGAAATCTTTCTTTAAAATACTTAGTAGAAAATATGGGTAGAATTTTTTTAAAAAAAAACATAAACAAAACATGAGCCTCGCGTAACGTAAAACGTCGTTAACATAAAGCGTAAACATAAAAAGAATAATATACACAGAACTATCAGATAGGCTCCATAAAAAGAACAACCATCAGCACATCATCATATAACATTAACTTCAAATATCAAGTCAAACAATATTAATAGTATTAATGATATAGGAATATTCCACAATAATACCACATCAAATATATTGAGCCCATCTATAAAGGTTAAGCATACAACAATTCAAAAACTACACATAACTATGATGTAAAAAAGCTAAGACAATGTCCCCACTTCCGCTGCGCCACTCTGTTCTCAACCATCAAGCTACTTCCATGTCGGCACCTCAGGGCAATCCACAGACGTCGTTGTCAACCTTGTCAGAAGACGAAGATGGAAAAGAAAGATAGGGGGAGTGAGAAACTTATACAAGAATCTTAGTAGGGCTTCCTTTTTCACACACGTGGCATCATCATCGTCCTCAGGATCCTCGAGTTTAATTATGAAAGTAGTAGGCATAAGTAAGATTCATTTGTTAAATTTTCAAATACCATTAGCCAAGACCTATATCTTTTAGCATGAATCTTAATGCATGAATGCAACAACTATCTCATGTATGCATAACAATGCCTTAGTGCATAGGACATAAATCAACAACGTGTAAATTCAAAACACAAGGCAAGGCAAAGCATAAGATCGGGGGAAAATCTATAAAACTAAAATAGTGGCAAATAGATGAATGCATGATAGGGCAATGTAATGAGTAAAACGTCATATAACATGCATGGGCAGGTAGGAAGACCCATGGTAATTTCACTCTTCATGAATGAATTCTCACATTTCTTTCTTATTAATTCCACCTTTTTATGTCATTACCAAAACCAACCAACATGCTAGCCCCGACGATTTTTACAATTACCACCAAAACTAACCGACCTTGCTGATCGCCTAGGATGAGCTCAATCTAACTAGCTGTCGCTAGATTTAATATGGGGTAATAGAGAGGTAAGACATCATTTCCTTATTGGATCATTTCTTCTTTGAAATGTATCTACTGGCATCCAGTGCACAGTAATATTGTCCGCTTCGGCAGGCTCGATGTCCATACCCTCTATGATTTTGCTTTCTCCTCACCGTAGCAGGAGAAATGTGTAACACCCTAAAAATTATTTATAAATTAATTTGGGCTTTACTAGTCATAATTTCAAAAATCTGACAGTTTTAGTAATGGTAAGGATGGTCCAACGGATTTGTAAAAAAAAAAAAATAGTAACCTTGCTGGCCCCACAGGTCCATCGGGACAGCCGAAACCCTAGATTCAGGACCAGGAGATGCCCAAAATTGAGAAAAAAGAGGATTTAGATTAGAAATAGTTAAAAATAGAGATTTTATACCTAGGATTAATTTTCGGGCAATATCTTATTACCCGGGTACAGTGTTTCGCCCATTCGATGAAGTTTCGATGTGTAGTTTTTAACACTGTATAAGTTACTTGGTGACCAAGTAACCTTTACCAACCACTTTATGCCAAGTGGATGACAAAGATTAAACTTGAAAAGCAAGTTTTAATCTTGACTTTTCATTTAGTATATTTTACTCGGGAGCCAATAACTTGTCCATTCAGTGGAATTTCGATGTGCGATTTTAACACCGAAAAAGCTACTTACTCACCAAGTTAATGTGAGCCACTTATCTTGAGTCAAGTGGATGGTCAAGCTTCATTCTTTGACCAAGAAACCAAATCTTAGCCATCCATTTCATTATTTCATTTTGAAAAAGGAATAAATACCCATTTTGACTACTTTTACACCTAGATAATGATAAATCACCAAAGCTTATCACTCCAACACCATCAATTTCGGCCAAGACCCCAAAATACATCAGACTTCATCTTCTTTCTCTCATGCCACCATTAACAAACTTGAAGCTTTATAAACCCTAGCCTAAACTTGACAAAACCTCAAGATCTCTTCATAAAACTTGTTCCACTCTCCATAATCTACAAAACCAACCGATTAGAATTTTAAACAATTTCCAAGCTGAACCTTGAGCTATCATTCTCTATTGTTTAAGGAATGGTTAGGTGCTGTTTGGAAGGCTTGAAGTGAGGAAAAATCATTTTTGAAAGATCCTTTGGAGTCAAGATCCCTAAAGCCAGCAAAGTAGGGTTTTTAAATCTTTTTTTTCTTCAAATCTATTTTTCTATTTTAATCACTGATTTAAATTGACATTTCTGGTTTTATTGGTTGATGATATATGGATGTTGATGTATTAATTTTAGTGGAGTGGTTTGATGTTGTGAAAAATCATTTTTGTCAAAAGAGAATTTGACACATGTTATTGGATTTTGGATTTCAATAGGGTAGCTTTTATTCACGAATTTTCTGCCCTAGTTAGAAGCTTTATATTGAGCTAAAAATTTTCTATGATGTAGTTAACATGTAAGGAATCTTCAGTAAAAATTTTGAGGTATTCTGGTCACTTTTGCTATGTTTAAAAAATCATGAACCGAAGTTGTAATTGTGCTGCCTGAGATGTTAACTTTGAAGCTATGAATTTTGCAAATTTTGTTACCATAGCAAATGATTGATTCTTCCTTTGAAATTTTTACATGGGTTTCTAGTTCATCGGCCTCCTGTTTAAGCAGTCCTTTGCATAATGGCTGGGTTTGCCAGACTTGAAGCAGATTCCCTGCCCGGCTAGGAAGGGGCGATTCTCGTGGTCCTTCCCATATTGGGGGCATGTAACGCCCCGATTTTCTGTCTGAGTGGAAAATGACCAAAATGCCCCTGAGGTCATTTTCGGCCCGGAATTCGAGGATGGCCGACTCGGCAGTTCTCGAAGGGCCAACTCAATGTTTGAAGGGGATTGAATGACCTTTGAGTGGTTTCGGAGGTGAAAGTCTCATTTTCTGCAGTTTCGGGTCAAAATGACCAAAATACCCCTATAGCTTTTTTACGCGGGTAAAGGTGTCGTTTGAGCCCCGAACTTTCCCCAGAGGTTTAAAACAATGTTTTTACATGTTTCAAAGCATCTGTTTGAGTCCCGGTGGTCCCGGACAGTTTTAGTGCAAAATTATGATTTTGCCCCTGGAATAGTATTTTTGAGCTTAATGATGTAATTAAGCAAACCTAAGCAATATTAGGCTCTAATCAAAGGTTAATTAATTTTCATAATTAATCTAGAGTCAAAATAAATTATTAAAATTAATTAGAACCTAAAATTGCTTAGAGTAGATTTAAATCTCTTTTCTATAACTCAAGATTTCACTCTTGGAATCTTGAATAGTGTTTTCTCTCTCCAATTCTTTAAATCAAGGAATTGTGTCTAGAATTGTTTATACACTAAAATGAGTTTATAACTCACTAATGATGCAAGAACACTCCTTAATTATGTCTTGACAACCTTGATTACCCATTTCCCACCTAAACACTTCTTACAAATTCCTAATCTTAATCCTAATCAAGGATACACCTAAATACAACTCTAAACCACAATTAAAATGCAAGAAATCCTCCCCATGGCTGATGCAAGTTTCGGCCACCTCTCTCTCATTTACATGACATGTTGTTTTGTTTCTCACTCAAAAAACCATGCTTGAGCCATACCTTGAACCATACCTCACCATACTTTCAACCATACCTCACCATGCCTCAAGATCACAACATCTCACCTCATGGAACTCATGGGGCTGCCCTCATGTTGTAATGGCCGAAGCCTCTTCTCCCATTTGCACCTTGCATGTGTTTCATTTCTCTATAAATAGCATGCTTGGGTGAACTTGCATCATTTTGGGTTCATTTGCTAAGTGTAAGTTTTCAAAGAGCACTTCAAAGTTTCCTTTTTCTCTCAAGTTCAAGTGTTCAAGTTCTTCATCCTCTTCTCTCATCCCAACCTTCAATCACTTGGTAGGGATTTTCTTTCAAGTATTTTCTTTATTTAAGTTTCATCTCTAGTTATGTGTTTATGGTTTCTCTTGAAGTCTTTTTAGAACTTCTCTCCCTCTCCTTTTTCTTCATCATTTTCAATCATAGGCCTTGAGAACAAGGGAATGAGAGCTTGATGATGAGGTTTCATGATGATGTTCATCACTGGAATAATCTCTAAAGCTTGATCTTTATTCTTGAGTTAAAGATGTTTTTAGTTTTCTTCTTGAATCCTTGAAACCTTTCACTTGATGATGTTTTAAAATGGTCACATGAACTAAATAATGAGGACTCATGATGTTGGTGTTAATGCATCATCAAGATCATGATCTCTAGAGTTTCAAATGTTTCTTTTTCTTCTTAAAGGTTTCAGTTCCTTTCCTTTTCTTCCTTCACATTTTCGGCCATGTTGGCTAATGAGGTTCTCAATGGCTTGATGATGAGAGCTTCTAGATGATGACTATGTGTTCATCACAATGAGGCCTCTAGAGCTTGAGTTTTAATAAAAATGTTATTTATGTCTACATTTCAAGAAAAGAAACTTTGTGTTTTTTTAAGGAACCCTTGAGGTTTATTCTTTTTTTACCTTATCTTGTCATGATAAGTTTGGGTTGAGGTTTAAGTTCCTTTAAGGTCTTGTATAAGCTCTAATAAGAAGTAAAATGGACTAGCATTCATATTTAAATTCAAGCTTATGCATTACATATTTACTTTGAGTTTTGCATTCATATTTATTTCCCAAGCCATCACTTAAAGTTAAAGGGTAAAGAATGAAGTGCATCTCATATTTACATTCTTGTCTAGCATATTTACTTTTCATCACTAAAGAACGTAAAGATTTAAAATGAGAACTTGCACTATCACCTAACTAAATCTCAAAGCCTTTCTATTTCGGCCTTAAAGTCAATTGTCGTTGGGCCTAGAGCACTAAAATAAAGAAACGAACTTGCATATTTATATTTCAAGTCTTGCATATTTACTTTAAGCTCTCACTTTACTTTGTAATGAAGAATAAAAATGATGTGCATAGCATGTTTAAATTATGTCATCACTTAAAGACCTTAAAGCTCAAAGACTTGCCCTTTTTATCTCAAGTTAAAGTTTAATATGGAGCATTCTATGAATGCATAATTTCGGCCAAGTAGTGATGATAAACTTGGAATGAGTTTCATCTAGCTACAAGGGCCAACAATCTAAGTTTTAAGAATTCTCTTTAAGCCTCGTGAATTCTATGAGACTAAGACCAACAAGATTTATGAATTTATTTCTCTTTTAAGGAGGGATCAAGTGGTCACTGACCTAAGGATGTTTTTAGCTCTTTTACAAAATAAAATGGTTTGCAAATGAGTTTTAGAAGTCCTAAAAACGGTTCCAAGAGAAACTAGCAACTTATACGTTTTAGAAAAATCAAGTTATGCATCTTTTTGGACACTTAAAGTTTCGGTTCTTCCATGATGAGTTTGCTGCTGTGTGATGATGTTTTGATGTGTTTGAATGAGTAAAAATTATGTATGATGAGGTAGGAACATTTCCATGCATGATAGGAGAAAAACTAGCTTTCTAGAAAAAACTGTAAAGTCAAGATTTAGCATAGTTTTAACCCAATTATATTTGGAGACTACCCAAACTGTTTCAATGGGAATATAGTCAGATTAGGATTGTTTAATCATGAAAAATTTGGTTACATTTGAAGTAGGATTCAATTTTAGCTTCCCATCTCTTAATATGAGATAAATCATGTTTGCACATTTAAATTGAAATTATTATCGCTTAATGGAGCCATGTTATGCTAACAAAAGAACATGTTTGCTATTTTAAGAAACTCAATAAAGACATTAGTCATTCTTCAAAATATTTTCCTTAAATTGGTTTTGTTGTCATTCAAAACATATTACCTTAAAGCTTTCAAGAAGGTTCTGGAGCTAACAATCTCCCTCTTTTTGATGATGACAAACTAATTTGAAGAAAATCTTTTGAAGAGATGTTGAAAGAAATATTATATAAAATGTAGCGTGATAACCAATATTCTTTTAACTCATCACAGGATGTGATTTTCAAGAAGTCCTTTTCTCAAGACATGATATAGATAAGATCAAAAACATTTTATAGCATTAAGTGACTTAAATCATAGCTACTTTGATTGTCCAAGAAGTTTTTGAAATTATTTAGCGTGCTTTTTGAGAGGTATCAGTGCAGTATAGAAAAAGATATCATCGTTTAAGCCCTTTTTATAAGAACAACTTGATTTTTAGTTATTAAAAAAAACATTCTGAAATTTCATGTGCTTGAATAACAGACAAGTAATACTTGTGATATTTCATCTTGATGAATTTTCTTATTCAGCACATCTTTATCCAAACTCATTTTTGAACCAGACGCTCATGTTTGTATGAAAAAGATGTATCAAAGCATGTGAGAGAAAAATACAAGTAGACTAATACGAATGTAGTTTCTAATACTCAAAGAACCTTAAAATGAATATAATCAGCATATGCTACCTAAGGACTCTGAAGCTCAACAGGGATCAATCCTAATTAAATCAGAGCAAAAACAATTTTGAGCTTGTATTATGAGTTAAGAAACTCTTCACATCGGTATCAGAGCATTAAATTTTGTAAAGCAAAGCTTAAAACATATGATATGCTTTTCAAGTAAACTCGCACAAAGCATTAACATAGCATGTATCAGAGCATTAAGCATAGTATGTTCCATTGCTTGAGCATATAGAAGGAAACCCATGGAGAAACTAGTAACTAGAAAACCGTAAAACCGCAATTCTAGAACTCTTAGAACATTTAATTTTTAGAATCTATTCGGCAACCTCATAATATGGTAGACATGGTTTATAATTAGTCCTTATACATAGGAATGCCTCATAATTGGTTTAGGTTTAACTTATAGCGCCTTAGGTGAAGACAAAACCAAAAAAGGGTCTAAAACGTAAGTTCTAGAACCCCGTAAATTTTAAGTTTATAGTGCTGCCCCTAAGGAATGATGATGTTCAGATTTAATAGAGAGCATAAATGCTAGTAAGAATTATGAGTTGTGAACCCTTAGATGTATAAGAGGTTGATAGAGAACAATAGAAAAATCATATCTCACGTCTAAGACCCGTAAGGGTCAAAGCATAAGACACCGTAGGTTCAAGAGCATAATGAGCTATAGTGTTACATGAGAATGACTTGAGCATAGCATACGCATTAGCTGAACCCGGTCCTTGATTCCGGCAAACTGGTTAGGAGCATGCTATCCTTTAAGAATGTTAAAGCAATGACGTGATGACGTATATATTATGATGAGTTTGACTATATGACATTGATGTCTTATGGTGATGTTGAATGGCTATGCATGCTCTATATGTTTCGTGGCATAAAGCAAGTTTGAAGGAAATCCGGTGTATACCGTTACACTACCGAATTTCCTATCAAACTTGAGGATTTGAGAAAAGTTTGCGAAAACTCCTAGGTGACACCAATTCGGCCGAGCACCCCTAGGAAAGGTTTTGGGTGACACCAGTTCGGCCGAGCACCCCCAGAACAAATGTGAGATAACACTGAGACGCATTTCTCCCGCTACGGTGGGGAGGAAACAAATCTGTGAGGGTATTGACATTGAGCTTGCCAAAGCGGACAATTCACTGTGTACTAGATACCAGTAGAGCGTTTCAAAGAAGGAAATGATGCTAAGATAGGTGATCCAAGAAAGTTATGTATACCCCCTCTATTAGCCCATTTAAATCTAGTGATGACTAGTTAGGATTGAGCTCATTCCTAGGCGATAAGTGAGATGTAGTTTGGTGACCAGATTATCGCCGGGCCGGTGAATCGGCTGGACTTTTGGTGGATATGTTAAGAGAGTGGTCTTTAAGAAAAATAACTTAAGAGTTCTACTTGTGAGAAAGATGTCACATGAAAAGTACTATGCCTTTTTATGCCGCGTATATGATTTATGTTTCCTTATGATGTGCCCAAGTATTAAGACTTTCATGCTAATGTGCATATGGTATTGTCATGCATTCATCAAATATCTGTTGCATTCATGTCATTAAGACACATACTAAAAGACACCCACTTCGGATAAATAGATTTGAAAAGCCTAAAACCAATCCTCATGCATGTACACCTTTTTCATAATTAAAACCGAAGTGATTGGGGACGACGACGATGACACTTGTGTTAGAGGCGGGAATCCCTACTGAGAATCTTGAATGAGTTTCTCATCCCTTCCTCTTCTTCCGTGTCGTCTCTAGACGAGGATTACAATGAGGTTCGTGACTTCTTCTGAGACTCGTGCTTAAGGATCACACTAGCAGACGGGGCAGAGGGTCGTTGCGGGAGCATAGATAGCTTAGCTTTTGGGTTGACACTTATCTAACCTCATAGGTGGATAAGGATGACTTCAGATATATGGGCATGTTTTGATGTAAATGATGATACAATGATGTTAGTAGTCTATGCATCTATGAAGATGTGATGATATTATGATTGTTTTGTATAATACTATGTTTCATGATTATCAATGGTGTGGTTACTTTTTCTTGCACGTTATGGTTATAATGAACGTTAGGTTAGTGCGCGACTCGTGTTTTGCTTTCAAGTTTCAAAAAGAAAAATTTATTAGTATTTTCCGCTAAGTATTTTAATGAAAGGTTGTAAGGAATGAGACTAAAAGAGTAATAGACTAATGATTAACCTAAATATGTTCTAGAGTATTGGGTTAAAAATTAGGATGTTACAGGGCACACTACAGCCGACACGAGTCCAGAGAAAGCAGCGGGGGCTCCGTGTGGTGCCCTGTTATTGGCCTCCTGGACCTTCCTTGGTGATGGTTGTTGCTATTCTGATGACCTCCTAATCCTACTTGTTGGTTGTTGTTGTTTCGGTGGCTGCCGTGCTTGAACAGGGTCTTTGGCTTTGTTTGGATTGTTGATTTGCAGGTGCCCTCTACTGTTGTTGTTGTGGCTTGAACTGGTTGTGCTTGTGATATGTGTAACATCCTAATTTTTAACCCAATACTCTAGAACATATTTAGGTTAATCATTAGTCTATTACTCTTTTAGTCTTATTCTTCAAAACCTTTCATTAAAATACTTAGCGGAAGATACAAATAAATTTTTCTTTTTCGAAACTTGAAAAACAAAACACGAGCCGCACGCTAACCTAACGTTCGTCATAACCACATTGTGCAAGAAGAGTAATCACACCATTCATAATCATGAAACATAGCATCATACATAACAATCATTATATCATCACTCCTCCATGAATACATAAATTACTAGCATCATTGTACCATTATTTACATCAAAACATGCCTATTTATATGAAGTGAGCCTTATCCACCTATGAGGTTGGATGAGTATCAATCCAAAAGCTAAACTATCTATGCATCCGTGGCGATTCTCTACTCCATTTGCTAGTGTGACCCTTAAGCACGAGCCTTAGAAGAAGTCACGAACCTCGTTGTAATCATCGTCTAGAGACGACACGGAAGAAAAGGAAAGGATGAGAAACTTATTCAAGATTCTCAGTAGGGATTCCCGACTCTAACATGAGTGTCATCATCGTCGTCCCCAGCCACCTCGGTTTTAATTATGAAAAGGTGTACATGCATAAGGTTTGGTTTTAAGCTTTCCAAATCTATTTATCCGAAGTGGGTGTCTTTTAGTATGAGTCTTAATGGCATGGATGCAACAGATATTTGATGAATGCATGACAATACCATATGCACATTAACATGAACATCATTGCTCTTGGGCTCCACATAAAGAATCATAAATCATATGCGTGGCATAAAAGGCACAGTACTTTTTATGTGACATCTTTCTCATAAGTTAAACTCTTAAGTTCTTTTTTCTTTAAGACCACCCTCTTAACATATCCACCAAAAATCCAACCGACTCACCGGCCCGGCGATAATCTAGTCACCAAACTATGTCTCACCTATCGCCTAGGAATGAGCTCAATCCTAACTAGTCGTCACTAGATTTAAATGGGCTAATAGAGGGGGTATACATAACTTTCTTGGATCACTTATCTTAGGATCATTTCCTTCTTTGAAATGCTCTACAGGTATCTAGTACACAGTGAATTGTCCGCTTTGGCAAGCTCAATGTCAATACCCTCACGGATTTGTTTCCTCCCCACCGTAGCGGGAGGAATGCGTCTCAATGTTACGTCACATCTGTTCTGGGGGTGCTCGGCCGAACCGGTGTCACCCAAGAGTTTTGACAAACTTTTCTCAAATTCTTAAGTTTGATGGGAAATTCGGCAGCATAACGGCGTTCACCGGATTTCCTTCAAACTTGCTTTGTGCCACGAAACTTGTAGGACATGCATAGCCATTCCACATCATCATAAGACATCAAATCATTCTCATAATCAATCATACGTCTAATGGAAGTCATAAGGTTCGTTATGTCTTAGGACCTATGGTGTCTTATGCTTTGATCCTTACGGGTCTTTAACTTGTGGTATAATTATTCTAATATTCGCTATCAACCTTTGATGCACCTCAGGATTCCCAACTAACAATTCTTACAAATATTTATGTCTATCACTAAATCTGGACAGCATCATGCTTTAAGGGCAAGGTTTACATCTTGCGATTACAGGGTTCTAGAAACTACGTTTTAGATCCTTTCTGAGTTTCGTCTTTGCCTAAGGCGCTATTAACTAAATCTAAACCAATTATGAGGTATTTCGAAGCCCTTGACCTAGTTATAAATCATGTTTACTACATTACAAGGGTGCTGTACAGAATCAGAAAGTTAAATGTTCTAAGAGTTCTAGAATTGCATTTTTACGGTTTTCTAGTTGCTAGTTTCTCTATAGGCTCAAAAATTCAATCCTACTTCAAATGTAACCAAATTTTTCATGATTATTCAATCCTAAACTAATTATTATCATACTAAAATAGTTTTGGCATTGATTAAGATTAAAGGGGTTAAACACACGTTAAATTCCAACTTTACAGTTTTCCTACGAAGCTAGTTTCTCCCCTAACATGCATAGAAGTGTTCCTACCTCATCATATACCATTTTCACACATTCTAACACATCAAAACATCATCATTCAGCATCAAACATATCAAGATAGAACCGAATCGTTCAATGTTCAAAAGACACATAATTTGACCTTTCTAAAGCATATAAGTTGCTAGTTTCTCTTGGAATCATTTTAGGACTTCTAAAACTCTTTGCAAATCATTTTATTTCATCAAGAGGCTATAAATAACCTTAGGTCAGTAACCAATTTAATACTTCTTTTGAAGAGGAATAGAATCATAAATCTTGTTAGTCATAACTTTATAAAACTCATCAAACTTAGAGAAAACACTAGAACATAGGTTGTTGGCCCTTGTAACTAGATGGAATTCATTCCAAGCTCATCATCGTTACTTGGCCGAAATTATGCATTCAAAGAATGTTCCCATATAAAACTTTAACTTGAGATAAAATGGGCAAGTCTTTGAGCTCTAAGGTTCTTAGGTGTTGACATAATTTAAACATGCTATGCACTTCATTTTTATTCTTCATTACAAAGTAAAGTGAGAGCTTAAAGTAAATATGCAAGACTTGAAATATAAATATGCAAGACTTAAAATAAATATGCCATGCAAGTTTATTTCTTTATTTTAGTGCTCTAGGCCCAACAACAATCGACTTTAAGGCCGAAATAGAAAGGCTTTGAGATTTAGTTAGGTGATAGTGCAAGTTCTCATTTTAAATCTTTACGTTCTTTAGTGATGAAAAGTAAATATGCTAGACAAGAATGTAAATATGAGGTGCACTCCATTCTTTACCCTTTAACTTTAAGTGATGGCTTGGAAAATAAATATGAATGCAAAGCTCAAAGTAAATATGTAATGCATAAGCTTGAATTTAAATATGAATGCTAGTCCATTTTATTTCTTATTAGAGCTCATACAAGACTTTAAAGGAACTTAAACCTCAACCCAAACTTATCATGACAAGATAAAGTAAAGACAAAAGTGAACCTCAAGGGTTCTTTAGAACACAAAGTCTCTTTTCTTGAAATGTAGTCAAAAGTAACATTTTTATTAAAACTCAAGCTCTAGAGGCCTCATTGTGATGAACACATAGTCATCATCTAGAAGCTCTCATCATCAAGCCATTGTGAACCTTATTGGCCAACATGGCCGGAAATTTGGAGAAAGAAAAGGAAAAGGAACCGAAACTTTTAAGAAGAAAAAGAAACATTTGAAACTCTAGAGACCATGACCTTGATGATGCATTAACACTAATATCATGAGTCCTCATCATTGAGTTCATGTAACCAATTTAAAACATCATCAAAGTGAAAGGTTTCAAGGATTCAAGAAGAAAAACTAAAAACATCTTTAACTCAAGAACAAAGATCAAGCTTTAGAGATTGTTCAAGTGATGGACATCACCACCATGAAACCTCATCATCAAGCTCTCATTCCGTTGTCCTCAAGGCCCATGGCCAAAAATGATGAAGAAAAAAGAAAGGGAAAGAAGTTCTAAAAAGACTCAAGAGAAACCATAAACACACAACTAGAAATAGAACTTAAATAAAGAAAATACCTGAAAGAAAATCCCTACCAAGTGATTAGAAGATTGGGATGAGAGAAGAGGATGAAGAACTTGAAGAACTTGAACACTTGAACTTGAGAGAAAAAGGAAACTTTGAAGTGCTCTTTGAAAACTTACACTTAGCAAATGAACCCAAAATGATGCAAGTTCACCCAAGCATGCTATTTATAGAGAAATGAAACAAATGCAAGATGCAAGGAGGGAGGGAAGGTTTTGGCCACAATGAGTAGCCCCATGAGTTCCATGAGGTCAGATGTTGTGATCTTGAGGCATGGTGAGGTATGGTTCAAAGTATGGTAAGGTATGGTTCAAGGTATGGCTCAAGCATGGTTCTTTGAGTGAGAAAAAAATCAACATGTGATGTAAATAGGGGAGGGGATGGCCAGAACTTACATCAGCCATGGGGAGGATTTTCTTGCATTTTAATTGTATTTTAGAGTTGTGTTTAGGTGTATCTTTGATTAGGATTAAGATTGGGAATTTGTAAGAAAGTGTTTAGGTGAGAAAATGGGTAATCAAAGTTGTCAAGACATGTTTAAGGAGTGGTCTTGTATCATTGGTGAGATATAAACTCATTTTAGTGCATAAACAATTCTAGACACAATTCCTTGATTTAAGGAATTGGAGAGAGAAAACACTATTCAAGATTCCAAGAGTGAAATCTTGAGTTTTAGAAAAGAGGTTTAAATCTAATCTAAGCAATTTTAGGTTCTAATTAATTTTAATAGTTTATTTTGACTCTAGATCAATTATGGAAATTAATTAATCTTCGATTAGAGCCTAATATTGCTTAGGTTTGTTTAATTACGTCATTAGGCTCAAAAATACTATTCTAGGGGCAAGATCATAATTTTGTACTAAAACTGCCCGGGACCACCGGGACTTAAATAGACGCTTTTAAACATGTAAAAACATTGTTTTAAACCTTTGGGGAAAGTTTCGGGCTCAAATGGCACCTTTACCCGCGTAAAAACGCTATAGAGGTATTTTTGTCATTTTGACCCGAAACTGCAGAAAATGAGACATTCACCTCCGAAACCACTCAAGGATCATTCAATCCCCTTCAAACATTGAGTTGGCCCTTCGAGGACTACCGGGCCGGCCATCCTCGAATTCCAGGCCGAAAATGACCTCAGGGGCATTTTGGTCATTTTCCTCTCAGACAGAAAAATCAGGGCGTTACAATATGGGTTGTGGTGATTCCTTTACTGATTCTGATGGTGTGGCTTGAACCTTGGGGCTTGTGGTCTTAGCCCCTTGGCACACTCCGTCCTTGCAACGTTGAGCTTCTGTTGCCCTTTCTCCAAGATCTAGCACTTGTTGACCAGGGTAGAGAACTCCCTGATCTCCATGTGTGCCACTACGAAGTTCAGCTTTGCCTTCAGTCCGACTTCTTACTTTATGCATTTCCACACTTCATCGGGGTTCCCTTGGAACACCCATGAAAACTTGATCATTTCTTCAAATTTCGCTATGTATTGGGCGATAGTAGACCCACCCTGGGTCAGTTGCATGAATTCAATGTCCTTGGCATTTCTTATAGATTCTGGGAAGTATTTCTTATAAAAATATGCCTTGAACAGCTCCCAGTAGATGGCGGTTCCAGAAGCCTCAAGCAGTTTCCAAGTGCCAGTCCACCAGAACTTGGTATCGGACTCCATCATGTAGGTGGCAAACGTGACCTTATGCTCCTCCGAACAGGCAACCACGGTATAGATCTTTTCCATGTTCTTTATCCATTCGTCAACCTTGTCGGGATCCATGGCTCCCCGAAAGACAGGCGAGTTAGCCTTATGAAATTCACCGAAACGAGCTTGCTTGATCATTTCCACGGTAGAGGGAGCACACCCAATGTCTCCCTGCTGGTTCATTCGTTCAAACATGCATTCCATCACCCTCACCATGTCTCGAACAGTCGTGGCAGTTGCATTGTCTTGGTTTCCTCCAGTTGGGGTCCTAGTTTGTCGTCTGGGTGCCATTGGTTCCTTAACACATAAGACAACAAACACTGAGTTGATCAAGCTCAACATTTCATGCGAAATGATCTAGTTACCATGGTACACACAAACAAACAAGGGCCATGTATACCTAACCTTATAGCTTGTTTCTATCAAGCACTACACATGACATGACTACCACATTATGCCTATGAAGCATAGTCAGTCCAATCCTCAGGCTCCGTGAGAATCGAACTTCTCTAATACCAAAATATAACATCCTAATTTTCAACCCAATACTCCTAGAATGTATTTAGGTTAATCATTAGTCTATTACTCTTTTACTTTCATTCCTTCAAACGTTTCTTTAAAATACTTAGCAGAAAATATGGGTAGAAAAATTTTTTGAAAACATAAATGCAAAGTAAGAGCCATGCATATCTCAAACGAGCGTTATTATAAAGTGTATCGCATACAAAAGAAAGTGCAAGATAAGAGCATCAAATAACTACATAACCTTAGACAATCATGTGCACACCAACAGTAATATTATATTAATATAATAAACTGCCCACCTATGAAAGACGGGATGAGTTTGATACATCATAAGTGTAAATACAACTAAAAAGGAAATACAAGGAAAGCATAAAGGAAATCACCCCTACCCTAGTGCACCTAAGACGGATAGCCTCCAGAACAAAAGAAGGTTATCCTAGTCTATGCGTAGTGTGTTCACTAATACTCCCTAAGAGCCTCTATTGCTGCGATACCAGAAAGGGTGGGACATAACCAACCCACTGGTGTATCTCGGTAGGAGTGGCCACGTAAAGTGGCTGGATGTGAGCTCCGCGACGGGGGCATATGGCCAGCCTCCGGGCCAATCTCGGTTGAGTCACAGTCTATTCGCCACCCTCTTTCATGAGCAGAAGAGAGGGGGCAGAGCTCTCACTATACAGGTGGGTCGGTGGGTCCTTCGAGGGCTCCAAAGACTATGGATGGGGCACATAATCTGGAAAGTCATGTATAGCTGATGCAGTGGTGTGGGTACAGAGAATCCTCTCGTTACATGTTCAAGCACACTCAAAAACCATGTCATCTCCATAGGAGGATATCAAGGAAAAGCGATAGCTGGGTACTGGGTGTGCAAAGGGGCATCCTACGAACATAAAGACCCTGACAGTGCAACGCCCCTCAAAATGGTAGGACTGGTGCTCCGGATCAAAGTGGACCTCCCACACCGGGGTGTCGAGGAAGACCACAAATGTCACCATTGAAATCTGAAGACGTAATGGAAAAGAAGGAGAGAAAGAGAGGGAGTGAGAATCTTACTAAAGAATCTCAATTGAGAACCTTCTATCCAAGTGACATCATCAACGTCCCTATGAGCCTTGGGTTTATTGTAAAAAGGTGTACATATATAAAGTTTATTATTAGGTTTTTAAACATAATTATCCAAGGCTCATTTATTTTAGAATGAGTCTTAATGTCATGTATGCAACATAGCAAAGCATGAATGCATGAGAATACATTATGAAGAAAGCAATAGAACATAACCTCAAGCAACATCATATAAGTGGCATAAAGTGGCATGTAACTTTTCATGTGGAACGTTCTCTTTAACTATATGATCATTCAACTTTATACTTTGCATCATGGGAGCCACCTAAAAACATCTCTAGGTTATGAGCTCATACCTAACTAGTCGTCATTAGTTCTTACTTATCCTCTGATAAGCATAACATAATAATAATCCCGACTTCTAGAGTATGGGCTAGGGGGCATAAGAATTACCTATGATAACCTTTAATTTGGGGAGTCCATAGGAATATTTCCTTCTTTGAAACCCTCTACTGGTATCTAGTATGTAGCGAATTGTCCGCTTTGGCAAGCTTAATGTCAATACCCTCACGAATTTGCTTTCTCCCTAACGGAGTGAGAGAAATGTATCTCAGTATTATGTCACATTTAAAATCTCATGGAGTTTTCAAAAAAACTTTCTTAAGTCTTCAAATTTGATGGAAATTCGGTAGTGTAATGGCGGCACACCAAATTTCCTTCAAATTTGCTTTATGCCACAAGAACTAATAGTGCATGTACTTTCTCATTTCGAGTTCAAAATCAAATCAAGTTATCAATGTCATACAACATATCCATTCATGGTTCATGCATCAACACATCATAACATGCCATGATTCAAGAATAATCACACCTAGTTTTTCATATATCGCTTGCATGTGCATCTCTAATGTTCTATATGAAACTATAACATATAAAGGATGACTTCTATCTCTGGAGATTAATGCCTCATAAAATAAACATGCTTATGATTCATGAATAGTCATACATATCTCATCAGTTTACCTCAGGCAAACTCATAGATTCATGTGTAAATAAGATCATGGATTCATACCATATAAAATCATATAATTGAGCAACATAAGATTATGGCTTTATATCATTCAAGTAGGGAAAATGTTTATTGCATACTTTTTGGGTTCTGGTAATCGATAACATGAGCCTTGTAATCGATTACACAGCTTCGAGTTTCAAAATAGATAAATTGAGGGCTCTGGTAATTGATTACATGGGCCTTGTAATCTATTACATATGTTGAAAATACTCTTTGGGGGTCCAAAAACATTCGAGTAATCGATTACATGGAATGGTAATCAATTACTTGAGTCCAGATTGTGTAATCGATTACATGATATTGTAATCGATTACTTAGGCCAAAAGTTCATATCCGAGTATAGCAAAACTCTCTGGTAATCGATTACATGGGCCCTGTAATCGATTACCAGTACTTTCTTAAACCATTTTGAACCTTGTTCCAATACTCTTTTTGAAATCAAAACCTTTTTGCAAAGATAAATGCCCATAATTTCAAGATTTAAGTTGAAAGAGTTAGGTTTTGAGCCTTAGATCTTTAGGTAATGACATAAACATAAACATGCTAATGAAAGTTTCATTTTAATCTTAGCATTATCAAGTGATGGCAAGGAAAAGTAAATGTGCAAGGCTTGAAAATAAACATGAGAATGCAAGTTCATTCTTAATCTTTAAGTTTAGGTGATGGCTTGAAACATAAACATGCTAGACTTTTGTTGGAAGAGGGTTTGATCTTGGAAAGAGGAGAAGAGGAAGAAGAACTCTTTGAGATTAAAGAAGAAAAGCTTGGAGTTGCAAGAATGAGTTAAGTTCTTGCAAGCTCCCTTAGATGCCTATTTATAGGAAAATGAAACATAAGAGGGTGAGAATGGGGAGAGGTGGTCGGCCAAAGGGAAGGAAAAG
This sequence comes from Dalbergia cochinchinensis, assembly GCA_031216125.1. Taxonomy (NCBI): domain Eukaryota; kingdom Viridiplantae; phylum Streptophyta; class Magnoliopsida; order Fabales; family Fabaceae; genus Dalbergia; species Dalbergia cochinchinensis. The sequence goes on from CM062371.1 coordinate 32,961,760, forward strand.
AGAGGGAAAATATCTCTTTCAATTTGTCATTCAAAGGCATGGTTCAAGGCATGGTGGAGTATGGTGCAAAGCATGGTCCTAAGCATGGCTCTTTGAGTGTTTGAATTTCAACATGTGGTGGATTTATGGAGGAGGGGTGGCCGGTTCTCTATGGGAGCTTAGGGAGGATATTTTGTCATTTCATTTGTGTTATGACTTGGTTTAAGGAATGGGTTTGATTAGGTAATTGATTAGGAGTTTGTAAGTAAGTATTTAGGTGAGGCAATGGGTAACTAAGGATGTCAAGACATGATTAGGGAGTGTTCTTGCTTCATTAGAGAGATTAAAACTCATTTTAAAGTGTAAACAATTGTAGACACAATTCTTAATGTAAGGAATTGGAGAGAGAAAATACTATTCAAGATTCCATGACTTGGAATCTTGAGTTTTAAAAAGAGATTTAAGTTTAATCTAAGTAATTTTAGGTTCTAATTAACTTTAATAAATTATTTTGATTCTAGATTAATTATGGAAATTAATTAATCCTTGATTAGAGCCTAATATTGCTTAAGTTTGCTTAAACAAACATGCCCAGACGCATAAAAACATCATTTAAAACCTTTGGGTGAAGTTCGGGCTCAATCGGCCCATTAATCAATGTTAAACAGCCACAGGGGCATTTTGGTCATTTAGCGCATTGGAACTCAAAAATGAGATTCTTCTGCTCTATTAGCATACATACCACACATAATCCCCTTTGAACATTGAGTTGACCCTTCGAGGACTGCCGGGTCGGTTATCCTCGAATTCAAGATGAAAAATAACCTCGGGGGCATTTTGGTCCATTTCGCTCAAACAGAAAAATCGGGGTGTTACATTGAGCCCTTTGATTTGCTATTGACCTAAGGGCATTTACTTGTGTTTCTAAAGGAATAAATTAATTATAAGAGTGTTCCTTGATCTAGAATTAATGCTAAGAAAGACTAGTTGCTAGAAAATGTTTATTATTGTAGTTTTGCATGCTTTTGGAAAATTAAATTTTTGATTCTGTTCTAACATTTCCAGATCTGATGTATGCTGTTTGGAGTGGTTTAGATGTGTGAAAAATACTATTAATTGATGTGATAATCATTCTTGATAGCTTAGGCAAGTCTAGTAACTAAAAAGGATAAAAAATTTGACTTTTAAAGCTTTCTAAAAACTGAAATTGTAGTTTCTGTTTCAACATGTTTAAAAATGGTAAAAGTGTGTTAAATTAGGTATACAAGCGTAAGAATCACTAATAAATAGTTTAGGAATTAATTCTAGCATCTTAGGAAAGTCGCTAATGAGAAAAGGTCAAAAACGTAACTTCTAAAACATCGAAATTGCTCAATTTCAATTCTGCCCAATTCAGTCCAGCATTGTTTAATGATATTCTTAAGGTTAACAATTAACGGAAATCATTGTAATTGGTCTCTTAAATGCATAAAAGAACAAATACAAAAGTTAGGTTTACCCGATTTAGAGGTTTAACCATTTAAGGGATAATGAAAGTGCTTATTTTATGAGATGATGGGTTTGTGATATATTTGAGAATTTATGTAATGATTATGTTTGCATACTTGGTTACCAGTTACAAGATTTATTGTGGCATATTGTGATTACACTTGGAATGTTTAAGATGCATATGTTGAAGTAATATGAAAGCATGTGACATTATATGATATGTTTGTGTTCTTGCATCTCAAATATAACATGCTAAGGTTAAAGTGACATAAAACATATGGAAATGATCCTCTAGACTCCTCGAATTAAAGGTTATGAAAGGTGATCCTTGCCCTCTGTCCCGTACTTTAAGAGTCAGGTGTTAACTTATCATGAGGGTAAGAATATGCTAGTGATGACTAGTGAGGTATGAGCTTATAACCTAGAACTCTCAAGAGGAGAGAGTAATAGGGTGGCCCTAATGAGAGAAAATAATAGATTAAGTCACCTAAAGAATAAAATGAAGTAATTCATGCCATGTTTACCATGTTCTATGTACATCACTTATGTCTCTATATAGTATGTTGCACCTTGTATTGACATACATTTCATGATGAGGTATGATGCATTTATAACATCCAAGACTCATATTAAAATGAACAGGCCTCGGTAATTAGTATTTTAGAACTTAATAAATGAACCTTATGCATGCCCACTATTTTATAATGAAACTTGAGATTCCTGAGGACATAGATGATGACACTAGGATAGGAGAATGCCTGTAACACCCTAAAAATTATTTAAAAAATAATTTGGGCTTTACTAGTCATAATTTTAAAAATCTGACAATTTTAGTAATGATGAGGATAATTCAATGGATTTGTAAAAAAGAAAAGTGAATAGTAACTTGTGGGCCCCATAGGCCCGCCGAGACAGTCAAAACCATAGAATTGGGACCCGGAGACTCCCGAAATTGAAAAATTATAGGATTGAGATAAGAAATGATAACGAATGAGAATTTTAGGCCTGAAATTAATTTTCGAGCAATGTTTGATTACCCGAGTACGATATTTTACCCATTCGGTAAAATTTCGGTGTGCAATTTTTAACACTGAAAGCTAGTTAATCTCTACAAAATAATGAATTTTATCCCTTTGAATGTGAAATGAATGGCTAAGATTTTATCTTGGATGAAAGATCAAATCTTAGCCATTGATATTAAGTTCTTTTAATGAAAAGAAATTATGCTTTATGATTAACCAATCACATTACACCTTATAAGATAAATACTAGCTCTTTTCTTCTCCAAGAAGGATGTCATTCTCAGCAAAGACAGCAAGCAACAGCAGCAACCTCATATCCAATTTCAAGAGCTTCATCTTGATTTCAAATCCCATATACACTAGCTTAGAGTTGTCAAAATCAAAATCTTCCTTCACTAAAATTGTTTTACACCACAACACCTATAAATTTAACCGATTAAAATCTCAATTCTCCATCAATCCTCACCTTGATACCTTACTTCCTTACTGGTTTAGGAAGAGTTTGGGTGTGGTTTGGGAGATTTGAAGTGAAGGCAATCCATCTTGGAGCATTTTAGAGATAAAGACACACTAGTTTCCAAGGGTAGGGCATTTTAAACCTCTTTTACATTCAACTCCATTTTTATGACTTGCCTACTGATTTGGCTGAATATTGTTAGTTGAATTGCTTGATTACATATTAATATTGATGTGTTAATTTTGGTGGAGTGGTTTGATATTGTGAAAAATGGTTTTCATCAAAAGAGAATTTGACACATGCTGCTGGATTTTCGGATTTCAACAGGGCAGGATTTGTTCCTAAATTTTCTGGTGTAATTGTGGTCATTTTTATAAGCTATAAAAATTATATGTTAAATTTAACATCCCAAGGCTACTCGAAGAATTTTCATGGAGTATGATAAACACTCTAACTGCTTGAGAAAAATCATGAACTGAAAGTGTATCAATGCTGCTTGAATTATTAGAACTGAAGCTGTAAATTGTCTAATTTTGTTACTATAGCAAATGATTGAATTATCTTTTGAAATTTTTACAGGATATTAGAGACACCTTGAGGTTTTACCAGGATTTTTATTTCAAATTTTCTGGGTTCATTTGCTATGGTTAAAAATCATGCATGTCTGGTTTTGGGCTGAGTATAAGTGGTCTCTGACCTCTAAAATTGTTGAATTTTGTTATCATACTTAGAGAACTCTTTTAACTATGAAATTTCTAGAGGATCTTAAGGACACGTTGAAGTGTCTTAGATAATTTTTATAGCCTTGGATTTGAGGGTTTGAAATGCACAATAATTTGTGTTATGGATATGTGAAATCTATCATTGTGCTGAAAATGAATTGATGCTTGGAATTAATGAAATAATGACATTGGGTCCAAGTATGATATATATAAATGCATGTAAGTGACTTTAAGGAATAGTTTGAGGCATGGTTGGAATCATGTTGTGAATGAATACGTATATATGCCTCATTCATACATTTGGAAAAGTAAAGTGAATGATATACACATGTGGCAAAAGAGAATATATGAACTTTAATCGTGCAAGTTCTGACATATGGAAAAAATAGAAACAAGACTTAGATTGAATGAGGGGAAGGCAAAAGTAGGAAATTTTCCAAAATACTATAATGTGCCTATTCTGACATATGGAAAAAATAAAAACAAGACTTAGATTGAATTAAATGGAAGGCAAAAAGAGGAACTTTCCCTGAGATATTATGTAACGCCCTGATTTTTCTGTCTGAGAGGAAAATGACCAAAATGCCCCTGAGGTCATTTTCTACCCAGAATTCGAGGATGGCCAGCCCGACAGTCCTCGAAGGGTTAACTCAATGTTTGAAGGGGATTAGATGGCCTTGAGCGATTTCAGAGGTGAAAACCTCATTTTTTGCAGTTTCGGGTCAAAATGACCAAAATACCTCTATAGCGTTTTTACGCGGGTAAAGGTGCCGTTGAGCCTGAAACTTTCCCTGAAGGTTCAAAACAATGTTTTCATGTGTTTAAAAGTGTCTATTTAAGTTTCGGTGGTCCCGGGCAGTTATAGTACAAAATTACAATTTTACCCCTGGAATAGTGTTTTTGAGCCTAATGATGTAATTGAGCAAACCTAAACAATATTAGGCTCTAATCGAAGGTTAATTAATTTTCATAATTAATTTAGAGTCAGAATAAGTCATTAAAATTAATTAGAACCTAAGATTGCTTAGATTAAACTCAAAACCCCTTTTCTTTTAAAGAACTCAAAGCTTCTAGAACATAGAATCTTAAATAGTGTTTTCACTATTCACCCTCCACACCTCAAAAGGAAGCCTATGATGTAGTTGAAAGCCTAGGATAAATAGAGATAGACCCCCCAAAAAGGCTAGAATGCCTACTAATCATAACCTACATAGCCTTAATTACCTATCCTTTTACTTACACATTTTACTATAAACCCCTAATCTTAGGCGTAATCCAAAAAATACACTTAAACACATCACTAACCTACAATTAATAAAACAATTTCCTCCCCTTGGATTCCCCTATAAGTGGTGCCACCTCATACCCTATACCTCACAAGTTTGTTCACTCATACACTCAAAGAACGATGCCTAAACCTATGCCTACACTTTACCTTGAAATGACACAACCAAGAGATATTTTCCCTCCTTTTTCCCCTCAATATTTTGGCCACCCTTCCCTCCACTCACCTCCCCATGTTTTGTTTCTCTATAAATAGCATACATGAGTAAACTTGAGACACATTTCATGATGATGTTCATCACTTGAACAATCTCTAAAGCTTGATCTTTGTTCTTGAGTTAAAGATATTTTTAGTTCTTTCCTTCTTGAATCTTGAGATCCTTAACTTTGATGATATCTTAAAATGGTTATATGAACTCAATGATGACGACCCATGGTGTTAGTGTTAATACATCAGCAAGATCATGGTCTCTAGAGTTTCAAATGTTTCCTTTTCCTTCTTAAAAGTTTCGGTTCTTCCCTTTTCTTTCCCATGATTTCAGTTCCTTTCCTTTTCTCTTCTTCATAATTTCGGGCAACACTTGTTAGATGATCCAACATGATATCTTGATGATGAGAGTTCTAAATGGTGACTTTATGTTCACCACAAAGAAATCTCTAAAGCTTGAGTTTTTATAAAAATGTTATATAGTTCACTTATGGCTTTGTTTTTAAGGAATGTTATTTTGAGTTCTAAGAACTCTTGTCTTCACTTTATCTTGCTATGATAAGTTTGGGTTGAGGTTTAAGTTCCTTTTGTAACATCCTCCCAAGTACAACATCATCCTTAAGTCATGATATTAGACTTGAGAGTTGTTACTTATAAATTACCGAACCTTTCTTAAATAACTATAGCAAATTCGATGATTTCATGTAATAACTAGCGTAATTCGATTAAAATATGTAACGAAGATACAATGCAGCTATATACCATGTAAGAAAACATCAACTCCTAAACTACTACAATCCTGAGTTTCTTTCACGTAGTAGCCGCATTGTTCTCTGAATCAACCTGGAGACGACACGGGAACACACAAAATAGGGGTGAGAATTATACAATTCTCAGTAGGGTGACTCCCCCAAACACAATTATAATATCATCGTCATCGCCCCAGCCACTTCGGTTTATTAAGAAAAAGTGGTCATACATTATGTAATAACGAATTATTTTTAAAGTTCCAAAACATACTTCCGAAGTGGGTTACTTTTAACATTCAACACTTAATGTACATATACCATACTACTCAACATCATATACTACTAACTCTCCACTTAAATATATTGGTCCCAATATCAATACTAAACTTCTTCACTCGGCATATAAGACAAAAGATTTCTTAGAAAATTTACTTCTTAAACTTGCCTTGACCCTCAACTAATCTTGTCACATCTGGGCATTACGTACCGCCGTCCCCAGTGTGGCAATAATGGGTAATAGACTACTTTTCAGGACTGAGCTCATTCCTATACATGATCATTGGATTTACTTTCTCCAATTCTCACACAGACCTATTCCTAGCCAGGTTTACTTTCCCTGACTCAATTCAAGGGTAGTCAGGCTTACTTTCCCTGACAGACCGGATTTACTTTCTCCAGCCCAAGGATTATAAATCTTATGCTTTTCTTGGTAGTTAGGTTTACTTTCCCTAACAAACTGGATTTACTTTCTCCAGTCCAAGAAACATAATTTCATGCTTTTCTTTCGCATATAAACAATTGTAATAATTATTCATATCTATGTGTACCTAACCTCATCAATAAGTTCACATGCTCAATTTCTCAGACTCATATTCAAGTACTCATGTCATACTAGTACAAAACGCCATCATTTCGTCAATTCAAAGCATCTAGTTATTTTCAGCACAATGACAGATTTTTCACTCAAGTAGCACAATTTATTTCTCATACCAAATGATCAATCCAAATGCTATAAAAATTCTCAATGACGCCTGAATATGTCACCAAGGTTCTGTAAAAAATTTCAGAGTAAAAATAGTTCTCTAACTATGTTAACAAAATTAGACAAATTTGGTGGCCAGAAACCACTCAACCTTAGCTCAAGAACCAAAATTCATAATTTTTAACCCTAGCAATTGAACCAGAAAATTCAAAATAAAACTCCTGGTAAAACCTCAATATGTCTCTAATACCCTGTAAAAATTTCATGTGATAATTCCATCATTTGATATGGTAACAAAATTAGCAAAGTTTACAGCTTTTGTTCCAACACTTTAGGCAGCATATGCTTAATTTCGGTTCTTGATTTTTCTAAGTTAGTTTGACTCAAAATCAAAACCCAAGAAAATTCATGGGACTAGGTCAAGATGTTACTCCAACATATAATTTTTTCAGCTCACGAAAATGTCCACAACAAGCCCAGAAAATTCGTGAACAAATACTGCCTGTAGAAAAACCGAAATTCCAGCAACATGGTTCAAAATCTCTTTTAACAAAAATGATTTCTAACATCATCCAAACACTCCACCAAATTAAACACATCAATATCTATCTATCATCAATCAAGAAATTAAAAACAAATTTTGAAAGAAAAGAGAACAAATAAAACCCTACTTTTGGTGTCTTTTGGATCCTTGGCTCCAAGGTGCTCCAAGATTGATTCCTTCCACTTCAAAGCTCCTAAACCCACACCAAACCCTTCCTTAGCCAGAGGAGTATGAGATATCAAAGTGAGAAATTGAAATTTCAATCGGTTAAAATGGTAGATATTGATGTGTAGAACAAGTTTAGTGAAGGAAGTTTAGTGTTTTATCAACTCTAGGCTAGTGTTTTTGGCATTTGAAGTGAAGTTTGAGCTCTTGGACATGGAGGAACCTGGTTTCCTTCTCCTTACAGCATGATGCACGAAATTTTGAGCTTCTTGAAGGAGCTTGGCTTGTGGTTATCTTGTTATATATAAAAGAATGAGTATTATATTGTATAATTGAATGATCTTTGACCAAAGTAAGAAAAATGGATGGCTAAGATTTGGTTTGTTGGTAAAAGAATGAATCTTGGTCAGCCACATAGCTCAAGATAAGTGGCTCTCTTTAACTTGTAGAATAAATAGCTTTTACAGTGTCAAAATCGCACACCGAAATCCTACCGAACGGGTGAGATATGAGCACTCGAGTAAAATATTAATAAATGAAAGGCCATGATTAAAACTTGCTTTTCAATTTTCAATCCTTGTTATCCAATTGGCATAAAGTGGTCGAGAAAGCTTACTTAGCCACTAAGTAGCTTTTACGGTGTTAGAAACCGCACACCAAAATTTTACCGAATGGGCAAAACAGTGTACCCGGGTAATCAAACATTGTCCGAAAAATAATTTCAGGTATAAAATCTTTATTTCTACCTATTTCTAACCATAATCATATAATTTCTCAATTTCGAGCATCTCCGGGTCCCAATTCTAGGGTTTCGGCTGTCCCGGCGGGCCTACGGGGCCCGTAAAACACTATTCACATTTTTTTTTTTACAAATCCGTTGGATAATCCTCATCATTGTTCAAAGTATCAAATTTTTGAAATTATGACTAATAAAGCTCAAATTAATTTTTAAATAATTTTTAGGGTGTTATACCTTTAAAGTCTTAATTGAGCTCCAATAAGACATAAATGAACTTGCATATTTATTTTGAGCTTGCACTCATGATTATATTCTTGCCTTGCATCTTTATTTTTCCAAGTTATCACCTAAGGACTCAAATATTAAAACAAGACTTGCATTATCACCTAATTAATTCTCAAAGCCTTTCTATTTCGATCTTAAAGTCGATTGTTGTTGGGCCTAGAGCACTAAAATAAAGAAATGAACTTGCATTGCATATTTAAATTTCAAGTCTTGCATATTTATTTCAAGCCTTGCATATTTATATTTCAAGTCTTGCATATTTAAATTTCAAGTCTTGCATATTTGTTTCAAGCCTTGCATATTTATATTTCAAGTCTTGCATATTTATATTTCAAGTCTTGCATATTTATATTTCAAGTCTTGCATATTTGTTTCAAGCCTTGCATATTTATATTTCAAATCTTGCATATTTACTTTAAAAGTTCTCACTTTACTCTATAATGAAAGATAAAAATGAAGCGCATAGCATATTTACATTTTGTCATCACTTAAAGACCTTAGAGCTCAAAGTCTTGTCCATTTTATCTCAAGTTAAAGTTTGATATGGAAGCATTCTTTGAATGCATAATTTCGGTCATGTGGTGATGATGAACTTGGAATGAGTTTTATCTAGCTACAAGGGCCAACAATCTAAGTTTAAGATTTTCTTTAAGCCTCATGAATTTTATGAAGTTAAGACCAACAAGATTTATGAATTTAATCCTCTTTTAAGGAGGAATTAAGTCGGTTACTGACCTAAGGTTGTTTTTAGCCTCTTGATAAAATAAAATGGTTTACAAAGAGTCTTAGAAGTCCTAAATTGGTTCCAAGAGAAACTAGCAACTTATATGCTTTAGAAAAGTCAAATTGTGTATCTTTTTGGGACTTGACATTTTGGTTCTGCCATGATGATTTTACTGCTGTATGATGATGTTATGATGTGTTAGAATGTGTGAAAATTATATGATGAGGTAGGAACACTTCTATGCATGATAGGAGAGAAACTAGCTTCATAGAAAAATCGTAAAGTTGGAATTTAACATGGGTTTAATCCCTTTAATCTTAATCAATGCCCAAACTGTTTTAGTATGATAACAATCAGTTTAGGATTGATGAATCATGAAAAATTTGGTTACATTTGAAGTAGGATTGAATTTTAGCACCTATAAAGAAACTAGTAACTAGAAAATTGTAAAAATGCAATTCTAGAACTCTTAGAACATTTAATTTTCTGATTCTGTACAGCACCTTTATAATGTAGTGAAAATGATTTATAATTAGTTCAAAGGCTTAGGAATATCTCATAATTGGTTTAGATTTAATTTATAGCGCCTTAGGCGAAGACGGGACCGAGAAAGGGTCTAAAACGTAAGTTCTAGCATCCCGTAATCATAGATATATAATTCTGCCCTTGAAGTAAGGTGCTGCCCATGTTTATTAAAGAACATGAGTGATAGTAAGATTTATCCCTAGGTGCATAAGAGGTTGGTAGGGAATGATAGAATAATTACATCTCAAGTTTAAGGCCCATAAGGGTCAAAGCATAAGATACCGTAGAATCAAGAGCATAATGAGTTTCAATGTTACATGTGGATGTGTGTTTTATTTGAGAATGATTATGTAAACGTATGAAATTATGATTGAGGATACATGTTCTAATTGTTTATGTGGCATAAAGCAAATTTGGAAGAAATTCGGAATGTCGCTGTTATGCTGCTGAATTTCTGACAAATTTGAGGACTTAGAAAGTTTCTGAAAAACCCATGAGATTTTCTTAAAAAAAGATGACGTACTAAGATGTGTTCTTAGATGACACCGGTTCAGCTGAGCACCTCCAAAGAACTTATGTAACATCGGTACCAAGATATATTCTTGGGTGACACCGGTTTAGCTAAGCACCCCCAAGAAATGCCCCCTAGCCCGTACTAGATAATTGAGATTATGATTATGATATGCTTATCGGGATTGATAAGTAAGAACTAGTGATGACTAGTTAGGTATGAGCTCATAACCTAGAGATGTGACACACTCTGGGTGACAGTGGTTCGGCCGAGCACCCCCAAAGCAAATGTCTTTTTAGGGTGGTCCCATGAGAAAGTGAAGTATGATGATTATGTCACAAAGTTTGTCCCATAGGAGATTTTACTTGCCACTTTATGCCACCATGATGATGTTTCATGAAGTTATGATTGATATCCTTGCATTAGATAGCACCGTGCATACATTCTTTACTATGTTGCATCCATGACATTAAGAATCATTCTAAAATGAACGGACCTTGGCCAACTATGTTTTGAAGCTTAAAAATGAACTTGGTACATGCTCACTTATTTCATACACTAAATCCAAGGTTCCTGAGGACGTAGATGATGATACCTAGATAGGAGGTTGGCTTACTGAGTTTCTTTAACAAGATTCTCACTCCCTCTATCTTTTCTTTCCGTCACATCTTCAGTTGGCAACCTTCGTGCTGTTCATTGATACCCCCACCTGGGAGGTGCACTACGACTCGGAGCACCAGTCGTATCATTTTGAGGGGAGCTGCACACTTTGAGTGTTTATGTTTTTGGGACGCCCCTTTTCTCACCTTGTACATAGCTGTCAATTTTCTTCGACTTCCCCGTATGGTGACCACATGATATTTGAGCGAGCGCAGACACATAACGAGAGAACGCTCCGTACGTACTTTGCTGAGTTCGCCGCCCACGACTTCCCCAACTATGTCCCCCATTTGAGGCATTCGGAGGCTGAGCTATCAGAGGATCCACCCACCCATCCATACTCCGAGAGTTCCACCCCTACGCCCCCACTAAGGGTGGAGGGTAGCGAGGAGATGGTCACACAACCGAGGTTGGCTCGGAGGCAGTCCATGCGTCCCCATCGAGGAGCTCACGTCCGGCCGCAGCGAGTGCCCTCTCCGGATGACCTTCGTCCGTGGATCGGCTATATCCCGCCCTATCCAAACCACTAGTGGTAGAGGTGCTCGAGGAGTGATAGTGTACACACCACACGTAGATTAGGGTAGCCTTCTTTTGTTCAAAAAGGTTACCCATTTTAGGTGCACTAGGGTGTCGGTGTCTCCCTTTTTATGTTTCCATGTATTTCCATTTTCAGTTGTATTCACTTGATGTTGTACTAAACTAAGTCCCACTCTTGAGTGGGCATGTAACACCCCGATTTTTCTGTCCGAGAGAAATGACCAAAATGCTCGAGTCATTTTCCCGAATCTCGAACTCGAGGGTAACTAACTCTCCATCCTCAGCGGGTCAACCTCAATGTTTGAAGGGGGATTGAATGGCCTTTGAATGCTTTCGAAGCCAAAATTTCGCTCTCAGCTTCGGTCAAAATGACCAAAATACCCTATAGCTGCTTTTACGCGGTAAAGGTGCCGCTTGAGCCCTAAACTTTCCCCAGAGGTTTAAAACATGATTTCATGTGTCTAGAGGTATCTGTTCAAGTCCTGGTGGTCCCGGCAGTTTTAGTGCAAAATTACGATTTTGCCCCCTGGAATAGTGTTTTTAAGCTTAATGACGAATTAAGCAAACCTAAGCAATATTAGGCTCTAAACGAAGATTAATTTATTTCCTAATTAATCTAGAGTCAAAATAATTTATTAAAGCACTAGAACCTAAAATTGCTTAGATTAAACTTAAATCCCTTTTTAGAACTCAAGATTCCTAGTCTTGGAATCTTGAATAGTGTTTTCTCTCTCAATTCCCCTTAAATCAAGGAAATGTGTCTAGAGTTGTTTAAACTCTAAATTTAGGATTTTACTCTCTAATCGTGCAAGACCACTCCTTAATTATGTCTAGACCACCTTAATTACCCATTTACCTTACCTAAACACCTTCTTACAAATTCCTAATCTTAAGCATAATCAAAGATACACCTAAACACAACTCTAAACCACAATTAAAATGCAAACTAATCCTCCCATGGGCTGATGCATTTTCGGCCACATGCTCCTCATTTGACACATATTAAATTGTTTTCTTACTCAAAGAGCCATGCTTGAGCCATACCTTGAGCCATACCTCACCATGCTTTGAACTATACGCCACCATCCCTCAAGAACACATTATCTCACCACATGGCACTGCTGCAGAGCCCGCCATCTGCACCCTCACGGCCCAAACCTTCTCCTCCATGAGCTCCTCTCCATTTGTTTCATTTCTCTATAAATAGAATGCCTTGAGGAGCTTGCACCACTTTTTAGATCATTTGCTAAGTTTAGAAACACTCAAAGCTTTTTTCTTTTTCTCTCAAAGTCTTTGTGTTCTTCAAGTTCTTGGAGTTCTTCAAGTTCTTCATCTTCTTCATTTCCTTCTTCCATCTTCAAGTTCATCACACCAAGTAGGGATTTTCTTTTCATGTGTTCTTTTCTTAAAGTTCTTGTTCTAAGCTTAAAGTTCATAGTTTCTCTTGATTCTTTTTAGAACTTCTTTTTCTTCCCTTTACCTTTTTCATTTTCGCCATGGGCCTTGGAGAACAAAGGAATGAGAGCTTGATGATGAGAGTTTCATGATGATGTTCATCACTTGAGACAAACTCTAGAGCTTGATTTTTGTTCTTGAGCAAAAGTGTTTCTAGATTTTTCCTTTCTTGAACTTTGAGAACCTTAACTTTGATGTTGTTTCAAAATGGTTCTAATGACTCAATGATGAGGTCTCATGATGTTGGAGTTTGTATATCACCAAGATCATGGATTCTAGAGTTTCAAACATTTCTTTTCTTTTCCTTGAAGTTTCGGCCATTACCTTTTCCTTTTCATGCTAGATGTTTGATTTTCTAAATATGGTATGTTGAGTTCTAAGAACTCTAGACTTTTACTTTGTCTTGGCTTTGATGAGTTTGGGCTTGAGGTTTAAGTTCCTTTAAAGTCTTGTTAAGAGCTCTAGAAAGATAAAATGAACGTGCATAATTTATTTTATGCTTGCATTCATATTTACATTTTTGCTATGCATCTTTACTTTCAAGCCATCACCTAAGAACATAAAGATTAAAATGGAACTTGTATCATCACTTAACTTAATTCTCAAAGCCTTTCTATTTCGGCCTTAAAGTCGATTGTTGTTGGGCCTAGAGCACTAAAATAAAGAATTGAACTTGCATTATCACCTAATTAATTTCTCGAATGCCTATCTATTTCGCCTTAAAGCTTCCATTGTTGTTGGGCTAAGAGCACTAAAATAAGGAATTGAATCTTGCATCTTTACTTTCATGCTTGCACGTTTAAGATTATGCTTCGTGATATTTACTTTCGAGTTTACACGTTTAAATTATGCCTTGCATATTTAATTTCAAGTCATCACTTTACCTTGAAAGCAAGATTAAAAATGAAGAGCATGAGCACGCTTAGTTTATGTCAGAACTTAAGAACCTAGAGCTCAAAGACTTGCCCATTCCATTCCAAGTTAAAGTTTAATGCAAAACCACACTTTGAATGTATGTTTTTCGGCCAAGTAGTGAAGATGGACTTGCAATGAGTTTTCATCTAGCTACTAGGACCAATAGCCTATCTTTTGAGTTTTCCTTAAAGATTGACAATTTTTATAAGGTTATGTCATAAGTTGTGATTCCAATCTCTTTTTAGGGATGGAATATGTTTTGGTCAGTGACCTAAGGCTTCACTTAGCCTCTTGACGATTTAAAATGTCTTGCAAAGAGTTTTAGAAATTCTAAATTGATTCCAAGAGAAACTAGTTAACTTATGTACCTAGAAATGTCAATTTAATTCTCTTATTGAGGCAAGATGTTTTCGCTTCTGATGTGATGAATGTGATCCTGTATGATGATGTTTTAATCTGTTGGAATCTGTGAATATATCATGTGATGATGTAGGTTTAACCTATGCATGATAGGTAAGAAACTAGCTAACTAGAAATACCGTGAAAGCCAGAATTTAACATAGTTTTGACCCATTTGTTTATGGAACCAATCCAAACTGTTTTAATGGGAACATAATCAGATTTAGATTGTTTAGGCATGAAAACTTGGTATCATTTGAGTTAGAATCTAATTCTAGCACCTATGGGGAAACTAGTAGCTAGAAAACCGTAAAAATGCAAATGTAGAACTCTTAGAACATTTAATTTTCTGGAATCTGTCCAGCACCCTTACAACATGATAAACATGATTAATAATTAGTCCTTACATAGGAATGTCTCATAATTGATTTAGATTTAATGTATATACCAAAGGCGAAGATCATCCGAGAAAGGGTCTAAAACGAAGTTCTAGAACCCCGTAAAAACGAGTTAGAGATTCAGTCCTATGCTATTGAGATTTAAGTCTGAACAAGAGAATGAAGAATGATGTCTAATATGAGCGCTAGGGGCATAAAATATGAGTTTTGATATTAGAGAACTATATCTCAAGATTAAGACTGTAAGTGGTCAAAGCATAAGCTACCGTGGAGGGTAAGCGTGCTTGAATGATGTATGATGATGCATGAAGTATGCTAATGATGATGATGTTATTCATATGAGGAATTTATGAGGTTATATGTTTATGTGGCATAAAGCAATTTGGAAGGAAATTCGTAATGACCGCTTTGGCCGAATTCCGACAAATTTGGAAGGAAACTCTGTAATGACCGCTTTGGCCGCCGACTTCGCAAATTTGGGAACTTAAAGAGATTTTGAAAATTAAGGTACTAAGATGGGTTCTAGGATGACACCGGTTCTGGCGAGCACCTCCATAGAACTCATGTGACATCGGGTACCATTTTATACTCTTAGGTGACACTTGGGCCGAGCACCCTAAGAGATTTGCCCCCAACCCGCACGTATAGTCGGGATTTATGATACGCTTATCGCTAAGGTAAGCAAGAACTAGTGACGACTAGTTAAGGTATGAGCTCATAACCTAGATGTATGACACGCTCGGGTGACACCGGTTCGCCGAGCACCCCAGCCGATTGTCTTTTAGGGTGGCCCATGAGGAAGAAAAGTTCATGATTATGATTATGTCACTAAGTTTTGTCCCATATGAATGTTACTATTGCCACTTTATGCCACCAATGATGATGATGCTTGATGTTATGTATGTGCATTAGGTAGTGCCATGCATACATTTTCCATTATGTTGCATTCATGACATTAAGATCATCCTAAAATGAACGGATCTTGGCTAAAGTATATTTTTTGAAGTTTAAAATGAACTAAATGCATGTTCACCATTTCATATAATTAAACCCAAGGTTCCCTGAGGACGAGATGATGACACCTAGGTAGTAGGAGGCCCTACTGAGATTCTTTAGCAAGATTCTCACTCTACCTCTTTCTTCCGTCCACGCCTTCGGGATGGCTGACGTCAGTGGTGTTCGTGGACACGCCCGACATGGAGGTGCACCATGACCCACCACGGTCATTCCATTTTGTGGGTCGATGCACGCTAGAGTATTCATGTTCATGGGTCGACCCTTCACTCCCCCTCGCACATTCCCATCGCTTTCTCCCCGCCTCACCTTTTGGTGACGACCTAGTGTTCGAGCCGCCAAGACGCCCTCGAGAGGAGAGGCTACGCCGCATTTCCACCTTTCCGCAGATCCGCTGCTCGAGACTACCCCGAGTATGTGCCTGCTGCCCATCGCCCTTCTCGAGATGGATCCTTCCGAAGATTCGCCACCCCGATACTCCTCCGAGGGTCTTCCCCTCCATACCTATGGACTTTGGAGAGATAGCGAGCCCACCGTGACTCCAAATGAGGCGCACCCACGCACGAGATGCGGCCATACTCCGGGAGTCATATTCGATCCCCACTCCGCTCTTTCACGCCCGAGGAGCTCGCCGCTTCCTGACATCTGCCTCGATCACGAGATGGTCGCCAAGAGAGAGGTCGAGGATGGCCCGAGTTAGAGCACACACCACATAGATTGGGATAAACTTGCTTTTCTTTAGAGGTTATCCTTTTAGATGCACTCTGGGCAGGGAGTAGATTATGTTTACGTTTTATGTTGTATTTCTTTTCATGTATTTCCCTTGTACTGAATTAAGTCCCACACTTATAAGTGGGCAAGTTATATATATATAAGATTATATTCAGTGATGTTCATGATGTGCCTTACGTTATGATGATTGTGAGACGATTGTTTTACTTTGCATGGTTTACCGCTTATCGCATCACGCGGCTCTCACTTTTATTTCAAAAAAAATTACCCGTATTTTCCGCTAAGTAATTCAAAGTTAAATGAGAACTATGAAGTAACAGACTAATGATTAACCTAAATATGTTCTAGAGTATTGGGTTAAAAATTAGGATGTTACAGGGCATATTATATATCTATGTATGCAGTTGTTTTATTATGCTATGACATGCTTTATGATCGGATGTACATGGCGTGTTTATTTGGATTCATGATTTATTGCCTTTATGCTTCATAGTTCGTTTCATTGCTCGTCATGATGCACAGCTCTCACTTTGCTTTCTTAATTCAAAAAAAAATTTACCTGTATTTTATACTAAGTATTTTAAAATAAAGAGGAAATGATGATGTAACAGACTAATGATTAACCTAAATATGTTCTAGAGTATTGGGTTAAAAATTAGAATGTTACATATTATGAGTCGGTAGACGTATCGGCTAGGAATAGAACTGTATGTGATTTGGAAATAGGGAAAAATGACGTTTGATGATCACGTATAAGAATGAGCTCAGTCTTGATAAGCAGTCTTTCTCCCTTATATGGTGTGATCCACTATAAATACCATTTGGTATAAACTATCCATTGTGGAGTTGTCCACGGCAGATACCTGTTAGGTATAAACTAAGTCTTTCCTATGTCAATGAAGAGAGAAAGTTGCACTGAATTTAGTTTTACAGCATGATATAAGCTAAGTCTTTCCTATGTCAATGAAAAGAGAAAAATGCACTCAATTATGTTCTATAGCCACAAGAGAAAACTTGAGAATTCCCTTTGATATATCTAGAACAAGTAAAGATAATTTCATTACAAATTTCGGCATATTGATTTGAATTGTCTGCCTAGGATGATTTACTAAGTGTTTGAACATTGGGCAATATCTGCATTAAGTGACTAATTATTAAAAGTTACCCATTTTGGAAGTATGAATTGGAACTTTAAAAATGGACTATTGTTATAAGATGCATGATCACCTTTTTCTAATAAACCAAAGTGGCTGAGGCGATGACAATGGCATTATGAGTGAGCTTTGGGGAGTTGCCCTACTGAGTATTGTATAATTCTCACCCCTATGTGTTTTGTGTTCCCATGTCATCTCCAGGTTGATCCAGAGAATAATGTGGCTGCTACGTGAAAGAACTTGGAATTACAATTGTTTAGTAGTTGATATTGTTATTATGTTGTATATAGTTGTAGGCATATGTGTATGTAAATGTAATAGGGATTGTATATTTATCAAAACTTCATTATGTAATTGACTTGTATTTTTGTTATATATTTTAATCGAATTACGCTAGTTATTACACGAATTCATCGAATTTGATATAGTTATTTAAGAAAGGTCCGCTAATTTATAAGTAACAACTCTCAAGTTCGATGTCATGACTTAAGGATGACGTTGTACTTGGGAGGATGTTACAATGCCCTACTAAGATTCTCTTATAAGTTTCTCACTCCGTCCCTTTCCTTCCATATTCATCTTTAGAACAAGTTGATGGCGATGTCTGTAACGCCTCGATTTTCCTTGTGTACAAATAACCAAAATGTCCCTAAGGTCATTTCTGCCCGAGAATCGAGGATAGTCACTCCCGGCTAACCCCAAGAGGTTAGTTTGATGATTGAAGGGGATTAATTGTGTTGTGCATGATCTTAGAGGTGAAAATCTCAGTTTTTGGTTTTTCTGAGCAAAATTACCAAAATACCCCTGTGGCTAATCAATGCAAAATTAATTACTAATTGGGCCTGGACTTCATTTGGAAGTTTGGAATGTTGTTTTCAAGAAATGTATGATGTCGGTATAAATTCGGGTGGCCCCAGGGAGTTTTCTGTAAAATTACCATTTTGCCCCTAATTAAGGGCATAATGAGCTTAATTGTATGATTAAAAAACCTAAGCAATATTAAGCTCTAATTAAAGATTAATTAATTTTAATTATTAATCTTGAGTCAAAATAATTAATTGAGATTGATTAGAGCTTAAGATTGCTTAGAGAAAGCTAAATCCCTTTCTAAAATCAAAGTGGTCTTAAGACATCAAAAAGTCAAAAAAGTGAATGGTGTCCATTCCCAAATTTAAGGAAATGTGTTGGCTTTTGAAATTCAAATTAATTGAGTTTAATTCAAACTAAATGAACTTGACTCCTCTAAATATTTATGACCACTCTTTAATCATAATCTTGAAATTTCTAAATACATAATTTTCAACCTAAACACCTAATTACCCATTTCTAACCATTTTCCTAATTAAATCTACCTCTAATATACATCCTAACCTACGTCAAGATGAAACTTGCCCCTCAAGTTCTTTTAGAAGGCCGCAGCTCACCTCCCCATCTTCATCCTCTCATGTTCCAATTTTTCTATAAATACACATGCAAGGAAACTCCTATCACACTATTTATTCATTTCTTGCAATCTTGGTTTAAGAACCCTCAAAGTTTCTCTCTCGTTTCTCAAAGAGTTATTCTTCTTCTTCTTCATTTCTTTCAAGAACCACCACTCGCTACCACCGCTCAACCTCAAATCACCACACAACCACCATAGAGCTTCCCTAAAACACATAACATTTCCATCTCCAAGATCAAAAACTCAAGGAAAATCTTCCTTCCTTTTCTTCTCTTCTTGGTTGAAACTTGAAGTGCTCGAAAAGAGGATTTGTTCTTCTTATTCTTCCTTAAAAGACCAAACTCTCTCTTTTCTTTGGTAGGGATTTTTGTTTTGTTGTTCTTTCTCTTGTTTCTTGTTTCATTTTTTTTTGGGCCTTGTTGTTGTTGGTTTGATAAACAAGTTCTTCCTCTTTTATCATGTTTTCATTTTCGGTTTAATCTTCTTTTTTCATTCTACTTTTGGTTTTAATTGCCAATAAAATGTTGGAGCTATGGCTTGATGATGATGGATCTTAGCTATGGTTTTAAAACCATCATAGGATAGACCATTGAGAGCCCAAAGTTTCGGGTTCCATTTTGTTTTCAAAAGGTTGAGCTAAAATGGAGTAATATGTTTATGTCATCACTTAATTAACTTAAGTTCAAGGCTTACCCCTTTCAACCTTAAAGTTGATCGGTGATTTAGAATGGTTACTCTAAATAGGAGCCTTGAGCACTAAAAGAAAGAAATGGAAATACATTCATATTTATTTTCCAAGTTATCACCTAAATCTTAAAGATTAAAATAAAGCTTGCATTAGCATGTTTATGTTTATGTCATCACCTAACTAATTAAAGTTCAAGACTTACCCCTTTCAACCTTAAAGTTGATCGGTGTTTTAGAGTAAATACTCTAAATAGGGGTCTTGGGCATTAAAACTAGATAAATGGAAATACATTCATATTTATTTTCCAAGTTGTCAACCAAGTCCTAAAGGTTATATTTCCATCTTCTGAAAGGAATAAAGTTTGGTTCTAAGAATGTTCTTTAACTAGGACCACCGGGACTTAAACAGACATCATCAGACACATAAAATCATCATATTAGACTTTCTAGGAAAGTTCTGGACTCAAATGGCACTAATTCCCGCGTAAAACACTATAGGAGTATTTTGGTCATTTTGAGCCGAAAACTCGAAAAATGAAATTTTCATCTCCGAGATCATTCCTAGCTCATCCAATCCCTTTCAACATTAGAGTTGACCCTTCGAGGACTGCCGGGCTGGCTATCCTCGATTTCAGGGTGAAAATGACCTCGGGGCATTTTGATCATTTTTACTCAAACAGAAAAATCGGGGTGTTACAATCATGTTTGCATATTTGGCTACCAATTACAAGATTTGTTGTGGCATGTTATGATTACACTTGGAATGTTTAATGCGCATGTGTTGAACTTATATGAAAATGTGTGACATTACATGATAAATTTGTGCTCTTGCATCTCAACATAACATGCTAAGCTTAAGGTGACATAAAACACTTGGAGATGATCCTTATGTAACGAGCCAGGCTCGACGTAGAGGTGATCCAGAGGGTGACCTTTTGTGATGGGCTGGGCCCTGCAAAAAGTTCCTATGCCCCTTATCTCGCACTCTGGGAGTCAGGAATGTGCTTATCGAGAAGATAAGTGTTAGCTAGCGATGACTAGTGGGGTATGAGCTCATAACCTAGAACTCTCAAGATGAGAGAATAATAGGGTGGCCCCCCCAAGAGAAAAAGATAAGAGCCTTAAGTCACCTAAAAGAAATATTGAGGAAAAGATCATGCTAGAAGAAATTGCATTCCTTATTATATGTTATTTAAATTATGGCATTAGTTATGTGGTCATGGTATGTCATGTTACATTCTTGCATTAAGACGCATTCTAGAATGGACGAGCCTCGGATAACAATACTTGGAAAGTAATAATTGAACCTTATGCATGCCTACTATTTCATAAGGAAACTCAAGGTTCCTGAGAATGTAGATGATGACACTTGTTAGGAGGTGAACTCCCTACTGAGTTTTTATAAGATTCTCATCCCCTCTTTCTTTCTTCCATCACGTCTTTAGAGGACAATGATTTCATTCGTGAGCAGTAGTAAAAGATGACTGTGGATCTCATTGTAACATCCTAATTTTTAACCCAATACTCTATAACATATTTAGGTTAATCATTAGTCTATTATGTCATAGTTTCCTTTTTACTTTAAAATACTTAGCGGAAAATACCGGTAAATTTTTTTTTTGAATTATAAAAGCAAAGTGAGAGTCGCGCGACATGATAAGCAATGAAGCACATAAGGAAATAAAGCAAGCATCTCATAATCATCATAACATAAAGCAAGTAAAGGCACATCACGATAAAACTGAACTACATATTTATATAATATGATATGTCCACTCATGGAGAGTAGGACTTAGTTTAGTACAACATGAGCAAATACATCTAAAAAGAAAATACAAAGGAAAGTGCGACGGAAAGCATAAAAGCAAACTCCCCTACCCAAGTGCAATTACAGGGATAACCTCTAAACAAAAGAAGGTTTATCCTCATCTAAGTGGTGTGTGCACTACCCGGCTACTCCATCGGTCGTCTGCTACCTCTTACTGACGTCCATCTCGCGAGCGAGGCACATAATCGGCAAACTGGGCGAGCTCCTCCGACGTGTAAAGGTGAGGCGGGGATCGGGAGTAACCCCTACAACGTTGTAACGCCCCGATTTTTCTGTTTAAGAGAAAATGACCAAAATGCCCCTGAGGTCATTTTCTGCCCGGAATTCGAGGATAGCCGACCCGGCAGTCCTCGAAGGGTCAACTCAATGTTTCAAGGGGATTGGATGGTCTTTGTGTGCTTTCGAAACAAAAATCGTGTTTTCTGCAGTTTCGGGTCAAAATGACCAAAATACCCCTATAGCATACTACGTGGGTAGAAATGCCATTCGAACCCGAAACTTTCCCTAAAGGTTTAAAATAACGTTTTCAACTATTTTAAAGTGTCTGTTTAAGTTCCGATGGTCTCGGGCAGTTTTTGTACAAAATTATGATTTTGCCCCCGGGATAGTGCTGTTTGAGTTTAATGATATAATTAAGCAAACCTAAGCAATATTAGGCTCTAATTAAAGGTTAATTAATTTCCATAATTAATCTAGAGCCAAAATCATTATTTAAAATTAATTGGAACCTAGAATTGTTTAAAGAAATTTAAAAACCCTTTTCTAAATTCTTTTCTTTCTTTAAAGAAAAAGTATCCATGAATAGTATTTTCACTATTTATGCCCCCATTTCCAAGAAAAGTTGTCACACTCACATCACTAGTCATAAAAGTTTTTGACTCCACTAAACCTACATGATCACTTCTAACCTATGGGATTATAGCCTTAATTAGCTAACTAGTTTACTTAAAGTACCTACATAACAACCCTTAATCCTAAGTCTAATCCATAACACACCTAAACACACCTTTAAACCATGATTAGAGGAGATGATTTTGCCCCCATGGTTGCCCAAAAAATGGCTCCACTTTTCCCTCCACTTTGCATCACATGTTGTTTGAATGTGTGGCACACAATTGGCCATGTCTCCAAGACAACTTCTCATTCATTCTCCTCCACATACTTCCCTTATTCTAGAAGACAACTACATGGCCTCTTCCTCTCCACTCATTCATGACTCAAGGCTCTATATATAGCTTGCCTTGGTGAACATTTTACTACTTTAGTTCATTTGTAAAGTTTAGATCTCTCCAAAGCTTTTCTTTTTCTCTCAAAAACTCTTGTGTTCTTCAAGTTCTTGAAGCTCTTCATCTTCTTCCATCTTCAAGATCATCACACCAAGTAGGGATTTTCTTTCATGTATTCTTTCTTTAAAAGTTCTTATTCTAAGTTTGATGTTCATAGTTTCTCTTGATTCTTTTTAGAACTTCTTTTCTTTTCTTTGTTCTTTCTCATTTCGGCCATGAGCCTTGGAGTTCAAAGAAATGAGAGCTTGATGATGAGAGTTTCATGATGATGTTCATCACTTGAAACAAACTCTAGAGCTTGATCTTTGTTCTTGAGTAAAAATGTTTCTAGTTCTTCCTTTCTTGAACTTTTGAGAACTCTAACTTTGATGATGTTTCAAAAATGGTTCTAAGGACTCAATGATGAGGACTCATGATGTTGGTGTTAATATATCATCAAGATCATGGACTCTAGAGTTATAAAATGTTCCTTTTTCCTTCTTGAAGTTTCGGCCTTTTTCCTTGTTTTTCCAAGTTTTATGTTTTGGTTTTCTAAAAATATTATGTTGAGTTCTAAGAACTCTTAGCTTTACCTTACCTTGGTTGGATGAGTTTGGGTTAAGCATTGAGTTCCTCTAAAGTCTTGTTAAGAGCTCTAGAAAGATAAAATGAACTTGCATAATTTATTTTATGCTTGCACTCATATTTACATTCTTGCTATGCATCTTTACTTTTCAAGTCATCACCTAAGAACATAAAGATTAAAATGGAACTTGCATCATCACTTAATTTAATTCTCAAAGCCTTTCTATTTCGGCCTTAAAGTCGATTGTTGCTGGGCCTAGAGCACTAAAATAAAGAATTGAACTTGCATTATCACTTAATTAATTTCTCGAATGCCTTTCTATTTCGGCCTTAAAGTCGATTGTTGCTGGGCCAAGAGCACTAAAATAAAGAATTGAACCTTGCATGTTTACCTTCAAGCTTGCACGTTTAAGTTTATGTCTTGCATATTTATTTTCAAGCTTGCACGTTTAAGTTTATGCCTTGCATATTTACCTTTCAAGTCTTGCATATTTATGTTAAGTCATCACTTTATTTTGTAAGCAAGATTAAAAATGAAAAGCATAGCACGTTTACTTTATGTCATAACTTAAGGACCTAGAGCTCAAAGACTTGCCCATTTTATCTCAAGTTAAAGTCTACTATGGAAGCATTCTTTGAATGCATAATCTCGACCATGTAGTGATGATGAGATTGGAGTGAGTTTCATCTAGTTACAAGGGCCAACAACCTAGGTTCTAGGATTTTCTTTAAGCTTGATGAGTTTTATAAAGTCATGACCAACAAAATTCATGATGTTAATCCTCTTCTAAAGGATAATTTAATTGGTTGCTGACCTAAGGTTATTTTTAGCCTCTTGATGAAGTAAAATGGTTTGCAAAGAGTTTTAGAAGTCCTAAAATGATTCCAAGAGAAACTAGCAATTTAGATGCTTTAGAAACATCAATTTATACATCTTTTTGGGGCTTGATATTTCGGTTCTTTCATGATGAGATTGCTACTGAATGATGATGTTTTGATGTGTTAGAATGTGTGAAAATTACTTATGATGAGGTAGGAACCTTTCTATGTATGTTAGGAAAGAAACTAGCTTTATAGAAAAACCGTAAAGTTGTGTTTCAACCTAGTTTTGACCCATTCA
This sequence comes from Dalbergia cochinchinensis, assembly GCA_031216125.1. Lineage (NCBI taxonomy): Eukaryota > Viridiplantae > Streptophyta > Magnoliopsida > Fabales > Fabaceae > Dalbergia > Dalbergia cochinchinensis. The sequence goes on from CM062371.1 coordinate 32,986,337, forward strand.
TTCATACCTAATACCAAAACTGTTTTAGTATGATAACAATCAGTTTAGGATTGATTATTCATGAAAAATTTGGTTACATTTGGAATAGGATTGAATTTTTAGCACCCATAGAGAAACTAGTAACTAGAAATACCGTAAAGTTAGAATTTAACATAGTTTCAACCCATTTCTTTATGGATTCTGCCCAAACTGTTTTAATGGGAACATAATCAGATTAGGATTGTTTAGGCATGAAAAACTTGGTGACATTTGGATTAGAATTGAATTTTTAGCGCCTACAGAGAAACTAGTAACTAGAAAACCGTAAAAAACGTAATTCTAGAACTCTTAGAACATTGAATTTTCTGATTCTGTACAGCACCCTTATAATGGAGTAAATATGATTTATAATTAGTTCAATGGCTTAGGAATACCTCACAATTGGTTTAGATTTAATTTATAGCGCCTTAGGCGAAGACGGAACCAAAAAAAGGGTCTAAGACGTAGCTTCTAGAACCCCGTAATCCCAAGATGTAATTTTGCCCTTAAGAAAGATGCTGTCCAGATTCATCATTGAACATAAACATTAGTAAAAATCATTAGTTGTGAACCTATAGGTGCATAAAAGGTTAATAGAGAATGTCAGAATAATTATACCTCAAGTTTAAGGCTCGTAAGGGTCAAAGCATAAGACACCATAGGCGTAAGGGCATAATAAACTTTAGTGTTTTACGTGATCGCATGTTTTATTATGAGAATATCTTGGGCATATGATTTCTTATGAGGATATGCAATGTTGATTTATTGATGCTCACGTTATGATGCGTGCGATGTTTGACAATGCCTATGATGCATATGATGATGATGCTTATGACACACATGATTATAAATGATTGTGTAAAGATATGAATGTGGCATAAAGAAAGTTTGGAAGAAATTCGGTGTCTTCTTTGTTAGGTGCCGAATTTCGATAAACTTGAGAACCTTGAAAGTTTTGAAAGTACATGAGTTTTTAATGTGACATAGTATGCGTGAAAACGCGTTACGGGGACGGCGATACGTAACGCCCGAAACAAATCCTTGAGGGACGGCGTCGTAACGCCCAAGAGGACAATATTCACCGTGTACTTGATGCGGTGGGACGCGCTTTGTTATGATTATGATTATTATTATGATTACGCTTATCGGGATTGATAAGTAAGAACTAGTGACGACTAGTTAGGTATGAGCTCATAACCTAGAGATGTGACACGTTCTTGGTGACACCGTTCGGCCGAGCACCCCAGATCGATTGTCTTTAGGGTGATCCCTATGTTACTGAAAGACAATGCTTGGAATGTCACACAAGTTATAGAAAGATGTTTTACATGAGAAGTATATGCCACTTTATGCCACTTACGTGATATTGATTCTTCTATGATGATTAAATGATTTATGCTTGATGCATCTTCATGCATTCATGCTTTATTATGTCTGCATCCGTAACATCAAGACTCATTCTAAAATAGGCGGACCTTGGCTAATTACGTTTAGTAACTTAAAAATGAATTTGATGCATGCTCACTCATTTTATACAATAAACCCAAGGTTCCCGAGGGCGTAGATGATGACACCTAGATAGGAGGTTACCCTACCGAGATTCTTTAGCAAGATTCTCACTCCTCTATCTCTTCTTTCCGGCACGTCTTGAGATGACGACGCTCGTGGATTTTGTGGATTCCCCGACGTGGGAAGTGCACCATGATTCGGAGCATGGGCTATACCTTTTTGAGGGCCGATGCATTGTTCGTGATTTCGCGTTTGATACGCGACCGACATCACCATACTGGCTGACGAGGATCAAGTTTTGAGCGTGCCCAATTCGGATGTGCCTCGCCCTTGGATTGGATACGCCCTATCCTTTACGGGATCCTAGCGATTGAGGCTCATGGGTAGAAATAGTGCACACACCACATATGAGAGGATAAACCTTCTCTTGTATAGAGGTTATCCGTTTTAGATGCACTTGGGTAGTGGAGTTTTCCCTTCTCACTTTCTGTAGTAATTTCCTTTCTAATGTACCTTCTTTTCAGTTGTATTTGTTCTATGTTGTACCAAACTAAGTCCCGCTTCTTATAAGTGGGCATATCGTGTTATATATATATATATATGCAGTTCGGTTTTCTTGATGATGTGCCATTATCTGCCTTATGTTGTGATGCTTATGAGATATTTGTTATATTTCTTTATGTGCTTCATCATTCACCGGGTTACGCGGCTCTCACTTTGCTTTTATTATTCAAAAAAAAATTTACCCATATTTTCGCTAAGTAATTTTAAAGTAAAAAGGAGACTATGAAGTAATAGACTAATGATTAACCTAAATATGTTCTAGAGTATTGGGTTAAAAATTAGGATGTTACAAACGTGGCCGCATCTCCAGTCATCGTGCTAGCCGAGGTTGAGTCACGGTGTCCTCACTGCCCTCTCCCATTAGTGGTGGAGTAGGGGCAGAGCTCTCGCTGTGCAAATGGGTAAGCGGGTCCTCCGATGGGTCGGTCTCCGAGAAGTATATCCGGGGCACGTAGTCGAGATGGTCACGCATGGCTGAAGCGGCGGTGTGCATGTGGAGCACTCTCTCGTTGTGCGTACATGGGCGCTCAAAAACCAACTCGTCATCACCGTAGAATGCTGTCAGGGAGAAGCGATGGGTATGAACGGTGTACGCGAAGGGTCGTCCAATGAACATGAAGACACGAACCGTGCACTGACCCTCAAAATGGTATGATCCGTGCTCCGGATCATAATGCACCTCCCGCGTCGGGGTGTCCACAAAAACTACGAACATTGCCATCTGAAGACGTGACAGGAAGAAAAGATAGAGGGAGTGAGAATCTTGCTAAAGAATCTCAGTAGGGCATCCTACTACCTAGGTGTCATCATCTACGTCCTCAGGAACCTTGGCTTTAGTGTACAAAGTAAGTGAGCATGCATTAAATTCATTTTTAAGCTTTTAAAAATGGTTAGCCAAGGTCCGTTCATTTTAGTATGATTCTTAATGTCATGGATGCAACATAGTAAAGGATGTATGCATGGCTTTACTTAATGCAAGAATAATAATCATAACATTAAGAACATCATAATAGTGGCATAAAGTGGCAATTGAAATCTCATATAGGAAAACTTTGTGACATAATCATCATACTTTACTTCCTCATGAGCCACCCTAAAAGACATTCATTCTGGGGGTGCTCGACTGAACCGGTGTCACCCAGAACGTGTCACATCTCTAGGTTATGAGCTCATACCTAACTAGTCGTCACTAGTTCTTACTTATTAATCCCGATAAGCGTATCATAATCATAATCCCGACTATCTAGTATGGGCTTTGTAACATCCTAATTTTTAACTCAATACTCTAGAACATATTTAGGTTAACCATTAGTCTATTATGTCATAGTTTCCATCTTTCTTTAAAATACTTAGTGAAAAATATTGGTAAATTTTTTTTTGAATTATAAAAGCAAAGTGAGAGCCGTATGACTTGACGAACAATGAAGCATGAAATGAAATAGAGCAAGCATCTCATAACATCATAACACAAAGCAAGTAATGGCACATCACAATAAAACTGAACTGCATATTTATATAATATGATATGCCCACTTATGGAGAGTGGGACTTAGTTTGGTACAACCGAAATACAAATACATGGAAAATGAAAGTACAAAAGAAGGCATAAAAAGGAACTCTCCTAACTCTAGTGCGCCTACAAATAGATAGCCTTAAGACAAAAGGAGGCTGTCCTGGTCTAGTCATAGCTCGGGCACCAGAACGCGACGGTCGTCGTCTCCTACTGCGGGCCTCCCTAGAAAGGAGGGATGTATCCGATCCACTGGGCTATCTCGGCCGGGGTGGCTATGCGTTACATCGGTCAGGCATGAGCTCCACGGCGAGGAATCATCCTCACCCATCCTCCACGTACCGGCTGAGCGACAGAAGCCTCGCTACCCTCCCTAAAGTCCATCGGCACAGTGGGGGAGGATTCCTCGGAAGGTACCTGAGTAGCAGAGTCCTCCGAAAGGTCCGTCTCGGAGAATGATGAGGCCAAGCGAGGCACATACTGTGGGTAGTCCCGGATGGCAGAAGTTGTCGGTGGGGTACAGTGGATCCGCTCCTCTCGAGGGCGTGCACGCTCGAACACGAAGTCATCGCCGAAAGGTGAGGCAAGAGAGAATCGATGATTATGTACAGGGTGACTGAAGGGCCATCCAACGAACATGAATACATGAATGACACAGCGACCCACAAAATGGTATGACTCGCGGTCCGGGTCATGATGCACCTCCCATGTCGGGGTGTCCACAAAAATCACGAACGTTGCCATCTAAAGACGTGACGGAAAGAAAGAGATAGAGGGAGTGAGAATCTTGCTAAAGAATCTCAGTAGGGCCTCCTACTACCTAGGTGTCATCATCTACGTCCTCAGGAACCTTGTGTTTAGTGTACAAAATAAGTGAGCATGCATTAAGTCCATTTTTAAGCTTTTGAAACATAGTTAGCCAAGGTCTATTCATTTTAGTATGATTCTTAATGTCATGGATGCAACATATTAAAGTATATATGCATGGCTCTACTTAATGCAAGAATAGTAATCATAACATTAAGAACATCATAATAGTGGCATAAAGTGGCAATTGAAATCTCATATGGAAAAACTTTGTGACATAATCATCATACTTTATTTCCTCATAGGCCACCCTAAAAGACATTCATTCTGAGGGTGCTCGGCCAAACCGGTGTCACCCAAAACGTGTCGCATCTCTAGGTTATGAGCTCATACCTAACTACTTGTCACTAATTCTTACTTACCAATCCCGATAAGCGTATCATAATCATAATCCTGACTTATCCAGTATGGGCTAGGGGGCATTTCTTGAGGGTGCTCGGCCAAACCGATGTCACCTAAGAATACATCTTGGTACCGATGTCACATGAGTTCTCTAGAGGTGCTCGGCCGAACCGGTGTCATCCGAGAACTCATCTTAGTACCTCATAAAGAAAATCTCATAGGTTTTTCAAAAACTTTCTAAGTCCCCAAATTTGCCAGAAATTCAGCAGCATAACAGCAGCATGCCAAATTTCTTCCAAATTTATTCTATGCCACATAAACAAATAAAACATGCATCCTCAATCATAATTCCATACGTTTACATAATCATTCTCACATAAAACATACATTCACATGTAACATTGAAACTCATTATGCTCTTGATCCTACGGTGTCTTATGCTTCAACCCTTACGGGCCTTAAACTTGAGATGTAATTATTCTATTATTCTCTATCAACCTCTTATGCACATAAGGATTCTCTTCTAACAAATCTTACTATCATTTTTACTCTTTAATAAATCTGGGCAGAGTTATACCTCTATGATTACGAGGTTCTACAACTTACGTTTTAGACCCTTTCTCGGTTCCGTCTTCGCCTAAAGCTTTATAAATTAAATCTAAACCAATTATGTGGCATTCCTATGCCTAAGAACTAATTATAAACCATGTTTCCATAGTATGAGGTTGCTGGATAGAATCCAGAAATTAAATGTTCTAAGAGTTCTAGGATTGCATTTTTACGGTTTTTTAGTTACTAGTTTCTCTATAGGTGTTAAAATTCAATCCTACTTCAAATGTAACCAAATTTTTCATGATTATTCAATCCTAAACTAATTATTATCATACTAAAATAGTTTTGGCATTGATTAAGATTAAAGGGGTTAAACGCGCGTTAAATTCCAACTTTACAATTTTCCTATGAAGCTAGTTTCTCCCCTAATATGCATAGAAGTATTCCTACCTCATCATATATCATTTTCACACATTCTAAGACATCAAAACATCATCATACAGCATCAAACATATCATGGCAGATCCGAATTGTTCAATGTTCAAGAGACACATAATTTGACATTTCTAAAACATCTAAGTTGCTGGTTTCCCTTGGAATCATTTTAGGACTTCTAAAACTCTTTCCAAACCATTTTATTTTATCACGAGGCTAAAAACAATCTTAGGTCAGTAACCAATTTAATTCTTCTTTTGGAAGAGGAATAAAATCATAAATCTTGTTGGTCATAACTTTATAAAACTCATCAACCTTAAAGGAAATCCTAGAACATAGGTTGTTGGCCATCGTAACTAGATGGAACTCATTCCAAGCCCATCATTATTACTTGGCCGAAATTATACATTCAAAGAATGCTTCCATATTGAACTTTAACTTGAGATAAAATGGGCAAGTCCTTGAGCTCTAAGGTCTTTAGTGATGACATAATATATGTAACGTCCCGATTTTCTGTCTGAGTGGAAAATGACCGGAATGCCCCTGAGGTCATTTTCGGCCCGGAATTCGAGGATGACCGACTCGGCAGTACTCAAAGGGCCAACTCAATGTTTGAAGGGGATTGAATGCCCTGTAAATGTTTCCGGAAGCGAAAATCTCGTTTTCCGCAGTTTTGGGTCAAAATGACCAAAATACCCCTATATCGTTTTTACGCGGGTAGATGTGCCATTTGAGCCCGAAACTTTCCCCAGAGGTTTAAAAACATGTTTTCATGTATCTAGAGGTCCCTGTTCAAGTCCCGGTGGTCCCGGGCAGTTTTTGTGCAAAATTACGATTTTGCCCCTAGAATAGTATTTTTACGCCTAATGACGTAACTAAGCTAACCTAAGCAATATTAGGCTCTAATCGAAGATTAATTAATTTTCCTAATTAATCTAGAGTCAAAATAATTTATTAAAGTTAATTAGAACCTAAAGTTGTTTAGATTAAACTTAAATCCCTTTTTAGAACTCAAGATTCCTAGTCTTGGAATCTTGAATAGTGTTTTCTCTCTCCAATTCCTTAAATCAAGGAATTGTGTCTAGAATTGTTTATACACTAAAATAAATTTATAACTCACTAATGATACAAGAACACTCTTTAATTATGTCTTGACAACCTTGATTACCCATTTTCTCACCTAAACACTTTCTTACAAAGTCCTAATCTTAATCCTAATCAAAGATACACCTAAACACAACTCTAAACCACAATTAAAATGCAAAGAACCCTCCTCCCATGGCTAATGCATTTCGGCCCTCTCTCTCTCACTTACCACACATGTTGAATTGTTTCTCACTCAAAGAACCATGCTTGAGGCCATACCTTGAACCATCCCTCACCATACTTTGAACCATACCTCACCATGCCTCAAGACCACATTATCTCACCTCATGGAACTCATGGGTTCCCTCCAATCTGATGGCCGAACACCCTCCCTCTCCATGCACCTTCCATTTGCTTCATTTCTCTATAAATAGAATGCCTTGAGGAGCTTGCACCACTTTTAGATCATTTGCAAAGTTTAGTTCTCTCCAAAGCTTTTCTTTTTCCCTCAAAGTTCTAGTGTTCTTCAAGCTCTTCAAGTTCTTCATCTTCTTCATCTTCTTCATCTTCTTCTTCCATCTTCAAGATCATCACACCAAGTAGGGATTTCTTTTCATGAATGTTCTTCTTTAAAGCTTGATGTTTATGGTTTCTCTTGTTTTCTTTTTAGAACTTCTTCTCTATTCCTTTTTCTTTCTTGTTTCGGCCATGAGTCCTTGAGAATAGAGAAATGAGAGCTTGATGATGAGAGTTTCATGATGATGTTCATCACTTGAAACAAACCATAGAGCTTGATCTTTGTTTTTGAGCAAAAATGTTTCTAGTGTAACATCCTAATTTTTAACCCAATACTCTAGAACATATTTAGGTTAATCATTAGTCTGTTACTTCATAGTTCTCATTTAACTTTGAATTACTTAGCGAAAAATACGGGTAATTTTTTTTTTGAAAAACAAAGTGAGAGCCGCGTGATGTGATAAGCGATAAACCATGTATAGTAAACAAATGTCTCACAACATCATAACATAAGGCACACCATGAATAACACTGAATATCATCTCATATGTATATAATTTGCCCACTTATAAGTGTGGGACTTAGTTTAGTACAAGGAAAATACAGGAAAGGAAATACAACATAAACGTAAACATGATCTACTCCCCTACCCGAGTGCATCTAATGGGAAACCTCTAAACAAAAGAAGGTTTATCCCCATCTAAGTGGTGTGTGCTCTAACTCGGGCCATCCACGGCCTCCTACTGGCGACTATCTCGTGATCGAGGCAGATATCCGGGAAACTGGGCGAGCTCCTCGGGCGTGAAGAGGCGGAGCGGGGATCGAGTGTGAGCCCCGGGGTATGGCCGCATCTCCGGTCGTCGTGCACGCCTCGGCTGAGTCACGGTGGGCTCGCTATCCTCTCCAAAATCCATAGGTATGGAGGGGGAAGATCCCTCGGAGGGTGCCTGGGTTGCCGAATCCTCGGAAGAATCCGTCTCCAAAAAAGACGACGGGCAACGGGGCACATACTGGGGGTAGTCTCGAGCGGCGGACGTGGATGATGGGGTACGACGAAGCCTCTCCTCTAGGGGACGTGCGCACTCGAACACCAGGTCATCGCCAAAAGGTGAAACGGGGGAGAAACGATGGGAATGTACAGGGGGAGTGAAGGGTCGACCCATGAACATGAATACTCTGACTGTGCATCGACCCACAAAATGGAATGACCCGTGGTCCGGGTCATGGTGCACCTCCCATGTCGGCGTGTCCACGAACACTACGAACGTCGCCATCTGAAGACGTGACGGAAAGAAAGAGGTAGAGGGAGTGAGAATCTTGCTAAAGAATCTCAGTAGGGCCTCCTACTACCTAGGTGTCATCATCTACGTCCTCAGGAACCTTGGGTTTATTTATACAAAATGACTGAGCATGTATTAAGTTCATTTTAAACTTTAAAATATATTTTAGCCAAGGTCCATTCATTTTAGGATGATCTTAATGTCATGGATGCAACATAATAGAAAATGTATGCATGGCACTACCTAATGCACATACATAAAACATAACATCAAGCATCATCATTCTTGGTGGCATAAAGTGGCAATAGTAACATTCATATGGGACAAAACTTAGTGACATAATCATAATCATGAAACTTCTCTTCCTCATGGGCCACCCTAAAGACAATCGAATCGGGGTGCTCGTGAACCGGTGTCACCCAGAACGTGTCACATATCTAGGTTATGAGCTCATACCTTAACTAGTCATCACTAGTTCTTACTTACCACTTAACGATAAGCGTATCATAAATCATAAATCCCGACTATCTGAGTACGGGTTAGGGGGCAAAACTCTTAGGGGTGCTCGGCCGAACCGGTGTCACCTAAGAGTGTAAAATGGTACCGATGTCACATGAGTTCTATGGAGGTGCTCGGCCGAACCGGTGTCATCCTAGAACCCATCTTAGTACCTTAATTTTCAAAATCTCTTTAAGTCCCCAAATTTGTCGGGAATTCGGCGGCACAACTGTCATTACACCGAATTTCCTTCCAAATTTGCTTTATGCCACATTAACATATAACCTCATGAATTCCTCATATGAATAATCATCATCATCATTTGCATACTACATGCATCATCATAAAACATTCAAACGCTTACCCTTACGGTAGCTTATGCTTTGACCCTTACGGGTCTTAATCTTGAGATATAATTCTCTAACATCCGTCGCTCATATTTTTATGCACCTAAGGGCTCATAATTAATCATCATTCCTAATCCTCATGTTCATACTTAAATCTGAAAAGCATAGGGTAGAATTTCTAACTTGTATTTACGAGGTTCTAGAACTTACGTTTTAGACCCTTTCTCGGTTCCGTTTTCGCCGGAGGCGCTATATATTAAATCTAAATCAATTATGAGGCATTCCTATGCTTAAGGATTAATTATTAATCATGTTTATCATGTTGTAAGGGTGCTGGACAGAATCTAGAGAATTAAATGTTCTAAGAGTTCTACATTTGCATTTTTACGGTTTTCTAGTTACTAGTTTCCCCGTAGGTGCTAGAATTCAATTCTAATCCAAATGTTACCAAGTTTTTCATGTCTAAACAATCTAAATCTGATTATGTTCCCATTAAAACAGTTTGGATAAGTTCCAAAAACAAATGGGTCAAAACTATGTTAAATTCTAGCTTTACGGTATTTCTAGTTAGCTAGTTTCTTACCTATCATACATAGGATCGCTTCTACATCATCATATACTATTTCCACGCATTCCAACACATCAAGACATCACCATACAACATCACACTCATCGTATCAGAACCGAAAACATTTAACTTAAATGAGAGAGTTAAATTGACGTTTTTAGGTTCGTAAGTTAACTAGTTTCTCTCGGAATCGATCTAGAACTTCTAAAACTCTTTGCAAAACACTTTAATTCATCAAAAGGCTAAGAGAAGCCTTAGGTCACTGACCAAAACATATTCCATCCCCTAAAGATAATAAAATCACCTCTTGTGATGACACAACCTTATAAAGATTTGCAAAGCTTTGAGGAAAACTTAAACATAGACTATTGGTCCTAGTAGCTAGATGAAAACTCATTGCGAGTCCATCATCACTACTTTGGCCGAAAATATGCATTCAAAGAATGGTTTCACATTAAACTTTAACTTGGAATGAAATGGGCAAGTCTTTGAGCTCTAGGTTCTTAAGTTTCGACATAAACTAAACGTGCTCATGCTTTTCATTTTTAATCTTGCTTACAAAGTAAAGTGATGACTTAAATTTAAATATGCAAGGCATAAACTTAAACGTGCAAGCTTGAAAGTAAATATGCGAGGCATAAACTTAAACGTGCAAACTTGAAGGTAAATATACATGGTTCAATTCTTTATTTTAGTGCTCTTGGCCCAACAACAATCGACTTTAAGGCCGAAATAGATAGGCATTCGAGAAATTAATTAGGTGGTAATGCAAGTTCAATTCTTTATTTTAGTGCTCTAGGCCCAACAACAATCGACTTTAAGGCCGAAATAGAAAGGCTTTGAGAATTAAATTGAGTGATGATACAAGTTTCATTTTAATCTTTATGTTCTTAGGTGATGGCTAGAAAGTAAAGGTGCACAGCAAGAATGTAATTATGAATGCAAGCATAAAATAAATTATGCAAGTTCATTTTATCTTTCTAGAGCTCTTAACAAGACTTTAAAGGAATTTAAACCATAACCCAAACTCATCCAAACAAGGTAAAGTCAAGCTTAGAGTTCTTAAAATTCAACATAACATTTTTAGGAAAACAAACCATGAAGCCTAGAAAATTTAAGGAAATGGCCGAAATCTTCAAGAAGAAAAAGGAACATTTTAGAACTCTAGAGTTCATGATCTTGATGATATATTAACACCAACATCATGAGTCCTCATCATTGAGTTCATAGAGCCATTTTAAAACATCATCAAAGCTAAAGTTCTCAAGAGTTCAAGAAAGGAAAAACTAAAAATATTTTTGCTCAAGAACAAAGATCAAGCTCTAGAGTTTGTTTCAAGTGATGAACATCATCATAAAACTCTCATCATCAAGCTCTCATTTCTTCATTCCCAAAGTCCCATGGCCGAAAATGGAAAGGAAAAAGGAATGGAAGAGAAGTTCTAAAAAGAGACAAGAGAAACTATGAACATCAAGCTTGAAACAAGAACTTTAAAGAAAAGAATACATGAAAGAAAATCCCTACTTGGTGTGATGAACTTGAAGATGGAAGAAGAAGATGAAGATGATGAAGAACTTTGAAGAGCTTGAAGAACTTGAAGAACACTAGAACTTTGAGAGAAAAGAAAAGCTTTGAGTGTTTCCTAAACTTAGCAAATGATCTAAAAGTGGTGCAAGCTCCTCAAGGCATTCTATTTATAGAGAAATGAAACAAATGGAGGGGGTGAGGGCTGAAGGTGTTTTCGGCCATGAGGTGCAGAATTAGAGGCATCCATGAGTTCCATGAGGTGAGATAATGTGTTCTTGAGGCATGGTGAGGTATGGCTTAAGGTATGGTGAGGTATGGTTCAAGGTATGGCCTCAAGCATGGTTCTTTGAGTGAGAAAATAATTAAACATGTGGCCAATGTGGAGTGTGCTGGCCGAAACTTCATCAGCCAAGGGAGGAGAGTTTCTTGCATTTTAATTGTGGTTTAGAGTTGTGTTTAGGTGTATCTTTGATTATGCTTAGGATTAGGAATTTGTAAGAAAGTGTTTAGGCAAGGGAAATGGATAATTAAGGTGGTCTAGACATAATTAAGGAGTGGTCTTGCACCATTAGTGAGTTAAATCCTCAATTTAGAGTCTAAACAACTCTAGACACATTTCCTTGATTTAAGGAATTGGAAAGAGAAAACACTATTCAAGATTCCAAGACTAGGAGTCTTGAGTTCTAAAAAGGGGTTTAATGTTTAATCTAAGCAATTTTAGGTTCTATTTAACTTTAATAAATTATTTTGACTCTAGATTAATTAGGGAAATAAATTAATCTTCATTTAGAGCCTAATATTGCTTAGGTTTGCTTAATTACGTCATTAAGCTCAAAAACACTATTCTAGGGGCAAAATCGTAATTTTGCACTAAAACTGCCCGGGACCACCGGGACTTGAACAGAGACCTCTAGACACATGAAAACATGTTTTTAAACCTCTGGGGAAAGTTCCGGGCCCAAACGGCACCATTACCCGCGTAAAAATGCTATAGGGGTATTTTGGTCATTTTGACCTAAATCATGAGGAAACGAAATTTTCGCTTCCGAAAGCATTCAAGGGCCATTTAATCCCCTTCAAACATTGAGTTGACCCTTCGAGGATGACCGAGTTGGTTACCCTCGAGCTCGGGTCAGGAAATGACCTCAGGGGCATTTTGGTCATTTCCCTCGGACAGAAAAATCGGGGTGTTACATCTAGTTCTTCCTTTCTTGAACTCTTGAGAACTCTATCTTTGGTGATGTTTCAAAATGCTTCTAAGGACTCAATGATAAGGTCTCATGATGTTGGTGTTAATTGTAACATCCTAATTTTTAACCCAATACTCTAGAACATATTTAGGTTAATCATTAGTTTGTTACTTCATAGTTCTTATTTAACTTTGAATTACTTAGCGGAAAATACGGGTAATTTTTTTTTGAAATGAAAGTGAGAGCCGCGTGATTCGATATAACTTGCGACGGACAAAACATACGTCTCATAACGTCATAGCATAAAGCATATAAGGGCACATCATGAGAGACACTGAATAACATCTCATATATAATTATAATTTGTCCACTTATAAGCGTGGGACTTGATTTGGTACATGGAAAATACAAGAAAGGAAATACAACATAAATATAAACATAATCTACTCCCCTACCCGAGTGCATCTAATAGGATAACCTCTAAACAAAAGAAGGTTTATCCCCATCTAAGTGGTGTGTGCTCTAACTCGGGCCATCCACGGCCTCCTACTGGCGACTATCTCGTGATCGAGGCGTAATCCGAAAGCGGGCGAGCTCCTCGGGCGTGAAGAGGCGGAGCGGGGATCGAGTGTGAGCCCCGGGGTATGGCCGCATCTCCGGTCATCGTGCACGCCTCGGCTGAGTCACGGTGGGCTCGCTATCCTCTCCAAAGTCCATAGGTATGGAAGGGGAAGATCCCTCGGAGGGTGCCTGGGTTGCCGAATCCTCGGAAGGATCCATCTCCGAGAAGGACGATGGGCAACGGGGCACATACTCGGGGTAGTCTCGAACGGTGGATGCGGAAGGTGGAGTACGGCGTAGCCTCTCCTCTCGGGGACGTGCGCGCTCGAACACTAGGTCATCGCCAAAAGGTGAGACGGGGGAGAAACGATGGGAATGTACAGGGGGAGTGAAGGGTCGACCCATGAACATGAATACTCTAACTGTGCATCGACCCACAAAATGGAATGACCCGTGGTCCGGGTCATGGTGCACCTCCCATGTCGGCGTGTCCACGACCTAGGTGAAGACGTGACGGAAAGAAAGAGATAGAGGGAGTGAGAATCTTGCTAAAGAATCTCAGTAGGGCCTCCTACTACCTAGGTGCCATCATCCACGTCCTCAGGAACCTTGGGTTTAATTATGCGAAAAGTCTGAACATGCATTTAGTTCATTTTAAACTTCAAAATATACGTTAGCCAAGGTCCATTCATTTTAAGATGATCTTAATGTCATGAATGCAACATAATAGAAAATGTATGCATGGCACTATCTAATGCACATACATAAAACATAACATCGAGCATCATCATCATTGGTGGCATAAAGTGGCAATAGTAACATTCATATGGGACAAAACTTAGTGACATAATCATAATCATGAACTTCTCTTCCTCATGGGCCACCCTAAAAGACAATCGAACTGGGGGTGCTCGGCCGAACGGTGTCACCCAGAACGTGTCATACATCTAGGTTATGAGCTCATACCTTAACTAGTCGTCACTAGTTCTTACTTACCACTTAACGATAAGCGTATCATAAATCCCGACTATCTGAGTACGGGTTAGGGGGCAAAACTCTTAGGGGTGCTCGGCCGAACCGGTGTCACCTAAGAGTGTAAAATGGTACCGATGTCACATGAGTTCTATGGAGGTGCTCGGCCGAACCGGTGTCATCCTAGAACCCATCTTAGTACCTTAATTTTCAAAATCTCTTTAAGTCCCCAAATTTGTCGGAAATTCGGCGGCCAAAACGGTCATTACACCGAATTTCCCTCCAAATTTGCTTTATGCCACATAAACATATAATCTCATAAATCCCTCATATGAATAACATCATCATCATTATAATACTTCATGCATCATCATAAATCATCCAAACGCTTACCCTTACGGTAGCTTATGCTTTGACCCTTACGGGTCTTAATCTTGAGATATAGTTCTCTACATCCGTCGTTCATATTTTAAGCACCTAAGACTCATAATTAAACATCATTCATAATCCTCTCATTTTACTTTTAAAATCTGAATAGCATAGGACAAGTTCTCTAACTTGTATTTACGGGGTTCTAGAACTTACGTTTTAGACCCTTTCTCGGTTCCGTTTTCGCTGAAGGCGCTATGTATTAAATTTAACTCAATTATGAGGCATTCCTATGCTTAAGGACTAATTATTAACCATGTTTACCATGTTGTAAGGGTGCTGGACCGAATCCAGAAAATTAAATGTTCTAAGAGTTCTACATTTGCATTTTTACGGTTTTCTAGTTACTAGTTTCCTCATAGGTGCTAGAATTCAATTCTAACTCAAATGATACCAAGTTTTTCATGTCTAAACAATCTAAATCTGATTATGTCCCCATTAAAACAGTTTGGAAAAGTTCCATAAACAAATGGGTCAAAACTATGTTAAATTCTAGCTTTACGGTATTTCTAGTTAGCTAGTTCCTTACCTATCATGCATAGGATCGCTTCTACGTCATCATATGATATTTTCACACATTCCAACACATTAAAACATCATCATACGGCATCACATTCATCACATCAGAATCGAAAACATCTTGCCTCAATAAGAGAATTAAATTGACATCTCTAGGTACATAAGTTAACTAGTTTCTCTTGGAATCATTCTAGAACTTCTAAAACTCTTTGCAAAACATTTTAATTCCTCAAGAGGCTAAGTGAAGCCTTAGGTTAAAGACCAAAATATATTTCATCTCCTAAAGGAGGATAAAATCACAACTTGTGATGACATAACCTTATAAAGATTTGTAAGTCTTTAAGGAAAACTTAAAACATAGACTATTGGACCTAGTCGCTAGATGAAAACTCCTTGCAAGTCCATCATCACTACTTGGCCGAAATTATTCATTCAAGGAATACATTCACATATAACTTTAACTTGAAATGAAGTGGGCAAGTCTTTTAGCTCTAGGTTCTTAAGTTACAACATAAACTAAACATGCTCATGCTTTTCATTTTTAATCTTGCTTACAAATTAAAATGATGACATAAATTAAATATGCAAGACATAAACGTATCGTGCAAGCTTGAAAGTAAATATGCGAAGCATAATCTTAAACGTGCAAGCTTGAAAGTAAATGTGCAAGATTCAATTCTTTATTTTAGTGTTCTTGGCCCAACAACAATCGACTTTAAGGCCGAAATAGATAGGCATTCGAGAAATTAATTAGGTGATGATGCAAGTTCATTTCTTTATTTTAGTGCTCTAGGCCCAACAACAATCGACTTTAAGGCCGAAATAGAAAGGCTTTGAGAATTAAATTAAGTGATGGTACAAGTTCCATTTTAATCTTTATGTTCTTAGGTGATAGCTTGAAAGTAAAGATGCATAGCAAGAATGTAAACATGAATGCAAGCATAAAATAAATTATGCAAGTTCATTTTATCTTTCTAGAGCTCTTAACAAGACTTTAAAGGAACTTAAACCTCAACCCAAACTCATCAAACCAAGACAAAGTAAAAGTCTAGAGTTCTTAGAACTCAACATAACATATTTAGAAAATCAAACATCTAGCATGAAAAGGAAAGGTAATGGCCGAAACTTCAAGGAAAGAAAAGAAATGTTTGAAACTCTAGAATCCATGATCTTGGTGATATACTAACACCAACATCATGAGACCTCATCATTGAGTCATTAGAACTATTTTGAAACAACATCAAAGTTAAAGTTCTCAAAGGTTCAAGAAAGGAAAAACTAGAAACACTTTTGCTCAAGAACAAAAATCAAGCTCTAGAGTTTGTTTCAAGTGATGAACATCATCATGAAACTCTCATCATCAAGCTCTCATTTCTTTGAACTCCAAGGCCCATGGCCGAAAATGAGCAAGAACAAGGAAAGGAAAAGAAGTTCTAAAAAGAATCAAGAGAAACTATGAACATAAAGCTTGAAGCAAGAACTCTAAAGAAAGAATTCATGAAAGAAAATCCCTACTTGGTGTGATGAACTTGAAGATGGAAGAAGAAGATGAAGAAGATGGAGAACTTGAAGAACTCCAAGAACTTGAAGAACACAAAGACTTTGAGAGAAAAAGAAAAGCTTTGAGTGCTCCTAAACTTAGCAAATGATCTAAAAGTGGTGCAAGCTCCTCAAGGCATTCTATTTATAGAGAAATGAAACAAATGGAGGGTGAATGTGGGCTGATGCATTTTCGGCCAAGAGGTGCAGAATTGGAGGGTTCCATGTGTTCCATGAGGTGAGATAATGTGTTCTTGAGGCATGGTGAGGTATGGCTTAAGGTATGGTGAGGTATGGTTCAAGGTATGGCCTCAAGCATGGTTCTTTGAGTGAGGAAACAATTAAACATGTGGCCAATGGGGATGAGGTCTGGCCGAAACTTCATCATGCATGGGGAGGATTAGTTTGCATTTTAATTGTGGTTTAGAGTTGTGTTTAGGTGTATCTTTGATTATGCTTAAGATTAGGAATTTGTAAGAAAGTGTTAGGTAAGGGAAATGGGTAATTAAGGTGGTCTAGACATAATTAAGGAGTGGTCTTGCACCATTAGAGAGTTAAATCCTCAATTTAGAGTCTAAACAACTCTAGACACATTTCCTTGATTTAAGGAATTGGAGAGAGAAAACACTATTCAAGATTCCAAGACTAGGAATCTTGAGTTCTAAAAAGGGATTTAAGTTTAATCTAAGCAATTTTAGGTTCTAATTAACTGTAATAAATTATTTTGACTCTAGATTAATTAGGGAAATAAATTAATCTTCGTTTAGAGCCTAATATTGCTTAGGTTTGCTTAATTACGTCATTAAGCTTAAAAACACTATTCTAGGGGCAAAATCGTAATTTTGCACTAAAACTGCCCGGGACCACCGGGACTTGAACAGATACCTCTAGACACATGAAAACATGTTTTTGAACCTCTGGGGAAAGTTCCGGGCTCAAACGGCACCTTTACCCGTGTAAAAACGCTATAGGGGTATTTTGGTCATTTTGACTAAATCATGAAACGAAATTTTCGCTTCCGAAAGCATTCAAAGGCCATTCAATCCCCTTCAAACATTGAGTTGACCCTTCGAGGATGACCGAGTTGGTTACCCTCGAGTTCGGGTCAGGAAATGACCTCAGGGGCATTTTGGTCATTTCCCTCGGACAGAAAAATCGGGGTGTTACATTAATATATCATCAAGATCATGGACCCTATAGTTTTAAAATGTTCCTTTTCCTTCTTGAAGTTTCGGCCACTTCCTTTTCTTTTACATGCTAAATGTTTGATTTTCTAAAAATGTTATGTTGAGTTCTAAGGACTCTAGACTTTACTTGATCTTGGTTTGATGAGTTTGGGTTAAGGTTTAAGTTCCTTTAAAGTCTTGTTAAGAGCTCTAGAAAGATAAAATGAACTTGCATAATTTATTTTATGCTTGCATTTATATTTACATTCTTGCTTTCAAGCTATCACCTAAGAACATAAAGATTAAAATGGAACTTGCATCATCACTTAATTTAATTCTCAAAGCCTTTCTATTTCGGCCTTAAAGTCGATTGTTGTTGGGCCAAGAGCACTAAAATAAAGAATTGAACTTGCATTGTCACCTAATTAATTTCTCGAATGCCTTTCTATTTTGGCCTTAAAGTCGATTGTTGTTGGGCCAAGAGCACTAAAATAAAGAATTGAACCTTGCATATTTACTTTCAAGCTTGCACGTTTAAGTTTATGCCTTGCATATTTAATTTAAGTCATCATTTTATTTTGTAAGCAAGATTAAAAATGAAAAGCATGAGCACATTTATTTTATGTCATAACTTAAGAACCTAGAGCTCAAAGACTTGCCCATTTCATTTCAAGATAAAGTTTAATGTGAATGCATTCTTTGAATGCATGTTTTTGGCCATGTAGTGATGATGGACTTGCAATGAGTTTTCATCTAGCTACAAGGACCAATAGTCTATGTTCTAAGTTTTTCTTAAAGCTTTACAAATCTTTACAAGGTTATGTTATCATGAGATATGACTTTATTCCCTTTTAGAAGATGAAATATATTTTGGTCACTGACCTAAGGCTTCTCTTAGCCTCTTGATGAATTAAAATGATTTGCAAAGGGTTTTAGAAATTCTAATTTGATTCCAAGAGAAACTAGTTAACTTATGTACCTCGAAATGTCAATTTAATTCTCTTGCTGAAGCTCCATGATTTCGGTTCTGTCATGATGAGTGTGATGCTGTGTGGTGATGTTTTGATGTGTTAGAATGTGTGAAAATATCATATGATGATGTAGAAATGATTCTATGCATAATAGGTAAGAAACTAGCTAACTAGAAATACTGTAAAGCTAGAATTTAACATAGTTTAGACCCATTTATTTTTGGAACTTATCCAAAGTGTTTTAATGGGAACATAATCAGATTAGGATTGTTTAGACATGAAAAACTTGGTAACATTTGGATTAGAATTGAATTCTAGCACCTAGAGGGAAACTAGTCACTAGAAAACCATAAAAGTGCAAGTTTAGAACTCATAGAACATTTAATTTTCTGGATTCTGTCCAGCACCCTTACAACATGATAAACATGATTAATAAATAGTCCTTAAGCATAGGAATGTCTCATAATTGATTTAGTTTTAATTTATAGCGCCTTAGGCGAAGACGGAACCGAGAAAGGGTCTAAAACGTAAGTTCTAGAACCCCGTAACCACTAGTTAGAAATTCTGCCCTATGCTTTTCAGATTTGAGTATGAATATGAGAATAAGGAATGATGATTAATTATGAGCCCTTAGGTGCATAAAATATGAATGACAGATGTTAGAGAACTATATCTCAAGATTAAGACCCGTAAGGGTCAAAGTATAAGCTACCGTAAAGGTAAGCGTTTGAATGTTCTATGATGATGATGCACGTGGTATGTAAATGATGATGATGTTATTCACATGAGGAATTCATGAGGATGTATGTTAATGTGGCATAAAGCAAATTTGGAAGGAATTCGGCGTAATGCCTTTGTGCCGCCGAATTTCCAACAAATTTGGGGACTTAAAGAGATTTTGAAAATTAAGGTACTAAGATGGGTTCTAGGATGACACCGGTTCGGCCGAGCACCTCCATAGAACTCATGTGACATCGGTACCAATTTATACTCTTAGGTGACACCGATTCGACCGAGCACCCCTAAGAGAATTGCCCCCTAACCTGTACTCAGATAGTCAGGATTTATGATTTATGATACGCTTATCATTAAATGGTAAGTAAGAACTAGTGATGATTAGTTAAGGTATGAGCTCATAACCTAGAGATGTGACACGTTTTGGGTGACACCGGTTCGGCCGAGCACCCCCAGAGCGCTTGTCTTTTAGGGTGGCCTACGAGGAAGTTATGATGATTATGTCACAAGAGAATTTTATTTGCCACTTTATGCCACTACTATTATGATGTTCTTAAGTATATGATGATTATTCGTGCATTATGTAGAGCCATATATACATGCCTTTATATGATTGCATCCATGACATTAAGAATCATGTTAAAATGAATGGGCCTTGGCTAAATTATGTTCTAGAACCTAAAACTGGACTTAATGCATGCTCACTTATTTTGTATAACTAAACCCAAGGTTCCTGAGGACGTAGACGATGACACCTAGGTAGTAGGAGGCCCTACTGAGATTCTTTAGCAAGATTCTCACTCCCTCTATCTCTTTCTTTCCGTCACGTCTTCAGATGGCGACGTTCGTGGTATTCGTGGAGACCCCGACATGGGAGGTGCACTATGACCCGGCCCATGGGTCATACCATTTTGAGGGGCAGTGCACGGTGCGAGTTTTCATGTTCGTAGGATGTCCCCTCGCTCATCCCGTGCACACCCATCGCTTCTCCCCGACTGCACCCTATGGCGACGATGAATGGGTTTTTGAGCGCGCGGGTACGCATAACGAGAGAGTGCTTCGCATGCACACCGCCGCCTCAGCCATGCGAAACTATCCCGATTATGTGCCTCGGACCTACTTCTCAGAGACCGACCCGTCCGAGGACCCACCTACCTATCCGTATAGCAAGAGCTTTGTTCCCTCTCCACCATTGATGAGGGGGGCAATGAGGATACCGTGACTCAGCCATGGCTTGCACGACGACCGGAGATGCGGCCACACCACGGGGGTCACTCTCGATCCTCGTTCCGCCTCTTTACGCCCGAGGAGCTTGCCCAGTTTCTCGGATATTTGCCTCGTTCGCGAGATGGACATCAGTAGGAGGTAACGATCAACCGATGGAGTACCCGGGCAGAGCACACACCACTTAGATGGAGATGAACCTTCTTTTGTATTAGAGGTCATCCCGTTAGTTGCACTTGGGTAGGGGAGTTGCTTTTATAGTTTCCATTGCACTTCCTCTTGTATTTCCTTTCTAGTTGTATTGCTCATGTTGTATCAAACTAAGCCCCACTCTACTCAAGTGGGCATATCATATATTAAATAAATATGCAGTTCAATGTTATTATGATGTGCCTATATGTGCCTTATGCTATGACGTTATGAGATGTATGTTTTGTCCTTTATGTGTTATATCGCATCACGCGGCTCTCACTTTGTATTTCAAAAAAAAAATTTACCCGTATTTTCCGCTAAGTATTTCAAAGTAAAAATGAGAACTATGAAGTAACAAACTAATGATTAATCTGAGTATGTTCTAGAGTATTGGGTTAAAAATTAGGATGTTACAATATAAACATGCTATGCACTTCATTTTTATTCTTCATTACAAAGTAAAGTGAGAACTTAAAGTAAATATGCAAGACTTGGAAATAAATATGCAAGGCTTGAAATTTAAATATGCAAGACTTGAAGTAAATATGCAAGGCTTGGAATTTAAATATGCAAGACTTGAAAGTAAATATGTCATGCAAGTTCATTTCTTTATTTTAGTGCTCTAGGCCCAGCAACAATCGACTTTGAGGCCGAAATAGAAAGGCTTTGAGAATTAATTAGGTGATAATGCAAGCTTTCATTTTAAAATCTTTATGTTCTTTAGTGATGAAAAGTAAATATGCGAGACAAGAACGTAAATATGAGATGCACTCCATTCCTTATCCTTTAACCTTAAGTGATGGCTTGGAAAATAAATATGAATGCAAAGCTTAAAGTAAATATACAATGCATAAGCTTGAATATAAATATGAATGCGAGTTTATTTTATTTCTTATTAGAGCTCCTACAAGACTTTTAGAGGAACTTAAACCTTAACCCAAACTCATCATGACAAGATAAAGTGAGGTCTAGAGTTCTTAGAACTCAAGATAACATTCCTTGAAAATATAACCATAAATAAACTTTATAACACATTTATGAAAACTCAAGCTTTAGAGATTTCTTTGTGGTGAACATAAAGTCACCAACTAGAACTCTCATCATCAAGCTATCATGTTGGACCACCCAAGTTAGTTGGCCGAATTTTTTAGAGAAAAGGAAAAGAAAGAAATTGAAACTTAAGAGCAAGAAAGAAACATTTTGAAACTCTAGACACCATGATCTTGATGATGTATTAACACCAACATCATGAGTCCTCATCATTGAGTTCATGTAACCATTTTAAAACATAATCAAAGTTAAAGATTTTAAGGATCAAGAAAGAGAGAACCATAAACATTTTTAACTCAAGAACAAAGATCAAGCTTTAGAGGTTTGTTCAAGTGATGAACATCATCATGAAACCCTCATCATCAAGCTCTCATTCCTTTGTTTTCAAAGGCTCATGGCCGAAAATGAAGAAGAAAGAGAAGAAAAAAAGAAGTTCCAAAAAGATTCAAGAGAAACTATGAACACATAACTAGATTAAGAACTTAAATGAAAGAAACTCTTGAAAAAAAATCCCTACCAAGTGATTGGAGGTTGAGATGAGTGAAGAGAATGAAGAACTTGGACACTTGAACTTTGAGAGAAAAAGAAAACTTTGAAGTGCTCTTTGAAAACTTACACTTAGCAAATGAGAGGTGTAAATGGGGAGGAAGGCTTCGGCCATTTACAGCACAGGGAGGAGAGAAGATATCTTCTCCAAGGTATGGTTCAAGGCATGGTGGAAAGCATGGCTAGGTATGGGTAAAAGTATAGGTGTAAGTATGGGTCAAGCATGGTTCTTTAAGTGGGAAACAAATCAACATGTGATGTAAATGGGAGGAGGAGTGGCCGAAACTTGCATCAGCCATGGGGAGGATTTCTTGCACTTTAATTGTGGTTTAGAGTTGTGTTTAGGTGTATCTTTGGTTAGGATTAAGATTAGGAATTTGTAAGAAAGTGTTTAGGTGAGAAAATGGGTAATCAAGGTTGTCAAGACATGTTTAAGGAGTGGTCTTGCATCATTAGTGAGTTATAAACTCATTTTAGTGCATAAACAATTCTAGACACAATTCCATGATTTAAGGAATTGGAGAGAGAAAATACTATTCAAGATTCCAAGATTGGAATCTTGAGTTTTAAAAAGAGACTTAAATCTAATCTAAGCAATTTTAGGTTCTAATTAATTTTAATAGCTTATTTTGACTCTAGATTAATTATAGAAATTAATTAATCTTCAATTAGAGCTTAATATTACTTAGGTTTGCTTAATTACGTCATTAAGCTCAAAAACACTATTCCAGGGATAAAATCGTAATTTTGCACTAAAACTGCCCAGGACCATCGGGACTTAAACAGACGCTTTTAAACATGTAAAAACATTGTTTTAAACCCTCGGGGAATGTTTCGGGCTCAAACGACACCTTTACCCGCATAGAAACACTATAGGGGCATTTTGGTCATTTTGACCCGAAACTGCAGAAAATGAGACTTTCGCCTCCAAAACCATTCAAAGGCCATCCAATCCTCTTCAAACATTGAGTTGGCCCTTCGAGGACTGCCAGGCCGACCATCCTTGAATTCCGGGCAGAAAATGACCTCAGGGGCATTTTGGTCATTTTCCTCTCAGACAGAAAAATCAGGGCATTATAGGCTAGGAGGCATTTCTTGGGGGTGCTCGGCCAAACCGGTGTCACCCAAGAATACATCTTGGTACCGATGTCACATGAGTTCTTTGGAGGTACTCGGCCGAACCGGTGTCATCCAAGAACTCATCTTAGTACCTCATATCTCATAAAAAGAATCTCATGGGTTTTTTTCCAAAAATTTTCTTAGTCCCCAAATTTGTCAGAAATTTGGTAGCGTAACAGCAGCATGCCGGATTTCTTCCAAATTTACTTTATGCCACATAAACAAATAAAACATGCATCCTCAATCATAATTCCATACGTTTACATTATCATTCTCAATCATAATTCCATACGTTTACATAATTCCTTACGTTTACATTAACATTGAAACTCATTATGCTCTTGATCCTACAGTTATCTTATGCTTTGACCCTTATGAGCATTAACTTGAGATGTAATTATTCTATCATTCTCTATCAACGTCTTATGCACCTAAGGATTCTCTTCTAACAAATCTTACTATCATTTATGCTCTTTAATAAACTGGGCAGCACCATTCTTCAAGGGTAGAGTTATACATTTATGATTACGGGGTTCTAGAACTTACGTTTTAGACCCTTTCTCGGTTCCGTCTTCGCCTAAGGCGCTATAAATTAAATCTAAACCAATTATGAGGCATTCCTATGCCTAAGAACTAATTATAAACCATGTTTGCCATACTATGAGGTTGCTGGATAGAATCAAAAAATTAAATGTCCTAAGAGTTCTAGGATTGCACTTTTACGATTTTCTAGTTACTAGTTTCTTTATAGGTGCTAAAATTCAATCCTACTCCAAAAGTAACCAAATTTTTCATGATTAATCCATACTAAACTGATTGTTATCATACTAAAATAGTTTTGGTATTGATTAAGATTGAGGGGGTTAAACACGCGTTAAATTCCAACTTTACGGTTTTTCTATGAAGCTAGTTTCTCCCCCAACATGTATAGAAGTATTCCTACCTCATCATATATCATTTTCACACATTCTAACACATCAAAATATCATCATACAGCAACAAACATATCAGGGCAGCACTGAATTGTTCAAGTCCAAAAAGACACATAATTTGACATTTCTAAAACATATAAGTTGCTAGTTACCCTTGGAATCATTTTAGGACTTCTAAAACTCTTTGCAAACCATTTTATTTTATCAAGAGACTAAAAACAACCTTAGGTCAGTAACCAATTTAATTCTTCTTTAGAAGAGGATTAAAATCATAAATCTTGTTGGTCATAACTTTATAAAACTCATCGAGCTTAAAGAAAATCCTTGAACATAGGTTGTTGGCCTTTGTAACTAGATGGAACTTATTCCAAGCTTATCATTATTACTTGGCCGAAATTACACATTCAAAGAATGCTTCCATATTGAACTTTAACTTGAGATAAAATGGCCAAGTCTTTGAGCTCTAAGGTCTTTAGTGATGACATAATATAAACATACTATGCAGTTCATTTTTATTCTTCATTACAAAGTAAAGTGAGAACTTTAAAGTAAATATGCAAGACTTGGAAATAAATATGCAAGGCTTGAAATTTAAATATGCAAGACTTGAAAGTAAATATGCCATGCAAGTTCATTTCTTTATTTTAGTGCTCTAGGCCCAGCAGCAATCGACTTTAAGGCCAAAATAGAAAGGCTTTGAGAATTAATTAGATGATAATGCAAGTCTTGTTTTAATCTTTGAGTCCTTAGGTGATGACTTGAAAATAAAGATGCAAAGCAAGAATATAAACATGAGTGCAACCTTAAAGTAAATATGCAAGTTCATTTATATCTTATTAGAGCTCATACAAGACTTTTAGAGGAACTTTAACCTTAACCCAAACTCATCATGACAAGATAAAGTGAGGTCTAGAGTTCTTAGAACTCAAGATAACATTCCTTAAAATATAACTATAAATGAGCTTTATAACATCTTTTATGCAAACTTAAGCTTTAGAGATTTCTTTGTGGTGAACATAGAGTCACCAACTAGAACTCTCATCATCAAGCTATCATGTTGGACCACCCAAGTTAGTTGGCCGAAATTTTAGAGAAAAGGAAAAGAAGGAAACCAAAACTTAAGAGCAAGAAAGAACCATTTTGAAACTCTAGAGACCATGATCTTGATGATGTATTAACACCAACATCATGAGTCTTTATCATTGAGTTCATGTAACCATATTAAAACATCATCAAAGTTAAAGATTTCAAGGTTCAAGAAAGAAAGAACTATAAACATTTTTAACTCAAGAATAAAGATCAAGCTTTAGAGGTTGTTCAAGTAATGAACATCATCAAGAAACCCTCATCATCAAGCTCTCATTCCTTTGCTTTTCAAAGGCTCATGGCCGAAAATGAAGAAGGAGGAGAAGAAGAAAAGAAGTTCCAAAAAGATTCAAGAGAAACCATGAACACATAACTAGATTAAGAACTTGAATGAAAGAAAACCCCTACCAAGTGATTTGGAGGTTGAAATGAGTGAAGAGGCTGAAGAGGATGAAGAACTTGAAGAACTTGGACACTTGAACTTTGAGAGTAAAAGAAAACTTTGAAGTGCTCTTTGAAAACTTACACTTAGCAAATGAACCCAAAATGATGCAAATTCACCCAAGCACGCTATTTATAGAGAAATGAAACAAGATGAGAGGTGTTTAGTGGAGGGAGAGCTTCGGCCATTTACAGCCAAGGAGGAGAGAAAAGATCTTCTCCAAGGTATGGTTCAAGGCATGGTAAAAAGCATGGCTAGGTATGGGTTCAAGTATGGGTGCAAGTATGGGTCAAGCATAGTTCTTTGAGTGAGAAACAAATCAACATGTGATGTAAATGGGAGAAAGGTGGCCGAAAATGCATCAGCCATGGGGGAGGGTTTCTTGCATTTTAATTGTGGTTTAGAGTTGTGTTTAGATGTATCTTTGATTAGGATTAAGATTAGGAATGTGTAAGAAAGTGTTTAGGTGAGAAAAATGGATAATCAAGGCTGTCAAGACATGTTTAAGGAGTGGTCTTGCATCATTAGGAAGTTATAAATTTATTTTAGTTCATAAACAACTTTAGACACAATTCCATGATTTAAGAAATTGGAAAGAGAAAATACTATTCATGATTCCAAGATTGGAATCTTGAGTTTTAAAAAGAGATTTAAGTTTAATCTAAGCAATTTTTGGTTCTAATTAATTTTAATAGCCTATTTTGACTCTAGATTAATTATGGAAATTAATTAATCTTCGATTAGAGCCTAATATTGCTTAGGTTTGCTTAATTACGTCATTATGCTCAAAAACACTATTCCAGGGACAAAATCGTAATTTTGCACTAAAACTGCCCGGGACCACCGGGACTTAAACAGACGCTTTTAAATATGCAGAAACATTGTTTTAGACCTTCGGAGAAAGTTTCGGGCTCAAACGGCACCTTTACCTGCGTAGAAACACTATAGGGGTATTTTAGTCATTTTGACCCGAAACTGCAGAAAATAAGATTTTCGCCTCCAAAACCATTCAAAGGCCATCCAATCCCCTTCAAACATTGAGTTGGCCCTTTGAGGATTGCCAGGCCGGCCATCCTCGAATTCTGGGCAGAAAATGACCTGAGGGGCATTTTGGTCATTTTCCTCTCGGACAGAAAAATCGAGGCGTTATACTCATCAAGGGCCTGCGCTCTGTCACATGGACGATAGCCTCCTTGCTTCTAGGGGTCATCTGTTTAAGTATAGAGGGTGTCGAGACCCTGACTAGTTGTATCTGTTATTTCCTTTTATGCCTTTAGATGATTGTATTATCCTAACCATTATTGGTGGGTGTAACTCTATTATGATAAGCACTTATGTAATATGAGCCTTTGATGATATTTATGAATGTCTTCATGATGATGTATTATGTTTTGAGATTTACTTTAATTTATGTATGCTTATGATGAGTCTAGTTCCTTATCGGCTTTTGGGCCTATCATACGATGTAGGTCTTTCAAGTTACGTGGCTTACGTTTTCATTTTGAAATTTCAAAAAAATAAAATTGACTAGTATTTTTGCTATGTATTTTAACAATTTAAAAGTAAAGAGCTGGAACAAAAGAGTAATAACTAATAATTAATTTAAATTCGTCCTAGGCATGTTGGGTTAAATATTAGGGTGTTACAATGTCCGTGGACTATGTAACACCCCGATTTTTCTGCCTAAGCGAAAATGACCAAAATGCCCTTGAGGTCATTTTTCACCCGGAATTTGAGGACAGCCGACCCAGCAGTCCTCGAAGGGTCAACTCAATGTTCAAAGGCGATTATGTGTGGTATGTATGCTAATAGAACAAAAGAATCCCATTTTTGAATTCTGATGCACTGAATGACCAAAACGCCCCTCTGGCGGTTTAACACTGATTGATGAGCCGATTGAGCCCAAACTCCTCCCAAAGGTTTTAAATGATGTTTGTATGAGTCTAGGCATGTCGGTTTAAGTCCCAGTGGTCCCGAGCAGTTTTTGTGCAAAATTACGATTTTACCCCTACTTAGTGCATTATGGGCCTAATGACGAAATTAAACAAACCTAAACAATATTAGGCTCTAATCAAATATTAACTAGTTTCCATAATTAATCTAGAGTCAAAATAATTTATTAAAGTTAATTAGAGCCTAAAATTACTTAGATTAAACTTAAATCTCTTCTTAAAACTCAAGATTCCAAGACATAGAATCTTGAATAGTTTTCTCTCTCTCCAATTCCTTAACTTACAGAATTGTGTCTACAATTTTTTACATTTTAAAATGAGTTTTAATCTCTCTAGTAAAGCAAGAGCACTCCCTAATCATGTCTTGATACCCTTAATTGTCCATTACCTCACCTAAACACTTACTTACAAACTCCTAGTCAATTATCTAATCAAACCCATTCCCTAAACCAAGTCATAACACAAATGAAATGACAAAATTTATCCCCCTAAACTCCCATTAGAGAACCGGACACTCCTCCCCATTTTTCATCAAATGGTGATTTATTTTTACACACAAATAGCCATACTTTGAGCCATACCTCACCATGCTTTGTATGATGCTCCACCATGCCTTTGAATGGCACATTAGAAGAGATATTTTTCCTCTCTCTTCCTTCCCCTTTGACCAGCCATCTCCCTCCCTCCATTCACCTTCCATTTGTTTCATTTCCCTATAAATACAAATGCAAATGAACTTGTGAGAACCTTTAGATCATTTGCTAAGCTTTGAGTTTACAAGAGCAACTTCAAGTTCTGCCTTTTCCTCTCAAGAGTTCAAGAGTTCCTCTTCTTCTTCTTCCTCTTCTCCTTCCAAGATCAAACCTTCTCCCAACAAAGAAGCACATCCAAGGTAGGGAGTTGTCTTCTTCTCTTTTGTTGTTTAAACTTGTGGGTTGAAGTAATGCTATATTGATTCCTTTTTCCCTCTCCACTTTCTTTTTGGTTTTGCTATTCCATTTCCTCCTCTTTGATTTTTCAGCCAAATGGCCTATATTTGGAAGGAACCATGGCTTGATGATGAGGATCTTGAGTATTGGTTACAAAACCATTATTTATTGGACCTCTAAAGGTTGAAGGTTTCACTTTTGAAAAGGTTTTCAGTAAACAAGAAACTATGTTGTTGTAAGGAGTGATCTTGAGCCTAGGACTCAAATAGATAAGAAATAGTTTGCATTCATGTTTATTTTCCTTGCTATCATCTTAATAATTAATCTCAAATCTTACCTATTTCAACCTTAAAGTTGATTGTTGATTTAGAGTGAAAACTCTAAGGGGCCTAGAGCACTAAAATAAAAAATTGAACTTGCATATCATATTTATTTTTCAAGCCATCACCTAAAGCTCAAAGATAAGAAATGAACTTACATTTCAGGTTTACATTTCTTATCTAGCATGTTTATGATTCAAGCCATCATCTAAACTTAAAGATTAAGAATGAACTTATATTCTCATGTTTATTTTCAAGCCTTGCATATTTACTTTCCCTTGCTATCACTTGATAATGCTAAGATTAAAATGAAACTTGCATTAGTATGTTTATGTTTGTGTCACCACCTAAAAATCTAAGGCTCTAGACTTAACTCTTTCAACTTAATCTTGAAACTATGGGCATTCATCTTTACAAAAACATTTTGATTTCAAAAAGAGTATTGGAGCAAGGCCCAAAATGGTTTGAGAAGGAAGGAATAACTTAGAGGGTGTTTTAAAATTAAATTTCGTATTTTGAAGGTGCTGGTAATCAATTACCAAGCCCATGTAATCGATTACCAGAGAGTTTTGCCATGCTCGGATATGAACTTTTGACCTAAGTAATCAATTACAATATCATGTAATCGATTACACATTCTAGACTCAGGTAATCGATTACCATTCCATGTAATTGATTACTCAGATGTTCTTAGAGCCCCAGAAAGTATTTTCAACTAGTGTAATCGATTACAAGGCTCATGTAATTGATTACCAGAGCCCTCAATTTATCTGTTTTGAAACTTGAATATGTGTAATCGATTACAAGGCTCATGTAATCGATTACCAAAACCTAAAGTATGCAATAAACATTTTCCCTACTTGAATGATATGGATCCATGATCTTGTTTACATATGAATCTATAAGATTACCTGACATAAATTGATGAGAAATGTATGACTATTCATGAATCATAAGTATGTTTATTTTATGAGGCATTGATTTGTAGAGATAGAACTCAACCTTCACATGTCATAGTTTCACATGGAACATTAAGGATGTATATGCTAGAGATATATGAAGAGCTAGGAACGATTATTCTTGAATCATGGCATGATAAAGTGATGATGTGTTGATGCACGTGCTATGAAAAACATGTTTATATGACTTTGATGGTTTATTTTGAATATGGAATTATGATTGAATGTACATACTCTATATGTTTTGTGGCATGAAGCAAATTTGGGAAAATTCGGTGTACAGTCATTATACTGTCAAATTTTTGCCAAACTCAAGGACATAGAAAGTTTTTGTTCAAAAGATATGAGATACATTCTGGGTGACACTGGTTTAGCTGAGCACGCCTAAGAATGAATGTGACATAGCACTGAGACCAGTTTTGGGTGACACCGGTTTAGCCGAGCACCCCCAGGAACCAAACCATGAGGGTTTTGACATCGAGCTTGCTAAAGTGGACAAATACTATGTACTAGATACCAATAATTGCGTTTCAAAGAAGGAAATATTCCTATGGACTCCCCGAATTAAAGGTTATGATAGGTGATCCTTATGCCCCCTAGCCTATACTCTTGAAGTCGAGATTATTATTATGTTATACTTATCAGAGGATAAGTAAGAACTAGTGACGACTAGTTAGGTATGAGCTCATAACCTAGAGATGTTTTAGGGTGGTACCCATGAAACAAAGTATAAAGTTTGATGTCACATAGTTGAGAAAAGAGAAAGTTCCACATGAAAAGTTATATGCCACTTTATGCCGCTTATATGATGTTGCTTGATGTTATGCTCTATTGCTTTCTTACAAAATGTATTATCATGCATTCATGCTTTGCTATGTTGCATGCATGACATTAAGACTCATTCTAAAATGAACGGACCTTGGATAATTACTTTTGAAACCTAATAACAAACTCTATGCATGCACACCTTTTTAATAATAAACCTAAGGTTCCTAGGGACGTTGATGATGTCACTTAGTTAGGAGCTTCCCTACTGAGATTCTTTAGTAAAGATTCTCACTCGCTCTCTTCTCTTTTTCTTTCTGTCACATCTTCAGATTATGATGGCGACGTTTGTGGTCTTCATCGACACCCCAGTGTAGGAAGTTCACTTTGGCTCGGAGCACTAGTCCTACCATTTTGAGGGGCGTTGTGATGTCCGAGTCTTCATGTTTGTAGGATGCCCCTTTGCACACCCAGTACCCAGTTATTGCTTTTCTCCGACATCCCTCTATGGAGATGGCATGGTTTTCAAGCGTGCTCAAACGTACGATGAGAGGATCCTCCGTAACTACACTACCTTGTCAGCTGTGTAACACCCTAATATTTAACTCAACACGCCTATGACGCGTTTAAGTTAATTATTAGTTATTACTCTTTTGCTCCAGATTTTAACTCAACTTCTTTAAAATACTTTAGTGAAAATATGGGTAAATTTTTTTTTGAACTTAAATACCAAAACGTGAGCCGCACATCCTAAGTATCTAACATCGTTCACCTTTTCTGCATAAGAGAAGTGTTAGAAACAAATGACAGGTAAACACATAATACAATCATGGCATAACATAACTCAAATAATAATATCATATCAATAAGTGTATCATAATAATGATGTCTTATAAACGTAAGGATATACATATCCATAAATAGAAATACAAACTGATAAATAAGAAGCAATCACTCTAAAGGCACATATCCAATGAGAAACTATCTTCGTTAAATCTCTTGTTCTATAGCAAAGCTCCCACGACCATTACTCAAAGCCACAAACTACTTCATCATTCTTGTCTGGAGACGACACGGAAAAGAAAAGGGATGAGAAACTTATACAAGAGTCTCAGTAGGGCTTCCTGACTCTAACACAAGTGTCATAGTCATCGTCCCCAGGAACCTCGGGTTTCATTATGAAAATGGTGGGCATATATATAAGGTTCATTTATTAAGTTCTAAATACCATTAGCCGAGGCCCGTATCTTTTAGCATGAATCTTAATGTCATGAATGCAACATACTACTCATGAATGCATGTCAATGTCATATGCAATTAACATAAATTTCATAAAACAAATGCATATGATATAATGAACATAAAAGCATGAACATCATTCTTATAGGTGACTTAAACTTCTCATTCTCTTTTCCTTAGGGGCCGCCCTATATTCTCTCCTTTCTCGAGAGTTCTTAGGTTATGAGCTCATGCCTCACTAGTCGTCACTAGCGTATTCTTATCCCTTTTGATAAGATAAATTCCCGACTCTTAAGGTACGGGATAGAAGGCATTAGGATCACCTTTCATAACCTTTAATTCGGGGAGTCCAAAGGATCACTTCCTATTTGGATCACCTCTCATAACCTTTAATTCGGGGAGTCTAGAGGATCATTTCCATGTGTCTTATGTCACCTTTAATCTTGGCATGTTATATGGAGATGCAAACATGAATATCACAATTATAACTCATTGATTCATTATTTCATGTGCATATCAATGAATCAAACATAATTATAACATGCCATAATGTAAATCGCATAAACATGCCTCATATGTCATTGCAAATATCCATAAGCCATATAAATTTCAGCACATCAACTCATTCTTCACAAAACATCAATCACATTCATCTCATCATATTGTCAATATTTACGTTTAAGCCCCAAAGGGTCAAATCACAATTTCTCAAAGATTACGGGTCAAAACATAATTACCCCTTTTTAACATCTACTCATAAATTAAAGATCTCTAACATTAACCAATACAATTCAAGAGGCATATAACTATTAGAAACCATCAAAACTCATCATAAAAACCTTTTAGGGCCATAGACTAAATTTAACACATTATAGGGGTCAAAATACAAAGTAACTTATTTTTAACACTTATAAAAAAATAATACTTATAAAACTTTTTCTAAACGTTATAAATAGTATTTTGAACACATAATAACATCAGATATTATTACTAACCCTAATTAAAATCCTTTCATCAAAATTACATAATTGATAGTTTAGAAACACAACTTTCTACATTTTGCAAAACGGTCAAAACTAACACTTGTAATTA
Source organism: Dalbergia cochinchinensis (assembly GCA_031216125.1). Lineage (NCBI taxonomy): Eukaryota > Viridiplantae > Streptophyta > Magnoliopsida > Fabales > Fabaceae > Dalbergia > Dalbergia cochinchinensis. Next base: position 33,019,885 of record CM062371.1, read on the forward strand.
TCCTTTTCAACCTCTAAGACACCAAAAACAATTTTTACATCTAATACTAATAATTCTAAAGTATATATATGATCAGTATCTAATCAGTGAGGAATTAATTCAGAAAATTCTTTGTCTAAAGCTTTATAGAATTACGATTTTGATCCTTTCTAGCTACTAGTTTATCACAAAAATGCTAAAAACAATTCTTACATCAATTATAAGTAATTTATACACATTCAAACCTTTCAAATCAGTTTCCTAACTATTTTATTTAAATCAGGTTAGTAACATAATTCTTAAATCATGAGAAAAACACAATTTTAAACATATTTGGATTTCTAACTCTAACAAAATTATTTCAGTAACTTAAAGACAATATCCGAGCCTTAGAAATAAAATAAACCAACCTTAATATCAAGAGCATCAAGAGGCTAGAAATAACATGATTTAAATGTGTCCATAAAAATAAATCCTATTTAAGATTAAAGAGGTAAGTTTTGAGCTTTAAAGGTTTAGGTGATGGCAAGAATCATAAACATGCTATGCAATCCATTTTTAATCTTTATCATTATAAAGTGATAACTTGGAAATATAAATATGATGTGCAATACTTGAAATATAAATAAGAAGATGCAAGTTCATTTTTAGATCCTTTAGGTGATAATATGAAATATAAACATGAAATGCATTAATTGGAATTTAACCATGAAAATGCAAGTTCATATTATTATCTTCAAGAATTAGAGTGACAACTTGAAATATAAATATGATTATGCAAAGCTTGAAATATAAATATGAAGATGCAAATTCATTCTTACGTCTTTATAATTTATGTGATAACTTGAAAGTAAATATGAATATGCAAGTCCATATTATTATCTTCAAGAATTAAAATGATAACTTGAAATATAAATGTGATTATGGAAAGCTTGAAATATAAATATGAAGATGCAGAACTTGAAATATAAATATGATTGTGCAAAGCTTGAAATATAAATATGAATATGCAAGCTTATTTTTAGATCTTCAAAGTTTAGTGATAACTTGAATCATAAAATGCATTTCTTGAATTTAAACATGAGAATGCAAGTTTATATTATTATCTTCAAGATTTAAGGTGATGACTTGAAATTAAATATGATTATGCAAGGCTTGAAATTTAAATATGATATGCAAGAGCTTGAAACATAAACAATGGATGCAAGTTTACTTATTATCTTGTTAAGCTCAAAACTTTTAGAGAATTAAACTCTTTAACCTCAATTAATCTTAAATAAAGGAAGTTAGCATTAGAGTCCTTTATTATCAAGGTTCCAAGAACCATATTCCATAGTCTTATCATTAAGCCATAAATTAGAAGTCATTAGGAGGAAATAAAGGAAAGAACATGAAATAAAATCCCTACCAAGTTGTTTCTTGTTAACAAAAGATAATGCTTGATCTTTAGAGAAGTTAGAAGAAGAAAATATGTCCTTGATGAGTCCTTCAATTTCAGCCAAGATGAGAGCTAATGGAGGAAGAATTTTTCTTGTGATTTTGTGTTTGATAATGGAAAGGTTGTGTGTCTAGGAGTTGGTTTATGGTTGAAATGTGTATGCTTAAGGTTTAGAGCTTGGTTAGAGGTTGGGAATGGAGTTTCTTGGATGTGAATAAGGAAGAAGAAGAAAGCTTGAAGTATTGAGAGAATTTGAGAACTTTGAGCAAACTTTGATCAAGAAAACTATCAAGTAAGTAAGTACCAAGACTATGGATGTTTGTGTGAACATTTTAGGCTTAGAATAGCTCATATTTATAGGAAAAATGGAGGGAGTAGCTGTGTGATATAAGGCTGGAAATGGAAGGATTTTATTTATTTTTTTTATTAAAGAAAACTTAGAAAGGAAAGCATAATGTGTAGTAATGATTTGTACATGCATTTTTGTTTGGAAATAAATAAAATATGGAGGTAATGGAAGCATAATGTCCGCAAGCTTTATGGCTGTTTTGGAAGAAGTCTTTTGAATAATTTTTAATCCAAGACAACTCAAAATAAGAGCAAATGGAATGACAATGATGTGATATGTGTATTATTGATGTAAAAAAAATAAAATATGAGATATTGGAGTGCCATAGGTGCACGGTTTCTATGGCCATCATGGAAGGAATTTTTTGTTGATTAAAAACAATTTAAAAGAAAACACGAGTCAAGATAATGATGTTTGACGTGTATTAGTTGTTGAAAACAAATAAAATATGGAGATAAAGGACCTAGTTGCCGTGAACCTTCATAGCTTGAATAGAAAGAATTCTTTTGAATAAAACCAATGTGAAAGAAAGGAAAAGAAAGCAAATGACATAATGATGTAGCATGTATCTTTGTTAGAAAAAAAATTAAAATATGTGGTATTGAGAGTGATATGGCCGTGATCTTCACAAGGCCAAGTGGAAGGCAATTTCTTGCTTTTGATAAATGGTAGGACATGTATTTGAGATATGCCTAATGATGTAGTGCATTATTCTTTGAAATAAAATGAGGAAAAAAAAACAAAATATGAGCACATGATGGTGGTAGGAAGGCCACGGCTATTTAGGGAACAATGGGGAATAATTATTTAATTTTCTATGTGGTAGGACACAAGGATAGTATAATTAATTAGGTGGTAGTTTTAGGAATTGGTAATTTTGTGAAAATGGTAAAACTAGGTGTGTAAGATAACTCAAGACTAGGTGAAAAGATAATCTCATACTAGTAATGGAGTTAATTTCAAATGAGTTAAAACCAATTTGTAATATAGGTTCTAATCTTAGGATAAGAAAATATAAATTAATAAGATTTTACCTAAACCGTAAATTTAACTTTGGCCTAAAACATCACTAAATTTATGAGCTCCTAAAATCAAGGAAAAGTAATTTAATTTTACCTTAGGTAAATCTTGACTCTAATTACCTCAAGTGATTATTTTTAACCTTGGGTAATTAATTTTAAACTCAAGGTTAATGAATAAAATCAATTTGAGTTCAAATAGAGTTTTTATACTATCTTAATTACACAAGTAAACCTATTCACCACAACTAGGGGTAAAAAGCTAATTTCACGTAAAAACTCCTTGTAAATACTAGACAATCTCAAATCATACTTGAAATAGCTATTTTGAATCTTTGGGTGAAAACCGAATTGAAAAAATTGTATAATTTCATGAAAAATTACTGTAGGGGTAAAACGGTAATTTTACTTATGGTAAAAATTGAGAATTGAGATTTTTACCTCTAAGGCACATATAATCCCCATCAAGCCTTAAACTAACCCTTCAAAGATAATCTAGATTGGTTATCTTTGATTTTCTAGGTAAAAATGACCTTAGGGGCATTTTGGTCATTTTACACGTATAGAAAAATCGGGGTTTGCGACTTTCGCAGGAATCGCTAAACAAGTCTCCTATGATGTTTCTCTAATGTTATATTCCTTTATTGAGAATTATTTGACCTTGAATTACGTGTAAAAATTACCTAGGGGCATTTTGGTAATCTTAACATAGCAGTAAAAACTGGGGCGTTACAAGCTGTACGCGACTTCCCAGACGACGTGCCCCACTCACAGTCATTGGAGCCCTTGAAGGACCCACTGACTCACCTGTACAGTGAGAGCTCTGCCCCCCTCCCCCGCTCATAAGAGAGGGTAGTGAAAAGATAGTGACTCAGCCGAGATTGGATCGGAGGCCGGCTATGCACCCCCGTCGTGGAGCTTACGTCCAGCCACTTCACATGGCCACTCCTGCCGAGATACGCCAGTAGGCTGGTTATGTTCTGCCCTTTCTAGGACCGCAGTAGTAGAAGCTCTTAGGGAGTGTTAATGCATACACCAGGCATAGAATAGGATAGCCTTCTTTTGTTCTAGAGGTTATCCATCTTATGTGCACTAGGGTAGGGGTGATTTCCTTATGCTTTCCTTGTATTTCTTTTCAGTTGTATTTGCTTTTATGATGTACCGAACTTATCCCGTCTTTCAGGTGGGCAGTTTAGTATATTAATATAATATTACTGTTGGTGTGCACATGATTGTCTAAGGATTATGTAGTTATTTGATGTTCTTATCTTGCGCTTTCTTTTATATGGTCTCCGCTTTATGATAATGCTCGTTGTGATATACGCGACTCTTACTTTGCATTTATACTTCAAAAACAAATTTTATCCATATTTTTCGCTAAGTATTTTAAAGAAACGTTTTAAGAGATAAGACTAAAAGAGTAATAGACTAATGGTCAATCTGAATACGTTCTAGGAATATTGGATTGAAAATTAGGATGTTACAGACTACCTTGAGATGCCAGCGTGAGAGTTGCACAAAGGTTGAGATTAGAGTGGCGCAAAAAAAGTGGAGACATAGGCTTTCCCATTTATGACGCTTAGGAGTTTTCTTGCCTACATACATGCTCGCATCCTAGTTTCTAGTACATGTGTACCTGCGAAGGGTTTAGCTACATTTTAGTCATGCTTAGCTTTTGAATCACTTTACCGCTCAACCTTTAATTGGTGAGCTTGATGCTACTAGATTAAATATTTGTATTATGGCATGCATTATGGAACCTTTGATGTTATTGATGTATCCCTCCATGATGTTATGTTATGTGTAACATCCTCCCAAGTACAACGTCATCCTTAAGTCATGACATCAGACCAGAGAGTTGTTGCTTCTAAATTAGCGAACCTTTCTTAAATATCTATAGCCATTTTGATTGATTCGTGAGATAACTAGGTCATAATTCTACTAAAATATATAGTAACGAAACCAAAATATTTATTTAATACAAAGTTCAGTACATAAAGGAAGCTCTTTTATGAGCTTTAACACACTTTCGTCCTCTAACATATTTACACACATATCCATTCCACTAAATACACCCTAATAAAAGCATTAACTACTAAACTATTGCACTTCTGCGTTCTTTTGCATATCAGCCTCTCGGTTCTTTGCATCAACCTGGAGACGACAGGGGAACACAAAAGCATAGGGGTGAGAATTCTACAATTCTCACACAGACCTATTCCTAGCCAGGTTTACTTTCCCTGACTCAATTCAAGGGTAGTCAGGTTTACTTTCCCTGACAGACCGAATTTACTTTCTCCAGCCGAAGGATTATAAATCTTATGCTCTTCTTGGTAGTTAGGTTTACTTTCCCTAACAAACTGGATTTACTTTCTCCAGTCCAAGAAACATAATCTTATGCTTTTCTTTTGCATATAAACAATTGTAATAATCATTCATATCTATGTGTACCTAACCTCATCAATAAGTTCACCTGCTCACTTACTCAAACTCATATTCAGGTACTCATATCATACTAGTACAAAATGCCATCATTTCGTCAATTCAAAGCATCTAGTTTTTTTCAGCACAATGGCAGATTTTTCACTCAAGTAGCACAATTTATTTCTCATACCAAATGATCAATTCAAATGCTATAAAAATTTTCAATGACACCTCAATGTGTCACCAAGGTTCTGTAAAATTTTCAGAGTAAAAATAGTTCTCTAACTTTGTTAACAAAATTAGACAAATTTGGTGGCTAGAAACCACTCAACCTCAGCTCAAGAACCAAAATTCATAATTTTTAACCCTAGAAATTGAACCAGAAAATTCGAAATAAAAATCCTGATAAAACCTCAATATGTATCTAATATCTTGTAAAAATTTCAAGTGATAATTCCATCATTTGATATGGTAACAAAATTAGCAAAGTTTACAGCTTTTGTTCCAACACTTTAAGCAGCATATGCTTAATTTCGGTTCTTGATTTTTCTAAGGCAGTTTGACTCAAAATCAAAACCCAAGAAAATTCATGGGACTAGGTCAAGATGTTATCTCCAACATATAATATTTTCAGCTCACGAAAATGTCCACAACAAGCCCAGAAAATTCGTGAACAAATACTGCCTGTACAAAAACCGAAATTCCAGCAACATGGTTCAACATCTCTTTTAACAAAAATGATTTCAAACATCATCCAAACACTCCACCAAATTAAACGCATCAATATCTATCTATCATCAATCAATACATCTAGAATTTCTAGCCAAACCAATCAGAGAAATTAAAAACAAATTTTGAAAGAAAAGAGAACAAATAAAACCCTACTTTGAAAGCTTTTGAGCTTGATACTTTAAAGGATGTTCTAAGTGATCTCCCTTCACTTCAAGACACCAATTTCAGTCCTAAACCTTCCTTAGGCAGTGGGGAAGAGATGTATTAAGGTGAGGATTTGAAATTTCAATCGGTTAGATTTGTAGGGTTTGAGGTGTAGAACAAGTTTTGTGAAGAGAGTTTGAGGTTTTTATCAACTATAGGCTAAGGTTTTTGGGATTGGAAGGCAATTTGGAGCTCATGAGAAATAGAAAATGGAGGTTTCTGATGCTCTTCCTTTGATGGCTGAGGAAGTGTGTCTTCAAAGGTAAGTTTTCATAGCTTTTAATGATATTAAATTAGGTTATAACAATTGTTTAATATAAAGTCTACATTCTTTGACCAAGAAAATAAGATTAATGGCTAGGATATGATCTTGTAATTCAAGATTAAATCCTAGCCTTACACTTGGCTCCAAAGGATAAACATTATCCTTTTACAAAGATAAAACTATCTTTTGGTGTTAGAAATCGCACACCGAAATTTTACCAAACGGGTAAAACAGTGTACCCGGGAATTCAAACATTGCCCGAAAAATGATTTCGGGTATAAAATCTTTATTTCTACTTATTTCTAACCATTATCATATAATTTCTCAATTTCGAGCATCTCCGGGTCCCAATTCTAGGGTTTCGACTGTCCCGGTAGGCCTACGGGGCCCGCAAAATACTATTCATATATTTTTTTTTTTTTTACAAATCCGTTGGATCGTCCTCATCATTGTTCAAACTATCAAATTTTTGAAATTATGATTGATAGAGCTCAAATTAATTTTTAGATAATTTTTAGAGTGTTACATTATGCTTATGATTTGGTGATTAGTTCTTATCCATGATGTGCTTCAGATTGTTCTTACTTGTATACGCAACGTACGACGTAGTTCTTTTAGTAAGCATAGCTCACGTTTTCGTTTTAAGTTTTTTGTTTAAAAAAAAAATTTCACCCATATTTTCGCTAAGCATTTTAAAGACTTAAGGTTAAGAACTGAGGCAAAGAGTAATGACTAATAATTAATCTAAATGCATCCTAGGTGTGTTGGGTTAAATATTAGGGTGTTACATGACAGATTGATTATTATTTTATTTTTATTTATTTTTCTTTTGATTACCAATAGGTTTACCAACAAGCTAATTAATATTTAATTTTTATCTATTTTCCTTTAATTATCGATGGGTTTTTGAAAATTTTGTACATTAGCGCACAACTCTTTGGATTTGCATACCAGTTGATAAACCTGTTAGTAATTAATGGGATGTGTAATGCACCATTTCACTAATTATTTATTAACAGGCATACCCATCGGTAACCGGTCGATAACATGCGTACATTTTAAACCGGAATGCCTTCTTCTTCCTTATTCTTATTTCATCTCTCTTACTTTCTATCGCCATTGTCTTCTTTGCAACTGTGCACCGCGCTGGAACTCTGTTCGCAAAAATGGAGACCACCATTACGATCTAGGAGCTTTGGTGAGCATTTTAATAGGTTTAGTTTTTTGATTTAGTTTAGTTTTTCTATTTGTTTATAGGTGTCCATAATGTTCTGCTTTATTGTATTCGAGAGTAATTACTGGTGTTATTTCATTAATGTAGGAGTTGTGTTTGAAGGTACAGTGACTTATTAACATTGAGAATGGTTTGCCATTCTACTTCCTTATTTTATTTTATGTTTTGTATGTATAGAAGTTTATAAGCGTCCTAAGTTAAATTTTTGTTCATATTGGATTTTCAGGATTGGATTTGGTTGGCGCAAAGAGCTTTTACATTCTATTTTTTTACTGCTATAGAGGTTAGTAACTAAATCCTTGTTATTTATATGGTTTAATATGCATGTAGGATAGAGACTTATGTTTTCTAGGGTAGAGTTGTAGGAAATGGCGATTGAATGAGTGGGGAGAAGGGCATAAAGGTTCTTCCCTAACTTGTCTGCATTGTTTGTTGTAGGATTCTTTGTGTTTGTGGAGATTGTAGGATGCACATTATGGAGTTATAAGGGGATGCGCAATAGAATGGTTTTTAGGATTATGTGAATTATATGTAATTATGATCATGTAACTATTTAACTATGTCTTTTATGTTATTGACCTTTAATAATATCTATGATTATTGAATGCACTGAAATATCTAATGATGAAAGCTCCTAATTTATGTGGAGATGCTATGGAATTTTTTTAAAAACTTTTTGTTAAGGAAAAAAATGTTAAAAGTAACTGTATTAAAAAAATTAAAAGACCAATTGAATGTATTTGAAAGTAATAACTTGAAATATATGAGATCTCCTAATTTAAGCAAAGATGCTGCCAAAATTTTTTAAAAATTTTTGTTAAGGAAAAGAGATTAAAAGTAACTGTCTTAAAAATATTAAGAGACTAGTTGAATGTGTTTGAAAGTAATAACTTGCAATAAATGATGACAGGATCTCCTAATTTAAGCGGAGATGCTGTTGAAATTTTCTTAAAATTTTTGTTAGGGAAAAAGATTAAAAGTAATAATCTGGCGTCTTCAACAAATTGTAGGGTCTAGGGTTACTCATACACACAATGTTTCCTTCAAACTAGTCATGGATGTATGATAGATTGCATCCTAATAAAAGGGGGATTAAACTGGAATTTTATAGTGGTGTTATATGCAATACTGTTATGAAATTACTTGAACTTTCTTGATGTAATTTATATAGGTGGAAATGTACACAAGAAGGAGGGGTTGAATCGTGTAATTCTTTTTGCATTTAAAACACTAGAGAACAAGTACTATCAAGTGTGAAACTTGTAGTGTAGCGGAAATGTTATTAGTGATTTCAGAAAGTAGATTTTTAAAGCATTGTTAATAAACGTTCATCAAGAAATAAATAATAGAATGATAAAAATGTTTGTTCAGCTTATAAATGAATAACAAGGTGCAACAAGGAAGAATAAAGGAGATCGAAAAGAGAGAAAGATGGACACAAATAATTTTATACTAATTCGATTAAACTGCCTACATCTAGTGCTCAACAAATATTGAGGTTCCACTAATAATATCTATAACATCCTCTCAAGTGCAGTGCAACATCATCCTTAAGTCATGACATCAGACTTGAGAGTTGTTATTTATAAATTACCGGACCTTTCTTAAATAACTATAGCAAATGTGATAAGATCATGTAATAACTAGCATAATTTGGTTAAAATATATAACAAAGAAACACAACATTTATTGAATACATAGCTAAGTACAAGAGGAAGCTCTTCTAAGAGCTTTAATACATATACATTCTCTATTACATTTACCTACATAATTACTTGCAGCTATATACCACAAAAGAAAAGTATCAACTCCTAAACTACTGCAATCCCTAGTTTCTTTCACGTAGCAGCCGCATCATTCTTTGGATCCACCTGAAGATGACACGGGAACACAAACACATAGGGGTGAGAATTATACAATTCTTAGTAGGGAAACTCCCTAAAAACTCACTCACAATGTCATCGTCATCGCCCCAGCCACTTTCGTTTATTAGAAAAAAGTGATCATGCATTTCACAACAATGGTCCATTTTTAAACTTCCAAATCGTACTTCCAAAGTAGGTAGCTTTTTGTAACATCCTAATTTTTAACCCAATACTCTAGAACATATTTTGGTTAATCATTAGTCTATTACCCTTTAGTCTCATTCTTTCAAACCTTTCATTAAAATACTTAGCCAAAAATATGAATAAATTTTTCTTTTTCAAAACTTGAAAACAAAATACGAGCTGCGTGCTAACCTAACGTTCGTCATAACCACATCGTGCAAGAAAAAGTAATCACACCATACATACCTGTGAAAGGTACTATTATACATAACAACATAATATCATCATAGCTTCATAAATACGTAAATTACTATCATCGTTGTACCATTATTTACATCAAAACATGCACATATATATGAAGGGATCCTTATCCACCTATGAGGTTGGATAAGTGTCAACCCAAAATCTAAGCTATCTATGTTCCCACAGGGACCCTCTGCTCCGTTTGCTAGTGAGACCCTTAAGCATGAGCCTTAGAAGAAGTCACAAACCTCTTTGTAATCCTCATCTAGAGACGACACGGAAGAAAAGAGAGGGATGAGAAACTCATTCAAGATTCTTAGCAGGGATTCCCGACTCTAACACAAGTGTCATCGTCGTCGTCCTCAGCCACGTCAGTTTTAATTATGAAAAGGGTGTATATTCATAAGAATTGGTTTTAGGCTTTTCAAATCTATTTATCTGAAGTGGGTGTCTTTTAGTATGTGTCTTGATGACATGAATGCAATAGATATTTGATAAATGCATGACAATACCATATGTACATTAACATGAAAATCATAACGCTTGGACCCAACATATAGAAACATAAATCATATACGTGGCATAAAAAGGCATAGTACTTTCCATGTGACATTTTTCTCATAAGTAAAACTCTTGGATTCTTTTTCTTAAAGACCACCCTCTTAACATATCCACCAAAAATCCAACCAACTCACCGGCCCGGCGATAATCTGATCGCCAAACTACATCTCACCTATCGCCTAGGAATGAGCTCAATCCTAACTAGTCGTCACTAGATTTGATATGGGCTAATAGAGGGGGTATACATAACTTTCTTGGATCACCTATCTTAGGATCATTTCCTTCTTTGAAATGCTCTACTGGTATCTAGTACACAGTGAATTGTCCCCTTTGGCAAGCTCAATGTCAATACCCTCACGGATTTGTTTCCTCCCCACCGTAGCGGGAGGAATGCGTCTCAGTGTTATATCACATCTGTTCTGGGGGTGCTCAGCCAAACCAGTGTCACCCAGAATCTTTCTTGGGGGTGCTCGGCCAAACCAGTGTCACCCAAAACCTTTCCTGGGGGTGCTTGGTTGAATTGGTGTCACCCAAGAGTTTTCGCAAACTTTTCTCAAATCCTCAAGTTTGATGGGAAATTCGGCAGCGTAATAGCGTACACTGGATTTCCTTCAAACTTGCTTTATGCCACGGAACATATGGAACATGCATAGCCATTCAACATTGTAACATCCTAATTTTTAACCCAATATTCTAGAACATACTTAGGTTAATCATTAGTCTGTTACTTCATAGTTCTCATTTTTACTTTGAAATACTTAGCGGAAAATACGGGTAAATTTTTTTTGAAATACAAAGTGAGAGCCGCGTGATGCGATATAACACGTAAAGGACAAAACATACATCTCATAACATCATAGCATAAGGCACATAAAGGCACATCATGAGAAACACTGAATATCATCTCATATATATATATATAACTTGCCCACTTATAAGTGTGGGACTTAATTTAGTACAAAGGAATATATGAAAGAAAATACAACATAAACATAAACATAAACTACTCCCCTACCCGAGTACATCTAATGGGGTAACCTCTAAACAAAAGAAGGTTTATCCTCGTCTATGCGGTGTGTGCACTAACCCGAGCCATCCACAGCCTCCTACTAGCGACTATCCCTCGAGCGTGGCACGTAACCAGGAAACTGAGCAAGCTCCTCCGGCGAGAATAGGCGAAACGGGGCTCGGGAGTGACCTCCATGACGTGGCCTCATCTTCGGTCGTCGTGCAAGCCTCGGCTGAGTCATGGTGGGCTCGCTACCCTCCCCAAGGTCCATGGGTATGGTGGGGGAAGATCCCTCGGAGGGTACCTGGGTTGCTGAGTCCTCGGAAGGATCCGTCTCCAAAAAAGACGACGGGCAACGGGGCACATACTGGGGGTAGTCTCGAACGGCGGACGCGGATGGTGGAGTACGGCGAAGCCTCTCCTCTCGGGGACGTGCGCGCTCGAACACCAGGTCATCGCCAAAAGGTGAGACGGGGGAGAAACGATGGGAATGTACAGGGGGAGTGAAGGGTCGACCCATGAACATGAATACTCTAACTGTGCATCGACCCACAAAATGGAATGACCCGTGGTCCGGGTCATGGTGCACCTCCCATGTCGGCGTGTCAACGAACACCACGAATGTCGCCATCTGAAGACATGACGGAAAGAAGAGATAGAGGGAGTGAGAATCTTGCTAAAGAATCTCAGTAGGGCCTCCTACTACCTAGGTGTCATCATCTACGTCCTCAGGAACCTTGGGTTTATTTTCGTAGAAGCAAGTGAGCATGCATCGAGTTCATTTTAAACTTTAAAATATACTTTAGCCAAGGTCCATTCATTTTAGGATGATCTTAATGTCATGAATGCAACATAATAGAGAATGTATACATGGCGCTACCTAATGCACATACGTAAACCATATCATCAAGCATCATCATACTTAGTTGCATAAAGTGGCAATAGAAACATTCATATGGGACAAACTTAGTGACATAATCATAATCATGAAACTTCCCTTCCTCATGGGCCGCCCTAAAAGACAAGCGCTCTGGGGGTGCTCGGCTGAACCGGTGTCACCCAGAACGTGTCACATCTCTAGGTTATGAGCTCATACCTTAACTAGTCGTCACTAGTTCTTACTTACCACTGAACGATAAGCGTATCATAAATCATAAATCCCGACTATCTGAGTACGGGTTAGAGGGCAATTCTCTTAGGGGTTCTCGGCCGAACCGGTGTTACCTAAGAGTATAAATTGGTACCGATGTCACATGAGTTCTATTGAGGTGCTCGGCCGAACCGGTGTCATCCTAGAACCCATCTTAGTACCTTAATTTTCAAAATCTCTTTAAGTCCCCAAATTTGTCGGGAATTCGGCGGCACAATGGCATTACGTCGAATTCCTTCCAAATTTGCTTTATGCCACATAAACATATATCCCCATGAATTCCTCATATGAATAACATCATCATCATTTACATACCACATGTATCATCATAGAACATTCAAACGCTTACCCGTACGGTAGCTTATGCTTTGACCCTTATGGGTCTTAATCTTGAGATATAGTTCTCTAACATCTGTCGTTCATATTTTATGCACCTAAGGGCTCATAATTAATCATCATTCCTAATTCTCATATTCATTCTCAAATCTGAAAAGCATAGGGCAGAATTTCTAACTTGTGGTTACGGGGTTCTAGAACTTACGTTTTAGACCCTTTCTCGGTTCCGTCTTCGCCTAAGGCGCTATAAATAAAATCTAAATCAATTATGAGACATTCCTATGCTTAAGAACTAATTATAAATCACATTTATCATGTTGTAACATTGCTGGACAGAATCCAGAAAACTAAATGTTCTAAGAGTTCTACATTTGCATTTTTACGGTTTTCTAGTTACTAGTTTCCTTATAGGTGCTAAAATTCAATTCTAATCCAAATGCTACCAAGTTTTTCGTGTCTAAACAATCCTAATCTGATTATGTTCCCATTAAAACAGTTTGGATAAGTTCCAAAAACAAATGGGTCTAACCTATGTTAAATTCTAGCTTTACGGTATTTCTAGTTAGCTAGTTTCTTACCTATCATGCATAGAATCGTTTCTACATCATCATGTGATATTTTCACACATTCTAACACATCAAAACATCATCATACAACCACAAGCTCATCTTGGTAGTACCGAAAACATCTAACTTCAATAAGAGAACTAAATTGACATCTCTAGGTACATAAGTTAACTAGTTTCTCTTGGAATCAAATTAGAATTTCTAAAACTCTTTGCAAATCATTTTAATTCATCAAGAGGTTAAGAGAAGCCTTAGGTCAGTGACCAAAATATATTTCATCTTCTAAAAGGGAATAAAGTCATATCTCATGATAACATAACCTTGTAAAGATTTGTAAAGCTTTAAGAAAAACTTAGAACATAGACTACTAGTCCTTGTAGCTAGATGAAAACTCATTGCAAGTCCATCATCACTACTTGGCCGAAAACATGCATTCAAAGAATGCATTCACATTAAACTTTAACTTGAAATGAAATGGGCAAGTCTTTGAGCTCTTAGGTTCTTAAGTTATGACATAAAATAAATGTGCTCATGCTTTTCATTTTTAATCTTGCTTACAAAATAAAGTGATGACTTAAATTAAATATGCAAGGCATAAACTTAAACGTGCAAGCTTGAAAGTAAATATGCAAGGTTCAATTCTTTATTTTAGTGCTCTTGGCCCAACAACAATCGACTTTAAGGCCGAAATAGAAAGGCATTCGAGAAATTAATTAGGTGACAATGCAAGTTCAATTCTTTATTTTAGTGCTCTTGGCCCAACAACAATCGACTTTAAGGCCGAAATAGAAAGGCTTTGAGAATTAAATTAAGTGATGATGCAAGTTCCATTTTAATCTTTATGTTCTTAGGTGATAGCTTGAAAGCAAGAATGTAAATATAAATGCAAGCATAAAATAAATTATGCAAGTTCATTTTATCTTTCTAGAGCTCTTAACAAGACTTTAAAGGAACTTAAACCTTAACCCAAACTCATCAAACCAAGATCAAGTAAAGTCTAGAGTCCTTAGAACTCAACATAACATTTTTAGAAAATCAAACATTTAGCATGTAAAAGAAAAGGAAATGGCCGAAACTTCAAGAAGGAAAAGGAACATTTTAAAACTCTAGGGTCCATGATCTTGATGATATATTAACACCAACATCATGAGACCTCATCATTGAGTCCTTAGAAACATTTTGAAACATCACCAAAGATAGAGTTCTCAAGAGTTCAAGAAAGGAAGAACTAGAAATATTTTTGCTCAAGAACAAAGATCAAGCTCTAGAGTTTGTTTCAAGTGATGAACATCATCATGAAACTCTCATCATCAAGCTCTCATTTCTCTATTCTCAAGGGCTCATGGCCGAAACAAGAAAGAAAAAGGAATAGAGAAGAAGTTCTAAAAAGAAAACAAGAGAAACCATAAACATCAAGCTTTAAAGAAGAACATTCATGAAACGAAATCCCTACTTGGTGTGATGATCTTGAAGATAGAAGATGAAGATGAAGAAGATGAAGAACTTGAAGAACTTTGAAGACTTAAACTTAAGAGAAAAAGGAAGCTTTGAAGTGTTTCTTTGAAAATTTACACTTTGCAAATGAACCCCAAAATGATACAAGTTCACCCAAGCAAGCTATTTATAGAGAAATGAAACAAATGAAGGGTGCACATGGAGGGGGAGGCTTCGGCCATGCAAAATGGAGAGAGCCCATGAGTTCCATGAGGTGAGATAATGTGGTCTTGAGGCATGGTGAGGTATGGTTCAAGGTATGGCTCAAGCATGGTTCTTTGAGTGAGAAAACAAATCAACATGTGGTCAAATGGGGGAGGAGGTGGCCGAAATGCATCAGCCCATGTGGGGTTGTGTTTGCATTTTAATTGTGGTTTGGAGTTGTGTTTAGGTGTATCTTTGATTATGCTTAAGGTTAGGAAGTTGTAAGAAAGTGTTTAGGTGAGAAAATGGGTAATTAAGGTTGCCAAGACATAATTAAAGAGTGTTCTTGCATCATTAGTGAGTTATAAATTCATTTTAGTGTATAAACAATTCTAGACACAATTCCTTGATTTAAGGAATTGGAGAGAGAAAATACTATTCAAGATTCCAAAACTAGGAATCTTGAGTTCTAAAAAGGGATTTAAGTTTAATCTAAGCAACTTTAGATTCTAATTAACTTTAATAAATTATTTTGACTCTAGATTAATTAGGGAAATTAATTAATCTTCGATTAGAGCCTAATATTGCTTAGGTTAGCTTAGTTTCGTCATTAGGCGTAGAAACACTATTCTAGGGGCAAAATCGTAATTTTGCACAAAAACTGCTCGGGACCATCGAGACTTGAACAGAGACCTCTAGATACATGAAAACATGTTTTTAAACCTCTGGGGAAAGTTTTGGGCTCAAATGGCACTTCTACCCGCATAAAAACGCTATAGGGATATTTTGGTCATTTTGACCCGAAACTGCGGAAAATGAGATTTTCGCTTCCAGAAACATTCGCAGGCCATTCAATCCCCTTCAAACATTGAGTTGGCCCTTCGAGTACTGCCGAGTCGGCCATCCTCGAATTCCAGGCCGAAAATGACCTCAGGGGCATTTCGGTCATTTTCCACTCAGACAGAAAATCGGGGCGTTACAAACATCACCATGAGACATCAAATCATATAGTCAAACTCATCATAACATATACGTCATCACATCATTGCTTTAACATTCTTAAAAGATAGCATGCTCCTAACCAGTTTGCCGGAATCAAGGACCGGGCTCAGCCAATACATATGCCATGCTCAAGTCATTCTCATAATTAATCATACATCTACTTGAAGTCACAAAGCTCATTATGTCTTGGGACCTACCATGTCTTATGCTTTGACCCTTACGGGTCTTAAACTTGAGATACAATTATTCTAACATTTGTTGTTACCCTTTTATGCACCTATGAGTTCACAACGAATTATCCTCATTAATATTTATGCTTAGGAGCAAATCCAAACAGCTCCATATAGATTTGACAAATTATAAATTTTGCAATTACGGGGGTTCTAGAAACTACGTTTTAGACCATTTCTACGTTTCGTCTTCGCCTAAGGTACTATAAATTAAACCTAAACTAATTATAGGGCATTCCTATGCCTATGAACTAATTATAAACCATGTTTCCTACATTATAAGGTTGCTGGACAAAAACAGAAAATTAAATGATCTAAGTGTTCTAGAATTGCACTTTTACAGTTTTCTAGTTACTAGTTTCTCTATAGGTGCTAAAAATCAATCCTACATCAAATGTTGCCAAGTTTTTCATGATTAATCAATCCTAAACTGATTGTTATCATACTAAAATAGTTTGGGCATTTATTAAGATTAAAAGGATTAAACCCATGTTAAATTCCAACTTTATGGTTTTTCTATGAAGCTAGTTTCTCTCCTATCATGCATAGAAGTGTTCCTACCTCATCATATAATTTTCACACATTCTAACACATCATATCATCATCATACAGCAGTAAACTCATCATGGCAGAACCAAAATGTCAAGTCCCAAAAAGATACACAATTTGACTTTTCTAAAGCATATAAGTTGCTAGTTTCTCTTGGAACCAATTTAGGACTTCTAAGACTCTTTGCAAACTATTTTATTTTATCAAAGAGGCTAAAAAAAACCTTAGGTCAGTAACCAACTTAATTCCTCCTTAAAAAAGGATTAAATTCATAAATCTTGATGGTCTTAACTGTATAAAATTCATGAGGCTTAAAGAAAATCTTAAAACTTAGATTGTTGGCCCTTGTAGCTAGATGAAACTCATTCCAAGTTCATCATCACCACATGACCAAAATTATGCATTCAAAGAATGCTTCCATATTAAACTTTAACTTGAGATAAAATGGGCAAGTCTTTAAGCTCTAAGGTCTTTAAGTGATGAAAATATAAATATGTTATGCGCTTCATTTTTATCTTTCATTATAGAGTAAAGTGAGAACTTTAAAGTAAATATGCAAGACTTGAAATATAAATATGTAAGGCTTGAAATAAATATGCAAGACTTGAAATTTAAATATGCAATGCAAGTTTATTTCTTTATTTTAGTGCTCTAGGCCCAGCAACAATCGACTTTAAGGCCGAAATAGAAAGGCTTTGAGAATTAATTAGGTGATAATGCAAGTCTTGTTTTAATCTTTGAGTCCTTAGGTGATAACTTGGAAAAATAAAGATACAAGGCAAGAATATAATCATGAGTGCAAGCTCAAAATAAATATGCAAGTTCATTTATGTCCTATTAGAGCTCAATCAAGACTTTAAAGGAACTTAAATCCCAACCCAAACTCATCATAACAAGATAAAGTGAAGACAAGAGTTCTTAGAACTCAAAATAACATTCCTTAAAAAAACAAAGCCATAAGTGAACTATATAACATTTTCATGAAAACTCAAGCTTTAGAGATTTCTTTGTGATGAACATAAAGTCACCATTTAGAACTCTCATCATCAAGCTATCATGTTGGATCATCCAACAAGTGTTGGCCGAAATTATGAAGAAGAGAAAAGGAAAGAAACCGAAATCATGGGAAAGAAAAGGAAAGAACCGAAACTTTTAAGAAGGAAAAGGAAACATTTGAAACTCTAGAGACCATGATCTTAGTGATGTATTAACACTAACACCATGGGTCCTCATCATTGAGTTCATATAACCATTTTAAGATATCATCAAAGTTAAGGATCTCAAGGTTCAAGAAGGAAAGAACTAAAAACATCTTTAACTCAAGAACAAAGATCAAGCTTTAGAGATTGTTCAAGTGATGAACATCATCATGAAACCTCATCATCAAGCTCTCATTCCCTTGTCCTCAAAGGCTCATGGCCGAAAATGAAGAAAAAAAAGGAGAAGGAAGGAAGTTCTAAAAAGACTCAAGAAAAACCATAAACACATAACTAGAATAAGTACTTAAATGAAGGAAATACTTGAAAGAAAATCCCTACCAAGTGAAATGAGGTTGAAGATGAAGAAGATGAAGAGGTTGAAGAAGAAGAACTCTTGAAAATTGAGAGAAAAAGAAAGCTTTGAGTGCTCTAAACTTAGCAAATGAACTAAAGGTGTTTCAAGTTCACTCAAGTGTGCTATTTATAGAAAAACAAATCAAGGGTGATGGAATGGAGGGAGTGGCCAAAATATTGAGGGGGAAAAAGAGGGAAAAATATCTCTTGGTTGTGTCATTTCAAGGTGGGGTTGTTGGCATAGGTTTAGGCATAGGTTTAAGCATAGGTTTAGACATAGTTCTTTGAGTGTGTGAGTGAATAAACTTGTGAGGTATAGGGTATGAGGTGGCACCATATTTAGGGGAATCCAAGGGGAGGAAATTTTTTTATTAATTGTGAGTTAGTGATGTGTTTAGGTGTATTTTTAGATTAGACCTAAGATTATGAGTTTATAGTGAAATATGTGAGTGAAAGGATAGGTAATTAAGGCTATGTATGGTATGATTAGTGGGTATTCTAGCCTTTTAGGGGAGTCCATCTCTACTCATCCTAGGCTTTCAATTACATCCTAGGCTTCCTTTTGAGGTGTAGAGGGTGAATAGTAAAAACACTATTCAAGATTCTATGTTCTAGAAACTTGAATTTTTAAAAGAAAAAGAGGTTTTGAGTTTAATCTAAGCAATCTTAGGTTCTAATTAATTTTAATGACTTATGTTGACTCTAGATTAATTATGGAAATTAATTAATCTTCGATTAGAGCCTAATATTGCTTAGGTTCGCTTAATTACATCATTAAGCTCAAATGGCACTATGCCAGGGGCAAAATCATAATTTTGCGCAAAAACTGCCCGGGATCACTGAGACTTAAACAGATACTTTTAAATACATGAAAACATCATTTTAAACCTTTGAGGGAAGTTTCAGGCTCAAACGGCACCTTTACCCGCGTAAAATGCTATAAGGGTATTTTGGTCATTTTGACCCGAAACTGTAGAAAATGAGATTTTCGCTTCTAAAACCATTCAAGGGCCATTCAATCCCCTTCAAACATTGGGTTAGCCCTTTGAGGACTGTCAGGCCGCTATCCTCGAATTCTGGGCAGAAAATGACCTCAAGGGCATTTTGGTCATTTTCCTCTCAGACAGAAAATCAAGGCGTTACACTTTTAATAATCAGTCACTTAATGCATATACTGTCCAATGTTCAAACACCTACTAAATCATCCTAGGCAAACAATTCAAATCAATATGCATATGCATATCATAAATGTCGAAATCTTTAATGAAATCATCTTCACTTGTTTTGGATATATCAAAGGGAATTCTCTAGTTTTCTCTTGTGGCTATAGAACTTAATTGAGTGCATTTTTCTCTTTCCATTGACGTAGGAAAGACTTAGTTTGTATCATGCTGCAAAACTCAATTCAGTGCATTTTTCTCTTTTTATCGACATAGGAAAGACTTAGTTTATACCCAACGGGTATCTACCATGGACAACTCCACAATAGATAGTTCATACCAAATGGTATTTTATAGTGGATCACACCACATAAGGGAAATAGACTGCTTATCAGGACTGAGCTCATTCCTATACATGATCATCAAACTTCATTTTTTTCCATTTCCGAATCATGCACAGTTCTATTCCTAGCCGATATGTCTATCGACTCATAATATCTCAGGGGAAGTTCCTCTTTTTTCCTTCCCCTTAATTCAATCAAGTCTTGTTTCTTTTTTTTCTCCGTATGTCAAAACATGCACACTAGGGAAGTTCTATTCTTGCCTTGCCCTCATTCAACTTAAGTCTTGTTTCTGTTTTCTCCATATATCAGAACATGCACGAGTGAAATTTATATATTCTCTTTTCTCATATAACTGCATCGTGTACTTTTTTTTTTCTCAAATGCATGCATAAGCCAAATATAGGCATTCAATCACCAGTAATTCTCATTTTTGCCTCATAAATCAATCTTTAAATTGTCTAGCATGCATTCATACTCATCATACTTAAATCAAGAGTCATTATATCATTAACTCAATACTTAAGTTCATTTTAGCACAAATACAGTAGGTTGGCAAAATTCATGCCTAAGGAGTATAATTTATTCTGTCCATCAAGCATCCATTGCAAGGGCTATAAAAATTCTCCAAGACACCTCAATGTGTCTACAAGGCCTTGTAAAAATTTCAAAACAAATATCCTTGTCTAACTTGTTTAACAAGATTAGACAAACTTTGTGGTCAGAAACCACTCAGCCTCAGCTCAAAACCAGCATTTCATAATTTTTAACCCTAGCAAATGATTGAATCAATTCAAGTTGAACCTCAAGACGTTTAAAAGGCCTTGTAAAAATTTCAAGTGATAATTCAATCATTTTCTATGACAACAAAATTAGACAAAATCACAGCTTGAAGACCAGAAAATCAGGCAGCACATACATAATTTCGGTTTTTGATTTTTATAAAATAGAAAAACTCATTTTTTTAACCCAAGAAAAATCATGGAGTTCCTTAGGATGTTAGCTTCAACATATAATTTTTATAGCTCATAAAAACATCTACAAATGCATCAGAAAATTTGTGACTTACAACTTGCCACTGCAAATTCAAGAATTCCAGCACATGATTCAAAATTTGATTTGCCAAAATGGGTTTTCTAACATCATCTAAACACTCCACAAAAATTAATACATCAATATCCATATATCATGAACCAATAAAACTAAAAATTTTGGACCAAGACCATTCAGAAACACTCAAAATAAATTTTGAAAGAAGAGGCCAAAGAAAACCCTGCTTTGGTGGCTTTAGGGATCTTGACTCCAAAGGATGCTCCAAGGATGATTCTCTTCACTTCAAAGCCTTCAAATCAGCATCAAACGCTCCATTAGGCAGTAGTATATGAGGTATCAGGTGAGAAATGGTGAGGAAATGAAATTCCAATCGGTTAGTTTGATAGATTATGAGGAGTAGAACAAGTTTTGTGAAAGGATCTTGGTGTTTAAGTGATTTTGAGCTAGGATTTTGCAAGCTTTGAAGCTTGTCAATGGTGACTTGAAAGGAAGAAGATAAAGGCTGTAACTTAGGGTGGTTTGGCCAAAATTTATGAGGTGGTGTGATAAGATTTGGTGATTTATCATTATCTAGGTGTAAAAGTAGTCAAAATGGGTATTTATTCCTTTCTCAAAATGAAATAATGAAATGGATGGCTAAGATTTGGTTTCTTGGTCAAAGAATGAAGCTTGGCCATCCACTTGGCTCAAGATAAGTGGCTCACATTAACTTGGTGAGCAAATAGCTTTTTCGGTGTTAAAATCGCACACCAAAATTCTACCGAACGGACGAGTTATTGGCTCCCGAGTAAAATATAATAAA
Source organism: Dalbergia cochinchinensis (assembly GCA_031216125.1). Taxonomy (NCBI): domain Eukaryota; kingdom Viridiplantae; phylum Streptophyta; class Magnoliopsida; order Fabales; family Fabaceae; genus Dalbergia; species Dalbergia cochinchinensis. The sequence continues at coordinate 33,041,770 of CM062371.1, forward strand.
TGAAAGGTCAAGATTAAAACTTGCTTTTCAAGTTTTAATCTTTGCCATCGACTTAGCATAAAGTGGTTGGTAAAGGTTACTTAGCCACCAAGTAACTTGTACGATGTTAAAAACTACATATCGAAACTCTACCGAACGGCCGAAACACTGTACTTGAGTAATAAGATATTGCCCGAAAATTAATTCTAAGTATAAAATCTCTATTTCTAACTATTTCTAATCTCAATCGTATAATTTCTCAGTTTTGGGCACCTTTGGATCCCAATTCTAGGGTTTCGGCTGTCCCGATGAGCCCGTGGGACCCACAAGGTTACTATTCACTTTTTTATTTTTATTTTTTTTACAAATCCCTTGGACTATCCTCATCATTACCAAAACTATCAGATTTTTTAAATTATGACTAGGAAAGCCCAAATTAATTTTTAAATAAGTTTTAAGGTGTTACAGTATCTTTCTCAACCTGAGAAGGAACAAATGAATAGTCTTTACATTAGCCTTTCCAAGCTCTCCTCTGTGACCATCAGAAATCACTTGTTGCAATAGACTGAGTAGTTCTTCACTAGCCTCTCCAAGTTGAACCGACTAGTATTGACACTAGTCTCTTCAACCTAGATCGTGACCAGTATTAACCTCTACTGTCACGTTGAAAATAGTCTTGGTACAAAGAACTCTGAAGCTCACTTTGTCTTGTTAAGATATGTGTTGGATTGAGGTTTGTATTCCTCTAAAGTCTTGTATGAGCTCTAGTAAAGAATATAAAATGAACTTGCATTCATATTTACATTTCTTGCCTAGCATGTTTATTTTTCAAAACCATCACCTAAAACTTAAAGATTAAAACAAGAGCTTGCATTTTCATATCACCTAATAATTAATCTCGAAGCTCGCCTATTTCGGCCTTAAAGTCAATTGTTGTGGAGCCTAGAGCACTAAAATAAAGGAATTGGACTTACATTCATATTTACGTTTCCTTGTCTAGCATATTTATTCTTTCAAGTCACCACCTAAATGTAAAGATAAGAATGAAGTTACATCTCATATTTATTTTGAGCCCTCACTTTACTTTTCTAATGAAGAATAAAATGAAGTGCATATCATGTTTATATTCTTGTTATCACTTAAAGATTTTAGAGCTCAAAGACTTGTCCATTTATCTCAAGCAAAGGTTGGACATGGGAGCATTCTCTTGAATGCAAAATTTGGCCATGTGATGATGATGAGCTTGGTGAAGTTTCATCTAGTCACAAATGCCTATAATTTATGTCTTAGGATTTTCTTAAGCATAGGTGAACTCAGATTATTTCAAGCATGATTATATGTTTTAAATTCCAACCATGGACCATCTAAAATAGTTGCTGCCCTCATTTATTTTATGATGATTTTAATTAAATAAGTTGGTTTCCAAAGTGTTTTAGAAGTCCTAAAATCATTCCTTGAGAAACTAGTATCTTATGTGTATTGAAAATGAAATTCTATGATTAATATGATGTTGTATGCTTTCGATTCTACCTTGGCATGTTTGCTACTATTTGGTGATGTTTAATATGTTAGAATGTGTATAAATTGATGAGAATTGGAGTGGAGACTATTCTATGCATGATAGATAAAAAGCTAGTTTACTAGGGAACCGTAAAGTTGTAATTTTAGAGGTCTTTGGCCTAATTAACCTTAGCCATTATCAAAACTATTTTAGTATGATAAAATTCTGTTTGGGATGGTTTAATTATGAAAAACTTGGTAACTTTTGGTGTAAGAATGATTTTTAGCACTTAGAGAGAAACAAGTAACTAGAAAATCGTAAAAACGTGAATTCTAGAACCTTAAGGATATAGATTATAATTTCTGTTTTAGGAACATGATAATTTGGTGATAGGTAGCTGAACACTTGGTAAAATGTGTGGGATACACTCATAATTGGTTTAGGAATTAATTATAGTGCCTTAGGCAAAGACGGAACTTAGAAAAAGTCTAAGACGTAGTTTTTAGAACCCCATAATTAAATGATGTCAAATCTGCCCACATTTTTATGATGCTGTCCAGATTTGTTTATGATCATAAAAATAAGTGAGGATTATTAACCGTGAACCTATAGGTGCATGAAAGGTTAAAGATGGATAATAGGTTAGTTAGAGTGTAAGATTAAGACTCGTAAGGGTCAAAAGTATAAAACTTTGTGAGTTAAGGGACATAATGAAGTTTGTTAGTATGGATGCATGCGTTATGAAGAACATGTTTATATGCCTTTGATGACTCATTTTGAATATGGAATTATGTACTTGCTCTATATATTTTGTGGTATAAAGCAAGTTGGGAAAATTTGGCGCACCGCCATTGTGCTGCCAAATTTTTGCCAAACTTGAGGATTTAGAAAGTTTTTGAAAGATATGAGATATGTTCTGGGTAACACCAGTTTAGTTGAGCATGCCCAAAAACAAATGTGACATAGTACTGTAATGCGTTCTGGGTGACACCAGCTTAGCCGACACCCCCAAGAACAAAACTGTGAGGGTATTGATATTGAGTTTACCAAAGCGGACAAATAATTGTGTACTAGATACTAGTAATTGCATTTCAAAAAAGGAAATATTTCTATGGACTCCCCAAATTAAAGGTTATGATAGGTGATCCTTATGCTCCCTTGCTCGTACTTTGGAAGTCGATATTATTTTGTTACGCTTATCAAGAGGGATAAGTAAGAACTAGTGATGACTAGTTAGGTATGAGCTCAAAACCTAGAAATGTTTTTAGGGTGGCCCCCATGATGCAAAGTATAATTGTAACACCCCGATTTTTCTGTCCGAGGGAAATGACCAAAATGCCCCTGAGGTCATTTCCTGACCCGAGCTCGAGGGTAACCAACTCGGTCATCCTCGAAGGGTCAACTCAATGTTTGAAGGGGATTGAATGGCCTTTGAATGCTTTCGGAAGCGAAAATTTCGTTTTCCGCAGTTTCGGGTCAAAATGACCAAAATACCCCTATAGCGTTTTACGCGAGTAAAGGTGCCGTTTGAGCCCGGAACTTTCCCCAGAGGATTAAAAACATGTTTTCATGTGTCTAGAGGTCTCTGTTCAAGTCCCGGTGGCCCCGGGCAGTTTTAGTGCAAAATTACGATTTTGCCCCTAGGATAGTGTTTTTGAGCTTAATGACGTAATTAAGCAAACCTAAGCAATATTAGGCTCTAAACGAAGATTAATTAATTTCCCTAATTAATCTAGAGTCAAAATAATTTATTAAAGTTAATTAGAACCTAAAATTGCTTAGATTAAACTTAAATCCCTTTTTAGAACTCAAGACTCCTAGTCTTGGAATCTTGAATAGTGTTTTCTCTTTCCAATTCCTTAAATCAAGGAAATGTGTCTAGAGTTGTTTAGACTCTAAATTGAGGATTTAACTCACTAATGGTGCAAGACCACTCCTTGATTATGTCTAGACCACCTTAATTACCCATTTACCTTACCTAAACACTTTCTTACAAATTCCTAATCTTAAGCATAATCAAAGATACACCTAAACACAACTCTAAACCACAATTAAAATGCAAAGAAACCTCCCCCATGGGCTGATGCATTTCGGCCACATCCTCCCCCTTTGACCACATATTAAATTGTTTTCTCACTCAAAGAACCATGCTTGAGGCCATACCTTGAACCATACCTCACCATACCTTAAGCCATACCTCACCATACCTCAAGGAACACATTATCTCACCTCATGGAACTCATGGAAGCCTCCATTCTGCACCTCATGGCCGAAGCCACTCTCCCCCATGAGCTCCCTCTATTTGTTTCATTTCTCTATAAATAGAATGCCTTGAGGAGCTTGCACCACTTTTAGATCATTTGCTAAGTTTAGGAACACTCAAAGCTTTTCTTTTTCTCTCAAAGTTTTTGTGTTCTTCAAGTTCTTGGAGTTCTTCAAGTTCTTCATCTTCTTCATCTTCTTCTTCCATCTTCAAGTTCATCACACCAAGTAGAGATTTTCTTTCATGTATTCTTTTCTTTAAAGTTCTTGTTTCAAGCTTGATGTTCATAGTTTCTCTTGATTCTTTTTAGAACTTCTTTTCTTCTCCTTGTTCCTTCCCATTTTCGGCCATAGGCCTTAGAGAACAAAGGAATGAGAGCTTGATGATGAGAGTTTCATGATGATGTTCATCACTTGAAACAAACTCTAGAGCTTGATCTTTGTTCTTGAGCAAAAATGTTTCTAGTTTTTCCTTTCTTGAACTCTTGAGAACTTTAGCTTTGATGATGTTTTAAAATGGCTCTATGAACTCAATGATGAGGACTCATGATGTTGGTGTTAATATATCATCAAGATCATGAACTCTAGAGTTTTAAAATGTTCCTTTTTCTTCTTGAAGATTTCAGCCATTTCCTTAAATTTTTCTAAGCTTCATGGTTTGATTTCCTAAAAATATTATGTTAAGTTTTAAAGAACTCTAAGCTTGACCTTACCTTGTTTGGATGAGTTTGGGTTATGGTTTAAATTCCTTTAAAGTCTTGTTAAGAGCTCTAGAAAGATAAAATGAACTTGCATAATTTATTTTATGCTTGCATTCATATTTACATTCTTGTTATGCACCTTTACTTTCAAGCTATCACCTAAGAACATAAAGATTAAAATGGAACTTGCATCTTCACTTAATTTAATTCTCAAAGCCTTTCTATTTCGGCCTTAAAGTCGATTGTTGTTGGGCCTAGAGCACTAAAATAAAGAATTAAACTTGCATCCTCACTTAATTAATTCCTCAAATGCCTATCTATTTCGGTCTTAAAGTCGATTGTTGTTGGGCCAAGAGCACTAAAATAAAGAATTGAACCATGTATATTTACCTTCAAGCTTGCACGTTTAAGTTTATACCTCGCATATTTACCTTCAAGCTTGCACGTTTAAGTTTATGCCTTGCATATTTAAAATCAAGTCATCACTTTACTTTGTAAGCAAGATTAAAAATGAAAAGCATGAGCACGTTTAGTTTATGTCGTAACTTAAGAACCTAGAGCTCAAAGACTTGCCCACTTCATTCCAAGATAAAGTTAAATGTGAATGTATTCCTTGAATGCATAATTTCGGCCAAGTAGTGATGATGGACTTGCAATGAGTTTTCATCTAGCTACTAGGACCAATAGTCTATGTTTTAAGTTTTCCTTAAAACTTTACAAATCTTTATAAGGTTATGTCATCACAAGTTGTGATTTTATTATCTTTTAGAGGATGGAATATGTTTTGGTCAGTGACCTAAGGCTTCACTTAGCCTTTTGATGAATTAAAATGATTTGCAAAGAGTTTTCAGAAGTTCTAGATCGATTCCGAGAGAAACTAGTTAACTTATGTACCTAGAAACGTCAATTTAACTCTCTTATTAAAGTTAAATGTTTTTGGTTCTGATATGATAAGTGTGACGCTGGATGATGATTTTTTGATGTGTTGGAATGTGTGAAAATATCATATGATGATGTAGAAGCGATCCTATGCATGATAGGTAAGAAACTAGCTAACTAGAAATACCGTAAAGCTAGAATTTAACATAGTTTTGACCCATTTGTTTTCGGAACTTATCCAAACTGTTTTAATGGGAACATAATCAGATTTAGATTGTTTAGACACGAAAAACTTGGTAACATTTGGATTAGAATTGAATTCTAGAACCTATGGGGTAACTAGTAACTAGAAAATCGTAAAAATGCAAATGTAGAACTCTTAGAACATTTAATTTTCTGGATTCTGTCCAGCACCCTTACAACATGATAAACATGATTAAAAATTAGTCCTTAAGCATAGGAATGTCTCATAATTGATTTAGATTTAATATATAGCGCCTTCGGCGAAGACAGAACCAAGAAAGGGTCTAAAACGTAAGTTCTAGAACCCCGTAAATACAAGTTAGAGATTCTGCCCTATGCTTTTCAGATTTAAGTATGAACATGAGGATTAGGAATGATGATTAAATATGAGCCCTTAGGTGCATAGAGATATGAGCGATGGATGTAGAGAACTATATCTCAAGATTAAGACCCGTAAGGGTCAAAGCATAAGCTACCGTAAGGGTAAGCGTTTGGATGTTTTATGATGATGCATGAAGTATGCTAATGATGATGATGTTATTCATATGAGGAATTTATGAGGTTATATGTTTATGTGGCATAAAGCAAATTTGGAAGGAATTCGGTGTAATGACCATTGTGCCGTCGAATTTCCGACAAATTTGGGGACTTAAAGAGATTTTGAAAATTAAGGTACTAAGATGGGTTCTAGGATGACACCAGTTCGGCCGAGCACCTCCATAGAACTCATGTGATATCGGTACCATTTTACACTCTTAGGTGACACCGGTTCGGCCGAGCACCCCTAAGAGTTTTGCCCCCTAACCCGTACTCAGATAGTTGGGATTTATGATTTATGATACGCTTATCGTTAAGTGGTAAGTAAGAACTAGTGACGACTAGTTAAGGTATGAGCTCATAACCTAGATGTATGACACGTTCTGGGTGACACCAGTTCGGCCGAGCACCCCCAGTTCGATTGTCTTTTAGGGTGGCCCATGAGGAAGAGAAGTTTCATGATTATGATTATGTCACTAAGTTTTGTCCCATATGAATGTTATTATTGCCACTTTATGCCACCAAGAATGATGATGCTTGATGTTATGTTTTATGTATGTGCATTAGGTAGTGCCATGCATACATTTCCTGTCATGTTGCATCCATGACATTAAGATCATCCTAAAATGAATGGACCTTGGCTAAAATATATTTCAAAGTTTAAAATGAACTTAATACATGCTCAGTCATTTTGTATAAATAAACCCAAGGTTCCTGAGGACGTAGATGATGACACCTAGGTAGTAGGAGGCCCTACTGAGATTCTTTAGCAAGATTCTCACTCCCTCTATCTCTTTCTTTCCGTCACGTCTTCAGATGGCGACGTTCGTAGTGTTCGTGGACACGTCGACGTGGGAGGTGCACTATGACCCGACTCACGGGTCATACCATTTTGAGGGACAGTGCACGGTGTGGGTTTTCATGTTCGTAGGACGCCCCTTCGCCCATCCCGTGCACACCCATCGCTTCTCCCCGAGCGCACCCTATGACGACGACGAGCGGGTTTTTGAGCGCGCGCGTACGCATGACGAGAGAGTGCTCCGCATGCACACTGCCGCCCTAGCCATGCGAGACTATCCCGACATGCGTGCCCCGGACTTACTTCTCGGAGACCGACCCGTCCGAGGACCCGCCTACCCATCCGTATAGCGAGAGCTCTGCCCCCTCTCCCCCACCGTTGAGGGAGGGCAGTGAGGATACCGTGACTCAGCCACGGCTTGCACGACGACCGGAGATGCGACCATACCGCAGGGGACACACTCGATCCCCATTCCGCCTCTTCACGTCCGAGGAGCTCGCCCAGTTTCCCGGATATTTGCCTCGTTCGCGAGATGGACGCCAGTAGGAGGTGACGATCATTCGATGGAGTACCCGGTTAGAGCATACACCACTTAGATGGGGATAAACCTTCTTTTGTTTAGAGGTTATCCCATTAGATGCACTTGGGTAGGGGAGTAGATTATGTTCATGTTTTATGTTGTATTTTCTTTTATGCATTTCCCTTGTACTAAATTAAGTCCCACACTTATAAGTGGGCAAGTTATATATATATAAGATGATATTCAGTGATGTTCATGCTGTGCCTTATGTTATGATGTTGTGAGACATTTGTTTTACTATACATGGTTTATCGCTTATCGCATCACGCGACTCTCACTTTTATTTCAAAAAAAAAATTACCCATATTTTCCGCTAAGTAATTCAAAGTTAAATGAGAACTATGAAGTAACAGACTAATGATTAACCTAAATATGTTCTAGAGTATTGGGTTAAAAATTAGGATGTTACAATAATATTTAATGTCACATAGTTGAGAAAAGAGGAAGTTTCATGTAGCACCCTAAAAATTAGTTAAAAATTAATTTGAGCTTTATTAGTTGTAATTTCAAAAATCTAACAATTTTAACAATGATGAGGATAATTCAATAGATTTGTTAAAAAAAAAAGTGAATAGTAACTTACAAGCCCTGCAGGCCCATTGGAACAGCCAAAACCCTAGAATTGGGACCCGTGTAACGCTCCGATTTTCTGTCTGAGTGGAAAATGACCGAAATGCCCCTGAGGTCATTTTCGGCCCGGAATTCGAGGATGGCCGACCCGGCAGTCCTCGAAGGGCCAACTCAATGTTTGAAGGGGATTGAATGACCCTTGAATGGTTCCGGAGGCGAAAGTCTTATTTTCTGCAATTTCGGGTCAAAATGACCAAAATACCCCTGTAGCGTTTTACGCGGGTAGAGGTGCCGTTTGAGCCCAAAACTTTCCCCAGAGGTTTAAAACCATGTTTTTACATGTTTCAAAACATCTGTTTGAATCCCGGTGGTCCCGGGCAGTTTTAGAGCAAAATTATGATTTTGCACCTAGAATAGTGTTTTTGAGCTTAACGATGTGATTAAGCAAACCTAAGCAATATTAGGCTCTAAATGAAGATTAATTAATTTCCATAATTAATCTAGAGTCAAAATAAATTATTAAAATTAATTAGAACCTAGGATTGCTTAGATTAGATTTAAATCTCTTTTCTAAAAACTCAAGATTTCACTCTTGGAATCTTGAATAGTGTTTTCTCTTTCCAATTCCTTAAATCAAGGAATTGTGTCTAGAATTGTTTATACACTAAAATGAATTTATAACTCACTCATGATGCAAGAACACTCTTTAATTATGTCTTGACAACCTTAATTACCCATTTTTCTTACCTAAACACTTTTTTACAAATTCCTAATCTTAATCCTAATCCAAGATACACCTAAACACAACTCTAAACCACAATTAAAATGCAAGAAACCCTCCCCCCATGGCTGATGCACATTCGGCCATCCCTCTCTCTTTTACCACACATGTTGAATTGTTTCTCACTCAAAGAACTATGCTTGAGGCTATACCTTGAACCATACCTCACCATACTTTGAACCATACCTCACCATGCCTCAAGACCACATTATCTCACCTCATGGAACTCATGGGCTCCCTCCATGCACCCTTCATTTGTTTCATTTCTCTATAAATAGCTTGCTTGGGTGAACTTGTATCATTTTGGGTTCATTTGCAAAGTGTAAGTTTTCACAGAGCACTTCAAAGCTTCCTTTTTCTCTCAAGTTCAAGTCTTCAAGTTCTTCAAGTTCTTCATCCTCTTCTCTCATTCCAACCTCCTAATCACTAGGTAGGGATTTTCTTTCAAGAGTTCTATCATTTAAAGTCCTTAATTTCTTTATGTGTTCATAGTTTCTCTTGAATCCTTTCTAGAACTTCTTTTCTTTTTCTTCTCCTCCTTGTTTCGGCCATGAGCCCTTTGAGAGCAAAGGAATGAGAGCTTGATGATGAGGTTCCATGATGATAATGTTCATCACTTGGATAATCTCTAAAGCTTGATCTTTGTTCTTTCTTCTTGAACTTTGAAACCTTTCACCTTGATGATATTTTAAAATGGTTAACATGAACTCAATGATGAGGACCCATGATGTTGGTGTTAATGCATCATCAAGATCATGGTCTCTAGAGTTTCAAATGTTTCCTTTTCTTCTAAAAATTTTTTGGTTCTTTTTCCTTTTCTTTCTTCATATTTTCGGCCATATTGACCAAGGAAGTTCACAATGGCTTGATGATGAGAGCTTCTAGATAATGACTATGTGTTCATCACAATGACGCCTCTAGAGCTTGAGTTTTAATAAAAATGTTATTTATGTTCACATTCCAAGAAGAGAAACTTTGTGTTTTAAGGAACCCTTGAGGTTCACTCTTGTTTTACTTTATCTTGTCATGATGAGTTTGGGTTGAGGTTTAAGTTTCTTTAAAGTCTTGTATGAGCTCTAATAAGAAATAAAATGAACTAGAATTCATATTTAAATTTAAGCTTATGCATTACATGTTTAATTTGAGCTTTGCATTCATATTTAATTCCCAAGCCATCACCTTAAGTTAAAGGCTAAAGAATGGAGTGCATCTCATATTTATATTCTTGTCTAGCATATTTACCTTTCATCACTAAAGAACGTAAAGATTTAAAATGAGGTTTGCACTATCACCTAACTAAATCTCAAAGCCTTTCTATTTCAGCCTTAAAGTCGATTGTTGCTGGGCCTAGAGCACTAAAATAAAGAAATGAACTTGCATATTTATTTTAAGCCTTGCATATTTATATTTCAAGTCTTGCATATTTACTTTAAGCCTTGCATATTTATATTCTAAGTCTTGCATATTTATTTTAAGCCTTGCATTTTTATATTCAAGTCTTGCATGTTTACTTTAAGTTCTCACTTTATTTTATAATGAAGAATAAAAATGAAGTGCATAGCATGTTTAAATTATGTCATCACTTGAAAGATCTTAGAGCTCAAAGACTTGCCCATTTTATCTCAAGTTAAAGTTTAAATGAGGGAGCATTCTTTGAATGCACGATTTCGGTTTTGTAGTGATGATGAACTTGGAATGAGTTTCATGTAGCTTCAAGGACCAATAAGTCAAGTTTTAGGAAATCCTTTTAAAGCTCATAAATTTGTTTAAGTTTAAGACCAACAAGGTTCTATGAATTTAACTCTCTTTTAAGGAGGGATTAAGTGGTCACTGACCTAAGGATGTTTTTAGTCTCTTTGACTAGATAAAATGGTTTGCAAAAGAGTTTTAGAAGTCTTGAAAATGATTCCAAGAGAAACTAGCAACTTTTGTGTTTTAAAAACATCAAGTTATGTATCTTTTTAGGACTTAATGTTTCGGTCCTTCCATGATGGGTTTACTACTGTATGATGATGTTTTGATGTGTTATGATGTGTGGAAATTATGTATGATGAGGTAGGAATACTTCTATGCATGTTAAAAGAGAAACTAGCTTTTTAGAAAAATCGTAAAGTCAAGATTGAGCATAGTTTTATCCCATTTAGTTATGGACACTGCCCAAACTGTTTCAATGGGGATATAATCAGACTAGGATTGATCAATCATGAAAAATTTGGTTACATTTGGAGTAGGAATGAATTTTGGCACCTATAGAGAAACTAGTAACTAGAAAACCGTAAAACCACAATTCTAGAACTCTTAGAACATTTAATTCTTAGAATCTGTCCAGCAACCCTATAATGTAGAGAACATGGTTTATAATTAGTTCCTTGATATAGGAATGACTCATAATTGGTTTAGTTTTAACTTATAGCGCCTTAGGTGAAGACAGAACCAAGAAAGAGTCTAAAACGCAAGTTCTAGAACCCCATAATCATAAGTTTATAACGCTGCCCCTAAGGAATGATGTTGTTCAGATTTAATAGAGAGCATAAACAAATGATGAGATTTGATAAGAGAGAACCCTTAGGTGCATAAAAGTTTGATAGGAGATGATAGGTTAACTACATCACGAGTTTAAGGCCCATAAGGGTCAGAGCATAAAATACCGTAGGACCAAGTGCATAATGAACTCTTAATGTTGCTTGTGAAAGTATGAGGACGATTATGTGAATGCATGAAATTATGATGAAGGATGCATGTTTGATTGACTCATGTGGCATAAAGAAGAATTTGGAAGAAATTCGGCATGCCGCAGTTATGCCGTTGAATTTCTGATAAATTCGGGACTCAGAAAGTTTTTGAAAACCTATGAAATTTTTATGAGGTACTAAGATGGGTTCTCGGATGACACCGGTTCGGCCGAGCACCTCCAGAGAACTCATGTGACATTGGTACCAAGATTAATTCTTGGGTGACACTGGTTCGGCCGAGCACCCCCAAGAAATGCCCCCTAGCCCGTACTGGATAAGTCGGGATTATGTTTATGATTATATTACGCTTATCGAGATTGATAAGTAAGAACTAGTGACGACTAGTTGAGGTATGAGCTCATAACCTAGAGATGTGACACGTTCTGGTGACACCGGTTCGGCCGAGCACCCCCAGAGCGCTTGTCTTTTAGGGTGGCCTATGAGGAAGTTATGATGAATATGTCACAAAGAGAATTTAATTGCCACTTTATGCCACTACTATTATGATGTTCTTAAATATATGATGATTATTCTTGTATTAAGTAGAGCCATGCATACATCCTTTAATATGTTTGCATCCATAACATTAAGAATCATGCTAAAATGAACGGACCTTGGCTAAACTATGTTTGAAAACCTAAAAATGGACTTAATGCATGCTCACTTATTTTGTATAACTAAACCCAAGGTTCCTGAGGACGTAGATAATGACACCTAGGTAGTAGGAGGCCCTACTGAGATTCTTTAGCAAGATTCTCACTCCCTCTATCTCTTTCTTTCCGTCACGTCTTCAGATGGCGACATTCGTGGTTTTCGTGGACACCCCGACGTGGGAGGTGCACTATGACCCGGATCACAGGTCATACCATTTTGAGGGATAGTGCACAGTGCGAGTCTTCATGTTCGTAGGACGTCCCTTCACTCACCCCGTGCACACCCATCGCTTCTCCCCGACAGCACCCTACGACGACGATGAGCGGGTTTTTGAGCGCGCGCGTACGCATAACGAGAGAGTGCTCCGCATGCATACCGCCGCCTCAGCCATGCAAGACTATCCCGATTACGTGCCCCAGACCTACTTCTCGAAGACCGACCTGTCCGAGGACCCGCCTACCCATCCGTATAGCGAGAGCTCCGCCCCCTCTCCACCACTGATAAGGGAGGGCAGTGAGGATACCGTGACTCAGCCACGGCTTGCACGATGACCGAAGATGTGGCCACACCGCGGGGGTCACTCTTGATCCCCGTTCTGCCTTTTTACGCCCGAAGAGCTCGCCCAGTTTCCCGGATATGTGCCTCGCTCGTGAGATGGACGTCAGTAGGAGGTGACGTACGACCGATGGAGTACCCGGGTAGAGTACACACCACTTAGATGGGGATGAACTTTCTTTTGTTTTAGAGGTCATCCCGTTAGTTGCACTTGGGTAGGGGAGTTGTTTTTATAGTTTCCGTTGCACTTTCTCTTGTATTTCCTTTTTAGTTGTATTGCTCATGTTGTATCAAACTAAGCCCCCTCTACACAAGTGGGCATATCATATATTATATAAATATGCAGTTCAATGTTATTATGATGTGCTTTCACTTGCTTATGTGATGTTACTATGCGATGTTTGCTTTATTACCTTTTGTGCATTATTAGTTAACGTGTCGCGCGACTCTCACTTTACTTTTATAATTCAAAAAAAAATTTACCAGTATTTCCGCTAAGTATTTTAAAGTAATAAGGAAGTTATGACGTAACAGACTAATGATTAACCTAATTATGTTCTAGAGTATTGGTTTAAAAATTAGGATGTTACACCCCGGAGGAGCCCAAAACTGAGAAAAGAGAGGATTAAGGTTAAAAATAAAGATTTTATGCCTAGAATTTATTTTTGAGCAATGTTTGATTACCCGTTCAGTAAAATTTCGGTGTGCGATTTCTAACACTGAAAGTTAGTTTAATCTTTACAAAAATATATGTATATCTATTTAAATCAAATGAATTGCTAAGATTCAATCTTTAATAACAAGATCAAATCCTAGCCATTCATATTAGTTTCTTTTCATAAAGAAATTAAACTTTATATTAAAGAAATAATTTATGCTTGTTATAAGATAAACTCAAGCCACCAAACTTTGACATTTCTTCTTGTCATTCTCGGCTATGAACAACATGAATAGAACCTCCATTTCTTTCCTTCCAAACCTCCATTAATAAGTTTCAAGCTTCAAAAATCATAGCCTAAAGTTGCTAAACACTCAAACTTCCTTCACAAAACTTGTTCTACACCTCAATACCTACAAATCTAGCTGATTGAAATCTCAAATCCTCACCTTAATACCTCACTTAGCCGCTGCCTAAGGAAGGTTTAGGACTGAAATTGGTGTCTTGAAGTGAAGGGAGATCACTTAGAACATCCTTTGAAGTATCAAGCTCAAAAGCTTTCAAAGTAGGGTTTTCCTTGGTCTTTTCTTTCCAATTTTATACTGGACTTTTTTGATTGTGTTTGGTCCAAAATTTCTGGATATATTGGTTGATAATATGCTGATATTGATGTGTTAATTTTGGTGGAGTGTTTGGGGTCGTGGAAAAATCTTTTTTATCAAAAGAGATTTTGAGTTGGTTTGCTGGATTTACAAATTTCAACAGGGCAAGTGTTGTTCATGAATTTTTTGGTGCCATTGTGTTCATTTTTTTGTGCTATAAAAATTATACGTTCAATTTAACATCCTAAGACAACCCCAAGATTTCTCTTGGGTCATGTTAAGGACTTTCTCTGCTTGAAAAAAATTCATGATTCTTGAATATTGTTGCTGGAAAATCCCGGTTTGAAGCAAGTAGGGAATTTTGTCGAATTTTCTGGTATATTTAGAGATATTGGATTCAGCTGAAAATTTTATGGGATGTAGCTAACATGTTAGGGAGTCTCTAGTAAAAATTTGGAGCCCTAGGCACTTTTTCTATGTTTAAAATTCATGAACCGAGATTGTAACTATGCTAGCTGGATTATGGGCATTGAAGCTGTAATTTTGTATAATTTTGTTATCATAGCAAATGATTGAATTATCCTTTGAAATTTTTACAGGATGCTTATAACATCTCGAAGTATAACCATGATTTTTATTTTGAATTGATTCAATCACATGCTAGGGTTAAAAATTATGAATTACAGTTCTTGAACTGAGGTGGAGGGGTTTCTAACCACTAAATTTGTAGAATTTTGTTAATATATAGTTAGAGAACTCTTATTACCCTGAAATTTTTACACGACCTTGGTGACACATTGAGGTGTCCTTGATAATTTTCATAGCCTGTAAAATGATTGTTTTATGTGCAAATAAATTCGTGCCACAATAGTGTGAAATCTGCCACTGTGCTGAAAATAAATTGATGAAATAATGGCATTTTGTACTAGTATGACATGAGTACCTGAATATGAGTATGAATAATTGAGCATGTGAACTTATTGATGAGGTTAGGTACACATAGATATGAATGATTATTACAATTGCTTATATGTAAAAGAAAAGCATAAGATTATGTTTCTCGAACTAGAGAAAGTAAATCCAGTTTGTTAGGGAAAGTAAACCTAACTACCAAGAAAAGCATAAGATTTATAATCCTTGGGCTAGAGAAAGTAAATCCGGTCTGTCAAGGAAAATAAACCTGACTACCCTTGAATTGAGTCGGGGAAAGTAAACCTAGCTAGGAATAGGTCTGTGTAAGAATTAGAGAAAGTAAATCTAATGATCATGTATAGGAATAAGCTCAGTCCTGAAAAACAGTCTATTACCCATTATTGCCACACTGGGGATGGCGGTACGTAACACCCAGATGTGACAAGATTAGTTAAGGGCTAAGGCAAGTTTGAGGAGTAAATTTTCCAAGAAATCTTTTGTCTTATATGCCGAGTGAAGAAGTTTAGTTTTGATATCGAGACCAACATATTTAAGTGGAAAGTTGGTAGTATATGATGTTGAGTAGAATGGTATATGTACATTAAGTGATTGAATGTTAAAAGTAACCCACTTCGAAAGTATGATTTGGAACTTTAAAAATATATCGTTATTATATAATGCATGACCACTTTTTCTTAATAACTGAAGTGGCAGGGGCGATGATTTGGGGGAGTTACCCTACTGAGAATTGTATAATTCTCACCCTTATGTTTTTGTGTTCCCATGTCGTCTCCAGGTTGACATAGAAAATCGAGAGATTGCTATGCTAAAGAACTCAGAAGTGCAATAGTGTAGTAGTTAATGCTTTTATTATGTTGTATTTAGTGGAATGGATATATATATATATATATATATATATATATATATATATATATATGTAAATATGTTAGAGGATAAAGGTGTGTTAAAGCTCATGAAAGAGCTTTCTTTATGTACTGAACTTTGTATTAAATAAATATTTTGGTTTCATTGCTATATATTTTAGTAGAATTATGACCTAGTTATCTCGCGAATCAATCAAAACGGCTATAGATATTTAAGAAGGGTCCACTAATTTATAAGTAACAACTCTCAAGTATTTTGTCATGACTTAAGGATGATGTTGTACTTGGGATGATGTTACATTTTGTAACATCCCCTGCTGCTTTATGGATTGAGGACTGTCCCCACAAACCAACACGGGTCTTTCCAGCATGCTTTGTCCTCGCTCACACGCTTCCTAGGAAAACTTCCCAGGAGGTCACCCATCCCAAAATTGCTCTAAGTCAAGCATGCTTAACTATAGAGTTCTTTAGTGATAGGCTACCGAAAAGAAGATGTATCTTGTTGGTATAGGTAGTACAAATCAATTCATATAAGCCCTCCTCAACTATCTAGTCCTATACCTATACAGTCTTAGGATCCCTCTCATTCCGGTGTGTAATCGGTTCATTCATGTACCCCTCTACTTTTGAAGTCTGCCAGGAGCTGCTCCTTGTCCGTGCCTCCTTGCATCGGCAATCACTCCCCGACTTCGCAATCCCCAAGCGTTACATTTCACATGCAAAGGTTACATGCCACTTTATGCCACTTATATGATGTTGCTCGATGTTTTGTTCTATTATCCTCTTGTGTAATGTATTACCATGCATTCATGCTTTGATATGTTGTATACATGACATTAAGATTCATTCTAAAATGAACGGACCTTGGATAAATATGTTTGAAACCTAATAATGAACTATATGCATGCATACCTTTTTATATTAAACCTAAGGTTCTTGAGGATATGGACGATGTCACTTAGATAGGAGACTCCCTACTGAGATTTTTTAGTAAGATTCTCACTCCCTTTTCTTTCCGTCGCATCTTCAGATTTGGATGGCGACATTCGTGGTTTTCGTTGACACCCCGACGTGGGAGGCTCACTATGATCTAGAGCACAGGTCTTCTCATTTTGAGGGGAGCTGCACCATCCGAGTTTTCATGTTTTTGGGGTGACCCTTTGCACATCCTATACATAGTTATCGTTTATCTTCGACTTCCTTTTTTGGTGACGACATGGTCCTCAAGCGTGTGCAGACGCATAATGAAAGGATACTTCACACGTATACCACTGCATCCACTGTTCGTGACATCCCAGACTATGTTCCCTGCTCTAGGCATTCAGAGACTGTCCCATCGGATGATCCACCTACCCACCTATATTCTCAGAGTTCTGCTCCTACTCCCCCACTGAGGGTGTAGGGTAGTGAGGAGACGGTTATACAGCCGAGGTTAGCACGGAGGCCAGCTATGCAACCTCGACGTGGCCCTCATGCTCAAGCATTCCATGTGCCTACTCCTGACGAGCTTCGTCCATGGATCGGCTATGTTCCATCCTATCCAGACTACCAGTAGTAAGACTTTTAGAGGGATCATTAGTGCACACACCACCACTAGTTTAGGATAACCTTCTTTTGTTCTAGAAGTTGTCCATTTTAGATGCACGAGGGTAGGGGGTGACTTCCTTTATGTTTTCCTTTGTATTTCCTTGTATTTCTATTTCGGTTGTATTCGCACTCGTGATGTACTAAACTTATCCCACCTCCCATAGGTAGGCGGTTAATATATTAATATAATATTATTGTGGTGTGTATATGATTGTCCAATGTTATTTGATGTTCTTATGCTTTCTTTTGTATGAATTACGTTTCATGGTAACACTCACTTAAGATATGCGCGGCTCTCACTTTGTATTATATTTCAAAAAAAAAAATTCATCATTTTCTGCTAAGTATTTTAAAGAAAGGTTTAAAGAATGAGATTAAAAGAGTAATAGACTAATGGTTAACCTAAATACATTGTAGGAGTATTGGGTTAAAAGTTAGGATGTTACAATATGAGCTTTTGCATTTGAGCAATGAAACTTTTCCCATAAGGATTAGATCATGAAAAGATGTTTTCAAAACAAAGCTTTATGATCTTTTAAAAAGAATTTTGTTTAAAAACATAACACATGTTGACATATCAATGCAACATACTTTGAGAGAGTTTTGAAGTTTGATAACCGATCATAGTTGTTCCAGAATGTGTAAGTGTGAGTTTCTGAAGACATGTTAGAAACTATTTTCAACCATACTCTGATCAAGTTATACACAACTCTTTAGAAAACATATGTTATGTATGTTAAGGATAATGAGAATGATTAAGCTCATTATACATCTCAAGACTCAGCATATTAAACTAGTATCAGAGCAACAACCAACTTATGCTCCTAAGAATACTTGGCCATAGCTAATCATAAAACACATGTAAGCTACTATCCGTAGGTGAAGATAAGCACGAGAAGGGGAGGTTGAATCATCCATTGATCCTTTTTCCATTTTGTAATGCCCTAGTGTAACACCCCAATTTTTTTGTCTGAGTGAAAATGACCAAAATACCCCTGAGGTCATTTTTCACCCGGAATTCGAGGACAGCCAACCTAGTAGTCCTCGAAGGGTCAACTCAATGTTCAAAGGGAATTATGTGTGGCATGTATGCTAATAAAACAGAAGAATCTCGTTTTCGAGTTCCGATGTGCTGAATGACCAAAACTCCCCTATCGTTGTTTAACCCTGTTTGATAAGTCAATTGAGCCCGAACTTCACCCAAAGGTTTTAAATGATGTTTTTATGAGTCTGGACATGTCTGTTTAAGTCCCAGCGGTCCCGGGTAGTTTTTATGTAAAATTACAATTTTGCCCCTAATTAAGCACCTAATGAGCTTAATCATACAATTAACAAAACTTAAGCAGTATTAGGCTCTAATTAAAGGTTAGTAAATTCTAATTACTAATCTAGAATCAAAATAATTAATTGAGATTAATTAGAATCTAAGATTGCTTAGAGAAACTCAAAACCCCTTTCTCAAAATCAAGACATTATGTCATGAATCAATGAATAGT
The DNA here is from genome assembly GCA_031216125.1 of Dalbergia cochinchinensis. NCBI lineage: Eukaryota > Viridiplantae > Streptophyta > Magnoliopsida > Fabales > Fabaceae > Dalbergia > Dalbergia cochinchinensis. The sequence continues at coordinate 33,060,682 of CM062371.1, forward strand.
GTTCTTCCTTTCAATTTCCATGATTTAAGGAACCTTGGATGTGATTGAGAATCTTGATTAAATATGGTTTGACTCTCTTAATGGGCAAGAATGCTCATTAACTATGTCTTGAATTATCTTAATTGCCCACTTTCTCATTCAAACTCTTAACTACAAACTCCTAATCAAATATCTAATCAAACCTATCTGTAACATCCTAATTTTTAACCCAATGCTCTAGAACATATTTAGGTTAATCATTAGTCGGTTACATCATAGTCTCTTCTTTACTGTAAAATACTTAGCGGAAATACTGGTAAATTTATTTTTTGAATTTATAAAAGCAAAGTGAGAGCCGCGCGACATGATAAGCAATAAAGCATGGATGGAAATAAAGTAAACATCATAACATAAAGCAAGTAAAGGCACATCACAATAAAACTGAACTGCATATTTATATATAATATGATATGCCCACTTATGTAGAGTGGGGCTTAGTTTGGTACAACTGAAATAGAAATACATGGAAAACGAAAGTACAACAAAGGCAATAAAAGAAACTCTCCTAACTCTAGTGCGCTTACAAATAGATAGCCTTAAAACAAAAGGAGGCTATCCAGGCCTAGTCAAAGCTCGGGCACCAGAACGCGATGGTCGTCTCTTACTGCGGGCCTCTCTAGAAAGGAGGGATGTATCCGATCCACTGGGCTATCTCGGCCGGGGTGGCTATGCGCTACATCAGTCGGGCGTGAGCTCCACGGCGGAGAATCATCCTCACCCATCCTCCATGTACCAGCTGAGCGACAGAAGCCTCACTACCTTCCCCAACGTCCATCGGCACAGTGGGGGAGGATCCCTCGGAAGGTACCTAAGTGGCAGAGTCCTCTGAAGGGTCCGTCTCGGAGAATGATGAGGGCGAGCACATCTTGTGGGTAGTCTCGGATGGCGTGTCGAAGAGGTGCAGCGGATCCGCTCCTCTTGAGGGCGTGCGCACTCGAACACGAGGTCGTCACCGAAGGGTGAGACAGGAGACAATCGATGGCTATGTACGGGGTGACTAAAGGGCCGTCCAACGAACATAAATACACGAACGACGTAGCGACCTACAAAATGGTATGACCCGTGGTCCGGATCATGATGCACCTCCCACATTGGGGTGTCCACGAAAATCACGAACGTCGCCATCTGAAGACGTGACGGAAAGAAAGAGATAGAAGGAGTGAGAATCTTGCTAAAGAATCTCAGTAGGGCCTCCTACTACCTAGGTGTCATCATCTACGTCCTCAGGAACCTTGGGTTTAGTATACAAAATAAGTGAGCATGCATTAAGTCTATTTTTAGGTTTTGAAACATAGTTAGCCAAGGTCCATTCATTTTAGCATGATTCTTAATGACATGGGTACAACATATTAAAGAATGTATGCATGGCTCTACTTAATGCAAGAATAATAGTCATAACATTAAGAACATCATAATAGTGGCATAAAGTGGCAATTAAATTCTCATATGGGAAACTTTGTGACATAAACATCATACTTTACTTCCTTATAGGCCACCCTAAAATACAATCGTTCTGGGGGTGCTTGGCCGAACCGGTGTCACCTAGAACGTGTCACATTTCTAGGTTATGAGCTCATACCTTAGCTAGTCATCACTAGTTCTTACTTATCAATCCCGATAAGCGTAACATAATCATAAACATAATCCCGACTTATCCAGTACGGGCTAGGGGGCATTTCTTGGGGGTGCTCGGCCGAACCGATGTCACCCAAGAATTCATCTTGGTACTGATGTCACATGAGTTCTCTGGAGGTGCTCGGCCAAATCGGTGTCATCCGAGAACTCATCTTAGTACCTCATAAATAAAAATCTCATAGGTTTTCAAAAACTTTCTACGTCCCCAAATTTGTCAGAAATTCGACGACATAACAGCAGCATGCCGAATTTCTTCCAAATTTTACTTTATGCCACATAAGTCAATTAAACATGCATCCTTCATCATAATTCCATGCATTCACATAATCATTCTCATACGTTCATAGGCAACATCGAAAACTTATTATGCTCTTGGTCCTACGGTATCTTATGTATTGACCCTCACGGGTCTTAAACTTGTGATGTAATTAATCTATCATTTTCTATCAACCTCTTATGCATCTAAGGATTCTCTTCCTAAAAAATATTACTATTATTTATGCTCTTTAATAAATCTGGGCAACACCATTCTTTGGGGGGGCAGAATTATAAACTTTCAATTACGGGGTTCTAGAACTTACGTTTTAAACCCTTTCTTGGTTCCGTTTTCGCCTAAGGCGCTATAAATTAAATCTAAACCAATTATGAGGTGTTCCTAAACCTTTGAACTAATTATAAATCATTCATACCACATTTTAAGGGTGCTGTACAGAAAACTAAATGTTCTAAGAGTTCTAGAATTGCGATTTTACGGTTTTCTAGTTACTAGTTTCTCTATAGATGCTAAAATTCAATCCTACCTCAAATGTAACCAAATTTTTCATGATTAAAGAATCCTAATCTGATTATATTCCCATTGAAACAGTTTGGGCAGTATCCAAAAATAAATGGGTTAAAACTATACAAAGTCTTGACTTTACGGTTTTTCTAAAAAGCTAGTTTCCCTCCTATCATGCATAGAAATGTTCCTACTTCATCATACATAATTTTCACACATTCTAACACATCAAAACATCATCACACAGCAGCAAACTCATCATGGCAGAACCGAAACATTAAGTCCCAAAAAGATGCATAACTTGATATTTCTAAAGCATATAAGTTGTTATTTTCTCTTGGAATCATTTTTAGGACTTATAAAACTTTTTGCAAACCATTTTATTTTGTAAAAGAGGCTAAAAACATCTTTAGGTCAGTGACCACTTGATCCATCCTTAAAAGCGAATTAAATCCATAAATCTTGTGGGTCTTAATCTCATAAAGTTGATGAGGCTTAAAGAAAGTCGTAAAACTTAGATTGTTCGCCCTCGTAGCTAGATGAAACTCATTCCAAGCTCATCATCACTACATGACCGAAATTATGCATTCAAAGATTGTTCCCACATAAAACTTTAACTTGAGATAAAATGGGCAAGTCTTTGAGCTCTAAGGCTCTTAGGTGTTGACATAATTTAAACATGCTATGCACCTCATTTTTATTCTTTATTACAAAGTAAAGTGAGAGCTTAAAGTAAATATGTAAGACTTGAAATATAAATATACAAGACTTGGGCTTGAAATAAATATGCAAGACTTAAAATAAATATGCCATGCAAGTTTATTTCTTTATTTTAGTGCTCTAGGCCCAACAACAATCAACTTTAAGGCCGAAATAGAAAGGCTTTGAGATTTAGTTAGGTGATAGTGCAAGTTCTCATTTTAAATCTTTACGTTCTTTAGTGATGAAAAGTAAATATGCTAGACAAGAATGTAAATATGAGGTGTACTCCATTCTTTATCCTTTAGCTTTAAATGATGGCTTGGAAAATAAATATAAATGCAAAGCTCAAAGTAAATATGTAATGCATAAGCTTGAATTTAAATATGGATGCTAGTCCATTTTATTTCTTATTAGAGCTCATACAAGACTTTAAAGGAACTTAAACCTCAACCCAAACTTATCATGACAAGATAAGGTAAAGACAAGAGTGAACCTCAAGGGTTCTTTAGAACACAAAGTTTCTTTTCTTGAAATGAGGTCATAAATAACATTTTTATTAAAACTCAAGCTCTAGAGGCCTTATTGTGATGAACACATAGTCATCATCTAGAAGCTCTCATCATCAAGCCATTATGAATCTCATTAGCCAATATAGCTGAAAATGTGAAGAAAGAAAAGGAAAATGAACTGAAACTTTTTAAGAAGAAAAGAAAACATTTGAAACTCTAGAGGCCATGATCTTGATGATGCATTAACATCAACATCATGAGTCCTCAACATTGAGTTTATGTAACCATTTAAAACATCATCAAAGTTAAAGATTCAAGGTTCAAGAAGAAAGAACAAAAAAAACAACATCTTTAACTTAAGAACAAAGATCAAGCTTTAAAGATTGTTGAAGTAATGAACATCATCATCATGAAACCTCATCATCAAGCCCTCATTCCCTTGTCCTCAAAGGCCCATGGCCAAAAATGATGAAGAAGAAGGAGAGGGAAAGAAGTTCTAAAAAGACTCAAGAGAAACCACAAACACATAAATAGAGTAAGAACTTAAACAAAGGAAATACTTGAAAGAAAATCCCTACCAAGTGATTTGAAGATTGGGATGAGAGAAGAGGATGAAGAACTTGAACACTTGAACTTGAGAGAAAAGAAAACTTTGAAGTGCACTTTGAAAACTTACACTTAGCAAATGAACCCAAAATGATGCAAGTTCACCCAAGCATGCTATTTATAGAGAAATGAAACACATGCAAGGTGCAAGAGGCAGGAGGAAGTTTCGGCCAAGCAAGGCAGCCCCATGAGTTCCATGAGGTAAGATGTTGTGATCTTGAGGCATGGTGAGGTATGGTTCAAGGTATGGCTCAAGCATGGTTCTTTGAGTGAGAAACAAATCAACATGTGATGTAATTGGAGGAGGAGTGGTCGAAACTTGCATCAGCCATGGAGGGGGGGATTTCTTTCATTTTAATTGTGGTTTAGAGTTGTGTTTAGGTGTATCTTTGATTAGGATTAAGATTAGAAATTTGTAAGAAAGTGTTTAGGTGAGAAAATGGATAATCAAGGTTGTCAAGACATGTTTAAGGAGTGGTCTTGCATCATTAGTGAGATATAAACTCATTTTAGTGCATAAACAATTATAGACACAATTCCTTGATTTAAGGAATTGGAGAGAGAAAACACTATTCAAGATTTCAAGAGTGGAATCTTGAGTTTTAGAAAAAAGATTTAAATCTAATTTAAGCAATTTTAGGTTCTAATTAATTTTAATAGTTTATTTTGACTCTAGATTAATTATGGAAATCAATTAATCTTCGATTATAGCCTAATATTGCTTAGGTTTGCTTAATTACATCATTAAGCTCAAAAATACTATTCTAGGGGCAAAATCATAATTTTGCACTAAAACTGCCCGGGACCACCGGGACTCAAATAGATGCTTTTAAACATGTAAAAACATTATTTTAAACCTTCGGGGAAAGTTTCGGGCTTAAACGGCACCTTTACCCGTTTAAAAACGTTATAGGGGTATTTTGGTCATTTTGACCCGAAACTATAGAAAATGAGACTTTCGCCTCCGAAACCACTCAAGGGTCATTCAATCCCCTTCAAACATTGAGTTGGCCCTTCGAGGACTGTCGGGTCGGCCATCCTCGAATTCTGGGCCGAAAATGACCTCAGGGGCATTTTGGTCATTTTCTACTCAGACAGAAAATCGGGGCGTTACGCTATCCCCTAAACTACATCATAACACAAAAGAAATGAGAAAAATCTCCTCCCCCAAGGCTATTAAACCACACGGCCACTCCCCCTCCGATTCATCACATGTTGATTTATTTTAATAATAACTTACACTCAAAGAACCATACCTCTAACCATACCTTTAACCATACCTGGCCACACCTCCACCCCCCCACTCTCCTCATGATGAAATTTCCTATAAATAGGAGAAGCCTCCCATGAAATCCATTTGCTCATTTCTCTTACACCTCCAAAGTTTTCTTTCTCTCATCTCAAAGAGCTTTTCTTCTTATTCCTCTACTCTTTTCGAAGACCAAGCACTCTCTCAATCAAGAAGCACATCTAAAGTAGGGAGCCGTCTTCTTTTCTTTTGTTGTTTAAACTTTTGGTTTGAAATGATACAATGTTAATACTTCTTTCCTTCTCCACTTTCTTTTTTAGTTCTTACTTTTCCTTTTCCTTCCCTTTGTTTTTTGGCCAAATGGTCTACATTTGGAAGAAACCATGGCTTGATGATGAGTGTAACATCCCCTGCTAATTTATGGATTGACGACTATCCCCACAAACCAACACGGGTCTTTTCAGCATGCTTTGTCCTCACTCGCACGCTTCCTAGGAAAACTTCCCAGGAGGTCACCCATCCCAAAATTGCTCCAAGTCAAGCACACTTAACTGTGGAGTTCTTTCAGTTTGGGCTACTGAAAAGAAGATGCATCTTGTTGGTATAGGTAGTACAAATCAATTCATATAAGCCCTCCTTAACTGTATAGTCCCATACCTATATAGTCTTAGGATCCCTCTCATTTGGGTATGTAATCGGTTCATTCATGTACCCCTCCGCTTTCAAAGTCTGCCAGGAGCCGCTCCTTGTCCGTGCCTCCTTGCATCGGCGATCACTCCCCGACTTCGCAATCCCCGGGCGTTACATGCCCACCAGCTTCTGCTTGGTTCGTCCCCGAACCACACCGTACTGGGAGAGGTGCAGGCTCTGATACCATTTGTAACGTCCCCTGCTGCTTTATGGATTGACGATTGTCCCCACAAACCAACACGGGTCTTTTCAGCGTGCTTTGTTCTCACTCGCACACTTCCTAGGAAAACTTCCCAAGAGGTCACCCATCCCAAAATTGCTCCAAGTCAAGCACGCTTAACTATGGAGTTCTTTCAGTTTGGGCTACCGAAAAGAAGATGCATCTTGTTGGTATAGGTAGTACAAATCAATTCATATAAGCCCTCCTTAACTGTATAGTCCCATACCTATACAGTCTTAGGATCCCTCTCATCGGGTGTGTAATCGGTTCATTCATGTACCCCTCCGCTTTCGAAGTCTGCTAGGAGTTGCTCCTTGTCCGTGCCTCCTTGCACCGGCGATCACTCCCCGACTTCGCAATCCCCGGGCGTTACAATGAGGATCTTGAGTGTTGGTTGCAAAACCATAATTTATTTGACCTCTAAAGCTTGAAGGTTTCAATTTTAGAGAGGTTTTTAGCAAATAAAGAAACTATGTTGTTGTAAGAGTAATCTTGAGCCTAGGACTCAAAGAGATAGTAAATGGATTGCATTCATATTTATTTTCCTTGTTATCACCTTAATAATTAAGCTCAAAGCCTACCTATTTCAATATTAAAGTTGATTGTTGATTTAGAGTGAAAACTCTAACGGGTCTAGAGCACTAAAATAAAGAATTGGACTTGCATATCATATTTATTTTCAAGTCATAACCTAAAGCTCAAAGATCAGAAATGAACTTGTATTTCATGTTTACATTTCTTGTCTTGCATGTTAATGTTTCAAGCCATCACCTAAATTTAAAGATTAAGAATGAACTTGCATTTTCATGTTTACTTTCAAGCCTTGCATATTTCCTTTTCCTTGCCATCACTTTATAATGCTAAGATTAAAATGAAACTTGCATTAGCATGTTTATGTTTATGTCATCACCTAAAGATCTAAGGCTCAAGACCTAACTTTTTCAACTTAATCTTGAAACTATGGGCATTCACCTTACAAAAATGTTTTAATTTCAAAACAAGTGTTGGAACAAGGTTCAAAATGGTTTGAGAAGGAAGAAATAACTTAAAAAGATGTTTTAAACTAAAAGTTTCATATTTTGAAGGTTCAATTACAAGGCCCGTGTAATCGATTACCAGAGAGCTTTGCCATACCCAGATGTGAACTTTTGGCTTGTGTAATCGATTACAGCATCATGTAATCAATTACACGTGCTGGAGCTCCAGTAATCGATTACCATTTCATGTAATCAATTACTCAGATGTTCTTGGGGCCCAAGTTTATTGTAATCGATTACCAGAGCCCTCAACTTTCCTATTTTGAAAACCCGAAGCTATGTAATCGATTACAAGGTTCATGTAATTGATTACCAGAGCCCCCAACCTTCCTGTTTTAAAAATTCGAACCTATGTAATCGATTACAAGGCTCATGTAATCGATTACAGAACCCAAAGTATGCAATAAACATGTTTTCTACTTGAATATCATAAAGCCATGATCTTATGTTACTTAAATCTATGATTTTGTATGATATGAATCCATGATCATGTTTACACATGAATCTATGAGTTTTCTTGACATATACTAATGAGATATGTATGACTATACATGAATCATAAGCATGTTTATTTTATGAGGCATAGATCTCTAAAAATAGAACTCATCATTTGCATGTTATAGTTTCATATGGAAGATTTTGAAATTTGAATGTAAAAGTACATAGTTCTTGTGGCATAAAGCAAATTTGAAGGAAATTTGGTGTACCGCCGCTATGCCGCCAAATTTCCGTCAAATTTGGAGACTTAAGAAAGTTTTTGAAAACTCCATAAGATTTTAAATGTGACATAATACTGAGATGCATTTCTCCTGCTCTGGTGGGGAGAAAGCAAATCCGTAAGGGTATTGACATTAAGCTTGCTAAAGCGGACAATTCGCTGCGTACTAGATACTAGTAGAGTGTTTCAAAGAAGGAAATATTCCTATGGACTCCCCAAATTAAAGGTTATGATAGGTGATCCTTATGCCCTATAGCCCGTCCTCTAAAAGTCGGGATTATTATGTTATGCTTATCATAGGATAAGTAAGAACTAGTGACGACTAGTTAGGTATGAGCTCATAATGTAACATCCTAATTTTTAACCCAATACTCCTAGAACATATTTAGGTTAACCATTAGTCTATTACTTTATTAATCTCATTCTTTAAACCTTTCTTTAAAATACTTAGCAAAAAATATGAGTAAAATTTTTTTTTTGGGTAATATAAATGCAAGGTAAAAGCCGTGCGTATCCTAAGCGAGCGTTATAGCAAAATGTAACTCATACAAAAGAGTGCACAAGGTAGAACATCAACTAACCTCATAACGACAGTCATTCAAGTGCCCACCAATGATAATATTATATTAATATCATAATTGCCCACCTATGGAAGGTAGGATAAGCATAAAGGAAATCACCTCCTACCCTCGTGCACCTAAAATGGACAACCTGTAGAACAAAAGAAGGCCATCCTAAACCAGTAGTAGTCTGGATAGGGTGGAACATAGCCAATTCACGGACGAAGCTCGTCGGGAGTGAGCACGCGGGATGCCTAAGCATGAGCGCCACGTCGAGGTCACATAGCTGACCTCCATGCCAACCTTGGCTTTGTAACCGTCTCCTCACTACCCTCCACCCTCAGTAGGGGAGTGGGGTCAGAACTCTCAAAATATAGGTAGGTAGGCGGATCCTTCGATGGGCCAGTCTCTGAATGCCTGGAGTGGGGAACATAGTCTGGGATGTCACGAACGGCAGATGCAGTGGTATATGCGCGGAGTATCCTTTCATTTGTGTCTGCGCATGCTAGAGGACAATGTCATCGCCAAAAGGGGAAGTCGGAGAAAAATGATAACTATGCACAAGATGTACAAAGGGGCGTCCTAAAAACATGAAGATTCTGACGGCGCAGCTTCTCTCAGAATGATAGGTCCGATGGTCGGGGTCGTAATGAACCTCCCAGGTGGGGGTGTCAATGAATAGCACAAAAGTCGGCATCAAGATATGAAGATGCAATGGGAAGAAAAAGGGAGTGAGAATCTTACTAAAAAATCTCAATAGGGAATCTCCTAGCTAGGTGATGTCGTCCACATCCTTAGGAACCTTGGGATTATTATAAAAAGGTGTACATGCATATAGTTCATTATTAGGTTTAAACATAATTATCCAAGGTCCGTTCATTTTAGAATGAATCTTAATGTCATATATGCAACATATCAAAGCATGAATGCATGGTAATACATTATGCAAGAGGATAATAGAACACAACATCAAGCAACATTACATAAGTGGCATAAAATGGCATGTAACTTTTCTTGTGAAACTTTCTCTTTTCTCAACTATGTGACATTAAACATTATACTTTGCATCATGGGGGCCACCCTAAAAATATCTCTAGGTTATGAGCTCATACCTAACTAGTTGTCACTAGTTTTTACTTATCCTTCTCGATAAGCGTAACATAATAATTCCGACTTCTAGAGTACAGGCTAGGGGGCATAAGGATCACCTATCATAACCTTTAATTCGTGGAGTCCATAGGAATATTTCCTTCTTTGAAATGCAATTACTGTTAACTAGTACATATTTGTCTGCTCTAGCAAGCTCGATGTCAATACCCTCACAGTTTTGTTCCTGGGGGTGCTCAGCTAAACCGGTGTCACCCAGAATGTAATATCCTAATTTTTAACCCAATACTCCTAGAACATATTTAGGTTAAACATTAGTCTATTACTCTTTTAGTCTCATTCTTTAACACCCTTCTTTAAAATACTTAGTAGGAAATATGAATAAAATTTTTCTTTTTTTGAAACTTGAAAACAAAACGCGAGCCGCGCGCTAACCTAACATTCGTCATAACCATAACATACAAGAGAAAGTAATCACATCATACATAATCATGGAATATAGTATTATACATAACAACATAATATCATCACATCTTCATAGATACATAAATTACTAGCATCATTGTACCATCATTTACATCAAACATGCACATATATATGGAGTGTTCTTTATCCGCCTATGAGGTTGGATAAGTACCAATCCAAAAACTAAATTATCCGTACTTCCGCAGTGACTCTATGCTCCATTTGCTAGTGTGACCCTTAAGTATGAGCCTTAGAAGAAGTCACAAACCTCATTGTTATCCTCATCTAGAGACGACACGGAAGGAAAGAAAAGGGATGAGAAACTCATTCAAGATTCTCAATAGGGATTTTCGACTCTAACACAAGGGTCATCGTCATCGTCCCCAGCTACCTCGGTTTTAATTATGAAAAAGGTGTACATGCATAAGGTTTGGTTTTAAACTTTTCAAATCTACTTATCTGAAGTGGGTATCTTTTAGTATAAGTCTTAATGACATGAATGCAACAGATATTGGATGAATGCATGACAATACCATGTGCACATTAACATGAAAACCATAGTACCTAAGCACAACATAAAGAAACATAAATCATATACGTGGAATAAAAAGGCACAATACTTTTCATGTGTCATCTCTCTCATAAGTCAAACTCTTAAGTTCCTTCTTTAATCTGGTCACCAAACAACATCTCACCTATCGTCTAGGAATGAGCTCAATCCTAACTAGTCGTCACTAGATTTAATATGGGGTAATAGAGGGGATAATTCATCATTTCTTCTTCTTTGGATCATTTCTTCTTTGAAACGCATCTACTGGCATCCAATACACAATGATATTGTCCGCTTCAGCGGGCTCGATGTCCATACCCCCCACAGTTTTGCTTTCTCCTCACCGTATCAGGAGAAATGCATTTCGGCATGCTATGCATGAATGCAACATAAACACATGTTCTTAAATATCATCATGACATATCACTCAATACTTTCATGTTTATCAATTCACTATCATCATAGCATGCCACAAAACATAGGGAGTATACGCATTCAATCATAATTCCATATTCAAAATTAAACCATCAAAGTCAGATAAATATATTCTTAACGAACTTCATTATGTTACACAACTCACAAAGCTTCATGCCTTTGACCCTTACGTGTATTATGTAACGCCCGGCTCCTGGCAGACTTCGAAAGCGGATAGGTACATGAATGAACCGATTACACACTTGAATGAGAGGGATCCTAAGACTGTATAGGTATAGAACTATACAGTTGAGGAGGGCTTATATGAATTGATTTGTACTACCTATACCAACAAGATGCATTTTCTTTTCGGTAGCCCAGACTGAAAGAACTAGATAGTTAAGCATGCTTAACTTGGAGTAATTTTGGGATGGGTGACCTCCTGGGAAGTTTTCCCAGGAACCGTGTGAGTGAGGACAAAGCATGCTGAAAAGACCCGTATTAGTTTGTGGGGATAGTCATCAATCCATAAAGCAGCAAGGGACTTTACAAATGGTATCAGAGTCTGCACCTCTCCCAGTACGGTGTGGTTCGGGGACGAACCAAGCAGAAGCTGGTGGGCATGTAATGCCCAGGGATTGCGAAGTCGGGGAGTGATCGTCGGTGCAAGGAGGCACGGACAAGGAGCGGCTCCTAGCAAACTTTAAAAGCAGAGGGGTACATGAATGAACCGATTACACACCCGAATGAGAGGGATCCTAAGATTGTATAAGTATGGGACTATACAGTTGAAGAGGGCTTATATGAATTGATTTGTACTACCTATACCAACAAGATGCATCTTCTTTTCGGTAGCCCAAACTGAAAGAACTCCATAGTTAAGTGTGCTTAACTTGGAGCAATTTTGAGATGGGTGACCTCCTGGGAAGTTTTCCAAGGAAGCGTGTAAGTGAGGACAAAGCATGCTGAAAAGACCCGTGTTGGTTTGTGGGGACAGTCATCAATCCATAAAGTAGCAGGGGACGTTACAAAATGTAACATTCTAATTTTTTAACCTAATACTCTAGAACATATTTAGGTTAATCATTAGTTTGTTACGTCATAGTTTCCTCTTTACTTTAAAATACTTAGCAGAAAATACAGGTAATTTTTTTTTGAAATGTAAAAGCAAAGTGAGAGCCGCACAACATGGCGAACAATGAAACATAAAAGCAATGAAACACAGATCCAAATAAACACCTCATGAACATCTGATCATGAAACATATAGTTGCACAACATGATAAAACAACCCACATATATAGATATATAATATGCCCACTCAAAAAGTGGGACTTAGTTTAGTATAATACAAAACAAATACAGTGGAAAGGAAAGTACAATGGAGAAGAAAATACAACAGAAAGTGAAACAGAAAACTCCCCAACCCAAGTGCATCTAGAATGGATAACCTCTAAACAAAAGAAGGTTTATCCTCATCTACGTAGCGTGTGCACTATCTCTACCCATGAGCCTCTACTACTGGGATCCCAGAAAGGGTGGGACATATCCAATCCAAGGATGAAGCACATCCGGAGTGGGCACTCGCTGTGGCTGGACATGAGCTCCTCTACAAGGACGCATGGACTGCCTCCGAGCCAGCCTTGGCTGAGTGACAGTCTCCTCATTACCTTCTCCCATCAGTGGTGAAGTGGGAGCAGAGCTCTCGCTGTACATATGGGTAGGTGGGTCCTCTGACGGATCGGTCTCCGAGAAGTATGTACACAACACATAGTCGGGGTAGTCGTGCACGGGTGAAACGACGGTGTGCATACAGAGCACCCTCTCGTTATACGTGCTGGCACGCTCAAAAACTTGATCGTTGTCGCCATATGGTGCCATCGAGGAGAAGTGATGAGTATGTACAAGGTGGACGAAGGGTCGTCCAACGAATATGAAGACATGAACAATGCATCAATCCTCAAAATGGTATGAACCATGCTCCGGATCATGGTGCACTTCCCACGTCAGGGAATCCACAAAAACCACGAATGTCATCATCTAAAGACGTGATGGAAAGAAAGATAGAGGGAGTAAGAATCTTGCTAAAGAAACTCAGTAGGGCAACCTCCTATCTAGGTGTCATTATCTACATCCTCAGGAACCTTGGGTTTAGTGTAACACCCTAAAAATTATTTAAAAATTAATTTGAACTTTATTAGTCATAATTTCAAAAGTTTGATAGTTTGAACAATGATGAAGACGATCCAACGGATTTGTAAAAAAAAAAAAAATATGAATAGTAACTTGCAGGCCCCACAGGCCCGCTGGGACAGCCGAAATCCTAGAATTAGGCCTCGGAGATACCCAAAATTGAGAAATTATATGATTATGGTTAGAAATAGATAGAATTAAAGATTTTATACCCGAAAATATTTTTCGGGCAATATTTGATTACCCGGGTATGGTGTTTCACCCATTCGGTGAAATTTTGGTGTGCGATTTTTAACACCGAAAGCTAGTTAATCTCTGCAAAACAATGAAGTCTATCCCTTCGAATGCCAACCGAATGGCTAAGATTTTATCTTGGATGAAAGATCAAATCTTAGCCATTGATATTAAGTTCCTTTAATGAAAAGCAATTATGCTTTATGTTAACCAATCACAATTTTTCTTACAAGATATATATGAGCAAATTTCTTCTCCAAGAAGCCATTGTCATCCTCGGCCAGCACAAGAGAGAGAGAGAACAGCTGCATTTCCTCCATTTTCAAGAGCTTCCTCTTGATTTCAAATGCCAAAAACACTAGCCTAGAGTTCATAAAACCACAAAGTTCCTTCACAAAACTTGTTCTACACCTCAACCCTACAAATCTAACCGATTGAAATCTTAAATCCTCACCTTAATGCCTCACTTTCCCACTGCCTAAGGAAGGTTTAGGACTGAAATTGGTGTCTTGAAGCGAAGGGAGATCACTTAGAACATCCTTTGAAGTATCAAGCTCAAAAGCTTTCAAAGTAGGGTTTTCTTTGATCTTTTCTTTCCAATTTTATGCTGGACTTTTCTGATTGTGTTTAGTCCGAAATTTCTGGATATATTGGTTGATAATATGTTGATATTGATTTTTTAATTTTGGTGGAGTGTTTGGTGCTGTGGAAAAATCATTTTTATCAAAAGAGATTTTGAAGTGGTTTGCTGGATTTTCGGTTTTCCTGCTGGCAGTGATTGTTCACGAATTTTCTGAGGATATTGTGGGTGTTTTCATGAGCTATAAAAATTATATGTTGAAGATAACATCCTAGGATAGTTCCATAAATTTTCTTGAGCTCTGGTTTTGATTCCTAATGCCTTGAGAAATTCAAGAACCAAAGTGGTAACTATGCTGCCTGAAACGTTGAATCTGAAGCTATGAACTTGTGAGATTTTATTAACCTAGCAAATGATCAAATTATTATCTTAAATTTTCACAAGATGTTGAGGACATATTGAGGTCCAACTCTAATTTTTTGTACGAATTTCTGGGTTCATTTGGTAGGGTAGAAAAATTGAGACTTCTGGCTATTGGCTAAGAGTGTATAGCTCCTGACCTCTGAAATTGTGAGATTTTATTAATATAGTTAGAGACCTTTTTATGCTCTGAAATTTTTATGGAACTTTATTGACACATTAAAGTGTCTTAGATAATTTTTATAGCCTCCGATTTGATGGTTTGAATTCCATATTAAATTGTCTTACTTGAGTGAAAAATCTACCAATGTGCTGAAATTGTGATAATGCCCTGAATTTGTGACCTAATGGCTATTGGTTCAAGTTTGATGTGTATGAATGCATGCCTTGGACTTCCAAGATTATTTTATGAGGAATGAATGAATGATATATATAGGTTTGAAGTATTATGAAATCTGAGAATTATGTTCATGCATGTAGAAATGTTATGCATGTATATGTGAGCTTGAGGATGATGTATGTGCTAAGTGAAAAATGAAGTCCCCTTTAGTATAAAAAAGGCACGAAGAGGTCCCCAATAGGGCACGAAAAGGTCCCCATTAGGGCACGGAAAGTCCCCATTAGGGCATAGAAAAGTCCCCTTTATTATGTCAAGGGCACGAAAAGATCATCAAAATTGCCATTTGCACACGTATGTTTTGTTAAATTATTGGTCTTGAAGGAACTTCTATGATCCTGAATGTCATGAAATGCATGTTTTAAGTGATTGAATAATAAAAGAAACCCACTTCGGAAAGGTGATTTTAGAACTTTAAAATGATCATTTGATATATATATATATATATATATATATATATATATATATATATATATATATATATATATATATGTATATATATTGCATGCTCACACTTTCTTAATAAACCGAAGTGGTTAGGGCAATGACGATGACATTATGATTGTGTAATTGGGGAGTTACCCAGTTACCCTACTGAGAATTTTAGAATCCTTACCCCTATGTATTTGTGTTCCCGTGTCGTCTCCAGGTTGATCCCGAGAACAAGGAGGCTACTTTATGAAAGGAAATCAGATTTGCAGTAGTTTACAGCTGAAGTTTGTACAGACTGTGCTTAGTCATATGTTTATGTCTGTATTTATAATAGAGACCGGATGTGTATTAAAGGTCCTAGAAGAGCTTCCTTTTGTACTCAACCTTATAATCAATAAATGTTTGTTTCTTAGTCATATATGTTAATAGAACTATGATTTAGTTACTTCACGATTCAATCGAACTTGCTATAGATATTTAAGAAAGGTCCATTAATTTATAAGTAACAACTTCTCGAGTATGATATTATGACTTCAAAATCATGTCGTACTTGGGAGGATGTTACATTTAGTGTATAAAATAAGAGAGCATGCATCAAGTTCATTTTTAAGCTTCAAAACATAGTTAGCCAAGGCCCGTTCATTTTAGAATGATCTTTAGTGTCATGAATGCAACATAGTAAAGAATGTATGCATGGCACTACCTAATGCAAGAATATTAGTCATAATCATCAAGAAACATCATAATAGTGGCATAAAGTGGCAATTTAAATCTCATGTGGGAAGACTTTTGTGACATAACCATCATACATTACTTTCTCATGGGGCCACCCTAAAAAGACATTCGTTTTGGGGGTGCTCTATGTAACACCCTAATATTCAACCCAATACTTACTAGTATGTACTGAGGCTAAATATTAGTCATTACTTCTTGTCTCAGTTCTATTACTTTGAAAATTACTTAACAAAAATATGAGCCGCGCATAACGAATTAATCGATATTGTAAAGTGCGAAAATGTACACATAGGAAAGGCTCAGTAAGCAACATCATGAACACATATACTGAAATACCTCATACATTAATACATGATATGCCTACCAATAATAGCAGGACTGTTCAATACATAAGGAGCAAATACATCAGAAAACAGGAAATCCATGAATCATAAATAAAACACGAAGGAAAACACCCATACCCAAGTACATCTAAGGTGAATAACCTCAACACAAAAGAAGGTTTATCCTAACTACATGTTGTGTGTGCACTAAGGACTACCCTCTAACCGCACGACCAAAGTCACGGGTAAGGTGGGACGTAGCCGATCCACAGGTGAAGCTCAACAGGATTGGGTACTCGAACACGTCCTCTGCGTCGGGGTCGCATCTCGGGCATCCGGGCCCTCCATGGGTGGGTGACCGTCTCCTTGCTGCCCACTGGCATACGTGGGGGAGTGGGGGTAGAGTCCTCTCCATACATATGGACGGGTGGATCCTCCAAGGGGTCCTCCTCTGAATGCTGCGAACAAGGTACGTACTTAGGTACAGCGCCCGAGCCCGCAGTATAGGTCTGGAGAATCCTCTCGTTGTGTGTCCGAGCACGCTCAAAAACCATATCGTCACCATAAGGCGACATCAATGAGAAAAGATAGCTATCTCCAGGATGAGCAAACGGCCGTCCAGGGAACATGAAAACACGAACTATGCATCGGCCCTCAAAATGATAAGATCCGTGCTCCGGATCATGGTGGAACTTGTAACACCCTAATTCTCTTTAGAAATTAAATGAGGTTTTATTAATGAGAATTTTAAGATTTTGATAGATGTAGAGATGATGAGAAGGATTCAAGGAAGCTAAAAACAAAAAAGTGAATAGTATTTTACGAGCCCCACGAGCCCGCCAGGACAGCTGAAATCCTATAATTAGGCCCCAAAGATGCCCGAAATTGAGAAATTATATGATTATGGTTAGAAATAGGTAAAATTAAAGATTTTATATCTGAAAATATTTTTCGGGCAATGTTTGATTACCCAGGTACACTGTTTCACATGTTTGGTGAAATTTCGGTTTGTGATTTCTAACACTGAAAACTAGTTAGATCTCTACAAAACAAATAAACCTGTCCCTTTAAATCAAATGAATGGCTAAGATTCAATATTGAATTACAAAATTGAATCACAACCATTCATTTTACTTTATTGGCTTTGTAATTATCTAAACATAATATATTTTATTTATTTCTTTAATACAAGATAAGCTTGATTTTTTGGCTTCTTTAAGAAGCTATTTCTCGGCCATAACTAGAGGAAGACAGCAGCTCCATTTCTTCCATGGCTAAGAGCTTCAACTTGCTTTCAACTCCATATATGTTAGCTTAGAGTTACCAAAATCCAAAGTTTCCTTCACAAAAATTATTCTACACCTCAACATCTACACATATAACCGATTAGAATCTCAATTACTCACCAAATCTCAATCTTGATCCCTTGTGCCTCACTGTTTGTAAAGGGTTTTGGGTGTGTTTTGAGAGCCTTGAAGTGGAGGGCATCGTCTTGAAGCATACTACGGACAAAGACATTACTTGCTTCCAATAGTAGGGTTTTATTTGGTCTTTTCTTGCCAAATTTATATTTCACATCTCTGACATGTTCTGCTCGAAATTTTTCATTTTGGTGGTTAATGATATATGGTTGTTGATGTATGAATTTTGGTGAAGGATTTGGATGAGGTTAGATAACTCATTTTATCAAGAGAAGTTTTAGTTAGAGTGCTGGATTTTCGGTTTGCCTGCAGAGAGCAAAATTTCATGAATTTATAGACATGCTTACAATGATATTCATTTCTTGTAAAAATTATATACTGGTCCTAACATCTTGAAATATCTACAATAAATTCCTTGAGCATTTTTTTCAAGGAATACTATCTTAAAAAAAATCAGAAACCGAAATAGCTCTCATGCTATCTGGATTTCTGAAACTGAAGTAGGGAAATTGTATGATTTTATTATCATACTAAATGAGTGATTTCTCTATTGAAATTTTTATAGGGAGTTACTAACATCTTGAAGTGTAACTGTAATTTTTATCTTGGGTTGATTCCATAATATGATAAATTTAAAAATTAGGAGAACCTTGTCCTAGGCTGTGAAAAGGTGTGCTATGACCACTACATTTGTAGAATTTAGTGACATGGTTGTAGAACTCTGATTGTTATGAAATTTTACAGGATCTTTTAGACATATGAAGGTGTCATAGGGAATTTTTGTGACTCTTGAATTGGCTGTTTGATAGGGAAATTAATTTTGAATTCTAGAGTGATAAATCTACTGATTGCTGAAAATGGAAAGAATGTCTTGAACTAATGATAGAATGGCTTTAGATGCAAGTATATATCATGTTAATGCATGCTAATTGTTTGAAAGAAATGTTGATGAGATATGGATGAGACTCTAACATAATTGTATGCCTACCTGTGATCTAAGCAGGCCTTTAAAAATAGAAGTACACTATGTGATTATTGTGAGGATAAAGGAAAAGAAAAGAAAAATAACATGACTTTTAGTTGTGCAATTTTTAACATATGGGGAAAATAGAAACAAGGCTTGTGTGATTAATAGAGGAAGGCAAAAGTAAGAGCTTCCCTCAGAAATTGATGAGTCGGTAGACGTATCGACATATAGGGATGAGCTCATGTCCTAGTAAACAATAGTTCTTGTGGAGTGACTCCACTACAGATACCACTTGATATGAGATTAAGTCTTCCCTATGTTAATAAAAAGAGATGATTGCACTAAATTGAATTCCATGAGTTGCAAGAGAAAGACACTTGTTTACTACCCCTTTTGCATCCAACTTTATATGATTTATGCACATTGGCATTTATGCATATAATTTAGCATGATGAATTCAATATGAATGAATTTATTAGTTATATTATGTTCACATTTGAGGGAGCACCCTACTGAGAATTTTATAATATTCTCATCCCTATGCTGCATGTATTTATGTTGTATTCAGATTCAAAGGATGTTGTCGGTGATAATCTTCCTTGACTCACCCTTTGATGTGATGGCATTATGATTGACCTTAGACTCCTTATATGTTGTAGCATACTCCCGGATCAGAGTGTACATGTTCTTTAGCCGTTCATTTAGTACTTTTGTTTTCTCTGCTCAGTTCGACCCAGGTTTCCCTTATGCTGAGGTGCCTATTGAAATGGCACACCCTGATGCATTTGTAGCTCCACGTGCACCATCTATGTCCCCTCCTGGAGATGATCCTTCATCCTCTTCCTTCGACTTCAATCCACCAGTTGATCCTGATGCCTCAGCTGGGGGCAATGCCATTGCACCAATGGCAAATGGTTTTATTTAGGAGACCATGGGACAACTCAGGGACTGTTTGGTGTATGTATAGTGGCAGTTAGGAATAGGATCCCCTAGACTGTAGTTTGACCTTATTGGATATTGATGAGATTCATTTTCTGTTTGTATAAAATTTTGCTGGATCTCACCTTTGAGTAGGTTAGACTAGCTGGTAAGGATGTTCTTTTGTGGACTGAGTCCCTATTGTTTAGGAAACGACTAGTTTGTTTTACAGTGTTGCCTATTGTAAACTTAACAACAATGTCCATATATGTATATATTGGCTTTGCAACATATGCATCTACATTATTTTATTTCAATTATGTTCGACTAGTATAGATTGTGAATGTAAGTAATACTTTTCTCATTACTGTATTGATACTTGAGTAAAATATGGTAATTAGGAGGGTGTTATAGAACTCCCACATAGGTGTCTCAATGTAGAGCACAAACGTCGTCATCCGAATCTGAAGACATGACAGAAAGAGAAAGATAGAGGAGTGAGGTTTCTTACTAAAGAAACTCAGTAAGGTTTTTTCTCCTATCTAGGTGTCATCATCTACGTCTCCAGGAACCCCGGTTTCTTAGTAAAAAATGGGCATATAATGGCTCAATTATAAAGTTCGCAAATGTTAACCTCCGAGGTCCATTCCTTTTAATTCTAAAACTTCTTGGTTACGTAGTCTATAAGTCATAAAACTTGAATCATAAGTCATGGTACGTAAAATCATAAATCATGGTTCCTAATATCATGGATCATGGCACATAGATTCATAATTCATGCTACATAGAAGCATGGTTCCTGGAACATGGTACATGGTAATTTATCTTGGTTACTTTAGGTGACATTAAAACCTCATCATTTTCTTCCTGGGGCCATCCTAACTGATCTCCCTTAGGAGAAACTTCTAGGTTATGAGCTCATATCATGCTAGTTGTCACTAGCACATGGACTTATCCTTTTTGATAAGTTAAAGGTCCCAACTTCAAGTACGGGTCTAGGGGGCTAGAATCACCTCATCCCCACCCTTAGTTTGGTGGTTCAAAGGATCATTTTCTCATAGTTTAAGTCACTTTAAGTCTTAGCATGTTTTATTGAGATACCACTTAGTTCATACATGTCACATTTCTATTATTACAACATAGGCATCTCTAAGTTCTTGAAGAACAATCACATGCAATAATAAAACTATCATTTAAGAATAATAGTTCACATAGTATCATACAAGTCATGAGGTAAACACCAATTCATCGTTCATAGAGTAATGCATAAACCTTTCCCTTAAGAGTGAAAACCCTCAATCGGGTAACTTCAAACTTCTGAATTATTTCATTACACCTCCAAGGGATTGATTAACCTCATTACCATAATTTATTAAGTCCTAAAACCTAATTAATCATGGCTGGACAGCATTAGGCAGTAAGCTAAATTAGATGAATTAGGGTGTTCTAGAAAATACGTTCTACCTCTTTTCTGACTTCCGACTTTTTCTATGATGCAATAATTCATACCTAAACCAATTATGAGTCACTCTCACTCATCTAGACATCATAAAATGTGATTTTATAGACATTAACTAGGATGGAACAGAATCAATAATTTCTATACCTATGGGGTTCTAGAACAATTATCATATATTTGGCAAGGTATTTGAACATATTTAGACCACCCAAAGCATGATTTAAGGTGCTGGAAATGAACAAGGCAAAACTGAAAATTAGTAATCATCAAATCATGTATAAAACTTCTTTTTCCATGCACATAGGTAGCTAGTTTCCCTTGGAACCTTTTTGGGGCTTCAAAACTTCATGGAGGCAAAATTTATCTTATCAAAAACCATCATAAAACACATAGGGCAGTAGCTATTTGATTTTGCTTTTGAATAAGATTAAAACTTGGAATTCATTTAAAACATTTGTTAAGTACGTCTATGCTTAGGAAAATCCTAAGACATTACTTATAGGCCCTTGTAAGAAAGTAAAACCTATCCTTGAGCCACCTTTATCACATGGCCGAATGTATCTTTAAGGGGATACCTCCTTGATTTATCTTTTCTGAAGATGAAATAGGCAAGTCTTTGAGCTCTAGTAGTTTTAGGTGATGGCATAAAAATAAACATGCCATGCATTCTGTTTTTATAGTTCTTTAGAAAGTAAAGTGATAGCTTAAAGTAGATATGAAATGCATATTCATTTTTAGTCTTTGAGTTTAGTGATGGCTTGAAATATAACATGAAATGCAAAGCTTGGAATTTAAACATGCATTATGCAAGTTCATTCTTTATCTTGGGGTTTAGTGATAGCATAGGAAGTAAACGTGCTATGCAAAGCATAAAATAAACGTGAATGCAAGTTACTTTTATATCTTGTCTAGAGCTCTTACAAGACTTTAGAAAGAACAAAGTTCTAACTCAAAACTCATCCTCACACGAAAAGAAAATTATTAGTGCTAAGACAACAAAAGAAATTATAACCTCAAAGAATCATGGAGATGGCCGAAATCATACTTGGTTTGGAGTCAAAAGTTTCAAGCTTTAGAGTTTGTTCATGTGACAAGCGTCAACATGAAACCTTCATCATCAAGCTTCCATTTTTCGAAGTCCTTTAAGCCTCCGTGGCCGATGTTAAAGGAAAAGAGAAATCCAAAAAGTGTTCAAGAGAGACATAAACTTATTCTTTACTCAGCTTTGGAAAAGATGGAACTTTCTTTTTAAGAAAGATTTAAGCTTTAGAGGTTATCTAAGTGACTAGCACCCTCATGACACCCTCATCATCAAGCTTTCATTTTGCTAAGTGCCAAAGGCTTTCATGGCTGAAATAGGAAGAGGAGAAGAGAGGAGTTCCAAAATGTCCAACAGAAACATAAACTCTTCCTTAACTAAGCTTATAAAAGATGAAACTTTTCTTTAAGAAAAACTCAAGCTTTAGAGGTCTCATGTGAGATGAACTCATAGTCACCTCTAGAGAACACTCATTATCAAGCCATCATATTGAAGGCCTTGAGGCCGAAATGTAGAGGAAAAGGAAAGGAAGAAATCAAAAAAGAAAACATCATAGAGGTTCAACTATTCATCATTTCCCAATAAGATTCAAACATAAAGATCAAAGACGTATTTTTAGAAAGGTTCCCTACCTTGTGTTTTTTGAAAATGAGAGGAAGAACTTTGAGCTTGAAGAACTCTTGAGAGCTTAGAAAAAGAAGGAAGTAAGGAAACATGAGAGTTTTAGAGATTTTGCAAGAAGTGAGCAAAAGAATGAGGTTGTGTCGTGTAGTGTATTTATAGGACAATAAAGGTGTGGCCTCCATGAGGTGAGAGAATTTGGCTTGGTGGTATGGTGATGTGATGGAAGCATGGTTGGAAGCATGGGCAAGCATACTTCAAGCATGGCTTTTGCTTGTAAAAGAAAGCAACATGTGATAAATGACATGAAATGAAATAATTCCTTTAGAGGAGGAAGAGGTGGCCGAAAATCATGAGACCAAAGGAAAGAAGATTTCATGGCCACAAGGAAGATAAAATATCTTCATGTGTTGTCATTCAAAGGTATGGAAGAAAGCATGGAAGACATGGTTGATTGTAAAGCTTGATTGAAAGCTTTGAGTGACTATATAAACAATTCATTCTTTTTGAATTTTGAATGACATATTTCTTCCAATTTGGTCATGGTGATTTGAGAGTGACAACCTTCCTTGGGAATGGGAGTATGAATAATGAAACACTATTTATGGATGTTTTTCTTTAAAGAAAAAGACTAGAAGTGAGTTTTGAGTTTCCTTAAGCAATTTTAGGTTCTTATTCACCTCAAATAATTATTTTAGCTCTAGATTAATTATGGAATTTCATTGCAGCCTAATATTGCTTAGGTCTCGAGTTAAACAATTCGTTAAGCTTGAAATGCACTAAGTAGGGGCAAAATCATAATTTTTATCAAAAGTTGCCCGAGGCCTCCGGGACTTAAACAAACATAGTTCATGTCTTCAAATCATCATTTTTTATTTCTAGGATGAAGCCGGGTCCATCAAAACTTAAAAACTGCCTTAAATCTGTGCAAGGGTATTTTGGTCATTTATGTATAGAAACCTCAGAAACGAGATTTTTCTGCTTGTTAAACATTCATATACATATAATCCCTTTCATATATCATAAAAGCCCTATGAGGATGGCTGAGGCCGATCATCCTCGTGTTTCAGGTAAAAATGACCTCAGGGGCATTTTGGTCATTTAAAAGTTTAAAGAAAAACGGGGCGTTACACTCGGCCGAACCGATGTCACCCAGAACGTGTCACATCTCTAGGTTATGAGCTCATACCTAACTGGTCGTCACTAGTTCTTACTTATCCCTTACTGATAAGCGTTTCATAAATAAATCTCGACTCTCTAATACAAGCTAGGGGGCATTTTTTTGGGGGTGTTTGGCCGAACCGGTGTCACCCAAGAATACATCTTGGTACCGATGTCACATGAGTTCTTGGAGGTACTCGGTCGAACCGGTGTCATCCAATAACACATCTTAGTTCCTCATCTCTTTTAAAGAAAATTCTTATAGGTTTTTTTCAAAAACTTTCTGAGTCCCCAAATTTATCAAAAATTCGGCAGCATAATAGCAACATGCTGGATTTCTTCCAAATTTACTTCATGCCACATAAACAAATAGAATGTGTATCCTCATTCATAATTTCACACATAAACATAATCATTCTCAATTAAAACATACATTCTCATGTAACATTATAGCTCATTATGCTCTTGAACCTACGGTGTCTTATGCTTCGACCCTTACGAGCCTTAAACTTGAGATATAATTATTCTATCATTCTCTATCAACCTCTTATGCACCTAAGGGTTCACAACTAATAATTTTTACTAGCATTTATGTCCATTAATAAATCTGGGCTGCATCATATCCTGAGGGCAGAATTGCAGTTTTATGATTACGAGGTTCTAGCGCTTATGTTTTAGACCTTTTCTCGGTTCTGTCTTCGCCTAAGGCGCTATAAATTAAAACTGAACCATTTATGAGGTATTCCTATGCCTATGGACTAATTATAAATCATGTTTACTACATTATAGGGGCGCTGGACAGAATCAAAAAATTAAATGTTCTAAGAGTTCTAGAATTGCATTTTTACGGTTTTCTAGTAACTAGTTTCTCCATAGGTGCTAAAAATCAATCCTACATCAAATGTTACCAAATTTTTCATAATTAAACAATCCTAATCTAAATATTCTCATACTAAAATAGTTTTGGCAGTGTCTAAAAATAAATGGGTCAAAACTGTGCTAAAACTCAACTTTATGGTTTTTTTTTGTAAGACTAGTTTCTTTCCTAACATGCATAGAAAGGTTCTGAACTTATTAGACATAATTTTAACACATTCCAACATACCAAAACAACATCATACATCAGCAAATATACCATGACAAAACCGAATTCATATATATTCATATCATGCATAAAATTTCATTTTTAACAAGCATAAGTTACTAGTTTCTCTTGGATTCATTTTAGGACTTCTAAAACCCTTTGTAAAACATTTTATCTTATAAAAAAGACTAAGAACAACCATAGGGCAGTAACTAATTTAAAATATTCTTTGGAAAAGGTTTAATTTACAAATCTTGTTGGCAATGACCTCATATCAAGCTCATCATCATCACATAGCCGAAATATGCATCCACGGGGATGTCTCTATAATAGCCCAGCACCCCCAGCATGTAGATATTGTCTGCTTTGGCACCATCTTACCCTACTACAACGGGAGGCACCTCACAGTTTTGTTCTTGCACCCACCGCAGTGGGTCAAAACGCGTCTAGCTGGTATCAGAGCTACGCAGCAGATATTGTCCTCTTTGGGAACTTGCCGACCGCAGCCGGGATTAGCCCTTAAGGTTTTGTTCCTTGGCACCGTCTTACCCCACCACAACGGGAGACACCAAGAACACGTTTGCAAGGAGGAGGTATCCACACCCTTATAAGGCATGCTTCGTTCCCCTCCCTAGCCGATGTGGGACTATAAACCTAACTACCAAGAAGAGCATAAGATTTATAATCCTTGGGCTGGAGAAAGTAAATCCGGTCTGTCAGGAAAAGTAAACCTGACTATCCTTGAATTGAGTCGGGGAATGTAAACCTGGCTAGGAATAGGTCTGTGTGAGAATTGGAGAAAGTAAATCCAATGATCATGTATAGGAATGAGCTCAGTCCTGAAAAGCAGTATATTACCTATTATTGCCACACTAGGGATGGCGGTACGTAACTCCCAAACGTGACAAGATTAGTCAAGGGCCAAGGAAAGTTTAAGAAGTAAATTCTCTAAGAAATCCTTTATCTTATATGCCGAGTGAAGAAGTTTACTATCGATATTGAGACCAATATATTTAAGTGGAAAGTTAGCAGTATATGATGTTAAGTAGTATGGTATGTGTATATTAAGTGATTGAATGTTAAAAGTAACCCACTTCGGAAGTATGATTTGGAACTTTAAAAATAAACTGTTATTATATGATGCATGACCATTTTTTCTTAATAAACCGAAGTGGCTGGGGCTGTAACACCCCGATTTTTTTGTCTGAGTGGAAAATAACCAAAATGCCCCTAAGGTCATTTTCGGCCCAGAATTCGAGGATGACCGACCCGGGAGTCCTCGAAGGGCCAACTCAATGTTTCAAGGGGATTGAATGACCCTTGAGTGGTTCCGGAGGCGAAAGTCTCATTTTCCGCAGTTTCGGGTCAAAATGACCAAAATACCCTTATAACGTTTTACGCGGGTAAAGATGCCGTTTGAGCCCGAAACTTTTCCCAGAGGTTTAAAACCATGTTTTTACATGTTTCAAAGCATCTGTTTGAGTCCCGGTGACCCCGGGCAGTTTTATTGCAAAATTACGATTTTGCCCCTAGAATAGTGTTTTTGAGCTTAACGATGTGATTAAGCAAACCTAAGCAATATTAAGCTCTAATCGAAGATTAATTAATTTCCATAATTAATCTAGAGTCAAAATAAATTATTAAAATTAATTAGAACCTAAGATTGCTTAGATTAGATTTAAATCTCTTTTCTAAAACTCAAGATTTCACTCTTGGAATCTTGAATAGTGTTTTCTCTCTCCAATTCCTTAAATCAAGGAATTGTGTCTAGAATTGTTTATACACTAAAATGAATTTATAACTCACTAATGATGCAAGAACACTCTTTAATTATGTCTTGACAACCTTGATTACCCATTTTCTCACCTAAACACTTTCTTACAAATTCCTAATCTTAATCCTAATCAAAGATACACCTAAACACAACTCTAAACCACAATTAAAATGCAAAGAGAACCCTCCCTATGGCTGATGCATTTCGGCCCCCTCTCTCTCTTTTACCACACATGTGGAATTGTTTCTCACTCAAAGAACCATGCTTGAAGCCATACCTTGAACCATACCTCACCATACTTTGAACCATACCTCACCATGCCTCAAGACCACATTATCTCACCTCATGGAACTCATGGGCTGCCCTTGTGCTGATGGCCGAACTCCCTCCTCCCTCCTTGCACCTTTCATTTGCTTCATTTCTCTATAAATAGCTTGCTTGGGTGAACTTGTATCATTTTGGGTTCATTTGCAAAGTGTAAGTTTTCAAAGAGCACTTCAAAGCTTCCTTTTTCTCTCAAGTTCAAGTCTTCAAGTTCTTCATCCTCTTCTCTCATTCTAACCTCCTAATCACTAGGTAGGGATTTTCTTTCAAGAGTTCTTTCATTTAAAGTTCTTAATCTCTTTATGTGTTCATAGTTTCTCTTGAATCCTTTTTAGAACTTCTTTTCTTCTTCCACTCCTCTTTGTTTTTCGGCCATGAGGCTTGAGAATCAAAGGAATGAGAGCTTGATGATGAGAGTTTCATGATGATGCTCATCACTTGAATAATCTCTAAAGCTTGATCTTTGTTCTTGAGTTAAAGATGTTTTTAGTTTTCTTCTTGAATCTTTGAAACCTTTCACTTTGATGATGTTTTAAAATGGTTAACGTGAACTCAATGATGAGAGCTCATGATGTTGGTGTTAATGCATCATCAAGATCATGGTCTCTAGAGTTCCAAATGTTTCTTTTCTTCTCCAACAATTTCGATTCTTCTTCCTTTTCTTTCTTTAAGGTTTCGGCCATATTGGCCAAGGGAGTTCACAATGGCTTGATGATGAGAGCTTCTAGATGATGACTATGTGTTCATCACTTTGAGGCCTCTAGAGCTTGAGTTTTAATAAAAATGTTATTTATGTTTACATTCCAAGAAAAGAAACCCTGTGTTTCAAAGAACCCTTGAGGTTCACTCTTATTTTACTTTATCTTGTCATGATAAGTTTGGGTTGAGGTTTGAGTTCCTTTAAAGTCTTGCATGAGCTCTAACAAGAAATAAAATGAACTAGCATTCATATTTAAATTTAAGCCTATGCATTACATGTTTAATTTGAGCTTTGCATTCATATTTAATTTCCAAGCCATCACTTAAAGTTAAAGGCTAAAGAATGGAGTGCATCTCATATTTATATTCTTGTCTAGCATGTAACATCCTAATTTTTAACCGAATACTCTAGAACATACTTAGGTTAATCATTAGTCTGTTACTTCATAGTTCTCATTTTTACTTTGAAATACTTAGCGGAAAAATACGGGTAAATTTTTTTTTGAAAAACAAAGTGAGAGCCGCGTGATGCGATATATCTTGTAACGATCAAATCATACATCTCATAACATCATAGCATAAGGCACAACATGAATAATACTGAATATCATCTCATATATATATAACTTGCCCACTTATAAGTGTGGGACTTAATTTAGTACAAGGGAATACATGAAAGAAAATACAACATAAGCATAAACATAAACTAACTCCCCTACCCGAGTGCACTTAAAGGGATAACCTCTAAACAAAAGAAGGTTTATCTCCATCTAAGTGGTGTGTGCTCTATCTCGGCCATCTACAGCCTCCTACTGGCGACTATCCCTCGAGCGTGGCAAGTAACCAGGAAACTGAGCAAGCTCCTCCGGCGTGAATAGGCGGGACGGGGCTCGGAAGTGACCTCCCTGGCGTGGCCTCATCTCCGGTCGTCGCGCAAGCCTCGGCTGAGTCACGGAAGGCTCACTACCCTCCCCAAGGTCCATGGGTATGGTGGGGGAAGATCCCTCGGAGGGTGCCTGGGTTGCCGAATCCTCGGAAAGATCTGTCTCCAAAAAAGACGACGGGCAATGGGGCACATACTGGGGGTAGTCTCGAGCTGCGGACGTGGATAGTGGGGTACGGCGAAGCCTCTCCTCTAGGGGACGTGTGCGCTCGAACACCAGGTCATCTCCAAAAGGTGAGACGGGGGAGAAACGATGGGAATGTACAGGGGGAGTGAAGGGTCGACCCATGAACATGAATACTCTAACCATGCATCGACCCACAAAATGGAATGACCCGTGGTCCGGGTCATGGTGCACCTCCCATGTCGGTGTGTCTACGAACACTACGAACGTCGCCATCTAAAGACGTGACGGAAAGAAAGAGATAGAGGGAGTGAGAATCTTGCTAAAGAATCTCAGTAGGGCCTCCTACTACCTAGGTGTCATCATCTACGTCCTCAGGAACCTTGGGTTTAATTACACAAAATGACTGGGCATGTATTAAGTTCATTTTAATCTTTAAAGTATACTTCAGCCAAGGTCCATTCATTTTAGGATGATCTTAATGTCATGAATGCAACATAATAGAAGATGTATGCATGGTACTACCTCATGCACATACATAAGACATAACATCAAGCCTCATCATACTTAGTGGCATAAAGTGGCAATAGAAACATTCATATGGGACAAACTTTAGTGACATAATCATAATCATGAAACATCTCTTCCTTATGGGCCACCCTAAAAGACAATTGAATTGGGGGTGCTCGGCCGAACCGGTGTCACCCAGAACGTGTCACATATCTAGGTTATGAGCTCATACCTTAACTAGTCGTCACTAGTTCTTACTTACCACTTAACGATAAGCGTATCATAAATCATAAATCCCGACTATCTGAGTACGGGTTAGGGGGCAAAACTCTTAGGGGTGCTCGGCCGAACCGGTGTCACCTAAGAGTATAAAATGGTACCGATGTCACATGAGTTCTATGAAGGTGCTCGGCCGAACCGGTGTCATCCTAGAACCCATCTTAGTACCTTAATTTTCAAAATCTCTTTAAGTCCCCAAATTTGTCGGAAATTCGGCGGCACAACGGCATTACACCGAATTTCCTTCCAAATTTGCTTTATGCCACATAAACATATAACCTCATGAATTCCTCATATGAATAACATCATCATCATTTGCATACTACATGCATCATCAGAAAACATTCAAACGCTTACCCTTACGGTAGCTTATACTTTGACCCTTACGGGTCTTAATCTTGAGATATAGTTCTCTAACATCCGTCGCTCATATCTTTATGCACCTAAGGGCTCATAATTAATCATCATTCCTAATCCTCATGTTCATACTTAAATCTGAAAAGCATAGGGCAGAATCTCTAACTTGTATTTACGGGGTTCTAGAACTTACGTTTTAGACCCTTTCTCGGTTCCGTCTTCGCCGAAGGCGCTATATATTAAATCTAAATCAATTATGAGACATTCCTATGCTTAAGGGCTAATTATTAATCATGTTTATCATGTTGTAAGGGTGCTGGACCGAATCCAGAAAATTAAATGTTCTAAGAGTTCTACATTTGCATTTTTACAGTTTTCTAGTTACTAGTTTCCCCATAGGTGCTAGAATTCAATTCTAATCCAAATGTTACCAAGTTTTTCATGTCTAAACAATCTAAATCTGATTATGTTCCCATTAAAACAGTTTGGAAAAGTTCCAAAAGCAAATGGGTTAAAACTATGTCAAATTCCAACTTTACGGTATTTCTAGTTAGCTAGTTTCTTACCTATCTTGCATAGGATCGCCTCTACATCATCATATGATATTTTCACACATTCCAACACATCAAAACATCATCATACAACATCACACTCATCATATCATAACCGAAAACATTTAACTTCAATCAGAGAGTTAAATTGACATTTCTAGGTACATAAGTTAACTAGTTTCTCTTGGAATCAATTTAGAATTTCTAAAACTCTTTGCAAATCATTTTAATTCATCAAGAGGCTAAGAGAAGCCTTGGGTCAATGACCAAAATATATTTCATCTCCTAAAAGGGAATAAAGTCATATCTCATGACAACATAACCTTGAAAAGGTTTGTAAAGCTTTAAAGAAAACTTAGAACATAGACTATTGGTCCTTGTAGCTAGATGAAAACTCATTGCAAGTCCATAATCACTACTTGGCCAAAAATATGCATTCAAAGGATGGTTTCACATTAAACTTTAACTTGGAATGAAATGGGCAAGTCTTTGAGCTCTAGGTTCTTAAGTTACGACATAAAATAAATGTGCTCGTGCTTTTCATTTTTAATCTTGCTTACAAAATAAAGTGATGACATAAATTAAATATGCAAGGCATAAACTTAAACGTGCAAGCTTGAAAGTAAATATGCGAGGAATAAACTTAAACGTGCAAGCTTGAAAGTAAATATGCAAGGTTCAATTCTTTATTTTAGTGCTCTTGGCCTAACAACAATCGACTTTAAGGCCGAAATAGATAGGCATTTGAGAGATTAATTAGGTGATAATGCAAGTTCAATTCTTTATTTTAGTGCTCTAGGCCCAACAACAATCGACTTTAAGGCCGAAATAGAAAGGCTTTGAGAATTAAATTAAGTGATTATGAAAGTTCCATTTTAATCTTTATGTTCTTAAGTGAAAGCTTGGAAGTAAAGATGTATAGCAAGAATGTAAATGTAAATGCAAGCATAAAATAAATTATGCAAGTTCATTTTATCTTTCTAGAGCTCTTAACAAGACTTTAAAGGAACATAAACCTCAACCCAAACTCATCAAACCAAGATAAAGTAAAGTCTAGAGTTCTTAGAACTCAACATAACATTTTTAGAAATCAAAACATTTTGCTTGTAAAAGAAAAGGAAAGGGCCAAAATTTCAAGGAACAAAAGAACATTTTGAAACTCTAGAGTCCATGATCTTGATGATATATTAACACCAACATCATGAGACCTCATCATTGAGTCCTTAGAACCATTTTAAAACACCATCAAAACTAAAGTTCTCAAGAGTTCAAGCAAGGAAAAACTAGAAGCATTTGTGCTCAAGAACAAAGATCAAGCTCTAGAGTTTGTTTCAAGTGACGAACATCATCATGAAACTCACCTCAAGGCCCATGGTCGAAAATGAGAAAGAACAAGGAAAAGAAAAGAAGTTCTAAAAAGAATCAAGAGAAACTATAAACATAAAGCTTAGAACAAGAACTTTAAAGAAAGGAATACTTGAAAGAAAATCCCTACTTGATGTGATGAACTTGAAGATAGAAGAAGAAGATGAAGATGATGAAGAACTTGAAGAACACTAGAACTTTGAGAGAAAAGAAAAGCTTTGAGTGCTCCTAAACTTAGCAAATGATCTAAAAGTGGTGCAAGATCCTCAAGGCATTGTATTTATAGAGAAATGAAACAAATGGAGGGGGTGAGGGCTGAAGGGGTTTTCGGCCATGAGGTGCAGAATTGGAGGCATCCATGAGTTCCATGAGGTGAGATAGTGTGTTCTTGAGGCATGGTGAGGTATGGCTTAAGGTCTGGTGAGGTATGGTTCAAGGTATGGCCTCAAGCATGGTTCTTTGAGTGAGAAAATAATTAAACATGTGGCCAATGGGGAGTGTGCTGGCCGAAACTTCATCAGCCATGGGGGAGGGTTCTTTGCATTTTAATTGTGGTTTAGAGTTGTGTTTAGGTGTATCTTTGATTATGTTTAAGATTAGGAATTTGTAAGAAAGTGTTTAGGTAAGGGAAATGGATAATTAGGATGGTCTAGACATAATTAAGGAGTAGTCTTGCACCATTAGTGAGTTAGATCCTCAATTTAGAGTCTAAACAACTCTTAGACACATTTCCTTGATTTAAAGAATTGGAGAGAGAAAACACTATTCAAGATTCCAAGACTAAGAATCTTGAGTTCTAAAAAGGGATTTAAGTTTAATCTAAGCAATTTTAGGTTCTAATTAACTTTAATAAATTATTTTGATTCTAGATTAATTAGGGAAATTAATTAATCTTCGTTTAGAGCCTAATATTGCTTAGGTTTGCTTAATTACGTCATTAAGCTCAAAAACACTATTCTAGGGGCAAAATCATAATTTTGCACTAAAACTGCCCGGGACCACTGGGACTTGAACAGAGACCTCTAGACATATGAAAACGTGTTTTTAAACCTATAGGGAAAGTTTCGGGCTCAAACGGCACTTTTACCCGCGTAAAACGCTATAGGGGTATTTTGGTCATTTTGACCCGAAACTGCGAAAAACGAAATTTTCGCTTTCCGAAAGCATTCAAAGGCCATCCAATCCCCCTCAAATATTGAGTTGACCCTTCGAGGATGACCGAGTTGGTTACCCTCGAATTCGGGTCAGGAAATGACCTTAGGGGCATTTTGGTCATTTCCCTCGGACAGAAAAATCAGGGTGTTACATAGCATATTTACCTTTCATCACTAAAGAACGTAAAGATTTAAAATGAGGTTTGCACTATCACCTAACTAAATCTCAAAGCCTTTCTATTTCGGCCTTAAAGTCGATTGTTGCTGGGCCTAGAGCACTAAAATAAAGAAATGAACTTGCATATTTATATTTCAAGCCTTGCATATTTATTTTAAGCCTTGCATTTTTATATTCAAGTCTTGCATGTTTACTTTAAGCTCTCACTTTATTTTGTAATGAAGACTAAAAATGAAGTGCATAGCATGTTTAAATTATGTCATCACTTAAAAGATCTTAGAGCTCAAAGACTTGCCCATTTTATCTCAAGTTAAAATTTAATGAGGGAGCATTCTTCAAGTGCATGATTTCGGCCATGAAGTGATGATGAACTTGGAATGAGTTTCATCTAGCTTCAAGGACCAATAAGTCAAGTTTTAAGAATCCTCTTAAGTCTCATGAATTTGTTTGAGTTTAAGACCAACAAGGTTCTATGAATTTAACTCTCTTTTAAGGAGGGATTAAGTGGTCACTGACCTAAGGATGTTTTTAGTCTCTTTGACAAGATAAAATGGTTTGCAAAAGAGTTTTAGAAGTCTTGAAAATGATTCCAAGAGAAACTAGCAACTTATGTGTTTTAAAAACATCAAGTTATGTATCTTTTTGGGACTTAATGTTTTGGTCCTTCCATGATGGGTTCACTACTGTATGATGATGTTTTGATGTGTGGAAATTATGTATGATGAGGTAGGAACACTACTATGCATGTTAAAAGAGAAACTAGCTTTCTAGAAAAACCGTAAAGTCAAGATTGAGCATAGTTTTATCCCATTTAGTTATGGACACTGCCCAAACTATTTCAATGGGAATATAATCAGATTAGGATTATTTAATCATGAAAAATTTGGTTACAATTGAAGTAGGATTGGAATCTAGCATCCATAGAGAAACTAGTAACTAGAATAACCGTAATACCGCAATTCTAGAACTCTTAGAACATTTAATTCTTAGAATCTGTCCAGCAACCTTATAATGTAGAGAACATGGTTTATAATTAGTTCTTTGACATAGGAATGACTCATAATTGGTTTAGGTATAACTTATAGCGCCTTAGGCGAAGACAGAACCAAGAAAGGGTCTAAAACGTAAGTTCTAGAACCCTCGTAATCACATGATGTAATTTCTGCCCTTAAAGTGTAAGGCTGTCTAGGTTCATTGACGAACATAAAAATCAGTAAGAATTATTAGTTGTGAGCCTATAGGTGCATAAAAGGATAAAAACGGATGATAGCGTAATCAGTTTTCAAGATTTAGACCCGTAAGGGTCAAAGCATAAGACACCATAGACTTAAGAGCATAATGAGCTTTAATGTTTCATGCAAGTGTATGTTTTATTATGAGAACAACTTGAGCATGTGATCTCTTATGAGAGTATATAGTGTTGATGTGTTGATACTCACACCATGATGCGTTATGCAAAATTATGATATTATGATGCTTATGATGCATAAGATGATTATGATGCCTTATGTTGGTATTGAATGGCTATGCATGCTCTATATGTTTGGTGGCATAAAGCAAGTTTGATGGAAATCCGGTGTACGCCGTTACACTGCCGAATTTCCCATTAAACTTGAGTACTTGAGAAAAAGCTTGCGAAAACTCCTGGGTGACACCGGTTCGACCGAGCACCCCCAGGAATGGTTCTGGATGACACCGATTTGGCCAAGCACCCCCAGAACAGATGTGACGTAACACTGAGACACATTCCTCCCGCTACGGTGGAGAGGAAACAAATCTGTGAGGGTATTGACATTAAGCTTGCCAAAGCGAACAATTCACTGTGTATTAGATACCAGTAGAGCGTTTCAAAGAAGGAAATGATCCTAAGATAGGTGATC
This sequence comes from Dalbergia cochinchinensis, assembly GCA_031216125.1. Taxonomy (NCBI): domain Eukaryota; kingdom Viridiplantae; phylum Streptophyta; class Magnoliopsida; order Fabales; family Fabaceae; genus Dalbergia; species Dalbergia cochinchinensis. The sequence continues at coordinate 33,096,082 of CM062371.1, forward strand.
CAAGAAAGTTATGTAAACCCCCTCTATTAGCCCATATTAAATCTAGTGATGACTAGTTAGGATTGAGCTCATTCCTAGGCGATAGGCGAGATGTAGTTTGGTGACCAGATTATCGCCGGGCCGGTGAATTGGTTGGACCTTTGGTGGATATATTAAGAGGGTGGTCTTTAAGAAAAAGAACTTAAGAGTTTTACTTATGAGAAAGATGTCACATGAAAAAGTACTATGCCTTTTTATGCCACATATACGATTTATGTTTCCTTATGATGTGCCCAAGTATTACGACTTTCGTGTTAATGTGCATATGGTATTGTCATGCATTCATCAAATTTCTGTTGCATTCATGTCATTAAGACACATACTAAAAGACACCCACTTCGGATAAATAGATTTGAAAAGCCTAAAATCGATCCTTATGCATGTACACCTTTTGCGTAATTAAAACCAAGGTGGCTGGGGACGACAATGATGACACTTGTGTTAAAGTCGGGAATCCCTACTGAGAATCTTGAATGAGTTTCTCATCCCTCCCTCTTCTTCCGTGTCGTCTCTAGACGAAGATTACAATGAGGTTCGTGACTTCTTCTGAGGCTCGTGCTTAAGGATCACACTGGCAGACGAGGCAGAGGGTCGCTGCGGGAACATAGATAGCTTAGCTTTTGGGATGACACTTATCCAACCTCATAGGGGGATAAGGATGACTTCACGTATATGGGCATGTTTTGATGTAAATGATGGTACAATGATGTTAGCAGTCTATGTATCTATGAAGAGGTGATGATATTATGATTGTTATGTATAATACTATGTTTCATGATTTTCAATGGTGTGGTTACTTTTCTTGCACGTTATGGTTATGACGAACGATAAGTTAGTGTGCGGCTCGCGTTTTGTTTTTCAAGATTCGAAAAAGAAAAATTTATTCGTATTTTTTGCTAAGTATTTTAATGAAAGGTTGTAAGGAATGAGACTAAAAGAGTAATAGACTGAAAAACAAAGAGGAGTAGGAGAAGAAAAGAAGTTCTAAAAAGGATTCAAGAGAAACTATGAACACATAAAGAAATTAAGAACTTTAAATGAAGGAACTCTTGAAAGAAAATCCCTACCTAGTGATTAGGAGGTTGGAATGAGAAAAGAGGATGAATAACTTGAAGAACTTGAAGACTTGAACTTGAGAGAACTTTGAAGTGTTCTTTGAAAACTTACACTTAGCAAATGAACCCAAAATGATACAAGTTCACCCAAGCAAGCTATTTATAGAGAAATGAAGCAAATGAAAGGCGCATGGAGGGAGAGGAGCTTCGGCCATACAGCATGGAAGGCAGCCCCCATGAGTTCCATGAGGTGAGATAATGTGGTCTTGAGGCATGGTGAGGTATGGTTCAAAGTATGGTGAGGTATGGTTCAAGGTATGGCCTCAAGTATGGTTCTTTGAGTGAGAAACAATTCAACATGTGTGGTAATTGAGAGAGAGAGAGGGCCGAAATGCATCAGCCATGGGGAGGGTTCTCTTTGCATTTTAATTGTGGTTTAGAGTTGTGTTTAGGTGTATCTTTGATTAGGATTAAGATTAGGAATTTGTAAGAAAGTGTTTAGGTGAGAAAATGGGTAATCAAGGTTGTCAAGACATAATTAAGGAGTGTTCTTGCATCATTAGTGAGTTATAAATTCATTTTAGTGTATAAACAATTCTAGACACAATTCCTTGATTTAAGGAATTGGAGAGAGAAAACACTATTCAAGATTCCAAGAGTGAAATCTTGAGTTTTAGAGAAAAGATTTAAATCTAATCTAAGCAATCTTAGGTTCTAATTAATTTTAATAATTTATTTTGACTCTAGATTAATTATGGAAATTAATTAATCTTCGATTAGAGCCTAATATTGCTTAGGTTTGCTTAATTATATCATTAAGCTCAAAAACACTATTCTAGGGGCAAAGTCGTAATTTTGCACTAAAACTACCCGGGATTGCCAGGACTCAAACAGATGCTTTGAAACATGTAAAAACATGGTTTTAGACCTCTGGGGAAAGTTTTGGGCTCAAACGGCACCTTTACCCGCGTAAAACGCTATAGGGGTATATTGGTCATTTTGACCCGAAACTGCAGAAAATGAGAATTTCGCCTCCGGAACCACTCAAGGGTCATTCAATCCCCTTCAAACATTGAGTTGGCCCTTTGAGGATTGCCGGGTCGGCCATCCTCGAATTCCGGGCCGAAAATGACCTCAGGGGCATTTTGGTCATTTTCCACTCAGACAGAAAATCGGGGCGTTACAGCACTTTTACCCGCGTAAAAACGCTATAGGGGTATTTTGGTCATTTTGACTCGAAACTACAAAAAATGAGATTTTCATTTTCGAAACCACTCAAGGACCATCTATTCCCTTTCAAACATTGAGTTGACCCTTCGAGGACTACCGGGCCGACTATCCTCGAATTCCGGGTAGAAAATGGCCTCAGGGGTATTTTGGTCATTTTCTCTTAGACAGAAAATCGAGGCGTTACATATTAAACTTGCAATCCAACCAACCTATTATTCATTTTTAACCTTTTATGCACCTATAGGTTCACGACTAATTATCCTCATTAATTTTTATGCTTAGGAGCAAAACCAAACAACTCCATACAGATTGTCAAGTTCTAAATCTTGCAATTATGGGGTTCTAGAAACTACGTTTTAGACCCTTTCTACGTCCTGTCTTTGCCTAAGGCGTTATAAATCAAATCTAAACTAATTATGGGGTATTCCTATTGTAACATCCCCTACTGCTTTATGGATTGACGACTGTCCCCACAAACCAACACGGGTCTTTTCAACGTGCTTTGTCCTCACTCACATGCTTCCTAGGAAAACTTCCCAAGAGGTCACCCATCCGAAAATTGCTCCAAGTCAAGCACGCTTAACTGTGAAGTTCTTTAGTGATAGGCTACCGAAAAGAAGATGCATCTTGTTGGTATAGGTAGTACAAATCAATTCATATAAGCCCTCCTGTAACACCCTAAAAAAATTGTCTAAAAATTAATTTGAGCTTTATTAGTCATAATTTCAAAAATTTGATAGTTTGAACAATGATGAGGACGATCCAACGGATTTGTAAAACAAAAAAAAAAAAAACAAACGTGAATAGTGTTTTGCGGCCCATGCAGTTCATGAGACAACAAAACCTAGAATTGGGACCCGGAGATGCCCGAAATTGAGAAATTATATGATTATGGTTAGAAATAGGTAGAAATAAAGATTTTATACCCGAAATTATTTTTCGGGCAATGTTTGATTTCCCGGGTACACTGTTTCACCCGTTCGGTGAAATTTCGGTGTGCGATTTTTAACACCGAAAGCTAGTTAATCTCTACAAAATAATGAAGTCTATCCCTTTGAATGCCAAATGAATGGCTAAGATTTTATTTTGGATGAAAGATCAAATCTTAGCCATTGATATTAAGTTCCTTTAATGAAAAGCAATTATGCTTTATGTTAACCAATCACAATTTTTCTTATAAGATATATATGAGCAAAATTCTTCTCCAAGAAGCCATTGTCATTGTCATCCTTGGCCAGCATCTAGAGCAGCAGAAAACTCCATTTTTGCTTCTTCAAACACAAGAAAACTTGATTTCAAATGCCAAAAATACTAGCCTAGAGTTCATAAAACCACAAAGTTCCTTCACAAAACTTGTTCTACACCTCAAACCCTACAAATCTAACCGATTGAAATCTCAAATCCTCACCTTAATACCTCACTTCCCCACTGCCTAAGGAGGCTTTAGGACTGAAATTGGTGTCTTGAAGTGAAGGGATATATCCTTTGAAGTATCAAGCTCAAAAGCTTTCAAAGTAGGGTTTTCTTTGGCCTTTTCCTTTCAAAGTTTTTTTGAGCAATTCTTACTGGTTTCAATCCGAAATTTCTGGTTAATTTGGTGGATATTATGTTGTTATTGATGTATGAATTTTGCTGAAGTATTTGGATGAGGTTAGAAAGATCATTTTGTCAAAAGATGTTGAGTGATACTTGCTGGATTTTCGGTTTTCTGACAGGCAGTGTGTGATCACGAATTTTCTGGGCTTGTTGTGGGCATTTTCATGAACTGAAAAAAATATATGTTGGAGTTAACATCTTTAGCTAGTCCCACGAATTTTCTTGGATTTTTATTTTGAGTCAAACTACCTTAGAAAAAATCAAGAACTGAAATTAAGCATATGCTGCCTGAAATGCTAGAACAGAAGCTGTAAAGTTTGCTAATTTTGTTACCATATCAAATGATGGAATTATCACTTGAAATTTTTATAGAGTATTAGAGACATACTGAGGTTTTACCAGGATTTTTATTTAGAATTTTCTGGGTTCAATTGATAGGATTAAAAATTATCAATTTTGGTTCTTGAGCTGAGGTTGAGTGGTTTCTGGCCACCAAATTTGTCTAATTTTGTTAACATAGTTAGAGAACTATTTTTACTCTGAAGTTTTTACAGAACCTTGGTGACACATTGAGGTGTCATTGAGAATTTTTATAGCATTTGAATTGATCATTTGGTATGAGAAATAAATTGTGCTACTTGAGTGTGAAATCTGCCATTGTGCTGAAAATAACTTGATGCTTTGAATTGATAAAATGATGGCATTTTGTACTAGTATGACATGAGTACCTGAATATGAGTATGAGTAATTGAGCATGTGAACTTATTGATGAGGTTAGGTACACATAGATATGAATGATTATTACAATTGTTTATATGCGAAAGAAAAGCATAAAATTATGTTTCTTGGACCGAAGAAAGTAAATCCAGTTTGTTAGGGAAAGTAAACCTAACTACCAAGAAGAGCATAAGATTTATAATCCTTGGGCTGGAGAAAGTAAATCCGGTCTGTCAGGGAAAGTAAACCTGACTACCCTTGAATTGAGTCGGGGAAAGTAAACCTGGCTAGGAATAGGTTTGTGTGAGAATTGGAGAAAGTAAATCCAATGATCATGTATAGGAATGAGCTCAGTCCTGAAAAGCAGTCTATTACCCGTTATTGCCACACTGGGGACGGCGGTACGTAACGCCCAGATGTGATAAGATTAGTCAAGGGCCAAGGCAAGTTTAAGAAGTAAATTTTCTAAGAAATCTTTTGTCTTATATGCCGAGTGAAGAAGTTTAGTATTGATATTGAGACCAATATATTTAAGTGGAAAGTTAGTAGTATATGATGTTGAGTAGTATGGTATATGTACATCAAGTGATTGAATGTTAAAAACAACCCACTTCGGAAGTATGATTTGGAACTTTAAAAATAAACCGTTATTATATAATGCATGACCACTTTTTCTTAATAAACCGAAGTGGCTGGGGCGATGATGATGACATTATAATTGTGTTCGGGGGAGTCACCCTACTGAGAATTGTAGAATTGTCACCCCTATGTTTTTGTGTTCCCGTGTCGTCTTCAGGTTGATGCAGAAAATCGAGAAACTGCTATACAACAGAACTCAGAAGTACAATAGGGTAGTAGTTAATACTTTTGTTATGTTGTATTTAGTGGAATGGATATGTATGTAAATAGGTTAGAGGACAAGGTGTGTTAAGGCTCATCAAAGAGCTTTCTTAATGTACTGAACTTTGTATTAAATGAATATTTTAGTTTCATTGCTGTATATTTTAGAAGAACTATGACCAAGTTATCTCGCAAATCAATCCAAATGGCTATAGATATTTAAGAAAGGCCCGCTAATTTATAAGTAACAACTCTCGAGTAGGATGTCATGACTTAAGGATGATGCTATACTTGGGAGGATGTTACACATCCTTAACTGTATAGTCTCATACCTATACAATCTCAGGATCCCTCTCATTTGGGTGTGTAATCGGTTCATTCATGTACCCATCCGCTTTTGAAGTCTACCAGGAGTCGCTCCTTGTCTGTGCCTCCTTGCACTGGAAATCACTCCCCGACTTCACAATCCCTGGGCGTTACACCTATGCCTATCAACTAATTATAAACCATGTGTATTGCATTACAAGGTTGCTGGACAGAAACAGAAAATCAAATAATTTAAGTGTTCTAGAATTGCACTGTTATGATTTTCTAGTTACTAGTTTCTCTATAGGTGCTAAAAATCAATCGTACATCAAATGTTACCAAGTTTTTCATAATTAAACAATCCTAAACTGAATGTTATCACATTAAAACAGTTTTGGCAGTGGCTAAAAATAAAGGGATCAAAAGTATGCTAAACTCAACTTTACGGTTTTTTTGTAAGGCTAGTTTCTTTCCTAACATGCATAGAGGGGTTCCTACCTCAACATATATAATTTTCACACATTCTAACATATCAAAACATCATCATACATCAGCAAACATACCAAGGTAGAATCGAAAAGGTTAGGTTCCAAAGAACTCATAATCTCACATTTTCAAGACATATAAATTACTAGTTCTCTTGGAATCGTTGTAGGACTTCTAAAACTCTTTGAAAATCATTTTATTTTATAAGAAGGGACTAAAAAAATAGCCTTAGGGCAGTAGCTAATTTGAAGCATTCTTAGAAGAGGTTTGGTTCATGAACCTTGTTGGTAATAACCTTATAAAACTCTCAAGACCTAAAGAAAATCTTAGAATATAGATTGTTGGCTCTTGTGACTAGATGGAACTCACATCAAGTTCATCACCATCACATGACCGAAATATGCATCCATGAGGATGTTTCCATAACCAAACTTTAACTTGAGATAAAGAGGGCAAGTCTTTGAGCTTCCAGGGTCTTTAGTGATGATAAAATATAAACATGTTATGCATCCCATTTTATTCTTCATTATAAAGTAAAGTGAGAACTTCAAAGTAAATATGAGATGCAAGAACTTGAAATATAAATATGAGGTGCTAGAAATATAAATATGCAAGACTTGAAAATAAATATGCAAGTTCATTTTATCCTTTAGGATTTAAGTGATAACTTGAAATATAAATATGCTAAACAAGGAAACGTAAACATGAATGCAAGTCCAATTCTTTATTTTAGTACTCTAGGCTCCACAACAATCGAATTTAAGGCTGAAACATACAAGCTTCGAGATTAATTATTAGGTAATATGGAAATGCAACTCTTGTTTTACTCTTTACGTTTTAGGTGATGGCCAAAGAAAATAAATGTGCTAGGCAAGAAAGGTAAATATGGATGCAAGTTCATTTTATATTCCTCACTAGAGCTCTTGCAAGACTTTAAAGGAACTTAAACCTCAACCCAAACTTATCATAGCAAGATAAAGCAGGCTTTAGAGTTCTTATACCAAAGTTTACAAAGAAACCATATGGTGTGAACTTTATCATCAAGCTTTGAGGAAATGGATTAAAGAAAGGCAAGTTATAAACTAACTTTATCTTAAGAATAAAAAGGGATCAAGTTAAAGAACCAATCTTTGAGTTTTAGAAAACCATTTCCTTGGAAATAACAAAGCCACCATCTTACCATGTCTTGAGTGACAAAACCAAAATATCAAAGAAAAGGAAGTCATGACTGAAACCATGAGAGAGAGAAAGATAAAATTTTAAAACTCTAGAGACCATGTTCTTAATGATATACCACCGCCAACATCATGTACTCTCATCCTTGAGTTATTTTCCAAACAACACAAGCTTGAAAAACTGAAAACTAGGACCAAAGAAAAGGAAAGAAAATCAAAATGCTCTTTAGTTCAAAAACCAAGTTTCAAGCTTTAGAGGTTACACAAGGAGTGATTCTCATGATCTACCTCTTAAACCCTAATCATCAAGCCAACATTTTCAAGATTTAAAGGCTTTAAGGCTGAAAATCAGAAGAGGAGAAAAGAAGTTCTAAAAGCCAAGAGAAACTAGCAAAAAACTCATTTTAATCAAAGCTTTAGAAGACCAAACTTTAAAGAACAAAATCCCTAACAAGTGGTGAAGAGGAAGGCTTGTTTCTTGAAGTGAAAAAAGAAGAAATCTTGCTTTCAAGTAGTCCTTGGATTTTCGGCCAAAGAGGAAAAAAAGGAAGGAAAAATTTTTGTGTGAACTTGATGTATGAGGATGAAAGCTTATGTGTTTGAATGGTGATCTAGGGTGGTTGTGTGGTGGTTTGAGGTTGTGAGGGGTGGAGATGAAGAAGATGAAGAAGAAGAGAACTTTTGAAGAAAATGAGAGTACTTGAGACAACTCTTGAAAACTCAAAGCTAGCAAATGAACTAAAAGTTTTCACAAGTTCATTTGTGTAACATCCTCCGAAGTACAATGTCATCCTTAAGTCATGACATCGGACTCGAGAGTTGTTACTTGTAAATTAGCGGACCTTTCTTAAATAACTGTAGCAAGTGCGATAAGATCGTGTAATAACTAACATAATTAGATTAAAATATTTAAGGAAGCTCTAACATATTCTTCTTAAATAACTGTAGCAAGTGTGATAAGATACAAGTCTATTACATAAGGAAGCTCTACTTGGAGCTTGAATGTAACACCCCGATTTCTCTGTCCGAGGGAAATGACCAAAATGCCCCTGAGGTCATTTCTTGACCCGAACTCGAGGGTAACCAACTCGGTCGTCCTCGAAGGGTCAACTCAATGTTTGAAGGGGATTAAATGGCCCCTGAATGCTTTCGGAAGCAAAAATTCCGTTTTCCGCAGTTTCGGGTCAAAATGACCAAAATACCCCTATAGCGTTTTTACGCGGGTAAAGGTGCCGTTTGAGCCCGGAACTTTCCCCAGAGGTTTAAAAACATGTTTTCATGCGTCTAGAGGTCTCTGTTCAAGTCCCGGTGGTCCCGGGTAGTTTTAGTGCAAAATTACGGTTTTGCCCCTAGAATAGTGCTTTTGAGCTTAATGACGTAATTAAGCAAACCTAAGCAATATTAGGCTCTAAACGAAGATTAATTTATTTCCCTAATTAATCTAGGGTCAAAATAATTTATTAAAGTTAATTAGAACCTAAATTTGCTTAGATTAAACTTAAATCCCTTTTTAGAACTCAAGACTCCTAGTCTTGGAATCTTGAATAGTGTTTTCTCTCTCCAATTCCTTAAATCAAGGAAATGTGTCTAGAGTTGTTTAGACTCTAAATTGAGGATTTAACTCACTAATGGTGCAAGACCACTCCTTAATTATGTCTAGGCCACCTTAATTACCCATTTTCCTTACCTAAACACTTTCTTACAAATTCCTAATCTTAAGCATAATCAAAGATACACCTAAACACAACTCTAAACCACAATTAAAATGCAAAGAACCCTCCCCCATGGGCTGATGCATATTCGGCCATCTCTCTCCAATTACCACACATATTAAATTGTTTTCTCACTCAAATAGCCATGCTTGAAGCCATACCTTGAACCATACCTTGAACCATACCTCACCATACCTTAAGCCATACCTCACCATACCTCAAGAACACATTATCTCACCTCATGGAACTCATGGATGCCTCCAATTCTGCACCTCTTGGCCGAAAACACCTTCAGCCCTCACCCCCTCCATTTGTTTCATTTCTCTATAAATAGAATGCCTTGAGGAGCTTGCACCACTTTTAGATCATTTGCTAAGTTTAGGAAACACTCAAAGCTTTTCTTTTCTCTCAAAGTTCTAGTGTTCTTCAAGTTCTTCAAGCTCTTCAAAGTTCTTCATCATCTTCATCTTCTTCTTCCATCTTCAAGTTCATCACACCAAGTAGGGATTTTCTTTCATGTATTCTTTTCTTTGAAGATCTTGTTTCAAGTTTGATGTTCATAGTTTCTCTTGGTTCCTCTTAGAACTTCTTTTCTTCTCCTTCTTCCTCTTTATGTTTCGGCCATGGGCCTTTGGGAATGAAAAAATGAGAGCTTGATGATGAGAGTTTCATGATGATGTTCATCACTTGAAACAAACTCTAGAGCTTGATCTTTCTTCTTGAGCAAAAATGTTTTTAGTTTTTCCTTTCTTGAACTCTTGAGAACTTTAGCTTTAATGATGTTTTAAAATGGCTCTATGAACTCAATGATGAGGACTCATGATGTTGGTGTTAATATATCATCAAGATCATGAACTCTAGAGTTTTAAAATGTTCCTTTTTCTTCTTGAAGATTTCGGCCATTTCCTTAAATTTTTCTAAGCTTCATGGTTTGATTTCCTAAAAATATTATGTTAAGTTTTAAAGAACTCTAAGCTTGACTTTACCTTGTTTGGATGAGTTTGGGTTATGGTTTAAATTCCTTTAAAGTCTTGTTAAGAGCTCTAGAAAGATAAAATGAACTTGCATAATTCATTTTATGCTTGCATTCATATTTACATTCTTGCTATGCATCTTTACTTTCTAACTATCACCTAAGAACATAAAGATTAAAATGGAACTTGTATCATCACTTAATTTAATTCTCGAAGCCTTTCTATTTCGCCCTTAAAGTCGATTGTTGTTGGGCCTAGAGCACTAAAATAAAGAATTGAACTTGCAATACCACCTAATTAATTTCTCGAATGCCTATCTATTTCGGCCTTAAAGTCGATTGTTGTTGGGCCAAGAGCACTAAAATATAGAATTGAACCATGCATATTTACCTTCAAGCTTGCACGTTTAAGTTTATGCCTCGCATATTTACTTTCAAGCTTGCACGTTTAAGTTTATGCCTTGCATATTTAAATTTAAGTCATCACATTACTTTGTAAGCAAGATTAAAAATGAAAAGCATGAGCACGTTTAGTTTATGTCGAAACTTAAGAACCTAGAGCTCAAAGACTTGCCCATTTCATTCCAAGATAAAGTTAAATGTGAATGTATTCCTTGAATGCATAATTACGGCCAAGTAGTGATGATGGACTTGCAATGAGTTTTCATCTAGCTACTAGGACCAATAGTCTATGTTTTAAGTTTTCCTTAAAGCTTTACAAATCTTTATAAGGTTATGTCATCACAAGTTGTGATTTTATTATCTTTAGGGGATGGAATATGTTTTGGTCAGTGACCTAAGGCTTCTCTTAGCCTTTTGATGAATTAAAGTGTTTTGCAAAGAGTTTTAGAAGTTCTAGATCGATTCCGAGAGAAACTAGTTAACTTATGTACCTAGAAATGTCAATTTAACTCTCTCATTTAAGTTAAATGTTTTCGGTTCTGATGTGATGAGTGTGATGCTGTATGATGATGTTTTGATGTGTTGGAATGTGTGAAAATAGCATATGATGATGTAGAAGCGATCCTATGCATGATAGGTAAGAAACTAGCTAACTAGAAATACCGTAAAGCTAGAATTTAACATAGTTTTGACCCATTTGTTTTTGGAACTTATCCAAACTGTTTTAATGGGAACATAATCAGATTTAGATTGTTTAGACATGAAAAACTTGGTATCATTTGGATTAGAATTGAATTCTAGCACCTACGGGGAAACTAGTAGATAGAAAACCGTAAAAATGCAAATGTAGAACTCTTAGAACATTTAATTTTCTAGATTCTGTCCAGCACCCTTACAACATGATAAACATGATTAATAATTAATCCTTAAGCATAGGAATGCCTCATAATTGATTTAGATTTAATATATAGCGCCTTCGGCGAAAACGGAATCGAGAAAGGGTCTAAAACGTAAGTTCTAGAACCCCGTAAATACAAGTTAGAAATTCTGCCCTATGCTTTTCAGATTTAAGTATGAACATGAGGATTAGGAATGATGATTAATTATGAGCCCTTAGGTGCATAAAAATATGAGCGTCGGATGTTAGAGAATTATATCTCAAGATTAAGACCCGTAAGGGTCAAAGCATAAGCTACCATAAGGGTAAGCGTTTGAATGTTTTATGATGATGCATGTAGTATGCAAATGATGATGATGATTATTCATATGAGGAATTCGTAAGGTTATATGTTAATGTGGCATAAAGCAAATTTGGAAGGAAATTCGGTGTAATGACCGTTGTGCCGCCGAATTTCCGACAAATTTGGGGACTTAAAGAGATTTTGAAAATTAAGGTACTAAGATGGGTTCTAGGATGACACCGGTTCGGCCGAGCACTTCCATAGAACTCATGTGACATCGGTACCATTTTACACTCTTAGGTGACACCGGTTCGGCCGAGCACCCCTAAGAGTTTTGCCCCCTAACCCGTACTCAGATAGTCAGGATTTATGATTTATGATACGCTTATCGTTAAGTCGTAAGTAAGAACTAGTGACGACTAGTTAAGGTATGAGCTCATAACCTAGATATGTGACACGTTCTGGGTGACACCGGTTCGGCCGAGCACCCCCAGTTCGATTGTCTTTTAGGGTGGCCCATGAGGAAGAGAAGTTTCATGATTATGATTATGTCACTAAGTTTTGTCCCATATGAATGTTACTATTGCCACTTTATGCCACCAAGAATGATGATGCTTGATGTTATGTTTTATGTATGTGCATTAGGTAGTGCCATGCATACATTTTCTATTATGTTGCATTCATGACATTAAGATCATCCTAAAATGAATGGACCTTGGCTAGAATATATTTTAAAGTTTAAAATGAACTTAATACATGCTCAGTCATTTTGCATAAATAAACCCAAGGTTCCTGAGGACGTAGATGATGACACCTAGGTAGTAGGAGGCCCTACTGAGATTCTTTAGCAAGATTCTCACTCCCTCTATCTCTTTCTTTCCGTCACGTCTTCAGATGGCGACGTTCGTAGTGTTCGTGGACACCCCGACATGGGAGGTGCACTATGACCCGGCTCACGGGTCATACCATTTTGAGGGGCAGTGCACGGTGCGGGTTTTCATGTTCGTAGGACGCCCCTTCGGTCATTCTGTGCACACCCATCGCTTCTCCCCGACTGCACCCTATGGCGACGATGAGCGGGTTTTTGAGCATGCGCGTACGCATGATGAGAGAGTGCTCCGCATGCACACCACCGCCTTAGCCATGCGAGACTATCCCGATTACGTGCCCCGGACCTACTTCTCGGAGACCGACCTGTCCGAAGACCCGCCTACCCATCCGTATAGCGAGAGCTCTGCCCCCTCTCCACCATTGATGAGGGAGGGCAGTGAGGATACCGTGACTCAGCCCCGACTTGCACGACGACCGGAGATGCGGCCACACCGCGGGGGTCACTCTCGATCCCCGTTCCGCCTTTTCACGTCTGAGGAGCTCGCCCAGTTTCCCGGATATTTGCCTCGTTCGCGAGATGGACGCCAGTAGGAGGTGACGATCGTCTGATGGAGTACCCGGTTAGAGCACACACCACCTAGATGAGGGATAAACCTTCTTTTGTTTAAAGGTTTCCCATTAGATGCACTCGGGTAGGGGAGTAGATTATGTTTATGCTTGTGTTGTATTTTCTTTTATGCATTTCCCTTGTACTAAATTAAGACCCACACTTATTAGTGGGCAAGTTATATATATATGAGATGATATTCAGTGATGTTCATGTTGTGCCTCGTGTTATGATATTGTGAGACATTTGTTTACCATACATGGTTTACCACTTATCGCATCACGCGGCTCTCACTTTTATTTCAAAAAAAAAATTACCCGTATTTTCCACTAAGTAATTCAAAGACAAATGAGAACTATGAAGTAACAGACTAATGATTAACCTAAATATGTTCTAGAGTATTGGGTTAAAAATTAGGATGTTACATTGAATATATATACAATCTCTATTACATTTACCTACACATATACCTATAACTATATACCACATAAGAAAAATATAAACTATTAATACCGCAATCCCGAGTTTCTTTCACGTAGCAGCCGCATTGTTCTTTGAATCAATCTGGAGACGATAAGGGAACACAAAACACATAAGGGTGAGAATTATACAATTCTCAGTAGGGTAACTCCCCAAAAACTCAACCATAATGTCATCGTCATCGCCGCAGCCACTTTGGTTTATTAAGAAAAGGTGATCAAACATTTCATAATAATGATTCATTTTTAAAGTTCTAAATCATATTTTCGAAGTAGGTTGTTTTTAATGATCAATCACTTAATGCACACATATCATAAAGCTTAGACATATAATTAATAATCCTAATCAAGAAATTAAATATGATATGAGTATGCATATTCTAAATATAGTGAACTTATCTCAAAGTGACCAGGTTTTACTTGTGGTCATAGAACTCAACTCGGTGCATTTTTCTCTTGTCATCGACATAGGAAAGACTTAGTGTATACCCAACGGGTATTTACTATGGATAACTCCACGATGAATAGTATATATCATATGGTATTTATAGTGGTTCACACCACATAAGGGAAATAGACTACTTATCAAGACTAAGCTCATTCCTATACATGATCATTGGATTTACTTTCTCCAATTCTCACACAGATCTATTCCTAGCCAATACGTCTACCGACTCATATTATCTCTAGGGAAGTTCATCTTTTTGCCTTCCCCTTTATCTCTAGGGAAGTTCCTCTTTTTGCCTCCCCTTTTATCTCTAAGTAAGTTCCTATTTTTGCCTTCCCCTCATTCCACATAAGTCTTGTTTCTGTTTTCTCCATATGTCAGAACATGCATAAGTGAAATTTATACATTCACTTTTGTCATATAACTGCATCATGTACTTTCTTTTCTCGAATGCATGCATAAGCCACATGTAGGCTTTCAATCACAAGTAATTCTTATTTTTGTCTCATAAATCAAGCTTTAAATTGTCTAGCATGCATTCATACTCATCATACTTAAATCAAGAGTCATTATATCATCAACTCAATACTTAAATTCATTTCAGCACAAACACAGCATGTTGGCGGAATTCATGCCTAAGGAGTACGATTTATTCTGTCTACCAAACATCCATTGCAAGGGCTATAAAAATTCTCCAAGACACCTCAATGTGTTCACAAGGCCCTGTAAAAATTTCAGAAGGAAAATCCTTCTCTAACTTGTTTAACAAAATTAGACAATCTTGGTGGTTAGAAACCACTCAGCCTCAGCTCAGAACCAGAATTTCATAATTTTTAACCCTAGCAAATGATTGAATCAATTCAAAATAAAAATCACGGTTACACTTCAATATGTTATCAACTCCCTGTAAAAGTTTTAAAGGAAGAATCAATCATTTACTATGGTATAAAAATTAGCAAAATTCATAGCTTCAGAGTCAACATCTCAGGCAGCACAGTTACAACTTCGGTTCATGATTTTTTAAACATAGAAAAAGTGAGCAGAATACTTCAAAAGTTTTACTGAAGATGCCTTATCATGTTAAATACATCCTATAAAATTTTTAGCTCAATCTAAAGCCTCTAACTAGGTCAGAAAATTCGTGATCAAATGCTGCCCTGTTGAAATCCGAAAATCTAGCAGCATGTCTCAAATCTTCTTTTGACAAAAATGATTTTTCACAACATCAAACCACTCCACCAAAATTAATACATCAACATCAGTATATTATCAAATAATATATCCAGAAATTTCAGACTAAACACAATCATAAAAGTCCAGCATAAAATTGGAAAGAAAAGACCAAAGAAAACCCTACTTTGAAAGCTTTTGAGCTTGATACTTCAAAGGATGTTCTAAGTGATCTCCCTTCACTTCAAGACACCAATTTCAGTCCTAAACCTTCCTTAGGCAGTGGGGAATGAGGTATTAAGGTGAGGATTTGAAATTTCAATCGCTTAGATTTGTAGGGTTTGAGGTATAGAACAAGTTTTGTGAAGGAAGCTTATGGTTTTAACAAGTCTAGGTTAGTGTTTTTGGCATTTGAAATGAAGTTTGGAGCTCATGGCCATGGTTTCTCCATGTTTTTGAATGATGGCCGAGAAATGCCTTGGCTTCTTAAGGAAGATTAGTGATATTTATCTTGTACAAGGTTAGAATATTATATAATATGAGTAGATAATCATAAATCTAGGAAAGAAAAAACAAATGGATGGCTAGGATTTAATCCACTGAGCTATCTCGGCCGGAGTGGCTATACGTTGCATCGGTCAGGTATGGGCTCCTCAGAGGGGGATCATCCTTACTCGTCACCCACGCATTGGCTGTGTGACGATGGCCTCACTGCTCTCCCCAAAGTCCATTGGCACGGTGGGGGAGGACCCCTCAGAAGGCACCTAGGTAGTGGAGTCCTCAGAAAGGTCTGTCTCCAAGAATGATGATGGGGAGCAAGGCACATACTGCTGGAAATCCTGGATAGCAGATGCGGTCGGTGGGGTGCGGTGAATCCTCTCTTCACGAGGGCATGCGCGGTCAAACCTTGCCAAACGGTTAGGCAAGAGAGAAACAAGAGCTGGAGACTGGATGTGCGAAGGGGTGATCCATGTAGACAAAAAGACGGACGGCACAACAACCCACAAAGTGATAAGAACGGTGGCAGGGTCATAGTGCATCTCTCATGTGGGCGCATCAATGAAGATTACGAAGGTTGCCATCGAACTCTGAAGACGTGACGGGAAGAAAAGGCAGAGGGAGTAAGAATCTAAATGAAGAATCTCAGTAGGATAACCTCCTACCTAGGTGATATCATCACGTCCTCAGGAACCTTGGGTTTCTTTGTAAAAGGTGAGCATGCATATACTTCATTTATTAGGTTTTAAAATTAATTATCCAAGGTCTGTTTCTTTTAGGATGAATCTTAATGTTATGAATGCAGCATAATAAAGCATGAATACATGAAGATGCATCAGGCAAAAATCAATTAAACATTCATAGAGATATTGACATCATGCAGGTGGCATAAAGTGGCATATTCTTCTTATGTAAAAACATTTCTCTTTCTGTAACTGTGTGACATTCAAAGTATTATACTGCAACATAGGGATCACCCTAAAATCTTCTCTAGGTTATGAGCTCATACCTTAACTAGTCGTCACTAGTTCTTACTTATCCTATGATAAGCGTAATCACAATAATAATAATCATAGCAAAATGTGTCGTACTGGGATCAAGTACACAACGAATATTGTCCTCTTTAGGGTGTTACGTATCGTCGTCCCCCTCAAGGATTTGTTTCTGGGGCATTACGTATCACCGTCCCCCAGAATGCGTTCATACAGTACTATGTCACATTCAAAAACTTATATATTTTTGAAAACTTTCTAAGCCCTCAAATTTGTCAGAAATTCGACAGCACAAAGGCAGCGCACCGAATTCCTTGCAAATTTGCTTTATGCCACATTCATGTATATATATATATATATATATATATATATATATATATATATATATATATATATATATATATATAGTTATTCATAATCATATGTGTCATGAGCATCATAATCATCATATGCACCATAAACATCATAAATATCATACGCATCATAACATCGTAATTCTTTCATTGGGCATCATAGCATCAGTATCAATACATCAACATTATATACTCTAATAGGAGGTCACATGCTCAAATTGTTCTTATAATAAAACATGCATTCACATGAAACACTAAAGCTCATTATGTCCTTAAACCTATGGTGTCTTATGCTTTGACCCTTACGGAGCTTAAACTCAAGATATAATTATTCTAACTTTCGCTATTAACCTTTTATGCACCTATGGGTTCACAACTAATTATCCTTATTAATTCCTATGCTTAGGAGCAAAACCAAACAACTTCATACAGATTGTCAATTTCTAAATCTTGCAATTACAGGGTTCTAGAAACTATGTTTTAGACCCTTTCTACGTCTCGTCTTCATCTAAGGTGCTATAAATCAAATCTAAACCAATTATGGGGTATTCCTATGCCTATGAACTAATTATAAACCATGTTTACTGCATTATAAGGTTTCTGGACAGAAATAGAAAATTAATTAATCTAAGTGTTCTAGAATTGCACTTTTACAGTTTTCTAGTTACTAGTTTCTCTGTAGATGCTTCAAATCAATCCTACATCAAATATTACCAAGTTTTTCATAATTAAACAATCCTAAACTGAATGTTATCACACTAAAACAGTTTTGACAGTGGCTAAGAATAAACAGGTCAAAAAATGCTAATACTCAACTTTACGATTTTTCTGTAAGACTAGTTTCTTCCTAACATGCATACAGGGGTTCCTACCTCAACATATATAATTTTCACACATATACATCAGCAAACATACCAAGGCAGAATCGAAAAGTTTAGGTTCCAAAGAACACATAATCTCACATTTTCAAGACATATAAATTACTAGTTTCTCTTGGAATTGTTTTATGACTTCTAAAACTCTTTGAAAATCATTTTATCTTATAAGAAGGGACTAAAAAAATAGCCTTAGGGCAGTAGCTAATTTGAAGCATTCTTAAAAGAGGTTTAATTCATGAACCTTGTTAGTAATAACCTTATAAAACTCTTAAGGCCTAAAGAAAATCTTAGAACATAGATTGTTGGCTCTTGTGACTAGATGAAACCACATCAAGTTCATCATCATCACAAGGCCGAAATATGCACCCATGGGGATATTTCCATAACCAAACTTTAACTTGAGATAATAAGGGCAAGTCTTTGAGCACTAGAGTCTTTAAGTGATGACAAAATGTAAACATCCTATGCATCCCATTTTATTCTTCATTATAAAGTAAAGTGAGAGCTTCAACGTAAATATGAGATGCAAGAACTTGAAATATAAATATGAGGTACTGGAAATATAAATATACAAGGCTTGAAAGTAAATATGCAAGTTCATTTTATCTTTTAGGATTTAAGTGATGACTTGAAATATAAATATGCTAGACAAGGAAAGGTAAACATGAATGCAAGTCCAATTCTTTAGTTTAGTGCTCTAGGCTCCATAACAATCGACTTTAAGGCCTAAATAGGCGAGCTTTGAGATTAATTCTTAGGTGATATGAAAATGCAACTCTTGTTTTAATCTTTATGTTTTAGGTGATGGCCAAAAAAAATAAATGTGCTAGGCAAGGAAAGTAAATATGAATGCAAGGTCATTTTATATTCTTCACTAGAGCTCTTGCAAGACTTTAAAGGAACTTAAACCTCAACCCAAACTTATCATAGCAAGATAAAGCAAGCTTTAGAGTTCTTGTACTGAGGTTTTCAAAGAAACCATATGGTGTTAACTTCATCATCAAGCTCTAATAAAATGAATTAAAAGAACAAATCAAGTTAACATTCCCTTGTACCCTTAAAAATGAAAGCACAAAAACTTAAAGAAAAGGAAAGATGGCCAAAAACTTAGAGGAAAGAAAAGGAAAGAAACTGAAACCATGAGCAAGGAAAGGAACCATTTTGAAAATCTAGAGACCATGATCTTGATGATGTATTAACACCAACATCATGGATCCTCATTATTGAGTTCATATATTCATTTTAGGACATCATCAAAGTTAAGTTTCTCAAGAATAAAAAAGGAAGAAACCAAAAACATCTTTTACTCAAGAACCAAGATCAAGCTTTAGAGGTTACTCAAGTGATAAATATCATCATGGAACCCTCATTATCAAGCTCTCATTTCGAAGTTCTCAAAGGCTCTTGGCCGAAAACAAAGAAGAAGGAAAGAAGTTCTAAAAAGTTTCAAGAGAAACCATAAAGCACACTACTAAATAAGAACTTTAATGAATGAAACACTTAGAACAAAATCCCTACCAAGTGATTTGAGGTTGAGATGAGTGATGAAGATGAAGAAGTTGGAGAAGATGAACTCTTGAACTTGAGAGAAAAAGAAAAGCTCAAAGTGCTCTTGAAAACTCAAACTTAGCAAATGAACTAAAAGTGATTCAAGTTCATCCAAGCATGCTATTTATAGAGAAATGAAACAAATGAGAGGTGCAATGGAGGGAGGAGTTTCGGCCAAGTCATGCAGTCCCATGAGTTCCATGAGGTGAGAAAACACTATTCAAGATTCCAAGCCTAGGAATCTTGATTTTTAAAAAGAGATTTAGGTTTAATCTATGCAATTTTAGGTTCTAATTAATTTTAACAACTTATTTTGACTCTAGATTAATTATGGAAATTAATTCATCTTCGATTAGAGCCTAATATTGTTTAGGTTTGCTTAATTACATCATTAAGCTCAAACGGCATTATTCTAGGGGGCAAAATCGTAATTTTGCATAAAAACTGTCCAGAACCACTGGGACTTAAATAGATACTTTTAAACACATAAAAACTTCATTTTAAACCTTTAGAGAAAGTTTCGGGCTCGAACGACACCTTTACCCGCGTAAAAACGCTATAGGGGTATTTTGGTGGTTTTGACCCGAAACTGCAGAAAATAAGATTTTCGTTTCCAAAATCACTCAAGGACCATCTAATCCCCTTCAAACATTGAGTTGACCCTTCAAGGACTGTTGGAACGGCTATCCTCGAATTCCGGGCAGAAAATGATCTCAGGGGCATTTTGGTCATTTTCTCTCAAACAGAAAATTGGGGCATTGCAACATCATTTTTGAGCGTGCGCGTACACACAATGAGAGGATCCTTTGCATGTACAGAACTACATCCACCGTTTGCGATTTTCCGGATTATATCCCCCACTCGAGATTTTCGGAGACCGACCCATCGAAAGACTTGCCTACCCACATGTATTTCGAGAATTCTGCCCCTACTTCCCCACGGATGAGGGAGGGCAGCGAGGAGACGGTCACCCAGCCGTGGTTGGTACGGAGGCCAACTATGCACCTCTGGTGTGGAGCCCATGTTCAGCCACTCCGCAAGCCCATTCCTAACAGGCTTTGCCCATGGATTGGTTATGTTCCTCCCTTTCGGGGCCAGCAGCAGCAATAGATCTCTTGGAGAGTTTTTAGTGCCCACACCACTACCAGCTTAGGACAACCTTCTTTTGCTTTAGAAGGTTATCTACCTTAGGTGCACTAGGTAGGCATGTTTTCCTTTGTATTTTCCTTTCCCAACGTATTTGTATTTTCATGTTGTACTAAACTTAACTCACCTTTCATGGGTGGGTAGGTTATTACGTATTTAACTATAGTGTGCTGATGGTTGCTTATTTTATGGAGCCTATCTGATGTTTCTGTTTTATGCTATTCTTTTATGTTACATTTTATGATTAACGATCGATTATATTATATGCGGCTCACGTTTTGTTTATGTTTTCAAAAAAAAATTGGCTTGTATTTTCATTAAGTATGTTCAAAAGAAAAATTAACTGAAACAAAGAGTAATATCTAATAATCAATTGGAATACGTCCTAGACATGTTGAGTTAATTGTTAGGATGTTACAATTGAGATGAGATATAGTAGACGTACTCCATCTAGTGCTATATCCAGTTGTAATGCGACGATGTTACGTCGTTGACAATACGATCCAATGAGAAGTATATTAGAAGAGTCCTAGGAGTTCTACCATTACGTTTTAAAATTATCTAATAAAATTAAGTTATAAGAGATAATGACGCTATCTAATAATACCATCATATAAACAATCAAAAATCCATTACTTATTTTGCATTAAGTTGAATGTAACACCCTAATATTCGACCCAATACTACTAGTACGTACTTAGGCCAAATATTAGTCATTACCTACTGCCATGGTTCTTTCTTTTACTTGGAAAAATAACTTAACGAAAATACGAGCCAATTTTTTTCGAAACGTTACTTAAAATAGAAGCCGCGCATACCTTACCGGGTCGGTATCATAAAGTGCAGAAATATAAACATAGAAGTGGCTCCTAATCATAACATCATAACAACTGGAATACCTCATATATAATATGCCTACCCTACGGGGCAGGACTTTTTAAACAGGAATACAACGGAAATGCAGAATACATAGAAAAGAACTAGAACGAAACATCCCCACCCACGTCCATCCTAAGGTGGATAACCTCAACACAAAAAGAGGTTTCATCCATACTACGTGTCGTGCGTGCACTAAGGGCTACCCCCCAATCTCCACAAAGAATCACGGCACGGAGGAACGTAGCCAATCCACGGGCGAGCTCGGCGGTGCGAGCATACCTGTGGATCGAACATGTCATCCACGTCGGGGTCGTGGTCCGGGCACCGAAGCCCTCCGACGCTGAGTGACCGTCTCCTCGCTGCCCATCGGTCGTAGAGGCGGAGTGGGGGCAGAGCCCTCATGGTCCATGGGGGAGTCCTCCACAGGGTCCTCTTCCGAGTGCTGCGATAGTGGCACATACTCTGGTATGTTAGTTGAACCAGCAGAGTGGGTCCGCAGGTTCCTCTCATGTCATGGCCGTGCATGCTCAAAGATCGTGGGGTCACCATAGGGGGATGTTGGGGAGAAGCGATAACTATACACGGGGTGTGCGAATGGCCGTCCCATAAACATGAAGATACGTACAGTACATCGGCCCTCAAAATGGAATAACCCATGCTCCGGGTCATGGTGGACCTCTCACCGGGGTGTGTCAACGAACAGCACGATCGTCGCCATCTCGCTCTGAAGACGTAATGGAAAGAAAGAGATAGTGGGAGTGAGATTCTTACTAAGAAACTCAGTAGGGCTCTCCTCCTATCCTAGGTGTCATCATTTACGTCTCCAGGTATCTCGGGTTATGTATAAAACCGTGGACATATATTGGTTTAATTATGAGTTTTCTAAAGTCTCCATTTCCGAGATCCGTTCCTTTTAACATGTCACTTGTATTTACATAAATCATGGGAAGTAAATCGTGGGACTTCAATCATATAATTCGGACAGAAACCATATAACTTGGATCATAGAACGTAAATCATATAACTTGATTCATAGAACATAAAGCATATATAACTTGGATCATAGAACATAAATCATATATCATGGTTTCCTATGTCATGGGTCATAGCACATAAATTCATATAATCATGGTGCATAGAAGCATAATTCATGGAACATGATACATATCTTGGTTACTTGAGGTGACATTAAAACATCATCATTATTTTCCTGGGGCCACCCTAACTGATCTCCCTGTGGAGAAAAATTCTAGGTTATGAGCTCATACCACGCTAGTCGTCACTAGCACATGACTTATCCCTTTTGATAAGTTAAAGGTCCCGACCTAAAGTACGGGTCTAGGGGGCTAGAATCACCTTATCCCCACCCTTAACCTGGTGGTTCAAGGATCATCTTCTCATAGTTTAAGTCACCTTAAGTCTTAGCATGTTAATGCAAGATGCCACATAATTCATGTATGTCAAACATAGTTACATCATAGGCATCTTTAAAGTTTTTAAAGAACAATAACATGCAAACATAAAACTATCATTGAAGAATAATAGTTCACATGGTACCATCATACTTGACTCATGGAGTAAAAATCATCATAAAGTAAGCAAGAGCAATAAGCCTCTTAACTTGATCATGCTTGAAATCTAACATAAGATCATATATTCATGTTAGGCTAAAGCATAAACTCATGTCATAAAAATTCCCAGATTCAAGCAAAGTAAGGTCATAGCTTCAAGTCATCAAATCAGAAAGGCATTCTGTTTGTGAACTTGGGTTCTGGTAATCGATTACATAAGTATCGTAATTGATTACACAGCTTCGAGATTTCAAAACATGGAAGATAGGGGGTTCTGGTAATCGATTACATGGAACTTGTAATCGATTACTTTGTTTAAAAACACCTTGCTGGGCCCCTAGAACATCTGGGTAGTCGATTACATGATTGATGTCGATTACTAGAGTCCAGAATGTGTAATCGATTACACTATATAGTAATCGATTACTTTGGGCAAAAGTTCATGTTTGAGCTCATCCGAGCTTTCTGGTAATCGATTACATGGAACTTGTAATCAATTACTTTGTTTAAAAAAAACTTTGCTAGGCCCCGAGATCATCTGGGTAGTCGATTACATGATTCAGTAATCGATTGCTAGAGTCCAGAATGTGTAATCGATTACACTATACAGTAATCGATTACTTTGGGCAAAAGTTCATGTTTGAGCTCATCCGAGCTCTCTGGTAATCGATTACATAGGTTATGTAATCGATTACCAGCATCTTAAAAACACGGAAAAATCAGGTCTGAACATATCTGAGTCATTCCTTTGAAATACTTATGGTGGCCAATTTTTCTTGGAACAATTTTGAATTTCAAAAACATCTTAGCAATCATTTTAACTTGTCAAAATCCTCATAAATATAAGAACATACTCAAAATGCTTTTTGAGTACAACCTATGTTTCAAAAAGGCTTAAAACATGAGCTATAGGCTCTTATGACTAATGAAAACTCATCTTGGAGCCATCATCATCACATGGCCAAAATGTACATTCCAAGAATGTTTCCATGGTTAACCTCTTCCCAAGATGAAATGGGCAAGTCTTTGAGCTCTAGTATCTTAGGTGATAACATAAAATAAACGTGCTATGCATTTCATTTTAGAGTCCTTTAGAAAGTAAAGTGATAGCTCAAAGTAAATATGAGGTGCATATCCATTTTCATTCTTTGAGTTTAGTGAGGACTTGAAATATAAAATGAGATGCAAAGCTTGGAATTTAAACGTGCATAATGCAAGTTCATTCTTTATCTTGGGATTTAGTGATGGCATAGAAAATAAACGTGCCATGCAAAGCATAAACATAAACGTGAATGCAAATTACTTTTATATCTTGTCTAGAGCTCTTACAAGGCTTTTAAGAAGGAACACAGTCCCAACCCAAAACTCATCTTCACAAGAAAAGGAAAAACCATTGGTACCAAGGCATCAAGAGAAAACATGACTTCAAGAATCATGAAAGTGGTCAAATCTTAACAAAAGAAAGGAACCATTTTTAAATCTCTAGGGACCAAGATCTTGATGATCCAAGCATCAACATCCTAAGTCCTCATCATTGAGTACATAGCTTCCTTCAAAACAAATATTTAAACGAAGTTCATGATAAAGAAGAAAGCAAAAGCAAAACCAAAACCATGCTTGGGTTAGGGTCAAAGTTTCAAGCTTTAGAGTTTGTTCATGTGACAAGCATCAACATGAAGCTCTCATCATCAAGCTTACATTTTTCCCATGTAAAAAGGCTCCCTGGCCGAAAACATGAGGAGAAAAAGGAAGAAGATCCAAAATGTTCAAGAGAAACATAAACTCTTTTAACTAAACTTGTAAAGAATGAAACTTTCTTTAAGAAAACTCAAGCTTTAGAGGTCTCATGAGAGATGGACTCATGGTCACATCTAGAGAACACTCATCATCAAGCCATCATATTCAAGGCCTTGAGGCCGAAAACTAAGGGGAAGAAAAGGAAGAAACCAAAAAGAAAGCAACATAGAGGTTCAACCATTCATCAACTTCCAATCAAGATTCAAGCATAAGAATCAAAGACATGTTTTGAAAGAGTTCCCTACCTTGTGTCTTGAAAATGAAGGAGAGAACTTGAGCTTGAGGAACTCTTTGAGAGTTTGAGAGAAAAGTGAGAAAGCTTGAGAGAAGGAAATGAGAGAGTTTGAGACTTTGGAGAAGGATGCAAAAGTGATGGAGTTGTGGAGTGTGGTGTATTTATAGGCAAATGAAGGAGTGAAGGGGGAGTTGGTTGAAGCTTCTTGAAGAAGGAAGAGAGAAATATCTTCTTGTGTGGTCATTCTTGGTGTGATTGAAACCATGGGTAGCCATAGGTCATAGGATAGCTTGAAAGACAACTTGATTGACTACATAAAATAAAATTGTTTTGAATTCTTGGGGGAAGTGGCTGAAAATTATAGGGCCAAGGGAGAGAAAGTTTCATGGCCACAAGATAAAATATCTATATGTGTTGTCATTCAAAGGTATGGAAGGTATGATTGATTATGAAGCTTGATTGAAAGCTTTGAGTGACAACATAAACAATTTATTCTTTTTGAATTTTGAATGACATATATTTTTCAAATGTGATCATGATTATTTGAGAGTGACAACTTTCTTGGAAAAGAGAGTGTCATTGGGAAAGGGAGTGTGAATAGTGAAACACTATTCATAGTTGCTTTTTCTTTTAAAAGAAAGAAAAGAATTTAGAAAAGAGTTCTAAATTTCCTTAAACAATTCTAGGTTCCAATTAGTTTTAAATAATGATTTTGGCCCTAGATTAATTATGGAAATTAATTAACCTTCAATTAGAGCCTAAAATCGCCTAGGTTCTGAGTTAGATAACTCATTAAGCCCAACATACACTAAGCAGGGGCAAAATCGTCATTTTACTCAAAAACTGCCCGGGACCACCGGAACTTAACCAAACCTTAAACAATCATAGTTCATGCCTTAAAATCATGGTTTTAAACCTTGGGACCAAGTCCGGGTCAAAACAGAATTTTAAAACTGCCTGAAATCTGTCATAGGGGTATTCTGGTCACTTATGCGCAGAAATCTCAGAAATGAGTTTTTTCTGCTCCGTTGGACATTCACAATCATACAATCCCCTTCATATAACATATGAACCCTATGAGGATGGCCAAAGCCGGCCGTCCTCGTGTTTTGGGTAAAAATGACCTTAGGGGCATTTTGGTCATTTAAAAGTTTAGAGAAAAAAACAGGGCGTTACATTGAATATCATTGAGCAGTAGACTGGTTTTTTTTTTCTACTAGGAATCATTGATTCTCATTCCTGCTGTATGATTTATTTTCTACAGATGGTCTCAATCGTGTTCTTTCTCGAGATGCCTAATTTGTAGTGGCACTATGATCCGGATTTAGGGTCACTGTACCTGGTCATTGAGTCTTGTATCCATATTTACGTACTATTTGCTTGCCCATTCGCTACTACTGTTATGAGTCCTACTTTGATCCAGAGTCCCCCTTTTTTGATTGTCCGCTATATATGACTCATCTACTATAGCTACCATAACCTACCATCGATGCTAAGTCTGATCCTTCAGAGGACACATCTTCTGGTTCCTCTACTCC
The DNA here is from genome assembly GCA_031216125.1 of Dalbergia cochinchinensis. Classification (NCBI taxonomy): domain Eukaryota; kingdom Viridiplantae; phylum Streptophyta; class Magnoliopsida; order Fabales; family Fabaceae; genus Dalbergia; species Dalbergia cochinchinensis. The sequence continues at coordinate 33,122,764 of CM062371.1, forward strand.
TTCCAGGGGTAGTGGGGATTGGTAGGGCTACCTAGCTGACATGCCTAATGGGCATTACTCTCTTCTTATTTGACTAACTATAGTGTATCTAGCTTGTTTATAGACGTAGTATGGCTTAGAATCCCTCATATTATCTGACTATCATTGGCTCTTACATTTGATTTTTGATGAGCCACTGATTGAGGAAGTTAGGTTCATCTGTTTGTAGTTGGTTTTATTTTGTTAGGCCCCAACCCAAATTAGTAGGTCACTGCGAGGACCAAGGTGGGGTTATTTATAATACATATGTAATTAGGTATGAATGTATATAGTATAACGGTATCACTTAACTTACTATGGATGTGATATGAAATGTAAATTATTGTGTGATAGACTTCTTAGGATGCGCATTACATTTCCGCTATTTCTATACATTGATTATTACATTGAAAGGATTGCGAAACGCAAAAAACTAGTATAGCTTTTAGTAAAAGGCTCTTATTTATTATAACTTATACATATTTAATTCATATAGTTAATTAATTAAAAATCTAGACGATAAGTTATGAGTAATGACTACTTACTGTAATGTTATGACTTGAGCATAGCACTATAGTTGGATGGGTGTTACAACCGTATCAGAGCAACAACCACTTTGTGCTCCTAAAAATACATGGCCATGACTAATCACACAAGAAAATATAGACCAATATCCAGCATATATGATTAGACATGACAAAGCATACACATTCAAGATAGGAGACATATATATGTCAGATATATGTGATTAGCTGAGCATAGATAGAGCATTTGATATGAATCAAAGCTTAAGAAGAAGATAAAACATGTATTAGAATGCATGAGATAAGAGAGACACAAAAGAGCTAAGAGACATCATCAAGAAAACTTCTATAAATAGAAAAGCATGGTTCGAGGATATACAAAAAGAAAGCCAACAAAAATTTCTCTGGGCTCCCCCTCAATATATGCTTCCCTTGAGTCCTTGGTGGCAGCACATCCTTCATATTAGCATAGCTCCCCTTGAATTCCTAAGCGAGGCACAGATTTTCTTCAATCTCTTTACTTCCCTTCCTTTTGGCATCATTAAAAAGGAAGTGTGCCAGGAAGCTAAGGATGTCATATTCAGCTTTTTCGCTTAAGTTCTTGTAGGATATTAGAAATATTCTAAATAATCTGTCATGATAATTCTTCACGATTCTAAGACCTATTTTCCAAGCTGTCCAGTTTGTTTGAAATGAGTTGCTGATTATACAGTGTACTCCTTATGCCAAGATAGTTGTAGCTTGGAGGAGCTGCTATCTGATGACAACTAGAACAAGGTTGATTTGCACATTAATCTTGAACGGATTGAGGTAAATGTGGGACAGAAGAGAAAGGTTGTCCAGAACGAGAAGGTGGAGAGTCACTAGCATGTGTGAACATAGTCTCAGGAACTATACTATCTATATAATTTTCAGATGATTGTATCTTTGGGGAAGATATATCATCATGCATTCGAATTCTACTCCCTTTATTAGTTCCAAATCCTGAAGTTTTGGATAGAAGAATAGTATTACTACTAGCTTTAGTATCTATCAAAAGTGTAACGCCCCGATTTTTTCCGTGTACAAATAACCAAAATGCCCTTGAGGTTATTTTTACTGGGAGAATGGGGATAGCCGACCCCAGCCATCCTTAAAGGATTGTTTTAATATTGAATAGGGACTATGTGTGTTATGTGAGTTAATAGAGCAAAAAAATCTCATTTTTTTGGGTTCTTGCGCGCAAAATTATCAAAATACCCTTGCAGTAATTTAATGCGAGATTAACTGCCGAGTGGACCCGGACCTTACCCGAGGGTTTGAAGTGTCATTTTTAAGGGATTCTTAATGTCTATTTAAGCCTGAGAGGTCCCGAGAGAGTTTTTGTGAAAAAATTACTGTTTTACCCCTAATTAAGGGCATAATGAACTTAATTGTGTGATTAACAAAACCTAAGCAATATTAGGCTCTAATTAAAGATTAATTAATTCTAATAATTAATCTAGAGTCAAAATAATTAATTGAGGTTAATTAGGGCCTATAATTGCTTAAAAGAACTCAAAATCCCTTTCTTAATTCAAGACTTTATGTCATATTTCATTGAATAGTATTTTCTCTCTCCAATTCCTTAAATTAAGGAATCAAAGATGTGATTGAAATTCTTGTTGAATAAGATTTGACTCCACTAAATGAGCAAGAGCACTCCTTAACCATGTCTTGAGTGTCCTTAATCACTCACTTTCTCACCTAAACACTTGATTACAAACTTCTAATCAAAGACCTAATCAAATATGCTTCTAAACATACTCCTAATACACATGAAATGAAAATATTTCCTCCTCATTTCCCTTAATGAAACCAGCTCTACTCTCTCTCTATTCAACCTATCACACTTTGATTTAATCACTCACGCACAGAAGGAAAGCCATACCTAGCTATGCCCAAACCCATACCTAGCCATTCCATGAAATGATGCACACAAATGAGATATTTTCCTCCTCCTCCTCTTGATGTTGTCGCGGCTACTCCTCCTCCTCTCACCCTCTCATATTTCAATTTATCTATAAATACACATCCAAGGAAGCTTACAATACCTTTTGTTCATTCTTGCAATTTTAGCTCAAAGCTCATTCAAAGATTTCTCTCTTTTTCTCTCATTCTAAAAAGTTCTTCTTCATCTTCCTCTTTCCTCAAAGAAACCACCACCAACCACCATATACCAACCTCAAACCACCACCCAACCACTATAGATATTTTCTAAAACACTTAACCTTCCTACTTCCAAGATCAAAAACCCAAGACAAATCTTCCTTCCCTTTCTTTTTCTTCTTGGCCGAAACTACTTTGGGTCTCAAGGAAGAATTTTTCTTCTTATCTCTTTTCAAGATCAAGCTCTTTTCTTTCAACAAGAAAAACATCTTTGGTAGGGAGTTTGTTTTAAAGTTTTCATTCTTTTATTTTGAATCATTTTTGGTTGGAATGTTGGATTGGTTGAAAATATTCTCTTCTTCTGTGTTCCCTTATTTTTGGGGTTTGAATTAATGTTGAAACATTGGTTCTCTCCTTTTCTTTTTTCTTTTCGGTTTCAAGTTTCCTTTTTCTTTATTTTCCTTTTTTTTAGCCTTGATGGCCTTATTGTTTAAGAATCATGGCTTGCTGATGAGGATCTTTGATGTTGGTCGGAAAACCATTATTTGTTTGACTTCTAAAGCTTAAGATTTCATTTTTTTAGTTTTAAGAGTTCCTAGCAAGTGAAATGTTATTTGGTTTTCTTTGATGGTTTTTCCTTTGAGCTTGATGGTCAGTCTAAGGAAACAAGGTTCTTGGAACCATAATAATGAGAAACTCTGAAGCTCATGTCCATTTTGTAAGATTGATCGGTGTTTTAGAGTTGTTACTCTAAATAGGAGTCAGCCTAGGACCTAAAGGAATAACAAGTGAAAATGCATTCATATTTATATTTCAAGTCCTTGCATTTTATATTAATATTTGAGCCTTGCATATCATGTTTATTTTCAAGCCATCACCTAAAGCTTGAAGATAAGAAAATGAACTTGCATTTCATGTTTATATTTCTTGTCTAGCATATTTATATTTCAAGTCATCACCTAAACTTTAAAGATTAAAAATGAGCTTACATTCTCATATTTATATTCAAGCTTTGCATATCATATTTATATTTCCATTGCTGTCACCCTATAATATCAAGATTAAAATGAGGCTTGCATTTGCATATTTAAGTTTATGCCATCACCTAAATAATCTAGAGCTCAAGACTTACCCTTTTCAACTTACATGGGAATTTCGGTTCCATGGGTATTTGTATTTATAAAAAGGTTTTGTTTTCAAAGGAATAAAGTTTTAAGGTTTGGAGTATTATTGTCTTGAGGGTTCAAAGTTTGTGTCTTGCAATTTTCCTTGAGAAATATGTTAATTCCTAAAGTGTTAAAACTTGATTAACATAACCAAAATCCTTTTATTGAGCCCTCTGATTTTACTACTGACCTAAGGACATTTACTTATGTTTCTAAACGGAATAAATTAATTATAAGAGTATTCCTTGACCTAGAATTGATTCTAAGAAAGAATAATTGCTAGAAATGCTTATTATTACAATTTTGCATGCTCTTAGAAAATTAAATTTTAGATTCTATTCTAACATTTCCAAATATGATGCATGCTCTTTGGAGCGAATTAAATGGGTAAAATTTGTTAATAATTAGTGTGATATGAAACACCCTAGTAATTAACCAGATACACCTAGGTTGAATCTGATTAATGACTAGACTTTACTCATTGCTTTGGTTCTTTCTTCATAATTTTAAAATACTTAGTGAAATTACGAGCCATTTTTTTTTAAACACATAATTGAAAACGTGAGCCGAGTACTGTAACATCCTAATTTTTAACCCAATACTCTAGAACATATTTAGGTTAATCATTAGTCTGTTACTTCATAGTTCTCATTTAACTTTGAATTACTTAGCGGAAAATACGGGTAATATTTTTTTGAAATAAAAGTGAGAGCCGCGTGATGCGATAAGCGGTAAACCATGTATGGTAAAACAATTATCTCACAACATCATAACATGAGGCACAACATGAACATCACTGAATATCATCTCATATATATATAACTTGCCCACTTATAAGTGTGGGTCTTAATTTAGTACAAGGGAAATACATAAAAGAAAATACAACATAAGCATAAACATAATCTACTCCCCTACCCGAGTGCATCTAATGGGAAACCTTTAAACAAAAGAAGGTTTATCCCTCATCTAGGTGGTGTGTGCTCTAACCGGGTACTCCATCAGACGATCGTCACCTCCTACTGGCGTCCATCTCGTGAACGAGGCAAATATCCGGGAAACTGGGCGAGCTCCTCGGTCGTGAAAAGGCGGAACGGGGATCGAGAGTGACCCCCGCGGTGTGGCCGCATCTCTAGTCGTCGTGCAAGTCGGGGCTGAGTCACAGTATCCTCACTGCCCTCCCTCATCAATGGTGGAGAGGGGGCAGAGCTCTCGCTATACGGATGGGTAGGTGGGTCCTCGGACGGGTCGGTCTCCGAGAAGTAGGTCCGGGGCACGTAATCGGGATAGTCTCGCATGGCTAAGGCGGCGGTGTGCATGCGGAGCACTCTCTCGTCATGCGTATGCGCACGCTCAAAAACCTGCTCGTCGTCGCCATAGGGTGCAGTCGGGGAGAAGCGATGGGTGTGCACGGGATGAGCGAAGGGGCGTCCTACGAACATGAAAACCCGCACCGTGCATTGCCCCTCAAAATGGTATGACCCGTGAGCCGGGTCATAGTGCACCTCCCATGTCGGGGTGTCCACGAACACTACGAACGTCGCCATCTGAAGACGTGACGGAAAGAAAGAGATAGAGGGAGTGAGAATCTTGCTAAAGAATCTCAGTAGGGCCTCCTACTACCTAGGTGTCATCATCTACGTCCTCAGGAACCTTGGGTTTATTTATACAAAATGACTGAGCATGTATTAGATTCATTTTAAACTTTAGAATATATTTTAGCCAAGGTCCATTCATTTTAGGATGATCTTAATGTCATGGATGCAACATGATAGAAAATGTATGCATGGCACTACCTAATGCACATACATAAAACATGACATCAAGCATCATCATTCTTGGTGGCATAAAGTGGCAATAGTAACATTCATATGGGACAAAACTTAGTGACATAATCATAATCATGAAACTTCTCTTCCTCATGGGTCACCCTAAAAGACAATCGAACTGGGGGTGCTCGGCCGAACCGGTGTCACCCAAAACGTGTCACATATCTAGGTTATGAGCTCATACCTTAACTAGTCGTCACTAGTTCTTACTTACCACTTAACGATAAGCGTATCATAAATCATAAATCCCGACTATCTGAGTACGGGTTAGGGCGCAAAACTCTTAGGGGGGCTCGGCCGAACCGGTGTCACCTAAGAGTGTAAAATGGTACCGATGTCACATGAGTTCTATGGAGGTGCTCAGCCGAACCGGTGTCATCCTAGAACCCATCTTAGTACCTTAATTTTCAAAATCTCTTTAAGTCCCCAAATTTGTCGGAAATTCGGCGGCACAACGGTCATTACACCGAATTTCCTTCCAAATTTGCTTTATGCCACATTAACATATAACCTCATGAATTCCTCATATGAATAATCATCATCATCATTTGCATACTACATGCATCATCATAAAACATTCAAACGCTTACCCTTACGGTAGCTTATGCTTTGACCCTTACGGGTCTTAATCTTGAGATATAATTCTCTAACATCCGACGCTCATATTTTTATGCACCTAAGGGCTCATAATTAATCATCATTCCTAATCCTCATGTTCATACTTAAATCTGAAAAGCATAGGGCAGAATTTCTAACTTGTATTTACGGGGTTCTAGAACTTACGATTTAGACCCTTTCTCGGTTCCGTTTTCGCCGGAGGCGCTATATATTAAATCTAAATCAATTATGAGGCATTCCTGTGCTTAAGGATTAATTATTAATCATGTTTATCATGTTGTAAGGGTGCTGGACAGAATCTAGAAAATTAAATGTTCTAAGAGTTCTACATTTGCATTTTTACGGTATTCTAGTTACTAGTTTCCCCGTAGATGCTAGAATTCAATTCTAATCCAAATGTTACCAAGTTTTTCATGTCTAAACAATCTAAATCTGATTATGTTCCCATTAAAACAGTTTGGATTAGTTCCATAAACTAATGGGTCAAAACTATGTTAAATTCTAGCTTTACGGTATTTCTAGTTAGCTAGTTTCTTACCTATCATGCATAGGATCGCTTCTACATCATCATATGCTATTTCCACACATTCCAACACATCAAGACATCACCATACAACATCACACTCATCATATCAGAACCGAAAACATTTAACTTAAATGAGAGAGTTAAATTGACGTTTCTAGGTTCGTAAGTTAACTAGTTTCTCTCGGAATCGATCTAGAACTTCTAAAACTCTTTGCAAAACACTTTAGTTCATCAAAAGGCTAAGAGAAACCTTAGGTCACTGACCAAAACATATTCCATCCCCTAAAGATAATAAAATCACCTCTTGTGATGACATAACCTTATAAAGATTTGCAAAGCTTTGAGGGGAACTTAAACATAGACTTTTGGTCCTAGTAGCTAGATGAAAACTCATTAAGTAGTCCATCATCACTACTTTGGCCGAAAATATGCATTCAAAGAATGGTTTCACATTAAACTTTAACTTGGAATGGAATGGGCAAGTCTTTGAGCTCTAGGTTCTTAAGTTTCGACATAAACTAAACGTGCTCATGCTTTTCATTTTTAATCTTGTTTACAAAGTAATGTAATGACTTAAATTTAAATATGCAAGGCATAAACTTAAACGTGCAAGCTTGAAAGTAAATATGCGAGGCATAAACTTAAACGTGCAAGCTTGAAGGTAAATATACATGGTTCAATTCTTTATTTTAGTGCTCTTGGCCCAACAACAATCGACTTTAAGGCCGAAATAGATAGGCATTCGAGAAATTAATTAGGTGGTAATGCAAGTTCAATTCTTTATTTTAGTGCTCTAGGCCCAACAACAATCGACTTTAAGGCCGAAATAGAAAGGCTTCGAGAATTAAATTGAGTGATGATACAAGTTCCATTTTAATCTTTATGTTCTTAGGTGATGGCTAGAAAGTAAAGATGCATAGCAAGAATGTAAATATGAATGCAAGCATAAAATAAATTATGCAAGTTCATTTTATCTTTCTAGAGCTCTTAACAAGACTTTAAAGGAATTTAAACTATAACCCAAACTCATCCAAACAAGGTAAAGTCAAGCTTAGAGTTCTTTAAAACTTAACATAATACTTTTAGGAAATCAAATCATGAAGCTTAGAAAAATTTAAGGAAATGGCCGAAATCTTCAAGAAGAAAAAGGAACATTTTAAAACTCTAAAGTCCATGATCTTGATGATATATTAACACCAACATCATGAGTCCTCATCATTGAGTTCATAGAGCCATTTTAAAACATCATTAAAGCTAAAGTTCTCAAGAGTTCAAGAAAGGAAAAACTAAAAACATTTTTGCTCAAGAACAAAGATCAAGCTCTAGAGTTTGTTTCAAGTGATGAACATCATCATGAAACTCTCATCATCAAGCTCTCATTTCTTCATTCCCAAAGGCCCATGGCCGAAAATGGAAAGGAAAAAGGAATGGAAGAGAAGTTCTAAAAAGAGACAAGAGAAACTATGAACATCAAGCTTGAAACAAGAACTTTAAAGAAAAGAATACATGAAAGAAAATCCCTACTTGGTGTGATGCACTTGAAGATGGAAGAAGAAGATGAAGATGATGAAGAACTTTGAAGAGCTTGAAGAACTTGAAGAACACTAGAACTTTGAGAGAAAAGAAAAGCTTTGAGTGTTTCCTAAACTTAGCAAATGATCTAAAAGTGGTGCAAGCTCCTCAAGGCATTCTATTTATAGAGAAATGAAACAAATGGAGGGAGCTCATGGGGGAGAGTGGCTTCGGCCATGAGGTGCAGAATGGAGGCTTCCATGAGTTCCATGAGGTGAGATAATGTGTTCTTTGAGGTATGGTGATGTATAGCTTAAGGTATGGTGAGGTATGGTTCAAGGTATGGCCTCAAGCATGGTTCTTTGAGTGAGAAAACAATTTAATATGTGGTCAAAGGGGGAGGATGTGGCCGAAATGCATCAGCCCATGGGGGAGGTTTCTTTGCATTTTAATTGTGGTTTAGAGTTGTGTTTAGGTGTATCTTTGATTATGCTTAAGATTAGGAATTTGTAAGAAAGTGTTTAGGTAAGGAAAATGGGTAATTAAGGTGGTCTTGACATAATTAAGGAGTGGTCTTGCACCATTAGTGAGTTAAATCCTCAATTTAGAGTCTAAACAACTCTAGACACATTTCCTTGATTTAAGGAATGGGAGAGAGAAAACACTATTCAAGATTCCAAGACTAGGAGTCTTGAGTTCTAAAAAGGGATTTAAGTTTAATCTAAGCAATTTTAGGTTCTAATTAACTTTAATAAATTATTTTGACTCTAGATTAATTAGGGAAATAAATTAATCTTCGTTTAGAGCCTAATATTGCTTAAGTTTGCTTAATTACGTCATTAAGCTCAAAAACATTATTCTAGGGGCAAAATCGTAATTTTGCACTAAAACTGCCCGGGACCACCGGGACTTGAACAGAGACCTCTAGACACATGAAAACATGTTTTTAAACCTCTGGGGAAAGTTCCGGGCTCAAACGGCACCTTTACCCGCGTAAAAACGCTATGGGGGTATTTTGGTCATTTTGACCCGAAACTGCAGAAAACGAGATTTTCGCTTCCGGAAGCATTCAAAGGCCATTCAATCCCCTTCAAACATTAAGTTGACCCCTTCGAGGGCGACCGAGTTGGTTACCCTCGAACTCGGGTCAGGAAATGACCTCAGGGGCATTTTGGTCATTTCCCTCGGACAGAAAAATCAGGGTGTTACAAGTACAACGTGAACGAGTAAGCGGAGTATAATAAGACGTTTAAGAATATATCACATCATATCACTTAGGCTCCATCATATAACATCCATAAGCACATTATAGCATATATTTACATACAATAACCTCACTCAAAGGGTATGTTATGTTCATACATCATTATCTTATGCAAACCCATAAAAGAAAATATACATAAGGAAATACATGCCCCTAAACTAGATAACTCCATAAGCCGGGAAGGTTATCCTAAAACTAGGGTGCATGATCACACATAAATCTACTAAGAACCCTCTATGGCCACTGTCCTGGAAATGGGGGAATAAATCCGATACACTGATGAGCTCCCTCGGGAGGGGACACACGAGATGCACCAGGCTGGGGTTGCATGGATGGCCTTCTTGCTAACCTCGGTTGAACAACTGTTTCCTCACTACCCTCTCTTATACGTGTGGGAGTAGGAGCAGAGCTCTCAAAATATACATGAGTAGGAGTGTCCTCTGAAGGATCAGTTTCAGAATATCTCGTCTCAGGAACATACTCTGGAAATCCATGGACAGCAGATGAAGCGGGATAAGAACGTAACATCCTTTCATCAAGTGGACGTGCATGTTCGAAAACCATTTCATCGCCATAGGGAGAAGTAGGAGAAAATCGATAACTAGGGACGGGATGTGCAAATGGACGACCTATGTAAATAAAAACACGAACTGTGCACCTCCCTTCAAAATGATACGAGCGATGCACCGGATCATAGTGAAATTCCCAAGTAGGGGTATCAACGAACAGGACGAATGTCGCCATCTGAATCTGGAGACAATGACGAAAATAAAGAAAAAGGGAGTGAGAATCTTGCTAAAGAATTCTCAGTAAGGTACCTCCTTCTACAGTGTCATCATCAAAGTCCCCAGGAACCTCGGGATTATTCTAAAATAGTGAGCATACAAAGATTCATTTTAAGTTCGGACAAATACTTAACCGAGGTTCGTCAATTTTTAATCATGCGTCTTATAATGCATCATAATCTTAACATGTCATATTTACAATGAACTTTTCCTTTATCATTACATCATTTTCCTCATCATCATTATCAAATAACATGCATAAAAGAACGTCATATAATATTAGCTGCAAGTGCACATATTTCATTTCTTTAGTGCCTCAGGTGACTTAAAATCTTATCATCATCATTATTTTCCTTAGGCCACCCTATACTCCACCCTTTTGGGAGTAATTTAGGTTATGAACTCATACTTTACTGGTCGTCACTAGCTTATACTTATCCCTTTAGATAAGCTAAAGTCCCGACTCTACCCTTTTGAGAGAATGGGTTAGGGGGCTAAAATCACCTTTTCACCACCTATAGTCTGATGGTTCCAAAGGATTATTTTCTTATAAGTTTAAGTCACCATTAAATCTTTGCATGTTATATCATAATACAATTCATAAACATCATAACATTTTCTCATTTATAGTCTTAAGCTAGAATAATATATATCAACTGTAATCATGCATATGGGAGATTCCCAGGAAAGAGAGGTGGGTCACAATGGACACGCTTAAATACCAAGTCTTTCCTTAGCCAGAACCTTTCCAAATTACACTTTTACAATGATACATTTTCTTCTAGCAACAAAGGTAAATTTTACATAATAAAGAACATTTCATGTATAAGCATTCTCATTATTTGCAACAGCAACTATAACATGCAAGCCAGGAAATCATTCAATAAGCATCCAATCCTTACATAGAATTATCAATTATAGAACTAATTAGTTACTAAACCAATTATGAATCATTCTCTTAACAATAAACCATAATTATCACAACTTCAATCATATCAAATCATTATCACACATTGATACTAAACTCAGATCAGTGGCCGAATCATGAACCTCATGCAATTACATAGAATCATATTTTAAGTGCATATAAAATACTAGTTCCCCGTAAAATCCTTGCAAAGCCTTAAAACTCATTTAGAAACTAGTTCTTTTGTCAAATTTGGGAGGATCTTCACAATTAAAATTCTCACTTAAGATAAAAGGAGTAAGTCTTGAGCTTTAGAGATTTAGGTGACATCTTAGAATTATAAACATGCTATGCAACCTTATTTTAATCTTATCTTTATAAGGTGATAGCTTGGAATTATAAACATGATATGCAATTCCATTTCTTTATCTTTAAGATTTAAGGTGATGACTTGAAAATTAAACATGATGCAAGAACTTGAAATATAAACATGATACAAGAAACTGGAGCGGCGGTAATCCGCACAGGACTAGTAGAGGGAGAAGAGAATGTTAAGAAACCGGAACGGCGGTAGTCTGCACAGGACTAGTAGAGGGAGAAGAGAATTATTATTACATCTTTTTAAGCTCTAATCTCAAGACTTTTTAAAGAATAAATTCTTTAACTCCAATAATCATATTTCTTTGCTTGTAATACATGGGCAAGTCTTTGAGCTCTAGGATCTTTAGGTGATGGCATAAAATAAACATGCCATGCGTTGATTCTTTTAGCCATTATAAAATATAGTGAGAGCATAAATTAAATATGAGATGCAACCTCTTTATTATCTTGAAAGATTAAGTGATGACTTGAAACATAAACATGAAATACAAGCTTGGAATTTAAACATGAGAAATGCAAGTTCATTTATTCATTCTTGAAAATTTAGTGATAACATAGAAGGTAAACATGGTTATGCAAAGCATAAACTTAATCATGAATGCAAATTCATTTTGTTTCTTTACTAGAGCTCCTTCAAGACTTTAAAAGAATAATAAATTCAACCGAATACATATCTTAACAAGAAATAAAACATAAAAGGAAAATACATCTTTCAAGTTCTAAACTAAAAATCTTTGTTTTAGCATCATAAAGCATTATTCTTTAAAGTTTTGCATCAAGTGGAATTTTCAAGCTTTAGAGGCCTAACTTATGATGGATTTACAACCCACCCTCAAGGTCCTCATCATCAAGCCATCATCTTAGTTCCACCTAGGCCATATGGTTGAATTGATTAAAGAAAAATTGAAGAGGAAAACCAAAATGAAAAGCTAAGGTAAGTTCATAATTTCATCATTTTGAGCTAAAAACACAACTCCTCAAAGCATAGAAATAAATTTAGAAACTACTCCCTACCTAATCTGAGTTGAAGAAGAGGAAGAGAACTTGGCTTCTTGAAGTGAAATGAAACAAAATCTCTTTGAAAAAATTGAAGAAAGAATTCAGCCAAAGAGGAGGAAGAAAGAAAGTTTTTGGTGCTCTTAAAAACTAGTTATGAACCAAGCATTCCAAGACCACTCAAGCAAGCCTATTTATAGAAGATTTTGAGGCTTCTAATTGGCCAAAATGATGAGGTAGTGGACAGAATTTTGCAGGAGAAATAAGGGAGGAAAAATCATTTTAGACAAAGTTGTATGAAATTAAGGAATTATGTCTCTTATGGTGACATTTTGGCATTTTGTTTTAGTGCAACTTTTGGCAATAATTCATGTAACATCCTAATTTTTAACCCAATACTCTAGAACATAATTAGGTTAATCATTAGTCTGTTACTTCATAGTCCTCATTTAACTTTGAATTACTTAGCGGAAAATACGGGTAAATTTTTTTTTTTTTTGAAAAACAAAGTGAGAGCCACGTGATGCGATAAGCGGTAAACCATGTATAGTAAAACAAATGTCTCACAACATCGTAACATAAGGCACACCATGAATAACACTGAATATCATCTCATATATATATAAATATAACTTGCCCACTTATAAGTATGGGACTTACTTTAGTACAAGGAAAACACATGAAAAGAAATACAACATAAGCATAAACATGATCTACTCCCCTACCCGAGTGCACCTAATAGGATAACCTCTAAACAAAAGAAGGTTTATCCCCATCTAAGTGGTGTGTGCTCTATCTCGGCCATCTACAGCCTCCTACTGGTGACTATCCCTCGAGCGTGGCAAGTAACCAGGAAACTGAGCAAGCTCCTCCGGCGTGAATAGACGGGACGGGGCTCGGAAGTGACCTCCACGGCGTGGCCTCATCTCCGGTCGTCGTGCAAGCCTCGGCTGAGTCACGGAAGGCTCACTACCCTCCCCAAGGTCCATGGGTATGGTGGGGGAAGATCCCTCGGAGGGTGCCTGGGTTGCCGAATCCTCGGAAGGATCCGTCTCCGAAAAAGACGGCGGGCAACGGGGCACATCTTTGGGGTAGTCTCGAGCGGCGGACGTGGATGATGGGGTACGGCGAAGCCTCTCCTCTAAGGGACGTGCGCGCTCGAACACCAGGTCATCGCCAAAAGGTGAGACGGGGGAGAAACGATGGGAATGTACAGGGGAGTGAAGGGTCGACCCATGAACATGAATACTCTAACCGTGCATCGACCCACAAAATGGAATGACCCGTGGTCCGAGTCATGGTGCACCTCCCATGTCGGCGTGTCCACGAACACCACGAACGTCGCCATCTGAAGATGTGACGGAAAGAAAGAGATAGAGGGAGTGAGAATCTTGCTAAAGAATCTCAGTAGGGCCTCCTACTACCTAGGTGTCATCATCTACGTCCTCAGGAACCTTGGGTTTATTTATACAAAATGACTGAGCATGTATTAAGTTCATTTTAAACTTTAAAATATATTTTAGCCAAGGTCCATTCATTTTAGGATGATCTTAATGTCATGGATGCAACATAATAGAAAATGTATGCATGGCACTACCTAATGCACATACATAAAACATAACATCAAGCACCATCATACTTGGTGGCATAAAGTGGCAATAGTAACATTCATATGGGACAAAACTTAGTGACATAATCATAATCATGAAACTTCTCTTCCTCATGGGCCACCCTAAAAGACAATCGAACTGGGGGTGCTCGGCCGAACCGGTGTCACCCAGAACGTGTCATACATCTAGGTTATGAGCTCACACCTTAACTAGTCGTCACTAGTTCTTACTTACCACTTAACGATAAGCGTATCATAAATCATAAATCCCGACTATCTGAGTACGGGTTAGGGGGCAAAACTCTTAGGGGTGCTCGGCCGAACCGGTGTCACCTAAGAGTGTAAAATGGTACCAATGTCACATGAGTTCTATGGAGGTGCTCGGCCGAACCGGTGTCATCCTAGAACCCATCTTAGTACCCTAAATTTTCAACATCTCTTTAAGTCCCCAAATTTGTTGGAAATTCGGCGGCACAACGGTCATTACACCGAATTTCCTTCCAAATTTGCTTTATGCCACATAAACATATAACCTCATAAATTCCTCATATGAATAACATCATCATCATTAGCATACTTCATGCATCATCATAAAACATCCAAACGCTTACCCTTACGGTAGCTTATGCTTTGACCCTTACGGGTCTTAATCTTGAGATATAGTTCTCTACATCCGTCGCTCATATCTTTATGCACCTAAGGGCTCATATTTAATCATCATTCCTAATCCTCATGTTCATACTTAAATCTGAAAAGCATAGGGCAGAATCTCTAACTTGTATTTACGGGGTTCTAGAACTTACGTTTTAGACCCTTTCTTGGTTCCGTCTTCGCCGAAGGCGCTATATATTAAATCTAAATCAATTATGAGACATTCCTATGCTTAAGGACTAATTTTTAATCATGTTTATCATGTTGTAAGGGTGCTGGACAGAATCCAAAAAATTAAATGTTCTAAGAGTTCTACATTTGCATTTTTACGGTTTTCTAGTTACTAGTTACCCCATAGGTGCTAGAATTCAATTCTAATCCAAATGTTACCAAGTTTTTCATGTCTAAACAATCTAAATCTGATTATGTTCCCATTAAAACAGTTTGGATAAGTTCCAAAAACAAATGGGTCAAAACTATGTTAAGTTCTAGCTTTACGGTATTTCTAGTTAGCTAGTTTCTTACCTATCATGCATAGGATCGCTTCTACATCATTACATGATATTTTCACACATTCCAACACATCAAAACATCATCATCCAGCGTCACACTTATCATATCAGAACCGAAAACATTTAACTTTAATAAGAGAGTTAAATTGACGTTTCTAGGTACATAAGTTAACTAGTTTCTCTCGGAATCGATCTAGAACTTCTGAAAACTCTTTGCAAATCATTTTAATTCATCAAAAGGCTAAGTGAAGCCTTAGGTCACTGACCAAAACATATTCCATCCCCTAAAAGATAATAAAATCACAACTTGTGATGACATAACCTTATAAAGATTTGTAAAGTTTTAAGGAAAACTTAAAACATAGACTATTGGTCCTAGTAGCTAGATGAAAACTCATTGCAAGTCCATCATCACTACTTGGCCGAAATTATGCATTCAAAGAATACATTCACATTTAACTTTATCTTGGAATGAAATGGGCAAGTCTTTGAGCTATAGGTTCTTAAGTTACGACATAAACTAAACGTGCTCATGCTTTTCATTTTTAATCTTGCTTACAAAGTAAAGTGATGACTTGAATTTAAATATGCAAGGCATAAACTTAAACGTGCAAGCTTGAAGGTAAATATGCGAGGCATAAACTTAAACGTGCAAGCTTGAAGGTAAATATACATGGTTCAATTCTTTATTTTAGTGCTCTTGGCCCAACAACAATCGACTTTAAGGCCGAAATAGATAGGCATTCGAGGAATTAATTAAGTGAGGATACAAGTTCAATTCTTTATTTTAGTGCTCTAGGCCCAACAACAATCGACTTTAAGGCCGAAATAGAAAGGCTTTGAGAATTAAATTAAGTGAAGATGCAAGTTCCATTTTAATCTTTATGTTCTTAGGTGATAGCTTGAAAGTAAAGGTGCATAACAAGAATGTAAATATGAATGCAAGCATAAAATAAATTATGCAAGTTCATTTTATCTTTCTAGAGCTCTTAACAAGACTTTAAAGGAATTTAAACTATAACCCAAACTCATCCAAATAAGGTAAAGTCGAGCTTAGAGTTCTTTAAAACTTAACATAATATTTTTAGGAAATCAAACCATGAAGCTTAGAAAAATTTAAGGAAATGGCCGAAATCTTCAAGAAGAAAAAGGAACATTTTAAAACTCTAGAGTTCATGATCTTGATGATATATTAACACCAACATCATGAGTCCTCATCATTGAGTTCATAGAGCCATTTTAAAACATCATCATAGCTAAAGTTCTCAAGGGTTCAAGAAAGGAAAAACTAAAACATTTTTGCTCAAGAACAAAGATCAAGCTCTAGAGTTTGTTTCAAGTGATGAACATCATCATGAAACTCTCATCATCAAGCTCTCATTCCTTCATTCCCAAAGGCCCATGGCCGAAACATAAAGAGGAAGAAGGAGAAGTAAAGAAGTTCTAAAAAGAATCAAGAGAAACTATGAACATCAAGCTTGAAACAAGAACTTTAAAGAAAAGAATACATGAAAGAAAATCCCTACTTGATGTGATGAACTTGAAGATGGAAGAAGAAGATGAAGAAGATGAAGAACTTGAAGAACTCCAAGAACTTGAAGAACACAAAAACTTTGAGAGAAAAAGAAAAGTTTTGAGTGTTCCTAAACTTAGCAAATGATCTAAAAGTGGTGCAAGCTCCTCAAGGCATTCTATTTATAGAGAAATGAAACAAATGGAGGGAGCTCATGGGGGAGAGTGGCTTCGGCCATGAGGTGCAGAATGGAGGCTTCCATGAGTTCCATGAGGTGAGATAATGTGTTCTTTGAGGTATGGTGAGGTATAGCTTAAGGTATGGTGAGGTATGGTTCAAGGTATGGCCTCAAGCATGGTTCTTTGAGTGAGAAAACAATTTAATATGTGGTCAAAGGGGGAGGATGTGGCCGAAATGCATCAGCCCATGGGGGAGGTTTCTTTGCATTTTAATTGTGGTTTAGAGTTGTGTTTAGGTGTATCTTTGATTATGCTTAAGATTAGGAATTTGTAAGAAAGTGTTTAGGTAAGGTAAATGGGTAATTAAGGTGGTCTAGACATAATCAAGGAGTGGTCTTGCACCATTAGTGAGTTAAATCCTCAATTTAGAGTCTAAACAACTCTAGACACATTTCCTTGATTTAAGGAATTGGAGAGAGAAAACACTATTCAAGATTCCAAGACTAGGAGTCTTGAGTTCTAAAAAGGGATTTAAGTTTAATCTAAGCAATTTTAGGTTCTAATTAACTTTAATAAATTATTTTGACTCTAGATTAATTAGGGAAATTAATTAATCTTCGTTTAGAGCCTAATATTGCTTAGGTTTGCTTAATTACGTCATTAAGCTCAAAAACACTATCCTAGGGGCAAAATCGTAACTTTGCACTAAAACTGACCGAGGCCACCGGGACTTGAACAGAGACCTCTAGACACATGAAAACATGTTTTTAATCCTCTGGGGAAAGTTCTGGGCCCAAACGGCATCTTTACCCGCGTAAAACGCTATAGGGGTATTTTGGTTATTTTGACCCGAAACTGCGGAAAATGAAATTTTCGCTTCGAAAGCATTCAAAGGCCATTCAATCCCCTTCAAACATTGAGTTGACCCTTCGAGGATGACCGAGTTGGTTACCCTCGAGCTCGGGTCAGGAAATGACCTCAGGGGCATTTTGGTCATTTCCCTCGGACAGAAAAATCGGGGTGTTACAATTCAGCTGCATAATGGCATCAATAATTTCATCCATTACAGCCCAAAGAAGTGAAATTTGTGTGTTCCATGCATTATTTAGGTGTAGGCAAGGTATTCATGTAATTTAGAGAATTTACGGTTAAGGGTTTAATTGAATTAGTAAGCAATTTGGGTGTTTTTGAGCAATTTTGGGTTCTAATCAATCTAAATACATAATTTTGACTCTAGATCAATATTTAGAATTTAATAAGCTTTAATTTGAGCCTAATATTGCTTAGGTTTCGGTATACGAATCAAAAATTCCAAAATTCGCAAAACTGGCCAAAAACAGGGGCAAAATCGTACTTTCACTTAAAAACTGCCCGAGGCCACCCGAGCTTAACCAATGGTTAATCATGGCTTAAAAACACATTTTAAAACATTTTAGTGAGGTTCGGGCTCAGTCGGCACGCACATCGGAGTTAAAACAAATTGAGGGCGTTTTGGTCATTTCGCGCGTCGGAACTCAAAATTGAGATCCTTCTGCTCTATTAACACACATAACACAAACAATCCCTTATTATCCTCAATATATCCCCTTGAGAATAGGTGGGGCCCACGATCCTCATTTTCTGAGTAAAATAACTTCAGGGGCATTTTGGTCATTTTATACGTACAGAAATTCGGGATTTGTGACTCTCGCATGAATCGTTCCTAACCTCTCTTCTAATGTTATATTCCTTTATTGAGGATTGTTCGGCCTCAAATCTTATGTAATAATTACCTACGGTAATTCGGTAATTGAGTAATTTCTAATGACAGTAAAAATTACAAAAAAAAATGGGGCGTTACATTACTCCCTCCTTAAAAGAATTTCGCCGAAATTCGTTACGCGAGAACAACTCGGGGTATTGTGCTTTCATGTTTGATTCCAGCTCCCATGTAAGTTCTTCGGTTTCACCCTGTCCCCATGCTACTTTGACCAGGGGTACAGCCTTGTTCCTTAACTGCTTAACTCCTCGGTCGACGATTCTCGTGGGTAGTAAGTTAAATGTCAGGTTATCTCTTAATTGTACATGTTCTGGCTCTAGTACATGACTCGGTCGATTGATACTTTCTTAACTGAGAGACATGGAAAACATCATGAAGGTTGGATAGACTCGGGGGTAGGGCTATATGGTAGGCTACAGGTCCTACTTTGGTAAGGATTTCAAACGGACCAAGAAATCTGGGGCTCAATTTCTTTACTTTTATTGCTCGGCCTATGCCTGTGGTGGGGGTGATCCTTAGGAACACGTGGTCCCCTTCTTGAAAATCTAGCGGTTTTCGCCGCTTGTCCGCATAGTTTTTCTGTCGACTTTGAGCAGTAAGAATCTTATCCCTAATCTTCTTGATTTGTTCCGTTGTTTCCCTCACAATATCAGGTCCGAGTAAACTTTGCTCTCCGGGTTCATACCAACATAAGGGAGATTGACATTTTCGTCCATAGAGGGCCTCATACGGTGCCATACCGATACTTGCATGATAACTATTGTTATATGCAAATTCAATCAGTGGCAGGTACTTATCCCAACTTCCCCTTTGATCTAAAACACATGCCCTTAACATATCCTCCAAGGTTTGGATAGTTCTTTCAGATTGACTGTCTGTTTGGGGGTGATAGGCCGTGCTTAAACACAGCTTTGAACACCAAACGCCTTTTGAAAGGCTCCCCAAAATCGTGACGTAAACCGCGGATCCCAGTCCGAGATTATCGTCGACGGCACCCCATGTAACCTTACTATCTCCTGAATATATAATTGTGCTAACCTATCCAAGGAATAAGTCACCTTAATAGGTAAAAAGTGGGCTGACTTCGTCAATCAATCCACGATTACCCATATGGTATCATGATTCATTTGGGTCCTCGGTAATCCAGTCACAAAATCCATGGAGATACTATCCCATTTCCACTCAGGGATCGACAGAGGTTGCAGCATTCCAGAGGGTTTTTGGTGTTCAATCTTCACCTTTTGACACACCAAGCACTTACTCACCCATGTGCACACATCTTTCTTCATTCCAGGCCACTAGAACATCTTCTTCAAATCTTGATACATCTTGGTGGCACCAGGATGAAGGGTAAAATGGCTCTTATGGGCTTCCTCCAAAATATCTTTTCGGAGGCCACCACTAGTAGGTACACATATTCGACCTTTAAACCTCCACAAATCGTCCATTCCTTGGGTAAAACCTATCAACTTTCCTGCCTTCACTGCCCCTAAAGTCTCTTGAAACTCAAAGATCGTCCCCTTGAGCTTGAACAATCCTTTCTTTGAACTCACTTGTCACTCTAAGATGACAAGCTCAGATGCCCTTAGTGGTCAAAGTCATTCCTAGGTTTAAGTCCCTAAATTGCTCAATCAATTCAACCTCCTTCACCATCAAACGGGACACTTGTAAGGACTTCCTACTCAAAGCATCAGCTACTACATTAGCTTTACCAGGATGGTAGTTCAATCCAAAATCATAATCTTTCAAGAACTCCATCCATCGCCTTTGCCTCATGTTTAGCTCTTTTTGATCAAAGAGATATTTCAAACTCTTGTGATCGGAAAACACCTCAAACTTAACTCCATATAAATGGTGTCTCCAAATCTTTAGAGCAAACACGACGGCAGCTAACTCAAGGTCATGGGTAGGGTAGTTTGCCTCATGTGGCTTGAGTTGTCTTGATGCATAGGCCATCACTTGCCTATCTTGCATCAATACACAACCTAAACCCTTTTTTGAAGCATCACAATACACCTCGAAAGGCACATTGGGGTCGGGTAACACTAAAACAGGGGTCGAGGTTAGCTTGTGTTTTAACTCTTGAAAGCTCTTTTCACACTCCAGGGTCCATGAAAAAGGGGTGTTCTTCCTAGTCAGCTTGGTCAAAGGTAGGGAAATATGGGAAAATCCCTTGATAAATCGACGGTAATAACCGTCTAAACCCAAAAAGCTCCTTACTTCAGTTATCGTGGTTGGTCTTTCCCAGTTTACTACCGCTTCTACCTTACTAGGATCTACAACAATTCCTTTCTTAGATACTACATGCCCTAAAAATTGCACCTTATCCAACCAAAACTCACACTTGGAAATCTTGGCATATAGTTTCTTTTCCTTCAAGATCTCCAGTACTATGGTTAGGTGGCATTCATGCTCTTTATGGGTCTTAGAATATATGAGAATGTCATCTATAAAGACAACTACAAACTGATCTAAATAGGGTCGAAAGATCCTATTCATGTAATCCATAAAAATAGCTAGAGCATTGGTTAACCCAAAGGACATTACTGCAAACTCAAAATGGCCGTATCGAGTGCGAAAGGCCGTTTTAGGTATGTCTTCATCTCTCACTCTAATTTGATGGTAGCCTGACCTCAAATCTATCTTAGAAAACACTACCGCACCTTTCAGTTGGTCCATCAAATCATCGATCCTAGGCAGAGGATACTTGTTTTTCACCGTTACTTTATTCAACTGCCTATAATCTACACACATCCTCATACTCCCATCCTTTTTCTTTACAAACAACATAGGGGCTCCCCAAGGTGATGCACTAGGCCTAACAAACTTTTTCTCCAATAAATCTTCCAATTGAGTTTTTAACTCGGTCAATTCTAATGGGGACATCCTGTATGGGGCTATGGATATAGGTCTTGCACCCGGAAGCAATTCTATGGAAAACTCTATCTCTCTCTTGGGGGGAAACTTTGGTATCTCATCTGGAAATACTTCAGGATAATTTCTTACTATTGGTATCTCATCGATACTTTGCTCAAAGTCTACATCACTAGCGGCTAAGAAAATGTAACCTTTACTCTCACCCTTACCACAGTCCATTTCCACAAGAAGCTTATGTAAAGACTTATGGGTTTCTTAGGTTCAATAGGAACAGGAAGAAAAGTGATGGTTTTCTCATAACAGTTTAACAGTACACAGTTGGCCTCAAGCCAATCCATGCCAAGAATCACATCTAAACCTCGCATGGGTAAGCAAATAAGATCTAAAACAAAGGATCTATTATCTATAATAAAACTATAATCTAAACAACATTTACAAGTCCTAACGGGTTTTCCAGTCGGGGTAGAAACAATAAGGTCAAAAGGAAGCTCAGTCATAGGTAAATTAAGGCTTTTAACACATGAATAGGAGATAAAAGAATGAGAAGCGCCAGAATCATATAGTACAATTGTAACATCCTAATTTTTAACCCAATACTCTAGAACATATTTAGGTTAATCATTAGTCTATTACTTCATAGTCTCCTTTTTACTTTAAAATTACTTAGCGAAAATATGGGTAAATTTTTTTTTTTTGAATAATAAAAGCAAAGTGAGAGTCACAGAACTTGGTGAATGATGAAGCACATAAAGAAATATAACAAATATCTCATAAGCATCACAACATAAGGCAGATAATCGCACATCATCAAGAAAACCGAACTGCATATATATATATATATATAACACGATATGCCCACTTATAAGAAGCGGGACTTAGTTTGGTACAACATAGAACAAATACAACTGAAAAGAAGGTACATTAGAAAGGAAATTACTACAGAAAGTGAGAAGGGAAAACTCCCCTACCCAAGTGCATCTAAAACGGATAACCTCTATACAAGAGAAGGTTTATCCTCTCCTATGTGGTATGTGCACTATTTCTACCCGCGAGCCTCAACTGCTAGGATCCCGTAAAGGATAGGGCGTATCCAATCCAAGGGCGAGGCACATCTGGAATTGGGCACGCTCAAAACTTGATTCTCGTGGCCGTATGGTGATGTCGGTCGCCTATCAAACGCGAAATCACGAACGGTGCATCGGCCCTCAAAAAGGAATAGCCCATGCTCGAATCATGGTGCACTTCCCACGCCTGGGAATCCACAAAATCCACGAGCGTCGTCATCTCAAGACGTGACGGAAAGAAGAGATAGAGGAGTGAGAATCTTGCTAAAGAATCTCGGTAGGGTAACCTCCTATCTAGGTGTCATCATCTACGCCCTCGGGAACCTTGGCTTTATTGTATAAAATGAGTGAGCATGCATCAAATTCATTTTTAAGTTACTAAACGTAATTAGCCAAGGTCCGCCTATTTTAGAATGAGTCTTGATGTTACGGATGCGAAGATAATAAAGCATGAATGCATGAAGATGCATCAAGCATAAATCATTTAATCATCATAGAAGAATCAATATCACGTAAGTGGCATAAAGTGGCATATACTTCTCATGTAAAACATCTTTCTATAACTTGTGTGACATTCCAAGCATTGTATCAGTAACATAGGGATCACCCTAAAAGACAATCGATCCGGGGTGCTCGGTGAACCGGTGTCACCCGTAACGTGTCACATCTCTAGGTTATGAGCTCATACCTAACTAGTCGTCACTAGTTCTTACTTATCAATCACGATAAGCGTAATCATAATAATAATCATAATCATAACAAACGCGCCCCACCGGCATCAAGTACACGGTGAATATTGTCCTCTTCGGGCATGCTACGTATCGCCGTCCCTCAAGGATTTGTTTCGGGCGTTACGTATCGCCGTCCCCGGCAGCGTTTTCGCGATACTATGTCACATTAAAAACTCATGTACTTTCAAAACTTTCAAGGTCCTCAAGTTTATCAGGGAAATTCGGCAGCCCTAACAAAGAAGACACCGAATTTCTTCCAAACTTTCTTTATGCCACATTCATATCTTTACACAATCATTTATAATCATGTGTGTCATAAGCATCATCATCATATGCATCATAGGCATTGTAAAACATCGCACGCATCATAACGTGAGCATCAATAAATTAACATTGCATATCCTCATAAGAAATCATATGCCCAAGATATTCTCATAATAAAACATGCGATCACGTAAAACACTAAAATTTATTATGCCCTTACGCCTATGGTGTCTTATGCTTTGACCCTTACGAGCCTTAAACTTGAGGTATAATTATTCTGACATTCTCTATTAACCTTTTATGCACCTATAGGTTCACAACTAATGATCTTTACTAATGTTTATGTTCAATGATGAATCTGGACAGCATCTTTCTTAAGGGCAAAATTACATCTTGGGATTACGGGGTTCTAGAAGCTACGTCTTAGACCCTTTTTTGGTTCCGTCTTCGCCTAAGGCGCTATAAATTAAATCTAAACCAATTGTGAGGTATTCCTAAGCTATTGAACTAATTATAAATCATATTTACTCCATTATAAGGGTGCTGTACAGAATCAGAAAATTCAATGTTCTAAGAGTTCTAGAATTACGTTTTTTACGGTTTTCTAGTTACTAGTTTCTCTGTAGGCGCTAAAAATTCAATTCTAATCCAAATGTCACCAAGTTTTTCATGCCTAAACAATCCTAATCTGATTATGTTCCCATTAAAACAGTTTGGGCAGAATCCATAAAGAAATGGGTTGAAACTATGTTAAATTCTAACTTTACGGTATTTCTAGTTACTAGTTTCTCTATGGGTGCTAAAAATTCAATCCTATTCCAAATGTAACCAAATTTTTCATGAATAATCAATCCTAAACTGATTGTTATCATACTAAAACAGTTTTGGTATTAGGTATGAATGAATGGGTCAAAACTAGGTTGAAACACAACTTTACGGTTTTTCTATAAAGCTAGTTTCTTTCCTAACATACATAGAAAGGTTCCTACCTCATCATAAGTAATTTTCACACATTCTAACACATCAAAACATCATCATTCAGTAGCAATCTCATCATGAAAGAACCGAAATATCAAGCCCCAAAAAGATGTATAAATTGATATTTCTAAAGCATCTAAATTGCTAGTTTCTCTTGGAATCATTTTAGGACTTCTAAAACTCTTTGCAAACCATTTTACTTCATCAAGAGGCTAAAAATAACCTTAGGTCAGCAACCAATTAAATTATCCTTTAGAAGAGGATTAACATCATAAATTTTGTTGGTCATGACTTTATAAAACTCATCAAGCTTAAAGAAAATCCTAGAACCTAGGTTGTTGGCCCTTGTAACTAGATGAAACTCACTCCAATCTCATCATCACTACATCGGCGAGATTATGCATTCAAAGAATGCTTCCATAGTAGACTTTAACTTGAGATAAAATGGGCAAGTCTTTGAGCTCTAGGTCCTTAAGTTATGACATAAAGTAAACGTGCTATGCTTTTCATTTTTAATCTTGCTTACAAAATAAAGTGATGACTTAACATAAATATGCAAGACTTGAAAGGTAAATATGCAAGGCATAAACTTAAACGTGCAAGCTTGAAAATAAATATGCAAGACATAAACTTAAACGTGCAAGCTTGAAGGTAAACATGCAAGGTTCAATTCTTTATTTTAGTGCTCTTGGCCCAAAGAACGATCGACTTTAAGGCCGAAATAGAAAGGCATTTGAGAAATTAATTAAGTGATAATGCAAGTTCAATTCTTTATTTTAGTGCTCTAGGCCCAGCAACAATCGACTTTAAGGCCGAAATAGAAAGGCTTTGAGAATTAAATTAAGTGATGATGCAAGTTCGATTTTAATCTTTATGTTCTTAGGTGATGACTTGAAAAGTAAAGATGCATAGCAAGAATGTAAATATGAGTGCAAGCATAAAATAAATTATGCAAGTTCATTTTATCTTTCTAGAGCTCTTAACAAGACTTTAGAGGAACTCAATGCTTAACCCAAACTCATCCAACCAAGGTAAAGTAAAGCTAAGAGTTCTTAGAACTCAACATAATATTTTTAGAAAACCAAAACATAAAACTTGGAAAAACAAGGAAAAAGGCTGAAACTTCAAGAAGGAAAAAGGAACATTTTATAACTCTAGAGTCCATGATCTTGATGATATATTAACACCAACATCATGAGTCCTCATCATTGAGTCCTTAGAACCATTTTTGAAACATCATCAAAGTTAGAGTTCTCAAAAGTTCAAGAAAGGAAGAACTAGAAACATTTTTACTCAAGAACAAAGATCAAGCTCTAGAGTTTGTTTTAAGTGATGAACATCATCATGAAACTCTCATCATCAAGCTCTCATTTCTTTGAACTCCAAGGCTCATGGCCGAAATGAGAAAGAACAAAGAAAAGAAAAGAAGTCCTAAAAAGAATCAAGAGAAACTATGAACATCAAACTTAGAATAAGAACTTTTAAAGAAAGAATACATGAAAGAAAATCCCTACTTGGTGTGATGATCTTGAAGATGGAAGAAGATGAAGAGCTTCAAGAACTTGAAGAACACAAGAGTTTTTGAGAGAAAAAGAAAAGCTTTGGAGAGATCTAAACTTTACAAATGAACTAAAGTAGTAAAATGTTCACCAAGGCAAGCTATATATAGAGCCTTGAGTCATGAATGAGTGGAGAGGAAGAGGCCATGTAGTTGTCTTCTAGAATAAGGGAAGTATGTGGAGGAGAATGAATGAGAAGTTGTCTTGGAGACATGGCCAATTGTGTGCCACACATTCAAACAACATGTGATGCAAAGTGGAGGGAAAAGTGGAGCCATTTTTTGGGCAACCATGTGGGCAAAATCATCTCCTCTAATCATGGTTTAAAGGTGTGTTTAGGTGTGTTATGGATTAGACTTAGGATTAAGGGTTGTTATATAGGTACTTTAAGTAAACTAGTTAGCTAATTAATGCTATAATCCCATAGGTTAGAAGTGATCATGTAGGTTTAGTGGAGTCAAAAACTTTTATGACTAGTGATGTGAGTGTGACAACTTTTCTTGGAAATGGGGGCATGAATAGTGAAAACACTATTCATGGATACTTTTTCTTTAAAGAAAGAAAAGAATTTAGAAAAGGGTTTTTAAATTTCTTTAAACAATTCTAGGTTCCAATTAATTTTAAATAATGATTTTGGCTCTAGATTAATTATGGAAATTAATTAACCTTTAATTAGAGCCTAATATTGCTTAGGTTTGCTTAATTATATCATTAAACTCAAACAGCACTATCCCGGGGGTAAAATCGTAATTTTGTACAAAAACTGCCCGAGACCATCGGGACTTAAACAGACACTTTAAAATAGTTGAAAACGTTATTTTAAACCTTTAGGGAAAGTTTCGGGTTCGAATGGCATTTCTACCCACGTAGTATGCTATAGGGGTATTTTGGTCATTTTGACCCGAAACTGCAGAAAACACGATTTTTGTTTCGAAAGCACACAAAGACCATCCAATCCCCTTGAAACATTGAGTTGGCCCTTCGAGGACTGCCGGGTCGGCTATCCTCGAATTCCGGGCAGAAAATGACCTCAGGGGCATTTTGGTCATTTTCTCTTAAACAGAAAATCGGGGCGTTACAACAATTAAGTCTTTACCATGCATATTACCCTTACCTTCCACGAGATTTCGTGACTTCATTGTTTCTTCAGCATTAACAGTAAATACCCTTCCCTGGTATTGCGGCTTGGGATTGGAGGTTGGCGGGTTCCTTTCCGTGCATTCTCGGGAGTAATGACCTGGTTTTCCACACCGATAGCACACGTTTGTTCCGGCTCGACATGGCATGCTCCCATGATTCTTGCCGCACTTGGGACATTCCATGGATGGCGCAGGCCGTGGAGGTACTGATGGACCTCTTTGTGGTGCTTTCCCTTTATTATTGTTATTGTTGTTGTTGCGATTGTTACTGGGGTTATTGTTGTAGCGGTTGTTATTATAGCGGTTGTTATTGTTTGGCCTTCCTTGTTGAAAATTTCTTTGTGTCCCTTGTGGTCTTGATTGAGGGGGAAATGGAGGTCGATTCTGCCTCTTGAACTGCTGACCTTGAGGTGTCAACTTTTTGGTAATATTATCTAACTTTGGGGTGTTTAGTTTTCTCTGACCTTCTTTAATAATCCGACATTTGTAACGCCCCGATTTTCGCTAAACTTTCATAATGACCAAATTGCCCCTGAGGTCATTTTTACCCGAAACACGGGGACGGCCGGCTTTGGCCATCCTCATAGGGTTCATATGTTATATGAAGGGGATTGTATGAGCATGAGTGCCTAACAAAGCGGGAAAACCTCATTTCGAGATTCTGGCGTAGAATGACCAAAATACCCTGCAATGTAATTAAGGCAGTATTAAGTTCCATTTTGACCCGGACTTTGTTCTGAGGTTCAAAACCATGATTTTAAGGCATAAACTATGTTGGTTTAAGTCCCGGAGATCCCGGGCAACTTTTGGTAAAAATTACGGTTTGCCCTGATATTGCATTTTCGGCTTAATGAGCCGTTTAACTCCAAACCTAAGCAATATTAGGCTCTAATTAAAGGTTAATTAATTTCCATAATTAATCTAGAGCCAAAACCATCATTTAGAATTAATTGGAACCTAAAATTGCTTAGGGAAAATTCAAATCTCATCATAGTCTTATTCTTTAAAAAGGAAAAAGAATATGTGAATAGTGTCGAATAGTGTTTCCACTATTCACATCAACTTTTCTTTTTGAGACAAGTTGTCACACTCACATCACTAGTCCTAGAGGTGTTGACTCTCTAATCCTTCTAGACCACCTCTAAACCTAGGGATTTATGGTTTTAATTAACCTATTAGTGCACCTAAGTACCTACTTAGCAATTTTTAATCCTAAGCCTAATCTATGTCACACCAAAACACACTTCTAGAACATGGTTTAAGGAGATATTTCTCCTCCCCAAGGCTGCCAAGAATGGCACCATTTTCTCTAGAAATCATCAAAAAAATTAGTCTATGTGTTCAAGCTATCTTGTGACATGTGTCTTGAACACTTTCAATCAATGATCAACTTTCAAGAAAAATTGTCACTCAAGACTCAAAGAATATTTTATATGGTCAATCAAGGCTTTCAATTCATTTCTAAAATGAAAATAATTATGTCTTTCAAACTCAAAAAGAATGATTTGTTTTGTGGTCATTCAAGCTTTCTATCAAACTTTTTCAAGACAACATGTCTTACAACACATTACCTATGCCTTGGAATTTAAGTCTAGAAAATTTTCTCTTCTTTTGGGCATGAGAAGCATGGTTTCTCTTCAGATTTTGCAGCCCAAAATTTTAAGTTTTTATGCATTTTTAAAGGTTGGAAAATAAGGTACATTCTAGCCATACTTTAGGACATGCATAGCTAGACTTTTCACCATGCTTTGAATGACTTTACACCATGCTTTGAACAAGATTTTTCCTCCCTCATGTGGCTGAAAAGGCGGCGAAATTCTCCCCCCAAAAGGCCTCCAATATTCAATTCATTTCACTTCTCTATAAATAGGTAGCTTAGGGAACTTGAAGCACCTTTGTTCATTTCACTAAAGCTTTGAGTTAGAGCACTTTGAGTTCCTTTCTCTCAAGTTCAAGAGCTCATCCTCTCCAACCTCTTCATCTTCTTCACTTCCTCTCAAATCTCAAACTCTAAGGTAGGGAGCTCTTTAAGAATGCTTTCTTTTACTTTCATGATCAATGTTTATCTTGTTTGAAAGTTGTGTTGTTAGCAAGTTTTTCTCTCAAACATTTTCGGTTTCTTCTTTTCTCTTCCCTTTCATTTTCGGCCTTAAGGCCATGGTAGTGAGAGCTTGATGATGAGTGCTCTCAAAGATGAAACCATGAGTTCATCTTAAAGTGAGGCCTCTAAAGCTTGAACCTTTCTTAAGAAAAAGTTCCATCCTTTCTCCTTTTTCTTTCATTTTCGGCCTCTAGACCAAAATGAGGAGAGCTTGATGATGAGTGCTCTTTTGAGATGACCATGTGTTCATCCTAACATGAGACCTCTAAAGCTTGAGTTTTGTTTGAGAAAAGTTTCATCTTTTTCATGTCTTGGTTAAGACAAGGCTATGTTTTTCATGAAAACTCTTTTGAGCTTTTGTTCCTTGATGTTTTCGGCCATGAAGGCTTAAAGAGCTTGGAAAAATGGTAGCTTTGTAATGAGCACTTCATGTTGGCCTTTGTCACATGATCAAACTCTAAAGTTTGAGTTTTTCCAAGAAAGGTTTCTCTTTTCAAGTCTTGGTCAAAGAATGAGTTATGTTTCTTTGATGCCTTGAAACTTTCCTTTTCTTTTTGTTAGTTTTCGCCCATGAAGGCCTCTTGGACTTGAAATATGAGGAGCTTGATGATGAGAGTTGTGTGATGATGTTTGTCACATGAACAACCTCTAAAGCTTGAGTTTTCTAAAAACAAGTTTATTATTTTCAAGTTTTGCTCAAGACATAGTTATGTTTCTCTTGGATCTTTGAAAACCCCATTTCTTTCCCTTGAGTATTCGGCCATGAAAGGCTTTGGGACTTAGAAAAATGGTAGCTTGATGATGAGGGCTTCATGTTGATGTATGTCACATGAACAAAGCTCTAGAGCATAGACTTGGTCCCTAGGCCAAGCATATTTGATTACTTTCTTCCATGTTGGTCATGAGTTTAGTTTTCTTTTCTTGTGAGGATGAGTTATGGGTTGAAACCTTGTTTCCCTTAAAGTCTTGCAAGAGCTCTAAACAAGATATAAAAGAAGTTGCATCCACGTTTACGTTTATGCTTCGCATTAGCACGTTTATTTCCTATGCCATCACTAAGACCCAAGATAATGAATGAACTTGCACAATGCACGTTTATGTTTCAAGCTTTGCATCTCATTTTATGTTTCAAGTCATCACTAAACTCTAAGAATAAGAATGAAGATGCATTTCATCTTTACTTTGTGCTATCACTTTATTTTCTAAAGGACTATAAAATGAAATGCATAGCACGTTTATTTTATGTCATCACTTGAAACTTTAGAGCTCAAAGACTTGCCCATTTCATCTTAAGAAAAGAATTAAATCAAGGAGGTATCTCCTTGAACATCATTCGGCCATGTGGTGTAAATGGCTCTAGGATGAGTTTCATTTAACTACAAGGGCCTATAATGCATGCCTTAGAATTTTTCTAAGCTTTGATGCACTTAACCAAGGTTTTAAACATGTTTTTAAGTTTTAAATCCTTGCCAAGAGCAAGCCGAAATGGCTGCTGCCCTTGGTGTTCCATGATGAGTTTTGGCAAAATAAGCTTTGATCTTACATAGTCTTGAAGTCCCAAAAAGGTTCCAAGAGAAACTAGCAAGTTATATGGTTGAAAGAAAGGTTTTTCTCATGATTTTATGCCTTAAGGATTTCGGTTCTGCCTTAGTAAATTCCAGCACCTTAAATTCTGTTTTGGGTGGTCTAAATATGTTGTAATACCTTGCCAAGTATGTGATAATTGTTCTAGACTCTTTAAAGCATTATTAGTGACTTTGTTTGCTTAATATGTGAATTATAGAACTATAAAGAATGGCAAAATGAGTTTCTGCCCAGCCTTGATAAAATATTTAGAATCACATTAGATTATGTCTAGATGTGTGGGAGCGACTCATAATTGGCTTAGGTATTAATTATTGCACCATAGAAAAGTCGGATCTGAGAAAGGGCTTAAAACGCATTTTCTAGAACACGTAATTCATCAAATATGAACAACTACATAAAGCTGTCCAACCATAATTAATTAGGCTTTAGAACCTAAAGGATTATGGTAATGAGGTTAATCAATCCCATAAATATACTAGAAAGTAATGGGAAAGTTTGAGGTTACCCGATTTAGGGATTTTTACCTTAAGGGATGATTATGCCTCTAAGTTTGATGATGAATTGATGTGTTAGCTCATGACGTGTATGGTGCCATGTTAACTATTATCCCTATGTGATAGCGTGTACTAACATGTTATTATTATTCTTTAAAAAGGACTTAAAGATGCCGAGGTAGTAATTATGTGTTATGCATTAATTATGTGGCATCTTAAAGAAACATGTTAAACTTAGGATGACTTAGAACATCAGAATGCAATCCTTTGAAACCACCGAATTAAGGGTGGGGACAATGTGATTCTAGCCCCCTAAACCCGTACTTAAAGTCGGGGAGTTGACTTATCCAAATGGGTAAAGTCTAGATGCTAGTGACGACTAGCGTGGTATGAGCTCATAACCTAGAGTTTTCTCAAAAGGAGAAATATTAGGCGGCCTGATTAAGTAAAGGTTCTTATGTCACCTAAGTAACTTGATTATATGATTTATGTTTCATGTACCAGTTATATGATTTATGTTTCATGTACTAGTTATATGATCTATGTTTCATGTACCAGTTATATGATTTATATTCCATGTACCAGTTATATGATTTATGTTCCATGTACCAGTTATATGATTTATGTTCTACGTACCAAGATACATGATTTATGTCTATGATTTTAGTATATAGCCTATGTAACACAAGTGCCATGTTAAAAAGAACGGATTCTCGGAAAGTGAGATTTTTTGGAAAACTCATAATTGAACCTATGTATGTCCATTATTTTATAAATAACCCGAGATTCCTGGAGACGTATATGATGACACCTAGGATAGAAGGAAAACCCTACTGAGTTTCTTTAGTAAGAATCTCACTCCCTCTATCTTTTCCTTTCCATTACGTCTTTAGAGCGAGATGGCGACCTTCGTCCTATTCATTGACACGCCACGGTGGGAGATCCACCATGACCGGAGCATGGGTCATTTCATTTTGAGGGCGGTGTCATTGCGCATCTTCATGTTTTTAGGACGGCCATTCGCACACCCCTTGTACAGTTATCACTTCTCCCCAGCATCCCCCTATAGTGACCCCGCGATCTTTGAGCATGCACGGCCACGACATGAGAGGAACCTGCGGACCCACTCTGCCGGTTCAGCGGACGCGCCGCAAAGACGTGCCATCATCGCAAAGACTCGGAGGAGGACCCTTCAGAGGATTCCCCATGGACCATGAGGGCTCTGCTTCACTCCGCCTCGGCGACAGATAGGCGAGGAGACAAATACTCAGCGTCGGAGGGCTGGTGCGGACCACGATCAGAATAACACCTAATATTTAACTCAACACGCCTAAGACGCATTTAAGTTAATTATTAGTCATTACTCTTTTGTTCCAGTTTTTAACTCAAACTTCTTTAAAATACTTTAGTAAAAATATGGGTAAAATTTTTTTTTGAACTTAAATAACAAATCGTGAGTCAGCGCATACTAAATACCTAACGTCATTACCTTACTGCGTAAGAGAGATGTTAGAAAGCGAATATCGTGTAAATACAGAATACAACCATAACATAACATAACTCAAATAATGATGGCATATCAATAACTGTATCATAATAGTGATGTCTTGTAATCTTAAGGACATCAATATATATCCGTCAATAATATACAAACTGATAACCGAGATACAATTACTCTAAGGGAAAAAATATCCAAAAGGAAGTTATCTCCGTAGCTCCTCGTCCACTCTCAAGACAAATCACGAACTACACCTTCATTCATGTCTGGAGACGACACGGAAAAGAAAAGGGATGAGAAACTTATACAAGAATCTCAGTAGGGCTTCCCGACTATAACACAAGTGTCATCGTCATCGTCCCCAGGAATCTCGGGTTTAATTATGAAAATGGTGAACATATATATAAGGTTCATTTATTAAGTTCTAAATATCATTAGCCGAGACCCGTATCTTTTAGCATGAATCTTAATGTCATGAATGCAACATATTAATCATGGATGCATGTCAATATCATATACATAGTATCATAAAATTCATAAAACAATGCATATGATATAAAGAACATCATGATCATCATTCTTACAAGTGACTTAAACTTCTTTTTTCTCTTTTCCTTAGGGCCGCCCTATAATTCTCTCTTTTCTCGAGAGTTCTAGGTTATGAGCTCATACCTCACTAGCCGTCACTAGCGTATTCTTATCCCTTTTGACAAGATAAATTCCCGACTCTTAAGGTACGGGATAGGGGGCATTAGGATCACCTTTCATAACCTTTAATTCGGGGAGTCTAAAGGATCATTTCCTATTTGGATCACCTCTCATAACCTTTAATTCAGGGAGTCTAGAGGATCATTTCCATGTGTCTTATGTCACCTTTAAACTTGGCATGTTATATAGAGATGCAAATATGAATAACTCATCATTTCAACATTTCATGCTCATAAACTTCATGGAATCATGCATCTCAATTTATCAAGCATAATTATAACATACCATAACTTAAACCACATAAACATGTATCATACTTCATTGCATATATCCATAAGCCATATGAGTTTCAACACATGAATATAGCCTTCACAAGTTATCAACCGCATTCATGTCATCAAATTTATCAACATTTACGCTTAAGCCCCAAAGGGTCAAATCACAATTTCTCAAAGGTTACGGGTCAAAATGCAAATACCCCTTTGTAACACCTTCTCACAAACTAGAGATCTTTAACATTAACCAATACTTTTAATAGACATATAACTATTAGAAACCGTTATAAACTCATCGTAAAAACCTTTTAAGGCCATAAACCAAATTTCAATACATTTTAGGGGTCAAAGTGCGAAATCGCTTGTTTTTAATATTTAACGACGAAGAAATTTCTAAAACTTTATATAAACTTCATAAATGGTATTTTGGACTCATGGACACATTCAACATCATTAGTAGCTTAAAATAAAATCATTTAGCTGAAATAACATAGTTGATAGTTCAAAACACAACTTTCTGCATTTTGCAAATACCAAACTAACACTTGTAACTACCCTTTTATGCATCTATGGTACCAAAAATAATTTTTACAATAACTACTAGCGATTTAAACTCATCTAAACATCCTAAATCAGTAACCTTTTCAGTTCTAAAGGATTAGATCAGAATACTACAATTTTAGCATTTAAAATCATGAGAAAAATCGTATTCTTAATCCTTTATAATTTCTAGGTCTTTCAAAATTTCTTTGTACAAATTTAAAGACAAGATCATGCCTAAAAATAAAGTATATCAAGATTTAAATCAGAATTATATAAGTGCCAAAAATAAATAGATGAGAAGTGTCCATGATCAAAGTTGTCATTTAAAATAAAACAAGTAAAATCTTGAACTTTAGGATTTAAATGATAACTAGAATCATAAACTTGTCTTGTAACCTTATTATTATCATTATAAGGTGATAACTTGGAAAGATAAATATGAAATGCAAGGCTTGAGATATAAATATAAAGATACAAATTCATTCTTAGGTATTTATGATTTAGGTGACAACTTGAAAGTAAATATGAATATGCAAGTTTATATTATTATCTTCAAGAATTAAAGTGATAACTTGGAATATAAATATGATTATGAAAAACTTGAAATATAAATATGATATGCAAGAACTTATAACATAAATATGGATGCAAGTTCATTTTTATGTCTTATTAAGCTTAAAACTCAAGACTTAGTAACTCCTTTAGAAATCTTTTGTCATCAAGAATTAAATCTTGGGCTTTAGAGGACATTTAAATGATGGATTCACAACCACCACCATGATTCCTCATCATCAAGCCATGGTCATTATCAAATCATAAAAATCAAAAATATAAAGGAAGAACAAAAGAAAGTACATGAAATAAAATCCCTACCAAGTTGTTTCTTTGTTAATTAGAGTAAGAGCTTGATCTTGTATGAGATATCAATGACAAAAATCTGATCTTAGTGATGGTATATATTTGGCCAAGTGAAGATGAAATGGTGGGAGGATTTTTGTTGTGTTCTTGTGTTTGGATATGGAAAGTTTAGGTGCTTAGGGGTTGGTTTACGGTATGTATGTGTTTGTTTGAGCTTGGGAACTTGGATGGATATCAAGAATGGAGTCTCTTGGAGGTGGAGAAGGAAGAAGAAGAGAGCTTTGTATTTAGAGAGAGAAGAGAGGATTTTTGGCTAATTTTTGTGAGCAAGATTACAACCAAAAATACAAATGGTAAGAATGAATGTTTGTGTGTGATTTAGGCTTGGAAAACACATATTTATAGGGATTTTGGGGGGTGAGGCAGCTGCATTAATGGCTATAATGGGGAGTATTTTTTCAATTTTTGTGAGTGGTAGGACATATATTTGATGGGTATTTAATTTGTAATGGTTTAGAAATGATAAATTAGTGTAAGTGGCTTAACCATCAAGAGTTTAAAATTCCTCAAGACAAAATTAAATGGCCAACACTTATAGTGGAAATTTTAGTGCTAATAATCTGAAGTAATAAAATAAAAATAAATCTAAAATATATTTTATTTTTGAGAAAAAGAAATTGTTAGTGGAAAAGAAATTGATAAACTAAAGTAAGTGCTTAATAATCAAATATTTAAGGTGCTCCACTACAAAATTAAATGGCCAACATATGTAGTGGAATTTTTAGTGCAAATAATCTGAAGTAATAAAAAAATAAATAAATATAAAATATATTTTATTTTTAAGAAAAAAAAATTTAATACACTAATTTCCTATTATGTGTCTTAAGAACCCCATTTTAATTAAGAAAGAAAAACAATCTTTTCTAAAATAATCTTATGCTTTAAAATTACCTCAAATAATTATTTTGACTCAAGATAAATAAATAAAATTAATTTATCTTTAATTAGAGCCTAATATTGCCTATATTTATTTGATTACGTAAATAAGCTCATTTATTGTTAATTAGGGGCAAAATGGTAATTTCGCGTAAAAATTCCCCGAAACCACCCGAACATTTTCAAATATCAAATTACACATGTAATAAACATTTTGAACTCCCGGGCGATGACTAGGTTCAGAAATTACTGAATCTCGTGTTAAATTACCACATGGGTATTTTGGTAATTTCACTTGCGGTAAAAATTTGAAGTTGATATTTTCACATCTACAATATCCATAACACACATAATCCCCTTCAAGCATAAAACTAACCCCTTGAGGATAGCCTGGTAGCCGTCCTTGATTGGGGCAAAAATGAGCTTAGGGGCATTTTGGTCATTTGCACAGTGAAAAATTGAAAATCGCGATTTTTGCACATATTGCTATTTAATCACCATATAATGTTATTCTAATATCAAAATATCCTATTGAAGATGGCCTGGACCATTTTGGCCTCAAATCTTGTGTAGAAATGACCTAGGGGTATTTTGGTCATTTTGCATAGCAATAAAAATCGTGGCGTTACATTTCTACCCTCCTTAAAAAGAATTTCGTCCTCGAAATTCGTTACCTGTGAATAGTTCAGGATAATGAGTCTTCATTTCTGATTCCAATTCCCATGTGAAATCCTTCATCTTACCTTGTCCCCATGCCACCTTAACCAAAGGTACAACTTTGTTTCTTAACTGTTTAACTTTTTGTCGATGATCCTCGAGGCAGTAAGTTGAAAGTCAGGTTCTCCCTTAATTGTACTTGTTCTGGCTCTAACACATGACCAGGGTCTGACTGATATTTCTTTAATTGGGAGACATGAAAGACATTATGAAGGTTGGATAGGTTGGGTGGTAAGGCTATTCGGTATGCTACAGACCCGACTCGACTAAGGATTTCAAATGGACCAAGAAATCTAGGATTTAACTTCTTGACTCTCATAACTCGACCTATGCCTGTGGTAGGGGTGATCCTAAGGAATACATGTTCTCCTTCTTGGAATTCTAACGGCTTTACCGCTTGTCCGCATAGCTTTTCTCGTCGACTTTGAGCAAAGGAGAATTCTATCCTTAATTCTCTTGATTTGTTCCGTTGTTTCCCTCACAATATCAGGTCCTAACAAGTTTTGTTCCCCGGGTTCATACCAACATAAAGGTGATTGGCATTTCCGGCCATACAGGGCTTCATACGGTGCCATGCCGATACTTGCATGATAACTGTTGTTATAAGCAAATTCAATCAATGGCAAGTATTTATCCCAACTCCCTCTTTGGTCCAACACACATGCCCTCAACATATCCTCCAATGTTTGAATAGTCCTCTCAGTTTGACCATCTGTTTGAGGGTGGTAAGCCGTGCTTAAACACAACTTTGAACCAAACGCCCTTTGAAAGGCTCCCCAAAACCGTGACGTAAACCGCGGGTCTCGATCCGAGATTATTGTCGACGGTACCCCATGTAATCTTACGATCTCTTGAATATATAGCTGAGCTAGCCTATCCAAGGAGTAAGTTACCTTGATAGGTAGAAAGTGGGCCGACTTGGTGAGTCGATCCACTATTACCCATATGGCATCATGACCTGCTTGGGTCCTCGGTAGTCCAGTCACAAAATCCATTGAGATACTTTCCCACTTCCACTCGGGGATTGTCAGGGGTTGCAACATTCCAGAGGGTTTTTGGTGCTCAATCTTCACTTTTTGACAGACTAAGCACTTACTAACCCAAGCGCACACATCCTTCTTCAACCCAGGCCACCAGAACATCTTCTTCAGGTCCTGATACATCTTAGTGGTACCAGGGTGAATGGTAAAATGGCTCTTATGAGCCTCCTTCAAAATCTCCTTTCGGAGGTCACCTCTTGCCGGTACACAGATCCGGCCTTTAAACCTCCACATACCATCAGCACCTTGGGCAAAATCTTTTAACTTTCTAGCCCGTACTGCCTCTAGAGTTTCTTGAAACTCACTATCCTCGTTGGGCTTGAGTGATTTCTTCCATGAAACCACTCGTCACACTAAGATGGCATGCCTTCATGCTCTTAGTGGTCAAGGTCATCCCTAGGTTCAAGTCTCTAAACCTTTCGATCAGCTCAACTTCCTTAACCATCATGTAGGATAGGTGCAACGATTTCCTACCTAAGGCATCGGCCACTACATTGGCTTTGCCAGGATGGTAGTTTAACCTAAAATCATAGTCTTTCAAAAATTCCACCCACCTCCTCTGCCTCATGTTTAGCTCCTTTTGATCAAAGAGGTACTTAAGACTCTTATGATCAGAGAATACTTCAAACTTTTCCCCATACAGATGGTGTCTCCATACCTTTAAAGCAAACACCACAGCTGCTAATTCAAGGTCATGGGTGGGGTAGTTTGCTTCGTGAGGCTTGAGTTGCCTAGATGCATAGGCTACCACTTGCCTTCTTTGCATCAATACAGAGCCCAATCCTTTCCCTCAACCATCACAATATACCTCGAAAGTCACATTAGGGTCAGGTAATACTAACACTGGGGTTGTGGTTAACTTCGCTTTAAGCTCTTGAAAACTCTTCTCACATTCAGGAGTCCAAACAAAAGGGGCATTCTTCCTAGTAAGCTTGGTAAGGGGTAAGGAAATTTGAGAAAATCCCTTAATAAACCTACGGTAATATCCAGGAAGTGCTACAAAGCTTCAGATTTCCGTTCTGTAGTAGGTCTCTCCCGACTCATCACTGACTTCTATTTTACTAGGATCTACTGCAATTCCTCCTTTTGATACTACATGCCCTAAGAACTTCACTTCCTCCAACCAGAATTCACACTTAGATAGTTTGGCATATAGTTTCTTTTCCTTCAAAATCTCCAAAATTGTCCTCAAATGATATTCGTGCTCCTCGTGGGTCTTTGAATAGATGAGTATATCATCTATGAAAACAACCACAAACTGATCCAAATAGGGTCTAAAGATCCTATTCATATAATCCATGAACACAGCAGGAGCATTGGTCAGTCCAAATGACATCACTGTGAATTCAAAGTGGCCATATCGAGTTCGAAAGGCCGTCTTTGGTATGTCCTTATCTCTCACTCTAATTTGATGATATCCTGACCTCAAGTCTATCTTGGAGAACACCATTGCTCCTCTTAATTGATCCATTAAATCATCAATCCTAGGCAAAGGGTACTTGTTCTTTCTTTGTCACTCGGTTCAATTGCCTATAATCAATGCATAACCTCATACTTCCATCCTTTTTCTTAACAAATAGGACCGGGGCTCCCCATGGTGATACACTTGGTCTAACAAACTTCTTCTCTAAAAGTTCCTCTAATTGAGTTTTTAACTCAGTTAATTCTAGAGGTGGCATCCTATAGGGTGCTATGGATATTGGTCCTGTCCCTGGAACCAACTCTATGGAGAACTCAATTTCTCTTTTTGGAGGGAACTCGGGTATATCATCAGAAACACCTCAGGATAGTCTCTCACAATGGGTATCTCATCAAAATTTTGCTCAAAGTCTACATCACTAGCGGCTAGGAGAACATATCCCTTACTCTCTTCCTCACCACAGTTTATTTCTACAGCATTTATGTACAGACTTAGAGGTTTTCTAGGTTCAGTAGGAATAGGAAGAAAAATGATAGACTTGTCATAACAATTTAACATTACACGGTTGGCGTAAAGCCAATCCATGCCGAGAATTATATCTAGACCTTGCATGGGTAGACAGACTAAATCTAGAACAAAGATCTACCTTCAACAATGAAATGACAGTTTAGGCAAAATCTACTGTGTCCTAACAGGTTTCCCAAGAGGGGTAGAAACAGTGAGATCAAAAGGAGTTGACACATGCAATTTTAAGGATTCAAAGTACAAGTTTGGGATATGAATGAATGAGTAGCGCCAGAGTCAAATAGTACAATTAAGGTTCTACCATTCATTTCACACTTACCTTCCATGAGGTTTCGAGATCTTGTTGAGTCCTCTGTGACCGAGGGTGAAGACCCTTCCTTGGCGTTGTGGCTTGGGGTTGGGGCTGTTGGGTTCCTCTCTATGCATTCCCGCGAGTAGTGACCAGGCTTCCCACCCGTAGCATACATTCTGGCCCAACAAGCAAGGCCGATCACCATGTTGCTTCCCACACCTTGGACATTCAGTAGTAGGGGCAGGTCTTGGAGGTGCGGCTGGGGTCCATTGGGGTGCCTTGCCTTTGGTTCCATTTAATCCCCCTTGATGAAAGTCCTTCCTAGGGCC
This sequence comes from Dalbergia cochinchinensis, assembly GCA_031216125.1. NCBI lineage: Eukaryota > Viridiplantae > Streptophyta > Magnoliopsida > Fabales > Fabaceae > Dalbergia > Dalbergia cochinchinensis. Next base: position 33,163,572 of record CM062371.1, read on the forward strand.
TTGCGGCCTAGGCTGTGATCTCGGTTGTGGTCTAAAGAGTGGTCGATTTTGCGACTTAAACCTTGGGGCTTGTGGTGCCAGCTTCTTCGCAAAGTTGTGCGCCCTTGATGTACTCACTTCTTTTGACCATCTTCAATTATACGAGATTTGTAGACCAGCGTAGGAAGTCCCCGATCTCCAAATGAGCCACAAAGAATGTTGATTTCACTTTCAGCCCGGATTCAGACTTCACACATTTCCAAGACTCATCGGGGTTTCCTTGATACATCCTCGAGAACTTAATGAGCTCCTCAAACTTGGCGGTATCTTCGAGCGACATTCATACCTCCTTCAGTGAGTTGCGTGAACTGGATATCTTTTGCATTCCTTACTGATTCCGGGAAATATTTTTCATAAAAATGAGCCTTGAACAGCTCCCAATCTATCTGAGTGCCTGCTGCCTCCAGTAGTCTCCGAGTACCGGTCCCACGAATTCGCATCCGCTTCCAAAGATGTATGTAGCAAAGGTCACCTTTTGTTCCTCCGAGCATATAACCACCGTAAAGATCTTCTCTATATTCTTTATCCATTCTTCAAAGATGATTTGGGTTCAAAGCTCCTCTAAAAGATGGCGGATTCGCCCTACGAAACTCCCCGAACCGTGCATTCTCCATAACCTCAGCATCATTAGGATAGCGACTCGCTTCGCCTTGACGGTCCATCCTTTCAAACAGCCTTTCCATGGCCCTTGCCATGCCCCTGAGAGCTTCAGCAGTTCCGTCACCTTGATCGTTTCCATATGGAGTCCTATTACGCCGTGATGGTGCCATTGGTCCCTGAGCACACAAAACAGAAAACACTGAGGTGATCAAGCTCAATACTTTATGTTATGTGAGCTAGCTACCATGGCATCTACACAAACAGAGTCATGTATTTCTATCTTATAGCTCATCTTATCAACAAAGCAACTACACATGACATAACTATCGTATTATGCTTGAGAAGCATAGTCAGTCCAATCCTCAGGCTCCGTGAAGGTCGAACTGCTCTGATACCAAAATGTAACACCCTAATATTTAACTCAACACGCCTAAGACGCATTTAAGTTAATTATTAGTCATTACTCTTTTGTTCCAGTTTTTAACTCAAACTTCTTTAAAATACTTTAGTAAAAATATGGGTAAAATTTTTTTTTGAACTTAAATAACAAATCGTGAGCCGCGCATACTAAATACCTAACGTCATTACCTTACCTGCGTAAGAGAGATGTTAGAAACGAATATCAGGTAAATACAGAATACAACCATAACATAACATAACTCAAATAATGATGACATATCAATAACTGTATCATAATAGTGATGTCTTGTAATCTTAAGGACATCAATATATATCCGTCAATAATATACAAACTGATAACCGAGATACAATTACTCTAAGGGAAAAAATATCCAAAAGGAAGTTATCTCCGTAGCTCCTCGTCCACTCTCAAGACAAATCACGAACTACACCTTCATTCATGTCTGGAGACGACACGGAAAAGAAAAGGGATGAGAAACTTATACAAGAATCTCAGTAGGGCTTCCCGACTATAAAACAAGATGCATCTTCTTTTCGGTAGCCCAAACTGAAAGAACTCCACAGTTAAGCGTGCTTGACTTGGAGTAATTTTGGGATGGGTGACCTCTTGGGAAGTTTTCCCAGGAAGCGTGTGAGTGAGGACAAAGCACGCTGAAAAGACCCGTGTTGGTTTGTGGGGACAGTCGTCAATCCATAAAGCAGCAGGGGATGTTACAACGACCCCGACGTGGACGACACGTTCAGTCACAGGGCATGCCTGCACCTGCCGAGCTCCGCCCGTGGATTGGCTACGTTCCTCCGTACCCGTGAGTCTGCTATGGAGATTGGAGGGTAGTCCTTAGTGCACACACGTCACATAGTATGGATGATACCTCTTTTGTGTTGAGGTTATCCACCTTAGGTTGCACATGGGTAGGGATGCTTCTTTCCAGTTCTTTTCCATGTATTCTGCTTTTTCGCCAGATTCATGTCACTATGTACTTGAAGACTCCTGCCTGTAGGGTAGGCATATTTTATCTATGAGGTATTTCAGTTATGATTGATGTTATGTTCGATGTTATGGTTTGGAGCCATTCGTATGTTATCGTTCCGTATACTATGATACTGACTCGTAAAGTTACGCGCGGCTTCTATTTTAAGTAACCATTTCAAAAAAAAAAAGTTGGCTCGTATTTTCGTTAAGTCTATTTTCTCAAGAAGATGAACCATGCCAGTAAGTAACGACTAATATTTGGCCTAAGTACGTACTAGTAGTATTGGGTTGAATATTAGGGTGTTACAACATTTGTTAACTAGGGTAGAGAAATCCCTAATCTCCAAATGTGCAACTGCCACATTAAGTTTCGCCTTCAACCCTGACTCGTATTTAATGCATTTCCAGTACTCATCAGGATTTCCTTGGTACATTCTTGAGAACTTAATGAGTTCTTCAAATCTGGCAGCATCGGGCCATATTCATATTCCCCTGGACAAGTTGCATGAATTCAATGTCCTTGGCATTTCTAACTGACTCTGGAAAGTACTTTTCGTAAAAATGGACCTTGAATAATTCCCAATCAATGTCCACGTCGGTCGTCTCCAGGAGTCTTCGAACACCTGTCTACCAGAAACTGGCATCACCCTCAAGCATATGAGTAGCGAAGGTGACCTTTTGCTCCTCCGAGCGTGGGACTACAGCAAAGACCTTCTCAATATTCCGAATCCATTCATCTGCAATATTTGGATTCAGTGTCCCCTTGAAAACTGGTGGGTTTGCCTTACGAAACTCCCCGAAACAGGCATGTTCAGGAATCTCATGTCCCTGATTCATATTGGCTTGACGATCCTGATCCATTCGTTCCATCATCATTCTCATGGTCCTTGCTACGTCGCCGAGTGCTTCGGCTGTCTCGTTGTCTTGATTATTCTGTGTTGCGCTCCTAGTTTGTTGTCGACGTGCCATTGGTCCCTATACACACAAAACAGCAACACTGAGGTGATCAGGCCCAATATTCCATGCAAAGTGAGCAAGTTACCATGGCACTTTCAACATACAGTAGTCATGTATTTCTAATCCTCAAGCTCATCCTAATGATAAACATCTACACATGACGTCACTAATGTATTATGCTTTAGAAGCATAGCTAGTCCAATCCTCAGGCTCCATGAGAATCGAACTGCTCTGATACCAAAATGAAACACCCTAGTAATTAACCAAATACACCTAGGTTGAATCTGATTAATGACTAGACTTTACTCCTTGCTTTGGTTTTTTCTTCATAATTTGAAAATACTTAGTGAAATTACGAGCCATTTTTTTTTAAACACATAATTGAAAACGTGAGCCGAGTACAACGTGAACGAGTAAGCGGAGTATAATAAGACGTTTAAGAATATATCACATCATATCACTTAGGCTCCATCATATAACATCCATAAGCACATTATAGCATATATTTACATACAATAACCTCACTCAAAGGGTGGGTTATGTTCATACATCATTATCTTATGCAAACCCATAAAAGAAAATATACATAAGGAAATACATGCCCCTAAACTAGATAACTCCATAAGCCGGGAAGGTTATCCTAAAACTAGGGTGCATGATCACACATAAATCTACTAAGAACCCTCTATGGCCCTTGTCTCCGGAAATGGGGAATAAATCCGATCCATCGATGAGCTCCCTCGGGAGGACACACGAGATGCACCAGTCGGGTCGCATGGACGGCCTTCTTGCTAACCTCGGCTGAACAACTCTTTCCTCACTACCCTCTCTTACACGTGTGGGAGTAGGAGCAGAGCTCTCAGAATATACATGAGTAGGAGTGTCCTCTGAAGGATCAGTTTCAGAATATCTCGTCTAGAGAACATACTCTAGAAATCCATGGACAGCAGATGAAGCGGGATAAGAATGTAACATCCTTTCATCAAGTGGACGTGCATGTTCGAAAACCATTTCATCGCCATAGGGAGAAGTAGGAGAAAATCGATAACTAGGGATGGGATGTGCAAATGGACGACCTATGTAAAGAAAAACACGAATCACAAGACTCTCCTTCAAAATGATACGAGCGATGCACCGGATCATAGTGAAATTCCCAAGTAGGGGTATCAACGAACAGGACGAATGTCGCCATCTGAATCTGGAGACAATGACGGAAATAAAGAAAATGGAGTGAGAATCTAGCTAAAGAATTCTCAGTAAAGTACCTCATTCTACAGTGTCATCATCAAAGTCCCCAGGAACCTCGGGATTATTCTAAAATAGTGAGCATGCAAAGATTCATTTTAAGTTCGGACAAATACTTAACCGAGGTTCGTCAATTTTTAATCATGCGTCTTATAATGCATCATAATCTTAACATGTCATATTTACAATGAACTTTTCCTTTATCATTACATCATTTTCCTCATCATCATTATCAAATAACATGCATAAAAGAACGTCATATAATATTAGCTACACGTGGATATAGTGCACATATTTCATTTCTTTAGTGCCTTAGGTGACTTAAAATCTTATCATCATCATTATTTTCCTTCGGCCACCCTATACTCCACCCTTTTGGGAGTAATTTAGGTTATGAGCTCATACTTTACTAATCGTCACTAGCATATACTTTATCCCTTTAGATAAGCTAAAGTCCCGACTCTACCCTTTTGAGAGAATGGGTTAGGGGGCTAAAATCACCTTTTCACCACCTATAGTCTGATGGTTCCAAAGGATCATTTTCTTATAAGTTTAAGTCACCATTAAATCTTTGCATGTTATATCATAATACAATTCATAAACATCATAACATTTTCTCATTTATAGTCTTGAGCTAGAATAATATATATCAACTGTAATCATGCATATGGGAGATTCCCAGGAAAGAGAGGTGGGTCACAATGGACACGCTTAAATACCAAGTCTTTCCTTAGCCAAAACCTTTCCAAATTACACTTTTACAATGATACACTTTCTTCTAGCAACAAAGGTAAATTTTACATAATAAAGAACATTTCATGTATAAGCATTCTCATTATTTGCAACAAAGAACTATAACATGCAAGCCAGGAAATCATTCAATAAGCATCCAATCCTTACATAGAATTATCAATTATAGAACTAATTAGTTACTAAACCAATTATGAATCATTCTCTTAACAATAAACCATAATTATCACAACTTCAATCATATCAAATCATTATCACACATTGATACTAAACTCAGATCAGTCGCCGAATCATGAACCTCATGCAATTACATAGAATCATATTTTAAGTGCATATAAAATACTGGTTCCCCGTAAAATCCTTGCAAAGCCTTAAAACTCATTTAGAAACTAGTTCTTTTGTCAAATTTGGGAGGATCTTCACAATTAAAATTCTCACTTAAGATAAAAGGAGTAAGTCTTGAGCTTTAGAGATTTAGGTGACATCTTAGAATTATAAACATGCTATGCAACCTTATTTTAATCTTATCTTTATAAGGTGATAGCTTGGAATTATAAACATGATATGCAATTCCATTTCTTTATCTTTAAGATTTAAGGTGATGACTTGAAAATTAAACATGATGCAAGAACTTGAAATATAAACATGATACAAGAAACTGGAGCGGCGGTAATCCGTACAGGACCAGTAGAGGGAAAAGAGAATGTTAAGAAACCGGAGCGGCGGTAGTCCGCACAGGACCAGTAGAGGGAGAAGAGAATGTTAAGAAACCGGAGCGGCGGAGCGGCGGTAGTCCGCACAGGACCAGTAGAGGGAGAAGAGAATATTAAGAAACCGGAGCGGCGGTAGTCCGCACAGGACCAGTAGAGGGAGAAGAGAATTATTATTACATCTTTTTAAGCTCCAATCTCAAGACTTTTTAAAGAATAAATTCTTTAACTCCAATAATCATATTTCTTTGCTTGTGATACATGGGCAAGTCTTTGAGCTCTAGGATCTTTAGGTGATGGCATAAAATAAACATGCCATTCGTTGATTCTTTTAGTCATTATAAAATATAGTGAGAGCATAAATTAAATATGAGATGCAACCTCTTTATTATCTTGAAAGATTAAGTGATGACTTGAAACATAAACATGAAATACAAGCTTGGAATTTAAACATGAGAAATGCAAGTTCATTTATTCATTCTTGAAAATTTAGTGATGACATAGAAGGTAAACATGGTTATGCAAAGCATAAACTTAATCATGGATGCAAATTCATTTTGTTTCTTTACTAGAGCTCCTTCAAGACTTTAAAAGAATTATAAATTCAACCCAATACATATCTTAACAAGAAATAAAACATAAAAGGAAAATACATCTTTCAAGTTCTAAACTAAAAATCTTTGTTTTAGCATTATAAAGCATTATTCTTTAAAGTTTTGCATCAAGTGGAATTTTCAAGCTTTAGAGGCCTAACTTGTGATGGATTTACAACCCAACCTCAAGATCCGCATCATCAAGCCATCATCTTAGTTCCACCTAGGCCATATGGTTGAATTGTTTAAAGAAAAATTGAAGAGGAAAACCAAAATGAAAAGCTAAGGTAAGTTCATAATTTCATCATTTTGAGCTAAAAACACAACTCCTCAAAGCATAGAAATAAATTTAGAAACTACTCCCTACCTAATCTGAGTTGAAGAAGAGGAAGAGAACTTGGTTTCTTGAAGTGAAATGAAACAAAATCTCTTTGAAAAAATTGAAGAAAGAATTCAGCCAAAGAGGAGGAAGAAAGAAAGTTTTTGGTGCTCTTAAAAACTAGTTATGAACCAAGCATTCCAAGACCACTCAAGCAAGCCTATTTATAGAAGATTTTGAGGCTTCTAATTGGCCAAAATTATGAGGTAGTGGACGGAATTTTGCAGGAGAAATAAGGGAGGAAAAATCATTTTAGACAAAGTTGTATGAAATTAAGGAATTATGTCTCTTATGGTGACATTTTGGCATTTTGTTTTAGTGCAACTTTTGGCAATAATTCAGCTGCATAATGGCATCAATAATTTCATCCATTACAGCCCAAAGAAGTGAAATTTGTATGTTCCATGCATTATTTAGGTGTAGACAAGGTATTCATGTAATTTAGAGAATTTACGGTTAAGGGTTTAAGTGAATTAGTAAGCAATTTGGGTGTTTTTGAGCAATTTTGGGTTCTAATCAATCTAAATATATAATTTTGACTCTAGATTAATATTTAGAATTTAATAAGCTTTAATTTGAGCCGAATATTGCTTAGGTTTCGGTATACGAATCAAAAATTCCAAAATTCGCAAAACTGCCCAAAAATAGGGGCAAAATCGTACTTTCACTTAAAAACTGCCCGAGGCCACCCGAGCTTAACCAATGGTTAATCATGGCTTAAAAACACATTTTAAAACATTTTAGTGAGGTTCGGGCTCAGTCGGCACGCACATCGGAGTTAAAACAGCCGCAGGGGCGTTTTGGTCATTTCGCGCATCGGAACTCAAAATTGAGATCCTTCTGCTCTTTTAACACACATAACACAAACAATCCCTTATTATCCTCAAAATATCCCATTGAGAATAGGTGGGGCCCACGATCCTCATTTTCTGAGTAAAATAACTTCAGGGGCATTTTGGTCATTTTATACGTACAGAAATTCGGGATTTGCGACTCTCGCATGAATCGTTCCTAACATCTCTTCTAATGTTATATTCCTTTATTGAGGATTGTTCAGCCTCAAATCTTATGTAATAATTACCTACGGTAATTCGGTAATTGAGTAATTTCTAATGACAGTAAAAATTACAGTAAAAATTGGGGCGTTACATGATAATTATTTTCAGCACTTAAGGAAAGACTAGTAACTAGAAAGGATCAAAAATATGATTTCTAGAACCTTTAAAAGTGAAAAATATGGTTTATGTCCAGCATGTTGTAATTTGGTAAAAAGGATGTTTAACACTTAATAAATGTATAGGAATCACTCATAATTGGTTTTGGAATTTATTCTAGCATTATAGGAAAATTCGGTAATGAGAAAAGGTCAAAAACATAACTTCTAGAACACTGAAATTGCCCATTTTCATTTCTGTCTAGCTTTGAAAATCATTGTATTTGATCCCTTAGATGCATAAAAGAATAAATACAAAAGTAAGGTTTATCTGATTTAGAGGTTTAACCATTTAAGAGATAATAAAAGTGTTTATTTTATGAGATGATGGGTTTATGATATATTTGAAGAATTTATATGATGATTATATTTGCATAACTTGACTACTAGTTACAAGATTTGTTATGGCATGTTATGATTACACTTGGAATGTTTAAGATGCATATGTTGAAGTAATATGAAAGCGTGTGACATTATATGATATGTTTGTGTTCTTGCATCTTAATATAACATGCTAATGTTAAGGTGACATAAAACATATGGAAATGATCCTCTAGACTCCCTAAATTAAAGGTTATGAGAGGTGATCCAATAAGGAAATGATCCTTTAGACACCTTTATGAAAGGTGATCTTAGCCCCCTATCCTGTACTTAAGAGCCGGGTATTAACTTATCATGAGGATAAGAGTATGCTAGTGTTGACTAGTGAAGTATGAACTCATAGCCTAGAACTCTCAAGAGGAGAGAGTAATAGGGTGACCCTAATGAGAGAAAAGAATAGATTAAGTCACCTAAAGAATAAAATAAAGTAATTCATGCTATGTTTACTATGTTCCATGTGCATCACTTATGTTTTCATATAGTATGTTGCACCTTGTATTAACATGCATTCCATAACATCCAAGATTCATATTAAAATGAATGGGCCTTGGTAATTGATATTTTAGAACTTAACAATTGAACCTTATGCATACTAACTGTTTCATAATGAAACCCGAGGTTCCTGAAGATGTAGATGATGACATTAGGATAGGAGGACGCTCTACTGGGATTCTTTATCAAGTTTCTCACTCCCTCTGTCTTTTCTTTCCATTGCATCTTTAGAGGATGATGGCGTCGTTCGTGATATTCATTGATGCCCCAACTTGGGAGCTCCATTTTGATGCCACACACCAGTCATACCATTTTGTAGGCCACTATTCTATCAGTCTGCTCGTGTTCTTAGATCGCCCGTTTGCTCACCTGGTCTACAATTTCTATTTCTCTCCTACTTCGCCTTTTTCTGATAAGCTTTTCTTCGAGCGCACGCGCCCGCATGGAGAGCAGACTTGTTGCGCCCGTGCCGCTACCTCAACTGTCCGAGACAATCCATAGTACATTCCCCACTCTCCCCCTGCTTATTAGGAAACTGACCCATCCGAGGACTCAGCCATCCAGACCTCGTCTATTGGTTCTTCCCCCACCATGCCTATGGACATAGGTAGAGGCAGTGAGGCTACGTTGACTCAGTCGATCTGTGGAGCTAGAGTGAGGATGCAGCTCTGTCATAGAGCTCATGCCCAACCCGCTCACCGTTTGGCCACCCCGGTCGAATTGGCCCACCCGACCGAACTGGCCTAGTGGGTTGGTTATGCTCCTCCTCTTTGGGACAGGCAGCAGTAGGAGTTAGCAGTAGACTTAGTAGTGCATGCACGCATATTTTACATAGGATAGCTTTCTTTTGCTTTTAAAGGTTATCAACTTTAGATGCACTCGAGTAGGCGAGGATTTTTTATGTATGTATTTTTCATGTCTCTTTATGTATTGCACGGATGACTGTATCGACTCAACCTATAATGGTGGGCCTAATGCTATTACTATGTGACTTGGTGTATGGTGAATATTGTAACACCCAAAAAATTAGTTAAAAATTAATTTGAGCTTTATTAGTTGTAATTTCAAAAATCTGACAGTTTTAACATTGATGAGGACGGTCCAACAGTTTTATAAAAAAAAAATGAATAGTAACCTACAGCCCCACTAGTCCATCAGGACAGCCGAAACCCTAGAACTGGGCCCCGAAGATGTCCAAAATTTAGAAATTATAAGATTATGGTTAGAAATAGGTAGAAATAAAGATTTTATACCCAAAATTGTTTTTCGGGCAATGTTTGACTACCCGAGTACACTCTTTTACCCGTTCAGTAAGATTTCAGTGTGCGATTTTTAACATCAAAAGATAGTTTAGTCTCTACAAAAGGGTCATGTATATCCATTTTGACTTAGTGAATGGCTAAGATCTAATCTTGCTTTACAAGATTAAATCCTAGCCATCCATTTTTCCTCCTTAGATTAAAGCTTATCTACTTATAATATATAGCATATACCTATTTATTACAAGATCAACACAACTCCAAGCTTCAAAAAGAAGCTACACCTTTGGCCATATCATTGCAGCAGCTCCATCTTCCATTTTCAAAGAGCTCAAGCTTTCAAAGCCTATAAACACTAGCCTAGAGTTATTGTGTAACATCCTAATTTTTAACCCAAAACTCTAGAACATATTTAGGTTAATCATTAGTCTGTTACGTCATAGCTTCCTTATTGCTTTAAAATACTTAGCGGAAATACTGGTAAATTTTTTTTTTGAAATATAAAAGCAAAGTGAGAGCTGCGCGACATGTTAATTAGTAATGCACGATAGGTAATAAAGCAAGTATCGCATAGCAACATGACATAAGCAAGTAAAGGCACATCACAATAACATGGAACTGCATATTTATATAATATATGATATGCCCACTTGTGTAGAGTGGGGCTTAGTTTGATAAATCATAAATAGATACAACTATAAGAGAATACAAAGGAAAATACTACGGAAACGTAAAAGCAACTCCCCTACCTAAGTGCAACTAAAGGGATAACCTCTAAACAAAGGGAGGTTTATCCTCATCTAAGTGGTGTGTGCTCTACCCGGGTACTCCATTGATCATACGTCTCCTCCTACTGACGTCCGTCTCACGAGCGAGGCATATATCCGGGAAACTAGGCAAGTTCCTCAGGCGTAAAGAGGCGGAACGGGGATCAAGAGTGACCTCCACGATGTGGCCGCATCTCCAGTCGTCGTACAAGCCGTGGCTGAGTCACGGTACCCTCACTGCCCTCCCTCATCAATGGTGGAGTAGGGGCGGAGCTCTCGCTATACGGATGGGTAGGCGGGTCCTCAGACGGGTCAGTCTCCGAGAAGTAGGTCCGGGGCACGTAATCGGGATAGTCACGCATGGCTGAGGCAGCGGTGTGCATGCAGAGTACTCTTTTGTTATGCGTACGCGCGCGCTCAAAAACCCGCTCGTCGTCACCGTAGGGTGCTGTCGGGGAAAAGCGATGGGTGTGCATGGGGTGAGCGAAGGGACGTCCCGCAAACATGAAGACTCGTACCGTGCACTGTCCCTCAAAATGGTATGACCCGTGATCAGGGTCATAGTACACCTCCCACGTCGGGGTGTCCACGAAGACCATGAACGTCGCCATCTGAAGACGTGACGGGAAGAAAGAGATAGAGGAGTGAGAATCTTACTAAAGAATCTCAGTAGGGCCTCCTACTACCTAGGTGTCATCATCTACGTACTCAGGAACCTTGGGTTTAATAAACAAAATAAGTGAGCATGCATTAAGTCCATTTTTAGGTTCTAAAACATAATTTAGCCAAGGTCCGTTCATTTTAGCATGAATCTTAATGACATGGATGCAAGCACATTAAAGGATGTATGTATGGCTCTACTTAATACAAGAATAATCATCATATCTTTAAGAACATCATAATAGTGGCATAAAGTGGCATTTAAATTCTCTTTGTGACATAATCATCATAACTTCCTCATAGGCCACCCTAAAAAACAAGCGCTCTGGGGGTACTCGGCCGAACCGATGTCACTCAGAACGTGTCACATCTCTAGGTTATGAGCTCATACCTTAACTAGTCGTCACTAGTTCTTACTTATCAATCCCGATAAGCATAACGTAATCATAAACATAATCCCGACTTATCCAGTACGGGCTAGGGGGCATTTCTTGGGGGTGCTTGGCCGAACCGGTAGCACCCAAGAATTAATCTTGGTACCGATGTCACATGAGTTCTCTGGAGGTGCTCGGCCGAACCGGTGTCATCCGAGAACCCATCTTAGTACCTCATAAAAATTTCATAGGTTTTCAAAAACTTTCTGAGTCCCGAATTTGTCAGAAGTTCGACGGAATAACTGTAGCATGCCGAATTTCTTCCAAATTCTTCTTTATGCCACATGAGTCAATCAAACATGCATCCTTCATCATAATTTCATGCATTCTCATAATCATCCTCACACTTTTGCAAGCAACATTAAAAGTTCGTTATGCACTTGGTCCTATGGTATTTTATGCTCTGACCCTTACGAGCCTTAAACTTGTGATGTAGTTAACCTATCATCTTCTATTAAACTTTTATGCACCTAAGGGTTCTCTTCTAACAAATCTTATTATTTATTTATGCTCTCTATTAAATCTAAACAACATCATTCCTTAGGGGCAGCGTTATAAACTTATGATTACAGGGTTCTAGAACTTGCGTTTTAGACCCTTTCTTGGTTCTGTCTTCGCCTAAGGCGCTATAAGTTAAACCTAAGCCAATTATGAGTCATTCCTATACCAAAGAACTAATTATAAACCATGTTCTCTACATAATAATGTTGCTGGACAGATTCTAAGAATTAAATGTTCTAAGAGTTCTAGAATTGCGGTTTTACGGTTTCCTAGTTACTAGTTTCTCTATAGGTGCCAAAATTCATTCCTACTTCAAATGTAACCAAATTTTTCATGATTAATCAATCCTAATCTGATTATATCCCCATTGAAATAGCTTGGGCAGTGTCCATAACTAAATGGGATAAAACTATGCTCAATTTTGACTTTATGATTTTTCTAGAAAGCTAGTTTCTCTTTTAACATGCATAGAAGTGTTCCCACTTCATCATACATAATTTCCACACATCATAACATCATCATACAGCAGCAAACCCATCATGGAAGGACCGAAACATTAAGTCCCAAAAAGATACATAACTTGATATTTTTAAAATACATAAGTTGCTAGTTTCTCTTGGAATCATTTTCAAGACTTCTAAAACTCTTTTGCAAACCATTTTATTTTGTGAAAGAGACTAAAAACATCCTTAGGTCAGTGACCACTTAATCTCTCCTTAAAAGAGAGTTAAATTCATAGAACCTTGTTGGTCTTAAACTCAAACAAATTCATGAGATTTAAAAGGATTCTTAAAACTTGACTTATTGGTCCTTGAAGCTAGATGAAACTCATTCCAAGTTCATCATCACTACAAGGCCGAAATCATGCATTCAAAGAATGCTCCCTCATTAAACTTTAACTTGAGATAAAATGGGCAAGTCTTTGAGCTCTAAGGTCTTTTAAGTGATGACATAATTTAAACATGCTATGCACTTCATTTTTATTCTTCATTACAAAATAAAGTGAGAGCTTAAAGTAAACATGCAAGACTTGAAAAATAAATATGCAAGGCTTGAAATAAATATGCAAGACTTGGAATATAAATATGCAAGTTCATTTCCTTATTTTAGTGCTCTAGGCCCAGCAACAATCGACTTTAAGGCCGAAATAGAAAGGCTTTGAGATTTAGTTAGGTGATAGTGCAAGTCCTCATTTTAAATCTTTACGTTCTTTAGTGATGAAAGGTAAATATGCTAGACAAGAATATAAATATGAGATGTACTCCATTCTTTAGCCTTTAACTTTAAGTGATGGCTTGGAAATTAAATATGAATGCAAAGCTCAAATTAAACATGTAATGCATAAACTTGAATTTAAATATGAATGCTAGTCCATTTCTTTCTTATTAGAGCTCATACAAGACTTTTGAAGGAACTTAAACCTCACCCCAAACTTATCATGACAAGTTAAAGTAAGAACAAGAGTGAACCTCAAGGGTTCTTTAAAACACAAAGTTCCTTTTCTTGGAATGTAAACATAAATAACATTTTTATTAAAACTCAAGCTCTAGAGGCCTCTTTGTGATGAACACATAGTCATCATCTAGAAGCTCTCATCATCAAGCCATTGTGAACCTCCTTGGCCATTATGGCCGAAAACTTGGAGGAAGAAAAGGAAAAGGAACCGAAATTTTTGAAGAAGGAAAGAAACATTTGGAACTCTAAAGACCATGATCTTGATGATGCATTAACACCAACATCATGAGTCCTCATCATTGAGTTCATGTTAACCATTTTAAAACATCATCAAAGTGAAAGGTTTTCAAGGATTCAAGAAGAAAAACTAAAAACATCTTTAACTCAAGAACAAAGATCAAGCTTTAGAGATTATCCAAGTGATGAACATTATCATCATGGAACCTCATCATCAAGCTCTCATTCCTTTGATTCCTCAAGCCTCATGGCCGAAAACATAGAGGAGAAGAAGAAGAAGAAGAAGAAAAGAAGTTCTAAAAAGATTCAAGAGAAACTATGAACACATAAAGAAATTAAGAACTTTAAATGAAAGAACTCTTGAAAGAAAATCCCTGCCTAGTGGTTTGAAGATTGAGATGGAGAAGAGGATGAAGAACTTGAAGAACTTGAAGACTTGAACTTGAGAGAAAAAGGAAACTTTGAAGTGCTCTTTGAAAACTTACACTTAGCAAATGAACCCAAAATGATACAAGTTCACCCAAGCAAGCTATTTATAGAGAAATGAAAGAAATGAAAGGTGCATGGAGGGGGAGGAGCTTCGGCCATCAGCCTCATGGGCAGCCCATGAGTTCCATGAGGTGAGATAATATGGTCTTGAGGCATGGTGAGGTATGGTTCAAAGTATGGTGAGGTATGGTTCAAGGTATGGCTTCAAGCATGGTTCTTTGAGTGAGAAACAATTCAACATGTGATGTAAAAGGAAGAGAGAGGGCCAAAGTGCATCAGCCATGGGGGGAAGGATTTCTTGTATTTTAATTGTGGTTTAGAGTTGTGTTTAGGTGTTTCCTTGATTAGGATTAAGATTAGGAATTTGTAAGAAAGTGTTTAGGTAAGAAAATAGGTAACTAAGGTTGTCAAGACCTAATTAAGGAGTGTTCTTGCATCATTAGTGAGTTATAAATTCATTTTAGTGTATAAACAATTCTAGACACAATTCCTTGATTTAAAGAATTGGAGAGAGAAAACACTATTCAAGATTCCAAGACTGAAATCTTGAGTTTTAGAAAAGAGATTTAAATATAATCTAAGCAATCTTAGGTTCTAATTAATTTTAATAATTTATTTTGACTCTAGATTAATTATGGAAATTAATTAATCTTCGATTAGAGCCTAATATTGCTTAGGTTTGCTTAATTACATCGTTAAGCTCAAAAACACTATTCTAAGGGCAAAATCGTAATTTTGCACTAAAACTGCCCGGGACCACCGGGACTCAAACAGATGCTTTGAAACATGTAAAAATATGGTTTTAAACCTCTGGGGAAAGTTTTGGGCTCAAACGGCACCTTTACCCGCGTAAAACACTATAGGGGTATTTTGGTCATTTTGACCCGAAACTGTAGAAAATGAGGCTTTCGCCTCCGGAACCACTCAAAGGTCATTCAATCCCCTTCAAACATTGAGTTGGCCCTTCGAGGACTGCCGGGTCGGCCATCCTCAAATTTCGGGCCGAAAATGACCTCAGGGGCATTTTGGTCATTTTCCACTCAGACAGAAAATCGGGGCGTTACATATTGAAACTTCAAAGTTCATTTACTAAACTTGTTCTACACTTTGATATCTACCAAACCAACCGATTAGAATTTTAAATAATCTCCAAGCTAAACCCTGAGCTGTCATTCTCTGCTGTTTAAGGAAGGGTTAGGTGCTGTTTGGAAGACTTGGAGTGAGGAAAAATCATTTCTAAAAGATCCTTTGGAATTAGAAGCCTTAAAGCTTCACAAGTAGGGTTTTTGTGACTTGTTCTTGTGATTTATGTTCTTGCTAATTTTGGCTTGTTTCAATATGATAAAATCTGGTTCTTATGTGATGTTACACTTAGATATTGATGTATTTGCATAGGTGGATTAGTTTGGTGTTAGGGAAAAAATCAATTTTGTCAAAAAGATGTTGAGTGATACTTGCTGGATTTTTGGTTTTTGTATATCCAGCAACTAATCATGAATTTTCTAACCTAATTAGAGGTTTTAGATTGAGCTGAAAATTTTGTATGATGTATCTAACATGTTAATGCATCTTCATTAAAAATTTTGAGGTATTCTGGTCTCTTTTGATATGTTTAAAAAATCAAGAACCGAAATTGTACCTATGCTGCCTAAAGTGCTGGAACTGAAGCTGCGAATTTGTCTATTTTTGTTACCATATCAAATGATGGAATTATCCCTTGAAATTTTTATATGGTATTAGAGACATATTGAGGTTTTACCAGGATTTTTATTCCCAATTTTCTGGTTTCATTTGCTAGGGTTAAAAATTAGGGAATTCAGGAATTTAGCTGAGAATCAGTGGTCTCTGACCACTAAATTTGTCTAATTTTGTTAACATATTTAGAGAACCCTTTCACTATGAAAATTTATGGAACCTTGTGGACACATTGAGGTGTTATTGAGAATTTTTATAGCCTCCAATTTGATGGTTTGAATTGCATATTAAATTGTGCTACAAATATATGAAATTTGCCATTGTGCTGAAAATAAATTGATGCTTTGAATTGATGAAATAATGGCATCTTGTACTAGTATGACATGAGTACATGAATATGAATGTGAATAATTGAGCATGCGAGCTTATTGATGAGGTTAGGCATGCATAGATATGAATGCTTATTACAATTGCTTACATGTGAAAGAAAAGCATAAGATTATGTTCCATAGGCTGGAGAAAGTA
Source organism: Dalbergia cochinchinensis (assembly GCA_031216125.1). Classification (NCBI taxonomy): domain Eukaryota; kingdom Viridiplantae; phylum Streptophyta; class Magnoliopsida; order Fabales; family Fabaceae; genus Dalbergia; species Dalbergia cochinchinensis. The sequence continues at coordinate 33,180,346 of CM062371.1, forward strand.
AATCCAGTTTGTTAGGAAAAGTAAACTTAACTACCAAGAAGAGCATAAGATTTATAATCCTTAGGCTGGAGAAAGTAAATCTGGTCTGTTAGGGAAAGCAAACCTGACTACCCTTGAATTGAGTCGGGGAAAGTAAACCTAGCTAGGAATAGGTCTGTGTGAGAATTGGAAAAAGTAAATCCAATGATCATGTATAGGAATGAGCTTAGTCCTGAAATGTAGTCTATTACCCATTATTGCCACGCCGGGGACGGCAGTACGTAACGCCCAGACGTGACAAGATTAGTCAAGGGCCAAGGCAAGTTTAAGAAGTAAATTTTCTAAGAAATGCTTTGTCTTATATGCCGAGTAAAGAAGTTTAGTATCAATATTGAGACCAATATATTTAAGTGGAAAATTAGTAGTATATGATGTTGAGTAGTATGGTATATGTACATTAAGTAATTGAATGTTAAAAGTAACCCACTTCGGAAGTATGATTTGGAACTTTAAAAATAAACCGTTATTATATAATGCATGACCACTTTTTCTTAATAAACCGAAGTGGCTGGGGCGATGACGATGACATTATGATTGTGTATTTGGGGGAGTTACCCTACTGAGAATTGTATAATTCTCACCTCTATGTTTTTGTGTTCTCGTGTCATCTCCAAGTTGATGTAGAAAATGTAACATCCCCTGCTGCTTTATGGATTGATGACTGTCCCCACAAACCAACACGAGTCTTTTCAGCCTGCTTTGTCCTCACTCGCACGCTTCCTAGGAAAACTTCCCAGGAGGTCACCCATCCCAAAATTGCTCCAAGTCAAGCACGCTTAACTATGGAGTTCTTTAGTAATGGGCTACCGAAAAAAAGATGCATCTTGTTGGTATAGGTAGTACCAATCAATTCATATAAGCTCTCCTTAACTGTATAATCCCATACCTATACAGTCTTAGGATCCCTCTCATTCGGGTGTAATCGGTTCATTCATGTACCCTTCCACTTTCGAAATCTGTCAGGAGCTGCTCCCTGTCCATGCCTTCTTGCACTAGTGATCACTCCCCGACTTCGCAATCCTCAAGCATTACATGCCCACCAGCTTCCGCTTGGTTCGTCCTCGAAACACACCGTATTGGGAGAGGTGCAGGCTCTGATACCATTTGTAACATCCCCTGCTGCTTTATTGATTGATGACTGTCCCCACAAACCAACATGAGTCTTTTCAGCCTGCTTTGTCCTCACTTGCACGCTTCCTAGGAAAACTTCCCAGGAGGTCATTCATCCCAAAATTGCTCCCAAGTCAAGCATGCTTAACTATGGAGTTCTTTAGTGATGGGCTACCAAAAAGAAAATGTATCTTGTTGGTATAGGTAGTACCAATCAATTCATATAAGCCCTCCTTAACTGTATAGTCTCATACCTACACAATCTCAGGATCCCTCTCATTCGGGTGTGTAATCTGTTCATTCATGTACCCCTCCGCTTTCGAAGTTTGCCAGGAGCCGCTCCTTGTTCGTGCCTTCTTGTACTGGCGATCACTCCTTAACTTCGCAATCCCCGGGCGTTACATGATGTAACATCCTCCCAAGTACAACATGATTTTTAAGTCATAACATCATACTCGAGAAGTTATTACTTATAAATTAATGGACCTTTCTTAAATATCTATAGCAAGTTCGATTGAATAGTGATGTAACTAAATCGTACTTCTATTAACATATATGACTAAGAAACAAACATTTATTGATTATAAGGTTGAGTACAAAAGGAAGCTCTTCTATGAGCTTTAATACACATCCAGTCTCTATTATAAATACAGACATAAACATATGACTAAGTACAGTCTATACAAACTTCAGTTGTAAACTACTACAAATCTGATTTCCTTTCATAAAGTAGCCTCCTTGTTCTCGGGATCAACCTGGAGACGACACGGGAACACAAACACATAGGGGTGAGAATTCTAAAATTCTCAGTAGGGTAACTCCCTAATTACACAATCATAATGTCATCATCATCGCCCCAGCCACTTCGATTTATTAAGAAAGTGTGAGCATGCAATATATATATATATATATATATGTCAAATGTTCATTTTAAAGTTATAAAATTGCCTTTCCGAAGTGGGTTTCTTTTATTATTCAATCACTTAAAACATGTATTTCATAACATTCAAAATCATAGGAATTCCTTCAAGACTAATAATTGAACAAGATATATGTATACAAATGGCAATTGTAATGATCTTTTCAGGCCCTTGACATAATAAAGAGGACTTTTCTGTGCCCTAGTGGGGACCTTGCCGTGCCCTTTACCTAATAAAGAGGGCTTTTTCGTGCCCTAATGGGGACCTTTCCATGCCCTTTACGTAATAAATGAGACTTTTCCGTGCCTTTGTGGGACCTTGTTGTGCCCTTTACATAATAAAGGGGACTTTATTTTTCACTTAGCACATACATCATCCTCAAGCTCACATATACATGCATCACATTTCTATATGCATGAACATAATTCTCTGATCTCATAATACTTCAAACCTATATAGATCATTCATTCATTCCTCATAACATAATCTTGGAAGTCCATGGCAAGCATTCATTCACATCAAATGTGAACCAATTGTCATTAGGTCACTAATTCAAGGCATTATCACAATTTCAGCACATTGGTAGATTTTTCACTCAAGTAACAGAATTTATTTTTCATACCAAATAACCAATTGAAAGGCTATAAAAATTATCTAAGACACTTTAATTTGTCGATAAAGTTCCATAAAAATTTCAGAGCATAAAAAGGTCTCTAACTATATTAATAAAATCTCACAATTTCATATGTCTGAAGCTACACTCTCTTAGCCAATAGCCAGAAGTCTCAATTTTTCTACCCTATCAAATGAGCCCAGAACTTTGTACAAAAAATTAAAGTTGGACCTCAATATGTCCTCAACATCTTGTGAAAATTTCAGCTAATAAATCGATCATTTTCTAGGTTAATAAAATTTCACAAATTCACAGCTTCGGATTCAACATTTCAGGCAACATAGTTACCACTTCGGTTCTTGAATTTCTCAAGGCATATTAAGAATCAAAACCAGAGCTCAAGAAAATTCATGGAACTATCCTGGGATGTTACCTTCAACATATAATTTTTATAGCTCATAAAAACAACCACAATTCCCTCAGAAAATTCGTGAACAATCACTGCCAGCAGGAAAACCGAGAATCCAGCAAACCACTTCAGAATCTCTTTTGATAAAAATGATTTTCCACAACCCCAAACACTCCACCAAAATTAACACATCAATATCATCATATTATCAACCAATATATCCAGAAATTTTGGACCAAACACAATCAGAAAAGTCCAGCATAAAATTGGCAAGAAAAGATCAAAGAAAACCCGACTTTGAAAGCTTTTGAGCTTGATACTTCAAAGGATGTTCTAAGTGATCTCCCTTCACTTCAAGACACCAATTTTAGTCCTAATCCTTCCTTAGGCAGTGGGGAAATGAGGTACTAAGGTGAGGATTTGAAATTTCAATCGGTTAGATTTATAGGGTTTGAGGTATAGAACAAGTTTTGTGAAGGAAGCTTATGGTTTTAACAAGTCTAGGTTAGTGTTTTTGGCATTTGAAATGAAGTTTGGAGCTCATGGCCATGGTTTCTCCATGTTTCTGAATGATGGCCGAGAAATGCCTTGGCTTCTTAAGGAAGATTATTGATATTTATCTTGTACAAGGTTAGAATATTATATAATATGAGTAGATAATCATAAATCTAGGAAAGAAAAACAAATGGATGGATAGGATTTAATCTTGCTTTACAAGATTAAATCTTAGCCATTCACTAAGTCAAAATAGATATATATTACCCTTTTGTAGAGACTAAACTATCTTTCGGTGTTAAAAATCGCACACCGAAATCTTACCGAACAGGTAAAACAGTGTACCCGGGTAATCAAACATTGCCCAAAAAATATTTTCAGGTATTAAAATCTTTAATTCTACCTATTTCTAACCATAATCATATAATTTCTCAATTTTGGGCATCTTCGAGGCCCAATTCTAAGATTTCAGCTGCCCCAATGGGCCTGCGGGGCCCACAAAACACTATTCACATTTTTTTTTTTACAAATCCGTTGGATCGTTCTCATCATTGTTCAAACTATCAAATTTTTGAAATTATGACTAATAAAGCTCAAATAAATTTTTAGACAATTCTTAGGGTGTTACAGAAAATCGAGAGACTGCTATACCAAAGAACTCGGAAGTGCAATGGTGTAGTAGTTCATGCTTTTATTATGTTGTATTTAGTGGAATGGATATGTATGTAAATATGTTAGAGGAAAAAGGTGTGTTAAAGCTCATAAAAGAGCTTCCATTATGTACTGAACTTTGTATTAAATAAATATTTTGGTTTCATTGCTATATATTTTAGTAGAATTATGACCTAGTTATTTTGCGAATCAATCAAAATGGCTATAGATATTTAAGAAAGGTCTGCTAATTTATAAGTAACAACTGTCGAGTATTATGTCATGACTTAAGAATGACATTGTACTTAAGAGGATGTTACAAATATTCTATTTTATATATATATATATATATATATATATATATATATATATATATATAATGATTTGTTATGTTTGAGACCTTGTGTTCTATTTATTATATGGATGTTTCCTCTTTGTTATATGCGAGATGAACGACATAGTTTTATTTTACATATGGCTCACATTTTCATCCTTAATTTCAAAAAAAAAAATTTACCCATATTTTTGTTAAGTATTTTCTAAAAATTAGAATTAAGAACTAAAACAAAAGAGTAATAACTAATAATTACTTAAATAAGTCCTAGGCGTGTTAGGTTAAATATTAGGGTGTTACAAAAAGCTTTGCAGAATCTTCAAAGCTATTATCCAGATTGATCACACGTCTTTTTGCATCCCTTTTCTCTATATTTCTCTGAATCTCAAAGTGAGATATGACATACTCAGTTCCAACCATATACTCATACCACTCATTTTGCAGTAGATAATACAGATATGCGAAGATCTTGGTCAACAAAATCCCATAACGAACAACATCAGTTTTCTTCTTTTTAGAGAAGATGGCGCAAAAATGAGCTTAGGCAAATTTACTTTTCACCTTAACATTAGGCAGAAAAGCAACATGCAATCCATTCCTACTAAAATGTCCAAGCTTTTTATCCTTGGAAGTAAAGAAGACCGGATGAGAGTAAGGACCTGTTGTGCTTGAGTAATTAGCATAAAGGGGGTTATCTCACCTGGATGATGTTTAGGAGACCCTGTGAGACAACTGGAGACTTCCTCTGCTGAAACTCCAAGAGATGTAAACCAATCTTCTTCAGATAAGCAACTGATACCTTCATTTGGAGCATTGACGATACAGGGGAGATCATTTATGCTTAGAGTCATGTGAGTATCTTTGATGCAGATGACAAGAAGAGAATCTGACATCTGTTCTAATTAAGAATAGAATGCCATGACCATTCCAATGTAAACTCTATCTATGATATTTAGAAACAGAATCCATTCTTGAAAGGAGACTACTTCCACTAGAATAAGAACCTAACTCATCAACTCCTGTCTCAACCTTTTTCCTCGAGCAACCGGTCGCTAAGAATAGTTATCAACAAAATGTTCTAGTCCACATGATTATTAAACATGAGAAGTGTTACCATGTTAGAGGTGTGGTCGAAGCAGAGCTTTCCTTTACCTATAAGGATTAAGAAGGGGTGATAAGGTTTTATTTTGGCACGCAGAGATGGAGGTAGAGGTTAAAGAGAAGGATGATAGAGGATGAAAAAAATGGGATCTTTGATAGTTGGAGAAGATGAAACGGTTTAAGGAAGCATATATGAAAAGATGAGGGTCGAGGTGAAAATGAAACGTGGAGGCTTTAAAGGGACGTGACATGGCTAAAGGTGAGGAAACGTGGAGAGAGAAACTCTGACATAGTAAAAAAAATCCCGTCTTTATATCCTCCTTTCAAAAAGAGATTCTTTTGACTTATGAACTCACTTTTTGAGGCTTCAGGATTTACTTTTTGACCATCAGAGTAATTTTGGTGACTTCTCTCGAGTTCTTCTTTTAGCTTTGAGTACAATGTCGTTGCTCACAGATCTTTAAAACCTTCTTTCTGAATAAACAACTTTCTTCTGAACACTTCTTCTATTTTCTGATTGATCCATCTTCACAATGTTATCCCGATTTCTTTCTAACTTTACAAACTGATACGCTGTTCTTCATAGGAGTCTGTGGTCTTGCAAACTGACTTCTAAAACATATCCCTGTAGACTTGATCTTGCAAATTGGTCTTCTTATATTTCTGCAAACTGGTATACTTCACAAATAACTGTGCTCTTGTAAATTGATATGCAGAGTTTTCAGGAGAATATATACCATGATGAATTCGGATTGCTTTACTTGTTCTTTAGAAGGGAGTAGTGACAAGAGAGACCACTCAAAGAGTTTTTTTTTTTCAGAAATGCATATACATGTATGAAAGCCAAAAAAAAACCTTTTTAAAGACAGAAACAACTAAGAGATCCTCAGTTATAGATATTGTGAACACATCTTGACACGAAATCTTTAGTACACATGTCTATTTACTAAGCATCTTGTTTTATAAGCAAAAGATACTTTTCACTAACAGACTTAGATAAGATGTACTGATCAAATTCTTTTAAAGATAGATAGCACACAAAAATTTTAGAGGATGGGAAGATAACTTACCTCAAAAGATGATCTTACATTTGGTTCCTTATCCACAGCATCTGGGTTCAAAGAATTTGGCATGGCTTTGGACTTTCTTTTTGATTTTTTCTCCATGTACATATTTCTTTGCTCTGATGGTATCTGATTCATCCAGATGATCCTAGATCTTTTTCTCAGCAAGGATGATGATGTTTTGACCATGAAGTGTAGACTTTGCCTTTCTCTTGAGCTTGAACGGCATATTCAGCATAGTTTCCACCAAACTTTGATAGCTCAAAGCTTTTTCAACAAATAAAGATAACATGGTGGTGATGAAGGCATGGTTAATAGAAATCCAAGAAATAACTTGATTTTTATATCCTTGAGATTACTCTCAAAACTTTGACAGTAGAAGTTTATCTATAAAATAGAACTTTCATGAAGTCACTGTACAAACAAGTCTTCCAGCTTCTATGTCAACTTCAAACCACTCATGTTGTTTATCAGAAAAATTACTTTTTGATCATCTTGAAAGGTCTGAGCATAATTTTTTTGAAGAATTGAGGTTTTGGAGCTCATTCACTGAAGCTTTTGGCCTTCATTTGCTGGCTTTTTGAAGATGCCTTGAGATAGAAGATCTTAGGATATTTCTCATCATAAACAAGATTATCAGCACAGTCTTCCTTAAGCTTTTTCTTTATCATCATCATGATGAGAGATCCTTGATAGGATTGGCTCTGAGGAATTGTGAAAGTATTCAGATCCAAAGTCTGATATCTGGATAGATCAATATCAGAGTTCTTCTTTTGATGTATCAAGTAAGGAGATATATCAAAGATTCCTACAAGAAGGAAAATGACTTTTTGGTAGCTAGACTTTTATGGGTCATTATCAGTTAGTTTCAAATAAAGAGATTTTTGAACCTTTTTAAAGAAAATCTTTTTCAGAATTCATTAGTTATAAAGGCATCTCTTTAATCATTCTAAAGAATAGGATTATAAGATATCTAAAAGGATGAAGTTGCATAGAATTTTTCTTTTGATGCTTCATTTGTATATCTCAATCCAGCTTTTCTAAAGCAAAAGATGTTGACCATTTGTTACAAAAACAAATTATGTTTTTGAATCTCTCTGATAAGACAAGTTAGATCTTAAGATGCCATAGGGTCCTCTTCAAGAGTTTTGAGAAAATATTTATGACATGATTATATAGCTCCTTGGAGGCTTCATATAGCCTAAGAAAAGTAAACTCTCTTAGAGTATTTCTTTCGTTTAGCTTTCCAGCTTTGGATTAGACTTTCTCAAGCGTTCATGGCAACTTTTACAAGATATAAGATAGATTGAGATATGTAGATGAATCGGCTTAGAGTCTTTCTAGCAACTCAAACAAAATGAAAGAGATAGGATGCAGAAACATTTATCTCATATGTCTCTGATAAAGCTCTTAAGATATGAGACACAAAATGGCAGCAAGTTTTAACATGGCAAGACTTTTCTGACAAATATTTTCAAGATCATTGGCATATTCTTCCTTTTTCATAGGAATACGTTGGTAAAGAGTTGAACATATTCATGATGTGAGACATTATTGTTGCAAGCAGCAGTTCTTTCTCAAGATAGTCTTTTGTCCTGACTTGATATACGAGAGATTGATGCCCTTTTGATATAGTCATTTTAGACTTCAAACATATTTCACAGATAGAGAATCCAATCTCAAGTAACAGTATCAGATCTACTTCTCTAAGAAGCTTTTTGGCAAAAATCATTACCTCAACACGGTAAGATATCTGACATGTTATAGATAGGATCAAAGATATCTTGATGCACATTGAGTTCCTTTAACATCATGAGCTAACGTCTCATATAGCCTTTCTTATGTAACACATAGTACATAAATAGCATGTTCAACTATAATTCATGGCTCATATAAATAGAGACTTGACATGGTTATGAGATAGAGTCTTTCTTTCTTTGAGAGATGCTTGTCAGCAGGTCTCCTTTGAATCCTTTTCATCTAAAAATGAATTATGGCATGTCCTTGAGTTTTGTCGGCAAAGAATCTGCCATTCTATCCTTTGGATCTTTGTCCTCTGCAATCATTGGATTTCTCAACCCCTCAGAGGCCTAGCTCTGATACCACCTGTAGGTCGAGATGTGCACAAAAGGGGGGGTTGAATCATGCATCGATCCTTTTTCATTTTCTGAAGCCTCTAAAAAGAATTACTATCAAATACAATACTTGAAGTGCAACAAAGACAAAGTTAATGGCTTCAAAAAGTTACTTTTTGATCCTTGTTATTTAAAGCGCTTAGTATTAAATGATATAGCGTAAAAGATACATGATAGATGTAAAATTGATTGATAAGATAAATAAATAATAAAGGAAAATAAAAGAATTAAGGTAAGAGATAAAGAACACAAAGGATTTTATACTAGTTTGGCCAACATGTCAACATCTAGTACTCAACAATTATTGAGGTTCCATTATAACAACAACTTTCTCAACCTGAGGAAGTAAAGATGGATAGTATTTTCATTAGCCTTCCCAAGCTATCATCCAAGGATTTCAGAAATCACCTGTAACTAAGGATTTAGAGTAGTTCTATACTAGTCTCTCTAAGCTAACATGAGTAGTACTGGCAGGCAACTCTTTCAACACGTTGTTAGTATTCTTTCCCCAGCCTCTCCAGGCTGCAAGTAGTCTTGACTCGGGCCTCTCCAAGCTTAACTGAGTAGTCTTGACTCCAGCCTCTCCAAGCTTAACATGAGTAGTCTATTCCAGGCCTCTCCAAGCCTCAAGTAGTCTGTTCCTGGCATCTCCAAGCCGCATGTAGTCTTTCCTCAACCTCTCCAAGTTGCAAGTAGTCTTTGACTACCCTCTCCAAGCTAAACCGTGATGAGTATGTCCATCTTACTATCTCGTTGTAAGTAGTTTTACCTTAGCCTCTCCATGCTATGTCTCACTATGATCACTAATGGATCAAGGATACAAAGGTTAAGTATTTGGGTTGCCACTCAAACTAACCTACACCCAAGTTTCCTTACAGATGATACATTTTAAAAAGATCTTAGGAGAACTTGAGTGACTTCCTTCTTCTACTTCTTCTACCAGAAGAATACAGATCTAACTAAGCATATAGAAGGAAGATTTTCTTTACACTTCAAGGATAGAAACTGATTACATGATAAAGATAGAATATTCTAGGAAGTAGGAGGAGATTAGAGTTTCCTCTCTTTGAATTTTCAAATCTCTCTCTCAATGATCTTCAAGCTTAGCATCTCTTTATACAAAGATCTTTTCTTTGTGATCGTTGCCATAGATTAGTTCTTCAAGTGACACGTGTTGATCATCAGTTGTGTCTTAAAAGAAACAGCTAGAAGAGAGGTTGATAGAACTGTCACATCGGTTGCAGAAGCCATTGTAAATATGAGTTTTTTTTATCTCCCATCAGAAACTACTTTTCTACTTTCTGAGCATGCTTTCTGAACTCCTCTTTCATGAAGCTAGGGTTATTGATCAAAAAGGCAGAAGGGATGACATGCCAGTTTGAAACTGGAATTGATTTGACAATTTGAAATTCAAATTTCAAATTTTCTTCCTTTTCCTATAGCATTCGTTGCTCCACACAAAGATGAGCTTTTTGATGAACGTAACCAGTTCCTTGAAAAGTATTTCACTTTCTGATCTTCAATCAATTCTTTTTAAAGATGATTTCTTTGCAATTGTGATGATTGAAGATTGACTAGCATGTTGCATATGGACATATTCTGATATCTTTATCTTGAATGTACTTTTTGATGTCCCATGCTACTTTTTGAAGTCTTTTTCCTTAGTTTCTTGATTCTTGACTTGATGCTCTTTAGTCTTTAAGCATTTACACATTCTTTGCACAAGATAATGATCGCTTCATTTAAAGCTTAATCTCTTCACACGAGATGAAACATGCTTGCACATGTCTAGTGATATCATTCTCTATTGAAGTCTATTTCTATGCTTTGTTCACTTTCTATTTGACTCAATCTCTTCCCATGAGATAAAACATGTTTGCACATGCAAAGTGAAACATTATTCTTGCTATAAGATTGTAACATACTAACCGAATTTGACTTGTTATGCTTTGTCAAGAAACTCAAGAAGACATCAATCATTCTTCAAAGTATTTTCTTTGAATTGGTTTTGTTGTCATTCAAAATATGAGTGCAAGGGTTCTGAAGCTAACAATTTTTTCCTATTAGTGCAAAATAGATAACAAATATGCAATATAGATATTTAAATGCATGAAACTAATTAAATATCAATTAACTAAAGACATATCATTCACTTATAACACAATTCCAATGAAGCGATGTTTCGACCCTAAGTTGTGGTTGAGCCAATGGGGTGCCTTTCTGGAGTATCTAAAGCCATACATAACCTTAGATAACTAATAAAAGGAAGAAGAAAGAGTGGGTGCTACTACCCCTTTAAGAGATTGAAGCTACTACCCTTGAACCACTAAAAGAGATAAAGGATGCTGTTGTTCGCATCACAACTAGGAGGGGTCGCACCGACGGTGGTACGGTGGTGGCTGGCGGTGAAAGGCAAGAGGTGGTGGCGATGGCAACTGGGAGAGAGAAAATTGAGAAGGTGAAGAAAGAAAGTGAGGTCGCATCCTGTTTCACGAGATGAGAAGGAAAGAAAAAGAAATTGTATGGGTGTGTAGGTGTGTGTTTGAGATATATTAGAGGATGTTGTGTATTGTATCACGTATTTTATTCTCCATTTAAAAGTCAATGCCCCTATTTATTTTATTCTCCATTAACTTTAAAATATAAATGTAAATAAGGAAGTACCTCCAATTTGGATTCAAATAAAATATCATAAAAATTAAAATCATAACCAATCAAAATCCAAATTTTTGGGTTTTAGTTTAAAATCAGAAATTTCTAAGATTTTATAAACTTATAGACTAGAGATGAAAGACTTAGAAGTTTCCTAAAATTCATTAAAAATCATCCTTTAACTTATTTTCATCTTGGGAACAATTACTAGGACTTTTGAGTCCAAGAATATGGTTCTACCATATAGCCCTCCAAGGATGTGTAGAGTCAAGACGTAGTAAAATTTAGGACCCAAAATGACAAATAAGGGTAACTGGCACCCTTCTTGTTTTAGAGTAATTGTTTTTTCTAGAATTTTTTTTAGAAAGAAAACTAGGGTATTACAATTAGTGTGATTAAAAATTAATTGTTCATTTTAAATTGATGGGGATATTTTGGAAATTATACTTAATTATGAGTTTAATGTGATCAAAAATTAAATCTTTAATTTAAATTTGTAGGGGTATTTTGGAAAGAATACACAATATTCCCAAGAATATTTATGTTAACCAAACACAAGAATAGTTCATTCCTGGATATATTATATAAAATTCTTGGAAATTTAACTTGCAAACCAAACATAGGAATAGTTCATTCGTGGGAATAGTATTCCTTGGAATGTTATTCCCAGGAATGTAAAATCACTCCCGAACCACACGTCCCATTAGAGTATGTTGGCCTTGGAAGACTTGGATGTGCAACGTGGTGTATGCTAGCCAAATATCGACTTTGAGGCATTTGCTATGGGATCATATCATTGAGTTTCATGCTTAAGTAATGGATCCTTGGTTGCTGCTTGGGGACTTTAATGTTATTCTTTTGAGAAATGTTATTTATACTCATCATTTGTGAGATACTGTGCTGACACACTCCTATTTACCATTGGATGGGGTGTAGAACCCACTTAGTTTGGGACCCACATCATATCTAATGGTAAATAAAAGTGTGTCGGCACGGTGTCCCATAGAGTGTGAGTACAAATAGCACTAGTCTATTCTTTTCGCATCAGAAGTGAAAGGGTGGTCATTCAATAGTGCTAGAGCAGATAAGTTTGCTCTAGTTTTGGAATGTTATAGGCTGGTAGATCTTGGGTGTGTGGGAAACCTCTTTACTTGGGCTAAAAGGGTGAGGCCTGATAAACTAGTATTAAAGATACTTGATAAGGTTCTTGCATATTGTAGATGGAGAACTCTTTTTCCTAAAGCATTTGTCGTGACCATCAGCAGGGTTTATTCTTATCACTCTCTCTTGCTGCTTCGGTGCCTGGGGGCTAGACAAGTCAGGGGTGTTCAGCCTTTTAGGTACCAAGGGGTTTGAGCCACTCATCTAAGCTATAATACGATGGTCTTAGAGGGTTGGCCTGAGGGGGAAGCCTAGACTGACTAATTATTTTAAAGAGGTGAGAGATGACTCCATTTGTTCTAATCGTGATATTTTTGGTAGTATCTTCCATCAAAAAAATATTTTGGAAAAAAGGATTTCTGATGGGGAGCGGTTGTTAGAGTCTTGGGACTCCTTAAAGCTTCTGGACCTTCTTAGAAACCACCAGGATGATTATGCTACTACCCGTCATCAAGAAGAAGTTATTTTATTCTATAAGTCTCGAGAGAAATGGGTTCGATTTGCAGACAAGAATACTTGCTTATTTCATTCTCAAACAATCATTTATCAGAAAAAAAATAAGATGCAAGGGTCGTTCCTCGATGATGGTTGAATGGAGGTTGTCGCCTACGTCCTCAAATTAGAAATTTATTTTAATACCAAATTGCACTAAAAATATAGTAAAAGGCACAACCTAGGTCGTCTCTCAAGAAGGCTTCAATACTTAGTTGTGAAAATTAGGGGTTTGGAAGAATGAGAATTAAAACAATTAAAACTAAAAGTTAATAGCAACAGCAAGGCAAGTTATTCCTATATAGGATTAAAAATTAATTATCATTGACTAAATATTAAACCCATTGGTGGCTATTAGTAATAAATTACTGGCAATTCTGTAACATCCTAATTTTTAACCCAATACTCTAGAACATATTTAGGTTAATCATTAGTCTATTACTCTTTTAGTCTCATTCCTTACGTCATTTCATTAAAATACTTAGCGAAAAATACGAATAAATTTTTCTTTTTGAAACTTGAAAGCAAAACGCGAGCCGCGCACTAACCTAATGTTCGTCATAACCATAACGTGCAAGAAAAAGTAACCACACCATTGATAATCATGAAACATAGTATTATACATAACAATCATAATATCATCACATCTTCATAGATACATAGACTACTAACATCATTGTACCATCATTTACATCAAAACACCCCCATATATGTGAAGTCATCCTTATCCACCTATGAGGTTGGATAAGTGTCAACCCAAAAAGCTAAGCTATCTATGCTCCCACAGCAACCCTCCACCCCGTCTTCTAGTGTGATCCTTAAGCACGAGCCTTAGCAGAAGTCACGAACCTCGTTGTAATCCTCGTCTAGAGACGACACGGAAGAAGAGGAAGGGATGAGAAACTTATTCAAGATTCTCAATAGGAATTCCCGACTCTAACACAAGTGTCATCGTCGTTGTCCCCAGCCACCTCGGTTTTAATTATGAAAAAGGTGTACATGCATAAGGATTGGTTTTAGGCTTTTCAAATCTACTTATCCGAAGTGGGTGTCTTTTAGTATGTGTCTTAATGTCATGAATGCAATAGATATTTGATGAATGCATGACAATACCATATGCACATTAACACGAAAGTCGTAATACTTGGGCACATCATAAGGAAACAAGAATCATATATGTGGCATAAAGAGGCATAGTAATTTTCATGTGATATCTTTCTTATAAATATAACTTTTAAGTTCTTTTTCTTAAAGACCACCCTCTTAACATATCCACCAAAAGTCCAACCGATTCACTGGCCCGGCGATAATCTGGTCACCAAACTACATCTCACCTATCGCCTAGGAATGAGCTCAATCCTAACTAGTCGTCACTAGATTTAATATGGGCTAATAGAGGGGGTATACATAACTTTCTTGGATCACCTATCTTAGGATCATTTCCCTTTTTGAAACGCTCTACTGGTATCTAGTACACAGCGAATTGTCCGCTTTGGCAAGCTCAATGTCAATACCCTAACGGATTTGTTTCCTCCCTACCGTAGCGGGAGAAATGCGTCTCAGTACTATGTCACATCTGTTCTGGGGGTGCTCGGCCGAACCGGTGTCACCCAAGAGTTTCCGCAGGCTTTTTCTCAAGTACTTAAGTTTGATGGGAAATTCGGCAGCGTGACGGCATACACCGGACTTCCATCAAACTTGCTTTATGCCACCAAACATATAGAGTATGTATAGCCATTCAATACCAACATAAGGCATCATAATCATTGTATGCATCATAAGCATCATAACATCATAATTTTGCATAACGCATCATGGCGTGAGCATCAACACATCAACACTATATACTCTTATAAGAGATCACATGCTCAAGTTGTTCTCATAATAAAACATACACTTGCATGAAACATTAAAGCTCATTATGCTCTTAAGCCTATGGTGTCTTATGCTTTGACCCTTACGGGTTTAAATCTTGAAAACTAATTACGCTATCATCCGCCGGTCATATGTTATGCACCTAAGGGCTCATAATTAATCGTCTTTCCTAGTCCCCATGTTCATACTCAAATCTGAAAGGCATAGGGCAGAATTTCTAACTTGTGGTTACGGGGTTCTAGAACTTACGTTTTAGACCCTTTCTCGGTTCTGTCTTCGCCTAAGGTGCTATAAATTAAATCTAAATCAATTATGAGACATTCCTATGCTTGAGAACTAATTATAAATCACATTTATCATGTTGTAATGTTGCTGGACAGAATCCAGAAAACTAAATGTTCTAAGAGTTCTACATTTGCATTTTTACGGTTTTCTAGTTACTAGTTTCCCTATAGGTGCTAAAGTTCAATTCTAATCCAAATGTTACCAAGTTTTTTATGTCTAAACAATCCTAATCTGATTAAGTTCCCATTAAAACAGTTTGGATAAGCTCCAAAAACAAGTGGGTCTAAACTATGTTAAATTCTAGCTTTACGGTATTTCTAATTACCTAGTTTCTTACCTATCATGTATAGAATCATTTCTACATTATCATGTGATATTTTCACACATTTTAACACAACAAAACATCATCATACAGCCACAAGCTCATCATGACAGTACCGAAAACATCTAACTTCAATAAGAGAACTAAATTGACATCTCTAGATACATAAGTTAACTAGTTTCTCTTGGAATCAAATTAGAATTTCTACAACTCTTTGCAAATCATTTTAATTCATCAAGAGGCTAAGAGAAGCCTTAGGTCAGTGACCAAAATGTATTTCATCTTCAAAAAGGGAATAAAGTCATATCTCATGATAACATAACCTTGTAAAGATTTGTGAAGCTTTAAGAAAAACTTAGAACATAGACTATTAGTCCTTGTAGCTAGATGAAAACTCATTGCAAGTCCATCATCACTACTTGGCCGAAAACATGCATTCAAAGAATGCATTCACATTAAACTTTAACTTGAAATGAAGTGGGCAAGTCATTGAGCTCTAGGTTCTTAAGTTTTGACATAAAATAAATGTGCTCATGCTTTTCATTTTTAATCTTGCTTACAAAATAAAGTGATGACTTAAAGTAAATATGCAAGGCATAAACTTAAACGTGCAAGCTTGAAAGTAAATATGCAAGTTTCAATTCTTTATTTTAGTGCTCTTGGCCCAACAACAATCGACTTTAAGGCCGAAATAGAAAGGCATTCGAGAAATTAATTAGGTGATAAGGCCCAACAACAATCGACTTTAAGGCAGAAATAGAAAGGCATTCGAGAAATTAATTAGGTGATAATGTAAGTTCAATTCTTTATTTTAGTGCTCTCGGCCCAACAACAATCGACTTTAAGGCCGAAATAGAAAGGCTTTGAGAATTAAATTAAGTGATGATGCAAGTTCCATTTTAATCTTTATGTTCTTAGGTGATAGCTTGAAAGTAAAGGTGCATAGCAAGAATGTAAACATAAATGCAAACATAAAATAAATTATGCAAGTTCATTTTATCTTTCTAGAGCTCTTAACAAGACTTTAAAGGAACTCAATCCTCAACCCAAACTCATCCAACCAAGGTTAAGTAAAGCTTAGAGTTCCTAGAACTCAAGACAACATTTTTAGAAAATCAAAACATTGAACATGTAGAAGAAAAGGAAATGGCCGAAACATTCTAGGCAAGAAAAGGAATATTTGAAAACTCTAAAGTCCATGATCTTGGTGATATATTAACACCAACACCATGAGTCCTCATCATTGAGTTCATAGAACCATTTTAAAACACCATCAAAGCTAAAGTTCTCAAGAGTTCAAGAAAGGAAGAACTAGAAACATTTTTTCCTCAAGAACAAAGATCAAGCTCTAGAATTTGTTTCAAGTGATGAACATCATCATGAAACTCTCATCATCAAGCTCTCATTTCTTTGAACTTCAAGGCCCATGGCCGAAAATGAGAAAGAAAAAGGAGAAGAAGAGAAGTTCTAAAAAGAATCAATAGAAACTATGAACATGAAGCTAGAACAAGAACTTTAAAGAAAGAAGTACTTGAAAGAAAATCCCTACCAAGTGATTTGAGGATTAGGATGAGAGAAGAGGATGAAGAACTTGAAGACTTGAACTTGAGAGAAAAAGGAAACTTTGAAGTGCTCTTTGAAAACTTACACTTAGCAAATGAACCCAAAATGATGCAAGTTCACCCAAGCAAGCTATTTATAGAGAAATGAAACAAATACAAGGTGCAAATGAAGAAGGAAATTTCGGCCATCAGCCTCATGGGCAGCCCATGAGTTCCATGAGGTGAGATAATGTGGTCTTGAGGCATGGTGAGGTATGGTTCAAAGTATGGTGAGGTATGGTTCAAGGTATGGCTTCAAGCATGGTTCTTTGAGTGAGAAACAATTCAGCATGTGTTGTAAATGGGAGAGAGAGGGCTGAAATTGCATCAGCCATGGGGAGGGTTTTCTTGCATTTTAATTGTAGTTTAGAGTTGTGTTTAGGTGTATCTTTGATTAGGATTAAGATTAGGAATTTGTAAGAAAGTGTTTAGGTGAGAAAATGGGTAATCAAGGTTGTCAAGACATAATTAAGGAGTGTTCTTGCATCAATAGTGAGTTATAAACTCATTTTAGTGTATAAACAATTCTAGACACAATTCCTTGATTTAAGGAATTGGAGAGAGAAAATACTATTCAAGATTCCAAGAGTGAAATCTTGAGTTTTAGAAAGGAGATTTAAATCTAATCTAAGCAATCTTAGGTTCTAATTAATTTTAATAATTTATTTTGACTCTAGATCAATTATGGAAATTAATTAATCTTCGTTCAGAGCCTAATATTGCTTAGGTTTGCTTAATCACATCGTTAAGCTCAAAAACACTATTCTAGAGGCAAAATCGTAATTTTGCTCTAAAACTGCCCGGGATTGCCGGGACTCAAACAGATGTTTTGAAACATGTAAAAACATGGTTTTAAACCTCTGGGGAAAGTTTCGAGCTCAAACGGCACCTTTACACGCGTAAAACGCTATAGGGGTATTTTGGTCATTTTGATCCGAAACTGCAGAAAATGAGACTTTCACCTCCGGAACCACTCAAGGGTCATTCAATCCCCTTCAAACATTGAGTTGGCCCTTCGAGGACTACCGGGTCGGCCATCCTCGAATTTCGGGCCGAAAATGACCTCAGGGGCATTTCGGTCATTTTCCACTCAGACAGAAAAATTGGGGCGTTACAAATTCTACTAGTGATCGATCAACATCTAGAATTTGACCAATGCAAATAACTCATAAATGAGATCTCAATTTATTTAGAAATCACATTAATTTAATAAACCAATTGCTATAGCCTAACCGCTTATCAGAAAGTTAATTCTAATGTTCACCCTTAAACATAAATCAATAGATCTACCAATTTATGCCCAAAGGTTTTCCCCAGGTGACGATTGCCAATTTAGTTATTCCAATAAAGATTATAGAAATCACCACAATAATTAATGGAATAGAAACTACAAAAAATTAAGAAGACTAATGCATTCAATATAAACAAAGGGTTTCAAATGTTATCCTAATCCATTTAGAAATTCCTGTAGTACTAAAGAAATCTACTCCTCCATCTTTGAAGGATAACAACAATGAAGATAAAAGAACCGAAAAATAATAGCAATAATCCTTGCCACAATCTCCAAGGTGTAACACCCTTCCTACTATAGTGCTATGCTCGAGTCATAACTTTACAGTAAGTAGTTGTTACCCATAACTTATATATTTGCAATTTCTTAACTATATGAAATATATACGTATAAGTTGTAATAAATATGAGTCTTGCACTAAAAACTATACTAACTTGTCTCAAAATCAATTTTACTCACAATGTGATAGTCAACTTATTGGAATAGCGGAAATGTAATGTGCATCCTAAGAAGTCGGCCACACGATAACTTACATCTTATATCACATCCATAGTAAGTTAAGTCACACAGTTATACTACATACATTCATACCTAATTACATATATATTATAAACAACCCTACCCTGGTCCTCGCAGTGACCACCTAATTTGCGTTAGGGTCTATCAAAATACAACTGACTACATATAGATAACCTAACTCCCACGGTCAGTGGCTCATCAAAAAGTCAGATGTAAGAGCCTATGATAGTTAAATGATATGATCGAATCTAAGCAAATGTAAGACTCATAACAGTAGTAGCGGACAGACGAGCAAATAGTACATAAACACGAATACGAGACTCAAGAACTGTGCATGTGGATCAGAACTCTGGTCATAATACCACTGCAATTCAGGCATCTCAAGACGGAGCACGATCGAGGCCATCTATATAAAATACATCACATAGCAAGAATGAGAATCAATGATTCCCAGTAGGAAAAATATAACAGTCTACCACTCAATGATGTTCAGCTTAATACAAGAAAAGCAAAGTACTTTAGTTATTTATATGATGGTTTCATTAGTTAGAATCATTATTTCTTATGACTTAATTTTTTTATTTAGAAAATTTTAAACTTAATGGTAGAACTCATAGGACTCTTCTAATATACTTCTCTTTGGATCGTACTGTCAACGATGTAACACCGTCACGTTACAACCTGATATAGTTCACTAGATGGAGTACATCTACTACATCTTATCTAGAATAGCCTCGCTATTCTCAGTACATCCCTTTCCTCATAACGATTTAATGCCGTCGTGATTACAACTTGATATAGTTCTAAAGGCGTAGCATGTCTACTACTACCCATGAATCCATGAGCTTACTACTAAGCAAATTATATTGCACAAAATTTATGTTCTTAAGTTTCCTTTCTTTGCGTGTATCTTTATCATTTGTATAAAAATTCTCATAGTTATTGAGTAAGATTTGTTCTTTAAGGATTCTATTTTTCATACATTACTTTGAGATTTTTCCTTGAAATCTACTTAAACTCTTAGGAAATATTCTATTAAAATCTCTTGAATATGTATAATGTCTCTCTTTAAGTTTTATGAGATATTTCCCATGACATTTGGTATACGGTTTTGATATTTTACTACAAAGTCTACTAGGTTTTTAATAGATTTTATATCATCAGAATTTTTATTACATCTCTTGGTTAGCCATAATTCTTATCACTCTTTCTAACAATTGAACCAAGTTCCCTGTAATGAACTCCAAGTTATTTCTACTACGATTCAACATTCCTTGTACAATAATTTCTCCTAAATTTTTGAAGATACAAGCCAAGTCTGGCTACCACTTTTTCTAGCTTTGATTTTTTTGTATAGCAAGATCATACAAACTAAGAATTAATGCTGTAAAATTTCAGCACAATAAAATTCCATCACATAACTATTTAGAGCACCTATTATATCATACAAACCAAGAACCAAAGGCTGTAAATATTTCAATTAATAAAATTCCAACACCTATTATATCACATAACACAAGAATTGATGCTGTAAGAATTCAACACATAACATTCCAGCACACCAAAAATTCCAACACACAAGATTTCATCATAGTCCAAGCACTTATAAATTCTGTAATAAAATTTGAGATCCCAACATACATAATCTCATCATAACTCCATCTATCATAAATTCTAAAATTTGGCTTCAGATTTTTCAGCAACATAACCACAAAAATTCAAGCACTTATCTTGGCAAAATAGTTAAACACCATGAAGTAAAAGACTAGAATAATTTTCCTACCTTACTCCAAGCCTTTTCTCTAATTCTTTTTATTTATCAAGCCTCAAACCCCTTTCTTTTCAGCCCCTATTTGTGCTACCATGTGAACCAAGTAAGAAAAAAAATAAAGTTTTCAATTGATCTTGATGTAGAGAAGATGTTCTTGAAGTAGTTTAGATGCTTACCTAAGAGTATCCTTTGTAGATATGGTGGTTTGATGGAGTTTTGCAAAGAGGGAAATTTAGAAAATGTAGAAGAGAAGCACAAGGAAAGCAACGAAGAAGAAGGAGAGGAAAACGTGAATCTGTCCATGAATGAAAGGAAATTTCTTGCCTTTTTCCTTTTTATAATCTTGTTAACTTGGAGAGAAAGTAAAGGAATTTCTATTTCCAGATCAATTTGCCTTCTATCAATATTAGAAATATCTATATTTATTTTATTATTACAAGTAAAAATTTATTTAAGATATGATAATATCCATTAATTAGGACAATCTTGATGTTTCGATATACCGGTTATCACAATTTCGGTATATCGTTTCTTATTATTTCAGTACCCGGTTGATATAAAAAAACTTTAATGGGTAAAATATTATTGATTAAAATATTATTATTCTAAATTTTTATTAATATTTAATTAATTTTCTTTTTTTTTTACAAAATCCTTATGTTGTCCTGATTCTGACTATGTTGATCGAAATTTTTAAAATCCCTATTGATTATTCACAATTAATTATTCTATCAGATAAAATACAGATAGACGAGTTGTTACACAAGGCATAGCACCTTCACCAATGGAATCTCTAAGAGAGAGATATAGAGAGAGAATCATAGCAACTAAGGTGGCAACCTAAAAGTGACTCAAAAACTAACGTAAAAATGTATAACAATCTCTTAAATACTGCTCTCTAATAATGGGCCAAAGTGGGCCCAAAAATAGATAAGTGAGCTACAGTCCTATCATCTCACGAGCTGCAGTGCTGGACAGAATTGATGTCTTCACGTATTTGGTCATTTTGGCCCCTTAAACATCCGAATCTGCCTTAGGACTGAAATAGATATTATAGCTCTTTGAATAAGATTTTCAACGCTACCAAAATCACTCAATTGGACATCTGTAGCTCTAAATATTGCAAAAATACTAACTGGAGATTAAGTTGGACAGCATCAGAACATCAGCAACATTTACTCTTGCAACTCAATTTTCACCAAGATGCTCTTAGAACTGGATTTTGACTAAACATAAAAGTTTTAGAGGACTTCTTTAGTTTTTCAAAATATTTTTATCTGTCTCAATCCAAACCCTGTAGAGAGAGACAACTTTTCCATTATAATAATTTTTGTAATTGTGCTCAAATAAACTCAAGAATTCTTCTATTTTGCTCCTAAATTTTCAACTTTGTTCTTGACATTTTGCACTTGATCCAAAGTTTCTATATGCAAAAATCATACTAAAAGAGATAGGTTAAATGCAACAAGCTCTAATCCAATAATTATCTCAAAATCAATGTAAAAGCCATCAATTCTATCAAAATCACATAATGAAAAATAAATCAAAATCCTAAATAATCCTTCCAATAATAACTCAATAAAACTCATGCAAAATGTTAAGGTTCGGTAGTAAGATAAATGGCATAAATATCCCTTATCCACCGAAGATTCTGTGTTGCAAGAGAAAGCTCAAAAGTTTTTCAAGAGGCTGTTTGCTCCATCAGTCACTTTGTCTACTATGGCAACAACACTTTTAGATTTGAGTATGTTCCTACTTTGACTAATGAGGGTTGTACTACGCTGACAGCTCCAGAGAGGAAGGAGGAGGCTCGCTTGGCCGTTATGAGCATGAAGTCTTTTAAAGCTCTGGGTCGGAATGGGTTCCAACCTTTCTTCTTTAAAAGTTTTTGGGAGCTGGCTAGGGATGATCTTTGGCATCTTGTGGATAGTGCTTTTAGGGATGGTTGTGCTAATAGTGCAATTTCAGAAACCTTCGTATTGCTTATCCTGAAAGGTGACAAGCCGGTGCATCTCAAAATTTTTCGACCGATTTGGTTTTGAATGCTGTCTACAAAGTGATCACCAAGGTTTTAGTTAATAGACCGATACCCTATTTGGCTGAGTTGATTGGTCCCCTCCAAGGAAGTTTTATTCCAAGAAGGCACTCCATGGAAAATATTGTAGTTGTTTAGGAGGTCATGCATTTTATTAACAAGACAAAGGATAAAAAAGGTGTGCTAGCTTTCAAGGTGGACCTAGAAAAAGCGCATGACTGGGGGTTTCTCTAGGAAACTTTGATTGACTTTGGTTTCCTATAAGGATTGTTGATTTTATTATGTGCTATGTTAGTCCACATCTCTTTCTATTTTTTTGGAATGGGGTTTAGCTTGAGAATCTTAGTCCCACGATAGGTCTTCGGTAGGGTTACCCAATGTCCCCTAATCTTTTTGTGCTCATTACGGAGAAGTTGGCCCTGGCTATTCTGGGAAAAGTGCATCATAGGGAGCAATTGCCTATTCATGTGTCCAGGGGAGGCCAGGTCTCTCTCATCTGCTTTTTGCAGATGACATTCTTCTGTTTTGCAAAGCCAAGAGTTTGGAAGTGCAAGTGTTAATGTCTACTCTTACAGCCTTTTGCAATGCTTCGGGTCTTAAGGCGAATATTGACAACTCTAGAGCTATGGCATCGAAAAAAGTGTATACGCCAAGAAGGGAGAATTTTACAGCGATTATATCCATTAGGTTCTCCTCTTATCTAGGGAAGTATCTGGGCTTTCCGCTGCATCCGGCTATCCGAGGGCCATCCAACTAATATCTCCCTGCTTAGGTAGTTGTCATGGAAGATCTTGACTGAGCCAGATTCTCTTTGGGTCTCATTGTTGACTAAAAAATACGTCAAGGAGAACACTTAGCTTAGTTGCCCAGCGGTTGTTCCTGTCTTTGGAGAAGCCTTGTACGGGCTCGTGATTGTATCAAGTATGGGTTGTCCTTTGGCTTGGGTAGAGGTGATTCTTCACTTTGGTACGTTAACTGGTTCGCTGTGGGCAAGCTTTGTAACATGGTTCCGTTTGTCCGCATCTCAGATACTAATCTCTTGGTGCGAGGTGTTTAGGTAAATAGAGAATGACAGTTATCCTCTTTGTGTTCCCCTGTGTCTGTGGATATCCGCGGCTTGATTGTGTCCAAACCTGGGCCTTCTGCTTTGGGAGATGACAGTTGGCTTTGGAAATTCCATCCTAGTCGCAATTATACTGCTCTTGATGCATATTCGTGGTTACTGAAGCGGCAAGGTGTGGGGACCTGTTGGGAATAAAACACACAATTCCTTACTTGCAAGAACAAGAGGAGCAACTATACTAGTAAAATTAATGCAATAATCAACATACACAATAAACCAGAGCAATAATAAGAACAATACACCAAGATTTTTAACGTGAAAAAATTCCCTCAATGTGAGACACAAAAACCACGGGTCATCCAGACCAAAGAATTAGCTCCACTATGATCAAAACAGGTACAAGAAAGTCTCAAATATGTGCACAAATTGTGCTAATAACAAGATAAACTAGCTAAACACCAATACTCAAAATTGAGAACAAAGAATATGTGAAATATCCCAAAACTGAAGCTTCTGTCTGAGACCTCCTTTCAATAATCCAACCGTTCAGAATAAAGAACCATATATCCAGAAACTTCAGTCCAAGTTTCAGTCCGATCCAACGGTGAACGACATCAAAAACACTGATTTACAGTGACAGCTTGAACTAAGGAAGTGAATCTCCAAACAAAAATGGAACTGCGGTGCAAGATCAGTATATCACACTCTAGAACTATTACCAACGATCTAACCGTTCAGAATGAAGAACTAGATACTGTAAACTTGTTGTGAAAGTTTCAACCCGATCCAACGGTAAACAAATTCATAACTGCCAATTTACAGAGACAGATTAAACTAGAAAACTGATTCTCCAAACCAAAACAGAACCTCTATGCGAGCTCAATATCTCACACTCTAGAGCTTTTCTTAATGATCCGGCCATTCAGAATGAAGAGCGGCCTGTCAGGAACCTGCTGTCCAAATTTCAGCCCGATCCAACAGTGCACGGCTTCGCAAACAATGATCTACGATGACTATTTGGAGTAGGAATATGAAACCATGGGTGAGTTTCTCTCTTCTCTCTCTCTCTCTTTGTGGCTACTCTCTTGTCACAAATGATCACACCCCTCACAACCCTAGTAGACCCCTCTGTTGTGTAAGTGATGGATAAGTGGGATAGCTCGGTTTTGGGCTTTTCTCCACATAGGAAGGGAGCCCAACCTAATAGGACCAAGATAAGCAGTGGAGGTGGATATTGAAGCTGAACTATTTTGAGAAGATCAAGTTCTTCATCAGGCAATGCCTTTGTGAGGCAATCCCTACAAATGCTTTTGTTTTTTCAACATGTGAGAGGTCTGGCACCCTCTCCTCCCTGCATCAGGTGCATGTTGGATATTGAAATTGTAACACCCCGATTTTTCTATCTGAGGGAAATGACCAAAATGCCCCTGAGGTCATTTCCTGACCCGAATTCGAGGGTAACCAACTCGGTCGTCCTCGAAGGGTCAACTCAATGTTTGAAGGGGATTGAATGGCCTTTGAATGCTTCCGGAAGCGAAAATCTCGTTTCCGCAGTTTCGGGTCGAAATGACCAAAATACCCCTATAGCGTTTTTATGCGGGTAAAAGTGCCGTTTGAGCCCGAAACTTTCCCCCGAGGTTTAAAAACACGTTTTCATGTGTCTAGAGGTCTCTGTTCAAGTCTCGGTGGTCCCAGGCAGTTTTGTACAAAATTACGATTTTGCCCCTAGAATAGTGTTTTAACGCCTAATGACGTAATTAAACTAACCTAAGCAATATTAGGCTCTAATCGAAGGTTAATTAATTTTCCTAATTAATCTAGAGTCAAAATAATTTATTAAAGTTAATTAGAACCTAAAATTGCTTAGATTAAACTTAAATCCCTTTTTAGAATTCAAGATTCCTAGTCTTGGAATCTTGAATAGTGTTTTCTCTCACCAATTCCCTAAATCAAGGAATGGTGTTGGCATTGGATTCTTTGTTAATGGAGTTTGACTCCATTAATCTAGCAAGACCACCCCCCCTAAATCTAGTCTTACAAGTCCCTAATTAACCATTACCTCACCTAAACACTTTCTTACAACTTCCTAACCTTAAGCATAATCAAAGATACACCTAAACACAACTCCAAACCACAATTAAAATGCAAGAAATCCTCCCCCATTGGCTGATGCATTTCGGCCACCTCCTCCTCCATTTACATCACATGTTGATTTATTTCTCACTCAAAGAACCATGCTTGAGCCATGCCTTGAACCATACCTCACCATGCTTGAACCCATAACTCACCATGCCTTCAACCATGCCTTTGTAAGAGATATTTTTCTCCCAAATTCTGATGCATGTGGCCGAAAATCCCTCCCCCATTCACACCCTCCATTTGCTTCATTTCTCTATAAATAGATGGCCTTGGGAAGCTTGCACCACTTTTAGATCATTTGCTAAGTTTAGAAGCACTCAAGCTTTTCTTTTTCTCTCAAAGTTCTAGTGTTCTTCAAGTTCTTCACCTTCTTCATCTTCTTCTTCCATCTTCAAGATCATCACACCAAGTAGGGATTTCCTTTCATGTATTCTTTTCTTTAAAGTTCTTATTCTAGCTTTATGTTCATAGTTTCTCTTGGTTCTTTTTAGAACTTCTTTTCTTCTCCTTTTTCTTTCTCATTTTCGGCCATGGGCCTTGAAGTTCAAAGAAATGAGAGCTTGATGATGAGAGTTTCATGATGATGTTCATCACTTGAAACAAACTCTAGAGCTTGATCTTTGTTCTTGAGCAAAAATGTTTCTAGTTCTTCCTTTCTTGAACTCTTGAGAACTTTAGCTTTGATGGTGTTTTAAAATGGTTCTATGAACTCAATGATGAGGATTCATGGTGTTGGTGTTAATATATCACCAAGATCATGGACTCTAGAGATTTCAAATATTCCTTTTCTTGCCTAGAATGTTTCGGTCATTTCCTTTTCTTCTACATGTTCAATGTTTTGATTTTCTAAAAATGTTGTCTTGAGTTCTAGGAACTCTAAGCTTTACTTAACCTTGGTTGGATGAGTTTGGGTTGAGGATTGAGTTCCTTTAAAGTCTTGTTAAGAGCTCTAGAAAGATAAAATGAACTTGCATAATTTATTTTATGCTTGCATTTATATTTACATTCTTGCTATGCACCTTTACTTTCAAGCTAGCACCTAAGAACATAAAGATTAAAATGGAACTTGCATCATCACTTAATTTAATTCTCAAAGCCTTTCTATTTCGGCCTTAAAGTCGATTGTTGCTGGGCCTAGAGCACTAAAATAAAGAATTGAACTTGCATTATTACCTAATTAATTTCTCGAATGCCTATCTATTTCGGCCCAAAAGTCGATTGTTGTTGGGCCAAGAGCACTAAAATAAAGAATTGAACCGTGCATCTTTACTTTCAAGCTTGCACGTTTAAGTTTATGCCTCGCATATTTACTTTCAAGCTGGCACGTTTAAGTTTATGCCTTGCATATTTAATTTAAGTCATCACTTTATTTTGTAGGCAAGATTAAAAATGAAAAGCATGAGCATGTTTATTTTATGTCATAGCTTAAGAACCTAGGGCTCAAAGACTTGCCCATTTCATTTCAAGTTAAAGTTTAATTTGAATGCATTCCTTGAATGCATGTTTTCAGCCAAGTAGTGATGATGGACTTGCAATGAGTTTTCATCTAGCTACAAGGACTAATAGTCTATGTTCGAAGTTTTTCTTAAAGCTTTACAAATCTTTACAAGGTTATGTTATCATGAGATATGACTTTATTCCCTTTTAGAAGATTAAATATATTTTGGTCACTGACCTAAGGCTTCTCTTAGCCTCTTGATGAATTAAAATGATTTGCAAAGAGTTTTAGAAATTCTAAGTTGATTCCAAGAGAAACTAATTAACTTATGTACCTCGAAATGTCAATTTAATTCTCTTACTGAAGCTACATGATTTCGGTTCTGTCATGATGAGTGTGATGTTGTATGGTGATGTTTTGATGTGTGAAAATATCATATGATAATGTAGAAATGATTCTATGCATAATAGGTAAAAAACTAGCTAACTAGAAATACCGTAAAGCTAGAATTTAACATAGTTTTGACCCATTTGTTTTTGGAACTTATCCAAACTGTTTTAATGGGAGCACAATCAGATTAGGATTGTTTAAACGTGAAAAACTTGGTGACATTTGGATTAGAATTGAATTTTAGCACCCATAGAGAAACTAGTAACTAGAAAACCGTAAAAATGCAATTGTAGAACTCTTAGAACATTTAGTTTTCTGGATTCTGTCCAGCAATGTTACAACATGATAAATGTGATTTATAATTAGCCCTTAAGCATAGGAATGTCTCATAATTGATTTAGAATTAATTTATAGTGCCTTAGGCAAAGACGGAACCAAGAAAGGGTCTAAAACGTAAGTTCTAGAACCTCGTAACCACAAGTTAGAAATTCTGCCCTATGCTTTTCAGATTTGAGTATGAACATGAGGATTAGGAATGATGATTAATTATGAGCCCTTAGGTGCATAAAATATGAACGACAGATGTTAGAGAACTATATCTCAAGATTAAGACCCGTAAGGTCAAAGCATAAGCTACCGTAAGGGTAAGCGTTTGAATGTTCTATGATTATGCATGTGGTATGTAAATGATGATGATGTTATTCATATGAGGAATTCATGAGGATATATGTTTATGTGGCATAAAGTAAATTTGGAAGGAATTCGGCGTAATGCCATCGTGTCACTTAATTCCCGACTTAATTTGGGGACTTAAAGAGATTTTGAAAATTAAGGTACTAAGATGGGTTCTAGGATGACACCGGTTCGGCCGAGCACCTCCATAGAACTCATATGACATCGGTACCAATTTATACTCTTAGGTGACACCGGTTCGGCCAAGCACCCCTAAGAGGATTGCCCTCTAACCCGTACTCAGATAGTCGGGATTTATGATTTATGATATGCTTATGGTTAAGTGGTAAGTAAGAACTAGTGACGACTAGTTAAGGTATGAGCTCATAACCTAGAGATGTGACTCGTTCTGGGTGACGCCGGTTCGGCCGAGCACCCCCAGAGCGCTTGTCTTTTAGGGCGGCCCATGAGGAAGAGAAGTTTGATGATTATGATTATGTCACTAAGTTTGTCCCATATGAATGTTTCTATTGCCACTTTATGCCACTAAGTATGATGATGCTTGATGATATGATTTATGTATGTGCATTAGGTAGCGCCATGTATACATTCTCTATTATGCTGTATTCATGACATTAAGATCATCCTAAAATGAATGGACCTTGGCTAAACTATGATTTGGAACTTAAAAATGGACTTAATGCATGTTCAGTCATTTTGTATAATTAAACCCAAGGTTCCTGAGGACGTAGATGATGACACCTAGGTAGTAGGAGGCCCTACTGAGATTCTTTAGGAAGATTCTCACTCCCTCTATCTCTTTCTTTCCGTCACGTTTTCAGATGGCGACGTTCGTGGTATTTGTGGACACCTCGACATGGGAGGTGCACTATGACCTGGCTCACGGGTCATACCATTTTAAGGGACAGTGCACGGTGCGGGTTTTCATGTTCGTAGGACGCCCCTTCGCTCATCCCGTGCACACCCATCGCTTCTCCCCGACTGCACCCTATGGCTACGACGAGCAGGTTTTTGAGCGCGCGCGTACGCATGACGAGAGAGTGCTCCGCATGCACACTGCTGCCTCAGCCATGCGAGACTATCCCGATTACGTGCCACGGACCTACTTCTCGGAGACCGACCCGTCCGAGGACCCGCCTACCCATCCATATAGCGAGAGCTCTGCCCCCTCTCCACCATTGATGAGGGAAGGCAGTGAGGATACCGTGACTCAGCCACGGCTTGCACGGCGACCTGAGATGCGGCCACACCGCGGGGGTCACTCTCGATCCCTGTTCCGCCTCTTTACGCCCGAGGAGCTCGCCCAGTTTCCCGGATATTTGCCCCGTTCGCGAGATGGACATTAGTAGGAGGTGACGATCGACCGATGGAGTACCCGAATAGAGCACACACCACTTAGATGGAGATGAACCTTCTTTTGTATTAGAGGTCATCCCGTTAGTTGCACTTGGGTAGGGGAGTTGCTTTTATAGTTTCCGTTGCACTTTCTCTTGTATTTCCTTTTTAATTGTATTACCCGTGTTGTACTAAATTAAGTCCCACACTTATAAGTGAGCAAGTTATATATATATATGAGGTGATATTCAGTGTTTCTCATGATGTGCCTTTATGTGCCTTATGCTATGACGTTATGAGATGTATGTTTTGTCTGTTACATGTTATATCGCATCACGCGGCTCTCACTTTGTATTTCAAAAAAAATTTACCCATATTTTCCGCTAAGTATTCCTAAGTAAAAATGAGAACTATGAAGTAACAGACTAATGATTAACCTAAGTATGTTCTAGAGTATTGGGTTAAAAATTAGGATGTTACAGAAACTATCACCCATTGTTTGCGTGACTGCGCTTCCTCCTACAATATTTGGCTCCAGAAGAATTTTGGTAGTGGCCTGGCCTTTTTTTCAATGTCCCCTAGAGCAGCGGTTAGCTGGTTACTCTCAGCGAGATGACTATACCGGTTTTTTCACTGCGTTGTGGTGGACATGGAGATGGTGGAATAACTTGGTCTTCGAGGAAGCTCCTTGGAGCTTATTACATTTACCAAACTATTTCTGATCACCATCATTTGCATGGTTGGACTGAGCCTGTCTACTGGTCCCCGCCACCAAATGGCTTCATAAAGTTGAATGTTGATGGTAGCTTATTCAGCGGGGACCCTGTGAAGAGCGGCTTCATGGGTCTTATGTGCCACTCTTTAGGAGACTTGTTGCATGGTTTTACAGTTCTTACAACGGAGAAAGACGTTGCTAATATTGAATTGCTTGTAGTTCAAACAAGATTCATTTTGCTTTGGAGCATGCCTTTCAGCGTGTGATTTGTGAGATTCATTATCCTGAAATGGTGACCCTCATTCAAAGTGGGGACTAGACCAAGGGCCGCTATGGTGGCTGTTATTGTTGATAATGTTCGACCTCTGGCCAAGAAAGTCAAGAAATTTCAATTGAATTACATCCCTCGTCTGCTAACTCGTGTGCGGATCGTTTGGCTAAAATAGGGGTGTGAATAGACGAAGTGCTGCTTTCTTGGAGTTTTCCACCTTCTAAACTAACCATCCTATTTCGGTGTGAACTATGATTTTCTTTCGGTTTCTTTTGTCCATTTTGTAACACTCCGATTTTTTCTGTCTGATAGAAAATGACCAAAATACCCATGAGGTCATTTTCCACCCGGAATTCGAGGATAGCCGACTTGGCGGTCCTCGAAGGGTCAACTCAATGTTCGAATGGGATTGTATGTGAATAAATGTTAATAGAGCAGAAAAATCCCTTTCTGAGTTTTCGGGTCAAAATGACCAAAATACCCCTATAGCATTTTTACGCGGGTATAAGTGTCGTTTGAACCCGAAAACTTCCTGGAAAGTTGAAAATGATGTTTTTATCAGTCTAGGCATGTCTGTTAAAGTCCCGGTGGTTCCGGACAGTTTTTAAGAAAATTACAATTTTGTCTCTACATAGTGCATTTTGGGTCTAATGATATGATTAGCAACACCTAAGCAATATTAGGCTCTAATTAAAGATTAGTACATTCTAATTACTAATTTAGAGTCAAAATAATTAATTGAGGTTAATTAGAACCTAAGATTGCCTAGAGAAACTCAAAACTCTTTTCTAGTTTTAATTCTTTGAGAAAGGAATCTAGAAATAATATTTTCTCTCTCCAATTCCCTAAATTAAGAAAACATGTTGGCATTGGATTGCAAGTTAATGGGGTTTGACTTCATTAATTTAGTGAGACCACCTTCTAATCTAGTCTTTTATGGCCCTAATCACCTACTTACTTACCTAAACACTTTGTCACAAAACTTTAATCTTTGGCCTAATCAAATACTACCCCTAAGCTTACTCCTAATACACATTAAATTGTGATTTTCCTCCCCTAATTAAGAAGAGAAACCGCCACTCCTCCTCCTCCTCCATTTAAAAGAATTAATTTATTTTAAAGGCTATACTTGGCTATACTTGAAGCCATGCTTGAGACCATACCTCACCATACCTAGCCATGCCTATACCATACCTTACAAAGAGATATTTTCTTCCTTTTCCCTCCATGAAGAATTCAGCCACTCCCTCCATTCTTGCACCCTTGATGTTGTTTTTCTATAAATATCATGTTTAGATGGACTTGGTTCCACTTTGGTTCATTTGCTAAGTTTAGCTTCAAGAGTAGTTATAAGTTCTTTCTTTTTCTCTCAAGAGTTCAAGAGTTCTTTCATCTTCTTCTTCTTACTGACCAAGGACCACCACTTCTCAACCATACACAACCTTCTAAACACTTAGCCTTACCTTTCCGAGAATCAAGTTCAAGAAACACAACTTTCTTCCTTTCTTTTTCCTCCTTGGCCGAAAACATCATTAAGCTCCAAGGAAGATTTTCCTTTCATCCTCCTCTCAAGATCAAATCCCTTTCATCCCTAAGAAAACATACCTTGGTAGGGAGTTGTTTTAATAATTATTTCTTTGCTTTGTTAAGCTTTATTCTTGTGCTTTAATGCTTTACGAAATCAGTTTCTCCCTTTTCTTTTCTTTCAACATTTTGGCCTTCATGGGCTTGTTGGTTTCTCATGATAGCTTGATGATGAGTGTTTCTAGATGATAACTATGAGTTCATCACAATGAGACCTCTAGAGCTTGAGTTTTACCCTTTTGCAAGTTTATGAACTCTAGTAAAGAATATAAAATGAACTTGCATATTTACTTTCAAGTCTTGCATATTTATTTTCACTATCTGACATATTTATATTTCAAATTCTTGCATAGCATATTTATATTCAAGCTTTGCATTCATGTTTATATTTTCTTGTTATCACCTAATAACTAATCTCAAAACCCACCTATTTCAGCCTTAAAGTCGATTGTTGTGGGGTCTAGAGCATTAAAGTAAAGAATTGAACTTGTATTCATATTTATGTTTCAAGTTCTTGCATGGCATGTTTATATTCAAGCTTTGCATTCATGTTTATATTTCCTTGCCATCACTTAATAATTAATCTTGAAGCCTACCTATTTCAACCTTAAAGTTGATTGTTGATTTAGAGTGAATACTCTAAGGGTCCTAAAGCACTAAAATAAAGAATTGAACTTGCATATAATGTTTATTTCCAAGTTATGGCCTAAAACTTAAAGATAAGAAATGAACTTGCATTTCATATTTATATTCTTGTCTACCATGTTTATATTTCAAGCCATCACCTAAACTCAAAAATAAGAAATAAACATGCATATCATATTTACTTTGAAGTTCTCACTTTATTTTATTTTATAATAAAGAATAAAATGAGGTGCATAGCATGTTTAAGATTTTGCCATCACTAAAAGATCTTAGAGCTCAAGGACTTGCCTTCTTTTTATCTCAAGAATGTTTTAATTTAGTTATTGCCCTATGATTATTTTTAGCACCTTTGATGAAGTAAAATTAGTTTCCAAAGAGTTTTAGAAGTCATCTTAAGTATAAAGCTTAGTTACTTGAAATTCCTTATTTTGTGCTCATGAGACATGTTACTTTTCGGCTTTGCCTTTAGATTTCCAGCACCTTTAAATTCTGTTTTAGATGATTTAAATGTGTTAGATACCTTGTTACTTGATGTGATAATTCTTTTTGACACTTTGGGCAAGCCTAGTAACTAAAAAGAATTGAAAATGTGAATTCTAGAACTCCTAAGGAAATGAATTATACATTCTATTCCAGCACCTTTGAATGATTGTAAAACCATGTTATACCATGGTTACGTAAGTGAAATTGACTCATAAATGGTTTAGGAGTTTATTTTAGCTTCATAAAAAAAACCGGTAACGAGAAAGGGAGTAAAATGCAACTTGTCAAACACCTTAAATCATAGAAATTCATTTACTGCCTATGCTGTCCAACTTTGATTGATGATGTTCTTGAGATTAATAATTAGTGGTAATGATGATGATTAGTCCCTTAGATACATAAGAAAATAATTTGACAGTTTGAGTTACCCAATTTAAGTGTTTGGTCATTTAAGGGAATGTTTATGTGATGATGATTTGAGATGATGCATTCATGTGATATTTGATGTTATGTGAGGTATTGTTATAGAGTTCATCATTGGTATGTTATAGTTCATTTGGAACGTTAGAGATGCATATATGAAGAGTTATGACATTTATGAGTTATGTATTGCATCTTGTTATAACATGCTAAAGCTTAAGGTGACTTGAAACATGAGAAAATGATCTTTTGGACTTGTCAAAGGATAGTTGATGAAAAGGTGATTCTTGCTTAAGGTGATTTAAAATATGAGAAAATGATCCTTTGGACTCATCATACTATAGGTGATGAAAAGATGATTTTTGCCCCCTAACCTATACTTATCAAGTCGGGACTTCAACTTATCAAAAGGAAATAAGGTTATGCTAGTGACGACTAGTGAGGTATGAGCTCATAACCTAGAAGTACTCTCAAAAGGAAAGAGTAATAGGGTGGCCCCAAGAATGAAAAGAGACTTAAGTCACCTAAGGAAACAAGAAATGTCATTCATGAACCATGTTCTATGCACATCATGTTTTCTATGTTTTAGAGTAATGTTGCATAAAGTATTGACATGCATATCATAAAGAAGTATGATGCATTCATTACAAGACTCAAAATGAACAGGCCTCAAAAATGGATGTTTTAGAACTTAATAAATGAATCTTTGCATGCTCACTATTTCATAATTAAAACTGAGGTTCCTGAGGACAATGATGATGACACGTGTGTGAAAAGGGAAGCCCTACTGAGATTCTTGTATAAGTTTCTGGCTCCTCCTGTCTTTTTTTTTCCATCTTCGTCTTCAAATAAGGTTGACAACGACGTCCGTGGACTTCCCTGAGGTGCCGACGTGGAAGTAGCTTGATGGTCGAGAACAGAGTGGCGCAGCGGAAGCGGGGACATAGTCTTAGCTTAATTTCATCATAGTTATGTGTGGGTTTTTGAATTGTTGTATGCTCAACCTTTACGGGTGGACTCAATATATTTAATGTGGTATTGTTGTGGAATATTCCTATATCATTAATACTATTAATGTTGTTTGACTTAATATTTAAAGTTAATGTTATATGATGATGTGCTGATGTTTCTGATTATGTTATTCTTTTTATGTTTACGCTTTACGTTAACGACATTTTACGTTATACGAGGCTCACGTTTATTTATATTTTTTTAAAAAAAATTCTACCTGTATTTTCCACTAAGTATTTTAAAGAAAAGTTTTAAAGAATGAGACTAAAAGAGTAATAGACTAATGGTTAACCTAAATATATTCTAGGAGTATCGGGTTACAAATTAGGATGTTACACTTTTCTTGCTCTACCGAAAAAAAAAAATTAGGTAAACGCGTCCAAAACCAAATATACACTTAATCCACGATCATCCACTAAAACTTCCAATTCCAATTTTTACCTTCTCCTATAAACTAACAAGATTGTTGTGAATGGAATATCCGCTATTGCCTGTGCTGGTGCTAGTCCACTTTTGATCAATATCTCTTGTGCATAGCAACCCAACTCTGCTAGTCCAGTTTTGATCATTATCTCTCGCCTTCTAATAAATAGGCAAAACTTTGGTATATTTCCCACTACCTTATACATGTCAAATAACAATTGCATGCTTGTGATACATAATATAATTCCTAAATAAGAATTATTACAGTTTAATCAATCTGACTATAATAAAATTTTGACAGCCTGCACTATTTGACAATCCATGAACTTGTTAAATTGTCTCCACTTATACCCTTTTTCTTGATCAATCATTAAGCCATTATTTATATTGTTTCTTGATCAATCATTCCAGGTCCTCCTCCACGGCGCTAAATGATTAGAGATTTACACTGGTTTATGCTTTTTAGTAGGTGTGGAATCAAATTTAGCTTGACTTGATCAAGAATCGTATATAGGCTGTTGCTCATGGCAATTGTCAATTGGTACAAGTTTATTTTCTTTGGTTTTCCTTATTGCTTATTCTATTATAAATTATGCCAAATTGCTAATAATTAACTTGTTTGGTCTTTTTCGCATCCAGTGCTTCATTACTACCAACAGATACATGGTATTGGGGAATGAAATTTAGCGAGTATTATATGAAATTCAGTTGGTTGTGTTCCAATTCTTGAATTGAAGTTTAACTTATGTATCCATGGAAATTGGAACGAAAACATATATTACTCTCACTTTTGATTTTACCCATGTAGGTATCAGTCTTTGTTTTGAGTTGATGATAGATGAAGATCAAGATGCCAGTTAATTAATTTGTAGATTTTCCTGATGATTGCAGGGAATTGGTCTCCAGAATCCTTGGCCATGGCCGTGACTTGGAGTCCATGTCATGGTCTGCAAGCATTTCGATCATTATAAGTTGACTTCAACTTCACTCACAATATTTGATTCAACAATTGTAGACCTTCCTAAGTTATTCTTGAGGTTTTCAAGGCTCAAGAAGTTAAGAGACTTCAGTCACTTCAGAAGCAACTTGGAAGAAGGTTTGCTTCATCAAATTTCACAAATCTGGGATGGACCTTGATTTGCTTAATCTTTCCAATTTGGTGGTCATGGCCTATTTTTTCCCATAGCTTCAAGAGCTTGACACTAGCTTTGCATCTGTCAAGTCGCATTTTTAATGTGGTATGGTATAATCCCACAGAAAAGTACTAAAGGCAGGGACAAGACCATGATGTGCTGTTTGAAATCCAAGTAACCATAGCATTCCACTAGGAATACATAGAGATGTTTTCTAAGAAGCAGTCCATTGCATTGACATTGATGTAATATTTGGAAGTTTATTGTATTGAGAATGCCTTTTGTATTGTTGAAGTCTCAATCTATTTATTAATGCAAAGTGCAATTTTCTTTCAATGGCAATATGTTATAGAAAAAAAAATTAAAAATACAAGTATGTCCTACCGTATGAAAAATTCCTCCAAATAAAAATAAGAAATTTGATAAAACAAATAAGAGTTTATCTAACCAGTACTTCCTTTCTAATAAAAGAAATATATAAAAAGTTTGTAGTGAACCATATATCATGAAATGAAAAAAAAGCACACATTTTCAATAAAAACTTACTATTTTAAAACTCTTACCCGGTGCCTTAACAAAGCAATCCTTTGTTTCCTTTAACATCAATAGATGTCAATGCATTCCTCTCTTCCAACACCAATATTATTTGAGTTTGCAAGTATCAAATAACATTGACTCGTATCTCATTAAACCATGTTAATTTATTCAAATTCTTATAATAATGACAGATCGTTCATCTCTTCAAGTTGTACCTATCATTTGTCTCGTCTATCATTGGTTGATTATTAATCAGGTGTTGTACTACAAAAGTAAGTGCACAAAAGAATTGCGTAATCCTATATTAAAAGTTAAAATAGGTCCATGTAAGCAATTGTCAAATGCGTACTACAAATTCGTACTATTAACGAACGGTATTTTAATAAAAATAATAATGAAGTGTATTATTTTTTCATCTTTGAGGAAAGAGAAATGTATCTTTTAAAATTAAAAAAAAAAGACTTCGTAATGAGAATATATATATATCTCAGAAGACTAAAGTATAATCTACTCATAATAATATTCAATGCCATGAGACAAATAATGAGCTTGACTAAATTGTCAATGCCATCACATATAAAGAGAAATATTAAGGCAGGCAGTGACTACCAGATTGTTTATTATGCACTTTATATATATATATGCATTTTTTCCACAATGTTGTTTGAATTACCCAACACTCAACATACAAAAATTTGTATATAGGCTCACCATTTCATTTTTTCCCTTCAACTTCTCTCTCCATCTCCTCTCTTACGTGTCTAAACGTCTCAATAAAATGAAGTTCAAATAACATTTACAACATTGAACTAACACCATGAGCTTGGCTTTTGGCTTTTTTGGCACTTAAAAGATTCAAAAATTAAAAAAATCAATGAGAGCACCTATTTTTCTCTCCTTGCTTTTTAATGCAAAAAATTGTTGACTGCATTTATATTCAGCACTTACTACTCTGAATATGGAGATAATTTGATGTAAACTCTGCATTGGTTTTTTTTTTTTTGGGGGGGTGGAGGGAGGGGGGGGGGGGGGAGTTAAATATATATTGTCTCAAAAACAGCATATTTCTTCAGCACTATTCTTATAAAGTACGCATATATCAGACTTCGTCCGATCTTACAATAATTTATTATTTTCCCAACAGATAATACGTCATTATAGTATACCGTAATGCTTTATAATAATTAATGAATAACCAATGCCCATATAGGATAGACTAAGAGGAGGAGGATGCCAAGAGTGTTTGATATTCCATGTTTCTGCGTGAAAGAATTTCTGAATCCACCGGAAGCCCTAATATGTTCTTGCAGTAGGTAACAACCAATGATTAGATCCATCGCCAATCCAATCCACTTGTTCCTCATCTTTATAGCGAAGAAGTCAGGGGCCACGACCAAAAGAAGGATCATTGATCCAGGTAGTTCTAGCCAATCTGCAAGAATTTCAAGCCATTTTACGACAGATAAGTCCATTGCAGAAATGACATATTGTCAAGGTTTCATCTATCCTACTCAGCAAGTAATTCTCAAACAGTAGTGCTCCTAGTTCTACTCCCTGTAGATTGGTCTAGTATCATGTATCAATCTTGAAGTTTTAAATTCTATGAAATTTGGTAGTCACGTTTCATTTGCTGTGTTATCTCTAAAACATTGCATGGTTTGGACTTTGTTCCACCAACATCCCTTATGTAGCAATATCATAAAAGGATAGGGGGAGAGTGGGCATAAGAGAAACATTTTGTCCTAGTATTATTAAGCACTGATACTCGAAACTTACCGGGAAAGTGTCTTGGGAAGAAAAGTCTCAGTACGACTGCGATGAAAGCAATCCATTTTCCAAGTTCTCCTCTGAATGATATAATTGAATTTGTAGTCAATATTAATTTTCAACTCAAAAATGTAAAGAAGAGGTGAAATTGCAAAAGCAAAAGATCGAGAAGAGAGGAGAAAGTTGAATAATAAGTCATGACCTGAAAAGGTGGAATAACGACCCGGGTAAACTGAAGAATATGTAAGGGACTAATAATGATGTCAGCATGTTGGTCCTCCAGTTTGTTCGATCCAGTATCAATAAATAGCTGAAATGAATATTTTCCTGTCAATATAATTAAATTTAATTTGGCCTTCTTAATAAGATGGTTATTATGCGATTTGCGAATTTACTATATAATTATAAATGGATATATGGTCCGTAGAATGGTTCCGATATGAAACCGGATACATGCATTTTTGTTTGAATGTGGGAAGAGATGTCATTTTCTGCGCCAATGATGAGACAACTTTTTTCTACTTTCAAATGTTACCTTAAACTAGCTGCACGTGTGTGAGCACA
The DNA here is from genome assembly GCA_031216125.1 of Dalbergia cochinchinensis. Taxonomy (NCBI): domain Eukaryota; kingdom Viridiplantae; phylum Streptophyta; class Magnoliopsida; order Fabales; family Fabaceae; genus Dalbergia; species Dalbergia cochinchinensis. The sequence goes on from CM062371.1 coordinate 33,219,832, forward strand.
AATTTATTTTTTTGATGCATAACGGGGCTAAAGACCCTTTGAGCATAAATTTATGGAAGTAAGTTCAAAAGAGAAAGAATAGGAACACTATTCGGAACTATAATAACGCATTTTTGTCTAATAATCTAGTAAAGCAAAGCTTCTTTCACATCTAAAAGTTTATAACAACTTTTTCATAATTTCGATTCTTATAAAGAAGAGTCTCGATTTATGCTCCAATACACACGGTAACGAGTTTTATTATTGTGTGGAAAATATATAGTATCAAGCATCAACAAGTGACAAACTCAACAATTCGACATTCTAATTGACATCATCAAGTACCAATTATTCGGTCTGTTTATTACTTCAAAAACAACAAATATATATTAGTAAACAAAACCGAAAATTGAGCTTACATGGCTGCAAAGGAAGCGAGCCCTTTAAAGAAGGAAGTGCCAATCCCTTTGCCTCCTAGCATAGTTGCATCGTTGAAGAGCTTCGAGGCTGCAAGCTTGAGCTCATTCATATCAGAATCGATTAAACTAGCCATAAAGGGATCCGTTTTCGTAGCTAGATACTGCATTAATATTCTCCCCATCGTGCTTCAGATCTGATCTCAAAACTCACAAACATGGACAAATGAATTATATATGGAGATGATATGGGCAAATAGAGGCAACAAGCAAGCTTATGGCAAGATAACAAAATTGTGAGATAGGCTCATAGTGGAGATAGGATAGGAGAATGTCCTGCTGTGTTGAGATTGTATTTTATAGGCACGCAAGTGAGAAAGATAACGGTACGTATGGGAGCTTTAAAGTCGGTTACTGCATGAGGAATCATGTGATTAAGGGTCCTAATTCAAAGTTTCAACCAATGGTCTGGGAATGTTAAGCGACGCGAGCTTTCGGATCCACTTCCCTTTCCACCTGTTTTCTGGGCTTTGACTGTTTTCGTGGTTTCGCCATGTCATCACAGGTTTGTGAATCACATTGCCTCTCATCACCTATTTCCCTGGCAGGATTGGATACAAGAGCACCCTTGCATCAAAGAACATTTTCTTTGACACGTTGCAAAAGTAGAATCTACATCTACATGATGAGAAATGACATGTGTACAACATCCTTGTATAGCATACTTATAACTAAATAAATCACTAATTTTAATTTATTTGTGACAAAATGCAAAACCATTTATCATTGAACTAGTGATTTTATCAGTAAAGCTAACACGTACTTTTATAAATATAAGAAAAAAATGATTTCCTTACCAAAAAATAGTGAAAATGTTTTAATCTTTTATAGACATGCATAATGATAGAAAACTTGTTACTATAGAGATTTGCATAATTTCATTCAATTTTTAATTAGATTTTTATAGTTTGAAAATTTTTGTACAATATAGGGACTAAATAAAAATTTCTTATAAATTATAGGAACTTAATCATTCATTTCTATTTCAAAAAGAAAGAAACGTAGAGAAAAAAATAGATAAATACTACATCTAACCTATGATAAGATTAAAATAACTACCTTATCATCTCCCCCACCATATTTTTGACCAGCACCAAGAAAACACAGCCCCTCCATGATCAAAAACTCCAAACCCAAACCCTAGCTTCCATGGTCCCAAAACTCTAGCTTAAAGTCTCCAAAACCACAAGCTTCATCTACTCTTCATAATATGCAAAACTAACATTATTAGAAATCAGTAGGATACCGATAGACACTACCGATCGGTACTCATCCGTCAGTAATTACAGACGATGTCTCCAATGGGTTGTTGAGCTTTTGCGGTATCAAACATTTCATTATTAATTTACACGACAATCGGTCGATAAACCTATCGGTAAATGATGGCACCTCTTAGTGCCACTTGGCATGCACATTTTCCGATGGGTATACTGACAGGTTACTTATACTTTTATTTATTTTATTTTTGCTTTTAAATTATCAATAGGTGTATCGACGAGTTATTTATATTTTTATTTAATTTATTATTGCCATTAAATTACCGACCGGTCTACCGACGAGTAAATAATATTTTATTTTTGTACTTTTCTTTTTCTTTAATTTTCGACAGATTTTGAAAATTTTATATGTTGGCACCCAACCTTAGTATCCTCTAGAACCGTCAGTAAACTCAGTGATAATTACTAAATGAAATATGCACCGTTTCACTTAAAGTTACACTCGTCGGTAACCTGTGAATATGTCCCCCCCACGCTTCTTCTTCCTTATTTCTCTATTCACACTTTCTCTCTCTTCCCCCTCTCTCCCTCCATCACCGCCACTTCTCTTCATAGCCATTCACCACCATAAGAGCTTCGTTTGCAAAACGAAGACCACTATTGAGATCCTCATACGTCGATGAGCATTTTATTTAATCGATTTATTTTTTGATTTAGCTTAGTTTTTGCTGTTAGTTTGTGGGTGCTATAGTGTTGTTTCTTAATGGATTGGAGGGTAATTATTGTTATTATTTTGTTAGTGAAGGTGTTATGTTGACCCCTGGTAGTGAATTATTGACATTGACAATGGATATTGAGAGTAGTTTTTCATCTTTTTTCTTTATTATATTTTATAATTTGCATATATAAATGTTGACAATTCTGTGAAATTAAATACTTGTTCATGTTGGATTTTCATAATTGCATTTGGTTCCACGTAGGGAGCTAGTGAGAGGATTCTTTTTTTTTTTCATTGCAAAAGAGGTTAATATTAAAGTCCTTGTTATTTATATTTTTTAATATGTATGTAGGATAGAGACTTACATTTTTTAGGATAGAGTTATATGAAATGGGAATTGCATGACTGGGGGGAAGGGCATAGAGGTCCTTCCTTAACTTGTTTGAATTATTTGCTATGAGATTCTTTGTGTTTGCAGAGATTGCATGATGCATGTAATGGAGTTATAAAGGGATGCACAATAGAATGATTTTTAGGATTATGTGAATTGTATGTGATTATTAAGAGCATGTAAGTATTTAACTATGTTAATTCTGTTGTTGATATTTAAGAATATCAATTATTATTGAATTGACCGAACATCTGATGACGAAAGCTCCTAATTTAAGGGGAGATACTGTCAAAATTTGATGAAACTTCTGTTAGGGAAGTAATATTATAATATTAAAAGTAATTGTATTAAAAAATTTTAAAAACCAATTGATAGGTTTAAAAGTAATAATTTGATGTCTTTAAAATATTAGGAGTTCTATGAACTCAACAATGGACTGGAATATTTGATGACAGAAGTTCTTAATTTAAAGGAAGATGTTGTCAAAATTTTGTAAAACTTTTGTTAGGGAAATAATATTATAATATTAAAAGTAATTGTATTGAAAAACTTTAAAAAGCAATTGATGAGTTTAAAATTAATAATTTAACATCTTTAAAACTTCAAAAAGCAATTGAAGGGTTTAAAATTAATAATCGGATGTTGAGGATTAAGTTTGAAGGGAAACAAAGCCAAAATTCTTTTGAATGCACAAGTAACCACTCAATGAGAAATAATCATGAAGATGAAATAAGTGATAGTAGTGGTGATGATTTGGATAATGATCAACAATAAAGTGATGATGCAAACAACTTTGAACTTTTAGATTAACTAAGGTGTCCAATATTGATTATTTCAACATTTTTTACGGAGATTCCAATATTTCTCTTTTCCACAATTGGACCTGAAACCAATGTATATCTCTTTTGTTGATTTGACCACCACTGGGCATTTATGCTCCAATAATCCCTTTGGGATGTACTAATAGTATAAGAAATGAATTACACTTTCTTGGTAATTTGCTCCAGTTAAATGCGTATAGAAGTTTTCCAACACAAAAATTATAAAATCATTGAAATCAATCACACTAGAAAATAAGGAAGTTATGATCCGTTTATTATAGCTCAAAATGCTAAACAAGTCTATTATATATCTTATCCCAGGAAAAGCAGTCACATTAGAAAGTTGTAAACAAGACAAAACCATGAGTTAGGATTGAAATAGAGGAAGATACTATTGAATATGCTTATCAAGTGGATGATCCACCCTCTTTAAGGGCAGTAATCAATGCAGACAATCCTGAAAATCCTTTTTCGTTGGCAACTGGGTAAGTTGACATAATTAAATGCATAAGTAACCACCCAATAAGAAATCACAAAGATGAAACAAGTGGTAGTAGTGGTGATGATTCAGATAATGATCAACAACTGAACTTTCAGATTAACTAAGGTGTTCAATATTATATGCAATACTATTATGAAATTATTTGAAATTTCCCGATGTAATTTATGCTTTTCTTTTGTAGACTTTTTCATTGTTTCGGCATGGTTAGTAGAGGTAGAGGCTGATCTTGGAAGGTCGATTAACCTACCACTCCCACCTCCTCTGCCACTGCCTATCCCATCACCTCCACTACCTCCTCTTCCACCATCTTCACCTCCGTTCTTGCCACCACCACCCTTCCTTTAAGGATAATGCACACTCCTGGGTATGTTGGCTCTCTATCTCCCCCTTATTCCCAATCATAGCTCATCCACAACAGTGACCCTTCCCCCAGCCCTACTATTGCCCCGACTCCTAGCCCCGTATCTCATACAGGTAGGTTGTAGACATTAGACCTGGATAGGACACCCCTCAGACCAAATGGTAGGCACTTGGGCCTGACGGTAGACCGCTCCAGTAGATTAGGCTGGACAGTAAAGATGGGTAAGTTTAAACAAGTTTTCTATCACATTCTAATTTTGCATTGCATATGATATTTAAATTTTTTTATTGTTTTTAACAATTTTGACCCATTTGTTGAGGGTCACCATAGGATCATGGAGGTTATACAAAGTACGTATAACCATTCGTGGCCTACTGAACTAACATCTCGCAAGATATCAAAAAGCTGTGGTGGCAGAAATGAAAGGTAATTCTATGATTTATTCGCCTTTGTTCAAATACTTATGTTTATATTATTTAACTATATGGTTATGATTACTTATGTTTTGTGAGTTTTGTGTATGTAGAGGACATTTTACATTCAGCCCGAGCACTAGTTGTAATACCCCAAAATTTATTTAAAAATTAATTTGAACTTTATTTGTGAAAATTTCAAAAATTTGACAGATATATCAATAATGAGGATAGCCTAATGGATGAGTTGAAAAAAATTCGGGCTATCATGAATAGTGATTATTGGACCAAATCAATAGTGATTTCTAGGCTTGTAGATGAATAGTAACTATGAAACCGAGGCTAAGGGTGTTCCGGGCTAGGGGAACTAGGCCGAGAATCGAGATATAGGTTTAGGCCTAGGTCCTATATAGAGTATTAGACCTAGGGCCCACATAAAGATATTTTAAATTTCTCAGGTACGATGTTTTACCTATTCGATAGAGTTTTGATGTGCAATTTTTAACACCATAAAAGTTACTTGGTGACCAAGTAACCTCTACCAATCACATCTTGCCAAGTAGATGGGAAGGATTGAAACTTGAAATGCAAGTTTTAATTATGGCCTTTCATTTATTATTATGTTACTTGGGGGCTATTATTTCATTTATTCGGTAGAATTTCGGTATACGATTTTAATATCGAAAAAGCTACTTGTTCACCAAGTTAAAGTAAGCCACTTATCTTGAGTCAAGTGGATGGCCAAGATTCATTCTTTGACCAAAAAATCAAATCCTAGCCATTCATATAATTTCTTTTCCAAAAGGAAAGAAATTTAGACTTTAACTACATAATTCCTACATCTATATCAAGATAAACACAACACAACTAACCTTATCACTCCATCATCATCATTTTCACCCAGCACACTCCAAGAACACATCCTCCATTATTCTTGCTCCCAAAACCTCATTCTTGCTTTCAAATCCGCAAAACACTAGCTCAAAATCACCAAAACACCAAGATTCCTTCATAAAACTTGTTCTACTCATCATAATGTACCAAACCAATCGCTTAAAATTTGAATCCATCACCATTTCTCAACTTGAGATACCATACCCCATAGTTGAAGGAAGGTATTAGAGCTGTTTGGAAGAGTTAGAAGTGAGGAAATCATTTTTGGAAGATCATTGAAGATCATTTGGAGTTAGAAGCCCTAAAGCTTCACAAGCAGGGCTTTTGAACCTTTTTTTGTTTCAAATTTGTTTCTCCAATTTGGTTAGGGATTCAGCTTGATATTTATAGTTGTATTGGTTGATAATATATAGATATTGATGTGCCTAATTTGGTGAAGTGTTTGGATAATGTTAGAAAACCCTTTTTCTCAAAACATGTTTTGATTTATGTTGTTGGAAATCCCTTGTTTCAAGCAAGCAGGTGGATTTACTTGATTTTTCTAACTAATTTATAGAGCTTATCGTGAGCTAAATATTTTATATGACGAAGCTAACATGTTAGGGTGTTTCAATATTTTTCTTAGGTCTCAAAATGACTTGTACTATATTCTAAAAATCAAAAATTGAGACAGTTAGGGTTTTTATCTATACAGTCAAATCTGAAGCTATAAATTTATCTAATTTTGTTACCATATGAAATGATAGAATTTTGGTTTGAAAATAAGTTCAACCTTATATTTTTATAGGATTTTATACGATCATTTGATAGGGTAATAAAATTGAGACTTTTGGCTGTGATAAAAATAAGTAGTTTTTAACCTCCGAATTTGTATAATTTTGTTAACATAGCTAGAGAACTATTTTTGTTTAGAAATTTTTACAGGACCTTGTGGACACATTGAAGTGTGGTTGTTTGGTATGCAAAAAAATTTTTGCTACATAAGTATGAAATCTGCCAATGTGCTAGAATTGTGCCAATGCATTGAATTGATGATATAATGACATTTGGTTACAGTATGACATGAATACTTGATTATGAATATTTGAGCATGGGACTTATGATATATAAATTATGCATGCTAGAGGAAGTAAAGATTGGTGTATGAGGCTTTATTGAAATTACATTGTGAATGAATGCCTACATGTTCTTTATGCATGTATTCGGTAACAAGTAAATGATGCATATATGTGGTAAAAAAGAAAGTATGAACTTTAATCATGTATATTCTGACATATGTACAAAACAGAAACAAGACTTATTATGTTGGGTGAAGGGGAAAGAAAAAAGAGGAACTTCCCTAGAAATATTATGAGTCGGTAGACCTATCGGCTAGGAATAGATTTGTGAGAGATTTGAAAAAGGAAAAAATAAGGTCTGATGATCACATATAGGAATAAGCTCAGTTCTAATAAGTAGTTTATTTCCCATTGTAGGGTTATCCACCGTAGATACCATTTGGTATGAACTAAGTCTTTCCTATATTAACAAGTAAAGAAAAATCCATGGAATTGAGTTCTATGGCCGCAAGTAAAACCAGGGCACCTTAAGATAATTTCACTGCATTTATCATACTTATGTAATATTGAATTATTTGCATATGATGATTTACTATGTGCTTGAGCATTATGATACATGTGAATTAAGTGTTTGAATACTAAAAGAAACCTACTTCTATAGGATGATTTTGAACTTTGAAATGAATCGTTGTTATGTAGTGCATGATCATATTTTTTCTAATAAATTGACTTGGTTGGAGTGACGATGATGACATTTATAACTATGTATTTGGGGAATGCCCTTTTGAGAATTTTACAATTCCCATCCCTATGTTGTGTGTTCTCGTATCGTTTCCAGATAGCACAAGAGAATAAAGAAGTTGCTTAGGTTGGAAATGCATGTGTCAAGGTAGCTCAATGGCTGAAGATCATTAATAATTTCTGTTGTGTAAATGTTTAATTGAGACAGTTATGTATCAAAGCAATGGAGAAACTCTTCTCAATGCTTGCTTGTATGGGAGCTTAGAAAGTGGCTTTTGCTACCTACAAGCTAGAGGCCGATGTAGAATTTTAGTAGAATGAGACTAGAGGATTATTTAGGGCCATAACAACAGAGTAGTTGAAGGGACATCACCAATCGAAGATCTAATCTGCATTAGGGATATATTTAGTACATTATAGGATTTGATTGAATTATTTGATTTGTGTGCAGATTGGCTATGTGTACCTTACTTGTTTGATTTATGAAAACTATCTTTTAAAATTAATTTCAAATGAATTTTGAGGGAAAAATTCTTTTTAAGGTAGGTGGTAATGTAACACCCTAAAATTTATTTAAATATTAATTTGAACTTTATTTGTGAGAATTTCAAAAATTTGACAGATGTAGCAATGATGAGAATGACCTAATGGATGAGTTGAAAAAAAAAAATTTCAAGCCAGGAATCAATAGTGACTGAGCTAGGGGAACTAGACCCAAGAACCAATATATAGTATTAGGCCTAGGGCCCATATAGAGTATTAGGCCTGGCATCTACATAAAGATATTTTAAGTTTTTCAGGTATGGTGTTTTACCAATTCAATAGAGCTTTGATGTGTGATTTTTATCACCGTAAAAGTTAATTGATAGCCACGTAACCTCTACTAATCACATATTGTCAAGTGGATGGCAATGATTGAAACTTGGAAAATAATTTTTAATCATGACCTTTCATTTATTATTGTTTTACCTGGGGCCAATATCTTATCTGTTCGATAGAATTTCGATATACGATTTTAACACCGAAAAAAGCTACTTGCTCACCAAGTTAAAGTGAGCTACTTATCTTGATTCAAATGGATGACCAAGATTCATTCTTTGACCAAAAAACCAAATCCTAGCTATTCATATAATTTCGTTTGCAGAAAGAAAGAAATTTAGACTTTAACAACATAATTACTACATCTATATCTTGATAAATACAACACAACCAACCTTATCACTCCATCATTATCAATGTCAGCTAGCACACTCCAAGAACACATCCTCCATTGTTCTTGCTCCTAAACCCTCATTATTGCTTTCAAATCCCCAAAATACTATCTCAAAATCACTACTAAAACACCAAAATTCCTTCATAAAACTTGTTGTACTCATCACAATCTTGCAAACTAACCAATTAGAATTCAAATCTATCACCATTTCCCAACATGAGACACCATATCCCACTATTGAAGAAAGGTATTAGAGCTGTTTGGAAGAGTTAGAAGTGAGGAAAATCATTTTTGGAAATTTCTTTTCTTTTAAAAGCTCTAAAGCTTCACAAGTAGGTCTTTTGAACCTTTTTCTGTTTCAAATTTGTTTCTCCAACTTGGTTACTAATTCAACTTGATATTTTTCATTGTATTGGTTGATAATATATAGATATTAATGTGTCTAATTTGGTGGAGTATTTGGATGATGTTAGAAACCCTTTTTCTCAAAATATGTTTTGAGCTATGTTGCTGGAAATCCTGGTTTCAAGCAAGCACGTGGATTTACTTGATTTTTCTAACCTATTTAAGACCTTATTTTGAGTTGAAAATTTTATATGATGAAGCTAACATGTCAAGGTGATTTTAATATTTTTCTTGGGTCTCAAAATGACTTTTACTATTTTCTAAAAATCATAAACTGAGACAATTAGAATTCTATCTGCACAATCAAATCTGAAGCTATAAATTTGTTTAATTTTGTTACCATATCAAATGACAGAATTTTGATTGAAAATATTACTGGTGTTGAAGACATGTGGAAGTTCAACCTTGAATTTTTGTATGAGTTTACATGATCATATGAAAGGGTAATAAAATTGAGACTTTTGGCTGTGACTAAAAATAAGTAGTTTCCAACCTTTGAATTTGTACAATTTTGTTAACATAGCTAGAGAACTATTTTTCCTTTTAAATTTTTACAGGACCTTGTAAATATATTGAAGTGTCATGGATAATTTTTGTAGCCTTGGAATTGGTTGTTTGATATGCAAAAAACATTTTGATACATAAGTATGAAATCTGCCAATGTGCTGGAATTGTACCAATGCTTTGAATTGATGATATAATTGCATTTGGTTCTAGTATGACATGATACTTGATCGTGAATATTTGAGCATGAAACTTGTGATATATAAATGCATGCTAGAGGAAGTGAAGATTGGTTTATGAGGCATGATTGAAATTGCGTTGTCAATGAATGCCTATATGTGCTTTATGCATGTATTTGGTAAAAGAAAAGTAAATGATGCATTTATGTGGTAAAAGAGAATGTATGATCTTCAATCATGCATGTTTTGACATATGGACAAAATAAAAACAAGATTTATGTTAGGTGAAGGGGAAAAGGAACTTTTGTGGAGATATTATGAGTCGGTAGATGTATCGGAAAAGGAAAAAATGATGTCGAATGATCACTTGTAGGAATGAGCTTAGTCCTGATAAACAGTCTGTTGCCCATTGTGGAGTTATCCACTACAGATACCATTTGGTATGAATCTACTGTGGAGTTATCCACTACGGATACCATTCAGTATGAACAAAGTTTTTTCTATATTGATGAAAAGAGAAAAATGCATGAAATTGAGTTCTATGGTCATAACTAAAACCAGGGCACCTTAAGATAATTTCACTGCATTTATCACATACATACTGATGTCATGTTGAATTATTTACATATGATGATTTACTATGTGCTTGAGCATTATGATACATATGAATTAAGTGTTTGAATATGAAAAGAAACCAACTTTGGAAGAATGATTTTGAACTTTAAAATGAGCCATTATTATGCAGTGTATGATCACATTTTTTCTAATAAACCAAAGTGGCTGGAACGATGATGATGATATTTATAACTATGTGTTTGGGGAATGCCCTATTGAGAATTTTACAATTGTCAATCCTATGTTGTGTGTTCCTGTGTCATTTCCTAATAGCACAAGAGAATAAAGAAGTTGCTTGTGCTAGAAATGCATGTATCAAGGTAGCTCGATGGCTAAATGTAACATCCTAATTTTTAACCTAATACTCTAGAACATATTTGGGTTAATCATTAGTCGGTTACGTCATAGTTTCCTTTTTTACTTTAAAATACTTAGTGGAAATACTGGTAAATTTTTTTTTGAATTATAAAAGCAAAGTGAGAGCCGCGCGACACGAAGAATGATAAAGCATGAAAGGAAATAAAGCAAGCATCTCATAACATCATGACATAAAGTAAGTAAAGACACATCATATTAATACTGAACTGCATATTTATATAATATGATATGCCCATGCATGAAGAGTGAGACTTAGTTTAGTACAATAAGTAATGAATACATCAAGAGAAAATACAAGGAAAATGCGACGGAAAATATAAAAGCAAACTCCCCTACCTAAGTGCAACTAAAGGGATAACCTCTAAACAAAAGAAGGTCTATCCTCATCTAAGTGGTGTGTGCTCTACCCGGGTACTCCATCGGTCATACGTCACCTCCTACTAACGTCCATCTCGCGAGCGAGGCACAAATTCGGGAAACTGGGCGAGCTCCTCCGGCGTGTAAAGACAAAACGGGGATCGAGAGTGACCCGCGCGACGTGGTCGCATCTCCGGTTGTCGTGCTAGCCGTGGCTGAGTCACAGTATCCTCACTGTCCTCTCTCATCAGTGGTAGAGTGGGGGCGGAGCTCTCGCTGTACGGATGGGTAGGCGGGTCCTTCGACGGGTCGGTCTCCGAGAAGTAACTCCAGGGCACGTAGTCGGGATAGTCACGCATGGCTAAGGCGGCGGTGTGCATGCGGAGCACTCTCTCGTTGTGCATACGCGCGCGCTCAAAAACCCACTTGTCGTCGTTGTAAGGTGCGGTCGGGGAGAAACGATGGGTATGTACGGGGTGAGCGAATGGACGTCCAATAAACATGAAGACTCGCACCATGCACTATCCCTCAAAATGGTACGATCCGTGCTCCGGATCATAGTGTACTTCCCACATCAGGGTGTCCACAAAAACTACGAACGTCACCATCTGAAAACGTGACGGAAAGAAAGATAGAGGGAGTGAGAATCTTGCTAAATAATCTTAGTAGGGCCTCCTACTACCTAGGTGTCATCATCTACGTCCTTAGGAACCTTGGGTTTAGTATACAAAATAAGTGAGCATGCATTAAATCCATTTTTAAGCTTTTGAAACATAGTTAGCCAAGGTCCATTCATTTTAGTATGATTCTTAATGTCATGGATGCAACATATTAAAGAATGTATGCATGGCTCTACTTAATGCAAGAATAAAATCATAACATTAAGAACATCATAATAGTGGCATAAAGTGGCAAGTGAATCTCATATGGGAAAACTTTGTGACATAATCATCATACTTTACTTCCTCATAGGCCACCCTAAAAGACAATAGTTCTGGGGGTGCTCGGCCGAACCGGTGTCACCCAGAACGTGTCACATCTCTAGGTTATGAGCTCATACCTTAGCTAGTCGTCACTAGTTCTTACTTATCAATCCTGATAAACGTATCATAATCATAATCCCGACTTATCCAGTACGGGCTAGGGGCCATTTCTTGGGGGTGCTCGGCCGAACCGGTGTCACCCAAGAATTCATCTTGGTACCGATGTCACATGAGTTCTCTGGAGGTGCTCGGCCGAACCGGTGTCATCCGAGAACTCATCTTAGTACCTCATAAATAAAATCTCATAGGTTTTTCAAAAACTTTTTAAGTTCCCAAATTTGTCAGAAATTCGGCAGCATAACAGCAGCATGCCGAATTTCTTCCAAATTTACTTTATGCCACATAAGTCAATCAAACATGCATCCTCCATCATTATTCCATGCGTTCACATAATCATTCTCATACGTTCATAAGCAACATTGAAAATTCATCATGCTCTTGATCCTACGATATCTTATGCTTTGACCCTTACAGGTCTTAAACTTGGGATGTAATTATTCTATCATTTTCTATCAACCTTTTATGTACCTAAGGATTTACTTCTAACAAATCTTACTATCATTTATACTCTTTATTAAATCTGGGCAGCACCATTCTTTAAGGGCAGAGTTATAAACTTTCAATTACGGGGTTCTAAAACTTACATTTTAGACCCTTTCTTGGTTCCGTCTTCGCCTAAGGCGCTATAAATTAAACCTAAACCAATTATGAGGCATTTCTAGGCCTAAGAACTAATTATAACCCATGTTTACCATATTATGAGGGTGCTGGACAGATTCCAAAAATTAAATGTTCTAAGAGTTCTAGAATTGCATTTTTACGGTTTTCTAGTTACTAGTTTCTCTATAGGTGCTAAAAATTCAATCCTACTTCAAATGGGACCAAATTTTTCATGATTAAACAATCCTAATCTGATTATATTCCCATTGAAACAGTTTGGGCAGTATCCAAAAATAAATGGGTTAAAACTATACTAAATCTTGACTTTACGGTTTTTCTAGAGAGCTAGTTTCTCTCCTATCATGCATAGAAATGTTCCTACCTCATCATACATAATTTTCACACATTCTAACTCATCAAAACATCGTCACACAGTAGCAAACTCATCATGGCAGAATCAAAATATCAAGTCCCAAAAAGGTGCATAACTTGACATTTCTAAAGCATATAAGTTGCTAGTTTCCCTTGGAATCATTTTAGGACTTCTAAAACTCTTTTGCAAACTATTTTATTTTGTCAAAGAGGCTAAAAACACCCTTCGGTCATTAACCAACTTGATTCCTCCTTAAAAGAGGATTAAATTCATAATCTTGTTGGTCTTAACTTCATAAAGTTCATGGGGCTTGAAGAAAATCTTAAAAACTTAGATTGTTGGCCCTTGTAGCTAGATGAAACTCATTCCAAGTTCATCATCACTAGATAACCGAAATTATGCATCCAAAGAATGCTCCCACATTAAACTTTAACTTGAGATAAAATGGGCAAGTCTTTGAGCTCCAAGGTCTTTAAGTGATGACAAAATATAAATATGCTATGCACATCATTCTTATCTTTCATTATATAATAAAGTGAGAACTTAAAGTAAATATGCAAGACTTGAAATATAAATATGCAAGGTTTGAAATAAATATGCAAGACTTGAAATATAAATGCAAGACTTGAAATATAAATATGCAAGACTTGGAAGTAAATATGCAATGCAAGTTCATTTCTTTATTTTAGTGCTCTAGGCCCAGAAACAATCGACTTTAAGGCCGAAATAGAAAGGCTTTGAGAATTAATTAGGTGATAATGCAAGTCTTGTTTTAATCTTTGAGTCCTTAGGTGATAACTTGGAAAATAAAGATGCAAGGCAAGAATATAATCATGAGTGCAAGCTCAAAATAAATATGCAAGTTCATTTATATCTTATTAGAGCTCATTCAAGACTTTAAAGGAACTTAAACCTTAACCCAAACTCATCATGACAAGATAAAGTGAAGACAAGAGTGAACCTCAAGGGTTCTTTAGACCACAAAGTTTCTTTTCTTGAAATGAGGTCATAAATAACATTTTTATTAAAACTCAAGCTCTAGAGGCTTCATTGTGATGAACACATAGTCATCACCTAGAAGCTCTTATCATCAAGCCATTATGAGCCTCATTGGCCAACATGGCCGAAAATTTGGAGAAAGAAAAGGAAAAGGAATCGAAACTATAGGCTAGAAAAAGAACCATGTGAAACATTTGGGACCATGATCTTGATGATGTATTAACACCAACATCATGGGCCCTTGCTATGGAGTTCACTTACTCATTTTAAAACATCATCAAGTTAAGCTCTTTAGGACTACAAGAAAAGAAGCTAAAGGCATGGTTTCCTCAAGAACTAAGATTAAGCTTTAGAGGTTGCTTAAATGATGAACATCATTATGCAATCCCTATCATCAAGCCCTCATTTCCAAGTCCTTTAAAGGCCTTGGCCGAAAATGAAACAAAGAAGGAGAAGAAGAAGAAGTTCTAAAAGATCCAAGAGAAACTATCAAGTAAATAACTAAATAAAGACTTAAAATGAAAAAAAGCACTTGAAATAAAATCCCTACCAAGTGATTGAAGGTTGGGATGAGAGAAGAGGATGAAGAACTTGAACACTTGAACTTGAGAGAAAAAGGAAACTTTGAAGTGCTCTTTGAAAACTTACACTTAGCAAATGAACTAAAGGTGTTTCAAGTTTACTCAAGTGTGCTATTTATAGAGAAATGAAACAAGTGAAAGGTGCAAGAGGGAGAGGAAGGTTTCGGCCAAGCAAGGGCAGCCCCATGAGGTCCATGAGGTGAGATGTTGTGGTCTTCAGGCATGGTGAGGTATGGTTCAAGGTATGGCTCAAGTATGGGTCAACCATGGTTCTTTGAGTGAGAAACAAATCAACATGTGATGTAAATGGGAGAGAGATGGCCGAAGGTGCATCAGCCATGGGGGAGGGTTTTCTTGTATTTTAATTGTGGTTTAGAGTTGTGTTTAGGTGTATCTTTGATTAGGATTAAGATTAGGAATTTGTAAGAAAGTGTTTAGGTGAGAAAATGGATAATCAAGATTGTCAAGACATGTTTAAGGAATGGTCTTACATCATTAGTGAGTTATAAACTCATTTTAGTGCATAAACAATTCTAGACACAATTCCTTGATTTAAGGAATTGGAGAGAGAAAATACTATTCAAGATTCCAAGATTGGAATCTTGAGTTTTAAAAAGAGATTTAAATATAATCTAAGCAATTTTAGGTTCTAATTAGTTTTAATAGTTTATTTTGACCCTAGATTAATTGTGAAAATTAATTAACCTTTGATTATACCCTAATATTGCTTAGGTTTGCTTAATTACGTCATTAAGCTCAAAAATACTATTCTAGGGGCAAAATTATAATTTTACACTAAAACTGCCTGGGACCACCGGGACTTAAACTGACGCTTTTAAACATGCAAAAATATTGTTTTAAACCTTCGGGGAAAGTTTCGGGCTCAAACGGCACCTTTACCCGCGTAAAAATGCTATAGGGGTATTTTGGTCATGTTGACCCGAAACTGCAGAAAATGAGACTTTCGCCTCCGAAACCACTCAAGGGCCATTCAATCCCCTTCAAACATTGAGTTGGCCCTTCGAGGACTGTCGGGCCGGCCATCCTCGAATTTTGGGCCGAAAATGACCTCAGGGGCATTTTGGTCATTTTCCTCTCAGACAGAAGATCGGGGCGTTACACTAAAGATCACTAGTTGTTTATGTTGCACAAATGTTTAAGTGAGATAACTATGTATTAAAGCTCATAGAAGAGCTTCCTCTTATACTTGACTTTGTACTCAATAAATCTTTTGTTTCTTTATTATATATATTCTAATAGAATTATGAATCAGATATTACATGAATCAATCGAATTTACTATAGATACTTAAGCAAGATCCGCTAATTTATAGGTAACAACTCTTAAGTTTGATGTTATGACTTAAGGATAATGTTATACGTGGGAGGGTGTTACACTAGTCCTCCAAGCACTTGCGTGACATGTTCCACGTTGCTTGCAAAGGGCACATGAATATCTCCTGGCTGAGTGATGCCACCCTCAATGAGCTATGGTGCTATTGAGCCTCTGATCCGACTATCAAGTATAGGTCTGACAAAGGGAGGACAAACCGGGTTTCACCAAAAGGCAGCTTGCTGTATACTAGTAGGTCGACTGCCCAAGAGGGCATTCATAAACATATGGTAAATCTTTAATCTTTATACATTTAATATATTATTAAATGTTAGTTTACTACACTTGAATTGTGATAAATACTATGTTTTTATGACTTTATTGTGCATATTTGTGAAGTCGAGGGACTTAAACCGCCCTTCCACCTAGGGAGAGCTCTTCTAGGAGACCAATACCTAAAAGGATGAGGCACGAGGGGAGTCAGGAGAGGTCTGGGTAGATCCTTACTTCGAGGTCACTTATGTAAGTTTGAACTCAGACATCTTTTTACTTAATTTTAATTACTATTATCATTTATGTTATAATTATTACTTACAATGTGTTTTATCTTTTTTCCTTTCTAGCACGAGTTCATAAACTTATGGGAGTAGACACAAACCCATTACCAGACCTAGGTGTCTAAGGCTGGGCCCGATGCTGATATCTCTCTTCCTCCAAATGGGGAGGATGTCTGAGACCTCGTGGTTGGCGCCCCTTACCAGGGTCGCATGTATAGGATGGGGTACTACCTTGACAATAGATCCCCATATTTTGCCACTAGGTCTACTACTGGGGATGAGGCCTTAAGGGAGCGTGTGCATGCCCTTAACCAAGAGCTGCTATAGTAGGCATAGCTCCTTTAATAACTCTAGGAGTAGTAGGCTGGCCGAGCAGCTGTACAGCAGAAACTGAGGGAGATCCAACAACTTAAGTTATCCATGGAGCAACAGTAGCAGGAGAAGGCAAAGAAAGATAAGATTAAGTTCAGGAGGAATCAGAAGAAGATAAATATCGATGTCATGACCTTCTTCACGGACATGCAGGCTTCTAGATCCTCTAGTTCTAGCAAGAAGCTCCCCTAGATCCCACTCTCATCCATTCTTAAGCACGCATCCCCCTTAGATAGGGCAGAAGACTCTGATGGGTTAGATGATGATGCTATTGCCACCACCACCAACAACCAGGAGTTCAACTAGTCTTTATCTAGCTTTCTTTTTTCTTTATTTCATTCTAAATATTTTTTACATTTATCGCACTTTGTATAGATTTTATTATGATACTTTGATTTTTTTTTTTTTTGGTATTAGTTTGTTCATTTTATTATTATTTCATTATTTTCTTACTTAATATCACTTTACTTAATAATTTAAATAACTAAAAAATAATAAAATACCAATCAACCCATCATTTAAATTAGATAATTAAAAAATTATTAAAATTTTACCGATAGGTCAACCTTTCGATAATTAATTACATTTTTAAATTAAAAAATTTAGAAAATACTAACACCCATCGATAAATTCATTTGAAAAAAGTAATAAAAAATAATTCTTATTTTTTAAAACTTGTCAATAAAATTAAAATATCCTATCGGGAATATTATTTATCTGATAACTTCACTAATGCTATTGAGATAATTGTATTGACTGGTTTAATTTTTTTTATACCTTCAGTAACCCCGTCAAAAATTACTGGTTGGTTTTATTAACTGTCGGTAGTATTCCATCGATGACCAAAAACCCATAGGTAATACTGTTAGTATCCCGTGCATTTCTAGTAGTGTAACTGATTAGAATTTTGAGTCACCAGTATCCTCCACCTTGACCGATCATATACGACTATTGGAAGAAGGATTAAATGTTGTTTGGAAGGGCTTTTAGTGAAGAAAATCATTTTGGAAGTTGTTGTAGGGTTTTTGTAGCCTTTTCTTTTTCAAAGTTCTTTTTGAAAATTATTGAATAGTTGAGCTTGATTTTTTTGATTTTATTGTATGATTACACATAGATCTTGATGTGTTTTCATGGGTGGAGTAGTTAGATGTTGTTAAAAAATCATTTTTGTTCAAACAAGTTTAACCTAAGTTGTTGAAAACTCAGATTTTTCACTAGTAATAAGTGTTTCATGATTCTTCTAAAGTAATAGAAGATGAATTTTTCAAAATTTTTTATAGAGAAGATAACATGTCTAGGTAACTCCATGATTTTGCTTAACTCCATGTTAAAATTATGTTTTCTTGGGCCAGAGTAAGTAAAATTTTACTTTTCTTGAATTGAGTGGGGAAAAGTAAATCTAACTAGAAATAGATCTGTGTGAGAGTTGGAAAAAGTATATTCAATAATCATGTATAGGAATGAGTTTAGTCTTATAAAGCAATCTATTACCCAAGAGTATAATAAACCACCATAGATCAAGGGCCAAGATAGTTAAAATAGCAATTATAGCAAGTCAATGAAGATCCATATGGGTGGCATTTGCAAGATTTGAAGATAACACAAGGTACATGCAACATAGGAATGAGAATATTATAAAATTCTTAGTATGGTACTTCCTTATGCATAAATATATCAGACTTCATATTCAACCATCGTAGTTTATATCTAAAAACATTTCATGTAAGCAAAATAAAGGACAAGTAATTATCTTAAACCTTTGAAAATATTTACCTGAAACAAGTTCATTTTATTCAAATGTTATCATTTAGAGCGTATAATGTCAATCTGAAACATAAACATATTGGTCTCAATATAAACAATAAATTTATCCAGTTAGTACATAATAGATAACCGTTATGATACAGCCACTCACTTACCCAGTCTATTTTCAGTGCCATTTTTGTTCTCGAGTTTCCATATGATGGTGTGCCTCGACTCCTAGCGCACCCACTTTTTGTGTTGTACCCTCGCTTGCACGGTTAGCACCTTGCGGAGGATGTACCAACTCAATCATCATTGTCTGACTCCAAGTCCTGTACTAACCCCTCTACTAACATTGACTCCTTTACTGACTTTGATATGTCAGCAGCATAAAGGCGATGTTAATATCTAGCTGAGCAAATGGTTTTCCTTTATAGAATTTAGGAGATATTAGAGATGACTGTACATATCTGTTGACTTGCTAGGTTATAGCTATTAATGTCCTATGTGACATATATATGTCGAAGGTTACATTAGTATTTTAAATCATCAATGATAGGTTTATTTTACTTTATTTTCATGCTTTACAACTAGTATAAGTTAGAAAATGTAAGTGACACATTTCTAATTATTATGTTAATACTCAAGTAACACATGGTAGTTAGGTGGGTGTTACAATATGGTATTAGAGCTTGGCAACCCTTACAAAACCTAAGGACTGGACTGGCTGTGCTTTCTTAGTGAATGTCATGGATAGTAATCTAGTATGTGTAATTACTACTTGTGATTGTTGTGAATCATTGGAATACTTAGCTTTGTATTGAACCTAATCAAGTCAATATCTCTTACTTGGTGTGATAGGGACTGATGGCTTCAAACTGGCATAATTGGAATGGTATTGAAGATGAAGCTAGAATGATGTATACTTTTTGGGAGATGGCTGGGGCTATGAGAGAACAAGTTGTAGTGAATAATCGAATGATGGAAATATTGAACCACAACAATGAGCGAAACCTAGCTAGGATTGTCAGGGGAGCAAAGATGGATATGAAATACTGGAGATTTGCTAGATTCAAAAAGAAAACCCCCAGTCATTCTAGGGAGTTTAAATCCAATCAAAGCAAAAGAATAGAGTAAAGTATCCAATCAAAGTAGAAGAATAGACTAAAGTATCCAATCAAAGTAGAAGAATAGATCAAAGTAATGGAAGATATTTTCTTAGTACTTCCTTGTATAAAGAACCAGAAAGTGGCCTTCGCTACTTATATGTTGAAAGTGAATGTAGAATTTTGGTGGGTTGGCACCAATGAACTATTTGAAGCCTTTCAGACTAAGGTCACTTGGGATGCCACCAACAAACTATAAGAGTTGGAAAGAAATTGGATTTCAATGCACTTAAGCAAGATCCATTAGTGTAGGTGTAGCAAAGTACATTATAAAGCTTGTAGAGCTCTGCAAATTTATGCTATCTATTTGCATGACCTTGATGAAGCTTGGAAGTGCATGAAAAATGACAGAGGTTTACATAAGGATTTTGAGGTAGCTGTAGGTCTCTTAGAAATTAAAGATTATGCCACTTTGGTAAATGAGTTTCAGCAGGCAAAGGAATCTAATAGGAAGTTGGCAAATTTCAAGTCTGCACAAAAGCAACTCTAGGAAGGGATTGGCACCATAGGGTCCAAGGTTTAAGCCTGCTAAACAGCTAAATAGTCTACATGAAGATTTCTACTAAATAAAAATTGAGAAAACAATAGTAGCCATTTAGGTTAGTTGCAGGACAAGAATTCCCTAAACGTGAGAAGAATAACAGGAATAAGCTTTGCCAGGAGATGTAACCATGGCTTGCGACCTTACTGAGGACTTCAAAGTGGTGGAACAAGCTCATGACGAGTTTGGTTAGGGTAATGGCTCCATTATGCTGGCTTGCCTATCTCTAAACCATAATGCTAAGGGCTCATTTTTACTTTGGGTACTGAAAGAGCTTCTCAATTTGTAGATTTGATCGAAGGTAGTGCAAAATAATGGTAATACCCAGATGTTTTCCCAGAATCTATTCCAGAAGTTCCATAGAATAGGAAATTGAGTTCTCCATTGAACTTGTACTAGGAACATACCCTATATCAATTTTCCTCTATAGGATGTCTCCTCTTGATTTGACAAAATTAAAGAGATAGATTGAAGAGCTTTTAAAGAAGTAGCTCATTGGGCCAAGTACCTCACCATGGGGAGCTCATGTCCTTTTGGAAAAAAAGAAGGATGGAGACATAAGGTTATGTATTGATTTCAAGCAACCAAATAAGGTAATGGTAAAGAACTAATATTTTTGGCCAAGGATTGATGATCTTATGGATCAATTGCAAGGAGCAATCGTATTCTCAAAGATGGGTTTATGATCAAGATATCATTGGATTTGAGTTCAAAATGAAGACATTCCTAAGGCTGCCTTTAGAACTCGATATGGACATTACGGGTATACGGTGATGTCTTTTAGACTGAAAAATGCTCCAACTCTATTCATGGATTACATGAACTGAATCTTTTGCCTTTACTTAGATAAGTTTGTAGTTGTCTTTATAAATGACATACTTACTTATTTGAAGACCAAGGAAGAGCATGCCAAACACCTTAGGATAATGCTTTAAATCTTAGAGGACCGAAAACTCTATGCTAAGCTGTCAAAATATGAGTGTGATACCCCAGGTACACGGGTGTAACGCCCCGATTTTTTGTCTGAGAAAAAATGACCAAAATGCCCCTGAGGTTATTTTCTATCCGGAATTCGAGGATAGCCGGCCCGACAGTCCTCGAAGGGTCAACTCAATGTTTGAAGGGGATTAGATGGTCCTTGAGTGATTTTGAAAGCGTAAATCGTGTTTTCTGCAGTTTTGGGTCAAAATGACCAAAATACCTCTATAGCGTTTTTACGTGGGTAAAGGTGCCATTCGAGCCCGAAACTTTCCCCAAAGGTTTAAAATGATGTTTTCATGTGTTTAAAAGTATTTGTTTAAGTCCCGGGCAATTTTTGTGCAAAATTATGATTTTGCCCTTACGTAGTGTATTTTGGGCCTAATGATATGATTAGCAAAACTTAAGCAATATTAGGCTCTAATTAAAGATTAGTAAATTCTAATTACTAATTTAGAGTCAAAATAATTAATTGATGTTAATTAGAACCTAAGATTGCTTAGAGAAACTCAAAACTTTTTTCTAGTTTGAATTCTTTGAGAAAGGAATCTAGAAATAGTATTTTCTCTCTCCAATTCCCTAAATCAAGGAAACATGTTGGCATTGGATTCCTAGTTAATGAAGTTTGACTTCATTAATTTAGTAAAACCAAATCCTAAATCTAGTCTTACAAGTCTCTA
Organism: Dalbergia cochinchinensis; assembly: GCA_031216125.1. Taxonomy (NCBI): domain Eukaryota; kingdom Viridiplantae; phylum Streptophyta; class Magnoliopsida; order Fabales; family Fabaceae; genus Dalbergia; species Dalbergia cochinchinensis. Next base: position 33,242,079 of record CM062371.1, read on the forward strand.
ATTACATCTTTAGTCACCTAAACACTTTCTCACAAATTCCTAATCCTAATCCTAATCAAAGTTACACCTAAACACACATCCTAACCCACAATTAAGGAACAACTTGTTCCCCAAGTTCTTCTAGAAAGGCATGGCTACCTATACCTCCCTCATGGCTATCCATACCACACTATGCCTTGCACCATGCGTAAGCCCATACTTGAACCCATATTTGGCCATACCTTTGAATGACCACAACCATACTTTGAAGAGATATTTTATTCCTTTCGCTCCATGAAGATTTCGACCATTCCCTCCATTCTTTCACCCTTAATGTTGTTTTTCTATAAATACCATGTCTAGATGGACTTGGTTCCACTTTGGTTCATTTGCTAAGTTTGGCTTCAAAAGTAGTTCTAAGTTCTTTCTTTTTCTCCCAAGAGTTCAAGAGTTCTTTCTTCTTCTTCTTCTTCTTCTTGCTCACCAAGAACCACCACTTCTCAACCATACACAACCTTTTAAAAACTTAGCCTTGCTTTTCTAAGGATCAAGTTCAAGAACCACAACTTTCTTCCTTTCTTTTTCCTCCTTGGTCAAAAATATCATCAAGCTCCAAGGGAGATTTTCCTTTCATCCTCCTCTCAAGATCAAGTCCTTTTCATCTCCAAGAAAACATACCTTGGTAGGGATTTGTTTTATTAAATTTCTTTATCCTTTAAAGTCTTGTTTAAAATGAGTTTTGTTGTTTTCTCTTGGCTTCTTGGAACTTCTTTTCCTCTCTTTATGTTTCGGCCTTGGAGCCTTTCTTCAAAGAAAAATATTGGCTTGATGATGAGAGTTCAAGGGGTTGATCATGAGAATCACCACTTGTGTAACCTCTAAAGCTTGAAAACTTGGTTTTTGAACTAAGAAGCATTTCGATTTTTCCTTTCCTTTTCTTTAGTTCTAGTTTTGGTTTTTAAAATTTGTTTTGGTTGGAAAATAACTCAAGGATGAGAGCACATGATGTTGGTGTTGATGTATCATCAAGATCATGGCCTCTAGAGTTTCAAAGTTTCATCCTTTCTCCTTCATGGTTTCGGCCATGGTTTCCTTTTCTTTGATATTTTGGTTTTGTCACCAAAGACATGGTGAGATGGTTTCTAAAACTCAAAGCTTGGTTTTCTAACTTGATCCATTTTCGGTTCTTTAAATAATATTAATGTTTAATTTGTTTCTTTAAGTCCATTTCTTTGAGCTTGATGATGATGTTCAAATCATAAGGTTTCCTTGTAACCTTGGTACAAGAACTCTAAAGCTTGCTTTACCTTGTTAAGATAAGTTAGGGTTGAGGTTTATGCTCCTTTAAAGTCTTGAATGAGCTCTAGCAAGATATAAAATGAACTTGCATATTTATATTTCAAGCCTTGCATATTTATATTCCAAATCTCGCATATTTATATTTCAAGTTCTTGCATCTCATATTTACTTTCCTATGTCATCACTAAGCTCTAAAGAATAAAGAAAAGGACTTGCATTATCACATTTAAGTTTCAAGGTTTGCATTTCATGTTTATATTTCAAGTCATCACTTAAGAACTTAAAGATTTAAAATGAGAGCTTGCATATCACCTAATTAATCTCAAAGCCTTTCTATTTCGGCCTCAAAGTCGATTATTGCTGGGCCTAGAGCACTAAAATAAAGAATTGAACTTGCATATTTATTTTCAAGTCTTGCATATTTACTTTCAAGTCTTGCATATTTAATTTCAAGTTCTTGCATTTCATATTTACTTTAAAACTCTCACTTTACTTTATAATGAAGAATAAAATAGAATGCATTGCACGTTTATATTTTTGTCATCACTTAAAGAACCTAGAGCTCAAAGATTTGCCCTTTTTATCTCAAGATAAAGGTGATTGTGGAAACATCCTCGTGGATGCATATTTCGGCCATGTGATGATGATGAGCTTGGTGTGAGTCTCATCTAGTCACAAGAGCCAGCAACCTACATTCTAAGATTTTCTTTAGACCTTAGGAGTTTTATAAAATTATTACCAATGAGATTTATGAATTAAAGCTCTCCTAGGAATGTTTTAAACTAGCCACTACCCTATGGCCATTCTTAGTCCCTTTGTGAAATAAAATGGTTTTCAAAGAGTTTTAGAAATCTTAAAACGATTCCAAGAGAAACTAGCAATTTATATGTCTTGAAAATGTGAGATTATGTGTTCTATGGAATCTATGCTTTTTGATTCTTCCATGACATGTTTGCTACTATATGATGATGTTTTGACATGTTAGAATGTGTAAAAGTTATATGTGTTGAGGTAGGAAGCTTTCTATGCATGTTAGGGAAGAAACTAGCTTTATAGAAAAATCGTAAAGTTGAGTTCTAGCATAGTTTTGACCCATTAATTCTTAGCTTTTGCCAAAACTGTTTTAGTATGTTAACCTTCAGTTTAGGGTTGTTTAAATATGAAAAACTTGGTAACATTTGATGTAGGATTGATTTTTAGAGCCTATAGGGAAACTAGCAACTAGAAAATCATAAAAATACAATTCTAAAACTCTTAGAACATTTAATTTTCTGATTCTGTACAGCATCCTTATAATGTAGTAAACATGATTTATAATTAGTTCAAAGGCTTAGGGATACCTCATTGTTGGTTTAGATCTAATTTATAGTGCCTTAGGTGAAGACGAAACTAAGAAAGGGTCTAAAACGTAAGTTTTAGAACCCCGTAATCTTAAAGATGTAATTCTGCCCTTAGAGTATGATGCTGCCCAGATTTACTAATGAACTTAAATGCTAGTAAGAATTATTAGTTGTGAATCATTAGGTGCATAAGAGGTTAATAGAGAACGATAGAATAATTACATCTCAAGTTTAAGGCCCGTAAGGGTCAAAGCATAAGATACCGCAAGTTCAAGGATATAATGAGCTTTTATGTTACACGAGGATGTATGTTTAATTATGAGAATGACTTGAGCATAGCATATGCATTAGCTGAGCCTGGTCCTTGATTCCGACAAACTGGTTAGAGGCATGCTATCTTTTAAGAATGTTAACGCAATGATGTGATGACGTATATACTATGATGAGTTTGACTATATGATATTGATGTCTCATGGTGATATTGAATGGCTATGTAACACCCCGATTTTTTTGTCCGAGGGAAATGACGAAAATGCCCCTGAGGTCATTTCCTGACCCGAATTCGAGGGTAACCAACTCGGTCATCCTCGAAGGGTCAACTCAATGTTTGAGTGGGATTGGATGGCCTTTGAATGCTTTCGGAAAGCGAAAATTTCGTTTTCCGCAGTTTTGGGTCAAAATGACCAAAATACCCCTATAGCGTTTTATGCGGGTAAAAGTGCCGTTTGAGCCCGAAACTTTCCCTAGAGGTTTAAAAACACGTTTTCATATGTCTAGAGGTCTCTGTTTAAGTCCCAGTGGTCCCGGGCAGTTTTAGTGTAAAATTACGATTTTACCCCTAGAATAGTGTTTTTGAGCTTAATGACGTAATTAAGCAAACCTAAGCAATATTAGGCTCTAAACGAAGATTAATTAATTTCCCTAATTAATCTAGAATCAAAATAATTTATTAAAGTTAATTAGAACCTAAAATTGCTTAGATTAAACTTAAATCCCTTTTTAGAACTCAAGATTCCTAGTCTTGGAATCTTGAATAGTGTTTTCTCTTTCCAATTCCTTAAATCAAGGAAATGTGTCTAAGAGTTGTTTAGACTCTAAATTGAGGATCTAACTCACTAATGGTGTAAGACCACTCCTTAATTATGTCTAGACCATCCTAATTATCCATTTCCTTTACCTAAACACTTTCTTACAAATTCCTAATCTTAAGTATAATCAAAGATACACCTAAACACAACTCTAAACCACAATTAAAATGCAAAGAACCCTCCCCCATGGCTGATGAAGTTTCGGCCAGCACACTCCCCATTGGCCACATGTTTAATTATTTTCTCACTCAAAGAACCATGCTTGAGGCCATACCTTGAACCATACCTCACCATACCTTAAGCCATACCTCACCATGCCTCAAGAACACACTATCTCACCTCATGGAACTCATGGATGCCTCCAATTCTGCACCTCATGGCCGAAAACCCCTTCAGCCCTCGCCCCCTCCATTTGTTTCATTTCTCTATAAATACAATGCCTTGAGGAGCTTGCACCACTTTTAGATCATTTGCTAAGTTTAGGAACACTCAAAGCTTTTCTTTTCTCTCAAAGTTCTAGTGTTCTTCAAGTTCTTCAAAGTTCTTCATCATTTTCATCTTCTTCTTCCATCTTCAAGTTCATCACATCAAGTAGGGATTTTCTTTCAAGTATTCATTTCTTTAAAGTTCTTGTTCTAAGCTTTATGTTTATAGTTTCTCTTGATTCTTTTTAGAACTTCTTTTCTTTTCCTTGTTCTTTCTCATTTTCGGCCATGGGCCTTGAGGTTCAAAGAAATGAGAGCTTGATGATGAGAGTTTCATGATGATGTTCATCACTTGAAACAAACTCTAGAGCTTGATCTTTGTTCTTGAGCACAAATGCTTCTAGTTTTTCCTTCCTTGAACTCTTGAGAACTTTAGTTTTGATGGTGTTTTAAAATGGTTCTAAGGACTCAATGATGAGGTCTCATGATGTTAGTGTTAATATATCATCAAGATCATGGACTTTAGAGTTTCAAAATGTTCTTTTGCTCCTTGAAATTTCGGCCCTTTCCTTTTCTTTTACAAGCAAAATGTTTTGATTTCTAAAAATGTTATGTTGAGTTCTAAGAACTCTAGACTTTACTTTATCTTGGTTTGATGAGTTTGGGTTGAGGTTTATGTTCCTTTAAAGTCTTGTTAAGAGCTCTAGAAAGATAAAATGAACTTGCATAATTTATTTTATGCTTGCATTTACATTTACATTCTTGCTATACATCTTTACTTCCAAGCTTTCACCTAAGAACATAAAGATTAAAATGGAACTTGCATAATCACTTAATTTAATTCTCAAAGCCTTTCTATTTCGGCCTTAAAGTCGATTGTTGTTGGGCCTAGAGCACTAAAATAAAGAATTGAACTTGCATTATCACCTAATTAATCTCTCGAATGCCTATCTATTTCGGCCTTAAAGTCGATTGTTGTTGGGCCAAGAGCACTAAAATAAAGAATTGAACCTTGCATATTTACTTTCAAGCCTGCACGTTTAAGTTTATGCCTCGCATATTTACTTTCAAGCTTGCACGTTTAAGTTTATGCCTTGCATATTTAATTTATGTCATCACTTTATTTTGTCAGCAAGATTAAAAATGAAAAGCACGAGCACATTTATTTTATGTCGTAACTTAAGAACCTAGAGCTCAAAGACTTGCCCATTTCATTCCAAGTTAAAGTTTAATGTGAAACCATCCTTTGAATGCATATTTTTGGCCAAGTAGTGATGATGGACTTGCAATGAGTTTTCATCTAGCTACAAGGACCAATAGTCTATGTTCTAAGTTTTCCTTAAAGCTTTACAAACCTTTTCAAGGTTATGTTGTCATGAGATATGACTTTATTCCCTTTTAGGAGATGAAATATATTTTGGTCATTGACCCAAGGCTTCTCTTAGCCTCTTGATGAATTAAAATGATTTGCAAAGAGTTTTAGAAATTCTAAATTGATTCCAAGAGAAACTAGTTAACTTATGTACCTAGAAATGTCAATTTAACTCTCTGATTGAAGTTAAATGTTTTTGGTTCTGATATGATGAGTGTGATGTTGTATGATGATGTTTTGATGTGTTGGAATGTGTGAAAATATCATATGATGATGTAGAGGCGATCCTATGCAAGATAGGTAAGAAACTAGCTAACTAGAAATACCGTAAAGTTGGAATTTGACATAGTTTTAACCCATTTGCTTTTGGAACTTTTCCAAACTATTTTAATGGGAACATAATCAGATTTAGATTGTTTAGACATGAAAAACTTGGTAACATTTGGATTAGAATTGAATTCTAGCACCTATGGGGAAACTAGTAACTAGAAAACTGTAAAAATGCAAATGTAGAACTCTTAGAACATTTAATTTTCTGGATTCTGTCCAGCACCCTTAGAAAATGATAAACATGATTAATAATTAGCCCTTACGCATAGGAATGTCTCATAATTGATTTAGATTTAATATGTAGCGCCTTCGGCGAAGACGGAACCGAGAAAGGGTCTAAAACGTAAGTTCGAGAACCCCGTAAATACAAGTTAGAGATTCTGCCCTATGCTTTTCAGATTTAAGTATGAACATGAGGATTAGGAATGATGATTAATTATGAGCCCTTAGGTGCATAAAGATATGAGTGACGGATGTTAGAGAACTATATCTCAAGATTAAGACCCATAAGGGTCAAAGTATAAGCTACCGTAAGGGTAAGCGTTTGAATGTTTTATGATTATGCATGTGGTATGCAAATGATGATGATGTTATTCATATGAGGAATTCATGAGGTTATATGTTTATGTGGCATAAAGCAAATTTGGAAGGAAATTCGGTGTAATGCCGTTGTGCCGCCGAATTTCCGACAAATTTGGGGACTTAAAGAGATTTTGAAAATTAAGGTACTAAGATGGGTTCTAGGATGACACCGGTTTGGCCGAGCACCTCCATAGAACTCATGTGACATCGGTACCATTTTATACTCTTAGGTGACACCGGTTCGGCCGAGCACCCCTAAGAGTTTTGCCCCCTAACCCGTACTCAGATAGTCGGGATTTATGATTTATGATACGATTATCGTTAAGTGGTAAGTAAGAACTAGTGACGACTAGTTAAGGTATGAGCTCATAACCTAGATATGTGACACGTTCTGGGTGACACCGGTTCGGCCGAGCACCCCCAGTTCGATTGTCTTTTAGGGTGGCCCATGAGGAAGAGATGTTTCATGATTATGATTATGTCACTAAAGTTTGTCCCATATGAATGTTTCTATTACCACTTTATGCCACTAAGTATGATGAGGCTTGATGTTATGTCTTATGTATGTGCATGAGGTAGTACCATGCATACATCTTCTATTATGTTGCATTCATGACATTAAGATCATCCTAAAATGAATGGACCTTAGCTGAAGTATACTTTAAAGATTAAAATGAACTTAATACATGCCTAGTCATTTTGTGTAATTAAACCCAAGGTTCCTGAGGACGTAGATGATGACACCTAGGTAGTAGGAGGCCCTACTGAGATTCTTTAGCAAGATTCTCACTCCCTCTATCTCTTTCTTTCCGCCACGTCTTCAGATGGCGACGTTCGTAGTGTTCGTGGACACACCGACATGGGAGGTGCAGCATGACCCGGACCACGGGTCATTCCATTTTGTGGGTCGATGCACGGTTAGAGTATTCATGTTCATGGGTCGACCCTTCACTCCCCCTGTACATTCCCATCGTTTCTCCCCCGTCTCACCTTTTGGCGATGACCTGGTGTTCGAGCGCGCACGTCCCCTAGAGGAGAGGCTTCGCCGTACCCCACCATCCACGTCCGCCGCTCGAGACTACCCCCAATATGTGCCTCATTGCTCGTCATCTTTTTCGGAGGCGGATCTTTCCGAGGATTCGGCAACCCAGGTACCCTCCGAGGGATCTTCCCCCACCATACCCATGGACCTTGGGGAGGGTAGTGAGCCTTCCGTGACTCAGCCGAGGCTTGCGCATCAACCGGAGATGAGGCCACGCCGGGGAGGTCACTTCCGAGCCCCGTCCCGCCTATTCACACCGGAGGAGCTTGCTCAGTTTCCTGGTTACTTGCCACGCTCGAGGGATAGTCGCCAGTAGAAGGCTGTAGATGGCCGAGATAGAGCACACACCACTTAGATGGAGATAAACCTTCTTTTGTTTAGAGGTTATCCCTTTAGGTGCACTCGGGTAGGGGAGTTAGTTTATGTTTATGCTTATGTTGTATTTTCTTTCATGTATTCCCTTGTACTGAATTAAGTCCCACACTTATAAGTGGGCAAGTTATATATATATGAGATGATATTCAGTGTTATTCATGTTGTGCCTTATGCTATGATGTTATGAGATGTATGATTTGATCGTTACAAGATATATCGCATCACGCGGCTCTCACTTTGTTTTTCAAAAAAAAATTTACCCGTATTTTTCCGCTAAGTATTTCAAAGTAAAAATGAGAACTATGAAGTAACAGACTAATGATTAACCTAAGTATGTTCTAGAGTATTGGGTTAAAAATTAGGATGTTACAGGCTATGCATACTCTATATGTTTCATGGCATAAATCAAGTTTGAAGGAAATCCGGTGTACGCCGTTACACTGCCGAATTTCCCACCAAACTTGAAGATTTAAGAAAAGTTTGCGAAAACTCCTGGGTGACACCAGTTCGGCCGAGCACCCCCAGGAAAGGTTCTGGGTGACACCGGTTCAGCCAAGCACCCCCAGAACAGATGTGATATAACACTGAGACGCATTCCTCCTGCTACGATTGGGAGGAAATAAATCTGTGAGGGTATTGACATTGAGCTTGCTAAAGCGAACAATTCACTGTGTACTAGATACCAGTAGAGCGTTTCAAAGAAGGAAATGATCCTAAGATAGGTGATCCAAGAAAGTTATGTATACCCCCTCCATTAGCCCATATTAAATCTAGTGACGACTAATTAGGATTGAGCTTATTCCTAGATGATAGGTGAGATGTAGTTTGGTGACCAGATTATCGCCGGGCCTGTGAGTCGGTTGGATTTTTTGTGGATATGTTAAGAGGGTGGTCTTTAAGAAAAAGAACTTAAGAGTTTGAGTTATGAGAAAGATGTCACATGAAAAATACTGTGCCTGTTATGCCATGTATATAATTTATGTTTCTTTATGTTGGGCCCAAGAGCTATGATTTTCATGTTAATGTGCATATGGTATTATCATGCATTCATCAAATATCTGTTGCATTCATGTCATTAAGACACATAAGAAAAGATACCCACTTCGGATAAATAGATTTGAAAAGTCTAAAACCAATCCTTATGCATGTACACCTTTTTCATAGTTAAAACCGAGGTGGCTGGGGACGATGACGATGACACTTGTGTTAGAGTCGGGAATCCCTACTGAGAATCTTGAATGAGTTTCTCATCCCTTCCTTTTCTTCCATGTCGTCTCTAGACGAGGATTACAACGAGATTCGTGACTTCTTCTAAGGCTCGTGCTTAAAGGTCACACTAGCAAATGGAGTAGAGGATCGCCACGGAAGCATAGATAGTTTAGCTTTTGGATTGATACTCATCCAACCTCATAGGTGGATAAGGATCACTTCATATATATAGGCATGTTTTAATGTAAATAATGGTACAATGATGCTAGTAATTTATGTATTTATGAAAGAGTGATGATATTATGATTGTTATGTATGATACTATGTTTGATGATTATGAATGGTGTGATTACTTTTCTTGCATGATGTAGTTATGATGAACGTTAGGTTAGCGCGTGGCTCGCGTTTTGTTTTTCAAGTTTCGAAAAAGAAAAATTTATTTGTATTTTCCGCTAAGTATTTTAATGAAAGGTTTTAAAGAATGAGACTAAAAGAGTAATAGACTAATGATTAACCTAAATATGTTCTAGAGTACTAGGTTAAAAATTAGGATGTTACAACGGGTCCTTGGACATGTCCAGCATGGCCCTAGGGTCCCCGGGACCCACCGATGTTGCCGGGTCTTGAATTTTGCTATGTCTGGACCTTACATATCCTTGGAGGGCTACATGTTACAGCTACATTCTTGGGATCAAAAGTCCCGGTAATTGTTCCCTAAAGGAAAACAAGTTAAAAAGTAATTTCATTTTTGGCCCATAAGTTTAGAAAATCTTGAAGATTCCCAGATTTGAACTAAAACCGAAAATTTGGATTTTGATTGGTGAGATTTTGATTTTTGTGAGATTTTATTTGAATCCAAATAGGGGATATTTCCTTATTTACATTTATGTTTTAAAGTTAAATAAATGAGGATATTAACTTATAATTAATAAATGCAAATAGGTGAGTGTTGAGGCAACCTAGATGCCATGCTGACAGAAAAATGAAGTTTGGATGCTGTTGCTGCAAGATTTGCAAGACATCCTCGCTACAACGAGATATGTTCGCTGCAGCGAGTTGCTGCTTCTCCAAGTTCACTACAACGAACGTATCTGATGTCAGTATAGTACAAAACAATGTAATTTTGATAAGTGGGATCCCCACCTCTATAAAACACCCCAAACTTGGGGTCCCTTGGCAAAAATCGAGCCCTAGCACCTAGCTCTCCAACCTTTTCTCTCCAATCCATCATTATTCTTTCTCCTTCCAAGATCAAAGGTAGGGGTTTATGTTGGTTTTGTCATCTCCTTCCTTTCCTTTACATGTTGCATGGTTTGGGCTTGTTGTTTCTTCCATTGTTGTCAAGTGGGGGTGCTCCCCCAATCTTGTTAGAGCTAGATTAGAGTTGTTTAGAGATTAGCGGAGACTAATCTTGAGTCAATATTGATCTATGGCAGTTGTTGATGCCATTCCATGCTTCGGAGGTCATGTTGGTGGTGCCCACATACTCTCGGCTCCAAACGGTGAGTGGGTTCAAGCTCATGGCCTTAGTTTTGCCATTATAATTATGTTTGATGCATGATGATGTTTGAGCATGAAAGTAGAGATGAATATATATATATATATATATATATATATATGATTTTGGATTTTACAAGTTATAGTAAAGAGTATGATTTGAATATGGCATGAAAATGTATTTTAGAAAACCATGGGACCATGATTGGTGTATAGAGTGCTATGAAAATGTTTTGTATATATTCATGAAGAGATTTATGGTGAGATATATGATTTACTAAGTTGTTAGTATGTCCAATATGCTTCAACACTAGAGATTTCGAAATGTGATTTTAGAGTATCAGTTAAGTTATTTTAGCAAGAATGTCAAACAGAGATGTTATATTATAATACTAGAGATTTCATGATTTTGAACCTTTTCATTTCAATTTATGATATTAGAGTTATTAAGCTATAAAGAGAGGTTATTTTGAGAAATGACATTTTAGAAATTTAGTTTTGTGATGTTCCAAAAATATGGAATTCAGTATGACTCGTAATGATTGCCAGATACATATTCCATGAGCTTGAAATCGGAATTCCTACAAGCGGGTGATCCCTTGGGCATAATTTCACAGTCACAGTTTTGCTAAAGTCATGTTGCTAGAGTGGTATGAGTCCAGAGCTTTTAGAGGTTCAAGAGTTTTCATATCTAAACGGTCTTATAAAGAGCTAAAAAGCTAGAGTATGAGTATGATTGTATCTAGAGATTTTATAGAATTATCTTGATGATTTCAAGGAATAGAGTAATTATGGATGAAAAAGTTTGATACCTAGATTAGAGTATATAACAAAGATTTAGAGAAAACAATATGTTTATTGAATTAGAGATTAGACAGTAGCTATAGAAAAACAGACAGTGAGTTAACGGCTGAACCCCAATCATTAACCTTGGTACCAAGTTGTCCCGAGAGGACAATCTCATAGAGCAGGGAATGGAAGCTACTTAGGTGTCTGCATTAGGTCCTTGATGGATCATAGAGCATAACATTTTCAGTTCTTGAAGAACCATAGAGTAGAGATTCCTGTTTCTCTAGTAGAGTACTATTGCTTATGTTTTCAGAGAGTATTAATGATTTTCATATATTATCGATGTTTTAAGAGAATATTAATTTAAGAGGTGTTATACGTGCGAGAAATGATTTCCTTGTTGGAGTAAGAATTTAGAGACGTTTTCTTATGAATTTATGAATACAGAGATATATTTTCTATGAGATTATGTACATGAATATCAAATGGTTTATGGTTGTTGCATGTATATTACATTATGGTATATTCCTTGGTTGTCGCATGTGGGTGATGGGTGAGAGCTCACTCACTAAGTCTATTGACTTATCCCTCTCCCTTCCTCCTCATAGTTGCAGGTACCGATGTAGCCCAGACTTCGGTTTGGCAGACGTGGTTTTTCTTAGCAGTGAGTCTTACTTTGGAGTAAGGCTTAGCTTAAAGTCTTGTTAGAGTAGAGTGCTCCAGTAGATGTGTAGGCAGGATCCGAGCCATGCATTATTTTCAGATTATGTACTTGATTTCAGTATTTGAGCAGCTATGTATATTTTTAGTTCACAAATATGGATTTTGAAATTGTAGAGTTTGATTAAAGTTTATGCAATAAACTAGAGATGTATTTAAGATTTAGTTCACATGTTGAATTGATTTTCAGAGTATGATTAATACGTTTACAGAGTTTCTATCAAGTATTTCGGTTTTATAATTTCAGATATAAAGTTAAATAGAGATTTAGACGAAGACATGATTTCAGAATGAAAAGTATATTATTTTTATGCATATAGAGAGGCTTAGAGGTCTCGAGGCTTATGTGGGGATGAGATTCTTCACGTGCCGATCACGTTCCCCTAGTCGGGTCATGACAATGCATTTTGGATGGAAAAGGTTAGGTTCTTAGGGTATGTGATGTCATGAGGAGGAATCTTAGTGGAGTTGAAGAAAGGTTGAACCAGTACTTCATTCGGAACGACCAATGATGGTAACAGAGATTCACAGTTTCTAAGGGTTAGTTGCGTACTATAGACAATTTAACAAAGGTTTCTTCAAATGACCTTATCTTTGACCAAGTAGACTCGGAATGATGCTCTACTCAAGGGGACATTGTGGAAATTGACAATGGCACAACTATTAGTTCTACCAAATCCTCATGAGCCATTTGAAGTTCATTGTGATGTTTCTAGCAAAGGTTTAGGATGTGTGCTAATACAAAATTTTAACATGGTTGTCTATGCTTTTCAATGGCTGAAGCTGCACAAAATAAACTATCTAACTCATGACCTTGAACTAACAGTTGTGGTCTATGTTCTAAAGGTCCAAAAACATCATCTCTATGGAATGAAGTTTGATGCTTTCTCTGATCACAAAAGTTGGAAGCATTTCTTTGATAAAAGGGAATCAAATATGCAACAAATGAGATGGATGGAATTTCTTGAGGATTATGAGTTTAATTTAAAGTACCATCTGAGCAAAGTTAATGTTGTTACTAATGCACTAAGTAGGAAATCTTTAAGTGTGGCGTGGATGATAATTAAAAGGACAAAACTAGTGGAGAGCTTTAAGAAAGTTTAGGGATGTCGAAAAGTCCTTAAAGAGTTATGTTAAGTTAGATAAAGGTGACAAGTGAGTTCAAGGAACAAATCTTGGTTGAACAATGTAATGAGCTAGGGTTCGAAGAGACTTTAAAATTGGTCTAGGTAGAGAAATTGACAAGGTTTGTTCAAGATTAGCAAGGTATATGATGGTTCAAACATGAGGTATGTGTGCCTGCAGGTGGCAATCTCATAAATGAGATTTTGGAAGAAGCTTATGAGACAATTTTACTATAAATCTTGGAACTAGTAAGATGTGTGTAGACCTCAAAAAGATGTTTTGGTGCCCAAGGACATCATCAAGACATGATGCCATATGGGTTATAGTGGATGGGTTAGCCGAATTGCTCATTTCTTACCCATCAAGGTCAACCACTCTTTGGATAAGTTAGCTTATTTATATAGGTTAAAAAATGCACAAGAAGTGGGGTTGAATTAGTGGGTCTTAAAAGTAACTTTTTGAACTTAAAACAAATGTATGAAAACTAATATAAATCTATTTTTCAGAAAAAGCTTTGATAAACAAAACACAGACCAGGAAATAAACTAGAGTCAAGGAAAACAGAGATATTGCATAGGGTATTTTGTACTGGTTCGGCCAAGCTGCTTACATCTAGTTCTCAACAACCTGTTGAGTTCCACTAAACAAATCTTTCTCAACCCTGAGAAAGTTAGGTAGTCTTTTTATAGCCTTCTCAAGCTATTTCTTATGACCAATACCACCCTCTACTATCACTCCTAAGTAGTCTTTAACTAGCTTCTTCAAGTTATCTCATAATGATCACTACTAGATCAGGGTACAAAGATTTTTATAGGGTAGTTCACTCCAACTATCAAACACTCAAGTTTTCTTAAGATGAAATAGTGTATGAGCTAAAAACATGGCTGACTTCTTTCTAACTATTTTTCCTAAGAAGAAAGTATTATCTAATAAGAACTTAGAAAGAAGTTTTTTTGTCTATTTTTTACAGAAGATGAAACTGATTACAAGTTTCAATGGCTTTACAGAAGATGAAGAATAATTCTTTTTTTTTTTTGCATTTTAGCACAAGGTTTTGATAAAAAGTTTTGAGTTGTATGCACATCATCTCTTTTTATTCTTGATCTCCTATTTACGACCGTTGCCCTTGTTATGTTTTCCTAGTGACACATGTTGATCTTCTTTTTGTTTCTTGGAAATACGGTCTAGAAAAGTAGCTCAGCTGTGTCAAAGTCACTTTTACAATTGTAGAGACCATTGTCAAATAATAGTTTCTGAGTCCATATTCAGAAACTACTTTTTGCTTTCTAAAAGAGGTTTCTGAACTTTTTCTTTTAGAAGCTAGGATGGTTGACCAAATTAAAAAGCTAGATGTCACTTTAGTCTTTGTCTTTACTTGACTTTATTTGAATTTTAAATTTTCCTTCTCATATCTATAAAGTGCATCATTTAGCAGTAAACGTGCTTTTTGAAGAGCTATTTTTAATTTTTGGACTTCCTTTAGTCTTCCTTGCATCAATTAGCGCTCATTGATGAGTATATCTTTATGATTGAAGATAGAAACCACAACTTGCTTTAGAGGATGATGGAATTCTTCATTATATATTAATTTTTGATGAAGTCTATATTCTGAATATCTAAAGTTTGGTTTCTTGTCCATGAAAATCATATCTTCGTGCGTTAAACATAATAACATTCATTGCAAGGATTGTTTTTCACTTTGTTTAAGTCCTGAATCTCTTTGAATGAGATTAAGTATATTTGTTCATGATATAGTGAAAATAAAACTTGTTCATGAAGTCATATGTTAACGAGAATTTTCTTGTTTCTATATTTAAGAAGCTCTAGCAAACGATTAGTCTTTATTCAAAGGATTTTATCAAAAATTAGTTAGTTGTCACTTAAAACATTAGACATTGAAGCTTTCTGAAGGGTTTTGGAGCTAACAATCTCCCTTTTTTTATGATAACAAACCAAACCCAGAGAAAAGCTTTTAAACAGTTTTTGAAAGAAATATCTAAACAAATGTTGGATCAAAGTAACTAATATTCTTTCAAAATCATACTGAAAAAGTTTAGAAGGTCTTTTTCTTAAGGTATGTTGTAGGTAGGAGCAAATCATTTATTAACCTTAAGTGACTTGAATCAAAGCTGTTTGTTTCAGAGAAGGTTTCTGATGTATATTAAAATATTCTCTGAAATGTATCAAAGCAAGTTTTTGAAACAGATGGAGCATTTAAGCTTTTTGAACAACACAGCTTGATTTTAACTCATTTGACTTTCTGAACATAATTATAAAAAGGATAACACATGTGGTATTCTTTGTTGATGTGGAATCCATATACAACACAGCTTTCTCCAAATTTCTCAAAACAAACAAAATCTAGAGATAAAGCGTGTAACACATGCAACACATAGGAGTTTCTAAAGGCTATTTTTCAGATATGCTAAGTATCTGATCATTCTAGATGATAAGACATATATTAGAGCAAAATTGAAAGAAAGGTACAAATACCAGAATATAAACATAGAGCTCATGAGACATATATCAGATCATATGGTAAAACATTAAGCATATGTAGTATAACTGAACATGATGAAATATAAATTTCAACACACACACACACACACACACACACACACACATATATATAGCAAGAAGCCATAAACTAGTTTAGATAAAGCATTAATATCACAATTTATGATAAAGAACTTAACCAGAAAGAATTAGAGTGTTTAACATTGAAGACAAAATATTCAAGGGAAAAAGATGATAGCAAAAAGACAAAATAGTAAAAAACTGAGCATGCATGATTAAAATGAAGTCTTTGAACTCCGCCTCAGTTTGACCCCTAATTTTCTCAAGCACAAAAAGAATTTTTTTTCATTTCTTTTCTTTTTTTCTTCTCCCTTTTTTGTCATAAACAAAAAGAAGGTTGTGCTGGAGATTATGCCATCATTGGCTCCTTCTTCTAAGTTCTTGAAAAAGTTACAACAGCAGCTCTTCATGTCTTCTTAATTGGGTTCCAGTCTCTCTATTGGAGGTTTCAATCCTATCCAACCTTTATCTTTAAGTGTGTAGAAAGAGTTGGACCTCAGAGAAAGTTAGTTAGGGCTCAGGTGAAGGTTGGCTTTTTATGGATTATTTTAGGTGTTGTTGGGGTAGCTTTTGGAGTAGGTTTAGGGATGTCTAAAGGAATGATGTCCCTGAAATTTGATGAGGCTTCTTCTTCTTCATTGGCAGTAGCAACAAGTGGATTGGATGTTGGTTCAACTACAAGTAAAGTGATAGGTGATGTAATGGGGGTAGCAGTGTTTGTGGGAGCTAGTGGAATTTAGCAGGTTGAATTTGTGATTTAGAAACAATGGTAGCATTAGGAGGAGTATCATTAGGCACAAGAGCAAATGGAGTAGGAGTAGGAACATAAATAAAACTAGGAAAATGAGCAACTTGATCAAGAGCAGTATCAAGTTGAGAGGAACTGGCTTCTAAAGGTTCATCTTCTTCTTCCAATGGAGTTATTCTAATAGAGGGAGGAGGTTAAGGCACCATTAGAATGATATCAATTACTAGTTTAGCAACTTCCTCTGTAGGCTCTTCCACTATTAGCTCCAAGGTATGGGAAAGCTCAATCTATTATAGCTCTTCACTTTCATTAAGATTTTCTCTTTTTTCAGTTATTTCTTTTTCTACTTTTTCTTTTTCTTCTTCAAAAGAATCAGTATATAACATTTTATATCCAGCTTTTTGATACCTTGCTATTTCCATTAGAAGCACAATTATTGTGAAAACATTCGTTGGCAAGTGTCTTAGCCTGTGCTTAATATCCCCCTTTCTCATTGTCCTAATTAGAGCAGCTGGCATCTTGTTTGATCTTCTGTGTTCATCTTATTCAGAGAGAACCTTTTCATTTTCTGAAGGTGATGGAGCCATATGAGGCTCTTGTCTTTGCATTCTCTCTTGTCTTAGCTTAGTTCTTCTCTTAGTGTTCAGAGAAATTCAAGAGATTCTACATCCTCAGAGTCTATAGGATCATCTTCCATTAGAATCAGCTTCCTTTTACCTCTCCCCTATTTTTTCCATCCTCAACTTTCTCCATTTTTTTCTTTGCACTAGTCTTGAGGTTGTAAGCTTTCTTCTTATGGTTTTAACAGAAGCTGTGTGAATTCAGTTCCTTCTATATATTCAAACAACTCCTTAGTAAGAGGATAGTTCATGTACTGGAATACTCTTATCAATAGCATTCCATAAAGTACTCCTTCTGTCCTTCTCTTATCTTTGGTGATAGCTCTTAGCATGCGATCCATGATAAGCCTTGATAGATTCACCTTTTTCTTGGACATGAGGCAGTATAAAAGCATGCAATCTATGGCTACAAGCACATTAGTGTTTCCCAATCTAGGTAAGATTGTAAACTGTACTACAGTGAACACCTTTCTAGCCTTTGCACTCAACATGGATGTTGTGATTTCATTAGGAGTCCTATAGGGCCAATCTCCATAGCAAAATCTCAAATGAATGATTTTAGGAATGAATTTGAGTACCTTTCAGCTATGAAGAAAATGCCATTACCAAACTTGGGAAATTTCTGTCATTAAACTCTAAGAATAGAATTCTTCCTACCCTTGGAAAGAGAATATCTACTTGAGAATAGACACTTCCTCAAGAAGCTCTCTTCTTAAGGCTTTCCCAGGAGCAACTTTTTTGAGAGAAAAGTTACTAACATATTGATCCCATAATTCTAGATCATCATACATATGAAATAGTCCTCTTTTGGCAATGGTGCAGTCCAATAGTTTTCCTTCTGCCATTGTAAGTAAGGTTTTAGAATATTGAAAGGAAATGGATTGAGGGTTAGAGAACGATAAAGGTTATAGAACAGGGTTTGTAGAAGAGAAGATAAAACAATTTTGGTTAAGAGAAAAAGTGTGTAAGGTTGAAGATGAAGGGGTTTATATGTGACGTGTAAGGTGAGGGGAGTTATTAATGTGATAGGGCATAAAGTCTGGAAGGTGAGGCGATGTGGGAGAGAGAAACTTAAAATGGTAGGAGTTATCCCGCTCTTTGTAAAGTCTACCAGAATAAGTGGTTTCTTAACCAAGGACCACTTTCTGAGCCAACATATGAACAAAATCTGAGTCGTCACACTACATTGTTTCTTCATATGGTAATGATCTTCCAAGGTTTGAGCTCGTGTGACTTTCTAATCCACTTTCCAAACCTATGATTTTCTTTCTAAGCTTGCACACTGACTTTCTGATCTTACAAACCAATTTTTGAGCTTGCATTGATGTCTTCATATAGGCCTCAGTTTAGAGCCTTGATGAGGAGACTCTAGAGATGTTCATGTATGAATGCTATGCAAATTTTAAAACTTTTAAGATACAAAAGCTTTTTAAATAGCAAAAATGATCTTTTGCTAGAGGTTTAGTGAATATATCAAAAACTTGATTTCAATATTCCCAAACAATAGCTCAACATCTCTTTTCTGAACATGCTCTAATAAAATGATGTTTGACATCAATGTGCTTGGATCTAGAGTGTGGAATAGGATTCTTCGCAAGATTAATAGCACTAGTATTATTGCAAAAAAATAGGGATTTTAGAATACCTCAAGTGGTAATATTCTAGTTGGTTCCTTATCCATAGCATCTGGGTTAAATAATTTGCAATAACTGCATATTTAGCTTCAGCTATAGAAAGAGAAATAGTATTTTACTTCTTGTATAACCAAGCGATGACGTTTTTTTCCAAAGAAACAACAACATCCACTGGTGCTATTTCTATCTACTTTATCTATAGCAAAATCAACATGAGAGTATCCTATAATCTTATAAGTTGTACCTTTCTTATACCATATCAAGATTTGTACTTCCAAATAAATATCTTGGGATTTTTTTAATGGCATTTAAGTGTGAATGCTTTAGGTTAGATTGAAATCTAGCACAAATACCCACACTTAATTGGATGCCTAGCCTACTTACTGTAAAGTACAAAAATGAACCAATCATCCATCTATAATTACTGTCGCAACCGGGATCGCGACGGGACAGCAAAAAAAGAATTCATTTGAAAATTGGAGTAGCCACCAAGTTTATTGAAATTGGGAAAACATGGAAAAACCCATTATTTTTACAAAATAGTCTTTGGAACCAGATTTGAGTTCAGGAGTCGGTTATGTATAGGGAAGGACAAGCATTTAATCTTACGCACCCTTAGTACACCCGTTCTTAAACGGTACCTTAGTAAGTCGTGCAAATTAATTAATAACCCCTTTAAAAATTAGATCATTTACAAGTAAAAGAAAATAATAGATAAACACGCACTAAAAGAAATATTTACAAATAAAGAAAATTATGAAAATTTAATTTTGGCTTGACAGGGGTCACTTGCTCCTACGTATCCCCTAGTATAATGGGGAACTCAAAGTCACGTAGTTCTGTAAAAAATATTTGTGGGTTGATAAATTTTATTTATGAAAAAAAGAATTTATAATAAGAAAATAGGTTATCGCACAGAATCCAAGTTAGCACTAGGTCACTCAATGAATTCTTATGATTTAAATAACAATAAAGGTAACACCTGCTACTCAATCATTATTATTGACCATTGCGCGAATTAAAAAAAAATCTTGTCAAATCATGAAAATCCACTTGTGCACAGGGTTTAAGTTAGCACTAAGCTACTCAGTGAACCCTTATGATTCAAATAATAATGCAGGTAACATCTGCTACTCAGCCATCATTATTGATCATTACACGGATTAAAAAGTTTTGAAAGATATTTTTTATTTGCTTATTTGAAAGAAAACACATTTTATAAAATAGCTAATTTCAATTATGAATTGATAAAATTAATTTAGAGGCAAAATTATTTATTTAAGTAAAAATATAAACTAAATATAATAGTTGAAAAAATTAAATCAAGGGTCCTAACTACTATTTTTTGTATTTTAAGGATTTTAACAGAAAACTCACCAAAACATTAAATAATTAAATTACTTTCAACTTGATTATTTAATCCTACTCAAAAGAAAATAAACCTTTTTTATTTTAAACTCAAACTAAACTAATTCTGAAACAAAAAAATCTGAAATTAAAAATTAAACAAACACTAAAAACTTAAACTTAAACAAATAATTCAAAATCTTATCCTAACACTAATTCAAAATCTTATTCTAATACACACATACACACACATATTCACGCGCATTCACATACTTCACAGGCTATCACTAATTCACACACACACCCGTTAAAAGAAATGAAAACAAAGATTAAGAGGATCTGAGAGAGAAGGAATGAGAAACAAAGAGAGAAAGTGAAGTAGAGAGAGAGTGAGGCAGAAAGAGAAGGGAAGTCGTGCACCGGTTGGTCGGCGGAGGGGCTTCCCGCAGGCGTCGTGGCTTGCGATGATGGCAGCGACTATGGGAGTGGCGTGGTGGTGGTCACCGTTGCACGCGCGTGAGGCGGAGAAGGAGGCTAGAGGTGGTTATTGGTTTGGGGCGCGGCTGAGATTTCGATCGCAGGGAAGGAGGTCGGCAACGGTTTCTGGTTGAGAGCGCCATGGTGATCACAATCGCGGGGAAGGAGGCTGGTGGCGATTTCTAATTATGGGGAAATTTGCGGGGGGAGGAGACCGCGATGGTGAGGAAGGAGGCCGGCGAGACACCAGCGGTGGCGGTATAGCAGCAGGCCGCGGCTCCCCCTTTTTTCTTTGCTATTTTTTTGGAAGATATCTCTCTGAGACTTTGTTTGTAGACATGAAGATGATGATGATGATGATGGCTTTTGGCTTGCAGTTGAGAGATTGGAGGTCAGTGAAAAGATGATGATGATGCTGGAAGGGAGAAAGATCACCAATAGCCACGACAGTGGCGGTCCTGGTTTATTCCTTTTTTGGTTTTTTAGTTTGATAAACTGAGAACTGCGTTTAACTCTGATTTGGAAATTTGATTCTGTATATTGAGATGGACTATTGTTGTTTGAATGGACTTTGGAGTTTATATTTGGCTGTGATTTGTGACTTGTTTGTGAACTGGAATGAAGTGAAACTGGGTATTGAATGGGCTGTGATAGGTAATTGGTATGGGTTTTGGTAGACACTGAGAATAGACACTAAAAAATGAATCAATGATTAAAAATGGTTTATCTGTGACTCTTATTGATTCTTTTTCTCGTGTGTATTGCAAAATGGTTTTCAAACAAATGGTGCTGAAAGAATTTAGTGTTGGAAGCAGATGATCCCCTTTCTTTGTGAAATTTGATCCCATTTATACATCTTCATGAATCAATTTGTCAAACCTCACAACAGTAATTTTTTATTTAATTGATATGATTTGCTGATTTCATGGGATTGCGTTTGATCTTGCATGCTGCATTCTTTGAATTTTTCTTCTCCTGCATGTGAGCTGTACCACCGTATTTGAATCCTGTGTACGATTATAGCTTGTTTTCCTTGTTTTGTTTGGCTATTCACGTTACAACATTGTTTCCTCTTTTGTATTTTTCCTTCAGGCTGCATCGGTTCTCAATTTCCTCCTTTTTTATTTTTTTTTATTATTTTTTTAACAAATAAATGAAAATGAAAATGAAATGGGCTAAGATTGTAAACAACGACAACAAAAATGTAATGGTTTCTCTTCTTTTTTTGTTTTAATGAAATGAAACGGGCTTAATTTAAGGATCCCAAAAAAAAAAGTGAAAACGGGCTTTAAAAAAAATGATAACAACAACAAAAAATGAAATGGATGAAATGAACTGATTTTTTTTTTGGCCGGACAAAATCGGGTGTTCACAGTTGCCCCTCTTTACTTATTTCTTACAAGAGAATATGAAAAACCTAAGTTTTACATATTGTCTTTGTAAAGAATAAGTAAAGACATGAACATAGATTTTGTTCAGTAATGTATGAAATGCAAAATGCAAGAAAAATCAAATTCTAACATGGAAAGAACCTAAACATGCAAGAAAGTCCCATGCAAATTATGCAATTCAGAAACTGGCTATGCAAAATTTCAAATGACAAGAGATGCAAGAGCCAAATGGACTGACCTGAAATTTACAAGTCAATGGATGCTGACAGGAAATTAAAAACCAACAGGGGTTTACAAGAATTTACAAACTTTGTGACCAATTAAAGATCTTGCAACCAACTGGATATGGGTCAGCAAGCAACAGGAAATGAAAAGCATTGTGACCAACTGGATATGGGTCAACAACACATACTCACACTCATCAATTCAAACACGCACACGTGCATGCACACACACATATACACATATGGAACACAGAGAGAGAGAAAGAAAGAAGGATAACAAAGAAAGAGAGATTGATAGGAAATTTAAAAACCGACTGAGGTTGATAGGAATTTAAAAGCCGTCAGAGACTGACTGAAACTTAAAAGCCGTCAGAGTCTGACTGAAACTTAAAAGCCAACAGGAGCTGATTGAAATTTAAAGAGCTGACAGGGGCTGACTGAAATTTAAAAGCCAACGGGGGCCAACAGAATTGTAAAAGCTGACAAGGGCTAGCAGAAATGTAAAAGCCGATAGGGGCTGACTGAAATTTAAAAGCCGATAGGGGCTAACAGGAGTTTAAAAGCCAACAGGGGCTGACAGGAATTTAAAAGCCGACAGGGGTTGACAGGAATTTAAAAGCCGACGAGGGCTAACAGAAATGTAAAAACCGACAAGGGCTGACTGGAATTTAAAAGCCGATAGGGGCTGACAGGAATTTAAAAGCTGACGGGGGCTGACAGGAATTTAAAAGACGATGGGGGCCAGCAGAAATGTAAAAGCCGACGGGGGCTGACTGAAATTTAAAAGCTGACGGGGGCTGACAGAAGTTTAAAAGCCAACGGGGCCTGACAGAAATTTAAAAGTTGACGGGGGCTGCCAGAAATTCAAAAGCCGACAGGGGCTGACAGGAATTTAAAAGCCATTGAAGGCTGACTGAAATTTAAAAGCCTTCGGGGGCTGATAGAAATTTAAATGCCAACAGGGGCTGACTGAAAATTAAAAGCCATTGGAGGCTGACATGAAATTTAAAACCATCGGGGGCTGACTGAAATTTTAAATGCCGATGGGGGCTAACTGGAATTTAAAAGCCGAAAGAGGCTGATAGGAATTTAAAAGCCATCAGGGGCTGACTGAAATTTAAAAGCCTTCGGGGGTTGACAAAAATTTAAAAGCCGACGAGGGTTGGCAGAAATGTAAAAGTTGTAACGCCCCAATTTTTACTGTAATTTTTACTGTCATTAGAAATTACTCAATTACCGAATTACCGTAGGTAATTATTACATAAGATTTGAGGCCGAACAATCCTCAATAAAGGAATATAACATTAGAAGAGAGGTTAGGAACGATTCATGCGAGAGTCGCAAATCCCGAATTTCTGTACGTATAAAATGACCAAAATGCCCCTGAAGTTATTTTACTCAGAAAATGAGGATCGTGGGCCCCACCTATTCTCAAGGGGATATTTTGAGGATAATAAGGGATTGTTTGTGTTATGTGTGTTAATAGAGCGTATGATTTCAATTTTGAGTTCGACGCGAAATGACCAAAACCGCCCTGCTACTGTTTTAACTCCGATGTGTGTGCCGACTGAGCCCGAACCTCACTAAAATGTTTTAAAATGTGTTTTTAAGCCATGATTAACCATTGGTTAAGCTCGGGTGGCCTCGGCGCTTTTAAGTGAAAGTACGATTTTGCCCCTGCTTTTGGGCGCTTTAATTTCGGGATTTTTGATTCAGATACCAAACCTAAGCAATATTAGGCTCAAATTAAAGCTTATTAAATTCTAAATATTAATCTAGAGTCAAAATTATGTATTTAGATTGATTAGAACCCAAAATTGCTCAAAAACACCCAAATTGCTTACTAATTCACTTAAACCCTTAATCAGTAAATTCTCTAAATTACATGAATACCTTGCCTACACCTAAATAATGCATGGAACACACAAATTTCACTTCTTTGGGCTGTAATGGATGAAATTATTGATGCCATTATGCAGCTGAATTATTGCCAAAAGTTGCACTAAAACAAAATGCCAAAATGTCACCATAAGAGACATAATTCCTTAATTTCATACAACTTTGTCTAAAATGATTTTTCCTCCCTTATTTCTCCTGCAAAATTCCGTCCACTACCTCATCACTTTGGCCAATTAGAAGCCTCAAAATCTTCTATAAATAGGCTTGCTTGAGTGGTCTTGGAATGCTTGGTTCATAACTAGTTTTTAAGAGCACCAAAAACTTTCTTTCTTCCTCCTCTTTGGCTGAATTCTTTCTTCAATTTTTTCAAAGAGATTTTGTTTCATATCACTTCAAGAAACCAAGTTCTCTTCCTCTTCTTCAACTCAGATTAGGTAGGGAGTAGTTTCTAAATTTATTTCTATGCTTTGAGGAGTTGTGTTTTTAGCTCAAAATGATGAAATTATGAACTTACCTTAGCTTTTCATTTTGGTTTTCCTCTTCAATTTTTCTTTAACCAATTCAACCATATGGCCTAGGTGGAACTAAGATGATGGCTTGATGATGAGGACCTTGAGGGTGGGTTGTAAATCCATCACAAGTTAGGCCTCTAAAGCTTGAAAATTCCACTTGATGCAAAACTTTAAAGAATAATGCTTTATGATGCTAAAACAAAGATTTTTAGTTTAGAACTTGAAAGATGTATTTTCCTTTTATGTTTTACTTGTTAAGATATGTATTGGGTTGAATTTATAATTCTTTTAAAGTCTTGAAGGAGCTCTAGTAAAGAAACAAAATGAATTTGCATCCATGATTAAGTTTATGCTTTGCATAACCATGTTTACCTTCTATGTCATCACTAAATTTTCAAGAATGAATAAATGAACTTGCATTTCTCATGTTTAAATTCCAAGCTTGTATTTCATGTTTATGTTTCAAGTCATCACTTAATCTTTCAAGATAATAAAGAGGTTGCATCTCATATTTAATTTATGCTCTCACTATATTTTATAATGGCTAAAAGAATCAACGCATGGCATGTTTATTTTATGCCATCACCTAAAGATCCTAGAGCTCAAAGACTTGCCCATGTATCACAAGCAAAGAAATATGATTATTGGAGTTAAAGAATTTATTCTTTAAAAAGTCTTGAGATTGGAGCTTAAAAGATGTAATAATAATTCTCTTCTCCTCTATCGTCCTGGTCTGTGCGGACTATCGCCGCCCGGTTTCTTAATAATCTCTTCTCCCACTACTGGTCCTGTGCGGACTACCGCCGGTCCGGTTTCTTAATATTGTCTTCTCCTCTATCGTCCTGTATGGATTACCGCCGCCCAGCTTTCTTATATCATGTTTATATTTCAAGTTCTTGCATCATGTTTAATTTTCAAGTCATCACCTTAAATCTTAAAGATAAAGAAATGGAATTGCATATCATGTTTATAATTCCAAGCTATCACCTTATAAAGATAAGATTAAAATAAGGTTGCATAGCATGTTTATAATTCTAAGATGTCACCTAAATCTCTAAAGCTCAAGACTTACTCCTTTTATCTTAAATGAGAATTTTAATTGTGAAGATCCTCCCAAATTTGACAAAAGAACTAGTTTCTAAATGAGTTTTAAGGCTTTGCAAGGATTTTATGGGGAACTAGTATTTTATATGCACTTAAAATATGATTCTATATAATTGCATGAGGTTCATGATTCGGCCACTGATCTGAGTTTAGTATCAATGATTTGATATGATTGAAGTTGTGATAATTATGGTTTATTGTTAAGAGAATGATTCATAATTGGTTTAGTAACTAATTAGTTCTATAATTGATAATTCTATGTAAGGATTGGATGCTTATTGAATGATTTCCTGGCTTGCATGTTATAGTTGCTGTTGCAAATAATGAGAATGCTTATACATGAAATGTTCTTTATTATGTAAAATTTACCTTTGTTGCTAGAAGAAAGTGTATCATTGTAAAAGTGTAATTTGGAAAGGTTCTGGCTAAGGAAAGACTTGGTATTTAAGCATGTTCATTGTGACCCACCTCTCTTTCCTGGGAATCTCCCATATGCATGATTATAGTTGATATATATTATTCTAGCTTAAGACTATAAATGAGAAAATGTTATGATGTTTATGAATTGTATTATGATATAACATGCAAAGATTTAATGGTGACTTAAACTTATAAGAAAATGATCCTTTGGAACCATCAGACTATAGGTGGTGAAAAGGTGATTTTAGCCCCCTAACCCGTTCTCTCAAAAGGGTAGAGTCGGGACTTTAGCTTATCAAAAGGGATAAGTATATGCTAGTGACGACTAGTAAAGTATGAGCTCATAACCTAAATTACTCCCAAAAGGGTGGAGTATAGGGTGGCCTAAGGAAAATAATGATGATGATAAGATTTTAAGTCACCTAAGGCACTAAAGAAATGAAATATGTGCACTATGTCCACATGTAGCTAATATTATATGACGTTCTTTTATGCATGTTATTTGATAATGATGATAAGGAAAATGATGTAATGATAAAGGAAAAGTTCATTGTAAATATGACATGTTAAGATTATGATGCATTATAAGACGCATGATTAAAAATTGACGAACCTCGGTTAAGTATTTGTCCGAACTTAAAATGAATCTTTGCATGCTCACTATTTTAGAATAATCCCAAGGTTCCTGGGGCTTTGATGATGACACTGTAGAAGGAGGTACCTTATCGAGAATTCTTTAGCAAGATCCTCACTCTTTTTTCTTTATAACCGTCATTGTCTCCAGATACAGATGGCCACATTCGCCCTGTTCGTTGATACCCCTACTTGGGAATTTCACTATGATCCGGTGCATCGCCGTATCATTTTGAAGGGAGGTGCGATTCGTGTTTTTATTTACATAGGTCGCCCATTTGCACATCCTGTCCCTAGTTATCGATTTTCTCCTACTTCTCCCTATGGCGATGAAATGGTTTTCGAACATGCACGTCCACTTGATGAAAGGATGTTACGTTCTTATCCCGCTTCATCTGCTGTCCATGGATTTCAGAGTATGTTCCCGAGACGAGATATTCTGAAACTGATCCTTCAGAGGACACTCCTACTCATGTATATTCTAAGAGCTCTGCTCCTACTCCCACACGTGTAAGAGAGGGTAGTGAGGAAACAATTGTTCAGCCGAGGTTAGCAAGAAGGCCGTCCATGCGACCCCAGCCTAGTGCATCTCGTGTGTCCCCTCCCGAGGGAACTCATCAGTGGATCGGATTTATTCCCCCATTTCCGTGACAAGGCCATAGAGGGTTCTTAATAGATTTATGTGTGATCATGCACCCTAGTTTTAGGATAACCTTCCCGGCTTATGGAGTTATCTAGTTTAGGGGCATGTATTTCCTTAAGTATATTTTCTTTTATGGGTTTGCATAAGATAATGATGTATGAACATAACCTACCCTTTGAGTGAGGTTATTGTATGTAAATATATGCTATAATGTGCTTATGGATGTTATATGATGGAGCCTAAGTGATATGATGTGATATATTCTTAAACGTCTGATTATACTCCGCTACTGCTCACGTTGTACTCGGCTCACGTTTTCAATTATGTGTTTAAAAAAAAAAAATGGCTCGTAATTTCACTAAGTATTTTCAAATTATAAAGAAAGAACCAAAGCAAGGAGTAAAGTCTAGTCATTAATCAGATTCAACCTAGGTGTATCTGGTTAATTACTAGGGTGTTACAAAAGCCGACGAGGGCTTGCAGAAATGGAAAAGCCGACGGGGCTGACTGAAAAATTAAAAGTCATCGGGGGCTGACGGGAAATTTAAAGCCATTGGGGGTTGACTGAAATTTAAATGCCGAAGGGGGCTGATTGGAATTTAAAAGCCGTGTGACCCATTGGATGTGGGTCCATAAGTGATAGGAAAAACCATACTTTTTCTTCCTTTTCTGTTTTTTTTTTTTGAAAAATAGTTTTGTGAAATGATTTTTACCATCTAAAAGCAACCCTTGAGAAAGACTTTAACCGATCAAACTCGCAACTCATGAATTGGACCTTTTGGCACAGGTGAGATTTTTCTTTTCTTTTGTGAATTTTGCTCACTTCCTTCTTTATTCTTTCCTCTTCTTCCTTTTCTTGTTGCCATGCTTAGTTTGAAGCTCTTGGGGTGCTCTTAGTGAAATGCTAGTCATTGATGTGTTGCTGCAAATATTGTTAGGCTATATAGTTCATACTTAAATTCATGCTTACTCGAGACATCATAAATGAATATGCATTTAAAAGAGAGAGAAGGGAAAGAATAAATTTTATTGCTTTGTGCATCTGAAACTTCTAAGAATAAAGTTAATTTCAAGGGGTTTGAATGGAACAAGAATGAAACAAAAAGAAAATGCCACTGTTAAGGACAATTTTTTTTTTTGGCCCCATTTTCGATTCTTGGTTATCCATTCAATTGATCCCTTGCTATCATTGGCTGTCATAATCATTGTATCTGACGACATGTCTTCCAGCCCTTTCTTTGTCACTTGAATCCCTAGAATTTGCCCTATTGACAATTTGTTTGGTCCTCAGGACTAATTTATCATTGAAAAATTGCCCCAGTGTAGGATGCTTGAAATGATGCTCATTATTTTGCCCTAACTTTTTCCTAAGCTGCCCTTGCGGGTTTTCATCCTAGCAGGCATTTTTTTTTGTTACCCTAACTTTTGCTTAGGCCGCTCTTTCGAGTTTTTGACCTAACGAGCTTTTTCTTCTTTTTTCTTTTTTTTCTTTTTATGTATTTCTCATTCTAGCTTTTGTTTAGGCCACTCTTTTGAGTTTCTGGCCCAACCAGCTTTTATAGCATCTTTTCAAGCATAAAACTTTTTGACTTCATTTGCATTGATTGGTCTAGATAGTTCTTGTCCATCCATATTTTGCAAGATTAATGCCCCTTCTGAAAATGCTTGTTTGACAATGTAAGGGCCTTCATAGCTTGGAACCCATTTTCCCCTTGCATCCTCTTGATTAGGGAGAATTTTCTTCAAAACCAAATCTCCTGGATAAAAATCCTTGGGGTGAATTTTCTTATTGAAAGCTTTAGCCATTCTGCTTTGGTACAACTGGCCATGACAAATAGTTGTCAATCTTTTCTCTTTTATCATGTTCAGCTGTTCATATCAAGCTTTCACCCATTCAGATTCTTCTAACTTTGCCTCTATCAAAACCCTTAATGATGGGATGTCTACTTCTATTGGAGATATAGCTTCCATTCCATAAACCAATGAGAAAGGAGTTGCCCCTGTGCTTGATCGTATGTTGGTACGATATGCATGCAAAGCATATGGCAGCATTTCATGCCAATCTTTGTAGTTCACCACCATCTTGGTGACAATTTTCTTGATATTCTTGTTTGCAGCTTTGACCGCACTATTCATTTGAGGCCTATAAGGAGCTGAGTTGTGATATTTGATTTTGAAAATCTCAAAGAACTTCTGAACCTCAACACCATTAAGATTAGGAGCATTGTCTGTGATAATTCTTTCTGGAATTTCATATCTACAAACAATGTCCCTTTTGATGAATTTGACAAACACCTTCTGTGTGATATTAGCATATGAGATAGCTTCCATCCATTTAGTGAAATAGTGTAACACCCCGATTTTTCTGTCCGAGGGAAATGACCAAAATGCCCCTGAGGTCATTTCCTGACCCGAGTTCGAGGGTAACCAACTCGGTCATCGTCAAAGGGTCAACTCAATGTTTGAAGAGGATTGAATGGCCTTTGAATGCTCCCGGAAGCAAAAATCTCATTTTCCGCAGTTTCGGGTCAAAATGACCAAAATACCCCTATAGCGTTTTTACGCGAGTAAAGGTGCCGTTTGAGCCCGGAACTTTCCCCAGAGGTTTAAAAACATGTTTTTATTTGTCTAGAGGTCTCTGTTCAAGTCCCAGTGGCCCCGGGCAGTTTTAGTGCAAAATTACGATTTTGCCCCTAGAATAGTGCTTTTGAGCTTAATGACGTAATTAAGCAAACCTAAGCAATATTAGGCTCTAAACGAAGATTAATTTATTTCCCGAATTAATCTAGAGTCAAAATAATTTATTACAGTTAATTAGAACCTAAAATTGCTTAGATTAAACTTAAATTCCTTTTTAGAACTCAAGAGTCCTAGTCTTGGAATCTTGAATAGTGTTTTCTCTCTCCAATTCCTTAAATCAAGGAAATGTGTCTAGAGTTGTTTAGACTCTAAATTGAGGATTTAACTCACTAATGGTGCAAGACCACTCCTTAATTATGTCTAGGCCACCTTAATTACCCATTTTCCTTACCTAAACACTTTCTTACAAATTCTTAATCTTAAGCATAATCAAAGATACACCTAAACACAACTCTAAACCACAATTAAAATGCAAAGAACCCTCCCCCATGGGCTGATGCATTTCGGCCACCTCCTCCCCCATTGACCACATGTTTAATTATTTTCTCACTCAAAGAATCATGCTTGAGGCCATACCTTGAACCATACCTCACCATACCTTAAGCCATACCTCATCATGCCTCAAGAACACATTATCTCACCTCATGGAACTCATGGATGCCTCCATTCTGCACCCTCATGGCCGAACACCTTCAGCCCACACACACACTCCATTTGTTTCATTTCTCTATAAATAGAATGCCTTGAGGAGCTTGTACCACTTTTAGATCATTTGCTAAGTTTAGGAGCACTCAAAGCTTTTCTTTTTCTCTCAAAGTTCTAGTGTTCTTCAAGTTCTTCAAAGTTCTTCATCATCTTCATCTTCTTCTTCCATCTTCAAGTTCATCACATCAAGTAGGGATTTTCTTTCATGTATTCTTTTCTTTAAAGTTCTTGTTTCAAGCTTGATGTTCATAGTTTCTCTTGGTTCCTTTTAGGACTTCTTTTCTTCTCCTTCTTCCTCTTTATGTTTCGGCCATGGGCCTTTGGGAATGAAGGAATGAGAGCTTGATGATGAGAGTTTCATGATGATGTTCATTACTTGAAACAAACTCTAGAGCTTGATCTTTGTTCTTGAGCAAAAATGTTTTTAGTTTTTCCTTTCTTGAACTCTTGAGAACTTTAGCTTTAATGATGTTTTAAAATGGCTCTATGAACTCAATGATGAGGACTCATGATGTTGGTGTTAATATATCATCAAGATCATGAACTCTAGAGTTTTAAAATGTTCCTTTTTCTTCTTGATGATTTTGGCCATTTCCTTAGTTTTCTAGGCTTCATGGTTTGATTTCCTAAGGATATTATGTTAAGTTTTAAAGAACTCTAAGCTTGACTTTACCTTGTTTGGATAAGTTTGGGTTATGGTTTAAATTCCTTTAAAGTCTTGTTAAGAGCTCTAGAAAAATAAAATGAACTTGCATAATTTATTTTATGCTTGCATTCATATTTACATTCTTGCTATGCATCTTTACTTCCAAGCTAACACCTAAGAACATAAAGATTAAAATGGAACTTGCATCTTCACTTAATTTAATTCTCGAAGCCTTTCTATTTCGGCCTTAAAGTCGATTGTTGTTGGGCCTAGAGCACTAAAATAAAGAATTGAACTTGCATTATCACCTAATTAATTTCTCGAATGCCTTTCTATTTCGGCCTTAAAGTCGATTGTTGTTGGGCCAAGAGCACTAAAATAAAGAATTGAACCTTGCATATTTACTTTCAAGCTTGCACGTTTAAGTTTATGTCTCGCATATTCACTTTCAAGCTTGCACGTTTAAGTTTATGCCTTGCATGTTTAAATTTAAGTCATCACTTTACTTTGTAAGCAAGATTAAAAATGAAAAGCATGAGCACGTTTAGTTTATGTCGTAACTTAAGAACCTAGAGCTCAAAGACTTGCCCATTTCATTTCAAGATAAAGTTAAATGTGAATGCATTCCTTGAATGCATAATTTCGGCCAAGTAGTGATGATGGACTTGCAATGAGTCTTCATCTAGCTACTAGGACCAATAGTCTATGTTTCAAGTTTTCCCTAAAGCCTTACAAATTTTTATAAGGTTATATCGTCACAAGTTGTGATTTCATTCTCGTTTAGGGGATGGGATATGTTTTGGTCACTGACCTAAGGCTTCACTTAGCCTCTTGATGAATTAAAATGTTTTGCAAAGAGTTTTAGAAGTTCTAGATCGATTCCAAGAGAAACTAGTTAACTTATGTACCTAGAAACGTCAATTTAACTCTCTTATTAAAGTTAAATGTTTTCGGTTCTGATATGATGAGTGTGATGCTGTATGATGATGTTTTGATGTGTTGGAATGGGTGAAAATATCATATGATGATGTAGAAGCGAATCTATGCGTGATAGGTAAGAAACTAGCTAACTAGAAATACCGTAAAGCTAGAATTTAACATAGTTTTGACCCATTTGTTTTTGGAACTTATCCAAACTGTTTTAATGGGAACATAATCAGATTTAGATTGTTTAGACATGAAAAACTTGGTAACATTTGGATTAGAATTGAATTCTAGCACCTATGGGGAAACTAGTAACTAGAAAACCGTAAAAAATGCAAATGTAGAACTCTTAGAACATTTAATTTTCTGGATTCTGTCCAGCACCCTTACAACATGATAAACATGATTAATAATTAGTCCTTAAGCATAGGAATGTCTCGTAATTGATTTAGATTTAATATATAGCGCCTTCGGCGAAGACGGAACCGAGAAAGGGTCTAAAACGTAAGTTCTAGAACCCCGTAAATACAAGTTAGAGATTCTGCCCTATCCTTTTCAGATTTAAATGTAGATATGAGGATTATGAGTGATGTTTAATTATGAACCCTTAGGTGCATAAAATATGAGCGACGGATGTTAGAGAACCAAATCTCATGATTAAGACCCGTAAGGGTCAAAGCATAAGCTACCGTAAGGATAAATGGTTGAATGTTCCATGATGATGTATGTTATGTAAATGATGATGATGTTATTCATATGATGAATTCATGAGGATATATGTTTATGTGGCATAAAGCAAATTTGGAAGGAATTTGGTGTAATGCCATCGTGCCGCCGAATTCCCAACAAATTTGGGGACTTAAAGAGATTTTGAAAACTAAGGTACTAAGATGGGTTCT
Organism: Dalbergia cochinchinensis; assembly: GCA_031216125.1. NCBI lineage: Eukaryota > Viridiplantae > Streptophyta > Magnoliopsida > Fabales > Fabaceae > Dalbergia > Dalbergia cochinchinensis. The sequence continues at coordinate 33,275,294 of CM062371.1, forward strand.
AGGATGACACCGGTTCGGCCGAGCACCTCCATAGAACTCATGTGACATCGGTACCATTTTATACTCTTAGGTGACACCGGTTCGGCTGAGCACCCCTAAGAGAATTGCCCCCTAACCCGTACTCAGATAGTCGGGATTTATGATTTATGATACGCTTATCGTTAAGTGGTAAGTAAGAACTAGTGACGACTAGTTAAGGTATGAGCTCATAACCTAGATGTATGACACGTTTTGGGTGACACCGGTTCGGCCGAGCACCCCCAGTTCGATTGTCTTTTAGGGTGGCCCATGAGGAAGAGAAGTTTCATGATTATGATTATGTCACTAAGTTTTGTCCCATATGAATGTTACTATTGCCACTTTATGCCACCAAGTATGATGATGCTTGATGTTATGTTTTATGTATGTGCATTAGGTAGTGCCATGCATACATTTTCTATTATGTTGCATTCATGACATTAAGATCATCCTAAAATGAATGGACCTTGGCTAAAATATATTTTAAAGTTTAAAATGAACTTAATACATGTTCAGTCATTTTGTATAAATAAACCCAAGGTTCCTGAGGACGTAGATGATGACACCTAGGTAGTAGGAGGCCCTACTGAGATTCTTTAGCAAGATTCTCACTCCCTCTATCTCTTCCTTTCCATCACGTCTTCAGATGGCGACGTTCGTAGTGTTCGTGGACACGCCGACATGGGAGGTGCACCATGACCCAGACCACGGGTCATTCCATTTTGTGGGTCGATGCACGGTTAGAGTATTCATGTTCATGGGTCGACCCTTCACTCCCCCTGTACATTCCTATCGTTTCTTCCCTGTCTCACCTTTTGGCGATGACCTGGTGTTCGAGCGCGCACGTCCCCTAGAGGAGAGGCTTCGTCGTACCCCATCATCCACGTCCGCCGAGACTACCCCAAGATGTGCCTGCGTTCGTCGTCTTTTTCGGAGACGGATCCTTCCGAGGATTTGGCAACCCAGGCACCCTCCGAGGGATCTTCCCCTACCATACCCATGGACCTTGGGGAGGATAGTGAGCCTTCCGTGACTCAGCCGAGGCTTGCACGACGACCGGAGATGAGGCAACGCCGTGGAGGTCACACTCGAACCCCATTCCGCCTCTTCACGTCCGAGGAGCTCGCCCAGTTTCCCGGATATTTGCCTCGTTCGCGAGATGGACGCCAATAGGAGGTGACGATCGTCCGATGGAGTACCCGGTTAGAGCACACACCACTTAGATGGGGATAAACCTTCTTTTGTTTAGAGGTTATCCCATTAGATGCACTCGGGTAGGGGAGTAGATTATGTTTATGCTTATGTTGTATTTTCTTTTATGCATTTCCCTTGTACTAAATTAAGACCCACACTTATAAGTGGGCAAGTTATATATATGAGAGATGATATTCAGTGATGTTCATGTTGTGCCTCATGTTATGATGTTGTGAGATAATTGTTTTACTTTACATGGTTTACCGCTTATCGCATCACGCAGCTCTCACTTTTTATTTCAAAAAAAATTTACCCGTATTTTCCGCTAAGTATTTCTAAGTAAAATTGAGAACTATGAAGTAACAGACTAATGTTTAACCTAAGTATGTTCTAGAGTATTGGGTTAAAAATTAGGATGTTACAAATAGTCTATTGCCACCAAGATGAAACGATGACCATTGGATGCCTTGGGATTAATTGGGCCAATAACGTCCATGCCCCATATTGAGAAAGGCCAGGGAGATACCATGCTGTGTAATGGAAGCGGAGGAGCATTGACTCGGTCTGCATATATTTGGCATTTGTGACACTTTCGAACGTAATTGATGCAGTCACTCTCCATGGCGGACCACTAAAAACCATTCCTCAATATCTTACATGCTATCATATGTCCATTAACATGGGTTCCACAGATCCCTTCATGTATCTCTGTCATGATCATGCGAGCTTCACGAGCATCTATACACCTTAAGAGGGTGCCATCATAATTTCTCTTATAGAGGACTTCACCATTTAAGAAAAAGGCCATAGCCAATGATTTAATTGTCTTCTTATTCACTTCATTTGCTCCGACTGGGTACTCTCCTTTTTGAATATACTGCTTGATGTCATGATACCAAGGTTGGCCATCTGGCTCAATCTCCACATTGCTACAGTAAACTGGTTCATTTTGCACTTTTACATGGATAGGTTGGACGTTGGCGTGGACTTCCAATTTAGTCATTGCAGCCAAGGTTGCCAAAGCATCTGCAAATTGATTCTTGTCTCGAGTTAAGTAGGAGAATGACACCTCGTCAAATTGCTCAATTAGTCGAGACAAATACTTTTGATAAGGCATCAATTTTGGGTCTTTGGTTCGCCATTGCCCATTAACTTGATAAATGATGAGTGCAAAGTCTCCAAAGACCTTTAATTCTTTCACTCCCAAATCAATTGCAACTTGCAAACCAATAGCGCATGCTTCATATTCTGCAATATTATTGGTACATTTGAAATCTAATTTGATAGAAACTGGGTGTTGCTTCCCAGCCAGTGACACCACTACAGCTCTTATTCTACACCCATTCATATTGGCGGCTCCATCAAAATACATCTTCCATCTACATTCTTCTTCTTGCTCCTCTTCCTCTACTGCCATCACTTCACCATCAGGGAATTCTGATATAGTTAATTCACCATCCTCAAGAGGGTTTTCAGCAAGATGATCAGCAATTGCACTTCCCTTGACAGATTTTTAAGCCACATACTTGATATCAAATTTAGATAGTATCACTTGCCACTTTGACATTCTTAATGACACGTGGGGACTATCAAATATGTATTTCAATGGATCCATTTGAGAGATTAGCCAAGTGGTGTAGTATAACATGTATTGTCTCAGCCTCTTGGAGGTCCATACCAATGCACAACATGTCCTTTCAATTGCCAGGTAGTGGGATTCGCCAGGTAGTGGGATTCACAGTCATTGAATTTCTTGCTCAAATAATAAATTGCCTATTCTTTCCTCCTTGACTCGTCATACTGTCCTAACATTGCTCCCATTGATGTTGGTAGCACTATAAGGTACAGTATTAACGGACGACCTGGTGTAGGTGGAGTCAAAACTGGAGGTTCCATTAAATAAGCCTTTATTTTATCAAAGGCTTCTTGGCATTCATTATTCCATTCTCCAGGTTGATGTTTCCACAACAACTTGAATATAGGCTCGCAAGTGCTAGTCAAATTAGCGATGAATCTAGCAATGTAGTTGAGCCTTCCAAGAAAACTCCTCACTTCTTTTTCAGTTTTGGGAGCTGGCATATCTTGTATTGCCTTCACCTTGTCTAGATCCATTTTTATTCCTTCTCTGCTGACAAAAAAACCCAATAACTTCCCTGTACAAGCTCCAAAGATGCATTTGTTTGGATTCAGCCTCAACTTGAATTTTCTAAGCTTTTCAAATAACTTTCGTAGGACTGCCACATGACTTTCTCCCTCTTTAGATTTAGCAACCATATCATCTACATACACTTCAATCTCCTTATGCATCATGTCATGGAAAAGTGCAACCATCGTACGCTAATAGGTAGCACCCGCATTCTTTAATCCGAATGGCATAACTATATAGCAAAATGTTCCCCACGGAGTTATGAAAGTAGTTTTTCCTTTGTCATCAACATCCATGAGGATTTGATTATATCTTGGGTAGCCATCCATAAATGAAAATCAATGATTTTTGCAGTATTGTCAATAAGGACATTAATGTGAGGGAGAGGAAAATCATCTTTTGGGTTGGCTTTATTTAGGTTTCGGTAGTCTATGCACATCCTGACCTTCCCATCCTTTTTAGGCACAGGCACAATATTAGCCACCCAATTAGTGTGTCTTGATACCTACAAAATTCCAGTCTCTAGCTATTTAGACACCTTTTCTTTTAGTTTTAATGACATTTTAGGCCGCATCCTTCTCAACTTTTGCTTTTTCGGTTCAACTCCTGGATATAAAGGGATCTTATGTGAAGCTATTTCCGGATCCAACCCTAGCATATCACGATAAGACCATGCAAAGACATCCATGAATTCTTTGAACAATGCAATCATTTTCGATCGTTCTGGGTTTTCAACTATTTTCAGCTTTTTCTTCTCTTCTTCAGTCCCCATATTAATCAACTCAATCACTTCATTATTTGGGCTAATTTCTTTTTCAGAATGTTCTAATAGGTCTGAGAATTGCTCGACAATTTCTCTATCCTCATCAGATTCATGATTTTCACTATCAAGTGCAGCAAGAGAATCAATTGCTAAGCTTCCAAGATCTCTTTCATGTGACAAAAATTTTAAATCCCTGGAAAACAATTGTGTTGGGTTGGAAAAGTAAAATGGAGGGATAAATGGGAATAGCATGGAAGAACATTAATAAACGAGCTAAGAATGGTAAAAGGAATAAAAAGAAAATAGAAGGAAACAGAAACGAGGCAAAAGGAAGATGTAAAGAAAAATTATTGGAAAATCATGCAAGTTCATTATGATGTCTTGGAATAGCATAAACAGAAGCACAAACAAATCCTTATTAATACAACCAACAATTACTTTGAAGCAACAACATCAATCATTGGTTCAAATGTCTAGTTCATCAGCATCTCATCATTGTTAGGAGCATGAGTATTGTTATACTCTTCAGACTCCTCAGCATCAACCATGTTGATGATTGGACAATGGCTAGGGGAGCAGCCTTCTTCAGCTATGATCACTTTAGCTGGGTAAGGAAATGTCTTCTTTAGGTGAGGGATCTGCTTCATCTTCTCATTTTGTTTCTTTTGCCCAAGAGCCATGGTTTTCATCTGCTCTTCCAATGATGCCTCATATCCTAAACCGAATCGGTTATGCTTCCTTGAGATAGGTAGAGGTATTTTGATACCCTGTAACTGCAGTCCAGTCCTTTGCCATGCAGATAACCATTCTTAGTCATGATGTGAGCCACTACCTGATTGACATCCTGCCTTGGGAACTCATTTTCTTCTTGTTTCATCCCTACAAACTCCAGATTGTGCCACAAACTGCTTTCAACTAGCTCCATATTTTCAATATATGACAGTGTAACTGGTTTAGATACTATGATCTCCTTCTCTCTATGGATTGTAATGACTGAGCCATTCTCAATGAACTTAACCTTTTGATGCAAGGTAGAAGGAACAGCACCAACATTGCTAATGCATGGTCTTCCCAGCAACATATTATAATCGGATTCAATCTCCATTATTTGGAATAATACTTGAAACCTACTTGGGCCAACTTCTAATAGAAAAACCATTTCCCCAAGAATGCTTTTCTTTGCTCCGTCAAAAGCTTTCACAATCATCACTTGTGGTGAAATATCATCTTTGCTTATTAACAAGTAGCTTAAGGATGATACTAGTAAAACGTTTAATCTTGACCCTCCATCGATGAGAACTTTGTGTACTATATGGCCTCTGCATTTCAGAGTTATGTACAACGCACATAGGTTGGCCTTTGATACAATTTCTTCATCTGAGAATGTAATCATATTAACACACCTCACCGGATCAACCATATTCACCATATTCTCTAATGAGACATCAGGTTTTATATAGGTATCCTTCAAGACCTTTAGCACTGCCTTTTGATGAGATTCAGATGACAAGATTAATGATAGCAGGGAGATTCTGGCAGGTGTTTTCTTCAATTGTTCCAGTATATCATATTCACTTTGCTTCGTGATTTTTAGGAACTCCTCTTCTTCATCTTCTTTTTCTTTTCTCTCCAAATCAGAGCTATTTCCACCATTCCCTATGTCAATAACCTTCCCCTTTTCCAGCTCTCTAGGACCATAATACCTTCCACTTCTTGTTATATTGGTTACCACTCCACCTACTCGGGCCTCTGAGGTTTCTCCTATATCTCCTTTTATCTCTACCTTGGTTTCATAATTCCACGGCACAACATGAGTATTCTCATAATCAAAGGGCATCGGCTTCTTCACAGTGATCACCATTTTTTCCGGTTTCGGGGCTGGGTTAAGTGGTGGTACTCGGAGCACGAAGCGCTCGATCACATTCACCTCTTCAGAGAAATTCGACCTCTTTTTCATCTAAATCACACCTAAGTTGAGTAGCTCCTGCACTCGATCTTTGAAATCCCAGCAACTTTCTACATCGTGACCAAGTCCCCCAGAGTGGTATATGCAGCTTGATTCCATGTCATATTTCTCATTTTCCTTTATTGCAAGAGCAGATGCTGTTATGTTGTAGCCAGCCCCTGTCAAACCTATGAAAATTTTCTCCATGGGTGTTTTAAGACTCAGCACCTTCTTAATCAAGGTTTCCTCCATTTCCAAGGCATTTATCTGACTTCCTCCTTCATGGTTTGGAATTGGATTATGGACAATATCTGATTTTGATTCCTGTAGGAGATCTAGCCTCCCACAAGCAATTAGTTTCTTTACCATCATCTTGAAACCTTCACAATCCTCAATCGAATGTCCAGCTACATCCATGTGGTATTTGCAAGTTAAATTAGGGTTATACCAAGTCGGGAATGGTGGTTTTAATGGACGCATAGGACATGATGAGATCAGATGAGCATCAAACAATCTTTGAAAAAGGTCAGCATTCAAGATGGATAATTTTGGGAAAGATGGAAGGTTTGGGAATCGATTTAGATTCTGGTTTTGAAAATTAGGTCGTGGTGGTGTAGTGTTTGGGTAATTTTGGGCATATGTGGGTGGATTATAGGTATATGTTGGACGGGCTAGTTGGTATGGTCGTATATGGATGTTGTTGACTTGAGGCTGGGGGTTTGGGGTAGTGTTTGTGGCTCGGTAAGAAGGGACAGGGGGTTGGCATTGTGGCATTTGGAATCTTAGGTGTGTTGATGTGTATCTAGGGACAGAAGATTGTTGACCTTGTACGAAATTTACTTCTGGTTCTTTCTTTTTTGGTGGGAATGCTCTTTTTGGGTCCTTATTGCTTATAGGAAGCTTACCAGCTTTAGCTAAGCTTTCAATTCTCTCTCTAGCCGTTATCAACTCAGAGAAATCCTTGTAAACTGCTCCTACCATTGCTCCAATATATGGAGATCCCAAGGTCCCCAAAAAGTATGAGCACATTTCAGATGGGATAAGTGGTGGTTGTACCTAAGTAGCTAAAGCTCTCCACCTTTGGGCATACTGATTGAATGACTTGTCTTTCTTTTTCTGCATCGTGGTTAATTGCTCACGAGTAGGTGCCACTTCCATGTTGAACTTGTACTGACTCATGAATTGATCTGCCGATTCTCTCCAGCTAGAAATCTTTGAATGATCTAGTTGAATGTACCATTCCAAGGCAAGACCAGTCAGACTTTCATGGAAAAAGCTGATAAGAAATTTTTCATCCTTTGACCATATTTCCATCTTGGTATAATAACTCTTTAAGTGAAACAAAGGGTTACCAGTCCCATCATACTATGAGAAATCTGGGACCTTGAAATCTTTGGGGACTATCAAGTCTTCAGGAGGGCACAGCTGTTCGATCTCCACGTAGCCATAGGGGCTAGGACCTTGGATAACTTTAATTTGCTCTTGAATTTTTCTCATCCATTCTGCTTTTAACTTGTCTTTCTTCGCTTCTGTATGACTATTGTCTGAGTGAAGTGGCTGCTTTTGAGTGACGACATGTGGCAGCTCCCAAGTATGGGTAGCATGCTCGTGTCCTTCAGCATATTCATTTTCTAGGGAATGATATCCTTCTTCGATGGGAATTACCATTGACATTGTTGGTGGTGGTTGTCCATAAGGGTTATTCAGCATCCTTTCCATATCATTCATCTCCTGGGTGATATTCAGAGGTACACTTGATATCACCGACACAGTTACTGTGGTGGCACTTGGTTGCACACTTGCTGGCATATCTTTGCTTTGATAGGCTCCCAACAGGTCAAGTGACTCTTTCATGACTCTCATCATTTCTTCCATTCTTGCTTGAGTATCAGTCATCATATTCAACTGCCCCCTCATCTCATCCACCTCCATGCTCAGGTTTCTTCCTGCTTCAATAGTGGTTGCAACTGAATGCGTCTTTCCCGTTTCAGAATTTCCTCTTCTAGCCATCTTGGTCCAAGCTCTTGTATTGTAAGTACAAGTTTGATCAATTTCTGTTTTCCTCGGGCGCCCAATGGTGATGGATCCTGTGACAGATTAATAACACTTAAAAGTTATTTCTTTTTCTTCTTTTTTTATTTTTTTAAAAAAACTAACAACGGTTATCAGAAGTTCTTTACACAAATTGGATGCCCCACACCTATTCTTATGGGTATATCACCCTATAAATTAATGTGTGGTTAATAGCGAATCTCTAGGGAGGATTGACTCCTCTATAGATGCTATCTAATGAGCACTAGCAATGTTGTTCTTTGGAGTACTTATATTTTTACACGAGGATAAACAATCTCAAGGCAAAAATAAGATTGATCACTTTCTAAGGAAACATTTGCTCCTCTATAGAAAGTATCAAGCATGCTAAAGATATTGCAAATATTGAAAATTTATTCATTCCCAAATGAAATTCCAATTACAAGATTGCTTTGAAATACATCACATGTGAACAGACAGAGGAAATAACTACATCAAATGGGTTTCTCTTCATAATAAGAAGTTACATTAAGAGCTTCATCCTTTTTTTCTTGAGACTCTTAGCAACGTTGTCACACAAATCCATGTATTCTGTCACTTCTTGAGGTAATCTGAATAGTGGCATCTTACTAATTCGTTTGCTTGCCTTCTCAAAGCGATAAACAAAGTTTGGAATGTAATGACTCAATTCATCAGTTAGTTGTCCATACTTTTTTCTCTCCATGACTTTTCGAACTCAGTCGCATCAATAAACAAATCATGATATTGATTTGCTGAAGTCCATCCACGAACAACATCATGCTTTGTTTGTGCCAACATTGTCGACAAGTACTCTACTTGCTTTTCTAGTTCCTTTCTCTTGTCTTTTTCTTTACTGACTTCCATTTTCAATGTAAAAATGTTTTCATCCCTTTTACTAACTTCCTATTCTACCCTTTTCACTATGCGAACCTTCTTATTGATTTCTTCCTTCAACTTATTCCTTTCTTTTTTAAACATATGAAGTCTTCCTTCTAGCTATTGGATTTTGACCAAGTGAAAAGTTGGGATTTTTTCTTTTCTTTTCCTGGACTTTGTAATTTTTACAGCATCAGCACACTCATCCTTTAAGGCTTCAATCTCTTTAGCCATTTTCTCACACTGGCTTTGAAGAATAACAGTCTTTAGATCGGCTGCCTCCTTTTTTTCTTCCAAGAATCGCATTTCCACCTTCATCACCTCTATCTGGGATGTTAATTGAGATACTTCTAGAGTTTGGATGGGAGCCGAGTTGCTGGGATCATCCTTCGTGATACCATTTTTCTCAACTCTTGTTTTCCTCTACTCTTTGTATTCTTGAGAAGATGTTAACCGTTGTTGCCCGAGTTCTTTCTTCCCTAGGATTTTGACATCATCCCATGCCATTTTGACCTTTTTCTCTTGCTCCATGGTGCTTTTATCTTTCTTATAAAGGAAGCTAAACCCCTCAAGTTGCTTTTCTTGTGGTTTGGTTTTAGTCCAATGAAGTTGCCTGAGTACCAATGCGGGTGTATAGGAAATGCATCCCCTTGGACCCATCAAAGGGACGTTGTGAAAGTCACCACAACTATAGATAATATTTTCTCCATGGTACCAGGGACAGACCCATTTGAAAGAATTTGACTGGATTTGTGAGAACTCTTTTTTCCATATTTGTGCTTCTTAAGGAATTATCGGGATACGATGGAAATCTCCTAATGGATCAGGATAGGAGCGTATGCAACGGTTAACATATATATGAGTCATAAACCAAACGTAGAACATCGACATCGCAATCTTCCCCCATTTTTCTAGAGGCAAACTCTAGAGGAAAGGAATGTATCAGCTAGTATGGCTGGAATAGGATTTGTGCCTTGTGTCTTGAATTTGAAAAACACATCCATGGCAGCCTGGTCAACCACATCTGGCGTGAATGGGAACAAAATCAATCCATCGATAGTCAATGCTAGCATTCGATTGAAGAAACCCCAACTTCCTTGTTGAGACAAAGTTTTGCAGATGGGCTTCTAGAAAACTCCTCTTGATTCCTTGAGTGGATCCCCTCACTTCCATTTCTATCTAGCTGGCTTTAACTCTGATTAGTTTTGCGATCTTTTCTTTGTTGACATAATGCCCCTGATAAAGATATATGCTTGACTTTTCTCGAATTGGTAGCCTTATAATGACCATATATTCTTCTATGGTCGGTGTTGTATCAAGCTCAAGGAGTTCAAAACAGCAAAGAGAAGGATTCCAAAACTGTGATAGAGCACTCAATGCTGGTGCTTCTATTGGAATGAATAACAAATCCAATATTCACCCATACTTGCTCTTAAAAGAAGATCGAACTTCACAAGGCATCAACCGAGTTATTTCCTTTACTTTCTCTAGCTCACTATTAGTCACTGTAATTTTGATGTTCCTCTTCCAATTGTATACATTGCTAGTGTTCATTTGTATTGCTTCCATTTGTGTTGAACTAATGATGACCTTTGCTTTATCAATAAACAAAAACCTGTGTAAGAAATAATGAGATAATTGAGTAAAATAATAAAAAAATGCGTGCTTCTATTTATGAAATACTTTCCTAAGAGTATGATGATGCACAAGTCTACCAATTTTTCATGCTGAGAATGGATTATGATATATGTGACAATGAATGAAATGCTTGTTTATGGTATGTACATCTTAATACCTAAGAATAATGCATGACCAAATTATGAGATGAGGAAATGATTAACCTAAATGAAATGCGAAAATAAAAAAGCTTAAAGAAAGGCATAAAGGAATGTAGTGTAAAAAGATGAAAGAAATATGCTTCCTTTGTCCTAATATGGTAAGACTTAAAGGATGGAGAATACTATGGTCAAAAACCCTAATTTAGGTGGCTGCTAAGTTCAACTACACGTGCACACATTGGTGGTGGGTCTAGACTTCTAATAGTCATGGTCCCCAGATTGCCCCTATCCATAGGACAAGGATCTGACCTTTGAACCCATCACAAGTAGGGATGAACCCTCTCAATATGATTAATCCATAAAGCCAGTAACAATCTGAGTGGTATCCCAACAACTACCAAGTGAACATGGAGCTCCTCATGCCAATGTCAGGAAACTCCCTATCCTCGGGTCTCACAGGCTCGGGTATAGAGCCCAACAAGTGTGTGAGGTAAGTGATTGTGAGGTGTGTGCAGGGAGCAAACAAACCTTTCATTCCTAACACTACATACACTTCTGCAAAACAGAATACAAACAACAACAAATATATATAGAATAAATAATGGTCGTCTACCCTAAGGTTTTGATAAAATAAAGCAGAATCTATAAAAATATACCAAATTCTAAAAGGAAAAAAAAAGAAAACACTGTACAAAATAAAATAAGAAAAGGAAAAAATACAAAAATCAAAGGCTATATTTACTTTGCACAACTAACTATAATTGGCCTGACTCTCTTTCTGTAAGTCCCTAGTGGAGTCGCCATTTGTCACAATCGGGATCGCGACGGGACGGCGAGAAAAAGAATTCATTTGAAAATTGGAGTCGCCACCAAGTTTATTGAAATTGGGAAAACATGGAAAAACCCATTATTTTTACAAAATAGTCTTTGGAACCAAATTTGAGTTCGGGAGTCGGTTATGCATGTACCTTAGTAAGTCGTGCAAATTAATTAATAACCCCTTTAAAAATTAGATCATTTACAAGTAAAAGAAAATAATAGACAAACACGCACTAAAAGAAATATTTACAAATAAAGAAAATTATGAAAATTTAATTTTGGCTTGACAAAGGTCACCTGCTCTTACGTATCCCCTGGTGCAATGGGGAACTCAAAGTCATGTAGTTCTGTAAAAAATATTTGTAGGTTGATAAATATTATTTATGAAAAAAAGAATTTATAACAAGAAAATCGGTTATCGCACAGAATCCAAGTTAGCACTAGGCCACTCAATGAATTCTTATGATTTAAATAACAATAAAGGTAACACCTGCTACTCAATCATTGTTATTGACCATTGCGTGAATTTAAAAAAAAATCTTGTCAGATCATGAAAGTCCACTTGTGTACAGGGTTCAAGTTAGCATTAGGCTACTCAGTGAACCCTTATGATTCAAGTAACAATGTAGGTAACATCTGCTACTTAGCCATCGTTATTGATCATTGCATGGATTAAAAAGTTTCAAAAGATATTTTTTATTTGCTTAATTGAAAGAAAACACATTTTATAAAATAGCTAATTTCAATTATGAATTGACAAAATTAATTCAGAGGCAAAATTATTTATTTAATTAAAAATATAAACTAAATATAATAATTGAAAAAATTAAATCAAGGGTCCTAACTACTATTTTTTGTATTTTAAGGATTTTAACAGAAAACTCACCAAAACATTAAATAATTAAATTACTCTCAACTTGATTATTTAATCCCTTTCAAAAGAAAATAAACCCTTTTTATTTTAAACTCAAACTAAACTAATTCTGAAACAAACAAATCTGAAATTAAAAATTAAACAAACACTAAAAACTCAAACTTAAACAAATAATTCAAAATCTTATTCTAACCCTAATTCAAAATCTTATTCTAACACACACACATATTCACGCGCACTCACATACTTCACAGGCTGTCACTAATTCACACACACACACACACACACACACCCGTTAAAAGAAAGGAAAACAAAGATTAAGAGGGTCTGAGAGAGAAGGAATGAGAAACAAAGAGAGAAAGTGAAGTAAAGAGAGAGTGAAGCAGAGAGAGAAGGGAAGCCGTGCGCCGGTTGGTTGGTGGAGGGGCTTCCCGCAGGCGTCATGGCTTGCGATGATGGCAGATACTATGGGGGCGGTGTGGTGGTGGTCACCACTGCGCGCGCGTGAGGCGGAGAAGGAGGCTGGTGGCGATTTCTGATTATGAGGAAATTCGCGGCCGAGGCTTCACGAAGCTGTTGGGCTTCGCGGGGGAAGGAGACCGCGACGGTGAGGAAGGAGGCCAGTGAGACACCAGCGGTGGCGGTATAGTGGCAGGCCACGGCTCCCCCTTTTTTCTTTGCTATTTTTTTGGAAGATATCTCTCTGAGACTTTGTTTGTGGACATGAAGATGATGATGATGATGATGATGGTTTTTGGCTTGCAGTTGAGAGATTAGAGGTCAGTGAAAAGATGATGATGATGTTGGAAGGGAGAAAGATCCCCAATAGCCGCGACAGTGGCGGTCCTGGTTTATTCCTTTTTTGGTTTTTTAGTTTGATAAACTGAGAACTGCGTTTAACTCTAATTTGGAAATTTGATTTTGTATATTGAGATGGACTGTTGTTGTATGAATGAACTTTGGAGTTTATATTTGACTGTGATTTGTGACTTGTTTGTGAGCTGGAATGAAGTGAGACTGGGTATTGAATGGACTGTGATGGGTAATTGGTATGGGTTTTGGTGGACACTGAGAATAGACACTAAAAAATGAATCAACGATTAAAAATGGTTTACCTGTTGTAACATCCCCTGCTGCTTTATGGATTGACGATTTGTCTCCACAACCAACAGGTCTTTTTCAGATGCTTTGTCTCACTCACACGCTTCCTAGAAAACTCCAGAGGAGGTCATCTCAAAATTGCTCCAAGTCAAGACGCTAACTGCGGAGTTCTTTCGATTTAGACTCACAGAAAAGAAGATGCATCTTGTTGGTATAGGTAGTACAAATCAATTCATATAAGCCATCCTAATCAGTATAGTCCCATGCCTATACAGCCAGGGATCCCTCTCGTTCGGGTGTGTAATCCCGGTTCATTCATGTACCTCCGCTGGGCCCGCCAGAGCCGCTCCTTGTCAGTGCCTTGCACCTTGCGCGATCACCCCCAGGCTTCGCAATCCCCGGGCGTTACATGCCCACCGGCCTCGTTGATCCACCCAACCACCGCATCGAGAGGTGTAGGCTCGATACCATTTGTAACATCCTCGCTTTATGGATTGACGACCGCCCCACAAACCAACACGCTCCGGCGTGCTTTGTCCTCACTACACGCCTCCAGGAAAACTTCCTGCGAGGTCACCATCCCAAAATTGCTCCAAGTCAAGCACGCTTAACGCGTGGAGTTCTTTCGGTTTGAGCTACCGAAAAGAAGATGCATCTTGTTGGTATAGGTAGTACAAATCAATTCATATAAGCCATCCTTAATCAGATAGTCCCGTACATACTATCTACAGGGATCCTCTCATTCGGGTGTGTGTCGGTCATTCATGTACCCTCCGCTTTCGAAGTCCGCCAGAGCCGCCTTGTCCTGCGCCTCTTGCAGCGATCACTCCCGACCAGCAATCCGGCGTTACATGACTTGTAACACCCCGATTTTTTTCTGTCTGAGGAAATGACCAAAAAATGCCCTCGAGGTCATTTCGGCCGAACTCTCGAGGGTAACCAACTCGGTCATCCTCAAGGGTCAACTCAATGTTTGAAGGGGATTGAATGGCCTTTGAATGCTTTCGAAGCGAAAATTTCGTTTCATCGCAGCTTCGAGTCAAAATGACCAAATACCCTCTATAAGCGTTTTTACGGGTAAAGGTGCCGTTTGAGCCCTAACTTTCCCCAGAGGTTTAAAAACATGATTTCATGTGTCTAGAGGTATCTGTTCAAGTCCGGTGGTCCTGGCAGTTTTAGTGCAAAATTACGATTTTGCCCTGGAATAGTGTTTTTAAGCTTAATGCGTAATTAAGCAAACCTAAGCAATATTAGGCTCTAAAGCGAAGATTAATTTATTTCTAATTAATCTAGAGTCAAAATAATTTATTAAAGTTAATTAGAACCTAAAATTGCTTAGATTAAACTTAAATCCCTTTTTAGAACTCAAGATTCCTAGTCTTGGAATCATGAATAGTATTTTCTCTCTCCAATTCCTTAAATCAAGGAAATGAGTCTAGAGTTGTTTAAACTCTAAATTGAGGATTTAACCCTCTAATGGTGCAAGACCACTCCTTAATTATGTCTAGACTACCTTAATTACCCATTTACCTTACCTAAACACTTTCTTACAAATTCCTAATCTTAAGCATAACCAAAGATACACCTAAACACAACTCTAAACCACAATTAAAATGCAAGAAACTCTCCTCCCTTGGCTGATGCATTTCGCCAGCCCACTCCCCATTGACCACATGTTTAATTATTTTCTCACTCAAAGAACCATGCTTGAGGCCATACCTTGAACCATACCTCACCATACCTTAAGCCATACCTCACCATGCCTCAAAGAACACATTATCTCACCTCATGGAACTCATGGATGTCCCTAATTCTGCACCTCATGGCCGAACACATCAGCCCCCATACACACTTCATTTGTTTCAATTCTCTATAAATAGAATGCCTTGAGGAGCTTGCACCACTTTTAGATCATTTGCTAAGTTTAGGAAGCACTCAAAGCTTTTCTTTTACTCTCAAAGTCTTTGTGTTCTTCAAGTTCTTGGAGTTCTTCAAGTTCTTCATCATCTTCATCTTCTTCTTCCATCTTCAAGTTCATCACACCAAGTAGGGATTTTCTTTCATGTGTTCTTTCTTTAAAGTTCTTGTTCTAAGCTTAAAGTTCATAGTTTCTCTTGATTCTTTTTAGAACTTCTTTTTCTTCCCTTTACCTTTTCATTTTCGGCCATGGGCCTTGGAGAACAAAGGAATGAGAGCTTGATGATGAGAGTTTCATGATGATGTTCATCACTTGAAACAAACCCTAGAGCTTGATTTTTGTTCTTGAGGAAAAGTGTTTCTAGATTTTGCTTTCTTGAACTTTTGAGAACCTTAACTTTGATGTTGTTTCAAAATGGTTCTAATGACTCAATGATGAGGTCTCATGATGTTGGAGTTTGTACATCACCAAGATCATGGATTCTAGAGTTTCAAACATTTCTTTTCTTTCCTTGAAGTTTCGGCCATTACCTTTTCCTTTTCATGCTAGATGTTTGATTTTCTAAATATGGTATGTTGAGTTCTAAGAACTCTAGACTTTACTTTGTCTTGGTTTGATGAGTTTGGGTTGAGGTTTAAGTTCCTTTAAAGTCTTGTTAAGAGCTCTAGAAAGATAAAATGAACTTGCATAATTTATTTTATGCTTGCATTCATATTTACATTCTTGCTATGCATCTTTACTTTCAAGCCATCACCTAAGAACATAAAGATTAAAAATGGAACTTGTATCATCACTTAACTTAATTCTCAAAGCCTTTCTATTTCGGCCTTAAAAAGTCGATTGTTGTTGGGCCTAGAGCACTAAAATAAAGAATTGAACTTGCATTATCACCTAATTAATTTCCCGAATGCCTATCTATTTCGGCCTTAAAGTCGATTGTTGTTGGGCCAAGAGCACTAAAATAAAGAATTGAATCTTGCATCTTTACTTTCAAGCTTGCATCGTTTAAGATTATGTCAGATATTTACTTTCAAGTTTACGCTTTAAATTATGCCTTGCATATTTAATTTCAAGTCATCACTTTACCTTGAAAGCAAGATTAAAAATGAAGAGCATGAGCACGTTTAGTTTATGTCGAACTTAAGAACCTAGAGCTCAAAGATTGCCCATTTCATTCCAAGTTAAAGTTTAATGCAAACCACACTTTGAATGTATGTTTTTCGTGCCAAGTAGTAAAGATGGACTTGCAATGAGTTTTCATCTAGCTACTAGGACCAATAGCCTATGTTTTGAGTTTTCCTTAAAGTTTGACAATTCTTTATATAGTTATGTTATAAGTTGTGATTCCAATCTCTTTAGGGGATGGAATATGTTTTGGTCAGTGACCTAAGGCTTCATAGCCTCTTGATTTATTTAAATGTCTTGCAAAGAGTTTTAGAAATTCTAAATTGATTCCAAGAGAAACTAGTTAACTTATGTACCTAGAAATGTCAATTTAATTCTCTTATTGAGGCAAGATGTTTTCGGTTCTGATGTGATGAATGTGATGCTGTATGATGATGTTTTAATGTGTTGGAATGTGTGAAAATATCATGTGATGATGTAGAAAGCGAACCTATGCATGATAGGTAAGAAACTAGCTAACTAGAAATACCAAGTAAAGCTAGAATTTAACATAGTTTTGACCCATTTGTTTATGGAACCAATCCAAACTGTTTTAATGGGAACATAATCAGATTTAGATTGTTTAGACATGAAAAACTTGGTATCATTTGAGTTAGAATCGAATTCTAGCACCTATGGGGAAACTAGTAGCTAGAAAACCGTAAATGCAAATGTAGAACTCTTAGAACATTTAATTTTCTGGAATCTGTCCAGCACCCTTACAACATGATAAACATGATTAATAATTAGTCCTTAAGCATAGGAATGTCTCATAATTGATTTAGATTTAATGTATAGCGCCTCAAAGTAAGACGGAACCGAGAAATGGTCTAAAACGTAAGTTCTAGAACCCCGTAAAAACAAGTTAGAGACTCTGTCCTATGCTATTCAGATTTAAGTATGAACATGAGAATGAAGAATGATGTTTAATATGAGCCTTAGGGGCATAAAATATGAGCGACGGATATTAGAGAGCTATATCTCAAGATTAAGACCCGTAAGGGTCAAAGCATAAGCTACCGTGAGGGTAAGCGTTCGAATGATGATGATGCATGAAGTATGCTAATGATGATGATGTTATTCATATGAGGAATTTATGAGGTTATATGTTTATGTGGCATAAAGCAAATTTGGAAGGAAATTGATTGTAATGACCAGTTTTGGGCCGACTTCCGACAAATTTGGAAGAAACTCGTGTAATGATCATGGCAGTTGAATTTCACGGCAAATTCGGGACTTAAGAGATTTTGAAAATTAAGGTACTAAGATGGGTTCTAGGATGACACCGTTCGCCGAGCACCTCCATAGAACCCATGTGACATCGGTACCATTTTATACTCTTAGGTGACACCGGTTCGGCCGAGCACCCCTAGGAGTTTTGCCCCCTAACCCGTACTCAGATAGTCGGGATTTATGATACGCTTATCGTTAAGTGGTAAGTAAGAACTAGTGACGACTAGTTAAGGTATGAGCTCATAACCTAGATGTATGACACGTTCTGGGTGTCACCGGTTCAACGAGCACTTGATTCGATTGTCTTTTAGGGTACCCATGAGGAAGAAAAGTTCATGATTATGATTATGTCACTAAGTTTTGTCCCATATGAATGTTACTATTGCCACTTTATGCCACCAACGATGATGATACTTGATGTTATGCTTTATGTATGTGCATTAGGTAGTGCCATGCATACATTTTCCATTATGTTGCATTCATGACATTAAGATCATCCTAAAATGAACGGACCTTGGCTAAAGTATATTTTTTGAAGTTTAAAATGAACTAAATGCATGTTCAGTCATTTCATATAATTAAACCCAAGGTTCCTGAGGACGTAGATGATGACACCTAGGTAGTAGGAGGCCCTCCGAGATTCTTTAGTAAGATTCTCACTCCTCTATCTCTTTCTTCCGCCACGTCTTGAGATGGCGACGTTCGTAGCATTCATGGACACCCCGAGCATGGGAGGTGCACTATGACCCGACTCACGGGTCATACCATTTTGAGGGCAAAGTGCGGTGGATTTTCATGTT
Source organism: Dalbergia cochinchinensis (assembly GCA_031216125.1). Classification (NCBI taxonomy): domain Eukaryota; kingdom Viridiplantae; phylum Streptophyta; class Magnoliopsida; order Fabales; family Fabaceae; genus Dalbergia; species Dalbergia cochinchinensis. Next base: position 33,293,975 of record CM062371.1, read on the forward strand.
TGTAGGACGCGCCGGCTCATCCGTGCACACCCATCACTTCCCCGACCGCACCTATGGCGGCGGCGGCGGGTTTTTGAGCGTGCGGCGCACGCGCATGACGAGAGTACTCTCGTAGGCACACCGCCGCCTTAGCCATGCGAGATTATCCCGACTATGTGCCCGGACCTATTTCACTGGAGACCGACCCATCCGAGACCCGCTGCCCATCCAGATAGCGAGGACTCGCCTCTCCACCACGGATAAGGGAGGCGGTGAGGATCACCGTACTCGACCACGGCTTACGCGACGACGGCGGAGATGCGACCATACCGTGGGGTCACCCTCGATCCCCATTCCGCCTTTCTTCACGCGTCCGAGGAGGCTTCGCATGATTTCCCGGATATCGCCTCGCGAGATGGGCCAAGATGAAGGTGGCGATAGTCAGATGGAGTACCGGTGCTAGAGCACTCACACACTTAGATGGGGATAAACCTTCTTTTGTTTAGAGGTTATCCTATTAGATGCACTCGGGTAGGGAGTAGATTATGTTTATGTTTTAGGTTGTATTTCCTTTGTATCAATTAAGTCCCACACTTATAAGTGGGCAAGTTATATATATATATGAGATTATATTCAGTGATGTTCATGATGTGCCTTATGTTATGATGATTGTGAGACGATTGTTTTACTTTGCATGGTTTACCGCTTATCGCATCACGCGGCTCTCACTTTTATTTCAAAAAAAAAATTTCCCGTATTTTCCGCTAAGTAATTCAAAGCTAAATGAGAACTATGAAGTAACAGACTAATGATTAACCTAAATATGTTCTAGAGTATTGGGTTAAAAATTAGGATGTTACACCTGTGACTGTTGCTGATTCTTTTTCTCGTGTGTATTGCAAAATGGCTTTTAAATAAATGGTGATGAAAGAATTTAGTGTTGGAAGCAGATGATCCCTTTTCTTTGTGAAATTTGATCCCATTTATACATCTTCATGAATCAATTTGTCAAACCTCACAGCAGCAATTTTTGATTTAATTAATATGATTTGCTGATTTCATGGGATTGCATTTGATCTTGCATGCTGCATTCATTGAATTTTTCTTCTCCTGCATGTGAGCTGTACCACCGTATTTGAATCCAGTGTACAATTACAACTTGTTTTCCTTGTTTTGTTCGGCTATTCACTATACAACATTGTTTCCTCTTTTGTATTTTTCCTTCAGGTTGGATCGGTTCTCAATTTCTTCCTTTTTTATTTTTTTATTATTATTTTTTTTACAAATAAATTAAAATGAAAATGAAATGGGCTAAGATTGTAAACAATGACAAAAAAAATGTAATGGGTTTCTCTTCTTTTTTTGTTTTAATGAAATGAAATGGGCTTAATTTAAGGATCCAAAAAAAAATGAAAACGAGCTTTAAAAAAAATGATAACAACAACTAAAAATGAAGTGGATGAAATGGACTGAATTTTTTTTTTTGGCTGGATAAAATCGAGTGTTCACAATTACTTTTCGATACCTTTCCTCCATTCTCATCTGCATCAATGACTTAAGATGGATGCATGAAGGCACTCATAGGTTTTGCTTGATCCATATTAAATCTTTTCAAATGCTCTTTTGTGTATTTTTCTTAATGGATCAGAGTTCTTTCCTTTTGTTGTTTTATTTGAAGTTCAAGGAAAAACTTGAGTCCACCTATCATGGTCATCTCAAATTCACTTTGCATTAATTTTGGAAATTTTTCACAAAGAGAATAACCTGTGGCTCCAAATATGATGCCATTAATTTGTTGGGCAATCAAAAAGTGATTTTTTTAATGTATAGTAAACAAAGTAGTGTCAACTTTACCTCCATTGAACTCATTCTTAAGTAAAAAGGTACCCAGCCTTTCATACTAAGCTCGGGGAGCTTGTTTCATACCATAAAGTGTCTTTGTTAACTTAAAGACATGGTTAGGAAAGTTTTCACTCTCAAAACCTGGAGGTTGCTTTACATAAACTTCCTTAGAAAGGAATCTATTTAAGAATGCAAACTTAATATCCATTTGGTATAGAGTGAATCTCTTGAAGGTAGCAAAAGCAAGTAGCATTCTTATGGCTTCAAGCCTAGCTATTGGTGCAAAGGGTTCATCATAATGAATTACCTCTTATTGATTATAACCTTAGGCAATTAATCTTGCTTTGTTTCTGATAACCTTTCTAGCTTCATCAAGCTTGTTTATGTACATCCACTTGGTTCTAATGATGGTTTTTCCTTTAGGCTTCTCCATGAGTGTCTAGACTTTGCTTTTCTCAAACTAATCTAGTTCCTCTTACATGGCTTCCACCTAACTTTGATCATTCAAAGAATCTTCAATGCATTTAGGCTCGATAATGGAGATGAAAGCACAGTTGTATTCATTTCTGAGGGAAGGTTTGATTCTCACACCCTTGAAAATGTCCCTTAGAACTTGATTGTGAGAAACTTTAAATCAGAAACTCCTTTATAGTTTATGTAGCCTTGTTGTTCTTCAAGTTTCTCTTTCATTTTCAGATTGCTCATTTTCATACTCAGAAATGTCACTTTCTAAGGACTTTGGGATTCTGAGTAAACTTTTTGAGCTAACTATGTTCTGGAGCTTATTTTTTGAAGATTGCACTTTCTTTTGCATGCTTTCTGATGGTTCCTTGAGGTTTAGCTTCTCAAGATTTCTTTCTATTTCCTTTATATCATCAAGAAAGTCCTTCTTAAACTCTTTAAACTTGATATGAATGGTCTTTTCAACACACTATGTTCTCTTGTTGTATATCCTATAAGCTTTTGAGATTAAAGAGTATCCTAAGAAAATATCATCAGATTTAGGATCAAACTTTGCAAGTTTGTCCTTGGCATTAAGAATAAAACATGATGAGCCAAAGATATGGAAATATGATATATTCGGTTTCTACCCTTCCATTGCATCAAATAAAACATTGTAACCTTGGTCACAAAATTGGCTAATGCTCAACAGATTGTGAGCTAGTTTATCTGTAACACCCTAATATTCAACCCAATATTACTAGCATGTACTGAGGCTAAATATTAGTCGTTACTTCTTGATTTAGTTCTATTATCTTTGAATCTACTTACTGAAAATACGAGCCTTTTTTTTTCGTGTAACAAAACCTTGATAAAGTATGAGCCGCGTATAACGTAATCGAGCGATATCGTAAAGTGTGGAAATGTAAACACATAAAAGGCTCCATCCACAGCATCATGAATATATATACTGAAATACCTCATGCATTAATACTTAAAATGCCCACCAATAACGGCAGGACTGTTCAATACATAGAGTACAATACAAATGAAAAGTAGGAAATACATAAAAATATAAACGATACATGTAAGAGAACACCCATACCCAAGTGCATCTGAAAAGGATAACCTCAATACAAAAGAAGGTTTATCCTAACTACGTGTCGTGTGTGCACTAAGGACTACCTTCTAAACTATACGGCTACAGTCACGGGTAAGGTGGGACATAGCCGATCCACAGGCGAAGCGTGGCAGGAGTGGGCACTCAGACACGTCCTCCATGCTGGGGTCGCATCTCGGGCATCCGAGCCCTCCATGGCTGGGTAACCGTCTCCTCGTTGCCTATCGGCACACGTGGGGGAGTGGGGGCAGAGTCTTCTCCATACATGTGGGCGGGTGGCTCCTTTGAAGGGTCTTTCTCCGAATGTTGCGAGCAGGGTACATATTCAGGTACGGCGCTTGAGCCTACGGTGTAAGTTCGAAGGATCCTCTTATTGCGTGTGTGAGCACGCTCAAAAACCATGTCGTCACCATAGGGCGACATTGGGGAGAAGAGGTAGCTATCTACAGGATGGGTGAATGGCTCTCTGAGAAACATAAAGACGCAAACTGTGCAGCGGCCTTCAAAATGATACAATCCGTGCTCCAGATCGTAGTGGAACTCCCATGTGGGTGTCTCAACGTAGACCACGAACGTCGCCATCCGAATCTAGAAACGTAATGGAAAGAAAGAGATAGAGGGAGTGAGATTTCTTACTAAAGAAATTCAGTAGGGTTTTTCCTCATATCTAAGTGTCATCATATACGTCTCTAGGGACCTTAGTTTCTTAGTAAAAACATGGGCATATAATGGTTCAATTATGAAATTCAAAAATGTTAACTTCAGAGGCCCGTTCCTTTTAATTATGAAAACCTCTGGGTTACATAGTCTATAAATCATGAAACTCAAATCATAAATCATGGTTCATTATATCATGGATCATGGCACATAAACTCATAATTCATGGTGCATAAAATCATAGTTCTTAGAACATGGTACATGGTAACTTATCTTGGTTACTTTAGGTGACATTAGAACCTCATCATTTTCTTCCTGGGGCCACCCTAACTAATTTCCCTTTAAAGAAACTTCTAGGTTATGAGCTCATACCACGCTAGTCATCACTAGCACATGGACTTATCCTTTTTGATAAGTTAAAGGTCCCGACTTAAAGTACGGGTCTAAGGGGCTAGAATCACCTCATCCCCACCCTTGGTTTAGTGGTTCAAGGATCATTTTCACATAGTTTAAGTCACCTTAAGTCTTAGCATGTTTTATTGAGATGCCACTTAGTTTCATGCATGTCACATATCCTTTATTACAACATAGGCATCTCTAAGTTTTCAAAGAACAATCACAAGCAATAATAAAACTATCATTTAAGAATAATAGTTCACATAGCATCATATAAGTCATGAGGTAAACACCAATTCATCGTTCATAGAGTAATGCTTAAACCTTTCTCTTAAGAGTGAAACCCTAAATTTGGTAACCTCGAACTTCCAAATTATTTCCATATACCTCTAAGGGATTGATTAACCTCATTACCATAATTTCTTAAGTCCTAAAACCTAATCAATTATCGCTGGACAGCATTGGTAGTAAGCTACGTTAGATGAATTACGGTGTTCTAAAAGATGTATTTTAAACCCTTTCTCACATCCGACTTTTTCTATGATGCAACAATTAATACCTAAGCCAATTATGAGTCACTCTCACTGATATAGACATCATATAATGTGATTCTATGGATGTTAATAATGCTGGGACAGAATTCATATTTTCTGTACCTATGGGGTTCTAGAATTCACATTTCATGCAATTTAAGTAACTAAGCATGCTCCAAAATGTCTAGAACAATTAGCATATACTTGGCAAGGTATTTAAACATATTTAGACCACCCAAAACATTATTTAAGGTGCTGGAAATGAACATGGCAGAACCGAAAATTGTTAGTGATCAAATCATGTATAAACTTCCTTTTCAATGTACATAGGTAGCTAGTTTCTCTTGGAACAATTTTAGGACTTCAAAAACTTCTTAGAAATCAACTTATCTTGTCAAAAACTCTTATAAAATACATGGGGTAGTAGCTCTTTAGTTTCACTCATTGTTGAAATCCTAAATATAAGAACATACTCAAAATACCTTTAAATGTCACCTATGCTTAGGAAAGATTTAAAACATAGACTATAGGCTCTTGTAACTAATAAAGACTCATCCTAGAGTTTTCATCATCACATGGCCAAATGTATTTCAAGAAAAGACCTTCTTGATTTAACTTTTCTCAAGATGAAATGGGCAAGTCTTTGAGCTCTAGTAATCTTAGGTGAGAGCATAAAAGTAAACGTGCTATGCATTCCATTTTTATAGTCCATTAGGAAGTAAGGTGATAACTCAAAATAAATATGAAATGCACCTTCATTTTTAGTCGTTGAGTTTAGTGATGGCTTGAAAAATAACATGAAATGCAAAGCTTGGAATTTAAACGTGCATTATGCAAGTTCATTCCTTATCTTGGAGTTTAGTGATAGCATAGAAAATAAACGTGCTATGCAAAGCATAAGGTAAAAATGAATTCAAGTTACTTTTATATCTTGTCTAGAGCTCTTGCAAGACTTTAAAAAAGGAACATAGTTCCAATCCAAACCTCATCCTCACAAGAAAAGAGAACTACTAGTGCTAGAATACTCAAAATAAATCACAACCTTAAAAACTTGAAGATGGCCGAATCTTCATCATGAAAAATGAACCATTTTTAACCTCTAGGGACCAAGGTCTTGATGATCTATGGCATCAACATCCTAAATCCTCATCATTGAGTACATAGCTCCCTAAAAACCAACATTTAAAACAAAGTTTATGCTAGAGAAGAAAGCAAAACCGAAACCATGCTTGGTTTAAGATCAAAGTTTCAAGCTCTAGAGTTTGTTCATGTGACAAGCATCAACATGAAACCCTCATCATCAAGCTTTGATTTTTCCAAACTTTAGAAACCTTCATGGCCGAAAATATGAAAGGAAAAAGGGAAGTCCAAGAAGTGTTCAAGAGAAACATAAACTCCTCCTTTACTTATCCTTGAAAAAGGATGAAACTTTCCTTGTGAAAAATTCAAGCTTTAGGGGTTGTTAAGTGACAAGCACCATCATAACACTCTCATCATCAAGCTTTCATTTTTCCAAGCCTTAGCAACCTTCATGGCCGAAAACATAAAGGAGAAAAAGGAAGTTCCAAATGTTCAAGAGAAACATAACCTCATTCTTAACTAAACTTGTAAAAGATGAAACTTTTCTTAAGAAAAACTCAAGCTTTAGAGATCTCATGTGAGATGAACTCATAGTCACCTCTAGAGAGCACTCATCACCAAGCTATCATGTTCATGGCCTTGAGGCCGAAAACCAAAGGAAAAGAAAAGGAAGAAACCAAAAAGAAAGAAGCAACATGGAGGTTCCACCTTTCATCATTTCCCAACAAGATTCAACATAAAAATCAAAGGCATAATTAGAAAGGTTCCCTACCTTGTGTTTTCTAAAAAGAGAGGAAGAACTTGAGCTTGAAGAACTCTTGGAAACTTGAAAGAAAAAGAAGTAAGAAAGCTTGAGACTTTTAGAGATTTTGCAAGAAGTGAGCAAAGAAATGAAGTTGTGTAGTGTTGTGTATTTATAGGCAAATGAATTGTAACGCCCTGTTTTTCTCTAAACTTTTAAATGACCAAAATGCTCCTAAGGTCATTTTTACCCGAAACAAGAGGACGGTCGGCTTTGGCCATCCTCATAGGGTTCATATGTTATATGAAGGGGGTTGTATGATTGTGAATGTCCAACGGAGCAGAAAAACCTCATTTTTGAGATTTCTGTGCACAAATGACCAAAATACCCCTAACTTGATTTAAGGCCGTTTTAAGTTTCGACTCCGACCCGGACTCGTCCCGGAGATAAAAAATGATGTTTTAAGGCATGAACCATGTTGGTCTAAGTCCCGGAGGTCCCGGGAAACTCTTGGTAAAAATTACGATTTTACCCCTACATAGTGCATTTTAAGCCTAACGAGTTATTTAACTCAAACCTAAGCGATATTAGACTCTAATGAAAGGTTAATTAATTTTCTTAATTAATATAAAGCTAAAATAATTATTTAAAGTTAATTAGAACCTAAAATTGCTTAGGGAAATTTGCAACTCAATTCTAATTCTTTCCTTTCTTTAAAGAAAAAGCAACTATGAATAGTATTTTTACTATTCACATTTCTTTTCAATGCTTTCTCTTCCAAGAAAAGCTGTCATACATCAATCAAGGTTTTTAATTTATTTTTAAATTAAAAATATTTATGTCATTCAAATTCAAAAAGAATGAATTGTTTTTGTGGTCATTCAAGCTTTTAATCAAACTTTTTAAGATATTATGTCTTACACCACCTTACCTATGCTTTGGAAATTCAAAATTAGAAAATATTTTCTTTTTTTTGACATGGAATGCATGGTTTTTCCACTCCTTTACAGCCCAAAATTTTATGATTTTATTCATTTAAAAGGTTTGGAAATAAGCTACTTTGTTAGCCATACTTTAGGACATGTATAGCTAGACTTTTTACCATGCTTTGAACAAAGATATTTCCTCCCCCATGTGGCTGTAAAGTGGCCGAATTCTTCCCCCCAAAAGGCCACCATCATTTCAATTCATTTTACTTCTCTATAAATAGGTAGCTTAGGGAACTTGAAGCACCTTTGGTCATTTTACTAAAGCTTAGCGTTTAGAGCACTTTGAGGTTTTCTCTCAAGCTTCCAAGAGTTCTTCAAGCTCAAGTTCTTCCTCTTCTTTTCAAAAACCACAAGGTAGGGAACCTTCCTAAATATGTTTTTCATGTCTATGTTGAATCTTGTTGGGAAATGATGAAAGGTGGAACCTCCATGTTGCTTCTTCATTTTCGGTTTCTTCCTTTTCTTTTCCTTTCATTTTCGGCCTCAAGGCCTTGAACATGATGGCTTGATGATGAGTGCTCTCTAGAGGTGACCATGATTTCATCTCACATGAGGCCTCTAAAGCTTGAGTTTTTCTCAAAGAAAAGTTTTATCTTTTACAAGTTTAGTTGAACATGAGGTTATGTTTCTCTTGAATGTTTGAACTTCTCCTTTCTCCTTTAATGTTTCGGCCATGAGGGCCTAAACCCATGAGAAAAATGAAAGCTTGATGATGAGGTTGTCATGAGGGTGCTTGTCACTCAACAACCTCTAAAGCTTGAGTTTTTTTAAGAAAAGTTTATTATTTCCAAGTTTTACTCAAGAAATAGTTGTGTTTCTCTTGAACCTTTGAAAACTCCATCTCTTTTCTTTGAGGTTTCGGCCATGAAGGCCTTCAGGACTTGAAAAAAATGGTAGCTTAATGATGAGGGCTTCATGTTGATGTATGTCACATGAACAAAACTCTAGAACTTGAACTTGGTTCCTAGACCAAGTATGTTTTCGGTTTTGTTCCTTTATGTTTACGATGAGTTTGGTTTTGATGGAAGTTTAAAGCATAGTAAAATACTCAATGATGAGGACTTGAGATGTTGGTGTTTGAATCATCAAGATCTTGGTCCCTAGAGTTCAAAAATGGTTTATTCTTCTTGATGAAGATTCGGCCATCTTCAAGTTTTTAAGATCATGATTCATTTTAAGTATTCAAGCACTAGTAGTTTCCTTTTCTTGTGAGGATGAGGTTTGGGTTGGAACTATGTTCTTTTTAAAAGTCTTGCAAGAGCTCTAGACAAGATAAAAGTAACTTGCATTCACGTTTACTTTATGCTTTGCATAGCATGTTTATTTCGATGCTATCACTAAACCCCAAGATAAGGAATGAACTTGCATAATGCACGTTTAAATTCCAAGCTTCGCATTCCATGTTTATGTTTTAAGTCATCACTTAAGAAGTTAAAGATGTAAAACGAGAGCTTGCATATCACCCAAAATAATCTCGAAGCCTTTCTATTTCTGCCTTAAAGTCGATTGTTGCTGGGCCTAGAGCACTAAAATAAAGAATGGAACTTGCATATTTACTTTGAGCCTTGCACATTTAATTTCAAGTTCTTGCATTTCATGTTTACTTTGAAGCTCTCACTTTACTCTCTAATGAAGAATAAAATGGAATGCATAGCACGTTTACTTTTATGCCATCACCTAAGAGACTAGAGCTCAAAGACTTGCCCATTTCATCTTGAGAAAAGTTAAATCAAGAAGGTATCTTCTTGAAATGCATTCGGCCATGTGATGATGAAAGCTCTAGGATGAGTTTTTCATTAGTTACAAGAGCCTATAGTTTATGTTTTAAGTTTTTCCTAAACATAAGTGACAATTGAAAGTATTTTTGAGTATGTTCTTATATTTAGAATTTCAACCATGAGTAAATTTAAAGAGTTGCTGCCCTATGTATTTTATGAAAGTTCTTGACAAGTTAAATTGATTTCCAAGGTATTTTTGAAGTCCTAAAATTGTTCCAAGAGAAACTAGTTACCTATGTACATGAAAAGAAAGTTTACACATGATTTGATGACTTACCAATTTCGGTTCTGCCATGATCATTTCCAGCACCTTAAATTATGTTTTGGGTGGTCTAAATATGTTTGAATACCTTGCCAAGTATATGCTAATTATTCTAGACATTTTAGAGCATGTTTGGTTACTTTAATTGCTTGAAATGTGAATTCTAGAACCCCATAGGTACAGAAAATATGAATTCTGTCCAGATTGATTAACATCCATAGAATCACATTATATGATGTCTAGATCAGTGAGAGTGACTCATAATTGGCTTAGGTATTAATTGTTGCATCATAGAAAAAGTCGGATGTGAGAAAGGGTTTAAAACGCATCTTCTAGAACACCGTAATTCATCTAATACAAGCTTACTGCCAAGGCTGTCCAGCCATGATTAATTAGGTTTTAGGACTTAATAAATCATGGTAATGAGGTTAATCAATCCCTTAGAGGTATAAGAAATTAATTTGAAAGTTTGAGGTTACCCGATTTAGGGGTTTCTACCTTAAGGGATGATTGTGCCTCTCATTTAATGATGAATTGATGTGTTAGCTCATGACGTATGTGGTGCCATGTGAACTATTACCCTTATGTGATGATTTGTAATCTCATGTTATTGCTTCTTTAAAAGAACCTTAGAGATGCCGAAGTGGTAATTATGTGTTATGCATTAATTATGTGGCATCTTAAAGTAACATGTTAAACTTAGGGTGACTTAAAATATGAGAATGTAATCCTTTGAAACCACCAAACTAAGGGTGGGGACAATGTGATTCTAGCCCCCTAAACCCGTACTTAAAGTCGGGAAGTTGACTTATCCCAAGGGATAAAAGTCTAGATACTAGTGACGACTAGTGTGGTATGAGCTCATAACCTAGAGATTTCTCAAAAGGGAGAAATATGAGGACGGCCCCAGTTTAAGTGAAAGTTTTCATGTCACCTAAGTAACCAAGATAAGTCACCATGTGCCAAGTACCAAGTGATATGATTTATGTTCTATGATCCAAGCTATATGATTTATGTTCTATGATCCAAGTTATGTGATTTATGTTCTATGATCCAAGTTGTATGATTTATGATCCAAGTTGTATGATTTATGTTCTATGATCCAAGTTATGTGATTTATGTTCTATGATCCAAGTTATATGATTTATATTCTATGATCCAAGTTATATGATTGAAGTCCCACAGTTTATTTCCCATGATCTATATAAATACAAGTGATATGTTAAAAAGAACGGATCTCGGAGATTAAGACTTTAGAAAACTCATAATTGAACCAATATATGTCCATGGTTTTATAAATAACCCGAGATTCCTGGAGACGTAGATGATGACACCTAGGATAGGAGGAGAACCCTACTGAGTTTCTTTAGTAAGAATCTCACTCCCTCTATCTCTCTCTTTCCATTACGTTTTCAGAGCGAGATGGCGACGTTCGTGCTGTTCGTTGAAACGCCCCGGTGGGAGGAAGTCCACCATGACCTGGAGCATGGGTCATTCCATTTTGAGGGCCGATGTACTGTGCGCATCTTCATGTTCTTGGGACGGCCATTTGCACACCCCGTATATAGTTATCGCTTCTCCCCGGCATCCCCCTATGGTGACCCCACGATCTTTGAGCGTGCACGGGCACGACATGAGAGGAACCTACGGACCCACTCTGCCGGTTCAGCTGACATACCGGAGTATGTACCATTATCGCGGCACTCGGAAGAGGACCCTGTAGAGGACTCCCCCATGGACCATGAGGGCTCCACCCCCACTCCGCCTCGGCGACCGATGGGCAGCGAGGAGACAGTCACTCAGCGTCGGAGGGCTTCAGTGCCCGGACCATGACCCCGGCATGGACAACACGTTCAGTCACAGGGCATACCTGCACCCGCTGAGCTCCGCCCGTGGATTGGCTACGTTCCTCCGTACCCGTGATTCTACTGTAGAGATTGGAGGGTAGCCCTTAGTGCACGCACGACACGTAGTATGGATGAAACCTCTTTTGTGTTGAGGCTATCCACCTTAGGTTGCACGTGGGTAGGGATGTTTCTTTCTAGTCCATTTCCATGTATTCTGTATTTTCGTTGTATTCCTGTTTATTATGTACTTGAAGAGTCCTGCCCCGTAGGGTAGGCATATTATATATGAAGTATTTCAGCTGTGATGATGTTATGATTCGGAGCCACTTCTATGTTTATATTTCTACACTTTATGATACCGACTCGGTAAGATACGCGCGGCTTCTATTTTAAGTAATGTTTTGAAAAAAATTGGCTCGTATTTTCATTAAGATATTTTTCCAAGAAAAAAGAACCATGACAGTAAGTAATGTACGTACTAGTAGTATTGGGTCGAATATTAGGGTGTTACATGAATCATGAAGGAGTGGAGGAGGAGGGGCTGGCCGAAACTTCTTCAAGAAGAAGGAGGGAAGAAAAATCTCTTGTGTTGTCATTCATGGTGTAATTGAGAGCATAGGTCATAGGTCTTTAGGGTGGCTTTTGAAGGACAACTTGATTGACTACATAAAGTATCATTCTTTTAAATTTTTGGGGGGGGAAGTGGCCGAAAATTATAAAGTCAAGGGAGGGAAGATTTCATTTAATATAATCATGTACTAATGAAGTGTTTAGGAGTAAACAAGGTTAGGTCACTAATTAATGTTGTGTACCCAAGTGTTTAGGTGAACTAAGTAGGTGATTAGGACCATTAATACCTTGGATTAAGAGTAATCTTGTAGGATTGATGGAGTCAAACTCCTATGACTATTGATTAAAGTATGACAACTTTTTCCTGGGAATGAAAGTGTTCTTGGGAATGGAAGTGTGAATAGTGAAAATACTATTCATAGTTACTTTTTCTTTAAAGAAAGAAAAGAATTAGAATTGAGTTGTAAATTTCCTTAAGCAATTTTAGGTTCTAATCAACCCCAAATAATTATTTTAGCTCTAGATTAATTAAGGAAATTAATTAACCTTTCATTAGAGCCTAATATTGCTTAGGTTTGAGTTAAGTAACTCATTAGGCTTAAAATGCACTAAGCGAGGGTAAAATCGTAATTTTTATCAAAGTTGCCCAGGGCCTTCGAGACTTAAACCAACATAGTTCATGCCTTAAAACATCATTTTTGATCTCTGGGACGAGTCCGGGTCGGAGTCAAAACTTAAAATTGCCTTAAATCAAGTTAGGGGTATTTTGGTCATTTATATACAAAAACCTCAGAAATTAGATTTTTCTGCCTTGTTAACATTCTATAATCCCCTTCATATGTCATAAAAGCCTTGTGAGGATGGCCGAGGCCGGTCGTCCTCATGTTTCAGGTAAAAATGACCTCAGGGGCATTTTGGTCATTTAAAAGTTTAGAGAAAAACGGGGCGTTACACCAACAAGAAGTAAAATATTGGAAATTTAGTGAGAGTCATCCTTACCAACATTCCTATACCTGTGACTTTAATCTTTCTTCCATCAGCAAATTTTATTAATCTTGAGTTCTTGGGCTTCAGGTTTCTAAACCACTTTCTTGACTCGGACATGTGTCTAGAGTAGTCTCTATTCATGTACCACTTTTTGTCTTTGTCAACATCCATTCTCAGACACTCCTGTAACAAAAATGGTTTTTATCTTAGGTACCCCGACTTTCTTGGGTCCTTTTAGGTTAGTTTTTCTTAGGGGAGATTTCCCAACCTATTTTATAGTCTTGTTTGCCATAAAACATTTATCAGGTGGGTGTCCCTTCTTGTGATATAAGTTATAGGATATTTTTTCTTTATTTAATAAGATTTCTTTGCCTTTCTCATCTATTTCACTCTCATATCCCAATCCTATTTTTGAAAAATATGGCCTTTCACCTCTTAGCATTAGTTCAAGGTTCTTTGAACCGTTAACCATATTTTCAAAGTCAAATTTGAGAAGCTTTGAAGTTCTTTCAAGTTCAGAAATAACCTTCTGAGCATTTTGTCTTTTGTTAGTGACTTCAACTTCTAAGGCTTTGAGTTTCACATTTAAAAACTTGTTTTCTCCTTTGATCTCTTCTTTCTCAAGCCATAGATTCTCAATATTTGTTTTTTCTTTTTCAAGTTCTAAAACCATTAACCATATTTTCAAAGTCAAATTTGAGAAGCTTTGAAGTTCTTTCAAGTTCAGAAATAACCTTCTGAGCATTTTGTCTTTTGTTAGTGACTTTAACTTCTAAGGCTTTGAGTTTCACATTTAAAAACTTGTTTTCTCCTTTGATCTCTTCTTTCTCAAGCCATAGATTCTCAATATCTATTTTTGCTTTTTCAATTTCTAAAACTACTTTCCGATGGTTCTTTTTGGGATTGAGATAGTGAGGGGAAAGGGCTTGAGATTTTTCAAGCAGTTCCTCATACAAAACCAATAATTCATCATTAGAAAGATTAAGTTTATATGAGTTATTTACATCTGTTTCACTTTATACACCATAGTCAGCTATGAAGCACAAGTTTGCAATATTTTCTAGCTAATGTTGACTTTCTAATCCTAACTTTTCTTCTTGAGTCACTCCAGGTGGCTAGTATCCCTTTTTTTTTTATGGAAACTTCTTTTGTGGATCTTTGAGCTTGGGATAGTCCGTTTTATAATGTCCTTTTTCTCTATAGTTATAACAGTTCATGTTTTCCATATTTCCTTTTCCTTTTTTGTTCTATATAAGGGTAAAGTCCCTCATTTTCTTGATCCTGCCTTTCCAAGCTCTAGACATCTTTCTCACTAGCATGGCATATCTATAACATCCTCCCAAGTACAACGTCATCCTTAAGTCATGACATCAGACTTGAGAGTTGTTACTTATAAATTATCGAACCTTTCTTAAATAACTATAGCAATTGCGATGAGATCGTGTAATAACTAGCATAATTAGATTAAAATATATAACAAAGATACAAGTTAATTACATAAGGAAGTTCTACTGTGAGCTTGAACATATATACAATCTCTATTACATTTACCTACACATACACCTACAACTATATACCACATAAGAAAACATCAACTATTAAACTACTGCAATCCTGAGTTCTTTCACGTAGCGGCCGTATCATTCTTTGGATTAACTTGGAGATGACACGGGAACACAAAATACATTAGGGTGAGAATTGTACAATTCTTAGTAGGGTAACTCTCCAAAAACTCAACCATAATGTCATCATTATCGCCCCAGCCACTTTGGTTTATTAAAAAAAGGTGGTCAAGCATTACCTAATCATGATTCATTTTTAAAGTTCCAAATCATATTTCCGAAGTGGGTTGTTTTTAATGATCAATCACTTAATGCACACATATCATAAAGCTCAAACATATAGTTAATACTCCTAATCAAGAAATTAAATATGATATGAGTATGCATATGCTAAATATAGTGAACTTATCTCAAAATGACTTGGTTTCACTTGTGGCCATAGGACTCAACTCGGTGCATTTTTCTCTTTTCATCGACATAGGAAAGACTTAGTGTATACCCAGTGGGTATCTGCCGTGGACAACTCCACAATATATAGTTTATACCAAATGGCATTTATAGTGGATCACACCACACAAGGGAAATAGACTGCTTATCAGGACTGAGCTCATTCCTATACATGATTATTGGATTTACTTTCTCCAATTCTCACACAGATCTATTCCTAGTCGATACGTCTATCGACTCATTTATCTCTAGGGAAGTTCATCTTTTTGCCTTCCCTTTTATTTCTAGGGAAGTTCCTCTTTTTGCCTTTCCCTTTATTTCTAAGGAAGTTCCTCTTTTTGCCTTCCCCTCATTCCACATAAGTCTTGTTTCTATTTTCTCCATATGTCAAAACATGCACGACTGAAATTTATACATTCTTTTTTCTCATATAACTGCATCATGTACTTTCTTTTCTCAAATGCATGCATAAGCCACATGTAGGCTTTCAATCACAAGTAATTCTCATTTTTTCCTCATAAATCAATCTTTAAATTGTCTAGCATGCATTCATTCTCATCATACTTAAATCAAGAGTCATTATATCATCAACTCAATACTTAAGTTCATTTCAGCACAAATACAGCATGTTGGCAGAATTCATGCCTAAGGAGTACAATTCTTTCTGTCCATTAAATATCCATTGCAAGAGCTATAAAAATTCTCGAAGACACCTCAATGTGTCCACAAGGCCCTGTAAAAATTTCAGAACAAAGATCCTTGGCTAACTTGTTTAACAAAATTAAACAATCTTTGTCCTCAGAAACCACTTAGCCTTAGCTCAGAACCAGAATTTCATAATTTTTAACCCTAGCAAATGATAGAATCAATTCGAAGTAAAAATCAGGGCTAAACCTCAAGATTTTGAAAGGCCTTGTAAAAATTTAAAGTGATAATTCAATCATTTGCTATGGCAACAAAATTAGACAAAATCACAGCTTCAAGACCAGAAAATCAGGCAGCATATGCATAGTCTCAATTCATGATTTTTTTCAGGCAGTTAGAATCTTTATCATGCTCCACAAAAATTCTCAGGGTTGCCTTAGGATGTTAGCTTCAACATATAATTTTTATAGCTCATGAAATTACTAATAATTCACCCAGAAAATTCGTGACTAGTTGGTGCCTGGAATAGAACTGAAAATCCAGCATGCATGTTTCAATTTCTCTTTAGCGAAAATGATTTTTAACATCATCCAAACTCTCCACCAAATTAAACACATCAATATCTATCTATCATAAACTAATATATCTAGAAAATTCAAGCCAATTCAATCACCAACAATCAGATCAAAATTGGAAAGAAAAGTGAACAAATAAAACCCTACTTTGGTGGCTTTAGGGATCTTAGCTCTAAACGATGCTCCAAGATTGATTTTGCTCACTTCAAGGCCACCAAATCAGCACCAAATCCTTCCTTGGGCAGTGAAGAATGATCTCTCAAGGTGGAAAAATGTGATGGATTAAAATTCTAATCAGTTAGTTTTGTAGGTAATGATGAGTAGAACAAGTTTTGTAAAGGAAGTTCATGATTTTAACAAGTCTAGGTTAGTGTTTTTGGCATTTGAAATGAAGTTTGGAGCTCATGGCCATGGTTTCTCCTTACTGCTGCATGATGACTGAGAATGAGAAGGTGAAATAGTGAAGTTAGGTGGCTAAAGTTCATCTTATATTAGGTTGGAAACATCTATTTAATTACAAAGGATAATCTTTCTAAAAGAAAATAAGATGCATGGCTAGGATTTGATCTTGTAATTCAAGATTAAATCCTAGCCTTACACTTGGCTCTAAAGGATAAACATTATCCTTTTACAAAGATTAAACTATCTTTCGATGTTAGAAACCACACACCAAAATTTCACCGAACGAGTGAAACAGTGTACCCAGGAAATCAAAAATTGCCGAAAAATAATTTCGGGTATAAAATCTTTATTTCTACCTATTTCCAACCATAATCTTATAAATTCTCAATTTTGGACATCTCTGGGGCCCAATTCTAGGGTTTCGGCTGTCTCGACAGATCGATAGGGCCCGCAAGTTACTATTCACATTTATTTTTTCACAAATCCCTTGGACTGTGCTCATCATTACTAAAACTGTCAAATTTTTGAAATTACAATTAGTAAAGCCCAAATTAAATTTTAAATAATTTTTAAGGTGTTACAATATCCATCTTCCTCTTCAGATTCTTCATCAAAATCTTCTTGTTCGTTTGATGTTTTAGCAAGTTTCATTATTTTTCCTTTGGTCTGCTTCTTGTATGGGGACTTCAAGGCCATGGACTTGCTCTTCTTCATAGTTTCACCATGAACCTCAGAGAGCATAATCTCATGGGTATTAAGTGACCCAATGAGTGCATCCAAGCCAAGAGTTTGAACATCTTTTGCTTTTGTAATGGCTATGACCTTGGGAAGCCATTTTGCAGGGAGGCTTCTCAGTATCTTTCCAACTATTTCAGAGTTAGAGTACCTTTTTCCCAACCCCTTTAGTTGGTTTACAATATGCATAAACCTCATGGTCATGTTATCAGTACTTTCTTGTTCATTCATTTTGAACATTTCGTATTAATGGAGAAATGTAACACCCTAATATTTAACCTAACACGCCTAGGACGTATTCAAGTTAATTATTAGTCATTATTCTTTTGTTCCAGTTCTTAGTTAATTCTTATTTTTAAGAAAATACTTAGTGAAAATCTAGGTAAATTTTTTTTTTTAGAATAAGAGATGAAAATGTGAGCCGTGCATAAGATGAACACTGTATTTGTTTGATTCATGAACAATAATAAAAAACCACACATACTGAGAATAAAATCACAAGATCATAACATAACAACCATCATATTATATATGAAATAAAGGTTCTGCCATACACCAAGTTGAATAGTAGCATAAGTACAGTCATCCAAATGGAATACACGGAAACATAAAATACATAGACTAGAAAACCTCACCCATTAGAGTGCATCTAAAGTAGATAACCTTAAGAGCAAAAGAAGGCTATCCTTTACAGACTACATGTATAAGCACTACCAAGACCGCTGCTAGCTCTTACTGCTGCTCGCCCCAAGAGGGAAGGACATAACCAACCTACTGAGCCAATTCGGCCAAGGTGGCTAAACGATGAGCGGGCCAAGCATGGGCTCCACATCAGGGTGTCATCCTCACTCGTCCTCCACGAACCGGCTGCGTCACTATTGTAATGCTCGGGGATTGCGAAGTCGGCGAGTGATCATCGGTGCAAGGAGACATGGACAAGGAGCGGCTCCTGGCAGACTTTAAAAGTGGAGGGGTACATTAATGAACCGATTACACACCTGAATGAAAGGGATCCTAAGAATGTATACGTATGGGACTATACAGTTAAGGAGGGCTTATATGAATTGATTTGTACTACCTATACCAACAAGATGTATCTTCTTTTCGGTATCCCAAACTGAAAGAACTCCACAGTTAAACATACTTGACTTGGAGCAATTTTAGGATGGGTGACCTCCTCGGAAGTTTTCCTAGGAAGCATGCGAGTGAGGACAAAGCATGCTGGAAAGACCCGTGTTGGTTTGTGGGGACAGTCGTTAATCCATAAAGCAGCAGGGGATGTTACAAATGGTATCAGAGCCTGCACCTCTCCCAGTACGGTGTGGTTTGGGGATGAACCAAGAGGAAGCTAGTAGGCATGTAATGCCCAGGGATTGCGAAGTCGGGGAGTGATCGCCGGAGGCACGGAGGCATGGACAAGGAGCGGCTCCTGGCAGACTTCAAAAGCGGAGGGGTACATGAATGAACCAATTACACACCCGAATGAGAGGGATCCTAAGACTATATAGGTATGGGACTATACAGTTAAGGAGGGCTTATATGAATTGATTTGTACTACCTATACGAACAAGATGCATATTCTTTTCGATAGCCCAAACTGAAAGAACACCACAGTTAAGCATGCTTGACTTGGAGTAATTTTAGGATGGGTGACCTCCTTGGAAGTTTTCTTTGGAAGCATATGAGTAAGGACAAAGCATGCTGGAAAGACATGTGTTGGTTTGTGGGGACAATCATCAATCCATAAAGCAGCAGGGGATGTTACAACTATGGCCTCGCTGCCCTCACCAAACTCCATAGGCACGGTAGGGGAGAAATCCTGGAATGCCCCTAGGTAGCTGAGTCCTCAGATGGATCCATCTTCGAATGAGCCATGGAGGAACGGGGTACGTACTCTGGGAAGTCACGGATAGTAGACGTGGCTGGCTGGGTATGGCGAGTCTGCTCCTCACGAGGACGTGCAGGCTCAAAGATGAGGTCGTCACCAAAAGAGGAAATAGAAGAGAACCGAAAGCTGGAAACTGTGTGTGCAAAGGGTCGGTCCATGTACACAAAAGACGAATGTTACAAGTGGGCGTGTCATAGTGCATCTCACAAGTGGGCGTGTCAATGTAAATCATGAACATCGTCGTCGACCTTTGAAGACATGATGGAAAGAAAAGATAGAGGGAGTGAGAAACTTGATAAAGAATCTTAGTATGGTGTCCTTCTATCCTAGTGTCATCATCTACATCCTCAGGAACTTTGGTTTCATTATGAAATAGTGAGTATGCATAAGGTTCAATTATTAAGTTCTAAAATACCATTTACTGAGGCCCATTCATTTTAATGTGCATCTTGGATGTCATGAATGCATCATGCTTCATCATGAAATGCATGTCAATGCAAAGTGCAACATACTAAATACAAACATAAGTGATGCTCATGGATCATAGTAATTATAACATGAATTTCTTTAATTTATCTTTTAGGTGACTTAGACCATTTCTTTCTCTCATTGGGGCCACCCTATTACTCTCGCCTTTTGAAAGTTCTAGGTTATGAGCTCATACCTCACTAGTTGTCACTAGCATATTCTTATCTTTAAGATAAGTTAACACCCGACTATTAAGTACGGGATAGGGGCTAAGATCATCTTTCATAACTTTAATTCGGGGAGTCCAAAGGATCACTTCCTTATTGGATCACCCCTCGTAACCTTTAATTCAAGGAGTTTAGAGGATTATTTCCATATGTTTTATGTCGCCTTAGCATTAGCATGTCATGTTAAGATGCAAGAAAACAAACATATCACATAATGTCACATACTTTCGTATTACTTCAATATATGCATCCCAAACATTCCAAGTGCAATCATATCACGCCACAATAATTCTTATAACTAGTAACTAAGTATGCCAACCAAATCCTCACACACATCTAAGAATATTGAAAATCATATCACCTCTTAACTATACACTTTCATTCTCCTTAATTAGTTAAACCTCTAAGTCAGGTAAACCTATCTTTCATAATTATTTCCTTATGAATAATATTAAAAAAAATCTAGACGGGTTTGAACAGAAAAGAAAATAAACTATTTTGGTGCTCTAAAAGTTATGTTTTTAACCCTTTCTCATTACTGATTTTTCTTATGATACTAGAATGAGTTCCTAATCCATTTATAATTGATTCCTATATATTTACTAAGTGGTAAACATCCTTTTTTACTTAATTAATACTTGCTGGATAGAAACCATATTTTTCATTTTTAAAGAGTCCTAAAGTTCACATTTTTTGTTCTTTCTAGTTACTAGTCTTTCCTTAGTTACTAAAAATCATTACCATGCTCATTAAGAACAATTTTTACATTCTAAATACACTCCAAATAGCATACATCAAATCTGGAAAGATTTGAACAGAATCTAAAATTTAATTTTCTAAGAGCATGCAAAATTACAAAATAATCATTTCTAGTAACTAGTCTTTCTTAGAATTAATTCTTGATCAAGAAATACATTTATAATTAACTTTATCCTTATAGAAACACAAATAATAACCTTAGTTCAGTAGCAAAGGTAAAGAGCTTAATAAATAAATTTTGGTTATGTGAACCATGTTTTAACACTTTAAGGATAAACATATGTTTCAAGGAAAAGTTGTAAGACACAAACTTCGTTTTCTCAAGACAACAATATATCATTTATTAGGACCTCATTCCTTGAAGAACCAAATCACATTTGTAAAGATAGATGTTCCATGGACCAAAATCCCCATGCAAGTTGAAAGGGGTAAGTCTTGAGTACTAGATTATTTAGGTGATGGCACAAGCTTAAATATGAAAATGCAAGCCTCATTTTAATCTTGGTATAATAAGGTGATGGAAATAGAAATATAAATATGATATGCAAAGCTTGAATATAAATATAACAATGCAAGCTCATTTTTAATCTTTAAGTTTAGGTGATGGCTTGAAATATAAACATGGAATGCAAGTTCATTTATTATCTTCAAGCTTTAGGTGACGACTTGGAAATAAATATGAGTTGCAAGGCTTGAATGTAAATATGAAATACAAAGACTTGAAATATAAATATGAATACATTTCCATTTATTATTTCTTTAGGTCCCAGGCTCAAGACTCCTATTTAGAGTAATAACTCTAAAACACCGATCAATTTCAAGGTTTGTAAAGTGAATGAATGTCCAATTATTCCTTTTAAGTTTTATGCTCAAGACTCCTATCTAGAGTAATCACTGTAGAACACCAATCAACTTTAAGGTTGAAAGGGATAAGTCTTGAACTTAAGATGATTAAGAGATGACATAAACATATTATTGCATTTTTTGCTTCAAGTAAAACTCATCAAAGAAAACCAAGTGACAATTTCACTTGCCAAAACTCTTAGAAGTGAAACCATCAAGCTTTAGAGGTCAAGCAAATGATGGCTTTACAATCAACATCCAACATCCTCATCATCAAGCCATGGTTTTCCAAGAATAAGGCCATCAAGGCCGAAAAGAAAGGCAAGAAGTGAAAAATAAGAAGCCGAAATGAAATGGAGAAGGAGGGAATCAACTTTCAACATTTTAATCTAAGATTATCACAAAAGAAAAGAAAGAAATCTTTTTAAAGCAATTCCCTACCAAAGGTATTTTTCTTGATGAATGAAAGAGAGTTTGATCTTGAGAAGGAATGAGAAGAACAATCTTTCCTTTAGGTAAGGAAATGGTTTCGACCACTAGAGGAAAAGAAAGGAAAAAAGGTTTGTCTTAGGTTTTGGTCTTGGGAATGGAGAGGTTAAGTGTTTTAAGGGACGTTAATAGTGGTTGTGTGGTGGTTTAGGGTTGAGGAGTGGTGGAGGATGGTAGCTTTTGAAGAGTAGAGAAAACGAAGAAGAGTTCTTGAGATCAAAGAAAGAAAGCTTGAAGTTGCAAGAATGAGCAAAGGTTCTTACAAGCTTCCTTTGCAACCTATTTATAGATAAAATGAAATATGAGGTGGTGAGAGGAGGAGGAGTGACCAGCGGCCTTTGGAGGGAAAAGGAAGGAAAAAAAATATCTCATTACATGGAGTGGCTAGGTATGCGCTTAGGTATGGCTAAGTATGGCTTCAAGCATGGTCCTTTGAGTATGTTATTTTAATTGAATTTCAACATGTGATAGAGTAAATTGAGGAGGGGTGGTCGTGGACTACAAGGCCATGGGGGAGGAAAATATCTCTTTTTCATTTGTGTTATGACATGGTTTAGGGAACGGGTTTGATTAGGCACTTGATTAGGAGTTGTAATTAAGTGTTTAGCTGAGAAAGTGAATGATTAAGGCTACTTAAGACAAAGTTAAGGAGTGTTCTTGCATAATTAGTACAAATTCACCTTTATTAATAAGGAATCTCATCACATGACCATTCCCATGATTTAAGGAATTGGAGAGAGAATTTACTATTTTAAATTGACATGACACTAATTCTTGAATTAAGAAAAGGGTTTTGAGTTTTTTTAAGCAATCTTAGGCCCTAACTAACCTCAATTAATTATTTTGACACTAGATTAATTATTAAAATTAATTAATCTTTAATTAGAGCCTAATATTGCTTAAGTTTTGTTAACTATGTAATTAAGCCCATTATGCCCTTAATTAGCGGCAAAACGGTAATTTTCTTCACAAGAACTCTCTAGGGCCACCCAGGCTTAGACAGTCATTAGGCATCTCTTAAAAGTGACATTTCAAACTCCCGGGCAAAGTTCGGGTCCAGTTGACAATTAATTCTGTGTCAGTTAGTGTAACGCCCCGATTCTTCTGTCTGAGAAGAAATAACCAAAATGCTCCTGAGGTCATTTTCCACTCGGAATTCGACGATAGCTGACCCGGCTGTCCTCGAAGGGTCAATTCAATGATTGAAGGGGATTAGATGGTTTTTGAATAGTTCCAGAAACAAAAATCTCATTTTCTGAGGTTTGGAGTCAAAATGACCAAAATACCCTTACAACATTTTTATGCGAGTATAAGTACTGTTTGAGCCCGGGAATTTTCTGAAAGGTTTAAAACAATGTTTTTATGAGTCTAGGCATGTTTGTTTAAGTCCCGGTGGTCCCGGGCAGTTTTTGTAAAATATTACGATTTTGCCCCTACATAATGCATTTTGGGCCTAATGATATGATAAGCAAAACTTAAGCAATATTAGGTTCTAATTAAAGATTAGTAAATTCTAATTACTAATTTAGAGTCAAAATAATTAATTGAGGTTAATTAGAACCTAAGATTTCTTAGAGAAACTCAAAACTCTTTTCTAGTTTTAATTCTTTGAGAAAGGAATCTAGAAATAGTGTTTTCTCTCTCCAATTCCCTAAATCAAGGAAACATATTGGCATTGGATTACAAGTTAATGAAGTTTGACTTCATTAATTTAGAGAAAACCACCTTCTAATCTAGTCTTATATGGCCCTAATTACCTACTTACTTACCTAAACACTTAGTCACAAAACTCTAATCTTTGGCCTAATCAAATACTACCCTTAGGCTTACTCCTAATACATATTAAATTGTGATTTTCCTCCCCTAATTAAGAAGAAAAACTGCCACTCCTCCTCCTCCTCCATTTAAAAGAATTAATTTATTTTAATTCCAAATCAAAGGCCACACTTGGCCATACTTGAAGTCATGCTTTAGACCATACCTCACCATACCTTTGAATGACCACATATAAGAGATATTTTCCTTTCTCCCCCCATGGCCATGAGAATTTTGGCCACCCCCTCCATTCATGAACCCTTGATGTTGTTTTTCTATAAATACCATGCGTGGAAGAACTTGGGCACCTTTTGAGCATTTGCTAAGTATAAGTTTCAAGGAGCATTCTTAAGCTTCTCTTGTTTTCTCCAAGAGTTCTTTTCTTCTTCATCTTTTTCATCTCCACCAAAGAGCCACCCCTCACAACCTTAAACCACCATACAACCACCCTAGATCACCATTCAAACACATAAGCTTTCATCCTCACACATCAAGCTCACACAAAAACTTTTCCTTCCTTTTTCCTCCTCTTTGGCCGAAAATCCAAGGATCACTTGGAAGCAAGTTTTCTTCTCTTTTCACTTCAAGAAACAAGCTTTCTCTTCACCACTTGGTAGGGATGTTGTTCTTTAAAGTTTTGTCCTTTAAAGCTTTGATGAAAATGAGTTTTTGTTAGATTCTCTTGGCTTTTAGAACTTCTCTTTGATTTTCAGCCTTGGAGCCTTTCTTTTAAAATAAAATGTCGGCTTGATGATGAGGTTTCAAGATAATGGTCCTATAATTATCATTTGAGAAACCTCTAAAGCTTGAAACTTAGTTTTGATCTTAACACATTTTGGTGTTTCTTTTCATTTTCTTCAACTTTGGTTTCGATTTCCTTATTCATTTTCTTTCCTCTAGGCTTCGGCCTTATTTCCTTTTCTTTGATGATTCAAGGTTTTGATTAAAGAAAGTTATTAGATGATTTGAATACCTTAAGCCTATTTCCTTGAGCTTGATGATGATGTTCAAACCATAAGGTCTCTTTGAAAACCTTGGTTCAAAGAACTCTAAAGCTCACTTTGTCTTGTTAAGATATGTGTTGGATTGAGGTTTATATTCATTTAAAGTCTTGTATGAGCTCTAGTAAAGAATATAAATTGAACTTGCATTCATATTTACATTTCTTGCCTAGCATCTTTACTTTTCATGCCATCACCTAAAGGTTAAAGATTAAAACAAGAGTTTGCATTTCCATATCACCTAATAATTAATCCCGAAGCTCGCCTATTTCGGCCTTAAAGTCGATTGTTGTGGAGCCTAGAGCACTAAAATAAAGAATTGGACTTGCATCCATGTTTACATTTCCTTGCCTAGAATATTTATTTTTCAAATCACCACTTAAATGTAAAGACAAGAATGAAGTTGCATCTCATATTTACTTTGAGCCCTCACTTTACTTTTCTAATGAAGAATAAAATGAAGTACATATCATGTTTATGCTTTCACTATCACTTAAAGATTCTAGTGCTCAAAGAGTTGTCCATTTATCTCAAGCAAAGGTTGGACATAGGAGCATTCTCTTGAATGCAAAATTCAGCCATGTGATGATGATGAGCTTGGTGTGAAGTTTCATGTAGTTACAAGTGCCTATAATCTATGTCTTAGGATTTTCTTAAGCATAGGTGAACTCAAAGAATGTTTCGAGCATGAATTTATGTTTTAAATTCCAACCATGAATGATTTTAAATAGCTACTAGTCTTATTCATTTATGATGATTTTAACAAAATAAATTAGCTTCCAAAGATTTTTAGAAGTCCTAAAATGGTCCTAAGAGAAACTAGTGATTTATGTGTATTGAAAATAAAATTTCATGCTTGATATGATGATGAATGAATTCGGTTCTGCCCTGATGATTTGCTCACTATTTGATGATGATTTTATTATGTTAAAATGAGTGGAATCATGTATATTTGATGATAGAAGTGATTTGAGCAAGCTAGGAAAAACTAGTAACTAGAAAAGATGAAAAATGAGAATTCTAGAACACTTGGAACATAGAAAATTCTGTTTCTGTCCAGCGACCTTCTAAGGCAGCAATCATGGTTTAGAATTAGTTTATATGTGTAGGAACCTCTCATAATTGGATTAGATTTAATTTATAACGCCTTAGGCAAAGACGGGACATAGAAAGGGTCTAAAACGTAGTTTCTAGAGCCCCGTAATTGCAAGATTTAGAAATTGACAATCTGTATGGAGTTGTTTGGTTTTGCTTCTAAGCATAAAAATCAGTCAGAATTATTAGTTGTAAACCTATAGATGCATAAAAGGTTAAAAACGGATAATAGGTTAGCTAGATTTCAAGTTTAATACCCATAAGGGTCAAAAACATGAAGCTTTGTGAGTTATGTAACATAATGAAGTCCGTTAGTATTAATGCATGTGTTATGAAGAATATGTTTATATGACTTTGATGGTTTAATTTTGAATATGGAATTATGATTGAATGTACATACTCTATATGTTTTGTTGCATGCTATGATGATAGTGAATTGATAAGCATGAAGTATTAAGTGATATGTCATGTTGGTATTTAAGAACATGTGTTTATGTTGCATTCATGCATAGCATGCCAAAATGCATTTCTTCTGCTACGATGAGGAGAAAGCAAAACCGTGGGGAGTATGGACATCGACCCTGCCGAAGTAAACAATATTACTGTGCATTGGATACCAGTAGATGCGTTTTGAAGAAGAAATGATCCAATAAGGAAATGGTGTATTACCCCTTCTATTACCCCATATTAAATCTAGTGATGACTAGTTAGGATTGAGCTCATTCCTAAGCGATAGGTGAGATGTAGTTTGGTGACCAGATTATTGCCGGGGCCGAAAAGTCGGTTAGATTTTTGGTGAATATGCTAATAGGGTAGTCTTTAGAAAAATGAACTTAAGAGTTTGACTTATGAGAAAGATGTTACATGAAAAGTACTGTGCCCTTTTGTTCTATGTATATGATTTATGTTTCTTTATGTCATGCTCAAGTACTCTGAATTTCATGTTAATGCGCATATGGTATTGTCATGCACTCATCCAATACTTGTTGCATTTATGCATTAAGATTCATGCTAAAAGATACGGGCCTCGGCTAATGGTATTTGAAAACTTAACAAATGAATCTTGTTTATGCCCACTATTTCATAATTAAATCCAAGGATCCTGAGGACGTTGATGATGACACATGGGTAAAGAGGGAAGCCCTACTGAGATTCTTGTATAAGTTTCTCACTCCCTCTATCTTTCTTTTTCATCTTCGTCTTCAGACAAGGTTGACGATGACGTCCACGGATTGCCCTGAGTTGCCGACATGGAAATAGCTTGATGGTCGAGAACAGAGTGGCGTAGCGGAAGTCGGGACATAGTCTTAGCTTAATCATATTACAGTTATGTGTAGTTTTTTTGAATTGTTGTATGCTTAACCTTTACAGGTGAGCTCAATATATTTGATGTGGTATTGTTGTGGAATATTCTTATATCATTAGGACTATTAATATTGTTTGACTTGACAATTGAAGTTAATATTATGTGATAATATTATGTTGTTATGTATAATATTATATTTCATGAAGTGATTACTTTTCTTATACGTTATGGTGATGATGAACATTAGGTTAGCGCGTGGCTGGTAAAGTTTCAAAAAGAAAAATTTATTTGTATATTCCGCTAAGTATTTTAATAAAGAAAAGTTTTAAAGAATGAGACTAAAAGAGTAATAGACTAATGGTTAACCTAAATATGTTCTAAGAGGATTTGATTAAAAATTAGGATGTTACAGTTAGTCACAGGGGGAACTCAAAAATGAGATTCTTTTGCTCTATTATAACACATATAACACACATAGTCCCCGTTCAATACTAAAACAGCCTTTTAAGGATGGTCGGCCTCGGTTATCCTCATTCTTCCGGTAAAAATGGCCTCAGGGGCATTTTGGTCATTTGTACATGGGAAAAAAAATCGGGGCGTTACATTACTCCCCTCCTTAAAAAGAATTTCACCCTCGAGATTCGTTACCTAAGAAAAGCTCGGGATATTGCACCATCATATCCGACTCCAACTCCCATGTGAACTCCTCTACTCTTCCCCGTCCCCACGCTACTTTGACCAAGGGTACAGTCTTGTTTTTCAGTTGCTTGACTCCTTTGTCTATGATTCTCGTAGGTGGTAGGTTAAATATCAGGTCTTCCCTTAATTGTACTTGCTCTAGTTCTAATACATGACTTAGGTCAGACTCATACTTTCTTAATTGGGGAACATGGAAAACATCATGGACGTTGGATAGATTAGGGGTAGGGCTATACGAAATGCTACATTTCTGACTCGGTTAAGGATCTGAAATGGACCAAGAAATCTGGGGCTCAATTTCTTAACTCTCATAGCTTGACCTATGCCTGTGGTAGGGGTGATCCTAAGGAACAAATGTTCTCCCTCTTGAAATTCTATCGACTTTCGCCATTTGTCCGCATAGCTTTTCTGTTGACTTTGAGAAGTGAGAATCCTATCCCTAATTCTCTTGATTTGTTCCGTCATTTCCCTCATGACATCCGGTCCTAACAGGCTCTGCTCTCTAGGTTCATACTAGTATAAAGGTGACTGGCATTTCCATCTGTATAGGGCCTCATACGGTGCCATGCCAATACTTGCATGATAACTATTGTTATAAGCAAACTTGATCAATGGCAAGTACTTGTCCTAACTCCCTTTTTAGTCCAATACACACACCCTCAGCATATCTTCTAGTGTTTGGATGGTCCTCTCGGATTGCCCATCCGTTTAAGGGTGGTAAGCTGTGCTTAGACACAGCTTTGACCTGAATGCCTTTTGAAAGGCTCCCCAAAACCGTGACATAAATCGCGGGTCTCAGCCCGAGATTATTGTCAATGGTACTCCATGTAATCTTACAATCTCTTGAATATATAACTGAGCTTGCCTATCCAAGGAGTAAGTTACCTTGATAGGTAAAAAGTAGGCTGACTTGGTTAGCCGATCCACTATTACCCATATGGCATCATGACCATCTTGGGTCCTTGGTAGCCTAGTCACAAAATGTAACATCCTAATTTTTAACCTAATGCTCTACAACATATTTAGATTAATCATTAGTCTATTACATCATAGTTTACTTTTTACTTTAAAATACTTACTGGAAAATACAAGTAAAATTTTTTTTTAAATGTAAAAGCAAAGTGAGAGCCACATAATATGACAAGTGATGGAGCACATAAGAGAATAAAATAAGCATCTCATGAACATCATAACATAAAGCAGCTAATAGCATATCATAGTAAAACTGAACTGCACATATATATAATACGATATGCCCACTTATAAAAAGCGAGACTTAGCTGATACATCATAAAGCAAATACAACTGAAAGGGAAAAATACAAGGAAAATGAAAATATAACAGAAGGCATAAAAAGAAACTCTCCTACTCTAGTGCGCCTACAAATAGATAACCTCAAAACAAAAGGAGGCTATCCTGATCTAGTCAGAGCTCGGGCACCAGAACATGACTGTCGCCTCCTACTACGGGCCTCTCTGGAAAGGAGGGACGTATCCGATCCACTGAGCTATCTTTGCTGGCGTGACTATACACTGCATCGGCCGGGCATGGGCTCCACGGCGGGGAGTCATCCTCACTCGTCCTCCGCATATCGGCTGAGTGACGGTGGCCTCGCCGCCCTCCCCGAAGTCCATCAGTACGGTGGGGGGGATCCCTTGGAAGGTACCTAAGTGGCAGAGTCCTCTGAAGGGTTCGCCTCTGAGAATTATGAGGGGGAGCGGGGCACACACTGTGGGTAGTCCCAGATAGCAGAGGCTATCGGTGGGGTGCAGCGAATCGACTCCTCTCAAGGGCATGCGCATTCGAACACGAGATCGTCGCCGAATAGTGAGGTAGAAGAGAATCGGTGAGTATGTACAGGGTGAGTGAAGGGTCGTCCAATGAACATGAATACACGAACGGTACAGCGACCCTCAAAATGGTATGATCCGTGGTCTGGATCATAATGCACCTCCCATGTCGGGGCGTCCACAAACACACCAACGTCGCCATTTGAAGACGTGACGGAAAGAAAAGGTAGGGGGTGAGAATCTTGCTAAAGAATCTCAGTAGGGCAACCTCCTATCTAGGTGTCATCATCTACGTCCTCAGGAACCTTGGGTTTAGTGTATAAAATAAGTGAGCATGCATCAAGTTCATTTTAAGCTTCAAAACATAGATAGCCAAGGTCTGTTCATTTTAGAATGATTCTTAATGTCATGGATGCAACATAGTAAAGAATGTATGCATGGTACTACTTAATGCAAGAATATTCATCATAACATCAAGAAACATCATATTGGTGGCATAAAGTGGCAATTGAAATCTCGTATGGGAAGACTTTGTGACATAATCATCATACTTGACTTTCTCATGGGGCCACCCTAAAAAGACATTTGTTCTGGGGGTGCTCGGATGAACCGGTGTCATCCAGAACGTGTCACATCTCTAGGTTATGAGCTCATACCTAACTAGTCGTCACTAGTTCTTACTTAGCCCTTACCGATAAGCATGTCATAAATAAATCCCGACTCTCTAGTACGAGCTAGGGGGCATTTTCTTGGGGGTGCTTGGCCGAACTGGTGTTACCAAGAATACATCTTGGTACCGATGTCACATGAGTTCTTGGAGGTGCTCGGCCAAACTGGTGTCATCCAAGAACACATCTTAGTACCTCATCTCTTTTAAAGAAAATTCTCATAGGTTTTTCAAAAAAAAATTTCTAAGTCCCAAATTTGTCAGAAATTCAGCAGCATAATAGCAGCACGCCGGATTTCTTCCAAATTTACTTTATGCCACATAAACAAATAGAGCATGTATCCTCAATCATAATTTCACACATATACATAATCATTCTTAAATAAAACATATATTCTCATGTAACATTATAGCTCATTATGCTCTTGAATCTACGGTGTCTTATGGTTTGACTCTTAAGGGCCTTAAACTTGAGATATAATTATTCTATCGTTCTCTATCAACCTCTTATGCACCAAAGGATTCATAACTAATGACTTTTACTAGCACCTATTTCCATTAATAAATCTGGGCAGCATTATGCTCTAAGGGCAGAATTACATTTTTATAATTATGGGGTTCTAGCACTTATGTTTTAGATCTTTTCTCGGTTCCGTCTTCGCCTAAGGCGCTATAAATTAAATCTAAACCATTTATGAGGTATTTCTATGCCTATGGGCTAATTATAAATCATGTTTACTACATCATAAGGGCGCTGGACAGAATCAGAAAATTGAATATTCTAAGAGTTCTAGAATTGTATTTTTACGGTTTTCTAGTTACTAGTTTCTCTACGGGTGCTAAAATTCAATCCTACATCAAATGTTACCAAGTTTTTCATAAATAAACAATCATAATCTGATTATTATCATACTAAAACATTTTTGGCAGTGTCTAAAAATAAATGGGTTAAAACTATGCTAAAACTCAACTTTATGGTTTTTCTGTAAGACTAGTTTCTTTCCTAACATGCATAGAAAGGTTCTCAACTTATTATACATAATTTTAACACGTTCCAACATACCAAAACAAAATCATTCAGCAGCAAATATACCATGACAAAACCAAATTCATATATATTCATATCATGCATAAAATTTCATTTTTAACAAGCATGAGTTACTAGTTCCTCTTTGAATCATTTTAGGACTTCTAAAACTCTTCCGCAAAACATTTTATCTTGTAAAAGAGACTAAGAACAATCATAGGGTAGCAACTAAATTAAAACACTTTTGGAAGAGGTTTAATTTACAAATCTTGTTGGTAATGACCTTATAGAGTTCTTAAAACATAGGAAAACTTTTTGAACATAGATTGTTAGCCCTTGCAACTAGATGAAACTCACATTAAGTTCATCATCATCACATGGCCGAAATATGCATCCATGGGGATGTCTCCATAACCAAACTTTAACTTGAGACAATAAGGGCAAGTCTTTGAGCTCTTAGAGTTTTTAGATGATAATAAAAAAGTAAACGTGCTATGCATTCCATTTTATCCTTTATTGTAAAGTAAAATGAGACCTCCAAAGTAAATATGCAAGATTTGAAAATAAATATGAAAAACTTGAAAATAAATATGCAAGTTCGATTCTTTATTTTAGTGCTCTAGACCCAGCAACAATCGACTTTAAGGCCGAAATAGAAAGGCTTCGAGATTAATTAGGTGATATGCAAGCTCTCATTTTAAATCTTTACATTCTTAAGTGATGACTTGGAAAGTAAACATACTAGACAAGAACATAAATATGAGATGCTCCTTGTTCCTTATCTTTAACTTTAAGTGATAGCTTGGAAGGTAAACATGAATGCAAAGCTCAAAAGTAAACATGCAAATGCAAAAGCTTGAATATAAACATGAGTGTAAGTTCATTTTATTTCTTAATAGAGCTCATCCAAGACTTTAGAGGGACTTAAACCTCAACCCAAAACTTATCATAGCAAGGTAAAGTAAGCTTTAGAGTTCTTTGCACCAAGGTTTACAAAGAAACCATATGGCATGAACATCATCATCAAGCTTTAAGGAAATGGATTAAAAGAGCAAACCAAGTTAACATTCCTTCATAACTTCGAAAATGAAAGCTCAATAACTTAAGGAAAAATGGCCGAATCCATAGGGGGAAAGAAATGGGACTTTAAAGCTCTAGAGGCCATGATCTTGATGATGCAACCATATCAACATTATGAGCTCTCATCCTTGAGTCATTTTTATCCAAGAACAAGCCTTCATAAACTGAAATCATAGCAAGAAAAAGAAAGGAAAACCAAAGCAAGAGAAGGAAAAGAAACTGAAATCTTGAGAAGAAAAGAAAGAGATAACCAAAAAGTGTTGAAGTCAAGACTAGGTTCCAAGCTTTAGAGGTTTCTCAAATAATGAAAATCATCATGAAATCCTCATCATCAAGCTCTCATTTCCAAGTCTCTCAAGGCCCTTGGCCGAAAATGAAAAAGAACAAAAAGAAAGAAAGAAGTTCTAAAAGATTCAAGAGAAACTATAAAGCACATACTTAAACAAGAACTTTAATGGCTAAAATATTTAAAACAATACCCCTACCAAGTGAAATGAGTTTGAAGAAGATGAAGAAGTTGAAGAAGAAGGACTCTTGATCTTTGAGAGAAAAAGGAAAAGTTTGAGTACTCTAGAAAACTAAAACTTAGCAAATGACTAAAGGTTATTCAAGTTCACCCAAGTGTGCTATTTATAGAGAAACAAAACATGGAGGGGTGAATGAAGGGTATGTTGGCCATGAGTTTCATGGTCAAAGGGAGAGAAAATATCTCATTCAAAGCATGGTTCAAAGCATAGTGGAAGCATGGCTAGGTATGGCTTCAAGTATAGTTCAAGGTATGGCCTCAAGGAGTGTTTGAATTTTAAAACATGTGGTGGAAATGAGATGATAATGTGGCCAAAAATGCATAAGCCATGGGGGAGGAGTTTTCACATTTTAAGTGTGGTTTAGAGTTGTGTTTAGGTGTGTCTTAGATTATGCTTAAGACTAGGAATTTGTAGGAACGTGTTTAGGTAAGGAAATAAGTAATTAAGGTTGTTTAGACATAATTAAGGAGTGGTCTTGCTTCATTAGTGAGATAGAAATTCAATTTTAGGGCATAAACAATTCTAGACACAATTCCTTAATTTAAGGAATTGGAGAGAGAAAATACTATTCAAGATTCCAAAACTAGGAATCTTGAGTTTTACAAAGGGATTTAGGTTTAATCTAAGGAATCTTAGGTTCTAATTAATTTTAATAGCTTAATTTGATTCTAGATTAATTATGGAAATTAATTAATCTTCGATTAGAGCCTAATATTGCTTAGGTTTACTTAATTATGTCATTGAGCTCAAACGGCACTATCCCAGGGGCAAAATCATAATTTTGCACAAAAACTCCCCGGGACCACCAGGGTTTAAACAGACACTTTTAAATACTTGAAAACATCATTTTAAACCTTCGGGGAAAGTTTCGGGCTCAAACAGCACTTTTACCAGCATAAAAACGCTGCAGGGATATTTTGGTCATTTTGATCCCAAATCGCAGAAAACAGGTTTTTCGTTTCCGAAAACACTCAAGGATTATCCAGTCCCCTTCAAACATTGAGCTGGCCCTTTGAGGAATACCATGCCGGCTATCCTCAAATTTCGGTCTAGAAATGACCTTAAGGGCATTTTGGTCATTTCGCTGAGATAGAAAAATCGGGGCGTTACACAAAATCTATTGAGATGCTGTCCCACTTCCACTTGGGGATTGATAGGGGTTGCAACATTCCAGAGGGTTTTTGGTGCTCAATCTTCACCTTCTGACAGACTAAGCACTTACTTACCCAGGCACTCACATCCTTTTTCAACCCAGGCCACCAAAACATCTCCTTCAGGTCCTGATACATCTTGGTGGTAACAGGGTGAATGGTAAAATGGCTTTTATGGGCTTCCTCCAAAATCTCTTTCCAGAGGTCACCACTTGCCGGTACACAGATCCGGCCTTCAAAGCTCCATACATCATCGGCATCTTGTGTAAAACCCTTTAATTTTCCATTCCGTACGGCCTCTAGAGTTTCCCGAAACTCCTTATCCTCTTGTTGGGCTTGAGTGATCCTTCTCCTAAAGTTACTCGTCACACTAAGATGGCACGCCTTTATGCTCTTAGTGGTCAAGGTCATTCCCAGGTTTAGGTCTCTAAACTTTTCGATCAGTTTTACCTCCTTAACCATCATGTGGGATAAATGCAATGATTTACTACTTAAGGCATCAGCCACTACATTGGCCTTGCCAGGATGGTAGTTTAGCCCAAAATCATAGTCCTTTAGAAACTCCATCCACCTTCTCTGTCTCATGTTTAGCTCTTTCTAATCAAAGAGGTACTTCAGACTCTTATGATCAGAAAACACCTTGAACCTTACTCCGTACAAATGGTATATCCACACCTTTAGAGCAAACACTACGGCAGCTAACTCTCGGTTATGGGTGGGGTAGTTTGCTTCATGAGGCTTGAGTTGTCTAGACACATTGTAACACCCTCCCAATTACAACCTCATCCTTAAGTTATGGCGTCGTACTTGAGAGTTGTTACTTCTAAGTTTGCGGACCTTTTTTTTTAAAATATCCATAGTCAGTTTGGTTGGTTCGTGAGATTCTAGGTCATAATTATACTAAAATATATAGCAATGAAACCAAACTATTTATTTAATACAGAGTTAAGTAAATAAGGGAAGCTCTTTTATGAGCTTTAATACACATCCGGTCTCTATTATAAATACAAACATAAACATATGACTAAGTACAGTCTGTACAAACTCTAGCTGCAAACTACTGCAAATCTGATTTCCTTTCATAAAGTAGCCTCCTTGTTCTCGGGATTAACCTGGAGACGACACGGGAACACAAAAACATAGGGGTAAGAATTATACAATTCTCAGTAGGGTAACTCCCCAATTACACATTCATACTGTCATCGTCATCGCCCTAGCCACTTCGGTTTATTAAGAAAGCGTGAGCATGCAATATGTACATATCAAATGTTCATTTTAAAATTATAAAATCACCTTCCGAAGTGGGTCTCTTTTATTATTCAATCACTTAAAACATGTATTTCATAACATTCAACATCATAGGAATTCCTTTAAGACCAATAATTTAACAAGATATACATATACATATGGCAATTATAATGATCTTTTCGTGCCCTTGACATAATAAAGGGGACTTTTCTGTGCCCTAATGGGGACTCTTTCGTGCCCTATTGGGGACCTCTTCGTGCCCTT
Organism: Dalbergia cochinchinensis; assembly: GCA_031216125.1. NCBI lineage: Eukaryota > Viridiplantae > Streptophyta > Magnoliopsida > Fabales > Fabaceae > Dalbergia > Dalbergia cochinchinensis. The sequence continues at coordinate 33,329,908 of CM062371.1, forward strand.
TTTATACTAAAGGGGACTTCATTGTTCACTAAGCACATACATCATCCTCAAGCTCATATATACATGCATCGCATTTCTATATGCATGAACATAATTTTCTAATCTCATAATACTTCAAACCTATATATATTATTCATTCATTCCTCATAACATAATCTTGGAAGTTCATGGCATGCATTCATACACATCAACTTGAACCAAATGCCATTAGGTCACTAATTCAAGGCATCGTCACAACTTCAGCACATTGGTAGATTTTTCACTCAAGTAGCACAATTTATTTCTCATACCAAATGATCAATTAAAATGCTGTAAAAATTCTCAATGACACCTCAATGTGTCCACAAGGTTCCATAAAAATTTCATAACAAAAAGAATTCTCTCAATATGTCAAAAAAATTAGACAACTTCAGAGGTTAGAAACCCCATATTTACAGCCAACAGCCATAGTTCCCAATTTTATTACCCTACCAAATGATCATATAAAATCATATAAAAATTCAGGGTTGGACTTCAATACATCCTTAATATCCTGTAAAAATTTCAGCTCATAATTCGATCATTTACTAGGTTAATAAAATGTCACAAGTTCACAGCTTCAGATTCAACATTTCAGGCAGCATAGTTACAACTTCGGTTCTTGAATTTTTCAAGGCATTAGGAATCAAAATCAGAGCTCAATAAAATTCATGGAACTATCCTAGGATGTTTATATTCAACATATAATTTTTATAGCTCATGAAAACACCCACAATTCCCTCAGAAAATTCGTGAACAATCACTGCCAGTAGGAAAATCGAAAATCCAGCAAACCACTTCAGAATCTCTTTTGATAAAAAATGATTTTTCCACAACCCCAAACACTCCACCAAAATTAAAAAATCAATATCATCATATTATCAACCAATAAATCCAGAAATTTCGGACCAAACACAATAAGAAAAGTCCAGCATAAAATTGGAAAGAAAAGGTCAAAGAAAACCCTACTTGTGAAGCTTTAAGGCTTCTAACACCAAGGGATCTTTCAAAAATTATTTTTCTTCACTTCAAGCCTTCCAAACAGCACCTAACCCTTCCTTAAACAGTATAGAATGATATCTCAGAGTTCAGCTTGGAGATTATTTAAAATTCTAATCGGTTGGTTTGATAGATTATGAGGAGTAGAACAAGTTTTGTGAAAGGATCTTGGTGTTTTGTCAAGTTTAGGCTAGGGTTTATAAAGCTTCAAGTTTGTTAATGGTGGAATGAGAGAAAGAAGATGAAGTATGATGTATTTGGAGCTCTTGGCCGAAATTGATGGTGTTGGAGTGATAAGGTTGGTGATTTATCTTTATCTAGGTATAAAACTAGTCAAAATGGGTATTTATTCCTTTTTCAAAATGAAATAATGAAATAGATGGCTAAGATTTGGTTTCTTGGTCAAAGAATGAATCTTGGCCATCCACTTGGCTCAATATAAGCGGCTCATATTAACTTGGTGAGCAAGTAGCTTTTTCGGTGTTAAAATCGCACACCGAAATTCCACCGAACGGATGAGTTATTGGCACCCGAGTAAAATATAATAAATCAAAGGTCATGATTAAAACCTGCTTTTCAATTTTCAATCCTTGTCATCCACTTGGCATAAAGTGGTTGACAAAGCTTACTTAGCCACTAAGTAGCTTTTACGGTGTTAGAAACCGCACACCGAAATTCTATCGAACGGGTAAAACAGTGTACCCGGGTAATCAAACATTGCCCGAAAAATAATTTCAGGTATAAAATCTTTATTTCTACCTATTTCTAACCATAATCATGTAATTTCTCAATTTCGAGCATCTCCGGGTTCCAATTCTAGGGTTTCGGCTATCTCGGTGGCCTGCGGGGCCCACAAAACACTATTCACTTTTTTTTTTTTTAACAAATCCGTTGGATCCTCCTCATCATTGTTCAAAGTATCAAATTTTTGAAATTATGACTAATAAAGCTCAAATTAAATTTTTTTTTAGATAATTTTTTTTTAGGGTGTTACACACATAGGCTACCACTTGCCTATTTTGCATCAATACACAACCTAAGCCTTTCCCGGAAGCATCACAATATACCTTGAAAGGTACATTAGGGTCAGACAATACTAAAACTAGGTTGAGGTTAACTTTTATTTCAGCTCTTGGAAGCTCTTTTCACACTCTGAAGCCCAAGTAAAAGAGGCATTCTTCCTAATAAGCTTGGTCACTGGTAAAGAAATTTAGGAAAATCCTTTAATAAACTGACGGTAATATCCTACCAAACCCAAAAAGCTCCTAACCTCTGTTGCCGTGGTAGGTCTCTCCCAGTTCATCACAACCTCTACCTTACTAGAGTCAACAACAATATCTCATTTTGACACTATATGGCCTAAAAAATTTACTTCCTCCAGTCAAAATTCACACTTAGACAACTTGGCATATAGTTTCTTCTTTCTCAGGATCTCCAACACTATCTTTAAATGATGCTCATGCTCCTCGTGGGTCTTGGAGTAGATGAGTGTATCATTTATAAAGACAACTACAAACTGATCCAGATAGGGTCTAAAGATCCCGTTCATGTAGTCCATGAATACAGCTGGAGCATTTGTCAGTCTGAAGGACATCACGGTAAACTCAAAGTGGCCATAACGAGTGTAAAAGGTTGTTTTTGGTATATTCTCATCCCTTACTCTAATCTGGTGATATTCTGACCTCAAATCGTCGATCCTAGGCAAAGAGTACTTGTTTTTCATGGTAACTCAGTTTAACTGCCTATAATCAACACACAACCTTATGCTCCCATCCTTCTTCTTTACAAACAACACTGGGGCTCCCCACGGCGACGCGTTAGGTCTCACAAACTTCTGCTCTAATAGATCCTCCAACTGGGTTTTTAGCTCGGTGAGTTCCAAAGGGGACATTCTATAAGATGCTATGGAAATGGGTCCTATTCATGGAAGCAATTCTATTGAAACTTCTATCTCTCTAATGGGGTGAAACTGAGGTATCTCATCTAGAAACACTTTGGGATAGTTCCTCACAATAGGTATCTTATCAAAGTTTTGCTCAAAGTCCACATCACTAACAACTAGAAGAATGTAACCTTTATTCTCTCCATTAACACAATTTATTTCTACAGCATTTATGTACAAACATAGGGGTTTTCTAGGTTCATTAGGAATAGGAAGAAAGATAATGGACTTCTCATAACAATTTAACATTACACGATTAGCATAAAGCCAGTCCATATCAAGAATTATGTCTAGACCTTGCATAGGTAAACAGACTAAATCTAAGACAAATGATCTATTTTCAATAATAAAACTGTAGTTTTGCCAACATCTACAAGTCCTAACAAGTTTTCCAGTAGGGGTAGAAACAGTGAAATCAAAGGGAAGTTCTGACACACGCAAATTTAAGGACTCAGCACAAGAATGGGATATGAACCAATGGTTAACGCCAGAGTCAAATAGTACAATTAAGGTCCTACCATGCATTTCACACTTACTTTCTATGAGGTTTTGTGACGTCGTCATCTCTTCAGCATTGAGGGTGAAGACCCTTCCTTTGTGTTATGGCTTGGGGTTGGGGGCTGTCGGGTTTCTTTCCGTTCACTCCCACGAGTAGTGGTCGGGCTTCCCTCATCGATAGCAAACACCCAAGCCTGCTCGGCAGGGTAGGTCTCCGTGAGGTTTCCTGCACTTGGCACATACAGCAGCGAGTATAAGCACTAGGGGCACGGCTAGGGTCCTTTGAGGTGCCATCCCTCTGTTGTCATTCAGCCTTCCTTGGTTGAAGTCTCTTCGAAGGCCTTGTAGTCTGGACGGCGGCCTGGACTGCGGTCCTTGTTGCGGTTGGAAGGGCGGCCTATTCTATGGTCTGAACTTCGAGGCTTGTGGTGCTCGCTTCTTCACATAACCATCGGCCTTTGATGTACTCGGTTTCTTTTGGTCATCTTCAATGATGCAACATTTGTTGACAAGGTTACGGAAGTCCCTGATCTCCAAATAGGCCATCGCAACATTAATCTCGGCCTTTAGCCTGATCTCGTATTTAACACACTTCCAGTACTCGTCGGGGTTTCCTTGGTACATTCTCGAGAATTTGATGAGTTCCTCAAACTTGGCAATATACTGGGTGATGCTCATGCCTCTTTGGGTGCGTTGCATGAACTTGATGTCTTTAGCATTCCTCACAGACTCTGGGAAGTACTTTTCATAGAAATGAGCCTTAAATAGCTCCCAGTCAATCTCGGTGCTGGCTACTTCTAACAGTCTTTGAGTACCAGTCCACCAGCATCCAGCATCTCCTTCCAGCATGTATGTGACAAAGGTCACCTTCTGCACTTTCGTGCATGGAATCACGGTGAAAATCTTCTCCATGCTCTTGATCCATTCATCTGTATGATTCGGATTCAGGGTTCCCTCAAATGGAGGTTGGTTGGCCTTGTGAAATTCCCCGAAATGGGCGTGCTCGGGGACCTCAGCAGTATTATGACCACGACCGACATCAACCTGGCAGTCTCGGCCTATCCTTCATACATTGCCCTCATGGTCCTAGCCACATTACAGAGGGCTTCAGCAGTCTCGTTGTCCTGTCCGCAAGGGGTCGCAGTCCTATTCTGTTGTCAACATGCCATTGGTTCCTATGCACACAAAATAACAAACATTGAGGTGATTAGGCTTAATACTCTATGTAAAGTAGGCTAGTTACCATGGAATGTATAACATATGTAACATCCTCCCAAGTACAACGTCATCCTTAAGTCATGACATCAGATTTGAGAGTTGTTACTTATAAATTATCGGACCTGTCTTAAATAACTATAGCAAATACGATAAGATCATGTAATAACTAGCGTAATCAGATTAAAATATTTAACAAAGATACAAGTCTATTACATAAGGAAGCTCTACTTGGAGCTTGAATATATATACAATCTCTATTACATTTACCTACACATATACCTACAACTATATACCATATAAGAAAAATATCAGCTATTAAACTACTGAATCCCAAGTTTCTTTAACGTAGTAGCCACATCGTTCTCTGGATCAACCTGGAGGCGACACAGGAACACAAAACACATAGGGGTGAGAATTATACAATTCTCAGTAGGGCAACTCCCCAAATACTCACTCATACTGTCATTGTCATCGCCCCAGCCACTTCGATTTATTAAGAAAAGGTGATCAAACATTACATAATAATGATTCATTTTTAAAGTTCCAAATCATATTTTTGAAGTGGGTTGTTTTTAATGATCAATCACTTAATGCACACATATCATAAAGCTTAAACATATAATTAATAATCCTAATCAAGAAATTAAATATGATATGAGTATGCATATGCTAAATATAGTGATCTTATCTCAAAGTGACCTGGTTTTATTTGTGGTTATAGAACTCAACTCGGTGCATTTTTCTCTTTTCATCAACATAGGAAAGACTTAGTATATACCCAACGGGTATTTACTATGGATAACTCCACAATGAACAGTTTATACCATATGGTATTTATAGTGGTTCACACCACATAAGGGAAATAGACTGCTTTTCAGGACTGAGCTCATTCCTATACATGATCATTGGATTTACTTTCTCCAATTCTCACACAGATCTATTCCTAGCCGATACGTCTACCGACTCATATTATCTCTAAGGAAGTTCATCATTTTTCCTTCCCCTTTATCTCTAGGGAAGTTCTTCTTTTTTGCCTTCCCTTTTATCTCTAAGGAATTTCCTCTTTTTGCCTTCCCCTTATTCCACATAAGTCTTGTTTCTGTTTTATCCATATGTCAGAACATGCACGAGTGAAATTTATACATTCACTTTTCTCATATAACTGCATCATGTACTTTCTTTTCTCAAATGCATGCATAAGCCACATGTAGGCTTTCAATCACAAGTAATTCTCATTTTTGCCTCATAAATCAATCTTTAAATTGTCTAGCATGTATTCATACTCATCATACTTAAATCAAGGGTCATTATATCATCAACTCAAAGCATTAATTCATTTTCAGCACAATGGCAGATTTCACATATCTATAGCACAAATTATTTTGCATTTAAAACCATGAAATCCATGGCTATAAAAATTATCCAAGACACTTCAATGTGTCCCCAAGGTCCTCTAAAAATGTCGGAGTTATATGATAACAAAATTCAACAAAATAGGAGGCCAGAAACCCCCTATTTGCAGCCAACAGAAAAAGTTCCCATCTTATTACCCTATCAAATGATCATATCAAATCATACAAAAATTCATGGTTGGACTTCAACATGTCCTCAATATCCTGTAGAAATTTCAATGGAAAAATCAATCATTTGACATGGTAACAAAATTAGACAAACTCAGAGCTTCAGAATTGGCTGTCTAGACAACTCAAGAACAGTCTCGATTTTTTATTTTTATAAAATAGTAAAACTCATTTTTAGGACCCAAGAAAAATCATGGAGTTGCCTTAGGATGTTAGCTTAACATATAATTTTTATAGCTCATAAAAACATCTACAAATACATCAGAAAATTCATGAACCATAACCTGTCCAGAAGAAATCCAAAAATCCAACAGCATAGTCTAATATTCCTTTTCACAAAAATGATTTCTAGAATCATCCAAACACTCCACCAAAATTAATACAACAATATCCATATATCATCAACCAACACAACGAAAAATATCCATTTAAATTAGTGATTAATACAGAAAAATGGATTTGAAGAAGAGGTTCAAAAACCCTACTTTGATGGCTTTAGGGATCTTGGCTCCAAAGGATGCTCCAAGATTGATTTTGCTCACTTCAAGGCCACCAAATCAGCACCAAGCCCTTCCTTAATCAATGATGTATGAGATACCAAGGTGAGGATTGATGAGGAATTGAAATTCCAATCGGTTAGTTTGATAGATTATGAGGAGTAGAACAAGTTTTGTGAAAGGATCTTGGTGTTTTAACGACTCTAAGTTAGAGTTTTTGAAGCTTAAAGCTTGTGAATGGAGGTTTGAGAGGAAGAACAATGGAGAGGCTGTGTTTTCTGCCTCTTGGCCGAAAATGATGATGGTGGGGTGATAAGGTTGGTGGTTTTGTGTTAATCTTTAAAGGATGCTTATAAAGAAAGCTTGGTTATTATAATATAAAAGGAGAATTCTTAAAGATAGTAAAATGGATGGCTAGGATTGTTTTCTTGGTCAAAGAATGGATCTTGGTCATCCACTTAGCTCAAGATAATTGGATCACTTTAACTTGGGGAGCAAGTAGCCTTTTCAGTGTTAAAGCCGCGCATCGAAATTCCACCAAACGGATGAGTTATTGGCTCCCAAGTAAAATATAATAAATCAAAGATCATGATTAAAACTTGCTTTTCAAGTTTTAATCATAGCCACTAAGTAACTTGTATGGTGTTAAAAACTGTACATCAAAACTCCACCAAACGGGTGAAACACTGTACCCGGGTAATAAGACATTGCCCAAAAATTGATTCTAAGTATAAAATCCTCATTTCTAACTATTTCTAATCTCAATCATATAATTTCTCAGTTTTGGGCACCTCCGAGTTCCAATTCTAGGGTTTCGGTTGTCCCGATAGGCCCGTAGGGCCCACAAGGTTACTATTCATGATTTTTTTTTTTACAAATCCGTTGGATCGTCCTCATCATTTCTAAAACTGTTAGATTTTTGAAATTACGGCTAATAGAGCCCAAATTGATTTTTAAATAATTTTTAGGGTGTTACAACATACAGTTGTCATGCATTTCTAATCCTTAAGCTCATCCTATTGATAAAGCAACTACACATGACATACCTACCGTATTATGCTTAAAAAGCATAGTCAGTCCAATCCTTAGGCTCCCTGAGAACCGAACTACTCTGATACCAAGATGTAACACCCTAATATTTAACCTAACATGCCTAGGACATATTCAAGTTAATTATTAGTGATTACTCTCTGTTTCAGTTCTTAATTCTAATTTTTTAGAAAATACTTAGTGAAAATATGGGTAATTTTTTTTTTTTGGAATAAGAGATGAAAACGTGAGCCACGCATAAGATGAACACTGTATTCATTTGATTCGTGAATCAAAGTATCAAATTTTTGAAATTATGACTAATAAAGCTCAAATTAATTTTTAGATAATTTTTAGGGTATTACATTACCACCCACCTTAAAAAGAATTTTGTCCTCAAAATTCATTTGAAAACAATTTCAAAAGACAAATTCATGAATCAAACAAGGAATTCACACATAATTCAAACAATTCAATCAAATCCTAAACATTCCTACCTTAGGTTGGATTTTTGGGCAGTGATGCCCCTTCAGCACTTATGGTGAAGACCCTACTCTGGTGTTGTGGCTTTGTAGTGGGTTTTGAGTTTCTATTTGGACACTCTCTCATTATGTGTCCTGGCTTTCCACAACGATAGCATACGTTCTGCCCAGCTAAGCAAGGTCTACCCCTATGGTTCTTCCCACATTTTGGACAATCTTGGCTTGTGGTTGACCTTTGTTGTTTATCCTTATGTGGACTTGATTGAAACTGCTTCTTTACGCGCAGGTCATCGCGGTAGTCTTGGTCTTCAAGGGCCAGTCTTTTGTTAGAAGTTTCCTTAGTAAATTGGGCAATTGCTAGCCTCTTGTTGGAGTCCTCTGCATGCCGACACTTGTTTACCAAAGTTGCATAATCCCGGATCTCTAAGAGTCCCACAGTAGCTTCAATGTCCTTACGCAAACCTCCTCCGTACTTCATGAACTTCCAAACTTCATCAGGATTACACTGATAGATGGTAGAAAATTTGCAAAGCTCTTCAAACTTTGTTGTGTACTCTGCTACGCTCATGGACCTTTGCTTGAGTGCCATGAACTCTAATTCCTTTGCATTCCTCACAGATGTGGGGAATTACTTGTGGTAGAAAGCTTCTTTGAAGACATCCCAGGTGACTTCAGTTTGAGAAGCTTCGAATAATCCCTTGGTGCCGACCCACCAGAATTCAGTATTTGCTTCGAGCATGTAAGTAGCAAAAGCCACTTTCTGGATCTCAATGCAAGGAAGAACGGAGAAAACCTTCCATAGCCTTGATCCATTCTTCTGCTTTATTTGGATCAAAAGCTCCTCAGAATGGTGGAGGGTTTGCCTTTCTGAACTCAGCAAATTTCTGGTATTCTATGTCTGCTTCTGCTCCTCCAAGATTCCCAACCGAATTTCCTTCAACATGTCGGTCCAACCTTTCCATCATCCTGTTGGCTACTGCAGCTTGTTCTCTCATGACAGTGGCCATCTCACGAAAAGTGTCCATCATACCCGCTTCATTTCCAGCACTGTTCCTATTACACCGATTAGAAGTCATCGGTTCCTGTCACACAAAACAAGAATTATTGAGTTGATCAGGCTCAATACCAAGCTAACTGTGGCAACAACCCACAACATTCCCAACCAGCAGTCACACACATATATAGAGTTATAATGCATGACATTTACTAAGGAAGCATAGCTAGTCCATTCCTTAAGGTCCTACAAGGATGAACTGCTCTGATACCATAATGTAACATTCTCCCAATTATAACGTCGTCCTTAAGTCATGAAATCATACTCGAGAGTTGTTACTTCTATGTTTGCAGACCTTCTTTTGAAATATCTATAGCCAGTTTGGTTGGTTCGCGAGATAACTAGGTCATAATTATACTAAAATATATAGCAATGAAACCAAACTATTTATTTAATACAAAGTTAAGTACATAAGGGAAGCTCTTCTATGAGCTTTAACACACCTTTGTTCTGTAACATATTTACACACATATTCATTCCACTAAATACAACATAATAAAAGCATTAACTACTACACTATTGCACTTTCGAGTTCTTTTGCATAGCAGTCCCTCAGTTCTCGGGATCAACCTGGAGACGACACGGGAACACAAAAACATAGGGGTGAGAATTCTAAAATTCTCAGTAGGGTAACTCCCTAATTACACATTCATAATGTCATCGTCATCACTCCAGCCACTTCGGTTTATTAAGAAAGCATGAGCATGCAATATGTACATATCAAATGTTCATTTTAAAGTTATAAAATCACCTTTACGAAGTGGGTCTCTTTTATTATTCAATCACTTACAACATGTATTTCATAACATTCAGCATCATAGGAATTCCTTCAAGACCAATAATTTAACAAGATATACATATACATATGGTAATTACAATGATCTTTTTGTGCCCTTGACATAATAAAAGGGACTTTTCCGTGCCCTAATGGGGACCTTTCCCGTGCCTTTTATAAACAAAAGGGACCTTTCCCATGCCCTTTATAAACAAAAGGGGACCTCTCCCGTGCCCTTTACATATTAAAGGGGACTTCTTCATGCCCTATCGGGGACCTCTTCGTGCCCTTTTTATACTAAAGGGGACTTCATTTTTTACTTAGCACATACATCATCCTCAAGCTCACATATACATGCATAACATTTCTATATGCATGAACATAATTCTCGAATTTCATAATACTTCAAACCTATATATATTATTCATTCATTTCTCATAACATAATCTTGGAAGTCCATGGTATGCATTCACACACATCAACTTGAACCAAATGCCATTAGGTCACTAATTCAAGGCATCATCACAACTTCAGCACATTAGCAGATTTTTCACTCAAGTAGCACAATTTATTTCTCATACCAAATGATCAATTAAAATGCTATAAAAACTCTCAATGCCACCTCAATGTGTCCACAAGGTTCCATAAAAAGTTCATAAGAAAAAGAATTCTCTAAATATGTCAAAAAAATTAGACAACTTCAGAGGTTAGAAACCCCTTATTTACAGCCAACAGCCATAGTTCCAAATTTTATTACCCTACAAAATGATCATATAAATCATATAAAAATTCAGCGTTGGACTTCAATATGTCCTTAATATCTTGTAAAAATTTCAGCTCATAATTCGATCATTTACTAGGTTAATAAAATGTCACAAGTTCACAGCTTCAGATTCAACATTTCAGGCAGCATAGTTACAACTTCGGTTCTTGAATTTTTCAAGGCATTAGGAATCAAAACCAGAGCTCAATAAAATTCATGGAACTATCCTAGGATGTTACCTTCAACATATAATTTTTATAGCTCATGAAAACACCCACAACTCCCTCAGAAAATTCGTGAACAATCACTGCCAGCAGGAAAACCGAAAATCTAGCAAACCACTTCAGAATCTCTTTTGATAAAAATGATTTTTCCACAACCCCAAACACTCCACCAAAATTAACACATCAATATCATCATATTAACAACCAATATATCCAGAAATTTCGGACCAAACACAATCAGAAAAGTCCAGCATAAAATTGGAAAGAAAAGATCAAAGAAAACCCTACTTGTGAAGCTTTAAGGCTTCTAACTCCTAAGGATCTTTCAAAAATGATTTTTCTTCACTTCAAGCCTTCCAAACAGCACCTAACCCTTCCTTAAACAGTAGAGAATGATAGCTCAGAGTTTAGCTTGGAGATTATTTAAAATTCTAATCGGTTGGTTTGATAGATTATGAGGAGTAGAACAAGTTTTGTGAAAGTATCTTGGTGTTTTGTCAAGTTTAGGCTAGGGTTTATGAAGCTTCAAGTTTGTTAATGGTGGAATGAGAGAAAGAAGATGAAGTCTGATGTATTTTGAGCTCTTGGCCGAAATTGATGGTGTTGGAGTGATAAGGTTGGTGATTTATCATTATCTAGGTATAAAACTAGTCAAAATGGATATTTATTCCCTTTTAAAAATGAAATAATGAAATGGATGGCTAAGATTTGGTTTCTTGGTCAAATAATGAAGCTTGGCCATCCACTTGGTTCAAGATAAGTGGCTCATATTAACTTGGTGAGCAAGTAGCTTTTTTAGTGTTAAAATCGCACACCGAAATTCCTCCGAACGGATGAGTTATTGGCACCCGAGTAAAATATAATAAATCAAAGGTCATGATTAAAACTTGCTTTTCAAGTTTTAATCCTTGCCATCCACTTGGCATAAAGTAGTTGGTAAAGATTACTTAGCCACTAAGTAACTTATACAGCATTAAAAACTGCACACCAAAATTCTATCGAATGGGTAAAACACTGTGCCCGGGTAATAAGACATTGCCCGAAAATTAATTCTAAGTATAAAATCCTCGCTTCTAACTATTTCTAATCTCAATCCTATAATTTCTCGGTTTTGGGCACCTCCGGGTCCCAATTCTAGGGTTTTGACTGTCCCGACAGGCCCATGGGGCCTACAAGGTTACTATTCATGAATTTTTTTTGTTTTACAAATCCATTGGATCGTCCTCATCATTGTTCAAAGTATCAAATTTTGTAAATTATGACTAATAAAGCTCAAATTAATTTTTAAATAATTTTTAGGGTGTTACAGTTTCAACTTGAAATTTCTGGTTAATTTGGTTGATATTATGTTGATATTGATGTATGAATTTTGGTGAAGTGTTTGGATGAAGTAGAAAGATCATTATGTCAAAAGATGTTGAGTGATACTTGCTGGATTTTCGATTTTCTTATAGCTAGTGTGTGATCACGAATTTTCTGGGCTTGCTGTATGCATTTTCGTGATCTGGAAAAAATATATGTTGGAGTTAACATCTTGAGATAGTCCCATGAATTTTCTTGGGTTTTGATTTTGAGTCAAACTGCCTTAGAAAAATCAAGAATCGAAATTAAGCATATGCTGCCTGAAGTGTTGGAACAAAAGCTGTAAATTTTGATAATTTTGTTACTATATCAAATGATGGAATTATCACTTGAAATTTTTACAGGCTATTAAAGACATGTTTAGGTTTTATATGATTTTTATTTCGAATTTTTTGGGTTCAATTGCTAAGGTTAAAAATTATGAATTTTGGTTCTTGAGCTAAGGTTGAGTGGTTTCTAACCTCCAAATTTGTCTAATTTTGTTAGTATAGTTGAGAACTCTTTTTACTCTGAAATTTTTAAAGAACCTTGGGGATACATTGAGGTGTCTTGGATAATTTTTATAGCCTCTGAATTGATTGTTTGATGTGCAAATAAATTTGTGCTACAATGGTGTGAAATCTGCTTAATTGCTAGAAATGAACCTAAGACTTGAATTGATAATGTAATGGTAGTTTGGTTCTAGTAAGACATGAATACTTGATGTTAAATATTTGGCCATGTGACTTGTTATGTATAAATGCATACGAAGGGAAGTAAATATTGGTTTATGAGGCGTGATCGAAATCACAATGTGAATGAATGCCTATATGTGTTTTATAAATGCATTGGAAAAGAAAGTGAATGATATATTGAATTAAATTCTATAGCCATAAGTAAATATGAGATCCTCTTTGACTTGTCAAGGGCAAGTAAAGAAACATAAGATCCTTTCGTCTTGTCGAGGGCAAATAGAGAGAAATGAGATCCTTTCGACTTGTCGAGGGGAAATAAAGACAAATAAGATCCTTTTCGATTTATCAAGGGCAATTAAAGATAATTTCCCTACATTTGGTATATACATAGTTGTATCATATCAAATCATTTTGATTGACACTATTTACTATGATTATGAGCTTATGATAAATGTATACAAAGTGATTGATTCTTAAAAACAACCCACTTCAAAAATATGATTTAGAATTTTAAAAATGAACCGTTATTATGTAATGCTTGATCACTTTTTCTTAATAAACCGAAGTGGCTGGGGCGATGATGATGACATTATGATTGTGTATTTGAGGGAGTTACCCTACTGAGAATTGTATAATTCTCACCCCTATATTTTTGTGTTCCCGTATCGTCTCCAAGTTGATGTAGGAAATCGAGAGACTGTTATGCATAAGAACTTGAAAGTGCAATAGTGTAGTAGTTAATGCTTTTATTAGATTGTATTTAGCGGAATGGATATGTATGTAAATATGTTAGAGGACAAAGGTGTGTTAAAGCTCATAAAAGAGCTTCCTTTATGTACTGAACTTTGTATTAAATAAATATTTTGGTTTAGTTGTTATATATTTCAGTAGAATTATGACCTAGTTATCTCACGAATCAATCAAAATGGCTATAGATATTTAAGAAAGGTCTGCTAATTTATAAGTAACAACTCTTGGGTCTGATGCCATGACTTAAGGATAACGTTGTACTTGGGAGGATGTTACACACATGTTATTTTATACTGGTTTAGCCAACTTGCTTACATCCAGTTCTCAACAATCTATTGAGTTCTACTAAACAAACCTTTCTCAAACTCAAGAAAGTTAGATAGTCTTTCTATAGCTTTCTCAAGCTATCTCATGTGACCAATAGCATACTTTACAATTACTTCTAAGTAGTTTTTGACTAGTCTCTCTAAGCAATCTCATAATGATCACTACTGGATCAGGGTACAAATTTTTTTGTGGATTAGTTCACTCCAACTGTCAAACACTCAAGTTTTCTTAAGATGAAATAGTGTATGAGCTAAAAACTTGGGTGACTTTTTCTATCTATTCTTCCTAGGATAAAAATATTATCTAATAAGAGCTTAGAAAGAATTTTTTTTTTTAATAAAAGTTGAAACTGATTACAAGCTGTAATGACTTAGATTTTCAACATTTCAGCACAAGGTCTTGACAAAAAGTATTGAGTTGTATGCACGTCATCTCCATTTATGACTATTGCCCTTGATCTATTTTCCTAGTGACACATGTTGATCTTATTTTTGTGTCATGGAAATGCAGTCTAAAAAAGTAGCTCTGTTGTATCAAAGTTACTTTTGCAGTTATAGAGACCATTGTCAAATAGGGGTTTTTGAATCTATCTTCAAAAACTACTTTTTGGTTTCTAAATGAGGTTTCTAAACTTTTTCTTCTAGAAGCTAAGATGATTAACCAAGTTAAAATGCTAGATGTCACGTCACTCTCTGTCTTTGTTTGACTTGACTTGAATTTTGAATTTTCCCTTCCATTTCTACAAAGTGCACTATTTTATAGTAAATGTGCTTTCTAAAGTGTTGTTTTTAGTTTCTAGACTTCTTTTCTTGTTCCTTGCTTCAATCAATGCTTATTGATAAATATATCTTTATGATTGAAGATAGTAACCATAACTTGCTTCAGAGGATGATGGAATTCTTCATTGTATATTAATTTCTGAAAATGAAGGCTACTTTCTGAATATCTAAATCTTGGTTTCTTACTCATGAAAATCATGTCTTCGTGTGTTAAACATAATAATGTTCATTTCAAGGACTGTTTTTCACTTCATTTAAGTCCTATATCTCTTTGGATGAGATTAAGCATGTTTACATATGGTATTGTGAAAATAAAACTTGTTCATGAATCATATGTTAATGAGAATTTTGTTGCTTGTATAGTTTAGAAACTCAAGAAAATGATTAGTCCTTCTTCAAAGGATTTTATCAAAAATTGGTTTGTTGTCACTCAAAACATTAGGGGTTAAAGGTTTCTAAGGGTTCTGAAGCTAACAATTTGTACATTCAGAAGATGGTATGACCGCACAACATTCCTTGTACAATAATCTCTAACAAAGGCCCAAGGTTTACTTCAAGATTTTGGGGACCTTTTCAAAAAGCTTTTGGAACTAGACTCTATTGAGTACCAATTGCCATTCGAGAAATTAATTTGGTGGTAATGCAAGTTCAATTCTTTATTTTAGTGCTCTAGGCCCAACAACAATCGACTTTAAGGCCGAAATAGAAAGGCTTCGAGAATTAAATTAAGTGATGATACAAGTTCCATTTTAATCTTTATGTTCTTAGGTGATAGCTAGAAGGTAAAGATGCATAGCAAGAATGTAAATATGAATGCAAGCATAAAATAAATTATGCAAGTTCATTTCATCTTTCTAGAGCTCTTAACAAGACTTTAAAGGAATTTAAACCATAACCCAAACTCATCCAAACAAGGTAAAGTCAAGCTTAGAGTTCTTTAAAACTTAACATAATATTTTTAGGAAATCAAACCATGAAGCTTAGAAAATTTAAGGAAATGGCCGAAATCATCAAGAAGAAAAAGGAACATTTTAAAACTCTAGAGTTCATGATCTTGGTGATATATTAACACCAACATCATGAGTCCTCATCATTGAGTTCATAGAGCTATTTAAAAACATCATCAAAGCTAAAGTTCTTAAGAGTTCAAGAAAAGAAAAACTAAAAACATTTTTGCTCAAGAACAAAGATCAAGCTCTAGAGTTTGTTTCAAGTGATGAACATCATCATGAAACTCTCATCATCAAGCTCTCATTCCTTTGTTCTCCAAGGCCTATGGCCGAAAATGAAAAGGAAAAAGGAGTGGAAATGAAGTTCTAAAGAGAAACAAGAGAAACTATGAACATCAAGCTTGAAACAAGAACTTTAAAGAAAAGAATACATGAAAGAAAATCCCTACTTGATGTGATGAACTTGAAGATGGAAGAAGAAGATGAAGAAGATGAAGAACTTGAAGAACTCCAAGAACTTGAAGAACACTAGAACTTTGAGAGAAAAGGAAAAGCTTTGAGTGCTCCTAAACTTAGCAAATGATCTAAAAGTGGTGCAAGCTCCTCAAGGCATTCTATTTATAGAGAAATGAAGCAAATGGAGGGGGTGAGGGGCTGATGCATTTTCGGCCAAGGGGAGTGCAGCCCATGAGTTCCATGAGGTGAGATAATGTGTTCTTGAGGCATGGTGAGGTATGGTTCAAGGTATGGCCTCAAGCATGGTTCTTTGAGTGAGAAAATAATTAAACATGTGGTCAATGGGAGAGGAGAATTTCGGCCATGTGCATCAGATTTAGGAGAGGTTTAGTTGCATTTTAATTGTGGTTTAGAGTTGTGTTTAGGTGTATCTTTGATTATGCTTAAGATTAGGAATTTGTAAGAAAGTGTTTAGGTAAGGAAAATGGGTAATTAAGGTGGTCTAGACATAATTAAGGAGTGGTCTTTCACCATTAGTGAGTTAAATCCTCAATTTAGAGTCTAAACAACTCTAGACACATTTCCTTGATTTAAGGAATTGGAGAGAAAACACTATTCAAGATTCCAAGACTAGGAGTCTTGAGTTCTAAAAAGGGATTTAAGTTTAATCTAAGCAATTTTAGGTTCTAATTAACTTTAATAAATTATTTTGACTCTAGATTAATTAGGGAAATTAATTAATCTTTGTTTAGAGCCTAATATTGCTTAGGTTTGCTTAATTACGTCATTAAGCTCAAAAACACTATTCTGGGGGCAAAATCGTAATTTTGCACTAAAACTGCCCGGGGCCACCGGGACTTGATCAGAGACCTCTAGACACATGAAAACATGTTTTTAAACCTCTGGGGAAAGTTCCGGGCTCAAACGGCACCTTTACCCGCGTAAAAACGCTATAGGGGTATTTTGGTCATTTTGACCAAAGCTCATGAAACGAGATTTTCGCTTCCGGGAGCATTCAAAGGTCATTCAATCCCCTTCAAACATTGAGTTGGCCCTTCGAGGACTGCCGGGTCGGCCATCCTCGAATTCCGGGCCGAAAATGACCTCAGGGGCATTTCGGTCATTTTCCACTCAGACAGAAAATCGGGGCGTTACAATTCCCTTGTGATTTTTTATTTGGTTTTCAATCCTATCTTCCATATCAATTGTGTAACATCCTCCCAAGTACAACGTCATTCTTAAGTTATAACATCAAGTTTGAGAGTTTTTACTTATAAATTACCAGACCTTTTTTAAATAACTATAGTAAATGCAATAAGATCATGTAATAGCTAGCATAACTTGGTTAAAATATATAACAAAGAAACACAATATTTATTGAATACATAGCTAAGTACAAAAGGAAGCTCTTCTAAGAGCTTTAATACATATACGTTCTCTATTACATTTACATGCATATAACTCTAACTAAGTACAGTAAATTAAAAACATCAACTATTAAGCTACTGTAATCCTGAGTTCTTTCACGCAGCAACCGAATCATTCTATGGATTAACCTGGAGACAACACGGGAACACAAACACATAGGGGTGAGAATTATACAATTCTCAGTAGGGTAACTCCCCAAAAACTCACTCATAATGTCATCGTCATCCCCCCAGCCACTTTGGTTTATTAGAAAAAAAGAGTGATCATGCATTTCATAATAATGGTCCATTTTTAAAGTTCAAAATCGTACTTCCAAAGTGGGTAGCTTTTAATAATCAGTCACTTAAGGCATATACTGCCCAATGTTCAAATACCTAGTAGATCATCCCAGGCAGACAATTCAAGTCAATATGCATATACATATGATAAATGCTAAAATCTTTAATGAATTCATCTTCACTTCTTCTAGATATATCAAAGGGAATCCTCTAGTTTTCTATTATAGCTATAGAACTTAATTGAGTGCATTTTTCTCTTTTCATTGACATAGGAAAGACTTAGCTTATATCATACTGTAAAACTTAATTCAGTGCAACTTTCTCTCTTTGTTAACATAGGAAAGACTTAATTTATACCCAATGGGTATCTGCCGTGGACAACTCCACAATAGATAGTTTATACCAAATGATATTTATAGTGGTTCACACCACATAAGGGAAATAGACTACTTACCAAGACTAAGCTCATTCCTATACGTGATCATCGGACTTCATGTTTTTCCATTTTCGAATCACACACAGTTCTATTCCTAGCTGATACGTCTACGATTCATAATATCTCGAGGGAAGTTCCTCTTTTTGCCTTCCCTTTAATTCAATCTAAGTCTTATTTCTGTTTTCTCCATATGTCATAATAGGCACACTCAGTATTTTGGGAAAGTTCATACTTTTGCCTTCCCCTCATCCAATCTAAGTCTTGTTTCTATTTTCTCCATATGTCAGATGCACGATTAAAGTTCATATATTCTCTTTTGCCACATGTGTATATCACTTACTTTACTTTTCCAAATGTATGGATGAGGCATATATACATATTCACTCACAATATCATTCCAACCATGCCTCAAACTATTCCTTAAAGTCACTAGCATGCATTCATATATATCATACTTGAACCAAGGGTCATTATTCCATCAATTCAAAGCATCAATTCATTTTCAGCACAAATACAGCATGGTTACAAAATTCATACCTAAGGAGTACAATTTATTATGCTTATCAAACATCCACTGCAAGGGCTGTAAAAATTTTCCAAGACACCTCAATGTGTCCACAAGGCCTTATAAAAATTTTAGAACAAAAGTCCTTCTTTAACCATGTTAACAAATTTAGACAAACTTGGTGGTCATAAACCACTCAACCTTAGCCTAAGAGTCAAAATTCATAATTTTTAATCCTAGCAAATGATTGAATCAATTCTAAAGAAAAATCACGGTTGAATTTCAGTATGTTTCCAATTCTCTGTAAAAATGTCAAAGGAAAAATCAATCATTTACTGTGATAAGAAAATTAGCAAATTTCATAGCTTCAGCTTCAACAATTCAGGTACCACAAGTAGGGCTTCGGTTCATATTTTTTAACATAGAAAAAGTGCACAGAATAACTCAAAATTCTTTGAAGACACGTTAATATGTTAGATACATCCTATAAAATTTTCAACTAAATCCAAGATCTCTAAATAGGTTAGAAAATTTGACAAATTTCCCTGCTTGCTTTAAACTTGGATTTTCCAGCAACAATGTTCAAGTAACATGATTTTTCTCAAGCAGCAAAAGTTCAAATGAAGATTCAAAAAAATTCGTGGAACTAACTTAGGATGTTAGCTTCAACATATAATTTTTATAGCTTATAAAACAACATACAATTGTGCCAAAAAATTTGTGAACAGCCACTGCCAGTAGGAAAACTGAAAATTCAGCAAGTAAGGTTTAACATCTCTTTAGCAAAAATGATTTTTTCACAATAACAAACCAATCCACCAAAGCAAATACATCTATATATATATATATATAAAATCAAAGAATAGAACCAGAAAACATCAATTCTAAACTATCAAAATCTACAAGAAACATAACTTTATTAAACAAGACAACAAACCCTACCCTTGGAAACTAGTGTGTCTTTGGCTCTAAAATGCTCCAAGATGGATTGCCTTCACTTCAAAGCTCCCAAACCACACCCAAACTCTTCATAAATTAGTAAGGAAGTGAGGTATCAAGGTGAGGATTGATGGAGAATTGAGATTTTAATTGGTTAGATTTATAGGTGTTGAGGTGTAGAACAATTTTAGTGAAGGAGGATTTTGATTTTGACAATTCTAAGCTAGTGTATATGGGATTTGAAATCAAGGTGAAGCTCTTGGAAATGGATATGAAGTTGCTGCTGTTGCTTGCTATCTTTGCCGAGAATGACATCCTTCTTGGAGAAGAAAAGAGCTAGTATTTATCTTATAAGGTGTAATGTGATGGGTTAATTATAAAGCATAATTTCTTTTCATTAAAAGAACTTAATATCAATGACTAAGATTTGATCTTTCATCCAAGATAAAATCTTAGCCATTCATTTGGCATTCAAAGGGATAAACTTCATTATTTTGTAGAGATTAACTAGCTTTGGTGTTAAAAATCGCATACCAAAATTTTACCGAACGGGTAAAATATCGTACCCGGGTAATGAAACATTGTTCAAAAATTAATTCTAGGTATAAAATCTTTATTTCTAAGTATTTCTAACCTTATTTCCACATTTTCCCAATTTCGGGCTCCTTCGGGTCCTGAATCAGGGGTTTCAGCTGTCTCGGCGAGCCTGTGGGGCCCGCAAGTTACTATTCACCCTTTTTTTTTTTTACAAATCCCTTGAACCATCCTCATCCTTACTAAAGCTATCAGATTTTTGAATTACAACTAGTAAAGCCCAAATTATTTTTTAAATAATTTTTAGGGTGTTACAAATTGTGTGTTGGGGTTTCTAGGTTTTGATATCCATGGGGTTCCACATCATTTGGTATCAATTTCAGGCATCAAATAAATTCCTATTTATCTATTTTTAATTCTTTCTCTGTTGTCATCGTTTTCATCAATTTTTTTTCCCTCTGTTGACTTTTGGCTTAAGAACTCTAACTAACCATTTCAGTTAGTTCTATCATGAGTGAGTGGTTAATTTTTTTTTCATTAATTGGTTGTTAACAAAATTATAACAGCTTATCTCTAAATTTTACCTCACATGCCTAGTTGATATAAAAAGGCATCAAGCTATGTACAAGAGAGTTTTTCCTTTTCAATCTGATTCATGAGAGTGAGAGAAAGAGATTCAATCTCAAAAGTTGTAACCATTTAAGATTCATAGCAAGAAAACATATTCTTCTGCCGTGGATGTAGCTCACAAAATTTGTGAGTGAACCACGTAATTCTTTGTGTGGGATTTTTTCTCTTCTCTACTGTTGGTGTTCTGCAAAATTTTTCTTCTTTTCAATAGTATTCTTTCATAATAAATTGGTATCTAGAGCTCAATTCTTTACCTGTACAATAGAGGTCTCTTCTTATTCAGTTCAAAAGGATGACAAACTCGATCAATATTGAGAAGTTCAATGACAAGAACAACTTCAATCTCTGGGGCATTAATGATGTCCCTTTCACCATGGATTATAATAACTGATCCATTTTCAATATACTTAACCTTTTGATGCAAAGTTGAGGGGACAGTACCAACATCATTAATCCATGGTCTTCCCAATAGCATATTATAATCTGAGCTTATTTCCATTACCTGGAATAACACTTCCAACCTGCTTGGGCCAATTTCTAGCGGCAACACCACTTCCAGTAGAATGCTTTTTGTAGCTCCATCGAAAGCCTTTACAACCATCACTTGTGGTGATAAGTCATTTATACTCATTGATATTTGACTCAAAGTTGCTACCGGCAACATATTTAACCCTAATCCTTTATCAATAAGGACTTTGGGCACTATGTGGCCTTTACATCTGAGGGTTATATGCAGCGCTTATGGGGTAGTCTGCGACACAATTTCTTCATCTGAAAAGGTAATCATATTAACACGCTTCACTGGATCCACCATATTCACCATGTTCTCTAATGAAGTATCAGGCTTGACAAAGGCTTCCTTCAGGACTTTTAGCACTGCCTTTTGGTGGGGTTCAGATGATAGGATTAATGACAAAAGGGATATTCTGGTAGGAGTCTTTTTCAATTGTTCCAAAATATCATATTCGCTCTGTTTCATGATTTTAAGGAACTCTTCTTCCTCCTCTTTTTCTTTTTCTTTTCTCCAACATCTCTTTCGTCTACAAATTTTCCTTTTTCCAATTCTTTGGGCCTATAGACCCTTCCACTTCTTATTATTCCTTTTACCTCAGCTACCACTTCACTTGTTTAGGCCTTTGAGGTTTCCCCTATGTCTTTATTCATTTCCATTTTGGTCTCATAGTTCCAAGGCATCGCATGTGTATTCCCATAGTCAAAGGGCATCGACTTTTTCACAGTGACCACTACTTTTTCTGATCTTGGAGCTGGATCAAGTGGTGGTACTCGAAGCACAAAGCGTTCGTTCACATTTATTTCCTCAAGGAAAATTGGCCTTTTTTAGCTTGAATCACACCCAGATTGAGTAATTCTTGTACTTGAGCTTTAAAATCCCAATAAATTTCTATATCATGACCGAAACCTCAGGAGTGGTATATGCAACTTGAATTCATGTCATCTTCTCATTCTCCTTCATTGCAAGAGCAGGCACTATTGTGCTATAGCCAGCCTTCTTTAAACCAATGAAAATTTTCTCCATGGGTGTTCGAAGGTTTAAAACCATTTTGATCAGTGGCTCTTCTACCACCAAAGCATTTACCCAACCTCCTCCTTTGTGATTTGAGATCGAGTTATTAACAATATCTGGCTTTGAATCTTCTTGAAGGTCCAACCTCCCACAAGCAATTAGTTTCCTCACCGTAGTCTTGAATCCTTCACAATCCTCAATGGAATGACCTGCTATGTTCATGTGGTATTTACAAGTAAGGTTCGGGTTGTACCAAACTAGGTATGGTGGTTCGAATGGGCGTATAAGATGTGCTGCGATTAGATGAGCATCAACTAATCTTTGGAAAAGTTCAGTGTTTGAAATAGACAACTTTGGAAAAAGTGGAAGGTTAGGGAATCGGTTGCGATTCAGGTTTTGGACGAGTTGATTAATATGGCCGCATATGTATATTATTAATTTGAGGCTGGGAGTATGGGATAGTGTTTGTGGTAGGTGTGGTTTGGTAAAATGGGTAAAGAGGGATAGAGGTTTGGTATGATGACATCTGGGGTCGTGGACATATTGGTGCATACCTCGGGATGAAGGATTGCTGACTTTGAACATAATTCACTTATGTCTCCTTCTTTCTGGGTGGGAAACTTTTTCTTGTGTCTTCGATGTTCAAGGGGAGTTTGCCAGCCTTAGTCAAGCTCTCGATTCTTTCTCCAACAGTTATTAACTCAGAGAAATCCTTATATGTTGCTCCTACCATTGCCCCGATATAAGGGGATCCCAAGGTTCCCAAGAAATAAGAACACATTTCAGTTAGGATGAACGGTGGTTGAACTTAGGCAGCCAAGGCTCTCCACCTTTGAGCATACTATTTAAAGGATTCATCTTTCTTCTTCTGCATGGAGCTTAATTGCTCCCAAGTAGGCGCCATATCAAGATTGAATTTGTATTGGCTTATGAACAGGTTAGCCAATTCCCTCCAGCTGGTGATTTTTGAATGGTCCAGCTGAATGTACTACTCCAAGGCAGGTCCAGTCAAGCTTCCAAGGAAAAAGCTTACAAGAAACCTCTCATCTTTGGACTATATTGCCATTTTTGTATAGTAACTCTTTAAATGAAACAAAGGGTTACCAATCCCATTGTACTTCGAGAAACCAGAGACTTTGAAGTCTTTGGGGATTATCAAGTCCATAGGCGGGCATAATTGCTCAATCTCTACAACGCCATAAGAGCTAAGACCTTGGATGGGTTTAATTTGTTCTTGTATTTTCTTCATCCATTCTTCCTTGAACTTGTCTTTTTCAACCTCTGAATGATTATTCCCTAGGGAAGATAATTGTTTTAGGATAGTAACACAAGGATGTTCCCAAACAAGGATAGTGTGCTCGTGTACCTTTGCCTGTCCATCATCCAAGGCATGATAGCCTTCTCTGATGAGGAGTACCAATGGCATCATGGGCGGTGGCTGTCCATGGAGGTTATTTGGGATTTCCCCCATGTCATTCACCCCTTGAGTGACACCCATAGTCTCGTTTGACATTAGAGATATATTGGCAATATTGTTTTGCTCTGTCATAGGTATACTCATTCTGCTTCCTCCCCAAGAGTCAAATGACTCTTTTATGGCCCTTATCATATCCTCCAGTCTAGCTTGGCTGTTGGACAATTCATTCAGTTTCCCCTTACTGCATCAATGTCTGAGCTCAAATTTCTTCCTACTTCAAAAGTAGTTACAACTGGGACAGTATTTCCTTATTCAATATTACCTCCTCCAGCCATCTTAGTCCAAGCTCTAGTATTGTGAATACGGTTTGATCGGTATCTGTTTTCCTTTGGCATCCAATGGTTACGGATCCTATGTTATTCAGTCACAAAGAGCAAGAAAAAATGAATAATTGGGAAATAAAGACTTTAAAGAAACCTTTGATGGCAAGGAATAACATATGTATTTGACAGCAATGAACTTGATTTATATCCTATTTAGAGGACATATTGTCCATAAGACAGGGTATGCGATGGACAAAAGTATAGGGGATTATCACTCCCCAATATACTTTGTTAAAAACATACTAGCATTGTAAAAATTTATATATATATATATATTTACAATCCATATAGAAGGAAGAATTTCCTATAAGGTAGAAATGTAATTGACAATATATCAAATTAGATACATTGCTAGTGTGTTATGCTTTTTTTTCAGCATTTACTATTTAACACAAAGTTATTCTTTCACCACCAAAAGATCTTTCAAAGAGAGGAAAAAAATGTATGCTACATGAGAAGAATGCATGTGATATTAAAAATATGCATTTTTTTATGCTTAAAAACAAACATGTTAAATGAGAAGAGTGCAGATGTGGTGCATGATTGAAATATGAATTATTTATGCAGAAAAAGGATGATTATGCATGTTGTAATGTTTATGATGATATCAAGAATGCATGATGTATAATAAAAGATGAAAAAGTATGCTCTTTGTGTCCTAGCAGGGTGGAGCCTAATGTTTGATGGTCCTCTAGTCAACCCTATTTAAGGTGGCCAACTAAGGTCGTTCTAGTAGTGTGCAGCTTTAGGGTAGATCTAGACCCCTAAAGATTATAGTCCCTAGGTCGCCTTTACTAATAAGATAAAGACCTAGTTCAATGAGTCAAACCACAGGGACATGAAAGTTACAATATGGCAACCCTTAGTTCTAGTAACAACCTAAGTGGATGAGTCACTATCAGGGAAGCATAAGCCTCATAATAACAACATCAAAACCCCTTCTTGCCCTATGGCCTTCCAAGGCTCGAGTATAGAGCCCAAATAGTGTGTGAGGACAGTGATGGTGAAGTGTGTGTAGGGAGCATATAAACCTTTCAATCCTAATACTACATACAGTCCTGTAAAACATAATACAAACAACAAATATATACAATAATAATGGTCTTCTACCCTAAGGTTTTAACAAATAAAGCCAACACTATAAATAAACACAAGAAATAGTAAACTATATAAGAAAAACAAGGCATAAAGTAAAACACTGTACAAAATGAAATCAGCAAAGGAAAAAAACAAAAATCGAAAGGTTATATTTAATTTGCACAACTAACTAAAATAGGCTTGACTCTCTTACTGTAGGTCCCCAGTGGAGTCGCCATTTGTCGCAACCAGGATCGCGATGGGGACTGCGAAAAAAGATTTTGGTTTGAAAATATGGAGTCGCCACCAAGTTTATTTAAATTGGAAAAACATGGAAAAATCCATTTATTTTAGAAAATGGTCTTTGAAACCAAATTTGAGTTCGAGAGTCAATTATGCATAAGGAAGTGTAGGCATTTAATCCCACGCACCCCTAATACACCTGTCTTTAGACGGTACCTTAGTAAATTGTGCAAATTAGTTAATAACCCTTTAAAAACAAAGAAAAGAGACAAAACATATTTACAATTAAGCAAATAAATTATAAAGAAATAATTTTACCTTGACAGGGATCGTCTGCTCTTACGTATCCCCTAGTGCAATGGGGAACTCAAAGTCATGTAGTTCTATATAAAAAAAATATTTGCAAGTTGATTAATTTTATTTTTTTCAAAAAATTTAAATATCAAGTTGTCACAGTTAAAATATTACAGAATGCAGAATTAATAAACTATCACGGCTCAATTAATCCCATTTAAAAAAAACTATTTAATGATTATTTTTTTATTAAAAAAAAAATACCCATGATTCAATTTAAACTCAAATTAAACAAATTTCTCCTTTTGATAAAATATACAAATCGAATTGGAAATCAAAATAATAATAATAATAATAATAAGAAGAAGTAAATAAGTAAAAAAATTATAATAATAAAAGGCTCTAATCTAAACAAAACACCCACGATATTAACACATAAAAGAAAAAGAAAAAAAAAAGTTAATACTGTACACTGCATGGACACAACTAATTAGGGTTTCATTTTCTTTTTTTTTTTTAAACAAAAAGGGCATGGGCTGAGGGGATATATACACACAAAAACACACAAGCTCACACATACACCCAAACACACACACTTACCCACACATACACAGTCATTCACGGGTTCTATTCTCTCTCTCACACACATGCAAGAAAGATAAAGAAGGCAACACAGAGAAAGGCGCGGAGGAAAAATGGGAGGGGAGTGGCTGCGTGCCTTGGGAGTTGTTATGGCGAAATATGCAGCGGTGAGCCGCGAAAGGTGAAGAAGGTGTGGCTTTCAAGGTGGCTCATACGGCGACCAGTTTGCAGTGGTGGCTAAGGAGGGTGGCTTGCGACGGTAATAGGGTTTTGAGGTGCGATGAGGGGGTGGTGATGGCCTTGGCTGAGAGAGGGGAAGAATGATGGTAGCCGACTGTGATGATGATGAGATGGAGAGGGAGGTTGCGATGGTGGTGATGATGAAGGGGAGGCTCGCGACAGCTTCAATAGAGGGCCGAGAAAGGAAAGGAAAGGTGAGGTCTCTAATCGCTTTGCAAGGTGGAGGAAGCAGAGGAGCTTGGGGGAGTTAAGGATGATGATAATCTAAGGGGAAGCTACGACGGTGGTAAGAGAGGGAAAGGAGGCGATGGTTCTTAGATGTGGTGGTGGTTCATGGAGGGTTAGGTAATGGTAGGAGAGTGATGGTAATGAGACAATGGGGAGGCCGCGGCGGTGGTAGGGTGGCCACGGCCTCCCTCCTCCTCCTTTTTCTTATTTTTTTTTAACTGATATTTAGGAAAAATAATATCTATGATACTGCTATTATTATTGCTTCTGTTGTCTCTTTTTTGAGTTGTGTTGCTGATTGCTCCTTCTTTGTTGGTTGGGTTTGTTGCTGTTTTTTTTTTATTGTTTTTGCTTTGTGTTTGGAAAATTCCTTCGCTCTATGGTACTATCAATCCCTTCCATTGCTTCTAATAGATATATATGGAGAGATCCTTGGTTAATCAAAATCATTTTTACAGGTTGGCTGCAATGCGTAGTGCGATCCCCAGCTCATCAAAGAAAGTCATCATTTTAATGGGGAGGGATGATTATCATTATGTCCACCATTTCCTTTACTTTTTATCCATTTCATCCTCCCCATACTGTAATAATAGGAGCTCATGACAGCCAGGTCTTCAGCTCTTTTTTTCTTTTTCCTTTTCTCTGTTTTTTTTTTTAGAATGGAAACGGGTTGAAAATTGCAAATGGGCTGAAAGGGTTTTTTTTATTTTTTGACAATTGGAAATTGACTGAAATACTTGGACCTTTTTTTTTCGTACATAGGTCAAAACGTAAAAAAAACCTAAAAACATGAATTGACTATCATGAGTCTACCAATAGGCTAAATTCTAAAACTATGCCAATTTTGATTTTTTGTTTTTGTTTTTATTTTATGCGCTAGATAAAATTGAGTGTTCACATGCATTTAGTAGGTTACTCAGATTCAGATTATGCCACTGATCTAGATGCTAGAAAATTTGTAATAGGATATGCTTTCACCATTGGCAAATGTCTTGTCAGCTGGAAAGCCACTCTACAACCAACAGTGTCCTTATCTACAACTTAAGCAGAGTATATGGCACTAACTGAAGCTGCCAAGGAAGGAATCTGGTTGAAAAGGATTAATCACTAATCTAGGATTCCCTCAAGACAAGGCTGTGATTTACTGTGATAGTTTAAGTGTTATTTTCCTAGCCAAGGATCAAGTTCACCATGAGAGAATCAAACACATAAATGTGAGGTACCATTTTATCCAAACTGAAGCAAGGCTAAAGGTTCAAAAGATTGATACTAAAGAGAATCCTGCAAATATGTTCATAAACCTATCCCTAGAAGCAAATTCATGCATTGCTTGGATTTTGCTTAATGTTGATTTTTGGAAATAACAATTCTGATATGGCAATGGAAAAGAGTATGTGATCTTGAAATATAATAGAGGCTTCTTGTAACGCCCCAATTTTTACTGCTAAGTGAAAATTATCAAAATGTCCCTAGGTAATTTTTACACGTAATTCGAGGTCAAATAATCCTTAATAAAGGAATATAACATTAGAGAAACATCATAGGAGACTTGATTAGCGATTCATGCGAAAATCACAAAACCCGATTTTTTTGTACGTATAAAATGACCAAAATGCCCCTGAGGTCATTTTTACCTAGAAATTAAGGATAACCAATCTAAATTATCTTTGAAGGGTTAATTCTATGCCTGATATGGATTATATGTGCCTTAGAGATACAAATCTCAATTCTCAATTTTTACTGTAAGTAAAATTATCGTTTTACCCCTGCAGTAATTTTTTATGAAATTATATAATCTTTGAATTCCGTTTTCACCCAAAGGTTCAAAATGACTATATCAAGTATGATTTGAGATTGTCCAGTATTTACAAGGAGTTTTTACGTGAAATTACCTTTTTATCCCTAGTTGTACTAAATAGGTTTACTTGTGTAATCAAGGTAGTATTAAAGCTCTATTTGAACTCAAAATGATTTCACTTATCAACCTTGAGTTTAAATTAATTGCCTAAGGTTAAAAATTAATTACTGAGGTAATTAGAGTCTAACATTACCTAAGGTAAAATGAAATTACCTTTCCTTAATTATGAATGCTCATAAAATTAGTGATGATTGAGATCAAAGTTAAGATTTCGGTTTAGGTAAAATCTTGTACATTTACATTTTCTTATCCTAAGTTTAGAACCTATGTTACAAATTGAATTTAACTCATTTGAAATTAACTTCATTTACTAGTGTATGATTTCTCTTTTTCCCTTGTCTTGATTTGTCCTAAACACTTAACCTTTTACCATTTTCACTAACCTATCAATTCCTAATATTTTACCTAAGTAAATACACATCTAACACATGATTTACCACTTGTAAAACATCACCAATCTGATCCTAAAGGAATCAAAAACCAGTGGCCAACTTGCCTCCTTTTCACCATATTTTAATTGTTTTTCCAACTAAGAAACATATCCAACCATAACACCATACCTTTAGGTTTTTTTTGCATTATTTTTGGCTATGTTTAATCAAAAGAAAACCCACCCATTTCAGCCATGATGTGATCAGCAACAATGTCTCTCATTAGCATCATATTTTAGTGTTTTCATCCATTATGCATGAACCAAATTATTATAAGAATAAAATTATTTTTTTTCCATGTTTTCTTTAATTGAAAAATGAACTAAAAACTCCATTTTTCCAGCCACAAGGCAACAGCCATACAGCCCTCCTTGGCCTATAAATATGAGCTCTTCCATTGCCTAAATGCACACACAAACATTCCTAGCCTTAGCATTTTCTTACTTGATAGTTTTCTTACTCAAAGTTCTCTAATTCTCTCAATACTTCAAGCTTTCTTCTCCTTCCTGATTTACACTTAAGAGACTCCATTCCTAACCTCTAATCAAGTTCTAAACCTCAAGCATACACTTCCAACCATAAATCAGCTCTTAAACACATAACCTTTCCATTATCAAACACAAAAAAAAAATCCTCCTTCCATTTGCTCTAATCTTGGCCAAAATTCAAGGACATATTTTCTTCTTCTAACTTCTCTAAAGATCAAGCATTATCTTTTGATAACAAGAAACAACTTGGTAGGGATTTTATTTCATGTTCTTTCTTTTGTTCTTCTTTTATATTTTCAATTTTTATGATTTGATAATGACCATGGCTTGATGATGAGGAATCATGGTGGTGGTTGTGAATCCATCACTTAAATGACCTCTAAAGCCCAAGGTTTAATTCTTGATGTTAAAAGATTAATCAAGGAATTACTAAGTTTTGAGTTTTAAGCTTAACAAGATATAAAAATGAACTAGTATCCATGTTTATGTTTCAAGTTCTTGCACATCATATTTATATTTCAATCTTTGCATAATCATATTTATGTTTCAAGTTATCACTTTAATTGTTGAAGATAATAATATGAACTTGCATATTCATATTTACATTTCAAGTTATCACCTAAATCATAAAGATCTAAGAATGAATTTGCATCTTTATATTTATATTTCAAGCCTTGCATTTCATATTTATATTTGCAAGTTATTACCTTATAATGACAATAATAAGGTTACAAGACAAGTTTATGATTCTAGTCATCACTTAAATCCTAAAGTTCAAAATTTACTTCTTTGTCTTAAATGGCAATTTTGATCATGGACACTTCTCATCTATTTATTTTGGCCCTTATATAATTCTGATTTAAAGCTTGATATATTTTATTTTTAGTATGATCTTGTCTTTAAAGTTGTAAAAAGAAATTTTGAAAGACCTAGAAATTGCAAAGGATTAAGAATATGGTTTTTCTCATGATTTTAAATGCTAAAGTTTTAAAATTCTAATCTAATCTTTTAGAACTGGAATGGTTACTGATTTAGGATGTTTAGATGAGTTTAAATCACTAATAGTTGTTGTAAAAATTGTTTCTAGTGTTTTAGAAAAAACTAGCAACTAAACAGGATCAAAACTGTGTTTTATGAAACTTTTAGAATGCTAATTTTTCTAATCACTGTTTAAACCTATTCATCACTATTTACTACTTTTTGCTACTGTTTATTGCTGTTCACACACTTGAGGATCACTAATAATTGTCATAAAAATTGTTCTTAGCATTTTAGGAAAATCTAGTAACTAGAAAGGATTAAAATTGTGATTTTATGAAGTCTTAAGGAAACTAATTTTCTAATTCTGTCCAAAGGTTGTTCAATGCTGTTCACATTGTTCACACACTTAGGAATTACTTATATTTGATGTAAAAATTATTTTTGGTATCATAGATGCATAAAAGGGTAATTACAAGTGTTAGTTTGGGCCGTTTTGCAAAATGCGAAAAATTGTGTTTTGAACTATCAACTATGTTATTTCGGCCAAATGATTTTATTTAGAGCTACTAATGATGTTGAATGTGTCCATGAGTCCAAAATACCATTTATGAAGTTTAGATAAAATTTTAGAAATTTCGGTTGTTGTTAAATATTAAAAACAAGCGATTCTGCACTTTTGACCCCTAGAGTATATTAAAATTTGGTTTATAGCCCTAAAAGGTTTTTATGATGAGTTTTAATAGTTATATGTCTCTTGAAAGTATTGGTTAATATCATTGTTAAGAAAACCATATCGGACCGGCCGGTCCGACCAGTTCGACCGAGAACCGATCATCTGGCTGGTCCGGTTAAGTCCAAAAAATCGAGGGGAGTCAAAACTGGGAACCGGTATGACCGGGCTTTTTTTTTTTGCAAAACTTAAATTTCTTTTTGTTCTAAAACTTAAATATTGATATTTTATGGCAGTCATAGAGTAAAAACTAAAAAAAAATGGAACCAAAGAAGGACATTAATAAAAATTATTGAGTTATTGTTCTCCTCTCTCCATTATTCGTGGACTACTCACATAAACCTTACTGGTTACTAACAAGTATTGTTTTCAAATGTTTTGTGATCATATTGTGAGGTTGAGACTAAAGAAATTTTATATAGATTATGCTTATTTTTATAGACCTATGAATATTTTTTTTATTGATTATGTTAATGTTAATGATTTAATATATTTATTTATATTCCAATTAATCATATGTATATATTTATATATATTTTTCTTATATTCCAGTTGAACTAGTTGGACCTCTAAACCTTTGAACCAGTACCTTGACCGGTTTGATGCCTGGTTCGGTTTTCTCTTCCTTGGTTAATATTAAAAATCTCTAGTTTGTGAGAATGTGTTAAAGAGGGGTATTTGTGTTTTGACCCGTAACCTTTGAGAAATTACAATTTGAGCCCTTTGGAACTTAAATGTTTGATGAGATAAATGTGATTGATATCTTGTGATGGCTATGTTCATATATTGAGATTTATATGGCTTATAGATATATGCAATGAAATATGACACATGTTTATGTGATTTGATTTATGGCATGTTACGATTATGTCTAATTCATTGAGATGCATAAGTTCATGAAGTTTATAAGCATGAAATATTGAAATGATGAGTTATTCATGTTTGCCTCTTATATATCATGCCAAGATTAAAGGTGGCATAAGACACATAGAAATGATCCTCTAGACTCCTCGAATTAAAGGTTATGAGAGGTGATCCAAATAGGAAATGATCCTTTAGACTCCCCGAATTAAAGGTTATGAAAGATGATCCTAATGCCCCCTATCTCATACCTTAAGAGTCGGGAATTTAACTTATCAAAAAGGATAAAATTACACTAGTGACGACTAGTGAGATATGAGCTCATAACCTAAAACTCTCGAGAAAAAAGAGAATATAGGGTGGCCCCCAAGGAAAAGAGAATAAAGAAGTTTAAGTTACCTGTAAGAATGATGATCATGATGTTCTTTATATCATATGCATTATTTTATAAATTTTATGATATTATGTATATGATATTGACATGCATTCATGACTAATATGTTGCATTCATGACATTAAGATTCATGGTAGAAGATACGGATCTCGACTAATGGTATTTAGAACTTAATAAATAAACCTTATATATATGTTCACCATTTTCATAATTAAACCCGAGGTTCCTAGGGAGGATGACAATGATACTTGTGTTAGAGTCGAAAAGCCCTCCTGAGATTCTTGTATAAGTTTCTCATCATTTTTTCCATATCGTTTCCAAACATGAATGATGGTGTAGTTCGTGATTTACCTTGAGACTGGACGAGGAGCTATAGAGATAACTTCCCTTTGGACATTTGCCTTTAGAGTGATTGTATCTCATTTATCAGTTTTTATTCTATTGATGGATATATATATATATATATATATATATATATATATATATATATATATTGATGTCCTTATAGGATACCACTATTATGATACAGTTATGGATATGTTATTATTATTTGAGTTATGTTATGCTATGGTTATATTATGTATTTATCTGTTATTGGTTTCTAACATCTCTCTTACATAAGTAAGATAAATGACGTTAGATATTTAGTATGCGCGGCTCACATTTTGGTATTTAAGTTCAAAAAAAAAAATTACCCATATTTTCACTAAAATATTTTCAGAAGTTTGAGTTAAAATTTGAAACAAAAGAGTAATAACTAATAATTAATTTAAATGCGTCCTAGGCGTGTTGAGTTAAATATTAGGGTGTTACACTTCTCAGGCCAAGGTGGAGATTGTTGACTTTTGGCTTGAGAACTCTAACTAACCATTTCAATTAGTTCTGTTATGAGTGAGTGGTTAATTTTTTTTAGTTAGTTGGTTGTTAACAAAATTATAACAACTTATCTCTAAATTTTACCTCACATGCCTAGTTGATATGAAAGGATATCAAGCTATGTACAAGAGAGTTTTTCCTTTTCAATCTGATTCATAAGAGTGAGAGAAAGAGATTCAATCTCAAAAGTTGTAACCATTCAAGATTCATAGCAAGAAAATATATTCTTCTGCCTATGGATATAGCTCACAAAATTTGTGAGTGAACCACGTAATTCTTTGTGTGTGATTTTCTCTCTTCTCTACTATTGGTGTTCTGCAAAAAAAATTTACTTTTCGATAGTATTCTTTCATAACACCCTCTTACTAGTCAATTGTTCTTCAGTGTTTTTCGTTATTTCTATTTCAAAATTAAAAAAAAAAACCAACCTTACCTGTTCGTCTCGTGTTCACGTTAACTCAATCCTTTACTTTTTCATTCATTTAGTAGCGCAAAGAGTCAAGAGCATCAGTGCACAAGAGGAAAAAAACAGAGCAATGCTAACCAAAAAAAAAAAAGAAAAAAATCGGATTCTTTCTTGTTTTGTTTTGGGTGCTTCATTTTTTTATTTTCATCTTTTTTGGGTCATATTTATTTCCCTTTTTTTTGTTTTGTCTCATTCTTCCTTTTTAGTTATTTTGGTTATTCTTTGTGCCTTTTAAATATTATTTGGAACTTTACTTTGTTTGAGTTTGTTTGGTTTCTGAAATGCAAAGTTTATAAGGGGTGCAGAGTGGTAAAAGACAAAAGTGGTGAGTACAAAAGAGGGTAAAAGCCATATTGAGTGCACGAGTGTACACCCTTTGAGTAAAACACATGAGCAAGTGCTTTGTGAGATTATCTCTTTTATTACTTTGAAGATTGTTCAAATGCCTATTAACATATCTGGGAGTGATAACAATGCTGATAGAGTGAATGCCATAAAGCTCCTACATAAGATCCTTAAGCAAATACAAAGTAGATTAGATGATATGGAAGCACGACTACAGGAGGTATCACAATCTAAGTCTAATAGAAGTGTCAAGGTTATTCCATGAAATCGACACCGTCACAATGATTCTTATCATGAGTAATTTAAAGAGGAGCTTGATGCAGCTAATTTTGTTTGGCATAGAAGAATTAGGGATAACATGAAGAAGAAGCATCCGAAATCACACCGTGACAAAGGTACCTCTAATTCATCTTCTCATACTGTCATTTCGAACTGTTTGGGATTTGGCCCTTGTGCATATGATTACCCGATCAAAAGAACCTTGGATGTTAGAAAAGGTGAAATTGTGTCCAATTCTGATGATGGTTTTGAGACTATTGATAGTGATGTTGCACCATCATTGAAGGATTGCTCTGCCAACGATGAACATGTTGACAACGTTGAGCATAGTGAACCTCTTGCTATGAAGCCTGCATTAGGTTTACAAGTTCATGAGGAGGACACCCTAGAACACAATGCATATATTGTTATGCCATTATCTCCCAATACGGTGTATCTTGCTCAAATAAAAAGTCGGCAATCTTCTCTTGGGAATTTAGAGCATGATATACTAAAAAAAGAAGAGCAAATAAAGGCCACAAAAGAACAACATGCAGAAAAGGGTTCATTGGTAAGTGCAGCAAACGTAGAGCATGTAAGAAATGAGCAAGGTGATAGAGTTGAGGGGATAAAATGTTTATATGCAAAGGAGAAGGATTTGCAGGGTGTTTTGTTCGACACTCGAGCTTTTGTTCCAATTTAGTTCAGAAAAGTTTCATTCTCTGCTACTGCAATTCATCCAAATTTGTCATATCATTTTGTCTCTTTGTTGCAAGAATTCGAAGATGCTGTGTTTGATCCTAGACCATGCTCGGTGCTAGCAAGGATGAGTAAAAACGACTATAAGATTCAGGATGAATCTTTTTTGATGAAGGAAGGAATGATGCGAGTTTAGGAGGGCAAAATGGATATTTTAACACCAGAAGAAAAAAATATTATTATTAATGAATTTGCATTGACAATATATTCCGATTATGTTGGACCAAATCTGATTTATTTAGTTTATTAGTTTATATTTTAAAATGTTTCAAGACTTATTTTATTTTTATGTTTGTTAGGTCCAATTGTTAGTATTGTAATTTGGGCCTATTTAGTAAGGTTAAGAAATTGATTTAACCTAAATAAGATGTATAAATACCTTCAAACTTGACAACCACTGTTGCTTAGTTTTTGGTTGAATGAAATTTCCTAGTTTCTTTTCAGTTTCTTTTCAGAAACTTTATGCATACAAATGAGATTGAGTGATTCCTTTACCTTGTTACATCAGGAAGCTGGATAGAATATTACAAGGTAGAGTGATTCCCTTGTGATATTTTATTTGGTTTTCAATCCCATCTTCTATATCAATTATGTATTGGGATTTCTGGATTTTGATATCAACGGGGTTCCATACCAGAGAGTCTCAAATTTTGGGTTGGGAGGCTTAGGGTTTATTCTCCGGTTGCCCTAATTATGAACCTCAAAAAATCACCCCCTAATTTCATTTTGGCAAAGAAATTGAAGAATGTCAAAATGAAACCATTGCGTGATTTTTTTTACTCTCGGTTGTTATGCCTCGAAATCAAAATACTATGTTTTCGTATACTGTTATCATGCATTATTGGCGTATAATGATGGAAAATTTTCCCTGTGACTGGGATTGAATATCATCACCATACGCACGGTTTCACTGCAAAGCTTATCGGAGACCGAAGGCGGGAGCTTGCCAGAAAGGTTGAGTAGAGGTAGAGGAAGCAGAGGTGGTGGCGGTGTTGAAGAGCTGGTGGCAGAGGGTGGCAGTGATGTTTGAGGGATGGTGCACCAAATTTTATTGGATGCCCAGTAAAAAGTACCTAGCATAGCAAACAGCTAGCGTATTTATAACCAAGGTAGCTAGGATCGCGTTTTTACTCGTGGGATCGCACGATCCTACGCTCCTACCCCATGCCAGCGATCCCGATCCCAGCTCCAGCTCGCCATTGACGCTGCGCGGTGAGATCGCCGGGCAAGATCGTGGAATCGCTGAAATCGTGCAATCCTGGCGATCCGGCGATCCCAGGGAAACTGGCCCAAATCCGCGACCCAACGGCCCAAAACGCGGCCCGTTCTCAGCCCCCAATTAGAACCCTAAGATCTGTCCCTTTCTCAATCGGTCCCCTTCACTCTCTTCGAACCACACCACCGCACCGCACTGTGCCTCCGTGTCATGCCACGCCATCGCGCCGCCACACCGCACCGCGCCACCGCCTTCGGTCTCTGCTTCTGCTTCCCCTTCACACCGCGCCCCTGCGCCGCGCCCCTTGCACACCGCGCCCCTGCGCCGCGCCACCGCGCCGTCGCATCGCACCGCGCCACCGCCTTCGGTCTCTGCTTCTGCTTCCCCTTGCACGCCACGCCCCTGCGCCGCGCCACCGCGCCGTCGCATCGCACCGCGCCGCTGCCTTCGGTCTCTGCTTCTGCTTCCCTTGCACACCGCGCCCCTACTTGGCTACTCCCGTTTCTCTCTTCTCTCTGTTTGCTTCTGCTTCCCCTGTTTTGCTTTGAGGCCAGCCGCTCTTCCTTGCTTCTCGGTTTGCTCAGGGCTCACAAGCAAGGTGAGCTCTTCATTTTTCTTGTCCTTGGCTTTTTTTAACCCCCCGAAAGTGTATGCTTTTTTCTCATTTTAATTTTTTGATTAGGAGTATTTTTGTGTTGGATTGTGTATTAGGTATTGTTTGAGTGAGGAAAAATGTCATCAGACAATGTTGGTGTAGGGGGCAATGGATGTTCTGGTGGAGGGGATAATAGAAGTTCTGGTTCTACTCCTCAGTCTGAAAGTGGGAGTATTGCTGGGAATGCTTCAATTAGAGGAAAAAAAACTCCTAAGAATGCACCTGGAAATAGAAGTGATATAGGTTGGCTTCATGGAATTTCTATTGATGGAAATACTAGAAGAATCAAATGTAAACACTGTCATAAGGAGATTACAGGGGGGGTTTATAGATTAAAACATCATTTGGCTGGAACTCAAAAAGATGTGGGAGCATGTACTTCTGTTAGTGATGAGGTAAGAAAACAAATGTGGGATATTGTGGCTGGTTTACAAAAAAATTTGATCATGAAAACAAGGAGTAATGAGGAAGCATTAGCAGAAAATAATGATGAACAAACTGATGATTCTTCAATTGGTGAGAAAAGGAAGGGAAAAGAAATAGAGAATCCTGCAAGCCTATTCAAGAAAAGAGGAATTAGCACTCAAGCCACAATTAACACTATGTTTAAGAAGAACTTAAGGGAGGAAGCATGTGAAGAAATTGCTTCATTTTTTTACAATAATGTCATAGTCTTTAATGTGGCAAGGAGTGAAGAATATGGGAAGATGTTTGAAAAGGTTGCCCGGCATGGAATAGGATTCAAACCACCTTCTTACACTGAACTAAGACTCAAATATTTGAAGAAAAAGGTAGATTCAACCATGGAGATGTTAGAGGAACATAGAGCGCATTGGAAGAAAACAGGTTGCACAATTATGATGAGATGGTTGGACAGATAAGAGGAGGAGAACTATATTAAATTTTCTAGTGAATAGTCCTAAGGGGACTGTTTTCTTAAAGTCTATTGATGCTTCACATATTTGCAAAACAGCTGATAAAATATTTAAGATGATAGATGATGTTGTTGAGGAGGTGGGTGAGGAGAATGTTGTGCATGTTGTGACAGATAATGCAACTAACTACAAAGCTGCAGGACAAATGTTGATGGAAAAGAGGAAGAAGCTTTATTGGACACCTTGTGCAGCTCATTGCATTGATTTGATGTTGGAGGATTTTGAGAAAAAGTTGGAGCTTCATAAAGAGACAATTGCCAAGGGAAGAAAAATTACAACTTACATCTATTCAAGGACTTCTCTCATTTCCCTATTACAATACCATACCAAAGGAAAAGATTTGGTGAGACCAGGCATGACTCGTTTTGCTACATCTTACCTCACTTTGGGTAGCCTTAATGAGAAGAAGAGTGCATTAATAAGAATGTTTACTTCGGATGAATGGAAATCAAGTAAATGTTCCAAGACAAGGGATGGGAAGTTTATTGAAGCTGTTGTTTTAGATAGACTATTTTGGAGGGACATTGTCATTTGCTTGAGGGTGCTTATCCTCTTATTCATGTCTTTGCGCTTAGTGGATTCAGATGAGAAGCCACAATGGGATACATTTACGAGGAAATGGATCGTGCTAAAGAAAAAATACAAAATGCTTTTCAAGGTGTTGAAAAGAGGTAAACTATTTAATTTGTCATTCCTACATAACGTAATTTAGTTTAAATATTTTAGTTAGTTTAGTGGTTAGTTCAATTTTTCTATTCTATAGCTATATGCCTTTATGGGAGATCATTGATGCAAGATGGGATAGCCAACTCCATAGGCCATTGCATGCTGCAGGCTACTACCTTAACCCACAGTTACATTACAGTCCTACATTTAAGAGTGATTATGAAGTTAAGAGAGGACTATATGATTGTTTGGAGAGAATTGTGGGGGATCCAGCTGAAATTACCAAGATTGATGCTCAACTTGAAGATTTCAAGAGTCGAGTTAAGTTTTTTGGTAGGGAAGTAGCCAAAGCTGCCCTGAATACCAAAACCCCAGCACAATGGTGGGATTCTTATGGGGATGAGCATCCTGAGCTTCAAAGGTTTGCTATTCGTATGTTGAGCTTGACATGCAGTTCATCGGGATGTGAGCGGAATTGGAGTGCCTTTGAAATGGTAAATATTTTAAGTTTTAACCCATAACTATAATTTTGTATTATATTTTACTTTTAGAATATTAGAGTTAGTTTCCAATTGCTATGGGTTGATTGCTATTACATTTGTTTAGGTTCACACAAAGAGGAGAAATCGTTTGAAGCAAAAAACTATGAATGATGTTGTTTTTGTGATGACCAATTCAAGATTGTCTAAGAAGAAGCAATCAAGAAATCCTGTTGAGTATAATCTTGATGATTTGGACTCTGATGAAGAATGGATTGTGGAAAATGAGGATGTATTGGAAAGCATAGAGGATTTGGATATCCCAGATGATTTTAACTTGGATGTTGGGGAAGGTGGTGGTAGAGTTGGTGGCCCTTTGGATGATTTGGAGATTCCTCCTCTAGATGATGATGACTTTGATGAGCTTCTTCGAAGAGATGGCAATGAAGATGGTGGGGACCAGATAGCAGATGATGAATATGATGATCATAACCTTGATGATTTGCTTTAGATGAGATTATATTAGTTTAGTTGTTTTCTTTAATGTTTTTAGTCTATATGATATCAAAAACTTGTAGACTTATTGCACTTTATGCTATGATTTATGGATTATGAGTGTATGACTCATGGTTCTTGAACTATTTGCATTTGAAATTGAAGTTAAATATGTTAGTTGTAGCTATTTTTACTTATTTATGTCATGTTATATGAAATATATGTGTGCATATTAGTTCTGGTAGGATCTTACGATCCGTGTTACGATCCCACGTTTTACGATTTTGCATCTCCCGTCCGATCCCAGGTAAGATCTCGATCTTAGCTACCTTAGCTACCTTGTTTATAACGATGATGATGAAGGATCACGGAACACACATGAGATCGTGAGTCTGACTACTACTACCTACTCCCCAAGACTGAATCACAGAGAGTTGCCCAGCAAAGATAGGGAAGCAACGCAATGATCACCCGACTTCTAACTCAGAAAGTCAAGAAACCTTTGCAGCTGCTTCCGGGGATAATAATCACAAGTACTTTCAGCTTCGGAAAAGCACTTTAGTAAAACCGCATCTTTTATTAGAAGCAATAATGAGCGTGATTGAGTACTGTAACCCAAAATAATAATCACACAAAGTTCGAAAGAAAAGCATCTGAAATTTCCATTACCTAATTCGCTGTCTCCAACATGCCACCCACTATCGCTCATACCCTATAATTTCATGTCCTGTGCATCTCAGCACATCCACATCACCTCAAAAGCTGGGTCACCTCAACAATTTGACCCAAATAATTGGTACAGGAGTGAGATAACCACGGAAAAGGGCAAAAAGGAAAAAGCATATTCATATGGCAAATATCTGACAACGTAAAATGATTTACATTGATCAATAAAAATTAAATTTATAGAAAATATATAATAAAAAATGAACAATTACAAGTGGGACTGTGTCAAATTTACTCCAATAATGATTCTCACATGACAAGAGTATGTTTAGCGTGCTGCCTATTCATGATGGGGATGCTGCTGTTGATGGCGTCCCTTGCGTGCATCAACAACCGTCGACTCATGCGAATCACAAACCTGCGTTTTAAACTTGCATCCGAACTTCCGGCCCAGCGCCGCCCTCCAACCGCCGTGTGGGCCCGACTTGTCAACCTTCTCGATCACTCTCTTCATGGAGGAACACTCGCGTTCCAGCTGATGCACCCGCGTCCTCATGCTATCCATGTCTAGCCGCAGCACCTGATTCTCCCTCACCGCTACCCGCCAAGTGCTGCTCTCGTCCAGCACGTGCGCGCCCCCTAACCCTTCCTCGCCCTCTTCCCCTTCCCTTTCCAGCGCCGCCGTCGAGAGCCGCCCTGGCTCCGCTGAGGCTTCCGCCGCCATCAGTGTTCCGGCGATGGCATGCCGCAACTGAAGCTGCTCGAAGAATAGCACCTGAACCACCGCTCGCAGGGGGACCCTCTCGTTCTGCGCCGCGTGCGTGCACGCCTCGAGCGTCAGCTTCTGGCAATCCAACAATCCGCAAATCTTCTCCCTATCCGATTCCGATACCCATGGATGTGCCTGAAAATCAATGGAATCATCAATTCCGTTACCACATTGCCTGAATCTGAACTAGAATAAACAGAGATGTGTAACCGTATGTTCCCCGAAGATATCACTGTCTCAATTTGTTACAGAATCAGCAATTCCAATGTCACAGTTTCTAAATTTGAATATGAAAAAAAAATGAGAAAACTAAAATTTTGTAACAGAATGAATACAGTGTTCAATACCTTGAGGTACACATCTACCGCGCGATAGAGACCGTCGTCGAAGAGCCTGGCCTGGTGGGGGAGTGAGGTGGCGAAGTTGTAGAACTTCTCAGGCTTGAGATTCGCGTCGGAAGCTATCTCGGAGAGATAGCCGTCGATGAGTTTCCCGACTAGCATGAGCGCCGGCGACCTCGCCGCACCGCCGTCACCAGCGTCGATTCTTGCTTCCAAGCCATCCAGAAAATGACTCAATATCCTCTCAACGCAATCAACGTCGTACAACGTTTCGTTGAGGTACGAGTAGCTAGGTATGAGAAGGTCGTCGAGCGTGGCCTCTTCGAGCTGCAGCCCTATTTTCTTCTCCAGCGCGTGCTTGCAAGCTTCTGAAGCGTTCAGTATGTTCGCCGTTCGCAGCAACCCGAATAAAAACCTCGTCGCTGTCGATAGCGACCTTGAACTCTTCTCCAAAGGAAGGTTCGAAACCACCGTCTCCAGAAGCTCCGTCAGGTCCGCCTCCGTGGACGACGACGGCGGCAACGGCTTTCGATTCGATCTCGAAACGCCGGGAATGTACCTCTTCGCATAAAACATAACACAACTCTCAATAATCTCAGGGCTCAGATTCGCGCTTCTCATCGCAGCAATCAATTGCTTGAACAGCGGCAAACGCAGAAGCGCCAGATCCTCAAACCAGGAATCGCCGTCTTTTCTAGTACTGCCAGCGTCGATTCCATTCCATAGGACCTGTTTGGACGCCGATCCGCGGGCGGCTTCAACAGCGTTGTCGCTGACTGGCCATCCAAACAGTGCCGGATCCGAAGAG
Organism: Dalbergia cochinchinensis; assembly: GCA_031216125.1. NCBI lineage: Eukaryota > Viridiplantae > Streptophyta > Magnoliopsida > Fabales > Fabaceae > Dalbergia > Dalbergia cochinchinensis. Next base: position 33,372,561 of record CM062371.1, read on the forward strand.
CAGGCTCTGGAAATCACCGCGTCGATGCACCTTTGAGTGATTCCGAGGGTCTCGGCCATAGGCATGAGCCGCTCGCAGGATTTTAGGGTTTTGATGGAGTCCCTGAGGCTCTTGAGGACGTGCTGTGAGAGGAACCTCTCTGTCTTGGAGACGAGGTTGTCCTCTGAGTACTCCTCCGTCATCTCGAGGAACTCGCCGGCGCACCGCAGAGAAGCCACATTGGAAGCGGACAGGTCCATCTTCACGCCGTAACAGAATTTCGCCGCCGTCTCGAAAGCCTCGGAGCCCCCGGGGAAACCCGTGAACGTCACGTGGCACTGTTCTTCGACTATTTCGTCGTCGTCTTCATCATCCTCTTCTTTTTCCTCTCCTGGGACGGAGGTTGTTTGGTTTTGGGTTCTGGCGGCGGAGGAATGAGACGCTTCTTGCTGGGTTATTAGGTGGTGGAGTTTGCGGCTTTTTGACATCAGAGGGAACTGAAATGGGTATCGGAGACAAAAGTTTAGAGAATAGCGGACGGCAGTGTTGTCGGTACTGGAAGTGGAAATAGACCCAAGTTCGTATCTTTGTGAGGTTTGGGCATGTGTCTGTGTCTGTGTGTGTGCATTAGAAGATTATTATTGGTGTTTGTTCTGTGTCGTGTGGCTTACCTTGTGAAGGTGGAAGGCCATGTCATGCACTTCAACCACAATGTCACTTGGCAATCCGGTTGTGCAGAACCTGCAGAGGGAGACTGTGAGAAAATGAAGTATGATGAACTACGAAATTACAAACATAGGGAGAAAGTAATTATTCTAACCATGCTTGTCCTTTTGAGCTGGGTTTTTCTCCTGATGATGACATTGTTCTGATAAATTATAAAATGTTGTTCTTTCTCCCAGACACTTCGTTCTGGGTTAGTGGAAACTCAGATCCATGAACATCAGAAGAACGCAAATGATTTCGGTTAGACTGAACTCTGAAGACACTGAAAACTTTGCGAGTACGAGAGATTGGGTGAAAACAAATGAGAGAGAGGAAAAAGAGATTTTGAGCGCACCCAGAGATTGTGCTAGTCTAGCAGAGGGAGAAGTAGACTTGACTTTGCGGTGCCAATCGAAAATAATAAAAGACTTGAATGAGAGGAATTGTTTGTTTGTGCTTTCTTATTGAGATTTTCTGAAAACAACATATGAAACTTTAAGAAAAGAGAATGAGAAATAAAAAAGGAGGCGAAACAGAATGGAATCCACAAACTCAAAGCAGACAAATGAGCCCTGTGCAAATTCCTCAAAAGGGGATCATGTATTGGACCGTTTTCCCTCCTTTTACCAAACCTTCCTTTCTTTTTGGTTTTTCTTTTCCTTGAATCAGGTCAGAATCTCATTCCCACCCATTGCAAGGCTAGGAAATAAGTCGAGTTTGGCCAAACTTTAACTTATATGTTCAGGTTTGCATTTTTAAAATGAATCCTGAATTTGGATCTATTATTTGATATAGTTTTTTTTATTGACTTAGTTTTTTCCTAAAAATTTAATATGACTTGAAATTTTATTTAGAAACCTATTTGATCATTAAATATTTTTAAAAAATCAAAATATTTATTCTTAAATAAGTTAAAATACTATTAAATATATCAAAAAGTATATTTTAAAATTGACTAAAAAATTTAATTTAAGTAAAAAAATATTTTCAAATAGATCAAAATATTTCTATTATTATTAAATATTTAAATAATAATAATAATAATAATAATAATAATAATAAAAATATAAGTAGGTCGACATGTTAGGTCCAATAGTCTACTTTTATAGCTTATACCCTGACCTGATTAGTTAAAAAGGCTTTTTGAAAAGCTTTTGCCTAACTTATTTACTAAATAGATCGGGTATAATTAAATCAAATGTAGACTATGCCAAAGACCCCAGATGAGTGGCTTGACCTATTTTCACCCCCCTTTGTTATCCTCAAGCAGAGTTTAAAATGATTAAAACTAGTAGATGAAATAGGAAATTACAAGTTATTTTATTTCTCAATTCTTTTTAATTCTAAACAAATAATTTCCATTTCCATTGCTTGCCAATTCATTTTCAAATATTAAAGGCAGCCTTTAGCCCATAAATTCTTTTGCAAATAATTTTCAAACAAATAAATTCTTTCAATTCATGTTCATTTTTTTGTTCTATTTCCAAACACGCTGTGGAGAAGTTGAGTTTTCTACTTGAAACACTTGAAAAGACAATCACCCATCAGCCCATATCTCACTGCTTGCCAACGAGGTTCTCGCATTTACGCAAGTGATGGCATATTTTATTTATGGAATCCTCATTTGCAAACTTGTTGACTTGGTTCTTATAGCTTAATACGGGCCTCGCTATTGAATAATTCCCATTTTAAAATTTTTTATTTAAAAGTAATTGTTTATTTTTAAAATTTAAATAATATTAATTATATTTTAATAATATTTTTATTAAATATTATTAATGGAGTATAAAGATATAATAAAGAATGTGAGAGAAAATTAGATCACTAAAATAAGAAAAGTAAGTAAGTAAATTAATTTAAAATTTGACAAAACATTCATTGTGGTCCTTTAAAATTTCACATCAACTAAATTGATTCCTATAAAAAAAAACTCTTAAATTGGTCCCGATAAAATTAAATAATCGGATAAATTGGTAACTGAAAAATAAATTTCTCAAATTGATCCTTATAAAAACTACAAATCAGACAAATTAATTCCTAAAAATTGAATAATCGGTCAAATTCGTCCTTCTAATAAGTCAGGTAAAGAGAATTAGTTTGTCGGATAATTCACTTTTGCAGTGACTAATTTGAGAGTTTTTTTTATAATAACCAATTTGGTTGACTATTAAATTTTTTAGAAACTAATTTAAGAATTTTTTTTTTTACAGGAACAAATTTGATTGACATAAAATTTTAGAAGGATAGATTTATTAGTTTTATCTAATTTTTTAACTTTAATATTTTTTAATTTTAGTATCTATTAAAATTGAATGATTATTTAAGAATAAAAAAAGTACTCGATTAGTATTATATTACATTGAACGGGTGAGATAACTGTCTCTGTCTAAGCTAGTTAACCACTGCAGTATTAATGATAATAGGCTTCCCGAGAGCGCGAAAGTGATGAAGTCTTTTTCGTACATTTAAACTACGAGAAACGCATATTAATTAATCACTGTAATCACTGATGATTAGAGCACATTTGTTTCCAACGGCATTGACGAAGAATAAATAACAGTGACATTGTTGGGAAACCATCTATTGGGGAAGAGTACAGAGCAAGGAGCGCAAATCTACTCTATTTTAGTGGTTAAGAAAAGCTAAGCTACTCTCACAATTATAAATATTTTTGAGTAAATATTTAAATTGGTCCATGATAATTTTTTTGATGAATAAATTGATCCCTAACAATTGTAAATACTCAAATTAATCTCTCACAATTGTTAAAATAGGATATTATAGGTCCTTAACCGGCCTGTCAAAGCCCGACTAGGAGGTAGAGATGAAAAAAAAAAAAGCTTAGCTGAGAGAAGGTAGAGTTCGTCAGAGGAAATAGAGCTCGGACAGAACTAGGCATATCACAGCTAGGGCTAGGCCGACTCGGCTGACAGGTGGCCGAGACTGATAAGCATGTGATGGAGCTCAGTCACTTGTCATCCGAGCTCCTCTTCCTCAGCCGAGCTCCTCTTCCTCAGCCAAGCTCCACCTCCTCTTGGCCGACTTCTATTTCATCTCTAACAAGCTTCACCTTCTTCCAATCGAGATTTTTTTTTTCGTCACTGCCTGCCTCCTGATTGAGCATTGACAGGATGGTTAGGGATCTATAGTGTCCTATTTTAACAATTGTGAGAGACCAATTTTGGTGTTTACAATTGTTAGGGATCAATTTATCCATAAACGAAATTGTCAGGGATCAATTTGAGTGTTTACTCAATATTTTTTGAAAGTAAGAAAATAATTAATGAAATATTAATATTATTAAAAATTATGAATAATTCATTAAATTATCTTTATTTCCTTTCAATACTCTAATTTTTCTCTTATTTTTTACTAATTAGTCAATAATATTTAATAAAAATAATATTAATTAAAAAATAATTAATAATACCTAAATTTTTAAAATGGATAATTATATCTAGACAAAGTAAATTCTTAAAATTGATAATTATTCAAGAATGGAGTAACTATAACTCATTGGATAGGACATTTTGGTGACCACCAGACACCAGCTCATAAATCTCTCATATAGCCATTGTTGGTTCAGAATTTTACCCCTCTATTAAAAGTAATATATTTGTATTGATATTTTATAGAATACCATACTAACACACTCATATTTATTATTGAATGAAATATGAATCCCAAATTAAATTAGATCTATAATTCATTAAATAATAAATAAAAATATATTAAAATAATATCCTATAAATAACAATTGCTAATAACATTTCTCTTTGTCAAATGGGTAATGTACATATATATGCGCGTAGCAAGCACTATTTAATGCAAGTTGCTTGATATGAACGTTGAAATCATAATTTGTTTGAAATTTTTTGGTTTACAAACTATTGAAGTTTCGAAGCGCTGGTCCTTGATTGGTACGTGTCTTCTTCACACCCCTCCTCATCCTTCTCTTCGGACAAAAGGGAAATTTGAAAAAGGAGTAGTGGTCATCCCTTCATCTTCATTTATGTTGGCATATCTACCCTCTCATCCATCCTTCCTTAGAATTTATGACTGCCTTTAATGAGTAGACATTCATCGGAAGGTTTATTATTCCAATCACAAATTCAGAGCGAATGGACGGTATTTTCAAGTTTTCAAATTGAGGAAGTTGAAAATTAGGACAAAATATCAAGCTGTTAGGAAGACAATCCAAGGATAGCGACGATATGAACTCAACGCCCTAACAAGGGTGAGGAAAAAAACATATAGGCGGGTCAAATAAACCCCACTTTCCACTGTCTTTGACATAAAAAAAAAAAAAAAAACCTACTTAACCCATATTGGTTTCAAATGCCTTTGGATGAACTAAATTATTGAAAGATAGACCAATTATTTGGGAATATGGACTAATAGTCATAGGTATGTCTATATTACTTCTTTCCTAGAGGCGAGGGCTACAATATACCTACTCAAGTCAGGTGTACCACACTCTAGGATGATTAATGGTTTAGATTAGAGGATATATCTGTGCACTAATTAAGTGCGATACATAATAATAAGATTTCTTTTTTCTTTCTCCTTCCCTATAACCATCCTCCTCTTAATGTCAAAAACACCTCCACACAATTAAATGCACGAGTTCACATAGTTTGTAGGAGATAGAAACCACTCCATTTCTCTTCACCATTTGCTTTTCCTTTCTTTAGGTAGTCGCTTCAATTTCCAACACTCACCAAAAACAAAGAAGACTAGGGCTTGGGGTTCTAGGTTCAATGAGAGTGAAGGGTTCATCAATAGAGGAGGTGACCCATGCAATGCGACAAATGAGAGGTCGGGAAGGTTTGGAGTGAGGCTGATGTGGTATGGCGAAGGGGGAAGATGCGACGATCATTTTATGGCCGTAGTGGTTCACGATTGTTGCCAATAGTGGTGCGACGAATGGGGAGGAGCATGACAAAGCTGCGAGCTCGTTTTGAAAGAGTGGCATAGTGGTATGAATGAGCGCTCAGACAAGGTGGTTCATAACAATGGCCTAGCAGTTCGTGCGAGTTCGCGGTGGTGTTGGTCGCGGTGACTCGTGACAATTCTCAAACTGAGGTGCAGCGGTAGTAAATGAATCATGGTAGACTAGAGATGGAGGGTGTGGCAAACAATGTGATGAAGGGTGGCTTGGCGGTACGGCGGAGTGGGGGAAAGCAAGAGTGAGAATGATGATGATAAGGTTTTATGATGTATTACATATAATTGTTGTTGATACTCCATCTAATCTAAACCATTAGATTATATTAGAGTATGGTACTACATACTTTGTAGGAAGTATTGTATAATTTTCCCTTTTCTAGTATTTGTGTCTCACAATGAGACCAGTTGCACAAGGGAGACGTGTACATTGTGCTCCCCAAATCATTTGAGCCTCCATACTCATGAAAAGTTATGTCAATATGCTAATTCTAGGAATGATTTTTTTCTTTTCTTTCACTAATTAGCAATCTCCCAAGTAATTGCACTATAGATGTTATAAACTTAGTATTAAATGGGTTAGACACAAGCTTTTAAAGTCCCAACTCGGATCTCATGTGTCACATATACACCCTAGTTGAATATTCTAACAACTCATATCTTATTATCTTAGCTTATCTTATTATTAAATATCTTCAAGCATTTAAGGGAATCCCAAATAAGGGTGTATCCCATAAATAATTTATTATTTCAATAAATTATATGAATATAAAATATACTCGTTGATATATTTAAACATTTTCTATTTTTAATCATAATGATTTAAATTTTTATTTAAAAATAGATATTAAACAAATTTTTTTATTTAATCCTTACTTTTATATATTACATATTATTTATTTAAAGTATTTGTTTCTATTAAATATATATTATTTTATATTATATATTATTTATCAATTATAATTATTTTAACTTTTATTATATATAACTAAATTGATATCACATATTATTTTTTATCATTATTTAATTATCATGAAATAGTTTTGTTAAGAATTATTTATTTTTAGGTTTAATTAATCCATCTGTCCCTATAGTTTCACCTAATTTTTAATTGGGTTCCTACATTTTAAAAGTTTTCAATTGAGTCCTTATATTGTATAAAAGTTTTTAATTAGGTCCTTAACTCTATGAGACATTACAAAAAAGTTAAATTAAATAGAATATTCTCAGAATATCCATTAGCTATAGTTTTAAATTTGAGAAAAATAAATCCAAGCCACTCATTGCAATTGGAGCACTTATACAATTAATGATAGATGCTACCCTACAAACACCACCATATCATATTTTGAAAAAAAAAAGCAAATAAAATAAAAAAAAAGAACAAAAAGGGGGTCAAGTGTTTGGCAATGTTAAGGAAGTTTCTGGGAATTGGAAACAGGGGTGACAGAGATGAAGGTGGAGATGGAGTGGTTGAGGAGGTGGAAGAAAAAGAGCTTGCGGCGTCGTAGGATCACGAAGAAGGTTCTCAACATGTGGAGAAAGCATGAGAGGTAGAACGCGTAGGACCAGAAGAAGATGTGCCCTGAGGGGTGCTGCCTACTGGGAAGCAGAAGAGCCACTGGAATGGGGTGGTCTTGGAATGGTGCCAGAGCCAACTGGGGCACGGATCTCAGCAGCGAAGGAGAGACTGTGGAGGCTTTGGTGAAGATGGTGACTCTGACGGGAGTGGGTGCGCAACACAGTGGCAAAGGCAAGATATGATGGCGGTGTTGTCCAAGCAAAGTTTTAGCTCGCGATGCGGAGGTTCGCAGTCAAAGGTGGATATGCTGGTTTCAAGCCGCGACGGTGGTTCTAGTTGGAACTTCGGTGAGGACAGTGGCATCAGGTAAGGGTGGCGACGACAGCGACATCAACTAGCACGGAGGTTACAACCCTGGGTGCTCTGCGGTGGCGAGTGAAAGGGAGGTAGCTGCCGTGGTGGTTTAGGTGTTGGTGATGGATGATGCAAAGTGGATGGGCTGTTGCAATGTTGTTGCTGTCTCTTTTTTTTTTCCTTCTTTTTGTTTTTACTGAGGGATGTTGGAGATGGCTGATGAGGAAAATGTCAGGAATATTTTGGAATATTCGATTTAATTTAACCTTTTTGTAACGTCTTATAGAGTTTGGGACTTAATTAAATTTTTTTATGCAATATAAGGATCCAATTGAGAACTTTTAAAATGTAGGGACCCAACTGAAAATTGGGTGAAACTCTGGGGACCAGTAGATTAATTAAACATTATTTTTATTTATATAATTTTTACTTATTATTATTCATTAAAGAAATATTTTATTTTTATAAAATACAAAAAAATAAAAGTGACTTTTGTAACACCCTAAAAATTATTTAAAAATTAATTTGAATTTTATTAGTCATAATTTCAAAAATCTGATAGTTTTAGCAATGATAAGAACGGTACAAGGGATTTGTTAAAAGAAAAAGTGAATAGTAACCTAGTGGATCCCACGGGTTCGCCAGGACTGCCAAAACCCTAAATTTGGGATCTAAAGATACTCGAAACTGAGAAAATATGGGCTTAAGGTTGGAAATGAATATTTTGTACCTGGAATTAATTTTTGAGCTCTCATTACCTGGATATGGTGTTTTACCTATTCGGTAAAATTTCGGTGTGTGATTTTTAACACCGAAAAATAATTTAATCTTTACAATAAGATAAAGATATCCTTATTAGCCAAGCGTAAGGCTAAGATTTAATCTTGATTTATAAGATTAAATCCTATCCATCCATTTTACTTTTTTTCTTTAAGAATTATCCATTTATATTTTATTATATTCCAACTTATTTATAAGATAAACGTCACACAAATCTTCTCGAAGAAGCATGTAATTCTTGGCCATGATCAAGAACCAAACAACCACCATTTTTATTTCACAAAGAACCTTAAGAAACTTGATTCAAGCCTCAAAATCTTTGCCTAGACTTACTAAAATCACAAACTCCCTTCACTAAAGTTCTTCCTCTCATCAATACCTACAATTCTAACCTATTAGAATTTGAATCCATAACATTTTTCCACCTCGAGAATCATTCTTCATTGCCTAGGGAAGGATTTGATATTGATTTGGTGGCCTTGAAGTGAGCAAGATCACTCTTGGAACATCCTTGAAGCCAACATTCTTAAAGCCACCAAAGTAGGGCATTTTAAACCTCTTTTACATTCAACTCAGCTTTTATGATTTGCCTACTGATTTGGCTGAATATTTTTAGTTGAATTCGTTGACTATATATTGATATTAATGTGTTAATTTTGGTGGAGTAGTTTGATGTTGTGAAAAATGATTTTTTTCAAAAGAGAATTTGACACATGCTGCTAGATTTTTAGATTTCAACAGGATAGGGTTTGTTTATGAATTTTATAGTTCAATTGTAGTCATTTTTATGAGCTATAAAAATTATCTGTTGAAGCTAATATATTAAGGAAACTTTGAGAATTTTCATGGTTCATGATAAGGACTTTTACTGCTTGAGAAAAATCATAAACCGAAGTTATAACTGTGCTGCCTGAGATGTTGATTCTAAAATTGTGAATTTTCCTAATGTTGTTACCATAGCAAATAATTGATTATTCCTTTGAAAATTTTACCGGGAGTTGATAACATATTGAAGTGTAACCATGATTTTTATTATGTGTTGATTCAATCATTTTCTAGGGTTGAAAATTATGAGATTCTAGTTCTGAGCTAAGATTAGGTGGTCTCTGACCACCAAATTTGTTGAATTTTGTTATCATAAGTAGAGACCTCTATTTGCTCTGAAAGTTTTAGACTACCTTGGGGACATATTGAGGTGTCTTGGGGAATTTTTATAATCCTTACAATAGATTTTTGATATGCAGAATAAATTGTACTCCTTACGTATGAATTCTGCCAACATGCTATATTTGTGCTGAAAATGAATTGATACTTTGAATTGATAAAATAATGACCTTTGGTTCAAGTATGATACATATATTTATATATATATATATATATATATATATATATATATATATATAAATGCATGCTAGTGACTTTAAGGAATGGTTTGAGGCATGATTGGAATCATATTGTGAATGAATGTGTATATATGCCCTATGTATGCATTTAGAAAAGAAAAGTGAATGATATACACATGTGGCAAAAGAGAATATATGAACTTTAATTATGCATATTCTAACATATGGAGAAAATAAAAACAAGACTTAGATTGAATGAGGGGAAAGCAAAAATAGGAACTTCCCCAAGATACTATGAGTGTGCATATTCTGACATATGGAGAAAATAGAACCAAGAATTAGATTGAATTGAGGGGAAGGCAAAAATAGGAACTTTCCCCGAGATATTATGAGTCAGTAGACATACCGACTAGGAATAGAACTGTGGGTGATTCAGAAATGGAAAAAAATGAAGTTCGATGATCACGTATAGGATTGAGCTCATGCTGATAAGCAGTTTATTTCCTTTTTTGGTGTTATCCACTATAAATACCATTTGGTATAAATTGTATACACTAAGACTTTTCTATGTTAATGAAGAGAAAAAGTTGCATTAAATTGAGTTTTGCAGCATGATATGAGCTAAGTATTTCCTATCTCAATGAAAAGAGAAAAATGCACTAAGTTAAGTTCCTCGGCCACGAAAAGAATGCATAATTTATTATTATTTCTGCATTTACTTGATAAAGCTTGTAAGAATGGAATTTCTACTTGGATTTTGGTTGTTACTTTTGAATTGTCTGCTTAGGATGATTTACTAGATGTTTGAACATTACAATATATATGCATTAACTGATTGATCATTAAAAACTACCCACTCCGGAAGTACGATTTGGAACTCTAAAAATGAATCATTATTATAAGGTGCATGATCACTCTTTTTCTAATAAACCGATGTGGCTAGGATGATGACGATGACATTATGATTATATATTTTTGTAGAATTGCCCTACTGAGAATTGTATAATTCTCACTCCTATGTGTTTTGTGTTCTCGTGTCGTCTTCAAGTTGATCTAGAGAACTATGGGGCTGCTACACAAAGAAACTCGAGATTGCAGTAGTTTAGTAGTTGATGCTTTTCTTATGTGGCATATAGTCGTAGGTATATGTGTAGGCAAATGTAATAGAGATTGTATATATATTAAAGCTCATAGTAGAGCTTCCTTATGTAATTGAATTTATAGTAAATAAATGTTTTGTATCTTTGTTGTATATTTTAATCAAATTACGCTAGTTATTACACAAACCCATCGAATTTGCTATAGTTATTTAAGAAAAGTCTGCTAATTTATAAGTAACAACTCTCGAGTCTGATGTCATGACTTAAGGATGATGTTGTACTTGGGAGGATGTTACAACTTTATACATTAAGAGCTAATAAAGCTTAATCTAGACACCTTATGATGAATAAGCTTATACGATGCTTGTCTATACCAAATAACGAATAAGGGCATAATGTGTAGGATTAACTTATTCTATTGTACCTAATACAATATTCCAAACACACCCTGATATGTATATTAGATATGTAGAACTTGTATTGAGAATAAACATTTTAAGTCGGCCCCTTATTTTATATATTGTATACTTTTATATGGTAATTATCATTTTAATCATATATTATACATATTTAATTCGACCCCCTTATTACTAAATTTGTGGCTTTGCTTCTATCCTTAAGTTTTATTCTGGGATACAACTCAAAGCTCAAAATCTTGTCGAGAGCAATGGCCATGTTCTTACATAAAAGTGGAGGTAAGGTTGCAGTGTCTCTAGTGTTTGTGCGAATGGGGTTGGGTATCTGCAAATACACTCTGACACTCAAGTCAGCGAATGAATGAAGCATAGAGTAGTAAAATCATAGTCTATTATACCTAGGGGCAGTAAGGCCCTTATATAATAAGAGCTGAGCTCGTGATAAGTTAGGAGATACTCTTCCCTACATAGAGGAGATATTACTAGGATTTAATAGGTATTAGATATATTCCATATTTAGTGGGATATATAATCTAATATAGAAGATATGATACGTTAATAAGAGACTTCATAAAATAATAGGGGATCTCGCACTATCTAGTAGGTAATCTAGGAGATATCTGATAAGGGGCATTTGTGCCACTTATCTTACTTCTAAACATTAGCTTTTTACATGAGTTTTAATGTGTTGTTAACACAATTAATAAGGATTTTGATTTCTTCCTCATTGTGTGATTTTGATAGAATTGATGACTTTTGCATTGATTATGGAACAATTTGTAATTACATCCTGTTGCGTTTGACTTATCTCTTTGAGTATAGTCCTGAGTACAGGAGCTTTGGATCAAATGCAATTGTCCAGAACAAGGGATTAGATTAAGATAAACAAAGATATTTTGGAAAGCTTAAGAAGTCCTCTACAGCTTTCATGTTAAGCTCAAAACCCAGTTCTAAGAGTATTTTGGTGAAAATCAAGTTGCAAGATTAAAGGTTGCTGATGTTCTGATACTGTCCAACTTGACCTCCAATTAGTATTTTCATAATATTTAGAGCTATAGATATCCGATTGACGTGATTTTGGCGGAGTTGGCAAAGGGTTACAATTGCTATTTCTAGTGCCGAGGCTAGATTCAATTCTGTCCACCGCTGTAGTGCTCATGAGCGGTGTAGCACTCAATAGCAACCTGCACAATGGTGTTCATCAACAAAGCTCACTGTTGAGCGCGGCACTACAGTGCTCGTGCGATGACGCAGAAAAGCTCGTTTAACCTATTTTTGGGCTCAGTTTGGACTATTTTAAAGAGTAGTATTTAAAGGATTATTATAGACTTTTACCCTAGCTTTTTACTCAGTTTTAAACCGCCACTTTCAATTGCTATTATTCTCTCTCTACATCTCTCTTCTCTCATTCTCTATTCTTCTTTCTCTAACGGTTCCATTGGTGAAGGTGATTTGTCTTGGAGATTGTGGCAAGGATCATTGCTATTATTTTCAGGTTCTTTTATCTTCATTGTTGTAATCCTTTAGAGATGGAGGAGTAGATTTCTTTACTAGTGTAGGGATTTCCAGATGGATTGGGATGACATTTGTGACCCTTTGTTTATATTGAATGCATTGGTTTTCTTAATGTTCTGCAGTTTCTATTCCTTTAATTATTGTAGTGATTGCTATGATCTTTATTGAAATAACTAAATTGGAGATCATCGTTAAGGGAAACCTTTTGGGCATAAACTGATAGATCTATTGGTTTATGTTTGAGAAAGAACATTATAATTAACTTTTCGATTGGCGGTTAGGCTATAGCAATTGGTTCATTAAATCAATATGATTTCTAAATAAATTGGCGATCATCATTTATTAGTTATTTGTATTGGTCAAATTCTAGAGGTTGATTGATCACTAGTAGAATTGTCAGTAATTTATTACTAATAGTTACCAATGTGTTTAATATTTGGTCAATGATAATTGATTTCCAATCTGAGGAATACCTTACACTAGTGCTTTCTTCACTGTTGTTATTATCTCATTGTTATTAACTTTTAATTTTAATTGTTTTAATTTTCATTCTTCCAAATCCCTAATTTTCCAACTAAGTATTGAAGCCTCCTTGAAAGACGACTTAGGTTGTGCCCCTTGCTACATTTTTTGTGCAACTTAGCATTAAAATAAATTTCTAATTTGAGGAGGTAGGTGACAACCTTTTTCAATATCCCAGGCTAAATTGGGAAAGAATTTTTAGGGGATCATCATACCACGTAGGTGATCTGTCGAGCCCCTTCTCTAAGTTCTATGTGGTTAGGCTGAGGGCTTAGGGCCCATATTTCTAGCTTAGTACATAACCCCCGAGCTTGGATATAGGTTGAGTAGCTGGTGTCGAGGTGTAATGATCGCAGTGTGTATGCCAAGGACCGCGTGCCAAGTTTAAATGAGTCGACCTATTGTGTACAACTTGGTGCTACTTTTCAGTTATGGCAGTGACAGTTATGAGGGAGCGTGTAGAAACACATGTCATGTAACATCCTCCCAAGTACGACATGATTTTTAAGTCATAATATCATACTCGAGAAGTTGTTACTTATAAATTAATGGACCTTTTTTAAATATCTATAGCAAGTCCGCTTGAATCGTGAAGTAACGAAATCGTAGTTCTATTAACATATATGACTAAGAAACAAAAATTTATTGATTATAAGGTTGAGTACAAAAGGAAGCTCTTCTATGAGCTTTAATGCACATTCGGTCTCTATTATGAATACAGACATAAACATATGACTAAGTATAGTCTGTACAAACTTTAGTTGTAAACTACTGCAAATCTGATTCCCTTTCATAAAGTAGCCTCCTTATTCTCGGGATCAACCTGGAGACGACACGGGAACACAAACACATTGGGGTGAGAATTCTAAAATTCTCAGTAGGGTAACTCCCTAATTACACAATCATAATGTCATCGTCATCGCCCCAGCCACTTCAGTTTATTAAGAAAGTGTGAGCATGCAATATATATATATATATATATATATCAAATGTTCGTTTTAAAGTTCTAAAATCACCTTTCTGAAGTGGGTTTCTTTTATTATTCAATCATTTAAAACATGCATTTCATGACATTCAGGATCGTAGAAATTCCTTCAAGACCAATAATTTAACAAAACATACGTGTACAAATGGCAATTTTGATGATCTTTTTGTGCCCTTGACATAATAAAGGGGACTTTTCTATGCCCTAATAGGGAATTTTCCGTGCCCTAATGGGGACCTTTTCATGCCCTATTGGGGACCTCTTTGTGTCCTATTGGGGACCTCTTCATGCCCTTTTTATACTAAAGGGGACTTCATTTTTCACTTAGCACATACATCATCCTTAAGCTCACATATACATGCATAACATTTCTATATGTATGAACATAATTCTCGGATCTCATAATACTTTAAACCTATATATATCATTCATTCATTCTTCATAAAATAATCTTGGACGTCCCTAGCAAAAGGAGATGATATAAGCCCCCTAACCCGCACTCTGGGAGTCGGGATTTAACTTATCAAAAGGGATAAGATTACGCTAGTGACGACTAGTGAGGTATGAGCTCATAACCTAGAAACTCTCAAAAGAGAAGAGTTATTAGGGTGGCCCCATGAGGAATAGAATCATGAACTTTAAACCTATATATGCATGAACATCTTTTCGTGCCCTTGACATAATAAAGGGGACTTTTCTATGCCCTAATAGGGACTTTTCCGTGCCCTAATGGGGACCTTTTCATGCCGTATTGGGGACCTCTTTGTGCCCTTTTCATACTAAAGGGGACTTCATTTTTCACTTAGCACATACATCATCCTCAAGCTCACATATACATGCATAACATTTCTATATGCATGAACATAATTCTCGGATCTCATAATACTTTAAACCTATATATATCATTCATTCATTCTTCATAAAATAATCTTGGACGTCCCTAGCAAAAGGAGATGATATAAGCCTCCTAACCCGCACTCTGGGAGTCGGGATTTAACTTATCAAAAGGGATAAGATTACGCTAGTGACGACTAGTGAGGTATGAGCTTATAACCTAGAAACTCTCAAAAAAGAAGAGTTATTAAGGTGGCCTCATGAGGAAGAGAATGATGAACTTAATGTCATTTAAAAGGAAAAATAAAAAGAATTTATTTGGAAATACCATGTTTTCCTTATGCCATTTACGCAATCATGTTTCTTTATGTTATGCTAAAGTAATGTTTTGCATCTGACATTGCCATGCATCCATGATATGATATGTTGCATCAATAACATCAAGATTCATATTAAAAGACACGGACCTTGGATAACTATATTTACAAACCTAATAATGAACACTATGCATGTTCACCTTTTTTCTAATAAACCCAAGGTTCCTAAGGACGTAGATGATGACACTAGGATAGGAGGATTTCCTTACTGAGATTCTTTAGAAAGTTTCTCACTCCCTCTATCTTTTCTTTCCATCATGTCTTCAGAGGATGATGGCATCCTTTGTGATATACGTTGAGGCACCGACATGGGAGCTGCATTTTGACGCCACGCACTAGTCCTATCATTTTGTTGGCCATTGTTCAGTCCGCATGTTCGTATTTTTGGACCACCCTTTTGCTCAGCCAATCATAAGTTTTCAGTTCACATCGACTTTGCCCTTCACCAATGACCTACTTTTCGAGCGTACGTGCCCTTGAGGAGAGTGCGTCCGTCGCACCCCCGATGCTATTTCCACCATCCATGCCTATCCGGAGTACGTTCCTCATTCACCCCCGGCCTTCTCCAAGACTGACCCATCCGAGATGAACATCCCGTCCATGGGTTCCTTCCCCACCATATCCATGGAGCTGGGTAGTAAGGATACAGTGATGCAGCCACTCCGAGGAGGTAGAGTGAGGATGCTACCTCGTTGCAGAGCACACGCTTGACCCTTTTATCACTTGGCCACCCCGGCTGAGTTGGCCCAGTGGGTTGGATATGTAACTCTCATCGATGAGCAGGAGTAGGAGCTGGTAGTTGGCTCTAGTGCACACACCTTCACGACTAAGGTAGCCTTCTTTTGTTTTAGAGGTTATCTATTTTTAGATACACTGTTGTAGATGGGAGTTCCAGATGTACTTTCTTTATGTTTTCCTTATGATGCACGGATGACTGTATTAACTCTACTACTACTATTTTGGTGTATGGTATGACTATTTACATATGTAAATCATGATATAGTTTCTTTTATGGTATTATGTTCCTTTTGATATGACATGTTTCCCTCTTGATTTCTTGTAAGACGATGACGTAGTTTACTTTACACATATGTGTGGCTCACGTTTTGTCTTCCCTTTCAAAAAGAAAAATTTTACCTATATTTTCCTAAGTACTTTCTAAACTCAAAACAAAGGATTGAAACAAAAGAGTAAGTAACTAATAGTTAACTTGAATACATCCTAGGTGTATTGGGTTAAATATTAGGATGTTACATACTGGGCTAGTTCGGCCAGAGTGGCCAAACGATGAGAAGGTCAGGCATGAGCTCCATGACGGGGTATCATCTTCACTCTATCTCTTCAAATTGGCTGAGTCACCGTAGCCTCACTGCCTCCACCGATCTCCATAGGCACGGTGGGGGAAGAACCAATGGATGGGATCTCTGTGGTTGAGTCCTTGGATGGGTCAGTCTTCGAATAAGCAAGGGGAGAACAGGGAACGTACCCCAGATAGTCTCCGATGGCTGAGGTAGCGGTAGGGGTATGATGAGTCTGTTCTCCGTGGGGGTGCATGAGCTCGAAGAGAAGCTCATTAGCAAAAGGCGAAGTAGCAAAGAAACGAAAACTGGTTACTGGATAAGCAAACAGGCAGTCCAAGAATACAAACAAATGGACGGAACAACGGCCTACAAAATGGTATGAATGGTGTGTGGCATCAAAATGGAGCTCCCAGGTTGGCGCATTAATGAATATCACGAATGACGACATCGTCCTCTGAAGACGAGATGGGAAGAAAAGATAGAGGGAGTGAGAAATTTGACAAAGAATCTCAGTAGGGCATCTTCCTATCCTAATGTCATCATCTACATCCTCAGGAACCTCGGGTTTCATTATGAAATAGTGAGCATGCATAAGGTTCAATTATTAAGTTCTAAAATGCCAATTACCGAGACTCATTCATTTTCATATGAGTCTTGGATGTTATGAATGTATCATACCTTATCATGGAATACATGTCAATACAAGGTGCAACATACTATATAGAAACATTAGTGATGCATAAAGAATATGGTAAACATAGTGTGAATTACTTCCTTTTATTCTTTAGGTGACTTAATATATTCTTTCTCTCAATAGGGGCCACCCTATTACTCTCTCCTCTTAAGAGTTCTAGGTTATGAGTTCATACCTTACTAGTCGTCACTAGCATACTCTTATCCTCATGATAAGTTAACACCCAACTCTTAAGTATGGGATAGGGGGCTAGGGTCACTTTTCATAACCTTTTAATTCGGGGAGTCCAAAGGATCACTTCTTTATTGGATCACCTCTCATAACCTTTAATTCGGGGAGTCTAGAGGATCATTTCCATATGTTTTATATCACCTTATCATTAGCATGTTATATTAAGATGCAAGAACACAAATATATCATATAATATCACATGCTTTCATATTACTTCAACATATGCATCTTAAACATTCCAAGTATAATCATAACATGCCACAAAAAATCTTGTAACTAGTAACCAAGTATGCAAACATAATCATCACACAAATTCTCAAGTATATTAAATTGTAACATCTTGTAAAGTTTCATTATCTCTTAATCGATTAAACCTCTAAATCGGGTAAACCCAACTTTTGTATTTATTCTTTTATGCATCTAAGGGATTAATTCCAATGACTTCCACTAATTAATGACCTTAAGAACATCATTACACAATGCTGGACAGATTTGGGCAGAATCGAAAATGAGTAATTTCAGTGTTCTACAATTTATGTTTTTGACCCTTTCTCATTATTGACTTTTCCTATAATGTCAGAATAAATTCCTAAACTATTTATGAGTGATTTCTACACATTTACTAAGTGTTAAACATCCTTTTTTTCCCAATTAAAATATGCTGGATAGGAACCAAGTTTTTCACCTTTAAGAGTTCTAGAAATCACATTTTTTATTCTTTCTAGTTACTAGTCTTTCCTTAAGTGTTAAAAATAACTATCTGTCACAACCGGGATCGCGATGGGGATGGCAAAAAAAGATTTTATTTTGAAAATTATGGAGTTGACACCAAGTTTATTTAAATTGGGAAAAACATGGAAAAACCCATTATTTTTAAAACATAGTCGTTGAAACCATATTTGAGTTCGGGAGTCGATTATGCATAGGGAAGGGTAGGAATTTAATCCTACGCACCCTTGATACACCCGTCCTTAGACAGTACCTTAGTAAATTGTGCAAATTAATTAATAACCTTAGAAAAAAAATAAAAAAAGAAAAGAGACAAAACATATTTACAATTTAAACAATATAATTTGAAAAAAAAAATTGGCTTGACAGGGATCGTCTGCTCCTAAGTATCCCCTGGTGCAATGGGGAACTCAAAGTCACGTAGTTTTGTAGAAAATATTTGTGAGTTAATAGATTTCAATTAAAAAGGTGAATCAAAATAAAAAAAAAACTTGAAAGAAAGAAATTTTAAGTATTAAATCAATGAAAATCCATTTATGCATAGAATTCAAGTTGGCACTAGGCCACTCAATGAATCCTTATGATTCAACAATAGTGAAGATAACATTTGCTATTCAATCACTATTATTAAACATCGCACAAATGTAAGAGATTTTTTAAAAAAGACTATTACAAAAAATTTCATTTTTTAGACAAAACCCAAATTTTATTAGGAATTGACAAATTTAATTCATAAATATAAATATACAAAACATGTAAAATAATTAAGCTAGAAATGCAAAATTATTACAATTACGCGATTAATTTAATCAAAACATATAAACACAAAATATTAAAAAAATAAAAAAAAGGTAAAATAAATACAATTAAGCAATTAATTTAGTCAAAATATATGAACACAAAAAAAAAAGTAAAGTAAACACAAGTAGGTAATTAATTTAATCAAAACATATAAACACAATGTAATTAAACTAAATAAAAACAAAAATAATTCATAAATATAAACATAAACATACAATTAAACAAAACATATAAAATAATTAAACTAGAAAAAGTCCTAATTACTATTTTTTTGGTCTTTTTTATTAAAAAAAATACAAACACTAAATTCACTCAAAAATCAAAGAAATAACACTTTTTTTTGTTTTGTTTTTGCAATTAATTTACTTAATTCTACTCAAACAATAATAAATGAAAGAAAACATATTACAAATCCATTTTTATTAAATCAAGATGATCAAGAATTTACTTTTGAATCAAATAAACTCCTTAGTTTGTTTTAGATTAAAATAATCCTAAACCCAACAAGTAAACCTAAGAACTAAAATTAAAATAAGTATTAACCATTCAAAAATAACTCCAAATTTAAATCTAAAATCTAATCCAACAAAATAGAAATAACACCAACAAAATAATAATAATAATAATTTAAGAAGTGAGGTTCATCTTTACACCCACTCCTTACTCTAACACGCACACACACACGCGTAACCACGCACCCACAAATTAACACATACACACATGAAAGTATCTCTCGCATACACTAACAGTTCTCTTTCAATCTCACTTTCACACAAACATACAACTCTCTCTCTCTCTCTCTTTTTCACATACACACACCCGACACACACTCACAATCACTCACATACACAAATTCAAAGAAGGGAAAGTGAACAGAGAGAAATGGAGCGGATGAGAGAGAGAGAGAGAGAGAAAGAGAGAAGGGGACAAAGAAGGAGAGCGGGTGTAGTTGGATTCGACGAAGCTATGGTGCAGAGGTGGAGAGAGGAAAGGGGTTCGTCATGGCTCATGTTGAAGATCGTGGCGGATTTTGGGGTTCTCGATCTCCAAGGGAGCTAAGGTGTGTCGGTCGGTTACCGATTGCGGCGGCAGTGAGATCGGAAGTATAGGGGAAGGCAGACGGGCTGTGGCGCAGGTTCGAGCCTAGGGCGGGGTGGCGATAGTGGGTGAAGGCGGGGTTTACGACGGTAAAGATGAGAGGTCGCTGTGATGCATGCTGTGGCGGAGAGGTGAAGGACAAGGGAGCCGGCAGTGAAATGGAATGAACAGCAACTCATGACTGGTATAGGGAAAAGGAAGAGGCTGAGGCCACAGTAGTGGTGAGTGGTTATGGAAGAAGGTGGTGGTTAGGTGATGATGGCAGTGACGTGTAGGCTGATCTAGTGGTCTAAGGCTGAGAATGGAGGTGGTAGGTGGTGATGGCTGTGGATGATGATGATAAAGATGACGCCGCGCCCTGGTGGCATGTACAAGGGAAGAGGGAAAGTGGCGATCATGGAGGCAGAGGTGCTGAGAGGAGTGGAGGTTCGTTTATGTTCTTCATTTCAGATCTTTTTTTTGTTTTGAAAAAGATCTGGATCTATGTTTGATTGTAAACTTTTTTAGGTGATTTGATGATAATGATGGAAGGCAGGGACCAGATGGTAGCGGTGGGAGAAAAAGAAGTGGAAGACAAAGGGGGAGGCCGCAATCTATACGACGGTTATGAGCTCTACCACGGCTGTGAAGGGAAACACGGTAGTGCGGTTGGTGAGGGCGAATTGCGGTGGCTGAAAAGGAAAGGGTAGCGGCTCCAGAAGAGGAAGTTAGGAAAACGGGGATGCCGACAACCATAGCGGTGGCAGTGGCACCGCCAGCGTCCCTCACAGCCTCTGATTTCTTTCTCTCTCTTTTTTTTTTAGTTCTTAATTCTAATTTGTGAATTAAGATTGGACTGCTGATGAACTGGTGGATTGTATGGATTGAATTTATGTTGATGAAAATTTGGAATTTGGATTTTTCTGTGTTTACTTTTGGTCTTTGGTTTTCTGACTGGTTTGCAGGTGATTGTGATGAGAAGTTGGTAATTTTGTGATGGGTGATAGACTGAAAAGAGTGAGAATAGTGGCTGAGTGGTAGCTGAGGAGGTTGTGATGTTCCCCTCTGAAATGTTTTTTTTTAGTGCTCCTCCTCCCTTGCTATTGTCGCTGATAGTCTATATGTGTCTTTGGAATTTTTCTGTTGAATCCTCCCTTGAAACTGGTGTCTTCTCTTAATATGTATACCTTCTTTGTTTCTCGAATACTCATAACTCCACCGAAAGAAAATTAATCTGTCGCAAGCAGTGGAGTGAAACCTCATTATGATGTTTTTTTTATCCTTTTTTATTTTTTCAAAGCTTTCCCTATCCCTATGCCTCACGAGTCTGCCTTGGAGAAAGGAGAATTGGACACAAGTCTGTGAACTTGCAGGGAAAAGAGAGGAGAGGAGAAAAGGAGTTCGAGGAGAGGAGTTCGTGACTCCTGTCTCTTTTTTTCTTATTTTTTATTTTATTTTGAAATAAATAAACAAATAATTAAAGAGGTTACAATGGGTTGGGCTTTACAAAGGCTGAATGACTAACCCAAAATAAAAGAATGGGCTGAGAATAACACAAATGGATTGGACAATACACAATTGGACCAAAAACAATTTTTGGGTATTAATGGGCTAAAAACATAAATGAACTAAAAAAGATTTTTTTTGTTTTAATTTTTGGAAATAAAAACAATCAGAAACTCTTTTTATTAGATTTTTCCACAAGAATTGAATAAAGCAACCGTAAATTAGATATCATAAATTATGCAAATTTTGAAATTTTTTTGGTTTATAGGCCGAAAAAAATCGAGTGTTCACACTATCACACTAATTATTAACAAATTTTACAAATTTAAACAACCCCAAATAGAATATATCAGATCTGGAAATGTTAGAACAGAATCTAAAATTTAATTTTCTAACGCATGCAAAATTGCAATAATAAGCATTTCTAGCAAGTAGTCTTTCTTAGAATCAATTCTAGGTCAAGGAACACTCTTATAATTAATTTATACCTTTAGAAACACAAGTAAATCTCCTTAGATTAGTAGTAAAATCAAAGGGCTCAATAAAAAGATTTTGGTTATGTGAAACATGTTTTAACACTTTAGGAATCAACATATTTCTTAAGGAAAATTGCAAGACACAAACTTTGAACCCTCAAGATAATAATGCTCTAAACCTTAAAACTTTATTCCTTTGAAAACAAAACCTTTTTATAAATACTAATGCCTATAGCACCAAATTCCCATATAAATTGAAAAGGGTAATTCTTGAGCTCTAAATTATTTAGATGATGGCATAAACATAAACGTGCAAATGCAAGCCTCATTTTAATCTTAATATTATAAGGTGATGGCAATGGAAATATAAATATGATATGCAAAGCTTGAATATAAATATGAGAATGCAAGCTCATTTTTAATCTTTAAAGTTTAGGTGATGGCTTGAAATATAAATATGCTAGACAAGAAATATAAACATGAAATGCAAGTTCATTTTCTTATCTTTAAGCTTTAGGTGATAACTTGGAAATAAATATGATATGCAAGGCTCAAATATAAATATGAAATACAAAGACTTGAAATATAAATATGAATGCATTTTCATTTATTATTTCTTTAGGTCCTAGGCTCAAGACTCCTATTTAGAGTAGCAAGTCTAAAACATCGATCAATCTTACAAAATGGACATAAGCTTTAGAGTCTCTCATTATTATGGTTCCAAGAACCTTGTTTCCTTAGACTCACCATCAAGCTTCAAGTAAAAACCATCAAAGAAAACCAAATAACATTTTCATTTGCTAGGAACTCTTTAAAACTAAAAATGAAATCTCAAACTTTAGAGGTCAAACAAATAACGGTTTTATAACCAACATCAAAGATCCTCATCATTAAGCCATGATTCTTAAATAATAAGGCCATCAAGGTTGAAAAAGAAAAGAAAGGAAAAAGAAACTTGAAACCAAAAGAAAGAAAGAAAAAGAGAGAGCCAACACTCCAATATTCATTCAAACCCCAAAAATAAGAGAACATAGAAGAAGAGAATATTTTCAATCAATCCAACATTCCAACCAAAAATGATTCAAAAGAAAAGAATGAAAACTTTAAAACAAACTCCCTACCAAATATGTTTTCTGGTTGAAAGAAAATAGCTTCATCTTGAAAAGAGATGAGAAGAAAAATTCCTCTTTGGAGCAAGAAATGGTTTGGCCAAAGAGCAAAATAGAAGGAAGGAAGATGCGTGTTGAGTTTTAATCTTGGAAGTGGAAAAGTTAAGTGTTTTAAGGAAGGTCTATGGTTTTTGTGTGACAATTTGGGGTTGAGATGTGGTGGTTGATGGTGGTTTCTTTGAAGAATGAAGAAGAAGAAGAAGGACTCTTGAGAGCAAAGAAAGAAAGCTAAAGTTGCAAGAATGGGCCAAATGTTCTTGTAAGCTTCCTTGAGTGGGTATTTATAGAGAAAATGCATTATGAGAGGATGAGAAGGGAGGGAGAGGCCGCAGCATTTACAAGGGAAAAGGAAGAGAAAAATATCTCATCTAAGTACATCATGTCATGGCATGGTAAAGGAATGGCCAGGTATGAATTTGGGTATGGTTTTCTTAGAGTGTATAAGTAAATAAATCAAAATTGGATGAGATGAATGGAGGGGGAGTGGTGCTGGTTTCATGAGGATCCAAGGGGGAAGAAAATTTTCTTGTTAATGTGGATTAGAAGTGTGTTTAAGAGTATCTTTGATTAGGCCTTCGATTAGGAGTTTGTAATCAAGTGTTTAGGTGAGAAAGTGAGTGATTAAGGCCACTCAAGACATGGTTAAGAAGTGCTCTTGCCCATTTAGTGGAGTCAAATCTCATTCAATAAGAATTACAATCACATCTTTGATTGCTTAATTTAAGGAATTGGAGAAAGAAAACATTATTCAATGAAATATGGCATAAAGTCTTGAACTAAGAAAGGGATTTTGAGTTTCTTTAAGAAATCTTAGGCCCTAATTAATCTTAATTAATTATTTTGACTCTAGATTAATTATTAAAATTAATTAATCTGTAATTAGAGCCTAATATTGCTTTGTTTTTGTTAACCACGCGATTAACCTCATTATGCCCTTAATTAGGGACAAAATGGTGATTTTTACAAAAACTTCCTGGGACCACCCAGGCTTAGACAAATATTAGACATCCCTTAAAAATGACATTTCAAACCCCCAGGTAAGGTCCAAGTCCACTCGGTAGTTAATCTCGCGACAAATATTTTGATAATTTTGCGCGGAAAAACCAAAAAATGAAATTCTTCTACTCTATTAACACACATAACACACATGGTCCCCGTTCAATATTAAAACAACCCTTTGAGGCTGGCTGGGGCTGGTTATCCTCATTCTCCCGGTAAAATGAGCTCAAGGGCATTTTGGTCATTTGTACGCGGGAAAGAAAAATGGGGCATTACAGGTTTAGTCATAGGTTGGGCAATGAGTGCCAATGTCCTGATGTCAGGGCCTGTTGCCGAGGATTGTGGGTAGAGTTCTAATTTCCTAATCATGCAAACACAGTTGTGCTACATTTCTTCGGCTGCTTTAAGCTATTAGATCAAAGTAATGAGCCCCCTACCATTCATTAAGGTTTAAGGTTTTGTAATCGTGTTCGCATTGCTTTCTTTGCTTAAAGCGATTTATAGATCCATTTTGAATGACTTTATAATTGTTTGAAGGCAATTTGAGTGAGTCAAGGCCCATGCTTGTTCTAATTCGGATGAGTTATTGCTTTCTAGATTCATTTTGATTTGTGCAACTCTCAAGTTTGGTAATTGGCTACACTATGTGTTGAGTCTATAAAGGTATTCTCGAACATATCCCTCTGGCTATCGAGTACTAGTAAGTCATGGATGTTTGCATGGTGTGCATCAGATGACCATTTAGTCATATGGCACACTCTCATTTATGTCAATAGGCTATTAAAGCCCTTCTTTCATTGATTATTCCAAGGTTTTGCTTTGGTAAAAATGTGTAAGTCAAAAGCAAGGTCTTTTGCTCCATTTTCTTAGTTTGTTAACTTGTAGATTTTGCCAGGGTTCTCTCAATTGAAAAAATCTACCTATTTAAATATGAAGTTAAGCCTCCATTGTTGAATTCGATCGGGGCAATGAGTCATTTAGTCGAGCTATCGACTTTGAATCTTTAGAACTTGGCTAGGAACAATACTGTGCTTGACTAGGGCATCGATTTAGGGCTTGTGTCAAAACTTGACCAGAAATGGTGAAATGCCTGGTCGGATTGTTGATGCAGGGCTTGTTTGGAAACTCGACCAAGAATGGCAGAGCGCCAAGTTAGGGTGCCAACTCAAGACTTTTTATTCCAAGCTTGATATTTGAGGCCTTTGTTAGTTGAGCTTATTAGCTTTCTTCAGCTTGCATGTTTGAAGATCTACCAAAGCATTTCTCTGTATAGGTGTATAGAACTATGCCATCAGAGGAGATAGGTTACTTCTATACTTGCCAATCTTTTGGTGAAGCCTAAAGTAGATTGGTCGATCCTTTGACAAAGGAGATATCAATTTGTATGCTTTACTTTTCGTGCTTCCAAGTAATAATTGACTAGGGATGTTGTAATCAACTAGTGATATTGTAGGCTGAGTTCGTTTGAGTCAAGTGCTTGAGTATTGGGTTGAATGTTAGTTTGTGCGAAAGTTGTATAACTCTTGTACCTTTTTTTAATTTAACAAATTTTTCCACCGAGTCTTGGTAACAATAGTTGATTATGTCCCTCGAGGAGGTTATGATGAGCGTGTCCTAGTGATGAAATACTGTACTAGGGACTTGGTGAGCTCAACTAGGTTGCACATGAGTAACTAGCGATGTAGTGATCTTATCTTAGTTGTGTGATAGAAATCGAAAACATCATGGGTCATCCAGGTTACCATCTTTTCAGCTGGTGAGGTGTTAAACCCATCTTAGCAAGACGGTAAAATGTTGAAGACTTGATGAGTTCATTATAAAGAAACGGGAACACATTGATGACGTAATGAGCACATCTAGGCTGTGTGATAGTAACTGAAGACTTGTGAACTCATCCTAGTTGTATAGGAGAAACTAAAAATGTCAAAGGCCGTCTGGGTTACCATCTTGGTGGCCAGCAACTTGTTGAACTCATCTTAGCAAGATAGGAACATGATGAAGACTTGATAAGTTCATTGTAGCGAGATGGGAACATGCTAGTGACGTGGTGAACTCATCTTGGCCGTGTGAGATCTTGGACATGTAAGAGCAACCAAAGACTTGTAAGCTTATCCTGGTTGCACAGGAGAAACTAAAAATGTCGAACATCACTTTGGGTTACCAAACATACTGAAGACTTGGCAAGTTCATGAAATGAGAACATACTAGTGATGTGGTAAGCTCGTCTTGGCTATGTGAAAGCAACTAAAGACCTATGAGCTCATCCTAGCTAGTTACGTTGAAGCAACTAAAAACATTGGAGGTCACTTCGAGTTACCATTTTTATGGCTAGTGACACGTTGAACTCGTCTTAGTAAGATGAGAACACAGTGAAGACTTGAAGGTGAGAACATGCTACCAACATGGTGAGCTCCTTTTGGCTGTGTGAGAGCAACTAGAGACGTGTGAGCTCATTGTAATTGTGTATGAGTAACTAAAAATGTTGGAGTTTGCTCTAGGTTACAATCTTGGTGGTTGGCAACGCACTGAACTCATCTTGTCGAAATAGGAACATGTTGAAGATGTAATGAGTTCATTGTAGTGAGATGGGAACATGTTAGCAAAGTGGTGAGCTCGTCTTAGCTAGATAGGAACATGCTAAAGACTTGTGACCTTATCCTAGTTACATGAGAACAACCAACACTGTCATAAGCTCATCCTAGCAACCTTGGGCGCACCGAAGATTCTTTAAGCTAGTAGCAGCCTTAGTTGATTTGGTTGCCTAGCTGTGTTTCTTGTTAGGTCTAGAAACCTTGAGAAAACTCATGTAGAAAGGACTAGTGGTTTACATGAGTTTCTTGAGTAACAAATAGGAAATTCTCACGATATATGTAATCAATTTCTTTATTATATTTTTAATACTATCATGATTTGACATAATATAAGACTCATTCAAAGAGGTCATAAGTTTTTAAAATATGAAAAATAGATTAGAAAGTGAGTTACAATATGTGAGACTCATTTGAAAGTAAGATGGAGCATCAGAAAGTGTATTTGGGACATGAAAAACTATTTTGATACATCAGAAAGTGGCATAACAACACAAGAAAGTGGTATTATCAAGATCAAATTCAGCACACTATGCTCACTAATTGGAGTGTCCAACACTTTCTGAAGACTAACATCTATTTCAGAAAGAAACTCAATATGAGTTTGAAGAGCTCAAAATAGGTATAAGCTCTATCAGGAATTGAAGTACACATTAGAAACTATGCATGCTCATTAGAAACTGGCAAAATTTGAATTCAATGAAGAAAAAGCTTGAAAAAGTAGTGAGGCAGGGCCATTGCTAGCTCCTCAAATTGAAAATTATTTTAATTTTAAGTTGCACGAAAAAATATAGCAAAGGGCACAACCTAGGTCGTCTCTCAAGGAAGCTTTATCACTTAGTTGTGAAAAGTGAGGGGTTTTGAGAATGAAATTAAAGCAATTGAAATTAATTGAAATTGAACAGTAATAAAAAGCACTAGTGCAAGGTATTCCTAAGATTGGAATTAATTATCATTGACCAAATATTGAATCCATTAGTGGGTTTTTGTAATTAATTATTGGCAATTCTACTAGTAATCAATTGATCCTTAGAACTTGACCAATGTAAATAACCAATAAAAGAGATATCAATTTATTTAGAAATTATAGTGATCTAAGATACCAATTGATATAGGCTGACCACAATTAGAAGGTTAATTCTAATGTTCTCCTTCAAATATAAACCAATGGATCCATCAATTTATGCCCAAAGGGTTTGACCTAAATGACGATTGCCAATTTAGTTATTCCAATAAAAATTGTAACAATAACAACAACAATTATAAGAATAGAAACTACAGATCATTGAGAAAACTAATGCATTCAATATAAATAAAGAGTTTCAAATATCATCCTAATCCATCCGGAATACAACAATGAAAATAAAATAGTACTTGAAAATAATAGCAAGGATTCTTGCCACAATCCCCAAGAACAAATCAATTCCCCTATTGAAATCCCTAGAGAGATAAGAGTAGCACAGAAGATGTAGAGAGATGTAGAGAAATAAAGAGAGAGAAAGTGACTGCCTAATTGCAGATCTTAAACTGAATCAAAATCTAAGGTAGATATTTGTGTCAATCTTTTATATATTGTGTAGATAAGAAAATGCACTAGAAAGGGGGTTGAATTATACTTTGCCTTTTTTTTCACTATTTAACTTCTGAAAAACTTCAATCAAGATATTATCAAGCTACGAGCTTAAAGTGCAGCAGAAACAGCATTAGTAACTTCAGAAAGTGAACTTTCTAAACTAAATATGAAATAAATGCGTAAAGAAAGCTTTTCAGAAATGACACGGTAAATAAACCATACACAGATATAAAATAAGAGATGAAAGAGAAGAGATACATTGCTTAAGAGCTTTTATACTAGTTTAACTAACCTGCCTACATTCAGTTCTCAACAACCATTGAATTTCGCTAGTAATAATAATAATGAGCATGGAATGAGTTCCATCTAGTTACAAGGGCCAACAACTTATGTTCTAGGATTTTCTTTAAGCTTGATGAGTTTTATAAAGTTATGACCAATAAGATTTATGATTTTAATCCTCTTCTAAGGAAGAATTAAATTGGTTACTGACCAAAGTTTTTTTCAGCCTCTTGATAAAATAAAATGGTTTGTAAAGAGTTTTAGAAGTCCTAAAATGATTCCAAGGGAAACCAACAACTTATCTGCTTTAGAAATGTCAAGTTATGTGTCTTTTTAGACTTGAACAGTTCAGTTTTGTCTTGATGTGTTTGTTGCTGTATGATGATGTTTTGATATGTTAGAATGTGTGAAAATGATATATGATGAGGTAGGAACACTTCTATGCATGTTAGGAGAGAAACTAGCTTCATAGAAAAACCGTAAGGTTGGAATTTAACGTGTGTTTAACCCCCTTCAATCCTAATCAATGCCAAAACTGTTTTAGTATGATAACAATCAGTTTAGGATTGATTAATCATGAAAAATTTGGTTACATTTGAAGTAGAATTGAATTTTAGCACCTATAGAGAAACTAGTAACTAGAAAACTGTAAAAGTGCAATCCTAGAACTCTTAGAACATTTAATTTCTGGATTCTGTCCAGCAACCTCATAATATGGTAAACATGGTTTATAATTAGTTCTTAGGCATATGAATGCCTCATAATTGGTTTAGATTTAATTTATAGCGCCTTAGGCGAAGACGGAACCGAGAAAGGGTCAAAAACGTAAGTTCTAGAACCCCATAATCATAGATATATAACTCTGCCCTTGGAGTATGGTGCTGCCCAGATTTATTAAAGAACATAAATGATAGTAAGATTTGTTAGAGAAGAATCTTTAGGTGCATAAGAGGTTGATAGAGAATGATAGAATAATTACATCTCAAGTTTAAGGCCTATAAGGGTCAAAGCATAAGATACCGTAGGATCAAGAGCATAATGAGTTTCAATGTTACATGTGAATGTATGTTCTATTTAAGAATGATTATGTCAACATATGAATTTATGATTGAGGATACATGTTCTATTTGTTTATGTGGCATAAAGTAAATTTGAAAGAAATCCGACGTGCTGCTGTTATGCTGCCGAATTTCTGACAAATTTGGGGATTTAGAAAGTTTTTGAAGTACCTATGAGATTTTCTTTATAAGATATGAGGTACTAAGATGAGTTCTTGGATGGCACCGGTTCGGCTGAGCACCTCCAAAGAACTCATGTGACATTGGTACCAAGATGTATTCTTGGGTGACACCGGTTCGGCTGAGCACCCCCAAGAAATGCCCTCTAGCTCGTACTAGATAGTCGGGATTTTGATTATGGTATGCTTAACGGGATTGATAAGTAAGAACTAGTGACGACTAGTTAGGTATGAGCTCATAACCTAGAGATATGACACGCTCTGGGTGACACCGGTTCGGCCGAGCACCCCCAGAACGAATGTCTTTTAGGGTGGCCCCATGAGAAAGTAAAGCATGATGATTATGTCACAAAGTTTTCCCCACATGAGATTTCAATTGCCACTTTATGCCACCATTATGATGCTTCTTGATGTTATGATTGATGCCCTTGCATTAAGTAGTGTCATGCATACATCCCTTACTATATTGCATTCATGACACTAAGATTCATTCTAAAACGAATGGACCTTGGTTAATTATATTTTAAAAGCTTAAAAATGAACTTAATGCATACTCACTTATTTTATACACTAAACCCAAGGTTCCTGAGGACGTAGATGATGAGCTTAGGTAGTAGGAGGCCCTATTGAGATTCTTTAGCAAGATTCTCACTCCCTCTATCTCTTCTTTCCGTCACGTCTTCAGATGGCGACGTTCGTGATTTTTGTGGACACCCCAACGTGGGAGGTGCACTATGATCCGGAGCACGGATCATACTATTTTGAGGGTCAGTGCACAGTTCGTGTCTTCATGTTCATTGGACGACCCTTCGATCACCCTGTACAAACCCATCGCTTCTCCCCGACAGCACCCTACGGTGACGACGAGCGGGTTTTCGAGTGCGTACGTACGCACAATGAGAGAGTGCTCCGCATGCACACCACCACTTCAGCCATGCGCGACTACCCTGACTATGTGCCCCGGACATACTTCTCGGAGACTGACCCGTCGGAGGACCCGCCTACCCATTTGTACAGCGAGAGCTTGGTCCCCACTCCACCACTGATGAAAGAGGGCAGTGAGGACATCGTGACTCAGCCTCGACTAGCACAACGACCGGAGATGCGGCCACGTCGTGGGGGTCACTCCCGATCCCCTTTTCGTCTTTACACGTCGGAGGAGCTCGCCCAGTTTGCCGGGTATGTGCTTTGCTCACGGGATGGACGTCAGTAGGAGGTAGCGGATGGCCGATGGAGTACCCGGGCTAGTGCACACACCACTTTGATGAGGATAAACCTTCTTTTGTTTAGAGGTTATCCCTTTAGTTGCACTTGGGTAGGGGAGTTTGCTTTTATGCTTTCCGTCACACTTTCCTTTGTATTTTCTTTTTAGATGTATTCATTTCATGTTGTACCAAACTAAGTCCCATTTTTCATAAGTGGGCATATCATATCATATATATATGCAGTTCAGTTTTATCGTGATGTGCCTTTACCTGCTTTATGTTATGATGTTTATGAGATGCTTGCTTTACTTCCTTACGTGCTTCATTGCTTATTGTGTCGTGCGGCTCTCACTTTGCTTTTATAATTCAAAAAAAAATTTATCGATATTTTTCGCTAAGTATTTTAAAGTAATAAGGAAACTATGACATAATAGACTAATGATTAACCTAAATATGTTCTACAGTATTGGGTTAAAAATTAGGATTTTACAAGCAGGGGATGTTACAAATGGTATCAGAGCTTACACCTCTCCCAGTACGATATGGTTCGGGGACAAACCAAGCGGAAGATGGTGGATATGTAACGCCCGGGGATTGCAAAGTCGGGGAGTGATCGCTAATGCAAGGAGGCACGGACAAAGAGTGGCTCCTGGCAGACTTCGGAAGTGGAGGGGTATATGAATGAATCGATTACACACCCGAATGAGAGGGATCCTGAAATTGTATAGGTATGAGACTATACAGTTAAGGAGGGCTTATATGAATTGATTTGTACTACCTAGACCAATAAGATGCATCTTCTTTTCGGTAGCCTATCACTAAATAACTCCACAGTTAAGCGTGCTTGACTTGGAGCAATTTTGGGATTGGTGACCTCCTGGAAAGTTTTCCTAGGAAGCATGTGAGTGGGGACAAACCACGCTGAAAAGGCTTGTGTTGGTTTGTGGGTAGAGTCATCAATCCATAAAGCAGCAAAGGATGTTACAAGCCTCTCCAAATTAACTCACATCTATCACTACTAGATCGAGGTTACAAAGGTTTGTGTTGGGTTTGCAACTCAAACTAACCTATACTCAAGTTTCCTTAAGATTTACAGTGAAAGACCTGGGATAACTTGAATGACTTCTTTCCACCTATTCTTCCTTGGAAGAATATATGAACAATGAAGGAACATAGAAAGAAGATTTTTATAAACAAAGGAAATGATTACAAGATGTAATGTGCTTTACAAGATGAGGAGAAGTTTTTGCAGATTTTGCTCTTTTGTTCAGCATTCATCTTTATTCTTTGATACCACAAAATCTCTATTTATAGATGGTCTCCCTTGTGGCCATTGCCTTTGATAAGATCTCCAAGTGACACATGTTGATCATTCATTTGTGTCTTGGAAAAATTGGTTTAGAAGAGTGGTCTATTTGTTTGTCAGAGCTGATGCAGAAGTCATTGCAAGGTCAAGGTTTCTGATGTTCCTTCAGAAACTAATCTTATATTCTGAATGTGATTTCTAAACTCTTTATTCTAGAAGCTAGAGTAGTAGATCTTGATGGCAGAAGAGATGTCACACTAGTTTTGATACTGGGTTTTGACTTTTCAAATTCAAATTTGAATTTTAAATTTCCCTCATTTTCTTGTATAGCACACTGTTTCACTGTAAGTGAGCTTTCTGATGTGTGGTCTCATTTCCTTGATGATTCTTTGATCTTTTTGTCTTCAATCAGAGCTGTTGATCAAAACCATTACGAGTATGATGATTGAAGATAGAAGAAGACTTTTGGCTTCGGTGTTTGATCAATATCTTCATTTCAGGTGTAATTTCTAAAGTCTAGTGCTACTTTCTAAAGTCCCGAGTCTTGGTTTCCTATTCTGATTACTTTTCTTCAATTTGTTAGGCATTTTTAAGCTTGATTTGTGGTATAAATTTCACTTCTATTTAGTTCCTGTCTCTTAATGTGAAATCAAAGATGTTTCACTACACCAAAAAAGGTGTTTCGCGGTGGTCGGTTTGCAGCTGTTCATCAAAACCATCGCAAAATAACTACTTTGCGGCGCTTGTTATGGCGGTTAGGCAACCGCCACTAATTACATGCATTTTGCTACGGTTTTATTAAAACCGCTGCAAAATTATTGTACATAGCAACGGTTTACGCAGCGTTTACGTATTACTTCAACATACCGCCACAAAAAACTTGTTCTTTGCGGCAACTTGGGCGGCGGTTTTAGTTGAATTTAGTACATAGCGTCGGTTTCTTAACTGACGCAAAGGACAAAGTTTTTTTTTCCTAATTTGATCTAAAAAATAATAAGAAAAAGATTTGATTGATAAAAATGAGATTCAATTTTTGATTTCTTTTTATTTTCATTTTTATTTGTTTAGTTTATAATCTTTTATTAATTTTTTATTTTTACCTCCTTTTTAAATATGGGAAAAACATTCTTGAACTAATCTGAGTTAAGCCCAAGTGTCTTATACCCGCTTGCTGCATACTCTTCATTTTTTAATTGATGAAGAATTCATAGTAAAGCACCTTCATGACGCCACAACCAAGTGAGCAATCCTCTCCACGATCTAATTAATGATTAGCCGTGAACAGTCCTCTTCATGACATCACGATATATTCTTTCCTCCTTTCTTGATTCGTTCTCTACACCATATTATAAGAAATATAGCCAATATATTTTAAGCTAATTTCACTTTTATATTTAAAATAAATAAAAAATTAATTCCATTTTTCTCTATTTAAAAATATCAATTAAATTATCATACATAAAAATAAATTTACTTATACTCTTAATAATTAATATTTAATAAACTACTAAAATACATAAATGATTAAATAATTAATTTTTCTATCCATTAATTTGATTACTTACAAATTTATAAAACCTTAAATGTTATCATTTAAAAAATTTAGTTTTTGGTTGACAAGTTAGATTTCTTTTCTAATTTTTAAGATAACAGTTAAATTTAAATTACAATTCTTTACTTTCACCTTTTTTTTTTGAAAAATAAAAATAAAAACAAAAAGTTGGAGAAGAATTGCAATGGCGCCAAGAAGTGGAAAGGTCTCTGTTCACCTAAACCTAGTCTCTTCCTTCACGCTCTCAGTCTCTGCCTTCAGGCTTTGTCAGCCAAGAAGGGGAAAGGTCTTTGTTCACCTAAACCTTGTCGTATCGTTGCATTTATTGAGGGGATGGAACGGAACGAGCTCGCTGGGTCTGTCCCCATTGCAATTGAATGCGTCTAAACAAAGCAACCCATTAGAGAGAGAGAGAGAGAGAGAGAGAGAGAGAGAGAGAGAGAGATCTTTCGGGAAAATGGAGGAGCCTTTCTTCGATCTCGTGGAGTTCATGAAGAAACCTCGATAACGGAGACATTCATGGACATCTTCCTGTGCACCGTGCCGATTTGGTTCACCGTCAGGATCGGCTTGGTGATTGGGTGGTCTTGGCGGCTGTCATGAAGAAACCCTCGTCTTCCTCAGCCTCCGCACAAAGCTCCGCTTCCTCTAGACGGCTCCGCCGGGGTTTGGCACCCCCCGCCTCTGGTTCGCCTTCACCGTTCTCTCCGCCTTGTCCATCTACCACTCCTATTAGTACAATCTCAAAGGCAAATCCAAGTCCAAATCACAACAACAACAACATCCCTCTCAATCCAATTCCGGCAATGCAACCAAAGACGCTACTCGGTACCTCCTCAATTGCCCCTCTTATTTTCTAATTATGAAATTATTTTTATGTTAATTCTGATTTTGTTCATTTCTCTATCAAAACTGAGCTAGCTAGAACTCTGATTATCTGGTTTTGACCGTCGTGATTTATTTGGAATTCTTGATCATATCTGATAAGAATTAGGATAGGGCAATTAGAGTATTTTAACTGTGTTGAGTATCAGGCTATAAGTAATTTTTAATTTGTAATAATTGTTAGTTTTTCAGGCTTTTTAGGAACTAGGCATTAAGCATTGATTGGTTGTTGTATTGATAACCCTGCACACTTGGGTCAAAGAGAAGGTGAAGCAAGACAGCTGGTGAGGGGAGGCTTGTTTATTATTTCTCCTACTGAACTTTTCTTTTGTTGTTGAATCCCTAGGCTTGGGTTGTTATATTCTTTGATTTGGAATGAAATTCTCTTTTAGATGAGTTGTGCTCAATTTACCTTGCACATTTGATTATCTATGTGATGTGAACATAAATTTTTATGTTCCTCTCTTGTCATGTATACGTTCGGCCAGCAGGGATTAAATTGGGCGAATATGGAATATGGGTTTTGTTTGTTCGTTACTAAGAATTATGTAAATGATGAGTTTATGAACAGAGACTAAAATTTTGGGTAACTTAATAAAGTGCTGAAGGTTTGGGTCTTGTCCTCCTATAAGTATAATGAATGAATTGAAGTGCGTCATTTCCATTCTTTTTGCAAGCAAGTTACTGTGGTTAAGTTGCTAGAAATTTCCTTTGTGGAGCCCATTATGTGATAGTCTACGGTTCTAAGGTTTGGTTGGAGTAAGTGGCTTTTGCTTGGCATTGACAATATTTGGTGTTAAAAAAATTGGTTTCCAAGCTTAGTGTATGTTCTAGGATTAAAGATTAGTAGGGGCCTTCAACTTGTTTCTTCAAGATGTGTTTTTGCTCTTGCAGCTTTGTTTTCTTGCAGCTCTGTTTTTGTTCTTGCCTACAATCTATGTAGTTCTTTTTCTTTTCAAATCTATAACACAATAAACATTTTAGGCTCTTATTCGTCAATAAAATAATTTAATTTGATTCCATATTTTATGATTACCATCATTCATTATGTATTATTTTATATTTTATTTGACCATGAGCACACTCACATTTCTTTTTCTTTAACAAGAGCACAATCATGTTTCTTTTAGTAAAGCATTACCTATATTTTTCTTTTCTTGATGGCGGTTTTTGGTCTTTCCTTATTTTAGAAGTGTGTTGGCAATTGTAGAGCTTAAATCAGCTCCACTTCTTTCTTTTTGTATAGGTTATTGTTGTACTGATCATTCATTTCATGTTGACAATTTTCATTTAGTTATTTCTTGTCAAGGCATGTTTTAAAATTGAAAGTAGGCACCAAGTTTGTTTCCTCCAATTGGGCACATTACATAATTTTTTGATATAAGTAGGCAAAAACATGCTTATTTGCTTCAACTCTTTAATCAGGAGTTTGCTTAGTTAATTTGCTATAGACAAATGGGTTAATGTTTCATCAAATGTCAAAAGCTTGGCCATGTGACTTTGTTTTCTTGAATATTTACACTGCTTGCTTTCCTGTCCAATGGCATTATGCTAAATCATCTTTCATATACTGATTTTCTAGTTGTTAGAAATGTTGATGAACAATATTGGAGATAAGATTCATGAGCATGTTATTGATACCGGAATTATTCCTATTCTCGTGAAAAAGGTGAGTTTTTTTTTTTTTAACATAGACTATTTTCCTGTAGCAATGTTAACATAGACTATTGTCCTACCAATCAGGTATTGTTTTGAAAATGTTGATTGATATGTCTTGTGAGTGATTTTTGTTGTTCTGGTTTGCTTAGAGATAAGATTAACAGTATTCCTTATGGTTTGCTATTATGAATTACTGTTATATCCTAGATATCAAACCTCATATGTTGGTTATGACTTATGATGGATTGTATTTTTTCTCTTTGGGTATTGGCATTCTTTGTTGGATGATGGTTTTGCTATTAGTTATGACTTCCTGAAATTTAAGTATCATTAGCTCCTTGAGGTTCATGTCTAAATTCAATAAAGGATTTGCTATAAATATTTTCTATGTAAACTTATATATTTATTGAAAATGATTTACATGGTTAATTTGAAAACTACATTTTTGTGAAATTAAATTGGATGGCTCAGTCATATCGAGCTCAATGTAGAGCATTGCTAAGGATAGAATTTGGAGACTCTAACTTGGGCTTGTTCTGTCGATATGGTTTATGTTCTTAGATCAAAGGAAAGATGTCGACAAATTTCATGGAATCTTGTTAGTCTTTGCTCTTCACTTTTTGTTTGTCAGATTCGGTAGTCTTTCTTGTTCAAACGGTGGTAAAGGATATAGTCTGTGGTCTTGTGCTAAATGACAAACAACATAACCAACATTGTTGTATCAAATTTTATTTGCATTTTCACTTAATTGGTGAAGACCGTTTGACATGCTTATTTATATTTGTTTTCTAATTAATATGATATTTGCATGTCTCATTTGTGGGTATTCTGTTATTCTTTGGGGCATATGTAAAGTTAAAGCTCGTGGATCATAGGTTTAATATGTAGCTTTTTTCTAATTTCAAGTAGCAGATCGAGGGTCAATATTGGAAGTAAGGCTCTCTTCGGAGGTTAGGCATGAATCCCAAAACGAAGGACTATCATCATCTTTTAATCTTTAGTTTTTTTTTCCTCGGTATATAAATCAATTGATGCCTAAGAGTTTTTTTATATTAAGAATTTATGTTTACTTAGCACCTTTAGCAAGATAGACTTGCACTGTATGCATTGGTTTGTACTTAATTTGTTTTGAATTATATACTCGGAACAATTTGTTTGAATATTTTTAAATACATTAATGAATTTGATTTTTGTCTATAAATAAAGGGATTCAAAGAAAGATTACATTAAGTAGAGGTAGTTTGAAAATGTTATTGAGATAAAAAAAAAACCAAATATGCATTGGTATATAGTAGCAATAGCCAAAAAAAAAAAACATAAATATGTCGCGACGGTTCCAAACTGCCACAACATTGGTTCAACATATAATGTCAGTGCCTAGCGGCGGTTGCATAAAACACCGGCAAAACTTAAATTAGTTTTTATGAATAAAAATTGTGGCGGTTAAAACTATCGCAACATAAAGTCAAAAAAATGCCGGACTAATTAGCGGCGGTCCAAAATTGCCACTAAATTTTTAACCAATTTTTTAAAAAAGTAATTCGCGGTTGTTTAACCACCACTAAAACTGCCACAAAATAACTTGCGGCAGTTGTTTCAGTGGTTGTTCAAAACCGCCGCAAAATGGCTAGCGACGCTTGAGATAGCGGCGGTTTCCAAACCGTTGCAAATGGTTAATAGCGGTAACCGCCGCAGAACCTGAAATGAACTGCCGCAAATCACACTTTTTGGTGTAGTAATTTGCACATGTAGAGTGAAAATTTTCTTGCTTAGTGGAGCCATGATATGCTAATAAAAGAACCTTTTGCTTACTACAAGAAACTCAAGACAACCATTAGTCATTATTTAAAGTATTTTCTTTAAATTGGCTTTGTTTTCATTTAAAACATATTGCATTAAAGCTTTTAGAATGGTTCTGGAGCTAACAATCTCCCCCTTTTTGACGATGACAAATCAATTTGAAGAAAATCTTTCAAAGAGATAATGAAAGAAATATTACCGAGAGTATAGCATGATAATTAATATTCTTTCAACTGATCATAGAAAGTGATTTTCAAAAGATTCTTTATTTAAGGCATGATATGACTAAGATAGAAACATTTTATGGCCTTAAGTGACTTAAATCACAGTTTTTATTATTTTTCCTGAAACTTTGGTCAAACTCAAAGTACTTTTTGAAGGGTATCAGAGCAGTATGTCAAGGGAAATATTGTTTAAGCCTTGTCTATACAAGCAGCTTGATTTTTAGCCACAGAAAAAACTTTCTGAAGATCTATGTGCTTGAATAACTGATAAGAAATACTTGTGATATTTTATTTTGATTACTTTCCTTATTCAGCACTTCTTTATCCAAAAACATATTTTTCAAGACTGATGCTCATTATGTATTTGAGAGATGTATTGGAGCATTTTGAGCACACAATAAAAAAGATACTCATGCAATTTCTAAGGCTTAAAGAAATCTAAAAAGAAACAGTACATACTATTCTAGGTTTCTGTAGCTCAATAGGGATCACTCCCTAGATAAATCAGAGCAAGAGCAATGTTATAGAGAATTTTGAAACTCTTCACATAGGTATCAAAGCATGGAATTTTGTAAATCAATCACTTAAAAATAGTTGACATGTTCTTCATGTATACTTGCACACAACATATATCAGATTATCAACGAAACATGTATCAAAGCATCAATACATAGTGTTTCAAAGCATTAATGAGTCATGTATCAGAGCTTGTTGATAAGTCATGTATCAAAGCATTAAGCACATTGTTGTCTATAGTATGAACAAGCTAAAGAAATTGCATTATATCAGGCTAAAAACAGATATCAAAGCAATTTAATCAAAGGAAAAAAAATAAAAATTTAATATCAAGCTTAAAGATAAGTAACAGAGCAATTTAATATCCATATAAAAAAAATTGTTCTTAACCAAAACCAAAAAATTGTGGATGTTTAAAAGAAATTGTATGATATATCCCTGAAAATGTTTGAAGGAAAGAAATTCGAAGGAAACATTGCTGATATGGGAATACTCCAAATATATAATGAATCATTTCATCAACAATTTTATTCTGACAGTTTTTCTCAACAACTAATTGCTCCAAGAAAATAGTTGAGCCTAGAATTGATGGCCCATGTTTCTATGGAAGTTATTATTTTCCAAGGATAGGAAAGGTTCGCCAACCTTACAGATAGAGGAAAGGTTCGTCAACCTTGCAGATAGAGTCTTTGTACCACCCTCCTAACTACCATGTTTTACTCGAGTATTAACACAATAGTTAGAAAAGTATCACTTATGTTCGTAATTATACTAATTGAAAGAAATAAAATAAAGCAATTTAGTCGCACATGGTGCTAAACTCATATATACATATATGAATATCATTTTTAAGTTTGCAATATGTACATCATACTAGAAGACAAACTGGTTAACTCCTAAGCTAGTCAAGAACTCAGTTCACAAAAGAAACACCTCTAGTATCTAGTCTAACCTGCTCAATGTTGAGGCCTAAAAAAATTTTATACAAACAGAAATGGACCTTAACAACATCTAATAGGATCAGTCTGCAGGCTGGCGGGTTTCTAATAGTAAAATACCACTATATACGCATCAAGAGTCCCTGGATGTCTTTCCTAATGAAAACCATTTGCCATTGGTACAATGGCATTGTCCCCAATAGGGGCATAAGGGCCAGTAGGTGGATTAGAGTCCGAGGAAGAAGACGACGAAGAGTCATCTCCAGGAGAGGGCATAGCTGGTTCAAGTGGGGCTACAAACACACCAGGGTGTGCCATGTGTAGAGGCACACCATCATAAGAGAAACTTGGGTCAAATTCGGTACCAAAAAGGAAAGTACTAAACGAATGGCTAAAAAACACGTATGTTTGAATCTGAGAATATGCTACAACGTATAATGAATCCAAATCCAGGTCATAGTGCCATTGCCATTGGGGTGAATCAAGGAAGAAGATCACTGACGGCATCTGTGCATAGTGCCATTGCCATTGGGGTGAATCAAGGAAGAAGATCATTGACGGCATCTGTGGAATCTGAGTGCAATACAACATATATACACATAGGGATGAGAATATTATAAAATTCTCAGTAGAGTGCTCCCACAAGCATAAGTAGGCATAACTAGCAATTTCATCCATATAAGTAATATCATGTAAGGTCATATGTAGAAATAATTATAGAAATAATAATGATAATCATGCATTTTCTCTTGTAAACAATGAACTCAATTAAGTGCCATTTTTTTCCTTCTTTAATATAGGGAAGACTTAATTTCACATTGAGTGGTATCTGTAGTTGATGACTCCACAATGGACAATAGATTGCAAGGACATGAACTCATTCCTATACGTGATTATCGAACCTCTTTTTTTTCCATTTCTAAATCACACACAGTTCTATTCATAGCCGATACGTCTATCGACTCATAAGATTCCTAGAGAAGTCCTTATTTTTGCCTTCCCTCTTTAACCTACATAAGCCTTGTTATTTTCACCATATGTTAAAATATGCATAATTGAAATTCACATATTCTCTTTTATCATATAACCACATCATGTACTTCTCTTTTTCAAAGGCATGCTTACATTACATGTAGGTATTCAATTACATTGGATCCTCATTCATGTCTCATAAACAAATCTTTAACGTAACTAGCATGCATTCATATACAACATACTTGGACTAAATGTCATTCTATCATTAATTTAAGACATTCTCACTATTCTAGCACCTTGGCTGATTTACCATTCCAGCAAAAACATTTAATTTCCCTTTCACATGGCCAATTCAAGGGCACAAAAATTCCCTATGATAACTCAATGTGTATAAAAGGTGTATAAAAACTTCACAACAAGAAAAGTTCCCGGACCATGTTAACTAAATCATACAATTTTGGTGGTCATAGACCACTTATTCACGGCTTAGAATAGGATTCTCATAATTTTTAACCCTATGATTGAATCAATTCAAAATAAAATTTACGGTTATACTTCAAGATGTTATCAACTTCCTATAAAAATTTCAAAGTAAGGATCAATAATTTACTGTAGTAGCAAAATTGGAAAAATTCATAGCTTCAGTTTCAATAATTTAGACAGCATAAATACCATTTCGGTTTCTGATTCTTTTATGGTAGTATACCTTAAAACCAGAGCTCAAGAAAATTCATGTATTTAGTTTAAGATGTTAGCTTCAACATATAATTTTTTAAGCTCATAACAATGACGGCAAATATATCTAAAAATTCATGAAATTTCCCCGTGCGCAGCCAAACCGAAAATCCAGCATATGTAGTTTAACACCTCTTTAGCAAAAAGATTTTTCCACAAAATCAAACTATCCCACACATGCAAATATATCAATATATAGGTTTAATTCTCATAATAAAACTAGAATTCATTAAATTAGGACAATCCAAAATCTGCAAGAATAGAAAATTACAAAATAAAACACAAAAACCCTACTCTTGGAAGCTAATGTCTCCTTGTCTCTAATATGCTCCAAGATAGATGTTCTTCACTTCAAAGCTCTCAAAACACACCCAAACCCTTCTATAATTAGTGATGTGTAAGGTAAGAAGGTGAGGTTGGGAGATTTTAATTGGTTATACTTGTAGGTGTTGAAGTGTAGAACAAGTTTAGTGAAGGAAGATTTTGACTTTAACAAGGTTTGGCTTAGGATTTTTGAGGTTGAAAATCAAGGTTTTAAGGTTTTTTATGAAGAGAACATCGAAGCTTTGATTTTTCTCTTGCTAGCCGAAACTTAGAGGAGGAATTATGAGGTTAGGTGTGTTAACTTGATCTTATAAGGTGTGATATCATTGGTTAGTCATAAAGTTAAATTTTTTAACTAAAAGAAATTAACGTCAATGGGTAGGATTTGATCTTTCATCCAAGATGTAATCTTAGCCATCCATTTGGTTTGAAATGGATAAACTTCATCATTTTGTAGAAATTAACTAGTTTTCGATGTTAAAAATCATACATCGAAATTTCACCGAACGGGTGAAACACTGTACTTGAGAAATCAGATATTACCCCAAAATTAATTTTAAGTATAAAATTTTCATTTCCACTAAGCTTATTCCTATGTTTTCCTAATTTAGGGCACCTTCGGGTCCCGAATCTAGAGTTTCGGCTATCCCAACGAGCCCACAAAATATTATTCATTGTTTTTTTGTCCGTTGAATTGTTCTCATAATTTCTACGTCTGTCAAAATCATGATGTTCTCA
Source organism: Dalbergia cochinchinensis (assembly GCA_031216125.1). Classification (NCBI taxonomy): domain Eukaryota; kingdom Viridiplantae; phylum Streptophyta; class Magnoliopsida; order Fabales; family Fabaceae; genus Dalbergia; species Dalbergia cochinchinensis. Next base: position 33,415,460 of record CM062371.1, read on the forward strand.
TTAATAAAGCCTCAATTAATTTCTAAATAAAATTAGGGTGTTGTGAACACTCGATTTTGTCCGATCTTTTAATAAAAATCCAAAAATTTACGTCTAGTTTTTTTATTTTATTTTATTACGGTTTTGTTAATTATTTCTTTTGAAAAAAAAAGTTTCTTTTTTTATTATTTTCGATAATAAAAAGGATAAAGCCCATTTCATTTCAGCCTAGTTCTTTTAGCCTGATACCAAAAAAAAAAAGTTTTTCTAGTTTATTTATTGTTTCAGCCTAATTCATTTATTGCATCCCTTTCCTTTTTGATACCCAAATTTCTTTTTGTAGTCCATTTACATTCTATCCATAATAAAAAATGTCCAAACATTCGAACCTATTTCAGCTTACTCCATTTCGGCCCATTTCCATTAAAGAAAAAGATAAAACAAAAATAAATAAATATAATAATAAGAAAAAAGGGTTGTTGTTGAGGAGAGTCACGGGCTCTTCCTCTTATCACGGATTCTCTCCTTGTTCTTTTATTTCCCCAAGGCTGGCATGTGAACCATCGGGATGAGAGAAATTTTTGAAAAAATTTAAAATGGTGAAGAATATCATCATGATGTTTTTCTCCACTACTCGCAAGCTGATAATTTTCCTTTCGGTGATAAGTTGTGGAGGTATCATACACAGCTATGGAATGAATTTAGTCAACCAAGAAACAACTATCATATAAACACCCAATAGCAACAAAAGAAGAGGGGGGATCGTAGAAAAATTCAAAAAAAAAAATCATCTAAGATCATCACCAAAGAAAAACTTCAAACAAAATTATACATCAGCAGAAGAAGGATCTTGCAAAAATACAAGTGAAATCTAGCAGCAGCCCCAGTAAGAACAAAAGAATCAGAAGCAGATACCAGCAATAACAACAGTAGATATAGGTATATACCATTATCGTAACAAATAAATAAACCAAAAAAAAGAAAAGCATAGGGGTCGCAGCCTCCCTACTCCACCGCCGCGACCCCCCCTTCCAGCTTCATCATTTTCTTCCTCTCCCACCACCCCTCAACATAATCTTCATTATCATCAACACCATACCACCACCACTACTTCTTCCCTTCCTCCACAACCGGCCATCGTGAGAAATCTCTGAAACCACCATGAATGCTAGCACCAACCATCGAAACAACCGCGAGTCACCCTCCACGAGGCCCAACCACGGCAGTCATCGCTGTTGTTGTAGGAAGCCCAGATTAGAGTCGCGGTTACAGTGGGCTTCCTTTCCTCTGCTCTTCAGTCCCCATCGCGAGAACACTTTGCGAAACCTATCTCCGTTCCAGTCACCTGAGAACCGCCTTTCGTCATTGTCGCCAAGTTTCTTGTCAGCACCCCAACAACGAAGCTCCCTCTGTCAGAACCCCCATACCAATTGAGCCAACATCCGCTACCTCCTCCCTTGGACTCCCTCTATCAACCATCGCCCAAATCTCCTTCATCTCAGCCATGCGAATGACAGCCTTCCATTAAGCCTCCCTTTCCTCGTGTCGTCGTATGTCCCTTCCACCGGCACCGGCTAAGAATCTTCTCTTCTCTGCCTCTCAACCCCAAGACATCAAACCCATCTGATCTGCCTCCTTCTTCATCCCTTATGGCCGCAGACCTCACTCCATTTCTCTCTCTTGATTTTGCTTCCTTCCTTTGTGTCTCTGTATGTGAGTTTGTGTGTGTGAGATAAGTTGTGAGTGAGTGGTCATGGTTAGTTTATGAGTGATCAGTGCATTTATCCCTCTTACTCTCTCTCTGTTTGCATCTCTTACTCTCATTCTCTCGCTGTTCCTTTTTTTCCTTTTCTCTTCAATATGTGTTTTAATCTTTGTTTGGGTGGATGAGTGCCTGTGTGTGAGTAGTGTATGTGTGTGTTCGTGAGTGAGAGAAAGAGAGAGTTTCTTTTTTAGTGTGTGTCATCTGGTTTTGAGTTTTGTATTTGTATATATGTTAAAAGGGGATAGAGAATTTAGTTAAATTTGTGTATATATATTTTAAAAAGTATCTTAAAAAGGAACAGTGGAATTTAGATTAAGTTTGTGTGTATTAGCTTTTTTATTTGTTCATCTATGTTCTTAGATTAATGTTATTATATTTTATTGGTTCAAATTTTTGGTTGTGTTTATTTGATTAGTATTTATTTCATTTTAGTTTAGAGTCTAAATAAATAAAAGGAGTTCCATTTACTTTGAGTTTCAAGTAAATATTTGAGTTTTTTATTTTCTTTTTTTTAAAAAATATAATAAAAAATATAGAATTAGTTTAATAAATTGGTATCGGGTAGAATTGTCTTATTGGAGTAGATTTTGGGTTTGTTTATTTGGATTTTGATTTGCTTGTTAGGTTACGGCTGTAACATCCTAATTTTTAACCCAATACTCTAGAACATATTTAGGTTAATCATTAGTCTGTTACTTCATAGTTCTCATTTAACTTTGAATTACTTAGCGGAAAATACGAGAAATTTTTTTTTTTGAAATAAAAGTGAGAGCCGCGTGATGCGATAAGCGGTAAACCATGCAAAGTAAAACAATCGTCTCACAATCATCACAACATAAGGCACATCATGAACATCACTGAATGTAAGCTCATATATATATAACTTGCCCACTTATAAGTGTGGGACTTAATTCAGTACAAGGGAAATACATGAAAAGAAATACAACATAAAACGTAAACATAATCTACCCCCTACCCGAGTGCATCTAATAGGATAACCTCTAAACAAAAGAAAGTTTATCCCTATCTATGTGGTGTGTGCTCTAACTCGGGCCATCCTCGACCTCCTACTGGCGACCATCTCGTAATCGAGGCAGATATCCGAAACCGAGCGAGCTCTCGGGCGTGAAAAGGCGGAGTGGGGATCGAATATGACTCCTGGTATGGCCGCATCTCCTGGTCGTCGTGCGCACGCCGGCGGAGTCACGGTGGGCTCGCTATCCTCTCCAAAGTCCATAGGTATGGAGGGGGAAGACCCCTCGGAGGGTATCTGGGTGGCCGAGTCTTCGGAAGGATCCATCTCCGAGAAGGACGATGGGCAACGGGGCACATACTCGGGGTAGTCTCGAACGGCGGATGCGGAAGGTGGAGTACGGCGTAGCCTCTCCTCTCGGGGGCGTGCGCGCTCGAACACTAGGTCATCACCAAAAGGTGAGACGGGGGAGAAACGATGGGAATGTACAGGGGGAGTGAAGGGTCGACCCATGAACATGAATACTCTAACTGTGCATCGACCCACAAAATGGAATGACCCGTGGTCCGCGTCATGGCGCACCTCCCATGTCGGCGTGTCCACGAACACCACTTAACGCCGCCATCTGAAGACGTGACGGAAAGAAAGAGGTAGAGGGAGTGAGAATCTTGCTAAAGAATCTCAGTAGGGCCTCCTACTACCTAGGTGTCATCATCTACGTCCTCAGGAACCTTGGGTTTAATTATACGAAATGACTGAACATGCATTTAGTTCATTTTAAACTTCAAAAATATACTTTAGCCAAGGTCCGTTCATTTTAGGATGATCTTAATGTCATGAGTGCAACATAATGGAAAATGTATGCATGGCACTACCTAATGCACATACATAAAACATAACATCAAGCATCATCATCATTGGTGGCATAAAGTGGCAATAGTAACATTCATATGGGACAAAACTTAGTGACATAATCATAATCATGAACTTTTCTTCCTCATGGGCCACCCTAAAAGACAATCGAATCGGGGTGCTCGGCCTAACCGTGTCACCCGTAACGTGTCATACATCTAGGTTATGAGCTCATACCTTAACTAGTCGTCACTAGTTCTTACTTACCACTTAACGATAAGCGATCATAAATCCCGACTATCCGAGTACGGGTTAGGGGCAAATCTCTTAGGTGCTCGGCCAACCGGTGTCACCTAAGAGTATAAAATGGTACCGATGTCACATGAGTTCTATGGAGGTGCTCGGCCGAACCGGTGTCATCCTAGAACCCATCTTAGTACCTTAATTTTCAAAATCTCTTTAAGTCCCCAAATTTGCCAGAAATTCGGCCAAAACGGTCATTACACCGAAGTTTCCTTCCAAATTTGTCGGAAATTCATGCCAAAACGGTCATTACAATCAATTTCCTTCCAAATTTGCTTTATGCCACATAAACATATAACCTCATAAATTCCTCATATGAATAACATCATCATCATTAGCATACTTCATGCATCATCATACATCATTCAAACGCTTACCCTCACGGTAGCTTATGCTTTGACCCTTACGGGTCTTAATCTTGAGATATAGTTCTCTAATATCCGTCGCTCATATTTTATGCCCCTAAGGCTCATATTAAACATCATTCTTCATTCTCATGTTCATACTTAAATCTGAATAGCATAGGGCAGAATCTCTAACTTGTTTTTACGGGGTTCTAGAACTTAGCTATTAGACCCTTTCTCGGTCCCGCCTTCGCCTGAGGCGCTATACATTAAATCTAAATCAATTATGAGACATTCCTATGCTTAAGGACTAATTATTAATCATGTTTATCATGTTGTAAGGGTGCTGGACAGATTCCAGAAAATTAAATGTTCTAAGAGTTCTACATTTGCATTTTTACGGTTTTCTAGCTACTAGTTTCCCCATAGGTGCTAGAATTCGATTCTAACTCAAATGATACCAAGTTTTTCATGTCTAAACAATCTAAATCTGATTATGTTCCCATTAAAACAGTTTGGATTGGTTCCATAAACAAATGGGTCAAAACTATGTTAAATTCTAGCTTTACGGTATTTCTAGTTAGCTAGTTTCTTACCTATCATGCATAGGTTTGCTTCTACATCATCACATGATATTTTCACACATTCCAACGCATTAAAACATCATCATACAGCATCACATTCATCACATCAGAACCGAAAAACATCTTGCCTCAATAAGAGAATTAAATTGACATTTCTAGGTACATAAGTTAACTAGTTTCTCTTGGAATCAATTTAGAATTTCTAAAACTCTTTGCAAAACATTTTAATTCATCAAGAGGCTAAGTGAAGCCTTAGGTCACTGACCAAAACATATTCCATCCCCTAAAAGAGATTGGAATCACAACTTATAACGACATAACCTTATAAAGAATTGTCAAACTTTAAGGAAAACTCAAAACATAGGCTATTGGTCCTAGTAGCTAGATGAAAACTCATTGCAAGTCCATCTTCACTACTTGGTTTAAAACGACATTCAAAGTGTGGTTTGCATTAAACTTTAACTTGGAATGAAATGGGCAAGTCTTTGAGCTCTAGGTTCTTAAGTTACGACATAAACTAAACGTGCTCATGCTCTTCATTTTTAATCTTGCTTTCAAGGTAAAGTGATGACTTGAAATTAAATATGCAAGGCATAATTTAAACGTGTAAACTCGAAAGTAAATATGCGAAGCATAATCTTAAACGTGCAAGCTTGAAAGTAAAGATGCAAGATTCAATTCTTTATTTTAGTGCTCTTGGCCCAACAACAATCGACTTTAAGGCCGAAATAGATAGGCATTCGAGAAATTAATTAGGTGATAATGCAAGTTCAATTCTTTATTTTAGTGCTCTAGGCCCAACAACAATCGACTTTAAGGCCGAAATAGAAAGGCTTTGAGAATTAAGTTAAGTGATGATACAAGTTCCATTTTAATCTTTATGTTCTTAGGTGATGGCTTGAAAGTAAAGATGCATAGCAAGAGTGTAAATATGAATGCAAGCATAAAATAAATTATGCAAGTTCATTTTATCTTTCTAGAGCTCTTAACAAGACTTTAAAGGAACTTAAACCTCAACCCAAACTCATCAAACCAAGACAAGGTAAAAGTCTAGAGTTCTTAGAACTCAACATAACATATTTGGAAAATCAAACATCTAGCATGAAAAGGAAAAGGTAATCGCCGAAACTTCAAGGAAAGAAAAGAAATGTTTGAAACTCTAGAATCCATGATCTTGGTGATATACAAACTCCAACATCATGAGACCTCATCATTGAGTCATTAGAACCATTTTGAAACAACATCAAAGTTAAGGTTCTCAAAAGTTCAAGAAAGGAAAAATCTAGAAACACTTTTGCTCAAGAACAAAAATCAAGCTCTAGAGTTTGTTTCAAGTGATGAACATCATCATGAAACTCTCATCATCAAGCTCTCATTCCTTTGTTCTCCAAGGCCCATGGCCGAAAATGAAAAGGTAAAGGGAAGAAAAAGAAGTTCTAAAAAGAATCAAGAGAAACTATGAACTTTAAGCTTAGAACAAGAACTTTAAAGAAAGAACACATGAAAGAAAATCCCTACTTGGTGTGATGAACTTGAAGATGGAAGAAGAAGATGAAGATGATGAAGAACTTGAAGAACTCCAAGAACTTGAAGAACACAAAAACTTTGAGAGAAAAAGAAAGCTTTGAGTGTTTCCTAAACTTAGCAAATGATCTAAAAGTGGTGCAAGCTCCTCAAGGCATTCTATTTATAGAGAAATGAAACAAATGGAGGGAGCTCATGGAGGAGAAGGTTTCGCCATGAGGGTGCAGATTGGAGGCTCTCCATGAGTTCCATGAGGTGAGATAATGTGTTCTTGAGGTATGGTGAGGTATGGTTCAAAGCATGGTGAGGTATGGCTCAAGGTATGGCTCAAGCATGGCTCTTTGAGTGAGAAAACAATTTAATATGTGTCAAATGGGGAGCATGTGGCGAAAATGCATCAGCCCATGGGGAGGATTAGTTTGCATTTTAATTGTGGTTTAGAGTTGTGTTTAGGTGTATCTTTGATTATGCTTAAGATTAGGAATTTGTAAGAAGGTGTTTAGGTAAGGTAAATGGGTAATTAAGGTGGTCTAGACATAATTAAGGAGTGGTCTTGCACCATTAGAGAGTTAAATCCTCAATTTAGAGTTTAAACAACTCTAGACTCATTTCCTTGATTTAAGGAATTGGAGAGAGAAACACTATTCATGATTCCAAGACTAGGAATCTTGAGTTCTAAAAAGGGATTTAAGTTTAATCTAAGCAATTTTAGGTTCTAATTAACTTTAATAAATTATTTTGACTCTAGATTAATTAGGGAAATAAATTAATCTTCGTTTAGAGCCTAATATTGCTTAGGTTTGCTTAATTACGTCATTAAGCTTAAAAACACTATTCCAGGGGCAAAATCGTAATTTTGCACTAAAACTGGCCGGGACCACCGGGACTTGAACAGATACCTCTAGACACATGAAATCATGTTTTTAAACGTCTGGGAAAGTTCCGGCTCAAACGGCACCTTTACCCGCGTAAAAACGCTATAGGGGTATTTTGGTCATTTTGACCAAAGCTGAAACGAAATTTTCGCTTCGAAAGCATTCAAAGGCCATCCAATCCCCTTCAAACATTGAGTTGACCCTTCGAGGATGACCGAGTTGGTTACGCACGAGTTCGGTCAGAAATGACCTCAGGGGCATTTGGTCATTTCCTGGACGTAAAAATTCCGGGGTGTTACATTACTCCCTCCTTAAAAAGAATTTCGCCCTCGAAATTCGTTACCTTAGAAAAGCTCGGGATACTTGTCTTGCATTTCTGACTCTAGCTCCCATGTAAACTCTTCGGATTTGTCGCGCCCCATGCTACCTTTACCAATGGAGCAGGACTTGTTCCTCAGCTGCTTGACTCCGCGGTCCACGATTCTCGTAGGGGGAAGATTGAAAGTTAGGTCGCCCCTTAACTGAACATGCTCTGGCTCTAAAACGTGGCTTGGGTCGGACTCATACTTCCTTAGCTGAGACGTGAAAGACGTCATGAAGATTAGAAAGATTAGGGGTAAGGCTATTTTGTAGGCAACTGTTCCTATCCTTTGAAGAATTTGGAAGGGACCAAGGAATCGGGGCTCAACTTTTTGACTTTCATGGCTCTTCCTATGCCTCGTAGTGGGGGTAATCCTAAGGAACACATGTTCTCCTCCTCGAACTCCAAGGGCTTGGCGCCGCTTGTCCGCATAGCTCTTTGTCTACTTTGAGCGATGAGCATCCTATCCGGATCCTCTTGATTTGTTCCGCTGTTTCCCTCACTACATCGGGTCCTAAGACACTTTGCTCCCAGGCTCGTACTCAACACAAAGGTGATTGACACTTCCTTCCATACAATGCCTCGTGCGGTTGCCATATCGATGCTTGCGTGATAACTATTGTTATACGCAAACTCGATCAAAGGCAAGTACCTATCCCAACTTCCCCTTTGGTCTAACACACAGTGCTCTTAGCATATCCTCTAGGGTTTGGATCGTCCTTTCAGATTGTCCGTCTGCTTGTGGGTGGTAAGCGTGCTCAAGCATAGCTTTGAACCAAACGCCTTTGGAAGTGCTCCCAAAAACGCGACGTAAACCGCGGATCTCTATCCGAGATTATCGTCCGATTTCGGCACTCCATGCAATCTTACGATCTCTTGGATGTATAATCGAGCCAATTTATCTAAAGAGTACGTTACTCTAATAGGTAGAAAGTGTGCCGACTTGGTTGGTCGATCCACTATCACCCATATAGCATCATGGCCAGCTTGCGTCTTAGGCAATCTGTCACGAAATCCATAGATATGCATTCCCACTTCCATTCGGGATTGACAGGGTTGCAACAAACCTCGAAGGTTTTTGGTGCTCGATTTTCACTTTCGACATACCAAGCACTTACTAACCCAGCGACTACATCCTTTTTCATTCCGGCCACCAAAACATCTTCTTCAAATCTTGGTACATCTTGGTAACACCGGATGAATGGTGAAATAGCCTTTGTGAGCCTCCTCCAAGATCTTCTCTCGGAGGTCACCATCTTGGGGTGCAGATCCTTCCCTCAAATCTCCATATCCAATCCTCACCTCTTTGAAACCTTTTAACTTTCCCGCCTTATGCAAAGCATCTATGATCTCTTCGAACTCCTCATTCTCGTTGTGCTAACATGATTCTCCTCGCTTAAATCCACTTGTCACACTAAGATAGCACATTTTTATTCCTTTATCGATTAGCTGACATCCCTAGATTCATATCCCTAAACTTCTCTATCAACTCAACTTCTTTGATCATCATGTGGGATGTGTAACGACTTTCGGCTCAAGGCATCCGCGACTACATTAGCCTTGCCGGCCTGGTAACTTAAACCGAAATCGTAGTCCTTGAGGAATTCCATCCACCTTCTTTGCCTCATATTTAACTCCTTTTGATCAAAGAGGTACTTGAGACTCTTATGATCGGAGAAAACCTCAAACCTTACACCATACAAATGGTGTCTCCACATCTTTAAGGCAAACACTACGGCAGCTAACTCTAGGTCATGGGTGGGGTAGTTAGCCTCGTGAGGCTTGAGTTGTCGGGATGCATAGGCTACCATTTGCCTATTTTGCATCAACACACACCCTAGTCCTTTGCCCGAAGCATCACAATATACCTCGAAGGGTACATTGGGGCTAGGTAAGACTAAGACTCGGCTCGTGGTTAACCTTTCCTTAAGCTCTTGGAAACTCTTCTCACATTCGGGGCTCCACTCAAACGGGGCATTCTTCCTAGTGAGCTTGGTCAAGGGTAGGGCTAACTGGGAAAATCCTTTGATAAACCTACGGTAGTAGCCTGCTAAACCCAGAAAGCTCCGTATTTCCGTTACGGTGGTTGGTCTATCCCAATTCATTACGGCTTCTACCTTACTAGGATCAACGGCTATACCTCCTTTTGACACAACGTGCCCTAAAAACTTGACCTCCTCCAACCAAAATTCACACTTAGAGAGTTTTGCATATAGCTTTTCGTGCTCCAAAATGTCCAAAACTATCCTTAAATCACGCTCATGCTCCTCGTGGGTCTTCGAATAGCTGAGTATATCATCTATAAAGCGACTACTTAATTGATCTAAATAGGGTCTAAAGATCCTATTCATGTAATCCATAAACAACTGCAGAGCATTTGTCAACCCAAAGACATCACCGCTGAACTCAAAGTGTCCATACCGAGTTCTAAAGGCGGTCTTTGGTATATCTTGATCTCTCACTCTAATTTGGTGGTATCGACCTTAGGTCGATCTTGGAAAACACTACCGCTCCTCTCAATTGGTCCATGAGATCATCAATCCTAGGCAAAGGGTATTTGTTTTTCTTTGTCACACGATTTAATTGCCTATAATCTATGCACAACCTCATACTCCGTCCTTCTTTTTCACAAACAAGACCGGGCTCCCCATGGTGAAGCACTAGGTCTTATGAAGCTTTTCTCTAAAAGTTCCTCAAGTTGGGTTTTAAGCTCGGCTAGTTCTAGGGGTGACATTCTATAGGGGGCAATGGAGATTGGTCGCTCCAGGAACCAACTCAATGGAGAACTCCACTTCTCGCTCGGGAGGGAAGTGGGGTATATCTTCCGCAGACACCTCGGGGTTGTTTCTCACTATAGGTATATTCTCTAAGTGCTGCTCAAAGTGTACCTCGCTAGCGGCTAGGAGTACATATCCCTTAGTCCTTTTCCCACTACGGAGGGCCTCTACGACATTGAGATAGAGTTTCAAAGGTTGACTTATTTGACTAGGGGAGAAGGAAAGACGACTGCTTTGGTGTCACAGTCTAACAATACACGGTTGGCGTGAAGCCAATCCATGCCAAGAACTATTCCTATACCTTTCATGGGTAAACAAATTAAATCCACAACATATGATCTATTTTCTGTGGTGAGGTGACAATTTAGGCAACAATAACAAGTATTCACAGGATGATTTGTGGGGTAGAGACAATAAGATCAAAAGGAAGTTTGGAAGTTTTCAAATTTAGAGCCTCGGCACTAGCATATGAAATATAAGAATGTGTTGCACCACGGTCATATAGCACAGATAAGGTTCTACCATCTATTTCGCACTTACCTTCTATGAGACCGTTGGATGTGTCCGCCTCGTCTCACGTTGAGGGTGAAGACCACTCCTTGGTGTTGCGCCGGAATGCAGCTTGTCGCCTCCCATTAGTGCGATTCTTTGGCGTAGTGGCCAGGCTTTCGCATCGAGCGGATATTACGCCCGCTAAGCGAGGGCGGTTGCCATGATCCTTCCGCGCACTTGGGACATAGCACGGCTGGGATAGCTTGGGCGGGGTTCCTTGGCGTCTGTTCTTAGTCCCACTTGACCCTCCTTGGTTGTTTGGGGCCGCCCGACCCTCCTTGTCGGTTGTTGTTGTGGTTGTTGCGGTTGTTGTTGTTGTTACGGAATTGTGGTCGGTATGATTGCTTGGGTTGTTGGTGGAAGGGGGTTCTTTGTTGTTGTTGATGTGGCTTGAATTGGTTGGTGTGGTAGGGGTTGTAATGGTTTCGGGATTGGTTTGGATATTGGGGCTTGAATTTTGGGGCTTGAGGTGCTAGCCCTTGTTCCGTCGTCGCCCTTGCGGCATTGATTTTCTTCTGTCCCTCTTCCATGATCCGGCACTTGTTGACTAGGGTTGGAAAGTCCCTAATCTCCATGTGCGCTCTGACATAGTTGAGCTCTGCCGTTAGTCCGCCTCATACTTGATGCACTTCCACACCTCGTCGGGGTTTCCTTGAAACACCCTAGAGAACTTAATCAGCCCCTCGAATTTCGTGTCTTTGGCGACGGTAGAGACCCTCCTTGAGTCGGTTGCATGAACTCAATATCTTTCGCGTTCCTCACGGACTCGGAAGTACTTCTCATAAGTAGGTCTTGAATAGCTCCCGATTGGCGGCCCGATGCGAAGCTTCTAGCGATCTTGGTGCGATCCACGAACTTCGGCATCCGACTCCATCATATAGCGGCAAATGAAGGTGACCTTTTGCTCCTCCGAGCAAGCCACCACGGAGTAGATCTTCTCCATGTTTTTGATCCACTCATTGACTTTGTCGGGGTCCATGGCTCCTCGGAAGGTTGGTGGGTTCGCCATGCGAAACTCACCAAACCTCGCTTGCTCGACCATTTCAGCAGTAGGGGGAGCACGTCCGGTGTCCCCTTGTTGGTTCATCCTCTCGAACATTCGTTCCATGGCTCTAGCCATGTCACGAACAGCAGCAGCAGTGGCATCGCTTTGGTCTCCCTCGGTCGGGGTCCTAGGTTGTCTCCTTGGTGCCATTGGTCCCTAAACACATGAGACAATAAACACTGAGGTGATCAGGCTCAATATTCCATGTAAAATGAGCTAGTTACCATGGCACACGCAAGTAGACAAGGGTCATGAACTTCTACCCTATAGCTTATCTCTAGTTAAGCTCTACGCATGACCTAGCTATCGTATTTCACGCTTTAGAAAGCATAGTCACCCAATCCTCGGGCTCCATGAGAATCGAGGCTGCTCACGATACCATAATGTAACAACCTAATTATTAACCGATTACTCTAGAACATATTTAGGTTAATCATTAGTACATTACTTCATAGTTCTCATTTAACTTTGAATTACTTAGCGGAAAATACGAGAAATTTTTTTTTTGAAATAAAAGTGAGAGCCGCGTGATGCGATAAGCGGTAAACCATGCAAAGTAAAACAATCGTCTCACAATCATCACAACATAAGGCACATCATGAACATCACTGAATGTAAGCTCATATATATATAACTTGCCCACTTATAAGTGTGGGACTTAATTCACTACAAGGCAAATACATGAAAAGAAATACAACATAAAACGTAAACATAATCTACTCCCCTACCCGAGTGCATCTAATAGGATAACCTCTAAACAAAAGAAAGTTTATCCCTATCTATGTGGTGTGTACTCTAACTCGGGCCATCCTCGACCTCCTACTGGCGACCATCTCGTAATCGAGGCAGATATCCGGGAAACTGAGCGAGCTCCTCGGGCGTGAAAAGGCGGAGTGGGGATCGAATATGACTCCAGGTATGGCCGCATCTCCTGGTCGTCGTGGTACGCCGGCGAGTTACGGTGGGCCCGCTATCCTCTCCAAAGTCCATAGGTATGGAGGGGGAAGACCCCTCGGAGGGTATCTGGGTGGACGAGGCTTAGGAAGGATCCATCTCCGAGAAGGACGATGGGCAACGGGGCACATACTCGGGGTAGTCTCGAACGGCGGATGCGGAAGGTGGAGTACGGCGTAGCCTCTCCTCTCGAGGACGTCGGCGGCTCGAACACTAGGTCATCACCAAAAGGTGAGACGGGGAGAAACGATGGGAATGTACAGGGGAGTGAAGGGTCGACCCATGAACATGAATACTCTAAGCGTGCATCCACCCACAAAATGGAATGACCCGTGGTCGGGGTCATGGCGCACCTCCCATGTCGGCGTGTCCACGAACACCACGAACGTCGCCATCTGAAGACGTGACGGAAAGAAAGAGGTAGAGGGAGTGAGAATCTTGCTAAAGAATCTCTGTAGGGCCTCCTACTACCTAGGTGTCATCATCTACGCCCTCGGGAACCTTGGGTTTAATTATACGAAATGACTGAACATGCATTTAGTTCATTTTAAACTTCAAAAATATACTTTAGCCAAGGTCCGTTCATTTTAGGATGATCTTAATGTCATGAGTGCAACATAATGGAAAATGTATGCATGGCACTACCTAATGCACATACATAAAACATAACATCAAGCATCATCATCATTGGTGGCATAAAGTGGCAATAGTAACATTCATATGGGACAAAACTTAGTGACATAATCATAATCATGAACTTTTCTTCCTCATGGGCCACCCTAAAAGACAATCGAATTTGGGGGTGGTCGGCCAGACCGGTGTCACCCAGAACGTGTCATACATCTAGGTTATGAGCTCATACCTTAACTAGTCGTCACTAGTTCTTACTTACCACTTAACGATAAGCGTATCATAAATCCCGACTATCTGAGTACGGGTTACGGGGCAAATCTCTTAGGGGTGCTCGGCCGAACAGGTGTCACCTAAGAGTATAAAATGGTACCGATGTCACATGAGTTCTATGGAGGTGCTCGGCCGAACCGGTGTCATCCTAGAACCCATCTTAGTACCTTAATTTTCAAAATCTCTTTAAGTCCCCAAATTTGCCAGAAATTCGGCGGGCAAAACGGTCATTACACCGAGTTTCCTTCCAAATTTGTCGGAAATTCGGGGGCCAAAACGGGCATTACACGAATTTCCTTCCAAATTTGCTTTATGCCACATAAACATATAACCTCATAAATTCCTCATATGAATAACATCATCATCATTAGCATACTTCATGCATCATCATACATCATTCAAACGCTTACCCTCACGGTAGCTTATGCTTTGACCCTTACGGGTCTTAATCTTGAGATATAGGTCTCTAATATCCGTCGCTCATATTTTATGCCCCTAAGGCTCATATTAAACATCATTCTTCATTCTCATGTTCATACTTAAATCTGAATAGCATAGGGCAGAATCTCTAACTTGTTTTTACGGGGTTCTAGAACTTACGTTTTAGACCCTTTCTCGGTTCCGTCTTCGCCTGAGGCGCTATACATTAAATCTAAATCAATTATGAGACATTCCTATGCTTAAGGACTAATTATTAATCATGTTTATCATGTTGTAAGGGTGCTGGACAGATTCCAGAAAATTAAATGTTCTAAGAGTTCTACATTTGCATTTTTACGGTTTTCTAGCTACTAGTTTCCCCATAGGTGCTAGAATTCGATTCTAACTCAAATGATACCAAGTTTTTCATGTCTAAACAATCTAAATCTGATTATGTTCCCATTAAAACAGTTTGGATTGGTTCCATAAACAAATGGGTCAAAACTATGTTAAATTCTAGCTTTACGGTATTTCTAGTTAGCTAGTTTCTTACCTATCATGCATAGGTTTGCTTCTACATCATCACATGATATTTTCACACATTCCAACGCATTAAAACATCATCATACAGCATCACATTCATCACATCAGAACCGAAAAACATCTTGCCTCAATAAGAGAATTAAATTGACATTTCTAGGTACATAAGTTAACTAGTTTCTCTTGGAATCAATTTAGAATTTCTAAAACTCTTTGCAAAACATTTTAATTCATCAAGAGGCTAAGTGAAGCCTTAGGTCACTGACCAAAACATATTCCATCCCCTAAAAGAGATTGGAATCACAACTTATAACGACATAACCTTATAAAGAATTGTCAAACTTTAAGGAAAACTCAAAACATAGGCTATTGGTCCTAGTAGCTAGATGAAAACTCATTGCAAGTCCATCTTCACTACTTGGCCGAAAAACTTACATTCAAAGTGTGGTTTGCATTAAACTTTAACTTGGAATGAAATGGGCAAGTCTTTGAGCTCTAGGTTCTTAAGTTACGACATAAACTAAACGTGCTCATGCTCTTCATTTTTAATCTTGCTTTCAAGGTAAAGTGATGACTTGAAATTAAATATGCAAGGCATAATTTAAACGTGTAAACTCGAAAGTAAATATGCGAAGCATAATCTTAAACGTGCAAGCTTGAAAGTAAAGATGCAAGATTCAATTCTTTATTTTAGTGCTCTTGGCCCAACAACAATCGACTTTAAGGCCGAAATAGATAGGCATTCGAGAAATTAATAGGTGATAATGCAAGTTCAATTCTTTATTTTAGTGCTCTAGGCCCAACAACAATCGACTTTAAGGCCGAAATAGAAAGGCTTTGAGAATTAAGTTAAGTGATGATACAAGTTCCATTTTAATCTTTATGTTCTTAGGTGATGGCTTGAAAGTAAAGATGCATAGCAAGAGTGTAAATATGAATGCAAGCATAAAATAAATTATGCAAGTTCATTTTATCTTTCTAGAGCTCTTAACAAGACTTTAAAGGAACTTAAACCTCAACCCAAACTCATCAAACCAAGACAAGGTAAAAGTCTAGAGTTCTTAGAACTCAACATAACATATTTGGAAAATCAAACATCTAGCATGAAAAGGAAAAGGTAATGGCCGAAACTTCAAGGAAAGAAAAGAAATGTTTGAAACTCTAGAATCCATGATCTTGGTGATATACAAACTCCAACATCATGAGACCTCATCATTGAGTCATTAGAACCATTTTGAAACAACATCAAAGTTAAGGTTCTCAAAAGTTCAAGAAAGGAAAAATCTAGAAACACTTTTGCTCAAGAACAAAAATCAAGCTCTAGAGTTTGTTTCAAGTGATGAACATCATCATGAAACTCTCATCATCAAGCTCTCATTCCTTTGTTCTCCAAGGCCCATGGCCGAAAATGAAAAGGTAAAGGGAAGAAAAAGAAGTTCTAAAAAGAATCAAGAGAAACTATGAACTTTAAGCTTAGAACAAGAACTTTAAAGAAAGAACACATGAAAGAAAATCCCTACTTGGTGTGATGAACTTGAAGATGGAAGAAGAAGATGAAGATGATGAAGAACTTGAAGAACTCCAAGAACTTGAAGAACACAAAAACTTTGAGAGAAAAAGAAAGCTTTGAGTGTTTCCTAAACTTAGCAAATGATCTAAAAGTGGTGCAAGCTCCTCAAGGCATTCTATTTATAGAGAAATGAAACAAATGGAGGGAGCTCATGGAGGAGAAGGTTTCGCCATGAGGGTGCAGATTGGAGGCTCTCCATGAGTTCCATGAGGTGAGATAATGTGTTCTTGAGGTATGGTGAGGTATGGTTCAAAGCATGGTGAGGTATGGCTCAAGGTATGGCTCAAGCATGGCTCTTTGAGTGAGAAAACAATTTAATATGTGTCAAATGGGGAGCATGTGGCCGAAAAATGCATCAGCCCATGGGGAGGATTAGTTTGCATTTTAATTGTGGTTTAGAGTTGTGTTTAGGTGTATCTTTGATTATGCTTAAGATTAGGAATTTGTAAGAAGGTGTTTAGGTAAGGTAAATGGGTAATTAAGGTGGTCTAGACATAATTAAGGAGTGGTCTTGCACCATTAGAGAGTTAAATCCTCAATTTAGAGTTTAAACAACTCTAGACTCATTTCCTTGATTTAAGGAATTGGAGAGAGAAAACACTATTCATGATTCCAAGACTAGGAATCTTGAGTTCTAAAAAGGGATTTAAGTTTAATCTAAGCAATTTTAGGTTCTAATTAACTTTAATAAATTATTTTGACTCTAGATTAATTAGGGAAATAAATTAATCTTCGTTTAGAGCCTAATATTGCTTAGGTTTGCTTAATTACGTCATTAAGCTTAAAAACACTATTCCAGGGGCAAAATCGTAATTTTGCACTAAAACTGCCCGGGACCACCGGGACTTGAACAGATACCTCTAGACACATGAAATCATGTTTTTAAACCTCTGGGGAAAGTTCCGGGCTCAAACGGCACCTTTACCCGCGTAAAAACGCTATAGGGGTATTTTGGTCATTTTGACCCGAAACTGCAGAAAACGAAATTTTCGCTTCCGAAAGCATTCAAAGGCCATCCAATCCCCTTCAAACATTGAGTTGACCCTTCGAGGATGACCGAGTTGGTTACCCTCGAGTTCGGGTCAGGAAATGACCTCAGGGGCATTTTGGTCATTTCCCTCGGACAGAAAAATCGGGGTGTTACAACGGCCAGTTTATTTTTTTATTTTTAACATTTAGGTTTATTAAAATTTATTTAGTTAATCAATTGATGAATTGTATTATAAAAAAGGGGGTTAATTGAACCGAGACAGCTTATTAATCACATATCTTGGAATATTTTAGCTGCGACGGCTTGATATTCAAAGTCTCTTTTAAAAAATAAAGTTAATTTAACCGTGACGGTTTGTTAACTTTATGTTTTAGAATATTTTAGCTATGACAGCTTAATATTCTAAATCTCTTTTTCAAAATAAGATTAAATAATATTACAAATATCTTCTACAGAACTATGTGACTTTGAGTTCCCTATTGCACTAGGGGATACGTAGGAGCAGGCATCTCTGTCAAGTCAAAATTAATTCTTATAATTTGTCTTTTTTAAATATTGTTCTAATGCTCTTTTTATTCTTTAAATTTTAAGTTGATCACTTAATTGTATAATATTTTACTTTGAATAAAATGTTAATTTAGCCGTGACGGCTTGTTAACTCGATATTTCGGGCATTTGAGTTGTGACTGCTTAATGATCCAAAAATTTCCCTAAAAACATTTGTTTGTTTATATTTATTTTTTTCTTTATAAAAATATAAAAGATAAATTTCTTTTTTTTTTTATCTTATTTGCAAATATTTATATTTTATATTTTCATTTTTGATTTAAATTTATTCATTTATTTATCAAACTTTTTATTTCAAATAAAAAGGTTAATTTAGCGGTGACGGCTTATTAACTGGATACCTTGGAACATTTGAGTTGTGACAACTTAGTGTTCTTTTTTCTTTTTTATAATAAAATAAAAATAAATATTTTTGAAAGGATTATTATTTAATTTGCACAGTTAATTAAAGGTACCATCTAAAGACGGGTGTATTAGGGGTGCGTAGGATTAAATTTCTACCCTTCCCTATGCATAACCGACTCCCGAACTCAAATCTAGTTCCAAAGACCATTTCTTTAAAATAATGGGTTTTTCCACGTTTTCCCAATTTTAATAAACTTGGTGGCGACTCCATAATTTTCAAAAAAAAAATTTTCTCGCCATCTCATCACGATCCCAATTGCGACAGATGGCAACTCCACTGGGGAATTCCAAGAGTATTAGGCCTATTATAGTTAATTGTACAAGTTAAGAAATAGCCTTTTGAATTTTGTTTTCTTTTTCTTATTCTGTTTTGTGCATAATTTTCTTTTCTTCCTTTAGTAAAGTTGTGCTTTGTTTTTATTTATAACATATGCTCTATTTGTTAAAACCTTAGGGTAGATGACTATTTCTGGGTTCTGTACATATTTGTGTGTGTTGATTTTGTAGGTATTAGTCATGGGTAATTTTAGGATGTCAGGTTTGTATGCTCTCTTCACACACAACACTAACACATTAATCACACACGAGTGGGGCCCTGTACCCGGGTCTGAGTGCAACCTAAGATAGGTAAGAGATTATGTAGTGGTAGCCATTTTGGATGTTCATCCTGTTTGGTTATCGCGAAAATCTCGTCTAGAGTGTGATTTTTTCGTGAATGTCCTGTATCTAGCGGTTCACCTGCTATTGTGGATAACATTCTGAATTGGGTCTTAACTCTAGAGGCCATAGAATTCTGAGAATATAGACCCACCCGGTGAAAGTGTTCACAAAGTAGAATGACCATAGGACCATAGAATTAACCTCCAGAATTTACCTCAAATAGGACACAAAGAGAGCATGCATTTTCCTAAGCTCTTTCCTATCATTGTTCTTTGTATATAATCTCTTTTCATTTCCTAATTTGTTTATTATTCTTTCTTTCATTTAAATTAAGTTTTTTTTGTTATGGCAGGTGTAACATCCTAATTTTTAACCCAATACTCTAGAACATATTTAGGTTAATCATTAGTCTGTTACTTCATAGTTCTCATTTAACTTCGAATTACTTAGCGGAAAATACGGGTAATTTTTTTTGAAATAAAAGTGAGAGCCGCGTAATGCGATAAGCGGTAAACCATGTATGGTAAACAAATGTCTCACAACATCATAACATAAGGCACAACATGAACATCACTGAATATCATCTTATATATATATAACTTGCCCACTTATAAGTATGAGACTTAATTTAGTACAAGGAAAATACAGGAAAGGAAATACAACATAAACATAAACATGATCTACTCCCCTACCCGAGTGCACCTAATGGGATAACCTCTAAACAAAAGAAGGTTTATCCCCATCTAAGTGGTGTGTGCTCTAACCGGGTACTTCATCGGTCGATCGTCACCTCCTACTGACGTCCGTCTCGTGAACAAGGCAAGTATCCGGGAAACTGTGCGAGCTCTTCGGGCGTAAAGAGGCGGAACGGGGATCGAGAGTGACCCCCGCGGTGTAGCTGCATCTCCGATTAAATCGTGCAAGTCGGGCTGAGTCACAGTATCCTCGCGCCCTCCTCATCAATGGTGGAGAGGGCGAGCTCTCGCTATACTGGATGAGTAGGCAGGTCCTCGGACGGGTCGGTCTCAGAGAAGTAGGTCCGGGCGACGTAATCGGGATAGTCTCGCATGGCTAAGGCGGCGGTGTGCATGCGCAGCACTCTCTGCGTCATGCGTCACGCCTGCGCTCAAAAACCCGCCGCTGCCGCCATAGGGTGCGGTCGGGGAGAAGCGATGGGTGTGCGGGATGAGCGAAGGCGTCCTACGAACATGAAAACCCGCAGTGCATCGCCCCTCAAAATGGTATGACCCGTGAGCCGGGTCATAGTGCACCTCCCATGTCGGGGTGTCCACGAACACTACGAACGTCGCCATCTGAAGACGTGACGGAAAGAAAAGGATAGAGGAGTGAGAATCTTGCTAAAGAATCTCAGTAGGGCCTCCTACTACCTAGGTGTCATCATCTACGTCCTCAGGAACCTTGGGTTTATTTATACAAAATGACTGAGCATGTATTAGGTTCATTTTAAACTTTAAAATATCTTTTAGCCAAGGTCCATTTTAGGATGATCTTAATGTCATGGATGCAACATAATAGAAGATGTATGCATGGCACTACCTAATGCACATACATAAAACATAACATCAAGCATCATCATTCTTGGTGGCATAAAGTGGCAATAGTAACATTCATATGGGACAAAACTTAGTGACATAATCATAATCATGAAACTTCTCTTCCTCATGGGCCACCCTAAAAGACAATCGAACTGGGGGTGCTCGGCCGAACCGGTGTCACCCAGAACGTGTCACATATCTAGGTTATGAGCTCATACCTTAACTAGTCGTCACTAGTTCTTACTTACCACTTAACGATAAGCGTATCATAAATCATAAATCCCGACTATCTGAGTACGGGTTAGGGGGCAAAACTCTCAGGGGTGCTCGGCCGAACCGGTGTCACCTAAGAGTGTAAAATGGTACCGATGTCACATGAGTTCTATGGAGGTGCTCGGCCGAACCGGTGTCATCCTAGAACCCATCTTAGTACCTTAATTTTCAAAATCTCTTTAGTCCCCAAATTTGTCGGAAATTCGGCGGCACAACGGTCATTACACCGAATTTCCTTCCAAATTTGCTTTATGCCACATTAACATATAACCTCATGAATTCCTCATATGAATAATCATCATCATCATTTGCATACTACATGCATCATTATAAAACATTCAAACGCTTACCCTTACGGTAGCTTATACTTTGACCCTTACGGGTCTTAATCTTGAGATATAATTCTCTAACATCCGACGATCATATTTTTATGCACCTAAGGGCTCATAATTAATCATCATTCCCAATCCTCATGTTCATACTTAAATTTGAAAAGCATAGGGCAGAATTTCTAACTTGTATTTACGGGGTTCTAGAACTTACGTCTTAGACCCTTTCTCGGTTCCGTTTTCGCCGGAGGCGCTATATATTAAATCTAAATCAATTATGAGATGTAACGCCCCGATTTGCTGTTTAAGAGAAAATGACCAAAATGCCCCTGAGGTCATTTTCTGCCCGGAATTCGAGGATAGCCGACCCGGCAGTCCTCGAAGGGTCAACTCAATGTTTCAAGGGGATTGGATGGTCTTTGTGTGCTTTCGAAACAAAAATCGTGTTTCTGTGATTTGGTCAAAATGACCAAAATACCCCTATAGCATACTACGTGGGTAGAAATGCCATTCGAACCCGAAACTTTCCCTAAAGGTTTAAAATAACGTTTTCAACTATTTTAAAGTGTCTGTTTAAGTTCCGATGGTCTCGGGTAGTTTTTGTACAAAATTACGATTTTGCCCCCGGGATAGTGCTGTTTGAGTTTAATGATATAATTAAGCAAACCTAAGCAATATTAGGCTCTAATTAAAGGTTAATTAATTTCCATAATTAATCTAGAGCCAAAATCATTATTTAAAATTAATTGGAACCTAGAATTGTTTAAAGAAATTTAAAAAAAAAACCCTTTTCTAAATTCTTTTCTTTCTTTAAAGAAAAAGTATCCATGAATAGTGTTTTCACTATTCATGCCCCCATTTCCAAGAAAAGTTGTCACACTCACATCACTAGTCATAAAAGTTTTTGACTCCACTAAACCTACATGATCACTTCTAACCTATGGGATTATAGCATTAATTAGCTAACTAGTTTACTTAAAGTACCTACATAACAACCCTTAATCCTAAGTCTAATCCATAACACACCTAAACACACCTTTAAACCATGATTAGAGGAGATGATTTTGCCCCCATGGTTGCCCAAAAAATGGCTCCACTTTTCCCTCCACTTTGCATCACATGTTGTTTGAATGTGTGGCACACAATGCGCCATGTCTCCAAGACAACTTCTCATTCATTCTCCTCCACATACTTCCCTTATTCTAGAAGACAACTACATGGCCTCTTCCTCTCCACTCATTCATGACTCAAGGCTCTATATATAGCTTGCCTTGGTGAACATTTTACTACTTTAGTTCATTTGTAAAGCTTAGATCTCTCCAAAGCTTTTCTTTTTCTCTCAAAAACTCTTGTGTTCTTCAAGTTCTTGAAGCTCTTCATCTTCTTCCATCTTCAAGATCATCACACCAAGTAGGGATTTTCTTTCATGTATTCTTTCTTTAAAAGTTCTTATTCTAAGTTTGATGTTCATAGTTTCTCTTGATTCTTTTTAGAACTTCTTTTCTTTTCTTTGTTCTTTCTCATTTCGGCCATGAGCCTTGGAGTTCAAAGAAATGAGAGCTTGATGATGAGAGTTTCATGATGATGTTCATCACTTGAAACAAACTCTAGAGCTTGATCTTTGTTCTTGAGTAAAAATGTTTCTAGTTCTTCCTTTCTTGAACTTTTGAGAACTCTAACTTTGATGATGTTTCAAAAATGGTTCTAAGGACTCAATGATGAGGACTCATGATGTTGGTGTTAATATATCATCAAGATCATGGACTCTAGAGTTATAAAATGTTCCTTTTTCCTTCTTGAAGTTTCGGCCTTTTTCCTTGTTTTTCCAAGTTTTATGTTTTGGTTTTCTAAAAATATTATGTTGAGTTCTAAGAACTCTTAGCTTTACTTTACCTTGGTTGGATGAGTTTGGGTTAAGCATTGAGTTCCTCTAAAGTCTTGTTAAGAGCTCTAGAAAGATAAAATGAACTTGCATAATTTATTTTATGCTTGCACTCATATTTACATTCTTGCTATGCATCTTTACTTTTCAAGCTGTCACCTAAGAACATAAAGATTAAAATGGAACTTGCATCATCACTTAATTTAATTCTCAAAGCCTTTCTATTTCGGCCTTAAAGTCGATTGTTGCTGGGCCTAGAGCACTAAAATAAAGAATTGAACCTTGCATGTTTACCTTCAAGCTTGCACGTTTAAGTTTATGTCTTGCATATTTATTTTCAAGCTTGCACGTTTAAGTTTATGCCTTGCATATTTACCTTTCAAGTCTTGCATATTTATGTTAAGTCATCACTTTATTTTGTAAGCAAGATTAAAAATGAAAAGCATAGCACGTTTACTTTATGTCATAACTTAAGGACCTAGAGCTCAAAGACTTGCCCATTTTATCTCAAGTTAAAGTCTACTATGGAAGCATTCTTTGAATGCATAATCTCGGCCATGTAGTGATGATGAGATTGGAGTGAGTTTCATCTAGTTACAAGGGCCAACAACCTAGGTTCTAGGATTTTCTTTAAGCTTGATGAGTTTTATAAAGTCATGACCAACAAAATTTATGATGTTAATCCTCTTCTAAAGGATAATGTAATTGGTTGCTGACCTAAGGTTATTTTTAGCCTCTTGATGAAGTAAAATGGTTTGCAAAGAGTTTTAGAAGTCCTAAAATGATTCCAAGAGAAACTAGCAATTTAGATGCTTTAGAAATATCAATTTATACATCTTTTTGGGGCTTGATATTTCGGTTCTTTCATGATGAGTTTGCTACTGAATGATGATGTTTTGATGTGTTAGAATGTGTGAAAATTACTTATGATGAGGTAGGAACCTTTCTATGTATGTTAGGAAAGAAACTAGCTTTATAGAAAAACCGTAAAGTTGTGTTTCAACCTAGTTTTGACCCATTCATTCATACCTAATACCAAAACTGTTTTAGTATGATAACAATCAGTTTAGGATTGATTATTCATGAAAAATTTGGTTACATTTGGAATAGGATTGAATTTTTAGCACCCATAGAGAAACTAGTAACTAGAAATACCGTAAAGTTAGAATTTAACATAGTTTCAACCCATTTCTTTATGGATTCTGCCCAAACTGTTTTAATGGGAACATAATCAGATTAGGATTGTTTAGGCATGAAAAACTTGGTGACATTTGGATTAGAATTGAATTTTTAGCGCCTACAGAGAAACTAGTAACTAGAAAACCGTAAAAAACGTAATTCTAGAACTCTTAGAACATTGAATTTTCTGATTCTGTACAGCACCCTTATAATGGAGTAAATATGATTTATAATTAGTTCAATGGCTTAGGAATACCTCACAATTGGTTTAGATTTAATTTATAGCGCCTTAGGCGAAGACGGAACCAAAAAAGGGTCTAAGACGTAGCTTCTAGAACCCCGTAATCCCAAGATGTAATTTTGCCCTTAAGAAAGATGCTGTCCAGATTCATCATTGAACATAAACATTAGTAAAGATCATTAGTTGTGAAGCTATAGGTGCATAAAAGGTTAATAGAGAATGTCAGAATAATTATACCTCAAGTTTAAGGCTCGTAAGGGTCAAAGCATAAGACACCATAGGCGTAAGGGCATAATAAACTTTAGTGTTTTACGTGATCGCATGTTTTATTATGAGAATATCTTGGGCATATGATTTCTTATGAGGATATGCAATGTTAATTTATTGATGCTCACGTTATGATGCGTGCGATGTTTTACAATGCCTATGATGCATATGATGATGATGCTTATGACACACATGATTATAAATGATTGTGTAAAGATATGAATGTGGCATAAAGAAAGTTTGGAAGAAATTCGGTGTCTTCTGTTAGCTGCCGAATTTCCGATAAACTTGAGGACCTTGAAAGTTTTGAAAGTACATGAGTTTTTAATGTGACATAGTATCGTGAAAACGCTGTTACGGGGACGGCGATACGTAACGCCCGTAAACAAATCCTTGAGGGGGACGGCGATACGTAACGCCGAAGAGGACAATATTCACCGTGGTACTTGATGACGGTGGGACGCGCTTTGTTATGATTATGATTATTATTATGATTACGCTTATCGGGATTGATAAGTAAGAACTAGTGACGACTAGTTAGGTATGAGCTCATAACCTAGAGATGTGACACGCTCGGGTGACACCGTTCGCCGAGCACCCCAGATCGATTGTCTTTAGGGTGATCCCTATGTTACAGTACAATGCTTGGAATGTCACACAAGTTATAGAAAGATGTTTTACATGAGAAGTATATGCCACTTTATGCCACTTATGTGATATTGATTCTTCTATGATGATTAAATGATTTATGCTTGATGCATCTTCATGCATTCATGCTTTATTATGCTGCATCCGTAACATCAAGACTCATTCTAAAATAGGCGGACCTTGGCTAATTAAGTTTAGTAACTTAAAAATGAATTTGATGCATGCTCACTCATTTTATACAATAAACCCAAGGTTCCTGAGGACGTAGATGATGACACCTAGATAGGAGGTTACCCTACTGAGATTCTTTAGCAAGATTCTCACTCCCTCTATCTCTTCTTTCTGTCACGTCTTCAGATGACGACGCCGTGGATTTTGTGGATTCCCTGACGTGGGAAGTGCACCATGATTCGAGCATGGGCTATACCTTTTTGAGGGCCGATGCACTGCTCGTGATTTCGCGTTTGATAGGCGATTCGACATCACCATACGGCGACGAGGATCAAGTTTTGAGCGTGCCCAATTCCAGATGTGCCTCGCCTCTTGGATTGGATACGCCCTATCCTTTACGGGATCCTAGCAGTTGAGGCTCGCGGGTAGAAATAGTGCACACACCACATAGGAGAGGATAAACCTTCTCTTGTATAGAGGTTATCCGCTTTAGATGCACTTGGGTAGGGAGTTTTCCTTCTCACTTTCTGTAGTAATTTCCTTTCTAATGTACCTTCTTTTCAGTTGTATTTGTTCTATGTTGTACCAAACTAAGTCCCGCTTCTTATAAGTGGGCATATCGTGTTATATATATATATATATATGCAGCCTGGTTTTCTTGATGATGTGCCATTATCCGCTTTATGTTGTGATGCTTATGAGATATTTGTTATATTTCTTTATGTGCTTCATCATTCACCGGTTACTGGCTCTCACTTTGCTTTTATTATTCAAAAAACTATATTACCCATATTTGCGCTAAGTAATTTTAAAGTAAAAAGGAGACTATGAAGTAATAGACTAATGATTAACCTAAATATGTTCTAGAGTATTGGGTTAAAAATTAGGATGTTACATTATGGTATCAGAGCGGTTCGATTCTCATGGAGCCCGAGGATTGACTGACTATGCTTCCTAAGCTTAGTACGATAGCTACATCATGCGTAGTGCTTGGATAGTAGAGATAAGTCAGAGGATAGAGATGCATGACCCCCTGGCTATGCGTGTGCCATGGTAACTAGCTCATCTTACATGGAATATTGAGCCTGATCACCTCAGTGTTTATTGTCTCGTGTGTTTAGGAAGCAATGGCACCCAGCGATGTAATAGGACCCCAACCGAGGGAAACCAAGAAGATGCAATCGCCGCCGCTGTCCGTGATATGGCTAGAGCCATGGAGCGGATGTTTGAGAGGATGAACTAACAAGGGGACACCGGACGTGCTCCTCAATCGCCGAGATGATCGAGCAAGCTCGATTTGGTGAATTCCGCAGCTTAACCCGCCAACTTTCAGAGGAGCCATGGATCCTAACAAGGCTGATGAGTGGATCAAGAACATGGAGAAGATCTACTCCGTGGTCGCCGCTTCGAGGAGCGTAAGGTCACATTTGTCGCTATATCGATGGAGTCCGACGCCGAAGTTCGTGGACCGCACTCGAAGGTTGTTGGAAGCTTCTGGGACTGCTATTGACTGGGAGCTATTCAAGACTTACTTCTACGAGAAGTACTTCCCCGAGTCCGTGAAGAATGCAAGGGACATCGAGTTTATGCAATAACACAAGGAGGGATGTCGCTTGCTCAAGACACGGCAAGATTTGAAGAACTGATCAAGTTCTCGCGGGTATTCCAAGGGAACCCCGATGAGATATGGAAGTGCGTGAAGTATGAGGCCGGGTTGAAGCCGGAGTTGAACTACGCCGTGGCACATATGGAGATCAGGGATTTCCCCACCCTGGTTAACAAGTGCCGCATTCTGGAGGAAGGACAAGGGAAACTCCATGCTGCAAGGGCGGAACGTGCCAAAAGGCTAGGACCTCAAGCCCCGAGGTTCAAACCGCAACACCTAAACCAATCACGAAGTCACTACAACCCCTATCACACCAACCGTTCAAGCCACAAGAAGCATTCAACAAAGGACACCCTATCACCAACAGAGGGAACATCAGAGAATGCCATTCAGAAAGAACAACAACAACAACACCAACCTTAGAAATAACACCAACAACAACAACAATAACGGACAAGGAGGGCCAGGCGGCCAACGAAACAACTATCAACAAGGAGGGTCCAATGGGCCAAGAATAAGGTGCCTCAAGGAGCCCTCGCCGCTTTCTAACCCCGCACCGAGTGCGGAATGTCCTCGATGCGGAAGAATTCATGGCGACCGCCCCTGCTTGGCTGGGCAGAACATTTGCTTCAGATGCGAAAGCCCGCCACTATGCCAACAAGTGTACCAATGGGAGGCCGGCAAACCGTAACCCCAGGCCACAACACCAAGGGAGGGTCTTCACCCTCAATGCGGACGGCGGTAAAGATCCAACGGCCTCATAGAAGGTAAGTGCGAAATAGATGGTAGGACTTTAACTGCATTTTTATGACTCTGGTGCAACCCATTCTTTCATTTCATATGCTAGTGTCGTGTCTCTAAACTTAAAAACTTCCAAACTTCCTTTTGATCTTATTGTTTCCACCCCTACTAATCGCCCCGTAAATACTTGCTTTGCTGTTTAAATTGCCATCTCACCGCAGTAAAATAGATCCTTTGTCATAGATTTAATTTGCTTACCCATGAAGGGTATAGGTGTAGTCCTTGGCATGGATTGGCTTCATGCCAACCGTGTATTGTTAGATTGTGATACCAAAATGGTTATTTTTCCTTCTCCCCCTAGTGAAACTAGTTAAACCTTGAAACTTTACCTTAATGCCGTAGAGGTCTCATCAGAGGGAAAAGGACTAAGGGATATGTTCTCCTAGCCGCTAGCGAGGTAGACTTTGAGCAGAACCTAGAGAATATACCGTAGTAAGAAACTATCCCGAGGTATTTCCTAAGAGATACTCCAATTCCTCCCGAGAGAGAGGTGGAGTTCTCCATTGAGTTGGTTCCTGAGTAGGACCAATCTCTATAGCCCTTATAGGATGTCACCCTTGGAGTTAGCCGAGTTGAAAACCCAGCTTGAAGAGCTTTTGGAGAAGAGTTTCATAAGACCTAGTGCCTCACCGGGAGCCCGGTCTTGTTTGTGAAAAAGAAGGGCGGGAGTATGAGGTTGTGCATAGATTATAGGCAATTGAACCGTGTGACAGTTGAAAAACAAATACCCTTTGCCTAGGATTGATGATCTCATGGACCAATTGAGAGGAGCGGTAGTGTTTTCCAAGATCGACCTAAGGTCGTGGATACCACCAAATTAGAGTGAGAGATCAAGATATACCAAAACCGCCTTTAGAACTCGGTATGGGCACTTTGAGTTCGCGGTAATGTCTTTGGGTTGACAAATGCTCTGCAAAGATTTATGGATTACATGAATAGGATCTTTAGACCCTATTTAGATCAGTTCGTGGTCGCTTTCATAGATGATATACTCATCTACTCAAGACTCACGAGGAGCATGAGCGTCATTTGAGGGTAGTTTTGGAGATTTTGAGGAGAAAAGTCTGTATGCAAAACTCTCTAAGTGTGAATTTTGGTTGGAGGAGGTCAAGTTTTTAGGGCACGTTGTGTCGAAAGGAGGTATAGCCGTTGATCCTAGTAAGGTAGAAGCCGTAATGAATTGGGATAGACCAACCACCGTGAATGCAAATACGGAGCTTTTTGGGTTTAGCAGGCTACTACCGTAGGTTTATCAAAGGATTTTCCCAGTTAGCCGTACCCTTGACCAAGCTCACTAGGAAAAATGCCCTGTTTGAGTGGAGCCCCGAATGTGAGAAGAGTTTCCAAGAGCTTAAGGAAAGGTTAACCACGACCCCAGTCTTAGTCTTACCTAGCCCCAATGTACCCTTCGAGGTATATTGTGATGCTTCGTGCAAAGGACTAGGGTGTGTGTTGATGCAAAATAGGCAAGTGGTAGCCTATGCATCCCGACAACTCAAGCCTCACGAGGCTAACTACCCCACCCATGACCTAGAGTTAGTCTCAGTAGTGTTTGCCTTAAAGATGTGGAGACACCATTTGTATGGTGTAAGGTTTGAAGTATTCTCCGATCATAAGAGTCTCAAGTACCTCTTTGATCAAAAGGAGTTAAACATGAGGCAAAGAAGGTGGATGGAATTCCTTAAGGACTACGATTTCGGTTTAAGTTACCACCCCGGCAAGGCTAATGTAGTCGCCGACGCCTTGAGCCGAAAGTCGTTACACCTGTCCCACATGATGATCAAAGAAGTTGAGTTGATAGAGAAGTTTAGGGATATGAATCTAGGAATGTCAGCAACCGATAAAGGGATAAAGATGTGCTATCTTAGTGTAACGAGTGGATTTAAGCAAAGAATCATGTTAGCACAACGAGAGAATGAGGAGTTCGAGGAGATTATAGATGCTGTTAAGGCGGGAAAATTGAAGGGTTTCGAGAGAGGCGAGGATTGGATATGGAGATTCGAAGGAAGGATCTGCGTACCCCAAGATGGTGACCTCCGAGAGAAGATCTTGGAGGAGGCTCACAAATGCTATTTCACCATCCATCCCGGTGTTACCAAGATGTACCAAGACTTGAAGAAAATGTTTTGGTGGCCCGGAATGAAGAAGGATGTAGTCGCCTGGGTTAGTAAGTGCTTGGTATGTCAGAAAGTGAAAATCGAGCACCAAAAACCTTCAGGCTTGTTGCAACCCCTGTCAATCCCCGAATGGAAGTGGGAATGCATATCTATGGATTTCGTGACAGGATTGCCTAAGACGCAAGCTGGCCATGATGCTATATGGGTGATAGTGGATCGACTAACCAAGTCGGCACACTTTCTACCTATTAGAGTGACGCACTCTTTAGATAAATTGGCTCAGTTATACATCCAAGAGATCGTAAGATTGCATGGAGTACCGTCGACGATAATCTCGGATAGAGATCCGCGGTTTACGTCGCATTTGGCGAGCCTTTCAAAAGGCGTTTGGTTCAAAGCTATGCTTGAGCACTGCTTACCACCCACAAACAGACGGACAATCCGAAAGGACGATCCAAACCCTAGAGGATATGCTAAGAGCCTGTGTGTTAGACCAAAGGGGAAGTTGGGATAAGTACTTGCCTTTGATCGAAGTTTATGATAACAATAGTTATCACGAGCATCGGTATGGCACCGCATTTATGAGGCGTTGTATGGAAGGAAGTGCCAATCACCTTTGTGTTGGTACGAGCCTGGGGAGCAAAGTGTCTTAGGACCCGACGTAGTGAGGGAAACAACGGAACAAATCAAGAGGATCCGGGATAGGATGCTCACTGCTCAAAGTAGACAAAAGAGCTATGCGGACAAGCGGCGCAAGCCCTTGGAGTTCGAGGAGGGAGAACATGTGTTCCTTAGGATCACCCCCACTACAGGCATAGGGAGAGCCATGAAAGTTAAAAAGTTGAGCCCCCGATTCCTTGGCCCCTTCGAAATTCTTCAGAAAGTAGGGTCAGTAGCATACAAAATAGCCTTACCTCCTAACCTTTCCAATCTTCATGACGTCTTTCACGTCTCCCAGTTAAGGAAGTATGAGTCCGACCCTAGTCATGTCCTAGAGCCAGAGCATGTACAGTTAAGGGAGGACCTGACTTTCAATCTGCTGCCGACGAGGATCGTGGATCGCGGAGTCAAGCAGTTGAGGAATAAGTCTGTGCCTTTGGTGAAAGTAGCATGCGGACGGCACAAGACCGAAGAATTCACATGGGAGCTAGAGTCAGAGATGAAGACTAAATATCCAGAGCTTTTCTAAGGTACGAATTTCGAGGACGAAATTCTTTTTAAGGAGGGGAGTAATGTAACGCCCCGATTTGCTGTTTAAGAGAAAATGACCAAAATGCCCCTGAGGTCATTTTCTTCCCAGAATTCGAGGATAGCCGACCCGGCAGTCCTCGAAGGGTCAACTCAATGTTTCAAGGGGATTGGATGGTCTTTGTGTGCTTTCGAAACAAAAATCGTGTTTCTGCAGTTTTCAGGTCAAAATGACCAAAATACCCCTATAGCATACTACGTGGGTAGAAATGCCATTCGAACCCGAAACTTTCCCTAAAGGTTTAAAATAACGTTTTCAACTATTTTAAAGTGTCTGTTTAAGTTCCGATGGTCTCGGGTAGTTTTTGTACAAAATTACGATTTTGCCCCTGGATAGTCTTTGCTTGAGTTTAATGATATAATTAAGCAAACCTAAGCAATATTAGGCTCTAATTAAAGGTTAATTAATTTCCATAATTAATCTAGAGCCAAAATCATTATTTAAAATTAATTGGAACCTAGAATTGTTTAAAGAAATTTAAAAAACCCTTTTCTAAATTCTTTTCTTTCTTTAAAGAAAAGTATCCATGAATAGTGTTTTCACTATTCATGCCCCCATTTCCAAGAAAAGTTGTCACACTCACATCACTAGTCATAAAAGTTTTTGACTCCACTAAACCTACATGATCACTTCTAACCTATGGGATTATAGCATTAATTAGCTAACTAGTTTACTTAAAGTACCTACATAACAACCCTTAATCCTAAGTCTAATCCATAACACACCTAAACACACCTTTAAACCATGATTAGAGGAGATGATTTTGCCCCCATGGTTGCCCAAAAAATGGCTCCACTTTTCCCTCCACTTTGCATCACATGTTGTTTGAATGTGTGGCACACAATTGGCCATGTCTCCAAGACAACTTCTCATTCATTCTCCTCCACATACTTCCCTTATTCTAGAAGACAACTACATGGCCTCTTCCTCTCCACTCATTCATGACTCAAGGCTCTATATATAGCTTGCCTTGGTGAACATTTTACTACTTTAGTTCATTTGTAAAGCTTAGATCTCTCCAAAGCTTTTCTTTTTCTCTCAAAAACTCTTGTGTTCTTCAAGTTCTTGAAGCTCTTCATCTTCTTCCATCTTCAAGATCATCACACCAAGTAGGGATTTTCTTTCATGTATTCTTTCTTTAAAAGTTCTTATTCTAAGTTTGATGTTCATAGTTTCTCTTGATTCTTTTTAGAACTTCTTTTCTTTTCTTTGTTCTTTCTCATTTCGCCATGAGCCTTGGAGTTCAAAGAAATGAGAGCTTGATGATGAGAGTTTCATGATGATGTTCATCACTTGAAACAAACTCTAGAGCTTGATCTTTGTTCTTGAGTAAAAATGTTTCTAGTTCTTCCTTTCTTGAACTTTTGAGAACTCTAACTTTGATGATGTTTCAAAAATGGTTCTAAGGACTCAATGATGAGGACTCATGATGTTGGTGTTAATATATCATCAAGATCATGGACTCTAGAGTTATAAAATGTTCCTTTTTCCTTCTTGAAGTTTCGGCCTTTTTCCTTGTTTTTCCAAGTTTTATGTTTTGGTTTTCTAAAAATATTATGTTGAGTTCTAAGAACTCTTAGCTTTACTTTACCTTGGTTGGATGAGTTTGGGTTAAGCATTGAGTTCCTCTAAAGTCTTGTTAAGAGCTCTAGAAAGATAAAATGAACTTGCATAATTTATTTTATGCTTGCACTCATATTTACATTCTTGCTATGCATCTTTACTTCTCAAGACGTCACCTAAGAACATAAAGATTAAAATGGAACTTGCATCATCACTTAATTTAATTCTCAAAGCCTTTCTATTTCGGCCTTAAAGTCGATTGTTGCTGGGCCTAGAGCACTAAAATAAAGAATTGAACCTTGCATGTTTACCTTCAAGCTTGCACGGTTAAGTTTATGTCTTGCATATTTATTTTCAAGCTTGCACGATTAAGTTTATGCCTTGCATATTTACCTTTCAAGTCTTGCATATTTATGTTAAGTCATCACTTTATTTTGTAAGCAAGATTAAAAATGAAAAGCATAGCACGCTTACTTTATGTCATAACTTAAGGACCTAGAGCTCAAAGACTTGCCCATTTTATCTCAAGTTAAAGTCTACTATGGAAGCATTCTTTGAATGCATAATCTCGGCCATGTAGTGATGATGAGATTGGAGTGAGTTTCATCTAGTTACAAGGGCCAACAACCTAGGTTCTAGGATTTTCTTTAAGCTTGATGAGTTTTATAAAGTCATGACCAACAAAATTTATGATGTTAATCCTCTTCTAAAGGATAATGTAATTGGTTGCTGACCTAAGGTTATTTTTAGCCTCTTGATGAAGTAAAATGGTTTGCAAAGAGTTTTAGAAGTCCTAAAATGATTCCAAGAGAAACTAGCAATTTAGATGCTTTAGAAATATCAATTTATACATCTTTTTGGGGCTTGATATTTCGGTTCTTTCATGATGAGTTTGCTACTGAATGATGATGTTTTGATGTGTTAGAATGTGTGAAAATTACTTATGATGAGGTAGGAACCTTTCTATGTATGTTAGGAAAGAAACTAGCTTTATACTAAAACCGTAAAGTTGTGTTTCAACCTAGTTTTGACCCATTCATTCATACCTAATACCAAAACTGTTTTAGTATGATAACAATCAGTTTAGGATTGATTATTCATGAAAAATTTGGTTACATTTGGAATAGGATTGAATTTTTAGCACCCATAGAGAAACTAGTAACTAGAAATACCGTAAAGTTAGAATTTAACATAGTTTCAACCCATTTCTTTATGGATTCTGCCCAAACTGTTTTAATGGGAACATAATCAGATTAGGATTGTTTAGGCATGAAAACTTGGTGACATTTGGATTAGAATTGAATTTTTAGCGCCTACAGAGAAACTAGTAACTAGAAAACCGTAAAAAAACGTAATTCTAGAACTCTTAGAACATTGAATTTTCTGATTCTGTACAGCACCCTTATAATGGAGTAAATATGATTTATAATTAGTTCAATGGCTTAGGAATACTCTCACAATTGGTTTAGATTTAATTTATAGCGCCTTAGGCGAAGACGGAACCAAAAAGGGGTCTAAGACGTAGCTTCTAGAACCCCGTAATCCCAAGATGTAATTTTGCCCTTAAGAAAGATGCTGTCCAGATTCATCATTGAACATAAACATTAGTAAAGATCATTAGTTGTGAAGCTATAGGTGCATAAAAGGTTAATAGAGAATGTCAGAATAATTATATCTCAAGTTTAAGGCTCGTAAGGGTCAAAGCATAAGACACCATAGGCGTAAGGGCATAATAAACTTTAGTGTTTTACGTGATCGCATGTTTTATTATGAGAATATCTTGGGCATATGATTTCTTATGAGGATATGCAATGTTAATTTATTGATGCTCACGTTATGATGCGTATGATGTTTTACAATGCCTATGATGCATATGATGATGATGCTTATGACACACATGATTATAAATGATTGTGTAAAGATATGAATGTGGCATAAAGAAAGTTTGGAAGAAATTCGTGTGTCTTTGTTAGGCTGCCGAATTTCGATAAACTTGAGGACCTTGAAAGTTTTGAAAGTACATGAGTTTTTAATGTGACATAGCATCGTGAAAACGCTGCTCGGGACGGCGATACGTAACGCCCGTAAACAAATCCTTGAGGGGACGGCGATACGTAACGCTCAAGAGGACAATATTCACCGTGGTACTTGATGCGGTGGGACGCGCTTTGTTATGATTATGATTATTATTATGATTATGCTTATCGGGATTGATAAGTAAGAACTAGTGACGACTAGTTAGGTATGAGCTCATAACCTAGAGATGTGACACGCTCGGTGACACCGTTCGCCGAGCACCCCAGATCGATTGTCTTTAGGGTGATCCCTATGTTACAAAGACAATGCTTGGAATGTCACACAAGTTATAGAAAGATGTTTTACATGAGAAGTATATGCCACTTTATGCCACTTACGTGATATTGATTCTTCTATGATGATTAAATGATTTATGCTTGATGCATCTTCATGCATTCATGCTTGATTATGCTTTGCATCCGTAACATCAAGACTCATTCTAAAATAGGCGGACCTTGGCTAATTACGTTTAGTAACTTAAAAATGAATTTGATGCATGCTCACTCATTTTATACAATAAACCCAAGGTTCCTGAGGACGTAGATGATGACACCTAGATAGGAGGTTACCCTACTCAGGTTCTTTAGCAAGGTTCTCTCTCCCTCTATCTCTTCTTTCCATCACGCCTTCAGATGACGACGCTCGTGGATTTTGTGGATTCCCCGACGTGGGAAGTGCACCATGATTCGGAGCATGGGCTATACCTTTTTGAGGGCCGATGCAATCGCTCGTGATTTCGCGTTTGATAGGCGAATTCGACATCACCATACGGCGACGAGGATCAAGTTTTGAGCGTGCCCAATTCCAGATGTGCCTCGCCTTGGATTGGATACGCCTATCCTTTACGGATCCTAGCGCTTGAGGCTCATGGGTAGAAATAGTGCACACACCACATAGGAGAGGGTAAACCTTCTCTTGTATAGAGGTTATCCGATTTAGATGCACTTGGGTAGGGGAGTTTTCCCTTCTCACTTTCTGTAGTAATTTCCTTTCTAATGTACCTTCTTTTCAGTTGTATTTGTTCTATGTTGTACCAAACTAAGTCCCGCTTCTTATAAGTGGGCATATCGTGTTATATATATATATATATATATATATATGCAGTTCAGTTTTCTTGATGATGTGCCATTATCTCATTTTATGTTGTGATGCTTATGAGATATTTGTTATATTTCTTTATGTGCTTCATCATTCACCGGGTTACGCGGCTCTCACTTTGCTTTTATTATTAAAAAAAAAACTTACCCATATTTTCGCTAAGTAATTTTAAAGTAAAAAGGAGACTATGAAATAATAGACTAATGATTAACCTAAATATGTTCTAGAGTATTGGGTTAAAAATTAGGATGTTACATGAGGCATTCCTATGCTTAAGGATTAATTATTAATCATGTTTATCATGTTGTAAGGGTGCTGGACAGAATCTAGAAAATTAAATGTTCTAAGAGTTTTACATTTGCATTTTTATGGTTTTCTAGTTACTAGTTTCCCCGTAGGTGCTAGAATTCAATTCTAATCCAAATGTTACCAAGTTTTTCTTGTCTAAGCAATCTAAATCTGATTATGTTCCCATTAAAACAGTTTGGTTAAGTTCCAAAAATAAATGGGTCAAAACTATGTTAAATTCTAGCTTTACGGTATTTCTAGTTAGCTAGTTTCTTACCTATCATGCATAGGATCGCTTGTACATCATCATATGCTATTTCCACACATTCCAACACATCAAGACATCACCATACAACATCACACTCATCATATCAGAACCGAAAACATTTAACTTAAATGAGAGAGTTAAATTGACGTTTCTAGGTTCGTAAGTTAACTAGTTTCTCTCGGAATCGATCTAGAATTTCTAAAACTCTTTGTAAAACACTTTAATTCATCAAAAGGCTAAGAGAAGCCTTAGGTCACTGACCAAAACATATTCCATCCCAAAGATTTGCAAAGCTTTGAGGGGAACTTAAACATAGACTTTTGGTCCTAGTAGCTAGATGAAAACTCATTGCGAGTCCATCATCACTACTTTGGCCGAAAATATGCATTCAAAGAATGGTTTCACATTAAACTTTAACTTGGAATGAAATGGGCAAGTCTTTGAGCTCTAGGTTCTTAAGTTTCGACATAAACTAAACGTGCTCATGCTTTTCATTTTTAATCTTGCTTACAAAGTAATGTGATGACTTAAATTTAAATATGCAAGGCATAAACTTAAACGTGCAAGCTTGAAAGTAAATATGCGAGGCATAAACTTAAACGTGCAAGCTTGAAGGTAAATATACATGGTTCAATTCTTTATTTTAGTGCTCTTGGCCCAACAACAATCGACTTTAAGGCCGAAATAGATAGGCATTCGAGAAATTGATTAGGTGGTAATGCAAGTTCAATTCTTTATTTTAGTGGTCTAGGCCCAACAACAATCGACTTTAAGGCCGAAATAGAAGGGCTTTGAGAATTAAATTAAGTGAAGATGCAAGTTCCATTTTAATCTTTATGTTCTTAGGTGATAGCTTGAAAGTAAAGGTGCATAACAAGAATGTAAACATGAGTGCAAGCATAAGATAAATTATGCAAGTTCATTTTATCTCTCTAGAGCTCTTAACAAGACTTTAAAGTAATTTAAACCATAACCCAAACTCATCCGACAAGGTAAAGTCAAGCTTAGAGTTCTTAAAACTCAACATAATATTTTTAGGAAATCAAACCATGAAGCTTAGACAAATTTAAGGAAATGGCCGAAATCTTCAAGAAGAAAAAGGAACATTTTAAAACTCTAAAGTCTATGATCTTGATGATATATTAACACCAACATCATGAGTCCTCATCATTGAGTTCATAGAGCCATTTTAAAACATCATTAAAGCTAAAGTTCTCAAGAGTTCAAGAAAGGAAAAACTAAAAACATTTTTGCTCAAGAACAAAGATCAAGCTCTAGAGTTTGTTTCAAGTGATGAACATCATCATGAAACTCTCATCATCAAGCTCTCATTACTTCATTCCCAAAGGCCCATGGCCGAAGATGGAAAGGAAAAAGGAATGGAAGAGAAGTTCTAAAAAGAGACAAGAGAAACTATGAACATCAAGCTTGAAACAAGAACTTTAAAGAAAAGAATACATGAAAGAAAATCCCTACTTGGTGTGATGAACTTGAAGATGGAAGAAGAAGATGAAGATGATGAAGAGCTTTGAAGAGCTTGAAGAACTTGAAGAACACTAGAACTTTGAGAGAAAAGAAAAGCTTTGAGTGTTTCCTAAACTTAGCAAATGATCTAAAAGTGGTGCAAGCTCCTCAAGGCATTCTATTTATAGAGAAATGAAACAAATGGAGGGAGCTCATGGTGATGAAGAGCTTCGGCCATGAGGTGCAGATTGGAGGCATTCCATGAGTTCCATGGGGTGAGATAATGTGTTCTTGAGGTATGGTGAGGTATGGCTTAAGGTATAGTGAGGTATGGTTCAAGGAATGGCTTCAAGCATGGTTCTTTGAGTGAGAAAACAATTTAATATGTGGTCAAAGGGGATGAGGTCTGGCCGAAATGCATCAGCCCATGGGGAGGATTAGTTTGCATTTTAATTGTGGTTTAGAGTTGTGTTTAGGTGTATCTTTGATTATGCTTAAGATTAGGAATTTGTAAGAAAGTGTCTAGGTAAGGTAAATGAGTAATTAAGGTGGTCTAGACATAATTAAGGAGTGGTCTTGCACCATTAGTGAGTTAAATCCTCAATTTAGAGTCTAAACAACTCTAGACACATTTCCTTGATTTAAGGAATTGGAGAGAAAACACTATTCAAGATTCCAAGACTAGGAGTCTTGAGTTCTAAAAAGGGATTTAAGTTTAATCTAAGCAATTTTAGGTTCTAATTAACTTTAATAAATTATTTTGACTCTAGATTAATTAGGGAAATAAATTAATCTTCGTTTAGAGCCTGATATTGCTTAGGTTTGCTTAATTACGTCGTTAAGCTCAAAAGCACTATTCTAGGGGCAAAATCATAATTTTGCACTAAAACTGCCCGGGGCCACTGGGACTTGAACAGAGACCTCTAGACACATGAAAACATGTTTTTAAACCTCTGGGGAAAGTTCCGGGCTCAAACGGCACCTTTACCCGCGTAAAAACGCTATAGGGGTATTTTGGTCATTTTGACCCGAAACTGCGGAAAACGAAATTTTCGCTTCCGAAAGCATTCAAGGGCCATTTAATCCCCTTCAAACACTGAGTTGACCCTTCGAGGACGACCGAGTTGGTTACCCTTGAGTTCGGGTCAGGAAATGACCTCAGGGGCATTTTGGTCATTTCCCTCGGACAGAGAAATCGGGGTGTTACAGCAGGTTTGTTAGAAAGTTGAGTTGAAATCTTATTGTGAGTATTTTGGTAAAATGGAAGCAAATATGAGACCAGACAGTTAGGGAGATGAAAAATTGAAAAGAACTCTACGTCTTAAAGCCAAGACACTTGACATAAAAAGCCTGAGATTTTTGGGTCAATTGTTGAGGGTACTACAACGCCTTTCTCTTATTAGAAAATATGGAAAGATTTTGGATCTTTTAGAAGTGGAAGAGCAGGAAGAGGCAATCACGGCACTGGCACAATACTATGATTCTCCGCTCTGATGTTTTACCTTTCAAGACTTTCAGTTAGCACCAACCATTGAGAAATTTGAAAAAATCTTGGGATTGTCACTAGAAGGAGAAAAACCTTATCACTATCAAGGTCACTATCCTTCTTTACATACCATATCAACCGTCCTAAGGATCGCAACAAAGGATTTACGTGAAGCACAGAAGTGTAGAAATAGGACCTATGGATTCCCAAAAGATTACCTGGAAGGGCATTTGCACCGTTTGGCTCAAAATGAGGACTGGGATACCTTTATAGATGTACTGGCCTTCACTATCTATGGCACTGTTTTATTTTCGAATATTGATGGCTTGGTAGACTTTGTAGCTATTGACGTATTCCTTGCTTGCAAGTTCCATGGTCATAATCCTATTCCAGCTCTCTTGGCGGATGTCTATTGTAGTCTAAACTTTTGCTACAAGAGGAATAGCAAAAGAATTTTGTGCTGTTTACCAATGTTGTATGTGTTGGCTACTGTGCACATATTTCAAAGGAGTTATAAGGCGTCTTGTCCCATTGAAGGTCTACGAACGCATAATATCAAGAAGAAGAATGGACAAGAGTGGGCTCAAGACCTGGCCAAGTTAAATGAAAAAATGATACGATGGTACCCTTGGTGGGAGGATGGGCAAACTTTGATTTATCAGTGTGGAAGCTTCCTAAATGTACCCCTCACGGGTACCCGAGGATATATAAATTATAATCCAGCATTTGTATTGCGCCAACTTGGTTACCCCATGATGGGACCGCCGTCTGAAGCTGTAACCACTCCATTTGTCTTTTATTACCTAGACTCCAATGACATTGGCCTACTACAAAAGATCTGATCTGCCTGGAACAAGGTTGTCAAGAAAGGAAAAGAACTGGGAGCTAGGAGTTGTGCTGTGAAAGAAAACTACTATCAATGGGTGAAAAATAGGGCTCAAGAGATCAAGCTATCATTTAGGGCTTTAACAATGACTCCTCTGGACAAGGCATCAACTTGGCACTTGAATAAAAATGAAGAGATCAAAGAAGTGAAAGAGAAATTAGACAAGGCTGAGCAAGAAAAGATGCGAATAGAAGCTGAATTGAAAAATGCCCATCATAACTATGCAACCTTAAAACGAGAAAGCACTGAAAAGGATCAAGTTCTAGAACGAACAAACAAGAAGTTGAAGATGGGGCACGAGCACATGATGAAAACCAAGGAATGCCTTGAAGCTACCAACAAAGAGCTAGGATTTAGGAGGCAAGAACGTGACAAGGCACGGGCTGAAAATCAACAATTGAAGCGACTACTCCAAAAGGTTAGAGTTGTTGAAGAAGCTGCGTTAAAAAGTCAAGAGCAAATGAAACAACAAATGGAAGAATTGAACAAGGAATACCAAAGGAGTATTGAAGAACTAAGCCAACACATTAATGATGAAATCATGAAATATCAAGTTTCTTTGGGAGAAGAAAAGAAAAGAACTGCAAGTTTGGATTTTGAAGTACAACATCAAAATCACATTATTCATGAGTTGAAGATTCGTTTCTCAAACTTGGCAAGGTTGGCTAACGCAGCTATAGAAGATATTCTAGGATACTTAAAGTTGGCTGAATAAGGAATAATCCCTTTCAAGACCCCAATTAAGATTAGCAATTTTGTTGACTATTGTAAAGACTTGATTAGGAGAATGAAGCAAATAATTGCTGAGAGATGTTGAGAAAGGCATTTGTGGCTTTATGATGTATTTTCTTTTGTTGTTGTGGGAATGACTGTAAGAAAGATGACGGTTGTAACACACCTTTATGAATGAAA
This sequence comes from Dalbergia cochinchinensis, assembly GCA_031216125.1. Classification (NCBI taxonomy): domain Eukaryota; kingdom Viridiplantae; phylum Streptophyta; class Magnoliopsida; order Fabales; family Fabaceae; genus Dalbergia; species Dalbergia cochinchinensis. The sequence goes on from CM062371.1 coordinate 33,456,764, forward strand.
GAATCTTTGTCTCTCTGCATTGTGTTGGTCTCATAGCAATATCCATGACTTAGTACTTTTGAATGAGACGTTCTGAGGAACAGTTATCATCAAAGATACTCACATCAAGACTCAGCTTGACTGATGATTTCTAACAAATAGCTATGTTTTTGTTTCGTTCTTTTCACTAAAATTGTTTTTCCAGGTAAAACTTCATCACAATTGGGTGCCCAAGGAAAACTGATACCGATCAAACTCAAATTCACAATACCAGAGCTCAGACCAAAATGACTGGAGGAAATGGTGACACAGAAAGGAATATCCTAATCACAACTACTTCTGAAGCAGGAAGAAATCTGAGCAATGAAGTTGATGCAGTAAGAGGAAAATTGAATGAACTGCCGAATAACCAAAGTAGACTGGAGGATATGATAAGAGTCATGAAAGAGTCACTTGACTTATTGGAAGCTTATCAAAACAGAGATATACTAGCAAACGTGTAACCAAATGCCATGACGATAACCATGCCTGTGGTATCAAGTGCAGCGCTAAATGTCACCTTGGGGATGAATGACATGGGAGAAATTCCAAATAACCTCCATGGGCAACCACCACCCACAACACCATTGGTGCTCCTTATCGGAGAAGGCTATCGTTCCTTGGAAAATGTGCATACTAATGAGCATGGGCATATTACCCCTATTTGGGAGCAACCTAGTGTGGTCATCCAAAAGCAGCCATTCTCCTCAGAGAATAGTCGTGCAGAGGCAGAAAAAGGAAAGTTCAAAGAAAAATGGATGGAGAAGATTCAAGAGCAGATTAGGGCTATTCAGGGACTTAGTCCTTATGGTTATATGGAAGTTGAACAGCTCTACCCTTCTACTGATGTAGTAATCCTTAAGGACTTTAAGGTTCCTGATTTCTCAAAGTATGATGGGATGGGTAATCCTTTTTTCACTTGAAGAGTTATTGTACCAAAATGGCGATATGGTCAAAGGACGAAAAATTTCTCATCAGCTTCTTCTATGAAAGCCTGATTGGATCGGCTTTGGAATGGTACATTCAACTAGACCATTTAAAGATTTCTAGCTGGAGAGAATTGGCTGATTTGTTCATCAGCCAATACAAGTTCAATCTTGATGTGGCACCTACCCGGGAGCAATTAAGCTCCATGCAAAAGAAAAAGGATGAATCATTCAAGCAATATGCTCAAAGATGGAGAGTCCTGGCTGCCCAAGTTCAACCACCACTTATCCCAATTGAAATGTGCTCCTACTTTTTGGGAACCTTGGGATCCCCTGCCATTGGGGCAATGGCAGGAGCAGCATACAAGAATTTCTCTGAATTAATAATCGCTGGAGAAAGGATAGAGAGCTTGGCAAAGGCCGTCAAACTTCCCACGTGCAGTGAAGACATAAGAAAAAGCTTTCCACCCAGGAAGAAGGAAACAAATGTGAATTATGTGCAAGGTCAACAATCCTCTGTCCCAAGGTATACACCAACACGCCCACGACCTTAACTGTCATCATACCACACACCTATCGCTCCTTACCCATCTTACCAAACCACACCAACCACAAACAGTCTCATACCCCCAGCCACAGGTTAACAATATCCACATAAGGCCATATCAACCAACTCGCCCAACATACACCCCGGCACCTCGACCAAATTTCCAAAACCAGAACTGTAATCGATTTCCTAACCTTCCACCTTTTCCAAAGCTATCCATTTCGAATGCCGACTTCTTTCAACAACTAGTCGATGCTTACCTGATCTCTGCCTATCCAGTACACCCATTAGAACCACCATTTCCAGCATGGTACAACCTAAACCTTACTTGCAAATATCACATGGATATTGCGGGACATTCCATAGAGGATTGTGAAGGATTCAAAATGGCAGTAAGAAGATTAATTGCTTGTGGGAGGCTGGACCTTCAAGAAGATTCAAAGCCAGACATTGTTAATAACTCGATCCCAAAACACGAAGGAGGAAGTCGGGTGAATGCCTTGGAGGTAGAAGAACCTTTGATTAAGAAAGTTTTGAATCTTCAAACACCGATGGAAGAAGTGTTCAATGGCTTGAAGGAGGCTGGGTACAACATCACAGCATCTGCATCCATGATGGAAGAAGATGAGAAATATGACATGGAATCAAGCTGTTTATATCATTGTGGAGGTCTTGGCCATGTATAGAAAATTGTTGGGATTTCAAGGCTCGTGTACAGGGATTGCTCAATTTGGGTGTGATTCAAGCAAAAAAGAGGCCAAGTTTCGAAGAAGAAATGAATATGATTGATCACTTTGTGCTTCTGGTACCATCACTTAATCCAACTCCAAAACTGGAAAAAGTAGTGATCACTGTTAAAAAGCCGATACCCTTTAGTTATGAGGATACACATACTGTACCTTGGAACTATGAAACCAATGTGGAGACAAATGGAGACATAGGGGAAACCTCGAAAGTCCAAACAAGTGAAGTAGTAGTGGAGGTAATAGGAATAACAAGAAGCGGAAGGGTTTATAAACTCGGAGAGCTGGAAAAAGGAAAGCTTGTTGAGGAAGAGAATGTTGGAAAAGGTTCTAGTGTGGAAAGAAAGGGAAAAGAAGAAGATGAAGAAGAGGAGTTCCTAAAGATCATGAAGTATGACATACTAGAGCAATTGAAGAAGACTCCTGCTAGAATCTCCTTGTTGTCATTAATCTTGTCATCTGAATCTCACCAAAAAGCATTGCTAAAGGTCTTGAAAGATGCTTATGTGAAACCGGATGTCTCTTTGGTGAGTATGGTAAATATGGTGGATCCGGTAAAATGTGTCAACATGATCACTTTCTCAGATGAAGAAATTGTATCACAGGCCAACCTACGAGTACTGTATATAACTCTCAAATGTAAAGGTTATATAGTGCCCAGAGTTCTCATTGATAGAGGATCGAGACTAAACATCTTGCCAGTGTCAACCTTGAGCTACTTGTCAATAAACAAGGATGATATTTCACTACAAGTGATGATATTGAAAGCTTTTGATGGAGCAAAGAAAAGCATCCTTGGGGAAATGGTGCTGCCATTGGAAATCGGTCCAAGCCGATTTGAGGTGTTATTCCAAGTAATGGAGATTGAGTCTGATTACAATATGCTACTGGGAAGACCATGGATTAACAATGTTGGTGTTGTTCCTTCAACCTTGCATCAAAAAGTTAAATATATTGAGAATGGCTCAGTCATTACCATCCATGGAGAGAAGGAGATCATAGTATCCAAACCAGTTACACTTCCATATGTTGAAAATGTGGAGTTAGTAGAAAATAGTTTATGGCACAGTCTGGAGGTTGTAGGGCTAAAACAAGAACAGAATGAGTTCCTAAAGCAAGATGTCAATCAGGTAGTGGCTTATATCATGACCAAAAATGGTTATCTGCATGGCAAAGGGCTAGGATCACGGTTGCAGGGTATCAAAATGCCTCTGCCTATCTTAAAGAAGCAAAACCGATTCGGTTTAGGATATGAGGCATCATTGGAGAATCAAATCAACACCATGGCTCTTGAACAAAAGAAATCAAAAGAGAAAATGGAGCAGATCCCTCATCTGAAAGAGACATTTCCTCACTCAGCTAAAGTGATTGTGGTTGAAGAAGGTTGTGCCTCCAGCTATTTTCCTACCATCAACACTCTGGATGTTGAGAAGCCTGAAGAATACAACAATGCTTATGCTACCAACCACAATGAGATGCTGATGAATTGGACAGTTGAACCAATAATTGATGTTATTACTTCAAAGTAATCATTTGGGATTGTATTAATTGTCTTTGCTTTCTTGTATGCTACTTTGAGACATCATTTGAATAAACTTGCATGTTTGTCCAGTAATTTTTCTTTATTATTACACCTTGTACTTCTTCATCCTTTCCATTCTTTTTATTTCCATCCTCTATTCTTTTTACTTTCTTTTTTTATCTTTAGCATTATTTCCTCAGCCCATTAATTTGTGCCTTTTCTGTATTATTTGTGTTTTGCCTATTATGTGTCTTGGCATTCCAACCCACAACAATTACTTTTCAGGGATTTAAATATAGAAATTTTGCCACATGAAAGGGATTTTGAAGGCCAATCAATTGATTCTCTTACTGCACTCGATTGTGATAGTTATGAATTTGAAGAAGATGAAGAAACTGTTAAGGAATTTTCAGGATTACTGGAATACATGGAGAAAATATTTGACTTAAATAATGAGGTGATTGAGGTAATTAATATGGGCACTGGGGAAGAAAGGAAAGAGCTGAAAATAGTAGAGAATCCTGAACGAATAGAAATGATTGCTTTGTTCGAAAAATACCTGGATATCTTCGCATGGTCTTATCATGATATGTCAGGATTAGATCCAGAGATTGCTTCACACAAGATTTCTTTGTATCCAGAAGCTGAGCCGAAGAAGCAAAAGTTGAGAAGAATGTGGCCTGAAATGTCATTAAAGATAAAAGAAGAAGTAATTAAACAGCTAGAGGCTGGATTTTTAGAGGTATCAAGATACACTGATTGGGTGGTCAACATTGTGCCTGTGCCTAAGAAGGATGGGAAGGTCAGGATGTGTGTAGACTATCGGGATCTACATAAAGCTAGTCCGAAGGATGATTTTCCACTCCCTCACATTGATGTCCTTGTTGATAATACAGCCAGAAATCACCGATTTTCATTTATGGATGGATACTTCGGGTATAATCAGATTCTCATGGATGTTCATGACAAAGGAAAAACTACGTTCATTACTCTGTGGGGAACATTTTGCTACACAGTTATGCCATTCAGGTTGAAGAATGCCGGTACCACTTACCAACGTGCTATGGTTGCACTGTTCCATGACATGATGCACAAGGAGATTGAAGTGTATGTAGATGACATGGTCGCTAAGTCTGAAGAGGGAGAAAGCCATGTAGCAGTCTTGCAAAAGCTATTTGAAAGGTTCAGAAAATACAAGTTACGACTGAACCCAGATAAATGTGTATTTGGAGCTTCCACAGGGAAATTACTTGGGTTCATTATCAGTAGAGAAGGGATGAAGGTGGATCTAGACAAGCTGAAGGCAATCCAAGAAATGCCAGCGCCCCGAACTGAAAAGGAAGTGATAAGTTTTCTTGGAAGGCTCAACTACATTGATAGATTCATTGCCAATTTGACTGGTACTTGTGAGCCTATATTCAAGTTGTTGCGAAAACGTCAACCTGGAGAATAGAATGAAGAATGCCAAGAAGCCTTTGATAAAATAAAGACTTATCTAATGAAACCTCTAGTTTTGATTCCTCCTATGCCAGGCCGTCTTTTGATACTGTATCTTACAGTATTACTCACTTCACTTGGGGCAATGTTGGGGCAATATGATGAATCTGGAAAGAAAGAACATGCCATTTATTATTTAAGCAAGAAGTTTAACGAATGTGAATCCCGTTATCTGGCAATTGAAAAGACCTGTTGCACATTAGTATGGGCTTCCAAGAGGTTGAGGTAGTACATGTTATACTATACCACTTGGCTGATTTCTCGAATGGATCCATTAAAATACATATTTGATAGTCCTCATGTGTCATTGAGAATGTTAAAATGGCAAGTGATGCTGTCTAAATTTGATATCAAATATGTTACTAAAAAATGCATCAAGGGAAGTACAATTGTTGATCATCTAGCTGAAAATCCTATGAAAGGTGTACAGCCCACTATGCTTGAATTCCCTGATGACGAGGTGTTGGCATTAGAAAGAGAAGATGAGGAAGAGGAGAATGTATGGAAGATGTACTTTGATGCAGCTGCCAATATGAATGGATGTGGAGTAAGAGCTGTAGTAGTCTCACCAGCTGGGAAGCAATACCCAGTTTCTATCAAGCTAGATTTTGAATGTACCAACAACATGGCAGAATATGAAGCATGTGCAAATGGTTTGCAAGTTGCGATTGATTTGGGAATCAAAGAACTAAAGGTCTTTGGAGACTCTGCACTCATAATCTATCAAGTTAATAGAGAATGGCGCACAAAAGATCCAAAATTGGTACCTTATTAGAAGTATTTGTCTCAATTAATTGAATGCTTTGATGATATATCGTTCTCCCACTTAACTCGAGACAAGAACCAGTTTGCGGATGCTTTGGCGACTTTGGCCGTGATGACTAATTTGGAGGTCTATGCTAATGTCAACCCATCCATGTAGAAGTGCAAGATGAACCGGTATATTGTGACAATGTGGAAACTGAACCAGATGGACAACCATGATATCATGATATCAAGCAGTATATTCAAAAAGGAGAATACCCAATAGGTGCAAATGAGGTGGATAAAAAGACAATTCGAAGACTAGCCATGGCCTTCTTCCTGAATGGTGAAGTCCTTTACAAGAGGAATTATGACACTACTCTCCTTAGATGTGTAGATGCTCACGAAGCTCGAATAATCATGACCAAAGTCCATGAAAGGATCTGTGGAAACTCATACCAATGGGTATATGATGGCGCGCAAGATCCTAAAGAGTGGTTATTACTGGTCCACCATGGAGAATGACTGTATCAATTATGTTCGGAAGTGCCACAAATGCCAAATATATGCAGACCAAATCAATTCTCCTCCATTTCCATTGCATAGCATGGTATCTCCCTGGCCTTTCTCGATGTGGGGTATGGATATCGTTGGTCCAATTAATCCTAAAGCATCCAATGGTCATCGTTTCATCTTGGTGGCAATAGACTATTTCACTAAATGGGTGGAAGTTGCTTCATACACCAAAATCACACAGAAGGTTTTGCTCAGATTCATCAAAAGAGATATCATCTGCAGATATGGAATTCTAGAGAGGATTGCCACAGACAATGCTCCTAATCTCAATGGTGCCGAGGTCCAGAAAGTCTTTGAGACATTCAAGGTCAAACATCACAATTCAGCTCCTTATAGACCTCAAATGAATGGCGCAGTGGAGGTTGCAAATAAGAATATCAAGAAAATCATTGCCAAAATGGTGGTGAATTACAAAGATTGGCATGAAATACTCCTATATGCTTTGCACGAATATCGTACCAACATACGATCAAGCACAGGGGCAACTCCTTTCTCATTGGTATATGGAATGGAAGCCGTATCTCCCATAGAAGTGGAAATCCCATTACTTAGAGTTCTAATGGAGGCTGAGTTGGAAGAATCCGAATGGGTAAGAGCTCGATATGAGCAATTGAACATGATAGAAGAGAGGAGGCTTACAGCTATTTGCTATGGCTAGTTGTACCAAAGCAGAATGGATAGGGCTTTTAACAAGAAAGTCTGCCCTAGAGATTTTCATCCAGGGGATTTAGTTCTGAAGAAAATTCTCCCTAATCAAGAGGATGCACAGGGTAAGTGGGCTCCGAGTTATGAAGAGCCTTACATTGTCAAGCAAGCATTCTCAGGTGGGGCATTGATTTTGCAAGACATGGATGGCCAGGAATTGCCTAAAACTACCAATAGTGATGCAGTAAAAAGATTTTATGCATGAAAAGATGCTCAAAAAGCTCGTTAGGTTGAAAACTCGAAAGAGCGACCTAAGCAAAAGTTAGGGCAAAACAAAAAAAAAGAAATAAAAAAGATAAAAAAAAGGAAGAAGAGGGCTCGCTAGGTTGAAAACTCGAGAGAGCGGCTTAGGTGAAAGATAGAGCAGGTGATGATGTAGCCTACACTGGGGCAATTTTTGAATTTGTCCAGTAAATCAATCAAATCAAAGTCTAAAACTGGGGCAATTTTGAAGAAGGGATTTGAAGACATGTCATCAGATATCATGGCTATAGTGTTCAACTTGCTGCAAGATGTCAATTGATTAAGCCATAAAGAACCTAAACTGGGGCAAAATTTCGTGTCTCTTGCAATTTTGTATTTCGCTTTTATTTTATTGTCTTCTTCAAAATCTTTTGTCATCCAATACACCAAGCAATAAAGATGTTTATTCAGTTGATTCGTTCACCTTCTCTTTGAATACATGTTCATTTATGATGTCTCAAATAGGATAAATTTAAGCGTCAATTATGCGATCTAATAATGTTTACAGCAATACATCAATGATATCACGATCCAGAAACTGCAATTAAGTTTGGCAGAGGAGTATCCATCATTCTGAAAAAGGAAAAAGGGAAAAGAAGAACAAAAGAAGTGAACAAGTCTTTGTTGTGTCAGAAGGTCCAATGCAAGAATAATGAGTTTGATCAGTTAAAGTTCTCTTCGAGGCTTGCTTAATTTGGTTACGGTTAGTTTTTCAATAATGTGTTTGAAATAAACTGAAGGTGGATAATAAATTTATGACTTTTACATGAAAAAAATGAACAAGACTATTTTCCTTACTAATTTACCTTTTCAGTCGGCCTCCTTGCCAGTTTAATTTCCAGTCGGTATCCTTGTCGATTTACTTTTCAATTTACTCTTCAGTCGGTATCCTTGCCGGTTTAATTTCCAGTCAGTATCCTTGTCGATTAACTTTTTAGTTTATATTTCCAGACGGTATCCATGCCGGTTTAATTTTCAGTCAGTTGGTATCCTTGCCGGTTTAATTTCCAGTCGGTATCCTTGCCGATTTACTTTTTAGTTTACATTTCCAGACGGTATCCTTGCCGGTTTAATTTTCAGTCAGTCGGTATCCTTGCCGGTTTAATTTTCAGTCGGCCTCCTTGCCAGTTTACATTTCCAATCGGTATCCTTGTCGGTTTAATTTTCAGTCAGTCGATATCCTTGCCGGTTTAATTTTCAGTCAGTTGGTATCCTTGTCGATTTATTTTTCAATTTACTCTTCAGTCGGTATCCTTGCCGGTTTAATTTTCAGTCAGTCGGTATCCTTTCTGATTTAATTTTTAGTCAATCGGTATCCTTGCCAGTTTAATTTTCAGTCGGCCTCCTTGTTAGTTTACATTTCCAGATGGTATCCTTGCCGGTTTAATTTTCAGTCGGCCTCCTTGCCGGTTTACATTTCCAATCGGTATCCTTGCCAGTTTAATTTTCCATACGGTATCCTTGCCGGTTTAATTTTCTAGTCGGTATGCTTGCCGATTTACTTTTCAATTTACCCCCTTGCCGGTTTAATTTTCAGTCGGTCTCAGTTGCCAATTTCCTGTCGAACTCAGATTGCCGATTTACTTTTTAGTTGGTCTCCTTGCCAATTTACATTTCAGTCAGCCTCAGTTGCTAATTTTAATTTCTAGTTGACCTCAGATTTTCATTTTTACATTTCTAGTCAATTCTGGTCAACACCTTCTGCTTTAGATTCTTACTAGCTTGTATATTTGCATTTGATTTTCTTATATGTGCATATCACCTTGATATTTAGATTTAGAATGTTTATATTTCATGTATTTGTCGAACAAAATCAATGTTCATGTCTTTACCCATTCCTTATGAAGATAATATGTAAAACTTAAGTTTTTCATATTCTCTTATAAGAAATGAATAAAAAGGGGCAACTGTGAACACCCGATTTTGTCCGATCTTTTAACAAAAATCCAAAAATTTACGTCTACTTTTTTTATTTTCTTTTATTACAGTTTTGTTGATTATTTCTTTTGAAAAAAAGTTTCTTTTTTTATTATTTTTGAAAATAAAAAGGATAAAGCCTATTTCATTTCACCCTAGTTCTTTTAGCCTGATACCAAAAAACAAAAAAGTTTTTCTAGTTTATTTATTGTTTGAGCCCAATTCAGTTATTGCATCCTTTTCCTTTTTGATACCCAATTTTTTTTTGTAGTCCATTTATGTTCTATCCATAATAAAAAATGTCCAACCATTCAAACCCATTTCAGCTTACTCCATTTCGGCCCGTTTCCATTAAAGAAAAAGATAAAACAAAAATAAATAAATATAATAATAAGAAAAAAGGGTTGTTGTTGAGGAGAATCATGGGCTCCTCCTGTCATCACGGATTCATTCCTTGTTCTTTTATTTCCCCAAGGCTGGCATGTAAACCATCGGGATAAGAGAAATTTTTTAAGAAATTAGAAAGGGTAAAGAATATGATCATGATGTTTTTCTCCACTACTCACAAGCTGATAATTTTCCTTTCGGTGATAAGTTGTGGAGCTATCATACACAGCTGTGGGATGAATTTAGTCAACCAAGGAACAACTATCATATAAACACCCGACAGCAACAAAAGAAGAGGGGGGATCGCAGAAAAATTCAAAAAAAAATCATCTAAGATCATCAGCAAAGAAAAACTTCAAACAAAATTATACATCAGCAGAAGAAGGATCCTGCAAAAATACAAGTGAAATCTAGCAGCAGCCCCAGCAAGAACAAAAGAATCAGAAGTAGATACCAGCAATAACAATAGCAGATATAGGTATATACCATCATCATAACAAATAAATAAACAAAAAAAAAAAGAAAAGCATAGGGGCCGCGACCTCCTTGCTCCACCGCCGCGGCCCCCCTTCCAACTTCATCATCTTCTTCCTCTTCCATCACCCCTCAACATAATCTTCATTATCATCAACACCATACTACCACTACTACTTCTTCCCTTCCTCCACAACTGGCCACCGTGAGAAATCTCTGAAACCACCATGAATGCCAGCACCAACCACTGCAACAACCACGAGTCACCCTCCATGAGGCCCAACCACGGTAGTCCTTGCTGCTGTTGTAGGAAGCCCAGATCAGAGTTGCGGTTGCAGTGGGCTTCCTCTACTTTGATCTTCAGTCCCCATCGTGCGAACACTTCGTGAAACCCATCTCCGTTCTAGCCACCCGAGAACCACCTTTCGCCGCTGCCGCCAAGTTTCTTGTCAGCACCCCAATTGCGAAGCTCTTTCCGTCGGAACCCCCATACCAACTGAGCCAACATCCGCGACCTCCTCCCTTGGACTCCCTCTATCAACCATCGCCCAGATCTCCTTCATCTCAAACATCCCCTTCCTCGTGTCGTTGTATGTCCCTTCCACCGGCACCGGTTGAGAATCGTCTTTTCTTTTCTACTCAGCCCTAAGACATCAAACCCATCCGATTTGCCTCCTTCTTCATCCTCTATGGCCGCATACCTCACTCAATTTCTCTCTCTCGATTTTGCTTCCATCCTTTGTGTCTCTATATGTGGGTTTGTGTGTGTGAGATAAGTTGTGAGTGAGTGGTCATGGTTAGTTTGTGAATGATCAGTGCATTTATCCTTCTCACTCTCTCTCTGTCCGCATCTCTCACTCTCATTCTCTCGCTGTTCCTTTTTTTCCTTTTCTCTTCAGTTTGTGTTTTAATCTTTGTTTGGGTAGATGAGTGCCTGTGTATGAATAGTGTATGTGTGTGTCCGTGAGTGAGAGAAAGAGAGAGTTTCTTTTTTAGTGTGTGTCATCTGGGTTTGAGTTTTATATTTGTATATATGTCAAAAGGGGATGGAGAATTTAGTTAAATTTGTGTATATATATTTTAAAAAGTATCTTAAAAAGGAACAATGGAATTTAGATTAAGTTTGTGTGTATTAGTTTTTTTATTTGTTCATCTATGTTCTTAGATTAATGTTATTATATTTTATTGGTTCAAATTTTTGGTTGTGTTTATTTGATTAGTATTTATTTCATTTTAGTTTAGAGTCTAAATAAATAAAAGGAGTTCCATTTACTTTGAGTTTGAAGTAAATATTTGAGTTTTTTATTTTCTTTTTTTAAAAAAAATATAATAAAAAATATAGAATTAGTTTAATAAATTGGTATTGGGTAGAATTGTCTTATTGGAGTAGATTTTGGGTTTGTTTATTTGGATTTTGATTTGCTTGTTAGGTTACGGCTAGTTTATTTTTTTTATTTTTAACATTTAGGTTTATTAAAATTTATTTAGTTAATCAATTGATGAATTGTATTATAAAAAAAAGGGTTAATTGAGCCGAGACGGCTTATTAATCACATATCTTGGAATATTTTAGCTGCGATGGCTTGATATTCGAAGTCTCTTTTCAAAAATAAAGTTAATTTAACCATGACGGTTTGTTAACTTTATGTTTTAGAATATTTTAGCTATGACAGCTTAATATTCTAAATCTCTTTTTCAAAATAAGATTAAATAATATCACAAATATCTTCTATAGAACTACATGACTTTGAGTTCTCTATTACACCAGGGGATACGTAGGAGCAGGCATCTCTGTCAAGTCAAAATTAATTCTTATAATTTGTCTTTTTTAAATATTGTTCTAATGCTCTTTTTATTCTTTAAATTTTAAGTTGATTACTTAATTGTATAATATTTTACTTTGAATAAAATGTTAATTTAGCCGTGACGGTTTGTTAACTCGATATTTCGGGCATTTGAGTTGTGACAGCTTAATGATTCGAAAATTTTCCTAAAAATATTTGTTTGTTTATATTTATTTTTTTCTTTATAAAAATATGAAAGATAAATTTCTTTTTTTATCTTATTTGCAAATATTTATAATTTATATTTTCATTTTCGATTTAAATTTATTCATTTATTTATCAAACTTTTTATTTCAAATAAAGAGGTTAATTTAGCCGTGACGGCTTGTTAACTGGATATCTTGGAACATCTGAGTTGTGACAACTTAGTGTTCTCTTTTCTTTTTTATAATAAAATAAAAATAAATATTTTTGAAAGGGTTATTATTTAATTTGCATAGTTAATTAAAAGTACCGTCTAAGGACGGGTGTATTAGGGGTGCGTAGGATTAAATTTCTACCCTTCCCTATGTATAATCAACTCTCGAACTCAAATCTGGTTTCAAAGACCATTTCTTTAAAATAATGGGTTTTTCCACGTTTTCCCAATTTTAATAAACTTGGTGGTGACTTCATAATTTTCAAAAAAAAATTTTCTCATCGTTCCGTCGCGATCCAGGTTGCGACAAGTGTTATATTGTCACCCACCTTAATAAAAATTTTGTCCTCAAAATTTCAAACCTGGAAACAATTTCGAATGATCTTTCTTCATGGTTAACTCTAATTCCCATGTGTGTTCTTCATTTCTCGGTCCACCCCAAACCACTTTTACTAGATGCACAAATTTATTTCTAAGTAGCCTAACTTCTTTATGAACGATCTGAATGGGGGGGCTTGAAATGTTAAGTCATCCCTTAATTGTATAGACTTGGGTTCTATAACATGATTTGGGTCCAGACGATACTTTCTGAGCTGGGAGACATGGAAGACATTATGAAGGTTGGATAAATATGGGGGCAATGTTATTTGGTAGCCAGTTGACCCAATTTGTTGAAGAATTTGAAAAGGACCAATGAATCTAGGTGACAACTTTTTAACTTTTAGGGCTCTACCTATACTGATAATGAATATAACCTTCAGGAATACATGTTCTCCCTCTTGAAACTTTAAAGGTTTGCGTCGAGTATCCATATAAACTCTTCTGACGACTCTGTCCTGTGAGGATTTTACTCCTGATTTTCTAGATCTGCTTAGTCGTTTGATTAACAAGGTCAGGTCCCAACAATCTTGTTTCCCCCGAGTCATACCAACACAATAGAGATTAACATTTTCTTCCATATAAAGCTATGCCAATACTAGCGTGATGGCTATTATTATAAGCAAATTCAACTAACGGAAGTAACTTATCCTAACTTCCTTTCTACTTGATCACGCATGCCCTTAGCATATCTTCCAGCGTTTGTACGGTGTGTTCTATTTATCCATCAATTTGGGAGTGATAGGCAGTATTTAAAAAAATTTTGGTGCCAAAGGCTTTTTTGGAAAGTTACCCAAAATCTTAAAGTAAATCTGGAGTCTCTATCAGAAACTATTGAAGAAGGAACACCGTGTAGTTTCACTATTTCTTGAATGTACAAAGAAGCTAACTTATCCAAAGGATAACTAGCCTTAATGGGCAAGAAATGAGCGGACTTGGTCAATCTATCCACCCATATAGCAACGTGACCTGATGATGTCCTTGGCAAACTTATTACAAAGTTTATGGAGATACTTTCCCACTTTCATTCCAGGATTTCTAAGGGTTGCAGGGTCCAGGTCAGTTTTTGGTGTTCTATTATAATTTTTGACAACTTAGGCATCTTCTAACAAACTCTGTTATGTTTCTCTTCATCTTAGACCACCAAAACATCTTCTTGAGATCCGCATCCAGTTTGCTAGTCCTAGGGTGTATGGTGAATTCTCCCCTATGAGCTTCTTTTAAGACCTCATTTCTGAGATTACCACTTGTAGGTACACATACCCAATCCTTGTACCTCCATATACCTCACTGGTCTTGAGTAAATCCTGGTAACTTCTTTACATGAATTGATCTTAAAATCTCTTGAAACTCTAGATTTTCATATTGTGCAGCCAAAATTTGTTCTTTGAACTCACTTGTTACCTTTATTTGACCTAACATAACACCTTGAGGGGTCACTGACATATCTAAACTAAGCTTCTTAAAGCTTTCAAATAGTTCCATCTCTTTAATCATTAGACATGCTACATTTAAAGATTTCCTACTCAGTGCATCAGTAACAACATTCGCCTTTCCCAGATGGTAATTCAAACTGAACTCATAATCCTTGAGGAACTCCATCTATATTCTTTATCTCATATTCAACTCTTTTTTATTAAAGAGATATTTTAAGCTTTTGTGGTCATAGAAAACATTAAACTGTACACTGTACAGGTGATGTTGCCAGATCTTTAGAGCGAAAACCACAGTCAAAAGTTCAAGGTCATGAGTTGGGTAGTTTACATCGTGGGGTTTCAACTGCTGAGAAGCATAGGTGACCACATTTCGATTTTGCATTAACACACATCCTAAACCCTTACTAGAAGCATCACAATAAGCTTCAAAGGGTTCATAAGGATCAGGTAGCACTAATACTGGAGCCATGGTCAACTTTTGCTTTAATTCTTGGAAACTATTCTCATATTCTGGCATCCACTTGAATGGAGCATTCTTTTGGGTTAACTTCGTTAAATGTAAGGCTACCTGAGAAAAACTCATGATAAAGTGCCTATAGTATCCAGCTAACCCTAGGAAACTCCGAACCTTAGTCACCGTTGTTGGTCATTCCCAATGAAGTACTGATTCCACCTTGCTGGGATCTACGGAGATTCCCTTTTGTGATACTACATGACCTAGGAATCTAACCTTTTCTGTAACGCCCCGATTTTCTGTTTGAGAGAAAATGACCAAAATGCCCCTAAGGTCATTTTCTACTCAGAATTCGAGGATAGCCGGCTCGGCAGTCCTTGAAGGGTCAACTCAATGTTTGAAGGGGATTAGATGGTCCTTGAGTGATTTCGGAAATGAAAATCTTGCTTTCTGCAGTTTTAGGTCAAAATGACCAAATACCCCTATAGCATTTTTACGTGGGTAAAGGTTTTGTTCGAGCCCAAAACTTTTCCCGAAGGTTTAAAATGATGTTTTCGTGTGTTTAAAAGTATCTATTTAAGTCCCGGTGGTCCCGGGTAGATTTTGTATAAAATTACAATTTTGCCCCTGGAATAGTGCCTTTAAGCTTATTAGGCTCTAATCGAAGATTAATTAATTTTCATAATTAATCTAGAGTCAAAATTAGTTATTAAAATTAATTAGAACCTAAAATTGCTTAGATTAAACCTAAATCTCTTTTCAAAAACTCAAGATTCTTAGTCTTGGAATCTTGAATAGTGTTTTCTCTATCTAATTCCTTAAATTAAGGAATTGTGTCTAGAATTGTTTATACACTAAAATGAGTTTTTATTTCACTAATCAAGTAAGAGCACTCCCTAACCTTGTCTTGAAATCTTTAATTACATCCTTAGTCACCTAAACACTTTCTCACAAATTCCTAAACTTAAGCCTAATCAAAGACACACCTAAACACAACTCTAAACCACAATTAAAAGAGAGATTTTCCTCCCTCCCTTGGCTGATGCATTCGGCCACTCCTCCTCCTTATTTCCATCACATGTTTGAAATATCAAACACTCAAAGAACCATACCTCACCATGCTTCAAGCATACAACATCTCACCTGTAACATCCTAATTTTTAACCCAATACTCTAGAACATATTTAGGTTAATCATTAGTCTATTACTCTTTTAGTCTCATTCCTTACAACCTTTCATTAAAATACTTAGCGGAAAATACGAATAAATTTTTTTCTTTTTGAAACTTGAAAGCAAAACGCGAGCCGTGCACTAACCTAACGTTCGTCATAACCATCACGTGCAAGAAAAAGTAACCACACCATTGATAATCATGAAACATAGTATTATACATAACAATCATAATATCATCACATCTTCGTAGATACATAGACTACTAACATCATTGTACCATCATTTACATCAAAACATGCCCATATAAGTGAAGTCATCCTTATCCACCTATGAGGTTAGATAAGTGTCAACCCAAAAGCTAAGCTATCTATGCCTCCGCAGCGACCCTCTGCTCCATCTGCTAGTGTGTCCCTTAAGCGCGCGCCTCAAAAAAGTCACGAGCCTCGTTGTAATCCTCGTCTAGAGATGACACGGAAGAAAAGGAAGGGATGAGAAACTCATTCGAGATTCTCAGGGATTCCGACTCTAACACTAGTGTCATCGCTGCCGTCCCCAGCCACCTCGGTTTTAATTATGAAAAAGGTGTACATGCATAAGGATTGGTTTTAGGCTTTACAAATCTATTTATCCGAAGTGGGTGTCTTTTAGTATGTGTCTTAATGTCATGAATGCAACAGATATTTGATGAATGCATGACAATACCATATGCACATTAACACGAAAATCGTAATACTTGGGCACATCATAAAGAAACATAAATCGTATATGTGGCATAAAGAGGCATAGTAATTTTCATGTAATATCTTTCTTATAAATAAAACTCTTAAGTTCTTTCTCTTAAAGACCACCCTCTTAACATATCCACCAAAAGTCCAACCGATTCACCGGCCCGGCGATAATCTGGTCACCAAACTACATCTCACCTATCGCCTAGGAATGAGCTCAATCATAACTAGTCGTCACTAGATTTAATATGGGCTAATAGAGGGGGTATATATAACTTTCTTGGATCACCTATCTTAGGATCATTTCCTCCTTTGAAATGCTCTACTGGTATCTAGTACACAGCGAATTGTCCGCTTTGGCAAGCTCAATGTCAATACCCTCATGGATTTGTTTCCTCCCCACCGTAGCGGGAGAAATGCGTCTCAAGATTATGTCACATCTGCTCGGGTGCTCGGCCGAACCGGTGTCACCTGTAACCTATCCCGGGGTGCTCGGCCGAACCGGTGTCACCCAGGAGTTTTCGCAATCTTTTTCTCAAGTACTCAAATTTGATGGGAAATTCGGCAGCGTAACGGCGTACACCGGATTCCCATCAAACTTGCTTTATGCCACCAAACATATAGAGCATGCATAGCCATTCAATACCAACATAAGGCATCATAATCATCGTGTGCATCATAAGCATCATAATCTCATAATTTTTGCATAACGCATCATGGCGTGAGCATCAACATATCAACACTATATACTCTCATAAGAGATCACATGCTCAAGTTGTTCTCATAATAAAACATTCACTTGCATGAAACATTAAAGCTCATTATGCTCTTAAGCCTATGGTGTCTTATGCTTTGACCCTTACGGGTCTAAATCTTGAAAACTAATTACGCTATCGTCTGTTTTTATCCTTTTATGCACCTATAGGCTCACAACTAATAATTCTTACTAATATTTATGTCCGTCAACAAATCTGGACAGCCTTACACTTTAAGGGCAGAAATTACATCTTGTGATTACGAGGGTTCTAGAAACTACGTCTTAGACCCTTTCCCGATTCCGTTTTCGCCCAAAGCACTATAAATTAAATCTAAACCAATTATGAAGTATTCCTAAGCCTTTGAACTAATTATAAACCATGTTTACTATATTGTAAGGGTGCTGGACAGAATCAGAAAACTAAATGTTCTAAGAGTTCTAAACTTGCACTTTTACGGTTTTCTAGTGACTAGTTTCTCTCTAGGCGCTAGAATTCAATTCTAACCCAAATGTTACCAAGTTTTTCATGTCTAAACAATCCTAATCTGATTATGTTCCCATTAAAACAGTTTGGATTAGTTCCATAAACAAATGGGTCAAAACTATGTTAAATTCTAGCTTTACGGTATTTCTAGTTAGCTAGTTTCTTACCTATCATGCTTAGGATCGCTTCTACATCATCACATGATATTTTCACACATTCCAACACATCAAAACATCATCATACAGCATCACACTCATCACATCAGAACCGAAAACATTTAACTTAAATGAGAGAGTTAAATTGACATTTCTAGGTACATAAGTTAACTAGTTTCTCTCGGAATCGATCTAGAACTTCTAAAACTCTTTGCAAAACATTTTAATTCATCAAGAGGCTAAGTGAAGCCTTAGGTCACTGACCAAAAAATATTCCATCCCCTAAAAGATAATAAAATCACAACTTGTGATGACGTAACCTTATAAAGATTTGTAAAGTTTTGAGGAAAACTTAAACATAGACTATTGGTCCTAGTAGCTAGATGAAAACTCATTGCGAGTCCATCATCACTACTTTGGCCGAAAATATGCATTCAAAGAATGGTTTCACATTAAACTTTAACTTGGAATGAAATGGGCAAGTCTTTGAGCTCTAGGTTCTTAAGTTACGACATAAACTAAATGTGCTCATGCTTTTCGTTTTCAATCTTGCTTACAAAGTAAAGTGATGACTTAAAATTAAATATGCAAGGCATAGCTTAAACGTGCAAGCTTGAAAGTAAATATGCGAGGCATAAACTTAAACGTACAAGCTTGAAGGTAAATATACATGGTTCAATTCTTTATTTTAGTACTCTTGGCCCAACAACAATCGACTTTAAGGCCGAAATAGATAGGCATTCGAGAAATTAATTAGGTGGTAATGCAAGTTCAATTCTTTATTTTAGTGCTCTAGGCCCAACAACAATCGACTTTAAGGCCGAAATAGAAAGGCTTCGAGAATTAAATTGAGTGATGATACAAGTTCCATTTTAATCTTTATGTTCTTAGGTGATAGCTAGAAAGTAAAGATGCATAGCAAGAACGTAAATATGAATGCAAACATAAAATAAATTATGCAAGTTCATTTTATCTTTCTAGAGCTCTTAACAATACTTTAAAGGAATTTAAACCATAACTCAAACTCATCCAAACAAGGTAAAGTCAAGCTTAGAGTTCTTAAAATTCAACATAACATTTTTAGGAAATCAAACCATGAAGCTTAGAAAAATTTAAGGAAATGGCCGAAATCTTCAAGAAGAAAAAGGAACATTTTAAAACTCTAAAGTCCATGATCTTGATGATATATTAACACCAACATCATGAGTCCTCATCATTGAGTTCATAGAGCCATTTTAAAACATCATTAAAGCTAAAGTTCTCAAGAGTTTAAGAAAGGAAAAACTAAAAACATTTTTGCTCAAGAACAAAGATCAAGCTCTAGAGTTTATTTCAAGTGATGAACATCATCATGAAACTCTCATCATCAAGCTCTCATTCCTTCATTCCCAAAGGCCCATGGCCGAAACATAAAGAGGAAGAAGGAGAAGAAAAGAAGTTCTAAAAGAAACCAAGAGAAACTATGAACATCAAGCTTAAAACAAGAACTTTAAAGAAAAGAATACATGAAAGAAAATCCCTACTTGATGTGATGAACTTGAAGATGGAAGAAGAAGATGAAGAAGATGAAGAACTTGAAGAACTCCAAGAACTTGAAGAACACAAAAACTTTGAGAGAAAAGAAAAGCTTTGAGTGTTCCTAAACTTAGCAAATGATCTAAAAGTGGTGCAAGCTCCTCAAGGCATTCTATTTATAGAGAAATGAAGCAAATGGAGGGGGTGAGGGGCTGATGCATTTTCGGTCAAGGGGAGTGCAGCCCATGAGTTCCATGAGGTGAGATAATGTGGTCTTGAGGCATGGTGAGGTATGGTTCAAAGTATGGTGAGGTATGGTTCAAGGTATGGCCTCAAGCATGGTTCTTTGAGTGAGAAAATAATTAAACATGTGGTCAATGGGGAAGAGAATTTTGCCATGTGCATCAGATTTGGGAGAGGTTTAGTTGCATTTTAATTGTGGTTTAGAGTTGTGTTTAGGTGTATCTTTGATTATGCTTAAGATTAGGAATTTGTAAGAAAGTGTTTAGGTAAGGAAAATAGGTAATTAAGGTGGTCTAGACATAATTAAGGAGTGGTCTTGCACCATTAGTGGGTTAAATCCTCAATTTAGAGTCTAAACAACTCTAGACACATTTCCTTGATTTAAGGAATTGGAGAGAGAAAACACTATTCAAGATTCCAAGACTAGGAGTCTTGAGTTCTAAAAAGGGATTTAAGTTTAATCTAAGAAATTTTAGGTTCTAATTAACTTTAATAAATTATTTTGACTCTAGATTAATTAGGGAAATAAATTAATCTTCGTTTAGAGCCTAATATTGCTTAGGTTTGCTTAATTACGTCATTAAGCTCAAAAACACTATTCTAGGGGCAAAATCGTAATTTTGCACTAAAACTGCCCGGGACCACCGGGACTCAAACAGATGTTTTGAAACATGTAAAAACATGGTTTTAAACCTCTGGGGAAAGTTTCGGGCTCAAACAGCACCTTTACCCGCGTAAAATGCTACAGGGGTATTTTGGTCATTTTGACCCGAAACTGCGGAAAATGAGACTTTCGCCTCCGGAACCACTGAAGGGTCATTCAATCCCCTTCAAACATTGAGTTGGCCCTTCGAGGACTGCTGGGTCGGCCATCCTCGAATTCCGGGCCGAAAATGACCTCAGGGGCATTTCGGTCATTTTCCACTCAGACAGAAAATCGGGGCGTTACATCACCTCATGGAACACATGGGCTGCCCAAAACTCCTCCCTCCATTTACACCTCTCATTTGTTTCATTTCTCTATAAATAGCATGCTTGGATGAACTTGAATCACTTTTAGTTCATTTGCTAAGTTTGAGTTTTCAAAGAGCACTTTGAGCTTTTCTTTTTCTCTCAAGTTCAAGAGTACATCTTCTTCAACTTCTTCATCTTCTTCACTCATCTCAACCTCAAGTCACTTGGTAGGGATTTTCTTCTAAGTGTTTCATTCATTAAAGTTCTTATTTAGTATTGTGCTTTATGATTTCTCTTGAAACTTTTTAGAACTTCTTCTCTCCCTCTTTGATTTTCGGCCAAGAGCCTTTGGGAACTTGGAAATGAGAGCTTGATGATGAGGAATCCATGATGATATTCATCACTTATGTAACCTCTAAAGCTTGATCTTGGTTCTTGAGTAAAAGATGTTTTTGGTTTCCTCCTTTCTTATTCTTGAGAAACTTAACTTTGATGATATCCTAAAATGAATATATGAACTCAATGATGAGGACACATGATGTTGGTGTTAATACATCATCAAGATCATGGTCTCTAGAGTTTCAAAATGGTTCTTTTCCTTGCTCATGGTTTCGGTTTCTTTCCTTTTCCTTTCTCTAAGTTTCGGCCATATCTCCTTTTCCTTTAAGTTCTTGAGCTTTTATTTTTAAGGGTACAAGGGAATATTAACTTGATTTGTTCTTCTAATCCATTTCCTTAGAGCTTGATGATGAAGTTCACACCATATGGTTTCTTTGTAAACCTTGGTACAAGAACTCTAAAGCTTGCTTTATCTTGCTATGGTAAGTTTAGGTTGAGGTTTAAGTTCCTTCAAAGTCTTGCAAGAGCTCTAGTGAAAAATATAAAATGAACTTGCATTCATATTTACATTCCTTGCCTAGCATGTTTATTTTTAAGCTATCACCTAAGACGTAAAGATTAAAACAAGAGTTGTATCTTTATATCACCTAATAATTAATCTCGAAGTTCTCTTATTTTGGCCTTAAAGTCGATTGTTGTGGAGCCTAGAGCACTAAAATAAAGAATTGGAGTTACATTCATGTTTATGTTTCCTTGTCTAGCATATTTATGTTTCAAGTTATCACTTAAATCCTACAAGATAAAATGAACTTGCATATTTACTTCCAAGCCTTGCATATTTACTTTCAAGTCTTGGATATTTATATTTCTAGCACCTCATATTTATATTTCATGTTCTTGCATCTCATATTTAGTTGAAGTTCTCACTTTACTTTATAATGAAGAATAAAATGGGATGCATAGCATGTTTACATTTTGTCATCACTTAAAGACCCTAGAAGCTCAAAGACTTGCCCTCTTTATCTCACGTTAAAGTTTGGTCATGTAAACATCCCCATGGATGTATATTTCGTCCATGTGATGATAATGAACTTGATGTGAGTTTCATCTAGTCACAAGAGTCAACAATCTATGTTCTAAGATTTTCTTTAGGCGTTAAGAGTTTTTATAAGATTATTGCCAACAAGATTTATGAGTTAAACCTCTTTTAAACATGCCTTGAATTAGCTACTGCCCTATGGTTACTTTTAGTCTCCTTTTAGAAAATAAAATAGGTTTCAATGAGTTTTAGAAGTTCTAAAATGATTTCAAGAGAAACTAGCAACTTGTATGTATTAAGGACATGATTTTTGAATGATGTTTGAGCTTTAATGTTTTGGTTCTACCTTGGTATGTTTGCTGCTGTATGATGTTGTTTTGGCATGTTAGAATGTGTAAAAATTATATATGTTGAGGTAGGAGCCTTTCTATGCATGTTAGGAAAGAAACTAGTCTTACAGAAAAATCATAAAGTTGAGTTTTAACATAGTTTTGACCCATTTATTTTTAGCCATTGCCAAAACTGTTTTAGTATGATAACATTCAATTTAGGATTGTTTAATCATGAAAAAATTGGTAACATTTGATGTAGGATTGATTTTTACCACCTATAGAGAAACTAGTAACTAGAAAACCGTAAAAGTACAATTCTAGAACACTTAGATTAATTAATTTTTTGTTTCTGTCCAGTAACCTTGTAATGCAGTAAACATGGTTTATAATTAGTTCATAGGCATAGGAACGCCCCATAATTGGTTTAGATTTGATTTATAGCGCTTTAGGCAAAGACGAAACGTAGAAAGGGTCTAAAACGTAGTTTCTAGAACCCCGTAATTGCAATAATTAGAACTTGACAATCTGTATGGAGTTGTTTGGTTTGCTCCTATGCATAAAAATTGATGAGGATAATTAGTTGTGAACCCATAGGTTCATAAAAAGTTAAATAGAGAATGTTAGAATAATTACATCTCTAGTTTAAGCTCCGTAAGAGTCAAAGCATAAGGCATCATAGATTTAAGAGCATAACGAGCTTTAATGTTTCATGTGAATGTATGTTTTATTATGAGAATTTATGGTGCATATGATGATTATGATACTTACAACACATATGATTATGAATGACCATATATATATATATATATATGAATGTGGCATAATGCAAATTTGGAAGAAATTTGGTGTGCTATTGTTATGCTGCCGAATTTCTGACAAATTTGAGGACTTAGAAAGTTTTCAAAAAGATATGAGTTTTTGAATGTGACATGGTACTGTAAGAACGCGTTCTGGGGGATGGCGATACGTAACGCCCCAGAAACAAATCCTTAAGGGGGACGGCGATACGTAACGCCTTGAAGAGGACAATATTCGCTGTGTACTTGATACCAATGCGACACGTTCAGTTATGATTATTATTATTGTGATTATGCTTATTAGAGGATAAGTAAGAACTAGTGACGACTAGTTAAGGTATGAGCTCATAACCTAGAGAAGATTTTAGGGTGATCCCTATGTTGCAGTACGATGCTTTGAATGTCACACAGTTATAGAAAGAGAAATGCTTTTACATGAGAAGAATATGCCACTTTATGCCACTTACATGATGTTGATTTCTCTATGGATGTTTATTTGATTTCTGCCTGATGCATCTTCATGCATTCATACTTTATTATGCTGCATCCATTGTAACACCCTAATTTTAACCCAACTTTCTAGAACACATTAGGTTAAACTTTAGGCTATTACCTCATAGTCTCATCTTTTTCTTGAAAATATTTAGCGAAAATTACGGTAAAATTTTTTTTTGAAAGTATAAAACAAAGTGAGAGCCGCGAACTTAACTATTCGAATAACAGAAACGTGAGACATGATTAACACTCATAGAGAGAACTCAAAAAGGAAAACATATAATAGTGGAGCAGAAATCATCATAACAAGAGAAACATTTCATTAATAACATATTTAGAGTACATAGGTAGTCATACCCGCATAGGTACAGGCAGAGCTTATGATAAAGAAGAAAGAAAATACAACAAGAAACACAAGTATAGGGTGCGACTACAATAAAAATCCAAAATGCTACCCTTCTAGTAAGCTACGAGTATAAATCCACCACCCTTCCCAAAAGATACAGCCGAAGGGAATATCCTTGCAACGCTTGTGTACTCGAAACCTCCACCGGGGTGTAGTGCACCTCCCTTGCTGGCGTGTCAATGAAGTCAACGAACATCGCCATCGCTCTCTGAAGATGTGACGGGAGAAGAGAGAGAGGAGTGAGAATTCTTAGTAAAGAATCTCAATAGGAGTCTCCTATCCTAGGGTTACATCGTTCACATCCCCAGGAACCTTGGGTTTATTTCATAAAGACAAGTGAGCATATATCAAGTTCATTTTAAGTTCTAAAGTGTATTTTAGCCAAGGTCCATTCATTTTAGGATGATCTTAATGTCATGAATGCAACATAATAAAGAATGTATGCGTGGCGCTACTTAATGCACATACATCAATCATCATCATACTTAGTGGTATTAAGTGGCAATTAGAACACATTCATATGGGACAAACTTACTGACATAATCATAATCATAAAACTTCTCTTCCTTATGGGCCACCCTAAAAGACAATCGAACTGGGGGTGCTCGGCCGAACCGGTGTCACCCAGAACGTGTCACATCTCTAGGTTATGAGCTCATACCTTAACTAGTCGTCACTAGTTCTTACTTACCATTTAATGATAAGCGTATCATAAATCATAAATCCCGACTATCTGAGTACGGGTTAGGGGCCAAATCTCTTAGGGGTGCTCGGCCGAACCGGTGTCACCTAAGAGTAAAAAAAATGGGTACCGATGTCACATGAGTTCTATGGAGGTGCTCGGCCAAACCGGTGTCATCCTAGAACCCATCTTAGTACCTTAATTTTCAAAATCTTTAAGTCCCCAAATTTGTCGGAAATTCGGTGGCACGATGGCATCACGCCGAATTTCTTCCAAATTTGTTTTATGCCACATAAACATATATCCTCATGAATTCCTCATATGAATAACGTCATCATCCTTCACATAACATATGCATCATCGCAAAACATCTTAACATACCTTAGTATCATATAAATATCATTCTCATATTCTTAATGTCTTATGCATTTTAGTATCATATAAATATCATTCTCATATTCTTAATGTCTTATGCATTGACCGCTATGGTCTTTAACTCACAGTCTAAGTTATGAATCATTCAAAGCTAACCTCTCGGGTACTTAGGAGGTTATGAGTAATGTATATCTCTCTTCATACTATGGTCAAGAATATCTCTCAATCTCAAAGGTGCAGAATTCATAATTTCAACTTTACGGGTACCTAGGAGTCACGACAATGACCCTTTTTAAGTTCAGTTTGCTCTTAAGGCACCAAGATCAAGTCCTAAACCAATTATGAGTCATTTCTACACATTTAAACTAATTTAGAACCATGATTATCATTACTAGACCTTGCTGGACAGAATCCAGAAAATTCTAACATTAAGGGATCTAGAACTCTCAAATTAATTCTTTTCTAGTTTCTAACCTTTCTTATATTTTACTTATGAGTTTTTCCATTGATCATACTTAAACATAAGCATGTTATCATCGTTAAAACAGCTCATACAGTGGCCAAACATAGCAAGGCGGAACCGAAACAACACTCTCCATACAAAGGCATAAAACATACTTTTTAAAGCACATAGGATACTAGTTTCTCTTGGAACCTTTTTAAAACCTTCAAAACTCTTTTGTAAACACTTTTAACATCTAAAATCATCAAGATATTTATAAGGGCAGTAGCTAAGTTGAATTTATTTCAAGAGGTACTAAATCCATAAAACTTAGTTCTATATGTTCTTTGAATCCACATAGACTTAGAAAAATTATAAAGCATAACTTACGGGTATTTGTGATCAAATGAAACTTATCCTAAGTTCATTCATCTCACATAGCCGAAGTGGGCATTCTAAGAGAATGCTTTCCATGTCTAACTCTCATTTGAGACCTTGGGACAAATCTTTGAGCTCTAGAGCTTTAGGTGATGACAAAACATAAACATGCCATGCACTTCATTTTTATTGTTCATTAGGGAAATAAAGTGAGAACTTGAAAAGTAAATAGCTCAAAATAAATATGAGATGCAACTTGTTATTATCTTGGATTTTAAGTGATGACTTGAATAATAAACGTAAAATGCAATGCTTGGAAATTAAATATGAATATGCAAGTTCATTTTTTAGTCTTAGAGCATTAGTGATGACATAAAAATAAATCATGCTATGCAAGGCATAAACTAAATATGAATGCAAGTTCATTTTGGTTTAATAACTAGAGCTCGTCCAAGACTTTAAAGAACCAATATTGATAACCCCAACATAGTCTCATCAAGTCAAGAGAATGGAACTAAAAGAAATCTCCATATTTTCAAGAAAAGGAATTATGGCCGAAATCATGAGGCCAAGAGAAAGTAATCCATATTCCTTTTTGAAATCATTCTTATTTTCTTAAGTTGAAAACTTTAGTGAACTTCATAGCATAATAATAAAAACTAAAGAAAACTCAAGCTTTAGGGGTCTCATTATGATGAACACATAGTCATCATTTAGAGGTCCCCATCATCAAGCCATCATGTATGAGTTTAAAGGTCATGAAGGCCAAAAACTCAAGAAGGAAACCAAGAGAGTTTTAAAAAGAAATTCCAAGAGGTAGCTAGAGAAAAACTCATTTTTCATGGAAATGAGATGCAAAGAAACACTCCTACCTAGAGTGAAGACAAAGAGCTTGAACTTTGAGAGAAGAAAACAAGATGATGAGCTCCTCCAAAAGGCTTGATGTCTTCGGCCAAGGGGAGATAAGGAGGTTAGAGTTGTGTTTGAGGTGAGGTTGTGTTTGAGATGAAATATTTGAGAGGTTTGATGGTGATTCAAGGTTATGGGGTGATGTGTGAAGGTTATGAGATGATGATGATGAAGTAAAGAGATGAAAAAGATGAAGATGAAAAAGAAAGGAACTCTTTGGGACTAGAGAGAAAGAAAGAAACTAGCAAGACTACTCTAAGCTTTAGCAAATGCTCAATGTGCATCCAATGCTAACACAAGCTCCCTATTTATAGAAAAACAAAGTGATAGGTGAGAGAATGGAAAGCATGGCTGATGGTAAGAAAGAGAAAATATCTCTTTGATGGTGTCATACAAGCATGGTTTGAAGCATGGAGCTCATGACACAAGGTATGGCTTCAAGCATGGGGTTTTGAGTGATCTTTTCTTTAAATTGTGGATGAAATTAGGCTTCTAGAAGACCAACATGGCTGGAAGTTTTTCAGCCACAAATAATTGAAGAGAATGATTTATTTTACTTGGTTATTCATTTGGAAAAGCAAGCTTGATTGAAATTATGACAAGGCATGACAAGTAAGGTGATTTGAGGTGATTTTCCTTTAAGTTTGAAATGAAATAATTCATGAAAATGGGGGATGATTTTTGGTCAGATTTGGGCAGCAAGGAGAGAGGAAAAATCTTCCATGTAATTGGGTGTAAATGATAGGATTAAGTGTAGGTTAGTTTAGGTACAAGGTTAGGAGTAATTAAGCTTAAGTTTAGGTAACTAAGCATGTGTATTAGGAATTTTATGATAAGGTTAGGAGTGCTCTTACATCATTAGAGAATTTAAAACTCATTTGTGAATAAATAATGTGTATCACAATCCCATGATTTAAGGAAAGAGAGAGAAAATACTATTTGTGCACTATTTGCACACTATTAATTGATTCCTACACTCAAGGTCCTTGAATTTAAAGATAGGGTTTTAAGTTTATCTAAGCAATTTTAGGTTCTAATCATCCTTATTAAATTATTTTGACCTTAGATTAATTATGGAAATTAATTAACCTTCAATTAGAGCCTAATATTGCTTAGGTTTCGCTTAACCGTGTGATTAGGTGTAAACATACGAAACTACGGGCAAAACCGTAATTTTGCACTTATTTTGCCCGGGACCTCCGGGACCAAAACTGAGACCACAGAATACATAAAAACGTCTTTTAAACCCATCTGGAGAGGTTTCGGGTTCATCCGGCACTTGCAAAAGAGTAAAACGCCACAGGAGCATTTTGGTCATTTTGACTAAAACTTCAAAACGAGATTTTCGATCCCGGAAAGAAACACAAGTCATCCAATCCCCTTCCAACATTGAGTTTGCCCTTCGAGTACTACCGGACCTGGCTTTCCTCGAATTCCGGGCTGATAATGACCTCAGGGGCATTTTGGTCATTTTCACTCTAGCAGAAAATCGGGGCGTTACATCCATAACATTAAGATTCATCCTAAAAGAACGGACCTTGGATAATTAAGTTTAAAACCTAATAAATGAAGTTTATGCATGCTCACCTTTTTCAAAGAAACCTAAGATTCCTGAGGACGTAGATGATGACACTTAGATAGGAGGTTGCCCTACTGAGATTCTTTAGTAAGATTCTCACTCTTTCTATCTCTTCTTTCCGTCACATCTTCAGATGGCAACATTCATGGTCTTCGTAGATACCCTAACGTGGGAGGTGCACTATGATCCAGAGCATGGATCATATCATTTTAAAGGCCCATGTGCTGTTCATGTTTTCATGTTTGTCGGACCACCCTTTGCTCATCCTGTACATACCCACCGCTTCTCCCCGACATCACCATTTGGCGACGACCTTGTGTTTGAGTGTGCCCACTGTCGTGAGGAACGAATTCACCGCACCCCACCGACCGCATCTACTATCCGGGATTTTCCGCAGTACGTGCCTTGCTCCCTATCATCATTCTTGAAGACAAACCCTTCCAAGACTCCGCCACCCAGGTGCCTTCTAAGGGGTCCTCCCCTATCATGCCAATGGACTTTGGAGAGGGCAGTGAGGCCACCATCATACAGCTGATGCGTGGGGGATGAGTGAGGATGATTCCCCGCCAAGGAGCCTATGCTCGGCCAATGTAGCGTATAGCCAGCCCAGCGAAGATAGCTCAGTGGATCAGATACTTCCCACTCTTTTTGGGACCCCAACAGTAGAGGCCCGTGGGTAGAGATAGTGCACACACCACATAGATGAGGATAAACTTTCTTTTGTTTAGAGGTTATCCATTTTAGATGCACTTGGGTAGGGAGTTTCCTTTTATGCTTTTGTTGTCTTCTCATTTCTATTGTATTTTCATTTTGGATGTATTTGTTTCTATGTTATACCAACTAAGTCCCACTTTTCATGAGTGGGCATATTATATGTATATATGCAGTTAGTTTTATCATGATGTGCAATTATATGCTTTATGTCCTGAAAAATATTTATTTGATCTTGTGCTTTATTTCTTTATACGTCTCGTTGTCCGTTGTGTTGCGCGGCTCTCACTTTGCATTTACATTTCAAAAAATATTTACCTATATTTTCCACTAAGTATTTTGAAAGATTTAAAGAATGAGACTAAAAGAGTAATAGACTAATAATTAACCTAAATACGTTCTAGGAGTATTGGGTTAAAAATTAGGGTGTTACATCTTCCATCCAAAGTTCACATTTTGACAACTTAGCATACAACTTCCTTTCCCTTAGGATTTGTATCATAACCCTAAGATGCTTCACATGTTTTTCCTTAGTCCTTGGATAGATAAGTATATCGTCTATAAAAACAATTACAAATTTATCCAAGTAAGTGTGGAAGATTCGGTTCATATAATCCATAAAAGTAGCCGGAGCATTGGCTAGTTCAAAAGACATCACCCTATACTCATAATGTCCATATTGAGTTCTAAAAGTAGTTTTGGGAATATGCTCATCCCAAACTTGAATTTGATAGTAGCTTGATTTAAGATCAATCTTTGAGAATACGGTTGCCCCTCTCAATGAATCCATGAGATCATTAATCCTTGGCAAAGGTTACTTGTTCTTGATCGTCACCTTATTCAACTGCCTATAGTCCACACAAAGCCTCATAACCCCATCCTTTTTCTTTAGTAGAAGAACAGGGGCTTCCCATGGAGAGGCACTTTCTCTAATGAATTGCTTTCTTAATAGTTCTTCAATCTGTGACTTTAATTCCTTCAACTCTAAAAGTGACATCCTATAAGGAGCAATTGAGATAGGACCCGTTCCTGTAACTAACTCAATGGAGTATTCAATCTCCATTTTAGGAGGAAAATCTGGAATATCCTTTGGGAAGACATCCGGATACTTTCTCACAACTGGAATCTTACTCAACTCAGGGTCGCCTTGCAACGCCCCGATTTTTTCGTGTGCAAATGACCAAAATGCCCCTGAAGTTATTTCACTAGGAAAATAAGAATAGCCGGCCCTGACCATCCTCACAGGGCTGTTTTAATGATGAATGGGGAATATGTGTATTATATGTGTTAATAGAGCAAAAGAATCTCATTTTTTGGGTTTCTATGCGCAAAATGACCAAAATACCCCTGCAACTAATTAACATAGAATTATGTGCCGATTGAGCCCGAACTTCACCCAAAAGTTTGAAATGATGTTTTTAAGTGATGTTTAACATCTGGTTAAGCCCGGGTAGTCCTGGGAGATTTTTGCAAAACAATTACCGTTTTGCCCCCAGCTAGTGCATTTTGGGCCTAATAATACGATCAATGAAACCTAAGTAATATTAGGCTCTAATTAAATATTAGTAAATTCTAATTACTAATCTAGAGTTGAAATAATTAATTAAGGTTAATTAGAACCTAAGATTGCTTAATGAAACTCAAAATCCTTTTCTTGATTTTAGACTTTATGTCACATTTTTATGAATACTATTTTTTCTATTCCAATTTCCTTAGATTATGGAAATGGTCATATGATGAGATTCCTCCCTAATAAAAGGTAGATTTGCACTAATTGACCAAGAACACCTCTTAAACTTTGTCTTGAGTAGCCTTAATCATGTACTTTCTCACCAAAACACCTAATTACAACTCCTAATCAATTACCTAATCAAATCCATTCCCTAAACCAAGTCATAACACAAATGAAATGACAAATTCCCTCCCTAAACCCCCCATAGGAACCGGCCACACCCTCCTTCATTAATCTATCATATGTTGAAATTCAAACACTCAAAGAGCCATGCTTAGAACCATGCTTAAGGCCATACCTAGCTATGCCTTGAACCATACCCAAAGTCATGCCATGAAAAGAGATATTTTTCTCTACTTTTCCCTCCAAGAGGCCACCGGCCACTCCTTCCCATTTCACCCCCATGTGTTTCATTTCTTCTATAAATAGGCATCCAAGGAAACTTGCATGAACACTTGCCCAAACTTGCAAACTCAAGCTTTCTTTCTTTAAGCTCAAGAATTCTTTTTCTTCTTCTCCAATCTTCCAAGAGCCACCACACTCCACCACTTCTCAACCCCCAAACTACCACAACCACCATAGATATTCCCGTAAACACATAACCCTTCCACTTCCAAGTTCAAACCAAAGACACATATTCCTTCCTTTTTTTCTTTCTTGACCAAAACCAGCATTGAAGCACCAAGGAGGATTTGTTCCTGTCATCTCATTTCCAAGACCAAGCTTTTCTCTTTTCAAAGAAAAATACCTTTGATAGGGAGTTATTTTAAAGATTACTATTCTTTTCTCTTATATTACTCTTGGATTGAGATGTTATAATGTTGATTCTTCCTTCCTCCTTCTCATTTTCGGTTCCATATTTTTCTTTTCCTGTCTCTTTATTTTCAGCCTTGATGGCCTACATATTGGAGAAACCATGGCTTGATAATGAAGATCTTGGGTGTTGGTTGTAAAACCATTATTTATTTGACCTCTAAAGCTTGAAGGCTTCGCTTTTAAGAGTTTTTAGCAAATAAAGATATTATGTTGTGTTAAAGAGTTAAATGGTAGTCTTGAGTCTAGGACTCAAAGAAATAATAAATGGATTGCATTTTCATATTTATATTCAAGCTTTGCATTCATATTTATATTTCCTTGCCATCACCTTGTAATATTAAAGACTAAAAAGAAGTTTACATTAGCATATTTACATTTATGTCATCACCTTAATAATTAAACTCAAAGCCTACCTATTTCAACCTTAAAGTTAATTTTTGATTCAGAGTGAATACTTTAAGGGGCCTAGAGCATTGTAATGTCTCGATTTTCTATCTGAGAGGAAAATGACCAAAATGCCCCTGAGGTCATTTTCTGCCCTGAATTCGAGGATAGCCGGCCCGGCAGTCCTCGAAGGGTCAACTCAATGTTTGAAGGGGATTAGATGGTCCTTGAGTGGTTTCGAAAATGAAAATCTTGTTTTTGGCAGTTTCGGGTCAAAATGATCAAAATACCCCTATAGCGTTTTTACATGGGTAAAGGAGTTGTTTGAGCCCGAAACTTTCCCCGAAGGTTTAAAATGATGTTTTCGTGTGTTTAAAAGTGTTTGTTTAAGTCCCGGTGGTCTCGGGCAGTTTTCGTGTAAAATTATGATTTTGCCCCTAGAATAGTGCCGTTTGAGCTTAATGAGGTAATTAAGCAAACCTAAGCAATATTAGACTCTAATCGAAGATTAATTAATTTCCATAATTAATCTAGAGTCAAAATAAGTTATTAAAATTAATTAGAACCTAAGATTGCTTAGATTAATCCCTAAATCTCTTTTTAAAACTCAAGATTCCTAGTCTTGGAATCTTGAATAGTGTTTTCTCTCTCCAATTCCTTAAATTAAGGAATTGTGTCTAGAATTATTTATGCACTACAATGAGTTTTTATTTCACTAATGAAGCAAGAGCACTCCCTAACCTTGTCTTGAAATCCTTAATTACATCCTTAGTCACCTAAACATTTTCTCACAAATTCCTAAACTTAAGCATAATCAAAGACACACCTAAACACAACTCTAAACCACAATTAAAAAGAGAGATTTTCCTCCTCCCTTGGCTGATGCAATTCGACCACCTCTCCTCCTCATTTCCATCACATGTTTGAAATTTCAAACACTCAAAGAACCATGCTTTGAGGCCATACCTCAAGCCATACCACACCATATCTCAAGGCATACCTCACCATGCC
Source organism: Dalbergia cochinchinensis (assembly GCA_031216125.1). Lineage (NCBI taxonomy): Eukaryota > Viridiplantae > Streptophyta > Magnoliopsida > Fabales > Fabaceae > Dalbergia > Dalbergia cochinchinensis. The sequence continues at coordinate 33,489,966 of CM062371.1, forward strand.
TCATTTGAGCCAATCTCTCACCTCATGGCCCATGAAGTCCATGGCCAAGCACCCTTCATTCACCCTTCTATGTTTTGTTTCTCTATAAATACATGCATTTAGAGAACTTGGTCACTTTTGATCAATTGCCAAAGTGTAAGTTTCAAGAAGCATTCCTAAGTTCTCCTATATTCTCTCAAACTCAAGAGCTCTCTTTTCTTCTTTATCTTCTTCATCTTCCTCAAGCTCACAAAGAACCACCACACTTTAACCTCATCTCATCACCTCTCAACCATACACCATCCTTTAAACACAAAAGCTTAAAGAAAACACCTCACTTTCCTTCCCTTTCTCCTTGTGGCCGAAAACTCTAGCTCACTTGGAAGGAAGTTTTCCTCTCATTCTCACCTCAAAAATCAAGCTTTCCTTTTCACCACTTGGTAGGGATTTTTGTTTTGTTGAAATTTTATCTTTTAAGGTTTTGATAAAGATGAGTTTTGTTGGTTTCTCTTAGCTTTTAGAACTTCTTCCCTCCCCTATGTATTTCGACCTTGGAGCCTTTCTTTAAAGAAAATGTTGCCTTGATGATGAGGGTTTGGTTGATGGTCAAGAGATCATCACTTGTGTAACCTCTAAAGCTTGAAACTTGGTCCTTGGACCATGTGAGATTTCGGTTTCCTCTTCTTTTCTTTGGCTTAGATTTTCGATTTTCAAAGGTTGTATGGTTGAAAAGTAACTCAAGGATGAGAGCACATGATGTTAGTGTTAATACATCATCAAGATCATGGCCTCTAGAGTTTTAAAGTCTCATTTTTTTTTCCCATGGTTTCGGCCATCCTTCCTTTTCCTTAAGTTCATTTGTTCTTTTAATCCATTTCCTTAGAGCTTGATGATGAGGTTCACACCATGTGGTTTCTTTGAAAACCTTGGTACAATAACTCTAAAGCTTGCTTTATCTTGCTATGATAAGTTTGAGTTGAGGTTAAAGTTCCTTTAAAGTCTTGCAAGAGCTCTAGTGAAGAATGTAAAATGAACTTGTATTCATATTTACTTTCCTTGCCTAGCATATTTAATTTTTGGCCATCACCTAAAATGTAAAGATTAAAACAAGAGTTACATTTCCATATCACCTAATAATTAATCTCGAAGCTCGCCTATTTCGGCCTTAAAGTCAATTGTTGTGGAGCCTAGAGCACTAAAATAAAGAATTGGACTTGCATTCATGTTTACGTTTCCTTGTCTAGCATATTTATATTTTAAGTCATCACCTAAATCCTAAAAGATAAAATGAACTTGCATATTTACTTTCGAATCTTGCATATTTATATTCCAAGTTCTTGCATCTCATATTTACTTTGAAGTTCTCACTTTACTTTATAATGAAGAATAAAATGGGATGCATAACATGTTTACTTTTTGTCATCACTTAAAGACTCTAAAAGCTCAAAGACTTGCCCTCTTTATCTCAAGTTAAAGTTTGGTTATGGATACATCCCATGGATACATATTTTGACCATGTGATGATGATAAACTTGATGTAAGTTTCATCTAGTCACAAGAGCCAACAACCCATGTTCTAAGATTTTCTTTAGGCCTTTAGGGTTTTGTAAGGTTATTACCAACAAGGTTCATGAGTTAAACCTCTTTTAAGAATGCTTCAAATTTGCTATTGCCCTAAGGCTATCTTTAGTCCCTTCTTATAAAATAAAATGATTTTCAAAGAGTTTTAGAAGTCCTAAAACGATTCCAAGAGAAACTAGTAATTTATATATCTTGAAAATGTGAGATTATGTGTTCTTCGGAAGCTAAGCTTTTCGGTTCTACCTTGGTATGTTTGCTGATGTGTGATGATGTTTTGATATGTTAGAATGTGTGGTTGATTTTAAGAAAGATGATGGAATAATGTTAAAAGGGTTTTTAGAATGAATGTGTAGTCTTAAGAATGTCAAAACTTGAGTTTTTCGCTATTTTGGGTTACTAGTAATCGATTATAGGGCTTATGTAATCAATTACTAGAGTGCTTTGCACACCTGGATATAAGCTTTTGACTTGTGTAATCGATTACAAGATGAAGTAATCGATTACACAATGTCCTGGGAAACCCAGAACATGTTTCTAGACCCTAGTAATCGATTACCACTTCATGTAATCGATTACTCAGGTGTTCTTGAGACCCAGAATGTACTTTCAATCGAGGGAATTGATTACAAGGCTCATGTAATCGATTACCAGGACCTCAAACTCCCCTGTTTTTGAAAATTAAGCCAAGTAATTGATTACAAGGCCCATGTAATTGATTACCAGTATCTAAAATGTGTAGATAAGTGTTCCTTCCTTCATGTGAATGCATGTTTTATTATAAGAATAACTTGAGCATGTGATCTCCTGTTAGAGTAAATAATGTTGATATGTTAATACTCATGCTATGATGCCTTATAAAAGAATTACGATATTATGATGCATATGATGATTATGATGTTTATGGCGCATATGATTATGAATGACTATGTATATATATGAATGTGGCATAAAGCAAATTTGGAAGAAATTCGGTGCACTATTGTTATGCTGCCGAATTTCTGACAAATTTGAGGACTTAAAAAGTTTCCAAAAAGATATGAGTTTTTGAATGTGACATAGTACTGTAAGAACACGTTCTGGGGGACAGCGATACGTAACGCCCCAGAAATAGATCCTTGAGAAGGACGACCATACGTAATGCCCCAAAAGAGGACAATATTCGTTGTGTATTTGGTATCGGTGCGACGCGTTTTGTTATGATTATTATTATTGTGACTACACTTATCAGATGATAAGTAAGAACTAGTGACAACTAGTTAAGGTATGAGCTCATAACCTAGAGATGATTTTAGGGTGATCCCTATGTTGCAGTACGATGCTTTGAATGTCACACAGTTATAGAAAGAGAAGTGTTTTTACATGAGAAGAATATGCCACTATATGCAACCTGCATGATGTTGATTTCTCTATGGATGTTTATTTGATTTCTGCCTGATGCATCTTCATGCATTCATGCTTCATTATGCTGCATCCATAACATTAAGATTCAACCTAAAAGAAACGGACCTTGGATAATTAAGTTTAAAACCTAATAAATGAAGTTTATGCATGCTCACCTTTTTCAAAGAAACCTAAGATTCCTCAGGACGTAGATGATGACACCTAGATAGGAGGTTGTCCTACTGAGATTCTTTAGCAAGATTCTCACTCTCTCTATCTCTTCTTTCCGTCACGTCTTCAGATGGTGACATTTGTGGTCTTCGTGGATACCTCAATGTGGGAGGTGATGGATCATATCATTTTGAGGGTTGATGTGCTGTTCGTGTCTTCATGTTTGTCGGATGACCCTTTGCTCATCCTGCACATACCTACTGTTTTTCCCCGACATCACCCTATGGTGACGACGATCGAGTTTTTGAGCGCGCCTGCATGTACAATGAGAGGGTGCTCCACACGTATACCACCGCTTCAACCATGCGCGACTACCCTACTACGTGCCTCGTACGTATTTCTTGGAGACCGACCCGTCAGAGGACCTACCTACCCACATGTATAGCGAGAGCTCAGCCCCCACTCTGCCGCAGAGGGCAGCGAGGAGACTGTCACGTAGCTGAGATTGGCTCAGGGCTATCCTTGTGTCCACGTCGTAGAGGTCACTCACAGTTTTCTAGAGTTCCCGTCCCCGCCCAGCTTCGATCGTGGATTGGTAGAGATAGTGCACACACCACATAGATGAGGATAAACCTTCTTTTGTTTAGAGGTTATCCATTTTAGATGTACTTGGGTAGGGGAGTTTCCTTTTATGCTTTTGTTGTCTTTCCCTTTTTGTTGTATTTTCATGTCGGATGTATTTGTTTTTATGTTGTAGCAACTAAGTCCCGCTTTTCATGAGCGAGCATATTATATATATATATATATATATATATATATATATATATATATATATATATATATATATATATATATATATATATATATATATGCAGCTAGTTTTATCATGATGTGCAATTACATGCTTTATGTTCTAATGTTCATGAGTTGGTTGTTTACTCTTGTGTCTCATTTTCTTTATGCACCTCATCATTCGTCGTGTTGCGCAGCTCTCACTTTGCATTTACATTTCAAAAAAAAATTTACTTGTATTTCCGCTAAGTATTTTAATGAAAGGTTTAAAGAATGAGACTAAAAGAGTAATAGACTAATTATTAACCCAAATACGTTCTAGGAGTCTTGGGTTAAAAATTTGGATGTTACAAGACTAAAATAAAGAATTTGACTTGCATTCATATTTACATTTCTTGCCTAGCATGTTTACTTTTCAAGCCATCACCTAAACTTAAAGATTAAAACTAGAGCTTGCATTTTCATATTTATATTCAAGCTTTGCATATTAGATTTATATTTCTCTTGCCATCACCCTATAATGCTAAGATTAAAAAAATGAAGTTTGCATTGCACGCCTAAATTTATGCCATCACTTAATTAACCTAGTGCTCAAGACTCACCCTTTCAACTTACATGAGAACTTTGACTCGTGGAATATATATATATATATATATATATATATATATATATCTTCTTAAATGTAAACATCCTATTATTAAGCTCTCTAATTATGCTACTGATATTAGGTTATTAATTGTGTTACCATAAGGATAAGAATTGACTATAAGGGCATTCCTTGATCGAGAATTAATTCTAAGAAAGACTAGTTGCTAGAAATGCTTGCTTCACAATTTTGTATGCTCTTAGGAAATTAAATTTTGGTTTCAGTTCAAACCTTTCCAGAATTGATGTATGTTGTTTGGAGTTCTCTTAACATGCAAAAATTGTTATTAGTGGGTATGTTAATCATTTTTTGATAGTTAAGAAAAGTCTAGTAACTAGAAAGAACCAAAAAATGTAAATTCTAGAACTCTTTAAAATGAAACTATACTTTCTGTCCAGCATGTGATAATTAAGTAAAGATGACATTTAACACTTAGTAAATATATAGGAATCACCCATAATTGGCTTATAAATTAATTCTAGCATCATAGGAAAAGATGGTAATGAGAAAGGGTCAAAAACATATTTTATAAGAACACCGAAATAGTTCATTTTGTTTTTATTTCAAATTTGTCCAGATTTGTTTAGTGATGCTCTTAGGTTAAGAATAAATGAGAATTCTTGTATTTGATCTCTTACATGCATAAGAGGATAAATATAGAAGTTGGGTTTACCCAATTTAGGGGTTAAATCATTTTTGAGGCTATGAAAGTACTTATCATGTAAAATGTTGTGATTTTCCATATGCTTGAAGAATTATGTGAAATTGATGTCTTACATGTTTAGTTATTTGATTGTGAGAATTGATATGGCATGCTATGATTTCACTTGAAATGTTTTAAAGTTGCATATGTTCAAGTAATATGAAGAGCATGAGAAAAGTATATGATAATGGTTATGACTTTGCATCTTAACATAACATGCTAATATAAAGGTGACATAAAAATATGTGGAAATGATCCTTTGGACTCCCCAAATTAAGGGTTATGAGAGGTAATCCAATAAGGAAATGATCTTTTGGACCCCCCGAATTAAAGGTTATGAAAAGTGATCCTATTGCCCCCTATCCCACACTCAAAGAGTCAGGTGTTAACTTATCATAGGATAGGATTATGCTAGTGATGACTAGTGAGGTATGAGCTCATAACCTAGAACTCTCAAAAGGCAAAAGAAACAGGGTGGCCCTAAATGAGAGAAAGAACTAATCTAAGTCACCTAAAAGATAAATGGAAGAAAGTCATGTTATAATTGTTATGATCCATGAGCATCTCTTATGATTAGAATTAGTATACTGTACCTTACATTGCCATGCATTTCATGATAAGGTATGTTGTATTCATGACATCCAAGATGCATATTAAAATGAATAGGCCTCAGTAAATAGTACTTTAGAACTTTAAAATTGAACCTTGTGCATGTTCACCTTTTTATAAAGAAACCCGAGGTTCCTGAGGACGTAGATGATGATACCAAGATAGGAGAATACCTTACTGAGATTCTTTATCAAGTTTCTCACTCCCTCTATCTTTCCTTTCATCACATCTTCAGAAGACGATGGTAGGCTTCGTGATTTATGTTGATGCACCGACTTGGGAGCTGCATTTTGACGCCACGCACCAGTCCTATCACTTTGTTGGTCATTGTTCAGTCTGTTTGTTTGTATTCCTGGAGTGCCCTTTTGCTTAGCCAATTACTAGCTTCCGATTCTCATCGACCTTGCCCTTCGTCGATGACCTACTTTTTAAGCGAACATGCCCGCAAGGAGAGCGTATCCATTGTACCCCCATCGCTGCCTCCAGCATTTGAGACTACCCGGAGTATGTTCCCCGTTCACCCTCAGCTTTTTCTAAGACCGACCACTTCGAGATAGAGATCCCATCCATGGGTTCCTCCTTACCGTACCCATGGAGTTAGGTAGCGAGGCTACTGTGACGCAGCCACTTCGAGGAGGTAAGGTGAGGATGGTACCTTGTCGTGGAGCGCATGTCCGACCCTCTCACGGTTTGGCCACCCCGGCTGAGTTGGCTCAGTAGTTTGGTTATGTTCCTCCTTTTGATGGGCAGGAGTAGGAGCTGGCAGCTGACTCATAGTGCATACACACATACATGCTTAGGATAGCTTTCTTTTGTTTTCAGATGTTATCTATTTTAGATGCATTTTTGTAGAGAGGGGATTCAGATGTATTTTCTTTATGTTTCTTCATGATGATTGTATTAATGCTACTACTACTCAGCCTGGTCTCTGGTATAACTATTTATGTATATCTAACTATGATGTTGCTTCTTTATGTTCCATCTGTTATGTTATGACTTTCCTCTATAAGTCAACGATATAGTTTACTTTATGCACTCGCGTGGCTCACATTTTAGCTTCCATTTTCAAAAGATAAATTTTACCCATATTTTCACTAAGTATTTTCTAAAACTAGAATTAAGAGCTGGAACAAAAGAGTAATAACTAATAATTAACTTAAATACATCCTAGGTGCATGGAGTTAATTATTAGGGTGTTACACACCTTCCATTTCACTAGCCGGGAAGAGAAAATATTCCTGATGGTCTATCTTACTAGGGTTAAGGGTTACTAGGTCTAAGTAAAAAGAAAAAAGAACCACAGGGATGGAAAATGAGTTAGAAAGAAACACAATAGCTCTAATTGGACAATGTAAAGGAACATCGTTGGGTACCAACCAATCCATACCTTAGATTACATCTAAACCGGACAAGGGAAGACAAACTAATTTAGCAGTAAACCCTCTAGTACCTATCTAAAGAGGAAGATTCAAACATGCATTATAAGTTTTAATAGGACTAGCAGTAGGAGTGGATACAAGGAGATCATAAAGTAATTTAGGCACAGATAATTGTAACTTTTGTATACAATCATGGGATATGAAAGAATGAATGGCACTCGAATCATACAGTACATCTAGGGTATTACCATTTTTTCACACTTACCTCAGATCAGATGAGCAAATTGAGAACCTTCCTTGGCACTTACGGTAAAATGCGCCCATGTTATTGTGGCTTGGGGATGGGTTGCTGACTTTTCTTGTTGGGGTATTTGAATATCTTGTGTCTTAGTTTCCCACAGCCAAAGCAAACAATTTGCATTGTCCAACAAGGCATGTTCCCATGATGTTTCCTACATTTAGGGCATTCTCGTCCTATCTTTGGTCTTGGGGGTTGAAGTTGTTTTCCTCTGTTGTTGTTGTTATTAGGTGGAAATCTTCCCCTAGACTAGTTTACTAGCTTGAATGGTGGCCTTGGGGTGCTAATCCTTTCCTAGCATTGCTTTGTGCATACTTGAAACTTGCTAACTTCTTGTTGAACTCCTCTATATGTCGGCATTTATTTACCAAGGTAGGATAGTCTCTAATCTCCAAGAGACCTACAGCTGCTTCTATATCTTCACGTAGACCCCATTCATATTTCATGCATTCCAGGCTTCATCTAGGTCATGTTGGTAAATCATAGAAAACTTGTAGAGCTCTTCAAATTTGGTGGTATACTTTGCTACATTCATAGGTCCTTTTTAAGAGCCATAAACTCCAACTCTTTCGCATTTCTCACAGAAGCAAGGAAGTATTTATGGTAGAAAGGTTCTTTGAAAATATCCCAGGTAACTTCAGTCTGGGAAGCTTTAAATAATCTATTGGTGCCAACCCACCAGAATTCCACATCTGCTTCTAGCATGTAGGTGGCAAAAGCCACCTTTTGGATCTTTGTGCAAGGAAGAATTGAGAAAATCTTCTCCATGGCCTTAATTTATTCTTCTGCCTTATAGGGATTGAAAGCTGCTCGAAATAGTGGGGGGTTTGTTTTCCTAAACTCAATAAATTTTTGATATTCCTCATCTACTTCATTTCCTCCTGGGTTACCAGCCAGGTTTTGCTCCTCGTTGCAGTTCAGTCTCTTCATTATTTGGTTTGCAACCACAGCTCGTTCTTTCATTGTCGCGGCCTTCAAATGAAAAGTATTCATCATATCGGTTTCATTTCCAGCCCGGCTCCTAGTATGTCGATTTGAAGTCATTGATTCCTATCACACCAAACAAAATAATGAATTGATCAGGCTCAATACCAAGCTAAGTGTGGCAGTAACCCACAACATTCTCCACCAGCAGTCTTACACACACACACATAGCATCATAAGGCATGACAATTACAACGGAAACATAGTTGGTCCAATCCTCAGGCTTATAGGATAGTCTGGCTTTGATACCAAAATTTAACACCCTTCTGACTATCATGTTTTACTCAAGTTTTAAGACAGTAATTGTAACGCCTCAATTTTTTCCTGTGTACAAAATGACCGAAATACCCCTGAGGTCATTTTACCGAGGAAGCAAGGAAAAGCCGATCTAGGCAAACCTCAAGTGGATGTTTTGATGATAAAAGGGGATTGTGTGTGTGTTATGTGTGCTAATAGAGTAGAAGAATCTCATTTTTGAGTTTCGATAGGCAAAATGACCAAAATGCTCCTATGGCTGTTTAACACCGATTTAAGTTCCGTTTGAGCTCCGACTTCACCCAAAGATTTAAAATGATGTTTTTTAAGTACTGTTTAACATCGGGTTAAGCCCGGATAGCCCCTGTAACATCCTAACTTTTAACTTAATACTCCTAGAACGTATTTAGGTTAACTGTTAGTCTATTACTTTCTGGTCTCATTCTTTAAACCTTTCTTTAAAATACTTAGCGAAAAATACGGATAAAATTTTTTTTTGAAACATAAATGCAAAGTAAGAGCCGCATATATCGTAAGCAAGCGTTGTCATAAAACGTAACTCATACATAAGAAGGCCTAAGATAAGAACATCAAATAACTCCATAACATTGGACAATCATGTGCACACCATAATAATATTATATTAATATAATAACTGCCCACCTATGGGAGGTGGGATAAGTTTGATACATCACGAGTGCAAATACAATTGAAATGAAAATACAAGGGAAATACAAAGGAAAGTATAAAGGAAGTCACCCTCTACCCTTGTGCACCTAAAATGGATAACCTCTAGAACAAAAGAAAGTTATCCTAAACTAGTAGTGGTGTGTGCACTAATGATTCTCCAAGATATCTACTGTTGGTAGTCTGAATAGGGTGGAACACAGCCGATCCATGGATGAAGCCCACCGGGAGTAGGCACACAAGATGCCTGAGCATGGGCACCATGTCGGGGTCACGTAGCTGGCCTCCATGCCAACCTTGGCTGTGTAACCATCTCCTCACTGCCCTCCACCCTCAGAGGGGGAGTGGGGGCAGAACTCTCGGAATATAGGTGGGTAGGTGGATCTTCCAATAGGTCAGTCTCTGAATGCTCGGAGCAGGGAACATAGTCAGGGAAGTCGTGGACGGTAGATGCAGCGGTATACGTGTGGAGTATCCTCTCATTGTGCATCCGCGCACGCTCGAAGACCATGTCATCACCAAAAGAGGAAGTCGTAGAAAAGCAAGAACTATGAATAGGGTGTGCAAAGGGTTGCCCCAAAAACATAAAGACTCTGACGGTGTAACTCCTCTCAAAATGGTAAAACCGGTGCTCTAGATCAAAATGGAACTCCCATACGGGGTGTCGATGAATACCATGAATGTCGCTATCTGAATCTAAAGATGCGACAGAAAGAAAAGGAAGTGAGAATCTTACTAAAGAATCTCAGTAGGGAGTCTCCTATCTAAGTGACATCGTCCACATCCTCAGGAACCTTGGGTTTATTGTAAAAAGGCGTGCATGCATATAGTTCAGTTTTAGGTTTTATACACATTTATCCAAAGTCCGTTCATTTTAGAATGAATCTTAATGTCATGTATGCAACATAGCAAAGCATGAATGCATGATAATACATTATGCGAGAAAGCATTAGGACACAACTTCAAGAAACATCATATAAATGGCATAAAGTGGCATGTGACTTTTCTTATGGAACTGTCTCTTTTCTCAACTATATGACATTAAACATTATACTTTGCACCATGGGGGCCACCCTAAAAATATCTCTAGGTTATGAGCTCATACCTAACTAGTCGTCACTAGTTCTTACTTATCCTTTGATAAGCGTATCATAATAATCTCGACTTCTAGAGTATGGGCTAGGGGCATAAGGATCACCTATCATAACCTTTAATTCGGAGAGTCCATAGGAGTATTTCCTTCTTTGAAATGCAATTACTGGTATCCATTACATAGTTATTTGTCCGCTTTGGCAAGCTCGATGTTAATACCTTCACGATTTTGTTCCTGGGGGTGCTCGGCTAAACCGGTGTCACCCAAGATGCGTCTCAGTACTATGTCACATTTGTTCATGGGCATACTCGGCTAAATTAGTGTCACCCAGAACGTATCTTATATCTTTTTTAAAAAAACTTTTGAAGTCCTCAAATTTGGCGAAAGTTTGACAGCATAACAGCTGTATACCGAATTTTCCCAAACTTGCTTTATGATGCAAAACATATAGTGTATATACATTCAACCATAATTCCATATTTAAAATAAACCATCAAAGTCATATAAACATATCCTTCATAGCACATGAATCAACACTAACGAGCTTCATCATGTTACTTAACTCATAAAACTTCATGCCTTTGACCCTTACGGGTATTAAGCTTGAAGTCTAGCCAACCTGTTATCCATTTTTAACCTTTTATGCTCCTATAGGTTCACAACTAATAATTCTCACTTGCTTTTATGATCCTAACAATTCTGGACAACATCATAAAATGTGGGCAGAATTTTATTTCATTCCATTAAGGGGTTCTAGAAACTATGTCTTAGACCCTTTCCAAGTTTCGTCTTTGCCTAAGGCGCTCTAATTAATTTCTAAACCAATTATGAATATATCCCACACATTCTACCAAGTGTTCAGCCATCTATCACCAAATTATCATGTTCCTAAAATAGAATTTATAATCTACATCCTTAAGGTTCTAGAATTCATGTTTCTTTACGGTATTCTAGTTACTAGTCTCTCTCTAAGTGCTAAAAATCATTCTTACACCAAAACCTACCAAGTTTATCATAGTTAAACTATCCCAAACAGAATTTTATTATACTAAAACAGTTTTGATAGTGGCTAATGTAACATCCTAATTTTTAACCCAATACTCTAGAACATATTTAGGTTAATCATTAGTCTGTTACTTCATAGTTCTCATTTAACTTTGAATTACTTAGCGGAAAATACGGGTAATTTTTTTTTTGAAATAAAAGTGAGAGCCGCGTGATGCGATAAGCGGTAAACCATGCAAAGTAAAACAATCGTCTCACAATCATCATAACATAAGGCACATCATGAACATCACTGAATATAATCTCATATATATATAACTTGCCCACTTATAAGTGTGGGACTTAATTCAGTACAAGGGAAATACAACCTAAAACATAAACATAATCTACTCCCCTACCCGAGTGCATCTAATAGGATAACCTCTAAACAAAAGAAGGTTTATCCCCATCTAAGTGGTGTGTGTGCTCTAACCGGGTACTCCATCGGACGATCGTCACCTCTCATCAAGGCGTCCATCTCGCGAACGAGGCAGATATCCGGGAAACTGGGCGAGCTCCTCGGACGTGAAGAGGCGGAATGGGGATCGAGGGTGACCCCCACGGTATGGTCGCATCTCCGGTCGTCGCGTAAGCCGTGGCTGAGTCACGGTATCCTCACTGCCCTCCCTTATCCGTGGTGGAGAGGGGGCAGAGTCCTCGCTATACGGATGGGTAGGCGGGTCCTCGGATGGGTCGGTCTCCGTGAAATAGGTCCGGGGCACATAGTCGGGATAATCTCGCATGGCTAAGGCGGCGGTGTGCCTCCGGAGTACTCTCTCGTCATGCGTACGCCGCACGCTCAAAACCCGCCGCGTCGCCGCCATAGGGTGCGATCGGGGAGAAGTGATGGGTGTGCGGGATGAGCGAAGGGCGCCCTACAAACATGAAAATCCGCACCGTGCCTTTGCCCCTCAAAATGGTATGACCCGTGAGTCGGGTCATAGTGCACCTCCCATGTCGGGTGTCCATGAATGCTACTGAACGTCGCCATCTCAAGACGTGACGGAAAGAAAGAGATAGAGAGAGTGAGAATCTTACTAAAGAATCTCAGTAGGGCCTCCTACTACCTAGGTGTCATCATCTACGTCCTCAGGAACCTTGGGTTTAATTATATGAAATGACTGAACATGCATTTAGTTCATTTTAAACTTCAAAAATATACTTTAGCCAAGGTCCGTTCATTTTAGGATGATCTTAATGTCATGAATGCAACATAATGGAAAATGTATGCATGGCACTACCTAATGCACATACATAAAACATAACATCAAGCATCATCATCATTGGTGGCATAAAGTGGCAATAGTAACATTCATATGGGACAAAACATAGTGACATAATCATAATCATGAACTTTTCTTCCTCATGGGCCACCCTAAAAGACAATCGAGCTGGGGTGCTCGGCCGAACCGGTGTCACCCGAGCGTGTCATACATCTAGGTTATGAGCTCATACCTTAACTAGTCGTCACTAGTTCTTACTTACCACTTAACGATAAGCGTATCATAAATCCCGACTATGTGAGTACGGGTTAGCGGGCAAATCTCTTACGGGTGCTCGGCCGAACCGGTGTCACCTAAGACTATAAAATGGTACCGATGTCACATGAGTTCTATGGAGGTGCTCGGGGGAACGGGTGTCATCCTAGAACCCATCTTAGTACCTTAATTTTCAAAATCTCTTTAAGTCCCCAAATTTGCCAGAAATTCGGCGCCAAAGCGGTCATTACACCGAAGTTTCCTTCCAAATTTGTCGGAAATTGGCCAAAACGGTCATTACACCGAATTTCCTTCCAAATTTGCTTTATGCCACATAAACATATAACCTCATAAATTCCTCATATGAATAACATCATCATCATTAGCATACTTCATGCATCATCATACATCATTCAAACGCTTACCCTCACGGTAGCTTATGCTTTGACCCTTACGGGTCTTAATCTTGAGATATAGCTCTCTAATATCCGTCGCTCATATTTTATGCCCCTAAGGCTCATATTAAACATCATTCTTCATTCTCATGTTCATACTTAAATCTGAATAGCATAGGACAGAATCTCTAACTCGGTTTACTGGGTTCTAGAACTTACGTTTTAGACCCTTTCTGGTTCCGTGTTGGCTGAGGCGCTATACATTAAATCTAAATCAATTATGAGACATTCCTATGCTTAAGGACTAATTATTAATCATGTTTATCATGTTGTAAGGGTGCTGGACAGATTCCAGAAAATTAAATGTTCTAAGAGTTCTACATTTGCATTTTTACGGTTTTCTAGCTACTAGTTTCCCCATAGGTGCTAGAATTCGATTCTAACTCAAATGATACCAAGTTTTTCATGTCTAAACAATCTAAATCTGATTATGTTCCCATTAAAACAGTTTGGATTGGTTCCATAAACAAATGGGTCAAAACTATGTTAGATTCTAGCTTTACGGTATTTCTAGTTAGCTAGTTTCTTACCTATCATGCATAGGTTCGCTTCTACATCATCACATGATATTTTCACACATTCCAACGCATTAAAACATCATCATACAGCGTCACATTCATCACATCAGAACCGAAAACATCTTGCCTCAATAAGAGAATTAAATTGACATTTCTAGGTACGTAAGTTAACTAGTTTCTCTTGGAATCAATTTAGAATTTCTAAAACTCTTTGCAAGACATTTTAAATCGTCAAGAGGCTAAGTGAAGCCTTAGGTCACTGACCAAAACATATTCCATCCCCTAAAAGAGATTGGAATCACAACTTATAACGACATAACCTTATAAAGAATTGTCAAACTTTAAGGAAAACTCAAAACATAGGCTATTGGTCCTAGTAGCTAGATGAAAACTCATTGCAAGTCCATCTTCACTACTTCGGCCAGAAACATACATTCAAAGTGTGGTTTGCATTAAACTTTAACTTGGAATGAAGTGGGCAAGTCTTTGAGCTCTAGGTTCTTAAGTTACGACATAAACTAAACGTGCTCATGCTCTTCATTTTTAATCTTGCTTTCAAGGTAAAGTGATGACTTGAAATTAAATATGCAAGGCATAATTTAAACGTGTAAACTCGAAAGTAAATATCCGAAGCATAATCTTAAACGTGCAAGCTTGAAAGTAAAGATGCAAGATTCAATTCCTTATTTTAGTGCTCTTGGCCCAACAACAATCGACTTTAAGGCCGAAATAGATAGGCATTCGAGAAATTAATTAGGTGATAATGCAAGTTCAATTCTTTATTTTAGTGCTCTAGGCCCAACAACAATCGACTTTAAGGCCGAAATAGAAAGGCTTTGAGAATTAAGTTAAGTGATGATACAAGTTCCATTTTAATCTTTATGTTCTTAGGTGATGGCTTGAAAGTAAAGATGCATAGCAAGAATGTAAATATGAATGCAAGCATAAAATAAATTATGCAAGTTCGTTTTATCTTTCTAGAGCTCTTAACAAGACTTTAACGGAACTTAAACCTCAACCCAAACTCATCAAACCAAGACAAAGTAAAAGTCTAGAGTTCTTAGAACTCAACATACCATATTTAGAAAATCAAACATCTAGCATGAAAAGGAAAAGGTAATGGCCGAAACTTCAAGGAAAGAAAAGAAATGTTTGAAACTCTAGAATCCATGATCTTGGTGATATACAAACTCCAACATCATGAGACCTCATCATTGAGTCATTAGAACCATTTTGAAACAACATCAAAGTTAAGGTTCTAAAAAGTTCAAGAAAGGAAAAATCTAGAAACACTTTTGCTCAAGAACAAAAATCAAGCTCTAGAGTTTGTCTCAAGTGATGAACATCATCATGAAACTCTCATCATCAAGCTCTCATTCCTTTGTTCTCCAAGGCCCATGGCCGAAAATGAAAAGGTAAAGGGAAGAAAAAGAAGTTCTAAAAAGAATCAAGAGAAACTATGAACTTTAAGCTTAGAACAAGAACTTTAAAGAAAGAACACATGAAAGAAAATCCCTACTTGGTGTGATGAACTTGAAGATGGAAGAAGAAGATGAAGATGATGAAGAACTTGAAGAACTCCAAGAACTTGAAGAACACAAAGACTTTGAGAGAAAAAGAAAAGCTTTGAGTGTTTCCTAAACTTAGCAAATGATCTAAAAGTGGTGCAAGCTCCTCAAGGCATTCTATTTATAGAGAATTGAAACAAATGGAGGATGTATGTGGGTGAGGATGGCTTCGGCCATGAGGTGCAGAATGGAGGCTCTCCATGAGTTCCATGAGGTGAGATAATGTGTTCTTGAGGTATGGTGAGGTATGGTTCAAAGCATGGTGAGGTATGGCTCAAGGTATGGCTCAAGCATGGTTCTTTGAGTGAGAAAATAATTAAACATGTGGTCAATGGGGAAAGGTGCTGGCGAAATGCATCAGCCCATGGGGAGGATTAGTTTGCATTTTAATTGTGGTTTAGAGTTGTGTTTAGGTGTATCTTTGATTATGCTTAAGATTAGGAATTTGTAAGAAGGTGTTTAGGTAAGGTAAATGGGTAATTAAGGTGGTCTAGACATAATTAAGGAGTGGTCTTGCACCATTAGAGAGTTAAATCCTCAATTTAGAGTTTAAACAACTCTAGACACATTTCCTTGATTTAAGGAATTGGAGAGAGAAAACACTATTCATGATTCCAAGACTAGGAATCTTGAGTTCTAAAAAGGGATTTAAGTTTAATCTAAGCAATTTTAGGTTCTAATTAACTTTAATAAATTATTTTGACTCTAGATTAATTAGGGAAATAAATTAATCTTCGTTTAGAGCCTAATATTGCTTAGGTTTGCTTAATTACGTCACTAAGCTTAAAAACACTATTCCAGGGGCAAAATCGTAATTTTGCACTAAAACTGCCCGGGACCACCGGGACTTGAACAGATACCTCTAGACACATGAAATCATGTTTTTAAACCTCTGGGGAAAGTTCCGGGCTCAAACGGCACCTTTACCCAGCGAAAAACGCTATAGGGTATTTTGGTCATTTTGACCCAAAGCGCTGAAAAGCGAAATTTTGCTCGAAAGCATTCAAAGGCCATTCAATCCCCTTCAAACATTGAGTTGACCCTTCGAGGATGACCGAGTTGGTTACCCTCGAGTTCGGGTCAGGAAATGACCTCAGGGGCATTTTGGTCATTTCCCTCGGACAGAAAAATCGGGGTGTTACAGCTAAGGTTAGTTAGACCAAAGACCTCTAAAATCACAACTTTATGGTTTCCTAGTAAACTAGCTTCTTACCTAATATGCATAGAATAGTCACTACTCCAATTCCTATCAATTCATACACATTTTAACATATTAATCATCACCAAACAGTAGCAAACATGCCAAGGTAGGATCGAAAACATACAACATCATATCAAGCATAGAATTTCATTTTCAATACACATAAGTTACTAGTTTCTCATGGAATCATTTTAGTACTTCTAAAACCCTTTGGAAGACAACTTATTTCATTAAAATCACCATAAAATAAATGAGGGCAGCAACTATTTTAAATGGTTCATGGTTGGAATTTAAAAAGTCAAATCATGCTTGAAATATTCTTTGAGTTCACCTATGCTTAAGAAAATCCTAAGACATAGATTGTTGGCACTTATGATTAGATGAAACTCACACCAAGTCCACCACCATCACATGGCCGAATTATGCATTCGATGGAATGCTTCCATGTCCAACTTTTCTTGAGACAGGTGAACAAGTCTTTGAGCTCCAGAACCTTTAAACGATAACAAGAATATAAACATGATATGCACTTCATTTTATTCTTTATTAGAAAAGTAAAGTGAGGGCTCAAAATAAATGAGATGCAACTTTATTTTTATCTTTAAAGTTTAAGTGATGACTTGAAAATAAATATGATATGCAAATCTAGTTCTTTATTTTAGTGCTCTAGGCCCCTTAGAGTATTCACACTAAATCAACAATCAACTTTAAGGTTGAAATAGGTAGGCTTTGAGTTAATTATTTAGGTGATATGATAATGCAAGCTCTTGTTTTAATCTTTAAGTTTTAGGTGTTGGCATTGTAAAGTAAATATGATATGCAAGGCATAAATTTAAACATGGGTGCAAGTTCATTTTATTCTTTGCTAGGGCTCATACAAGACTTTTAAAGGAATATTTACCTCAATCCAACACATATCTTAACAAGACAAAGTGAGCTTTAAAGTCTTTTGTACCAAGGTTTTCAGAGAAGCCTTATGGTTTGAACATCATCATCAAGCTCAAGGAAATGGACTTTAAAAAGCCAAATCAACTAACAACTTTCTTTAAACAAAACCTTGAACATTAAAGAAAAGGAACTAAGGTCGTAGCCATGAGGGAAGAAAAGAACAAACTTTAAGACTCTAGAGGCTATGATCTTGATGACACGTAAGCACCAACATCATGTGCTCTTATCTTTGAGTCATTTTTACCCAAAAACAAACCCCTGAAACCGAAATCAAGGCAAGAAAAAGGGAAGGAAAAACCAAAACCAAAAACAAGATAAGGAAGTTAAAAGAAAGAAAAATTGAAACCTTGGTTGGTCCAAGGGCTAAGTTCGAAGCTTTAGAGGTTACACAAGTGAACGATCTCATGATCAACATCTTGAAACCCTCATCATCAAGCCAACATTTTCTTTTAAAAGAAAGGCTCCAAGGCCGAAAATCAAAGAGACGAAAAGAAGTTCTAAAAGCCAAGAGAAACTAACAAAAACTCAATTTTAACAAAGCTTTAAAAGACAAAACTTTAAGGAACAAAAATCCCTACCAAGTAGTGAAGAGGAAAATTTGATCTTTGAGGAGAAAAATAGAAGGAAACTTGCTTCCAAGTGACCTTGAGGTTTCAGCCAAAGAGGAAGAAAAAGGAAGGAAAGGTTTTTGTATGAGGTTGATGTGTGAGGATGCAAGCTTATGTACTTGAATGGTGATCTATGGTGGTTATGTGGTGGTTTGAGGTTGT
Source organism: Dalbergia cochinchinensis (assembly GCA_031216125.1). Classification (NCBI taxonomy): domain Eukaryota; kingdom Viridiplantae; phylum Streptophyta; class Magnoliopsida; order Fabales; family Fabaceae; genus Dalbergia; species Dalbergia cochinchinensis. The sequence continues at coordinate 33,508,505 of CM062371.1, forward strand.
GAGGGGTGGTTCTTTGGTAGAGATGAAGAAAATGAAGAAGGAGAGAACCCTTGAAGAAATGAGAGAACTTAAGATAACTCTTGAAAACTCAAAGCTAGCAAATGGTCAAAAGGTTCTTACAAGCTCATTTGCATGTGTATTTATAGGGAAATGAAACAAATGGAGGGTGAATGTGCCACAGCCATGAGGGAGGAAAGGAAGGAAAATATCTCATTCAAATGGTCATTCAAAGGCATGGTGGAGTATGGTTCAAAGTATGGTCTCTTGAGTGTAAGAATTCAAACATGTGATGGGCAATGAAGGGGGAGGTTGTAACGCCCCGTTTTTCTCTAAATTTTTAAATGACCAAAATGCCCCACGACCGGCCTCGGCCATCCTCACAGGGCTTTTATGATGAATGAAGGGGCTTATATGTATATTAATGTTTAACAAAGTAGAAAAATCTCGTTTATGAGGTTTCTGCGCGTAAATGACCAAAATACCCTTGCACAGTTTTAAGGTAATTTTAAGTCTTGGTTGACCCGGCCTCATCCCGGAAATCAAAAATGATGTTTTTGAGGCATGAACTATGTTTGTTTAAGTCTCGGAGGTCCCCGGCAACTTTTGGTAAAAATTACAATTTCGCCCCTGCTTAGTGTATTCCAAGCTTAAAGAATTATTTAACTCGAAACCTAAGCAATATTAGGCTCTAATGAAAGGTTAATTAATTTCCCTAATTAATCCAGAGCTAAAATAATTATTTAAGGTTAATTAGGACCAAAAATTGCTGAAGGAAACTCAAAACCCATTTCTAGTCCTCCTCCTTTAAAGAAAAGCATTCATAAATAGTGTTTTTACTATTCACACTTCCCTTCCCAAGGAAAAGTTGTCACACTCTAATCACTAGTCATAGGAGTTTTGACTCCATAAATCCTGCAAGGCCACTCTTAATCCAAGGTATTCATGGCCCTAATTACCAAATTAATTTACCTAAATACTTGATTACACAACCTTAATTAGTGGCATAACCTTGCTTACTTATAGATGTGTCTCTATTACATGATAAATCAAAGAAAACCCTCCCCCCATGTGTAACACCTCGATTTTTTCTGTCTGAGGGAAATGACCAAAATGCCCCTGAGGTCATTTCCTGACCCGAATTCGAGGGTAACCAACTCGGTCGTCCTCGAAGGGTCAACTCAATGTTTGAAGGGGATTGAATGGCTTTTGAATGCTTCCGGAAGCGAAAATCTCGTTTTCCGCAGTTTCGGGTCAAAATGACCAAAATACCCCTATAGCGTTTTACACGGGTAAAGGTGCCGTTTGAGCCCGAAACATTCCCCAGAGGTTTAAAAACATGTTTTCATGTGTCTAGAGGTCTCTGTTCAAGTCCCGGTGGTCCCGGGCAGTTTTAGTGCAAAATTACGATTTTGCCTCTAGAATAGTGTTTTTGAGCTTAATGACGTAATTAAGCAAACCTAAGCAATATTAGGCTCTAAACGACGATTAATTAATTTCCCTAATTAATCTAGAGTCAAAATAATTTATTAAAGTTAATTAGAACCTAAAATTGCTTAGATTAAACTTAAATCTCTTTTTAGAACTCAAGATTCCTAGTCTTGGAATCCTAAATAGTGTTTTCTCTCTCCAATTCCTTAAATCAAGGAAATGTGTCTAAGAGTTGTTTAGACTCTAAATTGAGGATCTAACTCACTAATGGTGTAAGACCACTCCTTAATTATGTCTAGACCATCCTAATTATCCATTTTCCTTACCTAAACACTCTCTTACAACTTCCTAATCTTAAGCATAATCAAAGATACACCTAAACACAACACTAAACCACAATTAAAATGCAAGAAATCCTCCCCCATGGGCTGATGCATTTCGGCCACCTCCTCCCCCATTTGACCACATGTTGATTTGTTTTCTCACTCAAAGAACCATGCTTAAGGCCATACCTTGAACCATACCTCACCATACTTTGAACCATACCTCACCATGCCTCAAGACCACATTATCTCACCTCATGGAACTCATGGGATGCCCTCCAATCTGCACACATGGCCGAAGCCATCCTCCACCATGAGCTCCCTTCATTTGTTTCATTTCTCTATAAATAGAATGCCTTGAGGAGCTTGCACCACTTTTAGATCATTTGCTAAGTTTAGGAGCACTCAAAGCTTTTCCTTTTCTCTCAAAGTTCTAGTGTTCTTCAAGTTCTTCATCTTCTTCTTCCATCTTCAAGTTCATCACACCAAGTAGGGATTTCCTTTCATGTATTCTCTTCTTTAAAGTTCTTGTTTCAAGTTTGATGTTCATAGTTTCTCTTGATTCTTTTTAGAACTTCTTTTCCTTTCTTTGTTCTTTCTCATTTTCGGCCATGGGCCTTGAAGTTCAAAGAAATGAGAGCTTGATGATGAGAGTTTCATGATGATGTTCATCACTTGAAACAAACTCTAGAGCTTGATCTTTGTTCTTGAACAAAAATGTTTCTAGTTCTTCCTTTCTTAAACTCTTGAGAACTTTAGCTTTGATGATGTTTTAAAATGACTCTATGAACTCAATGATGAGGACTCATGATGTTGGTGTTAATATATCATCAAGATCATGAACTCTAGAGTTTTAAAATGTTCCTTTTTCTTCTTGAAGATTTCGGCCATTTCCTTAATTTTTCTAAGCTTCATGGGTTGATTTCCTAAGAATATTATGTTGAGTTTAAGAACTCTAAGCTTGACTTTACCTTGTTTGGATGAGTTTGGGTTATGGTTTAAATTCCTTTAAAGTCTTGGTAAGAGCTCTAGAAAGATAAAATGAACTTGCATAATTTATTTTATGCTTGCATTCATATTTACATTCTTGCTATGCATCTTTACTTTCTAGCTATCACCTAAGAACATAAAGATTAAAATGGAACTTGTATCATCACTTAATATAATTCTCGAAGCCTTTCTATTTCAGCTTTAAAGTCGATTGTTGTTGGGCCTAGAGCACTAAAATAAAGAATTGAACTTGCATTATCACCTAATTAATTTCTCGAATGCCCTTCTATTTCGGCCTTAAAGTCGATTGTTGTTGGGCCAAGAGCACTAAAATAAAGAATTGAACCTTGCATTTTACTTTCAAGCTTGCACGTTTAAGTTTATGCTTTGCATTTTACTTTCAAGCTTGCACGTTTAGATTATGCCTTGCATATTTATTTTACGTCATCACTTTATTTTGTAAGCAAGATTAAAAATGAAAAGCATGAGCACGTTTATTTTATGTCATAACTTAAGAACCTAGAGCTCAAAGACTTGCCCATTTCATTCCAAGTTAAGGTTTAATGTGAAACCATTCTTTGAATGCATATTTTCGGCCAAGTAGTGATGATGGACTTGCAATGAGTTTTCATCTAGCTGCTAGGACCAATAGTCTATGTTTTAAGTTTTCCTTAAAGCTTTACAAAACTTTATAAGGTTATGTCATCACAAGTTGTGATTTTATTCTCTTTTAGGGGATGGAATATGTTTTGGTCAGTGACCTAAGGCTTCTCTTAGCTTCTTGATGAATTAAAATGTTTTGAAAAGAGTTTTAGAAGTTCTAGATTGATTCCAAGAGAAACTAGTTAACTTATGTACCTAGAAATGTCAATTTAATTCTCTTCTTGAGGCAAGATGTTTTCGGTTCTAATATGATGAGTGTGATGCTGTATGATGATGTTTTGATGTGTTGGAATGTGTGAAAATATCATATGATGATGTAGAAGCGAACCTATGCGTGATAGGTAAGAAACTAGCTAACTAGAAATACCGTAAAGCTAGAATTTAACATAGTTTTGACCCATTTGTTTTTGGAACTTATCCAAACTGTTTTAATGGGAACATAATCAGATTTAGATTGTTTAGACATGAAAAACTTGGTAACATTTGGATTAGAATTGAATTCTAGCACCTATGGGGAAACTAGTAACTAGAAAACCGTAAAAATGCAAATGTAGAACTCTTAGAACATTTAATTTTCTGGATTCTGTCCAGCACCCTTACAACCTGATAAACATGATTAATAATTAGTCCTTAAGCATAGGAATGCCTCATAATTGATTTAGATTTAATATATAGTGCCTTCGGCGAAAGCGGAACCGAGAAAGGGTCTAAAACGTAAGTTCTAGAACTCCATAAATACAAGTTAGAGATTCTGCCCTATGCTTTTCAGATTTAAGTATGAACATGAGGATTAGGAATGATGATTAACTATGAGCCCTTAGGTGCATGAAGATATGAGCGACGGATGTAGAGAACTATATCTCAAGATTAAGGCCCGTAAGGGTCAAAGCATAAGCTACCGTAAGGGTAAGCGTTTGAATATTTTATGATGATGCATGTAGTATGCAAATGATGATGATGTTATTCATATGAGGAATTCATGAGGTTATATGTTTATGTGGCATAAAGCAAATTTGGAAGGAAATTCGGTGTAATGACCGTTGTGCTGAATTTCCGACAAATTTGGGGACTTAAAGAGATTTTGAAAATTAAGGTACTAAGATGGGTTCTAGGATGACACCGGTTCGGCCGAGCACCTCCATAGAACTCATGTGACATCGGTACCATTTTATACTCTTAGGTGACACCGGTTCAGCCGAGCACCCCTAAGAGTTTTGCCCCCTAACCCGTACTCAGATAGTCGGGATTTATGATTTATGATACGCTTATCGTTAAGTGGTAAGTAAGAACTAGTGACGACTAGTTAAGGTATGAGCTCATAACCTAGATATGTGACACGTTCTGGGTGACACCGGTTCGGCCGAGCACCCCCAATTCGATTGTCTTTTAGGGTGGCCTATGAGGAAGAGATGTTTCATGATTATGATTATGTTATTAAGTTTGTCCCATATGAATGTTTCTATTGCCACTTTATGCCACTAAGTTTGATGAGACTTGATGTTATGTTTTATGTATGTGCATTAGGTAGTGCCATGCATACATCTTCTATTATGTTGCATTCATAACATTAAGATCATCCTAAAATGAATGGACCTTGGCTAAAGTATATTTTAAAGTTTAAAATGAACTTAATGCATGTTCAGTCATTTTGTATAATTAAACCCAAGGTTCCTGAGGACGTAGATGATGACACCTAGGTAGTAGGAGGCCCTACTGAGATTCTTTAGCAAGATTCTCACTCCCTCTATCTTTTTCTTTCCGTCACGTCTTCAGATGGCGACATTCGTAGTGTTCGTGGACACCCCGACATGGGAGGTGCACTATGACCCGGCTCACGGGTCGTACCATTTTGAGGGGCAGTGCATGGTGTGAGTCTTCATGTTCGTAGGACGCCCCTTCGCTCATCCCGTGCACACCCATCGCTTCTCCCCGACTGCACCCTATGGCGACGCATTTAGCCGGTTTTTGAGCGCTACAGACGCATGACGAGAGAGTGCTCCGCATGCACACCGCCGCCTTAGCCATGCGAGACCATCCCGATTACGTGCCCCGGACCTACTTCTCGGAGACCGACCCATCCGAGGACCCGCCTACTCATCCGTATAGCGAGAGCTCTGCCCCCTCTCCACCATTGATAAGGGAGGGCAGTGAGGATACTGTGACTCAGCCACGACTTGCGCGGCGACCGGAGATGCGGCCACACCGCGGGGGTCACTCTCGATCCCCGTTCCGCCTCTTTACGCCCGAGGAGCTTGCCCAGTTTCCCGGATACTTGCCTCGTTCGCGAGACGGACGTCAGTAGGAAGTGACGATCGACCGATGGAGTACCCGGTTAGAGCACACACCACTTAGATGGGGATAAACCTTCTTTTGTTTAGAGGTTATCCCATTAGGTGCACTCGGGTAGGGGAGTAGATCATGTTTATGTTTATGTTGTATTTCCTTTCATGTATTTTCCTTGTACTAAATTAAGTCCCACACTTATAAGTGGGCAAGTTATATATATATGAGATGATATTCAGTGTTATTCATGTTGTGTCCTATGCTATGAAGTTATGAGATGTATGATTTGATCGTTACAAGATGTATCGCATCACGCGGCTCTCACTTTTTATTTCAAAAAAAAATTACCCGTATTTTCCGCTATGTATTTCAAAGTAAAAATAAGAACTATGAAGTAACAGACTAATGATTAACCTAAATATGTTCTAGAGTATTAGGTTAAAAATTAGGATGTTACACCATGCCTAGTAAGCTTTCAATCACACTATGAATGACAACTCAAGAAGATTTTTTCCCTCCTCTTTGCCCAAGAAGTTTCAGCCATAACCCTCCCCCTCCACTCCTTCATGATTTGTTGGCCTATAAATACATGACCTTGGTGAACTCTTCCTTTACAAAACTTAGAGTTCCAAGAGTAAATCTTTCCAAGTTCTCTTCTTCCTCTACATTCCAAAGAAGAAACCGCCACTCCTCCACCTCCAATCCTCAACTTTCTTCTCATTCAAACACTTCTTCAAGCCTAAACTAAGCTCAAACACATCTTCTTCCTCCATTTCTTCCTTTGGCCGAAAACACACCAAGGCTCCAAGGAAGATTTTCCTTCTTTTACTTCAAAGAACCAACCTTTCTCCATCTTCAAAGATATCAACACTTGGTAGGGAACCTTTCTAAAAATATGTTTGAATCTTGTTGGGAAATGATGAATGGTTGAACCTCCATGATGTTTTCTTTTTCGGTTTCTTCCTTTCCTTTTCCTCTAGATTTTGGCCTTAAGGCCTTGAATATGATAGCTTGATGATGAGTGCTCTCTAGAGGTGACTATGAGTTCATCTCATATGAGACCTCTAAAGCTTGAGTTTTTCTTAAAGAAAAGTTTCATCTTTTACAAGTTTAGTTAAGAATGAGGTTATGTTTCTCTTGAACATTTGGAACTTCCCTTTTCTTCTTTATGTTTCGGCCATGAAGGCCTTTGACCCTTGGAAAAATGAAAGCTTGATGATGAGGATGTCATGAGGGTGCTTGTCGCTTAGCCAACCTCTAAAACTTGAATCTTTCTTAAAAGGAAAGTTCCATCTTTTCCAAAGTTGAGTAAAGAATGAGTTTATGTCTCTTTTGAACACTTTTTTTTGGATTTCTCTTTTCCTTTAACATTTCGGCCATGGAGGCTTAAAGGACTAGGAAAAATGGAAGCTTGATGATGAGGGTTTTTTGTTGATGCCTGTCATATGAACAAACTCTAAAGCTTGAAACTTTTGACTCTAAACCAAGTACGATTTGGCCATCTCCATGATTTTTTGAGGTTATAATTTTCTTTTCGTGTAAGGATGAGTTTTGGGTTAGAACTTTGTTCTTTCTGAAGTCTTGTAAGAGCTCTAGACAAGATATAAAAAAAAAAGTAACTTGCATTCATGTTTATTTTATGCTTTGCATAGCACGTTTACTTTCTATGCTATTACTAAACCCCAAGATAAAGAATGAACTTGCATAATGCACGTTTTAATTCCAAGCTTTGCATTTCTTGTTATATTTCAAGTCATCACTAAACTCAAAGGCTAAAAATTAATATGCATTTCATATCTACTTTAAGCTATCACTTTACTTTCTAATGAACTATAAAAACGGAATGCATGGCACGTTTATTTTATGTCGTCACCTAAAACTACTAGAGTTCAAAGACTTGCCCATTTCATCTTGAGAAAAGATAAATCAAGGAGGTGTCCCCTTGAATATATATTCGGCCATGTGGTAAAGGTGGCTCAAGGATGAGTTTCACTTTATTACAAGGGCTTATAAGTAATGTCTTAGGATTTTCCTAAGCATAGAAGTACTTAACAAATGTTTTAATGAGATTCCAAGTTTTAATCTTGTTCAAAAGCAAAATCAAATAGCTACTACCACATGTGTTTTATGATGGTTTTTGATAAGATAAATTTTGCCTCCATGAAGTTTTGAAGCCCCAAAAAGGTTCCAAGAGAAACTAGCTACCTATGTGCATTGAAAAAGAAGTTTTATACATGATTTGATGATTACTAATTTTCGGTTCTGCCATATTCAATTCCAGCACCTTAAATCCTGCTTTGGGTGGTCTAAATATGTTTACATACCTTGCCAAGTATATGATAATTGTTCTAGACATTTTGGAGCATGCTTAGTTACTTTAATTGCTTGAAAATGCGAATTCTAGAACCCCATAGGTACAGAAACTAGAGATTCTATTCCAGCCTAGTTAATGTCTATAGAATCACATTATATGATGTCTACATGAGTGAGAATGACTCATAATTGGTTTAGGTATGAATTATTGCATCATAGGAAAAGTCGGAAGTAAGAAAGGACGTAGAACACATTTTTAGAACACCCTAATTCATCTAATTTAGCTTACTGCCTAATGCTATCCAGCCATAATTAATTAGGTTTTAGGACTTAATAAATTGTGGCAATAAGGTTAATCAATCCCTTAGAGGTGTAATGAAATAATTTGGAAGTTTGAGGTTATTTGATTGAGGGTTTTCACTCTTAAGGGAAAGGTTTATGCATTATTCTATGAATGATGAATTGGTGTTTACCTCATGACTTGTATGATGCTATGTGAACTATTATTCTTATATGATAGTTTTATTATTGTAACGCCCGGGGATTGCGAATTTGGGGAATGATCGCCGGTGCAAGGAGGCACGGACAAGGAGCGGCTCCTGGCAGACTTCGAAAGTGGAGGGATACATGAATGAACCGATTATACACCCAAATGAGAGGGATCCTAAGACTTTATAGGTATGGGACTATACAGTTGAGGAAAGCTTATATGAATTGATTTGTACTACCTATACCAACAAGATGCATCTTCTTTTCGGTAGCCCAAACTGAAAGAACTCCACAGTTAAGTGTGCTTGACTTGGAGCAATTTTGGGATGGGTGACCTCCTGGGAAGTTTTCCTAGGAAGCGTGCGAGTAAGGACAAAGCATGCTGAAAAGACCCATGTTGGTTTGTGGGGACAGTCGTCAATCCATAAAGCAGCAGGGGATCTTACAAATGGTATCAGAGCCTGCACCTCTCCCAGTACAGTGTGGTTTGGGGACGAACCAAGCAGAAGCTGGTGGGCATGTAACGCCCGGGGATTGCGAAGTCGGGGAGTGATCGCCGGTGCAAGGAGGCACGGACAAGGAGCGGCTCCTGGCAGACTTCGAAAGCAGAGGGGTACATGAATGAACCGATTACACACCCGAATGAGAGGGATCCTAAGACTGTATAGGTATGGGACTATACAGTTGAGGAAAACTTACATGAATTGATTTGTACTACCTATACCAACAAGATGCATCTTCTTTTCGGTAGCCCAAACTGAAAGAACTCCACAGTTAAGTGTGCTTGACTTGGAGCAATTTTGGGATGGGTGACCTCCTGGGAAGTTTTCCTAAGAAGCGTGCGAGTGAGGACAAAGCATGCTGAAAAGACCCGTGTTGATTTGTGGGGACAGTCGTCAATCTATAAAGAACAGGGGATGTTACAATTATTGCACGTGATTGTTCTTCAAGAACTTAGAGATGCCTATATTGTAATAATAGATATGTGACATGTATGGACTATATGGCATCTTAATAAAACATGCTAAGACTTAGGATGACTTAAACTATGAGCAAATGATCCTTTGAACTATCAAACTAAGGGTGGGGATGAGGTGATTCTAGCCCCCTAGACCCGTACTCTAAGTCAGGACCTTTAACTTATCAAAAGGGAGAAGTCCATGTGCTAGTGACGACTAGCATGGAATGAGCTCATAACCTAGAAGTCTCTCCAAAGGGAGATCAGTTAGGGTGGCCCCAGGAAGAAAATGATGAGGTTTGAATGTCACCTAAAGTAACCAAGATAAATTACCATGTACCATGTCCCAAGAGCTATGCTTCTATGTACCATGAATTATGAATTTATGTGCCATGATCCATGTTATTAGGAACCATGTGTAACATCTTAATTTTTAACCCAATACTCTAGAACATATTTAGGTTAATCATTAGTCTGTTACTTCATAGTTCTCATTTATCTTTGAATTACTTAGCGGAAAATAGGGTAATTTTTTTTTGAAATAAAAGTGAGAGCCGCGTGATGCGATAAGCGGTAAACCATGTATGGTAAACAAATGTCTCACAACATCATAACATAAGGCACACCATGAGTAACACTGAAGATCATCTCATATATATATAATTTGCCCACTTATAAGTGTGGGACTTAATCTAGTACAAGGAAAATACAGGAAAGGGAAAACAACATAAACATAAACATGATCTACTCCCCTACCCGAGTGCATCTAATGGGAAACCTCTAAACAAAAGAAGGTTTATCCCCATCTAAGTGGTGTGTGCTCTATCTCGGGCCATCCACGGCCTCCTACTGGCGACTATCTCGTGATCGAGGCAGATATCCGGGAAACTGTGCGAGCTCCTCGGGCGTAAAGAGACGGAACGGGGATCGAGAGTGACCCCCGCAGTGTGGCCGCATCTCCGGTCGTCGTGCAAGCCGGGGCTGAGTCACGGTATCCTCACTGCCCTCCCTCATCAATGGTGGAGAGGGGGCAGAGCTCTCGCTATACGGATGGGTAGGCGGGTCCTCAGACAGGTCGGTCTCCGAGAAGTAGATCCGGGGCACGTAATCGGGATGGTCTCGCATGGCTAAGGCGGCGGTGTGCATGCGGAGCACTCTCTCGTCATGCGTACGCGCACGCTCAAAAACCCGCTCGTCGTCGCCATAGGATGCAGTCGGGAGAAGCGATGGGTGTGCACGGGATGAGCGAAGGGGCGTCCTACGTACATGAAAACCCGCACCGTGCACTGCCCCTCAAAATGGTATGACCCGTGAGCCGGGTCATAGTGCACCTCCCATGTCGGGGTGTCCACGAACACTACGAACGTCGCCATCTGAAGACATGACGGAAAGAAAGAGATAGAGGGAGTGAGAATCTTGCTAAAGAATCTCAGTAGGGCCTCCTACTACCTAGGTGTCATCATCTACGTCCTCAGGAACCTTGGGTTTACTTATACAAAATGACTAAGCATGTAATAGGTTCATTTTAAACTTTAAAATATATTTTAGCCAAGGTCCATTTATTTTAGGATGATCTTAATGTCGTGGATGCAACATGATAGAAAATGTATGCATGGCACTACCTAATGCACATACATAAAACATAACATCAAGCATCATCATTCTTGGTGGCATAAAGTGGCAATAGTAACATTCATATGGGACAAAACTTAGTGACATAATCATAATCATGAAACTTCTCTTCCTCATGGGCCACCCTAAAAGACAATCGAACTGGGGATGCTCGGCCGAACCGGTGTCACCCAGAACGTGTCACATATCTAGGTTATGAGCTCATACCTTAACTAGTCGTCACTAGTTCTTACTTACCACTTAACGATAAGCGTATCACAAATCATAAATCCCGACTATCTGAGTACGGGTTAGGGGGCAATTCTCTTAGGGGTGCTCGGTCGAACCGGTGTCACCTAAGAGTGTAAAATGGTACCAATGTCACATGAGTTCTGTGGAGGTGCTCGGCCTAACCGGTGTCATCCTAGAACCCATCTTAGTACCTTAATTTTCAAAATCTCTTTAAGTCCCCAAATTTGTGCGGAATTCGCCGGCACAACGGTCATTACACCGAATTTCCTTCCAAATTTGCTTTATGCCACATAAACATATAACCTCATAAATTCCTCATATGAATAACATCATCATCATTAGCATACTTCATGCATCATCATAAAACATCCAAACGCTTACCCTTACGGTAGCTTATGCTTTGACCCTTACGGGTCTTAATCTTGAGATATAGTTCTCTACATCCGTCGTTCATATTTTAAGCACCTAAGGCTCATAATTAAACATCATTCATAATCCTCTCATTTTACTTTTAAATCTGAATGGCATAGGGTGGAAATCCTAACATGTGAATACGGGGTTCTAGAACTTACGTTTTAGACGCTTTCTTGGTTCCGTTTACTTGAAGAGCTATATATTAAATCTAAATCAATTATGAGACGTTTCTATGCTTAAGGACTAATTATTAATCATGTTTATCATGTTGTGAGGGTGCTGGACAGAATCCAGAAAATTAAATGTTCTAAGAGTTCTACATTTGCATTTTTACGGTTTTCTAGTTACTAGTTTCCCTATAGGTGCTAGAATTCAATTCTAATCCAAATGATACCAAGTTTTTCATGTCTAAACAATCTAAATCTGATTATGTTCCCAGTAAAACAGTTTGGATTAGTTCCATAAACAAATGGGTCAAAACTATGTTAAATTCTAGCTTTACGGTATTTCTAGTTAGCTAGTTTCTTACCGATCATGCATAGGATCGCTTCTACATCATCACATGATATTTTCACACATTCCAACACATCAAAACATCATCATACAGCATCACACTCATCACATCAGAACCGAAAACATTTAACTTAAATGAGAGAGTTAAATTGACATTTCTAGGTACATAAGTTAACTAGTTTCTCTCGGAATCGATCTAGAACTTCTGAAACTCTTTGCAAAACATTTTAATTCATCAAGAGGCTAAGTGAAGCCTTAGGTCACTGACCAAAACATATTCCATCCCCTAAAAGATAATAAAATCACAACTTGTGATGACGTAACCTTATAAAGACTTGTAAAGCTTTAAGGAAAACTTAAAACATAGACTATTGGTCCTAGTAGCTAGACGAAAACTCATTGCAAGTCCATCATCACTACTTGGCCGAAATTATGCATTCAAGGAATACATTCACATTTAACTTTATCTTGGAATGAAATGGGCAAGTCTTTGAGCTCTAGGTTCTTAAGTTTCGACATAAACTAAACGTGTTCATGCTTTTCATTTTTAATCTTGCTTACAAAGTAAAGTGATGACTTGAATTTAAATATGCAAGGCATAAACTTAAACATGCAAGCTCGAAAGTAAATATACATGGTTCAATTCCTAATTTTAGTGCTCTTGGCCCAACAACAATCGACTTTAAGGCCGAAATAGATAGGCATTCGAGAAATTAATTAGGTGATAATGCAAGTTCAATTCTTTATTTTAGTGCTCTAGGCCCAACAACAATCGACTTTAAGGCCGAAATAGAAAGGCTTTGAGAATTAAATTAAGTGATGATACAAGTTCCATTTTAATCTTTATGTTCTTAGGTGATAGCTTGGAAGTACAGATGTATTGCAAGAACGTAAATATAAATGCAAGCGTAAAATAAATTATGCAAGTTCATTTTATCTTTCTAGAGCTCTTAACAAGACTTTAAAGGAACATGAACCTCAACCCAAACTCATCAAACCAAGACAAAGTAAAGTCTAGAGTTCTTAGAACTCAACATAACATTTTTTTAGAAATCAAGGCATTTGGCTTGTAAAAGAAAAGGAAATGGCCGAAACTTCATGGCACAAAAAGAACATTTTGAAACTCTAGAGTCCATGATCTTGATGATATATTAACACCAACATCATGAGACCTCATCATTGAGTCCTTAGAATCATTCTAAAACACCATCAAAACTAAAGTTCTCAAGAGTTCAAGAAAGGAAAAACTAAAAACATTTTTGCTCAGGAACAAAGATCAAGCTCTAGAGTTTGTTTCAAGTGATGAACATCATCATGAAACTCTCATCATCAAGCTCTCATGTCTTTGTTCTCCAAGGCCTATGGCCGAAAATGAAAAGGAAAAAGGAGTGGAAATGAAGTTCTAAAAAGAGACAAGAGAAACTATGAACATCAAGCTTGAAACAAGAACTTTAAAGAAAGGAATACATGAAAGAAAATCCCTACTTGGTGTGATGAACTTGAAGATGGAAGAAGAAGATGAAGAAGATGAAGAACTTGAAGAACTCCAAGAACTTGAAGAACACAAAAACTTTGAGAGAAAAAGAAAAGCTTTGAGTGTTTCCTAAACTTAGAAAATGATCTAAAAAGTGGTGCAAGCTCCTCAAGGCATTCTATTTATAGAGAAATGAAACAAATGGAGGGACCTCATGGGTGAAGAGGTTTCGGCCATGAGGGTGCAGATTGGAGGCTTTCCATGAGTTCCATGAGGTGAGATAATGTGTTCTTGAGGTATGGTGAGGTATGGTTCAAAGCATGGTGAGGTATGGCTCAAGGTATGGCTCAAGCATGGTTCTTTGAGTGAGAAAACAATTTAATATGTGTGGTAATTGGAGAGAGATGGCCGAATATGCATCAGCCCATGGGGGAGGTTTCTTTGCATTTTAATTGTGGTTTAGAGTTGTGTTTAGGTGTATCTTTGATTATGCTTAAGATTAGGAATTTGTAAGAAAGTGTTTAGGTAAGGTAAATGGGTAATTAAGGTGGTCTAGACATAATTAAGGAGTGGTCTTGCACCATTAGTGAGTTAAATCCTCAATTTAGAGTTTAAACAACTCTAGACACAATTCCTTGATTTAAGGAATTGGAAAGAGAAAACACTATTCAAGATTCCAAGACTAGGAGTCTTGAGTTCTAAAAAGGGATTTAAGTTTAATCTAAGCAATTTTAGGTTCTAATTAACTTCAATAAATTATTTTGGCTCTAGATTAATTAGGGAAATAAATTAATCTTCGTTTAGAGCCTAATATTGCTTAGGTTTGCTTAATTACGTCGTTAAGCTCAAAAGCACTATTCGAGGGGCAAAATCGTAATTTTGCACTAAAACTGCCCGGGACCACCGGGACTTGAACAGAGACCTCTAGACACATGAAAACACGTTTTTAAACCTCTGGGGAAAGTTCCGGGCTCAACGGCACCATCACCCGCTTAAAAACGCTATAGGGGTATTTTGGTCATTTTGACCCGAAACTGCGGAAAACGAAATTTTCGCTTCCGAAAGTATTCAAAGGCCATTCAATCCCCTTCAAACATTGAGTTGACCCTTCGAGGATGACCGAGTTGGTTACCCTCGAGTTCGGGTCAGGAAATGACCTCAGGGGCATTTTAGTCATTTCCCTCGGACAGAGAAATCGGGGTGTTACATTACTCCCCTCCTTAAAAAGAATTTCGCCCTCGAAATTCGTTACCTTAGAAAAGCTCGGGATACTTGTCTCGCATTTCTGTCTCTAGCTCCCATGTGAATTCTTCGGACTTGTCGCGTCCCCATGCTACTTTTACCAAAGGAACAGACTTGTTCCTCAGCTGCTTGACTCCGCGGTCCACGATTCTCGTAGGGGGAAGATTGAAAGTTAGGTCGTCCCTTAACTGAACATGTTCTGGCTCTAAAACGTGGCTAGGGTCGGACTCATACTTCCTTAACTGAGAGACGTGAAAGACGTCATGAAGATTAGAAAGATTAGGGGGTAAGGCTATTTTGTAGGCAACTGTTCCTATCCTTTGAAGAATTTGGAAAGGACCAAGGAATCGGGGGCTCAACTTTTTGACTTTCATGGCTCTCCCTATGCCTGTAGTGAGGGTAATTCTAAGGAACACATGTTCTCCCTCTTCGTACTCCAAGGGCTTGCGCCGCTTGTCCGCATAGCTCTTTTGTCTACTTTGAGCAGTGAGCATCCTATCCCGGATCCTCTTGATTTGTTCCGTCGTCTCCCTCACTACATCAGGTCCTATTATGGTTTGTTCTCCGGACTCATACCAACATAAAGGTGATTGGCACTTCCTCCCATACAATGCCTCGTACGGTGCCATACCGATGCTTGCGTGATAACTGTTGTTATACGCAAACTCGATCAAAGGCAAGTACTTATCCCAACTTCCCCTTTGGTCTAACACACAGGCTCTTAGCATATCCTCTAGGGTTTGGATCGTCCTTTCGGATTGTCCGTCTGTTTGTGGGTGGTAAGCAGTGCTTAAGCATAGCTTTGAACCAAACGCCTTTTGAAAGGCTCCCCAAAAACACGACGTAAACCGCAGATCTCTATCCGAGATTATCGTCGACGGTACTCCATGCAATCTTACGATCTCTTGGATGTATAACTGAGCCAATTTATCTAAAGAGTATGTCACTCTAATAGGTAGAAAGTGTGCCGACTTGGTTAGTCGATCCACTACCACCCAAATAGCATCATGGCCAGCTTGGGTCTTAGGCAATCCCGTCACGAAATCCATAGATATGCATTCCCACTTCCACTCGGGGATTGACAGGGGTTGCAACAAACCTGAAGGTTTTTGGTGCTCGATTTTCACTTTCTGACATACCAAGCACTTACTAACCCAGGCGACTACATCCTTCTTCATTCCGGGCCACCAAAACATCTTCTTCAAGTCTTGGTACATCTTGGTAACACCAGGATGAATGGTGAAATAGCTTTTGTGAGCCTCCTCCAAGATCTTTTCTCGAACGTCACCATCTTGGGGTACGCAGATCCTTCCCTCAAATCTCCATATCCAATCCTCGCCTCTTTCGAAACCTTTCAACTTTCCCGCCTTAACAGCATCTATGATCTCTTCGAACTCCTCATTCTCTCGTTGTGGTAACATGATCCTTTGCTTAAATCCACTTGTTACACTAAGATAGCACATCTTTATCCCTCTATCGGTTGCTGACATCCCTAGATTCATATCTCTAAACTTCTCTATCAACTCAACTTCTTTGATTATCATGTGGGACAGGTGTAACGACTTTCGGCTCAAGGCATCGGCGACTACATTAGCCTTGCCGGGGTGGTAACTTAAACTGAAATCGTAG
This sequence comes from Dalbergia cochinchinensis, assembly GCA_031216125.1. Lineage (NCBI taxonomy): Eukaryota > Viridiplantae > Streptophyta > Magnoliopsida > Fabales > Fabaceae > Dalbergia > Dalbergia cochinchinensis. The sequence goes on from CM062371.1 coordinate 33,525,087, forward strand.
TCTTTGAGGAATTCCATCCACCTTCTTTGCTTCATGTTTAACTCCTTTTGATCAAAGAGGTACTTGAGACTCTTATGATCGGAGAAAACTTCAAACCTTACACCATACAGATGGTGTCTCCACATCTTTAAGGCAAACACTACGGCGGCTAATTCTAGGTCATGGGTGGGGTAGTTAGCCTCGTGAGGCTTGAGTTGTCGTGATGCATAGGCTACCACTTGCCTATTTTGCATCAACACACACCCTAGTCCTTTGTCCGAAGCATCACAATATACCTCGAAGGGTACATTGGGGCTAGGTAAGACTAAGACTGGGGTCGTGGTTAACCTTTCCTTAAGCTCTTGAAAACTCCTCTCACATTCGGGGCTCCACTCAAACGGGGCATTCTTCCTAGTGAGCTTGGTCAAGGGTAGGGCTAACTGGGAAAATCCTTTGATAAACCTACGGTAGTAGCTTGCTAAGCCTAAAAAGCTCCGTATTTCCGTTACGGTGGTCGGTCTATCCCAATTCATTACGGCTTCTACCTTACTAGGATCAACGGCTATGCCTCCTTTTGACACAACGTGCTCTAAAAACTTGACCTCCTCCAACCAAAATTCACACTTAGAGAGTTTTGCAAACAACTTTTTCTCCTTCAAAATTTCCAAAACTATCCTCAAATGTCGCTCATGCTCCTCGTGGGTCTTCGAATAGATGAGTATATCATCTATGAAAACGACCACGAACTGATCTAAATAGGGTCTAAAGATCCTATTCATGTAATCCATAAATATTGCAGGAGCATTTGTCAACCCAAAAGACATCACCGCGAACTCAAAGTGTCCATACCGAGTTCTAAAGGCGGTCTTTGGTATATCTTGATCTCTCACTCTAATTTGGTGGTATCCTGACCTTAGGTCGATCTTTGAAAACACTACCGCTCCTCTCAATTGGTCCATGAGATCATCAATCCTAGGCAAAGGGTATTTGTTTTTCACTGTCACACGATTTAATTGCCTATAATCTATGCACAATCTCATACTCCCGTCCTTCTTTTTCACAAACAAGACCGGGGCTCCCCACGGTGAAGCACTAGGTCTTATAAAGCTTTTCTCTAAAAGTTCCTCAAGTTGGGTTTTAAGCTCGGCTAGTTCTAGGGGTGACATTCTATAGGGGGCAATGGAGATTGGTCCCGCTCCAGGAACCAACTCAATGGAGAACTCCACTTCTCGCTCGGGAGGGAACTCGGGTATATCTTCTGGAAACACCTCGGGATAGTCTCTCACTACTGGTATATTCCCTAAATTCTGCTCAAAGTGTACTTCGCTAGCGGCTAGGAGAACATATCCCTTAGTCTTTCTCCCACTACAGTGGACCTCTACGGTATTGAGATAAAGTCTCAAAGGTTGGCTTATTTCACTAGGGGGAGAAGGAAAGACAACTGTTTTGGTGTCACAGTCTAACAATACACGGTTGGCGTGAAGCCAATCCATGCCAAGAACTACTCCTATACCTTTCATGGGTAAACAAATTAAATCCACAACATTTGATCTATTTTCTGTGGTGAGGTGACAATTTAGGCAACAATAACAAGTATTCACAGGATGATTTGTGGGGGTAGAGACAATAAGATCAAAAGGAAGTTTGGAAGTTTTCAAATTTAGAGTCTCGACACTAGCATATGAAATAAAAGAATGTGTTGCACCAGAGTCATATAGCACAGTTAAGGTTCTACCATCTATTTCGCACTTACCTTCTATGAGACCGTTGGATGTGTCCGCTTCGTCTACGTTGAGGGTGAAGACCCTCCCTTGGTGTTGCGGCCTAGGGTTCTGATTTGCTGGCCCTCCGTTGTTGCATCTGTTGGCGTAGTGGCCGGGCTTCCCACACTTGAAGCACACGTTTTGTCCAGCTAGGCAGGGACGGTTGCCATGATCTTTCCCGCACTGGGGGCATAGTATTACCGGTGTAGGCCTAGCAAAGGTGGCGGGGGCTCCCTGGGGCGTCTTGTTCTTAGTCCCACTTGACCCTCCTTGGTTGTTTGAGGGCCCGACCCTCCTTGTCGGTTGTTGTTGTTGTTGTTGCGGTTGTTGTTGTTGTTCTGGAATTGTGGTCGGTATGGTTGCTTGGGTTGTTGGTGGAAGGGGGTTCTTTGTTGTTGTTGTGGTCTGAACTGGTTGGTTTGGTAGGGATTATAGTGATTTCGGGATTGGTTTGGATATTGGGGTTGAATTTTGGGGCTTGAGGTGCTAGCCCCTTGTTCCGTGCTGCCCTTGCAGCATTGATTTTCTTCTGTCCCTCTTCCATGATCCGACACTTGTTGACTAGGGTTGGAAAGTCCCTAATCTCCATGTGTGCCACAGCATAGTTGAGCTCTGCCGTTAGTCCGGCCTCATACTTGACGCACTTCCACACCTCGTCGGGGTTCCCTTGAAACACCCTAGAGAACTTGATCAGCTCCTCGAACTTCGCCGTGTACTGGGCGACAGTAGACCCTCCTTGGGTTAGTTGCATGAACTCGATGTCCTTCGCATTCCTCACCGATTCCGGAAAGTACTTCTCATAGAAGTAGGTCTTGAACAGCTCCCAGTTGACAGCAGTACCAGAAGCTTCTAGCAGTCTTCGGGTGCCGGTCCACCAAAATTCGGCATCCGATTCCATCATATAGGCCGCAAAGGTGACCTTCTGCTCCTCCGAGCAAGCCACCACAGAGTAGATCTTTTCCATATTTATGATCCACTCATCAGCTTGGTCGGGGTCCATGGCTCCTCGGAAGGTTGGCGGGTTCGCCTTGCGAAACTCGCCAAACCTCGCTTGCTCGACCATCTCAGCAGTAGGGGGAGCACGTCCGGTGTTCCCTTGTTGGTTCATCCTCTCGAACATTCGTTCCATGGCCCTAGCCATGTCATGAACAGCAGCAGCAGTAGCATCGCTTTGGTCCCCCTCGGTCGGGGTCCTAGGTTGTCTCCTTGGTGCCATTGGTCCCTAAACACATGAGACAATAAACACTGAGGTGATCAGGCTCAATATTCCATGTAAAATGAGCTAGTTACCATGGCACACGCAAGTAGACAAGGGTCATGCACTTCTCTCCTATAGCTTATCTCTAACTAAGCACTACGCATGACATAGCTATCGTACTACGCTTTAGAAAGCATAGTCAGTCCAATCCTCAGGCTCCATGAAAATCGAACTGCTCTGATACCATAATGTAACATCCTAATTTTTAACCCAATACTCTAGAACATATTTAGGTTAATCATTAGTCTGTTACTTCATAGTTCTCATTTAACTTTGAATTACTTAGCGGAAAATACGGGTAAATTTTTTTTGAAATAAAAGTGAGAGCCGCGTGATGCGATAAGCGGTAAACCATGTATGGTAAGACAATTATCTCACAACATCATAACATGAGGCACAACATGAACATCACTGAATATCATTTCATATATATATAATTTGCCCACTTATAAATGTAGGACTTAGTTTAGTACAGGGGAAATGCATAAAAGAAAATACAACATAAAACATGAACATAATCTACTCCCCTACCCGAGTGCACCTAATAGGATAACCTCTAAACAAAAGAAGGTTTATCCCCATCTAAGTGGTGTGTGCTCTATCTCGGGCATCTACAGCCTCCTACTGGCGACTATCCTTCGAGCGTGGCAAGTAACCAGGAAACTGAGCAAGCTCCTCCGGCGTGAATAGACGGGACGGGGCTCGGAAGTGACCTCCACGGCGTGGCCTCATCTCCGGTCGTCGTGCAAGCCTCGGCTCAGTCACGGAAGGCTCACTACCTTCCCCAAGGTCCATGGGTATAGAGGGGGAAGATCCCTCGGAGGGTGCCTGGGTTGCCGAATCCTCGGAAGGATCCGTCTCCGAAAAAGACGACGGGCAACGGGGCACATACTGGGGGTAGTCTCGAGCGGCGGACGTGGATGATGGGGTACAGCGAAACCTCTCCTCTAGGGGACGTGCGCGCTCGAACACCAGGTCATCGCCAAAAGGTGAGACGGCGGAGAAACGATGGGAATGTACAGGGGGAGTGAAGGGTCGACCCATAAACATGAATACTCTAACCGTGCATCGACCCACAAAATGGAATGACCCGTGGTCCGGGTCATGGTGCACCTCCCATGTCGGCGTGTCCACGAACACCACGAATGTCGCCATCTGAAGACGTGACGGAAAGAAAGAGATAGAGAGAGTGAGAATCTTGCTAAAGAATCTCAGTAGGGCCTCCTACTACCTAGGTGTCATCATCTACGTCCTCAGGAACCTTGGGTTTATTTATACAAAATGACTGAGCATGTATTAAGTTCATTTTAAACTTTAAAATATATTTTAGCCAAGGTCCATTCATTTTAGGATGATCTTAATGTCATGAATGCAACATAATAGACAATGTATGCATGGCACTACCTAATGCACATACATAAAACATAACATCAAGCATCATCATTCTTGGTGGCATAAAGTGGCAATAGTAACATTCATATGGGACAAAACTTAGTGACATAATCATAATCATGAAACTTCTCTTCCTCGTGGGCCACCCTAAAAGACAATCGAATCAGGGTGCTCGGCTAACCGGTGTCACCCACAACGTGTCATACATCTAGGTTATGAGCTCATACCTTAACTAGTCGTCACTAGTTCTTACTTACCACTTAACGATAAGCGTATCATAAATCCCGACTATCTGAGTACGGGTTATGGGGCAATTCTCTTAGGGGTGCTCGGCCGAACCGGTGTCACCTAAGAGTATAAAATGGTACCGATGTCACATGAGTTCTATGGAGGTGCTCGGCCGAACCGGTGTCATCCTAGAACCCATCTTAGTACCTTAATTTTCAAAATTTCTTTAAGTCCCCAAATTTGTCGGAAATTCGGCGGCACAACGGTCATTACACCGAATTTCCTTCCAAATTTGCTTTATGCCACATAAACATATAACCTCATAAATTCCTCATATGAATAACATCATCATCATTAGCATACTTCATGCATCATCATAAAACATCCAAACGCTTACCCATACGGTAGCTTATGCTTTGACCCTTACGGGTCTTAATCTTGAGATATAGTTCTCTAACATCCATCGTTCATATTTTAAGCACCTAAGGCTCATAATTAAACATCATTCATAATCCTCTCATTTTACTTTTAAATCTGAATAGCATAGGGTGGAAATCCTAACATGTGAATACGAGGTTCTAGAACTTACGTTTTAGACCCTTTCTTGGTTCCATTTTCGCCGAAGGCGCTATGGATTAAATCTAAATCAATTATGAGGCATTCCTATGCTTAAGGACTAATTATTAATCATGTTTATCATGTTTTAAGGGTGCTGGACAGAATCCAGAAAATTAAATGTTCTAAGAATTCTACATTTGCATTTTTACGGTTTTCTAGTTACTAGTTTCCCCGTAGGTGCTAGAATTCAATTCTAATCCAAATGTTACCAAGTTTTTCATGTCTAAACAATCTAAATCTGATTATGTTCCCATTAAAACAGTTTGGATTAGTTCCATAAACAAATGGGTCAAAACTATGTTAAATTCTAGCTTTACGGTATTTCTAGTTAGCTAGTTTCTTACCTATCATGCATAGGATCGCTTCTACATCATCATATGATATTTTCACACATTCCAACACATCAAAACATCATCATACAGCATCACACTCATCACATCAGAACCGAAAACATTTAACTTAAATGAGAGAGTTAAATTGACATTTCTAGGTACATAAGTTAACTAGTTTCTCTTGGAATCATTCTAGAACTTCTGAAACTCTTTGCAAAACATTTTAATTCATCAAGAGGCTAAGTGAAGCCTTAGGTCACTGACCAAAACATATTCCATCCCCTAAAAGATAATAAGATCACGTCTTGTGATGACATAACCTTATAAAGATTGTAAAGCTTTAGGGAAAACTTAAAACATAGACTATTGGTCCTAGTAGCTAGATGAAAACTCATTGCAAGTCCATCATCACTACTTGGCCGAAATTATGCATTCAAGGAATACATTCACATATAACTTTAACTTGGAATGAAATGGGCAAGTCTTTGAGCTCTAGGTTCTTAAGTTACGACATAAACTAAACGTGCTCATGCTTTTCATTTTTAATCTTGCTTACAAAGTAAAGTGATGACTTGAATTTAAATATGCAAGGCATAAACTTAAACGTGCAAGCTTGAAAGTAAATATGCGAGGCATAAACTTAAACGTGCAAGCTTGAAGGTAAATATGCATGGTTCGATTCTTCATTTTAGTGCTCTTGGCCCAACAACAATCAACTTTAAGGCCGAAATAGATAGGCATTCGAGAAATTAATTAGGTGATAATGCAAGTTCAATTCTTTATTTTAGTGCTCTAGGCCCAACAACAATCGACTTTAAGGCCGAAATAGAAAGGCTTCGAGAATTAAATTAAGTGATGATACAAGTTCCATTTTAATCTTTATGTTCTTAGGTGATAGCTAGAAAGCAAAGATGCATAGCAAGAATGTAAATATGGATGTAAGCATAAAATAAATTATGCAAGTTCATTTTATCTTTCTAGAGCTCTTAACAAGACTTTAAAGGAATTTAAACCATAACCCAAACTCATCCAAACAAGGTAAAGTCAAGCTTAGAGTTCTTTAAAACTCAACATAATATTTTTAGGAAATCAAACCATGAAGCTTAGAAAAAATCAAGGAAATGGCCGAAATCATCAAGAAGAAAAAGGAACATTTTAAAACTCTAGAGTTCATGATCTTGATGATCTATTAACACCAACATCATGAGTCCTCATCATTGAGTTCATAGAGCCATTTTAAAACATCTGCAAAGCTAAAGTTCTTAAGAGTTCAAGAAAAGAACAACTAAAAACATTTTTGCTCAAGAACAAAGATCAAGCTCTAGAGTTTGTTTCAAGTGATGAACATCATCATGAAACTCTCATCATCAAGCTCTCATTCCTTTGTTCTCCAAGGCCTATGGCCGAAAATGAAAAGGAAAAAGGAGTGGAAATGAAGTTCTAAAGAGAAGCAAGAGAAACTATGAACATCAAGCTTGAAACAAGAACTTTAAAGAAAAGAATACATGAAAGAAAATCCCTACTTGGTGTGATGAACTTGAAGATGGAAGAAAAAGATGAAGATGATGAAGAACTTTGAAGAGTTTGAAGAACTTGAAGAACACTAGAACTTTGAGAGAAAAAGAAAAGCTTTGAGTGTTTCCTAAACTTAGCAAATGATCTAAAAGTGGTGCAAGCTCCTCAAGGCATTCTATTTATAGAGAAATGAAACAAATGGAGGGTGTGAAGGCTGATGAAGGCTTCGGCCATATGAGGTGCAGATTGGAGGGTTCCATGTGTTCCATGAGGTGAGATAATGTGTTCTTGAGGTATGGTGAGGTATGGCTTAAGGTATGGTGAGGTATGGTTCAAGGTATGGCTTCAAGCATGGTTCTTTGAGTGAGAAAATAATTAAACATGTGGTCAATGGGGAGTGGGCTGTTCGGCCATGTTGCAGCCAAGGGGAGGATTAGTTTGCATTTTAATGGTGGTTTAGAGTTGTGTTTAGGTGTATCTTTGATTATGCTTAAGATTAGGAATTTGTAAGAAAGTGTTTAGGTAAGGTAAATGGGTAATTAAGGTGGTCTAGACATAATTAAGGAGTGGTCTTGCACCATTAGTGAGTTAAATCCTCAATTTAGAGTTTAAACAACTCTAGACACAATTTCTTGATTTAAGGAATTGGAAAGAGAAAACACTATTCAAGATTCCAAGACTAGGAGTCTTGAGTTCTAAAAAGGGATTTAAGTTTAATCTAAGCAATTTTAGGTTCTAATTAACTTCAATAAATTATTTTGGCTCTAGATTAATTAGGGAAATAAATTAATCTTCGTTTAGAGTCTAATATTGCTTAGGTTTGCTTAATTACGTCGTTAAGCTCAAAAGCACTATTCGAGGGGCAAAATCGTAATTTTGCACTAAACCGCCTGACCACCGGGACTTGAACAGAGACCTCTAGACACATGAAAACACGTTTTTAAACCTCTGGGGAAAGTTCCGTGCTCAACGGCACCATCACCCGCGTAAAAACGCTATAAGGGTATTTTGGTCATTTTGACCCGAAACTGCGGAAAACCAAATTTTCGCTTCCGAAAGCATTCAAAGGCCATTCAATCCCCTTCAAACATTGAGTTGACCCTTCGAGGATGACCGAGTTGGTTACCCTCGAGTTCGGGTCAGGAAATGACCTCAGGGGCATTTTGGTCATTTCCCTCGGACAGAGAAATCGGGGTGTTACACATATTTGATGTAACGCCCCGGTTTTCGCTAAAACTTTCATAATGACCAAAATGCCCCTGAGGTCATTTTTGACCCAAAACACGAGGACGGCCGGCTTTGGCCATCCTCATAGGGTTCATATGTTATATGAAGGGGATTGTATGAGCATGAGTGCCTAACAAAGCAGGAAAACCTCATTTCTGAGATTTCTGCGCGTAAATGACCAAAATACCCAGAATGCATTAAGGCAGTATTAAGTTCCGTTTTGACCCGGACTTTGTTCTGAGGTTCAAAACAATGATTTTAAGGCATAAACTATGTTGGTTTGAGTCCCGGAGATCCCGGGCAACTTTTGGTAAAAATTACGGTTTTGCCCCTGCATATTGCATTTCCGGCTTAATGAGCCGTTTAACTCCAAACCTAAGCAATATTAGGCTCTAATTAAAGGTTAATTAATTTCCATAATTAATCCAGAGCCAAAACCATCATTTAGAATTAATTGGAACCTAAAATTGCTTAGGGAAAATTCAAATCTCATCATAGTCTTATTCTTTAAAAAGGAAAAAGAATATGTGAATAGTATCGAATAGTGTTTCCACTATTCACATCAACTTTTCTTTTTGAGACAAGTGGTCACACTCACATCACTAGTCCTAGAGGTGTTGACTCCCTAATCCTTCTAGACCACCTCTAAACCTAGGGATTTATGGTTTTAATTAACCTATTAGTGCACCTAAGTACCTACTTAGCAATTTTTAATCCTAAGCCTAATCTATGTCACACCAAAACACACTTCTAGAACATGGTTTAAGGAGATATTTCTCCTCCCCAAGGCTGCCAAGAATGGCGCCATTTTCTCTAGAAATCATCAAAAAATTAGTCTATGTGTTCAAGCTATCTTGTGACATGTGTCTTGAACACTTTCAATCAATGATCAACTTTCAAGAAAAATTGTCACTCAAGACTCTGAATATTTTATATGGTCAATCAAGGTTTTCAATTCATTTCTAAAATGAATTAAATTATGTCTTTCAAATTCAAAAAGAATGATTTGTTTTTGTGGTCATTCAAGCTTTCTATCAAACTTTTTCAAGACAACATGTCTTACAACACATTACCTATGCTTTGGGAATTTAAGTCTAGAAAATTTTCTCTTCTTTTTGGGCATGAGGAGCACGGTTTTCTTCACCCTTGTGCAGCCCAAAATTTTGTGTTTTCATGCATTTTTAAAGGTTGGAAAATAAGGTACATTCTAGCCATGCTTTAGGACATGCATAGCTAGACTTTTCACCATACTTTGAATGACCAACACCATGCTTTGAACAAAGATATTTCTTCCTTCTTGTGGCTGAAATGTGGCCGAATTCTTCCCCCCAAAAAGCCTCCAATATTTAATTCATTTCACTTCTCTATAAATAGGTAGCTTAGGGAACTTGAAGCACCTTTGTTCATTTTTCACTAAAGCTTTGAGTTAGAGCATTTTGAGTTTCTTTCTCTCAAGTTCAAGAGCTCATCCTCTCCAACCTCTTCATCTTCTTCACTTCCTCTCAATCTCAAACTCTAGGTAGGGAGCTCTTTAAGAATGCTTTCTTTTACTTTCATGATCAATGTTTATCTTGTTTGAAAGTTGTGTTGTTAGCAAGTTTTTCTCTCAAACATTTTCGGTTTCTTCTTTTCTTTTCCTTTTCATTTTCGGCCTCAAGACCAAAATGAGGAAAGGTTGATGATGAGTGTTCTTTTGGGATGACCATGTGTTCACCCTAACATGAGACCTCTAAAGCTTGAGTTTTGTTTGAGAAAAGTTTCATCTTTTCATGTCTTGGTTAAGACAAGGCTATGTTTTTCATGAAAACTCTTTTGAGCTTTTGTTCCTTGATGTTTTCGGCCATGAAGGCTTAAAGAGCTTGGAAAAATGGTAGCTTTGTAATGAGCACTTCATGTTGGCCTTTGTCACATGATCAAACTCTAAAGTTTGAGTTTTTCCAAGAAAGGTTTCTCTTTTCAAGTCTTGGTCAAAGAATGAGTTATGTTTCTTTGATGCCTTGAAACTTTCCTTTTTTCTTTTTGTTAGTTTTCGGCCATGAAGGCCTCTTGGACTTGAAATATGAGGAGCTTGATGATGAGAGTTGTGTGATGATGTTTGTCACATGAACAACCTCTAAAGCTTGAGTTTTCTAAAAATAAGTTTATTATTTTCAAGTTTTGTTCAAGACATAGTTATGTTTCTCTTGGATCTTTGAAAACCCCATTTCTTTCCCTTGAGTATTCGACCATGAAAGGCTTTGGGACTTAGAAAAATGGTAGCTTGATGATGAGGGCTTCATGTTGATGTATGTCACATGAACAAAGCTCTAGAGCATAGACTTGGTCCCTAGGCCAAGCATATTTCGGTTACTTTCCTCCATGTTGGTCATGAGTTTAGTTTTCTTTTCTTGTGAGGGTGAGTTATGGGTTGAAACCTTGTTTCCTTTAAAGTCTTGCAAGAGCTCTAAACAAGATATAAAAGAAGTTGCATCCACGTTTACGTTTATGCTTTGCATTAGCACGATTATTTCTTATGCCATCACTAAGACCCAAGATAATGAATGAACTTGCACAATGCACGTTTATGTTTCAAGCTTTGCATCTCATTTTATATTTCAAGTCATCACTAAACTCTAAGAATAAGAATGGAGATGCATTTCATCTTTTACTTTGTGCTATCACTTTATTTTCTAAAGGACTATAAAATGAAATGCATAGCACGTTTATTCTATGTCATCACTTGAAACTTTAGAGCTCAAAGACTTGCCCATTTCATCTTAAGAAAGAATTAAATCAAGGAGGTATCTCGTTGAACATCATTCCGCCATGTGGTGTAAATGGCTCTAGGATGAGTTTCATTTAACTACAAGGGCCTATAATGCATGTCTTAGAATTTTTCTAAGCTTTGATGCACTTAACCAAGGTTTTAAACATGTTTTCAAGTTTTGAATCATTGTCAAGAGCAAGCCGAAATGGCTGCTGCCCTTGATGTTCCATGATGAGTTTTGGCAAAATAAACCTTGATTTTTCATGGTCTTGAAGTCCCAAAAAGGTTCCAAGAGAAACTAGCAAGTTATATGGTTGAAAGAAAGGTTTTTCTCATGATTTTATGCCTTAAAGGTTTTCGGTTCTGCCTTAGTAATTCCAGCACCTTAAATTCTGTTTTGGGTGGTCTAAATATGTTGTAATACCTTGCCAAGTATATGATAATTGTTCTAGACTCTTTAAAGCATTATTAGTGACTTTGTTTGCTTAATGTGTGAATTCTAGAACTATAAAGAATGGCAAAATGAGTTTCTGCCCAGCCTTGATAAAATATTTAGAATCACATTAGATTATGTCTAGATGTGTGGGAGTGACTCATAATTGGCCTAGGTATTAATTATTGCACCATAGAAAAAGTCGGAAGTGAGAAAGGGCTTAAAACGCATTTTCTAGAACACGTAATTCATCAAATATGAACAACTACATAAAGCTGTCCAACCATAATTAATTAGGATTTAGAACTTAATGGATTATGGTAATGAGGTTAATCAATCCCATAAACATACTAGAAAGTAATGGAAAAGTTTGAGGTTACCCGATTTAGGGATTTTTACCTTAAGGGATGATTATGCGCCTCTAAGTTTGATGATGAATTGATGTGTTAGCTCATGACGTGTATGGTGCCATGTGAACTATTATCCCTATGTGATAGCTTGTATTAACATGTTATTATTTCTTTAAAAGAACCTTGGAGATGCCGAGGTAGTAATTATGTGCTATGCATTAATTATGTGGCATCTTAAAGAAACATGTTAAACTTAGGATGACTTAGAACATAAGAATGTAATCCTTTGAAACCACCGAATTAAGGGTGGGGACAATGGGATTCTAGCCCCCTAAACCCGTACTTAAAGTCGGGATGTTGACTTATCCAAATGGATAAAGTCTAGATGCTAGTGACGACTAGTGTGGTATGAGCTCATAACCTAGAGTTTTCTCAAAAGGGAGAAATATTAGGGCGGCCCAGTTAAGTAAAGGTTCTTATGTCACCTAAGTAACCCAGTTATATGATTTATGTTCCATGTGCCAGTTATATGATTTATGTTCCATGTACCAGTTATATGATTCATGTTCTACGTACCAAGCTACATGATTTATGTCTATGATTTTAGTATATAGCCTATGTAACACAAGTGCCATGTTAAAAAGAACGGATTCTCGGAAAGTGAGATTTTGGAAAACTCATAATTGAACCTATGTATGTCCATTATTTTATAAATAAACCCGAGATTCCCCGGAGACGATATGATGACACCTAGGATAGAAGGAAAACCCTACTGAGTTTCTTTAGTAAGAATCTCACTCCCTCTATCTTTTCCTTTCCATTACGTCTTCAGAGCGAGATGGCGACCTTCGTCCTATTCATTGACACGCCACGGTGGGAGATCCACCATGACCCGGAGCATGGGTCATTTCATTTTGAGGGCCGATGTACTGTGCGCATCTTCATGTTTTTAGGACGGCCATTCGCACACCCCTTGTACAGTTATTGTTTCTCCCCAGCATCCCCCTATGGTGACCCCGTGATCTTTGAGCATGCGCGGCCACGACATGAGAGGAACCTGCGGACCCACTCTGTCGGTTCAGCGGATGCGCAGCAGTACATGCCATCATCGCAGCATTCAGAGGAGGACCCTTCAGAGGATTCCCCCATGGACCATGAGGGCTCTGCCCCCACTCCGCCTCTGCGACAGATAGGCAGCGAGGAGACAGTCACTCAGCGTCGGAGGGCTTGGTGCGGACCACGACCCGGCGTAGACGACACGCTCGATCCACAGGGCATGCTCGCACCGCCGAGCTCGCCGTGGATTGGCTACGTTCCTCGTGCCGTGAGTCTGCTATGGAGATTGGAGGGTAGTCCTTAGTGCACACACGTCACATAGTATGGATGATACCTCTTTTGTGTTGAGGTTATCCATCTTAGGTTGCACATGGGTAGGGATGCTTCTTTCCAGTTCTTTTCCATGTATTCTGTTTTTCTGCCGTATTCATGTTACTATGTACTTGAAGAGTCCTGCCCTGTAGGGTAGGCATATTTTATCTATGAGGTATTTCAGTTATGATTGATGTTATGTTCGATGTTATGGTTTGGAGCCATTCCTATGTTATCGTTCCACATACTATGATACCGACTCGTAAAGTTACGCGCGGCTTCTATTTTAAGTAACGATTTCAAAAAAAAGTTGGCTCGTATTTTCGTTAAGTCTATTTTCTCAAGAAGATGAACCATGCCAGCAAGTAACGACTAATATTTGGCCTAAGTACGTACTAGTAGTATTGGGTCGAATATTAGGGTGTTACATTTGACGCACTTCCATACCTCATCGGGGTTCCCTTGAAACACCCTAGAGAACTTGATCAGCTCCTCGAATTTCGCCGTGTACTGGGCGACAGTAGACCCTCCTTGGGTCAGTTGCATGAACTCAATGTCCTTTGCATTCCTCACCGATTCCGGAAAGTACTTCTCATAGAAGTAGGTCTTGAATGACTCAAGTTGACAAAGATGCACGTAAGCTTCTAGCAGTCTTCGGGTGCCGGTCCACCAAAACTCGGCATCCGATTCCATCATATAGGCCGCAAAGGTGACCTTCTGCTCCTCCGAGCAAGCCACCACAGAGTAGATCTTTTCCATGTTTTTGACCCACTCATCAGCTTGGTCGGGGTCCATGGCTCCTCGGAAGGTTGGCGGGTTCGCCTTGCGAAACTCGCCAAACCTCGCTTGCTCGACCATCTCAGCAGTAGGGGGAGCACGTCCGGTGTTCCCTTGTTGGTTCATCCTCTCGAACATTCGTTCCATGGCCCTAGCCATGTCACGAACAGCAGCAGCAGTAGCATCGTTTTGGTCCCCCTCGGTCGGGGTCCTATGTTGTCTCCTTGGTGCCATTGGTTCCTAAACACACGAGACAATAAACACTGAGGTGATCAGACTCAATATTCCATGTAAAATGAGCTAGTTACCATGGCACACGCAAGTAGACAAGGGTCATGCACTTCTATCCTATAGCTTATCTCTAACTAAGCACTACGCATGACATAGCTATCGTACTACGCTTTAGAAAGCATAGTCAATCCAATCCTCAGGCTCCATGAGAATCGAACTGCTCTGATACCATAATGTAACATCCTAATTTTTAACCCAATACTCTAGAACATATTTAGGTTAATCATTAGTCTGTTACTTCATAGGTCTCATTTATCTTTGAATTACTTAGCGGAAAATAGGGTAATTTTTTTTTGAAATAAAAGTGAGAGCTGCGTGATGCGATAAGCGGTAAACCATGTATGGTAAACAAATGTCTCACAACATCATAACATAAGGCACACCATGAGTAACACTGAAGATCATCTCATATATATATAATTTGCCCACTTATAAGTGTGGGACTTAATCTAGTACAAGGAAAATACAGGAAAGGGAATACAACATAAACATAAACATGATCTACTCCCCTACCCGAGTGCATCTAATGGGAAACCTCTAAACAAAAGAAGGTTTATCCCCATCTAAGTGGTGTGTGCTCTGTCTCGGGCCATCCACGGCCTCCTACTGGCGACTATCTCGTGATCGAGGCAGATATCCGGGAAACTGTGCGAGCTCCTCGGGCGTAAAGACACGGAACGGGGATCGAGAGTGACCCCCGCGGTGTGGCCGCATCTCCGGTCGTCGTGCAAGCCGGGGCTGAGTCACGGTATCCTCACTGCCCTCCCTCATCAATGGTGGAGAGGGGGCAGAGCTCTCGCTATACGGATGGGTAGGCGGGTCCTCAGACGGGTCGGTCTCCGAGAAGTAGGTCCGGGGCACGTAATCGGGATGGTCTCGCATGGCTAAGGCGGCGGTGTGCATGCGGAGCACTCTCTCGCTGGCGCGCGACGCGCAAGACGCCAAAAACCCGCTCGTCGTCGCCATAGGATGCAGTCGGGAGAAGCGATGGGTGTGCACGGGATGAGCGAAGGCGCCCCACGTACGACATGAAAACCCGCACCGTGCCGCCCTCGAATGGTATGACCCGTGAGCCGGGTCATAGTGCACCTCCCATGTCGGGTGTCCACGAACACTACGACGCCGCCATCTCAAGACGTGACGGAAAGAAAGAGATAGAGGGAGTGAGAATCTTGCTAAAGAATCTCAGTAGGGCCTCCTACTACCTAGGTGTCATCATCTACGTCCTCAGGAACCTTGGGTTTACTTATACAAAATGACTGAGCATGTAATAGGTTCATTTTAAACTTTAAAATATATTTTAGCCAAGGTCCATTTATTTTAGGATGATCTTAATGTCGTGGATGCAACATGATAGAAAATGTATGCATGGCACTACCTAATGCACATACATAAAACATAACATCAAGCATCATCATTCTTGGTGGCATAAAGTGGCAATAGTAACATTCATATGGGACAAAACTTAGTGACATAATCATAATCATGAAACTTCTCTTCCTCATGGGCCACCCTAAAAGACAATCGAACTGGGGGTGCTCGGCCGAACCGGTGTCACCCAGAACGTGTCACATATCTAGGTTATGAGCTCATACCTTAACTAGTCGTCACTAGTTCTTACTTACCACTTAACGATAAGCGTATCATAAATCATAAATCCCGACTATCTGAGTACGGGTTAGGGGGCAATTCTCTTAGGGGTGCTCGGCCGAACCGGTGTCATCCTAGAACCCATCTTAGTACCTTAATTTTCAAAATCTCTTTAAGTCCCCAAATTTGTCGGAAATTTGGCGGCACAATGGTCATTACACCGAATTTCATTCCAAATTTGCTTTATGCCACATAAACATATAACCTCATAAATTCCTCATATGAATAACATCATCATCATTAGCATACTCATGCATCATCATAAAACATTCAAACGCTTAGCCATACGGTAGCTTATGCTTTGACCCTTACGGGTCTTAATCTTGAGATATAGTTCTCTACATCCGTCGTTCATATTTTAAGCACCTAAGGCTCATAATTAAACATCATTCATAATCCTCTCATTTTACTTTTAAATCTGAATAGCATAGGGTGGAAATCCTAACATGTGAATACGGGGTTCTAGAACTTACGTTTTAGACCCTTTCTTGGTTCCGTTTTCGCCGAAGGCGCTATATATTAAATCTAAATCAATTATGAGACATTCCTATGCTTAAGGACTAATTATTAATCATGTTTATCATGTTGTAAGGGTGCTGGACAGAATTCAGAAAATTACATGTTCTAAGAGTTCTACATTTGCATTTTTACGGTTTTCTAGTTACTAGTTTCCCTATAGGTGCTAGAATTCGATTCTAATCCAAATGATACCAAGTTTTTCATGTCTAAACAATCTAAATCTGATTATGTTCCCATTAAAACAGTTTGGATTAGTTCCATAAACAAATGGGTCAAAACTATGTTAAATTCTAGCTTTACGGTATTTCTAGTTAGCTAGTTTCTTACCGATCATGCATAGGATCGCTTCTACATCATCACATGATATTTTCACACATTCCAACACATCAAAACATCATCATACAGCATCACACTCATCACATCAGAACCGAAAACATTTAACTTAAATGAGAGAGTTAAATTGACATTTCTAGGTACATAAGTTAACTAGTTTCTCTCGGAATCGATCTAGAACTTCTGAAACTCTTTGCAAAACATTTTAATTCATCAAGAGGCTAAGTGAAGCCTTAGGTCACTGACCAAAACATATTCCATCCCCTAAAAGATAATAAAATCACAACTTGTGATGACGTAACCTTATAAAGACTTGTAAAGCTTTAAGGAAAACTTAAAACATAGACTATTGGTCCTAGTAGCTAGATGAAAACTCATTGCAAGTCCATCATCACTACTTGGCCGAAATTATGCATTCAAGGAATACATTCACATTTAACTTTATCTTGGAATGAAATGGGCAAGTCTTTGAGCTCTAGGTTCTTAAGTTTCGACATAAACTAAACGTGTTCATGCTTTTCATTTTTAATCTTGCTTACAAAGTAAAGTGATGACTTGAATTTAAATATGCAAGGCATAAACTTAAACGTGCAAGCTCAAAAGTAAATATACATGGTTC
Organism: Dalbergia cochinchinensis; assembly: GCA_031216125.1. Classification (NCBI taxonomy): domain Eukaryota; kingdom Viridiplantae; phylum Streptophyta; class Magnoliopsida; order Fabales; family Fabaceae; genus Dalbergia; species Dalbergia cochinchinensis. The sequence goes on from CM062371.1 coordinate 33,542,485, forward strand.
AATTCCTAATTTTAGTGCTCTTGGCCCAACAACAATCGACTTTAAGGCCGAAATAGATAGGCATTCGAGAAATTAATTAGGTGATAATGCAAGTTCAATTCTTTATTTTAGTGCTCTAGGCCCAACAACAATCGACTTTAAGGCCGAAATAGAAAGGCTTTGAGAATTAAATTAAGTGATGATACAAGTTCCATTTTAATCTTTATGTTCTTAGGTGATAGCTTGGAAGTAAAGATGTATTGCAAGAACGTAAATATAAATGCAAGCGTAAAATAAATTATGCAAGTTCATTTTATCTTTCTAGAGCTCTTAACAAGACTTTAAAGGAACATGAACCTCAACCCAAACTCATCAAACCAAGACAAAGTAAAGTCTAGAGTTCTTAGAACTCAACATAACATTTTTTTAGAAATCAAGACATTTAGCTTGTAAAAGAAAAGGAAATGGCCGAAACTTCATGGCACAAAAAGAACATTTTGAAACTCTAGAGTCCATGATCTTGATGATATATTAACACCAACATCATGAGACCTCATCATTGAGTCCTTAGAATCATTCTAAAACACCATCAAAACTAAAGTTCTCAAGAGTTCAAGAAAGGAAAAACTAAAAACATTTTTGCTCAGGAACAAAGATCAAGCTCTAGAGTTTGTTTCAAGTGATGAACATCATCATGAAACTCTCATCATCAAGCTCTCATGTCTTTGTTCTCCAAGGCCTATGGCCGAAAATGAAAAGGAAAAAGGAGTGGAAATGAAGTTCTAAAAAGAGACAAGAGAAACTATGAACATCAAGCTTGAAACAAGAACTTTAAAGAAAGGAATACATGAAAGAAAATCCCTACTTGGTGTGATGAACTTGAAGATGGAAGAAGAAGATGAAGAAGATGAAGAACTTGAAGAACTCCAAGAACTTGAAGAACACAAAAACTTTGAGAGAAAAAGAAAAGCTTTGAGTGTTTCCTAAACTTAGCAAATGATCTAAAAAGTGGTGCAAGCTCCTCAAGGCATTCTATTTATAGAGAAATGAAACAAATGGAAGGAGCTCATGGGTGAAGAGGTTTCAGCCATGAGGGTGCAGATTGGAGGCTTTCCATGAGTTCCATGAGGTGAGATAATGTGTTCTTGAGGTATGGTGAGGTATGGTTCAAAGCATGGTGAGGTATGGCTCAAGGTATGGCTCAAGCATGGTTCTTTGAGTGAGAAAACAATTTAATATGTGTGGTAATTGGAGAGAGATGGCCGAATATGCATCAGCCCATGGGGGAGGTTTCTTTGCATTTTAATTGTGGTTTAGAGTTGTGTTTAGGTGTATCTTTGATTATGCTTAAGATTAGGAATTTGTAAGAAAGTGTTTAGGTAAGGTAAATGGGTAATTAAGGTGGTCTAGACATAATTAAGGAGTGGTCTTGCACCATTAGTGAGTTAAATCCTCAATTTAGAGTCTAAACAACTCTAGACATATTTCCTTGATTTAAGGAATTGGAAAGAGAAAACACTATTCAAGATTCTAAGACTAGGAGTCTTGAGTTGTAAAAAGGGATTTAATGTTTAATCTAAGCAATTTTAGGTTCTATTTAACTTTAATAAATTATTTTGACTCTAGATTAATTAGGGAAATAAATTAATCTTCGTTTGGAGCCTAATATTGCTTAGGTTTGCTTAATTACGTCATTAAGCTCAAAAACACTATTCTAGGGGCAAAATCGTAATTTTGCACTAAAACTGCCCGGGACCACCGGGACTTGAACAGAGACCTCTAGACACATGAAAACATGTTTTTAAACCTCTGGGGAAAGTTCCGGGCTCAATCGGCACTATTACCCGCGTAAAAACGCTATAGGGGTATTTTGGTCATTTTGACTAAATCGCTGAAACGAAATTTTCGCTTCCGAAAGCATTCAAAGGCCATTCAATCCCCTTCAAACATTGAGTTGACCCTTCGAGGATGACCGAGTTGGTTACCCTCGAGTTCGGGTCAGGAAATGACCTTAGGGGCATTTTGGTCATTTCCCTCGGACAGAAAAATTGGGGTGTTACACCTTGATTTATGATTTCACGTACCATGACCTATGATTCGAGTTCTATGACTTATAAACTATGTAACCAAGAAGTTTTAGAATTAAAAGAAATGGGCCTCGGAGGTTAACATTTGCGAACTTCATAATTGAACCATTATATGTCCATGTTTTTACTAATAATCCGAGGTTCCTGGAGACGTAGATGATGACACCTAGATAGGAGGAAAAACCCTACTGAGATTCTTTAGTAAGAAATCTCACTTCCTCTATCTCTCTCTTTCCGTCAGGTCTTCAGATTCGGATGGCGACGTTCGTGCTCTACATTGAGACACCTGCGTGGGAGTTCCACCATGATCCAGAGCATGGATCTTATCATTTTGAGGGCCGCTGCACAGTTTGTGTTTTCATGTTCCCTGGACAGCCGTTTGATTATCCTGTAGATAGCTATCTCTTCTCACTGATGTCGCCTTATGATGACAATATGGTTTTTGAGCGTGCTCGCACACGCAACGAAAGGATTCTCCGGACCTACACTGTGGGCTCGGGCGCTGTACCTGAGTTTGTAACTCGTTTGCAGCATTCAGAGGTGGACCCCTCGGAGGATCCACCCGCCCATATGTATGGAGAGGACTCTGCCCCCACTCCTCTACGCATGCCAGTGGGCAGCGAGGAGACGGTCACCCAGCCACGGAGGGCTTGGATGCCCAAGATGCGACCCTGACGCGAAGGACATGTTCAAGTTCCCACTCCTACTGAGCTTTGCCCGTGGATCGGCTATGTCCCACCTTACCCGTGACTTGGGTCGTATTGTTGGAGGGTAGTCCGTAGTGCACACACGACATGTAGTTAAGATAAACCTTCTTTTGTGTTGAGCTTATCCACCTTAGATGCACTTGGGTGTGGGTGTTTCCTTTCATGTTTTATTTATGATTTCATGTAATTCCTGTTTTCTAATGTATTTGCTCTTTATGTATTGAACAGTCCTGCTATTACTGGTGGGCATATCATGTATTAATGTATGAGGTATTTCAGTATATGTGTTCATGATGTTGCTTACTGAGCATTTCCTATGTTTACATTTCCGCACTCTACAATATCGATTAATTCATTATGCTCGGCTCATAATTTATCAAGGTTTTGTTAAAAGAAAAATTTGGCTCATATTTTCGTTAAGTAATTTTCAAAGTAATAGCACTAAGGCAAGAAGTAATGACTAATATTTAGCCTCAGTACATACTAGTAGTATTGAGTTGAATATTAGGGTGTTACAGAGGTGGCGCCGGTTTCATCGTGCCAAGGGGGAGGAAAAATGTCTCATTGATTGTGGTTTAGTGATGTGCTTAGGTGTGTCTTTGATTAGGCTTAAGATTAAGAGTTGCTAAGTAAGTGTTTAAGTGAGGTAATAGGCAATTAAGGATATCAAGACATGATTAGGGAGTGTCCTTGCTTCATTAGTGAGATTAAAACTCATTTTGAAGTGTAAACAATTGTAGACATAATTCCTTGATTTAAGAAATTGGAAAGAGAAAATACTATTCAAGATTCCATGACTTGGAATCTTGAGTTTTAAAAAGGGTTTAAGTCTAATCTAAGCAATTTTAGGTTCTAATTAACTTTAATAAGTTATTTTGACTCTAGATTAATTATGAAAATTAATTAATCTTCAATTTGAGCCTAATATTGCTTAGGTTTGCATAATTATGTCATTAAGCTCAAAATCACTATTCCAGGGGTAAAATCATAAGTTTGCACAAAACTGCCCGAGACCACCGGGACTTAAACAGACTTGGCCAAACTCATAAAAACATCAATTTAAGCCTTTCAGGAAAGTTCCGGGCTCAACGGCGCTTATTCCTGCCAAAAACGTTATAGGGGTATTTCGGTCGTTTTGACCCGAAAACTCAGAAAAAGATTTTTCTGCTCTAATAACGTTCATTCGCATACAATCCCCTTTGAACATTGAGTTGACCCTTTGAGGACTACCAGGTCGGTTATCCTCAAATTCTGGGTGAAAAATGACCTCAAGGTTATTTTGGTCATTTTCGCTCCGGCAGAAAAATCGGGGTGTTACAGTACTCCCCTCCTTAAAAAGAATTTCGTCCTCGAAATTCATTACCTTAGAACAGCTCTGGGTACTTGGTCCTCATTTCTAACTCTAGTTCCCACGTGTACTCCACTGACTTGTCACGTCCCCATGCCACTTTCACCGAAGTAATAGACTTGTTCCTCAGCTACTTGACTCGGTGGTCCACGATCCTCGTTGGTGGCAGATTGAAAGTTAGGTAATCTTTTAACTGCACTTGCTCTAGTTCTAAAATATGGCTAGGGTTGGACTCATACTTTTTTAACTGGGAGACGTGAAAGACGTCATGGAGATTTGAAAGATTAGGGGGTAAGGCTATTTTGTAGGCTACTGACCCGACCTTTTGAAGAATTTCAAAGGGACCAAGGAATCGGGGGCTTAACTTTTTAGCCTTTATGGCTCTTCCTATGTTTGTAGTGGGAGTGATTCTTAGGAATACATGTTCTGCTTCATTGACTTCTAACGGCTTTTGCCGCCTATCCCTAATCCTCTTGATCTGCTTCGTTGTTTCCCTCACTAAATCGGGTCCTAGCATACTTTCTTCCCGAGGTTCGTACCAGCATAAAGGGGATTGACACTTTCGTCCATACAAGGCCTCATAAGGTGCCATGTCGATACTTGCATGATAACTATTGTTATATGCAAATTCGATCAAAGGCAGATATCCATCCCAAATCCTCTTTGGTCCAGGACACAGGCTCTTAACATGTCTTCCAAGTTTGGATTATTCTTTTAGATTGGCCATCTGTTTGTGGGTGGTACGCTGTGCTCAAACACAATTTTGAACCAAATTCCTTTCGAAAGGCTTCCCAAAAACGTGACATCAACTGCGGATCCCTATCTGAGATTATTGTCGACGGCACTCCATGTAATCTCATGATCTCTTGGATGTATAATTGTGCCAATTTATCCAAAGAGTATGTTACTCTAATAGGCAGAAAGTGGGCCGACTTGGTCAGTCAATCCATAATCACCCATATGACGTCATGGCCAGTTTCGGTGCTCGGCAATCCCGTCACAAAATCCATTGATATACCTTTCTACTTCTACTCGGGAATTGGCAGGGGTTGCAACATTCTGGAAGGCTTTTGGTGCTCAATTTTCACCTTTTGACAAACCAAGCACTTACTAACCCAGTGACCACATCCTTCTTCAATCTAGGCCACCAAAACATCTACTTCAAGTCCTGATCAATCTTTGTAGTACAAGGGTGAATGGTGAAATGGCTCTTATGAGCCTCTTCCAAAATCTTCTCTTGGAGGTCACCATCCTGTGGCACACAGATTCACCCTTCAAACCTCCATAAACCATCAGAACCTTGCTCGAAACCTTTCAACTTGCCCGCCTTTACAACCTCTAAAGTTTCCCTAAACTCCTCATCTTCTCGTTGTGCTGAGACAATTCTTTGCATGAAACCACTTGTCACACTAAGGTGACACATCTTCATGCCATCCTTAGTCAAAGTCATCCCTAGATTCATATCCCTAAACTTCTCTATTAGCTCAACTTCTTTTACTATCATGTGAGACAGATGTAATGATTTTCGGCTTAAGGCGTCGGTGACTACGTTAGCCTTGCTGGGCTGGTAACTCAAGCTGAAATCGTAGTTTTTCAGAAACTCCATCCATCTTCTCTGTCTCATGTTCAACTCCTTTTGATCAAAGAGGTATTTAAGACTCTTATGATAAGAGTAAACTTCAAACCTTACACCATATAAGTGGTGCCTCCACATCTTTAAGGCAAACACTATGGCTGCTAACTCCAAGTCATGGGTAGGGTAGTTTACCTTGTGAGGCTTGAGTTGTCTAGATGCATAGGCTACCGCTCGCCTATTTTGCATTAACACACAACCTAAGCCTTTTCCCGAAGTGTCACAATATACCTCGAAGGGCACTTTGGGGTCAGGTAAAACTAAAACCGGGGTTGTGGTTAGCTTTTCCTTCAGCTCTTGGAAGCTCTTTTCATACTCAGGATTCCATGCAAAGGGGGCTTTTTCCTAGTGAGCTTGGTTAGGGGTAGGGCGATCTGGGAAAATCCTTTTATAAACCTATGATAGTAGCCTACTAAGCCTAAGAAACTCTGTATTTCCATTACGGTGGTTGGTCTATCCCAATTCATCACTGCCTTAACCTTATTGGGATCAATAGCTATGCCTCCTTCAGACACTAGATGCCCTAGAAACTTCACCACCTCCAGCCAAAATTCACACTTAAAGAGCTTGGCATAAAGTTTCTTTTCCTTCAAAATCTCTAAAACCAGCCTTAGATAATGCTCATACTCCTAGTGGGTCTTCGAATAGATGAGTATATCATCTATGAAAACAACCACGAACTGATCTAAATAGGGTCTAAAGATCCTATTCATATAATCCATAAACATCGCAGGAGCATTTGTTAGTCCAAAAGACATTACAGTGAACTCAAAGTGTCCATATCGAGTTCTAAAGGCGGTATTAGGTATGTCTTGGTCTCTTACCCTAATCTAGTGGTATCCCGACCTTAAATCAATCTTAGAAAATACCACTGCTCCTTTCAACTGGTCCATAAGATCATCAATCCTAGGCAAGGGATACTTGTTTTTCATTGTTACTCGATTCAATTGCCTATAGTCTATGCGTAACCTTATACTTCCATCTTTCTTTTTCACGAATAAGATAGGGGCTCCACAAGATGAAGCGCTGGGTTTTATGAAACTCTTCTCTAAAAAGCTCCTCTATCTGTGTTTTCAACTCAACCAGTTCCAAGGATGACATCCGATAAGGGGCTATAGGGATAGGCCCTGCTCCAGGGACCAACTCAATGGAAAACTCTACTTCTCTTTCAGGAGGGAACTCGGGTATCTCATCTGGAAATACCTCTGGATAGTCTCTTACCATGGGTACGTCATCAAGGTTTTGCTTAAAGTTTACCTCACTAGTGGTTAGGAGATCATATCCCTCACTTTCCTTCCCACTACAATTAACCTTTACGGCATTTAGGTAAAGCTTCAAGGTTTGACCAGTTTCATTGGGGGGAGAACGAAAAATAACCATTTTGGTATCAAGTCTAACAATATACGGTTGGCGTGAAGCCAACCCATGCCAAGAATTATGCCTATATCTTTCATGGGAAAACAAATAAAATCTATGGCAGGAACTATTTTCTACAATAAGATGGCAATTTAAATAACAGTTATAGGTATTTACAGGACGGTTAGTGGCCGTAGCAATAATAAGGTCAAAAGGGAGTTTAGAAACTTTTAAATTCAAAGACTAAATGCTAGCATATGAAATGAATGAATGGCTTGCGCCAGAGTTATACAGTATAGTTAAAGTTCTACTGTTTACTTCGCACTTACCTTCTATGAGGTCGTTGGACCTTTCCGTGTCCTCCACACTGAGGGTGAAGACCCTCTGTTAGTGCTGTGGCCTGGGGTTCTGGTTTGATGGCCTCCCGTTCATATAGTCCTTGGCATAATGGCCGTGCTTCTTGCACTTGAAGCAGATTCCCTGCCCCGCCAGGTAGGGGCCATTTCCATGATTCTTTCCCCACTTAGGGCATTCCACAGCTGGTGCGAGTCTGGTGAAGGCAGCGGGGGCTCCTTGAGGTGCCTTGTTCTTGGCCCTACTGGACCCTCCTTGGTAATTGTTGTAGTTGTTCCAGGGACCTCCTGATCCTCGTTGTTGATTATTGTTGTTGTTTCTATTGCCATTGTGCCTGAAAAATGGCCTCTGGTGTTGCTTGGATTGTTGATGGAAAAGTGCTCTTTGCTGTTGTTGTTGTTGTTGTTGTGGCTTGAACTGGTTAGTGTGATATGGGTTGTAGTGATTCCTTGACTGATTTTGATGTTGTAGCTTGAACCTTGGGGCCTGTGGTCCTAAGCCCTTGGCATGCTCTACTCTTGCAGCGCTGAGCTTTCCTTGTCCTTTTTCTAGTATACTGCATTTGTTGACCAGGGTAGGAAAATCCCTAATCTCCATGTGCGCTACTGCATAGTTTAGCTTATCCTTTAATCTAGCCTCATACTTCACACATTTCCACACCTCATCGGGGTTCCCTTGGAACACCCGTGAGAACTTGATCAGTTCCTCGAACCTCACCATGTATTGGGCGATAATTAACCTTCCCTGGGTCAGTTGCATGAACTCTATGCCCCTCACATTCCTCACTGACTCGGGGAAGTACTTCTCATAGAAGTATGTCTTGAACAGCTCCCAGTTGATACAGTACCAGAAGCTTCTAATAGTCTTCGAGTACTAGTCCACTAGAACTCGACATCAGATTCCATCATGTAGGCAGCAAACGTGACTTTCTGCTCCTCCGAATAGGCGACCACAGAATAAATCTTCTCCAGATTCTTTATTCACTCATCGGCCTTGTTGGGATCCATGGCCCCTTTGAAGGTTGGTGGGTTCGTCTTGCGAAACTCACCAAACCTAGCTTGCTCGATCATCTCAGCTGTAGGGGGAACACGTGCAGTGTCTCCCTGTTGGTTCAACCAATCAAACATGCACTCCATCATTCTTGCCATATCCCGAACAGCTGCAGCAATCGCATTATCTTGGTTCCCCTCGGTTGGGGCCCTAGTCTGTCGTCTAGGTGCCATTGGTTCCTAGACACATAAGACAACAAACATTGAGTTGATCAGACTTAATATTCCATGCGAAATGAGCTAGTTACCGTGGCATACATAAACAGACAGGGGTCATGCATATCTAACCTATAGCTTATCTCTATCAAGCACTACACATGACATGACTACCGTATTATGCTTATGAAGCATTGTCAGTTCAATCCTCAGGCTCTGTGAGAACCGAACTGCTCTGATACCAAAATATAACATCCTAATTTTTAACCCAATACTCCTAAAATGTATTTAGGTTAACCATTAGTCTATTACTCTTCTAGTCTCATTCTTTAAAATACTTAGAGGAAAATATGGCTACATTTTTTTTTTGAAACATAAATGCAAAGTAAGAGCCGCACATATTCTAAGCAAGTGTTGTCATAAAACATAACTCATACATAGGAAGGCATAAGATAAGAGCATCAAATAACTTCATAACATTGGACAATTATGTGCACACCACAATAATATTATATTAATATAATAACTGCCCACCTATGGGAGGCGGGATAAGTTTGGTACATCATGAATGCAAATACAACTGAAATGAAAATACAAAGGAAATACAAAAGGAAAGCATAAAGGAAGTCACCCCTACCCTTGTGCACCTAAAATGGATAACCTCTAGAACAAAAGAAGGTTATCCTAAACTAGTGGTGTTGTGTGCACTAATGATCCTCCAAGAGATCTACTGCTAGTAGTCTGGATAAGGTGGAACATAGCCAATCCATGGATGAAGCCCGTCGGGAGTGGGCACGTGAGATGCCTGAGCTTGGGCAACATGTTGAGGTCGCATAGCTGGGCTCTGTGCTAACCTCAGCTGTCTAACCGTCTCCTCCCTACCTTCCACCCTCAGAGGGGGAGTGGGGGCAGAACTCTCAGAATATAGGTGGGTAGGCAGATCCTCCGATGGGTCAGCCTCGGAATGCCTAGAGCGGGGAACATAGTCAGGGAAGTTATGAACGGCAGATGCAGTGGTATACGTGTAGAGTATCCTCTCATTGTGCGTCTGTGCATGCTCGAAGACCATGTCATCGCCAAAAGGGGAAGTCGGAGAAAAGCAATAACAATGAACAGGGTGTGCGAAGGGTTGCCCCAAAAACATAAAGACACTGACGGTGTAGCTCCCTTCAAAATGGTTAGACCGGTGCTCTGGATCAAAATGGACCTCCCATACCGGGATGTTGATGAATACCACGAATGTCGCCATCTGAATCTAAAGATGCGACGGAAAGAAAAGGGAGTGAGAACTTTACTAAAGAATCTCAGCAGGGAGTCTCCTATCTAAGTGACATCATGCACATCCTCAAGAACCTTGGGTTTATTATAAAAAAGGTATGCATGCATATAGTTCAGTTTTAGGTTTTATACATATTTATCCAAGGCCCGTTCATTTTAGAATGAATCTTAATGTCATGTATGCAACATAGCAAAGCATGAATGCATGATAATACATTATACGAGAAAGCATTAGTACACAACATCAAGAAACATCATATAAATGGCATAAAGTGGCACGTGACTTTTCTTATGGAACTATTTCTTTTCTCAACTGTGTGACATTAAGCATTATACTTTGCACCATGAGGGCCACCCTAAAAACATCTCTAGGTTGAGCTCATACCTAACTAGTCGTCACTAGTTATTACTTATCCTTTGATAAGCGTATCATGATAATCCTGACTTCTAGTGTACGGGCTAGGGGGCATAAGGATCACCTATCATAACCTTTAATTTGGGGAGTCTATACGAGAATTTCCTTCTTTGAAACGCAATTACTAGTATCTAGTACATAGCTATTTGTCTGCTTTAGCAAGCTTGATATTAATACCCTCACGATTTTGTTCTTGGGGGTGCTCGGCTAAACCGGTGTCACCCAGGACGCGTCTCAGTACTATGTCACATTTGTTCATGGGCGTGCTCGGCTAAACCGGTGTCACCCAGAATATATCTCATATCGTTTTTAAAAAAACTTTCTAAGTCCTCAAATTTGGCAAAAGTTCGACAGCATAATTGTTGTATACCGAATTTTCCTAAACTTGCTTTATGCCACAAAATATATAGTGTATATACATTCAACCATAATTCCATATTTAAAATAAACCATCAAATTTATATAAACATATCCTTCATAGCACATGCATCAACACTAACGAGCTTCATCATGTTACCTAACTCATAAAACTTCATGCCTTTGACCATTACGGGTATTAAGCTTGAAGTCTAGCCAACCTATTATCCGTTTTTAACCTTTTATGCACCTATTGTAACATCCTAATTTTTAACCCAATACTCTAGAACATATTAGGGTTAATCATTAGTCTGTTACTTCATAGTTCTCATTTAACTTTGAATTACTTAGCGGAAAATACCGGTAATTTTTTTTTGAAATAAAAGTGAGAGCCGCGTGATGCGATAAGCGGTAAACTATGTATGGTGAACAAATGTCTCACAACATCATAACATAAGGCACAACATGAACATCACTGAATATCATCTTATATATATATATATATAACTTGCCCACTTATAAGTGTGGGACTTAGTTTAGTACAAGGAAAATACAGGAAAGGAAATACAACATAAACGTAAACATGATCTACTCCCCTACCCGAGTGCACCTAATAGGATAACCTCTAAACAAAAGAAGGTTTATCCCCATCTAAGTGGTGTGTGCTCTATCTCGGGCATCTACAGCCTCCTACTGGCGACTATCCCTCGAGCGTGGCAAGTAACCAGGAAACTGAGCAAGCTCCTTCGGCGTGAACAGACGGGACGGGGCTCGGAAGTGACCTCCACGGCGTGGCCTCATCTCCAGTCGTCGTGCAAGCCTCGGCTGAGTCACGGAAGGCTCACTACCTTCCCCAAGGTCCATGGGTATAGTGGGGGAAGATCCCTCGGAGGGTGCCTGGGTTGCAAAATCCTCGGAAGGATCCGTCTCCGAAAAAGACGACGGGCAACGGGGCACATACTGGGGGTAGTCTCGAGCGGCGGACGTGGATGATGGGGTACGGCGAAGCCTCTCCCCTAGGGGACGTGCGCGCTCGAACACCAGGTCATCGCCAAAAGGTGAGACGGGGGAGAAACGATGGGAATGTACAGGGGGAGTGAAGGGTCGACCTATAAACGTGAATACTCTAACCGTGCATCGACCCACAAAATGGAATGACCCGTGGTCCGGGTCATGGTGCACCTCCCATGTCGGCGTGTCCACGAACACCACGAACGTCGCCATCTGAAGACGTGACGGAAAGAAAGAGGTAGAGGGAGTGAGAATCTTGCTAAAGAATCTCAGTAGGGCCTCCTACTACCTAGGTGTCATCATCTACATCCTCAGGAACCTTGGGTTTATTTACACAAAATGACTGAACATGTATTAAGTTCATTTTAAACTTTAAAATATATTTTAGCCAAGGTCCATTCATTTTAGGATGATCTTAATGTCATGAATGCAACATAATAGACAATGTATGCATGGCACTACCTAATGCACATACATAAAACATAACATCAAGCATCATCATTCTTGGTGGCATAAAGTGGCAATAGTAACATTCATATGGGACAAAACTTAGTGACATAATCATAATCATGAAACTTCTCTTCCTCGTGGGCCACCCTAAAAGACAATCGAACTGGGGGTGCTCGGCCGAACCGGTGTCACCCAGAACGTGTCATACATCTAGGTTATGAGCTCATACCTTAACTAGTCGTCACTAGTTCTTACTTACCACTTAACGATAAGCGTATCACAAATCATAAATCCCGACTATCTGAGTACGGGTTAGGGGGCAATTCTCTTAGGGGTGCTCGGCCGAACCGGTGTCACCTAAGAGTGTAAAATGGTACCGATGTCACATGAGTTCTATGGAGGTGCTCGGCCGAACCGGTGTCATCCTAGAACCCATCTTAGTACCTTAATTTTCAAAATCTCTTTAAGTCCCCAAATTTGTCGGAAATTCAGCGGCACAATGGTCATTACACCGAATTTCCTTCCAAATTTGCTTTATGCCACATAAACATATAACCTCATAAATTCCTCATATGAATAACATCATCATCATTAGCATACTTCATGCATCATCATAAAACATCCAAACGCTTACCCTTACGGTAGCTTATGCTTTGACCCTTACGGGTCTTAATCTTGAGATATAGTTCTCTACATCCGTCGTTCATATTTTAAGCACCTAAGGCTCATAATTAAACATCATTCATAATCCTCTCATTTTACTTTTAAATCTGAATGGCATAGGGTGGAAATCCTAACATGTGAATACGGGGTTCTAGAACTTACATTTTAGACCCTTTCTTGGTTCTGTTTTCGCCGAAGGCGCTATATATTAAATCTAAATCAATTATGAGACGTTTCTATGCTTAAGGACTAATTATTAATCATGTTTATCATGTTGTGAGGGTGCTGGACAGAATCCAGAAAATTAAATGTTCTAAGAGTTCTACATTTGCATTTTTACGGTTTTCTAGTTACTAGTTTCCCCGTAGGTGCTAGAATTCAATTCTAACTCAAATGATACCAAGTTTTTCATGTCTAAACAATCTAAATCTGATTATGTCCCCATTAAAACAGTTTGGAAAAGTTCCATAAACAAATGGGTCAAAACTATGTTAAATTATAGCTTTACGGTATTTCTAGTTAGCTAGTTTCTTACCTATCATGCATAGGATCGCTTCTACATCATCATATGATATTTTCACACATTTCAACACATCAAAACATCATCATACAGCATCACACTCATCACATCAGAACCGAAAACATTTAACTTAAATGAGAGAGTTAAATTGACGTTTCTAGGTTCATAAGTTAACTAGTTTCTCTCGGAATCGATCTAGAACTTCTAAAACTCTTTGCAAAACACTTTAATTCATCAAAAGGCTAAGAGAAGCCTTAGGTCACTGACCAAAACATATTCCATCCCCTAAAGATAATAAAATCACGTCTTGTGATGACATAACCTTATAAAGATTGTAAAGCTTTAGGGAAAACTTAAAACATAGACTATTGGTCCTAGTAGCTAGATGAAAACTCATTGCAAGTCCATCATCACTACTTGGCCGAAATTATGCATTCAAGGAATACATTCACATATAACTTTAACTTGGAATGAAATGGGCAAGTCTTTGAGCTCTAGGTTCTTAAGTTATGACATAAACTAAACGTGCTCATGCTTTTCGTTTTTAATCTTGCTTACGAAGTAAAGTGATGACTTAAAATTAAATATGCAAGGCATAACTTAAACGTGCAAGCTTGAAAGTAAATATGCGAGGCATAAACTTAAACGTGCAAGCTTGAAGGTAAATATGCATGGTTCAATTCTTCATTTTAGTGCTCTTGGCCCAACAACAATCGACTTTAAGGCCGAAATAGATAGGCATTCGAGAAATTAATTAGGTGATAATGCAAATTCAATTCTTTATTTTAGTGCTCTAGGCCCAACAACAATTGACTTTAAGGCCGAAATAGAAAGGCTTCGAGAATTAAGTTAAGTGATGATACAAGTTTCATTTTAATCTTTATGTTCTTAGGTGATAGCTAGAAAGCAAAGATGCATAGCAAGAATGTAAATATGGATGTAAGCATAAAATAAATTATGCAAGTTCATTTTATCTTTCTAGAGCTCTTAACAAGACTTTAAAGGAATTTAAACCATAACCCAAACTCATCCAAACAAGGTAAAGTCAAGCTTAGAGTTCTTTAAAACTCAACATAATATTTTTAGGAAATCAAACTATGAAGCTTAGAAAAAATCAAGGAAATGGCCGAAATCATCAAGAAGAAAAAGGAACATTTTAAAACTCTAGAGTTCATGATCTTGGTGATATATTAACACCAACATCATGAGTCCTCATCATTGAGTTCATAGGGCCATTTTAAAAACATCATCAAAGCTAAAGTTCTTAAGAGTTCAAGAAAAGAAAAACTAAAAACATTTTTGCTCAAGAACAAAGATCAAGCTCTAGAGTTTGTTTCAAGTGATGAACATCATCATGAAACTCTCATCATCAAGCTCTCATTCCTTTGTTCTCCAAGGCCTATGGCCGAAAATGAAAAGGAAAAAGGAGTGGAAATGAAGTTCTAAAGAGAAACTATGAACATCAAGCTTGAAACAAGAACTTTAAAGAAAAGAATACATGAAAGAAAATCCCTACTTGGTGTGATGAACTTGAAGATGGAAGAAGAAGATGAAGATGATGAAGAACTTTGAAAAGCTTGAAGAACTTGAAGAACACTAGAACTTTGAGAGAAAAAAAAAGCTTTGAGTGTTTCCTAAACTTAGCAAATGATCTAAAAGTGGTGCAAGCTCCTCAAGGCATTCTATTTATAGAGAAATGAAACAAATGGAGGGAGCTCATGGGTGAAGAGGTTTCGGCCATGAGGGTGCAGATTGGAGGCTTTCCATGAGTTCCATGAGGTGAGATAATGTGTTCTTGAGGTATGGTGAGGTATGGTTCAAAGCATGGTGAGGTATGGCTCAAGGTATGGCTCAAGCATGGTTCTTTGAGTGAGAAAACAATTTAATATGTGTGCTAATTGGAGAGAGATGGCCGAATATGCATCAGCCCATGGGGGAGGTTTCTTTGCATTTTAATTGTGGTTTAGAGTTGTGTTTAGGTGTATCTTTGATTATGCTTAAGATTAGGAATTTGTAAGAAAGTGTTTAGGTAAGATAAATGGGTAATTAAGGTGGTCTAGACATAATTAAGGAGGGGTCTTGCACCATTAGTGAGTTAAATCCTCAATTTAGAGTCTAAACAACTCTAGACACATTTCCTTGATTTAAGGAATTGGAGAGAGAAAACACTATTCAAGATTCCAAGACTAGGAATCTTGAGTTCTAAAAAGGGATTTAAGTTTAATCTAAGCAATTTTAGGTTCTAATTAACTTCAATAAATTATTTTGGCTCTAGATTAATTAGAGAAATAAATTAATCTTCGTTTAGAGCCTAATATTGCTTAGGTTTGCTTAATTACGTCATTAAGCTCAAAAACACTATTCTAGGGGCAAAATCGTAATTTTGCACTAAAACTGCCCGGGACCACCGGGACTTGAACAGAGACCTCTAGGCACATGAAAACATGTTTTTAAACCTCTGGGGAAAGTTCTGGGCTCAAACGGCACCTGTACCCGCATAAAAACGCTATAGGGGTATTTTGGTCATTTTGACCCGAAACTGCGGAAAATGAGATTTTCGCTTCCGGGAGCATTCAAAGGCCATTCAATCCCCTTCAAACATTGAGTTGACCCTTCGAGGACGACCGAGTTGGTTACCCTCGAGTTCGGGTCAGGAAATGACCTCAGGGGCATTTTGGTCATTTCCCTCGGACAGAGAAATCAGGGTGTTACACCTATAGGTTCACGACTAATAATTCTCACTTGTTTTTATGATCCTAACAATTCTGGACAGCATCATAAAATGTGGGCAGAATTTTATTTCATTTTATTACGGGGTTCTAGAAACTACGTCTTAGACCCTTTTTAAGTTCCGTCTTTGCCTAAGGCGCTCTAATTAATTTCTAAACCAATTATGAATATATCCCACACATTCTACCAAGTGTTTAGCCATTTATCACCGAATTATCATGTTCCTAAAACAGAATTTATAATCTTCATCCTTAAGGTTCTAGAATTCATGTTTCTTTACGATTTTCTAGTTACTAGTCTCTCTAAGTTCTAAAAATCATTCTTACACCAAAAGTTACCCAGTTTATCATAGTTATACTATCCCAAACAGAATTTTATCATACTAAAACAGTTTTGATAGTGGCAAGGTTAGTTAGACCAAAGAACTCTAAAATCAGAACTTTATGGTTTCCTAGTAAACTAGCTTCTTATCTAACATGCATAGAATAGTCTCTACTCCAATTCTTATCAATTCATACACATTTTAACATATTAATAATCACCAAACAGTAGCAAACATGCCAAAGCAGAACTGAAAACATACAACATATCAAGCATAGAATTTCATTTTCAATACACATAAGTCACTAGTTTCTCATGGAATCATTTTAGGACTTCTAAAACCCTTTGGAAGACAACTTATTTCATTAAAATCACCATAGAATAAATGAGGGCAGCAACTATTTTAAATGGTTCGTGGTTGGAATTTAAAACGTCAAATCATGCTTGAAATATTCTTTGAGTTCACCTATGCTTACGAAAATCCTAAGACATAGATTGTTGGCACTTATGATTAGATGAAACTCACACCAAGTCCACCACCATCACATGGCCGAATTATGCATTCGATGGAATGCTTCCATATCCAACTTTTCTTGAGACAGGTGGACAAGTCTTTGAGCTCCAGAACCTTTAAGCGATAACAAGAATATAAACATGATATGCACTTCATTTTATTCTTTATTAGAAAAGTAAAGTGAGGGCTCAAAATAAATATGAGATGCAACTTTATTTTTATCTTTAAAGTTTAAGTGATGACTTGAAAATAAATATGATATGCACTCTAAATCAACAATTTACTTTAAGGTTGAAATAGGTAGGCTTTGAGTTAATTATTTAGGTGATATGATAATGCAAGCTCTTGTTTTAATCTTTAAGTTTTAGGTGTTGGTGTAGCATCCTCCCAAGTACAACGTCATCCTTAAGTCATGACATCAAACTTGAGAGTTATTACTTATAAATTATCGGACCTTTCTTAAATAACTATAGCAAATGCGATAAGATCGTGTAATAACTAGTGTAATTTGGTTAAAATATATAATAGAGAAACACAACATGTATTGAATACATAGCTATGTACAAAAGGAAGCTATTCTAAGAGCTTTAATACATGTACATTCTCTATTACATTTACATACATATAACTCCAACTAAGTATACTAAATTAAAAACATCAACTATATTAAACTACTATAATCCTGAGTTCTTTCACGTGGTAGCCGCATCATTTTCGGGATTAAACCGCAGATGACACGGGAACACAAAACACATAGAGGTGAGAATTATACAATTCTCAGTAGAGTAACTCCCCAAAACTCAACCATAATGTCATTGTCATCACCCCAGCCACTTTGGTTTATTAATAAAAGATGATCAAGCATTACATAATAATGATTCATTTTTAAAGTTCCAAATCATATTTCCAAAGTGGGTTATTTTTAAATGATCAATCACTTAATATACATATATCATAAAGCTCAAATATATAGTTAATAATCCTAATCAAGCAATTAAATATGATGTGAGTATGCATATGCTAAATGTATTGAACTTATCTCAAAATGACCTGGTTTCACTTGTGGCCATAAAACTCAACTCGGTGCATTTTTCTCTTTTCATCAACATAGGAGAGACTTAGGATATGTTTGCGAGTTTGGATTTTGGAGGGAAAAGAAGGGGAGAGGAGGATTTGTAATATAATTTTATGCTACAAATCTTTCCTTCCCCTCCCTTTCCCTCCAAAACCCAAACTCACAAACATACCCTTAGTGTATACCCAACGGGTATTTACTATGGATAACTCCACAATAAACAGTTTATACCACATGGTATTTATAGTGGTTCACACCACACAAGGGGAAATAGACTGCTTATTAGGACTGAACTCATTCTTATACATGATCATTGGATTTACTTTCTCTAATTCTCATGCAGATCTATTCCTAGCCAATACATCTACCGACTTGGATTATCTCTAGGGAAGTTCATCTTTTTGCCTTCCCCTTTATCTCTAGAGAAGTTCCTCTTTTTGCCCCCCCTTTATATCTGGGGAAGTTCCTCTTTTTGTCGTCCCCTCATTCCACATAAGTCTTGTTTTTGTTTTCTCCATATGTCAGAACATGCACGAGTGAAATTTATACATTCTCTTTTCTCATATAACTGCATCATGTACTTTCTTTTCTCAAATGCATGCATAAGCCACATGTAGCCTTTCAATCACAAGTAATTCTTATTTTTGCCTCATAAATCAATCTTTAAATTGTCTAGCATGCATTCATACTCATGATACTTAAATCAAGAGTCATTATATCATTAACTCAATACTTAAGTTCATTTCAGCACAAATATAGCAGGTTGGCAGAATTCATGCCTAAGGAGTACAATTTATTCTATCCATCAAACATCCATTGAAAGGGCTATAAAAATTCTCCAAGACACCTCAATGCGGCCACAAGGCCCGATAAAAATTTCAAAAGGAAAATCCTTCTCTAACTTATTTAACAAAATTAGACATACTTGGTGGTCGGAAACCACTCAGGCTCAGCTCAGAACCAAAATCTTATAATTTTTAACAAAAGCAAATGATTGAATCAATTCAAAATAAAAATCATGGTTACACTTCAATATGTTATCAACTCCCTGTAAAAATTTCAAGGAAGAATCAATCATTTGCTATGGTAACAAAATTAGTAAAATTCATAGCTTCAGAGTCAACATCTCAGGTAGCACAGTTACAACTTCGGTTCATGACTTTTTAAACATAGAAAAAGTGACCAGAATACCTCAAAATTCTTACTGAAGATGCCTTAACACATTAACTACATCATATAAAATTTTTAGCTCAATCTAAAGCTTCTAACTAGATCAGAAAATTCGTGAACAAATGCTGCCTGTTGAAATCCGAAAATCCAGTAGCATGTGTCAAATTCTCTTTTGACAAAAATGATTTTTCACAACATCAAACTACTCCACCAAAATTAATAAATCAACGCCCATATATCATCAACCAATAAAACCAGAAATATCAATTTAAATTAGTGATTAAAATATAAAAATAGATTTGAAGAAAAAAAGATTTAAAAACCCTACTTTGATGGTTTTAGGGATCTTGACTCCAAAGGATACTCCAAGGATGATTCCCTTCACTTCAAAGCCTTCAAACCAGAAACAAACCCTCCATTAGGTAGTAGTATATGAGGTATCAAGGTGAGAAATGGTGAGGAAATGGAATTCCAATCGGTTAGTTTGATAGATTATGAGGAGTAGAACAAGTTTTGTGAAAGGATCTTGGTGTTTTAGTGACTTTAAGCTAGGATTTTGCAAGCTTTGAAGCTTGTTAATGGTGGCTTGAAAGGAAGAAGATGAAGGCTATAACTTAGGGTGGTTTGGCCGAAATTTATGAGGTGGTGTGATAAGGTTTGGTGATTTATCATTATCTAGGTGTAAAAGTAGTCAAAATGGGTATTTATTCCTTTTTCAAAATAAAATAATGAAATGGATGACTAAGACTTTGTTTCTTGGTCAAAGAATGAAGCTTGGCCACCCACTTGGCTCAAGATAAGTGGCTTACATTAATTTGGTGAGCAAGTAGCTTTTTCAGTGTTAAAATCTCACATCGAAATTCTACCAAACAGATGAGTTATTGGCTCCCGAGTAAAATATAATAAATGAAAGGTCAAGATTAAAACTTGCTTTTCAAGTTTTAATCTTTGCCATCCACTTGGCACAAAGTGGTTGGTAAAGGTTACTTGGCCACCAAGTAACTTGTACGATGTTAAAAACTACACATCGAAACTCCACCGAATGGCCGAAACATTGTACCCAGGTAATAAGATATTACCTGAAAATTAATTCTAGGTATAAAATCTCTATTTCTAACTATTTCTAATCTCAATCCTATAATTTCTCAGTTTTGGGCACCTTCGGGTCCCAATTTTAGGGTTTCGGCTGTCCCGACAGGCCTGTAGGGCCTACAAGGTTACTATTCTCATTTTTTTTTCATATCCGTTGGACCGTTCTCATCATTACTAAAACTGTCAGATTTTTGAAATTACGACTAGTAAAGCCCAAATTAATTTTTAAATAATTTTTAGAGTGTTACATTACCACCCACCTTAAAAAGAATTTTGCCCTCAAAATTCATTTAAAAACAATTTCAAAAGACAAATACCATAAATCAAACAAGGAATTCACACATAATCAATCAAAAGCAATAATCGAATCCTAAAACGTCCCTACCTTAGGTCGAATTCTAGGGTGGTGACATTCTTTCAGCACTTATGGTAAAGACCCTACTCTAGTGTTGTGGCTTTGTAGTTGGTTTTGAATGCCTATCCAGGCACTCCCAAATCTTGTGTCCTGGTTTTTCGCAACGGTAGTACACATTTTGTCCAGGTAAGCAAGGTCTACTCTTATGATCTCTTCCACATTTTGGACAATCATGGCTCATGGCTGATCGTTGTTGTGGTTTATCCTTAGATAGATCAAGTTGAAACTGCTTCTTCTGGAGTTGAGCATCCTCATAATCTTGGTCTTCAGGTGCTCGCCTTTTCTTAGAATCGTCCCTAGTAGATTTGGCAATTGCTAGCTTCCTATTGGATTCCCTTGCAAATTGACACTCGTTCACTAGCGTAGCAAAATCTTTGATTTCTAGGAGACTCACGACTTCTTTTGTAACGCCCCATTTTTCTCTAAACTTTTAAATGACCAAAATGCCCCTGAGGTCATTTTTACCTGAAACATGAGGACGACTGGCCTCGGCCATCCTCACAAGGATTTTATGATATATGAAGGGGATTATATGTTTATGAATGTTAACAAGCCAAAAAAATCTCATTTCTGAGGTTTCTGTGCACAAACGACCAAAATACCCCTAACTTGATTTAAGGCAGTTTTAAGTTTTGACTCCGACCCGGACTCGTCCCGGAGATCAAAAATGATGTTTTAAGGCATGAACTATGTTGGTTTAAGTCCCGGAGATCCCGGGCAACTTTTGGTAAAAATTATGATTTTACCCCCGCTTAGTGCATTTTACGTCTAACGAGTTACTTAACTTAAACCCAAACAATATTAGGCTCTAATGAAAGGTTAATTAATTTCCTTAATTAATCTAGAGCTAAAATAATTATTTGAGATTGATTAGAACCTAAAATTGCTTAAGGAAATTTAAAACTCATTTCTAATTCTTTTCTTTCTTTAAAGAAAAAGCAACTATGAATAGTATTTTCACTATTCACGCTCACATTCCCAAGAACACTTTCATTCCAAAGAAAAGTTGTCATACTTCAATCAATGGTCATAGGAGTTTGACTCCATCAATCCTACAATAGTACTCTTAGTCCAAGGTATTAGGGTCCTAATTACCTAATTAGTTCACCTAAACATTTGGTTACACAACCTTAATTAGTGACCTAACCTTATTTACTCCTAAACACTTCATTAGTACATGATTAAATTGGATGAAATCTTCCCTCCCTTGGCCTTATAATAATCAGCCACTTTTCCCCCTAAAAATTCAAAAGAATGATATTTTATGTAGTCAATCACATTGTCCATCAAAGCCACCCTAAGACCTATGACCTATGACACCATGAATGACAACACAAAAGATATTTTTCCTCATTCTTCCTCAAGAAGTTTCGGCCAACTTCTTTCCCTCCACTCCTTCATGATTCATTTTCCTATAAATACACAACACCACACAACTTCACTCCTTTGCTCACTTCTTGCAAAATCTCTAAAAGTCTCAAGCTTTCTTACTTCTTTTCTCTCAAGCTTCCAAGAGTTCTTCAAGCTCAAGTTCTTCCTCTCCTTTTTCGAAAACCACAAAGTAGGGAACCTTTCTAAATATGTCTTTGATTTCTATGTTAAATCTTGTTGGGAAATGATGAAAGGTGGAACCTCTATGTTGCTTTTTATTTTCGATTTCTTCCTTTTCTTTTCCTTTCATTTTCAGCCTAAAGGCCTTGAACATGATGGCTTGATGATGAGTGCTCTCTAGAGGTGACCATGAGTTCATCTCACATGAGACCTCTAAAGCTTGAGTTTTTCTCAAAGAAAAGTTTCATCTTTTACAAGTTTAGTCAAGAATGAGGTTATGTTTCTCTTGAATGTTTGAACTTCTCTTTTCTCCTTTATGATTCAGCCATGAAGGCCTTTGGTCCTTGGAAAAATGAAAGCTTGATGATGAGGGTGTTATTATGGTGTTTATCACTCAACAACCCCTAAAGCTTGAATTTTTCACAAGGAAAGTTTCATCCTTTTTCAAGGATAAGTAAAGGAGGAGTTTATGTTTCTCTTGAACACTTCTTGGACTTCCCTTTTTCCTTTCATATTTTCGGCCATGAAGGTTTCTAAAGTTTGGAAAAATCAAAGCTTGATGATGAGGGTTTCATGTTGATGCTTGTCACATGAACAAACTCTAGAGGTTGAAACTTTGATCTTAAACCAAGCATGGTTTCGGTTTTGCT
The DNA here is from genome assembly GCA_031216125.1 of Dalbergia cochinchinensis. Taxonomy (NCBI): domain Eukaryota; kingdom Viridiplantae; phylum Streptophyta; class Magnoliopsida; order Fabales; family Fabaceae; genus Dalbergia; species Dalbergia cochinchinensis. Next base: position 33,565,366 of record CM062371.1, read on the forward strand.
TTCTTCTCTAGCATAAACTTTGTTTTAAATGTTGGTTTTTAGGGAGCTATGTACTCAATGATGAGGATTTAGGAAAATGATGCCATAGATCATCAAGACCTTGGTCCCTAGAGGTTAAAAATGGTTCATTTTTCATGATGAAGATTCGACCATCTTCAAGTTTTTAAGGTTATGATTTATTTTGAGTGTTCTAGCACTAGTAGTTCTTTTTTCTTGTGAGGATGAGGTTTGGGTTGGAACTATGTTCTTTTTAAAGTCTTGCAAGAGCTCTAGACAAGATATAAAAGTAACTTGCATCCACGTTTACTTTATGCTTTGCACTGCACGTTTACTTTCTATACTATCACTAAACTCCAAGATAAGGAATGAACTTGCATAATGTGTAACAACCTAATTTTTAACCCAATACTCTAGAACATATTTAGGTTAATCATTAGTCTGTTACTTCATAGTTCTCATTTAACTTTGAATTACTTAGCAGAAAATACGGGTAAATTTTTTTGAAATAAAAGTGAGAGCCGCGTGATGCGATAAGCGGTAAACCATGTATGGTAAGACAATTATCTCACAACATCATAACATGAGGCACAACATGAACATCACTGAATATCATTTCATATATATATAATTTGCCCACTTATAAATGTGGGACTTAGTTTAGTACAGGGGAAATGCATAAAAGAAAATACAACATAAAACATGAACATAATCTACTCCCCTACCCGAGTGCACCTAATAGGATAACCTCTAAACAAAAGAAGGTTTATCCCCATCTAAGTGGTGTGTGCTCTATCTCGGGCATCTACAGCCTCCTACTGGCGACTATCCCTCGAGCGTGGCAAGTAACCAGGAAACTGAGCAAGCTCCTCCGGCGTGAATAGACGGGACGGGGCTCGGAAGTGACCTCCACGGCGTGGCCTCATCTCCGGTCGTCGTGCAAGCCTCGGCTGAGTCACGGAAGGCTCACTACCTTCCCCAAGGTCCATGGGTATAGAGGGGGAAGATCCCTTGGAGGGTGCCTGGGTTGCCGAATCCTCGGAAGGATCCGTCTCCGAAGAAGACGACGGGCAACGGGGCACATACTGGGGGTAGTCTCGAGCGGCGGACGTGGATGATGGGGTACGGCGAAGCCTCTCCCCTAGGGGACGTGCGCGCTCGAACACCAGGTCATCGCCAAAAGGTGAGACAGGGGAGAAACGATGGGAATGTACAGGGGGAGTGAAGGGTCGACCCATAAACATGAATACTCTAACCGTGCATCGACCCACAAAATGGAATGACCTGTGGACCGGGTCATGGTGCACTTCCCATGTCGACTTGTCCACGAACACCACGAATGTCGCCATCTGAAGACGTGACGGAAAGAAAGAGGTAGAGGGAGTGAGAATCTTGCTAAAGAATCTCAGTAGGGCCTCCTACTACCTAGGTGTCATCATCTACATCCTCAGGAACCTTGGGTTTACTTATACAAAATGACTGAGCATGTAATAGGTTCATTTTAAACTTTAAAATATATTTTAGCCAAGGTCCATTTATTTTAGGATAATCTTAATGTCATGGATGCAACATGATAGAAAATGTATGCATGGCACTATCTAATGCACATACATAAAACATAACATCAAGCATCATCATTCTTGGTGGCATAAAGTGGCAATAGTAACATTCATATGGGACAAAACTTAGTGACATAATCATAATCATGAAACTTCTCTTCCTCATGGGCCACCCTAAAAGACAATCGAACTGGGGGTGCTCGGCCGAACCGGTGTCACCCAGAACGTGTCACATATCTAGGTTATGAGCTCATACCTTAACTAGTCGTCACTAGTTCTTACTTACCACTTAACGATAAGCGTATCATAAATCATAAATCCCGACTATCTGAGTACGGGTTAGGGGGCAAAACTCTTAGGGGTGCTCGGCCGAACCGGTGTCACCTAAGAGTGTAAAATGGTACCGATGTCACATGAGTTCTATGGAGGTGCTCGGCCGAACCGGTGTCATCCTAGAACCCATCTTAGTACCTTAATTTTCAAAATCTCTTTAAGTCCCCAAATTTGTCGGAAATTCGGCGGCACAATGGTCATTACACCGAATTTCCTTCCAAATTTGCTTTATGCCACATAACATATAACCTCATAAATTCCTCCTATGAATAACATCATCATCATTAGCATACTTCATGCATCATCATAAAACATCCAAACGTTTACCCTTACGGGTCTTATTCTTGAGATATAGTTCTCTAACATCCGTCGTTCATATTTTAAGCACCTAAGGCTCATAATTAAACATCATTCATAACCCTCCCATTTTACTTTTAAATCTGAATAGCATAGGGTGGAAATCCTAACATGTGAATACGGGGTTCTAGAACTTACGTTTTAGACCCTTTCTTGGTTCCGTTTTCGCCGAAGGCGCTATGGATTAAATCTAAATCAATTATGAGGCATTCCTATGCTTAAGGACTAATTATTAATCATGTTTATCATGTTGTAAGGGTGCTGGACAGAATCCAGAAAATTAAATGTTTTAAGAGTTCTACATTTGCATTTTTACGGTTTTCTAGTTACTAGTTTCCCCGTAGGTGCTAGAATTCAATTCTAATCCAAATGTTACCAAGTTTTTCATGTCTAAACAATCTAAATCTGATTATGTTCCCATTAAAACAGTTTGGATTAGTTCCATAAACAAATGGGTCAAAACTATGTTAAATTCTAGTTTTACGGTATTTCTAGTTAACTAGTTTCTTACCTATCATGCATAGGATCGCTTCTACATCATCATATGATATTTTCACACATTCCAACACATCAAAACATCATCATACAGCATCACACTCATCACATCAGAACCGAAAACATTTAATTTAAATGAGAGAGTTAAATTGACATTTCTAAGTACGTAAGTTAACTAGTTTCTCTTGGAATCATTCTAGAACTTCTAAAACTCTTTGCAAAACATTTTAATTCATCAAGAGGCTAAGTGAAGCCTTAGGTCAATGACCACAATATATTTCATCTCCTAAAAGGGAGTAAAGTCATATCTCAGGACAATATAACCTTGAAACGGTTCGTAAAGCTTTAAGGAAAACTTAAAACATAGACTATTGGTCCTAGTAGCTAGATGAAAACTCATTGCAAGTCCATCATCACTACTTGGTCGAAATTATGCATTCAAGGAATACATTCACATCTAACTTTAACTTGGAATGAAATGGGCAAGTCTTTGAGCTCTAGGTTCTTAAGTTTCGACATAAACTAAACGTGTTCATGCTTCTCATTTTTAATCTTGCTTACAAAGTAATGTGATGACTTAAATTTAAATATGCAAGGCATAAACTTAAACGTGCAAGCTTGAAAGTAATATGCATGGTTCAATTCTTTGTTTTAGTGCTCTTGGCCCAACAACAATCGACTTTAAGGCCGAAATAGAAAGGCATTCGAGAAATTAATTAGGTGATAATGCAAATTCAATTCTTTATTTTAGTGCTCTAGGCCCAACAACAATCGACTTTAAGGCCGAAATAGATAGGCATTCGAGAAATTAATTAGGTGATAATGCAAGTTCAATTCTTTATTTTAGTGCTCTAGGCCCAACAACAATCGACTTTAAGGCCGAAATAGAAAGGCTTCGAGAATTAAATTAAGTGATGATACAAGTTCCATTTTAATCTTTATGTTCTTAGGTGATAGCTAGAAAGCAAAGATGCATAGCAAGAATGTAAATATGGATGTAAGCATAAAATAAATTATGCAAGTTCATTTTATCTTTCTAGAGCTCTTAACAAGACTTTAAAGGAATTTAAACTATAACCCAAACTCATCCAACAAGGTAAAGTCAAGCTTAGAGTTCTTTAAAACTCAACATAATATTTTTAGGAAATCAAACCATGAAGCTTAGAAAAAATCAAGGAAATGGCCGAAATCATCAAGAAGAAAAAGGAACATTTTAAAACTCTAGAGTTCATGATCTTGATGATATATTAACACCAACATCATGAGTCCTCATCATTGAGTTCATAGAGCCATTTTAAAATATCTTCAAAGCTAAAGTTCTTAAGAGTTCAAGAAAAGAACAACTAAAAACATTTTTGCTCAAGAACAAAGATCAAGCTCTAGAGTTTGTTTCAAGTGATGAACATCATCATCAAGCTCTCATTCCTTTGTTCTCCAAGGCCTATGGCCGAAAATGAAAAGGAAAAAGGAGTGGAAATGAAGTTCTAAAGAGAAGCAAGAGAAACTATGAACTTCAAGCTTGAAACAAGAACTTTAAAGAAAAGAATACATGAAAGAAAATCCCTACTTGGTGTGATGAACTTGAAGATGGAAGAAGAAGATGAAGAACTTTGAAGAGCTTGAAGAACTTGAAGAACACTAGAACTTTGAGAGAAAAGAAAAGCTTTGAGTGTTTCCTAAACTTAGCAAATGATCTAAAAGTGGTGCAAGCTCCTCAAGGCATTCTATTTATAGAGAAATGAAACGAATGGAGGGAGCTCATGGGTGAAGAGGTTTCGGCCATGAGGGTGCAGATTGGAGGCTTTCCATGAGTTCCATGAGGTGAGATAATGTGTTCTTGAGGTATGGTGAGGTATGGTTCAAAGCATGGTGAGGTATGGCTCAAGGTATGGCTCAAGCATGGTTCTTTGAGTGAGAAAACAATTTAATATGTGTGCTAATTGGAGAGAGATGGCCGAATATGCATCAGCCCATGGGGGAGGTTTCTTTGCATTTTAATTGTGGTTTAGAGTTGTGTTTAGGTGTATCTTTGATTATGCTTAAGATTAGGAATTTGTAAGAAAGTGTTTAGGTAAGGTAAATGGGTAATTAAGGTGGTCTAGACATAATTAAGGAGTGGTCTTGCACCATTAGTGAGTTAAATCCTCAATTTAGAGTCTAAACAACTCTAGACACATTTCCTTGATTTAAGGAATTGGAGAGAGAAAACACTATTCAAGATTCCAAGACTAGGAGTCTTGAGTTCTAAAAAGGGATTTAAGTTTAATCTAAGCAATTTTAAGTTCTAATTAACTTCAATAAATTATTTTGGCTCTAGATTAATTAGGGAAATAAATTAATCTTCGTTTAGAGCCTAATATTGCTTAGGTTTGCTTAATTACGTCGTTAAGCTCAAAAGCACTATTCAAGGGGCAAAATCGTAATTTTACACTAAAACTGCCCGGGACCACCGGGACTTGAACAGAGACCTCTAGACACATGAAAACATGTTTTTAAACCTCTGGGGAAAGTTCCGGGCTCAAACGGCACCATTACCCGCGTAAAAACGCTATAGGGGTATTTTGGTCATTTTGACTAAACTCATGAAACGAAATTTTCGCTTCCGAAAGCATTCAAAGGCCATTCAATCCCCTTCAAACATTGAGTTGACCCTTCGAGGATGACCGAGTTGGTTACCCTCGAGTTCGGGTCAGGAAATGACCTTAGGGGCATTTTGGTCATTTCCCTCGGACAGAAAAATCGGGGTGTTACATAATGCACGTTTAAATTCCAAGCTTTGCATTTCATGTTATGTTTCAAGTCATCACTAAACTCAAAGACTAATAATGAAGGTGCATCTCACATTTATTTTGAGCTATCACTTTACTTTCTAATGGACTATAAAAATGGAATGCATAGCACGTTTACTTTTATGCTCTCACCTAAAATTACTAGAGCTCAAAGACTTGCCCATTTCATCTTGAGAGAAGTTAAATCAAGAAGGTATCTTCTTGAAATGCATTCGGCCATGTGATGATGAAAGCTCTAGGATGAGTTTTTCATTAGTTACAAGGGCCTATAGTTTATGTTTTAAGTTTTTCCTAAAATAAGTGGCATTTAAAAGTATTTTTGAGTATGTTCTTATATTTAGGATTTCAACCATGAGTAAAACTAAAGAGTTGCTACCCCATGTATTTATGAAAGTTCATGACAAGTTAAATTGATTTCCAAGATATTTTTGAAGTCCTAAAATTGTTCCAAGAGAAACTAGCTACCTATGTACATTGAAAAAGAAGTTTATACATGATTTAATGACTCACCATTTTCGGTTCTGCCATGTTCATTTCCAGCACCTTAAATCATGTTTTGGGTGGTCTAAATATGTTTAAATACCTTGCCAAGTATATGATAATTGTTCTAGACATTTTGGAGCATGCTTAGTTACTTTAATTGCTTGAAATGTGAATTCTAGAACCCCATAGGTACAGAAAATATGAATTCTGTCCAGATTGATTAACATCCATAGAATCACATTATATGATGTCTAGATCAGTGAGAGTGACTCATAATTGGCTTAGGTATTAATTGTTGCATCATAGAAAAAGTCGGACGTGAGAAAGGGTTTAAAATGCATCTTTTAGAACACCGTAATTCATCTAACTCAAGCTTACTGCCAATGCTGTCCAGCCATGATTAATTAGGTTTTAGGACTTAATAAATTGTGGTAATGAGGTTAATCAATCCCTTAGAGGTACACGGAAATAATTTAGAAGTTTGGGATTACCTGATTGAGGGTCTTCGCTCTTAAGGGAAAGGTTTAAGCATTACTCTATGAATGATGAATTGGTGTTTACCTCATGACTTATATAATGCTATGTGAGCTATTATTCCTAAATGATAGTTTTATTATTGCATGTGAATGTTCTTTGAGAACTTAGAGATGCCTATGCTGTGATGAAAGATATGTGACATGCATGAAACTATGTGGCATCTCAATAAAACATGCTAAGACTTAAGGTGACTTAAACTATGAGAAGATGATCCTTGAACCACCAAGTTAAGGGTGCGGATAAGGTGATTCTAACCCCCTAGACCCGTACTTTAAGTCGGGACCTTTAACTTATCAAAAGGGATAAGTCCATGTGCTAGTGATGACTAGCGTGGTATGAGCTCATAACCTAGAATTTTCTCTACAGGGAGATCAGTTAGGGTGGCCCCAGGAAAATAATGATGATATTTTAATGTCACCTCAAGTAACCAAGATATGTACCATGTACCATGTTCCATGAACTATAATTCTATGCCCCATGATATAAGAAACCATGAATTTATGAGTTTATGTGTTATGCCCCATGATATAAGAAACATGAATTTATGAGTTTATGTGCTATGACCCATGATATAGGAAACCATGATTTATGATTAATGTACCGTGACTTATGATCCATGTTTTATGACTTATAGACTATGTAACCAAGAGGTTTTCATAATTAAAAGGAACGGGCCTCGGAGGTTAATGTTTGCGAACTTCATAAATGAACTATTACATGCCCACGTTTTTACTAAGAAACTGAGGTCCCTGGAGACGTATATAATGACACTTAGATATGAGGAAAAACCCTACTGAGTTTCTTTAGTAAGAAATCTCACTCCCTCTATCTCTTTCTTTCCGTTACGTCTCTAGATTCGGATGGCGACGTTCGTACTCTACGTTGAGACACCCACATGGGAGTACCACTACGATTCGGAGCACAGATCGTACCATTTTGAAGGCTGCTGCACTGTTCGTGTCTTTATGTTTCCCGAACGGCCTTTCGCCCATCCTGTAGATAGCTACCTCTTATCCCCGATGCTGCCCTATGGAGATGACATGGTTTTTGAGCGTGCTCGCACACGCAATGAGAGGATCCTTCGGACTTACACCGTAGGCTCGGGCGCCATACCCGAGTACGTACCCCATTCGCAGCATTCGGAGGAGCCACCCGCCCCTATGTACAAGGAGGACTCTGCCCCCACTCCTCCACGCATGACAGCAGGCAGCGAGGAGACGGTTACCCAACCACGAAGGGCTCGGATGCCTGAGAGGCGACCCCAACACAGTGGGTGTGTCCGAGTACCCACTCCTGACGCGCTTCGCCCGTGGATTGGCTATGTCCCGCCTTACCCGTGACTGTAGCCGTATGGTTTAGAGGGTAGTCCTTAGTGCACACACGTCACGTAGATAGGATAAACCTTCTTTTGTGTTGAGGTTATCCATTTCAGATGCACTTGGGTATGGGTATTCTCTTGCATGTAGCATTTATGTTTCCATGTATTTCCTTCTTTTCAGTTGTATTGCACTTTATGTATCGAACAGTCCCGCCGCTATTGGTGGGCATCTTAAGTATTAATGCATGGGGTATTTCAGTATATGTATTCATGATGCTGTGGATGGAGCCTTTTATGTGTTTATATTTTCGCACTTTACGATATCGTTTGAATTACATTATACGCGGCTCATACTTTATCAAGGTTTTGTTACAAAAAAAAATGGCTCGTATTTTCAGTAAGTAATTTCAAAGGTAATAGAACTAAAGCAAGAAGTAATGACTAATATTTGGCCTCAGTACATATTAGTAGTATTGGGTTGAATATTAGGGTGTTACATCTGTAATGTCCTCCCATAGCCCTCCTTCATACTTTATGCACTTCCAAGCTTCATATGGATTATGCTGTTAAATAGTAGCAAACTGGCAGAGCCCCTCAAACTTGATTGTGTACTCTGATACACTCATAGATCCTTGCTTGAGTATTATGAACTCTAGCTCTGCTATATTCTGATTTAAGCTTTCCATTATCCATTTGGCCATTACGGCTTGTGCTTTCATATTTGCAGCCATCTCACGGAGAGTATCCATCATGTCATCCAGTTCAGTATTCCCGCTCTTAGTACGTCTACGGTTTACCATTAGTTCCTGAACACACTAAGTGGATTGTGAAGTCGGGGAGTAATCGTCGATGCAAGGAGGCACGGACAAGGAGCGGCTCCTGGCAGACTTCAAAAGCGGAGGGGTACATGAATGAACCGATTACACACCCGAATGAGAGGGATCCTAAGACTGTGTAGGTATGGGACTATATAGTTAAGGATGGCTTATATGAATTGATTTGTACTACCTATACGAACAAGATGCATCATCTTTTCGGTAGCCCACTACGAAAGAACTCCACAGTTAAATGTGCTTGACTTGGAGCAATTTTGAGATGGGTGACCTCTTGGGAAGTTTTCCTAAGAAGTGTATGAGTGAGGAAAAAGCATGCTGAAAAGTCCCATATTGGTTTGTGGGGACAGTCGTCAATCCATAAAATAGCAGGGGATATTACAAATGATATCAGAGCCTACAAGGAGGCACGGAGGCACGGACAAGGAACTGCTCCTAGCAGACTTTGCGAAGTCGGGGAGTGATCGTTGGTGCAAGGAGGCATAGACAAGGAGCTGCTCCTAGCAGACTTTGAAAGCGGAGGGGTACATGAACGAACCGATTACACACCCGAATGAGAGGGATCCTAAGACTGTTTGTGTATGAGACTATATAGTTAAGGATGACTTATATGAATTGATTTGTACTACCTATACCAACAAGATGCATTTTCTTTTCGGTAGCACGTCACGAAAGAACTCCACAGTTAAGCGTGCTTGACTTGGAGCAATTTTGGAATGGGTGACCTCCTGGGAAGTTTTCCTAAGAAGCATGTAAGTGTGGACAAAGCACGCTGAAACGACCCGTGTTGGTTTGTAGGGACAGTCGTCAATCCATAAAATAGCAGAGGATGTTATAGTTGGCATTGTAAAGTAAATATGATATGCAAGGCATAAATTTAAACATGGGTGCAAGTTCATTTTATTCTTTGCAAGGGCTCATACAAGACTTTTAAAGGAATATAAACCTCAATCCAATACATATCTTAACAAGACAAAGTGAGCTTTTGAGTTCTTTGTATCAAGGTTTTCAAAGCCTTATGGTTTGAATATCATCATCAAGCTCAAGGAAATGGACTTAAAGATGCCAAATCAACTAACAACTTTCTTTAAACAAAACCTTGAACATCAAAGAAAAGGAACTAAGGCCGTAGCCATGAGGGAAGAAAAGAACAAACTTTAAGACTCTAGAGGGCATGATCTTGATGACATATAAACACCAACTTCATATTCTCTCATCCTTGAGTCATTTTTACCCAAAAACAAACCCTTAAAACCGAAATCAAGGCAAGAAAAAGGGAAGGAAAAATCGAAACCAAAAACAAGAAAAGGAAGGAAAAAAAAAGAAAAACCGAAACCTTGACTGGTCCAAGGACTAAGTTCCAAGCTCTAGAGGTTACACAAGTGAAAGATCTCATGATCAACATCTTGAAACCCTCATCATCAAGCCAACATTTTCTTCTAAAAGAAAGGCTCCAAGGCCAAAAATCAAATAGAAGAAAAGAAGTTCTAAAAGCCAAGAAAAACTAACAAAAACTCAATTTTAACAAAGCTTTAAAAGACAAAACTTTAAGGAACAAAAATCCCTACCAAGTAGTGAAGAGGAAAGCTTGGTCTTTGAGGAGAAAAAGAGAAGGAAACTTGCTTCCAAGTGACCTTGAGGTTTCAGCCAAAGAGGAAGGAAAAAGGAAGGAAAGGTTTTTCTGTGAGCTTGATGTGTGAGGATGCAAGCTTATGTGCTTGAATGGTGATCTATGGTGGTTATGTAGTGGTTTGAGGTTGTAAGGGGTGGTTCTTTAGTGGAGATAAAGAAGATAAAGAAGATGAAGAAGAAGAGAACTCTTGAAGAAATGAGAGAACTTAAGATAACTCTTGAAAACTCAAAACTAGCAAATGGTCAAAAGGTTCTTACAAGCTCATTTGCATGTGTATTTATAGGGAAATGAAACAAATGGAGGGTGAATGTACTGCGGCCATGAGGGAGGAAAGGAAGGAAAATATCTTATTCAAGTGGTCATTTGAAGGCATGGTGGAGTATGGTTCAAAGTATGGTGAGATATGGCTCAAAGTATGGTCTCTTGAGTGTAAGAATTCAAACATGTGATGGACAATGGAGGGGGAGGTGGCACCGGTTTCATCATGCCAAGGGGGAGGAAAAATGTCTCATTGATTATGGTTTAGTGATGTGCTTAGGTGTGTCTTTGATTAGGCTTAAGATTAAGAGTTGCTAAGTAAGTGTTTAAGTGAGGTAATGGGCAATTAAGGATGTTAAGACATGATTAGGGAGTGTCCTTACTTCATTAGTGAGATTAAAACTCATTTTGAAGTGTAAACAATTGTAGACCCAATTCCTTGATTTAAGGAATTGGAAATAGAAAACACTATTCAAGATTCCATGACTTGGAATCTTGAGTTTTAAAAGGGGTTTAAGTCTAATCTAAGCAATTTTAGATTCTAATTAACTTTAATAAGTTATTTTGACTCTATATTAATTATAGAAATTAATTAATGTTTGATTAGAGCCTAACATTGCTTAGGTTTGCTTAATTACGTCATTAAGCTCAAAATCACTATTCCAGGGGTAAAATCATAATTTTGCACAAAACTGCCCGGGACCACCGAGACTTAAAGAGACTTGCCCAAACTCATAAAAACATCAATTTAAACCTTTTGGGAAAGTTCTGGGCTAAACGGCACATATTTCTGTGCAAAAACGTTATAGGGGTATTTCGGTCGTTTTGACCTGAAAACTCAAAAAAATAGATTTTTCTACTTTAATAATATTCATTCGCATATAATCCCCTTTGAACATTGAGTTGACCTTTAAAGGACTGTCGGGTCAGCTATCCTCGAATTCCGGGTGAAAAATGACCTTAGAGGTATTTTGATCATTTTCGCTCAGGCAGAAAAATTGGGGTGTTACAGCCCCTGGAAGTTTTACAAAAAAATTACTGTCTTGCCCCTGATTAAGCATTCAATGAGCTTAATCACGCAATTGACGAAACCTAAGCAATATTAGGCTCTAATTAAAGATTATCAAATTCTAATTACTAATCTAGAGTCAAAATAATTAATCGAGATTAATTAGAACCTAAGATTGCTTAGAGAAACTCAAAATCCCTTTCTCAAAATCAAGACATTATGTCATGAATCATTGAATAGTGTTCTTCCTATCAATTTCCTTAAATTAAGGAACCAATGGATGTGATTGGGAATCTTTATTTGAAGATGTTTGACCCTATTAAATGACCAAGACCATTCCTAAACCTTGTCTTGGAAAGCCTTAATCACCCTCTTTCTCACCCAAACACTTAATCACAACTCCTAATCAATTACCTAACCAAACCTATTCCCTAAACCATGTCATAACACAAAAGAAATGAAGTGATCCTCCTCCCCCATGGCCTTAAACCCTACGGCCTCCCTCTCCCCCATTTCATTACATGTTGATTTATTTTAATAACAATTTATACTAAAAGAACCACACCTCCAACCACACTTTCAACCATACCTAGCCATACCTTGAAATGACACACACAAGAGATATTTCTCCTCCTTTTCTCTCCATAATGGCCGGCCACCTCCACCCCCTCACTCTCCTCATGATGAAATTTTCTATAAATAGGAGAAGCTTCCCAGGAAATCCCTTTGCTCATCTCTCATACACCTCCAAAGTTTTCTTTCTCTCATCTCAAAGAGCTCTTCTTCTTCTTCTACTTCCTCTACTCTTTTCAAAGACCAAACTTTCTCTCAATCAAGAAGCACATCCAAGGTAGGGAGTTGTTTTAAAAATTGCTATTCTTTGCTTTTGTTTAAACTCTTGGTTTGAGATGGTATAATGTTGATTCTTCTTTCCTTCTCTACTTTCTTTTTGGTTCTTACTCTTCCTTTTCCCTTCTCTTTGCTTTCATCCAAATAGCCTACATTTGGAAGAAACCATAGCTTGATGACGAGTTTCTTGGGTGTTGGTTGTAAAACCATCATTTATTTGACTTCTAAAGCTTGAAGGTTTCACTTTTAAAAAGGTTTTTAGCAAATTAAGAAGCCATGTTATTGTGAAGAGTGATCTTGAGCCTAGGACTCAGAGATAAGAAATGGATTACATTCATATTTATTTTTCTTGCCATCACCTAAATAACTAATCTCAAAGCCTACCTATTTCAACCTTAAAGTTGATTGTTGATTTAGAGTGAATACTCTAAAGGGCCTAGAGCACTAAAATAAAGAACTAGACTTGCATATTATATTTATTTTCAAGTCATCATGTAAAGCTCAAAGATAAGAAATGAACTTGGATTTCATGTTTACATTTCTTGTCTTGCATGTTTATGTTTCAAGCCATCACCTAAACTTAAAGATTAAGAATGAACTTGCATTCTCATGTTTATTTCAAGCCTTGCACATTTACTTTTCCTTGCCATCACTTTATAATGATAAAGTTAAATTGAAACTTTCATTAGCATATTTATGTTTAGGTCATCACCTAAATATCTAAGGCTCAAGACTTAACTTTTTCAATTTATACAAGTAATCTTGAATCTATGGGCATTTACTTTTACAAAAGTGTTTTGATTTCAAAGTAAGTGTTGGAGCAAGGTTCAAAATGGTTTGAGAAGGAAGGAATAACTTAGAAGATGTTTTAAATTTAAATTTTCACATTTTGAAGGTATTGGTAATCGATTACAAGGCCCATGTAATCGATTACCAGAAAGCTTTGCCACACTCAGATATGAACTCTTGGCTTGAGTAATTGATTACCCGTTCTAAACTCTAAGTAATCAATTACCATTCCATATAATTGATTACTCAGATGTTCTTGGGGCCCAAGTCAAAAGTAATTGATTACAAGGCTCATGTAATCGTTTACCAGAGCCCCCAACTTTCCTGTTTTAAAACTCGAAGCTGTGGAATTGATTACAAGGCTCATGTAATCGATTACCAAAACCCAAAATGTGCAAATAAGCATTTTCTCTACTTGTATAACATGAATCTATGATCTCGTATTCCATGAATCTATGACCTTGTATAACATGAATTTATGATATTAAATGACTGTTCTTGAAACATGAGCATATTTCTTTGAAGGTTAGAAATTTATTTGAAGGCACTTGCAACAAATGTTGAACATGCTTATATAAATATTAAGATGCATGATTATGAGAATGCCATGATAAGAAACAAGTTATGAACTATTTTGCATCTTCATGTAACATGCTTAATTATTTTAAGGTGACCTAAGATACTTGGAAATGATCCTTTAGACTCATCAAATTAAAGGTTATGAAAGGTGATCCTAGTGCCTCCTACCCCTTACTTTAAGAGTCGGGGATTTAACTTTTCAAAAGGGATAAGATTTACGCTAGTAATGACTAGTGAGGTAGCCCCAATAAGTGAAAGAATAAGCTTAAGTCACCAAAGGAATAAGAATAAGAAATTCATGCTATATCCATTTTGTTCTATATGCTTTACTTATGTTTCTATGTTGCATAAATATGCATACCATAATAAGATATGTTACATTCATAATATCCGAGACGCATACTAAAATGAATGGGCCTCGGTGAATAATATTTTCAAAACTTAAAATTGAACCTTGTGCATGTTCACCCATTTTTATAAAGAAACCCAAGGTTCCTGGGGACATAGACGATGACACCAAGATAGAAGCATATCTTACTGAGATTCTTTAGAAAGTTTCTCACTCCCTCTATCTTTTTTTTCAGTCACGTCTTCAGAGGATGATGGCTGTAACATCCTAATTTCAACCCAATACTCCTAGAACATATCTAGGTTGATCATTAGTCTATTACTCTTTTAGTTTCATTCTTTATTTCTTTAAGATACTTAGCGAAAAGTATAGGTAAAATTTTTCTTTGAAAGGAAAGACAAAACATGAGCCATACGCGTGCGCTAAGTAAACTACATCATTGCCTTGCAAGAAAATCAAGAGAGAAGACACATCATCTCATAAGGAACATAATATCATAAAAGAAACTACATCATGACTGAGATACATAAATAGTCACACCATACACCAGAATAGTAGTAGTAAAGTTAATACAGTCATCCGCACATCATTAGGAAAATATAAAGAAAGTACATCTAGAACTCCCATCTATAACAGTGCATCTAAAAATGGATAACCTATAGAACAAAAGAAGGCTACCCTAGTCATGATGGTATATGTGCACTATAGTCAACTACCAGCTCCTACTCCTGTTCGTCGATGGGAGGTATGTATCCAACTCACTGGGCCAACTCAGCCGGGTGGCCAAACAGTAAGAGAGTCGGGTGTGTACTCCGCGGCGGGGTACCATCCTCACTCTACCTCCTCGGAGTGGCTGCATCATTATATCCTCACTACCCATCTCCATGGGTATGGTGGAAGAGGAACCCATGGAGGGGATGTCTGTCTCGGAGGGGTCGATCCCGGAGAAGGCCGGGGGTGAATGGGGAACATACTCTAGGTAGGCGTGGATAGCAGAAGCAACGTCAAGGGTACGACAGACGCGCTCTCCTCAAGGCCATGTGCGCTCGAAAAGTAGGTCGTTGGCGAAGGAAGCTCGTGACTGGCTGAGCAAAAGGGCGATCTAGAAATAACATGTGAACAGAACAACGGCCCACAAAATGATTGGACAGGTGCGTGGCGTCAAAATGTAGCTCCCATGTTGATACGTCACCGTAGATCACAAAGGATGTCATTGTCCTCTGAAGATGTGATGGAAAGAGAAGATAGAGGGAGTGAGAAACTTTCTAAAGAATCTTAATAAGGAAATCCTCCTATCCTAGTGTCATCATCTACGTCCTCAAGAACTTGAGTTTATTATAAAAAGGTGTGCATGCATAGAGTCTATTATTAGGTTTTAAACACAATTATCCAAGGCCCGTTCATTTTAGAATGAAACTTAATGTCATGTATGCAACATAGTAAAGCATGAATGAATGATAATACATTGTGCAAGAAAGGAATAGAACACATATCAAGAAATATCATATAAGTGGCATAAAGTGGCATGTAACTTCTTATGTGAAACTTTCTCTTTTCTTAACTGTGTGACATTAAACTTTATACTTTGCATTATGGGGGCCACCCTAAAACATCTCTAGGTTATGAGCTCATACCTAGCTAGTCGTCACTAGTTCTTACTTATCCTTTGATAAGCATAACATAATAATAATCCCGACTCCAAGAGTACGGGCTAAGGGGTATAAGGATCACCTATCATTACCTTTAATTTAGGGAGTCCATAGGAATATTTTCTTCTTTGAAACACTCTACTAGCATCCAGTACGCAGCAAATTGTCTGCTTTGGCAAGCTCAATGTCAATATTCTCACGGATTTGCTTCCTCCCCACCAGAGCAGGAGAAATACGTCTCAGTATTATGTCACATTTAAATCTCATGGGGTTTTCAAAAAAACTTTCTTAAGTCTTCAAATTTGATGGAAATTCGACAGCGTAACGGCGGTACACCGAATTTCCATTAAATTTTCTTTATGCCACATGTAACATCCTAATTTTTAACTCAATACTCTAGAACATATTTAGGTTAATCATTAGTCTGTTACGTCACAGTTTCCTTATTACTTTAAAATACTTAGCGGAAATACTGGTAAATTTTTTTTTTTGAATTATAAAAGCAAAGTGAGAGCCGTGCGACTTGACGAACAATGAAGCATGAAAGCAAGCATCTCATAACACCATAACATAAAGCAAATAATGGCACATCACAATAAAACTGAACTGCATATTTATATAATATGATATGCCTACTCATGGAGAATGGGACTTAGTTTAGTACAACATGAGCAAATACATCTGAAAAGAAAAATACAAACGAAAGTGCGATGGAAAGCATAAAAGCAAACTCCCCTACCCAAGTGCAACTAAAGGGATAACCTCTACACAAAAGAAGGTTTATCCTCATCCAAGGGGTGTGTGCACTACCCGGGTACTCTATCGGTCATCTGCTATCTCCTACTGACGTCCATCCCACGAGCGAGGCAAGTATCCGGCAAACTGGGCGAGCTTCTCCTGCGTATAAAGGCGAAGCGGGGATTGGGAATGACCCCCATGATGTGGCCGCATCTCCGGTCGTCGTGCTAGCCGAGGCTGAGTCACAGTGTCCTCACTGCCCTCCTTCATCAGTGGTAGAGTGGGAGCAGAGCTCTCGCTGTACAGATAGGTAGGCGGGTCCTCTGACGAGTCGGTCTCCGAGAAGTATGTCTGGGGCACGTAGTTGGGATAGTCATGCATGGCTGAGGCAATGGTGTGCATGCGGAGCACTCTCTCATTGCGCGTACGCGGGAGTTCGAAAACCCGCTTGTCGTCGCCGTAGGGTGCTGTCGGGGAGAAGTGGTGGGTATGTACGGGGTGAGCAAAGGGATGTCCAATGAACATGAAGACTTGCACCGTGCACCGTCCCTCAAAATGGTATGATTCGTGCTCCGGATCATAGTGCACCTCCCACGTCGGGGTGTCCACAAAAACTACGAACGTCACCATCTGAAGACGTGGCGGGAAGAAAAGATAGAGGGAGTGAGAATCTTGCTAAAGAATCTCAATAGGGCCTCCTACTGCCTAGGTGTCATCATCTACATCCTCAGGAACCTTGGGTTTAGTGTACAAAATAAGTGAGCATGCATTAAGTCCATTTTTAAGCTTTTGAAACATAGTTAGCCAAGGTCCATTCATTTTAGTATGACTCTTAATGTCATGGATGCAACATATTAAGGTATGTATGCATGGCTCTACTTAATGCAATAATAGTAATCATAACATTGAGAGCATCATAATAGTGGCATAAAGTGGCAATTGAAATCTCATATGGGAAAACTTTGTGACATAATCATCATGCTTTTCTTCCTCACTGGGCCACCCTAAAAGACATTCGTTCTGTGGGTGCTCGGCTGAACCGGTGTCACCCAGAACGTGTCGCATCTCTAGGTTATGAGCTCATACCTTAACTAGTCGTCACTAGTTCTTACTTATCAATCCCGATAAGCGTATCATAATCATAATCATAATCCTGACTTATCCAGTACGGGCTAGGGGGCATTTCTTGGGGGTGCTCGGCCGAACTAGTGTCACCCAAGAATACATCTTGGTACCGATGTCACATGAGTTCTTTGGAGGTGCTCGGCCGAACCTGTAACATCCTCCCAAGTACGACCTCATCCTTAAGTTATGGTGTCATACTCGAGAGTTGTTACTTGTAAGTTTGCGGACCCTTTTTTTTTAAATATCTATAGCCAATTTGGTTAGTTCGCAAGATAACTAGGTCATAATTATACTAAAATATATAGCAATGAAACCAAACTATTTATTTAATACAAAGTTAAGTACATAAGGGAAGCTCTTCTATGAGCTTTAACATACCTTTGTTCTCTAACATATTTACACACATGTTCATTCCACTAAATACAACATAATAAAAGCATTAACTACTATACTATTACACTTCCGAGGTCTTTTGCATAGCAGTCCCTCGGTCCTCTGTGTCAACCTGGAGACGACACGGGAACACAAAAACATAGGGGTGAGAATTATACAATTCTCAGTAGGGTAACTCCCCAATTACACATTCATACTGTCATCGTCATCGCCCCAGCCACTTCGATTTATTAAGAAAGCGTGAGCATGCAATATGTACATATCAAATGTTCATTTTAAAATTATAAAATCACCTTTCCGAAGTGGGTCTCTTTTATTATTCAATCACTTAAAACATGTATTTCATGACATTCAATATCATAGGAATTCCTTCAAGACCAATAATTTAACAAGATATACATATACATATGGCAATTACAATGATCTTTTTGTGCCCTTGACATAATAAAGGGGACTTTTCCATACCCTAATAGGGACTTTTTCGTGCCCTATTGGGGACCTCTTCGTGCCCTACTGGGGACCTCTTCCTGCCCTTTTTATACTAAAGGGGACTTCATTGTTCACTTAGCACATACATCATTCTCAAGCTCATATATACATGCATCGCATTTCTATATGCATGAACATAATTCTCTGATCTCATAATACTTCAAACCTATATATATTATTCATTCATTCCTCATAACACAATCTTGGAAGTTCATGGCGTGCATTCATACACATCAACTTGAACCAAATGCCATTAGGTCACTAATTCAAGGCATCATCACAACTTCAGCACATTGGCAGATTTTTCACTCAAGTAGCACAATTTATTTCTCATACCAAATGATCAATTAAAATGCTATAAAAATTCTCAATGAAACCTCAATGTGTCCACAAGGTTCCATAAAAAGATCATAACAAAAAGAATTCTCTAAATATGTCAACAAAATTAGACAACTTCGGAGGTTAGAAACCCCCTATTTACAACCAACAGCCATAGTTCCCAATTTTATTACCCTACCAAATGATCATATAAAATAATATAAAAATTCAGGGTTGTACTTCAATATGTCCTCAATATCCTGTAAAATTTTCAGCTCATAATTCGATCATTTAATAGGTTAATAAAATGTCACAAGTTCATAGCTTCAGATTCAACATTTCAGGCAGCATAGTTACAACTTCGGTTATTGAATTTTTCAAGGCATTAGCAATCAAAATCAGAGCTCAAGAAAATTCATGGAACTATCCTAGGATGTTACCTTCAACATATAATTTTTATAGCTCATGAAAACACCCACAATCACTGCCAGAAAGAAAACCGAAAATCCAGCAAACCACTTAAGAATCTCTTTTGATAAAAATGAGTTTTACACAACCCCAAACACTCCACCAAAATTAACAAATCAATATCATCATATTATCAACCAATATATCCAGAAATTTCGGACCAAACACAATGAAAAAAGTCCAGCATAAAATTGGAAAGAAAAGGTCAAAGAAAACCCTACTTGTGAAGCTTTAAGGCTTCTAACTCCAAGGGATCTTTCAAAAATGATTTTTCTTCACTTCAAGCCTTCCAAAAAGCACCTAACCCTTCATTAAACAATAGAGAATGATAGCTCAGAGTTCAGCTTGGAGATTATTTAAAATTCTAATCAGTTGGTTTGATAGATTATGAGGAGTAGAACAAGTTTTGTGAAAGGATCTTGGTGTTTTATCAAGTTTAGGCTAGGGTTTATGAAGCTTCAAGTTTGTTAATGGTGGAATGAGAGAAAGAATATGAAGTCTGATGTATTTGGAGCTCTTGGCCGAAATTGATGGTGTTGGAGTGATAAGGTTGGTGATTTATCTTTATCTAGGTATAAAACTAGTCAAAATGGGTATTTATTCCTTTTTCAAAATGAAATAATGAAATGGATGGCTAAGATTTGGTTTCTTGGTCAAAGAATAAATCTTGGCCATCCACTTGGCTCAAGATAAGTGGCTCATATTAACTTGGTGAGCAAGTAGTTTTTTCGGTGTTAAAATCGCACACCGAAATTCCACCGAACGGATGAGTTATTGGCACCTGAGTAAAATATAATAAATCAAAGGTAATGATTAAAACTTTCTTTTCAATTTTCAATCCTTGCCATCCACTTGGCATAAAGTGGTTGATAAAGCTTACTTAGCCACTAAGTAGCTTTTACGGTGTTAGAAACCACACACCGAAATTCTACCGAACGGGTAAAACAGTGTACCCGGGTAATCAAACATTGCCCGAAAAATAATTTCGGGTATAAAATCTTTATTTCTACCTATTTCTAACCATAATCATATAATTTCTCAATTTCAGGCATCTCCGGGTCCCAATTCTAGGGTTTCAGCTGTCCCGGTGGCCTGCGGGGCCCGCAAAACACTATTCACATTTTTTTTTTTTTACAAATCCGTTGGATCGTCCTCATCATTGTTCAAAGTATTAAATTTTTGAAATTATGACTAATAAAACTCAAATTAATTTTTTTTAGATAATTTTTTTAGGGTGTTACAGAACCGGTATCATCCAAGAACCCATCTTAGTACCTCATATCTCCTAAAAAGAACCTCAAAGGTTTTTTTTTCAAAAACTTTTTAAGTCCCCAAATTTGTCAGAAATTCGACAGTGCAACGGCAGCATGCCAGATTTCTTCCAAATTTACTTTATGCCACATGAACAAATAAAACATGCATCCTCAATCATAATTCCACGTGTTTACATAATCATTCTCACATAAAACATACATTCACATGTAACATTGAAACTCATTATGCTCCTGATCTTATGGTATCTTATGTTTTAACCCTTATGGGCCTTAAAATTGAGATGTAATTATTCTATCATTCTCTATTAACCTCTTATACACATAAGGATTCTCTTCTAACAAATCTTACTACCATTTATGCTCTTTAATAAGTCTGGGTAGAGTTATACCTCTATGATTACGGGGTTCTAGAACTTACATTTTAGACCCTTTCTTGGTTCCGTCTTCGTCTGAGACGCTATAAATTAAATCTAAACCAATTATGAGGCATTCCTATACCTAAGAACTAATTATAAACCATGTTTTCCATATTATGAGGTTTCTGGACAGAATCCAGAATTTAAATATTCTAGGAGTTCTAGAATTGCACTTTTACGATTTTCTAGTTACTAGTTTCTCTATAGGTGCTAAAATTCAATCCTACTTTAAATGTAACCAAATTTTTCATGATTATTCAATCCTAAACTGATTGTTATCATACTAAAACAGTTTTGGCATTGATTAAGATTAAAGGGATTAAACACGCGTTAAATTCCAACTTTACGATTTTCCTATGAAGCTAGTTTCTCCCCTAACATGCATAGAAGTATTCCTAACTCATCATATATCATTTTCACACATTCTAACACATCAAAACATCATCATTCAGCATCAAACATATCAGGTCAGAGCATCAAACATATCAGGTTAGAGCTGAATGGTTCAAGTCCAAAAAGACACATAATTTGACATTTCTAAAACATCTAAGGTGCTAGTTTCCCTTGGAATCATTTTAGGACTTCTAAAACTCTTTGCAAATCATTTTATTTTATCAAGAGGCTAAAAATAACCTTAGGTCAGTAACCAATTTAATACTTCTTTAGAAGAGGAACAAAATCATAATTCTTGTTGGTCATAACTTTATAAAACTCATCAAACTTAAAGAAAACACTAGAACATAGGTTGTTGGCCCTTGTAACTAGATGGAACTCATTCCAAGCTCATCATTGTTACTTGGTCAAAATTATGCATTCAAAGAATGCTTCCATTCCAAACTTTAACTTGAGATAAAATGGGCAAGTCTTTGAGCTCTAAGGTCTTTAAATGAAGACATAATCTAAAGATGCTATGCACTTCATTTTTATTCTTCGCTACGAAGTAATGTAACATCCCCTGCTGCTTTATGGATTGACAACTGTCCCCACAAACTAACACGAGTCTTTTCAGCGTTCTTTGTCCTCACTCGCACACTTCCTAGGAAAACTTCCCAGGAGGTCACCCATCCCAAAATTGCTCCAAGCCAAGCACGCTTAACTGTGGAGTTCTTTCAGTTTGGGCTACCGAAAAGAAGATGCATCTTGTTGGTATAGGTAGTACAAATCAATTCATATAAGCCCTCCTTAGCTGGATAGTCCCATACCTATACAGTCTTAGGATCCCTCTCATTCGGGTGTGTAATCGGTTCATTCATGTACCCCTCCGCTTTCGAAGTCTGCCAAGAGCCGCTCCTTGTTCGTGCCTCCTTGCACCGGCGATCACTCCCCGACTTCGCAATCCCCGGGCATTACATGCCCACCAGCTTTCGCCTAGTTTGTCCCCGAACCACATTGTACTAGGAGAGGTGCAGGCTCTGATACCATTTGTAACATCCCCTGCTGCTTTATGGATTAACAACTGTCCCCACAAACTAACACAGGTCTTTTCAGCGTTCTTTGTCCTCACTCGCACGCTTCCTAGGAAAACTTCCCAAGAGGTCACCCATCCCAAAATTGCTCCAAGTCAAGCACACTTAACTGTGGAGTTCTTTCAGTTTGGGCTATCGAAAAGAAGATGCATCTTGTTGGTATAGGTAGTACAAATCAATTCATATAAGCCCTCCTCAACTGTATAGTCCCATACCTATACAGTCTTAGGATCCCTTTCATTCGGGTGTGTAATCGGTTCATTCATGTACCCCTCCGCTTTCGAAGTCTGCCAGGAGCCGCTCCTTGTCCGTGCCTCCTTGCACTGGCAATCACTCCCCGACTTCGCAATCCCCGGGCATTACATGCTAATGTAACGCCCCGATTTTCTGTCTGAGTGGAAAATGACCGAAATGCCCCTGAGGTCATTTCCTGACCCGAATTCGAGGGTAACCAACTCGGTCGTCCTCGAAGGGTCAACTCAATGTTTGAAGGGGATTGAATGGCCTTTGAATGCTTCCAAAAGCGAAAATTTCGTTTTCCGCAGTTTCGGGTCAAAATGACCAAAATACCCCCTATGACGTTTTTACGCGGGTAGAAGTGTCGTTTGAGCCCGAAACTTTCCCCAGAGGTTTAAAAACATGTTTTCATGTGTCTAGAGGTCTTTGTTCAAGTCCCGGTGGTTTCGGGCAGTTTTAGTGCAAAATTACGATTTTGCCCCTAGAATAGTGTTTTTGAGCTTAATGACGTAATTAAGCAAACCTAAGCAATATTAGGCTCTAAACGAAGATTAATTAATTTCCCTAATTAATCTAGAGTCAAAATAATTTATTAAAGTTAATTAGAACCTAAAATGAATTAGATTAAACTTAAATCCCTTTTTAGAACTCAAGATTCCTAGTCTTGGAATCTTGAATAGTGTTTTCTCTCTCTAATTCCTTAAATCAAGGAAATGTGTCTAGAGTTGTTTAGACTCTAAATTGAGAATCTAACTCACTAATGGTGCAAGACCACTCCTTAATTATGTCTAGACCACCCTAATTATCCATTTTCCTTACCTAAACACTTTCTTATAACTTCCTAATCTTAAGCATAATCAAAGATACACCTAAACACAACTCTAAACCACAATTAAAATGCAAGAAACTCTCCTCCCTTGGCTGATGCATTTCGGCCACCTCTCCCCCATTTGACCACATGTTGATTTGTTTTCTCACTCAAAGAACCATGCTTGAGGCCATACCTTGAACCATACCTCACCATACTTTGAGCCATACCTCACCATGCCTCAAGACCACATTATCTCACCTCATGGAACTCATGGGATGCCCTCCAATCTGCACATATGGCCGAAGCCATCCTCCTCCATGAGCTCCCTTCATTTGTTTCATTTCTCTATAAATAGAATGCCTTGAGGAGCTTGCACCACTTTTAGATCATTTGCTAAGTTTAGGAACACTCAAAGCTTTTCTTTTTCTCTCAAAGCTCTTGTGTTCTTCAAGTTCTTGGAGTTCTTCATCATCTTCATCTTCTTCTTCCATCTTCAAGTTCATCACATCAAGTAGGGATTTTCTTTCAAGTATTCCTTTCTTTAAAGTTCTTGTTCTAAGCTTTATGTTCATAGTTTCTCTTGATTCCTTTTAGAACTTCTTTTCCTTTCCCTGTTCTTTCTCATTTTCGGCCATGGGCCTTGAAGTTCAAAGAAATGAGAGCTTGATGATGAGGGTTTCATGATGATGTTCATCACTTGAAACAAACTCTAGAGCTTGATCTTTGTTCTTGAGAAAAAATGTTTCTAGTTCTTCCTTTCTTGAACTCTTGAGAACTTTATCTTTGGTGATGTTTCAAAATGGTTTTAAGGACTCAATGATGAGGTCTCATGATAATGGTGTTAATATATCATCAAGATCATGGACCCTAGAGTTTTAAAATGTTCCTTTTCCTTCTTGAGATTTCGGCCCTTTTCCTTTCTTTTTCTAAGTTTCATGGTTTGATTCTTAAAAATATCATGTTGAGTTCTAAGAAACTCTAGACTTTACTTGATCTTGGTTTAAGGAGTTTGGGTTGAGGTTTAAGTTCCTTTAAAGTCTTGTTAAGAGCTCTAGAAAGATAAAATGAACTTGCATAATTTATTTTATGCTTGCATTTATATTTACATTCTTGCTATGCATCTTTACTTTCAAGCTATCACCTAAGAACATAAAGATTAAAATGGAACTTGCATCATCACTTAATTTAATTCTCAAAACCTTTCTATTTCGGCATTAAAGTCGATTGTTGTTGGGCCTAGAGCACTAAAATAAAGAATTGAACTTGCATTATCACCTAATTAATCTCTCGAATGCCTATCTATTTCGGCCTTAAAGTCGATTGTTGTTGGGCCAAGAGCACTAAAATAAAGAATTGAACCTTGCATATTTACTTTCAAGCTTGCACGTTTAAGTTTATGCCTTGCATATTTAATTTAAGTCATCACTTTATTTTGTAAGCAAGATTAAAAATGAAAAGCATGAGCACGTTTATTTTATGTCATAACTTAAGAACCTAGAGCTCAAAGACTTGCCCATTTCATTCAAGTTAAAGTTTAATGTGAATGCATTCTTTGAATGAATGTTTTCGGCCAAGTAGTGATGATGGACTTGTAATGAGTTTTCATCTAGCTAGAAGGACCAATAGCCTATGTTCTAAGTTTTTCTTAAAGCTTTACAAATCTTTACAAGGTTATGTTATCATGAGATATGACTTTATTCCCTTTTAGAAGATGAAATTTATTTTGGTCACTGACCTAAGGCTTCTCTTAGCCTCTTGATGAATTAAAATGATTTGCAAAGAGTTTTAGAAATTCTAAATTGATTCCAAGATAAACTAGTTAACTTATGTACCTAGAGATGTCAATTTAGTTCTCTTATTGAAGTTAGATGTTTTTGGTACTGTCATGATGAGCTTGTGGCTGTATGATGATGCTTTGATGTGTTAGAATGTGTGAAAATATCACATGATGATGTAGAAACGATTCTATGCATGATAGGTAAGAAACTAGCTAACTAGAAATACCGTAAAGCTAGAATTTAACATAATTTAGACCCATTTGTTTTTGGAACTTATCCAAACTGTTTTAATGGGAACATAATCAAATTAGGATTGTTTAGACATGAAAAACTTGGTAACATTTGGACTAGAATTGATTTTTAGTGCCTATAGAGAAACTAGTAACTAGAAAACCGTAAAAACCGCAATTCTAGAACTCTTAGAACATTTAATTCTTAGAATCTGTCCAGAAACCTTATAACGTAGTGAACATGGTTTATAATTAGTTCTTTGACATAGGAATGACTCATAATTGGTTTAGGTATAACTTATAGCGCCTTAGGCGAAGACAAAACCAAGAAAAAGTCTAAAACGTAAATTCTAGAACCCTCGTAATCACAAGATGTAATTTCTGCCCTTAAAGTGCAAGGCTGTCCAGATTCGTTGACGACCATAAAAATTAGTAAGAATTATTAGTTGTGAGCCTATAGGTGCATAAAAGGATAAAAATGGATGATAGCGTAATCAGTTTTCAAGATTTAGACCCGTAAGGGTCAAAGCATAAAACACCATAGGCTTAAGAGCATAATGAGCTTTAATGTTTCATGCAAGTGTATGTTTTATTATGAGAACAACTTGAGCATGTGATCTCTTATGAGAGTATATAGTGTTGATGTGTTGATGCTCACGCCATGATGCGTTATGCAAAATTATGATATTTTGATGCTTATGATGCATACGATGATTATGATGCCTTATGTTGATATTGAATGGCTATGCATGCTCTATATGTTTGGTGGCATAAAGCAAGTTTAATGGAAATTCGGTGTACGCCATTACGCTGCCGAATTTCCTATCAAACTTGAGCACTTGAGAAAAAGCTTGCGAAAACTCCTGGGTGACACCGGTTCGGCCGAGCACCCCCAGGATAGGTTCTGGGTGACATCGGTTCGGCCGAGCACCCCCAGAACAGATGTGACATAGTACTGAGACGCATTTCTCCCGCTACGGTGGGGAGGAAACAAATCTGTGAGGGTATTGACTTTGAGCTTGCCAAAGCGGACAATTCGCTGTGTACTAGATACCAGTAGAGCGTTTCAAAGAAGGAAATGATCCTAAGATAGATGATCCAAGAAAGTTATGTATACCCCCTCTATTAGCCCATATTAAATCTAGTGACGACTAGTTAGGATTGAGCTCATTCCTAGGCGATAGGTGAGATGTAGTTTGGTGACCAGATTATCGCCGGGCCGGTGAATCGGTTGGACTTTTGGTGGATATGTTAAGAGGGTGGTATTTAAGAAAAAGAACTTAAGAGTTTTATTTATAAGAAAGATATCACATGAAAATTACTATGCCTCTTTATGCCACATATATGATTCTTGTTTCTTTATGATGTGCCCAAGTATTACGATTTTCGTGTTAATGTGCATATGGTATTGTCATGCATTCATCAAATATCTGTTGCATTCATGTCATTAAGACACATACTAAAAGACACCCACTTCGGATAAATAGATTTGTAAAGCCTAAAACCAATCCTTATGCATGTACACCTTTTTCATAATTAAAACCGAGGTGGCTGGGGACGACGACGATGACACTAGTGTTAGAGTCGGGAATCCCTACTGAGAATCTCAAATGAGTTTCTCATCCCTTCCTTTTCTTCCGTGTCGTCTCTAGACGAGGATTACAACGAGGTTCGTGACTTCTTCTGAGGCTCGTGCTTAAGGGACACACTAGCAGACGGAGCAGAGGGTCACTGCGGAGGCATAGATAGCTTAGCTTTTGGGTTGACACTTATCTAACCTCATAGGTGGATAAGGATGACTTCACATATATGGGCATGTTTTGATGTAAATGATGGTACAATGATGTTAGTAGTCTATTTATCTATGAAGATGTGATGATATTATGGTTGTTATGTATAATACTATGTTTCATGATTATCAATGGCGTGGTTACTTTTTCTTGCATGTGATGGTTATGACGAACGTTAGGTTAGTGCGCGGCTCGCGTTTTGCTTTCAAGTTTCAAAACGAAAAATTTATTCATATTTTTCGCTAAGTATTTTAATGAAAGGTTGTAAGGAATGAGACTAAAAGAGTAATAGACTAATGATTAACCTAAATATGTTCTGGAGTATTGGGTTAAAAATTAGGATGTTACAAGTAAAGTGAGAACTTTAAAGTAAATATGCAAGACTTAGAATTTAAATATGCAAAACTTGAAATAAATATGCAAGGCTTGAAATTTAAATATGCAAGACTTGAAGTGAATATGCAAGGCTTGGAATTTAAATATGCAAGGCTTAAAATAAATATGTCATGCAAGTTCATTTCTTTATTTTAGTGCTCTAGGCCCAGCAACAATCGACTTTAAGGCCGAAATAGAAAAGCTTTGAGAATTAATTAGGTGAAAATGCAAGCTCTCATTTTAAATCTTTATGTTCTTTAGTGATGAAAAGTAAATATGCTAGACGAGAACGTAAATATGAGATGCACTCTATTCTTCATCCTTTAACATTAAGTGATGGCTTGGAAAATAAATATGAATACAAAGCTCAAAGTAAATATGCAATGCATAAACTTGAATATAAATATGAATGCGAGTTTATTTTATTTCTTATTAGAGCTTCTACAAGACTTTTAGAGGAATTTTAACCTTAACCCAAACTCATCATGACAAGGTGAAGTGAGGTTTAGAGTTCTTAGAACTTAAGAGAATATTCCTTAAAAATATAACCATAAATGAACTTTATAACACCTTTATGAAAACTCAAGCTTTAGAGATTTCTTTGTGGTGAACACAAAGTCACCAACTAGAACTCTCATCATCAAGCTATCATGTTGCACCACCCAATGTTGGTTGGCCAAAATTTTAGAGAAAAGGGAAAGGAAAGAAACCAAACTTAAGAGCAAGAAAGAACCATTTTGAAGCTCTAGAGACCATGATCTTGATGATGTATTAACACCAACATCATGAGTCCTCATCATTGAGTTCATGGAACCATATTAAAACATCATCAAAGTTAAAGATTTCAAGGTTCAAGAAAGAAAGAACTATAAACATTTTTTACTCAAGAACAAAGATCAAGCTTTAGAGGTTAGTTCAAGTGATGAACATCATCATGAAACCCTCATCATCAAGCTCTCATTCCTTTGCTCTTCAAGGCTCATGGCCGAAGTAAAAAAGGAGGAGAGGAAGAAAAGAAGTTCCAAAAAGATTCAAGAGAAACTATGAACACATAACTAGATTAAGAACTTAAATGAAAGAAACTCTTGAAAGAAAATCCCTACCAAGTGATTGGAGGTTGAGATGAGTGAAGAGAATGAAGAACTTGAAGAACTTGGACACTTGAACTTTGAGAGAAAAAGAAAACTTTGAAGTGCTCTTTGAAAACTTACACTTAGCAAATGAACCCAAAATGATGCAAGTTCACCTAACCATGCTATTTATAGAGAAATGAAACAAAATGAGAGGTGTAAATGGGAGAGGGAGCTTCGGCCATTTACAGCACAAGGAGGAGAAAATATCTTCTCCAAGGCATGGTGGAAGGCATGGCTAGGTATGGGTTCAAGTATGGGTGCAAGTATGGGTCAACCATGGTTCTTTGGGTGAGAAACAAATCAACATGTGATGTAAATGGGGGGAGGAGTGGCCGAAACTTGCATCAGCCATGGGGAGGATTTCTTGCATTTTAATTGTGGTTTAGAGTTGTGTTTAGGTGTATCTTTGATTAGGACTAAGATTAGGAATTTGTAAGAAAGTGTTTAGGTGAGAAAATGGGTAATCAAGGTTGTCAAGACATGTTTAAGGAGTAGTCTTGCATCATTAGTGAGTTATAAACTCATTTTAATGCATAAACAATTCGAGACACAATTCCATGATTTAAGGAATTGGAGAGAGAAAATACTATTCAAGATTCCAAAATTGGAATCTTGAGTTTTAAAAAGAGATTTAAATATAATCTAAGAAATTTTAGGTTCTAATTAATTTTAATAGCTTATTTTGACTCTAGATTAATTATGGAAATTAATTAATCTTCGATTAGAGCCTAATATTGCTTAGGTTTGCTAAATTACGTCATTAAGCTCAAAAACACTATCTAGGGGCAAAATCATAATTTTACACTAAAACTGCCCAAGACCACCGGGACTTAAATAGACGCTTTTAAACATGTAAAAACATTATTTTAAACCTTCGGGGAAAGTTTTGGGCTTAAACGGCACCTTTACCCGCATAAAAATGCTATAGGGGTATTTTGGTCATTTTGACCTGAAACTGCAGAAAATGAGACTTTTGCCTCCGAAACCATTCAAGGGCCATCCAATCCCCTACAAACATTGAGTTGGCCCTTCGAGGACTGCTGGGCCAACCATCCTCGAATTCCGGGCAGAAAATGACTTCAAGGGCATTTTGGTCATTTTCCTCTCAGACAGAAAAATCAGTGCGTTACACCACAAGGACTATGTACTTTCACATCCAAAGTTCAAAATCAAAACAAATATTCAATGTCATACAACATATCCATTCGTGGTTCATATCATGCCATGATTCAAGAATAATCACATTTAATTCTTCATATGCATCTCAAATTTTCCATATGAAACTATAACATGCAAATGATGAGTTCTATCTCTAGAGATCAATGCCTCGTAAAATATACATGCTTATGATTCATGTGTAAACAAGATCATGGATTCATATCATACAAATCATAGATCATGGCTTTATGTTATTCAAGTAAAGAACATGTTTATTACATACTTTGGGTCCTAGTAATCGATTACATGAGCCTTGTAATCAATTACATAGCTTCAAATTTCAAAACAGAAAGGTTGAGAGCTCTGGTAATCGATTACATTAGCCTTTTAATCAATTACACAGTTTCGGGTTTTCAAAACAGGAAAGTTGAGAGCTCTGGTAATCGATTACATGGGCCTTGTAATCGATTACAACAAACTTGGACCCCAAGAATATCTGTGTAATCGATTACATGGAATAGTAATCGATTACTAAAGTTCCAGCATGTGTAATCGATTACTCAAGCCTAAAAGTTCATATATGGGTCTGGCAAAGCTCTCTGGTAATCGATTACATGGGCCTCGTAATCGACTACCAGTACCTTCAAAATATGAAATTTTTAGTCTAAAACATCTTCTAAGTTATTCCTTCCTTTCAAACCATTTTGAACCTCATTCCAACACTTACTTTGAAATCAAAACATTTTTGTAAGGGTAAGTGCCCATAGTTGAAAGAGTTAGATCTTGAGCCTTAGATCTTTCAGTGATGACGTAACATAAACGTGTTAATGTAAGTTTCATTTTTAATCTTGGCATTATCAAGTGAAGGCAAGGAGAAGAAAATGTGCAACACTTGAAATTAAACATGGAATGAAAGTTTATTCTTAATCTTTAAATTTAGGTGATGACTTGAATCATAAACATGCAAGATAAGAAATGTAAACATGAAATGAAAGTTTATTTCTTATCTTGAGCTTTAGGTGATGACTTGAAAAATAAATATGATATGCAAATCCAATTCTTTATTTTAGTGCTCTAGGCCTCTTAGAGTTTTCACTCTAAATCAACAATCAACTTTAAGGTTGAAATGGGTAGCAAGGAAACTAAACATGAATGCAATCCATTTACTATCATTTTGAGTCCTAGGCTCAAGATTAGTCTTACAATAACATAGTTTCTTTATTTGCTAAAAACCTTTCAAAAAGTGAAACCTTCAAGCTTCAAAGGTCAAATAAATGATGGTTTTGCAACCAACACTCAAGATCCTCATCATCAAGTCATGATTTCTTCCAAATGTAGGCTATTTGGCTGAAAATCAAAGAGGAAGAAAAGGAATAGCAAAAAAAAAAAAGTGGAGAAAGAAAGAAGAATCAACATTGTATCTTTACAAACCAAGAGATAAACAGTAAAAGAAAAGAATACAACTCCTTACCTTAGATGTGCTTCTTGATTGGGAGAGAGTTTGGTCTTGGGAAAAATGGAGGAGAAGAAGAAGAAGAGCTTTTTGAGAGAAAGAAAGCTTGGAGGTGTAAGAGAACGAGCAAAATGATTTCTTGGGGGCTTCTTGTATTTATAGAAAATCAAAGTGAGGGGGAAGAGAGGGGGAGGAGTGGCTGGTCATTTTGGAGAGAAGGAAGGAGAGAAAATGTCTCTTTTTTGTGTGTCATTCTAACGTATGGTTGGAGCTATGGTTCTTTGAGTATGAAATGTCATTCAAATAAATCAACATGTGATAAAATGGGGGAGAGGAAAGCCGTGGGGTTTAAGGCCATAGGGGAGGAGATTTTTCTTATTTCTTTTGCGCTATGATGTGGTTTAGGGGATAGGTTTGATTAGGTATTTGATTAGGAGTTTGTGGTTAAGTGTTTGAATGAAAAAGTGGGTAATTAAGGTAATTCAAGACATGGTTAATGAGCATTCTTGTCCACTAGGAGAGTCAAACTATATTCAATCAAGATTCTCAATCACATCCAAGGTTCCTTAAATCATGGAAATTGAAAGAAAGAACACTATTCATTGATTCATGACATAATGTCTTGATTTTGCGAAAGGGGTTTTGAGTTTCTCTAAGCAATCTTAGGTTCTAATTGATCTCAATTAATTATTTTGACTCTAGATTAGTAATTAGAATTTGCTAACCTTTAATTAGAGTCTAATATTACTTAGGTTTTGTTAATCGTATGATTAAGCTCATTAGGTGCTTAATCAAGGGTAAAATCTTAATTTTGCATAAAAATTGCCCAGGACCATCGAGACATAAACAGACATGCCCAGACTCATAAAAACATCATTTAAAACCTTTGAGTGAAGTTCAGGCTCAATCGGCTCATCAAACGGTGCTAAACAGCCACAAGGGCTTTTTGGTCACTTGGCGCATTGGAACTCAAAATGAGATTCTTCTGCTCTATTAGCATACATACCACACATAATCCCCTTTGAACATTGAGTTGACCCTTCGAGGACTGCTGGGTCGATTGTCGTCAAATTCTAGGTGAAAAATGACCTCAGGGGCATTTTGGTCATTTTCGCTTAGACAGAAAAATCGGGGTATTATAATAGCATCCTTCGTGATATACGTTGACGCATCGATGTGGGAGCTTCATTTTGATGCCACACACCAATCCTATCATTTTATAGGCCGTTGTTCAGTTTGCATGTTTGTGTTCCTAGATTGCCCCTTTACTCAGCTAGTCACGAGCTTCTGGTTCACACCGACTTCGCCCTATGCCGACGACCTACTCTTTAAGTGCACATGCCCCCAAGGAGAGTGCATCTGTCACACCCCTGACATTGCTTCCTCCATCCACGCCTATCCGGAGTACACCCCCTGTTCGCCTCGGGCCTTCTTTGAGACCGACCCCTCCGAGACGGACATCCCGTCCATGGGTTCCTCCCCTACCATACCCATGGAGCTAGGCAGCGAGGATACCTTGACGTACCTGCTTTGAGGTGGTAGAGTGAGGATGGTACCCCACCACGGGGCACACACCCGTCCTTCTCACCGCTTGGCCACCCTGGCCGAGTTAGCCCAGTAGGTTGGATATGTACCCCCATCAACGAGCAGGAGTAGGAACTGGTAGCTAACTCTAGTGTACACATACCTTCATGACTAGGATGGCCTTCTTTTGTTTTAGAGGTTATCTATTTTTTTAGATACACTGTTGTAGATAGAAGATCCAGATGTACTTTCTTTATGTTTTCCTTATGATGCACGGATGACTGTATTAACTCTACTACTACTATTCTGGTGTATGGTATGACTATTTATGTATCTAAATCATGATGTGGTTTCTTTTATGGTATTAAGTTCTTTTTGATATGACGTGTTTCCATCTAGATTTCCTGTAAGGCGACGATGTAGTTTACTTCACGCTTGCATGTGGCTCACGTCTTGTTTTTCCTTCCAAAAGAAAAATTTTACCCATATTTTCCTAAGTATTTTCTAAAATCAAAACGAAGAACTAAAACAAAAAAGTAATAACTAATAGTTAACTTGAATACAACCTAGGTGTATTGAGTTAAATATTAGGGTGTTATAGTAATTAGAAAAGTATCACTTATGTTCGTAATCTATACTAGTCGAAAGAAATAAAATAAAGTAATTTAGACACATATGTTGCAAAACTCATATATACATATATGAACATCATTTTTAAGTTTGCGATATGTACATCATACTATAAGACAAACTGGTTAACTTCTAAGCTAGTCAAGAACTCAGTTCACGAAAGAAACACCTCTAGTATCTAGTTTAACCTGATAAATGTTGGGGCCCAACATAATTTTATACAAATAGAAATGGACCTCAACAACGTCTAATAGGATCAATCTGCAGCCTGGCGGGTTTTTAAGACTAAACTACCACTATATACACATCAAGAGTCCCTAGATGTCTCATGCTCTTCTAAAGAAAGCCATTCGCCATTGGTACAATGGCATTGCCGCTAGCAGGGGCATCAGGGCTAGTAGGTGGATTGGAGTCCGAGGAAGAGGATAAGGAAAGGTCATCTCCAGGAGGGGCACAGGTGGTTCAAGTAGGGCTACAAATACACCAGGGTGTGCCATGTGTAGAAGCACACCATCATTAGGGAAACTTGGGTCAAACTCGGCAGCAAAAATAAAGTACTAAATGAATGGCTAAAAAACATGTATGTTTGAATATGAGAATATGTTGCAATGTATAGTGAATCCAAATCTGGGTCATAGTGCCATTGCCACTGGGGTGAATCAACGAAGAAGATCACTGATGGCGTCTGTGGAATCTAAGTACAACACAACACATATACACATAGGGATGAGAATATTATAAAATTCTCAATAGAGTATTCCCTCAAGCATAAGCAGGCATAACTAGCAATTTCATCCATATAAGTAATATCATGTAAGGTCATATGTAGAAATAATTATAGAAATAATAATGATAATCATACATTTTCTCTTGTAAACAATGAACTCAATTCAGTGCCATTTTATTTTTTCTTTAACATAGGGAAGGCTTAATTTCACACTGAGTAGTATCTATAGTAGTCATTCCTATACGTGATCATTGGTCTTCATTTTTTTTCTATTTCCAAATCACACAATTCGATTCCTAGCCGATACGTCTATAGACTCATAAGATTCCTAGGGAAGTCCTTATTTTTGTCTTCCTTCTTTAACCCACATAAGCCTTGTTTCTATTTTCCCCATATGTTAAAATATGCACAATTGAAATTCACATATTCTCTTTTGTCA
Organism: Dalbergia cochinchinensis; assembly: GCA_031216125.1. Lineage (NCBI taxonomy): Eukaryota > Viridiplantae > Streptophyta > Magnoliopsida > Fabales > Fabaceae > Dalbergia > Dalbergia cochinchinensis. Next base: position 33,600,154 of record CM062371.1, read on the forward strand.
TGTAACCGCATCATGTATTCCACATAAGCCTTATTTCTATTTTGAAATTCACATATTCTCTTTTGTCATATTCCACATAAGCCTTGTTTCTATTTTCCCCATATGTTAAGTTATGACCAACAAGAATTATGATTTTATTCCTCTTCTAAAGAAGAATTAAATTGGTTGTTGTTTTTAGCCTCTTGATAAAATAAAATGGTTTGCAAAGAGTTTTAGAAGTCCTAAAATGATTCCAAGGGAAACTAGCAACTTATATGCTTTAGAAATGTCAAATTATGTGTCTTTTGGACTTGAACAATTCGGTTCTGCCTTGATGTGTTTGTTTCTATATGATGATGTTTTGATGTGTTAGAATGTGTGAAAATAATATATGATAAGGTAGGAATACTTCTATGCATGTTAGGGGAGAAACTAGCTTCATAGGAAAACCGTAAAGTTGGAATTTAACATGTGTTTAACCCCTTTAATCTTAATCAATGCCAAAACTATTTTAGTATGATAACAATCAGTTTAGGATTGATTAAGCATGAAAAATTTGGTTACATTTGAAGTAGGATTGAATTTTAGCACCTATAGAGAAACTAGGAACTAGAAAACCGTAAAAGTGCAATCCTATAACTCTTAGGACATTTAATTTCTGGATTCTGTCCAGCAACCTTATAATTGGCAAACATGGTTTATAATTAGTTCTTAGGCATAGGAATGTCTCATAATTGGTTTAGATTTAATTTATAGTGCCTTAGGCGAAGATGGAACCGAGAAAGGGTCTAAAACGTAAGTTCTAGAACCCCGTAATCATAAGATATATAACTCTGCCCTTGGAGTATGGTGCTGCCCAGATTTATTAAAGAGCATAAATGATAGTAAAACTTGTTAGAAGAGAATCCTTATGTGCATAAGAGGTTGATAGAGAATGATAGAATAATTACATCTCAAGTTTAAGGCCCGTAAGGGTCAAAGCATAAGATACCGTAAGATCAAGAGCATAATGAGTTTCAATTTTACCTGCAAACGTATGTTTTATTTGAGGATGATTATGTAAACATATGGAATTATGATTGAGGATGCATGCTTTATTTGTTTATGTGGCATAAAGTAAATTTGGAAGAAATCCATGAGTCATGGCACGCCAATTTCTGACAAATTTGGGGACTTAGAAAGTTTTTGAAAAACCTATGAGATTTTCTTTATGAGGTACTAAGATGAGTTCTCGGATGACACCGGTTCAGCCGAGCACCTCCAGAGAACTCATGTGACATTGGTACCAAGATGTATTCTTGGGTGACACCGATTCGGTCGAGCACCTCCAAGAAATGCCCCCTAGCCCGTACTAGATAGTCGGGATTATGATTATGATACGCTTATCGGGATTGATAAGTAAGAACTAATGATGAATAGTTAGGTATGAGCTCATAACCTAGAGATGTGACACGTTCTGGGTGACACCGGTTCAGCCGAGCACCCCCAGAACGAATGTCTTTTAGAGTGGCCCATGAGGAAGTAAAGTACGATGATTATGTCATAAAGTTTTCCCGTATGAGATTTCAATTGCCACTTTATGCCACTATTATGATGTTCTTAATGTTATGATTACTATCTTTGCATCAAGTAGAGCCATCTATACATTCTTTACTATGTTGCATCCATGACATTAAGAATCATACTAAAATGAACGGACCTTGGCTAACTATGTTTCAAAAGCTTAAAAATGAACTTAATGCATGCTCACTTATTTTATGCACTAAACCCAAGGTTCCTGAGGACGTAGATGATGACACTTAGGTAGTAGGAGGTCCTACTGAGATTCTTTAGCAAGATTCTCACTCCCTCTATCTTTTCTTCCCGTCACGTCTTCAGATGGCGACGTTCGTGGTTTTTGTGGACACCCTAATGTGGGAGGTGCACTATGATCTGGAGCACAGATTATACCATTTTGAGGGTCAGTGCACGGTTCATGTCTTCATGTTCATTGGACGACCCTTCGCCCACCCTGTGCATACCCATCGCTTCTCCTCGACAGAACTCTGCGACGACGACAAGCGGGTTTTTGTGCCCGCGTGTACACACAACGAGAGAGTGCTCTGTATACACACCGCTGCTTCAGCCATGTGCGATTACCCAGACTACGTGCCCTAGACATACTTCTCCGAGACTGACCCGTCGGAGGACTCGCCTATCCATCTGTACAGCGAGAGCTCTGCCCCCACTCCACCACTGATGAAAGAGGGCAGTGAGGATACTGTGACTCAGCCTCAGCTAGCACGACGACTGGAGATGCGACCACGTCATGGGGGTCACTCCTGATCCCCGTTTTGCCTTTACACGCCGGAGGAGCTCGTCCAGTTTGCCGGTTATGTACCTCGCTTGCGGGATGGATGTTAGTAGGAGGTAGCGGATGACCGATGGAGTACCCAGGGTAGTGCACACACTACTTAGATGAGGATAAACCTTCTTTTGTTTAAAGGTTATCCCTTTAGTTGCACTTAGGTAGGGGAGTTTGCTTTTATGCTTTCTGTCGCAATTTCCTTTGTATTTTCTTTTTAGATGTATTTGTTTCATGTTGTGTACTAAACTAAGTCCCACTCTCCATAAGTGGGCATATCATATTATATAAATATGCAGTTCAGTTTTATCATGATGTGCCTTTACTTGCTTTATGTTATGGTGTTTATGAGATGCTTGCCTTATTTCCTTATGTGCTTCATTTCTTACCGTGTCGCGTGGCTCTCACTTTACTTTTATAATTCAAAAAAGAAATTTACCAGTATTTTCCGCTAAGTATTTTAAGGTAAAAAGGAAACTTTGACGTAATAGACTAATGATTAATCTAAATATGTTCTAGAGTATTGGGTTAAAAATTAGGATGTTACAACTTTGGTTTATTAAGAAAGAGTGAGCATCATATATTAAATGTTCATTTTAAAGTTCTAAAATCACCTTTCCAAAGTGAGCCTCTTTTATTATTCAATCACTTAAAACATGTATTTGATAACATTGAAGATCATAGGAATTCTTTCAAGACCAATAATTTAACAAAATATATGTATACATATGGTAATTGTAATGATCTTTTCATACCCTTGACATAAGAAAGAGGACTTTTTCGCGCCCTAATATGGACCTTTCCGTGCCCTTTTATATTAAAGGGGACTTTTTCGTGTCTTAATAGGGACCTTTCTATACCCTTTTTACATTAAAGGGGACTTTGCCGTGCCCTTTTTAGATTAAAGGGGACTTCATTTTTCACTTAGCACATACATCATCCTCATGCTCATATATACATGCATCATATTTCTATATGCATGAACATAATTCTCTGATCTCATAATACTTCAAACCTATATATATCATTCATTCATTCCTCATAACATAATCCTGGAAGTCCATAGTGTGCATTCATACACATCAAACTTGAACCAAATGCTATTAGGTCACTAATTCAAGGCATTATCACAATTTCAGCACATTGGCAGATTTTTCACTCAAGTAACACAATTTAGTATGCAATTCAAGGCTATAAAAATTCTCAATGACACCTCAATGTGTCCACAATCTCCAGTAAAACTTTTAGAGGAAAAAAATTTCTCTAAATATGTTAACAAAATTTGACAAATTCGGAGGTTAGAAACTACACACTCTCAGCCAATAGCCAGAAGTCTCAATTTTGGTACCCTATCAAATGAAACCAGAACTTTGTACAAAAAATAAGAGTTGGACCTCAATATGTCCTCAACATCCTGTGAAAATCTCAGCTAATAATTCGATCATTTGTTAGGATAATAAAATTAGACAAATTTGGTACTACAGATTGGACTGGCTGGACAGTACCCCTGACCTGTTCGGTTTCCATTTTTTAAAAATAGTAAAAGTGATAAAGAAGACCCAAGAAAATTGCTGGAAACTCTTCCATATGTTAGGTTTATCATATAAAAATTTTAGCTGAATGATGATGTCTCAAAATTGGTGAGAAAAATCAAAACATTTCAGCTGCTTGCTAAATTTCGAGATTTTCAGCAGCATCATTCATAACATGGTTTTGCAAAAAGGGTTTCCTAACTTCATCAAAACTCTCTACCAAAATTAATAAATTAATATCTATGTGAAATCAATCAATATAACTGAATAGTTCCAGTCAATTCAATCAGAAACCATTAGATCAAAATTGGAAAGAAAAGAGAACAAATAAAACCCTACTTGAATCTCCATAGCTCCTTGCCTAAAACAATCTTCCCCAAGTGTTTTTCTTCATTGAAAATCCTTCCAAACAGCCCTCAAACCTCTCTTTGGCAGTGATGTATGATGGCTCAAAGTGGAAAAATAGTGATGGATTAAAACTCTAATCGGTTAGTTTGGTAGATTATGAAGAGGAGAACAAGTTTTGTGAAGGGAGTTTGTCGTTTTAACAAGATTTGGCTATGGAAATGGAGATTTGAAATCAAGACTTGAAGGTTTAGAGAAGATGATCATGGAGGTTGTGGGGGCAGCAAGTTGTTCGAGAAATGATATGGCTTCCAAGAGAAGATTTGTGTGATGTTTATCTTATACATAAGTTAGAATATAATATAACATAAATGGATAATTCTTAATCAAAGGAAGTAAAATGGATGGCTATGATTGAATTTTGTAATTCAAGATTGAATCTCAGTCGTTCATTTGATATAAATGGATAAGCTCATTTATTTTGTAAAGATCAAAACTATCTTTTGATGTTAAAAATCGCACCCTGAAATTTTACCGAATAGGTAAAACATCGTACCCGAGTAATCAAACATTGTCCAGAAATTAATTCTAGGTACAAAAATTTCATTCCAACCCATTTCTAATCTTAATCATATAATTTCTCACTCTTGGGCACCTCTGGGTCCCAATTCTATGGTTTCGGCTGTCCCGACAAACCTGTGGGGCCCATAAGTTACTATTCATATTTTGTTTTTTAGAAATCCGTTGGACTGTCCTCATCATTATTGAAACTGTTAGATTTTTGAAATTATGATTAATAAAGGTTGAAGTAATTTTTAAATAATTTTTAGGGTGTTACATAGTTCAACCCCTCTTTAGCAAAAAGATTTTTCCACAATATGAAACTATCCCACACATGCAAGTATATCAATATATAGGTTTAATCTTATAATAAAACAAGAATTCATCAAATTAGGACAATCCAAAATTTGCAAGAACAGAAAATTACAAAGCAAAACACAAAAACCCTACTCTTGGAAGCTAGTATGTCCTTGTCTCTAATATGCTCCAAGATAAATGTTCTTTGTACTGCCCCGATTTTTTCCCTTGTACAATTGACCAAAATGGCCCTAAGGTCAATTTTACCTGGAAATCGAGGGCAGCTGGCCCAAGCTACCCTCAAAGGTTCTTTTAATGTTTGGAGGGTATTATATGTGTTGTGCGTAATAATAGAAGTGAAAATCTCATTTTCAGTTTTTCTAGATACGAAATTACGAAAATAACCCTGTGATAATTTAATGCGGGATTAATTACTGAATGGACCCGGGAGTTTGAGAATGTTATTTTTAAAGGATACATGATGTCTATATAACCCTGGATGATCCTGGGGAGTTTTATGCAAAATTACCATTTTGCCTCTGATTAAGTGCATAATGAGCTTAATCGTGTGATTAAGGAAACATAGGCAATTTGAGGCTCTAATTAAAGATTAATTAATTTTAATTATTAGTCTAGAGTCAAAATAATTAAGGTTAATTAGGGCCTAATATTGCCTAAGATTGCTTAGGTAAGTTCAAAATCCCTTTCTTAATCTAAAACTTTGTGTCATGTCAAGTGCAATAGTATTTTCTCTCCCCAATTCCCTAAATCAAAGAAACTATGATAGGATTGGATTTCTAGCTAATAAAGTTTGATTTCACTAAGTGAGCAAGATTGCTTTCTAATCTTGTCTTGGACAGCCTTAATCGCTTGATTATTGGCCCAAACTGTAACATCCAAAATTTTTCTATCTAAGTAAAAATGACCAAAATGCCCCTGAGGTCATTTTTGACTTAATTGACGACAATGACTCCAAAGAAATTCCGAAAGGGCCAGCCAATGTTAAAAGGGGATTATGTGTGGTATGTACACTAACAAAGTAGAAGAATCTCATTTTTGAGTTCCGATGCGCTAAATGATCAAAACACCATTGTGGCTGTTTAACACTGATTGATGAGCCGATTAAGCCCAAACTTCACCCAAAGGTTTTAAATGATGTTTTTATGAGTCTGGGCATGTCTGTTTAAGTCCCAGTCGTCCCCGGCAATTTTTGTCCAAAATTACGATTTTGCCCTACTCAGTGCATTTTGGGCCTAATGACGAAATTAAGCAAACCTAAGCAATATTAGGCTCTAATTGAAAATTAATTAATTTTCACAATTAATCTAGAGTCAAAATAATTTATTAAAGTTAATTAGAACCTAAAATTAATTAGATTAAAATTAAATCTTTTCTTAATACTCAAGATTGCAAGTTATGGAATCTTGAATAGTGTTTTTTCTCTCCAATTCCTTAAATTAAGGAATTGTGTCTACAATTGTTTACACTTCAAAATGCGTTTTAATCTCTCTAATGAAGTAAGAACACTCCCTAATCATGTCTTGACGTCCTTAATTACCCATTGTCTCACCTAAACACTTACAAACTCCTGATCAATTACCTAATCAAATCCATTTCCTAAACCAAGTCATAACACAAATGAAATGATAAAATATCCTCCCTAAAGCTCCCATAAGAACCAGCCAACTCTTCCCCATTTTTCATCACATGGTGATTTATTTTTGCACACAAATAACCATACTTTGAGCCATACCTCACCATGCTTTGCACCATACTACATGTAATACCCCGATTTTCTGTCTGAGAGAAAACGACCAAAATGCTCCTGAGGTCATTTTCTACTTGGAAATTAAGGATAGCCAGCCTGACAATCCACGAAGGGTCAACTCAATGCTTGAAGAGAATTAGATGATCCTTGAGTGATTTTGAAAACGAAAATCTTGTTTTTTGCAGTTTCGGGTCCAAATGACCAAAATACCCCTATAGCTTTTTTACGCGGGTAAAGGTGCCGTTTGAGCCCGAAACTTTCCCCAAAGATTTAAAATGACGTTTTCATGTGTTTAAAAGTATCTGTTTAAGCCCCGATGGTCCCGACAGTTTTATGTAAAATTACGATTTTGCCCCTAGGATAGTGCCGTTTCAACTTAATGATGTAATTAAGCAAACCTAAGCAATATTAGGCTCTAATCGAAGATTTATTAATTTCCATAATTAATCTAGAGTCAAAATAAGTTATTGAAATTAATTAGAACCTAAGATTGCTTAGATTAAACCTAAATCTCTTTTTAAAACTCAAGATTCCTAGTCTTGGAATCTTGAATAGTGTTTTCTCTCTCCAATTTCCCTAAATCAAGGAATTGTGTTGGCATTGGATTCCTAGTTAATGGAGCTTGAATCCATTAATTTGGTAAGACCACCCCCTAAACCTAGTCTTACAAGTCTCTAATTAACCATTACCTCGCATAAACACTTACAAATTCCTAATCATAAACCTAATCAAAGCTACACCTAAGCACAACTCTAAACCACAATTAAATAAAAGATTTTCCTCCCCTATTTCATGGAGAAAATGGCGCCACCTCATCCCCTACAATGCATCACATGTTTGTTCACTCATACACTCAAAGAAGCATGCTACACCATGCCTATACCATGCCTTACACCTTACCTTGAAATGACATAGCCAAGAGATATTTTTCTCCCTCCTTCCTCCCCTAAAATGGCACCACTTCTCCCTCTCATTCTCACCTTTCATGTTTCATTTCTATATATATAGAAGGAACCACCCCAAAGAAACTTTGCTCATTATCTCTTATACCTCCAAAGACTTTCTTTCTCTCAAGCTTCAAAGAGTTTTTCTTCTTTATCTCCAACCTTCCAAGAGCAAGCCTTCCCTCAACCAAGAAACACATCCAAGGTAGGGAGTTATATAGAGTTATGCCATTCCTTTCCTTGTTTAGCTTTTGGCTTGAAATGATAAAGTATTAGTTATTCTTTTCTTCTCTTTTTCTTTCTTTTTCGGTTCTTGGTTTCCTTTTTCTTCCTTTTTAATTTAGGCCATAACGGCCTATCTTCGAAGGAAAACCATGGCTTGATGATGAGGTTTCAAGATAATGGACTAATAATTATCCTTTGAGAAACCTCTAAAGCTTGATCTTAACATATCTTGGTTATTCCTTTTTCTTTTCTTGAAACAAGTTTCGGTTCCTTTTCTTTCTTTCCCTTTTGATATTGGTTTCTTTTTCCTTTCCTTTGCAAAGATTTCAGTTCCTTTTCCTTTGCTTTGCTTTTGTTTCTCAAAGAAAGGTTGTTAGTTATTTTGATCTCTTGATCCATTTCCTTGAGCTCGATGATGATGTTCAAACCATAAGGTTTCTTTGACACCTTGGTACAAAGAATTCTAAAGCTCACTTTGTCTTGTTAAGATATGTGTTGGATTGAGGTTTACATTCCTTTAAAGTCTTGTATGAACTCTAGTGTAATATAAACTGAACTTGCATTCATACTTACATTTCTTGTTTAGCATATTTACTTTTTAAGCCATCACCTAAAAGCTAAAGATTAAAACAAGAGCTTGCACTTTCATATCACCTAAATAATCTCGAAGCTTATCTTTTTCGGCCTTAAAGTCGATTGTTGCGGAGCTTAGAGCACTAAAATAATGAATTGGACTTGCATTCATGTTTATATTTCCTTGTCTAGCATGTTTACCTTTTGAGTCATCACCTCAACATAAAGATAATAATGAAGTTACATCTCATGTTTATTTTGAGCCCTCACTTTACTTTCCTAATGAAGAATAAAATGAAGTGCATAGCACATTTCTGTTCTTGTCATCACTTAAAGATTCTAGAGCTCAAAGACTTCTCCATTTATCTCAAGGAAAAAGTTGGATATGGAAGCATTCTCTTGAATGCAAAGTTCGGCCATGTGGTGATGATGAGCTTGGAGTAAGTTTCATCTAGTCACAAGCGCCAATAATCTATGTCTTAGGATTTTCTTAGGCATAGGTGAACTCAAAGAATGTTTCAAGTACAATTTTATGTTTTAAATTCCAACTATGAACAATTTAAATAAGTTACTACCCTTACTCATTTTATAATGATTTTAATGAAGTAAAATGGTTTCCAAAGAGTTTTAGATGTCCTAAAATGATTCCAAGAGAAACTAGTAATTTACATGTTTTGAAAATATGAGTTTATGTGTTCTTTGGAACCTAAGCTTTTTGATTCTGCCATGGTTTGTTTACTGCTATATGATGATGTTTTGACATGTTAGAATGTGTAAAAAATTATATATGTTAAGGTAGGAACCTTTCTATGCATGTTAAAAAGAAACTAGTCTTACAGAAAAATCATAAAGTTGAATTTTAGCATAGTTTCGACCCATTTGTTTTTAGCCATTGCCAAGACTATTTTAATGGGATAACATTCAGTTTAAGATTGATTAATCATGAAAAACTTGGTAACATTTGATGTAGAATTGATTTTTAGCACCTATAGAGAAACTAGTAACTAGAAAACCGTAAAAGTGTAATTCCAGAACACTTGATTAATTAATTTTCTGTTTCTGTCCAGCAACTTTGTAATACAGTAAACATGGTTTATAATTAGTTCATAGGCATAGGAATGCCCCACAATTGGTTTAGGTTTGATTTATAGCGCCTTAGGCGAAGATGAAACTTAGAAAGGGTCTAAGATGTAGTTTCTAGAACCCCCATAATCACAAGATATAATTTCTGTCCTTAAAGCATGATGCTGTCCAGATTCGTTGATGAACATAAATATTAGTAAGAATCATTAGTTATGAATCCTTAGGTGCATAAAAGGTTAACAGCGAATGTTAGAATAATTATATCTCAAGTTTAAGCCCCGTAAAGGTCAAAGCATAAGACACCATAGGTTTAAGAGCATAATGAGCTTCAGTATTTCATGTGAGTGCATGTTTTGATTATGAAAATTTATGATGATTGTGATGCTCATGATTATGTATATATATGAATGTGGCGTAAAGCAAATTTGGAAGAAATTCGGTGTGCCGTCGTTATGCTGCCAAATTTCTGACAAATTTGAGGAACTTAGAAAGATTTCAAAAGATATGAGTTTTTTAATGTGACATAGTACTGTAAGAACACGTTCTAGGGGACGGCGATACATAACGCCCCAGAAACAAATCCTTGAAGGGGACGGCGATACGTAACGCCCCGAAGAGGACAATATTCGCTGTGTACTTAATACCGGTGCGATGCGTTATGTTATGATTATTATTATTGTGATTACGCTTATCAGAAGATAAGTAAGAACTAGTGATGACTAGTTAAGGTATGAGCTCATAACCTAGAGATGATTTTAGGGTGATCCCTATGTTATAGTACGATGCTTTTACATGGGAAGTATATGCCATTTTATACCACCTGTATGATGTTGATATCTCTATGAAGGTTTAATTACTTTCTGCCTGTTGTATCTTCATGCATTCATGCTTTATTATGTTGCATCCATGACATTAAGACTCATCCTAAAAGGAACGGACCTTGGATAATTAAGTTTAAAACCTAATAAGTGAATTTTATGCATGCTTACCTTTTTCAAAGAAACCCAAGGTTCCTGAGGACGTAGATGATGACACTTAGATAGGAGGTTGCCCTACTGAGATTCCTTAGTAAGATTCTTACTCCCTCTATCTCTTCTTTTCATCATGTCTTCATATGGCAACATTCGTGGTTTTTGTGGATTCCCCGATGTGGGAAGTACACCCTGGTCCAGAGCATGGATCATACCATTTTGAGGGTTGATGTGCTGTTCATGTCTTCATGTTTGTTAGACGACCCTTCGCTCATCCTGTACATACTCATCGCTTCTCCCTAACGTCACCCTACGGTGACGACAATCGAGTTTTTAATTTTGGCTATAATGGCCTATCTTGAAAGGAAAACCATGGCTTGATGATGAGGTTTTAAGATAATGGACTCATAATTATCCTTGGAGGAACCTCTAAAGCTTGAAACTTGGTTTTGATCTTAACATATCTTGGTTATTCCTTAGTCTTTTCTTGAAACAAGTTTCGGTTCCTTTTCTTTCTTTCCCTTTTGATTTTGGTTTCTTTTTCCTTTCCTTTGCAAAGATTTCGGTTCCTTTTCCTTTTCTTTGCTTTTGTTTCTCAAAGAAAGGTTGTTAGTTATTTTGATCTCTTGATCCATTTACTTGAGCTTGATAATGATGTTCAAACCATAAGGTTTCTTTGACACCTTGGTACAAAGAACTCTAATGCTCACTTTATCTTGTTAAGGTATGTGTTGGATTGAGGTTTACATTCCTTTAAAGTCTTGTATGAAGCTCTAGTGAAATATAAAATGAACTTGCATTCATATTTACATTTCTTGTCTAGCATATTTACTTTTCAAGCCATCACCTAAAAGCTAAAGATTAAAACAAGAGCTTGCACTTTCATATCACCTAAATAATCTCGAAGCTTATCTTTTTCGGCCTTAAAGTCGATTGTTGCGGAGCTTAGAGCACTAAAATAACGAATTGGACTTGCATTCACGTTTACATTTCCTTGTCTAGCATGTTTACCTTTTGAGTCATCACCTCAACATAAAGATAATAATGAAGTTACATCTCATGTTTATTTTGAGCCCTCACTTTACTTTCCTAATGAAGAATAAAATGAAGTGCATAGCACATTTATGTTCTTGTTATCACTTAAAGATTCTAGAGCTCAAAGACTTCTCCATTTATCTCAAGGAAAAAGTTGGATATGGAAGCATTCTCTTGAATGCAAAGTTCGGCCATGTGATGATGATGAGCTTGGAGTAAGTTTCGTCTAGTCGCAAGCGCCAATAATCTGTCTTAGGATTTTCTTAGGCATAGGTGAACTCAAAGAATGTTTCAAGTACAATTTTATGTTTTAAATTCCAACTATGAACAATTTAAATAAGTTACTGCCCTTAATCATTTTATAATGATTTTAATTAAGTAAAATGGTTTCCACAGAGTTTTAGAAGTCCTAAAATGATTCCAAGAGAAACTAGTAATTTACATGTTTTGAAAATATGAGTTTATGTTTTCTTTGGAACCTAAGCTTTTCGATTCTGCCATGGTTTGTTTACTGCTGTATGATGATGTTTTGATATGTTAGATGTAACATCCTCCCAAGTACGACATGATTTTAAAGTCATAACATCATACTCGAGTTGTTACTTATAAATTAATAGACCTTTTTTAAATTTCTATAGCAAGTTCAATTCAATCGTGAAGTAATTAAATTGTAGTTCTATAAACATATATACAGACGTAAACATATGACTAAGTACAGTCTGTACAAACTTCAGCTATAAACTACTACAAATCTGATTTCCTTTCATAAAGTGGCCTCCTTGTTCCAGGATCAACCTGGAGACGACACGGGAACAAAAACACATAGGGGCGAGAATTCTAAAATTCTCAGTAGGGTAACTCCCCAATTACACAATCATAATGTCATCGTCATCGCCCCAGCCACTTCGGTTTTTTAAGAAAGTGTGAGCATGCAATATATATATATATATATATATATATATATATGTATCAAATGTTCATTTTAAAGTTCTAAAATCACTTTTCCGAAGTGGGTTTCTTTTATTATTCAATCACTTAAAACATACATTTCATGACATTCAAGATCATAGAAATTCCTTCAAGACCAATAATTTAACAAAACATACGTGTACAAATGGCAATTTCGATGATCTTTTCGTGCCCTTGACATAATAAAGAGGACTTTTCTATGCCCTAATAGGGACTTTTCTGTGCCCTAATGGGGACCTTTTCATGCCCTATTGAGGACCTCTTCGTGCCCTATTAGGGACCTCTTCGTGCCCTTTTTATACTAAAGGAGACTTCATTTTTCACTTAGCATATACATCATCCTCAAGCTCACATATACATGCATAACATTTCTATATGCATGAACATAATTCTCGGATCTCATAATACTTCAAACCTATATATATCATTCATTCATTCCTCATAAAATAATCTTGGAAGTCCAGGGCATGCATTCATACACATCAAACTTGAACCAATTGCCATTAGGTTACTAATTAAGGGCATTATCACAATTTCAGCACATTGGTAGATTTTTCACTCAAGTAAGACAATTTAATATTGGATTCAAACCATCAAATCGGAGGCTATAAAAATTATCTAAGACACTTTAATGTGTCAATAAAGTTTCATAAAATTTTCACAGCATAGAAAGGTCTTTAACTATATTAATAAAATCTCACAATTTCAGAGGTCAGAAACTACACACTCTTAGCCAATAACCAGAAGTCTCAATTTTTCTACCCCATCAAATGAACCCAGAACTTTGTACAAAAATTTAGCATTGGACCTTAATATGTCCTCAACATCTTTTGAAAATTTCAGCTAATAATTCGATCATTTACTAGGTTGATAAAATTTCACAAGTTCACAGCTTCAAATTCAATGTTTCAGGCAACATAGTTACCACTTCAGTTCTTGAATTTCTCAAGGCATTAGGAATCAAACCCAGAGCTCAAGAAAATTCAAGGAACTATCCTAGGATGTTACCTTCGACATATAATTTTTATAGCTCATGAAAACACCACAATATCCTCAGAAAATTCGTGAACAATCACTGCCAGTAGGAAAATCGAAAATCCAGCAAACCACTTCAAAATCTCTTTTGATAAAAATGATTTTTCCACAACACCAAACACTCCACCAAAATTAAAACATCAATATCAGCATATTATCAACCAATATATCCAGGAATTTTGGACTAAACACAATCAGAAAAGTCCAGCATAAAATTGGAAAGAAAAGACCAAAGAAAACCCTACTTTTAGTGTCTTTTGGATCCTTGGCTCCAAGGTGCTCCAAGATTGATTCCTTCCACTTCAAAGCTCCTAACCCACACCAAACCCTTCCTTAGGCAGAGGAGTATAAGATATCAAAGTGAGGAATTGAAATTTCAATCGGTTAGAATGGTAGATATTGATGTGTCGAACAAGTTTAGTGAAGGAAGTTGGGGGTTTTAACAAATCTAGGCTATAAGTTTGGAGTTTGGAAACAAGTTTGCAAGGTTTATGTGAAGAAGAAATGGAGTTTCTGCAGTTTCTGTAACATCCTAATTTTTAACCTAATACTCTAGAGCATATTTAGGTTAATCATTAGTTTATTACGTCATAGTTTCCTTTTTACTTTAAAATACTTAGCGGAAGATACTAGTAAATTTTTTTTAGAATTATAAAAGCAAAGTGAGAGCCGCGTGACACGATAAGCAATGAAGCACATAAGGAAATAAAGCAAGCATCTTATAAACATCATAACATAAAGTAGGTAAAAGCACATCACGATAAAATTGAACTGCATATATATATATATATGATATGATATGCCCACTTATGAAGAGTGGGACTTAGTTTGGTACAACATGAAACAAATACATCTAAAAAGAAAATACAAAGGAAAGTGCGACGGAAAGCATAAAAAGCAAACTCCCCTACCCAAGTGCAATTAAAGGGATAAACTCTAAACAAAAAAAGGTTTATCCTCATCTAAGTGGTGTGTGCACTAGCCCGGGTACTCCATCGGTCATTCGCTACCTCCTACTGACGTCCATCCCGCGAGCGAGGCATATACCCGGCAAACTAGGGGAGCTCCTCCGACATGTAAAGACGAAGCGGGGATCAGGAGTGACCCCCACGACGTGGCCTTATCTCCGATTGTCGTGCTAGCCGAGGCTAAGTCACGGTGTCCTTACTGCTCTCTCTCATCAGTAGTGGAGTAGGGGCAGAGCTCTCACTGTACAGATGGGTAGGCGGGTCCTCCGATGGGTCGGTCTTTGAGAAGTATGTTTGGGGCACATAGTCGGGGTAGTCGCGCTGGCTGAAGCGGCGGTGTGCATACGGAGCACTCTCTCATTGTGCGTACCTGTGCGCTCAAAAACCTGTTCGTCGTCACCGTAGGGTGCTGTCGGGGAGAAGTGATGGGTATGTACGGGGCGAGCGAAGGCTCGTCCAATGAACATGAAGACACAAACTGTGCACTGACCCTCAAAATGGTATGATCCGTGCTCCGGATCATAGTGCACCCCCCACATCGGGGTGTCCACAAAAACCACGAACATCGCCATCTGAAGATGTGATGGAAAGAAAAGATAGAGGGAGTGAGAATCTTGCTAAAAAATCTCAGTAGGGCCTCCTACTACCTAAGTGTCATCATCTACGTCCTCAGGAACCTTGGGTTTAGTGTATAAAATAAGTGAGCATGCGTTAAGTTCAGTTTTAAGCTTTTAAAATATAATTAACCAAGGTCCGTTCATTTTAAAATGAATCTTAATGTCATGAATGCAATATAGTAAAGGATGTATGCATGGCATAACTTAATGCAAGGACATCAATCATAACATCAAGAAGCATCATAATGGTGGCATAAAGTGGCAATTGAAATCTCATATGGGGAAAACTTTGTGACATAATCATCATACTTTACTTTCTCATGGGGCCACCCTAAAAGACATTCATTTTGGGGGTGCTTGGCCGAACCGGTGTCACCCAGAACATGCCACATCTCTGGGTTATGAGCTTATACCTAACTAGTAATCACTAGTTCTTACTTATCAATCCCGATAAGCGTATCATAATCATAATCCCGACTATCTAGTACAGGCTAGGGGGCATTTCTTGGGGGTGCTCGGCCGAACTGGTGTCACCCAAGAATACATCTTGGTATCGATGTCACATGAGTTCTTTGGAGGTGCTTGGCCGAATCGGTATCATCCAAGAACTCATCTTAGTACCTCATATCTTATAAAGAAAATCTCATAGGTTTTTCAAAAACTTTCTTAGTCCCCAAATTTGTCAGAAATTTGGCAGCATAACAGCAGCACGCCGGATTTCTTTCAAATTTACTTTATGCCACATAAACAAATAGAACATGTATCCTTAATCATAAATTCATATGTTGACATAATCATTCTCAAATAGAACATACATTCACATGTAACATTGAAACTCATCATGCTCTTGATCCTACGGTATCTTATGCTTTGACCCTTACAGGCCTTAAACTTGAGATGTAATTATTCCATCATTCTCTATAAACCTCTTATGCACCTAAGGATTCTCTTCTAACAAATCTTACTATCATTTATGTTCTTTAATAAATCCGGGCAGCACCATACTCCAAGGGAAGAGTTATATATTTATGATTACGAGGTTCTAGAACTTACGTTTTAGACCCTTTCTCGGTTCCGTCTTCGCCTAAGGCGCTATAAATTAAATCTAAACCAATTATGAGGCATTCCTATGCCTAAGAAATAATTATAAACCATGTTTGCCATATTATGAGGTTGCTGGATAGAATCCAGAAATTAAATGTTCTAAGAGTTTTAGGATTGTACGTTTACGGTTTTCTAGTTACTAGTTTCTCTATAGGTGCTAAAATTCAATCCTACTTCAAATGTAACCAAATTTTTCATGATTAATTAATCCTAAACTGATTGTTATCATACTAAAATAGTTTTGGCATTGATTAGGATTGAAGGGGTTAAACACGTTAAATTCCAATTTTATGGTTTTTCTATGAAGCTAGTTTCTCTCCTAACATGCATAGAAGTGTTCCTACGTCATCATATATCATTTTCACATATTCTAACACATCAAAACATCATCATACAACAACAAACGCATCAAGGCAGAACCGAACTGTTCAAGTCCAAAAAGACACATAATTTGACATTTCTAAAGCATATAAGTTGCTAGTTTCCCTTGGAATCATTTTAGGACTTCTAAAACTCTTTGCAAACCATTTTATTTTATCAAGAGGCTAAAAATAACCTTAGGTCAGTAACCAATTTAATTCTTCTTTAGAAGAGGATTAAAATCATAAATCTTGTTGGTCATAACTTTATAAAACTCATCAAGCTTAAAGAAAATCCTAGAACATAGGTTGTTGGCCCTTGTAACTAGATGGAACTCATTCCAAGCTCATCATTATTACTTGGCCGAAATTATACATTCAAAGAATGCCTTCATATTAAACTTTAACTTGAGATAAAATGGGCAAGTCTTTAAGTGATGACAAAATATAAACGTGCTTTGCACTTCATTTTTATTCTTCATTACAAAGTAAAGTGAGAACTTTAAAGTAAATATGCAAGACTTGGAAATAAATATGCAAGGCTTGAAATTTAAATATGCAAGACTTGAAGTAAATATGCAAGGCTTGAAAATAAATATGCAATACAAGTTCATTTCTTTATTTTAGTGCTCTAGGCCCAGCAACAATCAACTTTAAGGCCGAAATAGAAAGGCTTTGAGAATTAATTAGGTGATAATGCAAGTCTTGTTTTAATTCTTGAGTCCTTAGGTGATGACTTGAAAATAAAGATACAAAGCAAGAATATAAATATGAGTGCAACCTCAAAATAAATATGCAAGTTCATTTATATCTTATTAGAGCTCATTCAAGACTTTAGAGGAACTTTAACCTTCCAAACTCATCATGACAAGATAAAGTGAGGTCTAGAGTTCTTAGAACTCAAGATAACATTCCTTAAAAATATAACCGTAAATGAACTTTATAACACCTTTATGAAAACTCAAGCTTTAGAGATTTCTTTGTGGTGAACATAAAGTCACCAACTAGAACTCTTATCAAGTTATCATGAGCGTTCATCCAACAATTATTGGCCGAAAATTTTAGAGAAAAAGAAAAGGAAAGAAACCGAAACTTAAGAGCAAGAAAGAACCATTTTGAAACTCTAGAGACCATGATCTTGATGATGTATTAACATTGACACCATGGGTCCTCATCACTGAGTTCACATAACCATTTTAAAACATTATCAAAGTTAAAGATTTCAAGGTTCAAGAAAGAAAGAACTATAAACATTTTTAACTCAAGAACAAAGATCAAGCTTTAGAGGTTGTTCAAGTGATGAACATCAGCATGAAACCCTCACCATCAAGCTCTCATTCCTTTGTTTTCAAGGGCTCAAGGCCGAAAATGGAAAAGGAAGAGAAGAAGAAAATAAGTTCCAAAAGATTCAAGAAAAACTATAAAACACATAACTAGATTAAGAACTTAAATGAAAGAAACACTTGAAAGAAAATCCCTACCAAGAGATTGGAGGTTTAAGATGAGTGAAGAGGATGAAGAACTTGGACACTTGAACTTTGAGAGAAAAAGAAAACTTTAGAGTGCTCTTTGAAGACTTACACTTAGCAAATGAACCCAAAAGGATGCGAGTTCACCCAAGCATACTGTTTATAGAGAAATGAAACAAATGAGGGGTGTTTGGGAAGGGAATGGCTTCGGCCATTTACAGCCATAAGGAGGAGAAAAATATCTTCTCCAAAGCATGGTTCAAGGCATGGTGGAAAGCATGGCTAGGTATGGGTTCAAGTATGGGTGTAAGTGTGGGTCAAGCATTGTTCTTTGAGTGAGAAACAAATCAACATGTGATGTAAATGGGGGTGACGTGGCCGAAAATGCATCAGCCATGGACGAGGATTTCTTGCATTTTAATTGTGGTTTAGAGTTGTGTTTAGGTGTATCTTTGATTAGGATTAAGATTAGGAATTTGTAAGAAAGTGTTTAGGTGAGAAAATGGGTAGTCAAGGTTGTCAAGACATGTTTAAGGAGTGGTCTTGCATCATTAGTGAGTTATAAATTCATTTTAGTTCATAAACAACTCTAGACACAATTCTATGATTTAAGGAATTGGAAAGAGAAAATACTATTCAAGATTCCAAGATTGAAATCTTGAGTTTTAAAAAGATATTTAAGTTTAATCTAAGCAATTTTAGGTTCTAATTAATTTTAATAGCTTATCTTGACTCTAGATTAATTATGAAAATTAATTAATCTTCGATTAGAGCCTAATATTGCTTAGGTTTGCTTAATTGCGTCATTAAGCTCAAAAACACTATTCCAAGGGCAAAATCGTAATTTTACACTAAAACTGCCCGGGACCACCGGGACTTAAACAGATACCTCTAAACACTTGAAATTACCTTTTTAATCCTTTGGGAAAAGTTTCAGGCTCAAACGGCACCTTTACCCGCGTAAAAACGCTATAAGGGTATTTTAGTCATTTTGACCTGAAACTGCAAAAAACGAGATTTCGCTTCTGAAATCAGTCAAGGATCATCCAATCCCCTTCAAACATTGAGTCGGCCCTTCGAGAATGGCCAGGATGGCTTTCCTCGAATTCTGGGCAGAAAATGACCTCAAAGGCATTTTGGTCATTTTCCTCTCAGACAGAAAAATCAAGACGTTACAGTTTCTAAAGCTGGCCGAACTTGGGAGAAGAAATAATGAAGTTAGGTGGTTTATATTTATCTTATACTATGTTTAAATCATTATCTTAATATAAAATCCTAGCCTTACACTTGGCTCCAAAGGATAAACCTTATACTTTTACAAAGATTAAACTATCTTTCAATGTTAGAAATCGTACACTGAAATTTTACCGAACAGGTTAAATACTGTACCCGGGTAATTAGATATTACCCAAAATTTAATTCTAAGTATAAAACTTCATTTCTAACCTTAATCTTATAATTTCCCAATGTTGGGCATCTCTGTGGCCCAATTCTAGGGTTTCGGCTATCCTGGAGAGCTTGTGGGGCCCGCAAGTTACTATTCACATCAATTATGAGTTATTCTCACACATTTACTAAGTGTCAAATATCTTTCTACAGAATTATAACTTGCTGAAATAGAATCCATAATTCCATCTTTAAGAGTTCTAGAAATCACATTTTTAATCCTTCCTAGTTACTAGTTTTTCTCTAAGTGTTAAAAATAATTATTACACTAATTATTAGTAAATTTTACACATTTAAACAATCCCAATCAACACCATACTGTACAGCTCTGTTTGGTAATGTTCATGAGGTTAAAAATCAGTGGGAATCATGGTAATTGAACTCTTAGATGCATAAAAGAATAACTACTAATGATAAGTTAAACTGATTTGTAGTTTTGACCCATTTAAGGGCTAATGAGTAATTACTGACAACTTGAATATGAAAATATGAATAATATCTGTGATGATCCTTAATACATTGTATATATGAATGTATACCTTGTTGAGCATAGCATATGCATTAGCTGCATTCAGTCCTTAATTCCAGCATATTGGGTAGGAGCATGTTTACCTTTCAATAAGACATTGATGATGGCATGGTTAAGTGAATTATTTTATGATGAATAGCAATTATGATTAAGATATTTGAGATGCATAGTTGAAGTATTTTATGAGCATAAAATGTTAAATGATAAGTTATGATATGATCATATATTGCATCTCTATATAACATGCTAAAGTTAAGATGATATAAAACATATGGAAATGATCCTTTAGACTCCCCGAATTAAAGGCTATGAAAAGTGATCCAAGTAAGTTGCATACTCATAATAAGAAAGTTATGTTAGGGCAAGGAAGTAATGTGTTTCCCCTCTATTATATTACCCATATTAAATTTAGCAACAGCTAGTTAGGTTGAGCTCATCCTAGGCGATCGGTAAGGTGAAGTTTTGGTGATGACTGAAAAATCATTAGGGAAGGTGAGATGGTTGGTTTAGGATGATGACGTAAGAGGGTGGTTGTTAAGAAAGGAACTTGAGAGTTCTTTTATGAAAGTAAATTATCATGGGTTCTCTTACCTTCCCATGTATGCTAAATGTTATATGACTCATCATATTGCATTCATTACTTGTCAATCACATAATTTGAATGCTAAGTCACCTAAAAAAGTAAAGTGTAACATCCTAATTTTTAACCCAATACTCTAGAACATATTTAGGTTAATCATTAGTCTGTTACTTCATAGTTCTCATTTAACTTTGAATTACTTAGCGGAAAATACGGGTAATTTTTTTTTGAAATGAAAGTGAGAGCCGCGTGATGCGATATAACTTGCGACGGACAAAACATACATCTCATATATAATTATAATTTGCCCACTTATAAGCGTGGGACTTGGTTTAGTACATGGAAATACATGAAAGAAAATACAATCATAAACATAAACATAAACATAATCTACTCCCCTACCCGAGTGCATCTAATAGGATAACCTCTAAACAAAAGAAGGTTTATCCCCATCTAAGTGGTGTGTGCTCTAACCGGGTACTCCATCGGACGATCGTCACCTCCTACTGGCGTCCATCTCGCGAACGAGGCAGATATCCGGGAAACTTAGCGAGCTCCTCGGGTGTGAAAAGGCGGAGTGGGGATCGAATATGACTCCCAGGGTATGGCCGCATCTCTGGTCGTCGTGCACGCCTCGGCTGAGTCACGGTGGGTTCGCTATCCTCTCCGAAGTCCATAGGTATGGTGGGGGAAGATCCCTCGGAGGGTACCTGGGTGGCCGAATCCTCGGAAGGATCCATCTCCGAGAAGGACGATGGGCAACGGGGCACATACTGGGTAGTCTCAACGGCGGATGCGAAGGTGGAGTACGGCGTAGCCTCTCCTCTTGGGGACGTGGCGTGTTCGAACACTAGGTCATCGCCAAAAGGTGAGACGGGGAGAAACGATGGGAATGTACAGGGGAGTGAAGGGTCGACCCATGAACATGAATACTCTAATCGTGCATCGACCAAGAAATGGGATGACCCGTGGTCCGGGTCATGGTACACCTCCCATGTTGGCGTGTCCACGAACACTACGAACATCGCCATCTGAAGACGTGACGGAAAGAAAGAGATAGAGGGAGTGAGAATCTTGCTAAAGAATCTCAGTAGGGCCTCCTACTACCTAGGTGCCATCATCTACGTCCTCAGGAACCTTGGGTTTAATTATGCGAAAAGTCTGAACATGCATTTAGTTCATTTTAAACTTCAAAATATACGTTAGCCAAGGTCCATTCATTTTAAGATGATCTTAATGTCATGAATGCATCATAATAGAGAATGTATGCATGGCACTACCTAATGCACATACATAAAACATAACATCAAGCATCATCGTCATTGGTGGCATAAAGTGGCAGTAGTAACATTCATATGGGACAAAACTGAGTGACATAATCATAATCATGAACTTCTCTTCCTCATGGGCCACCCTAAAAGACAATCGAACTGGGGTGCTCGGCCAACCGGTGTCACCCAGAACGTGTCATACATCTAGGTTATGAGCTCATACCTTAACTAGTCGTCACTAGTTCTTACTTACCACTTAACGATAAGCGTATCATAAATCCCGACTATCTGAGTACGGGTTAGGGGGCAAAACTCTTAGGGGTGCTCGGCCGAACCGGTGTCACCTAAGAGTATAAAATGGTACCGATGTCACATGAGTTCTATGGAGGTGCTCGGCCGAACCGGTGTCATCCTAGAACCCATCTTAGTACCTTAATTTTCAAAATCTCTTTAAGTCCCCAAATTTGTCGGAAATTCCGCGGCCAAAACGGTCATTACACCGAATTTCCTTCCAAATTTGCTTTATGCCACATTAACATATAATCTCATAAATTCCTCATATGAATAACATCATCATCATTAGAATACTTCAGGCATCATCATAAGTCATCCAAACGCTTACCCTTACGGTAGCTTATGCTTTGACCCTTACGGGTCTTAATCTTGAGATATAGTTCTCTACATCCGTCGTTCATATTTTAAGCACCTAAGGCTCATAATTAACATCATTCATAATCCTCTCATTTTACTTTTAAAAAATCTGAATAGCATAGGACAAGTTCTCTAACTTGTATTTATGGGGTTCTAGAACTTACGTTTTAGACCCTTTCTCGGTTCCGCTACCAAGGCGCTATGTATTAAATCTAACTCAATTATGAGGCATTCCTATGCTTAAGGACTAATTATTAAACATGTTTATCATGTTGTAAGGGTGCTGGACAGAATCCAGAAAATTAAATGTTCTAAGAGTTCTACATTTGTATTTTTACGGTTTTCTAGTTACTAGTTTCCCCATAGATGCTAGAATTCAATTCTAACTCAAATGATACCAAGTTTTTCATGTCTAAACAATCTAAATCTGATTATGTCCCCATTAAAACAGTTTGGAAAAGTTCCATAAACAAATGGGTCAAAACTATGTTAAATTCTAGCTTTACGGTATTTCTAGTTAGCTAGTTTCTTACCTATCATGCATAGGATCGCTTCTACGTCATCATATGATATTTTCACACATTCCAACACATTAAAACATCATCATACAGCATCACATTCATCACATCAGAATCGAAAACATCTTGCCTCAATAAGAGAATTAAATTGACATCTCTAGGTACATAAGTTAACTAGTTTCTCTTGGAATCATTCTAGAACTTCTAAAACTCTTTGCAAAACATTTTAATTCATCAAGGGGCTAAGTGAAGCCTTAGGTCACTGACCAAAACATATTCCATCCCCTAAAAGAGATTGGAATCACAACTTATAATGACACAACCTTATAAAGAATTGTAAAACTTTAAGGAACACTTAAAACATAGGCTATTGGTCCTAGTAGCTAGATGAAAACTCATTGCAAGTCCATCATCACTACTTGGCCGAAAAACATACATTCAAAGTATGGTTTATATTAAACTTTAACTTGGAATGAAATGGGCAAGTCTTTGAGCTCTAGGTTCTTAAGTTACAACATAAACTAAACATGCTCATGCTTTTCATTTTTAATCTTGCTTACAAATTAAAATGATGACATAAATTAAATATGCAAGACATAAACGTATCGTGCAAGCTTGAAAGTAAATATGCGAAGCATAATCTTAAACGTGCAAGCTTGAAAGTAAATGTGCAAGATTCAATTCTTTATTTTAGTGCTCTTGGCCCAACAACAATCGACTTTAAGGCCGAAATAGATAGGCATTCGAGAAATTAATTAGGTGATAATGCAAGTTCAATTCTTTATTTTAGTGCTCTAGGCCCAACAACAATCGACTTTAAGGCCGAAATAGAAAGGCTTCGAGAATTAAATTAAGTAAAGATGCAAGTTCCATTTTAATCTTTATGTTCTTAGGTGATAGCTTGAAAATAAAGATGCATAGCAAGAATGTAAATATGAATGCAAGCATAAAATAAATTATGCAAGTTCATTTTATCTTTCTAGAGCTCTTAACAAGACTTTAAAGGAATTTAAACCTTAACCCAAACTCATTCAAACAAGGTAAAGTCAAGCTTGGAGTTCTTGGAACTCAACATAATATCTTTGGGAATCAAACTATGAAACTTAGAAAATCTCAAGGAAATGGCCGAAATCTCCAAGAAGAGAAAAGTGCATTTTAAAACTCTAGAGTTCATGACCTTGATGATATATTAACACCAACATCATGAGTCCTCATCATTGAGTTCATAAAGCCATTTTAAAACACCATCAAAGTTAAAGTTCTCAAAAGTTCAAGAAAGGAAAAATCTAGAAACACTTTTGCTCAAGAACAAAAATCAAGCTCTAGAGTTTGTTTCAAGTGATGAACATCATCATGAAACTCTCATCATCAAGCTCTCATTCCTTTGTTCTCCAAGGCCCATGGCCGAAAATGAAAAGGTAAAGGAAAGAAAAAGAAGTTCTAAAAAGAATCAAGAGAAACTATGAACATTAAGCTTAGAACAAGAACTTTAAAGAAAGAATACATGAAAGAAAATCCCTACTTGGTGTGATGAACTTGAAGATGGAAGAAGAAGATGAAGAAGATGAAGAACTTGAAGAACTCCAAGAACTTGAAGAACACAAAGACTTTGAGAGAAAAAGAAAAGCTTTGAGTGTTTCCTAAACTTGGCAAATGATCTAAAAGTGGTGCAAGCTCCTCAAGGCATTCTATTTATAGAGAAATGAAACAAATGGAGGGTGAATGTGGGCTGATGCATTTTCGGCCAAGAGGTGCAGAATTGGAGGGTTCCATGTGTTCCATGAGGTGAGATAATGTGTTCTTGAGGCATGGTGAGGTATGGCTTAAGGTATGGTGAGGTATGGTTCAAGGTATGGCCTCAAGCATGGTTCTTTGAGTGAGGAAACAATTAAACATGTGGCCAATGGGGATGAGGTCTGGGCGAAACTTCATCATGCATGGGGAGGATTAGTTTGCATTTTAATTGTGGTTTAGAGTTGTGTTTAGGTGTATCTTTGATTATGCTTAAGATTAGGAATTTGTAAGAAAGTGTTAGGTAAGGGAAATGGGTAATTAAGGTGGTCTAGACATAATTAAGGAGTGGTCTTGCACCATTAGAGAGTTAAATCCTCAATTTAGAGTCTAAACAACTCTAGACACATTTCCTTGATTTAAGGAATTGGAGAGAGAAAACATTATTCAAGATTCCAAGACTAGGAATCTTGAGTTCTAAAAAGGGATTTAAGTTTAATCTAAGCAATTTTAGGTTCTAATTAACTTTAATAAATTATTTTGACTCTAGATTAATTAGGGAAATAAATTAATCTTCGTTTAGAGCCTAATATTGCTTAGGTTTGCTTAATTACGTCATTAAGCTTAAAAACACTATTCTAGGGGCAAAATCGTAATTTTGCACTAAAACTGCCCGGGACCACCGGGACTTGAACAGATACCTCTAGACACATGAAAACATGTTTTTGAACCTCTGGGGAAAGTTCCGGGCTCAAACGGCACCTTTACCCGCGTAAAAACGCTATAGGGGTATTTTGGTCATTTTGACCTAAACTCATGAAAACGAAATTTTCGCTTCCGAAAGCATTCAAAGGCCATTCAATCCCCTTCAAACATTGAGTTGACCCTTCGAGGATGACCGAGTTGGTTACCCTCGAGTTCGGGTCAGGAAATGACCTCAGGGGCATTTTGGTCATTTCCCTCGGACAGAAAAATCGGGGTGTTACATAAAGTAAAGATGTATATTGGTGTGCTTACTCATGTGTTATGGCGAGGTGATTTTAGTTCTTTACTTGAACTTATGCTTATATGCTTAGCCTTATCTTGCATTTTGGATTTGAGTGTGGACCAATTCATGTCATGAGTAAGCTTATGTTAATTTTACGTGTTACTTATTCATTGGAAGCATTGACATGCATTCACGACCTATTATTTTGCATTCATGCATTAAGACTCATACTAAAATAGGCGGGCCCTAGATTTATGGTATTTGGAACTTAATAATAGAACCTATTATATATGCCCACTATTTCGTAATGAAAGCCAAGGTTCCTAAGGATGATGATGATGACACATGTGTTGAGATGGAAACCCTACTGAGATTCTTTTATAAGTTTCTCACTCCCTTTCTTTCTTTCCATCTTCGTCGTTAGACAAGGCCAATGACGATGTCCATGGGCTCCCTTGAGATGCTGGCATAGGAGTTGTACTACAAACGATATCAGAGTAGTGCAGCGGAAGTGGAGATATAGTCCTTCAAGCTTATAGCACTTAGGAGTTGTCTCGTCTTCGTACATGTTCATAACCTAGTTTTTAGTATATGCACACCTGTAAGGGGTTTAGCTATATCATGGATATACTTAGCTTTTGAATTACTATTATGGTATTTTGCTTGTAGAATATATCTACGTTATTATTATTATTTGGCATGATATTTAAAGTCAATATTATGATATAATGATGTTCTCAGTTTATGCTCTGTTGTGATTTGCATGTATGCTATGAGATGGATGATTTAGTTTGTTTAAGTATGAGCAGCTCACATTTTCATTTTAAGTATTTTAATAATTTAAAGTTAAGAATTGGGAGAAAAGAGTAATAACTAATAATTTACTTAAATACGTCCTAGGTGTGTTGGGTTAAATATTATGGTGTTACATCCTTCACTTCAAAGGTCTCAAAATACACCCAAACCCTTCTCTAATCAGTGATGTGTAAGGTAAGAAGGTGAGGTTTGGAGATTTTAATTGGTGATGCTTGTAGGTGTTGAAGTGCAGAACAAGTTTAGTGAAGGAAGATTTTGATTTTAACAAGGTTTGGCTTAGGATTTTTGAGGTTGAAAATCAAGCTTTCATGGTTTTTTGTGAAGAGAACATGGAAGCTTTGATTTTTCTTTTGTTGGCCGAAACTTAGAGGAAGAATTATGAGGCTAGGTGTGTTAGCTTGATCTTATAAGGTGTGATATCATTGGTTAATCATAAAGTTAAATTTTTTTTAACTAAAAGAAATTAACATCAATGGTTAGGATTTGACCTGTCATCCAAGATGAAATCTGAGCCATCCATTTGGTTTCAAATGGATAAACTTCATCATTTTGTAGAAATTAACTAGCTTTCGATGCTAGAAATCACGCACCGAAATTTCACTGAACGGGTGAAACACCGTACCCGAGAAATCAGATATTATCCCAAAATTAATTCTAAGCATAAAATTTTCATTTCCAAATATTTCTAAGCTTATTCCAATGTTTTCCGAATAAAGTAAGTAGCTCTGATCTCTCGCATATCATCCATCCCCTTGATGAAAGTCTCAAATGCTTTTTAGACAAGTTTTGGCTCTCAACTCTTGGAATCTCAGCTGAGGAAGTTCATCTGTCTCACTGACTCCCTAAATCATCTTCCCTGTAAAATAAACACGAACTTGCTAAATTCAAATGCAAGAAAGGTCTTCACTCTGATCCAATTTACTTTTCTTCCAAGGCTTAATCGCATGCATCTATTGGAAGGAATATATTGCATGTTGCTATTTTGTCTTCTATTGAAAAGAAGAATAAACCTGCCTCGTCTTATCCTTAACCACATGTTTGATTCCGCCTACAGAGATATATCTGATTCTGTGCTTTATGGAACTTTGTTGACCAAGATCTTTGAACAATTGGAGTATCCTTTGAGAAAATGAATGGTATGAGTATATAGTTGGAACTGAATATATCATAGCTCACTTTGAAACTTAGAGGAAACCTATCAATGCTTCCTATAACACCGTAATAGTTAACCTAGCAGGCCTAGGACATGTTCAGATTAATTATTACTCGTTACTCTTTTGTTTCAGTTCTTGGTTCAAGTTTATTTAAAATACTTAACAAAAATATAGGTAAATTTTTTTCTTTGAAGATTAAAAACAAAAATGCAAGCTGCACAACTTAAAGAGTTACGTCATATAATTACGCATACAAGCCAAAAGGAGTTAAGAGTATTATAAGCAAATACAAATCATAACGTATCACAACATCATGTATTAACAAGAATAGATAATTCATAATACATCACATGCTATAGGTACTAATGTAGTAATAGGCCCATTATCAAAGGTTAGGGCGATACAGTCATCCACAAGGATATAAATAGGAAATAGCAAAAGGTACAACTAGCCACGATCCCTCCTGCCTATCTTCCCTAAACAGATAACCCCCAAAAGATACAAAAGGAGGCTATTATCTACGTGATACACGCACAGGCCCTTGATAAGATCCATGGTCACCTCTTACTGCTACTCACAAATGAAATCATTGTCCTCTGAAGCCGTGATGGAAGAAAGAAAGAGGGGATGAGAATCTTTTAAAAGAAACTCAGTAGGGAGTTCTCCTCCCAACAAGTGTCATCATCTACATCCTTAGGAACCTCAGGTTTCTTTATAAGGTGGTAAGCATGCATATAGTTCAATTATTAAGCTCGAAAAATTATTATCTGAGGCCTGTTCACTTTAGAATGCGTTTTAATGCAAGAATGCAACATGATAACATAATTAACACCACAATTAATCAATATATGATAAAGAATGCAAATTCATGATCTTTTCCTCAATATTTATTTTAGGTGACTTAAGGTTCTTATCTCTTTTTCTTGGAGGCTGTAACACCTTAAATATTAGTTAAAAATTAATTTGAGCTTTATTAGTCATAATTACAAAAATATGACAATTTTAACAATGATGAGGACGGTCCAACTGTTTTGTAAAAAACAAAATGTGAATAGTATTTTATGGGCCTTGCAGGCCTACCAGAACAGCCGAAACCCCTAATTTGAGACCCAAAAGTGCCCAAAATTGGGAAAATATGGGAATAAGGTTAGAAATAGTTAGAAATAAAGATTTTATACCTAGAATTAATTTTTGGGCAATATTTGATTAACTGGGTACGATGTTTTACCGATTCAGTAAAATTTTGATATGCGATTTCTAACACTGAAAGATTGTTTAATCATTATAAATGGAGGATGTACATCCATTCAAGACAAGTGGAAGGCTAAGATTTAGTCTTGACTTACAAGATTTAATCTTAGCAATCCATTTTACTTTTTTTTAAAGAAATATGCATTTATGTTATATGAATTGAAAAGCCAAATTAGGATAAATATAAGACAAACTTCCTTATCACTCCACCAAACTTTCTCGGGTAGTATCTTCAAACCAGCCACCCTCCATTGTTGCTTCACCAAATGTAACGCCCCAATTTTTACTCTAATTTTTACTGTCATTAGAAATTACTCAATTACCGAATTACCGTAGGTAATTATTACATAAGATTTGAGGCCGAACAATCCTCAATAAAGGAATATAACATTAGAAGAGAGGTTAGGAACGATTCATGCGAGAGTCGCAAATCCCGAATTTCTGTACGTATAAAATGACCAAAATGCCCCTGAAGTTATTTTACTCAGAAAATGAGGATCGTGGGCCCCACCTATTCTCAAGGGGATATTTTGAGGATAATAAGGGATTGTTTGTGTTATGTGTGTTAATAGAGCAGAAGGATCTCAATTTTGAGTTCCGTCGCGCGAAATGACCAAAACGCCTCTAATGTTTTTAACTCCGATGTGCGTGCCGACTGAGCCCGAACCTCACTAAAATGTTTTAAAATGTGTTTTTAAGCCATGATTAACCATTGGTTAAGCTCGGGTGGCCTCGGGCAGTTTTTAAGTGAAAGTACGATTTTGCCCCTGTTTTTGGGTAGTTTTGCGAATTTCGGGATTTTTGATTCATATACCGAAACCTAAGCAATATTAGGCTCAAATTAAAGCTTATTAAATTCTAAATATTAATCTAGAGTCAAAATTATGTATTTAGATTGATTAGAACCCAAAATTGCTCAAAAACACCCAAATTGCTTACTAATTCACTTAAACCCTTAACCGTAAATTCTCTAAATTACATGAATACCTTGCCTACACCTAAATAATGCATGGAACACACAAATTTCACTTCTTTGGGCTGTAATGGACGAAATTATTGATGCCATTATGCAGCTGAATTATTGCCAAAAGTTGCACTAAAACAAAATGTCAAAATGTCACCATAAGAGACATAATTCCTTAATTTCATACAACTTTGTCTAAAATGATTTTTCCTCCCTTATTTCTCCTGCAAAATTCCGTCCACTACCTCATCATTTTGGCCAATTAGAAGCCTCAAAATCTTCTATAAATAGGCTTGCTTGAGTGGTCTTGGAATGCTTGGTTCATAACTAGTTTTTAAGAGCACCAAAAACTTTCTTTCTTCCTCCTCTTTGGCTGAATTCTTTCTTCAATTTTTTCAAAGAGATTTTGTTTCATTTCACTTCAAGAAACCAAGTTCTCTTCCTCTTCTTCAACTCAGATTAGGTAGGGAGTAGTTTCTAAATTTATTTCTATGCTTTGAGGAGTTGTGTTTTGTAACACCCCGATTTTTCTGTCCGAGGGAAATGACCAAAATGCCCCTGAGGTCATTTCCTGACCCGAACTCGAGGGTAACCAACTCGGTCATCCTCGAAGGGTCAACTCAATGTTTGAAGGGGATTGAATGGCCTTTGAATGCTTTCGGAAGCGAAAATTTCGTTTTCGGCAGCTTTGGTCAAAATGACCAAAATACCCCTATAGCGTTTTTACGCGGTAAAGGTGCCGTTTGAGCCCTAACTTTCCCAGAGGTTTAAAAACATGATTTCATGTGTCTAGAGGTATCTGTTCAAGTCCCGGTGGTCCTGGCAGTTTTAGTGCGAAATTATGATTTTGCCCCTGGAATAGTGTTTTTAAGCTTAATGACGGAATTAAGCAAACCTAAGCAATATTAGGCTCTAAACGAAGATTAATTTATTTCCCTAATTAATCTAGAGTCAAAATAATTTATTAAAGTTAATTAGAACCTAAAATTGCTTAGATTAAACTTAAATCCCTTTTTAGAACTCAAGATTCCTAGTCTTGGAATCATGAATAGTGTTTTCTCTCCAATTCCTTAAATCAAGGAAATGAGTCTAGAGTTGTTTAAACTCTAAATTGAGGATTTAACCCTCTAATGGTGCAAGACCACTCCTTAATTATGTCTAGACTACCTTAATTACCCATTTACCTTACCTAAACACCTTCTTACAAATTCCTAATCTTAAGCATAATCAAAGATACACCTAAACACAACTCTAAACCACAATTAAAATGCAAACTAATCCTCCCCATGGGCTGATGCATTTTCGGCCACATGCTCCCCATTTGACACATATTAAATTGTTTTCTCACTCAAAGAGCCATGCTTGAGCCATACCTTGAGCCATACCTCACCATGCTTTGAACCATACCTCACCATACCTCAAGAACACATTATCTCACCTCATGGAACTCATGGAGAGCCTCCATTCTGCACCTCATGGCCGAAGCCATCCTCACCCATGAGCATCCTCCATTTGTTTCATTTCTCTATAAATAGAATGCCTTGAGGAGCTTGCACCACTTTTAGATCATTTGCTAAGTTTAGGAAACACTCAAAGCTTAATTTTTCTCTCAAAGTTTTTGTGTTCTTCAAGTTCTTGGAGTTCTTCAAGTTCTTCATCACCTTCATCTTCTTCTTCCATCTTCAAGTTCATCACACCAAGTAGGGATTTTCTTTCATGTGTTCTTTCTTTAAAGTTCTTGTTCTAAGCTTAAAGTTCATAGTTTCTCTTGATTCTTTTTAGAACTTCTTTTTCTTCCCTTTACCTTTTCATTTTCGGCCATGGGCCTTGGAGAACAAAGGAATGAGAGCTTGATGATGAGAGTTTCATGATGATGTTCATCACTTGAGACAAACTCTAGAGCTTGATTTTTGTTCTTGAGCAAAAGTGTTTCTAGATTTTTCCTTTCTTGAACTTTTGAGAACCTTAACTTTGATGTTGTTTCAAAATGGTTCTAATGACTCAATGATGAGGTCTCATGATGTTGGAGTTTGTATATCACCAAGATCATGGATTCTAGAGTTTCAAACATTTCTTTTCTTTCCTTGAAGTTTCGGCCATTACCTTTTCCTTTTCATGCTAGATGTTTGATTTTCTAAATATGGTATGTTGAGTTCTAAGAACTCTAGACTTTTACCTTGTCTTGGTTTGATGAGTTTGGGTTGAGGTTTAAGTTCCTTTAAAGTCTTGTTAAGAGCTCTAGAAAGATAAAATGAACTTGCATAATTTATTTTATGCTTGCATTCATATTTACACTCTTGCTATGCATCTTTACTTTCAAGCCATCACCTAAGAACATAAAGATTAAAATGGAACTTGTATCATCACTTAACTTAATTCTCAAAGCCTTTCTATTTCGGCCTTAAAGTCGATTGTTGTTGGGCCTAGAGCACTAAAATAAAGAATTGAACTTGCATTATCACCTAATTAATTTCTCGAATGCCTATCTATTTCGGCCTTAAAGTCGATTGTTGTTGGGCCAAGAGCACTAAAATAAAGAATTGAATCTTGCATCTTTACTTTCAAGCTTGCACGTTTAAGATTATGCTTAGATATTTAGTTTCCAGTTTACACGCTTAAATTATGCCTTGCATATTTAATTTCAAGTCATCACTTTACCTTGAAAGCAAGATTAAAAATGAAGAGCATGAGCACGTTTAGTTTATGTCGTAACTTAAGAACCTAGAGCTCAAAGACTTGCCCATTTCATTCCAAGTTAAAGTTTAATGCAAACCACACTTTGAATGTAATGTTTTTCGCCAAGTAGTGAAGATGGACTTGCAATGAGTTTTCATCTAGCTACTAGGGCCAATAGCCTATGTTTTGAGTTTTCCTTAAAGTTTGACAATTCTTTATAAGGTTATGTCGTTATAAGTTGTGATTCCAATCTCTTTTAGGGGATGGAATATGTTTTGGTCAGTGACCTAAGGCTTCACTTAGCCTCTTGATGAATTAAAATGTTTTGCAAAGAGTTTTAGAAATTCTAGATTGATCCCAAGAGAAACTAGTTAACTTACGTACCTAGAAATGTCAATTTAATTCTCTTATTGAGGCAAGATGTTTTCGGTTCTGATGTGATGAATGTGACGCTGTATGATGATGTTTTAATGCGTTGGAATGTGTGAAAATATCATGTGATGATGTAGAAGCGAACCTATGCATGATAGGTAAGAAACTAGCTAACTAGAAATACCGTAAAGCTAGAATCTAACATAGTTTTGACCCATTTGTTTATGGAACCAATCCAAACTGTTTTAATGGGGACATAATCAGATTTAGAATGATTAGACATGAAAAACTTGGTATCATTTGAGTTAGAATCGAATTCTAGCACCTACGGGGAAACTAGTAACTAGAAAACCGTAAAAATGCAAATGTAGAACTCTTAGAACATTTAATTTTCTGGAATCTGTCCAGCACCCTTACAACATGATAAACATGATTAATAATTAGTCCTTAAACATAGGAATGTCTCATAATTGATTTAGATTTAATGTATAGCGCCTCAGGCGAAGACGGAACCGAGAAAGGGTCTAAAACGTAAGTTCTAGAACCCCGTAAAAACAAGTTAGAGACTCTGTCCTATGCTATTCAGATTTAAGTATGAACATGAGAATGAAGAATGATGTTTAATATGAGCCTTAGGGGCATAAAAATATGAGCGACGGATATTAGAGAGCTATATCTCAAGATTAAGACCCGTAAGGGTCAAAGCATAAGCTACCGTGAGGGTAAGCGTTTGAATGATGTATGATGATGCATGAAGTATGCTAATGATGATGATGTTATTCATATGAGGAATTTATGAGGTTATATGTTTATGTGGCATAAAGCAAATTTGGAAGGAAATTCGGTGTAATGACCGTTTTGGCCGCCGAATTTCCGACAAATTTGGAAGAAGCTTCGTGTAATGACCGCTTTGGCCGAATTTCTGGCAAATTTGGGGACTTAAAGAGATTTTGAAAATTAAGGTACTAAGATGGGTTCTAGGATGACACCGGTTCGGCCGAGCACCTCCATAGAACTCATGTGACATCGGTACCATTTTATACTCTTAGGTGACACCGGTTCGGCCGAGCACCCCTAAGAGATTTGCCCCCTAACCCGCACTCAGATAGTCGGGATTTATGATACGCTTATCGTTAAGTGGTAAGTAAGAACTAGTGACGACTAGTTAAGGTATGAGCTCATAACCTAGATGTATGACACGGTCTGGGTGACACCGGTTCGGCCGAGCACCCCCAGTTCGATTGTCTTTTAGGGTGGCCCATGAGGAAGAGAAGTTTCATGATTATGATTATGTCACTAAGTTTTGTCCCATATGAATGTTACTATTGCCACTTTATGCCACCAAGAATGATGATGCTTGATGTTATGTTTTATGTATGTGCATTAGGTAGTGCCATGCATACATTTTCTATTATGTTGCATCCATGACATTAAGATCATCCTAAAATGAACGGACCTTGGCTAAAGTATATTTTTGAAGTTTAAAATGAACTAAATGCATGTTCAGTCATTTCATATAATTAAACCCAAGGTTCCTGAGGACGTAGATGATGACACCTAGGTAGTAGGAGGCCCTACTGAGATTCTTTAGTAAGATTCTCACTCCCTCTATCTCTTTCTTTCCGTCACGTCTTCAGATGGCGACGTCCGTAGCATTCATGGACACCCCGACATGGGAGGTGCACTATGACCCGACTCACGGGTCATACCATTTTGAGGCGCAGTGCACGGTGCGGATTTTCATGTTTGTAGGACGCCCCTTCGCTCATCCCGTGCACACCCATCACTTCTCCCCGACTGCACCCTATGGCGACGACGAGCGGGTTTTTGAGCGTGCGCGTACGCATGACGAGAGAGTACTCCGTAGGCACACCGCCGCCTTAGCCATGCGAGATTATCCCGACTATGTGCCCCGGACCTATTTCACGGAGACCGACCCATCCGAGGACCCGCCTACCCATCCGTATAGCGAGGACTCTGCCCCCTCTCCACCACAGATAAGGGAGGGCAGTGAGGATACCGTGACTCACACACGGCTTACGCGACCAGCGGAGACGCGACCATACCGCGGTGGTCACCCTCGATCCCCATTCCGCCTCTTCACGTCCGAGGAGCTCGCCCAGTTTTCCGGATATCTGCCTCGTTCGCGAGATGGACGCCAGTAGGAGGTGACGATCGTCCGATGGAGTAACCGGTTAGAGCACACACACCACTTAGATGGGGATAAACCTTCTTTTGTTTAGAGGTTATCCTATTAGATGCACTCGGGTAGGGAGTAGATTATGTTTATGTTTTAGGTTGTATTTGCCTTATAGTGAATTAAGTCCCACACTTATAAGTGGGCAAGTTATATATATATGAGATTATATTCAGTGATGTTCATGATGTGCCTTATGTTATGATGATTGTGAGACGATTGTTTTACTTTGCATGGTTTACCGCTTATCGCATCACGCGGCTCTCACTTTTATTTCAAAAAAAAAATTACCCGTATTTTCCGCTAAGTAATTCAAAGTTAAATGAGAACTATGAAGTAACAGACTAATGATTAACCTAAATATGTTCTAGAGTATTGGGTTAAAAATTAGGATGTTACATTATGGTATCGAGCGATTCGATTCTCATGGAGCCTCGAGGATTGGGTGACTATGCTTTCTAAAGCGTAGTACGATAGCTATGTCATGCGTAGAGCTTAACTAGAGATAAGCTATAGGGTAGGAGTTCATGACCCTTGTCTACTTGCGCGCGCCATGGTAACTAGCTCATTTTACATGGAATATTGAGCCTGATCACCTCAGTGTTTATTGTCTCACGTGTTTAGGGACCAATGGCACCAAGGAGACAACCTAGGACCCCGACCGAGGGAGACCAAAGCGATGCCACTGCTGCTGCTGTTCGTGACATGGCTAGAGCCATGGAACGAATGTTCGAGAGGATGAACCAACAAGGGGACACCGGACGTGCTCCCCCTACTGCCGAAATGGTCGAGCAAGCGAGGTTTGGTGAGTTTCGCAAGGCGAACCCATCAACCTTCCGAGGAGCCATGGACCCCGACAAAGCTGATGAGTGGATCAAAAACATGGAGAAGATCTACTCCGTGGTGGCTTGCTCGGAGGAGCAAAAGGTCACCTTCGCTGCTTATATGATGGAGTCGGATGCCGAGTTCTGGTGGGCTGGCACCCGAAGACTGCTAGAAGCTTCTGGTACTGCTGTCAACTGGGAGCTATTCAAGACCTACTTCTATGAGAAGTACTTCCCGGAGTCCGTGAGGAACGCGAAAGATATTGAGTTCATGCAACTGACTCAAGGAGGGTCTACTGTCGCCCAGTACACGGCGAAATTCGAGGAGCTGATTAAGTTCTCTAGGGTGTTTCAAGGAAACCCCGACGAGGTGTGGAAGTGCGTCAAGTATGAGGCCGGACTAACGGCAGAGCTCAACTATGCTGTAGCGCACATGGAGATTAGGGACTTTCCAACCCTAGTCAACAAGTGCCGGATCATGGAAGAGGGACAGAAGAAAATCAATGCTGCAAGGGCAGCACGGAACAAGGGGCTAGCACCTCAAGCCCCAAAATTCAAGCCCCAATATCCAAACCAATCCCGAAACCATTACAACCCCTACCACACCAACCAATTCAAGCCACATCAACAACAACAAAGAACCCCCTTCCACCAACAACCCAAGCAGCCATACCGACCACAATTCCAGAACAACAACAACAACCGCAACAACCACAACAACAACCGACAAGGAGGGTCGGCCGGCCCCCGAAACAACCAAGGAGGGTCAAGTGGGACTAAGAACAGGACGCCTCAAGGAACCCCCGCCCAAGCTATCCCAGCCGTGCTATGTCCCAAGTGCGGGAAGGATCATGGCAACCGTCCCTGCCTAGCGGGGCAGAATATCTGCTTCCGATGCGGAAAGCCTGGCCACTACGCCAAAGAATCGCACTAATGGGAGGCGACAAGCGAATTCTGGCCGCAACACCAAAGGAGGGTCTTCACCCTCAATGTAGACGAGGCGGACACATCCAACGGTCTCATAGAAGGTAAGTGCGAAATAGATGGTAGAACCTTAACTGTGCTATATGACTCTGGTGCAACACATTCTTTTATTTCATATGCTAGTGTCGAGGCTCTAAATTTGAAAACTTCCAAACTTCCTTTTGATCTTATTGTCTCTACCCCCACAAATCATCCTGTGAATACTTGTTATTGTTGCCTAAATTGTCACCTCACCACAGAAAATAGATCATATGTTGTGGATTTAATTTGTTTACCCATGAAAGGTATAGGAATAGTTCTTGGCATGGATTGGCTTCACGCCAACCGTGTATTGTTAGACTGTGACACCAAAACAGTCGTCTTTCCTTCTCCCCCTAGTGAAATAAGTCAACCCTTGAAACTCTATCTCAATGCCGTAGAGGTCCACTGTAGTGGGAAAAAGACTAAAGGATATGTTCTCCTAGCCGCTAGCGAGGTACACTTTGAGCACAATTTAGAGAATATACCTATAGTGAGAAACTATCCCGAGGTGTTTCCGGAAGATATACCCGAGTTCCCTCCCGAGCGAGAAGTGGAGTTCTCCATTGAGTTGGTTCCTGGAGCGGGACCAATCTCCATCGCCCCCTATAGAATGTCACCCCTAGAACTAGCCGAGCTTAAAACCCAACTTGAGGAACTTTTAGAGAAAAGCTTCATAAGACCTAGTGCTTCACCATGGGGAGCCCGGTCTTGTTTGTGAAAAGAAGGACGGGAGTATGAGGTTGTGCATAGATTATAGGCAATTAAATCGTGTGTGATGAAAAACAAATACCCTTTGCCTAGGATTGATGATCTCATGGACCAATTGAGAGGAGCGGTAGTGTTTTCCAAGATCGACCTAAGGTCAGGATACCACCAAATTAGGGTGAGAGATCAAGATATACCAAAGACCGCCTTTAGAACTCGGTATGGACACTTTGAGTTGGCGGTGATGTCTTTTGGGTTGACAAATGCTCCTGCAGTATTTATGGATTACATGAATAGGATCTTTAGACCCTATTTAGATCAATTTGTGGTCGTTTTTATAGATGATATACTCATCTATTCGAAGACCCACGAGGAGCATGAGCGTCATTTAAGGATAGTTTTGGAGATTTTGAAGGAGAAAAAGCTATATGCAAAACTCTCTAAGTGTGAATTTTGGTTGGAGGAGGTCAAGTTTTTAGGGCACGTTGTGTCAAAAGGAGGTATAGCCGTTGATCCTAGTAAGGTAGAAGCCGTAATGAATTGGGATAGACCAACCACCGTAACAGAAATACGGAGCTTTTTGGGTTTAGCAGGCTACTACCGTAGGTTTATCAAAGGATTTTCCCAGTTAGCCCTACCCTTGACCAAGCTCACTAGGAAGAATGCCCCGTTTGAGTGGAGCCCCGAATGTGAGAAGAGTTTCCAAGAGCTTAAGGAAAGGTTAACCACGACCCCAGTCTTAGTCTTACCTAGCCCCAATGTACCCTTGCAGGTATATTGTGATGCTTGGGCAAAGGACTAGGGTGTGTGTTGATGCAAAATAGGCAAGTGGTAGCCTATGCATCACGACAACTCAAGCCTCACGAGGCTAACTACCCCACCCATGACCTAGAGTTAGCTGCCGTAGTGTTTGCCTTAAAGATGTGGAGACACCACTTGTATGGTGTAAGGTTTGAAGTTTTCTCCGATCATAAGAGTCTCAAGTACCTCTTTGATCAAAAGGAGTTAAATATGAGGCAAAGAAGGTGGATGGAATTCCTCAAGGACTACGATTTCGGTTTAAGTTACCACCCCGGCAAGGCTAATGTAGTCGCCGACGCCTTGAGCCGAAAGTCGTTACACCTGTCCCACATGATGATCAAAGAAGTTGAGTTGATAGAGAAGTTTAGGGATATGAATCTAGGGATGTCAGCAACCGATAGAGGGATAAAGATGTGCTACCTTAGCGTAACAAGTGGATTTAAGCAGAGAATCATGTTAGCTGCTTGAGAGAATGAGGAGTTCGAAGAGATCATAGATGCTGTTAAGGCGGGAAAGTTAAAAGGTTTCGAAAGAGGCGAGGATTGGATATGGAGATTTGAGGGAAGGATCTGCGTACCCCAAGATGGTGACCTCCGAGAGAAGATCTTGGAGGAGGCTCACAAAAGCTATTTCACCATTCATCCCGGTGTTACCAAGATGTACCAAGATTTGAAGAAGATGTTTTGGTGGCCCGGAATGAAAAAGGATGTAGTCGCCTGGGTTAGTAAGTGCTTGGTATGTCAGAAAGTGAAAATCGAGCACCAAAAACCTTCAGGTTTGTTGCAACCCCTGTCAATCCCCGAATGGAAGTGGGAATGCATATCTATGGATTTCGTGACAGGATTGCCTAAGACGCAAGCTGGCCATGATGCTATATGGGTGATAGTGGATCGACTAACCAAGTCGGCACACTTTCTACCTATTAGAGTAACGTACTCTTTAGATAAATTGGCTCAGTTATACATCCAAGAGATCGTAAGATTGCATGGAGTACCGTCGACGATAATCTCGGATAGAGATCCGCGGTTTACGTCGCGTTTTTGGGGAGCCTTCCAAGAGGCGTTTGGTTCAAAGCTATGCTTGAGCACTGCTTACCACCCACAAACAGACGGACAATCTGAAAGGCCGATCCAAACCCTAGAGGATATGCTAAGAGCCTGTGTGTTAGACCAAAGGGGAAGTTGGGATAGGTACTTGCCTTTGATCGAGTTTGCGTATAACAATAGTTATCACGCAAGCATCGGTATGGCACCGTACGAGGCATTGTATGGAAGGAAGTGCCAATCACCTTTGTGTTGGTACGAGCCTGGGGAGCAAAGTGTCTTAGGACCCGATGTAGTGAGGGAAACAACGGAACAAATCAAGAGGATCCGGGATAGGATGCTCCCTGCTCAAAGTAGACAAAAGAGCTATGCGGACAAGCGGCGCAAGCCCTTGGAGTTCGAGGAGGGAGAACATGTGTTCCTTAGGATTACCCCCACTACAGGCATAGGAAGAGCCATGAAAGTCAAAAAGTTGAGCCCCCGATTCCTTGGTCCCTTCCAAATTCTTCAAAGGATAGGAACAGTTGCCTACAAAATAGCCTTACCCCCTAATCTTTCTAATCTCCATGACGTCTTTCACGTCTCTCAGCTAAGGAAGTATGAGTCCGACCCTAGCCACGTTTTAGAGCCAGAGCATGTTCAGTTAAGGGACGACCTAACTTTCAATCTTCCCCCTACGAGAATCGTGGACCGCGGAGTCAAGCAGCTGAGGAACAAGTCTGTTCCATTGGTAAAGGTAGCATGGGGACGCGACAAATCCGAAGAGCTTACATGGGAGCTAGAGTCAGAAATGCAAGACAAGTATCCCGAGCTTTTCTAAGGTAACGAATTTCGAGGGCGAAATTCTTTTTAAGGACGGGAGTAATGTAACACGCCGATTTTTCTCGTCAGAAATGACCAAAATGCCCTGAGGTCATTTCCTGACCCGAACTCGAGGGTAACCAACTCGGTCATCCTCGAAGGGTCAACTCAATGTTTGAAGGGGATTGAATGGCCTTTGAATGCTTTGGGAAGCGAAAATTTCGTTTTCATGATTTGGTCAAAATGACCAAAATACCCCTATAGCGTTTTTACGCGGGTAAAGGTGCCGTTTGAGCCCGGAACTTTCCCCAGAGGTTTAAAAACATGATTTCATGTGTCTAGAGGTATCTGTTCAAGTGGGTGGTCCCGGCAGTTTTAGTGCTTGAAATTACGATTTTGCCCTGGAATAGTGTTTTTAAGCTTAATGACTAATTAAGCAAACCTAAGCAATATTAGGCTCTAAGCGAAGATTAATTTATTTCCCTAATTAATCTAGAGTCAAAATAATTTATTAAAGTTAATTAGAACCTAAAATTGCTTAGATTAAACTTAAATCCCTTTTTAGAACTCAAGATTCCTAGTCTTGGAATCATGAATAGTGTTTTCTCTCTCCAATTCCTTAAATCAAGGAAATGAGTCTAGAGTTGTTTAAACTCTAAATTGAGGATTTAACCCTCTAATGGTGCAAGACCACTCCTTAATTATGTCTAGACTACCTTAATTACCCATTTACCTTACCTAAACACCTTCTTACAAATTCCTAATCTTAAGCATAATCAAAGATACACCTAAACACAACTCTAAACCACAATTAAAATGCAAACTAATCCTCCCCATGGGCTGATGCATTTTCGGCCACATGCTCCCCATTTGACACATATTAAATTGTTTTCTCACTCAAAGAGCCATGCTTGAGCCATACCTTGAGCCATACCTCACCATGCTTTGAACCATACCTCACCATACCTCAAGAACACATTATCTCACCTCATGGAACTCATGGAGAGCCTCCATTCTGCACCTCATGGCGAAGCCATCCTCACCCATGAGCATCCTCCATTTGTTTCATTTCTCTATAAATAGAATGCCTTGAGGAGCTTGCACCACTTTTAGATCATTTGCTAAGTTTAGGAAACACTCAAAGCTTTCTTTTTCTCTCAAAGTTTTTGTGTTCTTCAAGTTCTTGGAGTTCTTCAAGTTCTTCATCACCTTCATCTTCTTCTTCCATCTTCAAGTTCATCACACCAAGTAGGGATTTTCTTTCATGTGTTCTTTCTTTAAAGTTCTTGTTCTAAGCTTAAAGTTCATAGTTTCTCTTGATTCTTTTTAGAACTTCTTTTTCTTCCCTTTACCTTTTCATTTTCGGCCATGGGCCTTGGAGAACAAAGGAATGAGAGCTTGATGATGAGAGTTTCATGATGATGTTCATCACTTGAGACAAACTCTAGAGCTTGATTTTTGTTCTTGAGCAAAAGTGTTTCTAGATTTTTCCTTTCTTGAACTTTTGAGAACCTTAACTTTGATGTTGTTTCAAAATGGTTCTAATGACTCAATGATGAGGTCTCATGATGTTGGAGTTTGTATATCACCAAGATCATGGATTCTAGAGTTTCAAACATTTCTTTTCTTTCCTTGAAGTTTCGGCCATTACCTTTTCCTTTTCATGCTAGATGTTTGATTTTCTAAATATGGTATGTTGAGTTCTAAGAACTCTAGACTTTTACCTTGTCTTGGTTTGATGAGTTTGGGTTGAGGTTTAAGTTCCTTTAAAGTCTTGTTAAGAGCTCTAGAAAGATAAAATGAACTTGCATAATTTATTTTATGCTTGCATTCATATTTAC
Source organism: Dalbergia cochinchinensis (assembly GCA_031216125.1). Taxonomy (NCBI): domain Eukaryota; kingdom Viridiplantae; phylum Streptophyta; class Magnoliopsida; order Fabales; family Fabaceae; genus Dalbergia; species Dalbergia cochinchinensis. The sequence goes on from CM062371.1 coordinate 33,642,496, forward strand.
ACTCTTGCTATGCATCTTTACTTTCAAGCCATCACCTAAGAACATAAAGATTAAAATGGAACTTGTATCATCACTTAACTTAATTCTCAAAGCCTTTCTATTTCGGCCTTAAAGTCGATTGTTGTTGGGCCTAGAGCACTAAAATAAAGAATTGAACTTGCATTATCACCTAATTAATTTCTCGAATGCCTATCTATTTCGGCCTTAAAGTCGATTGTTGTTGGGCCAAGAGCACTAAAATAAAGAATTGAATCTTGCATCTTTACTTTCAAGCTTGCACGTTTAAGATTATGCTTCGCATATTTACTTTCAAGTTTACACGTTTAAATTATGCCTTGCATATTTAATTTCAAGTCATCACTTTACCTTGAAAGCAAGATTAAAAATGAAGAGCATGAGCACGTTTAGTTTATGTCGTAACTTAAGAACCTAGAGCTCAAAGACTTGCCCATTTCATTCCAAGTTAAAGTTTAATGCAAACCACACTTTGAATGTACGTTTTTCGGCCAAGTAGTGAAGATGGACTTGCAATGAGTTTTCATCTAGCTACTAGGGCCAATAGCCTATGTTTTGAGTTTTCCTTAAAGTTTGACAATTCTTTATAAGGTTATGTCATTATAAGTTGTGATTCCAATCTCTTTTAGGGGATGGAATATGTTTTGGTCAGTGACCTAAGGCTTCACTTAGCCTCTTGATGAATTAAAATGTTTTGCAAAGAGTTTTAGAAATTCTAGATTGATCCCAAGAGAAACTAGTTAACTTACGTACCTAGAAATGTCAATTTAATTCTCTTATTGAGGCAAGATGTTTTCGGTTCTGATGTGATGAATGTGACGCTGTATGATGATGTTTTAATGCGTTGGAATGTGTGAAAATATCATGTGATGATGTAGAAGCGAACCTATGCATGATAGGTAAGAAACTAGCTAACTAGAAATACCGTAAAGCTAGAATCTAACATAGTTTTGACCCATTTGTTTATGGAACCAATCCAAACTGTTTTAATGGGGACATAATCAGATTTAGAATGATTAGACATGAAAAACTTGGTATCATTTGAGTTAGAATCGAATTCTAGCACCTACGGGGAAACTAGTAACTAGAAAACCGTAAAAATGCAAATGTAGAACTCTTAGAACATTTAATTTTCTGGAATCTGTCCAGCACCCTTACAACATGATAAACATGATTAATAATTAGTCCTTAAACATAGGAATGTCTCATAATTGATTTAGATTTAATGTATAGCGCCTCAGGCGAAGACGGAACCCAGAAAGGGTCTAAAACGTAAGTTCTAGAACCCCGTAAAAACAAGTTAGAGACTCTGTCCTATGCTATTCAGATTTAAGTATGAACATGAGAATGAAGAATGATGCTTAATATGAGCCTTAGGGGCATAAAAATATGAGCGACGGATATTAGAGAGCTATATCTCAAGATTAAGACCCGTAAGGGTCAAAGCATAAGCTACCGTGAGGGTAAGCGTTTGAATGATGTATGATGATGCATGAAGTATGCTAATGATGATGATGTTATTCATATGAGGAATTTATGAGGTTATATGTTTATGTGGCATAAAGCAAATTTGGAAGGAAATTCGGTGTAATGACCGTTTTGCCCGCCGAATTTCCGACAAATTTGGAAGGAAACTCGGTGTAATGACCGCTTTGGCCGAATTTACGACAAATTTGGGGACTTAAAGAGATTTTGAAAATTAAGGTACTAAGATGGGTTCTAGGATGACACCGGTTCGGCCGAGCACCTCCATAGAACTCATGTGACATCGGTACCATTTTATACTCTTAGGTGACACCGGTTCGGCCGAGCACCCTAAGAGATTTGCCCTAACCCGTACTCAGATAGTCGGGATTTATGATACGCTTATCGTTAAGTGGTAAGTAAGAACTAGTGACGACTAGTTAAGGTATGAGCTCATAACCTAGATGTATGACACGTACTGGGTGACACCGGTTCGGCCGAGCACCCCCAGTTCGATTGTCTTTTAGGGTGGCCCATGAGGAAGAAAAGTTCATGATTATGATTATGTCACTATGTTTTGTCCCATATGAATGTTACTATTGCCACTTTATGCCACCAATGATGATGATGCTTGATGTTATGTTTTATGTATGTGCATTAGGTAGTGCCATGCATACATTTTCCATTATGTTGCATTCATGACATTAAGATCATCCTAAAATGAACGGACCTTGGCTAAAGTATATTTTGAAGTTTAAAATGAACTAAATGCATGTTCATCATTTGATATAATTAAACCCAAGGTTCCGGAGGACGTAGATGATGACACCTAGGTAGTAGGAGGCCCTACTGAGATTGTTTAGTAAGATTCTCACTGCCTCTATTTATTTCTATCCGTCACGTCTTGAGATGGCGGCGTTCGTAGCATTCATGGACACCCGACATGGGAGGTGCACTATGACCCGACTCACGGGTCATACCATTTTGAGGGCAGTGCACGGTGCGAATTTTCATGTTTGTAGGACGCGCCTTCGCTCATCCCGTGCACACCCATCACATCTCCCGATCGCACCCTATGGCGGCGACGGCGGGTTTTTGAGCGTGCGGCGTCGCATGACGAGAGAGTACTCCGTAGGCACACGCCGCCTTAGCCATGCGAGATTATCCCGACTATGTGCTCGGACCTATTTCACGGAGACCGACCCATCCGAGGACCCGCCTACCCATCCGTATAGCGAGGACTCGCCCCTCTCCACCACGGATAAGGGAGGCGGTGAGGATACCGTGACTCGGCCACGGCTTACGCGACGACCGGAGATGCGACCATACCGTGGGGTCACCTCGATCCCCATTCCGCCTCTTCACGTCCGAGGAGCTCGCCCGATTTCCGGATATACGCCTCGTTCGCGAGATGGACGCCTTGATGAGAGGTGACGATCGTCCGATGGAGTACCCGGTTAGAGCACACACACCACTTAGATGGGGATAAACCTTCTTTTGTTTAGAGGTTATCCTATTAGATGCACTCGGGTAGGGGAGTAGATTATGTTTATGTTTTAGGTTGTATTTCCCTTGTACTGAATTAAGTCCCACACTTATAAGTGGGCAAGTTATATATATATGAGATTATATTCAGTGATGTTCATGATGTGCCTTATGTTATGATGATTGTGAGACGATTGTTTTACTTTGCATGGTTTACCGCTTATCGCATCACGCGGCTCTCACTTTTATTTCAAAAAAATTACCCGTATTTTCCGCTAAGTAATTCAAAGTTAAATGAGAACTATGAAGTAACAGACTAATGATTAACCTAAATATGTTCTAGAGTATTGGGTTAAAAATTAGGATGTTACATGTTTTTAGCTCAAAATGATGAAATTATGAACTTACCTTAGCTTTTCATTTTGGTTTTCCTCTTCAATTTTTCTTTAACCAATTCAACCATATGGCCTAGGTGGAACTAAGATGATGGCTTGATGATGAGGACCTTGAGGGTGGATTGTAAATCCATCACAAGTTAGGCCTCTAAAGCTTGAAAATTCCACTTGATGCAAAACTTTAAAGAATAATGCTTTATGATGCTAAAACAAAGATTTTTAGTTTAGAACTTGAAAGATGTATTTTCCTTTTATGTTTTATTTCTTGTTAAGATATGTATTGGGTTGAATTTATAATTCTTTTAAAGTCTTGAAGGAGCTCTAGTAAAGAAACAAAATGAATTTGCATCCATGATTAAGTTTATGCTTTGCATAACCATGTTTACCTTCTATGTCATCACTAAATTTTCAAGAATGAATAAATGAACTTGCATTTCTCATGTTTAAATTCCAAGCTTGTATTTCATGTTTATGTTTCAAGTCATCACTTAATCTTTCAAGATAATAAAGAGGTTGCATCTCATATTTAATTTATGCTCTCACTATATTTTATAATGGCTAAAAGAATCAACGCATGACATGTTTATTTTATGCCATCACCTAAAGATCCTAGAGCTCAAAGACTTGCCCATGTATCACAAGCAAAGAAATATGATTATTGGAGGTAAAGAATTTATTCTTTAAAAAGTCTTGAGATTGGAGCTTAAAAAGATGTAATAATAATTCTCTTCTCCCTCTCTTTGGTCTGTGTGGACTACCGCCGCTCGGTTTCTTAATATTCTCTTCTCCCTCTCTGGTCCTGTGCGGACTACCGCTCTCAGGTTTCTTAATATTCTCTTCTCCCTCACTGGTCCTGTGCGGATTACCGCGCTCCAGTTTCTTGTATCATGTTTATATTTCAAGTTCTTGCATCATGTTTAATTTTCAAGTCATCACCTTAAATCTTAAAGATAAAGAAATGGAATTGCATATCGTGTTTATAATTCCAAGCTATCACCTTATAAAGATAAGATTAAAATAAGGTTGCATAGCATGTTTATAATTCTAAGATGTCACCTAAATCTCTAAAGCTCAAGACTTACTCCTTTTATCTTAAGTGAGAATTTTAATTGTGAAGATCCTCCCAAATTTGACAAAAGAACTAGTTTCTAAATGAGTTTTAAGGCTCTGCAAGGATTTTACGGGGAACTAGTATTTTATATGCACTTAAAATATGATTCTATGTAATTGCATGAGGTTCATGATTCGGCCACTGATCTGAGTTTAGTATCAATGTGTGATAATTCTATGTAAGGATTGGATGCTTATTGAATGATTTGCTGGCTTGCATGTTATAGTTCTTTGTTGCAAATAATGAGAATGCTTATACATGAAATGTTCTTTATTATGTAAAATTTACCTTTGTTGCTAGAAGAAAGTGTATCATTGTAAAAGTGTAATTTGGAAAGGTTACGCTAAGGAAAGACACAGTATTTAAGCGTGTCCATTGTGACCCACCTCTCTTTCCTGGGAATCTCCCATATGCATGATTACTGATTGATATATATTATTCTAGCTTAAGACTATAAATGAGAAAATGTTATGATGTTTATGAATTGTATTATGATATAACATGCAAAGATTTAATGGTGACTTAAACTTATAAGAAAATGATCCTTTGGAACCATCAGACTATAGGTGGTGAAAAGGTGATTTTAGCCCCTAACCCGTTCTCTCAAAAGGGTAGAGTCGGGACTTTAGCTTATCAAAAGGGATAAGTATATGCTAGTGACGACTAGTAAAGTATGAGCTCATAACCTAAATTACTCCCAAAAGGGTGGAGTATAGGGTGGCCTAAGGAAAATAATGATGATGATAAGATTTTAAGTCACCTAAGGCACTAAAGAAATGAAATATGTGCACTATGTCCACATGTAGCTAATATTATATGACGTTCTTTTATGCATGTTATTTGATAATGATGATGAGGAAAATGATGTAATGATAAAGGAAAAGTTCATTGTAAATATGAAATGTTAAGATTATGATGCATTATAAGACGCATGATTAAAAATTGACGAACCTTGGTTAAGTATTTGTCCGAACTTAAAATGAATCTTTGCATGCTCACTATTTTAGAATAATCCCGAGGTTCCTGGGGACTTTGATGATGACACTGTAGAAGGAGGTACCTTACTGAGAATTCTTTAGCAAGATTCTCACTCCCTTTTCTTTATTTCCGTCATTGTCTCCAGATTCAGATGGCGACATTCGTCCTGTTCGTTGATACCCCTACTTGGGAATTTCACTATGATCCGGTGCATCGCTCATATCATTTTGAAGGGAGGTGCGCAGTTCATGTTTTTATTTACATAGGTCGTCCATTTGCACATCCTGTCCCTAGTTATCGATTTTCTCCTACTTCTCCCTATGGCGATGAAATGGTTTTCGAACATGCACGTCCACTTGATGAAAGGATGTTACGTTCTTATCCCGCTTCATCTGCTGTCCATGGATTTCAGTATGTTCTCGACGCGAGATATTCTGAAACTGATCCTTCAGAGGACACTCCTACTCATGTATATTCTGAGAGCTCTGCTCCTACTCCCACACGTGTAAGAGAGGGTAGTGAGGAAACAGTTGTTCAGTCGAGGTTAGCAAGAAGGCCGTCCATGCGACCCCAGCCTGGTGCATCTCGTGTGTCCCCTCCCGAGGGAGCTCATCAGTGGATCGGATTTATTCCCCCATTTCCAGGACAGTGGCCATAGAGAGTTCTTAGTAGATTTATGTGTGATCATGCACCCTAGTTTTAGGATAACCTTCCCGGTTTATGGAGTTATCTAGTTTAGGGGCATGAATTTCCTTAAGTATATTTTCTTTTATGGGTTTGCATAAGATAATGATGTATGAACATAACCCACCCTTTGAGTGAGGTTATTGTATGTAAATATATGCTATAATGTGCTTATGGATGCTATATGATGGAGCCTAAGTGATATGACGTGATATATTCTTAAACGTCTTATTATACTCCGCTTACTCGTTCACGTTGTACTCGGCTCACGTTTTCAATTATGTGTTTTAAAAAAAAAATGGCTCGTAATTTCACTAAGTATTTTCAAATTATGAAGAAAGAACCAAAGCAAGGAGTAAAGTCTAGTCATTAATCAGATTCAACCTAGGTGTATCTGGTTAATTACTAGGGTGTTACACCAAAACCATGGAAACTTGATTTCAAACCCTCAAAAACCTAGTCTAAACTTTATAAAATCACAAACTCCCTTTACAAAACTTGTTCTACTCATCAATATCTACAAAACCAACTGATTAAAATTTTAAATAATTTCCAAGCTAAACCCTGAGCTATCATTCTCTACTATTTAAGGAAGGGTTATAAGCCTTAAAGCCTCACAAGTAGGGTTTTCTTTGATCTTTTCTTTCCAATTTTATGTTGGACTTTTCTGATTGTGTTTGGTCCGAAATTTCTGGGTATATTGGTTGACAATATGATGATATTAATGTGTTAATTTTGGTGGAGTGTTTGGGGTTGTGGAAAAATCATTTTTATCAAAACAGATTTTGAAGTGGTTTATTGGATTTTTGGTTTTCCTGCTGGCAGTAATTGTTCACGAATTTTCTGAGGGAGTTGTGGGTGTTTTTATGAGCTATAAAAATTACGTTGAAGGTAACATCCTAGGATAGTTCCATGAATTTTCTTGAGCTCTGCTTTTGACTCCTAATGCCTTGAGAAGTTCAAGAACCGAAGTGGTAACTATGCTGCCTGAAATGTTGAATCTGAAGCTGTGAACTTGTGAGATTTTATTAACATAGTAAATGATCGAATTATGAGCTGAAATTTTTACAGGATATTAGAAACATGTTGACGTTTTACTAGGATTTTTATTTAGAATTTTCAGGGTTCAATTGCTAGGGTAAAAAATTATGAATTTTGGTTCTTGAGTTGAGGTTGGATGGTTTCTGACCACTAAATTTTTAGAATTTTGTTAATATAGTTAGAGAACTCTAATTACCCTAAAATTTTTACAGGACCTTGGTGACATATTGAGGTGTCCTTGATAATTTTTATAGCCTCTGAAACGATTGTTTTATATGCAAATAAATTCGTGCCACAATAGTGTGAAATCTGCCATTGTGCTGAAAATAAATTGATGTTTTGAATTGATGAAATGATGGCATTTTGTACTAGTATGACATGAGTACCTGAATATGACGATGAATAATTGAGCATGTGAACTTATTGATGAGGTTAGGTACACATAGATATGAATGATTATTACAATTGCTTATATGCAAAAGAAAAGCATAAGATTATGTTTCTTGGACTAAAGAAAGTAAATCCAGTTTGTTAAGCAAAGTAAACCTAACTACCAAAAAGAGCATAAGATTTATAATCCTTGGGCTGGAGAAAGTAAATCTGGTCTGTCGGGGAAAGTAAACCTGACTACCCTTGAATTGAGTCGGGGAAAGTAAACCTGGCTAGGAATAGGTCTGTGTGAGAATTGGAGAAAGTAAATCCAATGATCATGTATAGGAATAAGCTCAGTCCTGAAAAGCAGTCTATTACCCATTATTGTCACACTGGGGATGGCGATACGTAACGCCCAGACGTGACAAGATTAGTCAAGGGCCAAGGCAAGTTTAAGAAGTAAACTTTCTAAGAAATCCTTTGTCTTATAAGCCGAGTGAAGAAGTTTAGTATCAATATTGAGACCAATATATTTAAGTGGAAAGTTTAGTAGTATATGATGTTGAGTAGTATGGTATATGTATATTAAGTGATTGAATGTTAAAAGTAACCTACTTTGGAAGTATGATTTGGAACTTTAAAAATATACTGTTATTATATAATGCATGACCACTTTTTCTTAATAAACCGAAGTGGCTGGGGCAATGACGATGACATTATGATTGTGTATTTGGGGGAGTTACCCTACTGAGAATTGTATAATTCTCACCCCTATGTTTTTGTGTTCCCGTGTCGTCTCCAGGTTGATACAGAAAATCAAGAGACTGCTATGCAAAAGAACTCAGAAGTGCAATAGTGTAGTAGTTAATGCTTTGATTATGTTGTATTTAGTGGAATGGATATGTATATATATATGTAAGAGGACAAAGGTGTGTTAAAGCTCACAAAAGAGCTTCCTTTATGTACTGAACTTTGTATTAAATAAATATTTTGGTTTCATTGCTATATATTTCAATAGGATTATGACCAAGTTATCTTGCGAATTAATCCAAATGGCTATAAATATTTAAAAAATGTTTGCTAATTTATAAGTAACAACTGTCGAGTATGATGTCATGACTTAAGGATAACGTTATAATTGGGGGGATGTTACAGAGGCCACCCTATTATTCTCTCTTCTTGAGAGTTCTAGGTTATGAGCTCATACCTCACTAGTCGTCACTAGCTAACACTTATTTTCTCGATAAGCAAATTCCCGGCTCCATCTTAGAGTATGGATAGGGGACATAGAAATACTTATCCTCTCTATAAGTACGCTTATCCTCTCGATAAGCAATTCCTCGGGATTGCCTTATGCCGAGCCCGGCTCATTACGAAGGGATCATTTCCGAGTGTTTTAGGTCACCTTAAGCTTAGCGTGTTATGTGAGATGCAAGAGCACAAACTTACCATGTCATGTCACATGCTTTCATATAACTTCAATACATGTACCTTAAACATTCCAAGTGTAATCATAACATGCCACAACAAAACTTGCAATTGGTAGCCAAGTATGCAAACATAATTATCACATAAATTCTCAAATATAATAAGTCACAACATCCCTTGAGGCAAGAACTTTTATTAACTCTTAATTGGTTAAACCTCTAAATCGGGTAAACCTAACTTTCATATTTATTCATTTATGCATCTAAGGGATCAATTCCAATGATTCTCATTTATTATTAACCTAAGAGCATCACTAAACAAATCTGGACAGATTTGAAATAAAAATGAAATGAACTATTTCAATGTTCTTATAAAATACGTTTTTGACCCTTTCTCATTACCGACCTTTCCTATGATGCTAGAATTAATTTCCAAGCCAATTATGGGTGATTCCTATATATTTAATAAGTGTTAAATGTCATTTTTACTTAAGTATCACATGCTGGACAGAAAGTATATTTTCATTTTAAAGAGTCATAGAATTTACATTTTTCTATTCTTTCTAGTTACTAGACTTTCCTTAACTATCCAAAGTCATTAACATACCTACTAATAACAATTTTTGCATGTTAAGAGCACTCCAAACAACATACATCAATTCTAGAAAGGTTTGAACTGAAACCAAAATTTAATTTCCTAAAAGCATACAAAATTGTGAAGCAAGCACTTCTAGTAACTAGTCTTTCTTAAAATTAATTATAGATCAAGGGATGCCCTTATAATCAATTCTTATCCTTATGGTAACTGTAACATCCCCTGCTGCTTTATGGATTGACGACTGTCCCCACAAACCAACACGGGTCTTTTCAACATGCTTTGTCCTCACTCGCATGCTTCCTAGGAAAACTTCCCAGGAGGTCACCCATCCCAAAATTGCTCCAAGTCAAGCACGCTTAACTGTGGAGTTCTTTGAGTTTGGGCTACCGAAAAGAAGATGCATCTTATTGGTATAGGTAGTACAAATCAATTCATATAAGCCTTCCTCAACTGTATAGTCCTATACAGTCTTAGGATCCCTCTTATTCGGGTGTGTAATCGGTTCATTCATGTACCCCTCCATTTTCGAAGTCTGCCAGGAGTCGCTCCTTGTCCGTGCCTTCTTGCACCAGCGATCACTCCTCGACTTCACAATCCCTGGGCGTTACATGCCCACCAGCTTCCACCTGGTTCGTCCCCGAACCATACCGTACTTGGAGAGGTGTAGGCTCTGATACCATTTGTAACATCCCCTGTTGCTTTGTGGATTAACGACTATCCCCACAAACCAACACGGGTCTTTTCAGCATGCTTTGTCCTCACTCGCATGCTTCCTAGGAAAACTTCCCAAGAGGTCACCCATCCCAAAATTGCTCCAAGTCAAGCACACTTAACTGTGGAGTTCTTTTAGTTTGGGCTACCGAAAAGAAGATGCATCTTGTTGGTATAGGTAGTACAAATCAATTCATATAAGCCTTCCTCAACTGTATAGTCCCATACCTATACAGTCCTAGGATCCCTCTCATTCGGGTGTGTAATCGGTTCATTCATGTACCCCTCCGCTTTCGAAGTCTGCCAGGAGCCGCTCCTTGTCCGTGCCTCCTTGCACCGGTGATCACTCCTCAACTTCGCAATCCCCGGGCATTACATGCCCACCAGCTTCCGCCTGGTTCGTCCCCGAACTACACCGTACTGGGAGAGGTGCAGGCTTTGATACCATTTGTAACATCCCCTGCTGCTTTATGGATTAACGACTGTCCCCACAAACCAACACGGGTCTTTTCAGCATGCTTTATCCTCACTCGCATGCTTCCTAGGAAAACTTTCCAGGAGGTCACCCATCCCAAAATTGCTCCAAGTCAAGCACGCTTAACTGTGGAGTTCTTTCAATTTGGGCTACCGAAAAGAAAATGCATCTTGTTGGTATAGGTAGTACAAATCAATTCATATAAGCCTTCCTCAACTGTATAGTCCTATACCTATACAGTCTTAGGATCCCTCTTATTCGGGTGTGTAATCGGTTCATTCATGTACCCCTCCGCTTTCGAAGTCTGCCAGGAGCTGCTCCTTATCCGTGCCTCCTTGCACCGGCGATCACTCCTCGACTTCGCAATCCTCGGGCGTTACAGTAACACAATTAATGACCTTAGATCAGTAGCATAATTAGAGAGCTTAATAAAAAATATTCCATGAGTCAAAGTTCTCATGTGAGTTGAAAGGGTGAGTCTTAAGCACTAGGTTAATTAAGTGATGGCATAAATTTAAATGTGCAATGCAAACTTCATTTTAATCTTGGCATTATAGGGTAATGGCAAGAGTAACATAAATATGATATGCAAAGCTTGAATATAAATATGAAAATGCAAGCTCTAGTTTTAATGTTTAAGTTTAGGTGATGGCTTGAAAAGTAAACATGCTAGGCAAGAAATGTAAATATGAATGCAAGTTCAATTGTTTATTTTAGTGCTCTAGGCCCCTTAGAGTATTCACTCTAAATCAACAATCAACTTTAAGGTTGAAATAGGTAGACTTCGCTGTAAATGTAAATATGCTAATGTAAACTTTATTTTAGTCTTTAATATTATAAGGTGATATCAAGGAAACATAAATATGAAAGCAAAGCTTGAATATAAATATGAAAATGCAATCCATTTATTATTTCTTTGAGCTCTAGGCTCAAGGCTACCAATCAACTCTTTAACACAACATAATATCTTTATTTGTTAAAAACTCTTAGAAGTGAAATCTTCAAGCTTTAGAGGTCAAACAAATGATGATTTTACAACCAACACCCAAGATCCTTATCATTAAGCCATGGTTTCTCCAATATGTAGGCTATCAAGGCCAAAAATAAAGAGAAAGGAAAAGGAAAGTATGGAACTGAGAATGAGAAGGAGGAAGGAAGAATCAACATTATAACATCTCAATCCAAGAGTAATATAAAAGAAAAGAATAGTAATCTTTAAAACAAATCCCTACCAAAGAAAAGAGAGGGGTTAGTTTTAAGATGAGAAGAACAATTCCTCCTTGAAGCAAGGAAGTAGTTTCAGCTAGGAGAAGAAAAAAAGAGGAATGAAGATGTGTCTTGGGATTGATCTTGAAAATGCAGAGGTTAGGTGTTTAAAGGAAGATCTATGGTGGTTGTGTGGTGGTTTGAGGTTGAGATGGTGGTGAGTGGTGAGTGGTGGTTGTTGGGAGAAATGAAGAAGAAAAAGAAGAATTCTTTGGGAGACTAGAGAGAAACTTGAGGATTCTTGAATAAGAATTGCAAGAAATGAGCAAATGGTAAGATGGGAGTTTCCTTGCATGTGTATTTATAGAAGAATGAGAGGAACTTAGTGGGCAAGTTCTATCAATTTTGGGGGGGAACTTGGAGGCCAAGTTTCATCTTAATGTAGGTTAGGATATGTCTTAGAGGTAGATTTAATTAGGAAAAAGGTTAGAAATGGGTAGTTAGGTATTTAGGTTGATAATTATGTGATTAGGAATTTCAAGACCATGATTAAAGAGTGGTCATAAACATTAAGTTCATTTAATTTGAATTAAACCCAATAAATTTGAATTTCAAATGCCAACATGTTTCCTTAAATCATGGGATTGTACACTATTCACTTTTTGACTTGAAGACTATTTGATTCTAGAAAGGAATTAAACTTTCTCTAAGCAATCTTAAGCTCTAATCAAGCTCAATTAATTATTTTGACTCAAGATTAATAATTAAAATTAATTAACCTTTAATTAGAGCCTAATATTGCTTAGGTTTTGTTAATTATGCAATTAATCTTATTATGCCCTTAATTAGGGGTAAAATGGTAATTTTGTACAAAAACTCCCCTGGACCACCCGGGCTTACATAGACATTAAACAACTCTTAAAGATGACATTCCAAACTTTCGGGTGAAATCCGGGTCCAATCGGCAATTAATTTTGTATTAATTAGCCGTAGGGGCATTTTGGTAATTTTGCTCAGAAAAACCAAAAACTGAGATTTTCACCTCTAACATCATGCACAGCACAATTAATCCCCTTTAATTGTAAAACTAACCTCTTGAGGTTAGCCGGGACTGATTGTCCTTGATTCTTGGGCAGAAATGACCTCAGGGGCATTTTGGTCATTTGTACATAAGAAAAAAAATCGAGACATTACATTACTCGCCTCCTTAAAAAGAATTTCGCCCTCGAAATTCATTACCTGAGAATAGCTTGAGGTATTTTGTCCTCATATCTGCTTCTAGCTCCCTTGTGAAATCTTCCACTTTTCCTCATCCCCATGCTACTTTAACCAAAGGTGCAGTCTTATTCCACAGTTGCTTGACTCCTTTGTCCACAATCCTCGTAGAAGGTAGGTTAAAGGTCAGGTCCTTCCTTAATTGTACTTGTTATGGCTCTAACACATGGCTAGGGTTAGACTGGTACTTTCTCAATTGGGAAACATGAAAGACATCGTGATGGTTGGACAAGTTGGGTGGTAAAGCTATTCGGTACGCTACTGACCCGACTTTGTTAAGTATTTTGAAAGGACTAAGAAATCTGGGGCTTAACGTTTTGACTCTCATGGCTCGTCCTATGCCTGTCGTAGGGGTGATCCGAAGGAACACATGTTCTCCCTCTTGAAATTCCAACTATTTTTGCCATTTATCCGCATAGCTTTTCTATCAACTTTGAGTAGTAGGGATCCTATCCTTAATCTTCTTGATCTATTCCATTGTTTCCCTTACAACCTCAGGTCCTATTAAGCTTTGTTCTCCGGGTTCATGCAAACATAGAAGGGATTAACACTTTTTTCCATATAAAGCTTCATACGGTGCTATATCGATACTTGCATGATAACTATTGTTACATGCAAACTCGGTTAACGACAAGTATCTATCCCAACTCCCTATCTGATCTAACACACACGCTCTTAACATATCCTCCAACGTTTGTATGGTTCTCTCAGATTGGCCATCTGTTTGAGGGTAGTAAGCCGTGCTAGACACAGCTTCGAACCAAACGCCTTCTAAAAGGCTCCCCAAAATTGTGACGTAAAACGTGGATCTCGATTCGAGATTATCATCGATGGCACTCGATGTAGCTTCATAATCTATTGGAAGTACAACTGGGCTAGCCTATCCAATGAGTAAGTCACCTTGATAGGTAAGAAATGGGCCGACTTAGTCAGTTGATCCACGATTACCCATTTGGAATCATGACCCGCTTGGGTTCTAGGTAGCTCTGTCATGAAATCTATCGAGATGCTATCCCATTTCCATTTGGGGATTGATGGGGGTTGTAACATTTCGAAGGGTTTTTGGTGCTCAATCTTCACCTTCTAACAAACTAAGCACTTACTTACCTATGTTCCTAAGTCTCTTTTCAATCTAGGCCACAAAACATCTTCTTTAAGTCCTGATACATCTTAGTGGTTCCAGGGTGAATGGTGAAATGGCTCTTATGAGCCTCCTCCAAAATCTCATTTCGGAGGTTGCCAGTCGTCGGCACACAAATTCGGCCTTCAAACCTCCATATCTTATCAACTCCTTGGGTAAAGCCCTTCAGCTTTCCTAGCTTTACCACCTCCAGGGTCTCCTTAAACTCCTCATCCTCTTGTTAAGATAGAGTGATTCTCTCCTTGAAGTCACTTGTTACACTAAGATGGCATATTCTTATGCTCTCGGTGGTCAACATTATCCCCAAATTCATGTCCCTAAACTTCTCTATCAACTCTGTCTCCTTCACCATCATATGTGACAGATGTAATGACTTCCGACTCAAGGCCTCTGCTATCAAGTTGGCCTTGAGGTGATAGTTCAACCCAAAGTCATAGTCTTTCAGGAACTCCATCCATCTCCTCTGCCTCATATTCAACTTGTTCTGATTAAAAACGTATTTGAGACTTTTATGATCAGAGAAAACCTCAAACTTCACTCCGTACAAATGGTGTCTCCATACCTTCAAAGCGAACACCACAGCTGCTAATTCAAGTTCATAGATATTGTAGTTTGCTTTGTGAAGCTTGAGTTGCCTGGATGCATAGGCTACCACTAGCCTATTCTGCATCAAAACACAGCCTAAACCTTTCCCAGATGCATCACAATACACCTCAAAGGACATTTTGGGGTTGAGTAATACTAGCACTGGGGTTGTGGTTAGCTTCACTTTTAGCTCTTAGAAATTCTTTTCACACTCGGGGGTCTATATAAAAGGGGCGTTCTTTCTAGTAAGCTTTGTCAAGGGTAAGGAAATCTGGGAAAATCCTTTGATAAACCTACAGTAATAGCCAACCAACCCTAAAAAGCTCCATACATCCGTTACCATGGTAGGTCGTTCGCAACTCATCACAGCCTCGATCTTACTAAGATCTACCGTAATACCTCATTTTGACACTACATGCCCTAAGAATTTCACCTTTTCCAACCAAAATTCACACTTAGATAGCTTGGCATATTGTTTCTTTTCCTTCAGAATCCCCAAAACTATCCTTAAATGACGCTCATGCTCCTCGTAGGTCTTCGAATAGATGAGAATTTCATCTATGAAAACAACCACAAACTAATCTAAATAGGGTCTACAGATCCTATTCATATAATCCATAAACACAGTAGGAGCATTAGTCAATCCAAACGACATGACTATGAACTCAGAGTGTCCATACCAAGTTCTAAAAGTAGTCTTAGGTATGTCCTCATCCCTAACTCTAATCTGATGATAACCTGATCTCAAATCAATCTTTGAAAACATAACTGCTCCCCTCAACTGATCCACCAAATCGTCAATCCTAGGTAAAGGGTACTTATTTTTCACCATCACTCGCTTCAACTACCTATAATCCACACACAACCTCATGCTCTCATCTTTCTTTTTGACAAACAACACCGGGGCTCCCCACGCTGAAGCACTAGGCCTAACAAAGTTTTTCTCTAACAGCTCCTCCAACTGGGTTTTTAACTCGGTTATCTCCAATGGGGACATTCTATACGGTGCTATGGATATTGGTCCAGTTCCTGGAACCAACTCTATTGAGAATTCTATTTCTCTTACTAAAGGGAACTCGGGTATCTCTTCTAGGAATACCTCGGGATACTCTCTTACCATGGGTATCTCATTGAAACTTTGCTCAGAGTTTACATCACTAGCGGCTAAGAGAACATATCCTTTACTCATCTCCCCATAACAGTTGACTTCTACAATATTTGTGTAAAGTTTTAGGGACCTACTAGGTTCTTTAGGGATAGGAAGAAAAATGACAAACTTGGTGTAACAGTTCAATATTACATGGTTGGCATAAACCCAATCCATGCTGAGGATCATATCTAAGTACCACATAGGTAAACAGACTAAATCTAGAAGAAAAGGTTTGTTTTCGACAATGAAATAACAATTCAGGCAACACCTACAAGTTCTAACAGACTTTCCATTGGGGGTAAAAACAGTGAGATCAAAAGGAAGTTCAAACACAGGCAATTTTAAAGACTCAACACTAGCATGTGATATGAATGAATGTGTCACACCAGAATCAAACAGTACAATTAAGGTCTTACCATTCATTTCACACTTACCTTTTATGAGGCTCTCAAATTTTGTCGAGTTTTCAGCACTAAGGGTAAAGACCCTCCATTGGCATTGTGGCTTGGGGTTCGGGGCCGTCAGGGTTTTTTCTAGGCATTTCCACGCATAGTGGTTGGGTTTCCCGCACTTGTAGCAAATCACCTGGCCTAAACAACAGGATTGATCTCCATGTGACTTTCCGCACTTAGGACAAACTATAGCAGGGGCAGGTCTTGGTGGTGCAACCGGGGCTCTCTGGGGCACCTTGCCTTTGGGGCCTCTAGATCCCCCTTGATGGTACTCCCTCTTGGGACCTTGAGGTCTAAATAGTTGTCTAGGTGGTGGTCTGTATGGTGGCTTGAATCTTGGGGCTTGTAATGCTAGCTTCTTAGCAAAGTTGTCAGCCCTTGGTGCATTTAACCTCTTCTGGCCATCCTCGATAATGCGGCATTTGTTGACTAGGGTTGGAAAATCCCTAATCTCTAGGTATGCGACAGTAATGTTGATCTTCGACTTCAGTCCGGCTTCATACTTGACGCATTTCCATACCTTATCGGGGTTTCCTTAGAATATTCTTGAGAACTTGCTCAGCTCCTCAAACTTCACGGTGTACTGCGCGATGAACTCGATGTCCTTTGCATTTCTTATGAACTCTAGGAAATATTTCTCGTAGAAGTGGGCTTTGAATAACTCCCAGCCCATTGGCGTGTCAAATGCCTCCAACAACCTTCGAGTGCCGGTCCACCTAAACTCGGCATCTACTTCTAACATGTAGGTGGCAAAGGCCACCTTTTGCTCCTCTAAATAGGTGATCACGGAGAAGATCTTTTCTATAACATCCCCTGCTGCTTTATGGATTGACGAGTGACCCCACAAACCAACACGGGTCTTTTCAGCGTGCTTTGTCCTCACTCACATGCTTCCTAGGAAAACTTCCCAAAAGGTCACCCATCCGAAAATTGCTCCAAGTCAAGCATGTTTAACTATGGAGTTCTTTAATGATAGGCTACTGAAAAAAGATGCATCTTATTGGTATAGGTAGTACAAATCAATTCATATAAGCCTTCTTTAGCTGTATAGTCCCATACCTATACAGTCTCAGGATCCCTCTCATTCAGGTGTGTAATCAGTTTATTCATGTACCCCTCTGCTTAGAAGCTGCCAGGAGCCGCTCATTGTCCGTGTCTTCTTGTACCGACGATCACTCCCCAAAATGAGAGGAACTTGAGGATTCTTGAACAAGAATTGTAAGAAATGAGCAAGTAGTGTGATGAGAGTTTCCTTGCATGTGATTTATAGAAGAATAAGAGGAACTTAGTGGCCAAGTTTCATCAATTTTGTGAAGGAGGGAACTTGGAGGCCAAGTTTCATCTTAATGTAGGTTAGGATATGTATTAGAGATAAATTTAATTAAGAAAAAGATTAGGAATGGGTAGTTAAGTTGCTTAGGTTGATAATTATATAATTAGGAATTTCAAGACCATGATTAAAGAGTAGTCGTAAACATTAAGTTCATTTAATTTGAATTAAACTCAATAAATTTGAATTTCAAATGCCAACATGTTTCCCTAAATCATAGGATTGTACACTATTCACTTTTTGACTTGAAGACCATTTGATTCTAAAAAGGAATTAAACTTTCTCTAAGCAATCTTAAGTTCTAATCAACCTCAATTAACTATTTTGACTCAAGATTAATAATTAAAATTAATTAACCTTTAATTAGAGCCTAATATTGCTTAAGTTTTGTTAATCATGCAATTAAGCTTATTATGTCCTTAATTAAGGGCAAATGGTAATTTTACAGAAAAACTTCTTGGGACCACCCGGGCTCATATAGACATTAAACAACTCTTAAAAACGACATTCCAAACTTTCGGGTGAAATCTGAGCCCAATTGGCAATTAATTCTGTCTTAATTAACCGCAAGGGCATTTTGGTAATTTCACTCGAAAACCAAAAACTGAGATTTTCACCTCTAACATCATGCACAACACAATTAATTCCCTTCAATTGTAAAACTAACCTCTTAAGGTTAGCTGGAACTAACTGTCCTTGATTTCTGAACAGAAATGACCTCAGAGACATTTTGGTCATTTGTACACAGAAAAAAATCGGGGCGTTACACTTCCACTTCAGAGAAAAGGGCTACAAAGAGACGTGTAATCAATATGGATAGTAGCTCCAAAGACTCATGAAGCCTCTGTCAGATTCAAGACCCAGTGGCAACACCAGTCTTCTATCCAAACCCTATAGATCTAGGACTGACCAAGGCATCAGAATTTGGATGAATGATGATGTATCTTCCCCAATCTTTAAGATACAATCATCAAATGATAATACGGGAAGTGTGTTTCCTGAAACTGTCTTTGCTCTTGCACCTATCAATCTACCGCCTTCATCCTCAACTGAGTCTTCAGCAAGCTATCAAGTCATCTTGCGAAATCTGATGGAGGTTTCATCCAGACAAGATAGATTTTAGGCAACTATCATTGAGCATAGTGCCCAGCTCAAACATATGGAAGATCCATAGTTTCAGATTTTTAGATGTTATAGCATTTGTTTCCTAGCATTCCTCATTTTTGATGATGCCAAAAGGGGGGAGAAGATGAAAAATGAAGAAAATCAAGTGCTATAGGGGAGCTTATGCTACAACATGAGGGCTATGGACTTAGGGGGAGTCTATACTGAGGGGAAGCTCAGAGATTCTTTTTGTTTAGCATAAACATTTTCTTCTTTTATTTTTCTATACTATTTTTTTGTAAATCTCTTAACATTTGTTTCTTTTATGTTTTATATAAATTGTTTTTTTCTCTCTATCTATATATATCATGATCTTTCATAATGCATTATGTTATCCTTGTTTCATGATTTGTTTCTTTCAAACTCTAATACATACATATATTTTCTTCTTAAGCTCTGATTCATATCGATGCTCTTTCTATGCTCAACTAATCATATATCTCTAAATTGGATATTTGCTTCTTATTTTATATGCGTATGCTTTGACATGTTTATTCATATATATGCTGGATACTTAACTTACATAAAGCCTTATGATTAGCTATGGCAAAGTATCTATAGGAGCACAAGTTATTTGTTGCTTTGATACTCAAATTAATATGCTGAGCCTTGATATGTATGATGAGTTTAATAGTTTTCTTTAAAGCTTTAACAAAACACATTATCTTTAACACACATATGAGATGTTTCTAAAAAAGTTGTGTATAAGTTGATTAGGGTATATTTGTGAATAGTTTCTGACAAATCTTTAGAAACTCACGCTTACATGTTTTGAAACAACTAAGATCAGTTAATAAGCTTCAAAACTCTCTCGAATTGTGCTTTGTTGATATGTCAAAATGTGTTATGTTCTTTTTATAAAACAAAACTTGTTTCAAAGGATCATATACCTTTGTTTTGAAAATATATTTTTATGATCTAATCCTTATGGGAAAAGTTTCACAGCTCAAATGCAAAAGCTCATCCTTGCTAATTTAGGGATTGGTCCTTAATAAGATTAAGAAACCTCGCATAGAAATATCTTGATCTTATCCTTTTTAAGGCTTCTCTGAGCATCAGAAACTACATAAGTATCAGTGTGTTTGTTGTCCAAAAATTACGAATGCTCTTTTACATTTATCATATCCTTGAGCATTCCTTTCAAAATTTCCTTTGGATAAAGACGTGTTGGGAAATGAATCTAATCAAGATAAAATATCATAAGTATCACTTGTTAAGTTTTCTCAAGCATGTAGATCTTTAGAAAGCTTCTTTTCATGACCAAAAATCAAGCTCATTGTATATCCATGGCTGAAACAGTTTTTTTCTTTAACATTCTATTCTGATACCTATTCAAAAAGCACGTTAAGTCTGATCAAAACTTCAAAAAGAAATAACATCAACTTTGATTAAAGTCACTTAAGGCCAAAAATGTTTCTATAATATATATCATGCCTTAACAAAAGAACTTCTTGAAAATCTCTTTCTGTGATAATGTTGAAAGAATATGATCTTTCACGCCTGTATTTCAATAATATTTATTCAATATCTCTTCAAAAGATTTTCTTCAAATTGATTTTGTAACATCCTCCAAAGTATAACGTCATCCTTAAGTCATGACATTAGACTTGAGAGTTGTTACTTATAACCTATCGGACTTTTCTTAAATAACTATAGCAAATGCGATAAGATCGTGTAATAACTAGCGTAATTTGATTTAAATATATAACAAAGAAACACAACATTTAATGAATACATAGCTAAGTACAAAAGGAAGCTCTTCTAAGAGCTTTAATACATATACATTCTCTATTACATTTACATACATATAACTCCAACTAAGTACAGTAGATTAAAAACATCAACTATTAAACTACTGTAATCCTGAGTTCTTTCACACAGCAGCCGCATTATTCTTTGGATTAACCTGGAGACGACACGGGAACACAAACACATAGGGGTGAGAATTATACAATTCTTAGTAGGGCAACCTAAAAACTCACTCATAATGTCATCGTCATTGCCCCAGCCACTTCGGTTTATTAAGAAAAGATGATCAAGCATTATATAATAGTGATTCATTTTTAAAGTTCCAAATCATATTTCCGAAGTGGGTTGTTTTCAAATGATCAATCACTTAATACACATATATCATAAAGCTCAAATATATAGTTAATAATCCTAATCAAGCAATTAAATATGATGTGAGTATGCATATGCTAAATGTATTGAACTTATCTCAAAATGACCTGGTTTCACTTGTGGCCATAGAACTCAACTAAATGCATTTTTCTCTTTTCATCAACATAGGAAACACTTAGTGTATACCCGATGGGTATTTACTATGGATAACTCCACAATGAACAGTTTATACCACATGGTATTTATAGTGGTTCACACCACACAAGGGAAATAGACTACTTATCAGGACTGAGCTCATTCCTATACATGATCATTGGATTTACTTTCTCCAATTCTCATACAGATCTATTCCTAGCTGATACGTCTACTGACTCATATTATCTCTAGGGAAGTTCATATTTTTGCCTTCCCCTTTATCTCTAAGGAAGTTCCTCTTTTTGCCTCCCCTTTTATCTCTAGGGAAGTTCCTCTTTTTGCCTTCCCCTCATTCGACATAAGTCTTGTTTCTGTTTTCTCCATATATCAGAACATGCACGAGTGAAATTTGTACATTCACTTTTCTCATACAACTACATCATGTACTTTCTTTTCTCAAATGCATGCATAAGTCACATGTAAGCTTTCAATCACAAGTAATTCTCATTTTTGCCTCATAAATCAATCTTTAAATTGTCTAGCATGCATTCATACTCATCATACTTAAATCAAGAGTCATTATATCATCAACTCAATACTTCAATTCATTTTAGCACAAATACAGCAGGTTGGCAGAATTCATGGCAAAGGAATACAATTTATTCTGTCCATCAAATGTCCATTGCAAGGGCTATAAAAATTCTCCAAGACACCTCAATGTGTCCACAAGGCCCTATAAAAATTTCAGAACAACAATCCTTGTCTAACTTATTAACAAAATTAGACAATCTTTGTGGTCAGAAACCACTCAGTCTCAGCTCAGAACCAGAATCTCATAATTTTTAACCCTAGCAAATGATTGAATAAATTAAAACTAAAAATCAAGGTTGAACCTCAAGATGTTTGAAAGACTTTATAAAAATTTCAAATGATAATTCAATCATTTGCTATAGCAAAAAAATTAGACAAAAGCATAGCTTCAAGACCAGAAAATCAGGCAGCACAAACATAGTCTCGGTTCATGAATTTTTTCAGGTAGTTAGAGTCTTTATCATGCTCCACGAAAATTCTCTGAGTTGCCTTAGGATGTCAGCTTCAACATATAATTTTTATAGCCCATAAAAATACCCAAAATTTACCCAGAAAATTCGTGACTGGTTACTGCCTGGAACAGAGCCGAAAATCCAGCATGCATGTTTCAATTTCTCTTTAGCAAAAATGATTTTTAACATCATCCAAACTCTCCACCAAATTAAATACATCAATATCTATCTATCATCAACCAATATATCTAGAAAATTCTAGCCAATTCAATCAGAAACAATCAGAGCAAAATCAGAAAGAAAAGTGAACAAATAAAACCCTACTTTGGTGGCTTTAGGGATCTTGGCTTCAAGGATGTTCCAAGAGTGATCTTGCTCACTTCAAGGCCACCAAATCAGCACCAAGCACTTCCTTAATCAGTGATGTATGAGATACCAAGGTGAGGATTGATGAGGAATTGAAATTCCAATCGGTTAGTTTGATAGATTATGAGAAGTAGAACAAGTTTTGTGAAAGGATCTTGGTGTTTTAGTGACTCTAAGTTGGAGTTTTTGAAGCTTGAAGCTTGTTAATGGAGGATTGAGAGGAAGAACAATGGAGGGCTGTGTTTCTAGGCCTCTTGGCCGAAAATGATGATGGTGGGGTGATAAGGATGGTGGCTTTGTATTTATCTTGTGAGAAAGCTTGTAAAGGAAGCTTAATTGTAATAATGTAAAAGGAGAATTCTTAAATATTGTAAAATGGATGGCTAGGATTGTTTTCTTGGTCAAAGAATGGATCTTGGTCATCCACTTGGTTCAAAATAATTAGATCACTTTAACATGGGGAGCAAGTAGCCTTTTCGGTGTTAAAATCGCACACCGAAATTCCATCGAACGGATGAATTATTGGCTCCCAAGTAAAATATAATAAAGCAAAGGTCATGATTAAAACTTGCTTTTCAAGTTTTAATCCTTGCCATCCACTTAGCATAAAGTGGTTGGTAAAGGTTACTTAGCCACTAAGTAACTTGTATGGCGTTAAAAATTACACATCGAAACTTTGCCAAACGAGCGAAACACTGTATCCGGTTAATAAGACATTGCCCGAAAATTAATTCTAGGTATAAAATCTCTATTTCTAACTATTTCTAATCTCAATCCTATAATTTCTCAGTTTTGGGCACCTTCAGGTCCCAATTCTAGGGTTTTGGCTGTCCCAACGGGCCCATGGGGCTCACAAGGTTAATATTCACATTTTTTCTTTTACAAATCCCTTGGACTACCCTTATCATTATTAAAATTGTCAGATTTTTGAAATTATGGCTAGTAAAGCCCAAATTAATTTTTGAATAATTTTTAGGGTGTTACATATTTGTCATCATAAAAAAAGGGGAGATTGTTAGCTCTAGAACCCGATCAAAATATGCTTATCTGTTTTGAATGACAATAAAGTCAATTTAAAGAAAATACTTTGAAGATTGTCTATTATTTGTCTTTAGTTTCTTGTAAGATTATAAATAGGATTCTAT
Source organism: Dalbergia cochinchinensis (assembly GCA_031216125.1). Classification (NCBI taxonomy): domain Eukaryota; kingdom Viridiplantae; phylum Streptophyta; class Magnoliopsida; order Fabales; family Fabaceae; genus Dalbergia; species Dalbergia cochinchinensis. Next base: position 33,666,365 of record CM062371.1, read on the forward strand.
CATTGCAAGAGCAAGGCTTACTCAAATGAGAATATATTTCACTATGTATGTGTAAACATGTTTATCTCATGTTACGAGATTTGAAATGAAATAGAAATGAAATTATATCTGTAACATCCTCCCAAATACAATCTCATACTTAAGCCATGACATCAAACTCGAGAGTTGTTACTTGTAAATTAGCAAACCTTTCTTAAATATCTATAGCGAGCTCGATTAATGCATGTGATAACTAAGCATAATTTTATTAAAATATATAACAAAGAAATACAACATTTATTGAATACATGGCTAAGTACAAAAGGAAGCTCTTCTAAGAGCTTTTTCATATACATTCTCTATTACATTTACATATATATAACTCCAACTGAGTGCAGTAAAGTAAAAACATCAACTACTAAACTACTACAATCTCGAGTTCTTTTGCGTAGCAGCTAAATCGTTCTCTGGATCAACCTGGAGACGACATAGGAAACAACCACATACGAGTCAGAATTATACAATTCTCAATAGGGTAACTCCCCAAAAACTTAATCATAATATCATTGTCATCGCCCCCAGCCACTTCGGTTTATCAAGTAGTTAAGTAAGATATTAGTGTGCATATGCTAAATATAGTGGACTTATCTCAAAGGGACCTGGTTTCACTTATGACCATAGAACTCAACTCAGTGCATTTTTCTCTTTTCATCGACATAGAAAAGATTTAGTGTATACCCAGTGGGTATTTGCTATGGATAACTCCATAATGTATAGTTTAAACCACATGGTATTTATACTGGTTCACACCACACAAGGGAAATAGACAGCTTATCAGGACTGAGCTCATTCCTATACATGATCATCGAACTTCATTTTCCCCTTTTTTGAATCTCACATAGATCTATTCCTAGCCGATGTGTCTACCAACTCACAATATCTCAAGGGAAATTCCTCCTTTTGCCTTCTCTTTTATCTCTATGGAAGTTCCTCTTTTTGCCTTCCCCTCATTCAACACAAGTCTTGTTTCTATTTTCTCCATATGTCAGAATATGCATGAGTGAAATTTATACATTCTCTTTTCTCATATAACTGCATCATGTACTTTCTTTTCTCAAATGCATGCATATGCCACATGTAGGAATTCATGCACAAGTAATTCTTATTTGTGCCTCATAAATCAATCTTTAAATTGTCTAGCATGCATTCATACTCATCATACATAATCAAGAGTTATTATATCACCAAATCAATACTTAAGTTCATTTCAGTGCAAATACAGCATGTTGATAGAATTCATGCCTAAGGAGTACAATTTATTATGCCTATCAAACATCCATTGCAAGGGCTATAAAAATTCTCCAAGACACTTCAATGTGTCCACCAGGCATTGTAAAAAATCCAGAACAAAAATCCTTCTCTAACTATGTTAACAATATTAGACAAACTTGGTGGTCAAAAACCACTTAGTGTTAGCTTAAAACCAAAATCTCATAATTTTTAACCCTAGCAAATGATTGAATCAATTCAAAATAAAATCAAGGCTAAACTTCAAGATGTTTACAACACCCTATAAAAATTTCAAGTGATAATTCAATAATTTGAAATGGTAACAAAAGTAGCAAAATTTATAGTTTCTATTCCAACATTTTAGGTAGCACATAGATCACTTCGGTTTCTGATTTTTTAAACATAGCAAAAGTCCCTAGAATAACTCCAAATTTTTACTAAGATCTTTAAATAGGTCATAAAATTCGAACAAATTCCCTGCTTGCTTTAATCTGGGATTTCTCAGCAATAATGTTTAAGCAACTTGATTTTTTTTCAAGTAGAGAAAGTCCTTAAAATGACCCAAGAAGAATCATGGAGTTACCTTAGGATGTTAATTTCAACATATAATTTTTATAGATCATAAGAATATCTATAATTACACTAGAAAATTCATGATCATGCTCTGCCTATGATGAAATTGAAATTCCAGCAAGCCTGGTTAACACTTCTTTAGCAAAACTAAAAATTTTCACAACGCCAACATACTTTACCAACACAAATACACCTACATCTATGTGTAATCACACATTAAAGTAAAAAATATCAATTTTCAAACAATCATAATCAGCCAAAAATAGAATTTAACCAAGTAAGAACACAACACCTACTTTGAGAACTTTAGAGCTCTATACTGCAAAGGATGCTCTAATTGATTTCTCTTCACTTTAAGTGTAACATCCTAATTTTTAACTCAATACTCTAGAACATATTTAGGTTAGTCATTAGTCTATTACTCTTTTAGTCTCATTCCTTACAACCTTTCATTAAAATACTTAGCGGAAAATATGAATAAATTTTTCTTTCTGAAACTTGAAAGCAAAACGCGAGCCGCGCACTAACCTAACGTTCGTCATAACCATCACGTGCAAGAAAAGGTAACCACACCATTGATAATCATGAAACATAGTATTATACATAACAATCATAATATCATCACATCTTCATAGATACATAGACTACTAACATCATTGTACCATCATTTACATCAAAACATGCCCATATATGTGAAGTCATCCTTATCCACCTATGAGGTTAGATAAGTGTCAACCCAAAAACTAAGCTATCTATGCCTCCGCAGCGACCCTCTACTCTGTCTGCTAGTGTGTCCCTTAAGTGCCCGCCTCAAAAGAAGTCACGAACCTCGTTGTAATCCTCGTCTAGAGACGACACGGAAGAAAAGGAAGGGATGAGAAACTCATTCGAGATTCTCAATAGGGATTCCCGACTCTAACACTAGTGCCATCATCGTCGTCCCCAGTGTAACATCCCCTGCTGCTTTATGGATTGATGACTATCCCCACAAACTAACACGGGTCTTTTCAGCGTGCTTTGTCCTTACTCGCACGCTTCCTAGGAAAGCTTCCCAGGAGGTCACCTATCCCAAAATTACTCCAAGTCAACAACGCTTAACTGTGGAGTTCTTTCAGTTTGGGCTACCGAAAAGAAGATGCATTTTGTTGGTATAGGTAGTACAAATCAATTCATATAAACCCTCTTTAACTGCATAGTCCCATACCTATACAGTCTCAGGATCCCTCTCATTTGGGTGTGTAATCGGTTCATTCATGTACCCCTCCGCTTTCGAAGTCTGCCAGGAGCCACTCCTTGTCCGTGCCTCTTTGCACCGGCGATCACTCCTCGACTTTGCAATCCCCGGGCGTTACATGCCCACCAGCTTCCGCTTGGTTCGTCCCCGAACCACACCGTTCTTGGAGAGGTACAGGCTCTGATACCATATGTAACATCTCCTGCTGCTTTATGGATTGACGACTATCCCCACAAACCAATACGGATCTTTTCAGCGTGCTTTGTCCTCACTTACACGCTTCCTAGGAAAGCTTCCCAGGAGGTCACCCATCCTAAAATTGCTCCAAGTCAAGCACACTTAACTATGGAGTTCTTTCAGTTTGGGCTACCGAAAAGAAGATGCATCTTGTTGGTATAGGTAGTACAAATCAATTCATATAAGCCCTCCTTAACTGCATAGTCCCATACCTATACAGTCTCAGGATCCCTCTCATTCGGGTGTGTAATCGGTTTATTCATGTACCCCTCCGCTTTCGTAGTCTGCCAGGAGCCGCTCCTTGTCCGTGCCTCTTTGCACCGGCGATCACTCCCCGACTTCGCAATCCCCGGGCGTTACACCCAGCCACCTCGGTTTTAATTATGAAAAAGGTGTACATTCATAAGGATTGGTTTTAGGCTTTACAAATCTATTTATCTGAATTGGGTGTCTTTTAGTATGTGTCTTAATAACATGAATGCAACAGATATTTGATGAATGCATGACAATACCATATGCACATTAACACGAAAATCGTAATACTTGGGCACATCATAAAGAAACATAAATCATATACGCGGCATAAAAAGGCATAGTACTTTTCATGTGACATCTTTCTCATAAGTAAAACTCTTAAGTTCTTTTTCTTAAAGACCACCCTCTTAACATATCCACCAAAAGTCCAACCGATTCACCGGCCCGGCGATAATCTGGTCACCAAACTACATCTCACCTATCGCCTAGGAATGAGCTCAATCCTAACTAGTCATCACTAGATTTAATATGGGCTAATAGAGGGGGTATACATAACTTTCTTGGATCACCTATCTTAGGATCATTTCCTTCTTTGAAACGCTCTACTGGTATCTAGTACACAGTGAATTGTCCGCTTTGGCAAGCTCAAAGTCAATACCCTCATGGATTTGCTCTCTCCTCACCGTAGCGGGAGAAATGCGTCTCAGTACTATGTCACATCTGTTCTGGGGGTGCTCGGCCGAACCGGTGTCACCCAGAACCTATCCTGGGGTTGCTCGGCCGAACCGGTGTCACCCAGGAGTTTTCGCAAGCTTTTTCTCAAGTACTCAAGTTTGATGGGAAATTCGGCAGCATAACGACGTACACCGGATTTCCATCAACTTGCTTTATGCCACCAAACATATAAAGCATGCATAGCCATTCAATACCAACATAAGGCATCATAATCATCGTATGCATCATAAGCATCATAATATCATAATCTTGCATAACGCATCATGGCGTGAGCATCAACACATCAACACTATATACTCTCATAAGAGATCACATGCTCAAGTTGTTCTCATAATAAAACATACACTTGCATGAAACATTAAAGCTCATTATGCTCTTAAGTCTATGGTGTCTTATGCTTTGACCCTTACGGGTCTAAATCTTGAAAACTAATTACGCTATCATCCGTTTTTATCCTTTTATGCACCTATAGGCTCACAACTAATAATTCTTACTGATATTTATGTTCGTCAATGAATCTGGACAGCCTTACACTTTAAGGGCAGAAATTACATCTCGTGATTACGAGGGTTCTAGAAACTACGTCTTAGACCTTTTCTCCATTCCGTTTTCGCCTAAAGCGCTATAAATTAAATCTAAACCAATTATGAGACATTCCTATGCTCAAGAACTAATTATAAATCACATTTATCATGTTGTAACGTTGCTGGACAGAATCCAGAAAACTAAATGTTCTAAGAGTTCTACATTTGCATTTTTACGGTTTTCTAGTTACTAGTTTCCCTATAGGCGCTAAAATTCAATTCTAATCCAAATGTTACCAAGTTTTTCATGTCTAAACAATCCTAATCTGATTATGTTCTCATTAAAACAGTTTGGATAAGTTCCAAAAACAAATGGGTCTAAACTATGTTAAATTCTAGCTTTACGGTATTTCTAGTTAGCTAGTTTCTTACCTATCATGCATAGAATCATTTCTACATCATCATGTGATATTTTCACACATTCTAACACATCAAAACATCATCATACAGCCACAAGCTCATCATGACAGTACCGAAAACATCTAACTTCAATAAGAGAACTAAATTGACATCTCTAGGTACATAAGTTAACTAGTTTCTCTTGGAATCAATTTAGAATCTCCAAAACTCTTTGCAAATCATTTTAATTCATTAGGAGGCTAAGAGAAGCCTTAGGTCAGTGACCAAAATATATTTCATCTTCAAAAAGGGAATAAAATTATAACTCATGATAACATAACCTTATAAAGATTTGTAGAGCTTCAGAAAAAATCTTAGAACATAGATTATCGGCCCTTGTAGCTAGATGAAAACTCATTGCAAGTCCATCCTCACCACTTGGCCGAAATATGCATTCAAAGAATGCATTCACATTAAACTTTAACTTGAAATGAAATGGGCAAGTCTTTGAGCTCTAGGTTCTTAAGTTATGACATAAAATAAACGTGCTCATGCTTTTCATTTTTAATCTTGCTTACAAAATAAAGTGATGACTTAAATTAAATATGCAAGGCATAAACTTAAACGTGCAAGCTCGAAAGTAAATATGCAAGGTTCAATTCTTTATTTTAGTGCTCTTGGCCCAACAACAATCGACTTTAAGGCCGAAATAGAAAGGCTTTGAGAATTAAATTAAGTGATGATGCAAGTTCCATTTTAATCTTTATGTTCTTAGGTGATAGCTTGAAAGTAAAGGTGCATAGCAAGAATGTAAATATAGATGCAAGCATAAAATAAATTATGCAAGTTTATTTTATCTTTCTAGAGCTCTTAACAAGACTTTAAAGGAACTTAAACCTTAACCCAAACTCATCAAACCAAGATCAAGTAAAGTCTAGAGTCCTTAGAACTCAACATAACATTTTTAGAAAATCAAAACATTTAGCATGTAAAAGAAAAGGAAGTGGCCGAAACTTCAAGAAGGAAAAGAAACATTTTAAAACTCTAGAGTCCATGATCTTGATGATATATTAACACCAACATCATGAGACCTCATCATTGAGTCCTTAGAACCATTTTGAAGAATCACCAAAGATAGAGTTCTCAAGAGTTCAAGAAAGGAAGAACTAGAAACATTTTTGCTCAAGAACAAAGATCAAGCTCTAGAGTTTGTTTCAAGTGATGAACATCATCATGAAACTCTCATCATCAAGCTCTCATTTCTCTATTCTCAAGGGCTCATGGCCGAAACAAGAAAGAAAAAGGAATAGAGAAGAAGTTCTAAAAAGAAAACAAGAGAAACTATAAACATCAAGCTTTAAAGAAGAACATTCATGAAAAGAAATCCCTACCAAGGTATGTCTCTTGGAGAATGAACAAAGCTTGGTCTTGAGAGGAGAATGGAAGAAAAATCTTCCCTTGAGCTTGAAGGAAGTTTCGGCCAAGAGAGAAGAAAAGAAAGGAAGTTGTGCTTCTTGAGTTTGATCTTGAGGATGATATGGCTAAGTGTTTCAAGGAGGATTTAATGGTGGTTGTGTGGTGGTGGAAAGGATAAAGAAGATGAGAGGAAGAAAGAACTCTTGAGTTCTTGAAGAAGATGGAGAAAATGAGAGGAAAAGAAACTCTTGAGAAAAACTTAAGACAATTCTTGAAGTTAGCCAATTCTTGAAGCTAGCTTGAGAGAATGAGCAAATGGCACCAAGTTCTCTTTAGATATGTATTTATAGAAAATTGAAACATGAAGAAGTGAATGGGGGAGGTGGAGGCCGTGAGTTTCATGGCTTTGGAGGGAAAGAAAATATCTCATTCAAGGTATGGTTGTGGTCATTCAAAGGTATGGCCAAGTATGGGTTCAAGTATAGGCTTAAGCATGGTTCAAGGTATGGCTCTTTGAGTGAGAATAAATCAACATGTGATGAATTTAGAGAGGTATGGGTGCTGCCTTGTTCAGCCAAGAATAAGGAGAAATCATCTCCTTTAATGTGGTTTAGGAGTGTGTTTAGTTGTCTCTTTGATTAGGCTTAGAATTAGGAATTTGTAAGTAAGTATTTAGGTGAGGTAATGATTAATTAGAGGCTTGCAAGACTAGATTTAGGAGGTGGTCTCTCTAAATTAATGAAGTCAAACTTCATTAACTTGGAATCCAATGCCAACATGTTTCCTTGATTTAGGGAATTGGAGAGAGAAAGTACTATTCAAAATTCCAAGATTGGAATCTTGAGTTTTTAAAAGAGATTTAAATCTAATCTAAGCAATTTTAGGTTCTAATTAATTTTAATAGCTTATTTTTTACCCTAGATTAATTATGGAAATTAATTAATCCTCGATTAGAGCCTAATATTGCTTAGGTTTGCTTAATTATATCATTAAGCTCAAAAACAGTATTCTAGGGGCAAAATCGTAATTTTACACTAAAACTGCCCAAGACCACCGAGACTCAAACAGATGCTTTGAAACATGTAAAAACATGGTTTTAAACCTCTGGGGAAAGTTTCGGGCTCAAACGGCACCTTTACCCGCGTAAAACGCTATAGGGGTATTTTGATCATTTTAACCCGAAACTGCGGAAAATGAGACTTTCGCCTCTGGAACCACTCAAGGGTCATTCAATCCCCTTCAAACATTGAGTTGGCCCTTCGAGGACTGCCGGGCCAGTCATCCTCGAATTCTGGGCCGAAAATGACCTCAGGGGCATTTTGGTCATTTTCCACTCAGATAGAAAATCGAGGCGTTACATTAAGGACTCCAAATCAAGCCCCAAACCTCCCATAGGTAGTGAGGAAATAAGATATCAAGGTGAGGATTGATGGAGAATTGTGATTTTAGTCGGTTGGACTTGTAGGTTTTGATGTGTAGAACAAGTTTAAAAAAGGAGGTTAGAAGTTTTGACAACTCTAGGCTAGTGTTTTTGGGTTTTGAAAGCTTGAGCTCTTGGAAAATGGAAGATGGAGCTGCTGCCCCCTGTTATGGCTGAAGATATTGGCTTCTTTTTGAAGCTTGGAGTTGTGTTAATCATGTAATAAATAGATATATATTATATATTATAAGTAGATAAGCTTCAATCTTTAAAAATGGATGGCTAGGTAAATCTTGTAATTCAAGATTGAATCTTAGCCATTCATTTGATATAAGTGGATAATCTCCTTTATTTTGTATAGATTAAATAGCTTTCGGTATTAGCAATCGTACATCAAAATTTTACTAAATAGATAAAATATCATACCCGAAAAATCAAACATTACTTGAAAATTAATTCCGAGTATAAAATCTTCAATTCTCACTATTATTGTAACACCCTAAAAATTATTTAAAAATTAATTTGAGTTTTATTAGTCATAATTTCAAAAATCTAATAGTTTTAACAATGATGAGGACGGTCCAACGAGCATGAATAGTAACTTGTAGGCTCTGTAAGCTCGTCAAGATAGCTGAAACCATAGAATTGGGACCCGGAGATTCCCAAAACTAAAAATTTATAGGATTAAGATTAAAAATGGGTAGGAATAAAGATTTTATGCCTAGAATTAATTTTCGAGCAATGTTTCATTACCCGAGTATGGTGTTTTACCCTATCGGTAAAATTTCAGTGTACGATTTTTATCATCAAAAGATAATTTAATCTTTATAAAAGGATAATGTTTACCCTTTTAGGCCAAGCATAAGGCTAAAATTTAATCTTGATTTACAAGATTAAATCCTAGTCATTCATGTCTTTTTATTTTAGAAAAAAACTATACTTTATCTACATGATGGTTATATTAATATCAAGATAATGCAAAGTCACCAAACCTTATCATTTGTGTAACGCCCCGATTTTCTGCCTGAGTGGAAAATGACCAAAATGCCTCTGAGGTTATTTTCGGCCCGGAATTCGAGGATGGCCGACCCGACAATCCTCGAAGGGCCAACTCAATGTTTGAAGGGGATTGAATGACCCTTGAGTGGTTCCAGAGGCGAAAGTCTCATTTTCTGCAGTTTCGGGTCAAAATGACCAAAATACCCCTATAGCGTTTTTACGCGGGTAAAGGTGATGTTTGAGCTCGAAACTTTCCCCAGAGGTTTAAAACAATATTTTTACATGTTTCAAAGCATCTGTTTGAGTCCCGGTGGTCTCGGGCAGTTTTAGTGCAAAATTATGATTTTGCCCCTAGGATACTGTTTTTAAGCTTAATGATGTAATTAAGCAAACCTAAGCAATATTAGGCTCTAATCGAAGATTAATTAATTTCCATAATTAATCTAGAGTCAAAATAAATTATTAAAATTAATTAGAACTTAAGATTGCTTAGATTAGATTTAAATCTCTCTAAAACTCAAGATTTCACTCTTGGAATCTTGAATAGTGTTTTCTCTCTCCAATTCCTTAAATCAAGGAATTGTGTCTAGAGTTGTTTATAACTCGCTAATGATGCAAGACCACTCCTTAATTATGTCTTGACAACCTTGATTACCTATTTTCTCACCTAAACACTTTCTTACAAATTCCTAATCTTAATCCTAATCAAAGATACACCTAAACACAACTCTAAACCACAATTAAAATGCAAGAAATCCTCCCCCCATGGCTGATGCACATGCGGCCATCTCTCTCCCATTTGCATCACATGTTGAATTGTTTCTCACTCAAAGAACCATGCTTGAGCCATACCTTGAACCATACCTCGAACCATACCTCACCATACTTTGAACCATACCTCACCATGCTTCAAGATCACATCTCACCTCATGGAACTCATGGGGCTGCTCATCCTTGGCTGAAACCTTCCTTTCCTCCTTGCACCTTGCATTTGTTTCATTTCTCTATAAATAGCTTGCTTGGGTGAACTTGCATAATTTTGGGTTCATTTGCTAAGTGTAAGTTTTCAAAGAACACTTCAAAGTTTTCTTTTTCTCTCAAGTTCAAGTCTTCAAGTTCTTCAAGTTCTTCATCCTCTTCTCTTATCCCAATCCTCAAATCACTTGGTAGGGATTTTCTTTCAAGTATTTTCTCTATTTAAGTTCCATTTCTAGTTATGTGTTCATAGTTTCTCTTGAATATTTTTAGAACTTCTTTTCTTCTTCTTCTCCTCCTTGTTTCGGCCATGGGCCTTTGAGAGCAAAGGAATGAGAGCTTGATGATGAGGTTTCATGGTGGTGATGTCCATCACTTGGATAATCTCTAAAGCTTGATCTTTATTCTTAAGTTAAAGATGTTTTAGTTTTTCTTCTTGAACCTTGGAAACCTTTCACTTTGATGATGTTTTAAAATGGTTACATGAACTCAATGATGAGGACTCATAATGATGGTGTTAATGCATCATCAAGATCATGGTCTCTAGAGTTTCAAATGTTTCCTTTTCTTCTTAAAATTTTCGGTTCCTTTTCCTTTTCTTTCTTCACATTTTCGGCCATGTTGGCCAATGAGGTTCTCAATGGCTTGATGATAAGAGCTTCTAGATGATGACTATGTGTTCATCACAATGAAGTCTCTAGAGCTTGAGTTTTAATAAAAATGTTATCTATGACCACATCTCAAGAAAAGAAACTTTGTGTTTTTAAAGAACCCTTGAGGTTCACTCTTGTCTTTACTTTATCTTGTCATGATAAGTTGGGTTGAGGTTGAAGTTCCTTTAAAGTCTTGTATGAGCTCTAATAAGAAGTAAAATGAACTAGCATTCATATTTAAATTCAAGCTTATGCATTACATATTTACTTTGAGTTTTGCATTCATATTTAATTTCTAGGTCATCACTTAAAGTTAAAGGATAAAGAATGGATTGCATCTCATATTTACATTCTTGTCTAACATATTTACTTTTCATCACTAAAGAACATAAAGATTTAAAATGAGAGCTTGCACTATCACCTAACTAAATCTCAAAGCCTTTCTATTTCGGCCTTAAAGTCAATTGTTGCTGGGTCTAGAGCACTAAAATAAAGAAATGGACTTGCATATTTATATTTCAAGTCTTGCATATTTAATTCAAGCTTTGCATATTTATAATTCAAGTCTTGCATATTTACTTTAAGCCCTCACTTTACTTTGTAATGAAGAATAAAAATGAAGTGCATAACATGTTTAAATTATGTCATCACTTAAAGACCTTAGAACTCAAAGACTTGCCCATTCTATGTCAAGTTAAAGTTTAATGTGGGAGCATTCGTTGAATGCATAGCTTCGGTCAAGTAGTGATGGTGAACTTGGAATGAGTTTCATCTAGCTACAAGAGCCAACAATCTAAGTTTTAAGAATTCTCTTTAAGCCTCATGAATTCTATGAGATTAAGAACAACAAGATTTATGAATTTAATTCTCTTTTAAGGAGGGATCGAGTGGTCACTGACCTAAGGATGTTTTTAGCTCTTTTACAAAATAAAATGGTTTGCAAAAGAGTTTGAGAAGTCCTAAAAACGGTTCCAAGAGAAACTAGCAACTTATGCATTTTAGAAATATCAAGTTATGCATCTTTTTTGGAGATCTAATGTCTCGGTTCTTCCATGATAAGTTTGCTGCTATATGATGATGTTTTGATGTGCTAGAATGTGTGAAAATTATGTACGATGAAGTAGGAACATTTCTATGCATGATAGGAGAGAAACTAGCTTTCTAGAAAAACCGTAAAGTCAAGATTTAGCATAGTTTTAACCCATTTACCTTTGGACAATGCCCAAACTGTTTCAATGGGAATATGATCAGGTTAGGATTTTTTAATCATGAAAAATTTGGTTACAATTGAAGTAGGATTGAATTTTAGCACCTATAGAGAAACTAGTAACTAGAAAACCGTAAAACCGCAATTCTAGAACTCTTAGAACATTTAATTTTTAGAATCTGTCCAGCAACCTTATAATGTAGAGAACGTGGCTTATAATTAGTTCTTAGGCATAGAAATGCCTCATAATTGGTTTAGGTCGAACTTATAGCGCCTTAGGCGAAGACAGAACCAAGAAAGGGTCTAAAATGTAAGTTCTAGAACCCCACAATTATAAGTTTATAATGCTGCCCCTAAGGAATGATGTTGTTCAGATTTATTAGAGAGCATAAATAATAATGAGATCTATTAGAAGAGAACCCTTAGGTGCATAAAAGGTTGATAGAAGATGATAGGTTAATTACATCACAGGTTTAAGGCCTGTAAGGGTCAAAGCATAAGATACCGTAGGATCAAGAGCATAATAGATTTTTAATGTTGCTTGTGAACGCATGAGAATGATTATGTAAATGCATGAAATTTATGATGGAGGATGCATGTTTGAATGACTTATGTGGCATAAAGAAGAATTTGGAAGAAATTCGGCATGCTGTAGTTATGCTGCCGAATTTCTGACAAATTCGGGACTCAGAAAGTTTTTGGAAAACTATGAGATTTTTATGAGGTACTAAGATGAGTTCTCGGATGACACCGGTTTGGCTGAGCACCTCCAGAGAACTCATGTGACATCGGTACCAAGATGAATTCTTGGGTGACACCGGTTCGGCCGAGCACCCCTAAGAAATGCCCCCTAGCCCGTACTGGATAAGTCGGGATTATGTTTATGATTATGTTACGCTTATCGGGATTGATAAGTAAGAACTAGTGATGACTAGTTAAGGTATGGGCTCATAACCTAGAGATGTGACATGTAACACCCCGATTTTTCTGTCCGAGGGAAATGACCAAAATGCCCCTGAGGTCATTTCCTGACCCGAACTCGAGGGTAACCAACTCGGTCATCCTCGAAGGGTCAACTCAATGTTTGAAGGGGATTGAATGGCCTTTGAATGCTTTCGGAAGCGAAAATTTCGTTTTCATAGCTTTGGTCAAAATGACCAAAATACCCCTATAGCGTTTTTACGCGGGTAAAGGTGCCGTTTGAGCCCGGAACTTTCCCTAGAGGTTCAAAAACATGTTTTCATGTGTCTAGAGGTATCTGTTCAAGTCCCGGTGGTCCCGGGCAGTTTTAGTGCAAAATTACGATTTTGCCCCTAGAATAGTGTTTTTAAGCTTAATGACGTAATTAAGCAAACCTAAGTAATATTAGGCTCTAAACGAAGATTAATTTATTTCCCTAATTAATCTAGAGTCAAAATAATTTATTAAAGTTAATTAGAACCTAAAATTGCTTAGATTAAACTTAAATCCCTTTTTAGAACTCAAGATTCCTAGTCTTGGAATCTTGAATAGTGTTTTCTCTCTCCAATTCCTTAAATCAAGGAAATGTGTCTAGAGTTATTTAGACTCTAAATTGAGGATTTAACTCTCTAATGGTGCAAGACCACTCCTTAATTATGTCTAGACCACCTTAATTACCCATTTCCCTTACTTAACACTTTCTTACAAATTCCTAATCTTAAGCATAATCAAAGATACACCTAAACACAACTCTAAACCACAATTAAAATGCAAACTAATCCTCCCCATGCATGATGAAGTTTCGGCCAGACCTCATCCCCATTGGCCACATGTTTAATTGTTTCCTCACTCAAAGAACCATGCTTGAGGTCATACCTTGAACCATACCTCACCATACCTTAAGCCATACCTCACCATGCCTCAAGAACACATTATCTCACCTCATGGAACACATGGAACCCTCCAATTCTGCACCTCTTGGCCGAAAATGCATCAGCCCACATTCACCCTCCATTTGTTTCATTTCTCTATAAATAGAATGCCTTGAGGAGCTTGCACCACTTTTAGATCATTTGCCAAGTTTAGGAAACACTCAAAGCTTTTCTTTTTCTCTCAAAGTCTTTGTGTTCTTCAAGTTCTTGGAGTTCTTCATCTTCTTCTTCCATCTTCAAGTTCATCACACCAAGTAGGGATTTTCTTTCATGTATTCTTTCTTTAAAGTTCTTGTTCTAAGCTTAATGTTCATAGTTTCTCTTGATTCTTTTTAGAACTTCTTTTTCTTTCCTTTACCTTTTCATTTTCGGCCATGGGCCTTGGAGAACAAAGGAATGAGAGCTTGATGATGAGAGTTTCATGATGATGTTCATCACTTGAAACAAACTCTAGAGCTTGATTTTTGTTCTTGAGCAAAAGTGTTTCTAGATTTTCCTTTCTTGAACTTTTGAGAACTTTAACTTTGATGGTGTTTTAAAATGGCTCTATGAACTCAATGATGAGGACTCATGATGTTGGTGTTAATATATCATCAAGGTCATGAACTCTAGAGTTTTAAAATGCACTTTTCTCTTCTTGGAGATTTCGGCCATTTCCTTGAGATTTTCTAAGTTTCATAGTTTGATTCCCAAAGATATTATGTTGAGTTCCAAGAACTCCAAGCTTGACTTTACCTTGTTTGAATGAGTTTGGGTTAAGGTTTAAATTCCTTTAAAGTCTTGTTAAGAGCTCTAGAAAGATAAAATGAACTTGCATAATTTATTTTATGCTTGCATTCATATTTACATTCTTGCTATGCATCTTTATTTTCAAGCTATCACCTAAGAACATAAAGATTAAAATGGAACTTGCATCTTTACTTAATTTAATTCTCGAAGCCTTTCTATTTCGGCCTTAAAGTCGATTGTTGTTGGGCCTAGAGCACTAAAATAAAGAATTGAACTTGCATTATCACCTAATTAATTTCTCGAATGCCTATCTATTTCGGCCTTAAAGTCGATTGTTGTTGGGCCAAGAGCACTAAAATAAAGAATTGAATCTTGCACATTTACTTTCAAGCTTGCACGTTTAAGATTATGCTTCGCATATTTACTTTCAAGCTTGCACGATACGTTTATGTCTTGCATATTTAATTTATGTCATCATTTTAATTTGTAAGCAAGATTAAAAATGAAAAGCATGAGCATGTTTAGTTTATGTTGTAACTTAAGAACCTAGAGCTCAAAGACTTGCCCATTTCATTCCAAGTTAAAGTTTAATGTAAACCATACTTTGAATGTATGTTTTTCGGCCAAGTAGTGATGATGGACTTGCAATGAGTTTTCATCTAGCTACTAGGACCAATAGCCTATGTTTTAAGTGTTCCTTAAAGTTTTACAATTCTTTATAAGGTTATGTCATTATAAGTTGTGATTCCAATCTCTTTTAGGGGATGGAATATGTTTTGGTCAGTGACCTAAGGCTTCACCTAGCCTCTTGAGGAATTAAAATGTTTTGCAAAGAGTTTTAGAAGTTCTAGAATGATTCCAAGAGAAACTAGTTAACTTATGTACCTAGAGATGTCAATTTAATTCTCTTATTGAGGCAAGATGTTTTCGATTCTGATGTGATGAATGTGATGCTGTATGATGATGTTTTAATGTGTTGGAATGTGTGAAAATATCATATGATGATGTAGAAGCGATCCTATGCATGATAGGTAAGAAACTAGCTAACTAGAAATACCGTAAAGCTAGAATTTAACATAGTTTTGACCCATTTGCTTATGGAACTTTTCCAAACTGTTTTAATGGGGACATAATCAGATTTAGATTGTTTAGACATGAAAAACTTGGTATCATTTGAGTTAGAATTGAATTCTAGCATCTATGGGGAAACTAGTAACTAGAAAACCGTAAAAATACAAATGTTGAACTCTTAGAACATTTAATTTTCTGGATTCTGTCCAGCACCCTTACAACATGATAAACATGATTAATAATTAGTCCTTAAGCATAGGAATGCCTCATAATTGAGTTAGATTTAATACATAGCGCCTTCGGCGAAAACGGAACCGAGAAAGGGTCTAAAACGTAAGTTCTAGAACCCCGTAAATACAAGTTAGAGAACTTGTCCTATGCTATTCAGTTTTTTTAAAAGTAAAATGAGAGGATTATGAATGATGTTTAATTATGAGCCTTAGGTGCTTAAAATATGAACGACGGATGTAGAGAACTATATCTCAAGATTAAGACCCGTAAGGGTCAAAGCATAAGCTACCGTAAGGGTAAGCGTTTGGATGATTTATGATGATGCATGAAGTATTATAATGATGATGATGTTATTCATATGAGGGATTTATGAGATTATATGTTTATGTGGCATAAAGCAAATTTGGAGGGAAATTCGGTGTAATGACCGTTTTGGCCGCCGAATTTCCGACAAATTTGGGGACTTAAAGAGATTTTGAAAATTAAGGTACTAAGATGGGTTCTAGGATGACACCGGTTCGGCCGAGCACCTCCATAGAACTCATGTGACATCGGTACCATTTACACTCTTAGGTGACACCGGTTCGGCCGAGCACCCCTAAGAGTTTTGCCCCCTAACCCGTACTCAGATAGTTGGGATTTATGATACGCTTATCGTTAAGTGGTAAGTAAGAACTAGTGACGACTAGTTAAGGTATGAGCTCATAACCTAGATGTATGACACGTTCTGGGTGACACCGGTTCGGCCGAGCACCCCGAATTCGATTGTCTTTTAGGGTGGCCCATGAGGAAGAGAAGTTCATGATTATGATTATGTCACTCAGTTTTGTCCCATATGAATGTTACTACTGCCACTTTATGCCACCAATGACGATGATGCTTGATGTTATGTTTTATGTATGTGCATTAGGTAGTGCCATGCATACATTCTCTATTATGTTGCATTCATGACATTAAGATCATCTTAAAATGAATGGACCTTGGCTAACGTATATTTTGAAGTTTAAAATGAACTAAATGCATGTTCAGACTTTTCGCATAATTAAACCCAAGGTTCCTGAGGACGTAGATGATGGCACCTAGGTAGTAGGAGGCCCTACTGAGATTCTTTAGCAAGATTCTCACTCCCTCTATCTCTTTCTTTCCGTCACGTCTTCAGATGGCGACGTTCGTAGTGTTCGTGGACACGCCAACATGGGAGGTGTACCATGACCCGGACCACGGGTCATTCCATTTCTTGGTCGATGCACAATTAGAGTATTCATGTTCATGGGTCGACCCTTCACTCCCCCTGTACATTCCCATCGTTTCTCCCCCGTCTCACCTTTTGGCGATGACCTAGTGTTCGAGCACGCACGTCCCCAAGAGGAGAGGCTACGCCGTACTCCACCTTCCGCATCCGCCGTTCGAGACTACCCCGAGTATGTGCCCCGTTGCCCATCGTCCTTCTCGGAGATGGATCCTTCCGAGGATTCGGCCACCCAGGTACCCTCCGAGGGATCTTCCCCCACCATACCTATGGACTTCGGAGAGGATAGCGAACCCACCGTGACTCAGCCGAGGCGTGCACGACGACCGGAGATGCGGCCATACCCTGGGAGTCATATTCGATCCCCACTCCGCCTTTTCACACCCGAGGAGCTCGCTAAGTTTCCCGGATATCTGCCTCGTTCGAGATGGACGCCTTGATGGAGGTGACGATCGTCCGATGGAGTACCCGGTTAGAGCACACACCACTTAGATGGGGATAAACCTTCTTTTGTTTAGAGGTTATCCTATTAGATGCACTCGGGTAGGGGAGTAGATTATGTTTATGTTTATGTTTATGATTGTATTTTCTTTCATGTATTTCCATGTACTAAACCAAGTCCCACGCTTATAAGTGGGCAAATTATAATTATATATGAGATGTATGTTTTGTCCGTCGCAAGTTATATCGCATCACGCGGCTCTCACTTTCATTTCAAAAAAAAATTACCCGTATTTTCCGCTAAGTAATTCAAAGTTAAATGAGAACTATGAAGTAACAGACTAATGATTAACCTAAATATGTTCTAGAGTATTGGGTTAAAAATTAGGATGTTACATGACACGTTCTTGGTAACACCGGTTCGGCTGAGCACCCCCAGAGCGATTGTCTTTTAGGGTGGCCTATGAGGAAGTAAATTATGATGTTTATGTCACAAATTTTCCCATATGAGAATTTAATTGCCACTTTATGCCACTATTATGATGTTCCTATTTTGAGATTATTATCCTTGCATTAAGTAGAGCTATGTATACATTCTTTAATATGTTTGCATCCATGTCATTAAGAATCATGCTAAAATGAACAGATCTTGGCTAAATATGTTTTAAAACCTAAAATAGACTTAATGCATGCTCACTTATTTTGCTTACTAAACCCAAGGTTCCTGAGGATGTAGACGATGACACCTAGGTAGTAGGAGACCCTACTGAGATTCTTTAGTAAGATTCTCACTCCCTCTATCTCTTTCTTCCGTCACGTTTTCAGATGGTGACATTCGTGGTTTTTGTGGACACCCCAACCTGGGAGGTACATCATGATCTGGACCACGGGTCATACCATTTTGTGGGTCGCTGCATTGTTCAAGTGTTTATGTTCGTTGGACGGCCCTTTAGTCACCCTGTACATAGCCATCGATTCTCTCATGTCTCACCCTTGAGAGGCCTCTGCCGACGCACCCCACCGACGGCCTCTGCCATCCGAGACTACCCATAATATGTACCCCGCTCGCCCTTATCATTCTTCGAGACGGACCCTTCGGAGGACTTTGCCACTAAGGTACCCTCCGAGGGATCCTCCCCTACTATGCCGATGGATGTTGGGGAGGGTAGCGAGACTTCTGTCGCTCAGCCAGTACATGGAGGACGGGTAAGGATGATTCCCGCCATAGAGCTCACGCCTGACCGATGCAGCGCATCGCCACCCCGGCCGAGATAGCCCAGTGGATCGGGTACATCCCTCCTTTCCAGAGAGGCCCGCAGTAGGAGACGACCGTCGCGGTTCTGGTGTTCGAGCTTTGACTAGGCTAGGATAGCCTTCTTTTGTCTTAGGGGCTATCCATTGGTAGGCGCACTAGAGTTAGGAGAGCTTCTTTTATTGCCTTTGTTGTATTTTCGGTTTCCGTGTATTTCTATTCCGGATGTATCAAAGTAAGTCCCACTCTGCATAAGTGGGCATATCATATTATATATAAATATGCAGTTCAGTTTTATTATGATGTGCCTTTACTTGCCTTATGTTATGATGAGATGTTTGCTTTATTTTCATCCATGCTTTATTATTCAACGTATCGCACGGCTCTCACTTTGCTTTTATAAATTCAAAAAAAAATTTACCAGTATTTTCGCTAAGTATTTTAAAGAAATAAGGGACCTATGACATAACAGACTAATGATTAACCTAATTATGTTCTAGAGTATTGGGTTAAAAATTAGGATGTTTCAGACTTGTCATTCTCGGCCATCTAAAGCTATCCTCCATTTTTGCTTCTCAAAAAGCTTGGAAACAAGATTCAAAGCTCAAAACTCATAGTCTAGACTTGTAGAATCATAACCTTCCTTCACTAAATGTATTCCACACATTGATACCTTAAAAATCTAACCGATTAAAATCTCAAATTGTCACCTTGGTATCTCACTTCCTCACTGCCTAAGGACAGGTTTGGTGTGGTTTGGAAAGCTTTGAAGTGAAAGAAATCATTCTTGGATCATTCTTTGGAGCCAAGTTTCCTAAAGCCACCAAAGTAGGGCTTTTGAACATCTTTTGTGTCAAATCTATTCTTATCATTTAATTACTGCTTTATTTTGATATTTTTGGTTGAATTGGTTGATAATATATTGATAGTGATGTGTTAATCTTGGTGGAGTGGTTTGATGTTGTGAAAAATCATTTTTGTGGAAAAAGATTAACCATGTTGCTCGATTTTCGGTTTCTGTATGGACAGCCACTGATCACGAATTTTTTGACCTAGTTAGAGGCTTTAGATTGAGTTGAAAAGTTTATATGATGTAGTTAACATGTCAAGGCATCTTTAGTAAAAATTTTGAGATATTCTGGGCAGTTTTGCTATGTTTATAAAAACAAGAACTGAGATTGTACCTATGCTGCCTGGAAGAAGCTATAATTTTTGCTAATTTTGTTACCATATCAAGTGATTGAATTATCATCTGAAATTTTCATGGTGTTTAAAACATATTGAAGTCAAACTGTGAATTTTTGTATGATTTGATATGATCATTTGATAGGGTAATAAAATTGGGGACTATGGCTATTAGCTGTAAATAGAGGGTTTCTGACTTTGCCTAATTTTGTTATCATAGTTAGAGAACTCTTTTTGCTCTGAAAGTTTTATAGGACCTTATGGAAACATGGACGTGTCATGGAAAATTTTTATAGCCTTTGAATTGGTTATTTGTTATGAAAATTAAATTGTGTTACTTAAGGGAAATGTAACACCTTGAAAATTAAATTATGTTACTTGAGGGAATATTTTGGGTTTTTTTAGTCAAAATTTCAAATATCTAACAGACATAGTGATAATGAAGAGGACTCAACGAATGCCAAAAAAAAAAATATGAATAGTATTTTGTGGACCCTACGGGCCTGTCGGAACAGCCAAAATCTAGATTTGGGACCTAAAGGTGCTCAAAATTAGGAAAACATGGGAATAAGTTTAGAAATATTTGGAAATGAAAATTTTATACTTAGAATTAATTTTCAAGTAATATCAGATTACTCGGATACGGTGTTTCACCCGTTCGGTGAAATTTCAGTGTGCGATTTCTAACACCGAAAACTAATTTAATCTCTACAAAATGAATGATTTTATCTCTTTAAATCAAATGAATGGCTAGGATTCAATCTTGAATTACATGTTTGAATCATAGCCATCCATTTTACTTTTGGATTAGGATTTATCTAATTATATTATATAATATTATGTCATTAAATCACAAGATAAATATGAGCATTTCTTCTTCAACACTCCAAGAGACTTTCGGCCGTCACTAAGGGAACAGAAGCAACCTCATCCATTTCCAAGAGCTTTATCTTGGTTTCAAATCCCATATACACTAGCTTAGAGTTGTCAAAATCAAAAGCTTCTTTTACTAAAATTGTTCTAAACCCCAACATCTACAAATATAACTGATTGAAATTTTCATTCTCCACCAATTCTCACTTTGATCCCTTACTTCCTCACTGTTTAGAGGAGGTTTCATGTTTGATTGGGAGTCCTCAAAGTGAAGAGAAATCAAGTAGAGCATCCTTTTGGAGCATTGAGCTCAAAAGCTTTCAAAGTAGGATTTTTGTGTCTTGTTTTTGTAATTTCTGTTCTTGCTGATTTTGCCTTGTTTCAATGTAATAAAATCTAGTTTTTATGTGATGTTATACCCAGATATTGATGTATTTGTATAGGTGGATTAGTTTAGTGTTATGGAAAAATCAATTTTGTCAAAGAGACGTTGAGTGATACTTGCTGGATTTTCGATTTTCTTACAGGCAATGTATGATCACGATTTTTCTGACTTTGTTGTAGGTATTTTTATCAGCTAGAAAAATTATATGTTGAAGCCAACATCTTTGGCTAGTTCCATGATTTTTCTTGAGCTCCGATTTCGACTTATACTACCTTAAAAAAATCTAGGACTAAACTAGTACTTATTGTAACATCCTCCCAAGTACAACGTCATCCTTAAGTCATGACATTAGACTTGAGAGCTGTTACTTATAAATTATCGGACCTTTCTTAAATAACTATAGCAAATGCGATAAGATTGTGTAATAACTAGCATAATTTGGTTAAAATATATAACAAAGAAACACAACATTTATTGAATACATAGCTAAGTACAAAAGGAAGCTCTTCTAAGAGCTTTAATACATATACATTCTCTATTACATTTACATACATATAACTCGAACTAAGTACAGTAAATTAAAAACATCAACTATTAAACTACTATAATCCTGAGTTCTTTCACGCAGCAGCCGCATCATTCTCTAGATTAACCTGGAGATGACACGGGAACACAAAACACACAGGGGTGAGAATTATACAATTCTTAGTAGGGTAACTCCCCAAAAATTCAACCATAATGTCATCGTCGTCGCCTCAGCCACTTCGGTTTATTAAGAAAAGGTGATCAAGCATTACATAATAATGATTTGTTTTTAAAGTTTCAAATCATATTTCCGAAGTGGGTTGTTTTTAATGATCAATCACTTAATGCACACATATCATAAAGCTCAAACATATAGTTAATAATCCTAATCAAGAAATTAAATATGATCTGAGCATGCATATGCTAAATATAGTGAACTTATCTCAAAGTGACCTGGTTTTACTTGTGGCCATAGAACTCAACTCGGTGCATTTTTCTCTTTTCATCGACATAGGAAAGACTTAGTGTATACTCGATGGGTATTTACTATGGATAACTCCACAATGAACAGTTTATACCACATGGTATTTATAGTGGTTCACACCACACAAGGGAAATAGACTGCTTATCAAGACTGAGCTCATTCCTATACATGATTATTGGATTTACTTTCTCCAATTCTCACACAGATCTATTCCTAGCCAATACGTCTACCAACTCATATTATCTCTAGGGAAGTTCCTCTTTTTGCCTCCCCTTTTATCTCTAGGGAAGTTCCTCTGTTTGCCTTTGTAAAATCCTAATTTTTAACCCAATACTCTAGAACATATTTAGGTTAATCATTAGGCGGTTACGTCATAGTCTCCTTTTTACTTTAAAATACTTAGCGAAAATAATAAAGCACAAAGCAAGCATCTCATAACATCATAACATAAAGCAAGTAGAGGCATATAACAATAGAATTGAACTGCATATTTATATAATATAATATGCCCACTCATGGAGAGTGGGGCTTAGTTTAGTACATCATGAGCAATACATCTTGAAAGGAAATACAAAGGAAAGTGCGATGGAAACTATAAAAGCAACTCCCCTACCTAAGTGCAACTAAAGGGATAACCTCTAAACAAAAGGAGGTCCATCCTCATCTAAGTGGTGTGTGCTTTACCCGGGTATTCTATCGGTCATATGTCACCTCCTACTAACGTCCATCTCGTGAGCGAGGAATATATCCGGGAAACTGGGCGAGCTCCTCCGGCGTGTAAAGGTGGAGCGGGGATCGAGAATGACCCCCCGACGTGACCGCATCTCCGGTCATCGTGCTAGCCGTGGCTGAGTCACAGTATCCTCACTGCCCTCTCTCATCAGTGGTGGAGTGGGGGCGGAGCTCTCGCTGTACGGATTGTTAGGTGGGTCCTCCAACGGGTTGGTCTCCGAGAAGTAAGTCCGGGGCACGTAGTTGGGATAGTCATGCATAGCTGAGGCGGCGGTGTGCATACAGAGCACTCTCTCGTTATGCGTACGCGCGTGCTCAAAAACCCGCTCGTTGTCGCGGTAGAGTGCTGTCGGGGAGAAGCGATGGGTGTGCACGGGGTGAGCGAAGGGACGTCCAACGAACATGAAGACTCGCACCGTGCACTGTCCCTCAAAATGGTATGATCCGTGTTCCGGATCATAGTGTACTTCCCACGTCGGGGTGTCCACAAAAACCACGAACGTTGCCATCTGAAGACGTGGTGGAAAGAAAGAGATAGAGGGAGTGAGAATCTTGCTAAAGAATCTCAATAGTGCCTCCTACTACCTAGGTGTCATCATCTACGTCCTCAGGAACCTTGGGTTTAGTATACAAAATAAGTGAACATGCATTAAGTCCATTTTTAAGCTTTGAAACATAGTTAGCCAAGGTCCATTCATTTTAGTATGATTCTTAATGTCATGGATGCAACATATTAAAGAATGTATGCATGCCTTTACTTAATGCAATAATAATAATCATAACATTAAGAACATCATAATAGTGGCATAAAGTGGCAATTAAATTTTCATATGGGAAACTTTGTGACATAAACATCATACTTTACTTCCTCATAGGCCACCCTAAAAGACAATCATTCTGGGGGTGCTAGGCCGAACCGGTGTCACCCAGAATGTGTCACATCTCTAGGTTATGAGCTCATACCTTAACTAGTCATCACTAGTTCTTACTTATCAATCCCGATAAGCGTATCATAATCATAAACATAATCCTGTTATCCAATACGGGCTAGGGGGCATTTCTTGGGGGTGCTCGGCCGAACCGGTGTCATCCAAGAATTCATCTTGGTACCGATGTCACATGAGTTCTCTGGAGGTGCTCGGCCGAACCGGTGTCATCCGAGAACTCATCTTAGTACCTCATAAATAAAAATCTCATAGTTTTCTCAAAAACTTTCTAAGTCCCCAAATTTGTTAGAAATCCGGCAGCATAACAGCAGCATGCCGAATTTCTTCCAAATTTTACTTTATGCCACATAAGTCAATCAAACATGCATCCTCTATCATAATTCCATGCGTTCATATAATCATTCTCATACGTTCACAAGCAATATTGAAGATTCGTTATGCTCTTGGTCCTACGGTATCTTATGCTTTGACCCTTACGGGCCTTAAACTTGTGATGTAATTAATCTATCATCTTTGATCAACCTCTTATGCACCTAAGGATTCTCTTCTAACAAATCTTACTATTATTTATGCTCTTTAATAAATCTGAGCAACACCATTCTTTAGGGGCCGAATTATAAACTTACAATTACGGGGTTCTAGAACTTACATTTTAGACCCTTTCTTGGTTCTGTCTTCGCCTAAGGTGCTATAAATTTGACCTAAACTAATTATGAGGTGTAACACCCCGATTTTTCTGTCCGAGGGAAATGACCAAAATGCCCCTGAGGTCATTTCCTGACCCGAACTCGAGGGTAACCAACTCGGTCATCCTCGAAGGGTCAACTCAATGTTTGAAGGGGATTGAATGGCCTTTGAATGCTTTCGGAGGCGAAAATTTCGTGTTCATGATTTGGTCAAAATGACCAAAATACCCCTATAGCGTTTTTACGCGGGTAAAGGTGCCGTTTGAGCCCGGAACTTTCCCCAGAGGTTTAAAAACATGATTTCATGTGTCTAGAGGTATCTGTTCAAGTCCCGGTGGTCCCGGGCAGTTTTAGTGCAAAATTACGATTTTGCCCCTGGAATAGTGTTTTTAAGCTTAATGACGTAATTAAGCAAACCTAAGCAATATTAGGCTCTAAACGAAGATTAATTTATTTCCCTAATTAATCTAGAGTCAAAATAATTTATTAAAGTTAATTAGAACCTAAAATTGCTTAGATTAAACTTAAATCCCTTTTTAGAACTCAAGATTCCTAGTCTTGGAATCATGAATAGTGTTTTCTCTCTCCAATTCCTTAAATCAAGGAAATGAGTCTAGAGTTGTTTAAACTCTAAATTGAGGATTTAACTCTCTAATGGTGCAAGACCACTCCTTAATTATGTCTAGACCACCTTAATTACCCATTTACCTTACCTAAACACCTTCTTACAAATTCCTAATCTTAAGCATAATCAAAGATACACCTAAACACAACTCTAAACCACAATTAAAATGCAAACTAATCCTCCCCATGGGCTGATGTATTTTCGGCCACATGCTCCCCATTTGACACATATTAAATTGTTTTCTCACTCAAAGAGCCATGCTTGAGCCATACCTTGAGCCATACCTCACCATGCTTTGAACCATACCTCACCATACCTCAAGAACACATTATCTCACCTCATGGAACTCATGGAGAGCCTCCAATCTGCACCCTCATGGCGAAACCTTCTCCTCCATGAGCTCCCTCCATTTGTTTCATTTCTCTATAAATAGAATGCCTTGAGGAGCTTGCACCACTTTTAGATCATTTGCTAAGTTTAGGAAACACTCAAAGCTTTCTTTTTCTCTCAAAGTTTTTGTGTTCTTCAAGTTCTTGGAGTTCTTCAAGTTCTTCATCATCTTCATCTTCTTCTTCCATCTTCAAGTTCATCACACCAAGTAGGGATTTTCTTTCATGTGTTCTTTCTTTAAAGTTCTTGTTCTAAGCTTAAAGTTCATAGTTTCTCTTGATTCTTTTTAGAACTTCTTTTTCTTCCCTTTACCTTTTCATTTTCGGCCATGGGCCTTGGAGAACAAAGGAATGAGAGCTTGATGATGAGAGTTTCATGATGATGTTCATCACTTGAGACAAACTCTAGAGCTTGATTTTTGTTCTTGAGCAAAAGTGTTTCTAGATTTTCCTTTCTTGAACTTTTGAGAACCTTAACTTTGATGTTGTTTCAAAATGGTTCTAATGACTCAATGATGAGGTCTCATGATGTTGGAGTTTGTATATCACCAAGATCATGGATTCTAGAGTTTCAAACATTTCTTTTCTTTCCTTGAAGTTTCGGCCATTACCTTTTCCTTTTCATGCTAGATGTTTGATTTTCCAAATATGTTATGTTGAGTTCTAAGAACTCTAGACTTTTACTTTGTCTTGGTTTGATGAGTTTGGGTTGAGGTTTAAGTTCCTTTAAAGTCTTGTTAAGAGCTCTAGAAAGATAAAATGAACTTGCATAATTTATTTTATGCTTGCATTCATATTTACATTCTTGCTATGCATCTTTATTTACAAGCTATCACCTAAGAACATAAAGATTAAAATGGAACTTGTATCATCACTTAACTTAATTCTCAAAGCCTTTCTATTTCGGCCTTAAAGTCGATTGTTGTTGGGCCTAGAGCACTAAAATAAAGAATTGAACTTGCATTATCACCTAATTAATTTCTCGAATGCCTATCTATTTCGGCCTTAAAGTCGATTGTTGTTGGGCTAAGAGCACTAAAATAAGGAATTGAATCTTGCATCTTTACTTTCAAGCTTGCACGTTTAAGATTATGCTTCGCATATTTACTTTCGAGTTTACACGTTTAAATTATGCCTTGCATATTTAATTTCAAGTCATCACTTTACCTTGAAAGCAAGATTAAAAATGAAGAGCATGAGCACGTTTAGTTTATGTCGTAACTTAAGAACCTAGAGCTCAAAGACTTGCCCATTTCATTCCAAGTTAAAGTTCAATGCAAACCACACTTTGAATGTATGTTTTTCGGCCAAGTAGTGATGATGGACTTGCAATGAGTTTTCATCTAGCTACTAGGACCAATAGCCTATGTTTTGAGTTTTCCTTAAAGTTTTACAATTCTTTATAAGGTTATGTCATTATAAGTTGTGATTCCAATCTCTTTTAGGGGATGGAATATGTTTTGGTCAGTGACCTAAGGCTTCACTTAGCCTCTTGATGAATTAAAATGTTTTGCAAAGAGTTTTAGAAATTCTAAATTGATTCCAAGAGAAACTAGTTAACTTACGCACCTAGAAATGTCAATTTAATTCTCTTATTGAGGCAAGATGTTTTCGGTTCTGATGTGATGAATGTGATGCTGTATGATGATGTTTTAATGCGTTGGAATGTGTGAAAATATCATGTGATGATGTAGAAGCGAACCTATGCATGATAGGTAAGAAACTAGCTAACTAGAAATACCGTAAAGCTAGAATTTAACATAGTTTTGACCCATTTGTTTATGGAACTAATCCAAACTGTTTTAATGGGGACATAATCAGATTTAGAATGATTAGACATGAAAAACTTGGTATCATTTGAGTTAGAATCGAATTCTAGCACCTATGGGAAACTAGTAACTAAAAAACCGTAAAAATGCAAATGTAGAACTCTTAGAACATTTAATTTTCTGGAATCTGTCCAGCACCCTTACAACATGATAAACATGATTAATAATTAGTCCTTAAGCATAGGAATGTCTCATAATTGATTTAGATTTAATGTATAGCGCCTCAGTAAGGCGGAACGAGAAAGGGTCTAAAGCGTTTGTTCTAGAACCCCGTAAAAACAAGTTAGAGATTCTGTCCTATGCTATTCAGATTTAAGTATGAACATGAGAATGAAGAATGATGTTTAATATGAGCCTTAGGGGCATAAAATATGAGCGACGGATATTAGAGAGCTATATCTCAAGATTAAGACCCGTAAGGGTCAAAGCATAAGCTACCGTGAGGGTAAGCGTTTGAATGATGTATGATGATGCATGAAGTATGCTAATGATGATGATGTTATTCATATGAGGAATTTATGAGGTTATATGTTTATGTGGCATAAAGCAAATTTGGAAGGAAATTCGTTGTAATGACCGTTTTGGCCGCCGAATTTCCGACAAATTTGCAAGGAAACACGGTGTAATGACCGTTTTGGCCGAATTTACGGCAAATTTGGGGACTTAAAGAGATTTTGAAAATTAAGGTACTAAGATGGGTTCTAGGATGACACCGGTTCGGCCGAGCACCTCCATAGAACTCATGTGACATCGGTACCATTTTATACTCTTAGGTGACAGGTTCGGCCGAGCACCCGTAAGAGATTTGCGCCCTACCGCGAACTGAGATAGACGGGATTAATGATAGGCTTATCGTTAAGTGGTAAGTAAGAACTAGTGACGACTAGTTAAGGTATGAGCACATACCCTAGATGTATGACACGTTACGGTGACACCGGTTCGCCGAGCACCCCGATTCGATTGTCTTTTAGGGTGGCCCATGAGGAAGAAAAGTTCATGATTATGATTATGTCACTAAGTTTTGTCCCATATGAATGTTACTATTGCCACTTTATGCCACCAATGATGATGATGCTTGATGTTATGTTTTATGTATGTGCATTAGGTAGTGCCATGCATACATTTTCCATTATGTTGCACTCATGACATTAAGATCATCCTAAAATGAACGGACCTTGGCTAAAGTATATTTTGAAGTTTAAAATGAACTAAATGCATGTTCAGTCATTTCGTATAATTAAACCCAAGGTTCCTGAGGACGTAGATGATGACACCTAGGTAGTAGGAGGCCCTCTTGAGATTCTTTAGTAAGATTCTCACTCCCTCTATCTCTTTCTTTCCGTCACGTCTTCAGATGGCGACGATCGTAGCATTCATGGACACCCCGACATGGGAGGTGCACTATGACCCGACTCACGGGTCATACCATTTTGAGGCGCAGTGCACGCTGCTGATTTTCATGTTTGTAGGGCGCCTTCGCTCATCCGTGCACACCCATCACTTCTCCCGATCGCACCCTATGGCGGCGGCGGCGGGTTTTGAGCGTGCGGCGACGCATGACGAGAGTACTCCGTAGGCACACCGCCGCCTTAGCCATGCGAGATTATCCCGACTATGTGGCCCGGACCTATTTCACGGAGACCGACCCATCCGAGGACCCGCCTACCCATCCGTATTGCGAGGACTCTGCCCCTACTCCACCACAGGCAAAGGAGGGCAGTGAGGATACCGTGACTTCGACCACGGCCACGCGACGACCGGAGATGCGACCATACCGTGGGGTCACCCTCGATCCCCATTCCGCCTCTTCACGTCCGAGGAGCTCGCCCGATTTCCGGATATACGCCTCGTTCGCGAGATGGACGCCTTGATGAGAGGTGACGATCGTCCGATGGAGTACCCGGTTAGAGCACACACACCACTTAGATGGGGATAAACCTTCTTTTGTTTAGAGGTTATCCTATTAGATGCACTCGGGTAGGGGAGTAGATTATGTTTATGTTTTAGGTTGTATTCCCCTTGTACTGAATTAAGTCCCACACTTATAAGTGGGCAAGTTATATATATATGAGCTTACATTCAGTGATGTTCATGATGTGCCTTATGTTGTGATGATTGTGAGACGATTGTTTTACTTTGCATGGTTTACCGCTTATCGCATCACTGGCTCTCACTTTTATTTCAAAAAATTTCTCGTATTTTCGCTAAGTAATTCAAAGTTAAATGAGAACTATGAAGTAATGGACTAATGATTAACCTAAATATGTTCTAGAGTATTGGGTTAAAAATTAGGATGTTACATTATGGTATCGAGCGATTCGATTCTCATGGAGCCTGAGGATTGGGTGACTATGCTTTCTAAAGCGTAGTACGATAGCTAGGTCATGCGTAGAGCTTAACTAGAGATAAGCTATAGGGTAGAAGTTCATGACCCTTGTCTACTTGCGTGTGCCATGGTAACTAGCTCATTTTACATGGAATATTGAGCCTGATCACCTCAGTGTTTATTGTCTCATGTGTTTAGGGACCAATGGCACCAAGGAGACAACCTAGGACCCCGACCGAGGGAGACCAAAGCGATGCCACTGCTGCTGCTGTTCGTGACATGGCTAGAGCCATGGAACGAATGTTCGAGAGGATGAACCAACAAGGGGACACCGGACGTGCTCCCCCTACTGCTGAAATGGTCGAGCAAGCAAGGTTTGGTGAGTTTCGCAAGGCGAACCCACCAACCTTCCGAGGAGCCATGGACCCCGACAAAGCTGATGAGTGGATCAAAAACATGGAGAAGATCTACTCCGTGGTGGCTTGCTCGGAGGAGCAAAAGGTCACCTTCGCTGCTTATATGATGGAGTCGGATGCCGCAGAGTTACGGTGGGTGGCACCAAGATCGCTAGAAGCTTCTGGTACTGCTGTCAACTGGGAGCTATTGAAGACCTACTTCTATGAGAAGTACTTGCCGGAGTCCGTGAGGAACGCGAAAGATATTGAGTTCATGCAACTGACTCAAGGAGGGTCTACTGTCGCCCAAAGACAGCGAAATTCGAGGAGCTGATTAAGTTCTCTAGGGTGTTTCAAGGAAACCCCGACGAGGTGTGGAAGTGCGTCAAGTATGAGGCCGGACTAACGGCAGAGCTCAACTACGCTGTGGCGCACATGGAGATTAGGGACTTTCCAACCCTAGTCAACAAGTGCCGGATCATGGAAGAGGGACAGAAGAAAATCAATGCTGCAAGGGCAGCACGAAACAAGGGGCTAGCACCTCAAGCCCCAAAATTCAAGCCCCAATATCCAAACCAAGCCCGAAATCACTATAACCCCTACCAAACCAACCAGTTCAGACCACAACAACAACAAAGAACCCCCTTCCACCAACAACCCAAGCAGCCATACCGACCACAATTCCGTAACGACAAGAATAACGCAACAACAACAACAACAACAACCGACAAGGAGGGTCGGGCGGCCCCCGAAACAACCAAGGAGGGTCAAGTGGGACTAAGAACAGGACGCCTCAAGGAACCCCCGCCCAAGCTATCCCGGCCGTGCTATGTCCCAAGTGCGGGAAGGATCATGGCAACCGCCCCTCGCTTAGCGGGCGTAATATCTGCCTCGATGCGAAAGCCTGGCCACTACGCCAAAGAATCGCACTAATGGGAGGCCCAAGCGAGAATTCGGCCGCAACACCAAGGGAGGGTCTTCACCCTCAATGTAGACGAGGCGGACACATCCAACGGTCTCATAGAAGGTAA
This sequence comes from Dalbergia cochinchinensis, assembly GCA_031216125.1. Taxonomy (NCBI): domain Eukaryota; kingdom Viridiplantae; phylum Streptophyta; class Magnoliopsida; order Fabales; family Fabaceae; genus Dalbergia; species Dalbergia cochinchinensis. Next base: position 33,697,538 of record CM062371.1, read on the forward strand.
GTGCGAAATAGATGGTAGAACCTTAACTGTGCTATATGACTCTGGTGCAACACATTCTTTTATTTCATATGCTAGTGTCGAGGCTCTAAATTTGAAAACTTCCAAACTTCCTTTTGATCTTATTGTCTCTACCCCCACAAATCATCCTGTGAATACTTGTTATTGTTGCCTAAATTGTCACCTCACCACAGAAAATAGATCATATGTTGTGGATTTAATTTGTTTACCCATGAAAGGTATAGGAATAGTTCTTGGCATGGATTGGCTTCACGCCAACCGTGTATTGTTAGACTGTGACACCAAAACAGTCGTCTTTCCTTCTCCCCCTAGTGAAATAATTCAACCTTTGAAACTCTATCTCAATGCCGTAGAGGTCCACTGTAGTGGGAAAAAGACTAAGGGATATGTTCTCCTAGCCGCTAGCGAGGTACACTTTGAGCAGAATTTAGAGAATATACCTATAGTGAGAAACTATCCCGAGGTGTTTCCGGAAGATATACCCGAGTTCCCTCCCGAGCGAGAAGTGGAGTTCTCCATTGAGTTGGTTCCTGGAGCGGGACCAATCTCCATTGCCCCCTATAGAATGTCACCCCTAGAACTAGCCGAGCTTAAAAGCCAACTTGAGGAACTTTTAGAGAAAAGCTTCATAAGACCTAGTGCTTCACCATGGGGAGCCCCGGTCTTGTTTGTGAAAAAGAAGGACGGGAGTATGAGGTTGTGCATAGATTATAGGCAATTAAATCGTGTGACAGTGAAAAACAAATACCCTTTGCCTAGGATTGATGATCTCATGGACCAATTGAGAGGAGCGGTAGTGTTTTCCAAGATCGACCTAAGGTCAGGATACCACCAAATTAGAGTGAGAGATCAAGATATACCAAAGACCGCCTTTAGAACTCGGTATGGACACTTTGAGTTCGCGGTGATGTCTTTGGGTTGACAAATGCTCTGCGGTGTTTATGGATTACATGAATAGGATCTTTAGACCCTATTTAGATCAATTCGTGGTCGCTTTTATAGATGATATACTCATCTATTCAAGACCCACGAGGAGCATGAGCGTCATTTAAGGATAGTTTTGGAGATTTTGAAGGAGAAAAAGCTATATGCAAAACTCTCTAAGTGTGAATTTTGGTTGGAGGAGGTCAAGTTTTTAGGGCACGTTGTGTCAAAAGGAGGTATAGCCGTTGATCCTAGTAAGGTAGAAGCCGTAATGAATTGGGATAGACCAACCAGCGTAATGCAAATACTGAGCTTTTGGGTTTAGCAAGGCTACTACCGTAGGTTTATCAAAGGATTTTCCCAGATTAGCCCTACCCTTGACCAAGCTCACTAGGAAGAATGCCCGTTTGAGTGGAGCCCGAATGTGAGAAGAGTTTCCAAGAGCTTAAGGAAAGGTTAACCACGACCCAGTCTTAGTCTTACCTAGCCCCAATGTACCCTTCGAGGTATATTGTGATGCTTCGGACAAAGGACTAGGGTGTGTGTTGATGCAAAATAGGCAAGTGGTAGCCTATGCATCCCGACAACTCAAGCCTCACGAGGCTAACTACCCCACCCATGACCTAGAGTTAGGCTGCCGTAGTGTTTGCCTTAAAGATGTGGAGACACCATTTGTATGGTGTAAGGTTTGAGGTTTTCTCCGATCATAAGAGTCTCAAGTACCTCTTTGATCAAAAGGAGTTAAATATGAGGCAAAGAAGGTGGATGGAATTCCTCAAGGACTACGATTTCGGTTTAAGTTACCACCAAGCAAGGCTAATGTAGTCGCCGATGCCTTGAGCCGAAAGTCGTTACACCTGTCCCACATGATGATCAAAGAAGTTGAGTTGATAGAGAAGTTTAGGGATATGAATCTAGGGATGTCGTGACCGATAAAGGAATAAAATGTGCTATCTTAGTGTGACAAGTGGATTTAAGCAGAGAATCATGTTAGCTGCTTGACGAGAATGAGGAGTTCGAAGAGATCATAGATGTTGTTAAGGCGGGAAAGTTAAAAGGTTTCGAAAGAGGTGAGGATTGGATATGGAGATTTGAGGGAAGGATCTGCGTACCCCAAGATGGTGACCTCCGAGAGAAGATCTTGGAGGAGGCTCACAAAGGCTATTTCACCATTCATCCGGTGTTACCAAGATGTACCAAGATTTGAAGAAGATGTTTTGGTGGCAGGAATGAAAAAGGATGTAGTCGCTGGGTTAGTAAGTGCTTGGTATGTCGAAAGTGAAAATCGAGCACCAAAACCTTTCAGGTTTGTTGCAACCTGTCAATCCCCGAATGGAAGTGGGAATGCATATCTATGGATTTCGTGACAGGATTGCCTAAGACGCAAGCTGGCCATGATGCTATATGGGTGATAGTGGATCGACTAACCAAGTCGGCACACTTTCTACCTATTAGAGTAACGTACTCTTTAGATAAATTGGCTCACTTATACATCCAAGTGATCGTGAGATTGCATGGAGTACCGTCGACGATAATCTCGGATAGAGATCCGCGGTTTACGTCGCGTTTTTGGGAGCCTTCCAAAGGCGTTTGGTTCAAAGCTATGCTTGAGCAATCGCTTACCACCCACAAACAGACGGACAATCTGAAAGGGCGATCCAAACCCTAGAGGATATGCTAAGAGCCTGTGTGTTAGACCAAAGGGGAAGTTGGGATAGGTACTTGCCTTTGATCGAGTTTGCGTATAACAATAGTTATCACGCAAGCATCGGTATGGCGCCCGTACGAGGCATTGTATGGAAGGAAGTGCCAATCACCTTTGTGTTGGTACGAGCCTGGGGAGCAAAGTGTATTAGGACCCGATGTAGTGAGGGAAACAACGGAACAAATCAAGAGGATCCGGGATAGGATGCTCAACTTTGCTCAAAGTAGACAAAGAGCTATGCGGACAAGCGGCGCAAGCCCTTGGAGTTCGAGGAGGGAGAACATGTGTTCCTTAGGATTACCCCCACTACAGGCATAGGAAGAGCCATGAAAGTCAAAAAGTTGAGCCCCCGATTCCTTGGTCCCTTCCAAATTCTTCAAAGGATAGGAACAGTTGCCTACAAAATAGCCTTACCCCTAATCTTTCTAATCTTCATGGCGTCTTTCACGTCTCTCGATTAAGGAAGTATGAGTCCGACTCCTAGCCACGTTTTAGAGCGAGCATGTTCAGTTAAGGGACGACCTAACTTTCAATCTTCCCCTACGAGAATCGTGGACCGCGAGTCAAGCGGTGAGGAACAAGTACATTCCATTGGTAAAGGTAGTAGCATGGGACGCGACAAATCGAAGAGTTTACATGGGAGCTAGAGTCGAAATGCAAGACAAGTATCCCGAGCTTTTCTAAGGTAACGAATTTGGCGAAATTCTTTTAAGGAGGGAGTAATGTAACACCCCGATTTTTACTCGTCAGGAAATGACCAAAATGCCCTCGAGGTCATTTCACGACCCGAACTCGAGGGTAACCAACTCGGTCATCCTCGAAGGGTCAACTCAATGTTTGAAGGGATTGAATGGCCTTTGAATGCTTTGGAGGCGAAAATTTCGTTTTCAGCTTTCGGTCAAAATGACCAAAATACCCCTATAGCGTTTTTCTGGCGGGTAAAGGTGCCGTTTGAGCCGGAACTTTCCCAGAGGTTTAAAAACATGATTTCATGTGTCTAGAGGTATCTGTTCAAGTCCCGGTGGTCCCGGCAGTTTTAGTGCAAAATTACGATTTTGCCCTGGAATAGTGTTTTTAAGCTTAATAGCGTAATTAAGCAAACCTAAGCAATATTAGGCTCTAAGCGAAGATTAATTTATTTCCCTAATTAATCTAGAGTCAAAATAATTTATTAAAGTTAATTAGAACCTAAAATTGCTTAGATTAAACTTAAATCCCTTTTTAGAACTCAAGATTCCTAGTCTTGGAATCATGAATAGTGTTTTCTCTCTCCAATTCCTTAAATCAAGGAAATGAGTCTAGAGTTGTTTAAACTCTAAATTGAGGATTTAACTCTCTAATGGTGCAAGACCACTCCTTAATTATGTCTAGACCACCTTAATTACCCATTTACCTTACCTAAACACCTTCTTACAAATTCCTAATCTTAAGCATAATCAAAGATACACCTAAACACAACTCTAAACCACAATTAAAATGCAAACTAATCCTCCCCATGGGCTGATGCATTTTGGGCCACATGCTCCCCATTTGACACATATTAAATTGTTTTCTCACTCAAAGAGCCATGCTTGAGCCATACCTTGAGCCATACCTCACCATGCTTTGAACCATACCTCACCATACCTCAAGAACACATTATCTCACCTCATGGAACTCATGGAGAGCCTCCAATCTGCACCCTCATGGCCGAAACCTTCTCCTCCATGAGCTCCCTCCATTTGTTTCATTTCTCTATAAATAGAATGCCTTGAGGAGCTTGCACCACTTTTAGATCATTTGCTAAGTTTAGGAAACACTCAAAGCTTTCTTTTTCTCTCAAAGTTTTTGTGTTCTTCAAGTTCTTGGAGTTCTTCAAGTTCTTCATCATCTTCATCTTCTTCTTCCATCTTCAAGTTCATCACACCAAGTAGGGATTTTCTTTCATGTGTTCTTTCTTTAAAGTTCTTGTTCTAAGCTTAAAGTTCATAGTTTCTCTTGATTCTTTTTAGAACTTCTTTTTCTTCCCTTTACCTTTTCATTTTCGGCCATGGGCCTTGGAGAACAAAGGAATGAGAGCTTGATGATGAGAGTTTCATGATGATGTTCATCACTTGAGACAAACTCTAGAGCTTGATTTTTGTTCTTGAGCAAAAGTGTTTCTAGATTTTTCCTTTCTTGAACTTTTGAGAACCTTAACTTTGATGTTGTTTCAAAATGGTTCTAATGACTCAATGATGAGGTCTCATGATGTTGGAGTTTGTATATCACCAAGATCATGGATTCTAGAGTTTCAAACATTTCTTTTCTTTCCTTGAAGTTTCGGCCATTACCTTTTCCTTTTCATGCTAGATGTTTGATTTTCCAAATATGTTATGTTGAGTTCTAAGAACTCTAGACTTTTACTTTGTCTTGGTTTGATGAGTTTGGGTTGAGGTTTAAGTTCCTTTAAAGTCTTGTTAAGAGCTCTAGAAAGATAAAATGAACTTGCATAATTTATTTTATGCTTGCATTCATATTTACATTCTTGCTATGCATCTTTATTTACAAGCTATCACCTAAGAACATAAAGATTAAAATGGAACTTGTATCATCACTTAACTTAATTCTCAAAGCCTTTCTATTTCGGCCTTAAAGTCGATTGTTGTTGGGCCTAGAGCACTAAAATAAAGAATTGAACTTGCATTATCACCTAATTAATTTCTCGAATGCCTATCTATTTCGGCCTTAAAGTCGATTGTTGTTGGGCTAAGAGCACTAAAATAAGGAATTGAATCTTGCATCTTTACTTTCAAGCTTGCACGTTTAAGATTATGCTTCACATATTTACTGAGTTTACACGTTTAAATTATGCCTTGCATATTTAATTTCAAGTCATCACTTTACCTTGAAAGCAAGATTAAAAATGAAGAGCATGAGCACGTTTAGTTTATGTCGTAACTTAAGAACCTAGAGCTCAAAGACTTGCCCATTTCATTCCAAGTTAAAGTTCAATGCAAACCACACTTTGAATGTATGTTTTTCGGCCAAGTAGTGATGATGGACTTGCAATGAGTTTTCATCTAGCTACTAGGACCAATAGCCTATGTTTTGAGTTTTCCTTAAAGTTTTACAATTCTTTATAAGGTTATGTCATTATAAGTTGTGATTCCAATCTCTTTTAGGGGATGGAATATGTTTTGGTCGGTGACCTAAGGCTTCACTTAGCCTCTTGATGAATTAAAATGTTTTGCAAAGAGTTTTAGAAATTCTAAATTGATTCCAAGAGAAACTAGTTAACTTACGCACCTAGAAATGTCAATTTAATTCTCTTATTGAGGCAAGATGTTTTCGGTTCTGATGTGATGAATGTGATGCTGTATGATGATGTTTTAATGCGTTGGAATGTGTGAAAATATCATGTGATGATGTAGAAGCGAACCTATGCATGATAGGTAAGAAACTAGCTAACTAGAAATACCGTAAAGCTAGAATTTAACATAGTTTCGACCCATTTGTTTATGGAACTAATCCAAACTGTTTTAATGGGGACATAATCAGATTTAGAATGATTAGACATGAAAAACTTGGTATCATTTGAGTTAGAATCGAATTCTAGCATCTACGGCCAAACTAGTAACTAGAAAACCGTAAAAATGCAAATGTAGAACTCTTAGAACATTTAATTTTCTGGAATCTGTCCAGCACCCTTACAACATGATAAACATGATTAATAATTAGTCCTTAAGCATAGGAATGTCTCATAATTGATTTAGATTTAATGTATAGCGCCTCGGGCGAAGACGGAACGAGAAAGGGTCTAAAGCGTAAGTTCTAGAACCCAGTAAAAACAAGTTAGAGATTCTGTCCTATGCTATTCAGATTTAAGTATGAACATGAGAATGAAGAATGATGTTTAATATGAGCCTTAGGGGCATAAAATATGAGCGACGGATATTAGAGAGCTATATCTCAAGATTAAGACCCGTAAGTGGTCAAAGCATAAGCTACAGTGAGGGTAGCGTTTGAATGATGTATGATGATGCATGAAGTATGCTAATGATGATGATGTTATTCATATGAGGAATTTATGAGGTTATATGTTTATGTGGCATAAAGCAAATTTGGAAGGAAATTGATTGTAATGACCGTTTGGCCGCCGAATTTCCGACAAATTTGGAAGGAAACTCGGTGTAATGACCGTTTTGGCCGCCGAATTTCTGGCAAATTTGGGGACTTAAAGAGATTTTGAAAATTAAGGTACTAAGATGGGTTCTAGGATGACACCGGTTCGGCCGAGCACCTCCATAGAACTCATGTGACATCGGTACCATTTTATACTCTTAGGTGACAGGGGTTCGGCCGAGCACCCTACGAGATTTGCCCCTAACCCGTACTCAGATAGTCGGGATTTATGATACGCTTATCGTTAAGTGGTAAGTAAGAACTAGTAACGACTAGTTAAGGTATGAGCTCATAACCTAGATGTATGACACGTTGTGGGTGACACCGGTTCGGCCGAGCACCCGCAGTTCGATTGTCTTTTAGGGTGGCCCATGAGGAAGAAAAGTTCATGATTATGATTATGTCACTAAGTTTTGTCCCATATGAATGTTACTATTGCCACTTTATGCCACCAATGATGATGATGCTTGATGTTATGTTTTATGTATGTGCATTAGGTAGTGCCATGCATACATTTTCCATTATGTTGCACTCATGACATTAAGATCATACTAAAATGAAACGGACCTTGGCTAAAGTATATTTTGAAGTTTAAAATGAACTGAATGCATGTTCGGTCATTTCGTATAATTAAACCCAAGGTTCGAGGGCGTAGATGATGACACCTAGGTAGTAGGAGGCCCTCTTGAGATTCTTTAGTAAGATTCTCACTCCCTCTATCTCTTTCTTTCCGTCACGTCTTCAGATGGCGACGATCGTAGCATTCATGGACACCCCGGCATGGGAGGTGCTCTATGGCCCCACTCACGGGTCATACCATTTTGAGGTGGCACGCGGTGCGGATTTTCATGTTTGTAGGGCGCCTTCGCTCATCTGTGCACACCCATCAGTTCTCCCCCACTGCACCCTATGGCGACGGCGAGCCGGTTTTTGTGCGTGCGCGTACACATGACGAGAGAGTACTCCGTAGGCACACCGCCGCCTTAGCCATGCGAGATTATCCCGACTATGTGCCCCGGACCTATTTCACGGAGACCGACCCATCCGAGGACCCGCCTACCCATCCGTACAGCGAGGACTCTGCCCCCTCTCCACCACAGATAAGGGAGGGCAGTGAGGATACCGTGATTCAGCCATCAAGCCACGCGATTTGACGGCCGGAGATGCGACCATACCGTGGGGTCACCCTCGATCCCCATTCCGCCTCTTCTTCACGTCCGAGGAGCTCGCCCGATTTCCGGATATACGCCTCGTTCGCGAGATGGGCGCTTGATGGAGGTGACGATCGTCCGATGGAGTACCCGGTTAGAGCACACACACCACTTAGATGGGGATAAACCTTCTTTTGTTTAGAGGTTATCCTATTAGATGCACTCGGGTAGGGGAGTAGATTATGTTTATGTTTTAGGTTGTATTCCCCTTGTACTGAATTAAGTCCCACACTTATAAGTGGGCAAGTTATATATATATGAGCTTACATTCAGTGATGTTCATGATGTGCCTTATGTTGTGATGATTGTGAGACGATTGTTTTACTTTGCATGGTTTACCGCTTATCGCATCACGCGGCTCTCACTTTTATTTCAAAAAAAAAATTTCTCGTATTTTCCGCTAAGTAATTCAAAGTTAAATGAGAACTATGAAGTAACAGACTAATGATTAACCTAAATATGTTCTAGAGTATTGGGTTAAAAATTAGGATGTTACATGAGGCATTTCTATGCCTAAGAACTAATTATAAACCATGTTCACTACATTATAAGGTTGCTGGACAGATTTTAAAAATTAAATGTTCTAAGAGTTCTAAAACTGTGGTTTTACAGTTTTCTAGTTACTAGTTTCTCTATAGGTGTTAAAATTCAATCCTACTTCAATTGTAACCAAATTTTTCATGATTAAACAATCCTAATCTGATTATATTCCCATTGAAACAGTTTGGGCAGCATCCAAAAACAAATGGGTTAAACTTATGCTAAATCTTGACTTTACGATTTTTTCTAGAAAGCTAGTTTCTCTCCTATCATGCATAGAAATGTTCCTACCTCATCATACATAATTTTCACACATTCTAACACATCAAAACATCATCATACAGCAGTAAACTCATCATGGTAGAACCGAAACATCAAGTCCCAAAAAGATGCATAACTTGATATTTCTAAAACATATAAGTCACTAGTTTCTCTTGGAACCATTTTTAGGACTTCTAAAACTCTTTTGCAAACCATTTTATCTGGTCAAGAGGCTAAAAATACCCTTAGGTCAGTAACCAACTTGATCCCTCCTTAAAAGAGGATTAAATTCATAAATCTTGTTGGTCTTAACTTCATAAAATTCATGAGGCATAAAGAGAATCTTAAAACTTAGATTGTTGGCCCTTGTAGCTAGATGAATCTCTTTCCAAGTTCATCATCATTACATGGCCGAAATCATGCATCCAAAGAATGCTCCCACATTAAACTTCAACTTGAGATAAAATGGGCAAGTCTTTGAGCTCTAAGGTCTTTAAGTGATGACATAATTTAAACATGCTATGCACTTCATTTTTATTCTTCATTACAAAGTAAAGTGAGAGCTTAAAGTAAATATGCAAGACTTGAATATAAATATGCAAGGCTTGAAATAAATATGCAAGGCTTGAAATATAAATATGCAAGTTCATTTCTTTATTTTAGTGCTCTAGGCCCAGCAACAATCGACTTTAAGGCGAAATAGAAAGGCTTTGAGATTTAGTTAGGTGATAATGCAAGCTCTCATTTTAAATCTTTATGTTCTTTAGTGATGAAAAGTAAATATGCTAGACAAGAATGTAAATATGAGGTGCACTCCATTCTTTATCCTTTAACTTTAAGTGATGGCTTGGAAAATAAATATGAATGCAAAGCTCAAAGTAAATATGTAATGCATAAGCTTGAATTTAAATATGAATGCTAGTCCATTTTATTTCTTATTAGAGCTCATACAAGACTTTAAAGGAACTTAAACCTCAACCCAAACTTATTTCTTTAGTCCTCATCATTGAGATCATGTAACCATTTTAAAACATCATCAAAGTGAAAGGTTTCAAGGTTCAAGAAGAAAAACTAAAAACATCTTTAACTTAAGAACAAAGATCAAGCTTTAGAGATTGTTCAAGTGATGGACATCACCACCATGAAACCTCATCATCAAGCTCTCATTCCCTTGTCCTCAAAGGTCCAATGTAACATCCTAATTTTTAACCCAATACTCTAGAACATAATTAGGTTAAACATTAGTCTGTTACGTCATAGCTTTCTTATTACTTTAAAATACTTAGCGAAAATACTGGTAATTTTTTTTTCTGAATTATAAAAGCAAAGTGAGAGCCGCGCGACATGTTAACTAGTAATGCACGAAAGGTAATAAAGCACACATCGCATAGCAACATCACATAAGCAAGTAAAAGCACATCATAATAACATTGAACTGCAAATTTATATAATATATGATATGCCCACTTGTGTAGAGTGGGGCTTAGTTTGATACAACATGAGCAATACAACTAAAAAGGAAATACAAGAGAAAGTGCAACGGAAACTATAAAAGCAACTCCCCTACCCAAGTGCAACTAACGGGGTGACCTCTAAAACAAAAGAAGGTTCGTCCCCATCTAAGTGGTGTGTGCTCTACCTGGGTACTCCATCGGTCGTACGTCACTTCCTACTGACGTCCATCTCGCGAGCGAGGCACATATCCGGGAAACTGGGCGAGCTCCTCGGGCGTAAAGAGGCGGAAAGGAGATCGAGAGTGACCCCTGCGGTGTGGCCGCATCTCCGGTCGTCGTGCAAGCCGTGGCTGGGTCACGGTATCCTCACTGCCCTCCTTCATCAATGGTGGAGAGGGGGCGGAGCTCTCGCTATACAAATGGGTAGGCGGGTCCTCGGACGGGTCGGTTTCCGAGAAGTAGGTCCAGGGCACATAATTGGGATAGTCTTGCATGGTTGAGGCGGCGGTGTGCATGCGGAGCACTCTCTTGTTATCCATACGCGCGCGCTCAAAAACCCGCTTATCGTCGCCGTAGGGTGCTGTCGGGGAGAAGCGGTGGGTGTGCACGGGGTGAGCAAAGGGACGTCCTACAAACATGAAGACTCGCACCGTGCATTATCCCTCAAAATGGTATGACCCGTGATCCAGGTCATAGTGCACCTCCCACGTCGGGGTGTCCATGAAAACCACGAACGTCGCCATCTGAAGACGTGACGAAAAGAAAAAGATAGAGGGAGTGAGAATTTTGCTAAAGAATCTCAGTAGGGCCTCCTACTACCTAGGTGTCATCATCTACGTCCTTAGGAACCTTGGGTTTAGTTATACAAAATAAGTGAGCATGTATTAAGTCCATTTTTAGGTTCTAAAACATAGTTTAGCCAAGGTCCATTCATTTTAGCATGATTCTTAATGTCATGGATGCAAATATATTAAAAGATGTATGCATGGCTCTACTTAATACAAGAATAATCATCATATATTTAAGAACATCATAATAGTGGCATAAAGTGGCAATTAAATTCTCTTTGTGACATAATCATCATAACTTCCTCATAGGCCACCCTAAAAGACAAGCGCTCTGGGGGTGCTCGGCCGAACCGGTGTCACCTAAAACGTGTCACATCTCTAGGTTATGAGCTCATACCTCAACTAGTCATCACTAATTCTTACTTATCAATCTCGATAAGCATAACATATTCATAAACATAATCCCGACTTATCTAGTATGGGCTAGGGGGCATTTCTTGGGGGTGCTCGGCCGAACCGGTGTCACCCAAGAATTAATCTTGGTACCGATGTCACATGAGTTCTCTGGAGGAGCTCGGCCGAACTGGTGTCATCCGAGAACCCATCTTAGTACCTCATAAAAATTTCATAGGTTTTCAAAAACTTTCTGAGTTCCAAATTTGTTAGAAATTCGACGGCATAACTGTAGCATGTCGAATTTCTTCCAAATTCTTCTTTATGCCACATGAGTCAATCAAACATGCATCCTTCATCATAATTTCATGCATTCACATAATTATCCTCATACTTTCACAAGCAACATTTATGCACTTGGTCCTACGGTATTTTATGCTCTGACCCTTACGGGCCTTAAACTCGTGATGTAGTTAACCTATCATCTCCTATCAAACTTTTATGCACCTAAGGGTTCTCTCTTATCAAATCTGATCATTTATTTATGCTCTCTATTAAATGTGAACAACATCATTCCTTAGGGGCAGCATTATAAACTTATGATTACGGGGTTCTAAAACTTGCGTTTTAGACCCTTTCTTGGTTCTGTTTTTGCCTAAGGCGCTATAAGTTAAACCTAAACCAATTATGAATCATTCCTATATCAAGGAACTAATTATAAGCCATGTTCTCTACATTATAAGGTTTCTGGACAGATTCTAAGAATTAAATGTTCTAAGAGTCCTATAATTGTGATTTTACGGTTTTCTAGTTACTAGTTTCTCTATAGGTGCCAAAATTCATTCCTACTTCAAATGTAACCAAACTTTTCATGATTAATCAATCCTAATCTGATTATCTCCCCATTGAAACAGTTTGGACAGTGTCCATAACTAAATGGGATAAAACTATGCTCAATCTTGACTTTACGGTTTTCCTAGAAAGTTAGTTTCTTCCCTAACTTGCATAGAAATGTTCCTACTTCATCATACATAATTTTTTACTCATTCAAACACATCAAACATCATCACATGGCAGCAAACACATCATGGAAGAACCGAAACATTATGTTTCCAAAAGGTGCATAACATGGTATTTTCTAAAACGTATAAGTTGCTAGTTTCTCTTGGAATCATTTTCAAGACTTCTAAAACTCTTTTACAAACCATTTTATCTTGTCAAAGAGACTAAACACATCCTTAGGTCAGTGACCACTCAATCCCTCCTTAACAGAGTGTTAAATTCATAAAACCTTGTTGGTCTTAAACTCAAACAAATTCATGAGACTTAAAAGGATTCTTAAAACTTGACTTATTGGTCCCTGAAGCTAGATGAAACTCATTCCAAGTTCATCATCACTTCATGGCTGAAATCATGCACTCAAAGAATGCTCCCTCATTAAACTTTAACTTGAGATAAAATGGGCAAGTCTTTGAGCTCTAAGATCTTTTAAGTGATGACATAATTTAAACATGCTATGCACTTCATTTTTTACTCTTCATTACAAAATAAAGTGAGAGCTTAAAGTAAATATGCAAGACTTGAATTATAAATGTGCAAAGCTTGAATTAAATATGCGAGACTTGAAATATAAATATGCGAAGCTTGAATTAAATATGCAAGACTTGAAATATAAATATGCAAGTTCATTTCTTTATTTTAATGCTCTAGGCCCAGCAACAATCGACTTTAAGGCCGAAATAGAAAGGCTTTGAGATTTAGTTAGGTGATAGTGCAACCTCATTTTAAATCTTTACGTTCTTTAGTGATGAAAGGTAAATATGCTAGACAAGAATGTAAATATGAGATGCACTCCATTCTTTAGCCTTTAACTTTAAGTGATTGCTTGGGAATTAAATATGAATGCAAAGCTCAAATTAAACATGTAATGCATAAGCTTGAATTTAAATATGAATGCTAGTTCATTTTATTTCTTGTTAGAGCTCATACAAGACTTTAAAGGAACTTAAACCTCAACCCAAACTCATCATGACAAGATAAAGTAAAACAAGAGTGAACCTCAAGGGTTCCTTAAAACACAGTTTCTTTCCTTGGAATGTAAACATAAGTAACATTTTTATTAAAACTCAAGCTCTAGAGGCCTCATTGTGATGAACACATAGTCATCATCTAGAAGCTCTCATCATCAAGCCATTGTGAGCTTCCTTGACCAATATGGCCGAAAATATGAAGGAAGAAAAGGAAAAGGAACCGAAAACTTTTTAGAAGAAAAAGAAATATTTGAAACTCTAGAGACCATGATCTTGATGATGCATTAACACCAACATCATGAGTCTTCATCATTGAGTTCATGTGACCATTTTAAAATATCATCAAGGTGAGAGGTTTCAAAGTTCAAGAAGAAAGAACAAAGAAAACATCTTTAACTTAAGAACAAAGATCAAGCTTTAGAGATTATCCAAGTGATGAACACTATCATCATGGAACCTCATCATCAAGCTCTTATTCCTTTGCTCTCAAAGGGCTCATGGCCGAAACAAGGAGGAGAAGAAAAAGGAAAAGAAGTTCTAGAAAGGATTCAAGAAAAACTATGAACACATAAAGAGATTAAGAACTTTAAATGAAAGAACTCTTGAAAGAAAATCCCTACCTAGTGATTAGGAGGTTGGAATGAGAGAAGAGGATAAAGAACTTGAAGAACTTGAAGACTTGATCTTGAGAGAAAAAGGAAACTTTGAAGTGTTTCTTTGAAAACTTACACTTTGCAAATGAACCCAAAATGATACAAGTTCACCCAAGTAAGCTATTTATAGAGAAATGAAGCAAATGAGAGGTGCAAGGAGGGAGGAGGGAGTTCGGCCATCAGCATGGAGGGAGCCCATGAGTTCCATGAGGTGAGATAATGTGGTCTTGAGGCATGGTGAGGTATGGTTCAAGGTATGGCTTCAAGCATGGTTCTTTGAGTGAGAAACAATTCAACATGTGTGGTAAAAGAGAGAGAGGTGGCCGAAATGCATCAGCCATGGGGGGAGGGTTTCTTGCATTTTAATTGTGGTTTAGAGTTGTGTTTAGGTGTATCTTTGATTAGGATTAAGATTAGGAATTTGTAAGAAAGTGTTTAGGTGAGAAAATGGGTAATTAAGGTTGTCAAGACATAATTAAAGAGTGTTCTTGCATCATTAGTGAGTTATAAATTCATTTTAGTGTATAAACAATTCTAGACACAATTCCTTGATTTAAGGAATTGGAGAGAGAAAACACTATTCAAGATTCCAAGAGTGAAATCTTGAGTTTTAGAAAAGAGATTTAAATCTAATCTAAACAATCTTAGGTTCTAATTAATTTTAATAACTCATTTTGACTCTAGATTAATTATGGAAATTAATTAATCTTTGTTTAGAGCCTAATATTGCTTAGGTTTGTTTAATCACATCATTAAGCTCAAAAACACTATTCTAGGGGCAAAATCGTAATTTTGCACTAAAATTGCCCGGGACCACCAGGACTCAAACAGATGTTTTGAAACATGTAAAAATATGGTTTTAAACCTCTGGGGAAAGTTTCGGGCTCAAATGGCACCTTTACCCGCGTAAAACGCTATAGAGGTATTTTGGTTATTTTGACTCGAAACTGCGGAAAATGAGACTTTCACCTCCGGAACCATTCAAGAGTCATTCAATCCCCTTCAAACATTGAGTTGGCCCTTCGAGGACTGCCGGGTCGGCCATCCTCGAATTCCGGGCCGAAAATGACCTCAGGGGCATTTCAGTCATTTTCCACTCAGACAGAAAATTGGGGCGTTACATCCATGGCCAAAAATGATGGAGAAAAGGAGAGGTAAAAAAGTTCTAAAAAGACTCAAGAGAAACCATAAACACATAACTAGAGTAAGAACTTAAATAAAAGAAATTACTTGAAAGAAAATTCCTACCAAGTGATTTGAAGATTGGGATGAGAAAAGAGGAAGAAGAACTTGAAGAACTTGAACACTTGAACTTGAGAGAAAAGAAAACTTTGAAGTGCTCTTTGAAAACATACACTTAGCAAATGAACCCAAAATGATGCAAGTTCACCCAAGCATGCTATTTATAGAGAAATGAAACAAATGAAAGGTGCAAGAGGGAGAGGGAGTTTCGGCCAAGCAAGGCAGCCCCATGAGGTCCATGAGGTGAGATATTGTGATCTTGAGGCATGGTGAGGTATGGCTCAAGCATGGTTCTTTAAGTGAGAAACAAATCAACCTGTATGTAAATGAGAGAGATATGGCCGAAGGTGCATCAGCCATGGGGGAGGGTTTTTTTGCATTTTAATTGTGGTTTAGAGTTGTGTTTAGGTGTATCTTTGATTAGGATTAAGATTAGGAATTTGTAAGAAAGTGTTTAGGTAAGAAAATGGGTAATCAAGGTTGTCAAGACGTGTTTAAGGAGTGGTCTTGCATCATTAGTGAGTTAAAAACTCATTTTAGTGCATAAACAATTCTAGACACAATTCTTTGATTTAAGGAATTGGAGAGAGAAAACACTACTCAAGATTCCAAGAGTGAAATCTTGAGTTTTAAAAAGAGATTTAAATCTAATCTAAGCAATTTTAGGTTCTAATTAATTTTAATAGTTTATTTTGACTCTAGATTAATTATGAAAATTAATCAATCTTCGATTAGAGCCTAATATTGCTTAGGTTTGCTTAATTACGTTATTAGGCTCAAAAATACTATTCTAGGGGTAAAATCGTAATTTTGCACTAAAACTGTCCGGGACCACCGGGACTTAAACAGACGCTTTTAAACATGTAAAAACATTGTTTTAAACCTTTGGGGAAAGTTTCGGGCTCAATTGGCACCTTTACCCGTGTAAAACGCTATAGGGGTATTTTGGTCATTTTGACCTGAAACTGCAAAAAATGAGACTTTCACCTCCGAAACCACTCAAGGGCCATTCAATCTCCTTCAAACATTGAGTTGGCCCTTCAAGGACTGCCGGGCCGGCCATCCTCAAATTCTGGGCCGAAAACGACCTCAGGGGCATTTTGGTCATTTTTCACTCCAACAGAAAATCGGGGTGTTACAGCCTTCCCCTCATTCCACATAAGTCTTGTTTCTGTTTTCTCCATATGTTAGAACATGCACGAGTGAAATTTATACATTCACTTTTCTCATGTAACTGCATCTTGTACTTTCTTTTCTCGAATGCATGTATAAGCCACATGTAGGCTTTCAATCACAAGTAATTCTTGTTTCTGCCTCATAAATCAATCTTTAAATTGTCTAGCATGCATTCATACTCATCATACTTAAATCAAGAGTCATTATATCATCAGCTCAATACTTAAATTCATCTCAGCACAAATGCAGCAGGTTGGCAGAATTCATGCTAAAGGAGTACAATTTATTTTGTCCGTCAAACACCCATTGCAAGGGCTATGAAAATTCTCCAAGACACCTCAATGTGTCTACAAGGCCTGGTAAAAATTTCAGAAAGAAAATCCTTTTCTAACTTGTTTAACAAAATTAGACAATCTTTGTGGTTAGAAACCACTCGACCTCGTATGAGAACTGTAATTTCATAATTTTTAACCCTAGCAAATGATTGAATCAATTCAAAATAAAAATCATGGTTACACTTCAATATGTTATCAACTCCCTGTAAAAATTCAAAGGAAGAATCAATCATTTGCTATGGTGACAAAATTAACAAAATTCACAGCTTCAGAGTCAACATCTCAGGCAGCACAGTTACAACTTCGGTTCATGATTTTTTAAACATAGCAAAACTGACCAGAATACTCAGAATTTTTACTGAAGATGCCTTAACATATTAAATACACCATATAAAATTTTTAGCTCAATCTAAAGCCTCTAACTAGGTCAGAAAATTCGTGAACAAAAGCTGCCCTGTTGAAATCCTAAAATCTAGCAAACCAATTCAAAATCTCTTGTGATAAAAATGATTTTTCCACAACACCAAACACTCCATGAAAATTAAAACATCAATATTAGCATATTATCAACCAATATATCTAGAAATTTTAGACTAAACACAATCAGAAAAGTCCAGCATAAAATTGGAAATAAAAGACCAAAGAAAACCCTACTTTGAAAGCTTTTGAGCTTGATACTTCAAAGGATGTTCTAAGTGATCTCCCTTTACTTCAAGACACCAATTTCAGTCATAAACCTTCCTTAGGCAGTGGGGAAATGAGGTATTAAGGTGAGGATTTGAGATTTCAATCGGTTAGATTTGTAGGGTTTGAGGTATAGAATAAGTTTTGTGAAGGAACTTTGTGGTTTTATGAACTCTAGGCTAGGTGTTTAGGCATTTGAATCAAGTTTTCTTGTGTTTGAAGAAGCAAAAATGGAGGTTCTGCCTTTCACATATGCCGGCTGAACTTAGAAAGATGAAATAATGAGATTAGGTCACTTGTAGTTATCTTATAAGATGTTGAAAGTATTATTTTAATGTAGAGTCTAATTTATTCATAAAAGAATCTAATATGGATGGCTAGGATTGGATCTTGTTATTCAAGATTGAATCTTAGCCATTCATTTAATTCAAATGGATAAGCATTCTCTTTTTGTAAAGGTCAAACTAGCTTTCGATATTAGAAATCGCACACCGAAATTTTACCGAACGAGTGAAATAGTGTACCCAGCTAATCAAACATTGCCCAAAAAATATTTTCGGGTATAAAATATTTAATTCTACCTATTTCTAACCATAATCATATAATTTCTCAATTTTGAGCATCTCCGGGGCCCAATTCTAGGATTTCGGATGTCCCAGCAGGCCTGCGGTGCCCATAAAACACTATTCATATTTTTATATTTTAACAAATCTGTTGGACCATCCTCATCATTATTCAAATTGTCAGATTTTTGAAATTACGACTAGTAAAGCCTAAAATAATTTTTAGGGTGTTACACGTATGCTACTTGAACTCTTAGAACTGAAGCTGTGAATTTGTCTAATTTTGTTACCATAGCAAATGATTGATTTTTCCTTTGAAATTTTTAGAGTGTGAAAACATCTTGAAGTATAACCATAATTTTTCTCTTGAATTGATTCAATCATTTGCTAGGATTAAAAATTATGAGATTGTAATTCTAAGCTGAGTGTATGAGGTCTTTGACCACTGAACTTGTGTAATTTTATTAACATGGTTAAGAAATGATTCTCGCTATGAAAATTTTACAAGGCCTTTTAGACACATTGAGGTGTCATGGGGAAAATTTTACAAGGCCTTTTAAACACATTGAGATGTCATAGGGAATTTTTGTGGCCCTTGAATTGGCCATTTGATAGAGAAATTAAATGTCATTACTAAAATAGTAAATTTGCTAAGGTTCTGAAATGGTGAAAATGTCTTAAATTAATGATAGAATAACATTTAGTCCAAGTATATGTTATATGAATACATGCTAGCTACTTTAAAGATTTGTCTATGAGGCTTAAATGAGACTCCAATGTAATTGAATGCCTACATGTGATGCAAGCATGCCTTGGAAAAAAAAAGGAAGTACATGATACAGTTATATAACAAAAGAGAATATGTGAATTTTAGTTGTGTATACTTTAACATATGGGGAAAACAGAGACAAAGCTTATGTAGGTTAAAGAGGGGAGGCAAAAATAAGGACTCCCCTGGGAATTTATGAGTCGGTAGACGTATCGGCTAGAAATAGAATTTTGTGTGATTCGGAAATGGAAAAAAATGAAGTCCGATGATCATGTATAGGAATGAGCTCATGCCCTAGCAGTCTATTGTTCCTTGTGGAGCCATCCACTATAGATACCACTCGGTGTGAAATTAAGTCTTCCCTATGTTAATGAAAAGAGACAACTGCACTAAATTGAATTCCACGGATTACAAAAGAAAAACACATGATTACTATCATTTTGCATTTGACTTTACATGAATTATGTACATTAATATTTATGTATATGATTTAGCATGATGATTTCTATATGAATGAATTTACTAGTTATATTCTGTTCACATTTGAGGAGTACCTTACTGAGAATTTTATAATATTCTCATCCCTACGGCTGTATTTATTTTGTATTATTCAGATCCAGTAGATGCCCTCACTAGTGTTTTACCTTGACTTGCCATAATGGGTGTGACATTATGATCCTACCCTCGACTCTTTTTATGCAGTCACTCAGAAGTCCATGTTCATGTATTTTTTGGCCGTTCCTTTAGTACTTCTATATTTACAGCTGACTTTGACCATGCTTTCCCTTATGATGGTGTGCCTCTCCATATGGCACACCTAGTGTTATTTAATATTCCGCATGCACCACCAGCACCCTCTCCAGCAGATGCTCCCTCGTCATCTTCATCTTCAAATTCAGATCCACCTGAGGGTCCTAACTCCCCTGGCAGAGGTGAGGCTATCATACTGATGACCAATGGTTTCATCCGGTAGGACGTGAGATCTTCAGGGACTCCTAATGTGTACATAGTGGTAGTTTAGTATTAGAAACCTGCTACCCTGTAGACTGATCTTATTAAATGTTGTGAGGTCCATTTCTATTTGTATAAAATTTTGTTGGGCCTCAATGTAACATCCTAATTTTTAACCCAATACTCTAGAACATAATTAGGTTAATCATTAGTCTGTTACTTCATAGTCCTCATTTAACTTTGAATTACTTAGCGGAAAATACGGGTAAATTTTTTTGAAATACAAAGTGAGAGCCGCGTGATACGATATATCATGTAACGATCAAATCGTACATCTCATAACATCATAGCATAGGGTACATCATGAATAACACTGAATATCATCTCATATATATATAACTTGCCCACTTATAAGTGTGGGGCTTAATTTGGTACAAGGGAATACATGAAAGAAAATACAACATAAACATAAACATGATCTACTCCCCGACCCAAGTGCATCTAATGGGATAACCTCTAAACAAAAGAAGGTTTATCCCCATCCAAGTGGTGTGTGCTCTAACCCGGGCCATCCATAGCCTCCTACTGGCGACTTATCCCTCGAGCGTGGTACGTAACCAAGAAACTGAGCAAGCTCCTCTGGCGTGAATAGACGGGACAGGGCTCGAAAGTGACCTCTACAGCGTGGCCTCATCTCCGGTCGTCGTGCAAGCCTCGGCTGAGTCACGGAAGGCTCACTACCCTCCCCAAGGTCCATGGGTATGGTGGGGGAAGATCCCTCGGAGGGTACTTGGGTTCCCGAATCCTCAGAAGGATCCGTCTCCGAAAAAGACGATGGGAAATGGGGCACATACTGGGGGTAGTCTCGAGGGGCGGACGTGGATGGTGGGGTACGACGAAGCCTCTCCTCTAGGGGACGTGTGCGCTCGAACACCAGGTCATCACCAAAAGGTGAGACGGGGGAGAAACGATGGGAATGTACAGGGGGAGTGAAGGGTCGACCCATGAACATAAATACTCTAACCGTGCATCGACCCACAAAATGGAATGACCCGTGGTCCGGGTCATGGTGCACCTCCCATGTCGGCGTGTCCACGAACACTACGAACGTCGCCATCTGAAGACGTGACAGAAAGAAAGAGATAGAGGGAGTGAGAATCTTGCCAAAGAATCTCAGTAGGGCCTCTTACTACCTAGGTGTCATCATCTACATCCTCAGGAACCTTGGGTTTAATTACACAAAATGATTGAACATGCATTAAGTTCATTTTAAACTTTAAAATATACTTTAGCCAAGGTCCATTCATTTTAGGATGATCTTAATGTCATGAATGCAACATAATAGAAGATGTATGCATGGCACTACCTAATACACATACATAAAACATAACATTAAGCATCATCGTACTTAGTGACATAAAGTGGCAATAGGAACATTCATATGGGACAAACTTAGTGACATAATCATAATCATGAAACTTCTCTTCCTCATGGGCCACCCTAAAAGACAATCGAACTGGGGGTGCTCGGCCGAACCGGTGTCACCCAGAAAGTGTCATACATCTAGGTTATGAGCTCATACCTTAACTAGTCATCACTAGTTCTTACTTACCACTTAACGATAAGCATATCATAAATCATAAATCCCGACTATCTGAGTACGGGTTAGGGGGCAATTCTCTTAGGGGTGCTCGGCCGAACCGGTGTCACCTAAGAGTATAAAATGGTACCGATGTCACATGAGTTCTATGGAGGTGCTCGGCCGAACCGGTGTCATCCTAGAACCCATCTTAGTACCTTAATTTTCAAAATCTCTTTAAGTCCCCAAATTCATCTGAATTGACACGATGGCATTACGCCGAATTCCTTCCAAATTTGCTTTATGCCACATAAACATATATCCTCATGAATTCCTCATATGAATAACATCATCATCTCTTTCATAACACATGCGTCATCATAGAACATTCAACCGTTTATCCTTACGGTAGCTTATGCTTTGACTCTTACGGGTCTTAATCATGAGATATGGTTCTCTAACATCCGTCGCTCATATTTTATGCACCTAAGGCTCATAATTAAACATCATTCATAATCCTCATGTTCACACTTAAATCTGAATAGCATAGGGCAGAATTCGTAACTTGTGATTACGGGGTTCTAGAACTTACGTTTTAGACCCTTTCTCGGTTCCGTCTTCGCCTAAGGCGCTATGAATTAAATCTAAATCAATTATGAGGTATTCCTATGCTTAAGGACTAATTATTAATCATGTTTATCATATTGTAAGGGTTCTGGAAAGAATCCAGAAAAAATAAATGTTCTAAGAGTTCTAAACTTGCACTTTTACGGTTTTCTAGTTACTAGTTTCCCTATAGGTGCTAGAATTTGATTCTAATCCAAATGTTACCAAGTTTTTCATGTCTAAACAATCCTAATCTGATTATGCTCCCATTAAAATAGTTTGGATAAGTTCCATAAACAAATGGGTCAAAACTATGTTAAATTCTAGCTTTACGATATTTCTAGTTAGCTAGTTTCTTACCTATTATGCATGGAATCGTTTTTACATCATCGTATGATATTTTCACACATTCTAACACATCATAACATCATCATACAGCATCACACTCATCATATCAGAACCGAAAACATTTATCTTTAGTAAAGGATTTAAATTGACATTTCTAGGTACATAAGTTAACTAGTTTCTCTTGGAATCAATTTAGAATTTCGAAAACTCTTTGCAAATCATTTTAATTCATCAAGAGGCTAAGAGAAGCCTTAGGTCAATGACCAAAATATATTTCATCTCCTAAAAGGGAATAAAGTCATATCTCATGACAACATAACCTTGAAAAGGTTTGTAAAGCTTTAAGGAAAACTTAGAACATAGACTATTGGTCCTTGTAGCTAGATGAAAACTCATTGCAAGTCCATCATCACTACTTGGCCAAAAATATGCATTCAAAGAATGGTTTCACATTAAACTTTAACTTGGAATGAAATGGGCAAGTCTTTGAGCTCTAGGTTCTTAAGTTATGACATGAAATAAATGTGCTCATGCTTTTCATTTTTAATCTTGCTTACAAAATAAAGTGATGACTTAAATTAAATATGCAAGGCATAAACTTAAACGTGCAAGCTTGAAAGTAAATATGCGAGGCATAAACTTAAATGTGCAAGCTTGAAAGTAAAGGTGCATAACAAGAATGTAAATATGAGTGCAAGCATAAGATAAATTATCCAAGTTCATTTAATCTTTCTAAAGCTCTTAACAAGACTTTAAAGGAACTTAAGCCTCAACCCAAACTCATCCAACCAAGGTAAAGTAAAGTCTAGAGTTCTTAGAACTCAAAACAACATCTTTAGAAAATCAAACCATAAGGCATATAAAAGAAAAGGAAGTGGCCGAAACATCTAGGCAAGAATAGAAATATTTGAAACTCTAGAGTCCATGATCTTGATGATATATTAACACCAACATCATGAGACCTCATCATTGAGTCCTTAGAATCATTTTAAAACACCATCAAAACTAAAGTTCTCAAGAGTTCAAGAAAGGAAAAACTAGAAACATTTTTGCTCAAGAACAAAGATCAAGCTCTAGAGTTTGTTTCAAGTGATGAACATCATCATGAAACTCTCATCATCAAGCTCTCATTTCTTTGAACTTCAAGGCCCATGGCCGAAAATGAGAAAGAACAAGGAAAGGAAAAGAAGTTCTAAAAAGAATCAAGAGAAACTATGAACATAAAGCTTAGAACAAGAACTTTAAAGAAAGGAATACTTGAAAGAAAATCCCTACTTGATGTGATGAACTTGAAGATGGAAGAAGAAGATGAAGATGATGAAGAACTCCAAGAACTTGAAGAACACAAGAGTTTTGAGAGAAAAAGAAAAGCTTTGAGTGTTCCTAAGCTTAGCAAATGATCTAAAAGTGGTGCAAGCTCCTTAAGGCATTCTATTTATAGAGAAATGAAACAAATGAAGTGTGTGTGTGGGCTGATGAGTTTCGGCCATGAGGGTGCAGAATGGAGGCATCCATGAGTTCCATGAGGTGAGATAATGTGGTCTTGAGGCATGGTGAGGTATGGTTCAAAGTATGGTGAGGTATGGTTCAAGGTATGGCTCAAGCATGGTTCTTTGAGTGAGAAAACAATTAAACATGTGGCCAATGGGGAGGTGTGCTGGCCGAAATGCATCAGCCCATGTGGGGTTGTGTTTGCATTTTAATTGTGGTTTAGAGTTGTGTTTAGGTGTATCTTTGATTATGCTTAAGATTAGGAATTTGTAAGAAAGTGTTTAGGTAAGGAAAATGGATAATGAGGGTGGTCTAGACATAATTAAGGAGTGGTCTTGCACCATTAGTGAGTTAGATCCTCAATTTAGAGTCTAAACAACTCTAGACACATTTCCTTGATTTAAGAAATTGGAGAGAGAAAACACTATTCAAGATTCGAAAACTAGGAATCTTGAGTTCTAAAAAGGGATTTAAGTTTAATCTAAGCAATTTTAGGTTCTAATTAAATTTAATAAATTATTTTGACTCTAGATTAATTAGGGAAATTAATTAATTCTTCGTTTAGAGCCTAATATTGCTTAGGTTTGCTTAATTACGTCATTAAGCTCAAAAATACTATTCTAGGGGCAAAATCATAATTTTGCACTAAAACTGCCCGGGACCACTGGGACTTGAACAAAGACCTCTAGACACATGAAAACATGTTTTTAAACCTCTGGGGAAAGTTTCGGGCTCAAACGGCACCTTTACCAGCGTAAAAACGCTATAGGGGTATTTTGGTCATTTTGACCCGAAATTGCGGAAAATGAAATTTTCGCTTCCGAAAGCATTCAAAGGCCATTCAATCCCCTTCAAACATTGAGTTGACCCTTCGAGGACGACCGACTTGGTTACCCTCGAATTCGGGTCAGGAAATGACCTCAGGGGCATTTTGGTCATTTCCCTTGGACAGAAAAATCAGGGTGTTACACTCAACTTTGAGCAGATTAGACTAGACACTAGAGGTGTTTCTTTTTGTGAACTGAGTTCTTGACTAGCTTAGAAGTTAACTAGTTTGTTTCCTAGTATGATGTATATTTGCAAACTTAAAACTGATGTTCATATATGTGTATACGAGTTTAGTAACATATGCATCTAAATTACTTTATTTGATTTCTTTTGACTAATATAGATTATGAATGTAAGTAATACTTTTCTAATTACTATGTTAACACTCGAGTAAAATATGGTAGTTAGGAGGGTGTTACAGGAAAAATCTGCCAATGTACTGAAATTGTGACAATGCCTTGAAATAGTGTCTAATGGCATTTGGTTCAAGTTTGATGTGTATGAATGCATGCCATGAACTTCAAGGATTATTTTATAAGGGAGAAATGAATGATATATATAGGTTTGAAGCATTATGAAATCAAAGAATTATGTTAATGCATATAGAGATGTGATGTATGTATATATGAGCTTGAGGATGATGTATATACTAAATGAAAAATAAAGTCCCCTTTAATATGGAAATGGCACGGAAAAGTACTCTTTAATGTAAAAAGGGCACGAAAAAGTCCCCTTTACTATGTCAAGGGCACAAAGAGATCATTATAAATTGAAATATGTATATGTATATTTTATTAAATTATTGGTCTTGAATGAATTATTAAGATCTTGAATGTCATGAAACACATGTGTTAAGTGATTGAATAATGAAAGCAACCCACTTTGGAAATGTGATTTTAGAACTTTAAAATGAACCTTTAATATACGTTGCATGCTCACTTTTTCCAATGAACTAAGGTGGGTGGGATGATCACGATGACATGGATTTTAGTATATGTTTTGGGGATGCCCTACTGAGAATTATAGAATTCTCACCCCTATGTTTTTGTTCCCATGTCGTCTATAGGTTGATCTAGTGAACAGTGAGGCAGTTGCAGGAAGGATTGAATTGGAGTTCTAGTAGTTTTAGTAGTGGAAACTTGTGTATGTTGTACTTAGTGATATGTATAGGTCTGTAAATAGAAAAGATAACAGATGTACTGTAAAGCTCTTAGAGGAGCTTCCTTTTTGTATTTGACCTTGTATTAAATAAATATTTTGTTTTTTTATATATATTTTGATAGAATCATGAACTAGTTACTACATGATTCGACCGATTCTTGCTATAGATATTTCAGAAAGGTCTGCTAATTTGTAAGTAAAAACTCCTAAGTATAATGTCCTGACTTAAGGATGTTGTTGTACTTGGGAGGATGGTACAATTATTGACCTTAACCTTTTCTTTTCTCAGTTCCGGGCATCTCCTGGTCCCAAATTTTAGGTTTCGGCTGTCCCGACGGGCCCATGGGGCCCGGAAGTCACTATTCAAATTTTTTTTTAGAAATTCGTTGGACTATTCTTATCATTATTGAAACTATCAGATTTTTGTAATTATGTCTAATAAAGCTCAAATTAATTTTTATATAATTTTTGGGGTGTTACAATATCCTTATCCAAGTAATTGATAGCTAACGATCAGAAAAAGAAGATTTCAATGCTATAAGAAACTAAGTCCTGAGACTTCAGAAAGTAGCACTAGACATCAGAAAGTACGCTTACATAACGATATCAAGCAACCTCTGAAGACCAAATGCTACACTATCTTCAATAAGCACAATTGAAAATTATCATTATCTAAATTTTTGGAGTAAAGATTAGAAAGTGAAAATCTCATTAAGGAAAGATTATCGAACTTCAGAAAGTTTACACTCAGTAAAACAGTGCAAGACTACAAGGAAATGGAAGGAAATTTGAATTTGAATTTTGAAATTCAAAGAGTTAAATCCTGGTGTCAAAACCAATCTATCATCTCTCATGCCTTTGAAGTCAACTATTCCAAGTCTTAGAAGAAAGAGTTTAGAAACCATGGTTTAGAAAATAAGAGTAATTTCTGAAGGACATTAGAAATCTTTTTTCCATAATGGCTTTTGCAAACTGATCTGACAGACAGATAAGCTATTGTTCTTGACTATCTTTCCAAAACACAAATGGATGATTAACACGTATCCATGGAAGAACAAATCACAGGAAATGATCATATGGAAGGCCTTCTTTAAATAAAGATGTTATGCCCTATTGAAAAGTGAGAGACTCCGTGCAAAGAGACGAAATTTCACAAAAATCTCTCCTATCTCCAGTAAGGTTCAAATCATTATGTAATCAAATTCCTTACTTGTAAAAATCTTCCTTCTATGTTCTTAATTAGATTTATGATCTTCCTAGGGAAGAAGTGATAGAAGGAAGTCATTCAATTTTTCCTAGGAACTTTTCATATATATGTTAAGAAAACTTGAGTGTAGGTAAGTTTGAGTAGTAACCCAAAACACTTACCATTTGTATCCTTGATCCAGTAGTTCTCGCTGTGAGATAGCTTGAAGAGACTACTGCAAAACTACTTGCAATGCGATAGTAAGATGTTTTTGCTGATCACGGTTTAGCTTTGAGAGGCTAGTCAAAGACTACTTCCAGCTTGGAGAGTGTAACACCCTAAATATTAGTTAAAAATTAATTTGAGCTTTATTAGTCGTAATTTCAAAAATTTGATAGTTTTAACAATGATGAGGATGGTCCAACGGTTTTGTAAAAAAAAAAAAATGTGAATAGTATTTTGCGGGCCTTGCAAGCCCGCTGGGACAGCCGAAACCCTAGAATTGGGATCCGAAGATGCCTGAAATTGAGAAATTATATGATTATGGTTAGAAATAGGTACAAATAAAGATTTTATACCTGAAATTATTTTTCGGGCAATGTTTGATTATCCGGATACACTATTTTACCCGTTTGGTAAAATTTTGGTGTGCGATTTCTAACATCGAAAGATAGTTTAATCTTTGTAAAAGGATAATGTTTATCCTTTAGAGCCAAGTGTAAGGCTAGGATTTATTCTTGAATTCCAAGATCAAATCCTAGCCATATATCTTATTTTCTTTTAGAAAGAATTATCTTTTGTAATTAAATAGATGTTTCCAACCTAATATAAGATAAACTCTAGCCACCTAACATCATTATCTCATCTTCTCATCCTCGGCCAGCTTTAGAAATGACAGAAACTCCATTTCTTCTTCACATAAACCTTGCAAACTTGTTTCCAAACTCCAAACTCATAGCGTAGATTTGTTAAAACCCCAAACTTCCTTCACTAAACTTGTTCTACACATCAATATCTACCATTCTAACTGATTGAAATTTCAATTCCTCACTTTGATATCTCATACTCCTCTGCCTAAGGAAGGGTTTGGTGTGGGTTTAGGAGCTTTGAAGTGGAAGGAATCAATCTTGGAGCACCTTGGAGCCAAGGATCCAAAAGACACCAAAAGTAGGGTTTTATTTGTTCTCTTTTCTTTCAAAATTTGTTTTTAATTTCTCTGATTGGTTTGGCAGAAATTTTGAATGTATTGATTGATGATAGATAGATATTGATGTGTTTAATTTGTTGGAGTGTTTGTATGATGTTAGAAATCATTTTTGTTAAAAGAGATTTTGAACCATGTTGCTGGAATTTCAGTTTTTGTACAAGCAGTATTTGTTCTCGAATTTTCCGGGCTTGTTGTGGACATTTTCATCAGCTAAAAAAAATATATGTTGGAGCTAACATCTTGAGCTAGTCCCATGAATTTTCTTGGGTTTTAAGTTTGAGTCAAACTACCTTATAAAAATCAAGAACTGAAATTAAGCATATGCTGCCTAAAGTGTTGGAACAAAAGCTGTAAATTTTGCTAATTTTGTTACCACATCAAATGATGGAATTATCACTTGGACTTTTTACAGGGTATTACAGACATATTGAGGTTTTACCAGGATTTTTATTTCGAATTTTCTAGGTTCAATTTCTAGGGTTAAAATTATGAATTTTGGTTCTTGAGCTGAGGTTGAGTGGTTTCTGACCACCAAATTTGTCTAATTTTGTTAACATAGTTAGAGAAATCTTTTACTCTGAAATTTTTACAGACCCTTGGGGATACATTGAAGTGTCTTGAATAATTTTTATAGCCTCTAAATTGATTGTTTGATGTGCAAATAAATTTGTGTTACAATGGTGTGAAATCTGCCCACTTGCTGGAAATGAACCAAAGACTTGAATTGATAATGTAATGGTATTTTGGTTCTAGTATGACATGAATACTTGATGTCAAGTATTTGGCCATGTGACTTGTGATGTATAAATGCATACTAGTTCAAATAAATGAAAATAAGATCCTTTTTGACTTGTCAAGGGCAAATAAGAAATAGGAGATCTTCTATGACTTGTCAAGGGCAAATAAATAAAAATAAGATCCTCTTTGACTTGTCAAGGGCAAATAAGAAACATGAGATCCTCTATGACTTGTCGAGGGCAAACAGAGCGATATGAGATCCTTTTGACTTGTTGAGGGCAAATAGAGACAGATGAGATCTTCTTCGATTTATCAAGGACAATTAAAGATAATTTCTCTACTTTTGGTATATACATATTTGTATCATATCAAATCATTTTGATTGACATTATTTACTATGATTATGAGCTTATGATAAATGTGTACAAGTGATTGGTTCTTAAAAACAACCCACTTCGAAAATATGATTTGGAAATTTAAAAATGAACCGTTATTATGTAATGCTTGATCACAATTTTTTTAATAAACTGAAGTGGCTGGGGCGATGACGATGACATTATGATTGTGTATTAGGGGAGTTGCCCTACTAAGAATTGTATAGTTCTCACCCCTATTTTGTGTGTTCCCATGTTGTCTCCAGGTTAATCCGAAGAATGGTGAGGACACTACAAGAAAAAAACTATACTGGAGTTGCAGTAGTTTAGTAGTTGATGTGTTTATTTTACCATAACTTTATTGTGGTTATATATATATAAATGTAATAGAGAACAGATGTGTTAAGCTCATAGAAGAGCTTCCCTGGTGTACTCAGCCTTGTACTAAATAAATGTTTTGGTTTTCCTTGCTATATATAATTCAATAGAACTACGACATAGTTATCTCGCAAATCAATCAAACTGGCTATAGATATTTAAGAAAGGCCCGCTAATTTATAAGTAACAACTCTCGAGTCTGATGTCATGACTTAAGGATGACGTTGTACTTGGGTGGATGTTACAGAGAGGCTGGGGCAAGAGTACTTACAGCTTGGAGAGGCTGGAGCAAGACTACTATCAATGTGATAGTAGAGGTTGCTACTAATCATGGGTTTCAGCTTGGAGAGGATGGTGCAGAACTACTCAATTTCAGCTTGAAAAGGCTGGTGAAGGACTACACAATCTGTAGTACCAGGTGATTTTTGAAGGTGATAGATGAGAACTTGGGAAAGCTAATGTAAAAACTATTAGCTCTAGAACCCTTACGCTCATGTGTTTTGAATGACAACAAAACCAATTCAAAGAAAATATTTTGAAGAATGACTAATGTCTCTATTGAGTTTCTTATAAGATTATAACAGGTATTTATCATTTAGCAAAAGCAAGGCTTACTCAAATAAGTATATATATTCACTATGCATGTGTAAACATGTTACAAGATTTGTTATATTAAAGAATTGAAATTATATCCTTATCCAAGGTTTTGATAGCTAACAATCAGAGGAAGGCTGCAACGCTACAAGAAACCAAGGAAAGAGACTTCAAAAAGTAGCACAGGACATCATAAAGTACTTTCAAGATGAAGATATCATAATATATCCATATGCAACGTGTTACTTAATCTTCAATCATCACAATCACAGAGAAATCATCATCAAGAAGATTTGATTGAAGATCAGAAAGTAAAATAGCTCTTCAAAGGCTAATTACGTACATCAGAAAGCTCATTGTGAGTGGAGCAAAGAATGCTATAGGAAAAGAAAGAAAATTTGAAATTTGAAATTTAAATTATCAAGCCAAACCCAGTGTCAAACTAGTACGTCATCTCTTGGCCAACTTGATTAACCAACCTGGTTTATGAAGGAGGAGTTCAGAAAGCTTGCTCAGAAAGTAGAAAAGTAGTTTTTGATGGGAGATTAGAAAGCTCATATTTTCAACAGCTTATGCAACACATGTGTCACTTGAAGAACTGATCTATGGCAACGGTCACAATAAAACACCATTATATAAAGAGATGCAAAGCTTGAAGAATGTTGATAGATTTGAAGATTCAAGAGAGGAAACTCTATAAAAATCTCTTCCCACTTCCTAGAATATTCAATCTTTATCATGTAATCAGTTTTATCCTTGAAGTGTAAAGAAAATCTTCCTTCTATATTCTTAGTTAGATTTATGTTCTTCTTATGAAAGAAGTAGAAGAAGAAAGTCATTCAAGTTCTCCCAGGATCCTTTTAAAATGTATCATCTTTAAGGAAACTTGAGTATAGGTTAGTTTGAGTGGCAACCCAAACACTTAACCTTTGTATCCTTGATTTGTTAGTGATAAACATAAAACATAGCTTGGAGAGGCTAAGGTAAAACTACTTGCAACTTGATAGTAAGATGTTCTTGCTTATCATGGTTAGCTTGGAGAGGCTAGTCAAAGACTACTTGCAGCTTGGAGAGGCTAAGGTAGGACTACTTTCAACGTGTCAGTAAAGGTTGTTACTGCACACGATTTGGCTTGGAGAGGCCAGTATCAAGACTACTCAGTTGAGCTTGAAGAGGCCGATGTCAAGACTACTTAGTTAGGCTTGGAGAGGCCTGTGTCAAGACTACTTGGTTTGGCTTGAAGAGGTTGGGAAAAGATTACTAAGGTGTTGAAGGAGTTGCCTGTCATCACCGGTTGGCTTGGAGAGGCTAGAGTCAAGACTACTCATGTTAGCTTGGAGAGGCTAATACAGAACTACTCAAAACCTTGGTTGCAGGTGTTTTCTAAAATCCTTGGATGATAGCTTGGGAAGGCTAATGTAAAGACTATCCATCTTTACTTTCTCAAGTTGAGAAAGCTGTTGTTATAATGGAACCTTAACAGTTGTTGAGTACTAGATGTAGGCAGTTTTGGTTGAACTAGTATAAAATCTTATGTGTTCTTCTCTTTTTCCCTAATCTCTTTTATTTACCTTTTTTGCATCGTTAACTTTCCATCAGTCTTATATATATATCATGCTCTTTTTATGTTATCTCCTTTAATAGTGAGATCTTTATTTAATAAAGTTTAGAAAGCAACTTTATGAAGCTACTAACTTTATTTCCACTGTACTTCAAGTTTCATACCTAATAGTCATCTTTTTCAGAAGATTCAGAAAAAGTGAAAAAGCATCAATGCATGATTCAACGCCGCCTTCTCATGAATATCTTCACATACAAAAACTATCCATTTGTTCTTTTTTAAGTAAAGAAAGATTTTCTTAGTGGAACCTCAACATTTGTTGAGTACTGGATGTAGGCAGTTTGGCCGAACTAGTATAAAATATTTGTGTCTCATCTTTCTCTCCTTAATCTCTTTCATATTTATCTGTTGCGTTTTATTATTCATTCATATGCTGAAATATTGTTCTCGCTGTTCTATTATTTATTTTATGATGAACATTTATTAACCAGCTTTAGAAATCTACTTTCTGAAATCACTAATTGTTTTTGCTGCGCTACAAGTTTTACACTTGATAGTATTTATGTCAAATGTTTCAAAAAATGCCAAAAAAAGCAATGCATGATTTAACCTCCTTCTCATGCACATTTCCACCTATAAAAGGACCCAAGAAGGTATGGGTACCTAAATCAATAACTGTGTTTGTTGCAAGTATGTCTGAGAATGCATATTGAAGTAGACAATAAGTGGTACATGGACAGTGGCTGCTCCAGAGACATGTCCGGATCTAGAAGGTGGTTCAAAAACTTGAAGTGAAAGAATGCTAGATCAATCAATTTTGCTGATAGAGGTAATGCCAAGGTCACAAGCATAGGAAATGTTGGCAAGGATGATTCCCACCAAATTTTGAATGTGCTACTTGTTGATGGTCTGGCTTACAATTTGTCAAGTATTAACCAGTTCTTTGACCAAGGCTTTAATATTTTATTTAATGCTCATGCATGCAAGATAGTAAATCTTACTTCGGGACAAGTCATCTTATCTAGAAAGAGGCATAATAATTGTAACATCCTAAGTTTTAACCCAATACTCCTAAAACATATTTAAGTTAACCATTAGTCTATTACCTTTTTAGTCTCATTCTTTAAACCTTTTTTTAAAATACTTAGCGAAAAATATGGGTAAATTTTTTTTTTTTGAAATATGGAAACAAAGTGAGAGCCACGGATACGCATAAAGTAAAACGCGTGGCTAACTTACAAAGAAAAAAAAACAACCATTATAGACGTAACATAAAATCGTAAAGGAATATCATCATAACTGAGTACAAGAAAGTCATAAAATAGATATAGAGTCGTCACATAAGTTTAGTATAGTCATCCATAAATGAAAAGTAATGCAAATACACATGAATCCCCTATCTCCAAAAGTGCACCTAAAACTAGATAACCCCTAGAGCAAAAGTAGGCTACCCTAATCTAGTCAGAAGCTAGGGCACCAGAACACAACTGTAGTCTCCTATTGCTGATCACCCCTAAATGGAGGAACATATCTAATCTACTGAGCTATCTCGGCCGGAGTGGCTATACACTGCATTAGTCGGGCATGGGCTCCTTGGTGGGGAATCATCCTCACTCGACCTCTGCACACCAACTATGTGACGGTGGCCTCACTACCCTCCCCAAAATCCATTAGCACGGTAGGGGAGGAAGCCTCAGAATGTACCTGAGTGGCGGAGTCCTCAGAAGGGTCCGTCTCCGAAAATGATGAAGGGGAGCGAGGTACATATTACGGGAAATCCTAGATAGCAGATGCGATTGATGGGGTGCAGCGAGTCTGCTCCTCACGGGGGCGTGCACACTCGAACACTAGGTCATCGCCAAACAGTGAGGCAGGGGAGAAACGGAAGCTGGAGACTGGATGTGCGAAAGGACGATCCTTGTAAACAAAAAGATGGACGGCACAATGACCCACAAAATGATAAGAACGGTGGGTAGGGTTATAGTGCATCTCCCAGGTGGGCGCATCAATGAAGATCACGAACGTTGCCATCGAGCTTTGAAGACATGACGAAAAGAAAAGATAGAGGGTGTGAGAATCTTAGCGAAGAATCTCAGTAGGGTATCTTACTATCATGGTGACATCATCTACGTCCTCAGGAACCTTGGGTTTAATGTATAAAATAAGTGAGTAACATAACAAAGTATGAATACATGACGATACGCTAGGCAGGAATCAATTAGACATTCATAGAGAAATCATC
This sequence comes from Dalbergia cochinchinensis, assembly GCA_031216125.1. Classification (NCBI taxonomy): domain Eukaryota; kingdom Viridiplantae; phylum Streptophyta; class Magnoliopsida; order Fabales; family Fabaceae; genus Dalbergia; species Dalbergia cochinchinensis. Next base: position 33,731,671 of record CM062371.1, read on the forward strand.
ATCATATAAGTGGCATAAAGTGGCATATGTCTCTTATGTAAAACATTTCTCTTTCCTTAATTATGTGACATTCCAACATTGTACTTTACATCATAGGGATCACCCTAAAAACTTCTCTAGGTTATGAGCTCATACCTTAATTAGTCGTCACTAGTTCTTATTTATCCTCGGATAAGCGTAGTAATAATAATAATCATAATCATATCATAACACGTCGCACTGGTATTACAGCGAATATTGTTCTCTTTGGGGCGTTACGTATCTCTGTCCTCTTCAAGGATTTGTTTTTGAAGCATTACGTATCGCCATCCCCCAAAACGCATTTACAGTTCTATGTCACATCAAAACCTCATATATATATATTTGAAAACTTTTTAAGCTCTCAATTTGGTAGAAATTCGACAGCGTAACGGCTATACACCGAATTTCCCCAAATTTTGCTTTATGCCACATAAACAAATAGAGCATGTGCTTTCAATCAAAAATTCATATTCAAGACAAACCATCAAGGTTATGCCAACATCTTATACATTCGCTTGGGATAATGAAGTTCATTATGCAACATACCCACAAAATCTTATGCTTTTAGCCCTTACGGGCCTAAGTCTTGAAATCTAACTAGCCGATTATCCATTCCTAACCTCTTATGCACCTAACGGTTCACAACTAAAGATTTTTATTGATATTAATGATTATGAACATTCCCAAACAGCACCTAATAGCTAGGGGCAAAATTAGTTTTGCTTGATTTCGGGGTTCTAGAAGTCACGTCTCTAACCCTTTCTAAGTTCCATCTTCGCCTAAGGCGTTATAATTAATTCCTAGACTAATTATGAGTGCTTCCTCCACCTATATACTTGAATTAACATGTTTCTATCATGTTTAATTATACCGAAACAGAGTCCATTGTTTGATCCTTGAGAGTCCTAGAAATCACATTTTTACGATTTTCTAGTTGCTAATTTCTCTATAAGAGCTAAAAATTCAATTCTACCTCAAACATTACTAAGTTTTTCATATTGAAACAATCCTAAATAGAATTTTATCCTACTAAAACAGTTTTGGCAGTAGCTATCATTCAATGGATCAAAAACTTGCAAAATCTCAACTTTATGATTTTCTAGTAAACTAGTTTTCTATCTAACATGTATAGAATATTCTCCACTTCAATTCTCATCAATCAATACATACACTAACATATTAAACATCACCAAACAGTAGCAAATATGCCAAGGAAAAACCAAAATATTTACAAGTCCAAAGAACACATGATTCACATTTCTGAGGCATATAATGTACTAGTTTCTCCTGGAATCATTTTAAAACTTCTAAAACTCTTTGGGAACCACTATATTTCATTGAAATCATTATAAAATGAGTAAGGCGGTAGCTATTTTAAATTGCTCATGATTGGAATTTAAAATATAAAATCATCCTTGAGGTATTCCTTGAGTTCACCTATGCCTAAGAAAATCCTAAGACATAGATTTTTTTTTTGGCGCTTGTGACTAGATAAAACTCACACCAAGCTCATCCTCATCATATAGCCAAATTTTTGCATTCAAGAGAATACTCGTGTAACACCCTAAAAATTATTTAAAAATTAATTTGAGCTTTATTAGTCATAATTTCAAAAATTTGATACTTTGAACAATGATGAGGACGATCTAACGGATTTGTAAAAAAAAAAAAAAACATGAATAGTGTTTTGCGGGCCCTACAGGGTCGCCGGAACAGCCGAAACCTTAGAATCGGAACCCAGAGATGCCCAAAATTGAGAAATTATATGATTATGGTTAGAAACAGGTAGAATTAAAGATTTTATACCTGAAAATATTTTTCGAGCAATATTTGATTACTTGAGTACGGTGTTTCACCCATTCGATGAAATTTCGGTGTGGGATTTTTAACACCGAAAGATAGTTAAATCTCTACAAAATGGTAATGTATATCCATATTGACTTAGTGAATGGCTAAGATTTAATCTTGTAAAGCAAGATTAAATCCTAGCCATCCATTTGTTTTTCATTCCTTTAAAGAATTACACATTTATATTATATAATACCTATGCTTTAATTACAAGATAAATACAAGCCATCTAACCTTATCTCATCATCATACTTTCTCGGACAGCAAGGGATGCAGCAACCTCTATGTTTGCTTCCATGAAAATTTGAATTCCAACCTCAAAATCTCAAGTTTGAACTTGATAAAACCCAAAATCTCCTTCACAAAACTTGTTCTACACCTCAAACCCTACAAATCTAACCGATTGAAATCTCAAATCCTAACCTTAATACCTCACTTCCCCACTGCCTAAGGAAAGTTGAGGACTGAAATTGGTATCTTGAAGTGAAGGGAGATCACTTAGAACATCCTTTGAAGTTTCAAGCTTAAAAGCTTTCAAAGTAGGGTTTTCTTTGGCCTTTTCCTTTCAAAATTTTTCTGAGAAATTCTTACTAGTGTCAATTCAAAATTTCTAGTTAATTTTGTTGATATTATGTTGTTATTGATGGATGAATTTTTCTGAAGTGTTTGGATGAGGTTAGAAAGATCATTTTGTCAAAAGATGTTGAGTGATACTTGCTGGATTTTCGATTTTCTGACAGGCAGTGTGTGATCACGAATTTTCTGGGCTTGTTGTGGGCATTTTCATGAACTGAAAAAAATATATGTTGGATTTAACATCTTTAGCTAGTCCCACGAATTTTCTTGGGTTTTTATTTTGAGTCAAACTGCCTTATAAAAATCAAAAACTGAAATTAAGCATATGCTGCCTGAAATGCTAGAACAGAAGCTGTAAAGTTTGCTAATTTTGTTACCATATCAAATGATGGAATTATCACTTGAAATTTTTATAGAGTATTAGAGACATATTAAATTTTTACCAGGATTTTTATTTAGAATTTTCTGGGTTCAATTGCTAGGGTCAAAAATTATGAATTTTGGTTCTTGAGCTGAGGTTGGATGGTTTTTGACCACTAAATTTTTAGAATTTTGTTAATATAGTTAGAGAACTCTAATTACCCTGAAATTTTTACAGGACCTTGGTGACCCATTGAGGTGTCCTTGATAATTTTTATATCCTCTGAAATGATTGTTTTATGTGCAAATAAATTCATGCCACAATAGTGTGAAATCTGTCATTATGCTGAAAATAAATTGATGCTTTGAATTGATGAAATGATGGCATTTTGTACTAGTATTACATGAATACCTGAATACGAGGATGAATAATTGAGCATGTGAACTTATTGATAAGGTTAGGTACACATAGATATGAATGATTATTACAATTGCTTATATGCAAAAGAAAAGCATAAGATTATGTTTCTGAGACTGGAGAAAGTAAATCCAGTTTGTTAGGGAAAGTAAACCTAACTACTAAGAAGAGCATAAGATTTATAATCCTTGGGCTGGAGAAAGTAAATCCAATCTGTCAGGGAAAGTAAACCTGACTACCCTTGAATTGAGTCGGGGAAAGTAAACCTGGCTAGGAATAGGTCTGTGTGAGAATTGGAGAAAGTAAATCCAATGATCATGTATAGGAATGAGCTCAGTCCTGAAAAGCAGTCTATTACCCATTATTGTCACACTGGGGATGGCGGTACGTAACGCCCAGATGTTACAAGATTAGTCAAGGGCCAAGGCAAGTTTAAGAAGTAAACTTTCTAAGAAATCCTTTGTCTTATATGCCAAAGGAAGAAGTTTAGTATCGATATGGAGACCAATATATTTAAGTGCAAAGTTTAGTAGTATATGATGTTGAGTAGTATGGTATATGTATATTAAGTGATTGAATATTAAAAGTAACCCATTTCGGAAGTATGATTTGGAACTTTAAAAACAAACTGTAATTATAGAATGCATGACCACTTTTTCTTAACAAACCGAAATGGCTGGGGCGATGACGATAACATTATAATTGTGTAACTGGGGAGTTACCCTACTGAGAATTTTACAAATTCTCACCCCTATGTGTTTATGTTCCCGTATCGTCTCCAGGTTGATCCAGAGAATGATGCGGCTGCTGCGTGAAAGAAACTCAGGATTGCAGTAGTTTAGCAGTTGATGTTTTTCTTACATGGTATATAGCTGCAAGTACTCGTGTAAATAAATGTAATAGAGATTGTATATGTGTTAAAGCTCATAGTAGAGCTTCCTTATGTAATTGACTTTATAGTAAATAAATGTTTTGTATCTTTGTTATATATTTTAATCACATTACGCTAGTTATTACACGAAATCATCGAATTTGCTATAGTTATTTAAGAAAGGTTCGGTAATTAATAAGTAACAACTCTCAAGTCTGATGTCATGACTTAAGGATAATGTTGTACTTGGGAGGGTGTTACAACTCCCATATCCAACCTTTTCTTGAGATAAATGGACAAGTCTTTGAGCTCTAGAATCTTTAAGTGATAATAAAAGCATAAACATGATATGTTCTTCATTTTATTCTTCATTAGAAAGGTAAAGTGAGGGCTCAAAGTAAATATGAGATGAAACTTCATTCTTATCTTTATGTTTGAGTGGTGACTTGAAAAATAAATATGCTACACAAGGAGACGTAAACATGAATACAAGTCCAATTCTTTATTTTAGTGCTCTAGACTCCACAACAATCGACTTTAAGGCCGAAAGATAGGAGCTTTGACATTAATTATTAGGTGATATGAATATGCAAACTCTTGTTTTAACCTTTACGTTTTAGGTGATGGCTGAAATAAATATGCTAGGTAAGGAATGTAAATATAAATGCAAGTTCATTTTATATCCTTTACTAGAACTCATACAAGACTTTAGAGGAATATAAACCTCAATCCAACACATATCTTGATAAGGCAAAGTGAGTTTTAAAGTTCTTTGTACCAAGGTTTTCAAAAAGACCTTATGGTTTGAACATCATCATCAAGCTCAAGGAAATGGGCTTAAGGGATTCAAATCATCTAACAACTTACTTTAACCAAAACCTTGAATCATCAAAGAAAAGAAAATAAGGCCGAAGCCAATAGGAAAAAAAAAGGGAAAAGGAAACCGAAACCAAGGTTGAAGACAAGGAAAGGAAACACCAAAAATGTGTTAAGATCAAAACTAAGTTTCAAGCTTTAGAGGTTTCTCAAATGATAACCATAGAACCATTATCTTGAAACCTTATCATCAAGCTAACATTTTCTTTTGAACGAAAGGCTCCAAGGCCAAAAATCAAAGAGGAGAAAAGAAGTTCCAAAAGCTAGGAGAAACTAACAAAAACTTATTTTTTTACAAAGCTTTAAAAGACAAAACTTTAAGGAACAAAATACCTACCAAAAGGTGAAGAGAAAAGCTTGATCTTTGAAGAGGAAAAGAGAAGAAAACTTGTTCCCAAGTGGCTTGAGGTTTTTGGTCAAGGGAAAAGAAAAAGGAAGGAAAGGTTTTTGTGTGAGTTTGACGTATAGGGGTGTGAGCTTAGGTGTTTGGATGTTGATCTATGGTGGTTGTGTGGTGGTTTGAGGTTGTGAGGAGTGGTTCTGTGGTAGAAATGGAGAAGATGAAGAAGAAGAGAACTCTTGAAGGAAATGAGAGAACTTGAGACAACTCTTGAAAACTCAAAGCTAGCAAATGATCTAAAAGTGACTCAAGTTCATCTAAGCAAGCTATTTATAAAAAAGAAAGAAATGAGGTTATGAAGGGATGAGGGGTGGCCGGCCATGGGGAGGAAAAGAGAGAGGAAATATCTCTTCCAATGTGTCATTCAAGGTAAGGTTGGAGGTATGACTAGGTAAGGTTTAAAGTATGGTGCAAGGCATAGTCTAGGCATGGTGTAAGCATGGTTCTTTGTGTGTTTGAATTTCAACATATGATTGACAAATGGAGGGGGGAAGTAGCCGAATATGCATCGGCCAAGGGGGAGGAGATTTCTCATTTTAATTGTGGTTTAGAGTTGTGTTTAGGTGTGTTTTTGATTAGGCTTAAGAGTAGGAATTTGTGAGTAAGTGTTTAGGTGAGGTAATGGATGTTTAGGGATGTCAAGACATGATTAGGGAGTGTTCTTGCATTATTAGTGAGATTAAAACTCATTTTGGAACATAAACAATTGTAGACATAAACACTATTTAAGATTCCAAGATTTGAAATCTTGAGTTTTATAAGAAGTTTAAGTTTAATCTAAGCAATTTTAAGTCATAATTAACTTCAATAAATCATTTTGACTCTAGATTAATTATGAAAATTAATTAATCTTCGATTAGAGCCTAATACTACTTAGGTTTGCTTGAGTACATCATTAGGCTCAAATGGCACTATTCCAAGGCAAAATCATAATTTTGCACAAAAACTGCCTGAGACTACCAGGACTTAAATAGACATTGCCAATACATGAAATCATCACATTAAACTTTTTGGAAAAGTTTCGGGCTCAAACGGCACCTTTATCCGCAAAAAAATCTACAGAGGTATTTTGGTCATTTTGGGCCGAAAATTTGAAAAATGAAATTTTCACCTCTAAGATCATTCCTAACTCATCTAATCCCCTTCTAACATTGAGTTGACCCTTTGGGGACTGCTGGGCTGGCTTTCCTTGGATTCTAGGTGAAAAATGACCTCAGGGGCATTTTGGTCATTTTACTCAGATAGAAAAATCGAGGCGTTACAATAACACTTATTTGTTATTCTTGGATGAACTTTTAGATCAATATGTAAAATATCTCGTATCCTTCACTGATGATAAGTGACTGTGGCACAAGAAGATTGGACATGCTCATATGAAGCTCATTTCTGAGCTTTCATAGAAAGAGCTTGTTAAAGCCTGTCAAAGATCAGGTTTGACAAGGATTCAACCTGTGATTTCTATGAGAAAGGCAACCAAATTAAGGCTTCTTTCCACTATAGGAATTTGGTTTCATTGACTAAGCCACTTGAGTTTTTACATATGGATCTTTTCAGATCAACCAAGACTGCCAGTCTTTGCTAAGAAGAGATGTTTTCTTGTCATTGTGGATGATTACTCAAGATTCATATCGGTTATCTTCCTAGTTTCTAAGGACGAGGTGGTAGAAAAATTCAAAGTTTTAGCAAAGCATGTTTGCATTGAAAAGGATTCTCAAATCACCTTTATCATATCTGATCATGGAGGAGAATTTGAAAATCAAGTTTTCCTAGAGTTCTGTGAAATGGCATTTTTCGAGAGTTTTCTGCATCTAAAACCCCCTAACAAAATGGAGTTGCTGAAAGGAAAAACATAAGCTTGCAAGAGATGACCAGGACAATGCTTTTAGAAAGTGGTTTATCAAAAGGTTTTTAGGTAGAGGTTGTAAATACCTCTTGTTATATCCAAAACATAATCTTTTTAAGGCCAATCCTCAAGAAAATACCTTATGAGCTGTGGAAGGGTAGAAAACCCAATATATTATATTTTCATATCTTTGGCTCATCTTGTTTTATCCTTAACATTAAAGACAAACTTGCAATGTTTGATCCTAAGTTTGATGATGGCATTTTCTTAGGTTTTTCCTCAGTCTCTAAAGCTTATAGGGTATACAACAAAAGAACACAATGCGTTGAGGAGAAAATTCACATCAAGTTCAAGGAACTTAAGATGGACTTTGCTGATGACCTTGAGGTGTTAAATGAGAATCTTGAAAAGCTGAACCTCAATGATTCTTCAGAAAGCAAGTAGATGAAAGTTCAACCTTTAGAAAGTAAGCTCCAAAATACAAACACTTCAGAAAGCTGGCTCAGGATTCCAAAGCCTTCAGAAAGTGATTTTTCTAAACATGAAGAAAAGCACTTTGAAGATAAAAGAGAAACTGAAGATCTTCAAGGCCATAGAAACTATAAGGGAGTTTCTGATTTGAAAGCAGTTTCTCATAACAAAGTTCTTGGAGACATTTCCAAATGAGTGAGAATTAGATCATCCCTTAGAAACCAATCAAACTGTGCTTTCATCTCTATTATCCAACCTAAATGCATTGAAGAAGCTTTGAGTGATCAAAATTGGGTGAATGCTATGCAAGAAGAACTTGGTCAGTTTTAGAAAAGCAAAGTCTAGATGCTTGTTGAAAGGCCCAAAGGTAAGATCATCATTGGAATGAAAAGGGTGTTCAGGAACAAGCTTGATGAAGCTGGCAAAGTTATCCAGAATAAAAAAAGGTTGGTTGCACAAGGTTATAATCAACAAAAGGGAATTGATTATGATGAAACCTTTGAACCAGTAGCTAGGTTAGAAGCCATAAGAATGTTACTTACTTTTGCTGCCTTCAAAGGATTCACTCTATACCAGATGGATGTGAAGTTTACATTCTTAAATGGGTTCCTTTTTGAGGAAGTTCATATGAAGCAGCTTCCTAGTTTTGAGAGCAAAGATCTTCCCAACCATGTCTTCAAGACTAAGGCACTCTTGGGTGTGAAGCATGCTCCTCGGGCTTGGTATCATAGGCTGAGTACTTTTCTGCTGAAGAATGAGTTCAATAGAGGTAATGTAGATACTACTCTTTTTACTCTTGAACAAGAAAATCACTTTCTGATAGTTTAAATATTTGTTGATGACATTATATTTGGCGCTTCTGACCATTCTCTCTGTGAAAAGTTTTCAAAATTAATATAGAGTAAATTTGAGATGGGTATGATGGGTGAACTCATTTTTCCTCGATCTTCAAATAAAACAATAAAGGGAAGGAACCTTGATCCATTAAACAAAATATACGAAAGAGCTTTTGAAAATATTTAACATGGATCAGGCCAAACCCATGAGTACTCCTATACATCAATCTCAAATCATTATCTAATGAGACTGGAGAAAATGTATCAGAAAGTAATTATAGAGGAATGATTGGTTCACTTCTATATCTTATAGCAAGTAGCCAGACATTCAATTAAGTGTGAGAATCTATGATAGATTCTAATCTAACCAGTAACACCCTCCTAACTACCATGTTTTACTCGAGTGATAACATAGTAATTAGAAAAGTATTACTTACTTTCGTAATCTATACTAGTCGAAAGAACTGAAATCAAATAATTTAGACACATATATTGATAAACTCGTATATACATATATGAACATCATTTTTAAGTTTGCAATATGTACATCGTACTGGGAAACACACTAGTTAACTTCTAAGCTAGTCAGAAGCTCAGTTCATAAAAAAAAACACCTCCAGAATTGGACCTGCTCAAAGTTGAGGTCTAGCAAAATTTTATACAAATAGAATTGGACCTCACAACCTTTAATAGGATCAATCTGCAGGCTAGCGGGTCTCTAGTACTAAACTACCACTATATACACATCAGGAGTTCCTGAAGATCTCACGTCCTACTAGATGAAACCATTGGCCATCGGTATGATAGCCTCACCTCCGCCAGGGGCATCAGGACCCTCAAGTAGGTCTGAATCTGAAGACGAGGATGAAGAGGGATCATCTACTAAAGGGGGGCTGGCAGTGCATGCGGAATATCAAATATCGCTGGGTGTGCCAAGTGGAAAGGCACACCATCATAAGGGAAAGCTGTAACACCTTAAAAATTATTTAAAAATTAATTTGAGCTTTATTAATCATAATTTCAAAATTTGATACTTTGATCAATGATGAGGACGATCCAATGGATTTGCAAAAAAAAAAAAACACATGAATAGTGTTTTGTGGGCCCCGCAAGCCCGCTGGGACTGCCGAAACCCTAGAATTGGGACCCAGAGATGCCCAAAATTGAGAAATTATATGATTATGGTTAGAAATAGGTAGAAATAAAGATTTTATACCCGAAATTATTTTTCGGGTAATGTTTGATTTCTCGGGTACACTGTTTTACCCGTTCGGTAAAATTTCGATGTGCGATTTTGACACTGTAAAAGCTATTTATTCTACAAGTTAAAGAGAGCCACTTATCTTGAGCCAAGTGGCTAACCAAGATTCATTCTTTGACCAACAAACCAAATCTTAGCCATCCATTTTTCTTACTTTGGTCAAAGATCATTTAATTATATAATATAATACTCATTCTTTTATATATAACAAGATAACCACAAGCCAAGCTTCTTCAAGAAGCTCAAAATTTCGTGCATCATGCTGTAAGGAGAAGGAAACCAGGTTCCTCCATGTCCAAGAGCTCAAACTTCACTTCAAATGCCAAAAACACTAGCCTAGAGTTGATAAAACACTAAACTTCCTTCACTAAACTTATTCTACACATCAATACCTACAAATCTAACCGATTGAAGTCTCAAATCCTCACCTTAATACCTCATTTCCCCACTGCCTAAGGAAGGGTTAGGCACTGTTTGGGAGGCTTGAAGTGAAGAAAAATCATTTTTGAAAGATCCCTTGGAGTTAGAAGCCTTAAAGCTTCACAAGTAGGGTTTTCTTTGATCTTTTCTTTCCAATTTTATGCTGGACTTTTTCTGATTGTGTTTGGTCTGAAATTTCTGGATATATTGGTGGTTAAGATGATGATATTGATGTGTTAATTTTGGTGGTGTGTTTGGGGTTGTGGAAAAATCATTTTTATCAAAAGAGATTCTGAAGTGGTTTGCTGGATTTTCGGTTTTCCTGCTGGCAGTGATTGTTCACGAATTTTCTCAGGGAATTGTGGGTATTTTCATGAGCTACAAAGATTATATGTTGAATTTAACATCCTAGGATAGTTCCATGAATTTTCTTGAGCTCTGGTTTTGAATCATAATGCCTTGAAAAATTCAAGAACCGAAGTTGTAAATATGCTGCCTGAAATGTTGAATCTGAAGCTGTGAACTTGTGACATTTTATTAACCTAGTAAATGATCGCATTATGAGCTGAAAGTTTTACAGGATATTAAGGACATATTGAAGTCCAAACCTGAATTTTTATATGATTTTATATGATCATTTGGTAGGGTAATAAAATTGGAAACTATGGCTGTTGGCTGTAAATAGGGGGTTTCTAACCTACAAAGTTGTCTAATTTTGTTGACATATTTAGAGAATTCTTTTTGTTATGAAATTTTTATGGGACCTTGTAGACACATTGAGGTGTCATTGAGAATTTTTATAGCATTTTAATTGATCATTTGGTATGAGAAATAAATTGTGCTACTTGAGTGAAAAATCTGCCAATGTGCTGAAGTTTGTGATGATGCCTTGAATTAGTGACCTAATGGCATTTGGTTCAAGTTGATGTGTGTGAATGCATACCATGGACTTCCAAGATTATGTTATGAGGAATGAATGAATAATATATAGAGGGTTGAAGTATTATGAAATCCGAGAATTATGTTCATGCATATAGAAATGATTATGCATGTATATGTGAGCTTGAGGATGATGTATGTGCTAAGTGAACAATGAATTCCCCTTTAGTATAAAAAGGGCATGAAGAGGTCCCCAGTAGGGCACGAAGAGGTCGCCAATAGAGCACGAAGAGGTCCCCAATAGGGCATGAAAAAGTCCCCATTAGGGCATGGAAAATTCCCCTTTATTATGTCAAGGGCACGAAAAGATCATTGTAATTGCTGTATGTATATGTATATCTTGTTAAATTATTGGTCTTGAAGGAATTCCTATGATGTTGAATGTTATGAAATACATGTTTTAAGTGATTGAATAATAAAAGAGATCCACTTTGAAAAGGTGATTTTATAATTTTAAAATGAACATTTGATATGTACATATTGCATGCTCACGCTTTCTTAATAAATCGAAGTGGCCGGGGCGATGACGATGACTTATGAATGTGTAATTGGGGAGTTACCCTGCTGAGAATTGTATAATTCGCACCCCTATGTTTTTGTGTTCCCGTGTCGTCTCCAGGTTGACACAGAGGACTGAGGGACTGCTATGCAAAAGAACTCAGAAGTGCAATAGTGTAGTAGTTAATGCTTTTATTATGTTGTATTTAGTGAAATGAACATGTATGTAAATATGTTAGAGAACAAAGGCGTGTTAAAGCTCATAGAAGAGCTTCCCTTATGTACTTAACTTTGTATTAAATAAATAGTTTGGTTTCATTGCTATATATTTTAGTATAACCAAACTGGCTATACAAATTAAAAAAAAAAGGTCTGCAAACTTAGAAGTAACAACTCTCGAGTATGACACCATAACTTAAGGATGAGATTGTACTTGGAAGGATGTTACAAAAGCAGGGTCAAAGTCAGCTATAAAGACAGAAGTACTAAAGGAATGGCCGAAAAACACATAAACACGGACTTGCGAGTAACCAACTACATAAAGAGAGTCAAGAGCATGATCATAATGCCACACCCACTGTGGCATGTCAAGGTAAAACACTAGTGACAGCATCTACTAGATCTGAATAATACAAAATAAATACAGTCATAGGGATGAGAATATTATAAAATTCTCAGTAGGGTACTTGATAAAGGAATTTTTAGGCATCTATTATTGTTTCATATTTGGCCTAATTTGCTTCTATATGTGTTTAATTCTGACAATTTAATTGAGTTTTGCATTATTGGGCCTCATTGGATTTAATTGTTGAAATTTGGCTAATTCCGGATTTTACACTCAGTATGACCTTTCTGTATTGGACAGATCATTTTGGGCTCTAGAAATATCGGATTTGGGTGATCTTGGTGGCTCCTGAAAGCTGAGACCGAGATGCATAATTTGGGTTTCACAGGCTTCATCAAATTCGGTCCGTTTCAAGGCTTAATTGGGCTTCCAAGTTCCGGAGCAAATGCTTAGGCGGGTCCAAGACCTTTCCTCACATAATTGGGCATATCTCACTCATTTCTGGTCCAATTGAGGCATATAATATGTCTCTGGAAAGCTTATCCAGAGAGGATTATCTTATCTAGATCAGATTTCGAAAATCTGGATAAGATAAGGTTAGTGATAAGAGGAAATTCGGGTAGGGCCATTGGATTGCCTATAAATTTCAGTTTCCTTTGTAATTCTGATATCAATAAACAACAAAGAACCAGAAACTTGTATTTTCGTTTTTCCTTTCAAACTCAAAGTGTTCATACAGAGAGATTGCCAATGGAGATGTCCATGGAAGGCTAAACTCCTTTCAATCCCTGACATCATAGATAATCGGTTTGAATTCGGAGTTCCTGTTGTGTAAATCTTATCTTTGTATGTATGCTTTCCTTTTATGAATTTCGATTATGGATTTGGTTATTGAACATGATCATGTTTGAATTATATCTGATTAGATATAGAACTGAATTCGTTATTGAAATTGAAGTAAAGGTTGAATTACCGATCGGTTGTTCAGATTAATTCGAACTGCACGTAATTTGACATTCATTTGAATTGCGATTGTGATTTAAGGATTGTTGGGTGAAAACTATATGATTATATAGTTGATTCGGATTAACACAGTAGCATACAAATTTAACTCTTATGAACTGTGATGAATTCTGCCAAATGATCATGATGTCTGGGATTGATTCTTTGATCAAGTGAGTTTCTGTTTCTATTTCTGTTTCTGTAATCCTTTCATTTCACTCTATTTTGTTCTAAAATTCACAACAGCCTCCCCCCACCTTTTAGTGTTATTAGTATTTACAGATCGATAACATAACTGATGTGTCCCAAGGAAGAATGACCTGAGTCTGTTTATACTACAAATAAGGGGATTTAGACTATTTGATAGTGGACGCGACAGTTCATATCAGTACTCCCTCAAATGTGAACATAATATAACCAGTAAATTCATTCATATTGAATTCATCATGCTAAATTATATGCATAAATACTAATGTGCATAATTCATGTAAAGTCAAATGCAAAATGGTAGTAATCAGGTGTTTTTCTCTTACAACTCATGGAATTCAATTTAGTGCAATTGTCTCTTTTTCATTAACATAGGGAAGGCTAAATCTCACATCAAGTGGTATCTGTAGTGGAATCACTCCACAAGGACTATTGATTGCTACGACATGAGCTCATTCCTACATGTCGATACGTCTATCGACTCATCAAATTCCTAGGGAAGTTCTTACTTTTGCCTTCCCCTTTTAACCACACAAGCCTTGTCTTTATTTTCCCCATATGTTAAAAATTTGCACAATTATAAGTCATTTTTGCCCTTTTATCACCATAATACTCACATCATGTACTTCTCTTATTCAATGGCATTTTTACATAACAAGTAAGTATTTAATTTCACTGGAGTCTCCTCCATATCTCATAAGCATTTCTTTAAAATATCTAGCATGTATACATATACCATATACTTGAATCAAATACCATGTTATCATTAATTTACGACATTCTCACCGTTTCAATACCCTGGCAAATTTACTACTCCAGAAACAATATTTAATTTCCACATCAAAAGCCAATTCAAAAGCCACAAAAATTCTCTATGACACTTCAATGTGTCTAAAAGATCCTGTAAAATTTTAATAATAATTGGAGTTCCATAACCATGTCACTAAATTTTACAAGTTTAGTGGTCATAGCACACTTTTTCACAGCCTAGGATAGGGCTCTCACAAATTTTAAATTTATCATATGATGGAATCAACTCAAAATAAAAATTAGAGTTACACTCCAAGATGTTCTTAACTCCCTATAAAAATTTCAAAAGAGAAATCACTCATTTACTATGATAATAAAATCATACAATTTTCCTACTTCAGATTCAGAAATCTAGACAGCATGAGTACTATTTTGGTTCTTGATTTTTCTCAGGAGTAAAAGTCTTTGTCATGCACCACAAAATTTTTCAGAGTTTCCTTAGGATGTTAGATTCAACATGTAATTTTTATAGCTCATAAGAATGACTACAATTGAACCAGAAAATTCATGAACAAATCCTGCCCTGTTGAAATCCGAAAATCCAGCAAAGCAATTCAAAATGTCTCTTGATAAAAATGATTTTTCCACAATACCAAACACTCCACCAAAATTAATCTTCAATATCAACATATTATCAACCAATAAAATCAGAAATTTCGGACAGAACCAAATCATAATTTTCAGAATAAATTTTGAAACAAAAGAGAACAAATAAACCCTACTTTGAGAGCTTTTGAGTTCTTTGCTCCAAAGGTGTTTTACTTGACCTCCCTTCACCTCGAGAACTCCTAATCACACACCAAACCTCCCTAGGTAGTGAGGGAGTGAGGAACCAAGGTGAAAATTGATGGAGAATTAGAATTCTGATCGGTTAGAATTGTAGAGTTTGAGGTGTAGAATAACTTTGATGAAGGAAAGTTTTGATTTCAAAGACTCTAGGTTAGTATATATGGAAGTTAAAACCAAGCTGAAGCTCTTGGCTATGGAGGAAATGCAGTTGTTTTTCGCCTCTTGGCTGGCCGAGAAATGGCTTCTTAAAGAAGCTAATTGGCTGAGTTTATCTTATAGTAAAAGATATGAATATTATATATTATATTTAGATTTATATATTATATTTAGATAATTACTAGTCCAATAAAGTAAAATAAATGGTTGTGATTCAATTTTGTAATTCAAGATTGAATCTTGGCCATTCATTCTCTTTAAGGAGATAGGTTCATTTATTTTGTAGAGATCCAACTAGTTTTTGGTGGTAGAATTCGCACACCGAAATTTCATCGAACAGGTGAAACAGTGTACCCAAGTAATCAAACATTGCCCGAAAAATAATTTCGAGTATAAAATCTTTATTTCTACCTATTTCTAACCATAATCATATAATTTCTCAATTACGGACATTTTCGGGGCCCAATTCTAGGGTCTTGGTTGTCCCAACGGGCCTGTGGGACCCACAAAATACTATTCACATTTTTTTTTGTTCCCTTGAATGATTCTTATCATTTATATATCTGTTGAAATCTTAATATTCTCATTAACAAAACCTTATTTAATTTCTAAAGAGAATTTCAGTCCTACACAACCCAAAGCAATCATACTTAAATGTTGTTAAAAGAATCTTTAGATGCTTATCAAGTACTACTAATCTTGGCTTACTGTGATGCTGACTTTGCAGGAGATAGAGTAGAGAGAAAGAGCACTAGTGGATGCTATTGTTTCTTTGAAAAAAGCCTCGTCACTTGTCATACAAAAAGCAAAATACCATAGCTCTTTTTACAACTGAAGTGGAAAATACAACTACTACCAACTGTTGCAGCCAAATACTGTGGATAAGGAACCAGCTAAAACATTATCACCTGAGGTATTCCAAAATTCCTATTTTCTATGATAATGTTAGTGCTATTAATCTTGCTAAGAGTCCTATTTAGCACACTAGGTCCAATAATATAGATGTTAAACATCATTTTATACGAGATCATGTTTAGAAAGGAGATGTTGAGTTAATATTTGTGAATTCTAAAAATCAAGTATCTAATATATTCACAAAACCATTAGCTAAAGATTGCTTTGTGTTTTGAAAAAGCTTTTAAACTTAAAAAGTTTTAAAATTTGCATAAGCATCATACACAAGCATCCTTGGGTATTCCCCTTCATTACTCTGAACTAAAACCTATATGAAGACATTAGTTTCCAAGGATAGAAAATCAGTTTGAAGATCAAAAAGCTAGTTTGCATGCTTAGAGAGAAGATAAGATGATCAGAAAGAACTAAGGATCAAAAGATCAAATATATTTTGTCTCACTCGATTTAGAATTAGAAGATGGATAAGGTGTGAGAAAAATAGTGATGTTCCATTGTGTCAAAAGGTGGAAGTCGAGCTCAAAAAGTAAATATGTTTAAAAAGTGGTTTCATACTTCAGAAACCACTCTTTCTGAAAAAAAGGAAAAGGGTGGAGTTTCTCTCTCCCATGATGTTTCACTATCAGTCATTCAGGTCTTATCATTTAAATAACATCCCACTCCTCATACATCACACTTTTACCTTCATCTTCAACCTCTTACACCTAAGATTGAAATCATTTCATCTTCTTTTACTAAATCTTCTTTTTAATTTCACCCTTTCTCTCAAACCCTCTCAAGTTTCAACCTTTCATTCATCTTCTCATCCACAACCTAAAAATGGTTGAAGGAAAACACTTTGACAGGTGCATTGCCAACATAGGAAATTTTCTCATGTTTGATGAACCTATGCATTAAAAGCACCATGCCGAGCACTTCTCCTAGAGACCAATGGCTCCCAGGAAAAAGCTAAGACAGGAATTATGACTTAGATCCTCATCCTGATGGAGATTATATGCTTCTAGGGGTAAGAAGGGTTTCTCAATCTCACTGATTGAGTCTTCACTGGCCTGGTCACTGCCTTTTATTCTCAGTTGGTGTAGGTGTCTGAGTCTGTGCTGACCTCTTACATTAGAGGCACTAAGTTAGAGGTAGGTATCACTAACCTCTGTAACATCATTTATGCACCTAACAAGGGACTCAGATGCTCATCTGAAGGGAACTGGTTCATGGCTCTTGGAGTTTTGACTAAAGAGGCCTCCAGATGTCTCACGGACCCTCCCAAACACCAACCTAGTGAGATAACCACTACCATGTTAAACTCTACAGCACACAAAGTCTTCATGCTTATCCAGTTCTCTTTCCTTCTAAGGCTGGAAAGGACCTACTTGCTAGTGGGAATGGATTGTGTGTTACTATTTTGTCGATTGGCAAAAAGGAAGATGAACTTGCCTAGGTTGATCTTCGACTACATGCTAAGTGCCATCTTCCTAGAGAAGAGGAGAAATGTTGTCGTTTCTTATGGAATCTTCTTGACCAAAATCTTCGAACACTCTAATACCCATTGGCAAATGAGTGGTATGAGTATATGAAAGGTATTGAGTACTCCTTCAACTCTTTCAAGACCTTAAGGAAATTTACCAATGCTACCACAACCATTGTAAGGAGGCAGACCCAAAGGATCAGAGATACAATTCTTGACTTTGTTTCTGTGGATGGTAAGGAGAGGGAAAAAAAATAAAGGTGATTGAAATAGAAAGCTGCTTAGAGGACACTAAAGAATCTAAGGAAATGTTAGATTCTTCCCAATCTGGGCATGGATTGACAGTTACCTATGGAGGTAGTAGACATTGCAGGCTAAGACAAGGGACAGACAAGGATGAATAAAGATCATCTTTTACATCTGAACCTTTAGGCCCTCATATGCAAGAATCCTCCTCTTTATCTGAGTCCTCAGATTTTGAGTCAGAATGCTTAGAACATAAAGAAACAAGTGTAATCCCTGAGACGGATTTAACTCTTGTTGCGAACTCAATCCCTGCTCTTGTTGAAGAATCCTCCATCCTAGCTCCTACTATCCCTGAACCAACTCTTGCTTAAAAGGATGATCCCTCATCAAGCTAACCTCCAGTGGTATCATAGCCAAGCTGCACTGAAGTTTAGCTACAACTCTGAGAACAATGCTTTGTTGATAACCGGCTAGACTAAATGCACGCTCCATTGTGAAGACATAAGGCATTGTTGTAGGAGATCCTTCGTGAGGTCTTGGACAGAGGCTGATGATGGTATTCATGGTTCCAGTACACATCTTTTTTGCTGATGTGAAAATGGGGAAAAGAAAAGTGATGAAAATCTTATGTTAAGAAATTTAGGGGGAGCATTCTGAGGGAAAGCCAACTTAGAGTTTTTTTGTTTTTGCATTAGCATGTTTTGTTTGTTATGAATTTTTTTTTAGTTTTTCTCTAATACATTTTTTTTATATATAAGCTCTGTTTTTTTGTTCATACTATGGTATATTTATCTTATATTGCTCTGATATATCTGTTTTCAGCACATTTGTTATGTTTCTTATCTTAGCTTTGATAAGATCTTACATGGCTTATATATAATTTGCATGCTTTGATAGATATATCCGACTAGCTAATCAGATATACTAATGTTGATGTTGTAGGCTCTAAAACCCTTCAGAAAACTTCAAGATAATATGTTTTGAATGACAACAAAACCAATTTAAGGAAAATATTTTGAAGAATGACTAATATCTACCATGAGTTTCTTCAGATAACAAACAGGTCTTTCTGAATTGCATAATACGTCTTGAATCGAAAATAAATTCACTTTACATGTGTAAACATGTTGTATCTCATGTAAAGAGATAAGGACTTAATAGAAGTAAATTTTATATCATGCAGAGTACATATATATGCTTAACAGATTGAAGAAAAATCAAATTACGAACAAGAAACCAAGGCTGGGATCTTCAGAAAGTAGAATGTGACTTCAAAAAGTAAGCTACAAATGAAGATATCAATCAAACTCTGAAGCTAACATGTTCTACAATCTTCAATTGTGATGTTTGTAATCGTTTTATCAATAACAAGCTCTAATTAAAGACTGGAAGATCGTCGTTCATCATGGAACTAATTCCGCACCTTAGAAAGCTCACTTGATAGTGAACCAGTGCACTCTACAAGAAAAAGGAAGGAAATTTGAAACTCAAATTTAAAGTCAAACCCAATGACAGACTGGCATGTCATCTCTTCTGCTATAACACCCTAATATTTAACCTAACACGCCTAGGACGTATCCAAGTGAACTATTAGTTATTAGTCTTTTGTTCCAGTTCTTAATTCTAATTTTTAGAAATTACTTAAAGAAAATATGGGTAAAATTTTTTTTTTTGAAATAAGAGATGAAAATGTGAGTCGCGCATAAGATAAACACTACATCATTTGATCCGTGAATAATAACAAGGAACATTCATGCTATGAATACAATCACAAGATTATAACATAACAACCATAATATATATATATCATAAAGGTTCTGCCATACACCAAGATCATAGTAGCATTAATACAGTCATCCATACAAATACATGGAGAAATATAAAATACATAGACTAGAAACCTCACCTACTCAAGTGTGTCTAAAGTAGATAACCTCTAAAATAAAAGAAGGCTATCCTATGCAAGATATGTGTACCAGCACTACCACACCTATAGTCCACCCTCTACTGCTGCCTGTTCCAAGGGGGAGGAACATAACCAACCCACTGAGCTAATTCGGCCGGAGTGGCCAAATGGTGAAAGGGTCGGGCGAGTGCTCTGCAGCGAGGTATCATCCTCACTTTGCCTCCGCAAATCGGCTGCATCATTGTAGCCTCGCTACCACCACCGATCTCCATGGGCATGGTGGGAGAAAAACCAGTGGACGGGACCTCTGTGATGGAGTCCTCAGAGGGGTTGGTTTTTGAATGAGCCGGGAGAGAGCAGGGAACATACTCTGGGAAATCTCACACTGCAAAGGTGCATTGAGTATGCTCTCCGTGGGGGCACACACGCTCAAAGAGGAGCTTGTCGGTAAAAGGCATAGTAGGAGTGAAACGAAAACTGGTGACAGGATGAGCAAACAGGCGATCCAGAAACACGAACATATGGATTGAACAGTGGCCTACGAAGTGCTATGACTGGTGTATGGCGTCAAAATATAGCTCCCATGTCGGCGTGCCAACATAGATCACGAATGCCACCATCATCCTCTAAAGACCTGATGGAAAAAAAAAAGATAGAGGGAGTAAGAAACTTGATAAAGAATATAAGTAGGGCGTCCTCCTATCCTAGTGTCATCATTTACGTCATTAGGAATTCCAGGTCTCATTATGAGATAGTGAGCATGCATAAGGTTCAATTATTAAGTTCTAAAATACCTTTTACCGAGGCCCATTCATTTTTAATATGTGTCTTGGATGTCATGAATGCATCATACCTCATCATGAAATGCATGTCAATGCAAGGTGCAACATACTATATGCAAACATAAGTGATACTCATGGAACATAGTAAACATTACATGAATTACTTTATTTTATCTTTTAGGTGACTTAGACTATTTCTTTCTCTCATTAGGGCCACCCTATTACTCTCTCCTTTTGAGAGTTCTAGGTTATGAGCTTATACCTCACTAGTCGTCACTAGCATACTCTTATCCTTAAGATAAGTTAACACTTGACTCTTAAGTACGGGATAGGAGGCTAGGATCACCTTTCATAACCTTTAATTCAGGGAATCCAAAGGATCACTTCCTTATTAGATCACCTCTCATAACCTGTAATTCGGGGAGTCTAAAGGATCATTTCCATATGTTTTATGTCACCTTAACATTTGCATGTTATATTTAAGATGCAAGAACACCACATATCATATACTATCTCATGCTTTTCATATTACTTTAATATATGTATCTTAAACATTTCAAGTGTAATCGTAACATGCCACATCAATTCTTATAACTAGTCACCAAGTATACAAACATAATCATCACATAAATCCTTAAGCATATTGAATCACAACATCCTACAGAATAAGCACTTCCATTATCTCTTAACCGATTAAACCTCTAAATCGGGTAAATCCAACTTTTGTATTTATTCTTTTATGCATCTAAGGGATCAGTTACAGTGACTTCCACTAATTAATAACCTCAAGAACATCATCAAACAAATCTGGACAGGTTTGAACAGAAACAGAAATGAGTACATTTCGGCATTCTAGAAGTTATGTTCTTGACCATTTTCTCATTACCGACTTTTCCTATAATGCTAGAATTAATTTCTAAACCATTTATTGTAGGTTCTAACACATACACATGAGAAAACACATTTTTACCAATTAATTACGTGCTGGAACAGAATTTGATATTTCAAATTTTAAAGGCTTTAGAAATCACATTTTTGGTCTAGTTACTAGTCTTTGCCTACGGTGCCAAGAATAATTATCACATCAATTAATAGTAGTTCTCACCCAATTAATAGTCCTTCCCTCACTCCTCTCATGTTCATTTCCTCTATAAATAGACACCCAAGGTACTTGCTAGAACCTTTGCTCATTTCTCTCACACCCCCAAATACTTTCTTTCTCTCAAGCTTCAAGGAGTTCTTCTTCTTCTTCTTCTTCTTCTTCCTCAAGAGCAAGTTCTCTTTCTCAATCAAGAAAACACATCCAAGGTAGGGAGTTTAGTTTATGTTGAGAATGCCTTTCCTTCTTTTGTTAAGCTTTTGGTTTGGAATGATAAAGTTTGGTTCTTTTTTCCTTCTCTTTCCTTTTCTTTTTCGGTTCTTTTCCTTTTCTTCCCTTTGAGTTTTCAGCCATTATGTTGAATGGCTCAACATGATATCTTGATGATGAGAGTTCTAGATGATGACTTCTTGTTCATCATAAGGAAATCTCTAAAGCTTAAGTTTTCATAAAAATGTTATATGGCTCTCTTATGGTTTTATTTTTAAGGAATGTTGTTTTGTGTTCTAGAAATTCTAAAGTTCACTTTACCTTGTCATGATAAGTTTGGGTGAAGGCTTATGTCCCTTTAAAGTCTTGTAAGAGCTCTAGTAAAGATAAAAAATGAACTTGCATATTTATATTTCTAGCCCCTCATATTTACATTCCAAGTTCTTGCATCTCATATTTACTTTCCTATGTCATCACTAAACTCTAAAGATTAAAGAAAAGAACTTGCATTATCACGTTTAAGTTTCAAGCTTTGCATTTCATGTTTATGTTTCAAGTCATCACTTAAGAACTTAAAGATTTAAAACGAGAGCTTGCATATCACCTAATTAATCTCGAAGCCTTTCTATTTCGGCCTTAAAGTCAATTTTTGCTGGGCCTAGAGCACTAAAATAAAGAATTGAACTTGCATATTTACTTTCAAGTTTTACATATTTACTTTGAGCCTTCCATATTTACTTTCAAGTCTTGCATATTTAATTTCAAGATCTTGCATTTCATATTTACTTTGAAGCCTTCACTTTACTTTCTAATGAAGAATAAAATAGAATGCATAGCAAGTTTATATTTTGTCATCACTTAAAGAACCTAGAGCTCAAAGACTTGCCCTTTTATCTCAAGTTAAAGTTTGGTTATGGAGACATCCCCATGGATGCATATTTCAGCCATGTGATGATGATGAGCTTAGAGTAAGTTTCATCTAGTCACAAGCACCAATAACCTATGTCTTAGGATTTTTTTAAGCATATGTGAACTCAAAGAACAATTCAAGTGCAAATTTTATGTTTTAAATTCCAGCTATGAAAAATTTAAATAAGCTACTGCCCTTACTCATTTTACAATGATTTTAATGAAGTAAAATGGTTTACAAAGAGTTTTAGAAGTCCTAAAACGATTCCAAAGGAAACTAGTAATTTACATGTCTTAAAAATGTGAGATTATTTGCTCTTTGGAACCTATGCTTTTCGATTCTGCCATGGTATGTTTACTGTTGTATGATGATGTTTTGACATGTTAGAATGTGCAAAAATTATATATGTTGAGATAGGAACCTTTCTATGCATGTTAGGAAAGAAACTAGTCTTACCGATAAACCGTAAAGTTGAGTTTTAACATAGTTTTGACCCATTTATTTTTAGCCACTGCCAAAACTGTTTTAATGGGATAATATTCAGTTTAGGATTGATTAATCATGAAAAACTTGGTAACATTTGACGTAGGATTGATTTTTAGTGCCTATAAAGAAACTAGTAACCAGAAAACCATAAAAGTGCAATTCTAGAACACTTAGATTAATTAATTTTCTGTTTCTGTTCCAGCACCTTTGAAGGATTGTAAAACCATGTTATGCTATGTTTACTTGAGCGAGAATGATCCATAAACAATTTAGGAATTAATTCTAACATCATAAGAAAAGCCGGTAATGAGAAAGGGCGTAAAACGCAACTTCTAGAACACCTTAAAGCATAGAATTTCATTTACCACCTATGCTGTCCAACTTGGATTGATGATGTTCTTGAGGTTAACAATTTGGTAATGATGATGATTAGTCCCTTAGATGCATAAGAAAATAAGTTGACAGTTTGCGTTACCCAAATTAAGTGTTTGGCTATTTAAGGGAACGTTTATGTGATGATGATTTGAGATGATGTATTCATGTGATGTTTGATGTTATGTGAGGTATTGGTATAGAATTCATCATTGCATGTTATGGTTTCATTTGAAACATTAGAGATGCATATGTTAGAAATATATGAAGAATTATGACATTTATGAGATATGTGTTGTATCTTGTTATAACATGCTAAGGCTTAAGGTGACTTAAAATATGAGAAAATGATCCTTTGGACTCACCAAACTATAGGTGATGAAAAGGTGATTCTTGCTTACGGTGACTTAAAATATAAGAAAATGATCCTTTGGACTCATCAAACTATAGATGATGAAAAGGTGATTCTTGCCCCCTAACCTGTACTTATCAAGTCGGGACTTCAACTTATCAAAAGGGAATAAGTTTATGCTAGTGACGACTAGTGAGGTATGAGCTCATAGCCTAGAAGTACTCTGAAAAGGGAAGAGTAATAGGGTGGCCCCAGGAAGAAAAGAAACTTATGGTCACCTAAGGAAACAAGGAATGTCATTCATGAACCATGTTCTATGCACATCATGTATGTTATGTAGTTAGATGTATGCTTTAAAGTTAATGTTGCATAAAGTATTCACATGCATATCATAAAATGTATGATGCATTCATTACAAGACTCATGATAAAATAAACGGGCCTCGGTAATGGATGTTTAGAACTTAATAAATGAATCTTTGCATGCCCACTATTTCATAATTAAACTTGAGGTTCCTGAGGATGATGATGATGACAAGTGTATGAAAAGGGGAGCCCTACTGAGATTCTTGTATAAGTTTCTCACCCCCTATCTTTCTTTTCCATCTTCGTCTTCAGACAAGGCTGACAAGGACGTCCGTGGACTGCCCCGAGGTGCCGACGTGGAAGTAGCTTGATGGTCAAGAATAGAGTGCCGCAGCGGAAGCGAGGATGTAGTCTTAGCTTATTTACACCATAAGTTTTGTGTGTAGTTTGAATTGTTGTATGCTCAACCTCCACGGGTGGGCCTGATATATTTGGTGTGATGTTATTATGGGATGTCCCTATACTATTAACACTATTAATGTTTGACTTGATATTTAATGATAATGTTATATGATGATGTGCCGATGGTTGTTCTTTCTATGAAGTTTATCTGGTGTTTCCGTTTATGTTATTCTTTTATGTTTACGCTTCACGGTACGCGAGGCTCATGTTTTTGTCTATGTTTTCAAAAAAAAAATTCTACCTGTAACACCCTAGTAATTAACCAGATACACCTAGGTTGAATCTGATTAATGACTAGACTTTACTCCTTGCTTTGGTTCTTTCTTCATAATTTGAAAATACTTGGTAAATTACGAGCCTTTTTTAAAACACATAATTGAAAGTAGTCAAGCGTGAGCAGTAGCGGAGTATAATAAGACGTTTAAGAATATATCACATCATATCACTTAGGCTCCATCATATAACATCCATAAGCACATTATAGCATATATTTACATACAATAACCTCACTCAAAGGGTGGGTTATGTTCATACATCATTATCTTATGCAAACCCATAAAAGAAAATATACTTAAGGAAATTCATGCCCCTAAACTAGATAACTCCAAAAGCCGGGAAGGTTATCCTAAAACTAGGGTGCATGATCACAGATAAGTCTACTAAGAACCTTCTATGGCCCTTTGTCCTGAAAATGGGGGAATAAATCCGATCCCATGATGAGCTCCCTCGGGAGGACACGAGATGCACCAGAGTGAGGTCGCATGGGCGGCCTTCTCGCTAACCTTCGGCTGAACAACTGTTTCCTCACTACCCTCTCTTACACGTGTGGGAGTAGGGCGAGCTCTCGGAGAATATACATGAGTAGAGTGTCCTGAAGGATCGGTTCGAGATATCTCGTCTCGGGAACATACTGCAGGAAATCCATGGACAGCCCAGATGAAGCGGGATAAGACGTAACATCCTTTCATCAAGTGGGCGTGCATGTTCGAAAACCATTTCATCGCCATAGGGAGAAGTAGAAGAAAATCGATAACTAGGGACAGGATGTGCAAATGGGCGACCTATGTAAATAAAAACCATGACTGCACCTCCCTTCAAAATGATCTGACGATGCCGGATCATAGTGGAATTCCCAAGTAGGGGTATCAGAGCAGGGCGAATGTCGCCATTTGAATCTGGAGACAATAGCGGAAATAAAGAAAAGGGAGTGAGAATCTTGCTAAAGAATTCTGGTAAGGTACCTCCTTCTCTGATGTCATCATCAAAGTCCCAGGGAACCTCGGGATTATTCTAAAATAGTGAGCATGCAAAGATTCATTTTAAGTTCGGACAAATACTTAACCGAGGTTCGTCAATTTTTAATCATCGTCTTATAATGCATCTTATTCTTAACATGTCATATTTACAATGAACTTTTCCTTTATCATTACATCATATTCCTCATCATCATTATCAAAATAACATGCATAAAAAACGTCATATAATATTAGCTACACATGGACACGATTGCACATATTTCATTTCTTTAGTGCCTTAGGTGACTTAAAATCTTATCATCATCATTATTTTCCTTGGGCCACCCTATACTCCACCCTTTTGGGAGTAATTTGAGTTATGAGCTCATCTTTCTAGTAAATCACTAGCATATACTTATCCACTTTTGATAAGCTAAAGTCCCGACTCTACCCTTTTGAAGCGGGTTAGGAGGCTAAAATCACCTTTTCACCACCTATAGTCTGATGGTTCCAAAAGAATCATTTTCTTATAAGTTTAAGTCACCATTAAATCTTTGCATGTTATATCATAATACAATTCATAAACATCATAACATTTTCTCATTTATAGTCTTAAGCTAGAATAATATATATCAAGCGTAATCATGCATATGGGAGATTCCCGGGGAAGAGAGGTGGAGTCACAATGGACACGCTTAAATACCAAAAGTCTTTCCTTAGCAGGAACCTTTCCAAATTACACTTTTACAATGATACACTTTCTTCTAGCAACAAAGGTGAATTTTACATAAGAACATTTCATGTATAAGCATTCTTATTATTTGACAACTTATAACATACCAAGTCAGGAAATCATTCAATGATATCAAGTACTTAATAAGCATCCAATCCTTACATAGAATTATCAATTATAGAACTAATTAGTTACTAAACCAATTATGAATCATTCTCTTAACAATAAACCATAATTATCACAACTTCAATCATATCAAATCATTATCACACATTGATACTAAACTTCGGATCGTGGCGAATCACTTGAACCCCATGCAATTACATAGAATCATATTTTAAGTGCATATAAAATACTAGTTCCCATTAAAATCCTTGCAAAGCCTTAAAACTCATTTAGAAACTAGTTCTTTTGTCAAATTTGGGAGGATCTTCACAATTAAAATTCTCACTTAAGATAAAGGAGTAAGTCTTGAACTTTAGAGATTTAGGTGACATCTTAGAATTATAAACATGCTATACAACCTTATTTTAATCTTATCTTTATAAGGTGATAGCTTGGAATTATAAACATGATATGCAATTCCATTTCTTTATCTTTAAGATTTAAGGTGATGACTTGAAAATTAAACATGATGCAAGAACTTGAAATATAAACATGATACAAGAACTGGGCGGCGTAATCCATACGCAGGACGATAGGAGAGAGAGAATATTAAGAGGAGGCGGCGGTAGTCCGCCTGAGGACGATAGAGGAGAAGAGATATTAAGCGGAGGCGGTAGTCATGGGGACCGATAAAGAGAAGAAATTATTATTACGTCTTATTAAGCTCCAATCTCAAGACTTTTTAAAGAATAAATTCTTTAACTCCAATAATCATATTTCTTTGCTTGTGATACATGGGCAAGTCTTTAAGCTCTAGGATCTTTAGGTGATGGCATAAAATAAACATGTATCGTTGATTCTTTTAGCCATTATAAAATATAGTGAGAGCATAAATTAAATATGAGATGCAACCTCTTAATTATCTTGAAAGATTAAGTGATGACTTGAAACATAAACATGAAATACAAGCTTGGAATTTAAACATGAGAAATGCAAGTTCATTTATTCATTCTTGAAAATTTAGTGATGACATAGAAGGTAAACATGGTTATGCAAATCATAAACTTAATCATGGATGCAAATTCATTTTGTTTCTTTACTAGAGCTCCTTCAAGACTTTAAAAGAATTATAAATTCAACCCAATACATATCTTAACAAGAAATAAAACATAAAAGGAAAAAAAAATACATCTTCCAAGTTCTAAACTAAAAATCTTTGTTTTAGCATCATAAAGCATTATTCTTTAAGGTTTTGCATCAAGTGGAATTTTCAAGCTTTAGAGGCCTAACTTGTGATGGATTTACAACCCACCCTCAAGGTCCTCATCATCAAGCCATCATCTTAGTCCCACCTAGGCCATATGGTTGAATTGGTTAAAGAAAAATTGAAGAGGAAAACCAAAATGAAAAGCTAAGGCAAGTTCATAATTTCATCATTTTGAGCTAAAAACACAACTCCTCAAAGCATAGAAATAAATTTAGAAACTACTCCCTACCTAATCTGAGTTGAAGAAGAGGAAGAGAACTTGATTTCTTGAAGTGAAATGACACAAAATCTCTTTGAAAAATTGAAGAAAGAATTCAGCCAAAGAGGAGGAAAAGAAAGTTTTGGTGCTCCTAAAAACTAGTTATGAACCAAGCATTCCAAGACCACTCAAGCAAGCCTATTTATAGAAGATTTTGAGGCTTCTAATTGGCCAAAATGAGGAGGTAGTTGTCAGATATTTTCAGGAGTAATAATGGAGGAAAAATCATTTTAGACAAAGTTGTATGAAATTAAGGAATTATGTCTCTTATGGTGACATTTTGGCATTTTGTTTTAGTGCAACTTTTGGAAATAATTCAGCTGCATAATGGCATCAATAATTTCGTGCATTACAGCCCAAAGTGAAATTTGTGTGTTCCATGCATTATTTAGAAGTGTAGGCAAGGTATTCATGTAATTTAGAGAATTTCTGGTTAAGGGCTTAAGTGAATTAGTAAGCAATTTGGGTGTTTTTGAGCAATTTTGGGTTCTAATCAATCTAAATACATAACTTTGAATCTAGATTAATATTTAGAATTTAATAAGCTTTAATTTGAGCCTAATATTGCTTAGGTTTCAGGTATATGAATCGAAAATCCCGAAATTCGCAAAAAGCGCCCAAAAACAGGGGCCAAATCGTACTTTCACTTAAAAACTGCCCAAGGCCACCCGAGCTTAACCAATGGTTAATCATGGCTTAAAAACACATTTTAAAACATTTTAGTGAGGTTCGGGCTCAGTCGGCATGCCTTTTATCGAAGTTAAAGCTTGACAGGCGTTTTGGTCTTTTACGTCGTCGGAACTCAAAATTGAGATTCTTACGCTCTGTTAACACACATAACACAAACAATCCCTTATTATTCTCAAAACATCCCCTTGAGAATATGTGGGCCCACAATCCTCATTTTACGAGTAAAATAACTTGAGGACATTTTGGTCATTTTATGCGTCTGAGAATTAAGGATTTGCGACTCTCGCATGAATCGTTCCTAACCTCTCTTCTAATGTTATATTCCTTTATTGAGGATTGTTCGGCCTCAAATCTTATGTAATAATTACCTACGGTAATTCAGTAATTGAGTAATTTCTAATGACAGTAAAAATTACAGTAAAAATTGGGGCGTTACACTACCCATATTTTCCACTAAGTATTTTAAAAAAAGGTTTTAAAGAATGAGACTAAAAGAGTAATAGACTAATGGTTAACCTAAATACGTTCTAGGAGTGTTAGGTTAAAAATTAGGATGTTACATTAGACATCCCTTAAAAATGACATTTCAAACTCTCGGACAAAGTCCGAGTCCAGTCGGAATTAAATTCTGTGTCAATTAATTACAGGGGCATTTTGGTAATTTTGTGCACAGGGACTCAAAAATAAGATTCTTCTGCTCTATTGACACATAACACACACAGTCCCTGTTCAATATTAAAATAACCCTTTGAGGATGGCTAGGGCCGGCTATCCTCATTCTCCCAGTAAAAATGACCTCAGGGGCATTTTGGTCATTTGTACACTAGAAAAATCGGGGCGTTACATCTGCCAATTTGGTTAACTACTCCAACTTCTAGAAGGAAGAGTTTAGAAATCATATTCAGAAAGTAAAAAGTAGTTTCTAAAGGCTTATCAAAAACCTCAACTTTACAACAGCTTCTGCAACAAATCTGACAAACAAACAAGTTATTCTTCTAGACTGCATTTCCAAGACATAAACAGATGATCAACATGCGTCACTTGAAGAAGTGATCAAGGGCAACAATCATAAGTGAAGACCATCTATAATTAGAGATGACGTGCATTCAAATAGAACATGACAATATGCTACACAAGTACTGAAACTTTGTGAAAATTTCTTCTTATTTCTTGTAAAGTTCATTACAACTTGTAATCAGTTTTCGTGTCTGTAAAATCTTTTTTCTACATTCCTAACTAGTTTATATATCCTTCCAAGGAAGAATCGTTCGAAAGAAGCCATTTAAGTTATCCTAGGTCATTCATTGTATATCATAAGTAAACTTGAGTATAGGTTAGCTTGAGTTGCAAATCCAAACACAAACCTTTGTATTTTTGAGTTAGTAGTGATCGGTGTGAGTTTAGCTTGTAGAGACTAGTTAGAGACTACTTGCAACATCATAGTAAAGGTGTTTTACTAGTCACAGTTTAGCTTGGAGAGGCTGGATAAAGACAATTCAGTTTAGCTTGAAAAGGCTGGTTAAAGACTACTCGATTGAGCTTGGAGAGGCTGGTCAAAGACTACTTAATTCCACTTAAAAAGGCTGGTAAATAACTACTTGGTTTGTCACAATAAGGGTTGTCTACTGCCTACAAGTTAAAGCTTGAAAAGGTTGTTGTAAAGACTATCATGTTTCTTTCTCAGGTTGAGAAAGCTTTAACTGAAACTCAATGGTGGTTGAGTATTCGATATAGGCAGGTTGGATAAGCCAGTATAAAAATATTTGTGCAGTATCTTCTTCTTCCTTATCTCTTTTACTTTAGCTATTTAGTGTTATTATTTAATATCTGTCTAAAGTTTATCTTTTTATCCTATCTGTTATTGATGCTGTATTTTAGAAAGTTACTTTCTAAAATATCTAACACTGCTTACGCTGCACTTCAAGCACAATGCCTAATAATATTTTATTTAAAGTTTCAATTGCTAAAAAGTAAAGAGAACCAGAACATGATTCAACCCTCCCTTTCATGTGCTTTTCTACTTACAAGTGGCATCAGAGCTTGGCCTCTAAGGGGTTGAGCATTCTAATAATTGCAGAAGACAAAGATCTAAGGGAAAATGACACAAAATATTCATATAACAGAAGGACACTCCATCAACAAACCATCATTCTTTGATAGTGGAGACTATGCCTACTGGAGATATCACATGGAGTTAGTCATAAAATACACACGTCTTGATTTGTGAGAAATTATTCAAGAAGGTGATTGTGTTCCAACTAAAAAGGTTCCTGGAACTGATAATGCACCTTCAATATCAAGGGAAGTCCCCAAGAGCAGGTGGATAGAGCAACACAAAGTCGGAGTTCAGTTGAAATCCAAAACTAAATACTTGCTTATGTGTACACTAAGCAAAGTTGAATATGATAAAATCATTGCCTGTGACACAAAAAAGGAGAAATGGGACAGATTGCATATGCTACATGAATGTACTGATCAAGTTAAAGAGAGTAAGATCAGTATGTTAGTTCATCAATATGATATGTTCAAAATGACAGATCAAGAAAATATTGGTGAAATGACCACAAGATTTGTGTACATCATAGACCAGCTAAAAGGACTAAACAAAAGATACTCTAACTCTAAAATTGTTAAAAAATTCTTGAGAAACCTCCCTGCCAAGTGGCTACTAAAGGTCACAGCTATCACTTAGGCTAAAGACCTTCAAACTCTCGGTGTAGATACATTTATTAGGTCTCTTAAAACTCACGAGGTAATGCTCTTTGAAATGTATAGTGAATCCATCAAGAAGAGTAAGTCCATAGCCCTAAAGTCGTCTCATCAAAACCTGAATAAGGCAAAGGCAATGAAAGTTACTGAAACCTCTGATGAAGAGGAAAAGTCTAATGATGAGACAGATGGAGAAAATGGAGATGAGCTCTCCATGCTAGTGAGGAAGATGTCCAAAGCCTAAAGAGGCAAGACTAAGAGAATACGAGACATTAACCTTAGAAAAGATAGAAAAGGCAAGGTGAAGCTGGAAAGCATCACTTGCTACAACTGTAGGAGAAGGGACACTTCAAAACTGAATGTCCTAAACTCATGCCCAAAAAGAAAGGCATATTGGCTACTTGGAATGAATTAGAAGAAGAGAAGGATGGATTAGAAAATCAGGAAGAGCTAGACATTGCAAACCTATGTTTTATGGCAAGCTATTCATCAGAAAATGAACCTGAGGTAAATAGCTCTGACTCTGATCTTTCCTATAATGAACTTTTAGCTTTATATGAAGAATTACTTGAGGGCTCTCAAACTCTTTCCTTAAAATATTTCAACCTGAAAAGGAAACATCAAAAAATTATTTTAGAACTTGAAATAGCCAAAATTGAAGTTGAGAATCTAAGGATTGAAAAAGAAGAATTAAAAGGAGAAGACAAAGTTTTAAATGCAAAATCCAATGCCTTATAATCTGAAGTCTCAAGTAAAAATGAAAACACTAAAAAAGTCATTTCTAAGCTAGAGAGGACTTCTAAGCTTCTTAAATCTGATCTTAAAAAAATGGTAGATGGATCAAAGAACCTTGATCTAATGCTTAGAGGTCAGAAGTCGTATTTTCAAAAGACCAGGTTGGCATATGAAGACAAAATTGATGAGAAAGGAAAGCCAACTCAAGTTAAGAAAATAAAGAACATGGATTCTTATACTTTCTGTTTTAAGAAGGAACACTCGCCTGACAAGTGCTCCATGTGAAAGAAGTCTATCAAAAGGGTTGGGAAACCTTCATCGCAAAAGACTAACCCAAAAGGACCTAAAAAAGTTTGGGTACCAAAATTAAAAACTATGTTTATTGTAGGTTTGATGCACTTGGAACCATACAAAAAGTGGTACATGGATAGTGGCTGCTCCAAACAAATGTTCGGATCTAGAAGTTGGATCAAAAACCTGCGCCCCAAAAATTATAGATCAGTAAAGTTTGTCGATTAAGGTAAGGCCAAGGTCACAGGCATAAGAAATGTTGGTAAGGATGATTCCGACCAAATTTATGATGTGTTGTTTGTTGGTGATCTGGCTCACAATTTATTAAGTATCAAGCAGTTATGTGACCAAGGATCTAATGTTGTTCTTAATACACATGCATTCAAGATAGTAAATCCTACTTCAGAACAAGTTATTCTGTCTAGTAAGAGGCATGATAACATGTAATAGCCCAGGATGCCTTATGGATTGATGATTGTCTTCACAAACCAACATAGGGTCTTTTCAGTGTGATTTGTCCTTACTCACATGCTCCCTGTGAAAATTTCCTAGGTGGTCACCTATCCCAAATTGCTCCAAGTCAAGCACGTTTAAGCATGGAGTTCTTTAGTGATAAGCTGCCAAAATGAAGATGCATCTTGTTAGTATAGTTTGTACAAATCTATTCGTATAATCCATTCTCAACTGTATAGTCCCATACCTATACAGTATTAGGATCCTCTTATTCTGGTGTGTAATCAGTTTATTCAAATACCCCTCCACTTAGAAGCCTACCAGGTGCCGCTCCTTGTCGTGCCTTCTTGCACTGGTGATCACTCCCTACCCTCGTTACTGGGTGGTACATACCCACTAGCTTTATCTCGGCTCATCCCCGAACCACACCGTATAGGGAGAGGTGCTGCTCTGATACCATTTGTGATAACCCAGGCTATTTTATGGGTTGACGACTGTCCCTACAAACCAACATAGGAAAACGTCCCAGGAAGTCACCCATACTTATACAGTCTTATGATCCTTCTTATTCTGGTGTGTAATCGGTTCATTCATGTACCTTTCTGCTTAGAAGCCTACCAGGAACTGCTCCTTATCATGCTTTCTTACACTCGCAATCACTCCCTACCCTCATCTTTGGGCATTACATGCCCACCAGCTTCCGCTTGGTTCATCATTGAACCATACTATACTAGGAGAGGTGCTGCTTTAATACCATTTGTAATAACCTAGGCTGCCTTATGGATTGATGATTGTCCCCACAAACCAACACAGGGTCTTTTTAGCGTGCTTTGTCCTTACTCACACGCTCCCTAGGAAAACTTTCCAGGAGGTCACCCATCTCAAAATTGCTCCAAGTTAAGCATGCTTAACCATGGAGTTCTTTAGTGATGGGCTACCGAAAAGAATATGCATCTTGTTGGTATAGATAGTACAAATCAATTCATATAAGTCATCTTCAACTGTATAGTCCTATACCTATACAACCTTAGGATCCCTCTCATTCTAGTGTGTAATCGGTTCATTCATGTATCCCTCCACTTAGAAGCTTGCCAGGAGCCATTCCTTATCAGTGCCTCCTTGCACTGGCGATTACTCCCTGTCCTTGTCACCAAGCGTTACATGTAATGTAACGCCTTAAAAATTATTTAAAAATTAATTTCAGCTTTATTAGTGAGAATTTAAAAAATTTGACAGTTTTAGCAATGATGAAGACGACCCAATGGACATGGTAAAAAAAAAAAATTTGGGTCGAGCATGAATAGTGACTTTATGGGCCCATCAGGCTTGTTGGGATAGCCGAAACCCTAGATCCGGGACCAGAAGATGCCCAGGACTAAGAAAAAATAGGGTTAAGGTTAAAAATGGTTAAGAATAAAGATTTTATACCTGGAAATTAATTTCTGGTAATATTTGTTTTCCTAGGTACGATGTTCCACCAGTTCAGTAAAATTTTGATGTGTGATTTTTACACCGAAAGAAAGCTTAATCCTTAAAATTTGGATAATGTCTATACATTTAAATCAAGTGAATGGCTAAGATTCAATCTTGATTAACAAGATCAAATCCTAGTCATCCATCTCATTTTCTTTTTAGAAAGAATTACCTATTTCACTACAAAAATGATATCTTTATATTAGGATATATTCAAGCTGTAATGCCCCGATTTTCCCTTCTGTGTAGCAATGACAAGAATACCCCTAAGGCCATTTTTGCACATGAATTGAGAATGGTTGGTCTCGGCCATCTTATCCTCAAAGGGTTAGTTTAATATTTGAAGGGGATTATATGTGTTCTAGATGGCAATCAATGCAAATTTTGCAATTCCTGATTTTTCCGTACATAAAATTACAAAAATGCCTCTGAAGTAATTTAATGCGGGATTACTAGGGTTGGATATGATAACTTGAAGGGATATTTGATGTTTGGGTGAGTGATGGAGAGTTTTTATATAAAATTACCATTTTACTCCTAGTCAGTGCTAATTAAGCTTAATTAAAGTAATTAAGGATATATAGGCAATATTAAGCTCTATTTAAAGATAAATTAATTTTATCAATTAATCTTGGGTCAAAATAATTATTTTGAATTAATTGAGGCCTAAAAATGATTAAGAAAAATTAATCTCATTCTTAAAGACAAATAAGAGACATGATGATGTCTCCACCCACTACACTTGTCTTGTAGTGGCTACACATTATGACACCATTAAGGACAAATACCACTATATTATGACAAATTATACCTTTAATGATGATTAATTCAAATTAACCTTGGTTAGACTAAGTTAATCCTATTTTGACTATTATTTTTACTAAACTACCGTTAATTAGTACACTTTCTACCTAAACTACCCCACCCTTTTCACCTAAACCCTAAAATGCTCTTAAACCTAATGCAACCACTCCCTTCTTACCATGAAATGCTACTGTCCACACCCTTATTCTGCACTATTTCTCATTTTTTTCAAAGAACACTCTTTATTCTCATTTCTTTGAACTCCATCATCTACCTGCATCACCTCCAACCTCACAACTTCATTTCTCTACCAAATCCAACAAACAAATACACTTTTTCGTAACTCTTCCACCCAACAAACCCAAATCCACCATTAGTTTTTCAAGGAAAATCCTCCTCCTCCTCCTACTACTTTTCAGTTTCCTTCTTTTGATATAGGTAGAGATTTTTGTTTTAAAACCCAACACCATATCATTATTCTACACTTTAAAAGAGTCACTTTTATGTATTTTATGAAATTTTTTAGTAAACATTAGTATTTTGAGTTAGGTCACTATTTTGAAGGGTTTATTGTGTTGGTAATATTTTCGTTAAGAACTGTGCTCATATTTAGAATCTATGCATAAAAAGGAGCACATCTATGCATGTTTCAAAGTTTTGCAAAACAAACTAGGACTTTTTGGGGTAATAGCTTTAGCCTTAGCATGGTCTAATAGGAGGAAAATTTGGTTTTAAAACTAACCACATATTTGGAATCTTCATGAAAAATGGAGTAGGTACATGTGATTTGGATAATTTTGTGATTATGTAGAGATTGAGCTAAAAATGTAATCTTACAAAGTTTAGGGGCCTTTATGTAAAAATTGGATTTTTAGTATGTAATATTGTCATATATGTGGTTGGAAGAAAAAAAATGATTTTTGAGGTTGTTTTGGAATTTTAGTAAAGTTTTGGGGTCAAAGTACAATTTTATAAAGTTTAGGGATTTTATGCAAAAACTGAGATTTTGGCCATAAATCTGTAAAAATGGGTTTTGAAACAGTAACATATGTGTTTGGAAGGAAAAAAATAGTTTTGGGGTTATTTTGTAATTTTAGTAAAGTTT
This sequence comes from Dalbergia cochinchinensis, assembly GCA_031216125.1. Lineage (NCBI taxonomy): Eukaryota > Viridiplantae > Streptophyta > Magnoliopsida > Fabales > Fabaceae > Dalbergia > Dalbergia cochinchinensis. The sequence continues at coordinate 33,768,201 of CM062371.1, forward strand.
AAAGGTCAAAATGCAATTTTAAAAAATTTTGGGTTTTTGTGCAAATTTAAAATTTCAAGGGCAGAACTGTAATTTCAGTAGAATTAGGGTGGAAAATATGCCTTTGGATGAAAAATTAAGTTAGAAGATGTTTATAAATTTTATAAAGTTTGGGGTTATTTTGTGAAATTAGAAGTTGCAAAGTCCTTAAAAATAACTTCTTAGAACTTATAACATAAAGGAAGGTAGGCCATGATAATCGTATATCTTGGGAAGAGGAAAAATGTATCTTTCAAAATGCTCTTATCATCAAACTCAAATCGATTTAGTGCATGAGATTTATAACTATGATTTCTGTAACACTCTAATACTTAACTCGACACGCCTAGGACGAATTCAAGTTAATTATTAGTTATTACTCTTTTGTTCCAATTCTTAATTTTAATTTTAGGAAAATACTTAGTGAAAATATGGGTAAATTTTTTTTCTAAATTTAAAGATGAAAACGTGAACCACACATGCGTGAAAAAAAAACTACGTCATTTGTCTCGCAGAGAACAAAGAGGAACTCATCGTATTATAAATGGAACACAAGATTATAAACATAACAAACCATCATAGTTATATAATAAGAATTGCACCATACACCTAGTCATATAATAGTAGCATTAGACCTACTGCTATAGGTTGAGCCGATACAGTCATCCGTGCAAAACACAAAGAAACTAAAATACATACATCGGAATCCTCGCCTACTCAAGTGCACCTAAAGTAGATAACCTCTAAAGGCAAAAGAAGGCTACCCTATGTAAGATATGCGTGCATGCACTACAAAGTCTGCTACCAACTTCTACTACTGCCTATCCCAAGTAGGAGGAACATAACCATTCCACTAGGCCAGTTGGGCCGGAGTGGCCAAACGATGAGCGGGTCGGGCATGAGCCCTATGATGAGGTCGCATCGCTACTCTCGCTCCTTGAATCGGCTGAGTCATCATAGCCTCACTGCCTCCACCTATCTCCATAGGTATGGCGGGGGAAGAACCATCAGACGGTATCTGGGTAGCTGAGTCCTCAGATGGGTCAGTCTTAGAATGAGTCAGAGGAGAGCGGGGAACATACTCCGGGTAGTCCCAGACAGCTGAGGTAGCAGCAAGCGTATGAAAAACCTGCTCTCCACGGGGGCACGTGCACTCGAAGAGAAGATCATTGATAAAAGGCGACGTAGGATAGAAATGGAAACTGAAGACTGGGTAGGCAAACGGGCGGTCCAAGAACACGAATAGACGAATGGAACAGCGGCCCACAAAATGGTACGACTGGTTTGTTGCATCAAAATGGATTTCCCAGGTCGATACATCAACGAATATCATGAACGACGCCACCGTCATCTGAAGACGGGATGGAAAGAAAGACAGAGGGAGTGAGAAACTTGACAAAGAATCTCAGTAGGGCCTTCTCCTATCCTAGTGTCATCATCTACATCCTCGAGAACCTCAGGTTTCATTATAAAATAATGAGCATGCATAAGGTTTATTTATTAAGTTCTAAAATACCAATTACCAAGGCCCATTCATTTTAATATGAATCTTGGATGTTACGAATGCATCATACTTCATCATGAAATGCATGTCAATACAAGGTGCAATCATACTACATAGAGACATAAGTGAATATACAAAGAGCATGGTAAACATGGCATAAATTACTTCTATTTATACTTTAGGTGACTTAGTTCTAGGTTATGAGCTCATACATCACTAGTCATCACTAGCATACTCTTATCGTCATGATTAGTTAACACCCGACTCTTAAGGTATGGGATAGGGGGTTAAGATCACCTTTCATAACCTTTAATTTGGGGAGTCTAAAGGATCACTTCCTTATTGGATCACCTCTCATAACCTTTAATTCAGGGAGTCTAGAGGATTATTTCCATATATTTTATGTCACCTTATTATGTTATATTGAGATGCAAGAGCACAAACATATCATATAATGTCACATGCTTTCATATTACTTTAACATATCTTGAACATTTCAAGTGTAGTCATAATATGCCACAATAAATCTTGTAACTAGTAGCCAAGTATGCAAACATAATCATCACATAAATTATCAAATATATTATAAACCCATTATCTTGTAAAATAAGCACTTTTATTATCTCTTAAATAGTTAATGTAACACCCCGATTTTTTTGTCTGAGAGAAAATGACCAAAATGCCCCTAAGGCCATTTTCCACCCGGAATTCAAGGATGGCCAACCCGGCGGTTCTCGAAGGGTCAACTCAATGCTTGAAGGGGGTTAGATGGTTTTTGAATGGTTTTAGAAATGAAAATCTCATTTTTTGAGGTTTGGGGTCAAAATGACCAAAATACCCCTATAGTGTTTTTACGCAGGTATGAGTGCTGTTTGATCCCGAAACTTTCCCAAAAGGTTTAAAATGATGTTTTATGTGTTTAGTGACCTCTGTTTAAGTCTCGGTGGTCCCGGGAAGTTTTTGTGAAAAATTACGATTTTGTCCCTGCATAGTGCATTTTGGGCCTAATGACGTATTTAAGCAAACCTAAGCAATATTAGGCTCTAATTGAAGAGTAATTATTTTTTATGATTAATCTAGAGCTAAAATAATTATTTGAGGTTAATTAGAACCTAAGATTGCTTAAGGAAACTCAAAATCCTATTCTAGTGTCAATTCTTTAAAGAAAGGAATCTATGAATGGTGTTTTCTCTCTCCAATCTGTCTTACAAGTCTCTAATTACCTCCTTACTTACCTAAACACTTGCTTACAAACTCCTAATCAAAAGCTTAAGTAAAAATACACCTAAACACACCTCTAAACCACATTTAGATGAGATATTTCTCTTCCCCATGGCCATACAAATAGCAGCCCATACTCTCCATTGATTCATCACATGTTGATAAGTCACACACTCAAAGAACCATACTTAAGCCCATGCTTGAACCCATACTTAGCCATACCTTTGAATGGCCACAACCATACCTTGAAGGAGATATTTTTCCTCCCCCAAGCTGCATATGGCCGAAACATACTCCCTCCATTCACTTCATCATGTTTTAATTTTCTATAAATACTTATCTTGGAAGAACTTGATGCATTTGCTCATTTTTTTTTCAAGCTAGTTTCAAAAGTTGTCTTAGTTTCTCTTTTTTCTTTCAAGAACCTCAAGAGTTCTTTCTTCCTCTCATCTTTTTCATCCTTACCACACAACCACTATTAAATCCTTCTTGAAACACTTAGCCATATCATTCTCAAGATCAAGCTCAAGAAACACAACTTCCTTTCCTTTTCCTTTCTTCTTGGCCGAAGCTCCATCAAGCTTTAGGGAGGATTTTTCTTTCATCCTCTCATCAAGACCAAGCCTTGTTCATCCTCCAAGAGACCTACCTTTGGTAGGGATTTTGTTTTGGTAAAGAATTCTCTTTTAAAGCTTGATAAAAATGGGTTTTTGTTAGTTTCTCTTGACTTTTGGAACTTCTTTTTCTTCTCTTTGATTTCGGCCTTGGAGCTTTTCTTTTTAAAGAAAATGATGCTTGGTGATGAGGGTTCAAGATATAGATCATGAGAATCTTCACTTGTGAAACCTATAGAGCTTGGAACTTCGTTCTTGGACTAAGCATGTTTCGGTTTTCCTTTTCTTTTCATGCTCTAGTTTCGATTTCCTTTTCTTTTTCCTTGGTCCTAGTTTGGATTTTAAAGGCTTATGTTAGTTGGAAAATGACTCAAGGATGAGAATGCATGATGTTGGTGGTGCTATATCATTAAGAACATGGTCTTTAGAGTTTTAAAATTTTATCTTTCTCTCCCTCATGGTTTTGGCCATGACTTCCTTTTTCTTTGATATTTTGGTCTTATCACTCAAGACATGGTAAAATGATGGCTTTGTTGTTTTCTAGGAAATGGTTTCTAAAGCTCAAAGATTGGTCCTTTAACTTGACCCTTTTTGATTCTTAAACTAAAGTTAATGTATGACTTGCTTTTCTTTAATCCATTTCCTCAAAGCTTGATGATGAAGTTCACACCATAAAGTTTAGTTGTAACCTTGGTACAAGAACTCTAAAGCTTGCTTTACCTTGTTCAGATGAGTTTGGGGTTAAGGTTTAGGTTCCTTTAAAGTCTTGTATGGGCTCTAGTAAAGAATATAAAATGAATTTGCATTCATATTTACATTTCTGCCTAGCATGTTTATTTTTCAAGCCATCACCTAAAGCTTAAAGATTAAAACAAGAGCTTGCATTTTCATATCACCTAATAATTAATCTCAAAGCTCGCTTATTTTGGCTTTAAAGTCGATTGTTGTAGAGCCTAGAGCACTAAAATAAAGAATTGGACTTGCATCCATGTTTACATTTCCTTGTCTAGCATATTTATTTTTCAAGTCACCACCTAAACATAAAGATAAGAATGAAGTTACATCTCATTTATTTTGAGCCCTTACTTTACCTTTCTAATGAAGAATAAAATGAAGTACATATCATGTTTATGCTTTTGTTATCACTTAAAGATCCTAGAGCTCAAAGACTTGCCCTTTTTATCTCAAGCTAAAGTTTGGCTATGGAAGCATTCCTTTGAATGCATTTTTTGGCCATGTGGTAGTGATGGACTTAGAATAAGTTTCATTTAGCCATAAGTGCCAATAGACTATGTTTTAACATCTTCTTAAGCATAGGTGAGCTCAAGAAGTATTGTAGACATAATTTTATGGATTAAACCTCTTTCATGAATGATTTGAATAATTTACTGCCCTTGCATTATATTCTCAAGTTTTTGATGAAATACATTAGTTTTAAAAGAGTTTTAGAAGCCCTAAAATGATTCCAAGAGAAACTAGCAAATTATATGCATTAGAAAGGTGATATTATGTATCTTTTGTAACTTAACATTTCGGTTCTGCCTTGACATGTTGACTGTGGTATGATGCGGTTTTGATGTGCTAGAATGTGTAAAAATTATAATTACTGAGGTGGGAACTATTCTATATATGTTAGGAAAGGAACTAGCTTTCTAGAGAAACCGTAAAGTTGAGATTTTGCAAGTCCTTGACCCATTTAGGTTTGGCCTCTGTCAAAACTGTTTTATTATGATAAGATTCTGTATGGGATGGTTTAACCATGGAAACTTGGTAGCATTTGAGGTAAAATTGATTTTAGCACCTAAAGGGAAAACTAGTAAGTAGAAAATCGTAAAAATATGATTTTTAGAGCTCTTAAGGATGGAAACTATGGATTCTGTTTTAGCATGATTAAAAATAGTAGAAGTGAGTTATATTAAGTGTATATATGTAGGAAATACTCATAATTAATTTAGGAATTAATTATAGAACCTTAGGAAAGACTAGAAAACTCGAAAGGGTCAAAAATAAGAAAGTTGGAGCACCTAGAAAATTGAAAATATGTATTCTATTTCAGCATGACTAAAGGTTGTAGATATGTGTTTTAATTAGTTTGAATAGGTGAGAATCACTCATAAATGGTTTAGATATTAATTTTAGCATCGTAGAAAAAGCTGGTAATGAGAAAGGACGTAAAACGTAACTTCTAAAACACCGTAACTCATTAAATTTCATTTTCTACCTATGCTGTCCAGCCATGAATAATTATGTTATTGTGACTAATGAATAGTGGTAACGATGATAACCAATCCCTTGGATGCATAAGAGAATAATTTGAAAGTTAGAATTACTCGATTTAGGGGTTTGTCTGTTTAAGGGAATGAATATGTGTCCATGATATAAGATGATGAACTCATGTGATGTTAGATGATTTATATGATGTTATTGTCAAGCATGTTTATGGTTTGATATACTCATGAAAGTTATAAAATGATTTCATTCGATATGTTATGAATACAATTGAAGTATTTGAGATGCATATGTTAAAGTAATATGAAAGTATGTGACATAGTACTGAGATGCATTTCCCTGCTCCGGTGGGGAGGAAGCAAATCCGTGAGGGTATTGACATTAAGCTTGCCAAAGTGGACAATTCACTGTGTACTAGATACCAGTAAAGCGTTTCAAAGAAGGAAATGGTCCTAAGATAGGTGATCCAAGAAAGTTATGTATACCCTTTTTTTTATTTTTCCCCATGTAAATCTAGCGACGGCTAGTTAGGTTTGAGCTCATTCCTAGGCGGTAGGTGAGGTGTAGTTTACGGTGTCTTGTTTAAAATCGCCGGCGACGATGTTGAGGTTGGACTTAAGGTGATGATGTTTAAAAGGGTGGAAATCAAGAAAAGGAAACATGAGATGTTCAATCATGAGAAAACATTACATCATGGAATTTCATTGCATCTCCTTGCATTATAGATGTTTATATGATTTATTATGTTTACGCATGTTACTTGTGCACTTAAGACATGGCCAAGCATACATTTTATATCTGTTGCATTCATAACTTTAAGTCTCATGTTAAAAGACACCCACTTCGGAGAAATAGATTTAAGAACTTTAAAATTGAATGTTATGCATGCACACATTTTTCATAATTAAAACCGAGGTGGCTAGGTGTAACATCCTAATTTTTAACCCAATACTCTAGAACATATTTGGATTAATCATTAGTCTGTTACCTCATAGTTCTCATTTTTACTTTGAAATACTTAGCGGAAATACGGGTAAATTTTTTTTGAAATACAAGGTGAGAGCCGCGTGATGCGTTAAACGGTAAACCATGTAAAGTAACACAAATGTCTCACAACATCATAACATAGAGCACAACATGAACATCACTGAATATCATCTCATATATATATAACTTGCCCACTTATAAGTGTGGGTCTTAATTTAGTACAAGGGAAATGCATAAAAGAAAATACAACATAAGCATGAACATAATCTACTCCCCTACCCGAGTGCATCTAATGGGATAACCTCTAAACAAAAGAAGGTTTATCCCCATTTAAGTGGTGTGTGCTCAAACCGGGTACTCCATCGATCGTCACCTCCTACTGGCGTCCATCTCGCGAACGAGGCAAATATCCGGGAAACTAGGCGAGCTCCTCGGACGTGAAGAGGCAGAACGGGGTTCAAGTGTGACCTCCACGGCGTGGCCTCACCTCCGGTCATCGTGCAAGCCTCGGCTGAGTCATGGAAGGCTCACTATCCTCCCCAAGGTCCATGGGTATGGTGGGGGAAGATCCCTCGGAGGGTGCCTGGGTTGCCGAATCCTCGGAAGGATCCGTCTCCGAAAAAGACGACGGGCAACGGGGCACATACTGGGGGTAGTCTCGAGCGGCGGAAGTGGATGATGGGGTACGACGAAGCCTCTCCTCTAGGGGACATGCGCGTTCGAACACCAGGTCATCGCCAAAAGGTGAGATGGGGGAGAAACGATGGGAATGTACAGGGGGAGTGAAGGGTTGACCCATGAACATGAATACTCTAACCGTGCATCGACCCACAAAATGGAAGGACCCGTGGTCCGGGTCATGGTGCACCTCCCATGTCGGCGTGTCCACGAACACTACGAACGTCGCCATCTGAAGACGTAACGGAAAGAAAGAGATAGAGGGAGTGAGAATCTTGCTAAAGAATCTCAGTAGGGCCTCCTACTACCTAGGTGTCATCATCTACGTCCTCAGGAACCTTGGGTTTATTTATACAAAATGACTGAGCATGTATTAAATTCATTTTAAACTTTAAAATATACTTTAGCCAAGGTCCATTCATTTTAGGATGATCTTAATGTCATGAATGCAACATAATAGAAAATGTATGCATGGCGATACCTAATGCACATACATAAGACATAACATCAAGCATCATCATACTTAGTGGCATAAAGTGGCAATAGTAACATTCATATGGGACAAAACTTAGTGACATAATCATAATCATGAAACTTCTCTTCCTCATGGGCCACCCTAAAAGACAATCGAACTGGGGGTACTTGGCCGAACCGGTGTCACCCAGAACGTGTCATACATCTAGGTTATGAGCTCATACCTTAACTAGTCGTCACTAGTTCTTACTTACCACTTAACGATAAGCGTATCATAAATCATAAATCCCGACTATCTGAGTACGGGTTAGGGGGCAAAACTCTTAGGGGTGCTCGGCTGAACCGGTGTCACCTAAGAGTGTAAAATGGTACCGATGTCACATGAGTTCTATGGAGGTGCTCGGTCGAACCGGTGTCATCCTAGAACCCATCTTAGTACCTTAATTTTCAAAATCTCTTTAGTCCCCAAATTTGTCGAAAATTCGGCGGCACAACGGTCATTACACCGAATTTCCTTCCAAATTTGCTTTATGCCACATTAACATATAACCTCATGAATTCCTCATATGAATAATCATCATCATTTGCATACTACATGCATCATCATAAAACATTCAAACGCTTACCCTTACGGTAGCTTATGCTTTGACCCTTACGGGTCTTAATCTTGAGATATAATTCTCTAACATCCGTCGCTCATATTTTTATGCACCTAAGGGCTCATAATTAATCATCATTCCTAATCCTCATGTTCATACTTAAATCTGAATAGCATAGGGCAAATCCTCTAACTTGTGTTCACGGGGTTCTAGAACTTACGTTTTAGACCCTTTCTTGGTTCCGTCTTCGCCTAAGGCGCTATGAATTAAATCTAAATCAATTATGAGGCATTCCAATGCTTAAGGACTAATTATTAATCATGTTTATCATGTGGTAAGGGTGCTGGACAGAGTTCAGAAAATTAAATGTTCTAAGAGTTCTACATTTGCATTTTTACGGTTTTTCTCGTTACTAGTTTCCCCATAGGTGCTAGAATTCGATTCTAATCCAAATGATACCAAGTTTGTCATGTCTAAACAATCTAAATCTGATTATGTTCCCATTAAAATAGTTTGGATTAGTTCCATAAACAAATGGGTCAAAACTATGTTAAATTCTAGCTTTACGGTATTTCTAGTTAGCTAGTTTCTTACCTATCATGCATAGGTTCGCTTCTACATCATCACATGATATTTTCACACATTCCAACACATCAAAACATCATCATACAGCATCACACTCATCACATCAGAACCGAAAACATTTAACTTAAATGAGAGAGTTAAATTGACATTTCTAGGTACATAAGTTAACTAGTTTCTCTCGGAATCGATCTAGAACTTCTAAAACTCTTTGCAAAACACTTTAGTTCATCAAAAGGCTAAGAGAAGCCTTAGGTCACTGACCAAAACATATTCCATCCCCTAAAGATAATAAAATCACCTCTTGTGATGACATAACCTTATAAAGATTTGCAAAGCTTTGAGGGGAACTTAAACATAGACTTTTGGTCCTAGTAGCTAGATGAAAACTCATTGCGAGTCCATCATCACTACTTTGGCCGAAAATATGCATTCAAAGAATGGTTTCACATTAAACTTTAACTTGGAATGAAATGGGCAAGTCTTTGAGCTCTAGGTTCTTAAGTTACGACATAAACTAAACGTGCTCATGCTTTTCATTTTTAATCTTGCTTACAAAGTAAAGTGATGACTTAAATTTAAATATGCAAGGCATAAACTTAAACGTGCAAGCTTGAAAGTAAATATGCGAGGCATAAACTTAAATGTGCAAGCTTGAAGGTAAATATACATGGTTCAATTCTTTATTTTAGTGCTCTTGGCCCAACAACAATCGACTTTAAGGCCGAAATAGATAGGCATTCGAGAAATTGATTAGGTGGTAATGCAAGTTCAATTCTTTATTTTAGTGCTCTAGGCCCAACAACAATCGACTTTAAGGCCGAAATAGAAAGGCTTCGAGAATTAAATTGAGTGATGATACAAGTTCCATTTTAATCTTTATGTTCTTAGGTGATAGCTAGAAAGTAAAGATGCATAGCAAGAACGTAAATATGAATGCAAGCATAAAATAAATTATGCAAGTTCATTTTATCTTTCTAGAGCTCTTAACAAGACTTTAAAGGAATTTAAACCATAACCCAAACTCATCCAAACAAGGTAAAGTCAAGCTTAGAGTTCTTTAAAACTTAACATAATATTTTTAGGAAATCAAACCATGAAGCTTAGAAAAATTTAAGGAAATGGCCGAAATCTTCAAGAAGAAAAAGGAACATTTTAAAACTCTAAAGTCCATGATCTTGATGATATATTAACACCAACATCATGAGTCCTCATCATTGAGTTCATAGAGCCATTTTAAAACATCATTAAAGCTAAAGTTCTCAAGAGTTCAAGAAAGGAAAAACTAAAAACATTTTTGCTCAAGAACAAAGATCAAGCTCTAGAGTTTGTTTCAAGTGATGAACATCATCATGAAACTCTCATCATCAAGCTCTCATTACTTCATTCCCAAAGGCCCATGGCCGAAGATGGAAAGGAAAAAGGAATGGAAGAGAAGTTCTAAAAAGAGACAAGAGAAACTATGAACATCAAGCTTGAAACAAGAACTTTAAAGAAAAGAATACATGAAAGAAAATCCCTACTTGATGTGATGCACTTGAAGATGGAAGAAGAAGATGAAGAAGATGAAGAACTTGAGGAACTCCAAGAACTTGAAGAACACAAAAACTTTGAGAGAAAAAGAAAAGCTTTGAGTGTTCCTAAACTTAGCAAATGATCTAAAAGTAGTGCAAGCTCCTCAAGGCATTCTATTTATAGAGAAATGAAACAAATGGAGGGAGCTCATGGGGGAGAGTGGCTTCGGCCATGAGGTGCAGAATGGAGGCTTCCATGAGTTCCATGAGGTGAGATAATGTGTTCTTTGAGGTATGGTGAGGTATGGCTTAAGGTATGGTGAGGTATGGTTCAAGGTATGGCCTCAAGCATGGTTCTTTGAGTGAGAAAACAATTTAATATGTGGTCAAAGGGGGAGGATGTGGCCGAAATGCATCAGCCCATGGGGGAGGTTTCTTTGCATTTTAATTGTGGTTTAGAGTTGTGTTTAGGTGTATCTTTGATTATGCTTAAGATTAGGAATTTGTAAGAAAGTGTCTAGGTAAGGTAAATGAGTAATTAAGGTGGTCTAGACATAATTAAGGAGTGGTCTTGCACCATTAGTGAGTTAAATCCTCAATTTAGAGTCTAAACAACTCTTGACACATTTCCTTGATTTAAGGAATTGGAGAGAGAAAACACTATTCAAGATTCCAAGACTAGGAGTCTTGAGTTCTAAAAAGGGATTTAATGTTTAATCTAAGCAATTTTAGGTTCTAATTAACTTTAATAAATTATTTTGACTCTAGATTAATTATGGAAATAAATTAATCTTCGTTTAGAGCCTAATATTGCTTAGGTTTGCTTAATTACGTCGTTAAGCTCAAAAGCACTATTCTAGGGGCAAAATCGTAATTTTGCACTAAAACTGCTCGGGGCCACCGGGACTTGAACAGAGACCTCTAGACACATGAAAACATGTTTTTAAACCTCTGGGGAAAGTTCCGGGCTCAAACGGCACCTTTACCCGCGTAAAAACGCTATAGGGGTATTTTGGTCATTTTGACCCGAAACTGCGGAAAACAAAATTTTCGCTTCCGAAAGCATTCAAGGGCCATTTAATCCCCTTCAAACACCGAGTTGACCCTTCGAGGACGACCGAGTTGGTTACCCTCGAGTTCGGGTCAGGAAATGACCTCAGGGGCATTTTGGTCATTTCCCTCGGACAGAGAAATCGGGGTGTTACACTAGGGACGATGACGATGACACTTGTGTTAGAGTCGGAAATCCCTACTGAGAATCTTGAATGAGTTTCTTACCCCTTTCTTTTCTTCCGTGTCGTCTTCAAGCGAGGATAACAATGAGGTTCATGACTTCTTCTAAGGCTCATGTTTAAGGGTCACACTAGCGAATGGAGCAGAGGGTCACTGTGGAAGCATGGATAGTTTAGCTTTTGGGTTGATACTTATCCAATCTCGTAGGTGGATAAGGAACACTTCATATATATGTGCATATTTTGATGTGAATGATGGTACAATGATGCCAGTAATTTATGTATCTATGAAGATGTGATGATATTATGTTGTTATGTATAATACTATATTTCATGATTATGTATGGTGTGATTACTTTTTCTTGTACGTTATGGTTATAATGAATGTTAGGTTAGCACGCGGCTCCCATTTTGTTTTCAAGTTTCAAAAAGAAAAATTTATTTGTATTTTTTGCTAAGTATTTTAATAAAGTAAGGTTTAAAGAATGAAACTAAAGAGTAATAACCAATAGTTAACCTTAATAAGTTCTAGAAGTATTAGGTTAAAAATTGGGATGTTACAGTTAAACCTCTAAATCGGGTAAACTTAACTTTTGTATTTATTCTTTTATGCATCTAACGGATTAATTCCAATGACTTCCAGTAAGTAATGACCTTAAAAACATCATTACACAATGCTGGACAGATATGGGCAGAATTGAAATTGAGCGATTTCGGTGTTCTAGAAGTTATGTTTTTGAACCCTTTCTCGTTACGGTCTTTTCTTAAGGTACTAGAATTAATTCCTAAACCATTTATTAGTGTTTCCTGTAACATCCTCCCAAATATAGCATCATCCTTAAGTCATGACATCATACTCGAGAGTTGTTACTTATAAACTAGCGGACCTTTCTTAAATATCTATAGCCATTTGGATTGATTCGCGAGATAACTTGGGCATAATTCTACTGAAATATATAGCAATGAAACCAAAATATTCATTTAATACAAAGTTTAGTACATTAAGAAAGCTCTTTGATGAGCCTTAACACACCTTGTCCTCTAACCTATTTACATACATATCCATTCCACTAAATACAACATAACAAAAGTATTAACTACTACCCTATTGTACTTTCGAGTTCTATTGCATAGCAGTCTCTCGATTTTCTGCATCAACCTAGAGACGACACGGGAACACAAAAATAGGGGTGAGAATTATACAATTCTCAGTAGGGTAACTCCCCCAATACACAATCATAATGTCATCGTCATCGCCCCAGCCACTTCGGTTTATTAAGAAAAAGTGGTCATGCATTATATAATAACGGTTTATTTTTAAAGTTCCAAATCGTACTTCCGAAGTGGGTTACTTTTAATAATCAATCACTTAATATACATATACCATACTACTCAACATCATATACTACTAAACTTTCCACTTAAATATATTGGTCTCAATATCGATGCTAAACTTCTTCACTCGGCATATAAGACAAAAGATTTCTTAGAAAATTTACTTCTTAAACTTGCCTTGGCCCTCGACTAATCTTGTCACATCTGGGCGTTACGTACCGCCGTCCCCAGTGTGGCAATAATGGGTAATAGACTGCTTTTCAGGACTGAGCTCATTCCTATACATGATCATTGGATTTACTTTCTCCAATTCTCACACAGACTTATTCCTAGCCAGATTTACTTTCCCTGACTCAATTCAAGGGTAGTCAGGTTTACTTTCCCTGACAGACCGGATTTACTTTCTCCAGCCCAAGGATTATAAATCTTATGCTTTTCTTGGTAGTTAGGTTTACTTTTCCTAACAAACTGGAGTTACTTTCTCCAGTCCAAGAAACATAATCTTACGCTTTTCTTTCGCATATAAACAACTGTAATAATCATTCATATCTATGTGTTCCTAACCTCATCAATAAGTTCACATGCTCAATTACTCATACTCATATTCAGGTACTCATGTCATACTAGTACAAAATGCCATCATTTCATCAATTCAAAACATCAAGTTATTTTCAGCACAATGGCAGATTTCACACTATTGTGGCACGAATTTATTTGCACACAAAGCAATCATTTCAGAGACTATAAAAATTTTCAATGACACCTCAATGTGTCACCAAGGTCCTGTAAAAATTTCAGGGTAATTAGAGTTCTCTAACTATATTAACAAAATTCTAAAAGTTTAGTGGTCAGAAACCATCCAACCTCAGCTCAAGAACCAAAATTCATAATTTTTTACCCTAGCAATTGAACCCAGAAAATTATAAATAAAAATCCTGGTAAAACCTCAATATGTCTCTAATACTCTGTAAAAATTTAAAGTTATAATTCCATCATTTGATATAGTAACAAAATTAGCAAACTTTACAGCTTCTGTTCTAGCATTTCAGGCAGCATATGCTTAATTTCAGTTCTTGATTTTTCTAAGGCAGTTTGACTCAAAATAAAAACCCAAGAAAATTCGTGGGACTAGCTAAAGATGTTAACTCCAACATATATTTTTTTCAGTTCATGAAAATGCCCACAGCAAGCCCAGAAAATTCGTGATCACACACTGCCTGTCAGAAAACCGAAAATCCAGCAAGTATCACTCAACATCTTTTGACAAAATGATCTTTCTAACCTCATCCAAATACTTCAGAAAAATTCATACATCAATAACAACATAATATCAACCAAATTAACCAGAAATTTCGGATTGAAACCAGTAAGAATTGCTCAGAAAAACTTTGAAAGGAAAAGGCCAAAGAAAACCCTACTTTGAAAGCTTTTGAGCTTGATACTTCAAAGATTGTTCTAAGTGATCTCCCTTCACTTCAAGACACCAATTTCAGTCCTAAACCCTCCTTAGGCAGTGGGGAAGTGAGGTATTAAGGTGAGGATTTGAGATTTCAATCGATTAGATTTGTAGGGTTTGAGGTGTAGAACAAGTTTTGTGAAGGAAATTTGGGGTTTTATCAAGTTCAAGCTTGAGATTTTGAGGTTGGAATTCAAATTTTCATGGAAGCAAACATGGAGGTTGCTGCATCACTTGCTGTCCGAGAAAGCATGATGATGAGATAAGATTAGATGGCTTGTATTTATCTTGTAGTTAAAGCATAGATATTATATAATATAAATGTGTAATTCTTTAAAGGAAAGAAAAACAAATGGATGGCTAGGATTTAATCTTGCTTTACAAGATTAAATCTTAGCCATTCACTAAGTCAATATGGATATACATTATCCTTTTGTAGAGATTTAACTATCTTTTGGTGTTAAAAATCGCACACCGAAATTTCACCGAATGGGTAAAACACCGTACCCGAGTAATCAAATATTGCCCGAAAAATATTTTTGGGTATAAAATCTTTAATTCTACCTATTTCTAAACATAATCATATAATTTCTCAATTTCAGGCATCTCCGAGTCCCAATTCTAGGGTTTCAGCTGTCCCGGTGGGCCTGCAGGGCCCGCAAAACACTATTCATGTTTTTTTTTTTTTACAAATCTGTTGGATCATCCTCATCATTGTTCAAACTATCAAATTTTTGAAATTATGATTGACAAAGTTCAAATTATTTTTTTAGATAATTTTTAGGGTGTTATGTAATATCCCCTGCTGCTTTATGGATTGACGACTGTCCCCACAAACCAACACGGGTCTTTTCAGCGTGCTTTGTCCTCACTCACACGCTTCCCAGGAAAACTTCCCAGGAGGTCACCCATCCCAAAATTGCTCCAAGTCAAGCACACTTAACTGTGAAGTTCTTTCAGTTTGGGATACCGAAAAGAAGATGCATCTTGTTGGTATAGGTAGTACAAATCAATTCATATAAACCCTCATTAACTGTATAGTCCCATACCTATACAGTCTCAGGATCCCTCTCATTCGGGTGTGTAATCGGTTCATTCATGTACCCCTCCGCTTTCGAAGTCTGCCAGGAGCCGCTCCTTGTCCGTGCCTCCTTGCATCGGCGATCACTCCCCAACTTCGCAATCCCCGGGCGTTACATGTTACATTTCCTACACATGGGCACATCATAAAACACATTCCTACCAATTTTAGACATGCTGAAACAGAAACTTCAAATTTCAGATTTTAGAGAACCTAGGAGTCATATTTTTTATTCTTTTAGTTACTAATCTTGCCTAAGGCACCAAAATTATTATCACAACAATTAATAGTAATTTTTACACATTTAAACTTCTCCAAACAGCATATAACAAATCTGGAAATGCTAAGACAGAATCCATAAATGTCATTTCCATAAGCTTACAATATTGCAATGTAAGGCATTTCTAGTGACTAATTTCACTCAAAATTAATTCTAAGTCAAAGGATACTCTTAGAAGCAAATTATCCTTTTAGAAACATAAATAAATACTTTAGGTCAGTAGCAAAAGAATTAAAAGTTTCATTACTAAAATTTTAATTATAAGACCTTACTTCAATACTTTAAAAGTCAATAATCCCTTTTAAGAGAAATTGCAAGGTGCAAGTTTTGAAACCTCAAAGCAATGATACACTAAACTCTAGAAACTTTGTCCTCTTGAAATCAAAACATATTTATAAAGGTAAATTCCCATGGAACCGAAATTCCTATATAAGTTGAAAGGGGCAAGTCTTGAGGTTTAGATATTTAGGTGATGACGTAAACATAAACATGCTAATGCAAGTCTTATTTTAATTTTGATATTAATTTTGATATTATAAGGTGATGGCAATGGAAATATAAATATGAAGTGCAAGGCTTGAAAGTAAACATGAGAATGCAAGCCCATTATTAATCTTTAGGAATTAAGTGATAACTTGAAACATAAATATGCTAGACAAGAAATATAAACATGAAGTGCAAGTTCATTTTCTTATCTTCAAGATTAGGTGATAACTTGGAAATAAACATGATATGTAAGGCTTAAATATAAACATGAAATGCAAGAACTTGAAATATAAATATGAATGCAGTTCCATTTGTTATTGTAACACCTCGATTTTTTTTTTCTATCTAAGCAAAAATGACCAAAATGCCCCTAAGGTCATTTTTCACCCAGAATTCGAGGATAGCCAACCCGGGGGTCCTCGAAGGATCGACTCAATATTTGAAGGGGATTATATGTGAATGAATGTTAATAGAGCAGAAAAATCTCTTTTTCTGAGTTTTCAGGTCAAAATGACCAAAATACCCCTATAGTATTTTTACGTGGATATAAGTGCCGTTTGAACCCGAAAATTTCCCGAAAGGTTTAAAATGATATTTTTATGAGTCTAGGCATGTCTGTTTAAGTCCCGGTGGTCTCGAACAGTTTTTGAGGAAAATTACGATTTTGCCCTTGCATAGTGCATTTTGGGCTTAATGACGTGATTAGTGAAACCTAAGCAATATTGGGCTCTAATTAAAGATTAGTAAATTCTAATTACTAATTTAGAGTTAAAATAATTGATTGGGATTAATTAGAAACTAAGATTGTTTGGAGAAACTCAAAACTCTTTTCTAGTTTTAATTCTTTGAGAAAGGAATCTAGAAATAGTGTTTTCTTTCTCCAATTCCCTAAATCAAGGAAATATGTTGGCATTGGATTCCAAGTTGATGAAGTTTGACTTCATTAATTTAGAGAAACCACCTTCTAATCTAGTCTTATATGGCCCTAATTACCTACTTACTTACCTAAACACTTAGTCACAAAACTCTAATCTTTGGCCTAATCAAATACTACCCCTAAGCTTACTCCTAATACAGATAAAATTGTGATTTTCCTCCCCTAATTAAGAAGGAAAACTGCCACTCCTCCTCCTCCTCCATTTAAAAGAATTAATTTATTTTAATTCCAAATCAAATGCCATACTTGGCCATACTTGAAGTCATGCTTGAGACCATACCTCACCAAACCTAGCCATGCTTACACCATACCTTACAAAGAGATATTTTCTTCCTTTTCCCTCCATGAGATTTTGGCTACTCCCTCCATTCTTACACCCTTAATTTTATTTTTCTATAAATACCATGTTTAGATAGACTTGGTTCCACTTCGGTTCATTTGCTAAGTTTAGGTTCAAGAGTAGTTCTAAGTTCTTTCTTTTTCTCTCAAGAGTTCAAGAGTTCTTTCATCTTCTTCTTCTTCTTCTTCTTACTCACCAAGGACCACTACTTCTCAGCCATACACAACCTTCTAAACACTTAGCCTTACCTTTCCAAGGATCAAGTTCAAGAAACATAACTTTCTTCCTTTCTTTTCCTCCTTGGCCGAAAATATCATCAAGATCCAAGGAAGATTTTCCTTTCATGCCCCTCTCAAGATCAAGTCCTTGTCATCTCCAAGAAAACATACCTTGGTAGGGAGTTATTTTGAAAATTATTTCCTTACTTTGTTAAGCTTTGTTCTTGGTTTAAAATGATGTTTTGAGGCTTTACCATTTCGGTTTCTTCCTTTTCCTTCCTTATGTATCTCAGCCATCAAGATTTTGATGGTTTCTCATGATACTTGATGATGAGAGTTTCTAGATGATGACTATGAGTTCATCACAATGAGACCTCTAGAGCTTGAGTTTTACCTTTTTGCAAGTTTAATGAGCTCTAGTAAGAAATAAAATGAACTTGCATTCATATTTATATTTCAAGTTCTTGCATGGCATATTTATATTCAAGCTTTGCATTCATGTTTATATTTCCTTATTATCACCTAATAACTAATCTCGAAGCCCGCCTATTTCGGCCTTAAAGTCAATTGTTGTTGGGCCCTAGAGCACTAAAATAAAGAATTGAACTTGTATTCATATTTATATTTCAAGTTCTTGCATGGCATGTTTATATTCAAGTTTTGCATTCATGTTTATATTTCCTTGTCATCACTTAATAATTAATCTCAAAGCCTACCTATTTCAACCTTAAAGTTGATTGTTGATTTAGAGTAAATACTCTAAGGGGCCTAGAGCACTAAAATAAAAAATTGGACTTGCATATCATGGTTATTTCCAAGTTATCACATAAAGCTTAAAGATAAGAAATGAACATGCATTTCATATTTATATCCTTGTCTAGCACGTTTATATTTCAAGCCATCACCTAAATTCAAAGATAAGAAATAAACTTGCATCTCATATTTACTTTGAAGTTCTCACTTTATTTTATAATAAAGAATAAAATGAGGTGCATAGCATGTTTAAGATTTTGTCATCACTAAAAGATCTTAGAGCTCAAGAACTTGCCTTCTTTTTATCTCAAGAATGTTTTAATTTAGTTATTGCTCTATGATTATTTTTGGCACCTTTGACAAAGTAAATTAGTTTTCAAAGAGTTTTAGAAGTTATCTTAAGTATTAAAGCTTAGTTACTTGAAATGCCTTAATTTGTGCTCATGAGACATGTTACTTTTCAGCTTTGCCTTTAGATTTCCAGCACCATTAGATTCTGTTTTGGATAATTTAAATGTGTTAGACACCTTGCTACTTGATGTGATAATTGTTCTTGACACTTTTGGCAAGCCTAGTAACTAAAAAGAATTAAAAATGTGAATTCTAGAACTCCTAAGGAAATGAATTACACATTCTGTTCCAATACCTTTGAATGATTGTAAAACCATGTTATACCATGTTTACTTAAGTACAATTGACTCATAAATGGTTTAGGAATTTATTTTAGTATCATAAGGAAATCCGATAACGAGAAAGGGAGTAAAACGCAACTTCTAGAACACCTTAAATCATAGAAATTCATTTACTGTCTATGCTATCCAACTTTGATTGATGATGTTCTTGAGGTTAATAATTAGTGGTAATGATGATGATTAGTCCCTTGGATGCATAAGAAAATAATTTGACAATTTGAGTTACCCAATTTAAGCGTTTGGCCATTTAAGGGAATGTTTATGTGATGATGATTTGAGATGATGAATTCTTGTGATATTTGATGCTATGTGAAATATTAATCTCTAGAGATAGGATTCATCATTTGCATGTTATAGTTCATTTGGAACATTAGGGATGCATATATGAAGAGTTATGACATGCTAAGGCCTAAGGTGATTTAAAATATGAGAAAATAATCCTTTAGACTCATCAAACGATAGGTGATGAAAAGGTGATTCTTGCTTAAGGTGATTTAAAATAAGAGAAAATGATCCTTTGGACTCATCAAATTATAGGTGATGAAAAGATGATTCTTGCCCCCTAACCCGTACTTATCAAGTCGAGACTTCAACTTATCAAAAGGGGATAAGTTTATGCTAGTGACGACTAGTGAGGTATGAGCTCATAATCTAGAAGTACTCTCAAAAGGGAAAAGTAATAGGGTGGCCCCAAGAATGAAAAGAGACTTAAGTCACCTAAAGAAACAAGGAATGTCATTCATGAACCATGTTCTATGCACATCGTGTTTGCTATGAAGTTAGATGTATGCTTTAGAGTAATGTTGCATAAAGTATTGATATGCATATCATAAAGAAGTATGATGCTTTCATTACAAGACTTATGATAAAATGAACGGGCCTTGGTAATGGATGTTTTAGAACTTAATAAATGAATCTTTGCATGCTCATTATTTCATATTTAAACCCGAGGTTCCTGAGGACGATGATGATGACACGTGTGTGAAAAGAGAAGCCCTACTGAGATTCTTGTATAAGTTTCTCACTCCCCCTATCTTTCTTTTCCATCTTCGCCTTTAGACAAGGTTGGCAACGACGTTCGTGGATTGCCCTGAGGTGCCGATATGGAAGTAGCGTGATGGTTGAGAACAGAGTGGCGCAGCGGAAGCGGGGACATAGTCTTAGCTTATTTACATCATAGTTATGTGTGGTTTTTGAATTGTTGTATGCTCAACCTTTACAGGTGGGCTCAATATATTTAAGGTGGTATTATTGTGGAATATTCCTATATTATTAATACTATTAATGTTGTTTAACGTGGTATTTGACGTTAATGTTATATGATGAGGTGCTGATGGTTGTTCTGTCTGTGGAGCTTGTCTGATGTTTCTGATTATGTTATTCTTGTTATGTTTACGCTTTACGTTATGCACGGCTCACGTTTGGTTATGTTTTCAAAAAAAATTTTCCTACTCGTATTTTCTGCTAAGTATTTTAAAGAAAGTTTTAAAAAAGTGAGACTAAAAGAGTAATAGACTAATAGCTAACCTAAATACGTTCTAGGAGTATTGGGTTAAAAGTTAGGATGTTATAGTTATCTCTTTAAGTTCTAAGCTCAAGACTCCTATTTAGAGTATTAACTCTAAAACACCGATCAATCTTACAAAATGGACATGAGCTTTAGAGTCCATCAACACCATGGTTCCAAGAACCTTTATCTTGTTTGCACTCACCATCAAGCTCAAAGAAATGAAATATAAAGAATCTAACACCTTACTCATTATGGTTCTTTGAAAATCGGAAAGCAAAGTTCAAGTTTTAGAGGTTACAAATGTGATGATCTCATTATCATCATCTAGGAACCCTCATCATCAATCCAATATTTTTGAACATGAAAGGCCTGTAAGGCCAAAATGAAAAAGGAAGAAAAGGAAGTCCAAAAATTGAAAAATGTCAAGAGTAAAACTTATTCATTATTTCATCATCAAACCAAAAATAAAAAGAACATAAAAGAAAAAAATATCTCATAAGCATTCCAACCGAAAATGATTCAAAGAAAAAGAATAAGAACTTTGAAACAAAATCCCTACCAAAGGTGTTTTTCTTATGGAAACGAGAAGAGCTTGATCTTGGAAGTGGAAAAGTTATATGTTTTAGGAAAGGTCTATGGTGATTGTGTGGTAGTTTGAGGTTGAGAAGTGGTGGGGAGTAGTGGTCCTTTGAAGAATAAGGAAGAAAAAGAAGAACTCTTAAGATGAGAGAGAAGAGAGAAAACTTGAATGATCTCTGAACTAAAATTACAAGAATGAGCAAAATGGTATTGTGAGTTTCCTTGAGTGTGTATTTATAGAAAAATTGCAACATGAGAGGATGAGAGGGGGGGAGGAAAGTCACGGCATTCATCAAGGAGAGGAGGAAGGAAAATATCTTATTTGTGCGTATCATTACACAGAATGCTGTAGGAATGGCTAGGTATGGGTTTGGGTATGGTTTTCTTTGAGTGTGCAAGTGATTAAATCAAAATGTGATAGGTTGAATTGAGGGGAAAGGCGCTAGTTTCTTAAGGATCAAAGGGGGAGAAATTATCTCATTTTAATATGGATTAGAAGTGTGTTTAGGAAGAGATTTGATTAGACCTTTGATTAGTAGTTTGTAATTAAGTGTTTAGGTAAGAAAGTGAGTGATTAAGGCCATTCAAGACATGGTTAAAGAGTGCTCTTATTCACTTAGTAGAGTCAAACCCCATTTAACAAGATATTAAATCACATCTTTGGTTTCCTTAATTTAAGGAATTGGAGAGAGAAAATACTATTTCATTTGATATGACACAAAGTCTTGAATTAAGAAAAGGATTTTGAGTTTCTTTAAGCAATCTTAGGCCCTAATTAACCTCAATTAATTATTTTAACTCTAGATTAATTATTATTTAATTAGAGCCTAATATTGCTTAGGTTTCTTTAATTACACCATTAGGCCCATAATGCATTAGTTAGGGGCAAAATGGTAATTTTGCACCATCCCAAACTTCCGGGTAAAGTCTGGGTCCAATCGGTAATTAATTCCGCATTAATTTGTCGCAGGGGTATTTTGGTAATTTTATGCGAAAAAATCAAAAATTGAAATTTTCATCTCTAACATTATGCATAACACAATTAATCCCCTTCAAACATTAAAACATCCACTCGAGGTTTCCCTAGACCGGCTTCCTTTGATTCCCGAGTAAAAATGACCTCAGGGGCATTTTGGTTGTTTGTACATAGGGGAAAAATCAGGGCGTTACAATTTCCAATGCACTGATGACTCTTGAATATCTATTGGGTAAAATATGATTATTTATTGCAATTGAATATTATGCTTGATTGGATTTTGAATAACTATTATGACATACTTGACTGAGGTACATTGTTAATATATGTGATATTAATCATCATAGTAGTTTTTGTTGGTTAGATTGGTTACCTATGCAATTATTCTTAGCATTCTTCATGACTTTTCTCGAATGAGTCTCATTAATGGATTGTATTGAGTCAAGTATGCCTTAAGACATAGATAAAGGGAATCATGAGCTTGGGACATTGTTGTGGTGTACCACATAGTGCATTTGCAGGCCCACTTGCAAAGTAAGGAAAACGTAGCAAGTATCCAAATGTACTAAGTGTTACACCATGGCACAAACCATGTCTAAAAGAGAACTCACACCTCCTTAAACTAGGTTTAGTACCGATCGAGATTCAGTGATGATTGATTGCATTTATAGATCATAATGATGAACATTATCTATGACTAGTCGAGGTTCAGCGATGGCTGATCGCATTATATATTTTTAGGTATGAGCTCATAGCCTAGGGGTCCCTGAGAAGTTAATGAATAAGTGAAAGTGAACTATGTTCAAAAGTCTTGTGTCTACTCACTATATTTGTTCACCTCTTTCATCTATGCATGCACGTGCACAGGATTATGTTTGCCTCTTTTCATGCATGCATGTGGCCTAAGTGATGTGTTTGTTCTTTCCATGCATGCATGCCCTTGTGAAAAGTATATTCTAATGTGAAGCTCTTCTCATGCATATAAATACATATATAAATCTAACTTGATGCATTCATGATCAAGACTATATTGAAAGGAAATCTCCACTTGATAATAATGTTTGTAAAAACTCTAAAATTGGACGGCATTGTGGCATGTACACCTTTTCTATAATAAACCAAGTAGGCCGGAGACGTATGATGATGACACCATGTATGTTCTACTATTACCAAGATTCATTAGATTTCTTACCCCATTTAAATTTCCATGTACATCTCTAGATGAGCAGGATGTGCTGGCAACTGATGTTTAAGCTCACATACGGATAGAGATAGCTATACTGGAGACATTATTAGGATTATTGGATATTTACCCTACCTATATCTCTTGACATATGACTATCATTTTGATTTGGATTACTATATGCCGGACCTTTGTGGCCATTTGACATGCTTATCTATTACACTCTTTACTGTAACACCCTAATATTTAACTCAACACACCTAGGACGTATTCAAGTTAATTATTAGTTATTACTCTTTGTTTAGTTCTTGTTTTTGACTTTAGCAAATACTTAGCGAAAATATGGGTAAATTTTTTTTTTTTGAAAATGAAAACATGAGCCGCACATGCATGAAAATGCATTAGTCCTTTGCCTAGCAAAAGTAACATTAGCACAAATGAAATGGTACACAAGATAAGCATACATCATATATACATATATAGTAAAAGTTTTGCCATACACCAAGCCAAATAGTACAGTCATTCGTGCGAATACATAAGGAAATCCAAAATACATAGATATGAATCACCACTTAGCCTAGTACAACTAAGGTAGATAACCTCTAAAAGAAAAAGAAAGTTATCCTAAGTGAAGTGTATGTGCATGCACTACAGGGTCTATCATCAGTTCCTACTACTGCCTGCCCCACTGAGGAGAAACGTAGCCAACCCACTATGCTAATTCTGCTGGTGTGGCCAAACGGTGGCAGGGTCGGGCGTGAGCCCCTCAACGGGGTATCATCCTCACTCTGCCCCCTCGAAGCGGCTGCATCACCGTGGCCTCGCTACCTCCACCCATCTCCAGGGGCACGGTAGGGGAGGAACCAATGGATGGAATCTCTGTGGCGGAATCCTCTGAGGGGTCGATCTCTAAATGGGCCATGGGAGAGCAGGGGATGTACTCTGGGAACTCCTGCACAGCTGAGGTAGTAGCAGGGGTGCAACGGGTCTGCTATTTACGAGGGCGTGCATGCTCAAAGAGGAAGTCGTCAACGAAGGCGACATAGGCGTGAAATAGAAACCGGTGACTGGCTGAGTGAACGGGCGATCCAGAAATACAAACATACACACAGAACAACGGCCTACGAAGTGGTATGACTGGTGTGTGGCATCGAAGTGAAGCTCCCAAGTCGGCGCATCAATGTGAATTATGAAGGCTGCCATCGTATTCTAAAGATGTGACAGAAAGAAAGATAGAGGGAGTGAGAAACTTGATAAAGAATCTCAGTAAGGTGTTCTCCTATCTTGGTATCATCATCTACGTCCTTGGGAACCTCGGGTGTTATTATGAAATAGTAAGCATGCATAAGGTTCATTTATTAAGTTTTGAAATACCAATTACCGAGGCCCATTCATTTTAGTATGCATCTTAGATGTTACGAATGCAACATATCTCATCATGCAATGCATGTACATACAAGGTGCGACATTACTATATAGAAACATAAGTGATGCATATAGAACACGATAGATATAGCATGAATTTCTCCTTCTTATTCTTTAGGTGACTTAAGTTTATTCTTTCTCTCATTGAGGCCACCCTAATATTCTCTCCTCTTATGGGTTCTAGGTTATGAGCTCATACCTCACTAGTCGTCACTAGTGTAATCTTATCCCTTTTGATAATTTAAACTCCCAACTTTTTACAGCACGAGATTAAGGGGCATTAGGATCACCTTTCATAACCTTTAATTCCGAGAGTCCAAATCATCACTTCCTATTTGGATCACCTTTCATAACCTTTATTTCGGGGAGTCTAGAGGATTACTTCCATATGTTTTATGTCACCCTAACATAAGCATGTTATATTAAGATGCAAGATTACAAACATATCATATATTGTCACATGCATTTCATATTACTTCAATACATGCATCTTAAGCATCCCATGTGAAATCATGACATGCTATAACAATTCTTGAATCTAGCAACCAAGTGTGCAAACATGATCATCACATAAATCTTTAAGTACATTAAATCACATCATCTCAGAGAATAAGCACTTTCATTATCGCTTAACCGTTTAAACCTCTAAATCGGGTAAACCCAACTTTTGAATTTATTCTTTTATGCATCTAAAGGATTAATTACAATGATTCCACTACTCATTAACCTTAGGAACATTATTAGACAAATCTGGACAGGTGTTAAATAGAAATGAAAATGAGTAAATTTCGACATTCTAGAAGTTAGGTTTCTAACCCTTTCTCATTATTGACTTTTCCTATGATGCTAGAATTAATTCCTAAGTCAATTATGAGTGATTCCTACACATTTAATAAGTGTTAAACATCTTTTTCACCAAAGTATAACATGCTGGACAAAACTTATATTTTTCACTTTTAAGGGTTCTAGAAATCATATTTTTTATTCTTCCTACTTACTAGTCTTTCCCGAAGGATTAAAAATAATTATAACACTAATCATTACTAAATTTCACATATTTAACCAACCTCAACCAGCATACATTAAATCTGGAAATGTTAGAACAGAAACTAAAGTTTAAAATTCCAAAGCATGTAAAATTGCAAGAGTAAGCATCTCTAGTAACCAGTCTTTCTCAAAATTAATTCTAAGTCATGAAGCATTTTCAAAGAGAACTGTAAGCTTTAAAACCTTAAGCTAATAATATACCAATTCTTAGGACCTTATTCTTTGAACACCAAATCATTTTTGTAAAGACAAAAGTCCATGGAACCGAAATTCCTATGTAAGTTGAAAGGGGTAAGCCTTAAGCTCTAGATTGTTTAGGTGATGGCATAAACGTAAACGTGCAAATGCAAGCCTTATTTTAATCTTGGCATTATAAGGTGATGGCGATGGAATTATAAATATGATATGCAAAGCTTGAATATAAATATGAGAATGCAAGCTCATTTTTAATCTTTAAGTTTAGGTGATTGCTTGAAACATAAATATGCTAGACAAGAAATATAAATATGAAATGCAAGTTTATTTCTTATCTTCAAAATTTAAGGGATGACTTGGAATTAAATATGTTATGCAAGGCTCAAATATAAATATGGAATGCAAGTACTTGGAAAATAAATATGAATGCACTTTCATTTACTAATTCTGTAGGTACTAGGCTCAAGTCTCCTATTTAGAGTGACAACTCTAAAACACCAATCAATCTTACACCATGGACATGAGCTTTAGAGTCTCTAATTATTATGGTTCCAAGAATCTTGTCTCCTTAGACTCATCATCAAGCTCAAAGGAAAAGAATTATCAAAGAAGACCAAATATGATTTTTATTTATCCTTCAAGATTTTAAGCTCAAGACTCCTATTTAGAGTATAAACTCTAAAACACTGATCAACTTTTAGTTGAAAGGGGTAAGTCTTGAACTTTAAATGATTAGGTGATAGTATAAACATATACATGAGAAGGCAAACTTATTTTTAGCCTCTAAGATTTAAATAATAACTTGGAAAATAAATATGAGTGTGTATGCATTTTATTTCTTTTAAGTTTTATGCTCAAGACTCCTATTTAGAGTAACCACTCTAAAACACCGATCCACTTTAAGGTTGAAAGGGGTAAGTCTTGAGCTTAAGTAAATTATGTGATAACATAAACATATTGTTCTATTTTGCTCAAAACAAAACTCATCAAGAAAACCAAATAACATTTTCATTTATTAAGAACTCTTATAACTAAAATGAAATCTTAAAGCTTTAGAGGTCTAGCAAATGATAGTTTTACAACCAACATCAAAGATCCTCATCATCAAGCCATGATTCTCAACCCACAAAGCCATCAAGGCCGAAAAATGGAAAAAAAGAAAAAGGAATACCTTGAGGCCGAAAAAGAATAAACCAACATTTCAATATTCCAACTAAAATGATTCAAAAGAAAAGAATGAAAACTTTAAAATAACTCTCTACCAAAGGTATCTTTCTTATTTGAAAGAAGATAGCTTGATCTTGGAATGAGATGAGAAGAATAACTTTCCCTTGGAGCTTCAAAGTGATTTCAGCCTAGAAAGAGAAAGGGGAAGGGAGATTTGCCTTGGGTTAAAGGTTAAGTGTTTTAATGGAAGATTTATGGTGGTTGTGTGGTGGTTTAAGGTTGAGGAGTGGTGGTTGATGGTGGTTTTTTTTAAGAATGAAGAAGAAGAAGTAGAAGAACTCTTGAGAGTAAAGAGAGAAAACTCAAGTTGTAAGAATGAGGAAAGGCTCTTGTAAGCTTTCTTGAGGATGTATTTCTAGAGAAATGAAACATGAGAGGATAAGAATGGGAGGGGGAAGGCTACAGCAATGCACAAGGAAAAGGGAGAGAAAAATATCTCATTCAAGTGCATCTGTCATAGAATGGCTAGGTATGGGTTTGGGTATGGCTAGGTATGGGTTTGGGCATGGTTCTTTCAGTGTGTATGCTAATTTTAAAAAAAACAACATGTGGTGAAATGGAGGAGGAGTGGCCATGTATTTCAAGGCCATGCGGAGGACAATATCTCATTTCATTTGTGTGATGACTTGATTAGGGAATAGGTTTGATTAGGCAATTGATTAGGAGTTGTTAATTAGGTGTTTGGGTGAGAAAGTGAATGATTAAGGCTACTTAAGGTAAAGTTAAGAAGTGTTCTTGCTCAATTTGTGTAAATTCATCTTTATTAATAAGGAATCTCATCACATGACCATCTCCACGATTTAAGGAAATTGGAGAGAGAATTCACTATTCCAAATTGATATGAGACTAATTCTTGAACTAAGAAAAGGGTTTTGAGTTTCTTTAAGCAATATTATGCTCTAATTAACTTTAATTAATTATTTTGACTTTAGATTAAGTATTAAAATTAATTAATCTTTAATTAGAGCCTAATATTGCTTCAGTTTCACTAATTATGGACTCAACTCATTATGCCCTTAATTAGGGGCAAAACGATAATTTTTTGCAAAAACTCCCTAGGTCCACCCAGGCTTAGATAGACGTTAAACAACCCTTAAAAATGACATTTCAAACTCCCGGGCAAAGTCCAGGCTCAGTAAAAATTAAATTCTGTGTCAATTAGCTACAGGGGTATTTTGGTAATTTATGTACAGGACCTCAAAAATAAGATTCTTCTGCTCTATTAACACACATAGCACACGTAGTCCCCGTTCAATATTAAAGCAGCCTTTTAAGGATGGTCGGGGCCGGCTATCCACATTCTCTCGGTAAAAATAACCTCAAGGGCATTTTGGTCATTTGTACACAGAAAAATCGAGGCGTTACATTTACTGCTGTGTATCTTGACTTTAGTAGACAGTTAGGTGGTTGTATACTATGGCACAATATTATACATTCGGATATATTGTGAGCTATTTAGGCATTTTTGCTAGATTATATTATATTATATTATATATATATATATATATATCGAGGTATTTCATGTGATGGGCTTGAGGTTGTCTTAGTGCTTAGATGATAATTTTATGTTGTATGTTTGCTTATATATATGTGATCTAGGGTCAAATACTATTTGCGCACAAAGGCTTCTATCTTTAAGAGTAATGTCTTTTTAAAAAAGAAAAAAAATTGCATGTATTTTTCACTAAGTATTTCCAAATAGTCAAGGTTAAGCTAAGGTCCCAATGAGTGATCCTTTAAACTTAAAACGAGATATGACTCGAGCGTACTTCGTTATATGTTAGGGGGTTACACAAGCCACCAAACTTTGTCATTTTTCTTGTCATACTTGGCCAAGACCAAAAACACTTCAACCTACATTTTTTTTTTCTTCTCAAATAACTTTGAACAAGATTCAAGTCATCAAAATCCCTAGCTTAGATCATTAAAACCTCAAACTTCCTTTACTAAACTTCTACTACTCATCACCACCTACAAAACTAACCGATTGAAATTTCAATTTTTCATCTTTTCTTACCTTGAGATATCATCCTCTATTGCCTAAGGAAGGGTTTAGGTTGGTTTGAGGGCCTTGAAGAGAAGGGAATCATTCTTGAAACATTCTTGGAGCCAAGAGCCCTAAAACTCCAAAAGCAGGGATTTTGAACCGTTTTCTATTTCTAATTTGTTTTTCTAATTTGATTGTTGATTTAAATTGATATTTTTAATTTTATTGGTTGATAATACATAGATATTGAGGTGTCTAATTTGGTGGAGTGTTTGGATGATGTTAGAAAACCTTTTTTCTCAAAATATGTTTTGAGCTATGTTGCTGGAAATCCCAGTTTTAGGCAGGCAAATGGATTTACTCAATTTTTCTGACCTATTTAGATGCCTATTCTTAAGCTAACATATGAAGGTGTCTCCTGGATTTTTACTAGGTCTTAAAAATGAATTTTATTATTTTCTAAAAATCTAAAACCGAGGCAGTTAGGGTTGCAGTCTAAATAGTCAAATCTGAAGCTATAAATTTGTCTAATTTTTTTACTATAACAAATGATCGAATTTTCCTTTTTAATTTTTATGTGATATTAGAGACATCTTAAGCTTTCATCATGATTTTTATTTCAAATTATCTGGGTTTATTTATGGGGGTATAAAAATCAAGAATTTTGGCTTTGAGCTGAGATAAGTGGCCTCTGACCATGAAATTTGTAGAATTTTGTTAACATAGTTAGAGAATGATTGTTGCTGACATTTTTATAGGACCTTATGGACATATTGAGGTGTCATGAAGAATTTTTATTGCCTTGGAATTAGTTGTTTGATATACAAAATATATTTTGCTACTTATGTGTAAAATCTGTCTAATGTGCTGAAAATGAACCCAAGTCTTGAATTAGGAATGTAATGACTTTTGATTCAAGTATGATGAGTATAAATACATGCTATATACTTTAAAGATGGACTTATGATAAATGAATCAGAATTTCATTGTGAATGAATGCTTATATGTGATTAATGCATGCATTGGGAAAAGGAAAGATGAAAGATGCATATATGTGACAAAAGAGAATGTGTGAACTTTAATTGTGCATGTTCTGTGTAACACCCTAAAAATTATTTAAAAATTAATTTGAACTTTATTAGTCATAATTTCAAAAATTTGACAATTTTAGCAATGATGAGGATGACCCAATGGATTTGTAATATATATATATATGAATAGTTACCTGCGGGCCCCACAGGCCCGTTGAGACAGCCGAAACCCTAGAATCGGGACCCGAAGATACCCGAAATTGAGAAAATATAGGGTTAAGGTTGGAAATGAATATTTTATATCTAGAATTAAATTTCGGGTGATATCGGATTTCCCGGGTATAGTGTTTCACTCATTCGGTAAAATTACGGTGTACGATTTCTAACACCGAAAAATAGTTTAATCTCTACAATATGGAGAAGTTTATCTATTTAAATCAAATTAATGGCTAAGATTCAATCTTGGATAACAAGATTCAATCCTAGCCATCCATATTAGTTTCTTTTTATAAAGAAATTAGACTTTATATTAAAATAATAATTTAAACCTAGTATAAGATAAATATAAACCACCTAACTTCATTATTTCTTCTCCCTAAGTTCGGCCAGCATCTGAAAACTACAGAAACTCCATTTTCTTCTTCACATAAACCTTGAAAACTTGATTCCAAACTCCAAACTCATAACCTAGATTTGTTAAAACCACAAATTCCCTTCACCAAACTTATTCTACTCATCAATACCTACCAAACCAACTAATTGAAATTTCAATCCCTCACCAATTCTCACCTTGGTACCTCATACCTCACTGATTAAGGAAGGGTTTGGTGTTAGTTTAGAGGCTTTGAAGTGAAGGAAATTATTCTTGGATCACCTTTGGAGCCAAGATCGCTAAGGCCACCAAAGTAGGGTTTTTGAACTTCTTTTACTTCAAAATTCATTTTTCTATTTTAACCACTGATTTAATTTGATAGTTTTGATTGTATTGGTTGATAATATATAGTTATTGATATGTTTAATTTGGTGGAGTGTTTGTAAGATATTAGAAATCAATTTTGTCAAAAGAAATTTTGGACTATGCTGCTGGATTTTTGGTTTTCTTACGACAGTGATTATTTTTGAATTTTCTGACATATTTAGAGATCTTTGATTGAGATAAAAATTTTATGGGATGTATCTAACATGTTAGGTGCCTCCAGTAAAAATTTGGAGTCATTCTGGGTAACTTTTCTATGTTAAAAAGATAATGAACCGAAGCCCTACCTGAATTGTTGAAGCGGAAGCTGTGAAATTTGCTAAGTTTGTTATAATAAGAAATGAATAATTTTTCCTTGAAATTTTTACAGAGAATTGGAAACATATTTAAATTCAACCATGATTTTTCTTTAGAATTGATTCAATCATTTGCTATGGTTAAAAATTATGAATTTCAATTCTTGAGCTGAGGTTGAGTGGTTTATGACCACCAAGTTTGTCTAATTGTGTTAACATGGTTATAGAAGGACTTTTGTTCTGAAATTTTTACAGGACCTTGTGGACACATTGAGGTGTCTTGGTGAATTTTTATAGCCCTTGCAATGGATGTTTGATATGCATAATAAATTGTACTCCTTAGGCATGAATTCTGCCAACATGTTGTATTTGTGCTTAAATGAACTCAAGTATTGATTTGGCTATATAATGAGTCTTGATTAAGTATGATCAGTATGAATGCATGCTAGACAATTTAAAGATTGATTTCTGAGGTACAAATGAAAATTACTTGTGATTGAATGCCTCCATGTGGCTTATGCATGTATTTAAGAAAAGAAAGTATATGATGCAATTATTTGAGAAAAAAGAATGTATAAATTTCACTCGTGCATGTTCTGACATATATAGAAAATAGAAACAAGACTTATGTTGAATAAAGGGAAAGCAAAAAGATGAACTTCCCTAGAGATATTATAGGGGAAGGCAAAAAGAGGAACTTCCCTAAAGATATTTTGAGTCGGTAAACGTATCAGCTAGGAATAGATTTGTGTGTGATTCAAAAGAGGAAAAAAATGAAGTCCGATGATCACGTATAGGAATGAGTTCAGTCCTAATAAGCAATCCATTTCTCTTGTATGGTGCGATCCACTATAAATACCATTTGGTATAAACTATCTATTATGGAGTTGTCCACGACAGATACCCGTTGGGTATAAACTAAGTTTTTCCTATGCTAATGAAAAGAGAAAAATGCACTGAGTAGAGTTATATGGCCACAAGTGAAATCAGGTCACTTTGAGATAAGTCACTACATTTAGCATGTGCATACTCATCTCATATTTAATTGCTTGATTAGGATTATTAACTATGTGCTTGAGCTTTATGATATATGTGTATTAAGTGATTAATTGTTAATACCTACCCACTTCGGAAGGATGATTTTAGAACTTTAAAAATGAATATTTAATATGTATTGCATGATCACATTTTCTTGATAAATTGAAGTGGCTGGGGCGATGACGATGATATTATGATTCTGTATTTGGGGAGTTTCCCTACTGAGAATTGTATAATTCTCACCCCTATATGTTTTGTGTTCCCATGTCACCTCCAGGTTGATCCAGAGAATGATGCGGCTTCTACATGAAAGAACTCGGGATTTCAGTAGTTTAGCAGTTGATGTTTTAACTTTATTGTACTTAGTTGGAGTTATATGCATGTAAATATAATAAAGAACGTATATGTATTAAAGCTCTTAGAAGTGCTTCCTTTTGTACTTAGCTATGTATTCAATTACATGTTGTATTTCTTTGATATATATTCTAATAGGATTACGCTTAGTTATTACACGCATTAATTGCGCTTGCTATAAATATTTAAGAAAGGTTCACTAATCTATAAGTAACAACTCTTGAGTCTAATGTCATGGCTTAAGACTAATGTTGTACTTGGGAGGATGTTGCATCCTGACATATGGGCAAAATAGAAACAAGATTTATGTTGGGTGAAGGGGAAAGCAAAAAGAAGAAATTCCCTAGAGATATTATAAGTCAGTAGACACATTGATTAGGAAGAGAACCGTGTGAGATTCGAAAAAGCAAAAAATAAAGTCCGAGGATCATATATAGGAATAAGCTCATGTCCTGATAAGCAGTTTATTACCCATTGTTGAGTTATCAACTGCAGATACCATTTGGTATAGAATTTAATCTTTCCTATGTCGATGAAAAGAGAAACATGTACTGAATTGATTTTTATGGCCATAAGTTAGAGCAGGGCCCTTCAAGATAATTTCATTGCATCTAGCATATGTATATTCACACCATATCACATAATTTTGTTTACCACTATTTACTATGATTATGAACTTTATGATATATGTATTCTAAGTGATTGATTGTTAGAAGCAACCCACTTCGGAAATATGATTTGGAACTTTAAAAATGAACTGTTCTTAGGTAATGCATGATCACACTTTTCTTAATAAACTGAAGTGGTTGGAACAATGATGATGGCATTCATTGTTGCGTATTTGGGGGAAAGCCCTACTGAGAATTGTATAATTATCACCCCTATGTTTGTGTTCCCTGTCGTCTCTAGGTTGATCTAGAAAACTATGGAGCTGCTATATAAGAGAAATCGGATTTACAGTAGTTTAGTGTTTGAAGGTTGTATCAGTCGTAGTTAGCTGTAAATACATGATACATATGTGTTATTCTTGGATGACCTATGTAACATCCTCCCAAGTACGACATGATTTTTAAGTCATAACATCATACTCGAGAAGTTGTTACTTATAAATTAATAGACCTTTTTTAAATATCTATAGCAAGTTCGATTGAATCGTGAAGTAACTAAATCATAGTTCTATTAACATATATGACTAAGAAACAAACATTTATTAATTATAAGGTTGAGTACAAAAGGAAGCTCTTCTATGAGCTTTTAATACACATCTGATCTCTATTATAAATACAGACATAAATATATGACTAAGTACAGTCTGTACAAACTTCAGCTGTAGACTACTGCAAATCTGATTTCCTTTCATAAAGTAGTCTCCTTGTTCTCGAGATCAACTTGGAGACGATAGGAGAACACAAACACATAGGGGTGAGAATACTAAAATTCTCAGTAGGGTAACTCCCCAATTATATAATCATAATGTCATCATCATCGCCCCAGCCACTTCGGTTTATTAAGAAAGTGTGAGCATGTAATATATATATATATATCAAATGTTCATTTTAAAGTTCTAAAATCACCTTTTCGAAGTGGGTTTCTTTTATTATTCAATCACTTAAAACATGCATTTCATGACATTCAGGATCGTAGAAATTCCTTTAAGACCAATAATTTAACAAAACATACGTGTACAAATGGCAATTTCGATGATCTTTTCGTGCCCTTGACATAATAAAGGGGACTTTTTTATGCCCTAATAGGGACTTTTCCGTTCCCTAATGGGGACCTTTTCGTGCCCTATTGCGGACCTCTTCGTGCCATTTTTATACTAAAGGGAACTTCATTTTTCACTTAGCATATACATCATCCTCAAGCTCACATATACATGCATAACATTTCTATATGCATGAACATAATTCTCGGATCTCATAATACTTCAAACCTATATATATCATTCATTCATTCCTCATAAAATAATCTTGGAAATCCAAGGCATGCATTCATACACATCAAACTTGAACCAATTGCCATTAGGTCACTAATTCAGGGCATTATCACAATTTCAGTACATTGGCAGATTTTTCACTCAAGTAAGACAATTTAATATGGAATTCAAACCATCAAATCAGAGGCTATAAAAAATGTGTCCATAAAGTTCCATAAAAATTTCAGAGCATAAAAAGGTCTTTAACTATATTAATGAAATCTCATAATTTCAGAGGTCAGAAACTACACACTCTTAGACAATAACCAGAAGTCTCAATTTTTCTACCCCATCAAATGAACCCAGAACTCTGTACAAAAATTTAGAGTTGGACCTCAATATGTCCTCAACATCTTGTGAAAATTTCAGCTAAAAATTCGATCATTTGCTAGGTTAATAAAATTTCACAAATTCACAGCTTCAGATTCAACGTTTCAGGCAGCATAGTTACCACTTCGGTTCTTGAATTTCTCAAGGCATTAGGAATCAAAACCAGAGCTCAAGAAAATTCATGGAACTATCCTAGGATGTTACCTTCAACATATAATTTTTATAGCTCATGAAAACACCCACAATATCCTCAGAAAATTCGTGAACAATCACTGCCAGCAGGAAAACTAAAAATCCAGCAAACCACTTCAAAATCTCTTTTGATAAAAATGATTTTTCCACAACACCAAACACTCCACCAAAATTAAAACATCAATATAAACATATTATCAACCAATATATCTAGAAATTTCAGACTAAACACAATCAGAAAAGTCCAGCATAAAATTGGAAAGAAAAGACCAAAGAAAACCCTACTTTTGGTGTCTTTTGGATCCTTGGCTCCAAGGTGCTCCAAGATTGATTCCTTCCACCTCAAAGCTCATAAACCCACACCAAACCCTTCCTTAGGCAGAGGAGTATGAGATATCAAAGTGAGGAATTGAAATTTCAATCAGTTAGAATGGTAGATATTATGTGTAGAACAAGTTTAGTGAAGGAAGTTTGGGGTTTTAACAAATCTAGGCTATGAGTGTGGAGTTTGGAAACATGTTTCCAAGGTTTATATGAAGAAGAAATGGAGTTTCTGCAGTTTCCAAAGCTTGCCAAACTTGGGAGAAGAAATAATGAAGTTAGGTGGTTTATATTTATCTTAATATAAAATCTATATTCTTTGACCAAGAAAATAAGATTAATGGCTAGGATTTGATCTTGTAATTCAAGATTAAATCCTAGCCTTACACTTGGATCCAAAGGATAAACATTATCCTTTTACAAAGATTAAACTATCTTTCGGTGTTAGAAATCGTATACCGAAATTTTACCGAACAGGTTAAATACCATACCCGGGTAATTAGATATTACCCAAAATTTAATTCTAAGTATAAAACTTCATTTCTAACCTTAATCTTATAATTTCCCAATTTTGGACATCTCTGTAGCCCAATTCTAGGGTTTCGGTTGTCCCGGAAAGCTTGCGAGGCCCGCAAGTTACTATTTACTTTTTTTTTTACAAAACTGTTGGATTGTCCTCATCATTGTTAAAACTGTCAGATTTTTGAAATTACGACTAATAAAGCTCAAATTAATTTTTAACTAATATTTAGGGTGTTACAACCTACGAGATCAAGATGTAAAATGTCTTGCATCCTTCAAGGATGAAAAGTAGTTATGGCATAAGAAGCTTGAGTATGCTCATATGAAGTTTATTTCTGAACTTTCTCAGAAAGAGCTAGTTAAAGGCCTACCAAAAATTAGATTTGACAAGGATTCAACTTGTGATTTCTGTGAGAAAGGTAAGCAAACCAAAGCTTCTTTCCACAATAAGCTAGTGGTTTCAACCACTAGACCACTTGAGCTTTTACAGATGGATCTCTTTGGACTAACCAAGACTGCAAGTCTTGCTGGGAAGAGATATTGTCTTGTCATAGTGGATGACTACTCCAGATTTACATGGATAATCTTCCTAGCTTCTAAGGATGAGGTGGTTGAAAGATTTAAAGTTTTTACAAAACATATTTGCATAGAAAAAGATTCCCAAATCATCTTTATCAGACTTGATCATGAAGGAGAATTTGAGAATCACATTTTCGAAGAGTTTTGTGAAAAACATGGCATCCTTCATGAATTTTCTGCACCTAGAACTCCCCAACAAAATAGGGTTGCTAAAAGGACAAACAGAAGCTTGCAGGAGATGGCCAGGACAATGCTTTTAGAAAGCAGTTTATCAAAAGGTTTTTGGACAGAGGCTGTGAACACCTCTTGCTATATACAACACAAAATCTTTCTAAGGCTAATCCTCAAGAAGACCCCTTATGAGCTTTAGTAGGGCAGAAAACCTAACATTCCATACTTTCATATTATTGTCTCATCATGTTTTAAAAGTTGTGTTTTGTTGTCAAAAACATATTCTTTGGTACACAAGATATAAAGTTTCCCTTGTCATATCGCAGGCTCAAAAAATTATGCTCTGATATAGCTAGGATAAATCCCTATTGAGCTTCAGAAACCTTGTGTCACAATAGTTGTTTTCTTTTAAATAAGGTTTCTATGAGCTTCAGAAATTTCATTTGTGTACAAAGTTTTTTTTTGCAAGTTTTCATACACAAAATTGTATCTAGTTTCAAAAATAAGTTTGGGTAAAGATATGCTGAATAAGAAATCAAATCAAGAGTAAATATCACAAGTATTACTTGCCTTATTCAAGCTTTTTCAGAAAAGTCCTAAAGACAAAAAAAAATCAAGCTGTTTTTATTTAGAAAGCTTAAATGATCATATCTTTTTTCTCTCTCTCTAATACCTTTCAGAAAATACTCTGACTAACTTCAAAAATATTAAAAGAAACAAAAAACAGTAATGTTTTTAAGTAACTTAAGGCAATTAAATGTTTTATAAAGGACTCTCTGAAAATCACATCTTAAGATGTGTTGAAAGAAATTGGTTTTATCTTACTCCATATCATGTTATATTTTTTTCAAAATCTCTTCAAAAGATTTTCTTCTATTGGTTTGTCATCACCAAAAAGAGGGAGATTGTTAGCTCCAAAACCCTTCAAAAAGTGTTAATGAAAAATATTTTGAGTGATAACAAAACCAATTTATAGAAAATATTTTGAAGAACGATTAATGTATTCCCTGAGTTTTCTTGAAAAATCAAACAGGTTCTTCCTTTTGCATAACACGTTTCTTGAAGCATAAATAATTTCACTTTACACATGCAAACATGATTTATCATGTTTAAAGAGATAGGAACTCAATAAAAGTGAAATTTAATTGGTGAATTGAGCATATACATGCTTAACAAACTGAAGAAATTCAGTGTATACAAGAAACCGAGGAACGGATCTTCATAAAGTATGACGCAACTTCATAAAGTAAACTTTAAATGAGGATTTAAAACAAATTCTGAAGCAAATGTGTTCAACAACCTTCAATCATCATGATCGCTATCATCTCATTGTCTACAAGCTTTGATTAAAGACTGGAAAATCATATATATATATATATATATATATATCAAGAAATTAATATCACACTTCAAAAAGTTCACATCACAGTGAAACGGTGTATTCTATAGGAAAAAGAGGGAAATTTGGATTTCAAATTTAAAAGTCAAATCCAGTTACAAACGGCCACGTCATCTCTTCTGCAAACTTGATTAACCAGTCTAGCTTCTAGAAGGAAAAGTTCAGAAACCTCATTCAGAAAGTAAAAAAATAGTTTCTAAAGCTAACATCAGAAACCTCAATTTCATAATGCTACTAGAACAACTCTGACAAACAGCAAGCTACTCCTCTAGACTATTTTTCCAAGACACAAATAGATTATCAACACGTGTCAGTTTAATAACTAATCAAAGGCAATGGTCATAAATGAAGACCTTATATTTCTATAAATATAGATGATGCGACTACAAAGTAGAAGATCTGGATGCTGCACAAGAGCTAAAACTCTGAAAAAATTTCTCCTTATCTCATGTAAAGTTCATTAAATCTTGTAATTAGTTTCTTTGTCTATAAAAATCTTCATTCTACGCTCTTAGTAGATCATATGTTCTTCCAAGGAAGAATCTTAGAAAAAGGCCATTCAAGTTTTTCCCAAATATGTTATTGTAAATCTTACAAAAACTTGGGTATAGGTTAGTTTGAGTAGCAAACCCACACACAAACCTTTGTATTCTCGATCCAATAGTGTTCGGTGTGAGTTAGCATAGAAAGGCTATTCAAAGACTACTTGCAATGCGATAGTAAAATTAGCTACTAGTCATGGTTTAGCTTGGAGAAGCTGGTAAAAGACTGCTCGAGTTTAGTTTGAAGAGGCTGGTTAAAGATTATTCATGTTTAGCTTGGAAAGGCTAGTTCAAGACTGCTTAACTTGTGACAATAAAGGCTATTGCTAGTCACTAGTTCAGTTTGGAAAGGCTGGTCAAAGACTACTTGGTTTGTGATGGTAGAGGTTACTAGTAGTCATGGGTAAGAGCTTGGGAAGACTACTGCAAAGACTATCCTTTGACTTTCTTGATTTGAGAAAGGGTTTTAGTGGAACTCAACCATTGTTGAGAACTGGATGTAGGTAGGATTGGCCGAACCAATATAAAAACATCTGCGTAGTATCTCTCTTTCTTTTTCAACTTTTTTATATTACTACATTACTAATTATTTTGCTTTCTTCTTTAAATCTCTTACACATGCTATTATTTAATTTTATATTGTTCATAAAGTAGCTTTTTGAAGTAGCTAAGACTATTTTTGCTGCACTTCAAGCTCATAGCTTGATAGTATAATGCTTATTAAGTTTTTCAGAAGCTAAGAAGAAGGAAGAAAAAGCAAAGCACGATTCAACCTCCTTCTCATGTGCTTTTCTACCTACATAGATATCATACTCCACTATTTAAGGAAGGGTTAGGTGTTGTTTGGAAGGCCTTAAAGCAAGAAAAACTCATTTTGGAACATCCTTTGGAATTAGAAGCCCTAAAGCTTCACAAGTAAGGCTTTGGAACCTTTTCTGTTTCAAATACGGTTTTACAATTTATTTACTTATTTAACTTGATATTTTTAGTTTTATTGATTGATAATATATAGATATTGATGTGTCTAATTTGGTAGACTGTTTGGATGATGTTAGAATACCTTTTTGGCAAAACAAGTTTTGAACCATGTTGTTGTAATTTTTAGATTAAGCAAACAGCTCAATTTGTATGATTTTATTCACACAATTGGAGACTTTATTTTGAGCCAAATTTTTTATATGATGAAAGTAACATATGAAAGTGTCTCCAGTAATTTTTCTTAGCTTTTTAAAACACTTTTGCTATGTTTAAAATTTCAAAAACTAAGAGGGTTAGAGTTCCAACCTAAACAATAAATTCTAGAGTACTAATTTTGTTACTATAGCAAATGATCGAATTTTGACTTGAAAATTTTACAAGGTATTGAAGAGAACACAAGGAATTTTTTACTTCATTTTTTAGGGAGAAAAGAAAAAGAACACAAGGAATTTTTTTTTAGTTCGGCCAACATGCTTCTATCCAGTACTCAATAACTGTTGAGGTTCCACTATAACAACAAACTTTCTCACCCGAAGAAAGTCAAGATAGATAGTATTTTCATTAGCCTTCCCAAGCTATCATCCAAGGATTTTGAGTAGTTTTGTACTAGGCTCTCCAAGCTAACATAAGTAGTCTTGACTCTGGCCTCTCCAAGCCAACCCATGACTCATAGACAACTCCTTCAGCACGTTGTTAGTATTCTTTCCCTAGCCTCTCCAGGCTGCAAGTAGTCTTGACACTGGCCTCTCCAAGCCCAACTGAGTAGTCTTGACTCTGGCCTCTCCAAGCCTAACATGAGTAGTCTGTTCCAGGCCTCTCCAAGCCTTAAATAGTCTGTTCCAGGCCTCTCCAAGCCTCAAGTAGTCTGTTCCAGGACTCTCCAAGCCTCAAGTAGTCTTTGACTAGCCTTTCCAAGCTAAACAGTGATGAGGAAGTCCATTTTACCATCGCGTTGCAAGTAGTTTTGTAACATCCTCCCAAGTACAATATCATCCTTAAGTCATGACATTATACTTAAGAGTTGTTACTTATAAATTAGCAGACCTTTCATAATTATCTATAGCAAAATTGATCAAATCATGAAGTAACTAAGTCGTAATTCTAGTAAAATATATAATAGAGAAACAAAACATTTAATTGATACATAGTTAAGTACAAAAGAAAGCTCTTCTATGAGCATAAATAGTTCTCTAACATATTTACATACGTATTCATTCTACTAAATACAACATAGTAAAAGCATTAACTACTAAACTATTGCACTTCCAAGTTCTTTTGCATAGCAGCCTCTCGATTCTTTGCATCAACCAGGAGACGACATGGGAACACAAAAATATAGGGTTGAAAATTATACAATTCTCAGTAGGGTAACTCCCCAAATACACAATCATAGTGTCATCGTCATCGCCTCAGCCACTTTGGTTTATACAAAAAGAAAAGTAGGCATATATTACATAGTAACAGTTTGTTTTTAAAGTTCCAAATCATACTTCTGAAGTGAGTTACTTTTAACATTCAATCACTTAATATACACATGCCATACTACTCAATGTCATATACTGCTAACTTTCCACTTAAACATATTGGTATCAATATCAATACTAAACTTCTTCACTTCGCATATAAGACAAAGGATTACTAAGAAAATTTACTTCTTTCACTTGCCTTGGCCCTCGACTAATCTTGTCATATCTAGGCATTATGTACCGCCAGATCGGATTTACTTTTCCTGGCAGACCAGATTTATTTTCTCCAGCCAAGGATTATAAATCTTATGCTTTTCTTGGCAATCAGGTTTACTTTCCCTAACATGTAACACCCCGATTTCTCTGTCTGAGGGAAATGACCAAAATGCCCCTGAGGTCATTTCCTGACCCGAACTCGAGGGTAACCAACTCGGTCGTCCTCGAAGGGTCAACTCAGTGTTTGAAGGGGATTAAATGGCCCTTAAATGCTTTCGGAAGCGAAAATTTCATTTTCCATGATTTGGTCAAAATGACCAAAATACCCCTATAGCGTTTTTACGGCGGGTAAAGGTGCCGTTTGAGCAGGAACTTTCCCAGAGGTTTAAAAACATGTTTTCATGTGTCTAGAGGTCTCTGTTCAAGTCCCGGTGGTCCCGGGCAGTTTTAGTGCAAAATTATGATTTTGCCCCTAGAATAGTGCTTTTGAGCTTAATGACGTAATTAAGCAAACCTAAGCAATATTAGGCTCTAAACGAAGATTAATTAATTTTCCTAATTAATCTAGAGTCAAAATAATTTATTAAAGTTAATTAGAACCTAAAATTGCTTAGATTAAACTTAAATCCCTTTTTAGAACTCAAGACTCCTAGTCTTGGAATCTTGAATAGTGTTTTCTCTCTCCAATTCCTTAAATCAAGGAAATGTGTCTAGAGTTGTTTAGACTCTAAATTGAGGATTTAACTCACTAATGGTGCAAGACCACTCCTTGATTATGTCTAGACCACCTTAATTACCCATTTACCTTACCTAAACACTTTCTTACAAATTCCTAATCTTAGGCATAATCAAAGATACACCTAAACACAACTCTAAACCACAATTAAAATGCAAACTAATCCTCCCCATGGGCTGATGCATTTCGGCCACCTCCTCTCCCATTGACCACATGTTTAATTATTTTCTCACTCAAAGAACCATGCTTGAAGCCATACCTTGAACCATACCTTAAGCCATACCTCACCATACCTCAAAGAACACATCATCTCACCTCATGGAACTCATGGAAGCCTCCATTCTGCACCTCATGGCCGAAGCCACTCTCCACCATGAGCTCCCTCCATTTGTTTCATTTCTCTATAAATAGAATGCCTTGAGGAGCCTGCACCACTTTTAGATCATTTGCTAAGTTTAGGAAACACTCAAAGCTTTTCTTTTTCTCTCAAAGTTTTTGTGTTCTTCAAGTTCTTGGAGTTCTTCAAGTTCTTCATCTTCTTCATCTTCTTCTTCCATCTTCAAGTTCATCACACTAAGTAGGGATTTTCTTTCATGTATTCTTTTCTTTAAAGTTCTTGTTCTAAGCTCTATGTTCATAGTTTCTCTTGATTCCTTTTAGAACTTCTTTTCTTCTCCTTTTTCTTTCTCATTTTCGGCCATGGGCCTTGAGGTTCAAAGAAATGAGAGCTTGATGATGAGAGTTTCATGATGATGTTCATCACTTGAAACAAACTCTAGAGCTTGGTCTTTGTTCTTGAGCAAAAATGTTCCTAGTTCTTCCTTTCTTGAACTCTTGAGAACTTTAGTTTTGATGGTGATTCAAAATGGTTTTAAGGACTCAATGATGAGGTCTTATGAAGTTGGTGTTATTATATCATCAAGATCATAGACCCTAGAGTTTTAAAATGTTCCTTTTTCCTTTTGAAGTTTCGGCCCTTTTCCTTTCTTTTTCTAAGCTTCATGGTTTGATTCCTAAAAATATTATGTTGAGTTCTAAGAACTCTAGACTGTACTTTACCTTGGTTGGATGAGTTTGGGTTGAGGTTTAAGTTCCTTTAAAGTCTTGTTAAGAGCTCTAGAAAGATAAAATGAACTTGCATAATTTATCTTATGCTTGCACTCATGTTTACATTCTTGTTATGCACCTTTACTTTCAAGCTATCACCTAAGAACATAAAGATTAAAATGGAATTTGCATCTTCACTTAATTTAATTCTCAAAGCCTTTCTATTTCGGCCTTAAAGTCGATTGTTGTTGGGCCTAGAGCACTAAAATAAAGAATTGAACTTGCATTATCACTTAATTAATCTCTCGAATGCCTATCTATTTCGGCCTTAAAGTCGATTGTTGTTGGGCCAAGAGCACTAAAATAAAGAATTGAACCTTGCATATTTACTTTCAAGCTTGCACATATAAGTTTATGCCTCGCATATTTACTTTCAAGCTTGCACGTTTAAGTTTTGCCTTGCATATTTAATTTTAAGTCATCACTTTACTTTGTAAGCAAGATTAAAAACGAAAAGCATGAGCACGTTTAGTTTATGTCGTAACTTAAGAACCTAGAGCTCAAAGACTTGCCCATTTCATTTCAAGTTAAAGTTATATGTGAGTACATTCCTTGAATGCATAATTTCGGCCAAGTAGTGATGATGGACTTGCAATGAGTTTTCATCTAGCTACTAGGACCAATAGTCTATGTTTTAAGTTTTCCTTAAAGCTTTACAAATCTTTATAAAGTTATGTCATCACAAGTTGTGATTTTATTATCTTTAGGGGATGGAATATGTTTTGGTCAGTGACCTAAGGCTTCACTTAGCCTCTTGATGAATTAAAATGTTTTGCAAAGAGTTTTAGAAGTTCTAGATCGATTCCAAGAGAAACTAGTTAACTTATGTACCTAGAAATGTCAATTTAACTCTCTCATTTAAGTCAAATGTTTTCGATTCTGATGTGATGAGTGTGATGCTGTATGATGATGTTTTGATGTGTTGGAATGTGTGAAAATATCATATGATGATGTAGAAGCGATCCTATGCATGATAGGTAAGAAACTAGCTAACTAGAAATACCGTAAAGCTAGAATTTAACATAGTTTTGACCCATTTGTTTATGGAACTTTTCCAAACTGTTTTAATGGGGACATAATCAGATTTAGATTGTTTAGACATGAAAAACTTGGTATCATTTGAGTTAGA
The DNA here is from genome assembly GCA_031216125.1 of Dalbergia cochinchinensis. Classification (NCBI taxonomy): domain Eukaryota; kingdom Viridiplantae; phylum Streptophyta; class Magnoliopsida; order Fabales; family Fabaceae; genus Dalbergia; species Dalbergia cochinchinensis. Next base: position 33,812,921 of record CM062371.1, read on the forward strand.
ATTGAATTCTAGCACCTATGGGGAAACTAGTAACTAGAAAACCATAAAAATGCAAATGTAGAACTCTTAGAACATTTAATTTTCTGGATTCTGTCCAGCACCCTTACAACATGGTAAACATGATTAATAATTAGTCCTTAAGCATAGGAATGCCTCATAATTGATTTAGATTTAATATATAGCTTTCAGTAAAACGGAACCAAGAAAGGGTCTAAAACGTAAGTTCTAGAACCCCGTATTCACATGTTAGGATTTCCACCCTATGCTATTCAGATTTAAAAGTAAAATGAGAGGATTATGAATGATGTTTAATTATGAGCCTTAGGTGCTTAAAATATGAACGACGGATGTAGAGAACTATATCTCAAGATTAAGACCCGTAAGGGTCAAAGCATAAGCTACCGTAAGGGTAAACGTTTGAATGTTTTATGATGATGCATGAAGTATGCTAATGATGATGATGTTATTCATATGAGGAATTTATGAGGTTATCAGTTTATGTGGCATAAAGCAAATTTGGAAGGAAATTTGGTGTAATGACCAAGCAGTGCTTAATTTCCAACAAATTTGGGGACTTAAAGAGATTTTGAAAATTAAGGTACTAAGATGGGTTCTAGGATGACACCGGTTCGGCCGAGCACCTCCATAGAACTCATGTGACATCGGTACCATTTTACACTCTTAGGTGACACCGGTTCGGCCGAGCACCCCTAAGAGTTTTGCCCCCTAACCCGTACTCAGATAGTCGGGATTTATGATTTATGATACGCTTATCGTTAAGTGGTAAGTAAGAACTAGTGACGACTAGTTAAGGTATGAGCTCATAACCTAGATGTATGACACGTTCTGGGTGACACCGGTTCGGCCGAGCACCCCCCTTCGATTGTCTTTTAGGGTGGCCCATGAGGAAGAGAAGTTTCATGATTATGATTATGTCACTAAGTTTTGTCCCATATGAATGTTACTATTGCCACTTTATGCCACCAAGAATGATGATGCTTGATGTTATGTTTTATGTATGTGCATTAGGTAGTGCCATGCATACATTTTCTATTATGTTGCATCCATGACATTAAGATCATCCTAAAATGAATGGACCTTGGCTAAAATATATTTTAAAGTTTAAAATGAACCTAATACATGCTCAGTCATTTTGTATAAATAAACCCAAGGTTTCTAAGGACGTAGATGATGACACCTAGGTAGTAGGAGGCCCTACTGAGATTCTTTAGCAAGATTCTCACTCCCTCTATCTCTTTCCTTCCGTCACGTCTTCAGATGGCGACGTTCGTAGTGTTCGTGGACACGGCGACATGGGAGGTGCACCATGACCCGGACCACGGGTCATTCCATTTTGTGGGTCGATGCACAGTCAGAGTATTCATGTTCATGGGTCGACCCTTCACTCCCCCTGTACATTCCCATCGTTTCTCCCCTGTTTCACCTTTTGGCAATGACCTGGTGTTCGAGCGCGCACGTCCCCTAGAGGAGAGGCTTCATCGTACCCCATCATCCACGTCCACCGCTCGAGACTACCCCCAGTATGTGCCCCGTTGCCCGTCGTCTTTTTCGGAGACGGATCCTTCCGAGGATTCGGCAACCCAGGCACCCTCCGAGGGATCTTCCCCCTCCATACCTATGGACTTTGGAGAGGATAGCGAGCCCACCGTGACTCAGCCGAGGCGTGCACGACGACCGGAGATGCGGCCATACCCCGGGGCTCACACTCGATCCCCGCTCCGCCTCTTCACGCCCGAGGAGCTCGCCCAGTTTCCCGGATATCTGCCTCGATCACGAGATAGTCGCCAGTAGGAGGCCGTGGATGGCCCGAGTTAGAGCACACACCACTTAGATGGGGATAAACCTTCTTTTGTTTAGAGGTTTCCCATTAGATGCACTCGGGTAGGGGAGTAGATCATGTTTATGTTTATGTTGTATTTCCTTTCCTGTACTTCCCTTGTACTAAACTAAGCCCCACACTTATAAGTGGGCAAGTTATATATATATGAGATGATATTCAGTGATGTTCATGTTGTGCCTCATGTTACGATGTTGTGAGATAATTGTTTCACTTTACATGGTGTACCGCTTATCGCATCACGCGGCTCTCACTTTTATTTCAAAAAAAAATTACCCGTATTTTCCGCTAAGTAATTCAAAGTTAAATGAGAACTATGAAGTAACAGACTAATGATTAACCTAAATATGTTCTAGAGTATTGGGTTAAAAATTAGGATGTTACATAACAAACTAGACTTACTTTCTCTAGCCCAAGAAACTTAATCTTATGCTTTTCTTTCGTATATGAGCAATTGTAATAAGCATTCATATCTATGTGTACCTAACCTCATTGATAAGCTCACATGCTCAATTATTCATATTCATGTGCTCATGTCATACTAGTACAAGATGCCATCATTTCATCAATTCAAAGCATCAATTCATTTTCAGCACAATGGCAGATTTCACACTATTGTGGCATGAATTTATTTGCACATAAAACAATCATTTCAAAGGCTATAAAAATTATCAAGGACATCTCAATGTGTCACCAAGGTCCTGTAAAAATTTCAGGGTAAATAGAGTTCTCTAGCTATATTAACAAAATTCTACAAATTTAGTGGTCAGAAACCCCACCACCTCAGTTCAAGAACCATAATTCATAATTTTTAACCCTAATTCAAAATAAAAATCATGGTTATACTTTGAGATGTGATAAGCATCCTGTAAAAATTTCAAAGGATAATTCAATCATTTTTTATTGTAACAAAGTTATACAAAATCATAGCTTTAGTTCCCACAATCCAGACAGCATATGCTTAATTTCGGTTTATGATTTTTCTAAGGCAGTTTGACTCAAAATAAGAACCCAAGAAAATTTGTGGGACTAGCCCAAGATGTTAGATCCAACATATATTTTTTTCAGCTCACGAAAAATGCCCACAACATGGCCAAAAAATTCGTGATCACACATTGCTTGTAAGAAAACCAAAAATCCAGCAAGTATCACTCAACATCTTTTGACAAAATGATCTTTCTAACCTCATCCAAACACTTCACCAAAATTCATACATCAATATCAACATAATATCAACCAAATTAGGTAGAAATTTTGGACTGAAACTAGTAAGAATTTCTCAGAAAAATTTTGAAAGAAAAGGCTAGAGAAAACCCTACTCTTGAAAGCTAATGTATCCTTGTCTCTAGTTTGCTCCAAAATGGAAGTTCTTCACTCCAAAGCTCTTAAAACAATCAATCCCTCCTTTAATCAGTTATGGTTGAGGAAATATGGTGAGGTTTGAATATTCTAATCTGTTATATTTATAGAGATTGAAGTGTAGAACAATTTTGGTGAAGGAAGATTTTGATTTTGACAAGGTTTGGCTTAGGATTTTTGAGCTTGAAAATCAAAGTTGTCAAGGTTTTTGAAGGAGACAAAATGGTGTTTTAGCTGGTTTTGCTCATGTCCAAAGCTTAGGGAGGAATTATCTCATATTTATCTTATAAGAAGTAATATGATTGGTTAATCATAAAGCATAATTTCTTTTCATAGAAAGAACTTAATATCAATGGCTAAGATTTGATCTTTCATCGAAGATAAAATCTTAGCCATTCATTTGGCATTCAAAGGGATAGACTTCATTATTTTGTAGAGATTAACTAGCTTTCGGTGTTAAAAATTGAACACTGAAATTTTACCGAACGGGTAAAATATTGTACCCGGGTAATCAAACATTGCTTGAAAAATTAATTTCATGCCTAAAATTCTCATTCCTTATCATTTCTAATCTCAATCCTATAATTTATCAGTTTTGGGCACCTTCGGGTCCCAATTCTATAGTTTCGGCTATCCCAACAGGCCTGCAAGTTACTATTCACTTTCTTTTTTTTTACAAATCCATTAAACCATCCTAATCATTATTGACACCGTCAGATTTTCGAAATTATATTTAATAAAGCTTAAATTAATTTTTAAATAATTTTTGGGGTGTTACAAGTTTTACTTTAGGCTTTCCAAGCTATGTCTTACTCTGTTCACTAATGGATCAAGGATACAAAGATTAAGTGTTTGGGCTGCCACTCAAACTAACCTACGCTCAAGTTTCCATAAAGATAACACATTTTTGAAAGATCCTGGGAGAACTTGAATGACTTCCTTTTTGCTACTTCTTTCACAAGAAGAACATATATCTAACTGAAACATATAAGGAATATCTTCTTTGCACTTCAAGGATAGAAACTGATTACATTGTTAAGGTAGAATATTCCAGGAAGTGGGAGAAGATTTTTGCAGAGTTTCCTTTTTTTTAATTTTCAAAATCTCTCAATTTTGTTCAAGCTTAGCATCTCTTTTTATAATGATCTTTCTCTTTGTGATCATTGCCATTGATCGGTTCTTCAAGTGACACGTGTTGAACATCAGTTGTGTCTTGAAAAGAACAGCTAGAAAAGAAGTTGACAGAATTATCACATCGATTGTGGAAGCCATTGTAAATATGAGCTTTCTGATCCTGTATCAGAAACTACTTTTCTACTTTTTGAGCAAGCTTTCTGAACTACTCCTTCATGAAGCTAAGGTTATTGATCAAATAGGCAGAAGAGATGGCGTGCCAATTTTAAACTCGATTTGATTTGATCATTTGAATTTCAAATTTCAAATTTCCCTCCCTTTCCGGTAGCATTCTTTGCTCCATACACATCTGTGAGCTTTTTGACTTGCACAACTAGTTCCTTTAAGAGTATTTGACTTTCTGATCCTCAATCAAATCTTCTTGACAATGATTTCTTTGCGATTGTGATGATTGTAGACTAAGTAACACGTTGCAAATGGAAATATTCTGATTTTCTCATCTTGGGTGAGCTTTCTGATATCCCAAGCTACTTTCTGATGACCTTTTCCTTGGTTTCTTTTTTCTTGACTTGATCTGCTTCAGTCTTTAAGCATTTACACATTCTTTGCACAAGATAATGATCACTTCATTTAAGCTTAATCTCTTCACACCAGATAAAACATGTTTGCACATGTGTAGTGAAATTATTCTTGATTCAAGTCAATTTTTTATGGTTTGGTCCATAAGCATGTATACGTGCTTTATTCTTGCTTTAAGTCCGTATTATGCTTTAATCCATATACACATACTTTGCTTGACATAATATTCACTTTTTATTTGGCTTAATCTCTTCCCATGAGATGAAACATGCTTACACATGCAAAGTGAAATATTACTCTTGCTTTAAGTATGTAATATATGAATTGGATTTGACCTGTTATACTTTGTCAAGAAACTCAAGGGAAACATCAATAGTTCTTCAAAGTATTTTCTTTGAATTTGATATTTTTTCATTCAAAACACGAGTGCAAGGGTTCTGGAGCTAACACTAAGTCTTTCCTATGTCGATAAAAAGAGAAAAATATACTGAATTGAGTTCTATGGTCACAAGTAAAATTTGAGATCTCTTTCTATGTACCAAGAGCACGTAATAATGAGAATGGTATAGATGAGATCCCTTTTTGTCAAGGGTATGTAAAGAAAGATGAGATCCCATTTGACGTATCAAGGGCACAGGAAGTTAAGAAAGATTATCAAAGTAAAGGAAAGATCATTGCGTTTATCATATGCATACACATATTTTATTCAATTATTTGTCTAAAATGAATTACTATGAATGTTTAGTGCTATAACATATGTATATTAAGCGATTAGATGCTAAAACAACCCACTTCGGAAGGATGATTTTGAACTTTAAAATGAACCATTGTTATGTAATGCATGATCACATTTTCTTAATAAACTGAAGTGGCTGGGACGATGACGATGATATGGATTTTTATTATGCATTTTAGGGATGCCCTACTGAGAATTTTAGAATTCTCGCCTCTATGTTTTGTGTTCCAATGTCATCTCCAAATTGATCCAAAGAACAATGAGGCTGCTATTCGAAAGAATCAGATTTGCAGTAGTTCAATAGTTGAGTCTTTTATCAATTATACTTAGTTGTATGTATATGTCTGTAAATGTAATAGAAAACAGATGTATTTTGGAGCTCATAGAAGAGCTTATTCTTGTATTTGAATATGTATTTAATAAATACTTGTTTCTTGTTATATATTTTAATAGAATTATGAACTAGTTATTGCTTAATTCACTCTAATACATGATAACTACTTAAGCAAGGTCCAGTAAATTTATAAGTAACAACTCCTAAGGATAATGTCATGGCAGAAGGATGATACTGCATTTGGAAGGGTGTTACAAAGTGCATAAAATGTATGAGAAAAGTGGAACTTGTCTTTTCTATGTCCAAGAAAAAAATGTACAGCTAAAAGTTAACTCTTTAATGAATTTTCTCCAAAAGATAACACCAAAAAATTCATTTTCCAATTAAAGTTATAATTTTTCAAAGCAACCTTTTTCCTATGACCTCTGTCTAAACTTTTAGTACTCAAATGCACTTTTCTCCCAATACAAATATGAAAAACGTGTAAAAATTGTCTTTTTGGAAAGCTAAGTGATAAAGGAACATATCCATGTAGGATACACTCATTGAAATTAACCACGTTGGAATAGATTCATAAAACAAATTATGGGTAAGGTTTTTGGGCACTACTGGAATAAGATAACTTTGCAAAGGCATAAAATCAAATTCACTTGAAGGATTTTTGTAAAACCTTATAGAGAAAAGTGCATGATTAAGAATTCTGAGAATTCACTTGATTTTTTCAAAATGATAAGTGTGGAGAGAGAAACTAATTTTCTTTATAAACATATCAGAACTGGAACTAAGCTGTCGGAACTCTAGTTTAATCCCAAAAACAAGATAACACCTTGTGAGGGTGAAAGAATAATTCTCACTAAAGAGGATTTAGAAATTAATTAAATAAGACTTAATGACATTAATCCAAGAATAAAAATGTGTGTCTCATAATTAAACCTAATGTGAAGGATTAATACCCTGAAGTGACTAAAGAACTTAGTCTTGATTCATAATCTTAACCTCAAATCTTTAATTAAATATGACCTACTGATTTTTGGGCTCTAGTAATATATGACTTTGATCTATGAACTTGTAAATGTATAAAGGTTATTAGATTTACACTGGATATGCAAATTGCTTGAATTATCCATTGTATGCATGATGTGATCAGAGGAATGTACCGTATGAAATATGAATTGTTGTATGAGAACTGATGACATGATAAATGTAACACCCTAAAAAAATTAGTTAAAAATTAATTTGAGCTTTACTAGTTGTAATTTTAAAAATCTGACAGTTTTAATAATGATGAGGATGGTCCAAGGGATTTGTTAAAAAAAAATATGAATAGTAACCTGCAGGCCCCACTAGTTCGTCGGAACAGTCGATACCCTAGAATTGGGCCTCAGAGATACCTAAAACTAAGAAATTATAATATTAAGATTATAAATGAGTAGGAATAAAGATTTCATACCTAGAATTAATTTTTCAAGCAATGTTTGATTACCCGGGTACACTATTTTACCTGATCGGTAGAATTTTGGTGTGCGATTTCTAACACCATAAAAGCTACTTAGTGGCTAAGTAAGCTTTATCAACCACTTTATGCCAAGTGGATGACAAGGATTGAAAATTGAAAAGCAAGTTTTAATCATGGCCTTTCATTTATTAATATTTTACTCGGGTGCTAGTATCTCGCCCGTTCGGTGGGATTTTGGTGTGTGATTTTGACACTGTAAAAGCTATTTATTCTACAAGTTAAAGAGAGCCACTTATCTTAAGCCAAGTGGCTGACCAAGATTCATTCTTTGACCAACAAACCAAATCTTAGCCATCCATTTTTCTTACTTTGGTCAAAGATCATTTAATTATACAATATAATACTCATTCTTTTATATATAACAAGATAACCACAAGCCAAGCTTCTTCAAGAAGCTCAAAATTTCATGCATCATGCTGTAAGGAGAAGGAAACCAGGTTCCTCCATGTCCAAGAGCTCAAACTTCACTTCAAATGCCAAAAACACTAGCCTAGAGTTGATAAAACACTAAACTTCCTTTACTAAAATTATTCTACACATCAATACCTACAAAGCTAACCGATTGGAATTTCAATTCCTCATCAATCCTAACCTTGGTATCTCATACATCACTGATTAAGGAAGGGCTTGGTGCTGATTTGGTGGCCTTGAGTTGAGCAAAATCAATCCTGGAGCATCCTTTGGAGCCAAGATCCCTAAAACCATCAAAGTAGGGTTTTCTTTGATCTTTTCTTTCCAATTTTATGCTGGACTTTTCTGATTGTGTTTGATCCGAAATTTCTAAATATATTGGTTGATAATATGATGATATTCATGTGTTAATTTTTGTGGTGTGTTTGGGGTTGTGGAAAAATCATTTTTATCAAAAGAGATTCTGAAGTGGTTTGCTGGATTTTCGGTTTTCCTGCTGGCAGTGATTGTTCACGAATTTTCTGAGGGAATTGTGGATGTTTTCATGAGCTATAAAAATTATATGTTGAAGATAACATCCTAGGATAGTTGCATGAATTTTCTTGAGCTCTGGTTTTGACTCCTAATGCCTTGAGAAATTCAAGAACCGAAGTGGTAACTATGCTGCCTGAAATGTTGAATCTGAAGCTGTGAAATTGTGAGATTTTATTAACCTAGTAAATGATCGAATTATGAGCTGAAATGTTTACGAGATATTAACAACATATTGAAGTCCAACCCTAAATTTTTATATGATTTTATATGATCATTTGGTAGGTTAATAAAATTGGAAACTATGGCTGTTGGTTGTAAATAGGGGGTTTCTAACCTCCGAAGTTGTCTAATTTTGTTGACATATTTAGAGAATTCTTTTGTTATGAAATTTTTAGGGAACCTTGTGGACACATTGAGGTGTCATTGAGAATTTTTATAGCATTTGAATTGATCATTTGGTATGAGAAATAAATTGTACTACTTGAGTGAAAAATCTGCCAATGTGCTAAAGTTGTGATGATGCCTTGAATTAGTGACCTAACGGCATTTGGTTCAAGTTGATGTGTAACATCCTAATTTTTAACCCAATACTCTAGAACATAATTAGGTTAATCATTAGTCTGTTACGTCATAGCTTCCTTATTACTTTAAAATACTTAGCGGAAATACTGGTAAATTTTTTTTTGAATTATAAAAGCAAAGTGAGAGCCACGCGACACGTTAACTAGTAATGCACGAAAGGCAATGAAGCAAGTGTCGCGTAGCAACATGACATAAGCACATAAAAGCACATCATAATAACATGGAACTGCATATTTATATAATATGCCCACTTGGGTAGAGTGGGACTTAGTTTAGTATGTAACACCCTGATTTCTCTGTTCGAGGGAAATGACCGAAATGCCCCTGAGGTCATTTCCTGACCCGGACTCGAGGGTAACCAACTCGGTCGTCCTCGAAGGGTCAACTCAATGTTTGAAGGGGATTAAATGGCCCTTGAATGCTTTCGGAAGCGAAAATTTCGTTTTCCGCAGTTTCGGGTCAAAATGACCAAAATACCCCTATAGCGTTTTTACGCGGGTAAAGGTGCCATTTGAGCCCGGAACTTTCCCCAGAGGTTTAAAAACATGTTTTCATGTGTCTAGAGGTCTCTGTTCAAGTCCCGGTGGTCCCGGGCAGTTTTAGTGTAAAATTACGATTTTGCCCCTAGAATAGTGCTTTTGAGCTTAATGACGTAATTAAGCAAACCTAAGCAATATTAGGCTCTAAACGAAGATTAATTTATTTCCCTAATTAATCTAGAGTCAAAATAATTTATTAAAGTTAATTAGAACCTAAAATTACTTAGATTAAACTTAAATCCTTTTTTAGAACTCAAGACTCCTAGTCTTGGAATCTTGAATAGTGTTTTCTCTCTCCAATTCCTTAAATCAAGGAAATGTGTCTAGAGTTGTTTAGACTCTAAATTGAGGATTTAACTCACTAATAGTGCAAGACCACTCCTTAATTATGTCTAGACCACCTTAATTACTCATTTACCTTACCTAGACACTTTCTTACAAATTCCTAATCTTAAGCATAATCAAAGATACACCTAAACACAACTCTAAACCACAATTAAAATGCAAAGAAACCTCCCCCATGGGCTGATGCATTTCGGCCACATCCTCCCCCTTTGACCACATATTAAATTGTTTTCTCACTCAAAGAACCATGCTTGAAGCCATACCTTGAACCATACCTCACCATACCTTAAGCCATACCTCAAGAACACATTATCTCATCTCATGGAACTCATGGAATGCCTCCAATCTGCACCTCATGGCCGAAGCCATCCTCCCCCATGAGCTCCCTCCATTTGTTTCATTTCTCTATAAATAGAATGCCTTGAGGAGCTTGCACCACTTTTAGATCATTTGCTAAGTTTAGGAAACACTCAAAGCTTTTCTTTTCTCTCAAAGTTCTAGTGTTCTTCAAGTTCTTCAAGCTCTTCAAAGTTCTTCATCATCTTCATCTTCTTCTTCCATCTTCAAGTTCATCACACCAAGTAGGGATTTTCTTTCATGTATTCTTTTCTTTAAAGTTCTTGTTTTAAGCTTGATGTTCATAGTTTCTCTTGTTTCTTTTTAGAACTTCTCTTCCATTCCTTTTCCTTTCCATTTTCGGCCATGGGCCTTTGGGAATGAAGAAATGAGAGCTTGATGATGAGAGTTGTAACATCCTAATTTTAACCCAACTTTCTAGAACACATTAGGTTAAACATTAGGCTATTACCTCATAGTCTCATCTTTTTCTTGAAAATATTTAGCGGAAATTATGGTAAAATTTTTTTTTTTAAGTATAAAACAAAGTGAGAGCCGTGAACTTAACTATTCGAATAACAAAAACGTGAGACATGATTAACACTCATAGAGAGAACTCAAAAAGGAAAACATATAATAGTGGAGCAGAAATCATCATAACAAGAGAAACATTTCATTAATAATATATTTAGAGTACATAGGTAGTCATACCCGCATAGGTACAGGCAGAGCTTGTAATATAGAAGGAATAAATTACAACAAGAAACACAAGTGTAGGGTACGACTACAATAAAAATCCAAAATGCTACCCTCTTAGTAAGCTACGAGTATAAATCCACCACCCCTCCCAAAAGATACAGCCGAAAGGAATATCCTTGCAACGCTTGTGAACTCGAAAGCTCCACCGGGGTATAGTGCACCTCCTGTGGCGTGTCAATGAAGTCAACGAACATCGCCATCGCTCTCTGAAGATGTGACGGGAGAAGAGAGAGAGGAGTGAGAATTCTTAGTAAAGAATCTCAGTAGGAGTCTCCTATCCTAGGGTTACATCGTTCACATCCCCAGGAACCTTGGGTTTATTTCATAAAGACAAGTGAGCATACATCAAGTTCATTTTAGGTTCTAAAGTGTATTTTAGCCAAGGTCCATTCATTTTAGGATGATCTTAATGTCATGAATGCAACATATATTTGATGAATGCATGACAATACCATATGCACATTAACACGAAAATCGTAATACTTGGGCACATCATAAAGGAACATAAATCATATACATGGCATAAAAAGGCATAGTACTTTTCATGTGACATCTTCATCATGAATCAAGCTCTTAAATTCTTTTTTCTTAAAGACCACCCTCTTAACATATCCACCAAAAATCCAACCGATTCACCGGCCCGGCGATAATCTGGTCACCAAACTACATCTCTCCTATCGCCTAGGAATGAGCTCAATCCTAACTAGTCGTCACTAGATTTAATATGGGCTAATAGAGGGGGTATACATAACTCTCTTGGATCACCTATCTTAGGATCATTTCCTTCTTTGAAACGCTCTACTGGTATCTAGTACACAGTGAATTGTCCGCTTTGGCAAGCTCAATGTCAATACCCTCACGGATTTGTTTCCTCCCCACCGTAGCGGGAGAAATGCGTTTCATTACTATGTCACATCTGTTCTGGGGGTGCTCGGCCGAACCGGTGTCACCCAGAACCTATCCTGGGGGTGCTCGGCCGAACCGGTGTCACCCAGGAGTTTTCACAAACTTTTCTCAAATTCTCAAGTTTGATGGGAAATTCGGCAGCGTAACGACATACACCGGATTTCCTTCAAACTTGCTTTATGCCACGAAACATATAGAGCATGCATAGCCATTCAACATCAACATAGGGCATCATATTCATCGTATGCATCGTAAGCATCATAATATCATAATTTTACATAACGCATCATGGCGGGAGCATCAACACATCAATACTATACACTCTCATCAGAGATCACATGCTCAAGTTGTTCTCGTAATAAAACATGTATCCTCATGAATTCCTCATATGAATAACATCATCATCCTTCACATAACATATGCATCATCGTAAAACATCTTAACATACCTTCGTATCATATAAATATCATTCTCATATTCTTAATGTCTTATGCATTGACCGCTATGGTCTTTAACTCACAGTTTAAGTTATGAATCATTCAAAGCTAACCTCTCGGGTACTTAGGAGGTTATGACTAAGTATATCTCTCTTCATACTATGGTCAAGAATATCTCTCAATCTCAAAGGTGCAGAATTCATAATTTCAACTTTATGGGTACCTAGGAGTCACGACAATGACCCTTTCTAAGTTCGGTTTGCTCCTAAGGCACCAAGATCAAGTCCTAAACCAATTATGAGTCTTTTCTACACATTTAAACTAATTTAGAACCATGATTATCATTACTAAACCTTGCTGGACAGAATCCAGAAAATTCTAATATTAAGGGATCTAGAACTCTCAAATTAATTCTTTTCTAGTTTCTAACCTTTCTTATCTTTTACTCATGAGTTTTTCCATTGATCATACTTAAACATAAGCATGTTATCATCGTTAAAACAGCTCATACAGTGGCCAATCATAGCAAGGCGGAACCGAAACAACACTCTCCATACAAAGGCATAAAACATACTTTTTAAAGCACAAAGGATACTAGTTTCTCTTGGAACCTTTTTAAAACCTTCAAAACTCTTTTGTAAACATTTTTAACATCTAAAATCATCAAGATATTTATAAGGGCAGTAGCTAAGTTGAATTTATTTCAAGAGGTACTAAATCCATAAAACTTAGTTTTATATGTTCTTTGAATCCACATAGACTTAGAAAAATTATAAAACATAGCTTATAGGCATTTGTGATCAAATGAAACTTATCCTAAGTTCATTCATCTCACATAGCCGAAGTGGGCATTCTAAGAGAATGCTTTCCATGTCTAACTCTCATTTGAGACCTTGGGACAAATCTTTGAGCTCTAGAGCCTTAGGTGATGACAAAACACAAACATGCCATGCACTTCATTTTTATTGTTCATTAGGGAAATAAAGTGAGAACTTGAAAAGTAAATAGCTCAAAATAAATATGAGATGCAATTTGTTATTATCTTGGATTTTAAGTGATGACTTGAATAATAAACGTGAAATGCAATGCTTGGAAATTAAATATGAATATGCAAGTTCATTTTTAGTCTTAGAGCATTAGTGATGACATAAAAATAAATCATGCTAGGCAAGGCATAAACTAAATATGAATGCAAGTTCATTTTGGTTTAATAACTAGAGCTCGTCCAAGACTTTAAAGAACCAATATTCACAACCCCAACATAGTCTCATCAAGTCAAGAGAATGGAACTAAAAGAAATCTCCATATTTTCAAGAAAAGGAATTATGGCCGAAATCATGAGGCCAAGAGAAAGTAATCCATATTCCTTTTTGAAATCATTCTTATTTTCTTAAGTTGAAAACTTTAGTGAACTTCATAGCATAATAATAAAAACTAAAGAAAACTCAAGCTTTAGGGGTCTCATTATGATGAACACATAGTCATCATCTAGAGGTCCCCATCATCAAGCCATCATGTATGAGTTTTAAAGGTCATGAAGGCCAAAAACTCAAGAAGGAAACCAAGAGAGTTTTAAAAAGAAATTCCAAGAGGTAGCTAGAGAAAAACTCATTTTTCATGGAAATGAGATGCAAAGAAACACTCCTACCTAGAGTGAAGACAAAGAGCTTGAACTTAGAGAGAAGAAAACAAGATGATGAGCTCCTCCAAAAAGCTTGATGTTTTCGGCCAAGGGGAGATAAAGAGGTTAGAGTTGTGTTTGAGATGAAATATTTGAGAGGTTTGATGGTGATTCAAGGTTATGGGGTAATGTGTGAAGGTTATGAGATGATGATGATGAAGTAAAGAGATGAAAAAGATGAAGATGAAAAAGAAAGGAACTCTTTGGGACTTGAGAGAAAGAAAGAAACTAGCAAGACTACTCTAAGCTTTAGCAAATGCTCAATGTGCATCCAATGCTAACACAAGCTCCCTATTTATAGAAAAACAAAGTGATAGGTGAGAGAATGGAAAGCATGGCTGATGGTAAGAAAGAGAAAATATCTCTTTGATGGTGTCATACAAGCATGGTTTGAAGCATGGAGCTCATGACACAAGGTATGGCTTCAAGCATGGGTTTTGAGTGATCTTTTCTTTAAATTGTGGATGAAATTAGGCTTCTAGAAGACCAACATGGCTGGAAGTTTTTCAGCCACAAATAATTGAAGAGAATGATTTATTTTACTTGGTTATTCATTTGAAAAAGCAAGCTTGATTGAAATTATGACAAGGCATGACAAGTAAGGTGATTTGAGGTGATTTTCCTTTAAGTTTGAAATGAAATAATTCATGAAAATGGGGGATGATTTTCGGTCAGATTTGGGCAGCAAGGAGAGAGGAAAATCTTCCATGTAATTGGGTGTTAATGATAGGATTAAGTGTAGGTTAGTTTAGGTACAAGGTTAGGAGTAATTAAGCTTAAGTTTAGGTAACTAAGCATGTGTATTAGGAATTTTATGACAAAGTTAGGAGTGCTCTTACATCATTAGAGAATTTAAAACTCATTTGTGAATAAACAATGTGTATCACAATCCCATGATTTAAGGAAAGAGAGAGAAAACACTATTTGTGCACTATTCATTGATTCCTACACTCAAAGTCCTTGAATTTAAAGATAGGGTTTTAAGTTTATCTAAGCAATTTTAGGTTCTAATCATTCTTATTAAATTATTTTGACCTTAGATTAATTATGAAAATTAATTAACCTTCGATTAGAGCCTAATATTGCTTAGGTTTCGCTTAACCATGTGATTAGGTGTAAACATACGAAACTACGGGCAAAACCGTAATTTTGTACTTATTTTGCCCGGGACCTCCGGGACCAAAACTGAGACCACAGAATACATAAAAACGTCTTTTAAACCCATCTGGAGAGGTTTCGGGTTCATCCGGCACTTGCAAAAGGGTAAAACGCCACAGGGGCGTTTTGGTCATTTTGACCCGAAAACTCGAAAAACGAGATTTTCGATCCGAAAGCATTCAAAGGCCATTCAATTCCCTTCAAACATTGAGTTGGCCCTTCGAGGACTGCCGAGTCGGCCATCCTCGAATTCCGGGCCGAAAATGACCTCAGGGGCAATTCGGTCATTTTCCACTCAGACAGAAAATCGAGGCGTTACAAGAGTTTCATGATGATGTTCATCACTTGAAACAAACTCTAGAGCTTGATCTTTGTTCTTGAGCAAAAATGTTTTTAGTTTTTCCTTTCTTGAACTCTAGAGTTCTAAAATGTTCCTTTTTCTTCTTGAAGATTTCAGCCATTTCCTTAAATTTTCTAGGCTTCATGGTTTGTTTTCCTAAAAATGTTATGTTGGATTTTAAGAACTTAAGCTTGACTTTACCTTGTTGGATGAGTTTGGGTTATGGTTTAAGTTCCTTTAAAGTCTTGTTAAGAGCTCTAGAGAGATAAAATGAACTTGCATAATTTATCTTATGCTTGCACTCATGTTTACATTCTTGTTATGCACCTTTACTTTCAAGCTATCACCTAAGAACATAAAGATTAAAATGGAACTTGTCTCATCACTTGATTTAATTCTCGAAGCCTTTCTATTTCGGCCTTAAAGTCGATTGTTGTTGGGACTAGAGCACTAAAATAAAGAATTGAACTTGCATTACCACCTAATTAATTTCTCGAATGCCTATCTATTTCGGCCTTAAAGTCGATTGTTGTTGGGCCAAGAGCACTAAAATAAAGAATTGAGCCATGTATATCTACCTTCAAGCTTGCACGTTTAAGTTTATGCCTCGCATATTTACTTTCAAGCTTGCACGTTTAAGTTTATACCTTGCATATTTAAATTTAAGTCATCACATTACTTTGTAAGCAAGATTAAAAATGAAAAGCATGAGCACGTTTAGTTTATGTCGAAACTTAAGAACCTAGAGCTCAAAGACTTGCCCATTCCATTCCAAGTTAAAGTTTAATGTGAAACCATTCTTTGAATGCATATTTTCAGCCAAAGTAGTGATGATGGACTCGCAATGAGTTTTCATCTAGCTACTAGGACCAAAAGTCTATGTTTAAGTTCCCCTCAAAGCTTTGCAAATCTTTATAAGGTTATGTCATCACAAGAGGTGATTTTATTATCTTTAGGGGATGGAATATGTTTTGGTCAGTGACCTAAGGCTTCTCTTAGCCTTTTGATGAACTAAAGTGTTTTGCAAAGAGTTTTAGAAGTTCTAGATCGATTCCGAAAGAAACTAGTTAACTTACGAACCTAGAAACGTCAATTTAACTCTCTCATTTAAGTTAAATGTTTTCGGTTCTGATATGATGAGTGTGATGTTGTATGGTGATGTCTTGATGTGTTGGAATGTGTGGAAATAGCATATGATGATGTAGAAGCGATCCTATGCATGATAGGTAAGAAACTAGCTAACTAGAAATACCGTAAAGCTAGAATTTAACATAGTTTTGACCCATTTATTTTTGGAACTTATCCAAACTGTTTTAATGGGAACATAATCAGATTTAGATTGTTTAGACATGAAAAACTTGGTAACATTTGGATTAGAATTGAATTCTAGCACCTACGGGGAAACTAGTAACTAGAAAACCGTAAAAATGCAAATGTAGAACTCTTAGAACATTTAATTTTCTAGATTCTGTCCAGCACCCTTACAACATGATAAACATGATTAATAATTAATCCTTAAGCATAGGAATGCCTCATAATTGATTTAGATTTAATATATAGCGCCTCCAGCGAAAACGGAACCGAGAAAGGGTCCAAAACGTAAGTTCTAGAGCCCCGTGAACACAAGTTAGAGAATTTGCCCTATGCTATTCAGATTTAAGTATGAACATGAGGATTAGGAATGATGATTAATTATGAGCCCTTAGGTGCATAAAAATATGGGTGACGGATGTTAGAGAATTATATCTCAAGATTAAGACCCGTAAGGGTCAAAGCATAAGCTACCGTAAGGGTGAGCGTTTGAATGTTTTATGATGATGCATGTAGTATGCAAATGATGATGATGATTATTCATATGAGGAATTCATGAGGTTATATGTTAATGTGGCATAAAGCAAATTTGGAAGGAAATTCGGTGTAATGACCGTTGTGCCGCCGACTTTCCAACAAATTTGGGGACTTAAAGAGATTTTGAAAATTAAGGTACTAAGATGGGTTCTAGGATGACACCGGTCCGGCCGAGCACCTCCATAGAACTCATGTGACATCGGTACCATTTTACACTCTTAGGTGACACCGGTTCGGCTGAGCACCCCTAAGAGAATTGCCCCCTAACCCGTACTCAGATAGTCGGGATTTATGATTTATGATACGCTTATCGTTAAGTGGTAAGTAAGAACTAGTGACGACTAGTTAAGGTATGAGCTCATAACCTAGATGTATGACACGCTCGGTGACACCGTTCGCCGAGCACCCCAGTTCGATTGTCTTTTAGGGTGGCCCATGAGGAAGAGAAGTTTCATGATTATGATTATGTCACTAAGTTTTGTCCCATATGAATGTTACTAATGCCACTTTATGCCACCAAGAATGATGATGCTTGATGTTATGTTTTATGTATGTGCATTAGGTAGTGCCATGCATACATTTTCTATCATGTTGCATCCATGACATTAAGATCATCCTAAAACGAATGGACCTTGGCTAAAATATATTTTAAAGTTTAAAATGAACCTAATACATGCTCCGTCATTTTGTATAAATAAACCCAAGGTTCCTGAGGACGTAGATGATGACACCTAGGTAGTAGGAGGCCCTACTGAGATTCTTTAGCAAGATTTTCACTCCCTCTATCTCTTTCTTTCCGTCACGTCTTCAGATGGCGACGTTCGTAGTGTTCGTGGACACGCCGACATGGGAGGTGCACCATGACCCGGACCACGGGTCATTCCATTTTGTAGGTCGATGCACAGTCAGAGTATTCATGTTCATGGGTCGACCCTTCACTCCCCCTGTACATTCCCATCGTTTCTCCCCTGTTTCACCTTTTGGCGATGACCTGGTGTTCGAGCGCAAGACGCCCCCTAGAGGAGAGGCTTCGCTGCCCCCATCATCCACGTCCGCCGCCGAGACTACCCCCAAGATGTGCCCCGCTGTTCGTCGCCTTTTTGGAGACGGATCCTTCCGATGATTCGGCAACCCAGGCACCCTCCGAGGGATCTTCCCCCTCCATACCTATGGACTTTGGAGAGGATAGCGAGCCCACCGTGACTCAGCCGAGGCGTGCACGATGACCGGAGATGCGGCCATACCCCGGGGCTCACACTCGATCCCCGCTCCGCCTCTTCACGCCCGAGGAGCTCGCCCAGTTTCCCGGATATCTGCCTCGATCACGAGATAGTCGCTAGTAGGAGGCCGTGGATGGCCCGAGTTAGAGCACTCACCACTTAGATGGGGATAAACCTTCTTTTGTTTAGAGGTTTCCCATTAGATGCACACGGGTAGGGGAGTAGACTATGTTTATGTTTATGTTGTATTTCCTTTCCTATACTTTCCTTGTACTAAACTAAGTCCCACACTTATAAGTGGGCAAATTATATATATATGAGATGATCTTCAGTGTTACTCATGGTGTGCCTTATGTTATGATGTTGTGAGACATTTGTTTACCATACATGGTTTACCGCTTATCGCATCACGCGGCTCTCACTTTGTTTTTAAAAAAAAATTACCCGTATTTTCTGCTAAGTAATTCAAAGATAAATGAGAACTATGAAGTAACAGACTAATGATTAACCTAAATATGTTCTAGAGTATTGGGTTAAAAATTAGGATGTTACATAGTACAACATGAGCAATACAACTAAAAAGGAAATACAAGAGAAAGTGCAACGGAAACTATAAAAGCAACTCCCCTACCCAAGTGCAACTAACGGGATGACCTCTAAAAAAAAAGAAGGTTCATCCCCATCTAAGTGGTGTTTGCTCTACCCGGGTACTCCATCGGTTGTATGTCACCTCCTACTGACGTCCATCTCGCGAGCGAGGCACATATCCGGGAAACTGGAGGAGCTCCTCGGGCGTAAAGAGGCGGAACGGGGATTGAGGGTGACCCCCGCGGTGAGGCCGCATCTCCGGTCGTCGTGCAAGCTGTGGCTGAGTCACGGTATCCTCACTGCCCTCCCTCATCAATGGTGGAGAGGGGACGGGGCTCTCGCTATACGGATGGGTAGGCTGGTCCTCGGATGGGTCGTCTCCAAGAAGTAGGTCTGGGGCACATAATCGGGATAGTCTCGCATGGCTGAGGCGGCGGTGTGCATGCGGAGCACTCTCTCGTTATGCGTACGCGCGCGCTCAAAATCCCGCTCGTCATTACCGTAGGGTGCTATCGGGGAGAAGCGATGGGTATGCACGGGGTGAGCGAATGGACGTCCTACGAACATGAAGACTCACACCGTGCACTGTCCCTTAAAATGGTATGACCCATGACCTGGGTCATAGTGCACCTCCCATGTCGGGGTGTCCACGAAAACCACGAACGTCGCCATCTGAAGACGTGACGGAAAGAAAAAGAAAAAGGGAGTGAGAATCTTGCTAAAGAATCTCAGTAGGACCTCTTACTATCTAGGTGTCATCATCTACGTCCTCAGGAACCTTGGGTTTAGTTATACAAAATAAGTGTGCATGCATTAAGTCCATTTTTAGGTTCTAAAACATAATTTAGCCAAGGTCCGTTCATTTTAGCATGATTTCTTAATGTCATGGATACAAGCATATTAAAGAATGTATGCATGGCTCTACTTAATGCAAGAGTAATCATCATATCTTTAAGAACATCATAACAGTGGCATAAAGTGGCAAATAAATTCTCTTTGTGACATAATCATCATAACTTCCTCATAGGCCACCCTAAAAGACAAGCACTCTGGGGGTGCTCGACCGAACCGGTGTCACCCAGAACATGTCACATCTCTAGGTTATGAGCTCATACCTCAAATAGTCATCACTAGTTCTTACTTATCAGTCTCGATAAGCGTAACATAATCATAAACATAATCCCGACTTATCCAGTACGGGCTAGGGGGCATTTCTTGGGGGTGCTCGGCCGAACTGGTGTCACCCAAGAATTAAATCTTGGTACCGATGTCACATGGGTTCTCTGGAGGTGCTCGGCCAACCGGTGTCATCCGAGAACCCATCTTAGTACCTCATAAAAATTTCATAGGTTTTCAAAACGTTCTGAGTCCCGAATTTGTCAGAAATTTGATGGCATAACTGTAGCATGTCGAATTTCTTCCAAATTCTTTTTTATGCCACATAAGTCAATCAAACATGCATCCTTCATTATAATTTCATGCATTCACATAATCATCCTCATACTTTCACAAGCAACATTAAAGATTCGTTATGCACTTGGTCCTACGGTATTTTATGCTCTGACCTTTACGGGCCTTAAACTCGTGATGTAGTTAACCTATCATCTCCTATCAAACTTTTATGCACCTAAGGGTTCTCTCTTATCAAATCTCATCATTTATTTATGCTCTCTATTAAATCTGAACAATATCATTCCTTAGGGGCAGCGTCATAAACTTATGATTACGGGGTTCTAGAACTTGCGTTTTAGACCCTTTCTTGGTTCTGTTTTCACCTAAGGCACTATAAGTTAAACCTAAACCAATTATGAGTCATTCCTATATCAAAGAACTAATTATAAATCATGTTCTCTACATTATAAGGTTGCTGGACAGGTTCTAAGAATTAAATATTCTAAGAGTTCTAGAATTGCGGTTTTACGGTTTTCTAGTTACTAGTTTCTCTATAGGTGCCAAAATTCATTCCTACTTCAAATGTAACCAAATTTTTCATGATTAATCAATCCTAATCTGATTATATTCCCATTAAAACAGTTTGGGCAGTGTCCATGACTAAATGCGATAAAACTATGCTAAATCTTGACTTTACGGTTTTCCTAGAAAGCTAGTTTCTTCCCTATCTTGCATGGAAATATTCCTACTTCATCATACATAATTTTTTACTCATTCAAACACATCAAACATCATCACATGGAAGCAAACACATCATGAAGGAACCGAAACATTAAGTTTCCAAAAGATACATAACTTGACATTTTTAAAACACATAAGTTGCTAGTTTCTCTTGGAATCATTTTCAAGACTTCTAAAACTCTTTTGCAAACCATTTTATCATGTCAAAGAGACTAAACACATCCTTAGGTTAGTGACCACTTAATCCCTCCTTAAAAGAGTGTTAAATTCATAGAACCTTGTTAGTCTTAAACTTAAACAAATTCATGAGACTTTAAAGGATTCTTAAAACTTGACTTATTGGTCCTTGAAGCTAGATGAAACTCATTCCAAGTCCATCATCACTTCATGGCCGAAATCATGCATTCAAAGAATGCTCCTTCATTAAACTTTAACTTGAGATAAAATGGGCAAGTCTTTGAGCTCTAAGGTCTTTTAAGTGATGACATAACTTAAACATGCTATGCACTTCATTTTTATTCTTCATTACAAATTAAAGTGAGAGCTTAATGTAAACATGCAAGACTTGAATATAAAAATGCAAGGCTTAAAATAAATATGCAAGACTTGGAATATAAATATGCAAGACTTGAAACATAAATATGCAAGTTCAATTCTTTATTTTAGTGCTCTAGACCCAGCAACAATCGACTTTAAGGCCGAAATAGAAAGGCTTTGAGATTTAGTTAGGTGATAGTGCAAACCTCATTTTAGATCTTTACGTTCTTTAGTGATGAAAAGTAAATATGCTAGGCAAGAATGTAAATATGAGATGCACTCCATTCTTCATCCTTTAACTTTAGGTGACGGCTTGGAAAATAAATATGAATGCAAAACTCAAAGTAAATATGTAATGCATAAGCTTGAATTTAAATATGAATGCTAGTCCATTTTATTTCTTATTAGAGCTCATACAAGACTCTAAAGGAACTAAAACCTCAACCCAAACTTATCATGACAAGGTAAAGCAAGAACAAGAGTGAACCTCAAGGGTTCTTTAAAACACAAAGTTTCTTTTCTTAGAATGTAAACATAAATAACATTTTTATTAAAACCCAAGCTCTAGAGGCCTCATGTAACATCCTAATTTTTAACCCAATACTCTAGAACATATTTAGGTTAATCATTAGTCTGTTACTTCATAGTTCTCATTTATCTTTGAATTACTTAGCGGAAAATAGGGTAATTTTTTTTTGAAATAAAAGTGAGAGTCGCGTGATGCGATAAGCGGTAAACCATGTATGGTAAACAAATGTCTCACAACATCATAACATAAGGCACACCATGAGTAACACTGAAGATCATCTCATATATATATATAATTTGCCCACTTATAAGTGTGGGACTTAATCTAGTACAAGGAAAATACGGGAAAGGAAATACAACATAAACATAAACATGATCTACTCCCCTACCCGAGTGCATCTAATGGGAAACCTCTAAACAAAAGAAGGTTTATCCCCATCTAAGTGGTGTGTGCTCTATCTTAGGCCATCCACGGCCTCCTACTGGCGACTATCTCGTGATCGAGGCAGATATCCGGGAAACTAGGTGAGCTCCTCGGGCGTGAAGAGGCAGAGCGGGGATCGAGTGTGAGCCCCGGGGTATGGCCGCATCTCCGGTCGTCGTGCACGCCTCGGCTGAGTCACGGTGGGCTCGCTATCCTTTCCAAAGTCCATAGGTATCGAGGGGGAAGATCCCTCGGAGGGTGCCTGGGTTGCCGAATCCTCGGAAGGATCCGTCTCCGAAAAAGACGACGGGCAACGGGGCACATACTGGGGGTAGTCTCGAGCGGCGGACGTGGATGATGGGGTACGACGAAGCCTCTCCTCTAGGGGACGTGCGCGCTCGAACACCAGGTCATCGTCAAAAGGTGAAACGGGGGAGAAACGATGGGAATGTACAGGGGGAGTGAAGGGTCGACCCATGAACATGAATACTCGACTGCGGCAATGACCCACAAAATGGAATGACCCGTGGTCCGGGTCATGGTGCACCTCCCATGTCGGCGTGTCCACGAACACTACGAACGTCACCATCTGAAGACGTGACGGAAAGAAAGAGATAGAGGGAGTGAGAATCTTGCTAAAGAATCTCAGTAGGGCCTCCTACTACCTAGGTGTCATCATCTACGTCCTCAGGAACCTTGGGTTTATTTATACAAAATGACTGAGCATGTATTAGGTTCATTTTAAACTTTAAAATATATTTTAGCCAAGGTCCATTCATTTTAGGATGATCTTAATGTCATGGATGCAACATGATAGAAAATGTATACATGGCACTACCTAATGCACATACATAAAACATAACATCAAGCATCATCATTCTTGGTGGCATAAAGTGGCAATAGTAACATTCGTATGGGACAAAACTTAGTGACATAATCATAATCATTAAACTTCTCTTCCTCATGGGCCACCCTAAAAGACAATCGAACTGGGGGTGCTCGGCCGAACCGGTGTCACCCAGAACGTGTCACATATCTAGGTTATGAGCTCATACCTTAACTAGTCGTCACTAGTTCTTACTTACCACTTAACGATAAGCGTATCATAAATCATAAATCTCGACTATCTGAGTACGGGTTAGGGGGCAATTCTCATAGGGGTGCTCGGCCGAACCGGTGTCACCTAAGAGTGTAAAATGGTATCGATGTCACATGAGTTCTATGGAGGTGCTCGGCCGAACCGGTGTCATCCTAGAACCGATCTTAGTACCTTAATTTTCAAAATCTCTTTAAGTCCCCAAATTTGTCGGAAATTCAAGCACAATGGTCATTACACCGAATTTCCTTCCAAATTTGCTTTATGCCACATAAACATATAACCTCATAAATTCCTCATATGAATAACATCATCATCATTAGCATACTTCATGCATCATCATAAAACATTCAAACGCTTACCCTTACGGTAGCTTATGCTTTGACCCTTACGGGTCTTAATCTTGAGATATAGTTCTCTACATCCGTCGTTCATATTTTAAGCACCTAAGGCTCATAATTAAACATCATTCATAATCCTCTCATTTTACTTTTAAATCTGAATAGCATAGGGTGGAAATCCTAACATGTGAATACGGGGTTCTAGAACTTACGTTTTAGACCCTTTCTTGGTTCCGTGTTCGCCGAAGGCGCTATATATTAAATCTAAATCAATTATGAGGCATTCCTATGCTTAAGGACTAATTATTAATCATGTTTACCATGTTGTAAGGGTGCTGGACAGAATCCAGAAAATTAAATGTTCTAAGAGTTCTACATTTGTATTTTTACGGTTTTCTAGTTACTAGTTTCCCCATAGGTGCTAGAATTCAATTCTAACTCAAATGATACCAAGTTTTTCATGTCTAAACAATCTAAATCTGATTATGTCCCCATTAAAACAGTTTGGAAAAGTTCCATAAACAAATGGGTCAAAACTATGTTAAATTCTAGCTTTACGGTATTTCTAGTTAGCTAGTTTCTTACCTATCATGCATAGGATCGCTTCTACATCATCATATGATATTTTCACACATTCCAACACATCAAAACATCATCATACAGCATCACACTCATCATATCAGGACTGAAAACATTTAACTTCAACAAGAGAGTTAAATTGACATTTCTAGGTACATAAGTTAACTAGTTTCTCTCGGAATCGATCTAGAACTTCCAAAACTCTTTGCAAAACATTTTAACTCATCAAGAGGCTAAGTGAAGCCTTAGGTCACTGACCAAAACATATTCCATCCCCTAAAAGATAATAAAATCACAACTTGTGATGACGTAACCTTACAAAGACTTGTAAAGCTTTAAGGAAAACTTAAAACATAGACTATTGGTCCTAGTAGCTAGATGAAAACTCATTGCAAGTCCATCATCACTACTTGGCCGAAATTATGCATTCCAGGAATACATTCACATTTAACTTTATCTTGGAATGAAATGGGCAAGTCTTTGAGCTCTAGGTTCTTAAGTTTCGACATAAACTAAACGTGTTCATGCTTTTCATTTTTAATCTTGCTTACAAAGTAAAGTGATGACTTAAATTTAAATATGCAAGGCATAAACTTAAACGTGCAAGCTCGAAAGTAAATATGCAAGGCATGAACTTAAACGTGCAAGCTTGAAGGTAAATATACATGGTTCAATTCTTTATTTTAGTGCTCTTGGCCCAACAACAATCGACTTTAAGGCCGAAATAGATAGGCATTCGAGAAATTAATTAGGTGATAATGCAAGTTCAATTCTTTATTTTAGTGCTCTAGGCCCAACAACAATCGACTTTAAGGCCGAAATAGAAAGGCTTTGAGAATTAAATTAAGTGATGATACAAGTTCCATTTTAATCTTTATGTTCTTAGGTGATAGCTTGGAAGTAAAGATGTATTGCAAGAACGTAAATATAAATGCAAGCGTAAAATAAATTATGCAAGTTCATTTTATCTTTCTAGAGCTCTTAACAAGACTTTAAAGGAACATGAACCTCAACCCAAACTCATCAAACCAAGACAAAGTAAAGTCTAGAGTTCTTAGAACTCAACATAACATTTTTTTAGAAATCAAGACATTTAGCTTGTAAAAGAAAAGGAAATGGCCGAAACTTCATGGCACAAAAAGAACATTTTGAAACTCTAGAGTCCATGATCTTGATGATATATTAACACCAACATCATGAGACCTCATCATTGAGTCCTTAGAATCATTCTAAAACACCATCAAAACTAAAGTTCTCAAGAGTTCAAGAAAGGAAAAACTAAAAACATTTTTGCTCAAGAACAAAGATCAAGCTCTAGAGTTTGTTTCAAGTGATGAACATCATCATGAAACTCTCATAATCAAGCTCTCATGTCTTTGTTCTGCAAGGCCTATGGCCGAAAATGAAAAGGAAAAAGGAGTGGAAATGAAGTTCTAAAAAGAGACAAGAGAAACTATGAACATCAAGCTTGAAACAAGAACTTTAAAGAAAGGAATACATGAAAGAAAATCCCTACTTGGTGTGATGAACTTGAAGATGGAAGAAGAAGATGAAGAAGATGAAGAACTTGAAGAACTTGAAGAACTCCAAGAACTTGAAGAACACAAAAACTTTGAGAGAAAAAGAAAAGCTTTGAGTGTTTCCTAAACTTAGCAAATGATCTAAAAAGTGGTGCAAGCTCCTCAAGGCATTCTATTTATAGAGAAATGAAACAAATGGAGGGAGCTCATGGGTGAAGAGGTTTCGGCCATGAGGGTGCAGATTGGAGGCTTTCCATGAGTTCCATGAGGTGAGATAATGTGTTCTTGAGGTATGGTGAGGTATGGTTCAAAGCATGGTGAGGTATGGCTCAAGGTATGGCTCAAGCATGGTTCTTTGAGTGAGAAAACAATTTAATATGTGTGGTAATTGGAGAGAGATGGCCGAATATGCATCAGCCCATGGGGGAGGTTTCTTTGCATTTTAATTGTGGTTTAGAGTTGTGTTTAGGTGTATCTTTGATTATGCTTAAGATTAGGAATTTGTAAGAAAGTGTTTAGGTAAGGTAAATGGGTAATTAAGGTGGTCTAGACATAATTAAGGAGTGGTCTTGCACCATTAGTGAGTTAAATCCTCAATTTAGAGTCTAAACAACTCTAGACACATTTCCTTGATTTAAGGAATTGGAAAGAGAAAACACTATTCAAGATTCCAAGACTAGGAGTCTTGAGTTCTAAAAAGGGATTTAATGTTTAATCTAAGCAATTTTAGGTTCTATTTAACTTTAATAAATTATTTTGACTCTAGATTAATTAGGGAAATAAATTAATCTTCGTTTAGAGCCTAATATTGCTTAGGTTTGCTTAATTACGCCATTAAGCTCAAAAACACTATTCTAGGGGCAAAATCGTAATTTTGCACTAAAACTGCCCGGGACCACCGGGACTTGAACAGAGACCTCTAGACACATGAAAACATGTTTTTAAACCTCTGGGGAAAGTTCCGGGCTCAATCGGCACCATTACCCGCGTAAAAACGCTATAGGGGTATTTTGGTCATTTTGACCAAATCATGAAACGAAATTTTCGCTTCCGAAAGCATTCAAAGGCCATTCAATCCCCTTCAAACATTGAGTTGACCCTTCGAGGATGACCGAGTTGGTTACCCTCGAGTTCGGGTCAGGAAATGACCTTAGGGGCATTTTGGTCATTTCCCTCGGACAGAAAAATCGGGGTGTTACACCTCATTGTGATGAACACATAGTCATCATCTAGAAGCTCTCATCATCAAGCCATTGTGAACTCCCTTGGCCAATATGGCCGAAACCATGAAGAAAGAAAAGGAAGAAGAACCGAAATTGTTGGAGAAGAAAAGAAACATTTGGGACTCTAGAGACTATGATCTTGATGATGCATTAACACCAACATCATGAGCTCTCATCATTGAGTTCATGTTAACCACTTTAAAACATCGTCAAAGTGAAAGGTTTCAAAGATCAAGAACAAAGAACAAAGAAAACATCTTTAACTTAAGAGCAAAGATCAAGCTTTAGGGATTATCCAAGTGATGAACATTATCATCATGGAACCTCATCATCAAGCTCTCATTCCTTTGCTCTCAATGGGCTCATGGCTGAAACAAGGAGGAGAAGAAAAGAAAAGAAGTTCTAGAAAGGATTCAAGAGAAACTAAGAACACATAAAGAAATTAAGAACTTTAAATGAAAGAACTCTTAAAAGAAAATCCCTACCTAGTGATTAGGAGGTTGGAATGAGAGAAGAGGATGAAGAACTTGAAGACTTGAACTTGAGAGAAAAAGGAAGCTTTGAAGTGTTTCTTTGAAAACTTACACTTTGCAAATGAACCCAAAATGATACAAGTTCACCCAATCAAGCTATTTATAGAGAAATGAAACAAATGAAGGGTGCAAATGGAGAGGGAGGCTTCGGCCATGCAGAATGGAGGGAGCCCATGAGTTCCATGAGGTGAGATAATGTGGTCTTGAGGCATGGTAAGGTATGGTTCAAAGTATGGTGAGGTATGGTTCAAGATATGGCCTCAAGCATGGTTCTTTGAGTGAGAAACAATTCAACATGTGAGGTAAAAGAGAGAGAGAGGGCCGAAATGCATCAGCCATGGGGGGAAGGGTTTCTTGCATTTTAATTGTGGTTTAGAGTTGTGGTTAGATGTATCTTTGATTAGGATTAAGATTAGGAATTTGTAAGAAAGTGTTTAGGTGAGAAAATGGGTAATCAAGGTTGTCAAGACATAATTAGAGTGTTCTTGCATCATTAGTGAGTTATAAACTCATTTTAGTGTATAAACAATTCTAGACACAATTCCTTGATTTAAGGAATTGGAGAGAGAAAACACTATTCAAGATTCCAAGAGTGAAATCTTGAGTTTTAGCAAAGAGATTTAAATCTAATCTAAGCAATCTTAGGTTCTAATTAATTTTAATAATTTATTTTGACTCTAGATTAATTATGGAAATTAATTAATCTTCGATTAGAGCCTAATATTGCTTAGGTTTGCTTAATTACATCATTAAGCTCAAAAATACTATTCTAGGGGCAAAATTGTAATTTTGTACTAAAATTTCCCGGGACTGCCAGGACTCAAATAGATGTTTTGAAATATGTAAAAACATGGTTTTAAACCTCTGGGGAAAGTTTCGGGCTCAAACGGCACCTTTACCCGCGTAAAACGCTATAGGGGTATTTTGGTCATTTTGACCCGAAACTGCAGAAAATGAGACTTTCACCTCCGGAACCACTCAAGGGTCATTAAATCCCCTTCAAACATTGAGTTGGCCCTTTGAGGACTATCGGGTCGGCCATCCTTGAATTTCAGGCCGAAAATGACCTCAGGGGCATTTCGGTCATTCTCCACTCAGACAGAAAATCGGGGCGTTACATGATGTGTATGAATGCATGCCATGGACTTCCAAGATTATGTTATGAGGAATGAATGAATAATATATATAGATTTGAAGTATTATGAGATCAAAGAATTATGTTCATGCATATAGAAATGTGATGCATGTATATGTGAGCTTGAGGATGGTGTATGTGGTAAGTGAAAAATAAAGTCCCCTTTAACGTAAAAAGGGCACAGCAAAGTCCCCTTTAATATAAAAAGGACACAAAGAAGTCCCCTTTAATATGTAAAGGGCACAAAAAGGTCCTCTTTTGTTCATCAAAGGCATGGGAGAGGTCCCCTTTTGTTTATAAAGGGCACGGGAAAGGTCCCTTTTGTTTAGAAGAGGCACGGGAAAGGTCCCCATTAGGGCATGGAAAAGTCCCCTTTATTATGTCAAGGGCACGAAAAGATCATTGTAATTGCCATATGTATATGTATATCTTGTTAAATTATTGGTCTTGAAGGAATTCCTATGATGTTGAATGTTATGAAATACATGTTTTAAGTGATTGAATAATAAAAGAGACCCATTTCGGAAATGTGATTTTATAATTTTAAAATGAACATTTGATATGTACATATTGCATGCTCACGCTTTCTTAATAAACCGAAGTGGTTGGGGCGAAGACGATGACATTATGAATGTGTAATTGGGGAGTTACTGTAACGCCCCGATTTTTCTGTCTGAGAGGAAAATGACCAAAATGCCCCTGAGGTCATTTTCTGCCTGGAATTCGAGGATGGCCAGCCCGACAGTCCTTGAAGGGCCAACTCAATGTTTGGAGGGGATTGGATGGCCCTTGAATGGTTTCGGAGGCGGAAGTCTCATTTTCTACAGTTTCGGGTCAAAATGACCAAAATATCCTTATAGCGTTTTTACGAGAGTAAAGGTGTCGTTTGAGCCCGAAACTTTTTCCGAGGGTTTAAAACAATGTTTTTACATGTTTAAAAGCGTCTGTTTAAGTCCCGGTGGTCCCGGGCAATTTTAGTGCAAAATTACAATTTTGTCCCTGGAATAGTGTTTTTGAGCTTAATGACGTAATTAAGCAAACCTAAGCAATATTAAACTCTAATCGAAGATTGATTAATTTTCAAAATTAATCTAGAGTCAAAATAAGCTATTAAAATTAATTAGAACCTAAAATTGCTTAGATTAGATTTAAATCTCCTTTTTAAAACTCAAGATTCCAATCTTGGAATCTTGAATAGTATTTTCTCTCTCCAATTCCTTAAATAATGGAATTGTGTCTAGAATTGTTTATGTACTAAAATGAGTTTATAACTCACTAATGATACAAGACCACTCCTTAAACATGTCTTGACAACCTTGATTACCCATTTTCTCACTTAAACACTTTCTTACAAATTCCTAATCTTAATCCTAATCAAAGATACACCTAAACACAACTCTAAACCACAATTAAAATGCAAGAAATCCTCCCCCATGGCTGATGCAAGTTTTGGCCACCTCTCTTCCATTTACATCACATGTTGAATTGTTTCTTACTCAAAGAACCATGCTTGACCTATACTTGTACCCATACTTGAAACCATACCTAGCCATGCTTTCCACCATGCCTTGAACCATACCTTGGAGAAGATATTTTCTCTCCTCCTTGTGCAGTATATGGCTGAAGTTCTCTCTCCCATTTACACCTCTCATTTTGTTTCATTTATCTATAAATAGCATGCTTGGGTGAACTTGCATCATTTTGGGTTCATTTGCTAAGTGTAAGCTTTCAAAGAGCACTTCAAAGTTTTCTTTTTCTCTCAAAGTTCAAGTGTCCAAGTTCTTCAAGTTCTTCATTCTCTTCACTCATCTCAACCTCCAATCACTTGGTAGGGATTTTCTTTCAAGAGTTTTTTTCCTTTAAGTTCTTAATCTAGTTATATGTTCATAGTTTCTCTTGAATCTTTTTGGAACTTCTTTTCTTCTCCTCCTCCTTCTTTATTTCGGCCATGAGCTTTGAAGAGTAAAGGAATGAGAGCTTGATAATGAGGGTTTCATGATGATGTTCATCACTTGAACAAACCTCTAAAGCTTGATCTTTGTTCTTGAGTTAAAAATGTTTATAGTTCTTTCTTTCTTGAACCTTGAAATCTTTAACTTCGATGATTGAATTATGATATTGGTGTTAATACATCATCAAGACCATGGTCTCTAGAGTTTTAAAATGGTTCTTTCTTGCCCTTAAAGTTTCAGTTTCTTTCTCTTCCTTTTCTATAGAAATTTCAGCCAACCAACTTGGGTAGTCCAACATGATAGCTTGATGATGAGAGTTCTAGTTGGTGACTTTATGTTCACTACAAAGAAATCTCTAAAGCTTGAGTTTTCATAAAGGTGTTATAAAGTTCATTTATGGTTATATTTTCAAGGAATGTTATCTTGAGTTCTAAGAGCTCTAGACCTCACTTTACCTTGTCATGATGAGTTTGGGTTAAGGATAAAGTTCCTCTAAAAGTCTTGTAGGAGCTCTAATAAGAAATAAAATAAACTCGCATTCATATTTATATTCAAGCTTATGCATTGCATATTTACTTTGAGCTTTGCATTCATAATTATTTTCCAAGCCATCACTTAAAGTTAAAGGATAAGGAATGGAGTGCATCTCATATTTACATTCTTGTCTAGCATATTTACTTTTCATCACTTAAGAACATAAAGATTTAAAATGAGAGTTTGCATTATCACCTAATTAATTCTCAAAGCTTTTCTATTTCGGCCTTAAAGTCGATTGTTGCTGGGCCTAGAGCACTAAAATAAAGAAATGAACTTGCATGGCATATTTATTTTAAGTCTTGCATATTTAAATTCCATGCCTTGCATATTTAAATTTCAAGCCTTGCATCTTTATTTCAAGTCTTGCATTTTTAAATTCTAAGTCTCGCATATTTACTTCAAAGTTCTCACTTTACTTTGTAACGAAGAATAAAAATGAAGTGCATAGCATGTTTAGATTATGTCATCACTTAAAGACCTTAGAGCTCAAAGACTTGCCCACTTTATCTCAAGTTAAAGTTTAGTATGGAAGCATTCTTTGAATGCATAATTTCGGCCAAGTAACAATGATTAGCTTGGAATGAGTTCCATCTAGTTACAAGGGCCAACAACCTATGTTCTAGTATTTTCTTTAAGATTGATGAGTTTTATAAAGTTATGACCAACAAGATTTATGATTTTATTCCTCTTCTAGAGAAGAATTAAATTGGTTACTGACCTAAGGTTATTTTTAGCCTCTTGATAAAATAAAATGGTTTGTAAAGAGTTTTAGAAGTCCTAAAATGATTCCAAGGGAAACTAGCAACTTATATGTTTTAAAAATATCCACTTATGTGTCTTTTTGGACTTGAACAATTCAGTTCTGACTTGATATGTTTGTTGCTGTATGATGATGTTTTGATGTGTTAGAATGTGTGAAAATGATATATGATGAGGTAGGAATACTTCCATGCATGTTAGGGGAGAAACTAGTTTTATAGGAAAACCGTAAAGTTGGAATTTAACGCATGTTTAACCCCTTCAATCTTAAACAATGCCAAAACTGTTTTAGTATGATAACAATCAGTTTAGGATTGAATAATCATGAAAAATTTGGTTACATTTGAAGTAGGATTGAATTTTAACACCTATAGAGAAACTAGTAACTAGAAAACCGTAAAAATGCAATCCAAGAACTCCTAGAACATCTAATTTCTGGATTCTGTAACATCCTAATTTTTAACCCAATACTCTAGAACATATTTAGGTTAATCATTAGTCTGTTACTTCATAGTTCTCATTTAACTTTGAATTACTTAGCGGAAAATACGGGTAAATTTTTTTTTGAAATAAAAGTGAGAGCCGCGTGATGCGATAAGCGGTAAACCATGTATGGTAAGACAATTATCTCACAACATCATAACATGAGGCACAACATGAACATCACTGAATATCATTTCATATATATATAATTTGCCTACTTATAAATGTGGGACTTAGTTTAGTACAGGGGAAATGCATAAAAGAAAATACAACATAAAACATGAACATAATCTACTCCCCTACCCGAGAGCACCTAATAGGATAACCTCTAAACAAAAGAAGGTTTATCCCCATCTAAGTGGTGTGTGCTCTATCTCGGGCATCTACAGCCTCCTACTGGCGACTATCCCTCGAGCGTGGCAAGTAACCAGGAAACTGAGCAAGCTCCTCCGACGTGAATAGACGGGACGGGGCTCGGAAGTGACTTCCACGGCGTGGCCACATCTCCGGTCGTCGTGCAAGCCTCGGCTGAGTCACGGAAGGCTCACTACCTTCCCCAAGGTCCATGGGTATAGTGGGGGAGGATCCCTCGGAGGGCGCCTGGGTCGCCGAATCCTCGGAAGGATCCGTCTCCGAAAAAGACGACGGGCAACGGGGCACATACTGGGGGTAGTCTCGAGCGGCGGACGTGGGTGATGGGGTACGGCGAAGCCTCTCCTCTAGGGGACGTGCGCGCTCGAACACCAGGTCATCGCCAAAAGGTGAGACAGGGGAGAAACGATGGGAATGTACAGGGGGAGTGAAGGGTCGACCCATAAACATGAATACTCTAACCGTGCATTGACCCACAAAATGGAATGACCCGTGGTCTGGGTCATGGTGCACCTCCCATGTCGGCGTGTCCACGAACACCACGAACATCGCCATCTGAAGACGTGACGGAAAGAAAGAGGTAGAGGGAGTGAGAATCTTGCTAAAGAATCTCAGTAGGGCCTCCTACTACCTAGGTGTCATCATCTATGTCCTCAGGAACCTTGGGTTCATTTATA
Source organism: Dalbergia cochinchinensis (assembly GCA_031216125.1). Classification (NCBI taxonomy): domain Eukaryota; kingdom Viridiplantae; phylum Streptophyta; class Magnoliopsida; order Fabales; family Fabaceae; genus Dalbergia; species Dalbergia cochinchinensis. Next base: position 33,846,950 of record CM062371.1, read on the forward strand.
CAAAATGACTGAGCATGTATTAAGTTCATTTTAAACTTTAAAATATATTTTAGCCAAGGTCCATTCATTTTAGGATGATCTTAATGTCATGAATGCAACATAATGGACAATGTATGCATGGCACTACCTAATGCACATACATAAAACATAACATCAAGCATCATCATTCTTGGTGGCATAAAGTGGCAATAGTAACATTCATATGGGACAAAACTTAGTGACATAATCATAATCATGAAACTTCTCTTCCTCGTGGGCCACCCTAAAAGACAATCGAACTGGGGGTGCTCGGCCGAACCGGTGTCACCCAGAACGTGTCATACATCTAGGTTATGAGATCATACCTTAACTAGTCGTCACTAGTTCTTACTTACCACTTAACGATAAGCGTATCATAAATAATAAATCCCGACTATCTGAGTACGGGTTAGGGGGCAATTCTCTTAGGGGTGCTCTGCCGAACCGGTGTCACATAAGAGTATAAAATGGTATCGATGTCACATGAGTTCTATGGAGGTGCTCGGCCGAACCGGTGTCATCCTAGAACCGATCTTAGTACCTTAATTTTCAAAATTTCTTTAAGTCCCCAAATTTGTCGGAAATTCGGCGGCACAATGGTCATTACACCGAATTTCCTTCCAAATTTGCTTTATGCCACATAAACATATAACCTCATAAATTCCTCATATGAATAACATCATCATCATTAGCATACTTCATGCATCATCATAAAACATCCCAACGCTTACCCTTACGGTAGCTTATGCTTTGACCCTTACGGGTCTTAATCTTGAGATATAGTTCTCTAACATCCGTCGTTCATATTTTAAGCACCTAAGGCTCATAATTAAACATCATTCATAATCCTCTCATTTTACTTTTAAATCTGAATAGCATAGGGTGGAAATCCTAACATGTGAATACGGGGTTCTAGAACTTACGTTTTAGACCCTTTCTTGGTTCCGTTTTCGCCGAAGGCGCTATGGATTAAATCTAAATCACTTATGAGGCATTCCTATGCTTAAGGACTAATTATTAATCATGTTTATCATGTTGTAAGGGTGCTGGACAGAATCCAGAAAATTAAATGTTCTAAGAGTTCTACATTTGCATTTTTACGATTTTCTAATTACTAGTTTCCCCTTAGGTGCTAGAATTCAATTCTAATCCAAATGTTACCAAGTTTTTCATGTCTAAACAATCTAAATCTGATTATGTTCCCATTAAAATAGTTTGGATTAGTTCCATAAACAAATGGGTCAAAACTATGTTAAATTCTAGCTTTACGGTATTTCTAGTTAGCTAGTTTCTTACCTATCATGCATAGGATCGCTTCTACATCATCATATGATATTTTCACACATTCCAACACATCAAAACATCATCATACAGCATCACACTCATCACATCAGAACCGAAAACATTTAACTTAAATGAGAGAGTTAAATTGACATTTCTAGATACATAAGTTAACTAGTTTCTCTCGGAATCGATCTAGAACTTCCAAAACTCTTTGCAAAACATTTTAATTCATCAAGAGGCTAAGTGAAGCCTTAGGTCACTGACCAAAACATATTCCATCCCCTAAAAGATAATAAGATCACGTCTTGTGATGACAACCTTATAAAGATTGTAAAGCTTTAGGGAAAACTTAAAACATAGACTTTTGGTCCTAGTAGCTAGATGAAAACTCATTGCAAGTCCATCATCACTACTTGGCCGAAATTATGTATTCAAGGAATACATTCACATATAACTTTAACTTGGAATGAAATGGGCAAGTCTTTGAGCTCTAGGTTCTTAAGTTACGACATAAACTAAACGTGCTCATGCTTTTCATTTTTAATCTTGCTCACAAAGTAAAGTGATGACTTGAATTTAAATATGCAAGGCATAAACTTAAACGTGCAAGCTTGAAAGTAAATATGCGAGGCATAAACTTAAACGTGCAAGCTTGAAGGTAAATATGCATGGTTCGATTCTTCATTTTAGTGCTCTTGGCCCAACAACAATCGACTTTAAGGCCGAAATAGATAGGCATTCGAGAAATTAATTAGGTGATAATGCAAGTTCAATTCTTTATTTTAGTGCTCTAGGCCCAACAACAATCGACTTTAAGGCCGAAATAGAAAGGCTTCGAGAATTAAATTAAGTGATGATACAAGTTCCATTTTAATCTTTATGTTCTTAGGTGATAGCTAGAAAGCAAAGATGCATAGCAAGAATGTAAATATGGCATAAAATAAATTATGCAAGTTCATTTTATCTTTCTAGAGCTCTTAACAAGACTTTAAAGGAATTTAAACTATAACCCAAACTCATCCAAACAAGGTAAAGTCAAGCTTAGAGTTCTTTCAAACTCAACATAATATTTTTAGGAAATCAAACCATGAAGCTTAGAAAAAATCAAGGAAATGGCCGAAATCATCAAGAAGAAAAAGGAACATTTTAAAACTCTAGAGTTCATGATCTTGATGATATATTAACACCAACATCATGAGTCCTCATCATTGAGTTCATAGAGCCATTTTAAAACATCTTCAAAGCTAAAGTTCTTAAGAGTTCAAGAAAAGAACAACTAAAAACATTTTTGCTCAAGAACAAAGATCAAGCTCTAGAGTTTGTTTCAAGTGATGAACATCATCATGAAACTCTCATCATCAAGCTCTCATTCCTTTGTTCTCCAAGGCCTATGGCCGAAAATGAAAAGGAAAAAGGAGTGGAAATGAAGTTCTAAAGAGAAGCAAGAGAAACTATGAACATCAAGCTTGAAACAAGAACTTTAAAGAAAAGAATACATGAAAGAAAATCCCTACTTGGTGTGATGAACTTGAAGATGGAAGAAGAAGATGAAGATGATGAAGAACTTTGAAGAGCTTGAAGAACTTGAAGAACACTAGAACTTTGAGAGAAAAGAAAAGCTTTGAGTGTTTCCTAAACTTACCAAATGATCTAAAAGTGGTGCAAGCTCCTCAAGGCATTCTATTTATAGAGAAATGAAACAAATGGAGGGTGTGAAGGCTGATGAAGGCTTCGGCCATATGAGGTGCAGATTGGAGGGTTCCATGTGTTCCATGAGGTGAGATAATGTGTTCTTGAGGTATGGTGAGGTATGGCTTAAGGTATGGTGAGGTATGGTTCAAGGTATGGCTTCAAGCATGGTTCTTTGAGTGAGAAAATAATTAAACATGTGGTCAATGGGGAGTGGGCTGTTCGGCCATGTTGCAGCCAAAGGGAGGATTAGTTTGCATTTTAATGGTGGTTTAGAGTTGTGTTTAGGTGTATCTTTGATTATGCTTAAGATTAGGAATTTGTAAGAAAGTGTTTAGGTAAGGTAAATGGGTAATTAAGGTGGTCTAGACATAATTAAGGAGTGGTCTTGCACCATTAGTGAGTTAAATCCTCAATTTAGAGTTTAAACAACTCTAGACACAATTCCTTGATTTAAGGAATTGGAAAGAGAAAACACTATTTAAGATTCCAAGACTAGGAGTCTTGAGTTCTAAAAAGGGATTTAAGTTTAATCTAAGCAATTTTAGGTTCTAATTAGCTTCAATAAATTATTTTGGCTCTAGATTAATTAGGGAAATAAATTAATCTTCGTTTAGAGCCTAATATTGCTTAGGTTTGCTTAATTACGTCGTTAAGCTCAAAAGCACTATTCGAGGGGTAAAATCGTAATTTTGCACTAAAACTGCCCGGGACCACCGGGACTTGAACAGAGACCTCTAGACACATGAAAACACATTTTTAAACCTCTGGGGAAAGTTCCGGGCTCAACGGCACCATCACCAGCGTAAAAACGCTATAGGGGTATTTTGGTCATTTTGACCCGAAACTGCGGAAAACGAAATTTTCGCTTCCGAAAGCATTCAAAGGCCATTCAATCCCCTTCAAACATTGAGTTGACCCTTCGAGGATGACCGAGTTGGTTACCCTCGAGTTCGGGTCAGGAAATGACCTCAGGGGCATTTTGGTCATTTCCCTCGGACAGAGAAATCGGGGTGTTACAGATTCTGTCCAGCAACCTCATAATATGGCAAACATGGTTTATAATTAGTTCTTAGGCATGAGAATGCCTCATAATTGGTTTAGATTTAATTTATAGCACCTTAGGCGAAGATGGAACCAAGAAAGGGTCTAAAACATAAGTTCTAGACCCCATAATTGTAAATTTATAACTCTACCCTTAAAGAATTGTGCTGCCCAGATTTATTAAAGAGCATAAATGATAGTAAGATTTGTTAGAAGAGAATCATTAGGTGCATAAGAGGTTGATAGAGAATGATAAAATAATTACATCTCAAAGTTTAAGGCCGTAAGGGTTGAAGCATAAGATATCGTAGGATCAAGAGCATAATGAGTTTCAATGTTACATGTGAATGTATGTTTTATGTGAGAATGATTATGTAAACATATGGAACTATGATTGAGGATGCATGTTTTATTGGTTTATGTGGCATAAAGTAAATTTGGAAGAAATCCGGCATACTGCTGTTATGCTGCCAAATTTCTGACAAATTTGGGGACTTAGAAAGTTTTCGAAAAACGTATGAGATTTTCTTTATGAGGTACTAAGATGAGTTCTCGGATGACACCAGTTCAACCGAGCACCTCCAAAGAATTCATGTGACATTGGTACCAAGATGTATTCTTGGGTGACACCAGTTCGGCAGAGCACCCCCAAGAAATGCCCCCTAGCCCGTACTGGATAAGTCGGGATTATGATTATGATTATGATACACTGATCGGGATTGATAAGTAAGAACTAGTGATGACTAGTTAGGTATGAGCTCATAACATAGAGATGTGACACGTTTTGGGTGACACCGGCTCGGCTGAGCACCCCCAGAACGAATGTCTTTGAGGGTGGGCCATGAGGAAGTAAAGTATGATGATTATGTCACAAAGTTTTCCCATATGAGACTTCAATTGCCACTTTATGCCACTATTATGATATTCTTAATGTTATGATTACTATTCCTGCATTAAGTAGAGCCATGCATACATTCCTTAATATGTTGCATCCATGACATTAAGAATCATACTAAAATGAATGGACCTTGGCTAACCATGTTTCAAAAGCTTAAAAATGGACTTAATGCATGCTCATTTATTTTGTACACTAAACCCAAGGTTCCTAAGGACATAGATGATGACACCTAGGTAGTAGGAGGATCTACTGAGATTCTTTAGCAAGATTCTCACTCCCTCTATCCTTTCTTCCTGTCACATCTTCATATGGTGATGTTCGTAGTTTTTGTGGACACCCCGACGTGGGAGGTGCACCATGATCCGGAGCATAGTTCATACATTTTTTAGGGACAGTGCACAGTGCGAGTCTTCATGTTCATTGGACGCCCCTTTGCTCACCCCGTACATACCCATCGGTTCTCCCCGACAGCACCCTACGGTGACGACGAGCGAGTTTTTGAGCGTGCGCATATGCACAACGAGAGAGTGCTCCACATGCACACCGCTGCCTCAGCCATGCGTGACTATCCTAACTATGTGCCCCGGACGTACTTCTCGGAGACCGACCCGTCGGAGGACCCGCCTACCCATCTGTACAGCAAGAGCTCTGCCCCCACTCCACCATTGATGAGGGAGGGCAGTGACGACACCATGACTCAAGCTCGACTAGCACGACGACCGAAGATGCAGCCACGTCGTGGGGGTCACTCCCGATCCCCGCTTCACCTTTACACACCGGAGGAACTCGCCCAGTTTGCCAGGTATGTGCCTCGCTCACAGGATGGACATCAGTAGGAGATAGCGGACGACCAAGGGAGTACCGAGGTAGTGCACACACCACTTAGATAAGGATAAACCTTCTTTTGTGTAGAGGTTATCCCTTTAGTTGCACTTGGGTAGGGGAGTTTGCTTTTACGTTTTCCGTCGCACTTTCCTTTGTATTTTCTTTTCAGATGTATTTGCTCATGTTGTACTAAACTAAGTCCCATTCTCCATGAGTGGACATATCATATTATATAAATATGCAGTTCAGTTTTATTGTGATGTGCCTTTACTTGCTTTATGTTATGATGTTATGAGGTGCTTGCTTTATTTCCTTTCATGCTTCATTGTTCGTCAAGTCACGCGGCTCTCACTTTGCTTTTATAATTCAAAAGAAAATTTACCCGTTTCCGCTAAGTATTTTAATGTAAAAAGGGAACTATGACGTAATAGACTAATGATTAACCTAAATATGTTCTAGAGTATTGGGTTAAAAATTAGGATGTTACATTATGGTATCAAAGCAGTTCGATTCTCATGGAGCTTGAGGATTGGACTGACTATGCTTTTGGAGCATAATGCGGTAGTCATGTCATGTGTAGAGCTTGCTAGAGACAAGCTATAGGTTAGAGATGCATGACCCCTGTTTGGTTGAAAGTGCCATGGTAACTAGCTCATTTCACATGAAACGTTGAGCCTGATCAACTCAGTGGTTATTGCCTTATGTGTATAGGAACCAATGGCACCCAGACGACAGAATAGGACCCCGACCGAAGGTAACCAGGAGGATGCAACTGCTGCTGCTGTTCGAGACATGGCGAGAGCCATGGAGCGAATGTTCGAAAGGATGAACCAACAAGGGGACACCGGACATGCTCCCTCTACTACTGAGATGATCAAGCAAGCAAGGTTCAATGAATTTCGCAAGGCAAACCCACCGCTCTTTAGAGGAGCCATGGATCCCGACAAAGCTGATGAGTGGATCAAGAACATGGAAAAGATCTATTCCGTGGTTGCTTACTCGGAGGAGAAAAAGGTCACATTCATTGCCTACATGATGGAATCGGACGCTGAATTCTGGTGGACCGGCACCTGAAGACTATTTGGAAGCTTCCATCTTGCTATCAATCGAGTCGTTTCAAGACCTACTTCTACGAGAAGTACTTTCCAGAGCCAGTACACGGCAAAGTTTGAAGAGCTCATCAAGTTCTCGCTAGTGTTTCAAAGGAACCCCGACGAAGTGTGGAAATGCGTCAAGTACGGAGCCAGACTGACAGCAGAATTGAACTATGTCGTGGCGCACATGGAGATCAGGGATTTCCCTACCCTGGTCAACAAGTTCCGGATCATGGAGGAAGGACAGAAGAAAATCAACGCTGTAAGAGCAGAACGAACCAAGGGGTTGGGACCGTAAGCCCTGAAGTTCAAGCCGCAACAACAAAACCAACCCGAACTCACTACAACCCCTACCACACCAACCAGTTCAAGCCACATCAACAACAACAAAGAACCCCCCTTCCACCCATAATCCAAGCAACATTACAGACCACCATTCCAGTACAACAAATAACGAAACAACAACAACAACAACAATAATAACTGACAAGGAGGGTCGGGCGGCCCCCGGAACAACAACCAACAAGGAGGGTCCAGCGGGACCAAGAACAAGACACCCCAAGGAGCCCCTGCCACCTTTGCCAAACCCACACCAGCAATGGTGTGTCCCTAGTGTGGGAAAGGCCATGGCAACCGTCCTTGCCTAGCTAGGCAAAACATTTGTTTCAAGTGCAGAAAGCCCGGCCACTATGCCAACAGATGCACTAATGGGAGGCCAACAAACCAGAACCCCAGGCCACAACACCAAGGGAGGGTCTTCACCCTTAATTTGGACGAAGCGAAAAAATCCAACGGCTTCATAGAAGGTAAGTGCGAAATAGATGGTAGGACCTTAACTGTACTTTATGACTCTGGTGCAACACATTCTTTCATTTCGTATGCTAGTGTCGAGTCTCTAAACTTAAAGACTTCCAAACTTCCTTTTGATCTTATTGTTTCTACCCTCACAAATCACCCTGTAAATACTTGTTTTTTCGTTTAAATTGCCATCTCATTGTAGAAAATAGATCCTTTGTCATAGATTTAATTTGCTTACCCATGAAAGGTATAGGTGTAGTCCTTGGCATGGATTGGCTTCACGCCAACTGTGTATTGTTAGATTGTGATACCAAAACAGTTATTTTTCCTTCTCCCCCTAGTGAAACTAGTCAAACCTTGAAACTTTACCTTAATGCCATAGAGGTCAACTGTAGTGGACAAAAGACTAAGGGATATGCTCTCTTAACCGCTAGTGAGGTAGACTTTGAGCAAAACCTAGAGAATATACTGGTAGTAAGAAACTATCCCGAGATATTTCTGGAAGAGATACCCGAGTTTCCCTCCAAGAGAGAAGTGGAGTTCTCCATTAAGTTGGTTCCTGGAGCAGGACCAATCTTTACAGCCCCTTATCGGATGCCACCCTTAGAGTTGGCGGAGTTGAAAACCTAGCTTAAGGAGCTTTTAGGAAAGAGTTTCATTAGACCTAATGCCTCACCCTGAGGAGCCTCGGTTTTGTTTGTCAAGAAAAAGGACGGGAGCATGAGGCTATGCATAGACTATAGGCAATTGAATCGTGTAACAGTGAAAAACAAGTACCCTTTGCCTAGGATTGATGATCTTATGGGCTAATTGAGAGGAGCGGTGGTATTTTCCAAGATTGATCTAAGGTTGGGATACAACCAAATTAGGGTGAGAGACCAAGATATACCAAAGACCGCCTTTAGAACTCGGTATGGACACTTTGAGTTGACGGTGATGTCTTTTGGGTTGACGAATGCTCTTGCGGTATTTATGGACTACATGAATAGGATCTTTAGACCCTATTTAGATCAGTTCATGGTTGTTTTTATAGATGATATACTCATCTATTCAAAGACCCACAAGGAGCATGAGCGTCATTTGAGGGTAGTTTTGGAGATTTTGAAAGAGAAAAAGCTATATGCAAAGCTCTCTACGTGTGAATTTTGGTTAGAGGAGGTTAAGTTTTTAGGGCATGTCGTGTCAAAAGGAGGTATAGCCGTTGATCCTAGTAAGGTAGAAGCCGTAATGAATTGGGATAGACTAACCACCGTAACGGAAATATGGAGCTTTTTGGGTTTAGCAGGCTACTACCGTAGGTTTATCAAAGGATTCTCTCAGATTTCCCTACCCCTAACCAAGCTAACTAAGAAGAATGCCCCCTTCGTGTGGAGTCCCGAGTGTGAGAAAAGTTTTCAAGAGCTTAAGGAGAAGCTAACTACAACCCCAGTTTTGGTTTTACCTAGCCCCGATATGCCCTTCGAGGTATATTGTGATGCCTCGGGTAAGGGTTTAGGTTGTGTATTGATGCAAAATAGGCAAGTGGTAGCCTATGCATCAAGGCAACTCAAGCCGCACGAAGCAAACTACCCCACCCATGACTTGGAGTTAGCAGCCGTAGTGTTCGCCTTGAAAATGTGGAGGCACCAATTATATGGGGTAAGGTTTGAAGTTTTCTCCAATCACAAGAGTCCCAAGCATCTCTTTGATCAAAAGGAGCTAAATATGAGGCAAAGGAGGTGGATGGAGTTCCTTAAAGACTATGATTTTGGCTTAAGTTACCACCCCGGCAAGGCTAATGTAGTTGCCGATGCCTTGAGCCGAAAGTCATTGCACCTATCTCACATGATGGTCAAGAAAGTTGAGCTAACAGAGAAGTTTAGATATATGAATTTGAGGATGTCTGTGACCAACGAGGGCATGAAGATGTGTTATCTTAGTGTGACAAGTGGGTTTAAACAGAGAGTCATTCTAGCACAACGGGAAAGTAAGGAATTTAGGGAAATCATAGAGGCAGTTAAGGTAGGAAAGCTAAAAGGTTTTGAACAAGGTTCTAATTGGGTATGGAGGTTTGAAGGAAGAATCTGCGTGCCACAAGATGGTGACCTTCGAGAGAAGATCTTGGAGGAGGCCCACAAAAGCCACTTCACCATCCATCCTGGTGTTACCAAGATGTACCAAGATTTAAAAAGGATGTTCTGGTGGCCTAGATTGAAAAAGGATATGGTCGCCTGTGTAACATCCTAATTTTTAACCCAATACTCTAGAACATATTTAGGTTAATCATTAGTCTGTTACTTCATAGTTCTCATTTATCTTTGAATTACTTAGCGGAAAATAGGGTAATTTTTTTTTGAAATAAAAGTGAGAGCCGCGTGATGCGATAAGCGGTAAACCATGTATGGTAAACAAATGTCTCACAACATCATAACATAAGGCACACCATGAGTAACACTGAAGATCATCTCATATATATATAATTTGCCCACTTATAAGTGTGGGACTTAATCTAGTACAAGGAAAATACGGGAAAGGAAATACAACATAAACATAAACATGATCTACTCCCCTACCCGAGTGCATCTAATGGGAAACCTCTAAACAAAAGAAGGTTTATCCCCATCTAAGTGGTGTGTGCTCTATCTCGGGCCATCCACGGCCTCCTACTGGCGACTATCTCATGATCGAGGCAGATATCCGGGAAACTGGGCGAGCTCCTCGGGCGTGAAGAGGCGGAGCGGGGATCGAGTGTGAGCCCCGGGGCATGGCCGCATCTCCGGTCGTCGTGCACGCCTCGGCTGAGTCACGGTGGGCTCGCTATCCTCTCCAAAGTCCATAGGTATGGAGGGGGAAGATCCCTCGGAGGGTGCCTGGGTTGCCGAATCCTCGGAAGGATCCGTCTCCGAAAAAGACGACGGGCAACGGGGCACATACTGGGGGTAGTCTCGAGCGGCGGACGTGGATGATGGGGTACGACGAAGCCTCTCCTCTAGGGGACATACACGCTTGAACACCAGGTCATCGCCAAAAGGTGAAACGGGGGAGAAACGATGGGAATGTACAGGGGGAGTGAAGGGTCGACCTATGAACATGAATACTCTGACTGTGCAGCGACCCACAAAATGGAATGACCCGTGGTCCGGGTCATGGTGCACCTCCTATGTCGGCGTGTCCACGAACACTACGAACGTCGCCATCTGAAGACGTGACGGAAAGAAAGAGCTAGAGGGAGTGAGAATCTTGCTAAAGAATCTCAGTAGGGCCTCCTACTACCTAGGTGTCATCATCTACGTCCTCAGGAACCTTGGGTTTATTTATACAAAATGACTGAGCATGTATTAGGTTCATTTTAAACTTTAAAATATATTTTAGCCAAGGCCCATTCATTTTAGGATGATCTTAATGTCATGGATGCAACATGATAGAAAATGTATGCATGGCACTACCTAATGCACATACATAAAACATAACATCAAGCATCATCATTCTTGGTGGCATAAAGTGGCAATAGTAACATTCGTATGGGACAAAACTTAGTGACATAATCATAATCATGAAACTTCTCTTCCTCATGGGCCACCCTAAAAGACAATCGAACTGGGGGTGCTCGGCCGAACCGGTGTCACCCAGAACGTGTCACATATCTAGGTTATGAGCTCATACCTTAACTAGTCGTCATTAGTTCTTACTTACCACTTAACGATAAGCGTATCATAAATCATAAATCCCGACTATCTGAGTACGGGTTAGGGGGCAATTCTCTTAGGGGTGCTCGGCCGACCCGGTGTCACCTAAGAGTGTAAAATGGTACCGATGTCACGTGAGTTCTATGGAGGTGCTCGGCCGAACCGGTGTCATCCTAGAACCCATCTTAGTACCTTAATTTTCAAAATCTCTTTAAGTCCCCAAATTTGTCGGAAATTCGGCGGCACAATGGTCATTACACCGAATTTCCTTCCAAATTTGCTTTATGCCACATAAACATATAACCTCATAAATTCCTCATATGAATAACATCATCATCATTAGCATACTTCATGCATCATCATAAAACATTCAAACGCTTACCCTTACGGTAGCTTATGCTTTGACCCTTACGGATCTTAATCTTGAGATATAGTTCTCTACATCCGTCGTTCATATTTTAAGCACCTAAGGCTCATAATTAAACATCATTCATAATCCTCTCATTTTACTTTTAAATCTGAATAGCATAGGGTGGAAATCCTAACATGTGAATACGGGGTTCTAGAACTTACGTTTTAGACCCTTTCTTGGTTCCGTTTTCGCCGAAGGCGCTATATATTAAATCTAAATCAATTATGAGGCATTCCTATGCTTAAGGACTAATTATTAATCATTTTTACCATGTTGTAATGGTGCTGGACAGAATCCAGAAAATTAAATGTTCTAAGAGTTCTACATTTGCATTTTTACGGTTTTCTAGTTACTAGTTTCCCCATAGGTGCTAGAATTCAATTCTAACTCAAATGATACCAAGTTTTTCATGTCTAAAAAATCTAAATCTGATTATGTCCCCATTAAAACAGTTTGGAAAAGTTCCATAAACAAATGGGTCAAAACTATGTTAAATTCTAGCTTTACGGTATTTCCAGTTAGCTAGTTTCTTACCTATTATGCATAGGATCGCTTCTACATCATCATATGATATTTTCACACATTCCAACACATCAAAACATCATCATACAGCATCACACTCATCACATCAGAACCGAAAACATTTAACTTAAATGAGAGAGTTAAATTGACATTTCTAAGTACATAAGTTAACTAGTTTCTCTTGGAATCATTCTAGAACTTCTTAAACTCATTGCAAAACATTTTAATTCATCAAGTGGCTAAGTGAAGTCTTAGGTCAAAGACCAAAATATATTTCATCTCCTAAAAGATAATAAAATCACAACTTGTGATGACGTAACCTTATAAAGATTTGTAAAGCTTTAAGGAAAACTTAAACATAGACTATTGGTCCTAGTAGCTAGATGAAAACTCATTGCGAGTCCATTATCACTACTTTGGCCGAAAATATGCATTCAAAGAATGGTTTCACATTAAACTTTAACTTGGAATGAAATGGGCAAGTCTTTGAGCTCTAGGTTCTTAAGTTTCGACATAAACTAAACGTGTTCATGCTTTTCATTTTTAATCTTGCTTACAAAGTAAAGTGATGACTTAAATTTAAATATGCAAGGCATAAACTTAAACGTGCAAGCTCGAAAGTAAATATGCGAGGCATGAACTTAAACGTACAAGCTTGAAGGTAAATATACATGGTTCAATTCTTTATTTTAGTGCTCTTGGCCCAACAACAATCGACTTTAAGGCCGAAATAGATAGGCATTCGAGAAATTAATTAGGTGATAATGCAAGTTCAATTCTTTATTTTAGTGCTCTAGGCCCAACAACAATCGACTTTAAGGCCCAAATAGAAAGGCTTTGAGAATTAAATTAAGTGATGATACAAGTTCCATTTTAATCTTTATGTTCTTAGGTGATAGCTTGGAAGTAAAGATGTATTGCAAGAATGTAAATATAAATGCAAGCGTAAAATAAATTATGCAAGTTCATTTTATCTTTCTAGAGCTCTTAACAAGACTTTAAAGGAACATGAACCTCAACCCAAACTCATCAAACCAAGACAAGGTAAAGTCTAGAGTTCTTAGAACTCAACATAACATTTTTTTAGAAATCAAGACATTTAGCTTGTAAAAGAAAAGGAAATGGCCGAAACTTCATGGCACAAAAAGAACATTTTGAAACTCTAGAGTCCATGATCTTGATGATATATTAACACCAACATCATGAGACCTCATCATTGAGTCCTTAGAATCATTCTAAAACACCATCAAAACTAAAGTTCTCAAGAGTTCAAGAAAGGAAAAACTAAAAACATTTTTGCTCAAGAACAAAGATCAAGCTCTAGAGTTTGTTTCAAGTGATGAACATCATCATGAAACTCTCATCATCAAGCTCTCATGTCTTTGTTCTCCAAGGCCTATGGCCGAAAATGAAAAGGAAAAAGGAGTGGAAATGAAGTTCTAAAAAGAGACAAGAGAAACTATGAACATCAAGCTTGAAACAAGAACTTTAAAGAAAGGAATACATGAAAGAAAATCCCTACTTTGTGTGATGAACTTGAAGATGGAAGAAGAAGATGAAGATGATGAAGAACTTTGAAGAGCTTGAAGAACTTGAAGAACACTAGAACTTTGAGAGAAAAGAAAAGCTTTGAGTGTTTCCTAAACTTAGCAAATGATCTAAAAGTGGTGCAAGCTCCTCAAGGCATTCTATTTATAGAGAAATAAAACAAATGGAGGGTGTGAATGGGCTGATGTATTTTCGGCTAAGAGGTGCAGAATTGGAGGGTTCCATGTGTTCCATGAGGTGAGATATTGTGTTCTTGAGGTATGGTGAGGTATGGCTTAAGGTATGGTGAGGTATGGTTCAAGGTATGGCCTCAAGCATGGTTCTTTAAGTGAGAAACAATTTAATAGGTGGTCAAAGGAGGAGTGTGCTGGCCGAAACTTCATCATCCATGGGGGAGGTTTCTTTGCATTTTAATTGTGGTTTAGAGTTGTGTTTAGGTGTATCTTTGATTATGCTTAAGATTAGGAATTTGTAAGAAAGTGTTTAGGTAAGGTAAATGGGTAATTAAGGTGGTCTAGACATAATTAAGGAGTGGTCTTGCACCATTAGTGAGTTAAATCCTCAATTTAGAGTCTAAACAACTCTAGACACATTTCCTTGATTTAAGGAATTGGAGAGAGAAAACACTATTCAAGATTCCAAGACTAGGAGTCTTGAATTCTAAAAAGGGATTTAATGTTTAATCTAAGCAATTTTAGATTCTATTTAACTTTAATAAATTATTTTGGCTCTAGATTAATTAGGGAAATAAATTAATCTTCGTTTAGAGCCTAATATTGCTTAGGTTTGCTTAATTACGTCATTAAGCTCAAAAGCACTATCCTAGGGGCAAAATCGTAATTTTGCACTAAAATTGCCCGGGACCACCGGGACTTGAACAGAGAACTCTAGACACATGAAAACATGTTTTTAAACCTCCGGGAAAAGTTCCGGGCTCAAACGGCACCTTTACCCGCGTAAAAACGGTATAGGGGTATTTTGGTCATTTTGACCCGAAACTGCGGAAAACGAAATTTTCGCTTCCGAAAGCATTCAAGGGCCATTTAATCCCCTTCAAACATTGAGTTGACCCTTCGAGGACGACCGAGTTGGTTACCCTCGAGTTCGGGTCAGGAAATGACCTCAGGGGCATTTTGGTCATTTCCCTCGGACAGAGAAATCGGGGTGTTACAGCCTGGGTTAGTAAATGCTTGGTGTGTCAGAAGGTGAAAATCGAGCACCAAAAGCCATCAGGTTTGCTGCAACCCCTGTCCATCCCCGAGTGGAAGTGGGAGTGCATATCAATGGATTTTGTGACGGGATTGCCTAAGACCGAAGCTGGCCATGATGCCATATGGGTGATAGTGGATCAACTAACCAAGTCAGCTCACTTCCTACCTATTAGAGTGACATACTCTTTAGACAAATTGGCTCAGCTATGCATCCAAGAGATCGTAAGATTACATGGAGTACCGTCGATGATAATCTCGGATAGAGATCCGTGATTTACGTCACGTTTTTGGGGAGTCTTTCAAAAGGCATCTGGTTCGAAGTTGTGTTTGAGCACGGCTGACCACCCACAAACAGACCGACAATCAGAAAGGATGATCCAAACCCTGGAATACATGTTGAGAGCCTGTGTTCTAGATCAAAGGGGAAGTTGGAACAAGTACCTACCACTGGTTGAGTTTGCGTATAACAATAGTTATCATGCAAGTATCGGCATGGCACCCTACGAAGCTCTATATGGACGAAAATGTCAATCCCCTCTAGCTGGTATGAGCCCAAAGAATAGAGCATGTTAGGACCCGATATAGTGAGGGAAACAACAAAGTAGATCAAGAGGATCTAGGATAGGATGCTTACAGCTCAAAGTAGACAAAAGAGCTATGCGGATAGGCAGCGCAAGCCGTTGGAATTCAACGAGGGAGAACACATGTTCCTTAGGATCACCCCCACTATAGGCATAGGAAGAGCTATGAAGGTTAAAAAGTTGAGCTCCTGATTCCTTAGTCCTTTCGAAATCCTTCAGAGAGTAGGGCCAGTAGCCTACAAAATAGCCTTACCCCCCAACCTTTCCAATCTCCATGACGTCTTTCACGTCTCCCAGTTAAGGAAGTATGAGTCCGACCCTAGCCATGTCCTAAAGCCAGAGCATGTACAGTTAAGGGATGACCTAAATTTCAATCTGCCACAAATGAGGATTGTGGATCGTGAAGTCAAGCAGCTGAAGAACAAGTTTGTTCCTTGGTGAAAGTAGCATGGGGACGGGACAAGGCCGAAGAATTCACATGGGAGCTAGAATCAGAGATGAAGATGAAATACCCAGAGCTTTTCTAAGGTAACGAAATTCGAGGGCGAAATTCTTTTTAAGGAGGGGAGTAATGTAATGCCCTGATTTTTCTGTCTGAGAGGAAAATGACCAAAATGCCCCTGAGGTTATTTTCTGCCCAGAATTCGAGGATGGCTGGCCCGACAGTCCTCGAAGGGCTAACTCAATATTTGGAAGGGATTGGATGGCCCTTGAATGGTTTTGGAGGCGAAAGTATCATTTTCTGCAGTTTCGGGTCAAAATGACCAAAATACCCCTATAGCGTTTTTACGCAGGTAAAGGTGCCATTTGAGCCCAAAACTTTTCCCGAGGGTTTAAAACAATGTTTTTACATGTTTAAAAGTGTCTGTTTAAGTCCAGGTGGTCCTGGGCAGTTTTAGTGTAAAATTACGATTTTGTCCCTGTAATAGTGTTTTTGAACTTAATGACGTAATTAAGCAAACCTAAGCAATATTAGGCTCTAATCGAAGATTAATTAATTTCCATAATTAATCTATAGTCAAAATAAGCTATTAAAATTAATTAGAACCTAAAATTGCTTAAGTTAGATTTAAATCTCCTTTTTAAAACTCAAGATTCCAATCTTGGAATCTTAAATAGTATTTTTTCTCTCCAATTCCTTAAATCATGGAATTGTGTCTAGAATTGTTTATGCACTAAAATGAGTTTATAACTCACTAATGATGCAAGACCACTCCTTAAACATGTCTTGACAACCTTGATTACCCATTTTCTCACCTAAACACTTTCTTACAAATTCATAATCTTAATCCTAATCAAAGATACACCTAAACACAACTCTAAATCATAATTAAAATGCAAGAAATCCTCCCCCATGGCTGATGCAAGTTTCGGCAACCTCTCTCCCATTTACATCACATGTTGAATTGTTTCTCACTCAAAGAACCATGCTTGACCCATACTTGCACCCGTACTTGAAACCATACATAGCCATGTTTTCCACTATGCCTTGAACCATACCTTGGAGAAGATATTTTCTCTCCTCCTTGTGCTGTAAATGGCCGAAGCTCACTCTCCCATTTACACCTCTCATTTTGTTTCATTTCTCTATAAATAGCATGCTTGGGTGAACTTGCATCATTTTGGGTTCATTTGCTAAGTGTAAGTTTTCAAAGAACACTTCAAAGTTTTCTTTCTCTCTCAAAGTTCAAGTGTCCAAGTTCTTCAAGTTCTTCATTCTCTTCACTCATCTCAACCTCCAATCACTTGGTACAAATTTTCTTTTAAGAGTTTCTTTCCTTTAAGATCTTAATCTACTTATATGTTCATAGTTTCTCTTGAATCTTTTTGGAACTTCTTTTTTTCTCCTCCTCCTTCTTTTTTTCGGCCATGGGCTTTGAAGAGCAAAGGAATGAGAGCTTGATAATGAGGGTTTCATGATGATGTTCAACCCTTGAACAAACCTCTAAAGCTTGATCTTTGTTCTTGAGTTAAAAATGTTTATAGTTCTTTCTTTTTTGAACCTTGAAATCTTTAACTTTGATGATGTTTTAAAATGGTTACATGAACTCAATGATGAGGACTCATGATGTTGGTGTTAATACATCATCAAGACCATGGTCTCTAGAGTTTCAAAATGGTTCTTTCTTGCCCTTAAAGTTTCGGTTTCTTTCTCTTCCTTTTCTCTAGAAATTTTGGCCAACCAACTTGGGTGGTCCAACATGATAGCTTGATGATGAGCGTTCTAGTTGGTGACTTTATGTTCACTACAAAGAAATCTCTAAAGCTTGAGTTTTCATAAAGATATTATAAAGTTCATTTATGGTTATACTTTCAAGGAATGTTATCTTGAGTTCTAAGAACTCTAGACCTCACTTTACCTTGTCATGATGAGTTTGGGTTAAGGATAAAGTTTCTCTAAAAGTCTTGTAGGAGCTCTAATAAGAAATAAAATAAACTCGCATTCATATTTATATTCAAGCTTATGCATTGCATATTTACTTTGAGCTTTGTATTCATATTTATTTTCCAAGCCATCGCTTAAAGTTAAAGAATAAGAAATAGAGTGCATCTCATATTTACATTCTTGTCTAGCGTATTTACTTTTCATCACTTAAGAACATAAAGATTTAAAATGAGAGTTTGCATTATCACCTAATTAATTCTCAAAGCCTTTCTATTTCGGCCTTAAAGTCGATTGTTGCTAGGCCTAGAGCACTAAAATAAAGAAATGAACTTGCATGGCGTATTTATTTTAAGTCTTGCATATTTAAATTCCAAGCCTTGCATATTTAAATTTCAAGCCTTACATATTTATTTCAAGTCTTGCATATTTACTTCAAAGTTTTCACTTTACTTTGTAACGAAGAATAAAAATGAAGTGCATAGCATGTTTAGATTATGTCATCACTTAAAGACCTTAGAGCTCAAAGACTTGCCCATTTATTCTCAAGTTAAGGTTTAGTATGGAAGCATTCTTTGAATGCATAATTTTGGCCAAGTAACAATGATGAGCTTGGAATGAGTTCCATCTAGTTACAAGGGCCAACAACCTATGTTCTAGTATTTTCTTTAAGATTGATGAGTTTTATAAAGTTATGACCAACAAGATTTATGATTTTATTCCTCTTCTAGAGAATAATTAAATTGGTTACTGACCTAAGGTTATTTTTAGCCTCTTGATAAAATAAAATGGTTTGTAAAGAGTTTTAGAAGTCCTAAAATGATTCCAAGGGAAACTAGCAGCTTATATGTTTTAAAAATATCCACTTATGTGTCTTTTTGGACTTGAACAATTCAGTTCTGACTTGATATGTTTGTTGCCGTATGATGATGTTTTGATGTGTTAGAATGTGTGAAAATGATATATGATGAGGTAGGAATACTTCCATGCATGTTAGGGAGAAACTAGTTTTATAGGAAAACCGTAAAGTTGGAATTTAACGCATGTTTAACCCCTTCAATCTTAAACAATGCCAAAACTGTTTTAGTATGATAACAATCAGTTTAGGATTTAATAATCATGAAAAATTTGGTTACATTTGAAGTAGGATTGAATTTTAACACCTATAGAGAAACTAGTAACTAGAAAACCGTAAAAATGCAATCCAAGAACTCCTAGAACATCTAATTTCTGGATTCTGTCCAGCAACCTCATAATATGGCAAAAATGGTTTATAATTAGTTCTTAGGCATGGGAATGCCTCATAATTGGTTTAGATTTAATTTATAGCACCTTAGGCGAAGACGGAACCAAGAAAGGGTTTAAAACGTAAGTTCTAGAACCCCGTAATTGTAAATTTATAACTCTGCCCTTAAGGAATGGTGCTGCCCAGATTTATTAAAGAGCATAAATGATAGTAAGATTTGTTATAAGAGAATCCTTAGGTACATAAGAGGTTGATAGAGAATGATAAAATAATTACATCTCAAAGTTTAAGGCCGTAAGGGTTGAAGCATAAGATATCGTAGGATCAAGAGCATAATGAGTTTCAATGTTACATGTGAATGTATGTCTTATGTGAGAATGATTGTAACGCCCTGTTTTTCTCTAAACTTTTAAATGACTAAAATGCCCTTGAGGTAATTTTTACCTGAAGCATGAGGATGACCGGCCTCGGCCATCCTCACAAGGCTTCTATGATATATGAAGGGGATTATATGTTTATGAATGTTAACAAGCCAGAAAAATCTCATTTCTGAGGTTTCTGTGCACAAATAACCAAAATACCCCTAACTTGATTTAAGGTAGTTTTAAGTTTTGACTCTGACCCAGACTTGTCCCGGAGATCAAAAATGATGTTTTAAGGCATGAACTATGTTGGTTTAAGTCCCGGAGGTCCCAGACAACTTTTGGTAAAATTTACGATTTTACCCTCGCTTAGTGCATTTTACGTCTAATGAGTTACTTAACTCAAACCCAAGCAATATTAGGCTCTAATGAAAGGTTAATTAATTTCCTTAATTGATCTAGAGCTAAAATAATTATTTGAGATGGATTAGAATCTAAAATTGTTTAAGGAAATTTAAAACTCATTTCTAATTCTTGTCTTTCTTTAAAAGAAAAGCAACTATGAATAGTATTTTCACTATTTATGCTCACATTCCCAAGAACACTTTCATTCCCAAGAAAAGTTGTCACATTTCAATCAATGGTCATAGGAGTTTGACTCCATCAATCCTACAATAGTACTCTTAATCTAAGGTATTAGGGTCCTAATTACCTAAGTAGTTCACCTAAACACTTGGTTACACAACCTTAATTAGTAACCTAACCTTGGTTACTCCTAAACATTTCATTAGTACATGATTAAATTGGATGAAATCTTTCCTCCCTTGGCCTTATAATGATCAGCCATTTTTCCCCCAAAAATTCAAAAGAATGATATTTTATGTAGTCAATCACATTGTCTATCAAAGCCACCCTAAGACCTATGACCTATGACACCATGAATGACAACACAAGAGATTTTTCTTCTCTCTTTCTTCCTCAAGAGGATTCGGCCAGCCCACTCCCCCTCCACTCCTTCATGATTCATTTGCCTATAAATACACAACACCACACAACTTCACTCCTTTGCTCACTTCTTGCAAAATCTCTAAAAGTCTCAAGCTTTCTTACTTCTTTTCTCTCAAGCTTCCAAGAGTTCTTCAAGCTCAAGTTCTTCCTCTCCTTTTTCGAAAACCACAAGTAGGGAACCTTTCTAAATATGTCTTTGATTTCTATGTTAAATCTTGTTGGGAAATGATGAAAGGTGGAACCTCCATGTTGCTTTTTATTTTCGATTTCTTCCTTTTCTTTTCCTTTCATTTTCGGCCTAAAGGCCTTGAACATAATGGCTTGATGATGAGTGCTCTCTAGAGGTGACCATGAGTTCATCTCACATGAGACCTCTAAAGCTTGAGTTTTTCTCAAAGAAAAGTTTCACCTTTTACAAGTTTAGTCAAGAATGAGGTTATGTTTCTCTTGAATGTTTGAACTTCTCTTTTCTCCTTTATGATTCGGCCATGAAGACCTTTGGTCCTTGGAAAAATGAAAGCTTCATGATGACGGTGTTATGATGGTGTTTGTCACTCAACAACCCCTAAAGCTTGAATTTTTCACAAGGAAAGTTTCATCATTTTTCAAGGATAAGTAAAGGAGGAGTTTATGTTTCTCTTGCACACTTCTTGGACTTTACTTTTTCTTTCATATTTTCAGCCATGAGAGTTTCTAAAGCTTGAAAAAAATGAAAGCTTGATGATGAGGGTTTCATGTTGATGCTTGTCACATGAACAAACTCTAAAGCTTGAAACTTTAACTTTAAGCCAAGTATGGTTTCGGTTTTGCTTTCTTCTCTAGCATGAACTTTGTTTAAATGTTGGTTTTGAAGGAAGCTATGTACTCAATTATGAGGACTTAGGATGTTGATGTCTTAGATCATCAAGATCTTGGTCCCTAGAGTTTAAAAATGGTTCATTCTCCATGATAAAGATCGGCCACTTCCAAGTTCTTTAAGGTTATGATTTATTTTGAGTATTCTAGCACTAGTAGTTTCCTTTTCTTGTGAGGATGAGGTTTAGGTTGGAACTATGTTCTCTTTAAAAGTCTTGCTAGAGCTCTAGATGAGATAAAAGTAACTTGCATTCACGTTTACTTTATGCTTTGCATATCACGTTTATTTTCTATGATATCACTGAACCCCAAGATAAGGAATGAACTTGCATAATGCACGTTTAAATTCCAAGCTTTGCATTTCATGTTATATTTCAAATCATCACTAAACTCAAAGATTAATAATGAAGGTGCATCTTATATTTGTAACGCCCCGATTTTCTGTCTGAGTGGAAAATGACCGAAATGACCCTGAGGTCATTTTCGGCCCGGAATTCGAGGATGGCCGACCCAGCAGTCCTCGAAGGGCCAACTCAATGTTTGAAGGGGATTGAATGACCCTTGAGTGGTTCCGGAGGCGAAAGTCTCATTTTCATGATTTGGGTCAAAATGACCAAAATACCCCTATAGCGTTTCTGCGAGTAAATGTGCCGTTTGAGCCCGGAACTTTCCCCCGAGGTTTAAAAACATGTTTTCATGTGTCTAGAGGTCTCTGTTCAAGTCCCGGTGGCCCCGGGCAGTTTTAGTGCAAAATTACGATTTTGCCCCTAGAATAGTGTTTTTGAGCTTAATGACGTAATTAAGCAAACCTAAGCAATATTAGGCTCTAAACGAAGATTAATTTATTTCCCTAATTAATCTAGAGTCAAAATAATTTATTAAAGTTAATTAAAATCTAAAATTGCTTAGATTAAACTTAAATCCCTTTTTAGAACTCAAGACTCCTAGTCTTGGAATCTTGAATAGTGTTTTCTCTCTCCAATTCCTTAAATCAAGGAAATGTGTCTAGAGTTGTTTAGACTCTAAATTGAGGATTTAACTCACTAATGGTGCAAGACCACTCCTTAATTATGTCTAGACCACCTTAATTATTCATTTCCCTTACCTAAACATTTTCTTACAAATTCCTAATCTTAAGCATAATCAAAGATACACCTAAACACAACTCTAAACTACAATTAAAATGCAAGAAACTCTCCTCCCTTGGCTGATGCATTTCGGCCAGCACACTCCTCTTTGGCCACATGTTTAATTATTTTCTCACTCAAAGAACCATGCTTGAGGCCATACCTTGAACCATACCTCACCATACCTTAAGCCATACCTCACCATACCTCAAAGAACACATTATCTCACCTCATGGAACTCATGGAAGCCTCCATTCTGCACCTCATGGCCGAAGCCACTCTCCCCCATGAGCTCCCTCCATTTGTTTCATTTCTCTATAAATAGAATGCCTTGAGGAGCTTGCACCACTTTTAGATCATTTGCTAAGTTTAGGAAACACTCAAAGCTTTTCTTTTCTCTCAAAGTTCTAGTGTTCTTCAAGCTCTTCAAAGTTCTTCATCATCTTCATCTTCTTCTTCCATCTTCAAGTTCATCACACCAAGTAGGGATTTTCTTTCATGTATTCTTTTCTTCAAAGTTCTTGTTTCAAGCTTGATGTTCATAGTTTCTCTTGTTTCTTTTTAGAACTTCATTTCCACTCCTTTTTCCTTTTCATTTTCGGCCATAGGCCTTGGAGAACAAAGGAATGAGAGCTTGATGATGAGAGTTTCATGATGATGTTCATCACTTGAAACAAACTCTAGAGCTTGATCTTTGTTCTTGAGCAAAAATGTTTTTAGTTTTTCCTTTCTTGAACTCTTGAGAACTTTAGCTTTAATGATGTTTTAAAATGGCTCTATGAACTCAATGATGAGGACTCATGATGTTGGTGTTAATATATCATCAAGTTTATGCCTTGCATATTTAAATTTAAGTCATTACTTTACTTTGTAAGCAAGATTAAAAATGAAAAGCATGAGCACGTTTAGTTTATGTCGAAACTTAAGAACCTAGAGCTCAAAGACTTGCCCATTTCATTCCAAGTTAAAGTTTAATGTGAAACCATTCTTTGAATGCATATTTTCGGCCAAAGTAGTGATGATGGACGCGCAATGAGTTTTCATCTAGCTATTAGGACCAATAGTCTATGTTTAAGTTTTCCTCAAAGCTTTACAAATCTTTATAAGGTTACGTCATCACAAGTTGTGACTTTATTATCTTTTAGAGGATGGAATATGTTTTGGTCAGTGACCTAAGGCTTCACTTAGCCTCTTGATGAATTAAAATGTTTTGCAAAGAGTTTTAGAAGTTCTAGATCGATTCTGAGAGAAACTAGTTAACTTATGTACCTAGAAATGTCAATTTAACTCTCTCATTTAAGTTAAATGTTTGCGGTTCTGATGTGATGAGTGTGATGCTGTATGATGATGTTTTGATGTGTTGGAATGTGTGAAAATATCATGTGATGATGTAGAAACGATCCTATGCATGATAGGTAAGAAACTAGCTAACTAGAAATACCGTAAAGCTAGAATTTAACATAGTTTTGACCCATTTGTTTATGGAACTAATCCAAACTGTTTTAATGGGAACATAATCAGATTTATATTGTTTAGACATGAAAAACTTGGTATCATTTGAATTAGAATTGAATTCTAGCACCTATAGGGAAACTAGTAACTAGAAAACCGTAAAAATGCAATGTAGAACTCTTGGAACATTTATTTTTCTGGATGCTGTCCAGCACCCTTACAACATGATAAACATGATTAATAATTAGTCCTTAAGCATGGGAATGCCTTATAATTGATTTAGATTTAATCCATAGCGCCTTAGGCGAAGACGGAACCAAGAAAGGGTCTAAAACGTAAGTTCTAGAACCCCGTGATCACAAGTTAAGGATTCTACCCTATGCTTTTCAGATTTAAATGTAGATATGAGGATTATGAGTGATGTTTAATTATGAGCCCTTAGGTGCATAAAATATGAGCGACGGATATTAGAGAACCAAATCTCATGATTAAGACCCGTAAGGGTCAAAGCATAAGCTACCGTAAGGAAAAACGCTTGAATGTTCCATGATGATGTATGTTATGTAAATGATGATGATGATATTCATATGAGGAATTCATGAGGATATATGTTTTATTACGAGAACAACTTGAGCATGTGATCTCTGATGAGAGTGTATAGTATTGATGTGATGATGCTCCCGCCACGATGCGTTATGTAAAATTATGATATTATGATGCTTACGATGCATGTGATGAATATGATGCCTTATGTTGATGTTGAATGGCTATGCATGCTCTATATGTTTCGTGGCATAAAGCAAGTTTGAAGGAAATCCGGTGTATGCCGTTACGCTGCCGAATTTCCCATCAAACTTGAGAATTTGAAAAAGTTTGTGAAAACTCTGGGTGACACCGGTTCGGCCGAGCACCCCGAGGATAGGTTCAGGTGACACCGGTTCGCCGAGCACCCCCAGAACAGATGTGACATAGTACTGAGACGCATTTCTTCCGCTACGGTGGGGAGGAAACAAATCCGTGAGGGTATTGACATTGAGCTTGCCAAAGCGGACAATTATTGTGTACTAGATACCAGTAGAGCGTTTCAAAGAAGGAAATGATCCTAAGATAGGTGATCCAAGAAAGTTATGTATACCCCCTCTATTAGCCCATGTTAAATCTAGTGACGACTAGTTAGGA
This sequence comes from Dalbergia cochinchinensis, assembly GCA_031216125.1. Taxonomy (NCBI): domain Eukaryota; kingdom Viridiplantae; phylum Streptophyta; class Magnoliopsida; order Fabales; family Fabaceae; genus Dalbergia; species Dalbergia cochinchinensis. The sequence continues at coordinate 33,872,151 of CM062371.1, forward strand.
TTGAGCTCATTCCTAGGCGATAGGTGAGACGTAGTTTGGTGACCAGATTATCGCCGGGCTGGTGAATCGGTTGGACTTTTGGTGGATATGTTAAGAGGGTGGTCTTTAAGAAAAAGAACTTAAGAGTTTTAGTTATGAGAAAGATGTCAAATGAAAAGTACTATGCCTTTTATGCCACGTATATGATTTATGTTTCCTTATGATGTGCCCAAGTATTACGATTTTCGTGTTAATGTGCATATGGTATTGTCATGCATTCATCAAATATCTGTTGCATTCATGTCATTAAGACACATACTAAAAGACACCCACTTCGGATAAATAGATTTGTAAAGCCTAAAACCAATCCTTATGCATGTACACCTTTTTCATAATTAAAACCAAGGTGGCTGGGGACGATGACGATGACACTAGTGTTAGAGTCGGGAGTCCCTACTGAGAATCTCGAATGAGTTTCTCATCCCTTCCTTTTCTTCCGTGTCATCTCTAGACGAGGATTACAACGAGGATCGTGACTTCTTCTGAGGCTCGTGCTTGAGGATCACACTAGAAGACGAGGCAGAGGGTCGCTGCGGAAGCATAGATAGCTTAGCTTTTGGGTTGACACTTATCCAACCTCATAGGTGGATAAGGATGACTTCACGTATATGGACGTGTTTTGATGTAAATGATGGTACAATGATGTTAGTAGTCTATGTATATATGAAGATGTGATGATATTATGATTGTTATGTATAATACTATGTTTCATGATTATCAATGGTGTGGTTACTTTTCTCGCACGTTATGGTTATGAATGAGCGATAGGTTAGTCTTGTGACTCGCGTTTTGCTTTCAAGTTTCAAAAAGAAAAATTTATTCGTATTTTCTGCTAAGTATTTTAATGAAAGGTTGTAAGGAATGAGACTAAAAGAGTAATAGACTAATGATTAACCTAAATATGTTCTAGAGTATTGGGTTAAAAATTAGGATGTTACAATATTTATTTTGAGCTATCACTTTACTTTCTAATGGACTATAAAAATGGAATGCATAGCACGTTTACTTTTATACCATCACCTAAAAGACTAGAGCTCAAAGACTTGCCCATTTCATCTTGAGAAAAGTTAAATCAAGAAGGTATCTTCTTGAAATGCATTCGGCCATGTGATGATGAAAGCTCTAGGATGAGTTTTTCATTAGTTACAAGAGCCTATAGTTTATGTTTTAAGTTTTTCCTAAACATAAGTGACATTTAAAAGTATTTGTGAGTATGTTCTTATATTTAGGATTTCAACCATGAGTAAAATTAAGGAGTTACTGCCCCATGTATTTTATGAAAGTTCTTGACAAGTTAAATTGATTTCCAAGGTATTTTTGAAGTCCTAAAATTGTTCCAAGAGAAACTAGTTACCTATGTACATGAAAAGGAAGTTTACACATGATTTGATGACTTTGAGGTTTCGGTTCTGCCTTACTCATTTCCAGCACCTTAAATCATGTTTTGGGTGGTCTAAATATGTTTAAATACCTTGCCAAGTATATGCTAATTGTTCTAGACATTTTAGAGCATGTTTAGTCACTTCAATTGCTTGAAATGTGAATTCTAGAACCCCATGAGTACAGAAATATGAATTCTGTCCAGATTGATTAACATCCATAGAATCACATTATATGATGTCTAGATCAGTGAGAGTGACTCATAATTGGCTTAGGTATTAATTGTTGCATCATAGAAAAAGTTGGATGTGAGAAAGGGTTTAAAACACATCTTTTAGAACACCGTAATTCATCCTAGTTTAGCTTGCTGCCAATGTTGTCCAGCCATAATTAATTAGGTTTTAGGACTTAAAAAATTATGGTAATAAGGTTAATCAATCCCTTAGAGGTATAAGAAAATAATTCAAAAGTTTGAGGTTACCCGATTAGGGGTTTTCACTCTTAAGGGAAAGGTTTAAGCATTACTGTATGAATGATGAATTGGTGTTTACCTCATGACTTATATGATGCTATGTGAACTATTATTCCTAAATGATAGTTTTATTATTATATGTGATTGTTCTTTGAGAACTTAGAGATGCCTATGTTGTAATGAAAGTTATGTGACATGCATGAAACTATGTGGCATCTCAATAAAACATGCTAAGACTTAAGGTGACTTAAACTATGAGAAGATGATCCTTGAACCACCAAGTTAAGGGTGGGGATAAGGTGATTCTAGCCCCCTAGACCCGTACTTTAAGTCGGGACCTTTAACTTATCAAAAGGGATAAGTCCATGTACTAGTGATGACTAGCGTGGTATGAGCTCATAACCTAGAATTTCTCCACAGGGAGATCAGTTAGGGTGGCCCCAGGAAAATAATGATGATGTTTTAATGTCACCTCAAGTAACCAAGATATGTACCATGTACCATGTTCCATGAACTATGATTCTATGCACCATGATTACATGAGTTTATGTGCTATGCCCCATGATATAAGAAACCATGATTATATGAGTTTATGTGCTATGCCCCATGATATAAGAAACCATGAATTTATGAATCTATGTACTATGCCCCACGATATAAGAAGCATGCATTTATGAGTTTATGTGCTATGACCCATGATATAGGAAACCATGATTTATGATTAATGTACCATGATTTATGATCCATGTTTTATGACTTATAGACTATGTAACCAAGAGATTTTCATAATTAAAAGGAACGGGCCTCGGAGATTAATGTTTGCGAACTTCATAAATGAACTATTATATGCCCACGTTTTTACTAAGAAACTGAGGTCCTTGCAGACGTATATGATGACACTTAGGAAAAACCCTACTGAGTTTCTTTAGTAAGAAAATTCACTCCCTTTATCTCTTTCTTTCCTTTACGTCTCTAGATTCGGATGGCGACGTTTGTACTCTACATTGAGACGCCCACATGGGAGTACCACTACGATCCGGAGCACGGATCGTACCATTTTGAAGGCCGCTGCACTGTTCGTGTCTTTATGTTTCCTGGCCGACCTTTTGGCCATCTTGTAGATAGTTACCTCTTCTCCATGATGTCACCCTATGGAGATGACATGGTTTTTGAGCGTGCTCGCACACGCAATGAGAGAATCCTACGGACTTACACCGCAAGCTCGGATGCCGTACCCGAATATGTACCCCGCTCGCAGCATTCGGAGGAGCCACCTGCCCCTATGTATGAGGAGGACTCTGCCCCCACTCCCCCACATGTGCGTGAGCGGCGAGAGCGATTACTCAGCCACGGAGGGCTCGGATGCCCGAGGTGCGACCTCACCATGGTGGACATGTCTGTGTGCCTACTCTTGACGCGCTTCGCCCGTGGATCGGCTATGTCCCACCTTACCCTTGACCGTAGCCGTATGGTTTAGAGGGAAGTCCTTAGTGCACACACATCACGTAGTAGGATAAACCTTCTTTTGTGTTGAGGTTATCCATTTCAGATGCACTTGGGTGTGGGTTTTCTCTTGCATGTGTCCTTTATATTTCTATGTATTTCCTACGTTTCAGTTGTATTGCACTCTATGTATGGAACAGTCCCGCCATTACTGGTAGGCATTCTACGTATTAATATATGAGGTAGTTCAGTATATGTGTTCATGATGCTGTGTATGGAGCCTTTATGTGTTTACATTCCCGCACTTTACGATATCGTTCGAATTATATAATACGCGGCTAATGCTTTATCAAGGTTTTGTTACAAAAAAAAATGGCTCGTATTTTTAGTAAGTAATTTCAAAGGTAATAGAACTAAAACAAGAAGTAATGACTAATATTTGGCCTCAGTACATACTAGTAGTATTGGGTTGAATATTAGGGTGTTACAATGATTATGTAAACGTATGGAACTATGATTGAGGATACATGTTTTATTGGTTTATGTGGCATAAAGTAAATTTGGAATGTTATGCTGCCAAATTTATGACAAATTTGGGGACTTAGAAAGTTTTCGAAAAACGTATGAGATTTTCTTTATGAGGTACTAAGATGAGTTCTCGGATGACACCGGTTCAGCCGAGCACCTCCAAAGAACTCATGTGACATCGGTACCAAGATGTATTCTTGGGTGACACCAGTTCGGCCAAGCACCCCCAAGAAATGCCCCCTAGCCCATACTGGATAAGTCGGGATTATGATTATGATTATGATACGCTTATCGGGATTGATAAGTAAGAACTAGTGACGACTAGTTAGGTATGAGCTCATAACCTAGAGATGTGACACATTCTGGGTGACACCGGTTCGGCCGAGCACCCCCAGAACGAATGTCTTTTAGGGTATCCCATGAGGAAGTAAAGTATGATGTTTATGTCACAAAGTTTTCCCATATGAGATTTCAATTGCCACTTTATGCCACTATTATGATATTCTTAATGTTATGATTACTATTCCTGCATTAAGTAGAGCCATGCATATATTCCTTAATATGTTGCATCCATGACATTAAGAATCTTACTAAAATGAATGGACCTTGGCTAACCATGTTTCAAAAGCTTAAAAATGGACTTAATGCATGCTCACTTATTTTGTACACTAAACCCAAGGTTCCTGAGGACGTAGATGATGGCACCTAGGTAGTAGGAGGCCCTACTGAGATTCTTTAGCAAGATTCTCCCTCTCTCTATCCTTTCTTCTCATCACGTCTTCAGATGGCGATATTCATAGTTTTTGTGGACACCTCGACGTGGGAGGGGCACTATGATCCGGAGCACGGATCATACCATTTTGAGGGACAGTGCATGGTGCGAGTCTTCATGTTTATTGGACGTCCCTTCGCTCACCCCGTACATACTCATCGCTTCTCCCCGACAGCACCCTACGGTGACGACGAGCGGGTTTTTGAGCGCGCACGTATGCACAACGAGAGAATGCTCCGCATTCACACCGCCGCCTCAGCCATGCGTGACTATCCTGACTATATGCCCCGGACGTACTTCTCGGAGACCAACCCGTCGGAGGACTCGCCTACCCATCTATACAGTGAGAGCTCTGCCCCCACTCCACCATTGATGAGAGAGGGCAATGAGGACACCGTGACTCAACCTCAGCTACCACGACGATCGGAGATGCGGCCACATCGTAGGGGTCACTCCCGATCCCCGCTTCGCCTTTACACACCGGAGGAGCTTGCCCAGTTTACCGGGTATATGCCTTGCTCACGGGATGGACATCAGTAGGAGATAGCGGACGACCGAAGGAGTACCCGGGGTAGTGCACACACCACTTAGATGAGGATAAACCTTCTTTTGTGTAGAGGTTATCCCTTTAGTAGCACTTGGGTAAGGGAGTTTGCTTTTATGCTTTCCTTTGTATTTTCTTTTCAGATGTATTTGCTCATGTTGTACTAAACTAAGTCCCATTCTCCATGAGTGGGCATATCATATTATATAAATATGCAGTTCAGTTTTATTGTGATGTGCCTTTACTTGCTTTATGTTATGATGTTATGAGGTGCTTGCTTTATATAAATACGCGACTCTCACTTTGCTTTTATAATTCAAAAAAAAATTTAACCGTATTTTCCGCTAAGTATTTTAAAGTAAAAAGGGAACTATGACGTAATAGACTAGTGATTAACCTAAATATGTTCTAGAGTATTGGGTTAAAAATTAGGATGTTATAGTTACCCTACTGAGAATTTTAGAATTCTCACCCCTATGTTTTTGTGTTCCCGTGTCGTCTACAGGTTGATATAGAGAACCGAGGGACTGCTATGCAAAAGAACTCAGAAGTACAATAGTGTAGTAGTTAATGCTTTTATTATGTTGTATTTAGTGGAATGAATATATGTGTAAATATGTTAGAGAACAAAGGTGTATTAAAGCTCATAGAAGAGCTTCCCTTGTGTACTTAACTCTATATTAAATAAATAGTTTGGTTTCATTGCTATATATTTTAGTATAATTATGACCTAGTTATCTCGCGAACCAACCAAACTGGCTATAAATATTTAAGAAAGGTCCACAAACTTAGAAGAAACAACTCTCGAGTACTACACCATAACTTAAGGATGAGGTTGTACTTGGGAGGATGTTACAATAATCCCCATGAGATATGCAAAGTATTGAGATAAATTTCATGTATGATATGAATGAAAAAGTAATGGGAGAAGCTCACAACTTAACCCCTCAAAAGGAATTAAGGCATTGATGTTGTGAACTCAGTGAAAATAAATTAATAAATGATTTGGCTCATTACTTATGCGCTCAAAGGGGTAAAAAAAAATTGATGTTGTATAGCCAGTGAAAGTTAAATAATAAATAGGAGAAGTTCATTGCCTAACACCTCACCCTATCGGTCAGGATTCTCCCATGGATTAAAGTTTGTAACGACAGCCATAGTATGAGCTCATTATCTCACAGAGGTGGTTTAACGCAATGGTGTTGATGCACTCAGTAAGTGAAAAACCGAACTAAGTCAAAGATGTATATAATGTTAAGTGCATACATACAGTTATGTTGAACCCATTTGTTCTTATACTTGTTTTACCTGAGTATTACTACTAATGAAAATATCTAAAAGACCTGCCACTTCAAAAGGTGAACATTTTTGAAAGTAACCATAATGGAATGTCATGCATGAACTTTACGAAAGGAAATGTTTACACAATCATGTAGTTTAAATTGAGATTATTATTTGGATTACTTGACTGTAGTTGAGGAGTTATGATGTGTATAACCCAGGTAATATTACAAGAATAGTCTAAAAGCCACTTCACTTCGACTAATTACATTTGTAAATATTTAATAATTGAACCATTTATATGTCCATCATTTTATAATAATAAACCTGAAGTGACAGGGACAACAATAATGACATGTTTAGTGCTAAGTGTAGGTAAAGATATGCACGAGAAGGCGGGGTTCAATCATGCATTGATCCTTTTTCGCATTTTCTGAAGCTTCTGAAAATAATAACAATCAAGTGTAAAACTTGAAGTGCAACAGAAACATAGTTAGCAGCTTCAGAAAGTAGATTTCTGAACCTTATTAAATAAAATGCTCATTATTAAATGAACTAACAAAAAGCTATAAAGATATATAAGATCAAGAGTAAGTAAACAATCCAACAGAGATAAATAAAAGAGATCAGAGAAAAAGAAAACACACAAGGGATTTTATACTAGTTCGGCCAAACCTGCCTACATCCAGTACTCAATAACAGTTGAGGTTTCATTTAAAACAACTTTCTTAACCTAAGAAAGTAAAGATGGATAGTCTTTACATTAGCCTTCCTAAGCTCTCACTTATGCCAGCATACCAACTCAAAGACTGACACAAGTTAAGTATTCTTTCTTCAAGCCTTTACAGGCTAAAGTGAGTATTGTACTAGCCTCTCCAAGCTAACACGAGTAGTATTGTACTAGCCTCTCCAAGCTAACTCGAGTAGTATTGTACTAGCCTGTCCAAGCTAACCTGTGATCAGTAGCCACCCCTACAGCCATGTTGAAAGTATTCTTGACACTAGCCTCTCCAAGCCAAATTGAGTAGTAGCAACCTTTATTGTCACGTTGAAAATAGGCTTGACACTGGCCTCTCTAAGCCAAACCATGACTAGCAGCAACAACTACTGTCTTATTGCAAATAGTTTTACAGTAGCCTCTCCAAGCTATCTCATAGCGATCACTACTGGATCGAGGATACGTAGATTAAGTGTCTGGGTTGCCACTCAAACTATCCTACACTCAAATTTCCTTAACATATACATAGAAGTTGCTGGGAAAAACCTGAATGACTTTCTTCTTTTATTTCTTCCATATGAAGAGCATAAATCTAACTAAGAATATAGAAGGAAGATTTTCTTTACACTTCAAGGATAAAACTGATCACATGATAAAGATTGAATATTCCAGGAAGTGGGAAGAGATTTTTGCAGAGTTTCCTCTCTTGAATCTTCAAATCTCTCATCGTTCTTCAAGCTTAGCATCTACTTATATAGTGGTCTTTCTTTGTGACTGTTGCCATAGATCAATTCCTTAAGTGACACGTGTTGATCATCAATTGTTTCTTGAAAGAATAGCTAAAAGAGAGGTTGACAAATCTGCCACATCAGTTGCAAAAGCCATTGTAAAGTTGAGTTTTCTAATCTTCCTTTAGAAACTACTTTTTTACTTTCTGAGCAAGCTTTCTGAACTTCTCCTTTATAAAGCCCGGGTAGTTTATCAAAATGTCAGAATAGATGGTGTACCAATTTGAAACTGGGTTTGACTTGATTATTTGAAATTCAAATTTCAAATTTCAAATTTCCCTTCCTTTCCTGTAGCATTCTTTGCTCCACTCACCGGTGAGCTTTCTAATGTACGCAAATAGTCCTTTGAAAAGTTTTTCATTTTCTGATCTTCAATCAAATCTTCTTTCCAAATTATATCTTTGTGATTGTGATGATTGAAGATTAAGTAACATATTGCTCTTGGACATTGGTTAATATCTTTATCTTGAGTGTACTTTTTGATGTCCTGTGCTACTTTTTGAAGTCTCTGAACTTAGTTCCTTATAGTATTGAAAACTTCTTCTTATCGTTAGCTAATTATAGCTCAATAATTTCACTTTTTATTCTATTTCAGATCTCATAATAAGAGATAAACATGTTTATGTAACATCCTAATTTTTAACCTAATACTCTAGAACATATTTAGGTTAATCATTAGTCTATTACATCATAGTTTCCTTTTTACTTTAAAATACTTTGCGGAAAATACCGGTAAAATTTTTTTTTTTTGAAATATAAAAACAAAGTGAGAGCCGCGCAATATAATGAACGATGAAGCATAAAAGAAATAAGCACAAATCCAAATAAACACCTCATGAACATCTGATCATAAAACATGTAATTACACAATAGGATAAACAAACCGCATATATAGATATCATATGCCCACTTAAGAAAAGTAGGACTTAGTTTATTACAACACAGAATAAATACAACTGAAATAGAAATACATGGAAACATAAAAGGAGAACACCCACACCCTAGTGCACCTAAAATGGATAACTTTTCAGAACAAAAGAAGGCTATCCTCATCTATGTGTGGTGTGTACACTATCACTCCTCAAGTACTTCTACTGCTAGTAGTCTGGATAAGGTAGGACATAGTTGATCTAAAGACGAAGCACATCCGAAGTGGGCACTCGTTGTGGCTGGACGTGAGCTCCTCGACGAGGGCACATGGACTGCCTCTGAGCCAGCCTCGGCTGTGTAACCGTATAGGTGGGTGGGTGGATCCTCTGATGGGTCAGTCTCTAAGTGCCTCGAATGAGGGACATAGTCGGGAAAACCACGGACAGCAGATTCAGCAAAGTACGTGCGGAGTACCCTCTCGTTATGCATCCGCGCACGTTCAAAAACCATGTCGTCGCCAAACGGGGAAGTTGGAGAAAAACGATGGCTATGTATAGGGTGAGAAAAGGGGCGTCCCAAAAACATAAACACTCAAAGTGTGCAGCTCCCTTCAAAATGATACGATCGATGCTCCAGGTCGTAGTGCACCTCCCAGGTGGGGTATCAATGAACAACATGAAAGTCGCCATCTGAAGACGTGACGGAAAGAAAAGATAAAGAAGGTCCTAAAGAATCTCAGTAGGGTAGCCTCCTATCTAGATGTCATCATATACGTCCTCGGGAACCTTGGGTTTCTTTGAAAAAGGTGAGCATGCATAAAATTCAGTTATTAGGTTTTAAACTTAATTATCCAAGGTCCGTTCCTTTTAGGATGAGTCTTAATGTCATGGATACAACATAATAAAGTATGAATGCATGAAGATGCAACAGGCAGAAATCAATTAACATTCATAGGGATATCAACATAATACGGGTGGCATAAAGTGGCATATACTTCTCATGTAAAAGCATTTCTCTTTCTGTAACTGTGTGACATTCAAAGCATCGTACTGTCCACATGGATCACTCTAAAATCATCTCTAGGTTATGAGCTCATACCTCAACTAGTCGTTACTAGTTCTTACTTATCATCTGATAAGAGAAATCTGAATAATAATAAAAATCATAACAGAACGCGTCGCACCGGTATCAAGTACACGGTGAATATTGTCCTCTTCGGGGCGTTACGTATCATCATCCCCCTCAAGGATTTGTTTATGGGGCGTTACGTATCGCCGTCCCCCAAAACGCGTTCTCACAGTACTATGTCACATTCAAAACTCATATCTTTTTGAAAACTTTCCAAGTTCCTCAAATTTGTCAGAAATTCGACAGCATAACCACATGACACTGAATTTCTTCCAAATTTGCTTTATGCCACATTCATACATATACATCATCATGAGCATCACAGTCATCATAAATTTTCATAATAAAATCATGCACCCACATGAAGTACTAAAGTTCATTATGCTCTTAAACCTAGGGTGTTTTATGCTTTGACCCTTACGGATCTTAAACTTGAAATGTAATTATTCTAACATCCGCTATTAATCTTTTATGCACCTATGGGTTCACAACTAGTATCCTCACTAATTTTTATGCCTAGGAGCAAAACCAAACAACCCCATACAGATCTACCATTTTCTAAAACTTGCGATTACGAGGTTCTAGAAACTACGTTTTAGACCCTTTCTACGTTTTGTCTTCGCCTAAGGCGCTATAAATTAAATCTAAACCAATTATGAGGTATTCCTATGCCTTTGAACTAATTATAAGCCATGTTTACTACATTATAAGGTTGCTGGACAGAATTAGAAAATGAGATAATCTAAGTGTTCTAGAATTGTACTTTTACAGTTTTCTAGTTACTAGTTTCTCTACAGGTGCTAAAAATCAATCCTACATCAAATGTTACCAAATTTTTCATGATTAATCAATCCTAAACTGAATGTTATCTCATTAAAACAATTTTGACAGTGGCTAAAAATAAATGAGTCAAAACTATGCTAAAACTCAACTTTACGATTTTTCTGTAAGACTAGTTTCTTTCCTAACATGCATAGAAAGGCTTCTACCTCAACATACATAATTTTTACACATTATAACATATTAAAATCATCATCAAACAGCAACCAAATCATCAAGGCAGAACCGAATTCATTCATCATCATACCAAGCATGAAATTTCATTTTCAATACACATAAGTCACTAGTTTCTCATGGATTCACTTTAAGACTTCTAAAACTCTTTGGAAACCAACTTATTTTACTAAAATCATCATACACTAAACAAGGGCAGCAACTATTTGAGTTGGCCCAAGGTTGGAATTTAAAACGTAAAATCATACTTGAAATAGTCTTTGAGTTCTCCTATGCTTAAGAAAATTCTAAGACATAGATTATGGACACTTTTGATTGGATGAAACTTACACCAAGCTCATCATCATCGCATGGCCAAATTGTGCATTCAAGGGAATGCTTCCATAACCAACTTTAGCTTGAGATAAAAGGGCAAGTCTTTGAGCTCTAGGATCTTTAAGTGATGACAAAAGTAAACATGCTATGCATTCCATTTTATTCTTCATTATAAGGTAAAGTGAGAGCTTCAAAGTAAATATGAGATGCAAGAACTTGAAATATAAATATGCAAAACTTGAAAGTAAATATGCAAGTTCATTTTATCTTTTAGGATTTAAGTGATAACTTGAAATATAAATATGAATGCAAGTTCAGTTCTTTATTTTAGTGCTCTAGACTCCACAACAATCGACTTTAAGGCCGAAATAGGTGAGCTTCTAGATTGATTATTAGGTGATATGAAAATGCAACTCTTGTTTTAATCTTTACGTTGTAGGTGAATATGCTAGGCAAGGAAAATAAATATGCAAGTTCATTTTTACATCTTTACTAGAGCTCTTACAAGACTTTGAAGGAACTTAAACCTTAACCCAAACTTACCATAGCAAGGTAAAGCAAGCTTTAGAGTTCTTGTACGAACGTTTACAAAGAAACCATATGGTTTGAACATCATCATCAAGCTCAAGGAAATGGACTTAAAGGAATCAAATCAACAACTATTTTTAAACAAAACCTTTGAACATCAAAGGAAAGGAAAACAAGGCCGAAGCCATGGGGAGGAAAAGAACAAAACTTTAATACTCTAGAGGCCATGATCTTGGTAACACATAAACTCCAACATCATGTGCTCTCATCCTTAAGTCATTTTTATCCAAAACAAAACTTCAAAATCGAAACCATATCAAGGAAAAAAGAAGGAAAAACCGAAACCATAGCAAGGAAGAGAGAAGGAAAAACTGAAACCAACAAGAAAAGGAAAAAGGAAAAGAAACCAAAAACCATTGAAAGAAAAGAAAGGGATAGCCAAAATGTATTGAGATTAAGACTAAGTTTTAAGCTTTAGAGGTTTCTCAAATGATAATCATGAGCCCATTATCTTGAAACCTCATCATCAAGCCATGGTTTTTCTTCCAAGATAGGCCATCATGGCCAAAATTAAAAGGAAGAAAAAGGAAGCCAAGAAACCGAAAAAAAAAAAGAAAGAAAAGAGAAGGAAGGAAGAACTATAGATTCAAGAGAAATCATAAAGCACATAACTAAATAAGAACTTTTAATAAATGAAACACTTAAAATAAAATCCCTACCAAGTGATTGGAGGTTGAGATGAGAAAAGAAGATGAAGAAGTTGAAGAAGAGGATCTCTCGAACTTGAGAGAAAAAGGAAAGCTTTAAGGTGCTCTTGAAAACTCAACTTGGCAAATGAACCAAAAGTGGTTCAAGTTCATCCAAGCATGCTATTTATAGAGGAAGGAAACATGAGGGGTGAAAATGGGGGGAAGAATGGCGCCATTTCTAGGGGAACTAGGAGAGAGAAAATATCTCTTGGTTATGTCATTTCAAGGTAAGGTGTAAGGCATGGTGTAGCATGCTTCTTTGAGTGTGTGAGTAAACAAATTTGTGATGCAAGAGGAGATGAGGTGGCGCCACTTTTTGGGGATCCAAGGGGAGGAAAATCTTTCATTTAGTTGTGGTTTAGAGGTGTGTTTAGGTGTAGCTTTGGTTAGGCTTAGGATTAAGAACTTATAAGTAAGTGTGTAAGTGAAAGGATAGGTAATCAAGGCTATTTTAAGGCATGATTAGTGAGCATTCTAGCCCATTAGTGGGGTCAAAATCCTACTCTACCTAGGCTTCTTGGAGTATGGAGAGTGAATAGTGAAAATACTATTCAAGATTCTGTGTCTTGGAAACTTGAGTTTTTAAAAGAAAAAGGGGTTTTGAGTTTAATTTAAGCAATCTTAGGTTCTAATTAATTTTTATAACTTATTTTGACTCTAGATTAATTATAAAAATTAATTAACCTTCTATTAGAGCCTAATATTGCTTAAGTTTGCTTAATCACAAAAACTTCCTGGGACCATTGGGACTTAAACAGATACTTTTAAACACATGAAAACGTCATTTTGAACCTTTGTGGAGAGTTTCGGGCTCAAATGGCACCTTTACCCGCGTAAAACGCTATAAGGGTATTTTGGTCATTTTGACCCGAAACTGCATAAAACACAATTTTTATTTCCGAAATCACTCAAGGACCATCCAATCCCCTTCAAACATTGAGTTAACCCTCAAGGATTGCTGGGCCGGCTATCCTCGAATTCCGGGCAGAAAATGGCCTTAGTGGCATTTTGGTCATTTTCTCTCCGACAGAAAATCGAGGCGTTACAGTTTACACATGTATAGTGAAATATATTCTTCTTTGAGTAAGCCTTGCTCTTGCTAAACAATAGAAACCTGTTATAATCTTACATGGAACTCAATAGAGACATCAAATGTTCTTCAAAGCATCTTCTTTAAATTAGTTTTGTTGTCATTTAAAACAAATAAGCTCAAAGGGTTCTAGAGCTAACAATCTCCTCTGTTTTGATGATGACAAACTAATTTGAAGAAAATATTTTGAAGAGATAATTGAAAGAAATATTATAGAAAAGTAAACGTTGTAACATCCTAATTTTTAACCTAATACTCTGAGAACGTATTTAGGTTAAACATTAATCTATTACCCCTTTTAGTCCCATTCTTTAAAACCTTTCATTAAAATACTTAGCGGAAAATACGAATAAATTTTTCTTTTTGAAACTTGAAAGCAAAACGTGAGCCACGCGCTAACCTAACGTTCGTCATAACCATAACGTGCAAAAAAAGTAATCACATCATTCATAATCATGAAACGTAGTATTATACATAACAATCATAATATCATCACATCTTCATAGATAAATAGATTACTAGCATCATTGTACCATCATTTACATCAAAACATGCCCATATATATATGATGTGATCCTTATCCACCTATGAGATTGGATAAGTGTCAACCCAAAAGCTAAGCTACCTATGCTCCTGTAGCGACCCTCTGCTCCGTTTGCTAATGTGACCCTTAAGCACGAGCTTTAGAAGAAGTCACGAACCTCATTATCATCCTCGTCTGGAGATGACACGGAAGAAAAGGAAGGGATCAAAAACTCATTCAAGATTCTCAGTAGGGATTCTTGACTCTAACACAAGTATCATCGTCATCATCCCTAGCCACCTCAATTTTAATTATGAAAAAGGTGTACATACATAAGGATTGGTTTTAGACTTTTCAAATCTATTTATTCGAAGTGGGTGTCTTTTAGTATGTGTCTTAATGACATGAATGCAACAGATATTTGATGAATGCATGACAATACCATATGCACCTCAACATGAAAATCATAGTTCTTGGGCCCAACATAAACAAACATAAATCATATACGTGGCATAAAAGGCACAGTACTTTTCATGTGACATCTTTCTCATAAGTCAAATTCTTAAGTTCTTTTTTTCAAAGACCACCCTCTTAACATATTCACCAAAAATTCAACAGACTCACCTGCCCTGGCGATAATCTGGTCACTAAACTACACCTCACCTATCGCCTAGGAATGAGCTTAATCCTAACTAGTCGTCACTAGATTTAATATGGGGTAATAGAGGGAGTATACATAACTTTCTTGGATCACTTATCTTAGGATCATTTCCTTCTTTGAAACGTTCTACTGGTATAGTACACAACAAATTGTCCGCTTTGGTAAGCTCAATATCAATACCCTCACAGATTTGTTTCCTCCCCACCGTAGCGGGAGGAGTGTGTCTCTGTGTTATGTCACATCTGTTCTGGGGGTGCTCGGCCGAACCGGTGTCACCCAGGAGTTTTCACAAAATTTTCTCAAATCCTCAAGTTTGATAGGAAATTCGGCAGCGTAACGGCATACACCGGATTTCCTTCAAACTTGCTTTATGCCATGAAACATATAGAGCATGCATAGCCATTCAACATCACCATAAGACATCAAGCCATATAGTCAAACTCATCATAGCATATACGTCATCACATCATTGCTTTAATGTTCTTAAAAGATAGCATGCTCCTAACCAGTTTGTCGGAATCAAGGACCGGGCTCAGCTAATTCATTTGCCATGCTCAAGTCTTTCTCATAATTAAACATACATCTACTTGAAGTCATAAAGTTTATTATGTCTTGGGACCTATGGTGTCTTAGGCTTTGACCCTTACGAGTCTTAATCTTGAAAATCAATTATGCTATCATTCGTTTTTATCCTTTTATACACCTATAGGTTCACCATAAATAATTCTTACTTATTTTTGTGATCATAAACAAATCTGGACAGTATCATAAGGATGTGGGCTGAATTAATATCATATACTTACGGGATTCTAGAATCTACATCTTAGACCCTTTCTAAGTTCCGTCTTCACCTAAGGCGCTATAAATTAAATCTAAATCAATTATGAGAGATTCCTACACATTTGCACTAATTATAGGTCACTTTTGCTATAATTAATCATGCTGTAACAGAATCAGAAAATTATATTTCTAAGTGTTCTAGAATTGCACTTTTACAGTTTTCTAGTTATTAGTTTCTCTATAGGCACTAAAAGTCAATCCTACATCAAATGTTACCAAGTTTTTCATGATTAAACAATCCTAAACTGAATGTTATCGCATTAAAATAGTTTTGGCAGTGGCTAAAAATAAATGGGTCAAAACTATGCTAAAACTCAATTTTACAATTTTTCTGTAAGACTAGTTTCTTTCCTAACATTCATAGAAAGGCTTCTACCTCAACATGTATAATTTTTACACATTCTAACATGTTAAAATCATCATCAAACAGCAACCAAATCATCAAGGCAGGACCGAATTCATTCATCATCACACCAAGCATGAAATTTCATTTTCAGTACACATAAGTCACTAGTTTCTCATGGATCCACTTTAGGACTTCTAAAACTCTTTGGAAACCAACTTATTTCATTAAAATCATCATAAACTAAACAAGGGCAGTGGCCATTTGAGTTGGCCCAAGATTGGAATTTAAAACGTAAAATCATACTTGAAATATTCTTTGAGTTCTCTTATGCTTAAGAAAATCCTAAGACATAGATTATGGGCACTTGTGACTAGATGAAACTCACACCAAGCTCATCATCATCACATGGCCGAATTGCGCATTCGTGGGAATGCTTCCATAACCGACCTTTAGCTTCAGACAAAAGGGCAAGTCTTTGAGCTCTAGGGTCTTTAAATGATGATAAAAAGTAAACGTGCGATGCATTCCATTTTATTCTTTATTATAAAGTAAAGTGAGAGCTTCAAAGTGAATATGAGATGCAAGAACTTGAAATATAAATATGAGGTGCTAGAAATAAAAATATGCAAGATTTGAAAATAAATATGCAAGACTTGAAAATAAATATGCAAGACTTGAAAGTAAATATGCAAGTTCATTTTATCTTTTAGGATTTAAGTGTTGACTTGAAATATAATTATGCTAGACAAGGAAAGTAAATATGAATGCAAGTCCAATTATTTATTTTAGTGCTCTAGATTCCACAACAATCGACTTTAAGGCCGAAATAGGTGAGTTTCGAGATTAATTATTAGGTGATATGAGAATGCAACTCTTGTTTTAATCTTTACGTTTTAGGTGATTAGCTCAAAAATAAATATGCTAGGCAAGGAAAATAAATATGCAAGTTCATTTTTACATCTTTACTAGAGCTTTTACAAGACTTTAAAGGAACTTAAACCTCAACCTAAACTTATCATAGCAAGGTAAAGCAAGCTTTATAGTTCTTGTACCAAGGTTTACAAGGAAACCTTATGGTTTGAACATGATCATCAAGCTTAAGGAAATGGACTTAAAGAAGCTAAACCATCTACCAACCTTCTTCAAAACAAAACCTTGAACATCAAAGGAAAGGAAAACAAGGCTGAAGCCATAAGGAGGAAAAGAACAAAACTTTAAAACTCTAGAGGCCATGATCTTGGTGACATATAAACTCCAACATCATGTGCTCTCATCCTTGAGTCATTTTTATCTAAAAACAAACCTTCAAAACTGAAACCATAGCAAGGAAAAGAGAAGGAAAAATCAAACCAAAACAAGACAAGGAAAAGGAAAAGAAACCGAAACCATTGAAAGAAAAGAAAGGGATAGCCAAAATGTGTTGAGATTAAGACTAAGTTTCAAGCTTTAGAGGTTTCTCAAATGATAATCATGAGTCCATTATCTTGAAACCTCATCATCAAGTCAACATTTTCTTTAGAGAAAAAGGCTCCAAGGCCGAAAATCAAAAAGGAGAAAAGGAGTTCTAAAGGCCAAGAGAAACTAGCAAAAACTCATTTTTGACAAAGCTTTAAAAGAAAAAACTTTAAAGAATAAAATCCCTACCAAGTGGTGAAGAGGAAAGCTTGTTTCTTGAAGTGAAAAGAGAAGAAATCTTGCTTCCAAGTGGTCCTTGGATTTTTAGCCAAAGAGGAGAAAAAGGAAGGAAAAGTTTTTGTGTGAGCTTGATGTGTGAGGATGAAAGCTTATGTGTTTGAATGGTGATCTAGGGTGGTTGTGTAGTGGTTTGAGGTTGTGAGGGGTGGCTCTTTGGTGGAGATGAAGAAGATGAAGAAGAAGAGAACTTTTGAAGAAAATGAGAGAACTTGAAACAACTCTTGAAAACTCAAAGCTAACAAATGAACTAAAGGTTCTCACAAGTTCATTTGCATGTGTATTTATAGAAAAACAAAACCAAGGGTGAAGGAATGAAGGGGTGGGCGAATCCATGTGTTCCATAAGGGGAGAGAATTGGCTTCATGGAGGCATGGTGAAGGTGTGGCCTAAAGTATGGTGCTAAGCATGGTTCTTTGTGTGTTTGAATGAACAAACATATGATGGGCAATGGAGGGTGAGGTGGCGCCATTTCCTCCTTATAATGGGGGTTTAGAGATATGTTTAGGTGTAGCTTTGATTAGGCTTAGGATTTAGGAATTTGTAAGAACGTATTTAGGTGTCTAAGGATGTAATTAGAGACTTGTAAGACTAGATTTAGGAGGTGGTTTTACTAAATTAATGAAGTCAAACTTCATTAACTTGGAATCCAATTCCAACATAATTCCTTGATTTAGGGAGATTGGAGAAAGAAAATACTATTCAAACACTATTCAAGATTCCAAAACTAGGAATCTTGAGTTTTAAAAAGAGATTTAGGTTTAATCTAAGCAATTTTATGTTCTAATTAATTTTAATAACTTATTTTGACTCTAGATTAATTATGGAAATTAATTAATCTTCAATTAAAGCCTAATATTGCTTAGGTTTGCTTAATTACATCATTAAGCTCAAACGACACTATTCCAGGGGCAAAATCATAATTTTGCACAAAAACTACCTGGGACCACCAAGACTTAAATAGATACTTTTAAACACATGAAAACATCATTTTAAACCTTCGGAGAAAATTTCGGGCTTGAACGGCACCTTTACTAGCATAAAAATGCCATAGGGATATTTTGGTCATTTTGACCCGAAACTACAAAAAACAAGATTTTCATTTTCGAAATCACTCAAGGATCATCTAATCCCCTTCAAACATTGAGTTAACCCTTCGAGGACTGCTGAGTCGGCTATCCTCGAATCCCGGGCAGAAAATGACCTCAGGGACATTTTGGTCATTTTTCTCTTAGACAGAAAATCGGGGTGTTACAAACGTGATATGCATATTCTTTCAATATATCATAAAGAGAAATTTTGCAGGAATTTCTTTTTCTTAGGGCATGATATGAATCATATAAAAACCTTTTTAGCCTTAAGTGACATTTAATCAAGGTTATTGTTTCGTTTTAAGCATAAGACAAACTTAACGTACTTTCTAAACGTTGTGAAAGCAAATGTTAAAGAGAAAGATGTTTAAGCTATGGATAAATAACCAACTTGATTATTTGTCAAAAGAAAGGAACTTTCTAAAGATCTTCATACTTGAAAACTTAACAAGTAATACTTGTGATATTTTATCTTAACTAGATCAATTTTCAGCAAGTCTTAATCCAAAAGAAACTTTGAAAGAAATGCTCAAATATATGAAAAAAATAGAGCATTCATAATTTTATAAAAAAGATGAAAAGCCCCTCTTCAACCTGATCAAGTAGAAGAAAAACTTGCGATCTTCACCTCACTCACTTTAAGGTAAACTCAGCAACCACTTGTCTCTCTGGAGAAACTCCATCCTCTCTAATAGTTTCTATCACTTTCTTCTTCTAGCACCTTACAATTAGAGGATTGAGCTGCGACTTGCTCTCTAAACCCTCTGGAATAGGTTTCTTAGCAACGACAGTGGTAGTAAAGGCTCCCATCTTCTCTTGAGCTTGGCGGTGGTTAAAAGTAGCTTGAATAGATACATGGGTCATTTTTAGAGCTATTGAATCAAAAAAAAATTGAGAATAAAATCCTTATAAATAATCTGATCTATGAAGGCATGGACAAGCAGGAGAAATAAGTAAAGCAACCCTAGAGAAAAACTTACTAATATGCTAGATTACTTTAACCTGCTAGAGATCTACTTAACAAGCTCCACACTTGATAAAGCTTTGCGGCAGTTAGTCAAGTGCTCGACTAAGAACTCTAGAATGATTTCATCCTCAACAAAATGGCTAGAAGGCTCTACACCTAAAATTTGTCTTGGGAATTTATTCCAATAAAGGAGGAAGCTAGCATGACCCTCACAATCTAGGAAAAAAGATGTTCAAATCTAGAAGCCCCAACCCTAAAAAACTTATCCTTAAACAAAACTAGAGGTTAGAGGCCAAAATATCTTTTTCTTACAAGTACCACTAATGAAAATCCATATCCCCTTGTCAACATCCTTAACTTGGAATAAGGAGAAGAAAATAGCTAAGGAAGGCTTAATCTCTAGATACTTTATCAACACATCAAAAGCTCTAATATAAGTCCAACCATTGGGGTGAAGCTGAGTAGGGGCTACATTAACAAAGTTCAGATAGTCACGGGTAAAATTAGGGAAGGGAATCTTAACACCTAAGGTGGTTGACTCTATTTTGGGGGTACATGTAACTATTTTCGGCTATACCATTATTCCAAAGGTTGGTTAGATGATATCGTTTTGAAAATGATATGCTAAACCTTCATTAGTTAAAAGTGAGTGTGCACTTTTAACCTCAGAATTAACACAATTATAGAAATCGGTGACACTATTGACCGCGGAAGCCTTTACAGCCTCAATAATTGTCAAACTCTCTTGAGATATCTAAAATCGACGAGGCCTGAGACTTAAAACTAAAAAAAAACTCAAACCAGAAACCGGCCACCTGACCGGTACGGTTCTTCAATTGGACATATGACCAGGTCAACATACACTAGTCAAACTCAGTATAACCTGACCGGTCGTAGAGTTGAACCAGTCACCGGCCAAACCTAAATTAGCTGTGAACTACACACATGGAAATTCATAAATATATTAAAAAGTTTCACATGTAGGGATTAAACCCCCATTTTAACATAAAGAGGGCACACCTAACCACTAGGCTAACTATGTTATTGTGTCCTTTTGTCTAAATAATTATATATATTACATATTTAACATATTTTTATATAATTATTTGATTAAATTTAGTTTAACCGGTTGAACCAGTGGCATACTATTTGGACCAATGACTCGATGCCTTGACTGAGTTAATCATCGAGTCGAGTCTAAAAATTATGATATGAAGTATAATTTTTAATGGTAGAAAAATAAATTTAATATTTAATATATATACATATATATTATTAATTTCCTATGCATCGCAACATTAATAACTTGCTAGGTTAAATTTTTGTTACTATTTCAAATTCGTAAAATACCCTTACCCACCTTAGCACATGGTAGAACTCAAGCAAACACACACATACATACACTCTCTCTCTTTGATCTCCACTTTTGATCTTATCTTTTCCTCTTTAACTCATTATTGATTTTGTCATGACTCACCTAGGGAACGTGACTAACACGTGAGGGATTAGGTCCCAATAGAAGCCTTTGGTAATGTGACTGGCTAAATGCATGATTTATAAAATACATAATCCAAATAATTCAAATCTGACTAAATTCCATTATATGAAAATATTTTCAAAACATAAATCCTAGCTAAAAGTCAAAAACAACTAAACATAGTAACATGCATGCCTGGGATTCGGCCTACATGATTATTGGAGCACTGCTAAACTAACATGAACCTATATAGTAAGCCTTACACTGAAGCAAAGCTCACCAAAAGAAGCTGTAGCACTATTAAAGAGAATCTTGTGGTGCAGCTAAACCTATAACTGTATCTATAGATAAAGGAAAAGAGAGGGGTGAGTTCATCAAAACTCGATAAGCAGATAACCATCCATAGCTCACATGGGACAACAAGGAACTGCATAATAATAATACACAACATGAAAATGCAAGTAATTACATAATAATAATATTTATATACATGCAAATTCAATCTTTGATTTAACTAAGTAAATTCCAACTTAAAGAAAATTAACTTAAAACAAAATTCATATTCAATAAGCATTCCCTTGTGTAACACCCCGATTTTTCTGTCTGAGGGAAATGACCAAAATGCCCCTAAGGTCATTTCCTAACCCGAACTCGAGGGTAACCAACTCGGTCATCCTCGAAGGGTCAACTCAATGTTTGAAAGGGATTGAATGGCCTTTGAATGCTTTCGGAAGCGAAAATTTCGTTTTCCGCAGTTTCGGGTCAAAATGACCAAAATACCCCTATAGCGTTTTTACGCGGGTAATGGTGCCGATTGAGCCCGGAACTTTCCGCAGAGGTTTAAAAACATGTTTTCATGTGTCTAGAGGTCTCTATTCAAGTCCCGGTGGTCCCGGGCAGTTTTAGTGCAAAATTACGATTTTGCCCCTAGAATAGTGTTTTTGAGCTTAATGACGTAATTAAGCAAACCTAAGCAATATTAGGCTCTAAACGAAGATTAATTTATTTCCCTAATTAATCTAGAGTCAAAATAATTTATTAAAGTTAAATAGAACCTAAAATTGCTTAGATTAAACATTAAATCCCTTTTTAGAACTCAAGACTCCTAGTCTTGGAATCTTGAATAGTGTTTTCTCTTTCCAATTCCTTAAATCAAGGAAATGTGTCTAGAGTTGTTTAGACTCTAAATTGGGGATTTAACTCACTAATGGTGCAAGACCACTCCTTAATTATGTCTAGACCACCTTAATTACCCATTTACCTTACCTAAACACTTTCTTACAAATTCCTAATCTTAAGCATAATCAAAGATACACCTAAACACAACTCTAAACCACAATTAAAATGCAAAGAAACCTCCCCCATGGGCTGATGCATATTCGGCCATCTCTCTCCAATTACCACACATATTAAATTGTTTTCTCACTCAAAGAACCATGCTTGAGCCATACCTTGAGCCATACCTCACCATGCTTTGAACCATACCTCACCATACCTCAAGAACACATTGTCTCACCTCATGGAACTCATGGAAAGCCTCCAATCTGCACCCTCATGGCCGAAACCTCTTCACCCATGAGCTCCCTCCATTTGTTTCATTTCTCTATAAATAGAATGCCTTGAGGAGCTTGCACCACTTTTTAGATCATTTGCTAAGTTTAGGAAACACTCAAAGCTTTTCTTTTTCTCTCAAAGTTTGTGTTCTTCAAGTTCTTGGAGTTCTTCAAGTTCTTCACCTTCTTCTTCCATCTTCAAGTTCATCACACCAAGTAGGGATTTTCTTTCATGTATTCCTTTCTTTAAAGTTCTTGTTTCAAGCTTGATGTTCATAGTTTCTCTTGTCTCTTTTTAGAACTTCATTTCCACTCCTTTTTCCTTTTCATTTTCGGCCATAGGCCTTGGAGAACAAAGACATGAGAGCTTGATGATGAGAGTTTCATGATGATGTTCATCACTTGAAACAAACTCTAGAGCTTGATCTTTGTTCTTGAGCAAAAATGTTTTTAGTTTTTCCTTTCTTGAACTCTTGAGAACTTTAGTTTTGATGGTGTTTTAGAATGATTCTAAGGACTCAATGATGAGGTCTCATGATGTTGGTGTTAATATATCATCAAGATCATGGACTCTAGAGTTTCAAAATGTTCTTTTTGTGCCATGAAGTTTCGGCCATTTCCTTTTCTTTTACAAGCTAAATGTCTTGATTTCTAAAAATGTTATGTTGAGTTCTAAGAACTCTAGACTTTACTTTGTCTTGGTTTGATGAGTTTGGGTTGAGGTTCATGTTCCTTTAAAGTCTTGTTAAGAGCTCTAGAAAGATAAAATGAACTTGCATAATTTATTTTACGCTTGCATTTATATTTACGTTCTTGCAATACATCTTTACTTCCAAGCTATCACCTAAGAACATAAAGATTAAAATGGAACTTGTATCATCACTTAATTTAATTCTCAAAGCCTTTCTATTTCGGCCTTAAAGTCGATTGTTGTTGGGCCTAGAGCACTAAAATAAAGAATTGAACTTGCATTATCACCTAATTAATTTCTCGAATGCCTATCTATTTCGGCCTTAAAGTCGATTGTTGTTGGGCCAAGAGCACTAAAATAAAGAATTGAACCATATATATTTACCTTCAAGCTTGCACGTTTAAGTTCATGCCTCGCATATTTACTTTCGAGCTTGCACGTTTAAGTTTATGCCTTGCATATTTAAATTTAAGTCATCACTTTACTTTGTAAGCAAGATTAAAAATGAAAAGCATGAACACGTTTAGTTTATGTCGAAACTTAAGAACCTAGAGCTCAAAGACTTGCCCATTTCATTCCAAGATAAAGTTAAATGTGAATGTATTCCTGGAATGTATAATTTCGGCCAAGTAGTGATGATGGACTTGCAATGAGTTTTCATCTAGCTACTAGGACCAATAGTCTATGTTTTAAGTTTTCCTTAAAGCTTTACAAGTCTTTGTAAGGTTACATCATCACAAGTTGTGATTTTATTATCTTTTAGGGGATGGAATATGTTTTGGTCAGTGACCTAAGGCTTCACTTAGCCTCTTGATGAGTTAAAATGTTTTGCAAAGAGTTTTGGAAGTTCTAGATCGATTCCGAGAGAAACTAGTTAACTTATGTACCTAGAAATGTCAATTTAACTCTCTTGTTGAAGTTAAATGTTTTCGGTCCTGATATGATGAGTGTGATGCTGTATGATGATGTTTTGATGTGTTGGAATGTGTGAAAATATCATATGATGATGTAGAAGCGATCCTATGCATGATAGGTAAGAAACTAGCTAACTAGAAATACCGTAAAGCTAGAATTTAACATAGTTTTGACCCATTTGTTTATGGAACTTTTCCAAACTGTTTTAATGGGGACATGATCAGATTTAGATTGTTTAGACATGAAAAACTTGGTATCATTTGAGTTAGAATTGAATTCTAGCACCTATGGGGAAACTAGTAACTAGAAAACCGTAAAAATGCAAATGTAGAACTCTTAGAACATTTAATTTTCTGGATTCTGTCCAGCACCCTTACAACATGGTAAACATGATTAATAATTAGTCCTTAAGCATAGGAATGCCTCATAATTGATTTAGATTTAATATATAGCGCTTAGTAAAAACGGAACCAAGAAAGGGTCTAAAACGTAAGTTCTAGAATCCCGTATTCACATGTTAGGATTTCCACCCTATGCTATTCAGATTTAAAAGTAAAATGAGAGGATTATGAATGATGTTTAATTATGAGCCTTAGGTGCTTAAAATATGAACGACGGATGTAGAGAACTATATCTCAAGATTAAGACCCGTAAGGGTCAAAGCATAAGCTACCGTAAGGGTAAGCGTTTGAATGTTTTATGATGATGCATGAAGTATGCTAATGATGATGATGTTATCCATATGAGGAATTTATGAGGTTATATGTTT
Organism: Dalbergia cochinchinensis; assembly: GCA_031216125.1. Taxonomy (NCBI): domain Eukaryota; kingdom Viridiplantae; phylum Streptophyta; class Magnoliopsida; order Fabales; family Fabaceae; genus Dalbergia; species Dalbergia cochinchinensis. The sequence goes on from CM062371.1 coordinate 33,897,335, forward strand.
ATGTGGCATAAAGCAAATTTGGAAGGAAATTCGGTGTAATGACCATTGTGCCTTGAATTCCGACAAATTTGGGGACTTAAAGAGATTTTGAAAATTAAGGTACTAAGATGGGTTCTAGGATGACACCGGTTCGGCCGAGCACCTCCATAGAACTCATGTGACATCGGTACCATTTTACACTCTTAGGTGACACCGGTTCGGCCGAGCACCCCTAAGAGAATTGCCCCCTAACCCGTACTCAGATAGTCGGGATTTATGATTTATGATACGCTTATCGTTAAGTGGTAAGTAAGAACTAGTGACGACTAGTTAAGGTATGAGCTCATAACCTAGATATGTGACACGCTACGGGTGACACGGTTCGCCGAGCACCCCCAGTTCGATTGTCTTTTAGGGTGGCCCATGAGGAAGAGAAGTTTCATGATTATGATTATGTCACTAAGTTTTGTCCCATATGAATGTTACTATTGCCACTTTATGCCACCAAGAATGATGATGCTTGATGTTATGTTTTATGTATGTGCATTAGGTAGTGCCATGCATACATTTTCTATCATGTTGCATCCATGACATTAAGATCATCTAAAATGAATGGGCCTTGGCTAAAATATATTTTAAAGTTTAAAATGAACCTAATACATGCTCAGTCATTTTGTATAAATAAACCCAAGGTTCCTGAGGACGTAGATGATGACACCTAGGTAGTAGGAGGCCCTACTGAGATTCTTTAGCAAGATTCTCACTCCCTCTATCTCTTTCTTTCCGTCACGTCTTCAGATGGCGACGTTCGTAGTGTTCGTGGACACGCCGACATGGGAGGTGCACCATGACCCGGACCACGGGTCATTCCATTTTGTGGGTCGCTGCACAGTCAGAGTATTCATGTTCATGGGTCGACCCTTCACTCCCCCTGTACATTCCCATCGTTTCTCCCCCGTTTCACCTTTTGGCGATGACCTGGTGTTCGAGCGCGCACGTCCCCTAGAGGAGAGGCTTCGTCGTACCCCATCATCCACGTCCGCCGCTCGAGACTACCCCCAATATGTGCCCTGCTGTTCGCCGCCTTTTTCGGAGACGGATCCTTCCGAGGATTCGGCAACCCAGGCACCCTCCGAGGGATCTTCCCTCTCCATACCTATGGACTTTGGAGAGGATAGCGAGCCCACCGTGACTCAGCCGAGGCGTGCACGACGACCGGAGATGCGGCCATACCCCGGGGCTCACACTCGATCCCCGCTCCGCCTCTTCACGCCCGAGGAGCTCGCCCAGTTTCCCGGATATCTGCCTCGATCATGAGATAGTCGCCAGTAGGAGGCCGTGGATGGCCCGAGATAGAGCACACACCACTTAGATGGAGATAAACCTTCTTTTGTTTAGAGGTTTCCCATTAGATGCACTCGGGTAGGGGAGTAGATCATGTTTATGTTTATGTTGTATTTCCTTTCCCGTATTTTCCTTGTACTAGATTAAGTCCCACACTTATAAGTGGGCAAATTATATATATATGAGATGATCTTCAGTGTTACTCATGGTGTGCCTTATGTTATGATGTTGTGAGACATTTGTTTACCATACATGGTTTACCGCTTATCGCATCACGCGGCTCTCACTTTTATTTCAAAAAAAAATTACCCTATTTTCCGCTAAGTAATTCAAAGATAAATGAGAACTATGAAGTAACAGACTAATGATTAACCTAAATATGTTCTAGAGTATTGGGTTAAAAATTAGGATGTTACACCTTGCATCAAAAACATTTACTGATGGGTTTGTCCTTTTAAGGATCATATCTTATGGCATATCTAAATCACAAAAGCTTGCCTCCATAGTCGTTTGGCATACTACCTCCATGGCAGCTAGATATACCAAGGTTAATGACTTATAAGATCGCCTCTATGGTCGCTTGGCAAACCGCCTCCTTGGCAGCTAAGGATACCAAGGTTAACATCTCATAAGACTGCCTCCATAGCCACTAGGTACATTGCCTCCTTGGCGATCAAACGTACCAAGGTTAAAGACTTTTCCAACATAAACTGTAATTCTACTAGATTGATCTCAAGCATACATAAGTTAACTAAATCAATAATAAATTCAAAACACTAAGTCTTATTCCCTATATCCTATTTGCTGCTTATGAGATCACAATTTAGATATTAAATATTATGTCGTAGAAACTGATCATGCTATACTATTTACTAATCCACTTGCAACCATAACAGTAGTAGTAGTAGTAGTAATAGTAGTAGTAGTAGTGATGATAGTAGTAATAATAATAATAATAACAACAATAATCTAATTGTGAACCTTTAATTATTATTTACTTGTTAGTTATTATTTACCTATTTATTTATTGCTAAGAAATGTTGGGTTCTCTCATACCATATAAGAAAATTAATTTTAGAACTGATAATAGTTAAATAATATCCATAAACTGAAGCTAGTCATGCTATATTGAACACTTCTCATTCTTTAATAACTAACACATAATTTAAATTATAGAAGCTACAAAAGTTATTGATTAATTTCTATTAATTGACTAAGTTCTATCATGTTACCTAATAACTATTAATTAAACTTTAGCGGTTATTTAGGGTATTCTTATTATTCTGGTTGTTATTCATACAATACATAATAAGTATGTACTAATTTATTTGTATAACTTAGTTGTTAACTCTCCATCAACTAGCCGAATCTTATCATGCTAAAAATTACTATTTCTTATTTTAATTGAGCACCATACTAGTTGTTTAATTGACTTCTAATATTAGGCTGGGCTCTATATAGATAATATTAAAATTTACATAACATCATATTTGTTCCTATTATTCTAACTACTATTCATATGGTAACTATCAAATAGTCATGAGCTATTTTATCTCCTTAACTGTTGTATAGTAACTAGATGGGTCATATTGTGCTAAATAGATAATGATAATGTTTTCTAATATTCATATAAGTTGTTCTACAATGTCTTGCCTACTATTCATATCTAATAATTAATTAATACTTTTGGTTGGGAAATCATAATAACTATCAATCTATTTTCTGATGAAAAGACTCATATCATGGCAAATGAATCACATATTGCTAAATTATAATATAACTTAAACTGGTAACACCTTCCAATATTCATGCAATAAACAATGGTCCCATGAGTTTCTCAAAATTTAATTTCCATGATAATGGTGATAATAATCATTTTCTAAAATACTTTTAATGGCTAAAAATAGTCATGAGCAGCTACTCACTCACCGTTGGTAGCCCAAAATGCACTTTCACTGACAACTTGACTCTAGAAAGTAGGATTGGCATCGGCAACTACCAAAGGACATAATGAAAACATAAACAATTTGTATTACTGCTCATAACTGAATTTGGAAGGATAGGGAGGAAGAATGTTGTGAGAAAAACATCCTGATAATGCCCTAATTCATAAATTAAACTAGATAAAAAGAGAAAGAAAATAGGCTAAAATCCATGTGTATCACTTACTAGAAGCATAAGGAGGATGAAGAACAAAAGGGAAACATGAAGGAAAGACACAGAGAGTGTTGGCGGTGGCTAAGGTGTCTAACCTAAGCCTAAGGATGTGTTTATATAGTGTATAGGACATTTTAATGAAAGGGCATCATTTTGACGCGTATTGATATTGGGCCGACTGCTATAGGGTTGACATGGGAAACTAGCCAACCATGCACATATTTAACCTCTATAGCGGTTTATAACCCCTATAGTGGTAACTCTCATAAGCTCCACCATTATAGTGGTCTTTGATTGCTATAATAATCACAAGGGGACCTGGTCCTGTACTTTTTGTTATTTCATGAGCCTAGGGCATTCCCGGCAACATAAGTGGGTCCCAAGGGGACCCTAAGGCCAAGCTGAACTTATCTGGGGATACATGAACCTAAGACATCACAGATTTACTCTCTTGGTTGTTGATTCGAGAATTCATTGGAAGCTCCAAACCCACACACTCCTTCACACTTACAATGATGCAGTAGTAACAAGCCTTTTCTTCACCATCACTACCACTAGCTCGTGGCACTCCTGCCCACCCCACCGCTGCCTCGCAACCACCATTGCTACCAATCCCTGCCCTTCCTTGGCCGCCATCGCACCATCCTCCACCCCATAACTTCATCCTCATCACCCACTCTGCCCCTTTCCTTTCCTAAGGACTCTTTCAACTCCTCTCCGACAAGTAAACTCAAGTTCCATTTCTTAGTTTCAAATTTTCCCCCAATTCAAATTTCCCAAAAACTCACTTTAAAAAAAAAAAAAAGCTACAGTTGTAGTTGTGTCCTATCTTATTGTAAACTCTCTCTAGGTTTCATGTAGTTTTTATTTGGTCTTGGTGGCAGAGGTGGTTGCTAGAGTCTCCCTGTCCATTTTTTTCTGGTTTTTTTCTCATGAATTTGGTGTCTATTGTATGTGTTGTTGATGGACGAGATCAGATGGTGTTAGGAATGGCAGTCAAATAGAAATATAATTATTATGGGTATAAAAGTCATTTTATATTTTTTAACTTTTTAAGATTAAAAATTATGTGTACTGTAATTCCCGAAGTATGAAATGTTAAATTTATCTATATTATATACAAAGAAAATAGTCCTTTTAGTGTTCAAAATTTCTATTTCTTAAATATCCTTAATGCATAGAAAATTGAAGATCATTACCAAAAAAAATAAAATAAGTTAAAACAATTTAAAATAATTATAAAATAAAAAAAATGAATTGATAGGCCGACAATTTGTGTCAAATCACTCGTGCCTAGAAAAAATCTTTCTAACATGCTGGACGTTAAAAATCTATTTAGTTTGAATTTTTAATTTTTATTTTTAGTTTTCTTTTAGAATTTTATGAAGAAAAAATTGAAAATTAAATTTTATAATTTTTAAAATTTTTAATATTTTCTTTACAAATCTAAAAGATTAAAAATGAAACTGAAAACTGGAAAATCAAATCAAGTGGGTGCCGAGAAGGGGAACTGAGTCTCGGACTGGATTAGCGGTTGCAATCAGATGCCCGTTCCTTACAAGCTACCACCAGACAGTTGCTTGCTAGTTGCCACTACCTTGCGCTTTTGTGCTTGCTTGCTACAAAAATAACGTTGCCGTACAATCTTGTAATCTGTCAAAGCAACCAGAGGATTTTTTTTTTTTTTTCGGTTTGTGTTTTTTCTTGTCCTCCCTCTATGGCTCGCCTGTATTCCAACCCCATCAGCCTCGACAGGTTCCGACCATGCATTCAAATCTCTCAACCTTCTCGAATCATTGCAAATCCTCGGCAGCGTCACAACAGGACCCAGAAACTTAAGACCTTGGCTTGCCAGACAAATCCAAACCTCGACGACACCTCTACAACGGTATTTCATTCATATTATTTTACTTATTTGCTTATTCGTTTATTTATTATTATTGCAATAAATTATTGTTATCAGTGGAATATCTTTTTGTTTATAGCTAGAAAGTAATAAACACCTTTAATCTTGGTGTCAGGAAAGGTTGGTGGTAGAGCCTAGCAATAGCAAGGGAACGAGTGCCCCAAAAGATGCTCCTCCTGCTGGTCTTCCTGAATTACCGAGCAAAGATATCAACAGGAAGATAGCAATTGTTTCTACCTTAGCAGCTTTGGGTCTTTTCTTATCTTCAAGGTTGGATTTTGGTGTTTCCTTGAAGGATCTCTCCGCCCTTGCGTTACCTTATGAAGAGGTTTCTTTTCCATTAGAGACTCTTGCCTCTAATTCCAGCAAACATTTAATTGCCATCATTTTAGTTCTTGACAGAACAAGGGGAGTGATATCAATTTAGTCTTCAAACAAATTGACATGAATTTCAATGATAGAGACAAAAATCGGTTCAGTCTCTTAATCATAGAAGTTTACATCGAATTTGTTCTGCATTATTTGGAAATGACCTCAATTTAGTCCCTTAATCCAGTGTTTTGTGTACAAAAGGATTATTTTAATATCACCCTCCGTGATTGGGGGAAGTTTAATGAAGTCACTAGAGTATCTCCAATGTTAGTCCGAGTTTGGATCCAATGTCAACCCCACTTTGTGCCATAGTAGCATTACATAATTAGTGCATTATAAAAATTGTGACCTTCTAAAATTAGGATTCTTCTCTTCAATGGAAGGGGTTGTTAGGGAAAGGTTTGCTGACCCAATAAGAGTTTACAGGAGGAAGACGCATAGGGGCAGTTTAGGGGGTGGGATGCTAGCTGACTAGGCTAATGGGGGAAAATCTTGTGGGCCCTTTACTGAATCAGGTGCATAATGGTTTTAGGGGGGTGGGTAGTGATGGAAGGACACGTGGGTTGTAAAGAGGAAAGAGTATCATTCTCCTAGGGGGTAAAGTAGTGAGGCAGGCAATTCAGTTAGGATTAACTGGGAGCTGTGAGCTGCTATAGTGCTCGAGCCTCTCTCTCTTTTGTGCTGCCTTTACTCAGTTTAATATACAGTCTCATATATTTTTGCATTCTGTTTATGTTGTTAGCTTCTATTAGGGATCAACTTCAATCCTAACTTTGGCCTAACTTCTTTATGCTTTTATTGCCAAAATACAAGTGCCATCATATGTTTGCATAAGAGAAAACTGGTTATGTTCCCAATTTAGTGGGGATTGTTCCCATTCAATGAAGCACTTCAATGAAACCCGAAAAATTGGGTAGTCCCATTTTCTGGAACCTATCCAAATTTGCGATATTCCATCCCATTGGAGATGCTCTGAAGGACTGAATTGATCTTAACCTAATCTTTCAAGGAGACAAGAAGACGGATTGGCAACTTATTAAAAATTCAGAGTTTTCAGTGTTGTTACATCATTGTCATATACGCTCCATATTTGCTCATAGTATTTGTATTATGTTGTGTATTACAGGCTCTGTCCAATGGGAAGCCCACTGTCGTCGAGTTTTATGCAGATTGGTGTGAAGTATGCCGTGAATTAGCTCCTGATGTCTACAAAGTAGAGCAGCAGTACAAGTAATGACCTCTATTGCTGTTTAAGACTTTATTGTTGTGGTAGTTTTTTAGGGTATATTTGTGAATTTGGATTTTGGTGGGGAAGAGAGGTAAAGGAAGGGCTTGTACTCCTCCTTCCTTTTCCTCTCTTCCACTCCAAAATCTACACTCACAAATATACCATTAGGAAAATAGAAACTGTTGTAATTGCTATATTTGCATAATTTCTTGAATTATCGGTCTTGTGACTTTTCACGTGTACTGACTTTAGAATCTTGGCATCACTGATTTCCCAAACCAGGGACCGAGTGAATTTTGTTATGTTGAATGTGGATAATACAAAGTGGGAGCAAGAGCTTGATGAGTTTGGCGTTGAAGGTATTCCGCACTTTGCGTTCCTTGATAAAGAAGGGAATGAGGAGGGGAATGTGGTAGGCAGGCTTCCAAGGCAGTTCTTACTTGAAAATGTGGATGCTCTTGCTCGTGGAGAAACATCAGTGCCTCATGCCCGAGTTGTGGGACAATATTCGAGTGCCGAGGCTAGGAAGGTACACCAAGTTGTCGATCCAAGGAGTCATGGTTAGATATGCTGGTACAGTACTTTCTGTTATAGATCTACTCTCTTGATTTGTTAGGGAAACAGCTGAAGAGGCAATTCATTGCTCTTTATACTCTTTCCATATTCATCACAATTCACAACTCTCAAGTTTATTGTTTCATGAACTTTCTCCAAGCCTGTCAAAGAGTAGAATCTCACAGTAACTCGTCAATCACAGTTGTTAGATCAAAAGTCTATATGCAAGAAATTTCAGTATAGGTAAAGGGGCACTCGTGTGCTCAGAAGTCGATCACTCTACTTATCATTCAATTGCCTTCATGTAAACACTTAGCACCTTTTATCCTTTTTCCTCGCATGCAACTCTTGCCCAATAATAGAGTGCTGGTTTGGTGGAAACAATATGAATTTGCTGATTACAAATCACTACCCACAACTACGAATTCTAAATGAAATTTGCCTATATAAGTTGGTTGACACTTGACTACATATGTGCATTTCCTTTTGAACTTAAATTGACTGTCTTTGCCGCATTGTTATTTTCGTCTTCCTTTTGGTTGGTCACTCTTCTTGGAGCCACCATCTTTAGGTTCATGCTTAGTTGTGAAATTCCTTACTGCTACACTTTTTATCATTCATACCCAATGTCACTTCATCATCAATAGTGCTATAGAAAACTGATAATTCAATCAGTTTTATTCAAATGGCTATAAAAATCGGTTGACTAATGATAGAGTGTCTAGAACGGAATGCTTCCAATATTTTAACTTTGAATAAACAACACAAACCATCCTTGTAGATTTCGTTAAATTTCAATCCGCCCACTTATTCTATTAATAATTAATAATTATAATAATCTGAATACTAATACTAATTGATAATTATTATTAATTATTAATAATTATTATTAATTATGATAATAAGTGAAAGTAATAAAATTTTACACTCTTAAATCTTTCATTTTCCTTTAAAATTTAAACTCATAAATATATCTATATATTTGGTAAAGTTGATATGATAAGGTCTGATAGGATCTGATGGTATAAGATCTAATAGTATTAGGCCTATTAAATTTTAATATTATAGTGTTTGATGTAACATTGTATGAGATGTTACATTATATGATATATAATTATCCTCTTATGATCACAAATAATTTTGATCTTTAGCAAAAATTTAATAAAAAAGTAAAATTATAATAAAATAAAATTTTTTTAATTAATTATTTATAAATTTAAACTAATTTGTATTATTTAAAGATTTATTATTTATATTTATAGTTATCATGTGTTCTTGTTAATTTTTATTTAAATTATAATTTATATTGATGCAATTTATTATTTACTTTAATTTTAATAATTATTTACAAATTTGATGAAATATAAAAATATAAAATTATATAATACTCAATTTTTTAGATTTTGAATTTTTTAACTTGATCTTTTCATCATATACTATGTAAAAATAGAAAATCATATTAAAGTAATAATTTTTATTAGTTATTTAAATTTAATATGATGGAGTGTAGGTTTTGAGGAGGAATGGGGTGGGATATAATTTAACCAAACCTAAAGGTGGTTGGTGTTATTTATCCTTTAACTTTTTAAGATTACTCTGCCTTTTGAATCCAATATAGTGCACTCTATTACTGCATTTCTTTTTGATCAAAGTGTACATAGAGCAAGATTCTGAAAATCGGACCAAATATCGAACCGGTCGAGATAAGGGTTCGGAGGTTCAACCAGTTTAACCAAGGGTCCAACCGAAATATAATCTGTATATATAAAATATGTATTTATATAAATATATAAAAATATATAAAATAAAATATATGTCATAAAATAACTAAAAATTAAAGAGTTAATATTTATTTCAATCCTTGACTTTTCACTTATGAGTCATTTTAGTCCCTCACTTTTAAAATGAGTTAAATTGGTCCTTGACATTATAAAATGTGAGTCAAATTAGTTCCTTATTCCACTTTTACTTAACATTTTATCAATTAAATGATAATGTGTAACGTTAAGTGGTATATTTTCATACCATGTGTCATTTAAAGTAGAATGAAGTTTAAAATAACTTATTTTGATATCTAAAATTTCATAAAATGAGTCATTTTATGACTTAGAATGAGTATTTAAATACTCATTTTGTATAATTTTAAACACCAAAATAAGTTATTTTAAATATTATTTTATTTTAAATAACATATTATATGTCAAGATATCATTTAAGATTACCTATCATCATTTAATTAATAAAATATTTTAAACATTCATAATTAAAAGAAACAACAGAATAGTGAGAAAGATATAACAACATATGAATAATAAAAATGCACGGATAAAATATAAAGGAGATCAGAGAGAGAGAGAGAAAAGACACAGAGGTTTTATACTGGTTTAGCCAAACTACCTACATCCAGTACTCAACAACTGTTGAGATTCCATTTCAACAACTTTCTCGACCTGAGAAAGAAAATTAGATAGTCTTTACATTAGTCTTCCTAAGCTCTTACTTGTGCAGCAGACCAACTCAGAAACTATCACAAGTTGAGTATTCTTTTACCAGCCTCTTCAAGCTAACACGAGTAGTATTGTACTAGCGTCTCCAAGCTAACATGAGTAGAATTATACTAGCCTTTCCAAGGTAACTCGTGATTAGTAGCCACCTCTACAGTCACATTGAAAGTAGTCTTGACACTGGCTTTTCCAAGCCCAAATCATAGCCAGTAGCAATGTCTACTGTCACGTTGAAAGTAGTCTTTGACTAGTCTCTTCAAGCTAAATCGTGAGTAGTAAAAACCTCTACTGTCGCGTTACAAGTAGTTTTACAGTAGCCTCTCCAAGCTATCTCACAATGATCACTATCAGATTGAGGATACAAAGGTTAAGTGTTTGGGTTGCCACTCAAACTAACCTATATTCAAGTTTCCTTAACATATACATGACAAGTTCTTAGGAAAACTTGAATGACTTCCTTCTAGTGTAACATCCTAATTTTTAACCCAATACTCTAGAACATATTTAGGTTAATCATCAGTCTATTACTCTTTTAGTCTCATTCCTTACGACCTTTCATTAAAATACTTAACGGAAAATACGAATAAATTTTTCTTTTTGAAACTTGAAAGCAAAACGCGAGCCGCGCACTAACCTAACGTTCGTCATAACCATAACGTGCAAGAAAAAGTAACCACACCATTGATAATCATGAAACATAGTATTATTCATAACAATCATAATATCATCACATCTTCATAGATACATGGACTACTAACATCATTGTACCATCATTTACATCAAAACATGCCTATATATGTAAAGTCATCCTTATCCACCTATGAGGTTAGATAGGTGTCAACCCAAAAGCTAAGCTATCTATGCTCCCGCAAATGACTCTCCGCCTGTCTGCTGGTGTGATCCTTAAGCACGAGTCTCAGAAGAAGTTACGAACCTCGTTGTAATCCTCGTCTAGAGACGACACGGAAGAAGAGGAAGGGATGAGAAACTCATTAAGATTCTCAGTAGGGATTCCCGACTCCAACACAAATGTCATCGTCGTCGTCCCCAGCCACTTCGGTTTTAATTATGAAAAAGGTGTACATGCATAAGGATTGGTTTTAGACTTTTCAAATCTATTTATCCGAAGTAGGTGTCTTTTAGTATGTGCCTTAATGACATGAATGCAACAGATATTTGATGAATGCATGACAATACCATATGCACATTAACACGAAAGTCGTAATACTTGGGCACATCATAAGGAAACATAAATCATATACGCGGCATAAAAAGGCATAATACTTTTCATGTGACATCTTTCTCGTAAGTAAAACTCTTAAGTTCTTTTTCTTAAAGACCACCCTCTTAACATATCCACCAAAAGTCTAACCGATTTACGGCCCGGCGATAATCTGGTCACCAAACTACATCTCACCTATCGCCTAGGAATGAGCTCAATCCTAACTAGTCATCACTAGATTTAATATGGGCTAATAGAGGGGGTATACATAACTTTCTTGGATCACCTATCTTAGGATCATTTCCTTCTTTGAAACGCTCTACTAGTATCTAGTACACAGTGAATTGTCCGCTTTGGTAAGCTCAAAGTCAATACCCTCACGGATTTGCTCTCTCCTTACCGTAGCGGGAGAAATGTGTCTCAGTACTATGTCACATCTGTTCTGGGGGTGCTCGGCCGAACCGGTGTCACTCAGAACCTATCCTGGGGGTGCTCGGCTGAACCGGTGTCACCCAGGAGTTTTTGCAAGCTTTTTCTCAAGTACTCAAGTTTGATGGGAAATTCGGCAAAGATAACTACGTAATCGGATTTCCATTAAACTTGCTTTATGCCACCAAACATATAGAGCATGCATAGCCATTCAACACTAACATAAGGCATCATAATCATCGTATGCATCATAAGCATCATAATATCATAATTTTGCATAACGCATCATGGCATGAGCATCAACACATCAACACTATATACTCTCATAAGAGATCACGTGCTCAAGTTGTTCTCATAATAAAACATACACTTGCATGAAACATTAAAGCTCATTATGCTCTTAAGCCTATGGTGTCTTATGCTTTGACCTGTACGAGTCTTTAACTTGAGGTGTAATTAACCTATCATCTTCTATGACCTGTACGAGTCTTTAACTTGAGGTGTAATTAACCTATCATCTTCTATCAACTTTTATGCACCTAAGGGTTCTCTCTTAACAAAACTTATTATTTATTTATGCTCTCTATTAAATCTGAACAACATCATTCCTTAGGGGTAGCGTTATAAACTTATGATTACGGGGTTCTAGAACTTGCGTTTTAGACCCTTTCTTGGTGCTGTCTTCACCTAAGGCGCTATAAGTTAACCCTAAACCAATTATGAGTCATTCCTACATCAAGGAACTAATTATAAACCATGTTATCTACATTATAAAGTCGCTGGACAGATTCTAAGAATTAAATGTTCTAAGAGTTCTAGAATTGCGGTTTTACGGTTTTCTAGTTACTAGTTTCTCTATAGGTGCCAAAATTCATTCCTACTTCAAATGAAACCAAATTTTTCATGATTAATCAATCCTAATCTGATTGTATTCCCATTAAAACAGTTTGGGTAGTGTCCATAACTAAATGGGATAAAACTAAGCTAAATCTTGACTTTACGGTTTTCCTAGAATGCTAGTTTCTTTCCTAACTTGCATAGAAATGTTCCTACTTCATCATACATAATTTTTACTCATTCAAACACATCAAACATCATCACATGGCAGCAAACACATCATGGTAGAACCGAAACATTAAATCCCAAAAAGATACATAACTTGATATTTTTAAAATACATAAGTTACTAGTTTCTCTTGGAATCATTTTCAAGACTTCTAAAACTCTTTTGCAAACCATTTTATCATGTCAAAGAGACTAAACACATCCTTAGGTTAGTGACCACTTAATCCCTCCTTAAAAGAGTGTTAAATTCATAAAACCTTGTTGGTCTTAAACTCAAACAAAATCATGATATTTAAAAGGATTCTTAAAACTTGACTTATTGGTCCTTGAAGCTAGATGAAACTCATTCCAAGTTCATCATCACTTCATGGCCGAAATCATGCATTCAAAGAATGCTCCCTCATTAAACTTTAACTTGAGATAAAATGGACAAGTCTTTGAGCTCTAAGATCTTTTAAGTGATGACATAATTTAAACATGCTATGCACTTCATTTTTATTCTTCATTACAAAATAAAGTGAGAACTTAAAGTAAACATGCAAGACTTGAATATAGAAATGCAAGGCTTAAAATAAATATGCAAGGCTTGAAATATAAATATGCAAGGCTTGGAATATAGATATGCAAGTTCAATTCTTTATTTTAGTGCTCTAGGCCCAGCAACAATCGACTTTAAGGCCGAAATAGAAAGGCTTTGAGATTTAGTTAGGTGATAGTGCAAGTTCTCATTTTAAATCTTTACGTTCTTTAGTGATGAAAGGTAAATGTGCTAGACAAGAATATAAATATGAGATGCACTCCATTCTTTAGCCTTTAACTTTATGTGATTGCTTGGAAATTAAATATGAATGCAAAGCTCAAAATAAATATGTAATGCATAAGCTTAAATTTAAATATGAATGCTAGTTCATTTTATTTCTTATTAGAGCTCATACAAGACTTTAAAGGAACTTAAACCTCAACCCAAACTTATCATGACAAGATAAGGTAAAACAAGAGTGAACCTCAAGGGTTCCTTAAAACACAAAGCTTCTTTTCTTGGAATGTAAACATAAATAACATTTTTATTAAAACTCAAGCTCTAGAGGCCTCATTGTGATGAACACATAGTCATCATCTAGAAGCTCTCATCATCACGCCATTGTGAGCTCCCTTGGCCAATATGGCCGAAATCATAAAGAAAGAAAAGGAAGAAAAATTGAAATTGTTGGAGAAGAAAAGAAACATTTGGAACTCTAGAGACCATGATCTTGATGATGCATTAACACCAACATCATGAGCTCTCATCATTGAGTTCATGTTAACCATTTTAAAACATCATTAAAGTGAAAGGTTTCAAAGATCAAGAAGAAAGAACAAAGAAAACATCTTTATCTTAAGAACAAAGATCAAGCTTTAGAGATTATCCAAGTGATGAACATTACCATCATGGAACCTCATCATCAAGCTCTCATTCCTTTGCTCCCAATGGGCTCATGGCCGAAAAATAAGGAGGAGTGGAAGAAGAAAAGAAGTTCTAAAAAGGATTCAAGAGAAACTAAGAACACATAAAGAAATTAAGAACTTTAAATGAAAGAACTCTTGAAAGAAAATCCCTACCAAATGATTTGAGGATTGGGATGAGAGAAGAGGATGAAGAACTTGAAGACTTGAACTTGAGAGAAAAAGGAAACTTTGAAGTTCTCTTTGAGAACTTACACTTAGCAAATGAACCCAAAATAATGCAAGTTCACCCAAGCAAGCTATTTATAGAGAAATGAAACAAATGCAAGGTGAAAATGAAGAAGGAAATTTCGGCCATCAGCCTCATGGGCAGCCCATGAGTTCCATGAGGTGAGATAATGTGGTCTTGAGGCATGGTGAGGTATGATTCAAAGTATGGTGAGGTATGGTTTAAGGTATGGCTTCAAGCATGGTTCTTTGAGTGAGAAACAATTCAACATGTGTTGTAAATGAGAGAGAGAGGGCCGAAATTGCATCAGCTATGGGGAGGGTTTTCTTGCATTTTAATTGTAGTTTAGGGTTGTGTTTAGGTGTATCTTTGATTAGGATTAAGATTAGGAATTTGTAAGAAAGTGTTTAGGTGAGAAAATGGGTAATCAAGGTTGTCAAGACATAATTAAGGAGTGTTCTTGCATCATTAGTGAGTTATAAACTCATTTTAGTGTATAAACAATTCTAGACACAATTCCTTGATTTAAGGAATTGGAGAGAGAAAACACTATTCAAGATTCCAAGAGTGAAATCTTGAGTTTTAGAAAGGAGATTTAAATCTAATCTAAGCAATCTTAGGTTCTAATTAATTTTAATAATTTATTTTGACTCTAGATTAATTATGAAAATTAATTAATCTTCATTTAGAGCCTAATATTGCTTAGGTGTGCTTAATTACATCATTAAGCTCAAAAACACTATTCTAGGGGCAAAATCGTAATTTTGCACTAAAATTGCCCGGGACCACCGGGACTCAAATAGATGTTTTGAAACATGTAAAAACATGGTCTTAAACCTCTGGGAAAAGTTTCGGGCTCAAACGGCACCTTTACCCGAGTAAAACGCTATAGGGGTATTTTGGTCATTTTGACCCGAAACTGCAGAAAATGAGACTTTCGCCTCCGGAACCACTCAAGGGTCATTCAATCCCCTTCAAACATTGAGTTGGCCCTTCGAGGACTGCTGGGTCGGCCATCCTTGAATTCCGAGCCAAAAATGACCTCAGGGGCATTTTGGTCATTTTCCACTCAGACAGAAAATCGGGGCATTACATCTAGTACTTCTTCCATAGGAAGAGCATAAATCTAACTAAGAATGTAGAAGGAAGATTTTCTTACACTTCAAGGATAAAAACTGATTATATGATAAATAGTAAATATTCCAAAAAGTGAGAAGATATTTTTATAGAGTTTTCTCTCTTAAATTTTCAAATCTCTCATTAGCCTTTAAACATAGCATCTCCATATATGTCTTTCCCTTATGACCGTTGCCATTGATTAGTTTTTTCAAGTGACACGTGTTGATCATTAATTGTGTCTTGAAAAAAAAAGCTAGAAGAGAGGTTGACAGATTTCTCACATCAGTTGTAGAAGCTGTTGTAATGTTGAGTTTTTTTATCTTCCTTCAGAAACTACTTTTCTACTTTCTGAACATGCTTTCTAAACTCCTTCTTCATGAAGCCAGGCTGGTTGATCAACCATGTAGAAGAGATGACGTTCCAGTTTGAAACTGGGTTTAACTTGAACATTTGAAATTCAAATTTCAAATTTCCCTCATTTTTCTATAGCATTCTGTGCTCCACTCATAGGTGAGCTTTCTGATGTACATAATTAGTTCCTTGAAGAGTATTTCACTTTCTAATCTTCAATATAATCTTCTTTGCTGATAATTTCTTTGTGATTATGATGATTGAAGATTAAGTAACATGTTGCTCTTGGATAAAAGTTGATTTCTTCATCTTGAGTGTACTGTCTAATGTCCCGTACTACTTTTTGAAGTCTCAGGTCTTGGTCTCTTTGTAGCGTTGAAATCCTCTTCTTATCGTTGGCTATTAGATGCTTAAATAAGGATATAATAATTTCATTTTTATTTCAATTCAAATCTCTTAACATGAGATAAACATGTTTACACATGTATAGTGAAATATATTCTCATTCGGGTAAGCTTTGTTTTTGCTAAACGATAGAAACTTATTATAATATTACAAGAAACTCAATAGAGACATCAGTGGTTCTTCAAAACATTTTCTTTAAATTGGCTTTATTGTCATTCAAAACAATTATGCGCAAAGGGTTCTAGGGCTAACAAAGATCACCTGCAAAATCTGAATCAACATACCCCCTGACAATGAACTCTAATCCTCCAAAACATAGTGCCGCACTTAAGGTTCCTTTAATGTATCTCAAGATCCTCTTCATAGCATTCCAATACTCTTTTCCTGGATCTTTCATAATCCAATTAATCAATCCAACTACTTGAGCAATATCTGGCCTAGTACAAATCATGGTGCACATAAGGCTTCCCACTGCTGATGCATATGATAGTTGAGACATCTTCATCCTCTCCGCATCATTGCTAGAACACATACTTGAGGATAATTTATAATTCATGGGAAGTGGGGTTGAAACTGGCATACAATGTTGCATGTTGAAGCGTTGCAAAGATTTTCATCAACTAGATCTTCCTGTCCTTTTTTTCTTGGTAAATTTGCATCTCCAAAATCTTTTTTGTGGATCCCAAGTCCTTCATATCAAACTCCCTAGCCAACTGTGCCTTTAATTCTTGGATTTGATCTTTGTTAGGACCTACCACTAACATGTCATCCATATACAATAGCAAAATGATGAAATCATTATCACCAAACCTCTTGTAGTATGTACAATGGTTTGAACTCAGTCTGTTGTATTCAAGGTAATTATGAAAGAATTGAATCTCTTGTACCAACACCTTGGCACCTGCTTTAGACTATACAGAGATTTGGTTAACCTCCAAATCAAGTTTTCTTCTCGTTGTTCCTCAAAGCTTTCTAGTTGGAGCATATAAATTTCCTCATCAAGTTCCCTAACTGCTCAAAATGTAAATTAAATACAGCACACATAGCTAACGCTACTCTAATAGTGGTAAGTTTGACAATTGGAGAAAATATCTCATTGAAGTCAGTACCTTCTTTTTGAGCAAATCCTTTTACCACTAATCTTGCACGATATTGTTCTACTCGATCATTGCCATCTCATTTTATCTTATAGACCAATTTGTTACCAATGGTTTTTTGACCTTTTGAAAGTGCAACAAGTTCCCATGTCTTGTTCCTATGCAAGGCCTCTATTTCTTCCTGCATTGATGCTATCCACAGAGAAGCATCTGGACTACTTAAAGCCTCCTAAAAGGTTAATGGCTCTCCTTCTATTAGAAGACAGAATGCATCATGGCTTGCCATAACATAATATGAATGCCATGATGGTGGCTTTATTTGGCATGTTGATTGCCTAACTTCTGTATTATTTGCCATATCTAGTACTTTGTTCATCATACTTTGGCTTTGCTTTAGAATCTTTTTCTCTAGCTTTTTCATCTATCTGAGCCGTAGCTGTCTTATTAATAGTGTTGTCACTTCTTTCTTCAATTTGCATTTTTTCTACAAATTTAACATCTCTGCTGACAATAACCTCGTGGGCAGTGGGATCCCACAACTGATACCCCTTTATTCCATCAGCATAACCCAAGAATATACATTTCCTAAACTTTGGGTCCAACTTTGTTCTTTCTTAGGAGTTGTACATCATATATGCAGGACATCCGAACACATGTAGAGAAGAATAATCCATCAACTTGCCATTCCACATCTTAATTGGCATCTTTAAACCAATCATGGTTGATGGCGATCGATTAATCATGTGATAGGTAGTTTTGACTGTTTCTGCCTAGAAAGACTTGGATAAATTTGCTGTTCTCATCATTGCTCTTATTCTTTCTAGAAAAGTCTTATTCATCCGCTCTACTATACCATTTTGTTGAGGTGTATGTGCAACTGTGAATTGCCTTTGAATACCTTCATGTTTGCAAAATGCTAGAAAATCTCCATTTGTATATTCTCCTTCATTGTATGTCCTAAACACTTGATCTTCTTTTTGGATTCAAGTTCTACTCTTACTTTGAAGTCCTTGAATATTGGAAATACATCTGACTTCTTCTTGATTGGATACACCTATAGTCTCCTGGAGTGATCATCAATGAGTGATATAAAATATTTTTCTCATCCTAGGGTCATTTCTAGTAACTTCTACACATCAGAATAAATTAAGTCTAAAATGTGCTTACTCCAAGCAATTGATCTACCAAACTTCAATCTATGCTGGTTGCTTGTAACATAGTGCTCACAAAATGGTAAGTTCACTAATTTGAGCCTCGGAATGAGATTTCATTCTACAAGAACCTTCAAACCGTGTTCCTCATGTGGCCTAATTTGCAATGCCACATCATCATTGGTTTTTCTTGATTTGCAATTGATGCATTTGCCTCTTGCAACGTACCTCCTTGAAGCCTGTATAGATTTGCTATGGTCTTTTTTGCTTTCATCACTATAAGAGCACCTTTAACAACTTTCAAGATCCCACCCTTAGTGAGGGTCTTAAACCTGAGGTCATCTAGTTTCCTAATAGACAATATATTCTTCTTCAACCCCTTCATGTGTCGTACTCTTTGAATTATTCTAATGGAACCATTAAACATTTTTATTTAACAATGCCAATACTAGCAATTTCTAAGGCATGATTACCTCTCATGAACACATATCCTTCTAAAACAGGTTTGTAATTGCAAAACCCATCATAGTGTGGAGTCATGTGCCATTTTTCTCCTAAATCCATTATTCAAACATCAATGAGCCATTTATTGCCTCTAGAACCAATTGCTGCATCACTGCACAGGATTTCTCTATCCTTAGAGGTACTTGCAATAGATCCTTGAGAGGTTGAAGCTTTCGGAGCTTTTTCTGTATTCTTCTTATTATTCAAACAATCTTTCTTTAAGTTCCCTCTCATGCCATAATGGTAGCATTTGAAGTTCTTTTTCTTGATTTTGATCTATTTTTACCATGACGCCCACTGGAGTCACATTCCATTGATCTCCCTCTTATCACCAACAATGCCTCTACTTGCTTTGAGCTTTCCAATCTATCTTCCTTATTCTAACACCTAGACTCTTCTCCAAGAATAGCACCAGCAACATCATCAGAGGATAAATAGTTGGTAATATTATTATTTGTAATGTTGAAGATGAGTTGATCATATGAGTCACATAAACTTCGAAGTAGAATCTCTAAATGTTCATTCTCCACTATTTTATAATCTGATGTTATGAGCTAGGAGAATAAGGTGTTTAGATTGTTGATGTGGTCCGTCACTGACATGGACTTACTCATCCGAAGAGTATATGGCCTCCTCTTTAGAAATATTCTATTGTGAAGTGACTTGACCTCATATAGTTTGACAAGAGCATCCTATGTCTCCTTTACTATCTTCTTTTCTGCGACACTTGACAATACTAAATCTGCATTAATTGGCAATAGCATTATCATCTATTTCCTTCCACTTTTCATTAGTAACTTCGGCAGGTCTGCTTTCAATTGTTGGTAAGCAATTGTCTTTCCTTAGTATTGCTTTTATCTTCAATTTCCACAAGGAAATGTTATTCCCATTAAACTTCTCAAACTCAAATTTTGTTGCATGATGTATACCGGGATCTGTTTTGTCGGATCTATTTTTTTTGTAAATTGTACCGTATATCGTATATGGAACAATCCAATACATGTATACAAATTTCTCTGCTAAACTAGTTCTCACTTTATCACCATGAATAGTACTATATATGTGAACAGTGTTAGCTCAAAACCCTTGCGCTCATGTGTTTTGAATAACAACAAAATCAATTCAAAGAAAATATTTTGAAGAATGACTGATGTCTTTATTGAGTTTCTTGACAAAGTATAACGGGTCAAATTATGTTACAAACTTAAAGCAAGAATAATGTTTCACTTTGCATGTGCAAACATGATTTATCTTATAAGAAGAGATTGAGCCAAATAGAAAGTGAATATTATTTCAAGCAAAGCATGTATACATACCTATGGAACAAAGCATAGAAACGGACTTAAATCGAGAATAATTTCACTACACATGTACAAACATGTTTTATCTCGAGTAAAGAGATTAAGTTTAAAATAAAGTGATCATTATCTCATGCAAAGAACATGTAAATGCTTAAGTACTACAGGAGATCAAGTCAAGAGCTAAGAAACCGAGGAAAGAGACTTCAGAAAGTAGCACGGGATATCAGAAAATACTCTCAAGATGAAGATATCAGAATATGTCCATATGCAACATATTACATAGTCTTCAATCATCACAATCGCAAAGAAATCATCATCAAGAAGATTTGATTGAAGATCTGAACTCTTCAAAGGCTGACTACATACATTAGAAAGCTCACTTGTGAGTTTAGCAAAGAATGTTACAAGAAAGGGAGAAAAATTTGAAATTTGAATTTCAAATTATCAAGTCAAACCCAGTCTTAAACGGGTACGTCATCTTTTCTGCCTTTTTGATCAATGACCTTAGCTTCATGAAGGAGGAGTTCAGAAAGCTCGCATAGAAAGTAGAAAAGTAATTTCTGATAGGAGATCAGAAAGCTCACACTTATACGGCTCCTACAACCGATGTGATAGTTCTATTAATCTTTCTTTTGGCTACTTTTTTCAAGACACAACTGATGATCAACACATGTCACTTGAAGAACTGATCTATGGCAACGGTCACAAAGAAAGACCATTATATAAAGAGATGCTGAGCTTGAAAAATGTGAGAAATTTTGAAGATTCAAGAGAGGAAACTCTGCAAAAATCTTCTCCCACTTCCTGGAATATTCAGTCTTTATCATGTAATCAGTTTTATCCTTGAAGTGTAAAGAAAATCTTCCTTCTATATTCTTAGTTAGATTTATATTTTTCTTGTGGAAGAAGTAGAAGAAGGAAGTCATTCAAGTTCTCCTAGGATCTTTTAAAATGTATTATCTTTAAGGAAATTTGAGTATAGATTAGTTTGAGTAGCAACCTAAACACTTAATCTTTGTATCTTGGATCCTGTAACATCCTAATTTTTAACCCAATACTCCTAGAACGTATTTAGGTTAAACATTAGTCTATTACCTTTTTAGTCCCATTCTTTACAACCCTTCTTTAAAATACTTAGCAGAAAATACGAATAAATTTTTCTTTTTTTGAAACTTGAAAACAAAACACGAGCCGCGCACTAACCTAACATTCGCCATAACCATAACGTGCAAGAAAAAGTAATCACACTATACATAATCATGAGATATAGTATTATACATATCAACATAACATCATCACATCTTCATAGATACATAAATTACTAGCATCATTGTACCATCATTTACATGAAAACATGCACATGTATATGGAGTGTTCCTTATCCGCCTATGAGATTGGATAAGTATCAATCCAAAAACTAAACTATCCATGCTTCCGCAGCGACCTTCTACTCCATTTGCTAGTGTGACCCTTAAACACGAGCCTTAGAAGAAATCACGAACCTCGTTGTTATCCTCGTCTAGAGATGACACGGAAGAAAAGAAAGGGATGAGAAACTCATCCAAGATTCTCAATAGGGATTTCCGACTCCAACACAAGTGTCATCGTCATCGTCTCCAGCCACTTCGGTTTTAATTATGAAAAAGGTGTACATGCATAAGGTTTGGTTTTAGACTTTCAAATCTATTTATCCGAAGTGGATGTCTTTTAGTATGAGTCTTAATGACATGAATGTAACAAATATTGGGTGAATACATGACAATACCATATTTACATTAACATGAAAATCATAGTACTTGAGCATAACATAAAGAAACATACATCATATATGTGGAATAAAAAGGCATAGTACTTTTCATGTGACATCTTTCTCATAAGTCCAACTCTTAAGTTTTTTTTCTTAAAGACCACCTTCTGAATATATTCACCAAAAATCCAACCAACTCATCGACCCCGGCAATAATCTGGTCACCAAACTACATCTCACCTATTGCCTAGGAATGAGCTCTGTAACACCCTAAAAAAAATTATTTAAAAATTAATTTGGGCTTTACTAGCTGTCATTTAAAAAATCTGATAGTTTTAGAAATGATGAGGATGATCCAATGGATTTGTAAAAAAAAAATTCATAAATAGTAACCTTGTGGGCCCCATGAGCCTGTCGAGACAGCCGAAACCATAGAATTGAAACCTGGAGGTGCCCAAAACTGAGAAATTATAGGATTGAGATTAGAAATAGTTAGAAATGAGGATTTTATACTTAGAATTAATTTTCGGGCAATGTCTTATTACCCTGGCACAGTGTTTCGCCTGTTCGGCGGAGTTTCGATGTGCAGTTTTTAACGTTGTACAAGTTACTTAGTGGTTAAGTAACCTTTACCAACCACTCTATGCCAAGTGATGGCAAGGATTAAAACTTGAAAAGCAAGTTTTAATCATGACCTTTGATTTATTATATTTTACTTGGGAGCCAATAACTCATCTGTTCGGTGGAATTTCGGTGTGCGGTTTTAACACCGAAAAGGCTACTTGCTCCCCAAGTTAAAATGATCCAATTGCCTTGAGCAAGTGGATGCCCAAGATCTCTTCTTTGACCAAGGAAACAATCCTATCCATCCATTTTGTTAGCTTTCTTTAAGAATTATCCTTTTACATTACAATAACCAAGCTTTCTTTACAAGCTTCCTTTAAAGATTAACACAAAACCACCAACCTTATCACTCCACCATCATCATTTTCGGCCAAGAGGCAGAAAACACAGCCTCTCCATTGTTCTTCCTCCTAAACCTCCATTAAAAAGCTTCAAGCTTCAAAAACTCTAACTTAGAGTCACTAAAACACCAAGATCCTTTTACAAAACTTGTTCTACTCCTCATAATCTATCAAACTAACCGATTGGAATTTCAATTCCTCATCAATCCTCACCTTGGTATCACATTCATCACTGATTAAGGAAGGGCTTGGTGCTGATTTGGTGGACTTGAAGTGAGCAAAATCAATCTTGGAGCATCCTTTGGAGCCAAGATCCCTAAAGCCATCAAAGTAGGGTTTTTAAACCTCTTCTTCTTCAAACCATTTTTTTGTGTTAATCACTAATTTAAATTGATATTTTTAGTTGTATTGGTTGATGATATATGGATATTGATGTATTAATTTTGGTGAAGTGTTTGGATGATTCTAGAAATCATTTTTGTCAAAAGGAATATTAGACTATGCTGCTGGATTTTCGGATTTCTTCTGGACAGGTTATGGTTCATGAATTTTCTGATGTATTTGTAGTAATTTTTATGAGCTATAGAAATTATATGTTGAAGCTAACATCCTAAGGCAACTCCATGATTTTTCTTGGGTCCTAAAAATGAGTTTTACTATTTTATAAAAATGAAAAACCCAGACTGTGCTTGAGTTGTCTGGACAGCCAATTCTGAAGTTCTGAGTTTGTCTAATTTTGTTACCACATCAAATGATTGATTTTTCCACTGAAATTTCTACAGGATATTGAGGACATGTTGAAGTTCAACCATGAGTTTTTGTATGATTTTATATGATCATTTGATAGGGCAATAAGATTGGAACTTTGGCTGTTGGCTGCAAATAGGGGGTTTCTGGTCTCCTAATGTGTTGAATTTTGTTATCATACTTAGAGAACCTTTTAACTCCGAAAGTTTTAGAGGACCTTGGGGACATATTGAAGTGTCTTGGATAATTTTTATAGCCTTGGATTTCATGGTTTGAAATGCAAAATAATTTGTGCTATAGATATGTGAAATATGCCATTGTGCTGAAGATAAATTGATGCTTTGAGTTGATGAAATAATGTCATTGGGTTCAAGTATGACATTTATGAATGCATGCTAGTGACTTTAAGGAATGGTTTGTGTAACACCCTAAAAATTATCTAAAAATTAATTTGAGCTTTATCAATCATAATTTCAAAAATTTGATAGTTTAAACAATAATGAGGACGATCCAACGGATTTGTAAAAAAAGAAAAATAGAAAAAAAATGTAAATAGTATTTTGCGGGCCCTGCAGGCCCGTCGGGACTGCCGAAACCCTTGAATTGGGACCTGGAGATGCTCGAAATTGAGAAATTATATGATTATTGTTAGAAATAGGTAGAAATAATATTTTATACCCGAAATTATTTTTCGGGTAATGTTTGATTACCCGGGTACACTGTTTTACCCGTTCGGTAAAATTTCGGTGTGCGGTTTCTAACATCGAAAGATAGTTTAATCTTTGTAAAAGGATAATGTTTATCATTTAGAGCCAAGTGTAAGGCTAGGATTTAATCTTGAATTACAAGATCAAATTTAGAAAGAATTATCTTTTATAATTAAATAGATGTTTCCAACCTAATATAAGATAAACTCTAGCCACCTAACATCATTATCTCATCTTCTCATCCTCGGCCAGCATCTAAAGCAGCAGAAAACTCCATTTTTGCTTCTTCAAACACAAGAAAACTTGATTTCAAATGCCAAAAACACTAACCTAGAGTTCATAAAACCACAAAGTTCCTTCACAAAACTTGTTCTACACCTCAAACCCTACAAATCTAACCGATTGAAATCTCAAATCCTCACCTTAATACCTCACTTCCCCACTGCCTAAGGAGGGTTTAAGACTGAAATTGGTGTCTTAAAGTGAAGGGAGATCACTTAGAACATCCTTTGAAGTATCAAGCTCAAAAACTTTCAAAGTAGGGTTTTCTTTGGCCTTTGTCTTTCAAAATTTTTCTGAGCAATTCTTACTGGTTACAATCCAAAATTTCTAGTTAATTTGGTTAATATTATGTTGTTATTGATGTATGAATTTTGCTGAAGTGTTTGGATGAGGTTAGAGAGATCATTTTGTCAAAAGATGTTGGGTGATACTTGCTGGATTTTCGGTTTTCTGACAGGCAGTGTGTGATCATGAATTTTCTGGGCTTGTTGTGGGCATTTTCTTGAACTAATATGTTGTAGTTAACATCTTTAGCTAGTCCCACGAATTTTCTTGAGTTTTTTTTTTTTGAGTCAAACTGCCTTAGAAAAATCAAGAACTGAAATTAAGCATATGCTGCCTGAAATGTTGAATCTGAAACTGTGAACTTGTGAAATTTTATTAACCTAGTAAATGATCGAATTATGAGCTGAAAGTTTTACAGGATATTAGAAACATGTTGAGGTTTTACTAGGATTTTTGTTTAGAATTTTTTGGGTTCAATTGCTAGGGTCAAAAATTATGAATTTTGGTTCTTGAGCTGAGGTTGGATGGTTTCTGACCACTAAATTTTTAGAATTTTGTTAATATAGTTAGAGAACTCTAATTACCCTGAAATTTTTACAGGACCTTGGTGGCACATTGAGGTGTCCTTGATAATTTTTATAGTTTCTGAAATGATTGTTTTATGTGCAAATAAATTCGTGCCACAATAGTGTGAAATCTGCCATTGTGCTGAAAATAAATTGATGCTTTGAATGGATGAAAATGTAGCATTTTGTACTAGTATGACATGAGTACCTGAATATGATTGTTTTATGTGCCAATAAATTCATGCCACAATAGTGTGAAATCTGCCATTGTGCTGAAAATAAATTGATGCTTTGAATGGATGAAAATGTAGCATTTTGTACTAGTATGACATGAGTACCTGAATATGAGTATGAGTAATTGAGCATATGAACTTATTGATGAGGTTAGGTACACATAGATACGAATGATTATTACAATTGTTTATATGCGAAAGAAAAGCATAAGATTATGTTTCTTGGACTGGAGAAAGTAAATCCAGTTTGTTAGGGAAAGTAAACCTAACTACCAAGAAAAGTATAAGATTTATAATCCTTGGGCTAGAGAAATTAAATCCAGTCTGTCAGGGAAAGTAAACCTGACTACCCTTGAATTAAGTCGGGGAAAGTAAACCTGACTAGGAATAGGTCTATGTGAGAATTGGAAAAAGTAAATCCAATGATCATGTATAGGAATGAGATCAGTCCTGAAAAGCAGTCTATTACCCATTATTGCCACACTGGGGATGGCAGTACGTAACGTCCAGATGTGACAAGATTAGTCAAGGGCCAAGGCAAGTTTAAGAAGTAAATTTTCTAAGGAATCTTTTGTCTTATATACTGAGTGAAGAAGTTTAGTATTGATATTGAGACCAATATATTTAGTGGAAAGTTAGTAGTGTATGATGTTGAGTAGTATGATATATGTATATTAAGTGATTGAATGTTAAAAGAAACCCACTTCGGAAAGGTGATTTTATAACTTTAAAATGAATCTTTGATATATATATATATATATATATATATATATATATATATATATATATATATATATATTGCATGCCCACTTTTTCTTAATAAACCGAAGTGGCTGGGGCGATGACGATGACATTATGATTGTGTATTTGGGGGAGTTACCCTGCTGAGAATTGTATAATTCTCACCCCTATGTTTTTGTGTTCCCGTGTCATCTCCAGGTTGATGCAGAAAATCGAGAAACTGCTATGCAATGTAATCCCTAAGTATAATAGGGTAGTAGTTAATACTTTTGTTATGTTGTATTTAGTGGAATGGACATGTATGTAAATAGTTTAGAGGACAAGGAGTGTTAAGGCTCATCAAAGAGCTTTCTTAATGTACTGAACTTTGTATTAAATGAATATTTTGGTTTCATTGCTATATATTTCAGTAGAATTATGACCAAGTTATCTCGCGAATCAATCCAAATGGCTATAGATATTTAAGAAAGGTCCGCTAATTTATAAGTAACAACTCTTGAGTATGATGTCATGACTTAAGGATGATGCTATACTTGGGAGGATGTTACAGTTTAAGGCATGATTGAAATCATATTATGAATGAATGTGTATATGTGCCTCATGCATGCATTTGGAAAAAAACAGTGAATGATATGCATATGTGGCAAAAGAGAATATATGAACTTTAATCGTGCATGTTCTGACATATGGAGAAAATAGAAACAAGATTTAGATTGAATGAGGGGAAGGCAAAAGTAGGAACTTTCCCAAAACATTGAGTGTGCCTATTCTGACATATGGATAAAACAGAAACAAGACTTAGATTGAATTAAGGGGAAGGCAAAAAAAGGAACTTCCCCCAAGATATTATGAGTCAGTAGACGTATCGGCTAGGAATAGAACTATGTGTGTGTAACGCCCCGATTTTCTGTCTGAGTGGAAAATGACCAAAATGCCCCTGAGGTCATTTTCGGCCCGGAATTCGAGGGTGACCGACCTGGCAGTCCTCGAAGGGTCAACTCAATGTTTGAAGGGGATTGAATGACCCTTGAGTGGTTCCGGAGGCGAAAGTCTCATTTTCTGCAGTTTCGGGTCAAAATGACCAAAATACCCCTATAACGTTTAACGTGGGTAAAGGTGCCGTTTGAGCCCGAAACTTTCCCCAGAGGTCTAAAACAATGTTTTTACATGTTTCAAAACATCTGTTTGAGTCCCGGCAGTCCTGGGCAATTTTAGTGCAAAATTATGATTTTGCCCCTAGGATAGTGTTTTTGAGCTTAATAATGTAATTAAGCAAAGTTAAGCAATATTAGGCTTTAATCAAAGATTATTTAATTTCCATAATTAATCTAGAGTCAAAATAAATTATTAAAATTAATTAGAACCTAAGATTGCTTAGATTAGATTTAAATCTCCTTTCTAAAACTCAAGATTTCACTTTTGGAATCTTGAATAGTGTTTTTTCTCTCCAATTCCTTAAATCAAGGAATTGTGTCTAGAATTGTTTATATACTAAAATGAGTTTATAACTCACTAATAATGCAAGAACACTCCTTAATTATGTCTTGACAACCTTGATTACCCATTTTCTCACCTAAACACTTTCTTACAAATTCCTAATCTTAATCCTAATCAAAGATACACCTAAACACAACTCTAAACCACAATTAAAATGCAAGAAATCCTCCCTCCATGGCTGATGCAAGTTTGGCCACTCCTCCTCCATTTGCATCACATGTTGATTTGTTTCTCACTCAAAGAACCATGCTTGAGCCATACCTCGAACCATACCGAACCATACTTTGAACCATACCTCACCATGCCTCAAGACCACAACATCTCACCTCATGGAACACATGGGGCTGCCCATGATACTGTAATGGCCGAAGCCCTCACCCCTCATTGCACCTTGCATTTGTTTCATTTATCTATAAATAGCTTGCTTGGGTGAACTTGCATCATTTTGGGTTCATTTGCTAAGTGTAAGTTTTCAAAGAGCACTTCAAAGTTTCATTTTTCTCTCAAGTTCAAGTCTCCAAGTTCTTCAAGTTCTTCATCCTCTTCTCTCATCCCAATCTTCAAACCACTAGGTAGGGATTTTCTTTCAAGAGTTCTTTCATTTAAAGTTCTTAATCTCTTTATGTGTTCATAGTTTCTCTTGAATCTTTTTAGAACTTCTTTTCTTCTTCTCCTCTATGTTTTCGGCCATGAGGCTTGAGGATCAAAGGAATGAGAGCTTGATGATGAGAGTTTCATGATGATGTTCATCACTTGAACAATCTCTAAAGCTTGATCTTTGTTCTTGAGATAAAGATGCTTTTAGTTTTTCTTCTTGAATCCTTGAAAACCTTTCACTTTGATGATGTTTTAAAATGGTTAACATGAACCCAATGATGAGAACTCATGATGTTGGTGTTAATGCATCATCAAGATCATGGTCTCTAGAGTTCCAAATGTTTCTTTCCTTCTCAAAAATTTCGGTTCCTTTTCCTTTTCTTTCTCCAAGGTTTCGGCCATGTTTGTAACACCCTGATTTTTTTGTCCGAGGGAAATGACCAAAATGCCCTTGAGGTCATTTCCTGACCCGAATTCGAGGGTAACCAACTCGGTCATCCTCGAAGGGTCAACTCAATGTTTGAAGGGGATTGAATGGCCTTTGAATGCTTCCGGAAGCGAAAATTTCATTTTCCGCAGTTTCGGGTCAAAATGACCAAAATACCCCTATAGCGTTTTTACGCGGGTAGAAGTGCCGTTTGAGCCCGAAACTTTCCCCAGAGGTTTAAAAACATGTTTTCATGTGTCTAGAGGTCTCTGTTCAAGTCCCGGTAGTCCTGGGCAGTTTTAGTGCAAAATTACGATTTTGCCCCTAAAATAGTGTTTTTGAGCTTAATGACGTAATTAAGCAAACCTAAGCAATATTAGGCTCTAAACGAAGATTAATTAATTTCCCTAATTAATGTAGAGTCAAAATAATTTATTAAAGTTAATTAGAACCTAAAATTGCTTAGATTAAACTTAAATCCCTTTTTAGAACTCAAGATTCCTAGTCTTGGAATCTTGAATAGTGTTTTCTCTCTCCAATTCCTTAAATCAAGGAAATGTGTCTAGAGTTGTTTACACTCTAAATTGAGGATCTAACTCACTAATGGTGCAAGACCACTCTTTAATTATGTCTAGATCACCCTAATTATCCATTTTTCTTACCTAAACACTTTCGTACAACTTCATAATCTTAAGCATAATCAAAGATACACCTAAACACAACTCTAAACCACAATTAAAATGCAAGAAACTCTCCTCCCTTGGCTGATGCATTTCGGCCACCTCTCCCCCATTTGACCACATGTTGATTTGTTTTCTCACTCAAAGAACCATGCTTGAGGCCATACCTTGAACCATACCTCACCATACTTTGAGCCATACTTCACCATGCCTCAAGACCACATTATCTCACCTCATGGAACTCATGGGATGCCCTCCAATCTGCACATATGGCCGAAGCCATCCTCCTCCATGAGCTCCCTTCATTTGTTTCATTTCTCTATAAATAGAATGCCTTGAGGAGCTTGCACCACTTTTAGATCATTTGCTAAGTTTAGGAACACTCAAAGCTTTTCTTTTTCTCTCAAAGCTCTTGTGTTCTTCAAGTTCTTGGAGTTCTTCATCATCTTCATCTTCTTCTTCCATCTTCAAGTTCATCACATCAAGTAGGGATTTTCTTTCAAGTATTCCTTTCTTTAAAGTTCTTGTTCTAAGCTTTATGTTCATAGTTTCTCTTGATTCTTTTTAGAACTTCTTTTCCTTTCCTTGTTCTTTCTCATTTTCGGCCATGGGCCTTGAAGTTCAAAGAAATGAGAGCTTGATGATGAGAGTTTCATGATGATGTTCATCACTTGAGACAAACTCTAGAGCTTGATCTTTGTTTTTGAGCAAAAATGTTTCTAGTTTTTCCTTTCTTGAACTCTTGAGAACTTTAGTTTTGGTGATGTTTCAAAATGGTTTTAAGGACTCAATGATGAGGTCTCATGATGTTGGTGTTATTATATCATCAAGATCATGGACCCTAGAGTTTTAAAATGTTCCTTTTTTCCTTTTGAAGTTTCGGCCCTTTTCCTTTCTTTTTCTAAGTTTCATGGTTTGATTCCTAAAAATATTATGTTGAGTTCTAAGAACTCTAGACTATATCATATCTTGGTTTAATGAGTTTGGGTTAAGGTTTAAGTTCCTTTAAAGTCTTGTTAAGAGCTCTAGAGAGATAAAATGAACTTGCATAATTTATCTTATGCTTGCACTCATGTTTACATTCTTGTTATGCACCTTTACTTTCAAGCCATCACCTAAGAACATAAAGATTAAAATGGAACTTGCATCTTCACTTAATTTAATTCTCAAAGCCTTTCTATTTCGGCCTTAAAGTCGATTGTTGTTGGGCCTAGAGCACTAAAATAAAGAATTGAACTTGCATCATCACCTAATTAATTTCTCGAATGTCTATCTATTTCGGCCTTAAAGTCGATTGTTGTTGGGCCAAGAGCACTAAAATAAAGAATTGATCTTGCATCATCACCTAATTAATTTCTCGAATGTCTATCTATTTCGGCCTTAAAGTCGATTGTTGTTGGGCCAAGAGCACTAAAATAAAGAATTGAATCTTGCATATTTAATTTCAAGTTTGCACGTTTAAGTTTATGCCTTGCATATTTAATTTATGTCATCACTTTATTTTGTAAGCAAGATTAAAAATGAAAAGCATGAGCACGTTTATCTTATGTCGTAACTTAAGAACCTAGAGCTCAAGACTTGCCCATTTCATTCCAAGTTAAAGTTTAATGTGAAACCATTCTTTGAATGCATATTTTCGGCCAAGTAGTGATGATGGACTAGCAATGAGTTTTCATCTAGCTACAAGGACCAATAGTCTATGTTCTAAGTTTTCCTTAAAGCTTTACAAATCTCTTCAAGGTTATGTTGTCATGAGATATGACTTTATTCCCTTTTAGGAGGTGAAATATATTTTGGTCATTGACCTAAGGCTTCTCTTAGCCTCTTGATCAATTAAAATGATTTGCAAAGAGTTTTAGAAATTCTAAATTGATTCCAAGAAAAACTAGTTAACTTATGTACCTAGAAATGTCAATTTAAATCCTTTACTGAAGCTAAATGTTTTCGATTCTGATATTATGAGTGTGATGCTGTATGATGATGTTTTGATGTGTTAGAATGTGTGAAAATATCATATGATGATGTAGAAATGATTCTATGCATAATAGGTAAGAAACTAGCTAACTAGAAATACCGTAAAGCTAGAATTTAACATAGTTTTGACCCATTTGTTTATGGAACTTATCCAAACTGTTTTAATGGGAGCATAATCAGATTAGGATTGTTTAAACATGAAAAACTTGGTAACATTTGGATTATAATCGAATTCTAGCACCTATAGGGAAACTAGTAACTAGAAAACCGTAAAAGTGCAAGTTTAGAACTCTTAGAACATTTATTTTTCTGGATTATGTCCAGCACCCTTACAACATGATAAACGTGATTATTAATTAGTCCTTAAGCATAGGAATGCCTCATAATTGATTTAGATTTAATTCATAGCGCCTTAGGCGAAGACGGAACCAAGAAAGGGTCTAAAACGTAAGTTCTAGAACCCCGTAATCACAAGTTAGGAATTCTGCCCTGTGCTATTCAGATTTAAGTGTGAACATGAGGATGATGAATGATGTTTAATTATGAGCCCTTAGGTGCATAAAATATGAGCGACGGATGTTAGAGAACCATATCTCATGATTAAGACCCGTAAGGGTCAAAGCATAAACTACCGTAAGGATAAATGGTTGAATGTTCTATAATGATGCATGTGTTATGAAAGAGATGATGATGTTATTCATATGAGGAATTCATGAGGATATATGTTTATGTGGCATAAAGCAAATTTGGAAGGAATTCGGCGTAATACCATCATGCCGCCGAATTTCCGACGAATTTGGGGACTTAAAGAGATTTTTGAAAATTAAGGTACTAAGATGGGTTCTAGGATGACACCGGTTCGGCCGAGCACCTCCATAGAATTCATGTACATCGGTACCCATTTATACTCTTAGGTGACACCGGTTCGGCCGAGCTCCCCTAAGAGTTTTGCCCCCTAACCCGTACTCAGATAGTCGGGATTTATGACTTATGATACGCTTATCGTTAAGTGGTAAGTAAGAACTAGTGACGACTAGTTAAGGTATGAGCTCATAACCTAGATGTATGACACGTTCTGGGTGACACCGGTTCGGCCGAGCACCCCAGTTCGATTGTCTTTTAGGGTGACCCATGAGGAAGAGATGTTTCATGATTATGATTATGTCACTAAGTTTGTCCCATATGAATGTTACTATTGCCACTTTATGCCACCAAGTATGATGATGCTTGATGTTATGTTTTATGTATGTGCATTAGGTAGTGCCATGCATACATTTTCCATTATGTTGCATTCATGACATTAAGATCATCCTAAAATGAATGGACCTTGGCTAAAGTATATTTTAAAGTTTAAAATGAACTTAATGCCTGTTCAGTCATTTTTTATAATTAAACCCAAGGTTCCTGAGGACGTAGATAATGACACCTAGGTAGTAGGAGGCCTTATTGAGATTCTTTAGCAAGATTCTCACTCCCTCTATCTCTTTCTTTCCGTCACGTCTTCAGATGGCGACGTTCGTAGTGTTCGTGGACATGCCAACATGGGAGGTGCACCATGACCCGGACCACGGGTCATTCCATTTTGTGGGTCGATGTACGGTTAGAGTATTCATGTACATGGGTCGGCCCTTCACTCCCCCTGTACATTCCCATCGTTTCTCCCCCGTCTCACCTTTTGGCGATGACCTGGTGTTCGAGCGCGCACGTCCCCTAGAGGAGAGGCTTCGCCGTACCCCACCATCCACATCCGTTGCTCGAGACTACCCCCAGTATGTACCCCGTTGCCCGTCGTCTTTTTCGGAGACGGATCCTTCCGAGGATTCGGCAACCCAGGTACCCTCCGAGGGATCTTCCTCCACCATACCCATGGACCTTGAGGAGGGTAGTGAGCCTTCCGTGACTCAGCCGAGGCTTGCACGATGACCGAAAATGAGGCCACGCCGTGGAGGTCACTTCCGAGCCCCATCCCGTCTATTCACGCCGGAGGAGCTTGCTCAGTTTCCTGGTTACGTACCACGCTCGAGGGATAGTCGCCAGTAGGAGGCTGTGGATGGTCTGGGTTAGAGCACACACCACTTGGATGGGGATAAAACTTCTTTTGTTTAGAGGTTATCCCATTAAATGCACTCGGGTAGGGAAGTAGATCATGTTTATGTTTATGTTGTATTTCCTTTCATGTATTTCCCTTGTACTAAATTAAGTCCCACACTTATAAGTGGGAAAGTTATATAAATATAAGATGATATTCAGTGTTTTCCCATGATGTGCCTTTATGTGCTTTATGTTATGACGTTATGAGATGTATGTTTTGTTCTTTACGTGTTACATCGCATCACGCGGCTCTCACTTTATATTTCAAAAAAAAATTTGCCCGTATTTTCCGCTAAGTAATTCAAAGTTAAATGAGGACTATGAAGTAACAGACTAATGATTAACCTAATTATGTTCTAGAGTATTGGGTTAAAAATTAGGATGTTACAATGTTAGCCAAGGAGGTTCACAATGGCTTGATGATGAGAGCTTTTGGATGATGACTATGTGTTCATCACAAAGAGGCCTCTAGAGCTTGAGTTTTAATAAAAATGTTATTTATGTTTACATTCCAAGAAAAGAAACTTTGTGTTTTAAAGAACCATTGAGGTTCACTCTTGTTTTTACTTTATCTTGTCGTGATAAGTTTGGGTTGAGGTTTAAGTTCCTTCAAAAGTCTTGTATGAGCTCTAATAAGAAATAAATGGACTAGCATTCATATTTATATTCAAGCTTATGCATTACATATTTATTTTGAGCTTTGCATTCATATTTAATTTCCAAGCCATCACTTAAAGTTAAAGGATAAAGAATGGAGTGCATCTCATATTTACATTCTTGCCTAGCATATTTACTTTTATCACTAAAGAATGTAAAGATTTAAAATGAGAACTTGCACTATCACCTAACTAAATCTCAAAGCCTTTCTATTTCGGCCTTAAAGTCGATTGTTGCTGGGTCTAGAGTACTAAAATAAAGAAATGAACTTGCATATTTATATTCCAAGTCTTGCATATTTATTTCAAGCCTTGCATATTTATATTTCAAGTCCTGCATGTTTACTTTAAGCTCTCACTTTATTTTGTAATGAAGAATAAAAATGAAGTGCATAGCATGTTTAAATTATGTCATCACTTAAAAGACCTTAGAGCTCAAAGACTTGCCCATTTTATCTCAAGTTAAAGTTTAATGAGGAAGCATTCTTTGAATGCATGATTTCGGCCTTGTAGTGATGATGAACTTGGAATGAGTTTCATCTAGCTTCAAGGACCAATAAGTCAAGTTTTAAGAATCCTTTTAAATCTCATGAATTTGTTTGAGTTTAAGACCAACAAGGTTCTATGAATTTAACTCTCTTTAAGGAGGGATCAAGTGGTCACCGACCTAAGGATGTTTTAGCCTCCTTTACAAAATAAATTGGTTTGCAAAAGAGTTTTAAAGGTTCTAAATTGGTTCCAAGAGAAACTAGCACCTTATATGTCTTAGAAACATCAAGTCATGCACCTTCTTGAGGACTTGGTGTTTCGGCCTTGTCATGATGAGTTTGTTGTTGTGTGATGATGTTTTGATGTGTTATAATGTGTGAAAATTATGTATGATGAGGTAGGAACACTTCTATGCATGTTAAAAGAGAAACTAGCTTTCTAGAAAAACCGTAAAGTCAAAATTTAGCATAGTTTAATCCCATTTACTTATGGACACTGCCCAAACTGTTTCAATGGGGATATAATCAGATTAAGAGTGTTTAATCATGAAAAATTTGGTTACATTTGAAGTAGGAATAAATTTTAGCACCCACGGAGAAACTAGCAACTAGAAAACCGTAAAACCGCAATTCTAGAACTCTTAGAACATTT
Organism: Dalbergia cochinchinensis; assembly: GCA_031216125.1. Taxonomy (NCBI): domain Eukaryota; kingdom Viridiplantae; phylum Streptophyta; class Magnoliopsida; order Fabales; family Fabaceae; genus Dalbergia; species Dalbergia cochinchinensis. The sequence continues at coordinate 33,933,030 of CM062371.1, forward strand.
AATTTTTAGAATCTGTCCAGCAACCTCATAATATGATGGACATGGTTTATAATTAGTTCTTAGTCATAGGAATGTCTCATAATTGGTTTAGGTTTAACTTATAGCGCCTTAGGCGAAGACAGAACCTAGAAAGGGTCTAAAACGTAAGTTCTAGGACCCCGCAATTATAAGTTTATAATGCTGCCCCTAAGGAATGATGATGTTCAGATTTAATAGAGAGCATAAATAATAATAAGATTTGTCAGAAGAGAACCCTTAGGTGCATAAAAGTTTGATGGAAGATGATAGGTTAATTACATCACAAGTTTAAGGCCCGTAAGGGTCAAAGCATAAGATACCGTAGGATCAAGAGCATAATGAGCCATAGTGTTACCTGAGAATGACTTGAGCATAGCATACGCATTAGCGGAGCCCGGCCCTTGATTCCGGCAAACTGGTTAGGAGCATGCTATCCTTTAAGAATGTTAAAGCAATGACGTGATGACGTATATATTATGATGAGTTTGACTATATGACATTGATGTCTTATGGTAATGTTGAATGGCTATGCATGCTCTATATGTTTCGTGGCATAAAGCAAGTTTGAAGGAAATCCGGTGTATGCCGTTATGCTGCCAAATTTCCTATCAAACTTGAGGATTTGAGAAAAATTTGCGAAAACTCTTGGGTGACACCGGTTCGGCCAAGCACCCCCAGGAGAGGTTCTGGGTGACACCGGTTTGGCCGAGCACCCCCAGAATAGATGTGACATAACACTGAGACGTATTTCTCCCGCTACAGTGAGGAGGAAACAAATCCGTGAGGGTATTGACATTGAGCTTGCCAAAGCGGACAATTTGCTGTGTACTAGATACCAGTAGAGCGTTTCAAAGAAGGAAATGATCCTAAGATAGGTGATCCAAGAAAGTTATGTATACCCCCTCTATTAGCCCATATTAAATCTAGTGACGACTAGTTAGGATTGAGCTCATTCCTAGGCGATAGGTGAGATGTAGTTTGGTAACCAGATTATCGCCGGGCCGGTGAATCGGTTGGACTTTTGGTGGATATGTTAAGAGGGTGGTCTTTAAGAAAAAGAACTTAAGAGTTTAACTTATGAGAAAGATGTCACATGAAAAGTACTATGCCTTTTTATGCTGCGTATATGATTTATGTTTCCTTATGATGTGCCCAAGTATTATGACTTTCTTGTTAATGTGCATATGATATTGTCATGCATTCATCAAATATCTGTTGCATTCATATCATTAAGACACATACTAAAAAACACCCACTTCAGATAAATAGATTTGAAAAGCCTAAAACCAATCCTTATGCATGTACACCTTTTTCATAATTAAAATCGAAGTGGCTGGGGACGATGACGATGACACTTGTGTTAGAGTCGGGAATCCCTATTGAGAATCTTGAATGAGTTTCTCATCCCTTCCTCTTCTTCCGTGTCATCTCTAGATGAGGATTACAACAAGGTTTGTAACTCCTTCTGAGACTCGTGCTTAAGGATCACACTAGCCAGGCAGGCGGAGGGTCATTGGGGAGCATAGATAGCTTAGCTTTTGGGTTGACACCTATCTAACCTCATAGGTGGATAAGGATGACTTCACATATATGGGCATGTTTTGATGTAAATGATGGTACAATAATGTTAGTAGTCTATGTATCTATGAAGATGTGATGTTATTATGATTGTTATGTATAATACTATGTTTCATGATTATCAATGGTGTGGTTACTTTTTCTTGCACGTATGGTTATGACGAACATTAGGTTAGTGCGCAGCTCGCGTTTTGCTTTCAAGTTTCAAAAAAAAAAATTTATTCGTATTTTCCGCTAAGTATTTTAATGAAAGGTTGTAAGGAATGAGACTAAAAGAGTAATAGACTAATGATTAACCTAAATATATTCTAGAGTATTGGGTTAAAAATTAGGATGTTACATTTTGGTATCAGAGCAGTTCGATTCTCATGGAGCCTGAGGATTGGATTGACTATGCTTCTTAAGCATGATGCGGTAGTTATGTCATGTATAGTGCTTTATTAGAATAAGCTATGGGATAGGAACGCATGACTCCTGTACGTGTGAACATGCCATGGTAACTAGCTCACTTTGCATAGAGTATTGAGCTTGATCACCTCAGTGTTTGTTGCTCTGTGTGCTTAGGGACCAATGGTTAGATCACGACAGACTAGGATGCTGGGAGGAAGTGAGCAAAATAATGAAACTGCTGAAGCCCTCAGGGATATGGCGAGGGCCATGCAAAGGATGTTCGAAAGGATGGATCGTCAGAACAATGTCGGCCGTGGCCCCAACACTGTTGAAGATCATGAGCACGCCCGATTTGGGGAGTTCCGCAAAGCAAACCCGCCATCATTTAGAGGGGCTCTGAACCCGGACCAAGCCGATGAGTGGATCAAGAGCATGGAGAAGATTTTCTCGGTGATCGCTTGCACTGAGGAATAGAAGGTGACCTTTGCTGCCTACATGCTAGAGGCGGATGCGGAGTTTTGGTGGACTGGCACGCGAAGACTGATAGAGGCAGCAGAAACCTTGATCAATTGGGAATTGTTCAAGGCCTACTTCTACGAGAAATACTTCCCAGAATCTGTGAGGAATGCTAAAGACATAGAGTTCATGAAGTTGACCCAAGGCGAGATGAGCGTTGCACAATACACTGCAAAGTTTGAGGAGCTAATCAAATTTTCAAGGGTTTTCCAAGGGAATCTCGATGAAGTATGGAAATGTGTCATGTATGAAGCCAGGCTGAAGGCAGAACTTAATGTCGCTGTTGCACACATGGAGATTAGGGACTTCCTTACCTTAGTTAACAAGTGTCGCATTCTTGAGGAAGGCCATAAGAAGCTGAGGGTATCGAGAGCCGAGAATTTCACCAAGAAGCTGGCACCACAAGCCCCAAGGTTCAAGCTGCAGTACAAACATCAATCCGGGACATACTTCAACCCGCAGTACAATCGACGGGCCAAGCTGCAGTTCGAGCCACCCTCTAGACCACCGGTCAAACCACAAGGCCCCGAGGATAACTTTCAACATGAAAGATCATATGGCCTAAAAGAGGAAGCATCTCAAGATAACCTCGTCATCATTTACCCAAAGTGTGGGAAGAACCACGGCGACCGTCCCTGTTTAGCTGGACAAAGAGTATGCTTTAGGTGCAGCAAGCCTGGGCACATGATTAAGGATTGCAATGTGAAGCACCTACAACTGAACGCCACTTTCAGAACCCAACGCCAAGGATAAGAGTTCACAATCAATGTTGGAGATACTTCCCATTCTGACGCTCAAGGTGAGAATGCGATATATGGTAAGAATTTTTGGTTGTAGAAGCCTCGTAAGCCCTCTGTACATGTAGCGAATTTCGAGGATGAAATTCTTTTTAAGGAGGGGAGTAATGTAACGCCCCGATTTTCTGTCTGAGTGGAAAATGACCAAAATGCCCCTGAGGTCATTTTCAGCCTGGAATTCGAGGATGACCGACCCGGCAGTCCTCGAAGGGCCAACTCAATGTTTGAAGGCAGCAATGATCGTGACACATGCCATCCCTACTGAGAATTGTTTAATTCTCACCCTTATGTGTTTTGTGTTCTCGTGTCTTCTCCAGGTGGATCTAGAGAGCGATGTGGCTGCTACGTGAAAGAACTTGGAATTACAGTTGTTTAGTAGTTGATATTGTTATTATGTTGTATATAGTTGTAGGCATATGTGTATGTAAATGTAATAGAGACTATATATGTATTAAAGCTCTTAGAAGAGCTCCCTTTTGTACTTAGCTATGTATTCAATAAATGTTGGGTTTCTTTGTTATATATTTTAACCAAATTATGCTAGTTATTACACGATCTTATCACATTTGCTATAGCTATTTAAGAAAGGTCCGCTAATTTATAAGTAACAACTCTCGAGCCTGATGTCATGACTTAAGGATGGCGTTGTACTTGGGAGGATGTTACAAGCTCAATCCTAACTAGTCATCACTAGATTTAATATAGGGGTAATAGAGGGGGTAATACATCATTTCTTCTTGGATCACCTATCTCAGGATCATTTCCTTCTTTGAAATGCTCTACTGGTATCTAGTACACAATGAATTGTCCGCTTTCGCAAGCTTAATATCAATGCCCTCACGAATTTGCTTCCTCCCCACCGGAGCAGGAGGAATGCGTCTCAATACTATGTCATATACTTTTATATTATTTTAACATACGCATCTCAAATGCTTCAATTGCATTCATAACATATCGAATGAAATCATTTCATAACGTCCATGGGTATATCAAACCATAAACATGCTAGACAATAACATCATATGAGTAATCTAACATCACATGAGTTCATCATCTCATATCATGGACACACATTTATTCCATTAAACAGCCAAAACCCCTAAATTGGGTAATTCTAACTTTCAAATTATTCTCTTATGCATCCAAGGGATTGGTTATCATCGTTACCACTATTCGTTAGTCACAATAACATAATTATTCATGGCTGGACAACATAGGCAAAAAATGAAATTTAATGAGTTACAGTGTTCTAGGAGTTACGTTTTACGCCTTTTCTTGTTACTGGCTTTTTCTATGATGCTAAAATTAATATCTAAACCATTTATGAGTGATTTCCACATATTCAAACTAATTAAAGCACATATCTACAGCCTTTAGTCATGCTGAAACAGAATCCATATTTTCAATTTTCTAGGTACTCCGACTTCTTTATTTTTCACCCTTTCGAGTTTTCTAGTCTTTCCTAAGGTTCTATAATTAATTCCTAAACCAATTATGAGGGATTCCTACACGTATACTAATTATAAACCATGATTGCTACCTTAGAAGGTTGCTGGACAGAAACAGAATTTTCTATGTTCGAACTGTTCTAGAATTCTCATTTTTCATCTTTTCTAGTTACTAGTTTTTCCTAGCTTCCTCAAATCACTTCTATCATCAAATATACATGATTTCACACATTTTAACATGATAAAATCATCATCAAACAGTGAGAAAATCATCGACGCAGAATCAAATTCATTCATCATCATATCAAGCATGAAATTTCATTTTCAATACATATAAATCACTAGTTTCTCTTATGACCATTTTAGGACTTCTAAATCTCTTTGGAAGCTAATTTATTTTATTAAAATCATCATAAAATGAATAATACCAGTAGCTATTTAAAATCATTCACGATTGGAATTTAAAACATAAAGTTATGCTCGAAATATTCTTTCAGTTCACCTATGGTTAAGAAAATCCTAAGGCATAGATTATGGACACTTGTGACTAGATAAAACTTTACACTAAGCTCATCATCATCACATGGCCAAATTTTGCATTCAAGAAAATGCTCCCATGTCCAACCTTTGCTTGAGATAAATGGACAAGTCTTTGAGCTCTAAAATCTTTAAGTGATAGTAAAAGCATAAACATGATATGCGCTTCATTTTATTCTTTATTAGAAAAGTAAAGTGAAGGCTCAAAGTAAATATGAGATGCAACTTCATTCTTATCTTTACATTTAAGTGGTGACTCGAAAAATAAATATGCTATGCAAGGAAACATAAACATGAATGCAAGTCCAATTCTTTATTTTAGTGCTCTAGGCTCCACAACAATCGACTTTAAGGCCGAAATAGGCGAGCTTCGAGATTAATTATTAGGTGATATGGAAATGTAAACTCTTGTTTTAATCTTTAACCTTTAAGTGATGGCATGAAAAGTAAAAATGCTATGCAAGGAATGTAAATATGAATGCAAGTTCAATTTATATTCTTTACTAGAGCTCATACAAGACTTGAAAGGAATATAAACCTCAATCCAGCACATATCTTAACAAGACGAAGTGAGCTTTAGAGTTCTTTGTACTAAGGTTTGCAAAGAGACCTTATCGTTTGAACATCATCATCAAGGTCAAGGAAATGGGTTAAAGAAAAGCAAGTCATACACTAACTTTAGTTTAAGAATAAAAAAGGGATCAAGTTAAAGAACCAATCTTTGAGTTTTAGAAAACCATTTCCTTGGAAATAACAAAGCCACTATCTTCCCATGTCTTGAGTGACAAAACCAAAATATCAAAGAAAAGGAAGTCATGGCCGAAACCATGAGGGAAAGAAAGATAAAATTTTAAAACTCTAGAGACCATATTCTTGATGATATACCACCACCAACATTATGTACTCTCTCATCCTTGAGTCATTTTCCAAACAACACAAGCTTGAAAAATCGAAAACTAGGACCAAAGAAAAGGAAAGAAAACCAAAATGCTCTTTTTGGTTCAAAAACCAAGTTTCAAGCTTTAGAGGTTACACAAGGGGTGATTCCCATGATCTACCTCTTGAACCCTAATCATTAAGCCAACATTTTCAAGATTCAAAGGCTTCAAGGCTGAAAATCAAAAGAAAAGAAAAGAAGTTCTAAAAGCCAAGAGAAACTAGCAAAAAAACTCATTTTTATCAAAGCTTTAGAAGACCAAACTTTAAAGAACAAAATCCTTATCAAAGGTATGTCTCTTGGAGGATGAACAAGGCTTGGTCTTGAGAGGAGAATGAAAGAAAAATCTTCCCTTGAGCTTGAAGGAAGTTTCGGCCAAGAGAAAAGAAAAAGAAAGGAAGTTGTGTTTCTTGAGTTTGATCTTGAGAATGATATGGCTAAGTGTTTCAAGAAAGATTTAATGGTGGTTGGGTGGTGGTGGAAAGGATGAATAAGATGAGAGGAAGAAAGAACTCTTGAGTTCTTTGAAAGAAAAGAAAGAAACCAAGACAACTCTTTGAAACTAGCTTGAAAGAAAGTGAGCAAATGGCACCAAGTTCTTCCAAGACATGTATTTATAGAAAATTGAAACATGAAGAAGTGAATGGAGGGGTGGCCGAAATTTTGAGGAAGGAAAGGAAGGAAAATATCTTCTTCAAATGGTCATTCAAAGGCATGGTTCAAGGTATGGTGGGGTATGGCCTAAAACATGGTGAGGTATGGCTCAAGGTACGGCTCTTTGAGTATAAGAATTCAAACATATGATGGATATTGGAGGTGAGGTGGTGCCATTCTTGGAGCATCCGAGGGGGAGGAAAGTGTCTCATTAATTGTGGTTTAATGATGTGTTTAAGTGTATCTTGGATTAGGCTTAAGATTAGGAATTTGTGAGAAAGTGTTTAGGTGACTAAGGATGTAATTAAGGATTTCAAGACAAGGTTAGGGAGTGCTCTTGCTTCATTAGTGAGATAAAAACTCATTTTAGTGTATAAACAATTCTAGACATAATTCCTTAATTTAAGGAATTGAAGAGAGAAAACACTATTTCTAGATTCCTTTCTCAAAGAATTAAAACTAGAAAAGAGTTTTGAGTTTCTCTAAGCAATCTTAGGTTCTAATTAACCTCAATTAATTATTTTGACTCTAAATTAGTAATTAGAATTTACTAATCTTTAATTAGAGCCTAATATTGCTTAGGTTTTGCTTATCATATCATTAGCCCCAAAATGCACTATATAGAGGCAAAATCATAATTTTGCACAAAAACTGCCTGGGACCTCCAGGACTTAAGCAGATATTTTTAAACACATGAAAACATCATTTTAAACCTTCGAGGAAAGTTTTGGGCTCAAACGTCACCTTCACTCGTGTAAAAACACTATAGGGGTATTTTGGTCATTTGGACCCGAAACTACAGAAAATAAGATTTTCGTTTCTGAAATCACTCAAGAACCATCTAATCCCCTTCAAACATTGAGTTGACCCTTGAAGGACTACCGGGCTAGCTCGAATTCTGGGCAAAAAATGACCTCAGGGGCATTTTGGTCATTTTCTCTTAGGTAGAAAAATTGGGGCGTTACAGATCTGTTAGTGATCAGAGTGAGACATAGCTTGGAGAGATTAAGGTAAAATTACTTGCAACATGATAGTAAGATGTTCTTGCTTATCACGGTTTAACTTGGAGAAGCTAGTCAAAGACTACTTGCAACTTGGAAAGGCTGGGGAAAGACTACTTGAAACTTAGAGAGGCTAGGAACAGACTACCTACAACGTGTTGAAAGAGTTACCTCTCAGTCACGGTTGGGCTTGGAGAGACTAGTGTCAAGACTACTTGCATCTTAGAGAGGCTGGGCAAAGATTACTAACAACATATTGAAGGAGTTTCCTGTCAGTCACGGGTTGGCTTGGAGAGGCCAAAGTCAAGACTACTCATGTTAGCTTGGAGATGCTAGTATAAAACTACTCAAAATCCTTTGTTACAAGTGATTTCGGAAATCCTTGGATGATAGCTTGGGATGGCTCCTTACTTTCTCAGGTGAAGAAAGTTGTTATTATAATGGAACCAGTTGTCTCCCAAGGAGGCTTCAATACTTCGTTGGAAAATTTTGGATTTGGAAGAATGAAAATTAAAACAATTAAAATTAGAAGCATTAGTGCAAGGTACTCATAGGAATAGAAATCAATTATCATTGACAGAATATTAAACACATTGATGGCTATTAGTAATAAATTACTGGCAATTCTACTAGTGATCAATCGACCTCTAGAATTTGACCAATGCAAATAACTAATAAACGACGATCGCCAATTTATTTAGAAATCACATTGATTTAATGAACCAATTGCTATAGCCTAACCACTAATCAGAAAGTTAATTCTAATTTTCTCCCTCAAACATAAACCAATAGATCTATCAATTTATGCCCAAAGAGTTTCCCTAAACAATGATCACCAATTTAGTTATTCCAATAAAGATTATAGCAATCACCACAATAATTAAAGGAATAGAAACTGTAGAACATTAAGAAAACCAATGCATTCAATATAAACAAAGGGTCTCAAATGCCATCCCAATCCATCCGGAAATCCCTACACTAGTAAAGAAATATACTCCTCCATCTCTGGAAGATTACAATAATAAAGACAAAAGAACCTGAAAATAATAGCAATGATCCTTACCACAATTTCCAAGACAAAGCACCTTCACCAATGGAACCCTTAGAGAGAAAAGAATAGAGAAGAAGAAGAGAGAGATGTAGAGAGAGAATAATAGTAACTGAAAGTGGCGGCTTAAAACTGAGTAAAAAGCTAGGGTTAAAGTCTATAACAACCCTTTAAATACTGCTTTTTAAAATAGTCCAAACTGGGTTAAAAAATAGGTTAAATGAGTTTTTCTATGTCATCATATGAGCATTGCAGCACTAATGAGCACTGTGGCGCTAATGAGCACTGCGGTGCTCAACAGTAAGCTTTGCTAATGAACGCCATTTTACAGGTTACTGTTAAGCACTGTAGCTCTCATGACTACTATAGCACTGCAGTGCTCATGACCACTATAGCAATTGTAGCCCTTTGAATAAGCTTTCCAATGCCACCAAAATCACCTCAATCAGACATTTGTAGCTCCCGATATTGTGAAAATACTAACTAGAGATCTTGTTGGGCAACATCAAAACATTAGTAACCTTTAATCTTGCAACCTGATTTTCACTAAGATACTCTTAGAACTGGATTTTGGGTTGAACATGAAAGTTGTAGAGGACTTCTTGAGCCTTCTAAAACATCTTTATTATCTTAATCTAATCCCTTATTCTTGACAATTGCATTTGATCCAAAGCTCTTGTACTCAAGACCATACTCAAAGAGACAAGTCAAACGCAACAGGATGTAATTACAAATTACCCCATAATGAATGCAAAATCCATCAATTCTATGAAAATCACACAATAAGGGATAAATCAAAATCTTTATTAATTATGTTAATAATATAGTAAAGCTCATGTAAAAAGCTAAAGTTTAGAAGTAAGATAAGTGGCACAAATGCCCCCTATCAAACTCCCCCATACTTAAGCTTTCACATGTCCTCATGTGAAACTAAGATCAAACCAAAACATGGATGAGAAGCAATAAACAAAGAGTACACTAGACTCCTAACCTAAAATGCATGATGCGTGTAATTATATGACAATACACCAATCTGATGAACCTAGAGGTACAACAGTAAGCTTTCACACCAACAATCGAAAGAATTAAAACAGGCAAGGCATGAACAAGAACATAGCACATAGAGTAGAATTCACATATGATGCATGGATCAAGTGCAAAAGTCCTCCCAAGGTCAGTGTTTGCCATTCATTCACTCAAGTGTTTGGGTTATGATGCACGTTCAATCATCTCAAATGAAAATGCATTACCATAAGCTTGCTACAGGTCTCATTCTCCATTTTGTCACACACATATGTATATTGAATCAAGAGGACTTACCTTTGGTTGTAATGGCGCTTGGGTGAAGGTGGATAAAAATATAGGCCAATAGGGTTAAACCTCAAGTCAAAGAAGAGCAAATGCATACACTAAGAGCACAAGTGCCTAAGGGTACACTTTGTTTAACTCAACACAATTACAGGCCTTTCTTTTGCAATGTGGCACACCTTCAACCAAAATTTTTTTTTTGCAGAATTTTTTTTCTTTTTCTTTTTTTTTTGCAATCAAATTTTTTTTCTTCTTGGTATGCCACTTGCTGAATTTATTTTTGTGCATACTATTCCTCCCCCACACTTAAATTAGGGCATGTCTGCATGCTTTCCCCTACACTTCTGCTCAAGTACATATAAGAGTTGTATAAATGCTCTCCTAAGCCTAAAAGGGTAGGAATTTTCATGGTTTTTCACTTTTGGCTAAGGATGTGCTAAAACAAAAGAATAGGCAATAAGGCTCAAAAGGGCTAAACAATGGTAGCATGCAATGGTTGGCTGTATGGGCAAGTGGCTAAAGACAAGAAAAATGCCTCAATCATATTCAAGCATGCACATGGAAACATATTTTCAAGCAAGACCCTAAGCAAGTTCTAGAATGCAAATCCAAAGAAGGAAACACACATGAACAAATAAGGATGACATATTATAATTCAATCAAAAAGGCTTAAAATCTCACAGGCAAAAGTGCACGTACTTAATCTAATCATCACAATGAATCCACCAAGCATGCAACACAAGATAAAGTCAATGTCAAGCAAGTCCACAAGGTGCATGTGGTGTGAGCCTAGGCATGTAACCTCTAAGGTGCCAAAGGAATGGTGTGAAAATGTAAATAAAAATAAATATGATGCAAGAAGTAAAACTAAAAATGACAAAAAATAAAAAGCATAAAAGTAAAAGGGAAAGGTAAAGAAAAACCTTACAGTGGGTTGTCTCCTACCTAGCACTTTGCTTTAACGTCCCTAAGTTGAACGGTCAGGACCCTCATGGAGGGTGAACAGCTTCAACCCACAGATAGGTTGTCTGAGCCCTTAGATCTATGGGAGTCTCATGAAGGTACATCAGTCGGTGCCCTTCAATTTTACACCGAGTCATCCTAGAAAATTCTAGCTCAATGGCATTATCAGGGTGCACACAGGTGACCAATACTGGTCCCTTCCATTTAGACCTTGGCTTCCTAGCCATCAATTTTTTCCTAGGCTCATGTAGCAAGATCCATTGCCCCTTACAGGGCTTCTTACCCAATATGAGCTGGTCATGAAGCACCTGGCAAATTGATGACTGCTACCTAGGTGGTGTGCCTGTATCTGAAAACTTGGAACACTCTAAAATAACAGGTGTATCATATCCCATGGAAGAAGAAAAAGTGGGAAAGGGGGATCTAGGTCCTTATAAGCATCACAAATAAAGAGTCAATGATATCAATGCCAAACATAGGGTGTTTTTCATGGGGATGTTTCATAGCATTAGATAAGTTAAATTGAACTTTCATGTCCCCACACTCCATGAATAATGTGCTAGCATGAACATCAATTAAGGTTTTAGCAGTTTTCAAAAAAGGTTTTCCCAATATCAATGTATTCTGGCTGGCATTGGTGTCATTTTCCATTTGAAGCACATAAAAATTAGCAGGGAATATTAAATCATTTACATGAACAAAAACATCTTCCAATACTCCCTCTGGTCTTGTGATGTTACAATTGGCCAGCTAAATTTGCAACCCAGTTGGCTTGAGCTCTCCAAAGTGCAAGTTCTAGTAAAGTGATTTACGCATAATATTAATGCCTGCTCCAAAGTCAGCCAGGGCTCTAGTGATGAGCAAGTTCCCAATGATACAAGGAGCATAGAATATGCCTGGGTCCTTGTACTTGGTTGGCAGGTTGCTTGGCTTGATAATGGAGGAAGCATTGGCTCCCATAGTCACCTTGTCCTTCCCACTGTCCTTCATCTTCCTCCTATTGGTGCAAAGATCTTTCAAGAATTTTACATATTTTGGAATTTTCTTTATTGCATCCAATAGAGGAATATTCACTTGCACTTTTTTGAATGTTTCCCAAGTTTTAGAATCCAATTCTGATGCAGCCGACTTTCTGGGTTAGATCCTTTGTGGGAATGGCAATGGGGGGAGGAATTTAGGAGCCTTTGTAGGTTCTGTGGAGCACTGCAATGCTGGTTTATGATTCTATGGAGTGTCTTGGTGCCAAGCTCCCATCTAATGATTCTATGGAGCATTGCAGTGCTAGTTAACCACTACAGCGCTCACTTGAGGAGTGTCTTAGTGCCAAGCTCCCATATGATGATTATATGGAGCGTTGCAGCACTGGTTGACCGCTGCAGCGCTTACCCAAATGTTCTTCAGGCTTGTCTTCAGCTTGCTCTTTTTCCTGGACAGGCCTAGTCACTTCTAGAATTTTTCCAGACCTCAGAATGATTGCACAGATATTTCCTCTTGGATTAGGCACTAGTTGAAATGGTAGCTGGGCAGTTGGAGCCTGTTGGCTTTGACTATTTTTCATCTGAGTCACCTCCCCTCTCAACTGGGCATTTACTTTTCTAATTTTCTGCATTTGCTCCATCATCATCTTCATTATCTTAGTCATGGTGTGATCTAAAGTTGGAGGTGCAAGAAGGGCCTGTTAGCTCTGATGAGGTGCCAAATACTTCTATTGTGAGGGTTGGTCCTGTGGTTGAGAGTTATTTACCCACTTCAAATTGGGGTGATTCTTCCAACTGGAGTTACAAGTATTCCCAAATAAGACCTGGTCTGCCTAATTTTGAGGTTGACATTGAAAGTGGTATGTTGCTGCTACCCTAGTAGTTGAGTCATCTTGCAGGGCTGGGCATATATTTGTGTGATGTTCCGTGGAGGTGCAAATGCCACAGACCATAGAGACCACTGGAGTTGTTGCCTAGCTCACCATCAATTGCTTTATAAGGCCAGAAAGTTGCTGTAAAGTCAACAATAGGTTCTCTGTTTGGCTCATTTCATGAAGGCCTCTAATAGTTGTGGCTGCCCTGGAACCAAATTGCTGAAAATTGGCAGTTATATTCTCAATCAATGCTCGGGCTTCTTCCAATGTCTTATCTAAGAGTGCCCCTCCACTAGCAGTATCTACCATACATCTATCAGCAGGTATCAGCCCCTCATAAAAGCACTGAAGAAAGAGTTGTTATGGAATATGATGATTGGGGCAACTTGTACAGAGGAGCTTGAAACGCTCCCAATACTCATGAAGAGTTTCATCTAACTAGTGAATTCCAGAGATTTCCTTTCTGATAGAAGCTACTCTAGAGGCAGGAAAATACCTCTCCAAGAAAAGCCTCTTCATCTTCATCCAGTTATTTACAATCCCATCTAGCAAATTAAAGAACCAGTTTTATGCAACACCCTCTAGGGAGAAGGGGAATGCTCTCAATTTAACATCATCCACCTCCACCTCATTGAGCCTGATGCCAGAGCCATGTGTAGCTTCTTCAAGTGCTGGTGGGGATCTTCTTCAGACAGCCCATGGAAGTTGGGTAGAGCATGTACCATGTACCCTTTAAGCTTAAAATCATTATCTAGCCTAGGGTATGTAATGGCCAAGGGCTGCTGGGTGAAATCAAGAGCAGTGAGCTCCCTGAGTGTCCTGTTCCTATCTCCCATGTCACCTGTATTTCCTAAAACACTAAACAGAGGATCAGAATGCTCAGGTGGTTCCGCTTGTTGACACTTTACCTGCTTGATTTTTCACAAAGTTTTCTCAATTTCAGAATCAAGAGGTATCAAATTTCCAACAAACACGGAACGCCTCATACAAGGGAACATAATTTTTTTTTTTTGCAGAGTAACATAATTGCAGAAAATAAAAAACAATAAATAAATTAGTAAAAATAAAATAAAATAAAAACTAGAAAAAAATAAAATAAAAAAATAAAAAATATACAACTAAGTTTTAATGCCTCCCTAGCAATGGCGCCAAAATTTGATATGAGCATCGCAACTCATAACAAATTCGAAAATAATTTTAATACTAAATTTTAAAAAAAATGTAGCAAAGGGCACAACTTAGGTCATCTCTTGTAACACGCCCTTAGGTCCTCTCTTGTAACACCCTCCTAATTACCATACTTTACTCGAGTATCAATACAGTAATTAGAAAAGTATTACGTATCTTCATAATCTATACTAGTCAAAAGAAGTGAAATCAAATAATTCAGACACATATATGGCTAAACTCGTATATACATATATAAACATCATTTTAAGTTTGCAATATGTACATCGTACCGAGAAACACACTAGTTAATATCTAAGCTAGTCAGGAACTCAGTTCATAAAAAGAAAAGAAACACCTCCAGTATCTAGTCTAACCTGCTCAAGGTCGAGGTCCAGCAAAATTTTATACAACCAGAATTGGATCTCATAACATTTAATTAGATCAAATCTGCAGGCTAGCAAGGCTCTAGTACTAAAATACCACTATATACATAACAGGAGTCCTTGAAGACCTCACATCCTGCTAGATAAAACCATTGGCCATCGGTATGATAGTCTCACCTCCGCCAGGGGCATCAGGACCCTCAGGTTTGTCAGAATCTGAAGACGAGGAGGAAAGGGAATCATCTGCTGGAGGAGGTGCTGCTGGTGTAGGTGGGACATCAAATGTCACAGGATGTGCCAAGTGGAGAGACACACCATCATAAGGGAGAGCCGGGTCAAAATCAGCTGTAAATATAGAGGTACTAAAAGAACGGCCGAAAAACACATAAGGACAAACTTGCGAGTAACCCACTACATAAAGAGAGTCGAGAATAGGATCATAACGCCACACCCACTATGGCGAGTCAAGGTAAAATACTAGTGACGACATCTGCTGGATCTGAATAATACAAAGTAAATAAAACCATAGGGATGAGAATATTATAAAATTCTCAGTAAGGTACTCCCTCCAATGTGAACATAATATAATCTGTAAATTCATTCATATTGAATTAATCATGCCAAATTATATGCATAAATACTAATGTGCATAATTCATATAATGTCGAATGCAAAATGGTAATAATCAAGTGTTTTTCTCTTGTAACTCGTGGAATTCAACTTAGTGCAATTATCTCTTTTCAGTAACATAGGGAAGGCTTAATCTCAAATCAAGTGGTATCTGTAGTGGAGTCATTCCACAAGAAGTATTGATTACTAGGACATGAGCTCATTCCTATATGTCGATACGTCTATTTTCCCCGTATGTTAAAAGATTGCACAACTAAAAATCATGTTATTTTTCTTTTCTTTTCCTTTATCCTCACAATAATCACATAGTGTACTTCTCTTTTTAAAGATCTGTGTAGATCACAGGTAGGCATACAATTAGGTTGGAGTCTCATCCATATCTCATCAACATTTCTTTTCAACAATTAACATGCATTAACATGGTATATACTTGCATCTAAAGCCATTCTATCATTAGTTCAAGGCATTCTTACTATTTTCAGCAATCAACAGATTTATCACTCTAGAATTCAAAATTAATTTCCATATCAAACTACCAATTCAAGAGTCACAAAAATTCTCTATGACACCTCTATATGTTTAAAAGACCCTGTAAAATTTTCATAACAATAGGAGTTCTATAACCATGTCACTAAATTTTACAAATTTAGTGGTTACAGCACACCTTTTCACAGCCTAGGACAAGGTTCTCCTAATTTTTAAATTTTCATATGATGAAATCAACCCAAGATAAAATTTACAGGTACAATTCAAGATGTTATTAACCCCCTATAAAAATTTCAAAAGAGAAATAACTCATTTACTATGATAATAAAATCATACAATTTTCCTGCTTCAGATTCAGAAATCTAGTCAGCATGAATACTAATTTAGTTCTTGATTTTTCTCAGGGAGTTAAAGATTTATCATACGCACAAAATTTTTCAAAGTTTCCTTAGGATGTTAGCTTCAACCTATAATTTTTACACCTCATAAAAATGAACACAATTGTACCAGAAAATTCATGCACAAACCCTGCCCTGTTGAAATTTGAAAATCCAGCAAATCAATTCAAAATCTCTTGTGATAAAAGTGATTTTTCCACAACACCAAACACCCCACCAAAATTAGTACATCAATATCAACATATTATCAACCAACAAAATCAAAAATTTCAGGCAAAACCAGCAAGAACTTCTCAGAACAAATTTTGAAACAAAAGAGAGCAAATAAACCCTACTTTGAGAGCTTTTGAGTTCCTTGCTTCAAAAGTGCTCTACTTGACCTCCCTTCACCTTGAGAGCTCCTAATCACACACCAAACCTCCCCTAGGTAGTGAGGGACCACGGTGAAAATTGATGGAGAATTAGAATTCTGATCGGTTAGAATTGTAGAGTTTGAGGTGTAAAATAACTTTGATGAAGGAAAGTTTTGATTTTAAGGACTCTAGGCTAGTATATATGGAAACCAAAACCAAGATGAAGCTCTTGGCTATGGAGGAAATGGAGCTGCTATCTTCTTGAAGATATGGCCGAGAATGAGCTTCTTAAAGGAGCCAAAAATGAAGTTTATCTTGTATTAAAGAAATGAATAAAATATATTATGTTTAGATAATTACAAAGCCAATAAAGTAAAATGAATGGTTGTGATTCAATCTTGTAATTCAATATTGAATCTTAACCATTCATTTGATTTGAAGGGATAGATTTATTTATTTTGTAGAGATCTAACTAGTTTTCGATGTTAGAAATCACACACCGAAATTTCACCGAACGGGTGAAACAATGTACTCGGCTAATCAAATATTGCCCGAAAAATATTTTCAGGTATAAAATATTTAATTTTATCTATTTCTAACCATAATCATATAATTTCTCAATTTTGGGCATATCCGAGGCCCAATTCTAGGATTTCAGCTGTCCTGGCTGGCTCGTAGGGCCCGTAAAACACTATTCACATTTTTTTTTTGCTTCCTTGAATCCTTCTCGTCATTTCTACGTCTATCAAAATCTTAAAATTCTTATCAATAAAACCTCATTTAATTTCTAAAGAGAATTAGGGTGTTACATCCCTTAAGGAGGCTTAAATACTTAGTTGGAAAATTAGGGATTTGGAAGAATGAAAATTAAAACAATTAAAATTAAAAGTTAATAACAATGAGATAATAGCAACAGTGAAGAAAGCACTAGTGCAAGGTATTCCTAGGATTGGAAATCAATTATCATTGACCAAATATTAAACACATTGATGGCTATTAGTAATAAATTACTGGCAATTCTACTAGTGATCAATCGACTTCTAGAATTTGATCAATGCAAAAAACTAATAAACGACGATCGTCAACTTATTTAGAAATCATATTTATTTAATGAACCAATTGTTATAGCCTAACCACCAATCAGAAAGTTAATTCTAATGTTCTCCCTCAAACATAAGCTAATAGATCTATCAATTTATATCCAAAGGGTTTCCCTAAACGATGATCGCCAATTTAGTTATTCTAATAAAGATTATAACAATCACTACAATAATTAAAGGAATAGAAACTGCAGAACATTAAGAAAACCAATGCCTTCAATATAAACAAAGGGTCTCAAATGTCATCCCAATCCATCTGAAAATCTCTACGTTAGTAAAGAAATCTACTCCTCCATCTCTAGAGGATTACAACAATGAAGATAAAAGAACCTGATAATAATAGCAATAATCCTTGCCACAATCTCCAAGACAAAGCACCTTCACTAATGGAACCCTTAGAGAGAGAAGAATAGAGAAGGAGAAGATAGAGATGTAGAGAGAGAATAATAGCAACTGAAAGTGGCGGCTTAAAACTGAGTAAAAAGCTAAGGTAAAAGTCTATAACAATCCTTTAAATACTGTTCTCTAAAATAGTCCAAACTGGCCCCATAAATAGGTTAAATGAGTTGTTTTGCATCATCTCACAAGCGTGGCAGCACTAATTAGTGCTGCGGTGCTCAACAGTGAGCTTTGCTGATGAATGTCGTTTTGTAGGTTGCTATTGAGTGCTGCAGCACTCATGAGCACTGCAGTGCTAGACGGAATTGAATTTGGTCTCGGCACTAGAAATAGCAATTATGGCCCTTTGACTAAGCTTTCCAATGCCACCAAAATCACCTCAATCGGACATTTGTAATTCCTGATATTGTGAAAATACTAACTGGAGATCAAGTTGGACAATATCAGAACATTAGCAACCTTTAATCTTGCAACCCGATTTTCACTAAGATGCTCTTAGAACTGGGTTTTGGGCTGAACATGAAAGTTGTAAAGGACTTCTTGAGCCTTCCAAAACATCTTTATTTGTCTTAATCCGATCCCTTGTTCTTGACAATTACATTTGATCCAAAGCTCCTGTACTCAAGACCATACTCAAAGAGACAGGTCAAACGCAACAGGATGTAATTAGAAATTATCCCATAATCAATGCAAAAGCCATCAATTCTATGAAAATCACACAGTGAAGGATAAATGAAAATCCTTATTAATTATGTCAACAATGTGGTAAAACTCATGTAAAAAGCTAAGGTTTAGAAGTAAGATAAGTGGCACAAATGCCCCTTATCAGGGTACCAAAAGTCTTTTTCATTCTTGCAGGTATTTCTGATTACTTCTCTGCTTGAAACAACAAAAGAAGTACTCTGATGTTGATCCATCCAGATATCAAACTCTGTTTCTAAGGGTTGTCACAATTCGTAAAAGTTAATTCTTTCAAGAACCTCTCATGATGATGATGAAGAAAAAACTTAAGGAAGACTTTGCTAATAATCTTGATTATATTGAAGTAAATCCTGAGATTTTCTATCTCAAGGTACCTTCAGAAAGTCAGCATATGAAAGCCAAAAGCTATAGAGAATAAGCTCCAGAACCTCAGTCTTTCAGAAAATTATGCTTGAACCATTCAAGATAATCAAAAAAGAATTTTTTTCTAATAAACAACATGAGCTACTTAAAGAAGACACAGAAGCTGACCAATTTGGATGCACTGTAACTTCATGATAGTTCAGTCTTTAGAAATTATCTTTTGTTGTCAAAGTTCTGAGAGTTTCCCAAAGTTATGAAATCCAAGTTATTTCTTGGATATTTATTAATCATGTTTTCATCACCACCATGTTATCTATATTTGTTGAGAAAGCTTTTAGTTGTCAAGGTTTGGTGGAAGCTATGCTGAATGTGTGTTTCAAGCTCAAGAGAAAGGCAAAGTCTAATCTTCATGCTCAAGGTGTAACGCCCCAGTTTTTCCCTGTGTACAAATGATCAAAATGCCCCTGAGGTCATTTTTACCTGGGAATCAGAGCCAGCTAGCCCAGGCTATCCCTAAAAGGGTTATTTTAATGTTGGATGGGGATTATATGTGTTATGCATAATAAGAAAGGTGAAAATCTCATTTTTCAGTTTTTCTGCATGCAAAATTACCAAAATGCCCCTGCAATAATTTAACGCGAGATTAATTGCTGATTGGACCTGGACTTTACTCGGGAGTTTAAAATGTTGTTTTTAAGGGATGCATGACATATGTTTAAGCCCGGGCAGTCCCGGGGAGTTTTTATGTAAAATTACTATTTTACCCCTAATTAAGGGCATAATGAGCTTAATTGTGTGATTAAAGAAACATAGGCAATATTAGGCTCTAATTAAAGATTAATTGATTTTAATTATTAATCTTGAGTCAAAATAATAATTGAGGTTAATTAGGGCCTAAGATTGCTTAGAGAAATTCAAAATTCCTTCCTTAATCTAAGACTTTGTGTCATGTCATATGAAATAGTGTTTTCTCTTTCAATTCCTTAAACCATGGAACCCATGATGTGATGAGATTCCTAGCTAATAAAGGTGATTTTACTCTAATTGAGTAAGACAACTTCCTAATCATGTCTTGCATGGCTTTAATCATTTGCTTACTAGCCCAAACACTCCATTAACAATCCCTAACCAAGTGCCAAATCAAGTTTATCTCTAAACATAACTCCTAACACAAAAGAAAGAAAATATCTCCCCCTTCCATGCCTCCATGATGGCCAGCCACTCCTTGCCCATAATCCCCCATATTTAGTTTTTTATTTAACACAAAAACTCTCATTTCTTTCTATCCACTTTTTTGGCCAAGACTTTGTGTCAAAAAAGTGCTCCCAAATCCTCTCTTCTCTGACTTCCCAAAGGCTTTATTTTCTTCTTCCTCCACCATAAGAATCACCTTCCTCCACCACCTCTCAACCCCAAACCACCACATCACCACCATAAACCACCCTCAAGAAACACAATCTTTCTATTTCTAAACATCAAAGCTTAAGAAAAATCTTTCTTCTCTTTTCTTTCCCCTTAGCCAAAATTGTTCTTGCCTCTAAAAAAGATTTATTCTTCTCATTTCTTCTTAAAGAATAAGTTATTTCCTTGCAAACAAGAAAATATCTTTGATAGGGATTTTTATTTTGAGTTCTTCTATTTTCTTTGGCTATTTTGGGTTTGAATGAATGATTAAATGTTGGTTCTTTTCTTTCCTTCCATTTTTAATTTTCAAGTTTCTTTTTTCCTTTCTTTTCCTTTTCAGCCTTGTTAGCCTTTGATGTTCAAAAATTATGGCTTGATGATGAAGATCTTTGATGTTGGTTGTGACACCATAATTTGTTTGTCCTCTAAAACTCAAGATTTCATTTTTGCTTTTTACGAGTTCATAGCAAGTGAAAATGCCATTTGGTTTTCTTTGTTGGTTTTTCCTCGAGCTTGATGGTGAGTCTAAGGAAACAAGGTTCTTGGAACCATAATGATGAAAGACTCTAAAGCTCACTTTCATTTGTTAAGATTGTATGGGGTTGAAAGTATTATTTCTTAAAGTCTTGAAATGAGCTCTAGTAAGATGTAAAAATAGACTTGCATCATATTCATATTTCAAGCTCTTGCATCTCATGTTTATGTTTCAATGCCTTGCATCTCATATTTATTTTCAAGTTATCACTCTAAATCTTGAAGACTAAAGAAATGAACTTTCATTCTCATGTTTAAAGTTCAAGTTTTATATTTCATATTTATGTTTCAAGTTATCACCTAAAGCTTCAAAGACATAAAAATAAACTTGCATTCTCAAGTTTATATTTCAAGTCTTGCACATCATATTTACTTTTCCAAGCTATCACTTCCTAATGATAAAGACTAAAATGAGGTTGCATATCATGTTTATTTTCTTGCCACCACCTAAATCTCTAGAGCTCAAAGACTTGTCCTTGTATCTTAAATGGAAGTTTTAGTCATGGTCACCTCTCTTGATGGTATTTTTGGCCATGACTAGTGTTGGTCTTGAAAATGGAATTTTATTTTATCCTAAGGTTCAAACCTTGTGTCATGATCCCTTTGTTTATTTTGGAAGAAAGTTAGTTACTAGAAATGCTTGATCTTGCAACTTTTCAATGCTATTAAAAGTTAAATTATGGCTACTGATTTGATTCTTTTATTTCTATAACATGCTGTTTGGAATGGTTTAGAGGTGTAAAAATTACTATTAATTGTTGTGAAAATCATCCATGGCACCTTAAGTCAAAACCAGTAACTAGAAACACATAAAATTGTAATTTTGGATGCTTTTGACAACCCCATTTTCAGTTATTGCCTAAACTATTTCATTACTATATGGTGCTGTTTGGGATTGTTTAAGTGTGTAAAATTTTTTAGTAATTTGTGTAATAATTATTTTTAGCACTTAGGGAAAGACTAGTAACTAGAAATGATAAAACATGCGAATTTTAGAACTCTTAAGGATGGAATTATGGATTCTATTTCAGAAAAGTTATAATTTTATAAAAAGATGTTTAACACTTAGTAAATGTGTAAGAATCACTCATAATTGGTATAGGAATTAATTTTGCATCTTAGGAAAAGCCGGCAACAAGAAAGGGTTAAAGACGTAACTTCTAGAACCCTGAAATGGTATAGTTTTATGTGCTGTCCAAACTTTACAGCCTTGATTGGTAATGTTCATGAGGTTAAAAATCAGTGGGAATCATGGTAATTGATCTCTTAGATTCATAAAAGAATCATTATTAATGTTAGGTTAACCCGAATTGTAGTTTTGACGCGTTTAATGGCTAATGAGTGATTATAAATAACTTGAGCATGGCTATGTGAATAATATCTGTGATGATCTTTAATACCTTATATATGTGTATATACACCTTGTTGAACATAACATATGCATTAGCTGAGTCTGATCCTTGATTTCCAGCATACTGGATAGAAGCATGTTTATCATTATGTTGAGTTATAACTTGTTTAAGGATATATGCAATGAATGTTGAGCATGTTTATGAGATTGATTATATGATGAGTTGTGGCATGAAATGACTATACTCACTTGATTAAGATGCATGATTTTCAAAGATTATGAGTGTAACACCATAAAAATTATTTAAAAATTAATTTGGGCTTTACTAGTCGTACTTTCAAAAATCTGAAAGTTTTAGTAATGATGAGGACGGTCCAAGGGATTTGTAAAAAAAAAAAATATGAATAGTAACCTACGGGCCCCATGGGTCCATCGGGACAGCCGAAATCCTAGAATTGAAACCTAGAGATGCCCAAACCTCAGGAAACATAAGGTTAGGGCTAGAAATAGTTATAAATATATATTTTATATCTATTATTAATTTTCGGGCAATGTCTTATTATCCGGATCGAGTGTTTCGCCCATTCGGTTGAATTTCGGTGTTCGATTTTAAAATCGAAAGATAGCTTAATCTTTATAAAAGGATAATGTTTATCCTTTAAGGCCAAGTGTAAGGCTAGGAATTAATCTTGCAAATTCATTCCTTTTTATTATTAGATAGAAAGCATATTTTATTTACACAAAGACTACATCTATGGCAAGATAAATATAACACAACTAATCTTATCTCTTTGTCAACCCATTCTCGGCCAGCTTCCTAAACACAAAGCCATCTCCATTTTTGTTCCTTCAAAGAGCATGAAACTTGATTCAAACCTTTATTTTCCTAACTTAGAATTGTTAAAACTTCAAAATTCCTTCACTATGCTTGTTCTACACCTTAATCCCTATAAATCTAACCGATTAGAATTTTAATCCATCACTATTTTTCCACTTTGAGCCATCACACATCACTGCAAAAGAGAAGTTTAAGGCCTGTTTGGAAGGATTTTGAATGAGAAAAGCACTTGGGAAAGATTGTTCTAGGTAAGGAGCTATGGAGATTCAAGTAGGGTTTTATTTGTTCACTTTTTTTTTTCCAATTTTGCTCTGATTGTTTCTGATTGAATTGGCTGGAATTTTCTAGATATATTGGTTTATGATAGATAGATATTGATGTGTTTAATTTGGTGGAGAGTTTGGATGATGTTAAAAATCATTTTGCTAAAGAGAAATTGAAACATGCATGCTGGATTTTCGGTTCTGTTCAAGGCAACAACCAGTCATGAATTTTCTGAGTGAATTATGGGTATTTTTATCAGTTATAAAAATTATATGTTGAAGCTAACATCTTAAGGCAACTCTGAGAATTTTCGTGGAGCTTCATAAAGACTCTAACTACCTAAAAAAATCATGAACCGAGACTATGTCTGTGCTGCCTGATTTTCTAGTCATGAAGCTGTAATTTTGTATAATTTTGTTGCCATAGCAAATGATTGAATTGTCACTTGAAATTTTTATAAGGTCTTTTAAATATCATGAGGTTCAACCTTGATTTTTGGTTTGAATTGATTCAATCATTTGCTAGGGTTAAAAATTATGAGATTCTGGTTCTGAGCTGAGGCTAAGTGGTTTCTGACCACAAAGATTGTCTAATTTTTTCAAACAAATTAGACAAGGATATTTGTTTTGAAATTTTTACAAGGCCTTGTGGACACATTGTGGTGTCTTGGAGAATTTTTATAGCCTGTGCAATGGATGTTTGATGGATAGAATAAATTGTAGTCCTAGGCATGAATTCTGCCAACCTGCTGTATTTGTACTGAAATGAATTTAAGTATTGAGTTGATGATATACTAACTCTTGATTTAAGTATGATGAGTATGAATGCATGCTAGACAATTTAAAGATTGATTTATGAGGCAAAAATGAGAATTACTTGTGATTAAAAGCCTACATGTGGCTTATGCATGCATTTGAGAAAAGAAAGTACATGATGCAGTTATATGAGAAAAGTAAATGTATAAATTTCACTTGTGTATGTTCTGAAATATGAAGAAAATAGAAACAAGACTTATGTAGAATGAGGGGAAAGCAAAAAGAGGAACTTTCCTAGAGATAAAAGGGGAGGCAAAAAGAGGAACTTCCTTAGAGATAAAGGGGAAGGCAAAAAGACAAACTTCCTTAGAGATAATATGAGTCGGTAGACGTATCGACTAGGAATAGATCTGTGTAAGAATTGGAGAAAGTAAATCCAATGATCATGTATAGGAATGAGCTCAGTCCTGATAAGCAATCTATTTCCCTTATGTGGTGTGATCCACTATAAATAGTAGTTGGTATAAACTATCTATTGTGGAGTTGTCCACGGTAGATACCCATTGGGTATAAACTGAGTCTTTCCTATGTCGATGAAAAAAGAAAAATGCACTGAATTAAGTTCTATGGCCACAAGTGAAACCAGGTCATTTTGAGATAAGTTCAATACATTTAGCATATGTATACTCACATCACATTTAATTGCTTGATTAGGATTATTAACTATATATTTGAGCTTTATGATATATGTGTATTAAGTGAATGATCATTTAAAAATAACCCACTTCGAAAATATGATTTGGAACTTTAAAAATGAATCATTATTATATAATGCTTGATCACTTTTTCTTAATAAACCGAAGTGGCTAGGGCGATGACGATGACGATGACATAATGGTTGGGTTTTTAGGGAGTTACCCTACTGAGAATTGTATAATTCTCACCTCTATGTGTTTTATGTTCCTGTATTGTCTCCAGTTGATTCAGAGAACCATGCGGCTGCTACGTGAAAGAAACTCGGGATTGCAGTAGTTTAATAGTTGATGTTTTTCTTATGTGGTATATAGTTGTAGGTATATGTGTAGGTAAATGTAATAGAGATTGTATATATATTCAAGCTCACAGTAGAGCTTCCTTATGTAATTGACTTGTATCTTTGTTATATATTTTGATCTAATTACACTAGTTATTACATGATCTTATTGCATTTGCAATAGTTATTTAAGAAAGGTTCGCTAATTTATAAGTAACAACTCTCGAGTTCAATGTCATGACTTAAGGATGACGTTGTACTTGGGAGGATGTTATAGTAATAAGATTGGAACTTTGGCTGTTGGCTGCAAATAGGGGGTTTCTGGCCAAAGAAAAGTTTCAAAAAGTTTTGAAACTAAAAGGCCAAAGAAAACCCTACTTTTGGTGTCTATTGGATCCTTGGCTCCAAGGTGCTCCAAGGTTGATTCCTTCCACTTCAAAGCTCCTAAACCCACACCAAACCCTTCCTTAGCCAGTAGTACATGAGGTATCAAGGTGAGAAATAATGAGAAATTGAAATTCCAATCGGTTAGAATTGTAGATTATGAAGAGTAGAACAAGTTTTGTGAAGGAAATTGGAAGTTTATCAACTCTAGGTTTTGGAAATCAATTTTGGAGCTTTTAAGAAGAAGAAATGGAGGTTTCATGCCCCTTTGCTGCCTGAGAATGGAGAATGAAAATGACAAGGTTTTGGTGGCTTTAAATGATTATATATTGGTTTAATTTTTATCTAATATAAAATCCAAACTTTTCTTACAAGAAAGCAAGATAAATGGCTATGATTTAGATTAAATCTTAGCCTTACACTTGGTATATAAAGGATAGACACTATCTTTTTATAAAATCAAACTATCTTCCGATGTTAGAAATCGCACATCAAAATTTCACTGAACGGGTAAAACAGTGTACCCGAGTATTCAAACATTGCCCGAAAATTAATTCTAGGTATAAAATCTTTATTTCTATCTATTTCTAATCTTATTCCCATGTTTTCCCAATTTCGGGCATCTTTGGGTCCCGAATCAAGGGTTTCGATTGTCCCGACAGGCCTGTGGGGCCCACAAAGTACTATTTATATATTTTTTTTTTTACAAAACCATTGGACCGTCCTCATCATTGTTAAAACTGTCAAATTTTTTAAATTATGACTAATAAAGCTCAAATTAATTTTTAAATAATTTTCAGGGTGTTACAATTACCCTATCAAATGATCATATCAAATCATACAAAAATTCATGGTTGGACTTTAACATGTCCTCAATATCCTGTAAAAATTTCAGTGGAAAAATTAATCACTTGGTGTGGTAACAAAATTAGACAAACCCAGAGCTTCAGAATTGGCTGTCCAGACAACTTCAAGAACAGTCTCGGTTTTTTATTTGTATAAAATAGTAAAACTCATTTTTAGGACCTAGAAAAATCATGGAGTTGCCTTAGGATGTTAGCTTCAACATATAATTTTTATAACTCATACAAACATCTACAAATACATCAGAAAATTCGTGACTCATAACCTACCAGTGCAAATTCCAGAATTCCAGCACATGATTCAAAACTTGATTTGCTAAAATGGGTTTTCTAACATTATCCAAACACTTCACCAAAATTAAAACATCAATATCCATATATCATCAACCAATAAAACTAAAAATTTTGGACCAAGACCAATCAGAAACATTGAGAATAAATTTTGAAAGAAGAGGCCAAAGAAAACCCTACTTTGATGGCTTTAGGGATCTTGGCTCCAAAGGATGCTCTAAGATTGATTTTGCTCACTTCAAGGCCACCAAATCAGA
Organism: Dalbergia cochinchinensis; assembly: GCA_031216125.1. Lineage (NCBI taxonomy): Eukaryota > Viridiplantae > Streptophyta > Magnoliopsida > Fabales > Fabaceae > Dalbergia > Dalbergia cochinchinensis. Next base: position 33,960,035 of record CM062371.1, read on the forward strand.
ACCAAGCCCTTCCTTAAACAGTGATGTATGAGATACCAAGGTGAGGATTGATGAGGAATTGAAATTCCAATCAGTTAGTTTGATAGATTATGAGGAGTAGAACAAGTTTTGTGAAAGGATCTCAGTGTTTTAGTGACTCTAAGTTAGAGTTTTTGAAGCATGGAGCTTGTTAATGGAGGTTTGAGAGGAAGAACAATGAAGGGTTGTGTTCCTAGGCTCTTGGCCGAAAATGATGATGGTGGGGTGATAAGGGTGGTGGCTTTGTATTTATCTTGTAAAAAAGCTTGTAAAGGAAGCTTAATTATAATAATGTAAAAGGAGAATTCTTAAATATTGTAAAATGGATGGCTAGGATTGTTTTCTTGGTCAAAGAATGGATCTTGGTCATCCACTTGGTTCAAAATAATTGGATCACTTTAACTTGGGGAGCAAGTAGCCTTTTCGGTGTTAAAACCGCACATCGAAATTCCACCGAACGGATGAGTTATTGGTGTAACATCCTCCCAAGTACAACATTATCCTTAAGTCATGACATCAGACTTGAGAGTTGTTACTTATAAGTTACCGAACCTTTCTTAAATAACTATAGCAAATTTGATGAGTTCGTGTAATAACTAGCGTAATTCGATTAAAATATATAACAAGGATACAAAACATTTATTTACTATAAAGTCAATTACATAAGGAAGCTATACTATGCGTTTTAACACATATACAATCTCTATTGCATTTATTTACATGATTACTTGCAGCTATATACCATGTAAGAAAAACATCAACTCCTAAACTACTGCAATCCTGAGTTTCTTTCACGCAGTAGCCGCATCATTCTCTGGACCAACCTGGAGACGACACGGGAACACAAACACATAGGGGTGAGAATTATACAATTCTCAGTAGGGTAACTCCCCAAAAACTCAACCATAATGCCATCGTCATCGCCCCAGCCACTTCGGTTTATTAAGAAAAGGTGATCAAGCATTACACAATAATGATTTGTTTTTAAAGTTCCAAATCATATTTTCCAAGTGGATTGTTTTTAAATGATCAATCACTTAATACATATATATCATACAGCTCAAATATATAGTTAATAATCCTGATCAAGCAATTAAATATGATGTGAGTATGCATATGTTGACTGTATTGAACTTATCTCAAAATGACCTGTTGTCAATTGTGGCCATAGAACTCAACTCGGTGCATTTTTCTCTTTTCATCGACATAGGAAAGACTTATTGTATACCTGTCGCAACCAGGATCGCGACGGGGACAACGAAAAAAGAATTTTTTTTCTTTAGAAAATAATGGAGTCGCCACCAAGTTTATTAAAATTTGGGAAAACATGGAAAAACCCATTTATTTTGAAATATGGTCTTTGAAACCCGATTTGAGTTCGGGAGTCGGTTATACATAGGGAAGGGTAGGAGTTTAATCCTACGCACCCCTAATACACCCGTCCTTAGACGGTACCTCTAATTAATTGTGCAAATTAAATAATAACCCCTTTTCAATATTAATTTTTTATTACAAGAGAATTAAAAGGAATTTGTTTTTTCTTAAAAGAAAAGAATTTTTAGAACACCAAACTGTCACAGTTCAGGTATCCTAAATAATGGGTTAACAAGCCGTTACGACTTAGTTAACCTTTCTTATTTGAAACGAAGCATTTGACAATAAGCATATAATTTAAATTAATTTTGCATTAAAATGAAAGAATAATAAATATTTGCAAATAGAATCTAAAAAGTGAAGATTTATTTTTGGTATTTTTGTAAGAAAAAATATAAAAATATTTACGAGATATTTGGAACATCAAGTTGTCCCAACTCTGATGTCCAAATATCAAGTTAACAAGCCGTCACGGCTAAATTAACCTCATTATTTGAAATAAAAATTTTGATAATTAAATAAATAAATTTAAATCTAAAACGAAAATATAAATTATAAATATTTGCAAATTAGATAAAAAGAAATTTGTTTTTTATATTTTTATAAAAAAGAAACAAATATAAAAGAAAAACAAATATTTTAGAGAAATTTTCAGGTCATTAAGCTGTCACAACTCAAATGCCCGAAATATGGAGTTAATAAGCCGTCACGGCTAAATTAACATCTTTATCTAAAATTTCCCACATAAATGAATATTAAATAAAATATTTCAAAAAAAAGAAATTATTTGTAAATATAACAAAATACAAAAAAGGCATAAAAAAAATCCACAAACATAAATACACAACCAATTCAAATAAAAAACATAAACATATAAAATCAAAAATAAAAATAATTATGCATTTAATTCAAACGAAACATATAAACATAAAGTAGTTAAACTAAATAGAAATAAAATTAATTCATAAATATAAGCATGCAATCAAACTGAATATAAAAAAAAAAAACTAAAAAGAGGGCCCTGATTACCTTCTCTTTTTAATTTTAAAAAAAACGAGCACTAAAACACCCAAAAATCAAAGAATATATTAAATCACTCTTTTTTTTATTTACATAATTACATCATTTTGAAACTAATGTATTTAATTTCACTAGAATATTAAAAACAAGAAAAAAACAAAGAAAGACATATCATAAACTCCTTTTCTTTTTTTTTTATATATAAATCAAAATGATCAAATATTAATTTTGAATTAGACCACAACAAACTCTAAATCGAATAAATAAAACCCAAAGACTAAAATAAAATAAATATTAACCAAATCAAATAAATTCAAATTCAAATGAACAAGTTTAAAATCTAATCTAACAAAATAGTAAAAACTAATAATAATAATAATAATAATAATAATAATAATAACAATAAAAACAAAACTCTCTGCCCTCCTAACACAAGCACACAACAGTACTCTCACACCCACTCACAGACGCGGCACACACACTATCACATGCACACATGCATCTCTCACTCTTACCTACGCCCGCGCACACGTACACATCCACAAAACAAAATGTAACACCCCGAAAATTATTTAAAAATTAATTTGAGCTTTATTAGTCATAATTTCAAAATTTTGATAGTTTGAACAATGATGAGGATGATCCAACGGATTTGTAAAAAAAAAAAAAAAACCGTGAATAGTAACTTGCAGTTCTACCGGTCCACGAGACAATGAAACCCTAGAATTGGGACCCGGAGATGCCTGAAATTGAGAAATTATATGATTATGGTTAGAAATAGGTAGAAATAAAGATTTTATACCCGAAATTATTTTTCGGGCAATATTTGATTACCCGGATACACTGTTTCATCTGTTCGGTGAAATTTCGGTGTGCGATTTTTAACATCGAAAGCTAGTTTGACTTTTACAAAAAGAGAATGCTTATCCATTTGAATTAAATGAATGGCTAAGATTCAATCTTGAATAACAAGATCCAATCCTAGCCATTCATACTAGTTTCTTTTATGAATAAATTATACTCTACATTAAAATAATATTTCCAACACCATATAAGATAACCACAAGTCACCTAATCTCATTATTTCTCCCTTCCAAGCTCGTTCAGCATCTTGAAATGGCAGAACTCCATTTTTCCTTCTTCAAACACTAGCAAACTTGATTCAAATGCCAAAACACCTAGCCTAGACTTGATAAAACAACAAACTCTCTTCACAAAACTTGTTCTACACCTCAAACCCTACAAATCTAACCGATTGAAATCTCAAATCCTCACCTTAATACCTCACTTCCCCACTGCCTAAGGAGGTTTTAGGACTGAAATTGGTGTCTTGAAGTGAAGGGAGATCACTTAGAACATCCTTTGAAGTATCAAGCTCAAAAGCTTTGCAAAGTAGGGTTATCTTTGGCCTTTTTCTTTCAAAATTTTTCTGAGCAATTCTTACTGGTTTCAATCCAAAATTTCTGGTTAATTGGGTTGATATTATGTTGTTATTGATATATGAATTTTGCTGAAGTGTTTGGATGAGGTTAGAGAGATCATTTTGTCAAAAGATGTTGAGTGATACTTGCTGGATTTTCGGTTTTCTGACAGGCAGTGTTTGATCATGAATTTTCTGGGCTTGTTGTGGGAATTTTCTTGAACTGGAAAAAATATATGTTGGAGCTAACATCTTGAGCTAGTCCCACGAATTTTCTTGGGTTTTTATTTTGAGTCAAACTGCCTTAGAAAAATCAAGAACTGAAATTAATCATATGCTGCCTGAAATGCTAGTACAGAAGCTGTAAATTTTTCTAATTTTGTTACCATACCAAATGATAGAATTATCACTTGAAATTTTTACAGAGTATTATAGACATATTGAGATTTTACCAGGATTTTTATTTAGAATTTTCTGGGTTCAATTGCTAGGGTAAAAAATTATGAATTTTGGTTCTTGAGCTGAGGTTGGATGGTTTCTGACCACTAAACTTTTAGAATTTTGTTAATATAGTTAGAGAACTCTAATTACCCTGAAATGTTTACAGGATCTTGGTGACACATTGAGGTGTCACTGAGAATTTTTATAGCATTTTAATTGATCATTTGGTATGAGAAATAAATTGTGCTACTTGAGTGAAAAATCTGCCAATGTGCTGAAGTTGTGATGATGCCTTGAATCAATGACCTAATGGCATTTGGTTTAAGTTGATGTGTATGAATGTGTGCCATGAACTTCCAAGATTATATTATGAGGAATGAATGAATAATATATATAGGTTTGAAGTATTATGAGGTCAGAGAATTGTTTTCATGCATATAGAAATGCGATGCATATATATGTGAGCTTGAGGATAATGTATGTGCTAAGTGAACAATGAAGTCCCCTTTAGTATAAAAAGGGCATGAAGAGGTCCCCAGTAGGGCACGAAGAGGTCCCCAATAGGGCACGAAGAGGTCCCCAATAGGGCACGAAAAAGTTCCTCTTTAGGGCACGGAAAAGTCCCCTTTATTATGTCAAGGGCACGAAAAGATCATTGTAATTGCCATATGTATATGTATATCTTGTTAAATTATTGGTCTTGAAGGAATTCCTATGATGTTGAGTGTTATGAAATACATGTTTTAAGTGATTGAATAATAAAAGAGACCCACTTCGGAAAGGTGATTTTATAATTTTAAAATGAACATTTGATATGTACATATTGCATGCTCACACTTTCTTAATAAACCGAAGTGGCTGGGGCGATGACGATGACAGTATGAATGGGTAATTGGGGAGTTACCCTACTGAGAATTGTATAATTCTCACCCCTATGTTTTTGTGTTCCCGTGTCGTCTCTAGGTTGACACAGAGGACCGAGGGACTGCTATGCAAAAGGACTCATAAGTGCAATAGTGTAGTAGTTAATGCTTGTAATATGTTGTATTTAGTGGAATGAACATGTGTGTAAATATGTCAGAGAACAAAGGTGTGTTAAAGCTCATAAAAGAGCTTCCTTTATGTACTGAACTTTGTATTAAATAAATATTTTGGTTTCCTTGCTATATATTTTAGTAGAATGATGACCTAGTTATCTCGCGAATCAATCAAATGGCTATAGATATTTAAGAAAGGTCCGCTAATTTAGAAGTAACAACTCTCGGGTCTGATGTCATGACTTAAGGATGATGTTGCACTTGGGAGGATGTTACACAAAACATATGCACACACGGACACAGAGAAAGAAAGATAAAGACACATTTAGAAGGGAAAAAGGGTGGCAGAGAGTGAGGAAAAAAGGGAGAGAGCTGTGATTCATCCTTCTTCTTCTGCATAGAACTTAATTGCTCCCGGGTAGGTGCCACATCAAGATTGAACTTGTATTGGCTCATGAACAGATCAGCCAATTCTCTCCAGCTAGAAATCTTTAAATGGTCTAGTTGAATATACCACTCCAAAGCAGGTCTGGTCAGGCATTCATGGAAGAAGCTGATGAGAAATTTTTCGTCCTTTGACCATATCGCCATTTTGGTACAATAACTCTTTAAGTGAAAAAGAGGATTACCCGTCCCATCATACTTTGAGAAATCAGGAACTTTAAAATCCTTAGGGATTACTACGTCAAAAGAAGGGCAGACCTGTTCAACTTCCACATAACCATAGGGACTAGGTCCCTAAATAGCCCTAATCTGCTCTTGAATTTTCTCTATCCATTCTTCTTTGAACTTTCCTTTTTCTGCCTCTGCACGACTATTTTCTGAGAAGGATGGCTGCTTCTGGATGACCACACGAGGTTGTTCCCAAACAGGGGTAATATGCCCATGCTCATGAGTTTGCACATTTTCTAAGGAACGATAGCCTTCTCCGATAGGGATCATCAATGGTATCGTGGGCGGTGGTTGCCCATGGAGGTTATTTGGGATTTAACCCATATCATTCATCCCTAAAGTGACATTTAGAGCTGCACTTGATACTACATGCATACCTAGTGTCGTGGTATTTGGTTGCACATTTGCTGAATGAGCTCCCAATAGGTTAAGTAATTCTTGTATGGCCCGCATCATATCCTCCAGTCTTCCTTGGTTGTTTGACAGTTCATTCAGTTTTCCTCTCACCGTATCAACTTCATTGCTCAGATTTCTTCCCACTTCAGAAGCAGTTGTGATTGGGATACCCCTTTCTGTGTCACCATTTCCTCCAGCCATTTTGGTCCGGGCTCTGGTATTGTGAATTCGAGTTTGATCGGTATCGGTTTTCCTTGGGCGCCCAATTATGATGAAGTTTTACCTATAAAAACAAATTTTAGCAAAAAGAAAAAGACAAAAACTTAGCTATTTGTTAGAAATCGTTAGTTGAACCGAATCTTGATGTGAGTATCTTTGATGATAACCGTTCCTCAGAACGTCTCGTTCAAAAGTACTAAGTCATGGATATTGCTATGAGACCAACACAATACAGAGAAACAAAGATTCTTTTATTCATAAAGGCATATTACAACCATCATCTTTCTTACATTCGTTCTCACAACAACAAAAGAAAATACACTGTAAAGCCACAAATGCCTTTCTCAACATCTCTCAGCAACCATTTGCTTCATTCTCCCAATCAAGTCTTTACAGCAGTCAATAAAACTGCTAATCTCAATTGGGGTCTTGAAAGGGATTATTTCTTGCTCAGCCAATCTTAAATAGCTTAGAACATCTTCTATAGTTGCATTAGCCAGCCTTGCCAAGTTTGAGAAGCGAGTCATCAACTCATGAATAATGTGATTTTGATGTTGTACTTCAAAATCCAAACTTGCAGTTCTTTTCTTTTCTTCTCCCAGAGCAACTTGATATTTCACAATTTCATCATTCATGTGTTGGCTTAGTTCTTCAATCTTCCTCTGATACTCCTCGTTCAATTCTTCCATTTGTTGTTGCATTTGCTCCTTGCCTTTTAATGTAGTTTCTTCAACAACTTTGGCCTTTCGGAGTAATTCCTTCAATTGTTGATTTTCAGCTAGTGCCTTGTCACGTTCTTGTCTTCGAAGCCCTAGCTCTTTGTTGGCAGCCTTGAGACATTCTTTGGTTTTCATCATGTGCTCGTGCCCCATCTTCAACTTTTTACTTGTTCCTTCTAGAACTCGATCCTTTTCAGTGCTTTCTTGTTTTAAGGTTGCATAGTTATGATGGAGATTTTTCAATTCGGTTTCTATTTGCATCTTTTCTTGTTCAGCCTTGCCTAATTTTTCTTTCACTTCTTTGATTTCTTCCTTTTCATTAAAGTGCTAGGTTGACGCCTCGTCCAGAGGAGTAATTGTTAAGGCCCTAAATGGTAGCTTGACCTCATGAGCCCTATTTTTTACCCACTGACGGTAACTTTCTTTCACAGCACAACTCCTAACTCACAGTTCTTTTCCTTTCTTGACAACCTTGTTCCATGCAAATCGGATTTTCTGTAGTAAACCAAAATCTTTGGAATCTTGGTAATATGAGACAAATGGAGTGATTGCAACTTCAGAAGGAGGTTCCATCATGGGGTAGACAAGTTGGCGCAACACCAATGCTGGATTATAATTTATGCATCCTCGGGTACCCATGAGGGGTACATTTGGGAAGCTTCCGCACTGATAAATCAAAGTTTGCCCATCCTCCCACCAAGGGTACCATCGTATCATCTTTTCATTTAACTTGGCCAGATCATGGGCCCACTCTTGTCCACTCTTCTTCTTGATATTATGCATTCGTAGATCTTCAATGGGATAGGCAGCCTTGTAACTCCTTTGGAATATGTGTGCGGTAGCCCACACATACAACATTGGTAAACTGCACACTAATTCTTTTTCCATTCCTTTCATAGCAAAAGTTTAGAGTGCAATAGACATCTGCCAAGAGAGTTGGAATAGGATTATGACCATGGAACTTGCTGGCAAAGAATACATCAATAGCTGCAAAGTCTACCAAGCCTTCAATATTCGGAAATAAGACAGTGCCATAGATAGTAAGGGCCAGTACATCTATAAAGGTATCCTAGTCCTCATTTTGAGCCAAACGGTGCATATGCCCTTCCAGGTAATCCTTTGAGAATCCGTAGGTTCCATTCCTACACTTTTGTGCTTCACGCAAATCCTTCACTCCTATCCTTATGACAGTTGATATGGTATGTAAAGAAGGACAATGACCTTGATAGTGATAAGGTTTTTCTCCTTCTAGTGGCAATCCCAGGATTTTTTCAAATTCCTCAATGGTTGGTGCTAACTGAAAGTCCTGAAAGGTAAAACATCAGAGCGGAGGATCATAGTATTGTGCCAATGCCGTGATTGCCTCCTCCTGTTCTTCCACTTCTAAAAGGTCCAAAATCTTCCCATATTTTCTAGTAAGAGAAAGGCGTTGTGGTACCCTCAACAATTGACCCAAAGATCTCAAGCTTTTTGTGTCAGGTGTCTTGGCTTTAAGACGTAGAGTTCTTTTCAATTTTTCATCTCCTTGACTGTCTGGTCTCATATTTGCTTCCATTTTACCAAGATACTCACAATAAAATTCAATTCAACTTTCTAACAAACCTGCCACAACAAAAAAACTTGATTTAAACAAAAGAATGGATAATAAACAATTTAGGGAATGAAAAGAAATTATATACAAAGAATAGTGATAGGAATTTATATATAAAGAAAAAGGAATTAAAGAAAAAGCATGCTCTCTTTGTGTCCTACTTGCGGTAAATTCTGGAGGTCAATTCTATGGTCTTATGGTCATTCTACTTTGTGAACACTTTCACCGGGTAGGTCTATATTCTCAGAGTTCTATGGCCTCTAGAGTTAAGACTCCTTTCGAAATGTTATCTACAACAGCAGGTGAACCGCTAGGTGCAGGACATTCATGAAAGAGTCACACTCTAGACGAGATTTTCGCGATAACCAAACAGGATGAACATCCAAAATGGCTACCACTACGCAATCTCTTACCTATCTCAAGTTACACTCAGACCCGGGTATAGGGCCCCACTCGTGTGTGATTTAATGTGTTAGTGTTGTGTGTGAAGAGAGCATACAAACCTGAAATCCTAAAACTACCCATGACTAATACCTGCAAAATCAACACAAACAAATATGTACAGAACTCAGCAATAGTCATCTATCCTAAGGTTTTAACAAATAAAGCCATCATTATAAACAGACACATGAAATAAAAAACTCTATAAAGAAATAAAGCATAAAGAAGAACACTAGACAAAGTAAACAAAGAAAAGGAAAATAAACATCAAAAGGCTATATTTAATTTGCACAACTAACTAAAACAGGCCTGACTCTCTTGGGAATCCCCAGTGGAGTCGCCATCTGTCGCAACCGGGATCGCGATGGGGATGGCGAAAAAAGAATTTTTTTTTCTTTAGAAAAAAATGGAGTCGCCACCAAGTTTATTAAAATTTGGGAAAACATGGAAAAACCCATTTATTTTGAAATATGGTCTTTGAAACCCGATTTGAGTTCGGGAGTCTGTTATGCATAGGGAAGGGTAGGAGTTTAATTCTATGCACCCCTAATACACCCGTCCTTAGACGGTACCTCTAATTAATTATGCAAATTAAATAATAACCCCTTTTAAATATTTATTTTTTATTACAAGAAAATTAAAAGGAATTTATTTTTTCGTAGAAGAAAAGAATTTTTAGAGTACCAAACTGTCACAGTTCAGGTATCCTAAATGATGGGTTAACAAGCCGTCACGATTAAGTTAACCTTTTTTTATTTGAAATAAAACATTTGACAATAAGCATTTAATTTAAATTGATTTTGCACTAAAATGAAAGAATAATAAATATTTTCAAATAGAATCTAAAAAGTGAAGATTATTTTTGGTATTTTTGTCAGAGAAAATATAAACATCTTTACGAGAGATATTTGGAACATCAAGTTGTCCCAACTCCAATGTCCAAATATCAAGTTAACAAGCCGTCACGGCTAAATTAACCTCATTATTTGAAATAAAAATTTTGATAAATAAATAAATAAATTTAAATCGAAAATGAAAATATAAATTATAAATACTTGCAAATAAGATAAAAAGAAATTTGTTTTTTATATTTTTATAAAAAAGAAACAAATATAAAAGAAAAATAAATATTTTAGAGAAATTTTCAGGTCATTAAGCTGTCACAACTCAAATGCCTGAAATATGGAGTTAATAAGCCGTCACGGCTAAATTAACATCTTTATCTAAAATTTCCCACATAAATGAATATTAAATAAAATATTTCAAAAAAAAAAGAAATTATTTGTAAATATAACAAAATACAAAAAAGGCATAAAAAAAATCCACAAACATAAATACACAACCAATTCAAATAAAACACATAAACATATAAAATCAAAAATAAAAATAATTATGCATTTAATTCAAGCGAAACATATAAACATAAAATAGTTAAACTAAATAGAAATAAAATTAATTCATAAATATAAGCATGCAATCAAACTGAACATAAAAAAAAAACTAAACTAAAAAAGAGGGCCCTAATTACCTTCTCTTTTTAATTTTAAAAAAAACTAGCACTAAAACACCCAAAAATCAAAGAATATATTAAATCACTCTTTTTTTTTATTTACATAATTACATCATTTTGAAATTAATGTATTTAATTTCACTAGAATATTAAAAAAAAGAAAAAAACTAAGAAAGACATATCATAAACTCCTTTTCTTTTTTTTTTATATATAAATCAAAATAATCAAATATTAATTTTGAATTAGACCACAACAAACTCTAAATCGAATAAATAAAACCCAAAGAATAAAATAAATTAAATATTAACCAAATCAAATAAATTCAAATTCAAATGAACAAGTTTAAAATCTAATCTAACAAAATAGTAAAAACTAATAATAATAATAATAATAATAATAATAACAATAAAAACAAAACTCTCTGCCCTCCTAACACAAGCACACAACAGTACTCTCACAACCACTCACACACGCGGCACACACACTATCAAATGCACACACGCATCTCTCACTTTTACCCACGCCCGCGCACACACACACATCCACAAAACAAAACATATGCACACACGGACACAGAGAAAGAAAGATAAAGACACATTCAGAAGAGAGAAAGGGTGGCAGAGAGTGAGGAAAAGAGGGAGAGAGCTGTGAGAGGAAGAGATCGAGAGTGAAAAAGGGGGAGAAGGAGGAAGTGGTCGACTAGGAAAGGAAGCGGGAGAGGGAGATCGGGCGACGAGGCTCGCGATCTGAGCAGAGATCGATGACGGTGGCGTGGCTGTTAGCGAACCGAAGAGGGAGGAGCTTCGCGGTCGGCTTTGCGGATGGAGGCGACTGAGGTTTGGTGTTGGCGGAGGCGCTATTCGCTGTGGCTTGGGAGAGCTGAGTTTGTGCGGTCTTGTTTCAGATCAAGAAAGGAAGGGACCGCTTGCGGTGAGGGGAGGAGTGATTGTGGCGGATGATGATGGTGGAAAGGGGAAACACGTGGTTAATGGAGAAAGGAGTTGAAAGGTTCATGGGGTGGCTATGGTTGTTGAAAATGAGTGACGATGGGGTGGTTGTGGAGTCCGAAGTTGGGTGTCGCGGCTTGTGGTGGTTGGAGAGGAAGATGGCAGTTTGTGGTGGTTGGAGAAGGAGGTTGCAGTGATGGTGAGTGCGTTGGGTGTCCCGTTTTTTATTTTTCACGCTTTCTCTTATCCCCATTTTACTATTAGCTCACATGCATGTCTCGGGGGGTGGGGGAAAGGAGAAAACAAGAGTCCGTGAACTCTTCTTCCAACCTTTTTTATTTTTATTTTGTATTTTATTTATTTATTTTAAGAAGTGAAAATGGGCTGAAACAAGTTAAGCCCTTATATGGGCTGAACAATAACGGAGTAATGGGCTGAGAAGAATATACAAAACACAAATGGACTTAAAACCAAATTGGGTATCAAGTTGATAAAAACTGGACTGAAATAAATGAAATGGGCTTTTTTATTTTGCAAATACAAAAACAAACAGCAAATCTTTTTTTCATTTTTTCAAAAGAAACAATTAATGAAACTATAATAAAATAAAAAAGGTAAATTAAGTGCAAATTTTTGGGTTTTATCGTTAAAAGATCGGACAAAATCAGGTGTTCACAGTTGCCCCTTTTTACTTATTTCTTATAAGAGAATATGAAAAAAATAAGTTTTGCATATTATCTTCATAAGGAATGAGTAAAGACATGAGCATTGATTTTGTTCGACAATGCATAAAATGCAAATGCAAGAAAAATCAAGTTCTAACATTAAAAGAAACCAGACATTCAAGAAAGTCACCTGCAATTCAGAAACTAACTGTATGAATTTTGCAAAGAAACTAAGTTGACACAAATCCACAAATGACCAGAAATGTAAAAACCAATGGGACTGATTAGAAATTCACAAACTGGGGAGACTGACAGGAAAAAACAACTTGTGACCAACTGGATACGGGTCAACAAGTGACCGGAAATTAAAAACTGATAGGGAATAACAGAAACTTACAAGCTAACAAGATTGACAAGATTTTACAAGCCTGACAAACCTTGCGACCCACTAGATAAGTCAATAAGTGACAAGCAAATAAATGAGTAAAGACATGAACATTGATTTTGTTCGAAAAATACGTGAAATATAAACAAGCTAAATCAAAATATCAAGGTGACATGCACATATAAGAAAATCAAATGTAAATACACAAGCTGACAAAATCTGAAGTGGACGGTGCTGACTAGAAGCTGACAAGTGGTTAACTAGGAATGTAAAAATGAAAATCTGAGGTCAATTAGAAATTAAAATTAACAACTAAAGCCGACTAAAAAGTAATGCAATCTGAGGCCGATTAAAGATCAAACTGGCAAAGATACCAACTGAAGAGTAAATTGAAAAGTAAATTGACAAGGATACCGATTGAGAATGTAAACCGGCAAGGATTCCGACTGAAAAAGAAATCGGCAAGGATACCATCTGAAAAAGAAATCGGCAAGGATACCATCTGAAAAAGTAAATTGGCAAGGATACCATCTGAAAAAGTAAATTGGCAAGGATACCGTTTGAAAAAGTAAATCGACAAGGATACCGTTTGAAAAAGTAAATCGGCAAGGATACCGACTGGAATATAAATCGGCAAGGATACCGTTTGAAAAAGTAAATCGGCAAGGATACCGTCTAAGGCTAATTGGAAATTAAAAGCTAACTTAGAGAATAACAACTTTCATAGTTTTTTCTTCTTTTTTTTGTTGTTGTTTTTTTTTTCAAAGTTACATGCAAAAATCATGAACTTCAACTTATTTCAAACACATTTTTGAAAAACTAACCACAGCTGAATTGAGCAATCCTCCAAGAAACTTTAACCGATCAAACTCATAATTCTTGCATTGGACCTTCTGGCACAATAAAGACTTGTTCACTTCTTTTATTCTTCTTTTCCTTTTTCTTTTTTCAGAATTATGGATACTCCTCTGCCAAACTTAATTGCAGTTTCTGGATCGTGATACCAGTCATTGATGTATTGCTGTAAACATTGTTAGATCGCATAATTGAAGCTTAAACTTATCCTATTTGAGACATCATAAATGAACATGCACTCAAAGAGAAGGTGAAAGGATCAACTGACTGAACATCTTTATTGCTTGGTATATTTGATGACAAAATATTTGGAAAAAGGTGACAACACAAGGACAAAATACAAGAATTGTGAAAGACACGAAATTTTGCCCAAGTTTAGGTCCTTTGTGTTTCAATCAAATGACTTCTTGCAGTAAGTTGAACAACATAGCCATGATATCCGATGACATATCTTCAAATCCTTTCTTCAAAATTGCCCCAATGTCAGACTTTGAGTTACTGAATTTGCTGGATAAATTCAAAAATTGCCCCAGTTTCAGTCTTTGATTTGCTTGATTTATTGGACAAATTCGACACCAAAACTTGCCCCAGTATACCTACTGGAAATGATGCATATTTTCCTCTGCTCTAATTTTTGCCTAAGCCGCTCTTTCGAGTTTTCAACCTAGTGAGCCCTCTTCTTCTTCTTTTTCTTTTATCTTTTTTCTTTCTCTTTTTTGTTTTGCTCTAACTTTTGCTTCGGTCGCTCTTCCGAGTTTTCCACCTAACGGGCTTTTGAGCATCTTTTCATGCATAAAATCTTTTCATTGCATCACTGTTGGTGGTTTTAGGCAATTCCTGGCCATCCATGTCTTGTAAAATCAATGCCCCACCTGAGAATGCTTGCTTGACAATGTAAGGCCCTTCATAACTCGGAGCCCACTTACCCCGTGCATCCTCTTGATTAGGGAGAATTTTCTTTAGAACCAAACCTCCTGGATGAAAATCTCTAGGGCGGACTTTCCTGTTAAAAACCCTAGCCATTCTGCTTTGGTACAACTGGCCATGGCAAATAGCTGTAAGTCTCTTTTCTTCGATCATGTTCAATTGCTCATGTCGAGCTTTTACCTATTCAGATTCTTCTAACTCAGCCTCCATTAAAACTCTGAGTGATGGGATTTATACTTCTATGGGGGATACGGCTTCCATTCCATATACTAACGAGAAAGGAGTTGCCCCTGTGCTTGATCGTATGTTGGTACGATATACGTGCAAAGCATATGGCAGCATTTCATGCCAATCTTTGTAATTCACCACCATTTTGGCGACGATTTTCTTGATATTCTTATTTGCAGCTTCAACCGCACCATTCATTTGAGGTCTATAAGGAGCTGAATTATGATGTTTGATCTTGAATGTCTCAAAGAATTTCTGGACCTCGGCACCATTGAGATTAGGAGCATTGTCTGTGACAATCCTCTCTGGAATTCCATATCTACAGATGATGTTTCTTTTGATGAATCTGAGAAAAACCTTCTGTACGATGTTAGCGTATGAAGCAGCTTCCACCCATTTAATGAAATAATCTATTGCCACTAAGATGAAACGATGACCATTGGATGCTTTAGGATTAATTTGACCAATAACATCCATACCCCACATCGAGAAAGGCCAAGGAGATACCATGCTATGCAATTGAACTGGAGGAGCGTTGATTCGGTCTGCGTATATTTGGCATTTGTGGCACTTTCGAACATAATTAATAGAGTCACTCTCCATGGTGGACTAGTAATAACCACTCCTTAGGATCTTACGTGCCATCATATGCCCATTAGTATGAGTTCCACAGATCCCTTCATGGACTTCGGTCATGATTATTCGAGCTTTGTGAGCATCTACACATCTAAGGAGAGTGGTATCATAATTCCTCTTGTAAAGGACTTCACCATTCAGGAAGAAAGCCATGGCCAGTCTTCGAATTGTCTTTTTATCCACCTTATTTGCACCTGGTGGATATTCTCCTTTTTGAATATACTGCTTGATATCATGATACCATGGTTGTCCGTTTGGTTCAATCTCCACATTGCCACAATAACCGATTCACCTTGCACTTCTACATGGATGGGTTGGACATTAGCATATACCTGCAAATTAGTCATCACGGCCAAAGTCACCAAAGCATCTGCAAACTGGTTCTTGTCTTGAGTTAAATGAGAGAACGATATATCATCAAAGCACTCAATTAATTGAGACAAATGCTTCTGATAAGGTACCAACTTTGGGTCTTTTGTACGCCATTCTCCATTAACTTGATAGATTATGAGCGCGGAGTCTCCAAAAACCTTTAGTTCTTTGATTCCCAAGTCAATCGCAACTTGCAAACCATTTGCACATGCTTCATATTCTGTCATGTTGTTGGTACATTCGAAGTCTAGTTTGATAGAAACTGGGTACTGTTTCCTAGCTGGTAAGACTATTACAGCTCCTATTCCACATCCGTTCATATTGGCAGCCCCATCAAAATACATCTTCCACATATTCTCTTCTTCCATTTCTTCTTTCTCTACTGTCAATACCTCACTATCAGGGAATTCAAGCATGGTAGGTTGTCCACTCTCCAGAGGGTTTTCAGCTAGATGATCAGCAATTGCACCTCCCTTAACGGACTTTTGGGTTACATACTTGATATCAAATTCTAAAAGTATCACTTGCCACTTTGACATTCTCAATGAAACATGAGGACTATCAAATATGTATTTTAATGGATCCATTCGAGAAATCAACCAAGTGGTGTAGTATAACATGCACTGCCTCAACCTCTTGGAAGTCCATACTAATGCACAGTAGGTCTTTTCAATCGCCAGGTAGCGAGATTCACATTCATTAAACTTCTTGCTCAAATAATAAATGGCCTGTTCCTTTTTTCCAGATTCATCATATTGCCCTAACATTGCCCCAAGTGAAGTGGGTAATACTGTAAGGTACAGTATTAAAGGACGACCTGGTGTAAGGGGAATCAAAACTGGAAGTTTCATTAGATAAGTCTTTATTTTGTCAAAGGCTTCTTGGAATTCTTCATTCCATTCTCCAGGTTGATGTTTTCGCAGCAACTTGAATATAGGCTCACAAGTACTGGTCAAATTGGCGATGAATCTAGCAATGTAGTTAAGCCTCCCAAGAAAACTTCTCACTTCCTTTTCAGTTTGGGGAGCTGGCATTTCTTGTATCGCCTTTACCTTGTCCAGATCTACCTTTATCCCTTCTCTATTAACAATGAACCCGGGCAATTTCCCTGTAGAAGCTCCGAAAATGCATTTATTCGGGTTCAGCCGTAACTTGTATTTTCTGAGTCTTTCAAATAGTTTCCGCAGGACTGCCACGTGGCTTTCTCTTTCTTTAGACTTAGCGACTATGTCATCTACATATACTTCAATTTTCTTGTGCATCATGTCATGGAACAGTGCAACCATTGCACGTTGGTAAGTGGCACCGGCATTCTTCAACCCGAATGGCATGACTGTGTAACAAAACGTTCCCCACGGAGTTATGAATATAGTTTTTCCTTTGTCATGAACATCCATGAGAATCTGATTATACCCGGAGTATCCGTCCATGAATGAAAATCGGTGATTTTTGGCTGTATTATCAACAAGGACATCAATGTGGGGAAGTGGAAAATCATCTTTCGGACTAGCTTTATTCAGGTCCCGATAATCTACACACATCCTGACTTTCCCATCCTTTTTAGGTACAGGCACAATATTGGCCACCCAATCAGTGTGTCTTGATACTTCCAAAAATCCAGCCTCTAGCTGTTTAGTCATTTCTTCTTTTATTTTCAGTGACATGTCAAGCCGCATTCTTCTCAACTTTTGCTTCTTCGGCTCAGCTTCTGGATACAAAGGGATCTTGTGTGAAGTGATCTCTGGATCCAATCCTGGCATATCATGATAAGACCACGCGAAGACATCCAGGTATTCTCCAAATAAAGCAATCATTTCTGTTCGTTCTGGATTCTCCACTATTTTCAGCTCTCTCCTCTCTTCTTCGGTGCCCATATTTATTACCTCGAGCACCTCATTATCTAAATCAAATCCCTTTTCTATATGTTCCAGTAAGCCTGAAAATTCCTCAATAGTTTCTTCATCCTCTTCAGATTCATAGCCATCACAATCAAGTGCAATAAGAGAATCAATTGATTGGCCTTCAAAGTCCCTTTCATGCGGCAAAATATTCATAGCATCTAGGTCCCTGGAAAGCATTTGTGGGGGTTGGAATGTGTAACACCCCGATTTTTCTGTTCGAGGGAAATGACCAAAATGCCCCTGAGGTCATTTCCTGACCCGAACTCGAGGGTAACCAACTCGGTCATCCTCGAAGGGTCAACTCAATGTTTGAAGGGGATTGAATGGCCTTCGAATGCTTTCGGAAGCGAAAATTTCGTTTTCCGCAGTTTCGGGTCAAAATGACCAAAATACCCCTATAGCGTTTTTACGCGGGTAAAGGTGCCGTTTGAGCCCGGAACTTTCCCCAGAGGTTTAAAAACATGATTTCATGTGTCTAGAGGTCTCTGTTCAAGTCCCGGTGGTCCCGGGCAGTTTTAGTGCAAAATTACGATTTTGCCCCTAGAATAGTGTTTTTGAGCTTAATGACGTAATTAAGCAAACCTAAGCAATATTAGGCTCTAAATGAAGATTAATTAATTTCCCTAATTAATCTAGAGTCAAAATAATTTATTAAAGCTAATTAGAACCTAAAATTGCTTAGATTAAACATTAAATCCCCTTTTAGAACTCAAGACTCATAGTCTTGGAATCTTGAATAGTGTTTTCTCTCTCCAATTCCTTAAATCAAGGAAATGTGTCTAGAGTTGTTTAGACTCTAAATTGAGGATTTAACTCACTAATGGTGCAAGACCACTCCTTAATTATGTCTAGACCACCTTAATTACCCATTTTCCTTACCTAAACACTTTCTTACAAATTCCTAATCTTAAGCATAATCAAAGATACACCTAAACACAACTCTAAACCACAATTAAAATGCAAACTAATCCTCCCCATGGGCTGATGCATTTTTGGCCACATCCTCCCCCTTTGACACATATTAAATTGTTTTCTCACTCAAAGAGCCATGCTTGAGCCATACCTTGAGCCATACCTTGAGCCATACCTCACCATGCTTTGAACCATACCTCACCATACCTCAAGAACACATTATCTCACCTCATGGAACTCATGGAAAGCCTCCAATCTGCACCCTCATGGCCGAAACCTCCTCCTCCATGAGCTCCCTCCATTTGTTTCATTTCTCTATAAATAGAATGCCTTGAGGAGCTTGCACCACTTTTAGATCATTTGCTAAGTTTAGGAACACTCAAAGCTTTTCTTTTTCTCTCAAAGTCTTTGTGTTCTTCAAGTTCTTGGAGTTCTTCAAGTTCTTCATCTTCTTCATCTTCTTCATCTTCTTCTTCCATCTTCAAGTTCATCACACCAAGTAGGGATTTTCTTTCATGTATTCTTTCTTTAAAGTTCTTGTTTCAAGCTTTATGTTCATAGTTTCTCTTGATTCCTTTTAGAACTTCTTTTCTTCTCCTCATTCCTCTTTATGTTTCGGCCATGGGCCTTTGGAGTTCAAAGAAATGAGAGCTTGATGATGAGAGTTTCATGATGATGTTCATCACTTGAAACAAATTCTAGAGCTTGATCTTTGTTCTTGAGCAAAAGTGTTTCTAGTTTTTCCTTTCTTTAACTCTTGAGAACTTTAACTTTGATAATGTTTTAAAATGACTCTATGAACTCAAATGATGAGGTCTCATGATGTTGGTGTTAATATACCACCAAGATCATGGATTCTAGAGTTTCAAATATTTCTTTTCTTTCCTTGAAGTTTCGGCCATTACCTTTCTTCCTACATGCAAAATGTTTGATTTTCTAAATATGTTATGTTGAGTTCTAAGAACTCTAGACTTTTACCTTGTCTTGGTTTGATGAGTTTGGGTTGAGGTTTAAGTTCCTTTAAAGTCTTGCTAAGAGCTCTAGAGAGATAAAATGAACTTGCATAATTTATCTTATGCTTGCATTCATATTTACATTCTTGCTATGCATTTAACTTTCAAGCTATCACCTAAGAACATAAAGATTAAAATGGAACTTGTACCATCACTTAATTTAATTCTCAAAGCCTTTCTATTTCGGCCTTAAAGTCGATTGTTGTTGGGCCTAGAGCACTAAAATAAAGAATTGAACTTACATCATCACCTAATTAATTTCTCGAATGCCTATCTATTTTGGCCTTAAAGTCGATTGTTGTTGGGCCAAGAGCACTAAAATAAAGAATTGAATCTTGCACATTTACTTTCAAGCTTGCACGTTTAAGATTATGCTTCGCATATTTACTTTCAAGCTTGCACGATACGTTTATGCCTTGCATATTTAATTTATGTCATCATTTTAATTTGTAAGCAAGATTGAAAATGAAAAGCATGAGCACGTTTAGTTTATGTCGCAACTTAAAGAACCTAGAGCTCAAAGACTTGCCCATTTCATTCCAAGTTAAAGTTTAATGTAAAACCATTCTTTGAATGGATGTTTTTCGGCCAAGTAGTGATGATGGACTTGCAATGAGTTTTCATCTAGCTACTAGGACCAATAGTCTACGTTTTAAGTTTTCCTTAAAGCTTTACAAATCTTTATAAGGTTATGTCATTATAAGTTGTGATCCCAATCCCTTTTAGGGGATGGAATATATTTTGGTCTTTAACCTAAGGCTTCACTTAGCCTCTTGATGATTTAAAATGTCTTGCAAAGAGTTTTAGAAGTTCTAGATTGATTCCAAGAGAAACTAGTTAACTTATGTACCTAGAAATGTCAATTTACTTCTCTTATTGAGGCAAGATGTTTTCGGTTCTGATGTGATGAATGTGATGCTGTATGATGATGTTTTAATGTGTTGGAATGTGTGAAAATATCATATGATGATGTAGAAGCGATCCTATGCATGATAGGTAAGGAACTAGCTAACTAGAAATACCGTAAAGCTAGAATTTAACATAGTTTTGACCCATTTGTTTATGGAACTTTTCCAAACTGTTTTAATGGGGACATAATCAGATTTAGATTGTTTAGACATGAAAAACTTGGTATCATTTGAGTTAGAATTGAATTCTAGCACTTATGGGGAAACTAGTAACTAGAAAACCGTAAAAATGCAAACATAGAACTCTTAGAACATTTAATTTTCTGGATTCTGCCCAGCACCCTTGCAACATGGTAAACATGATTAATAATTAGTCCTTAAGCATAGGAATGCCTCATAATTGATTTAGATTTAATATATAGTGCCTTCGGCGAAAACGGAACCAAGAAAAGGTCTAAAACGTAAGTTCTAGAACCCCGTAATCACATGTTAGGATTTCCACCCTATGCTATTCAGATTTAAAAGTAAAATGAGAGGATTATGAATGATGTTTAATTATGAGCCTTAGGTGCTTAAAATATGAACGACGGATGTAGAGAACTATATCTCAAGATTAAGACCCGTAAGGGTCAAAGCATAAGCTACTGTAAGGGTAAGCGTTTGGATGTTTTATGATGATGCATGAAGTATGCTAATGTTAATGATGTTATTCATATGAGGAATCTATGAGGTTATATGTTTATGTGGCATAAAGCAAATTTGGAAGGAAATTCGGTGTAATGACCGTTGGGCCGCCGAATTTCCGAAAAATTTGGGGACTTAAAGAGATTTTGAAAATTAAGGTACTAAGATGGGTTCTAGGATGACACCGGTTCGGCCGAGCACCTCCATAGAACTCATGTGACATCGGTACCATTTTATACTCTTAGGTGACACCGGTTCGGCCGAGTACCCCTAAGAGATTTGCCCCCTAACCCGTACTCAGATAGTCGGGATTTATGATTTATGATACGCTTATCG
Source organism: Dalbergia cochinchinensis (assembly GCA_031216125.1). Classification (NCBI taxonomy): domain Eukaryota; kingdom Viridiplantae; phylum Streptophyta; class Magnoliopsida; order Fabales; family Fabaceae; genus Dalbergia; species Dalbergia cochinchinensis. The sequence goes on from CM062371.1 coordinate 33,981,663, forward strand.
TTAAGTGGTAAGTAAGAACTAGTGACGACTAGTTAAGGTATGAGCTCATAACCTAGATGTATGACACATTTTGGGTGACACCGGTTCGGCCGAGCACCCCCAGTTCGATTGTCTTTTAGGGTGGCCCATGAGGAAGAGAAGTTCATGATTATGATTATGTCACTAAGTTTTGTCCCATATGAATGTTACTATTGCCACTTTATGCCACCAAGAATGATGATGCTTGATGTTATGTTTTATGTATGTGCATTAGGTAGTGCCACGCATACATTTTCTATTATGTTGCATTCATGACATTAAGATCATCTTAAAATGAATGGACCTTGGCTAACGTATATTTTGAAGTTTAAAATGAACTAAATGCATGTTCAGACTTTTCGCATAATTAAACCCAAGGTTCCTGAGGACGTAGATGATGGCACCTAGGTAGTAGGAGGCCCTACTGAGATTCTTTAGCAAGATTCTCACTCCCTCTATCTCTTTCTTTCCGTCACGTCTTCAGATAGCGACGTTCACAGTGTTCGTGGACACGCCGACATGGGAGGTGCACCATGACCCGGACCACGGGTCATTCCATTTTGTGGGTCGATGCACAGTTAGAGTATTCATGTTCATGGGTCGACCCTTCACTCCCCATACATTCCCATCGTTTCTCCCCGCCTCACCTTTTGGCGATGACCTAGTGTTCGAGCCAAGACGTCCCTCGAGGAGAGAGGCTACGCCGTACTCCACCTTCCGCATCCGCCGTTCGAGACTACCCCGAGTATGTGCCCCGTTGCCCATCGTCCTTCTCGGAGATGGATCCTTCCGAGGATTCGGCCACCTAGGTACCCTCCGAGGGATCTTCCCCCACCATACCTATGGACTTCGGAGAGGATAGCGAGCCCACCGTGACTCGGCCGAGGCGTGCACGACGACCGGAGATGCGGCCATACCCTGGGAGTCATATTCGATCCCCACTCCGCCTCTTCACACCCGAGGAGCTCGCTCAGTTTCCCGGATATCTGCCTTGATCACGAGATGGTCGCCAGTAGGAGGTCGAGGATGGCCCAAGTTAGAGCACACACCACATAGATAGGGATAAACCTTCTTTTGTTTAGAGGTTATCCTATTAGATGCACTCGGGTAGGGGAGTAGATTATGTTTATGTTTGATGTTGTATTTCCTTTCTTGTATTTTCCTTGTACTAAATTAAGTCCCACACTTATAAGTGGGCAAGTTATATATATATGGGATGATATTCAGTGATGTTCATGATGTGCCTTATGTTATGATGATTGTGAGACGATTGTTTTACTTTGCATGGTTTACCGCTTATCGTATCACGCGGCTCTCACTTTGTATTTAAAAAAAAATTACCCGTATTTTCCGCTAAGTAATTCAAAGTTAAATGAGAACTATGAAGTAACAGACTAATGATTAACCTAAATATGTTCTAGAGTATTGGGTTAAAAATTAGGATGTTACAGAATGCCAAGACACACAATGGGTAAAACACAAATAATATAGAAAAGGCACAAATTAAAGGGCTAAGGAAATAATGCTAAAGATAAAAAGAAAGAATAGCGTATGGAAATAAAAAGGATAGAAGAGGTGAAGAAGTACAAGGTGTAATAATAAAGAAAAATTACTGGATAAACATGCAAGTTCATTCAAATGATGTCTCAAAGTAGCATACAAGAAAGCAACGGCAATTAATACAATCCCAAATGATTACTTTGAAGTAATAACATCAATTATTAGTTTAGCTGTCCAATTCATCAGCATCTCATTGTGGTTGGTAGCATCAGCATTGTTGTATTCTTCAGGCTTCTCAACATCCAGAGTATTGATGGTGGAAAAATAGCTGGAGGTGCAACCTTCTTTAGCCACAATCACTTTAGCCGGGTGAGGAAATGTCTCTTTCAGATGAGGGATCTGCTCCCTTTTCTCTTTTGATTTCTTTTGTTCAAGAGTCATTGTCTTGACCTGATTCTCCAATGATGCCTCATATCCTAAACCGAATCGGTTTCACTTTTCCAATATAGGCAGAGGCATCCTGATACCCTGAAACTGTGATCTTAGCCCTTTGCCGTGCAGATAACCATTTTTGGTCATGATATGAGCCACTACCTAATTGACATCTTGCCTTAGGGACTCATTCTGTTCTTGTTTTAGCCCTACAACCTCCAGACTGTGCCATAAGCTGCTTTCCACTAACTCCACATTTTCAACATATGGAAGTGTAACTGGTTTGGATACTATGATCTCCTTTTCTCCATGGATGGTAATGACTGAGCCATTCTCAATATATTTAACCTTTTGATGCAAGGTTGAAGGAACAACACTAACATTGTTAATCCATGGTCTTCCCAGTAGCATACTGTAATCAGACTCAATCTACATTACTTGGAATAACACCTCAAATCGGCTTGGACCGATTTCCAATAACAACACCATTTCCCTAAGGATACTTTTCTTTGCTCCATCAAAAGCTTTCACAATCATTACTTGGGGTGAAATACCATCCTTGTTTATTGAGAAGTAGCTCAAGGTTGACACCGGTAAGACGTTTAGTCCCGACCCTCCATCAATGAGAACTTTCGGCACTATATAACCTTTACATTTGAGAGTTATATATAGAGCTCGTGGGTTGGCCTGTGATACAACTTCTTCATCTGAGAAAATGATCATGCTGACACGTTTTATCGGATCCACCATATTCACCATACTCACCAATAAGACATCTGGTTTCACATAAGCATCTTTCAAGACTTTTAGCAATGCTTTTTGGTGAGATTCGGATGACAAGATTAATGACAACAAGGAGATTCTGGCAGGAGTTTTCTTCAATTGCTCCAGTATGTCATACTCACTTTGCTTCATGATCTTTAGGAACTCCTCTTCTTCATTTTCTTCATTTCCTTTTCTTTCCATACTAGAACCTTTTCCGATATTCTCTTCCTCAACAAGCTTTCCTTTTTCCAGTTCTCCGGGTCCATAAACTCTTCCGCTTCTTGTTATTCCTTTTACCTCCACTACTACTTCCCTTGTTTGGACTTCCGAGGCTTCCCTTATGTCTCCATTTGTTTCCACATTGGTTTTATAGTTCCAAGGTATAGCATGTGTATCCTCATAACCAAAGGGTATCAGTTTTTTCACAGTAATCACCACTTTTTCCGGTTTTGGAGTCGGATTAAGTGATGGTATCCGAAGAACAAAGCGATCAATCACATTCACTTCTTCTTGGAAACTTAGCCTCTTTTTTGCTTGAACCACCCCCAAATTGAGCAATCCTTGTACACGAGCCTTGAAATCCCAACAATTTTCTATATCATGGCCAAGACCTCCACAATGATATAAACAGCTTGATTCCATATCATATTTCTCATCTTCTTTCATCATGGATGCAGCTGTTGTGATGTTGTACCCAGCCTTTTTCAAGCCGTTGAACACTTCTTCCATCGGTATTCAAAGATTCAAAACTTTCTTAATCAAAGGTTCTTCTACCTCCAAGGCATTCACCCGACTTCCTCCTTCATGTTTCGGGATTGGGTTATTAACAATGTCTGGCTTCGAATCTTCTTGAAGGTCCAACTTCCCACAAGCAATTAATCTTCTTACCGCCATTTTGAATCCTTCACAATCCTCTATGGAATGTCCCGAAATATCCATATGATATTTGCAAGTAAGGTTTGGGTTGTACCATGCTGGAAATGGCAGTTCTAATGGGTGCACTGGATATGCAGAGATCAGGTGAGCATCAACTAGTTTTTGAAAGAGGTCAGCATTCGAAATGGATAGCTTTGGAAAAGGTGGAAGGTTAGGAAATCGATTACGGTTCTGGTTTTGGAAATTTGGTCGAGGTACTAGGGTGTATGTTGGGCAAGTAGGTTGGTATGGCCTTATGTGGATATTGTTAACTTGTGGTTGAGGATATGAGATAGTGTTTGTGGTTGGTGTGGTTTAGTAAGATGGGTAATGAGCGATGGATGTGTGGTATGATGACAGTTGGGGTCGTGGACGTGTTGGTGTATACCTTGGGACGAAGGATTGGTGGCCTTGCACATAATTCACCTCTGTTTCTTTTTTCCTGGGCAGGAAACTTTTTCTTGTGTCTTCATTGCTTATGGGAAGTTTACCAGCTTTTGCCAAGCTCTCAATCCTTTCTCCAGCGGTTATTAACTCAGAGAAATCCTTATAGGCTGCTCCTGCCATTGCCCCAATGTAAGGGGATCCCAAGGTTCCCAAAAAGTAGGAGCACATTTCAGTTGGGATAAGTGGTGGTTGAACTTGGGCAGCCAAGGCTTTCCATCTTTCAGCATATTGCTTGAATGATTCATCCTTCTTCTTCTGCATAGAACTTAATTGCTCCCGGGTAGGTGCCACATCAAGATTGAACTTGTATTGGCTCATGAACAGATCAGCCAATTCTCTCCGGCTAGAAATCTTTAAATGGTCTAGTTGAATGTACCACTCCAAAGCAGGTCCGGTCAGGCATTCATGGAAGAAGCTGATGAGAAATTTTTCGTCCTTTGACCATATCACCATTTTGGTACAATAACTCTTTAAGTGAAAAAGAGGATTACCCGTCCCATCATACTTTGAGAAATCAGGAACTTTAAAATCCTTAGGGATTACTACGTCAGAAGAAGGGCAGAGCTGTTCAACTTCCACATAACCATAGGGACCAGGTCCCTGAATAGCCCAAATCTGCTCTTGAATTTTCTCTATCCATTCTTCTTTGAACTTTCCTTTTTCTGCCTCTGCACGACTATTTTCTGAGGAGGATGGCTGCTTCTGGATGACCACACGAGGTTGTTCCCAAACAGGGGTAATATGCCCATGCTCATGAGTTTGCACATTTTCTAAGGAACGATAGCCTTCTCCGATAGGGATCATCAATGGTATCGTGGGCAATGGTTGCCCATGGAGGTTATTCGGGATTTCACCCATATCATTCATCCCTAAAGTGACATTTAGAGCTGCACTTGATACTACAGGCATACCTAGTGTCGTGGTATTTGGTTGCATATTTGCTGAATAAGCTCCTAATAGGTTAAGTGATTCTTATATGGCCCGCATCATATCCTCCAGTCTTCCTTGGTTGTTTGACAGTTCATTCAGTTTTCCTCTCACCGTATCAACTTCATTGCTCAGATTTCTTCCCACTTCAGAAGCAGTTGTGATTGGGAATACCCCTTTCTGTGTCACCATTTCCTCCAGCCATTTTGGTCTGGGCTCTGGTATTGTGAATTCGAGTTTGATCGGTATCGGTTTTCCTTGGGCGCCCAATTGTAATGAAGTTTTACCTATAAAAGCAAATTTTAGCGAAAAGAAAAAGACAAAAACTTAGCTATTTGTTAGAAATCGTTAGTTGAACCGAATCTTGATGTGAGTATCTTTGATGATAACCGTTCCTCAGAATGTCTCGTTCAAAAGTACTAAGTCATGGATATTGCTATGAGACCAACACAATACAGAGAAACAAAGATTCTTTTATTCATAAAGGCATATTACAACCATCATCTTTCTTACATTCATTCTCACAAAAACAAAAGAAAATACACTGTAAAGCCACAAATGCCTTTCTCAACATCTCTCAGCAATCATTTGCTTCATTCTCCCAATCAAGTCTTTACAGCAGTCAATAAAACTGCTAATCTCAATTGGGGTCTTGAAAGGGATTATTCCTTGCTCAGCCAATCTTAAATAGCTTGGAACATCTTCTATAGTTGCGTTAGCCAACCTTGCCAAGTTTGAGAAGCGAGTCTTCAACTCATGAATAATGTGATTTTGATGTTGTACTTCAAAATCCAAACTTGTAGTTCTTTTCTTTTCTTCTCCCAGAGCAACTTGATATTTCACAATTTCATCATTCATGTGTTGGCTTAGTTCTTCAATCTTCCTCTGATACTCCTCGTTCAATTCTTCCATCTGTTGTTGTATTTGCTCCTTGCCTTTTAACGCAGTATCTTCAACAACTTTGGCCTTTCGGAGTAATTCCTTCAATTGTTGATTTTCAGCTAGTGCCTTGTCACATTCTTGTCTTTGAAGCCCTAGTTCTTTATTGGCAGCCTTGCGACATTCTTTGGTTTTCATCATGTGCTCGTGCCCCATCTTCAACTTTTTACTTGTTCCTTCTAGAACTCGATCCTTTTCAGTGCTTTCTCGTTTTAAGGTTGCATAGTTATGATGGAGATTTTTCAATTCGGTTTCTATTTGCATCTTTTCTTGTTCAACCTTGCCTAATTTTTCTTTCACTTCTTTGATTTCTTCTTTTTCATTGAAGTGCTAGGTTGACACCTCGTCCAGAGGAGTAATTGTTAAGGCCCTGAATGGTAGCTTGACCTCATGAGCCCTATTTTTTACCCATTGACGGTAACTTTCTTTCACAGCACAACTCCTAACTCCCAATTCTTTTCCTTTCTTGACAACCTTGTTCCAGGCAAATCGGATTTTCTGTAGTAAACCAAAATCTTTGGAATCTTGGTAATATGAGACAAATGGAGTGATTGCAACTTCAGAAGGAGGTTCCATCCTGGGGTAGCCAAGTTGGCGCAACACCAATACTGGATTATAATTTATGCATCCTCGGGTACCCATGAGGGGTACATTTGGGAAGCTTCCGCACTGATAAATCAAAGTTTGCCCATCCTCCCACCAAGGGTACCATGTATCATCTTTTCATTTAACTTGGCCAGATCTTGGGCCCACTCTTGTCCACTATTCTTCTTGATATTATGCATTCGTAGATCTTCAATGGGACAGGGCGCCTTGTAACTCATTTGGAATATGTGTGTGGTAGCCCACACATACAACATTGGTAAACTGCACATAATTCTTTTGCCATTCCTTTCATTGAAAAATTTTAGAGTGCAATAGACATCTGCCAAGAGAGTTGGAATAGGATTATGACCATAGAACTTGCGGGCAAAGAATACATCAATAGCTACAAAGTCTACCAAGCCTTCAATATTCGGAAATAAGATAATGCCATAGATAGTAAGGGCCAGTAAATCTATAAAGGTATCCCAGTCCTCATTTTGAGCTAAACGGTGCATATGCCCTTCCAGGTAATCCTTTGAGAATCCGTAGGTTCCATTCCTACACTTTTGTGCTTCACGCAAATCCTTCACTCCTAACCTTATGACAATTGATATGGTATGTAAAGAAGGACAATGACCTTGATAGTGATAAGGTTTTTCTACTTCTAGTGGCAGTCCCAGGATTTTTTCAAATTCCTCAATGGTTGGTGCTAACTGAAAGTCCTGAAAGGTAAAACATCGGAGCGGAGGATCATAGTATTGTGCCAATGCCGTGATTGCCTCTTCCCGTTCTTCCACTTCTAAAAGGTCTAAAATCTTCCCATATTTTCTAGTAAGAGAAAGGCGTTGTGGTACCCTCAATAATTGACCCAAAGATCTCAAGCTTTTTATGTCAGGTGTCTTGGCTTTAAGACGTAGAGTTCTTTTCAATTTTTCATCTCCTTGACTGTCTGGTCTCATATTTGCTTCCATTTTACCAAGATACTCACAATAAAATTCAATTCAACTTTCTAACAAACCTGCCACAACAAAAACACTTGATTTAAACAAAAGAAGGGATAATAAACAATTTAAGGAATGAAAAGAAATTATATACAAAGAATAGTGATAGGAATTTATATATAAAGAGAAAGGAATTAAAGAAAAAGCATGCTCTCTTTGTGTCCTACTTGCGGTAAATTCTGGAGGTCAATTCTATGGTCTTATGGTCATTCTACTTTGTGAACACTTTCACCGGGTAGGTCTATATTCTCAGAGTTCTATGGCCTCTAGAGTTAAGACTCCTTTCGAAATGTTATCTACTACAACAAGTGAACCGCTAAGTGTAGGACATTCATGAAAGAGTTACACTCTAGGCGAGATTTTCGCGATAACCAAACAGGATGAACATCCAAAATGGCTACCACTACGCAATCTCTTACCTATCTCAAGTTACACTCAGACCCAGGTATAGGGCCCCACTCGTGTGTGATTTAATGTGTTAGTGTTGTGTGTGAAGAGAGCATACAAACCTGAAATTCTAAAACTACCCATGACTAATACCTGCAAAATCAACACAAACAAATATGTACAGAACTCAGCAATAGTCATCTATCCTAAGGTTTTAACAAATAAAGCCATCATTATAAACAGACATATGAAATAAAAAACTCTATAAAGAAATAAAGCATAAAGAAGAACACTAGACAAAGTAAACAAAGAAAAGGAAAATAAACATCAAAAGGCTATATTTAATTTGCACAACTAACTAAAACAGGCCTAACTCTCTTGGGAATCCCCAGTAGAGTCGCCATCTGTCACAACCGGGATCGCGACGGGGACGGCGAAAAAAGAATTTTTTTTCTTTAGAAAATAATGGAGTCGCCACCAAGTTTATTAAAATTTGGGAAAACATGGAAAAACCCTTTTATTTTGAAATATGGTCTTTGAAACCCGATTTGAGTTCGAGAGTCGGTTATGCATAGGGAAGGGTAGGAGTTTAATCCTATGCACCCCTAATACACCCCTCCTTAGACGGTACCTCTAATTAATTGTGCAAATTGAATAATAACCCCTTTTAAATATTTATTTTTTATTACAAGAAAATTAAAAGGAATTTGTTTTTTCTTAAAAGAAAAGAATTTTTAGAGCACCAAACTGTCACAGTTCAGGTATCCTAAATGATGGGTTAACAAGCCGTCACGACTAAGTTAACCTTTTTTATTTGAAATGAAGCATTTGACAATAAGCATATAATTTAAATTGATTTTGCACTAAAATGAAAGAATAATAAATATTTGCAAATAGAATCTAAAAAGTGAAGATTATTTTTGGTATTTTTGTAAGAAAAAATATAAGAATCTTTACGAGAGATATTTGGAACATCAAGTTGTCCCAACTCCGATGTCCAAATATCAAGTTAACAAGCCGTCACGGCTAAATTAACCTCATTATTTGAAATAAAAATTTTGATAAATAAATAAATAAATTTAAATCAAAAATGAAAATATAAATTATAAATATTTGCAAATAAGATAAAAAGAAATTTGTTTTTTATATTTTTATAAAAAAGAAACAAATATAAAAGAAAAACAAATATTTTAGAGAAATTTTCAAGTCATTAAGCTGTCACAACTCAAATGTCCGAAATATGGAGTTAATAAGCTGTTACGGCTAAACTAACATCTTTATCTAAAATTTCCCACATAAATGAATATTAAATAAAATATTTTTTTAAAAAAAGAAATTATTTGTAAATATAACAAAATACAAAAAAGGCATAAAAAAAATCCACAAACATAAATACACAACCAATTCAAATAAAACACATAAACATATAAAATCAAAAATAAAAATAATTATGCATTTAATTCAAGCGAAACATATAAACATAAAGTAGTTAAACTAAATAGAAATAAAATTAATTCATAAATATAAGCATGCAATCAAACTGAACATAAAAAAAAAAACTAAACTAAAAAAGAGGGCCCTAATTACCTTCTCTTTTTAATTTTAAAAAAAACTAGCACTAAAACACCCAAAAATCAAAGAATATATTAAATCACTCTTTTTTTTATTTACATAATTACATCATTTTGAAACTAATGTATTTAATTTCACTAGAATATTAAAAAAAAGAAAAAAACTAAGAAAGACATATCATAAACTCCTTTTCTTTTTTTTTATATATAAATCAAAATGATCAAATATTAATTTTGAATTAGACCACAACAAACTTTAAATCGAATAAATAAAACCCAAAGACTAAAATAAAATAAATATTAACCAAATCAAATAAATTCAAATTCAAATGAACAAGTTTAAAATCTAATCTAACAAAATAGTAAAAACTAATAATAATAATAATAATAATAATAACAATAAAAACAAAACTCTCTGCCCTCCTAACACAAGCACACAACAGTACTCTCACAACCACTCACACACGCGGCACACACACTATCACATGCACACACGCATCTCTCACTTTTACCCACGCCCGTGCACACGCACACATCCACAAAACAAAACATATGCACACACGGACACAGAGAAAGAAAGATAAAGACACATTCATAAAAGAGAAAGGGTGGCAGAAAGTGAGGAAACGAGGGAGATAGCTGTGAGAGGAAGAGATCGAGAGTGAAAAAAGGGGAGAGGGAGGAAGCGGTCGACTAGGAAAGGAAACGGGAGAGGGAGATCGGGCGACGAGGCTCGCGATCTGGGCGGAGATCGACGGCGGTGGCGTGGCTGTTAGCGGATCGAAGAGGGAGGAGCTTCGCGGTCGGCTTTGCGGATGGAGGCGATTGAGGTGCGGTGTTGGCGGAGGCGCTATTCGCAGTGGCTTGGGAGAGTTGAGTTTGTACGGTCGAGTTTCAGATCAGGAAAGGAAAGGACCGCTTGCGGTGAGGGGAGGAGTGATTGTGGCAGATGATGATGGTGGAAAGGGGAAACACGTGGTTAATGGAGAAAGGAGTTGAAAGGTTCATGGGGTGGCTATGGTTGTTGAAAATGAGTGACGATGGGGTGGTTGTGGAGTCCAAAGTGGGGTGCCACGGTTTGTGGTGGTTGGAGAGGAAGATGGCGGTTTGTGGTGGTTGGAGAAGGAGGTTGCAGTGATGGTGAGTGCGTTGGCTAGCTCAAGTGGTGGCGCTCACGGTGGATGAGGCAGATGATGGAGGGCACAAAATGAAGAGGGAACGCGGTGGTTGGCAGTGAGCTCTTCCCTCTTCCCCGATTTCTCTTTTTTTTTTTGAAAACTGATATTTTATTTGATTCTGATCTGGGATTTTTGTAAAATAAAATGGACTGTTGTTAATGATGGATTTTGGTTTGTGTTTATCTTCGCTTGGTTTTACTTTTCTCTATTTGTTGCAAAGATAATTTCGGGCTCTAAATGTGTATACGGCAATTGAGTGAGATATTGGTGATGGTGGTTGAGGAGGGAAATGAAGAAGAAAATGATGAAAGGGGGACGATGGGAGAGGAAGAAAATGATGAAGGAAAAATGAGGAAAGGAAGGGGAGGCCGCGGCGGAGCAGGGAGGCCGCGGCCTCACTATTTATTTTTTGTTTTAAATTTATAAAATTGAAACTAAAAAAATACCTAGACTACTGCTGCTGCTTCTAATTTTTTGTTCTAGTCGGATCGTATTACTGGACTGGCTGATTGTTTTGCAGGTTCCAAATTTGTCTTTTGATTTTTTGTGTATGTGTTTTAATCTTCCTTTTGATGAATTTTTGCTCCCCTCCCCTTGCTCTCTCCCCTCTCCTCAATATGTAAATATGTCCTTCGGATTCCTCCCTTTCCGCTAAAAGAAAGATCAACCTTTTCCAGGGACAACATCATTCCCATTTTTTATTTTTCACACTTTCTCTTATCCCCATTTTACTATTAGCTCACATGCATGTCTCGGGGGGTGGGGGAAAGGAGAAAACAAGAGTCCGTGAACTCTTCTTCCAACCTTTTTTTTATTTTTATTTTGTATTTTATTTATTTATTTTAAGAAGTGAAAATGGGCTGAAACGGGTTAGGCCCTTATATGGGCTGAACAATAACGGAGTAATGGGCTGAGAAGAATATACAAAACACAAATGGACTTAAAACCAAATTGGGTATCAAGTTGATAAAAACTGGACTGAAATAAATGAAATGGGCTTTTTTTATTTTGCAAATACAAAAACAAACAGCAAATCTTTTTTTCATTTTTTCAAAAGAAACAATTAATGAAACTATAATAAAATAAAAAAGGTAAATTAAGTGCAAATTTTTGGGTTTTATCGTTAAAAGATCGGACAAAATCAGGTGTTCACAGTTGCCCCTCTTTACTTATTTCTTATAAGAGAATATGAAAAAAAATAAGTTTTGCATATTATCTTCATAAGGAATGAGTAAAGACATGAGCATTGATTTTGTTCGACAATGCATAAAATGCAAATGCAAGAAAAATCAAGTTCTAACATTAAAAGAAACCAGACATTCAAGAAAGTCACCTGCAATTCAGAAACTAACTGTATGAATTTTGCAAAGAAACTAAGTTGACACAAATCCACAAATGACTAGAAATGTAAAAACCAATGGGACTGATTGGAAATTCACAAACTGGTGAGACTGACAGGAAAAAAAAAACTTGTGACCAACTGGATACGGGTCAACAAGTGACCGGAAATTAAAAACTGATAGGGAATAACATAAACTTACAAGCTAACAAGATTGACAAGATTTTACAAGCCTGACAAACCTTGCGACCCACTAGATAAGTCAATAAGTGACAAGCAAATAAATGAGTAAAGACGTGAACATTGATTTTGTTCGACAAATACATGAAACATAAACAAGCTAAATCTAAATATCAAGGTGACATGCACATATAAGAAAATCAAATGTAAATACACAAGCTGACAAAATCTGAAGTGGACGGTGCTGACTAGAAGCCGACAAGTGGTTAACTAGGAATGTAAAAATGAAAATCTGAGGTCAATTAGAAATTAAAATTAACAACTAAAGCCGACTAAAAAGTAATGCAATCTGAGGCCGATTAAAGGTCAAACTGGCAAAGATACCAACTAAAGACTAAATTGAAAAGTAAATTGACAAGGATACCGACTGAGAATGTAAACTGGCAAGGAGGCCGATTGAAAATTAAACCGGCAAGGATACCGACTGACTGAAAATTAAACCGACGAGGATACCGACTGAAGAGTATGTTGAAAAGTAAACCGGCAAGGATACCGAATGAAAAAGAAATCGGCAAGGATACCGTCTGAAAAAGAAATTGGCAAGGATACCTTCTGAAAAAGTAAATCGGCAAGGATACCGTTTGAAAAAGTAAATCGGCAAGGATACCGACTGGAATATAAATCGGCAAGGATACCGTCTGGAAAAGTAAATCGGCAAGGATACCGTTTGAAAAAGTAAATCGGCAAGGATACCGTCTAAGGCTAATTGGAAATTAAAAGCTAACTTAGAGAATAACAACTTTCATAGTTTTTTCTTCTTTTTTTTTTTGTTGTTTTTTTTTTCAAAGTTACATGCAAAAATCATGAACTTCAACTTATTTCAAACACATTTTTGAAAAACTAACCACAACCGAATTGAGCAATCCTCCAAGAAACTTTAACCGATCAAACTCATAATTCTTGCATTGGACCTTCTGGCACAATAAAGATTTGTTCACTTCTTTTATTCTTCTTTTCCTTTTTCTTTTTTCAGAATGATGGATACTCCTCTGCCAAACTTAATTGCAGTTTCTGGATTGTGATACCGAACCCATATCCATAGCCCTATATAGAATGCCCCCTTTGGAATTGGCCGAGTTGAAAACCTAGTTAGAGGACCTTTTGGAGAAAAAGTTCATTAGGCCGAGTGCATCACCGTGGGGAGCCCTGGTGTTGTTTGTGAAAAATAAAGATGGAAATATGAGGATGTGTGTTGACTATAGGCAGTTAAACAAAGTCACAGTGAAGAATAAGTATCCTTTGCCTAGAATCGACGATTTGATGGACCAATTGAGAGGTGCAGTAGTGTTTTCTAAGATCGACTTGAGGTCCAGCTACCATCAGATTAGAGTTAGGGATGAAGATATACCTAAGACAGCTTTTCGCACTCGATATGGTCACTTCGAGTTCGCAGTTATGTCCTTTGGATTGACCAATGCTCCAGCCATTTTCATGGATTATATGAATAGGATCTTCCGACCTTACCTGGATAAGTTTGTGGTTGTCTTTATAGATGATATACTCATTTATTCAAAGACCCACGAGGAACATGAGCAACACCTAGTCACGGTGTTAGAGATTTTGAAGGAAAAGAAACTATATGCCAAGTTGTCTAAGTGTGAATTTTGGTTGGAAGAGGTGAAATTTCTAGGGCATGTGGTGTCAAAAGGTGGTATTGCAGTAGATCCTAGTAAGGTGGAGGCGGTGATGAATTGGGAACAACCGAAGACGGTAACCGAGATAAGGAGCTTTTTGGGCTTAGCTAGCTATTATCGTAGGTTTATCAAAGGATTTTCTCAGATCTCGTTACCATTAATCAAACTTACTAGGAAAAATACCCCCTTTGTATGGACCCTAGACTGTGAGAAAAGTTTTCAAGAGCTAAAACATAAGTTGACCTCGACCCCTGTCCTAGTTCTCCCCGACCCCACAGAGCCTTTTGAGGTATTTTGTGATGCTTCTGGTAAGGGTTTGGGCTGTGTTTTGATGCAAAATAGGCAAGTGGTGGCCTACGCATCAAGGCAACTCAAGCCGCATGAAGCGAATTACCCTACCCATGACCTTGACTTAGCCGCCATTGTGTTTGCTCTAAAGATCTGGAGACACCACTTGTATGGAGTCAAGTTTGAGGTGTTCTCCGATCATAAGAGTTTGAAGTATTTATTTGACTAAAAAGAGCTAAACATGAGGCAAAGGAGGTGGATGGAGTTCTTAAAGGACTATGATTTTGGGTTGAACTACCATCCAGGAAAAGCTAATGTAGTAGCTGACGCCCTGAGTAGGAAATCCTTGTATCTGTCCCACTTGATGGTTAAGGAAGCCGAATTGATTGAAGCATTTAGAGACCTAAACCTAGGAATAACCCTGACCACCAAGGGCATGAAGGTTTGCCATCTTAGTGTGACGAGTGAATTCAAGGAAAGTATCGTTCAAGCCTAAAAAGAGGATGTTGAGTTCCAAGAAACCTTAGACGCAGTAAGAGCTGACAAGTTAAAAGGATTCGATCAAGGGAGAGATGGCATGTGGAGGTTTGAAGGACGCATATGCGTACCTAACAGCGGAGGCCTTCGAAAGAGGATTCTTGAGGAGGCCCACAAAAGTAATTTTGCAATTCATCCTGGTGCCACCAAGATGTACCAAGATTTAGAAAAGATGTTATGGTGGCCCGGTTTGAAAAAGGACATTTGCACATGGGTGAGTAAGTGCTTAGTGTGTCAGAAGGTGAAAATTGAGCACCAAAAACCCTCTGGAATGTTGCAACCCCTATCTATCCCCGAATGGAAGTGGGATAGTATCTCTATGGATTTTGTGACTGGACTACCAAGGACCCAAGTGAATCATGATGCTATATGGGTAATAGTGGATAGGTTGACAAAGTCAGCCCACTTTCTACCTATTAAAGTGACTTATTCCTTGGATAGGTTGGCACAGTTATATATTCAAGAGATTGTGAGATTACATGGAGTACTGTCGACCATAATTTCGGATCGAGATCCGCGATTCACGTCACGGTTTTGGGGAGCCTTTCAGAAGGCGTTTGGTTCAAAGCTGTGTTTAAGCACAGCTTACCACCCACAAACAGATGGCCAATCCGAAAGAACAATCCAAACCTTGGAGGATATGCTTAGGGCGTGTGTTCTAGACCAAAAAGGAAGTTGGGACAAATACCTGCCGCTAATCGAATTTGCGTATAACAATAGTTATCACACAAGCATTGGCATGGCACCGTATGAGGCCCTGTATGGACGAAAGTGTCAATCACCCCCACCACAGGCATAGGTCGAGCAATGAAGGTGAAAAAGTTAGGCCCTAGATTCCTTGGCCCATTTGAAATCCTCAATAAAGTAGGGTCTGTAGCATATCACATAGCCCTGCCCCCAAGTTTGTCCAATCTCCATGATGTCTTCCATGTATCCCAGTTACGAAAATACCAATCTGACCCAAGCCACGTACTAGAGCCAAAACATGTACAATTAAGGGATGACCTAACATTTAACTTACCTCCCTCTAGAATTGTGGACCGAGGAGTCAAATAGTTGAGGAATAAAACTGTACCGTTGGTCAAAGTCGCATGGGGACGCGGAAAAACTGAAGAATTCACATGGGAGTTGGAGTCCAACATGCAAGCCCAATACCCCGAGCTTTTCTCAGGTAATGAATTTCGAGGACGAAATTCTTTTTAAGGAGGGGAGTAATGTAACGCCCCGTTTTTCTTTAAACTTTTAAATGACTAAAATGCCCTTGAGGTCATTTTTACCTGAAACATGAAGACGACTGGCCTTGGCCATCCTCACAAGGCTTTTATGATATATGAAGGGGATTATATGTTTATGAATGTTAACAAGCCAGAAAAATCTCATTTTTGAGGTTTCTGTGCACAAATGACCAAAATACCCCTAACTTGATTTAAGGCAGTTTTAAGTTTTGACTCCGACCCGAACTCGTCCCGAAGATCAAAAATGATGTTTTAAGGCATGAACTATGTTGGTTTAAGTCCCGGAGGTCCCGGGCAACTTTTGATAAAAATTACGATTTTACCCCCGCTTAGTGCGTTTTAAGCCTAACGAGTTACTTAACTCAAACCTAAGCAATATTAGGCTCTAATGAAAGGTTAATTAATTTCCTTAATTAATCTAGAGCTAAAATAATTATTTAAGGTTGATTAGAACCTAAAATTGCTTAAGAAAATTTGCAACTCAATTCTAATTCTTTTCTTTCTTTAAAGAAAAAGTAACTATAAATAGTGTTTTCACTATTCATATTTCCTTTCCCAAGAATGCTTTCTCTTCTAAGAAAAGTTGTCATACATCAATCAATGGTCATAAGAGTTTGACTCCATCAATCCTACCATAGTCTCTTAGTCCAAGGTATTAGGGTCCTAATTACCTAATTAGTTCACCTAAACACTTGTTACACAACCTTAATTAGTGACCTAACCTTGTTTACTCCTAAACACTCCATTAGTACATGATTAAATTAAATGAAATCTTCCCTCCCATGGCCTTATAATGATCAGCCACTTTTCCCCCCAAAAATTCAAAAGAATGATATTTTATGTAGTCAATCACATTGTCCATCAAAGCCACCCTAAGACCTATGACCTATGACTCCATGAATGACAACACAAGAGATATTTTTCCTCATTCTTCCTCAAGAATTTTCGGCCACTCCTTCCTTCCCTCCATTCCTCCATGATTCATTTGCCTATAAATACACAACACCACACAACTTCACTCCTTTGCTCACTTCTTGTAAAATCTCTAAAAGTCTCAAGCTTTCTTACTTCTTTTCTCTCAAGCTTCCAAGAGTTCTTCAAGCTTAAGTTCTTCCTCTCCTTTTTCAAAAACCACAAGGTAGGGAACCTTTCCAAATATGTCTTTGATTTCTATGTTGAATCTTGTTGGGAAATGGTGAAAGGTGGAACCTCCATGTTGCTTTTCATTTTCGATTTCTTCCTTTTCTTTTCCTTTCATTTTCGGCCTCAAGGCCTTGAACATGATGGCTTGATGATGAGTGCTCTCTAGAGGTGACCATGAGTTCATCTCACATGAGACCTCTAAAGCTTGAGTTTTTCTTAAAGAAAAGTTTCATCTTTTACAAGTTTAGTTAAGAATAAGGTTATGTTTCTCTTGAATGTTTGAACTTCTCTTTTCTCCTTTATGATTCGGCCATGAAGGCCTTTGGTCCTTGGAAAAATGAAAGCTTGATGATGAGGGTGTTATGATGGTGTTTGTCACTCAACAACCCCTAAAGCTTGAATTTTTCACAAGGAAAGTTTCATCCTTTTTCAAGGATAAGTAAAGGAGGAGTTTATGTTTCTCTTGAACACTTCTTGGATTTCCTTTTTCTTTCATATTTTCGGCCATGAGAGTTTCTAAGGCTTGGAAAAATGAAAGCTTGGGTCTCATGTTGATGCTTGTCACACGAACAAACTCTAAAGCTTGAAACTTTAACCTTAAACCAAGCATGGTTTCGGTTTTGCTTTTTTCTCTAGCGTAAACTTTGTTTTAAATGTTGGTTTTAAGGAAGCTATGTACTCAATGATGAGGACTTTGGATGTTGATGTCATAGATCATCAAGATCTTGGTCCCTAGAGTTCAAAAATGGTTCATTCTTCTTGATGAAGATTCGGCCATCTTCAAGTTTTTAAGGTCATGATTCATTTTAAGTATTCTAGCACTAGTAGTTCTTTTTTCTTGTAAGGATGAGGTTTGGGTTGGAACTATGTTCTCTTTAAAAGTCTTGCAAGAGCTCTAGACAAGATAAAAGTAACTTGCATTCACGTTTACTTTATGCTTTGCATATCACGTTTATTTTCTATGCTATCACTAAACCCCAAGATAAGGAATGAACTTGCATAATGCACGTTTAAATTCCAAGCTTTGCATTTCATGTTATATTTCAAGTCATCACTAAACTCAAAGATTAATAATGGAGGTGCATCTCATATTTATTTTGAGCTATCACTTTACTTTGTAATGGACTATAAAAATGGAATGCATAGCACGTTTACTTTTATGCCATCACCTAAATGACTAGAGCTCAAAGACTTGCCCATTTCATCTTGAGAAAAGTTAAATCAAGAAGGTATCTTCTTGAAATGCATTCAGCCATGTGATGATGAAAGCTCTAAGATGAGTTTTTCATTAGTTACAAGAGCCTATAGTTCATGTTTTAAGTTTTTCCTAAAAATAATTGACATTTAAAAGTATTTTTGAGTATGTTCTTATATTTAGGATTTCAACCATGAGTAAAATTAAAAAGTTGTTGCCCCATGTATTTTATGAAAGTTCTTGACAAGTTAAATTGATTTCCAAGGTATTTTTGAAGTCCTAAGATTGTTTCAAGAGAAACTAGTTACCTAAGTACATGAAAAAGGAAGTTTACACATGATTTGATGACTTTGAGGTTTCGGTTCTGCCTTGCTCATTTCCAACACCTTAAATCATGTTTTGGGTGGTCTAAATATGTTTAAATACCTTGCCAAGTATATGCTAATTGTTCTAGACATTTTAGAGCATGTTTAGTTATTTTAATTGCTTGAAATGTGAATTCTAGAACCCCATAGGTACAGAAAATATGAATTCTGTCCAGATTGATTAACATCCATAGAATCACATTATATGATGTCTAGATCAGTGAGGGTGACTCATAATTGGCTTAGGTATTAATTGTTGCATCATAGAAAAAGTCAGATGTGAGAAAGGGTTTAAAACGCATCTTTGAGAACACCGTAATTCATCCTAGTTTAGCTTGCTGCCAATGCTGTCCAGCCATAATTAATTAGGTTTTAGGACTTAATAAATTATGGTAATGAGGTTAATCAATCCCTTAGAGGTATAAGAAAATAATTTGGAAGTTTGAAGTTACCCGATTAGGGGTTTTCACTCTAATGGGAAAGGTTTAAGCATTACACTATGGATGATGAATTGGTGTTTACCTTATGACTTATGTGATGCTATGTGAACTATTATTCTTAAATGATAGTTTTATTGCATGTGATTGTTCTTCAAGAACTTAGAGATGCCTATGTTGTAATCATTGATACTTGACATGTATGAACTAAGTGGCTTCTCAATAAACATGCTAAGACTTAAGGTGACTTAAACTATGAGAAGATGATCCTTGAACCACCAAGTTAAGGGTGGGGATAAGGTGATTCTAGCCCCCTAGACCCATACTTTAAGTCGGGACCTTTAACTTATTACAAGGGATAAGTCCATGTGCTAGTGACGACTAGCGTGGTATGAGCTTATAACCTAGAATTTTCTCCATAGAGAGATCAGTTAGGGTGGCCCCAGGAAAATAATGATGATGTTTTAATGTCACCTCAAGTAACCAAGATACGTACCATGTATCATGTTCCATGAACTATGATTCTATGCACCATGATTATATGAGTTTATGTGCTATGCCCCATGATATAAGAAACCATGATTTTATGAGTTTATGTGCTATGACCCATGATATAGGAAACCATGATTTATGATTAATGAACCATGACTTATGATCCATGTTTTATGACTTATAGACTATGTAACCAAGAGGTTTTCTTAATTAAAAGGAACGGGCCTCGAAGGTTAATGTTTGCGAACTTCATAAATGAACTATTATATGCCCACGGTTTTTACTAAGAAACTGAGGTCCCTGGAGATGTATATGATGACACTTAGATATGAGGAAAAACCTCTTGAAGTTTCTTTAGTAAGAAATCTCACTCCCTCTATCTCTTTCTTTCCGTTACGTCTCTAGATTCGGATGGCGACGTTCGTACTCTACGTTGAGACACCCACGTGGGAGTACCACTACGATCCGGAACGCGGATCATACCATTTTGAAGGCCGTTGCACTGTTCATGTCTTTATATTTCCCGGACGGCCTTTCGCCCATCCTGTAGATAGCTACCTCTTCTCCCCGATGTCACCCTATGGAGATGACATGGTTTTTGAGCATGCACGCACACGCAATGAGAGAATCCTATGGACTTACACCGCAGGCTCAGGCGCCGTACCCGAATATGTACCCCGCTCGCAGCATTCGGAGGAGCCACCTGCCCCTATGTATGAGGAGGACTCTGCCCCCACTCCCCCACGTATGCCAGTAGGTAGCAAGGAAACGGTTACCCAGCCACGGAGGGCTCGGATGCCTGAGAGGTGACCCCAGCACGGAGGACGTGTCCGGGTGCCCACTCTCGACGCGTTCTGCCCGTGGATCGGCTATGTCCCACCTTACCTGTGACTGTGGCCGTAGGGTTTAGAGGGTAGTCCTTAGTTCACACACGTCACAAAGATAGGATAAACCTTCTTTTGTGTTGAGGTTATCCATTTCAGATGCACTTGGGTGTGGGTACTCTCTTGCTTGTAGCGTTTATGTTTCCATGTATTTCCTTCTTTCAGTTGTATTGCACTTTATGTATCAAACAGTCCCACTGCTATTGGTAGGCATCTTAAGTATTAATGCATGAGGTATTTCAGTATATGTATTCATGATGCTATGGATGGAGCCTTTTATGTGTTTATATTTCCGCACTTTACTTTATCATACGAATTACATTATACGCGGCTCATACTTTATCAAGGTTTTGTTACAAAAAAAAAATGGCTCGTATTTTCAGTAAGTAATTTCAAAGGTAATAGAACTAAAGCAAGAAGTAATGACTAATATTTGGCCTCAGTACATACTAGTAGTATTGGGTTGAATATTAGGGTGTTACACAATCGGTTAGTTTAATAGATTATGAGAAGTAGAACAAGTTTTCTGAAAGGATCTTGGTGTTTTAGTGACTCTAAGTTTGAGTTTTTGAAGCTTGAAGCTTGTTAATGGAGGTTAGAGAGGAAGAACAATGGAGAGCTGTATTTCTAGGCCTCTTGGCCAAAAATAATGATGGTGGAGTGATAAGGATAGTGGCTTTGTATTTATCTTGTGAGAAAGCTTGTAAAGGAAGCTTAATTGTAATAATATAAAAAGAGAATTCTTAAATATTGTAAAATGAATGGCTATGATTGTTTTCTTGGTCAAAGAATGGATCTTGGTCATCCACTTGGTTCAAAATAATTGGATCACTTTAACTTGAGGAGCAAGTAGCCTTTTTGGTGTTAAAACCACACACTAAAATTCCACCGAACGAATGAGTTATTGGCTCCCGAGTAAAATATAATAAATCAAAGGTCATGATTAAAACTTACTTTTCAAGTTTTAATCCTTGCCATCCACTTGGCATAAAGTGGTTGGTAAAGGTTACTTAGCCACTAAGTAACTTGTGCGGTGTTAAAAACTGCATATTGAAATTTCGTCTAATGGGTGAAACACTGTACCTGGGTAATTCTAGGGTTTGGGCTGTTCCGATGGGCCTGTGGGGTCCACAAGGTTATTTTTTTTTTACAAATCCTTTGGACCATCCTCATCATTACTAAAACTGTTAGATTTTTGAAATTACGATTACTAAAGCCCAAATTAATTTTTAAATAATTTTTTAGGGTGTTACATATATGATATTGACATGCATCTATGATTAGCATGTTGCATTTATGACATCAAGATTCATGCTAAAAGATACGGGTCTCGGCTAATGGTATTTTGGAACTTAATAATTAAACCTTATGTATACTCACTACTTCATAATGAAAACCCGAGGTTCCTGAGGTCGTAGATGATGACACCAAGATAGTAGAACACTTTATCGAGATTCTTTGTTAAGACTCTCACTCCCTCTATCTTTTCTTTCCAACGCGTCTTCAGAGGTTAATGGCGATGTTCGTGATTTACATTGACGCGCCTACTTGGGAGATGCACTATGATGCCACCCATCGGTCATAACACTTCGTAGGTCGTTGTGCCATCACCTTTTTGTGTACATAGACCACCCCTTTGC
Organism: Dalbergia cochinchinensis; assembly: GCA_031216125.1. Lineage (NCBI taxonomy): Eukaryota > Viridiplantae > Streptophyta > Magnoliopsida > Fabales > Fabaceae > Dalbergia > Dalbergia cochinchinensis. The sequence continues at coordinate 34,003,757 of CM062371.1, forward strand.
ACACCCAATTTCCAGCTTTCGGTTCTTTCCTGCTTCCCCTTTTAGCGACGATCTTGTCTTCAAGTGGGCATGTAACATCCTAATTTTTAACCCAATACTCTAGAACATATTTAGGTTAATCATTAGTCTATTAATCTTTTAGTCTCATTCCTTACAACCTTTCATTAAAATACTTAGCGGAAAATACGAATAAATTTTTCTTTTTGAAACTTGAAAGCAAAACGCGAGCCGCGCACTAACCTAACGTTCGTCATAACCATCACGTGCAAGAAAAGTAACCACACCATTGATAATCATGAAACATAGTATTATACATAACAATCATAATATCATCACATCTTCGTAGATACATAGACTACTAACATCATTGTACCATCATTTACATCAAAACATGCCCATATAAGTGAAGTCATCCTTATCCACCTATGAGGTTAGATAAGTGTCAACCCAAATGCTAAGCTATGTATGCCTTCGCAGCGACCCTCCGCTCCATCTGCTAGTGTGTCCCTTACGCGCGCGCCTCAAAAGAAGTCACGATCCTCATTGTAATCCTCGTCTAGAAACGACACAGAAGAAAAGGAAGGGATGAGAAACTCATTCGAGATTCTCAGTAGGGATTCCCGACTCTAACACTAGTGTCATCGTCGTCGTCCCCAGCTACCTCGGTTTTAATTATGAAAAAGGTGTACATGCATAAGGATTGGTTTTAGGCTTTACAACTCTATTTATCCGAAGTGGATGTCTTTTAGTATGTGTCTTAATGACATGAATGCAACAGATATTTGATGAATGCATGACAATACCATATGCACATTAACACAAAAATCGTAATACTTGGGCACATCATAAAGAAACAAGAATCATATATGTGGCATAAAGAGGAATAGAAATTTTCATGTGATATCTTTCTTATAAATAAAACTCTTAAGTTCTTTTTCTTAAAGACCACCCTCTTAACATATCCACCAAAAGTCCAACCGATTCACCGGCCCGGCGATAATCTGGTCACCAAACTACATCTCACCTATCGCCTAGGAATGAGCTCAATCCTAACTAGTCGTCACTAGATTTAATATGGGCTAATTGAAGGGGTATACATAACTTTCTTGGATCACCTATCTTAGGATCATTTCCTTCTTTGAAACGCTCTACTGGTATCTAGTACACAGCGAATTGTCCGCTTTGGCAAGCTCAATGTCAATACCCTCACGGATTTGTTTCCTCCCCACCGTAGCGGGAGAAATGCATCTCAGTACTATGTCACATCTATTCTGGGGGTGCTCGGCCGAACCGGTGTCACCCAGAACCTATCCTGGGAGTGCTCGGCCAAACCGGTGTCACCCAGGAGTTTTCGCAATCTTTTTCTCAAGTACTCAAGTTTGATGGGAAATTCAGCAGCGTAACGGCGTACACCGGATTCCCATCAAACTTGCTTTACGCCACCAAACATATAGAGCATGCATAGCCATTCAATACCAACATAAGGCATCATAATCATCATAATCTCATAATTTTTGCATAACGCATCATGGCGTGAGCATCAACATATCAACACTATATACTCTCATAAGAGATCACATGCTCAAGTTGTTCTCATAATAAAACATACACTTGCATGAAACATTAAAGCTCATTATGCTCTTAAGCCTATGGTGTCTTATGCTTTGACCCTTACGGGTCTAAATCTTGAAAACTAATTACGCTATCGTCTGTTTTTATCCTTTTATGCACCTATAGGCTCACAACTAATAATTCTTACTAATATTTATGTCCGTCAACAAATCTGGACAGCCTTACACTTTAAGGGCAGAAATTACATCTTGTGATTACGAGGGTTCTAGAAACTACGTCTTAGACCCTTTCCCGATTCCGTTTTCGCCTAAAGCACTATAAATTAAATCTAAACCAATTATGAAGTATTCCTAAGCCTTTGAACTAATTATAAACCATGTTTACTACATTGTAAGGGTGCTGGACAGAATCAGAAAACTAAATGTTCTAAGAGTTCTAAACTTGCACTTTTACGGTTTTCTAGTGACTAGTTTCTCTCTAGGTGCTAGAATTCAATTCCAATCCAAAATGTTACCAAGTTTTTCATGTCTAAACAATCCTAATCTGATTATGCTCCCATTAAAACAGTTTGGATAAGTTCCAAGAACAAATGGGTCAAAACTATGTTAAATTCTAGCTTTACGGTATTTCTAGTTAGCTAGTTTCTTACCTATTATGCATAGAATCATTTCTACATCATCATATGATATTTTCACACACTCTAACACATCAAAACATCATCATACAGCCACAAACTCATCATAACAGTACCGAAAACATCTTGCTTCAATAAGAGAATTAAATTGACATTCCTCGGTACATAAGTTAACTAGTTTCTCTTGGGATCAATTTAGAATTTCTAAAACTCTTTGCAAATCATTTTAATTCATCAAGAGGCTAAGAGAAGCCTTAGGTCAATGACCAAAATATATTTCATCTCCTAAAAGGGAATAAAGTCATATCTCATGACAACATAACCTTGAAAAGGGTTGTAAAGCTTTTAAGAAAAACTTAGAATATAGACTATTGGTCCTTGTAGCTAGATGAAAACTCATTGCTAGTCCATCATCACTACTTGGCCGAAAATATGCATTCAAAGAATGGTTTCACATTAAACTTTAACTTGGAATGAAATGGGCAAGTCTTTGAGCTCTAGGTTCTTAAGTTTCGACATAAACTAAACGTGCTCATGCTTTTCATTTTTAATCTTGCTTACAAAGTAAAGTGATGACTTGAATTTAAATATGCAAGGCATAAACTTAAACGTGCAAGCTTGAAAGTAAATATGCGAGGCATAAACTTAGACGTGCAAGCTTGAAGGTAAATATGCATGGTTCAATTCTTTATTTTAGTGCTCTTGGCCCAACAACAATCGACTTTAAGGCCGAAATAGATAGGCATTCGAGAAATTAATTAGGTGGTAATGCAAGTTCAATTCTTTATTTTAGTGCTCTAGGCCCAACAACAATCGACTTTAATGCCGAACTAGAAAGGCATTCGAGAAATTAATTAGGTGATAATGGAAGTTCCATTTTAATCTTTATGTTCTTAGGTGATAGCTTGAAAGTAAAGATGCATAGCAAGAATGTAAATATGAATGCAAGCATAAAATAAATTATGCAAGTTCATTTTATCTTTCTAGAGCTCTTAACAAGACTTTAAAGGAATTTAAACCATAACCCAAACTCATCCAAACAAGGTAAAGTCAAGCTTTAGAGTTCTTAAAATTCAACATAACATTTTTAGGAAAACAAACCATGAAGCCTAGAAAATTTAAGGAAATGGTCGAAATCTTCAAGAAGAAAAAGGAACATTTTAGAACTCTAGAGTTCATGATCTTGATGATATATTAACACCAACATCATGAGTCCTCATCATTGAGTTCATAGAGCCATTTTAAAACATCATCAAAGCTAAAGTTCTCAAGAGTTCAAGAAAGGAAAAACTAAAAACATTTTTGCTCAAGAACAAAGATCAAGCTCTAGAGTTTGTTTCAAGTGATGAACATCATCATGAAACTCTCATCATCAAGCTCTCATTCCTTTGTTCTCCAAGGCCTATGGCCGAAAATGAAAAGGAAAAAGGAGTGGAAATGAAGTTCTAAAAAGAAACAAGAGAAACTATGAACATCAAGCTTGAAACAAGAACTTTGAAGAAAAGAATACATGAAAGAAAATCCCTACTTGATGTGATGAACTTGAAGATGGAAGAAGAAGATGAAGAAGATGAAGAACTTGAAGAACACTAGAACTTTGAGAGAAAAAGAAAAGCTTTGAGTGTTCCTAAACTTAGCAAATGATCTAAAAGTGGTGCAAGCTCCTCAAGGCATTCTATTTATAGAGAAATGAAACAAATGAAGGGAGTGAGGGTTGAAGGGGTTTTCGGCCATGAGGTGCAGAATTGGAGGCATCCATGAGTTCCATGAGGTGAGATAATGTGTTCTTGAGGCATGGTGAGGTATGGCTTAAGGTATGGTGAGGTATGGTTCAAGGTATGGCCTCAAGCATGGTTCTTTGAGTGAGAAAATAATCAAACATGTGGTCAATGGGGGCATGGCTGTTCGGCCATGTTGCAGCCAAGGGAGGAGAGTTTCTTGCATTTTAATTGTGGTTTAGAGTTGTGTTTAGGTGTATCTTTGATCATGCTTAAGATTAGGAATTTGTAAGGAGGTGTTTAGGTAAGGGAAATGGATAATTAGGGTGGTCTAGACATAATTAAGGAGTGGTCTTGCACCATTAGTGAGTTAAATCCTCAATTTAGAGTCTAAACAACTCTAGACACATTTCCTTGATTTAAGGAATTGGAGAGAGAAAACACTATTCAAGATTCCAAGAGTGAAATCTTGAGTTTTAGAAAAGGGATTTAAATCTAATCTAAGCAATTTTAGGTTCTAATTAATTTTAATAATTTATTTTGACTCTAGATTAATTAGGGAAATTAATTAATCTACGTTTAGAGCCTAATATTGCTTAGGTTTGCTTAATTACGTCATTAAGCTCAAAAACACTATTCTAGGGGCAAAATCGTAATTTTGCACTAAAACTGTCCGGAACCACCGGGACTCAAACAGATGTTTTGAAACATGTAAAAACATGGTTTTAAACCTCTGGAGAAAGTTTCGGGCTCAAACGGCACCTTTACTCGTGTAAAACGCTATAGGGGTATTTTGGTCATTTTGACCCGAAACTGCGGAAAATGAGACTTTCGCCTCCGGAACCACTCAAGGGTCATTCAATCCCCTTCAAACATTGAGTTGGCCCTTCGAGGACTGCCGGGTCGGCCATCCTCGAATTCCGGGCCGAAAATGACCTCAGGGGCATTTCGGTCATTTTCCACTCAGACGGAAAATCGGGGCGTTACAGGGCACGTCCTCACAAGGAGTGAACTTGTTGCACCCAGCTAGCCACTTCTGCCATCCGGGACTTCTTGGAGCATATACCTCGTTCCCCCATGGATCATTCAGAGACGGATCCATTTGAGGACTCTGCTACCTAGGTGCCATTCGAGGGCTCTTCCCCCACCGTGCCCATGGATTTTGGTGAGGGCACTGAGGCCACCGTAGTACAGCTGATGAAAGGAGCTTTGCCCATACGTGGAGGGGCCACTCATCCATGCCGAGGTGCCTATGTCCATCCAACGAGGCGCTTCGCCACATGTGACGAGCCAAGACATTGATATTTGCTCTAGGTGCTATGAGGCGGAGTTGTGAGGGGGAGGGAGCGTGTGCCAGTTATTTATGTTTATCCGTATATTACGTACTATGAAGTACTATATTTTTCATAACTCTTGTCAGTAGTGTTTTGTTTCTATGTTATGGTGCATATGTGGAACGATCAGTACTTGTTTTGATTATATTGTTATACGCCAATGTTATAACTTTGATTTGCTTTATTCTCTTTCTTTGACATACGGAGTGTCAACGTTAATCAATTCGTGTACGTGACTCATGTTTTGTATTTTCAAAAGGAAAAAAATTTTATCCGTATTTTTACTAAAGTAATTTTCAAAAGCTTAAGTTAATGACTGGAACAAAGGAGTAATAACTAATAATTAACTTAAATACGTCCTAGGCGTATTTAGTTAAATATTAGGGTGTTACAATTTTGGATCAGAGCAGTTTGGTTCTCATGGAGCCTGAGGATTGGACTGACTATGCTTTTTGAGCATAATACGGTAGATATCTCATGTATAGTCACTCTATCGATAGGACGAGCTTAAGGATTAGAAATGCATGACCATTGTATGTTATACATGCCATGGTAACTAGCCCACTTTACATAGAGTATTGAGCCTGATCACCTCAGTGTTTGTTGTTTTGTGTGCGTAGGAACCAATGGCACGTCAATAACAGAATAGGACCTCGATTCCTTACGCTCAGGACAATGGAACTGTTGAAGCCCTCCGAGAGATGGCTAGGACCATGAGAGCAATGTTCGAAAGGATGGACTGTGACTGCCAGCCTGACGCACACTGTGGTCCCAATGCTGCTGCAAACCCCGAGCATGCCCATTTTGGCGAATTTCGCAAGGCCAACCTACCTCCATTCAAGGGAACCCTAGATCCGAATCACGCTGACAAATGGATCAAGGGCATGGAGAAGATTTTCACTATGATTCCATGCACGGAGGTGCAGAAGGTGACTTTCACTACATATATGCTGGAAGGAGATGCTGGATTCTGGTGGACCGATGCTCAAAGACTGTTGGAAGCAGTCGGTACCGAGATAGACTAGGAGTTGTTTAAAGCTCACTTCTATGAGAAGTACTTCTTGGAATCAGTAAGGAATGCGAAGGACATTGAGTTCATGCAATTGACTCAAGGAGGCATGAGTATCGCCCAGTACACTGCCAAGTTCGAGGAACTCATCAAATTCTCAAGAATATATCAAGGAAACCCCAATGAGTATTGGAAGTGTGTTAAGTATGAGTTTGGGTTGAAGGCCGAGATCAATATTGTTGTGGCCCATTTGGAGATCAGGGACTTTCCTACCCTGGTCAAAAAATGTCGTATCATTGAAGACAGCCAAAAGAAGCTGAGAACGTCGAAGGCCGACAGCTTCACAAAGAAGCTGACGCCACAATCTCCAAGATTCAAGCTGCAGACTAGGCTGCCTTTCCGACCGCAACAAAGACCACAACCCAGACAGCCGTTCAGACCACAAGGTCCCCGGAGAGACTTCAACCAAGGAAGTCCAAATATCAACAGAGGGAAGGCACCTTAGAGGACCCCAGCTGCACCCCTGAAGCCTACACCCACCGTTGTATGCTCCAAGTATGGGAAGCCTTATGGAGACCTACCCTGCCGAGCGGGCTTGGTTGTGTGTTACCGATGCGGGAAGCCCAGCTTTTACTCATAGGAATACACCAAGAGAAACCCAACAACCCCCAACCCCAAGCCGCAACACCAGGGGAGAGTCTTCACCCTCAATGCTGAAAAGACAACGACGTCATGAAACCTCATAGAATGTAAGTGTGAAATGCATGGTAGAACCTTAATTGTACTATTTGACTCTAGCGCTACCCATTCATTCATATCCCATTTGTTGGCCCTTACAATTAGATAAAACTCATATTAAGTTCATTATCATCACATGGCCAAAATATGCATCCATGGGGATGTCTCTATAACCAAACTTTAACTTGAGATAATAAGGGCAAGTCTTTGAGCTTTTAGAGTTTTTAAGTGACGACAAAAAGTAAACGTGCTATGCATTCCATTTTATTCTTTATTGTAAAGTAAAGTGAGAACTTCAAAGTAAATATGCAAGACTTGAAAATAAATTTGCAAGTTCAATTCTATATTTTAGTGCTCTAGGCCCAACAAGAATCGACTTTAAGGTAGAAATAGAAAGGCTTCGAGATTAATTAGGTGATATGCAAGCTCTCGTTTTAAATCTTTAAGTTCATAAGTGATGACTTGAAAAGTAAACGTGCTAGACAAGAACATAAATATGAGATGCTCTTCGTTCCTTATCTTTAACTTTAAGTGATAGCTTGGAAGATAAACATGAATGCAAAGCTCAAAAGTAAATATGAAAAAGCAAAAGCTTGAATATAAACATGAGTGCAAGTTCATTTTATTTCTTAATAGAGCTCATCCAAGACTTTAGAGGGACTTAAACCTCAACCCAAAACTTTTCATAGCAAGGTAAAGTAAGCTTTAGAGTTCCTTGCACCAAGGTTTACAAAGAAACCATATGGTATGAACATCATCATCAAGCTTTAAGGAAATGGATTAAAAGAACAAACCAAGTTAACATTCCTTCATAACTTTGAAAATGAAAGCTCAATAACTTAAGGAAAAAGGAAAAATGGCTGAATCCATATGGGGGAGAAATAGGACTTTGGAGCTCTTGAGGCCATGATCTTGATGATGCAACCCCATCAACATCATGAGCTCTCATCCTTGAGTCATTTTTATCCAAGAACAAGCCTTCATAGACCGATATCTTAGCAAGAAAAAGAGAAAGAAAAACCAAAGCAAGAAAAGGAAAAGAAACCCAAATCTTGAGAAGAAAAGAAAGAGATAACCAAAAAGTGTTGAAGTCAAGACTAGATTCCAAGCTTTAGAGGTTTCTCAAGTGATGAATATCATCATGAAATCCTCATCATCAAGCTCTCATTTCCAAGTCTCTCAAGGCGCTTGGCCGAAAATGAAAAAGAAACAAAGAGGAAAAAAGAAGTTCTAAAAGATTCAAGAGAAACTATAAAGCACATAACTTAAACAAGAAATTTAATGGCAAAAATATTTAAAACAAAATCCTTACCAAGTGAAATGAGGTTGAAGAAGATGAAGAAGTTGAAGAAGAAGAACTCTTGATCTTTGAGAGAAAAAGAAAAGCTTTGAGTTCTCTAGAAAACTAAAACTTAGCAAATGACTAGAGGTGATTCAAGTTCACCCAAGTGTGCTATTTATAGAAAACCAAAACATGGAGGGGTGAGTGAAGGGTGTGTTGGCCATGAGGTTCATGGTCAAAGGGAAAGACAATATCTCATTCAAAGCATGGTTCAAAGCATGGTGGAAGCATGGCTAGGTATGGCTTCAAGTATTGTTCAAGGTATGGCCTCAAGAAGTGTTTGAATTTTAAAACATGTGGTGGAAATAGGATGAGATGTGGCCAAAAATGCATCAGCCATGGGGGAGGAGTTTTCACATTTTAATTGTGGTTTAGAGTTGTGTTTAGGTGTGTCTTAAATTATGCTTAAGATTAGGAATTTGTAGGAAGGTGTTTAGATAAGGAAATGGGTAATTAAGGTTGTCTAGACATACTTAAGGAGTGGTCTTGCTTCATTAGTGAGATAGAAATTCATTTTAGGGTATAAACAATTCCAGACATAATTCCTTAATTTAAGAAATTGGAGAGAGAAAACACTATTCAAGATTTCAAGACTAGGAATCTTGAGTTTTAAAAAGGGATTTAGGTTTAATCTAAGTAATTTTAGGTTCTAATTAATTTTAATAACTTATTTTGACTCTAGATTAATTATGGAAATTAATTAATCTTCGATTAGAGCCCTAATATTGCTTAGGTTTGCTTAATCACGTGATTAAGCTCAAACGGCACTATTCCAGGGGCAAAATTGTAATTTTGCACAAAAACTCCCTGGGACCACCGAGATTTAAACAGACACTTTCAAATACTTGAGAACATCATTTTAAACCTTCAGGGAAAGTTTCGGGGTCGAACAGCACTTTTATCCACGTAAAAACACTGTAAGGGTATTTTGGTCATTTTGACCCAAAACTGCAGAAAACAAGTTTTTCGTTTCTGAAAACACTCAAGGATCATCCAATCCCCTTTGAACATTGAGCTGACCCTTCGAGGACTATTGAGCCAGCTATCCTCAAATTTCAGTCGAGAAATGACCTTAGGGGCATTTTGGTCATTTCCCTCAGACAGAAAAAAATCGGGGTGTTACATTACTCCCTTCCTTAAAAAGAATTTCATCCTCAAAATTCGTTACCTTACAAGAGTTTTGGATACTTGGTTCTCATCTCTGTTTCTAGCTCCCACGTGAATTCTTCGATCTTGTCCCATCCCCATGCTACTTTCACCAAAGGAACAGACTTGTTCCTCAATTACTTGACTCCACGATCCACGATCCTCGTTAGTGGCAGATTGAAAGTTAGGTCTTCCTTTAACTGTACATGCTCTGGCTCTAAGACATGGTGAGGGTCGGACTCATACTTTCTCAACTGGGAGACGTGAAAGATGTCATGGAGATTTGAAAGGTTATGGGGTAAGGCTATTTTGTAGGCTACTGTCCCTGCTCTTTGGAGGATTTCAAAGGGACCAAGAAATCGGGGACTCAACTTTTTGACTTTCATAGCTCTTCCTATGCCTGTAGTGGGGGTGATCCTAAGGAATACATGTTCTCCCTCGTTGAATTCCAATGGCTTGCGCTGCCTATCCACATAGCTCTTTTGTCTACTTTGAGCTGTAAGCATCCTATCTCGGATCCTCTTGATTTGTTCCGTGGTTTCCCTTACTACATCGGGCCCTAGCATGCTTTGCTCTCTGGGCTCATACCAATATAGAGGGGATTGACACTTTCGTCCATATAAGGCTTCGTAGGGTGCCATGTCGATGCTTGCATGATAATTGTTGTTATACACAAACTCGATCAGTGGCAGGTACTTGTCCCAGCTTCCCCTTTGGTCTAAAACATAGGCTCTCAACATATCTTCCAAGGTTTGGATTGTTCTCTCTGACTGTCCGTCTGTCTGTGGGTGGTATGCTGTGCTTAAGCATAGCTTTGAACCGAATGCCTTTTGAAAGGCTCCCTAAAAACGCGACGTAAACCGTTGATCTCTATCCGAGATTATTGTTGACGGTACTCTATGTAACCTTACGATCTCTTGGATGTACAGCTGAGCTAATTTATCCAAAGAGTATGTCACTCTAATAGGTAGAAAATGAGCCGACTTAGTTAGTCGATCCACTATCACCCATATAGCATCATGGCCAGCTTAGGTCTTAGGTAATCCTGTCACAAAATCTATAGATATACACTCCCATTTCCACTCGGGGATTGACAGGGGTTGCAACAAACCTGAAGGCTTTTGGTAGTCGATCTTCACTTTCTGACATACCAAGCACTTACTAACCCAGGCGACTACATCCTTCTTCAATCCGGGCCACCAAAACATCTTCTTTAAATCCTGGTACATCTTGGTAGCACCAGGATGGATGGTGAAATGGCTTTTGTGGGCCTCCTCCAAGATCTTCTCTCGAAGATCACTATCGTGTGGCACGCAGATTTTGCCTTCAAACCTCCATATATTATCAGAACCTCGTTCAAAACCTTTTAACTTCCCTGCCTTAACTGCATCTATGGTTTCCCCAAACTCCTCATTTTCTCGTTGTGCTAGCATGACCCTCTGCTTAAATCCACTCGTCATGGTCAAATAGCACATCGTCATGCCTTCGTTGGTCACGGACATCCCTAGATTCATATCTCTAAAATTTTCTATCAGCTCAACTTCCTTGACCATCACATGAGATAGGTGCAACGATTTTCAGCTCAAGGCATTGGCGACTACATTAGCCTTGCCGGGGTGGTAACTTAAGCCGAAATCGTAGTCCTTTAGAAACTCCATCCACTTTCTTTGCCTCATGTTTAGCTCCTTTTGATCAAAGAGATACTTGAGATTCTTGTGACTGGAGAAAACTTTAAACCTTACACCATATAAATGGTGCCTCCATATCTTCAAGGCGAACACGATGGCTGCTAACTCCAAGTCATGGGTGGGGTAGTTTGCTTCGTGTGGTTTGAGTTGCCTTGAGGCATAGGCTACCACTTGCCTATTTTGCATCAACACACAGCCTAAACCCTTGCCCGAGGCATCACAATATACCTTGAAAGGTATATTGGGACTAGGTAAAACCAAGACAGGGTTGTGGTTAGCTTTTCTTTTAGCTCTTGAAAGCTCTCACACACTTGAGATTCCATACGAAGGGGGTGTTCTTCCTAGTTAGCTTGGTTAGGAGTAGGGCAACCTGGGAAAAACCTTTTATAAACCTACGGTAATAGCCTACTAAGCCCAAGAAACTCCGTATTTTCATTACTGTGGTTAGTCTATCCCAATTCATTACTGCTTCAACCTTACTAGGATCAATGGCTATACCTCCTTTTGTCACGACATGCCCTAAAAACTTCACCTCTTCCAACCAAAATTCACACTTAGAGAGCTTTGCATACAGCTTTTTCTCCTTCAAGATCTCCAAAACTATCCTTAAATGACGTTCATGCTCTTCATGGGTCTTTGAATAGATGAGTATATCATCTATGAAAACGACCATGAACTGATCTAAATAGGGTCTAAAGATCCTATTCATATAATCCATAAATACTGCAGGAGCATTTGTCAACCCAAAAGACATCACCGTGAACTCGAAGTGTCCATATCGAGTTCTAAAGACGGTCTTTGGTATATCTTGGCCTCTCACTCTAATCAGGTGGTATCCCGTCCTTAGATTAATCTTAGAAAATACCACCACTCCTCTCAATTGGTCCATAAGATCATTAATCCTAGGCAAAGGGTACTTGTTTTTCACCGTTACATGATTCAATTGCCTATAGTCTATGCATAAGCTCATACTCCTATCCTTCTTTTTAACAAACAAAACCGAGGCTCCCCAAGGTGAGGCACTAGGCCTTATGAAACTCTTCTCTAAAAGTTCCTCAAGCTGGGTTTTCAACTTGGCAATTCCAAGGGCGACATTCGATAAGGGCTATGGAGATTGGTCCCGCTCCAGGAACCAACTCAATAGAGAACTCCACTTCTCTCTAGGGAGGGAACTCGGGTATTTCATCTGGGAATACCTTAGGATAGTCTCTTACTACTGGTATGCTATCCAAACTCTGCTCAAAATCTACGTCACTAGCGGCTAGTAGAATGTATCCCTTAGTCTTTTGCCCACTACAGTTGACCTCTACAGTATTAAGGTAAAGCTTCAGGGTTTGACTGGTTTCGCTAGAGGGAAAAGGAAAAATAACAGTTTTGGTATTACAATCTAACATTACATGGTTGGCATGAAGCCAATCCATGCCAAGGACTACTCATATACCTTTCATAGGCAAGCAAATCAAGTCTATAACAAAGGATCTATTTTCTGTAGTGAGATGATGGTTTAAACAACAAAAACAGGTATTTACAGGATGATTTGTGGGGTAGTAACAATAAGATCAAAAGGAAGTTTGGAAACTTTCAAATTTAGAGTCTCAACACTAGCATATGAAATGAAAGAATGTGTCGCACCAGAGTCATATAGTATAGTTAAAGTTTTACCATTTATTTCGCACTTACCTTCTATGAGGTTGTTGGTTTTCTCTGCGTCGTCCACATTGAGAGTGAAGACCCTCCCTTGGTGTTATGGCCTAGGGTTCTGGTTTGTCGACCTCCCGTTGGTGCATTTGTTGGCGCAATGACTGGGCCCTCCACACCTAAAGCAGATGTTTTGCTCAGCCAGGCAAGGACGATTACCGTGATCCTTCCCACACTAGGGACATACCATAGTCTGTACGGGTCTCGCGAAGGCGGTGGGGGCTCCTTGGGGTGCCTTGTTCTTGGCCCCACTGGACCCTCCTTGTTGACTGTTGTTCTAGGGGCAGCCTAACCCTTCGATGACTGCTGAGCCAGCTATCCTCGAATTTCGGTCGGGAAATGACCTCAGCGACATTTTGGTCATTTCCCTTAGACAAAAAAAATCGGGGCGTTACAAACAGGGCCCATATCCATAGCCCTTTATAGAATATCCTCTATGGAACTCACCAAGTTAAAAACCCAGTTGGAAGATCTATTAGAAAAGAAGTTTGTGAGGCCTAGCGCATCACCATGGGAAGCCCCGGTACTGTTTGTGAAGAAAAAGGATGGGAGCATGAGGTTGTATGTTGATTATAGGCAGTTAAACCGAGTAATAGTGAAAAATAAGTACCCTTTGCCTAGGGTTGATGATTTGATGGATCAGTTGAGAGGAGCAACGGTGTTTTCTAAGATTGATTTGAGGTTAGGGTACCACTAGATTAGGGTAAAGGATGAGGATATACCACAAATGGCCTTTCATACTCGATATGGCCACTTTGAGTTTACCGTCATGTCCTTTGGATTGACAAATGCTCCAACTGTATTCATGGACTACATGAATAAGATCTTTTGACCTTATCTAGATCAGTTTGTGGTTGTCTTTATAGATGACATACTCATCTACTCCAAGACCCATGATGAGCATGAACGTCATTTGAGGATAGTGTTGGAGATCCTGAGAGAAAAGAAACTATACACGAAGCTGTCTAAATACGAGTTTGGTTGGAGGAAGTGAAGTTTTTGGGGCATGTAGTGTCAAAAGGAGGCATTGCTGTTGACCCTAGTAAGGTAGAGGCTGTGATGAACTGGGAGAGACTTACCATGGTAATGGAGATTAGGAGTTTTTTGGGTTTGGTAGAATATTACCATCAGTTTATTAAAGGGTTTTCCTATATTTCTTTACCCTTGACTAAGCTTACTATGAAGAATGTCTCTTTTACTTGGAGCCCAGTGTAACGCCCGGGGATTGCGAAGTCGGGGAGTGATCGCCGGTACAAGGAGGCACGGACAAGGAGCAGCTCCTGGTATACTTCGAAAGCGGAGGGTTACATGAATGAACCGATTACACACCCGAATGAGAGGGATCCTGAGACTGTATAGGTATGGGACTATACAGTTAAGGAGGGCTTATATGAATTGATTTGTACTACCTATACCAACAAGATGTATCTTCTTTTCGGTAGCCCAAACTGAAAGAACTCCACAGTTAAGTGTGCTTGACTTGGAGCAATTTTGGGATGGGTGACCTCCTGGGAATTTTTCCCAGGAAGTGTGCGAGTGAGGACAAAGCATACTGAAAAGACCGGTGTTGGTTGTGGGGACAATCATCAATCCATAAAGTAGCATGGGATGTAACGCCCGGGGATTGCGAAGTCAGGGAATGATCGTCGGTGCAAGGAGGCACGGGCAAGGAGCAGCTCCTGGCAGACTTCAAAAGCGGAGGGGTACATGAATGAACCGATTACACACCCGAATGAGAGGGATCCTGAGACTGTATAGGTATGGGACTATACAGTTAAGGAGGGCTTATATGAATTGATTTGTACTACCTATACCAATAAGATGCATCTTCTTTTCAGTAGCCCAAACTGAAAGAACTCCATAGTTAAGCGTGCTTAACTTGGAGCAATTTTGGGATGGGTGACCTCCTAGGAATTTTTCCCAGGAAGTGTGCGAGTGAAGACAAAGCATGTTGAAAAGACCCGTGTTGGTTTGTGGGGACAGTCGTCAATCCATAAAGCAGCAGGGGATGTTACACCCAGAGTATGAAAAGAGCTTCCAAGAGCTGAAACATAAGTTAACCTCAACCCCAGTTTTAGTATTGCCTGACCCCAATGTACCTTTTGAGGTGTATTGCAATGCCTCCGAGAAAGGACTGGGTTGTGTACTGATGCAAAATAAGTAAGTGGTGGCCTATGCATCGAGACAACTTAAGCCTCAGGAAGCAAACTACCCTACCCATGACCTTGAGCTAGCCGCCGTAGTGTTTGCTCTAAAAGTATGGAGGCACTATTTGTACGGAATAAAATTCGAGGTGTTTTCTGATCACAAGAGTTTGAAATACCTCTTTGATCAAAAAGAGCTAAACATGAGGCAAAGAAAGTGGATGGAGTTTTTAAAAGATTACGATTTTAGGTTAAACTACTACCCCGGCAAGGCCAATGTAGTGGCAGACGCCTTAAATAGGAAATCATTGCACCTATCCCCCTTGATGGTTAAGGAAGTTGAGCTAATTGAAAAGTTTAGAGACCTAAACCTAGGAACGACCTTGACCACTAAGAGCAAAAAGGCATGCCATCTTAGTGTGACGAGTGACTTTAGGAAAAGGATCACCCAAGCCCAACAAGAAGATAGAGAGTTTCAAGAAATCGTAGAGGTAGTACAAGCTGGAAAGTTGAAGGGTTTTGCCTAAAGTAGTGATAGTATGTGGAGATTGGAAGGTCGGATCTGTGTACCAACAAGTGGTGACCTCCCAAAGGTGATCTTGGAGGAGGCCCATAAGAGCTATTTTACCATTCACGCTGGTACCACCAAGGTGTATCAGGACATGAAAAGGATATTCTAGTGGCCTGGATTGAAAAGGGACGTCAATGTCTGGGTAAGTAAGTGTTTAGTTTGTCAAAAGGTGAAGATTGAGCACCAAAAACCCTATGGAATGTTGCAACCCTTATCTGTAACGCCTCGATTTTTTGTCTGAGTGGAAAATGACCAAAATGCCCCTGAGGTCAATTTCGGCCCGGAATTTGAGGATGGCCGACCCGACAGTCCTCGAAGGGCCAACTCAATGTTTGAAAGGGATTGAATGACCCTTGAGTGGTTCCGGAGGCGAAAGTCTCATTTTCTGTAGTTTCGAGTCAAAATGACCAAAATACCCCTATAGCGTTTTACGCGGGTAAAGGTGCCGTTTGAGCCCGAAACTTTCCCCAGAGGTTTAAAACAATGTTTTTACATGTTTCAAAACATCTGTTTGAGTCCCGGTGGTCCCGGGAAGTTTTAGTGCAAAATTATGATTTTGCTCCTAGAATAGTGTTTTTGAGCTTAATGATGTAATTAAGCAAACCTAAGCAATATTAGGCTCTAATCGAAGATTAATTAATTTTCATAATTAATCTAAGGTCAAAATAAATTATTAAAATTAATTAGAACCTAAGATTGCTTAGATTAGATTTAAATCTCCTTTCTAAAACTCAAGATTTCACTCTTGGAATCTTAAATAGTGTTTTCTCTCTCCAATTCCTTAAATCAAGGAATTGTGTCTAGAATTTTTTATACACTAAAATGAGTTTATAACTCACTAATGATGCAAGAACACTCCTTAAATGTGTCTTGACAACCTTGATTACCCATTTTCTCACCTAAACACTTTCTTACAAATTCCTAATCTTAATCCTAATCAAAGATACACCTAAAACACAACTCTAAACCACAATTAAAATGCAAGAAAACCCTCCCCATGGCTGATGCAATTTCGGCCCTCTCTCTCTCATTTACAACACATGTTGATTTGTTTCTCACTCAAAGAACCATGCTTGAGCCATACCTTGAACCATACCTCACCATACTTTGAACCATACCTCACCATGCCTCAAAATCACAACATCTCACCTCATGGAACTCATGGGGTTGCTCATTGTGGCTGAAACCTTCCTTCCCTCCTTGCACCTTGCATTTGTTTCATTTCTCTATAAATAGCATGCTTGGGTGAACTTGCATCATTTTGGGTTCATTTGCTAAGTGTAAGTTTTCAAAGAGCACTTCAAAGTTTCCTTTTTCTCTCAAGTTCAAGTGTTCAAGTTCTTCATCCTCTTCTCTCATCCCAACCTTCAATCACTTGGTAGGGATTTTCTTTCAAGTATTTTCTTTATTTAAATTCCACCTCTAGTTATGTGTTTATGGTTTCTCTTGAAGTCTTTGTAGAACTTCTCTCCCTCTCCTTTTTCTTCATCATTTTCGGCCATAGGCCTTGAGGACAAGGGAATGAGAGCTTGATGATGAGGTTTCATGGTGGTGATGTCCATCACTTGAATAATCTCTAAAGCTTGATCTTTGTTCTTAAGTTAAAGATGTTTTCTTTTGTTCTTTCTTCTTGAACCTTGAAACCTTTCACCTTGATGATATTTTAAAATGGTTACATGAACTCAATAATGAGGACTCATGATGTTGGTGTTAATGCATCATCAAGATCATGGTCTCTAGAGTTTCAAATGTTTCCTTTTCTTCTTAAAAGTTTCGGTTCCTTTTCCTTTTCTTTCTTCACATTTTCAGCCATGTTGGCCAATGAGGTTCTCAATGGCTTGATGATGAGAGCTTCTAGATGATGACTATGTGTTCATCACAATAAGGTCTCTAGAGCTTGAGTTTTAATAAAAATGTTATCTATGACCACATCTCAAGAAAAGAAACTTTGTGTTTTAAAGAACCCTTGAGGTTCACTCTTGGCTTTACTTTATCTTGTCATGATAAGATTGGGTTGAGGTTTAAGTTCCTTTAAAGTCTTGTATGAGCTCTAATAAGAAATAAAATGGACTAGCATTCACATTTAAATTCAAGCTTATGCATTACATATTTACTTTGAGCATTGCATTCATATTTAATTTCCAAGCCATCACTTAAAGTTAAAAGATAAAGAATGGATTGCATCTCATATTTACATTCTTATCTAGCATATTTACTTTTCATCACTAAAGAACATAAAGATTTAAAATGAGAGTTGCACTATCACCTAACTAAATCTCAAAGCCTTTCTATTTCGGCCTTAAAGTCGATTGTTGCTGGGCCTAGAACACTAAAATAAAGAAATGAACTTGCATATTTATATTTTAAGTTTTGCATATTTATATTTCAAGTCTTGCATATTTAATTCAAGCTTTGCATATTTATAATTCTAGTCTCGCATATTTACTTTAAGCTCTCACTTTACTTTGTAATGAAGAATAAAAATGAAGTGCATAGCATGTTTAAATTATGTCATCACTTAAAGACCTTAGAGCTCAATGACTTGCCCATTCTATCTCAAGTTAAAGTTTAATGTGGGAGCATTCTTTGAATGCATAAGTTTCGGCCATGTAGTGATGATGAACTTGGAAGGAGATTCATCTAGCTACAATGGCCAACAACCTAAGTTTTAAGATTCTCTTTAGAACCTCATGAAGTTTATGAGATTAAGACCAACAAGATTTATGAATTTAATTCTCTTTTAAGGAGGGATTAAGTGGTCACTGACCTAAGGATGTTTTTAGTCTCTTTTACAAAATAAAATGGTTTGCAAAAGAGTCGTAGAAGTCCTAAAAGTGATTCCAAGAGAAACTAGCAACTTATATGTTTTAAAAATATCAAGTTATGCATCTTTTTGGAGACTTAATGCTTCGGTTCTTCCATGATAAGTTTTCTGCTGTATGAGGATGTTTTGATGTGTTTGAATGAGTAAAAATTATGTATGATGAAGTAGGAACATTTCTATGCAAGATAGGAGAGAAACTAGCTTTCTAGAAAAATCGTAAAGTCAAGATTTACAATAGTTTTAACCCATTTATTTTTGGACACTGCCCAAACTGTTTCAATGGGAATATAATTAGATTAGGATTGTTTAATCATGAAAAATTTGGTTACAATTGAAGTAGGATTGAATTTTAACACCTATAGAGAAACTAGTAACTAGAAAACCGTAAAACCGCAATTCTAGAACTCTTAGAACATTTAATTTTTAGAATCTGTCCAGCAACCTTATAATGTAGAGAACATGGCTTATAATTAGTTCTTAGGCATAGAAATGCCTCATAATTGGTTTAGGTCAAACTTATAGCGCCTTAGGCGAAGATAGAACCAAGAAAGGGTCTAAAACATAAGTTCTAGAACCCCGCAATTATAAGTTTATAATGCTGCCCCTAAGGAATGATGTTGTTCAGATTTAATAGAGAGCATAAATAATCATGAGATCTACTAGAAGAGAACTTTTAGGTGCATAAAAGGTTGATAGAAGATGATAGGTTAATTACATCACAAGTTTAAGGCCCGTAAGGGTCAAAGCATAAGATACCGTAGGACCAAGAGCATAATGAATTTTTAATGTTGCTTGTGAACGCATGAGAATGATTATGTGAATGCATGAAAATTATGATGAAGGATGCATGTTTGAATAACTTATGTGGCATAAAGAAGAATTTGGAAGAAATTTGGCATGCTGCAGTTATGCTGCCGAATTTCTGACAAATTCGGGGACTCAAAAAGTTTTTGAAAACCTATGAGATTTTTATGAGGTACTAAGATGAGTTCTCGGATGAAACCGGTTTGACCGAGCACCTCTAGAGAACTCATGTGTGTAACACCCTAAAAATTTTCTAAAAATTAATTTGAGATTTATCAATCATAATTCAAAAATTTGATAGTTTGAACAATGATGAGGACAATCCAACGGATTTGTAAAAAAAAAAAAAACATGAATAGTAACTTATGGGCCCTACAGGCCCGCCGAGACAGTCGAAACCCTAGAATTGGGACCCGGAGAAGCCCAAAATTGAGAAATTATATGATTATGGTTAGAAATAGGTAGAAATAAAGATTTTATTCCCGAAATCATTTTTTGGACAATGTTTGATTTCCCGGGTACACTGTTTTACCCGTTCGGTAAAATTTCGGTGTACAATTTCTAACACTGAAAGATAGTTTTATCTTTGTAAAAGGATAATGTTTATCCTTTGGAGCCAAGTGTAAGGCTAGGATTTAATCTTGAATTACAAGATCATATCCTAGCCATTAATCTTATTTTCTTGGTCAAAGAATGTAGACTTTATATTAAACAATTGTTATAACCTAATTTAATATCATTAAAAGTTATGAAAACTTACCTTTGAAGACACACTTCCTCGGCCATCAAAGGGAGAGCATCAGAAACCTCCATTTTCCATTTCTCATGAGCTCCAAATTGCCTTCCAATCCCAAAAACCATAGCCTATAGTTGATAAAACCTCAAACTCTCTTCACAAAACTTGTTCTACACCTTAAACCCTACAAATCTAACTGATTGAAATCTCAAATCCTCACCTTAATACCTCACTTCCCCACTGCCTAAGGAGGGTTTAGGACTAAGATTGGTGTCTTGAAGTGAAGGGAGATCACTTAGAACATCCTTTGAAGTATCAAGCTCAAAAGCTTTCAAAGAAGGGTTTTCTTTGGCCTTTTTCTTTCAAAATTTTTCTGAGAAATTCTTACTGGTTTCAATCCAAAATTTCTGGTTAATTTGGTTGATATTATGTTGTTATTGATGTATGAATTTTGCTGAAGTGTTTGGATGAGGTTAGAGAGATCATTTTGTCAAAAGATGTTGAGTGATACTTGCTGGATTTTCGATTTTCTGACAGGCAGTGTGTGATCACGAATTTTCTGGGCTTTTTGTGGGCATTTTCATGAACTGAAAAAAATATATGTTGGATTTAATATCTTTATCTAGTCCCACGAATTTTCTTGGGTTTTTATTTTGAGTCAAACTGCCTTAGAAAAATCAAGAACTGAAATTAAGTATATGCTGCCTGAAATACTAGAACAGAAGTTGTAAATTTTGCTAATTTTGTTACCATATCAAATGATGGAATTATCACTTGAAATTTTTACAGAGTATTAGAGACATATTGAGGTTTTACAGGATTTTTATTTATAATTTTTTGGGTTCAATTGATAGGGTCAAAAATTATGAATTTTGGTTCTTGAGCTGAGGTTGGATGGTTTCTGACCACTAAATTTTTAGAATTTTGTTAATATAGTTAGAGAACTCTGATTACCCTGAAATTTTTACAAGACCTTGGTGACACATTGAGGTGTCCTTGATAATTTTTATAGTCTGTGAAATGATTGTTTTATGTGCAAATAAATTCATACCACAATAGTGTGAAATCTGCCATTGTGCTGAACATAAATTGATGCTTTGAATGGATGAAAATGTAGCATTTTGTACTAGTATGACATGAGTACCTGAATATGAGTATGAGTAATTGAGCATATGAACTTATTGATAAGGTTAGATATACATAGATACGAATGATTATTACAATTGTTTATATGCGAAAGAAAAGCATAAGATTATGTTTCTTGGACTAGAGAAAGTAAATCCAGTTTATTAGGGAAAGTAAACCTAACTACCAAGAAGAGCATAAGATTTATAATCCTTGGGCTGGAGAAAGTAAATCCGGTCTGTCAGGGAAAGTAAACCTGACTACCCTTGAATTGAGTCGGGGAAAGTAAACCTGGCTAGGAATAGGTCTGTGTGAGAATTGGAGAAAGTAAATCCAATGATCATGTATAGGAATGAGCTCAGTCCTGAAAAGCAGTCTATTACCCCTTATTGTCACACTGGGGACAGCGGTACGTAATGCCCAGATGTGACAAGTTTAGTCAAGGGCCAAGGCAAGTTTAAAAAGTAAATTTTCTAAGGAATCTTTTGTCTTATATGCCGAGTGAAGTTTAGTATTGATATTGAGACCAATATATTTAGGTGGAAAGTTAGTAGTGTATGATGTTGAGTAGTATGGTATATGTACATTAAGTGATTGAATGTTAAAAGAAACCCACTTCGGAAAGGTAATTTTATAACTTTAAAATGAACCTTTGATATATATACATATATATTGCATGCCCACTTTTTCTTAATAAACCGAAGTGGCTGGGACGATGACGATGACATTATGAATGTGTAATTGGGGAGTTACCCTACTGAGAATTGTATAATTCTCACCCCTATGTTTTTGTGTTCCCGTGTCGTCTCCAGGTTGACGCAGAAAATCGAGAAACCACTATGCAACAGAACTCGGAAGTACAATAGGGTAGTAGTTAATACTTTTGTTATGTGGTATTTAGTGGAATGGATATGCATATAAATAGGTTAGATGACAAGGTGTGTTAGGGCTCATCAAAGAGCTTTCTTAATGTACTGAACTTTGTATTAAATAAATATTTTGGTTTTATTGCTATATATTTCAGTAGAATTATGACCAAGTTATCTCGCGAATCAATCCAAATGGCTATAGATATTTAAGAAAGATCCGCTAATTTATAAGTAACAACTCCCGAGTATGATGTCATGACTTAAGGATGATGCTATACTTGGGAGGATGTTACAATGTGACATCGGTACCAAGATGAATTCTTGGGTGATACCGGTTCAGCCGAGCACCCCCAAGAAATGCCCTCTAGCCCGTACTGGATAAGTCAGGATTATGTTTATGATTATGTTACGCTTATCGGGATTGATAAGTAAGAACTAGTGACGACTAGTTAAGGTATGAGCTCATAACCTAGAGATGTGACACGTTCTGGGTGACACCGATTCGGCCGAGCACCCCCAAAGCAATTGTCTTTTAGGGTGGCCTATGAGGAAGTAAAGTATGATGTTAATGTCACAAAGATTCCCATATGAGTATTTAACTACCACTTTATGCCACTATTATGATGTTTTTAATGTTATGACTACATTCTCGAATTAAGTAGAGCCATGCATACATTCTTTAATATGATTGCATCCATGTCATCAAGAATCATGCTAAAATGAACGGACCTTGGCTAATTATGTTTTAAAACCTAAAAATAGACATTTATGCATGCTCGCTTATTTTGTATACTAAACCCAAGGTTCCTGAGGACATAGATGATGACACCAGGTAGTAGGAGGCCCTACTGAGATTCTTTAGAAAGATTCTCACTCCCTCTATCTCTTTCTTTCCATCACGTCTTCTGATGCCGATGTTCGTGGCTTTTGTGGACACCCCGATGTGGGAGGTGCACTATGATATGGAGCATAGATCATACCATTTTGAGGAACAATGCACGGTGCGAGTCTTCATGTTCGTTGGACGTCTCTTCGCTCACCCCATACATACCCATCGCTTCTCCCCGATAGCACCCTACGGCGACGACGAGCGGGTTTTTGAGCACGCGCGTACTCATAATGAGAGAGTGCTCCGCATACACATCGCCGCCTCAGCCATGCGTGACTATCCCGACTACGTGCCCCGGACTTACTTCTCGGAGACCGATCCGTCGAAGGACCCGCCTACCCATCCGTACAGCGAGAGCTCCGCCCCCACTCCACCACTGATGAGGTAGGGCAGTGAGGATACCATGACTCAGCCACAGCTCGGACGACGACCGGAGATACAGCCACATCGCGGGGGTTACTCTCGATCCCCGTTCCGCCTCTATACGCCCGAGGAGCTCGCCCAATTTCCCGGGTATGTGCCTCGCTCGCGAGATGGACGTCAGTAGGAGGTGATGTACGACCGATGGAGTACCCGGGTAGAGCACACACCACTTAGATTAGGATGGACCTTCTTTTGTATAGAGGTTATCCCTTTAGTTGCACTTGGGTAGGGGAGTTGCTTTTATATTTTCCGTCGTACTTTCCTTTGTATTTCCTTTTTAGTTGTATCTGTTCATGATGTACTAAACTAGGCCCCACTCTCCATGAGTGGGCGTATCATATAATATTATATAAATATGCAGTTCAGTTCTGTTGTGATGTGCCTTTACTTGCTTATGTCATGTTGCTATGCGATGCTTGCTTTATTTTCCCTTCGTGCTTTATTATTTATCGTGTCACGCGGCTCTCACTTTGCTTTTATATTCCAAAAAAAAAAATTACCAATATTTCCGCTAAGTATTTGAAAATCACCTGTGGCCAAACTATCTCACCAACCTCCACTAGATCCATGAACCGCCGCCTCCAGAATCCTCTGCCGCAATGCCTTCTTCCTATTAGCCCTCTTCACCGTCGAGCCCGTGAGGCTCCGCAGGCACCGTCCTTTCCCTCAGATCCACTATGCCCTCCCCATCTCTTCTCCACCTCCATTTCTCAGCCTCTCGATCTCTCACTTTCTCTTTCTTGAACATTCCCCCTCTTTGTCGGCCTCCTTATCTCTTTGCATGTGTGTGAGTTATTTGTGTGTGTGTGTGAGGCAGAGAGAGTGCCGTATGTATGGTGTGAGAGGCAAAAAATTGTTTTATGTTTTAAGTGTATATGTGTGTGTGTGACCGTGTATTGGTGAGAGAGAAGTCCGTGTATGTGCATGTGTGGATGAGAGAGTGAGAGATCAATGTGTGTGTTTACAGCGCATGGTGGGTAGTGAAGCCCATACCCTTATATATATATATTCTCAGACCAAATCCATTTATCTCGAGGATCTTCTCTTGGTGACCATAGTTATTGGTCCATTTTATTTCATTTTTTTGTGACAAGTTGTTTTAATGGGCTATGCTTCTTTGTCCAGAATAAATTCATTGGCGTGGTTTTGTAAACCATTTTGGCTTGGTTCGGTTTTTTAAAATTTTTGTTTAGGTGTAGTTTTTGGGCTGACCCATCATTCTATTAGGATCCTAGCAAGTCCAAAATACTAATAATAATAATGAATAAAGATAAAAATAAAACAAGAAATATAAGATATTTGAATGTTTATTTCACCTTTGGCTAAATTCAACTTTTAACAATTTTCATTGTTTCTCGACTTGTTCTATACTTATTTGACCCTTTCATTAATCTTGCATTTTTGTTCATTATATACAATGTATATTTATTTGTAATAATAGCATTGTTGTACTATGTTTGCATATTTTAATTGTAGCATTCTTTAAAGGATATATTGTTAAGTATTAATTGTTTTATTATTCTATTTTACCCTGTATATATATTTTGTACTAAGTGTTATATATGATGACAATGTTATGCTACGGATTGTTTATTATGACTAAGGACTGTATGATCGAGTGTTATATATGCTATTTTTGTCTATAATTATAATATTATTATAGATCTATATGTATTCTGCAATGCTGATGCAAATTACTTTCTATTGATGCTTAATATTTTTGGCCAACAGTTTGATGCTCTTAATTCCTTTTCAAAGAAAATAAAAATCAATCAACCAATGAATATATTTTTTGAGAACGACGTGACTTTGAATTCCTCATTGCACCAGGAGATATGTCGGCGTAATTAACAACTATCAAGCCAAAATTAATTTTTCCTAAAATTTTAATCTCCTTTTATTATTGTTATTATTATTATTTGATTCTTCTTTCCTTAATTTTATTTTATTTTCATTTCTTTGGAGAATGAATTATTATGCTATTGAGTAGTAAGACATGTATATCTCTAGTATATTGTGCATATCCTATTGAGCACAGCATATGCATTAGCTGAGACTGGTCCCTGAATTCCGGCATACTGGGTAGGAGCATGTTATTGCATAAGTTGTTGATTGAGAACATGCTTCTGAATATGTATTCCATGATTATATGCTCATGTTTGCATTTCTATATAATATGCCAAGATTAAAGGTGACATAAGACACATGGAAATGATCCTCTAGACTCCTCGAATTAAAGGTTATGAGAGGTGATTCAAATAGGAAGTAATCCTTTGGACTCCCCGAATTAAAGGTTATGAAAGGTGATCCTAATACCCCGTATCCTGTACCTTAAGAGTCGGGAATCTAACTTATCAAAAAGGATAAGATTACGCTAGTGACGACTAGTGTGGTATGAGCTCATGACCTAGAACTCTCGAGAAAAGAGAGAATATAGGGCGGCCCCCAAGGAAAAGAAAATAAGAAGTTTAAGTCACCTATAAGAATGATGATCATGATTTTACGTTCTTTACATCATATGCATTGTTTTATAAATTCTATGATATTTTGTACATGATATTGACATGCATCTATGATTAGCATGTTACATTTATGACATCAAGATTCATGCTAAAAGACACAGGCTTTGGATAATAGTATTTTAGAACTTAATAATTGAACCTTATGTATGCTCACTACTTCATAATGAAAACCCGAGGTTCCTGAGGACGTAAATGATGACACCAAGATAGTAGAACACTTTATCAAGATTCTTTGTTATGATTCTCACTCCCTCTATCTTTTCTTTCCATTGCGTCTTCAGAGGTTGATGGCGACGTTCATGATTTACATTGACACACCTACTTGGGAGATGCACTACAACACCACCCATCGGTCATATCACTTCATGGGTCGTTGTGTCGTTTGCCATTTTGTGTACATAGACCGCCCCTTTGCACACTCAGTTTCCAGCTTTCAGTTTTCTCCTGCTTCTTCTTTTAGCGATGATCTTGTCTTCTAGCGGGCACGTCCTTGTAAGGAGTGGATTGGCCACACCCAGCTAGTTGCTTCTGCCATCCAAGACTTCCTGGAGTATGTACCTCGTTACCCCACGGATCATTCAGAGATGGATCCATCTGAGGACTCCGCCACCCAAGTGTCATCCGAGGGCTCTTCCTCCACCGTGCCCATGGATTTTGGTGAGGGCAGTGAGCCCACCGTAGTACAGCTGATGAGAGGAACTATGCCCATACGTGGAGGGGCCACTTGTAACACCCCGATTTTTCTGTCCGAGGGAAATGACCAAAATGCCCCTGAGGTCATTTCCTGACCCGAACTCGAGGGTAACCAACTCGGTCATCCTCGAAGGGTCAACTCAATGTTTGAAGGGGATTGAATGGCCTTTGAATGCTTTCGGAAGCGAAAATTTCATTTTCCGCAGTTTCGGGTCAAAATGACCAAAATACCCCTATAGCGTTTTTACGCGGGTAAAGGTGCCGTTTGAGGCCGGAACTTTCCCCAGAGGTTTAAAAACATGATTTCATGTGTCTAGAGGTCTCTGTTCAAGTCCCGGTGGTCCCGAGCAGTTTTAGTGCAAAATTATGATTTTGCCCCTAGAATAGTGTTTTTGAGCTTAATGACGTAATTAAGCAAACCTAAGCAATATTAGGCTCTAAACGAAGATTAATTTATTTCCCTAATTAATCTAGAGTCAAAATAATTTATTAAAGTTAATTAGAACCTAAAATTGCTTAGATTAAACTTAAATCCCTTTTTAGAACTCAAGATTCCTAGTCTTGGAATCTTGAATAGTGTTTTCTCTCTCCAATTTCTTAAATCAAGGAAATGTGTTTAGAGTTGTTTAGACTCTAAATTGAGGATTTAACTCTCTAATGGTGCAAGACCACTCCTTAATTATGTCTAGACCACCTTAATTACCCATTTGCCTTACCTAAACACTTTCTTACAAATTCCTAATCTTAAGCATAATCAAAGATACACCTAAACACAACTCTAAACCACAATTAAAATGCAAACTAATCCTCCCCATGCATGATGAAGTTTCGGCCAGCACCTTTCCCCATTGACCACATGTTTAATTATTTTCTCACTCAAAGAACCATGCTTGAGCCATACCTTGAGCCATACCTCACCATGCTTTGAACCATGCCTCACCATACCTCAAGAACACATTATCTCACCTCATGGAACACATGGAACCCTCCAATTCTGCACCTCTTGGCCGAAAAACACCTTCAGCCTTCACACCCTCCATTTGCTTCATTTCTCTATAAATAGATGGCCTAGAGGAGCTTGCACCACTTTTAGATCATTTGCCAAGTTTAGGAAACACTCAAAGCTTTTCTTTTTCTCTCAAAGTCTTTGTGTTCTTCAAGTTCTTGGAGTTCTTCAAGTTCTTCATCTTCTTCATCTTCTTCTTCCATCTTCAAGTTCATCACACCAAGTAGGGATTTTCTTTCATGTATTCTTTCTTTAAAGTTCTTGTTCTAAGCTTAATGTTCATAGTTTCTCTTGATTCTTTTTAGAACTTCTTTTTCTTTCCTTTACCTTTTCATTTTCGGCCATGGGCCTTGGAGAACAAAGGAATGAGAGCTTGATGATGAGAGTTTCATGATGATGTTCATCACTTGAAACAAACTCTAGAGCTTGATTTTTGTTCTTGAGCAAAAGTGTTTCTAGATTTTCCTTTCTTGAACTTTTGAGAACTTTAACTTTGATGGTGTTTTAAAATGGCTCTATGAACTCAATGATGAGGACTCATGATGTTGGTGTTAATATATCATCAAGGTCATGAACTCTAGAGTTTTAAAATGCACTTTTCTCTTCTTGGAGATTTCGGCCATTTCCTTGAGATTTTCTTAGTTTCATAGTTTGATTCCCAAAGATATTATGTTGAGTTCTAAGAACTCCAAGCTTGACTTTACCTTGTTTGAATGAGTTTGGGTTAAGGTTTAAATTCCTTTAAAGTCTTGTTAAGAGCTCTAGAAAGATAAAATGAACTTGCATAATTTATTTTATGCTTGCATTCATATTTACATTCTTGCTATGCATCTTTATTTTCAAGCTATCACCTAAGAACATAAAGATTAAAATGGAACTTGCATCTTCACTTAATTTAATTCTCAAGCCTTTCTATTTCGGCCTTAAAGTCGATTGTTGTTGGGCCTAGAGCACTAAAATAAAGAATTGAACTTGCATTATCACCTAATTAATTTCTCGAATGCCTATCTATTTCGGCCTTAAAGTCGATTGTTGTTGGGCCAAGAGCACTAAAATAAAGAATTGAATCTTGCATATTTACTTTCAAGCTTGCACGTTTAAGATTATGCTTCGCATATTTACTTTCAAGCTTGCACGATACGTTTATGTCTTGCATATTTAATTTATGTCATCATTTTAATTTGTAAGCAAGATTAAAAATGAAAAGCATGAGCATGTTTAGTTTATGTTGTAACTTAAGAACCTAGAGCTCAAAGACTTGCCCATTTCATTCCAAGTTAAAGTTATATGTGAATGTATTCCTTGAATGAATAATTTCGGCCAAGTAGTGATGATGGACTTGCAAGGAGTTTTCATCTAGCGACTAGGTCCAATAGTCTATGTTTTAAGTTTTCCTTAAAGACTTACAAATCTTTATAAGGTTATGTCATCACAAGTTGTGATCTTATTATCTTTTAGGGGATGGAATATGTTTTGGTCAGTGACCTAAGGCTTCACTTAGCCTCATGATGATTTAAAATGTCTTGCAAAGAGTTTTAGAAATTCTAAATTGATTCCAAGAGAAACTAGTTAACTTATGTACCTAGAGATGTCAATTTAATTCTCTTATTGAGGCAAGATGTTTTCGATTCTGATGTGATGAATGTGATGCTGTATGATGATGTTTTAATGTGTTGGAATGTGTGAAAATATCATATGATGATGTAGAAGCGATCCTATGCATGATAGGTAAGAAACTAGCTAACCAGAAATACCGTAAAGCTAGAATTTAACATAGTTTTGACCCATTTGTTTATAGAACTTTTCCAAACTGTTTTAATGGGGACATAATCAGATTTAGATTGTTTAGACATGAAAAACTTGGTATCATTTGAGTTAGAATTGAATTCTAGCATCTATGGGGAAACTAGTAACTAGAAAACCGTAAAAATACAAATGTAGAACTCTTAGAACATTTAATTTTCTGGATTCTGTCCAGCACCCTTACAACATGATAAACATGATTAATAATTACTCCTTAAGCATAGGAATGCCTCATAATTGAGTTAGATTTAATACATAGCGCCTTCGGCGAAAACGGAACCGAGAAAGGGTCTAAAACGTAAGTTCTAGAACCCCGTAAATACAAGTTAGAGAACTTGTCCTATGCTATTCAGATTTTTAAAAGTAAAATGAGAGGATTATGAATGATGTTTAATTATGAGCCTTAGGTGCTTAAAATATGAACGACGGATGTAGAGAACTATATCTCAAGATTAAGACCCGTAAGGGTCAAAGCATAAGCTACCGTAAGGGTAAGCGTTTGGATGATTTATGATGATGCATGAAGTATTCTAATGATGATGATGTTATTCATATGAGGAATTTATGAGATTATATGTTTATGTGGCATAAAGCAAATTTGGAAGGAAATTCGGTGTAATGACCGTTTTGGCCGCCGAATTTCCGACAAATTTGGGGACTTAAAGAGATTTTGAAAATTAAGGTACTAAGATGGGTTCTAGGATGACACCGGTTCGGCCGAGCACCTCCATAGAACTCATGTGACATCGGTACCATTTTATACTCTTAGGTGACACCGGTTCGGCCGAGCACCCCTAAGAGTTTTGCCCCCTAACCCGTACTCAGATAGTCGGGATTTATGATACGCTTATCGTTAAGTGGTAAGTAAGAACTAGTGACGACTAGTTAAGGTATGAGCTCATAACCTAGATGTATGACACGTTCTGGGTGACACCGGTTCGGCCGAGCACCCCCAGTTCGATTGTCTTTTAGGGTGGCCCATGAGGAAGAGAAGTTCATGATTATGATTATGTCACTCAGTTTTGTCCCATATGAATGTTACTATTGCCACTTTATGCCACCAATGACGATGATGCTTGATGTTATGTTTTATGTATGTGCATTAGGTAGTGCCATGCATACATTCTCTATTATGATGCATTCATGACATTAAGATCATCTTAAAATGAATGGACCTTGGCTAACATATATTTTGAAGTTTAAAATGAACTAAATGCATGTTCAGACTTTTCGCATAATTAAACCCAAGGTTCCTGAGGACGTAGATGGTGACACTTAGGTAGTAGGAGGCCCTACTGAGATTCTTTAGCAAGATTCTCACTCCCTCTATCTCTTTCTTTCCGTCACGTCTTCAGATGGCGACGTTCGTAGTGTTCGTGGACACCCCGACATGGGAGGTGCACTATGACCCGACTCACGGGTCATACCATTTTGAGGGGCAGTGCACGGTGCGAGTTTTCATGTTCATAGGACGCCCCTTCGCTCATCCCGTGCACACCCATCGCTTCTCCCCGACTGCACCCTATGGCGACGATGGGCGGGTTTTTGAGCGTGCGCGTACGCATGACGAGAGAGTGCTCCGCATGCACACCGCCGCCTTAGCCATGCGAGACTATCCCGATTATGTGCCCCGGACCTACTTCTCGGAGACCGACCCGTCCGAGGACCCGCCTACCCATCCGTATAGCGAGAGCTCTGCCCCCTCTCCACCATTGATGAGGGAGGGCAGTGAGGATACCGTGACTCAGCCCCGACTTGCACGACGACCAGAGATGCGGCCACACCGCGGGGGTCACTCTCGATCCCCGTTCCGCCTTTTTACGCCCGAGGAGCTCGCACAGTTTCGGATACTTGCCTCGCGTTCACGAGACGGACGTCAGTAGGAGGTGACGATCGACCGATGGAGTACCCGGTTAGAGCACACACCACTTAGATGGGGATAAACCTTCTTTTGTTTAGAGGTTATCCTATTAGATGCACTCGGGTAGGGGAGTAGATTATGTTTATGTTTGATGTTGTATTTCCTTTCTTGTATTTTCCATGTACCAAATCAAGTCCCACGCTTATAAGTGGGCAAATTATAATCATATATGAAATGTTATTCAGTGTCTCTCATGATGTGCCATTCTATGCTTTATGCTATGACGTTATGAGATGTATGTTTTGTTCGTTGCAAGTTATGACGCATCACGTGGCTCTCACTTTTATTTCCAAAAAAAATTACCCGTATTTTCCGCTAAATAATTCAAAGTTAAATGAGATCTATGAAGTAACAGACTAATGTTTAACCTAAGTATGTTCTAGAGTATTGGGTTAAAAATTAGGATGTTACACCACTCGTGCACGTCGAGGTGCCCATGTCCATCCAATGAGGTGCCTCGCCACACGTGACGAGTTGAGAAATTGATGTTTGCTCTAGGTGCTACGAGGCGGAGTTGTGAGGAGGAGGGAGCATGTGTCAATTATTTATGTTTATCCATAAATTACGTACTATGGAGTACTGTATTTGTCATAACTCTTGTCAGTAGTGTTATGTTTCTATGTTTCTAACTTTCTATGTTTCTACGCAGCTCATGATTTGTATTTTCAAAAAAAAAAATTTTACCCGTATTTTTACTAAAGTAATTTTCAAAAGCTTAAGTTAATGATTGGAACAAAAGAGTAATAACTAATAATTAACTTAAATATGTCCTAGGCGTATTGGGTTAAATATTAGGGTCTTACACTGCAGATCTCTTGGTTGTTTTCTAGTTTTAAAATTGTTTTAAAAGTTTTCACACATGCATTAGCATCTCTGCATAAAATCTTCTGGGTGATCTCTCTATACTCTCCTCTGAGGATCAAGCAATCATCAGTGTACACATTCTCCTGAAGTTTTTGCATATCAATGTGCAAGAATGCCAGAAGATCAATGTGCAAGATCAGGTCTACCTTCATGTGTCTAAAAAGTTAGTTTGCAAGGCCACAGTTTCTTGTGAAGAATGATGTATCAGCTTGAAAGGTTAGAAAGAAATCAGGTTGATAAGTATGAAGATGAATCAATTAGAAAGTAGAAGAAGTGTTCAGAAGAAGGTTGGGTCAGAAAGAATGTCTTAAGGATCAATGAGTAATGGCATTGTACTTAGAGCTAGAAGAAGAATTCGGGACAAGTTACTAAAGTTCCTCAATTAGGAAGTAAATCCTAACGCCTCAAAAAGTAATTTCTTCACAAAGTGAGTTCAAAAGTCAAAAGACTATCTTTCTGAAAGAAAGATAAAAAAGGTGAGATTTTTTTTACCCTCTATGTCAGAGTTTCTCTTTCCACATCACCTCACCTTTAGCCAATGTTACATCCTTTTAAACCCCCATGTTTCATTTTCACCTTAACCTTCATCTTCTCATATATGCTTCCTCAAACCATTTCATCTTCTCTAACTATCAAAGATCCCTTTTTGATCCATCCTTCTTTACACTTCTCTGTAACCTCTGTAACGACTCATTTTTTTTAGTGTTGTTTGTGAAAAAATAATTAATTATGAATAATTTATAAGGATTTTGCAAATTTAGATAGATATAGTTATGATCACAACAATATGAGGAGTTTGTAAAAAATAAAATAAAAATTAATTTAATATTATTAAAAAATTCAATATAATAATATCCTTAACTAGATATATAGGGTAATATGAATGAGACCCTATAAATGGTATAAGGACTTAGATAAAAATAAGGATAAAGTTAAATAAATATTTTAACCCGATAAAGTTTATTTTATGTCAATCGAGTACCAAAATGGTAATAATCGGCACACCCGAAATGGTAATAACCAGTACACTGAAATACTAAATCTGCTATAAATAATGGATATTAGAATAATTAAATAAATATAGATATTTCTAATACTGATACTAGGCAAATCGATCCGGAAATATTAATTTCCTTACTTTCTCTCTAAGTTAGTGATATTATAAAAAGGAAAAAAGGAAATGAAATATCATTCCTTCTCGGTTTCTCTAAGCTTCATGTTTTCTTCTTTCTTCTTCCATCTTCTTCAAGTTCTTATTATTCAAACTCCATGAAAGCTCTATATTCTTGGAAGATACACTTATATAAAACACATAAACTAGTTCAAGAACACTTCATCTACATCAAACTCAAGCCAAAACCTTATTTTTCCCCTTTAAATATGTCCAAACAGCAGCTAATATAGAGGTTGGAAAGTGGGTTTGAGGCTTGGATTAGAGGAGAAAAAGCTAGAGAAAGTTTAACAAAAGGCTTGCAAGAAAGGGAAGAAAAATCTATGTCTATTACTTGGTGATTGTTTGGATAGTTTGTTAATATAAATCCTTGAGATATGTTTCAAATTATTATATGAAATCTGAAATTTATCTTCAAGATTCATACATATGTGAGTTGAATGAATATAAAGGATGCAATAGATATGAGTTTTGAATTGGTTTGCTGGATTTTCGGATTTCAACAGGGCAGCATTTGCTCATGAATTTTCTGACCTAGTTAGAGGCTTTAGATTGAGTTGAAAATTTTATATGATGTAGCTAACGTGTTAAGGCATCTTCAGTAAAAATTTTGAGGTATTCTGGTCGCTTTTGCTATGTTTAAAAAATCAAGAACCAAAATTGTACATATGCTGCCCAAACTATTAGAACTGAAGCTGCAAATTTGTCTATTTTTGTTACCATAGCAAATGATTGATTTTTCCATTGAAATCTTTACAGGGTATTAGAGACATCTTTACTAGGATTTTATTCCCAATTTTCTAGTTTCATTTACTAGGGTTAAAAATTAGGGAATTCGGGAATTTAGCTAAGAGTTGGTGGTCTCTGACCACCAAATTTGTCTAATTTTGTTAACATAGCTAGAGAACTCTTTTTACTATGAAATTTTTATGGAACCTTGTGGACACATTGAGGTGTCATTGAGAATTTTTATAGTCTCTAATTTGATGGTTTGCATTGCATATTAAATTGTGCTACAAATATATGAAATCTGCCATTGTGCTGAAAATAAATTGATGCTTTGAATTGATGAAATAATGGCATCTTGTACTAGTTTCACATGAGCACATGAATATGAATAATTGAACTTTGCGAGATTTTCAGAATATTTTAAGAGATTTTGACTAGAATATTCCATAAAAAGTTTACTAGATTTTTTGATAAATCTCATAAAAGAATTTAAAGATAGATTTTGAATAGAAATACACATTTAGTAGATTTTAACAGAGCATCTCATGGGACATCAAGAGATTTTACATAGAATGTCTCATAAAGATTCAAGAGACTTTAAGGAAATATCTCATAAGAATTTAATGAAATTTCAAGAAAATCTCAGACAAGTATAAGAAACTGAGCGTCATAAAGAGAAGGAATGTAAGAAAATAAGTCTCACACAAAAAGAGGGAAATCAAGAAAATAAGCTTTATGTAATAATCAATTGCTTAATGGTAAGCTCATGGATTCGCGGGTAGTAGTAGACGTGCTACACCCTTAGAACTATATCAGGTTGTAATTGCGACGGCATTACATCGTTATGAGAAAAGGATGTACTGAGAATAGTAAGGCTATTCTAGATAAGATGTAGTAGACGTACTCCATCTAGTGAACTATATCAAGTTATAACATGACGACGTTGTGTCATTGACAGTACAATCCATAGAACTTTAATAATAAGATCATGTTAGAGAGGAAATGAAATGGATAAAACAAAATGAAGTATATCATGTTAAAGGGATGAACTATATCAGATTATAACACAAGGTGTTACAAAGAAAAAATTGAAATTGACGTATTGAGAAGAAAATGTTTTGAGATCTATATCAGGATATAGTACGAGATACTATATCAAGTGAAGTATATCAGGTTGTAACATGGGGTGTTACAGTAGAGGCAATACATCAAAAGAAAAGCATATCAGAAAATCATAAGTAATTCTTTTCTAAGCCTAAAGTTATTCATGAGCTTATGATAAAAAAATAATGAAGTAAACGAGATACGTATTATATGAACAACCAGAATAAGAGAAATTTTAAAACTATCGAATAAGAGAAATTTTAAGACTATGTCAGATATTACTGTGTAGTAGACTAGTGTTTTTCCTACTGGGAATCTTTGATTCTCAGTCCTACTGTTATCATATTTTTCTATAGATTGCGATGATGGTGATTTATTTTGTGGAGATTCTTAGCTAGTATTGGCACTATGGTCCAGACGTTTTGATGAATTGATGATAGAGAATTAATCAATTCTTTTTATTTGCTTTTGATGGATTTCGAGTAATGCTCTACCTAGACTAGAGGTTCCTGCGTGAACCAGGGTAAGGGTTTGATATAGTTACAGGATATTGTTGATTAGTAATCAGTTACTTCAATTATGTATTTTCGACATATTATTTATGTTCAAACTTAGCATCATAGAAAAGAAGCGCTTTATGTTTGTCACGAAAAGCAGGCTCATATGTAATAATATATGTACACTCCTTATGATCAAGTAGAGTTTACAAGTAACAACTACTCACTATAAGGTTATGGCTTAAGCATAGCTTTATGGTGTGAAAGATGTTACATTAATGGTGTAACATCCCCTGCTGCTTTATGGATTGACAAATGTCCCCACAAACCAACACGGGTCTTTTCAGTATGCTTTGTCCTTACTCGCACGCTTAATAGGAAAACTTCCCAGGAGGCCACCCATCCCAAAATTGCTCCAAGTCAAGCACGCTTAACTATGGAGTTCTTTCAGTTTGGGCTACCGAAGAGAAAATGCATCTTGTTGGTATACGTAGTACAAATCAATTCATATAAGTCTTCCTTAACTGTAGAGTCCCATACTTACACAGTCTTAGGATCCCTCTCATTCAGGTGTGTAATAGGTTCATTCATGTACCCCTCCGCTTTCGAAGTCTGCAAGGAGCCGCTCCTTATCTGTGTCTCCTTGCACCGGCGATCACTCCCCAACTTCGCAATCCCTGGGCGTTACAACCTCAACCTCCATCTCTATGTCCCAGAATAAATCCTTCTTACACCTTCTTAACCCTTATGGAAAAAGGAAAGCTCTGCTCTGATCATACTTCTAACATGGTAACACTACTCATGTTTAATAATCATATGGACCAGCAACATTTTGCTTATAACTATTCTCAACAACCTATTGCTCCTGGAAAAGGCTGAGACACGAGCTGATTACTCAAGTTCTTATTCTCATGGAAGTAGTCTCCTTTCAAGGATGGACTAGGTTTCTAAATATCATAGATAGGATTTTTGTAACATCCTAATTTTTAACCCAATACTCTAGAACATATTTAGGTTAATCATTAGTCTATTACTTCATAGTCTCCTTTTTACTTTAAAATTACTTAGCGAAAATATGGGTAAATTTTTTTTTTTGAATAATAAAAGCAAAGTGAGAGCCGCGTAACCCGGTGAATGATGAAGCACATAAAGAAATATAACAAATATCTCATAAGCATCACAACATAAGGCAGATAATGGCACATCATCAAGAAAACCGAACTGCATATATATATATATATATATATATATATATATATATATATATATATATATATAACACGATATGCCCACTTATAAGAAGCGGGACTTAGTTTGGTACAACATAGAACAAATACAACTGAAAAGAAGGTACATTAGAAAGGAAATTACTACAGAAAGTGAGAAGGGAAAACTCCCCTACCCAAGTGCATCTAAAACGGATAACCTCTATACAAGAGAAGGTTTATCCTCTCCTATGTGGTGTGTGCACTATTTCTACCCGCGAGCCTCAACTGCTAGGATCCCGTAAAGGAT
Organism: Dalbergia cochinchinensis; assembly: GCA_031216125.1. Classification (NCBI taxonomy): domain Eukaryota; kingdom Viridiplantae; phylum Streptophyta; class Magnoliopsida; order Fabales; family Fabaceae; genus Dalbergia; species Dalbergia cochinchinensis. The sequence goes on from CM062371.1 coordinate 34,040,846, forward strand.
AGGGCGTATCCAATCCAAGGGCGAGGCACATCTGGAATTGGGCACGCTCAAAACTTGATCCTCGTCGCCGTATGGTGATGTCGGGTCGCCTATCAAACGCGAAATCACGAACAATGCATCGGCCCTCAAAAAGGTATAGCCCATGCTCCGAATCATGGTGCACTTCCCACGTCGGGCAATCCACAAAATCCACGAGCCGTCATCTCAAGACGTGACGGAAAGAAGAGATAGAGGAGTGCGAATCTTGGTGAAGAATCCCAATTGGGTAACCTCCTATCTAGGTGTCATCATCTACGTCCTCAGGAACCTTGGGTTTATTGTATAAAATGAGTGAGCATGCATCAAATTCATTTTTAAGTTACTAAACGTAATTAGCCAAGGTCCGCCTATTTTAGAATGAGTCTTGATGTTACGGATGCAAAGATAATAAAGCATGAATGCATGAAGATGCATCAAGCATAAATCATTTAATCATCATAGAAGAATCAATATCACGTAAGTGGCATAAAGTGGCATATACTTCTCATGTAAAACATCTTTCTATAGCTTGTGTGACATTCCAAGCATTGTACTGTAACATAGGGATCACCCTAAAAGACAATCGATCCGGGGTGCTCGAACCGGTGTCACCCAGAACGTGTCACATCTCTAGGTTATGAGCTCATACCTAACTAGTCGTCACTAGTTCTTACTTATCAATCCCGATAAGCGTAATCATAATAATAATCATAATCATAACAAATCGCGTCCCACCGCATCAAGTACACGGTGAATATTGTCCTCTTCGGCGCATGATCGCCGTCCCCCTCAAGGGTTTGTTTCTGGGGCGTTACGTATCGCCGTCCCCCAGAACGCGTTTTCACAGTACTATGTCACATTAAAAACTCATGTACTTTCAAAACTTTCAAGGTTCTCAAGTTTATCAGAAATTCGGCACTTAACAAAGAAGACAATCGAATTTCTTCCAAACTTTCTTTATGCCACATTCATATCTTTACACAATCATTTATAATCATGTGTGTCATAAGTATCATCATCATATGCATCATAGGCATTGTAAAACATCGCACGCATCATAACGTGAGCATCAATAAATCAACATTGCATATCCTCATAAGAAATCATATGCCCAAGATATTCTCATAATAAAACATGCGATCACGTAAAACACTAAAGTTTATTATGCCCTTACGCCTATGGTGTCTTATGCTTTGACCCTTACGAGCCTTAAACTTGAGGTATAATTATTCTGACATTCTCTATTAACCTTTTATGCACCTATAGGTTCACAACTAATGATTTTTACTAATGTTTATGTTCAATGATGAATCTGGACAGCATCTTTCTTAAGGGCAAAATTACATCTTGGGATTACGGGGTTCTAGAAGCTACGTCTTAGACCCTTTTTTGGTTCCGTCTTCGCCTAAGGCGCTATAAATTAAATCTAAACCAATTGTGAGGTATTCCTAAGCCATTGAACTAATTATAAATCATATTTACTCCATTATAAGGGTGCTGTACAGAATCAGAAAATTCAATGTTCTAAGAGTTCTAGAATTACGTTTTTTTTTACGGTTTTCTAGTTACTAGTTTCTCTGTAGGCGCTAAAAATTCAATTCTAATCCAAATGTCACCAAGTTTTTCATGCCTAAACAATCCTAATCTGATTATGTTCCCATTAAAACAGTTTGGGCAGAATCCATAAAGAAATGGGTTGAAACTATGTTAAATTCTAACTTTACGGTATTTCTAGTTACTAGTTTCTCTATGGGTGCTAAAAATTCAATCCTATTCCAAATGTAACCAAATTTTTCATGAATAATCAATCCTAAACTGATTGTTATCATACTAAAACAGTTTTGGTATTAGGTATGAACGAATGGGTCAAAACTAGGTTGAAACACAACTTTACGGTTTTTCTATAAAGCTAGTTTCTTTCCTAACATACATAGAAAGGTTCCTACCTCATCATAAGTAATTTTCACACATTCTAACACATCAAAACATCATCATTCAGTAGCAATCTCATCATGAAAGAACCGAAATATCAAGCCCCAAAAAGATGTATAAATTGATGTTTCTAAAGCATCTAAATTGCTAGTTTCTCTTGGAATCATTTTAGGACTTCTAAAACTCTTTGCAAACCATTTTACTTCATCAAGAGGCTAAAAATAACCTTAGGTCAGCAACCAATTAAATTATCCTTTAGAAGAGGATTAACATCATGAATTTTGTTGGTCATGACTTTATAAAACTCATCAAGCTTAAAGAAAATCCTAGAACCTAGGTTGTTGGCCCTTGTAACTAGATGAAACTCACTCCAATCTCATCATCACTACATGGCCGAGATTATGCATTCAAAGAATGCTTCCATAGTAGACTTTAACTTGAGATAAAATGGGCAAGTCTTTGAGCTCTAGGTCCTTAAGTTATGACATAAAGTAAACGTGCTATGCTTTTCATTTTTAATCTTGCTTACAAAATAAAGTGATGACTTAACATAAATATGCAAGACTTGAAAGGTAAATATGCAAGGCATAAACTTAAACGTGGAAGCTTGAAAATAAATATGCAAGACATAAACTTAAACGTGCAAGCTTGAAGGTAAACATGCAAGGTTCAATTCTTTATTTTAGTGCTCTTGGCCCAGCAACAATCGACTTTAAGGCCGAAATAGAAAGGCATTCGAGAAATTAATTAAGTGATAATGCAAATTCCATTTTAATCTTTATGTTCTTAGGTGACAGCTTGAAAAGTAAAGATGCATAGCAAGAATGTAAATATGAGTGCAAGCATAAAATAAATTATGCAAGTTCATTTTATCTTTCTAGAGCTCTTAACAAGACTTTAGAGGAACTCAATGCTTAACCCAAACTCATCCAACCAAGGTAAGGTAAAGCTAAGAGTTCTTAGAACTCAACATAATATTTTTAGAAAACCAAAACATAAAACTTGGAAAAACAAGGAAAAAGGCCGAAACTTCAAGAAGGAAAAGGAACATTTTATAACTCTAGAGTCCATGATCTTGATGATATATTAACACCAACATCATGAGTCCTCATCATTGAGTCCTTAGAACCATTTTTGAAACATCATCAAAGTTAGAGTTCTCAAAAGTTCAAGAAAGGAAGAACTAGAAACATTTTTACTCAAGAACAAAGATCAAGCTCTAGAGTTTGTTTCAAGTGATGAACATCATCATGAAACTCTCATCATCAAGCTCTCATTTCTTTGAACTCCAAGGCTCATGGCCGAAATGAGAAAGAACAAAGAAAAGAAAAGAAGTTCTAAAAAGAATCAAGAGAAACTATGAACATCAAACTTAGAATAAGAACTTTTAAAGAAAGAATACATGAAAGAAAATCCCTACTTGGTGTGATGATCTTGAAGATGGAAGAAGATGAAGAGCTTCAAGAACTTGAAGAACACAAGAGTTTTTGAGAGAAAAAGAAAAGCTTTGGAGAGATCTAAACTTTACAAATGAACTAAAGTAGTAAAATGTTCACCAAGGCAAGCTATATATAGAGCCTTGAGTCATGAATGAGTGGAGAGGAAGAGGCCATGTAGTTGTCTTCTAGAATAAGGGAAGTATGTGGAGGAGAATGAATGAGAAGTTGTCTTGGAGACATGGCCAATTGTGTGCCACACACTCAAACAACATGTGATGCAAAGTGGAGGGAAAAGTGGAGCCATGTTTTGGGCAACCATGGGGGCAAAATCATCTCCTCTAATCATGGTTTAAAGGTGTGTTTAGGTGTGTTATGGATTAGACTTAGGATTAAGGGTTGTTATGTAGGTACTTTAAGTAAACTAGTTAGCTAATTAAGGCTATAATCCCATAGGTTAGAAGTGATCATGTAGGTTTAGTGGAGTCAAAAACTTTTATGACTAGTGATGTGAGTGTGACAACTTTTCTTGGAAATGGGGGCATGAATAGTGAAAACACTATTCATGGATACTTTTTCTTTAAAGAAAGAAAAGAATTTAGAAAAGGGTTTTTTTAAATTTCTTTAAACAATTCTAGGTTCCAATTAATTTTAAATAATGATTTTGGCTCTAGATTAATTATGGAAATTAATTAACCTTTAATTAGAGCCTAATATTGCTTAGGTTTGCTTAATTATATCATTAAACTCAAACAGCACTATCCCGGGGGCAAAATCGTAATTTTGTACAAAAACTGCCCGAGACCATCGGAACTTAAACAGACACTTTAAAATAGTTGAAAACGTTATTTTAAACCTTTAGGGAAAGTTTCGGGTTCGAATGGCATTTCTACCCACGTAGTATGCTATAGGGGTATTTTGGTCATTTTGACCCGAAACTGCAGAAAACACGATTTTTGTTTCGAAAGCACACAAAGACCATCCAATCCCCTTGAAACATTGAGTTGACCCTTCGAGGACTGCCGGGTCGGCTATCCTCGAATTCCGGGCAGAAAATGACCTCAGGGGCATTTTGGTCATTTTCTCTTAAACAGAAAAATCGGGGCGTTACAATTTTCCTTGGAATAGTCATGGTGTTCTACTCTCAACTGGAACCGGTTTTTGATTTTCTTCTTATCAACTACATTAGAGATAATCACATGACCTTGAGCTTAAATGATCTCTCCCGTATCGTCAACGCTCCAAATAAAGGTATCAGTTGTTCATTTGAAGAAGATTGGTTTACATCCCTTGGAGTTTCAACATAGGAAGTCTCCAGTTGTCTCACAGGGTCTCTTAGACATCACCCAGGTGAGATAACTCCCTCTATGCTAATTACTCAAGAGCTATAGGTCCTTACTCTCATCCAATTCTCTTTACTTCCAAGTTTAGGAAGCATAACCTTCTATTAGGAATGGATTGCATGTTGTTATTCTGTCTGATGTCAAGGAAAAAAGCAAACTTGCCCAAGCTCATTTTCGACTACATGTTGAGTGCCATCTCTTCTAAAAGGAAGAAAACCGATGTTGTTCTTTATGGGATTCTGTTGACTAAGATCTTTGAATATCTATATTATCCGCTGGAAAATGAGTGGTATGAGTATACGGTTGAAACTGAGTATGCCATATCTCACTTTGAGATTCAAAAAAATGTAGAGAAAAGGGATGCAAAAAGATGTGTGATTGATTTGGACGATAGTTCCAAAGATTCTACAAAGCTTTTGACAAATATTAAAGCTAGTGAAGACACCATTCCTCTATCCAAAACTTCGGGATCTTGAACTGATCAAGGGAGCAGAATTTGAATGCATTGATGTATCTTCCATAAAGATACAATCATCGGATAATTATATAGATAGTATTGTTTTGGAGACTATCTTTACTCATGCTAGTGACTCTCCACTGTCTTGTTCTGAACAACATTTCTCTTCTGTCCCACCTATACCTCAACCAGCTCAAGATCAAGGTGCTAATCAGCCTTCTTCTAGTCATCATTGGACCACACTTCCTCTAAATTATCCTTATCTTGGTATTAGAAGACTACTAGATAACCAACAGAATATTTCTACAAGATTGAACAATCTGGAAGAAACATCTCGAAATCTGGAAGAAAGATCTCGAAATCATGATGATCTTCTGCGTTAGATTGTTCAGAATACTTCTAACATCCTACAAGAAATAAGGCGAATAAGCTAAATATTATGTTCTTGGTTTCTTGGCACACCTCTTTTTTTTTAATGATGCCAAAAGGGGGAGAAGTAGAGATTGAAGAAAATATGTGCTAAGGATTCAAGGGAAGTTATGTTGAGCAGGAACCCATGGACTTTTGTTTTTACCATTTTTTTTTTGTATATCTTTGAACATGCTTTGTGTTTATAAATTTTTTTATCATGATCTTCTCCAATTATAATGTGTTCTGCTTCTATCCTTATTATCTCATATGTTCTGATGCATCTTTTCATCATGTTTCATGTTTTGTTTTTATCTTAAGCTCTAATTCATATTATACTCTACCTAAGCTCAGCTAATCACATATGTCTGCCTTTTATCTTGAATGCGTATGCTTTGTCATGTTTGATCATATACGCTAGATATTGGTCTATGTTTTCTAGTGTGATTAGTCTTAGCCATGTATCTTAAGGAGCACAAAGTAGTTGTTGCTCTGATATTGTTTTATTTGTTTCATGTTGTACTCTGTAACATCCTCCCAAGTACAACGTCATCCTTAAGTCATAATATCAGACTTGAGAGTTGTTACTTATAAATTATCAAATATTTCTTAAATAACTATAGCAAATGCGATAAGATCATGAACTAACTAGCGTAATTAGATTAAAATATATAACAAAGATACAAGTCAATTACATAAGAAAGCTCTACTGTGAGCTTGAATATATATATATATAATCTCTATTACATTTACCTACACATATACCTACAACTATATACCACATAAGAAAAACATCAACTATTAAACTACTGCAATCCCGAGTTTCTTTCATGTAGCAGCCGCTTTGTTCTCTGAATCAACCTAGAGATGACACAAGAACACAAAACACATCAGGGTGAGAATTATACAATTCTCAGTAGGGTAACTCTCCAAAAACTCAACCATAATGTCATTGTCATCGCCCCAGCCACTTCAGTTTATTAAGAAAAGGTGATCAAACATTACATAATAATGATTCATTTTTAAAGTTCCAAATCATATTTCCGAAGTGGGTTGTTTTTAATGATCAATCACTTAATGCACACATATTGTAAAGCTCAAACATATAGTTAATAATCCTAATCAAGAAATTAAATATGATATGAGTATGCATATGCTAAATATAGTGAACTTATCTCAAAGTGACCTGGTTTTACTTGTGGCCATAGAACTCAACTCGGTGCATTTTTCTCCTTTCATCGACATAGGAAAGACTTAGCTTATATCATGCTATAAAACTCAATTTAGTACAACTTTCTCTCTTCATTGACATAGGAAAGACTTAGTTTATATCCAATGGGTATCTACCATGGACAACTCCATAATAGATAATTCATACCGGATGGTATGTATAGTGGATCACACCATACAAGGGAAATAGACTGCTTATCAGGACTGAGCTCATTCCTATACGTGATCATCGGACTTCATTTTTTTCCATTTTTGAATCACACACAGTTCTATTCCTAGCCGATACATCTACCGACTCATAATATCGCAGGAGAAGTTCCTCTTTTTGCCTTCCCCTTAATTCAATATAAGTCATATTTCTATTTTCTGCATATGTCAGCAAATGGACACTCAGCATTTTGGGAAAGTTCATACTTTTGTTTTCCCCTCATTCAATCTAAGTCTTGTTTATGCTTTCTCCATATGTTAGAACATGCATGAGTGAAATTTATACATTCTCTTTTCTCATATAGTTGCATCCTGTACTTTCTTTTCCCAAATACATGCATAAGCCACATGTAAGCATTCAATCACAAGAAATTCTCATTTGTACCTCAGAATTCAATCTTTAAATTGGCTAGCATGCATTTATACTCATCATACTTAAAGCAAGAGTCATTATATTATCAAATCAATACTTGAGTTCATTTTGGCACAAATATAGCATGTTGGCAGAATTCATGCCTAAAGAGTATGATTTATTCTGTCTATCAAACATCCATGGTAAGGGCTATAAAAATTCTCCAACACACCTCAATGTGTTCACAAGGCCCTGTAAAAATTTCAAAAGGAAAATCCTTCTCTAACTTTTTTAACAAAATTGGACAAACTTGGTGGTCAGAAACCACTCAGCCTCAGCTTAGAACCAAAATCTCATAATTTTTAACCCTAGCAAATGCTTAAATCAATTCAAAATAAAAATCACGATTACACTTCAATATGTTATCAATTCCCTTTAAAAATTTTAAAGGAAGAATCAATCATTTGCTATGGTAACAAAATTTGTTAAATTCACAGCTTCAGAGTCAACATCTCAGGTAGCACAGTTACAACTTCAGTTCATGATTTTTTAAACATAGAACAGTTGACCAGAATTCCTCAGAATTTTTACTCAAGATGTCTTAAATGTTAAATACATCATATAAAACTTTTAGCTCAATCTAAAGCTTCTAACTAGGGCAGAAACTTTGTGAATAAAAGCTGCCCTGTTGAAATCCGAAAATCCAGCTGCATGTGTCAAATTCTCTTTTGACAAAAATGATTTTTCACAACATCAAACCACTCCAGAAAAATTAATACATAAACATCCATATATCATCAACCAATAAAACTAGAAATGTCAATTTAAATCAGTGATTAAAATAGAAAAATAGATTTGAAGAAAAAGAGATTTAAAAACACTACTTTGGTGGGTTTAGGGATGTTGACTCCAAAGGATGCTTCAAGGATGATTCCCTTCACTTCAAAGCCTTCAAACTAGCATCAAACCTCCATTAGGCAGTAGTATATGAGGTATCAAGGTGAGAAATGGTAAGGAAATGAAATTCCAATCGGTTAGAATTGTAGGTTTTAATGTGTAGAACAAGTTTTGTGAAGAGAGCTTGTGGTTTTAGGAACTTTGGGCAGGAGTTTTGGTGATTTGAAGCAAGTTGTAAGCTCTTGAAGAAATGAAAATGGTGGCTAGTGTTCTCTTCCTAGGCTAGCCGAAATTGGGCTTTAAGAAGAAGAAAATTTGGCTTATTGGAGAAGCTTGGTTTGGTGTTGATCTTATATATAAAGAATGAATATTATAATGTGTAATTAAGTAATCTTTGACCAGAGAAAGAAAAATGGATGGCCAAGATTGTTTTCTTAGGCAAAGAATGGATCTTGGTTTTCCACTTGGCTTAAGATAATTGAATCACTTTAACTTGGGGAGCAAGTAGCCTTTTCGATGTTAAAACCGCACACCGAAATTCCACCAAACGAATGAGTTATTGGCTCCTGAGTAAAATATAATAAATCAAAGGTCATGATTAAAACTTGCTTTTCAAGTTTTAATCATTTCCATCCACTTGGCATAAAGTGGTTGGTAAAGGTTACTTAGCCACTAAGTAACTTGTACGATGTTAAAAACTACATATCGAAACTCCACCGAACGGGCGAAACATTGTACCCGGGTAATAAGATATAGCCCGAAAATTAATCCTAGATATAAAATCTCTATTTCTAACTATTTCTAATCTAAATCCTTTTTTTTCTCAGTTTCGAGCATTTCCTGGTCCGAATCTAGGGTTTCGGCTGTCCCGACGGGCCCGTAGGGCCCGTAAGGTTACTATTCATGTTTTTTTTTCTTTTTTACAAATCCATTGGACCATCCTCACCATTACTAAAAGTATCAGATTTTTGAACTTACGACTAGTAAAGCCCAAATTAATTTTTAAATAATTTTTTTAGGGTGTTACATACTCTTTTTAGATATGCTTTTCTAAAGCTTTGTGCTTAACTTAATCAAAGTCTAGATGAATATAGTTTCTGACTTGTTTTCAGAAACTTGTGCTTAAATATGTTAAAAAGACTAAGATTAGCGAGCAAGCTTCAAAAATCTCACATAGAGTTATGTGTTCTTTGTTTTTCACAAAACCTGTTTCAAAAAGGATCGTACATCTTTTGTTTTCAAAAACAACATCCATAATATGTTTCTTTTGAGAAAAGTTTCATAACATAGTTCAAAAGCTTCTTCTTGTAGATTCAAGGATTGATCCTTATATGAGCTTTGGAAACCTAAATAGAAATGTATTGATCTTATCTCTCCGATGGTTTCTCTGAGCATCAAAAACTGTATAAGTTTTAGTCTGCTTTTGAAAAAATTACAAATGCTTTGCTTTGTTTTCTTATATACCTCTGAGCATTCTTTTCAAAGTTTTCTTTTGGGATAAGACTTACTAAAAACGGATCTTGCAAAGATAAAGTATCACAAGTTTTACTTGTTAAGTTTTTTCAAGCATAAGGATCTTCAGAAAGTTCCTTTATATTGACAAATGATCAAGCTATTTGTTTATCCATAGCTTAACCGTCTTTCTCCTTAAAATTTATTCTCATCATGATCAGAAAGTATGCTTAAGTTTGTCATATGCCTAAAATGAAATACCAGCACTATTGATTAAGTGTCACTTAAGGCTAAAAATGTTTTTATGACTTACATCATGCCTTAAGAAAAAACATTTCTTGAATATCTCTTGTTTTGGTTGATTGAAAGAATATGCTTATCTTGTGTACATTTCTGCAATATTTCTTTCAATTATCTCCCAAAATATTTTCTTCAAATTGGTTTATCATTATCAAAAGGGGGAGATTGTTAACTCCAGAACCCTTACGCTCATGTGTTTTGAATAACAACAAAACTAATTCAAGGAAAATACTTTGAAGAAGACTGATGTCTCTATTGAGTTTCTTCACAAAGTATAATAAGTCAAATCTGGTTAGTATGTTACAAACTTAAAACAAGAATAATATTCCACTTTACATGTGCAAACATGATTTATCTTATGGAAAAAAAATTGAGCCAAATAGAAGGTGAATATTATTTCAAGCAAAGCACGTATACATCCTTATGGAACAAAGTATAGAAACGAACTTGAATCAAGAATAATTTCACTACACATGTACAAACATGTTTTATCTCGAGTGAAGAGATTAAGCTTAAAACGAAGTGATCATTATCTCATGCAAAGAACGTGTAAATGCTTAAGGACTGCAGGAAATCAAGTCAAAAGCTAAGGAAAGAGACTTCACAAAGTAGCACGGGACATCAGAAAATACTCTTAAGATGAAGATATCAGAATATGTCCATATGCAACGTGTTACTTAGTCTTTAATCATCACAATCGCAGGCTGATTACATACATTAGGAAATTTAAAATTTGAATTTCAAATTATCAAGTCAAACCCAGTCTTAAATTGATACGTTATCTCTTCTGCCTTTTTGATCAACGACCTTAGCTTCATGAAGGAGGAGTTCAGAAAGCTCGCTTAAAAAGTAGAAAAGTAATTTCTAATGGGAGATCAGAAAGCTCACATTTACAATGGCTTCTGCAACCGATGTAACAGTTCTGTCAACCTCTCTTCTAGCTGCTTCTTTCAAGACACAACTGATAATCAACACATGTTACTTGAAGAACTGATCTATGGCAATGGTCACAAAAAAATACCATTATATAAAGAGATGCTGAGCTTGAAAACATGAGAGATTTTGAAGATTCAAGATAGGAAACTCTGCAAAAATCTTCTCCCACTTCCTAGAATATTCAATCTTTATCATCTAATTAGTTTTATCCTTGAAGGGTAAAGAAAATCTTCTTTCTATATTCTTAGTTAGATTTATATTCTTCTTGTTGAAGAAGTAGAAGAAGGAAGTCATTCAAGTTCTTCCAAGATCTTTTAAAATGTATCATCTTTAAGGAAAATTGAGTGTAGGTTAGTTTGAGTGACAACCCAAACACTTAACCTTTGTATCTTGGATCCATTAGTGATTAGAATGAGATGTAGGTCGGAGAGGCTAAGGTAAAACTACTTGCAACGTGACAATAAGATGTTCTTGCTTATCACGGTTTAGTTTGGAGAGGCTAGTCAAAGACTACTTGTAGCTTAGAAAAGCTGAGGAAAGACTACTTGCTACTTAGAGAGGCCAAGAACAGACTACTTGCAATGTACTGAAGGAGTTGCCTATCGGTCACGATTGGGCTTAGAGAGGCTAGTGTCAAGACAATTCGGTTCGACTTAGAGAGGCCAGTATCAAGACTACTTGCAGCTTGGAAAGGCTGGACAAAGACTACTAACAACGTGCTAAAGGAGTTGCCTATTGTAACATCCTCCCAGGTACAACGTCATCCTTAAGTCATGGCATCAGACTTGAGAGAGTTATCATTAAGACTACTTGCAGCTTGGAAAGGATGGACAAAGACTACTAACAATGTGTTGAGGGAGTTGCCTATTGTAACATCCTCCCAGGTACAACGTCATCCTTAAGTCATGACATCAGACTTGAGAGAGTTATTACTTATAAATTATCGGACCTTTCTTAAATAACTATAGCAAATATGATAAGATCGTGTAATAACTACCGTAATTTGGTTAAAATATATAACAGAGAAACACAACATTTATTGAATACATAGCTAAGTACAAAAGGAAGCTCTTCTAAGAGCTTTAATATATCTACATTCTCTATTACATGTACATACACATATGCCTACAACTATACATAACATAATAACAATATCAACTACTAAACAACTGTAATTCCAAGTTCTTTCACGTAGCAGCCACGTGGTTCTCTGGATTAACCTGGAGGCGACACAGGAACACAAAACACATAGGAGTGAGAATTATACAATTCTTAGTAGGGCAACTCCCAAAAAACACACTCATACTGTCATCGTCATCGCCCCAGCCACTTCGGTTTATTAGAAAAAAAGTGATCATGCATTTCATACCAATGGTTCATTTTTAAAGTTCCAAATCGTACTTTCGAAATGGGTAGCTTTTAATAATCAATCATTTAATGCATATGTATTATAATGTCAAGCATCTAGTAAATCATCCTAAGCAAACATTCAAAAATAACAACCAAAACATAAGTAGAAATTTCATTCTTACAAGCGTTATCAAGTAAACTTATAGGCAGAAATAATAATAAATTATGCATTCCTTTACGTGGCCAAGGAACTTAGTCTAGTGCATTTTTCTCTTTTCATTGGCATAGGAAAGACTTAGCTTATATCATGCTGTAAAACTCATTTTAGTGCAACTTCGCTCTTCATTGACATAGGAAAAACTTAGTTTACACCCAATAGGTATCTGCCGTGGACAACTCCACAATAGATAGCTTATACCAAATGGCATTTATAGTATATCACACCACACAAAGGAAATAGTCTGCTTATCAGGACTGAGCTCATTCCTATACATGATCATCGGACTTCATTTTTTTCCATTTCTAAATCATATACAGTTCTATTCCTAGCCGATACGTCTACCGACTCATAATATCTCGAGAGAAGTTCCTCTTTTTGCCTTCCCCTTAATTCAATCTAAGTCTTGTTTCTGTTTTCCCCATATGTCAGAATAGGCACACTCATAGTATTTTGGGAAAGTTCCTACTTTTACTTTCCCCTCATTCTATCGAAGTCTTGTTTCTGTTTTCTTCATATGTCAGAACATGCACAATTAAAGTTCATATATTCTCTTTTGCCACATATACATATCATTTATTATTCTTTTCCAAATGCATGCATGAGGCACATATACGCATTCGTTCATACTATGATTTCAATCATGCCTCAAACCATTCCTTAAAGCCACTAGCATGCATTCATATATGTCACACTTGAACCTAATATCATTATTTCATTAACTCAAAGCATCAATTCATTTTCAGCACAATGGCAGATTTCACATATCTATAGCACAAATTATTTTGCATTTCAAACCTTGAAATCCAAGGCTATAAAAATTATCCAAGACACTTCAATGTGTCTCCAAGGTCCTCTAAAAATTTCGAAGTTAGAAGAGTTCTCTAAGTATGATACAAAATTCAACAAATTAGGAGGCCAGAAACCCCCTATTTGCAGCCAACAGCCAAATTTCCAATCTTATTACCCTATCAAATAATCATATCAAATCATACAAAAATCCATGGTTGGACTTTAACATGTCTCAATGTCCTGTAGAAATTTCAGTGGAAAAATCAATCATTTGATATGGTAACAAAATTAGACAAACTCAAAGCTTCAAAATTGGCTGTCCAGACAACTCAAGAACAGTCTCGGTTGTTGATTTTTATAAAATAGTAACACTCATTTTTAGGACCCAAGAAAAATCATGGAGTTGCCTTGGATGTTAACTTCAACATATAATTTTTATAGCTCATAAAAACATCTACAAATACATCAGAAAATTCGTGACTCATAACCTGCTAGTGCAAATCTGAGAATTTCAGCACATGATTCAAAACTTGATTTGCCAAAATGGGTTTTCTAACATCATCCAAACACTCTACCAAAATTAATACATACATCATCAGCCAATACAATCAAAAATTTTGGATTAAAACCAATCAGAAACTTTCAGAAGAAATTTTCAAAGAAGAGGCCAAAGAAAACCCTACTTTGATGGCTTTAGGGATCTTGGCTCCAAAGGATCTTTCAAAAATGATTTTTCCTCACTTCAAGCCTTCCAAACAGCACTTAACCCTTCCTTAAAGAGTAGAGAATGATATCTCAGGATTCAGCTTGGAGACTATTTAAAATTCTAATCGGTTGGTTTTGTAGATTATCGAGAGTAGAACAAGTTTTGTGAAGAGATCTTGAGGTTTTGTCAAGTGTAGGCTAGGGTTTATGAAGCTTCAACTTTGTTAATGGTGGCCTGGGAGAAAGAAGATGAAGTCTGATGTATTTTGGGGTCTTGGCCGAAATTGATGGTGTTGGAGTGATAAGGTTTGGTGATTTATCATTATCTAGGTGTAAAAGTAGTCAAAATGGGTATTTATTCCTTTTTCAAAATGAAATAATGAAATGGATGGCTAAGATTTGGTTTCTTGGTCAAAGAATGAAGCTTGGCCATCCACTTGGCTCAAGATAAGTGGCTCACATTAACTTGGTGAGTTTTCGATGTTAAAATTGCACACCGAAATTCCACCGAAGGGATGAGTTATTGGCTCCTAAGTAAAATATAATAAATCAAAGGTCATGATTCCTTGCCATCCACTTGGCATAAAGTGGTTGGTAAAGGTTACTTAGCCACTAAGTAACTTGTACGGCGTTAAAAACTGCACATCGAAACTCTGCTGAATGGGCGAAACACTGTACCCGGGTAATAAGACATTGCCCAAAAATTAATTCTAAGTATAAAATCCTTATTTCTAACTATTTCTAATCTCAATCCTATAATTTCTCAATTTTGGGCACCTCCGGATCCCAATTCTAGGGTTTCGGCTGTCCCGGCGAGCCTGTGGGACCCACAAGGTTACTATTCATATTTTTTTCTTTTTACAAATCCCTTGGACCGTCCTCATCATTACTAAAACTGTCAGATTTTTGAAATTACGACTAGTAAAGCCTAAATTAATTTTTTAAATAATTTTTAGGGTGTTACACTTGTCAATCACAAGTTAGCTTGGAGAGGCCAAAGTCAAGACTACTTATGTTAGCTTAGAGAGGCTAGTACAGAACTACTCAAAATCCTTGGTTACAGGTGATTTCTGAAATTCTTGGATGATAGCCTAGGAAGGCTAATGAAAATACTATCCATCCTTACTTTCTCAGGTTGATAAAGTTGTTGTTATAATAGAACCTCAATAGTTGTTGAGTATTGGATGTAGGCATATTGGCTGAACTAGTATAAAATCCTTTATGTCCTTTTCCTTTTACCATAATTGCTTCTATTCCTTTTATTGCTTCATTATCTTATTATCATTTTGATTTTATCCTGCTCTTTTTATGCTGTCCTATGTAATGCCCCGATTTTTCTCTATGTACAAATGACCAAAATACCCCTGAGGTCATTTTTGCCTGGGAATCGAGAACAGTCGGTCCCGGCTAACCTCAAGAGGTTAGTTTTATGATTGAAAGGGATTAATTGTATTGTGCATGATGTTAGAGGTGAAGATCTTAGTTTTTGGTTTTTTCAAGCTAAATTACCAAAATACCCCTGCGGCTAATTAATACAGAATTAATTACTGATCAGGCCCAAACTTCATTGGGAAGTTTGGAATGTTGTTTCTAAGGAATGTATGATGTCGGTATAAATCTGGGTGGCCTCGAGAAGTTTTTTACAAAATTACCATTTTTATAATGATTGCAAAACCATCATGTGATAGACCATTGAGAGCCCAAGGTTTTGGGTTCCATTTTGTTTTCAAAAAGGTTGAACTAAAATGAAGTAATATGTTTATGTTATCATTTAATTAACTTAAGTTTAAGGATTACCCCTTTCAACCTTAAAGTTGATCGGTGATTTAGAGTGGTTACTCTAAATAGGAGCCTTGAACACTAAAAGAAAGAAATGGAAATGCATTCATATTTTCCAAGTTATCACCTAAATCCTGAAAAAAATTAAAATAAAGCTTGCATTAGTATATTTATGTTTATGTCATCACCTAACTAATTAAAGTTCAAGACTTACCCCTTTCAACCTTAAAGTTGATCGATGTTTTAGAGTAAAAACTCTAAATAGGAGTATGGGGCATTAAAACTAGAGAAATAGAAATGCATTCATATTTATTTCAAAGTTATCAACTAAGTCCTAAAGGTTATATTTCCATCTTCCAAAAGGAATAAAAATTGGGTTCTAAGAATGTTCTTTAACTAGGAATTAATTTTAGAAAGACTAGTTACTAGAAATGCCATATATTACAACCTTACACGCTTTTGGAATCTTTAATTTTCAGATTCTACCATAAGCATTTCCAGATTTGTTTAAAGTTGTTTGGGGTGGTTTAAACGTGGAAAAATTACTATTAATTATGGTGGAAATCATCCTTGGCATCTTAGGTAAAAACTAGTAACTAAAGACCCGTAAAATTGTATTTATGGAAACTTTTGACAACTCTATTTTTGGTCACTATCCAAACTGTTTCGATATGATATAACGCTGTTTGGGATTGTTCAAATATGAAAAATTTGTTACCAATTAGTGTAATAATTATTTTTAGCACTTACAGAAAAAATTGGTATCTAGAAAGGATCAAAAATGTGATTCCTAGAACCTTTAAAAAGAAAGTTACAAATTCTGTTTTAGTAAGCTATAATTTTGTAAAGGAGGGTTGAACTCTTAGTAAACATATAGGGATCACTCATAATTGACTTGGAAATTAATTTTAGCATCATAGGAAAAATTGGTAATGAGAAAGGATCAAAAACATAACTTCTAGACCACCGAAACGGTTAAATTTCCATTCCTGTTCAAATCTGCCTAGCATGGTTTCATGATGTTCTTAGGTTAATAATTAATGAGAGTCATTGGAATTGATCCCTTAGATGCATAAATAAATAAATACGAAAGTTAGGTTTGCCCGATTTAAAGGTTTAATCGATTAAGAGATAATGAAAATGCTTGCCTTAAGAGATGTAATGATTTAATATGTAATGCCCCTATTTTCCTATCAGAGAGGAAAATGATCAAAATGCCCCTGAGGTCATTTTTCATCTCTGCACTCGAGGATACGCCCGGCAGTCCTCGAAGGGCCAACTCAATGTTTGAAGGGGATTGGATAGCTCTTGAATGGTTTCGGAGCCGAAAATCTCATTTTTTGCAGTTTCGGGTCAAAATGACCAAAATACCCCTATAGCGTTTCTACGCGGGTAAAGGTGACATTTGAACCTGAAACTTTCTCCAAAGGTCTAAAACAATGCTTTTACATGTTTAAAAGTGTCTGTTTAACTCCCGGTGGTCCCGGGCAGTTTTTGCACAAAATTACGATTTTGCCCCTAGAATAGTATTTTTGAGCTAAATGACGTAATTAAGCAAACCTAAGCAATATTAGGCTCTAATCGAAGATTAATTAATTTTCATAATTAATCTAGAGTCAAAATAGGCTATTAAAATTAATTAGAACCTAAAATTGCTTAGATTAAACTTAAATCTCTTTTTAAAACTCAAGATTCCAATCTTAGAATCTTGAATAGTATTTTCTCTTTCCAATTCCTTAAATCATGGAATTGTGTCTAGAATTGTTTATGAACTAAAATGAATTTACAACTCACTAATGATGCAAGAACACTCCTTAAACATGTCTTGACAACCTTGATTACCCATTTTCTCACCTAAACACTTTCTTACAAATTCCTAATCTTAATCCTAATCAAAGATACACCTAAACACAACTCTAAACCACAATTAAAATGCAAGAAATCCTCCCCCATGGCTGATGCATTTTCAGCCACTCCTCCCCCATTTGCATCACATGTTGACTTGTTTCTCACTCAAAGAACCATGCTTGACCCATACTTGCACCCATACTTGAACCCATACCTAGCCATGCTTTCCACCATGCCTTGAACCATACCTTGGAGAAGATATTTTTTCTTCTCCTTGGCTGTAAATGGCCAAATCCTTCCTCCCCATTTACACTTCTCATTTTGTTTCATTTCTCTATAAATAGCATGCTTGGGTGAACTTACATCATTTTAGGTTCATTTGCTAAGTGTAAGTTTTCAAAGTGCACTTCAAAGTTTTCTTTTTCTCTCAAAGTTCAAGTGTCCAAGTTCTTCATCCTCTTCACTCATCTCAACCTCCAATCACTTGGTAAGGATTTTCTTTCAAGTGTTTCTTTCATTTAAGTTCTTAATCTAGTTAGGTGTTTCATGGTTTCTCTTGAATCTTTTGGAACTTCTTTTCTTCTTTTCCTTTTCCATTTTCGGCCATGAGCCTTTGAAAACAAAGGAATGAAAGCTTGATGATGAGGGTTTCATGATGATGTTCATCACTTGAACAACCTCTAAAGCTTGATCTTTGTTCTTGAGTTAAAAATGTTTATAGTTCTTTCTTTCTTGATCCTTGAAATCTTTAACTTTAATGATGTTTTAAAATGGTTACATGAACTCAATGATGAGGACTCATGATGTTGGTGTTAATACATCATCAAGATCATGGTCTCTAGAGTTTCAAAATGGTTCTTTCTTGCTCTTAAGTTTCAGTTTCTTTCCTTTCCTTTTTCTCTAAAATTTCGGCCAACCAACTTGGATGGTCCAACATGATAACTTGATGATGAGAGTTCTGGTTGGTAACTTTATGTTCACCACCAAGGAATCTCTAAATCTTGAGTTTTCAAAAAGGTGTTATAAAGTTCATTTATGGTTATATTTTTAAGGAATGTTATCTTGAGTTCTAAGAACTCTAGACCTCACTTTATCTTGTCATGATGAGTTTGGGTTAAGGTTTAAGATCCTCTAAAGTCTTGAATGAGTTCTAATAAGATATAAATGAACTTGCATATTTATTTTGAGGTTGCACTCATGTTTATGTTCTTGCTTTACATCTTTATTTTCAAGTCATCACCTAAGGACTCAAAGATTAAAACAAGACTTGCATTATCACCTAATTAATTATCAATGTCTTTCTATTTCGGCCTTAAAGTCGATTGTTGCTGGGCCTAGAGCACTAATATAAAGAAATAAACTCGCATGGCATATTTATTTCAAGTCTTGCATATTTACTTTCAAACCTTGCATATTTAAATTTCAGGCCTTGCATATTTATTTCCAAGTCTTGCATATTTACTTTAAAGTTCTCACTTTACTTTGTAATGAAGAATAAAAATGAAGTGCATAGCATGTTTATATTATGTCATCACTTAAAGACCTTAGAGCTCAAAGACTTGCCCATTTTATCTCAAGTTAAAGTTCAATATGGAACCATTCTTTGAATGAATACTTTCGGCCAAGTAATAATGATGAGCTTGGAATAAGTTCCATCTAGTTACAAGGGCCAACAACCTATGTTCTAGACGAGTTTTATGAAGTTATGACCAACTAGATTTATGATTTTAATCCTCTTCTAAGGAAGAATTAAATTGGTTACTGACCTAAGGTTGTTTTTAGCCTCTTGATAAAATAAAATGGTTTGCAAAGAGTTTTAGAAGTCCTAAAATGATTCTAAGGGAAACTAGCAACTTATATGCTTTAGAAATGACAAATTATGTGTCTTTTTGGACTTGAACAATTTGGTTCTGCCTTGATGTGTTTGTTGTTGTATGATGATGTTTTGATGTGTTAGAATGTGTGAAAATGATATATGATGAGGTAGGAATACTTCTATGCATGTTAGGGGAGAAACTAGCTTCATAGAAAAACCGTAAAGTTGGAATTTAACGTGTTTTTAACCCCTTTAATCTTAATCAATGCCAAAACTATTTTAGTATGATAACAATCAGTTTAGGATTGATTAATCATGAAAAATTTGGTTACATTTGAAGTAGAATTAAATTTTAGTACCTATAGAGAAACTAGTAACTAGAAAACCATAAAAGTGCAATCCTAGAACTCCTAGAACATTTAATTTCTAGATTCTGTCCAGCAACCTCATAATATGGCAAACATGGTTTATAATTAGTTATTAGGCATAGGAATGCCTCATAATTGGTTTATATTTAATTTATAGCGCCTTAGGCGAAGACGGAACCGAGAAAGGGTCTAAGACATAAGTTCTAAAATCCCGTAATCATAGATATATAACTCTGCCCTTGGAGTATGGTGCTGCCCAGATTTATTAAAGAACATAGATGATAGTAAGATTTGTTAGAAGAGAATCCTTAGGTGCATAAGAGGTTGATGGAGAATGATAGAATAATTACATCTCAAGTTTAAGGCCCGTAAGGGTCAAAGTATAAGATACCGTAGGATCAAGAGCATAATGAGTTTCAATGTTACATGTGAATGTATGTTCTATTCAAGAATGATTATGTCAACATATGAATTTATGATTGAGGATGCATGTTCTATTTGTTTATGTGGCATAAAGTAAATTTGGAAGAAATCCGCGTGTTTGCTATGCGCACCAATTTCTGACAAATTTGGGGACTTAGAAAGTTTTTGAAAAACCTATGAGATTTTCTTTATGAGATATGAGGTACTAAGATGAGTTCTTGGATGACACCGGTTTGGCTGAGCACCTCCAAAGAACTCATGTGACATTGGTACCAAGATGTATTCTTGGGTGACACCGGTTTAGCCGAGCACCCCCAAGAAATGCCCCCTAGCCGGTACTAGATAGTCGGGAATATGATTATGATACGCTTATCAGGATTGATAAGTAAGAACTAGTGACGACTAGTTGGGTACGAGCTCATAACCTAGAGATGTGACACGTTCTGGGTGACACCAGTTCGGCCGAGCATGTAACATCCTAATTTTTAACCCAATACTCTAGAACATAATTAGGTTAATCATTAGTCTGTTACTTCATAGTCCTCATTTAACTTTGAATTACTTAGCGGAAAATACGGGTAAATTTTTTTTTTGAAAAACAAAGTGAGAGCCGCGTGATGCGATAAGCGGTAAACCATGTATAGTAAAACAAATGTCTCACAACATCGTAACATAAGGCACACCATGAATAACACTGAATATCATCTCATATATATATATATAACTTGCCCACTTATAAGTATGGGACTTACTTTAGTATAAGGAAAACACATGAAAAGAAATACAACATAAGCATAAACATGATCTACTCCCCTACCCGAGTGCACCTAATAGGATAACCTCTAAACAAAAGAAGGTTTATCCCCATCTAAGTGGTGTGTGCTCTATCTCGGCCATCTACAGCCTCCTACTGGCGACTATCCCTCGAGCGTGGCAAGTAACCAGGAAACTGAGCAAGCTCCTCTGGCGTGAATAGACGGGACGAGGCTCGGAAGTGACCTCCACGGCGTGGCCTCATCTCCGGTCGTCGTGCAAGCCTCGGCTGAGTCACGGAAGGCTCACTACCCTTCCCAAGGTCCATGGGTATGGTGGGGGAAGATCCCTCGGAGGGTGGCTGGGTTGCCGAATCCTCGGAAGGATCCGTCTCCGAAAAAGACGACGGCCAACGGGGCACATACTGGGGGTAGTCTCGAGCGACGGACGTGGATGATGGGGTACGGCGAAGCCTCTCCTCTAGAGGACGTGCGCGCTCGAACACCAGGTCATCGCCAAAAGGTGAGACGGGGGAGAAACGATGGGAATGTACAGGGGGAGTGAAGGGTCGACCCATGAACATGAATACTCTAACCGTGCATCGACCCACAAAATGGAATGACCCGTGGTCCGGGTCATGGTGCACCTCCCATGTCGGCGTGTCCACGAACGTCGCCATCTGAAGACGTGACGGAAAGAAAGAGATAGAGGGAGTGAGAATCTTGCTAAAGAATCTCAGTAGGGCCTCCTACTACCTAGGTGTCATCATCTACGTCCTCAGGAACCTTGGGTTTATTTATACAAAATGTGTAACATCCTAATTTTTAACCCAATACTCTAGAACATATTTAGGTTAATCATTAGTCTGTTACTTCATAGTTCTCATTAAACTTTGAATTACTTAGCGAAAAATACGGGTAAATTTTTTTTGAAATAAAAGTGAGAGCCGCGTGATGCGATAAGCGGTAAACCATGTATGGTAAGACAATTATCTCACAACATCATAACATGAGGCACAACATGAACATCACTGAATATCATTTCATATATATATAATTTGCCCACTTATAAATGTGGGACTTAGTTTATTACAGGGGAAATGCATAAAAGAAAATACAACATAAAACATGAACATAATCTACTCCCCTACCCGAGTGCACCTAATAGGATAACATCTAAACAAAAGAAGGTTTATCCCCATCTAAGTGGTGTGTGCTCTATCTTGGGCATCTACAGCCTCCTACTGGCGACTATCCCTCGAGCGTGGCAAGTAACCAGGAATCGAGCAAGCTCCTCCGGCGTGAATAGACGGAGACGGGGCTCGGAAGTGACCTCCACGGCGTGGCCTCCTCTCCGGCCGTCGTGCAAGCCTCGGCTGAGTCACGGAAGGCTCACTACCTTCCCCAAGGTCCATGGGTATAGAGGGAAGATCCCTGAGGGTGCCTGGGTTGCCGAATCCTCGGAAGGATCCGTCTCCGAAAAAGACGACGGGCAACGGGGCACATACTGGGGGTAGTCTCGAGCGGCGGACGTGGATGATGGGGTACGGCGAAGCCTCTCCTCTAGGGGACGTGCGCGCTCGAACACCAGGTCATCACCAAAAGGTGAGACGGGGGAGAAACGATGGGAATGTACAGGGGGAGTGAAGGGTCGACCCATAAACATGAATACTCTAACCGTGCATCGACCCACAAAATGGAATGACCCGTGGTCCGGGTCATGGTGACCCTCCTATGTCGGCGTGTCCACGAACACCACGAACGTCGCCATCTGAAGACGTGACGGAAAGAAAGAGGTAGAGAGAGTGAGAATCTTGCTAAAGAATCTCAGTAGGGCCTCCTACTACCTAGGTGTCATCATCTACGTCCTCAGGAACCTTGGGTTTATTTATACAAAATGACTGAGCATGTATTAAGTTCATTTTAAACTTTAAAATATATTTTAGCCAAGGTCCATTCATTTTAGGATGATCTTAATGTCATGAATGCAACATAATAGACAATGTATGCATGGCACTACCTAATGCACATACATAAAACATAACATCAAGCATCATCATTCTTGGTGGCATAAAGTGGCAATAGTAACATTCATATGGGACAAAACTTAGTGACATAATCATAATCATGAAACTTCTTTTCCTCATAGGCCACCCTAAAAGACAATCGAACTGGGGGTGCTCGGCCGAACCGGTGTCACCCAGAACGTGTCACATATCTAGGTTATGAGCTCATACCTTAACTAGTCGTCACTAGTTCTTACTTACCACTTAACGATAAGCGTATCATAAATCATAAATCCCGACTATCTGAGTACGGGTTAGGGGGCAATTCTCTTAGGGGTGCTCGGTCGAACCGGTGTCACCTAAGAGTGTAAAATGGTACCGATGTCACATGAGTTCTATGGAGGTGCTCGGCCGAACCGGTGTCATCCTAGAACCCATCTTAGTACCTTAATTTTCAAAATCTTTTTAAGTCCCCAAATTTGTCGGAAATTCAAGGCACAATGGTCATTACAATCAATTTCCTTCCAAATTTGCTTTATGCCACATAAACATATAACCTCATAAATTCCTCATATGAATAACATCATCATCATTAGCATACTTCATGCATCATCATAAAACATCCAAACGCTTACCCTTACGGTAGCTTATGCTTTGACCCTTACGGGTCTTAATCTTGAGATATAGTTCTCTAACATCCGTCGCTCATATTTTAAGCACCTAAGGCTCATAATTAACCATCATTCATAATCCTCTCATTTTACTTTTAAATCTGAATAGCATAGGGTGGAAATCCTAACATGTGAATACGGGTTCTAGAACTTACGCTTTAGACCCTTTCTTGGTTCCGTTTTTACTTGAAAGCTATGGATTAAATCTAAATCAATTATGAGGCATTCCTATGCTTAAGGACTAATTATTAATCATGTTTATCATGTTGTAAGGGTGCTGGACAGAATCCAGAAAATTAAATGTTCTAAGAGTTCTACATTTGCATTTTTACGGTTTTCTAGTTACTAGTTTCCCGTAGGTGCTAGAATTCAATTCTAATCCAAATGTTACCAAGTTTTTCATGTCTAAACAATCTAAATCTGATTATGTTCCCATTAAAACAGTTTGGATTAGTTCCATAAACAAATGGGTCAAAACTATGTTAAATTCTAGCTTTACGGTATTTCTAGTTAGCTAGTTTCTTACCTATCATGCATAGGATCGCTTCTACATCATCATATGATATTTTCACACATTCCAACACATCAAAACATCATCATACAGCATCACACTCATCACATCAGAACCGAAAACATTTAACTTAAATGAGAGAGTTAAATTGACATTTCTAGGTACATAAGTTAACTAGTTTCTCTTGGAATCATTCTAGAACTTCTAAAACTCTTTGCAAAACATTTTAATTCATCAAGAGGCTAAGTGAAGCCTTAGGTCACTGACCAAAACATATTCCATCCCCTAAAAGATAATAAGATCACGTCTTGTGATGACATAACCTTATAAAGATTGTAAAGCTTTAGGGAAAACTTAAAACATAGACTATTGGTCCTAGTAGCTAGATGAAAACTCATTGCAAGTCCATCATCACTACTTGGCCGAAATTATGCATTCAAGGAATACATTCACATATAACTTTAACTTGGAATGAAATGGGCAAGTCTTTGAGCTCTAGGTTCTTAAGTTACGACATAAACTAAACGTGCTCATGCTTTTCATTTTTAATCTTGCTTACAAAGTAAAGTGATGACTTGAATTTAAATATGCAAGGCATAAACTTAAACGTGCAAGCTTGAAAGTAAATATGCGAGGCATGAACTTAAACGTGCAAGCTTGAAGGTAAATATGCATGGTTCGATTCTTCATTTTAGTGCTCTTGGCCCAACAACAATCGACTTTAAGGCCGAAATAGATAGGGATTCGAGAAATTAATTAGGTGATAATGCAAGTTCAATTCTTTATTTTAGTGCTCTAGGCCCAACAACAATCGACTTTAAGGCCGAAATAGAAAGGCTTCGAGAATTAAATTAAGTGATGATACAAGTTCCATTTTAATCTTTATGTTCTTAGGTGATAGCTAGAAAGCAAAGATGCATAGCAAGAATGTAAATATGGATGTAAGCATAAAATAAATTATGCAAGTTCATTTTATCTTTCTAGAGCTCTTAACAAGACTTTAAAGGAATTTAAACTATAACCCAAACTCATCCAAACAAGGTAAAGTCAAGCTTAGAGTTCTTTAAAACTCAACATAATATTTTTAGGAAATCAAACCATGAAGCTTAGAAAAAATCAAGGAAATGGCCGAAATCATCAAGAAGAAAAAAAGGAACATTTTAAAACTCTAGAGTTCATGATCTTGATGATATATTAACACCAACATCATGAGTCCTCATCATTGAGTTCATAGAGCCATTTTAAAACATCTTCAAAGCTAAAGTTCTTAAGAGTTCAAGAAAAGAACAACTAAAAACATTTTTGCTCAAGAACAAAGATCAAGCTCTAGAGTTTGTTTCAAGTGATGAACATCATCATGAAACTCTCATCATCAAGCTCTCATTCCTTTGTTCTCCAAGGCCTATGGCCGAAAATGAAAAGGAAAAAGGAGTGGAAATGAAGTTCTAAAGAGAAGCAAGAGAAACTATGAACATCAAGCTTGAAACAAGAACTTTAAAGAAAAGAATACATGAAAGAAAATCCCTACTTGGTGTGATGAACTTGAAGATGGAAGAAGAAGATGAAGAAGATGAAGAACTTGAAGAACACAAAAACTTTGAGAGAAAAAGAAAAGCTTTGAGTGTTTCCTAAACTTAGCAAATGATCTAAAAGTGGTGCAAGCTCCTCAAGGCATTCTATTTATAGAGAAATAAAACAAATGGAGGGAGCTCATGGGTGAAGAGGTTTCGGCCATGAGGGTGCAGATTGGAGGCTTTCCATGAGTTCCATGAGGTGAGATAATGTGTTCTTGAGGTATGGTGAGGTATGGTTCAAAGCATGGTGAGGTATGGCTCAAGGTATGGCTCAAGCATGGTTCTTTGAGTGAGAAAACAATTTAATATGTGTGGTAATTGGAGAGAGATGGCCGAATATGCATCAGCCCATGGGGGAGGTTTCTTTGCATTTTAATTGTGGTTTAGAGTTGTGTTTAGGTGTATCTTTGATTATGCTTAAGATTAGGAATTTGTAAGAAAGTGTTTAGGTAAGGTAAATGGGTAATTAAGGTGGTCTAGACATAATTAAGGAGTGGTCTTGCACCATTAGTGAGTTAAATCCTCAATTTAGAGTCTAAACAACTCTAGACACATTTCCTTGATTTAAGGAATTGGAGAGAGAAAACACTATTCAAGATTCCAAGACTAGGAGTCTTGAGTTTTAAAAAGGGATTTAAGTTTAATCTAAGCAATTTTAGGTTCTAATTAACTTTAATAAATTATTTTGACTCTAGATTAATTAGGGAAATTAATTAATCTTCGTTTAGAGCCTAATATTGCTTAGGTTTGCTTAATTACGTCATTAAGCTCAAAAACACTATTCTAGGGGCAAAACCGTAATTTTGCACTAAAACTGCCCGGGACCACCGGGACTTGAACAGAGACCTCTAGACACATGAAAACATTTTTTTAAACCTCTGGGGAAAGTTCCGGGCTCAAACGGCACATTTACTCGCGTAAAAACACTATAGGGGTATTTTGGTCATTTTGACCCGAAACTGCGGAAAACGAAATTTTCGCTTCCGAAAGCATTCAAGGGCCATTTAATCCCCTTCAAACATTGAGTTGACCCTTCGAGGACGACCGAGTTGGTTACCCTCGAGTTCGGGTCAGGAAATGACCTCAGGGGCATTTTGGTCATTTCCCTCGGACAGAGAAATCAGGGTGTTACAAAATGACTGAGCATGTATTAAGTTCATTTTAAACTTTAAAATATATTTTAGCCAAGGTCCATTTATTTTAGGATGATCTTAATGTCATGGATGCAACATAATAGAAAATGTATGCATGGCACTACCTAATGCACATACATAAAACATAACATCAAGCATCATCATTCTTGGTGGCATAAAGTGGCAATAGTAACATTCATATGGGACAAAACTTAGTGACATAATCATAATCATGAAACTTCTCTTCCTCATGGGCCACCCTAAAAGACAATTGAACTGGGGGTGCTCGGCCGAACCGGTGTCACCCAGAACGTGTCATACATCTAGGTTATGAGCTCATACCTTAACTAGTCGTCACTAGTTCTTACTTACCACTTAACGATAAGCGTATCATAAATCATAAATCCCGACTATCTGAGTACGGGTTAGGGGGCAAAACTCTTAGGGGTGCTCGGCCGAATCGGTGTCATCCTAGAACCCATCTTAGTACCTTAATTTTCAAAATCTCTTTAAGTCCCCAAATTTGTCGGAAATTCGGCGGCACAACGGTCATTACACCGAAATTCCTTCCAAATTTGCTTTATGCCACATAAACATATAACCTCATAAATTCCTCATATGAATAACATCATCATCATTAGCATACTTCATGCATCATCATAAAACATCCAAACGCTTACCCTTACGGTAGCTTATGCTTTGACCCTTACGGGTCTTAATCTTGAGATATAGTTCTCTACATCCGTCGCTCATATCTTTATGCACCTAAGGGCTCATATTTAGTCATCATTCCTAATCCTCATGTTCATACTTAAATCTGAAAAGCATAGGGCAGAATCTCTAACTTGTATTTACGGGGTTCTAGAACTTACGTTTTAGACCCTTTCTTGGTTCCGTCTTCAGAAGGCTATATATTAAATCTAAATCAATTATGAGACATTCCTATGCTTAAGGACTAATTTTTAATCATGTTTATCATGTTGTAAGGGTGCTGGACAGAATCCAGAAAATTAAATGTTCTAAGAGTTCTACATTTGCATTTTTACGGTTTTCTAGTTACTAGTTACCCCATAGGTGCTAGAATTCAATTCTAATCCAAATGTTACCAAGTTTTTCATGTCGAAACAATCTAAATCTGATTATGTTCCCATTAAAACAGTTTGGATAAGTTCCGAAAACAAATGGGTCAAAACTATGTTAAATTCTAGCTTTATGGTATTTCTAGTTAGCTAGTTTCTTACCTATCATGCATAGGATCGCTTCTACATCATCATATGATATTTTCACACATTCCAACACATCAAAACATCAGCATCCAGTGTCACACTTATCATATCAGAACCGAAAACATTTAACATTAATAAGAGAGTTAAATTAACGTTTCTAGGTACATAAGTTAACTAGTTTCTCTCGGAATCGATCTAGAACTTCTGAAAACTCTTTGCAAATCATTTTAATTCATCAAAAGGCTAAGTGAAGCCTTAGGTCACTGACCAAAACATATTCCATCCCCTAAAAGATAATAAAATCACAACTTGTGATGACATAACCTTATAAAGATTTGTAAAGTTTTAAGGAAAACTTAAAACATAGACTATTGGTCCTAGTAGCTAGATGAAAACTCATTGCAAGTCCATCATCACTACTTGGCCGAAATTATGCATTCAAGGAATACATTCACATTTAACTTTATCTTGGAATGAAATGGGCAAGTCTTTGAGCTCTAGGTTCTTAAGTTACGACATAAACTAAACGTGCTCATGCTTTTCATTTTTAATCTTGCTTACAAAGTAAAGTGATGACTTGAATTTAAATATGCAAGGCATAAACTTAAACGTGCAAGCTTGAAGGTAAATATGCGAGGCATAAACTTAAACGTGCAAGCTTGAAGGTAAATATACATGGTTCAATTCTTTATTTTAGTGCTCTTGGCCCAACAATAATCGACTTTAAGGCCGAAATAGATAGGCATTCGAGGAATTAATTAAGTAAGGATGCAAGTTCAATTCTTTATTTTAGTGCTCTAGGCCCAACAACAATCGACTTTAAGGCCGAAATAGAAAAGCTTTGAGAATTAAATTAAGTGAAGATGCGAGTTCCATTTTAATCTTTATGTTCTTAGGTGATAGCTTGAAAGTAAAGGTGCATAACAAGAATGTAAATATGAATGCAAGCATAAAATAAATTATGCAAGTTCATTTTATCTTTCTAGAGCTCTTAACAAGACTTTAAAGGAATTTAAACCATAACCCAAACTCATCCAAACAAGGTAAAGTCAAGCTTAGAGTTCTTTAAAACTTAACATAATATTTTTAGGAAATCAAACCATGAAGCTTAGAAAAATTTAAGGAAATGGCCGAAATCTTCAAGAAGGAAAAGGAACATTTTAAAACTCTAGAGTTCATGATCTTGATGATATATTAACACCAACATCATGAGTCCTCATCATTGAGTTCATAGAGCCATTTTAAAACATCATCATAGCTAAAGTTCTCAAGGGTTCAAGAAAGGAAAAACTAAAACATTTTTGCTCAAGAACAAAGATCAAGCTCTAGAGTTTGTTTCAAGTGATGAACATCATTATGAAACTCTCATCATCAAGCTCTCATTCCTTCATTCCCAATGGCCCATGGCCGAAACATAAAGAGGAAGAAGGAGAAGAAAAGAAGTTCTAAAAAGAATCAAGAGAAACTATGAACATCAAGCTTGAAACAAGAACTTTAAAGAAAAGAATACATGAAAGAAAATCCCTACTTGATGTGATGAACTTGAAGATGGAAGAAGAAGATGAAGAAGATGAAGAACTTGAAGAACTCCAAGAACTTGAAGAACACAAAAACTTTGAGAGAAAAAGAAAAGCTTTGAGTGTTCCTAAACTTAGCAAATGATCTAAAAGTGGTGCAAGCTCCTCAAGGCATTCTATTTATAGAGAAATGAAACAAATGGAGGGAGCTCATGGGGGAGAGTGGCTTCGGCCATGAGGTGCAGAATGGAGGCTTCCATGAGTTCCATGAGGTGAGATAATGTGTTCTTTGAGGTATGGTGAGGTATGGCTTAAGGTATGGTGAGGTATGGTTCAAGGTATGGCCTCAAGCATGGTTCTTTGAGTGAGAAAATAATTAAACATGTGGCCAAAGAGGAGTGTGCTGGCCGAAATGCATCAGCCCATGGGGGAGGGTTCTTTGCATTTTAATTGTGGTTTAGAGTTGTGTTTAGGTGTATCTTTGATTATGCTTAAGATTAAGAATTTGTAAGAAAGTGTTTAGGTAAGGAAGATGGGTAATTAAGGTGGCCAAGACATAATTAAGGAGTGGTCTTGCACCATTAGTGAGTTAAATCCTCAATTTAGAGTCTAAACAACTCTAGACACATTTCCTTGATTTAAGGAATTGGAGAGAGAAAACACTACTCAAGATTCCAAGACTAGGAGTCTTGAGTTCTAAAAAGGGATTTAAGTTTAATCTAAGCAATTTTAGGTTCTAATTAACTTTAATAAATTATTTTGACTCTAGATTAATTACGGAAATTAATTAATCTTCGTTTAGAGCCTAATATTGCTTAGGTTTGCTTAATTACGTCATTAAGCTCAAAAACACTATCCTAGGGGCAAAATCGTAATTTTGCACTAAAACTGCCCAGGGCCACCGGGACTTGAACAGAGACCTCTAGACACATGAAAACATGTTTTTAATCCTCTGGGGAAAGTTCCGGGCTCAAACGGCACCTTTACCCGCATAAAACGCTATAGGGGTATTTTGGTCATTTTGACCCGAAACTGCGAAAAACGAAATTTTCACTTCCAAAAGCATTCAAAGGCCATTCAATCCCCTTCAAACATTGAGTTGACCCTTCGAGGATGACCGAGTTGGTTACCCTCGAGCTCGGGTCAGGAAATGACCTCAGGGGCATTTTGGTCATTTCCCTCGGACAGAAAAATCGGGGTGTTACAGAGCACCCCCAGAACGAATGTCTTTTAGGGTGGCCCATGAGGAAGTAAAGTATGATGATTATGTCACAAAATTTTCCCATATGAGATTTCAATTGCCACTTTATGCCACTATTATGATGTTCTTAATGTTATGATTACTATTCTTGCATTAAGTAGAGCCATGCATACATTCTTTACTATGTTGCATCCATGACATTAAGAACCATACTAAAATGAACGGACCTTGGCTAACTATGTTTCAAAAGCTTAAAAATGAACTTAATGCATGCTCACTTATTTTGTACACTAAACCCAAGGTTCCTGAGGACGTAGATGATGACACCTAGGTAGTAGGAGGCCCTACTGAGATTCTTTAGCAAGATTCTCATTCCCTCTGTCTCTTCTTTCCGTCACGTCTTCAGATGGCGACGTTCATGATTTTTGCGGACACCCCGACATGGGAGGTGCATCATGATCCGGACCACGGGTCATACCATTTTGTGGGTCGCTGTGTCGTTCGTGTAGTCATGTTCGCTGACGGCCTTCACCACCCCAGTACATACTCATCGATTCTCTCCTACCTCACCTTTCGGCGACGACTTCGTGTTCGAGCGCGCACGCCCTCGAGAAGAGCGGATCCGTCACACCCCACCGACAGCTTCTGCCATCCAGGACTACCCACAGTATGTGCCCCGCTCACCTTCATCATTCTCCGAGATGGACCCTTTAGAGGACTCTACCACTCAGGTACCTTCCGAGGGATCCTCCCCCACTGTACCGATGGACTTTGGGGAAGGTAGCGAGGTTTCTGTCACTCAGCCGATACGTGGAAGATGGGTGAGGATGATTCCCCGCCGTAGAGCTCATGCCCGACCAATGCAGCACATAGCCACCCTGGCAGAGATAGCCCAGTGGATCGAATACGTCTCTCCTTTCCAGAGAGGCCCACAGTAGGAGACGACAGTCGCGTTCTGGTGCCCGAGCTTTGGCTAGACCAAGATAACCTCCTTTTGTCTTAAGGCTATCTATTTGTAGGCGTACTAGAGTTAGGAGAGTTTCTTTTATGCCTTCTATTGTACTTTTGTTTTCCATGTATTTCTATTGTACCAAACTAAGTCCCGCCTTTCTTGGGTGGGCATGATATATATATATATATATATATATATATATATATATATATATATCTACTTATGCAGTTTGCTAAATTATTCTGTGCATTTACATGTTTTATGATTAGGTGTTTATGATGTGTTTATTTGGATTGTGTTTCATTCCTTTCATGCTTCATTGTTCGTCAAGTCGCGTGGCTCACACTTTGCTTTTGTAATTCAAAATAAATTTACCAGTATTTTCTGCTAAGTATTTTAAAGTAAGAAGGAAACTATGACGTAATAGACTAATGATTAACCTAAATATGTTCTAGAGTATTGGGTTAAAAATTAGAATGTTACATAATATATTTGAGAATTTATGTGATGATTATGTTTGCATACTTGGCTACCAATTGCAAGATTTGTCGTGGCATGTTATGATTACACTTGGAATGTTTGAGGTGAATGTATTGAAGTTATACGAAAGCATGTGACATTACATGATAAGTTTGTGCTCTTGCATCTCAACATCCAAGAGGGTGACCTTTTTATGGTGGGCTGGGCCCAGCAAAAAGGGATCCTATGCCCCCTATCCCATACTCTGAGATGGAGTCGGGAATTTGCTTATCAAGGAGATAAGTGTTAGCTAGTGACGACTAGTGAGGTATGAGCTCATAACCTAGAACTGTAACATCCTAATTTTTAACCCAACACTCCTAGAACGTATTTAGGTTAACCATTAGTCTATTACTTTTTTAGTCACATTCTTTAGAACTTTTCATTAAAATACTTAGCAGAAAATATGGGTAGAATTTTTTTTTTTTTGAAACATAAACCAACACGAGCCTCGCGTACTGTGAAGCGTAAACCTAAAAGGAATAGCATGAACAGAAATACCAGATAGGCTTCATGGAAGAAACAACCATCAACACATTATCCTATAACATTAACATTAAATATCAAGTCAAACATTAATAGTATTAATGATATAGGTTCCCATAATAACATCACATTAAATATATTGGGCCCACTCATGAAGGTTGAGCATACAATAATTCAAAAAACTACACACGACTACGATGTGAAAAAGCTAAGACTATATCCCCGCTTCCGCTACGCCACTCTGATCCTTGACCATCAAGATACTTCCATGTCGGCACCTCAGGGCAATCCATGGACGTCGTTGTCAACCTTGTCTGAAGACGAAAATGGAAAAGAAAGATAGGGGGAGTGAGAAACTTATACAATGATCTCAGTAAGGCTTCCCTTTTCACACACGTGTCATCATCATCGTCCTCAAGAACCTCGGGTTTAACTATGAAATAGTGAGCATGCAAAGATTCATTTATTAAGTTCTAAAACATCCATTACCGAGGCCTGTTCATTTTATCATGAGTCTTGTAATGAATGCATCATACTTCTTTATGATATGCATGCCAATACTTTATGCAACATTAACTTTAAAGCATATATCTAACTTTATAGCAAACATGATGTGCATAGAACATGGTTCATGAATGACATTCCTTGTTTCTTTAGGTGACTTTAAATTAGTTTCTTTTCATCCTTGGGGCCACCCTATTACTCTTCCCTTTTGAGAGTACTTCTAAGTTATGAGCTCATACCTCACTAGTCGTCACTAGCATAAACTTATTCCCTTTTGATAAGTTGAAGTCCCGACTTGATAAGTACGGGTTAAGGGGCAAGAATCATCGTTTCATCACCTATAGTTTGATGAGTCAAAAGGATCATTTTCTCATGTTTTAAATCACCTTAAGCAAGAATCACCTTTTCATCACCTATCGTTTGGTGAGTTCAAAGGATCATTTTCTCATACTTTAAATCACCTTAAGTCTTGGCATGTTATAACAAGATGCAACACATATCTCATAAATGTCATAATTCTTCATATATTTCTAACATATGCATCTCTAATGTTTCAAATGAAACCATAACATGCAAAGGATGAATTCTATACCAATACCTCATATAACATCAAATATCACGTGAATGCATCATCTCATAAACATTCCCTTAAATGGCCAAATACTTAAATTGGGTAACTCAAATTGTCAAATTATTTCCTTATGCATCTAAAGGACTAATTATTGTCATTACCGCTAATTATTAACCTCAAGAACATCATCAATCAAAGTTGGACAGCATGGGTAGTAAATGAAATTCTATGATTTAAGGTGTTCTCGAAGTTGCGTTTTACGCCCTTTCTCGTTACCGGCTTTTCTTATGATACTAGAATTAATTCCTAAACCACTTATGGGTCATTCTCACTCAAGTAAAAAAGGCATAACATGGTTTTACAATCATTCAAAGGTGCTGGAACAGAAACAGAAAACTAATAAATCTAAGTGTTCTAGAATCGCATTTTTACGGTTTTCTAGTTATTAGTTTCTCCGTGGGTGCTAAAAATCAATCCTACATCAAATGTTACCAAGTTTTTCATATTTAAACAATCCTAATCTGATTATTATCCCACAAAAATAGTTTGATCAGTGTCTAAAAATAAATGGGTCAAAACCACGCTAAAACTTGACTTTATGGTTTTTCTGTAAGACTAGTTTCTTTCCTAACTTGCATAGAAGGGTTCCTACCTCAACACATATAATTTTTACATATTCTAGCATATCAAGATAACATCATACAACACCAAACACACCATGGCAGAACCGAATTCATATATATACATATCATACATAAAATTTCATTTTCAACAAGCATAAGTTACTAGTTTCTCTTTGAATCGTTTTAGGACTTTTAAAACTCTTTAAAAACCATTTTATTTTACAAAAAAGGGCTGAGAATGACCATAGGGCAGTAGCTAGTTTGAAACATTCCTAGAAAAGGTTTAATTCATAAATCTCATTGGTAATAATTTTATAAAACTCTTGAGGTCTAAAGAAAATCTTAAAACATAGATTGTTAGCTCTTGTGACTAGATGAGACTCACACCAAGTTCATCATCATCACATGGCCGAAATATGCATCCATGAGGATGTCTCCATAACCAACTTTAACTTGAGGTAGTAAGGGCAAGTCTTTGAGCTCTAGGTTCTTTAAGTGATGATGAAATATAAACGTGCTATACATTCCATTTTATTCCTCGTTAGAAAGTAAAGTGAGAGCTTCAAAGTAAATATGAAATGCAAGAACTTGAAATTAAATATGCAAGGCTTGAAAGTAAATATGCAAGGCTCAAAGTAAATATACAAAACTTGAAAGTAAATATGCAAGTTCAATTCTTTATTTTAGTGCTCTAGGCCCAGCAACAATCGACTTTAAGGCCAAAATAGAAAGGCTTTAAGATTATTTTAGGTGATATGCAAGCTCTCGTTTTAAATCTTTAAGTTTTTAAGTGATGACTTGAAAAGTAAACGTGAAATGCAAAGCTTGAAATATAAATATGGTAATGCAAGTTCTTTTCTTTAATCTTTAGAGTTTAGTGATGACATAGAAAAGTAAATATGAGATGCAAGAACTTGGAATATAAATATGAGGGGCTAGAAATATAAATATGCAAATTCATTTTTACATCTTTACTAGAGCTCTTACAAGACTTTAAAGGGACATAAGCCTTAACCCAAACTTATCATGACAAGGTAAAGTGAACTTTAGAGTTCCTAGAACACAAAACAACATTCCTTAAAAATAAAACCATAAGAGAGCCATATAACATTTTTATGAAAACTCAAGCTTTAGAGATTTTATTATGATGAACAAGAAGTCATCATCTAGAACTCTCATCATCAAGCTATCATGTTGAGTCATTCAACATAATGGCCGAAAACTCAAAGGGAAGAAAAGGAAAAGAACCGAAACCATGAACAAGAAAAGAAATCATTTTGATACTCTAGAGACCATGCTCTTGATGATGTATTAACACCAACATCATGAGTCCTCATCATTGAGTTCATACATCCATTTTAGAGTATTATCAAAACTAAGTTCCCAAGATCAAGAAAGAAAGAAACCAAAAACATCTTTTACTCAAGAACCAAGGTCAAGCTTTAGAGGTTGCTCAAGTGATAAATATTATCATGAGATCCTCATCATCAAGCTCTCATTTCCAAGTCCCTCAAGGCCCTTGGCCGAAAATGAAAAAGAAACAAAGAGGAGGAAAAAAGTTCTAAAAGATTCAAGAGAAACCATAAAACACATAACTAGTAAGAACTTTTAATTAAATAAACACTTGAAATAAAATCCCTACCAAGTGAAATGAGGTTGAAGAAGATGAAGAAGATGAAGAAGTTGAAGAAGAAGTACTCTTGGTCTTTGAGAGAAAAAGGAAAGTTTTGAGTGCTCTAGAAAACTAAAACTTCGCAATGACTAAAGGTGGCTCAAGTTCACCCAAGTGTGCTATTTATAGAAAAACAAAACATGAGGGGTGAAAAAGGGAAGGAAGAATGGCGCAACTTTTAGGGAAGGAAAGGGAGAAAATATCTCTTGGTTATGTCATTTCAAGGTAAAGTGTAGGCATGGATTTAGGCATAGGTTTAGGCATAGTGTAGGCATGGTTCTTTGAATGAAAGAATTCAAACATGTGGTGGATATTGGAGGGTGATGTGGCGCTATCTTCTCCATGGAATGGGGGAGGAAAATCTTTCATTTAATTGTGGTTTAGAGGTATGTTTAGATGTAGCTTTGATTAGGCTTAGGATTAAGAACTTGTAGGTAAGTGAGTAAGTGAAAGGATAGGTAATCAAGGCTATGTTAGGGTATGATTAGTGAGCACTCTAGCCCATTAGTAGGGTCAAAATCCTACTTTACCTAGGCTTCTTGGAGTATGGAGAGTAAATAGTGAAAATACTATGCAAGATTCTATGTCTTGGGAACTTGAATTTTTAAAAGAAAAAGGGGGTTTTGAGTTTAATCTAAGCAATCTTAGGTTCTAATTAATTTTAATAATTTATTTTGATTCTAGATTAATTATGAAAATTAATTAATCTTTGATTAGAGCCTAATATTGCTTAGGTTTGCTTAATTACATCATTAGGCTCAAATGATACTATGCCAGGGGCAAAATCATAATTTTGCATAAAAACTATCCGGACCACCGAGACTTAAACAGGTATTTTTAAACACATGAAAATGTCGTTTTAAACCTTTAGGGGAAGTTTCAGGCTCAAACGGCACTTTTACCCGCGTAAAATGCTATAGGGGTATTTTAGTCATTTTCACCTAAAACTGCAGGAAACACGTTTTTCATTTCTGAAAACACTCAAGGATCATCCAATCCCCTTCGAACATTGAGCTGACCCTTCGAGGACTGCCGTGCCTGCTATCCTCGACTCCGGTCAGGAAATGACCTCAGGGGCATTTTGGTCATTTTCCTCAGACAGAAAAATCGGGGCGTTACAAGAACTCTCGAGAGAAGAGAATAATAGGGTGGCCCCCAAGAAGCAGAGATAAGAACCTTAAGTCACCTAAAAGAAATATTGAGGAAAAGATCATGCTAGAAGAATTTGCATTCTTTATTATATGTTGTTTAATTATGGCATTGGTTATATGATCATAGTATGTCATGTTACATTCTTGCATTAAGACGCATTCTAAAATGAACGGGCCTCGGACAATAATTTTTGGAACTTAATAATTGAACTATATGCATGCTCACCACTTTATAAAGAAACCCGAGGTTCCTGAGGTCGATGATGACACTTGTTAGGAGGTGAACTCCCTACTGAGTTTCTTTTATAAGATTCTTAACCTCTTTTTCTTCTTTCCATCACGTCTTCAGAGGACAATGATTTCGTTCGTGAGCAATAGTAGAGGCGACCATGGATCTCACCAAGGGCCTATGATCTGTCACGTGGATGATAGCCCCCCTTGCTTTTAGGGGTTATATGTTTGAGTGTAGAAGGTGTCGAGACCCTGCCTAGTTATATCTGTTATTTCCTTTTATGCCTTTAGATGATTATACTGTCCCAACCATTATTGGGGGGTGTAACTCTATTATGATAAGCACTTATGTAATATGAACCTCTAATGTTATTTATGAATGTCTTCATGATGGTGTGTTATGTTTTGAGATTTACTGTAGTTTCATGTAGGCTTGTCAGCTTATTGGGCATGTCATACGATGTAGTTCTTTCAAGTTACATGGCTCATGTTTTTGTTTTGAAATTTTTTAAAAAAAAATTGACCACTATTTTCACTAAGTATGTTAACAATTTAAAAGTAAGAGCTGGAACAAAAGAGTAATAACTAATAATTAACTTAAATGCGTCCTAGGCATGCTGGGTTAAATATTAGAGTGTTACATCCTATTTAATACTAAGCCTTTCAATTAATTAGGTTCAAAAAGTAACCTTCTAAAGCCACTAACTTTGTTTCCACTACTCTTCAAGTTTTATACTTGATAGTAATCTCTTTCAAAAGCTTCAGAAATTGAAAAAGGATCAATGCATGATTCAATCCCTCTTCTCATGCACATTTCCACCTACAAATAGTACTGTATATTTATACTGTATATGGAACAAATCCAATATACATTAATAATACTGTAAACATATGCAACTACATGTACGAATAATGATCATGAATAGTAACCCACAGTGTGGACTATAGCCAATGGCTCTAATACCACTGTTGGGTACCAGAGTTATGTAAATAGAACAATGCAACTAAAATAGAGTTGAGAAAAATTGGAACTGACACAAACTATTTATGTGGAAAACCCTCCAATGATGAGGAAAAAACCATAGACAAGACCAAAAAAGATTTTCACTATGTTGAAGATAAAATTACACCTCTCTCTAAATATAAGGAGAGAACAATAACACTTTCTCTTATACTAGGAAAATACACATATCTCTATAAAAATAGGAGAAACTCTCAGACGATGCTATGTATATAATTACTCACTCAGGAATAGGATGATAGAATTGAGGGAGGAGGCCTCTATTTATAGGCGAGCACCTCCCCCATTCCTTGCGTCCCTCACATTCCTCACGTTTGTATTATTTTAATATTTGCCACTGAAAGCATTTCAACTTTCAATAGATGCACTCTTTTTCTCCCTTTTTTAAATTCTTTTTTCCACAAAAGTGACTTTATGTCACGTCACTTACACTCTCTTCATTTCATTCTCCCTATCATAGCCTAAAAATCAAGCCAGATGGTTAGACTCCAATGGTAAAAGGTGACTCGGAGCTTTATAGAGGGGAATTATCTTTCAAAGGCATTTAGAAAGGTGATGCACGAAGAAGGGAAAAGGTTTCTTGTGCATTTAGGTCATATAGCAGCAGACAAAGGCAGGGCAGATGGTTTAATTCCAATAGAAATCCAACAAGTCCTTCATGATTTTGAGGGGGTTTTCCAATCCTTTCAGGGGCTATCGCTTGTCCGCATGCATGGCCACTCCTTTATGCTCAAGAAGGGGGTTCCATTCCACATCTATAGCCATACCATTACACTTGTTACCAGTGATTCAAATTGTGGTCCACAATACTTGAGGCGGCCATAATATTACGGTCACATCGAACCACAATAGTGCTGTGAACTGAAATCACACACAAAATCGCAATGTAACAGTGCTGCGGCCGCAACGAAATGCAATGGAACTGAAACTCTCATATTTACCTAGTTCTTGCATTTCCAATCTTCCATAGTGTCGATCATGATGTGGTGGTGGAAGATTGAGAGGAGATCTAAGGGATAAGGTGGCTGTCGGCTGCGATTTGGCAGATATAGGAGAAGCCGATAAGAGAACTGGAGGATAGAGTTGCAGGAAATTTAGGCATAGAGAAGAAAAGGTTACAACAAGAAAAAAAATGAAATAATGTTAGGAATTGTGTTGAGAATGGCTTGTAAAATCCGTTGCTTTATTCAAAATAATGAAGGAGGAAGTGTTTAGAGGTAGAAAAAGGTGAGGTAGGTATGAGGAAGTGAAGTTGCAATTAACAAGTGGAGGTGAGTTTTTTTTTGCCTTTTTTTTTGGTTCTTGCTTTTAATATGGGTGGGTTAACCATTTTTTTTTTTTATTTTGGGTGGGTTGAGGTTGATATTTATTTTCTATTTTTCAGTGTTTGGAATTAAAGTTGTTACTAATATCTGACCAAATAAAAGAAGTGATTACTAATTTGTGATTTTATTATTGAATGAACATCATTTTAAAAACACGAAAATTTTGTTCTCAAAATATTGGAGACATTAGTATTATCAAATATGTTGGAGACTTATTATTTTAGTGCTACAATTGTTGTACTTCTTTTTATTTTGGATTTAGTGCAAAAAAAAAATCACACTGCAATGGCTGCAATGGCTGCAATCCGCATCATAATAGACACATTGCCTGCAATCACAGCGGCTGCAACTGCAACTATGACCGCAACCACAATTTAGAACACTGCTTAACTATACTATTAATAATGGAAATTGGAGTAAGTAACCACCTTTTGGTGTCTCCTTACTCTATTGAAATTGTTTTCAAGTTCACCAACCACTATCTCATTTACTCCCACTTCTCCATATTTTCTTTTTTTTCCATGTAACCAGCCTATTTTTTAAGTGTAATGAAGGAATATAAAAATTGAAAAAATCTTTAATTTTTATTAAATATAATATCAAATAATTTCATATAAAATCATATATTTCACAAGGGATTAACCAGGGTAAGCTAAACATTTTCATCTTTTCCTACATAGAATACTTTACTTTTGGAAACATTCACAGGTAGCATATTTTAACTTTCAAATCCCTTAGGAAAGCCATTTGGATATCAAGGAACCCTTAAAATGATTATGCTAACTATGGATGTTTCCAAAAGTATTCTATCCAGGAAAAGATAAAAGATTTTAGCTTGCCTGGTTAATCCCCTATAAAATATATGATTTTATATGTCTGGTTAAGTGCTGAGTAGTG
Organism: Dalbergia cochinchinensis; assembly: GCA_031216125.1. Taxonomy (NCBI): domain Eukaryota; kingdom Viridiplantae; phylum Streptophyta; class Magnoliopsida; order Fabales; family Fabaceae; genus Dalbergia; species Dalbergia cochinchinensis. The sequence goes on from CM062371.1 coordinate 34,081,655, forward strand.
GTCAAATTTGTTGGTTCCAGAGTTAATTTATCCTTATATTTATCTTTTCATTTTCATGAACTAACACCAATAAAAGGTAACTCGACAAGCATGGTGTAACGCCCCGATTTCCTGTCTGAGTGGAAAATGACCAAAATGCCCCTGAGGTCATTTTCGGCCCGGAATTCGAGGATGGCCGACCCGGCAGTACTTGAAGGGCCAACTCAATGTTTGAAGGGGATTGAATGACCCTTGAGTGGTTTCGGAGGCGAAAGTCTCATTTTAGCTTTGGTCAAAATGACCAAAATACCCCTATAGCGTTTTTACGCGGGTAAAGGTGCCATTTGAGCCCGAAACTTTCCCCAGAGGTTTAAAACAATGTTTTTACATGTTTCAAAGCATTTGTTTGAGTCCCGGTGGTCCTGGGCAGTTTTAGTGCAAAATTACAATTTTGCCCCTAGAATAGTGTTTTTGAACTTAATGATGTAATTAAGCAGACCTAAGCAATATTAGGCTCTAATCGAAGATTAATTAATTTCCATAATTAATCTAGAGTCAAAATAAATTATTAAAATTAATTAGAACCTAAGATTGTTTAGATTAGATTTAAATCTCCTTTCTAAAACTCAAGATTTCACTCTTGGAATCTTGAATAGTGTTTTCTCTCTCCAATTCCTTAAATCAAGGAATTGTATCTAGAATTATTTATACACTAAAATGAGTTTATAACTCACTAATTATGCAAGAACACTCCTTAATTATGTCTTGACAACCTTGATTACCCATTTTCTCACCTAAACACTTTCTTACAAATTCTTAATCTTAATCCTAATCAAAGATACACTTAAACACAACTCTAAACCACAATTAAAGTGCAAGAAAACCCTCCCCATGGCTGATGCAATTTCGGCCCTCTCTCTCTCATTTACAACACATGTTGATTTGTTTCTCACTCAAAGAACCATGCTTGAGTCATACCTTGAACCATACCTCACCATGCCTCAAGATCACAACATCTCACCTCATGGAACTCATGGGGCTGCTCCTCATGGCCGAAACCTTCCCTCCCTCCTTGCACCTTGCATTTGTTTCATTTCTCTATAAATAGCATGCTTGGGTGAACTTGCATCATTTTGGGTTCATTTGCTAAGTGTAAGTTTTCAAAGAGCACTTCAAAGTTTCCTTTTTCTCTCAAGTTCAAGTGTTCAAGTTCTTCAAGTTCTTCATCCTCTTCTCTCATCCCAATCTCCAAATCACTTGGTAGGGATTTCCTTTCATGAGCTTCTTTCATTTAAAGTTCTTAATCTCTTTATGTGTTCATATTTTCTCTTGAATCTTTTTAGAACTTCTTTTCTTCTTCTTCTCCTCTTTGTTTTCGGCCATGAGCCTTTGAGAGCAAAGGAATGAGAGCTTGATGATGAGGGTTTCATGATGATGTTCATCACTTGAACAAACCTCTAAAGCTTGATCTTTGTTCTTGAAGTTAAAGATGTTTTAGTTTTTCTTCTTGAATCCTTGAAACCTTTCACTTTGATGATGTTTTAAAATGGTCCCATGAACTCAATGATGAGGACTCATGATGTTGGTGTTAATGCATCATCAAGATCATGGTCTCTAGAGTTTCAAATGTTTCCTTTTCTTCTTAAAAGTTTCGGTTCCTTTCCTTTTCTTCCTTCACATTTTCGGCCATGTTGGCCATTAAGGTTCACAACGGCTTGATGATGAGAGCTTCTAGATGATGACTATGAGTTCATCACAAGGAGGCCTCTAGAGCTTGAGTATTAATAAAAATGTTATTTATGTCTACATTTCAAGAAAAGAAACTTTGTGCTTTTAAGGAACCCTTGAGGTTCACTCTTGTCTTTAGTTTATCTTGTCATGATAAGTTTGGGTTGAGGTTTAAGTTCCTTCAAAAGTCTTGTATGAGCTATAATAAGAAAAAAATGGACTAGCATTCATATTTATATTCAAGCTTATGCATTACATATTTATTTTGAGCTTTGCATTCATATGTAATTTCCAAGCCATCACTTAAAGCTAAAGGATAAGGAATGGATTGCATCTCATATTTATATTCTTGTCTAGCATATTTACTTTTCATCACTAAAGAACATAAAGATTTAAAATGAGAATTGCACCATCACCTAACTAAATCTCAAAGCCTTTCTATTTCGGTCTCAAAAGTCGATTGTTGCTGGGTCTAGAGCACTAAAATAAAGAAATGAACTTGCATATTTATATTTTAAAGTTTTGCATATTTATATTTCAAGTCTTGCATATTTAATTCAAGCTTTGCATATTTATAATTCAAGTCTTGCATATTTACTTTAAGCTCTCACTTTATTTTGTAATGAAAAATAAAAATGAAGTGCATAGCATGTTTAAATTATATCATCACTTAAAGACCTTAGAGCTCAAGGACTTGCCCATTTTATCTCAAGTTAAAGTTTAATGTCGGAACATTCTTTGAATGCATGCTTTCAGCCTTGTAGTGATGATGAACTTGGAATGAATTTCATCTAGCTTCAAGGACTAATAAGTCAAGTTTTAAGATTCCTTTTTAAATCTCATGATTTTGTTTGAGTTTAAGACCAACAAGGTTCTATGAATTTAACTCTCTTTAAGGAGGGATTAAGTGGTCACTGACTTAAGGATGTTTTTAGTCTCTTTTACAAAATAAAATGGTTTGCAAAAGAGTCTTAGAAGTCTTGAAAATGATTCCAAGAGAAACTAGCAACTTATATGTTTTAAAAATATCAAGTTATGCATCTTTTTGGAGACTTAATGTTTCGGTTCTTCCATGATGAGTTTGCTGCTGTGTGATGAGGTTTTGATGTGTTTGAATGAGTAAAAATTATGTATGATGAGGTAGGAACATTTCTATGCAAGATAGGAGAGAAACTAGCTTTCTAGAAAAATCGTAAAGTCAAGATTTAGCATAGTTTTAACCCATTTATTTTTGGACACTGCCCAAACTATTTCAATGGGGATATAATTAGATTAGGATTGTTTAATCATGAAAAATTTGGTTGCAATTGAATTAGGATTGAATTTTACCACCCATAGAGAAACTAGTAACTAGAAAATCGTAAAAATGCAATTCTAGAACTTTTAGAACATTTAATTTTCTGATTCTGTCTAGCGCCCTTACAATGTAGTAAACATGGTTTATAATTAGTTCAAAGGCTTAGGAATACTTCATAATTGGTTTAGATTTAATTTATAGCGCTTTAGGTGAAAACGGAATCGAGAAAAGGTCTAAGACGTAGTTTCTAGAACCCTCGTAATCACAAGATGTAATTTTGGCCCTTAAAGTGTAAGGCTGTCCAGATTCGTTGACGAACATAAATATTAGTAAGAATTATTAGTTGTGAGCCTATAGGTGCATAAAAGGATAAAAACAGAGGATAGCGTAATTAGTTTTCAAGATTTAGACCCGTAAGGGTCAAAGCATAAAACACCATAGGCTTAAGAGCATAATGAGCTTTAATGTTTCATGCAAGTGTACGTTTTATTATGAGAACAACTTGAGCATGTGATCTCTTATGAGAGTATATAGTGTTGATGTGTTGATGCTCACGCCATGATGTGTTATGCAAAATTATGATATTATGATGCTTATGATGCATACGATGATTATGATGCCTTATGTTGGTATTGAATGGCTATGAATGCTCTATATGTTTGGTGGCATAAAGCAAGTTTGATGGAAATCCGGTGTACGCCGTTACGCTGCTGAATTTCCTATCAAACTTGAGTATTTGAGAAAAAGCTTGCGAAAACTCCTGGGTGACACCGGTTCGGCCGAGCACCCCCAAGATAGGTTCTGGGTGACACCGGTTCGGCCGAGCACGCCCAGAACAGATGTGACATAGTACTGAGACGCATTTCTCCCGCTACGGTGAGGAGAGAGCAAATCCGTGAGGGTATTGACTTTGAGCTTGCCAAAGCGGACAATTCACTGTGTACTAGATACCAGTAGAGCGTTTCAAAGAAGGAAATGATCCTAAGATAGGTGATCCAAGAAAATTATGTATACCCCCTCTATTAGCCCATATTAAATCTAGTGACGACTAGTTAGGATTTAGCTCATTCCTAGGCGATAGGTGAGATGTAGTTTGGTGACCAGATTATCGCCGGGCCGGTGAATCAGTTGGATTTTTGGTGGATATGTTAAGAGGGTGGTCTTTAAGAAAAAGAACTTAAGAGTTTTACTTATGAGAAAGATGTCACATGAAAAGTACTATGCCTTTTTATGCCACGTATATGATTTATGTTTCCTTATGATGTGCCAAAGTATTACGATTTTCGTGTTAATGTGCATATGGTATTGTCATACATTCATCAAATATCTGTTGCATTCATGTCATTAAGACACATACTAAAAGACACCCACTTCAAATAAATAGATTTGTAAAGCTTAAAACCAATCCTTATGCATGTACGCCTTTTTCATAATTAAAACCAAGGTGGCTGGGGATGACGACGATGACACTAGTGTTAGAGTCGGGAATCCCTACTGAGAATCTTGAATGAGTTTCTCATCCCTTCCTTTTCTCCCGTGTCGTCTCTAGACAAGGATTACAATGAGGTTCGTGACTTCTTCTGAGGCTCGCGCTTAAGGGTCACACTAGCAGATGGAGCAGAGGGTCACTACGGGAGCATAGATAGCTTAGCTTTTGGGTTGACACTTATCCAACCTCATAGGTGGATAAGGATCACTTCACATATATGGGCATGTTTTGATGTAAATGATGGTACAATGATGCTAGTAATCTATGTATCTATGAAGATGTGATGATATTATGATTGATACTATGTTTCATGATTATGAATGGTGTGGTTACTTTTTCTTGCACGTGATGGTTATGACAAACGTTAGGTTAGCACGCGGCTTGCGTTTTGCTTTCAAGTTTCAAAAAGAAAAATTTATTCATATTTCCCGCTAAGTATTTTAATGAAGGGTTGTAAAGAATGAGACTAAAAGAGTAATATACTAATGATTAACCTAAATATATTCTAGAGTATTGGGTTTAAAATTAGGATGTTACACATGGTAGTACCTGCCGAGTCGCTAGTTACCATAAATCAGATATTGAAAAACTAGTTGGTGATATGTCAAAATCAAGAATTATCTGGCCTAGCATAAACCCCTATGCTTGTCCTATTATTCTTGTAAAATCAAAGAGGATTATCGACCCCTAAATAAAATAACCGTTCCGAATAATTTCCAATATTGATTGTTGATGAATTATTGCATGAGGTGGTCAGGTCAACAGACTTTTCCAAGTTGGATCTCAAATCCAAATATCATCAAATACATATGTGGGAGCAAGACACTAGGAAGACTGTGTTTAGAATGCATAAGGCCCATTGCAAGCTTTTAATGATGACTTTGGCCTCATTAATGCCCATTAAACTGCCAAGCCCTAATGAATAAAGTTCTTAGGCTTGTACTTAGAATATTTGCTTTAGTCGTCTTTGACGATATTTTGGGGTGCAACAATGTTATTTCAATATCCACTAATCTCAAACACCCAAACACCTTACTCATAAAATACATGAGACTCACTACTTACTTTTTTTTTCTCAACTTCTTCTCTCTCCATCATTCCTCTCACAATGTGATGTGTGTCTACACCCATTTAGGTGTTTAAGTATCATTTCCCTTTGGTGTATAGCCTATACTTACCTACCCATCAACAGCATTTGAGAGCCATTCTGCTGCTACTATTTGACAATTTGTTTGTCGTGAATATAAGAAATGCATCTTTTGGATGCAGTGTTTTAAATTGCAGTTGTGGTCACGAATGCGCTTGCGGTTGCAGACAATGTAGTCGTCGCGATGCATGTTACGACTAATGTAGTGTGAAATTTTTGCGCCTCTGCAACATGAAAAAAGAACTTGTTGCGGCCTGTTGTAGTCCCATTATAGTTATATTGCGGTCAACTTGCCTGAAAATGTATCACACTGCGATTGCGGTCCGCAATTTAAAACCTTATTTGGATAAATCAAGTGGAGTTTTTGGGCCATATATAGTATTAGGTGAAAGGGTTGCTACATATCCTAAGAAAATAGAGCCTGTAACACAATGGCTTCCCCTTGCAGACTTAAAGGCACTTAAGGGGGGTTTTGGGTTTAACTGAATCCTATCGTTGATCGCTTGAGTAAGTTCGCCCATGTCCATGCCCTTGGTTACCCCTTCACAGCAAAGAAGCAGCTACCCATTTCATCGATGATGTGGTGTGTTTTCATGGATTTTCATCATCCATTCTTTTTTATAGAGACTAATTATTCTGAGTCAATTCTGGTAAGAACTTTTTAAGTTTGCAAGCACCAAATTGCAGTATAGCACCACTTACCACCCTCAAACAGATGGTTAAATCAAGTAGTCAATCAGTGCCTCAAAGTTTATCTTTGATGTTTTGCAAGTGAGAAAACTACATAATGGCCTAAGTGGTTGTCGTGGGCTGAAAATTGGTTTGATACGACTACAACTCCTCTACACAAATGACTCCCTTTTATGCTTTGTATGGGAGAGACCCTCTAGTTCTCTTTCAAGGAGAAACCTTTCCTCACTACAAGAAAAACACGGGTTTTCGCGGATTTTTCTGATGGATTTTTTCCGTCGGTATTTTTGACGGGTTTACCGGCAAAAAATGGGAAAATCGCTAAAAATTTTTTTTGCTTACCAGTCATTACCAACGGATTTTTTTATCAAAAATATTTCTGCAACATTACCGACGGATTATCCATCGGTAAATTTTTTACAAAAGAAATTAAATTGTTAAATTTAAATTAATCGACAAAAAAATCCGTCGGTAATTATTATAAGATTTTTTAATTATAAAATCATTTTTACTGACAGATTTGTCCGTCGGTAAAATTAATTTAAAAAAAATGTAAAAAAGTAAATTTACCGATGGAAAAATCCATCAAAAAAATTTTTAAATTTTGTTATAGTAAACAGTTACCAACGGAAAAAATCTAACAATTAAAAGATTTTTTTGCGAAAGATAAGGGAAGCAATATTTTATAGAATTATCAACGAACTTTTTCCATTGGAAATTCAAAAACCCGCCGGTAATGTTTTCTCTTATTAGATGATATCATCGGCCCTTTCTTTCACTCTCAACTTTACTCTATCTCTTTCATACTCTCATTCTCACTCCGAAGCCGCCCTGACCCCCACGTTGTCCACCTCGCGCTGGCCGGCCAGCCATTGCGTAGGCCCAATTGCGCCACTAACCCCGCTCACACTGGCCCCCTTACTCTAGGCCCCCCTCGCTCCGCCCGCTCTCACACTTCCGGCCTCTCCTATACGCCTTGCACTAGCTTGCTCGCGCCAGACCCTCTTCGCGCCTTCCATCCCCACAAGCCCAGTGTCCCCCCGGCCCTGTCTTGCTCCAGCTCGGCCTTGCGTGGACCTCGCGACCTAAATCTGGCCCCGCATCGCCACCCCTAGCCCCCCCTTTGTGGTGACCTCATGATCTCGGACTCCAGAGGAACGACACCACCGCCAAAGCCCCATCTCACTGCGTTAGCCTATCTTTGTCTCTACGCCGGGGGTGCTCTCTCTGCCACCATCCCGAGTAGGAGCGTCTCCTCCCCATTCCCTCTCTATTCTGAAGGTAAAAATCCATCATCTATTCTCCATTATTTTCAAAGCTCTCTAGCAAAAATGGAAGGAAAGTAACAGTGAACACTTTTTTTTGTATAGAAAATACATACATCCTCTTTTGAGGTTAATAGTCTAATTAGTCAGTAACTTCATTTTATTTATTTTGAAGTTATTAATCTAAGTAATTGATTTTGTTGCAGAACGTGGAATTCGGTTAGAATTTTTCTTTGGAAGAGCATATTTTGTTTTGTTTCTTTTAAGGTAAGTAATTGTTTCTTTGAACTTATTTAATTACATTTATGTTAGGATAGAGACTTATGATTTCTAAGATAAAGTTGTAGGAAATTGGGATTACATGACTGGTGGGAAAGGCGTAGAGGTCCTTCCTCAACTTGTTTGCATTGTTTGCTATGTAAATTAATTGTGTATGCAGAGATTGCAGGATATACAGTTGTGATGTTATACGGGGGTGTGCTCTAGAATGATTTTAGGATCTTTAAATGTTTGTTTGATTATATTGTGAGTTTTAATATAACTGGATTGATATATGTATGTCATGAAATCAATTTCTTGGGATGTCTTTGTTTAAGGGGAAGTACTTCTAATTTTTCTTTTAAATTTAAAGAGTTGAATCTTAGTTTAAGAGGAGGTTCTGTCAAAATTTTGTTAAGTTAAAAGTACAATCTATTTACTTAATAGATTCTTACTCTCAGAAAATGGTCTATTGAAAAATATTTATAATTAAATAAGATTTTAATCTCTGAAACTTTAAATGAATTTGTTAGGTTAAATTACATATTTAAGAAGCATGATTCCCACAAACAACCTATGGATGTATTAGAGGGTGCACCCCAGTAGAGAGGGAATCAAACCTGAATTTTATGCGGGAGTTGAACAATTTATAAGGATGGCTTGTCAGAAAGTACAATTTATGCAGAAAGTTAGGTATCCTTGTGCTAGGTGCAAATATAGGAAATATTTTGATATGGACACTATTAGTTACCATTTGTATAAGGATGGCTTTATGGATGATTATTGGGTTTGGACTATGCATGGGGAAGTGCCACACAAAATTTTGAATATGCTAATGTTGAAAATAAATATGTTAAAGGTAGTTCAAGTACCGTTAATATTGGTGAGCATGTCACGGGGAATATGAATTGGGAGGATAACTCTAGATGATATGTGTAACACCCCGATTTTTTTCTGTCTGAGTAAAAATGACCAAAATGCCCCTGAGGTCATTTTTCACCCGAAATTCGAGGATAGATGGCCCGGCAGTCCTCAAAGGGAAAACTCCAATGTTGAAAGGGATTGGATGAGTTGGGAATGATCTCAGAGATAAAAATTTCATTTTTCAAATTTTCAGCTCAAAATGACCAAAATACCCCTATAGTGTTTTATGCGGATATAATTGCCGTTTGAGTCCGGAACTTTCCTAGAAATTCTAATATGATGACTTTATGTGTTTGATGACATCTGTTTAAGTCCCGGTAATGTAACACTCTAAAAATTAATTTGAGCTTTGTCAATCATAATTTCAAAAATTTGATAGTTTGAACAATGATGAAGATGATCCAACGGATTTGTAAAAAAAAAAATGTGAATAGTATTTTGTGAGCCTCGCAGGCCCACCGGGACAACCGAAACCCTAGAATTGGGACTCGGAGATGCCTAAAATTGAGAAATTATATGATTACGGTTAGAAATAGGTAGAATTAAAGATTTTATACCCGAAAATATTTTTCGGGCAATGTTTGATTTCCCGGGTACACTGTTTTACCCGTTCGGTAAAATTTTGGTGTGCGATTTCTAACACCGAAAGATAGTTTTATCTCTGTAAAAGGATCATGTTTATCCTTTGGAGCCAATTGTAAGGCTAGGATTTAATCTTGAATTACAAGATCATATCCTAGCCATTAATCGTATTTTCTTGGTCAAAGAATGTAGACTTTATATTAAACAATTGTTATAACCTAATTTAATATTATTAAAAGCTATGAAAACTTACCTTTGAAGACACATTTCCTCGGCCATCAAAGGGAGAGCATCAGAAACCTCCATTTTCCATTTCTCATGAGCTCCAAATTGCCTTCCAATCCCAAAAACCATAGCCTATATAGTTGATAAAACCTCAAACTCTCTTCACAAAACTTGTTCTACACCTTAAACTCTACAAATCTAACCGATTGAAATCTCAAATCCTCACCTTAATACCTCACTTCCCCATTGCCTAAGGAGGGTTTAGGACTAAAATTGGTGTCTTGAAGTGAAGGGAGATCACTTAGAACATCCTTTGAAGTATCAAGCTCAAAAGCTTTCAAAGTAGGGTTTTCTTTGGCCTTTTTCTTTCAAACTTTTTCTGAGCAATTCTTTCTGTTTTCAATCCGAAATTTCTGCTTAATTTGGTTGATATTATGTTGTTATTGATGTCTGAATTTTTCTAAAGTGTTTGGATGAGGTTAGAGAGATCATTTTGTCAAAAGATGTTGAGTGATACTTGCTGGATTTTCGGTTTTCTGACAAGCAGTGTGTGATCACGAATTTTCTAGGCTTGTTGTGGCCATTTTCTTGAACTGAAAAAAATATATGTTGGAGTTAACATCTTTATCTAGTCCCACAAATTTTCTTGGGTTTTTATTTTGAGTCAAACTGCCTTAGAAAAATCAAGAACTAAAATTAAGCATATGCTGCCTGAAATGTTGAATCTGAAGCTGTGAACTTGTGAAATTTTATTAACTTAGTAAATGATCGAATTATGAGCTGAAATTTTTAAAGGATATTAGAAACATGTTGAGGTTTTACTATGATTTTTATTTAGAATTTTCTTGGTTCAATTGCTAGGGTCAAAAATTATGAATTTTGGTTCTTGAGCTGAGGTTGGATGGTTTCTGACCACTAAATTTTTAGAATTTTGTTAATATAGTTAGAGAACTCTAATTACTCTGAAATTTTTACAAGACCTTGGTGACACATTGAGGTGTCCTTGATAATTTTTATAGTCTCTGAAATGATTGTTTTATGTGCAAATAAATTCGTGCCACAATAGTGTGAAATTTATATGTTTCTTGGACTGGAGAAAGTAAATCCAATTTGTTAGGGAAAGTAAATCTAACTACCAAGAAGAGCATAAGATTTATAATCCTTGGGCTGGAGAAAGTAAATCTGGTCTGTCAGAGAAAGTAAACCTGACTACCCTTGAATTGAGTCGGGGAAAGTAAACCTGGCTAGGAATAGGTCTGTGTGAGAATTGGAGAAAGTAAATCCAATGATCATGTATAGGAATGAGCTAAGTCCTGAAAAGCAGTCTATTACCCATTATTGCCACACTGGGGACGGCGGTACGTAACACCCAGATGTGACAAGATTAGTCAGGGGTCAAGGCAAGTTTAAGAATTAAATTTTCTAAGAAATCCTTGTCTTATATGCCGAGTGAAGAAGTTTAGTATTGACATTAAGACCAATATATTTAAGTGGAAAGTTAGTAGTATATGATGTTGAGTAGTATGGTATATGTACATTAAGTGATTGAATGTTAAAAGTAACCCACTTCGGAAGTATGATTTGGAACTTTAAAAATAAACCGTTATTACATAATGCATGACCACTTTTTCTTAATAAACTGAAGTGGCTGGGGCGATGACGATGACATTATAATTGTGTGTTTGGGGGAGTTACCCTACTGAGAATTGTATAATTCTCACCCCTATGTTTTTGTGTTCTCGTGTCGTCTCCAGGTTGACGCAGAAAATCGAGAAACTGCTATGCAACAGAACTTGAAAGTATAATAGGGTAGTAGTTAATACTTTTGTTATGTTATATTTAGTGAAATGGATATGTATGTAAATATGTTAGAGGACGAGGTGTGTTAAGGCTCATCAAAGAGCTTTCTTAATGTACTGAACTTTGTATTAAATGAATATTTTGGTTTTATTGCTATATATTTCAGTAGAATTATGACCAAGTTATCTTGCGAATCAATCCAAATGGCTATAGATATTTAAGAAAGGTATGCTAATTTATAAGTAACAACTCTCGAGTATGATGTCATGACTTAAGGATGATGCTATACTTGGGAAGATGTTACACGGTGGTCCCGGGCAATTTTTGTGCAAAATTACAATTTTACCCCTAGAATAGTGTCGTTGAGCCTAATGATGTAATTAAGCAAACCTAAGCAATATTAGGCTCTAATCGAAGATTAATTAATTTTCATAATTAATCTAGAGTCAAAATAATTTATTAAAGTTAATTAGAACCTAAAATTGCTTAGATTAAACTTAAACCTCTTTTAAAACTAAAGATTCCAAGTTATGGAATCTTGAATAGTGTTTTCTCTCTCCAATTCCTTAAATTAAGGAATTGTGTCTACAATTGTTTATATTTCAAAATGAGTTTCAATCTCACTAATGATGCAAGAACACTCCCTAATCATGTCTTGACATCCTTAATTGACCATCACCTCACCTAAACACTTACGTAGCAACTCCTAATCCTAAGCCTAATCAAAACTACACCTAATCACAATTAAATGAAAGATTTTCCTCCTCCATTACAAGAAGAAAAAGGCGCCACCTCCTCCACCTATCAATCACATGTTGAAATTCAAATAGTCAAAGAACCATGCTTAGGACCATACCATAGGCCATACCTAGCCATACCTTCCACCATACCACCATACCTCACCATGCCTCCATGAAACCAATTCTCTCTCCTCATGGAACATGAGGTTTCGGCCCCCTCCATTCTTTCACCCTTGGTTTTGCTTTTCTATAAATACACATGCAAATGAACTTGTGAGAACTTTTAGATCATTTGCTAAGTTTTGAGTTTTCAAGAGCAACCTCAAGTTCTTCCTTTTCTCTCAAGTCCAAGAGTTTTCTTCCTCTCATTCTCTTCATCTTCGTCAAGCTCACTTCAACCTCACCACTTGGTAGGGAGCTTGTTCTAAACTCATTCCTTTACTTGGATATGCTTTGTTCTTGGATTAAAATGTTATTTTGATGAACCTTCCTGGGATTTCTCTTTTTTGGTTCCTTCTTCTTCTTCCTTCATTATTTCAGCCTTCAAGGTCTTATTTACCTTCCATGATGGTTTTGTTCTTTAAAAGTTTTAACTTTCATGTTGATGTTTGATATGAAAAGTTCTAGTTTTTCTTAGTTCAAACTCTTTTTCTCTGTTTTTATTCTTGGCTATGAGGCTTGGTTTGAAAGGAAATTTTCTTAGCTTGATGATGAGGTTTCAAGATAATGGACCCATGGTTATCATTTGAGAAACCCCCAAAGCTTGAAACTTAGTTTTGATCTTAACACATTTTGGCTTCTCTTTTCCTTTTCTTGGCCTTGGATTTCGATTTTTCCTTTCCTTTTCTTTCCCTTTAGGTTCGGTTTTGGTTCCTTCTTCCTTGTCTTGTTTTTTATTCTAAAGAAATATTGTTAGTTATTTTGATCTCTTGATCCATTTCCTTGAGCTTGATGATGATGTCTAAACCATAAGGTTTCCTTGAAAACCTTGGTACAAAGAACTCTAAAGCTCACTTTGTCTTGTTAGGATATGTGTTGAATTGAGGTTTATAATCCTTTAAAGTCTTGTATGAGCTCTAGTAAAGAATAAAATGAACTTGCATCAATGTTTAAATTTATGCCTTGCATATCATACTTACTTCACAATGCCAACACTTAAAACTTGAAGATTAAAACAAGAGTTTGCATTTTCATATCACCTAAATAATTAACTCAAAGCCTATCTATTTCAACCTTAAAGTTGATTGTTGCTTTAGAGTGAATACTCTAAGGGGCCTAGAGCACTAAAATAAAGAATTGGATTTGCATATCATGTTTATTTTCAAGTCATCACTTGAACTTTAAAGATAAGAATGAAGTTGCATCTCATTTATTTTGAGCCCTCACTTTACTTTTCTAATGAAGAATAAAAAGAAATGCATATCATGTTTAGGTTCTTATTATCACTTAAAGATTCTAGAGCTCAAAGACTTGTCTATTTATCTCAAGCAAAGGTTGGACATGGGAGCATTCTCTTGAATGCAAAATTCGGCCATGTGATGATGATGAGCTTGGTGTGAAGTTTCATCTAGTCACAAGTGCCTATAATCTATGTCTTAGAATTTTCTTAACCATAGGCCAACTCAAAGAATATTTCAAGCATGATTTTACTTTTTAAATTCCAACCATGGACCATCTAAAATAGTTGCTGCCCTTATTTATTTTATGATGATTTTAATAAAGTAAGTTGGTTTCCAAAGAATCTTAGAAGACCTAAAATGATTCCATGAGAAACTAGTGTCTTATGTGTATTGAAAATGAAATTATATGCTCAATATGATGCTGTATGTTTTCGGTTTTGCCTTGGCATGTTTGCTACTGATTGGTGATGTTTAATATGTTAGAATGTGTATAAATTGATGAGAATTGGAGTAGAGACTATTCTATGCATGTTAGATAAACAGCTAGTTTACTAGGAGATCGTAAAGTTGTAACTTCAGAGGTTTTTGGCCTAATTAACCTTGGCCATTATCAAAACTGTTTTAGTATGATGAAATTATGTTTGGGATGGTTTAATTATAAAAAATTTGGTAGCATTTGGTGTAAGAATGATTCTTAGCACTTAGAGAGAAACTAGCAACTAGAAAACCGTAAAAATATGAATTCTAGAACCTTAAGGATGTAGATTATAAATTCTGTTTTGGGAACATAATAATTTGGTGATAGGTAGCTGAACACTTGGTAAAATGTGTGGGATTCACTCATAATTGGTTTAGGAATTAATTATAGTACTTTAGGCAAAGACGGAACTTAGAAAGGGTCAAAGACGTAGTTTCTAGGACTCCATAATTAAATGGTATCAAATCTGCCCACATTTTTATGATACTGTCCAGATTTGTTTATGATCAGAAAAACAAGTGAGAATTATTATTTGTGAACCTATAGGTGCATAAAAGGTTAAAGACGGATAATAGGTTAGCTAGATTGCAAGATTAAGACCCGTAAAGGTCAAAAGCATAAAACTTTGTAAGTTAAAGGACATAATGAAGTTTGTTAGTATGGATACATGTGCTATGAAGAACATGATTATATGTCCTTGATGACTCATTTTGAATATGGAATTATGATTGAATGTACATACTCTATATGTTTTGTGGCATAAAGCGAGTTTGGGAAAATTCGGCACACAGCTGTTGTGCTACCGAATTTTTGCCAAACTTGAAGACTTAGAAAGTTTTTGAAAGATATGAGATACGTTCTGGGTGACATTGGTTTAGCCGAGTATGCCCAAGAATAAATGTGACATAGTACTGAGACGCGTTCTGGGTGACATCGGTTTAGCCGAGCACCTCCAGGAACAAAATCGTGAGGGTATTGACATTGAGCTTGCCAAAGCGGATAAATAACTGTGTACCAGATACCAGTAATTGCGTTTCAAAGAAGGAAATATTCCTATGGACTCCCCGAATTAAAGGTTATGATAGTTGATCCTTATGCCCCCTAGCCCGTACTCTAGAAGTCGGGATTATTATGTTACGCTTATCAAGAGGGATAAGTAAGAACTAGTGACGACTCGTTAGGTATGAGCTCATAACCTAGAGATGTTTCTAAGGTGGCCCCCATGCTATAGAGTATAATGTTTAATGTCACATAATTGAGAAAGAGAAAGTTTCACATGAAAGAGTTACATGCCACTTTATGCCACTTATATGATGTTGCTTGATGTTGTGTTCTATTATCCTTTTATATAATGTATTACCATGCATTCATGCTCTGATATGTTGCATACATGACATTAAGATTTATTCTAAAATGAACGGACCTTGGAGAATTATGTTTAAACCTAATAATGGACTATATGCACGCACACATTTTATAATAAACCTAAGGTTCCTAAGGATGTGGACGAAGCCACTTAGATAGGAGATTCCCTACTGAGATTCTTTAGTAAAATTCTCACTCCTCATTTCTTTTAATCGCATCTTCAGATCCTGATGGTGACTTTCGTGCTGTTCATTGACACCCTCACCTGGGAGGTTCACTGCGACCCCGACCATCGAACCTATCATTTTGAGGGGAGCTGCGCCGTCAGAATTTTCATGTTTTTCGGATGCCCCTTTGCACACCCTATACATAGTATCATTTTTCTCCAACTTCTCTTTTTGGTGACGACATGGTCTTCGAGCGTGCACAGACGCACAATGAGAGGATACTCTACACGTATACCACTGCATCTACCATTCGTGACATCCCTGACTATGTTTCCCGCTCCAGGCATTCAGAGACTGACCCATCGGAGGATCCGCCTACCCATTTATATTCCAAGAGTTCTGCCCCCACTCCCCCACTGAGGGTGGAGGGTAGCGAGCAGACAGTTACATAGCCGAGGTTGGCACCGAGCCATGCGACCCCGACGTGGTGCCCATGCTCAGGCATCTCGTGTGCCTACTCCCAACGAGCTTTGTCCATGGATCGGCTATGTTCCACCCTATCCGAACTACCAGCAGTAGATCTCTTGGAGGACCAGTAGTGAACACACCACCATTAGTTTAGGATAACCTTCTTTTGTTCTAGAGGGTATCCATTTTAGGTGCACAAGGGTAGGAGGTGACTTTCTTTATGTTTTCCTTTGTATTTTCATTTCAGTTGTATTTGCACTATGATGTACTAAACTTATCCCGCCTCCCGTAGGTGGGCAGTTATTATATTAATATGATATTATTGTTAGTGTGCACATGATTGCCCTATGTTATGAAGATGTATGATGTTCTTATCTTGTATTTTCATTTGTATGAGTTATGTTTCATGATAATGCTCGCTTAAGATACGCGCAGCTCTTACTTTGCATTTATATTACCAAAAAAAAAATTTACCTATATTTTCCGCTAAGTATTTTGAAACAAGGTTTAAAGAATAAGACTAAAAGAGTAATAGACTAATGGTTAACCTAAGTATGTTCTAGGAGTATTGGGTTAAAAATTAGGATGTTACAATATGAGGAAATGATTTATGATGCAGTTGGTCCTCAAGTTCATGCAGATTATGAACCTTCTGTTGAGGCTCCTAATGCCGAGGCTAAAAAAATTTTCTCTATATTGGAGGCTGTAAGGGCCTACTATGGGAAGGTTGTGTACACTCGGAGTTGTCTCTAGCGGTTAGGATGTTAGCTATAAAATCAAAAGCTAACTAAAGTCAAAATTCATTTGACCAGTGGGCAACATTGATAAGTGAGATTAGTCCACAACTTAGTTCTGTTCCAAAGGATTTCTATCAAGCTAGGAAATTAGTTTCAAAACTCAGGTTGAAATCAGAAAAAATAGATTGTTGTTTGAAGGGATGCATGTTGTGCTATAGAGATGATGCATATTTAACCAAATGCAAATTTTGTGAAAGCCCTAGGTTCAAACCAAAAAGAACTGGAAATGGAAGATATAAGGATGTTCCCTATAAAAAAATGCACTATTTGCCCCTAATTCCAAGGTTAAAGAGGTTGTATGCTTCAATGAGTTTACCACCTCACATGATATGGCACTTTGAGAATAAGAGAAATGATAGTGTCATGACCCACCCTTCCTATAGTAAAGCCTGGAAACACTTTGATCAAACTTATCCTGATTCTGCTGTGAATCCTAGGAATGTTAGGTTGAGGCTTTGTGCAAATGGATTTACTCTAAATAATCAATTTAGTAGACCCTATTCCTATTAGCCTATGGTCATTACAACTTATAATCTTCCTCCTAAAATGTGCATGAAAGATCCTTACATGTTTCTAACTTGGATAATCCCTGGCCCCGATAATCCCAAAGCCAAGATTGATGTTTACCTCTAACCATTGATTGATGAGCTTAAAGAGTTATGGTATTCAGGCGCACAAACTTATGATATTTCCATAAAATAAAATTTCTTGCTGAGAGCATCATTGATGTGGACTATCAATGATTTTTCGGCCTACGGAAAGTTATCAGGTTGGAGGACGCAGGAAAAATTGACATGTCCAATATGTATGGAGGATACAAAGGCGTTCACATTGAAACATGGTCAAAAATACTCGTGGTGTGATTGTCATTAGAGGTTTTTGGACCTTGATCATGAATTTAGGGGTAAGAAAAACGTGTTTGAAAAGAAGACAGTTGAATATGATGAGCCTCCTATGAGGCTAAGCGGTAACCAGGTTTGGCACAGAGTTAGAGACTTTCCAAAGATAACTGAACTAGGTAAATCCATACGATTTCCAGGATATGGGATAGATCATAATTGGACCAAGCAAAGTATATTTTAGGAGCTGCCTTATTAGGGGGATAATCTAGTTCGTTACTGTATTGATGTAATGCATGTAGAAAAAAATGTGTGATAACATCATAAACACTGTGATGGACACCGATAAGACTAAGGACAATGTGAAATCAAGGAAAGATTTGGAAGATTATTGTAAGAGACCTGAGTTAAGTTTACAGAAGTTATCAGATGGCCATGTGTGTAAGCCGAAGGCGAGTTACATACCAACCTCTATGCAGAAACAATTTGTGTTTAGGTGGATGCAAGAGTTGAGGATGCCTGATGGTTATGCCTCAAACTTTGGGTAGATGCGCCAATATTGCACAAGGACAATTTTTTGGTATAAAGAGTCATGATGTATTCATGGAGCGTTTACTTGTTATTGCATTTAGAGAATTACCTCTCCCTATTTGGAAGTCATTGACTAAGTTAAGTCAATATTTTAGAGACCTATGCTCGTCCACTCTGAGGGTTGAAGATCTCCTAATTATGGAGAGAAACATCCTCATAATTCTATGTAAATTAGAGAGAACATTTCCTCCTGATTTCTTTGATTCTATGGAACACTTGCCTGTACATTTGGCATACGAAACAAAGGTGTATGGGCTAGTTCAATATAGATGGATGTATCCCTTTGAAAGAAATATTGGAAGTTTTAAAAGAACTGTGAAAAATAGGGCTCAAGTAGAAGGTTCCATATGTGAGGCATATATCTCCAAGGAGACATCTTTCTTTTGTTCCTATTACTTTGAGCCACATGTTCAATCTAGACGAACAAGGGTTGGTCGAAATGATGATGGAGGTGAAAGGTCAAATCAACATACTTTGTCTATATTCAATCAACCCAGACGTGCAGTTGGAAAACCTAAATCCCATTGGCTATCAGAGAGAGAGAAATATGTTGTGCATTTGCATATCTTAATCAACTGTGATGAAGTACAACCATTTAAAACATAAGTGATATTAGTGTATCACTTTCAATTGTTGATGCCCTAACATAAATCAAATCTTATTTACCTGCAATGTTTAATTTTTACAAGTATTTTGAACAAGTTGATAAGTGGAGCACACTTGAACAATTTCCAGCATGGTTCAGATCATTTGTATGTGACCTAATTATCTAATAACCATTTGATCCAAAACTACATACATGTTCTAGTTGTCATCTTTTGTGTTGATGTTTGAATTTCAATTATTTATGTAGATGTTTTATAAAAACAATACTATTTCATGTCCTTATTTACAAATTTTGGCTTGGGGTCCTGCTAACAAAGCAAACAATTGGCCAATATATTATGTGAATGGATATAAATTTCATACATTTGAATAAGGCCGAGGCAAAGCAACAGACAATAGTGCGATTTGTGTCAGGGGAGATGCAGGCAGTGGGGAGGGTGATTGGTATGAAGTAATCAAACAAATACGAGAGATTGAATATGTGGATGATGGACCTAAAAATTGTAGTGTTATTCAGTTGTGATTGGTACGATCCAAGACGTCCTGACAGAACACGCGTACACAATCAATATAAAATTATCGAGGTGAATCATACTAAAAGATATGGTGCATATGATCCTTTCATTATTGCTCATAATGCAAGATGGAGATATTATGTATCATAACCTGGTAAGTGCAGAAATGATTGGAAAATGGTCATGAAAACTAAACCTACGGGTCAAGTTGTGGTCAAAGAACTACATGACGATGCTTTTCAAGTGAATGATCCAGTTCTCTCTCAGGTAGTCGTTGATACAGGAACATTGCCAAGTTTACGTTCCGATTCAGATGAGGTTGAGATAATTCACTCTTCCAGTGATCAATTAGTGAATGAACATAACGAAAGTTATGGTACTAATGAGGAGGTCGAAGAAGATGAGTTTGAGGATGATGTTGAGACTGAGAATGATGAAGATATTCCTCAACTTTCAGATTAAATGTGATGTGTCTAGTCTCATGTTTATTACATATTCTTATTTTAAATTATCGTATTATTTGGTTTTCCATACATTGTTGTTTCTTTTTCAGATATAGCACCTAAATTGAAAAATAAGGGCAAGGGGAAGCATGTCCCAAATTTGAGCCCTCCCACTCAGGCATCTACCAATGCTGCTCACATCTCTACTTCTATTCCTTGCATGCCACCACGACCCTGTGCCTATCAAGAGAAACCTAAGATAGCTACTCCTGAGCATGTGACAAGAGAGGTGCCTTCACCTCCACCATCACTGAAAGATCCGATCCCCACCCCCACACATGACTCACAGGGGGGTAGTGAAAGCGAGGCAATTAGTGGCTCCACAGCATCAATCAGGACATGGGTCCACAAGGGACGAACTGGTGAAACTTGTACGTCTTGGTAAGAATTAAGCTCTTCAAATCCAAGGCAGTTCATAGGCTGCAAGACATATACATTGAAATCCGGGAGCGGCGGGATGAGACCCCTAGGTGGATGACTCAGGCCAGCCAAGACTATTTGTGGCAATATTGGAGAAGTGAGAAATTTAAAGACAAGTCTTTGAAGGCTAAGGCGAGCAGAGCGTCACAAAAGGGTGGATCCGTTCATTATGGTGGTTCTACTACTGTAGAGTCCACGCGTCACCAGATGGTTTAGTCATTATTTTAAACAATTTTTAAATTCCTTTTGTTAAATTTATATTTTCACTTACTAATATTTTACGTGTTTCACTTTCTAATGTCTTACGTGTTTCACTTACTAATGTTTCACGTGTTTAACTCAAATCGCAGAGTATTGAGTTGAAAAGGCCACCCACACAGAGTGAGTTGTTCAAAAAGACTCACACGCACAAGAAAGATAAGACATGGGTCGATCGTCGATCCTCACTCAGAGAAAGCTTGGGTATATATGTTCTGAGCACTTATTGTTTGTATATATATTTAATTTATTATTTCAAATATTTGATAGTGATTTAATTTATTTTATTTTATTATAGCATGCCTATGAGCAACGCTATCAGGAGGCTATGACCCAATAGGAGGAGAGGATCGCAGCTGGTGAGGAGTGCCTATCGATTGATGAGGATCAATGGTGGCAAGAGGTAGTCGATGGTTCTTATAGGAACAACATCTATGGTATGGGGTCATTTTATGTGAGTAGTTTACCGCTCCCTCTATTTCTAGGGCATCTATAGGTACTAGGTCCATTGCCGAAGATGATGAGGTCCGCGAGCGAGTTCACCTACTCAACAAGGAGCTTCACCGTATGCAAGAGAGGGATGCGAAGAGAGAACGCCAGCATCAGGAGATGCAAAAGAAGGTGGGGGACAAGGAAAAAGCCATAGACTTAAAGGTAAAGAAGATGAAGAAGCAGATGATATTCTTGTGAAAGAAGGTAAAAACAGACTCATCCGCATAGCCAAACGCTGATGACGATGATGATGATGATGATGATGATGATGATGATGAGGGTGGTGGTGATAGTGATGCTGACATGGTGATGCTAACTTCTCTTGATTTTAGTTATTATTATTTTTTCTATGTTATATGTTGAATTTTTATATTTGTGTTTGTACACTTTCTGACGCTTCTATCTATTTTGCATTTCGAAGTAAAATTTGTTGTGTTTATTATTTATTAGAGATTTTATATAACTTTTCATTATTAAATATAATTATAATTAGCTTTAAATGATTAGGTAATACACAAATTAGTAAAATTTCAGTAAAAATAAATTTTAATTACTAATGGATTTTTCCATCGGTAAGTTATCCATATAAAATAAAAAAAATTAGATTTTCGATGGATTATTCCGTCGGTAACATGAACAAATAAAAAAAAAATTACAATTACCGACGGACAAACCCGTCAATAAACAAAAATTTTTTAAAAATTATAATTTCCAATGGATTTTTCCGTCGATAACATAAATAAATAAAAATATAAAATTCATAATTACCAGCGGATTTATCCGTTGATAAACAAAAAATATAAAAACTTATAATTACCGAAGAAAAAATCCGTCGGAAACTAGAAATAAAAAAGTAAATTTTATGATTATCTACGGAACAATAAAAAATCTGTCAAAAACACCAAAAATTGACGAATTTCTTAACGAAATTTGTCGACCTATTACCGACGGATTTAATTTACAAAAATCTGTCTGTAATTCCATCAATAATTATTACCAATTACGTTATTTCTGGTGGTCAAAATCCATCAAAAAATTTGTCACAAATTTATTTTTCTGTTAACAACAGTTAAAAATCCGTCGAAAAAATCCGTCAATAATAGCATTTTTTCTACCTTCTAAAGTGGAAGAAGTAAGGAAGGCTACGGAAGAAAGGGACTCCATCAGTTACAGTAGAATTTGCAGCTGAGAACCGACGCAAGTTGCCCCAAAAGCATAGGCGGCTCATGGTGTTTACAGTAAGGGATTAGGAATATTTGTGCATTCATCCTTACCATTTGTAGTCACTGGCACGCTGGCACAATGAGAAATTGGCACCTTGTTTCTATAGGACCATAAGGTGTTAGAAAAGATAGGGAAAACTGCATACAAGTTGGAGCTGACACCTTCTGGTCGAGTTCACCCCGTCTTTCATGTCAGCCTGTTGAACCACTTAGGACGGTTTCGCATGCCTTGCCACCTATCCTTTCTGATGGCTATGAGTTGCTGGTAGAGACCTCAGACCTGTGGCCATTGCATAATAGCTAGCAGGGTGATGTAAGTGAAAGAACAATTATTAGGGAGATGCGTTCTACTATGCAATAGGAAAAGTTCAAGGAATGGTTGAGCGAAGTGTGGAAATGGTTCCTTGAGTAGAACTTGACAGGTGGAATAGTTGAGCAAAGTGTGGAAATCCTTGTTGGATGATCATTGGCAAAACCCAAACATTTAATCCCTATTAATCAGGTCCATTTTCTTTAAAGTAGGCTGCCCCATTTTGTCATTTCCTTCCTCAAAATCAGCCCTTAACACAGACACCCCCAACCCTCGTTGCTTCCAAATGCACTGTCCCATGCTAGAATGGCAGAATCTCTTGACGGCGAAAGGTTTCCACAACAAAACAACCTCAAGATCTTCGAAAGGGGACAGGGGAGGTGTTGGATTTTTGCCCATACAAAAATCTGCTGCATCCAAAATCGCAATCAAATCGATTCGGCCCAAGCTTCATCTTCAATGATCGCTCTTTCACCAAAAATGAAAATGGTGCATTCATGATAGAACGGAAACCATGGCCGCATGGACTCTATGACGAGGTTTAGGATTTCATATTCACATTTGTTTGGGAGTGGAGATAGGGGTTAAACCTTTTTTTTAGGGGACATTTTTTCTTTGCGTATTTCGCTTGTGATTCCTATTCTGTCATTTTATAAATTTTGCTAAAATAGGGCCAATTCTAAGACGAGTTGCTGGTCAACACCTCATGCATAAGGTGCCCTATTGGACAGATAGGGAGTGGACACATGGAAGCATATGTACATTGAGTAGAGACATCTTTTTAATTTGTATTTTGATCAGTGATGACTTTAATTTTACGATCTTATCCCCCAAGAGCTATTTTGCAAATTCAATCAAATTATTTACTTATTTCTTGGATTCAAATTCACTAACTAGTTTAAAACAAATTACAATGCGAATGAAAATGATTTCCAGACTCTCGAGTTTGAAGAACCTTAGTTATGTATTGCGAACATGCTCATCGCGCTCCAACCCAAACCACATCACCGGCAATAGCATCTACGATCTCCAACGAATAACAAGGACGGTGCTTTGAGAATAATACATTTCACGCCAGCCCCATTAGTTTTCAGTTCGCAAAGCTTTCTCCGTTGTGACCCAAGTACCCAAGAACCCTACAATTGGTGTCGAGCTTCGCTCTGAGATCCCTCTTGTGGTGGCCGCAATCGATTTGACTGTGTAGTTGTCCTCTAATTCATCAGACCGAAGAATGGCGACAATGGCCGAGCTGAGGAGTCCTTTGACTCATTCATTTAGTTTATCCAATGGACAACATTTGAGAGTAAGTTAGTTAATCATTAATTGTTATTGTTTTGCTTTTAGTATATATTAGAGAAATCAAAATCTGCAGAGTATCCTCTTTGGTTTTTAAGCATTTTTTGTTTGACATTAGTGAATGGGAATCCCCCATAGTTTTATTGAGCTTGAAGAAGTCTCTGTTTCTAGGAACAGACTCTTGTAAATTTGTAACCTTTCCACAAAATCATTTTTTTGATGTTAACCTCCCTTCATTCACTGCCATATTAGTTTTCACTGTGTTGATGATTAATTTGTATTATTTTGTCTAGAGATATCCTATCTCGTGAAGTCTGGAATGAACAACTGAGACATATACAAAGGGGCTGATTACTTTCAGCTGATGAATATGCAATGGTGATAAAAGTATCCTTTTGTTAAATGGACTTGGTTGGCAGTAGTCAGTATGAATTCTTGTGAGACATGGATTAAGTGTGAAGGACTCGGTTTTGGATAAAACAAGGCGTGAATCGTTTTGTAGCAGTTGAAAAGAAGATGAGGAACTTGTGGTGGTAAAATACAGCAGATGGTGGTCTCTATGACTGTTGGTCTTTCATTTTGTTTAGAACTGATAAAAGAGAAATAGGCTGTCAAAGGATTTATGCTCATATTATTTGGATTGTGATGATTGTTTTGGTTCTTTACGTGGTTTTGGTTAATATTTGTTATTGGGTTATTATTGGTGTTTGTGTTTCTAGGGTGGACACTCTATCTTTTGATAGGAAAATGCTTGACACCCCAAATTTTGCACCAAACCGAATGACATGGCACATGAGTTGTACTGTACATTCATTTTTTCATTTTATTTTTCGCAACCTTTCCACGATCAAACCTTCTTCTCAGGTGCCTTCCCCATTTTCCCTCCTCTCTCTCCATCGTCTCATTACTCTCTCACTCGCCCACATCCATAGCGATCCAATTTCGGTCTAGCTCAACCTCCTTGACAGGCACTCCTTTAACAGTACTGTCCCGGTCACCCCTGCGCTCTTCTACTTCGATGCGGCATCATTTTCGGGAAAACCTGGACTCTTGTAAGTATCAAAAGTATGATATATAGCACAAGACAAGACATTTGGTTTGTGAAGACGAGCGAGGTAGCTTATCCTTCTTAGTCTTTGACACAAGGTAGGTGGGCAGGCCAGCGGAGTTTGCAGCAACAATGCCGACGTTGAACCTATTCACAAACGTCCTAGTGGACGCTGTTGTTACTTCTAAACATTCTCAGGGGTGCCACCAAATCTGTTGCTAAAATCATCGGAAAACCATAATCCGTTAAGCGAACTTCCTCTCTTCCCCTTCCTTTTACCCTTTTCTCATTCAAGCTGTTTGTTTTCTTTCCATGCTATGCATTGAGTTGACCACCTCTTGTTTGATGAAATTACTCTCTCGATACCATCATCATTTTCTCTAACCTCTTCAGCCTAATTTCACGAGCTACTATTAGTTTTCAAGTATCTAAAGATTATGTTGAATTGAGAAGTGCCTATTGCATTTGGTGGCACTGAAGAGCCTGCTGCTTATGGTGAACTCATCTCAATTGGGGGCCTTGGCTGTCAATGGAAGACTCTATTCTACAATTGCCGACATCCTTCAAACTAAGTTGTTCATTGATAGCTCCCGCTTCTATATCAAGTTTTATGATATTCAGGTGAATTAATTCCCTCTTTTGTTCTGTTATGATTCCTCAAGAAAGATTGCGAAATCTGAGATTATCCACAAGCCTTGCGAATAATTGATTTTTGTGACCATAGAATCACATAATAGTGTACCCTCTGTCACTTTACTATTTTCTGTATGTTCTCACATTGTTTTGAAGTAGTGATTGGACTAGCAATTTAAGTTGTGTCTGTTGAAATGAATGGTTATTAATAATCTAATTATGACAATCCCAAAAATAAAAGTATACTTATATTCTTTTCCCCATAAATTCAAAAAATGATGCAGGAGAAGAAAAAAGGCAAAAGCCGAAAAAGAGAAAATCTATGTGCTAGCGACTTCCACTAAAGATATACCATTAAAGCCAGCAAAACACAGTCAAGTGATTTGCCAATTGCCATTGAAAATTCAATTTTATTATTAATATCAATCAATGATCAATGTCTAGTTTATAACTTTAAACAAACTTAACTGCTCCAAGGACTTTTGCCTATTCTGGTTTTCAACTTTGGGCTTTTCCATTTTGCACTTTTCTTACTAAAAGATGAAAATTCCTTACTTTCACTTTAGCTTTGGCAAAACAATAATTACAAAGAAACAAAAAGAGCAACAAGTGAATGAAGGAATTGGTGGACTTTGTCAAGGCAATCAATACTCCCAAAAAAAATTCTGGTTTAATGTGCATATCAGATCTCTGTATTGCCTATACTAAGGATTGCATTATCTTGTAGTTGCAATGTTTTAGAATTAGACACTTGATATTTTATGTAACAAAAAATTATAACCCGTAGAAGTGGGTCGAATACTTTTAGCTGCATTGCTATTATTTTAGCTTCATTTCAGCAAGGCATGAAGATTATTTAACATGAATTAGCATGGCTGATAATTAGTTGTTCATATTGACTTAACATGTATATCTCCTGCAAATTAATAATAGTTTTGGCTATTAGAGTTTTCACCTTACAAAGTAGCAAGCAGATTTGGCTCACAAGAGGCTGCACACCAACTTAGGATAGCACAATGGAGCTATTCAGATTTCAGACCTTGATGCTGTGTTTACATGTCAAGAAAGGTGTAAGTAGATATGGAGGTAAAGGGCCTGTAGGAGTACCTGCAGAAGTAGAAATTGAACCACTAAATTGCAAAACTCTTCATATTTTGAGCTTGTAATATTCTTTTGTTAAAAAAGTTATGGAATGGCCTTGTATTGAATATTTATATGAATTTTAAAGAA
Organism: Dalbergia cochinchinensis; assembly: GCA_031216125.1. Classification (NCBI taxonomy): domain Eukaryota; kingdom Viridiplantae; phylum Streptophyta; class Magnoliopsida; order Fabales; family Fabaceae; genus Dalbergia; species Dalbergia cochinchinensis. The sequence continues at coordinate 34,108,418 of CM062371.1, forward strand.
TCAACTTGTAAAATTTTCAAATTAATTTATTTTCTACAAATGAGATTGTAAATTAGAACTAGAATTGAAACTAAATCAATGATTGAACTACACAAAATCTTAATATCAAATAACATGTCAGTAAAGTAAATAAAATAGCTAAACTATAATTTTAAAAAGAAATCTGTCAACATTTTAATAAAAATACTATTCTTAGAATTCAACTACTTTGATGACACCCTAAAAACTACAGTTGGTGCATATTGAGAAGAATCATATCAACTTCAACTACTTAGAATCACCAGGCAATGAGTCATCTATTAAAGCAACAATGGATTGTTGATTTTAGAATTGTTCCTAAAAAAGAAAAAAAGTGTATAAGAATAAACAGAATAAGTTTTATAGAAAATAATCACAAATTAACTTAGAAATTTCATGCAACATAAAATTCGGTAATTAATCTCAAATAACACCTGATTTGGATTGAAAGGAGCAACAATAATGTTGTTTTGTGTATCAAGTCCATCAAATTTTTCAAATTCATGGAAGCCTTCACGAAGATTCATTCCAACTTCAGGTTGCACTATGATTCAACTATAAAATATTGAAAATATAGATTAAAGGTAAATAATAATAGTATAAAACCAAATGTAAATTTGTATAGAAATTTTTATAAAAATTTAACACTTGAATATTACCTTCTCAATTGTTTCATAGTTTTTCCATTTTTTTCCTGCATTCTGCCTTTCTTTTTTTCAGTTTCTTCACTACTTGGTCAACTTTAGATTCCTTTCATTTTGATGGAGGGTATAACATCCTAAAAATTAGTTAAAAATTAATTTGAGCCATATTAGTCATAATTTCAAAAATTTGACAGTTTTAACAATGATGAAAACGGTCCAACAGTTTTGTAAAAAAAAAAAGTAAATAGTATTTTACGGGCCCCACAGGCCCGTTGGGATAGCCAAAACCCTTGATTTTGGACCCGAAGGTGCCCGAAATTTGGAAAACATGGGAATAAGATTAAAAATAGATAGAAATAAAGATTTTATACCTGGAATTAATTTTTGGGCAATGTTTGATTACCCGGGTACGGTGTTTCACCCGTTCGGTGAAATTTCGGTGTGCAATTTTTAACATTGAAAGCCAGTTTGACCTTTACAAAAAAAGGATGCTTATCCATTTGAATTAAATGAATGACTAAGATTCAATCTTGAATAACAAGATCCAATCCTAGCCATCCATATTAGTTTCTTTTATGAATAAATTAGACTCTACATTAAAATAATACTTTCAACATCTTATAAGATAACTACAAGTCACCTAATCTCATTATTTCATCTTTCTAAGTTTGGCCAGCATATGTGAAAGGCAGAACCTCCATTTTTGCTTCTTCAAACACAAGAAAACTTGATTCAAATGCCTAAATACCTAGCCTAGAGTTCATAAAATCACAAAGTTCCTTCACAAAACTTGTTCTATACCTCAAACCCTACAAATCTAACCAATTAAAATCTCAAATCCTCACCTTAATGCCTCATTTCCCCACTACCTAAGGAAGGTTTAGGACTGAAATTGGTTTCTTGAAGTGAAGGGAGATCACTTAGAACATCTTTTGAAGTATCAAGCTCAAAAACTTTCAAAGTAGGGTTTTCTTTGGTCTTTTCTTTCCAATTTTATGCTGGACTTTTCTGATTGTGTTTAGTCTGAAATTTTTGGATATATTGGTTGATAATATGCTGATATTGATGTTTTAATTTTGGTGGAGTGTTTGGTGTTGTGGAAAAATCATTTTTATCATAAGAGATTTTGAATTGGTTTGCTGGATTTTCGGATTTCAACAGGGCAGCTTTTGTTCACGAATTTTCTGACCTAGTTAGAGGCTTTAGATTGAGCTAAAAATTTTATATGATGTAGTTAATATGTTAAGGCATCTTCAGTAAAAATTTTGAGGTATTCTGGTCACTTTTGCTATGTTTAAAAAATCATGAACCGAAGTTGTAACTGTCCTGCCTGAGATGTTGACTCTGAAGCTGTGAATTTTGCTAATTTTGTTTCCAAACTTATCCCTTTATACCAAACTTCTCCACCAAGCATTCTCGGCTAGCATTTTACAGCCTTCCATGTTCTTCTTCTTCACCAAAACCTCATAAAAGACTTGATCTAAACTTCCAAAAATCCTAGCCTATACTTAGAAAAATCTCAAACTCCCTTTACTAAACCTACTCCACTCATCAATACCTACCAAACTAACAGATTGAAATCTTAATTTTCCATCAATCCTCACCCTAACATATCACTTCCTCACTGCCTAAGGAGGATTTGGGACTTGAATTGGTGACCTTGAAGTGAAGAGAAATCAATTGAAACACTTTTGGAGTATAAAGCTCTAAAGTTTGCAAAGTAGGGCATTCTAAACCTCTTTTACTTCAACTCTATTTTTGTGATATCTTTTATTAATTTAACTGAAAATTTTTTAGCTAAATTGGTTGATAATATATTGACAGTGATGTGTTAATTTTAGTGAAGTGTTTGGATGAAGTTAGAAAACCATTTTTGTCAAAAGAAGTTTTGACTAGGCTGCTGAATTTTTCGGTTTTCTTACAGGTAGTGTGTGATCACGAATTTTCTGGGCATATTGTAGGCATTTTCATGAGCTAAAAAAATATATGTTGGAGCTAACATTTTGGGTTAATCCCAGAATTTTCTTGGTTTCTGATTTTGAGTCAAACTGCCCTTAAAAAAAATCAGATACCGAAATGGTCCTTATGCTGTCAAAATCATTGAAACTAAAGTTGTAAAATTCTATAATTTTTCTACCACAACAAATGATTGAGTTATCACTTGAAATTTTTATAAGTTCTTGAGGACATATTGAAGTCCAACCCTGAATTTTTATGTGATTTGATATGATCATTTGATAGGGTAATAAAATTAGAAACTATGGCTGTTGGCTGTAAATAGGGGGTTTCTAACCTCCGAATTTGTCTAATTTTTTTAACATAGTTAAAGAACTATTTTTACTCTGAAATTTTGTGGATCATTGTGGACATATTAAAGTGTCTTGGATAATTTTTTATAGACTCTAAATTGAATGTTTGAACTGCAAATAAATTTGTGCTATAATGGTATAAAATCTGCCAAGGTGTTGGAAAGTAAACTAAAGCATGGAATTGATGAGATAATATCCTTTAATTCAAGTATCATGTATGTGAATGCATGCTAGCAACTTAAAAGATGGGTTCATGAGATGTGATTGAAAATCATATTGTGGATGGATACTTATATGAGCTTGATGATAATGCATATGCTAACTAGATGTAAGGTCCCCTATAATGTGTAAAGGGCACGAAAAGGTCCTTTTTTATTTATAAAGGGTACGGGGAAGGTCCCTATTGTTTATAAAAGGCACGGGAAAGTCCTCTTTAAGGCACGAAAAGTCCCCTTTAATATGACAAGGGCACAGGAAAGTCCCCTTTAATATGACAAGGGCATGGAAAAGTCTCCTTTATTATGTCAAGGGCACGGAAAGATTATTGCAATTGCCATATGTATACCCATATTTTATTAAATATTTGTCTTGAATGAATTACTATGATCTTGAATGTCATGAGATATATGTTTTAAGTGATTAAATAATAAAAGAAACCCACTTTGGAAGAATGGTTTTTGAACTTTAAAATGACCCTTTGATATATGTTGCATGCTCACATTTTCTTAATAAACTGAAGTGGATGGGATGATGACGATGACATTAATTTTATTAGATGTTTTGGGGATACCCTACTGAGAATTTTAGAATTCTCACCCCTATGTGTTTATTTTCGTGTCGTCTCCAAGTTGATTCTAGAGAACAATGAAGCTGTTACAAGAAAGACTAAATTAGAATTCCTGTAGTTTAGTAGTGGACACTTGTATCTATTGTACCTCGTTATATAGATGTCTGTAAACATAGTAAAGAATAGATACGTACTAAAGCTTATAGGAGTTTCCTTTTGTATTTGACTTGTATTAAACAAATACCTTGTTTCTATGCTATATATTTTGATAGAACCACGAATTAGTTACTTTACGATTCGATCGATTCTTCCTATAGAAAATTAAGAAAGGTTCGTAAATCTACAAATGACAACTCTTAAGTATGATGTCATGACTTAAGAATGACGTTGTACTTGGGAGGATGTTACATTCAGCATCTCCACTCCCTAATCTTAGCCTTCTAGCTTTCTCAATATAGTTTCTACAGTTTTTTCTGAATAAAGCTAAGATTCTCATATCCTCCAGCATCAACAACAAATGACTGTAAATTTTTGCTTATACTAATCTCAGCTTGATCATTAACCTCAAGCTTCTTTTTCACATGAGAATCTATTTTTCTATTACATCTGAAAAATCGTAATTTGCCGGGACTCATTTCATGATTATGCTTAAGGATAACACTAGCAATCTTCACCTTTCCATCTAGACCCAAACATGCATTAAGTCTAGCTTTGCATTGAGTTTTGGTTGTTGGATTTGGCTTCGAAAGTTTGCTTCGTTGGCTTACTAACTTCCTAGCATGAGCACATGCTATAGTAAAATACTTCCTCCCATCAATGTCATTTTTTGACGTTCTTCTTGAAACAGCAAAACCCTTTTTCTTAGCAAAGTTAGCATAATATGTCTCAACCTCTCTTTTTTAGAGTCAAAAATCACTCCAACTCTAGGCTCTTCAAAGTTCTCATCCATCTCTTTTTCATTACTTGTTTCAATATCATCTTTTGATTTTTCTCTATTATGCTCAAATTCATAATTCTCACCTTCTTCGCCGTCAAGTGGAGGATTTATTGTCATTGACTCGAGAGGAAAATCCATCCAACAAAGTTTCTTCTTCCATCCTATCAAGTTTAATAAACTCATCAAAATAAAATAAAAAAATTGAACAAAAAATCACGGATTGTCAAATAATAATGATCAAACCAATAGAAGAAAAATATAAAATTAGTTTACTTAATAGAATAAATGTGAGATCATGAGCAATTTTTAACTGAAACTCTGAAAACCACTATAAAATCACATTGCATTTACCTTTGCTATGGTGGTGCGGCGCCTTTATATAATCAATTGCCAAATCACACGAATCAATATGAGAAAATGTTGTCTTCTTTCTCTGCAATGTGGTGCAACGCTAATGCTAATGTGGTGTGGCAGCTTTGGTGTGGCCGCTGTAAATGGTTTATCTTTCCTAAACTTTACGAGGCGGAAGCAGTTACGGCCTTGCGGGAAACGGATATTGGGATCTCATATTTAATTTTTTTAATTTTTAAAATGGAAGTGACGTGGCATGCCAGTTAGATCACATTAGATGTGCCACCAGTGTCGGTCAATGAAAGTCAGGCTTCAGGGTCGGGTTTTGTAGCATTGCTGCTTTTGATATACTTCATGCTTTGGATTGTTTTGCTACTCCGCTGTTGTTTTTGGCGTGAGTTTGCTTCAATTAATTAAAAAAAAAAATCTCCACTTATGCATGAACCATGATTGATCATTGGTAAACTGCTGTGTTTTTTATGTTGAGTTTTCACTTTCATTTTTGTTCTTTTCAAGTCAGACTATTCCGAGAACAGTGTTGTTTAGCAAGAAGACTGGAATTAATTTGATTCATTTGCCAGTGAAAATTATTCACTGGATGGAGTACAATTAAAAGATGACAGAAATGGATCTATGAACTTGATTATGGAAATTTAGCTACTTAGACTTTACTTTAAAAATTGAATCGATTAACAGGATGGAGTACAATTTATTCCGAACATGCGATAAATATAGTGCAGCTTTTAGTATCATTGTTTTTAACCTTCTTGGGCAGATATCAACAACCCATTAAGGTCCTATAAATTTCTCCATTCATTAGCCTTCTAAGATTTACTTATTGAGGAAACTGGTATTTCGTCTATGCTGAACCTTAGGTTACCAACTTGGATGCACATGAATAGTGGCAAGGGGATGTTAAGTTCTGAAGCCTTGCCTTTGTCATCTCCATGTGTAAATCTCTGGCATGTTTTCATTAAAAAGCAGAGATCCCATCGTAGTTGTCTATATATATCTTATATGATATGTGTTTCTGTGTTATGTAAACGGTTCTGTAGGAAAACTTGTGTCAATCGCACGAAAATGGAGTGCTGGTGACAAGCTGGCCTTTCAGTTGCCCATTACACTTAGAACAGAAGCCAAAGAAGGTATCTTCACTAGTTGTTCCATGTGTGTTAATATTCTTCTGTCATAGTGTATATTTTTTATGAAAAGAGAATTTGTTGCTTACATTACTGATAGTAATTCTGTGTTTTGAATTAAATTTAGATGTCAGGTCTGAATATGCTTCCATTCAAGCAATTTTTTATGGTCCGACATACCACTGGTGATTGGGACATTAAAACTGGTTCAAATGCTTCTATTATAGATTGGATTACTCCAATTCCAGCCACTGCCAGCTACAATAGTCAATTATTGTCTTTTTCCCGAGACCTTGCAGGCCCAGCTTTTGTTTTAACAAACTCAAACCAATCATTAACAATGAAAAGAACACTAAAACCTGACGTTAATTTGGCTCTTCATTCAACCTTCTGAACTAGTACAAGGAAATCCTTTCTACATTGAGGAATGATACTGGTAAATCAATGATGTTATAACCATTTGATGTTCCTGGCATGCATGTGATTCACCAAGGATGAGAACGCCCTTTTACCATTGTAGGTTCTTCCTATGGTGGGGCCTCTTTTGTTTTTCTTCTTGTAGCAGGATTGGATGAAAGAAATGATTCCATATCCTTAGAATCCAAAAGCCATAATGGTTGCTTTATGCACAGTGGCATGAGTTTTGGTAGAGAAGTAAAAGTCTCATGAAAATCTTTTATTGCCAGGAGAGGATTAAGCAAATACAATCCTATCAGCTTTGTGGCTAAAGGGGCAAAGAGGAACTTTCTTTTGGAGCCGTTATTGGCCTTCGGAGATGAGCCTTATCAAGTTCAACATTGAAAAGTGATGTGTTTAGCCCCTCCACCTCTTCATTTGATATAAGAAGTTGAAATAAACCAGTGTTGGGTTGCATCTATTAAGGTTCCAGTAATCGATGTTCAACTTTAGACCAAATAATTGATGTATTTCTTCTGCTTGTGCTTTGTGTTTTGTAATTGGAGTGCTACACAATGATCAATAGAATATGTGAATAGTAAGCATGAGCTGCAATAAGTAACAAAACACCTTTTTATTTATTTTAATGACGGGGGTGATGATAATATCTCTATCACCCTGTCAACTTTGTGGCACAATAATCAAAAAAATGAGAGCTCTGTTTTTTTTCAAAAAAATTATTAAGATTCAGAGGGGAAAATTTGATTGGGAGGGAGGGGGAATGAAATTTTACGCCAAGAGCTAAGACTAAGAGGCGGGTGTACAGAGCATGAGGATGGAACCCGTGCAAGTATAGGAGATTTCTAAATCGTAAAGACATATCATATATTTAATTTAAAAATTAAAATTTTGAATATGACAGAAAAAAATCAATTGGTATTTTTTTTATTTATTTAGAATCAAATTTTTATTTTAAATAATAATATTTGAAGTAAAATCAATTTTAATTTTGAATTAATATTGTTATATAAAAATCAACTAGAAAGAATATTTACCAAATTTAAGTAAATCAAATCAAACATAAACAACACGTTTATAATTTAAAAATATGAGGTAAAATTCAACCAAAAATATCTGTTTAAATATTTTGATATATTAAATAGGATCTCAAAAAAATTTAGAATTTTTTTAGCAGCTAAAAATAATAGCTTTCAAATAAAATCTATTTTTTAACTTTTTCAATTATATATATATAATTAGAGTTTCATAATAACTTTTTTCAAAAGATAAAACACACCCTGGTAATGGGAAAAAGATATTAATTTTGTAAATAGGTCCAAAATACTAACATATAAATCAAATTTTTTCGAGGATTGATATTTGATATATAATCAACTAGTCATTTGACTCGTGTAATGCACGGAATGAAAATAAGATAGTTTTTTTTACTATTATCAAAAATAAATAATAATTTATTTAAATATATCTTATAAAAAATTGACTATATAAATTTATTTTTAAAATAAAGTAATGACTAATTAATTAAATAAATGAATAAAATATAAATATATCATTCTATTTTATATATTATTTATAATATCATCATGTATATAAGGTTGAAAAAATCTCAATAGATAATCTTTAACTAACAATAAAGAGCCAATTTTATGAAAATTTTACATATTTTGAAAGTTAAATAAAATTATTGAATAATAAAAGGAAATAAATAGATAATTTTACTATATCATAAATTATTTATACAGATGGCAATAGGCATTCATGAGAGAGAAGACATGTCCCCCATTGTCCTCCGTCTCCATTTAGAATTTGGTCTCTCATTCCGATCCTCATCTTAGTCACAGGTCTCTATTCCCCATTCTCTGTAGGGATTTGTATCTCTATAGGTATTCATGGATTTATAAAAAAAATTCCAAAAAGAGAACAATTCTAAAAATAATTTAAAATTCAAAATATAAATATTCATAATAATATATACTATACTTATGCAACATAATTCAAATTAAAAATAAAAATACATAAAAATAATTAAAAAATAAAGGTGTTGTAAGGTTTTCTATATATATCTATATATATAAATAAGTGGATATTTAAATTATTTATATAAATCAGGATAGGATAGGGATCTCACTTCCCATCCTTGCTCTGTTTAACAAACAAGGACTCTACACCATCCTATGAAGACTTAACTTGTTCTCATTACAAGTAATTTTCACAAGTACCCACTTCAGCGAGTTTTTTGTCATCCCTAACTATTTACATCTTTTTAATAAATTAATATGAAAAAAATTGTGGAATTGGTAAGTTGCTAAAAGTAAATATGGTATAGTGAGATGGATAGATAGAATGTTTTTTTTTTTATGATTTTTGAAAACTCTAGATTGGAGGTTAGAAACTATTCAAAAAACAGGAAGAATCGAAAAATAGATTGTTAATATTTTTTCTTAAGAAGGATATAGATTTAAGAGAAAGTATGCATCAATTTGGGAAGTAATATGTGTGTTTGTGTGTGTCTATATATATATATAAATTAATTATGCTAAATGAATCCCAATATATAATAGAAGGAATATTTTCCAATATTTGAGTTGGGAAATAAATTTGAAATTTTTGGTCTGATTCATTAACTTTTATGATGGTTTCCAAAAATGATATTCTGCAAAAGTGATTATTTTTCTTCAAATATATTAATGCATTTATTTTTTTTATGATTTTTAATTTATTTAATAATATTATAACATTTTAATATTATAATACCTTTCATTGCATTGTCAAATACAAGTTATAAAAAAGGTTCAATTTTGATATTTTAATACTTATACTATTTTGAATGTTGAAAATTATGGGAGTGGTAATTAGCATGATATTTAATGTGAAGTATGTGTTAATAGAAGAGAAATATCAAAGTAAAATTAGAAAAATAATTAATAATTATAATGCAAATAAAACTTTAAAAATTTACTTTAAATAGAAATATTGAGAAAACAGTGATGCATAAATTTCTCAATGCATACGTAGCAAAACTTTCCTTGAAACACGTCTAAATTATTAGTTGTATAGATTACAGTTTTAAATTATTGTCATATCATAATTAATTAGATTAAATACTTGCTACAATGAAATGCATCAAATTAAGTTGATTTCAATTAAGGGTAGTGATATTTTTTTTATTTATTTTTGTATATGAGGGTAAGGTAATGGCAATTAAATACATTAGATTAATTTTTGAATTTTGGCATATAAATCAAAATTGCTTTCAAATTAAATTAATATAAATTAAGGATAATATTATAAAATTGATATAAAATAAGAATAATAAAATCAAATTGACATCAACTCACAACATTTTGTGTTCAACATTTTGTGTTTTAGTCAATAGATTTTGTTTTCCTTTGCTCATGTATCTTAAAAAAAGGGCACCCAAATGTTAACCCTTTATTAGCAAAGTTATTGACTTTAGCATAAAATTTTCTGCTTTATCTTATTCTCTTATCAAAGCATATTCCTTTATGTTCATTTAGATTAAACATCTCTTAAAATTTGAATCTTTTCCAATTATAACACTTAAAGTTCCAACCTTTGTGCCCATTATGATGCCTTGTCAGTTAAAATTCTAACCTTTTTACTCATTATAAACTTAAAACACCTAAAGCTCTAAACTTTTCTGCCTATTATACGTCTTAACAACTAAAGCTCTGAACTTTTTCCTCAAAGCAACAGATTTTTCAATCACCTTCCCTGTTTTATCTTAAAACATCATTAAAGATTGCGTCTTTGACATCTCCGAAGGCTAGACACTAATCATAATTACTAATTGACATATAAAGTCACAAACCTTATCATTATAAACGACAAAGAATGCATTTGTAAATCATTAAAGCATTTCATAAAGCAGTTATCATTGAGCAATGAAGACAAGCACCAACAACGATAGTTAACAAACTCTTGAGTTAACTCGCTTGCAAACTCGAATATGAGTGAACCCAATTAAACTTAGATAAACTCTAATAAACTCTTATAAACTCAGATAAATTCAGGTAAACTCACAAATTTACACCTATAGTTAGAATTCGATCTCTCAAATAACAAAACATAAAATTTTAGAATAATGTGATTAATTTAGTTATGTGATTAATTTCAATTTTAAATTACTTGTGCGATTAATTTCACAATAAGCACACATAACTACGGTAAAACTAAACTAAGATTCACGCCGCCTGACACACAGAATTCAATTAAGGTCCACGTGTCCCATTCATTACTTGCCAACTACACAATTCACTATTCTTTATGAAAGGCTAACGCATGGTAGAGCGCACCTCATTAGGAAAGTTTATGTTAGAAGGGGTCATGTGGGCCATGGGACTGGTTTGGCCCACTGAACATATGACAAACCAACTAACAGGTTGTAAGGAGAGTGTGGTATTGTAAACCCAAAAAAGGAAAAAAAAAAAAAAACACGGGAGAGTGTAGTATTCGTTGCTGTCATTAGGAAACGTTATAAATGGGAGTTCAGAAAAGGAAGAGGTAGTTTAGAGAAATGATCTGGTTTTTTAGGGGAGAAAGGGAGGATCTCTTGAACATGCCTCTCAATTGTAAGCTCATTCCTTTTGGATCACAAGTCACATTGGCTTGGAGCCCTAATAAATGCCATTTCTTGATTCTTTTCTCAATTTTCCATTTCAGATCCAGTTGTTATCATTTCATCTCTAATAAAATTGTGTGTGATGTAACCTATTATCTCATTGGCTTGGCTTAAATTCTACGAAGAAATCAATAGCCCTGTAAAGTTGCGAGTTTTTATTATGGCTGTGAGCTTAGCTATGAATAGTATCTAACGATCTTTCATCATCAAAACAGTGAAAATACAAACTGGATAATTATAGGCTCAGGTTGGTTATTTCTAGTAATAATCGTACATAGTACCTATTCATAGTTTTCTTCTTGTCTGAATTTGAATTCCTGTATATTGATTGCTGAGGATTGATAGAAACTACTTGCCTTGGACGTCGTTAGTACAATTCAGAGGGAAGAAGGAAAACAGATACACAAAAGTGGCTATAGCCTATAACAAGCTAAGGACAAAAGGAAACTATCAAATGCTCTATCATTATAGTTGCAGGAGGCTTCCCACCCAAAAATAAGTATATATATATATATTTGTCACTGAACGACATTTCCCAACAAGCTGTTTGCTGAAGGTGAGCTAGGTCCACTTAACCAAGTATCATGCACAGAAGCAGGGGAGCTATCCTTCACCTCCTGCATTGATTGCAAAAAAGCATCTGAATTCCGTGGAACAATCAATGTCTCACTCTCTTGTCCTACTCTCTCAAAATTAATGCCAGTCAGCCGCTTCTCACTTCCATGTTGAGGTGATGAACAGGCAGATCCAACCGATGAAGCCGTGCATATGGTTTCCTCCATAGTTGCCCAACCGCTGCGTCTGATGTGTTGGAGCTCCTCTGCGACTTCCATCATGGTAGGCCTCATGTCACTGTGGAAAGCAAGGCATCTAAATGCAAGCTCAGCCACCTTGTGAACAGAATAGAGTGTCCAAGCATCCCTATGTGGTTCCAGGAAGGGATCTATGATCTCATCTATGCGGCCTCTCCTAATCCTATCAACAGCAAGTGCAGCCAAATTGATGTCACTCCGAGGTCTTGCAAAATCAACTACTTTCTTGGCTGTTATTATCTCTACCAAGACCACTCCAAAACTATAGACATCACTCTTATCCGAAAGATGGAAGTTCTGGTGGTATTGGGGATCAACATAGCCCGGAGTCCCTTGTGGCGCGGTTGAGATATGTGACGTTTCTGTCATGCCAATCCTAGAAAGGCCAAAATCTGCTACTTTTGTTTGAAAGCTATAGTCTAATAGTATATTGCTGGACTTTATGTCTCTGTGATAAATTGGAGGATCGATAGCAGAATGTAGATATGCAATAGCATTTGCAGTTTCAGAAGCAATGGTAAGTCTTATTGTCCAATGAAGTGCTCCACCCCTCTCTCTCTGCAGATGTTGAGATAGTGTTCCATTGGGCATGTACTCATAAACAAGTATCTGCTCTCCTTCCTCTATGCAGCAACCTAGGAGGCGCACTAAATTTGGATGACTCACCGAAGAAAGTAACTTGATCTCATTCATGACTTGGTCCACACTATTGGTCTCCCTATACTTGATCCTTTTTATAGCAACCCACTCATCATTGTGAAGGTTTCCAGCATAAACAGTGCCAAAAGCTCCAGTTCCAAGCCTGTTTTTGTCAGAGAAAAAATCTGTGGCTCTTTCTATTTCCTTGTAGGCGTAGAAAGGAACACTAGAGTTGCCTGCGGCTTCTTGTAATATGCGCTTTACTGTCACTTGTTTTCTCAACCAAATGGAACGACGTCTGGCAATGCAACATGCAAGAGACAGAGCAGCCACCAAGGAAGCTCCAACTATGATAACTGCGGACATTAATGTAGCATTGGTCAGAAATTTTTCACAGTGAAATTTTCGGAGAAAAGAGTACGAGGCTGAAAGCTCAAATACTTGCTATTAGTGGTTACTGTTTATTCAGTTTTGGCTGCATTTTAGTGATGCTATACAATCTAAATCCGACATTAGAATTTAGCTTAGTGAAGATATGCATTCAATATTAGTACAGTAATTAACAAGAAACTTTATCATGGCCGGGGCAATTATTTTTTGTCTGAAACACACTGGTTAATCATTTTCATAAATGAAAAAAAAAAAATTTAAACTGTGCTGTATTAGGATGATACATTGCAAAAGATAGTGAGGTTACCTCCGACAAGGACACCAATTTTGATTGCTTTCCGGCATCGGCCAAACTTCAGAATTGAACCATTGCACGAAGATACTGATGAGAAGGCGACAACAAAAAAGGATTAGAAAAGTCACCACATTTTTAAACATAGAGCTTTTTTGTCCAGGTAAATCAAGTAGTTAGTGCTGCGGTCACTATATAAAGCAGCTTTTTTTTTTTTTTTTTCACGCCTTATGTATTTTAATTCATCGCACCCGAAAAATATATTCAATCATTAACCGTCATTAGATTAATCATAACCCGTATCTACTAATCTATGTTCAGTTGGATCTGTAGTATCTTCAATTTTCCTTGTTGATTGCGTCAAAGCATATTTTACTTAAGTTGGAGCTTTTTGAAGAGCTCGTGCCACACTCAATTTCTTTTGTCGGCAAAACAGACCATGATAAGCAACGTGTGTCGGTGACGTCCTGAACTTAGAAGTTACCAGGTTAATATGAGGTTCATTATTTCCTGGCTCCTCATAAGGTGGATGTATTTGTCACTAATCTCTCCCCTTTGACTACAGATAATAAAATGAAATAAATTCAAATCCATCCGACCAGACATGTGCTGTACCTAATACTGATTTATAATCAATGGGAGGAGCAACCAGAACATGTTGACTTATAAAGGATTCTTTCTTTGGCAAGTAATCACTCAGAAAATAGAAAATACCGAAAAAAGAAGCAATGAACACTTGCTCCACTTGACCCCGCCCCTCCCCCTCCCCAAGTCAACTTTAAAATCTCTCAATAAACAATCACTACAGAGAGGAAAGAGAACGACGGCCATTGTGATCCGTTGGTCCTCATGAATCAAAATAACGAACCTTGTGTGCCTTAGTTGATATACCAAGCATGCCCCTAGACAAATCAAAGCTTGCCATTTTTTTCCTTGGGAGTATTTTCTCATCGAACAGATAAGGGACTAATCTCTCGAATTACAACAAGTCACCTAAATGTAAATCCTTTCTGTTCCGACCAGATGACTGGATTAGGATTTGGTATAGCGTTCTGGCCATATTACTGGTGACCGGATTAGGATTTGGGTTGGATCTTAGTCCCCCCCGTTAGCCCCCATCCCAAAGGTTTTATAGAGCTCCTCTTCTCAATAGCTCTTTAGCGGGGGGGTTCCAATAGTTCTCAACTGATACATTACTTTTATGTTATTTGAATGGGACGTTACAAGCTCATTATGAACATAATTTATTTTCATAATCTGCCCAATTATTTCTGCCTATTCAAATCTGTTCATTAAGGATAGATATGTCTGGTCATACGTACCATAAAAAATGTTCAGTTCCCTTTCCAACATTTTATTTTTTTGTATACATAAATATCAAAATGGAACCCAAGACCTCTTCGTTGAGAAATCTGAACCCCTTCCGCCACAATCAAGACCTTATTCGTTCAAAGCTCACCATAATGGACCTTGATAAAGCGCACACTGATCTTTAGAAGATTCCCACATTTTTTTTTGGTCTCCTACCCGGTATCTAGCCTGAAATGTCGACTAACTCGAATTTGAGTATCGTAAAGCCCAAGTGGAGGTGAGTCTAGATGTAGGTAATGCTCCATTCCCCCCTCTATGAATCGAACCCAGGTTTAAGGAACGCAACCCTTTTACGAGCCGTGTCACACTATGCTGTTGAAGATTCCCACATTTAAAAAACAAAAGAAAAATCCTAAACACTCCTTCACTTCTGTTCAACTATAACACTCAGAACAAGCAGCCTTTTGCAAATGACAGAGTTGAGGTGCTTCTAATTGATTGGCCAGAGCGTAAAGCAACAGCCAGATGTCAAACACCATTTGGTCATCATTCAACAATTACAATTACCATCCATCATCATTATTATTATTATTATCGTTTCATGTAGGAACATCAAATCATGATCAAATAAATAAGAATAATAATATTTAATACTTAAAAAGTGATAAATATTAAAAATAAATAGTAATTATTATTATATTTAATAATTATAAAATAAATATTTAAATAAATATTAATTTTTAAATATTAAAATAATACTTTTCAATAAATAATTTAAGTTACGAATAAAAATGACGATGACACATGGTTTTACTTTTCTTTTGAAACAGTGCAAAAAGCAAGACCGAGTGGACTTACTTTTCTCTCTCTGGCAACCGGTGCCATTCATGAATCCATCTCCGCTGAAACCTTCAGGGCAGTGGCATCTGAACCCTTTCGTGTTTCCGCCAAGCTTGACCTCTGTGCAGGTCTCGTTGTGAAAGCAATTACACGGCCCTTGAAGCCACCAGCCCAACTCAACCACCTGAAACTGGAGCCAAAGCTCTTTGCTCTTATCAAAAGCAATGGCAGAGAACAAGGAACTGCACTTTATTCCATTCCAATCTTTCTGTGTCAGAACATCGCTTTGCAGCTGCTGGTGCTCCCCTTTCGTGAAGCAACTGATATTACCACTTCTTGTTTCACACCCCTCCACCTCAATCTGGCTTCCAAAGAAACTAGCTGTTGGAATATTGCAGCCACCAAGTTGAGATGAACAGTTTTGTACAAGGAAGCTGTTGTTCCATGTAGGAGCATAGTTGTTGCCAAAAAGGGGTTTTATGAAGTCCAGTTTACGGTTGCATTTTGCGGGAAGACTGATGAATATACCGTCGGAGGTTACGTTCTGGACTCGAAACTGCCCAATTTGGACTTTTCTGTTGCTGCAGCTTAGTTTGATTGCACAACCATCAGAGAAGCCAAAAGGGTATGGCAGGGAAAGTTCTCCGCAGCTATTCTTGCAGTTATTGATGTTCTTGCTGGCTCTTGTTGAGTAGAACATGAAGATTGTGAGGACAATAGCAAACTTTGTCTGGTAATGAAACATTTCTGCACGCAACTTTAAGCTGGGGTATGAAGAAACGGATTAATCGTCACTCGTCTGTAAAGAAGAGGAAAAAAAAGTTACACTGCTAAGATTGCTTTTAGGAATTGGAAAACCATGTAAGTATGTTTTTTGAGTGCGCGGTGAAGGATTAAATGAGAAATTAAAGCCTGTAATTGATGCCGTTGGGGAGCCATCTATCTCAATAAATGCTGAGCCAGGAGATAAAAGTCTTAATTTTGGTCCAATGATAAAAGAAAATGAAAATTTGAAGCGATGATTGTGAGGTCACATACCACTATGCATAGCTTCAACGCTCTGCAAGGTTGAAATTAATGGCTGTGGCAGTGGAAGGAGTAATTCACCAAACAACTTGAGAGATCGAGCATGAAATAAGGAAAGGAAAAAAGAACAAAGGATTTTCATGTAAGAAAGAAGAGAGCGTTGTCCAGTTATCGCGCCTTAGTCTACCAGAGAACAATATAATGAAACAGGAGCATAACATAAGCATAGGGAGCAAGTTGGGGGATTCTTCTGAGAAGCTGCTCCTCATTCACGCTCTTGTTCTGACGCGTTTAAGAATGAATCGTACCTGAACTGGAACGTAAAATATATGCTCTCTTTTCTCATTATTTTCTTAACTGAATGGCGACTATAGCCTTCAGTGATTTTGTTTTGTTTGGTGAAGTTTATTAATTTCTTTACAAAGAAAAATGCCCCCACCCTACACGCCAAATCGCCTTTACATAACGGGTTTTTCGGTGAATAAAAATTTAGGCAAGATAAGGACCGGTATTCCATGAGTATTAGGGAAGACCCCAGTTACTTTGAGGATTTTTAGGAGTATTTCATATCGTTCTTTCAATGAGGTCCTCGTATTGGCAGATTTGAATTCACCAACTTATGAGTTACAAGCCATACATTAACCAATTGTATCCCAATTGTTACTCGGTTAAAAATGAAAATCATAACATTCAGACTCTACTTAAATAGCTCCACACTCTATAAACAATGACATTTACAAACCAAACCAGATAAATTCGTTTGACTTTTACAAGTGAGAGAACAAAATTGAAGCATTTTTACTTAAAGGAAAAATTTGGAACATTCTCTACTAGAGGATTGACACAAAAAGGGTTTGAGGAATATAAGTAGTGTATATTTTGTAATTGTTCAAAATTTTAAATGTTCAACTTTTATGTGATAAAAATTATTAGTGAAATAAGAAATTAAAGATGGCATAATTTGGAGATAAGGTTTTTCATCCCTTAGGAGAGATCCTTTATTTGATAACATAAACATCATCAATTTTTTTTTTTTTATTTTAAAAGAGCCAATTGAAGTCGCCGTGATGGTGCGGTTGACTACAGTTGTTCATGGGGCGAGTTTTACTTTTGGATAGTAGCTAGCTACTCGCTAATTGGGTGTGTTGTCTTGTCGGATACCTGTCTGTATTGAATCTTAAATGACATACTAATAGCATATAAATAATATAAGTTTGTATATATTTAATTTAAAATATACTTTTTTTATTCTAAAATTGAAAAATACAATATAAACATAATTATAAAAGGAAATAATATATAACTTTTTGATTTTATAAAAAAATAAAATATAAATGAAACTTATATAAATGATATTTTAGATAATATATTATTTTCATTAAATTTTCATTTATACATATGTTGTGTTTATTTCCTATAATTTTTTAATTTTGGTGTATCCTTCATATCCGTTTCGTGTTATGTCATATAGAAGTAAAAATTTATTTTGATCCCTGCAATTATATGTGTAATTTATTTTGGTTCCTAAAATTGTTAAAAATGATTTAACTTTGTCTTTTTAATAATTCAACTTAGTCCCTGTAAATAATAATATAAAGACTAATTTAAATAATTTTTTATAATTTTAAAAATTAAAATGATATTTTTTTAATTTTAATAATTAAAATAAATTAGATATATAATTTTAAGGGCTAAAATGATTCTTTAATTAATACGACAAAGTAGGATATTATTCAATCCGGATCAAGTTGTTTTCTGTTAAAATAATTTTAGTGTAGTTGTCATGCAATTACATGGATGAATAAATGCTGCAAAGACGGTTGAAATTTACAACAATCATTCAATCGACTCCTTGACTAGATTTTCTTTTAGCATCTACAGGACGTGAGATACACTTTAGACTGGGACAGCTTGGGAAAATGGAAATCTAAAATTGGATTTGTCGTCTTTTCCACACCACTTATCTAATCGTTAAATTGACTGTTGTGGCCACGAAGTAGCATTACAAGGATACTGAAGGAAAGGAGAATGTACAATTTGTAACATCTTCCGCAAGCCTAATAGCATAAGGGTGGATGATGTGAGATTTAATAAGGTAAGGTTTGATAAAATCTTAATATTATAAATTATTTGATATAGTATTATATAAGATATTATATTTTGTATTCTATATTATTATTATTTATTCACAAATGATTCTGATATTATAAGTAAATATTAAATAAAATAAAATAATAATAAAATAATATATTTGTATTACTTTTTTAAATATGAATTTCAAATATTACATTTATGTAAATATTATTAATTTAAATTTATTTTATTTTAAGTATTATTTCTTATTTCAATATTTATAACTATTTATTATTTCAATAAATTATATAAATATAAATAAGTTTAATTACTCTTGAGGTTCCTATAGTGTCATTCAATTTTCAATTAGGTTTTTATAGTTTCAAAATTTGTAATTGAGTCTTTATATTGTATATAAATTTTGAATCAAGTTTTTATAGTTTAAAAATGTTCAATTATGTCCATATATTGCACAAAAATTTTCAATCAAGTCACTGTATTGTGCAAAAACTTTCAATCGAGTTTGTAAATATATATTGTAACACCCCAAATTTGAGTACTTTGACAAGCTTGGTAACAATGGGAAACAGAAGGGTAGATAAAAAAAAACATGAATAGTAATGTTACGGGCTCATCGGAACAGTCAAAACTCTAAAACTGGGACTAGGAGATGTCCAAGACTAAGAAAAAAATAGGATGGAGGTCAGAAATGGAGTTCTAGACCTGGACTTAAATTTCAGGCAATATCTGTTTTCCCGTATATGGTATTCTACTCGTTCAGTAGAATATCAGTGTGCAATTTTAACACTGAAAAAACAATTTGCTCACTAAACTTAAGTGAGCCAATCATGTTAAGTCAAATGGATGACATAGATTAAAACTTCTCAAGTAAGTTTTAATCTTGGCTTTTCTTTAATTTTAATTTCACATATGGGGCCAATATTTCATCTATTTGGTAAAATTTTTGTAAGCTCCAAAACCCTTCAGAAAACTTAATGGCTTTGAATGACAATAAAGTCAATTTAAAGAAAATATTTTAAAGAATGATTAATGGCTATTTTGAGTTTCTTGACAAGGTAAAACGAGTTGTTTTGAATTGCATAAAAATGGACTTAAATTGAGAATAATTTCATTATACATGTGTAAGCATGTTTCATCTCGAGGAGAGGAGATTAAGCTTAAATAAAGTGAATATTATATCATGCAAAGAATGTAGAAATGTGTAACGCCTCGATTTTCTCATGTAC
Source organism: Dalbergia cochinchinensis (assembly GCA_031216125.1). Classification (NCBI taxonomy): domain Eukaryota; kingdom Viridiplantae; phylum Streptophyta; class Magnoliopsida; order Fabales; family Fabaceae; genus Dalbergia; species Dalbergia cochinchinensis. The sequence goes on from CM062371.1 coordinate 34,128,292, forward strand.
AAATGACCAAAATGTCCCTAAGGTCATTTTTACTGGAAGAATGAGGATAGCTGGCCCTTGCCATTCTCAAAAGGCTGTTTTAATATTGAATGGGGACTACGTGTGCTATGTGTGTTAATAGAGCAGAAGAATTTTATTTTTGAGGTCTTGCACCCAAATTACCAAAATGTCTCTATAACTAATTGGCATAGAATTTAATTTCGACTGGGCCCGGACTTTGCCTGGGAGTTTAAAATATCATTTTTAAGGGTTGTTTAATGTTTGTCTTAGCCCACGTGGTCCTGGGGAGTTTTTATAAGAAATTACCATTTTGCCCCTAATTAAGGGCATAATGAGCTTAATCGCATAATTAGTGAAACCTAAGTAATATTAGGCTCTAATTAAAGATTAATTAATTTTAATAATTAATCTAAAGTCAAAATAATTAATTAAAGTTAATTAGGGCCTAAGATTACTTAAAGAAACGCAAAATCTTTTTCTTAGTTCAAGAATTAGTGTCATATCAATTTGGAATAGTAAATTCTCTCTCTAATTTTCTTAAATCATGGAGATGGTCATGTGATGAGATTTCTTGTTAATAAAGGTGAATTTGCACAAATTGATCGACAACACTTCTTAACTTTACCTTAAGTAGCCTTAATGATTCACTTTCTCTTCGAAACATCTAATTAACAACTCCTAATCAATTGCCTAATCAAACCTATTCCCTAAACCAAGTCATAACACAAATGAAATGAGATATTTTCCTCCCCAATGGCTTTGAAGTACACGGCCACTCCTCCTCCATTTCACCACATGTTGAATTTTTTTTTTAATTAGGATACACACTCAAAGAACCATGCCTAAACCCATACCTAGCCATTCCATGACATGATGCACTTGAATGAGATATTTTTCTCTCCTTTTTCCTTGTGCATTGCCACGACCTCCCCCCTCCCATTCTCATCCTCTCATGTTTCATTTCTCTATAAATACATCTTCAAGAAAGCCTACAAGAACCTTTACTCATTCTTACAACTTGAGTTTTCTCTTTTTACTCTTAAGAGTTCTTCTACTTCTTCTTCTTCATTCTTCAAAGAAACCACCATCAACCACCACTCCTCAACCTTAAACCACCACACAACCACCATAAATCTTCCATTAAAACACTTAACCTTTCCACCTCCAAGATCAAACCCAAGACACATCTTTCTTCCCCTTTTTTCTTTCATGGCCGAAATCACCTTGAAGCTCCAAGGGAGAGTTATTCTTCTCATCTCATTCAAGATCAAGCTATCCTCTTTCAAACAAGAAAAATACCTTTGGTAGGGAGTTATTTTAAAGTTTTCATTCTTTTCTTTTGAATCAATTTGGTTGGAATATTGAAATGTTGGTTTATTCTTTTTCTTCCTTTCTTTTTCGGCCTCAAGGTTTTCCTTTTTCTTTCTTTCCATTTTTTGGCCTTGATGGCTTTGTGGGTTGAGAATAATGACTTAATGATGAGGTTCTTTGATGTTGGTTGTAAAACCATCATTTGCTAGACCTCTAAAGCTTCAAGATTTCATTTTAGTTATAAGAGTTCTTAATAGATGAAAATGTTATTTGGTTTTCTTGATGAGTTTTGTTTTAAGCAAAATGGAACAATATGTTTATGTCATCACATAATTTACTTAAGCTCAAGACTTACCCTTTTTAACCTTAAAGTTGATCGGTGTTTTAGAGTGGTTACTCTAAATAGGAGTCTTGAGCATAAAACTTAAAAGAAATAAAATGCACACATACTCATTTATTTTCCAAGTTATTACTTAAATCTTAGAGGCTAAAAATAAGTTTGGATTCTCATGTGTATATTTATACTATCACCTAATCATTTAAAGTTCAAACCCTTTCAACTAAAAGTTGATTGGTGTTTTAGAATTTATACTCTAAATAGGAGTCTTGAGCTTAAAACCTTGAAGGATAAATAAAAATGATAGTTGGTCATCTTTGATAATTCTTTTCCTTTAAGCTTGATGGTGAGTCTAAGGAGACAAGGTTCTTAGAACCATAATAATGAGAGACTCTAAAGCATGTCCATGGTGTAAGATTGATTGATGTTTTAGAGTTGTCACTCTAAATAGTAGACTTGAGCCTAGGACCTAAAAACTTAATAAATGAAGGTGCATTCATGTTTATTTTCCAAGTACTTGTATTCATATTTATATTTGAGCATTTCATAACATATTTAATTCCAAGTCATCACTTAAATCTTGAAGATAAGAAATAAACTTGCATTTCATATTTATATTTCTTGTCTAACATATTTATGTTTCAAGTAATCACCTAAACTTAAAGATTAAAAATGAGCTTGTATTCTCATATTTATATTCAAGTTTTGCATATCATATTTATAATTCCATCACCATCACCTTATAATGCCAAGATTAAAATGAGGCTTGCATTTGCACGTTTACGTTTATGCCATCACTTAAACAATCTAGAGCTCAAGGCTTACCCTTTTCAACTTACATGGGAATTTTGGTTCCATGGGCTTTTATCCTTAAAAACATGATTTGGTTTTCAAAGAATAAGGTTCTAAGAATTGGTATATCATTGGCTTGAGGTTTTAAAGCTTATAGTTCTCTTCGAAAATGCTCCATGACTTAGAATTAATTTTGAGAAAGACTAGTTACTAGAAATACTCACTCTTGCAAATTTTACATGCTTTGGAATGTTAAACTTTAGTTTCTGTTCTAACCTTTCCAGATTTAATGTCTGCTGGTTGAGGATACTTAATATGTGAAATTTATTAATAATTAGTGTTATAATTAATTTTAGACCAGTAACTAGGAAGAATAAAAAATATGATTTCTAGAACCCTTAAAAGTGACAAATATAAGTTCTATCCAGCATGTTATACTTTGGTGAAAAAGATATTTAACACTTAGTAAATGTGTAGGAATCACTCATAATTGACTTAGGAATTAATTCTAGCATCATAGGAAAGGTTGGTAATGAGAAAGAGTCAAAAACATAACTTCTAGAATATCGAACTTTACTCATTTTTGTTTCTGTTTAAAACCTGTCCAGATTTGTCTAATGATGTTCCTAAGGTTAATGATTAGTGGGAATCATTGTAATTAATCCCTTAGATGCATAAAAGAACCTTATGCATGATGCATACTAAAATGAATGGGTCAGTATTTCAAAACTTAATAAATGAACCTTATGCATGCTCACTATTTCATAATAACACTCGAGGTTCCTGAGGACGTAGATGATGACACCAAGATAGGAGAACACCTTATTGAGATTCTTTATCAAGTTTCTCACTCCCTGTATCTTTCTTTTCATCGCGTCTTTAGAGGACAATGGTAGCCTTCGTGATTTACATTGATGTGACAACATGGGAGCTTCACTTCGACGCTACACACTAGTCATACCACTTCGTGGACCGTCCTTCGGTGGGTATGTTTGTATTTCTGGATTGCCCATTCGCTCAGCCAGTCACCAGTTTCCATTTCACACCTATGTCGCCCTTCGTCGACGACCTCCTCTTTGAGCATGCGCACCCTCATGAAGAGCATACTCGCTGCACCCTTGCTGTTACCTCGACCGTGCGGGATTTCCCGGAGTACGTTCCCCAGTCTCCCATGGCCCATTCAGAGGCTGACCTATGAGGACTCTGCCACAGAGATTCCATCCATTGGTTCCTCCTCCACGGTGCCCATGGAGATGGGTGGAGGTAGCGAAGCCACAGCGACGCAGCCGTTTGGGCCATGAGGTGAGAGATTGGCTCAAATGAGGCATGGTGAGGTATGGCTTGAGGTATGGTGTGATATGGCTTGAGGTATGGCCTCAAAGCATGGTTCTTTGAGTTGTTGAAATTTCAAACATGTGATGGAAATGAGGAGGAGGAGTGGCCGAATGCATCGGCCAAGGGAGGGAGGAAAATCTCTCTTTCTAATTGTGGTTTAGAGTTGTGTTTAGGTGTGTCTTTGATTATGCTTAAGTTTAGGAATTTGTGAGAAAGTGTTTTAGGTGACTAAGGATGTAATTAAGGATTTCAAGACAAGGTTAGGGAGTGCTCTTGCTTTATTAGTGAGATAAAAACTTATTTTAGTGTACAAACAATTCTAGACACAATTTCTTAATTTAAAGAATTGGAGAGAGAAAACACTATTCAAGATTCCAAGACTAGGAATCTTGAGTTTTAAAAAGGGATTTAGGTTTGATCTAGAAATTTTAGGTTCTAATTAATTTTAATAACTGATTTTGACTCTAGATTAATTATGAAAATTAATTAATCTTCGATTAGAGCCTAATATTGCTTAGGTTTGCTTAATTACATCATTAAGCTCAAACGGCACTATTCTAGGGGCAAAGTCGTAATTTTGCACAAAAACTGTCCAAGACCACCGGGACTTAAACAGATACTTTAAACACATGAAAACATCATTTTAAACCTTTGGGAAAAGTTTCGGGCTCGAACGGCACTTTTGCCCGCGTAAAAACGCTATAGGGGTATTTTGGTCATTTTGACCTGAAACTGCAGAAAACAAGATTTTCGTTTCCGAAATCAGTCAAGGACCATTTAATCCCCTTCAAACATTGAGTTGTCCCTTCGAGGACTGTCGGGCTAGCTATCCTTGAATTCCGAACAGAAAATGACCTTAGGGGTATTTTGGTTATTTTTCTCTCAGACAGAAAATCGGGGCGTTATAGTCAAGACAAGTTAAAGTAGCAATTGTCCTAAATAGTCCTCTATGTTATGTGCTAAGTGAATGATTTTATCATCTATGTTGAGACCAATATGTTTAAATTGCAACTTGACAATACATACGCTAAATGATGATGTTTGAACAAAGTGATTATTATGAATGATGATGATGATAAGTTTGTGCACGAGGGAGTGTCATACTGAGAATTTTATAATATTCTCATCTCTATGATGATACTTTGCATATCCTTAGATTTTGTAGATGAGATCCATAAAAATCATCATCGAATAGCTATAGTAGGAAAAGCTTTTGCATGCACTAATAATACCCTGTGAAAGTTGTAATGTCTCAATCATCTTTATCCGACTCCAGCATTGTTAGCATAAGGGCAGGATTACATTTAAGTGAGCAAGTAGTGTTCCTTTAGGGACTCTTAGGAGATACTCAGAATTATTGTAATCATGTCTTACTAGATATATATGTATATATATGTTTTAATCGACTATTGAAGGCCACATTAGTGAATTAGAACGTCGACATTAGATTCATGTGACTTCAATTTTAGGCCTAATGACAAGTATAAAGTTTGAAAAATGAAAGTAACACACTTCTAATTATTGTGTAAATTCTCGAGTAATATATAGTAGTTAGGAGGGTGTTACACATATAACTTTTTGAAACTTAATTGAAAATTTGTGTACAATATAAGGACTTAATTAAACTATACGGATTTAATTGAAAAGTTTGAGTACAATATAAGGACTTAATTTGTGTACAAATTATTAAACTACACATATCTGATTGAAATTTTTGTTGTTGAATAGGGACTTTATTACAAATTTTGAAATTACAGAGACCTAATTAAAAATTAAGTAAAATTATAAGGACCTCTAGAGTAATTAAACTTATAAAATATACTCTTTATATATTTTAATATTCTTTATTTCTAATAATAGTTATATAAAATTTTAATTTAAAAATGAATATTAAACCAATTTTTTTATTTTAAATCCTTACTTTTATGCATGACATATTATTTATTATTTATGTACGTGCTTTACTATATATATATATATGACGACATTATTAACCTTCTCCCTAAAAGTTTAGGAGAATATTGTATATATGGAAGAGAAAGAGCAAGGGAGATTATAACTCATCCGTGGAAAATTTTGTTAGCTCCAGAACCCTTCAGAAAGGTTAATGCAAAATATTTTGAGTGATAACACAACCAATTTGGAGAAACTATTTTGAAGAATAACTAATATTTTCCATGAGTTTCTTAAGCCTATAAACAAGTCTTATCGTTAGCAAAACATAGGTCTTAAAGCGAAAATATTTTCACTATACATGTGCAAACATGTTTAATCTCGTTTAAAGAGATGAGAACTTAATAAAAGTGAATTTTTTTTTTTGTGAAATGAACATGTGCATGCTTAACGGATTGAAGAATATCATCGTATACAAGAAACTAAGATTCAGATCTTCAGAAAGTAGCACACGACTTCAGAAAGTACGTCTTAAGTGAAGATTTCCATCAACCTCTGAATCTTACGTGTTCTACAACCTTCAATCATCCTAATTCTAATCATATCATCATCTATGAGCTCGGATTGAAGACTAGAAGATTTAATATATATCAAGGAACTGATACCGTGTAACACCCCAATATTTAACCTAACACGCCTAGGACGCATTTAAGTTAATTATTAGTTATTACTCTTTTGTTCTAGCTCTTACTTTTAAATTGTTAAAATACTTAGTGAAAATACTGGTCAATTTTTTTTTTGAAATTTCAAAACGAAAACATGAGCCACGTAACTTGAAAGAACTACGTCGTATGATACCCCTAAAAGCTGATAAGGAACTAGACTCATCATAAGCATACATGAATTAAAGTAAATCTCAAAACATAACACATCATCATGAAGACATTCATAAATATCATCAGAGATTCATATTACATAAGTGCTTATCATAATAAAGTTACGCCCACCAATAATGGTTGGGATAGTATAATCATCTGAAGGCATAAAAGAAAATAACAAATACAACTAGTCAGGGTCTTGACACTCTCTATACTTAAATAGATAGCCCCTAGAAGCAAGAGGGGCTATCGTCCACGTGACAGAGCGCAGGCCCTTGATGAGATCCATGGTCGCCTCCTATTGCTACTCATGAATGAAATCATTATTCTCTAAAGACGTAATGGAAGAAAGAAAGAGGGGATGAGAATCTTATAAAAGAAACTCAGTAGGGGGTTCACCTCCTAACACGTGTCATCATCTACATCCTCAGGAACCTCGGGTTTCTTTATAAGGTGGTGAGCATGCAAATGGTTCAATTATTCAGTTCCAAAATTTATTATTCGAGGTTTGATCATTTTAGAATGCATCTTAAGGCAAGAATGCAACATGACATATCACGACAACATAACTAATACCACAATTAAACATCATATAGTAAAGAATGCAAACTCTTCTATCATGATCCTTTTCTCAATATTTCTTTTCGGTGACTTAAGGTTCTTACTTCTTTCACTTGGGAGCCACCCTATTAATCTCTCCTCTTGAGAATTCTAGGTTATGAGCTCTTACCTTATTAGTCGTCACTAGGTAACACTTATCTTCTCGATAAGGAAATTCCCAACTCCCAGAGTGTGGGATAGGGGGCATAAGATCACTTTTTACTAGGCTCGACCCATCACACAAGGTCACCCTCTTGGATCACATTTATGTCGAGCCCGGCTCGTTACATAAGGATCATCTCCGAGTATTTTATGTCACCTTAAGCTTAGCATGTTATGTTGAGATGCAAGAGCACAAACTTATATATGTCACATGCTTTCATATAACTTCAATACATGCACCTTAAACATTCCAAGTGTAATCACTATATGCCATGAAAAATCTTGCAATTGGTAGCCAAGTATGCAAATATAATCATCACATGAATTCTCAAATATATTAAATCATAACATCTCTTAAGACAAGCATTTTCATTATCTCTTAATCGATTACACCTCTAAATCAGGTAAACCAAACTTTCATATTTATTTATTTATTTATGTATCTAAGGGATCAATTCCAATGATTCTTATTAATTATTAACCTTAATAACATCATGAAACCATGCTGGGTAGATTTGAACAAAAATGGAACCGTTTCAGTGTTCTAGAAGTTACGTTTTTGACCTTTTCTTATTATCGACTTTTCCTGTGATGCTAAAATTAATTCCTAAGTCAATTATGAGTAATCCTTATATATTTACTATGAATTCAATGCTCCTTTAAAGAATTATAGCTTACTAAAATAGAATTTGTAACTTTCGTTTTAAAGGTTCTAGGAATTTTATTTTTTGATCCTTTCTAGATATCAATTTTTCTCTAAGTGCTAAAAATAATTATTACACTAATTGCTAATAAGATTTTCATATTTGAACAATCCCAAACAGCATTATATCATACCAAAATATTTTGGATAGTGACCGAAAATAGAGTTGTCAAAAGTTTTCATAAATACAATTTTACGGGTCTTTAGTTACTAGTTTTTACCTAAGATGCCAAGGTTGATTTCCACCATAATTGATAGTAATTTTCCAACATTTAAGCCACTTCAAACAATTTTAAACAAATCTAGAAATGCTATGGCAGGAACTGAAAATTTAATATTCCAAAAGCATGCAAAGTTGTAATGTAAGGCATTTCTAGTAACTAGTCTTTTTAAAATTAATTCCTAGTTAAAGAACATTCTTTACAACCAAATTTTGTTCCTTTTGGAATATGGGAAGATATCCTTTAGGACTTAGTTGACAACTTGGAAAATAAATATGAATGCATTTCCATTTCTCTAGTTTTAATGCCCAAGACTCCTATTTAGAGTATTTACTCTAAAATACCGATCAAGTTTAAGGTTGAAAGGGGTAAGTCTTGAACTTTAATTAGTTAGGTGATGACGTAAACATAAACATGTTAATGCAAGCTTTATTTTAGTCTTTAAGATTTTGGTGATAACTTGGAAAATAAATATGAATGCATTTCTATTTCTTTCTTTTAGTGCTCAAAGCTCCTATCTAGAGTAACTACTCTAAATCACCGATCAACTTTAAGGTTGAAAGGGGTAAGCCTTGAACTTAAGTTAATTAAGTAATGACATAAACATATTACTCCATTTTAACTCAACATTTTGAAAACAAAAATGGAACTCAAGACTTTGGCCTCTCAATGGTCTATTACATGAAGGTTTTACAACCATCACTAAGATCCATTATCATCAAACCATGGTTCCAATATTTTATTAACAACCAAAACCAAAATTTGAAAGGAAGAAAGAAGACCTAAACCGAAAATGGTGAAAGAAAGAAAAGAAAACAAACTTAACCATTTTTCATCATCAAATAAAAAGAAAGAACACAATATTCCAATATGCCAAAGATTTCAAAAATAGAGAGAGATTAAGAAAGAAAAACCAAACAAAAATCCCTACCAAAGAAAAGAGAGAGCTTGATCTTGAAATGAGATGAGAGGAACAATCTTTCCTTTGGAGCAAGGAATGGTTTCGGCCAAGGAGAGGAAGAAAGGAAGAAAGGTTTGTCTTGGGTTTTTGATCTTGGAAATGGAGAGGTTCGGTGTTTAAAGGAAGATCTATGGTGGGTGTATGGTGGTATGAGGTTGGGAGGTAGTGGTGAGTGGTGGTTCTTGGAAGAAATGAAGAAGAAAAGGAAGAAGAACTCTTTGAGAACCCATGTAACACCCTAAAAATTATTTAAAAATTAATTTGGGCTTTACTAGCCATAATTTCAAAAATTTGACAATTTTAGATATGATGAGGGCGATCCAACGGATTTGTTAAAAAAAAAAAATTGTGAATAGTAACCTCGTGGGCCCCACGGGTTTGTCGAGACAGCCGAAACCCTAGAATTAGGACCTGGATGTGCCCAAAACTGAGAAATTATAGGATTGAGATTAGAAATAGTTAGAAATGAGGATTTTATACTTAGAATTAATTTTTGAGCAATGTCTTATTGCCCAGGTACAGTGTTTTGCCCGTTCGGTAGAATTTCGGTGTGCGGTTTCTAACACCGTAAAAACTACTTAGTGGCTAAGTATGCATTATCAACCGCTTTATGTCAAGTGGATGACAAGGATTGAAAATTGAAAAACAAGTTTTAATCATGCCCTTTCATTTATTAATATTTTACTCGGGTGCTCATATCTCACCCGTTCGGTGGGATTTTGGTGTGCGATTTTAACATTGTAAAAGCTATTTATTCTACAAGTTGAAGAGAGCCACTTATCTTGAGCTAAGTGGCTGACCAAGATTTATTCTTTGACCAACAAACCAAATCTTAGCCATCCATTTTTCTTACTTTGGTCAAAGATCATTTAATTATACAATATAATACTCATTCTTTTATATATAACAAGATAACCACAAGCCAAGCTTCTTCAAGAAGCTCAAAATTTCGTGCATCATGCTGTAAGGAGAAGGAAACCAGGTCCCTCCATGTCCAAGAGCTCAAACTTCACTTCAAATGCCAAAAACACTAGCCTAGAGTTGATAAAACACTAAACTCCCTTCACTAAACTTGTTCTACATATCAATACCTACAAATCTAATCGATTGGAATTTCAATTCTTGATCAATCCTAACGTTGGTATCTCATACATCACGGATTAAGGAAGGGCTTGGTGCTGATTTGGTGGCCTTGAGTTGAGCAAAATCAATCTTGGAGCATCCTTTGGAGCCAAGATCCTTAAAGCTACCAAAGTAGGGTTTTTGAACCTCTTCTTCTTCAAATCCATTTTTCTGTGTTAATCACTGATTTAAATTGATATTTTTGGTTGTGTTGGTTGATTATATATGGATATTGATGCATTAATTTTTGTGGAGTGTTTGGATGATTCTCGAAATCATTTTTGTCAAAAGGAATATTAGACTATGTTGCTGGATTTTCGGATTTCTTCTGGACAGGTTATGGTTCATGAATTTTATGATGTATTTGTAGTAATTTTTATGAGCTAGAAAAATTATATGTTGAAGCTAACATCCTAAGGCAACTCCATGATTTTTCTTGGATCCTAAAAATGAGTTTTACTATTTTATAAAAATAAAAAATCGAGACTATTCTTGAGTTGTCTGGACAGTCAATTCGGAAGCTTTGAGCTTGTCTAATTTTGTTACCATGTCAGATGATTGATTCTTCCAATTAAATTTCTATAAGATATTGGTGACATGTTAAAGTCCAACCCTGAATTTTTGTATGATTTGATATGATCATTGGATAGGGTAATAAGATTGGAACTTTGGCTGTTGGCTGCAAATAGGGGGTTTCTGGCCTCCTATTTTGTTGAATTTTGTTATCATACTTAGAGAAGTCTTTTAACTATGAAATTTTTGGAGGACGTTGGGGACACATTGAAGTGTCTTGGATAATTTTTATAGCCTTGGATTTCATGGTTTGAAATGCAAAATAATTTGTGCTATAGATATGTGAAATCTGCCATTGTGTTGAAAATGAATTGATGCTTTGAGTTGATCAAATAATGACATTGGGTTCAAGTATGACATATATGAATGCATGCTAGTGACTTTAAGGAATGGTTTGAGGCATGATTGAAATCATATTATGAATAAACGCGTATATGTGCCTCATGCATGCATTTGGAAAAGAACAATGAATGATATGTATATGTGGCAAAAGAGAATATATGAACTTTAATCGTGCATGTTCTGACATATGGAAAAAATAGAAACAAGACTTAGATTGAATGAGGGGAAGGCAAAAGTAGGAACTTTCCCAAAATACTGAGTGTGCCTATTCTGACATATGGAAAAAACAGAAACAAGACTTAGATTGAATTAAAGGGAAGGCAAAAAGAGGAACTTCCCCCGAGATATTATGAGTCGGTAGACGTATCGACTAGGAATAGAACTGTGTGTGATTCGGAAATCGAAAAAATGAAGTCCGATGATCACGTATAGGAATGAGCTTAGTCCTGATAAGCAATCTATTTCCCTCATGTGGTGTGATCCACTATAAATACCATTTGGTCTAAATTATCAATTGTGGAGTTGTCTACGGCAGATACCCATTGGGTATAAACTAAGTATTTCCTATGTCAATGAAGAGAGAAGGTTGCACTGAATTGAGTTTTACAGCATGATATAAACTAAGTCTTTCCTATGTCAATGAAAAGAGAAAAATGGACTAGATTAAGTTTCTTGGCCACGAAAAGGAATGCATAATTTATTATTATTTCTGCATATAAGTTTACTTGACAATGCTTGTAAGAATGAAATTTCTACTTATGTTTTAGTTGTTATTTTTGAATGTCTGCTTAGGGTGATTTACTAGATGCTTGACATTATAATACATATGCGTTAAGTGATTGATTATTAAAAGCTATCCACTTCGGAAGTACGATTTGGAACTTTAAAAATGAACCATTGGTATAAACGGCATGATCAATCTTTTTCTAATAAACCGAAGTGGCTGGGGCGATGACGATGACAGTATGAGTGAGTTTTTGGGGAGTTGCCCTACTGAGAATTGTTTAATTCTCACCCCTATGTGTTTTGTGTTCCCGTGTTGTCTCCAGGTTGATCTAGAGAGCGATGAGGCTGCTACGTGAAAGAACTTGGAATTACAGTTGTTTAGTAGTTGATATTGTTATTATGTTATATATAGTTGTAGGCATATGTGTATGTAAATGTAATAGAGAATATATATGTATTAAAGCTCTTAGAAGAGCTTCCTTTTGTACTTAGCTATGTATTCAATAAATGTTGTGTTTCTTTGTTATATATTTTAACCAAATTATGCTAGTTATTATGCGATCTTATCGCATTTGCTATAGTTATTTAAGAAAGGTCCGATAGTTTATAAGTAACAACTCTCAAGTCTAATGTCATGACTTAAGGAGGATGTTGTACTTGGGAGGATGTTACAACCTAGAGAGAAACTTTGAGGATTCTTGAACCAAGATTGCAAGAAATAAACAAATGGTGTGATAAGAGTTTCCTTACATGTGTATTTATAGGAAAAATTGGAACATGAAAGGATGAAGATGAGGGGAGTGCCGTGGCCATTCTAGAAGAACTTGGGGGGCAAGTTGCTTTTTAAAGTAGGTTAGGATGTGTATTAGAGGTAGATTTAATTAGGAAAATGGTTAGGAATGAGTAATTAGGTATTTAGGTTGATAATAATGTATTTAGGAATTTCAAGATCATGATTAAAGAGTGGTCATAAATATTTAGAGGAGTTAAGTTCATTTAATTTGAATTAAACCCAATTATTTTGAATTTCAAAAACCAACACAATTCCTTAAATTAGGGAATGGACACTATTCACCTTGTTGACTTTTTGGTGTCTTAAGACCATTTTGATTTTAGAAATGGATTTAGCTTTCTCTAAGCAATCTTAAGCTTTAATCAACCTCAATTAATTATTTTAACTTCAGATTAATAATTAAAATTAATTAATCTTTAATTAGAGCATAATATTGCTTAAGTTTTGTTAATCATGCAATTAAGCTCATTATGCCCTTAATTAGGGACAAAATGGTAATTTTACAAAAACTCCCTGGGCCCCCCTGGATTTATATCGACATCATACATTCCTTGAAAACAGCATTCCAAACTTCCAAATGAAGTCCGGGCCCAATCAGTAATTAATTTTGTATTAATTAGTCGCAGGGGTATTTTGATAATTTCACTCGGAAAAACTAAAATTTGAGATTTTAACCTCTAAGATCATGCACAGCACAATTAATCCCTTTCAATTGTAAAACTAACCTCTTGAGGCTAGTCGAGACCGACTGTCCTCGATTCTTGGGTAGAAATGACGGGGCATTTTGGTCATTTGTATACAAGAAAAGATCGGGGCGTTACATTACTCCCCTCCTTAAAAATCGCCCTTGAAATTTGTTACCTGAGAATAGCTCGAGGTATTTTGTCCTTGTAATGCCCTGATTTTCTGCTAGAGTGAAAATGACCAAAATGCCCTTGAGGTCATTATCAGCCCGGAATTCGAGGAAAGCCAGGTCCGGTAGTACTCGAAGGGAAAACTCAATGTTGGAAGGGGATTGGATGACTTGTGTTTCTTTCCGGGATCGAAAATCTCATTTTTCGAGTTTTCGGGTCGAAATGACCAAAATGCCCCTGTGGTGTTTTACCCTTTTGCAAGTGCCGGATGAACCCGAAACCTCTCCAGATGGTTTTAAAAGATGTTTTTATGTTTTCCGTGGTCTCAGTTTTGGTCCCGGAGGTCCCGGGCAAAATAAGTGCAAAATTACGGTTTTGCCCGTAGTTTCGTATGTTTACACCTAATCACACGGTTAAGCGAAACCTAAGCAATATTAGGCTCTAATCGAAGGTTAATTAATTTCCATAATTAATCTAAGGTCAAAATAATTTAATAAGGATGATTAGAACCTAAAATTTCTTAGATAAACTTAAAACCCTATCTTTAAATTCAAGGACTGAGTGTAGGAATCAATGAATAGTGTGCAAATAGTGTACAAATAGTGTTTTCTCTCTCTTTCCTTAAATCATGGGATTGTGATACACATTGTTTATTCACAAATGAGTTTTAAATTCTCTAATGATATAAGAGCATTCTTAACCTTGTCATAAAATTCCTAATACACATGCTTAGTTACCTAAACTTAAGCTTAATTACTCCTAACCTTGTACCTAAACTAACCTACACTTAATCCTATCATTAGCACCCAATTACATGGAAGATTTTTCCTCTCTCCTTGCTGCCCAAATCTGACCGAAATCATCCCCCCATTATCCATCACATGTGCAAATTTTTGACACTCCAAAGACCATGCTTCCATCTCACAAAGAACCATGCTTTGTCATAACCTCCATGCTTTCATCCATGCTTCATAGGACATCTTCTAGAAGACTTTTTCTCTCATTTTTGTGGCTCAAAATCAGCCAGCCCCCTCCCCCATTTTCATGAATTATTTCATTTCAAACTTAAAGGAAAATCACCTCAAATCACCTCACTTGTCATGCCTTGTCATAATTTCAATCAAGCTTGCTTTTCCAAATGAATAACCAAGTAAAATAAATCATTCCCTTCAATTATTTGTGGCTGAAAAACTTCCAGCCATGTTGGTCTTCTAGAATCCTAATTTCATCCACAATTTAAAGAAAAGATCACTCAAAAACCCATGCTTGAAGCCATACCTTGTGTCATGAGCTCCATGCTTCAAACCATGCTTGTATGACACCATCAAAGAGATATTTTCTCTTTCTTACCATCAGCCATGCTTTCCATTCTCTCACCTATCACTTTGTTTTTCTATAAATAGGGAGCTTGTGTTAGCATTGGATGCACATTGAGCATTTGCTAAAGCTTAGAGTAGTCTTGCTAGTTTCTTTCTTTCTCTCTAGTCCCAAAGAGTTCCTTTCTTTTTCATCTTCATCTTTTTCATTTCTTTACTTCATCATCATCATCTCATAACCTTCACACATCACCCCATAACCTTGAATCACCATCAAACCTCTCAAATATTTCATCTCAAACACAACCTCACCTTAAACACAACTCTAACCTCCTTATCTCCCCTTGGCCGAAAACATCAAGCCTTTTGGAGGAGCTCATCATCTTGTTTTCTTCTCTTAAAGTTCAAGCTCTTTGTCTTCACTCTAGGAAGGAGTGTTTCTTTGCATCTTATTTCCATGAAAAATGAGTTTTCTCTAGCTACCTCTTGGAATTTCTTTTTAAAACTCTCTTGGTTTCCTTCTTGAGTTTTCGGCCTTCATGACCTTTAAACTCATACATGATGGCTTGATGATGGGGACCTCTAGATGATGACTATGTGTTCATCACAATGAGACCCCTAAAGCTTGAGTTTTCTTTAGTTTTTATTATTATGCTACGAAGTTCACTAAAGTTTTCAACTTAAGAAAATAAGAATGATTTCAAAAAGGAATATGGATTACTTTCTCTTAGCCTCATGATTTCGGCCATAATTCCTTTTCTTGAAAATATGGAGATTTCTTTTGGTTCCATTCTCTTGACTTGATGAGACTATGTTGGGGTTGTGAATATTGGTTCTTTAAAGTCTTGGACGAGCTCTAGTTATTAAACCAAAATGAACGTGCATTCATATTTAGTTTATGCCTTGCCTAGCATGATTTATTTTTATGTCATCACTAATGCTCTAAGACTAAAAATGAACTTGCATATTCATATTTAATTTCCAAGCATTGCATTTCATGTTTATTATTCAAGTCATCACTTAAAATCCAAGATAATAACAAGTTGCATCTCATATTTATTTTGAGCTACTTACTTTTCAAGTTCTCACTTTATTTCCCTAATGAACAATAAAAATGAAGTGCATGGCATGTTTATGTTTTGTCATCACCTAAAGCTCTAGAGCTCAAAGATTTGTCCCAAGGTCTCAAATGAGAGTTAGACATGGAAAGCATTCTCTTAGAATGCCCACTTCGGCTATGTGAGATGAATGAACTTAGGATAAGTTTCATTTGATCACAAATGCCCATAAGCTATGCTTTATAATTTTTCTAAGTCTATGTGGATTCAAAGAACATATAGAACTAAGTTTTATGGATTTAGTACCTCTTGAAATAAATTCAACTTAGCTACTGCCCTTATAAATATCTTGATGATTTTAGATGTTAAAAATGTTTACAAAAGAGTTTTGAAGGTTTTAAAAAAGGTTCCAAGAGAAACTAGCATCCTATGTGCTTTAAAAAGTATGTTTTATGACTTTGTATGGAGAGTGTTGTTTCGGTTCCGCCTTACTATGATTGGCCACTGTATGAGCTGTTTTAACGATGATAACATGCTTATGTTTAAGTATGATCAATGGAAAAACTCATAAGTAAAAGATAAGAAACTAGAAAAGAATTAATTTGAGAGTTATAGATCCCTTAATGTTAGAATTTTCTGGATTCTGTCCAGCAAGGTTTAGTAATGATAATCATGGTTCTAAATTAGTTTAAATGTGTAGAAATGACTCATAATTGGTTTAGGACTTGATCTTGGTGCCTTAGGAGCAAACCGAACTTAGAAAGGGTCATTGTCGTGACTCCTAGGTACCCGTAAAGTTGAAATTATGAATTCTACACCTCTGAGATTGAGAGATATTCTTGACCATAGTATGAAGAGAGATATACTTAGTCATAACCTCCTAAGTACCCGAGAGGTTAGCGTTGAATGATTCATAACTTAGACTGTGAGTTAAAGACCATAGCGGTCAATGCATAAGACATTAAGAATATGAGAATGATATTTATATGATACTAAGGTATGTTAAGATGTTTTACGATGATGCATATGTTATGTGAAGGATGATGACGTTATTCATATGAGGAATTCATGAGGATATATGTTTATGTGGCATAAAACAAATTTGGAAGAAATTCGGCGTGATGCCATCGTGCTTGCAATTCCGACAAATTTGGGGACTTAAAGATTTTGAAAATTAAGGTACTAAGATGGGTTCTAGGATGACACCGGTTTGGCCGAGCACCTCCATAGAACTCATGTGACATCGGTACCCATTTTTTTTACTCTTAGGTGACACCGCTTCGGCCGAGCACCCCTAAGAGATTTGCCCTAACCCGTACTCAGATAGTCGGGATTTATGATTTATGATACGCTTATCATTAAATGGTAAGTAAGAACTAGTGACGACTAGTTAAGGTATGAGCTCATAACCTAGAGATGGACACGTTCTGGGTGACACCGGTTCGGCCGAGCATCCCCAGTTCGATTGTCTTTTAGGGTGGCCCATAAGGAAGAGAAGTTTTATGGTTATGATTATGTCACTAAGTTTGTCCCATATGAATGTGTTCTAAATGCCACTTAATACCACTAAGTATGATGATGATTGATGTATGTGCATTAAGTAGCGCCACGCATACATTCTTTATTATGTTGCATTCATGACATTAAGATCATCCTAAAATGAATGGACCTTGGCTAAAATACACTTTAGAACTTAAAATGAACTTGATGTATGCTCACTTGTCTTTATGAAATAAACCCAAGGTTCCTGGGGATGTGAACGATGTAACCCTAGGATAGGAGACTCCTACTGAGATTCTTTATTAAGAATTCTCACTCCTCTCTCTCTTCTCCCGTCACATCTTCAGAGAGCGATGGCGATGTCTGGGAGGTGCACTACACCCCGGTGGAGCTTTCGAGTACACAAGCGTTGCAAGGATATTCCCTTCGGCTGTATCTTTTGGGAGGGGTGGTGGATTTATACTCGTAGCTTACTAGAAGGGTAGCATTTTGGATTTTTATTGTAGTCGCACCCTACACTTGTGTTTCTTGTTGTATTTTATTTCTTCTTTATCACAAGCTCACTTTTGTACCTATGCGGGCATGACTACCTATGTACTCTAAATATATTATTAATGAAATGTTTCTCTTGTTATGATGATTTCTGCTCCACCATTATATGTTTTCCTTTTTGAGTTCTCTCTTTGAGTGTTAATCATGTCTCACGTTTCTGTTATTCGAATAGTTAAGTTGGCGACTCTCACTTTGTTTTATACTTTCAAAAAAAAATTTTTACCATAATTTCCGCTAAATATTTTTAAGAAAAGGATGAGACTATGATGTAATAGCCTAATGTATAACCTAATGTGTTCTAGAAAGTTGGGTTAAAATTAGGGTGTTACAGTCCTTATATCTACTTCTAGCTCCCATGTGAAATCTTCCGCTTTGCCTCGTCCCCACGCTACTTTAACCAAAGGTACGTTCTTATTCCGCCATTGCTTGACTCCTTTGTCCATAATCCTCGTAGATGATAGGTTAAAGGTCCGGTCCTCCTTTAATTGTACTTGTTTTGGCTCTAACACATGGCTAGGGTCAAACTAGCACTTTCTCAATTAGGAAACATGAAAGACATCATGAAGGTTGGACAAGTTGGGTGGTAAGGCTATTTGGTAAGCTACTGATCCGACTCTGTTAAGTATTTCGAAAGGACCAAGAAATCTGGGGCTCAACTTTTTGACTCTCATGACTCATCCTATGGCTGTCGTAGGGGTGATCCTAAGGAACACATGTTCTCCCTCTTGAAATTCCAATGGTTTTCGCCGTTTATCCACATAGCTTTTCTGTCGACTCTGAGCAGTAAGAAATCCTTAATCTTCTGGATCTGTTCCGTCATTTCCCTCATAACCTCAGGTCCTATCAAGCTTTGTTCCCTGGGTTCATGACAACATAGAGGGGATTGACACTTTTTTTTCCATATAAAGCTTCATACGGTGCCATACCGATACTTACATGATAACTATTGTTGTATACAAACTCGATCAACGGAAAGTATCTATCCCAACTCCCTCTCTAACCCAACACACATGCTCTTAACATATCCTCCAACATTTGTATGGTTCTCTCGGATTGACCATCTGTTTGAGGGTGGTAAGCCGTGCTTAGACATAACTTTGAACCAAACGCCTTCTGAAAGGTTCCCAAAAATCATGACGTAAACCATGGACCCTGATCCGATATTATTGTCGACGGTACTCCATGTAACCTCACAATCTCTTGGATGTATAATTGGGCCAGCCTATCCAATGAGTAAATCACCTTGATAGGTAAGAAATGGGCCCACTTAGTTAGTCGATCCACAATTACCTATATGGCATCATGACCTGCTTGGGTCTGCCCTGTCACGAAATCCATCGAGATGCTATCCCATTTCCATTTGGGCATCGACAGGGGTTGCAACATTCCAGAGGATTTTTGGTGCTCAATCTGCACCTTCTGATAGACTAAGCACTTACTTACCCATGTCTCCTTGAACTCCTCATCCTCCTGTTGAGCTTGAGTAATTCTTTCCTTGAATTCACTCATTACACTAAGGTGGCCTACTTTCTTGCTCTCAGTAGACAATGTGTAACATCCTCCCACGTACAATGTCATCCTTAAGTCATGATGTCAGACTCGAGAGTTGTTTCTTATGAATTAGCGGACCTTTCTTAAATAACTATAGCAAATGCAATAAGATCGTGTAATAACTAGCGTAATTTGGTTAAAATATATAACAAAGAAACACAACATTTATTGAATACATAGCTAAGTACAAAAGGAAGCTCTTCTAAGAGCTTTGATACATATACGTTCTCTATTACATTTACATACATATAACTCTAACCAAGTACAGTAAATTAAAAACATCAACTATTAAACTACTGTAATCCTTAATTCTTTCACGCAGCAGCCGCATCATTCTTTGGATTAACCTGGAGATGACACAGGAACACAAAACACATAGGGGTGAGAATTATACAATTTTCAATAGGGTAACTCCCCAAAAACTCAACCATAATATCATCGTCATCGCCCTAACCACTTCGGTTTATTAAGAAAAGGTGATCAGGCATTACATAATAATGATTCATTTTTAAAGTTCCAAATCATATTTCTGAAGTGGGTTATTTTTAATAATCAATCACTTAATGCACACATATCATAAAGCTCAAACATATAGTTAATAATCCTAATCAAGAAATTAAATATGATATGAGTATGCATATGCTAAATATAGTGAACTTATCTCAAAGTGACCTGGTTTTACTTGTGGCCATAGAAATCAACTCGGTGCATTTTTCTCTTTTCATCGATATAGGAAAGACTTAGTGTATACCCGACAGGTATTTACTATGGATAACTTCACAATGAACATTTTATACCACATGGTATTTATAGTGGTTCACACCACACAAGGGAAATAGATTGTTTATCAGGACTGAGCTCATTCCTATACATGATCATTAGATTTACTTTCTCCAATTCTTACACAAATTTATTCCTAGCCGATACGTCTACCGACTCATATTATCTCTAGGGAAGTTCATCTTTTTGCCTTCCCCTTTATCTCTAGGGAAGTTCTTCTTTTTGCCCCCCCTTTTATCTCTAGGGAAGTTCCTCTTTTTGCCTTCCCCTCATTCCACATAAGTCTTGTTTCTATTTTCTCCATATGTTAGAACATGCAAGAGTGAAATTTATACATTCTCGTTTCTCATATAATTGCATCATGTACTTTCTTTTCTCAAATGCATGCATAAGCCACATGTAGGCTTTCAATCACAAGTAATTCTCATTTTTGCCTCATAAATCAATTTTTAAATTGTCTAGCATGCATTCATACTCATCATACTTAAATCAAGAGTCATTATATCATTAACTCAATACATAAGTTCATTTCAGCACAAATACAACAGGTTGGCAGAATTCATGCTTAGGGAATACAATTTATTCTGTCCATCAAACACCCATTGCAAGGTCTATAAAAATTCTCCAAGACGCCTCAATGTGTCCATAAGGCCCTATAAAAATTTCAGAAAAAAAATCCTTGTCTAACTTGCTTAACAAAATTAGACAAGCTTTGTGGTCAGAAACCACTCAGTCTCAGCTCAGAACCAGAATCTCATAATTTTAACCCTAGCAAATGATTGAATCAATTCAAAATAAAAATCAGGGTTGAACCTTAAGATGTTTCAAATACCTTGTAAAAAAATTTCAGGTGATAATTCAGTCATTTGCTATGGCAAAAAAATTAGACAAAATCACAGCTTCAACACTAGAAAATCAGGCAGCACATACATAGTCTCAGTTCATGATTTTTTTTTCAAGTAGTTAGAATCTTTATCATACTCTAAAAAAATTCTCAGAGTTGTCTTAGGATGTTAGCTTGAACATATAATTTTTATAGCTCATAAAAAAATCCACAATTCACCCAGAAAATTCGTGACTAGTTGCTGCCTGGAACAGAACTGAAAATCCAGCATGCATGTTTCAATTTCTCTTTAGCAAAAATGATTTTTAACATCATCCAAACTCTCCACCAAATTAAACACATCAATATATATCTATCATCAACCAATATATCCAGAAAATTCCAGCCAATTCAATCAGAAATGATCAGAGCAGAATTAGAAAGAAAAGTGAACAAATAAAACCCTACTTAAATCTCCATAGCTCTTTGCCTAGAACAATCTTCTCCAAGTGCTTTTCTTCATACAAAATCCTTCCAAATAGCCTTTAAAGCTCTCTTTGGCAGTGATGTATGATGGCTCAAAGTGGAAAAATAGTGATGGATTAATAGAGGTTTTGGTGAAGGAAGATTATGAAAAGTAGAACAAGTTTAGTGAAGGAAGATTGAGCTTTTGGTGACTTTGGGCTAGAGTTTTTGAAGCTTGAAGCTTGTTAATAGAGGTTTGAGAGGAAGAACAATGGAGTTTGTGTGTGCTGTAATTGTACCGAGAATGACAAGCTTCAAGTGTAAGCTTGGTGGCTTTGTTTTTATCTTGAAGTAAAGTTAACATTTATTAAGTCAAAGTGTAATTCTTTAAGAAATGGATGGCTAGGATTTAATCTTGTAAAGCAAGATTAAATCTTAGCCTTACACTTGGCATATAAAAGATAAACATTATCCTTTTTATAAGAATAAACTATCTTTTGGTGTTAGAAATCGCACACCGGAATTTCACTGAATGGGTAAACAGTGTACCCGAGTAATCAAACATTGTTTGAAAATTAATTCCAGGTATACGATCCTCATTCCTTACTATTTCTAATCTCAATCCTTTAATTTCTCAGTTTCGGGTATCTCCGGGTCCCAATTCTAGTGTTTCGACTATCCTAACGGGCCCGTGGGGCCCGCAAGGTTACTATTTGTAACATCCTAATTTTAACCCAATACTCTAGAACATATTTAGGTTAATCATTAGTCTGTTACGTCATAGTTTCCTGATTACTTTAAAATACTTAGCGGAAATATTGGTAAATTTTTTTTTGAATTATAAAAGCAAAGTGAGAGCCGCATGACACGATGAACAATAAAGCATGAAGGGAAATAAAGCAAGCATCTCATAACATCATAACATAAAGCAAGTAAAGGCACATCACAATGAAACTAAACTGCATATTTATATAGTGTGATATGCCCACTTATGAAGAGTGGGTCTTAGTTTAGTACAATAGGAAAATGGATACATCAAAGAGAAAATACAAGGAAAGTGCAACGGAAAACATAAAAGCCAACTCCCCTACCCAAGTGCGTCTAAAGGGATAACCTCTAAACAAAAGAAGGTTTATCCTCATCTAAGTGGTGTGTGCACTACCCGGGTACTCCATCGGTCATCCGCCACCGCCTACTAATGTCCATCTCGCGAGTGAGGCACATATCCGAGAAACTGGGCGAGCTCCTCCAGCGTGTAAAAGTGAAGAGGGGATCGAGAGTGACCCCCACGACGTGGCCGCATCTCCGGTCGTCGTGCTAACCGCTGAGTCACAGTATCCTTGCCGCCCTCTCTCATCAGTGGTGGAGTGGGGGCAAAACTCTCGCTGTACGGATGGGTAGGCGGGTCCTCCGACGGGTTGGTCTCCGAGAAATATGTCCAGGGGCACGTAGTCGGGATAGTCACGCATGGCTGAGGCGACGGTGTGCATGTGGAGCACTCTCTCATTATGCGTATGCGCGCGCTCAAAAACCTGCTTATCGTCGCCGTAGGATGCTGTCAGCGAGAAGCGATGGGTATGTACGGGGTGAGTGAAAGGACGTCCAACGAACACAAAGACTCGCACCGTGCACTATCCCTCAAAATGGTATGATCCGTGCTCCGGATCATAGTGCACCTCCCACATCGGGGTGTCCACAAAAACTACGAATGTCGCCATCTGAAGACGTGACGGAAAGAAAAGAGATAGAGGGAGTGAGAATCTTGCTAAAGAATCTTAGTAGGGCCTCCTACTACCTAGGTGTCATCATCTACGTCCTCAAGAACCTTAGGTTTAGTGTACAAAATAAGTGAGCATGCATTAAGTCCATTTTTAAGCTTTTGAAACATAGTTAGCCAAGGTCCATTCATTTTAGTATGATTCTTAATGTCATGGATGCAACATATTAAAGAATGTATGCATGGCTCTACTTAATGCAAGAATAATAATCGCAACATTAAGAACATCATAATAGTGGCATAAAGTGGCAATTGAATCTCATATGGGAAAACTTTGTGACATAATCATCATACTTTACTTCCTCATAGGCTACCCTAAAAGACAATCATTTTGGGGGTGCTCTGCCGAATCGGTGTCACCCAGAATGTGTCACATCTCTAGGTTATGAGCTCATAGCTTAACTAGTTGTCACTAGTTCTTACTTATCAATACCGATAAGCGTATCATAATCATAAACATAATCTTGACTTATCCAGTACGAGCTAGGGGGCATTTCTTGGGGGTGCTCGGCCGAACCGGTGTCACCCAAGAATACATCTTGGTACTGATGTCACATGAGTTCTCTGGAGGTGCTCGGCCGAACCAGTGTCATCCGAGAACTCATCTTAGTACCTCATAAATAAAATCTCAGAGGTTTTTCAAAAACTTTCTAAGTCCCCAAATTTATCAGAAATTTGGCAGCGTAACAGCAGCATGCCGGATTTCTTCCAAATTTACTTTATGCCACATAAGTCAATCAAACATGCATCCTCCCTCATAATTCCATGCGTTCACATAATCATTCTTATATGTTCACAAATGACATTGAAACTCATTATGCTCTTGATCCTACGGTATCTTATGCTTTGACCCTTAAGGGCCTTAAACTTGAGATGTAATTATTCTATCATTCTCTATCAACCTCTTATGCACGTAAGGATTCTCTTCTAACAAATCTTACTATCATTTATGATCTTTAATAAATCTGGGCAGCACCATTCTTTAAGGGCAGAATTATAAACTTACAATTACGGGGTTTTAGAACTTACGTTTTAGACCTTTTCTTGGTTCCGTCTTTACCTAAGGCGCTATAAATTAAATCTAAACCAATTATGAGGCATTCCTATGTCTAAGAACTAATTATAAACCATGTTTACCATATTATGAGGTTGTTGGACAGATTCTAAAAATTTAATGTTCTAAGAGTTTTAGAATTGTATTTTACGGTTTTTTAGTTACTAGTTTCTCTATAGGTGCTAAAAATTCAATCCTTCTTCAAATGTAACCAAATTTTTCATGATTAAACAATCATAATCTGATTATATTCCCATTGAAACAGTTTGGGCAGTATCCAAAAATAAATGGGTTAAAACTATGCTAAATCTTGACTTTACGGTTTTTCTAGAGAGCTAGTTTCTCTCCTATCATGCATAGAAATGTTCCTACCTCATCATACATAATTTTCACACATTCTAACACATCAAAACATCATCACACAGCAGAAAACTCATCATGGTAGAACCAAAACATCAAGTCCCAAAAAGATGCATAACTTGACATTTCTAAAGCATATAAGTTGCTAGTTTCCCTTGGAATCATTTTAGGACTTCTAAAACTCTTTTGCAAACCATTTTATTTTGTCAAGAGGCCAAAAACACCCTTAGGTCAGTAACCAACTTGATTCCTCCTTAAAAGAGGATTAAATTCATAATCTTGTTGGTCTTAACTTCATAAAGTTCACGGGGCTTGAAGAAAATCTTAAAACTTAGATTATTGACCCTTGTAACTAGATGAAACTCATTCCAAGTTCGTCATCACTACATGACCGAAATTATGCATCCAAAGAATGATCCCACATTAAACTTTAACTTGAGATAAATTGGGCAAGTCTTTGAGCTCTAAGGTCTTTAAGTGATGACAAAATGTAAATATGCTATGCGCCTCATTCTTATCTTTCATTATATAGTAAAGTGAGAACTTAAAGTAAATATGCAAGACTTGAAATATAAAAATGCAAGGCTTGAAATAAATATGCAAGACTTAAAGTAAATATGCAAGGCTTGGAATCTAAATATGCAAGACTTAAAATAAATATACCATGCAAGTTCATTTCTTTATTTTAGTGCTCTAGGCCCAGCAACAATCGACTTTAAGGCAGAAATAGAAAGGCTTTGAGATTTAGTTAGGTGATAATGCAAGCTCTCATTTTAAATCTCTATATTCTTTAGTGATGAAAGGTAAATATGCTAGACAAGAACGTAAATATGAGATGCACGCTATTCTTTATCCTTTAACTTTAAGTGATGGCTTGGAAACTAAATATGAATGCAAAGCTCAAGTATATATGAGATGCATAAGTTCGAATATAAATATGAATGCGAGTTTATTTTATTTCATGTTAGAGCTCATACAAGACTTTTAGAGGAACTTTAACCTTAACCCAAACTTATCATGACAAGGTAAAGTGAAGACAAGAGTGAACCTCAAGGGTTCTTTAGAACACAAAGTTTCTTTTCTTGAAATGAGGTCATAAACAATGTTTTTATTAAAACTCAAGCTCTAGAGGCCTCATTGTGATGAACACATAGTCATCATCTAGAAGCTCTCATCATCAAGCCATTATGAGCCTCATTGGCCAAATGGCAAAAAATTTAGAAAAAGAAAAGGAAAAGGAACAGAAACTATAGGCTAGAAAAAGAACCATTTGAAACATTTGGGACCATGATCTTGATGATGTATTAACACCAACATCATGAGCCTTTGTTATTGAGTTCACTTACTCATTTTAAAACATCATCAAGTTAAGCTCTTTAGGATCACAAGAAAAGAAGCTAAAGGCATGGTTTCCTCAAGAACTAAGATCAAACTTTAGAGGTTGCTCAAATGATGAACATCATTATGCAATCCCCATCATCAAGCCCTCATTTCCAAGTCCTTTAAAGGCCTTGGCCGAAAATGAAACAAAGAAGGAGAAGAAGAAGAAGTTCTAAAAGATTCAAGAGAAACCATCAAGTAAACAACTAAATAAAGACTTAAAATGAAAGAAGTACTTGAAATAAAATCCCTACCAAGTGATTGAAGATGGGGATGAGAGAAGTAGATGAAGAATGTAACATCCTAATTTTTAACCCAATACTCTAGAACATATTTAGGTTAATCGTTAGTCTGTTACTTCATAGTTCTCATTTATCTTTGAATTACTTAGCGGAAAATACGGGTAAATTTTTTTTTGAAAAAACAAAGTGAGAGCCGCGTGATGCGATAAGTGGTAAACCATGTATGGTAAGACAATTATCTCACAACATCATAACATGAGGCACAACATGAACATCACTGAATATCATTTCATATATATATAATTTGCCCACTTATAAATGTGGGACTTAGTTTAGTACAGGGGAAATGCATAAAAGAAAATACAACATAAAACATGAACATAATCTACTCCCCTACCCGAGTGCACCTAATAGGATAACCTCTAAACAAAAGAAGGTTTATCCCCATCTAAGTGGTGTGTGCTCTATCTCGGGCATCTACAGCCTCCTACTGGCGACTATCCCTCGAGCGTGGCAAGTAACCAGGAAACTGAGCAAGCTCCTCCGGTGTGAATAGACGGGACGGGGCTCGGAAGTGACCTCCATGGCGTGACCTCATCTCCGGTCGTCGTGCAAGCCTCGGCTGAGTCACGGAAGGCTCACTACCTTCCCCAAGGTCCATGGGTATAGTGGGGGAAGATCCCTCGGAGGGTGCCTGGGTTGCCGAATCCTCGGAAGGATCCGTCTCCGAAAAAGACGACGGGCAACGGGGCACATACTGGGGGTAGTCTCGAGCGGCGGACGTGGATGATGGGGTATGGCGAAGCCTCTCCTCTAGGGGACGTGCGTGCTCGAACACCAGGTCATCGCCAAAAGGTGAGACGGGGGAGAAACGATGGGAATGTACAGGGGGAGTGAAGGGTCGACCCATAAACATGAATACTCTAACCGTGCATCGACCCACAAAATGGAATGACCCGTGGTCCGGGTCATGGTGCACCTCCCATGTCGGCGTGTCCACGAACACCACGAACGTCGCCATCTGAAGACGTGACAGAAAGAAAGAGGTAGAGGGAGTGAGAATCTTGCTAAAGAATCTCAGTAGGGCCTTCTACTACCTAGGTGTCATCATCTACATCCTCAGGAACCTTGGGTTTATTTATACAAAGTGACTGAGCATGTATTAAGTTCATTTTAAACTTTAAAATGTATTTTAGCCAAGGTCCATTCATTTTAGGATGGTCTTAATGTCATGAATATAACATAATAGAAAATGCATGCATGGCTTTACCTAATGCACATACATAAAACATAGCATCAAGCATCATCATTCTTGGTGGCATAAAGTGGCAATGGTAACATTCATATGGGACAAAACTTAGTGACATAATCATAATCATGAAACTTCTCTTCCTCATGGGCCACCCTAAAAGACAATCGAACTGGGGGTGCTCGGCCGAACCGGTGTCACCCAGAACGTGTCATACATCTAGGTTATGAGCTCATACCTTAACTAGTCGTCACTAGTTCTTACTTACCACTTAACGATAAGCGTATCATAAATCCCGACTATCTGAGTACGGGTTAGGGGGCAATTCTCTTAGGGGTGCTCGGCCGAACCGGTGTCACCTAAGAGTATAAAATGGTACCGATGTCACATGAGTTCTATGGAGGTGCTCGGCCGAACCGGTGTCATCCTAGAACCCATCTTAGTACCTTAATTTTCAAAATCTCTTTAAGTCCCCAAATTTGTCGGAAATTCGGCGGCACAACGGTCATTACACCGAATTTCCTTCCAAATTTGCTTTATGCCACATAAACATATAACCTCATAAATTCCTCATATGAATAACATCATCATCATTAGCATACTTCATGCATTATCATAAAACATCCAAACGCTTACCCTTAGGTAGCTTATGCTTTGACCCTTACGGGTCTTAATCTTGAGATATAGTTCTCTAACATCCGTCGTTCATATTTTAAGCACCTAAGGCTCATAATTAAACATCATTCATAATCCTCTCATTTTACTTTTAAATCTGAATGGCATAGGGTGGAAATCCTAACATGTGAATACGGGGTTCTAGAACTTACGTTTTAGACCCTTTCTTGGTTCCGTTTTCGCCGAAGGCGTTATATATTAAATCTAAATCAATTATGAGACATTCCTATGCTTAAGGACTAATTATTAATCATGTTTATCATGTTGTAAGGGTGCTGGACAGAATCCAGAAAATTAAATGTTCTAAGAGTTCTACATTTGCATTTTTACGGTTTTCTAGTTACTAGTTTCCCCATAGGTGCTAGAATTCAATTCTAACTCAAATGATACCAAGTTTTTCATGTCTAAACAATCTAAATCTGATTATGTCCCCATTAAAACAGTTTGGAAAAGTTCCATAAACAAATGGGTCAAAACTATGTTAAATTCTAGCTTTACGGTATTTCGAGTTAGCTAGTTTCTTACCTATCATGCATAGGATCGCTTTTACGTCATCATTCGGTATTTTCACACATTCCAACATCAAAACATCATCATACAACATCACACTCATCATATCAGGACCGAAAACATTTAACTTCAATAAGAGAGTTAAATTGACATTTCTAGGTACATAAGTTAACTAGTTTCTCTCGGAATCGATCTAGAACTTCTGAAACTCTTTTTGAAAACATTTTAATTCATCAAGAGGCTAAGTGAAGCCTTAGGTCACTGACCAAAACATATTCCATCTCCTAAAAGATAATAAAATCACAACTTGTGATGACATAACCTTATAAAGATTGTAAAGCTTTAGGGAAGACTTAAAACATAGACTATTGGTCCTAGTAGCTAGATGAAAACTCATTGCAAGCCCATCATCACTACTTGGCCGAAATTATGCATTCAAGGAATACATTCACATATAACTTTAACTTGGGATGAAATGGGCAAGTCTTTGAGCTCTAGGTTCTTAAGTTATGACATAAACTAAACGTGCTCATGCTTTTCGTTTTTAATCTTGCTTACGAAGTAAAGTGATGACTTAAAATTAAATATGCAAGGCATAACTTAAACGTGCAAGCTTGAAAGTAAATATGCGAGGCATAAACTTAAACGTGCAAGCTTGAAGGTAAATATGCATGGTTCAATTCTTCATTTTAGTGCTCTTGGCCCAACAACAATCGACTTTAAGGCCGAAATAGATAGGCATTCGAGAAATTAATTAGGTGATAATGCAAATTCAATTCTTTATTTTAGTGCTCTAGGCCCAACAACAATCGACTTTAAGGCCGAAATAGAAAGGCTTCGAGAATTAAGTTAAGTGATGATACAAGTTTCATTTTAATCTTTATGTTCTTAGGTGATAGCTAGGAGGTAAAGATGTATAGCAAGAATGTAAATATGAATGCAAGCATAAGATAAATTATGCAAGTTCATTTTATCTTTCTAGAGCTCTTAACAAGACTTTAAAGGAATTTAAACCATAACCCAAACTCATCCAAACAAGGTAAAGTCAAGCTTAGAGTTCTTAAAACTTAACATAATATTTTTAGGAAATCAAACCATGAAGCTTAGAAAATTTAAGGAAATGGCCGAAATCTTCAAGAAGAAAAAGGAACATTTTAAAACTCTAGAGTTCATGATCTTGATGATATATTAACACCAACATCATGAGTCCTCATCATTGAGTTCATAGAGCCATTTTAAAACATCTTCAAAGCTAAAGTTCTTAAGAGTTCAAGAAAAGAACAACTAAAAACATTTTTGCTCAAGAACAAAGATCAAGCTCTAGAGTTTGTTTCAAGTGATGAACATCATCATGAAACTCTCATCATCAAGCTCTCATTCCTTTGTTCTCCAAGGCCTATGGCCGAAAATGAAAAGGAAAGAGGAGTGGAAATGAAGTTCTAAAGAGAAACAAGAGAAACTATGAACATCAAGCTTGAAACAAGAACTTTAAAGAAAAGAATACATGAAAGAAAATCCCTACTTGGTGTGATGAACTTGAAGATGGAAGAAGAAGATGAAGATGATGAAGAACTTTGAAAAGCTTGAAGAACTTGAAGAACACTAGAACTTTGAGAGAAAAGAAAAGCTTTGAGTGTTTCCTAAACTTAGCAAATGATCTAAAAGTGGTGCAAGCTCCTCAAGGCATTCTATTTATAGAGAAATGAAACAAATGGAGGGAGCTCATGGGTGAAGAGGTTTCGGCCATGAGGGTGCAGATTGGAGGCTTTCCATGAGTTCCATGAGGTGAGATAATGTGTTCTTGAGGTATGGTGAGGTATGGTTCAAAGCATGGTGAGGTATGGCTCAAGGTATGGCTCAAGCATGGTTCTTTGAGTGAGAAAACAATTTAATATGTGTGGTAATTGGAGAGAGATGGCCGAATATGCATCAGCCCATGGGGGAGGTTTCTTTGCATTTTAATTGTGGTTTAGA
The DNA here is from genome assembly GCA_031216125.1 of Dalbergia cochinchinensis. NCBI lineage: Eukaryota > Viridiplantae > Streptophyta > Magnoliopsida > Fabales > Fabaceae > Dalbergia > Dalbergia cochinchinensis. The sequence continues at coordinate 34,159,161 of CM062371.1, forward strand.
GTTGTGTTTAGGTGTATCTTTGATTATGCTTAAGATTAGGAATTTGTAAGAAAGTGTTTAGGTAAGGTAAATGGGTAATTAAGGTGGTCTAGACATAATTAAGGAGTGGTCTTGCACCATTAGTGAGTTAAATCCTCAATTTAGAGTCTAAACAACTCTAGACACATTTCCTTGATTTAAGGAATTGGAGAGAAAACACTATTCAAGATTCCAAGACTAGGAATCTTGAGTTCTAAAAAGGGATTTAAGTTTAATCTAAGCAATTTTAGGTTCTAATTAACTTCAATAAATTATTTTGGCTCTAGATTAATTAGGGAAATAAATTAATCTTCGTTTAGAGCCTAATATTGCTTAGGTTTGCTTAATTACGTCATTAAGCTCAAAAACACTATCTTAGGGGCAAAATCGTAATTTTGCACTAAAACTGCCCGGGACCACCGGGACTTGAACAGAGACCTCTAGACACATGAAAACATGTTTTTAAACCTCTGGGGAAAGTTCCGGCTCAAACGGCACCTTTACCCGCGTAAAAACGCTATAGGGGTATTTTGGTCATTTTGACCCGAAACTGCGGAAAATGAGATTTTCGCTTCCGAGAGCATTCAAAGGCTATTCAATCCCCTTCAAACATTGAGTTGACCCTTCGAGGACGACCGAGTTGGTTACCCTCGAGTTTGGGTCAGGAAATGACCTCAGGGGCATTTTGGTCATTTCCCTCGGACAGAGAAATCAGGGTGTTACATTACTCCCCTCCTTAAAAAGAATTTCGCCCTCGAAATTCGTTACCTTGGAAAAGCTTGGGATACTTGTCTTGCATTTCTGACTCTAGCTCCCATGTAAACTCTTCGGATTTGTTGCGTCCCCATGCTACCTTTACCAATGGAACAGACTTGTTCCTCACCGCTTGACTTTCGGTCCACGATTCTCGTAGGGGGAAGATTGAAAGTTAGGTCGTCCCTTAACTGAACATGCTCTGGCTCTAAAATGTGGCTAGGGTCGGACTCATACTTCCTTAACTGAGAGACGTGAAAGACGTCATGAAGATTAGAAAGATTAGGGGGTAAGGCTATTTTGTAGGCAACTGTTCCTATCCTTTGAAGAATTTGGAAAGGACCAAGGAATCGAGGGCTCAACTTTTTGACTTTCATGGCTCTCCCTATGCCTGTAGTGGGGGTAATCCTAAGGAACACATGTTCTCCCTCTTCGAACTCCAAGGGCTTGCGCCGCTTGTCCGCATAGCTCTTTTGTTTACTTTGAGCAGTGAGCATCCTATCCCGGATCCTCTTGATTTGTTCCGTCGTCTCCCTCACTACATCAGGTCCTATTATGGTTTGTTCTCCGGACTCATACCAACATAAGGGTGATTGGCACTTCCTTCCATACAACGCCTCGTACGGTGCCATACCGATGCTCGCGTGATAACTGTTGTTATACGCAAACTCGATCAAAGGCAAGTACTTATCCCAACTTCCCCTTTGGTCTAACACACAGGCTCTTAGCATATCCTCTAGGGTTTGGATCGTCCTTTCGGATTGTCCGTCTGTTTGTGGGTGGTAAGCAGTGCTTAAGCATAGCTTTGAACCAAACGCCTTTTGAAAGGCTCCCCAAAAATGCGACGTAAACCGCGGATCTCTATCTGAGATTATCGTCAACGGTACTCCATGCAATCTTACGATCTCTTGGATGTATAACTGAGCCAATTTATCTAAAGAGTATGTCACTCTAATAGGTAGAAAGTGTACCGACTTGGTTAGTCGATCCACTACCACCCAAATAGCATCATGGCCAGCTTGGGTCTTAGGCAATCCCGTCACGAAATCCATAGATATGCATTCCCACTTCCACTCGGGGATTGACAGGGGTTGCAACAAACCTGAAGGTTTTTGGTGCTCGATTTTCACTTTCTGACATACCAAGCACTTACTAACCCAGGCGACTACATCCTTCTTCATTCCGGGCCACCAAAACATCTTCTTCAAGTCTTGGTACATCTTGGTAACACCGGGATGAATGGTGAAATAGCTTTTGTGAGCCTCCTCCAAGATCTTCTCTCGGAGGTCACCATCTTGGGGTACGCAGATCCTTCCCTCAAATCTCCATATCCAATCCTCGCCTCTTTCGAAACCTTTCAACTTTCCTGCCTTAACAAAGATCTATGATCTCTTCGAACTCCTCATTCTCTCATTGTGCTAACATGATCCTTTGCTTAAATCCACTTGTTACACTAAGATAGAACATCTTTATCCCTCTATCGGTTGCTGACATCCCTAGATTCATATCCCTAAACTTCTCTATCAACTCAACTTCTTTGATCATCATGTGGGACAGGTGTAACGACTTTCGGCTCAAGGCGTCGGCGACTACATTAGCCTTGCTGGGGTGGTAACTTAAACCGAAATCGTAGTCTTTGAGGAATTCTATCCACCTTCTTTGCCTCATGTTTAACTCCTTTTGATCAAAGAGGTACTTGAGACTCTTATGATCGGAGAAAACTTCAAACCTTACACCATACAGATGGTGTCTCCACATCTTTAAGGCAAACACTACGGCAGCTAATTCTAGGTCATGGGTGGGGTAGTTAGCCTCGTGAGGCTTGAGTTGTCGTGATGCATAGGCTACCACTTGCCTATTTTGCATCAACACACACCCTAGTCCTTTGCCCGAAGCATCACAATATACCTCGAAGGGTACATTGGGGCTAGGTAAGACTAAGACTGGGTCGTGGGTTAACCTTTCCTTAAGCTCTTGAAAACTCTTCTCACATTCGGGCTCCACTCAAACGGGCATTCTTCCTAGTGAGCTTGGTCAAGGGTAGGGCTAACTGGGAAAATCCTTTGATAAACCTACGGTAGTAGCCTGCTAAGTCCAAAAAGCTCCGTATTTCCGTTACGATGGTCGGTCTATCCCAATTCATTACGGCTTCTACCTTACTAGGATCAACGGCTATGCCTCCTTTTGACACAACGTGCCCTAAAAACTTGACCTCCTCCAACCAAAATTCACACTTAGAGAGTTTTGCATACAACTTTTTCTCCTTCAAAATTTCCAAAACTATCCTCAAATGTCGCTCATGCTCCTCGTGGGTCTTCGAATAGATGAGTATATCATCTATGAAAATGACCATGAACTGATCTAAATAGGGTCTAAAGATCCTATTCATGTAATCCATAAATACTGCAGGAGCATTTGTCAACCCAAAAGACATCACCGCGAACTCAAAGTGTCCATACTGAGTTCTAAAGGCGGTCCTTGGTATATCTTGATCTCTCACTCTAATTTGGTGGTATCCTGACCTTAGGTCGATCTTGGAAAACACTACCGCTCCTCTCAATTGGTCCATGAGATCATCAATCCTAGGCAAAGGGTATTTGTTTTTCACTGTCACACGATTTAATTGCCTATAATCTATGCACAACCTCATACTCCCGTCCTTCTTTTTCACAAACAAGACCGGGGCTCCCCATGGTGAAGCACTAGGTCTTATAAAGCTTTTCTCTAAAAGTTCCTCAAGTTGGGTTTTAAGCTCGGCTAGTTCTAGGGGTGACATTCTATAGGGGGTAATGGAGATTGGTCCCGCTCCAGGAACCAACTCAATGGAGAACTCCACTTCTCGCTCGGGAGGGAACTCGGGTATATCTTCCGGAAATACCTCGGCATAGTCTCTCACTATAGGTATATTCTCTAAATTCTGCTCAAAGTGTACCTCGCTAGCGGCTAGGAGAACATATCCCTTAGTCTTTTTCCCACTATAGTGGACCTCTACGGTATTGAGATAAAGTCTCAAAGGTTGACTTATTTCACTAGGGGGAGAAGGAAAGATAACTGTTTTGGTGTCACAGTCTAACAATACACGGTTGGCGTGAAGCCAATCCATGCCAAGAACTACTCCTATACCTTTCATGGGTAAACAAATTAAATCCACAACATATGATCTATTTTCTGTGGTGAGGTGACAATTTAGGCAATAATAACAAGTATTCACAGGATGATTTGTGGGGGTAGAGACAATAAGATCAAAGGGAAGTTTGGAAGTTTTCAAATTTAGAGTCTCGACACTAGCATATGAAATAAAAGAATGTGTTGCACCAGAGTCATATAGCACAGTTAAGGTTCTACCATCTATTTCGCACTTACCTTCTATGAGACCGTTGGATGTGTCCGCTTCGTCCACATTGAGGGTGAAGACCCTCCCTTGGTGTTGCGGCCTCGGGTTTTGATTTGCTGGCCCTCCGTTGTTGCATCGATTGGCGTAGTGGCCGAGCTTCTCGCACTTGAAGCACACGTTTTGTCCAGCTAGGCAGGGACAGTTGCCATGATCTTTCCCGCACTGGGGGCATAGTATTGCCGATGTAGGCCTAGCAAAGGTGGCGGGGGCTCCTTGGGGCGTCTTGTTCTTAGTCCCACTTGATCCTCCTTGGTTGTTTCGGGGGCCGCCCGACCCTCCTTGTCGGTTGTTGTTGTTGTTGCGGTTGTTGTTGTTGTTCTGGAATTGTGGTCGGTATGGTTGCTTGGGTTGTTGGTGGAAGGGGGTTCTTTGTTGGTGTTGTGGTTTGAACTGGTTGGTTTGGTAGGGATTATAGTGATTTTGGGATTGGTTTGGATATTGGGGCTTGAATTTTGGGGCTTGGGGTGCTAGCCCCTTGTTCCGCGTCGCCTTGCGGCATTGATTTTCTTCTGTCCCTCTTGCATGATCCGACACTTGTTGACTAGGGTTGGAAAGTCCCTAATCTCCATGTGCGCCACAAAGATAGTTGAGCTCTGCCGTTAGTCCGGCCTCATACTTGACGCACTTCCACACCTCGTCGGGGTTCCCTTGAAACACCCTAGAGAACTTGATTAGCTCCTCGAATTTCGCCGTCTTTGGCGACGATGAGAGACCTCCTTGGGTCAGTTGCATGAACTCAATGTCCTTTGCATTCCTCACCGATTCCGGAAAGTACTTCTCATAGAAGTAAGTCTTGAACAGCCCCGGTTGTGTTAGCATGCGAAGCTTATAGCAGTCTTCGGGTGCCGGTCCACCAAAACTCGGCATCCGATTCCATCATATAGGCCGCAAAGGTGACCTTCTGCTCCTCCGAGCAAGCCACCACAGAGTAGATCTTTTCCATGTTTTTGATCCACTCATCAGCTTGGTCGGGGTCCATGGCTCCTCAAAAGGTTAGCGGGTTCGCCTTGCGAAACTCACCAAACCTTGCTTGCTCGATCATTTCGGCAGTAGGGGGAGCACGTCCGGTGTTCCCTTGTTGGTTCATCCTCTCGAACATTAGTTCCATGGCCCTAGCCATGTCACGAACAGCAGCAGCAGTAGCATCGTTTTGGTCCCCCTCGGTCGGGGTCCTAGGTTGTCTCCTTGGTGCCATTGGTTCCTAAACACACGAGACAATAAACACTGAGGTGATCAGGCTCAATATTCCATGTAAAATGAGCAAGTTACCATGGTACACGCAAGTAGACAAGGGTCATGCACTTCTATCCTATAGCTTATCTCTAACTAAGCACTACGCATGACATAGCTATCGTACTACGCTTTAGAAAGCATAGTCAGTCCAATCCTCAGGCTCCATGAGAATCGAACTGCTCTGATACCATAATGTAACATCCTAATTTTTAACCTAATACTCTAGAACATATTTAGGTTAATCGTTAGTCTGTTACTTCATAGTTCTCATTTATCTTTGAATTACTTAGCGGAAAATACGGGTAAATTTTTTTTTGAAAAAACAAAGTGAGAGCCGCGTGATGCGATAAGCGGTAAATCATGTATGGTAAGACAATTATCTCACAACATCATAACATGAGGCACAACATGAACATCACTGAATATCATTTCATATATATATAATTTGCCCACTTATAAATGTGGGACTTAGTTTAGTACAAGGGAAATGCATAAAAGAAAATACAACATAAAACATGAACATAATCTACTCCCCTACCCGAGTGCACCTAATAGGATAACCTCTAAACAAAAGAAGGTTTATCCCCATCTATGTGGTGTGTGCTCTATCTCGGGCATCTACAGCCTCCTACTGGCGACTATCCCTCGAGCGTGGCAAGTAACCAGGAAACTGAGCAAGCTCCTCCGGTGTGAATAGACGGGACGGGGCTCGGAAGTGACCTCCACGGCGTGGCCTCATCTCCGGTCGTCGTGCAAGCCTCGGCTGAGTCACGGAAGGCTCACTACCTTCCCCAAGGTCCATGGGTATAGTGGGGGAAGATCCCTCGGAGGGTGCCTGGGTTGCCGAATCCTCAGAAGGATCCGTCTCCGAAAAAGACGATGGGCAACGGGGCACATACTGGGGGTAGTCTCGAGCGGCGGACGTGGATGATGGGTACGGCGAAGCCTCTCCTCTAGGGGACGTGCGCGCTCGAACACCAGGTCATCGCCAAAAGGTGAGACGGGGGAGAAACGATGGGAATGTACAGGGGGAGTGAAGGGTCGACCCATAAACATGAATACTCTAACCGTGCATCGACCCACAAAATGGAATGACCCATGGTCCGGGTCATGGTGCACCTCCCATGTCGGCGTGTCCACGAACACCACGAACGTCGCCATCTGAAGACGTGACGGAAAGAAAGAGGTAGAGGGAGTGAGAATCTTGCTAAAGAATCTCAGTAGGGCCTTCTACTATCTAGGTGTCATCATCTACGTCCTCAGGAACCTTGGGTTTATTTATACAAAGTGACTAAGCATGTATTAAGTTCATTTTAAACTTTAAAATGTATTTTAGCCAAGGTCCATTCATTTTAGGATGGTCTTAATGTCATGAATGCAACATAATAGAAAATGCATGCATGGCACTACCTAATGCACATACATAAAACATAGCATCAAGCATCATCATTCTTGGTGGCATAAAGTGGCAATGGTAACATTCATATGGGACAAAACTTAGTGACATAATCATAATCATGAAACTTCTCTTCCTCATGGGCCACCCTAAAAGACAATCGAACTGGGGGTGCTCGGCCGAACCGGTGTCACCCAGAACATGTCATACATCTAGGTTATGAGCTCATACCTTAACTAGTCGTCACTAGTTCTTACTTACCACTTAACGATAAGCGTATCATAAATCCCGACTATCTGAGTACGGGTTAGGGGGCAATTCTCTTAGGGGTGCTCGGCCGAACCGGTGTCACCTAAGAGTATAAAATGGTACCGATGTCACATGAGTTCTATGGAGGTGCTCGGCCGAACCGGTGTCATCCTAGAACCCATCTTAGTACCTTAATTTTCAAAATCTCTTTAAGTCCCCAAATTTGTCGGAAATTCGGCGGCACAATGGTCATTACACTGAATTTCCTTCCAAATTTGCTTTATGCCACATAAACATATAACCTCATAAATTCCTCATATGAATAACATCATCATCATTAGCATACTTCATGCATCATCATAAAACATCCAAACGCTTACCCTTACGGTAGCTTATGCTTTGACCCTTACGGGTCTTAATCTTGAGATATAGTTCTCTAACATCCGTCGTTCATATTTTAAGCACCTAAGGCTCATAATTAAACATCATTCATAATCCTCTCATTTTACTTTTAAATCTGAATGGCATAGGGTGGAAATCCTAACATGTGAATACGGGGTTCTAGAACTTACGTTTTAGACCCTTTTTTGGTTCCGTTTTCGCCGAAGGCGCTATATATTAAATCTAAATCAATTATGAGACATTCCTATGCTTAAGGACTAATTATTAATCATGTTTATCATGTTGTAAGGGTGCTGGACAGAATCCAGAAAATTAAATGTTCTAAGAGTTCTACATTTGCATTTTTACAGTTTTCTAGTTACTAGTTTCCCCATAGGTGCTAGAATTCAATTCTAACTCAAATGATACCAAGTTTTTCATGTCTAAACAATCTAAATCTGATTATGTCCCCATTAAAACAGTTTGGAAAAGTTCCATAAACAAATGGGTCAAAACTATGTTAAATTCTAGCTTTACGGTATTTCGAGTTAGCTAGTTTCTTACCTATCATGCATAGGATCGCTTTTACGTCATCATTCGGTATTTTCACACATTCCAACACATCAAAACATCATCATACAACATCACACTCACCATATCAAGACCGAAAACATTTAACTTCAATAAGAGAGTTAAATTGACATTTCTAGGTACATAAGTTAACTAGTTTCTCTCGGAATCGATCTAGAACTTCTGAAACTCTTTGCAAAACATTTTAATTCATCAAGAGGCTAAGTGAAGCCTTAGGTCACTGACCAAAACATATTCCATCTCCTAAAAGATAATAAAATCACAACTTGTGATGACATAACCTTATAAAGATTGTAAAGCTTTAGGGAAGACTTAAAACATAGACTATTGGTCCTAGTAGCTAGATGAAAACTCATTGCAAGCCCATCATCACTACTTGGCCGAAATTATGCATTCAAGGAATACATTCACATATAACTTTAACTTTGGATGAAATGGGCAAGTCTTTGAGCTCTAGGTTCTTAAGTTATGACATAAACTAAACGTGCTCATGCTTTTCGTTTTTAATCTTGCTTACGAAGTAAAGTGATGACTTAAAATTAAATATGCAAGGCATAACTTAAACGTGCAAGCTTGAAAGTAAATATGCGAGGCATAAACTTAAACGTGCAAGCTTGAAGGTAAATATGCATGGTTCAATTCTTCATTTTAGTGCTCTTGGCCCAACAACAATCGACTTTAAGGCCGAAATAGATAGGCATTCGAGAAATTAATTAGGTGATAATGCAAATTCAATTCTTTATTTTAGTGCTCTAGGCCCAACAACAATCGACTTTAAGGCCGAAATAGAAAGGCTTCGAGAATTAAGTTAAGTGATGATACAAGTTTCATTTTAATCTTTATGTTCTTAGGTGATAGCTAGGAGGTAAAGATGTATAGCAAGAATGTAAATATGAATGCAAGCATAAGATAAATTATACAAGTTCATTTTATCTTTCTAGAGCTCTTAACAAGACTTTAAAGGAATTTAAACCATAACCCAAACTCATCCAAACAAGGTAAAGTCAAGCTTAGTGTTTTTTAAAACTTAACATAATATTTTTAGGAAATCAAACCATGAAGCTTAGAAAATTTAAGGAAATGGCCGAAATCTTCAAGAAGAAAAAGGAACATTTTAAAACTCTAGAGTTCATGATCTTGATGATATATTAACACCAACATCATGAGTCCTCATCATTGAGTTCATAGAGCCATTTTAAAACATCTTCAAAGCTAAAGTTCTTAAGAGTTCAAGAAAAGAACAACTAAAAACATTTTTGCTCAAGAACAAAGATCAAGCTCTAGAGTTTGTTTCAAGTGATGAACATCATCATGAAACTCTCATCATCAAGCTCTCATTCCTTTGTTCTCCAAGGCCTATGGCCGAAAATGAAAAGGAAAGAGGAGTGGAAATGAAGTTCTAAAGAGAAACAAGAGAAACTATGAACATCAAGCTTGAAACAAGAACTTTAAAGAAAAGAATACATGAAAGAAAATCCCTACTTGGTGTGATGAACTTGAAGATGGAAGAAGAAGATGAAGATGATGAAGAACTTTGAAAAGCTTGAAGAACTTGAAGAACACTAGAACTTTGAGAGAAAAGAAAAGCTTTGAGTGTTTCCTAAACTTAGGAAATGATCTAAAAGTGGTGCAAGCTCCTCAAGGCATTCTATTTATAGAGAAATGAAACAAATGGAGGGAGCTCATGGGTGAAGAGGTTTCGGCCATGAGGGTGCAGATTGGAGGCTTTCCATGAGTTCCATGAGGTGAGATAATGTGTTCTTGAGGTATGGCGAGGTATGGTTCAAAGCATGGTGAGGTATGGCTCAAGGTATGGCTCAAGCATGGTTCTTTGAGTGAGAAAACAATTTAATATGTGTGGTAATTGGAGAGAGATGGCCGAATATGCATCAGCCCATGGGGGAGGTTTCTTTGCATTTTAATTGTGGTTTAGAGTTGTGTTTAAGTGTGTCTTTGATTATGCTTAAGATTAGGAATTTGTAAGAAAGTGTTTAGGTAAGGTAAATGGGTAATTAAGGTGGTCTAGACATAATTAAGGAGTGGTCTTGCACCATTAGTGAGTTAAATCCTCAATTTAGAGTCTAAACAACTCTAGACACATTTTCTTGATTTAAGGAATTGGAGAGAGAAAACACTATTCAAGATTCCAAGACTAGGAATCTTGAGTTCTAAAAAGGGATTTAAGTTTAATCTAAGCAATTTTAGGTTCTAATTAACTTCAATAAATTATTTTAGCTCTAGATTAATTAGGGAAATAAATTAATCTTCGTTTAGAGCCTAATATTGCTTAGGTTTGCTTAATTACGTCATTAAGCTCAAAAACACTATCCTAGGGGCAAAATCGTAATTTTGCACTAAAACTGCCCGGGACCACCGGGACTTGAACAGAGACCTCTAGACACATGAAAACATGTTTTTAAACCTCTGGGGAAAGTTCCGGGCTCAAACAGCACCTTTACCCGCGTAAAAACGCTATAGGGGTATTTTGGTCATTTTGACCCGAAACTGCGGAAAATGAGATTTTCGCTTCCGGGAGCATTCAAAGGCCATTTAATCCCCTTCAAACATTGAGTTGACCCTTCGAGGACGACCGAGTTGGTTACCCTCGAGTTCGGGTCAGGAAATGACCTCAGGGGCATTTTGGTCATTTCCCTCGGACAGAGAAATCGAGGTGTTACAAAGAACTTGAAGAGCTTGAACACTTGAACTTGAGAGAAAAAGGAAACTTTGAAGTGCTCTTTGAAAACTTACACTTAGCAAATGAACTAAAGGTGTTTGAAGTTCACTCAAGTGTGCTATTTATAGAGAAATGAAACAAATGCAAAGTGCAAGAGGGAGAGCGAGGTTTCGGCCAAGCAAAGGCAGCCCCATGAGGTCCATGAGGTAAGATGTTGTGATCTTGAGGTATGGTTCAAAGTATGGTGAGGTATGGTTCAAGGTATGGCTCAAGCATGGTTCTTTGAGTGAGAAACAAATCAACATGTGATGCAAATGGGAGAGAGATGGCCGAAGGTGCATCAGCCATGGGGGAGGGTTTTCTTGTATTTTAATTGTGGTTTAGAGTTGTGTTTAGGTGTATCTTTGATTAGGATTAAGATTAGGAATTTGTAAGAAAGTGTTTAGGTGAGAAAATGGGTAATCAAGGTTGTCAAGACATGTTTAAGGAGTGGTCTTGCATCATTAGTGAGTTATAAACTCATTTTAGTGCATAAACAATTCTAGACACAATTCCTTGATTTAAGGAATTGAAGAGAGAAAATACTATTCAAGATTCCAAGATTGGAATCTTGAGTTTTAAAAAGAGATTTAAATCTAATCTAAGCAATTTTAGGTTCTAATTCATTTTAATAGTTTATTTTGACTCTAGATTAATTATGGAAATTAATTAACCTTCGATTAGAGCCTAATATTGCTTAGGTTTGCTTAATTACGTCATTAAGCTCAAAAACACTATTTTAGGGGCAAAATCATAATTTTGCACTAAAACTGCCCAAGACCATCGGGACTTAAATAGACGTTTCTAAACATGTAAAAATATTATTTTAAACTTTCGGGGAAAGTTTCGGGCTCAAACGACACCTTTACCCATGTAAAAACGCTATAGGGGTATTTTGGTCATTTTGACCCGAAATTGCAGAAAATGAGACTTCCGCCTCCGAAACCACTCAAGGGTCATTCAATCCCCTTCAAATGTTGAGTTGACCCTTTAATGACTGTCGGGCCGGCCATCCTCGAATTCTGGGCCGAAAATGGCCTCAGGGGTATTTTGGTCATTTTCCTCTCAGACAGAAAATCGGGACGTTACACTATTCACAGATTTTTTTTTAACAAATTCCTTGGACCATTCTCATCATTGTTAAAACTGTTAGATTTTTGAAATTATGGTTAGTAAAGTCCAAATTAATTTTTAAATAATTTTTAGGGTGTTACACGATGCACTATTCACTTTTTTTTTACACATCTCTTGGATCGTCCTCATCATTACTAAAACTGTTAGATTTTTGAAATTATAACTAATAAAGTTTAAATTAATTTTTAAATAGTTTTTTAGGGTGTTAAATTACCACCCACCTTAAAATGAATTTTGCCCTCAAAATTCGTTTGAAAACAACTTCAAATGACAATTTTCATAAATCAAACAAGGAATTCACTTACCATTCAAACAATTCAATCAAATCCTAAACGTTCCTACCTTAGATCGAATTATTGGGTGGTGATGTCCTTTCTGCACTTATAGTGAAGATCCTACTCTGGTGTTGTGACTTTGTAGTTGGTTTTGAGTGCCTATCCAGGCACTCCCAAATCTTGTGTCTTGGTTTTTCGCAATAATAGCACACATTTTGTCCATAACACATTGTGTCTTGGATGATGTTAAAAATTATTTTTGCTAAAGAGAAATTGAAACATGCATGCTGGATTTTTGGTTCTGTTCCAGGCAGCAACTAGTCACAAATTTTCTGGGTGAATTGTGGATATTTTCATAAGCTATAAAAATTATATGTTGAAGCTAACATCCTAAGGAAACTCTGAGAATTTTTATAGAGCATGATAAAGATTCTAGCTACCTGAAAAGAATCATGAACCAAGACTATGTATGTGCTGCCTGATTTTCTAGTGTTGAAGCTATGATTTTGTCTAATTTTGTTGCTATAGCAAATGATTGAATTATCACTTGAAATTTAAGATATTTCAAACATCTTGAGGTTCAACCTTGATTTTTAGTTTGAATTGATTCAATCATTTGCCAGGGTTAAAAATTCTGAGATTCTGGTTCTAAGCTGAGGTTGAGTGGTTTTTGACCACAAAGTTTGTCTAATTTTGTTAAGCAAGTTAAACAAGGATTTTTGTTTTGAAATTTTTATAAGGCCTTGTGAACACATCGAGGTGTCGTGGAGAATTTTAATAGGCCTTGCAATGGGTGTTTGATGGACAGAATAAATTGTACTCCTTAGGCATGAATTTTGCGAACCTGCTGTATTTGTGCTGAAATGAACTTATGTGTTGAGTTAATGATATAATGACTCTTGATTTAAGTATGATGAGCATGAATGCATGCTAAACAATTTAAAAATTGATTTATGAGGAAAAAATGAGAATTACTTGTGATTGAAAGCCTACATGTGGCTTATGCATGCATTTGAGAAAAGAAAGTACATGATGCAATTATATGAGAAAAGACAATGTATAAATTTCACTCGTGCATGTTCTGACATATGGAGAAATAGAAACAAGACTGATGTGGAATGAGGGGAAGGCAAAAAGAGGAACTTCCTTAGAGATAAAAGGAGAGGCAAAAAGAGGAACTTCCCTAGAGATAAAGGGGAAGGCAAAAAGATAAACTTCCCTAGAGATAATGAGTCGGTAGACGTATCGGCTAGGAATAGATCTGTGTGAGAATTGGAGAAAGTAAATCCAATGATCATGTATAGGAATGAGCTCAGTCCTGATAAGCAGTTTATTTCCCTCGTGTGGTGTGAACCACTATAAATACCATGTGGTATAAACTGTTCATTGTGGAGTTATCTATAGTAAATACCCGTCGGGTATACACTAAGTCTTTCCTATGTCAATGAAAAGAGAAAATGCACCAAGTTGATTTCTATGGCCACAAGTAAAATCAGGCCACTTTGAGATAAGTTCACTATACTTTGCATATGCATACTCATATCATATTTAATTTCTTGATTAGGATTATTAACTACATGTTTGAGCTTTATGATATGTGTGCACTAAGTGATTGATTATTAAAAACAACCCACTTCAGAAATATGATTTGGAACTTTAAAAATGAATCATTATTATTTAATGGCTGATCACCTTTTCTTAATAAACCGAAGTGGCTGGAGCGATGACGATAACATTATGGTTGAGTTTTTGGGAGTTACCCTACTGAGAATTGTATAATTCTTACCTCCATGTATTTTGTGTTCCCGTGTTGTCTCCAGGTTAATCCAGAGAATGATACGACTGCTGCGTGAAAGAATTAAGGATTATAGTAGTTAAATAGTTGATGTTTTTAATTTACTGTACTTGGTTAGAGTTATATGTATGTAAATGTAATAGAGAACGTATATGTATCAAAGCTCTTAGAAGAGCTTCCTTTTGTACTTAGCTATGTGTTCAATAAATGTTGTGTTTCTTTGTTATATATTTTAACCAAATTACGCTAGTTATTACACGATCTTATTGCATTTGCTATAGTTATTTAAGAAAAGTCCGCTAATTCATAAGAAACAACTCTCGAGTCCAACATCATGACTTAAGGATGACATTATACTTGGGAGGATGTTACACAATGTTATCCCTAGGTTCATATCTCTAAACTTCTTTATCAACTCCGTTTCTTTTACCATCATATGTGATAGGTGTAATGACTTTCGACTTAAGGCGTCGACTACTACATTGGCCTTGCCAGGATGGTAGTTCAACCCAAAGTCGTAGTCCTTCAAAAATTCCATCCATCTCCTCTGCCTCATATTCAACTTCTTCTAATCAAAAAGGTACTTGAGACTCTTATGATCAGAGAATTCCTCAAACTTCACTCTATACCAATGGTGTCTCTACACCTTCAAGGAAAACTCCACGACGGCTAACTCAAGGTCATGGGTGGGGCAGTGTGCTTCGTGAGGCTTGAATTGTCTGGATGCATAGGCTACCACTTGCCTATTTTGCATCAAAACACAGCCCAAACTTTTCCCAGACACATCATGTAACGCTTGGGGATTGTGAAGTTGAGGAGTAATCAACGGTGCAAGGAGGCATGGACAAGGAGCGGCTCCTGGCAGACTTCTAAGCGAAGGAGGTACATGAATGAACCAATTACACACCTGAATGAGAAGGATCCTGAGACTGTGTAGGTATAGAACTGTACAGTTAAGGAGGGCTTATATGAATTGATTTGTACTACCTATACCAACAAGATGCATTTTCTTTTCGATAGCCCATCACTAAAGAACTCCACAGTTAAACGTACTTGACTTGGAGCAATTTTGGGATGGGTGACCTCTTGGGAAATTTTCCTAGGAAGTGTGTGAGTGAGGACAAAGCACACTGAAAAGACCTATATTGGTTTGTGGGGACAGTTGTCAATCCATAAAGCAGTAGATGATGTTACAAACATGTAATGCTCGGGGATGAAGTCGGGGTGTGATCACCAGTGCAAGAAGGCATGGACAAGGAGTAGCTCCTGACAGACTTCCAAGTAGAGGGGGTACATGAACGAACCGATTACACACCCGAATGAGAGGGATCTTGAGACAGTATAGGAATGGGACTATACAGTTAAGGAGAATTGATTTGTACTGCCTATACCAATAAAGATGCATCTTCTTTTCGATAGCCCATCACTAAAGAACTCCATAGTTAAGCATGCTTGACTTGGAGCAAATTTTAGATGGGTGACCTCCTGGGAAGTTTTCCTAGGAAGCGTGTGAGTGAGGACAAAGTACACTGAAAAGACCTGTGTTGGTTTGTGGGGACAGTTGTCAATCCGTAAATCAGCAGAGGATATTACAAACATGTAACGCCTGGGGATGAAGTTGGGGAGTGATCGCCAGTGCAAGAAGGCATGGACAATGAGCTGCTCCTGGTAGACTTCCAAGCGAAGAGGTACCTGAATGAACTGATTACACACCCGAATGAGAGGGATCCTGAGATTGTGTAGGTATGGAACTATACAGTTAAGGAGAGCTTATATGAATTGATTTGTACTACCTATACCAACAAAGATGCATCTTCTTTTTGGTAGCCCATCACTAAAGAACTCCATAGTTAAGCTTACTTGACTTGGAGCAATTTTAGGATGGGTGACCTCCTGGGAAGTTTTCCTAGGAAGCGTATAAGTGAGGACAAAGCACACTGAAAAGGCTCATGTTGGTTTGTGGGGACAGTTGTCAATCCATAAAGCAGTAGGGGATATTACACATCACAATACACCTCAAAAGGCATTTTGGGGTCTGGTAACACTAGTACTGGAGTCGTGGTTAGCTTCACCTTCAGCTCTTGGAAATTCTTTTCACATTCGGGAGTCTATATAGAAGGGCATTCTTCCTAGTAAGCTTGTTCAAGGGTAAGGAAATCTGGGAAAATCCTTTGATAAACTTGTGGAAATAGCTAGCCAACCCTAAAAAGCTTCGTACTTCCATTACCGTGGTAGGTCTTTCCCAACTTATCACAGCCTCTATCTTACTAGGATCTACCACAATACCTCCTTTTGACACTACATGCCCTAAGAATTTCCCCTCTTCCAATCAAAATTCACAATTAGATAGCTTGGCATATAGTTTCTTTTCCTTCAGAATCTCCAAAACTATCCTCAAATGACACTCATGCTCTTCGTGGGTCTTTGAATAGATGAGGATGTCATCTATGAAAACATCCACAAACTGATCTAAATAGGGTCTAAAGATCTTATTTGTATAATCCATAAACACAGCAGGAGCATTAGTTAGTCCAAATGACATGACTACGAACTCAAAGTGTCCATACCGAGTTCTAAAAGCAGTCTTAGGTATGTCCTCATTCCTGACTCTGATTTGATGATAACCTGATCTCAAATCAATCTTTGAAAACACAACTACTCTGCTCAACTGATTCATCAAATCGTCAATCCTAGGTACAGGGTGCCTATTTTTCACCGTCACTCGGTTCAACTGCCTATAATCCACACACAAGCTGTAACACCCTAAAAATTGTCTAAAAATTAATTTGAGGTTTATTTGTCATAATTTCAAAAATTTGATAGTTTGAACAATGATGAGGACGATCCAACGGATTTAAAAAAAAAATGTGAATAGTAACTTGTGGGCCCCGCAGGCCCGCCGGGACAGCTGAAACCCTAGAATTGAGACCCGGAGATGCCCGAAATTGAGAAATTATATGATTATGGTTAGAAATAGGTAGAAATAAAGATTTTATACCCGAAATTATTTTTCGGGCAATGTTTGATTACCCGGGTACACTGTTTTGCCCGTTCGGTAAAATTTCGGTGTGCGATTTTTACCACCGAAAGATAATTAAATCTCTACAAAAGGGTAATGTACATCCATATTGACTTAGTGAATGGCTAAGATTTAATCTTGTAAAGCAAGATTAAATCCTAGCCATCCATTTGTTTTTCTTTCCTTTAAAGAATTACACATTTATATTATATAATACCTATGCTTTAACTACAAGGATAAATACAAGCCATCTAACCTTATCTCATCATCATGCTTTCTCGGACAGCAAGGGATGCAGCAACCTCCATGTTTGCTTCCATGAAAATTTGAATTCCAACCTCAAAATCTCAAGCTTGAACTTGATAAAACCCCAAATCTCCTTCACAAAACTTGTTCTACACCTCAAATCCTACAAATCTAACCGATTGAAATCTCAAATCCTCACCTTAATACCTCACTTCCCCACTTCCTAAGGAGGGTTTAGGACTGAAATTGGTGTCTTGAAGTGAAGGGAGATCACTTAGAACATCCTTTGAAGTATCAAGCTCAAAAGCTTTCAAAGTAGGATTTTCTTTGGCATTTTTCTTTCAAAACTTTTCTGAACAATTCTTACTGGTTTCAGCTTGAACTTTCCTGTTAATTTGGTTGATATTATGTTGATATTGATGTATGAATTTTGGTGAAGTGTTTGGATGAGGTTAGAAAGATCATTTTGTGAAAAGATGTTGAGTGATACTTGCTGGATTTTCGGTTTTCTTACAGGCAGTGTGTGATCATGAATTTTCTGGGCTTGTTGTGTGCAATTTCGTGATCTGAAAAAAATACATGTTGGAGTTAACATCTTTAGCTAGTCCACGAATTTTCTTGGGTTTTTATTTTGAGTCAAACTGCCTTAGAAAAATCAAGAACTGAAATTAAGCATATGCTGCCAAAAGTGTTGGAACAAAAGCTGTAAATTTTGCTAATTTTGTCACCGTACCAAATGATGGAATTATCACTTGAAATTTTTACATAATATTAGAGACATATTGAGGTTTTACCAGGATTTTTATTTATAATTTTCTGGGTTCAATTGATAGGGTTAAAAATTATGAATTTTGGTTCTTGATTTGAGGTTGAGTGGTTTCTGAACACCAAATTTGTCTAATTTTGTTAACATAGTTAGAGAACACTTTTTACCCTAAAATTTATACAAAAGCTTGCGGATACATTGAAGTGTCTTCAATAATTTTTATAACCTCTAAATTTATTTTTTGATATGCAAATAAATTTGTGCTACCACGGTGTAAAATCTGCCCACTTGCTGGAAATGAGCCAAAGACTTGAAGTGATAATGTAATGGTATTTTGGTTCTAGTATGACATGAATGCTTGATGTTAAATATTTGGCCATGTGACTTGTGATGTATAAATGCATACTAGTGGAAGTAAAGATTGGTTTATAAAGCATGATTGAAATCACAAGGTGAATGAATGCCTATATGTGTTTTGTACATGCATTGGAAAGAAAGTGAATGATATATTGAATTAAGTTCTGTAACCATAAATAAACATGAGATCCTCTGTGACTTGTCAAGGGCAAATAAGAAACATGAGATCCTCTATGACTTGTCAAGGGCAAATAGAGAAACATGAGATCCTTTCGACTTGTTGAGAGCAAATAGAGAGGGATGAGATCCTTTCGACTTGTCGAGGGCAAATAGAGAGGGATGAGATCCTTTCGACTTGTCGAGGCCAAATAGAGAGAAAAATGAGATCTTTTCGACTTATTGAGGAAAAATAAAGATAGATGAGAGATCCTCTTCGATTTATCAAGGGAAATTAAAGATAATTTCCCTACATTTAGTATATACATATTTGTCTCATATCGAATCATTTTGATTGACATTATTTACTATGATTATGAGCTTGTGATAAATGTGTACACAGTGATTGATTCTTAAAAACAACCTACTTCAAAAATATGATTTGGAACTTTAAAAATGAACCATTATTATGTAATGCTTGATCACCTTTTTTTTTTATAAACCAAAGTGGGACGATGACGATGACATTATGATTGTGTACTAGGGGGAGTTGCCCTACTGAGAATTATAAAATTCTCACCCCTATTTTGTGTGTTCCCGTGTCGTCTCCAGGTTGATCCAAAGAATGGTGAAGACACTACAAGAAAAACTATACTGGAGTTGTAGTAGTTTAGTAGTGGATGTGTTTATTTTACCCTAACTGTATTGTGGTTATATATATGTAAATGTAGTAGCGAACAGATGTGTTAAGCTCATAGAAGAGCTTCCCTGGTGTACTTAACCTTGTATTAAATAAATGTTTTGGTTTTCCTTGCTATATATATATTTCAATAGAACTACGACAAAGTTATCTCGCAAATCAATCAAACTGGCTATAGATAATTATGAAAGGTCCGCTAATTTATAAGTAACAACTCTCGAGTCTGATGTCATGACTTAAGGATGATGTTGTACTTGGGAGGATGTTACAGCCGATCCACGGGCAAAGCGCGTTAGGAGTGGGCACTCGGACACGTCCACCATGCTGGGGTTGCATCTCGGGCATCCGAGCCCTCCGTGGCTGGGTAACCATCTCCTCGCTGCCTGCTGGCACACGTGGGGGAGTGGGGGCAGAGTCCTCTTCATACATAGGGGCAGGTGGCTCCTTCGAATACTACGAGCGGGGTACATATTCGGGTACGGCGCCCGAGCCTGCGGTGTAAGTCAGAAGGATTCTCTCATTGCGTGTGGGGAGTGATTGCTGGTGCAAAGAGGCACGGACAAGGAGTGGCTCCTGATAGACTTTGAAAGTGGAGGGGTACATGAATGAACCGATTACACACTCGAATGAGAGGGATCCTGAGACTGTATAGGTATGAGACTATAAAGTTAAGGAGGGCTTATATGAATTGATTTGTACTACCTATACCAACAAGATGCATATTCTTTTCGGTAGCCCAAACTGAAAGAACTCTACAGTTAAGCGTGCTTGACTTAGAGCAATTTTGGGATGGGTGACCTCCTGGGAAGTTTTCCTGGGAAGCGTGCAAGTGAGGACAAAGCACGCTGAAAAGACCCGTGTTGGTTTGTGGGGACAGTCATCAATCTATAAAGCAGCAGGGGATGTTACACAAGCTCATACTCTCATCCTTCCTTTTGACAAACAATACCAGAGCTCCCCACAGTGAAGCACTAAGCATCACAAACTTTTTCTCTAACTACTCATCGAAATGGGTTTTTAACTCTGTTAGCTCCAACGGGGACATTCTATAGGGTGCTGTGGATATTGGTCCAGCTCCTGGAACCAACTTTATTAAGAATTCTATTTCTCTTACTGGAGGGAACTCGGGTATCTCATCCGGGAATGCCTGGGATAGTTTCTTACAATGGGTATTTTGTCAAAACTCTACTCAAAGTCTACATCACTAGTGACTAGGAGGACATATCCTTTATTTATCTCCCCGTAGTAGTTGACCTCTACAACAATTATGTAAAGTTGTAAGGACCTACTAGGTTCTTTAGGGATAGAAAGAAAAATGACAGATTTGGCATAAAGCCAATCCATGCCGAGGATTATATCTAAGTCACGCATGGGTAAATAGACTAAATCTAGAACAAAAGGTTTATTTTTTATAATGGAATAACAATTCAGGCAACACCTACAAGGTTTAACAGGCTTTCCAGTAGGGGTAGAAACAGTGAGATCAAAAGGAAGTTCGGACACAGGCAACTTTAAAGACTAAACACTAGCATGTGATATGAATGAATGAGTTGTGCTAGAATCAAATAGTACAATTAAGGTCCTACCATTCATCTCACACTTACATTTTATGAGGCTCTCGGACTTCGTCGAGTCTTTAGCACTGAGGGTAAAGACCCTCCCTTGGCATTGTGGCTTGGGGATTGGGGCCATCGGGTTCTTTTCCAGGCATTCTCGTGCATAGTGGCTGGGTCTCCCGCACCTGTAGCAAAGCACTTGGCCTAGCCAACAAGGTCAATCTCCATGCGGTTTTCCGCATTTAGGGCAAACTGTAGCAGGGGCGGGTCTTGGAGGTGCAGCCGATGCTTTCTGGGGCACCTTGCGTTTGGGGCCACTAGATCCCCCTTGATGGTACTCCCTCTTCAGACCTTGAGGTCTAAACTACTGTCTAGGTGGCAGTCTGTACAATGGATTGAATCTTGGAGCTTGCGGTGCTAGTTTCTTAGCAAAGTTGTCAACCCTTGGTGTATTTAGCTTCTTCTGGCCATCCTCGATAATGTGGCACTTGTTGACTAGGGTTGGAAAATCCCTAATCTTCAAGTGTGCGACAGCAATGTTGATCTGCGACTTCAGTCTAGCTTTGTACTTGATGCGCTTCCATAGTTTATTAGGGTTCCCTTGGAATATTCTTGAGAACTTGCTCAGCTCCTCGAACTTCGCAATGTACTGCGTGATGTTTATGCCTCATTGCACTAGTTGCATAAACTCGATGTCTTTAGTGTTCCTCATAGATTCTAGGAATTATTTCTCAAAGAAGTGGGCTTTGAACAACTCCTAACCGATTGGCGTGTCAGACGCCTCCAGTAGCCTTTGAGTGCCAGTCCACCAGAATTCGGCATCCGCTTTTAACATGTAGGTGGTAAAGGTCACCTTTTGCTCCTCTAAACAGGTGATCACGGAGAAGATCTTTTCCATGTGCTTGATCCATTCTTCAGCAATGTTCGGGTTTAGAGATCCTCGGAAAGATGGATAGTTCGCTCTTCAAAACTCTCTAAATCTAGCATGCTCGAGATTTTCCACAGTTTTGGGACCATGGCCGGCATTGCTTTGTTGCTCCATTCATTCGAACATCATCCGCATAGTCCTGGCTATGTCTTGGAGAGCTTCAGTGGTCTCGTTATCCTGACCATTAGATCCTGAACTCCTAGTCTGTCATGATTGCACCATTGGTTCTTGAGCACACATCACAGCAAACACTAAGGTGATCAGACTCAATAATTTACGTAAAGTGAGCTAGTTACCATGGCACGTTCATATACAGTAGTCATGCATCTCTGTCCTAAGACTTATCCTATTAATAAGGTGACTACACATGACATAACTATTGCATCATGCTTAGGAAGTATAGTTAGTCCAATCCTCCAGCTCTGTGAGAATAGAACTGCTTTGATACCAAAATATAACACCTTAATATTTAACCTAACACGCCTAGAATGCATTTAAGTTAATTATTAGTTGTTACACTTTTGTTCCAGCTCTTACTTTTAAATTGTTAAAATACTTAGCGAAAAAACTGGTCAAATTTTTTTTGAAATTTCAAAACGAAACATGAGCCACGTAACTTGAAAGAACTACGTCATATGATATGCCTAAAAGCCGATAAAGAACTAAACTCATCATAAGCATATATGAATTAAAGTAAATCTCAAAACATAAAACATCATCATGAAGGCATTCATAAATATCATCACAGGTTCATATTACATAAGTGCTTATCATAATAGAGTTACGCCCACCAATAATGGTTGGGATAGTACAATCATCTAGAGGCATAAAAGGAAATAATGGATACAACTAGTCAGGGTCTCGACACCCTCTATACTTAAACAGATAGCCCTTAGAAGCAAGGGGGATCTCGTCCATGTAACAGAGCGCAGGCCCTTAATGAGACCCACGGTCGCCTCCTACTGCTGCTCACGAATGAAATCATTGTTCTCTGAAGACATGATGGAAGAAAGAAAGAGGGGATGTGAATCTTATAAGAGAAACTCAGTAAAGAGTTCACCTCTGAACACGTGTCATCATCTAGGTCCTCAGGAACCTCGGGTTTCTTTATAAGGTGGTGAGCATGCATATGGTTCAATTATTAAGTTCCAAAATTTATTATCCGAGGCCCATTCATTTTAGAATATGTCTTAATACAAGAATGCAACATGACATATCACGACAACATAACTAATACCACAATTAAACATCATATAGTAAAGAATGCAAACCCTTCTATCATGATCCTTTCTCAATATTTCTTTTAGGTGACTTATGGTTCTTACTTTTTTTACTTGGCGGACAGCCTATTAATCTCTCCTCTCGAGAGTTCTAGGTTCATCACTAGCTAACACTTATCTTCTCGATAAGCAAATTCTCGACTCCTAAAGCGTGGGATAGGGGGCATAAGATCACTTTTTGCTGGGCCCAACCCATCACAAAAAAGTTACCCTCCTAGATCACCTTTATGTCGAGCCTGGCTTCTTACCTAAGGATCATCTCCATGTTATGTTGAGATGCAAGAGCACAAACTTATCATGTATGTCACATGCTTTCATATAACTTCAATACATGCACCTTAAACATTCCAAGTGTAATCATAACATGCCATGACAAATCTTGCAATTGGTAGCCAAGTATGCAAACATAATCATCACATAAATTCTCAAATATATTAAATCATAACATCTCTTAAGGCAAGCACTTTTATTATCTCTTAATCGATTAAACCTCTAAATCGGGTTAACCCAACTTTCATATTTATTTGGTTATGCATCTAAGGGATCAATTCCAATGATTCTCATTAATTATTAACCTTAAGAACATCATGAAACCATTCTGGGCAGATTTGAACAGAAATGGAAATTTAACCATTTCGGTTTTCTAGAAGTTATGTTTTTGACCCTTGCTCATTTCTGACTTTTCCTGTGATGCTAAAATTAATTCCTAAGTCAATTATGAGTGATCCCTATATATTTACTAAGAGTTCAATCCTCCTTTACAAAATTATAGCTTACTAAAATAGAATTTGTAACTTTCTTTTTAAAGGTTCTAGGAATCATATTTTTTATCCTTTCTAGATACCAATTTTTCTCTAAGTGCTAAAAATAATTATTACACTAATTGCCAACAAGTTTTTCATATTTGAACAATCCCAAACAGACTTATATCATACCAAAACAGTTTGGATAGTGACCAAAAATAGAGTTGTCAAAAGTTTCCATAAATACAATTTTACGGGTCTTTAGATACTAGTTTTTACCTAAGATGCCAAGGATGATTTCCACCATAATTGATAGTAATTTTCCCACATTTAAGAAACTTCAAACAATTTTAAACAAATCTGGAAATGCTATGGCAGAAACCAAAAATTTAATATTCCGAAAGCATGCAAAGTTGTAATGTAAGGCATTTCTAGTAACTAGTCTTTCTAAAATTAATTCCTAGTTAAAGAACATTCTTTAGAACCAAATTTTGTTCCTTTTGGAAGATAGGAATATATCCTTTAGGACTTAGTTGACAACTTGGAAAATAATATCAATGCATTTCCATTTTTCTAGTTTTAATGCCCAAGACTTCTATTTAGAGTATTTACTCTAAAACATCGATCAACTTTAAGGTTGAAAGGGGTAAGTCTTGAACTTCAATTAGTTAGGTGACGACATAAACATAAACATGCTAATGAAAGCTTTATTTTAGTCTTTAAGATTTAGGTGGTAACTTGGAAAATAAATATGAATGCATTTCCATTTCTTTCTTTTAGTGCTCAAGGCTCTTATCTAGAGTAACCACTCTAAATCACCGATCAACTTTAAAGTTGAAAGGGGTAAGCCTTGAACTTAAGTTAATTAAGTGATGACATAAATATTACTCCATTTTAACTCAACCTTTTGAAAACCAAAAACCTTTGGGCTCTCAATGGTCTATCACATGAAGGTTTTACAACCATCACCAAGATCCATTATCATCAAACCATGGTTCCAATATTTTATTAACAACCAAAGCCAAAACTAGAAAAGAAGAAAGAAGACCCAAACCGAAAATGGTGAAGGAAAGAAAAGAAAACAAACTCAACCATTTTTCATCATCAAATAAAAAGGAAGAACACAATATTCTAATATGCCAAAGATTTTGAAAATAGAGAAAGATTAAGAAAGAAAACCAAACAAAAATCCCTACCAAAGAAAAGAGAGAGCTTGGTCTTGAAATGAGATGAGAAGAACAATCCTTGCTTTGGAGCAAGGAATGGTTTCAGCCGAGGAGAGGAAGAAAGGAAGAAAGGTTTCTTTAGGGTTTTTGATCTTGGAAATGGAGAGGTTAGGTGTTTAAAGGAAGATCTATGGTGGGTATGTGGTGGTTTGAGGTTGGGAAGTGGTAGTGAATGGTGGTTCTTGGAAGAAATGAAGAAGAAGAGGAAGAAGAACTCTTTGAGAAACTAGAGAGAAACTTTGAGGATTCTTGAACCAAGATTGCAAGAAATGAACAAATGGTGTGATAAGAGTTTCCTTGCATGTGTATTTATAGAAAAAATTGGAACATGAGAGGATGAAGATGGGGGGAGTGCCGTGGCCATTCTGGAAGAACTTGGGGGGCAAGTTTCTTTTTAATGTAGGTTAGGATATGTATTAGAGGTAGATTTAATTAGGAAAATGGTTAGGAATGGGTAATTAGGTGTTTAGGTTGATAATCATGTATTTAGGAATTTCAAGATTATGGTTAAAGAGTGGTCATATGTAACACCCTAAAAATTAGTTAAAAATTAATTTGAGCTTTATTAGTCATAATTTCAAAAATCTGACAGTTTTAACAATGATGAGGACGGTCCAATGGCTTTGTAAAAAAAAATGTGAATAGTATTTTGCGAGCTCTATAGGCCCATCGGGACAACCGAAACCTCAGATTTGGGACCCGAAGCTGCCCAAAATTTGGAAAACATGGGAATAGGATTAGAAATAGATAGAAATAAAGATTGTATACCTGGAATTAATTTTTGAGCAATGTTTGATTACCCGTGTACGGTGTTTTACCCATTCAGTGAAATTTCGGAGTGCGATTTTTAATACTGAAAGCTAGTTAATCTCTGCAAAATAATGAAGTCTATCCCTTTGAATGCCAAATGAATGGCTAAGATTTTATCTTGGATGAACGATCAAATCTTAGCCATTGATATTAAGTTCCTTTAATGAAAAGCAATTATGCTTTATGATTAACCAATCACATTATTTCTTACAAGATATATATGACCAAATTTCTTCTCCAAGAAGCCATTTTAATCCTCAACAGTAACCATACAGTAGAACCTCCATTTCCTTCTTCATCAAAACCTTGATTTCAACCTCAAAAATCCTAAGCCAAACCTTGATGAAATGAAAATCTTCCTTCACAAAAATTGTTCTACACTTCAACCTTTACAAATATAACCGATTAGAATCTTCAAACCTCACCTTATTACCTCAACCATCATTGATTAGAGGAGGGTTTGATTGTGTTTTAAGAGCTTTGGAGTGAAGAACTTCCATTTTGGAGCAAACTAGAGACAAGGATACATTAGCTTTCAAAAGTAGGGTTTTCTTTGGCCATTTTCTTTCAAAATTTTTCTGAGCAATTCTTACTGGTTTCAATCCAAAATTTCTAGTTAATTTGGTTGATATTATGTTGATATTGATGTATGAATTTTTTTGAAGTGTTTAGATGAGGTTAGAAAGATCATTTTGTTAAAAGATGTTGAGTGATACTTGCTAGATTTTCGATTTTCTTACAGGCAGTATGTGATCACAAACTTTCTAGTCATGTTGTGGGCATTTTGGTAAGCTGAAAAAAAATATATGTTGAAGCTAACATCTTGGGGTAGTCCCTCGAGTTTTCTGGGTTCTTATTTGGAGTCAAACTTCTTTAAAAAAATCAAGAACGAAAATTAAGCATATATTGTCTGGATTGTGAGAACTGAAGCTGTGATTTTGTATAATTTTGTTACAATAGTAAATGATTGAATTATCCTTTGAAATTTTTATAGGATGCTTATAACATCTTGAAGTATAACTATGATTTTTATTTTGAATTGATTCAATCCCTTGCTAGGGTTAAAAATTATGAATTACGGTTCTTGAATTGAGGTGGAGGGGTTTCTGACCACTAAATTTGTAGAATTTTGCTAATATAGTTAGAGAACTCTAATTACCCTAAAAATTTTGCAGGACCTTGGTAACACAATGAGTGTACTTGATAATTTTTATAGCCTTTGAAATGATTGTTTTATGTGCAAATAAATTCATGCCACAATAGTGTGAAATCTGCCATTGTGCTGAAAATAAATTGATGCTTTGATTTGATGAAATAATGGCAGGTTGTACTTGTATGACATGAGTACCTGAATATGAGTATGAATAATTGAGCATGTGAGCTTATTGATGAGGTTAGGTACAGATAGAAATGAATGCTTATTACAATTGTTCTTATGCAAAAGAAAAGCATAAGATTATGTTTCTTGGGCTGGAGAAAGTAAATCCAGTTTGTTAAGGAAAATAAACCTAACTACCAAGAAGAGCATAAGATTTATAATCCTTGCGCTAGAGAAAGTAAATCAAGTCTATCAGGGAAAGTAAACCTGACTACCCTTGAGTTGAGTCAGGGAAAGTAAACCTGGCTAAGAATAGGTCTGTGTGAAAATTGGAGAAAGTAAATCCAATGATCATGTATAGGAATGAGCTCAGTCCTGAAAAGCAGTCTATTACCCATTATTGCCACACTGGGGACGGTGGTACCTAACGCCCAGATGTGACAAGATTAGTCAAGGGCCAAGGCAAGTTTAAGAAGTAAATTTTCTAAGAAATCCTTTGTCTTATATGCCGAGTGAAAAAGTTTAGTATTGATATTGAGACCAATATATTTAAGTGGAAAGTTAGTAGTATATGATGTTGAGTAGTGTGGTATATGTACATTAAGTGATTGAATGTTAAAAGTAACTCACTTCAGAAGTATGATTTGGAACTTTAAAAATAAACCGTTATTATATGATGTATGACCACTTTTTCTTAATAAACCGAAGTGGCTGGGGCGATGACGATAACATTATGATTGTGTATTTGGGGGAGTTACTCTACTGAGAATGGTATAATTCTCACCTCTGTGTTTTTGTGTTCCCGTGTTGTCTCTAGGTTGATGCAAAAAATTGAGAGACTGTTATGCAAAAGAACTCGGAAGTGCAATAGTGAAGTACTTAATGCTTTTAATATGTTGTATTTAGTGGAATGGATATATATGTAAATATGTTAAAGGACAAAGGTGTGTTAAAACTCATAAAAGAGCTTTCTTTATGTACTGAACTTTGTATTAAATAAATATTTTGGTTTCATTGCTATATATTTCAGTAGAATTATGACCTAGATATCTCGCGAATCAATCAAAATGGCTATAGATATTTAAGAAGTGTCTGCTAATTTATAAGTAACAACTCTCGAGTATGATGTCATGGCTTAAGGATGACGTTATACTTGGGAGGATGTTACATCATAAATATTTAGAGGAGTTAAGTTCATTTAATTTGAATTAAACCTAATAATTTTGAATTTCAAAAACTAACACAATTCCTTAAGTTAGGGAATGGACACTATTGACCTTTTTGACTTTTTGATGTCTTAAGACCACTTTGATTTTAGAAAGGGATTTAACTTTCTCTAAGCAATCTTAAGCTCTAATCAACCTCAATTAATTATTTTGACTGTAGATTAATAATTAAAATTAATTAATCTTTAATTAGAGCCCAATATTGCTTAAGTTTTGTTAATCATGCAATTAAGTTCATTATGCCCTTAATCAAGGGCAAAATGGTAATTTTACAGAAAACTCCCTGGGGCCACCCGGATTTATACCGATATCATACATTCATTGAAAACAACATTCCAAACTTCCAAATGAAGTCCGGGCCCAATCAGTAATTAATTCTGTATTAATTAATCGTAGGGGTATTTTGATAATTTCGCTCGGAAAAGTAAAAAATTGAGATTTTCACCTCTAAAATCATGCACAACATAATTAATCCCTTTCAATTGTAAAACTAACCTCTTGAGGTTAGCCGAGACCGACTGTCCTCGATTTCCAGGCAAAAATGACCTCAGGGGCATTTTGATCTTTTGTATGCAAGGAAAGATGGGGGCGTTACATACCACACTTTCGAAAGTTCACTTCACAGTGAAACAGTGTGCTTAGTAAGAAAAGGAGGGAAAATTTGTAATTCAAATTTAAAGCTAATCCCATTCACAGACTAATGTGTCATCACTTCTATAAACTTGGTCAACCATTCCAGCTTCAAGAAGGAAGAGTTCAGAAACCTCGTTCAAAAAGTAAAAAGTAGTTTCAGAATGTGACCTTAGAAACCTCCATTTCATAATAGCTTCTACAATAGCTCTGGTAAAAGATGAGCTACTCCTCTAGATAGCATTTTCAAGACACAAATAGGTGATCAACACGTGTCACTTGGACAACAGATCAAGGGGAATGGTCATAAATGTAGGCCATCTATAAATAGAAATGTTGTGCTTACAAATATATGGACTTTTGCAAAGAACAAGTGCTAAAATGCTATAAAAATCTCTCCTTATTTTTTCTATGAAAGTTCATTACATCTTGTAATGAATTCATTGTCTGTAAAAGTCTTCTTTTTTCATTCTTAGTAGAACATACATTCTTCCTAGGAAGAATAATAGAAAAAAACCATGTAAGTTTTTCCTAGGTTTATTATTGTACATCTTGTAACACCCTAAAAATTATTTAAAAATTAATTTGAGCTTTATTAGTCATAATTTCAAAAATCTGAAAGTTTTAGCAATGATGAGGATAACCCAACGAATTTGTAAAAAAAAAAATGTGAATGCTGATTTGTGGGCCCCGTGAGCCCATCAGGATAGCCAAAACCTCAGATCCGGGACTAGGAGATGCCTGGGACTAAGAAAAGAGAGGGTTAATGTTAGAAATAGTGAGAACTGAAGATTTCATACCTGGAATTGATCTTCGGGCAATGTTTGATTACCCGGGTACAATATTTTATCCGTTTGGTAAGATTTCGGTGTGCGAATTTTAACATCGAAAGATAGTTTAATCTCTACAAATGGATAATATATATCGATTTTAATCAAATGAATGGCTATGATTCAATCTTGAATAACAAGATTCAATCCTAGCCATCCATGTTAGTTTCATTTTATAAAGAAATTAGGTTTTATCTCAAAATAATGAATTCAACTTGTTATAAGATAACTTTGAGCCACCTAATTTCATTACTTTTCTTCCTAAAGCTTGGACAGCAAGAGAGAGTGCAGAACCTCCATGTTTGTTTCACAAAAACCATGAAAAGCTTGATTCAAAGCTTAAAACTCATAGCCTAGACTTAATAAAACCACAAACTTTCTTCACAAAACTTGTTCTACTCGTCACCACCTACAAAACTAATCGATTAAAATTTCAATTCTCCATCAATCCTCACCTTGGCATATCATTTCCTGACTACCTAAGGAAGGTTTGGGGCTTGAATTGGTGGCCTTGAAGTAAAGAGAAATCAATTGGAACACCTTTGGAATATAAAGCTCTAAAGTTTGCAAAGTAGGGTTTTTAAATCACTTTTTCTTCAAATTTGTTTTCTATTTCAATCACTGATTTAAATTAAAATTTCTAGTTTTATTGGTTGATGATATATGGATGTTGATGTATTAATTCTGGTGTAGTGTTTGGATGATGTTAAAAATTATTTTTGTGAAAAGGGGATTTGAACCATATTTCTGGATTTTCGGATTTCAACAGGGCAGCATTTCTTCATGAATTTTCTAGTGGAATTGTGTTCATTTTTATGAGCTATAAAAATTATATGTTGAAGTAACATCCTAAGACAACTCCATGATTTTTCTTGGGTCATGTTGAGGATTTTCTCGGCTTGAAAAAAATTCATGATTCTTGAACATTATTGCTGGAAAATCCCAGTTTGAAACACGCAGAGACTTTTGTCAAATTTTCTGACCTATTTATAGATCTTGGATTTAGCTGAAAATTTTATGGGATGTAGCTAACATGTTATGGTGTCTCTAGTAAGGAGCCATTCTGGGTACTTTTGCTATGTTTAAAAATTCATGAACCAAGATTGTAACTATGCTGCCTAGATTGTGGGAATTGAAGCTATGATTTTGTATAATTTTGTTACCATAGCAAATGATTGAATTATCCTTTGAAATGTTTATAGGATGTTTATAACCATGAATTTTATTCTGAATTGATTAAATCATTTGCTTGGGTTAAAAATTATGAATTTTTGTTCTTGAACTGAGGTGGAGTGGTTTCTGACCACCAAATTCATAGAATTTATTAACATAGTTAGAGTAGGATTTTTGTTCAGAAATTTCTATAGGGCATTGTGGACACTTTTAGGTGTCTTGGAGAATTTTTATAGCCTTGAAGAAATCTGCTATTGTACTGAAAAATGAATTGATGCTTTGAATTGATGAAATAATGGCATCTTGTACTAGTATGATATGAACACATGAATATGAATACAAATAATTGAGCATGTGAGCTTGTTGATGAAGTTAGGCACACATAGATATGAATTCTTATTACAATTGCTCATATGTGAAAGAAAAGCATAAGGTTAAGTTTCTTGGGTTAGAGAAAGTAAATCCAGTTGTTTAAGGAAAGTAAACCTCACTACCAAGAAGAGCATAGGATTTATAATTCTTAGGCTGGAAAAAGTAAATCCAGTCTATTGGGGAAAATAAACCTAACTACCCTTGAATTGAGTTGGGGAAAGTATACCTAACTAGGAATAGGCCTGTGTGAGAATTGGAAAATGCAAATCCAATAATCATGTATAGGAATGAGCTTAGTCCTGAAAAGCAGTTTATTACCCATTATTGCCACACTGGGGATGGCGGTACGTAACGCCCAGAGGTGACAAGATTAATCGACGGCCAAGGCAAATTGAAGTAGCAAATTTTCTAAGTAATCCTTTGTCTTATATGCCAAGTGAAAAAGTTTAGTATCGATTTTAAGACTAATAAGTTTAAGTGGAAAGTTAGCAATATATGACATTGAGTAGTATGGTATACGTATATTAAGTGATTGAATGTTAAAAATAACCCACTTTGGAAGTATGATTTGGAACTTTAAAAATAAACCATTATTATGTAATGCATGACCACCTTTTTCTTAATAAATCGAAGTGGCTGGGGCGATGACGATGATATTATGATTGTATATTTGGGGAGTTACCCTACTGAGAATTGTATAATTCTCACCCGTATGTGTTTTTGTGTTCCCGTGTTGTCTCCAGGTTAATGCAGAGGACCAAGAGGCTGCTATGTAAAAGAACTCGGAAGTGCAATAGTGTAGTAGTTAATACTTTTATTATCTTGTATTTAGTGGAATGGATATGTATATAAATATGTAAGAGAATAAAGGTGTGTCAAAACTCATAGAAGAGCTTCCATTATGTACTTAACTTTATATTAAACAAATGTTTTGGTTTCTTTACTTCATATTTTAATAGAATTACGACATAGTTATCTCATGAATCAATTGAGCTTGCTACAGATATTTAAGAATGGTCCGCTAATCTATAAGGAACAACTCTTAAGTCCAATGTTATGGCTTAAGACTGATGTTGTACTTGAGAAGATATTACACATCTTATGAAAACTTGAGTGTTGTAAGATCCTCTGCTGTTTTATAGATTGACGACTGTCCCCACAAACCAACACGGGTCTTTTCAGCATGCTTTGTCCTCACTCACACGCTTCCTGGGAAAACTTCCTAGGAGGTAGCCTATCCCAAAATTGCTCCAAGTCAAGCACGCTTAACTGTGGAGTTCTTTAGTGATAGGCTACCGAAAAGAAGATGCATCTTGTTGGTATAGGTAGTACAAATCAATTTGTATAAGCCCTCCTCAACTATATAGTCCCATGCCTATACAGTCTCAGGATCCCTCTCATTCGGGTGTGTAATCGGTTCATTCATGTACCCCTCCGCTTTCGAAGTCTGCCAGGAGCCGCTCCTTGTCCGTGCCTCCTTGAACCGGCGATCACTCCCCGACTTCACAATCCCCGGGAATTACATGCCCACCAGCTTCCACTTGGTTCGTCCCCAAACCACACCGTACTGGGAGAGGTGCAGGCTTTGATACCATTTGCATGTAACGCTCGGGGATTGCGAAGTTGGGGAGTAATCGCCGGTGCAAGGAGGCACGGACAAGGAGCAGCTCCTAGCAGACTTCGAAAGCGGAGGGGTACATTAATGAACCGATTGCACACCCGAATAAGAGGGATCCTGAGACTGTATAGGTATGGGACTATATAGTTGAGGAGGGCTTATATGAATTGATTTGTACTACCTATACCAACGAGATGCATCTTCTTTTTGGTAGCCTATCACTAAAGAACTCCACAGTTAGGCGTGCTTGACTTGGAGCAATTTTGGGATGGGTGACCCCCTGGGAAGTTTTCCCAGGAAGCGTATGAGTGAGGACAAATCATGTTGAAAAGACCTGTGTTAGTTTGTGGGGATAGCGTCAATCTATAAAGCAGCAGGGGATATTACAAATGGTATTAGAGCAGGTTATCCTTGTAGGACCTTGGGGAATGGACTGGCTATGTTTCCAAAGCATAGATAAGTCATGACTTGAATCTTATCTACATGATAGGATATAGGGTTTAGATATGCATGATAGTCTAGTGGTGTTGTTGTTGGTTGCTATCACACTTAGCATAGTGTTGAGCCTGATCAACTCAATATCTTTGTTTGGTGTGTTTAGGAACTAATGGCAAATCGTAGACGTACTAGGAGCGGGAAGGTTGAGCTAGACGACATGGTGGGTACTCTCCATAAGATGGCTGTAGAGATGAGAGCACAAGCCGCAAGTGCCAAATGGATAATGGAAAGCTTAAATCAGAATGCAGTAGAGCTGGAGTTCCTGATACTCAAGCAAGGATCCATGAGTGCAGCTGAGTACACAGCAAAGTTTGATGAGCTATACGAATTTTCTATTATCTGTCAGCATAATCCTAATGAAGCTTGGAAGTGCATGAAGTATAAAGGAGGGCTACGGGAGGACATTAAAGCAGTTGTGAGTCTCTTGGAGATTGAAGGTTTTGCTATGCTAGTGAACGAGTGTCGGCTTGCAGAGGAATCCAATGAGAAGCTAGCAATTGCTAACTCTACTAGGGACGCTTCTAAGAAGAGACTGGCACCTGAAGACTAAGATTATCAGGATGTCCCGCCTCGAAAGAAGAGGTTTCAAGCCAGCTCGTATAGGGATAAACCGCAACAATGATAAACCACGAGCCAAGATTGCCCAAAATGTGGGAAGAACCATGGTGGTAGACCTTGTAGAGCTGGGCAAAATGTATGCTACCACTGTGGAAAACCAGGACATAAGATTTGGGAGTGTCTAGAGCGATGCACAAAACTTGCTGGGAAGTCACACAAGAGTACTACGAACTAAGGGGACATTACCACCTAACAATCTGATCCTAGGTAGGAACGTTTTAGGATTCGATTGTTACCTTTTGACTGAATTGTTTGAGCTTTGTGTGAATTCCTTGTTTGATTTATGAAAAATGTCTTTTGAAATTGTTTTCAAATGAATTTTGAGGGTAAAATTCTTTTTAAGGTGGGTGGTAATGTAACACCCTAAAAATTATTTAAAAATTAATTTGGGCTTTACTAGTCGTAATTTCAAAAATCTGACAGTTTTAGTAATGATGAGGATGATCCAAAAGATTTGTAAAAAAACAATGTGAATAGTAACCTTGTGGGCCCCGCGGGCCCATTGGGACAATCGAAACCCTAGAATTGGGACCCGAAGATGCTCAAAACTGAGAAATTATAGGATTGAGATTAGAAATAGCTAGAAATAGAGATTTTATTCCTAGAATTAATTTTCGGGCAATGTCTTATTACTCGGGTACAGTGTTTCACCCGTTCGACGGAGTTTCGATGTGTAGTTTTTAACACCGTACAAGTTACTTGGTGACCAAGTAACCTTTACCAACCACCTTATGCCAAGTGGATGGCAAAATCTTTCATTTAATATATTTTACTCGGGAGCCAATAACTCGTCCGTTCGGTGGAATTTTGGTGTTCAATTTTAACACTGAAAAAACTACTTGCTCACCAAGTTAATGTGAACCACTTATCTTGAGCCAAGTAGATGGCCAAGCTTCATTCTTTGACCAAGAAACTAAATCTTAGCCATCCATTTTATTATTTCATTTTGAAAAAGGAATAAATACCCATTTTGACTACTTTTACTCCTAGATAATGATAAATCACCAAACCTTATCACTCCAACACCATCAATTTCGGCCAAGACCCCCAAATACCTCAGACTTCATCTTCTTTCTCTCATGCCACCATTAACAAACTTGAAGCTTCATAAACCCTAGCCTAAACTTAACAAAACCTCAAGATATCTTCACAAAACTTGTTCTACTCTCCATAATCTACAAAACTAACCGATTAGAATTTTAAATAATCTCCAAGCTGAACCCTGAGCTATCATTCTCTACTATTTTAGGAAGGGTTAGATGCTGTTTGGAAGGCTTGAAGTGAGGAAAAATCATTTTTGAAAGATCCTTTGGAGTCAAGATCCCTGAAGCCATCAAAGTAGGGTTTTTGAACTTCTTCTTCTTCAAATCCATTTTTCTATTTTAATCACTAATTTAAATTGATATTTTTGGTTGTTTTGGTTGATGATATATGAGTGTTGATGTATTAATTTTGGTGGAGTGGTTTGATGTTGTGAAAAATCATTTTTGTCAAAAGAGAATTTGACACATGCTGCTGGATTTTCGGATTTCAGCAGGGCAGCTTTTGTTCACGAATTTTCTGACCTAGTTAGAGGCTTTAGATTGAGCTAAAAATTTTATATGATGTGGTTAACATGTTAGGCATCTTCAGTAAAATTTTTGAGGTATTTTGGTCACTTTTGTTATGTTTGAAAAAATCGTGAACCGAAGTTGTAACTGTGCTGCCTGAGATGTTGACTCTAAAGCTGTGAATTTTGCTAATTTTGTTACCATAACAAATGATTCATTCTTCCTTTGAAATTTTTACAGGGAGTTGATAACATATTCATGTGTAACCTTGACTTTTAGTTTGAATTGATTCAATCATTTTCTAGGGTTAAAAATTATGAAATTTTGGTTCTGAGCTGAGGCTGAGTGGTTTTTGACCACAAAGTTTGTCTAATTTTGTTAAACAAGTTAGACAAGGATCTTTTTCTGAAAATTTTACAGGGCCTTGTGAACACATTGAGGTGTCTTGGAGAATTTTTATAGCCTTTGAAATGGATGTTTGATGGACAGAATAAATTGTACTCCTTAGGCATGAATTTTGCTAACCTGCTATATTTGTGCTGAAATGAACTTATGTATTGAGTTGATGATATAATGACTCTTGATTTAAGTATGATGAGTATGAATGCATGCTAGACAATTTAAAGATTGATTTATGAGGCAAAAATGAGAATTTCTTGTGATTGAAAGCCTACATGTAGGTTATGCACGCATTTGAGAAAAAAAAGTACATGATGCAGTTATATGAGAAAAGCGAATGTATAAATTTCACTCGTGCATGTTCTGACATATGGAGAAAACATAAACAAGACTTATGTGGAATGGGGGGAAGGCAAAAATAGGAACTTCCCTAGAGATAAAAGGGAGGCAAAAAGAGGAACTTCCCTAGAGATAAAGGGGAAGGCAAAAAGATGAACTTCTCTAGAGATAATATGAGTCGGTAGACGTATCGGCTATGAATAGATTTGTGTGAGAATTGGAGAAAGTAAATCCAATGATCATGTATAGGAATGAGCTCAGTCCTGATAAACAGTTTATTTCCCTTGTGTGGTGTGAACCACTATAAATACCATGTGGTATAAACTGTTCATTGTGGAGTTATCCATAGTAAATACCCGTCGGGTATACACTAAGTCTTTCCTATGTTGATGAAAAGAGAAAAATGCACCAAGTTGAGTTCTATGACCACAAGTAAAACCAAGTCATTTTGAGATAAGTTCACTATATTTAGCATATGCATACTCATATCATATTTAATTTCTTGATTAGGATTATTAACTATATGTTTGAGCTTTATGATATGTGTGCATTAAGTGATTGATCATTAAAAGCTACCCACTTTGGAGGTACAATTTGGAACTCTAAAAATGAACCACTGTTATTAAGTGCATGATTACTCTTTTCTAATAAACC
Source organism: Dalbergia cochinchinensis (assembly GCA_031216125.1). Lineage (NCBI taxonomy): Eukaryota > Viridiplantae > Streptophyta > Magnoliopsida > Fabales > Fabaceae > Dalbergia > Dalbergia cochinchinensis. The sequence goes on from CM062371.1 coordinate 34,196,108, forward strand.
GAAGTGGCTGGGATGATGATGATGATAGATATTTTAGTATATGTTTTGGGGATGCCCTACTGAGAATGTTAGAATTCTCACCCCTATGTGTTTGTGTTCCCGTATCGTCTCCAGGTTGATCCAGTGGACTATGGAGCTGCTACATGGAAGAACTCGGGATTACAGTAGTTTAATAGTTGATGTTTTTCTTATGTGGTATATAGTTGTAGGTATATGTGTAGGTCAATGTAATAAAGATTGTATATATATTCAAGCTCACAGTAGAGCTCCCTTATGTAATTGACATGTATCTTTGTCACATATTTTAATCTAATTATGCTAGTTATTACACGATCTTATCGCATTTGCTATGGTTATTTAAGAAAGGTTCGCTAATTTATAAGTAACAACTCTCGAGTTTGATGTCATGACTTAAGGATGACGCTATACTTGGGAAGATGTTACAAGTGTAGGCTGGTTTGAGTGGCAAACCCAAACATAAACCTTTGTATTCTCGATCTAGTAGTGATCGACGTGAGTTAGCTTGAAAAGGTTAAGCAAAAGCTATTTGCAACGCGACAGTAGAAGTGAACTACTGGTCACAGTTTAGCTTGAAGAGGCTGGTTAAAGACTATTCAGTTTGTGACAGTAGATGTTGCTACTGGTCACATGTAAGAGCTTGGGAAGGCTACTGCAAAGACTATCCAACTTTCTTGGTTTGGGAAAGGTTTTAGTGGAAAAATAGTTGTTGAGAACTGGATGTAGACAGGATTGGCCGAACTAGTATATAAACCCTTGTGTAGAACCTTCTTCTTTTTCATCTCGTATTTATTTACTACTTGGTCTTTATCACCCTGTGTTTTCTGGAAAGCTTTCTCTTACGCATTATATTACATATCTGAGTTCAGAAAGTTTACTTCCTAGCATATCTAAGGTTATTTTCACTATACATCAAGTTTAATACTTGATAGTAATTTGTTTAAACTTTCATAAACAAGGAAGGAAAGAAAAAGTAAAGCATGATTCAACCCTCCTTCTCGTGTGCTTTTCTACCTACAAATGGTATAAGACAGACCTCTAAGGGCGTAAGCATTCTAATGACTGCAGAGGACAAAGATCCCAAGGACAAATGGCACGAAATATTCATATAGTAGAAGGACACTCCATCAAATGACTGTCATTCTTTGATGGGGGGACTATGCTTATTGTAAAGACCTTATATAGTTGTCCACAAAATACACAAGCCTTGATTAGTGGGAAATCATATAGGAAGGTGATTATGTTCCAATGGAAGTAGTTCCAAGAACTGATGATACACCCTCAACATCAAGAGAAGTCCTTAGGAGCAGCTGGACAGGGCAATACAAGGCCAGAGTTCAATTGAACTCCAAAGCTAAATACCTGATCATGTATGCACTAAGCAAGGCTGAATATGACAAAATTGTTGCTTGTGTCATGGCAAAGGATATATGGAACAGGCTGCATATGCTACATAAAGGCACTGATCAAGTCAAGGAGATAGAGATTAGTATGCTGGTTCATTAATACGAAATGTTTAAAATGACAGACTTAGAAAGTATTGATAACATGACTACAAGGTCCATGCACATCATCAATTTGCTGAAAGGACTGGGCAAGAGGTATTCTAAATCATAGATGGTTAGAAAAATCCTGAGAAGACTCTTTGCAAAATGGCTGCCCAAGGTCACAGCCATCACAGAAGCCAAGGGTCTTCAAACTCTTGGCTTGGACGCACTCATCAGGTGACTTAAAACCATGAGGTAGTGCTCTCTGAAATGCATGGTGAATTTGTAACACCTTCTTAATTATAGTATTCCACCTCGGCTTCACTTAGGCTGTGACACCATAAGTAAGAGTATAGTACTATGTATCATATGTATTTACCATATAGTAATACTTTACTTATTTATTCAAAAGTTCTTATTCAATGAAAAATTACTTCTTGTTCGGATTCAAATAGTACAATGTATTATTGCCTAATGACATATAGATGAAACTTTATAGAGAGGAAATAATATATAATAGAGTATCATATGATTTTGTATAAGTACCAAAACTTCAGAGATTTTATTTATAGACAACATGGGCACATATGCTATCTCAATACATATTTATAAAATACAGTACACAAGAGTCCGAAGTTTATGTAGGGACTGCCAAAATACATTAAAACGTAAAAACGTGCTCCTGCTCTAATCAAACCCATTGATGACAATCCCTGAATCTGTGGTAGACATGGAATGCAAATAGGGATGAGAATTAAAAAATCCTCAGTAAGGTACTCTCATACACACAACTATTATCATTATCTACCTCAGTTGCTTTGCCTTATTTATAAAAGTATTGCATGCAAATTAAAGAATTAATAACAGTTATCTTAGTTTATAAAATCTTTGTCCGAATCAGGTGCATTTTATCCAGTCATCATTCTTATAATTTATAATGCCAACTTAGTACATAAGTATTTGATCTCAATGGAATAATAAAACTCATTCTTATAACACAGCACAAGGTGTAACTTAAAACTATTTCTACTTCAACTATCTTGGCCCTCGACTATGGTGGATTATACTACTCCTAGGTAATAGACTATTTTTTAGGATTAAGCTCATTCTTATACATGATGATTGGATTTACTTTCTCTAATTCTCACATTGGTATATTCCTAGTCAGGTTTACCTTGCCCGACTCAATTCAAGAGTAGTCAGGTTTACTTTCTCCAGCCCAAGAAACATAATCTCATGCATTATTTCACATGTAAGCAATTGTAATAAGTAATCACACTCATATATGCCTAACATCATCAATAGAGTTACATAGTATAAATAAGATCAAGTCATAAACTATAGGTAGAAAAGTGCATAAGAAGGGGGGTTGAATCGTGTTTTGCCTTTTCTGTCTTGTTCATCTTTTGAAAAACTTAATCAAAATATTATCAAGGTATGAGCTTGAAGTACAGTGGAAATAGCATTAAAGACGTTAGAAAGTGAGTTTTCTGAACTAAGAAAGTTAATTAAATGTGTAAAAGAAAGCTTTCCAGAGGAAAGATAGTAATTAAACTGAATGTGGTAAATAAATAAAAGATGAAAGAGAAGAGAGATACTGCTTAGGAGTTTTTATACTGGTTTGGCTAACCTGCCTACATCCAGTTCTCAATAACAGTTGAGTTCTACTAAACCTTTCTCAAACCTTGAGAAAGAACAAGGATAGTCTTTACAATAGCCTTCCCAAGCTTTCACATGTGACTAATAGACAATCCCTAATGTCACTAACTAAGTATTTATTCACCAGCCTCTCCAAGCTGAATCAAGTAGTCTTTGACCAGCCTTTCCAAGCTAAACCAAGTAGTCTTTAACCAGCCTCTCTAAGCTAAATCGTAACCAGTAAATCACCTTTACTGTTGCATTGCAAGTAATCCTTGACTAGCCTCTCCAAGCTAAATTACACCAATCACTATTGGATTGAGGTTATTGAGGTTTGTGTTTGGGTTTGCAACTCAAACTAACCTATACTCAAGTTTTCTTAAGCTATACAATGAAAGACCTGGGATAACTTGAATGACTTTTTTCTAGCTATTTTTCCTTGGAAGAATGTATGAACAATGAAGGAACATAGAAAGAAGATTTTTACAAGCAAGGAAAATGATTACAAGATGTAATGAACTTTACAAGAAGATGAGGAGAAATTTTCACAGAGTTTTTGCTTTTTGTGCAATGTCTGTCTTTCTTCCCTTTGAAAGAACAACATCTGTATTTATAGATGGCCTTGCTTATGACCATTGGCCTTGATCAAATCTCCAAGTGACATGTGTTGATCATCTATTTGTGTATTGGAAAAGCAGCCTAGAAGAGTAGCCTATCTGCTTGTCAGAGCTATTGCAGAAGCCATTGTAAAATTGTGGTTTCTGATGTGCCTTCAGAAACTACTCATACTCTTTGAACATGGTTTTAGAACTTTTTCTTCTAGAAGCTAAGGTGATTGACCAAGTTGGCAAAAGAGATAACATGCTAGTCTGCCACTGGGTTTGACTTTTGAATTTGAATTTCAAATTTCCCTCCTTTTCTTATAGAGCGCACTGTTTCACTGTTAAGTGAGCTTTTTGATGTATGGTATCATTTCCTTGATGAGACTTTGGTCTTCTAGTCTTCAATTAGAGTTTGTTGATGATAAAAACATTGTGAATGTGATGATTGAAGATTGTAAAACACATTGACTTTAGAGTTTGATTGATATCTTCATTTCAAGCGTACTTTCTAAAGTCCTAAGTCTTGGTTTCTTGAGCTGGATGTATTTCTTCAAACTATTGGACATGTTTATGCTCAATTTACAATATAATTATCACTTCCATTTAGTTCCTATCCTTGGTATGAGATAAAGCATGTTTGCACATGTAAAGTGAAAATTATTTTCGCTTAATAGAGTCATGTTATGCCAATGAAAGAACCTACTTTCTAGTATAGGAAACTCCAGATAGATATTAGTAATTCTTCAAAATATTTTCCTTAACAACCTGTTTGGAAAGCCTCAGAATTCAATTCTACAAGGAACTGAATTCAATTCCCTACTTTGGATACAATTTAACCCAAGGAATTCAAATCATGTGAGAATTGAATTCCATAAAAAAACCTAAAGTAAATCAGACCCATTTGGGTCTGATTTGTTGTTGGATTTGAGCTCAAATAATGAAATGCCCATAATACCCTTGACTGATCATCCTTTTCCTCTGTCTCCCCCTTCTTCATCATCCTTTTCCCTTACACTCATAGGCTGCTCCTTTTTCCTTTCTAGTTTTTCATATTCAAGTTAAAATAGAAGACTACTTCAATCCTTTGTCTCAATTTGAAGTGAGAGAAAAAATCTAAACTTGGGGTGCGATATTTTTGCTCTGATTTGGACAAAAAAATTTGATAATGCTGGACCTAAAAAATATTTGCTTCAAACCTTCATTACATGTGCATGCACAAAGTAGTTCCAAATCTCTTTTTTGGGTGAACAATTTGAGATCTTTCCATGCTTTCAAATGGATATATGTGTGTCATAGCATTGATAAAGCTCTTCTTAAAATCAATAATTTACTTTTTGTTAAAATATGATATGTTGTTTATAAGGGGTAAAATAGTGAAATTAAAGAATTGAATTCTCTAGTTTAGTGGTGATTCCAAACTTGAGAATTCAATTCATGATAGAATTGGATTCAATTCTTAATAGAACTCAATTCAATTCTACCTCCTTAATTCATTCCAAACACCCTATAAATTAACTTTGTTGTCACTCAAAACATATTGCTTTCAAGCTTCTAGAAGGGTTCTGGAGCTAACAATCTCCCTTTTTTTGAAAATGACAAACCAATTTGAAGAAAATCTTTTGAAGAGATGTTGAAAGAAATATTATAGAAAATGTAGCGTGATAAATAATTTTCTTTTAACTTATCACTTGATGTGATTTTCAGGAAGACTTTTCCTTAAGACATGATATGGATAAGATCAAAAACATTTTTATATATATATATATAAATGTTTAAGCCTTTTTTATGAGAACACTTTGATTTTTTGTGATAAAAAAGCCAATTTAAAGAAAATATTTTGAAGAACAACTAATGGTTGTCTTGAGTTTCTTGTAAGATTTAAACGAGTTCTATTATCTAGCAAAGAGCAAGGCTTACTAAAATGAAGATAAATTTCACTCTACATGTGGAAACATGTTTATTTCATGTTAAGAGATATGACCTGAAAAGGAAGTGAAATTATATCCTTATTCAAGTATAAAATAGCTAGCGATTTGCAGAAGATATCAACAATATAGGAAACCTAGTTTCAAGACTTCAGAAAGTAGCACTGGACATTAGAAAGTATGTTTACAATAAATTTATCAAGTGATCTCTAAAGACCAAATGCTACACTATCTTTAATCAGCTCAATTGCAGAACTTTCATCATCATAAAGCTTAGATTGAAGATCAGAAATCAAAGAATCATCAAGGATCTGATAACACATGTCAAAAAGCTCATTTCACTATGGAGCGCTAAACGTTGCTAGAAAAGGAGGGAAATTTTAATTTCAAATTTGAATTTGAATTTGAAAGAGTCAAATCCTGGTGTCAAAATCGGCTAATCATCTCTTTTGCCTTTGAAGTCCACTATCCTAAGTCCTAGAAGGAAAAGTTCAGAAACCATGGTTCAGAAAGTAAGGGTAGTTTTTGAAGGACATCAGAAACCTTATTCCACAACAGCCTTTGCAAATTGATCTAACAAGTAGGTAGGCTACGCTTCTAGACTATATTTCCAAGACACAAATAGAATATCAACATATGTCCCTGAAAGATCTAATCAAAGGCAATGGTCACAAGGAAGACCTTTTTAAATAGAGATAATGTGCTCAATTGAAAAAGTGAGAGACTCTGCACATAAAGAAAAAACTCTATAAAAATCTGTCTTCATCTCCAGTAAGGTTCATATCATCCATGTAATCAGATTCCTTACTTGTAAAAAATATTCTTTCTATGTTCTTAAATAGATTTATGTTCTTCTTCAGAAGAAATGATAGAAAAAAGTTATTCAAGTTTTCCTAGGATCTTTTCATGTATAAGTCATGGAAACATGAGTGTAGGTTAGTTTGAGTGGTAACCCAAACACAAAACCTGAGTATCCTCGATCCGGTAGTAATCATTGTGAGATAACTTGAAGAGGCTAATGTAAAACTAATTGCAACTGACAGTGAAGTGTTCTTACTGATCACGGTTTCAGCTTGGAGAGGCTAGTGAATAACTATTTGGTTCAACTTGGAGAGGCTGGTGAATAACTATTTAGGTTTATGACAATAGTGGTTATTTCTTGGTCACAGGTGTTAGCTTGGAAAAGCTAGTACAAGACTACTTAGTTCAGCTTGGAAGGGCTGTGAATAACTACTTAGTTCAGTTTGGAGATGTTGGTAAATAACTCCTTGGTTTAGCTTGGAAGGGCTAGTGAATCACTACTCAATTTGTAACACCCTAATATTTAACCTAATACGCTTAGGACGTATTCAAGTTAATTATTAGTCATTACTCTTTTATTCTAGTTCTCAATTCTAATTTTTAGAAAATACTTAGTGAAAATACAGGTAAAATTTTTTTTTTAAAAAATAGGAGGTGAAAATGTGAGCCGTGCATAAGATGGACACTATATTCGTTTGATTCGTGAATCATAATAAGGAGCCATACATGCTGTGAATAAAATCACAACATCATACATAACAACCATCATATTATATATATGTAATAAAGGTTCTGCCATACACCAAGTAGAATAGTAGTATAAGTACTGTCATCCGAACAGAATACATGGAAAACATAAAATACATAGACTAGAAAACCTCGCCCACTAGAGTGCATCAAAAGTAGATAACCTCAAAAACAAAAGAAGGCTATCATATGCCGATTATATGCACAAACACTACCAAGACCGCTATCAGCTCCCACTGTTGCCCGCCCCAAAGAGAAGGGACATATCTAACCCACTGAGCTAGTTTGGCAGGAGTGGCCAAATGGTGAGCGAGTCAAGCATCGGCTCCACGTTGGGGTGTCATCCTCACTCATCCTCCACAAATTGGCTGCGTCACTATGGCCTCACTGCCCTCACCAAACTCCATGGGCACGGTAGGGGAAGAACCCTCGGATGGCACCTGGGTAGCTGATTCCTCAGATGGATCTGTCTCCGAATGAGCCATAACGGAATGGGGCACGTACTCTAGGAAGTCACAAATGGCAGAAATGGTTAGTAGGGTGCAGCGAGTCCACTCCTTACGAGGACGTAAACGCTTGAAGATGAAGTCATCGCCAAAAGGGGAAGTAGGAGAAAATCGAAAGCTGGAAACTGGGTACGCAAAGGGACGGTCCATGTATACAAAAAGACGAACGGCACAACGACCCACAAAGTGATATGACCGATGGGTGGTGTCGTAGTGCATCTCCTATGTGGGTGCATCAATGTAAATCATGAATGTCGCTATCGATCTCTGAAGACGCGATGGAAAGAAAAGATAGAGGGAGTGAGAAAATTGATAAAGAATCTTAGTAAGGTGTCCTTCTATCCTAGTGCCATCATCTACGTCCTTAGGAACCTCAGGTTTCATTATGAAATAGTAAGCATGCATAAGGTTCAATTATTAAGTTCTAAAATACCCTTTACCAAGGCCCATTCATTTTAATATGCATCTTGGATGTCGTGAATGTATCATGGCTCATCATGAAATGCATGTCAATGCAAGATGCAATATACTAAATACAAACACAAGTCATACTCATGGATCATAATGATTATAACATGAATTTCTTTAATTTATCTTTTAGGTGACTTAGACCATTTCTTTCTCTCATTTGGGGCCACCCTATTACTCTCACTGTGAACACCTGATTTTGTTCAACCTTTTAACAAAAATCCAAAAATTTGCACTTGATTTATTGTTTACAGTTTCTTTAATAATTAATTACTAGTTTTTAATTTTATTTATTTAAAAAAAAAAGGGAAAGCAGTGGAGTCACAGGCTCTGGTCTTCAAATTCCTTTTCTTTGCCACGAGAGAACATAGAGATAAGGAAAAGCATAAAAAAATAAAGAAGACCAAATGATGGTGTTTCTCCACTATGTGCAAACGGTTTGATTTTCTTTCGGTGGGTGGGGAATCCAAAAAACACGGAGATGGTAAAAAGGAAAAAATAAAAAAGAGGGCAGATCATCAGTAAGGAAAAACCAGAAATAATTCGACACTATCATCATAGACCAAAAAAAAAAAAACATTCATCAAAGAACCTGAAAAGAAATTAGAGTCTCGATCCAGTAATACAAATTTCAAAGAAGAACAAAAGGATCAAAAGCGGACACCAGCAATAACAACAGCAGATATAGGTACACATCTTCATAAAAAAAAATAAATATAAAAAATAAGGAAATAAAAAACACAGGGACCGCGGCCCTCCCCTGCTCCACCGCCGCGGCCCCCTTCCTTTTCAGCTTCATTTTCCCTCCACCTCAACTACCACAACCTCCTCATCTCATCCTCGTGCCATCACTGCCAGCTTCTTCCATGTTTCATCATCACCATCCTTTCCCCTTAGCCACAGCAACCACCATCCTTCGCAGCCTTCCCCTCCATGTTTCATCATCACCATCTTTTCCCCTTCCTCTCAACCTCCATGAACTCCTTCCCCTTAGATCGGTCCTCCCCCACCGTTCATCTTCCTCTTCCATTCCCCGTCTCCCTCTAGCTTGTCACCATCATCATCATCCCTCAAGTTTCAACCACCACAATTCCCAGCCACCATCATCACAACTCCCCTCCCCTCCCTTGCCCTCTATCTCTCTCACTCTCTTTCTCTCTCTTGTTCCCTCTTTTCACCCTCTGTCTCTATTGTTATTTTCAAATGAAAAAAAATAATAAGAAGGCTACAAGCTAAAAGCGTGAGATAAGCCTTCTGCAGCTTGTCCTTCCTTTTCCTTTTTTCTTTTTTTTATATATAGAAATTTAAGGTTAGTTTATGTGCATGTGTGAGAGTGTCGGTGAGAGAAAAGTTTTAGTGTGTGTGTGTAGCGTCCGTGAGAGGAAGAGAGATGTTCTTTTTTATTTTAAATGTGTATGTATGTTCTACATGTATGGGCATGTTTTGTGTGTCATGTATGTTATGTTAATATGTATGTAGTGGAGATGGTAATAGTACTAGATTAATTAGGAAATATATTATATTTATCATTATTTTATTTTGTTGGTATTGTTTATTAAGTTAAAAATTGAGTTTATGTGTCTAGATTTGTTTACATGATTATGATTTAAATTAAATTTTAATTTCTTGCTCGATTGGAATTTAAGTTATTTATGATTTAAAATGAACAAAAAAATTTAATTCGGTTCAAAATTGATATTAGATTATTCGATTATAAAAAAAAGAAGAAAAAGAGAAAAGAGAGTTTACGATATGTCCTTTTTTAGTTTCAGTGTTCTAAATGGAAATGAAATAGTTTATTTTCAGAAGTGATTTAATTATGAAAATAAAAAATGATTTGGTTATTCCTTTGATTTTGAGTGAACTGTGTTTTTTTTTTTAAAAAAAAAATTGTTTTCTTTTAATTAAAAATATAAAAAAGGTAATTAGGACCCTTATTTTAGTTTAATTATTTTATATGTTTAATCTAATTCTGTGTTTATGTTCGTTAATTAATGTTATTTTTGTTTGGTATTAATTATTTAGGTGTTTTGCTTAAATTAATGATGTCCATGTTCATAGTGTAATTATTTTATGTTTATAGGTTGCTTAATTTCTATTTTGTAACTTTTTAGTTTAATTATTTTATAGGTTTATATGTTTTGTTTAAATTAATTATACAAGGGTATTCATGAATGGTTTTTTTTATTGTCTTGCTTAGATTAAGAGTGTTTGTGTTTTATGTTTTTAGCTTAATTACTTTGTGTGTTTATGTGTTTTGATTAAGATTAATTGTGTAATTGTAATATTTTGCATTTCTAGTTTAATTATTTTACATATCTTGTGTATTTGCGTTTGTGAATTGCTTATTTAGTTTTATCATTTTATGTAATTATGCGTTTTGTGTGTAATTAGGATATGAATTTTTTCTTGGTTTAATTATTTTATGTGTTTATGTGTTCATTTAAGTTAATTGTGTTTAATTTTGTGAGTCCCTGTTAACATTAGAATTTTGTCTAAAAACTAAATAAAACCTTTTTTGTTGAATTAAATCTTTGGCTTTATTTCTCTAGAATTTGAGTTAAAGTTTTCATTAGTAGTTGTTTTCTTGAATTTTTGAGTTATTTGTTTGAGTTCGGTTTAGTTTGAAATTTTTTTTTAATTCAAAATAAATATTTAGATATTTTACTTTCAAAAAATTAAAATTACTTAGTTAATTTGTTTTTCTTAATTTGAATTAACTGAGCCGTGACGGCTTGTCAATCACATGTCCTGGAATATTTTAGCTGTGACGGCTTGATATTCAAAGTCTCTTTTCAAAGTAGAGTTAATTCGACCGCGACGGTTTGTTAATTTTGTGTTTTAGAATATTTTAACTGTGACAGCTTAATATTCTAAAATCCTCTTTCAAAATTAACTTTTCACCGCTTAATTTATTTGTAAATAATTTTCCTAATATTTTTCAATCTTAGTTGTGTATTTTGTTTTATTTATAAATTTCTTTTTCTTAAATTTTATTTCAAAATATTTTATTTAACTTTTGTTATTGTAATAAAGAGTAAATTTAGCCGTAACGGCTTGTTAACTCGATATTTCGAATATTTGAGTTGTGACAGCTTAATGATTCGAAATTTTCCTCAAAAATGTTTGTTCTCTTTTATATTTGTTTCTATTAATTTATAAAAATACATAAAAAATAATTTTCTTCTTTTCCTCTTATTTGTAAATATTTATAATTTATACATTTATTTTCAATTTAAATTTACTTTTTTTTTAGTAAATTTCTTATTCAAATAATAGGGTTAATTTAGCCGTGACGGCTTGTTAACTTGATATTTGGATATCTGAGTTGTGACAATTTGATATTCTAAATATCTCTCATAAGGTTTTTATATTTTCTCTTACAAAAACACCAAAAAATAAATCTTCGTTTCTTTTTAGATTCTATTTGCAAATATTTATTATTTAGAATAATTCTTTTTTTAAAAACAATTATATACTTATTGTCAAATGCTTCATTTTAAATAAAAACGGTTAACTTAATCGTGACGACTAGTTAACTCATTTTTAGGACATCTCAATCGTGATGATTCGGTGCACTAAAAATTCTTTTCTTTTAAGAAAAATAAATTCCTTTTAATTTTCTTGAAATAGAAAATAAATGTTTGAAAGGGATTATTTATTTAATTTGCACAGTTAATTAAACGTATCAGTCAGGGCGGTGTACTAGGGTGCGTGGGATTAAATTCCTGCCCTTCCCTATGCATAATCGACTCCCGAATTCAAACTGGTTTCAAAGACTATTTTCTAAAAATGAGTTTTTCCAATGTTTTCCCAATTTTAAATAAACTTGGTGGCGACTCCAATATTTTCAAACAAAATTCTTTCTCTTTCGCCGTCCCCGTCGCGATCCCAGTTGCGACAGATGGCGACTCCACTAGGGACTTCCAAGAGAGTCAGGCCTGTTTTAATTAGTTGTGCAAATTAAATATAGCCTTTTGATGTTTGTTTTCCTTTTCTTAGTTTACTTTGTCTAATATTTCTTTCTTTATACGTTGTCTCTTTACAAAATTTTACATTTCATGTGTTTGATGGCTTTATTTGTTAAAACCTTAGGGTAGATGACTGTTACTGGATGCTGTACGTGTTTGTTTGAGTTGTTTTTGCAGGTATTAGTCATGGGTAGTCTTAGGATTTCAGGTTTGTATGCTCTCTTCACACACAACACTTACACGTTAATCACACACGAGTGGGGCCCTATACCCGGGTCTGAGTGTAACTTGAGATAGGTAAGAGATTATGTAGTGGTAGCCATTTTGGATGTTCATCCTGTTTGGTTATTGCGAAAATCTCATCTAGAGTGTGATTCTTTCATGAATGCCCTACACCTAGCAGTTCACCTGCTGTTGTGGATAACATTCTGAAACGAATCTTAACTCTAGAGACCATAGAATTCTGAGAATATAGACCCACCCAGTAAAAGTGTTCACAAGGTAGAATGACCATAGAACCATAGAATTAACCTCCAGAATTTACCTCACATAGGACACAAAGAGAGCGTGCATTTTCTTTAACTCCTTTATTTTGTACATGATTTCCTATCATTGTTCTTTGTGCATAATTTCTGTTCATTTCCTAAATTGTTTACTATTCCTTCTTTTATTTAAATCATTTTCTTTCTATTATGGCAGGTTTGTTAGAAAGTTGAACTGAAATCTTATTATGAGTATCTTTGGGAAAATGGAAACAAATATGAGACCAGACAGTCAGAAAGGGGAAAAATTAAAAAAAACTCTGCGTCTCAAAGCCAAGACACCTGACACTAAAAGTCTGAGATCTTTGGGTCAATTGCTAAAGTTACCACAACGCCTGTCTCTCACCAGAAAGTATGGAAAGGTTTTGAATCTCTTAGAAGTGGAAGAACAGGAAGAAGCAATCACAGCACTGGCACAGTACTATGATCCTCCGTTTCGATGTTTCACTTTTCAAGACTTCCAGTTAGCACCGACCATTGAAGAATTTGAGAAGATCCTGGGGTTACCACTAGAAGGAGAAAAACCTTATCACTACCAAGGCCATTATCCTTCTTTACAAACCCTATCAACCATCCTAAGGGTGGGCGTAAAGAATCTGCATGAAGCATAGAAGTGTAGAAATGGGACTTACGGATTCTCAAGGGATTATCTCGAAGAGCATATGCGCCGTTTAGCTCAAGTTGAAGATTGGGATACTTTCATAGATGTACTGGCCCTCACCATCTACGGCACTGTCTTGTTTCCAAACATTGAAGGCCTTGTAGACTTTGCGGCTATTGACGTATTCCTTGCTCGCAAGTTCCATGGTCATAATCCCGTTCCAACCCTCCTGGCAGATGTTTATTGTACTCTGAACTTTTGCCATGAGAGAAATGGTAAGAGAATTCTGTGCTGTTTACCAATGTTATATGTGTGGGCTACTTCGCACATATTCCAAAGGAATTACAAGGCGCCTTGTCCAATTGAAAACCTATGAATGCATAACATCAAGAAGAAGAATGGACAAGAGTGGGCTCAAGACTTGGCCAGATTGGATGAAAAGATGATACGATGGTATCCTTGGAGGGATGATGGTCAAACTCTGATTTATCAGTGCGGAAGCTTTCCAAATGTACCTCTCATGGGTACCCGAGGATGCATAAACTACAATCCTGTCTTGGTGTTACGCCAACTTGGTTATCCCATGATGGGACCTCCTTCTGAAACTGCAGTTACTCCGTTTGTCTCATATTATCAAGACTCCAAAGACATTGACCTATTCCAGAAGATCCGGTCCGCCTGGAACAAGGTTGTCAAGAAAGGAAAAGAACTGGGAGTTAGGAGTTGTGCTGTGAAAGAAAATTATCATCAATGGGTGAAAAATAGGGCTCAAGAGATCAAGCTGCCCTTCAAGGTCATAACTGTTACTCCTCTGGACAATGCATCAACCTGGGGTATCCATGAAAATGAAGAAATCAAAGAAGTGAAAGAGAACCTAGACAAGGTTGAACAAGAAAAAGTGCGAATGGAAACTGAGTTGAAAAGTGCCCACCATAACTACGCAACATTAAAACGAGAAAGCACTGAAAAGGATCAAGCTCTAGAAGGAACAAGCAAGAAATTGAAGATGGGGCATGAACACATGATGAAAACCAAGGAATGCCTCAAAGCTGCCAACAAAGAGCTTGGACTTCGGAGGCAAGAGCGTGACAAAGCGCTAGCTGAAAATCAACAATTGAAAGACCTGCTTCGAAAGGCCAAAATTGCTGAAGAAGCTGCATTAAAAGGCCAAGAGCAAATGAAACAACAAATGGAAGAATTGAACAATGAATACCAAGGGAAGATTGGAGAGCTGAGCCAACACATGAATGATGAGATCATGGAATATCAGGTTGCGCTGGAAGAAGAAAAGGAAAGAGTTGCAAGTTTGGATTCTAAAATACAACATCAGAACCATATTATTCATGAGCTGAAGACTCGCTTCTCAAACTTGGCAGGATTGGCTAATGCGGCCATAGAAGATGTTCCAAGCTATTTAGGATTGGCTGAACAAGGAATAATCCCTTTCAAGACCCTGATTGAGATTAGCAACTTTATCGACTATTGTAAAGACCTGATTGGGAGAATGAAGCAAACGATTGCTGAGAGATAGGCATTTGTGGCTTTACAGTGTATTTTCTTTTGTTGTTATGAGAATCAATGTAAGAAAGATGATGGTTGTAATATGCCTTCATGAATAAAAGAATCTTCGTTTCTCTGTATTGTGTTGGTCTCATAGCAATGTCCATAACTTAGTACTTTTGAACGAGACGTTCTGAGGAACGGTTATCATCAAAGATACTCACATCAAGATTCAGCTCAACGGATGATTTCTAACAAATAGCTATGTTTTTGTCTTTTTCTTTTCACTAAAGTTTGTTTTTGTATAGGTAAAAATCCATCACAATTGGGCGCCCAAGGAAAACCGATACCGATCAAACTCGAGTTCACAATACCGTGAGTCTCTGACCAAAATGGCTGGAGGGAATGGTGACACAGAAAGGGGTATTCCAACCACAACTACTTCTGAAGGAGGAAGAAATCTGAGCGATGAAGTTGATGCGGTGAGAGGAAAACTGAATGAACTGTCAAACAACCAAGGAAGATTGGAGGATATGATGCGGGCCATACAGGAATCACTTAACCTATTGGGAGCTCATTCAGCAAATGTGCAACCAAATACCACGACACTGGGTATGCCTGTGGTACCGAGTTCAGCTCTAAATGTCACTGTAGGGATGAATGATATGGGTGAAATCCCGAATAACCTCCATGGGCAACCACCGCCCACGATACCATTGGTAATCCCTATCGGAGAAGGCTATCGTTCCTTAGAAAATGTGCAAACTCACGAGCATGGGCATGTTACCCCTGTCTGGGAGCAACCTCGTGTAGTCATCCAGAAGCAGCCATCCTCCTCAGAAAATAGTCGTGCAGAGGCAGAAAAAGGAAAGTTCAAAGAAGAATGGATGGAGAAGATTCAAGAGCAGATTAGGGCTATTCAGGGACCTAGTCCCTATGGCTATGTGGAAATTGAACAACTCTGCCCTTCTTCTGACATAGTAATCCCTAGGGATTTCAAGGTTCCTGATTTCTCAAAGTATGACGGGACGGGTAATCCTCTTTTTCACTTGAAGAGTTATTGTACTAAGATGGCGATATGGTCGAAGGATGAAAAATTTCTCATCAACTTCTTCCATGAAAGCCTGACTGGACCTGCTCTAGAGTGGTACATTCAACTAGACCACTCAAAGATTTCTAGCTGGAGAGAATTGGCAGATCTGTTCATGAGCCAATACAAGTTCAATCTTGAGGTGGCACCTACACGGGAGCAATTAAGCTCTATGTAGAAGAAGAAGGATGAATCATTCAAGCAATACGCACAAAGGTGGAGAGCCTTGGCTACCCAAGTTCAACCCCCACTCATCCCAACTGAAATGTGTTCTTACTTCTTGGGAACCTTGGGATCCCCTTACATTGGGACAATGGCAGGAGCAGCATACAAAGACTTCTCTGAGTTGATAACTGCTGGAGAAAGAATTGAAAGCTTAGCAAAAGCCGGCAAGCTTCCCATGAGCAGTGAAGACACTAGGAAAAGTTTTCCACCCAAAATGAAGGAGACAGAGGTGAATTATGTGCATGGTCAGCAATCCTTCGTCCCACGATACACACCAACCCGGCCACGATCATACCAAACACATATCCTTCCTTACTCATCTTACCAAGCCACACCAACCACAAACACCGTTCCATATTCTCAACCCCAAGTTAACAACATCCACATAAGGCCATATCAACCTACTCGCCCAACATACACCCCAGCACCTCGACCAAATTTCCAAAACCAAAACCGTAATCGATTCCCCAACTTCCCACCTTTCCCAAAGCTATCTATTTCGAATGCTGATTTGTTTCAAAAGTTAGTTGATGCTCATCTGATCTCGGCATATCCTGTGCACCCATTAGAACCACCATACCCAGCTTGGTATAACCCGAACCTGACCTGTAAATACCATATGGACATAGCAGGGCATTCCATTGAGGATTGCGAAGGTTTCAAGACAGCAGTAAGAAGATTAATTGCTTGTGGGAGACTGGACCTTCAAGAAGATTCGAAGCCAGACATTGTTAATAACCCGATCCCAAAACACGAAAGAGGAAGTCGTGTGAATGCCTTGGAGGTGGAAGAACCTCTGATTAAGAAAGTTCTGAATCTTCGAACACCAATGGAGGAAGTGTTCAATGGCTTGAAGGAGGCTGGGTATCATATCACAGCATCTGCATCCATGATAAAAGAGAATGAGAAAGATGATGTAAAGTCAAACTGTATATACCACTCCGGAGGTTTTGGTCATGATATAGAAAGTTGTTGGGGTTTCAAAGCTCGAGTACAAGAATTACTCGACCTAGGTGTGATTCAAGCAAAAAAAAGGTCGAATCTCCCTGAAGAGGTGAATGTGATCGATCATTTCGTAATCCGCATCCCTCCACTGAATCGAGCTCCGAAACCAGAGAAAGTGGTGATCACTGTGAAGAAACAAACACCATTCAGTTACGAGAATACACATGCTATCCCTTGGAACTATGAAACTAATGTGGAGACAAATGGAGACATAGGGGAAACCTCGAAGGTCCAAACAAGTGAAGTGGTAGCGGAGGTAAAAGGAATAACAAGAAGCAGGAGGATTTATGGGCCCGGAGAGCTGGAAAAAGGAAAGTTTGTCGAGGAAGAGAACATGGGAAAGAGTTTTGGTGCGGAAAGAAGGGGAAGAGAAGAAAATGAAGAAGAGGAGTTCCTGAAGATCATGAAACAAAGTGAGTACGACATACTGGAGCAATTGAAAAAGACTCCTGCTAGAATCTCCCTGTTGTCACTGATTTTGTCATCTGAATCTCCTCAAAAGGCAGTGCTAAAGGTCTTGAAAGATGCTTATGTGAAACCGGATGTCTCATTGGAGAATATGGTGAACATGGTGGATCCGGTAAAGCGTGTCAATATGATCACTTTCTCAGATGAAGAGATCGTATCACAAGCTAACCCACGAGCACTGTATATAACCCTTAAATGCAAAGGCTATATAGTGCCCAAAGTCCTCATTGACGGAGGGTCAGGATTAAATGTTTTGCCGGCGTCGACCTTGAGCTACTTGTCAATAAGCAAAGACAATATTTCACCACAAATGATTATCGTAAGAGCTTTTGATGGAGCAAAGAAAAACATCCTGGGGGAAATGGTGCTGCCATTGGAGATCGGCCCAAGTCGATTTGAGGTTTTATTCCAAGTGATGGAGATTGAGTCTGATTACAACATGTTACTGGGAAGACCATGGATTAACAATGTTGGTGCTGTTCCTTCAACTTTGCATCAAAAGGTTAAGTACATTGAAAATGGTTCGGTCATTACGATCCATGGAGAGAAGGAAATCATTGTATCTAAACCTGTCTCACTTCCATATGTTGAAAATGTGGAGTTAGTGGAAAACAGCTTATGGCACAATTTGGAGGTGGTGGGGTTGAAGCAAGCACAGAATGAGTTCTCAGGGCAGGATGTCAATCAGGTAGTGGCTCATATCATGACCAAAAGTGGTTATCTGTATGGCAAAGGACTGGGACCACGGTTGCAAGGTATCAAGACACCTCTACCTATCTCAGGGAAGCCTAACCGATTTGGTTTAGGATATGATGCTTCATTGGAGGAGCAGATCAAGATCATGGCTCTTGAGCAAAAGAAACCCAATGAGAAGATGAAGCAGATCCCTCATCTGAAAGAAACATTTCCTTATCCGGCTGAAGTGATTGCGGCTGAAGAAAGTTATGAAGCTAGCTGTTGTCCAACCATCAATGTGGTGGATGTCGAGAAGCCTGAAGAATGCAACAATGCTTATGCTGTCAACCACGATGTGATGCTGATGAATTGGGAAGCCGAACCAGTGATTGATGTTGTTACTTCAAAGTAATCACTTGGGATTGTATTGATTGTATTTGCTTTTATGTATGCTACTTTGAGACATCATTTGAATAAACTTGCATGTTTATCCAGCAATTTTTCTCTTTACCATCCGTTGTTCTTTTTCTTTATCATTATTTCCTCAAACCATTAATTTGTGCCTTTTATTCGTATTTTACCCATTATTTGTCTTGGCATTCTAACCCACCGCAATTACTTTCCAGGGATTTAAGTATAAGAGTTTTGCCACATGAAAGGGATTTTGAAGGCCAATCAATTGATTTTCTTACTACACTTGATTGTGATAGCTATGAGTCTAAAAAAGATGAAGAAGCTATTGAGAAATTTTCAGGGTTACTAGAACACGTGGATAGAGGATTTGACTTAGACAATGAGGTGGTCGAAGTAATTAACATGGGCACCGAAGAAGAGAGGAAAGAGCTGAAAATAGTGGAAAATCCTGAGCGAACAGAAATGATCGCCTTGTTTGAAGAATACCTGGATATTTTCGCATGGTCTTATCATGATATGCCAGGGTTGGATCCAGAGATTGCTTCACACAAGATCCCTTTGTACCCAGAAGCTGAGCCGAAAAAGCAAAAGTTGAGAAGGATGCGACCTGACATGTCATTAAAGATAAAAGAAGAAGTGACTAAACAGCTAGAGGCCGGGTTTCTAGAGGTGTCAAGACACACAGATTGGGTGGCCAACATCGTTCCTGTACCTAAAAAGGATGGGAAGGTTAGGATGTGTGTTGATTATCGGGACTTGAATAAAGCCAGCCCGAAAGATGATTTTCCACTCCCTCACATTGATGTCCTTGTTGATAATACGGCCAGGAATCACCGATTTTCATTCATGGATGGATACTCCGGGTACAATCAGATTCTAGTTCATGACAAAGGAAAAACTACGTTCATAACTCCGTGGGGAACATTTTGCTACACAGTCATGCCATTCGGGTTGAAGAATGCCGGTGCCACTTACCAACGTGCTATGGTTGCACTGTTCCATGACATGATGCACAAAGAAATTGAAGTGTATGTAGATGACATGGTCGCTAAGTCCAAAGAGGGAGAAAGCCATGTAGTAGTCTTGCGAAAGCTATTTGAAAGACTCAGAAAATACAAGTTGCGACTGAACCCGAATAAATGCATCTTTGGAGCTTCCACGGGGAAATTACTGGGATTCATTGTCAGCAGAGAAGGGATAAAAGTGGATCCAGATAAAGTGAAGGCCATACAAGAAATGCCAGCCCCCCGAACTGAGAAGGAAGTAAGAAGTTTTCTTGGGAGGCTCAATTACATTGCTAGATTCATTGCAAATTTGACTAGTACTTGTGAGCCTATATTCAAGTTGCTGCGAAAACATCAACCTGGAGAATGGAATGAGGAATGCCAAGAGGCCTTCGATAAAATAAAGACTTATCTAATGAAACCTCCAGTTCTGATTCCTCCTACGCCAGACCGTCCTTTAATACTGTATCTCACAGTGTTACCTACTTCACTCGGGGTAATGTTGGGGCAATATGATGAATCTGGAAAGAAAGAACAGGCCATTTACTATTTGACCAAGAAGTTTAATGAATGCGAATCTCACTATCTGGCAATTGAAAAGACCTGTTGTGCGTTAGTATGGGCTTCCAAGAGGTTGAGGCAGTACATGTTGTACTACACTACTTGGTTGATTTCTCGAATGGATCCGTTAAAGTACATATTTGATAGTCCTCATGTGTCATTAAGAATGTCAAAATGGCAAGTGATGCTGTCTGAATTTAATATCAAATATGTCACTCAAAAGTCCATCAAAGGAAGTGCAATTGCTGATCATCTAGCTGAAAACCCTCTGGAGGGTGTACAACCCACTATGCTTGAATTCCCTGATGACGAGGTGTTGACACTAGAAAGAGAAGATGAGGAAGAGGAGAATGTGTAGAAGATGTACTTTGATGGAGCAGCCAATATGAATGGATGTGGAATAGGAGCTGTAGTAGTCTCACCAGCTGGGAAACAGTACCCAGTTTCTGTCAAATTAGACTTTGAATGTACCAACAACATGGCAGAATATGAAGCGTGTGCAAATGGTTTGCAAGTTGCGATTGACTTAGGAATCAAAGACCTAAAAGTCTTTGGAGACTCCGCGCTCATAATCTATCAAGTTAACAGAGAATGGCGCACAAAGGATCCGAAATTGGTACCTTATCAGAAGCATTTGTCTCAGTTAATTGAGCGCTTTGATGACATATCATTCTCTCATCTAACTCGGGACAAGAACCAGTTTGCGGATGCTTTAGCGACTTTGGCCGTGATGACTAACTTGAAGGTCCATGCTAATGTCCAACCCATCCATGTAGAAGTGCAAAGTGAACCAGTTTATTGTGGCAATGTGGAGATTGAGCCGGACGGCCAACCATGGTATCATGATATCAAACAGTACATTCAAAGAGGAGAATACCCAGCAGGTGCAAATGAGGTGGATAAGAAGACAATTCGAAGACTAGCCATGGCTTTCTTCCTGAATGGTGAAGTTCTCTACAAGAGGAACTATGACACGACTCTCCTCAGATGTGTAGATGCTCATGAAGCTCGAATAATCATGATTGAAGTTCATGAAGGGATCTGTGGAACTCATGCCAATGGACATATGATGGCTCGCAAAATCTTAAGAAGCGGTTATTACTGGTCCACTATGGAGAATGACTATATCAGTTATGTTCGGAAATGCCACAAATGCCAAATATATGCAGATCGAGTCAATGCTCCCCTAGTTCAGTTGCACAGCATGGTGTCTCCTTGGCCTTTCTCGATGTGGGGCATGGATGTTATCGGTCCGATTAACCCCAAAGCATCTAATGGTCATCGTTTCATCTTGGTGGCGATAGATTATTTCACTAAATGGGTGAAAGCTGTTTCATATGCTAATATCACACAGAAGGTGTTTCTCAGATTCATCAAAAAGGACATCATCTGCAGATATGGAATTCCAGAAAGGATCATTACAGACAATGCTCCTAAACTCAATGGTGCCGAAGTTCAGAAGTTCTTTGAGACTTTCAAGATCAAGCATCACAACTCAGCTCCTTATAGACCTCAAATGAATGGTGCAGTTGAAGCTGCAAATAAAAATATCAAGAAAATCATCGCCAAAATGGTTGTGAACCACAAAGATTGGCATGAAATGCTGCCGTATGCTCTGCACGCGTATCGTACCAACATACGATCAAGCACAGGGGCAACTCCTTTTTCATTGGTATATGGAATGGAAGCCGTATCTCCTATAGAGGTTGAAATCCCTTCGCTCAGAGTTTTGATGGAAGTCGAAATTGGAAGAATCTGAATGGGTGAAAGCTCGATATGAACAATTGAACATGATCGAAGAGAAGAGGCTTACAGCCATTTGCCACGGCCAGTTGTATCAAAGCAGAATGGCTAGGGCTTTTAACAAGAAAGTCCGCTCTAGAGATTTTCATCCAGGAGATTTGGTTCTGAAGAAAATTCTCCCTAATCAAGAGGACACACGGGGAAAGTGGGCTCCAAGTTATGAGGGTCCTTACATTGTCAAGCATGCATTCTCAGGTGGAGCGTTGATTTTGCAAAACATGGAGGGACAAGAATTGCCTAAACCAATCAACAGTGATGCAGTTAAAAGATTTTATGCCTAAAGAGATGTTTAAAAAGCCCGTTAGGTCGAAAACTCGAAAGAGCGACCTAAGCAAAAGTTAGGGCAAAGCAGATACTTAAAAAGCCCGTTAGGTCAAAAACTCGAAAGAGCGGCTTAAGCAAAAATTAGAGCAAAACAACAAACAAAAGAGCTCCCTAGGTTGAAAACTCGAAAGAGCGGCCTAGGCAAAAGTTAGAGCAGAAAAGATAAGCATCTTCGCTGGCAACCAAATCGGGGCAATTTTTGATAGTCCAGCGAATCAAGCAGATAAGGGCTGAAACTGGGGCAATTTTAAAAGGAGTTTGAAGACATATCGTCAGATATCATGGCTATGGTGTTCAACTTGCTTTAAGAAGTCAATTGATTGAGCCACCAAGGACCTAAACTGGGGCAAAAATTTTATGTCTCCCAAAATTTTATCTTTCGCATTTCTGTTATTCAAAGCATTTTGTCATCTAATACACCAAACAATGAAATGCCCATTCAGTTGATCCCTCTACCTTCCCTTTGAATGCATGATTATTCATAATGTCTCAAGTAGGATAAATTTAAGCTTCAATTACACAATCTAACAATGTTTACAGCAAATACATCAATGATTAGCATCCCGATCCAGAAACTGCAGCTAAGCTTGACAGAAAAGTAATCAACCTTCTGAAAAAGGAAATGGAAGAAGAATAATAATGAGCAAGGTCACAGAAGAAAAGAATGCCTTTGTTGTGCCAGAAGGTCCAAGGCTAAGATTATGAGTTTGATCGGTTAAAGTTTTCCTCGAGGCTTGCTCAATTAGGTTACGATTAGTTTTTCAATATTATATAAACTGAAAATGGATAATTCAAGGCTTTGTGCATATGATTTGAAAAATGAAAAAAAGAGAGACTGTTTTCTTTTTCAATTTACATTTCAAATCGGCCTCAGTTGCCAATTTACATTTTCAGTCGGCCTCAGTTGCCATTTTACATTTTCAGTCAGCCTCAGCTGCCAATTTTACATTTTCAGTCGGCCTCAGTTGCCAATTTACATTTCAAGTCGACCTCAGATGCCAATTTAGATTTTCAGTCGGCCTCAGTTGCCAGTTTACATTTTAGTCGGCCTCAGATGCCAATTTACATTTCAGTCGGCCTCAGATGCCAATTTTACGTTTTTAGTCAGCCTCAATTGCCATTTTACGATTTCAGTCGGCCCCAGATGCCAATTTTACATTTCAAGTCGGCCTCAGATGCCAATTTACATTTCCAGTCGGCCTCAGATGCCAATTTTAAATTTCAAGTCGGCCTCAGATGCCAATTCTACATTTCAAGTCGGCCTTAGATGCCAATTCTACATTTCAAGTCGGCCTCAGATGCCAATTCTCATTTTCAGTCGGCCTCAGATGCCAATTTACATTTCCAGTCAACCCTTGGTCGGCTTTTAAATTCCGGTCAGCGCCGTCTGCTTTAGATTCTTGTTAGTTTGTGCATTTGCATTTGATTTTCTCACATGTGCACTTTGCTGTTTAGATTTAAATTGTTTATATTTCATGTTATTTTGCATTTGTCGAACAAAATCAATGTTCATGTCTTTATTCATTCCTTACGAAGAAAATACAAAGCAAGTTTTTCATGTTTTCTTATAAGAAATGAATAAAGATGGGCAACTGTGAACACCTGATTTTGTTCAACCTTTTAACAAAAATCCAAAAATTTGCACTTGATTTATTATTTACAGTTTCTTTAATAATTAATTACTAGTTTTTAATTTTATTTATTTCAAAAAAAAAAGGGAAAGCAGTGGAGTCACGGGCTCCGGTCTTCAAATTCCTTTTCTTTGCCACGGGAGAACATAGAGATAAGGAAAAGCATAAAAAAATAAAGAAGACCAAATGATGGTGTTTCTCCACTATGTGCAAACGGTTTAATTTTCTTTCGGTGGGTGGGGAATCCAAAAAACACGGAGACGGTAAAAAGGAAAAAATAAAAAAGAGGGCAGATCATCAGTAAGGAAAAACCAGAAATAATTCGACACTATCATCATAGACCAAAAAAAAAAAAAAACATTCATCAAAGAACCTGAAAAGAAATTAGAGTCTCGATCCAAAGAATACAAATTTCAAGAAGAACAAAAGGATCAAAAGCAGACACCAGCAATAACAACAGCAGATATAGGTACACATCTTCATCAAAAAAAATATATATAAAAAATAAGGAAATAAAAAACACAGGGCGCGCCCTCCTCGCTCCACCGCGGCCCCTTCCTTTTCGACTTCATTTTCCCTCCACCTCAACTACCCCAACCTCCTCATCTCATCCTCGGGCCATCACTGCCAGCTTCTTCCATGTTTCATCATCACTATCCTTTCCTCTTAGCCACAACAACCACCATCCTTCGCAGCCTTCCCCTCCATGTTTCATCATCACCATCTTTTCCCCTTCCTCTCAACCTCCATGAACTCCTTCCCCTTAGATCGGTCCTCCCCCACCGTTCATCTTCCTCTTCCATTCCCCCTCTCCCTCTAGCTTGTCACCATCATCATCATCCCTCAAGTTTCAACCACCACAATTCCCAGCCACCATCATCACAACTCCCCTCCCCTCCCTTGCCCTCTATCTCTCTCACTCTCTTTCTCTCTCTTGTTCCCTCTTTTCACCCTCTGTCTCTATTGTTATTTTCAAATGAAAAAAAATAATAAGAAGGCTACAAGCTAAAAGCGTGAGATAAGCCTTCTGCAGCTTGTCCTTCCTTTTCCTTTTTTCTTTTTTTATATATAGAAATTTAAGGTTAGTTTATGTGCATGTGTGAGAGTGTCGGTGAGAGAAAAGTTTTAGTGCGTGTGTGTAGCGTCCGTGAGAGGAAGAGAGATGTTCTTTTTTATTTTAAATGTGTATGTATGTTCTACATGTATGGGCATGTTTTGTGTGTCATGTATGTTATGTTAATATGTATGTAGTGGAGATGGTAATAGTACTAGATTAATTAGGAAATATATTATATTTATCATTATTTTATTTTGTTGGTATTGTTTATTAAGTTAAAAATTGAGTTTATGTGTCTAGATTTGTTTACATGATTATGATTTAAATTAAATTTTAATTTCTTGCTCGATTGGAATTTAAGTTATTTATGATTTAAAATGAACAAAAAAATTTAATTCGGTTCAAAATTGATATTAGATTATTCGATTATAAAAAAAAGAAGAAAAAGAGAAAAGAGAGTTTACGATATGTCCTTTTTTAGTTTCAGTGTTCTAAATGGAAATGAAATAGTTTATTTTCAGAAGTGATTTAATTATGAAAATAAAAAATGATTTGGTTATTCCTTTGATTTTGAGTGAACTTTGTGTTTTTTTTTAAAAAAAAAAAAATTGTTTTCTTTTAATTAAAAATATAAAAAAGGTAATTAGGACCCTTATTTTAGTTTAATTATTTTATATGTTTAATCTAATTCTGTGTTTATGTTCGTTAATTAATGTTATTTTTGTTTGGTATTAATTATTTAGGTGTTTTGCTTAAATTAATGATGTCCATGTTCATAGTTTAATTATTTTATGTTTATAGGTTGCTTAATTTCTATTTTGTAACTTTTTAGTTTAATTATTTTATAGGTTTATATGTTTTGTTTAAATTAATTATATAAGGGTATTCATGAATGGTTTTTTTTATTGTCTTGCTTAGATTAAGAGTGTTTGTGTTTTATGTTTTTAGCTTAATTACTTTATGTGTTTATGTGTTTTGATTAAGATTAATTGTGTAATTGTAATATTTTGCATTTCTAGTTTAATTATTTTACATATCTTGTGTATTTGCGTTTGTGAATTGCTTATTTAGTTTTGTCATTTTATGTAATTATGCGTTTTGTGTGTAATTAGGATATGAATTTTTTCTTGGTTTAATTATTTTATGTGTTTATGTGTTCATTTAAGTTAATTGTGTTTAATTTTGTGAGTCCCTGTTAACATTAGAATTTTGTCTAAAAACTAAATAAAACCTTTTTTGTTGAATTAAATCTTTGGCTTTATTTCTCTAGAATTTGAGTTAAAGTTTTCATTAGTAGTTGTTTTCTTGAATTTTTGAGTTATTTGTTTGAGTTCGGTTTAGTTTGAAATTTTTTTTTAATTCAAAATAAATATTTAGATATTTTACTTTCAAAAAATTAAAATTACTTAGTTAATTTGTTTTTTTTTAATTTGAATTAACTGAGCCGTGACGGCTTGTTAATCACATGTCCTGGAATATTTTAGCTGTGACGGCTTGATATTCAAAGTCTCTTTTCAAAGTAGAGTTAATTCGACCGCGACGGTTTGTTAACTTTGTGTTTTAGAATATTTTAACTGTGACAGCTTAATATTCTAAAATCCTCTTTCAAAATTAACTTTTCACCGCTTAATTTATTTGTAAATAATTTTCCTAATATTTTTCTATGTTAGTTGTGTATTTTGTTTTATTTATAAATTTCTTTTTCTTAAATTTTATTTCAAAATATTTTATTTAACTTTTGTTATTGTAATAAAGAGTAAATTTAGCCGTAACGGCTTGTTAACTCGATATTTCGAATATTTGAGTTGTGACAGCTTAATGATTCGAAATTTTCCTCAAAAATGTTTGTTCTCTTTTATATTTGTTTCTATTAATTTATAAAAATACATAAAAAATAATTTTCTTCTTTTCCTCTTATTTGTAAATATTTATAATTTATACATTTATTTTCAATTTAAATTTGCTCTTTTTTTTTAGTAAATTTCTTATTCAAATAATAGGGTTAATTTAGCCGTGACGGCTTGTTAACTTGATATTTGGATATCTGAGTTGTGACAATTTGATATTCTAAATATCTCTCATAAGGTTTTTATATTTTCTCTTACAAAAACACCAAAAAATAAATCTTCGTTTCTTTTTAGATTCTATTTGCAAATATTTATTATTTAGAATAATTCTTTTTTTAAAAAAATTATATACTTATTGTCAAATGCTTCATTTTAAATAAAAACGGTTAACTTAATCGTGACAACTAGTTAACTCATTTTTAGGACATCTGAACTGTGACAATTCGGTGCACTAAAAATTCTTTTCTTTTAAGAAAAATAAATTCCTTTTAATTTTCTTGAAATAGAAAATAAATGTTTGAAAGGGATTATTTATTTAATTTGCACAGTTAATTAAAGGTACCGTCCAAGGACGGGTGTACTAGGGTGCGTGGGATTAAATTCCTGCCCTTCCCTATGCATAATCGACTCCCGAATTCAAACTGGTTTCAAAGACTATTTTCTAAAAATGGGTTTTTCCAACGTTTTCCCAATTTTAAATAAACTTGGTGGCGACTCCAATATTTTCAAACAAAATTCTTTCTCTTTCGTCGTCCCCGTCGCGATCCCGGTTGCGACACTCACCTTTTGAGAGTTCTAGGTTATGAGTTCATACCTCACTAGTCATCACTAGCATATTCTTATCCTCAAGATAGTTATCACTAGCATATTCTTATCCTCAAGATAAGTTAACACCCGACTTTCAAGTACGGGATAGGGGGCTAAGATCACCTTTCATAACCTTTAATTCGGGGAGTCCAAAGGATCACTTCCTTATTGGATCACCTCTCATAACCTTTAATTTGAGGAGTCTAGAGGATCATTTCCATATATTTTATGTCACCTTAACCTTAGCATGTTATCTTAAGATGCAAAAACACAAACATATCATTTAATGTCCTATGCTTTCATATTACCTCAATGTATGCATCTTAAATATTCCAAGTATAATCATAACATGGCACAATAAGTCTTGTAACTAGTAACCATGTATGCAATCATTAATCATCACATAATTTCTCAAGTACATTAAATCACACTACCTCATAAAATAAGCACTTTCACTATCTCTTAATCGATTAAACCCCTAAATCAGGTAAACCTGAATTTCGTATTTATTCTTTTATGCATCTAAGGGATCAATTACAATGTTTTTCATTAATTATTAACCTCAAAAATATCATTAAATAATGCTGGACAGAATTAGGCAGAAAAGAAAATGAGCAATTTCAATGTTATAAAAGTTACGTTTTCGACCCTTTCTCATTATCGACTTTTCCCATGATACTAGAATTAATTTCTAAACCATTTATGAGTGATTCCTACACATTTACTAAGTGGTAAACACCACTTTTACTTAATTAATACTTGCTGGGTAGAAACCATATTTTTCATTTTAAAGGGTCTTAGAGTTCACATTTTTTATTCTTTCTAATTACTAGTCCTTCCTTAATTACTAAAAACAATTATGACACTTATTAATAACAATTTTCACATGTTAAATACATTCCATACAGCACACATCAAATCTAGAAAGTTTTGAATAGAAACTAAAATTTAATTTCCTAAGAGCATGCAAAAATACAAAATAGGCATTTCTAGTAACTAGTTCTTAGAATTAATTCTAGATCAAGAAATACACTTATAATTAACTTTACCCTTATAGACATACAAATAATAACCGTAGTTCAATAGAAAAGGTAGAGAGCTTAAATAATTTTTGGTTATGTGAACCATGCTTTAACACTTTAAGGATAAGCATATATTTCAAGGAAAAGTTGTAAGACACAAACTTGATTTTCTCAAGACAACAATATATCATTTATTAGGATCTCATTTCCTTGAAAAGCCAAAACACATTTATAAAGATAGGTGTTCCATGGACTAAAATCCCCATGCAAGTTGAAAGGAATAAGTCTTGAGCACTAGATTATTTAAGTGATGACACAAGCTTAAATATGCAAATGCAAGCCTCATTTTAATCTTGGTATAATAAGGTGATGTCAATGGAAATATAAATATGATATGCAAGGCTTGAATATAAATATGAGAGTGCAAGTTGTAATGCCCCGATTTTTCTGCCTGAGAGAAAATGACCAAAATGCCCTTGAGGTCATTTTCTGCCCTGAATTTGAGGATAGCCGGCCCGACAATCCTCGAAGGCTCAACTTAATGTTTGAAGGGGATTGGATGGTCCTTGAGTGATTTCGGAAACGAAAATCATGTTTTCTGCAGTTTTGGGTTAAAATGACCAAAATACCCCTATAGCGTTTTTCTGCGGGTAAAGGTGTCGTTCGAGCCCGAAACTTTCCCCAAAGGTTTAAAATTACATTTTCATGTGTTTAAAAGTATCTGTTTAAGTCCTGGTGGTCCCACGCAATTTTGTGCAAAATTACGATTTTGTCCCTGGCATAGTACCATTTGAGCTTAATGATGTAATTAAGCAAACCTAAGCAATATTAGGCTCTAATCAAAGATTAACTAATTTCCATAATTAATCTAGAGTCAAAATAAGTCATTAAAATTAATTAGAACCTAAGATTGCTTAGATTAAACTCAAACCCCTTTTCTTTTTAAAAAACTCAAGTTTCCAAGACATAGAATCTTGAATAGTGTTTTTACTATTCACACTCCATACTCTAAGAAGCCTAGGTAGAATAGGATTTTGACTCTACTAATGGAAAATACTATTTCAAATTGACATGACACTAATTCTTGAATTAAGAAAAGGGTTTTGAGTTTCTTTAAGTAGTCTTAGGCCTAATTAATCTCAATTAATTATTTTGACTCTAGATTAATTATTAAAATTAATTCATCTTTAATTAGAGACTAATATTGTTTAGGTTTTATCAATTATGTAATTAAGCTCGTTATACCCTTAATTAGGGGCAAAACGATAATTTTTCACAAAAGCTTCTCTGGATCACTCGAGCTTAGACAGAAGTTAGACATCTCTTAAAAATGACATTTCAAACTCCCGGGCAAAGTCCGGGTCCAGTCGGGAATTAATTCTGTGTCAATTAGTCACAGGGGCATTTTGGTAATTTTGTGTGCAGGAACTCAAAAATGAGATTCTTCTACTCTATTAACACACATAACACACATAGTCCCCGTTCAATACTAAAATAGCCCTTTGAGGATGGCCGGGGCCGGTTATCCTCATTCTCCCGGTAAAAATAGCCTCAGGGGCATTTTGGTCATTTGTACATGGAAAAAAACAGGGCATTACACAATTTGTGGCAGTAGGGGTTGTCTGTTGGTTACAAATGAGAGCTTGAAAGGACAATGTAAAGAATATCTAGTTTTTTCTTTCTCGGGTTGAGAAAGATGTTTAGTGGAACCTCGACATCTGTTGAGTACTAGATGTAGGCAGTTTTGGCTGAACCAAGATAAAATATTTGTGTCACACCTTCTTCTCCTTGATCTCCTTTATGTTTCTCTATTACACATGTTTTCTTTAATATGTGATGATAAAATGCTTATGCTTTTCGGTTATTTATCTCATACTTCAGAAATCTACTTTCAAAAACTACTAATTGAGTTTTCGGTGCACTACAAGTTTCATACTAAATAGTATTTGTTTTAATTGTTTCATATAACTAAAATGAAGTAATGCATGATTCAACCCCCTTTCTCGTGCACATTTTTACCTACGAGAGCTTGAGAAGGCTATTGTAAAGACTATCCAACTTTCTCAGGTTGAGAAATGGTTTTAGTAGAACTCAACGGTGATTGAGAACTGGATGTAAGCAAGTTGGCCAAACCAGTATAAAAATTCCTATGTAGTGTCTTCTCATTCCTTAACTCTTTTATTTACTACTTTGTGTTTTTTATATTGTGTTTCTAGAAAGCCATAATCTACGTGTTTTTCATATCGTTAACATAGTTCAGAAAGTCATTTTCTGATGTACACTAACATTGTTTTCACTACACTTCAAGTATACATTTTATAGTATTTGTTCAAGTTTTTCTAAAATGAAAAAGAAAATAAAAGGCAAAGCACGATTCAACCTCCTTCTCGTACACTTTTCTACCCACAATTTGACCACATATGTAAAGGACCATTCCTTGTGCAAATGACAAGGTACCGTAGAATGCACCCAAAAGAAAAGTCCTCCACCCGAAAATTCTTAATTAGCTATGTCCCTGTCCAACTATTGACTTGCATTGGCTTTGTATGTCCTTTTCCCTAATTTATCTCCCATCAATTTTGCATTCAGGCACTATTAGTAGACAAAAGTGTGCGCTTCCATCCTACAATCAATACTTTTACGTGCAAATTCATTCATATTGTTATATTCAACATTTTTTTATTTTTATACATTTTTTATTTTTTTTATTATAATAAAATCACCTTCTACACTCAGATATTTTGATTTTGTAAATAAACAAATGTGAAATACATGTCTCTAAGAAGGAGTTATGTCATTTGTACGTAATCATCGTATATAGGATACCATATCAACTCACACATAATTCACTATTAGATAAGATTTATACCCTATCTTATGGTGAATAATATATATGAGTCAATATAATATCTTATATATACAATGTATTGAGGACTTTTTTCCTAAAATAATATACATAGAACATTCTTTTTATACCCTCGTGTCATGTCAATACACAATACATAAGAAGCCAATCACGTTCAAGCAGATCAGCCTTTATATATATTAGTAGTGGGTCTGTTACTGTGAGGCTTCTTTTCTTTCCTTTGATTCACCTCCGGAACGTTTGGATCGGATCGATTGAATCGTCTTGTATCATGTGGGTCATCTATGATAAATACACACTGTGCATTTACCCTCAGAATGGTTTGGTTAAAACTACTATTATTGTCAGAATTACATCATCCCTAGGCTATCGATATTTATTAAGATGCAGAGAGACAGGGACACCACATAGAAAATCAACATTAGGAGCTCTATTACCATGTCACATAAACCAAGGAAACTTCCAATCCCAGTAATGACTATCCATTCTCGTATCAAAGATTTAAACGACCCTGCAATCGGCTCTCCGTTATTAATTTTCGCCTTTGAAATCTTATCATATGAAGGTGATACTCATTCATAATTTTGTACAAAATAAATAAATAAATATATATATATATATATATATACACACACATATATGTTTTGTTACATCTATATTTTAATTATTTAAAATTGATCTTTGGGAATTATTTAATTTAATTAAATGCTAATGAATTAAAATACTATAAATAAGTAAAAGAGCCCTCTTGCTCTGACCATTCGTTTTCTGCCATTCCAACTATGTGGGCCAGTTAGGTTTCTTCAATTAAATTTGCAACTTAACTATTCAGAGGTGCAACGATTTAGAGGTTTAAAGGTTTAATAAGTTCAATTGGACGTTCA
Source organism: Dalbergia cochinchinensis (assembly GCA_031216125.1). NCBI lineage: Eukaryota > Viridiplantae > Streptophyta > Magnoliopsida > Fabales > Fabaceae > Dalbergia > Dalbergia cochinchinensis. The sequence continues at coordinate 34,228,597 of CM062371.1, forward strand.
ACTGTAATATAACCAATATATAATAAATATATATATATATATTTATATAGATATGTAAAATATAAAATGAAATATATATTATAAAATAATTAAAAATTAAACTAGCAGTACAACCCATAGAACAAAACATAGTTTGTCTCTTAATCAAAATAAATATTATCTATATAGATTAATCTATCAAATATCAAGTTACTGCTTCCAATAAAATATCATAAGATTTACTCACATGTTCATAAGTAATAATGTGATTGTGTATTTCTAATGAGCACAACTGCATTATCTGGTTATTTTCATTAAAGATTTGCTACAACAATTGCAACTGCCCTAGATTGTTGTAAACTTATAATAACAAGAAATATATGAGGTAGAGTTGTGGTAAGAGATGTGGAATGTGTAGGTTTAGTTACATTATATTCTAGATTTTGGGTCCATGAAAGAAGAGATTGAAATTGAAATTAATACCAAAATGACCTAAAGAACATTGCCTATCTGAAAGGAAAAAGAAAAAAGGACTAGTTGAAGCATGAGAGAGTTGACTGGCTTCTCTTCAATTTCATGCTATCATTGGCAACAAAAAAAAGGAAGTCCTACATCGGATAGGGAGAAATAGCAAACCAAATCCTTCTCATACAAGTTGAAATGGCTCAACATAGTTGCAAAAGCGAATAGCCAAGGCACAACTCATGAAAGGTGGAGTCATAAAAAAAAGTTTAAGCCACTGCTTAGGCCATTGATGTGTTTACAGTCAGTATCAGAAGTTAAAATTTTTTATCTTTTTATTTTTTAATTTTTGCAAAATCGACTGGCCGAAGAAAATCGCCCAGTTTGAATAGTTCACCGGTTTAGCCTATTTAAATCTAGTTTTTTGAATTTTCGGTTTTGGATCCACGATCAGATTGGTCGCTTGGCTGGTCTAATCTGATTTTCTAAACAATGCTATTTTGGCACTAGTAGTTCCTCTAATTTAATTTATTCTGCCAACAACTGGCAGAGAAATAAATAGGCTCAAAATAGTAAAAGAATCAACTGGCCTTTTTGCTTCAAGTTCTTTTCATTCAACATCAAAGGCATTACCAGTCTCGTGCTCTAGTAGGGCTTCCACAATTGACATTGTGCAAAATCCACTACTGGCCTTTACTTGGAAAAATGATAATATGTAGGATACCGTGCCAATACACTCATTATCTATTATCCTTGGATGGGATATGGATACCATTTAGTTTGAATCCTATATATTACCCAATGATATATGAGAGTATATCAACATGATATCTCATATTTTGTGAGTGTCAATAATACTGCTATAAAAATTATAGTTTATTACATAAATGTAGTTAGATTTCTTTTATAATTTTTAAAAGAAACATGGTGGACCGACAAGGCTAGTATGGGAACAAATGAATGGTTAGGGTTCTTTTGCATTAAGAATACGGAAGAACTTCTCTTGTTTATCCTATTGTCTTTCTTTATGGTTTGTTAGTTTCTTTAGGTGTCAGGTACAAGAATTTTGTGGATCAGCGAGGACAAAATGCACAATAATCACTCGCTAATCCATCGTTAAAACTAGATAATAAGGGATTAGCCACCAATTGTGATCATTGTGTTAGCTCCAGAACCCTTCAGAAAGATAAAGTGAAAAATGTTTTGAGTGATAACATAACCAATTTTGAGAATATATTTTGACAAAGGACTAATCTTTTTCTAGAGTTTCTTGAAGCAACAAATAGATCTTATCATGTTAGCATACATGGTACTTAAAATGAAAATATTTTCACACAACATGTGCAAATATGTTTGATCTTATTTGAAGAGATTAGACTTAATGTACATGAAAAATATATCGTGGAATGAATATTTATATGCTTAATCAATTATAGAAAATTCTCAAGAACAAGAAATTCAGAAAGTAACACGTGACTTTAGAAAGTGCAATTCAAGTGAAGTTTTCAATCTAACTTTGAGGCAAGTGTATACTATAGTCTTCAATCATCATGATCGCAATCGTATCATCAACAACAAGCTCTGATTAAAGAGTAGAGGATTGAAGAGAATTCCAAAAGCTATTACCATACTTCAGAAAGCATGTTTCACAGTGAGATGGTGCACTTTACAGGACAAGGAGGAAATTTTTGAAATTCAAATTTAAAGTCAAACCCAATCAAGGACTGACATGACATCTCTTCTGACAACAAGGTCAACTACCCTAGCATCTAGAAAGTAAAGTTTAGAAACCTCATTTAGAAAGTAAAAAGTAGTTTTTGAAGGTGGCCTTAGAAACATCGATCTCACAATGGCTTCTGCAACTGCTCTGACACCACTGTGCTACTCTTCTAGGCTGCACTTCCAAGACACAAAAGGAAGATCAACATGTGTCACTTGGAAAATAGATCAAAGGCCAATGGTCATAAATGAAGATCAAGTATAAATAGAGATGCTGCACTTACAATGTAAGAGACTTTTGCAAAAATAGTGCTGAAACACTGAAGAAAATTTTCCTTATCTTTAAGATATTACTGCTTGCAATCAATTTCTTCTTTGTAAAAATCTTCTTTCTACATTCTTAGTATGTTATACGTTCTTCCTAGGAAAAATCGATAGAAAGAAGTCATTCAAGTTTTCCAGATTTGTTATTGTTTATCATACAAAAACTTAAGTGTTGGTTAGTTTGAGTGATTCAATCTAAACACAAACCTTTGTAACCCTGATTCGGTAGTGATCGCTATGAGTTAGCTTGAAGAGGCTAAGCAAAGATTACTTGTAGTGTGACAGTAGAATAAGCTACTGGTCATAGTGTTAGCTTTGAGAGGCTGGTCAAAGACTACTCGATTGTGATAGTAGAGTGAGCTAGTGGTTAATGGTAAGAGCTTAGGAAGGCTAAGGCAAAGACTATCTAACTTTCTCGGATTGAGAAAGGTTTTAGTGGAATTCAACGGTTGTTGAGAACTGGATATAGGAAAATTGGTTGAACCAGTATAAAAACTCTTGTGTAGTGTCTTTTTCTCCCTTAACTCTACTTTATTTATTGCCTTATGCCAATTATTTTGAGTTTTCTGGAAAACCTGCTCTTACACATTTGATTATATATCTTAGTTCAGAAAGTTACTTCCTAACATAACTAATGTTATTTCCGCTATACTTCAATTTTAATACTTGATAGTAAATTGTCTAAGTTTTTCAGAAACGAGAAAGGAAACAAAAGGCGAAGCACGATTCAATGCCCTTTCTTGTGAAAGGAAACAAAAGGCAAAGCACAATTTAATGCCCTTTCTCGTGAACTTTTCTATTTATAATTGGCATCAAAGCTCAGGCCTCTAAGGGGTTGAGCATTCTAATGATTGTAGAGGTTAAAGATAAGGAGGTGATATAGCACAAAATATTCACATAGTAGAAGGACATTCCATCAACAGACCGCCATTCTTTGATAGTGGGGACTACGTATATTGGAAAGATCTTATGGACTTGTTCATAAAGTACACAAGTCTTAACTTGTGGGAGATCATCCAAGAAGAAGACTACATTCTAACAGAAGAAGGTCCCAGAATTGATGATTCACCTTCAATCTGCAGAGAAGTTCCCAGGAGTAGGTGGACAGAGCAACACAAAGCTGGAGTTCAGTTGAACTCTAAAGCTAAATACCTACTCATGTATGCACTAAGCAGAGCTAAATATGAATTCTTTCTTATAGCACAACCAAGGAGATTTGGGACAGGCTACACATGTTGTAGAAAGGAACATACCAAGTCAAGAAGACTAAGACCAACATGTTTGTCTATCAATATGAAATGTTCAATATGAACTAACAAGAAAGTATTGATGATATGACCACAAGGTTTATACACATTGTAAACTAGCTAAAAGGACTAGGCAAAAAGTATTCTAACTCTGAAATTAGTAGAAAAATTCTAAAAAGCCTCCTTGGTAGATGGTTGCCCAAGGTCACAGCCATTACAGAAGCCAAAGACCTTCAAACTCTTGGCTTAGATGCACTTATTGAGTTACCCAAAACCCATGAGGTTGTGCGCTCTGAAGTTCATGGTGAATCTATTAAGAAGTGCAAGTTCATGGCCCTGAAGTAATCACATTAGAAACAAAATAAGGGCAAAGAAATGAAAGTTGTTGAAACCTTTGATGACAAGGAAGAATCTGGTAAATAGTCCAAAGAAGAAGCTAGAGATGAAATCTCCATGCTTGTAAGGAAGATGTCAAAATCCGGGGGAAACAGAACAAAGAGAAGAAAAGGCATCAACTTTAGGAAGGACAAGAAAGGCAAAGGAAAGATAGAATGCATTACTTGCTACAACTATGGTTAGAAAAGACATTTTAATACTAAATGTCTAAAGCTCAAAGGTCCACAGAAGAAGTTCTACTCCAAGAAGAAAGGGATGCTAGCAACCAAGAGCGACTCAGAAGAAGAGAAGGACAGTTCAAAAAGCCAGGATGAGCTAGAAGATATTGCAAATATATGCTTCATGGCTGACTATGCTCTTGAGGGAAAACCTGAGGTAAAAACATCTGAACCTGAACTTTCTTATGATGATTTACTTGCATTATATGATGAGTTGCTTGAAAATTCTCAAATTCTCTCTTCTCATTATCTTAACATGAAAAAGAATCATCAAAGAATGGTTCTTGAACTCAAAAAGGCCAAATTAGAACCTGAGAATCTAAGGCTTGAGAAAGAAAAAATAAGAGGAGAAAACAAAGTTTTAAATATTAAGCTCAATGCATTAGAAGCTGAAGTCTCTGAAAGAAATCAGAAAACTTAGAAAGTTATTTCTGAACTTGAAAGAACTTCAAAGCTTCTCAAATCTGATCTTGAAAAGATGGTAAATAGTTCAAAGCATCTTGAACTAATGCTTGGAGGTCAAAAGCCATATTTTCAAAAAATAAGGTTGGGATATGAGAGTGAAATGGATGAAAAAGGAAAACTAGTCCCATCCAAGAAAGTAAAGAACAAAGTTTCTTGTACTTTCTGCCATAAGAAAGGACACCAATCTAACAAGTGCTTCATGAGGAAGAAATCTGTCAAATAGGTTGGGAAACCCCTTCTCAAAAGACTAACCCAAAAGGATCCAAGAAAGTCTAGGTACCTAAGATAAAAATTGCTTTGTTGCATGTGTGTCTAAGAGCGGACATTGATCAAGACAAGAAATGGTTCATGGACAGTGGTTGCTCTAGATACATATTCGAATCCAGGAGATGGTTTAAAAATCTGAAGCCAAAGAACTCTGGATCAATCAAATTCATTGATAGAGGTAAGGCCAAGGTCATAGGGAAATGAATGTTGGGAAGGATGATTCCCACCAAATTTTTGATGTTTTACTTGTTAATGGTCTGGCGCACTTGTAAATCCCAATTTAGGACAAATCATTTTATCTATCAAGAGACATGATAACACTTATGTGTGATTCTTGGATGACTTTCTGGATCAAGATGTAAAATGTCTCGCATCCTTCATTGATGATAAGTGACTAAGGCATAAAAAGCTTGAACATGCTCATATGAAGTTTATTTTATTTCTAAGTAATCTCAGAAAGATCTTGTTAAAGGCCTACCAAAGATTAGATTTGACAAGGGTTCAACTTGTGATTTCTGTGAGAAATGCAAGCAGACCAAAGCTTCTTTCCACAACAAAAATGTGGTTTCAACTACTAAGCCACTTGAGCTTTTACATATGGATCCTTTTGGACCAATCAAGATTGCAAGCTTGGTTGGAAAAAAGATATTGCCTAGTCATAGTGGATGATTTCTCTAGATTTACATGGGTTATCTTCCTAGCTTCTAAGGATGAGGCTGTTGCATGATTCAATGATTTTGCAAAATGTTTTTGTAATGAAAAGGATTCTCAAATTACTTCTATAAGATCAAATCATGGAGGAGAATTTGAAAATCATGTTTTCGAACAGTTTGGTGAATATCATGGCATTTCTTATAAGTTCTTTGCACCTAGAACTCCCCAACAAAATGAGGTTGCTAAAAGGAATAACATTAACTTACAAAAAATGGCCAGAACCATGCTTTTAGAAAGCGATTTATCAAAAGGTTTTTCGGTAGAGGCTATAAACAGCTCATGCCATATTCAAAATAGAATCTTTCTAAGGCCAATCTTCAAGAAAACTCCTAATGAGTTATGGAAGGGTAGAAAACCCAATATATCTTATTTCCATATTTTTGACTCATCCTATTTTATCGTTAACACTAAGGACAAATTCATAAAGTTTGATCCTAAATCTAATGATGAAATTTTTTTAGGGTACTCTTTAGTTTCCAAAGCTTATAGGGTGTATAACAAAAGAACGTTATGCGTTGAAGAAACTATCCATATCAAGTTCAAAGTGCTCAAGAAGGACTTTGCTGATTATCTTAAAGAACTAGAAGAGAACCTTGAGAAACTGAACCTCAAGTAACCCTCAAAAAGCAAGCAAATGAAAGCACAATCTTTAGAAAGTAAGCTCTAGAACATGGACTCTTAGAAAGCTTACTCAAGACACTACTACCCTCAAAAAGTGACATTTTTTAGCATGAAGAAGAGCAATCTAAAGATGAAAGAAAAGCTAAAGAACATCAAGGTTACAGAAACTACAAAGGAGTTTCTGATTTAAAAGCAATTTCTCATAACAAAGTTCTAGGGGACATTTCCAAGGGTGTGAGAACCAGATCTTCCCTCAGAAATATGTCTAACTATGCTTTCATCTCCACATTCAAGCCTAAATATATTGCATCTCAATATAACATGCTAAGTTTATGGTGACATAAAACACATGGAAATGATCCTTTAGGTCCCCTCGAATTAAAGGTTATGAGAGGTGATCCAAGTAAGTTGCATACTCATGATAAGAAAGGCAAGGAAGTGATGTGTTTCTCCCCTTCTATTACCCTATGTTAAATCTAGCGATGGCTAGTTAGGTTGAGCTCATCCTAGGCGATCGGTAGGTCGGTTGGTTCTAGTGGTAATTGTAAAAATCGCTAGGGCTGGCATGTTGGTTGGTTTTGGTGATGACGTAAGAGGGTGGAATTGATAAGAAATAAATGTGAGAATTCATTCATGAAGTGTAAATCACCATGGGTTTTCTTGCCTTCCTATGCACGTTATATGATGTTTGACTCATTACATTGCCCTATCATGCATCTATTTACTTGTCACTGTTCTAGTTTTCTAGATTATCCCTTACTCATGTGCTTAGCCTTATCTTGTATTTTGAACTTACACATTGTTGATTTATGAGGCATTGCCATGCATACATGAGATACCTGTTACATTCATGCATTCAGATTCATGCTAAAAGATATGGGCCTCAGATAATGGTATTTGAAAACTTAATAAATGAATTTTATTTATGCCCACTACTTTCATAATTAAACCCGAGGTTCCTAAGGATGATGATAATGACACGTGTGTGGAGAGGGAAACCCTATTGAGATTCTTGTATAAGTTTCTCACTCCTTCTATCTTTCTTTGCATCTTTGTCTTCAGACAAAGTTGATGGCGATGACAATGGACTTCCTCGAGATGCCGGCACCGAAGTTGCATGATGGTCAAGATCAAAGTGGTGCAACAGAAACGGGAATATAGTCTTTCACTTTCATAACCTTAGGAGCTATCTCACCTTCGTACAAGTTCGTAACTTAGTCACGAAGGGTTTAGCTACATTATAGTTATGTTTAGTTTCTTTGAATTGTTGTATGCTCAGCCCCTATAGGTGGGTTTGATACTATTGTTATGACATTATATAATTGTAGAATATTCTTATATTATTAATGTTGCTATTATAATATTAAAGTCAATATTATAACATGATGATATTCTCAGTCTATGCCACACTCTGTTGTGATTTGCGTGTATGCTATGTGATGAATAGTTATACGCTATAACTTATGCGTGAACGATTTAGTTTGGTTTTTCAAAAAAAAAAGGGTCGTATTTTTCGTAAACTTATTTTAAAAGTTTAAAAATCAAGTAAAAGTTTTGAGACGAAAGAGTAATAACTAACAATTAACCATAATACGTTCTAGGCGTATTGTGTTGAAAGTTAGGATGTTACACCTAGGACTCAAAGAGATAATAAATGGAATGCATTCATATTTATATTTCAAATCCTTGCATCTTACATTTACATTTATGTCATCACCTAAATAATTAATCTCGAAGCCTACCTATTTCAACCTTAAAGTTGATTGTTGATTTAGAGTGAATACTCTAAGGGGTCTAGAGCACTAAACTAAAGAATTGAACTTGCATTCATATTTACATTTTTTGCCTAGCATATTTACTTTTCAAGTCATCACCTAAACTTAAAGATTAAAAATAAAGCTTGCATTTTCATATTTATATTCAAGTTTTGTATTCATATTTATATTTCCTTGCCATCACCTAAATAATTAACTCGAAGCCTATCTATTTCAACCTTAAAGTTGATTGTTGATTTAGAATGAATACTCTAAGGGGCCTAGAGCACTAAAATAAAGAATTAGACTTGCATTCATATTTACATTTCCTTGCCTAGCATGTTTACTTCTCAATCTGTCACCTAGACTTGAAGATTAAAACAAAAGTTTGTATTTTCATATTTATATTCAAGCTTTGCATATCACTATTTATGTTTCTCTTACCACCACCTTATAATGCCAAGATTAAAAAATAAAGCTTGCATTGCATGTTTAAATTTATGCCACCACTTAATTAATTCAGTGCTCAAGACTCACCCTTTCAACTCACACGAGAACTTTGACTGATGGAATATATATATATATATATATATATATATATATATATCTTATTAAATCCAAACATCTTTTTATTAAGCTCTCTAATTATGCTACTGATCTAAGGTTATTAATTGTGTTACTATAAGGATAAGAATTGATTATAAGGGCATTCCTTGATCTAGAAATAATTCTAAGGAAGACTAGTTATTAGAAATGCTTGCTTCACAATTTTATATGCTCTTAGGAAATTAAACTTTGGTGTCGGTTCAAAACTTTCCAGAATTGATGTATGTTGTTTGGAGTGCTTAACATGAAAAAATGTTATTAATGGGTATGCTAATCATTGGTGATAGTTAAGGAAAGTTTAGTAACTAGAAAGAACAGAAAAATGTAAATTCTAGGACTCTTTAAAATGACAACATATTTTCTATACTGCATGTGGTACTTAAGTAAAAATGACATTTAACACTTAGTAGATATATAGGAATCACCCATAATTAGCTTAGAAATTTATTGTAGCATCATAGGAAAAGTCGGTAATGAGAAAGGGTCAAAAACGTATTTTATAAGAACACCAAAATGGTTCATTTTGTTTTTGTTTCAAAACTGTCCAGATCTATTTAGTGATGCTCTTATGTTGATAATAAATGAGAATTCTTGCATTTGATCCCTTTGATGCATAAGATGATAAGTACAAAAGTTGAGTTTACCCGATTTAAAGATTTTGAGGCAATGAAAGTGTAACACCTTAAAAATTATTTAAAAATTAATTTGGGTTTTACTAGTAATAATTTTAAAAATTTGATAGTTTTAGTAATGATGAGGACGATCCAAGGGATTTGTAAAAAAAAAAAGTAAATAGTAACATTGTGGGCCCCACGGGCCCGTCGGGATAACAATTTAGAATTGGGATGCGGAGGTGCCCAAAACTGAGAAATTAGAGGATTGAGATTAGAAATGGTAAGGAATGAGGATTGTATACCTAGAATTAATTTTCGAGCAATGTTTGATTACCCGGGTACATTGTTTCATCGGTTTGGTGAAATTTCGGTGTATGAATTCTAACACCGAAAACTAGTTAGATCTCTACAAAACAAATGAACCTATCTCTTTAAATCAAATGAATGACCAAGATTCAATCTTGAATCACAAGATTGCATCACAACCATTCATTTTACTTTATTGGATTAGTAATTATCTAAATATAATATATAATATTCATATAATTTCCTATAAGATAAACTCAACTAATTAGCTTCTTGGAGAAGCCATTTTCTCGGCCAAGTTTCTTCATCCTTCATCCTTCATGTTTTTCTTTCAAAAACCCAAAACTCTTGCTTCCATGGTCTCATAATCTAAAGCTCAAGTTAATAAAATTACAAGCTTCTTCCACAAAACTTCATCTACTCCTCATAATCATCAAAACCAACTGATTGGAATTTTGATTCATCACTAATCTCCACCTTGAGATACCTTATACCTCTATTATGAAAGAATTAAGGGCTGTTTGTGTAACATCCTAATTTTTAACCTAATACTCTAGAACATACTTAGGTTAATCATTAGTCTGCTACTTCATAGTTCTCATTTTTACTTGGAAATACTTAGCGGAAAATACGGGTAAATTTTTTTTTTGAAATACAAGGTGAGAGCCGCGTGATGCGATATATCATATAACGAACAAAACATACATCTCATAACGTCATAGCATAAGGCACACCATGAATAACACTGAATATCATCTCATATATATATAACTTGTCCACTTATAAGTGTGGGACTTAATTTAGTACAAGGGAAATACATGAAAGGAAATACAACATAAACATAAACGTGATCTACTCCCCTACCCAAGTGCATCTAATGGGATAACCTCTAAACAAAAGAAGGTTTATCCCCATCTAAGTGGTGTGTGCTCTAACCCGGGCCATCCATGACCTCCTCTTTGGCGACTATCCCTCGAGCATGGTACGTAACCAGGAAACTGAGCAAGCTCCTCCAGCGTGAATAGACGGGACGGGGCTTGGAAGTGACCTCCACGGCGTGGCCTCATCTCCGGTCGTCGTGCGAGTCTCGGCTGAGTCACGGAAGGCTCGCTACCCTCCCCAAGGTCCATGGGTATGGTGGGGGAAGATCCCTCGGAGGGTACCTGGGTTGCCGAATCCTCGGAAGGATCCGTCTCCAAAAAAGACGACGGGCAACGGGGCACATATTGGGGGTAGTCTCGAGCGGCGGACGTGGACGGTGGTGTACGGCGAAGCCTCTCCTCTAGGGGACGTGCGCGTTCGAACACCAGGTCATCGCCAAAAGGTGAGGCGGGGGAGAAACGATGGGAATGTACAGGGGGAGTAAAGGGTCGACCCATGAACATAAATACTCTAACCGTGCATCGACCTACAAAATGGAATGACCCGTGGTCTGGGTCATGGTGCACCTCCCATGTCGGCGTGTCCACGAATACTATGAACGTCGCCATCTGAAGACGTGACGGAAAGAAAGAGATAGAGGGAGTGAGAATCTTGCTAAAGAATCTCAGTAGGGCCTCCTACTACCTAGGTGTCATCATCTACGTCCTCAGGAACCTTGGGTTTAATTATACTAAATGACTGAACATGTATTAAGTTCATTTTAAACTTTAAAATATACTTTAGTCAAGGTCCATTCATTTTAGGATGATCTTAATGTCATGAATGCAACATAATAGAAGATGTATGCATGGCACTACCTAATGCACATACATAAAGCATAACATCAAGCATCATCATACTTAGTGGCATAAAGTGGCAATAGAAACATTCATATGGGACAAACTTAGTGACATAATCATAATCATGAAACTTCTCTTCCTCATGGACCACCCTAAAAGACAATCGAACTGGGGGTGCTCGGCCGAATCGGTGTCACCCAGAACGTGTCACATATCTAGGTTATGAGCTCATACCTTAACTAGTCGTCACTAGTTCTTACTTACCACTTAACGATAAGCGTATCATAAATCATAAATCTCGACTATCTGAGTACGGGTTAGGGGGCAATTCTCTTATGGGTGCTCAGCCGAACCGGTGTCACCTAAGAGTATAAATGGGTACCGATGTCACATGAGTTCTATGGAGGTGCCCGGCCGAACCGGTGTCATCCTAGAACCCATCTTAGTACCTTAATTTTCAAAATCTCTTTAAGTCCCCAAATTAAGTGAATTCGGCACAAAGGCATTACGCCAAATTCCTTCCAAATTTGCTTTATGCCACATAAACATATATCCTCATGAATTCCTCATATGAATAACATCATCATCATTTACATACCACATGCATCATCATGGAATGTTCAACCGTTTATCCTTATGGTAGCTTATGCTTTGACCCTTACGGTAGCTTATGCTTTGACCCTTACGGGTCTTAATCATGAGATATGGTTCTCTAACATCCGTCGCTCATATTTTATGCACCTAAGGGCTCATAATTAAACATCATTCATAATCCTCATGTTCACACTTAAATCTGAATAGCATAGGGCAGAATTCCTAACTTGTGATTACGGGGTTCTAGGACTTACGTTTTAGACCCTTTCTTGGTTCCGTCTTCGCCTAAGGCACTATGAATTAAATCTAAATCAATTATGAGGCATTCCTATGCTTAAGGACTAATTATTAATCATGTTGTAAGGGTGCTGGACAAAATCCAGAAAGATAAATGTTCTAAACTTGCACTTTTACGGTTTTCTAGTTACTAGTTTCCCTATAGGTGCTAGAATTCGATTCTAATCCAAATGTTACCAAGTTTTTCATGTCTAAACAATCCTAATCTGATTATGCTCCCATTAAAACAGTTTGGATAAGTTCCATAAACAAATGGGTCAAAACTATGTTAAATTGTAGCTTTACGGTATTTCTAGTTAGCTAGTTTCTTACCTATTATGCATAGAATCATTTCTACATCATCATATGATATTTTCACACATTCTAACACATCAAAACATCATCATACAGCATCACACTCATCATATCAGAACCGAAAACATTTAGCTTTAGTAAAGGATTTAAATTGACATTTCTAGGTATATAAGTTAACTAGTTTCTCTTGGAATCAATTTAGAATTTCTAAAACTCTTTGCAAATCATTTTAATTCATCAAGAGGCTAAGAGAAGCCTTAGGTCAGTGACCAAAATAGATTTCATCTTCTAAGAGGGAATAAAGTCATATCTCATGATAACATAACCTTGTAAAGATTGTAAAGCTTTTAAGAAAAACTTGGAACATAGACTATTGGTCCTTGTAGCTAGATGAAAACTCATTGCAAGTCCATCATCACTACTTGGCCGAAAACATGCATTCAAGGGAAGCATTCACTTAAACTTTAACTTGAAATGAAATGGGCAAGTCTTTGAGCTCTAGGTTCTTTAAGTTATAACATAAAATAAACATGCTCATGCTTTTCATTTTTAATCTTGCTTACAAAATAAAGTGATGACTTAAATTAAATATGCAAGGCAAAAACTTAAACGTGCAAGCTTGAAAGTAAATATGCGAGGCATAAACTTAAACGTGCAAGCTTGAAAGTAAATATGCAAGGTTCAATTCTTTATTTTAGTGCTCTTGGCCCAACAACAATCGACTTTAAGGCCGAAATAGATAGGCATTCGAGAAATTAATTAGGTGATAATGCAAGTTCAATTCTTTATTTTAGTGCTCTAGCCCCAACAACAATCGACTTTAAGGCCGAAATAGAAAGGCTTTGAGAATTAAATTAAGTGATGATGCAAGTTCCATTTTAATCTTTATGTTCTTAGGTGATAGCTTAAAAGTAAAGGTGCATAGCAAGAATGTAGATATGAGTGCAAGCACAAGATAAATTATGCAAGTTCATTTTATCTTTCTAGAGCTCCTAACAAGACTTTAAAGGAATTTAAACCTCAACCCAAACTCATCAAACCAAGATAAAGTAAAGTCTAGAGTTCTTAGAACTCAACATAACATTTTTAGAAATCAAAACATTTTGCATGTAAAAAAAAAGGAAATGGCCGAAATTTCAAGAAACAAAAAGAACATTTTGAAACTCTATAGTCCATGATCTTGATGATATATTAACACCAACATCATGAGACCTCATCATTGAGTCCTTAGAACCATTTTAAATCACCATCAAAACTAAGGTTCTCAAGAGTTCAAGAAAGGAAAAGCTAGAAACATTTTTGCTCAAGAACAAAGATCAAGCTCTAGAGTTTGTTTCAAGTGATGAACATCATCATGAAACTCTCATCATCAAGCTCTCATTTCTTTGAACTTCAAGGCCCATGGCCGAAAATGAGAAAGAAAAAGGAGAAGAAAAGAAGTTCTAAAAAGAATCAAGAGAAACTATAAACATAAAGCTTAGAACAAGAACTTTAAAGAAAGGAATACTTGAAAGAAAATCCCTACTTGGTGTGATGAACTTGAAGATGGAAGAGGAAGATGAAGAAGATGAAGAACTTTGAAGAACTTGAAGAACACTAGAACTTTGAGAGAAAAGAAAAGCTTTGAGTGCTCTTAAACTTAGCAAATGATCTAAAAGTGGTGCAAGCTCCTCAAGTCATTCTATTTATAGAAGAATGAAGCAAATGGAGTGTGTGTGTGGCCGAAGGGGTTTCGGCCATGAGGGTGCAGAATGGAGGCATCCATGAGTTCCATGAGGTGAAATAATATGGTCTTGAGGCATGGTGAGGCATGGTGAGGTATGGTTCAAAGTATGGTGAGGTATGGTTCAAGGTATGACTTCAAGCATGGTTCTTTGAGTGAGAAAACAAATCAACATGTGGTCAAATGGGGGAGGAGGTGGCCAAAATGCATCAGCCCATGTGTGGTTGTGTTTGCATTTTAATTGTGGTTTAGAGTTGTGTTTAGGTGTATCTTTGATTATGCTTAAGATTAGGAAGTTGTAAGAAAGTGTTTAGGTAAGGAAAATGGATAATTAGGGTGGTCTAGACATAATTAAGGAGTGGTCTTGCACCATTAGTGAGTTAGATCCTCAATTTAGAGTCTAAACAACTCTAGACACACTTCCTTGATTTAAGGAATTGGAGAGAGAAAACATTATTCAAGATTCCAAGACTAGGAATCTTGAGTTCTAAAAAGGGATTTAAGTTTAATCTAAGCAATTTTAGGTTCTAATTAATTTTAATAAGTTATTTTGACTCTAGATTAATTAGGGAAATTAATTAATCTTCGTTTAGAGCCTAATATTGCTTAGGTTTGCTTAATTACGTCATTAAGCTCAAAAACACTATTCTAGGGGCAAAATCGTAATTTTGCACTAAAACTGCCCGGGACCACCGGGACTTGAATAGAGACCTCTAGACACATGAAAACATGTTTCTAAACCTCTGAGGAAAGTTTCGGGCTCAAACGGCACTTCTACCCGCGTAAAAATGCTATAGGGGTATTTTGGTCATTTTGACCCGAAACTGCGGAAAATGAGATTTTTGCTTCCGGAAGCATTCAAAGGCCATTCAATCCCCTTCAAACATTGAGTTGACCCTTCGAGGACGACCGAGTTGGTTACCCTCGAATTCGGGTCAGGAAATGACCTCAGGGGCATTTTGGTCATTTCCCTCGGATAGAAAAATCGGGGTGTTACAGTTGGAGAAGGTCTTGAAGGAAGAAAGGCACTTAGAAGAACCAAGAGAAGTAGAAAGATCATCTAGTAACAAGTAAGGCTTTATTTGTTCTCTTTTCTTTCAAAATTTGTTTTTAATCTTTCTGATTGGTTTGGCTAGAAATTCTGGATGTATTGATTGATGATAGATAGATATTGATGTGTTTAATTTGGTGGAGTGTTTGGATAATGTTAGAAATCATTTTTGTTAAAAGAGATTTTGAACCATGTTGCTGGAATTTCGGTTTTTGTATAGGCAGTATTTGTTCACGAATTTTCTAGGCTTGTCGTGGACATTTTTGTGAGCTGAAAAAAATATATGTTGAAGCTAACATCTTAAGCTAGTCCCATGAATTTTCTTGGGTTTTGATTTTGAGTCAAACTGCCTTAGAAAAATCAAGAACCAAAATTAAGCATATGCTGCCTCAAGTGTTATAACAAAAGCTGTAAATTTTGCTAATTTTGTTACCATATCAAATGATGGAATTATTACTTGAAATTTTTATAGTATATTAGAGAGATGTTGAGGTTTGACCAGGATTCTTATTTCGAATTTTCTGGGTTCAATTTCTAAGGTTAAAAAATTATGAATTTTGGTTCTTGAGCTGAGATTGAGTGGTTTCTGACCACCAAATTCGTATAATTTTGTTAACATAGTTAGAGAACTCTTTTTGCTCTGAAATTTTTACAGACCCTTGGGGATACATTGAAGTATCCTGTATAATTTTTATAGTCTCTGAATTGATTGTTTGATGTGCAAATAAATTTATGCTACAATGGTGTGAAATCTGCCCAATTGCTAGAAATGAACCAAAGACTTAATTAATAATGTAATGGTAGTTTGGTTCTAGTATGACATGAATACTTGATGTTAAATATTTGTCCGTATGAGTTGTGATGTATAAATGCATACTAGAGGAAGTAAATATTAGTTTATGAGACGTGATTGAAATCATAATGTGAATGAATGCCTATATGTGTTTTATACATGCATTTGAAAAGAAAGTGAATGATATATTGAATTAAATTCTGTAGCCATAAGTAAATATGAGATCCTTTTTGACTTGTCAAAGGCAAATAAGAAACATGAGATCCTCTATGACTTGTCAAGGGCAAATAAAGAAACATGAGATCCTTTCGACTGGTTGAGGGCAAATAGAAAGGTATGAGATCCTTTCGACTTGTCGAGGGCAAATAGAGAAAGACGAGATCCTTTCAACTTGTCTAGGGCAAATAGTGAAAGATAAGATCCTTTCGACTTGTCGAGGGCAAATAAAGATAGATGAGATCCTCTTCAATTTGTCAAGGTCAATTAAAGATAATTTCCTTATATTTGATATATACATATTTGTATCATATCAAATCATTTTGATTGACATTATTTACTATGACTATGAGCTCATGATAAATGTGTACAAAGTGATTGATTCTTAAAAACAACCTACTTCAAAAATATGATTTGGAACTTTAAAAATGAACCGGTATTATATAATGCTTGATCACTTTTTTTTTATAAACCAAAGTGGCTGGGACGAAGACGATGACATTATGATTGTGTATTAGGGGAGTTACCCTACTGAGAATTTTAGAATTCTCACCCCTATGTGTTTGTGTTCCCGTGTCATATCCAGGTTGATCCCTAGCACAAGAAGGCTACTTTATGAAAGGAAATCGGATTTGCAGTAGTTACAGTTGAAGTTTGTATAGATTATACTTAGAAATATGTTTATGTTTGTGTTTATAATAGAGACCAGATGTGTATTGAAGCTCATAGAAGAGCTTCCTTTTATACTCAACCTTATAATTGATGAATGTTTCTTTCTTAGTCATATATGCTAATAGAACTCCAATTTAGTTACTTCATGATTCAATCGAACTTGCTATAGATATTTAAGAAAGGTTCATTAATTTATAAGTAACAACTTCTCGAGTATGATGTTATGACTTAAAAATCATGTTATACTTAGGAGGATGTTACAGAAAGTACTTACCATGTAAAATGTTGTGATTTTCCATATGCTTGAAGAATTATGTGAAATTGATGTCTTACATGTTTAGTTATTTGATTGTGAGAATTAATATGGCATGCTATGATTTCACTTGAAACATTTTAAAATTGCCTATGTTCAAGTAATATGGAGAGCATGAAAAAAGTATATGACATGGTTATGACCTTGCATCTTAACATAACATGCTAATATAAAGGTGACATAAAAATATGTGGAAATGATCCTCTAGACTTGTAACACCCTAAAAAATTAGTTAAAAATTAATTTGAGCTTTATTAGCCATAATTTCAAAAATCTAATAGTTTTAACAATGATGAAGACGGCCCAATGATTTTGTAAAAAAAAATGTGAATAGTATTTTGCGGGCCTATAGTCAAAACCCCTGATTCGGGACCCGAAAGTGCCTGAAATTGGGAAAATATGGAAATAAGGTTAGAAATAGTTAGAAATAAAGATTTTATACCTAGAATTAATTTTCGGGCAATGTTTGATTATCCAGATATGATGTTTTACCTATTCGGTGAAATTTCGGTGTGCGATTTTTAACACCGAAAACTAATTTAATCTTTATAAAAGGAAAGAGCTTATCCATTTATATTAGATAAATGGCTAAGATTCAATCTTGGATTACAAGATTTAATCCTGACTATCCATTTTACATTCTTAGATTAATAATTATCTAATTATAATACATTGTATTCATGTATCTGTTATAAAGATCAACACAAGCTTGTCTTCTCCAACAAGCTAACCAAAACTCTCGGCCATCAACCAGGAAAGAGAGCAACTCCATCTCCATTTTCAAAGAGCTCCATAGCTTTTTGTAACATCTTAATTTTTAAACCAATACTCTAGAACATAATTAGGTTAATCATTAGTCTATTACGTCATAGTTTCCTTTTTTACTTTAAAATACTTAGTGGAAAATACTGGCAATTTTTTTTTTGAATTATAAAAGCAAAGTGAGAGCCGCGCGACTTGACGAACAATGAAGCATGAAAGAAATGAAACGCAATCCAAATAAACACAACATAAACACCTGATCATAAAACATGTAAATGCACAGAATAATATAGCAAATTGCATATATATATATATATATATATATATATATGATATGATATGCCCACTTATGAAGAGTGAGACATAGTTTGGTACAACATGAAACGAATACATCTAAAAAGAAAATACAAAGGAAAGTGCGACGGAAAGCATAAAAGCAAACTCCCCTACCCAAGTGCAACTAAAGGGATAACCTCTAAACAAAAGAAGGTTTATCCTCATCTAAATGGTGTGTGCACTAGCCCAGGTACTCCGTCGGTCATCCACTACCTCCTACTGACATCCATCCCCCGAGCAAGGCACATACCCGGTAAACTGGGTGAGCTCCTCCGACATGTAAAGATGAAGCGGGGATCGAGAGTGACCCCCATGACGCGGCCGCATCTCCGGTCGTTGTGCTAGCCGAGGCTGAGTCATGGTGTCCTCACTGCCCTCTCTCATCAGTGGTGGAGTGGGGGTAGAGCTCTCATTGTCTGCAGATGGGTAGGTGTCCCGATGGGTCGGTCTCCGAGAAGTATGTCCGGGGCACGTAGTCGGGATAGTCGCGCATGGCTAAAGCGACGGTGTGCATGCGGAGCACTCTTTCATTGTGCGTACGCGCGCGCTCGAAAACCCGCTCGTCGTCGCTGTAGGGTGCTGTCGGGGAGAAGCGATGGGTATGTACAGGGTGAGCGAAGGGTCGTCCAATGAACATGAAGACATAAACCGTGCATTGACCCTCAAAATGGTATGATCCATGCTCTGGATCATAGTGCACCTCCCACGTCGGGGTGTCCACAAAAACCACGAATGTCACCATCTGAAGACATGACGGGAAGAAAAGATAGAGGGAGTGAGAATCTTGCTAAAGAATCTCAATAGGGCCTCCGACTACCTAAGTGTCATCATCTACGTCCTCAGGAACCTTGGGTTTAGTGTATAAAATAAGTGAGCATGCATTAAGTTCATTTTTAAGCTTTTAAAATACAATTGACCAAGGTCCGTTCATTTTAGAATGAATCTTAATGTCATGAATGCAATATAGTAAAGGATGTATGCATGGCATTACTTAGTGCAAGGACATCAATCATAACATCAAGAAGCATCATAATGGTGGCATAAAGTGGCAATTGAAATCTCATGTGGGGAAAACTTTGTGACATAGTCATCATACTTTACTTTCTCATGGGGCCACCCTAAAAGACATTCGTTCTGGGGGTGCTCGGCCGTACCGGTATCACCTAGAACGTGTCACATCTCTAGGTTATGAGCTCATACCTAACTAGTCGTCACTAGTTCTTACTTATCAATCCCTATAAGCGTATCATAATCATAATCCCGACTATCTAGTACGGGCTAGGGGGCATTTCTTAGGGGTGCTCGGCCGAACCGGTGTCACCCAAGAATACATCTTGGTACCGATGTCACATGAGTTCTCTGGAGGTGCTCGGCCGAACCGGTGTCATCCAAGAACTCATCTTAGTACCTCATATCTCATAAAGAAAATCTCATAGGTTTTTCAAAAACTTTCTAAGTGCCCAAATTTGTCTGAAATTCGGCAGTACAACAGCAGCACGCTGGATTTCTTCCAAATTTACTTTATGCCACATAAACAAATAGAACATTTATCCTCAATCATAATTCCATACGTTTACATAATCATTCTCAAATAAAACATACGTTCACATGTAACATTGAAACTCATTATGCTCTTGATCCTACGGTATCTTATGCTTTGACCCTTATGGGCCTTAAACTTGAGATGTAATTATTCTATCATTCTTTGTCAACCTCTTATACACCTAAGGATTCTCTTCTAAAAATTCTTACTATCATTTATGTTCTTTAATAAATCTGGGTAGCACCATACTCCAAGGGCAGAGTTATACATCTATCATTACGGAGTCCTAGAACTTACGTTTTAGACTCTTTTTCGGTTTTGTCTTCGCTTATGGCGCTATAAATTAAATCTAAACCAATTATGAGGCATTCCTATGCCTAAGAACTAATTATAAACCATGTTTGTCATATTATGAGGTCGCTGGACAAAATCCAGAAATTAAATGTTGTAAGAGTTCTAGGATTGCACTTTTACTATTTTCTAGTTACTAGTTTCTCTATAGGTGCTCAAATTCAATTCTACTTCAAATGTAACCAAATTTTTCATGATTAATCAATCCTAAACTGATTGTTATCATACTTTTACGGTTTTTCTATGAAGCTAGTTTCTCCCCTAACATGCATAGAAGTATTCATACCTTATCATATATCATTTTCACCCATTCTAACACATCAAAACATCATCATATAGCAACAAACACATCAAGGAAGAACCGAATTGTTCAAGTCCAGAAAGACACATAATTTGACATTTCTAAAGCATATAAGTTGCTAGTTTTCCTTGGAATCATTTTAGGACTTCTAAAACTCTTTGAAAACCATTTTATTTTATCAAGAGGCTAAAAACAACCTTAGGTCAGTAACCAATTTAATTCTTCTTTAGAAGAGGATTAAAATCATAAATCTTGTTGGTCATAACTTTATAAAGCTCATCAAGCTTAAAGAAAATCCTAGAACATAGGTTGTTGGCCCTTGTAACTCGATGGAACTTATTCCAAGCTCATCATTATTACTTGGCCGAAAGTATTCATTCAAAGAATGCTTCCATATTGAACTTTAACTTGAGATAAAATGGGCAAGTCTTTGAGCTCTAAGGTCTTTAAATGATGACATAATATAAACATGCTATGCACTTCATTTTTATTCTTCATTACAAAGTAAAGTGAGAACTTTAAAGTAAATATGCAAGACTTGGAAGTAAATATGCAAGGCTTGAAATTTAAATATGCAAGACTTGAAAGTAAATATGCAAGGCTTGAAGTTTAAATATGCAAGACTTGAAGTAAATTTGCAAGGCTTGAAATTTAAATATGCAAGACTTGAAAGTAAATATGCAAGGCTTGAAATTTAAATATGCAAGACTTGAAGTAAATATGCTATGCAAGTTCATTTCTTTATTTTAGTACTCTAGGCCCAGCAACAATCGACTTTAAGGCCGAAATAGAAAAACTTTGAGAATTAATTAGGTGATAATGCAAGTCTTGTTTTAATCTTTGAGTCCTTAGGTGATGACTTGAAAATAAAGATGCAAGGCAATAACATAAACATGAGTGCAACCTCAAAATAAACATGCAAGTTCATTTACACCTTATTAGAGCTCATTCAAGACTTTAGAGGATCTTAAACCTTAACCCAAACTCATCATGACAAGATAAAGTGAGGTCTAGAGTTCTTAGAACTCAAGATAACATTCTTTAAAAATAAAACCATAAATGAACTTTATAACACCTTTATGAAAACTCAAGTTTTAGAGATTTCTTTGTGGTGAACATAAAGTCACCAACTAGAACTCTCATCATGAAGCTATCATGTTGGACCACCCAAGTTGGTTGGCCAAAATTTTAGAGAAAAGGGAAAGGAAAGAAACCGAAACTTAAAAGCAAGAAAGAACCATTTTGAAACTCTAGAGACCATAATCTTGATGATGTATTAACACCAACATCATGAGTCCTCATCATTGAGTTCATGTAACCATTTTAAAACATCATCAAAGTTAAAGATTTCAAGGTTCAAAAAGAAAGAACTATAAACACCTTTTGCTTAAGAACAAAGATCAAGCTTTAGAGGTTGTTCAAGTGATGAATATCATCATGAAACCCTCATCATCAAGCTCTCATTCCTTTGTTTTCAAAGGCTCATGGCTGAAAATGGAGAAGGAGGAGAAGAAGAAAAGAAGTACCAAAAAGATTCAAGAGAAACCATGAACACATAACTAGATTAAGAACTTAAATGAAAGAAACTCTTGAAAGAAAATCCCTACCAAGTGATTGGAGGTTGAGATGAGTGAAGAGGATGAAGAACTTGAAGAACTTGGACTCTTGAACTTTAAGAGAAAAAGAAAACTTTGATGTGCTCTTTGAAAACTTACACTTAGCAAATGAACCCAAAATGATGCAAGTTCACCCAAGCATGCTATGTATAGAGAAATGAAACAAAATGAGATAAGTAAATGGGGAGGAAGGCTTTGGCCATTTACAACCAAGGAGAAGAGAAAATATCTTTTGCAAGGTATGGTTCAAAGCATAGTGGAAAGCATGGCTAGGTATGGGTTCAAGTATGGGTGCAAGTATGGGTCAAGCATGATTCTTTAAGTGAGAAACAAATCAACATGTGATGCAAATGGGGGAGGAGTGGCCGAAAATGCATCAGCCATGGGGGAGGATTTCTTGCATTTTAATCGTGGTTTAGAGTTGTGTTTAGGTGTATCTTTGATTAGGATTAAGATTAGGAATTTGTAAGAAAGTATTTAGGTGAGAAAATGGGTAATCAAGGGTGTCAAGACATGTTCAAGGAGTGGTCTCGCATCATTAGTGAGTTATAAATTCATTTTAGTTCATAAACAACTCTAGACACAATTCCACGATTTAAGGAATTGGAAAGAGAAAATACTATTCAAGTCTAATCTTGGAATCTTGAGTTTTAAAAAGAGATTTAAGTTTAATCTAAGTAATTTTAGGTTCTAATTAATTTTAATAGCTTATTTTGACTCTAGATTAATTATGAAAATTAATTAATCTTCAATTAGAGCCTAATATTGCTTAGGTTTGCTTAATTACGTCATTAAGCTCAAAAACACTGTTCTAGGGGCGAAATCGTAATTTTGCACTAAGACTGCCCGGGACCACTAGGACTTAAACAGACGCTTTTAAACATGTAAAAACATTGTTTTAGACCTTCGGAGAAAGTTTCGGGCTCAAATGGTACCTTTACCTGCGTAGAAACGCTATAGGGGTATTTTGGTCATTTTGACCCGAAACTGCAGAAAATGAGATTTTCGCCTCCGAAACCATTCAAAGGTCATCCAATCCCCTTCAAACATTGAGTTGGCCCTTCGAGGACTGCCGGGCCGGCCATCCTCAAATTTCGAGCAGAAAATGACCTCAGGGGCATTTTGGTCATTTTCCTCTCAGATAGAAAAATCGAGGCGTTACAAGAGTCATAAAGTACAGTTAAGTTTCTACCATTTATTTCACATTTACCTTCTATGAGGCCGTTGGATTTTTTCACTTCATCCGCATTGATGGTGAAGACCCTCCCTTAGAGTTGTGGCCTGGGGTTCTAGTTCGTTGGCTTCCTATTAGAGCATCTGTTGGCGTAGTGGCCGGGCTTTCCGCACTTGAAACAAATGTTTTGCCCAGCTAGGCACGGACGGTTGCCGTGATCTTTCCCGTACTGGGGACACTCCATAGTTGGTGCGGGTCTGGCGAAGGTGATGGGGGTTCCTTGGGGTGCCTTTTTCTTGGCCTCGCTGGACCCTCCTTGTTGATTATTGTTTCGGGGGCCACCCAACCCTCCTTGTCAGTTATTGTTATTGTTGTTGTTGTTGTTGTTATTGTTGTTGTTGTTTCTGTGGTTGTTGTACTAGAATGGGGGCCTGTGGTGTTGCTTGGGTTGTTGGTGGAAGGGGGTTTTTTGTTGTTGATGATATGGCTTAAATTGGTTGGTGTGGTAGGGGTTGTAGTGGGTTCGTGACTGGTTCTGTTGTTGCATCTTGAACCTTGGGGCTTGCGGTCCCAACCCCTTGGTCCGTTCTGCTCTTGTAGCATTGATCTTCTTTTGTCCTTCCTCCATGATCCGGCACTTGTTGACCAGGGTAGGGAAATCCCTGATTTCTATGTGCGCCACGGCATAGTTCAACTCTACCGTCAGTCCGGCTTCGTACTTGATGCACTTCCATACCTCGTCAGGGTTCCCTTGATGCACTTCCACACCGTCGGGGTTCTCTTGTACTGGGTGACAGTAGACCCTCCTTGAGTCAGTTGCATAAACTCAATGTCCTTCGTGTTCCTTACTGGTTCCGAAAAGTACTTCTCCTAGAAGTAGTCTTGAACAGCTTCCAGTTGATAGCAATACCAGAAGCTTCTAGCAGTCTTCGGGTGCCGGTCCACCAAAACTTGGCGTCCGATTCCATCATATAGGCAGCGAACGTGACCGTTTGCTCCTCCGAGCAAGCGACCACGGAGTAGATTTTCTCCATGTTCTTGATCCACTTATTGGCTCTGTCGGGATCCATGGCTCCTCTAAAAGCCAGTGGGTTTGCCTTGCGAAATTCACTGAACCTTTCTTGTAACATCCTCCCAAGTACAACATCATCCTTAAGTGATGACATCAAACTCGAGAGTTGTTACTTCTTAATTATCAGACCTTTTTTAAATAACTATAGCAAATGCAATAAGATTGTGTAACAACTAGCATAATTTGATTAACATGTATAACAAAGATACCGATCAATTACATAAGGAAGCTCTACTGTGAGCTTGAATACATATAGAATCTCTATTACATTCACCTACACATATATCTACAACTATATACCACATAAGAAGAACATCAACTACTAAACTACTGCAATTCTTGAGTTTCTTGCACGTAGCAGCCGCATTGTTCTCTGAATCAACCCGGAGACAACACGGGAATACACAAAATAGGGGTGAGAATTATACAATTCTCAATGGGGTAACTCCCCCAAACACAATTATAATGTCATCGTCATCACCCAGCCACTTCGGTTTATTAAGAAAAAATGGTCATGCATTATGTAATAACGATTTATTTTTAAAGTTCCAAATCATACTTCCGAAGTGGGTTACTTTTAACATTCAATCACTTAATGTACATATACCATACTACTCAACATCATATACTACTAACTTTCCACTTA
Source organism: Dalbergia cochinchinensis (assembly GCA_031216125.1). Classification (NCBI taxonomy): domain Eukaryota; kingdom Viridiplantae; phylum Streptophyta; class Magnoliopsida; order Fabales; family Fabaceae; genus Dalbergia; species Dalbergia cochinchinensis. The sequence goes on from CM062371.1 coordinate 34,253,764, forward strand.
AATATATTGGTCTCAATATCAATACTAAACTTCTTCACTCGGCATATAAGACAAGGGATTTCTTAGAAAATTTACTTCTTAAACTTTCCTTGGCCCTTGACTAATCCTGTCACATCTGGGCATTACGTATCGCCATCCGCAGCGTGGCAATAATGGGTGATAAACTACTTTTCAGGACTGAGCTCATTCCTATACATGATCATTGGATTTACTTTCTCTAATTCTCACACAGACCTATTCCTAACTAGGTTTACTTTCCCCGACTCAATTCAAGGGTAGTCAGGTTTACTTTCCTCAACAGACCGGATTTACTTTCTCCAACCCAAGGATTATAAATCTTTTGCTCTTCTTGGTAGTTAGGTTTACTTTCCCTAACAAACTGGATTTACTTTCTCCAGTCCAAGAAATATAATCTTATGCTTTTCTTTTGCATATAAGCAATTGTAATAATCATTCATATCTATGTGTACCTAATCTCATCAATAAGTTCACATGTTCAATTATTCATACTCATATTCAGGTACTCATGTTATATTAGTACAAAATGCTATTATTTCATTAATTCAAAGCATCAATTTATTTTCAGCACGATGGCAGATTTCACACTATTGTGGTATGAATTTATTTGCACATAAAACAATCATTTCAGAGGCTATAAAAATTATCAAGGACACCTCAATGTGTCACCAAGGTCCTGTAAAAATTTCAGGGTAATTAAAGTTCTCTAACTATATCAACAAAATTCTAAAACTTTAGTGGTCAGAAACCATCCAACCTCAGCTCAAGAACCAAAATTCATAATTTTTGACCCTAGCAATTGAACCCATAAAATTATAAATAAAACTTCTGGTAAAACCTCAAATGTTTCTAATATCCTGTAAAAATTTTAGCTCATTATTCGATCATTTACTAGGTTAATAAAATTTCACAAGTTCATAGCTTCATATTCAACATTTCAGGCAGCATATGCTTAATTTCAGTTCTTGATTTTTCTAAGGTAGTTTGACTCAAAATACAAACCCAAGAAAATTCTTGGGACTAGATAAAGATGTTAAATCCAACATATATTTTTTTCAGTTGAAGAAAATGCCCACAACAAGCCCATAAAATTCATGATCACACACTGCCTGTCAGAAAATCGAAAATCCAGGAAGTATCACTCAACATCTTTTGACAAAATGATCTCTCTAACCTCATCCAAACACTTCATCAAAATTCATACATCAATAACAACATAATATAAACCAAATTAACTAGGAATTTTGGATTGAAACCGGTAAGAATTGCTCAGAAAAAGTTTGAAAGAAAAAGGCCAAAGAAAACCCTACTTTGAAAGCTTTAAAGCTTTATAACTCCAAAGGTTGTTCCAATTGATTTCCTTGCACTTCAAGACCACCAATTCAAGCCCTAAACCTTCCTTAGGCAGTGAGGAATTGATATGTTAAGGTAAGGATTGATGGAGAGTTGGGATTTCAATCGGTTAGATTTGTAGGGTTTGAGGTGTAGAACCAGTTTTGTGAAGGAACTTTGTGGTTTTATGAACTCTAGGCTAGTGTTTTTGGCATTTGAAATCAAGAGAAAGCTCTTGAAAATGGAGGAAGTGAGCTGCTATTCTCTCCACTTTGCTGTCCAAGAATTGCTTCTTAAAGAAGCAAATTTGGTGATGTTTATCTTATAATAAAGTTATGAATATTATATATATATATATTTAAATAATTATCCTCCAATAAAGTAAAATGAATGGTTGTGATTCAATCTTGTAATTCAAGATTCAATCTTAGCCATTCATTTAGTTTAAAGGGATAAGGACATTCTTTTTGTAGAGATCTAATTAGTTTTCGGTGTTAAAAATCACACACCGAAATTTTATTGAACGGGTAAAATATCATACCCGGGTAATCAAACATTGCCCGAAAATTAATTTCAGGCCTTAAATTCTCATTCCTTATCATTTCTAATCTCAATCCTATAATTTCTCAGTTTTGGGCATCTCCGAGTTCCAATTTTATGGTTTCGGCTGTCCCGACGGACCGATGGGGCCCGCAGGTTACTATTCACAATTTGTTTTTTACAAAACTGTTGGACCGTCCTCATTATTGTTCAAACCATCAAATTTTTGAAATTACGATTGATAAAGCTCAAATTAATTTTTAACTAATTTTTAGGGTGTTACTTGCTCGATCATTTCAGTAGTAGGGGGAGCACGTCTGGTGTCCCCTTGTTGGTTCATCCTTTTGAACATCCACTCCATGGCTCTTGCCATGTCACGGACAGCAGCAGCAATTGCATCCTCCTAGTTACCCTCAGTCGGGGTCCTATTCTATCGTCTGGGTGCCATTGGTTCCTAAACACATAAGACAATAACCACTGAGTTGATCAGGCTCAACGTTATGTGAAATGAGCTAGTTACCATGGCACTTACAAACAAATAGGGGTCATGCATCTCTAACCTATAGCTTGTCTCTAGCAAGCTCTACACATGACATAACTACCACATTATACTCCAAAAGCATAGTCAGTCCAATCCTTAGGCTCCATGAGAATCGAACTACTCTGATACCATAATGTAACATCCTAATTTTTAACCTAATACTTTAGAACATAATTAGGTTAATCATTAGTCTATTACGTCATAGTTTCCTTTTTTACTTTAAAATACTTAGCGGAAAATACTGGCAAATTTTTTTTTTGGAATTATAAAAGCAAAGTGAGAGCCGTGCGACTTGACGAACAGTTTTAAGTTTTGACTCCGACCCAGACTTGTCCCGGAGATCAAAAATGATATTTTAAGGCATGAACTATGTTGGTTTAAGTCCCGGAGGTCCCGGGCAACTTTTGATAAAAATTACGATTTTACCCCCGCTTAGTGCATTTTACATCTAATGAGTTACTTAACTCAAACCTAAGCAATATTAGGCTCTAATGAAAGGTTAATTAATTCTAATTCTTTTCTTTCCTTAATCAATTCTAATTCTTTTCTTTCTTTAAAGAAAAAGCAACTATGAAAGTATTTTCACTATTCACACTTCCATTCCCAAGAACACTTCCTTTCCTAAGAAAAAGTTGTCACACTTTAATCAATAGTCATAGGAGTTTGACTCCATTAATCCTACAACATCACCCTTAATCCAAAGTATTAATGGTCCAATCACCTACTTAGTTCACCTAAACACTTAGGCACACAACCTTAATTAGCAACCTAACCTTGTTTACTCCTAAACACTTTATTAGTACATGATTAAATTGAATGAAATCTTTCCTCCCTTGGCCTTATAATGTTCAGCCACTTTTCCCCCCAAAATTCAAAAGAATGATATTTTATGTAGTCAATCAAGTTGTCCTTCAAAAGCCACCCTAAGACCTATGACCTATGACACCATGAATGACAACACAAGAGATTTTTCTTCCCTCCTTCTTCTTGGAGAAGTTTCGGCCAGCCCACTCCCCCTCCACTCCTTCATGATTCATTTGCCTATAAATACACAATACTACACAACTTCATTGCTTTGCTCACTTCTTGCAAAATCTCTAAAAGTCTCAAGCTTTCTTACTTCTTTTTCTCCCAAGCTTCCAAGAGTTCTTCAAGCTCAAGTTCTTCCTCTTTTTTTCAAAAACACAAGGTAGGGAACCTTTCTAAATATGTCTTTGATTTGTATGTTGAATCTTGTTGGGAAATGATGAAAGGTGGAACCTCCATGTTGCTTCTTTATTTTCGGTTTCTTCCTTTTCTTTTCTTTTCAAGGCCTTGAACATGATAGCTTGATGGTGAGTGCTCCCTAGAGGTGACTATGAGTTCATCTCACATGAGACCTCTAAAGCTTGAGTTTTCTTAAAGAAAAGTTTCATCTTTTACAAGTTTAGTCAAAAATGAGATTATGTTTTTCTTGAACACTTGAAACTTCCTTTCTCTCCTTTATGATTTGGCCATGAAGGCCTTTGGCCCTTGGAAAAATGAAAGCTTGATGATGAGGGTGTTATGATGGTGTTTGTCACTCAACAACCCCTAAAGCTTCAATTTTTCACAAGGAAAGTTTCATCCTTTTCCAAGGATAAGCAAAGGAGGAGTTTATGTATCTCATGAACACTTCTTGGACTTCCCTTTTTCTTTCATATTTTCGGCCATGAGAGTTTCTAAAGCTTGGAAAAATGAAAGCTTGATGATGAGGGTTTCATGTTGATGCTTGTCACATGAACAAACTCTAGAGCTTGAAACTTTGATCTTAAACCAAGCATGGTTTCGGTTTTGCTTTCTTCTCTAGCATAAACTTCGTTTTAAATGTTGGTTTTAAGGAAGCTATGTACTCAATGATGAGGACTTAGGATGTTGATGTCATAGATCATCAAGATCTTGGTCCCTAGAGGTTAAGGATGGTTCATTTTTCATGAAGAAGATTCGGCCATCTTCAAGATTTTAAGGTTATGATTTATTTTAAGTATTCTAGCACTAGTAGTTCTCTTTTCTTGTGAGGATGAGGTTTGGGTTGGAACTATGTTCTTTTTAAAAGTCTTGCAAGAGCTCTAGACAAGATCTAAAAGTAACTTGCATTCACGTTTATTTTACGCTTTGCATAGCACGTTTATTTTCTATGCTATCACTAAACCCCAAGATAAGGAATGAACTTGCATAATGCACGTTTAAATTCCAAGCTTTGCATTTCATGTTATTTTCCAAGCCATCACTAAACTCAAAGATTAATAATGAAGGTGCATCTCATATTTATTTTGAGCTATCACTTTACTTTCTAATGAACTATAAAAATCGAATGCATAGCACGTTTACTTTTATGCTATCACCTAAAAGACTAGAGCTCAAAGACTTGCCCATTTCATCTTGAGAAAAGTTAAATTAAGAAGGTATCTTCTTGAAATGCATTCGGCCATGTGATGATGAAAGCTCTAGGATGAGCTTTTCGTTAGTTACAAGAGCCTATAGTTTATGTTTCAAGTTTTTCCTAAACATAAGTGACATTTAAAAGTATTGTTGAGTATGTTCTTATATTTAGGATTTCAACCATGAGTAAAATTAAAGAGTTGCTGCCCCATGTATTTTATGAAAGTTCGTGACAAGTTAAATTGATTTCCAAGGTATTTTTGAAGTCCTAAAATTGTTCCAAGAGAAACTAGTTACCTATGTACATGAAAAAGGAAGTTTATACATGATTTGATAACTTTGAGGTTTCGGTTCTGCCTTGCTCATTTCCAACACCTTAAATCATGTTTTGGGTGGTCTAAATATGTTTAAATACCTTGCCAAAGTATATGCTAATTGTTCTAGACATTTTGGAGCATGTTTAGTTACTTTAATTGCTTGAAATGTGAATTCTAGAACCTCATAGGTACAGAAAATATGAATTCTGTCCAGCATTATTAACATCCATGGAATCACATTATATGATGTCTAGATCAGTGAGAGTAACTCATAATTGGCTTAGGTATTAATTGTTGCATCATAGAAAAAGTCGGATGTGAGAAAGGGTTTAAAACGCATCTTTTAGAACACCGTAATTCATCCTAGTTTAGTTTGCTGCCAATGCTGTCCAGCCATAATTAATTAGGTTTTAGGACTTAATAAATTGTGGTAATGAGGTTAACCAATCCCTTAGAGGTACACGGAAATAATTTCAAAGTTTGAGATTACCCGATTGAGGGTTTTCACTCTTAAGGGAAAGGTTTAAGCATTACTCTATGGATGATGAATTGGTGTTTACCTCATAACTTATATGATGCTATGTGAACTATAATTCCTAAATGATGGTTTTATTATTGCATGTGATTGTTCTTTGAGAACTTAGAGATGCCTATGTTGTGATGAAAGATATGTGACACGCATAAAACTATGTGGCATCTCAATAAAACATGCTAAGACTTAAGGTGACTTAAACTATGAGAAGATGATCCTTGAACCACCAAGTTAAGGGTGGGGATAAGGTGATTCTAGCCCCCTAGACCCGTACTTTAACCTTTAACTTATCAAAAGGGATATGTCCATGTGCTAGTGACGACTAGCATGGTATGAGCTCATAACCTAGAATTTTCTCCATAGGGAGATTAGTTAGGGTGACCCTAGGAAAATAATGATGATGTTTTAATATCACCTCAAGTAACCAAGATATGTACCATGTACCATGTTCCATGAACTATGACTCTATGCACCATGATTATATGAGTTTATGTGCTATGCCCCTTGATATAAGAAACCATGAATTTATGAGTTTATGTGCTATGCCCCATGTATAAGAAACATGAAGTTATGAGTTTATGTGCTATGACCCATGATATAGGAAACCATGATTTATGATTAATGTACCGTGACTTATGATCCATGTTTTATGACTTATGGACTATGTAACCAAGAGGTTTTCATAATTAAAAGGAACGGGCCTCGGAGGTTAATGTTTACGAACTTCGTAAATGAACTATTATATGCCCACGTTTTTACTAAGAAACTGAGGTCCCTGGAGACGTATATGATGACACTTAGATATGAGGAAAAACCCTACTGAGTTTCTTTAGCAAGAAATTTCACTCCCTCTATCTCTTTCTTTCCATTACGTCTCTAGATTCGGATGGCGACGTTCGTACTCTACGTCGAGACACCCACGTGGGAGTACCACTATGATCCGGAGCACGGATCGTACCATTTTGAAGGCCGCTGCACTGTTCGTGTCTTTATGTTTCCCGGACGGCCTTTCGCCCATCCTGTAGATAGCTACCTCTTCTCCCCGATGTCACCCTATGGAGATGACATGGTTTTTGAGCGTGCTCGCACACGCAATGAGAGAATCCTTCTGACTTACACCGCAGGCTCGGGCGCCGTACCCGAATATGTACCCCGCTCGTAGTATTCGAAGGAGCCACCTGCCCCTATGTATGAAGAGGACTCTGCCCCCACTCCCCCACGTGTGCCAGCAGGCAGCGAGGAGACGGTTACCCAGCCACGGAGGGCTCGGATGCCCGAGATGCAACCCCAGCATGGTGGACGTGTCCGAGTGCCCACTCCTAACGCGCTTTGCCCGTGGATCGGCTGTAACATCCTCCCAAGTACAACGTCATCCTTAAGTCATGACATCAGACTCGAGAGTTGTTACTTATAAATTAGCAGACCTTTCATAATTATCTATAGTCAGTTTGATTGATTTGCGAGATAACTATGTCGTAGTCCTATTGAAATATATATATATATAGCAATGAAAACCAAAACATTCATTTAATACAAGGTTTAGTACACCAGGGAAGCTCTTCTATGAGCTTAACACATCCGTTCTCTATTACATTTACATATATATAACCATAATACAATTATGGTAAAATAAACACATCCACTACTAAACTACTGCAGCTCCAGTATAGTTTTTCATGTAGTGTCTTCACCGTTCTTTGAATCAACCTGGAGATGACATGAGAACACACAAAATAGGGGTGAGAATTTTATAATTCTCAGTAGGGCAATTCCCCTTAATACACAATCATAATGTCATCGCCATCGTTCCAGCCACTTTGGTTTATAAAAAAAAAAGTGATTCAAGCATTACATAATAACGGTTCATTTTTAAAGTTCCAAATCATATTTCTGAAGTGGGTTGTTTTTAAGAATCAATCACTGTGTACACATTTATCACAAGCTCATAATCATAGTAAATAATGTCAATCAAAATGATTCGATATGATACAAATATGTATATACTAAATATAGGGAAATTATCTTTAATTGCCCTTGATAAATCGAAGAGGATCTCATCTATCTTTGTTTTTCCTCAATAAGTTGAAAAGATCTCATTTTTCTCTCTATTTGCCCTCGATAAGTCGAAAGGATCTCATCCTTCTCTATTTGCCCTCAACAAGTCGAAAGGATCTCATCTCTCTCTAATTTGCCCTCGACAAGTCGAAAGGATCTTATGTTTCTCTATTTGCCCTTGACAAGTCATAGAGGATCTCATGTTTCTTATTTGCCCTTGACAAGTCACAGAGGGTCTCATGTTTATTTATGGTTACAGAACTTAATTCAATATATCATTCACTTTCTTTCCAATGCATGTATAAAACACATATAGACATTCATTCACCTTGTGATTTCAATCATGCTTCATAAACCAATCTTTACTTTCTTTAATATGCATTTATACATCACAAGTCACATGGCCAAATATTTAACATCAAGTATTCATGTCATACTAGAACCAAAATACCATTACATTATCACTTCAAGTCTTTGGTTCATTTCCAGCAAGTGGGCAGATTTTACACCATGGTAGCACAAATTTATTTGCACATCAAACAATCAATTCAGAGGCTATAAAAATTCTCAATGACACCTCAATGTATCCAAAAGGTTCCACAAAAATTTCAGAGTAAAAATAGTTCTCTAACTATGTTAACAAAATTAGACAAATTTGGTGGTCAGAAACCACTCAACCTCAGCTCAAGAACCAAAATTCATAATTTTTAACCCTAGCAATTGAACCCAGAAAATTATAAATAAAAATCCTGGTAAAACCTCAATATGTCTCTAATACCCTGTAAAAATTTCAAGTGATAATTCCATCATTTGATATGGTAACAAAATTAGCAAAATTTACAGCTTTTGTTCCAACACTTTAGGCAGCATATGTTTAATTTCGGTTCTTGATTTTTCTAAGGCCGTTTGAATCAAAATAAAAACCCAAGAAAATTCGTGGGACTAGCTAAAGATGTTAGCTCCAACATATATTTTTTTCAGTTCAAGAAAATGCCTACAACAAGCCCAGAAAATTCGTGATCACATACTGCCTGTCAGAAAATCGAAAATCCAGCAAGTATCACTCAACATCTTTTGACAAAATGATCTCTCTAAGCTCATCCAAACACTTCAGCAAAATTCATACATCAATAACAACATAATATCAACTAAATTAACCAGAAATTTTGGATTGAAACCAGTAACAATTGCTCAGAAAATTTTGAAAGGAAAAGGCCAAAGAAAACCCTACTTTGAAAGCTTTTGAGCTTGATACTTCAAAGGATGTTCTAAGTGATCTCCCTTCACTTCAAGACACCAATTTCAGTCCTAAACCCTCCTTAGGCAGTGGGGAAGTGAGGTATTAAGATGAGAATTTGAGATTTCAATCGGTTAGATTTGTAGGGTTTGAGGTGTAGAACAAGTTTTGTGAAGGAACTTTGTGGTTTTATGAACTCTAGGTTAGTGTTTTGGTGATTTGAAATTAAAACTTAAGCTTATGAAGAAGACAACAATGGTGGCTGTATTCTCTCTGGAATGGCCGAGAATTGCAAGCTTCAAAGGTAAGTTTTATGGCTTTTAATGATATTAAATTAGGTTGTAACAATTGTTTAATATGATGTGTGTATTCTTTTTAAAAGAAAACAAGATGAATGGCTAGGATTTGATCTTGTAATCCAAGATTAAATCCTAGCCTTACACTTGGCTCTAAAGGATAAACATTATCCTTTTACAAAGATAAAACTATCTTTCGGTGTTAGAAATCGCACACCGAAATTTTACCGAACGGGTAAAACAGTGTACCCGGGAAATCAAGCATTGCCCAAAAAATAATTTCGGGTATAAAATCTTTATTTCTACCTATTTCTAACCATAATCATATAATTTCTCAATTTTGGGCATCTCCGGGTCCCAATTCAAGGGTTTCGGCTGTCCCGGCGGGCCTATGGGGCCCGCAAATTACTATTCACATTTTTTTTTTTTTTACAAATCCGTTGGATCGTCCTCATCATTGTTCAAACTATCAAATTTTTGAAATTATGACTAATAAAGCTCAAATTAATTTTTAGACAATTTTTAGGGTGTTACATCGGCTATGTCCTACCTTACCCGTGACTGTAGTCGTAGGGTTTAGAGGGCAGTCCTTAGTGCACACACGTCACGTAGATAGGATAAACCTTCTTTTGTGTTGAGGTTATCTATTTCAGATGCACTTGGGTGTGGGTATTCTCTTGCTTGTAGCGTTTATGTCCCCATGTATTTCCTTCTTTCAGTTGTATTGTACTTTATGTATCAAACAGTCCCGCCGCTATTGGTGGGCATCTTAAGTATTAATGCATGAGGTATTTCAGTATATGTATTCATGATGCTGTGGATGGAGCCTTTTATGTGTTTATATTTCGGCACTTTACGTTATCGTTCGAATTACATTATACGTGGCTCATACTTTATCAAGGTTTTGTTACAAATAAAAAATGGCTCGTATTTTCAGTAAGTAATTTCAAAGGTAATAGAACTAAAGCAAGAAGTAATGACTAATATTTGGCCTCAGTACATATTAGTAGTATTGGGTTGAATATTAGGGTGTTACATCGGCCGAACCGGTGTCACCCAGAACATGTCACATCTCTAGATTATGAGCTTATACCTAACTAGTCGTCACTAGTTCTTACTTATCAATCCTGATAAGCGTATCATAATCATAATCCCGACTATCTAGTATGGGCTAGGGGGCATTTCTTGGGGGTGCTCGGCCGAACCGGTGTCACCCAAGAATACATCTTGGTACTGATGTCACATGAGTTCTCTAGAGGTGCTCGGCCGAACCGGTGTCATCCAAGAACTCATCTTAGTACCTCATATCTCATAAAGAAAATCTCACAGGTTTTTCAAAAACTTTCTAAGTGCCCAAATTTGTCAGAAATTTGGCAGCACAATAGCAGCACGCCGGATTTCTTCCAAATTTACTTTATGCCACATAAACAAATAGAACATGTATCCTCAATCATAATTCCATACGCTTACATAATTATTCTCAAGTAAAACATATGTTCACATGTAACATTGAAACTCATTATGCTTTTGATCCTACAGTATCTTATGCTTTGACCTTTATGGGCCTTAAACTTGAGATGTAATTATTCTATCAACCTCTTATTCACCCAAGGATTCTCTTCTAACAAATCTTACTATCATTTATGTTCTTTAATAAATCTGGGCAGCACCATACTCCAAGGGCAGAGTTATACATCTATGATTACGGGGTTCTAGAACTTACGTTTTAGACCCTTTCTTGGTTCCGTCTTCACCTAAGGCGCTATAAATTAAATCTAAACTAATTATGAGGCATTCCTCTGCCTAAGAACTAATTATAAACCATGTTTGTCATATTATGAGGTCGCTGGATAGAATCCAGAAATTAAATGTTCTAAGAGTTCTAGGATTGCACTTTTACGGTTTTCTAGTTACTAGTTTCTCTATAGGTGCTAAAATTCAATCGTACTTCAAATGTAACCAAATTTTTCATGATTAATCAATCCTAAACTGATTTTTATCATACTAAAAAATTTTTGGCATTGATTAATATTGAAGGGGTTAAACACAAGTTAAATTCCAACTTTACGGTTTTTCTATGAAGCTAGTTTCTCTCCTAACATGCATAGAAGTGTTCCTAACTCCATATATTATTTCCACACATTCTAACACATCAAAACATCATCATACATCAACAAACATATCAAGGCAGAATCAGACTGTTCAAGTCCAAAAAGACACATAATTTGACATTTCTAAAGCATATAAGTTGCTAGTTTCCCTTGGAATCATTTTAGAACTTCTAAAACTCTTTGCAAATCATATTATTTTATCAAGAGGCTAAAAACAACCTTAGGTCAGTAACCAATTTAATTCTTCTTTAGAAGAGGATTAAAATCATAAATCTTGTTGGTCATAACTTTATAAAACTCATCAAGCTTAAAGAAAATCCTAGAACATAGGTTGTTGGCCCTTGTACCTAAATGGAACTTATTCCAAGCTCATCATTATTGCTTGGCCGAAATTATATATTCAAAGAATGCTTCCATATTAAACTTTAACTTAAGATAAAATGGGCAAGTCTTTGAGCTCTAAGGTCTTTAAGTGATGACAAAATATAAACATGCTATGCACTTCATTTTTATTCTTCATTACAAAGTAAAGTGAGAACTTTAAAGTAAATATGCAAGACTTGGAAATAAATATGCAAGGCTTGAAATTTAAATATGTAAGATTTGAAATAAATATGCAATGCAAGTTCATTTCTTTATTTTAGTGCTCTAGGCCCAGCAACAATCAACTTTAAGGTCGAAATAGAAAGGCTTTCAGAATTAATTAGGGGATAATGCAAGTCTTGTTTTAATCTTTGAGTCCATAGGTGATAACTTGAAAATAAAGATGCAAAGCAAGAATATAAACATGAGTGCAACCTCAAAATAAATATGCAAGTTCATTTATATCTTATTAGAGCTCATTCAAGACTTTAGAGGAACTTAAACCTTAACCCAAACTCATCATGACAAGATAAAGTGAGGTCTAGAGTTCTTAGAACTCAAGATAACATTCCTTAAAAATATAACCATAAATGAACTTTATAACAACTTTACGAAAACTCAAGCTTTAGAGATTTCTTTGTAGTGAACATAAAGTCACCAACTAGAACTCTCATCATCAAGCTATCATGATGGTTCATCCAACAATTGTTGGCCGAAAATTTTAAAGAAAAAGGAAAGGAAAGAAACCGAAACTTAAGAGCAAAAAAGAACCATTTTGAAACTCTAGAGACCATGATCTTGATGATGTATTAACATTGACACCATGGGTCCTTATCATTGAGTTCATGTATCCATTTAAACATAATCAAAGTTAAAGATTTCAAGGTACAAGAAAGAAAGAATTATAAACATTTTTAACTCAAGAACAAAGATCAAGCTTTAGAGGTTATTCAAGCGATGAACATCATCATGAAACCCTCATCCTCAAGCTCCCATTCCTTTGTTTTCAAGGGCTTAAGGCCAAAAATGGAAAAGGAAGAGGAGAAGAGAAGAAGTTCCAAAAGATTCAAGAGAAACCATGAAACACATAACTAGATTAAGAACTTAAATGAAAGAAACACTTGAAAGAAAATCCCTACCAAGTGGTTAGAAGTTGAGATGAGTGAAGAGGATGAAGAACTTGAAGAACTTGGACACTTGAACTTTGAGAGAAAAAGAAAACTTTGAAGTGCTCTTTGAAAACTTACACTTAGCAAATGAACCCAAAATGACGCAAGTTCACCCAAGCATGCTATTAATAGAGAAATGAAACATGTAACATCCTAATTTTTAACCCAATACTCTAGAACATACTTAGGTTAATCATAGTTTGTTACTTCATAGTTCTCAATTTTACTTAGAAATACTTAGCGAAAAATACGGGTAAATTTTTTTTTCGAAATACAAAGTGAGAGCCGCGTGATGTGATATATCTTGTAATAATCAAAACACACATCTCATAACGTCATAGCATAAGGCATACCACGAATAACACTGAATATCATCTCATATATATATAACTTGCCCACTTATAAGAGTGGGACTTAATTTAGTACAAGGAAAATACATGAAAGGAAATCCAACATAATCATAAACATGAACTACTCCCCTACCCGTGTGCATCTAATGGGGTAACCTCTAAACAAAAGAAGGTTTATCCCCATCTAAATGGTGTGTGCTCTAACACGGGCCATCCACAGCCTCCTACTGGCGACTATCCCTTGAGCGTGGTACGTAACCAGGAAACTGAGCGAGCTCCTCCGGCGTGGCCTCATCTCCGGTCGTCGTGCAAGCCTCGGCTGAGTCACGGAAGGCTCACTACCCTCCCCAAGGTCCATGGGTATGGTGGGGGAAGATCCCTCGGAGGGTGCTTGGGTTGCCGAATCCTCGGAAGGATCCGTCTCCGAAAAAGACGACGGCCAACGGGGCACATACTGGGGGTAGTCTCGAGGGGCGGACATGGATGGTGGGGTATGGCGAAGCCTCTCCTCTAGGGGACGTGTGCGCTCGAACACCAGGTCATCGCCAAAAGGTGAGACGGGGGAGAAACGATGGGAATGTACAGGGGGAGTGAAGGGTCGACCCATGAACATAAATACTCTAACCGTGCATCGACCCACAAAATGGAATGACCCGTGGTTCGGGTCATGGTGCACCTCCTATGTCGGCGTGTCCACGAACACTACGAACGTCGCCATCTGAAGACGTGACGGAAAGAAAGAGATAGAGGGAGTGAGAATCTTGCTAAAGAATCTCAGTAGGGCCTCCTACTACCTAGGTGTCATCATCTACGTCCTCAGGAACCTTGGGTTTAATTACACAAAACGACTGAACATGCATTAAGTTCATTTTAAACTTTAAAATATACTTTAGCCAAGGTCCATTCATTTTAGGATGATCTTAATGTCATGAATGCAACATAATAGAAGATGTATGCATGGCACTACCTAATGCACATACATAAGACATAACATCAAGCATCATCATACTTAGTGGCATAAAGTGGCAATAGAAACATTCATATGGGACAAACTTAGTGACATAATCATAATCATGAAACTTCTCTTCCTCATGGGCCACCCTAAAAGACAATCGAACTGGGGGTGCTCGGCCGAACCGGTGTCACCCAGAACGTGTCACATATCTAGGTTATGAGCTCATACCTTAACTAGTCGTCACTAGTTCTTACTTACCACTTAACGATAAGCGTATCATAAATCATAAATCCCGACTATCTGAGTACGGGTTAGGGGGCAAAACTCTTAGGGGTGCTCGGCCGAACCGGTGTCACCTAAGAGTATAAAATGGTACCGATGTCACATGAGTTCTATGAAGGTGCTCGGCCGAACCGGTGTCATCCTAGAACCCATCTTAGTACCTTAATTTTCAAAAATCTCTTTAAGTCCCCAAATTCGTTGGGAATTCGGCGGTACGATGGCATTACGCCGAATTCCTTCCAAATTTGCTTTATGCCACATAAACATATATCCTCATGAATTCCTCATATGAATAACATCATCATCTCTTTCATAACACATGCATCATCATAGAACATTCAGCCGTTTATCCTTACGGTAGCTTATGCTTTGACCCTTACGGGTCTTGATCATGAGATATGGTTCTCTAACATCCGTCGCTCATATTTTATGCACCTAAGGGCTCATAATTAAACACCATTCATAATCCTCATGTTCACACTTAAATCTGAATAGCATAGGGCAGAATTCCTAACTTGTGATTACGGGGTTTTAGAACTTACGTTTTAGACCCTTTCTTGGTTCCATCTTCACCTAAGGCGCTATGAATTAAATCTAAATCAATTATGAGGCATTCCTATGCTTAAGGACTAATTATTAATCATGTTTATCATGTTGTAAGGGTGCTGGACAGAATCCAGAAAAATAAATGTTCTAAGAGTTCTAAACTTGCACTTTTACGGTTTTCTAGTTACTAGTTTCCCTATAGGTGCTAGAATTCGATTCTAATCCAAATGTTACCAAGTTTTTCATGTCTAAACAATCCTAATCTGATTATGCTCCCATTAAAACATTTTGGATGAGTTCCAAAAATAAATGGGTCAAAACTATGTTAAATTCTAGCTTTACGGTATTTCTAGTTAGCTAGTTTCTTACCTATCATGCATAGAATCATCTCTACATCATCATATGGTATTTTTACACATTCTAACACATCAAAACATCATCATACAGCATCATACTCATGATATCAGAACCGAAAACATTTAGCTTTAGTAAAGGATTTAAATTGACATTTCTAGGTACATAAGTTGACTAGTTTCTCTTGGAATCAATTTAGAATTCCTAAAACTCTTTGCAAATCATTTAATTCATCAAGAGGCTAAGAGAAGCCTTAGGTCAATGACCAAAATATATTTCATCTTCTAAAAGGGAATAAAGTCATATCTCATGACAACATAACCTTGAAAAGGTTTGTAAGGCTTTAAAGAAAACTTAGAACATAGGCTATTGGTCCTTGTAGCTAGATGAAAACTCATTGCAAGTCCATCATCACTACTTGGCCAAAAATATGCATTCAAAGAATGGTTTCACAATAAACTTTAACTTGAAATGAAATAGGCAAGTCTTTGAGCTCTAGGTTCTTAAGTTACGACATAAAATAAACGTGCTCATGCTTTTCCTTTTTAATCTTGCTTACAAAATAAAGTGATGACATAAATTAAATATGCAAGGCATAAACTTAAACGTGCAAGCTTGAAAGTAAATATGCAAGATTCAATTCTTTATTTTAGTGCTCTTGGCCCAACAACAATCGACTTTAAGGCTGAAATAGATAGGCATTCGAGAAATTAATTAGGTGATGATGCAAGTTCAATTCTTTATTTTAGTGCTCTAGGCCCAACAACAATCGACTTTAATGCCGAAATAGAAAGGCTTTGAGAATTAAATTAAGTGAAGATACGAGTTCCATTTTAATCTTTATGTTCTTAGGTGATAGCTTGAAAGTAAAGGTGCATAACAAGAATGTAAATATGAGTGCAAGCATAAGATAATTTATGCAAGTTCATTTTATCTCTCTAGAGCTCTTAACAAGACTTTAAAGGAACTTAAACCTTAACCCAAACTCATTAAACCAAGATATGATATAGTCTAGAGTTCTTAGAACTCAACATAATATTTTTAGGAATCAAACCATGAAACTTAGAAAAAGAAAGGAAAAGGGCCGAAACTTCAAAAGGAAAAAGGAACATTTTAAAACTCTAGGGTCCATGATCTTGATGATATAATAACACCAACATCATGAGACCTCATCATTGAGTCCTTAAAACCATTTTGAATCACCATCAAAACTAAAGTTCTCAAGAGTTCAAGAAAGGAAGAACTAGGAACATTTTTGCTCAAGAACAAAGATCAAGCTCTAGAGTTTGTTTCAAGTGATGAACATCATCATGAAACTCTCATCATCAAGCTCTCATTTCTTTGAACTTCAAGGCCCATGGCCGAAAATGAGAAAGAACAAGGAAAAGAAAAGAAGTTCTAAAAAGAATCAAGAGAAACTATGAACATCAAGCTTGAAACAAGAACTTTAAAGAAAAGAATACTTGAAAGGAAATCCCTACTTGATGTGATGAACTTGAAGATGGGAGAAGAAGATGAAGATGATGAAGAACTTTGAAGAACTTGAAGAACACTAGAACTTTGAGAAAAAAGGAAAAGCTTTGAGTGCTCCTAAACTTAGCAAATGATCTAAAAATGGTGCAAGCTCCTCAAGGCATTCTATTTATAGAGAAATGAAACAAATGAAGTGTGTGTGTGGGCTGATGAGTTTCGGCCATGAGGGTGCAGAATGAAGGCATCCATGAGTTCCATGAGGTGAGATAATGTGGTCTTGAGGCATGGTGAGGTATGGTTCAAAGCATGGTGAGGTATGGTTCAAAGTATGGCTTCAAGCATGGTTCTTTGAGTGAGAAACAATTCAACATGTGGTCAATGGGGGTGAGAATTTCGGCCATGTGCATCAAATTTGGGGGAGGATTAGTTTGCATTTTAATTGTGGTTTAGTGTTGTGTTTAGGTGTATCTTTGATTATGCTTAAAATTAGGAATTTGTAAGAAAGTGTTTAGGTAAGGAAAATGGATAATTAGGATGGTCTAGACATAATTAAGGAGTGGTCTTGCACCATTAGTGAGTTAGATCCTTAATTTAGAGTCTAAACAACTATAGACACATTTCCTTGATTTAAGGAATTGGAGAGAGAAAACACTATTCAAGATTCCAAGACTAGGAATCTTGAGTTCTAAAAAGGGATTTAAGTTTAATCTAAGCAATTTTAGGTTCTAATTAACTTTAATAAATTATTTTGTCTCTAGATTAATTAGGGAAATTAATTAATCTTCGTTTAGAGCCTAATATTGCTTAGGTTTGCTTAATCACGTCATTAAGCTCAAAAACACTATTCTAGAGGCAAAATCGTAATTTTGCACTAAAACTGCCCGGGACCACCGGGACTTGAACAGAGACCTCTAGGCACATGAAAACATGTTTTTAAACCTCTGGGGAAAGTTTCGGGCTCAAACGGAACCTTTACCCGCGTAAAACGCTATAAGGGTATTTTGGTCATTTTGACCCGAAACTGCGGAAAATGAAATTTTCACTTCCGAAAGCATTCAAAGGCCATGCAATCCCCTTCAAACATTGAGTTGATCCTTCGAGGATGACCGATGTAACGCCCCAATTTTTACTGTCATTAGAAATTACTCAATTTCCGAATTACCGTAAGTAATTATTACATAAGATTTGAGGCCGAACAATCCTCAATAAAGGAATATAACATTAGAAGAGAGGTTAGGAACGATTCATGCGAGAGTCGCAAATCCCGAATTTCTGTACGTATAAAATGACCAAAATGCCCCTGAAGTTATTTTACTCAGAAAATGTGGATCGTGGGCCCCACCTATTCTCAAGGGGATATTTTGAGGATAATAAGGGATTGTTTGTGTTATGTGTGTTAATAGAGCAGAAGGATCTCAATTTTGAGTTCCGACGCGCGAAATGACCAAAACGCGCCAATGGTCGCTTTAACTCCAATGTGCGTGCCGACTGAGCCCGAACCTCACTAAAATGTTTTAAAATGTGTTTTTAAGCCATGATTAACCATTGGTTAAGCTCGGGTGGCCTTGGCGCTTTTAAGTGAAAGTACGATTTTACCCTGTTTTTGGGAGTTTTGAATTTCGGGATTTTTGATTCAGATATGCGAAACCTAAGCAATATTAGGCTCAAATTAAAGCTTATTAAATTCTAAATATTAATCTAGAGTCAAAATTATGTATTTAGATTGATTAGAACCCAAAATTGCTCAAAAACACCCAAATTGCTTACTAATTCACTTAAACCCTTAACCGTAAATTCTCTAAATTACATGAATACCTTGCCTACACCTAAATAATGCATGGAACACACAAATTTCACTTCTTTGGGCTGTAATGGACTATGGTAAGGGTGAGAGTAAAGGTTACATTTTCTTAGCCGCTAGTGATGTAGACTTTGAGCAAAGTATCGATGAGATACCAATGTAAGAAATTATCCTGAAGTATTTCTAGATGAGATACCAGAGTTTCCCCCCAAGAGAGAGATAGAGTTTTCCATAGAATTGCTTCCGGGTGCGGGACCTATATCCATAGCCCCATACAGGATGTCCCCATTAGAATTGACCGAGTTAAAAACTCAATTGGAAGATTTATTGGAGAAAAAGTTTGTTAGGCCTAGTGCATCACCTTGGGGAGCCCCTGTGTTGTTTGTAAAGAAAAAGGATGGGAGTATGAGGATGTGTGTAGATTATAGGCAGTTGAATAAAGTAACGGTGAAAAACAAGTATCCTCTACCTAGGATCGATGATTTGATGGACCAACTGAAAGGTGCGGTAGTGTTTTCTAAGATAGATTTGAGGTCAGGCTACCATCAAATTAGAGTGAGAGATGAAGACATACCTAAAACGGCCTTTCGCACTCGATACGGCCATTTTGAGTTTGCAGTAATGTCCTTTGGGTTAATCAATGCTCCAGCTATTTTTATAGATTACATGAATAGGATCTTTCGACCCTATTTAGATCAGTTTGTAGTTGTCTTTATAGATGACATTCTCATATATTCTAAGACCCATGAAGAGCATGAATGCCACCTGACCATAGTACTAGAGATCTTGAAGGAAAAGAAACTATATGCCAAGATTTCCAAGTGTGAGTTTTGGTTGGATAAGGTGCAATTTTTAGGGCATGTAGTATCTAAGAAAGGAATTTCTGTAGATCCTAGTAAGGTAGAAGCGGTAGTAAATTGGGAAAACTAACTACCAGAATCAAGTAAGGAGCTTTTTGGGTTTAGCCGGTTATTACCGTCGATTTATCAAGGGATTTTCCCATATTTCCCTACCTTTGACCAAGCTGACTAGGAAGAACACCCCTTTTTCATGGACCCTGAGTGTGAAAAGAGCTTTCAAGAGTTAAAACACAAGCTAACCTCGACCCCTGTTTTAGTGTTACCCGACCCCAATATGCCTTTCGAGGTGTATTGTGATGCTTCAAAAAAGGGTTTAGGTTGGGTATTGATGCAAGATAGGCAAGTGGTGGCCTATGCATCAAGACAACTCAAGCCACATGAGGCAAACTACCCTACCCATGACCTTGAGTTAGCTGCCGTCGTGTTTGCTCTAAAGATTTGGAGACACCATTTATATGGAGTTAAGTTTGAGGTGTTTTCCGATCACAAGAGTTTGAAATATCTCTTTGATCAAAAAGAGCTAAACATGAGGCAAAGGCGATGGATGGAGTTCTTGAAAGATTATGATTTTGGATTGAACTACCATCCTGGTAAAGCTAATGTAGTAGCTGATGCTTTGAGTAGGAAGTCCTTACAAGTGTCCCGTTTGATGGTGAAGGAGGTTGAATTGATTGAGCAATTTAGGGACTTAAACCTAGGAATGACTTTGACCACTAAGGGCATCAGAGCTTGTCATCTTAGAGTGACAAGTGAGTTCAAAGAAAGGATTGTTCAAGCTCAAGGGGACGATGCTGAGTTTCAAAAGACTTTAGGGGCAGTGAAGGCAGGAAAGTTGATAGGTTTTACCCAAGGAATGGACGATTTGTGGAGGTTTAAAGGTCGAATATGTGTACCTGCTAGTGGTGGCCTCCGAAAAGATATTTTGGAGGAAGCCCATAAGAGACATAATTCCTTAATTTCATACAACTTTGTCTAAAATGATTTTTCCTCCCTTATTTCTCCTGCAAAATTCCGTCCACTACCTCATCATTTTGGCCAATTAGAAGCCTCAAAATCTTCTATAAATAGGCTTGCTTGAGTGCTCTTGGAATGCTTGGTTCATAACTACGTTTTAGGAGCACCAAAAACTTTCTTTCTTCCTCCTCTTTGGCTGAATTCTTTCTTCAATTTTTTTCAAAGAGATTTTGTTTCATTTTACTTCAAGAAACCAAGTTCTCTTCTTCTTCTTCAACTCATATTAGGTAGAGAGTAGTTTCTAAATTTATTTCTATGCTTTGAGGAGTTGTGTTTTTAGCTCAAAATGATGAAATTATGAACTTACCTTAGCTTTTCATTTTGGTTTTCCTTTTCAATTTTTCTTTAACCAATTCAACCATATGGCCTAGGTGGAACTAAGATGATGGCTTGATGATGAGGACCTTGAGGGTGGGTTGTAAATCCATCACAAGTTAGGCCTCTAAAGCTTGAAAATTCCACTTGATGCAAAACTTTAAAGAATAATGCTTTATGATGCTAAAACAAAGATTTTTAGTTTAGAACTTGAAAGATGTATTTTCCTTTTATGTTTTATTTCTTGTTAAGATATGTATTGGGTTGAATTTATAATTCTTTTAAAGTCTTGAAGGAGTTCTAGTAAAGAAACAAAATGAATTTGCATCCATGATTAAGTTTATGCTTTGCATAACCATGTTTACCTTCTATGTCATCACTATATTTTCAAGAATGAATAAATGAACTTGCATTTCTCATGTTTAAATTCCAAGCTTGTATTTCATGTTTATGTTTCAATTCATCACTTAATCTTTCAAGATAATAAAGAGGTTGCATCTCATATTTAATTTATGCTCTCACTATATTTCATAATGGCTAAAAGAATCAACGCATGGCATGTTTATTTTATGCCATCACCTAAAGATCCTAGAGCTCAAAGACTTGCCCATGTATCACAAGCAAAGAAATATGATTATTGGAGTTAAAGAATTTATTCTTTAAAAAGTCTTGAGATTGGAGCTTAAAAAGATGTAATAATAATTCTCTTCTCCCCCTACTGGTCTTGTGCGGACTACCGCCGCTTCGGTTTCTTAATATTCTCTTCTCCCTCTACTGGTCCTGTGCGGATTACCGCCGCTCCAGTTTCTTGTATCATGTTTATATTTCAAGTTCTTGCATCATGTTTAATTTTCAAGTCATCACCTTAAATCTTAAAGATAAAGAAATGGAATTGCATATCATGTTTATAATTCCAAGCTATCACCTTATAAAGATAAGATTAAAATAAGGTTGCATACACCTAAATCTCTAAAGCTCAAGACTTACTCCTTTTATCTTAAGTGAGAATTTTAATTGTGAAGATCCTCCCAAATTTGACAAAAGAACTAGTTTCTAAATGAGTTTTAAGGCTTTGCAAGGATTTTACGGGGAAGTAGTATTTTATATGCACTTAAAATATGATTCTATGTAATTGCATGAGGTTCATGATTCGCCAACGATCCGAGTTTAGTATCAATGTGTGATAATGATTTGATATGATTAAAGTTGTGATAATTATGGTTTATTGTTAAGAGAATGATTCATAATTGGTTTAGTAACTAATTAGTTCTATAATTGATAATTCTATGTAAGGATTGGATGCTTATTAAGTACTTGATATCATTGAATGATTTCCTGGCTTGCATGTTATAGTTGCTGTTGCAAATAATGAGAATGCTTATACATGAAATGTTCTTTATTATGTAAAATTTACCTTTGTTGCTAGAAGAAAGTGTATCATTGTAAAAGTGTAATTTGGAAAGGTTCTGGCTAAGGAAAGACTTGGTATTTAAGCGTGTCCATTGTAACCCACCTCTCTTCCCGGGAATCTCCCATATGCATGATTACTGTTGATATATATTATTCTAGCTTAAGACTATAAATGAGAAAATGTTATGATGTTTATGAATTGTATTATGATATAACATGCAAAGATTTAATGGTGACTTAAACTTATAAGAAAATGATCCTTTGGAACCATCAGACTATAGGTGGTGAAAAGGTGATTTTAGCCCCCTAACCCGTTCTCTCAAAAGGGTAGAGTCGGGACTTTAGCTTATCAAAAGGGATAAGTATATGCTAGTGATGACTAGTAAAGTATGAGCTCATAACCTAAATTACTCCCAAAAGGGTGGAGTATAGGGTGGCCTAAGGAAAATAATGATGATGATAAGATTTTAAGTCACCTAAGGCACTAAAGAAATGAAATATGTGCACTATGTCCATGTGTAGCTAATATTATATGACATTCTTTTATGCATGTTATTTGATAATGATGATGAGGAAAATGATGTAATGATAAAGGAAAAGTTCATTGTAAATATGACATGTTAAGATTATGATGCATTATAAGACGCATGATTAAAAATTGACGAACCTCGGTTAAGTATTTGTCCGAACTTAAAATGAATCTTTGCATGCTCACTATTTTAGAATAATCCCGAGGTTCCTGGGGACTTTGATGATGACACTGTAGAAGGAGGTACCTTACTGAGAATTCTTTAGCAAGATTCTCACTCCCTTTTCTTTATTTCCGTCATTGTCTCCAGATTCAGATGGCGACATTCGTCCTGTTCGTTGATACCCCTACTTGGGAATTTCACTATGATCCGGTGCATCGCTCGTATCATTTTGAAGGAGGTCTTGTGATTCGTGTTTTTATTTACATAGGTCGTCCATTTGCACATCCTGTCCCTAGTTATCGATTTTCTCCTACTTCTCCCTATGGCGATGAAATAGTTTTCGAACATGCACGTCCACTTGATGAAAAGATGTTACGTTCTTATCCCGCTTCATCTGCTGTCTATGGATTTCCAGAGTATATTCCCGAGACGAGATATTCTGAAACTGATCCTTCAGAGGACACTCCTACTCATGTATATTCTGAGAGCTCTGCTCCTGCTCCCACACGTGTAAGAGAGGGTAGTGAGGAAACAGTTGTTCAGCCGAGGTTAGCAAGAAGGCCGTCCATGCGACCCCAGCCTGGTGCATCTCGTGTGTCCCCTCCTGAGGGAGCTCATCAGTGGATCGGATTTATTCCCCCATTTCCAGGACAGTGGCCATAGAGGGTTCTTAGTAGATTTATGTGTGGTCATGCACCCTAGTTTTAGGATAACCTTCCCGGCTTATGGAGTTATCTAGTTTAGGGGCATGTATTTCCTTATGTATATTTTTTTTATGGGTTTTGCATAAGATAATGATGTATGAACATAACCCACTCTTAGAGTGAGGTTATTGTGTGTAAATATATGCTATAATGTGCTTATGGATGTTATATGATGGAGCCTAAGTGATATGATGTGATATATTCTTAAACGTCTTATTATACTCCGCTTACTCGTTCACGTTGTACTCGGCTCACGTTTTCAATTATGTGTTTAAAAAAAAAATGGCTCGTAATTTCACTAAGTATTTTCAAATTATGAAGAAAGAACCAAAGCAAGGAGTAAAGTCTAGTCATTAATTAGATTCAACCTAGGTGTATCTGGTTAATTACTAGGGTGTTACAACCGAGTTGGTTACCCTTGAATTCGGGTCAGGAAATGACCTCAGGGGCATTTTGGTCATTTCCCTCGGACAGAAAAATCGGGGTGTTACAAAACAAATGAGGGGTGTTTGGGGAGGGAATGGCTTCGGCCATTATAGCCACAAGGAGGAGAAAATATCTTCTCCAAGGTATGGTTCAAGGCATGGTGGAAAGCATGGCTAGGTATGGGTTCAAGTATAGGTGCAAGTATGGGTCAAGCATGGTTCTTTGAGTGAGAAACAAATCAACATGTGATGCAAATAGGGGAGGAATGGCCGAACCATGCATCAGCCATGGGGGAGGATTTCTTGAATTTTAATTGTGGTTTAGAGTTGTGTTTAGGTGTACTTTGATTAGGATCAAGATTAGGAATTTGTAAGAAAGTGTTTAGGTGAGAAATGGGTAATCAAGGTTGTCAAGACATGTTTAAGTAGTGGTCTTGCATCATTAGTGAGTTATAAATTCATTTTAGTTCATAAACAACTCTAGATACAATTCCATGATTTAAGGAATTGGAAAGAGAAAATACTATTCAAGATTCCAAGATTGGAATCTTGAGTTTTAAAAAGAGATTTAAGTTTAATCTAAGTAATTTTAGATTCTAATTAATTTTGATAGCTTATTTTGACTCTAGATTAATTATGAAAATTAATTAATCTTCGATTAGAGCCTAATATTGCTTAGGTTTGCTTAATTACGTCATTAAGCTCAAAAATACTATTCTAGGGGCAAAATCGTAATTTTGCACAAAACTACCCGGACCACCAGGACTTAAACAGACGCTTTTAAACATGTAAAAACATTGTTTTAAACCTTCCGGAAAAGTTTGGGCTCAAATGGCATCTTTACCCACGTAAAAACGCTATAGGGGTATTTTGGTCATTTTGACCTGTAACTGCAAAAAATGAGATTTCGTTTCTGAAATAACTCAAGGATCATCGAATCCCTTTCAAACATTGAGTCGGCCCTTCGAGGATGGCCGGGATGGCTTTCCTCGAATTCCTGGCAGAAAATGACCTAAGGGACATTTTGGTTATTTTCCTCTCATACAGAAAAATCGGGGCATTACACTTTCATTCCAAGCCCAAATACCTTATCCTAGAGTTGTTAAAATTTCCAAGTTCCTTCATAAAACTTGTTCTACACATCAATACCTACAAATTTAACCGATTGAAATCTCAATTCTCCATCAATCCTCACCTCGATGCCTCACTTCCTCACTGCCTAAGGAAGGTTTGGGGCTTGGTTGGGTGTCCTTAAAGTGAAGAGAAATCCATTGGAACATCTTTCGAGTGCAAAGCTCTAAAGTTTGCAAGGTTGGGTGGTGTTTTCTTGCTTGATAAAATTTTGTTTTATTGCTGATTATGATGGTTTGAAAATTGATATTCTTGGTTCTAATGAATGATTATACATAGGTGTAGGTGTATTTGTATTGGTGTTGTGGAAAGACTCAATTTTGCTAGAGAAGTGTTAATCATGTTTGCTGGAAATTCGGTTTTCTTATAGGCAGGGCATGATCACGAAATTTCTGATGGAGTTGTGGGTACTTTTATGACCCAGAAAAATTATATGTTGAAGTTAACATCCTAAGGCACTCCATGATTTTTCTCGGGTCATTTTAAAGAATTTTACTACTTGAGAAAAATCATACACTTTGAAACTTGTTGCTGGAAAATCCCGGTTTAAAGCAAACAGGGAATGTATTTGAATTTTCGGAACTATTTAGACATCTTGGATTTAGTTGAAAATCCTATGTGGTATAGAGAACATGTGAAAGTGTCTCTAGTAAAAATTTGGAGCTATTCTGGGCACTTTTGCTATGTTTGAAAAATTAGAAACCAAAGTGATCCATGTGTTGCATGAAATGTTGGAATAGAACCTGTAAATTTTGTTAATTTTATTATCATACCAAATGACTGAATTATAACTTGAAATTTTTACACAATATTAGAGATACCTTGAGGCTTTACCAGGATTTTTATTTCAAATTTTCTGGTTCATTTGCTATGGTTAAAAATTATGCATTTCTAGTTCTAAGCTGAGTACAAGTGGTCTTTGATCACTAAGTTTGTTGAATTTTTTTATCATGCTTAGAGAACTCTTTTAACTCTGAAATTGTTAGGGGACATTGGGGACACATTGAGGTGTCTTAAATAATTTTTATAGCCTTGGATTTGATGGTTTGAAATATAGAATAAATTGTGTTATGAATGTGTGGAATCTGCCATTGTGCTGAAATTGAATTGATGCTTTGAATTGATAAAATAATGATATCTTGTACTAGTATGACATGAGCACATGAATGTGAATACGAATAATTGAGCATGTGAACTTATTAATGAGGTTAGTCACACATAGATATGAATACTCCTTATAATTGTATGCATGTGAGAGAAAAGTATAAGGTTTATAAATCTTGGGTTGGAGAAAGTAAATCCAGTTTGTTAGGGAAAGTAAACCTGACTACCAAGAAGAACGTAAGATTTATGATTCTCAGGCTAGAGAAAGTAAATCCGGTCTGTTGGAGAAAGTAAACCTGAGTACCCTTGAATTGAGTCGGGGAAAGTAAACCTAACTAGGAATAGGCCTGTATGAGAATTAGAGAAAACAAATCCAACGATCATGTATAGGAATGAACTCAGTCCTGAAAAGCAGTCTATTACCCATTATTTTCACACTGGGGACGGTGTTACGTAACGCCCAGACGTGACAAGATTAGTCAAGGGCCAAGGCAAGTTTAAGAAGTGAATTTTCCAAGAAATCCTTTATCTTATCTGCCAAGTGAAGAAGTTTAGTATAGATATTGAGACCAATATATTTAAGTGGAAAGCTAGTAGTATATGATGTTGAGTAGTATGGTATATGTACATTAAGTGATTGAATGTTAAAAGTAATCCACTTTGAAAGTATGATTTGGAACTTTAAAAATAAACCATTATCATATAATGCATGACCACTTTTTCTTAATAAACCGAAGTGGCTGGGGCGATAATGATGACATTATGATTGTGTATTTGGCAAGTTACCCTACTAAGAATTGTATAATTCTCACCCCTATGTTTTGTGTTCCCATGTCGCCTGCAGGTTGATGCAGAGAACTAAGAGGCTGCTAAGCAAAAGAACTCGGAAGTGTAGTAGTGTAGTACTTAATGCTTTTATTATGTTGTATATAGGTGTAGGTGTAACGCCCCGATTTTCTGTCTGAGTGGAAAATGACCGAAATGCCCCTGAGGTCATTTTCGGTCCGGAATTCGAGGATGGCCGACTCGGTAGTCCTCGAAGGGTCAACTCAATGTTTGAAGGGGATTGAATGACCCTTGAGTGGTTCCGGAGGCGAAAGTCTCATTTTCCGCAGTTTCGGGTCAAAATGACCAAAATACCCTTATAGCGTTTTACGCGGGTAAAGGTGCCGTTTGAGCCCGAAACTTTCCCCAGAGGTTTAAAATCATGTTTTTACATGTTTCAAAACATCTGTTTGAGTCCCGGCAGTCCCGGGCAGTTTTGTGCAAAATTATGATTTTGCCCCTAAAATAGTGTTTTTACGCCTAATGACGTAATTAAGCTAACCTAAGCAATATTAGGCTCTAATCGAAGGTTAATTAATTTCCCTAATTAATCTAGAGCCAAAATAATTTATTAAGGTTAATTAGAACCTAAAATTGCTTAGATTAAACTTAAATCCCTTTTTAGGACTCAAGATTCCTAGTCTTGGAATTTTGAATAGTGTTTTCTCTCTCCAATTCCTTAAATCAAGGAAGTGTGTCTAGAGTTGTTTAGACTCTAAATTGAGGATCTAACTCACTAATGGTGCAAGACCACTCCTTAATTATGTCTAGACCACCCTAATTATCCATTTTCCTTACCTAAACACTTTCTTACAAATTCCTAATCTTAAGCATAATCAAAGATACACCTAAACACAACTCTAAACCACAATTAAAATGCAAGAAATCCTCCCCCCATGGCTGATGCATATTCGGCCATCTCTCTCCTTTTACCACACATGTTGAATTGTTTCTCACTCAAAGAACCATGCTTGAGGCCATACCTTGAACCATACCTCACCATGCCTCAAGACCACATTATCTCACCTCATGGAACTCATGGATGCCCTCCAATTCTGCACACAATGGCCGAAACTCATCAGCCCATTCACACCCTCCATTTGCTTCATTTCTCTATAAATAGAATTCCTTGAGGAGCTTGCACCACTTTTAGATCATTTGCTAAGTTTAGGAACACTCAAAGCTTTTCTTTTTCTCTCAAAGCTCTTGTGTTCTTCAAGTTCTTGGAGCTCTTCATCTTCTTCATCTTCTTCTTCCATCTCCAAGTTCATCGCACCAAGTAGGGATTTCCTTTCATGTATTCTTTTCTTTAAAGTCCTTGTTTCAAGCTTGATGTTCATAGTTTCTCTTGTTTCTTTTTAAAACTTCTCTTCTACTCCTTTTTCCTTTTCATTTTCGGCCATAGGCCTTGGAGAACAAAGGAATGAGAGCTTGATGATGAGAGTTTCATGATGATGTTCATCACTTGAAATAAACTCTAGAGCTTGATATTTGTTCTTGAGTAAAAATACTTCTAGTTCTTCCTTTCTTTAACTTTTGGAATCTTTAACTTTGATGATGTTTTAAAATGGTTCTAAGGACTCAATGATGAGGTCTCATGATGTTGGTGTTAATATATCATCAAGATCATGGACTCTAGAGTTTCAAAATGTTCTTTTGATCCTTGAAATTTCGGCCATTTCCTTTTCTTTTACATGCAAAATGTTTTGATTTTCTAAAGATGTTATGTTGAGTTCTAAGGACTCTAAACTTTACTTTATCTTGGTTTGATGAGTTTGGGTTGAGGTTTAAGTTCCTTTAAAGTCTTGTTAAGAGCTCTAGAAAGATAAAATGAACTTGCATAATTTATTTTATGCTTGCATTTATATTTACATTCTTGCTATGCACCTTTACTTTCAAGCTACCACCTAAGAACATAAAGATTAAAATGGAACTTGCATCATCACTTAATATAATTCTCAAAGCCTTTCTATTTCGGCCTTAAAGTCGATTGTTGTTGGGCCTAGAGCACTAAAATAAAGAATTGAACTTGCATTATCACCTAATTAATCTCTCGAATGCCTATCTATTTCGGCCTTAAAGTCGATTGTTGTTGGGCCAAGAGCACTAAAATAAAGAATTGAACCTTGCATATTTACTTTCAAGCTTGCACGTTTAAGTTTATGCCTCGCATATTTACTTTCAAGCTTGCACGTTTAAGTTTATGCCTTGCGTGTTTAATTTAAGTCATCACTTTATTTTGTAAGCAAGATTAAAAATGAAAAGCATGAGCACGTTTATTTTATGTCGTAACTTAAGAACCTAGAGCTCAAAGACTTGCCCATTTCGTTCCAAGTTAAAGTTTAATGTGAATGCTTTCTTTGAATGCCTGTGTTCGGCCAAGTAGTGATGATGGACTTACAATGAGTTTTCATCTAGCTACAAGGACCAATAGTCTATGTTCTAAGTTTTTCTTAAAAGCTTTACAATCTTTACAAGGTTATGTTATCATGAGATATGACTTTATTCCCTTTTAGAAGATGAAATATATTTTGGTCATTGACCTAAGGCTTCTCTTAGCCTCTTGATGAATTAAAATGATTTGCAAAGAGTTTTAGAAATTCTAAATTGATTCCAAGAGAAACTAGTTAACTTATGTACCCAGAAATGTCAATTTAAATCCTTTGCTAAAGCTAAATGTTTTCGGTTCTGATATGATGAGTGTGATGCTGTATGATGATGTTTTGATGTGTTAGAATGTGTGAAAATATCATATGATGATGTAGAAATGATTCTACGCATAATAGGTAAGAAACTAGCTAACTAGAAATACCGTAAAGCTAGAATTTAACATAGTTTTGACCCATTTGTTTTTGGAACTTATCCAAACTGTTTTAATGGGAGCACAATCAGATTAGGATTGTTTAGAAATGAAAAACTTGGTAACATTTGGATTAGAATTGAATTTTAGCACCTATAGGGAAACTAGTAACTAGAGAACCGTAAAAATGCAAATGTAGAACTCTTAGAACATTTAGTTTCTGGATTCTGTCCAGCAATGTTACAACATGATAAATGTGATTTATAATTAGTTCTTAAGCATAGGAATGTCTCATAACTGATTTAGATTTAATTTATAGCGCCTTAGGCAAAGACGGAACCGAGAAAGGGTCTAAAACGTAAGTCCTAGAACCCCATAACCACAAGTTAGAAATTCTGCCCTATGCTTTTCAGATTTGAGAATGAATATGAGAATTAGGAATGATGATTAATTATGAGCCCTTAGGTGCATAACATATGAGCGACGGATATTAGAAAACTATATCTCAAGATTAAGACTCGTAAGGGTCAAAGTATAAGCTACTGTAAGGGTAAGCATTTGAATGTTCTATGATGATGCATGTGTTATGTGGAGGATGATAATGAATTTTTAAAGTGGCTTGTGGACGTATGAGAATGATTATGATTTGATGTCTTATGATGATGTTGAATGGTTATGCATGTCCTACAAGTTTCGTGGCATAAAGCAAAGTTTGAAGGAAATCTGGTGAACGCCATTATGCTGCCGAATTTCCCATCAAACTTGAGAATTTGAGAAAAGTTTGTGAAAACTCCTGGGTGACACTGGTTTGGCCGAGCACCCCCAGGAAAGGTTCTGGGTGACACCGGTTCGGCCGAGCACCCCCAGAATGTAACACCCCGATTTCTCTGTCCGAGGGAAATGACCAAAATGCCCCTGAGGTCATTTCCTGACCCGAGCTCGAGGGTAACCAACTCGGTCATCCTCGAAGGGTCAACTCAATGTTTGAAGGGGATTGAATGGCCTTTGAATGCTTTCGGAAGCGAAAATTTCGTTTCAGCTTCGGTCAAAATGACCAAAATACCCCTATAGCGTTTTTACGGGTAAAGGTGCCGTTTGAGCCCTAACTTTCCCCAGAGGTTCAAAAACATGTTTTCATGTGTCTGGAGGTATCTGTTCAAGTCCCGGTGGTCCCGGGCAGTTTTAGTGCAAAATTACGATTTTGCCCCTAGAATAGTGTTTTTAAGCTTAATGACGTAATTAAGCAAACCTAAGCAATATTAGGCTCTAAACGAAGATTAATTTATTTCCCTAATTAATCTAGAGTCAAAATAATTTATTAAAGTTAATTAGAACCTAAAATTGCTTAGATTAAACATTAAATCCCTTTTTAGAACTCAAGATTCCTAGTCTTGGAATCTTGAATAGTATTTTCTCTCTCCAATTCCTTAAATCAAGGAAATGTGTCTAGAGTTGTTTAGACTCTAAATTGAGGATTTAACTCTCTAATGGTGCAAGACCACTCCTTAATTATGTCTAGACCACCTTAATTACCCATTTACCTTACCTAAACACTTTCTTACAAATTCCTAATCTTAAGCATAATCAAAGATACACCTAAACACAACTCTAAACCACAATTAAAATGCAAACTAATCCTCCCCATGGGCTGATGCATTTCGGCCAGCACCTTTCCCCTTTGACCACATATTGAATTGTTTCTCACTCAAAGAACCATGCTTGAGCCATACCTTGAGCCATACCTCACCATGCTTTGAACCATACCTCACCATACCTCAAGAACACATTATCTCACCTCATGGAACTCATGGAAAGCCTCCAATCTGCACCCTCATGGCCGAAACCTCCTCCTCCATGAGCTCCCTCCATTTGTTTCAATTCTCTATAAATAGAATGCCTTGAGGAGCTTGCACCACTTTTAGATCATTTGCCAAGTTTAGGAAACACTCAAAGCTTTTCTTTTTCTCTCAAAGTCTTTGTGTTCTTCAAGTTCTTGGAGTTCTTCAAGTTCTTCATCTTCTTCATCTTCTTCTTCCATCTTCAAGTTCATCACACCAAGTAGGGATTTTCTTTCATGTATTCTTTCTTTAAAGTTCTTGTTTCAAGCTTTATGTTCATAGTTTCTCTTGATTCCTTTTAGAACTTCTTTTCTTCTCCTCATCCCTCTTTATGTTTCGGCCATGGGCCTTTGGAGTTCAAAGAAATGAGAGCTTGATGATGAGAGTTTCATGATGATGTTCATCACTTGAAACAAACTCTAGAGCTTGATCTTTGTTCTTGAGCAAAAGTGTTTCTAGTTTTTCCTTTCTTGAACTCTTGAGAACTTTAACTTTGATAATGTTTTAAAATGACTCTATGAACTCAATGATGAGGTCTCATGATGTTGGTGTTAATATATCACCAAGATCATGGATTCTAGAGTTTCAAATATTTCTTTTCTTTCCTTGAAGTTTCGGCCATTACCTTTCTTCCTACATGCAAAATGTTTGATTTTCTAAGTATGTTATGTTGAGTTCTAAGAACTCTAGACTTTTACCTTGTCTTGGTTTGATGAGTTTGGGTTGAGGTTTAGATTCCTTTAAAGTCTTGTTAGGAGCTTTAGAAAGATAAAATGAACTTGCATAATTTAATTTATACTTGCATTCATATTTACATTCTTGCTATGCATTTTACTTTCAAGCTATCACCTAAGAACATAAAGATTAAAATGGAACTTGTACCATCACTTAATTTAATTCTCAAAGCCTTTCTATTTCGGCCTTAAAGTCGATTGTTGTTGGGCCTAGAGCACTAAAATAAAGAAATGAACTTGCATCATCGCCTAATTAATTTCTCGAATGCCTATCTATTTCGGCCTTAAAGTCGATTGTTGTTGGGCCAAGAGCACTAAAATAAAGAATTGAATCTTGCACATTTACTTTCAAGCTTGCACGTTTAAGATTATGCTTCGCATATTTACTTTCAAGCTTGCACGATACGTTTATGTCTTGCATATTTAATTTATGTCATCATTTTAATTTGTAAGCAAGATTAAAAATGAAAAGCATGAGCATGTTTAGTTTATGTTGTAACTTAAGAACCTAGAGCTCAAAGACTTGCCCATTTCATTCCAAGTTAAATTTATATGTGAATGTATTCCTTGAATGAATAATTTCGGCCAAGTAGTGATGATGGACTTGCAAGGAGTTTTCATCTAGCTACTAGGTCCAATAGTCTATGTTTTAAGTTTTCCTTAAAGACTTACAAATCTTTATAAGGTTATGTCATCACAAGTTGTGATTTTATCCTCCTTTAGGAGATGAAATATATTTTGGTCTTTAACCTAAGGCTTCACTTAGCCTCTTGAGGAATTAAAATGTTTTGCAAAGAGTTTTAGAAGTTCTAGAATGATTTCAAGAGAAACTAGTTAACTTATGTACCTAGAAATGTCAATTTAATTCTCTTATTGAGGCAAGATGTTTTCGGTTCTGATGTGATGAATGTGATGCTGTATGATGATGTTTTAATGTGTTGGAATGTGTGAAAATATCATATGATGATGTAGAAGCGATCCTATGCATGATAGGTAAGAAACTAGCTAACTAAAAATACCGTAAAGCTAGAATTTAACATAGTTTTGACCCATTTGTTTATGGAACTTTTCCAAACTGTTTTAATGGGGACATAATCAGATTTAGATTGTTTAGACATGAAAAACTTGGTATCATTTGAGTTAGAATCGAATTCTAGCACCTATGAGGAAACTAGTAACTAGAAAACCGTAAAAATGCAAATGTAGAACTCTTAGAACATTTAATTTTCTGGATTCGGTCCAGCACCCTTACAACATGGTAAACATGATTAATAATTAGTCCTTAAGCATAGGAATGCCTCATAATTGATTTAGATTTAATATATAGTTTTAGTAAAACGGAACCAAGAAAGGGTCTAAAACGTAAGTTCTAGAACCTCGTATTCACATGTTAGGATTTCCACCCTATGCTATTCAGATTTAAAAGTAAAATGAGAGGATCATGAATGATGTTTAATTATGAGCCTTAGGTGCTTAAAATATGAACGACGGATGTAGAGAACTATATCTCAAGATTAAGACCCGTAAGGGTCAAAGCATAAGCTACCGTAAGGGTAAGCATTTGGATGATTTATGATGATGCATGAAGTATTCTAATGATGATGATGTTATTCATATGAGGAATTTATGAGATTATATGTTTATGTGGCATAAAGCAAATTTGGAAGGAAATTCGGTGTAATGACCGTTTAGGCCGCCGAATTTCCGACAAATTTGGGGACTTAAAGAGATTTTGAAAAATTAAGGTACTAAGATGGGTTCTAGGATGACACCGGTTCGGCCGAGCACCTCCATAGAACTCATGTGACATCGGTACCATTTTACACTCTTAGGTGACACCGGTTCGGCCGAGCACCCCTAAGAGTTTTGCCCCCTAACCCGTACTCAGATAGTCGGGATTTATGATACGCTTATCGTTAAGTGGTAAGTAAGAACTAGTGACGACTAGTTAAGGTATGAGCTCATAACCTAGATGTATGACACGTTTTGGGTGACACCGGTTCGGCCGAGCACCCCCAGTCCGATTGTCTTTTAGGGTGGCCCATGAGGAAGAGAAGTTTCATGATTATGATTATGTCACTAAGTTTTGTCCCATATGAATGTTACTATTGCCACTTTATGCCACCAAGAATGATGATGCTTGATGTTATGTTTTATGTATGTGCATTAGGTAGTGCCATGCATACATCTTCTGATATGTTGCATCCATGACATTAAGATCATCCTAAAATGAATGGACCTTGGCTAAAATATATTTTAAAGTTTAAAATGAACCGAATACATGCTCAGTCATTTTGTATAAATAAACCCAAGGTTCCTGAGGACGTAGATGATGACACCTAGGTAGTAAGAGGCCCTACTGAGATTCTTTAGCAAGATTCTCACTCCCTCTACCTCTTTCTTTCCGTCACGTCTTCAGATGGCGACGTTCGTGGTGTTCGTGGACACGCCGACATGGGAGGTGCACCATGACCCGGACCACGGGTCATTCCATTTTGTGGGTCGATGCACGGTTAGAGTATTTATGTTCATGGGTCGACCCTTCACTCCCCCTGTACATTCCCATCGATTCTCCCCCGTCTCACCTTTTGGCGATGACCTGGTGTTCGAGCGCGCACGTCCCCTAGAGGAGAGACTTCGTCGTACCCCATCATCCACGTCCGCCGCTCGAGACTACCCCCAAAGATGTGCCCTGTTGCCGTCGTCCTTCTCGGAGACGGATCCTTCCCAGGATTCGCAACCAGGCACCCTCCGAGGGATCTTCCCCTTCCATACCTATGGACTTTGGAGAGGATAGCGAGCCCACCGTGACTCAGCCGAGGCGTGCACGACGACCGGAGATGCGGCCATACCCCGGGGCTCACACTCGATCCCCGCTCCGCCTCTTCACGCCCGAGGAGCTCGCCCAGTTTCCCGGGTTTCTGCCTCGATCACGAGATAGTCGCCAGTAGGAGGCCGTGGATGGCCCGAGTTAGAGCACACACCACTTAGATGGGGATAAACCTTCTTTTGTTTAAAGGTTTCCCATTAGATGCACTCGGGTAGGGGAGTAGATTATGTTTATGTTCATGTTGTATTTTCTTTCATGTATCTCCATGTACTAAATTAAGTCCCACACTTATAAGTGGGCAAGTTATATATATATAAGATGATTTTCAGTGATGTTCATGTTGTGCCTTATGTTATGATGTTGTGAGACATTTGTTTACCATACATGGTTTACCGCTTATCGCATCACGCGGCTCTCACTTTTATTTCAAAAAAAAAAAATTACCCGTATTTTCCGCTAAGTAATTCAAAGTTATATGAGAACTATGAAGTAACAAACTAATGATTAACCTAAATATGTTCTAGAGTATTGGGTTAAAAATTAGGATGTTACATAGAACAGATGTGACATAAAACTGAGACGCATTTCTCCCGCTACGGTGGGGAGGAAACAAATCCGTGAGGGTATTGACATTGAGCTTGCCAAAGGCACAATTATTGTGGTACTAGATACCAAGAGAGCTGCTTTCAAAGAAGGAAATGATCCTAAGATAGGTGATCCAAGAAAGTTATGTATGCCCCCTCTATTTGCCCATATTAAATCTAGTGACGACTAGTTAGGATTGAGCTCATTCCTAGGCGATAGGTGAGATGTAGTTTGGTGACCAGATTATCGCCGGGCCGGTGAATTGGTTGGACTTTTGGTGGATATGTTAAGAGGGTGGTCTTTAAGAAAAACAACTTAAGAGTTTTATTTATAAGAAAGATATTACATGAAAATTACTATGCCTCTTTATGCCACATATATGATTCTTGTTTCTTTATGATGTGCCCAAGTATTACGATTTTCGTGTTAATGTGCAAATGGTATTGTCATGCATTCATCAAATATCTATTGCATTCATGTCATTAAGACACATACTAAAAGACACCCACTTCGGATAAATAGATTTGTAAAGACTAAAACCAATCCTTATCCATGTACACCTTTTTCATAAATAAAACCGAGGTGGCTGGGGACGACGACGATGACACTAGTGTTAGAGTCGGGAATCCCTACTGAGAATCTCGAATGAGTTTCTCATCCCTTCCTTTTCTTCCGTGTCGTCTCTAGACGAGGATTACAATGAGGTTCGTGACTTCTTTCGAGGCGTGCGCTTAAGGGACACACTAGCAGACGGAGCAGAGGGTCGCTGTGGAGGCATAGATAGCTTAGCTTTTGGGTTGATACTTATCTAACCTCATAGGTGGATAAGGATGAATTCACATATATGGGCATGTTTTGATGTAAATGATGGTACAATGATGTTAGTAGTCTATGTATCTATGAAGATGTGATGATATTATGGTTGTTATGTATAATACTATGTTTCATGATTATCAATGGCGTGGTTACTTTTTCTTGCATGTGATGGCTATGACGAACGTTAGGTTAGCGCGCGGCTCACGTTTTGCTTTCAAATCTTAGAACGAAAAATTTATTCGTATTTTCCGCTAAGTATTTTAATAAAAGGTTGTAAGGATTGAGACTAAAAGAGTAATAGACTAATGATTAACCTAAATATGTTCTAGAGTATTGGGTTAAAAATTAGGATGTTACAGCAGGCATGTGAGTATGTAAATGTAATAGGGATTGTATATCTATTAAAGCTTCGTTATGTAACTGACTTGTATCTTTGTTATATATTTTAATCGAATTACACTAGTTATTACACGAACCCATCGAATTTGCTATAGCTATTTAAGAAAGGTCCATTAATTTATAAGTGACAACTCACAAGTATGATGTCATGACTTAAGAATGACGTTGTACTTGGGAGGATGTTACATTATGTTACTTGGAGATTGAGATGAGTGAAGAGGATGAAGAACTTGGACACTTGAACTTTGAGAAAAAAAGAAAACTTTGAAGTACTCTTTGAAAACTTACACTTAGCAAATGAACCCAATATGATGCAAGTTCACCCAAGCATGTTATTTATAGAGAAATGAAACAAATGAGGGGTATTTGGGGAGGGAATGGCTTCGGCCATTATAGCCACAAGGAGAAGAAAATATCTTCTCCAAGGTATGGTTCAAGGCATGGTGGAAAACATGGCTAGGTATAGGTTCAAGTATAGGTGCAAGTATGAGTCAAGCATGGTTCTTTGAGTGAAAAACAAATGAACATGTGATGCAAATAGGGGAGGAATGGCCGAAACATGCATCAGCCATGGGGGAAGATTTCTTGCATTTTAATTGTGGTTTAGAGTTGTGTTTAGGTGTATCTTTGATTAGGATTAAGATTAGGAATTTGTAAGAAAGTGTTTAGGTGAGAAAATGGGTAATCAAGGTTGTCAAGACATGTTTAAGGAGTGGTCTTGCATCATTAGTGAGTTATAAATTCATTTTAGTTCATAAACAACTCTAGACACAATTCCATGATTTAAGGAATTGGAAAGAGAAAATACTATTCAAGATTCCAAGATTGGAATCTTGAGTTTTAAAAAGAGATTTAAGTTTAATCTAAGTAATTTTAGGTTCTAATTAATTTTAATAGCTTATTTTGACTTTAGATTAATTATGGAAATTAATTAATCTTTGATTAGAGCCTAATATTGCTTAGGTTTGCTTAATTACGTCATTAAGCTCAAAAACACTGTTCTAGGGACAAAATCATAATTTTGCACTAAAACTGCCTGGGACTACCGGGACTTAAACAGATGCTTTTAAACATGTAAAAACATTATTTTAGACCTTTGGAGAAAGTTTCGGGCTCAAACGACATCTTTACCCGCGTAGAAACGCTATAGGGGTATTTTGGTCATTTTGACCCGAAACTGCAGAAAATGAGGTTTTTGCCTCTGAAACCATTCAAAGGCCATCCAATCCCTTTCAAACATTGAGTTGGCCCTTCGAGGACTACCGGGCCGGCCATCCACGAATTCCGGGTGGTCATTTTCCTCTCATACAGAAAAATCGGGGCATTACAACATGAATAAACCGATTACACACTCAAATGAGAGGGATCCTAAGACTGTATAGGTATGAGACTATACAGTTAAGGAGGGCTTATATGAATTGATTTGTACTACCTATACCAACAAGATGCATCTTCTTTTCGATAGCCTATCTCTAACGAACTCCATAGTTCAGCGTGCCTAACTTGGAGAAATTTTGGGATGGGTGACCTCCTGGGAAGTTTTCTCAAGAAACGTGTGAATGAGGACAAAGCACGCTAAAAAGACCCGTGTTGGTTTATGGGGACAGTCGCTAATCCATAGAGCAGTAGGGGATGTTACAAATGGTATCAGAGCCTGCACCTCTCCTAGTACGGTGTGGTTCAGGGACAAACCAAGCAGAAGCTGGTGGGCATGTAACGCCCAGGGACGAAGTTGGGGAGTGATCGTCGGTGCAAAAAAGGCATGGATAAGGAGCAGCTCCTGATAGACTTCCAAGCAGAGGGGTACATAAATGAACTGATTACACACCCGAATGAGAAGGGTTCTGAGACTGTATAGGTATGGGACTATACAGCTAAGGAAGGCTTATATAAATTGACTTGTACTACCTATACCAACAAGATGCATCTATTTTTTGGTAGCCTATCTCTAAAGAACTCCATAGTTAAGTGTGCTTGACTTGGAGCAATTTTGGGATAGGTGACCTCCTGGGAAGTTTTCCCAAGAAGCGTGTGAGTGAGGATAAAACACGCTGAAAAGACCCATGTTGGTTTATGGGGACAGTCGCCAATCCATAAAGTAGCATGGGATGTTACAAGACTCCCCGAATTAAAGGTTATGAGAGGTGATCCATTAAGGAAATGATCCCTTGGACTCCCCGAATTAAAGGTTATGAAAGATGATCCTATTGCCCCCTATCCCATACTCTAAGAGTCAAGTGTTAACTCATCATAGGATAAGATTATGCTAGTAACGACTAGTGAGGTATGAGCTCATAACCTAAAACTCTCAAAAGGTGAGAGAAATAGGTGGCCCTAAATGAGAGAAAGAATAAATCTAAGTCACCTAAAAGATATGGAAGAAGGTCATGTTATAATTGTTATGTTCCATGAGCATCTTTTATGATTGGAATTAGTAGATTGTACTTTGCATTGCCATGCATTACATGATAAGGTATGTTGTATTCATGATATCCAAGATGCATACTAAAATGAATAGGCCTCGATAAACGGTACTTTAGAACCTTAAAATTGAACTTCATGCATGTTCACCTTTTTATAAAGAAACCCAAGATTCTTGAGGACGTAGATGATGACACCAAGATTGGAGAATACCTTACTAAGATTCTTTACCAAGAATACCTTACTAAGATTCTTTACCAAGAATACCCTCGCTGCTGCCTTCGCCGTCCGAGAATACCTAGAGTACATTCCCCATTCACCCATGGCTTTTTCTAAGATCGACCTCTCCGAGACAGATATCCCATCCATGGGTTCCTCCCCCACCATACCCATGGAGTTAGGTAGCGAGGCTATTGTGACGCAGCTATTTCGAGGAGGCAGGGTAAGGATGGTACCCCGTCATGGAGCATATGCCTGACCCTCTCACCGCTTGGCCACCCCGGTCGAGTTGGCTTAGTAGGTTGGTTATGTACCTCTTTTTGATGGGCAGGAGTAGAAGCTGGCAGCCGACTCTAGTGCACACACCCGTACACATTTAGGGTAACCTTCTTCTGCTTTTAGAGGTTATCTATTTTAGATGCACTTTTATGGTTAGGGGATTCAGATGTATTTTCTTTATGTTTCTTCATGTTATGCACGGATGACTATATTAACGCTACGACTACTTGTCTGGTGTATGGTATAACTATTTATATACCTAACTGTGATGTTGTTTCATTTATGGTTTTATGTTCCTTTGGATATGTCATCATTCCCCTTTTGATTATTTGCAAGGCAACGATGTAGTTTACTTTATGCGTGCGCATAGCTCATGCTTTGTTTTTCATTCCAAAAAAAAGAAGAAAAAAAATTTACCCATATTTTCCAAAGTATTTTCTAAAACCAGAATTAAGAACTAAAACAAAATAGTAATAATGAATAATTAACTTGAATACATCCTAGGTGTATTGAGTTAAATATTAGGGTGTTACACACCTTACAACCACCATCAACCTTCCCTAAAACACTTTACCTTTTCACTTCCTAGACCAAAAACTCGAGACAAACCTTTCTTCCTTTTCTTTTCTTCTTGGCCAAAATCATCTTGGCCCCAAGGAAGAATTTTTCTTCTCATCCTTTTTCAAAATCAAGCTCTCTTTCTTTCAACAAGAAAAACATCTTTGGTACAGAGTTGGTTTAAAGTTTTCCTTCTTTTCTTTGGTATCATTCTTGGATTGAAATATTGAAATGTTGTTTCTCTCCTTCTCCTCTTCATTTTCGGTTTTATGATTTCCTTTTTCCTTCCTTTCTTTTTCGGCCATGATGGCCTTATGGATCAAGAGGCATGGCTTGATGATGAGGATCTTTGATGTTGGTTGCAAAACCATCATTTGCTTAACCTCTAAAGCTTAAGACTTCATTTTAGTTTTAAGAGTTCTTAATAAATGAAATGTTGTTTTCGTTTTCTTTGATGAGTTTTGCTTTGAATAAAATGGAATATTATGTTTATATTAACACGTAATTATCTTAAGTTCAAGACTTACCCTTTTCAACCTTAAAGTTGATCGGTATTTTAGAGTGGTTACTTTAAATAGGAGTCTTGAGCATAAAACTTAAAAGGAATAAATGCACATGTATTCATATTTATTTTCCAAGTTATCACTTAAGTCATTAGAGGCTTAAAATAAGCTTCCGTTCTCATGTGTATGTTATGTTATCACTTAACTATTTAAAGTTCAAGACTTACCTCTTACAACCTTAAAGTTGATCTACATTTTAGAGTTATTACTCTAAATAGGAGTCTTGAGCCTAGGACTTAAAGAAATAACAAATGGAAATGCATTTCATATTTATATTTGAGCCTTGCATATCATATTTATTTCCAAGTTATCACCTAAAGCTTGAAGATAAGAAAATAAACTTGCATTTCATGTTTATATTTCTTGTCTAGCATATTTATATTTCAAGCCATCACCTAAACTTTAAAGATTAAAAATGAGCTTGCATTCTCATATTTATATTCAAACTCTGTATATCATATTTATATGTCCATTGCCATCACCTTATAATACCAAGATTAAAATGAATCTTGCATTTGCACGTGTAAGTTTATGCCGTCACCTAAATAAACCAGTACTCAAGGCTTACCCCTTTCAACTTACATAGGAATTTTGGTTCCATGGACATTTATCTTTACAAATATGATTGGTTCTTCAAG
This sequence comes from Dalbergia cochinchinensis, assembly GCA_031216125.1. Lineage (NCBI taxonomy): Eukaryota > Viridiplantae > Streptophyta > Magnoliopsida > Fabales > Fabaceae > Dalbergia > Dalbergia cochinchinensis. Next base: position 34,295,596 of record CM062371.1, read on the forward strand.
GGACAAGGTTTAAAGAATGGGTATAATTGCTGTCTTGAGATCTTGAAGTTTGTGTCTTACAATTTTTCCTTGAGAAAAATGTTAGTTCCTAAAGTGTTAATACATGATTTACATAGCCAAAATCCTTTCATTGAGTTCTCTGATTTTGCTACTGATTTAAGGGCATTTACTTATGTTTTTCTAAGGGTTAAATTAATTATAAAGTGTTTCTTGATCTAGAATTAATTCTAAGAATGATTAGTTACTAGAAATGCTTATTATTGCAATTTTGCATGCCTTTGGAAAATTAAATTCTGATTTCTGTTCTAACATTTCCAGATCTGATGTATGTTGTTTGGAGTAGTTTAAATGTGTGAGAATAACTATTAATTGATGTGATAATTATTCTCAGCATCTTAGGCAAGTCTAGTAATTAAAAAGGATAAAAAAATGTGGCTTCTAAAGCTTCCAAAAAACTAAAATTATAGTTTCTGTTTTAGCATGTTTAAAAATGGTAAAAGTATGTTATATTAGGTGTATATGTGTTAGAATCACTCATAATTGGTATAGGAATTAATTTCAGCATCATAAGAAAAGTTGGTAATAAAAAAAGGACAAAAACATAACTTTTAGAACACCGAAACGGTTCATTTTCTTTTCTGTTCAGTTCTGTCCAGATTCACTTAATAATGTTTTTGAGGTCAATAATTGATGAGGATCTTCGTAATTAATCCCTTAGATGCATAAATGAATAAATACGAAAGATAGCTTTACCTAATTTAGAGGTTTAACCGCTTAAGAGATAATGAAAGTGCTTAGTTTAAGAGATGGTGTAATCCTATATTTTTGGGTATGTATGTGATGATTGGGTTGGCATACTAGGCTACTAGTTATAAGAATTGTTGTAGTATGTTGTGATTGCATTTGGATCATTTAAGATGCATGTGTTGAAGTAATATGAAGGCATGAGCATTATATGATATGTAGTATTCCTGCATCTTAAATATAACATGCTAATATTAAGGTGACATAAAAACATATGGAAATGATCCTCTAGACTCCTCGAATTAAAGGTTATGAGAGGTGATCCAATAAGGAAGTGATCCTTTAGACTTCCTAAATTAAAGGTTATGAAAGGTGATCTTAGCCCCCTATCCCATACTTAAGAGTCGGGTGTTAACTTATCTTAAAGATAAGAGTATGCTAGTGACGACTAGTGAGGTATGAGCTTATAACCTAGAACTCTCAAGAGGAGAGAGTAATAGGGTGGCCCCAATGAGAGAAAGAATAGTTTAAGTCACCTAAAGAATAAAATAAAGTAATTCATGCTATATTTACCATGTTCTATATGCATCACTTATGCTTTTATATGGTATGCTGCACCCTGTATTGACATGCATTTCATGATGAGATATGATGCATTCATAACATCCAAGATGCATATTAAAATGAATGGGCCTCGGTAATTGGTATTTTAGAACTTAATAATTGAACCTTATGCATGCTAACTATTTCATAATGAAACCCAAGGTTCCTGAGGATGTAGATGATGACCCTAGGATAGGAGGACGCCCTACTGAGATTCTTTATCAAGTTTATTACTCCCTCTATCTTTTCTTTCCATCCCATCTTCAGAGGACGATGGTAGCATTCGTGATCTACGTTGACGCATTAGCTTAGGAGCTCTATTTTGATGCCACGCACCAGTCATATCATTTCATGGGTTGTTGTTCCATCAGTATGTTCATATTTCTGGACCACCCATTTGCTCATCCCTTCACTAGTTTCTACTTCACCTCTACTTCGCCCTTCACCGACGAGCTTCTCTTCGAGCGTGCGCGCTCCTACAGAGAGCATACTCGAAGCATCCCTGCTGTTACTTCAGCCGTACGAGATTACCCAGAGTATGTTCCCTACTCTCCCCCAGCCCATTCAAAGACTGACCCCTCTGAGGACTCAGCCAAAGAGATCCCATCCATCGGTTCTTCCCCCACCATGCCTATGGAGATCGGTGGAGGTAGTGAGGCTACAGTGACGCAGCCGATCTGAGAAGGCAGAGTAAGGATGATACCCCGCCGTGGAGTACACGCTCGACCCTCTCACCATTTGGCCACTCCAGCCGAATTGGCCTAGTGGGTTGGTTATGTTCCTGACTCTTGGGACAGGCAGCAGTAGTGGATGGACAGTAGGCATAGTAGTGTACGTGCGCATATCTTGCTTACGATAGCCTTTTTGCTTTAAAGGTTATCTACTTTAGATGCACTTGAGTAGGTGAGGTTTTTCGTTGATGTATTTTATGTCTTCTTTATGTATTTGTACGGATGACTGTACTAATGCTGCTATTTGATCTTGGTGTATGGCAAAACTTCTATTATATATTTATATATATATATATATATATATATATATATATATATATATATGATGGTTGGTTATGTTTGAGATCTTGTACCCCTTCGTTCATATGTATATCTACTCTTCATCATATGCGAAATGAATAATGCAGTTTTACTTTACGTATGGCTCACATTTTCATCTTTAATTTCAAAAAAAAAATTTACCCATATTTTCATTTAAGTCTTTTCTAAAAATTAGAATTAAGAATTGGAACAAAAGAGTAATAACTAATAATTAACTTGAATACGTCCTAGGCATGTTAGGTTAAGTATTAGTGTGTTACATATGCAAACATAATCATCATATAAATTCTCAAATATATCAAAAACTCATCATCTCATAAAATAAGTACTTTCATTATCCCTTAAATGGTTAAATCTCTAAATCGGGTAAACCTAACTTTCGTATTTATTCTTTTATGCATCAAAGGGATTAATTCCAATGACTTTTACTAATTTTTAACCTCAATAACATTATCAAACAATGCTGGACAGATTTGGGTAGTATTGAATTTAAACAATTTCGGTATTCTAGAAGTTACATTTTCTTTTGACCCTTTTTTCATTACGGACTTTTTCTAAGATGCTAGAATTAATTTCTAAACTATTTATTAGAGGTTCTAACACATATACACATGATAAAACACATTTTTATCAATTATAAGCAGGCTGGAACAGAATCTAATATTTCAGATTTTAAAGACTTTAGAAATCACATTTTTGATTCTTTGTAGTTACTAGTCTTACCTAAGGTGCCAAGAATGATTATCACAACAATTAATAGTAATTTTCACACATCTAAACCACTCCAAACAGTATATATCAGATCTGGAAATGCTAAGACAGAATCCAAAATTTAAATTACCAAAAGCATGCAAAGTTGCAATAATAAGCATTCCCAGTAACTAGTTTTTCTTAGAATTAATTCTAGGTCAAAGAACACACTTAAAACCAATTTATCCCTAAGGAAAGTAAATGAAAACTCTTAGGTCAGTAGCAATAATCAAAGTTTTATTAATAAGATTTTAACCATGTAAGTCGTATTTTAACACTTTAGGAGTTACCATTTTTCTCAAAGGAAATTTGCAAGACACAAGTTTTGAAACCTCAATGTAATAATACATCAAATTTTAAAACTTCATTCCTTCGAAATCAAAACATATTTGTAAAGACAAATGGCCATGGAACCAAAATTCCTATGTAAGATGAAAGGGGTAAGTCTTGAGCTTTAAATATTTAGGTGATAGCATAAACATAAACATGTTAATGCAAGCCTCATTTTAATCTTTGACATTATAAGGTGATGGCAATGGAAATACAAATATTATATGCAAAGCTTAAATATAAATATGAGAATGCAAGCTCAGTTTTTGTCTTTAAGATTTAGGTGATGGATTGAAACACAAATATGCTAGACAAGAAATATAAATGTGAAATGCAAGTTCATTTTCTTATCTTCAAGATTTAGGTGATAACTTGGAAATAAATATGATATGCAAGGCTCAAATATAAGTATGAAATACAAGGACTTGGAACATAAATATGAATGCATCTCTATTTGTGATTTCTTTAAGTCCTAAGCTCAAGACTCCTATTTAGTGTAACAACTCTAAAACACTGATCAGTCTTACAAAATGGACATGAGCTTTAGAGTCCATCAACACCATGATTCCAAAAATCTTTATCTTGTTTGGACTCACCATCAAGCTCAAAGAAATGAAATATAAAGAATCTAACAGCTTACTCATTATGGTTCTTTGAAAATTGAAAAGCAAAGTTCAAGCTTTAGAGGTTACAAATGTGATGATTTCATTATCATCATCTAGGAACCCTCATCATCAAGCCAATATTTTTTAACACAAAATGCCTTTAAGGCCGAAATATAAAAAAAAAAAGAAAAGAAAAGGAAGTCCAAAAACCTAAAATGTCAAGAGTAAAACTCATTCATTATTTTCATCATCAAACCAAAAATAAAGAGAACATAGAATAAGAAAATATTTCCAATCAGTCTAACATTTCAACCGAAAATGATTCAAAGAAAAAGGATAAGAACTTTGAAACAAAATCCTTACCAAAGGTGTTTTTCTTGTTGAAATAAGAAGAGCTTGATCTTGGAAAGAGATAAAAAGAATACTTCTTCTTTGGAGTGGAAAAGTGTTTCAGCCAAGGGAAAAAAGAAAAGGAAGGAAGATTTTTCTTGAGTTTTTGACCTTGGAAGTGGAAAGGTTAAGTCTTTTAGGAAAGGTCTATGGTAGTTATGTGGTGGTTTGAGGTTGAGAAGTGGTGGTGAGTGGAAGTTCTTTGAAGAATGAGAAAGAGAGAGAAAGAGAAAAAAAAAACTTGAATGATCTTTAAACTTAAAATTGCAAGCATAAGCAAAATGGTATTGTGAGTTTCCTTGAGTGTGTATTTATAGAAAAATTACAACATAAGAGAATGAGAGGGGGAGGAAGGCCATGACATTCATCAAGGAAAATGGGAGGGAAAAATATCTCATCTACATGTATCATTACATGGAGTAGTGTAGGAATGACTAGGTATGGGTTTGGGTATGGTTCTTTGAGTGTGTAAGTATATGAAATAAAATGTGAAAGTGTGATGGGGGGGAGGTATGGGTGGCCATCATGGAGGTACGGGGGAAAAAGAGATATTTTCTTTCCTTTTTTCTGTGTTATGCCTTAATTTTTATTCCTAGGATCACATCAGGGCGTTATGTATTGTCGTCCCTAGCGTAACGATAATGGGAAATAGAGTGCTTATCAAGACTGGGCTCATTTCTATACGTGATCATCAGATTTCATTTTTTCCGTTTCCAAATCACACACAGATCTATTCTTAGCCGATTCGTTTTCTGACTCAAATTATTTCCAGGAAAGTTCCTTTTTTTGCCTTCCCCTCAGGCCATGTACAATTGAAGTTCACACAGTCTTTTTTACCACTTATATGCATCATTTACTTTTTGTTTTCCAATGCATGCATAAAGAACATATAGGCCTTTACTCACAATGCAATTTCTGTAACACCCCGATTTTTCTGTCTGAGCAAAAATGACCAAAATGCCTGTGAGGTCATTTTTCACCTGGATTCAAGGACAGCCGACCCAACAGTTCTTGAAGGGTCAAATCAATGTTAAATTGGGACTATGTGTGGCATGTATGCTAATAAAGTAGAAGAATCTCATTTTTGAGTTCCGACACGCTAAATGACTAAAACACCCCTATGGCTGTTTAGCGCTGACTAGTGTGCTGATTGAGCCTGAACTTCACCCCAGAGGCCTTAAATGATGTTTTTATGAGTCTGGGCATGTCTATTTAAGTCTCGGTGACCCCAGCCAGTTTTTTGAGCAAAATTATGATTTTGCTCCTAGAATAGTGATTCTAAGCTTTATGACAGAATTAAGCAAACCTAAGCAATATTAGGCCCTAATTGAAGATTAATTAATTTTTATAATTAATCTAGAGAAAAAATAATTAATTGGAATTAATTATAACCTAAGATTGTTTAGAGAAGCTCAAAATCCTTTTCCCAAAATCAAGACATTATGTCATGAATCAAAGAATAGTGTTCTTTGTAACACCCCGATTTTTCTGTCCGAGGGAAATGACCAAAATGCCCCTGAGGTCATTTCCTGACCCGAACTCGAGGGTAACCAACTCGGTCATCCTCGAAGGGTCAACTTAATGTTTGAAGGGGATTGAATGGCCTTTGAATGCTTTCGGAAGCGAAAATTTCGTTTTCCGCAGTTTCGGGTCAAAATGACCAAAATACCCCTATAGCGTTTTTACGCGGGTAAAGGTGCCGTTTGAGCCCGGAACTTTCCCCAGAGGTTTAAAAACATGTTTTCATGTGTCTAGAGGTCTCTGTTCAAGTCCCGGTGGTCCCGGCCAGTTTTAGTGCAAAATTACGATTTTGCCCATAGAATAGTGTTTTTGAGCTTAATGACGTAATTAAGCAAACCTAAGCAATATTAGGCTCTAAACGAAGATTAATTTATTTCCCTAATTAATCTAGAGTCAAAATAATTTATTAAAGTTAATTAGAACCTAAAATTGCTTAGATTAAACTTAAATCCCTTTTTAGAACTCAAGATTCCTAGTCTTGGAATCATGAATAGTGTTCTCTCTCTCCAATTCCTTAAATCAAGGAAATGTGTCTAGAGTTGTTTAAACTCTAAATTGAGGATTTAACTCTCTAATGGTGCAAGACCACTCCTTAATTATGTCTAGACCACCTTAATTACCCATTTACCTTACCTAAACACCTTCTTACAAATTCCTAATCTTAAGCATAATCAAAGATACACCTAAACACAACTCTAAACCACAATTAAAATGCAAACTAATCCTCCCCATGGGCTGATGCATTTTCGGCCACATGCTCCCCATTTGACACATATTAAATTGTTTTCTCACTCAAAGAGCCATGCTTGAGCCATACCTTGAGCCATACCTCACCATGCTTTGAACCATACCTCACCATACCTCAAGAACACATTATCTCACCTCATGGAACTCATGGAGAGCCTCCAATCTGCACCCTCATGGCCGAAACCTTCTCCTCCATGAGCTCCCTCCATTTGTTTCATTTCTCTATAAATAGAATGCCTTGAGGAGCTTGCACCACTTTTAGATCATTTGCTAAGTTTAGGAAACACTCAAAGCTTTCCTTTTTCTCTCAAAGTCTTTGTGTTCTTCAAGTTCTTGGAGTTCTTCAAGTTCTTCATCATCTTCATCTTCTTCTTCCATCTTCAAGTTCATCACACCAAGTAGGGATTTTCTTTCATGTGTTCTTTCTTTAAAGTTCTTGTTCTAAGCTTAAAGTTCATAGTTTCTCTTGATTCTTTTTAGAACTTCTTTTTCTTCCCTTTACCTTTTCATTTTCGGCCATGGGCCTTGGAGAACAAAGGAATGAGAGCTTGATGATGAGAGTTTCATGATGATGTTCATCACTTGAGACAAACTCTAGAGCTTGATTTTTGTTCTTGAGCAAAAGTGTTTCTAGATTTTTCCTTTCTTGAACTTTTGAGAACCTTAACTTTGATGTTGTTTCAAAATGGTTCTAATGACTCAATGATGAGGTCTCATGATGTTGGAGTTTGTATATCACCAAGATCATGGATTCTAGAGTTTCAAACATTTCTTTTCTTTCCTTGAAGTTTCGGCCATTACCTTTCCCTTTTCATGCTAGATGTTTGATTTTTAAATATGTTATGTTGAGTTCTAAGAACTCTAGACTTTTACCTTGTCTTGGTTTGATGAGTTTGGGTTGAGGTTTAAGTTCCTTTAAAGTCTTGTTAAGAGCTCTAGAAAGATAAAATGAACTTGCATAATTTATTTTATGCTTGCATTCATATTTACACTCTTGCTATGCATCTTTACTTTCAAGCCATCACCTAAGAACATAAAGATTAAAATGGAACTTGTATCATCACTTAACTTAATTCTCAAAGCCTTTCTATTTCGGCCTTAAAGTCGATTGTTGTTGGGCCTAGAGCACTAAAATAAAGAATTGAACTCGCATTATCACCTAATTAATTTCTCGAATGCCTATCTATTTCGGCCTTAAAGTCGATTGTTGTTGGGCCAAGAGCACTAAAATAAGGAATTGAATCTTGCATCTTCACTTTCAAGCTTGCACGTTTAAGATTATGCTTCGCATATTTACTTTCGAGTTTACACGTTTAAATTATGCCTTGCATATTTAATTTCAAGTCATCACTTTACCTTGAAAGCAAGATTAAAAATGAAGAGCATGAGCACGTTTAGTTTATGTCGTAACTTAAGAACCTAGAGCTCAAAGACTTGCCCATTTCATTCCAAGTTAAAGTTTAATGCAAACCACACTTTGAATGTACGTTTTTCGGCCAAGAAGTGAAGATGGACTTGCAATGAGTTTTCATCTAGCTACTAGGGCCAATAGCCTATGTTTTGAGTTTTCCTTAAAGTTTGACAATTCTTTATAAGGTTATGTCGTTATAAGTTGTGATTCCAATCTCTTTTAGGGGATGGAATATGTTTTGGTCAGTGACCTAAGGCTTCACTTAGCCTCTTGATGAATTAGAATGTTTTGCAAAGAGTTTTAGAAATTCTAGATTGATTCCAAGAGAAACTAGTTAACTTATGTACCTAGAAATGTCAATTTAATTCTCTTATTGAGGCAAGATGTTTTCGGCTCTGATGTGATGAATGTGATGCTGTATGATGATGTTTTAATGTGTTGGAATGTGTGAAAATATCATGTGATGATGTAGAAGCAAACCTATGCATGATAGGTAAGAAACTAGCTAACTAGAAATACCGTAAAGCTAGAATTTAACATAGTTTTGACCCATTTGTTTATGGAACCAATCCAAACTGTTTTAATGGGAACATAATCAGATTTAGATTGTTTAGACATGAAAAACTTGGTATCATTTGAGTTAGAATCGAATTCTAGCACCTATGGGGAAACTAGTAGCTAGAAAACCGTAAAAATGCAAATGTAGAACTCTTAGAACATTTAATTTTCTGGAATCTGTCCAGCACCCTTACAACATGATAAACATGATTAATAATTAGTCCTTAAGCATAGGAATGTCTCATAATTGATTTAGATTTAATGTATAGCGCCTCAGGCGAAGACGGAAGCGAGAAAGGGTCTAAAACGTAAGTTCTAGAACCCCGTAAAAACGAGTTAGAGATTCTGTCCTATGCTATTCAGATTTAAGTACGAACATGAGAATGAAGAATGATGTTTAATATGAGCCTTAGGGGCATAAAAATATGAGCGACGGATATTAGAGAGCTATATCTCAAGATTAAGACCCGTAAGGGTCAAAGCATAAGCTACCGTGAGGGTAAGCGTTTGAATGATGTATGATGATGCATGAAGTATGCTAATGATGATGATGTTATTCATATGAGGAATTTATGAGGTTATATGTTTATGTGGCATAAAGCAAATTTGGAAGGAAATTCGGTGTAATGACCGTTTTGGCATGAATTTCCGACAAATTTGGAAGGAAACTTCGGTGTAATGACCGCTTTGGCCGAATTTCGGCAAATTTGGGGACTTAAAGAGATTTTGAAAATTAAGGTACTAAGATGGGTTCTAGGATGACACCGTTCGGCCGAGCCCCCCCATAGAACTCATGTGACATCGGTACCATTTTATACTCTTAGGTGACACCGGTTCGGCCGAGCAGCCCTAAGAGATTTGCCCCCTAACCCGTACTCAGATAGTCGGGATTTATGATACGCTTATCGTTAAGTGGTAAGTAAGAACTAGTGACGACTAGTTAAGGTATGAGCTCATAACCTAGATGTATGACACGTTCTGGGTGACACCGGTTCGGCCGAGCACCGCCAGTTCGGTTGTCTTTTAGGGTGGCCCATGAGGAAGAAAAGTTCATGATTATGATTATGTCACTAAGTTTTGTCCCATATGAATGTTACTATTGCCACTTTATGCCACCAATGATGATGATGCTTGATGTTATGTTTTATGTATGTGCATTAGGTAGTGCCATGCATACATTTTCCATTATGTTGCACTCATGACATTAAGATCATCCTAAAATGAACGGACCTTGGCTAAAGTATATTTTTTGAAGTTTAAAATGAACTAAATGCATGTTCAGTCATTTCGTATAATTAAACCCAAGGTTCCTGAGGACGTAGATGATGACACCTAGGTAGTAGGAGGCCCTACTGAGATTCTTTAGTAAGATTCTCACTCCCTCTATCTCTTTCTTTCCGTCACGTCTTCAGATGGCGACGTTCGTAGCATTCATGGACACCCCGACATGGGAGGTGCACTATGACCCGACTCACGGGTCATACCATTTTGAGGCGGTGCGGTGCGGATTTTCATGTTTGTAGGACGCCCCTTCGCTCATCCCGTGCACACCCATCACTTCTCCCCGACTGCACCCTATGGCGACGACGAGCGGGTTTTTGAGCGTGCGCGAACGCATGACGAGAGAGTACTCCGTAGGCACACCGCCGCCTTAGCCATGCGAGATTATCCCGACTATGTGCCCGGGACCTATTTCACGGAGACCGACCCATGCGAGGAGCCGCCTACCCATCCGTATAGCGAGGACTCGCCCTTCTCCACCACGATAAGGGAGGCGGTGAGGATACCGTGACTCACCACGGCTTACGCGACGACCGGAGATGCGACCATACCGTGGGGTCACCCTCGATCCCCATTCCGCCTCTTCACGTCCGAGGAGCTCGCCCGCTTTCGGATATCCGCCTCGTTCGCGAGATGGACGCCAAAGAGGAGGTGACGATCGTCTGATGGAGTACGCGGTTAGAGCACACACACCACTTAGATGGGGATAAACGTTCTTTTGTTTAGAGGTTATCCTATTAGATGCACTCGGGTAGGGGAGTAGATTATGTTTATGTTTTAGGTTGTATTTCCCTTGTACTGAATTAAGTCCCACACTTATAAGTGGGCAAGTTATATATATATGAGATTATATTCAGTGATGTTCATGATGTGCCTTATGTTATGATGATTGTGAGACGATTGTTTTACTTTGCATGGTTTACCGCTTATCGCATCACGCGGCTCTCACTTTTATTTCAAAAAAAAATTTCCCGTATTTTCCGCTAAGTAATTCAAAGCTAAATGAGAACTATGAAGTAACAGACTAATGATTAACCTAAATATGTTCTAGAGTATTGGGTTAAAAATTAGGATGTTACATTCTTCCTATCAATTTCCTTAAATCAAGGAACCAATGGAAGTGATTGAGAATCTTGATTAGAGGGTGTTTGACTCCACTAATAACCAAGACTACTCCTAAACTTGCCTTGAGAAACCCTTAATTACCCACTTTCTCATTCAAACACTTAACCACAAACCACATCATAACACAAAAGAAATGAAATAATTTTCCTCCCCCATGGCCATTAAGCCACATGGCTACTTTCCCCTCCAAATTCATCACATGTTGATTTATTTTAATAACATTTCATACTCAAAGAACCATACCTTCAACCATACCTAGCCATTCCTTGAAATGACACACATAAGAGAAATTTTCCCCCCTTTTCCCTCCATTATGGCTGGCCACCTTCCCTCCACTTCACCCTCATGTGTTTCATTTCTCTATAAATAGAAGGAGCCCTCCAAAAAATCATTTTGTTCATTTCTTTTACACCTCCCAAGTTTTCTTTCTTTCATCTCAAAGAGCTTTTCTTCTTCTTCCTCTACTCCTTTCAAGACCAAGCTTTCCTTTTCAATCAAGAAGCATATCCAAGGTAGGGAGTTGTATTCTTTTCCTTTCTTGTTTATCTCTTGACTTGTAACAATACAATGTTGATGCTTCTTTCCTTCTCCACTTTCTTTTTGGTTCTTACTGTAACGCCCCAATTTTCTATTTGAGTGGAAAATGACCAAAATGCCCCTGAGGTCATTTTCGGCCTGGAATTCGAGGATGGCCGACCCGGCAGTCCTCGAAGGGCCAACTCAATGTTTGAAGGGGATTGAATGACCCTTGAGTGGTTCCGGAGGCGAAAGTCTCATTTTCCGCAGTTTCGGGTCAAAATGACCAAAATACCCCTATAGCGTTTTACGCGGGTAAAGGTGCCGTTTGAGCCCGAAACTTTCCCCAGAGGTTCAAAACCATGTTTTTACAAGTTTCAAAACATCTGTTTGAGTCCCGGAAGTCCCGGACAGTTTTAGTGCAAAATTATGATTTTGCCCCTAGAATAGTGCTTTTGAGCTTAACGATGTGATTAAGCAAACCTAAGCAATATTAGGCTCTAAACGAAGATTAATTAATTTTCATAATTAATCTAGAGTCAAAATAAATTATTAAAATTAATTAGAACCTAAGATTGCTTAGATTAGATTTAAATCTCTTTTCTAAAACTCAAGATTTCACTCTTGGAATCTTGAATAGTGTTTTCTCTCTCCAATTCCTTAAATCAAGGAATTGTGTCTAGAATTATTTATACACTAAAATGAATTTATAACTCACTAATGATACAAGAACACTCTTTAATTATGTCTTGACAACCTTAATTACCCATTTTCTCACCTAAACACTTTCTTACAAACTCCTAGTCTTAATCCTAATCAAAGATACACCTAAACACAACTCTAAACCACAATTAAAATGCAAGAAACCCTCCCCCCATGGCTGATGCATTTCAGCCACCTCTCTCCCTTTTACCTCACATGTTAAGTTGTTTCTCACTCAAAGAACCATGCTTGAGGCCATACCTTGAACCATACCTCACCATACTTTGAACCATACCTCACCATGCCTCAAGACCACATTATCTCACCTCATGGAACTCATAGGTTCCCTCCATTCTGCATGGTCGAAGCCTCCCCCTCCATTTGCACCCTTCATTTGTTTCATTTCTCTATTAATAGCTTGCTTGGGTGAACTTGTATCATTTTGGGTTCATTTGCAAAGTGTAAGTTTTCAAAGAAACACTTCAAAGCTTCCTTTTCTCTCAAGTTCAAGTCTTCAAGTTCTTCATCCTCTTCTCTCATTCCAACCTCCTAATCACTAGGTAGGGATTTTCTTTCAAGAGTTATTTCATTTAAAGTTCACAATTTCTTTATGTGTTCATAGTTTCTCTTGAATCCTTTTTAGAACTTCTTTTCTTCTTCCACTCCTCTATGTTTTTCGGCCATGAGACTTGTGAATCAAAGAAATGAGAGCTTGATGATGAAAGTTTCATGATGATGTTCATCACTTGAACAATCTCTAAAGCTTGATCTTTGATCTTGAGTTAAAGATGTTTTTAGTTTTCTTCTTAAACCTTTGAAACCTTTCACTTTGATGATATTTTAAAATGGTTAACATGAACTCAATGATGAGAGCTCATGATGTTGGTGTTAATGCATCATCAAGATCATGATCTCTAGAGTTCCAAATGTTTCTTTTCTTCTCCAACAATTTCGGTTCTTCTTCCTTTTCTTTCCTTGTGGTTTCGGCCATGTTGGTCAAGGGAACTTGTAATGGCTTGATGATGGGAGCTTCTAGATGATGACTATGTGTTCATCACAATGAGGCCTCTAGATCTTGAGTCTTAATAAAAATGTTATTTATGTTTACATTCCAAGAAAAGAAACTTTGTGTTTAAAGAACCCTTGAGGTTCACTCTTGTTTTACTTTATCTTGTTATGATGAGTTTGGGTTGAGATTTAAGTTCCTTTAAAGTCTTGTAAGAGCTCTAACAAGAAATAAAATGAACTAGCATTCATATTTAAATTTAAGCTTATGCATTGCATGTTTAATTTGAACTTTGCATTCATATTTAATTTCCAAGCCATCATTTATAGTTAAAGGCTAAAGAATGGAGTGCATCTCATATTTATATTCTTGTCTAGCATATTTACCTTTCATCACTAAAGAACGTAAAGATTTAAAATAAGGTTGCACTATCACCTAACTAAATCTCAAAGCCTTTCTATTTCGGCCTTAAAGTCAATTGTTGCTGGGCCTAGAGCACTAAAATAAAAAATTGAACTTGCATATTTATATTCCAAGTCTTGCACATTTATATTCCAAATCTTGCATATTTATATTCCAAGTCTTGCATATTTATTTTAAGCCTTGCATTTTTATATTCAAGTCTAGCATGTTTACTTTAAGTTCTCACTTTAATTTGTAATGAAGAATAAAAATGAAGTGCATAGCATATTTAAATTATGTCATCACTTAAAAGATCTTAGAGCTCAAAGACTTGCCCATTTTATCTCAAGTTAAAGTTTAATGAGGGAGCATTCTTTGAATGCATGATTTCGGCCATGAAGTGATGATGGACTTGGAATGAGTTTCATCTAGCTTCAAGGACCAATAAGTCAAGTTTTAAGAATCCTTAAAAGTCTCATGAATTTGTTTAAGTTAAGACGAACAAGGTTCTATGACTTTAACACTCTTTTAAGGAGGGATTAAGTGGTCACTGACCTAAGGATGTTTTTTTTTAGTCTCTCGACAAGATAAAATGGTTTGCAAAAGAGTTTTAGAAGTCTTGAAAATGATTCCAAGAAAAACTAGTAACTTATGTGTTTTAAAAATATCAAGTTATGTATCTTTTTGGAAACTTAATGTTTCTGTCCTTCCATGATGGGTTGCTGCTGTATGGTGATGTTATGATGTGTTATGATGTGTGAAAATTATGTATGATGAGGTAGGAACATATTTAGGCATGTTAAAAGAGAAACTAGCTTTCTAGGAAAACCGTAAAGTCAAGATTTAGCATAGTTTTAACCCATTTATTTATGGACACTGCCCAAACTGTTTTAATGAGAATATAATCAGATTAGGATTGATTAATCATGAAAAATTTGGTTACATTTGAAGTAGGAATGAATTTTGGCACCTATAGAGAAACTAGTAACTAGAAAACCATAAAACCGCAATTCTAGAACTCTTAGAACATTTAATTCTTAGAATCTGTCCAGCAACCTTATAAAGTAGAGAACATGGTTTATAATTAGTTCCTTGATGTAGGAATGACTCATAATTGGTTTAGGTTTAACTTATAGCGCCTTAGGCGAAGACAGAACCAAGAAAGGGTCTAAAATGCAAGTTCTAAAACCCCGTAACCATAAGTTTATAATGCTGCCCCTAAGGAATAATGTTGTTAGATTTAATAGAGAGCATAAGTAAATAATAAGGTTTGTTAGAAGAGAACTCTTAGGTGCATAAAAGTTTGATAGATGATGATAGGTTAACTTCATCACAAGTTTAAGGCCCGTAAGGGTCAAAGCATAAAATACCGTAGGACCAAGTGAACAATGAACTTTTAATGTTGCTTGTGAAAGTATGAGGATGATTATGCGAATGCATGAAATTATGATGAAGGATGCATGTTTGATTGACTCATGTGGCATAAAAGAGAATTTGGAAGAAATTCGGCATGCCGCAGTTATGCCCGAATTTCTGACAAATTCGGCACTTAGAAAGTTTTTGAAAAACTATGAAATTTTTATGAGGTACTAAGATGAGTTCTCGGATGACACCGGTTCGGCCGAGCACCTCCAAAGAACTCATGTGACATCGGTACCAAGATAAATTCTTGGGTGACACCGGTTTGGCCGAGCACCCCCAAGAAATGCCCCCTAGCCCGTACTGGATAAGTCGGGATTATGTTTATGATTATGTTACGCTTATCGAGATTGATAAGTAAGAACTAGTGACGACTAGTTGAGGTATGAGCTCATAACCTAGAGATGTGACACGTTCTGGGTGACACCGGTTCGGCCGAGCACCCCTAGAGCGCTTGTCTTTTAGGGTGGCCTATGAGGAAGTTATGATGATTATGTCACAAAGAGAATTTATTTACCACTTTATGCCACTACTACTATGATGTTCTTAAAGATATGATGATTGTTCATGTATTAAGTAGAGCCATGCATACATCCTTTAATATGTTTGCATCCATGACATTAAGAATCATGCTAAAATGAACGGACCTTGGCTAAATTATGTTTTAGAACTTAAAAATGGACTCAATGCATGCTCACTTATTTTGGATAACTAAACCCGAGGTTCCTGAGGACGTAGATGATGACACCTAGGTAGTAGGAGGCCCTACTGAGATTCTTTAGCAAGATTCTCACTCCCTCTATCTCTTTCTTTCTGTCACGTCTTTAGATGGCCACGTTCGTGGTTTTCATGGACACCCCGACATGGGAGGTGTACTATGACCCGGCTCATGGGTCATACCATTTTGAGGGACAGTGCACGGTACGAGTTTTCATGTTCGTAGGACGTCCCTTCGCCCACCCCGTGCACACCCATCGCTTTTCCCCGACAGCACCTTATGGCGACTACGAGCGGGTTTTAGAGCGCGCGCGTACGCATAACGAGAGAGTGCTCCGCATGCACACCGCCGCCTCAGCCATGCGAGACTATCCCGATCACGTGCCCCGGACCTACTTCTCGGAGACCGACCCGTCCGAGGACCCGCCTACCCATCCGTATAGCGAGAGCTCCGCCCCCTCTCCACCACTGATGAGGGAGGGCAGTGAGGATACCGTGACTCAGCCACGGCTTGCACGATGACCGGAGATACGGCCACACCGCGGGGGTCACTCTCGATCCCCGTTCCGCCTCTTCACGCCCGAGGAGCTCGCCCAGTTTCCCGGATATATGCCCCGCTCACGAGACGGACGTCAGTAGGAGGTGACGTACGACCGATGGAGTACCTGGGTAGAGCACACACCACATAAATAAGGATGAATCTTCTTTTGTTTTAGAGGTCATCTCATTAGTTGCACTTGGGTAGGGGAGTTGCCTTTATAGTTTCCGTTGCATTTTCCCTTGTATTTCATTTTTAGTTGTATTGCTCATGATGTATCAAACTAAGCCCCACTCTATACAAGTGGGCATTTCATATATTATATAAATATGCAGTTCAGTGCTATCATGATGTGCCTTTATTTGCTTATGTCATGTTGCTATGCGATACTTGCTTTATTACCTTTCGTGTAATATTAATTAACGTGTCGCGCGGCTCTCACTTTGCTTTTATAATTCAAAAAAAAATTTACCAGTATTTCCGCTAAGTATTTTAAAGTAATAAGGAAGCTATGACATAACAGACTAATGATTAACCTAATTATGTTCTAGAGTATTAGGTTAAAAATTAGGATGTTACACTTACTCATTCTTTTTCTTCCCTTTGATTTTCGGCCAAATGGCCTACATTTGGAAGAAACCATGGCTTGATGATGAGGATCTTAAGTGTTGGTTGCAAAACCATCACTTGTTTGACCTCTAGAGCTTGAAGGTTTCACTTTTGAAAAAGTTTTTAACAAAACAAAGAAACTATATTGTTGAGAAGAGTAATCTTGAGCCTAGGACTCAAATAGATAAGAAATGGTTGCATTCATGTTTATTTTTCTTGCTATCACCTTAATAATTAATCTCAAAGCCTACCTATTTCAACCTTAAAGTTGATTATTGATTTACAGTGAAAACTCTAAGGGGCTTAGAGCACTAAAATAAAGAATTGAACTTGCATATTATGTTTATTTTTCAAGTCATTACCTAAAGTTCAAAGATAAGAAATGAACTTGCACTTCATGTTTACATTTCTTATCTAGCATGTTTATGTTTCAAGCCATCACATAAACTTAAAGATTAAGAATGAACTTGTATTCTCATGTTTATTTTCAAGCCTTGCATATTTACTTTTCCTTGCCATCACTCTATAATGATAAGATTAAAATGGAACTTACATTGGCATGTTTATGTTTATCACCTAAAGATTTAAGGCTCAAAGATCTAACTCTTTCAACTAAATCTTGAAACTATGGGCATTTATCCGTAAAAATGTTTTGATTTCAAAGTAAGTGTTAGAACAAGGTTCAAAATAGTTAGAGAAGGGAAGAATAACTGAGAAGATGTTTTAGACTAAAATTTTCGTATTTTAAAGGTACCAGTAATCGATTACAAGGCCTATGTAATCGATTACCAGAAAGTCTTGCCAGGCTCAAACATGAACTTTTAGGCCTGAGTAATTGATTACATATACTGGAACACTAGTAATCAATTACCATTCCATGTAATCGATTACTCAAATGTTTTTAGGGCCCAAGTTTGATGTAATCGATTACAGAGCCCATGTAATCGATTACCAGAGCCCCTAACCCTCTTGTTTTGAAAACCCGAAGCTGTGTAATCGATTACAAGGCTCATGTAATCGAATACCAGAGCCCTCAACTTCTCTGTTTTGAAACTCCAAGCTGTGTAATCAATCAGGGCTCATGTAATTGATTATCAAAACCCCAAGTATGCAATAAACATTTTCCCTACTTGAATGATATGAATCCATGATCTTGTTTATATATGAAACTATGAGATTGCCTGACATAAATTAATGACAAATATATGATTATTCATGAATCATAAGTATGTTTATTTTATGAGGCATTGATCTCTAGAGATAGAACTCAACCTCTACATGTTATAGTTTCATATGAAATATTAAAATGCTTATGCTAGAGATATATGAAGAGCTAGGAATGGTTATTCTTGAAAACATGGCATGCTATGATGTATTGATGCATGAATGGATATGTTGTATGATATTGATGACTTGATTTACATGTACTATTAGCTCTTGTGGCATAAAGCAAATTTGAAGGAAATTCGGTGTACCACCGTTATGCTGCCGAATTTCCGTCAAATTTGAAAACTCAAGAAAGTTTTTCTAAAAAGATATGAGATACATTTTGGGTGACACCGGTTTAGCCGAGCACGCCCACGAACAAATGTGACATAGTACTGAGATGCATTCTGAGTGACACCGATTTAGCCGAGCACCCCCACGAACAAAATCGTGAGGGTATTGACATTGATCTTGTAACATCCTAATCTTTAACCCAACACTCCTAGGACGTATTTAGGTTAACAATTAGTCCATTACTCTTTTAGTCTCATACCTTAAGACCTTTCTTTAAAATACTTAGCGGAAAATATGGGTAGAATTTTTTTTTTGAAAACATAGGCAAAAACGTGAGCCTCGCATACCGTGAAGTGTAAATATAAAAGAATAACATAAACGGAAACACCAAATAAGCTTCATAGAAAGAACAACTATCGGCACATCATCATATAACATTATCATTAAATATCAAGTCAAACATTAATAGTGTTAATAATATAGGGACATCCCATAATAACATCACACCAAATATATTGGACCTACCCGTGAAGGTTGAGCATACAACAATTCAAACTACCTTACAAACTTATGGTGTAAATAAGCTAAGACTACGTCCTCGTTTCCGCTGCGTCACTCTATTCTTGACCATCAAGCTACTTCCATGTCGGCACCTCGGGGCAATCCACGGACATCCTTGTTAGCCTTGTCTGAAGACGAAGATGGAAAAGAAAGATAGGGGGTGAGAAACTTATACAAGAATCTCAGTAGGGCTCCCCTTTTCACGCACGTGTCATCATCATCATCCTCAGGAACCTAGGGTTTAATTATGAAATAGTGAGCATGCAAAGATTTATTTATTAAGTTCTAAAACATCCCTTACCGAGGTCCGTTCATTTTATCATAAGTCTTGTAATGAATGCATCATACTTCTTTATGATATGCATGTCAATACCTTATGCAATATTAACTTTAAAGTATACATCTAACTTTAAGTTTCTTTTCTTCCTGGGGCCACCCTATTACTCTTCCCTTTTGAGAGTACTTCCAGGCTATGAGCTCATACCTCACTGGTCGTCACTAGCATAAATTTATTCCCTTTTGATAAGTTGAAGTCCCGACTTGATAAGTACGGGTTAGGGGGCAAGAATCACCTTTTCATCACCTATAGTTTGATGAGTCCAAAGGATCATTTTCTCATATTTTAAGTCACCTTAAGCAAGAATCACCTTTTCATCACCTATCCTTTGGTGAGTCCAAAGGATCACTTTCTCATGTTTTAGATCACCTTAAGCAAGAATCACCTTTTCATCACGTATCGTTTGGTGAGTCCAAAGGATCACTTTCTCATACTTTACATTTCCTTGAGCAAGAATCACCTTTTCATCACCTATAGTTTGGTGAGTCCAAAGGATCATTTTCTCATACTTTAAGTGTAACGCCCCAATTTTTACTGTAATTTTTACTGTCATTAGAAATTACTCAATTACTGAATTACCGTAGGTAATTATTACATAAGATTTGAGGCCGAACAATCCTCAATAAAGGAATATAACATTAGAAGAGAGGTTAGGAACGATTCAAATGCGAGTCGCAAATCCCGAATTTCTCAGACGTATAAAATGACCAAAATGTCCTCAAGTTATTTTACTGAAAATGAGGATTGTGGGCCCCACATATTCTCAAGGGGATGTTTTTGAGAATAATAAGGGATTGTTTGTGTTATGTGTGTTAATAGAGCAAGAATCTCAATTTTGAGTTCCTTGACAGAGAAAAGACCAAAACGCCATGCATTCGTTTAACTCCGATGTGGCGACCGAGCCCGAACCTCACTAAAATGTTTTAAAATGTGTTTTAAGCCATGATTAACCATTGGTTAAGCTCGGGTGGCCTTGGGCAGCTTTTTAAGTGAGTACACGATTTTGCCCTGCTTGGGCGCTTTGCGAATTTCTCGGGATTTTCGATTCATATATCAAAACCTAAGCAATATTAGGCTCAAATTAAAGCTTATTAAATTCTAAATATTAATCTAGATTCAAAATTATGTATTTAGATTGATTAGAACCCAAAATTGCTCAAAAACACCCAAATTGCTTACTAATTCACTTAAGCCCTTAACCGTAAATTCTCTAAATTACATGAATACCTTGCCTACACCTAAATAATGCATGGAACACACAAATTTCACTTCTTTGGGCTGTAATGCACGAAATTATTGATGCCATTATGCAGCTGAATTATTTCCAAAAGTTGCACTAAAACAAAATGCCAAAATGTCACCATAAGAGACATAATTCCTTAATTTCATACAACTTTGTCTAAAATGATATTTCCTCCATTATTACTCCTGACAAATTCTGACAACTACCTCCTCATTTTGGCCAATTAGAAGCCTCAAAATCTTCTATAAATAGGCTTGCTTGAGTGGACTTGGTATGCTTGGTTCATAACTAGTTTTTAGGAGCACCAAAAACTTTCTTTCTTCCTCCTCTTTGGCTGAATTCTTTCTTTAATTTTTCAAAGAGATTTTGTGTCATTTCACTTCAAGAAATCAAGTTCTCTTCCTCTTCTTCAACTCAGATTAGGTAGGGAGTAGTTTCTAAATTTATTTCTATGCTTTGAGGAGTTGTGTTTTTAGCTCAAAATGATGAAATTATGAACTTGCCTTAGCTTTTCATTTTGGTTTTCCTCTTCAATTTTTCTTTAACCAATTCAACCATATGGCCTAGGTGGAACTAAGATGATGGCTTGATGATGAGGACCTTGAGGGTGGGTTGTAAAACCATCACAAGTTAGGCCTTTAAAGCTTGAAAATTCCACTTGATGCAAAACCTTAAAGAATAATGCTTTATGATGCTAAAACAAAGATTTTTAGTTTAGAACTTGAAAGATGTATTTTTTTCCCTTTTATGTTTTATTTCTTGTTAAGATATGTATTGGGTTGAATTTATAATTCTTTTAAAGTCTTGAAGGAGCTTTCTAGTAAAGAAACAAAATGAATTTGCATCCATGATTAAGTTTATGCTTTGCATAACCATGTTTACTCTTCTATGTCATCACTAAATTTTCAAGAATGAATAAATGAACTTGCATTTCTCATGTTTAAATTCCAAGCTTGTATTTCATGTTTATGTTTCAAGTCATCACTTAATCTTTCAAGATAATTAAGAGGTTGCATCTCATATTTAATTTATGCTCTCACTATATTTTATAATGGCTAAAGAATCAGCATGACATGTTTATTTTATGCCATCACCCAAAGATCCTAGAGCTTAAAGACTTGCCCATGTATCACAAGCAAAGAAATATGATTATTGAGTTAAAGAATTTATTCTTTAAAAAGTCTTGAGATTGAGCTAAAAAGATGTAATAATAATTTTCTCCTCCCTCTCTGGTCCTGTGCGGACTACCGCTCCTAGGTTTCTTAATATTCTCTTCTCCCCATCTGGTCCTGTATGACTACCGCTCCTAGCTTTCTTAATATTCTCTTCTCCTCTACTGGTCTGTAAGGATTACCGCAGCCTCCAGTTTCTTGTATCATGTTTATATTTCAAGTTCTTGCATCATGTTTAATTTTCATCTCATCACCTTAAATCTTAAAGATAAAGAAATGGAATTGCATATCATGTTTATAATTCCAAGCTATCACCTTATAAAGATAAGATTAAAATAAGGTTGCATAGCATGTTTATAATTCTAAGATGTCACCTAAATCTCTAAAGCTCAAGACTTACTCCTTTTATCTTAAGTGAGAATTTTAATTGTGAAGATCCTCCCAAATTTGACAAAAGAACTAGTTTCTAAATGAGTTTTAAGGCTTTGCAAGGATTTTACGGGGAACTAGTATTTTATATGCACTTAAAATATGATTCTATGTAATTGCATGAGGTTCATGATTCAAGCTAATTTGATCCGGAGTTTAGTATCAATGTGTGATAATGATTTGATATGATTGAAGTTGTGATAATTATGGTTTATTGTTAAGAGAATGATTCATAATTGGTTTAGTAACTAATTAGTTCTATAATTGATAATTCTATGTAAGGATTGATGCTTATTAAGTACTTGATATCATTGAATGATTTCCGACTTGCATGTTATAGTTGTCGCTGCAAATAATAAGAATGCTTATACATGAAATGTTCTTATGTAAAATTCACCTTTGTTGCTAGAAGAAAGTGTATCATTGTAAAGTGTAATTTGGAAAGGTTACGGCTAAGGAAAGACTTGGTATTTAAGCGTGTCCATTGTGACCCACCTCTCTTCTCTGGGAATCTCCCATATGCATGATTACAGCTTGATAGATATTATTCTAGCTTAAGACTATAAATGAGAAAATGTTATGATGTTTATGAATTGTATTATGATATAACATGCAAAGATTTAATGGTGACTTAAACTTATAAGAAAATGATCCTTTGGAACCATCGACTATAGGTGGTGAAAAGGTGATTTTAGCCCCCTAACCCGTTTCTCTCAAAAGGGTAGAGTCGGACTTTAGCTTATCAAAGGGATAAGTATATGCTAGTGACGACTAGTAAAGTATGAGCTCATAACCTAAATTACTCCCAAAAGGGTGGAGTATAGGGTGGCCCAAGGAAAATAATGATGATGATAAGATTTTAAGTCACCTAAGGCACTAAAGAAATGAAATATGTGCACTGTGTCCATGTGTAGCTAATATTATATGACGTTCTTTTATGCATGTTATTTTGATAATGATGATGAGATATACGATGTAATGATAAAGGAAAAGTTCATTGTCAATATGACAAGTTAAGAATAAGATGCATTATAAGACCGATGAGTAAAAAATTGACCAACCTCGGTTAAGTATTTGTCCTAACTTAAATGAATCTTTGCATGCTCACTATTTTAGAATAATCCCGAGGTTCCGGGGACTTTGATGATGACACTGTGAGAAGGAGGTACCTACTGAGAATTCCTTTAGCAAGATTCTCACTCCTTTCTTTATTCCGCCATTGTCTCCAGATTCAAATGGCGACATTCGCCCTGCTTCAAGTTGATACCTCTACTTGGGAATTCCACTATGATCCGGCATCGCGTATCATTTTGAAGGAGGTGCGATCGTGTTTTTATTTACATAGGTCGCCCATTTGCACATCCCGCCCCTAGTTATCGATTTTCTCCTACTTCTCCCTATGGCGATGAAATGGTTTCGAACATGCACGCCCACTTGATGAAAAGGATGTTACGTTCTTATCCCGCTTCATCTGGCCCATGGATTTCCGTAGTATGTTCCCAGACGAGATATTCAAACCGATCCTTCAGAGGACACTCCTACTCATGTATATTCTCGAGAGCTCTGCTCCTACTCCCACACGTGTAAGCAGGGTAGTGAGGAAACAGCTTGTTCAGCCGAGGTTAGCGAGAAGGCCGGCCCATGCGACCTCAAATGGTGCATCTCGTGTCCCCTCCTAGGGAGCTCATCGCTGGATCTGATTTATTCCCCCATTTTCGTGACAAGTGGCTATAGAAGGTTCTTAGTAGACTTATGTGTGATCATGCACCCTAGTTTTAGGATAACCTTCCCGCTTTAAACATGGAGTTATCTAGTTTAGGGGCATGAATTTCCTTAAGTATATTTTCTTTTATGGGTTTGCATAAGATAATGATGTATGAACATAACCCACCCTTTGAGTGAGGTTATTGTATGTAAATATATGCTATAATGTGCTTATGGATGTTATATGATGGAGCCTAAGTGATATGATGTGATATATTCTTAAACGTCTTATTATACTCCACTTACTGCTCACGTTGCTGTACTCGGCTCACGTTTTCAATTATGTGTTTAAAAAAAAAAAAAGGCTCGTAATTTCACTAAGTATTTTCAAATTATGAAGAAAGAACCAAAGCAAGGAGTAAAGTCTAGTCATTAATCAGATTCAACCTAGGTGTATCTGGTTAATTACTAGGGTGTTACATTAAGTCTCCTTAAGTCTTAGCATGTTATAACAAGATGCAACACATATCTCATAAATGTCATAATTCTTCATATATTTCTAACATATGCATCTTTAATGTTTCAAATGAAACTATAACATGCAAATGATGAATTCTATACCAATACCTCACATAACATCAAATATCACATGAATACATCATCTCAAATCATCATCTCATAAACATTCCCTTAAATGGCCAAACACTTAAATCAAGTAACTCAAATTGTCAAATTATTTCCTTATGTATCTAAGGGAATAATCATCATCATTACCACTAATTATTAACCTCAAGAACATCATCAATCAAAGTTGGGCAGCATAGGTAGTAAATGAAATTCTATGATTTAAGGTGTTCTAGAAGTTGCGTTTTACGCCCTTTCTCGTTACCAGCTTTCCTTATGATGCTAGAATTAATTCCTAAACCATTTATGGGTCATTCTCACTCAAGTAGTCATGGCATAACATGGTTTTACAATCCTTCAAAGGGGCTGGAACAGAAACAGAAAATGAATTAATCTAAGTGTTATAGGATTGCACTTTTACGGTTTTCTAGTTACTAGTTTCTCCATAGGTGCTAAAAATCAATCCTACATCAAATGTTACCAAGTTTTTCATATTTAAACAATCCTAATCTAATTATCATCCCACTAAAATAGTTTGGTTAGTGTCTAAAAATAAATGGGTCAACATATATAATTTTTGCACAATCTAACATGTCAAAACATCATCATACAACAGTAAACATACCATGGCAGAATTGAAAAGCATAGGTTCCAAAGAGCACATAATCTCACATTTTTAAGATCAATAAATTACTAGTTTCCCTTGGAATCATCTTAGGACTTCTAAAACTCTTTGTAAACCATTTTACTTCATAAAAATCATTGTAAAATGAGTGAGGGCAGTAGCTTATTTAAATTGTTCATAGTTGGAATTTGAAACATAAAATTTGTACTTGAATCGTTCTTTGAGTTCACCTATGCTTAAGAAAATCCTAAGACATAGGTTATTGGCGCTTGTGACTGGATGAAACTTACTCCAAGCTCATCATCATCACATGGCCGAAATATGCATCCATGGGGATGTCTCCATAACCAAACTTTAACTTGAGATAAAAGGGCAAGTCTTTGAGCTCTAGATTCTTTAAGTGATGACAAAATTTAAACGTGCTATGCATTCCATTTTATTCTTCATTAGAAAGTAAAGTGAGAGCTTCAAAGTAAATATGAAATGTAAGATCTTGAAATTAAATATGCAAGGCTCAAAGTAAAAATGCAAAACTTGAAAGTAAATATGCAAGTTCAATTCTTTATTTTAGTGCTCTAGGCCCAGCAACAATCGACTTTAAGGCCGAAATAGAAAGACTTCGAGATTAATTAGGTGATATGCAAATTCTTGCTTTAATCTTTAAGTTCTTAGGTGATGACTTGAAATATAATCGTGAAATGCAAAGCTTGAAACTTAAACGTGATAATGCAAGTTCTTTTCTTTAATCTTTAGAGTTTAGTGATGACATAGAAAAGTAAATATGAGATGCAAGAACTTGGAATATAAATATGAGGGGCTAGAAATATAAATATGCAAGTTCATTTTTACATCTTTACTAGAGCTCTTATAAGACTTTAAAGGAACTTAAACCTCAACCCAAACTTATCATAGCAAAATAAAGTGAACTTTAGAGTTCTTTATACCAAGGTGTCAAAGAAACCTTATGGTTTGAACATCATCATCAAGTTCAAGGAAATGGATCAAGAGATCAAAATGACTAACAACCAATATTATTCAAAACAAAACCTTGAACACCGAAGAAAAGGAAGACAAGTCCGAAGTCATGAGGAGGAGAAAAACAAAACTATAAACTCTAGAGGCTATGATCTTGGTGTCACATAATCTCCAACATCATGTACTCTCATCCTTGAGCCATTTTTTTCATACAAAAAAGAACCTTCAAAACCGAAATCCAAACAAGAAGAGGAAAAAGAAAAGAAATCGAATCCAAGAAGGAAAAGAAGGAAAAGGAACCGAACTTGTTTCAAGGAAAGGAATAACCAAGATATGTTAAGATCAAAACCATGTTTCAAGCTCTAGAGTTTTCTCAAATGATAATCATGAGTCCATTATATTGAAACCTCATCATCAAGCCATGGTTTTCCTCCAAGATAGGCCATCATGGCCAAAACATAAAGAAAGAAAAAGGGAACCAAGAAACCGAAAAAGAAAGAAGGAAAGAAAAGAAAAGAAAAGAACTAAGAGGTTCTAGGGAAATCATAAAGCACATAACCAAATAACAACTTTTAATGAATAAAACACTTGAAAGAAATCCCTA
Source organism: Dalbergia cochinchinensis (assembly GCA_031216125.1). Taxonomy (NCBI): domain Eukaryota; kingdom Viridiplantae; phylum Streptophyta; class Magnoliopsida; order Fabales; family Fabaceae; genus Dalbergia; species Dalbergia cochinchinensis. The sequence continues at coordinate 34,322,396 of CM062371.1, forward strand.
CCTTGGATGTATTTTCTTGATTGAGAAAGAGAACTTGCTCTTGAGGAAGAAGAAGAAGAAGAAGAAGAACTCCTTGAAGCTTGAGAGAAAGAAAGTATTTGGGGATGTGAGAGGAATGAGCAGAGGTTCTAGCAAGCTCCTTGTAACATCCTAATTTTTAACCCAATACTCCAGAACATATTTAGATTAATCATTAGTCTATTACTCTTTTAGTCTCATTCCTTACAACCTTTCATTAAAATACTTAGCGGAAAATATGAATAAATTTTTCTTTTTGAAACTTGAAAGCAAAACGTGAGCCGCGCACTAACCTAATGTTCGTCATAACCATCACATGCAAGAAAAAGTAACCACGCCATTGATAATCATGAAACATAGTATTATACATAACAACCATAATATCATCACATCTTCATAGATACATAGACTACTAACATCATTGTACCATCATTTACATCAAAACATGCCCATATATGTGAAGTCATCCTTATCCACCTATGAGGTTAGATAAGTGTCGACCCAAAAGCTAAGCTATCTATGCCTCCGCAGCGACCCTCTGCTCCGTCTGCTAGTGTGTCCCTTAAGCGCGAGCCTCAGAAGAAGTCACGAACCTCGTTGTAATCCTCGTCTAGAGACGACACGGAAGAAAAGGAAGGGATGAGAAACTCATTCGAGATTCTCAGTAGGGATTCCTGACTCTAACACTAGTGTCATCGTCGTCGTCCCCAGCCACCTCGGTTTTAATTATGAAAAAGGTGTACATGCATAAGGATTGATTTTAGACTTTACAAATCTATTTATCCGAAGTGGGTGTCTTTTAGTATGTGTCTTAATGACATGAATGCAACAGATATTTGATGAATGCATGACAATACCATATGCACATTAACACGAAAATCGTAATACTTGGGGACATCATAAAGAAACAAGAATCATATATGTGGCATAAAGAGGCATAGTAATTTTCATGTGATATCTTTCTTATAAATAAAACTCTTAAGTTCTTTTTCTTAAAGACCACCCTCTTAATATATCCACCAAAAGTCCAACCGATTCACCGGCCAGGCGATAATCTGGTCACCAAACTACATCTCACCTATCGCCTAGGAATGAGCTCAATCCTAACTAGTCGTCACTAGATTTAATATGGGCTAATAGAGGGGGTATTCATAACTTTCTTGGATCACCTATCTTAGGATCATTTCCTTCTTTGAAATGCTCTACTGGTATCTAGTACACAGCGAATTGTCCGCTTTGGCAAGCTCAATGTCAATACCCTCACGGATTTGTTTCCTCCCCACCGTAGCGGGAGAAATGCATCTCAGTACTGTCACATCTGTTCTGGGGGTGCTCGGCCGAACCGGTGTCACCCAGAACCTATCCTGGGAGTGCTCGGCCGAACCGGTGTCACCCAGGAGTTTTCACAAGCTTTTTCTCGAGTACTCAAGTTTGATAGGAAATTTGGCAGCGTAACGGCATACACTGGATTTCCATCAAACTTGCTTTATGCCACCAAACATATAGAGCATGCATAGCCATTCAATATCAACATAAGGCATCATAATCATCGTATGCATCATAAGCATCATAATATCATAATTTTGCATAACGCATCATGGCGTGAGCATCAACACATCAACACTATATACTCTCATAAGAGATCACATGCTCAAGTTGTTCTCATAATAAAACATACACTTGCATGAAACATTAAAGCTCATTATGCTCTTAAGCCTATGGTGTCTTATGCTTTGACCCTTACGGGTCCAAATCTTGAAAACTAATTACGCTATCATCCGTTTTTATCCTTTCATGCACCTATAGGCTCACAACTAATAATTCTTACTAATTTTTATGTTCGTCAATGAATCTGGACAGCCTTACGCTTTAAGGGCAGAAATTACATCTTGTGATTACGAGGGTTCTAGAAACTACGTCTTAGACCCTTTCTCGATTCCGTTTTCGCCTAAAGCGCTATAAATTAAATCTAAGCCAATTATGAAGTATTCCTAAGCCTTTGAACTAATTATAAACCATGTTTACTACATTGTAAGGGTGCTGGACAGAATCAGAAGACTAAATGTTCTAAGTGTTCTAGAGTTGCGGTTTTACGGTTTTCTAGTTACTAGTTTCTCTATAGGTGCTAAAATTCATTCCTACTTCAAATGTAACCAAATTTTTCATGATTAATCAATCCTAATCTGATTATATTCCCATTAAAACAGTTTGGATAAGTTCCAAAAATAAATGGGTCAAGACTATGTTAAATTCTAGCTTTACGGTATTTCTAGTTAGCTAATTTCTTACCTATTATGCATGGAATCATTTCTACATCATCATATGATATTTTCACACATCAAAACATCACCATACAGCATCACACTCATCATGACAGAACCGAAATCATGGAGCTTCAGTAAGAGAATTAAATTGACATTTCGAGGTACATAAGTTAACTAGTTTCTCTTGGAATTAAATTAGAATTTCTAAAACTCTTTGCAAATCATTTTAATTCATCAAGAGGCTAAGAGAAGCCTTAGGTCAGTGACCAAAATATATTTCATCTTCTAGAAGGGAATAAAGTCATATCTCACGATGACATAACCTTGTAAAGATTTGTAAAGCTTTAAGAAAAACTTAGAACATAGACTATTGGTCCTTGTAGCTAGATGAAAACTCATTGCAAGTCCATCATCACTACTTGGCCGAAAATATGCCTTCAAAGAATGGTTTCACATTAAACTTTAACTTGGAATGAAATGGGCAAGTCTTTGAGCTCTAGGTTCTTAAGTTACGACATAAAATAAACGTGCTCATGCTTTTCATTCTTAATCTTGCTTACAAAATAAAGTGATGACATAAATTAAATATGCAAGGCATAAACTTAGACGTGCAAGCTTGAAAGTAAATATGCGAGACGTAAACTTAAACGTGCAAGTCTTGAAAGTAAATATGCAAAGTTCAATTCTTTATTTTAGTGCTCTTGGCCCAACAACAATCGACTTTAAGGCCAAAATAGATAGGCATTCGAGAAATTAATTAAGTGATGATGCAAGTTCAATTCTTTATTTTAGTGCTCTAGGCCCAACAACAATCGACTTTAAGGCCGAAATAGAAAGGCTTTGAGAATTAAATTAAGTGATGATGCAAGTTCCATTTTAATCTTTATGTTCTTAGGTGATAGCTTGGAAGTAAAGATGTATTGCAAGAATATAAATATAAATGCAAGCATAAAATAAATTATGCAAGTTCATTTTATCTTTCTAGAGCTCTTAACAAGACTTTAAAGGAACATAAACCTCAACCCAAACTCATCAAACCAAGACAAAGTAAAGTCTAGAGTTCTTAGAACTCAACATAACATTTTTAGAAATCAAAACATTTAGCTTGTAAAAGAAAAGGAAATGGCCGAAACTTCAAGGAACAAAAACAACATTTTGAAACTCTAGAGTCCATGATCTTGATGATATATTAACACCAACATCATGAGACCTCATCATTGAGTCCTTAGAACCATTTTAAAATACCATCAAAACTAAAGTTCTCAAGAGTTCAAGAAAGGAAAAACTAGAAACATTTTTGCTCAAGAACAAAGATCAAGCTCTAGAGTTTGTTTCAAGTGATGAACATCATCATGAAACTCTCATCATCAAGCTCTCATTCCTTTGTTCTCTAAGGCCTATGGCCGAAAATGGAAAGGAAAAAGGAGAAGAAAAGAAGTTCTAAAAAGAATCAAGAGAAACTATAAACATAAAGCTTAGAACAAGAACTTTAAAGAAAGGAATACTCGAAAGAAAATCCCTACTTGATGTGATGAACTTGAAGATGGAAGAAGAAGATGAAGAAGATGAAGAACTTTGAAGAACTTGAAGAACACTAGAACTTTGAGAGAAAAGAAAAGCTTTGAGTGCTCCTAAACTTAGCAAATGATCTAAAAGTGGTGCAAGCTCCTCAAGGCATTCTATTTATAGAGAAATGAAACAAATGGAGGGGGTGAGGGGCTGAAGGGGGTTTCGGCCATGAGGTGCAGAATTAGAGGCATCCATGAGTTCCATGAGGTGAGATAATGTGGTCTTGAGGCATGGTGAGGTATGGCTCAAAGCATGGTGAGGTATGGTTCAAGGTATGGCTCAAGCATGGTTCTTTGAGTGAGAAAACAATTAAACATGTGTCCAATGGGGAGGTGTGCTGGCCGAAATGCATCAGCCCATGTGGGGTTGTGTTTGCATTTTAATTGTGGTTCAGAGTTGTGTTTAGGTGTATCTTTGATTATGCTTAAGGTTAGGAAGTTGTAAGAAAGTGTTTAGGTAAGGAAAATGGATAATTAGGATGGTCTAGACATAATTAAGGAGTAGTCTTGCACCATTAGTGAGTTAGATCCTCAATTTAGAGTCTAAACAACTCTAGACACATTTCCTTGATTTAAGGAATTGGAGAGATAAAACACTATTCAAGATTCCAAGACTAGGAATCTTGAATTCTAAAAAGGGATTTAAGTTTAATCTAAGCAATTTTAGGTTCTAATTAACTTTAATAATTTATTTTGACTCTAGATTAATTAGGGAAATTAATTAATCTTCATTTAGAGCTTAATATTGCTTAGGTTTGCTTAATTACGTTATTAAGCTCAAAAACACTATTCTAGGGGCAAAATCGTAATTTTGCACTAAAACTGCCCGGAACCACCAGGACTCAAACAAATGTTTTGAAACATGTAAAAACATGGTTTTAAACCTCTGGGGAAAGTTTCGGGCTCAAACGGCACCTTTACCCGCGTAAAACGCTACAGGGGTATTTTGGTCATTTTGACCCAAAACTGCAGAAAATGAGGCTTTCACCTCCGGAACCACTCAAGGGTCATTCAATCCCCTTCAAACATTGAGTTGGCCCTTCGAGCATCGCTGAAGTCGGCCATCCTCGAGTCAGGCGAAAATGACCTCAGGGGCATTTCGGTCATTTTTCACTCAGACAGAAAATCGGGGCATTACACTCCTTGGGTGTCTATTTATAGAGGAAATGAACATGAGAGGAGTGAGGGGAGGAGGCTAGGTGGCACAATTTGAGTGGAGGAAGGAGAGAAAATATCTCTTGGTTATGTCATTTCAAAGTAAGGTGTAGGCATGGTTTTAGGCATAGGTTTAGGCATAGTGTAGGCATGGTTCTTTGAATGAAAGAATTCAAACATGTGGTGGATATTGGAGGGTGATGTAGCACTATCTTCTCCATGGAATGGGGGAGGAAAATCTTCCATTTAATTGTGGTTTAGAGGTGTGTTTAAGTGTAGATTTGATTAGGCTTAGGATTAGGAACTTGTAGGTAAGTATGTAAGTGAAAGGATAGGTAATCAAGGCTATCTTAGGGTATGATTAGTGAGCACTCTAGCCCATTAGTGGGGTCAAAATCCTACTCTACCTAGGCTTCTTGGAGTATGGAGAGTGAATAGTGAAAATACTATTCAAGATTCTATGTTCTAGAAACTTGAGTTTTTAAAAGAAAAAAGGGTTTTGAGTTTCATCTAAGCAATCTTAGGTTCTAATTAATTTTAATGAATTATTTTGACTTTAGATTAATTATGGAAATTAATTAATCTTCGATTAGAGCCTAATATTGCTTAGGTTTGCTTAATTACATCATTAAGCTCAAATGGCATTATACCAGGGGCAAAATCGTAATTTTGCACAAAAACTGCCCAAGATCACCGGGACTTAAACAGATACTTTTAAATACATAAAAACATCATTTTAAACCTTTGAGGGAAGTTTCGAGCTTGAACGACACCTTTACTCGCGTAAAATGCTATAGGGGTATTGTGGTCATTTTGACCCGAAACTGCAGAAAACACGATTTTCATTCCAAAACCACTCAAGGACCATCCAATCCCCTTCAAACATTGAGTTGACCCTTCAAGGACTGCCGGGCCAGCTATCCTCAAATTCCAGGCAGGTAATGACCTCAGGGGCATTTTGGTCATTTCCCTCAGACGGAAAAATTGAGGCGTTACAGATCTTGCCAAAGTGGACAAATAACTGTGTACTAGATACCAGTAATTGCATTTCAAAGAAGGAAATATTCCTATGGACTTCCTGAATTAAAGGTTATGATAGGTGATCCTTATGCCCCCTAAGCCCGTACTCTTGAAGTCGGGATTATTATTATGTTACACTTATCAGAGGATAAGTAAGAACTAGTGACGACTAGTTAGGTATGGGCTCATAACCTAGAGATGTTTTAGGGTGGTCCCCATGATGAAAATTATGAAGTTTAATGTCACACAGTTAAGAAAAGAAAAAGTTTCACATGAAAAGTTACATGCCAGTTGATGCCACTTACATGATGTTATATTCTATTGCTTTCTTGCATGATGTATTGTCATGTATTCATGCTTTGCTATGTTGCATACATGACATTAAGACTTATTCTAAAATGAACGGGCCTTGGATAATTATGTTTAAAAATATAATAACAAACCTTATGCATGCACATCTTTTTATAATAAACCCAAGGTTCCTGAGGACGTAGATGATGACACAAGGATAGGAAGACTTCCCTACTGAGATTCTTTAGAAAGTTTCTCACTCTCTCTATCTTCTCTTTCCATCACGTCTTCAAAGGATGATGGCATCCTTCATCGTTTACGTTGAGGCGTCGACATGGAGCTGCATTTTGATGCCACGCACCAGTCCTATCATTTCGTAGGCTGTTGCTCCGTCCGTATGTTTGTGTTTATGGATCGCCCCTTTGCTCAACTAGTCACTAGCTTCCGGTTCATGCCTACCTCGCCCTTCACCGACGACCTGCTATTTGAGCGCATGTGCCCCCGAGGAGAACGCATCCGTCGCATCCTCGATGTTGCTTCCGCCATCCATGCCTATCCCGAGTACGTTCCCCAAGCCTTCTCTGTAACATCCTAATTTTTAACCCAATACTCGTAGAACATATTTTGGTTAACCATTAGTCTATTACTCTTTTAGTTTCATTCTTTAAAACCTTTCTTTAAAATACTTAGAAAAAAATACGGGTAGAATTTTTTTTTGAAAACATAAACAAAACATGAGCCGCACGTAACATAAAAGGTCGTTAACGTAAAGCATAAACATAAACAAAATCATCAAATAGGCTCCATAGAAAGAACAACTATCAACACATCATCATATAACATTAACTTCAAATATCAAGTCAAACAATATTAATAGTATCATTGATATAGGAATATTCCACAATAATACCACATCAAATATATTGAGCCCACATGTAAGAGTTGAGCATACAACAATTCAAAAACTAAACATAACTACGATGTAAATAAGGTAAGACTCTGCCCTTGCTTCCGTTGTGCTACTCTGTTCTCAACCATCAAGCTACTTCCATGTCGGCACCTCAAGGTAGTCCACGGACGTCGTTGTCAACCTTGTCTGAAGACGAAGACGGAAAAGAAAGATAGAGGGAGTGAAAATCTTAAAGAATCTCAGTAGGGCATCCTCCTATCTTATTGTTACCATCTACGTCCTCAAGAACCTCGAGTTTCTTTATGAAGTAGTGGGCATGCATAAGATTCAATTATTATATTTCAAATATTGTTATCCGAGGCCCGTCTATTTTAGAATGCGTCTTAATGCAAGAATGCAACATGACATACTATAACTGAATAAGTAATGCCATAATTAAACATCATGTAATAAAGAATGCAAACTCTTCTAGCATGATCTCTTTCTTTTTATTCTTTAGGTGACTTAAATATCTCACCCCTCTCTGTGGGGGTTTAAACTTCTCATCCCTCTCTGTGGGTAGATTTCTTATCCCTCTATGTGGGGGCCACCCTATTAATCTCTCCTGTGAGAGCTCTAGGTTATGAGCTCATACCTCACTAGTCGTCACTAGCATATACTTATTCTTTTTGATAAGTTAAAGTCCCGACTTAATAAGTACGGGTTAGGGGGCAAGAATCACCTTTTCATCACCTATAGTTTGATGAGTCCAAAGGATCATTTTCTCATGTTTTAAGTCACTTTAAGTCTTAGCATGTTATAACAAGATACAATACAAAATTCATAAATGTTGCAATTCTCCATATATCTCTAGCATATGCATCTCTAGCATTTTAAATGAAACCATAACATGCAAATGATGAACTCTATAACAATACCTTACATAACATCAAATATCACATGAATGCATCATCTCAAATCATCATCACATAAATATTCCCTTAAATAGCCAAACCCCTAAATCAGGTAACTCAAATGTCAAATCATTTTCTTATGCATCTAAGGGACTAATTATCATCATTACCACTAATTATTAATCTCAAGAAGACCATCAATCAAAGTTGGACAGCATAGGCAGTAAATGAATTTCTATGATTTAAGGTGTTTTAGAAGTTGCGTTTTACGCCCTTTCTCATTACCGGCTTTTCTTATGATGCTAAAATTAATTCCTAAACCATTTATGAGTCATTCTCTCTCAAGTAAACATGGTATAACATGATTTTACAAACTTTAAAGGTGCTGGAAAAGAATGCATAATTCTTTTCTTTAGGAGTTATAAAAATCACATTTTTACGGTTTCCTAGTTACTAGTTTCACTTTTAGTGCCAAGGGTCAATCTTGCACCAAATGTTACCAAGTTTTTCATGATCAAAGAATCCCAAACAGAATTTCATCATATTAAAATAGTTTTTGTAGCCTCTAAAATTAAATGGGTCAAGGACTTGCAAAATCCTAATTTTACGATCTTTCTAGAAAGCTAGTTTCTTTCCTAACATGCATAGAATGGTTTCTACATCAATAATTATAATTTTACGCATTCTAACACATCAAAACAGCATCATACAGTAGCAAACTTGCCAAGGCAGTAATCGAAAAAGTTTAATTGTAAAGAACACATAAAATCACGTTTGTAACGCTCCGATTTTTCTGTCTGAGTAAAAATGACCAAAATGCCCCTGAGGTCATTTTTCACCCAAAATTTGAGGAAAGCCGGCTTGGCAGTCCTTGAAGGGTCAACTCAATGTTGAAAGGGGATTAGATGAATTGGGAATAGGTGTCGTTGGAGCCCGGAACATTCCCAGAAAGATTAATATGATGACCTCATGTGTATGGCAACATCTGTTTAAGTCCCGGTGGTCCCGAGCAGTTTTTGTGAAAAATTATGATTTTACCTTTGGAATAGTGCCGTTTGAGTCTAATGATGTATTTAAGCAAACCTAAGCAATATTAGGCTCTAATCAAAGATTAATTAATTTCCATAACTAATCCAGAGTCAAAATGATTTATTAAAATTAATTAGGACCTAAAATTGCTTAAATTAAACTTAAACCTCTTATAAAACTCAAGATTTCAAGTTTTGGAATCTTAAATAGTGTTTTCTCTCTCCAATTCCTTAAATTAAGGAATTATGTCTGTGAACACCATATTTTGTCCAAACTTTTATTTATTTCCCTATTGATTATTTTTTATAAAAAAAATCCTGCCCATTTTCTTTTTATTGTAGCCTATTCCTTTTTTTTTTCTTTTTAGCCCACACTTTGTTGATTAAAAAAAAATTAAAAAAAAATATATAACCCATTTCATTTCCTTCTTAGCCCATTTCTTGGTTCAGGTCCATCAATTTTAGTTTTTTTAACTATCAAAAAAATAAATAAAAATAAATAAAAAGGAAAGAAGAGGAATATCAGATTCCTCTCCTCTTGATCGTTCTTCAACAAAAAACAAAAGAAAGGAAATGCCGGACATCATAATGCCCTCTTTCCCCAACGGCATCATTCCTTTTCTTTGTGATGATTACAGGTTTACTAGTGAGCTGTAAATGAGTTCAGAACAATAATTTTGTTTGACCAAGAGTATCATATAATCATCATCAATGGGAATTGAGGAGGAGGAAGCAAGAAGAAATTTTTCAGACCATCAACAATAATTACAGAATCAGCAGAAAATTCAAAAAAAAATTTCAAAAGCTACATCCTGATACACCAAGAATCCTACTCAACCAACCTGCAAGCAAATTTCAAATCTAGCAACGATTCCAGCAAAATAATCCAGTAACAACAGGAAAGAACAAGGTAAAATATAGCAGCAACAACAATCATCAACATCAGATATTAACACAAAAAAAAAAGAAACAAAGAAGAAGAAAAGGAGGAGGCCGCGGCCTCCCCCATGTCACTGTCGCGGCCTCCCATGGTTCCCATCATCATCTTCAACCTCCATGGCTCATCTCATCATCAACCTCCATGGCCTCACATCATCATCATCTCCAATCTTCCCTCTGGTGGCCTCCTCCACTGTCATCATCATCATCACACCATTGCCATAATCACTACTTCGGTCCCCATCAATTGCCCAGCCAAAGCCGCACAAGCTAAGTCTCCACCTCTTCACCATGCAACCACCGCCGGCGGCCTCATGTCCCCCTTCTCTTAAGCATGGCTTCGGTCAGCTCCCATCCGCTGCGAACAGAACCTCCTTTCAGGCCATCGCCACGCTCCTCCGTCGATACCCAGGCGCAGATCGCGGCCGATCTTCCCTCTCATTCCACCACTATGCTTGGCCGCGTTCCTCTCTGTTCCCATTTGCTCTTTGCGCCGGTGACCAGATCCGCCAAGCTCGCAAACCCATCGGGCATGACCTCGCTTCAGCCGCGGCCTCCACCGAAGTCCCTTAGCCATGAAACACCATCGTGAACACCTCCACCGGCCGGGACACATTTGGCTTCCACTGCCACAATGGTTCCCTTTGTCAGCCTCTCTCCACGACCGCAATGGCCAGTCCTTTGCCGCACCCTTCAGGCGCCTATACCAGCCCTTCGCACCGCCACTAAGGAAGACTCAGACCAGAGTCACGGTTCACCCTCTTGCTTCTTCTTCTCCGATCGCATCCCTTTACCCTTCGATCTCACTCTCTATCTCTCTTTCTCGGCTCCCCTCTCTCTCCTTCTCTTCTCTCCTTGTTTCTTTTTCTCTCTGTGGATGTGTGTGTATGTGTATGTGGGTAAGAGAGAAAGAGTGTGTATTTGTATGTAAGAGAGAGTAGTCAGTGTGCGTGTAACATCCTAAGTTTTAACCCAATACTCTAGAACATATTTAGGTTAATCATTAGTCTGTTACTTCATAGTTCTCATTTTTACCTTGAAATACTTAGCGGAAAATACGGGTAATTTTTTTTTGAAATATAAAGTGAGAACCGCGTGATGCGATGTATCATGTAACGATCAAATCATACATCTCATAACATCATAGCATAAGGCACAACATGAATAACACTGAATATCATCTCATATATATATATAACTTGCCCACTTATAAGTGTGGGACTTAATTTAGTACAAGGGAAATATAGGAAAGGAAATACAACATAAACATAAACATGATCTACTCCCCTACCCGAGTGCATCTAATGGGATAAACTCTAAACAAAAGAAGGTTTATCCCCATCTAAGTGGTGTGTGCTCTATCTCGGCCATCTACAGCCTCCTACTGGCGACTATCCCTCGAGCGTGGCAAGTAACCAGGAAACTGAGCAAGCTCCTCCGGCGTGAATAGGCGGAACGGGGCTCGAAAGTGACCTCCCCGGCGTGGCCTCATCTCCGGTCGTCGCGCAAGCCTCGGCTGAGTCACGGAAGGCTCACTACCCTCCCTAAGGTCCATGGGTATGGTAAGGGAAGATCCTTCGAAGGGTGCCTGGGTTGCCGAATCCTCGGAAGGATCCGTCTCCAAAAAAGACAACAGGCAACGGGGCACATACTGGGGGTAATCTCGAGCGGCGGACGTGGATGATGGGGTACGACGAAGCATCTCCTCTAGGGGACGTGCGCGCTCGAACACCAGGTCATCGCCAAAAGGTGAGACAGGGGAGAAATGATGGGAATGTACAGGGGGAGTGAAGGGTCGACCCATGAACATGAATACTCTAACCGTGCATCGACCCATAAAATGGAATGACCCATGGTCCGGGTCATGGTGCACCTCCCATGTCGGCGTGTCCACGAACACTACGAACGTCGGCATCTGAAGACGTAACGGGAAGAAAGAGATAGAAGGAGTGAGAATCTTGCTAAAGAATCTCAGTAGGGCCTCCTACTACCTAGGTGTCATCATCTACGTCCTCAGGAACCTTGGGTTTAATTATACAAAATGACTGAACAGGCATTAAGTTCATTTTAAACTTTAAAATATACTTTAGCCAAGGTCCATTCATTTTAGGATGATCTTAATGTCATGAATGCAACATAATAGAAGATGTATACATGGCACTACCTAATGCACATACATAAAACATAACATCAAGCATCATCATACTTAGTGGCATAAAGTGGCAATAGTAACATTCATATGGGACAAACTTAGTGACATAATCATAATCATGAAACATCTCTTCCTCATGGGCCACCCTAAAAGACAATCGAACTGGGGGTGCTCGGCCGAACCGGTGTCACCCAGAACGTGTCACATATCTAGGTTATGAGCTCATACCTTAACTAGTCGTCACTGGTTCTTACTTACCACTTAACGATAAGCGTATCATAAATCCCGACTATCTGAGTACGGGTTAGGGGGCAAAACTCTTAGGGGTGCTCGGCCGAACCGGTGTCACTTAAGAGTATAAAATGGTACCGATGTCACATGAGTTCTATGGAGGTGCTCGGCCGAACCGGTGTCATCCTAGAACCCATCTTAGTACCTTAATTTTCAAAATCTCTTTAAGTCCCCAAATTTGTCGAAAATTCAGCGGCACAACGGCATTACACCGAATTCCCTTCCAAATTTGCTTTATGCCACATAACATATAACCTCATGAATTCCTCATATGAATAACATCATCATCATTTGCATACTGCATGCATCATCATAAAACATTCAAACGTTTACCCTTACGGTAGCTTATGCTTTGACCCTTACGGGCCTTAATCTTGAGATATAGTTCTCTACATCCGTCGCTCATATCTTTATGCACCTAAGGGCTCATAATTAATCATCATTCCTAATCCTCATGTTCATACTTAAATCTGAAAAGCATAGGGCAGAATCTCTAACTTGTATTTACGGGGTTCTAGAACTTACGTTTTAGACCCTTTCTCGGTTCCGTTTTCACCGAAGGCGCTATATATTAAATCTAAATCAATTATGAGGCATTCCTATGCTTAAGGACTAATTATTAATCATGTTTATCATGTTGTAAGGGTGCTGGACAGAATCCAGAAAATTAAATGTTCTAAGAGTTCTAAACTTGCACTTTTACGGTTTTCTAGTTACTAGTTTCCTCATAGGTGCTAGAATTCAATTCTAATCCAAATGTTACCAAGTTTTTCATGTCTAAACAATCTAAATCTGATTATGTTCCCATTAAAACAGTTTGGAAAAGTTCCAAAAGCAAATGGGTTAAAACTATGTCAAATTCCAACTTTACGGTATTTCTAATTAGCTAGTTTCCTACCTATCATGCATAGGATCGCTTCTACATCATCATATGATATTTTCACACATTCCAACACCTCAAAACATCATCATACAACATCACACTCATCATATCAGAACCAAAAACATTTAACTTTAATAAGAGAGTTAAATTGACGTTTCTAGGTACATAAGTTAACTAGTTTCTCTTGGAATCAATCTAGAACTTCTAAAACTCTTTTCAAAACATTTTAATTCATCAAGAGGCTAAGAGAAGCCTTAGGTCACTGACCAAAACATATTCCATCCCCTAAAAGATAATAAAATCATAACTTGTGATGACATAACCTTATAAAGTTTTGTAAAGCTTTAAGGAAAACTTAAAACATAGACTATTGGTCCTAGTAACTAGATGAAAACTCATTACAAGTCCATCATCACTACTTGGCCGAAAATATGCATTCAAAGAATGGTTTCATATTAAACTTTAACTTGGAATGAAATGGGCAAGTCTTTGAGCTCTAGGTTCTTACGTTATGACATAAAATAAACGTGCTCATGCTTTTCATTTTTAATCTTGCTTACAAAATAAAGTGATGACGTAAAATAAATATGCAAGGCATAATTTAAACGTGCAAGCTTGAAAGTAAAATGCAAAGCATAAACTTAAACGTGCAAGCTTGAAAGTAAAATGCAAGGTTCAATTCTTTATTTTAGTGCTCTTGGCCCAACAACAATCGACTTTAAGGCCGAAATAGATAGGCATTCGAGAAATTAATTAAGTGAGGATGCAAGTTTAATTCTTTATTTTAGTGCTCTAGGCCCAACAACAATCGACTTTAAGGCCAAAATAGAAAGGCTTTGAGAATTAAATTAAGTGAAGATGCAAGTTCCATTTTAATCTTTATGTTCTTAGGTGATAGCTTGAAAGTAAAGGTGCATAACAAGAATGTAAATATGAGTGCAAGCATAAGATAAATTATGCAAGTTCATTTAATCTTTCTAAAGCTCTTAACAAGACTTTTAAAGGAACTTAAACCTCAACCCAAACTCATTAAACCAAGATATGATATAGTCTAGAGTTCTTAGAACTCAAACAAAATCTTTAGAAAATCAAAACATTTTGCTTGTAAAAGAAAAGGAAAGGGCCGAAATTTCAAGGAACAAAAAGAACATTTTGAAACTCTAGAGTCCATGATCTTGATGATATATTAACACCAACATCATGAGACCTCATCATTGAGTCCTTAGAACCATTTTAAAACACCATCAAATCTAAAGTTCTCAAGAGTTCAAGGAAGAAAAACTAGAAACATTTGTGCTCAAGAACAAAGATCAAGCTTTAGAGTTTGTTTCAAGTGATGAACATCATCATGAAACTCTCATCATCAAGCTCTCATTTCTTTGAACTCCAAGGCCCATGGCCGAAAATGGGAAAGAACAAGGAAAAGAAAAGAAGTTCTAAAAAGAATCAAGAGAAACTATGAACATAAAGCTTAGAACAAGAACTTTAAAGAAAGGAATACTTGAAAGAAAATCCCTACTTGATGTGATGAACTTGAAGATGGAAGAAGAAGATGAAGATGATGAAGAACTTGAAGAACTCCAAGAACTTGAAGAACACTAGAACTTTGAGAGAAAAGGAAAAGCTTTGAGTGCTCCTAAACTTAGCAAATGATCTAAAAGTGGTGCAAGCTCCTCAAGGCATTCTATTTATAGAGAAATGAAACAAATGAAGTGTGTGTGTGGGCTGATGTGTTTCGGCCATGAGGGTACAGAATGGAGGCATCCATGAGTTCCATGAGGTGAGATAATGTGGTCTCGAGGCATGGTGAGGTATGGCTCAAAGTATGGTGAGGTATGGTTCAAGGTATGGCTCAAGCATGGTTCTTTGAGTGAGGAAACAATTCAACTTGTGGTCAATGGGGAGTGTGCTGGCCGAAATGCATCAGCCAAGGGAGGAGAGTTTCTTGCATTTTAATTGTGGTTTAGAGTTATGTTTAGGTGTATCTTTGATTATGCTTAAGATTAGGAATTTGTAAGAAGGTGTTTAGGTAAGGAAAAATGGATAATTAAGGTGGTCTAGACATAATTAAGGAGTGATCTTGCATCATTAGTGAGTTAAATCCTCAATTTAGAGTCTAAACAACTCTAGACACTTTTCCTTGATTTAAGGAATTGGAGAGAGAAAACACTATTCAAGATTCCAAGACTAGGAATCTTGAGTACTAAAAAGGGATTTAAGTTTAATCTAAGCAATTTTAGGTTCTAATTAACTTTAATAAATTATTTTGACTCTAGATTAATTAGGGAAATAAATTAATCTTCGTTTAGAGCTTAATATTGCTTAGGTTTGCTTAATTACGTCATTAAGCTCAAAAACACTATTCTAGGGGCAAAATCGTAATTTTGCACTAAAACTGCCCGGGACCACCGGGACTTGAACAGAGACCTCTAGACATATGAAAACATGTTTTTAAACCTCGGGGGAAAGTTTCGGGCTCAAACGGCACCTTTACCTGCGTAAAACGCTATAAGGGTATTTTGGTCATTTTGACTCGAAACTGCGGAAAACGAAATTTTCGCTTCCGAAAGCATTCTAAGGCCATTCAATCCCCTTTAAACATTGAGTTGACCCTTCGAGGATGACTGAGTTGGTTACCCTCGAATTCGGGTCAGGAAATGACCTCAGGGGCATTGTGGTCATTTCCCCCGGACAGAAAGAATCGGGGTGTTACAGCGCGTGTGCGTGTGAGTGTTAGTAAATCAGAGACTTGTGTGTGTGAGCGCGTATGTGAGAGAGAGAGAGAGAGAGAGAGAGAGAGAGAGAGGAGAGTGGGTAAAGCATATGTGTACGTGTGGGGTAGGTTAAGTAAAATTTTTTTTATGTATTTTTTATTTTTATTTTTGGTTAGTGTTATTTTATTCTTCTTGAATTAAATTTTAGATTTTCTCATTTAGATTGGGGTTATTTTGAGTCTAAAATAAAAATAGAGTTTTATTTAATTCAGTTCAAAATAAATATTTCAGCACTTTGATTCAAAAAATTTTATATTATATTTTTAGCAATCATCTCAAGTTATCTGGGTGGAATTAAATAAATTAATTTTAAAAGTGATTTAACTATGAAAAAATAATTTAATTGTGAATTTTGTGATAAACCTTTTTTTTGTTTATTTAAACATGTTGTCAACATGTCCAGGAATCTAGTGATTAGGATTTTTTTTTTCAATTGTCTGTGTGTGCTTAAATTAATTGTGTATTTGTTTTTTGATTAGTTTTGTTAATTCCTATTGAAATAAAAATTAAAAAATAAAAATAAAAAGAGTGATTTATTTATTTCTTGGATTTTGAGTTTTTTTTAATTAAAAAAATAAAAAAAAGAGAAAATAGTAATTATGACCTTTTTTAGTTTAATTATGTTAGATGTTTTGTTTAATTGTGTGTTTTTTTGTTTTTGTTTAATTTAATAATTTTACATTTTTATGTGTTTTGTTTAAATTAATTGTGTGATTGTGTTTATTTTATTGATTTAGTTTAATTATTTTACATGTCTATGTGTTTTGTTTAAATTAAATGTGCAATTGTGTTTTTAATTTAATTTTATCAATCTCACTTAAATCTGGAGCTTAAAAAAAAAGGGGGTTTTCTTTTCATTTAATAATCAAAAATCCATTTCAAAAAATTAAAATCAACACGCTTCTCTTTTTTTTCATTTTAAAATCCACGCAACAACTTGTGATATTGATGTATAGCTTGCTATCCTCAAGTTTCATGAAAATGTAAGGATTTATTGTATAGTCCATACTATTCTAAATCCTGTGCAAGAGTGAGTTTTAGTTTCTTAAAAATCATTTCTTTAATAAAATCAATTCAACACAGAATTATCTTCTATAGAACTACGTGGCTTTGAGTTCCTCATTGCACCAGAGGATATGTAGGCGTAGCCAACAACTATCAAGCCAAAATCCTTTTTCATAAAATTTATTCTTTATTTCTTGTTTTAATTTTAGCTTTATTTCTTTGTAAATATGCAATTGTCATAAGTTTTGGGGAAAATAAATATTATCAAATTATAATCAATTTGCATAATAAGCTTTAGGGTAACCGTATTTATACGGATGTATTAGGGGTGCAGTGGGATTAAGTTTCCACCTTTCCTTAATCATAATCAGACTCCCGGATTTGAATCTCATTTAAAAAACCAATTTGCAAATCAAAAGGTTTTCCAATTTTAACCAGAATTAAAATTGGTGGCGACTCCTATTTTATTTTAAAATCGGTTGTCATTCCCGTCGCGGCGCCCTCCCGGCACGTTGTGACAGTTTGGCGACTCCACTGGGGATGTTTGAGAGTCAAGCCTATTAGAGTAAATTATGCAAATAATTATAATTTATAATACTTATATTTCCCCATCATTTTTTTAATTTTGTAAATAATTGTCTTCCTTCTATAAATATTTGCTTATTTTATTTGTTAATATTGGTTGTTCAAATCTTAGGATAAAGTTTTTATTTTTGTATATATTTGGAACCTTAGGGTAGAGGATTCTTGTATATATATGCTTCTTTGATTTGTTTTGCAGGAACGTATATAGTGTTTAGGATTACAGGGTTTGTATTCTCCCTACACATACTTTCACTATCACTGTCCTCACACACTATTTGGGCTCTATACCCGAGCCTTGGAAAACCATAGGGCAAGAAGGGGTTTTGACGTTGTTATTGTGAGGCTTATGCTTCCCTGACAGTCATTGACTCATCCGCTCAGGTTGTTACTAGAACTATGGGTTGCCATATTGTGACTTTCATGTCCCTGTGGTTTGACTCATGGAACTGGGTCTTTATCTTATTGGTAAAGGCAACTTGGGGACTATAATCTTTTAGGGGTCTAGATCTACCCAAAAGCTGTGCACTGCTAGAATGACATTAGATGCCTACCTCAAATAGGGTTGACCATAGAACCAAGCCTTAGATTCCACCCTATTAGGACACAAGGGAGCGTACTTCTTTTCCTTTTCTTTGTCTTTTATACATCATGTATTTGTAGTATCATATAACATTCATCATGGACATTACAATATGCATTATTAGTTTTTGCATAATAATTCATATCTTCCTCATGCATAACATCCATTTTTTTTTCTTTTCTCATTGAGCATATTTACTTTCAAAAAAAATATAATAAAAATAAAATCCATGTTTCAATTTGCATCACATGCATTCTTTTAATGTAACATCCATATTTATTTTATTTACAACATACATCCATACATCTTATTTACTTACTGGTTTATTTGATTATTTATTTATCTCTTTGAAAGATCTTAGGTGGTCAAAGAATAACATCATACTTGACAGTACATGATGGAAAGAGCACAATACACTAGCAATGTATCCAACTTGAAGAAGCATTTCAATGTGAGGGGAAATAGCAGTTTTCTGGAAAATTTATGTCAGTTGAGTCAGTTGCTGTAACGCCCCAATTTTTACTGTCATTAGAAATTACTCAATTACCGAATTACCGTAGGTAATTATTACATAAGATTTGAGGCCGAACAATCCTCAATAAAGGAATATAACATTAGAAGGGAGGTTAAGAACGATTCATGCGAGAGTCGCAAATCTCGAATTTCTGTACGTATAAAATGACCAAAATGCCCCTGAAGTTATTTTACTCAGAAAATGAGGATCGTGGGCCCCACCTATTCTCAAGGGGATATTTTGAGCATAATAAGGGATTGTTTGTGTTATGTGTGTTAATAGAGCAGAAGGATATCAATTTTGAGTTCCGACGCGCGAAATGACCAAAACGCCCCTGGTTTTTTTAACTCGATGTGCGTGCCGACTGAGCCCGAACCTCACTAAAATGTTTTAAAATGTGTTTTTAAGCCATGATTAACCATTGGTTAAGCTCGGGTGGCCTCGGGCAGTTTTTAAGTGAAAGTACGATTTTGCCCCTATTTTTGGGCAGTTTTGCGAATTTCGGGATTTTTGATTCGTATACCGAAACCTAAGCAATATTAGGCTCAAATTAAAGCTTATTAAATTCTAAATATTAATCTAGAGTCAAAATTATGTATTTAGATTGATTAGAACCCAAAATTGCTCAAAAACACCCAAATTGCTTACTAATTCACTTAAACCCTTAACCGTAAATTCTCTAAATTACATGAATACCTTGCCTACACCTAAATAATGCATGGAACACACAAATTTCACTTCTTTGGGCTGTAATGGATGAAATTATTGATGCCATTATGCAGCTGAATTATTGTCCAAAGTTGCACTAAAACAAAATGCCAAAATGTCACCATAAGAGACATAATTCCTTAATTTCATACAACTTTGTCTAAAATGATTTTTCCTCCCTTATTTCTCCTGCAAAATTCCGTCCACTACCTCATCATTTTGGCCAATTAGAAGCCTCAAAATCTTCTATAAATAGGCTTGCTTGAGTGGCCTTGGAATGCTTGGTTCATAACTAGTTTTTAGGAGCACCAAAAACTTTCTTTCTTCCTCCTCTTTGGCTGAATTCTTTCTTCAATTTTTTCAAAGAGATTTTGTTTCATTTCACTTCAAGAAACCAAGTTCTCTTCCTCTTCTTCAACTCAGATTAGGTAGGGAGTAGTTTCTAAATTTATTTCTATGCTTTGAGGAGTTGTGTTTTTAGCTCAAAATGATGAAATTATGAACTTACCTTAGCTTTTCATTTTGGTTTTCCTCTTCAATTTTTCTTTAACCAATTCAACCATATGGCCTAGGTGGAACTAAGATGATGGCTTGATGATGAGGACCTTGAGAGTGGGTTGTAAATCCATCACAAGTTAGGCCTCTAAAGCTTGAAAATTCCACTTGATGCAAAACTTTGAAGAATAATGCTTTATGATGCTAAAACAAAGATTTTTAATTTAGAACTTGAAAGATGTATTTTCCTTTTATGTTTTATTTCTTGTTAAGATATGTATTGGGTTGAATTTATAATTCTTTTAAAGTCTTGAAGGAGCTCTAGTAAAGAAACAAAATGAATTTGCATCCATGATTAAGTTTATGCTTTGCATAACCATGTTTACCTTCTATGTCATCACTAAATTTTCAAGAATGAATAAATGAACTTGCATTTCTCATGTTTAAATTCCATGCTTGTATTTCATGTTTATGTTTCAAGTCATCACTTAATCTTTCAAGATAATAAAGAGGTTGCATCTCATATTTAATTTATGCTCTCACTATATTTTATAATGGCTAAAAGAATCAATGCATGGCATGTTTATTTTATGCCATCACCTAAAGATCCTAGAGCTCAAAGACTTGCCCATGTATCACAAGCAAAGAAATATGATTATTGGAGTTAAAGAATTTATTCTTTAAAAAGTCTTGAGATTGGAGCTTAAAAAGATGTAATAATAATTCTCTTCTCCCTCTACTGGTCCTGTGTGGACTACCGCCGCTCCGGTTTCTTAATATCCTCTTCTCCTCTCTTGGTCTGTGCGGGTTACATACTCCAGTTTCTTGTATCATGTTTATATTTCAAGTTCTTGCATCATGTTTAATTTTCAAGTCATCGCCTTAAATCTTAAAGATAAAGAAATGGAATTGCATATCATGTTTATAATTCCAAGCTATCACCTTATAAAGATAAGATTAAAATAAGGTTGCATAGCATGTTTATAATTCTAAGATGTCACCTAAATCTCTAAAGCTCAAGACTTACTCCTTTTATCTTAAGTGAGAATTTTAATTGTGAAGATCCTCCCAAATTTGACAAAAGAACTAGTTTCTAAATGAGTTTTAAGGCTTTGCAAGGATTTTACGGGGAACTAGTATTTTATATGCACTTAAAATATGATTCTATGTAATTGCATGAGGTTCATGATTCGTCCACTGATCTGAGTTTAGTATCAATGTGTGATAATGATTTGATATGATTGAAGTTGTGATAATTATGGTTTATTGTTAAGAGAATGATTCATAATTGGTTTAGTAACTAATTAGTTATATAATTGATAATTCTATGTAAGGATTGGATGCTTATTAAGTACTTGATATCATTGAATGATTTCCTGGCTTGCATGTTATAGTTGTTGTGGCAAATAATGAGAATGCTTATACATGAAATGTTCTTTATGATGTAAAATTTACCTTTGTTGCTAGAAGAAAGTGTATCATTGTAAAAGTGTAATTTGGAAAGGTTCTGGCTAAGGAAAGACTTGGTATTTAAGCGTGTCCATTGTGACCCACCTCTCTTTCCTGGGAATCTCCCATATGCATGATTACAGTTGATATATATTATTCTAGCTTAAGACTATAAATGAGAAAATGTTATGATGTTTATGAATTGTATTGTGATATAACATGCAAAGATTTAATGGTGACTTAAACTTATAAGAAAATGATCCTTTGGAACCATCAGACTATAGGTGGTGAAAAGGTGATTTTAGCCCCCTAACCCGTTCTCTCAAAAGGGTAGAGTCGGCACTTTAACTTATCAAAAGGGATAAGGATATGCTAGTGACAACTAGTAAAGTATGAGCTCATAACCTAAATTACTCCCAAAAGGGTGGAGTATAGGGTGGCTTAAGGAAAATAATGATGATGATAAGATTTTAAGTCACCTAAGGCACTAAAGAAATGAAATATGTGCACTATGTCCACGAGTAGCTAATATTATATGACGTTCTTTTATGCATGTTATTTGATAATGATGATGAGGAAAATGATGTAATGATAAAGGAAAAGTTCATTGTAAATATGACATGTTAAGATTATGATGCATTATAAGACGCATGATTAAAAATTAACGAACCTCAGTTAAGTATTTGTCTGAACTTAAAATGAATCTTTGCATGCTCACTATTTTAGAATAATCCCGAGGTTCCTGGGGACTTTGATGATGACACTGTAGAAGGAGGTACCTTACTGAGAATTCTTTAGCAAGATTCTCACTCCCTTTTCTTTATTTCCATCATTGTCTCCAGATTCAGATGGCGACATTCGTCCTGTTCGTTGATACCCCTACTTGGGAATTTCACTATGATCCGGTGCATCGCTCGTATCATTTTGAAGGGAGGTGCGCAGTTCGTGTTTTTATTTACACAGGTCATCCATTTGCACATCCTGTCCCTAGTTATCGATTTTCTCCTACTTCTCCCTATGGTGATGAAATGGTTTTCGAACATGCACGTCCACTTGATGAAAGGATGTTACGTTCTTATCCCGCTTCATCTGCTGTCCATGGATTTCCAGAGTATGTTCCCGAGACGAGATATTCTGAAACTGATCCTTCAGAGGACACTCCTACTCATGTATATTCTGAGAGCTCTGCTCCTACTCCCACACGTGTAAGAGAGGGTAGTGAGGAAACAGTTGTTCAGCCGAGGTTAGCAAGAAGGCCGTCCATGCGACCCCAGCCTGGTGCATCTCGTGTGTCCCCTCCCGAGGGAGCTCATCAGTGGATCGGATTTATTCCCCCATTTCCAGGACAGTGGCCATAGAGGGTTCTTAGTAGATTTATGTGTGATCATGCACCCTAGTTTTAGGATAACCTTCCCGGCTTATGGAGTTATCTAGTTTAGGGGCATGTATTTCCTTAAGTATATTTTCTTTTATGGGTTTGCATAAGATAATGATGTATGAACATAACCCACCCTTTGAGTGAGGTTATTGTATGTAAATATATGCTATAATGTGCTTATGGATGTTATATGATGGAGCCTAAGTGATATGATGTGATATATTCTTAAACGTCTTATTATACTCCGCTTACTCGTTCACGTTGTACTCGGCTCACGTTTTCAATTATGTGTTTAAAAAAAAATGGCTCGTAATTTCACTAAGTATTTTCAAATTATGAAGAAAGAACCAAAGCAAGGAGTAAAGTCTAGTCATTAATCAGATTCAACCTAGGTGTATCTGGTTAATTACTAGGGTGTTACAGTTGCTACCCACTGAAAATAGAAAAGCTTTTTCAAACAAATATGGGTCAATTCTGGATTTGTTATTTATATCAGTAGAGACTTCCGCCCTCAGTATTTTTGCTCGGTGCTGGAGCCCCACTTTGAGATGTTTTGAGCTACCAAATATGGATATCACTCCCACCATTGAAGAATATGTCTGCATGTTAAAATTACCAGTGAGAAAGAACACTTCCATTTATTTTCATCTAGAACAACCTATTTCAGGTGGAAAGGTAGCAAATCAATTCATTGAATTATTGGCCGTACTAGTGGCTCAAGTAAAGTTGAGAGGGCATTCAGAGTCAAAAGGAGTAACTAAAGTATTCATAGAAGAACACTTGAAGGACTTGGGGCATCAAAAAGAGTGGGCTACTTTTGCAAGAGTGCTGGCTTTTGCTATCTATGGGTTGGTGTTATTTCCTTCTGCTCCGGACATAGTTGACCAAGCTGCCATGGATATTTTCTTTGCTGTAGAAAATAAGCAAAGAAATCCAGTTCCTGCTGTGTTGGCTGAAACATTTCTAGCTTTAAATTTCTGCCATCAAAAACAAAAAGGAAAGCATTGATGTTGTCTACATCTCTTATACGTGTGGATCATCACACACATGTATGTAGGGAACCACATCAGAAATGTCTCAGACCCATTGAAGAGCTTTCATCATATCCCAACAAAGCGAAAAGGAGACCATGAATGGAGGGCTAAATTTGATAGCATAAAGGAACAGTCATTTAAGTGGGTTTGTCCATGGTATGAACATGAAAGAGGTGATATCTGTAACATCCTTAAATTCATAAATAACATAAATATCGATTAATGCTAATTAGAAATTAGATAAAATATAGCAAAAACCAAGAGAACCTGGACCAGTTTTATGAAACATAACAAATATTATTAGAATATTCTTGTGTTTCTAGAGAAAAATGCAAAGAATTACAAAAATGCCATCATTTAACAGAAATAACGAAAATACCCTTGCTATGTAAAGGAAATTACCAAACTACCCTTGCTTTATTAGTAAATGACAAAGATACCCTTACTCTGTAAATAGAATTACAAGAATATCATTGTCATTGTATAATTACAAAAGTATCCTTGTCTTAGTTAAAGAAATTACTACAATGACAATTACAACAATGCCATTGCACAAATCCCTAGATTTGTCTTTGGGCAAGAATGAATCTAAGCCATTGGATTAAGATGACAATACCATAATTCAACCACATACATCATACACATTCTTAATCACATACATGCACATAGATAATCTCATGCTAGAAAATTAAAAACACTTATTAAAGCATAAGAACACATGATATAAATCTATGATGCATACATACATTAAAGGTTAGAAAATTTCCACTAACATTTTTGCATAAAACATGGAACATGATTTCATAAAACTAGGCCAACATGTTTCCATAAAACATGGAGTGTTTTCATCCAAAGTTTGGCCAACATGTTTCCATGAATCATGCTCCAAGAATTAATTCTCTAAATGTTTCTTGTCTTGATCCTTCCACTATAAATACTCTTCAAACTCTTTTCCATTCCTTACATTTCCAAAAACACAAAGAGGCCTTACATGCTTTGCAAGAGATACATTCTCTAGCTCTTGTAAAATACATACACTTTTACTAGTTTCCATGCCTTAGAAACTCCCTAAGTGCTCTTTCTTTCTTATATTTTTCTCTACCATTCTTCTTATGTTCTCCTCTTCAAAGATTTCTCTAACCCTCTAAACCTTATTTTAAACACTTAAATTCTAAACTCAAACCTTCACTAGAGTTACAATCTTTAACTCTGGTGAGAAATATTTTCTTAAGCACTCAAGTTCTAGAGCCAAGATTCAAGGAGGGTCATCTACTCCAAGGACTCTTGCTTAAGCTCAAGAAAGAAGAGAAGGACTCTTTTTAGACCCTACATAAGAGGTAGGAGTTTCTTCTTTATTTGTTCAATCATTATTGGCTTCTAACCATGGATAGAATGCCTCAACCTTGAGTTATTGTCAAAAGTTTTGAATGATTATTTGTAAAATATATTTTTAGATAGCACAATATATTCTATTATGTTCTTAGCACTTCTATGATGTTATCATACTCAAATATAACATAAAAAGATAGTATGTGAAACTTGATTTTTTTAATAAAAATTACTAAAGACATAAAAATGGTAGGTGCTGGAATTTCTGGTTGATTCTGGCAGCAGGCACTTCGGAATGTAATGATCATAAAATATGAAGTATCCCGAAATAAAAACATTTTTATCATAAACTAGACTCATTATAGAAGACTCTCCAAAAAGAATCACCCAAAACGGAGTTCTCTAGCTCAAGATATAAATTTTCAAAGCTAAGCCAAAAACTGAAACTCTACATACGACCTTGCAGTAGTAAAATAAGTGTAACTCACTATATAAAAATCCAAATAGACTGATTTCAACTCCTTAGGAAAGCTAACACATAGAGAAACACATATATGTATGTTATACATAATGCTTTGCACCACGTAAATATAGAATGAGAAATATATTTTAAGGACACTGTGTCTTTGTGAGAGTGTAGTTTGGAGCAGTTCGGCTAAGGAAAGACTTGGTATTTAAGCGTGTCCATTGTGACCCACCTCTCTTTCCTGGGAACCCTCCTGTGCACGGATTACAGTTGAATTACACTAAAACTTAATGAATTAGGAATCTAAAACTACCTTTTTTAGGCTGAGGTAACAAGTATATAGAGAGCTACAAATTTTTCTCCTAAAAGATGTTAGAAATTGAAATAGAAGATTCAAGTCTTGCAAGAAAACTTAAATATTTAAGTAGTAATAATCTTCAAGAGGAAATATATATATATAAAAGTCATAGGGGAGCTTTAAAATATGTAAAGAATATTTAATAATATTTTAAAGTGCATTAATGTATTACTAAAAAATTAAGTGTACAAAGAAGACTAAGAGATTCTATATAAGATCTTATATAAGTCTATCTGCTAAATACCTGCTTAACATGAATACTATTTTTACCATGAGACTTAGTATGAAATGTCTACTATTTGATATAAGATTGTGTATGAAATGTTTCTATGATATCCAAGCTGATATATAGTATTATGAATATATATTGATGAGTTATGAAATGATAAGAATGGATGATTGATTGTACCATGATTTATTTATGATTGCATGATTATTTTTCACTCAATGAGAATAAAAGTAAAGCCTGAAAAAGTAGCAATGATAGTTTGGAAAAGTGGACTTGAGCTAAGCTCACGGCTTAACCCCCTAAACCGTTGAGATCACGGCAACGGAAAGAAAACCAAAAGGTTATGGCGGCGGCCACGGTATGAGCTCATTACCCTTTTAGGGTGGTCTAAGGCATTGATGTATTCATCCCGTGAGTAATTATGAGACATGTCAATAAAAGAGAATAAAGTGTCATGCATGAATACTACTAGTAGAAATGCTTGTATGATTACAAAAAAAAGAGATGCATGAAATCATTAAGTAATGTGTTGACTTGTAATTGATGAGTTAAGTTAGATATGTATGACTTTGCTAATAAGAATAGTTTAAAAGTAACTCTACCTCGGCTAATCACGTTTGCGAAAATCTTGATAAATGAACCTTTACCTGTCCATCACTTTGTAAATAAACCCGAGGTGGCTGGAGTGACAACGATGACACGATCGATACCAAGTTGAAATTCCTACTGAGAAATCCAGCATTTCTCACTCCTATGTATGTTCCGTTGTCACCACCAGATCTTGATGGATCCCAACTATTCGAGAAGGGGGAAGTCTCGCTTCCCTGAGTCAAGATGCACGGAGTCTGGGGAGCTAGGGAGAATGACCACTACTAGCCTAGCCTCATATTAGACATCTGATAGGCTAAGAACCACGCCACCACCTCTGTAGTTATCTATGCTAGAAATTTTCACTTCTCCCTTGTTGCTATTAAGTATCTTTGTACTTTCTTCTATGTACTATTTATTAGAAGTACAAAACCGAGTACTGTATTTACCCATGTAGGTGCTACTCTGTAAACTCATGTCGGTAACAATGTATAATTATTCCATGTTATGTTAAGTATTCTAAATTTCTACAATGATATTACTGTTCAGTAAACTTCAATTTTAGAAATTATATTATATCGGAACTATGGCGCACATACCATTCACATTACAGGCTTAGTTTTTAAAAGTAGATTCGTATAAACATAATATTACCCTTATCTTCTTATCATTAATTTAAAAATAAAATTGATTAAAGAATATAGGTAACAGCTAATAGAGTCCAGGTCTATTAGGGTGTTACATTATGGTATCGAGCGATTCATCTGTTTAAGCCTGGGAATGGGTCGACTTTGCTTCTATCATGCTATTGACCTTATCTATATGATAAGATATAGGATTTAGAAATGCATGATCGTCTTGTGATACTGCCATAGTTGCTACCATGCTTAGCTATAGTATGGAGCACGATCAACTCGATGGTATTGTTTGGTGTGTCTAGGAACTAATGGCGACAAGCAGACGTGTCGCACGGGACAGGTGAGAGAGGAAATCGTGATGAAGTGGCAAATGCACTCCAGGAGATGGCTAGGGCTATGCAAGCACAAGCGACAGTGATGATGGAACAAATGAATAGGAGGTCAGAGGAGTCGGGTGGAAACCAAGAACATGGAAAATTCTCAGAATTCAAGAGAATTTGGACCCCCAGAATTCAAAGGGACAACTAACCCTGAAATAGCTGATGGATGGATTCAAGAAATGGAGAAAGTTTTCTCAGTAGTGGAATGCTCAGATGAACAAAAAGTGGCATTCTCCACTTACATGTTGAAAGGAGAGGCTGCCGCTTGGTGGAAAGGTGCCAAAGGTTTGCTTGAAAATACCGAAACGCAGGTTACGTGGGAGGTTTTACGTGCTACATTCTATAAGAAGTATTTTCCGGACCAGTAAAGAAGGCAAAGGAAGTAGAATTTCTCTGCTAACACAGAAACGAAGTGTGGTGAGTACACACCAAGTTCAAGAATTAATAAAACATTCAACTAGCTATCAAAGGGATCCCAATGAAGTTTGGAAGTGTATGAAGTATGAGAGTGGCTTGAGGCGGACATTCTAGCATCTGTAGCCCGTTGGAGATTCTTGACTATGCATCTTTAGTCGGCAAAAGCCAAGTGGCTGAAAATTGCAATCGCTTGATTGATCACCCATCGAGTTGAAGAGAATAATAAGAGGTCTGCTCCACAAGGCTACCAAGCGTTCCCACCTCCTCATAAGAAACCGTACCAAGGAAGTGGATTCAAGGGGAACGACCTCAACACCCTATGATTAACCGACCTAGGACGCAAGCTGACAATCGACCTAGGACAGTCGGCATTCTGAACACGCTATTAGACCACCTTGTGCCACTTGTGGAAAGCAACATGGAGGAGAATGTAGATTTGGGAAGAATATGCATTATCGGTGTGGGCGATCAGGGCACTATTCTAGGAATTGCCCAAAGATCAACCAGCCTTCTACACCTAAGCCAAGGGCACGAGGACGTGTGTTTGCTATCACCGCCGAGATGGCCTCAGAATCCGACGATCTCATTCAAGGTAAGTGTATAATTAATGGAAAATCCTTAATTGTATTGTTTGACTCTGGCGCAACGCATTCATTCATTTCATATGACTGTGCACATAAGTTGAAACTTCATATATCCCACTTGAACATTCTCTTAGTTGTTTCTATACCTACTATAGATCTTTGTTAGGATTGATCAAGCATGTCTAAACTGTGAATTTGAAGTAGGCGATAGGATTTTTCATCATGATTTAATATGTCTGCCGTCGTTTGGCTTTGATGTAATTTTGGGCATGGATTGGCTTTCTGCTAACCATGTGCTACTACATTGTCCAAATAAGACAATAGTGTTTCTTCCTAAACCCAAGCCTTCTACACCCAATAGAAAGCTACGGCTATACCTGAACTCCATAATCATGGGGATAGTAGGAATAAAAAGCGAGGGTATGTTTTCTAAATGACAAGTGAGGAAGAAGTGAAACAAGACCTAAATGAAATTATTGTCTAAAAGGAATTTCCGGATGTATTCCCTGATGACATACCCGAATTTCCCCCACAAAGGGAGATTGAGTTTCCTATAGATTTGGTGCGAGGAACAGGACCCATATCTATAGCTCCTTATAGGATGTCACTTGTCGAGTTGGATGAATTGAAGAAACAATTGGAGGAATTACTAGAGAAGAAATTTATTAGGCCCAAGTGCTTCGCCATGGGGAGCTCGATCTTTGTTCGTGAAAAAGAAGGATGGGAGCATGCGATTATGTGTGGATTATAGGCAACTCAACAAGGTAACCATTAAGAATAAGTACCCTTTGCCTAGAATAGATGACCTCATGGATCAATTGAGAGGAGCCCAGATTTTTCTAAAATAGACCTACGATCGAGGATACCACCAGATCCGCGTAAAGGAGGAAGATGTACCAAAGACGGCCTTTAGGACTAGATATGGACACTATGAGTTTAATGTGATGTCATTTGGGTTAACCAATGCACCGGCAGTGTTTATGGACTATATGAATAGGATTTTTAGACCATACTTGGACAAGTTTGTAATAGTGTTCATCGATGACATTCTAGTCTACTCTAGAACAGAAAAGGAGCATGAAGAACACTTACAAGTGGTGTTGGAGGTGTTGAGGAATAAGAAACTTTATGCAAAGTTGTCAAAGTGTGAATTTTGGATGAAGGAAGTTAAGTTCTTGGGTCATGTGGTTTCACATGGCGGAAAAGCAGTGGACCCAAACAAGATAGAAGCGGTGCAACAATGGGAAACCCCTAAAGCTGTGACAGAGATTAGGAGTTTTCTAGGGTTGGCGGGTACTACCGAAGGTTCATTAGAGGCTTTTCCCAAATTGCTTTACCCCTCACTAAGCTAACAAGGAAGAATTCAGCTTTTATATGGAGCCCAGAATGTGAAGAAAGTTTCCAAGAACTAAAAAAGAAGTTGACCACTAGCCCTGTCCTAATCCTACCCGACCCAAAGGAAAAATTTGAGGTGTATTGTGGTGCCTCGGGAAAAGGACTAGGATGTGTTTTAATGCAAAATAGGAATGTAGTAGCCTATGCCTCTAGACAACTCAAACCTCATGAAGTTAATTATCCAACCCATGACTTAGAACTAGCAGCTATTGTCTTTGCTTTAAAAATATGGAGACATCATCTTTATGGTGTAAGGTTTGAAGTCTTTTCCGACCACAAAAGTTTGAGATACCTCTTCAACCAAAAGGAACTCAATATGAGACAAAGGCGTTGGATGGAATTTCTCAATGACTATGACTTTGGGTTGAACTACCACCCAGGAAAAGCAAATGTGGTAGCAGATGCTTTAAGTCGTAAGTCTTTGCATGCCGCGTGGCTCATGGTGAAGGAAGGTGAGCTGATAGAAAATTTTAGGAACCTCAACTTAGGGCATAGGGAACTTACGGACAAATTTGGTTAAGTCAACTAAGCATAACTAGTAGTTTTAAGGATCAAATAATCCAAGCTCAAAGAGAAGACGAGGATTTCCTTAGAACCTTAAGCCTTGTAGAGGCGGGAAAGGTGAAAGAGTTTGTTCAAGATAGGGAAGGAGTGTGGAGATACCAAGGGAGAATCTGTGTACCAGCAAAGGAAGGATTGAGAACCAAGATTTTGGAAGAAGCCCACAAGAGTCAATTTAGTATACACCCCGGTATAACCAAGATGTACCATGACCTTAAAAGAATGTTTTGGTGGCCAAAGATGAAAGCAGATGTAGCAAATATAGTGGGAAAATGTTTGGTATGCCAGAAAGTGAAGATAGAACATCAAAAACCCTGTGGAGTACTGCAACCTCTCGAAATCCCCGAATGGAAGTGGGAAGGAATATCCATGGATTTCGTGATGGGATTGCCAAGAACGCTTACTGGACATGACTCCATATGGGTAATTGTGGATAGATTGACCAAATCTGCTCACTTTTTACCCATCCGAGCAAACTACCCCTTGGAAAAGTTAGCTCAGCTATACATCCAAGAGATAGTAAGACTCCATGGAGTACCCAAGACTATTGTCTCAGATAGGGATCCAAGGTTCACCTCGAGATTTTGGGGAGCCTTGCAAAAGGCATTTGGCTCAAGATTGTGTTTAAGCACTGCCTATCACCCTCAAACCGATGGACAATCGGAAAGAACAATTCAAACCCTTGAGGATATGCTAAGAGCGTGTGTCTTAGACCAACCAAAAAGTTGGGACAAACAGCTTCCATTGATTGAGTTTGCATATAATAACAGTTACCACACTAGCATTGGGATGGCACCCTATGAGGCCTTGTATGGCAGGAAGTGTCAATCGCCACTTTGTTGGTATGATCCGGGCGAGCAAAGCATTTTGGGCCCAGATTTGGTAGAGGAGACAACCAAACAAATAAGGAGAATTAGGGAAAGAATCCTCACTGCTCAAAACAGGCAGAAGAGCTATGCTGACAGAAGAAGGAAGCCTCTCGAATTTCAAGAAGGAGAACACATATTCTTGCGAATTACTCCTACTACAGGTATAGGCCGTGCAATAAAGGTCAAAAAGCTAAGCCCTAGGTTCTTAGGACCCTTTCAAATACTCAAAAAGATAGGTCCCTCTGCCTACCAAATTGCATTACCTCCAAATCTGTCCAACCTACACAATGTTTTTCATGTGTCCCAATTAAGAAAGTATCAGGCAGACCCTAGTCATGTGTTTGAGCCAGAAGCTATACAATTAAGAGATGACCTAACTTTTGAATTACCGCCAATGAGGATCGTGGATCATGGCACCAAGCAGCTAAGAAGCAAATCCGTATCTCTGGTCCGAGTGGCCTGGGGAAAAGATGGAATGGAAGAACACACGTGGGAGCTCGAGGAAGACATGCGAAAAGAATTTCCGAACCTATTCACAGGTATCAAATTTTGAGGACAAAATTTTTTAATAAGAAGGGGAGAAATGTAACATCCTTAAATTCATAAATAACATAAATATCGATTAATGCTAATTAGAAATTAGATAAAATATAGCAAAAACCAAGAGAACCTGGACCAGTTTTATGAAACATAACAAATATTATTAGAATATTCTTGTGTTTCTAGAGAAAAATGCAAAGAATTACAAAAATGCCATCATTTAACAGAAATAACGAAAATACCCTTGCTATGTAAAGGAAATTACCAAACTACCCTTGCTTTATTAGTAAATGACAAAGATACCCTTACTCTGTAAATAGAATTACAAGAATATCATTGTCATTGTATAATTACAAAAGTATCCTTGTCTTAGTTAAAGAAATTACTACAATGACAATTACAACAATGCCATTGCACAAATCCCTAGATTTGTCTTTGGGCAAGAATGAATCTAAGCCATTGGATTAAGATGACAATACCATAATTCAACCACATACATCATACACATTCTTAATCACATACATGCACATAGATAATCTGTAACACCCTAATAGACCCGGACTCTATTAGCTGTTACCTATATTCTTTAATCAATTTTATTTTTAAATTAATGATAAGAAGATAAGGGTAATTTTTTTTTTATACGAATCTACTTTTAAAAACTAAGCCTGTAATGTGAATGGTATGTGCGCCATAGTTCCGATATAATATAATTTCTAAAATTGAAGTTTACTGAGCAGTAATATCATTGTAGAAATTTAGAATACTTAACATAACATGGAATAATTATACATTGTTACCAACATGAGTTTACAGAGTAGCACCTACATGGGTAAATACAGTACTGGCTTTTTGTACTTCTAATAAATAGTACATAGAAGAAAGTACAAAGATACTGAATAGCAACAGTGGAGAAGTGAAAATTTCTAGCATAGATAACTACAGAGGTGGTGGCAGTGGTTCTTAGCCTATCAGATGTCTAATATGAGGCTAGGCTAGTAGTGGTCATTCTCCCTAGCTCCAGGACTCAGTGCATCTTGACTCAGGAAGCGAGACTTCCCCTTCTCGAATAGTTGGGATCCATCAAGATCTGGTGGTGACAACGGAACATACATAGGAGTGAGAAATGCTTTGGATTTCTCAGTAGGAATTTCAACTTGGTATCGATCGTGTCATCGTTGTCACTCCAGCCACCTCGGGTTTATTTACAAAGTGATGGACAGGTAAAGGTTCATTTATCAAGATTTTCGCAAACGTGATTAGCCGAGGTAGAGTTACTTTTAAACTATTCTTATTAGCAGAGTCATACATATCTAACTTAACTCATTAATTACAAGTCAACACATTACTTAATGATTTCATGCATCTCTTTTTTTTTTTTTGTAATCATACAAGCATTTCTACTAGTAGTATTCATGCATGACACTTTATTCTCTTTTATTGACATGTCTCATAATTACTCACGGGATGAATACATCAATGCCTTAGACCACCCTAAAAGGGTAATGAGCTCATACCGTGGCCGTCGCCACAACCTTTTGGTTTTCTTTCCGTTGCCGTGATCTCAACGGTTTTAGGGGGTTAAGCCGTGAGCTTAGCTCAAGTCCACTTTTCCAGACTATCATTGCTACTTTTTCAGGCTTTACTTTATTCTCATTGAGTAAGAATAATAATCATGCAATCATAAATAGATCATGGTACAATCAATCATCCATTCTTATCATTTCATAACTCATCAATATATATTCATAATACTATATATCAGCTTGGATATCATAGAAACATTTCATACACAATCTTATATCAAGTAGTAGACATTTCATACTAAGTCTCATGGTAAATAAAAATAGTATTCATGTTAAGGTGTATTTAGTGGATAGACTTATATAAGATCTCATATAGATTCTCTTAGTCTTCTTTGTACACTTAATTTTTAGTAATACATTAACTTGCACCTTAAAATATTATTAAATGTTCTTTACATATTTTAAAGCTCCCTATGACTTTTATATATATATATATATATATATTTCTCTCGACAATTATTACTACTTAAATATTTAAGTTTTCTTGCAAGACTTGAATCTTTTATTTCGATTTCAAACATCTTTTAGAAGAAAAAGTTTGTAGCTCTCTATATACTTGTTATCTCAGCCTAGAAAAGGTAGTTTTAGATTCCTTCAACTGTAATCTGTGCACAGGAGGGTTCGCACAGAAGAGAGCTGGCTCACAATGAACACGCTTAAATACCAAGTCTTTGCTTAGCCGTAACTGCTCCAAACTACACTCTCACAGCACAGTGTCCTGAAAATTTATTTCTCATCCTATATTTACGTGGTGCAAAGCATTATGTATAACATACATAGATGTGTTTCTCTATGTGTTAGCTTTCCTAAGGAGTTGAAATCAGTCCATTTGGATTTTTATATAGTGAGTTACACTTATTTTACTACTGCAAGGTCATATGTAGAGTTTAGCTTTTGGCTTAGCTTTGAAAATTTATATCTTGAGCTAGAGAACTCCGTTTTGGGTGATTCTTTTTGGAGAGTCTTCTATAATGAGTCTAGTTTATGATAAAAATATTTTTATTTCGGGATACTTCATATTTTATGATCATTACATTTCGAAGTGCCTGCTGCCAGAATCAACCAGAAATTCCAGCACCTACCATTTGTATGTCTTTAGTAATTTTTATTAAAAATCAAGTTTCACATACTATCATTTTATGTTATATTTGAGTATGATAGCATCATAGAAGTGCTAAGAACATAATGGAATATATTGTGCTATCTAAAAATATATTTTACAAATAATCATTCAAAACTTTTGACAATAACTCAAGGTTGAGGCATTCTATCCATGGTTAGAAGCCAATAATGCTTGAACAAATAAAGAAGAAACTCCTACCTCTTATGTAGGGTCTAAAAATAGTCCTTCTCTTCTTTCTTGGGCTTAAGCAAGAGTCCTTGGAGTAGATGACCCTCCTTGAATCTTGGCTCTAGAACTTGAGTGCTTAAGAAAATATTTCTCACCAGAGTTAAAGATTGTAACTCTTATGAGAGCTAGTGAAGGTTTGAGTTTAGAATTTAAGTGTTTAAAATAAGGTTTAGAGGGTTAAGAGACATCTTTGAAGAGGAGAACATAAGAAGAATGGTAGAGAAAAATATAAGAAAGAAAGAGCACTTAGGGAGTTTCTAAGGCATGGAAACTAGTAAAAGTGTATGTATTTTACAAGAGCTAGAGAATGTATCTCTTGCAAAGCATGTAAGGCCTCTTTGTGTTTTGGAAATGTAAGGAATGGAGAAGAGTTTGAAGAGTATTTATAGTAGAAGGATCAAGACAAGAAACATTTAGAGAATTAATTCTTGGAGCATGATTTATGGAAACATGTTGGCCAAACTTTGGATGAAAACACTCCATGTTTTATGGAAACATGTTGGCCAAACTTTGGATGAAAACACTCCATGTTTTATGGAAACATGTTGGCCTAGTTTTATGAAATCATGTTCCATGTTTTATGCAAAAATGTTAGTGGAAATTTTCTAACCTTTAATGTATGTATGCATCATAGATTTATATCATGTGTTCTTATGCTTTAATAAGTGTTTTTAATTTTTTTAGCATGAGATTATCTATGTGCATGTATGTGATTAAGAATGTGTATGATGTATGTGGTTGAATTATTGTATTGTCATCTTAATCCAATGGCTTAGATTCATTCTTGCCCAAAGACAAATCTAGGGATTTGTGCAATGGCATTGTTGTAATTGTCATTGTAGTAATTTCTTTAACTAAGACAAGGATACTTTTGTAATTATACAATGACAATGATATTCTTGTAATTCTATTTACAGAGTAAGGGTATCTTTGTCATTTACTAATAAAGCAAGGGTAGTTTGGTAATTTCCTTTACATGCAAGGGTATTTTCGTTATTTCTGTTAAATGATGGCATTTTTGTAATTCTTTGCATTTTTGTAATTCTAATAATATTTGTTATGTTTCATAAAACTGGTCCAGGTTCTCTTGGTTTTTGCTATATTTTATCTAATTTCTAATTAGCATTAATCGATATTTATGTTATTTATGAATTTAAGGATGTTACATTTCTCCGCTTCTTATTAAAAATTTTGTCCTCAAAATTTGATACCTGTGAATAGGTTCGGAAATTCTTTTCGCATGTCTTCCTCGAGCTCCCACGTGTGTTCTTCCATTCCATCTTTTCCCCAGGCCACTCGGACCAGAGATACGGATTTGCTTCTTAGCTGCTTGGTGCCATGATCCACGATCCTCATTGGCGGTAATTCAAAAGTTAGGTCATCTCTTAATTGTATAGCTTCTGGCTCAAACACATGACTAGGGTCTGCCTGATACTTTCTTAATTGGGACACATGAAAAATATTGTGTAGGTTGGACAGATTTGGAGGTAATGCAATTTGGTAGGCAGAGGGACCTATCTTTTTGAGTATTTGAAAGGGTCCTAAGAACCTAGGGCTTAGCTTTTTGACCTTTATTGCACGGCCTATACCTGTAGTAGGAGTAATTCGCAAGAATATGTGTTCTCCTTCTTGAAATTCGAGAGGCTTCCTTCTTCATCAAAGATAGCTCTTACTCGCTTTGAGCAGTGAGGATTCTTTCCCTAATTCTCCTTATTTGTTTGGTTGTCTCCTCTACCAAATCTGGGCCCAAAATGCTTTGCTCGCCCGGATCATACCAACAAAGTGGCGATTGACACTTCCTGCCATACAAGGCCTCATAGGGTGCCATCCCAATGCTAGTGTGGTAACTGTTATTATATGCAAACTCAATCAATGGAAGCTGTTTGTCCCAACTTTTTGGTTGGTCTAAGACACACGCTCTTAGCATATCCTCAAGGGTTTGAATTGTTCTTTCCGATTGTCCATCGGTTTGAGGGTGATAGGCAGTGCTTAAACACAATCTTGAGCCAAATGCCTTTTGCAAGGCTCCCCAAAATCTCGAGGTGAACCTTGGATCCATCTGAGACAATAGTCTTGGGTACTCCATGGAGTCTTACTATCTCTTGGATGTATAGCTGAGCTAACTTTTCCAAGGGGTAGTTTGCTCGGATGGGTAAAAAGTGAGCAGATTTGGTCAATCTATCCACAATTACCCATATGGAGTCATGTCCGGTAAGCGTTCTTGGCAATCCCATCACGAAATCCATGGATATTCCTTCCCACTTCCATTCGGGGATTTCGAGAGGTTGCAATACTCGCAGGGTTTTTGATGTTCTATCTTCACTTTCGGCATACCAAACATTTTCCCACTATAATTGCTACATCCGCTTTCATCTTTGGCCACCAAAACATTCTTTTAAGGTCATGGTACATCTTGGTTATACCGGGGTGTATACTAAATTGACTCTTGTGGGCTTCTTCCAAAATCTTGGTTCTCAATCCTTCCTTTGCTGGTACACAGATTCTCCCTTGGTATCTCCACACTCCTTCCCTATCTTGAACAAACTCTTTCACCTTTCCCGCCTCTACAAGGCTTAAGGTTCTAAGGAAATCCTCGTCTTCTCTTTGAGCTTGGATTATTTGATCCTTAAAACTACTAGTTATGCTTAGTTGACTTAACCAAATTTGTCCACATGTATCCCTATGCCCTAAGTTGAGGTTCCTAAAATTTTCTATCAGCTCACCTTCCTTCACCATGAGCCACGCGGCATGCAAAGACTTACGACTTAAAGCATCTGCTACCACATTTGCTTTTCCTGGGTGGTAGTTCAACCCAAAGTCATAGTCATTGAGAAATTCCATCCAACGCCTTTGTCTCATATTGAGTTCCTTTTGGTTGAAGAGGTATCTCAAACTTTTGTGGTCGAAAAAGACTTCAAACCTTACACCATAAAGATGATGTCTCCAGATTTTTAAAGCAAAGACAATAGCTGCTAGTTCTAAGTCATGGGTTGGATAATTAACTTCATGAGGTTTGAGTTGTCTAGAGGCATAGGCTACTACATTCCTATTTTGCATTAAAACACATCCTAGTCCTTTTCCCGAGGCATCACAATACACCTCAAATTTTTCCTTTGGGTCGGGTAGGATTAGGACAGGGGTAGTGGTCAACTTCTTTTTTAGTTCTTGGAAACTTTCTTCACATTCTGGGCTCCATATAAAAGCTGAATTCTTCCTTGTTAGCTTAGTGAGGTAAAGCAATTTGGGAAAAGCCTCTAATGAACCTTCGGTAGTACCGGCCAACCCTAGAAAACTCCTAATCTCCGTCACGCTTTAGGGGTTTCCCATTGTTGCACCGCTTCTATCTTGTTTGGGTCCATTGCTATTCCCCCATGTGAAACCACATGACCCAAGAACTTAACTTCCTTCATCCAAAATTCACACTTTGACAACTTTGCATAAAGTTTCTTATTCCTCAACACCTCCAACACCACTTGTAAGTGTTCTTCATGCTCCTTTTCTGTTCTAGAGTAGACTAGAATGTCATCGATGAACACTATTACAAACTTGTCCAAGTATGGTCTAAAAATCCTATTCATATAGTCCATAAACACTGCCGGTGCATTGGTTAACCCAAATGACATCACATTAAACTCATAGTGTCCATATCTAGTCCTAAAGGCCGTCTTTGGTACATCTTCCTCCTTTACGCGGATCTGGTGGTATCCTGATCGTAGGTCTATTTTAGAAAAAATCTGGGCTCCTCTCAATTGATCCATGAGGTCATCTATTCTAGGCAAAGGGTACTTATTCTTAATGGTTACCTTGTTGAGTTGCCTATAATCCACACATAATCGCATGCTCCCATCCTTCTTTTTCACGAACAGCACTGGAGCTCCCCATGGCGAAGCACTTGGCCTAATAAATTTCTTCTCTAGTAATTCCTCCAATTGTTTCTTCAATTCTGTCAACTCAGCAAGTGACATCCTATAAGGAGCTATAGATATGGGTCCTGTTCCTGGCACCAAATCTATAGAAAACTCAATCTCCCTTTGTGGGGGAAATTCGGGTATGTCATCAGGGAATACATCCGGAAATTCCTTTACCACAGAAATCTCATTTAGGTCTTGTTTCACTTCTTCCTCACTTGTCATTAGGAAAACATACCCTCGCTTTTTATTCCTACTATCCGCCATGATTATGGAGTTCAGGTATAGCCGTAGCTTTCTATTGGGTGTAGAAGGCTTGGGTTTAGGAAGAAACACTATTGTCTTATTTGGACAATGTAGTAGCACATGGTTAGCAGAAAGCCAATCCATGCCCAAAATTACATCAAAGCCAAACGGGGGCAGACATATTAAATCATGATGAAAAATCCTATCAGCTACTTCAAATTCACAGTTTAGACATGCTTGATCAATCCTAACAGCATCTATAGTAGGTATAGAAACAACTAAGAGAATGTTCAAGTGGGATATATGAAGTTTCAACTTATGTGCACAGTCATATGAAATGAATGAATGCGTTGCGCCAGAGTCAAACAATACAATTAAGGATTTTCCATTAATTATACACTTACCTTGAATGAGATCGTCGGATTCTGAGGCCATCTCAGTAGTGATAGCAAACACACGTCCCTGTGCCCTTGGCTTAGGTGTAGAAGGCTGGTTGATCTTTGGGCAATCCCTAGAATAGTGCCCTGACTGTCCACACCGATAACAGACATTCTTCCCAAATCTACATTCTCCTCCATGTTGCTTTCCACAAGTGGCACAAGGTGGTCTAATAGCAGGTTCGGGAATGCCGACTGTCCTAGGTCGATTGACAGTTTGCATCCTAGGTCGGTTAGTCATAGGGTGTTGAGGTCGTTTCCCCTTGAATCCACTTCCTTGGTACGGTTTCTTATGAGGAGGTGGGAACGCTTGGTAGCCTTGTGGAGCAGACCTCTTATTGTTCTCTTCAACTCGATGGGTGATCAACTGGCGATTGCAATTTTCAGCCACTTGGCTTTTGCTGACTAAAGATGCATAGTCAGTAACTTCCAACGGGGCTACAGATGCTAGAATGTCTGCCCTCAAGCCACTCTCATACTTCATACACTTCCAAACTTCATTGGGATCCCTTTGATAGCTAGTTGAATGTTTTATTAATTCTTCGAACTTGGCTGTGTACTCACCACACTTGTTTCTGTGTTAGCAGAGAAATTCTACTTCCTTTGCCTTCTTTATCGGTCCTGGAAAATACTTCTTATAGAATGTAGCACGAAAACCTCCCACGTACCCTGCGTTTGGTATTTTCAAGCAAACCTTTGGCACCTTTCCACCAAGCGGCAGCCTCTCCTTTCAACATGTAAGTGGAGAATGCCACTTTTTGTTCATCTGAGCATTCCACTACTGAGAAAACTTTCTCCATTTCTTGAATCCATCCATCAGCTATTTCAGGGTTAGTTGTCCCTTTGAATTCTGGGGGTCCAGCCCTCTTGAATTCTGAGAATTTTCCATGTTCTTGGTTTCCAACCGACTCCTCTGACCTCCTATTCATTTGTTCCATCATCACCGTCGCTTGTGCTTGCATAGCCCTAGCCATCTCCTGGAGTGCATTTGCGAGTTCATCACGATTTCCTCTATCACGTGTCCCGTATGCGCACGTCTGCTTTCGCCATTAGTTCCTAGACACACCAAACAACAGTCATCGAGTTGATCGTGCTCAATACTATAGCTAAGCATGGTAGCAACTATGGCAATATCACAAGACGATCATGCATTTCTAAATCCTATATCTTATCATATAGATAAGGTCAATAGCATGATAGAAGCAAAGTCACCCATTCCCAGGCTTAAACAGGATGAACTGCTCGATACCATAATGTAACACCCTAATAGACCGGACTCTATTAGGCTGTTACCTATATTCTTTAATCAATTTTATTTTTAAATTAATGATAAGAAGATAAGGGTAATATTATTTTATACGAATCTACTTTTAAAAACTAAGCCTGTAATGTGAATGGTATGTGCGCCATAGTTCCGATATAATATAATTTCTAAAATTGAAGTTTCTTGAGCAAGTAATATCATTGTAGAAATTTAGAATACTTAACATAACATGGAATAATTATACATTGTTACCAACATGAGTTTACAGAGTAGCACCTACATGGGT
The DNA here is from genome assembly GCA_031216125.1 of Dalbergia cochinchinensis. Lineage (NCBI taxonomy): Eukaryota > Viridiplantae > Streptophyta > Magnoliopsida > Fabales > Fabaceae > Dalbergia > Dalbergia cochinchinensis. Next base: position 34,363,762 of record CM062371.1, read on the forward strand.
AAATACAGTACTCGCTTTTTGTACTTCTAATAAATAGTACATAGAAGAAAGTACAAAGATACTAATAGCAACAAAGGAGAAGTGAAAATTTCTAGCATAGATAACTACAGAGGTGGTGGCGGTGGTTCTTAGCCTATCGGATGTCTAATATGAGGCTAGGCTAGTAGTGGTCATTCTCGCTAGCTGCCCAGACTCCGTGCATCTTGACTCAGGGAAGCGAGACTTCCCCCTTCTCGAATAGTTGGGATCCATCAGTATCTGGTGGTGACAACGGAACATACATAGGAGTGAGAAATGCTGGATTTCTCAGTAGGAATTTCAACTTGGTATCGATCGTGTCATCGTTGTCACTCCAGCCACCTCGGGTTTATTTACAAAGTGATGGACAGTAAAGGTTCATTTATCAAGATTTTCGCAAACGTGATTAGCCGAGGTAGAGTTACTTTTAAACTATTCTTATTAGCAGAGTCATACATATCTAACTTAACTCATTAATTACAAGTCAACACATTACTTAATGATTTCATGCATCTCTTTTTTTTTTTTGTAATCATACAAGCATTTCTACTAGTAGTATTCATGCATGACACTTTATTCTCTTTTATTGACATGTCTCATAATTACTCACGGGATGAATACATCAATGCCTTAGACCACCCTAAAAGGGTAATGAGCTCATACCGTGGCCGTCGCCACAACCTTTTGGTTTTCTTTCCGTTGCCGTGATCTCAACGGTTTTAGGGGGTTAAGCCGTGAGCTTAGCTCAAGTCCACTTTTCCAGACTATCATTGCTACTTTTTCAGGCTTTACTTTATTCTCATTGAGTAAGAATAATAATCATGCAATCATAAATAGATCATGGTACAATCAATCATCCATTCTTATCATTTCATAACTCATCAATATATATTCATAATACTATATATCAGCTTGGATATCATAGAAACATTTCATACACAATCTTATATCAAGTAGTAGACATTTCATACTAAGTCTCATGGTAAATAAAAATAGTATTCATGTTAAGCAGGTATTTAGTGGATAGACTTATATAAGATCTCATATAGATTCTCTTAGTCTTCTTTGTACACTTAATTTTTAGTAATACATTAACGCACCTTAAAATATTATTAAATGTTCTTTACATATTTTAAAGCTCCCCTATGACTTTTATATATATATATATATATATTTCCTCTCGACAATTATTACTACTTAAATATTTAAGTTTTCTTGCAAGACTTGAATCTTTTATTTCAGTTTCAAACATCTTTTAGAAGAAAAAGTTTGTAGCTCTCTATATACTTGTTATCTCAGCCTAGAAAAGGTAGTTTTAGATTCCTTCAACTGTAATCTGTGCACAGGAGGGTTCCCAGGAAAGAGAGGTGGGTCACAATGGACACGCTTAAATACCAAGTCTTTCCTTAGCCAGAACCGTTCCAAACTACACTCTCACAGCACAGTGTCCTGAAAATTTATTTCTCATCCTATATTTACGTGGTGCAAAGCATTATGTATAACATACATAGATGTGTTTCTCTATGTGTTAGCTTTCCTAAGGAGTTGAAATCAGTCCATTTGGATTTTTATATAGTGAGTTACACTTATTTTACTACTGCAAGGTCATATGTAGAGTTTCAGTTTTTGGCTTAGCTTTGAAAATTTATATCTTGAGCTAGAGAACTCCGTTTTGGGTGATTCTTTTTGGAGAGTCTTCTATAATGAGTCTAGTTTATGATAAAAATATTTTTATTTCGGGATACTTCATATTTTATGATCATTACATTTCGAAGTGCCTGCTGCCAGAATCAACCAGAAATTCCAGCACCTACCATTTGTATGTCTTTAGTAATTTTTATTAAAAATCAAGTTTCACATACTATCATTTTATGTTATATTTGAGTATGATAGCATCATAGAAGTGCTAAGAACATAATGGAATATATTGTGCTATCTAAAAATATATTTTACAAATAATCATTCAAAACTTTTGACAATAACTCAAGGTTGAGGCATTCTATCCATGGTTAGAAGCCAATAATGCTTGAACAAATAAAGAAGAAACTCCTACCTCTTATGTAGGGTCTAAAAATAGTCCTTCTCTTCTTTCTTGGGCTTAAGCAAGAGTCCTTGGAGTAGATGACCCTCCTTGAATCTTGGCTCTAGAACTTGAGTGCTTAAGAAAATATTTCTCACCAGAGTTAAAGATTGTAACTCTTATGAGAGCTAGTGAAGGTTTGAGTTTAGAATTTAAGTGTTTAAAATAAGGTTTAGAGGGTTAAGAGACATCTTTGAAGAGGAGAACATAAGAAGAATGGTAGAGAAAAATATAAGAAAGAAAGAGCACTTAGGGAGTTTCTAAGGCATGGAAACTAGTAAAAGTGTATGTATTTTACAAGAGCTAGAGAATGTATCTCTTGCAAAGCATGTAAGGCCTCTTTGTGTTTTGGAAATGTAAGGAATGGAGAAGAGTTTGAAGAGTATTTATAGTAGAAGGATCAAGACAAGAAACATTTAGAGAATTAATTCTTGGAGCATGATTTATGGAAACATGTTGGCCAAACTTTGGATGAAAACACTCCATGTTTTATGGAAACATGTTGGCCAAACTTTGGATGAAAACACTCCATGTTTTATGGAAACATGTTGGCCTAGTTTTATGAAATCATGTTCCATGTTTTATGCAAAAATGTTAGTGGAAATTTTCTAACCTTTAATGTATGTATGCATCATAGATTTATATCATGTGTTCTTATGCTTTAATAAGTGTTTTTAATTTTTTAGCATGAGATTATCTATGTGCATGTATGTGATTAAGAATGTGTATGATGTATGTGGTTGAATTATTGTATTGTCATCTTAATCCAATGGCTTAGATTCATTCTTGCCCAAAGACAAATCTAGGGATTTGTGCAATGGCATTGTTGTAATTGTCATTGTAGTAATTTCTTTAACTAAGACAAGGATACTTTTGTAATTATACAATGACAATGATATTCTTGTAATTCTATTTACAGAGTAAGGGTATCTTTGTCATTTACTAATAAAGCAAGGGTAGTTTGGTAATTTCCTTTACATGCAAGGGTATTTTCGTTATTTCTGTTAAATGATGGCATTTTTGTAATTCTTTGCATTTTTGTAATTCTAATAATATTTGTTATGTTTCATAAAACTGGTCCAGGTTCTCTTGGTTTTTGCTATATTTTATCTAATTTCTAATTAGCATTAATCGATATTTATGTTATTTATGAATTTAAGGATGTTACATAATCTCATGCTAAAAAAATTAAAAACACTTATTAAAGCATAAGAACACATGATATAAATCTATGATGCATACATACATTAAAGGTTAGAAAATTTCCACTAACATTTTTGCATAAAACATGGAACATGATTTCATAAAACTAGGCCAACATGTTTCCATAAAACATGGAGTGTTTTCATCCAAAGTTTGGCCAACATGTTTCCATGAATCATGCTCCAAGAATTAATTCTCTAAATGTTTCTTGTCTTGATCCTTCCACTATAAATACTCTTCAAACTCTTTTCCATTCCTTACATTTCCAAAAACACAAAGAGGCCTTACATGCTTTGCAAGAGATACATTCTCTAGCTCTTGTAAAATACATACACTTTTACTAGTTTCCATGCCTTAGAAACTCCCTAAGTGTTCTTTCTTTCTTATATTTTTCTCTACCATTCTTCTTATGTTCTCCTCTTCAAAGATTTCTCTAACCCTCTAAACCTTATTTTAAACACTTAAATTCTAAACTCAAACCTTCACTAGAGTTACAATCTTTAACTCTGGTGAGAAATATTTTCTTAAGCACTCAAGTTCTAGAGCCAAGATTCAAGGAGGGTCATCTACTCCAAGGACTCTTGCTTAAGCTCAAGAAAGAAGAGAAGGACTCTTTTAGACCCTACATAAGAGGTAGGAGTTTCTTCTTTATTTGTTCAATCATTATTGGCTTCTAACCATGGATAGAATGCCTCAACCTTGAGTTATTGTCAAAAGTTTTGAATGATTATTTGTAAAATATATTTTTAGATAGCACAATATATTCTATTATGTTCTTAGCACTTCTATGATGTTATCATACTCAAATATAACATAAAAAGATAGTATGTGAAACTTGATTTTTTAATAAAAATTACTAAAGACATAAAAATGGTAGGTGCTGGAATTTCTGGTTGATTCTGGCAGCAGGCACTTCGGAATGTAATGATCATAAAATATGAAGTATCCTGAAATAAAAACATTTTTATCATAAACTAGACTCATTATAGAAGACTCTCCAAAAAGAATCACCCAAAACGGAGTTCTCTAGCTCAAGATATAAATTTTCAAAGCTAAGCCAAAAACTGAAACTCTACATACGACCTTGCAGTAGTAAAATAAGTGTAACTCACTATATAAAAATCCAAATAGACTGATTTCAACTCCTTAGGAAAGCTAACACATAGAGAAACACATATATGTATGTTATACATAATGCTTTGCACCACGTAAATATAGAATGAGAAATATATTTTAAGGACACTGTGCTGTGAGAGTGTAGTTTGGAACGGTTCTGGCTAAGGAAAGACTTGGTATTTAAGCGTGTCCATTGTGACCCACCTCTCTTTCCTGGGAACCCTCCTGTGCACGGATTACAGTTGAATTACACTAAAACTTAATGAATTAAGAATCTAAAACTACCTTTTTTAGGCTGAGGTAACAAGTATATAGAGAGCTACAAATTTTTCTCCTAAAAGATGTTAGAAATTGAAATAGAAGATTCAAGTCTTGCAAGAAAACTTAAATATTTAAGTAGTAATAATCTTCAAGAGGAAATATATATATATAAAAGTCATAGGGGAGCTTTAAAATATGTAAAGAATATTTAATAATATTTTAAAGTGCATTAATGTATTACTAAAAATTAAGTGTACAAAGAAGACTAAGAGATTCTATATAAGATCTTATATAAGTCTATCCGCTAAATACCTGCTTAACATGAATACTATTTTTACCATGAGACTTAGTATGAAATGTCTACTATTTGATATAAGATTGTGTATGAAATGTTTCTATGATATCCAAGCTGATATATAGTATTATGAATATATATTGATGAGTTATGAAATGATAAGAATGGATGATTGATTGTACCATGATTTATTTATGATTGCATGATTATTTTTCACTCAATGAGAATAAAAGTAAAGCCTGAAAAAGTAGCAATGATAGTTTGGAAAAGTGGACTTGAGCTAAGCTCACGGCTTAACCCCCTAAACCGTTGAGATCACGGCAACGGAAAGAAAACCAAAAGGTTATGGCGACGGCCACGGTATGAGCTCATTACCCTTTTAGGGTGGTCTAAGGCATTGATGTATTCATCCCGTGAGTAATTATGAGACATGTCAATAAAAGAGAATAAAGTGTCATGCATGAATACTACTAGTAGAAATGCTTGTATGATTACAAAAAAAAGAGATGCATGAAATCATTAAGTAATGTGTTGACTTGTAATTGATGAGTTAAGTTAGATATGTATGACTCTGCTAATAAGAATAGTTTAAAAGTAACTCTACCTCGGCTAATCACGTTTGCGAAAATCTTGATAAATGAACCTTTACCTGTCCATCACTTTGTAAATAAACCCGAGGTGGCTGGAGTGACAACGATGACACGATCGATACCAAGTTGAAATTCCTACTGAGAAATCCAGCATTTCTCACTCCTATGTATGTTCCGTTGTCACCACCAGATACTGATGGATCCCAACTATTCGAGAAGGGGGAAGTCTCGCTTCCCTGAGTCAAGATGCACGGAGTCTGGGGAGCTAGGGAGAATGACCACTACTAGCCTAGCCTCATATTAGACATCTGATAGGCTAAGAACCACTGCCACCACCTCTGTAGTTATCTATGCTAGAAATTTTCACTTCTCCACTGTTGCTATTCGTATGCTGTACTTTCTTCTATGTACTATTTATTAGAAGTACAAAAGCCAGTACTGTATTTACCCATGTAGGTGCTACTCTGTAAACTCATGTCGGTAACAATGTATAATTATTCCATGTTATGTTAAGTATTCTAAATTTCTACAATGATATTACTGCTCAGTAAACTTCAATTTTAGAAATTATATTATATCGGAACTATGGCGCACATACCATTCACATTACAGGCTTAGTTTTTAAAAGTAGATTCGTATAAAAAAAAATTACCCTTATCTTCTTATCATTAATTTAAAAATAAAATTGATTAAAGAATATAGGTAACAGCTAATAGAGTCCAGGTCTATTAGGGTGTTACAATATCATTCTTAGCTGTGGAAAATATCATAACATACCATTGATGGGTCCAAGAGATTGCATATCATACACGCCAACAATAGCACTCAGACAACTTTGTTGGACACAAAAGAAGCCACGAGAAGAGCAACTGGGCGGACTTTACTTCTGGTACAAGGAAGATGAGCATACTAAGATGTTATCACGAGAAGTTAAAGAGGCATGGAGAGATGTTCATATGGCAGGAAGAGATGACTTAGGAAAACTGCTCATGATCAGCACTTGCGAGTACGTCACATGGAGAGAAACGAGGAAAGTACCTCAAAGTGTTCCTATTTCCCTTCATGAAAAAAGGAATGATTCTTAGTTGGCTGAATAGATGGAGGTCATGAAAGCACAAATGAGGCTCTTAGAGCAACAAAAGCAAGCAGCAGAACTAGAAGTTGTCATTGCTTAAAGCTAATGTAAAAAAAGAGAAAACCTGATTGAACAACTGAAGGATGAGCTTGCTGATGTCCCTAATCAAGAGAACCAAAGACAAAAGATCCAGAACCTTGAAAAGCAAGTCCAAATGATGGCTAATGAAAAGAATAGGTTTGTGAAGCACATTAGCCAACTAAACAAAGAAAACAAAGAATTGAAAATGAAGATTGGTAAGCAAGAACAAATGAAAGAAGAATTGGAAGTTGAAATGCAAAGACAAAAAGAAGAATTGCAGTTGAAGATAGAAAAGTTAAATGCATCCTTAGCCCAGGCTAAACAAGAATGTGATCAAGAATGGGCCCGTTTCATGAAATGCCAAAATCAACTTCTCAACACCGAAGATGCGGGAAGATTTTGGAAGAAACAAGCTAGTGATTGGGCAATGAAAGTTGAAGAATGGAAAAGAAGATACACAAGATTAACTGAGGAATTAGATCATCATATTCCGAAGTTCATTTACCATTTTGAAAAAGCAGAGAAAGAAGTTCAAAAGAATTTCAAGCTTCATTTGCCAAGTGAAATGAGTGATTTCATGGACATGAGTAAGGGCCTTGCTAGATGTCTTAAGAGAAAGAGAATGGCCATTCTCGACCCAACTGTGATGTAATTGTACTCTTTTCAATAAATGAAATGAATTCACTTTTTGACTTTCCCTATTACTCTTCAAGTAAATGCGTGAGACTATATCTATCATGGAGTAAAATCTCCCTTGGATATATTGTCAATTACATTTCTACCTTATAGAAATTGTTTCTTCTGTGTAGAATGTAAGAAAGAAGATCAAGTTTCGCATTGCTAGTGTGCTCCTAACAAAGTATATTGTGGAATGATAATCCCCTATACTTAAATCCATCGCAGATCCTTTCTTATGGACATTACGTCCTTTGAATAGGATAGAAATCAAGTTCGATGCTGCCGAAATGGATGTGATTCTTCGCCATCAAAGGATCTTTAAGTTTTTTTTAATTTATTTGCTTATCTTTTTTTACTTTGTTTTGTAACAAGGTTGTCAAACATTGCTCCTTCAAAGAAAGCTCTGTCTAATACAAGTGCGCCGGCTAGAGAGCCGGACGAGCTGCGACCTAGAATTGAGACGGAGAAAACTGAAAAGAAGAAGGCTGAAAAGAGTAAAGGCAAGGAAAAGGTTATGGCTGCAGAAGGAAGGAATCTAAGTCAAGAAATTGATGACCTCAAAGACATGATGAAGTCTATGTTTGGTCTAGAACTTAAGAAATTCATTGTTGACACTATAAACATGGCAAAAGAAAATGTTGAGAACATTGAGCATGAAACACATGCAGGATATGAGAATGACGAGGGAATTGGCTCTGGAAATGAAGCTACAAGGGAGTTGGAATGAATTAAACTAAGAGAAGAACTAGAAGAGAAAATGCAAGAACAATTCTGGGCATTAAGGGGACCGAGTCCATTTGGTCCTATGAACATTAAGGAGTTATGTCTTGCTCCCAACGTCAATATTCCTAAAGATTTTAAAATGTCGGAGCTTGTCAAATTCAATGGCAATTCTAATCCCATCATGAACCTGAAAATGTTCTACACCAAGATGGGTATGTGGTCTCAGGATGAAAACTTTCTAATCAGTTTCTTCGCTGAAAGCTTAGAAGGGGTCGCTTGGGAGTGGTACATACAACTGGACATGGCTCGAATCAAATGTTGGGAAGACTTAGCTTTGGCATTCACTAACCAATATAAGTTCAATCTGAATGCTGCACCTACGAGAGACCAGCTCAAGGGGATGAAAAAGAAGAATGATGAATCATTCAAAGAGTATGCTCAAAGGTGGAGAGCTTTCGCAGCTAGAGTCGTCCCACCATTGTTGGAGCAGGAGATGTGGTCCTACTTTATCCATACCTTGGAGGGTCCTTTCTCCAAGAACATGCTAGGAACTCATGTGAAGGAGTTTGTTGATCTGATAGAGATTGAGGAGAGAATTGAAGCTAACATTCAAGATGGCAAAGTAGAGTTAATTGCTGGAGAAACAAGTGAGACTCAGACTAGGAAGGGACAATCCTATAAAAAGAAGGATGGAACCATCAATTTCATACAGCCACAACGACCACCTCAACCTAACCAGCCAACCTTTCGACCCGGAGCCATTTCACCATATAAACACCCACTTATCCCTTACCTCCATATCCATCTCAACCATACCAAGTCAACAATGTTTCTTACCCTAGACCATATACACCCACCACATCCAAATCCTACCAAATCAACCAAAATCACCAAATGACCTATCCACCCATAATACCTCCTCGATTACCTCTTAAGACCAATGCCACTCCAAGACCATCCACGAATAATCGTCCCTTGCCTGATTTCCACATGAGCAATTCTGAGCTATTCAAGCATTTGTGTAGAGATAACCTGCTAGCCCCACGTCTTGGGAAGACCTTCGTACCGCCATATCCTCAGTGGTACAATCCAAACCAAACATGTGAGTATCATTCTAACTTTCCTGGACACTCGGTCGAAGATTGTTATGGGTTTAGAAGTGCGATATGGCGTTTAATTGACAGTGGCACCATTAAACTGGAGGAAGAATCAAGACCGCATATAAGGAATAATCTTTTCCCCAATCATGGCAGAGGACAAGTGAATTCCATCTGCCATGAGAAGTGCACAAGTCAAAAAGTGAAAAATGACAAACTCCCAATAAAGGAGATCCTAGAAGCACTGAGGAGAGTCGGTTATGAGCTAGAGGTTGAGGGAAAGCAGGGAATAAGGATAGTGAAGGAAGACAATGATAACCTACTCTGTGAGTGTTTTGGAGAAGGAAAACACCACATAGAGGAATGTCCAAAGCTGAAGCTCGATGTCGAAAAGATGATCAAACTGGGGTTGCTTGAGATACCAAGAGGTATTGAACAAAGCGTCAATATGATTCATAGTGCACCCCCTATTTTTAAAGTCTACAGCCAACAGCCAGCACTTGTTTTCAAAGTGCCCAAGCCATTTCCTTATGAAAATGACTATGCAGTCCTATGGAGGATGAAACGCTGGTGGAACCCAATTCATCAATGCCTGGAACGACATCTTCCAGTCAAAAAGCAGTACTTGTCTTCAAGGTATCTAAATTGCCTTCTCATTTTGTAACCTATGCAAAACCTGATCGCCTAGAAGCGAGTGAAGAACCTAGCAATGAAGAACCCTCAGCATCGAAATCCATAACAAATGTTGCGGGAATAGGGGAATTACTCGGGGTGGCAGGTGTTATACTTCCGAGAAGTTATTAAAGAATCCCCAGGCGATAGACTCCCAAGCAGTGCCTATAAAAGAAAGCAAAGGAAAGAGCCATGAAGAAGAAGAAGAAGAATTTTTAAAGATAATGAAACAAAGTAAGTATGATGTGGTGGATCAGCTGAAGAAAACACCGGTGAAAATCTCACTTTATTCCTTGATCTTATCTTCGGAGGCTCACCGTAGCGCAATAAAAAAGGTGCTGGATCAAGCATATGTGTCCAAAGACATAACCCCTGATAGGGTTGAAGGAATTGTAGGTGCAATCAGAACAGCTAATGCCATCACCTTCACAGAAAATGAAGTCTTCCCTCATCCACTAGGGTGCCCGAAGGCGCTCCACATCACCTTGAAATGCCAAGGTTGCAACATTGCAAAGGTATTGGTCGATGGAGGATCAGCTTTCAATGTGCTTCCTTATTCCACTTTGCAACAACTCCCAATTGATCCTTCCACGATTGAACCAAGTGGAACAATTGTCAAAGCATTTGATGGGCCTTTGATGGAGATTATGGGAGCCATTGATCTTCAGCTACAAATTGGGCCAACTATCTTCATGACTAGATTCCAAGTAATGGATATTGATCGAAGGTATACAATGCTGTTAGGAAGACCCTGGATTCATGAGGCAGGTGTTGTCCCCTCTACGCTTCATCAGAGGGTGAAGTTCATAGATAATAGAAAACTCATCACTGTCAAGGGGGAAAAAGAATTGTTGGTGACTAAACCAGTATTAGTACCATATGTTGATTGTGCTGAAGACACCCTCGAGGTATCATTCCAAAACCTTGAGATAGCAGAGCCAGTAGAATCAAAAGGTGGTATGCATCAAGTGGCCGCTCGGATAATGCACAAGAGCGGATTTAAAGAAGGAAAAGGATTGGGGAGTCAGTTGCAAGGAATCAAGAATCCGATCTCACTTCCTGACAACCCTAGGAAATTCGGTCTCGGATATGAAGCCACAAGTGATAAGCAGTCTCTTGAATCCACTAAGGAGAAGATCCCACATATTAAGGATACATTTCCTGGGCCAGTAGCAGTGATGATGATAGAAGGAACTGAAGTTGTTAGCACCCTTGGAGGAACCATGAAGATACCTCAGTTGATTTACCCTAATCTTGAGCTATTGAACAACTGGGAGTCTACTCCCCTAAATGATTTATTTTTCCTTGAGTAATGGATGCTTAGTCACCTTTGTTTGTATTTCAATTGAATAATAAAATGATTATGCATGGTTTCTCTTGTCCAATTCTCTTTTCCTTGTTTATCTTTTCTCTTTTATTTATTTTCAATCTTGTCTCAATTCCAGGGATCCATCTCTTTCAGAACCCTCATATTGTGCAAATGATTGTGAAAACCCATTAACTGATTATTGCGTTACAACAGACTTAGATGAAAATGAACAAGATGAAGATCCTGAGTTGTGCCAACAATTTGCCAAAATCATAAATTCAATGGAAAAAAGGGATAAATCCACATGATGAGGTTGTTGAAACTGTGAATTTGGGCACGGATGAAGACAAAAAAGAAGTGAAAATAGTGGACAATCCAGAAAGGGAAGAGATGATTGCACTATTCCATGAATTCCTAGATATTTTCGCCTGGTCTTACAAAGATATGCCTGGCTTAGACCCGGAGATAGTAGCGCACAGCATCCCATTGATTGAAGGAATGGAACCTAAGCGACAAAAGTTACGGAGGATGAGTCCAGAAATGTCGCTCAAAATCAAAGATGAAGTCATAAAGCAACTTGATGTGGGTTTTTTGGAGGTTCTACTCTATCCGAAATGGATAGCCAATATAGTACCCGTGCCGAAAAAGGATGGAAAGGTCCAAATGTATGTGGACTATCGAGACCTGAATAAAGCAAGCCCAAAAGATAATTTTCCTCTCCTGCATATAGATGTTTTGGTTGACAACACGGCAAAAAGCCATCGATTCTCTTTTATGGATGGTTATTCAGGCTACAATTAGATCTTGATGGCAGAAGAAGACAAGGAGAAAACATCATTTGTCACTCAATGGTGAGTATTTTGCTACAGGGTTATGCCGTTCGGACTGAAGAATACTGGGGCAACATATCAACGAGCAATGATGACTCTTTTCCATGACATGATTCACAAGGAGCTAGAGGTGTATGTGGATGATATGGTAGCAAAGTCACAAGAAGGAGAAAGTCATGTTGCAGTGCTTAGGAAATTATTTGAAAGGTTGAGGACTTACAAACTTCGACTGGATCCAGCAAAATGCACCTTTGGAGCATCTACAGGAAAATTGTTGGGGTTCATTGTCAGTAAGAAGGGTATTGAGGTGGATCCAGACAAAATCAAAGCCATCCAAAACATGCCAGCACCCAAGACAGAGAAGGAAGTTTGAGGTTTCTTAGGCCGATTGAATTATATAGCAAGATTCATCTCCAATTTAACTCACACTTGCAAGCCGATATTCAAGCTATTGAAGAAAAATCATTTGAGCAAATGGGATGATGAGTGTCAAGAGGCCTTTGACAAGATTAGGAATTACCTTTCAAGTCCACCTCTTTTAGTTCCGCCAACACCAGGGCGACCACTCATACTATACCTCATGGTATTGCATGGGTCTAAGGGGGCAGTATTGGGTCAGCATGATGAGTCTGGTCAAAAGGAGCAAGCTATTTACTACTTGAGCAAGAAGTTCAATGATTGCGAGTCTAGGTATCTGGCTATTGAGAAGACTTGTTATGCACTAGTATGGACGGCAAAAAGATTACGACAGTACATGCTCTACTATACAACATTGCTCATATCTCGGATAGATCCTATGAAATGCATCTTTGAAAGTCCACATATCTCCCTGAGGATGTCCAAATGGCAAGTAGCTTTAGCAGAATTTGACATCCAGTATGTGACCAGGAAATCTATAAAAGGGAGTGTGATAGCTGACCACCTGGCCGGAAACCCACTTGAAGATTATCAGTCGATGGAGCTTGAATTCCTTGATGAAGATGTCTTAGCAGTTGTAGAAGAAGACAGTGAAAATCAGGATAAAGATGATTTAGTGTGGAAGATGTACTTCGATGGTGTAGTTAATATCCAAGGAAATGGAGTTGGAGCAGTCTTAATATCCCCTGATAGCAAACAATTTCCAATTGCTGTAAAACTAGCATTTGATTGTACAAACAACATGGCTGAATATGAAGCATGCATAATAGGCCTGAAGGCAACAATATCCTTAGGAGTGCAATACTTGGAGGTTTACGGGGACTCGACCTTAATCATTTTCCAAGTCAATGGAGAATGGCGAGTCAAAGAGCATAGGTTACTATCATACTATGAACATCTCATGAGCTTAAAAGATGAATTCAAGGACGTCAATTTCCATTACCTGCCTCGTGATCAGAATCAGTTTGCAGATGCTTTAGCCACCTTGGCTGTGATGATCAAGCTCGATTTGGAAGTGGAAGTAAGGCCTTTCCAAGTGGTTGTTAGAAAAGAGCCAGCATACTGTGCTAACATTGAAGAAGAGCCAGACAGCCAACCATGGTTCCATGATATCAAAAGATTCATTAAAGAGAAAGAATATCCTGGAGCAGCAAATGAGAATGACAAGAAGACACTCAGACGACTATCCATGTTGTTCTTCCTCTCAGGAGAAGTATTTTATAAAAAGAGCCATGACGGAGTTTTGTTAAGGTGCGTCAATGTCAGGGAAGCAAACTCCATCATATCAGAAGTCTATGAGGGTATTTGTGGTACCCATGCTAACGGGCACACATTATCCCTATAGATCCTCAGACAAGGATACTATTGGCTCCATAGAATTTGTCAAGAAATGTCACAAATGTCAAATCTATGCTGACCAAATCCATTCTCCTCCTGTGTCATTACATACTCTTACATCGCCTTGGCCGTTTGCAATGTGGGGCATGGATGTCATAGGACCAATCAACCCCAAAGCCTCCAATGGACATCTATTCATTCTGGTAGCTATTGATTACTTCACCAAATAGGTAGAAGCCGCTTCCTATGCCAATGTGACACGAAAAGTAGTAGTGAAGTTTCTAAAGAACAACATTTTTGTAGGTACGAGTTGCCAGAGAGGCTCATCACAGATAATGCCACAAATTTTAACAATGCGGATGTACAGAAACTGTGTGAGCAATTCAAGACCAGGCATCATAACTCAGCTCCTTACCGACCAAAGATGAATGGGGCTATGGAAGCAACAAACAAGAACATAAAGAAGATCCTAGGGAAAATGGTGGTCATCTATAAGGATTGGAGTGATATGCTACCTTATGCATTACATGCCTACCATACTTCTGTCAGATCTTTAACTGGGCAACTCCATATTCGTTGGTGTATGGGATGGAGGCAGTAATACCTATAGAAGTGGAAATACCATCTTTAAGGGTCTTAGTCAAAGCTGAATTGGAAGAGGCTGAGTGGGTCAAAACAAGATATGAGCAATTGAATATGCTGGAAGAAAAATGGCTCAATGCAGTCTGTCATGGTCAACTATACCAGAAAAGGATGGCCAAAGCGTTTAATAAAAATGTTCGCCCTCAAATATTCCAGCCAGGCGACCTTGTTCTGAAGAAAATCATGCCGAATCAAGAGGATAATCGAGGCAAGTGGGCACTTACACATGAAGGCCCTTACATCGTCAAAGATGCATTTTCTGGAGGAGCATTGATCCTGACTGACATGGAAGGCAATTCACTCGCAAAACCAATCAATTCAGATGCTGTGAAGAAGTACTTCACCTATAAAAAAAAAAAGAAAAAAAGAAAATGCTCGCTAGGTTGAAAACCAAGAAGGGCGGCCTAGGCAAAAATTAGAGCACAAACAAATAATAAAAACCAAAAGAGGAAGGTAAGTCGTAATTGTTAGGTTGAAAACCTGAAAAGGCAGCCTATGCATTGGTGAAAGATCAAGACAATGATCAGGAAGCTATGTGAGATATCAAACTGGGGCAATTTGATCAATATATTGTTGGAAACACAATGAAGGGTTGCAATCGCTATCATGAATTTTGAGTCTGGTGTAATCAATGGATCAGTAAAATGGGTTAATCACATGAAAGTAGCACTACTAGTCTTTTCGTTCTTCATTCCTTATCCCTTAACAGTTGTTGAAGCCTTGTAAATACTTTCCAGTTTGAAATCCAATAAAATTGTCTTTCTCTGTGTCTCTGATTATCCTTCATTTCTACCAAAAATCTTTATCTCTGTATTCTCTTCCGAAACTATGCATAATCTTGATGTTATGATTGAAATATAACCAAAGAACTAATTTGCTAACAAAACTCATGATTGATAAGTCAAGTAAGGGGCTCGTAGATCAAGATCGAATCACAAAGGAAATGAGACAGACAATAAAAAAAAAATGGAAGAAACTGGGGCAATAAGGAGGTATTGAAGCAATAACAGGCGAAATGTGTTTGAATATACAATGAAGAGGCTCGGTTCATAGAGCTACTCATCTAAAAGAGATGGCTCATTTTGGGAATAGACAAAAGCTTTCTTGCTCTTCTGAAACTATGCATAATCTTGATGTTATGATTGAAATATAACCAAAGAACTAATTTGCTAACAAAACTCATGATTGATAAGTCAAGTAAGGGGCTTGTAGATCAAGATCGAATCACAAAGGAAATGAGACGGGTAATAAAAAAAAATGGAAGAAACTGGGGCAATAAGGAGGTGTTGAAGCAATACCAGGCAAAATGTGTTTGAATATACAATAAAGAGGCTCGGCTCATAGATCTACTCATCTAAATGAGATGGCTCATTTCGAGAATAGACAAAAGCTTTCTTGAAGGAAAATGCAAAGACACTTCAAACTGGGGCAAATTTTAATTTTGGAGAGCTATTGTCATCGTTCTTGTCACTGAACATGTCACCACAACATCAGTTTTACATTAATTCATTCATTGGGCCATTACTCCACCAGTTTTGCTTCATTCATCATCATTGCACTAATTTTGCATCACTCATATCATCATCACATTAATCTTACATCATTATTTCATCCAAATTGCCAGTCATTCATTTACATTTGTTTTCACATTCATCTAATTCTTACACATCTTCATAAAATTATGCTTTCACTGTCATATGCATTCACTCTACTTTCACAAGCTTTATTTTCACATTTCACAAACATTTACTGCTTTCACAAAATTTTACTTTCACATACGTTTACCGCTTTCACAAATTTTACTTTCACATGTGTTTATTGTTTTCACAAACATTTACTTTCACATGCGTTTACTGCTTTTCACAAATATTTACTGCTTTCACAAATATTTATTTTCACATGCGTTTACTGCTTTTCACAAACATTTACTGCTTTCACAAATATTTATTTTCACATGCATTTACTGTTCACAAACATTTACTACTTTCACAGACATTTACTTTCACATGCGTTTATTGCTTTCACAAACATTTACTTTCACATGCGTTTATTGCTTTCACAAACATTTACTTTCACATGCGTTTACTGTTTTCACAACATTTATTTTCACATGCCTTTACTGCTTTCACAGACATTTACTTTCACATTCCTTTACTGCTTTCAAAAATTTTTACTTTCACATTCGTTTACTGCTTTCACAAACATTTATTGCTTTCAAAAATTTTACCTTCACATGCGTTTACTGCTTTCACAAATATTTATTTTCACATGCGTTTACTGCTTTCACAAATATTTATTTTCATATGCGTTTACTGCTTCTACAAAATTTTACTTTTACATGAGTTTACTGTTTTCACAACATTTATTTTCACATGCCTTTACTGCTTTCACAGACATTTACTTTCACATGCCTTTACTGCTTTCACAGACATTTACTTTCACATTCCTCTACTGCTTTCACAAAATTTTACTTTCACATGCGTTTACTGCTTCCACAAACATTTATTGCTTTCACAAATTTTACCTTCACATGCGTTTACTGCTTTCACAAATTTTACTTTCACACGTGTTTATTGCCTTTACATTTACTTTCACATGCGTTTACTGCTTTCATAAACATTTACTATTTACAAACATCCTAATTTTTAACCCAATACTCTAGAACATATTTAGGTTAATCATTAGTCTGTTACGTCATAGCTTCCTTATTACTTTAAAATAATTAGCGAAAATACTGGTAAATTTTTTTTTTTGAATTATAAAAGCAAAGTGAGAGCCGCACGACACGATAAATAATAAAGCATGAAGGGAAGTAAAGCAAGCATCGCATAGCAGCATGACGTAAGCAAATAAAGGCACATCAATAGAGCTGAACTGCATATTTATATAATATTATATGATATGCCCACTCATGGGGAGTGGGGCTTAGTTTAGTACATCATGAACAGATACAACTAAAAAGCAAATACAAAGGAAAGTACGACGGAAAATATAAAAGCAACTCCCCTACCCAAGTGCAACTAAAGGGATAACCTCTAAACAAAAGGAGGTCCATCCTCATCTAAGTGGTGTGTGCTCTACCCAAGTACTCTATCGGTCGTACGTCACCTCCTACTGACGTCAATCTCGCGAGCGAGGCACATACCCGGGAAACTAGGTGAGCTCCTCGGGCGTATAGAGGCGAAACGGGGATTGGGAATGACCCCTGTGATGTGGCCGTATCTCCGGTCGTCATGCGAGCCGTGGCTGAGTCACGGTATCCTCATTGCCCTCCCTCATCAATGGGGGAGTAGGGGCTGAGCTCTCGCTGTACGGATAGGTAGGCGGGTCCTCCGACGGATCAGTCTCCGAGAAGTAAGTCTGGGGCACGTAGTCGGGATAGTTACGCATGGCTGAGGCGGTGGTGTGCATGCGGAGCACTCTCTCGTTATGCATACGTGCACGCTCAAAAACCCGCTCATCGTCGCCATAGGGTGCTGTCGGGGAGAAGCGATGGGTATGCACGGGGTGAGCGAAGAGACGTCCTACGAACATGAAGACTCGCACCGTGCACTGTCCCTCAAAATGGTATGACCCGTGATCCGGATCATAGTGCACCTCCCATGTCGGGGTCTCCACAAAAACCACGAACATCGCCATCTGAAGACGTGATGGAAAGAAAGAGATAGAGAGATTGAGAATCTTGCTAAAGAATCTCAGTAGGGTCTCCTACTACCTAGGTGTCATCATCTACGTCCTCAGGAACCTTGGGTTTAGTATACAAAATAAGCGTGCATGCATAAATGTCTATTTTTAGGTTTTAAATCGTAATTAGCCAAGGTCCATTCATTTTAGCATGATTCTTAATGTCATGGAAGCAATCATATCAAAGAATGAATGCATGGCTCTACTTAATGCAAGAATAATCATCGGAACATCATAATAGTGGCATACAGTGGCAATTAAATTCTCATACGGGAAACTTTGTGACATAAACATCATACTTTACTTCCTCATCGGCCACCCTAAAAGACAATCGCTCTGGGGGTGCTCGGCCGAACCGGTGTCACCCAGAACGTGTCACATCTCTCAGTTATGAGCTCATACCTTAACTAGTCGTCACTAGTTCTTGCTTATCAATCCCGATAAGCGTAACATAATCATAAACATAATCCCGACTTATCCAGTATGAGCTAGAGGGCATTTCTTGGGGGTGCTCGGCCGAACCGGTGTCACCTAAGAATTCATTCTTGGTACCAAAGTCACACGAGTTCTCTGGAGGTGCTTGCCCAAACCGGTGTCATCCGAGAACTCATCTTAGTACCTCATAAAAATCTCATAGGTTTTCAAAAACTCTCTGAGTCCCGAATTTGTCAGAAATTCGTGAGCATATCTACAGCATGCCGAATTTCTTCTAGATTCTTCTTTATGCCACATAAGTCAATCAAACATGCATCCTCCATCATAATTTTCATGCATTCACATAATCATTCTCATGCGTTCACAAGTAATATTAAAAATTCATTATGCTCTTGGTCCTACGGTATCTTATGCCTTGACTCTTACGGGCCTTAAACTTGTGATGTAATTAACCTATCATCTTCTATCAACCTTTTATGCACCTAAGGGTTTCCTTCTAATAGATCTCATTATTATTATGCTCTCTATTAAATCTGAACAACATCATTCCTTAGGGGCAGCATTATAAACTTATAATTGCGGGGTTCTAGAACTTACGTTTTAGACCCTTTCTTGGTTCTGTCTTCACCTAAGACGCTATAAGTTCGACCTAAACCAATTATGAGGCATTTCTATGTCTAAGAACTAATTATAAGCCATTTTTACCATGTCATAAGGTTGCTGGACAGATTCTAAAAGTTAAATGTTCTAAGAGTTCTAGGATTGCGGTTTTACGATTTTTTAGTTACTAGTTTCTCTATAGTGCTAAAATTCAATCCTACTTCAATTGTAACCAAATTTTTCATGATTAAACAATCCTAATCTGATTATATTCCCATTGAAATAGTTTGGACAGTGTCCGAAAATAAATAGGTTAAAACTATGCTAAATCTTGACTTTATGGTTTTTCTAGAAAGCTAGTTTCTCTCCTATCATGCATAGAAATGTTCCTACCTCATCATACATAATTTTCACACATTTTAACACATCAAAACATCATCATACAGCAGAAAACTTATCATGGAAGAATCAAAACATTAAGTCCCCAAAAAGATGCATAACTTGATATTTTTAAAACACATAAGTTGCTAGTTTCTCTTGGAATCAATTTTAGGACTTCTAAGACTCTTTTGCAAACCATTTTATTTTGTAAAAGAGACTAAAAACATCCTTAGGTCAGTGACCACTTAATTCCTCCTTAAAAGAGAATTAACTTCATAAATCTTGTTGATCCTAATCTCATGAACTTCATGAGGTTTCAAAGAGAATCTTAAAACTTAGGTTGTTGGCCCTTGTAGCTAGATGAATCTCCTTCTAAGTTCATCCTCACTACATGGCCGAGATTATCCATTCAAAGAATGCCTCCACATTAGACTTTAACTTGAGATAAAATGGGCGAGTCTTTGAGCTCTAAAGTCTTTAAATGATGACATAATTTAAACATGCTATGCACTTCATTTTTATTCTTCATTACAAAGTAAAGTGAGAGCTTAAAGTAAATATGCAAGACTTGAATTATAAATATGCAAGCTTAAATTAAATATGCAAGACTTGAAATATAAATATGCAAAACTTAAAATATAAATATGCAAGTTCATTTCTTTATTTTAGTGCTCTGGGCCCAGCAACAATCGACTTTAAGGCCGAAATAGAAAGGCTTTGAGATTTAGTTAGGTGATAGTGCAACTCTCATTTTAAATCTTTATGCTCGTTAGTGATGAAAAGTAAATATGCTAGACAAGAATGTAAATATGAGATGAAATCCATTCTTTATCCTTTAACCTTAAGTGATGGCTTGGAAATTAAATATGAATGCAAGCTCAAAGTAAATATGTAATGCATAAGCTTGAATTTAAATATGAATGCTAGTCCATTTTATTTCTTATTAGAGCTCATACAAGACTTTTAAAGGAACTTAAACCTCAACCCAAACTTATCATGACAAGATAAAGTAAAGACAAGAGTGAACCTCAAGGGTTCTTTAAAACACAAAGTTTCTTTTCTTGAGATGTGGTCATAGATAACATTTTTATTAAAACTCAAGCTCTAGATACCTCATTGTGATGAACACATAGTCATCATCTAGATGCTCTCATCATCAAGCCATTGAGAACCTCATTGGCCAACATGGCCGAAAATGTGAAGAAAGAAGAGGAAAATGAACCGAAACTTTTAAGAAGAAATGGAAACATTTGAAACTCTAGAGACCATGATCTTGATGATGCATTAACACCAACATCATGAGTCCTCATCATTGAGTTCATGGAATCATTTTAAAATATCATCAAGGTGAAAGGTTTCAAGGTTCAAGAAGAAAGAATAAAAGAAAACATCTTTAACTTAAGAACAAAGA
The DNA here is from genome assembly GCA_031216125.1 of Dalbergia cochinchinensis. Classification (NCBI taxonomy): domain Eukaryota; kingdom Viridiplantae; phylum Streptophyta; class Magnoliopsida; order Fabales; family Fabaceae; genus Dalbergia; species Dalbergia cochinchinensis. Next base: position 34,384,698 of record CM062371.1, read on the forward strand.
TCAAGCTTTAGAGATTGTTCAAGTGATGGTCATCACCACCATGAAACCTCATCATCAAGCTCTCATTCCCTTGTCCTCAAGGCCCATGGCAAAAAATGATGAAGAAAAAGGAGAGGGAGAGAAGTTCTAAAAAGACTTCAAGAGAAACCATAAACACATAACTAGAGATGGAACTTAAATAAAGAAAATACTTGAAAGAAAATCCCTACCAAGTGATTGAAGGTTAGGATGAGAGAAGAGGATGAAGAACTTGAAGAACTTGAACACTTGAACTTGAGAGAAAAAGGAAACTTTGAAGTGCTCTTTGAAAGACTTACACTTAGCAAATGAACCCAAAATGATGCAAGTTCACCCAAGCATGCTATTTATAGAGAAATGAAACAAATGCAAGGGGCAAATAGGGGGAGAGGGCTTCGGCCATGCAGCACAAAGGCAGCCCCATGAGTTCCATGAGGTGAGATGTTGTGATCTTGAGGCATGGTGAGGTATGGTTCAAAGTATGGTGAGATATGGTTCAAGGTATGGCTCAAGCATGGTTCTTTGAGTGAGAAACAAATCAACATGTGATGTAATTAAGGGAGATAGGGCCGAATGTGTATCATCCATGGGGGAAGGATTTCTTGCATTTTAATTGTGGTTTAGAGTTGTGTTTAGGTGTATCTTTGATTAGGATTAAGATTAGGAATTTGTAAGAAAGTGTTTAGGTGAGAAAATGGGTAATCAAGGTTGTCAAGACACATTTAAGGAGTGTTCTTGCATCATTAGTGAGTTATAAACTCATTTTAGTGTATAAACAATTCTAGACACAATTCCTTGATTTAAGGAATTGGAGAGAGAAAACACTATTCAAGATTCCAAGAGTGAAATCTTGAGTTTTAGAAAGGAGGTTTAAATCTAATCTAGGCAATCTTAGGTTCTAATTAATTTTAATAATTTATTTTGGCTCTAGATTAATTATAGAAATTAATTAATCTTCAATTAGAGCCTAATATTGCTTAGGTTTGCTTAATTACATCATTAAGCTCAAAAACACTATTCTAGGGGCAAAATCGTAATTTTTCACTAAAACTGCCCGGGACCACCGAGACTCTAACATATGCTTTGAAACATGTAAAAACATTGTTTTAAACCTCTGGGGAAAGTTTCGGGCTCAAACGGCACCTTTACCCGCTTAAAAATACTATAGGGGTATTTTGATCATTTTGACCCGAAACTGCAAAAAATGAGACTTTCGCTTCCTAAACCACTCAAGGGTCATTCATTCCCCTTCAAACATTGAGTTGGCCCTTCGAGGACTGTCGAGTCGGCCATCCTCGAATTCCGGGCTGAAAATGACCTCAGGGGCATTTTGGTAATTTTCCACTCAAATAGAAAATCGGGGCATTACATTACTCCCCTCCTTAAAAAGAATTTCGTCCTCAAAATTCGTACCTTAGAAGAGCTCTGGATACTTGGCCTTCATCTCCGATTGTAATTCCCATGTGAATTCTTCGGTCTTGTCCCGTCCCCATGCCGCTTTCACCAAAGGAACAGACTTGTTCTTCAACTACTTGACTCCGCGATCCATGATCCTCGTTGGTGGCAGATTGAAAGTTAGGTCCTCCCTTAACTGTACATGCTCTGGCTCTAGGACATGGCTAGGGTCGGACTCATATTTTCTTAACTGGGGACGTGGAAGACGTCATGGAGATTAGAAAGGTTTGGGGGTAAGGCTATTTTATAGGCTACTGGCCCTACTTTCTGAAGGATCTCGAAAGGACCAAGGAATCGGGGGCTCAACTTTTTAACTTTCATGGCTCTTCCTATGCTTGTAGTGGGGGTGATCCTAAAGAACACATGTTCTCCCTCGTTGAATTATAACGGCTTACGCCGCCTATCCGCATAGCTCTTTTGTCTACTTTGAGCTGTGAGCATCCTATCCCGGATTCTTTTGATCTGCTCCGTCGTTTCCCTTACTATATCAGGTCCTAACATGCTCTGTTCTCCGGGCTCATACCAGCATAGAGGGGACTGGCATTTTCATCCATATAGGGCTTCGTAGGGTGCCATACCGATGCTTGCATGATAACTGTTGTTATACGCAAACTCGATTAGAGGCAGGTACTTGTCCCAACTTCCCTTTTGATCCAGAACACAGGCTCTCAACATGTCTTCCAAGGTCTGGATCGTTCTTTCTGATTGTCCGTCTGTTTGTGGGTGGTAAGCTGTGCTCAAACACAACTTCTAACCAAATGCCTTCTGAAAGGCTCCCCAAAAACGTGACGTAAACCGCGGATCTCTATCCGAGATTATTGTCAACTGTACTCCATGTAATCTCACGATCTCTTGGATGTATAGCTGAGCCAATTTGTCCAAAGAGTATATCACTCTAATAGGCAGAAAGTGAGCTGACTTGGTTAGTCGATCCACTATCACCCATATGGCATCATGGCCAGCTTGGGTCTTAGGCAATCCTGTCACAAAATCCATCGATATGCACTCCCACTTCCATTCAGGGATTGACAGGGGTTGCAATAAACCTGATGGCTTTTGGTGCTCGATCTTCACCTTTTGACACACCAAGCACTTACTAACTCAAGCGACCACATCCTTCTTCAATCTGGGCCACCAGAACATCCTTTTTAAATCTTGGTACATCTTGGGAACACCAGGATGGATGGTGAAATGGCTTTTATGGGTCTCCTCCAAGATCTTCTCTCGAAGGTCACTATCTTGTGGCACACAGATCCTTCCTTCAAACCTCCATACCCAATCAGAACCTTGTTCGAAACTTTTTAGTTTTCCCGCCTTAACCGCCTCTATGATCTCCCTAAATTCCTCACTTTCCCTTTGTGCTAGCATGACTCTTTATTTAAACCCACCTGTTATGGTAAGATAGCACATCTTCATACCCTCATTGGTCACAGACATCCCCAAATTCATATCTCTAAACTCCTCTATTAGCTCAACTTCCTTGACCATCATGTGAGATAGGTGCAATGACTTTCAGCTCAAGGCGTCGGCGACTACATTAGCCTTGCCGGGGTGGTAACTTAAACCGAAGTCATAGTCTTTAAGGAACTCCATCCACCTCCTCTGCCTCATGTTTAGCTCATTTTGATCAAAGAGATACTTGAGACTCTTGTGATCGGAGAAAACTTCAAACCTTACACCATATAAATGGTGTCTCCATATTTTCAAGGCGAACACTACGGCAGCTAATTCCAAGTCATGGGTGGGGGTAGTTTGCTTCATGCGGCTTGAGTTGCCTTGATGCATAGGCTACCACTTGCCTATTTTGCATCAACACACAGCCTATACCTTTACCCGAGGCATCACAATATACCTCGAAGGGTACATCGGGGCTAGGTAAAACCAAAACTGGGGTTGTGGTTAGCTTCTCCTTAAGCTCTTGGAAACTCTTCTCACACTCGGGACTCCACACGAAAGGTGCATTCTTCCTAGTTAGCTTGGTCAGGGGTAGGGCAATTTGGGAGAATCCCTTGATAAACCTACGGTAGTAGCCTGATAAACCCAAAAAGCTCCGTATTTCTGTTATGGTGGTTGGTCTATCCCAATTCATTACGGCTTCCACCTTACTAGGATCAATGGCTATACCTCCTTTTGACACAACATGCCCTAAAAACTTGACCTCCTCCAACCAAAATTCACACTTAGAGAGTTTTGCATACAGCTTTTTCTTCTTCAAAATCTCCAAAACTATCCTCAAATGATGCTCATGCTCCTCGTGGGTCTTCGAATAGATGAGTATATCATCTATGAAAACGACCACGAACTGATCTAAATAGGGTCTAAAGATCCTATTCATGTAATCCATAAATACTGCAGGAGCATTTGTCAACCCAAAAGACATCACCGTGAACTCAAAGTGTCCATACCGAGTTCTAAAGGCGGTCTTTGGTATATCTTGATTTCTCACCCTAATTTGGTGGTATCCTGACCTTAGATCGATCTTGGAAAATACTACTGCTCCTTTCAATTGGTCCATAAGGTCATCAATCCTAGGCAAAGGGTACTTGTTTTTCACTGTCACACGATTCAATTGCCTATAATCTATGCACAACCTCATGCTTCCGTCCTTTTTCTTGACAAACAGAACTGGGGCTCCCCAAGGTGAGGCACTAGGTCTAATGAAACTCTTTCCCAAAAGCTCCTCAAGTTGGGTTTTTAATTCGGCTAACTCTAAGGGTGACATCCTATAAGGGGCGGTAGAGATTGGTCCCGCCCCAAGAACCAACTCAATGGAGAACTCCACTTCTCTCTTGGGGGGAAACTCGGGTATCTCTTCTAGAAATACCTCGGGATAGTCTCTTACTATCGGTATATTCTCTAGGTTCTGCTCAAAGTCTACCTCGCTAGCGGCTAGGAGAACATATCCCTTAGTCTTTTGCTCACTACAATTGACCTCTACGGCATTAAGGTAGAGTTTCAAGGTTTGACTAGTTTCGCTAGGGGGAGAAGGAAAGACAACTGTTTTGGTGTTACAATCTAACAATATACGGTTGGCGTGGAGCCAATCCATGCCAAGGACTACACTTATACTTTTCATGGGTAAGCAAATTAAATCTATGACAAAGGATCTATTTTCTACAGTGAGATGGCAATTTAAACAACAAAAACAAGTATTTACAGGGTGATTTGTAGGGGTAGAAACAATAAGATCAAAAGGAAGTTTGGAAGTCTTTAAGTTTAGAGACTTGACACTAGCATATGAAATGAAAGAATGTGTAGTGCCAGAGTCATAAAGTACAGTTAAAGGTTTACCATTTATTTCTTCCGTACCTTCAATGAGGTCATTGGACCTTTCCGCTTCGTCCGCATTGAGGGTGAAAACCCTCCCTTGGTGTTGCGGCCTGGGGTTCTGATTCGTTGGCTTCCCGTTATTGCATCTGTTGGCGTAGTGGCCGGGCTTACCGCACTTGAAGCAAACGTTTTACCCAGCCAGGCAGGGACGGTTGCCGTGGTCTTTCTCGCACTGGGGACACACCATAGCCGGTGTGGGTCTAGCAAAGGTGGCAGGGGCTCCTTGGGGCGTCTTGTTCTTGGTCCCGCTGGACCCTCCTTGTTGAGTATTGCTCTGGGGGCCTCCCGACACTCCTTGTCAGTTATTGTTGTTGTTGTTGTTTCGGTGGTTGTTGTGCTGGAATGGAGGTCTGTAGTGTTGCTTGGGTTATTGTTTGAAGGGGGTTCTTTGTTGTTGTTGATGTGGCTTGAATTGGTTGGTGTGGTAAGGGTTATAATGGTTTCGTGATTGGCTTTGGTATTGTGGTTTGAACTTCGGGGTTTGAGGTCCTAGCCCCTTTGCACATTCCGCCTTTGTGTAACGCCCTGATTTTCTGTCTGAGTGGAAAATGACCGAAATGCCCCTGAGGTCATTTTCGGCCCGGAATTCGAGGATGGCCGACCCGGCAGTCCTCGAAGGGTCAACTCAATGTTTGAAGGGGATTGAATGACCCTTGAGTGGTTCCGGAGGCGAAAGTCTCATTTTCCGCAGTTTCGGGTCAAAATGACCAAAATACCCCTATAGCGTTTTTACGCGGGTAAAGGTGCCGTTTGAGCCCGGAACTTTCCCCAGAGGTTTAAAAACATGTTTTCATGTGTCTAGAGGTCTCTGTTCAAGTCCCGGTGGTCCCGGGCAGTTTTAGTGTAAAATTACGATTCTGCCCCTAGAATAGTGCTTTTGAGCTTAATGACGTAATTAAGCAAACCTAAGCAATATTAGGCTCTAAACGAAGATTAATTTATTTCCCTAATTAATCTAGAGCCAAAATAATTTATTAAAGTTAATTAGAACCTAAAATTGCTTAGATTAAACTTAAATCCCTTTTTAGAACTCAAGACTCCTAGTCTTGGAATCTTGAATAGTGTTTTCTCTCTCCAATTCCTTAAATCAAGGAAATGTGTCTAGAGTTGTTTAGACTCTAAATTGAGGATTTAACTCACTAATGGTGCAAGACCACTCCTTGATTATGTCTAGACCACCTTAATTACCCATTTACCTTACCTAAACACTTTCTTACAAATTCCTAATCTTAAGCATAATCAAAGATACACCTAAACACAACTCTAAACCACAATTAAAATGCAAAGAAACCTCCCCCATGGGCTGATGCATTTTGGCCACATCCTCCCCCTTTGACCACATATTAAATTGTTTTCTCACTCAAAGAACCATGCTTGAAGCCATACCTTGAACCATACCTCACCATACCTTAAGCCATACCTCACCATACTTCAAGAACACATTATCTCACCTCATGGAACTCATGGAATGCCTCCAATCTGCACCTCATGGCCGAAGCCATCCTCCCCCATGAGCTCCCTCCATTTGTTTCATTTCTCTATAAATAGAATGCCTTGAGGAGCTTGCACTGTAACATCCTAATTTTTAACCCAATACTCTAGAACATATTTAGGTTAATCGTTAGTCTGTTACTTCATAGTTCTCATTTATCTTTGAATTACTTAGCGGAAAATACGGGTAAATTTTTTTTTGAAAAAACAAAGTGAGAGTCGCGTGATGCGATAAGCGGTAAACCATGTATGGTAAGACAATTATCTCACAACATCATAACATGAGGCACAACATGAACATCACTGAATATCATTTCATATATATATAATTTTCCCACTTATAAATGTGGGACTTAGTTTAGTACAGGGGAAATTCATAAAAGAAAATACAACATAAAACATGAACATAATCTACTCCCCTACCCGAGTGCACCTAATAGGATAACCTCTAAACAAAAGAAGGTTTATCCCCATCTAAGTGGTGTGTGCTCTATCTCGGGCATCTACAACCTCCTACTGGCGACTATCCCTCGAGCGTGGCAAGTAACCAGGAAACTGAGCAAGCTCCTCCGGCGTGAATAGACGGGACGGGGCTCGGAAGTGACCTCTACGGCATGGCCTCATCTCCGGTCGTCGTGCAAGCCTTGGCTGAGTCACGGAAGGCTCACTACCTTCCCCAAGGTCCATGGGTATAGTGGGGGAAGATCCTCGGCGGTGCCTGGTTGCCGATCCTCGGAAGGATCCGTCTCCGAAAAAGACGACGGCAGCAGGCACATACTTGGGGTAGTCTCGGCGTGACGTGGATGATGGGAAGTGCGGCGAAGCCACTCCTCTAGGGGACGTGCGCGCACCAACACCAGGTCATCGCCAAAAGGTGAGACGGGGGAGAAACGATGGGAATGTACAGGGGTGAAGGGTCGACCCATAAACATGAATACTCTAACCGTGCATCGACCCACAAAATGGAATGACCCGTGGTCCGGGTCATGGTGCACCTTCCATGTCGGTGTGTCCACGAACACCACTTAACGTCGCCATCTGAAAACGTGACAGAAAGAAAGAGGTAGAGGGAGTGAGAATCTTGCTAAAGAATCTCAGTAGGGCCTTCTACTACCTAGGTGTCATCATCTACGTCCTCAGGAACCTTGGGTTTATTTATACAAAGTGACTGAGCATGTATTAAGTTCATTTTAAACTTTAAAATGTATTTTAGCCAAGGTCCATTCATTTTAGGATGGTCTTAATGTCATGAATGCAACATAATAGAAAATGCATGCATGGCACTACCTAATGCACATACATAAAACATAGCATCAAGCATCATCATTCTTGGTGGCATAAAGTGGCAATAGTAACATTCATATGGGACAAAACTTAGTGACATAATCATAATCATGAAACTTCTCTTCCTCATGGGCCACCCTAAAAGACAATCGAATCGGGGTGCTCGGCCGAACGGTGTCACCCGAGCGTGTCATACATCTAGGTTATGAGCTCATACCTTAACTAGTCGTCACTAGTTCTTACTTACCACTTAACGATAAGCGTATCATAAATCCCGACTATCTGAGTACGGGTTAGGGGGCAATTCTCTTAGGGGTGCTCGGCCGAACCGGTGTCACCTAAGAGTATAAAATGGTACCGATGTCACATGAGTTCTATGGAGGTGCTCGGCCGAACCGGTGTCATCCTAGAACCCATCTTAGTACCTTAATTTTCAAAATCTCTTTAAGTCCCCAAATTTGTCGGAAATTCAAGACAACTTGGTCATTACACGAATTTCCTTCCAAATTTGCTTTATGCCACATAAACATATAACCTCATAAATTCCTCATATGAATAACATCATCATCATTAGCATACTTCATGCATCATCATAAAACATCCAAATGCTTACCCTTACGGTAGCTTATGCTTTGACCCTTACGGGTCTTAATCTTGAGATATAGTTCTTTAACATCCGTCGTTCATATTTTAAGCACCTAAGGCTCATAATTAAACATCATTCATAATCCTCTCATTTTACTTTTAAATCTGAATGGCATAGGGTGGAAATCCTAACATGTGAATACGGGGTTCTAGAACTTACGTTTTAGACCCTTTCTTGGTTCCGCTACTTGAAGGCTATATATTAAATCTAAATCAATTATGAGACATTCCTATGCTTAAGGACTAATTATTAATCATGTTTATCATGTTGTAAGGGTGCTGGACAGAATCCAGAAAATTAAATGTTCTAAGAGTTCTACATTTGCATTTTTACGGTTTTCTAGTTACTAGTTTCCCCATAGGTGCTAGAATTCAATTCTAACTCAAATGATACCAAGTTTTTCATGTCTAAACAATCTAAATCTGATTATGTCCCCATTAAAACAGTTTGGAAAAGTTCCATAAACAAATGGGTCAAAACTATGTTAAATTCTAGCTTTACGGTATTTCGAGTTAGCTAGTTTCTTACCTATCATGCATAGGATCGCTTTTACGTCATCATTCGGTATTTTCACACATTCCAACACATCAAAACATCATCATACAACATCACACTCATCATATCAGGACCGAAAACATTTAACTTCAATAAGAGAGTTAAATTGACATTTCTAGGTACATAAGTTAACTAGTTTCTCTCGGAATCGATCTAGAACTTTTGAAACTCTTTGCAAAACATTTTAATTCATCAAGAGGCTAAGTGAAGCCTTAGGTCACTGACCAAAACATATTCCATCTCCTAAAAGATAATAAAATCACAACTTGTGATGACATAACCTTATAAAGATTGTAAAGCTTTAGGGAAGACTTAAAACATAGACTATTGGTAGTAGCTAGATGAAAACTCATTGCAAGCCCATCATCACTACTTGGCCGAAATTATACATTCAAGGAATACATTCACATATAACTTTAACTTGGGATGAAATGGGCAAGTCTTTGAGCTCTAGGTTCTTAAGTTATGACATAAACTAAACGTGCTCATGCTTTTCGTTTTTAATCTTGCTTACGAAGTAAAGTGATGACTTAAAATTAAATATGCAAGGCATAACTTAAACGTGCAAGCTTGAAAGTAAATATGCGAGGCATAAACTTAAACGTGCAAGCTTGAAGGTAAATATGCATGGTTCAATTCTTCATTTTAGTGCTCTTGGCCCAACAACAATCGACTTTAAGGCCGAAATAGATAGGCATTCGAGAAATTAATTAGGTGATAATGCAAATTCAATTCTTTATTTTAGTGCTCTAGGCCCAACAACAATCGACTTTAAGGCCGAAATAGAAAGGCTTCGAGAATTAAGTTAAGTGATGATACAAGTTTCATTTTAATCTTTATGTTCTTAGGTGATAGCTAGGAGGTAAAGATGTATAGCAAGAATGTAAATATGAATGCAAGCATAAGATAAATTATGCAAGTTCATTTTATCTTTCTAGAGCTCTTAACAAGACTTTAAAGGAATTTAAACCATAACCCAAACTCATCCAAACAAGGTAAAGTCAAGCTTAGTGTTCTTTAAAACTTAACATAATATTTTTCGGATATCAAACCATGAAGCTTAGAAAATTTAAGGAAATGGCCGAAATCTTCAAGAAGAAAAAGGAACATTTTAAAACTCTAGAGTTCATGATCTTGATGATATATTAACACCAACATCATGAGTCCTCATCATTGAGTTCATAGAGCCATTTTAAAACATCTTCAAAGCTAAAGTTCTTAAGAGTTCAAGAAAAGAACAACTAAAAACATTTTTGCTCAAGAACAAAGATCAAGCTCTAGAGTTTGTTTCAAGTGATGAACATCATCATGAAACTCTCATCATCAAGCTCTCATTCCTTTGTTCTCCAAGGCCTATGGCCGAAAATGAAAAGGAAAGAGGAGTGGAAATGAAGTTCTAAAGAGAAACAAGAGAAACTATGAACATCAAGCTTAAAACAAGAACTTTAAAGAAAAGAATACATGAAAGAAAATCCCTACTTGGTGTGATGAACATGAAGATGGAAGAAGAAGATGAAGATGATGAAGAACTTTGAAAAGCTTGAAGAACTTGAAGAACACTAGAACTTTGAGAGAAAAGAAAAGCTTTGAGTGTTTCCTAAACTTAGCAAATGATCTAAAAGTGGTGCAAGCTCCTCAAGGCATTCTATTTATAGAGAAATGAAACAAATGGAGGGAGCTCATGGAGGAGAGGAGCTTCGGCCATATGTGCAGATTGGAGGGCTTCCCATGAGTTCCATGAGGTGAGATAATGTGTTCTTGAGGCATGGTGAGGTATGGCTCAAAGTATGGTGAGGTATGGTTCAAGGTATGGCCTCAAGCATGGTTCTTTGAGTGAGAAAATAATTAAACATGTGGCCAATGGGGAAGAGAATTTCGGCCATGTGCATCAGATTTGGGAGAGGTTTAGTTGCATTTTAATTGTGGTTTAGAGTTGTGTTTAGGTGTATCTTTGATCATGCTTAAGATTAGGAATTTGTAAGAAAGTGTTTAGGTAAGGGAAATGGGTAATTAAGGTGGTCTAGACATAATTAAGGAGTGGTCTTGCACCATTAGTGAGTTAAATCCTCAATTTAGAGTCTAAACAACTCTAGACACATTTCCTTGATTCAAGGAATTGGAGAGAGAAAATACTATTCAAGATTCCAAGACTAGGAGTCTTGAGTTCTAAAAAGGGATTTAAGTTTAATCTAAGCAATTTTAGGTTCTAATTAACTTCAATAAATTATTTTGACTCTAGATTAATTAGGGAAATAAATTAATCTTCGTTTAGAGCCTAATATTGCTTAGGTTTGCTTAATTACGTCATTAAGCTCAAAAATACTATTCTAGGGGCAAAACCGTAATTTTGCACTAAAACTGCCCGGGACCACCGGGACTTGAACAGAGACCTCTAGACACATGAAAACATGTTTTTAAACTTCTGGGGAAAGTTCCGGGCTCAAACGGCACCTTTACCCGCGTAAAAACGCTATAGGGGTATTTTGGTCATTTTGACCAAAGCTGAAAACGAAATTTTCGCTTCCGAAAGCATTCAAAGGCCATTCAATCCCCTTCAAACATTGAGTTGACCCTTCGAGGATGACCGAGTTGGTTACCCTCGAGTTCGGGTCAGGAAATGACCTCAGAGGCATTTTGGTCATTTCCCTCGGACAGAGAAATCGGGGTGTTACATGCACCACTTTTAGATCATTTGCTAAGTTTAGGAAACACTCAAAGCTTTTCTTTTCTCTCAAAGTTCTAGTGTTCTTCAAGTTCTTCAAGCTCTTCAAAGTTCTTCATCATCTTCATCTTCTTCTTCCATCTTCAAGTTCATCACACCAAGTAGGGATTTTCTTTCATGTATTCTTTTCTTTAAAGTTCTTGTTTTAAGCTTGATGTTCATAGTTTCTCTTGTTTCTCTTTATAACTTCATTTCCACTCCTTTTTCCTTTTCATTTTCGGCCATAGGCCTTGGAGAACAAAGGAATGAGAGCTTGATGATGAGAGTTTCATGATGATGTTCATCACTTGAAACAAACTCTAGAGCTTGATCTTTGTTCTTGAGCAAATATGTTTTTAGTTTTTTCTTTTCTTGAACTCTTAAGAACTTTAGCTTTGATGATGTTTTTAAATGGCCCTATGAACTCAATGATGAGGACTCATGATGTTGGTGCTAATATATCACCAAGATCATGAACTCTAGAGTTTTAAAATGTTCCCCTTTCTTCTTGAAGATTTCGGCCATTTCCTTAAATTTTCTAAGCTTCATGGTTTGATTTCCTAAAAATATTATGTTAAGTTTTAAAGAACTCTAAGCTTGACTTTACCTTGTTTTGATGAGTTTGGGTTATGGTTTAAATTCCTTTAAAGTCTTGTTAAGAGCTCTAGAAAGATAAAATGAACTTGCATAATTTATTTTATGCTTGCATCCATATTTACATTCTTGCTATGCATCTTTACTTTCTAGCTATCACCTAAGAACATAAAGATTAAAATGGAACTCGTATCATCACTTAATTTAATTCTCGAAGCCTTTCTATTTCGGCCTTAAATTCGATTGTTGTTAGGCCTAGAGCACTAAAATAAAGAATTGAACTTGCATTACCACCTAATTAATTTCTCGAATGCCTATCTATTTCGGCCTTAAAGTCGATTGTTGTTGGGCCAAGAGCACTAAAATAAAGAATTGAACCATGTATATTTACCTTCAAGCTTGCACGTTTAAGTTTATGCCTCGCATATTTACTTTCAAGCTTGCACGTTTAAGTTTATGCCTTGCATATTTAAATTTAAGTCATCACATTACTTTGTAAGCAAGATTAAAAATGAAAAGCATGAGCACGTTTAGTTTATGTCGAAACTTAAGAACCTAGAGCTCAAAGACTTGCCCATTTCATTCCAAGTTAAAGTTTAATGTGAATGCATTCCTTGAATGCATAATTTCGGCCAAGTAGTGATGATGGACTTGCAATGAGATTTCATCTAGCTACTAGGACCAATAGTCTATGTTTTAAGTTTTCCTTAAAGCTTTACAAATCTTTATAAGGTTATGTCATCACAAGTTCTGATTTTATTATCTTTTAGGGGATGGAATATGTTTTGGTCAGTAACCTAAGGCTTCACTTAGCCTCTTGATGAATTAAAATGTTTTGCAAAGAGTTTTAGAAGTTCTAGATCGATTCCGAGAGAAACTAGTTAACTTATGAACCTAGAAACGTCAACTTAACTCTCTTATTTAAGTTAAATGTTTTCGGTTTTGATATGATGAGTGTGATGCTGTATGATGATGTTTTGATGTGTTGGAATGTGTGAAAATATCATGTGATGATGTAGAAGCGATCCTATGCATGATAGGTAAGAAACTAGCTAACTAGAAATACCGTAAAGCTAGAATTTAACATAGTTTTGACCCATTTGTTTATGGAACTAATCCAAACTGTTTTAATGGGAACATAATCAGATTTAGATTGTTTAGACATGAAAAACTTGGTATCATTTGAATTAGAATTGAATTCTAGCACCTATAGGGAAACTAGTAATTAGAAAACCGTAAAAATGCAATGTAGAACTCTTGGAACATTTATTTTTCTGGATGCTGTCCAGCACCCTTACAACATGATAAACATGATTAATAATTAGTCCTTAAGCATGGGAATGTCTCATAATTGATTTAGATTTAATCCATAGCGCCTTAGGCGAAGACGGAACCAAGAAAGGGTCTAAAACGTAAGTTCTAGAACCCCGTGATCACAAGTTAAGAATTCTACCCTATGCTTTTCAGATTTAAATGTAGATATGAGGATTATGAGTGATGTTTAATTATGAGCCCTTAGGTGCATAAAATATGAGCGATGGATATTAGAGAACCAAATCTCATGATTAAGACCCGTAAGGGTCAAAGCATAAGCTACCGTAAGGATAAACGGTTGAATGTTCCATGATGATGTATGTTATGCAAATGATGATGATAATATTCATATGAGGAATTCATGAGGATATATGTTTTATTACGAGAACAACTGAGCATGTGATCTCTGATGAGAGTGTATAGTATTGATGTGTTGATGCTCCTGCCACGATGCGTTATGTAAAATTATGATATTATGATGCTTACGATGCATACGACGAATATGATGCCTTATGTTGATGTTGAATGACTATGCATGCTCTATACGTTTCGTGGCATAAAGCAAGTTTGAAGGAAATCCAGTGTATGCCGTTACGCTGCCGAATTTCCCATCAAACTTGAGAATTTGAGAAAAGTTTGTGAAAACTCCTGGGTGACACCGGTTCGGCCGAGCACCCCCAGGATAGGTTCTGGGTGACACCGGTTCGGCCGAGCACCCCCAGAACAGATGTGACATAGTACTGAGACGCATTTCTCCCGCTACGGTGGGGAGGAAACAAATCTGTGAGGGTATTGACATTGAGCTTGCCAAAGCGGACAATTCGCTGTGTACTAGATACCAGTAGAGCGTTTCAAAGAAGGAAATGATCCTAAGATAGGTGATCCAAGAAAGTTATGTATACCCCCTCTATTAGCCCATGTTAAATCTAGTGACGACTAGTTAGGATTGAGCTCATTCCTAGGCGATAGGTGAGATGTAGTTTGGTGACCAGATTATCGCTGGCCGGTGAATCGGTTGGACTTTTGGTGGATATGTTAAGAGGGTGGTCTTTAAGAAAAAGAACTTAAGAGTTTTATTTATAAGAAAGATATCACATGAAAATTTCTATGCCTCTTTATGCCACATATATGATTCTTGTTCCTTTATGATGTGCCCAAGTATTACGATTTTCGTGTTAATGTGCATATGGTATTTGTCATGCATTCATCAAATATCTGTTGTATTCATGTCATTAAGACACATACTAAAAGACACCCACTTCGGATAAATAGAGTTGTAAAGCCTAAAACCAATCCTTATGCATGTACACCTTTTTCATAATTAAAACCGAGGTGGCTGGGGACGACGACGATGACACTAGTGTTAGAGTCGGAATCTCTTGAGAGAATCTCGAATGAGTTTCTCATCCCTTCCTTTTCTTCCGTGTCGTCTCTAGACGAGGATTACAACGAGGCTCGTGACTTCTTTTGAGGCGCGCGCTTAAGGGACGCACTAGCAGATGGAGCAGAGGGTCGCTGCGGAGGCATAGATAGCTTAGCTTTTGGGTTGACACTTATCTAACCTCATAGGTGGATAAGGATGACTTCACTTGTATGGGCATGTTTTGATGCAAATGATGGTACAATGATGTTAGCAGTCTATGTATCTACGAAGATGTGATGATATTATTGTTATGTATAATACTATATTTCATGAGTATCAATAGTGTGGTTACTTTTTCTTGCACGTGACGGTTATGACGAACGTTAGGTTAGTACGCGGCTCGCGTTTTGCTTTCAAGTTTCAAAAAGAAAAATTTATTCGTATTTTCCGCTAAGTATTTTAATGAAAGGTTGTAAGGAATGAGACTAAAAGAGTAATAGACTAATGATTAACCTAAATATGTTCTAGAGTATTAGGTTATAAATTAGGATGTTACACTTTGCAGCCTGGAGCTTTCCTTGTCCTTCCTCCAGAATGCGGCACTTGTTGACCAGGGTAGGGAAGTCCCTGATCTCCATATGTGCCACGGTGTAGTTCAGCTCTGGCTTCAACCTGGCCTTGTATTTCACACACTTCCATATCTTGTCGGGGTTCCCTTGGAACACCTGCGAGAACTTAATCAGCTCTTGAAACCTTGCCATGTACTGGGCAACAGTAGATCCTCCTTGAGTCAGTTACATGAATTCAATGTCCTTCGCGTTCCTTACTGACTCCAGGAAGTACTTCTCGTAAAAGTAAGTCTTAAACGACTCCGATTGGCAATGATGCGAAGCTTTTAGCCTCTCGGTGCCGGTCCACCAGAATTCGGCATCCGATTCCATCATGTAGGCAGCAAATGTGACCTTTTGCTCTTCCGAGCAAGCGACCACGAAGTAGATCTTTTCCATGTTCTTGATCCACTCGTAAGCTCTGTCAGGATCCATGGCTTCTCTAAAGGCCAGTGGGTTTGCTTTGCGGAATTCACTGAACCTCACTTGCTCGACCATTTCAGCAGTAGGGGGAGCACGTTTGGTGTCCCCTTGTTGGTTCATTCTTTCAAACATCCGCTCCATGGCTCTTGCCATGTCATGGACAGCAGTGGCAATTGCATCCTCCTGGTTACCCTCGATCTGGATCCTATTCTGTCGTTTGGGTGCCATTGGTTCCTAAACACATAAGACAATAACCACTGAGTTGATCAGGCTCAACGTTTCATGTGAAATGAGATAGTTACCATGGCACTTGCAAACAAATAGGGGTCATGCATCTCTAACCTATAGCTTGTCTCTAGCAAGCTCTACACATGACATGTCTATCGCATTATGCTCCAAAAGCATAGTCAGTCCAATCCTCAGGCTCCATGAGAACCGAACTGCTCTGATACCATAATGTAACATCCTAATTTTTAACCCAATACTCTAGAACATATTTAGGTTAATCATTAGTCTGTTACGTCATAGCTTCCTTATTACTTTAAAATACTTAGCAGAAATACTAGTAAATTTTTTTTTGACTTATAAAAGCAAAGTGAGAGCCGCGCGACACGATAAATAATAAAGCACGAAGGTAAATAAAGCAAGCATCGCATAGCAGCATGACGTAAGCAAGTAAAGGCACATCAACAGAGCTGAACTGCATATTTATATAATATTATATGATATGCCCACTCATGGGGAGTGGGGCTTAGTTTAGTACATCATGAACAGATACAACTAAAAAGAAAATACAAAGAAAAGTACGACGAAAAATATAAAAGCAACTCCCCTACCCAAGTGCAACTAAAGGGATAACCTCTAAACAAAAGGAGGTCCATCCTCATCTAAGTGGTGTGTACTCTACCTGGGTACTCCATTGGTCGTACGTCACCTCCTACTGACGTCCATCTCGCGAGCGAGGCACATACCCGGGAAACTGGGCGAGCTCCTCGAGCGTATAGAGGCTGAACGGTGGTCGGGAGTGACCCTAGCGATGTGGCCGCATCTCCAGTCGTCATGCGAGCCGTGGCTGAGTCACGGTATCCTCACTGTCCTCCCTCATCAGTGGTGGAGTGGGGGCGGAGCTCTCGCTACACGGATGGGTAGGCGGGTCCTCCGACGGATCGGTCTCCGAGAAGTAAGTCTGGAGCACGTAGTCGAGATAGTCACGCATGGCTGAGGCGGCGGTGTGCATGCAGAGCACTCTCTCGTTATGCGTACGTGCGCGCTCAAAAACCCGCTAGTCATCGCCGTAGGGTGCTGTCGGGGAGAAGCGATAGGTATGCACGGGGTGAGCGAAGGGACGTCCTATGAACATGAAGAGTTGCACTGTGCACTGTCCCTCAAAATGGTATGACCCGTGATCCGGATCATAGTGCACCTCCCACGTCGGGGTGTCCACAAAAACCACGAACGTCGCCATCTGAAGACGTGATGGAAAGAAAGAGATAGAGGGAGTGAGAATCTTGCTAAAGAATCTCAGTAGGGTCTCCTACTACCTAGGTGTCATCATCTACGTCCTCAGGAACCTTGGGTTTAGTATAAAAAATAAGCGTGCATGCATAAATGTCTATTTTTAGGTTTTAAATCGTAATTAGCCAAGGTCCATTCATTTTAGCATGATTCTTAATGTCATGGATGCAATCATATCAAAGAATGAATGCATGGCTCTACTTAATGCAAGAATAATCATCGAAACATCATAATAGTGGCATAAAGTGGCAATTAAATTCTCATATGGAAAACTGTGACATAAACATCATACTTTACTTCCTCATCGGCCACCCTAAAAGACAATCGCTCTGGGGGTGCTCGGCCGAACCGGTGTCACCTAGAACGTGTCACATCTCTAGGTTATGAGCTCATACCTTAACTAGTCGTCACTAGTTCTTACTTATCAATCCCGATAAGCGTAACATAATCATAAACATAATCCCGACTTATCCAGTACAGGCTAGGGGGCATTTCTTGGGGGTGCTCGGCCGAACCGGTGTCACCCAAGAATTCATTCTTGGTACCGATGTCACATGAGTTCTCTGGAGGTGCACGGCCGAACCGGTGTCATCCGAGAACTCATCTTAGTACCTCATTAAAATCTCATAGGTTTTCAAAAACTTTCTGAGTCCCGAATTTGTCAGAAATTCGTCAGCATATCTGCAGCATGCCGAATTTCTTCCAGATTCTTCTTTATGCCACATAAGTCAATCAAACATGCATCCTCCATCATAATTTTCATGCATTGCAACATTAAAAATTCATTATGCTCTTGGTCCTACAGTATCTTATGCCTTGAACCTTACGGGCCTTAAACTTGTGATGTAATTAACCTATCATCTTCTATCAACCTTTTATGCACCTAAGGGTTTCCATCTAATAGATCTCATTATTATTATCCTCTCTATTAAATCTGAACAACATAATTCCTTCGGGGCAGCATTATAAACTTATAATTGCGGGGTTCTAGAACTTACGTTTTAGACCCTTTCTTGGTTCTGTCTTCGCCTAAGGCGCTATAAGTTCGACCTAAACCAATTATGAGCATTTCTATGTCTAAGAACTAATTATAAGCCATTTTTACCATGTTATAAGGTTTCTAGATAGATTCTAAAAGTTAAATGTTCTAAGAGTTCTAGGATTGCGGTTTTATGGTTTTCTAGTTACTAGTTTCTCTATAGTGCTAAAATTCAATCCTACTTCAATTGTAACCAAATTTTTCATGATTAAACAATCCTAATCTGATTATATTTCCATTGAAACAATTTGGGAAGTGTCCGAAAATAAATAGGTTAAAACTATGCTAAATCTTGACTTTACGGTTTTTCTAGAAAGCTAGTTTCTCTCCTATCATGCATAAAAATGTTCCTACTTCATCATACATAATTTTCATACATTTTAACACATCAAAACATCATCATACAGCAGCAAAATTATCATGGAAGAATCGAAACATTAAGTCCCAAAAAAGATGCATAACTTGATATTTTTAAAACACATAAGTTGCTAGTTTCTCTTGGAATCACTTTTAGGACTTCTAAGACTCTTTTGAAAACCATTTTATTTTGTAAAAGAGACTAAAAACATCTTTAGGTCAGTGACCACTTAATTCCTCCTTAAAAGAGAATTAACTTCATAAATCTTGTTGATCCTAATCTCATGAACTTCATGAGGTTTGAAAGAGAATCTTAAAACTTAGGTTGTTGGCCCTTGCAGCTAGATGAATCTCCTTCCAAGTTCATCCTCACTACATGGCCGAAATTATGCATTCAAAGAATGCCTCCACATTAGACTTTAACTTAAGATAAAATGGGCAAGTCTTTGAGCTCTAAAGTCTTTAAGTGATGACATAATTTAAACATGTTATGCACTTCATTTTTATTCTTCATTACAAAGTAAAGTGAGAGCTTAAATTAAATATGCAAGACTTGAATTATAAATATGCAAGCTTAAATTAAATATGCAAGACTTGAAATATAAATATGCAACACTTAAAATATAAATATGCAAGTTCATTTCTTTATTTTAGTGCTCTAGGCCCAGCAACAATCGACTTTAAGGCCGAAATAGAAAGGCTTTGAGATTTAGTTAGGTGATAGTGCAACTCTCATTTTAAATCTTTATACTCGTTAGTGATGAAAAGTAAATATGCTAGACAAGAATGTAAATATGAGATGAAATCCATTCTTTATCCTTTAACCTTAAGTGATGGCTTGGAAATTAAATATGAATGCAAGCTCAAAGTAAATATGTAATGCATAAGCTTGAATTTAAATATGAATGCTAGTCCATTTTATTTCTTATTAGAGCTCATACAAGACTTTTAAAGGAACTTAAACCTCAACCCAAACTTATCATGACAAGATAAAGTAAAGATAAAAGTGAACCTCAAGGGTTCTTTAAAACACAGTTTCTTTTCTTGAGATGTGGTCATAGATAACATTTTTATTAAAACTCAAGCTCTAGAGACCTCATTGTGATGAACACATAGTCATCATCTAGAAGCTCTCATCATCAAGCCATTGAGAACCTCATTGGCCAACATGGCCGAAAATATGAAGAAAGAAAAGGAAAAGGAACCAAAACTTTTAAGAAGAAAAGGAAACATTTGAAACTCTAGAGACCATGATCTTGATGATGCATTAACACCAACATCATGAGTCCTCATCATTGAGTTCATGGAATCATTTTAAAATATCATCAAGGTGAAAGGTTTCAAGGTTCAAGAAGAAAGAACAAAAGAAAACATCTTTAACTTAAGAACAAAGATCAAGCTTTAGAGATTGTTCAAGTGATGGTCATCACCACTATGAAACCTCATCATCAAGCTCTCATTCCCTTGTCCTCAAGGCCCATGGACGAAAATGATGAAGAAAAAGAAGAGGGAGAGAAGTTCTAAAAAGACTTCAAGAGAAACCATAAACACATAACTAGAGATGGAACTGAAATAAAGAAAATACTTGAAAAAAAATCCCTACGAAGCGATTGAAGGTTGGGATGAGAGAAAAGGATGAAGAACTTGAAGAACTTGAACACTTGAACTTGAGGGAAAAAGGAAACTTTGAAGTGCTCTTTGAAAAACTTACACTTAGCAAATGAACCCAAAATGATGCAAGTTCACCCAAGCATGCTATTTATAGAGAAATGAAACAAATGCAAGGTGCAAATGGGGGGAGAGGGCTTCGGCCATGCAGCACAAGGGCAGCCCCATGAGTTCCATGAGGTGAGATGTTGTGATCTTGAGGCATGGTGAGGCATGGTTCAAAGTATAGTGAGGTATGGTTCAAGGTATGGCTCAAGCATGGTTCTTTGAATGAGAAACAAATCAACATATGATGTAATTGAGGGAGAGAGGGCTGAATGTGCATCAGCCATGGGGGGAGGATTTCTTGCATTTTAATTGTGGTTTAGAGTTGTGTTTAGGTGTATCTTTGATTAGGATTAAGATTAGGAATTTGAAAGAAAGTGTTTAGGTGAGAAAATGGGTAATCAAGGTTGTCAAGACACATTTAGGGAGTGTTCTTGCATCATTAGTGAGTTATAAACTCATTTTAGTGTATAAACAATTCTAAACACAATTCCTTGATTTAAGGAATTGGAGAGAGAAAACACTATTCAAGATTCCAAGAGTGAAATCTTGAGTTTTAGAAAGGAGATTTAAATATAATCTAGGCAATCTTAGGTTCTAATTAATTTTAATAATTTATTTTGACTCTAGATTAATTATAGAAATTAATTAATCTTTGATTAGAGCCTAATATTGCTTAGGTTTGCTTAATTACATCATTAAACTCAAAAACACTATTCTAGGGGCAAAATCGTAATTTTGCACTAAAACTGCCCGGGACCACCGAGACTCAAACAGATGCTTTGAAACATGTAAAAACATTGTTTTAAACCTCTGGGGAAAGTTTCGGGCTCAAACGGCACCTTTACCCGCGTAAAAACGCTATAGGGGTATTTTGGTCATTTTGACCCGAAACTGCAGAAAATGAGACTTTCGTCTCCGGAACCACTCAAGAGTCATTCAATCCCCTTCAAACATTGAGTTGGCCTTTCGAGGACTACCGGGTCGGCCATCCTCGAATTCCAGGCCGAAAATGACCTCAGGGGCATTTTGGTCATTTTCTACTCAGACAGAAAATCGGGGCGTTACAATCATCATTATATCATCACACACTCGCTATCATCAATGCATTCTCAGTATGCATTTGGACGAAACATATGTTGATATCTTTACTTATTTCTTATAGCAAAATATCAAAGGCATGAACTTCATATTTTTCAATATGAAACAAGTAAAGAAAGGCAACTGTGAATATCATATTTTGTCCAAACTTTTATTTATTTCCATATTTATTATTTTTTATAAAAAAAATCCAGCCCATTTTCTTTTTATTGTAGCCCATTCCTTTTTTCTCTTTTTAGCCCACACTTTGTTGATTCAAAAAAAAAAACAAAA
This sequence comes from Dalbergia cochinchinensis, assembly GCA_031216125.1. Taxonomy (NCBI): domain Eukaryota; kingdom Viridiplantae; phylum Streptophyta; class Magnoliopsida; order Fabales; family Fabaceae; genus Dalbergia; species Dalbergia cochinchinensis. The sequence goes on from CM062371.1 coordinate 34,406,478, forward strand.
AAAAATATAACCTATTTCATTTCCTTCTTAGCCCATTTCTCGGTTCAGGTCCATCAATTTTAGTTTTTATAACTATCAAAAAAAATAAAAAAATAAAAAAGGGACGTTGGATCCCTTATTTGGCCGTTTTAAAATAAATAAATAAATAAAAAGGAAAGAAGAGGAATATCGGATTCCTCTCCTCTTGACCGTTCCTCAACAAAAAACAAAAGAAAGGAAATGCCGGACATCATAATGCCCTCATTCCCCAACGGCATCATTCCTTCTCTTTGTGATGATTACAGGTTTACCAGTGAGCTGTAAATGAGTTCAGAACAATAATTTTGTGTGACCAAGAGTATCATATAATCATCATCAACGGGAATTGGGGAGGGGGAAGCAAGAAGAAATTTTTCAGACCATCAACAATAATTACAGAATCAGTAGAAAATTGAAAAAAAAATTTCAAAAGCTACATCCTGATACACCAAGAATCCTGCTCAACCAACCTGCAAGCAAATTTCAAATCTAGCAACGATTCCAGCAAAATAATCCAGCAACAATAGGAAAGAACAAGGTAAAATCTAGCAGCAACAACAATCATCAACATCAGATATTAACAAAAAAAACAAGAAACAAAGAAGAAGAAAAGGAGGAGGTCGCGGCCTTCCCTATGTCACTGCCGCAGCCTCCCATGGTTCCCATCATCATCTTCAACCTCCATGGCTCATCTCATCATCAACCTTCATGGCCTCACATCATCATCATCTTCAATCTTCCCTTTGGTGGCCTCCTCCACTGTCATCATCATCATCACACCATTGCCATAACCACCACTTCGGTCCCCATCAATTGCCCAGCCAAAGCCGCACAAGCCAAGTCTCCTCCTCTTCACCGTGCAACCACCGCCGGCGGTCTCATGTCTCCCTTCTCTTGAGCATGGCTTCGATCAGCTCCCATCCGCTGCGAACAGAACCTCCTTTCAGGCCACCGCCACACTCCTCCACCGATACCCAGGCGCAGATCGTGGCCGATCTTCCCTCTCGTTCCACCACCACGCTTGGCCACGTTCCTCTTTGCTCCCATCTACTCTTTGCACCGGCGACCAGATCCGCCAAGCTTGCAAACCCATCGGCCATGACCTCGCTTCAGCCGCAGCTTCCACCGAAGTCCCTCAGCCGTGAAACACCATCGTGAACACCTCCACCGGTCGGGACACAGTTGGCTTCCACTGCTGTGATGGTTCCCCTTGTCAGCCTCTCTCCACGGCCGTGATGGCCAGTCCTTTGCCGCATCCTTTACGCGCCTGCACCAGCCCTTCGCGCTGCCACTGAGGGAGACTCAGATCAGAGTCGCGGTTCACCCCCTTGCTTCTTCTTCTTCGATCGCATCCCTTTCCCCTTCGATCTCGCTCTCTATCTCTCTTTCTCGGCTCCCCTCTCTCTCTCTCTCTTCTCTCCCCGTTTCCTTTTCTCTCTGTGGATATGTGTGTATGTGTATGTGGGTAAGAGAGAAAGAGTATGTATCTATGTGTAAGAGAGAGTGGTCAGTGCGTGTGTGCGTGTGAGTGTTAGTAAATCAGAGACTTGTGTGTGTGAGTGCGCGCGTGTGTGTGAGAGAAAGGAGAGTGGGTAAAGCATATGTGTACGTGTGGGGTAGGTTAAGTAAATTTTTTTTTATGTATTTTTTATTTTTATTTTTGGTTAGTGTTATTTTTATTTTTATGTAGAGCATTGTTTTTGAGAGCCTTTTCTAGGCTCTATGTAATCGATTATATTATGATGTAATCGATTACCAGTATCAACTTTTTAGTGAACCGTGGTCCTCCCTCTCCTCCATTTCGAAACTGAACCCTCTCTCTCTCCTCTCACACAACTTTCTCTATCTAACCCTCTCTAACTTCTCTCTTCCATATCTCCCTCATTTCTAAACCAAAATCACTCAAACAACTTCCATTTTTCTTATTTTTTCGTTCTCTACAAAACCCACTGAATAGTTTCTTGAAACAAAAACTCCTTCAATGGCTGAATCATCAAGAGCCTCCGCGAAGAGAAAACAACCCACCTCCACTGCCGCCTAACCTCGCCACCCCACCACGGGACGTCGTCGTGCTCCCACCTGTAACACCTCGATTTTTCTGTCTGAGGGAAATGACCAAAATGCCCCTGAGGTCATTTCCTGACCCGAATTCGAGGGTAACCGACTCGGTCATCCTCGAAGGGTCAACTCAGTGTTTGAAGGGGATTGAATGGCCTTTGAATGCTTCCGGAAGCGAAAATCTCGTTTTCCGCAGTTTCGGGTCAAAATGACCAAAATACCCCTATAGCATTTTTACGCGGGTAGAAGTGCCGTTTGAGCCCGAAACTTTCCTCAGAGGTTTAAAAACATGTTTTCATGTGTCTAGAGGTCTCTGTTCAAGTCCCGGTGGTCCCGGGCAGTTTTGTGTAAAATTACGATTTTGCCCCTAGAATAGTGTTTTTGAGCTTAATGACGTAATTAAGCAAACCTAAGCAATATTAGGCTCTAAATGAAGATTAATTAATTTCCCTAATTAATCTAGAGTCAAAATAATTTATTAAAGTTAATTAGAACCTAAAATTGCTTAGATTAAACTTAAACACCTTTTTAGAACTCAAGATTCCTAGTCTTGGAATCTTGAATAGTGTTTTCTCTCTCAAATTCCTTAACTCAAGGAAGTGTGTCTAGAGTTGTTTAGACTCTAAATTGAGGATCTAACTCACTAATGGTGCAAGACCACTCCTTAATTATGTCTAGACCACCCTAATTATCCATTTTCCTTACCTAAACACTTTCTTACAAATTCCTAATCTTAAGCATAATCAAAAGATATACCTAAACACAACTCTAAACCACAATTAAAATGCAAATATAACCCCACATGGGCTGATGCATTTCGGCCAGCACACCTCCCCATTGACCACATGTTGAATTGTTTTCCCACTCAAAGAACCATGCTTAACCCATGCTTGCACCATACTTGAGCCCATGCTTGACCATGCTTCCAACCATGCCTTCAACCATGCTTTGTAAGAGATATTTTCCTCCCATTTCTGCACCCTCATGGCCGAAACCCCTTCAGCCACACACACACTCCATTTGCTTCATTCTTCTATAAATAGATGGCCTTGGGAAGCTTGCACCACTTTTAGATCATTTGCTAAGTTTAGGAACACTCAAAGCTTTTCTTTTTCTCTCAAAGCTCTTGTGTTCTTCAAGTTCTTGGAGCTCTTCATCTTCTTCTTCCATTTTCAAGTTCATCACATCAAGTAGGGATTTCCTTTCATGTATTCTTTTCTTTAAAGTCCTTGTTTCAAGCTTGATGTTCATAGTTTCTCTTGTTTCTTTTTAGAACTTCTCTTCTACTCCTTTTTCCTTTTCATTTTCGGCCATAGGCCTTGGAGAACAAAGGAATGAGAGCTTGATGATGAGAGTTTCATGATGATGTTCATCACTTGAAACAAACTCTAGAGCTTGATCTTTGTTCTTGAGTAAAAATACTTCTAGTTCTTCCTTTCTTTAACTTTTGGAATCTTTAACTTGGATGATGTTTTAAAATGGTCCTAAGGACTCAATGATGAGGTCTCATGATGTTGGTGTTAATATATCATCAAGATCATGGACTCTAGAGTTTCAAAATGTTCTTTTGATCCTTGAAATTTTGGCCATTTCCTTTTCTTTTACATGCAAAATGTTTTGATTTTCTAAAGATGTTATGTTGAGTTCTAAGGACTCTAGACTTTACTTTATCTTGGTTTGATGAGTTTGGGTTGAGGTTTAAGTTCCTTTAAAGTCTGGTTAAGAGCTCTAGAGAGATAAAATGAACCTGCATAATTTATCTTATGCTTGCACTCATATTTACATTCTTGCTATGCACCTTTACTTTCAAGCTATCACCTAAGAACATAAAGATTAAAATGGAACTTGCATCATCACTTAATATAATTCTCAAAGCCTTTCTATTTCGGCCTTAAAGTCGATTGTTGTTGGGTCTAGAGCACTAAAATAAAGAATTGAACTTGCATTATCACCTAATTAATCTCTCGAATGCCTATCTATTTCAGCCTTAAAGTCGATTGTTGTTGGGCCAAGAGCACTAAAATAAAGAATTGAACCTTGCATATTTACTTTTAAGCTTGCACGTTTAAGTTTATGCGTCGCATATTTACTTTCAAGCTTGCACGTTTAAGTTTATGCCTTGCATGTTTAATTTATGCCTTGCATGTTTAATTTAAGTCATCACTTTATTTTGTAAGCAAGATTAAAAATGAAAAGCATGAGCACGTTTATTTTATGTCGTAACTTAAGAACCTAGAGCTCAAAGACTTGCCCATTTCGTTCCAAGTTAAAGTTTAATGTGAATGCTTTCTTTGAATGCCTGTTTTTGGCCAAGTAGTGATGATGGACTTGCAATGAGTTTTCATCTAGCTACAAGGACCAATAGTCTATGTTCTAAGTTTTTCTTAAAAGCTTTACAATCTTTACAAGGTTATGTTATCATGAGATATGACTTTATTCCCTTTTAGAAGATGAAATATATTTTGGTTATTAACCTAAGGCTTCTCTTAGCCTCTTGATGAATTAAAATGATTTGCAAAGAGTTTTAGAAATTCTAAATTGATTCCAAGAGAAACTAGTTAACTTATGTACCCAGAAATGTCAATTTAAATCCTTTACTAAAGCTAAATGTTTTCGGTTCTGATATGATGAGTGTGATGCTGTATGATGATGTTTTGATGTGTTAGAATGTGTGAAAATATCATATGATGATGTAGAAATGATTCTATGCATAATAGGTAAGAAACTAGCTAACTAGAAATACCGTAAAACTAGAATTTAACATAGTTTTGACCCATTTGTTTACGAAACTTATCCAAACTGTTTTAATGGGAGCATAATCAGATTAGGATTGTTTAGACATGAAAAACTTGGTAACATTTGGATTAAAATCGAATTCTAGCACCTATAGGGAAACTAGTAACTAGAAGACCGTAAAAGTGCAAGTTTAGAACTCTTAGAACATTTATTTTTCTGGATTCTGTCCAGCACCCTTACAACACGATAAACGTGATTAATAATTAGTCCTTAAGCTTAGGAATGTCTCATAATTGATTTAGATTTAATTTAAAGCGCCTTAGGCGAAGACGGAACTGAGAAAGGGTCTAGAACGTAAGTTCTATAACCCCGTAACCACAAGTTAGAAATTCTGCCCTATGCTTTTCAGATTTGAGTATGAACATGAGGATTAGGACTGATGATTTATTATGAGCCCTTAGGTGCATAACATATGAACGACGGATGTTAGAGAACTATATCTCAAGATTAAGACCCGTAAGGGTCAAAGCATAAACTACCGTAAGGGTAAGCGTTTGAATGTTCTATGATGATGCATGTGTTATGTAAATGATGATGATGTTATTCATATGAGGAATTCATGAGGATATATGTTTATGTGGCATAAAGCAAATTTGGAAGGAATTCGGCATAATGCCATCGTGCCGCCGAATTCCCGATGAATTTGGGGACTTAAAGAGATTTTTGAAAATTAAGGTACTAAGATGGGTTCTAGGATGACACCGGTTCGGCCGAGCACCTCCATAGAACCCATGTGACATCGGTACCATTTTATACTCTTAGGTGACACCCGTTCGGCCGAGCACCCCTAAGAGAATTGCCCCCTAACCCGTACTCAGATAGTCGGGATTTATGATTTATGATACGCTTATCGTTAAGTGGTAAGTAAGAACTAGTGACGACTAGTTAAGGTATGAGCTCATAACCTAGATATGTGACACGTTCTGGGTGACACCGGTTCGGCCGAGCACCCCCAGTTCGATTGTCTTTTAGGGTGGCCCATGAGGAAGAGGAGTTTCATGATTATGATTATGTCACTCAGTTTGTCCCATATAAATGTTTCTATTGCCACTTTATGCCACTAAGAATGATGATGCTTGATGTTATGTTTTATGTATGTGCATTAGGTAGTGCCATGCATACATCTTCTATTATGTTGCATTCATGACATTAAGATCATCCTAAAATGAATGGACCTTGGCTAAAGTATATTTTAAAGTTTAAAATGAACTTAATGCATGTTCAGTCATTTTGTATAATTAAACCCAAGGTTCCTGAGGACGTAGATGATGACACCTAGGTAGTAGGAGGCCCTACTGAGATTCTTTAGCAAGATTCTCACTCCCTCTATCTCTTTCTTTCCGTCACATCTTCAGATGGCGACGTTCGTAGTGTTCGTGGACACGCCGACATGGGAGGTGCACCATGACCCGGACCACGGGTCGTTCCATTTTGTGGGTCGATGCACGGTTAGAGTATTCATGTTCATGGGTCGACCCTTCACTCCCCCTGTACATTCTCATCGTTTTTCCCCCGTCTCACCTTTTGGTGATGACCTGGTGTTCGAGCCAAGACGCCCGAGAGGAGAGGCTTCGCACCCCACCATCCACGCCGCCACTCGAGACTACCCCAAAGATGTGCCCTGCATCCGTCGTCTTTTTCGGAGACAGATCCTTCCGAGGATTCGGCAACCCAGGTACCCTCCGAGGGATCCTCCCCCACCATACCCATGGACCTTGGGGAGGGTAGCGAGCCTTCTGTGACTCAGCCGAGGCTTGCACGACGACCGAAGATGAGGGCACGCCGTGGAGGTCACTTCCGAGCCCCATCCCGCCTATTCATGCCGGAGGAGCTTGCTCAGTTTCCTGGTTACGTGCCACGCTCGAGGGATAGTCGCCAGTAGGAGGCTGTGGTTGGCCCGGGTTAGAGTGCACACCACTTAGATGGGGATAAACCTTCTTTTGTTTAGAGGTTATCCCATTAGATGCACTCGGGTGGGGGAGTAGTTTATGTTTATGATTATGTTATGTTGTATCTCCTTTCATGTGTTCCTTTGTACTAATCTAAGTCCCACACTTATAAGTGGGCAGGTTATATATATATATGAGATAATATTCAGTGTTTCCCATGATGTGCCTTTATGTGCCTTATGCTATGACGACATGAGATGCATGTTTTGACCGTTACATGTTATATCGCATCACGTGGCTCTCACTTTGTATTTCAAAAAAAAAAATTTACCCGTATTTTCCGCTAAGTATTTCTAACTAAAATTGAGAACTATGAAGTAACAGACTAATGATTAACCTAAGTATGTTCTAGAGTATTGGGTTAAAAATTAGGATGTTACACCACCGACGGTAAGAGAACCACCATGGACAGCGCCCCTGTTCAATCCATGGATGTCCTTTCCTCTTTCTCCTCTTCCAAAATTTCTTCCTTCTTCTCTAGTGTGGCTCAACAAGAGAGGTATTTTGCTTCATTTGAATCTAGAGAAATAATTGATCCTAAATACCTAGATCAGGGGTCCTTTGAGGGTGAAAATTTTGATTGCTATCAAGTGTTTAAACACTATGATCTAGTGGAATTCATGACTATTAGGAAAAGGCATTTTCCAGACTTAGTTCAATTATTCTATTGTAATCTAGAAATTCGTGATGGATGCATTTATTCTAAGGTCAAGAAAGTTCCCATTGTTATTGATCAGGGTCTGTTTTATAATATAACTAAGTTGAGTTCTAATGGTGAACCTTTTGAGGGACGCATTGTTGATGATTGGAAGGAGGATTACACCAATCATGATGCTCGTCGGATGATTTGTAGTAAGGGGGCTGATACAGCTGGTAGATTGCTTGCACAGTCACTCAATTTTGACTGTCGCATCATGCATTATATTATTTCTCGGATTCTGCATCCTAGGCTCACCAACCTTGCACAATTAACTGAGGAGAATATCATTCTGATGTGGGCTTTACTGACTGGATGACAAATTGATTGGGCTCATCTTATACGCTACCATATGCAAAACGCCCTTAGGGCAAATGCACCACTTCCGTATGCTCACCTGATCACCATTTTCCTAGAGTATTTTGATGTCCCATTAGATGATGAGCACTTTGTTATAGTTCAGTGCTTCTATTCCATTGGTGCTGGTGCGATTTCTTCTTTTGGCTATGCAAAGACTCTTGATAATCAATGGGTTCGTAAAAGGGACATTCAGCATGAGGATCGAGTAGAACACACTCCTTCTCCTTCGCGCACATCGACTTCCTCTATGGACGAACTTCTTTCTGAGTTGCGTGGACTTTGAGTTTATGTTGGCGAGCGCTTTGATGCACTTAATTCTCGTATGGCTTGCATCGAGGGGGATATGCAATCTATCTGTCGTCACCTTGATATTCTGGATGACTCTGCTACTGATGATGCATTACAGTCTTAGTTCACTTCATTTATGGAATCTATTTCTGACTTTAGTCATCCTATTTATGTCTTATAGTTGGACTTTTATAACAATACTAGTTATAACTTTTGTTCTTTTGGTATTTGAACTTATAGTCTTGAGTTCATTGAGACTTATTGTGAACTTGGATTCTGTTTTATGCTTTGAAGTTATATGATACTCTGACATATATCCTAGATTATATTTTGTGGATTTTGATGTTTTCTATGGTTGTTAATTTGCTCTATTGCAATTTAACGATTTTGTGCCTATCTCATTTTGATAATGCCTATATACGCAATGATGCAATGATTAAGGGGAAACATATAGTTTATAATTTATAGTTAATCTATGTAATCTATTTTTGAAAAGAACAAGTTGTATTTTGTTTATTTTTAAGAAATCCATGCATATACTTAGGGGGAGTGAATGCACCGCATGCTATTATTGCCCCTCACCTAAGATCGTTGTCATCATCAAAAAGGGGGAGAATGTGAATGCTATTTTGTAGGTTTTGATGATGTCAATATGCAACACAAAAGACAAAAAGCATGAAAGCAAAATGGCATGGAATTCCTTGAATATGCACAAGTGATGATCAAGTCAAATGGTTAGAATATAGTTAGGACTTAGATTATCTTTGTCAAAAGGTTTCTCTTTAAGTAAGCTTATTTGGCCTTTTTAAAGTTAATCATGTTTTGATCTATGGAGAATTTGTTTCGAAACATTTCAAATGTTCTTAATGAAGAAATGTGTTTGATTTGTGAAAATACAAGTTTGATTTGAAAGGAAATATCTCGAAGATGTTTTAAAATGGTTTATGAATGACTTAAAGTGTGTTAAACTTCTGTTTCAAGTTTTGGAATTGAAGTAATCAATTACAATATAATGTAATTGATTACAATGCTGGTCTTGAGCCCAAAACCTGATCTTTCACACATGTAATCGATTACAATAATCATGTAATCGATTACCATAATGCTAATGTGACCAGAATTCAAATTTACACATGTGTAATCGATTACACATCTATTGTAATCGATTACCAAAAGGTGACCGTTGCCAATTTTCAAAAATTGGAACTTTGTAATCGATTACCAGACTAAAAAAAATGCACCAGAAGGTGTGTTTTAAAAAGATACATCTCTTGGGGTTAATCTTCAACAGTCCACATGAATTGTTTTCTATAAATATCATTGTTTAACACATTTTAACACGCAGAAAACATATTAAAAAGATCATTTGAACAATCACTCTTTTCATTAAATCCTCTTAATCAATATTTGGGCAAAAACTATCTTGCTCGTGAGAAATCTTATAGGACTTCAACTTGTAACATCATCTCTATTCAGATAGTGAATTCCTGTACTCTTTTCTTTTACTCAAGGTGAACAAGGGTGGGGCATCCCTTGAAAGAACAAGAGTACGGTATCTCTTGGTTCTTAGAGACTCAAACACACGGGTGAGGGATCCCAAGGTGTAAGAGTGCTCTTGATTGTAAAGGTTGAAGTGATAGTAGAACTCTCAAGTGGGTTACTTGAGAGAACTGGATGTAGGACACAAGACGTGACCGAACCAGTATAAACCAAGTTTGCAATCTCTCTTCCCTTATCTCTTTACATTTATTGCAAGTTTAATCTTTACCATCTTATTCAACAATAGAATTTTAACTCTTAATCACTTGCATCTTCATCCTAACAATTAAGTCTTCACAACATTTTTCTACATTTCATTGAATAAGGATTTAAAGTGGGATATTTTTTCAAAAAGTTACAAAACTCAATTCACCCCCCTCTTGAGTTCATTGAGGCCACTTAGATAACATGACCTCATTTATTTCATTCTCTATAAATAGCTTGCTTGGATGAACTTGAATCACTTTTGGTTCATTTGCTAAGTTTGAGTTTTCAAGAGTTGTCTCAAGTTCTCTCGTTTTCTTCAAGAGTTTTCTTCTTCTTCATCTTCTCCATCTCCACCAAAGAACCACCCCTCATGTAACACCCTAAAAATTGTCTAAAAATTAATTTGAGATTTATTTGTCATAATGTAACACCCTAGTAATTAACCAGATACACCTAGGTTGAATCTGATTAATGACTAGACTTTACTCCTTGCTTTGGTTCTTTCTTCATAATTTGAAAATACTTAGTGAAATTACGAGCCATTTTTTTTTTTTTAAACACATAATTGAAAACGTGAGCCGAGTACAACGTGAACGAGTAAGTGGAGTATAATAAGACGTTTAATAATATATCACATCATATCACTTAGGCTCCATCATATAACATCCATAAGCACATTATAGCATATATTTACATACAATAACCTCACTCAAAGGGTGGGTTATGTTCATATACTTAAGGAAATACATGCCCCTAAACTAGATAACTCCATAAGCCGGGAAGGTTATCCTAAAACTAGGGTGCATGATCACACATAAATCTACTAAGAACCCTCTATGGCCACTGTCCCGAAATAGGGAATAAATCCGATCCATCGATGAGCTCCTCGGAGGGGCACACGAGATGCACCAAGCTGCGGTCGCATGGACGACCTTCTTGCTAACCTCGGCTCAACAACTGCTTCCTCACTACCCTCTCTTACACGTGGCGGAGTAGGAGCGAGCTCTCAGAATATACATGAGTAGGAGTGTCCTCTCAAGGATCAGTTTGAGAATATCTCATCTCGGAACATACTCGGAAATCCATGGACAGCAGATGAAGCGGGATAAGAACGTAACATCCTTTCATCAAGTGGACGTGCATGTTCGAAAACCATTTCATCGCTATAGGGAGAAGTAGGAGAAAATCGATAACTAGGGACAGGATATGCAAATGGACGACCTATGTAAATAAAAACACGAATCACAAGACCTCCTTCAAAATGATACGAGCGATGCACCGGATCATAGTGAAATTCCCAAGTAGGGGTATCAACGAACAGGACGAATGTCGCCATCTGAATCTGGAGACAATGACGGAAATAAAGAAAAGGGAGTGAGAATCTTGCTAAAGAATTCTCAGTAAGGTACCTCCTTCTACAGTGTCATCATCAAAGTCCCCAGGAACCTCGGGATTATTCTAAAATAGTGAGCATGCAAAGATTCATTTTAAGTTGCGACAAATACTTAACCGAGGTTCACAATTTTTAATTATCGTCTTATAATGCATCTTATTCTTAACATGTCATATTTACAATGAACATTTCCTTTATCATTACATCATATTCCTCATCATCATTATCAAAATAACATGCATAAAAGAACGTCATATAATATTAGCTACACATGGACACAGTGCACATATTTCATTTCTTTAGTGCCTTTGGTGACTTAAAATCTTATCATCATCATTATTTTCCTTGGGCCACCCTATACTCCACCCTTTTGGGAGTAATTTAGGTTATGAGCTCATACTTTACTAGTCATCACTAGCATATACTTATCCCTTTTGATAAGCTAAAGTCCCGACTCTACCCTTTTGAGAGAACGGGTTAGGGGGCTAAAATCACCTTTTCACCACCTATAGTCTGATGGTTCCAAAGGATCATTTTCTTATAAGTTTAAGTCACCATTAAATCTTTGCATGTTATATCATACAATTCATAAACATCATAACATTTTCTCATTTATAGTCTTAAGCTAGAATAATATATATCAACTGTAATCATGCATATGGGAGATTCCCAGGAAAGAGAGGTGGGTCACAATGGACACGCTTAAATACCAAGTCTTTCCTTAGCCAGAACCTTTCCAAATTACACTTTTACAATGATACACTTTCTTCTAGCAACAAAGGTAAATTTTACATAATAAAGAACATTTCATGTATAAGCATTCTCATTATTTGCAACAAAGAACTATAATATGCAAGCCAGGAAATCATTCAATAAGCATCCAATCCTTACATAGAATTATCAATTATAGAACTAATTAGTTACTAAACCAATTATGAATCATTCTCTTAACAATAAACCATAATTATCACAACTTCAATCATATCAAATCATTATCACACATTGATACTAAACTCAGATCAGTGGCCGAATCATGAACCTCATGCAATTACATAGAATCATATTTTAAGTGCATATAAATTACTAGTTCCCCGTGAAATCCTTGCAAAGCCTTAAAACTCATTTAGAAACTAGTTCTTTTGTCAAATTTGGGAGGATCTTCACAATTAAAATTCTCACTTAAGATAAAAGGAGTAAGTCTTGAGCTTTAGAGATTTAGGTGACATCTTAGAATTATAAACATGCTATGCAACCTTATTTTAATCTTATCTTTATAAGGTGATAGCTTGGAATTATAAACATGGTATGCAATTCCATTTCTTTATCTTTAAGATTTAAGGTGATGACTTGAAAATTAAACATGATGCAAGAACTTGAAATATAAACATGATACAAGAAATCGGAGCGGTAATCCGCATTGCAACCGAGAGAGGGAGAAGAGAATATTAAGAAATCGGAGCATGTAGTCCGCATAGACCAAGAGAGGAGAAGAGATTATTAAGAAACCGGAGCGGTAGTCCGCACAGGACCAGTAGAGGGAGAAGAGAATTATTATTACATCTTTTTAAGCTCCAATCTCAAGACTTTTTAAAGAATAAATTCTTTAACTCCAATAATCATATTTCTTTGCTTGTGATACATGGGCAAGTCTTTGAGCTCTAGGATCTTTAGGTGATGGCATAAAATAAACATGTCATGCGTTGATTCTTTTAGCCATTATAAAATATAGTGAGAGCATAAATTAAATATGAGATGTAACCTCTTTATTATCTTGAAAGATTAAGTGATGACTTGAAACATAAACATGAAATACAAGCTTGGAATTTAAACATGAGAAATGCAAGTTCATTTATTCATTCTTGAAAATTTAGTGATGACATAGAAGGTAAACATGGTTATGCAAAGCATAAACTTAATCATGGATGCAAATTCATTTTGTTTCTTTACTAGAGCTCCTTCAAGACTTTAAAAGAATTATAAATTCAACCCAATACATATCTTAACAAGAAATAAAACATAAAAGGAAAATACATCTTTCAAGTTCTAAACTAAAAATCTTTGTTTTAGCATCATAAAGCATTATTCTTTAAACTTTTGCATCAAGTGGAATTTTCAAGCTTTAGAGGCCTAACTTGTGATGGATTTACAACCCACCCTCAAGGTCCTCATCATCAAGCCATCATCTTAGTTCCACCTAGGCCATATGGTTGAATTGGTTAAAGAAAAATTGAAGAGGAAAACCAAAATGAAAAGCTAAGGTAAGTTCATAATTTCATCATTTTGAGCTAAAAACACAACTCCTCAAAGCATAGAAATAAATTTAGAAACTACTCCCTACCTAATCTGAGTTGAAGAAGAGGAAGAGAACTTGGTTTCTTGAAGTGAAATGAAACAAAATCTCTTTGAAAAATTGAAGAAAGAATTCAGCCAAAGAGGAGGAAGAAAGAAAGTTTTTGGTGCTCCTAAAAACTAGTTATGAACCAAGCATTCCAAGACCACTCAAGCAAGCCTATTTATAGAAGATTTTGAGGCTTCTAATTGGCCAACATGATGAGGTAGTGGACGGAATTTTGCAGGAGAAATAATGGAGGAAAAATCATTTTAGACAAAGTTGTATGAAATTAAGGAATTATGTCTCTTATGGTGACATTTTGGCATTTTGTTTTAGTGCAACTTTTGGCAATAATTCAGCTGCATAATGGCATCAATAATTTCGTCCATTACAGCCCAAAGAAGTGAAATTTGTGTGTTCCATGCATTATTTAGGTGTAGGCAAGGTATTCATGTAATTTAGAGAATTTACGGTTAAGGGTTTAAGTGAATTAGTAAGCAATTTGGGTGTTTTTGAGCAATTTTGGGTTCTAATCAATCTAAATACATAATTTTGACTCTAGATTAATATTTAGAATTTAATAAGCTTTAATTTGAGCCTAATATTGCTTAGGTTTCGGTATACTGAATCAAAAATCCCGAATCGCAAAGCGCCCAAAACAGGGCAAAATCGTACTTTCACTTAAAAACGCCGAGGCCACCCGAGCTTAACCAATGGTTAATCATGACTTAAAAACACATTTTAAAACATTTTAGTGAGGTTCGGGCTCGGCCACGCACATCTGAGTTACAACTTGAGCAGCTGCGTCATTTCATTCGCATCTAACTCAAAATTGAGATCCTTCTGCTCAATTAACACACATAACACAAACAATCCCTTATTATCCTCAAAATATCCCCTTGAGAATAGGTGGGGCCCACGATCCTCATTTTCTGAGTAAATTAACTTCAGGGGCATTTTGGTCATTTTATACGTACAGAAATTCGGGATTTGCGACTCTCACATGAATCGTTCCTAACCTCTCTTCTAATGTTATATTCCTTTATTGAGGATTGTTCGGCCTCAAATCTTATGTAATAATTACCTACGGTAATTCGGTAATTGATTAATTTCTAATGACAGTAAAAATTACAGTAAAAATTGGGGCGTTACACATAATTTCAAAAATTTGATAGTTTGAACAATGATGAGGACGATCCAACGGATTTGTAAAAAAAAAAAAAATATGAATAGTAACTTACGCCTCAAGCAGTCTACTGAACAAATTAAACCCTAGAATTGGGACCCGGAGATGCCCAAAATTGAGAAATTATATGATTATGGTTAGAAATAGGTAGAAATAAAGATTTTATATCCGAAATTATTTTTCGGGCAATGTTTGATTACCCGGGTACACTGTTTTACCCGTTCAGTAAAATTTCGGTGTGTAATTTTTAATACTGAAAACTAATTAGATCTCTACAAAAAGAATAGCCTTATCTCTTTAAACTAAATGAATGGCTAAGATTCAATCATGAATTACAAGATTGAATCATAGCCATCCAATTCACCTTAAAAGATTAGGATTTATCTGAACATATTATATAATATCATGTCATAATTACAAGATATATATTGACTCAAAATCTTCTCCAAGAAGACAAGCAATCCTCGGCCATGAACCAGGTAAATACAGCCTCCATTTCCTTCCTTCCAAACCTCCATTGATATGTTTCAAGCTTCAAAAATCATAGCCTAAAGTTGCTAAACACTCAAACTTCCTTCACAAAACTTGTTCTACACTTCAAACCCTACAAATCTAACCAATTGAAATCTCAAATCCTCACCTTAATACCTCACTTCCCCACTGCCTAAGGAGGGTTTAGGACTGAAATTGGTGTCTTGAAGTGAAGGGAGATCACTTAGAACATCCTTTGAAGTGTCAAGCTCAAAAGCTTTCAAAGTAGGGTTTTCTTTGGCCTTTTTCTTTCAAAACTTTTCTGAACAATTCTTACTGGTTTCAACTCGAAATTTCTGGTTAATTTGGTTGATATTATGTTGATATTGATGTATGAATTTTGGTGAAGTGTTTGGATGAGGTTAGAAAGATCATTTTGTCAAAAGATGTTGAGTGATACTTGCTGGATTTTCGGTTTTCTTACAGGCAGTGTGTGATCATGAATTTTCTGGGCTTTTTGTGTGCAATTTTGTGATCTGAAAAAAATATATGTTGGAGATAACATCTTTATCTAGTCCCATGAATTTTCTTGGGTTTTTATTTAGAGTCAAACTGCCTTAGAAAAATCAAGAACTGAAATTAAGCGTATGCTACCTGAAATGCTAGAATAGAAGCTGTAAATTTTGCTAATTTTGTTACTATACCAAATGATGGAATTATCACTTGAAATTTTTAAAAAGTATTAGAGACATATTGAGGTTTTACCAGGATTTTTATTTATAATTTTATGGATTCAATTTCTAGGGTTAAAAATTATGAATTTTGGTTCTTGAGCTGAGGTTGAGTGGTTTCTGACCACCAAATTTGTCTAATTTTGTTAACATAGTTAGAGAGCTATTTTTACTCTGAAATTTTTACAAAACCTTGGGGGTACATTGAAGTGTCTTGAATAAATTTTATAGCCTCTAAATTGATTGTTTGATATGCAAATAAATTTGTGCTACAATGGTGTGAAATCTGCCCACTTGCTGGAAATGAACCAAAGACTTGAAGTGATAATGTAATGGTATTTTGGTTCTAGTATGACATGAATACTTGATGTTAAATATTTGGCCATGTGACTTGTGATGTATAAATGCATACTAGAGGAAGCAAAGATTGGTTTATGAAGCATGATTGAAATCACAAGGTGAATGAATGTCTATATGTGTTTTATACATGCATTGGAAAGAAAGTGAATGATATGTTGAATTAAGTTCTGTAACCATAAATAAACATGAGATCCTCTGTGACTTGTCAAGGCCAAATAAGAAACATGAGATCCCCTATGACTTGTCAAGGGCAAATAGAGAGACATGAGATCCGTTCGACTTGTCGAGGGCAAATAAAGAGGGATGAGATCCTTTTGACATGTCGAGGGCAAATAGAGAGAATAATGAGATCTTTTCGACTTATTGAGGAAAAATAAAGATAGATGAGATCCTCTTCGATTTATCAAGGGCAATTAAAGATAATTTCCCTACATTTGGTATATACATGTTTGTATCATATCGAATCATTTTGATTGACATTATTTACTATGATTATGAGCTTGTGATAAATGTGTACACAGTGATTGATTCTTAAAAACAACCCATTTTGGAAATATGATTTGGAACTTTAAAAATGAACCGTTATTATATAATGCTTGATCACTTTTTTTTTATAAACCGAAGTGGCTGGGACGATGGCGATGACATTATGATTGTGTATTAGGGGGAGTTGCCCTACTGAGAATTATAAAATTCTCACCCCTATTTTGTGTGTTCCCGTGTCGTCTCCAGGTTGATCCAAAGAATGGTGAAGACACTACAAGAAAAACTATACTGGAGTTGCAGTAGTTTAGTAGTGGATGTGTTTATTTTACCATAACTGTATTGTGGTTATATATATGTAAATGTAATAAAGAACGGATGTGTTAAGCTCATAGAAGAGCTTCCCTGGTGTACCTAACCTTGTATTAAATAAATATTTTGGTTTTCCTTGCTATATATATATATTTCAATAGAACTACAACATAGTTATCTCGCAAATCAATCAAACTGGCTATAGATAATTATGAAAGGTCCGCTAATTTATAAGTAACAACTCTCGAGTCTGATGTCATGACTTAAGGATGACGTTGTACTTGGGAGGACGTTACACCTCACTACCTCAAATCACCATACAACCACCATAGAAGCTTACACCCTTACACATCAAACTCACACAAAAACCGGTCCTTCCTTTTTCTTTCCCCTTGGCCGAAAACCTCAAGCCACTTGGGAACAAGTTTTCTTCTTTTTTCCTCTTCAAAGATCAAGTTTTTCTCTTCACTACCTAGTAGGAATTTTGTACTTTAAAGTTTTGTCTTCTAAAGCTTTGTAAAAAAAATGAGTTTTATTGGTTTCTCTTGGCTTTTAGAACTTCTTTTCTTTTCTTTGATTTTCGGCCTTGGAGCCTTTCTTTTAAAAGAAAATGTTGGGTTGATGATGAGGTTTCAAGATAATGGTCCTATGGTTATCATTTGAGAAACCTCTAAAGCTTGAAACTTAATTTTGATCTTAACACATTTTTGGTGTTTCCTTTCCTTTTCTTCAATCTTGGTTTCGGTTTCTTTTTTCCTTTTCTTTCCTATTGGCTTCGGCCTTATTTTCCTTTCTTTGATGATTCAAGGTTTTGGCTAAACAAAGTTGTTAGATGATTTGAACCCCTTAAGCCCATTTCCTTGAGCTTGATGATGATGTTCAAACCATAAGATCTCTTGAAAACCTTGGTACAAAGAACTGTAAAGCTCACTTTCTCTTGTTAAGATATGTGTTGGATTGAGGGTTATATTCCTTTAAAGTCTTGTATGAGCTCTAGTAAAAGAATATAAAATGAACTTGCATTCATATTTACATTCTTTCCCTAGCATATTTATTTTCAAGCCATCACCTAAAACGTAAAGATTAAAACAAGAGTTTGCATTTTCATATTACCTAATAATTAATCTCAAAGCTCGCCTATTCGGCATTAAAGTCGATTGTTGTGGAGCCTAGAGTACTAAAATAAAGAATTGGACTTGCATTCATGTTTACGTTTCCTTGTCTAGTATATTTATTTCTCAAGTCACCACTTAAACGTAAAGATAAGAATGAAGTTGCATCTCATATTTACTTTGAGCCCTCATTTTACTTTTCTAATGGAGAATAAAATGAAGTACATATCATGTTTATGCTTTTGCTATCACTTAAAGATTCTAGAGCTCAAAGACTTGTCCATTTATCTCAAGAAAAAGTTAGATATGGGAGTATTCTCTTGAATGCAAAAATTTGGCCATGTGATGAGGATGAGCTTGGTGCGAGTTTCATCTAGTCACAGGTGCCAAAAATCTATGTCTTAGGATTTTCTTAAGCATAGGTGAACTCAAGGAATATCTCAAGGATGATTTTACGTTTTAAATTCCAACCATGAGCAATTTAAAATAGCTACTGCCCTTACTCATTTTATAACGATTTTGATGAAATGTAGTGGTTTCCAAAGAGTTTTAGAAGTTTTAAAATGATTCCAAGAGAAACTAGTACATTATATGCCTTAGAAATGTAAATTATGTGTTCTTTGGACCTTTAAATATTTTGGTTTTGCCTTGGCATATTTGCTACCGTTTGGTGATGTTTAATATGTTAGAGTATGTACTCATTAATGAGAATTGAAGTGGAGGCTATTCTATGCATGTTAGATAGAAAACTAGTTTACTAGAAAACCGTAACGTTGAGATTTTGCAAGTCTTTGATCCATTTAACGTTAGCTACTCCCAAAACTGTTTTAGTAGGATAAAATTCTGTTTAGGATTGTTTAAACATGAAAAACTTGGTAACCTTTGAGGTAGAATTGAATTTTTAGCTATTATAGAGAAACTAGTAACTAGAAAACCGTAAAAACGTGATTCCTAGGACTCTCAATGATCAAACAGTGGATTCTGTTTCAGTATGATTAAAAATGATAGAAACATGTTAATTCAAGTATATATGTGGAGGAAGCACTCATAATTGGTCTAGGAATTAATTATAATGCCTTAGGCGAAGACGGAACTTAGAAAGGGTTAGAGACGTGACTTCTAGAACCCCGAAATCAAGCGAAACTAATTCTGCCCCTAGCTATTAGGTGCTGTTTGGGAATGATCATAATCATTAATATCAATAAGAATCTTTAGTTGTGAACCCTTAGGTGCATAAGAGGTTAGGAATGGATAATCGGTTAGTTAGATTTCAAGACTTAGGCTCGTAAGGGCTAAAAGCATAAGTTTTTGTGGGTATGTTGCATAACGAACTTTATTATCCCAAGTGAATGTCTAAGAGGTTGGTATGACCTTGATGGTTTGTCTTGAATATGAATTTATGATTGAAAGCACATGCTTTATTTGTTTATACGGCATAAAGCAAAATTTGGGGAAATTCGGTGTATAGCCGTTACGCTATTGAATTTCTGCCAAATTTGAGGGCTTAGAATGTTTTCAAAACAAATATATATATATATATATATATATACATATGAGATTTGGATGTGACATAGACCTGTGAACACATTCTGGGGGACGGGGATATGTAACGGTCCAGAAACAAATCCTTGAGGGGGACAGCGATACGTAACGCTTCAAAGAGGACAATATTCGCTATGTATTCTAATGCCAGTGCGACGCGTTATGTTATGATTATGATTGTTATTATGACTACGCTTATCAGAGGATAAGTAAGAACTAGTGACAACTAGTTAAGGTATGAGCTCATAACCTAGAGAAGTTTTTAGGGTGATCCCTATGATGCATAGTACAATGGTTGAATGTCACATAGTTAAAGAAAGAGAAATGTTTTACATGAGAGACATGTGCCACTTTATGCCACTTATATGATGATGATTTCTCTATGAACGTCTAATTGATTTCTGCCTAGTGTATCGCCATGCATTCATACTTTATTATGCTGCATCCATGACATTAAGACTCATTCTAAAATAGGCAGACCTTGGTTAACTATGTCTTAAAGATTAAAAATGGACTTGATGCATACTCACTTATTTTATACATTAAACCTAAGGTTCCTGAGGACGTAGATGATGTCACCATGATAGTAGGATACCCTACTGAGATTCTTCACTAAGATTCTCACACCATCTATCTTTTTTTTCCGTTGTGTCTTTAGAGCTAGATGGTGACTTTCGTGATCTTCGTTGATGCGCCTACCTGGGAGATGCACTACGACCCTACCCACCGTTCTTATCATTTTGTGGGTCATTGTGCCGTCCGTCTTTTTATCTACATGGATTGCCCCTTTGCACATCCAGCCTCCAGCTTCCATTTCTCCCCTACTTCACTGTTTAGTGACGACCTTGTGTTTGAGCACGCACGCCCCCGTGAGGAGCGGACTCGTCGCACCCCATCGACCGCATCCACTATCCGGGATTTCCCACAGTACGTGCCCCACTCTCCTTTGTCCTTCTTGGAGATGGATCCTTCCGAAGATTCTGCCACTCAAGTGCCATCCAAGGGTTCCTCCCCTACCGTCCGATGGATTTTGGATAGGGTAGTGAGGCCACCATCACACAATCGGTGCACGAAGGACGAGTGAGGATGATTCCCCGCTGAGGTGCCCATGGCCGACCGATGCAGTGTATAGCTACTCCGGCCAAGATAGCTCAGTGGATTGGATACGTTCCTCCATTTAGGGGTAATCAGCAGTAGGAGACAACAGTTGTGTTCTGGTGCCCCAGCTTCCGACTAGATTAGGATAACTTGCTTTTGTTCTCGGGGTTATCCAGTTTTAGGTGCACCTTTGGAGATAGGAAACTCATGTGTATTTGCTTTACTTTTCAATTATGGATGACTGTACTAAACTTATGTGATGACTCTATATCTATGTTATGACTTTCTTGCACCCAGTTATGATGATGTTCCTTTACAATTTCATGTTATGTCTATAATGGTTGATCTTTTCTTCGTATGTTAGCTACGCATTTTACTTTATGCGTATTCGTGGCTCTCACTTTGTTTCCGTGTTTCAAAAAAAAAAATTTACCTATATTTTCTACTAAGTATTTTAAAGAAAGGTTTAAAGAATGAGAATAAAAAGGTAATAGACTATTGATTAACCTAAATACATTCTAGGAGTATTAGGTTAAAAATTAGGATGTTACATTTTGGTATCAGAGCAGTTCAGTTCTTATGGACCCTGAGGATTGGACTGACTATGCTTTCTAAGCATGATGCGATAGTTAACTCATGTGTAGTGCTAGGACAGAAAAGATAAGCTATAGGTTAGAAGTGCATGACTCCTGTCTGCTTGTGTGTGCCATGGTAACTAGCTCATTTTACATGAAATGTTGGGCCTGATCACCTAAGTGTTTATTGTCTCATGTGTTTAGGAACCAATGGCACCCAGGAGACAGCCTAGGACCCCGACTGAGAATAACCAAGACGATGCAACAGCTACCGCCGTCCGTGACATGGCAAGGGACATGGAACGCATGTTTGAAAAGATGAACCAGCAGGGAGAGGCTGGACGTGCTCCGCCTATAGCTGAGATGATCGAGCAAGCCCGATTTGGTGAGTTCCGTAAGGCGAACCCACCGACCTTCAAAGGAGCCATGGATCCCAACAAGGCTGATGAATGGATCAAGAACATGGAGAAGATCTATTCTATGGTCGCCTATTTGGATGAGCAAAAGGTCACGTTTGCAGCCTATATGATGGAATCTAACGCCAAGTTCTGGTGGACCGGCACTCAAAGGCTGTTGGAAGCTTTTGGTACTGCTATTAACTAGGAGTTGTTGAAGACATATTTCTATGAGAAGTACTTCCTCAAGTTTGTTAGAAACGTAAGAGATATAGAATTCATGCAGCTGACCTAGGGAGGGATGACTGTCGCTCAGTACACGGCGAGATTTGAGGAACTGATCAAGTTCTCATGGGTGTTCCAAGGGAACCCCGATGAGATATGGAAGTGTGTAAAGTACGAGGACAGGTTAAAGCCGAAGTTGAACTACGCTGTGGCGCACATGGAGATTAGGGATTTTCCCACCCTAGTCAACAAGTGCCATATACTGGAAGAAGGACAAGGAAAGCTCAACGCTACGAGAGCGGAGCGCGCCAAGGGGCTAGGACCACAGGCCCCAAGGTTCAAGCCATAACATCAAAACTGGTCAAGGAATCACTACAACCCATATCATACCAACCAGTTCAAGCCGCAACAACAACAACAACAACAAAGAGCACCCTTCCATCAATAATCCAAGCAACACCAGAGGCCACCTTTCAAGCACAATGGCAATAGAAGCAACAGCAATAACCAACAAGGAGGAGCGGGAGGTCCCCGAAATGACTACAACAATCAGCAAGGAGGGTCCAACGGGGCCAAAAACAAGGCACCTCAAGGAGCCCCTGTTGCCTTCCCAGACCCGCGCCAACCGCAAAATGCCCCCAATACGGGAGGAATCATGGTGATCATCCCTATATGGCCGGGCAGGGAGTCTGCGTCAAATGCAGAAAACATGGCCATTATGCCAACAACTACACCAACCGGAGGCCAACGAACCAGAACCTCAGGCTACAACACCAAGGGAGGGTCTTTACCCTCAGTGCAGATGACACTGAAAAGTCCAATGACCTCATAGAAGGTAAATGCGAAGTAAATGGTAGAACTTTAACTGTACTATATGACTCTGGTGCGACCCATTCGTTCATTTCACATGCTAGCGTCGAGTCTTTAAATTTGAAAGTTTCCAAGCTTCTTTTTGATCTTATTGTTGCTACCCCAACTAATCAACCTGTAAATACCTGCAACTATTGTTTAAACTGTCATCTTACTGTAGAAAATAGATCTTTTGTCATAGATTTTATTTGTTTACCCATGAAAGGCATAGGCATAATTCTTGGCATGGATTGGCTTCACGCCAACCGTGTGATATTGGATTGTGATACCAAGACCATTATTTTTCGTTCTTCCCCTAGTGGGACTAATCAAACCTTGAAACTTAACCTCAATGTCGTAGAGGTCAACTGTAGTGGGAAAGGACTAAGGGATACGTTCTCCTAGCCGCTAGTGACGTAGACTTTGAGCAGAACCTAGAAGATATACTTGTAGCAAGAAACTATCCTGAGATGTTCCCAGACGAGATACCTGAGTTCCCTCCCGAAAGAGAGGTAGAGTTTTCTATTGAGTTGGTTCCTGGAGCAGGACCTATTTCTATAGCCCCTTATCGGATGTCACCCATGGAGTTAGTTGAGTTAAAAACATAGTTAGAGGAACTTTTGGGGAAAATTTTCATTAGACCAAGTGCCTCACCTTGGGGAGTCCCTGTCGTGTTTGTGAAGAAAAAAGATGGAAGCATGAAGTTATGCATAGACTATAGGCAATTAAATCGAGTGACAGTAAAGAACAAGTACCCCCTACCTAGGATTAATGATCTGATGGACCAGTTAAAAGGAGCGGTGGTATTTTCCAAGATTGATTTAAGGTCGGGATACCACCAGATTGGGGTAAGAGACCAAGACATATCCAAAACCGCCTTTAGAACTCGGTATGGACACTTTGAGTTCACTGTGATGTCGTTTGGACTAACAAATGCTCCTGCAGTATTTATGGATTATATGAATTGGATCTTTAGACCCTATTTAGATCAGTTCATGGTTATTTTCATAGATGATATACTCATCTATTTGAAGATCCACAAGGAGCATGAGCATCACTTGAGGATGGTATTAGAGATTTCGAAGGAAAAGAAGTTATATGCTAAGCTCTCTAAGTGTGAATTCTAGTTAGAGAAAGTGAAGTTTTGGGTCATGTAGTGTCAAAGGGAGGCATAGCCATCGATCCTAGTAAGGTTGAGGCAGTGATGAAGTGGGAAAGACTAACCACCGTAACAGAAATATGGAGTTTCTTAGGGTTAGTAGTCTACTATCGTAGGTTTATTAAGGGATTTTCCCAAATCGCCCTACCCTTAACCAAGCTTACTAGGAAGAACTCCCCCTTTGTATGGAACCCTAAGTGTGAAAGGAGCTTCTAAGAGCTAAAGGAAAAGCTAACCACAACCCCAGTTTTAGTTTTACCTGACCCTAACATAGCTTTTGAGGTATATTGTGATGGTTCAAGCAAAGGTTTAGGCTGTGTGTTGATGCAAAATAGGAAAGTGGTAGCCTATGCGTCCAGACAACTCAAACCCCACGAGGCAAACTACCCCACCCATGACCTAGAGTTAGCAACCATAGTATTCGCTTTGAAGATATGGAGGCACCATTTATATGGTGTAAGGTTTGAAGTTTTCTCCGATCATAAGAGTCTTAAGTACCTCTTTGATCAAAAGGAGTTAAACATGAGGTAGAGAAGATAGATGGAGTTTTTGAAGGACTACGATTTCAACTTAAGTTACCACCTCAGCAAGGCTAATGTAGTCACCGATGCCTTGAGTCGAAAATCATTACATCTATCTCACATGATGATAAAGGAAGTTGATCGGATAGAGAAGTTTAGGGATATGAATCTAGGGATGTCATTGACCGATAATAGCATGAAGATATGTCACCTCAGCGTGACCAATAGGTTTAAGCAAAAAGTCGCTTTAGCACAAAGAGAAAATGAGGACTTTAGAGAGACCCTAGAGGCAGTCAAAGAAGGCAAATTGAAAGGTTTTTAGCAAGGTTCGGATACGCTGTGGAGGTTTGGAGGAAGAATCTATGTCCTATAGGATGGTGACCTTCAAGAGAAAATTTTGGAAGAGGCTCACAAAAGCCATTTCACCATTCACCTTGGTATCACCAAGATGTATCAAGACTTCAAGAAGATGTTTTGGCGGCCCGGATTAAAGAAGGATGTGGTCACTTGGGTTAGTAAGTGCTTGGTTTGCCAAAAGGTGAAAATCAAGCACCAAATGCCTTCGGGTATGTTGCAACCCCTGTTAATTCTCAAGTGGAAGTGGGAAGGCATATCAATGGATTTTGTGACGGGATTACCAAGAACCCAAACTGACCATGATGCCATATGGGTGATCGTGGATGGCTAACCAAGTTGGCCCACTTCCTACCTATTAAAGTGACATACTCTTTGGACAAATTGGCATAGTTATAAATCCAAGAGATCATGAGGTTGCATGGAGTGCCATTGACGATAATCTCGAATAGGGACCCGCGGTTTACGTCACATTTTTGGGGAGCCTTTCAAAAGGCGTTTAGTTCAAAGTTGTGTTTAAGCACATCATACCACCCACAGATAGACTGTTAATCCGAAAGAACGATCCAAACCCTAAAAGAAATGTTGAGAGCCTGTGTTTTAGACTAAAAGGGAAGTTGGGATAGATATCTGCCTTTGATCGAATTCGCCTATAATAATAGTTATCATGCGAGTATCGGCATGGCACCTTATGAAGCCTTGTACGAACGGAAGTGTCAATCCCCTTTATGCTAGTATGAACCTGAGGAAGAAACCATGATAGGGCTCGATGTAGTGAGGGAAACAATGGAGTAGATCAAAAGGATTAGGGATAGGATGCTTGCGGCTCAAAGTCAACAAAAGAGCTACGTGGATAAACGGTGAAAATAGTTGAATTCGAGGTAGGAGAGCATATGTTCCTTAGGATTACCCCCATTACAGGCATAGGAAGAGTGATGAGAGTTAAAAAGTTGAGTCCCTGATTTCTTGGCCCCTTTGAAATTCTTTAAAGAGTTGGAACAGTAGCCTACAAAATAGCCCTACCCCCTAACCTTTCAAATCTTCATGACGTCTTTCATGTCTCCCAATTGAGAAAATATGAGTCTGACCCTAGCCATGTCTCAGAACCAGAGCAAGTACAGTTAAGGGATGACCTAACTTTCAATCTGCCATCGACGAGGATCGTGGACCATAGAGTCAAGCAGTTGAGAAGCAAGTCTGTTCCTTTGGTGAAAGTGGCGTGGGGGCATGGCAAGTCAGAGGAGTTCACATGGGAGTTAGAGTCAGAGATGAAGACGAAGTATCTAGAGCTGTTCCAAGGTAATGAATTTCGAGGACGAAATTCTTTTTAAGGATGGGAGTAATGTAACGCCCCGATTTTTCTATCAGAGTAAAATTGACCAAAATGCCTCTAAGGTCATTTTTCATCCGGAATTCGAGGAAAGCCGGCCCGGCAGTCCTCGAAGGGTCAACTCAATGTTGGAAGGGGATTAGATGAATTGGGAATGACCTCAGAGGTGAAAATTTCATTTTTCGAATTTTCAGCCGAAAATGACCAAAATACCCTTATAGCGTTTTGTGGGAGTATAGGTGTCATTGGAGCCCGGAACTTCCCCAGAAAAATTAATATGATGATCTCATGTGTCTGGCAACGTCTGTTTAAGTCTTGGTGATCTCGGACAGTTTTTGTACAAAATTATGATTTTGCCCTTGGAATAATGCCGTTTGAGCCTAATGATGTATTTAAGCAAACCTAAGCAATATTAGGCTCTAATCGAATATTAATTAATTTCCATAACTAATCCAAAGTCAAAATGATTTATTAAAGTCAATTAGGACCTAAAATTGCTTAAATTAAACTTAAACCTCTTATAAAATGCAAGATTTCAAGTCTTGGAATATTGAATAGTGTTTTCTCTCTCCAATTCCTTAAATTAAGGAATTATGTCTACAATTGTTTATGTTCCAAAATGAGTTTTAATCTCACTAATAATGCAAAAACACTCCCTAATCATGTCTTGACATCCCTAAACATCCATTACCTCACCTATACACTTACTCACAAATTCCTAATCTTAAGCCTAATCAAAGACACACCTAAACACAACTCTAAACCACAATTAAAATGAAAAATCTCCTCCCCCTTGGCTGATGCATATTTGGCCACTTCCCCTCTCCATTTGTCATGTGGTTTACGGGATAGGTTTGATTAGGTATTTGATTAGTAGATTGTGGTTAAGTGTTTGAATGAAAGAGTAGGTAATTAAGGTAATTCAAGACATGGTTAATAAGCATTCTTGCCCATTAGGAGAGTCAAACCATATTTAATCAAGATTCTCAATCACATCCAAGATTCCTTAAATCATGGGAATTGAAAGGGATAACACTATTCATTGATTCACGACATAACGTCTTGATTTTAAGAAAAGGAATTTGGGTTTTTCTAAACAATCTTAGGTTCTAATTAATCTCAATTAATTATTTTGAC
The DNA here is from genome assembly GCA_031216125.1 of Dalbergia cochinchinensis. Classification (NCBI taxonomy): domain Eukaryota; kingdom Viridiplantae; phylum Streptophyta; class Magnoliopsida; order Fabales; family Fabaceae; genus Dalbergia; species Dalbergia cochinchinensis. The sequence continues at coordinate 34,433,955 of CM062371.1, forward strand.
TTTAGATTAGTAATTAGAATTTACTAACCTTCAACTAGAGTCTAATATTGCTTAGGTTTCGTTAATCATATGATTGAGCTCATTAGATGCTTAATCAAGGGCAAAATGGTAATTTTTTGTAAAATCCTCCCAGAGCTATCCTGGTTTAACCAGATCTTAGTCATTACTTAAAAACATCATTTAAAACCTTTGGGTGAAGTTCAGGCTCAAACGGCTCATCAATCGATGTTAGACAGCTACAGGGGCATTTTGGTCATTTAGCGCATCGGAACTCAAAAATGAGATTCTTTTGCTCTATTAGCATACATACCTCACATAATCCCCATTTTAACATCAAAACGTCCCCTGGTGGATGGCCAGGGTCGGCGATCCTTATTTTCCCTATAAAATAACCTCAGGGGCATTTTAGTCATTTATGCACGAGAAAAATCAGGCGTTACAGAGAGGACCATCCAAACGCTAGAAGATATGTTAAGGGCGTGTGTGTTGGACCAAAGATGGAGCTGGGACAAGTACTTGCCGTTGATCAAATTTGCGTATAACAACAGTTATCATGCGAGTATTGGCATGGCATCGTATGAAGCCCTATATGGACGAAAATGCCAATCACCCCTATGCTGTTATGAACCTGGAGATTAGAGTTTGTTGGGACCTGACATTGTAAGGGAAATGACAAAACAAATCAAGAGTAACAGGGATAGAATTCTTGTAACACCCCGATTTTTCTGTCTGAGGGAAATGACCAAAATGCCCCTGAGGTCATTTCCTGACCCGAATTCGAGGGTAACCAACTCGGTCATCCTCGAAGGGTCAACTCAATGATTGAAGGGGATTGAATGGCCTTTGAATGCTTCCGGAAGCAAAAATCTCGTTTCCCGCAGTTTTGGGTCAAAATGACCAAAATACCCCTATAGCGTTTTTACGCGGGTAGAAGTGCCGTTTGAGCCGAAACTTTCCCCAGAGGTTTAAAAACATGTTTTCATGTGTCTGGAGGTCTCTGTTCAAGTCCCGGTGGTCCCGGGCAGTTTTGTGCAAAATTACGATTTTGCCCCTAGAATAGTGTTTTTACGCCTAATGACATAATTAAGCTAACCTAAGCAATATTAGACCCTAATCGAAGGTTAATTAATTTTCCTAATTAATCTAGAGTCAAAATAATTTATTAAAGTTAATTAGAACCTAAAATTGCTTAGATTAAACTTAAATCCCTTTTTAGAACTCAAGATTCCTAGTCTTGGAATCTTGAATAGTGTTTTCTCTCTCCAATTCCTTAAATCAAGGAATTGTGTCTAGAGTTGTTTATACACTAAAATGAATTTATAACTCACTAATGATGCAAGAACACTCTCTAATTATGTCTTGCCAACCTTAATTACCCATTTCCTCACCTAAACACTTTCTTACAAATTCCTAATCTTAAGCATAATCAAAGATACACCTAAACACAACTCTAAACCACAATTAAAATGCAAACTAATCTTCTCCCAAATTTTAATGCACATGGCCGAAACTCCCCCCCCCCCATTTGACCACATGTTGAATTGTTTTCTCACTCAAAGAACCATGCCTTGAACCATACCTCACCATACTTGAGCCCATGCTTGACCATGCTTCCATCATGCTTTGAACCATGCCTTGTAAGAGATATTTTTCTCTCCCATTCTGCACTCCTTATAGCCGAAGCTTCATCAGCCCATTCACACCCTCCATTTGCTTCATTTCTCTATAAATAGATGGCCTTGGGAAGCTTGCACCACTTTTAGATCATTTGCTAAGTTTAGGAGCACTCAAGCTTTTTTTTTTCTCTCAAAGTTCTAGTGTTCTTCAAGTTCCTCAAGTTCTTCACCTTCTTCATCTTCTTCTTCCATCTTCAAGATCATCACACCAAGTAGGGATTTCCTTTCATGTATTCTTTTCTTTAAAGTTCTTGTTCTAGCTTTATGTTCATAGTTTCTCTTGGTTCTTTTTAGAACTTCTTTTCTTCTCCTTTTTCTTTCTCATTTTCAGCCATGGGCCTTGAAGTTCAAAGAAATGAGAGCTTGATGATGAGAGTTTCATGATGATGTTCATCACTTGAAACAAACTCTAGAGCTTGATCTTTGTTCTTGAGCAAAAATGTTTCTAGTTCTTCCTTTCTTGAACTCTTGAGAACTTTAGCTTTGATGGTGTTTTAAAATGGTTCTATGAACTCAATGATGAGGATTCATAGTGTTGGTGTTAATATATCACCAAGATCATGGACTCTAGAGTTTTCAAATATTCCTTTTCTTGCCTAGAATGTTTCGGTCATTTCCTTTTCTTCTACATGTTCAATGTTTCGATTTTCTAAAAATGTTGTCTTGAGTTCTAGGAACTCTAAGCTTTACTTAACCTCGGTTGGATGAGTTTGGGTTGAGGATTGAGTTCCTTTAAAGTCTTGTTAAGAGCTCTAGAAAGATAAAATGAACTTGCATAATTTATTTTATGCTTGCATTTATATTTACATTCTTGCTATGCACCTTTACTTTCAAGCTATCACCTAAGAACATAAAGATTAAAATGGAACTTGCATCATCACTTAATTTAATTCTCAAAGCCTTTCTATTTCGGCCTTAAAGTCGATTGTTGCTGGGCCTAGAGCACTAAAATAAAGAATTGAACTTGCATTATCACCTAATTAATTTCTCGAATGCCTTTCTATTTCGGCCTTAAAGTCGATTGTTGTTGGGCCAAGAGCACTAAAATAAAGAATTGAACCTTGCATATTTACGTTCAAGCTTGCACGTTTAAGTTTATGCCTTGCATATTTATTTTAAGTCATCACTTTATTTTGTAAGCAAGATTAAAAATGAAAAGCATGAGCACGTTTATTTTATGTCATAACTAAAGAACCTAGAGCTCAAAGACTTGCCCATTTCATTTCAAGTTAAAGTTTAATGTGAATGCATTCTTTGAATGCATGTTTTCGGCCAAGTAGTGATGATGGACCTGCAATGAGTTTTCATCTAGCTACAAGGACCAATAGTCTATGTTCTAAGTTTTTTTTTGAAGCTTTACAAATCTTTACAAGGTTATGTTATCATGAGATATGGCTTTATTCCCTTTTGGAAGATGAGATATATTTTGGTCACTGACCTAAGGCTTCCGTTAGCCTCTTGATGAATTAAAATGATTTGCAAAGAGTTTTAGAAATTCTAAATTGATTCCAAGAGAAACTAGTTAACTTATGTACCTCGAAATGTCAATTTAATTCTCTCACTGAAGCTCCATGGTTTCGGTTCTGTCATGATGAGTGTGATGCTGTATGGTGATTTTTTGATGCGTTAGAATGTGTGAAAATATCATATGATGATGTAGAAATGATTCTATGCATGATAGGTAAGAAACTAGCTAACTTGAAATACCGTAAAGCTAGAATTTAACATAGTTTTGACCCATTTGTTTTTGGAACTTATCCAAAATGTTTTAATGGGAGCACAATCAGATTAGGGTTGTTTAGACATGAAAAACTTGGTAACATTTGGATTAGAATTGAATTCTAGCACCTAGAGGGAAACTAGTCACTAGAAAATCGTAAAAGTGCAAGTTTAGAACTCTTAGAACATTTAATTTTCTAGATTCTGTCCAGCACCCTTACAACATGATAAACATAATTAATAATTAGTCCTTAAGCATAGGAATGTCTCATAATTGATTTAGATTTAATTTATAGTGCCTTAGGCGAAGACGGAACCGAGAAAGGGTCTAAAACGTAAGTTCTAGAACCCTATAACCACAAGACAGAAATTCTGCCCTATGCTTTTCAGATTTGAGTATGAACATGAGGATTAGAAATGATGGTTTATTATGAGCCCTTAGGTGCATAACATATGAACGATGGATGAGAACTATATCTTAAGATTAAGACCCGTAAGGGTCAAAGCATAAGCTACCGTAAGGGTAAGCGTTTGAATGTTCTATGATGATGCATGTGGTATGTAAATGATGATGATGTTATTCATATGAGGAATTCATGAGGATATATGTTTATGTGGCATAAAGCAAATTTGGAAGGAATTCAGCGTAATGCCATCGTGCCGCCGAATTTCCAACAAATTTGGGGACTTAAAGAGATTTTGAAAATGAAGGTACTAAGATGGGTTCTAGGATGACACCGGTTCGGCCGAGCACCTCCATAGAACTCATGTGACATCGGTACCAATTTATACTCTTAGGTGACACCGGTTCGGCCGAGCACCCCTAAGAGAATTGCCCCTTAACCCGTACTCAGATAGTCGGGATTTATGATTTATGATACGCTTATCGTTAAGTGGTAAGTAAGAACTAGTGACGACTAGTTAAGGTATGAGCTCATAACCTAGAGATGTGACGCGTTCTGGGTGACATCGGTTCGGCCGAGCACCCCAGAGCGCTTGTCTTTTAGGGCGGCCCATGAGGAAGAGAAGTTTCATGATTATGATTATGTCACTAAGTTTGTCCCATATGAATGTTTCTATTGCCACTTTATGCCACTAAGTATGATGATGCTTGACGATATGATTTATGTATGTGCATTAGGTAGCGCCATGTATACATTCTCTATTATGCTGCATTCATGACATTAAGATCATCCTAAAATGAATGGACCTTGGCTAAGCTATGATTTGAAACTTAAAAATGGACTTAATGCATGCTCAGTCATTTTGTATAATTAAACCCAAGGTTCCTAAGGACGTAGATGATGACACCTAGGTAGTAGGAGGCCCTACTGAGATTCTTTAGCAAGATTCTCACTCCCTCTATCTCTTCTTTCCGTCACGTCTTCAGATGGCGACGTTCGTGGTATTCGTGGACACCCCGACATGGGAGGTGCACTATGACCCGGCTCACGGGTCATACCATTTTGAGGGACAGTGCACGGTGTGGGTTTTCATGTTCATAGGACACCCCTTCGCTCATCCTATGCACGCCCATCGCTTCTCCCCGACTGCACCCTATGGCGACGACGGGCGGGTTTTGAGCGCGCGCGTACGCATGACGAGAGAGTGCTCTGCATGCACACCGCCGCCTCAGCCATGCGAGAGTATCCCGATTACGTGCCCCAGACCTACTTCTCGGAGACCGACCCGTCCGAGGACCCGCCTACCCATCCGTATAGCGAGAGCTCTACCCCCTCTCCACCATTGATAAGGGAGGGCAGTGAGGATACTGTGACTCAGCCACGGCTTGCACGGCGACCGGAAATGCGGCCACACCGCGGGGGTCATTCTCGATCCTCGTTCCGCCTCTTTACGCCCAAGGAGCTCGCCCATTTTCCCGGATATTTGCCTCGTTCGCGAGATAGACGTCAGTAGGAGGTGACGATCGACCGATAGGGTACCCGGGTAGAGCACATACCACTTAGAGGGAGATGAACTTTCTTTTGTATTAAAGGTCATCCCGTTAGTTGCACTTGGGTAGGGGAGTTGCTTTTATAGTTTCCGTTGCACTTTCTCGTGTATTTCCTTTTTAATTGTATTACCCGTGTTCTACTAAATTAAGTCCCACACTTATAAGTGGGCAAGTTATATATATATATATATATATATATATATATATATATATATGAGGTGATATTCAGTGTTTCTCATGATGTGCCTTTATGTGCCTTATGCTATGATGTTATGAGATGTATGTTTTGTCCGTTACATGTTATATCGCATCACGCGGCTCTCACTTTGTATTTCAAAAAAAAAAAAAAAATTACCCGTATTTTCTGCTAAGTATTTCTAAGTAAAATTGAGAACTATGAAGTAACAGACTAATGATTAACCTAAGTATGTTCTAGAGTATTGGGTTAAAAATTAGGATGTTACAATTCTCAATGCTGAAAGTCAAAAGAAATGCAATGCAGACAAACGGCAAAAGCCATTAGAATTTCAGGAGGGAGAACACGTATTCTTTAGAATCCCCCCTACCACAGGCATAGGTCGAGCCATGAGAGTCAAAAAATTAAGCCCCAGATTCCTTGGTCCGTTTTAGATCCTTAACCGAGTCAGAACCATAGCATACTGTATAGCCCTACCTCCCAATCTATCCAACCTCCATGATGTTTTCCATATTTTCACTGTAAATACCATGTGGTATAAACTAAGTCTTTTTAGAACTAGGTTAACTAAAAAAGTAAAGGTTCATTAGAAGAGTCAAGTGAAATCTAACCCTTGACTACATTAATTTCTTTTTTTTTTGTTCTTATGTTTAGCATTCTTTATTATGAAAAATTTTACAATATTCTAATTAGGAATTGAACCAATGAATTGTTGCTTAGTAACCTCAATCCTCGTGGAGCGATACTCACTCACTATGTTTTACTATTTGAATGATTTGGTGCACTTGCCGATTGGATATCATATTGACCAATCAGTACAAGAGCTAATTCAAAATGAGAGTGTCACGGAATCTCGAAGGTCAAGTAGGGTAATTCGTCTTCCCGCAAGATACCTTAATCTCCTTGATAATATGCAAGAATTGTTCATACATGGAGACAATGATCATAAAGATGATCCAACTACTTACGAGGAAGCTATATCTGATATAGATTCTTCGAAATGACTAGAAGCAATGAAATCTAATACAGATTCCATGTACTCAAATGAAGTTTGGGATTTGGTTGATCCACGTAAGGGTATAGTACCTACTGGGAATAAATGGATCTATAAAAGAAAGATTAGTACAGATGGAAAGATAGATACCTTTAAGCCAAGGCTAGTAGCAAAAAGCTATGGCCAAAGGGAAGAAGTCGACTAGGAAGAGACTTTCTCGTCCGTAGCAATACTTAAGTGCATCAGGATATTGTTAGCCATAACAACACACTATGATTATGAGGTTTGGCAAATGGATGTTAAAACCACTTTCCTTAATAGACACATTGAGGAAAATATATTCTTGGACCAACCCAAGGGTTTTGAATCTGAGGATAGGTCTAAAGTGTTAAAGCTTAAGAGATCCATTTATGGTCTTAAGCAAGCTTCAAAAAGTTGGAATTTTTGTTTTGATGAAGTCATTAAATCATTTGATCTTATTAAGAATGAAAATGAGCCATGTGTTTGCAAGAAGGTTAGTGGGAGTCAAATTGTCTTTCTTGTATTATATATGGATGACGTTATGTTAGTTGGGAATGATGTAGGCATGCTAATGACTGTAAAAGTATGGTTATCAAAGACTTTCTCCATGAAAGATTTGGGAGAAGTAAACTATATTCTAGGGATTTAGATTTATAGGAATAGACCAATGAGGCTGATAGGTCTTTCCCAAAGTCTATATTTGGAGAAGGTATTGAAAAGGTTTAACATGCTTGGTTCTAAGAGAGGTTTCTCCCTGTGAGACATGGTATTCACCTCTCTAAAGTGATGTCACCTAAGACACCTGAAGGGAGGGAAAAGATGGCTAAGGCACCTTATGCCTCTGCCATCAGTAGCCTCATGTATGCAATATTGTGCACTAGGCCAAATATTGCATATGCTGTTAGTATGACTAGTAGGTTTCAATCTAACCTAAGACTAGAACATTGGGTAGCTATCAGGAACATCCTTAAGTACTTGAGAAAGACTAAGGATATGATCCTGGTATATAGAGGAGATGATTTAAGATAAGATAGTTTTACAAATTCTGATTTCCAATCAAATGTTAATGATATAAAGTCTATCTCAGGTTATAAATTCACTTGTAATGGAGGAGCGGTTAGTTAGAAGAGTTGTAAACAACTAACAACTGCAGATTCCACTACAGAGTTTGAGTATATTGCTGTATCAAATATAGCTAAGGAGGCTACTTGGATTAGGAAGTTTGTGATAGAACTTGGTATAGTTCTTTCAATATCATCACCAATTGCTCTTTACTATGACAATAGTGGAACAATTTCTCAAGCAAAGGAACCCATATCACACCAGAAATCCAAACACATTGAGAGAAGATTTCACATTATTCGAGAAATAGTCAAGCAGGGTGATATAGCTATACAAACGATAGCTTTAGCAGAAAATGTAGTTGATCCACTTACAAAGGCCATGAAACAGCAGCAAATGGATAGGCATCTTGTAACACCCCCGAACTACCATGTTTTACTCGAGCATTAACATAGTAATTAGAAAAGTATTACTTACATTCATAATCTATACTAGTCAAAGAAAAAAAAAGGAAATCAAATGTTTAGACACATATATCGCCAAACTCGTATATACATACATGAACATCATTTTTAAGTTTGCAATATGTACATTGTACTGATACTACACTGGTTAACTTCTAAGCTAATCAAGAACTCAGTTCACAAAAGAAAGCAACACCTCTAGTATCTAATCTAACCTGCTCAAAGTCGAGGCCCAACAAAATTTTATACAAATAGAAATGGACCTCACAACATTTAATAGGATCAGTCTACAGATTAGCGGGTTATTAGTACTAAACTACCACTATATACATATCAAGAGTGTCTGAAGATCTCATGTCCTACTAGATGAAACCATTGGCCATCGGTATAATAGCCTCACCTCCGCCTGGCACGTCAGGACCCTCTGGTGGGTCTAAATGTGAAGACAAGGATGAAGAGGGATCATCTGCTGGAGGGGGTACTGGCGGTGCATATGAGATATCAAATATCACTAGGTGTGCCAAGTGGAGAGGCACAACATCATAGGGGAAAGCAGGGTCAAAGTCAGTTGTAAATACAGAAGCACTAAAGGAACGACTAAAAAAACACATAAACACGGACTTGCGAGTAACCCACGGCATAAAGAGAGTCAAGGGCAGGATCATAATGCCACACCCACTGTGGTGAGTCAAGCTAAAACACTAGTGACGGCATCTGTTGGATCTAAATAATACAGAATAAATAAAGCCATAGGGATAAGAATATTATAAAATTCTCAGTAGGGTACTCCCTCAAATGTGAACATAATATAACCGGTAAATTCGTCCATATTGAATTCATCATGCTAAATTGTATGCATAAATACCAATATGCATAATTCATATAAAGTCAGATGCAGAATGGTAGTAATCAAGTGTCTTTCTCTTGCAACTCGTGGAATTCAATTTAGTGCAATTGTCTATTTTCATTAACATAGGGAAGACTTAATCTCATATCAAGTGGTATCTATAGTGGAATCACTCCACAAGAACTATTGATTACTAGGACATGAGCTCATTCCTATATGTCGATATGCCTACCGACTCATCAAATTCCCAGGGAAACTCTTACTTTTGCCTTCCCCTATTAACCATACAAGCCTTATCTCTATTTTCTCCATATGTTAAAAATTTGCACAATTATAAGTCATATTTTCTCTTTTACCACCATAATACTCACATCATGTACTTCTCTTATTCAATGACATTCTTACATCACAAGTAAGTATTTAATTCCATTGGAGTCCCCTCCATATCTCATAAGGATTTCTTTAAAATATCTAGCATGTATACATATACCATATACTTGAATCAAATACCATGTTACCATTGATTTAAGACATTCTCACCATTTTAATACCTTGGCAGATTTACGACTCTTGAAACAATATTTAATTTCCACTTCAAAAGGCCAATTCATAAGCCACAAAAATTTCTTATGACACTTCAATATGTCTAAAAGACCTATAAAATTTTCATAATAATCAGAGTTCTATAACCATGTCACTAAATTTTCAAGTTTTGTGGTCATAGCACACTTTTCATAGCCTAGGACAGGGTTCCCTAATTTTTAAATTTATCATATGATGGAATCAACTCGAAATAAAAATTACTGTTACACTTCAAGATGTTGTTAACTCCCTATAAAAATTTCAAAAGAGAAATCATTCATTTACTATGATAATAAAATCATACAATTTTTCTGCATCAAATTCAGAAATCTAGACAACATGAAAACTAATTCGGTTCTTGATTTTTCTCTGGTAGTAAAGTCTTTATCATGTACCACAAAATTTTTTGGAGTTTCCTTAGGATGTTAACTTCAACATATAATTTTTATAGCTATAAAAATGAACACAATTGCACCAGAAAATTCATGAACAAACCCTGCCCTGTTGAAATCAGAAAATCCAGCAAACCAATTCAAAACCTCTCTTGATAAAAATGATTTTTTCACAACATCAAACACTCCACCAAAATTAATACCTCAATATCAACATATTATCAACCAATAAAATCAGTAATTTCAGACAGAACCAAATCAGAATTTTTAGAATAAATTTTGAAACAAAAGAGAACAATTAAACTCTACTTTGAGAGCTTTTGAGTTCTTTGCTCCAAAGGTGTTCAATCTTTGGATGGTTGTGATTCAATCTTGTAAAGTAAAATGAATGGTTGTGATTCAATCTTGTAATCTTGGCCATTCATTTGATTTAAAGAGATAGGTTCATTTGTTTTCTAGAGATCTAACTAGTTTTCGGTGTTAGAATTCGTACACTGAAATTTCACTGAACGGGTGAAATTGTAACACCCTAAAAAATTGTCTAAAAATTAATTTGAGGTTTATTAGTCATAATTTCAAAAATTTGATAGTTTGAACAATGATGAGGACGATCCAATGGATTTGTAAAAAAAAAAATTGTGAATAGTAACTTGCAGGCCCCGCAGGCCCCCCGGGACAGCTGAAACCCTAGAATTGGGACTCAGAGATGCCCGAAATTGAGAAATTATATGATTATGGTTAGAAATAGGTAGAAATAAAGATTTTATACCCAAAATTATTTTTCAGGCAATGTTTAATGTCTCGGGTACATTGTTTAACCTGTTCGGTAAAATTTCGGTGTGTGATTTTTAACACCGAAAGCTAGTTAATCTCTGCAAAATTATGAAGTCTATCACTTTGAATGCCAAATGAATGGCTAAGATTTTATCTTGGATGAAAGATCAAATCTTAGCCATTGATATTAAGCTCCTTTAATGAAAAGTAATTATGCTTTATGATTAACCAATCACATTATTTCTTACAAGATATATATGACCAAATTCTTCTCCAAGAAGCCATTTCATCCTCGGCAGAAACCACACAGCAGAAACCTCCATTTCCTTCTTCATCAAAACCTTGATTTCAACCTCAAAAATCCTAAGCCAAACCTTGATAAAATCAAAATCTTCCTTCACCAAAATTGTTCTACACTTCAACCTCTACAAAAATAACCGATTAGAATCTCTAAACCTTATCTTACTACCTCATCCTTCACTGATTTGAGGAGGGTTTGAGTGTATTTTAAGAGCTTTGGAGTGAAGAACTTCCATCTTGGAACAAGCTAGAGACAAGGATACAATAGCTCCCAAGAGTAGGGCTTTACTTGTTCTCTTTTCTTTCAAAATTTGTTTTTAATTTCTCTGATTGGTTTGGCTGGAAATTCTGGATGTATTGATTGATGATAGATAGATATTGATGTGTTTAATTTGGTGGAGTGTTTGGATGATGTTAGAAATCATTTTTGTTAAAAGAGATTTTGAGCCATGTTGTACATGCAGTATTTGTTCATGAATTTTCTGGGCTTGTTGTGGACATTTTCGTGAGTTGAAAAAAATATATGTTGGAGCTAAATCTTGAGCTAGTCCCATGAATTTTCTTGGGTTTTGATTTTGAGTCAAACTGCCTTAGAAAAATCAAGAACCAAAATTAAGCATATGCTGCCTGAAGTGTTGGAACAAAAGCTGTAAATTTTGATAATTTTGTTACCATCTCAAATGATGGAATTATCACTTGAAATTTTTACAGGGTATTAGAGACATATTGAGGTTTTACCAGGATTTTTATTTCGAATTTTCTGGATTCAATTGCTAGGGTTAAAAATTATGAATTTTGGTTCTTGAGCTGAGGTTGAGTGGTTTCTGACCACCAAATTTGTCTAATTTTGTCAATATAGTTAGAGAAATCTAATTACCCTGAAATTTTTACAAGACCTTGGTGACACATTGAGGTGTCCTTGATAATTTTTATAGCCTCTAAATTGATTGTTTGATGTGCAAATAAATTTGTACTACCATGGTGTTAAATCTGCCCACTTGCTGGAAATGAACCAAAGACTTGAAGTGATAATGTAATGGTATTTTGGTTCTAGTATGACATGAATACTTGTTGTTAAATATTTGGCCATGTGACTTGTGATGTATAAATGCATACTAGAGGAAGTAAAGATTGGTTTATGAAGCATGATTGAAATCACAAGGTGAATGATATATTGAATTAAGTTCTGTAACCATAAATAAACATGAGATCCTCTGTGACTTGTCAAGGGCAAATAAGAAACATGAGATCCCCTATGACTTGTCAAGGGCAAATAGAGAAACATAAGATCCTTTCGACTTGTCGAGGGTAAATTAGAGAGAGATGAGATCCTTTCGACTTGTCAAGGGCAAATAAAGAGGGATGAGATCCTTTCGACTTGTCGAGGGCAAATAGAGAGAACAATGAGATCTTTTCGACTTATTGAGGAAAAATAAAAATAGATGAGATCCTCTTCGATTTATCAAGGGCAATTAAAGACAATTTCCCTACATTTGGTATATACATGTTTGTATCATATCGAATCATTTTGATTGACATTATTTACTATGATTATGAGCTTGTGATAAATGTGTACACAGTGATTGATTCTTAAAAACAACCCACTTCGGAAATATGATTTGAAACTTTAAAAAGGAACCGTTATTATGTAATGCTTGATCACTTTTTTTTTATAAACCGAAGTGGCTGGGACGATGGCGATGACATTATGATTGTGTATTAGGGGGAGTTGCCCTACTGAGAATTATAAAATTCTCACCCCTATTTTCTGTGTTCCCGTGTCGTCTCCAAGTTGATCCAAAGAATGGTGAAGACACTATAAGAAAAACTATACTAGAGTTGCAGTAGTTTAGTAGTGGATGTGTTTATTTTACCATAACTGTATTGTGGTTATATATATGTAAATGTAATAGAGAACGGATGTGTTAAGCTCATAGAAGAGCTTCCCTGGTGTACCTAACCTTGTATTAAATAAATATTTTGGTTTTCCTTGCTATATATATATTTCAATAGAACTACGACATAGTTATCTCGCAAATCAATCAAACTAGCTATAGAAAATTATGAAAGGTCCGCTAATTTATAAGTAACAACTCTCGAGTCTGATGTCATGACTTAAGGATGACGTTGTACTTGGGAGGATGTTACAGAAATAGTGTACCTGGGTAATCGAACATATTTTTTGGTTATAAAATCTTTTATTGTACCTATTTCTAACTATAATTATATAATTTCTCAATTTTGGGCATTTCCAGGGCCCAATTCTAAGGTTTTGGCTATTCCGGCAGGCCTACGGGACCCACAAAATACTATTCACATTTTTTTTTTGCTTCCTTTAATCCTTCTCATCATTTCTGCATTTGTCAAAATCTTAGAATTCTCATTAATAAAACCTCATTTAATTTCTAAAGAGAATTAGGGTGTTACATTACCACCCACCTTAATAAAAATTTTGTCCTCAAAATTTCATACCTGTAAACAATTCTAGATAATCTTTCTTCATGCCTGCTTCTAGTTCCCATGTATATTCTACATTTTCAGGTCCACCCCAAGCCACTTTTACAAGTTGCACAGATTTATTTCTAAGTTGCTTGATTTCTCTATCAATGATCCGAATAGGAGGGGCTTGAAATGTCAAGTCATCCCCTCAACTGTATAGATTCGGGCTCAATAATATGGTGTGGATCTAGATGATAAATTTGAAGTTGAGATACATGGAAAACATTATGATGGTTAGATAAACATGGAGGTAAGGCTATTTGGTAAGCAGCTAACCCAATTCGTCGAAGAATTTGAAAAGGACCTATGAACCTGGGTGACAACTTTTTAACTCTGAGGGCTCTACCTACTCCAGTAGTGGGCGTGACCTTCAAGAATACATGTTCTCCCTCTTCAAACTCTAAAGGTTTCCTTCGAGTATCTACGTAGCTCTTTTGACGATTTTGTGTGGTGCGAATTTTACTCCTAATCTTTTGGATTTGCTTCGTCGTCTGGTTAACAAGGTCGAGTCCTAGTAATCTTGTCTCCCTGAGTCGTACCAACATAATGGGGATTGGCATTTTCTTCCATATAGTGCTTCATACGGGGCCATGCCAATACTAGCGTGATGACTATTATTATAAGCAAATTCAACCAATAGAAGTAACTTATCCCAAATTCAACCATATAGGGCCATGCCCTTAACATGTCTTCTAGGGTTTGTATGGTTCGTTTCGTTTGTTTGTCAGTCTGGGGATGGTAGGTAGTACTTAAACAAAGTTTGGTTCCAAAGGTCTTTTGAAAAGCTCTCCAAAATCTCAAAGTAAATCTAAGATCTCTGTTAGAAACTATAGAAGAAGAAATACCATGCAGTCTTACTATTTCTTGTATGTGCAAAGAAGTTAACTTGTCCAAAGGATAACTAGCTTTGATGAATAAGAAATGAGCAGACTAGGTCAATCTATCTACTATAACCCATATAGCATCATGACCTGACGATGTCCTTGGCAAACCCATTACAAAGTCTATAGAGATACTTTCCTACTTCCATTCTGGGATTTCCAAAGGTTGCAGGGTTCCAGTTGGGTTTTGGTGTTCTTCTTTAACTTTGTGACAAGTTAAGCACTTCCTAACTAATCCTTCTCTGTCTTTCTTCATTCCTGACTACCAAAACATTTTCTTGAGATCCACATACATCTTACTGGTCCCTAGGTGTATCGTGAATTCACCCCTATGAGCCTCCTCTCAGATCTCATTTCTCATATCACCACTTGCAGGTGCACATACCTTGTCCATGTACCTCCATATACCTTGTTGATCTTACATCCTAATTTTTAACCCAATACTCTAGAACATATTTAGGTTAATCATTAGTCTGTTACTTCATAGTTCTCATTTAACTTTGAATTACTTAGCGGAAAATACGAGGAATTTTTTTTTGAAATAAAAGTGAGAGCCGCGTGATGCGATAAGCGGTAAACCATGCAAAGTAAAACAATCGTCTCACAATCATCACAACATAAGGCACATCATGAACATCACTGAATGTAAGCTCATATATATATAACTTGCCCACTTATAAGTGTGGGACTTAATTCAGTACAAGGGAAATACATGAAAAGAAATACAACATAAAACGTAAACATAATCTACTCCCCTACCCGAGTGCATCTAATAGGATAACCTCTAAACAAAAGAAAGTTTATCCCTATCTATGTGGTGTGTGCTCTAACTCGGGCCATCCTCGACCTCTCCCATGGCGACCATCTCGTAATCGAGGCGGATATCCGAAAGCGAGCGAGCTCCTCGGGCGTGAAAAGGCGGAGTGGGGATCGAATATGACTCCCAGGGTATGGCCGCATCTCCGGTCGTCGGGCACGCCTCGGCTGAGTCACGGTGGGCTCGCTATCCTCTCCAAAGTCCATAGGTATGGAGGGGGAAGACCCCTCGGAGGGTATCTGGGTGGCCGAGTCTTCGGAAGGATCCATCTCCGAGAAGGACGATGGGCAACGGGGCACATACTCGGGGTAGTCTCGAACGGCGGATGCGGAAGGTGGAGTATGGCGTAGCCTCTCCTCTCGGGGACGTGCGCGCTCGAACACTAGGTCATCACCAAAAGGTGAGACGGGGGAGAAACGATGGGAATGTACAGGGGGAGTGAAGGGTCGACCCATGAACATGAATACTCTAACTGTGCATCGACCCACAAAATGGAATGACCCGTGGTCCGGGTCATGGCGCACCTCCCATGCCGGCGTGTCCACGAACACCACGAACGCCGCCATCTGAAGACGTGACGGAAAGAAAGAGGTAGAGGGAGTGAGAATCTTGCTAAAGAATCTCAGTAGGGCCTCCTACTACCTAGGTGTCATCATCTACGTCCTCAGGAACCTTGGGTTTAATTATACGAAATGACTGAACATGCATTTAGTTCATTTTAAACTTCAAAAATATACTTTAGCCAAGGTCCGTTCATTTTAGGATGATCTTAATGTCATGAGTGCAACATAATGGAAAATGTATGCATGGCACTACCTAATGCACATACATAAAACATAACATCAAGCATCATCATCATTGGTGGCATAAAGTGGCAATAGTAACATTCATATGGGACAAAACTTAGTGACATAATCATAATCATGAACTTTTCTTCCTCATGGGCCACCCTAAAAGACAATCGAATCTGGGGTGCTCGGCCGAACCGGTGTCACCCGAGCGTGTCATACATCTAGGTTATGAGCTCATACCTTAACTAGTCGTCACTAGTTCTTACTTACCACTTAACGATAAGCGTATCATAAATCCCGACTATCCGAGTACGGGTTAGGGCAAATCTCTTAGGGGTGCTCGGCCAACCGGTGTCACCTAAGAGTATAAAATGGTACCGATGTCACATGAGTTCTATGGAGGTGCTCGGCCGAACCGGTGTCATCCTAGAACCCATCTTAGTACCTTAATTTTCAAAATCTCTTTAAGTCCCCAAATTTGCCGTAAATTCGGCCAAAACGGTCATTACACCGAGTTTCCTTCCAAATTTGTCGGAAATTCGGCGGCCAAAACGGTCATTACACCGAATTTCCTTCCAAATTTGCTTTATGCCACATAAACATATAACCTCATAAATTCCTCATATGAATAACATCATCATCATTAGCATACTTCATGCATCATCATACATCATTCAAACGCTTACCCTCACGGTAGCTTATGCTTTGACCCTTACGGGTCTTAATCTTGAGATATAGCTCTCTAATATCCGTCGCTCATATTTTATGCCCCTAAGGCTCATATTAAACATCATTCTTCATTCTCATGTTCATACTTAAATCTGAATAGCATAGGACAGAATCTCTAACTTGTTTTTACCGGGTTCTAGAACTCACGTTCTAGACCGTTTCCCCGTTCCGTCTTACTTTGAGGCGCTATACATTAAATCTAAATCAATTATGAGACATTCCTATGTTTAAGGACTAATTATTAATCATGTTTATCATGTTGTAAGGGTGCTGGACAGATTCCAGAAAATTAAATGTTCTAAGAGTTCTACATTTGCATTTTTACGGTTTTCTAGTTACTAGTTTCCAAGGAGATGCTAGAATTCGATTCTAACTCAAATGATACCAAGTTTTTCATGTCTAATCATTCTAAATCTGATTATGTCCCCATTAAAACAGTTTGGATTAGTTCCATAAACAAATGGGTCGAAACTATGTTAAATTCTAGCTTTACGGTATTTCTAGTTAGCTAGTTTCTTACCTATCATGCATAGGTTCGCTTCTACATCATCACATGATATTTTCACACATTCCAACGCATTAAAACATCATCATACAGCATCACATTCATCACATCAGAACCGAAAACATCTTGCCTCAATAAGAGAATTAAATTGACATTTCTAGGTGCGTAAGTTAACTAGTTTCTCTTGGAATCAATTTAGAATTTCTAAAACTCTTTGCAAGACATTTTAAATCATCAAGAGGCTAAGTGAAGCCTTAGGTCACTGACCAAAACATATTCCATCCCCTAAAAGAGATTGGAATCACAACTTATAACGACATAACCTTATAAAGAATTGTCAAACTTTAAGGAAAACTCAAAACATAGGCTATTGGTCCTAGTAGCTAGATGAAAACTCATTGCAAGTCCATCTTCACTACTTGGCTTAAAAACGCTACATTCAAAGTGTGGTTTGCATTAAACTTTAACTTGGAATGAAATGGGCAAGTCTTTGAGCTCTAGGTTCTTAAGTTACGACATAAACTAAACGTGCTCATGCTCTTCATTTTTAATCTTGCTTTCAAGGTAAAGTGATGTCTTGAAATTAAATATGCAAGGCATAATTTAAACGTGTAAACTTGAAAGTAAATATAAGCATAATCTTAAACGTGCAAGCTTGAAAGTAAAGATGCAAGATTCAATTCCTTATTTTAGTGCTCTTAGCCCAACAACAATCGACTTTAAGGCCGAAATAGATAGGCATTCGAGAAATTAATTAGGTGATAATGCAAGTTCAATTCTTTATTTTAGTGCTCTAGGCCCAACAACAATCGACTTTAAGGCCGAAATAGAAAGGCTTTGAGAATTAAGTTAAGTGATGATACAAGTTCCATTTTAATCTTTATGTTCTTAGGTGATAGCTTGTAAATAAAGATGCATAGCAAGAATGTAAATATGAATGCAAGCATAAAATAAATTATGCAAGTTCATTTTATCTTTCTAGAGCTCTTAACAAGACTTTAAAGGAACTTAAACCTCAACCCAAACTCATCAAACCAAGACAAAGTAAAAGTCTAGAGTTCTTAGAACTCAACATAACATATTTGGAAAATCAAACATCTAGCATGAAAAGGAAAAGGTAATGGCCGAAACTTCAAGGAAAGAAAAGAAATGTTTGAAACTCTAGAATCCATGATCTTGGTGATATACAAACTCCAACATCATGAGACCTCATCATTGAGTCATTAGAACCATTTTGAAACAACATCAAAGTTAAGGTTCTCAAAAGTTCAAGAAAGGAAAAATCTAGAAACACTTTTGCTCAAGAACAAAAATCAAGCTCTAGAGTTTGTCTCAAGTGATGAACATCATCATGAAACTCTCATCATCAAGCTCTCATTCCTTTGTTCTCCAAGGCCCATGGCCGAAAATGAAAAGGTAAAGGGAAGAAAAAGAAGTTCTAAAAAGAATCAAGAGAAACTATGAACTTTAAGCTTAGAACAAGAACTTTAAAGAAAGAACACATGAAAGAAAATCCCTACTTGGTGTGATGAACTTGAAGATGGAAGAAGAAGATGAAGATGATGAAGAACTTGAAGAACTCCAAGAACTTGAAGAACACAAAGACTTTGAGAGAAAAAGAAAAGCTTTGAGTGTTTCCTAAACTTAGCAAATGATCTAAAAGTGGTGCAAGCTCCTCAAGGCATTCTATTTATAGAGAAATGAAACAAATGGAGGATGCTCATGGGTGAGGATGGCTTGGGCCATGAGGTGCAGAATGGAGGCTCTCCATGAGTTCCATGAGGTGAGATAATGTGCTCTTGAGGTATGGTGAGGTATGGTTCAAAGCATGGTGAGGTATGGCTCAAGGTATGGCTCAAGCATGGCTCTTTGAGTGAGAAAACAATTTAATATGTGTCAAATGGGGAGCATGTGGCCGAAAATGCATCAGCCCATGGGGAGGATTAGTTTGCATTTTAATTGTGGTTTAGAGTTGTGTTTAGGTGTATCTTTGATTATGCTTAAGATTAGGAATTTGTAAGAAGGTGTTTAGGTAAGGTAAATGGGTAATTAAGGTGGTCTAGACATAATTAAGGAGTGGTCTTGCACCATTAGAGAGTTAAATCCTCAATTTAGAGTTTAAACAACTCTAGACACATTTCCTTGATTTAAGGAATTGGAGAGAGAAAACACTATTCATGATTCCAAGACTAGGAATCTTGAGTTCTAAAAAGGATTTAAGTTTAATCTAAGCAATTTTAGGTTCTAATTAACTTTAATAAATTATTTTGACTCTAGATTAATTAGGGAAATAAATTAATCTTCGTTTAGAGCCTAATATTGCTTAGGTTTGCTTAATTACGTCATTAAGCTTAAAAACACTATTCCAGGGGCAAAATCGTAATTTTGCACTAAAACTGCCCGGGACCACCGGGACTTGAACAGATACCTCTAGACACATGAAATCATGTTTTTAAACCTCTGGGAAAGTTAGGGCTCAAGCGACACCTTTACCCGTAAAAACGCTATAGGGGTATTTTGGTCATTTTGACCAAGCTGCGAAACGAAATTTTCGCTTCCGAAAGCATTCAAAGGCCATTCAATCCCCTTCAAACATTGAGTTGACCCTTCGAGGATGACCGAGTTGGTTACCCTCGAGTTCGGGTCAGGAAATGACCTCAGGGGCATTTTGGTCATTTCCCTCGGACAGAAAAATCGGGGTGTTACACAACTCCTTTGTATGAATTGATCTTAACATCTCTTGGAACTCTGGATTTTTAAGTCGTGCAGCCAAAATCTGTCCTTTGAACTCACTTGTTACTTTTATCTGGCCTAATACAACGCCTTGAAAGGTTATAGACATATTTAGACTAAGCTTCCTAAAGCTTTCAAGTAACTCCGCCTCTTTAATCCTCAAACATGCTACACTTAAGGACTTTTTGCTTAGGGCATTGGCAACAACATTTGCCTTGCCTGGATGGTAATTCAGACTAAAATCATAATCCTTGAGGAATTCCATCCATCTTCATTGTCTCATGTTCAATTCCTTCTGGTCATAGAGATATTTCAAGCTTTTATGGTCCAAGAAAACATTGAACTACACACCATAAAGGAGATATCGCCAAATCTTTAGAGCAAAAACCACAGCCGCGAGTTCAAGGTCATGGGTGGGATAGTTGACTTTGTGGGGTTTCAACTGCCGAGAAGCATAGGCGACTACTTTTTGATTTTGCATCAGTACACTTCCTAAACCCTTATTAGAAGCTTCACAATAAACTTCAAAGGGTTCATGAAGGTCAGGAATTCTAATACTGGAGCCGTGGTCAACTTTTGTTTCAATTCCTGGAATCTATTTTCACATTCCGGTGTCTACTTGAATAGAGCATTATTTCAGGTTAAATTAGTCAAAGGTAGGGCTATCTGAGAAAAATTCATAATAAAATGCATATAGTATCTAGCTAACCGTAGGAAACTCCGAATCTCTGTCACTATTATAGGTCGTTCCCAATGAAGTACTGATCCCACTTTATTGGGATCTATGGAGATTCCCCCTCATGATACCACATGACCTAAAAATCTAACCTCTTCCATCCAAAATTCACATTTTGACAACATAGCATACAACTTCCGCTCCCTTAGGATCTGTAACACAACCCAAAGATGCTCTGCATGTTCTTCCTCCGTCCTTGAATAAATACATATATCATCTATGAAGACAACTACAAATTTGTCCAAGGTTGGAAGATTCAGTTCATATAATCCATAAATATTGCTGGAGTATTCGTCAGTCCAAAAGACATCACCTTATACTCGTAATGCCCATATCAAGTTCTAAAAGCAGTTTTGGGAATATCTTCATCCCGAACTCGAATTTGATGGTAGCCTAATCTAAGATCAATCTTTGAGAATATGGTTGCCCCTTTTAACTGATCCATAAGGTCATCAATCCTTGGCAAAGGGTATTTGTTCTTAATCGTCACCTTATTCAACTGCATATAGTCCACACAAAGCCTCATACCCTCATCCTTTTTCTTTACCAGAAGAACAGGGGCTCCCCACGGAGAGGCACTTGGTCTAATGAAGTGCTTCCCTAATAATTCTTCAAGTTATGATTTTAATTCCTTCAACTCAAAAAGGGACATTCTACAAGGAGCAATTGAAATAGGACCCGTCCCTAGAACTAACTCAATGGAGAATTCAATCTCTCATTCAGGAGGAAATTCAGAAATATCCTCTGGAAAGACATCTGGATATTCTCTTACCACTGGAATCTTACTTAATTCGTGGTCACCTTCAGTTTCACTGGCTGAGAGAAGAACATATTCCTGATGGTCTGTTTTGTTCGGGTTGGATGTTACTAAGTCTAAATAAAATGAAAAAGGAACCACAAGAATAGAAAGTTATGTAGAAAGAAATAAAGGAGTTTTGTCTAGACAGTGTAAAAAAACATAATTAGGTACTAGCCAATCCATACCTAAAATTACCTCTAAACCAGATAAAGGAAGACAAACTAAATTGGCAATAAACTCTCTAGCACCTATTTGAAGAGGAAGGTTCATGCATGCATAGGAAGTTCTAATAGGACCAGCAGTAGGAGTGGATACAAGGAGATCATAAGGTAATTCAGGCACACATAATTGTAATTTCTGTACACACTGATGGGATATAAAAGAATGAAAGGAACCCGTATCATATAGCACATAGGGTATTACCATTTATTTCACACTTACCTCGGATCAGATCGGTAGATTAAGAAGCTTCTTTAGCACTTATAGTAAAAACACGTCCATGTTGTTGTGGCCTAGAAGCGGGCTGCTAACCTCTCTTGTCGGGGCATTCAAATATTTTATGTCCTGGCTTCCCACATCTAAAGAAAATGATTTGTGTTGTCCAGCAAGGCTAATTCCCATGATTCTTCCCATATTTAAGGCAATCTCTCACTGCCTTAGGTCTTGAAGATTAAAGTAGTTTCCCTTTGTTGTTGTTGTTGTTATTGTTGGGTGGAAATCTCCTCTGAGGTTGGTTAATAGGCTTGAATCGAGGGCCTTGAGGTGCTAACCCTCTTCTAGCATTGTTTTGGGCATATTTGAAACTTTTCAGCTTCTTGTTGGACTCCTCTGCACATCGGCATTTATTTACCAACGTAGGGTAGTCTTTGATCTCCAAGAGACTTACAACTACTTCTATATCTTCTTGTAGACCTCCTTCATATTTCATGCATTTCCAGGCTTCATCCGGGTCACGCTGGTAAATCATAGAAAACTTGCAAAGCTCTTCAAATTTGGTGGTACACTCTGCTACACTCATAGGTCCTTATTTAACAGCCATGAACTCCAACTTTTTAGCATTCCTTAACAAAGCAGGGAAATACTTACGATAAAAAGCCTCCTTAAAAATATTCTAAGTAACTTCTGTATGGGAAGCTTCAAATAATCTCCTTGTATCGACCCACCAGATTTTTGCATTTGCTTCTAACATATACGTAGCAAAAGCCACCTTTTGGGTCTCTGTGCACGGGAGGACTGAGAAGATTTTCTCCATGGCCATAACCCATTCCTCCGCCTTACTTGGGTTGAAAGCTCCTCGAAATGGTGGGGGATTTGCCTTCCTAAACTCAGCGAACTTCTGATGCTCTACATCAACCTCGTTCACAGTAGGGTTATCGGCTGGGTTTTGCCATTCGTTGCGATTCAACCACTCCATTATTCGGGTAGCAACTGTAGCTTGTTCCCTCACGGCAGCCGCCATCTAACGGAAAGTATTCATCATTTTGGCATCATTTCCAGCTCCACTCCTAGTTTGCCAATTCGAAGTCATTGATTCCTGTCACACCAAAAAAAAATATTGAGTTGATCAGGCTCAATACCAAGCTAAGTGCAGCAACAACCCTCAAAATTCCTTATCAGCCGTCATACATACACACACACACACACACACACATATATATAATCATAATGTATGACAATCTCTAAGAAAGCATAGCCAGTCCAATCCTCAGGCTTAGAGGATAGTCTAGCTCTGATACCATAATATAACACCCCCTAACTACTATGTTTTACTCGAGCATTAACATAGTAATTAGAAAAGTATTACTTACACTCATAATCTAAATTAGTTGAAGGAAAAAAAGGAAATCAAATGTTTAGACACATATATCGCCAAACTCGTATATACATATATGAATATTATTTTTAAGTTTGCAATATGTACATTGTACTGATACTACACTGGTTAACTTCTAAGCAAATCAGGAACTCAATTCACAAAAGAAAGGAACATCTTCAGTATCTAATCTAACCTGCTCAAAGTCAAGGTCTAACAAAATTTTATAAAAACAGAAATGGACCTCACAACATTTAATAGGATCAGTCTGCAGATTAGCGTACTAAAATACCACTATATACATATCAGGAGTCCTTGAAGATCTCATGTCCTACTAGATGAAACCATTGGCCATCGGTATGATAGCCTTACCTGTGCCCAGTGTGTCAGGATCCTCCAGTGGGACTGAATCTGAAGACGAGGATGAAGAAAGATCATCTGCTAGAGGGGGTGTTGGCGGTGCATGTAGGATATCAAATATCACTGGGTGTGCCAAGTGGAGAGGCACACCATCATAGGGGAAAGCAGGGTCAAAGTCAGCTATAAATACAGAAGCACTAAAGGAACAGCCAAAAAACACATAAAGACGGACTTGTGAGTAACCCACGGCAAAAAGAGAGTCGAGGACAGGATCCTAATGCCACACCCACTATAGCGAGTCAAGCTAAAACACTAGTGACGGCATCTGCTGGATCTGAATAATACAGAATAAATAAAGCCATAAGGATGAGAATATTATAAAATTCTCAGTAGGATACTCCCTCAAATGTAAACATAATATAACCAGTAAATTCATTCATATTGAATTCATCATGCTAAATTATATGCATAAATACCAATGTGCATAATTCATATAAAGTCGGATGCAAAATGGTAGTAATCAAGTGTCTTTCTCTTGCAACTCGTGAAATTCAATTTAGTGCAATTGTCTCTTTTCATTAACATAGGGAAGGCTTAATCTCATATCAAGTGGTATCTATAGTGGAATCAATCCACAAGAACTATTGATTACTAGGACATGAGCTCATTCCTATATGTTGATACGTCTACTGACTCATCAAATTCCCAGGGAAGCTCTTACTTTTGCCTTCCCCCATTAACCACACAAGCCTTGTCTCTATTTTTTCCATATGTTAAAAATTTGCACAATTATAAGTCATATTTTCTCTTTTACCACCATAATACTCACATCATGTACTTCTCTTATTCAATGGCATTCTTACATCACAAGTAAGTATCTAATTCCATTGGAGTCTCCTCCATATCTCATAAGCATTTCTTTAAAATATCTAGCATGTATACATATACCATATACTTGAATCAAATACCATGTTACCATTGATTTAAGACATTCTCACCATTTCAACACCCTGGTAGATTTACGACTCTCGAAACAATATTTAATTTCCATATCAAAAGGCCAATTCACAAGCCACAAAAATTTCTTATGACACTTCAATGTGTCTAAATGACCCTGTAAAATTTTCATAATAATCAAAGTTTTATAACCATGTCGCTAAATTTTTCAAGTTTAGTGATCACAACACACCTTTTCACAGCATAGGACAGGGTTCTCCTAATTTTTAAATTTATCATACGATAGAATCAACTCAAAATAAAAATTATTACACTTCAAGATGTTGTTAACTCCCTATAAATATTTCAAAAGAGAAATCGCTCATTTACTATGATAATAAAATCATAAAATTTTCCTGCTTCAGATTCAGAAATCTAGACAGCATGAGTACTAATTTGGATCTTGATTTTTCTTGGGTAGCAAAGTCTTTATCATGCACCACAAAAATTTTTAGAGTTTTCTTAGGATGTTAGCTTCAACATATAATTTTTATAGCTCATAAAAATGAACACAATTGCACCAGAAAATTCATGAACAAACCCTGCCCTGTTGAAATCCAAAAATCCAGCAAACCAATTCAAAACCTCTCTTGATAAAAATAATTTTTCCACAACATCAAACACTCCACCAAAATTAATACCTCAATATCAACATATTATTAACCAATAAAATCAGTAATTTCGGACAGAACTAGATCAGAATTTTCAGAATAAATTTTGAAACAAAAGAGAACAATTAAACCTACTTTGAGAGCTTTTGAATTCTTTGCTCCAAAGGTGTTCTACTTGACCTCCCTTCACCTTGAGAGCTCCTAATCACACACAAAACCTCCTCTAGGCAGTGAGGAACCAAGGTGGAAATTGATGGAGACTTAGAATTCTGATCGGTTAGAATTGTAGAGTTTGAGGTGTAGAACAACTTTGATGAAGGAAAGTTTTGATTTCAAAGACTCCATGTAACGCCTCGATTTTTCTATTTGAGAGGAAAGTTTTGAAGGGGATTGGATGGCCCTTGAATGGTTTCGGAGGTGAAAATCTCATTTTCTGCAGTTTCGGGCCAAAATGACCAAAATACCCCTATAGCATTTTTATGCGGGTAAAGGTGCTGTTTGAGCCCATAACTTTCCCCGAAGGTTTAAAACAATATTTTTACATGTTTAAAAGTGTCTGTTTAAGTCCCAGTGGTCCTGGGCAGTTTTTGTACAAAATTATGATTTTGCCATTAAGATAGTGTTTTTGAGCTTAATGACGTAATTAAGCAAGCCTAAGCAATATTAGGCTCTAATCGAAGATTAATTAATTTCCATAATTAATCTAGAGTGAAAATAGGCTATTAAAATTAATTAGAACCTAACATTGCTTAGATTAAACTTAAATCTGTTTTTAAAACTCAAGATTCCAATCATAGAATCTTGAATATTATTTTCTCTTTCCAATTCCTTAAATCATGGAATTGTGTCTAGAGTTGTTTATGAACTAAAATGAATTTATAACTCACTAATGATGCAAGACCACTCCTTAAACATGTCTTGACAACCTTGATTACCCATTTTCTCACCTAAACACTTTCTTACAAACTCCTAATCATAATCCTAATCAAAGATATACCTAAACTCAACTCTAAACCACAATTAAAATGCAAGGAATCCTCCCCCATGGCTGATGCACTTTTGGCCACATCACCTCCATTTACATTGTAACATCCTAATTTTTAACCCAATACTCTAGAACATATTTAGGTTAATTATTAGTCTATTACTCTTTTATTCTCATTCTTTTAAGCCTTTCATTAAAATACTTAGTGGAAAATACGAATAAATTTTTCTTTTTCGAAACTTGAAAAACAAAACGCGAGCCGCGTGCTAACCTAATATTCGTCATAACCACATCGTGCAAGAAAAGAAATCACACCATTCATAATCATGAAATATAGTATCATACATAACAATCATAATATCATCATTCCTTCATAAATACATAGATTACTAGCATCATTGTACCATTATTTACATCAAAACATGCCTATATATATGAAGTGATCCTTATCCACCTATGAGGTTGGATGAGTATCAATCCAAAAGCTAAACTATCTATGCTTCTGCGGTGACCTTCTACTCCATTTGCTAGCGTGACCCTTAAGCACGAGCCTTAGAAGAAGTCACGAATCTCGTTGTAATCCTCGTCTAAAGATGACACGGAAGAAAAGAAAGGGATGAGAAACTCATTCAAGATTCTCAGTAGGGATTCCTAACTCTAACATGAGTGTCATCGTCGTCATCCCTAGCCACCTCAGTTTTAATTATGAAAAAGGTGTACATGCATAAGGTTCGGTTTTAAGCTTTCCAAATCTATTTATCCGAAGTGGGTGTCTTTTAGTATGAGTCTTAATGGCATGAATGCAATAGATATTTGATGAATGCATGACAATACCATATGCACATTAACATGAAAATCCTTGCTCTTGGGCTCAACATAAAGAAACATAAGTCATATATGTGGCATAAAAGGCACAGTACTTTTCATGTAACATCTTTCTCATAAGTCAAACTCTTAAGTTCTTTTTCTTAAAGACCATTCTCTTAACACATCCACCAAAAATCCAACCAACTCACCGGCCCGGCGATAATCTGGTCACCAAACTACATCTCACCTATCGCCTAGGAATGAGCTCAATCCTAACTAGTCGTTACTAGATTCAATATGGACTAATAGAGGGGGTATACTTAACTTTCTTGGATCACCTATCTTAGGATCATTTCCTCCTTTGAAATGCTCTACTGGTATCTAGTACACAGCGAATTGTCTGCTTTGGCAAGCTCAATGTCAATACCCTCACAGATTTGTTTCTTCCCCACCGTAGCAGGTAGAATGCGTCTCAGTGTTACGTCACATCTGTTTTGGGGGTGCTGGGCTGAACCGGTGTCACTCAGAACCTTTCCTGGGGGTGCTCGGTAGAACTGGTGTCACCCAGGAGTTTTCACAAACTTTTGTCAAATTCTCAAGTTTGATGGGAAATTTGGCAACAGAATGCAGACAATCGGATTTCCTTCAAACTTGCTTTATGCCACGAAACATATAGAACATGCATAGCCACTCAACATCGCCATAAGACATCAAGTCATTCTCATAATTAAACATACATTCTCATGTAGCATTATAGCTCATTAAGCTCTCGAACCTACGGTGTCTTATGCTTTGACCCTTATGGGTCTTAGACGTGAGATATGGTTATTCTATTGTTCTCTATCAACCTCTTATGCACCTAAGGGTTCACAACTAATAATTCTTACTAGCATTTATGTTCATTAATAAATCTGGGCAGTGTAACACCCCGATTTTTCTGTCCGAGGGAAATGACCAAAATGCCCCCGAGGTCATTTCCTGACCCGAACTCGAGGGTAACCAACTCGGTCATCCTCGAAGGGTCAACTCAATGTTTGAAGGGGATTGAATGGCCTTTGAATGCTTTCGGAAGCGAAAATTTCGTTATCAGATTTGGTCAAAATGACCAAAATACCCCTATAGCGTTTTTACGCGGGTAAAGGTGCCGTTTGAGCCCGGAACTTTCCCCAGAGGTTTAAAAACATGATTTCATGTGTCTAGAGGTCTCTGTTCAAGTCCCGGTGGTCCCGGGCAGTTTTAGTGCAAAATTACGATTTTGCCCCTAGAATAGTGTTTTTGAGCTTAATGACGTAATTAAGCAAACCTAAGCAATATTAGGCTCTAAACGAAGATTAATTTATTTCCCTAATTAATCTAGAGTCAAAATAATTTATTAAAGTTAATTAGAACCTAAAATTGCTTAGATTAAACTTAAATCCTTTTCTAGAACTCAAGACTCCTAGTCTTGGAATCTTGAATAGTGTTTTCTCTTTCCAATTCCTTAAATCAAGGAATTGTGTCTAGAGTTGTTTAAACTCTAAATTGAGGATTTAACTCACTAATGGTGCAAGACCACTCCTTAATTATGTCTAGACCACCTTAATTACCCATTTACCTTACCTAAACACTTTCTTACAAATTCCTAATCTTAAGCATAATCAAAGATACACCTAAACACAACTCTAAACCACAATTAAAATGCAAACTAATCCTCCCCATGGGCTGATGCATTTCAGCCAGCACCTTTCCCCTTTGACCACATATTAAATTGTTTCTCACTCAAAGAACCATGCTTGAGCCATACCTTGAGCCATACCTCACCATGCTTTGAACCATACCTCACCATACCTCAAGAACACATTATCTCACCTCATGGAACTCATGGAAAGCCTCCAATCTGCACCCTCATGGCCGAAACCTCCTCCTCCATGAGCTCCCTCCATTTGTTTCAATTCTCTATAAATAGAATGCCTTGAGGAGCTTGCACCACTTTTAGATCATTTGCCAAGTTTAGGAAACACTCAAAGCTTTTCTTTTTCTCTCAAAGTCTTTGTGTTCTTCAAGTTCTTGGAGTTCTTCAAGTTCTTCATCTTCTTCATCTTCTTCTTCCATCTTCAAGTTCATCACACCAAGTAGGGATTTTCTTTCATGTATTCTTTCTTTAAAGTTCTTGTTTCAAGCTTTATGTTCATAGTTTCTCTTGATTCCTTTTAGAACTTCTTTTCTTCTCCTCATTCCTCTTTATGTTTCGGCCATGGGCCTTTGGAGTTCAAAGAAATGAGAGCTTAATGATGAGAGTTTCATGATGATGTTCATCACTTGAAACAAACTCTAGAGCTTGATCTTTGTTCTTGAGCAAAAGTGTTTCTAGCTTTTCCTTTCTTGAACTCTTGAGAACTTTAACTTTGATAATGTTTTAAAATGACTCTATGAACTCAATGATGAGGTCTCATGATGTTGGTGTTAATATATCACCAAGATCATGGATTCTAGAGTTTCAAATATTTCTTTTCTTTCCTTGAAGTTTCGGCCATTACCTTTCTTCCTACATGCAAAATGTTTGATTTTCTAAGTATGTTATGTTGAGTTCTAAGAACTCTAGACTTTTACCTTGTCTTGGTTTGATGAGTTTGGGTTGAGGTTTAGATTCCTTTAAAGTCTTGTTAGGAGCTCTAGAAAGATAAAATGAACTTGCATAATTTATCTTATGCTTGCATTCATATTTACATTCTTGCTATGCATTTTACTTTCAAGCTATCACCTAAGAACATAAAGATTAAAATGGAACTTGCTATGCATTTTACTCTCAAAGCCTTTCTATTTCGGCCTTAAAGTCGATTGTTGTTGGGCCTAGAGCACTAAAATAAAGAAATGAACTTGCATCATCACCTAATTAATTTCTCGAATGCCTATCTATTTCGGCCTTAAAGTCGATTGTTGTTGGGCCAAGAGCACTAAAATAAAGAATTGAATCTTGCACATTTACTTTCAAGCTTGCACGTTTAAGATTATGCTTCGCATATTTACTTTCAAGCTTGCACGATACGTTTATGTCTTGCATATTTAATTTATGTCATCATTTTAATTTGTAAGCAAGATTAAAAATGAAAAGCATGAGCATGTTTAGTTTATGTTGTAACTTAAGAACCTAGAGCTCAAAGACTTGCCCATTTCATTCCAAGTTAAAGTTATATGTGAATGTATTCCTTGAATGAATAATTTTGGCCAAGTAGTGATGATGGACTTGCAAGGAGTTTTCATCTAGCTACTAGGTCCAATAGTCTATGTTTTAAGTTTTCCTTAAAGACTTACAAATCTTTATAAGGTTATGTCATCACAAGTTGTGATTTTATCCTCCTTTAGGAGATGAAATATATTTTGGTCTTTAACCTAAGGCTTCGCTTAGCCTCTTGAGGAATTAAAATGTTTTGCAAAGAGTTTTAGAAGTTCTAGAATGATTCCAAGAGAAACTAGTTAACTTATGTACCTAGAAATGTCAATTTAATTCTCTTATTGAGGCAAGATGTTTTCGGTTCTGATGTGATGAATGTGATGCTGTATGATGATGTTTTAATGTGTTGGAATGTGTGAAAATATCATATGAAGATGTAGAAGCGATCCTATGCATGATAGGTAAGAAACTAGCTAACTAAATATACCGTAAAGCTAGAATTTAACATAGTTTTGACCCATTTGTTTATGGAACTTTTCCAAACTGTTTTAATGGGGACATAATCAGATTTAGATTGTTTAGACATGAAAAACTTGGTATCATTTGAGTTAGAATCGAATTCTAGCACCTATGAGGAAACTAGTAACTAGAAAACCGTAAAAATGCAAATGTAGAACTCTTAGAACATTTAATTTTCTGGATTCGGTCCAGCACCCTTACAACATGGTAAACATGATTAATAATTAGTCCTTAAGCATAGGAATGCCTCATAATTGATTTAGATTTAATATATAGCGCCTTCGGCGAAAACGGAACCAAGAAAGGGTCTAAAACGTAAGTTCTAGAACCCCGTATTCACATGTTAGGATTTCCACCCTATGCTATTCAGATTTAAAAGTAAAATGAGAGGATTATGAATGATGTTTAATTATGAGCCTTAGGTGCTTAAAATATGAACGACGGATGTAGAGAACTATATCTCAAGATTAAGACCCGTAAGGGTCAAAGCATAAGCTATCGTAAGGGTAAGCGTTTGGATGATTTATGATGATGCATGAAGTATTCTAATGATGATGATGTTATTCATATGAGAAATTTATGAGATTATATGTTTATGTGGTATAAAGCAAATTTGGAAGGAAATTCGGTGTAATGACCGTTTAGGCAGCCGAATTTCCAACAAATTTGGGGACTTAAAGAGATTTTGAAAATTAAGGTACTAAGATGGGTTCTAGGATGACACCGGTTCGGCCGAGCACCTCCATAGAACTCATGTGACATCGGTACCATTTTACACTCTTAGGTGACACCGGTTCGGCCAAGCACCCCTAAGAGTTTTTCCCCCTAACCCGTGCACAGATAGTCGGGATTTATGCTACGCTTATCGTTAAGTGGTAAGTAAGAACTAGTGACGACTAGTTAAGGTATGAGCTCATAACCTAGATGTATGACACGTTCTGGGTGACACCGGTTCGGCCGAGCACCCTGATTCGATTGTCTTTTAGGGTGGCCCATGAGGAAGAGAAGTTTCATGATTATGATTATGTCACTAAGTTTTGTCCCATATGAATGTTACTATTGCCACTTTATGCCACCAAGAATGATGATGCTTGATGTTATGTTTTATGTATGTGCATTAGGTAGTGCCATGCATACATCTTCTGATATGTTGCATCCATGACATTAAGATCATCCTAAAATGAATGGACCTTGGCTAAAATATATTTTAAAGTTTAAAATGAACCGAATACATGCTCAGTCATTTTGTATAAATAAACCCAAGGTTCCTGAGGACGTAGATGATGACACCTAGGTAGTAGGAGGCCCTACCGAGATTCTTTAGTAAGATTGTCAGTCCCCGTACCTCTTTCTTTCCGTCACGTCTTCAGATGGCGACGTTCGTGGTGTTCGTGGACACGCCGACATGGGAGGTGCACCATGACCCAGACCACGGGTCATTCCATTTTGTGGGTCGATGCACGGTTAGAGTATTTATGTTCATGGGTCGACCCTTCACTCCCCTGCACATTCCCATCGATTCTCCCCGCCTCACCTTTTGGCGATGACCTGGTGTTCGAGCGCCACGCCCCTAGAGGAGAGACTTCGTGCACTCCCATCATCCACGTCCGCGCCGAGACTACCCCAAAGATGTGCCCTGCTGTTCGCCGTCCTTCTCGGAGACGGATCCTTCCGAGGATTCGGCAACCCAGGCACCCTCCGAGGGATCTTCCCCTTCCATACCTATGGACTTTGGAGAGGATAGCGAGCCCACCGTGACTCAGCCGAGGCGTGCACGACGACCGGAGATGCGGCCATACCCCGGGTGTAACGCCCCAATTTTTACTGTAATTTTTACTGTCATTAGAAATTACTCAATTACCATAGGTAATTATTACATAAGATTTGAGGCCGAACAATCCTCAATAAAGGAATATAACGTTAGAAGAGAGGTTAGGAACGATTCATGCGAGAGTCGCAAATCCCGAATTTCTGTACGTATAAAATGACCAAAATGCCCCTGAAGTTATTTTACTCAGAAAATGAGGATCGTGGGCCCCACCTATTCTCAAGGGGATATTTTGAGGATAATAAGGGATTGTTTGTGTTATGTGTGTTAATAGAGCAGAAGGATCTCAATTTTGGGTTCTAATCAATCTAAATACATAATTTTGACTCTAGATTAATATTTAGAATTTAATAAGCTTTAATTTGAGCCTAATATTGCTTAGGTTTCGGTATACCAATCAAAAATCCCGAATCGCAAATCGCCAAAAACAAGGGCAAAATCGTACTTTCACTTAAAAACTGCCCGAGGCCACCCGAGCTTAACCAATGGTTAATCATGGCTTAAAAACACATTTTAAAACATTTTAGTGAGGTTCGGGCTCAGTCGGCACGCACATCGGAGTTACGAGCCATTTTTTTTTTTTTAAACACATAATTGAAAACGTGAGCCGAGTATAACGTGAACGAGTAAGCGGAGTATAATAAGACGTTTAAGAATATATCACATCATATCACTTAGGCTCCATCATATAACATCCATAAGCACATTATAGCATATATTTACATACAATAACCTCACTCAAAGGGTGGGTTATGTTCATACATCATTATCTTATGCAAACCCATAAAAGAAAATATACTTAAGGAAATTCATGCCCCTAAACTAGATAACTCCATAAGCCGGGAAGGTTATCCTAAAACTAGGGTGCATGATCACACATAAATCCACTAAGAACTCTCTAGGGCCACTGTCCTGGAAATGGGGGAATAAATCCGATCCACTGATGAGCTCCCTCGGGAGGGGACACACGAGATGCACCAAGCTGAGGTCGCATGGACGGCCTTCTTGCTAACCTCGGCTGAACAACTGTTTCCTCACTACCCTCTCTTACTCGTGTGGGAGTAGGAGCAGAGCTCTCAGAATATACATGAGTAGGAGTGTCCTCTGAAGGATCAGTTTCAGAATATCTCGTCTCGGGAACATACACTGGAAATCCATGGACAACAGATGAAGCGGGATAAGAACGTAACATCCTTTCATCAAGTGGACGTGCATGTTCGAAAACCATTTCATCGCCATAGGGAGAAGTAGGAGAAAATCGATAACTAGGGACAGGATGTGCAAATGGACGACCTATGTAAATAAAAACACGAATCACAAGACTCCTTCAAAATGATACGAGCGATGCAGGATCATAGTGAAATTCCCAAGTAGGGGTATCAACGAACAGGACGAATGTCGCCATCTGAATCTGGAGACAATGACGGAAATAAAGAAAAGGGAGTGAGAATCTTGCTAAAGAATTCTCAGTAAGGTACCTCCTTCTACAATGTGTCATCATCAAAGTCCCCAAGAACCTCGGGATTATTCTAAAATAGTGAGCATGCAAAGATTCATTTTAAGTTCGGACAAATACTTAACCGAGGTTCGTCAATTTTTAATCATGCGTCTTATAATGCATCTTATTCTTAACATGTCATATTTACAATGAACTTTTCCTTTATCATTACATCATATTCCTCATCATCATTATCAAAATAACATGCATAAAAGAACGTCATATAATATTAGCTACACATGGACACAGTGCACATATTTCATTTCTTTAGTGCCTTAGGTGACTTAAAATCTTATCATCATCATTATTTTCCTTGGGCCACCCTATACTCCACCCTTTTGGGAGTAATTTAGGTTATGAGCTCATACTTTACTAGTCGTCACTAGCATATACTTATCCCTTTTGATAAGCTAAAGTCCCGACTCTACCCTTTTGAGAGAACGGGTTAGGGGCTAAAATCACATTTCCACCACCTATAGTCAGATGGTTCCAAAGGATCATTTTCTTATAAGTTTAAGTCACCATTAAATCTTTGCATGTTATATCATAATACAATTCATAAACATCATAACATTTTCTCATTTATAGTCTTAAGCTAGAATAATATATATCAATGTAATCATGCATATGGGAGATTCCTCAGAAAGAGAGGTGGGTCACAATGGACACGCTTAAATACCAAGTCTTTCCTTAGCCGTAACCTTTCCAAATTACACTTTTACAATGATACACTTTCTTCTAGCAACAAAGGTGAATTTTTCATAATAAAGAACATTTCATGTATAAGCATTCTTATTATTTGCAACAAAGAACTATAACATGCAAGCCAGAAATCATTCAATGATATCAAGTACTTAATAAGCATCCAATCCTTACATAGAATTATCAATTATAGAACTAATTAGTTACTAAACCAATTATGAATCATTCTCTTAACAATAAACCATAATTATCACAACTTCAATCATATCAAATCATTATCACACATTGATACTAAACTCAGATCAGTGGTCAATCATGAACCTCATGCAATTACATAGAATCATATTTTAAGTGCATATAAAATACTAGTTCCCCATAAAATCCTTGCAAAGCCTTAAAACTCATTTAGAAACTAGTTCTTTTGTCAAATTTGGGAGGATCTTCACAATTAAAATTCTCACTTAAGATAAAAGGAGTAAGTCTTGAGCTTTAGAGATTTAGGTGACATCTTAGAATTATAAACATGCTATGCAACCTTATTTTAATCTTATCTTTATAAGGTGATAGCTTGGAATTATAAATATGATATGCAATTCCATTTCTTTATCTTTAAGATTTAAGGTGATGACTTGAAAATTAAACATGATGCAAGAACTTGAAATATAAACATGATACAAGAAACTGGAGCGGCGGTACTCCGCACAGGACCAGTAGAGGGAGAAGAGAATATTAAGAAACCGGAGCGGCGGTAGTCCGCACAGGACCAAAGAGAGGAGAAGAGAATATTAAGAAACCGGAGCGGCGGTAGTCCGCACAAGACCAGTAGAGGGAGAAGAGAATTATTATTACATCTTTTAAGTTCTAAACTAAAAATCTTTGTTTTAGCATCATAAAGCATTAT
Organism: Dalbergia cochinchinensis; assembly: GCA_031216125.1. NCBI lineage: Eukaryota > Viridiplantae > Streptophyta > Magnoliopsida > Fabales > Fabaceae > Dalbergia > Dalbergia cochinchinensis. The sequence goes on from CM062371.1 coordinate 34,469,597, forward strand.
TCTTTAAAGTTTTGCATCAAGTGGAATTTTCAAGCTTTAGAGGCCTAACTTGTGATGGATTTACAACCCACCCTCAAGGTCCTCATCATCAAGCCATCATCTTAGTTCCACCTAGGCCATATGGTTGAATTGGTTAAAGAAAAATTGAAGAGGAAAACCAAAATGAAAAGCTAAGGTAAGTTCATAATTTCATCATTTTGAGCTGAAAACACAACTCCTCAAAGCATAGAAATAAATTTAGAAACTACTCCCTACCTGATCTGAGTTGAAGAAGAGGAAGAGAACTTGGTTTCTTGAAGTGAAATGAAACAAAATCTCTTTGAAAAAATTGAAGAAAGAATTCAGCCAAAGAGGAGGAAGAAAGAAAGTTTTTGGTGCTCCTAAAAACTAGTTATGAACCAAGCATTCCAAGACCACTCAAGCAAGCCTATTTATAGAAGATTTTGAGGCTTCTAATTGGCCAAAATGATGAGGTAGTGGACGGAATTTTGCAGGAGAAATAAGGGAGGAAAAATCATTTTAGACAAAGTTGTATGAAATTAAGGAATTATGTCTCTTATGGTGACATTTTGGCATTTTGTTTTAGTGCAACTTTTGGCAATAATTTAGCTGCATAATGGCATCAATAATTTCGTCCATTACAGCCCAAAGAAGTGAAATTTGTGTGTTCCATGCATTATTTAGGTGTAGGCAAGATATTCATGTAATTTAGAGAATTTACGGTTAAGGGTTTAAGTGAATTAGTAAGCAATTTGGGTGTTTTTGAGCAATTTTGGGTTCTAATCAATCTAAATACATAATTTTGACTCTAGATTAATATTTAGAATTTAATAAGCTTTAATTTGAGCCTAATATTGCTTAGGTTTCGGTATACCAATCAAAAATCCCGAAATTCGCAAAACTGCCCAAAAACAGGGACAAAATCGTACTTTCACTTAAAAATTGCCCGAGGCCACCCGAGCTTGACCAATGGTTAATCATGGCTTAAAAACACATTTTAAAACATTTTAGTGAGGTTCGGGCTCAGTCGGCACGCACATCGGAGTTAAAAGCGACCCTTGAGGCGTTTTGGTCATTTCGCGCGTCGGAACTCAAAATTGAGATCCTTCTGCTCTATTAACACACATAACACAAACAATCCCTTATTATCCTCAAAATATCCCCTTGAGAATAGGTGGGGCCCACGATCCTCATTTTCTGAGTAAAATAACTTCAGGGGCATTTTGGTCATTTTATACGTACAGAAATTCGGGATTTGCGACTCTCGCATGAATCGTTCCTAACCTCTCTTCTAACGTTATATTCCTTTATTGAGGATTGTTCGGCCTCAAATCTTATGTAATAATTACCTACGGTAATTGAGTAATTTCTAATGACAGTAAAAATTACAGTAAAAATTGGGGCGTTACACCGGGGCTCACACTCGATCCCCGCTCCGCCTCTTCACGCCCGAGGAGCTCGCCCAGTTTCCCGGGTTTCTGCCTCGATCACGAGATAGTCGCCAGTAGGAGGCCGTGGATGGCCCGAGTTAGAGCACACACCACTTAGATGGGGATAAACCTTCTTTTGTTTAAAGGTTTCCCATTAGATGCACTCGGGTAGGGGAGTAAATTATGTTTATGTTCATGTTGTATTTTCTTTCATGTATCTCCATGTACTAAATTAAGTCCCACACTTATAAGTGGGCAAGTTATATATATATAAGATGATTTTCAGTGATGTTCATGTTGTGCCTTATGTTATGATGTTGTGAGACATTTGTTTACCATACATGGTTTACCGCTTATCGCATCACGCGGCTCTCACTTTTATTTCAAAAAAAAAATTACCCGTATTTTCCGCTAAGTAATTCAAAGTTAAATGAGAACTATGAAGTAACAGACTAATGATTAACCTAAATATGTTCTAGAGTATTGGGTTAAAAATTAGGATGTTACAGGCAGCATCATACTCTAAGGGCAGAGTTACCTCTTCATGATTACGGGGTTCTAGAACTTACGTTTTAGACCCTTTCTTGGTTCCGTCTTCGCCTAAGGCGCTATATATTAAATCTAAACCAATTATGAGGTATTCCTAAGCCTTTGAACTATTTATAAATCATGTTTACTACTTTATAGGGGTGCTGTACAGAATCAGGAAATTAAATGTTCTAAGAGTTCTAGAATTGTATTTTTATGGTTTTCTAGTTGCTAGCTTCTCTATAGGCTTTAAAAATCAATCCTACATCAAATGTTACCAAATTTTTCATGATTATTCAATCCTAAACTGATCCTTATCATGCTAAAACAGTTTTGGCATTGATTAAGATTAAAGGGGTTAAACATACGTTAAATTCCAACTTTACGGTTTTCCAATGAAGCTAGTTTCTCCCCTAAGATGCATAAAAGCATTCCTATCTCATCCTATATCGTTTTCACACATTCTAACACATCAAAACATCATCATACAGCATCAAACATATCAAGATACAACCAAATTGTTCAATGTTCAAAAGACACATAATTTGACATTTCTAAAGCATATAAGTTGCTAGTTTCTCTTGGAATCATTTTAGGACTTCTAAAACTCTTTGCAAACCAATTTATTTGATCGAGAGACTAAAAATAACCTTAGGTCAGTAACTAATTCAATTCTTCTTTAGGAGAGGAAAAAAATCATAAATCTTGTTGGTCATAACTTTATAAAACTCATCAAACTTAAAGGAAATACTAGAACATAGGTTGTTGGCCCTTGTAACTAGATAGAACTCATTCCAAGCTCATCATTGTTACTTGGCCGAAATTATGCATTCAAAGAATGCTTCCATACCAAACTTTAACTTGAGATAAAATGGGCAAGTCTTTGAGATCTAAGGTCTTTAAGTGATGACATAATCTAAACATGCTATGCACTTCATTTTTATTCTTCGTTACAAAGTAAAGTGAGAACTTTGAAGCAAATATGCAAAACTTAGAATTTAAATATGCAAGACTTGAAATAAATATGCAAGGCTTGAAATTTAAATATGCAAGGCTTGGAATTTAAATATGCAAGACTTAAAATAAATATGCCATGCAAGTTCATTTCTTTATTTTAGTGCTCTAGGCCCAGCAACAATCGATTTTAAGGCCGAAACAGAAAGGCTTTGAGAATTAATTAGGTGATAATGCAAGCTCTCATTTTAAATCTTTATGTTCTTTAGTGATGAGAAGTAAATATGCTAGACAAGAACGTAAATATGAGATGCACTTCATTCCTTATCCTTTAACTTTAAGTGATGGCTTGGAAAATAAATATGAATGCAAAGCTCAAAGTAAATATGCAATGCATAAGCTTGAATATAAATATGAATGCAAGCTTATTTTATTTCTTATTAGAGCTCCTACAAGACTTTTAGAGGAACTTTAACCTTAACCCAAACTCATCATGACAAGGTAAAGTGAGGTCTAGAGTTCTTAGAACTCAAGATAACATTCCTTGAAAATATAACCATAAATGAACTTTATGAAAACTCAAGCTTTAGAGATTTCTTTGTGGTGAACATAAAGTTACCAACTAGAACTCTCATCATCAAGCTATCATGTTGGACCACCCAATGTTGGTTGGCTAAAATTTTAGAGAAGAGAAAAAGAAAGAAACCGAAACTTAAGAGCAAGAAGGAACCATTTTGAAACTCTAGAGACCATGATTTTGATGATGTATTAACACCAATATCATGAGTTCTCATCATTGAGTTCATGTAACCATTTTAAAACATCATCAAAGTTAAAGATTTCAAGGTTCAAGAAAGAAAGAACTATAAACATTTTTAACTCAAGAACAAAGATCAAGTTTTAGAGGTTTGTTCAAGTGATGAACATCATCATCGAGCTCTCATTCCTTTGCTCTTCAAGCCTCATGGCCAAAACAAAGAAGGAGGAGGAGAAGAAAAGAGGTTTCCAAAAAGATTCAAGAGAAACTATGAACACATAAAGAGATTAAGAACTTAAATGAAAGAAACACTTGAAAGAAAATCCCTACCAAGTGATTGGAGGTTGAGATGAGAAAAGAGGATGAAGAACTTGAAGAACTTGGACACTTGAACTTTGAGAGAAAAGAAAACTTTGAAGTGCTCTTTGAAAACTTACACTTAGCAAATGAACCCAAAATGATGCAAGTTCACCCAAGCATGCTATTTATAGAGAAATGAAACAAAATGAGAGGTGTTTAAGGGGGTAAGGCTTCGGCCATTACAGCACAAGGGAGGAGAAAATATCTTCTCCAAGGCATGGTTCAAGGCATGGTAGAAAGCATGGCTAGGTATGGGTTCAAGTATGGGTGCAAGTATGAGTGCAAGTATGGGTCAAGCATGGGTCAAGCATGGTTCTTTGAGTGAGAAACAAATCAACATGTGACGTAAAATGGGAGAGGGATGGCCGAAAATGAATCAGGCATGGGGAGGATTTCTTGCATTTTAATTGTGGTTTAGAGTTGTGTTTAGGTGTATTTTTTATTAGGATTAAGATTAGGAATTTGTAAGAAAGTGTTTAGGTGAGAAAATGGGTAATCAAGGTTGTCAAGACATGTTTAAGGAGTGGTCTTGCATCATTAGTGAGTTATAAACTCATTTTAGTGCATAAACTGTAACAGCCCAGCACCCCCGGCATGCAGATATTGTCCGCTTTGGGGACCTCGTGCCCCCTCACGGTTTTGTTCTTGGGGTGGCACTGGCGTGTACAAGGGGGAGGTATCCACACCCTTATAAGGCATGTTTCGTTCCCCTCCCCAGTCGATGTGGGACTACTCCATACCCCTTGTGGGAATCCACCCCCCTTGGGGGCCTAGCGTCCTCGCTGGCACACCAACTCCGGGACCAGCTCTGATACCATTTGTAACAGCCCAGCACCCCCGGCATGCAGATATTGTCCGCTTTGGGGACCTCGCGCCCCCTCACGGTTTTGTTCTTGGCGTGGCCTCGTGCCACCCAAAACGCGTCTACAAAGGGGAGGTATCAACACCTTTATAAGGCATGTTTCGTTCCCCTCCCCAGCCGATGTGGGACTACTCCATACCCCTTGTAGGAATATCATGTAACGCCCAGGGATTGCGATGTCGGGGAGTGATTGCCGATGCAAGGAGGCACGGACAAGGATTGAAGTAGGATTGAATTTTAGCACCTATAGAGAAACTAGTAACTAAAAAACCATAAAAGTACAATCCTAGAACTCTTTGAACATTTGATTTCTGGATTCTATCCAGCAACCTCATAATATGGCAAACATGGTTTAGATTTAATTTATAGCACCTTAGGCGAAGACGGAACCAAGAAAGGGTCTAAAACGTAAGTTCTAGAACCCCGTAATCATAGATATATAACTCTGCCCTTGGAGTATGGTGCTGCCCAGATTTATTAAAGAACATAAATGATAGTAAGATTTGTTAGAAGAGAATCCTTAGTGCATAAGAGGTTGATAGAGAATGATAGAATAATTACATCTCAAGTTTAAGGCCCGTAAGGGTCAAAGCATAAGATACCGTAGGATCAAGAGCATAATGAGTTTCAATGTTACATGTGAATGTATGTTCTATTTGAGAATGATTATGTTAACGTATGAATTTATGATTGAGGATACATGTTGTATTTGTTTATGTGGTATAAAGTAAATTTGGAAGAAATCCGGCGTGCTGCTGTTATGCTGCCAAATTTCTGACAAATTTGGGGACTTAGAAAGTTTTTGAAAAACCTATGAGATTTTCTTTATAAGATATGCGGTACTAAGATGAGTTCTTGGATGACACCGGTTCGGCTGAGCACCTCCAAAGAACTCATGTGACATCGGTACCAAGATGTATTCTTGGGTGACACCAGTTCAACCGAGCACCCCCAGGAAATGCCCCCTAGCCCGTACTAGATAGCTGGGATTATGATTATGATACGCTTATCGGGATTGATAAGTAAGAACTAGTGAAGACTAGTTAGGTATGAGCTCATAACCTAGAGATGTGACATGTTCTAGGTGACACCAGTTCGACCAAGCACCCCCAGAACAAATGTCTTTTAGGGTGGCCCCATGAGAAAGTAAAGTATGATGATTATGTCACAAAGTTTTCCCCACATGAGATTTCAATTGCCACTTTATGCCACTATTATGATGCTTTTTGATGTTATGATTGATGTCCTTGCATTAAGTAGTGCCATGCATACATCCTTTACTATATTGCATTCATGACATTAAGATTCATTCTAAAATGAACGGACCTTGGTTAATTATAGTTTAAAGGCTTAAAAATGAACTTAACGCATGCTCACTTATTTTATACACTAAACCCAAGGTTCTTGAGGACGTAGATGATGACACCTAGGTAGTAAGAGGCCCTACTGAGATTCTTTAGCAAGATTCTCACTCCCTCTATCTTTTCTTTCCGTTACGTCTTCAGATGGCGACGTTCGTGGTTTTTGTGGACACCCCGACGTGGGAGGTGCACTATGATCCAGAGCATGGATCATACCATTTTGAGGGTTAGTACACAGTTCATGTATTCATGTTCATTAGATGACCCTTTGCTCACCCTGTACATACCCATCGCTTCTCCCCGACAGCACCCTACGGCGACGATGAGCTGGTTTTAGAGCACGCACGTACACACAACGAGATAGTGCTCCGCATGCACACCGTTGCTTCAGCCATGCGCGACTACCCCGACTATGTGCCCCAAACATACTTCTCAGAGACCGACCTGTCGGAGGACCCGCCTACCCATCTGTATAGCGAGAGCTCTGCCCCCACTCCACCATTGATGAGAGAGGGCAGTGAGGACACCGTGACTCAGCCACGACTAGCATGACGACCGAAGATGCGGCCACGTCGTAGGGGTCACTCCCGATCCCCACTTCGTCTTTACACGTTGGAGGAGCTTGCCCAGTTTGCCGGGTATATGCCTTGCTCACGGGATGGATGTCAGTAGGAGGTAGCGGATGACCGATGGAGTACCCGGGCTAGTGCACACACCACTTAGATGAGGATAAACCTTCTTTTGTTTAGAGGTTATCCCTTTAGTTGCACTTGGGTAGGGAAGTTTGCTTTTATGCTTTCCGTTGCACTTTCCTTTGTATTTTCTTTTTAGATGTATTCATTTTATGTTGTACCAAACTAAGTCCCACTCTTCATAAGTGGGCATATCATATCATATATATATGCAGTTCAGTTTTATCATGATGTGCCCTTACCTGCTTTATGTGATGATATTTGTGAGATGCTTGCTTTATTTCCTTACATGCTTCATTGCTTATCGTGTCGCGCGGCTCTCACTTTGCTTTTATAATTCAAAAAAAAAAATTATCAGCATTTTCCGCTAAGTATTTTAAAGTAATAAGAAAACTCTGACGTAATAGACTAATGATTAACCTAAATATGTTCTAAAGTATTGGGTTAAAAATTAGGATGTTACACTCTAGGCTAGTATATATGGAAGTTAAAACCAAGATAAAGCTCTTGGCTATGGAGAAAATGCAGCTGGTTTCTCTCCCCATTGCTGGCCGAGAATGGCTTCTTAAAGAAGCTAATTTTGGTTGAGTTTATCTTATAGTAATTAATATGAATATTATATATATGTTTAGATAATTATCATCCAATAAAGTAAATGAATGGTTGTGATTCAGTCTTGTAATTCAAGATTGAATCTTAGCCATTCATTTGATTTAAAGAGATAGATTCATTTGTTTTGTACAAATTTACTAGTTTTTGGTGATAGAATTCCCACACCGAAATTTCACCGAATAGGTGAAACAGTGTACCTGGGTAATCAAACATATTTTTCGGGTATAAAATCTTTAATTCTACCTGTTTCTAACCATAATCATATAATTTCTCAATTTTGGGCATCTTCGGGGCCCAATTCTAGAGTTTCGGCTATCCCGACGAGCCTATAGGGTCCGCAAAATACTATTCATTTTTTTTTTGCTTCCTTAAATCCTTTTTATCATTTCTACATCTGTCAAAATCTTAAAATTCTCGTTAATAAAACCTTATTTAATTTCTAAAGAGAATTAAGGTGTTACACATCTTGAGAAGATAGCTCTTAGATACTATACTGAATGGCTCTAGTATAAATGGGAGATTGTTAGTTGTATGCCCTAGAGTTAATAAATATATGTATGAATAATTCCTATTAATGGCAGTTTATTATTTTTTTATCCATAATTTATGTTTATTAGAGTAAGTCCACAAGATACTTGTTAGATACTTCATTATCAAGAGTTGAGAATATGCGTGACGAAGTAGTCTAGTACAATATCTTTAAAATAGTTCACTATAACGCCTCGATTTTTCTTTATGTACAAATGACCAAAATGCCCCTGAGATCATTTCTACCTGGGAAATGAGGACAGTCGGTCCTGGCTAACCTCAAGAGGTTAGTTTTACAATTGAAGGGGATTAATTGTGTTGTGCATGATGTCAGAGGTGAAAATCTCAATTTTTTATTTTTTCGAATGAAATTACCAAAATACCCTTATAGCTAATTAACACAAAATTAATTGCTGATTGGGCCCGGACTTCACAAGGAAGTTTAGAATGTTATTTTTAAGGAATGTATGATCTCTGTATAAGCCCAGGTGGTCCTGAGGAGCTGTTGTGCAAAATTAGCATTTTGCCCCCAATTAAGGGCATAATAAGCTTAATTGCTTAATTAACAAAAACTAAGTAGTATTAGGCTCTAGTTAAAGGTTAATTAATTTTGATAATTAATCTTGAATCAAAATAATTAATTGAAGTTGATTAGAGCTTAAGATTGTTTAGAGAAAGTTTAATTCCTTTCTAGAATCAAATGGTCTTCAAGTCAAAAAGTGAATAGTGTACAATCTCATGATTTAAGGAAACATGTTGGCATTTGAAATTCAAATTTATTGAGTTTAATTCAAATTAAATGAACTTAATGTTTATGACCACTCTTTAATCATTGTCTTGGAATTCCTAATTATATGATTATCAACCTAAATACCTAACTACCCATTCCTAACCTTTTTCCTAATTAAATCTACATCTAATGTAACGCCCCAATTTTTACTGTAATTTTTACTGTCATTAGAAATTACCAAATTACTGTAGGTAATTATTGCATAAGATTTGAGGCCAAACAATCCTCAATAAAGGAATATAACATTAGAAGAGAGGTTAGGAGCGATTCATGCGAGAGTCGCAAATCCCAAATTTCTGTACGTATAAAATGACCAAAATGCCCCTGAAGTTATTTTACTCAGAAAATGAGGATCGTGGGCCCCACCTATTCTCAAGGGGATGTTTTGATGATAATAAGGGATTGTTTGTGTTATGTGTGTTAATAGAGCAGAAGGATCTCAATTTTGAGTTTCGACGCGCGAAATGACCAAAACGCCCCTGCGGCTGTTTTAACTCCGATGTGCGTGCCGACTGTAACACCCTAGTAATTAACCAGATACACCTAGGTTGAATCTGATTAATGACTAGACTTTACTCCTTGCTTTGGTTCTTTCTTCATAATTTGAAAATACTTAGTGAAATTACGAGCCATTTTTTTTTAAACACATAATTGAAAACGTGAGCCGAGTACAACGTGAACGAGTAAGCGGAGTATAATAAGACGTTTAAGAATATATCACATCATATCACTTAGGCTCCATCATATAACATCGATAAGCACATTATAGCATATATTTACATACAATAACCTCACTCAAAGGGTGGGTTATGTTCATACATCATTATCTTATGCAAACCCATAAAAGAAAATATACTTAAGGAAATACATGCCCCTAAACTAGATAACTCCATAAGCCGGGAAGGTTATCCTAAAACTAGGGTGCATGATCACACATAAATCTACTAAGAACCCTCTATGGCCACTGTCCTGGAAATGGGCGAATAAATCGATCCATCGATGAGCTCCTCGAGGGGACACACGAGATGCACCAGTGGGGTCGCATGGACGGCCTTCTCGCTAACCTCATTTGAACAAGCTGTTTCCTCACTACCCTCTCTTACACGTGTGGGAGTAGGAGCGAGCTCTCAGAATATACATGAGTAGGAGTGTCCTCACGAAGGATCAGTTTGAGAATATCTCGTCTCGGAACATACTGGAAATCCATGGAGCCAGTTGAAGCGGGATAAGAATGTAACATCCTTTCATCAAGTGGACGTGCATGTTCGAAAACCATTTCATCGCCATAGGGAGAAGTAGGAGAAAATCGATAACTAGGGACAGGATGTGCAAATGGACGACCTATGTAAATAAACACACGAATCACAAGACCTCCCTTCAAAATGATACGAGCGATACACGGATCATAGTGAAATTCCCAAGTAGGGGTATCAACGAACAGACGAATGTCGCCATCTGAATCTGGAGACAATGACGGAAATAAAGAAAAGGGAGTGAGAATCTTGCTAAAGAATTCTCAGTAAGGTACCTCCTTCTACAGTGTCATCATCAAAGTCCCAGGAACCTCGGGATTATTCTAAAATAGTGAGCATGCAAAGATTCATTTTAAGTTCGGACAAATACTTAACCGAGGTTCGTTAATTTTTAATCATGCGTCTTATAATGCATCATAATCTTAACATGTCATATTTACAATGAACTTTTCCTTTATCATTACATCATATTCCTCATCATCATTATCAAATAACATGCATAAAAGAACGTCATATAATATTAGCTACATGTGGACATAGTGCACATATTTCATTTCTTTAGTGCCTTAGGTGACTTAAAATCTTATCATCATCATTATTTTCCTTAGGCCACCCTATACTCCACCCTTTTGGGAGTAATTTAGGTTATGAGCTCATACTTTACTAGTCGTCACTAGCATATACTTATCCCTTTTGATAAGCTAAAGTCCCGACTCTACCCTTTTGAGAGAACGGGTTAGGGGGCTAAAATCACCTTTTCACCACCTATAGTCCGATGGTTCCAAAGGATCATTTTCTTATAAGTTTAAGTCACCATTAAATCTTTGCATGTTATATCATAATACAATTCATAAACATCATAACATTTTCTCATTTATAGTCTTAAGCTAGAATAATATATAACAACTGTAATCATGCATATGGGAGATTCCCAGGAAAGAGGTGGGTCACAATGGACACGCTTAAATACCAAGTCTTTCCTTAGCGTAACCTTTCCAAATTACACTTTTACAATGATACACTTTCTTCTAGCAACAAAGGTAAATTTTACATAATAAAGAACATTTCATGTATAAGCATTCTCATTATTTGCAACAGCAACTATAACATGCAAGCCAGAAAATCATTCAATAAGCATCCAATCCTTACATAGAATTATCAATTATAGAACTAATTAGTTACTAAACCAATTATGAATCATTCTCTTAACAATAAATCATAATTATCACAACTTCAATCATATCAAATCATTATCACACATTGATACTAAACTCAGATCAGTGGCCGAATCATGAATCTCATGCAATTACATAGAATCATATTTTAAGTGCATATAAAATACTAGTTCCCCGTAAAATCCTTGCAAAGCCTTAAAACTCATTTAGAAACTAGTTCTTTTGTCAAATTTGGGAGGATCTTCACAATTAAAATTCTCACTTAAGATAAAAGGAGTAAGTCTTGAGCTTTAGAGATTTAGGTGACATCTTAGAATTATAAACATGCTATGCAACCTTATTTTAATCTTATCTTTATAAGGTGATAGCTTGGAATTATAAACATGATATGCAATTCCATTTCTTTATCTTTAAGATTTAAGGTGATGACTTGAAAATTAAACATGATGCAAAAACTTGAAATATAAACATGATACAAGAAACTGGAGCGGCGGTAATCCGCACAGGACCAGTAGAGAGAGAAGAGAATATTAAGAAACCGGAGCCATGTAGTCCGCAGGACCATAGAGGGAGAAGAGAATTATTATTACATCTTTTTAAGCTCCAATCTCAAGACTTTTTAAAGAATAAATTCTTTAACTCCAATAATCATATTTCTTTGCTTGTGATACACGGGCAAGTCTTTGAGCTCTAGGATCTTTAGGTGATGGCATAAAATAAACATGTCATGCGTTGATTCTTTTAGCCATTATAAAATATAGTGAGAGCATAAATTAAATATGAGATGCAACCTCTTTATTATCTTGAAAGATTAAGTGATGACTTGAAACATAAACATGAAATACAAGCTTGGAATTTAAACAGGAGAAATGCAAGTTCATTTATTCATTCTTGAAAATTTAGTGATGACATAGAAGGTAAACATGGTTATGTAAAGCATAAACTTAATCATGGATGCAAATTCATTTTGTTTCTTTACTAGAGCTCCTTCAAGACTTTAAAAGAATTATAAATTCAACCCAATACATATCTTAACAAGAAATAAAACATAAAAGGAAAATACATCTTTCAAGTTCTAAACTAAAAATCTTTGTTTTAGCATCATAAAGCATTATTCTTTAAAGTTTTGCATCAAGTGGAATTTTCAAGCTTTAGAGGCCTAACTTGTGATGGATTTACAATCCACCCTCAAGGTCCTCATCATCAAGCCATCATCTTAGTTCCACCTAGGCCATATGGTTGAATTGGTTAAAGAAAAGTTGAAGAGGAAAACCAAAATGAAAAGCTAAGGTAAGTTCATAATTTCATCATTTTGAGCTAAAAACACAACTCCTCAAAGCATAGAAATAAATTTAGAAACTACTCCCTACCTAATCTGAGTTGAAGAAGAGGAAGAGAACTTGGTTTCTTGAAGTGAAATGAAACAAAATCTCTTTGAAAAAATTGAAGAAAGAATTCAGCCAAAGAAGAGGAAGAAAGAAAGTTTTTGGTGCTCTTAAAAACTAGTTATGAACCAAGCATTCCAAGACCACTCAAGCAAGCCTATTTATAGAAGATTTTGAGGCTTCTAATTGGCCAAAATGATGAGGTAGTGGACGGAATTTTGCAGGAGAAATAAGGGAGGAAAAATCATTTTAGACAAAGTTGTATGAAATTAAGGAATTATGTCTCTTATGGTGACATTTTGGCATTTTGTTTTAGTGCAACTTTTGGCAATAATTCAGCTGCATAATGGCATCAATAATTTCGTCCATTACAGCCCAAAGAAGTGAAATTTGTGTGTTCCATGCATTATTTAGGTGTAGGCAAGGTATTCATGTAATTTAGAGAATTTACGGTTAAGGGTTTAAGTGAATTAGTAAGCAATTTGGGTGTTTTTGAGCAATTTTGGGTTCTAATCAATCTAAATACATAATTTTGACTCTAGATTAATATTTAGAATTTAATAAGATTTAATTTGAGCCTAATATTGCTTAGGTTTCGGTATATGAATCAAAAATCCCGAATGCAAAATCGCCCCAAAACAGGGCAAAATCGTACTTTCACTTAAAAATCGCCGAGGCCACCCGAGCTTAACCAATGGTTAATCATGGCTTAAAAACACATTTTAAAACATTTTAGTGAGGTTCGGGCTCAGTCGGCACGCACATCGGAGGTGAAAGCGACCTTGAGGCGTTTTGGTCATTTGGCGTCGAACTCAAAATTGAGATCCTTTTGCTCTATTAACACACATAACACAAACAATCCCTTATTATCCTCAAAATATCCCCTTGAGAATAGGTGGGGCCCACGATCCTCATTTTCTGAGTAAAATAACTTCAGGGGCATTTTGGTCATTTTATACGTACAGAAATTCGGGATTTGCGACTCTCGCATGAATCGTTCCTAACCTCTCTTCTAATGTTATATTCCTTTATTGAGGATTGTTCGGCCTCAAATCTTATGTAATAATTACCTACGGTAATTCGGTAATTGAGTAATTTCTAATGACAGTAAAAATTATAGTAAAAATTGGGGCGTTACACCGACTAAGCTCGAACCTCACTAAAATGTTTTAAAATTTGTTTTTAAGCCATGATTAATCATTGGTTAAGCTCGGGTGGCCTCGGGCAGTTTTTAAGTGAAAGTACGATTTTGCCCCTGTTTTTGGGCCGTTTTGCGAATTTCGGGATTTTTTATTCGTATACCGAAACCTAAGCAATATTAGGCTCAAATTAAAGCTTATTAAATTGTAAATATTAATCTAGAGTCAAAATTATGTATTTAGATTGATTAGAACCCAAAATTGCTCAAAAACACCCAAATTGCTTACTAATTCACTTAAGCCCTTAACCGTAAAATCTCTAAATTACATGAATACCTTGCCTACACCTAAATAATGCATGGAACACACAAATTTCACTTCTTTGGGCTGTAATGGACGAAATTATTGATGCCATTATGCAGCTGAATTATTGCCAAAAGTTGCACTAAAACAAAATGCCAAAATGTCACCATAAGAGACATAATTCCTTAATTTCATACAACTTTGTCTAAAATGATTTTTCCTCCCTTATTTCTCCTGCAAAATTCCGCCAACTACCTCCTCATTTTGGCCAATTAGAAGCCTCAAAATCTTCTATAAATAGGCTTGCTTGAGTGGTCTTGGAATGCTTTGTTCATAACTAGTTTTTAGGAGCACCAAAAACTTTCTTTCTTCCTCCTCTTTGGCTGATTTCTTTCTTCAATTTTTCAAAGAGATTTTGTTTCATTTCACTTCAAGAAATCAAGTTCTCTTCCTTTTCTTCAACTCAAATTAGGTAGGGAGTAATTTCTAAATTTATTTCTATTCTTTGAGGAGTTGTGTTTTTAGCTCAAAATGATGAAATTATGAACTTACTTTAGCTTTTCATTTCGGTTTTCCTCTTCATTTTTCTTTAACCAATTCGGCCATATGGCCTAGGTGGAACTAAGATGATGGCTTGATGATGAGGACCTTGAGGGTGGGTTGTAAATCCATCACAAGTTAGGCCTCTAAAGCTTGAAAATTCCACTTGATGCAAAACTTTAAAGAATAATGTTTTATGATGCTAAAACAAAGATTTTTAGTTTAGAACTTGAAGGATGTATTTTCCAAGCTTGTATTTCATGTTTATGTTTCAAGTCATCACTTAATCTTTCAAGATAATAAAGAGGTTGCATCTCATATTTAATTTATGCTCTCACTTTATTTTATAATGGCTAAAAGAATCAACGCATGGCATGTTTATTTTATGCCATCACCTAAAGATCCTAGAGGTCAAAGACTTGGCCATGTATCACAAGCAAAGAAATATGATTATTGGAGTTAAAGAATTTATTCTTTAAAATGTCTTGAGATTGGAGCTTAAAAAGATGTAATAATAATTCTCTTCTCCCTTCATCGGTCCTGTGCGGACTACCGCTCCGGTTTCTTAATATTCTCTTCTCCTCTCTCGGTCCTATGCGGATTACCGCCGCTCCAGTTTCTTGCATCATGTTTATATTTCAAGTTCTTGCATCATGTTAAATTTTCAAGTCATCACCTTAAATCTTAAAGATAAAGAAATGGAATTGCATATCATGTTTATAATTCCAAGCTATCACCTTATAAAGATAAGATTAAAATAAGGTTGCATAGCATGTTTATAATTCTAAGATATCACCTAAATCTCTAAAGCTCAAGACTTACTCCTTTTATCTTAAGTGAGAATTTTAATTGTGAAGATCCTCCCAAGTTTGACAAAAGAACTAGTTTCTAAATGAGTTTTAAGACTTTGCAAGGATTTTATGGGGAACTAGTATTTTATATGCACTTAAAATATGATTCTATGTAATTGCATGAGGTTCATGATTCGGCCACTGATATGAGTTTAGTATCAATGTATGATAATGATTTGATATGTTTGAAGTTGTGATAATTTATGGTTTATTGTTAAGAGAATGATTCACTGCATGTTAGAGATAAAACTAGCTCCCTAGAACAACCGAAAAGCTAGAAGTTACCTAGTTTTTGACCCCTTTAAGTTTAGCCAATGCCAAATCTGTTTTAGTATGTTATAATTCTGTCTAGAATTAGTTAGCCACGAAAAATTTGGTATCAATTAGACTAGGATTGATCCCGAACACTAAAAATGAACTTAGCAACTAGAAAACTGTAAAAACAAGATTTCTAGAACTCTAGGGAATGAAATTTATGCATTCTATCCAGAATCTTTAGCAACGATAAGAACCAGGTTTTATTATGTTTAAATAAGGGAGAATGATTCATAATTGGTTTAGTAACTAATTTCAGCATCATAGGGAAAGCTGGTAACAAGAAAGGATTTAAAACATAACTTCTAGCATACCGTAAAACCTTAGGAACAACTTACTACGTATGCTACCCCATTTGATTTAATAGTGTTCTTAAGGCCTATAAATAATCGTAAGGATGGTAATAAATCCCTTAGGTGCATAACTAATTAGTTCTATAATTGATAATTCTATGTAAGTATTGGATGCTTATTAAGTACTTGATATCATTGAATGATTTTCTGGCTTGCATGTTATACTTGCTGTTGCAAATAATGAGAATGCTTATGCATGAAATATTCTTTATTATGTAAAATTTACCTTTGTTGCTAGAAGAAAGTGTATCATTGTAAAAGTGTAATTTGGAAAGGTCCAGGCTAAGGAAAGACTTGGTATTTAAGCGTGTCCATTGTGACCCACCTCTCTTTCCTGGGAATCTCCCAGATGCATGATTATAGTTGATATATATTATTCTAGCTTAAGACTATAAATGAGAAAATGCTATGATGTTTATGAATTGTATTGTGATATAACATGCAAAGATTTAATGGTGACTTAAACTTATAAGAAAATGATCCTTTGGAACCATCGGACTATAGGTGGTGAAAAGGTGATTTTAGCCCCCTAACCCGTTCTCTCAAAAGGGTAGAGTCGGGACTTTAGCTTATCAAAAGGGATAAGCATATGCTAGTGACGACTAGTAAAGTATGAGCTCATAACCTAAATTACTCCCAAAAGGGTGGAGTATAGGGTGGCCCAAGGAAAATAATGATGATGATAAGATTTTAAGTCACCTAAGGCACTAAAGAAATGAAATATGTGCACTGTGTCCATGTGTAGCTAATATTATATGACATTCTTTTATGCATGTTATTTTGATAATGATGATGAGGAATATGATGTAATGATAAAGGAAAAGTTCATTGTAAATATGACATGTTAAGATTATGATGCATTATAAGACGCATGATTAAAAATTAACGAACCTCGGTTAAGTATTTGTCTGAACTTAAAATGAATCTTTGCATGCTCACTATTTTAGAATAATCCCGAGGTTCCTGGGGACTTTGATGATGACACTGTAGAAGGAGGTACCCTACTGAGAATTCTTTAGCAAGATTCTCACTCCCTTTTCTTTATTTCCGTCATTGTCTCCAGATTCAAATGGCGACATTCGTCCTGTTCGTTGATACCCCTACTTGGGAATTCCACTACGATCCAGTGCATCGCTCGTATCATTTTGAGGGGAGGTGCGCAGTTCGTGTTTTTATTTACATAGGTCGTCCATTTGCACATCCTGTCCCTAGTTATCGATTTTCTCCTACTTCTCCCTATGGCGATGAAATGGTTTTCGAACATGCACGTCCACTTGATGAAAGGATGTTACGTTCTTATCCCGCTTCATCTGCTGTCCATGGATTTCCAGAGTATGTTCCCGAGACGAGATATTCTGAAACTGATCTTTCAGAGGACACTCCTACTCATGTATATTCTGAGAGCTCTGCTCCTACTCCCACACGTGTAAGAGAGGGTAGTGAGGAAACAGTTGTTCAGCCGAGGTTAGCAAGAAGGCCGTCCATGCGACTGACTGGTGCATCTCGTGTGTCCCCTCCCGAAGGAGCTCATCAGTGGATCGGATTTATTCCTCCATTTCCATGACAGTGGCCATAGAAGGTTCTTAGTAGATTTATGTGTGTTCATGCACCCTAGTTTTAGGATAACCTTCCCGGCTTATGGAGTTATCTAGTTTAGGGGCATGTATTTCCTTATGTATATTTTCTTTTATGGGTTTGCATAAGACAATGATGTATGATCATAACCCACCCTTTGAGTGAGGTTATTGTATGTAAATATATGTTATAATGTGCTTATGGATGTTATATGATGGAGCCAAAGTGATATGATGTGATATATTCTTAAACGTCTTATTATACTCCGCTTACTCGTTCACGTTGTACTCGGCTCACGTTTTCAATTATGTTTTTTTTTTAAAAAAAAATGGCTCGTAATTTCACTAAGTATTTTCAAATTATGAAGAAAGAACCAAAGCAAGGAGTAAAGTCTAGTCATTAATCAGATTCAACCTAGGTGTATTTGGTTAATTACTAGGGTGTTACATCTAACATACATCCTAACCTACATTAAAAATGAAACTTAGCCCCCATGTTCATTAGAAGGCCGTGGCACTTCCATCTAATTTCATCCTCTCATGTTCCAATTTTTCTATAAAAACACATGCAAGGAAATTCTTGTGACACCATTTGTTCATTTTGTTTCAAGAATCCTCAAAGTTTCTCTCTAGTTTCTCAAAGAGTTCTTCTTCTTCTTCTTCTTCATTTCCTCCAAGAACCACCACTCACCACCATCTCTCTACCTCAAACCACTACACAACCACCATAGATCTTCCTTTAAACACCTAACCTCTCCATTTTCAAGATCAATCCGAAGACACATCTTCATTCCTCTTTTTTTTCTTCTCTTGGCTGAAATACTTCCTTGCTTCAAGGAGGAATTGTTCTTTTCATCTCAAGACCAAGCTCTCTATTTTCTTTGGTAGGGAGTTGTTTTAAGGATTACTATTCTTTTATTTTATTTTACTCTTGGATTGAAATGTTATAATTTTGGTTCTCTCTTTTCTTTTTTTTTCGGCTTCTTATCTTTCTTTTCCCTTTTCTTCATTTTCGGCCTTGATGGCCTATATATTGGAAAAACCATGGCTTGATGCTGAGGATCTTGGGTGTTGGTTGTAAAACCATCATTTACTTGACTTCTAAAGCTTGAAGGTTTCACTTCTAAGAGTTTTTAACAAATAAGATGTTATGTGATTTTAAAGAGTTAAATGAGAGTCTTGAGCCAAGGACTCAAAGAAATAATAAATGGATTGCATTCATATTTATATTTCAAGTCCTTTCATTGCATAATTATATTTAAGCCTTGCATTTCATAGTTACATTTAATTCATCATCTAAATAATTAAACTCGAAGCCTACCTATTTCAACCTTAAAGTTGATTGTTGATTTAGAGTGAATACTCTAAGGAGCCTAAAGCACTAAAATAAAGAATTGGACTTGCATTCATATTTATATTTCTTGCCTAGCATGTTTACTTTTCAAGCCATCACCTAAAACTTAAAGATTAAAGCTAGAGCTTGCATTTTCATATTTATATTCAAGCTTTGCATATCATATTTATATTTCCTTTCCATCACCTTATAATATTAAAGACTAAAATGAAGTTTACATTAGCATATTTATATTTATGTCATCACCTAAATAATTAAACTCGAAGCCTACCTATTTCAACCTTAAAGTTGATTATTGATTTAGAGTGAATACTCTAAGGGGCCTAGAGCACTAAAATAAAGAATTGGACTTGCATTCATATTTATATTTCTTTCCTAGCACATTTACTTTTCAAGCCATCACCTAAAACTTAAAGATTAAAACTAGAGCTTGTATTTTCATATTTATATTCAAGCTTTGCATATCATATTTATATTTCCTTGCCATCACCTTATAATGCCAAGATTAAAATGAAGCTTGCATTTGCACGTTTAAGTTTATGCCATCACCTAATTAATCTAGTGCTCGAGACTTACCCCTTTCAACTTATGTAAGGATTTTGATTCATGGGACACCTATCTTTATAAATGCAATTCGGTTCTTCAAGAAATGAGGTCCCAATTAAATGATATGTTGTTGCCTTGAGAAAATGAAGTTTGTGTCTTACAACTTTTCCTTGAAAAATATGTTATTTCTTAAAATACTAACACAGGGTTCATGTAACCAAAATCCTTTTATTAAGCTCTCTAATTTTGCTACTGATATAAAGTTGTTGTTTGTGTCTCTATAAGGATAAAATTAATTATAAGTGCATTTCTTAATCTAGATCTAATTCCATTAGAGACTAGTTACTAGGAATGCTTATGTTGTACTTTTGCATGCTCTCAGAAAATTAAATTTTAGTTTTTGTTCAAACCTTTCCAGATTTGATGTATGCTGTTTGGGATGTGCTAAACATATAAAAATTGTTATTAATTAGTATGGTAATTATTCTTAGCAATTGAGAGAAGACTAGTAACTCGAAAGAATCAAAAGTATGAATTCTAGGACTCCCTAAAGCAAATAATATGGTTTCTATCCAGCATGTGATATGTGATAAAAAGGATGTTTAACACTTACTAAATATATAGTAATCACCCCTAATTGATTTAGAAATTAATTTTAGCATCATAGGAAAAGTCGGTAAAGAGAAAAGGGGCAAAAATATAACTTATAGAACACCAAAAAGACTCATTTTGTTTTTATTTCAAATCTGTCCAGATTTGTTTAGTAATGTTTTTGGGTTAATAATTAATGAGAATCATTGGGATTGATCCCTTAGATGCATAAATAAATAAATACAAAAGTTGGGTTTACCCGATTAGAAGTTTAATCGATTAAAGAATTATTATGAGTGCTTGCTTTATAAAGTGTTATGAATTAATGTACTTGAGGTTTATTTGATGATTGTGTTTGCATAAAGATGCATGTTATGATTTCACTTGAAATGTTTAAGATGCATGTGTGAAAGTAATATGAAAGAAAGTGACATTATATGATAAGTTGTGTTTTTGCATCTTAATATGACATGCTAATGGCAATGTGACATAAGACATATGGAAATAATCCTCTAGACTCCCCGAATTAAAGGTTATGAGAGGTGATCCAATAAGGAAGTGATGGGTTTGGCCCTTTGCTACCCCATGATAAATCTAGCAAGAGCTAGTTAGGTTGAGCTCATCTTAGGCGGTAAGTGCGGTAAAGTTTTGGTGTTGTTTGTATAAAATTCACCGGTGGAGGTATGATGGTTGGTTTATGAAATTCACCGATTGAGGTATGTTGGTTGGGCTATGAAGTTCCTATAAGAGGGTGAGGGAGGTATGTTGATTGGTTTATGAAGTTTCCATAAGAGGGTGGTTAGTAAGAAAGGAATTTGAAAGGAATTATCATGGGTTCTCCTGCATGCATATTGAATGTGTTCCTTATCTTTCTACTTTATGTCATTGTATATGTGTAATGTTGCATACGGTAATGACATACATTCATGACTTAGTATGCTGCATTCATAATATTAAGATGCATGCTAAAAAACACAGGCCTTGGTTAATGGTATTTTCAACTTAATAAATGAATCTTATATATGCCCACCATTTTCATAATGAAACCTGAGGTTCCTGGGGATGATGATGATGACACGTGTATGGAGATAGAATACCCTACTGAGATTCTTATTTAAGTATCTCATTCCTTCTCTTTCTTTCCATCTTCGTCTTCAGATAAGATCGATGGCAATGATCGTGGCCTACCCTGAGATGCTGACGTAGGGGTTGCACCGTGGTCTAGATCAGAGTGACGCAGCGAAAGCAGAGATAAAGGCCTTCCTATTTTTAGTACTTAGAAGTTGTTTCATCTTCGTATATACTCGTGACTTAGTTCTAGTAGATGTGCACCTTATAGGAGTTAGTTACTTTTAATCACATTTAGCTTTTGTATTAGTGTATGCTCAAACTCTATAGGTGGGCTTAATACTATTGTTATGGCATTATATAATTATGGAATATTCTTATATTATTAATGTTGCTATTATGATATTAAAGTCAATGTTATGCCAATATTCTCAGTCTATGCCATACTCTGTTGTGATCTGCATGTATGCTATGTGATGAATGGTTATACGCTATAACTTATGCATGAACAGCTCGTAGTTTGGTATTTCAAAAAAATAGGTTGTATTTTTCATAAACTTATTTTAAAAAGTTTAAAAATCAAGTAAAAGTTCTGAGATAAAAGAGTAACAACTAACGATTAAGCATTATGTGTCCTAGGCGTATTGTGTTGAAAGTTAAGGTGTTATATTCACGATTATAGGAATTCAAATTGGACATTTTTATTCCGGAAGATCATCATTTCTGTCTAAATGAAGATGGAGTAGTGAGTCTCACATTATACAATATTAGATGTCAAAACAGATATATA
This sequence comes from Dalbergia cochinchinensis, assembly GCA_031216125.1. NCBI lineage: Eukaryota > Viridiplantae > Streptophyta > Magnoliopsida > Fabales > Fabaceae > Dalbergia > Dalbergia cochinchinensis. The sequence continues at coordinate 34,491,708 of CM062371.1, forward strand.
GACACTTTGAGGATAAGTGGGTTGAACATGACAAATAGATAAAGTTCACATGATAATTTTACTAATGTCAATGAAATATTATCTAGATCATATCAATGCATATAATCCTTAGACCTGAGATGGCATGGTTATCTTGCACATAGGTAGCTATAGTTTGTGATTCTTCATATACTCATGCCATGCATTAGTATTAAGCAGTCTGGGGCTATAGTTAGTTATGTATGGAAATAGGTGACTAGGCAAGATGGAATTCATTACCTCATGCAAATGAGGATAGCTCCTATGGATGAAATGTTGTTCTTGATCATGAAATCCTTGGCCGAGGTACTTGGACTTAAATAGAAAAGAGTTTCTAGTTCATGCCATATTTATTAAAGAATGAAAAACTCAGAGAATCCATATGATCTAAGTTATAGTGTTTGACCTTATCCATGACCCTGGCTAGATTAGGATCTTGTAATGAAAGGATTTGAGTGCATCAAAAATATGATTATTGGTTCACTATAATGTTCTAATTGATACATTCATCACTATTTGGGTGGTCGTGGCATGTTGTACTAGGTGTTACCCATGACTTATGAGAACAAAGGGTATTTTGGGAATTATACTTTAGGTTCGGAAATGAGTTTTCGATAAGATCAAAATTTTTATTTTGTGATCTCATTAGTAATTAGTGATGAACCTAGTTATTTACACACAATAGAACATGTATATGCAAAGAACGAATTAATTCTAATTAATGTAGTTAATTAGAAATTAATTACCGAATTGGACTTGTGATTGGATTGCAGGGTTTCTAGCATATAACGCCCCGATTTTTCCCCCTTTGTACAAAATGACCAAAATGCCCCTGAGGTCATTTTTACCTAGGAATCCTACAAGTGGATGTTTTGATGTTAAATAGGGATTATGTGTGCTAATAGGGCAGAAAAATCTCTTTTTTTGAGTTTCGATGTGCAAAATGACCAAAATACCCCTGTAGCTAATTAACACAGAATTAATTGCTAACTAGGCCCGGACTTCACCTGGAAGTTGGGAGTGTCATTTTTAAGACATGTCTAAGACCTGTTGAAGCTAGAATGGTCCCCAGAAGTTTTCTGTAAAATGATTGTTTTACTCCTGATTAAGCATCTAACGAGCTTAATCATGCAATTAACGAAACCTATGCAATATTATACTCTAATTAAAGATTAATTAATTTTAATAATTAATCTAGAGTCAAAATAATTAATTGAGATTGATTAGAGCTTAAGATTGCTTAAAGAAAGTTTAAATCCTTTCTAGAATCAAATGGCTTTCAAGTCAAAAAGTGAATAATAGTATTCTTTCCATGATTTAAGGCATCACGTTAGTTTTTGAAATTTAAATTAATTGAGTTTAATTCAAACTAAATGAACTTAACTCCTCCAAATGATTATGACTACTTTCTAATCATGTCTTGAAACCCCTAAACACATGATTACTAACCTATACACTTAATTACCAAATTTCTAACTCATTACCTAGTCAAATCCATCTCTAATACACATCCTAACCCACATTAAGATGAAGCTTGGCCTCCAAGTTCCCTCCTCCCCCCTCCAAATTTGATGAACTTGGCCACCAAGTTCCTCTCATTCTTCTATAAGTACATATGCACACTCAAAGAGAACACATATAAACACTTATTTCCTTCCTATCCATTTTTTTGGTCAAGTCTTGTGTCCAAAAAACTTGTCCCAAATTCTCTCTTCTCTCACCTATCAAAAACTCCTTTCTCTTCCTCTACCACCACAAGAACCACCACCCACCACCACCTCCCAACCTCAAAACCACCATAAACTACCATCATGAAACATAACCTTTCCATCCCTAAGCATCAAAGCTCAAGAAAAATCATTCCCCTCTTTCCTTTCCATTGCCCGAAATTCTTCTTGTGTCAAGGAAAAGATTTTCTTCTCATTTTCCTTCAACAAGCTCATGCTTTCGCTTGCAACAAGAAGATACCTTGGTAGGGAGTTGTATTCTTTTCTTTTGTTGTTTATCTCGTGGTTTGTAAAGATAAAATGTTGATTCTTCTCCACTTTCTTTTTGGTTTTTGCTATTCCTTTTCCTCCTCTTTGATTTTCGGCCAAATAGCCTACATTTGGAAGAAACCATGGCTTGATGATGAGGATCTCGAGTGTTGGTTGCAAAACCATCATTTGTTTGACCTCTAAAGCTTGAAGGTTTCACTTTTGAAAAAGGTTTTTAGTAAACAAAGAAACTATATTGTTGTAAAGAGTAATCTTGAGCCTAGGACTCAAAGAGATAAGAAATAGATTACATTTATATTTACTTTCCTTGCTATCACCTTAATAATTAATCTCAAAGCCTACCTATTTCAACCTTAAAGTTGATTGTTGATTTAGAGTGAAAACTCTAAGGGGCCTAAAGCACTAAAATAAAGAATTGAACTTACATACCACATTTATTTTTCAAGTCATCACCTAAAGCTCAAAGATAAGAAATGAACTTGCATTTCATGTTTACATTTCTTGTCTAGCATATTTCTGTTTCAAGCCATCACCTAAACTTAAAGATTAAGAATGAACTTGCATTCTCATGTTTATTTTCAAGCCTTGCACATTTACTTTTCCTTACCATCACTTGATAATGCTAAGATTAAAATATAGCTTGCATTAGCATGTTTATGTTATGTCATCACTTAAAGATCTAAGGCTCAAGACCTAACTCTTTCAACTTACACAAGTGATCTTGAATCTATGGGCATTTACCTTTACAACAATGTTTTGATTTCAAAGTAAGTGTTGGAATGAGGTTCAAAATGGTTTGAGAAGGAAGGCATAACTTAGAAGATGTTTTAGACTGAAAATTTCGTATTTTGAAAGTACTAGTAATTGATTATAAGGCCCATGTAATTGATTACCAGAGAGCTTTGCCAGACCCAGATATGAACTTTTGGCCTGAGTAATCGATTACAACATTATGTAATCGATTACACATTCTGGACTCTAGTAATCGATCACCATTCCATGTAATCGATTACTTAGATGTTCTTGGGGCCCAAGTCACCATTCCATGTAATCGATTACTTAGATGTTCTTGGGGCCCAAGTCAGTTGTAATTGATTACATGACTCATCTAATCGATTACCAGAGCCCTCAACTTTCTTGTTTTGCAATATCGAGCCATGTAATCGATTACAATACCCATGTAATTGATTACCAGAGCCCAAAATGTGCAACTAAGTGTTTTCCCTGCTTGTATAACATGAATCTATGATCTTGTATGACATGAACTTATGATATTGCATGACTATTCTTGAATCATGAACATATTTATTTGAATTAGGAACTCTCTAGTAGGCTTTTGCTATGAATGTTGTAACGCCCCGATTTTCTGTCTGAGTGGAAAATGACTGAAATGCCCCTGAGGTCATTTTCGGCCTGGAATTCGAGGATGGCCGACCCGACAATCCTCGAAGGGCCAACTCAATGTTTGAAGGGGATTGAATGACCCTTGAGTAGTTCCGGAGGCGGAAGTCTCATTTTCATGATTTAGTCAAAATGACCAAAATACCCCTGTAGCGTTTTACGCGGGTAAAGGTGCCGTTTGAACCCGGAACTTTTCCCAGAGGTTTAAAAACACGTTTTCATGTGTCTAGAGGTCTCTGTTCAAGTCCCGGTGGTCCCGGGCAGTTTTGTGCAAAATTACGATTTTGCCCCTAAAATAGTGTTCTTACGCCTAATGACGTAATTAAGCAAACCTAAGCAATATTAGGCTCTAAACGAAGATTAATTAATTTCCCTAATTAATCTAGAGTCAAAATAATTTATTAAAATTAATTAGAACCTAAAATTGCTTAGATTAAACTTAAATCCCTTTTTAGAACTCAAGATTTCTAGTCTTGGAATCTTGAATAGTGTTTTCTCTCTCTAATTCCTTAAATCAAGGAATTGTGTCTAGAATTGTTTATATACTAAAATGAGTTTATAACTCACTAATGATGCAAGAGCACTCTCTAATTATTTCTTGACAACCTTAATTACCCATTTTCTCACTTAAACACTTTCTTACAAACTCCTAATCTTAATCCTAATCAAAGATACACCTAAACACAACTCTAAACCACAATTAAAATGCAAGAAATCCTCCCCCCATGGCTGATGCATATTCGGCCATCTCTCCCCTTTTACCACACATGTTGAATTGTTTCTCACTCAAAGAACCATGCTTGAGGCCATACCTCACCATGCCTCAAGACCACATTATCTCACCTCATGGAACTCATGGGATGCCCTCCAATCTGCAATGGCCGAAGCCTCCTCCTCCATGTGCACCCTTCATTTGGTTCATTTCTCTATAAATAGAATGCCTTGAGGAGCTTGCACCACTTTTAGATCATTTGCTAAGTTTAGGAACACTCAAAGCTTTTCTTTTTCTCTCAAAGTTCTAGTGTTCTTCAAAATCTTCAAAGTTCTTCAAGTTCTTCATCTTCTTCATCTTTTTCTTCCATCTTCAAGTTCATCACACCAAGTAGGGATTTCCTTTCATGTATTCTTTTCTTTAAAGTTCTTGTTCTAGCTTTATGTTCGTAGTTTCTCTTGGTTCTTTTTAGAACTTCTTTTCTTCTCCTTTTTCTTTCTCATTTTCGGCCATGGGCCTTGAAGTTCAAAGAAATGAGAGCTTGATGATGAGAGTTTCACGATGATGTTCATCACTTGAAACAAACTCTAGAGCTTGATCTTTGTTCTTGAGCAAAAATGTTTCTAGTTCTTCCTTTCTTGAACTCTTGAGAACTTTAGCTTTGATGGAGTTTTAAAATGGTTCTATGAACTCAATGATGAGGACTCATGGTGTTGGTGTTAATATATCACCAAGATCATGGACTCTAGAGTTTTCAAATATTCCTTTTCATGCCTAGAATGTTTCGGCCATTTCCTTTCTTCTACTTGATTCAATGTTTTGATTTTCTAAAATGTTGTCTTGAGTTCTAAGAACTCTAAGCTTTACTTAACCTTGGTTGGATGAGTTTGGGTTGAGGATTGAGTTCCTTTAAAGTCTTGTTAAGGGCTCTAGAAAGATAAAATGAACTTGCATATTTTAATTTATGCTTGCACTCATATTTACATTCTTGCTATGCATCTTTACTTTCAAGCTATCACCCAAGAACATAAAGATTAAAATGGAACTTGCATCATCACTTAATTTAATTCTCAAAGCCTTTCTATTTCGGCCTTAAAGTCGATTGTTGTTGGGCCGAGAGCACTAAAATAAAGAATTGAACTTGCATTATCACCTAGTTAATTTCTCGAATGCCTATCTATTTCGGCCTTAAAGTCATTGTTGTTGGGCCAAGAGCACTAAAATAAAGAATTGAACCTTGCATATTTACTTTCAAGCTTGCATGTTTAAGTTTATGCCTTGCATATTTATTTTAAGTCATCACTTTACTTTGTAAGCAAGATTAAAAATGAAAAGCATGAGCACGTTTATTTTATGTCATAACTTAAGAACCTAAAGCTCAAAGACTTGCCCATTTCATTTCAAGTTAAAGCTTAATGTGAATGCATTCTTTGAATGCATGTTTTCGGCCAAGTAGTGATGATGGACTTGCAATGAGTCTTCATCTAGCTACAAGGACTAATAGTCTATGTTCTAAGTTTTTCTCAAAGCTTTACAAGGTTATGTTATCATGAGATATGACTTTATTCCCTTTTAGAAGATGAAATATATTTTGGTCATTGACTTAACGCTTCTCTTAGCTTCTTGATGAATTAAAATAATTTGCAAAGAGTTTTAGAAATTCTAAATTGATTCCAAGAGAAACTAGTTAACTTATGTACCTCGAAATGTCAATTTAATTCTCTTACTGAAGCTCCATGATTTCGGTTCTGTCATGATGAGTGTGATGCTGTATGGTGATGTTTTGATGTGTGAAAATATCATATGATGATGTAGAAATGATTCTATGCATAATAGGTAAAAAACTAGCTAACTAGAAATACTGTAAAGCTAGAATTTAACATAGTTTTGACCCATTTATTTTTGGAACTTATCCAAACTGTTTTAATGGGGGCACAATCAGATTAGGATTGTTTAAACGTGAAAAACTTGGTAACATTTGGATTAGAATTGAATTTTAGCACCCATAGGGAAACTAGTAACTAGAAAACCATAACAATGCAAATGTAGAACTCTTAGAACATTTAGTTTTCTGGATTCTGTCCAGCAACGTTACAACATGACAAATGTGATTTATAATTAACCCTTAAGCATAGGAATGTCTCATAATTGATTTAAAATTAATTTATAGTGCGTTAGGCGAAGACGGAACCGAGAAAGGGTCTAAAACGTAAGTTCTAGAACCCCGTAACCACAAGTTAGAAATTCTGCCCTATGCTTTTCAGATTTGAGTATGAACATGAGGATTAGGAATGATGATTAGATTATGAGGCCTTAGGTGCATAAAATATGAACGACAGATGTTAGAGAACTATATCTCAAGATTAAGACCCGTAAGGGTCAAAGCACAAGCTACCATAAGGGTAAGTGTTTGAATGTTCTATGATGATGCATGTGGTATGTAAATGATGATGATGTTATCCATATGAGGAATTCATGAGGATATATGTTTATGTGGCATAAAGCAAATTTGGAAGGAATTCGGCGTAATGCCATCGTCTTGCCAATTCAGATTTAATTTGGGGACTTAAAGAGATTTTGAAAATTAAGGTACTAAGATGGGTTCTAGGATGACACCGGTTCGGCCGAGCACCTCCATAGAACTCATGTGACATCGATACCAATTTATACTCTTAAGTGACACCGGTTCGGCCGAGCACCCCTAAGAGGATTGCCCCCTAACCCGTACTCAGATAGTCGGGATTTATGATTTATGATACGCTTATCATTAAGTGGTAAGTAAGAACTAGTGACGACTAATTAAGGTATGAGCTCATAACCTAGAAATGTGACACGTTCTGGGTGACACCGGTTCGGTCGAGCACCCCCACAGCGCTTGTCTTTTAGGGCGGCCCATGAGGAAGAGAAGTTTCATGATTATGATTATGTCACTAAGTTTGTCCCATATGAATGTTTCTATTGCCACTTTATGCCACTAAGTATGATGATGCTTGACGATATGATTTATGTATGTGCATTAGGTAGCGCCATGTATACATTCTCTATTGTGCTGCATTCATGACATTAAGATTATCCTAAAATGAATGGACCTTGGCTAAGCTATGATTTGGAACTTAAAAATGGACTTAATGCATGTTCAGTCATTTTGTATAATTAAACCCAAGGTTCCTGAGGACGTAGATGACGACACCCAGGTAGTAGGAGGCCCTACTGAGATTCTTTAGCAAGATTCTCACTCCCCCTATCTCTTTCTTTCCGTCACGTCTTCAGATGGTGACGTTCGTAGTGTTCGTGGACATGTCTACATGGGAGGTGCACCATGACCCGGACCACGGGTCGTTCCATTTTGTGGGTCGATGCACGGTTAGAGTATTCATGTTCATGGGTCGACCCTTCACTCCCCCTGTACATTCCCATCGTTTCTCCCCCATCTCACCTTTTGGCGATTACCTGGTGTTCGAGCGTACACGTCCTCGAGAGGAGAGGCTTCGCCGTACTCCACCGTCCACGTCCGCCGCTCGAGACTACCCCCAGTATGTGCCCCGTTGCCCGTCATCTTTTTCGGAGACGGATCCTTCCGAGGATTCGGCAACCCAGGTACCCTCCGAGGGATCTTCCACCACCATACCCATGGACCTTGGGGAGGGTAGCAAGCCCTTCGTGACTCAGCCGAGGCTTGCACGACGACCAGAGATGAGGCCACGCCATGGAGGTCACTTTCGAGCCCCGTCCTGCCTATTCACGCCGGAGGAGCTTGCTCAGTTTCCTGGTTACGTGCCACGCTCGAGGGATAGTCGCGATGGGAGGTCGTGGATGGCGAGTTAGAGCACACACCACTTAGATGGGGATAAACCTTCTTTTGATTTGAGGTTATCCCATTAGATGTACTCGGATCGGGGAGTAGTTTATGTTCATGTTTATGTTGCATTTTCTTTCATGTATTCCCTTGTACCAAATTAAGTCCCACACTTATAAATGGGCAAGTTATATATATATATGAGATGATATTCAGTGTTTCCCATGATGTGCCTTTATGTGCCTTATGCTATGACATTATGAGATGTCTGTTTTGTCCGTTACTTGTTATATCGCATCACGCAGCTCTCACTTTGTATTTAAAAAAAAAATTTACCCGTATTTTCCGCTAAGTATTTCTAAGTAAAATTGAGAACTATGAAGTAACAGACTAATGATTAAAAATTAGGATGTTACAAATGTTGAACATGCTTATATGAGCAATTGAGATGCATGATTTATAAGTTTATGATCATGATAAGTTGAATAATGATTTATGATTGCATTGCATGCCATGGATAAGAGATATGAAACATAGGAAATGATCCTCTAGTTTATATTAGAGTCGGTCATGGGATCATTACGAGTCGCATAGTCCATGTCATAACCTTACGAATGCATTTCCTGGAGCTCAAGTCTCCTGAAGACAAAACCGTGTAGTGCCTAAGGGACGGAAGTCCTCATGTGCCAAACGGGGAAAGTAAAACCATGTGGTGCCTAAGGCGATAGATGTAACATCCTAATTTTTAACCCAACACTCTAGAACATATTTAGGTTAATCATTAGTCTATTACGTCATAGTTTCCTCTTTACTTTAAAATACTTAGCAGAAAATATAGGTAAATTATTTTTTGAAATATAAAAGCAAAGTGAGAGCCGTACAATATGATGAACGATGAAGCATAAAAGAAATAAAACACAAATCCAAATAAACACCTTATGAACATCCAATCATAAAACATGTAATTACACGACATGATAAAACAAACCGCATATATAGATGTAATACTTGAAAATAAATATGTAATACTTGAAAGTAAATATGCAAGACTTGAAAATAAATATGCAAGACTTGAAAGTAAATATACAAGTTCATTTTATTTTTTAGGATTTAAGTTATGACTTGAAGTATAAATATGAATGCAAGTCCAATTCTTTATTTTAGTGCTCTAGACTCCACAACAATCGACTTTAAGGCTGAAATAGGTGAGCTTTGAGATTAATTATTGGGTGATATGAGAATGCAACTCTTGTTTTAATCTTAACGTTTTAGGTGATCAGCTCAAAAATAAATATGCTAAGCAAGGAAAATAAATATACAAGTTCATTCTTACATCTTTACTAGAGCTCTTACAAGATTTTAAAGGAACTTAAACCTCAACCTGAACTTATCATAGCAAGGTAAAGCAAGCTTTAGAGTTCTTGTACCAAGGTTTACAAGGAAACCATATGGTGTAAACTTCATCATCAAGCTTAAGGAAATAGATCAAGAGATTAAAATAACTAACAACCTTTCTTTCAAAAGCTAAGCAATGGAAAAAGGAACCAAAATCTTTGCAAAGGGAAGGAAAAGAAACTGAAATCAAAAGGAGAGAAAGAAAAGGAACCAAAACTTGTTTCAAGAAAAGAAAAAGGAATAACCAAAATATGTTAAGATCAAAACCAAGTTTCAAGCTTTAGAGGTTTCTCAAAGGTACTCATGAGTCCATTATCTTGAAACATCATCATCAAGCCATGGTTTTTCTTCCAAGATAGGTCATCATGGTAGAAATTAAAAGGAAGAAAAAGGAAGCCAAGAAACCAAAAAAAGAAAGAAAAGAGAAGGAAGGAAGAACTAAAGATTCAAGAGAAATCATAAAGCACATAACTAAATAAGAACTTTTAATGAATGAAACACTTAAAATAAAATCCCTACCAAGTGATTGGGGGTTGAGATGAGAAAAGAAGAAGTTGAAGAAAAGGAACTCTTGAACTTAAGAGAAAAAGGAAAGCTTTAAGGTGCTCTTGAAAACTCAACTTGGCAAATGAACCAAAAGTGGTTCAAGTTTATCTAAGCATGCTATTTATAGAGGAATGAAACATGAGGGTGAAAATGGGGGGGGGGAAGAATGGCACTATTTTTAGGGGAGGTAGGAGGGAGAAAATATCTCTTGGTTATGTCATTTCAAGGTAAGGTGTAAGGCATGGTGTAAGCATGGTGTAGCATGCTTCTTTGAGTGTGTGAGTGAACAAATTTGTGATGCAAGAGGGGATGAAATGGCGCCACTTTTTGGGGATCCAAGGGGAGGAAAATCTTTCATTTAATTGTGGTTTAGAGGTGTATTTAGGTGTAGCTTTGATTAGGCTTAGGATTTGGAACTTGTAAGTAAGTGTGTAAGTGAAATGATAGGTAATCGAGACTATTTTAAGGCATGATTAGTAAGCATTCTAGCCCATTAGTGGGGTCAAAATCCTACTTTACCTAGGCTTCTTGGAGTATGGAGAGTGAATAGTGAGAACATTATTCAAGATTCTATGTCTTGAAAACTTGAGTTTTTAAAAGAAAAAAGGGGTTTTTGAGTTTAATCTAACCAATCTTAGGTTCTAATTAATTTTTATAACTTATTTTGACTCTAGATTAATTATGGAAATTAATTAATCTTTGATTAGAGCCTAATATTGCTTAGGTTTGCTTAATCACATTATTAAGCACAAATGGCACCATGCTAGGGGAAAAATCATAATTTTGCACAAAACTGTCTGGGACCACCAAGACTTAAACAGATACTTTTAAACACATGAAAACATCATTTTGAACCTTTGGGGAAAGTTTCAGGCTCAAACGACACCTTTATCTAAGTAAAACGCTATAGGGCTATTTTGGTCATTTTGATCCGAAACTGCAGAAAACACGATTTTTGTTTCCAAAATCACTCAAGGACCAACCAATCCCCTTCAAACATCAAGTTGACCCTTCGAGGACTATCGGGCCAGTTATCCTCGAATTCCAGGCAGAAAATGGCCTTAGAGGTATTTTGGTCATTTTCTTTTAGATAGAAAAAATCGGGGCGTTACAACAGAGGTCCTCATGTGCTAAACTAGGCTGTTACAAAGGTTTTGCGAGATGATCCACGTAAGTTGCATATTCATAATAAGAAAGCCAAGGAAGTAATATGTTTTCCCCCTCTATTACCCCATGTAAATCTAGCGACGACTAGTTAGGTTGAGCTCGTCCTAGGCGATCGGTAAGGTCGGTTGGTTCTGGTGGTAATGATAAAAATCGCCGAGGCTGGTAGGTTGGTTGGTTTTGGTGATGACGTAAAAGGGTAGAAGTAATATGAAAGAAATGTGAGAAGTCATTCATGAAGAGTAAAATTACCATGGGTTTTCCTGCCTTCCCATGCATGGTATATGATGTTTTGCTCGTTACATTGTCCTATCATGCATCCTTTTACTTGCCACTATTTTAGTTTTCTATATTATCTTCTACTCATGTCCTTAGCCTTGCCTTGTGTTTTGAATTTACACATTGTTGATTTATGTTACATACACTGAGGTATTGCCATGCATACATGAGATACTTGTTGCATTCATGCGTTAAGATTCATGCTAAAAGATGCGGGCCTCGGCTAATGGTATTTGAAAACTTAATCAATAAATCTTATTTATGCCCACTACTTTCATCATTAAACCCGAGGTTCCTGAGGATGATGATGATGACACGTATGTGGAGAGGGAAACCCTACTGAGATTTATGTACAAGTTTCTAACTCCCTCTATCTTTCTTTTCTATCTTTGTCTTCAGACAAGGTTCACGATGACGTCCAGGACCACCCTGAGGTGACAGCATAGAAGTGACAGGAAGGTCAGGATCAAAGTAGCGTAGTAGAAGCAGGGACATGGTCTTTCACAAACTTAGGAGTTGATTCACCTTCGTACAAGTCCATTGTAACATTCTAATTTTTAACCCAATATGCCTAGAACGTATTTAGGTTAACCATTAGTCTATTACTCTTTTAGTCTCATTCTTTGAAACCCTTCTTTAAAATACTTAGTAGAAAATACAAATAAATTTTTTTCTTTTTTGAAACTTGAAAACAAAACGCGAGCCGCATGCTAACCTAACGTTCGTCATAACCATAACGTACAAGAAAAAAAATCACACCATACATAATCATGGAATATAGTATTATTCATAACAACATAATATCATCATATTTTCATAGATACATAAATTACTAGTATCATTGTACCATCATTTACATCAAAACATGCACATATATATGGAGTGTTCCTTATCCGCCTACAAGGTTGGATAAGTACCAATACAAAAACTAAACTATCTGTGCTTCCGCAGCGACCCTCTGCTCCGTTTGCTAGTGTAACCCTTAAGCACGAGCCTTAGAAGAAGTCACGAACCTTGTTGTTATCCTCGTCTGGAGACGACATGGAAGGAAAAAAAAGGGATGAGAAACTCATTCAAGATTCTCAGTAAGGATTTCTGACTCTAACACAGGTGTCATCGGCATCATCCTCGGCCGCCTCGATTTTAATTATGAAAAAGGTGTACATGCATAAGGTTTGATTTTAGACGTTTCAAATCTATTTATCCGAAGTGGATATCTTTTAGTATGAGTCTTAATGACATGTATGCAATAGATATTGGATGAATGCATGACAATACCATATGCACATTAACATGAAAATCATAGTACTTGAGCACAAAATAAAGAAACATAAATCATTTACATCGAGTGAAAATGCACAGTACTTTTCATGTAACGTCTTTCTCATAAGTCAACTCTTAAGTTCTTTTCTTAAAGACCACCCTCTTAACATATTCACCAAAAATCCAACCGACTCACCGGCCTCGGCGAAAATCTGGTCACCAAACTTCATCTCACCTATTGCCTAGGAATGAGCTCAATCATAACTAGTCGTCACTAGATTTAATATGGGGTAATAGATGGGGTAATACATCATTTCTTCTTGGATCACCTATCTTAGGATCATTTTCTTCTTTGAAATGCTCTACTGGTATCTAATACACAGCGAATTGTCCGCTTTGGCAAGCTCAATGTCAATACCCTCGCGGATTTGCTTCTTCCCCATTGGAGCGGGAGAAATGTGTCTTAGTACTATGTCACATACTTTTATATTACTTTAACATATGCATCTCAAATACTTCAATTGTATTCATAACATATCGAATGAAATCATTTCATAACTTTCATGAGTATATCAAGCCATAAACATGCTAGACAATAACATCATATAAATCATCTAACATCACATGTGTTCATCATCTCATATCATGGACACACATTCATTCCCTTAAACAGCCAAACCCCTAAATCGGGTAATTCTAACTTTCAAATTATTCTCTTATGCATCCAAGGGATTGGTTATCATCGTTACCACTATTCATTAGTCACAATAACATAATTATTCATGGCTGGACAGCATAGGCAGAAAATGAAATTTAATGAGTTACGATGTTCTAGAAGTTACGTTTTATGCCCTTTCTCGTTACCGACTTTTTCTATAATGCTAAAATTAATATCTAAACCATTTATGAGTGATTCCCACCTATTCAAACCAATTAAATCACATATCTATAGCCTTTAGTCATATTGAAACAGAATCCATATTTTCAATTCTCTAGGTGCTCCAACTTCCTTATTTTTGACCCTTTCTAAGTTCCGTCCTCGCCTAAGGCACTACAATCAATTCCTAAACCAATTATGAGAGGTTCCCACACATATAAACTAATTCTAAACCATGATTGCTGCCTTAGAAGGTCGCTGGACAGAAACAGAATTTTCTATGTTCCAAGTGTTCTAGAATTATCATTTTTCATCTTTTCTAGTTACTAGTTTTTCCTAGCTTCCTCAAATCAATTCTATCATCAAATATACATGATTCCACACATTTTAACATAATAAAATCATCATCAAACAGTGAGCAAAACATCAAGGCAGAATCGAATTCATTCATCATCATATCAATCATGCAATTTCATTTTCAATACACATAAATCACTAGTTTCTCTTAGGACCATTTTAGGACTCTAAAACTCTTTGGAAACTAATTTATTTCATTAAAATCACCATAAACAAAACAAGATCAGTAACTATTTTAAAGTATTTATGGTTGGGTTTTAAAACATCAAATCCTACTTGAAATATTCTTTGAATTTACCTATGCTTAAGAAAATCCTAAGACATAGATTATGGGCACTTGTGACTAGATGAAACGTCACACCAAGCTCATCATCATCACGTGGTCGAATTTTGCATTCAAGAGAATGCTCCCATGTCCAACCTTTGCTTGAGATAAATGGACAAGTCATTGAGCTCTAGAATCTTTAAGTGATAGTAATAGCATAAACATAATATGCACTTCATTTTATTCTTCATTAGAAAAGTAAAGTGAGGGCTCAAAGTAAATATGAGATGCAACTTCATTCTTATCTTTACATTTAAGTGGTGAGTTGAAAAATAAATATGCTAGGCAAGGAAACGTAAACATGAATGCAAGTCCAATTCTTTATTTTAGTGCTCTAGGCTCCACAACAATCGACTTTAAGGAAGAAATAGGCGAGCTTTGAGATTAATTATTAGGTGATATGGAAATGCAAACTCTTGTTTTAATCTTTAACCTTTAGGTGATGGCATGAAAAGTAAAGATGCTAGACAAGAAATGTAAATATGAATGCAAGTTCAATTTATATTCTTTACTAGAGCTCATACAAGACTTTAAAGGAATGTAAATCTGAATCCAACATGTCTTAACGAGACAAAGTAAGCTTTAGAGTTTTTTATACCAAGGATATCGAAGAGACCTTATGGTTTGAACAGCATCATCAAGCTCAAGGAAATGGATTCCAAAGAAAACAAAACCATAAAGTAAAAGAAAAAGGGCTGAAACCATGAGGGAGAGAAGGATAAAATTTTAAAACTCTAAAGACCATGTTCTTGATGATATATCACCACCAACATCATGTACTCTCATCCTTGAGTCATTTTCCAACTAACACAAGCCTTAAAAATCGAAACTAGGACCAAGGAGAAAGAAAAAGAAACTGAAACTAGAGCATGAAAAGAAAAGGAAAAACCAAAACATGCTTGGTCCAAGAACCAAGTTCCAAGCTCTAGAGGTCTCACAAGTGAAGATTCTCATGATCTACATCTTGAACCCTCATCATCAAGCATCATTTTTTTAAAAAAGAAAGGCTTTAAGGCCGAAATCAAAGAGAAGAAATAGAAGCTCCAAAAGCCAAAAAAACCTAGCAAAAACTCATTTTTTTTATCAAAACTTTAAAAGGCCAAACTTTAAAGAACAAAATCCCTACCAAGTAGTGAAAAGGAAAGCTTGTTTCTTGAAGTGAAAAAAGAAGAAATCTTGCTTCCAAGTGGTCCTTGGATTTTCGGCCAAAGAGGAAAAAAAGGAAGGAAAAGTTTTTGTGTAAGCTTGGGTGAAGATGAAAGCTTATGTTTTTGAATGGTGATCTAGGGTGGTTGTGTGGTGGTTTGAGGTTGTGAGGGGTGGCTCTTTGGTGGAGATGAAGAAAATGAAGAAGAAGAGAACTTTTGAAGAAAATGAAAGAACTTGAGACAACTCTTGAAAACTTAAAGCTAGCAAATGAACTCAAGGTTCTCCACAAGTTCATTTTCATGTTTATTTATAGAAAAACAAAACCAAGGGTGAAAGAATGAAGGGAGCAGCTGAGACCTCATGTTCCATGAGGGGAGAGAATTGGCTTCATGGAGGCATGGTGAGGTATAGTGAAAAGTATGGCTAGGTATGGCCTAAGGTATGGTGCTAAGCATGGTTCTTTGTGTGTTTGAATTTCAACATGTGATTGACAAATGGAGGGGGAGGTGGCGCGATTTTCTTCATGAAATGGGGGAGGAAAATCTTTCATTTAATTGTGGTTTAGAGATGTGTTTAAGTATGTCTTTGATTAGGCTTAAAATTAGGAATTTTACTAAGTGTTTAGGTGACTAAGGATGTAATTAAGGATTTCAAGACAAGGTTAGGGAGTGCTCTTGCTTCATTAGTGAGATAAAAACTCATTTTAGTGTATAAACAACTCTAGACCCAATTCCTTAATTTAAGGAATTGGAAAGAGAAAAAAATATTCAAGATTCTAAAATTAGGAATCTTGAGTTTTAAAAAGAGATTTAGGTTTAATCTAAGGAATTTTAGGTTCTAATTCATTTTAATAACTTATTTTGACTCTAGATTAATTATGGAAATTAATTAATCTTCGATTAAAGCCTAATATTGCTTAGGTTTGCTTAATTACATCATTAAGCTCAAACGATACTATTCTAGGGGCAAAATCGTAATTTTACACAAAAACTGCCTGGGACCACTAGGACTTAAACAGACACTTTTAAACACATGAAAACATTATTTTAAACCTTCAGGGAAAGTTTCGGGCTCGAACGGCACCTTTACCAGCGTAAAAATGCTATAGGGGCATTTTGGTCGTTTTGACCTGCAACTGCAGAAAACAAGATTTTTGTTTCTAAAATCACTCAAGGACCATCTAATCCCCTTCAAACATTGAGTTGACCTTTCGAGGATTACCGGGTCGGCTATCCTCGAATTTTGGGTAGAAAATGACCTCAAGGGTATTTTGGTCATTTTCTTCCCAGGCAGAAAAATCGGGGCGTTACATCCATAACTTAGTCACGAAGGGTTTAGCTACGTTAAAGTTGTGTTTAGTTTTTGAAATGTTATATGCTCGACCTCTGCAGGTTGGCTCAATATATATTTGAAGGTATCATTGAGGAATATTCTTATATCATACTATTATATTTGAAGTTAATGTTATGTGATGATGTGCTCAGTTTATGCTGGATTCCATTGTGATCTATATATGTGTTATACAACAAATAGTTATATGGTAGAACATAAACGCAAATGGCTCCTAGATTGGTTTTTCAAAAAAAAATGGGTTGTATTTTCCGTAGATTTATTTTCAAAACCCAAAATTAAGTGAAATTCTGAGACGAAAGAGTAACAACTAACGATTAACCATTATGCGTCCTAGGTGTATTATGTTGAAAGTTAGGGTGTTACATTTTGGTATCATAATAGTTCAGTTCTCACAGAGCCTGAGGAATAGACTAACTATGCTTCCTAAGCATGATGTGATAGTTATGTCATGCGTAGTTGCCTTATTAGTAGAATAAGTCTTAGGATATGCATGATTGTTGTGTGTGAAAGTGCCATGGTAACTAGTTCACTTTGCATAAAGTATTGAGCCTGATCACCTCAATGTTTGTTGCTCTGTGTGCTTAGGAACCAATGGCACGACCACGATAGACTAAGGCTTCAAGTGCAAATGGTCAGGATAATAAGACTGTTGAAGCTCTCCGAGATGTGGCGAGGACCATGCGGATGATGTTCGAACGGATGGAGCAACAAGGCAATGCCAGACGTGGTCCCAATATTGTTGAGGATCTCGAGCATGCTAGGTTTGGGGAGTTTCAAAGGGCGAACCTTCCATCGTTTCGAGGAGCTCTAAACCCAAACATCGCCGACGAATGGATCAAACACATGGAAAAGATCTTCTCAGTGATCGCATGTACAGAAGGGCAGAAAGTAACCTTCGCCACCTACATGCTAAAGGCGGACGCCGAGTTCTGGTGGACCGGCACCCGAAGGTTGTTAGAAGTATCTGGCGTGCCAATTGATTAAGAGTGTAACATCCTAGTTTTTAACCCAATACTCCTAGAACGTATTTAGGTTAACCATTAGTCTATTACTCTTTTAGTCTCATTCTTTAAAACCTTTCTTTAAAATACTTAGCGGAAAATGCAGATAGAAATTTTTTTGAAAACATAAACAAAACGTGAGCTGCGCATAACATAAAAACTCATTAACGTAAGGCGTAAACATAAACAGAATCATCAGATAGGCTCCATAGAAGAACAACCATCAGCACATCATCATATAACATTAGCTTCAAATATCAAGTCAAACAATATTAATAGTATTAATGATATAGGAATATTCCGCAATAATACCACATCAAATATATTGAGCCCACCTGTAAGGATTGAGCATACAACAATTCGAAAACTAAACATAACTATGATGTAAATAAGCTAAGACTATGTCCCCGCTTTCACTGAGCCACTCTATTCTCGACCATCAAGCTACTTCCATGTCGGCACCTCAGGGCAATCCATAGACGTCATTGTCAACTTTGTTTGAAGACGAAGATGGAAAAGAAAGATAGGGGGAGTGAGAAACTTATACAAGAATCTTAGTAGGGCTTCCCTTTTCACACACGTGTCATCATTATCATCCTCAGAAACCTCAGGTTTAATTATGAAAGTAGTGGGCATAAATAAGATTCATTTGTTAAATTTTCAAATACCATTAGCCGAGGCTCGTATCTTTTAGTATGAATCTTAATGCATGAATGCAACAAGTATCTCATGTACGCATGGCAATACCTCAGTGCATGTGACATAAATCAACAACGTGTAAACTCAAAACATAAGGCAGGGCTAAGCACAAGATCAGGGGATAATCTATAAAATTAAAACAGTGGCAAATAAATGAATGCATGATAGGGCAATGTAATGAGTAAAACATCATATAACATGCATGGGCAGGTAGGAAAATCCATGGTAATTTCACTCTTCATGAATAAATTCTCACATTTCTTTCTTATTAATTCCACCCTCTTATGTCATACCAACATGCCAGCCCCGACGATTTTCACAATTACCACCAAAACCAACCGACCTAACCGATCACCTAGGATAAGCTCAGCCTAACTAGCTGTCGCTAGATTTAATATGGGGTAATAGAGGGGGTAACACATCATTTCCTTCTTTGAAACGCAATTACTGGTATCTAGTACACAGTTATTTATCCGCTTTGGCAAGCTCGATGTCAATACCCTCACGGTTTTGTTCTTGGGGATGCTCAGCTAAACTAGTGTCACCCAGAATGCGTCTCAGTACTATGCCACATTTGGTCACGGACGTGCTCGGCTAAACCGGTGTCACCCAAAACATATCTCATATCTTTTTAAAAAACTTTCTAAGTCCTTGAGTTTGGAAAAAATTTAGCAGCACAATGGCTGTGCGCCGAATTTTCCCAAACTTGCTTTATGCCACAAAATATATAGAGTATGTACATTTGATCATAATTCCATATTCAAAAAAAAGCCATCAAAGTCATATAAACATGTTCTTCATAGCACATGCATCAACACTAACAAACCTCATCATGTTACATAACTCGCAAAGCTTCATGCCTTTGACCCTTATGGGTATTAAACTTGAAATTTAGCCAACCTATTGTTCGTTTTTAACCTTTTATGCACTTATAGGTTCACAACTAATAATTCTCACTTATTTTTATGCTCATGAACAATACCAAACAGCATCACATAGTTTGGACAGAAATATTAAACTTTAATTATGGGGTTCTAGAAGTCACGTCTTTGACCCTTTCTAAGTTTTGTCTTTGCCGCCTGTGCTGCTATAATTAATTCCTAAACCAATTATGAGAGATTTCTACACATCTACACTAATTATAAATCGCTTTTACTATGATTAATCATGCTGGAACAGAATCTGGAAATTTTAGTTTCTAAGTGTTCTCAATTCTCATTTCTAATCCTTTCTAAATACTTATTCTTCCTAGCATTCACAAATCAACTCTAGCATCAATTAATCATAATTTACACACATTCTAACATGTTAAAATAGCATCATACAATGGTCATAAATCCAGGACAGTGGCCGAAACATATATCTCACATAACCACATAAAATCTCATTTCAAGTGCATATAAGTTACTAGTTTTTCTTGGAATCAATTTAGAACGTCTAAAACTCTTGAAAGCTAATTTTATTTTCTCAAGGGTGCTAAAAAAAAGCCCATAGGGCAATAGCTAATTTAAAACATTCTTGAAAGAGGTTTAATCCATGAAATCATGTTTATAGCTTTCTTTAAACTCTTACTACGTAGGAAAAATCTTAGGACATAGATTATTGACTTTTGTGACTAAATGAAACTTATACCAAGCTCATCATCATCACATGGCTGAGATTATGAATTCACAAGAATGCCTCCACATCCAAACTTTTTCTTGAGATAAAAAAGGCAAGTTTTTGAGCTCTAAGAACTTTTAGTGATGGGAAAATCATAAACATGCGATGCACTTCATTTTATTCTTTATTATAAAATAAAGTGAGAGCTTCAAAGTAAATATGAGATGCAAGTTCATTTTTAATCCTTGAGTTTAGGTGATGGCAAAATCTTAAACATGCTAGACAAAAAAATATAAATCTGAAATGCAAGTTCATTCCTTATCTTGGAGCTTTAAGTGATAACTTGGAAATAAACATGATATGCAAGTCCAATTCTTTATTTTAGTGCTCTAGGTCCCTTAGAGTATTCACTCTAAATCAACAATCAACTTTAAGGTTGAAATAAATAGGCTTCGAGATTAATTATTAGGTGATGACAAGGAAATATAAACATGAATGCAACGCTTGAATGTAAATATGCTATGCAAGGACTTGAAATATAAATATGAATGCAAGTTCATTTTATGTCTTACTAGAGCTCATTCAAGACTTTAAAGGAATATAACCCTCAACCCTAAACATATCTTAGCAAGATAAAGCAAGCTTTGGAGTTCTTTGTACCAAGGTTTCAAATAAAACCTTATAGTGTGAACTTCATCATCAAGCTTAAGGAAATGGATCAAGAAATCAAAATAAATAACAATCTTTCTTGAGATTCAAAAGCAAAGCAAGGGAAAAGGAACCGAAATCTATTCAAAGGAAAAAGGAAGGAAAATCAAAATCAAAAGGAAAGCAAAAGAAAAGGAACCTAAAAATCATGGTCAAAGAAAAGAAAAGGAAAAACCAAAATGTGTTAAGATCAAAACTAAGTTCCAAGCTTTAGAGGTTTCTCAAATGAAAACCATAAGACCATTTTCTTGAAAGCTCATCATCAAGCTAGAAACCTTCCTTTAAAACCAATCTTCATAACCAAAAATAAAAAGGGAGAAAAAGAGTTTGAACCAAGAGAAGCTAGAACTTCTCATACCAAAACATCAACTTAGAAGTTCAAGCTTTTGAAAAACAAAACCCCTACCAAGGTACATTTTCTTGGAGATGAAAAGGACTCGATCTTGAGAAGAGGATGAAAGGAAAATCTTCCTTGAAGCTCGAAGGAGTTTTCGGCCAAAGGAGAAAAAGAAAGGAAGAAGGTTGTGTTTCTTTGAGTTTGATCTTTGGTAAGGCTAAGTGTATGGTTGAGAGGAGGTAGCTCTTGGTGAGTAAGAAAAAGGTGAAGAAGAAGATGAAGAAGATGAAAAGAACTCTTGAGAGAAAATGAGAGAAACTCAAGAATGCTCTTTGAAGCTGGAACTTAACAAATGAACAAAAGTGCAACCAAGTCCATCTAGGCATGGTATTTATAGGGAAATGAAACAAATGAAGATACATGGAGGAGGAGTGGAGGCCATGACCTCATGTTCCATGAGGTGAGAGAATTTGTTCCATGGAGGTATGGTGGTGAGTATGGCTAGGTATGGTAAGGTATGGTCTCAAGCATGGCTCCAAGTATGGCCAAGTATGGCCTTTGATTTGGAATTAAAATAAATTAATTCTTTTAAATGGAGGAGGAGGAGGAGTGGTGGTTTTTCTTCTTAATTAGGGGAGGAAAATCACAATTTAATGTGTATTAGGAGTAAGCTTACGGGTAGTATTCGATTAGGCCAATGATTAGAGTTTTGTGACTAAGTGTTTAGGTAAGTAAGTAGGTAATTAGGGCCATATAAGACTAGATTAGAAGGTGGACTCTCTAAATTAATGAAGTCAAACTTCATTAAGTAGGAATCCAATGCCAACATGTTTCCTTGATTTAGGGAATTGGAGAGAGAAAACACTATTCCTAGATTTCTTTCTTAAGGAATTAAAACTGGAAAAGAGTTTTGAGTTTCTCTAAGCAATCTTAGGGTCTAATTAACCTCAAATAATTATTTTGACTCTAAATTAGTAATTAGAATTTACTAATCTTTAATTAGAGCCTAATATTGCTTAGGTTTCGCTAAACATATCATTAGGCCCAAAATACACTGTGTAGAGGCAAAATCGTAATTTTTTACAAAATCTACCTGGGACCACTAGGACTTAAACAGACATGGCCAGACTCATAAAAATATCATTTTAAACCTTTTGGGAAAGTTCCGGGCTCAACGGCACTTATACCTGTGTAAAACAGAACACTATAGGGGTATTTTGGTCATTTTGACCCAAAAATTTAGAAAAAGAGATTTTTCTGCTCTATTAACATTCATTCACATGTAATCCCCTTCGATCATTGAGTTGACCCTTCGAGAACTACCGGGTCGACTATCCTTGAATTCCGGGTGAAAAATGACCTCAAGAGCATTTTGGTCATTTTCACTCAGACAGAAAAATTGGGGCGTTACAGAGAGCTATTCAAAGCACACTTCTACGAGAAATACTTCCCGGAGTCCGTGAGGAATGCCAAGGACAGTGAGTTCTTGCAGTTGACCCAAGGGGATATGAACATTGCACAGTATACCGCAAGGTTTGAAGAGCTGATCAAATTTTCAAGAGTTTTCCAAGGGAACCCCGATGAAATATGGAAATGCGTGAAGTATGAAGCCGGGTTGAAGGCAGAGATCAATGTCATTGTTGCACACTTGGAGATTAGGGACTTCCCTACTCTAGTCAACAAGTTCCGCATCATTGAGGATGGCCACAAAAAGCCAAGAAAGGAGAGTTTCACCAAGAAGCTAGCGCCCCAAGCCCCAAGATTTAAGCCACATTTCGGGCCGCAGTCAAGATCGCCTGGCGCCAAGAGGGATTTTCATCAAGGATGATCATATGGTCCGAGAGAAGGGGCACCCCAGAGGGACCCTACTGGTAATTGCCCAAAGTGCGGAAAGAACCATGGTGACCGTCCTTGTCTAGCTGGCCATGGAGTATGCTTTAGGTGTAGCAAGCCCGGCCACGTGGTTAGAGATTGCAATGTTATGCCCGCACGTTTGAGCACCATATCTATACCTCAACGCCAAGGGCGAGTTTTCACCATCAATGCTGAAGATTTGTCCCATTCTAACATCTGAGGTAAGCATGAGATAAATGGTAGGACGTCAGATATGCTTCTTAGTTTTGGAGGAATCTTTGCAGCTCCTTGATTTATGTCCCTTTAGTCTTTGGTGCCTTCTTGCATTTGTTCATATTCGAGTCTCCTTGTAAATGTTCGACTTTGACCTTTCTATTGGAGCTAAGATGAGTTGCCCTACTCTTTAAATTTCCTTGCACGAGTTATAAGAATTGATTTTACCTAACATAGGCACTTGTACCCAGCCAAAACACATTCTTCAAGAATGCTTGGAGTGTTGGTTAACTCTCATATTGCCTATTTTTCATAATTACCTCCATTTCTTCTGTTTTTGACCCATCATAACTATGTACATGTAGCGAATTTCGAGCGCAAAATTCTTTTTAAGGAGGGGAGTAATGTAACGCACCGATTTTTCCCCCTGTGTACAAAATGACCAAAATGCCCTTGAGGTCATTTTTACCCGGGAATCAAGGAAAGTCGATCTAGGCAAACCTCAAGTGGATGTTTTAATGTTAAATGGGGATTATGTGTGCTAATAGAGCAGAAGAATCTTATTTTTGAGTTTCGATGCGCAAAATAACCAAAATACCCTTGCGACTAATTAACACAGAATTAATTGCCAACTAGGCCCGGACTTCACCCGAAAGTTGGGAGTGTCATTTTTAAGAGATGTCTAAGACCTGTTGAAGCCCGAATGGTCCCCGGAAGTTTTCTATAAAATGATCGTTTTACCCCTAATTAAGCATCTAACAAGCTTAATCATGCAATTAACGAAACCTAAGTAATATTAGACTCTAATTAAAGATTAATTAATTTTAATAATTAATCTAGAGTCAAAATAATTAATTGAGGTTGATTAGAGCTTAAGATTGCTTAGAGAAAGTTTAAATCCTTTCTAGAATCAAATGGCTTTCAAGTCAAAAAGTGAATAGTATTCTTTGCATGATTTAAGGAATCATTTTGGTTTCTGAAATTCAAATTAATTGAGTTTAATTCAAACTAAATGAACTTAACTCCTCCAAATGATTATGATTACTCTCTAATCATGTCTTGAAACCCCTAAACACATTATTACTAACCTATACACTTAATTACCAAATTTCTAACCCTTTACCTAGTCAAATCCATCTCTAATACACATCCTAACCCATATTAAGATGAAGCTTGGCCTCCAAGTTCCCCCCTCCCCCCCCCAAAAAAAAATTTGATGAACTTGGCCACCAAGTTCCTCTCATTCTTCTATAAGTACATATGCACACTCAAAGAGAACACATATAAACACTCATTTCCTTCTTATCCACTTTTTTGGTCAAGTCTTGTGTCCAAAAAACTTGTCCCAAATTCTCTCTTCTCTCACCTCTCAAAAACTCCCTTCTCTTCCTCTACCACCATAAGAACCACCACCCACCACCACCTCCCAACCTCAAAACCACCATAAACTACCATCATGAAACATAACCTTTCCATCCCTAAGCATCAAAGCTCAAGAAAAATCCTTCCTCTCTTTCCTTTCCCTTGGCCGAAATTCTTCTTGCCTTAAGAAGAAGATTTTCTTCTCATTATCCTTCACAAAGCTCAAGCTTTCCTTTGCAACAAGAAGATACCTTGGTAGGGAGTTGTATTCTTTTCTTTTGTTGTTTATCTCATGGTTTGTAAAGATACAATGTTGATTCTTCTTTTCTTCTGCACTTTCTTTTTAGATTTTGCTATTCCTTTTCCTCCTTTTTGATTTTTGGTCAAATGGCCTACATTTGGAAGAAACCATGGCTTGATGATGAGGATCTCGAGTGTTGGTTGCAAAACCATCATTTGTTTAACCTTTAAAGCTTGAAGGTTTCACTTTTTTTAAAAGGTTTTTAGTAAACAAAAAAACTATGTTGTTGTAAAGAGTAATCTTAAGCCTAGGACTCAAAGAGATAAGAAATGGATTGCATTCATACTTATTTTCCTTGCTATCACCTTAATAATTAATCTCAAAGCCTACTTATTTCAACCTTAAAGTTGATTGTTGATTTAGAGTGAAAACTCTAAAGGGCCTAGAGCATTAAAATAAAGAATTGAACTTGCATATCATATTTATTTTTCAAGTCATCACCTAAAACTCAAATATAAGAAATGAACTTGCATTTCATGTTTACATTTCTTGTCTAGCATGTTTATGTTTCAAGCTATCACCTAAACTTAAAGATTAAGAATGAACTTGCATTCTCATGTTTATTTTCAAGCCTTGCACATTTACTTTTCCTTGCCATCACTTGATAATGCTAAGATTAAAATGAAACTTGCATTTGCATGTTTATGTTATGTCATCACTTAAAGATCTAAGGCTCAAGACCTAACTCTGTCAACCTTAACAACAATGTTTTGATTTCAAAGTAAGTGTTGGAATGAGGTTCAAAATGGTTTGAGAAGGAAGGAATAACTTAAAAGATGTTTTAGACTAAAAATTTCATATTTTGAAGGTACTAGTAATCGATTACAAGACCCATATAATCGATTACCAAAGAGCTTTGCCAGACCCGGATATGAACTTTTGGCCTGAATAATCGATTACAACATCATGTAATCGATTACTCAGATGTTCTTGGAGCCCAAGTCAGTTGTAATCGATTACAAGGCTCATGTAATCGATTACCAGAGCCTTCAACTTTCCTGTTTTGAAATCTCAAGCCATGTAATCGATTACAATACCCATGTAATCAATTACCAGAAAACAAAATATACAACTAGGTGTTTTGTAACACTCTAATATTTAACTCAACACGCCTAGGATGCATTTAAGTTAATTATTAGTCATTACTCTTTTGTTCCAGTTTTTAACTCAAAACTTCTTTAAAATACTTTAGTGAAAATATGGGTAAAATTTTTTTTTTAACTTAAATACCAAATCGTGAGCTGCGCATACTAATTATCTAACGTCATTGTCTTGCCTGAGTAAGAGAGATGTTAGAAACGAATAACAGGTAAATACATAATACAACCATGACATAACATAACCTAAATCATAATAACATATCAATAACTGTAGCACAATAGTGATGTCTTGTAAACTTAAGGACATCAATATATATCCATCAATAGAATACAAACTGATAACTGAGATACGATCACTCTAAAGGCAAATATCCAAAAGGAAGTTATCTCCATAGCTTTTATTTTACTAGGATCCACTGCGATTCCCCCTTTTGATACTACATGCCCTAAGAACTTCACTTCCTCTAACCAGAATTCACACTTAAATAATTTGGCATAAAGTTTCCTTTCCTTCAAAATCTCCAAAACTGTTCTTAAATGATGTTCATGCTCCTCGTGGGTCTTCGAATAGATGAGTATATCATCTATGAAAACAACCACAAACTGATCCAAATAGGGTCTAAAAATCCTATTCATATAATCCATAAACACAGCAGGAGCATTGGTCAGTCCAAATGACATCACTGTGAATTCAAAGTGGCCATATCGAGTTCGAAAGGCCATATTTGGTATGTCCTCATCTCTCACTCTTATTTGATGATATCCTGACCTCAAGTCTATCTTTGAGAACACTACCGCCCCTCTCAACTGATCCATTAAATCATCAATCCTAGGCAAAGGGTACTTGTTCTTTACTGTCACTTGGTTCAATTGCCTATAATCAATGCATAACCTCGTACTTCCATCCTTTTTCTTAACAAATAGGACCGGGGCTCCCCATGGTGAAACACTTGGTCTTACAAACTTCTTTTCTAAAAGCTCCTCTAATTGAGTCTTTAACTCAGCTAATTCTAGAGGTGACATCCTATAGGGTGCTATGGATATTGGTCCTGTCCCCGGAACCAGCTCTATGGAGAACTCAATTTCTCTTTTTGGAGGGAATTCAGGTATATCATCAGGAAACACCTCAGGATAGTCTCTCACAATAGGTATCTTATCAAGATTTTGCTCAAAGTCTACATCGCTAGCAGCTAGGAGAACATATCCCTTACTCTCTCCCTCACCACAGTTTATTTCTACAGTATTAATGTACAGACTTAGGGGTTTTCTAGGTTCACTAGGAATAGGAAGAAAAATGATAGACTTGTCATAACAATTTAACATTACATGATTGGTATAAAGCCAATCCATGCCGAGGATTATATCTAGACCTTGCATAGGTAGATAGACTAAATCAAGAGCAAAGGATCTACCTTCAACAATGAAACAATAGTTCAGGCAACATCTACAAGTCCTAACAGGTTTTCCAGTGGGGGTAGAGACAGTAAGATCAAACGGGAGTTTTGATACATGCAATTTTAGGGATTCAGCACAAGTATGGGATACAAATGAATGGGTAACACCAAAGTCAAATAGTACAATTAAGGTTCTACCATTCATCTCACACTTACCTTCCATGAGGTTTCGAGACTTTGTCGAGTCCTCCGCACTAATGGTGAAGACCCTTCCTTGGCGTTGTGGCTTGGGGTTAGAGGCTATTGGGTTCCGCTTTGTGCATTCCCGTGAGTAGTGACCGGGCTTTCCACACCGGTAGCAAACATTCTGGCCCAGTAGGCAAGGCTGATCACCGTGTTGCTTCCCACATTTTGGACATTCAGTACTAGAAGCAGGTCTTGGAGGTGCGGTTGGGATCCATTGGGGTGCCTTGCCTTTAGTCCCACTTGATCCCCCTTGACGAACGTCCTTCCTAGGGGCTTGTGGTCTAAACTGTGGCCTGGGCTGCGGTCTTAGTTGTGGCCTGAAGGGTGGCCGGTTTTACGACTTGAACCTTGGCGCTTGGGGTGCCAGCTTCTTCTTATAGTCCTCCGCCTTTGCTAAGCTTAGCTTCTTGTTACCTTCCTCGATAATGCGACATTTATTGACCAGGGTAGAAAAATCTCTAATCTCCAAATGAGCAATGGCGACATTTATCTCTGCTTTTAATCTGGATTCATATTTCACGCACTTCCAAAACTCGTCAGGGTTACCTTGAAAGATCCTTGAAAATTTGATCAACTCTTCGAATTTTGCAGTGTACTGCGCAATGTTCATATCCCCTTGGGTTAGCTGCATGAACTCTATGTCTTTGGCATTTCTTATGGACTCTAGGAAGTACTTTTGATAGAAGTGGGTCTTGAACAGCTCCCAATCAATTGGTATCCCAGACACTTCTAGCAACCTCTGTGTGCCAGTCCACCAAAACTCGGCATCTGCCTCCAGCATGTAGGTGGCAAAGGTTACTTTCTATTCCTCAGTGCAAGCAATCATAGAAAAGATCTTCTCCATGCTCTTAATCCATTCATCAGCGTGGTTTGGATTCAGGGCTCCTCTAAAGGATGGCGGGTTCGCTTTACGAAATTCTCCAAATCGGGCATGCTCAAGGCCTTTGGCAGTAACGGGACAGTGTCCATTTTCGCCTTGGCGATCCATTCTCTCGAACATCATTTGCATGGCCCTCGCCATGTCCCTCAGAGCTTCAACAGTTGCATTATTTTGCTCGTCACCATTTGAAGTCCTATTCTATCTTGGGGGTGCCATTGGTTCCTGAGCATACAAAACAGCAAACACTGAGGTAATCAGGCTCAATACTTAATGCTAAGTGAGCTAGTTACCATGGCACCTCCAATTATAGCAATCATGCATCTCTATTCTATAGCTTATTCTAACAACAAGACAACTACACATGACATAATTATCGCATCATGCTTGAGAAGCATAGTCAGTCCAATCCTTAGGCTCCATGAGAATCAAACTGCTCTGATACCAAAATGTAACACCCTAATATTTAACTCAACACGCCTAGTACTCATTTAAGTTAATTATTAGTCATTACTCTTTTGTTCCAGTTTTTAACTCAAAACTTCTTTAAAATACTTTAGTGAAAATATGGGTAAAAATTTTTTGAACTTAAATACCAAATCGTGAGCCGCACATACTAAATATCTAACGTCATTGTCTTGCCTGCGTAAGAGAGATGTTAGAAACGAATAACAGGTAAATACATAATACAACCATGACATAACATAACCCAAATCATAATAACATATCAATAACTGTATCATAATAGTGGTGTCTTGTAAACTTAAGGACATCAATATATATCCATCAATAGAATACAAACTGATAACTGAGATACGATCACTCTAAAGGAAAATATCCAAAAGGAAGTTATCTCCATAGCTCCTCGTCCAATCTCAAGACAAATCACAAACTACACCATCATTCATGTCTGGAGACGACACGGAAAAGAAAAGGGATGAGAAACTTATACAAGAATCTCAGTAGGGCTTCCCGACTATAACACAAGTGTCATCGTCATCGTCCCCAGGAACCTCGGGTTTAATTATGAAAATGGTGAACATATATATAAGGTTCATTTAATAAGTTATAAATACCATTATCCGAGGCCCGTATCTTTTAGCATGAATCTTAATGCCATGAATGCAACATATTAGTCATGGATGCATGTCAATATCATATACATAATATCATAAAATTCATAAAATGATGCATATGATATAAAGAACATCATGATCATCATTCTTACAGGTGACTTAAACTTCTTTATTCTCTTTTCCTTGGGGGCCGCCCTATAGTTCTCTATTTTCTCGAGAGTTCTAGGTTATGAGCTCATACCTCACTAGTCGTCACTAGCGCAATCTTATCCCTTTTGATAAGTTAAATTCCCGACTCTTAAGGTACGGGATAGGGGGCATTAGGATCACCTTTCATAACCTTTAATTCGGGGAATCCAAAGGATCACTTCCTATTCGGATCACCTCTCATAACCTTTAATTCGGGGAGTCTAGAGGATCATTTCCATGTGCTTTATGTCACCTTAAATCTTGGCATGATATATATAGATGCAAACATGAATAACTCATCATTAATATTTCATGCTCATAAACTTTACGAACTTATGCATCTCAATGAATCAGACATAACCATAACATGCCATAAATCAAATCACATAAACATGCATCATATTTCATTGCACATATCCATAAGTCATATAAATCTCAATATATGAACATAGCCATCACAAGATATCAATCACATTCATCTCATCAAATTATCAATATTTACGTTTAAGTCCCAAAGGGTCAAATCACAATTTCTCAAAGGTTACGAGTCAAAATGTAATTACCCCTTTTTAACATCTACTCATAAATTAAAGACCTTTAACTTAAACCAATACATTTCAAGAGACATATAACTATCAGAAACCATTCAAACTCATCATAAAAACCTTTTAGGGCCATAGAATAAATTTAACATATTTAGGGGTAAAAGTACAAAGTTACTTATCTTTGACACTTATCATAAGCCTATACTTCTAAAACTTTCTCTAAACATCATAAATGATATTCTAAACACCTATACACATCAAATATCATTATTTACTCTAATTAAAATCCTTTGAATCAAAAAATTAAATAATTGATAGTTTAGGACACAACTTTCCGCATTTTATGAATCGGTGAAAACTAATACTTGTAATTATTCTTTTCAACCTCTAAGATACAAAAACAATTTATACATCAAATACTAATAATTCTAATGTATATAAACGATGAGATCAGTATCAAATTAGTGAGGAATTAATCCAGAAAATTCATTGTCTAAAGCTTTACAAAATTACGATTTTGATCCTTTCTAATTATTAGTTTATCTCAAAAATGCTAAAAACAATTCTTACATCAATTATAAGTAATTTATACACAGTCAAACCTTATAAAATAGTATTCTAACCATTTTATTTAAGTCAGGTCAGTAACATAAATTTTAAATCAAAAAGCTTGAGAAAAGCACAATCTTTAACATCTTTGGATTTCTAACTCTAATAAGAATTATTTAAGTAATTTAAAGACAAGATCGAAGCCTTAAAAATAAAATAAACGAATCTTAATACCAAGAACATCAAGAGGCTGAAATTAACTTAATTCAAGTATAAGAATTCCTATTTAAGATTAAAAAGGTAAGTTTTGAGCTTTTAGAGATTTAGGTGATAGCAAGAATCATAGATATGCTATGCAATCCATTTTTAATCTTTATCATTATAAGGTGATAACTGTAACACCCCGATTTTTTCTGTCCGAGGAAAATGACCAAAATGCCCCTGAGGTCATTTCCTGACCCGAGTTCGAGGATAACCAACTCGGTCATCCTCGAAGGGTCAACTCAATGTTTGAAGGGGATTGAATGGCCTTTGAATGCTTTCGGAAGCGAAAATTTCGTTTTCAGCTTTCGGTCAAAATGACCAAAATACCCTATAGCGTTTTTACGGGTAATGGTGCCGTTTGAGCCCGGAACTTTCCCCAGAGGTTTAAAAACATGTTTTCATGTGTCTAGAGGTCTCTGTTCAAGTCCCGGTGGTCCCGGGCAGTTTTAATGCAAAATTACGATTTTGCCCCTAGAATAGTGCTTTTGAGCTTAACGACGTAATTAAGCAAACCTAAGCAATATTAGGCTCTAAACGAAGATTAATTTATTTCCCTAATTAATCTAGAGCCAAAATAATTTATTGAAGTTAATTAGAACCTAAAATTGCTTAGATTAAACTTAAATCCCTTTTTAGAACTCAAGACTCCTAGTCTTGGAATCTTGAATAGTGTTTTCTCTCCAATTCCTTAAATCAAGGAAATGTGTCTAGAGTTGTTTAGACTCTAAATTGAGGATTTAACTCACTAATGGTGCAAGACCACTCCTTAATTATGTCTAGACCACCTTAATTACCCATTTACCTTGCCTAAACACTTTCTTACAAATTCCTAATCTTAAGCATAATCAAAGATACACCTAAACACAACTCTAAACCACAATTAAAATGCAAACTAATCCTCCCCATGGGCTGATGCATTTCGGCCACATCCTTCCCCATTGACCACATGTTTAATTATTTTCTCACTCAAAGAACCATGCTTGAGGCCATACCTTGAACCATACCTCACCATACCTTAAGCCATACCTCACCATACCTCAAGAACACATTATCTCACCTCATGGAACACATGGAACCCTCCAATCTGCACCTTATATGGCCGAAGCCTTCATCAGCCTTCACACCCTCCATTTGTTTCATTTCTCTATAAATAGAATGCCTTGAGGAGCTTGCACCACTTTTAGATCATTTGCTAAGTTTAGGAAACACTCAAAGCTTTTCTTTTTCTCTCAAAGTTTTTGTGTTCTTCAAGTTCTTGGAGTTCTTCAAGTTCTTCATCATCGTCATCTTCTTCTTCCATCTTCAAGTTCATCACATCAAGTAGGGATTTTCTTTCATGTATTCTTTTCTTCAAAGTTCTTGTTTCAAGCTTGATGTTCATAGTTTCTCTTGTTTCTTTTTAGAACTTCATTTCCACTCCTTTTTCCTTTTCATTTTCGGCCATAGGCCTTGGAGAACAAAGGAATGAGAGCTTGATGATGAGAGTTTCATGATGATGTTCATCACTTGAAACAAACTCTAGAGCTTGATCTTTGTTCTTGAGCAAAAATGTTTTTAGTTTTTCCTTTCTTGAACTCTTGAGAACTTTAGTTTTGATGGTGTTTTAGAATGATTCTAAGGACTCAATGATGAGGTCTCATGATGTTAGTGTTAATATATCATCAAGATCATGGACTCTAGAGTTTCAAAATGTTCTTTTTGTGCCATGAAGTTTCGGCCATTTCCTTTTCATTTACAAGCTAAATGTCTTGATTTCTAAAAAATGTTATGTTGAGTTCTAAGAACTCTAGACTTTACTTTGTCTTGGTTTGATGAGTTTGGGTTGAGGTTCATGTTCCTTTAAAGTCTTGTTAAGAGCTCTAGAAAGATAAAATGAACTTGCATAATTTATTTTACGCTTGCATTTATATTTACGTTCTTGCGATACATATTTACTTCCAAGCTATCACCTAAGAACATAGAGATTAAAATGGAACTTGTATCATCACTTAATTTAATTCTCAAAGCCTTTCTATTTCGGCCTTAAAGTCGATTGTTGTTGGGCCTAGAGCACTAAAATAAAGAATTGAACTTGCATTATCACTTAATTAATCTCTCGAATGCCTATCTATTTCGGCCTTAAAGTCGATTGTTGTTGGGCCAAGAGCACTAAAATAAAGAATTGAACCATGTATATTTACCTTCAAGCTTGCACGTTTAAGTTTATGCCTCGCATATTTACTTTCAAGCTTGCACGTTTAAGTTATGCCTTGCATATTTAATTTTAAGTCATCACATTACTTTGTAAGCAAGATTAAAAATGAAAAGCATGAGCACGCTTAGTTTATGTCGTAACTTAAGAACCTAGAGCTCAAAGACTTGCCCATTTCATTCCAAGATAAAGTCAAATGTGAATGTATTCCTTGAATGCATAATTTCGGCCAAGTAGTGATGATGGACTTGCAATGAGTTTTCATCTAGCTACTAGGACCAATAGTCTATGTTTTAAGTTTTCCTTAAAGCTTTACAAATCTTTATAAGGTTACGTCATCACAAGTTGTGATTTTATTATCTTTTAGGGGATGGAATATGTTTTGGTCAGTGACCTAAGGCTTCACTTAGCCTCTTGATGAATTAAAATGTTTTGCAAAAAGTTTTAGAAGTTCTAGAATGATTCCAAGAGAAACTAGTTAACTTATGTACCTAGAAATGTCAATTTAACTCTCTCATTTAAGTTAAATGTTTCGATTCTGATGTGATGAGTGTGATGCTGTATGATGATGTTTTGACGTGTTGGAATGTGTGAAAATATCATATGATGATGTAGAAGCGATCCTATGCATGATAGGTAAGAAACTAGCTAACTAGAAATACCGTAAAGCTAGAATTTAACATAGTTTTGACCCATTTGTTTATGGAACTAATCCAAACTGTTTTAATGGGAACATAATCAGATTTAGATTGTTTAGACATGAAAAACTTGGTAACATTTGGATTAGAATTGAATTCTAGCACCTACGAGGAAACTAGTAACTAGAAAACCGTAAAAATGCAAATGTAGAACTCTTAGAACATTTAATTTTCTGGATTCTGTCCAGCACCCTTACAACATGATAAACATGATTAATAATTAGTCCTTGAGCATAGGAATGCCTCATAATTGATTTAGATTTAATCCATAGCGCCTTCGGCGAAAACGGAACCAAGAAAGGGTCTAAAACGTAAGTTCTAGAACCCCGTATTCACATGTTAGGATTTCCACCCTATGCTATTCAGATTTAAAAGTAAAATGAGAGGATTATGAATGATGTTTAATTATGAGCCTTAGGTGCTTAAAATATGAACGATGGATGTAGAGAACTATATCTCAAGATTAAGACCCGTAAGGGTCAAAGTGTAAGCTACCGTAAGGGTAAGCATTTGGATGTTTTATGATGATGCATGAAGTATGCTAATGATGATGATGTTATTCATATGAGGAATTTATGAGATTATATGTTAATGTGGCATAAAGCAAATTTGGATGGAAATTCGGTGTAATGACCGTTGTGCCGCCGAATTTCCAACAAATTTGGGGACTTAAAGAGATTTTGAAAATTAAGGTACTAAGATGGGTTCTAGGATGACACCGGTTCGGCCGAGCACCTCCATAGAACTCATGTGACATCGGTACCATTTTATACTCTTAGGTGACACCGGTTCGGCCGAGCACCCCTAAGAGAATTGCCCCCTAACCCGTACTCAGATAGTCGGGATTTATGATTTATGATACGCTTATCGTTAAGTGGTAAGTAAGAACTAGTGACGACTAGTTAAGGTATGAGCTCATAACCTAGATGTATGACACGTTCTGGGTGACACCGGTTCGGCCGAGCACCCCCAGTTCGATTGTCTTTTAGGGTGGCCCATGAGGAAGAGAAGTTTCATGATTATGATTATGTCACTAAGTTTTGTCCCATATGAATGTTACTATTGCCACTTTATGCCGCCAAGAATGATGATGCTTGATGTTATGTTTTATGTATGTGCATTAGGTAGTGCCATGCATACGTTGTCTATTATGTTGCATTCATGACATTAAGATCATCTTAAAATAAATGGACCTTGGCTAAAATATATTTTTAAGTTTAAAATGAACCTATTACATGCTCAGTCATTTTGTATAAGTAAACCCAAGGTTCCTGAGGACGTAGATGATGACACCTAGGTAGTAGGAGGCCCTACTGAGATTCTTTAGCAAGATTCTCACTCCCTCTACCTCTTTCTTTCCGTCACGTCTTCAGATGGCGACGTTCGTGGTGTTCGTGGACACGCCGACATGGGAGGTGCACCATGACCCGGACCACGGGTCATTCCATTTTGTGGGTCGATGCACGGTTAGAGTATTCATGTTTATGGGTCGACCATTCACTCCCCCTGTACATTCCCATCGTTTCTCCCCCGTCTCACCTTTTGGCGATGACCTGGTGTTCGAGCAAGACGCCCCCTAGAGGAGAGGCTTCGCCGTACCCCATCATCCACGTCCGCCGCTCGAGACTACCCCCAGTATGTGCCCCGTTGCCCTTCGTATTTTTCGGAGACGGATCCTTCCGAGGATTCGGCAACCCAAGCACCCTCCGAGGGATCTTCCCCCTCTATACCCATGGACCTTGGGGAAGGTAGTGAGCCTTCCGTGACTCAGCCGAGGCTTGCACGATGACCGGAGATGAGGCCACGCCGTGGAGGTCACTTTCGAGCCCCGTCCCGTCTATTCACGCCGGAGGAGCTTGCTCAGTTTCCTGGTTACTTGCCACGCTCGAGGGATAGTCGCCAGTAGGAGGCTGTAGATGCCCGAGATAGAGCACACACCACTTAGATGGGGATAAACCTTCTTTTGTTTAGAGGTTATCCTATTAGGTGCACTCGGGTAGGGGAGTAGATTATGTTCATGTTTTATGTTGTATTTTCTTTTATGCATTTCCCCTGTACTAAACTAAGTCCCACATTTATAAGTGGGCAAATTACATATATATGAAATGATATTCAGTGATGTTCATGTTGTGCCTCATGTTATGATGTTGTGAGATAATTGTTTTACCATACATGGTTTACCGCTTATCGCACCACGCGGCTCTCACTTTGTTTTTCAAAAAAATTACCCGTATTTTCCGCTAAGTAATTCAAAGATAAATGAGAACTATGAAGTAACAGACTAACGATTAACCTAAATATGTTCTAGAGTATTGGGTTAAAAATTAGGATGTTACAATAACTTGGAAATATAAACATGATATGTAACACTTCAAATATAAATATGAAGATGCAAGTTTGTTTTTAGATCTTCAAAGTTTAGTGATAACTTGAAACATAAAATGCATTATGTAACGCCCCGGTTTTCGCTAAAACTTTCATAATGACCAAAATGCCCCTGAGGTCATTTTTACCCGAAACACGAGGACGGCCGGCTTTGGCCATCTTCATAGGGTTCATATGTTATATGAAGGGGATTGTATGAGCATGAGTGCCTAACAAAGCAGGAAAACCTCATTTCTGAGATTTCTGCGCGTAAATGACCAAAATACCCCTGTAACAGAATTAAGGCAGTATTAAGTTCCGTTTTGACCTGGACCTTGTTCTGAGGTTCAAAACAATGATTTTAAGGCATAAACTATGTTGGTTTAAGTCCCAGAGATCCCGGGCAACTTTTGGTAAAAATTACGGTTTTGCCCCTACATATTGCATTTTCAGCTTAATGAGCCGTTTAACTCCAAACCTAAGCAATATTAGGCTCTAATTAAAGTTTAATTAATTTCCATAATTAATCTAGAGCCAAAACCATCATTTAGAATTAATTGGAACCTAAAATTGCTTAGGGAAAATTCAAATCTCATCATAGTCTTATTCTTTAAAAAGGAAAAAGAATATGTGAATAGTGTCGAATAGTGTTTCCACTATTCACATCAACTTTTCTTTTTGAGACAAGTTGTCACACTCACATCACTAGTCCTAGAGGTGTTGACTCCCTAATCCTTCTAGACCACCTCCAAAACCTAGGGATTTATGGTTTTAATTAACCTATTAGTGCACCTAAGTACCTACTTAGCAATTTTTAATCCTAAGCCTAATCTATGTCACACCAAAACACACTTCTAGAACATGGTTTAAGGAGATATTTCTCCTCCCCAAGGCTGCCAAGAATGGCACCATTTTCTCTAGAAATCATCAAAAAAATTAGTCTATGTGTTCAAGCTATCTTGTGACATGTGTCTTGAACACTTTCAATCAATGGTCAACTTTCAAGAAAAATTGTCACTCAAGACTCAAAGAATATTTTATATGGTCAATCAAGGTTTTCAATTCATTTCTAAAATGAATTAATTTATGTCTTTCAAATTCAAAAAGAATGATTTGTTTTTGTGGTCATTCAAGCTTTCTATCAAACTTTTTCAAGACAACATGTCTTACAACACATTACCTATGCTTTGGGAATTTAAGTCTAGAAAATTTTCTCTTCTTTTTGGGCATGAGGAGCACGGTTTTCTTCACCCTTGTGCAGCCCAAAATTTTGTGTTTTCATGCATTTTTAAAGGTTGGAAAATAAGGTACATTCTAGCCATGCTTTAGGACATGCATAGCTAGACTTTTCACCATACTTTGAATGACCAACACCATGCTTTGAACAAAGATATTTCTTCCTTCTTGTGGCTGAAATGAGGCCGAATTCTTTCCCCCCAAAAAGCCTCCAATATTTAATTCATTTCACTTCTCTATAAATAGGTAGCTTAGGGAACTTGAAGCACCTTTGTTCATTTTCACTAAAGCTTTGAGTTAGAGCACTTTGAGTTTCTTTCTCTCAAGTTCAAGAGCTCATCCTCTCCAACCTCTTCATCTTCTTCACTTCCTCTCAATCTCAAACTCTAGGTAGGGAGCTCTTTAAGAATGCTTTCTTTTACTTTCATGATCAATGTTTATCTTGTTTGAAAGTTGTGTTGTTAGCAAGTTTTTCTCTCAAGCATTTTCGGTTTCTTCTTTTCTCTTCCTCTTCATTTTCGGCCTCAAGACCAAAATGAGGAAAGCTTGATGATGAGTGTTCTTTTGGGATGACCATGTGTTCATCCTAACATGAGACCTCTAAAGCTTGAGTTTTGTTTGAGAAAAGTTCCATCTTTTTCATGTCTTGGTTAAGACAAGGCTATGTTTTTCATGAAAACTCTTTTTGAGCTTTTGTTCCTTGATGTTTTCGGCCATGAAGGCTTAAAGAGCTTGGAAAAAAATGGTAGCTTTGTAATGAGCACTTCATGTTGGCCTTTGTCACATGATCAAACTCTAAAGTTTGAGTTTTTCCAAGAAAGGTTTCTCTTTTCAAGTCTTGATCAAAGAATGAGTTATGTTTCTTTGATGCCTTGAAACTTTCCTTTTCTTTTTGTTAGTTTTCGGCCATGAAGGCCTCTTGGACTTGAAATATGAGGAGCTTGATGATGAGGGCTTCATGTTGATGTATGTCACATGAACAAAGCTCTAGAGCATAGACTTGGTCCCTAGGCCAAGCACATTTCGGTTACTTTCCTCCATGTTGGTCATGAGTTTAGTTTTCTTTTCTTGTGAGGGTGAGTTATGGGTTGAAACCTTGTTTCCTTTAAAGTCTGGCAAGAGCTCTAAACAAGATATAAAAGAAGTTGCATCCACATTTACGTTTATGCTTTGCATTAGCACGTTTATTTCCTATGCCATCACTAAGACCCAAGATAATGAATGAACTTGCACAATGCACGTTTATGTTTCAAGCTTTGCATCTCATTTTATATTTCAAGTCATCACTAAACTCTAAGAATAAGAATGAAGATGCATTTCATCTTTACTTTGTGCTATCACTTTATTTTCTAAAGGACTATAAAATGAAATGCATAGCACGTTTATTTTATGTCATCACTTGAAACTTTAGAGCTCAAAGACTTGCCCATTTCATCTTAAGAAAAGAATTTAATCAAGGAGATATCTCCTTGAACATCACTCGGCCATGTGGTGTAAATGGCTCTAGGGTGAGTTTCATTTAACTACAAGGGCCTAAAATGCATGTCTTAGAATTTTTCTAAGCTTTGATGCACTTAACCAAGGTTTTAAACATGTTTTTAAGTTTTAAATCCTTGCCAAGAGCAACGCGAAATGGCTGCTGCCCTTGGTGTTCCATGATGAGTTTTGGCAAAATAAACTTTGATCTTACATAGTCTTGAAGTCCCAAAAAGGTTCCAAGAGAAACTAGCAAGTTATATGGTTGAAAGAAAGGTTTTTCTCATGATTTTATGCCTTAAGGATTTCGGTTCTGCCTTAATAACTCCAGCACCTTAAATTCTGTTTTGGGTGGTCCAAATATGTTGTAATACCTTGCCAAGTATGTGATAATTGTTCTAGACTCTTTAAAGCATTATTAGTGACCTTGTTTGCTTAATATGTGAATTCTAGAACTATAAAGAATGGCAAAATGAGTTTCTGCCCAGCCTTGATAAAATATTTAGAATCACATTAGATTATGTCTAGATGTGTGGGAGTGACTCATAATTGGCCTAGGTATTAATTATTGCACCATAGAAAAAGTCGGATGCGAGAAAGGGCTTAAAACGCATTTTCTAGAACACGTAATTCATCAAATATGAACAACTACATAAAGCTGTCCAACCATAATTAATTAGGATTTAGAACTTAATGGATTATGGTAATGAGGTTAATCAACCCCATAAACATACTAGAAAGTAATGGGAAAGTTGAGGTTACCCGATTTAGGGATTTTTACCTTAAGGGATGATTATGCGCCCCTAAGTTTGATGATGAATTGATGTGTTAGCTGTAACACCCTCTGAATTACCATATTTTACTCGAGTATCAATATAGTAATTAGAAAAGTATTACTTACATTCACAATCTATACTAGTCGAAAATAATTGAAATCAAATAATTCAGACACATATATGGCCAAACTCGTATATACATATATAAACATCATTTCTAAGTTTGCAATGCCGTACTGATACTACACTGGTTAACTTCTAAGCTCATCAGGAACTCAGTTCACAAAAGGAAGGAACACCTCCAGTATCTAATCTAACCTGCTCAAAGTTGAGGTCTAGCAAAAGTTTGTACAAACAGAAATAAACCCCACAACATTTAACACGATAAATCTGCAGGTTAGAGGGTCACTAGTACTAAACTACCACTATATACATATCATGAGTCCCTGAAGATCTCACGTCCTACTAGATGAAACCGTTGGCTATCGGCATGATAGCCTCACCTCCGCCTGGGGCATCAGGACCCTCCGATGGGTCTGAGTCTGAAGACGAGGATGAAGAGGGATCATCTGCTGGAGGGGGAGCTGGTGGTGCAGGTGGTGTAACGCCCCAGTTTTTACTGCTATGTTAAGATTACCAAAATACCCCTAGGTAATTTTTATACATTATTCGAGGTCAAATAATTCTCAATAAAGGAATATAACATTAGAGAAACATCATAGGAGACTTGTTTAGCGATTCCTGCAAAAGTCGCAAACCCCGAATTTTTTGTACGTGTAAAATGACCAAAATGCCCCTGAGGTCATTTTTACCTAGAAAGTCAAAGATAACCAATCTAGATTATCTTTGAGGGGTTAGTTTAAGGCTTGATGGGGATTATATGTGCCTTAGAGGTAAAAATCTCAATTCTCAATTTTTACCGTAAGTAAAATTACCATTTTACCCCTGCAGTAATTTTTCATGAAATTACATAATTTCTGAATTTGATTTTCACTCAAAGATTCAAAATAGCTATTTCAAGTATGATTTGAGATTGTCCAATATTTACTGAGTGTTTTTATGTGAAATTACCTTTTTACCCCTAGTTGTGGTAAAATAGGTTTACTTGTGTAATTAAGGTAGTATTAAAACTCTATTTGAACTCAAATTGATTTTATTCATTAACCTGGAGTTTAAAATTAATTACCCAAGGTTAAAAATAATTACTTGAGGTAATTAGAGTCAAGATTTACCTAAGATAAATTTAAATTACCTTTCCTTGTCTTTTTAGAAGCTCATAAAGTTAGTGATGTTTTAGGTCAAAATTAAAATTACGGTTTCGGTAAAATCTTGTACATTTACATTTTCTTATCCTAAGATTAGAACCTAAGTTACAAATTGGTTTTTACACATTTGAAATTAACCTCATTTACTAGCGTAAGATTTCTCTTTTTACCTTGTCTTGATTTGTCCTAAACACTTGACCTTTTACCGTTTTCACTAACCTATCAATTACTAATCTTTTACCTAAGTAAATACACATCTAATACATGATTTATCACTTATAAAATAACACAAATCTGATCATGAAAGCATCAGAAACCAGCACCCATGATCAGCCCAAATAACCATATTTTATTGCTTTTCTTTCAACATGAAAACATATCCAACATGACACCATACCTTTAGCTTTCTTTTTCATTATTTTTTTTGGCTAAATATAATCAAAAGAAACCCATCCATGTTCAGCCTCATCAGCCATGATTCCTTGCCTCCCATTTACATAATATTTTATGCATTTTCAAGCCATGATACATGAACACAATTATGACTACACATTATGCTTTCTTTCTCTATGTTTCTTTAATTGAAAAATGAAATTAAAATCCCATTTTTCCAGCCTTAGATGCACGGTTTTATGGCCTTCCTTGGCCTATAAATAAGAGCTCTTCCATTGATAAAAGGTACACACAAACATCCATAGCCTTGGTGCTTAGTTACTTGATAGTTTTCTTGATCAAAGTTTGCTCAAAGTTCTCAAATTCTCTCAATACTTCAAGCTTTCTTCTTCTTCCTTATTCACATTCAAGAGCCTCCATTCCCAACCTCTAACCAAGCTCTAAACCTCAAGCATACACATTCCAACCATAAACCAACTCCTAGACACATAACCTTTCCATTATCAAACACAAATCACAAGAAAAATCCTTCCTCCATTAGCTCTTGTCTTGGCCGAAGCCATCATCATCATCTAGAGGAGATTTTCTTCTTTTCACTTCTTAAGACATCAAGCTTTAACATTTGAGAACAAGAAACAACTTGGTAGGGATTTTATTTCATGTTCTTTCCTTTATTTCCTCCTAATGACTTCTAATTTATGGCTTAATGATAAGACTATGGAATATGGTTCTTGGGATCTTGATAATAAGGACTCTAATGCTAACTTCCTTTATTTAAGATTGATTGAGGTTAAAGAGTTTAATTCTCTAAAAGTTTTGAGCTTAACAAGATAACCAAATGAAACTATATCCATTGTTTATGTTTCAAGCTCTTGCATATCATATTTAAATTTCAAGCCTTGCATAATCATATTTAATTTCAAGTCATCACCTTAAATCTTGAAGATAATAATATAAATTTGCATTCTCATGTTTAAATTCAAGTAATGCATTTTATGATTCAAGTTATCACTAAAGATCTAAAAATAAGCTTGCATATTCATATTTATATTTCAAGCTTTGCACAATTATATTTATATTTCAAGTTTTGCATCTTCATATTTATATTTCGAGTTATCATTTTAATTCTTGAAGATAATAATATGGACTTGCATATTCATATTTACTTTCAAGTTATCACGTAAATTATAAAGACCTAAGAATGAATTCTATCTTCATATTTATACTTCAAGCTTTGCATAATCTTATTTATATTTCAAGTATTGCACATCATATTTATATTTCCAAGATATCACTTTATAATGATAAAAATGGATTGCATAGCATGTTTATAATTCTTGCCATCACCTAAACCTTTAAAGCTCAAAACTTACCTCTTTAATCTTAAATAGGAATTTTATTTTTGTGGATATATTTAAATTATGTTATTTCTAGCCTCTTGATGCTCTTGATATTAAGGTTGGCTTATTTTATTTCTAAGGCTTTTGATATTGTCTTTAAGCTACTTAAATAATTTTGTTAGAGTTAGGAATCTAAAGATGTTTGAATTTATGCTTTTCTCAAGCTTTATGATTTGAAAATTATGCTACTGACCTGATTTAAATAAAATAGTTAGGATATTGATTTAAAGGCTTTGAATGTTTATAAATTACTCATAATTGATGTAAGAATTGTTTTTAGCATTTTTGTGATAAACTAGTAGATAAAAAGGATCAAAATCGTAATTCTACAAAGCTTTAGACAATGAATTTTCTGAATTAATTCCTCACTGATTAGATACTGATCATATGTTTTATATACCTTAGAATTATTAGTATTAGATATAAAAATTGTTTTTGGTATCTTAGAGGTTGAAAAGGATAATTATAAGTGTTAGTTTTGACCGTTTGTAAAATGTAGAAAGTTGTGTTTCTAAACTATCATTTATGTAATTTTGATGAAAGGATTTTAATTAGGGTTAGTAATAATATCTGATGTTATTATGTGTTCAAAATACTATTTATAATGCTTAGAAAAAGTTTTACAAGTATTGATTTTTGATAAGTGTCAAAATAAGTAACTTTGTACTTTGACCCCTATAATGTGTTAAATTTAGTCTATGGCCCTAAAAGGTTTTTATGATGAGTTTTGATGGTTTCTAATAGTTATATGCCTCTTGAATTGTATTGGTTAATGTTAGAGATCTTTAATTTATTAGTAGATGTTAAAAAGGGGTAATTATGTTTTGACCCGTAATCTTTGAGAAATTGTGATTTGACCCTTTGGGGCTTAAACATAAATATTGACAATATGATAAGATGAATGTGATTGATGTTTTGTGAAGAATGAGTTGATGTACTGAAATTTATATGGCTTATGGATATTTGCAATGACATATGATGCATGTTTATGCGATTTACATTATGGCATGTTATAATTATGTTTGATTCATTGATATGCACATGAAATAATGAATCAATGAGTTATAATTGTGATATTCATGTTTACATCTTCATATAATATGCCAAGATTAAAGGTGACATAAGACACATGGAAATGATCCTCTAGACTCCCCGAATTAAAGGTTATGAGAGGTGATCCGAATAGGAAGTGATCCTTTGGACTCCCCGAAT
Organism: Dalbergia cochinchinensis; assembly: GCA_031216125.1. Taxonomy (NCBI): domain Eukaryota; kingdom Viridiplantae; phylum Streptophyta; class Magnoliopsida; order Fabales; family Fabaceae; genus Dalbergia; species Dalbergia cochinchinensis. The sequence goes on from CM062371.1 coordinate 34,535,668, forward strand.
TAAAGGTTATGAAAGGTGATCCTAATGCCCCCTATCCCGTACCTTAAGAGTCGGGAATTTATCTTATCAAAAGGGATAAGAATACGCTAGTGACAACTAGTGAGGTATGAGCTCATAACCTAGAACTCTCGAGTAAGAGAGAATTATAGAGGCCCCCAAGGAAAAGAGAATGAAGAAGTTTAAGTCACCTGTAAGAATAATGATCATGATGTTCTTTATATTATATGCATCGCTTTATGGATTTTATGATATTATGTATATGAAATTGACATGCATCCATGACTAATATGTTGCATTCATGACATTAAGATTCATGCTAAAAGATACGGGCCTCGGCTAATGATATTTAGAACTTAATAAATGAACCTTATATATATATGTTCACCATTTTCATAATTAAACCCGAGGTTCCTGGGGACGATGACGATGACACTTGTGTTAGAGTCGGGAAGCCCTACCGCGACTCTTGTATAAGTTTCTCATCCCTTTTCTTTTCCGTGTCGTCTCAGGACAAGCATGATGAAGTAGTTCGTGGCTTTGAGTAATGGTCGTGGGAGCTTTGCTATAGAACAAGAGATTTAACGAAGATAGTTTCTCATTGGATATGTGCCTTTAGAGTGATTGCATCTTATTTATCAGTTTGTATTTCTATTTATGGATATGTATGTCCTTACGTTTATAGGACATCATTATTATGACACACTTATTGATATGATATTATTATTTGAGTTATGTTATGCCATGATTGTATTATGTGTTTACTTGTCATTTGTTTCTAACACTTCTCTTATGCAGAAAAGGTGAACGATGTTAGATACTTAGGATCTTGTGACTCACGTTTTGGTATTTAAGTTCAAAAAAAAAGATTTACTCATATTTTCACTAAAGTATTTTAAAGAAGTTGATTTAAATCTGGAGCAAAAGAGTAATAACTAATAATTAACTTAAACGCGTCCTAGGCGTGTTGAGTTAAATATTAGGGTGTTACAGGTGGGATATCAAATATCACTGGGTGTGCCAAGTGGAGAGGCACACCATCATAAGGGAAAGCAGGGTCAAAGTCAGCTGTAAATACTGATGTACTAAAAGAGCGGCCGAAAAACACATAGACACGAACTTGCGAGTAACCCACTACATACAGAGAGTCAAGAGCAGGATCATAATGCCACACCCACTGTGGCGAGTCAAGGTAAAATACTAGTGACGGCATCTGCTGGATCTGATTAACACAAAGTAAATGCAACCGTAGGGATGAGAATATTATAAAATCCTCAGTAGGGTATTCCCTCAGGTATAATGTGAAACACAATTGATAAGCTCATTCATGTGGGAATACTCATGCAAAACTATGTACAGCAATATCAAGGTATATACATCATGTAAAATCAAGTACAAGTATAATAATAATTCGTGCATTGTTCTTTTTCTCATTAACATAGGGAAGGCTTAATCCCACATCAAGTGATGTCTGTAGTGGAATCACTCCACAAGAACTATTTACCATTAGGACATGAGCTCATTCCTATATGTCGATACGTCTACCGACTTATCAAATTCCCAGGAAAGCTCTTACTTTTGTCTTTCCCGTTCAACCACATAAGCCTTGTCTCTATTTTCCCATATGTTAAAAATTGCACAACTAAAAGTCATGTTAATTTTCTTTTCTTTTCCTTTATCCTCACAATAATCACATAGTGTACTTCTCCTTTCAAAGGTCTGCTTAGATCACAGGTAGGCATACAGTTATGTTGGAGTCTCATCCATATCTCATCAACATTTCTTTCAAACAATTAGCATGCATTAACATGATATATACTTGTATCTAAAGCCATTCTATCATTAGTTCAAGACATTCTTACCGTTTTCAGCAATCAGCAGATTTATTACTCTAGAATTCAAAATTAATTTCCCTATCAAACAGCGAATTTAAGAGCCATAAAAATTCTCTATGACATGTCAATGTGTGTAAAAGGCCCTGTGCAAATTTCCAAACAAACGGTGTTCTCTAACCTTATCAACTAAACTTTTCCAATCTGGTGGTTAGAGACCACTTGTTCACAGTTTAGATCAGGACTCTCATAATTTTCGACCCCACCAATTGATTAAATCAACTCAAAATAAAATTCACAGTTACAATTCAATGTCTTATCAGCTTCCCATAAAAGTTTCAAAGAATAAACCCATCATTTACTATGATAATAAAATCACACAATTTTACTGCCTCAGCTTCAATATTTCAGGCAGCATAGTCACAACTTCGGTTCTTGAATTTTTAAACACAGAAAAAGTACCCAGAATAATCCCAAATTTTTAATAGAGACCCCCTAACATGGTAACTACATCCCATAAAATTTTCAACTGAATCTAAGATCTCTAGATATATTAGAAAATTCGACAAAATTTGCTACTTGCTTCAAACCGGGATTTTCCAGCAACAATGTTCAAGAATCATGAATTTTTTTTCAAGCAGAGAAAATCATTCACATGACCCAAGGAAAATCATGGGGTTGTCTCAGGATGTTACCTTCAACATATAATTTTTATAGCTCATAAAATGGAACACAATTGCACCAGAAAATTTGTCAACAAGTTCTGCCTTGTTGAAATCCGAAAATCCAGCAAACTAATTCCAAGTCTCTCTTGATGTAAATGATTTTTCCACCACACCAAACACTCCACCAAAATTCATACATCAATATCAACATATGATTAACCAATAAAATCAGAAATTTTAGGACAAAACCAATCAGAATTTTCAGAGGAAATTTTGAAACAAAAGAAGACAAATAAAACCCTACCCTTGGAAGCTAATGCTTCTTTAGCTTTTGTATACTTCAAGGTAGATGTTCTCCAACCCAAAACTCTTGAAACACACCTAGATCCTCCACTAATCAGTGTTGAGTGAGGTACTAAAGTGAGGTTTTGAAAAATCTAATCGGTTATATTTGTAGAGGTTGAAGTGTAGAACAAGTTTGCTTAAGGAAGTTTTTGATTCTAGCAAGATTTGGTCTAGGATTTTGGAGGTTGAAATTTTCAAGGTTAGCAAAGGTTTTTGGATGAAGAAGGAATGAGTTTTGCTGCTGCTCTTCACTTGGCCGAGGATGATGATGAAAAAGATGTGATTAGGTGGGTTAAGTATATCTATTAAGGAGTGTTTTGATTGGTTGAAAAAATAAAATATAATTTCTTTCCATTAAAAGGGTTTAAAATCAATGGCCAGGATTTGATCTTTCATCCAAGATGAAATCCTAGCCATTCACTTGGTATTCAAGTGGATATACTTCATTATTTGCAGATATTAACTAGTTTTCGGTATTAGAAATCGAACACTGAAATTTCTACAAGCAGGTAAACATGTAAATTCGAGAAATCAAATATTGCCCGAAAAATAATTTCGGGTATGAAATCATTATTCCTACCTATTTGTAAACATAATCTTATAATTTCTCAATTTTGGGCATCTCTGGGGCCCAATTCTAGGATTTCGGCTGTTCCGGCGGACCTGTGGAGCCTGTAAGACACTATTCACGTTTTTTTTTTTTTTTGCTTCCTTTAGTTAGTCTCATCATTTCCACATTTATCAACATCCTAAAATTCTCATTAATAAAGCTTCATTTAATTTCTAAAAAGAATAGGGTATTACATTAGCTCATGACGTGTATGGTGCCATGTGAACTATTATCCCTATGTGATAGCTTGTATTAACATGTGATTATTTCTGTAAAAGAACTTTAGAGATGCCGAGGTAGTAATTATGTGTTATGCATTAATTATGTGGCATCTTAAAGAGACATGTTAAACTTAGGATGACTTAGAACATAAGAATGTAATCCTTTGAAACCACCGGATTAAGGGTGGGGACAATGTGATTCTAGCCCCCTAAACCCGTACTTAAAGTCGGGAAGTTGACTTATCCAAATGGATAAAGTCTAGATGCTAGTGACGACTAGTGTGGTATGAGCTCATAACCTAGAGTTTTCTCAAAAGGGAGAAATATTAGGGCCCGATTAAGTAAAGGTTCTTATGTCACCTAAGTAAACCAGTTATATGATTTATGTTTCATGTACCAGTTATATGATTTATGTTCCATGTGCCAGTTATATGATTTATGTTCCATGTACCAGTTATATGATTCATGTTCTACGTACCAAGCTACATGATTTATGTCTATGATTTTAGTATATAGCCTATGTAACACAAGTGCCATGTTAAAAAGAATAGATTCTCGGAAAGTGAGATTTTGGAAAACTCATAATTGAACCTATGTATGTCCATTATTTTATAAATAAACCCGAGATTCCTGGAGACGTATATGATGACACCTAGGATGGAAGGAAAACCCTACTGAGTTTCTTTAGTAAGAATCTCACTCCCTCTATCTTTTCCTTTCCATTACGTCTTCAGAGCGAGATGGCGACCTTCGTCCTATTCATTGACACGCCACGGTGGGAGATCCACCATGACCCGGAGCATGGGTCATTTCATTTTGAGGGCCGATGTACTGTGCGCATCTTCATGTTTTTAGGACGGCCATTCGCACACCCCTTGTACAGTTATCGCTTCTCCCCAGCATCCCCCTATGGTGACCCCGTGATCTTTGAGCATGCGCGGCCACGACATGAGAGGAACCTGCGGACCCACTCTGCCGATTCAGCGGACGCGCCGCAAAGACGATGCCATCATCGCAAAGACTCGGAGGAGGACCCTTGAGGATTCCCCATGGACCATGAGGGCTCTGCCCCACTCCGCCTCTGCGGCGGATAGGCAGCGAGGAGGCGATCACTTCGGCGTCGGAGGCCGGTGCGGACCACGACCAGACATGGGCGACACGTTGATCCACGGGGGCATGCCTGCACCTGCCGAGCTCCGCCCGTGGATTGGCTACGTTCCTCCGTACCCGTGAGTCTGCTATGGAGATTGGAGGGTAGTCCTTAGTGCACGCACGTCACATAGTATGGATGATACCACTTTTGTGTTGAGGTTATCCATCTTAGGTTGCACATGGGTAGGGATGCTTCTTTCCAGTTCTTTTCCATGTATTCTATTTTTCTGCCGTATTCATGTTACTATGTACTTGAAGAGTCCTGCCCTGTAGGGTAGGCATATTATATATATATGAAGTAATTCAGTTGTGATGATGCTATGATATGGAGCCACTTCTATGTTTATAATTCTGCACTTTATGATACCGACCCCGTAAGATACGCGCGGCTTCTATTTTAAGTAACGATTTCAAAAAAAAATTGGCTCGTATTTTCGTTAAGCTATTTGCCCAAGTAAGAAGAACCATGCCAGCAAGTAACAACTAATATTTGGCCTAAGTACGTACTAGTAGTATTGGGTCAAATATTAGGGTGTTACACATTACTTGAAATTTAAACATGAGAATGCAAATTCATATTATTATCTTCAAGATTTAAGATGATGAACTTGAAATTAAATATGATTATGCAAGGCTTGAAATATGGATGCTAGTTCATTTTTATATCTTGTTAAGCTTAAAACTCAAAACTTAGTAATTCCTTAATTAATCTTTTAACATCAAGAATTAAACCTTGGGCTTTAGAGTTCATTTAAATGATGGATTCAAAACCACCACCATGATTCCTCATCATCAAGCCATGGTCATAATCAAATCATAAAAATCGAAAATATAAAGAAAGAACAAGAGAAAGAACATGAAATAAAATCCCTACCAAGTTGTTTCTTGTTATCAAAAGATAATGTTTGATCTTTAGAGAAGTTAGGAGAAGAAAATCTGTCCTTGATATGTCCTTGAAATTCAGCGAAGATTAGAGCAAGTGGAGGAAGGATTTTTCTTGTGTTTTTGTGTTTGATAATAGAAAGGTTATGTGTTTAGGAGTTGATTTATGGTTGGAATGTGTATGCTTGAGGTTTAGAGCTTGGTTAGAGGTTGGGAATGGAGTCTCTTGAGTGTGAATGAGGAAGAAGAAGAAAGCTTGAAGTATTGAGAGAATTAGAGAACTTTGAGCAAACTTTGAGTAAGAAAACTATCAAGTAAGAAAATGCTAAGGCTAGGAATGTTTGTAACATCCTAATTTTTAACCCAATACTCTAGAACATATTTGGATTAATCATTAGTCTGTTACCTCATAGTTCTCATTTTTACTTTGAAATACTTAGCGGAAATACGGGTAAATTTTTTTTTGAAATACAAAGTGAGAGCCGCGTGATGCGTTAAACGGTAAACCATGTAAAGTAACACAAATGTCTCACAACATCATAACATAGAGCACAACATAAATATCACTGAATATCATCCCATATATATATAACTTGCCCACTTACAAGTGTGGGACTTAATTTAGTACAAGGGAAATACATAAAAGAAAATACAACATAAAACATAAACATAATCTACTCCCCTACCCGAGTGCATCTAATGGGATAACCTCTAAACAAAAGAAGGTTTATCCCTATCTAAGTGGGGTGTGCTCTAATCGGGTACTCCATCGGACGATCGTCACCTCCTACTGGCATCCATCTCGCGAACGAGGCAAATATCTGGGAAACTTGGCGAGCTCCTCGGACGTGAAGAGGCGGAACGGGGATCGAGTGTGACCCCCGCGGTATGGTCGCATCTCCGGTCGTCGCGCAAGCCGTGGCTAAGTCACGGTATCCTCACTGCCCTCCCTCAACGGTGGGGGAGAGGGGGCAGAGCTCTCGCTATACGGATGGGTAGGCGGGTCCTCGGATGGGTCGGTCTCCGAGAAGTAAGTCCGGGGCACGTAATCGGGATAGTCTCGCATGGCTAGGGCGGCGGTGTGCATGCGGAGCACTCTCTCGTCATGCGTACGCGCACGCTCAAAAACCCGTTCATCGTCGCCATAGGGTGCAGTCGGGGAGAAGCGATGGGTATGCACGGGATGAGCGAAGGGGCGTCCTACGAACATGAAAACCCGCACCGTGCACTGTCCCTCAAAATGGTATGACCCGTGAGTTGGGTCATAGTGCACCTCCCACGTCGGCGTGTCCACGAACACTACGAACGTCGCCATCTGAAGATGTGACGGCAAGAAAGAGATAGAGGGAGTGAGAATCTTGCTAAAGAATCTCAGTAGGGCCTCCTACTACCTAGGTGTCATCATCTACGTCCTCAGGAACCTTGGGTTTAATTATACAAAATGACTGGGCATGTATTAAGTTCATTTTAAACTTTAAGATATACTTTAGCCAAGGTCCATTCATTTTAGGATGATCTTAATGTCATGAATGCAACATAATAGAAAATGTATGCATGGCGCTATCTAATGCACATACATCAATCACAACATCAAGTCTCATCAAACTTAGTGGCATAAAGTGGCAATAGAAACATTCATATGGGACAATCTTAGTGACATAATCATAATCACGAAACTTCTCTTCCTCATGGGCCACCCTAAAAGACAATCGAACTGGGGGTGCTCGGCCGAACCGGTGTCACCCAGAACGTGTCATACATCTAGGTTATGAGCTCATACCTTAACTAGTCGTCACTCGTTCTTACTTACCACTTAACGATAAGCGTATCATAAATCATAAATCCCGACTATCTGAGTACGGGTTAGGGGGCAAAACTCTTAGGGGTGCTCGGCCGAACCGGTGTCACCTAAGAGTATAAAAATGGTACCGATGTCATATGAGTTCTATGGAGGTTCTCGCACGAACCGGTGTCATCCTAGAACCCATCTTAGTACCTTAATTTTCAAAATCTCTTTAAGTCCCCAAATTTGTCAGAAATTCGGCGGCACAACGGTCATTACATCGAATTTCCTTCCAAATTTGCTTTATGCCACATAAACATATAACCTCATGAATTCCTCATATGAATAACATCATCATCATTTGCATACTACATGCATCATGTAACACCCCGATTTCTCTGTCCGAGGGAAATGACCAAAATGCCCCTAAGGTCATTTCCTGACCCGAACTCGAGGGTAACCAACTCGGTCGTCCTCGAAGGGTCAACTCAATGTTTGAAGGGGATTGAATGGCCTTTGAATGCCTTCGGAAGCGAAAATTCCGTTTTCCGCAGTTTCGGGTCAAAATGACCAAAATACCCCTATAGCGTTTTTACGCGGGTAAAGGTGCCGTTTGAGCCCAGAACTTTCCCCAGAGGTTTAAAAACATGTTTTCATGTGTCTAGAGGTCTCTGTTCAAGTCTCGGTGGTCCCGGGCAATTTTAGTGAAAAATTACGGTTTTGCCCCTAGAATAGTGTTTTTGAGCTTAATGATGTAATTAAGCAAACCTAAGCAATATTAGGCTCTAAACGAAGATTAATTTATTTCCCTAATTAATCTAGAGTCAAAATAATTTATTAAAGTTAATTAGAACCTAAAATTGCTTAGATTAAACTTAAATCCCTTTTTAGAACTCAAGACTCCTAGTCTTGGAATCTTGAATAGTGTTTTCTCTCTCCAATTCCTTGAATCAAGGAAATGTGTCTAGAGTTGTTTAGACTCTAAATTGAGGATTTAACTCACTAATGGTGCAAGACCACTCCTTAATTATGTCTAGACCACCTTAATTACCCATTTACCTTACCTAAACACTTTCTTACAAATTCCTAATCTTAAGCATAATCAAAGATACACCTAAACACAACTCTAAACCACAATTAAAATGCAAGAAACTCTCCTCCCTTGGCTGATGCATTTCGGCCAGCACACCCCTCTTTGGCCACATGTTTAATTATTTTCTCACTCAAAGAACCATGCTTGAAGCCATACCTTGAACCATACCTCACCATACCTTAAGCCATACCTCACCATACCTCAAGAACACATTATCTCACCTCATGGAACACATGGAACCCTCCAATCTGCACCTCATATGGCCGAAGCCTTCATCAACCTTCACACCCTCCATTTGTTTCATTTCTCTATAAATAGAATGCCTTGAGGAGCTTGCACCACTTTTAGATCATTTGCTAAGTTTAGGAAATACTCAAAGCTTTTCTTTTCTCTCAAAGTTCTAGTGTTCTTCAAGTTCTTCAAGCTCTTCAAAGTTCTTCATCATCTTCATCTTCTTCTTCCATCTTCAAGTTCATCACACCAAGTAGGGATTTTCTTTCATGTATTAAAGTTCTTGTTTCAAGCTTGATGTTCATAGTTTCTCTTGTTTCTCTTTAGAACTTCATTTCCACTCCTTTTTCCTTTTCATTTTCGGCCATAGGCCTTGGAGAACAAAGGAATGAGAGCTTGATGATGAGAGTTTCATGATGATGTTCATCACTTGAAACAAACTCTAGAGCTTGATCTTTGTTCTTGAGTAAATATGTTTTTAGTTTTTCTTTTTTTGAACTCTTAAGAACTTTAGCTTTGATGATGTTTTTAAATGGCCCTATGAACTCAATGATGAGGACTCATGATGTTGGTGCTAATATATCACCAAGATCATGAACTCTAGAGTTTTAAAATGTTCCTTTTTCTTCTTGAAGATTTCGGCCATTTCCTTAAATTTTCTAAGCTTCATGGTTTGATTTCCTAAAAATATTATGTTAAGTTTTAAAGAACTCTAAGCTTGACTTTACCTTGTTTGGATGAGTTTGGGTTATGGTTTAAATTCCTTTAAAGTCTTGTTAAGAGCTCTAGAGAGATAAAATGAACTTGCATAATTTATCTTATGCTTGCACTCATGTTTACATTCTTGTTATGCACCTTTACTTTCTAGCTATCACTTAAGAACATAAAGATTAAAATGGAACTTGTATCATCACTTAATTTAATTCTCGAAGCCTTTCTATTTCGTCCTTAAAGTCGATTGTTGTTGGGCCTAGAGCACTAAAATAAAGAATTGAACTTGCATTATCACTTAATTAATTCCTCGAATGCCTATCTATTTCGGCCTTAAAGTCGATTGTTGTTGGGCCAAGAGCACTAAAATAAAGAATTGAACCATGTATCTTTACCTTCAAGCTTGCACGTTTAAGTTTATGCCTCGCATATTTACTTTCAAGCTTACACGTTTAAGTTTATGCCTTGCATATTTAAATTCAAGTCACCACATTACTTTGTAAGCAAGATTAAAAATGAAAAGCATGAGCACGTTTAGTTTATGTCGAAACTTAAGAACCTAGAGCTCAAAGACTTGCCCATTTCATTCCAAGTTAAAGTTTAATGTGAATGCATTCCTTGAATGCATAATTTCGGCCAAGTAGTGATGATGGACTTGCAATGAGATTTCATCTAGCTACTAGGACCAATAGTCTATGTTTTAAGTTTTCCTTAAAGCTTTACAAATCTTTATAAGGTTATGTCATCACAAGTTGTGATTTTATTATCTTTTAGGGGATGGAATATGTTTTGGTCAGTGACCTAAGGCTTCACTTAGCCTCTTGATGAATTAAAATGTTTTGCAAAGAGTTTCAGAAGTTCTAGATCGATTCCGAGAGAAACTAGTTAACTTATGTACCTAGAAATGTCCATTTAACTCTCTCATTTAAGTTAAATGTTTTCGGTTCTGATGTGATGAGTGTGATGCTGTATGATGATGTTTTGATGTGTTGGAATGTGTGAAAATATCATGTGATGATGTAGAAGCGATCCTATGCATGATAGGTAAGAAACTAGCTAACCAGAAATACCGTAAAGCTAGAATTTAACATAGTTTTGACCCATTTGTTTATGGAACTAATCCAAACTGTTTTAATGGGAACATAATCAGATTTAGATTGTTTAGACATGAAAAACTTGGTATCATTTGAGTTAGAATTGAATTCTAGCACCTATAGGGAAACTAGTAACTAGAAAACCGTAAAAGTGCAAGTTTAGAACTCTTAGAACGTTTACTTTTCTGGATTCTGTCCAGAACCCTTACAACATGATAAATGTGATTAATAATTAGTCCTTAAGCATAGGAATGCCTCATAATTGATTTAGATTTAATATATAGCGCCTTCGGCGAAAATAGAACCGAGAAAGGTTCTAAAACGTAAGTTCTAGAACCCTGTGAACCCAAGTTAGAGGATTTGCCCTATGCTATTCAGATTTAAGTATGAACATGAGGATTAGGAATGATGATTAATTATGAGCCCTTAGGTGCATAAAAATATGAGCGACGGATATAGAGAACTATATCTCAAGATTAAGACCCGTAAGGGTCAAAGCATAAGCTACCGTAAGGGTAAGCGTTTGAATGTTTTATGATGATGCATGTAGTATGCAAATGATGATGATGTTATTCATATGAGGAATTCATGAGGTTATATGTTAATGTGGCATAAAGCAAATTTGGAAGGAAATTCGGTGTAATGACCGTTGTGCCGCCGAATTTCCGACAAATTTGGGGACTTAAAGAGATTTTGAAAATTAAGGTACTAAGATGGGTTCTAGGATGACACCGGTTCGGCCGAGCACCTCCATAGAACTCATGTGACGTCGGTACCATTTTACACTCTTAGGTGACACCGGTTCGGCCGAGCACCCCTAAGACTTTTGCCCCCTAACCTGTACTCAGATAGTCGGGATTTATGATTTATGATACGCTTATCGTTAAGTGGTAAGTAAGAACTAGTGACGACTAGTTAAGGTATGAGCTCATAACCTAGATGTATGACACGTTCTGGGTGACACCGGTTCGGCCGAGCACCTCCAGTTCGATTGTCTTTTAGGGTGGCCCATGAGGAAGAGAAGTTTCATGATTACAATTATGTCACTAAGTTTTGTCCCATATGAATGTTACTATTGCCACTTTATGCCACCAAGTATGATGATGCTTGATGTTATGTTTTATGTATGTGCATTAGGTAGTGCCATGCATACATTTTCTATTATGTTGCATTCATGACATTAAGATCTTCCTAAAATGAATGGACCTTGGCTAAAATATATTTTAAAAAGTTTAAAATGAACTCAGTCATTTTGTATAAATAAACCCAAGGTTCCTGAGGACGTAGATGATGACACCTAGGTAGTAGGAGGCCCTACTGAGATTCTTTAGCAAGATTCTCACTCCCTCTATCTCTTCCTTTCCGTCACGTCTTCAGATGGCGACGTTCGTAGTGTTCGTGGACACGTCGACATGGGAGGTGCACCATGACTCGGACCACGGGTCATTCCATTTTGTGGGTCGATGCACGGTTAGAGTATTCATGTTCATGGGTCGACCCTTCACTCCCCCTGTACATTCCCATCGTTTCTCCCCGGTTTCACCTTTTGGCGATGACCTGGTGTTCGAGCGCGCACGTCCCCTAGAGGAGAGGCTTCGTCGTACCCCATCATCCACGTCCGCCGCTCGAGACTACCCCCAGTATGTGCCCCGTTGCCCGTCGTCTTTTTCGGAGACGAATCCTTCCGAGGATTCAGCAACCCAGGCACCCTCCGAGGGATCTTCCCCCTCTATACCTATGGACTTTGGAGAGGATAGCGAGCCCACCGTGACTCAGCCGAGGCGTGCACGACGACCGGAGATGCGGCCATACCCCGGGGCTCACACTCGATCCCCGCTCAGCCTCTTCACGCCCGAGGAGCTCGCCCAGTTTCCCGGATATCTGCCTCGATCACGAGATAGTCGCCAGTAGGAGGCCGTGGATGGCCCGAGTTAGAGCACACACCACTTAGATGGGGATAAACCTTCTTTTGTTTAGAGGTTTCCTATTAGATGCACTCGGGTAGGGGAGTAGACTATGTTTATGTTATGTTGTATCTTCTTCCTTGTATTTCCCCTTGTACTAAATTAAGACCCACACTTATAAGTGGGCAAGTTATATATATGAGATGATATTCAGTGATGTTCATGTTGTGCCTCATGTTATGATGTTGTGAGATAATTGTTTTACCATACATGGTTTACCGCTTATCGCATCACGTGGCTCTCACTTTTATTTCAAAAAAAAAAATTACCCGTATTTTCCGCTAAGTAATTCAAGTTAAATGAGAACTATGAAGTAACAGACTAATGATTAACCTAAATATGTTCTAGAGTATTGGGTTAAAAATTAGGATGTTACACATCATCATAAAACATTCAAACGCTTACCCTTACGGTAGCTTATGCTTTGACCCTTACGGGTCTTAATCTTGAGATATAGTTCTCTACATCCGTCGCTCATATCTTTATGCACCTAAGGGCTCATAGTTAATCATCATTCCTAATCCTCATGTTCATACTTAAAACTGAAAAGCATAGGGCAGAATCTCTAACTTGTATTTACGGGGTTCTAGAACTTACGTTTTAGACCCTTTCTCGGTTCCGTCTTCGCCGAAAGTGCTATATATTAAATCTAAATCAATTATGAGACATTACTATGCTTAAGGACTAATTATTAATCATGTTTATCATGTTGTAAGGGTGCTGGACAGAATCCAGAAAATTAAATGTTCTAAGAGTTCTACATTTACATTTTTACGGTTTCCTAGTTACTAGTTTCCCCATAGGTGCTAGAATTCAATTCTAATTCAAATGTTACCAAGTTTTTCATGTCTAAACAATCTAAATCTGATTATGTTCCCATTAAAACAGTTTGGATAAGTTCCAAAAACAAATGGGTCAAAACTATGTTAAATTCTAGCTTTACGGTATTTCTAGTTAGCTAGTTTCTTACCTATCACGCATAGATTTGCTTCTACATCATCATATGATATTTTCACACATTCCAACACATCAAAACATCATCATACAGCATCACACTCATCATATTAGAACCGAAAACATCTTGCCTCAATAAGAGAATTAAATTGACATTTCTAGGTACATAAGTTAACTAGTTTCTCTTGGAATCAATCTAGAACTTCTAAAACTCTTTTCAAAACATTTTAATTCACCAAGAGGCTAAGAGAAGCCTTAGGTCACTGACCAAAACATATTCCATCCCCTAAAAGATAATAAAATCACAACTTGTGATGACATAACCTCATAAAGTTTTGTAAAGCTTTAAGGAAAACTTAAAACATAGACTATTGGTCCTAGTAGCTAGATGAAAACTCATTGCAAGTCCATCATCACTACTTGGCCGAAAATATGCATTCAAAGAATGGTTTCACATTAAACTTTAACTTGGAATGAAATGGGCAAGTCTTTGAGCTCTAGGTTCTTAAATTACGACATAAAATAAACGTACTCATGCTTTTCATTTTTAATCTTGCTTACAAAATAAAGTGATGACATAAATTAAATATGCAAGGCATAAACTTAAACGTGCAAGCTTGAAAGTAAAGATGCAAGGTTCAATTCTTTATTTTAGTGCTCTTGGCCCAACAACAATCGACTTTAAGGCCGAAATAGATAGGCATTCGAGGAATTAATTAAGTGAGGATGCAAGTTCAATTCTTTATTTTAGTGCTCTAGGCCCAACAACAATCGACTTTAAGGCCGAATTAGAAAGGCTTTGAGAATTAAATTAAGTGAAGATGCAAGTTCCATTTTAATCTTTATGTTCTTAGGTGATAGCTTGAAAGTAAAGGTGCATAACAAGAATGTAAATATGAATGCAAGCATAAAATAAATTATGCAAGTTCATTTTATCTTTCTAGAGCTCTTAACAAGATTTTAAAGGAATTTAAACCATAACCCAAACTCACCCAAACAAGGTAAAGTCAAGCTTAGAGTTCTTTAAAACTTAACATAATATTTTTAGGAAATCAAACCATGAAGCCTAGAAAATTAATGGAAATGGCCGAAATCATCAAGGAGAAAAAGGAACATTTTAGAACTCTAGAGTTCATGATCTTGATGATATATTAACACCAACATCATGAGTCCTCATCATTGAGTTCATAGAGCCATTTTAAAACATCATTAAAGCTAAAGTTCTCAAGAGTTCAAGAAAGGAAAAACTAAAAACATTTTTGCCCAAGAACAAAGATCAAGCTCTAGAGTTTGTTTCAAGTGATGAACATCATCATGAAACTCTCATCATCAAGCTCTCATTCCTTCATTCCCAAAGGCCCATGGCCGAAACATAAAGAGGAAGAAGGAGAAGAAAAGAAGTTCTAAAAGGAACCAAGAGAAACTATGAACATCAAACTTGAAACAAGAACTTTAAAGAAAAGAATACATGAAAGAAAATCCCTACTTGATGTGATGAACTTGAAGATGGAAGAAGAAGATGAAGATGATGAAGAACTTTGAAGAACTTGAAGAACACTAGAACTTTGAGAGAAAAAGAAAAGCTTTGAGTGCTCCTAAACTTAGCAAATGATCTAAAAGTGGTGCAAGCTCCTCAAGGCATTCTATTTATAGAGAAATGAAACAAATGGAGTGTGTGTGTGGGCTGAAGGTGTTCGGCCATGAGGGTGCAGAATGGAGGCATCCATGAGTTCCATGAGGTGAGATAATGTGTTCTTGAGGCATGGTAAGGTATGGCTTAAGGTATGGTGAGGTATGGTTCAAGGTATGGCCTCAAGCATGGTTCTTTGAGTGAGAAAATAATTAAACATGTGGTCAATGGGGGAAGAGGTGGCGAAATGCATCAGCCCATGAGGGAGGGTTCTTTGCATTTTAATTGTGGTTTAGAGTTGTGTTTAGGTGTATCTTTGATTATGCTTAAGATTAGGAATTTGTAAGAAAGTGTTTAGGTAAGGAAAATAGGTAATTAAGGTGGTCTAGACATAATTAAGGAGTGGTCTTGCACCATTAGTGGGTTAAATCCTCAATTTAGAGTCTAAACAACTCTAGACACATTTCCTTGATTTAAGGAATTGGAGAGAAAACACTATTCAAGATTCCAAGACTAGGAGTCTTGAGTTCTAAAAAGGGATTTAAGTTTAATCTAAGCAATTTTAGGTTCTAATTAACTTTAATAAATTATTTTGACTCTAGATTAATTAGGGAAATAAATTAATCTTCGTTTAGAGCCTAATATTGCTTAGGTTTGTTTAATTATGTCATTAAGCTCAAAAACACTATTCTAGGGGCAAAATCATAATTTTGTACTAAAACTGCCCGGGACCACCGGGACTTGTACAGAGACCTCTAGACACATGAAAACATGTTTTTAAACCTCTGGGGAAAGTTTCGGGCTCAAACAGCACCTTTACCCGCGTAAAAACGCTATAGGGGTATTTTGGTCATTTTGACCCGAAACTGCGGAAAATGAAATTTTCGCTTCCGGAAGCATTCAAAGGCCATTCAATCCCCTTTAAACATTGAGTTGACCCTTCGAGGATGACCGAGTTGGTTACCCTTGAGTTCGGGTCAGGAAATGACCTCAGGGGCATTTTGGTCATTTCCCTCGGACAGAAAAATCGGGGTGTTACAATGTTTGTGTGTGCATTTAGGCAATGGAAGAGCTCATATTTATAGGCCAAGGAGGGCTGTATGGCAGCTACCTTGTGGCTGGAAAATGGAGTTTTTAGTTCATTTTCAATTAAAGAAAACATGGAAAAAGAATGCTTTTATTCTTGTAATAATTTGGTTCATGCATAATGGATGAAAACACTAAAATATGATGCTAATGGGAGACATTGTTGCTGATCACATCATGGCTGAAATGGGTGAGTTTTCTTTTGAATAAACATAGCCAAAAATAACGCAAAAGAAAGCTAAAGGTATGGTGTTATGGTTGGATATGTTTCTTTGTTGGAAAAACACTTAAAATATGGTGAAAAGGAGACAAGTTGGCCACTAGTTTCTGATTCCTTTAGGATCAGATTGGTGATGTTTTACAAGTGGTAAATCATGTATTAGATGTGTATTTACTTAGGTAAAAGATTAGGAATTGATAGATTAGTGAAAATGGTAAAAGGTTAAGTGTTTAGGACAATACAAGACAAGGTAAAAAGAGAAATCATATACTACTAAATGAGGTTAATTTCAAATGAGTAAAAATCACTTTGTAACATAGGTTCTAAACTTAGGATAAGAAAATGTAAATGTACAATATTTTATCTAAACCGAAATCTTAACTTTAATCTCAATTATCACTAATTTTATGAGCTTTCATAATGTACAATATTTCATAATTTAATTTTACCTTAGGTGATTTTAGACTCTAATTACCTCAGTAATTATTTTTAACCTTAGGTAATTAATTTTAAACTCAAGGTTAATGAATAAAATCAATTTGAGTTCAAATAGAGTTTTAATACTATCTTAATTACACAAGTAAACCTATTTACCACAACTAGGGGTAGAAAGGTAATTCCACGTAAAAACTCCCTGTAAATATTGGACAATCTCAAATCATACTTAAAATAGTCATTTTGAACCTTTGGGTGAAAACCGAATTCAAAGATTATATAATTTCATGAAAAATTACTGCAGGGGTAAAATAGTAATTTTACTTATGGTAAAAATTGAGAATTGAGATTTTTACCTCTAAGGCACATATAATCCCCATCAGGCATAAAATTAACCCCTCAAAGATAATTTAGATTGGTTATCTTTGATTTCTAGGTAAAAATGACCTCAGGGGCATTTTGGTCATTTTACACGTACAGAAAAATCAAGGTTTGCGACTTTCGTATGAATCGCTAACCAAGTCTCCTATGATATTTCTCTAATGTCATATTCCTTTATTGAGGATTATTTGACCTCTAATTACGTGTAAAAATTACCTAGGGGCATTTTGGTAATTTTCACATAGCAGTAAAAATTGGGGCGTTACATGTTTTCCCTGCTTGTATAACATGAATCTATGATCTTGTATGACATGAACTTATGATATTGCATGACTATTCTTGAATCATGAACATATTTATTTGAATTAGAAACTCTCTAGAAGGCTTTTGCTATAAATGTTGAACATGCTTATATGCACAATTGAGATGCATGATTTATAAGTTTATGAACATGATAAGTTGAATAATGATTTATGATTGCATTGCATGCCATGGATAAGAGATATAAAACATGGGAAATGATCCTCTAGTTTGTATCAGACTCGGTCACGAGATCGTTACGAGTGGCACAGGCCATGTTGTAACCTTGCAAATGCATTTCGCGGAGCTCAAGTCTCCTGAAGATAAAACCGTGTGGTGCCTAAGGGGACCGAAGTCCTCATGTGCTAAACGGGGAAAGTAAAACCGTGTGGTGCCTAAAAGGATAGAGGTCCTCATGTGCCAAACCGGGCTGTTACAAAGGTTTTGGGAGGTGATCCACGTAAGTTGCATATTCATAATAAGAAAGGTAAGGAAGTGATATGTTCTCCCCCTCTATTATCCCATGTAAATCTAGCGACGGCTAGTTAGGTTGAGCTCATCCTAGGCGATCAGTAAGGTCGGTTGGTTCTAGTGGTAATGATAAAAATCGCTAGGGCTGGTAGCTTGGTTGGTTTTGGGGATGACGTAAGAGGGTGGGAGTAATATGAAAGAAATGTGAAAGGTCATTCATGAAGAGTAAAATTACCATGGGTTTTCCTGCCTTCCCATGCATGTTATATGATGTTTACTCGTTACATTGTCCTATCATGCATCCTTTTACTTGCCACTGTTTTAGTTTTCTATATTATCTCTTACTCATGTGCTTAGCCTTGCCTTGTGTTTTGAATTTACACGTTGTTGATTTATGTTGCATACAATGAGGTATTACCATGCATACATGAGATACTTGTTGCATTCATGTGTTAAAATTCATGCTAAAAGATGTGGGCCTCGGCTAATGGTATTTGAAAACTTAACGCATGAATCTTATTTATGCCCACTACTTTCGTCATTAAACCCGAGGTTCCTGAGGACGATGATGATGACACGTGTGTGGAGAGGGAAACCTTACTGAGATTCTTGTACAAGTTTATCACTCCCTCTATCTTTCTTTTCCATTTTCGTCTTCAGATAAGGTTGACGATGACGTCCGGGACCGCCCTGAGGTGACAACATAGAAGTGGCACGAAGGTCGGGATTAGAGTAGCGCAGTGGAAGCTGGGACATGGTCTTTCACAAACTTTGGAGTTGACTCGCCTTCGTACAATTCCATAACTTAGTCACAAAGGGTTTAGCTACGTTAAAGTTGCGTTTAGTTTTTGAAATGTTGTATGCTCAACTTCTACAGGTTGGCTCAGTATATATTTGATGTGGTATCATTGAGGAATATTCCTATATTATACTATTATATTTGAAGTTAATGTTATATGATGATGTGCTCAGTTTATGCTAGATTCCATTGTGATCTGTATGTGTTATATGATGAATAGTTATACACTAGAACTTAAACGCGAATGGCTCCTAGATTGGTTTTTGAAAAAAAAAATGGGTCTTATTTTCCATAGATTTATTTTCAAAACCCAAAATTAAGTGAAATTCTAAGATGAAAGAGTAACAACTAACGACTAACCATTATACGTCCTAGGCGTATTGTGTTGAAAGTGAGGGTGTTACATAGCACATCCCGAAGTGAAATTCAACATGGTGGTAAATCCTCAAAAGGTTTTATATGGAAGCTCCATATTTTAGAAATCTATGTCAGGTGCATTTTGGTGTTTTCAAGTTTGGGTTTATATAAAGCATCAAATGACTTATATGTGAGATAATGTTATTTTGGTAAATACCAAAATTACATGAGCCTATTTAAAATAAGAATTATTTGAAAATAAATTACTCAATTTTTAAATAAGTTTTTAATTGGGAATCAATTGAGAATTAATATCTGACATAAATGTCATCCCAATATTTGCACATGCCAAATAATAAAATAAAAAGGGAATTTGACACATCTAAGAGAGAGTATGGCTCATGGTTTTAAACAGGGGAGAAATCTATTAAGCAGACAGATCTCTCTGTTATGTGAAAACCACTCCACCACCCACTCCATACTAGTCTAGGTTCCCAAGGGCAACAAAGAATAGGACTTGGACAAAAGGAGTTCCTTGGTATACCGTGTTCATGTGGACAAGCCAGAGGTCATGTGGTTGTGCAGCTACGTGTCCATGAGATAGACAACTATTCTCTATGAGACTTTACTACAAAAGGTAAATATCCTATTTATTCATCCTTACTTTAAGTGTTTATGTTGTCTATATGATACAAGGTGATACTAACCTCATGAAATATGATTTCATTGAGATTGTTTTCTGTTCTATATGAACAGTTCATTTGATGGAAAATTTTGTTCACTACTGTTTAATATTCCACTACAAGGAAAAGAAAATCGGACCGGTCAAGGTACTGGTTCAAAGGTTTAGAGGTCCAACCGGTTCAACTGAAATATAATATATATATATATAGTAAATCATTAACATTAATATAATCAACACAGAAAAAAAAATTCATAGGTCTATAAAAATAAACATAATCCATATAAAATTTCTCTAGTCTCAGCCTCATAACACTATCACAAAGCATTTGAAAACAATATTTGTTGGTGACCAGTGAAGTTTATGGTGAGCAATCCATGAATGACGAAGAGAGAAGAAGAATAACTCAACAATCTTTGTTAGTGCCCTTCTTTGATTCCATTTTTTCATTTTTGCTCTATGGCTGCCAGAAAATATCAGTATTTAAGTTTAAAAAAAAAAGAAAATAATAAATTCCAGACTAGTCTGGTTCCCTAGTTTTGCCCGCTTTTGTTCGGTTTTGACTTCCTCCAATTTTTTGAGCTTAACCAGACCAGCTAGGTGACTGGTTCCCGGTCGAACCAGTCGATCTAGTCCAGTTTACGTTAATCTGATGTTTTCCAACAAGGGTGATAATAATTATTACCTAACTTCGAATTAGGGTGATTCTTCCAGCTAGAGTTATAAGTGTTCCCAAATGGGAACTAACCTGCCTGGTTCTGAGGTTGACTCTAGAATGGGCTTGTTGCTGCTACCCTAGTAGTTGATTCATCTTGCAAGGCTAGGCACATATCTGTGTGATGTTTAGTTGAAGTACAAATGCCATAAACCTTAGGGACCATTAGAGTTGCTGCCTGGCCACCATCGATTGCTTCATTAACCCAAAGAGTGCTTGTAGAGTCTGGGTCAACACTGGGTTCTCTGGCTAGCTCACTTCATGAAGGCCCTTTGTAGTTGTGGCTGCCCTATGACCAAATTGCTGAAAATTTACAACCATGTTTTCAATTAAAACATGGGCCTCTGCCAAAGTCTTATCCAAGAGTGCCCCTCCACTAGCAGTATCTATCATACATCTATCAATAGGTACCAACCCCTTATAAAAGTACTAGAGGAGGAGTTGCTATGGAATTTGATGATTAGGGCAGCTTGCACAGAGGAGTTTGAAGCACTCCTAATATTCATGTAGACTTTCATCAGTTTCGCGGATTCCAGAGATCTCCTTTCTGATAGAAGCTATAACACCCTAATATTTAACCCAATGCGCCTAGGACACACTTAGATTAATTATTAGTCGTTACTCTTTGTCTCAAAATTTTACTTAATTTTGTGCTTCGAAAATAGTCTACGGAAAATACGACTCTTTTTATTTTTTATAAAACCAAACTATGAGTCATTCGCGTATACATTATAGCATATAATTATTCATCACATAGCATACAAACAGATCTCAATAGAGTCTAGCATCAACTAAGAACATCATCATATCATAACATTAACATCAAAAGTCAAATAATAATAATAGTGACAATATAGGAATATTCCACATACTTACTATGACAATAGTACTAAGCCCACCTATGGAGGTTGAGCATACAAATAACTCAAAAGCAAATCACAACTATGGTGTAACAAAATCCTTTGTGACTAAGTTACGAACTTGCATGAGGACGAGGCAACTTATAAGGTTACAATGATGAAAGACTATATCCCTATTTCTATCGCACCACTCTGATCTCGACCATTGTGCAACTTCGGTACTGGCATCTCGAGGAAGTCCATTGTCACCGCCATCAACCTTGTCTGAAGACGGCAATGGAAAGAAAGATAGAGGGGGTGAGAAACTTATATAAGAATCTCAGTAAGGTTTCCCTCTCTACACACATGTCATCATCATCGTCCTCAAGAACCTCGGGTTTAATTATGAAAGTGGTGGGCATAAATAAGATTCATTTATTGAGTTTTCAAATACCATTATCTGAGGCCTATATCTTTTAGCATGAATCTTAATGCATGAATGTAACAAGTATCTCATGTATGCATGGCAATGCCTTAGTGTATGCAACATAAATCAACAATGTGTAAGTTCAAAACACAAGATAAGGCTAAGCATATGAGCAGGAGATAATCTAGAAAACTAAAATAGTGGCAAATAAACAGATGCATGATAGGACAATGTAATGAGTCAAACATCATACAACGTGCTTGGGAAGGCAGGAAAACCCATGGTAATTTACTCTTCATGAATGGATTCTCACATTTCTTTCTTATCAATTCAACCCTCTTACATCATCACCAAAACCAACCAACATACCAGCCCTGACGATTTTTACTATTACCACCAGAACTAACCGACCTACCAATTGCCTAGTGTAACACCCCGATTTTTCTGTCCGAGGGAAATGACCAAAATGCCCCTGAGGTCATTTCCTGACCCGAGTTCGAGGGTAACCAACTCGGTCGTCCTCGAAGGGTCAACTCAATGTTTGAAGGGGATTGAATGGCCTTTGAATGCTTTCGGAAGCGAAAATTTCGTTTTCCGCAGTTTCGGGTCAAAATGACCAAAATACCCCTACAGTGTTTTTACGCGGGTAAAGGTGCCGTTTGAGCCCGGAACTTTCCCTAGAGGTTTAAAAACACGTTTTCATATGTCTAGAGGTCTCTGTTCAAGTCCCGGTGGTCCCGGCAGTTTTAGTGCAAAATTATGATTTTGCCCCTAGAATAGTGTTTTTGAGCTTAATGACGTAATTAAGCAAACCTAAGCAATATTAGGCTCTAAACGAAGATTAATTTATTTCCCTAATTAATCTAGAGTCAAAATAATTTATTAAAGTTAATTAGAACCTAAAATTGCTTAGATTAAACTTAAATCCTTTTTTAGAATTCAAGACTCCTAGTCTTGGAATCTTGAATAGTGTTTTCTCTCTCCAATTCCTTAAATCAAGGAAATGTGTCTAGAGTTGTTTAGACTCTAAATTGAGGATTTAACTCACTAATGGTGCAAGACCACTCCTTGATTATGTCTAGACCACCTTAATTATCCATTTTCCTTACCTAAACACTTTCTTACAAATTCCTAATCTTAAGCATAATCAAAGATACACCTAAACACAACACTAAACCACAATTAAAATGCAAGAAATCCTCCCCCATGGGCTGATGCATTTCGGCCACCTCCTCCCCCATTTGACCACATGTTGATTTGTTTTCTCACTCAAAGAACCATGCTTGAGCCATACCTTGAACCATACCTCACCATACCTTGAACCATACCTCACCATGCCTCAAGACCACATTATCTCACCTCATGGAACTCATGGGAAGCCCTCCAATCTGCACATATGGCCGAAGCTCCTCTCCTCCATGAGCTCCCTCCATTTGTTTCATTTCTCTATAAATACAATGCCTTGAGGAGCTTGCACCACTTTTAGATCATTTGCTAAGTTTAGGAACACTCAAAGCTTTTCTTTTTCTCTCAAAGTTCTTGTGTTCTTCAAGTTCTTGGAGTTCTTCACCATCTTCATCTTCTTCTTCCATCTTCAAGTTCATCACACCAAGTAGGGATTTTCTTTCATGTATTCTTTTCTTTAAAGTTCTTGTTTCAAGCTTGATGTTCATAGTTTCTCTTGGTTCCTTTTAGAACTTCTTTTCTTCTCCTTCTCCCTCTTTATGTTTCGGCCATAGGCCTTGGAGAACAAAGGAATGAGAGCTTGATGATGAGAGTTTCATGATGATGTTCATCACTTGAAACAAACTCTAGAGCTTGATCTTTGTTCTTGAGCAAAAATGTTTTTAGTTTTTCCTTTCTTGAACTCTTGAGAACTTTAGCTTTGATGATGTTTTAAAATGGCTCTATGAACTCAATGATGAGGACTCATGATGTTGGTGTTAATATATCATCAAGATCATGAACTCTAGAGTTCTAAAATGTTCCTTTTTCTTCTTGAAGATTTCGGCCATTTCCTTAAATTTTCTAGGCTTCATGGTTTGTTTTCCTAAAAATGTTATGTTGAATTTTAAGAACTCTAAGCTTGACTTTACCTTGTTTGGATGAGTTTGAGTTATGGTTTAAATTCCTTTAAAGTCTTGTTAAGAGCTCTAGAAAGATAAAATGAACTTGCATAATTTATTTTATGCTTGCATTCATATTTACATTCTTGCTATGCATCTTTACTTTCTAGCTATCACCTAAGAACATAAAGATTAAAATGGAACTTGTATCATCACTTAATTTAATTCTCGAAACCTTTCTATTTCGGCCTTAAAGTCGATTGTTGTTGGGCCTAGAGCACTAAAATAAAGAATTGAACTTGCATTACCACCTAATTGAACTTGCACTTCAAGCTTGCACGTTTAAGTTTATGCCTCGCATATTTACTTTCAAGCTTGCACGTTTAAGTTTATGCCTTGCATATTTAAAATTAAGTCATCACTTTACTTTGTAAGCAAGATTAAAAATGAAAAGCATGAGCACGTTTAGTTTATGTCGAAACTTAAGAACCTAGAGCTCAAAGACTTGCCCATTTCATTCCAAGTTAAATTTTAATGTGAAACCATTCTTTGAATGCATATTTTCGGCCAAGTAGTGATGATGGACTTTCAATGAGTTTTCATCTAGCTACAAGGACCAATAGTCTATGTTCTAAGTTTTCCTTAAAGCTTTACAAACCTTTTCAAGGTTATGTTGTCATGAGATATGACTTTACTCCCTTTTAGGAGATGAAATATATTTTGGTCATTGACCTAAAGCTTCTCTTAGCCTTTTGATGAATTAAAATGATTTGCAAAGAGTTTTTAGAAATTCTAGATTGATTCCAAGAGAAACTAGTTAACTTATGTACCTAGAAATGTCAATTTAACTCTCTCATTTAAGGTAAATGTTTTCGGTTCTGATGTGATGAGTGTGATGCCGTATGATGATGTTTCGATGTGTTGGAATGTGTGAAAATATCATGTAATGATGTAAAAGCGATCCTATGCATGATAGGTAAGAAACTAGCTAACTAGAAATACCGTAAAGCTAGAATTTAACATAGTTTTGACCCATTTGTTTATGGAACTAATCCAAACTGTTTTAATGGGAACATAATCAGATTTAGATTGTTTAGACATGAAAAACTTGGCATCATTTGAATTAGAATTGAATTCTAGCACCTATAGGGAAACTAGTAACTAGAAAACCGTAAAAATGCAAATGTAGAACTCTTAGAACATTTAATTTTCTGGATTCTGTCCAGCACCCTTAGAACATGATAAACATGATTAATAATTAGTCCTTAACCATAGGAATGTCTCATAATTGATTTAGATTTAATATGTAGCGTCTTCGGCGAAGACGGAACCGAGAAAGGGTCTAAAACGTAAGTTCTAGAACCCCGTAAATACAAGTTAGAGATTCTGCCCTATGCTTTTCAGATTTAAGTATGAACATGAGGATTAGGAATGATGATTAACTATGAGCTCTTAGGTGCATAAAATATGAGCGACGGATGTTAGAGAACCAAATCTCATGATTAAGACCCGTAAGGGTCAAAGCATAAGCTACCGTAAGGATAAACGGTTGAATGTTCCATGATGATGTATGTTATGTAAATGATGATGATGTTATTCATATGATGAATTCATGAGGATATATGTTTATGTGGCATAAAGCAAATTTGGAAGGAATTCAGTGTAATGCCATCGTGCCGCCGAATTCCCAACAAATTTGGGGACTTAAAGAGATTTTGAAAATTAAGGTACTAAGATGGGTTCTAGGATGACACCGGTTCGGCCGAGCACCTCCATAGAACTCATGTGACATCGGTACCATTTTATACTCTTAGGTGACACCGGTTCGGCCGAGCACCCCTAAGAGTTTTGCCCCCTAACCCGTACTCAAATAGTCGGGATTTATGATTTATGATACGCTTATCGTTAAGTGGTAAGTAAGAACTAGTGACGACTAGTTAAGGTATGAGCTCATAACCTAGATGTATGACACGTTCTGGGTGACACCGGTTCGGCCGAGCACCCCCATTTCGATTGTCTTTTAGGGTGGCCCATGAGGAAGAGATGTTTCATGATTATGATTATGTCACTAAGTTTGTCCCATATGAATGTTTCTATTGCCACTTTATGTCACCAAGTATGATGATGCTTGATGTTATGTTTTATGTATGTGCATGAGGTAGTGCCATGCATACATTTTCTATTATGTTGCATTCATGACATTAAGATCATCCTAAAATGAATGGACCTTGGCTAAAATATATTTTAAAGTTTAAAATGAACTTAATACATGCTCACTTATTTGTATAATTAAACCCAAGGTTCCTGAGGACGTAGATGATGACACCTAGGTAGTAGGAGGCCCTACTGAGATTCTTTAGCAAGATTCTCATTCCCTCTATCTCTTTCTTTCCGTCACGTCTTCAGATGGCGACGTTTGTAGTGTTCGTGGACACGCCGACGTGGGAGGTACACTATGACCCGACTCACTGGTCATACCATTTTGAGGGACAGTGCACGGTGCGGGTTTTCATGTTCATAGGACACCCCTTCGCTCATCCCGTGCATACCTATCGCTTCTCCCCGACTGCACCCTATGGCGACGATGAGTGGGTTTTTGAGCGCGCGCGAACGCATGACAAGAGAGTGCTCTGCACGCACACCGCCGCCCTAGCCATGCGAGACTATCCCGATTACGTGCCCCGGACTTACTTCTCGAAGACCGATCCATCCGAGGACCCGCCTACCCATCCGTATAGCGAGAGCTCCGCCCCCTCTCCCCCACCGTCAAGGGAGGGCAGTGAGGATACCGTGACTCAGCCATGGCTTGCACGACGACCGGAGATGCGACCATACCGCGGGGGACACACTCGATCCCCGTTCTGCCTCTTCACGTCCGAGGAGCTCGTCCAGTTTCCCGGATGTTTGCCTCGTTCGCGAGATGGACGCCAGTAGGAGGTGACGATCGTCCGACGGAGTACCCGGTTAGAGCACACACCACTTAGATGGGGATAATCCTTCTTTTGTTTAGAGGTTATCCCATTAGATGCACTCGGGTAGGGGAGTAGATTATGTTTATGCTTATGTTGTATTTTCTTTTATGCATTTCCCTTATACTAAATTAAGACCCACACTTATAAGTGGGCAAGTTATATATATATGAGATGATATTCAGTGATGTTCATGTTGTGCCTCATGTTACGATGTTGTGAGATAATTGTTTTACTTTACATGGTTTACCGTTTAACGCATCACGCGGCTCTCACTTTGTATTTCAAAAAAAAATTTTACCCGTATTTCCGCTAAGTATTTCAAAGTAAAAATGAGAACTATGAGGTAACAGACTAATGATTAATCCAAATATGTTCTAGAGTATTGGGTTAAAAATTAGGATGTTACACCTAGGATGAGCTCAACCTAATTAGCCGTCGCTAGATTTACCGGGGGTAATAGAGGGGAAGAAACACATCACTTCTTTGCCTTTCTTATTATGAATATACAACTTGCTTGTATTGTAACACCCCGATTTTTCTGTCCGAGGGAAATGACCAAAATGCCCCTGAGGTCATTTCCTGACCCGAACTCGAGGGTAACCAACTCGGTCATCCTCGAAGGGTCAACTCAATGTTTGAAGGGGATTGAATGGCCTTTGAATGCTTTCGGAGGCGAAAATTTCGTTTTCCGCAGTTTCGGGTCAAAATGACCAAAATACCCCTATAGCGTTTTTACGCGGGTAAAGGTGCCGTTTGAGCCCGGAACTTTCCCCAGAGGTTTAAAAACATGATTTCATGTGTCTAGAGGTATCTGTTCAAGTCCCGGTGGTCCCGGGCAGTTTTAGTGCAAAATTACGATTTTGCCCCTGGAATAGTGTTTTTAAGCTTAATGACGTAATTAAGCAAACCTAAGCAATATTAGGCTCTAAACGAAGATTAATTTATTTCCCTAATTAATCTAGAGTCAAAATAATTTATTAAAGTTAATTAGAACCTAAAATTGCTTAGATTAAACTTAAATCCCTTTTTAGAACTCAAGATTCCTAGTCTTGGAATCATGAATAGTGTTTTCTCTCTCCAATTCCTTAAATCAAGGAAATGAGTCTAGAGTTGTTTAAACTCTAAATTGAGGATTTAACTCTCTAATGGTGCAAGACCACTCCTTAATTATGTCTAGACCACCTTAATTACCCATTTACCTTACCTAAACACCTTCTTACAAATTCCTAATCTTAAGCATAATCAAAGATACACCTAAACACAACTCTAAACCACAATTAAAATGCAAACTAATCCTCCCCATGGGCTGATGCATTTTCGGCCACATGCTCCCCATTTGACACATATTAAATTGTTTTCTCACTCAAAGAGCCATGCTTGAGCCATACCTTGAGCCATACCTCACCATGCTTTGAACCATACCTCACCATACCTCAAGAACACATTATCTCACCTCATGGAACTCATGGAGAGCCTCCAATCTGCACCCTCATGGCCGAAACCTTCTCCTCCATGAGCTCCCTCCATTTGTTTCATTTCTCTATAAATAGAATGTCTTGAGGAGCTTGCACCACTTTTAGATCATTTGCTAAGTTTAGGAAACACTCAAAGCTTTCTTTTTCTCTCAAAGTTTTTGTGTTCTTCAAGTTCTTGGAGTTCTTCAAGTTCTTCATCATCTTCATCTTCTTCTTCCATCTTCAAGTTCATCACACCAAGTAGGGATTTTCTTTCATGTGTTCTTTCTTTAAAGTTCTTGTTCTAAGCTTAAAGTTCATAGTTTCTCTTGATTCTTTTTAGAACTTCTTTTTCTTCCCTTTACCTTTTCATTTTCGGCCATGGGCCTTGGAGAACAAAGGAATGAGAGCTTGATGATGAGAGTTTCATGATGATGTTCATCACTTGAAACAAACTCTAGAGCTTGATTTTTGTTCTTGAGCAAAAGTGTTTCTAGATTTTTCCTTTCTTGAACTTTTGAGAACCTTAACTTTGATGTTGTTTCAAAATGGTTCTAATGACTCAATGATGAGGTCTCATGATGTTGGAGTTTGTATATCACCAAGATCATGGATTCTAGAGTTTCAAACATTTCTTTTCTTTCCTTGAAGTTTGGGCCATTTCCTTTTCCTTTTCATGCTAGATGTTTGATTTTCCAAATATGTATGTTGAGTTCTAAGAACTCTTGAGCTTTACTTTGTCTTGGTTTGATGAGTTTGGGTTGAGGTTTAAGTTCCTTTAAAGTCTTGTTAAGAGCTCTAGAAAGATAAAATGAACTTGCATAATTTATTTTATGCTTGCATTCATATTTACATTCTTGCTATGCATCTTTATTTACAAGCTATCACCTAAGAACATAAAGATTAAAATGGAACTTGTATCATCACTTAACTTAATTCTCAAAGCCTTTCTATTTCGGCCTTAAAGTCGATTGTTGTTGGGCCTAGAGCACTAAAATAAAGAATTGAACTTGCATTATCACCTAATTAATTTCTCGAATGCCTATCTATTTCGGCCTTAAAGTCGATTGTTGTTGGGCCAAGAGCACTAAAATAAAGAATTGAATCTTGCATCTTTACTTTCAAGCTTGCACGTTTAAAATTATGCTTAGATATTTACTTTCGAGTTTACACGCTTAAATTATGCCTTGCATATTTAATTTCAAGTCATCACTTTACCTTGAAAGCAAGATTAAAAATGAAGAGCATGAGCACGTTTAGTTTATGTCGTAACTTAAGAACCTAGAGCTCAAAGACTTGCCCATTTCATTCCAAGTTAAAGTTCAATGCAAACCACACTTTGAATGTATGTTTTTCGGCCAAGTAGTGATGATGGACTTGCAATGAGTTTTCATCTAGCTACTAGGACCAATAGCCTATGTTTTGAGTTTTCCTTAAAGTTTTACAATTCTTTATAAGGTTATGTCATTATAAGTTGTGATTCCAATCTCTTTTAGGGGATGGAATATGTTTTGGTCGGTGACCTAAGGCTTCACTTAGCCTCTTGATGAATTAAAATGTTTTGCAAAGAGTTTTAGAAATTCTAAATTGATTCCAAGAGAAACTAGTTAACTTACGCACCTAGAAATGTCAATTTAATTCTCTTATTGAGGCAAGATGTTTTCGGTTCTGATGTGATGAATGTGATGCTGTATGATGATGTTTTAATGCGTTGGAATGTGTGAAAATATCATGTGATGATGTAGAAGCGAACCTATGCATGATGGGTAAGAAACTAGCTAACTAGAAATACCGTAAAGCTAGAATTTAACATAGTTTCGACCCATTTGTTTATGGAACTAATCCAAACTGTTTTAATGGGGACATAATCAGATTTAGAATGATTAGACATGAAAAACTTGGTATCATTTGAGTTAGAATCGAATTCTAGCACCTACGGAAACTAGTAACTAGAAAACCGTAAAAATGCAAATGTAGAACTCTTAGAACATTTAATTTTCTGGAATCTGTCCAGCACCCTTACAACATGATAAACATGATTAATAATTAGTCCTTAAACATAGGAATGTCTCATAATTGATTTAGATTTAATGTATAGCGCCTCAGGCGAAGACGGAACCGAGAAAGGGTCTAAAGCGTAAGTTCTACAACCCCGTAAAAACAAGTTAGAGATTCTGTCCTATGCTATTCAGATTTAAGTATGAACATGAGAATGAAGAATGATGTTTAATATGAGCCTTAGGGGCATAAAATATGAGCGACGGATATTAGAGAACTATATCTCAAG
The DNA here is from genome assembly GCA_031216125.1 of Dalbergia cochinchinensis. Taxonomy (NCBI): domain Eukaryota; kingdom Viridiplantae; phylum Streptophyta; class Magnoliopsida; order Fabales; family Fabaceae; genus Dalbergia; species Dalbergia cochinchinensis. The sequence goes on from CM062371.1 coordinate 34,566,323, forward strand.
ATTAAGACCCGTAAGGGTCAAAGCATAAGCTACCGTGAGGGTAAGCGTTTGAATGATGTATGATGATGCATGAAGTATGCTAATGATGATGATGTTATTCATATGAGGAATTTATGAGGTTATATGTCTATGTGGCATAAAGCAAATTTGGAAGGAAATTCGGTGTAATGACCGTTTTGGCCGAATTTCCGACAAATTTGGAAGGAAACTTCGGTGTAATGACCGTTTTGGCCGAATTTCTGGCAAATTTGGGGACTTAAAGAGATTTTGAAAATTAAGGTACTAAGATGGGTTCTAGGATGACACCGGTTCGGCCGAGCACCTCCATAGAACTCATGTGACATCGGTACCATTTTATACTCTTAGGTGACACCGGTTCGGCCGAGCACCCGTAAGAGATTTGCCGCCTAACCCGTACTCAGATAGTCGGGATTTATGATACGCTTATCGTTAAGTGGTAAGTAAGAACTAGTGACGACTAGTTAAGGTATGAGCTCATAACCTAGATGTATGACACGTTACGGGTGACACCGGTTCGGGCCGAGCACCCGATTCGATTGTCTTTTAGGGTGGCCCATGAGGAAGAAAAGTTCATGATTATGATTATGTCACTAAGTTTTGTCCCATATGAATGTTACTATTGCCACTTTATGCCACCAATGATGATGATGCTTGATGTTATGTTTTATGTATGTGCATTAGGTAGTGCCATGCATACATTTTCCATTATGTTGCACTCATGACATTAAGATCATCCTAAAATGAACGGACCTTGGCTAAAGTATATTTTTGAAGTTTAAAATGAACTAAATGCATGTTCAGTCATTTCGTATAATTAAAACCAAGGTTCCTGAGGACGTAGATGATGACACCTAGGTAGTAGGAGGCCCTACTGAGATTCTTTAGTAAGATTCTCACTCCCTCTATCTCTTTCTTTCCGTCACGTCTTCAGATGGCGACGTTCGTAGCATTCATGGACACCCCGACATGGGAGGTGCACTATGACCCGACTCACGGGTCATACCATTTTGAGGGGCAGTGCACGGTGCGGATTTTCATGTTTGTAGGACGCCCCTTCGCTCATCCCGTGCACACCCATCACTTCTGCCGATCGCACCTATGGCGACGATTTAGCGGGTTTTTGAGCGTGCGCGTACGCATGACGAGAGAGTACTCCGTAGGCACACCGCCGCCTTAGCCATGCGAGATTATCCCGACTATGTGCCCCGGACCTATTTCACGGAGACCGACCCATCCGAGGACCCGCCTACCCATCCGTATAGCGAGGACTCTGCCCCTCTCCACCACAGATAAGGGAGGGCAGTGAGGATACCGTGACTCAGCCACGGCTTACGCGACGACCGGAGATGCGACCATACCGTGGGGGTCACCCTCGATCCCCATTCCGCCTCTTCACGTCCGAGGAGCTCGCCCAGTTTCCCGGATATCTGCCTCGTTCGCGAGATGGACGCCAGTAGGAGGTGACGATCGTCCGATGGAGTACCCGGTTAGAGCACACACACCACTTAGATGGGGATAAACCTTCTTTTGTTTAGAGGTTATCCTATTAGATGCACTCGGGTAGGGGAGTAGATTATGTTTATGTTTTAGGTTGTATTTCCCTTGTACTGAATTAAGTCCCACACTTATAAGTGGGCAAGTTATATATATATGAGCTTACATTCAGTGATGTTCATGATGTGCCTTATGTTGTGATGATTGTGAGACGATTGTTTTACTTTGCATGGTTTACCGCTTATCGCATCACGCGGCTCTCACTTTTATTTCAAAAAAAAATTTCTCGTATTTTCCGCTAAGTAATTCAAAGTTAAATGAGAACTATGAAGTAACAGACTAATGATTAACCTAAATATGTTCTAGAGTATTGGGTTAAAAATTAGGATGTTACATGTATCACCTCTCATAACCTTTAATTTCGAGAGTCTAGAGGATCATTTCCATATGTTTTATGTCACCTTACCATTAGCATGTCATATTAAGATGCAAAAACACAACTTATCATATAATGTCACATGCCTTCATATTACTTTCACACATGTATCTTAAACATTTCAAGGGAAATTATAGCATGCTATAATAATCTTTATGCAAACATAATCATCACATACACCTCAAGTATATCAATTCATAACACTTTATAAAGCAAGCACCCATAATAATTCTTTAATCGATTAAACTGCTAATCGGGTAAACCCAACTTTTGTATTTATTCTTTTATACATCTAAGGGATCAATTCTAATGGTTTTTACTAATTGTTAACCTTAAGAACATTACTAAACAAATCTGGACAGAATTGAAACAATAGAGAAAATGAATCATTTCGATGTTCTAGAAGTTACGTTTTTTACTCTTTCTTGTTACCGACTTTTCCTAAGATGCTAGAATTAATTTCTAAATCAATTATGAGTGATTCTAACACATATACACCTAATATAATACACGTCTACCATTTTTAAATATGCTAAAGCAGAAACTATAATTTCAGTTTATAGAAAGCTTTAGAAGTCACATTTTTTACCCTTTTTAATTACTAAACTTGCCTATGGTGCCAAGAATAATTATCACATCAATTAATAGTAGTTCTCACACATTTAAACCAATCCAAACAACATACATCAGATCTGGAAATGTTGAACAAAAATCAGAATTTAATTTTTTCCAAAGGCATGCAAAATTGCAATAATAAGCATCTCTAGTAACTAGTCTTTCTTAGGATTAATTCTAGATCAACGGATGTTCATATATTCAATTCTTATTCACAAATAATAACCTCAAATTAGTAGAATAATTAGAGGGTCAATAAAAGGATATTTAGATTTATAAAGATATATATTCCATGAGTCAAAGTTCTCATGTGAGTTAAAAGGGTGAGTTTTGTAACTTCCTCCTAAGTACAACATTATCTTTAAGTCATGACATAATACTCGAGAGTTGTTACTTATAAATTAGTGGACCTTTCTTAAATATCTATAGCCAATTTGGTTGATTCGGTAGATAACTAGGTCATAATTATACTAAATTATATAGCAATGAAACCAAACTATTTATTTAATACAGAGTTAAGTACATATGGGAAGCTCTTCTATGAGCTTTAACACACCTTTGTTCTCTAACATATTTACACACATATCCATTCCACTAAATACAACATAATAAAAGCATTAACTACTACACTATTGCACTTTCGAGTTCTTTTGCATAGCAGTCCCTCGGTTCTCTGCATCAACCTGGAGATGACACGAGAACACAAAAACATAGGGGTGAGAATTCAAAAATTCTAAGTAGGGTAACTCCCCAATTACACATTCATAGTGTCATCATCATCGCCCCAGCCACTTCAGTTTATTAAGAAAGCATAAGGCATGCAATATGTACATATCAAATGTTCATTTTAAAATTATAAAATCACCTTTCCGAAGTGGGTCTCTTTTATTATTCAATCATTTAAAACATGTATTTCATAACATTCAACATCATAGAAATTCCTTCAAGACCAATAATTTAACAAGATATACATATACATATGGCAATTACCATGATCTTTTTGTTCTTTTGACATAATAAAGGGGACTTTTCCATGCCCTAATGAGGACCTTTCCCGTGCCTTTTATAAACAAAAGAGACCTTTCTCGTGCCCTTGATAAAAAAAGGGGATCTTTTCGTGCCCTTTACATATTAAAGAGGACTTCTTCATGCCCTTTTTATATTAAAGGGGACTTTGTCGTGCCCTTTTTACGTTAAAGGGGACTTTATTTTTCATTTACCACATACACCATCCTCAAGCTCACATATACATGCATCACATTTCTATATGCATGAACATAATTCTCTGATCTCATAATACTTCTAACCTATATATATTATTCATTCATTCCTCATAACATAATCTTGGAAGTCCATGGCATACATTCATACACATCAACTTGAACCAAATGCCATTAGGTCACTAATTCAAGGCATCATCACAACTTCAGCACATTGGCAGATTTTTCACTCAAGTAGCACAATTTATTTCTCATACCAAATGATCCATTAAAATGCTATAAAAATTCTCAATGACACCTCAATGTGTCCACAAGGTTCCATAAAAATTTCATAACAAAAAGAGTTCTCTAAATATGTCAACAAAATTAGACAACTTCGGAGGTTAGAAACCTCTTATTTACATCCAACACCCATAGTTTCCAATTTTATTACCCTTCCAAATGATCATATAAAATCATATAAAAATTCAGGGTTTGACTTCAATATGTCCTTAATATCCTGTGAAAATTTCAGCTCATAATTCGATCATTTACTAGGGTAATAAAATACCACAAGTTCACAGCTTCAGATTCAACATTTCAGGCAGCATAGTTACAACTTCGGTTCTTGAATTTTTCAAGGCATTAGGAATCAAAACCAGAGCTCAAGAAAACTCATGGAACTATCCTAGGATGTTACCTTCAACATATAATTTTTATAGCTCATGAAAACACCCACAATTCACCCAGAAAATTCGTAATTATTTGCTGCCTAGAACAGAACCGAAAATCCAGCATGCATATTTCAATTTCTCTTGAGCAAAAATGATTTTTAACATTATCCAAACACTCCACCACAATTAACACATTAATATCAACATATTATCAACCAATATATCCAGAAATTTCGGACCAAACACAATTAGAAAAGTCCAGCATAAAATTGGAAAGAAAAGACCAAAGAAAACCCTACTTTGATGGCTTTAGAGATCTTGGCTCCAAAGGATGCTCCAAGATTGATTTTGCTCAACTCAAGGCCACCAAATCAGCACCAAGCCCTTCCTTAATCAGTGATGTATGAGATACCAAGGTTAGGATTGATGAAGAATTGAAATTCCAATCGGTTAGATTTGTAGGTATTGATGTGTAGAATAAGTTTAATAAAGGAAGTTTAGTGTTTTATCAACTCTAGGCTAGTGTTTTTGGCATTTGAAGTGAAATTTGAGCTCTTGGACATGGAGGAACCTGGTTTCCTTCTCCTTACAACATGATGCACGAAATTTTGAGCTTCTTGAAGAAGCTTGGCTTGTGGTTATCTTGTTATATATAAAAGAATGAGTATTATATTGTATAATTAAATGATCTTTGACCAAAGTAAGAAAAATGGATGGCTAAGATTTGGTTTGTTGGTCAAAGAATGAATCTTGGTCAGCCACTTGGCTCAAGATAAGTGGCTCTCTTCAACTTGTAGAATAAATAGCTTTTACAGTGTCAAAATCGCACACCAAAATCCCACCGAACGGGTGAGATATGAGCACCCGAGTAAAATATTAATAAATGAAAGGCCATGATTAAAACTTGCTTTTCAATTTTCAATCCTTGTCATCCACTTGGCATAAAGTGGTTGATAAAGCTTACTTAGCCACTAAGTAGCTTTTATGGTGTTAGAAACCGCACATTGAAATTCTACCGATCGGGTGAAATAGTGTACCCAGGTAATCAAACATTGCTTGAAAAATTAATTCTAGGTATGAAATCTTTATTCCTACTCATTTATAATCTTAATATTATAATTTCTTAGTTTCAGGCATCTCTGAGGCCCAATTCTAGGGTATCAGCTGTTCCGACGGATCGGTGGGGCCCGCAAGTTACTATTCACATTTTTTTTTTTACAAATCCCTTAGACCATCCTCATCATTACTAAAACTGTCAGATTTTTAAAATTACGACTAGTAAAGCTCAAATTAATTTTTAACTAATTTTTTAGGGTGTTACAAGTCTTGAGCACTAGATTAATTAAGTGATGGCATAACTTTAAATGTGCAAATGCAAGTTTCATTTTAATCTTGGCATGATAGGGTGATTGCAAGAGAAACATAAATATGATATGCAAAGCTTGAATATAAATATGAGAATGCAAGCTTTGGTTTTTAAATCTTTAAGTTTAGGTGATGACTTGAAAAGTCAATATGCTAGACAAGGAAATGTAAACATGAATGCAAGTCCAATTCTTTATTTTAGTGCTCTAGGCCCCTTAGAGTATTCACTCTAAATCAACAATCAACTTTAAGGTTGAAATAGGTAGGCTTCGAGATTAATTATTTAGGTGATAACATGAATGGAAATATGAAATGCAAGGCTTAAATATAAATATGCAATGTAAGAACTTGAAATATAAATAAAAATGCAAACCATTTATTATCTTTTTGAGTTCTAGACTCAAGATTACCATTTAACTTTCTAAAATAACATAATATCTTTGTTTGCCAAAAACTCTTAGCAGTGAAACCTTCAAGCTTTAAAGGTCAAATAAATGATGGTTGTACAACCAACACCCGAGATCCTCATCATCAAGCCATGGTTTCTTCATTATGTAGGCCATCAAGGCCAAAAACAAAGAGAAAGGACAAGGAAAATAAAGAACCAAAAATGTGGAGGAGGAAGGAAGAATCAACATTACAACATCTTAAACCAAGAGTAAAGCAAAATAAAAGAATAGAAATCATTAAGACAACTCCCTACCAAAGGTATTTTTCTTGTTTGGAAGAAAAGGGCTTGACTTTTGCAAAGAAATGAGAAGAATATATCTCCTCTTGGAGCTCCTCAAGGATTCGGCCAAGAGAAGAAAAAAGGAAAGGAAGATTTTTCTCAAGCTTTGATGTTTAGAGATGGAAAGTTTGTGCTTCTTGGGGGTGGTTTGTGGTGGTTTGAGGTTGAGAGGTGGTGGTGGAGATGAAAGAAAAGAGAATTGCGAGACAAGTTTTTTGGACAAGTTTTCAAATCCCAAAAAGTGAATAGTAAAGTGTAGGCTTCTTTGAGTATGTATTGTATATAAAGACACATCTAAGGGTGTAATGGGAGGTATGGGTAACCATGAGGAAGGTATGGGTGACCATTATGGAGGCAATGGGCATGAGGAGATATCTTTCTTTTGTGTTAGGAATTGAGTTTAGAGGTAAACATAATTCGGAATGGTTAATGGAGTGTTTGGGCTAGTAAGTGATTAACCCACTCAAGACATGATTAGATAGTTGTCTTGCTCGCTTAGTAAAGTCAAACTTCATTAGGTAGGAATCCAATGCCAACATGTTTTCTCGATTCAGGAAATTGGAGAGAGAAAATACTATTTTAAATTGACATGACATTAATTCTTGAACTAAGAAAAGGGTTTTGATTTTCTTTAAACAATATTAGGCCCTAGTTAACCTCAATTAATTATTTTGACTCAAGATCAATAATCAAAATTAATTAATCTTTAATTAGAGCCTAATATTGCTTAGGTTTTGTAAATCACACAATTAAACTCATTATGCCCTTAATTAGGGGCAAAATGGTAATTTTATAGAAAAACTCCCCGAGATGACCTGGGATTATACAGATATTAAACAACTCTTAAAAATGACATTACAAACTTCCAGGTGAAATCCGGACCCAATTGGCAATTAATTCTGTGTTAATTAGCCGTAGGGGTATTTTGGTCATTTTGCGCATCGAAACTCAAAAATGAGATTCTTCTGCCCTATTAGCACACATAACACACATAATCCCCATTTAACATCAAAACATCCACTCGAGGTTTGCCTGGACGTGCTTTCCTAGATTCCCAGGTAAAAATGACCTCAGGGACATTTTAGTCATTTTGTACATAGGGGAAAAATCGAGGCGTTATAGAAGCCACTCTAGAGGTGGGAAAATATCTTCCCAGGAAAAACCTCTTCATCCTCATTCAACTATTTACAATTCCATTGGGAAAATTAAAAAACCAGTTTTCTTCAATGCCCTCTAGGGAGAATGGGAATGCTTTCAATTTGACCTCATCCACCTCCACCCCATTAGGTCTCATACCAGAACACACCATGTGAAGCTTCTTCAAGTACTAGTGGGGATATTCTTCAGACAGCCCATGGAACTTGGGTAGAACATGAACCATGTACCCTTTGAGCTCAAAGTCATTGTCAAGTCTGGGGTATATAATTGCCAGGGCTGTCGGGTAAAGTCAGGAGTAGTGAACTTTCTAAGTGTCCTATTCTTTTCTCCTATATCACCTATATTTCCTGAAGCACTGAATAAAGGATTAGAATGCTCAGATGGTTCCACTTATTGATGCTTTGCCTATTTGATTCTTCTTAAAGTTCTCTCAATCTAAGAATCAAAAGGCATCAAATTTCAAGCAGACATGGAACACCTTATACAAGGGAACAAAATTTTTTTTTTTCTTTTACAGAAAAGATTAAACAATAGAAAACTAGAAGCAGTAAATAAATAAAAATAAAATAAAATAAAAATGGAAATAAAATAAAAATAGAGAAAGGCAATAGTGCCAAAATTTAAAAGGAGGTTGTCGCCTACCTCCTCAAATTAGAAATTATTTCAATGCTAAGTTGCACCAAAAATGTAGTAAAAGGCATAACTTTGGTCATCTTTCAAGGAGGCCTCATCACGTAATTGGGAGAATTGAGGGTTTTGAAGAATGAATTTAAAGCAATTTAAATTAAAAGTTAATAGCAACAAGAATATAGCAACAATAAAGAAAGCACTAGTGCAAGGTATTCCTAAGATTGAAATTAATTATCATTGACCAAATATTAAACCCATTAGTGGCTATTAGTAATAAATTACAGGCAATTCTACTAGTGATCGATCAATCTCTAGAATTTGATCAATGCAAATAACTAATAAATAAGATCTCAATTATTTAGAAATCACATTAATCTAGTGAACCAATTACTATAGCCTAACTGTAACGCCCAGTGACAAAGTCGAGGAGTGATCATCGGTACAAAAAGGCACAGACGAGGAGCGGCTCATAGCAGACTTCCAAGTGGAGGGATACATGAATGAACCAATTACACACTCGAATGAGAGGGATCCTGAGACTGTCTAGGTATGGGACTATACAGTTAAGAAGAGCTTATATGAATTGATTTGCACTACCTATACTAACAAGATGCATCTTCTTTTCGGTAGCCTATCACTAAAGAACTCTACAGTTAAGTGTGCTTGATTTGGAGCAATTTTGGGATGGGTGACCTCCTGAGAACTTTTCCTAGGAAGCATGTGAGTGAGGACAAAACATGCTGAAAAGACCCGTGTTGGTTTGTGGGGACAGTCATCAATCCACAAAGTAGCAGGGGATGTTACAAATGGTATCAGAGCCTACACCTCTCCCAGTACTGTGTGGTTTGAGGACGAATTAAGCGGAAGCTGGTGGGCATGAAATGCCAGGTGATGAAGTCAAGGAGTGATCATCGATGCAAGAAGGCACGAATAAGGAGCGGCTCTTGGCAGACTTTCCAAGTGGAGGGGTACATGAATGAGCCGATTACACACTCGAATAAGAGGGATCCTGAAACTGTATAGGTATGGGACTATATAGTTAAAAAGGGCTTATATGAATTGATTTGTACTATCTATACCAACAAAATGCATATTCTTTTTGGTAGCCTATCACTAAAGAACTACACAGTTAAATGTGCACGACTTGGAGCAATTTTGGGATGGGTGACCTCCTGGGAAGTTTTCCTAGGAAGCATGTGGGTGAGGATAAAACACAATGAAAAGACCTGTGTTGGTTCGTGAGGACAGTCGTCAATCCATAAAGCAGCAGAGGATGTTACACTAACCACCAATCAAAAAGTTAATTCTAATGTTCTCCCTCTAATATAAACTAATAGATTTATCAATTTATGCCCAAAGTGTAACGCCTCGATTTTTCTGTCTAAGAGAAAAATGACCAAAATGCCCTTGAAGTCATTTTCTGCTCGGAATTTGATGATGGCCGACCTGGTAGTTCTCGAAGGGCCAAATCAATTTTTAAAGGGGATTGGATGGCCTTTGAATGGTTTCGGAGGCGAAAATCTCATTTTCTGTAGTTTTAGGTCAAAATGACCCAAATACCCCAATGGCATTTCTACGCAGGTAAAGGTACCATTTGAGCCCGAAACTTTCTCCGAAGGTCTAAATCAATGTTTTTACATGTTTAAAAGCGTTTGTTTAAGTCCCGGTGGTCCCGGGCAATTTTAATGTAAAATTACGATTTTGCCCCTAGAATAGTGTTTTTGAGCTTAATGACATAACTAAGCAAACCTAAGCAATATTAGGCTCTAATCGAAGATTAATTAATTTCTATAATTAATCTAGAATCAAAATAAGCTATTAAAATTAATTAGAACCTAAAATTTCTTAGATTAAACTTAAATCTCTTTTTAAAACTCAAGATTTCAATCTTGGAATCTTGAATAGTATTTTTTCTTTTCAATTCCTTAAATCATGGAATTGTGTCTAGAGTTATTTATGAACTAAAATGAATTTATAACTCACTAATGATGCAAGACCACTCCTTAAACATGTCTTGAAAACCTTGATTACCCATTTTCTCACCTAAACACTTTCTTACAAATTCCTAATCTTAATCCTAATCAAAGATACACCTAAACACAACTCTAAACCACAATTAAAATGCAAGAAATCCTCCTCCATGGCTGATGCATTTTCGGCCACCTCTCCCCCATTTACATCACATGTTGATTTGTTTCTCACTCAAAGAACCATGCTTGACCCATACTTGCACCTATACTTGAACCCATACCTAGTCATGCTTTCCACCATGCCTTGAACCATACCTTGAAAAAGATTTTCTCCTCCTTGTGGCTGTAATGGCCGAAGCTTTCCTCCCCATTTACACCTCTCATTTTGTTTCATTTCTCTATAAATAGCATGTTTGGGCGAACTTGCATCATTTTGGGTTCATTTGCTAAGTGTAAGTTTTCAAAGAGCACTTCAAAGTTTTCTTTTTCTCTCAAATTTCAAGTGTCCAAGTTCTTCATCCTCTTCACTCATCTCAACCACCAATCACTTGGTAGGGATTTTCTTTCAAGTGTTTCTTTCATTTAAGTTCTTAATCTAGTTCTGTGTTTTATGGTTTCTCTTGAATCTTTTTGGAACTTCTTTTCTTCTTCTCTTCCTTCTTCATTTTCAGCCATGAGCCTTTGAAAACAAAGGAATGAGAGCTTGATGATGAAGGTTTCATGATGATGTTCATCACTTAAACAACCTCTAGATCTTGATCTTTGTTCTTGAGTTAAAATTATTTATAGTTCTTTCTTTCTTGAACCTTGAAATCTTTAACTTTGATTATGTTTTAAAATTGTTACATGAACTCAATGATGAGGACCCATGGTGTCAATGTTCATACATCATCAAGATCATGGTCTCTAGAGTTTCAAAATGGTTCTTTCTTGCTCTTAAGTTTTGGTTTCTTTCCTTTCCTTTTTCTCTAAAATTTTAGCCAACCAAGTTGGGTGGTCTAACATGATAGCTTGATGATGAGAGTTCTAGTTGGTAACTTTATGTTCACCACAAAGGAATCTCTAAAGCTTGAGTTTTCATAAAGGTGTTATAAAGTTCATTGATGGTTATATTTTCAAGGAATGTTATCTTGAGTTCAGAACTCTAAACCTCACTTTATCTTGTCATGATGAGTTTAGGTTAAGGTTAAAGTTCCTCTAAAAGTCTTATATGAGCTCTAATAAGATATAAATGAACTTGCATATTTACTTTGAGGTTGCACTCATGTTTATATTCTTGCTTTGTATCTTTTTTTTCAAGTCATCACCTAAGGACTCAAAGATTAAAACAAGACTTGCATTATCACCTAATTAATTCTCAAAGCCTTTCTATTTCCGCTTTAAAGTCAATTGTTGCTGGGCCTAGAGCACTAAAATAAAGAAATGAACTTGCATTGCATATTTATTTCAAGTCTTGCATATTTACTTTCAAGCCTTGCATATTTATTTCAAGTCTTGCATATTTACTTTTGAGCCTTGCATATTTACTTCAAGTCTTACATATTTACATTTCAAGCCTTGCATATTTATTTCCAAGTCTTGCATATTTACTTTAAAGTTCTCACTTTACTTTATAATGAAGAATAAAAATGAAGTGCATAGAATGTTTATATTTTGTCATCACTTAAAGACCTTAGAGCTCAAAGACTTGCCCATTTTATCTCAAGTTAAAGTTTAATATGGAAGCATTCTTTGAATGTATAATTTTGGCCAAGTATTAATGATGAGCTTGGAATGAGTTCCATCTAGTTACAAGGGCCAACAACCTATGTTCTAGGATTTTCTTTAAGCTTGATGAGTTTTATAAAGTTATGACCAACAAGATTTATGATTTTAATCCCCTTCTAAAGAAGAATTAAATTGGTTACTGACCTAAGGTTGTTTTTAGCCTCTTGATAAAATAAAATGATTTGCAAAGAGTTTTAGAAGTTCTAAAATAATTCCAAGGGAAACTAGCAACTTATATGCTTTAGAAATGTCAAATTATGTGTCTTTTTGGACTTGAACAGTTCGGTTCTACCTTGATGTGTATGTTTCTATATGATGATGTTTTGAAGTGTTAGAACGTATGAAAATGATATATGATGAGGTAGGAACACTTCTATGCATGTTAGGGGAGAAACTAGCTTCATGGAAAAATCGTAAAGTTGGAATTTAACGTGTGTTTAACCCCTTCAATCCTAATCAATGCCAAAACTATTTTAGTATGATAACAATCAGTTTAGGATTGATTAATCATGAAAAATTTGGTTACATTTGAAGTAGGATTGAATTTTAGCACCTATAGAGAAAGTGCAATCATAGAACTCTTAGAACATTTAATTTCTAGATTCTATTCAGCAACCTCATAATATGGCAAACATGGATTATAATTAGTTCTTAGGCACAGGAATGCCTCATAATTGGTTTAGATTTAATTTATAGCGCCACGGAACCAAGAAAGGGTCTAAAACGTAAGTTCTAGAACCCCGTAATCATAGATATATAACTCTGCCCTTGGAGTATGGTGCTGCCCAGATTTATTAAAGAACATAAATGATAGTAAGATTTGTTAGAAGAGAATCCTTAGGTGCATAAAAGGTTGATAGAGAATGATAGAATAATTACATCTCAAGTTTAAGGCCCGTAAAGATCAAAGCATAAGATACCGTAGGATCAAGAGCATAATGAGTTCCAATGTTACATGTAAATGTATGTTCTATTTGAGAATGATTATGTCAACATATGAATTTATGATTGAGGAGACATGTTCTACTTGTTTATGTGGCATAAAGTAAATTTGGAAGAAATCTAGCGTGCTGCTGTTATGTTGCCAAATTTCTGACAAATTTGGGGACTTAGAAAGTTTTTGAAAAACCTATGAGATTTTCTTTATAAGATATGAGGTACTAAGATGAGTCCTTGGATGACACCGGTTCGGCCAAGCACCTTCAAAGAACTCATGTGACATCGGTACCAAGATGTATTATTGGGTGACACTGGTTTGGCCGAGCACCCCCAAGAAATGCCCCCTAGCCCATACTAGATAGTCGGGATTATGATTATGATACGCTTATCGAGATTGATAAGTAAGAACTAGTGACGACTAGTTAAGTATGAGCTCATAACCTAGAGATGTGACACGTTCTGGGTGACACCGGTTCGGCCGAGCACCCCCAGAACAAATGTCTTTTAGGGTGGCCCCATGAGGAAGTAAAGTATGATGATTATGTCACAAAGTTTTCCCATATAAGATTTCAATTGCCACTTTATGCCACTATTATGATGTTCTTAATGTTATGATTACTATTCTTGCATTAAGTAGAGCCATGCATACATTCTTTACTATGTTGCATCTATGACATTAAGGATCATACTAAAATGAATGGAGCTCAGCTAACTATGTTTCAAAAGTTTAAAAATGAACTTAATGCATGCTCACCTATTTTGTACACTAAACCCAAGGTTCCTGAGGATGTAGATGATGACACTTAGGTAGTAGGAAGCCCTACTGAGATTCTTTAGCAAGATTCTCACTCCTTCTATCTTTTCTTCCCGTCACGTCTTCAGATGGCGACGTTCGTGGTTTTTGTGGACACCCCGACGTGGGAGGTGCACTATGATCCGGAGCACGGATCATACCATTTTGAGGGTCAATGCACGGTTCGTGTCTTCATGTTCATTGGATGACCCATCGCTCACCCTGTACATACCCATCGTTTCTCCCCGACAGCACCCTATGGCGACTACGAGCGGGTTTTCGAGCGCACACGTACGCACAACGAGAGAGTGCTCCACATGCACACCGCCGCTTCAGCCATGCGCGACTACCCCGACTATGTGCCCCGGACATACTTCTCGGAGACCGACCCATCGGAGGATCCGCTTACCCATCTGTACAGGGAGAGCTCTGCCCCCACTCCACCACTGATGAGAGAGGGCAGTGAGGACACCGTGACTCAGCCTCGGCTAGCACGATGACTGGAGATGTGGCCACATCGTGGGGGTCACTCCCAATCCCCGCTTTGTCTTTACACGTCGAAGGAGCTCACCCAGTTTGCCGAGTATGTGCCTCGCTCGTGGGATGGACGTCAGTAGGAGGTAGCAGATGACCGATGGGGTACTGGGGTAGTACACACACCACTTAGATGAGGATAAACCTTCTTTTGTTTAGAGGTTATCCCTTTAGTTGCACTTGGGTAGGGGAGTTTGCTTTTATGCTTTCCGTCGTACTTTCCTTTGTATTTTCTTTTTAGATGTATTCGTTTCATGTTGTACCAAACTAAGTCCTACTCTTCATAAGTGAGCATATCATATTATATAAATATGCAGTTTAGTTTTATCGTGATGTGCCTTTACTTGCTTTATGATGTTTATGAGATGCTTGCTTTATTTCCTTACGTGCTTCATTGCTTATCATGTCGTGCGGCTCTCACTTTGCTTTTATAATTCAAAACAAAAAATTTACCAGTATTTTCTGCAAATTATCTTAAAGTAATAAGGAAACTATGACGTAATAGACTAATGATTAACCTAAATATATTCTAGTGTATTGGGTTAAAAATTAGGATGTTACACAAAGGGTTCCCCTAAATGAAGATCGCCAATTTAGTTATTCCAATAAAGATTATAGCAATCACCATAATAATTATAGGAATAGAAACTGCAAAATATTAAGAAAACCAATGAATTTGATATCAAAAAGGTCTCAAACATCATCCAAATCCATCTGAAAATGCATACACTAGTAAAGAAATCTACTCCTCCATATCTGGAGGATTACAACAATGAATCTAAAAGTGTAGCTGAAAATAATAGCAATGACCATTGCTACAATCCACAAAAACAAAGCAAATTCACCAATGGAATCCCTAAGAGAGAGAATAATAGAGAAGGAGAAAAGAGAGAAGATGAAGAGAGATGTAGAGAGAGAATAATAACAACCTAATTGAGCTAGGGTAAACAATTATGTCAATCCGTTAAATAATTCTCTCTAAAATAGCTCAAAGTGGGGCCCAAAAATAGGTAAGTGATCTGATGTCCCGTCTATCACACGATTGCTGCAGTGCTCACTAGAACAATGAGGCTAAGAAATTAATCACTCTGTTGAGTATTGCAGCACTAAATGAGGGCTATAGTGCTCACCCGAATGTGAGCCTCCATGCTTTTTCTTCCTTTTCAGCACCAAGCTACTTCCCAAGAGTTCCTAGCCTTGTTTTTGACATTTTGCACTTAATCCAAAGCTCCTATGATCAAAATTATACTCAAAGAGACTAGTCAAATGCAGTAGGGTGTAATTACAAATTATTTCAAAATCAATGCAAAAGCCAATAATTCTATTAAAATCACACAATAAGGAATAAATAAAATTTTTAATTAATCACATTAATAACCTAGTAAAACTCAAGCAAAAAGCTAAGGTTTGGTAGCAAGATAAATAGCATAAATGCCCCTTATCAAGGACCAAACTCTATTATTTCCGACCTCTGAAGTCAACTAATAATTGCTCAAAATGATCATACTAAGTGATGGTTATTGGACGAGATGTTCTCTAATATGATAGGTCAGGTTGCGCACCTTGGTCGTAACCTGGATTTTGGAGAAGTAGGGTTGTTAAAGAAATATGACCCCAAGTCTCACTCCATTCATCTAGTCTCGAAGATGGAGGTGGAGGAAGAGGACGCTAGGGTTTAGGAAGATGTAGCTGCCAAGATCGACACTTTGAGAGCTAGGGAGGCCGTGGACGAGTTGGCTAGGGATAAAGAAACCAAGACTCCCTAATTTTTATTTTCTTTTTCTTATGTATATTGCCCCGTATGGGCTTCTTTTGCAATTATGAACAATATTTAAAGTATGAATGTATTAATTAAGTGTTCTATTTTCCCTTCTTTTCAATGTTTCCTTCGAGTAGGTTACATTTTCCACACTCTTTTACATTATTTAGCTTGGTTATAAAACACTTCGAATAATAGCAACTCCTAGCTAATGACTTTGGAAGGGTTGTCTACCTTAGTCTTTTTTGTTAAGAAGAGTAATGCACTTATCCTTGCGAGCCCAAGAGAGGGTTTCTAGTACGTGGCATGGCTCGTAAGGTCAAACCTTAGAGGGGTCACGTTTAGTTGTGGGTGTTGGACCCAAACAACCGTTTATTTACTCGAGAGTTGGAAATCGGATTTGTTTTCTTTTTGTATTCGAGACTCGAAGTTCATGTGAATAATAATAAAGGAACAATAATGGAATGCAATTAACTTTTATTCTTCAGGACTTATTAAAAAACTTCTTGGTAAGACCCAGTGGGAAAAACCCAGGGTAGGGGAAAAAAGTGCTCGAAAAGCAAGTATTTACATATAAGGTAGTATGTACATAGAGCAAAGTAAGTTTAATGCCAAATTAAATACAAAGGTAGACTTATAAAAGCTTAAACGTAAAACCTACGAAGGTTTGAAACATTTCATGACTAGGGTATCTTGGAGCCTTCAATTTTGTGTAGCTTGTATGCCCTTTTCCTAGAATGTTCATGACTTTGTAAGGACCTTCCCAGTTTGCAAAGAGTTTCCCCTAGTCGTGAGCTTTTACCCTAATGTCAGCTTGTTGGAGTACAAGATCTCCAATTTCGAAATGTCTTGACAAGACCTCGGAGTTATATCTTGTGGCTACCCTTTATTTGAGGCCGAGCTCTTTAAGGTGTGCCTGTTCTTGGATCTTGGTCAAGTTGTTAGTTTCCTCACTTAGCCTTAGCAGATTACTGTCTTCTGAATAGAACATGCAATGAGGACTTGGCTTTTCCAATTCTATAGGGATCATGGCTTCAAGCCTATAGTACATCTAGAATGCAGATTCCGAAGTGGTGGACTGCGAAGTTGTTCTGTAGGACTAGAGAACACTTCCAAGCTCTTCCGCCCAGGCTCCTTTAGGGAGATGTTTATATTTTTGAGCAAGTGAGTGTCTTAGGAACTGTGTAACAAAAAAATAAAAAGAAAAAAAAAACTAAAATGATAGGTATATGGGGAAGATTATCAATTTCTAGGAGGCTAGGGGCCAGGTAGTGGTAGAAATTTTTGAATTGTCATATTAAGGTGTCTACAAGGAATTAAAATAATATAATTGAAAAAAATTAAAATGCAAAATATCTTACAATTAGTTCTAGGTTCATTTAAATTTAAATAAAAAGATACAAAATATCTCCACTATCTAAAGAGATGTAGTGGGTGTCACCTCATAATATTTTTATCTCTCCTCCTAATTAAGCATGATATTCCCTTGTGTTTCCTTGAATAAAGACATTCTTGTGAGATATAGATGGTAGTAGATACACATTGTATTCGTGGAAGATATATGTAAGACTTACGCAATCATATGATTGTAAGGAATCTTGCTGAATCGTGCCTAATTAGTAGATCTAGGCTAAATTAGTGGCGGATCCTTAGGAGGATTCCATGTCATATGGTTGACCTGTGGAGCTCTCTGTTCAAATTCCCTAAGGATGGGCAAGGTCTTTAGCCTATATTTCTAGTCCAGTACATCGAGTATTTTGCATATCTCAAATATACTTTTGATAACCAATTTTGAATGAAAATATTTATATTTCATCCTAATCTTTAATTAATACCATTTACTAATTTTATCATTTTCTTTAACTAGTTTATATAAAAGCTTAGCATTAAAATGTGACAATCTAATAAAAAAAAGTGAATTGTCATTCCTTTCCATTATATATCACCTCACATATAAACATAGCTTGGATACAAGTAATTAAGGTGGTGTTTGGTATATTGTCTATAAGATTACTAGCAATCCAAATTACCACTTAACAAGATTACCACTTTTTAAATAATCGGTAATGTTAGAATGCAACAATTTATATATAGGTAATCTATTTGGCATGTTTTATTACCTTATTTGGTGTATCAAATTTCTTTTAATAAAATGTAGTCCAAACAAATAATATTAATAGTATTTGTAAAACTTTTTCGGTTCCCTTCCTTGTGTTAAGACCACTAAGACATATTTTAAAGAAGGCTGGGGACATACGTATCTATATATGTTTTTCTTTTAGTTACATATCTATATATGTTTGATTAAATTAAATTTATCTCCCTTGAGGTCATTCAGTATTACACTTTACCCCCTCTAATTTGCAATTTGACACTCACCTCCACTAATTAATTCAATCACAATACACTTACCGCCCAACAATAATCGAACGTTTGATTTGTCAATTGCATTATACCAACACTTGACTTTTACAATTTTAAGCATAAAATAAACATATAATTTTACCAATTTGTCCTTACTTTCACTTGTATTTTCTAGCGCCCCCATTTCACCATGTTCTTCGTTCCTTCCATGGTAAGTTTTAGAAGAAAAAATGGCACTGTTCTTGCAACAATTTATTTTATTTTCCTGAAAAGGTTTTCTTCCAAGTTCCAACATTGTTATACGCTAACCAAGGAAGGCCAAGACTTGGCCTGGAATTAGAATGGTGCAGCAAGATAAAGCACAACTATTGAGGTAGCAAGCACAGTGCGGTGGCGGTGCACACAAGTTGGTGGCAGTGATCAGCATGCACAATGGTGATGGCAAAAGTGGCGGTTTCACATGCAGATCTAAGGATGGTGGATTCCTATCAAGGTAGTGATGGACGGTGAAGTAAAAAGGGCTAGCGACAATGCTGCACGGTGGTTGCATCTATAGTGACATGGAGACCTGGCTAGCTTAGTGATGGCTTGCTCAGCTTTGAGAATGGTGCCGGTACACGGCACAGCTGCACTAAGTCAATCTTTGACATGAAGAGGGGTCAATGGTTGCAGTGGTGACTGTGTACGATAATGTACATGGGTGCTCAAAGCTCATGGTTAGGCTGCTGAGGATGACACCCCAACAATGAAACAGGTGAAGGGATGAGGCCATTCTTGATTTGTTTTTCCTTGCTTTTATTATAATGTGGGTTGATTTTTGTTGAATATCTTTGGTTGTGTATTGGATTTGAAGCATTGTGCTAGTTGTTTGGTTGCTATGATTGGGAAAAGGAAATAGGAGAACAATGCATGTGTGGAAGGGAGAAGATGGCTCAAGTTCAAGGGCAAAATAGACATTTCATTTTTGAGCTAAATAAAGTTAGCATCTGTTAAGCGTAAAGGGAGATGAGTGTCAATTTACAAGCTAGAAGGGGGTTAAAGTGTAATATTGAAAGACCTTATGGAAAGTAGATGTAATATGCCTAAATACAATATTTATTTATTTTCTATAATCCCTTTATATCTATAAAACAAGGATAATAACATCACCCATCATCAAACACATGGCAGTTCAGTTTTTTTGTCCAAAAATTTCACCACATGTTCACTCATGGTAATGTCACCTTGTCTTTCCAACTTCAATCAAATAATCCATCACTTTAATTAATGATATGCATAATATTTTAAATAAATTACATCTTCCATGTTAATGGACCAATAATACTAGCGGGTCTCAAATTCTAGGTAACGCATTAATGATAGCTGCAAGTTAAATTATACCATTACAGCTCTTAAGGATTAATGCTTGTGCATTTTACTTCAACAAATACAATGCAATTTTCCATGACTTCATACCTTTAGTAATGCTTTGAATCTATTTGTTCGCTAGGGAACTGTATAGCCACATAGGAATGCATATGATAATAATTTACTTACTTTTTTATTTTCATTTCAATTCTTAGTGCTTTCTCTATTTTTCTTCCAGTGAACCCCTAAGTTAGTCTCTGATAATTTCAATATCGAACAAGTTGATCCCTAACAATTAGAAATTACCTACTTGGCCCTGACAATTGCAATTAGCGGACACCAAGTGGTCCCTGACGTTAAGTATAATGGACTAATGATGTGGCATGATAATAAATGCCCAAAAACCCTATATTAGTCCCTGCCCCCACCCACCACACCATACTCCTCCATCTCCACTAAATCCACTCCTATCCTCACTATCGACACCCTTATTTGCTCCCTCTTCACCTCCACCACCACTGCCCCTATCCCCGCCTCCGCCATTACACCACCCTTAAACTTCCACTACCAAACACCCCTTTTTTCTCCCTTCTACAAAATTCAGCCCCCCTCTTCATCTTCATTTTCATAATCTATCTTTTTCATCCTTAATTGCCCCTCAAGTATCTTTCTTTGGGAACATGATTTTGAAAAGCAAAAAAAGTGGTTTAAGGTGGCTAAAATGAGAGAGAGCTCAATGGCAAGAGAAGGAGAGGAATGAAGATTGACAACACCTAAGGGTTGGTCTTGCGATAGTAGTGGTTGATGGAGGGTGATGGAGCTTATGGTCAAGAAAAGGATTTGAAAGGTGGTGGTTGATAGAGGAAGAGACATGATAAGATGTGGCAGTTGGTGAAGTGTTAGTTATTCTTCTTTTCTTTTTTTTTTTTTTTGATTTCGAAGCTAGTTGTGGGTTTTGTTCCCTTTTTGATTGAAACTCTTAGGTTGATGAAATTGATTGTTGTTTTGGCCTCTATTTTGGTTTTGTTTTGTATATGTGGACTAAGTTTTGCTAAAGGGATAAAAGAAAGGTGATTGTGGTAGCAGTGGTGCTGGGAGTGGAGGTGGAGTTAGTGGGAAAAAAGGGTAGTAGGGATGAAGGAGGATAATAGGGTGGGTGGGGGTAGGGACAAATATGGGGTTTTTGAGCATTTATTAGCATGTCACGTCATCAGTCCGTTAGACTTAACATCAAGAATGACTTGGTATTTGATAATTGACATTGTCAGGGATCAAATAAATAATTTCTAATTATTAGGGACTAACTTATCCAACATTGAAATTGTCAAGAAGTAACTTGAGATTACCCTCTTTCTTTTTCAGCACCTCCCTCTTGCTTTCCTATTCTGAAACTCTTCTCCTTCTCACAATCGCTAAATATCCACCTTTCAATCTCTTTATTCATACTCAATAATAATCACAATTTATTCTCTCTCTTTTCTTTGTTAACCTAACACCGTATTAGGGCAATAAAACATATCAAAATTTAGGACTTTGAGTTTAAGTAGCGGCACTCTATAGAGGGAGAAGGAGATGGCATCTACGGTTGGGGATGTCCACAATGTAGCCTCAGGTGGCGACATGGCTGCAAGTGTGCGATGGCGGAGTAAGGTGCAGCGGGCAGAGATGGAACAACCCCATTTCTTCACCAAACATTGGGACGATGGTGCCAATGGTTCACGAGCAGATGGTTGGGCTTGTGATCTGCATAAACCGTTGGATGGCAGATATGGCAGTGTGAAGGGCACTCTGGCACAGCGAGGCTGTGGGGTTGGGTCATGGTACGACGTGGTTGAAGGTGAGGTGGGCCAGTGAGGTGCTGGTTGATAGAGGTCTCACGACGGTGATTAAGGCTCGATGGGGTCTCACGAATAGTGGCTACCAACTGGGCTCACGATGGTAGATCGTGACGATGCTATGACTGTCATGGATCGTTGAATACTGTGACTGTGGTGCTTTGATCTCCTCTCCCCTTTCCCATGTTCCCTTTTTATTTTTATTTGATACTCTCTGATTGGGTTTCTTTGTCACAGCTAAGGAAAGGATAATGGTCTAGTTCTGTGATGGGAGTTGCTAGGGTTCGAAAGAACAGGAAGATGGAAGCCCCTGCATGCTGTTTTTGGTTTATCTTTTCAGGGTTTATTTTTTTCCCTTACCCCAGCAGTCCTTTCCCATTTTTTTCATGCAAAAGAAATTTATTGATGAGGTTTTTAGGGTCTATTGTTGTTGGTTTTTTTTTCACGTAGCTGCTCCTTTATTTCTTGCTGATATTTTCCTTCCATTTGTTTTAGCAGTGTTTCATGAGTTGCTCAATTCTTCATTCAAGGAAAAGATCCTGTAAGTGCTTACAAAAGGTCTTATACACACTTTATTTGTTTCCTTTACAGATGTTTTACTTATGTGTTGTGTTTTTCCTATTTGGCAACCAATATGATTCTTGGATTAGATGGTTTCTTTTCATGTTCATTTTCACTAATCCATGACACATGAAGTTTTTTATTTAATTGTTAATGGTTTCATCTTTTTTTGTTGCACTGCTGGGCAAATAGGTCCAGTGTAGTTAGTTGTGGGATTCTGATGTTATTTTGCATTTACTCCTGCATATTCACAAATCACAATGTCCAATATATTCTTTTAATCACCTGCTTCACTACTCAAGAGGATGAAAATGAGCCTTATCTGGATTTGTTGAGGACAACAACTAGATATGTTTTCTTTGTGCCCCTTTCGATTATGGACTTAAACTCCTCTGTTTATAATCTATATTTAAACGTCTCCTTTTTCGGCTGTAGGTCTTCCAGAATTAGTTCTTGATTGGACAAGGGAAATAGGTTCTAATTTATCAAATCAAAATATCAATAACCAAGCATTATCAAGAAAACATGGGCATATTTTACAATGCCAAAATGGTTTGCTACTTCAGTTTACTTGATTCAGCTATTTATTTGCCTTGGTGACATGAAAGTAAAGTTACCCAATGATATTTTTCTCTGAAGCACAAGTACGCATAAATTGAAAAAACACCTGTACCGGGTACGCGTTGGGTACTCGTGAGTAATAATGAGCGTTTATGCCACTTATCATGCTATCAAATCTTAGCTTTTTGGATGAGTTTTACTAAGTTATTAATGTGATTAATTAGAATTTTGATTTATTCCTCATTATGTGATTTTAATATAATTATTGGCTTTTGCACTGATTTTGAAATAATTTGTAATTACACTCTGCTGTGTTTGACTTGTCTTTGAGTATAGAAATTTTGTGCATAGAAGCTTTGAATTGAGTGCAAAATTTTAAAAACAAGGTTAGAAACTCTCTACATGGAGCTTGTAGCAGTGATCAAGTTTGGAGAATTTGGGAGGTAAATAGAAGAGTTTTTGAGTTCATTTGAGCACATTTGTAGAATGTATTGTAATAAAAAATTTGTATCTCTCTCTACAGGAATTAGATTGAGACAAATAAAGATATTTTGGAAAGCTCAAGAAGTTCTATAAAACTTTCATATTCATCTCAAAACCCAGTTCTAAGATCATCTTAGTGAAAATCGAGTTGCAAAATTAAAGGTTGTTGATGTTCAACTTGACCTCCAATTAGTATTTTTGCAATATCTTGAGTTACAGATGTCTGATTGAGGTGATTTTAGTTGCGTTGGAAAGATTATGCAAAGGGCTATAATCACTATTCCTAGTACCAAGGATAGATTCGAATGTTTAAGGGGCCAAAATGACCAAATACATGAAGATGTCAATTTTGTCTAGTATTGCAGCACTCAATAGCACCTGAAAAATGACGTTTAAGGTGAGCACTGCAGTGCTCATGCGATGACTAAGAATAGCTCATTAAATCTATTTTTGGGACCCACTTTAGCCATTTTAGAGAGCAGTATTTAAGGAAATGACACAAACTTTTACTCTAGCTTTTGACTCACTTTAGGTTGCTATTATTCCCTCTCTCCATCTCTCTACATCTTCTCTCTCTTAGGGATTCCATTAGTGAAGTTACTTTGTCTTGGAGATTGTGGCAAGGATTATTGCTATTATTTTCAGGTTTTCTTTTATCTTCATTGTTGTAATCCTCCAAAGATGGAGGAGTAGATTTCTTTACTAATGTATGGGTTTCCAAATGAATTGGAATGATGTTTGAGACCTCTTTCTGATATTAAATGTATTGATTTTTTTAATGTTTTGCAGTTTCTATTCCTATAATTATTGTAGTGATTGCTATAATCTTTATTGGGATAACTAAATTGGCAATCGTCGTTTAGGGAAACCCTTTGGACATAAATTAATAGATCTATTAGTTTATGTTTGAGGGAAAATATTAGAATTGACTTTGCGATTGGCGGTTAGGCTATAACAATTGGTTTATTAAATCAATATGATTTCTAAATAAATTGAGATCTCGTTTATTAGTTATTTGCATTAATCAAATTCTAGAGGTTGATCGATCACTAGTAGAATTGCCAGTAATTTATTACTAATAGTCACCAATGGATTTAATATTTGGTTAATGATAATTAATTTTTAATCCTAGGAATACCTTGCACTAATGGCTTCTTTACTATTGCTAATATCTTTCAATTTTAACATTGTCTTGAGTATTGTAGTATTTCATTTTGGAATGTAATATTGATTGTTGAACAATTTACAAATATTTTATGTTGAAATTGTTGGCTTTATCATATGAAATTTATGATTTTTTTATATAGATTGGCATACCTGTACTCCACTTTTTATAAAATTTTCGTACCATGTACCTATATCCAGGTAACATAGATATTTTTAGTGCTTAGGTGGTTGGTTAATATTTTTTATGATAGCATTGCTCAATGTTTTTGTTCATTGGGTGCAGCACAAGGAGCAGTTTATGTCTTATGCTTTAATCATATATTGAAATCCAATTTTAAAACACTGGAATGTAATATCCTCCCTTGAAGACAAAGCATACCTAATACACTATAGTCAACATGTAGTGTTGATGTAAATCATATGAGCTGTTTGTTGATACCTAATCATATGTATCAGTGTATTTATATGATACTCTTAGTTTGTTGATTCTAATTTGCTAGGCAGCATTATTGGTTTATATTCACCTTGAACTAAACTTTAGATACAACAGCAAGGAAATGTTTGCTTCGTAGGTCCTGATGCTAAGCATTTTTAACTTTGATAACAATTGGTTGGTTGTATAGCCTCTACAGCAATAAAGAATAAGGTGGAAAGTCCAAGCATTTTACCTTCAGGTGATTAGGTTGACTCTTCCAGTATTGTTTGCACCCTATGTACTTGAGTTTGCTTCTTGGTTCACTTCACTAAACAAAAGTCATAGCAATGAAACCATGTGCAATAGTTGTTTTTTGTTTCTTAGTTAGATAAGTTTTCATCTCATAATGGGAGTAGTTCATATATGATGTGAAAAACTAAGCCTTTGTTGAAATCATGTAGCAAAATCCCATCTTAGGTGACCTATGTTGAATGTTGTTGCCCCATGGAGAAGTTCTTCGTGTATAGCTGTTGCATACACTGTACTCAACGCTTAGTCCTTATTGATCCTATTATTATAGCATGTGATGAAATTGAAATTCACATGCATGTTTGTAATTAAATTATTAAACAACAATGTCTTTTTAAGTTCATTATTAACTGAGGCAAAGATAATCCTACTTTTGATTCCTATTCAATTTTTTTTTATGTATATAAATGGAGTAGGCTTGGTGTACTATTTGACTGTTAAGATCAATTTTTAATGTTGCGCAAGTTGTTTCCCATGAATCTAAGTGAACCATATATTTGTTCCATACGTATTCTCTCCATGTTGGAAGGTTTGCACCAATCCTTATCTTTAAGAGCTTAGACTTTCCACTTTATCTTTAATATCATACACAACATCCAAATTCAGGTTCAACTGCTAAGCATTTTTAACTTTGATGATAATTGGTTGGTTGCACAGTAATAAAGAATAAGGTGGAAAGTCCAAGCATTTTACCTTCAGCTGATTAGTTTGACTCTTCCGGTATTGTTGTTTGCCTCTTGGTCCACTTGACTAAACAAAAGTCATAGCTAGCAATGAAAGCAAGTGCAACAGTTGTTTTTTGTTTCTCGGTTAGAAAAGCTTTCATCTCATAATGGAAGTAGTTCGTATATGAGGTGAAAGAAGCTTTTGTTGAAATCATGTAGCAAAATTTCATGTAGTTCATATATGTGCAGATGGTAATATTTGAAATCAGTTTACCATTGCCCATTTTTATATATATTTCATTTTTAACAATTGTAACTTGGAAATTATTTTCTTTCTACATTTTTCTTCATTTTTTTTTATCCTGTTAGAGTTCCTTTATTAGAACTTTATTGAAATCAATATTAGTTGTCATTGCATGGTTTCTAAGCCTCTCCATTTGTTGATCCTTTCCTGGTTGACACTTTCTGTTTAGCCACCTTCTTTAGCTATGTATTATGAAATGGTTATTTTTATATTTTCAAAATATTTGATATGTATATAATTTTATAGGCTTCAGTAGTATTATAATTTCCTATGCAAGGCATGGGCACTACACTAGTTATATTCATAAAGTTGATTAAACTTCAACTTGTTATGTGTTCATCATAATATAACTTGTATCAATTTTTTTTTTCAAAAAACAAAATCACCTGGACCTATGTGTACTAGTACGTGGTGTTACATTAATTTTTGTTTTTAAAGTAAATCTCCAGTTTGGTTCTTGACAACTTCAATGTCGGACACATTGATCATTGACAACTGGAAAATAATAACTTGGCTCTTGACAATGTCAAATATTGTACCCTTAGTGGTTCCTACCGTTAAATGTAATGGATTTGCTTACGCGGCATGTCCAATTAACCCCACTTAGTGTAAATTACTTCTGTACCCCCATCCACCCCACCAAACTCCCTCATCCCTAGTGCCCACAGCCTCCATCCTTGCCATCACCCCCACCCTCACTCCTACTGTCACCATCATCATCTTTTAAGAAAAATAAAACAACTAATCATCATGTTGATCTCCTACTCCCATCCAACTGACCGATGAACCCCATTAGAAAATGGAAAAAAAAAAGAACAAAAAAAAGAGAAAGCAAGAATAGAAAAAGCAAGCAACTCTTCCTCTTCCATGGTGGTTGTTCTCCACCCTACCATCAACCACCACTGCATTCTTCTCCCTAAGCCACCATAACATCATCATTGCGAAACCATGGCAACACCTTGCCTTGGCCACAAGCCCTATCACCATCATGAAGACCTTCATCTTTAAGCCACCCTCTGATTCATCGCAACCTTGCTTCGCCTCAAACATCATCATTTTCGTAGGCTGCTGTTTCGAGGCTGAGAAAGGAAAAGGGTCTTTGGTTTCATGGTTGGGGAAGGGGACAAAGGTTTCTACGGTGGTGGTGGTTCTATGAGAAGGAAGAAGTTGGCCTTGATTTCATGGCTAAGGAAGAAAGAGGTCGTGACGCAAGGAGGGATGGAAGTTTACAGTTCGATGGCTAAGGGTGTCATCCAAGCAGCAGATGGCGACGATGGGTCTCATGGCAGCTTATAGAAGAAGAGGGTTATTTAATGAAATAGAGGAGAGTGATGGTTCAAGGTAGGTGATGGTGGGGTTTTTGTAACATCTTTCTAAGTACAACGTCATCCTTAAGACATGACATCGGACTTGAGAGTTGTTAC
This sequence comes from Dalbergia cochinchinensis, assembly GCA_031216125.1. Taxonomy (NCBI): domain Eukaryota; kingdom Viridiplantae; phylum Streptophyta; class Magnoliopsida; order Fabales; family Fabaceae; genus Dalbergia; species Dalbergia cochinchinensis. Next base: position 34,593,842 of record CM062371.1, read on the forward strand.
TTATAAATTGACATACCTTTCTTAAATAACTATAGCAAATTCGATGGGTTCGTGTAATAACTAATGTAATTCGATTAAAATATATAACAACGATACAAGTCAATTACATAATGAAGCTTTAATAGATATACAATGCCTATTAAATTTATATACTAATATGCCTGCAACTATATACAACATAATAACAATATTAACTACTAGACAACTGTAATTCCAGGTGTTTCCACATAGCAGCCGCATCGTTCTCTAGATCAACTTGGAGGCAACACAGGAACACAAAACACATAGGGGTGAGAATTATACAATTCTCAGTAGGGTAACTCCCCCAAAACTTAATTATAATGTCATCGTCATCGTCCCAGCCACTTCAGTTTATTAAGAAAAAGAGTGATCATGCATTTGATAACAATGGTTCATTTTTTTAAAGGTCCAAATCGTACTTCCAAAGTAGGTAGCTTTTAACAATTAATCACTTAATGCATGTAACACCCTAATATTCAACCCAATATTACTAGCATGTACTGAGGCTAAATATTAGTCATTACTTCTTGATTTAGTTCTATTATCTTTGAAATTACTTACTGAAAATACGAGCCAACTTTTTTTGTAACAAAACCTTGATAAATTATGAGCCGCGTATAATGTAATCGAACGATATCATAAAGTGCGGAAATGTAAACACATAAAAGGCTCCATACACAGCATCATGGACACATATACTGAAATACCTTATATATTAATATATAAAATGCCCACCAATAATGGCGGGATTGTTCCATACATAGAATATAATACAACTGAAAAGTAGGAAATACATAAAAATGTAACGATACTTGCAAGAGAACACCCATACCCAAGTGCATCTGAAATGGATAACCTCAACACAAAAGAAGGTTTATCCTAACTACGTGTCGTGTGTGCACTAAGGACTACCCTCTAAACCATACGGCTATAGTCACGGGTAAGGTGGGACATAGCCGATCCACAGGCGAAGCGCGGCAGGAGTGGGCACTCGGACACGTCCTCCATGCTGGGGTCGCATCTCGGGCATCCGAGCCCTCCGTGGCTGGGTAACCGTCTCCTCTGGCACACATGGGGGAGTGGGGGTAGAGTCCTCTCCATACATGTGGGCGGGTGGCTCCTTCTAAGGGTCTTCCCCCGAATGCTGTGAGCGGGGTACATATTCGGGTACGGCGCCCGAGCCTGGGGTGTAAGTTCGAAGGATCCTCTCATTGCATGTGTGAGCACGCTCAAAAACCATGTCGTCGGGATAGGGCGACATTGGGGAGAAGAGGTAGCTATCTACAAGATGGGCGAATGGCCGTCCGAGAAACATAAAGACGCAAACAGTGCAATGGCATTCAAAATAATACGATCCGTGCTCCGGAACGTAGTGGAACTCCCATGTAGGTGTCTCAACGTAGAGCACAAACGTCGCCATCCGAATCTAGAGACGTAACGGAAAGAAAGAGATAGAGGGAGTGAGATTTCTTACTAAAGAAACTCAGTAGGGTTTTTCCTCATATCTAAGTGTCATCATATACGTCTCCAGGGACCTCAGTTTCTTAGTAAAAACATGGGCATATAATGGTTCAATTATGAAGCTTGAAAATGTTAACTTCTGAGGCCCATTCCTTTTAATTATGAAAACCTCTTGGTTACATAGTCTATAAATCATGAAACTCAAATCATAAAACATGGTTCTTTATATCATGGATCATGGCACATAAACTCATATTTCGTGATGCATAAAATCATAGTTCTCAAAACATGGTACATGATAACTTATCTTGGTTACTTTAGGTGACATTAAAACCTCATCATTTTCTTCCTAGGGCCACCCTAACTAATCTCTCTTTGGAGAAACTTCTAGGTTATGAGCTCATACCACGCTAGTCGTCACTAGCACATGGACTTATCCCTTTTGATAAGTTAAAGGTCCCGACTTAAAGTACGGGTCTAGGGGGCTAGAATCACCCCATCCCCACCCTTGGTTTGGTGGTTCAAGGATCATTTTCACATAGTTTAAGTCACCTTAAGTCTTAGCATGTTTTATTGAGAAGCCACATAGTTTCATGCATGTCACATATCTTTTATTACAACATAGGCATCTCTAAGTTCTCAAAGAACAATCACATGCAATAATAAAACTATCATTTAGGAATAATAGTTCACATAGCATCATATAAGTCATGAGATAAACACCAATTCATCATTTATAATGTAATGCTTAAACATTTCCCTTAAGAGTGAAAACCCTCAATCGGGTAACCTCAAACTTCTAAATTATTTCGGTATACCTCTAAGGGATTGATTAACCTCATTACCATAATTTATTAAGTCCTAAAACCTAATCAATCATGGCTGGACAGCATTGGCAGTAAGCTAAGTTAGATGAAATACGGTGTTCTAAAAGATGCATTTTAAACCCTTTTTCACATCCAACTTTTTCTATGATGCAACAATTAATATCTAAGCCAATTATGAGTCACTCTCACTGATCTAGACATCATATAATGTGATTCTATGGATGTTAATAATTCTGGGACAGAATTCATATTTTCTGTACCTATGGGGTTCTAGATTTCACATTTCAAGCAATTCAAGTAACTAAGCATGCTCCAAAATGTCTAGAACAATTATCATATACTTGGCAAGGTATTTAAACATATTTAGACCACCCAAAACATGATTTAAGGTGCTGGAAATGAACATGGCAGAACCAAAAAATTGTTAGTCATTAAATCATGTGTAAACTTCCTTTTCAATGTACATAGGTAGCTAGTTTCTCTTGGAACAATTTTAGGACTTCAAAAACATCTTAGAAATCAATTTATCATGTCAAGAACTCTTATAAAATACATGGGGCAGTAGCTCTTTAATTTTACTCATGGTTGAAATCCTAATTATAAAAACATACTCAAAATACCTTTAAATGTCACTTATGTTGAGGAAAAACTTAAAACATAAACTATAGGCTCTTGCAACTAACGAAAACTCATCCTAGAGCTTTCATCATCACATGGCCGAATGCATTTTCAAGAGAATATCTCCTTGATTTAACTTTTCTCAAGATGAAATGGGCAAGTCTTTGAGCTCTAGTAATTTTAGGTGAGAGCATAAAAGTAAACGTGCTATGCATTCCATTTTTATAGTCCATTAGGAAGTAAGGTAATAGCTCAAAATAAATATGAGATGCACCTTCATTTTAGTCTTTGAGTTTAGTGATGGCTTGAAAAATAACATGAAATGCAAAGCTTGAAATTTAAACGTGCATTATGCAAGTTCATTCTTTATCTTGGGGTTTAGTGATAGCATAGAAAATAAACGTGCTATGCAAAGCATAAAGTAAACGTGAATGCAAGTTACTTTTATATCTTGTCTAGAGCTCTTGCAAGAATTTAAAAAGGAACATAGTTCCAACCCAAACCTCATCCTCACAAGAAAAGAGAACTACTTATGCTAGAATACTCAAAATAAATCACAATCTTAAAAATCTTGAAGGTGGCCGAAACTTCATCATGAAGAATGAACCATTTTTAAACTCTAGGGACCGAGATCTTGATGATCTATGACATCAATATCCTAAGTCCTCATCATTGAGTACATAGTTTCCTTCAAAACCAATATTTAAACAAAGTTTATGCTAAAGAAGAAGGCAAAACCGAAACCATGCTTGGTTTAAGGTCAAAGTTTCAAGCTTTAGAGTTTGTTCATGTGACAAGCATCAACATGAAACTCTCATCATCAAGCTTTCATTTTTCCAAGCCTTAGAAGCCTACATGGTTGAAAATATGAAAGGAAAAAGGGAAGTCCAAAGAGTGTTCAAGAAAGACATAAACTTCTCTCTTACTCAACCTTGAAAAAGGATGAAACTTTCTTTATGAAAAATTCAAGCTTTAGAAGTTGTTAAGTGACAAGCACCATCATCACACCCTCATCCTCAAGCTTTCATTTTTCCAAGGGCCAAAGGCCTTCATGGCCGAAACATAAAGGAGAAAAGGGAAGTTCCAAATGTTCAAGAGAAACATAACCTCATTCTTAACTAAACTTGTAAAAGATGAAACTTTTCTTAAGAAAAACTCACGCTTTAGAGGTCTCATGTGAGATGAACTCATGGTCACCTCTAGAGAGCACTCATCATCAAGCTATCATGTTCAAGGCCTTGAGGCCGAAAATCAAAGGAAAAGAAAAAGAAGAAACTGGAAAGAAAGAAGCAACATGGAGGTTCCACCTTTCATCATTTCCTAACAAGATTCAACATAAAAATCAAAGACATATTTAAAAAGGTTCCCTACCTCGTGTTTTCGAAAAAGAGAGGAAGAGCTTGAGCTTGAAGAACTCTTGGAAACTTGAAAGAAAAAGAAGTAAGAAAGCTTGAGACTTTTAGAGATTTTGCAAAAAGTGAGCAAAGGAATGAAGTTGTGTATTTATAAGCAAATGAATCATGAAGGAGTAGAGGGGGAGGGGCTGGCCAAAACTTCTCCAAGAAGAAGGAGGGAAGAAAAATCTCTTGTGTTGTCATTCATAGTGTGATTGAGAGCATAGGTCATAGGTCTTAGGGTGGCTTTTGAAGGACAATTTGATTGACTACATAAAATATTATTCTTTTGAATTTTTTTTTTGGGGGGGGGGAGTGGCCGAAAATTATAAGGCCAAGGGAGGGAAGATTTCATTCAATTTAATCATGTACTAATGAAGTGTTTAGGAGTAAACAAGGTTAGGTCACTAATTAAGGTTGTGTACCTAAGTGTTTAGGTAAACTAAGTAGGTGTTTAGGACCATTAATACCTTGGATTAAGAGTGATCTTGTAGGATTAATGGAGTCAAACTCCTATGACTATTGATTAAAGTGTGACAACTTTTTCTTGGGAAAGGAAGTGTTCTTGGGAATGGAAGTGTGAATAGTGAAAATACTATTCATAGTTGCTTTTTCTTTAAAGAAAGAAAAGAATTAGAATTGAGTTGTAAATTTCCTTAAGAAATTTTAGGTTCTAATCAACCTTAAATAATTATTTTAGCTCTAGATTAATTAAGGAAATTAATTAACCTTTCATTAGAGCCTAATATTGCTTAGGTTTGAATTAAGTAACTCGTTAGACTTAAAATGCACTAAGCGGGGGTAAAATCGTAATTTTTACTAAAAGTTGCCCGGGACCTCCGGGACTTAAACCAACATAGTTCATGCCTTAAAACATCATTTTTGATCTCCGGGACGAGTCCGGGTCGGAGTTAAAACTTAAAACTGTCTTAAATCAGGTTAGGGGTATTTTGGTCATTTATACACAGAAACTTCATAAATGAGATTTTTCTGCCTTGTTAACATTCATAAACATATAATCCCCTTCATATATCATAAAAGCCTTGTAAGGATGGCCGAGGTCGGTCGTCCTCATGTTTCAGGTAAAAATGACCTCAGGGGCATTTTGGTCATTTAAAAGTTTGGAGAAAAATGGGGCGTTACAATGCACACATATTATAAAGCTCAAACATATAGTTAATAATCATAATCAAGAAATTAAATATGATATGAGTATGCATATGCTACATATAGTGAACTTATCTCAAAGTGACCTGGTTTCACTTGTGGCCATAGAACTCAATTCGGTGCATTTTTCTCTTTTCATCGACATAGAAAAGACTTAGTGTATACTCAACGGGTATTTACTATGGATAAGTCCACAATGAATAGTTTATACCACATGGTATTTATAGTGTTTTACAGCACACAAGGGAAATAGACTGTTTATCAGGACTGAGCTCATTCCTATACATGATCATTGGATTTACTTTCTTCAATTCTCACATAGATCTATTCCTAGCCGATAAGTCTACTGACTCATATCATCTCTAGGGAAGTTCATTTTTTGCCTTCCCCTTTCTCTCTAGGGAAGTTCCTCTTTTTGCCTTCCCTTCATTCCTCATAAGTCTTGTTTCTGTTTTCTCTATATGTCAAATCATGCATGAGTGAAATTTATACATTCTCTTTTCTCATATAACTGCATCAGGTACTTTCTTTTCTCAAATGCATGCATAAGCCACATGTAGGAATTCAATCACAAGTAATTCTCATTTTTACCTCATAATTCAATCTTTAAATTGTCTAGCATGCATTTATACTCATCATACTTAAATCAAGAGTCATTATATTATCAAATCAATACTTGAGTTCATTTTAGAATAAATACAACATGTAGGCAGAATTCATGCCTAAGGAGTACGATTTATTCTTTCTATCAAACATCCATTGCAAGGGCTATAAAAATTCTCCAAGACATCTCAATGTGTCCACAAGACCCTGTAAAAATTTCAGAACAAAAATCCTTCTCTAACTTGTTTAACAAAATTAGACAAACTTTGTGGTCAGAAACCATTCAGCTCAGAACCAAAATCTCATAATTTTTAACCCCAGCAAATGATTGAATCAATTCAAAATAAAAATCATCGTCAACTCCCTGTAAAAATTTCAAAGGAAGAATCAATCATTTGCTATAGTAACAAAATTAGCAAAATTCACAGCTTCAGAGTCAACATCTCAGGCAGCACAGTTACAACTTCGGTTCATGATTTTTCGCAGGCAGTACGTAACAGGCTAATTCTCTTTAGAAATTAAATGAGGTTTTATTAATGAGAATTTTAAGATTTTGATAGATGTAGAAATGATGAGAAGGATTCAAGGAAGCAAAAAAAAAATGTGAATAGTGTTTTGCATGCCCCGCAGGCCCGCCGGGACAGCCGAAATCCTAGAATTGGGCTCCAGAAATGCCTAAATTTGAGAAATTATATTATTATGGTTAGAAATAGGTAGAATTAAAGATTTTATACCCGAAAATATTTTTCGGGCAATGTTTGATTACCTAGGTACACTATTTCACCCGTTCAGTGAAATTTCGGTGTGTGATTTCTAACACCAAAAACTAGTTAGATCTCTACAAAATGAATGAACCTATCTCTTTATATTAAATAAGTGGCTAAGATTCAATCTTGAAATTCAAGATTGAATTACAACCACTCATGTTACTTTATTGAGTTAATAATTATCCAAACATAATATATAATATTATATCATTAATACATGATAAATACACATAATTGGCTTCATAAAGAAGCCAATTCTCAGCCAGCACAAGGGAGAGAGAACAGTTGCATTTCCTCCATTTTCAAGAGCTTCCTCTTGATTTCAAATGCCAAAAACACTAGCCTAGAGTTCATGAAACCACAAGTTCATTCACAAAACTTGTTCTATACCTCAAACCCTACAAATTTAACCGATTGAAATCTCAAATCCTCACCTTAATACCTCACTTCCCCACTGCCTAAGGAAGGTTTAGGACTGAAATTGGTGTCTTGAAGTCAAGGGAGATCACTTAGAATATCCTTTGAAATATCAAGCTCAAAAGCTTTCAAAGTAGGGTTTTCTTTGGTCATTTCTTTCCAATTTTATGCTGGACTTTTCTGATTGTGTTTAGTCTGAAATTTCTAGATATATTGGTTGATAATATGCTGATATTGATGTTTTAATTTTGGTGGAGTGTTTGGTATTGTGGAAAAATCATTTTTATGACAAGAGATTTTGAATTGGTTTGCTGGATTTTCCAATTTCAACAGGGCAGGGTTTGTTCGTGAATTTTCTAGTACAATTGTGTTCATTTTTATGAACTATAAAAATTATGTTGAAGCTAACATCCTAAAGAAACTCTGAAAAATTTTGTGGTGCATGATGAAGACTTTTACAACCTGAGAAAAATCAAAAACTGAATTAGTACTCGTGCTGTCTAGGTTTCTGAATCTGAAGCAGGAAAATTACATGATTTTATTATCGTAGTAAATGAGGATTTCTCTTTTGAAATTTTTATAGGGAGTTAACAACATCTTGAAGTGTAACTGTAATTTTTATTTTGAGTTGATTCCATCATATGATAAATTTAAAAATTATGAGAACCTTGCCCTAGGCAGTGAAAAAGTGTGCTGTGACCACTAAATTTGTAAAATTTAGTGACATGGTTATAGAACTCTGATTATTATGAGTATTTTACAGGGTCTTTTAGACATATTGAAGTGCCATAGGGAATTTTTGTGGCTTTTGAATTGGCCTTTTGATGTGGAAATTAAATATTGTCTCTGGAGTAGTAAATCTGCTAGGGTGTTGAAACGGCGAGAATGTCTTACATGAATGATAATGTGGCATTTGATTCAAGTATATGGTATGTGTATACATGCTAGATAATTTAAAGAAATACTTATGAGATATGGAGGAGACTCCAATGAAATTAAATACTTACTTGTGATGTAAGAATGCCATTGAATAAGAGAAGTATATGATGTGAGTATTATGGTGGTAAAAGAGAAAATATGACTTATAATTGTGCAAATTTTTAACATATGGGGAAAATAGAGACAAGGCTTGTGTGGTTAATGGGGAAAGGCAAAAGTAGGAGCTTCCCTAGGAATTTGATGAGTCGGTAGATGTATCGATATATAGGAATGAGCTCATGTCCTAGTAATCAATAGTTCTTGTGGAGTGACTCCATTACAGATACCACTTGATATGAGATTAAGCTTTCCCTATGTACGAGTTGCAAGAGAATGACACTTGATTACTACCCCTTTTGCATACGACTTTGTATGAATTATGCACATTGGTATTTATGCATATAATTTAGCATGATGAATTCAATATGAATGAATTTACTGGTTATATTATGTTCACATTTGAGGGAGTACCCTACTGAGAATTTTATAATATTTTCATCCCTATGCTGCATGTATTTTATGTTGTATTCAGATTCTAAGGATGCCGTCAGTGATAATCTTCCTTGACTCGCCCCAGTGGCAGTGGCATTATAATCCATCCTTAGATTCTTTATATGTTGTAGCATACTCTCGGATCAGAATGTACGTGTTCTTTAGCCGTTCATTTAGTATTTTTGTTTTCTCTACTGAGTTCGACCCAGGTTTTCCTTATGCTGAGGTGCCTCTTGAAAATGGCACATCCTGATGTATTTGTAGCTCCACCTGCACCACCTATGTCCCCTCCTGGAGATGATCCTTCATCCTCTTCCTCTGACTTCGATCCACAAGTTGATATTGATGCCCCAGCTGGAGGCAATGCCATTGCACCAATAGCAAATGGTTTTATTTAGGAGACCATAAGACAACTCAGGGGCTTTTGGTGTATGTATAGTGGCAATTTAGGAATAGGATCCCAGACCGTAGTTTGACCTTATTGGATGTTGATGAGATTCATTTTCTATGTATATAAAATTTTGCTGGATCTTAACTTGAGTAGGTCAGACTAGCCGGTAGAGATGTTCTTTTGTGGATTGAGTCCCTGTTGTTTAGGAAATGACTAGTTTGTTTTGCAATATTACCTATTGTAAACTTAGCAACAATGTCCATATATGTATATATTGGCTTTGCAACATATACGTCTACATTATTTTATTTCAATTATTTTCGACTAGTATAGATTGTGAATGTAAGTAATACTTTTCTAATTATTGTATTGATACTTGAGTAAAATATGGTAATTAAGAGGGTGTTGCATTATGGTATCAAAGCTAGACTATCCTCTAAGCCTGAGGATTAGACCGGCTATGCTTTCTTGGAGATTGTCATACATTATGATTTTATATATATGTGTGTGTGTGTATGTGTGACAGATGATAAGGAATTTTGAGGGTTGCTGCTGCACTTAGCTTGGTAATGAGCCTGATCAACTCAATATTTTGTTTGGTGTGACAGGAATCAATGACTTTGAATTGGCAAACTAGGAGTGGAGCTGGAAGTGATGTCGACATAATGAATACTTTCCGTGAGATTGTGGCTGCCATGAGGGAACAAGCTATGGCTGCTACCCAAATGATGGAGTGGCTGAACCACAACGAAAGGCAAAACCCAACCAATAACCCTGTAGTGAACGAGGTTGATGCAAAGTATCAGAAGTTCACCGAGTTGAGGAAGGCAAGTCCCCTGCCATTTCGAGGAGCCTTCAACCCAAGTAAGGCAGAGGAATAGGTTAAGGCCATGGAGAAGATCTTCTCAGTTCTCCCGTGCACAAAGACCCAAAAAGTGGCTTTTGCCACCTACATGCTGTAAGCAGATGCAGAATTTTGGTGGGTTGGCACCAGGAGGTTATTTGAAGCTTCCCAAACTAAAGTTATCTGGGATATTTTCAAGGAAGCCTTCTACTACAAGTATTTCCCTACATCTGTGAGAAATGCAAAAGAATTAGAGTTTATAGCACTCAAGCAAGGGTCAATGAGTGTAGCAGAGTGCACAGCAAAATTTGAAGAGCTCTGCAAGTTTTCTACGATTTACCAGCATGACCCGGATGAAGCCTGAAAATGCATGAAATATGAAGGAGGTCTATGAGAAGATATAGAAGCAACTGCAAGTCTCTTGGAGATCAGAGACTATCCTACTTTGGTAAATAAATGCCGACATGCAGAGGAGTCCAACAAGAAGCTGATAAATTTCAAGTATGCCCAGAAAAATGCTAAAAGAGGGTTAGCACCTCAAGGCCCCCGATTCAAGCCTGTTAGCGAACCCCGGAGAAGATTTCCACCCAACAATAACAACAACAACAACAAAGGGAAACAACTTCAATCTTTAAGACCTGAGGCAGGGAGAGATTGCCCTAAATGTGGGAAGAATCATGGGAATCGGCCTTGCTAGGCAACACAAATTGTTTGCTTTGTATGTGGGAAGCCAGGACACAAAATATTTGAATGTCTCGACAGGCCAGCAGCCCGCCTCTAGGCCACAACAACATGGATGCGTTTTTACTATAAGTTCCAAAGAAACTTCTCAATCTGCCGATCTGATCTGAGGTAAGTGTAAAATAAATGGTAATATCCTGGATGTACTGTATGATATGGGCGCTAGTCATTTTTTTATATCCCATGACTGTGTACAAAAATTACAATTATCTGTGTCAGAATTACCATATGATCTCCTTGTGTCCACTCTTACTGCTAGTCCTATTAGAACTTGTTATGCATGTCTGAGCCTTCTTCTTCAAATAGGTGCTAAAGAGTTTACTGCCAATTTAGTTTGTCTTCCTTTATCTAGTTTAGAGGTAATTTTAGGTATGGATTGGTTAGTACCTAATTATGTTCTTTTACACTGTTTAGACAAAACTTCTATATTTCTTTCTACATTACTTTCTATTCCTGTGGTTCCTTTTTCTTTTTATTTAGACTTAGTAACACCTAACCTAAACAAAACAGACCATTAGGCATATGTTCTTCTCTTAGCCAGTGAAACTGAAGGTGACCATGAATTAAGTAGGATTCCAGTGGTGAAAGAATATTTAGATGTCTTTCCAGAGGATATTCCCGAATTTCCTCCTGAACGAGAGATTGAATTCTGCATTGAGTTGGTTCCAGGGACGGGTCCTATTTCAATTGCTCCTTATAGAATGTCCCCTTTTGCATTGAAGGAATTAAAGTCACAAATTGAAGAATTATTAGGGAAGCACTTTATTAGACCAAGTGCCTCTCCGTGGGAAGCCCCTGTTCTTCTGGTAAAGAAAAAGGATGTGGGTATGAGGCTTTGTGTGGACTATAGGCAGTTGAATAAGGTGACGATTAAGAACAAATACCTTTTGCCAAGGATTGACGATCTTATGGATCAATTGAGAGGGGCAGTCATGTTCTCAAAGATTGATCTTAGGTCAGGGTACCATTAGATTTGAGTTCGAGAGGAGGATATCTCCAAAACTGCTTTTAGAACTTGGTATGGGCATTACGTGTAACACCCCGATTTTTCTGTTCGAGGGAAATGACCAAAATGCCCTTGAGGTCATTTCCTGACCCGAATTCAAGGGCAACCAACTCGGTCGTCCTCGAAGGGTCAACTCAATGTTTGAAGGGGATTGAATGGCCTTTGAATGCTTCCGGGAGCGAAAATCTCGTTTTCCGCAGTTTCGGGTCAAAATGACCAAAATACCCTTATAGTGTTTTTACGCGGGTAGAAGTGCCGTTTGTGCCCGAAACTTCTCCCAGAGGTTTAAAAACATGTTTTCATGTGTCTAGAGGTCTCTGTTCAAGTCCCGATGGTCCCGGGTAGTTTTAGTGCAAAATTACGATTTTGCCCCTAGAATAGTGTTTTTGAGCTTAATGACGTAATTAAGCAAACCTAAGCAATATTAGGCTCTAAACAAAGATTAATTAATTTCCCTAATTAATCTAGAGTCAAAATAATTTATTAGAGTTAATTAGAACCTAAAATTGCTTAAATTAAACTTAAATCCCTTTTTAGAACTCAAGACTCCTAGTCTTGGAATCTTGAATAGTATTTTCTCTCTCCAATTCCTTAAATCAAGGAAATGTGTCTAGAGTTGTTTAGACTCTAAATTGAGGATTTAACTCACTAATGGTGCAAGACCACTCCTTAATTATGTCTAGACCACCTTAATTATCCATTTTTCCTTACCTAAACACCTTCTTACAAATTCCTAATCTTAAGCATAATCAAATATACATCTAAACACAACTCTAAACCACAATTAAAATGCAAGAAACTCTCCTCCCTTGGCTGCAACATGGCCGAACAGCCATGCCCCCATTGACCACATGTTTAATTATTTTCTCACTCAAAGAACCATGCTTGAGGCCATACCTTGAACCATACCTCACCATACCTTGAACCATACCTCACCATGCCTCAAGAACACATTATCTCACCTCATGGAACTCATGGATGCCTCCAATTCTGCACCTCATGGCCGAAAACCCCTTCAGCCCTCACCCCCTCCATTTGTTTCATTTCTCTATAAATACAATGCCTTGAGGAGCTTGCACCACTTTTAGATCATTTGCTAAGTTTAGGAACACTCAAAGCTTTTCTTTTCTCTCAAAGTTCTAGTGTTCTTCAAGTTCTTCAAAAGTTCTTCATCATCTTCATCTTCTTGTTCCATCTTCAAGTTCATCACATCAAGTAGGGATTTTCTTTCAAGTATTCCTTTCTTTAAAGTTCTTGTTCTAAGCTCTATGTTCATAGTTTCTCTTGATTCTTTTTAGAACTTCTTTTCCTTTCTTTGTTCTTTCTCATTTTCGGCCATGGGCCTTGAAGTTCAAAGAAATGCGAGCTTGATGATGAGAGTTTCATGATGATGTTCATCACTTGAAACAAACTCTAGAGCTTGATCTTTGTTCTTGAGCAAAAATGTTTCTAGTTTTTCCTTTCTTGAACTCTTGAGAACTTTAGTTTTGATGGTGTTTTAAAATGGTTCTAAGGACTCAATGATGAGGTCTCATGATATTGGTGTTAATATATCATCAAGATCATGGACTCTAGAGTTTCAAAATGTTCTTTTTGTTCCTTGAAATTTCGGCCCTTTCCTTTCCTTTTACAAGCAAAATGTTTTGATTTCAAAAAAATGTTATGTTGAGTTCTAAGAACTCTAGACTTTACTTTACCTTGGTTGGATGAGTTTGGGTTGAGGTTTAAGTTCCTTTAAAGTCTTGTTAAGAGCTTTAGAAAGATTAAATGAACTTGCATAATTTATCTTATGCTTGCACTCATATTTACATTCTCGTTATGCACCTTTACTTTCAAGCTATCACCTAAGAACATAAAGATTAAAATGGAACTTGCATCTTCACTTAATTTAATTCTCAAAGCCTTTCTATTTCGGCCTTAAAGTCGATTGTTGTTGGGCCTAGAGCACTAAAATAAAGAATTAAACTTGCATCCTCACTTAATTAATTTCTCGAATGCCTATCTATTTCGGCCTTAAAGTCGATTGTTGTTGGGCCAAGAGCACTAAAATAAAGAATTGAACTTTGCATTTTACTTTCAAGCTTGCACGTTTAAGTTTATGCTTTGCATTTTACTTTCAAGCTTGCACGTTTAAATTATGCCTTGCATATTTATTTTACGTCATCACTTTATTTTGTAAGCAAGATTAAAAATGAAAAGCATGAGCACGTTTATTTTATGTCGTAATTTAAGAACCTAGAGCTCAAAGACTTGCCCATTTCATTCCAAGTTAAAGTTTAATGTGAAACCATTCTTTGAATGCATATTTTCGGCCAAGTAGTGATGATGGACGTGCAATGAGTTTTCATCTAGCTACTAGGACCAATAGTCTATGTTTTAAGTTTTCCTTAAAGCTTTACCAATCTTTACAAGGTTATGTCATCACAAGTTGTGATTTTATTCTCTTTTAGGGGATGGAATATGTTTTGGTCAGTGACCTAAGGCTTCTCTTAGCCTCTTGATGAATCAAAATATTTTGAAAAGAGTTTTAGAAGTTCTAGATTGATTCCAAGAGAAACTAGTTAACTTATGTACCTAGAAACGTCAATTTAACTCTCTTATTAAAGCTAAATGTTTTCGGTTCTGATATGATGAGTGTGATGTTGTATGCTGATGATTTGAGGTGTTGGAATGTGTGAAAATATCATATGATGATGTAGAAGCGATCCTATGCATGATAGGTAAGAAACTAGCTAACTAGAAATACTGTAAAGTTGGAATTTGACATAGTTTTAACCCATTTGCGTTTGGAACTTTTCCAAACTGTTTTAATGGGAACATAATCAGATTTAGATTGTTTAGACATGAAAAACTTGATAACATTTGGATTAGAATTGAATTCTAGCACCTATGGGGAAACTAGTAACTAGAAAACCGTAAAAGTGCAAGTTTAGAACTCTTAGAACATTTAATTTTCTGGATTCTGTCCAGCACCCTTACAACATGATAAACATGATTAATAATTAGTCCTTAAGCATAGGAATGCCTCATAATTGATTTAGATTTAATATATAGCTTTCAAGTAAAACGAAACCGAGAAAAGGTCTAAAACGTAAGTTCTAGAACCCCGTAAATACAAGTTAGAGATTCTGCCCTATGCTTTTTAGATTTAAGTATGAACATGAGGATTAGGAATGATGATTAATTATGAGCCCTTAGGTGCATAAAGATATGAGCGACGGATGTAGAGAACTATATCTCAAGATTAAGACCCGTAAGGGTCAAAGCATAAGCTACCGTAAGGGTAAGCGTTTGGATGTTTTATGATGATGCATGTAGTATGCAAATGATGATGATGTTATTTATATGAGGAATTCATGAGGTTATATGTTTATGTGGCATAAAGCAAATTTGGAAGGAAATTCGGTGTAATGACCATTGTGCCGCCGAATTTCCGACAAATTTGGGGACTTAAAGACATTTTGAAAATTAAGGTACTAAGATGGGTTCTAGGATGACACCGGTTCGGCCGAGCACCTCCATAGAACTCATGTGACATCGGTACCAATTTATACTCTTAGGTGACACCGGTTCGGCCGAGCACCCCTAAGAGGTTTGCCCCCTAACCCGTACTCAGATAGTTGGGATTTATGATTTATGATACACTTATCGTTAAGTGGTAAGAAAGAACTAGTGACGACTAGTTAAGGTATGAGCTCATAACCTAGATGTATGACACGTTCTGGGTGACACCGGTTCGGCCGAGCACCCCCAGTTCGATTGTCTTTTAGGGTGGCCTATGAGGAAGAGATGTTTCATGATTATGATTATGTCACTAAGTTTGTCCCATATGAATGTTTCTATTGCCACTTTATGCCACTAAGTTTGATGAGACTTGATGTTATGATTTATGTATGTGCATTAGATAGCGCCATGCATACATTTTCTATTATGTTGCATACATGACATTCAGATCATTCTAAAATGAATGGACCTTGGCTAAAGTATACCTTAAAAGATAAAATGAACTTGATGCATGCTCACTAGCTTTTACGAAAATAAACCCAAGGTTCCTGAGGACGTAGATGATGACACCTAGGTAGTAGGAGGCCCTACTGAGATTCTTTAGTAAGATTCTCACTCCCTCTATCTCTTCTTTCCGTCACGTCTTCAGATGGCGACATTCGTAGTGTTCGTGGACACCCCGACATGGGAGGTGCACTATGACCCGGCTCACGGGTCATACCATTTTGAGGGGCAGTGCACGGTGCGGGTTTTCATGTTCGTAGGACGCCCCTTCGCTCATCCCGTGCACACCCATCGCTTCTCCCCGACTGCACCCTATGGCGACGACGAGCGGGTTTTTGAGCGCGCGCGTACGCATGACGAGAGGGTGCTCCGCATGCACACCGCCGCCCAAGCTATGCGAGGCCATCCCGATTACGTGCCCCGGACCTACTTTTCGGAGACCGACCAGTCCGAGGACCCGCCTACTCATCCGTATAGCGAGAGCTCTGCCCCCTCTCCACCATCGATGAGGGAGGGCAGTGAGGATACCGTGACTCAGCCACGACTTGCGCGGTGACCGGAGATGCGGCCACACCGCGGGGGTCACTCTCGATCCCCATTCCGCCTCTTTACGCCCGAGGAGCTCGCTCAGTTTCCCGGATACTTGCCTCGTTCGCGAGACGGACGTCAGTAGGAGGTGACGATCGACCGATGGGAGTACCCGGTTAGAGCACACACCACTTAGACGGGGATAAACCTTCTTTTGTTTAGAGGTTATCCCATTAGATGTACTCGGGTAGGGGAGTAGATCATGTTTAAGTTTATGTTGTATTTCCTTTCCTGTATTTTCCTTGTACTAAAGTAAGTCCCACACTTATAAGTGGGCAAGTTATATATATATGAGATGATATTCAGTGTTATTCATGGTGTGCCTTATGTTATGATGTTGTGAGACATTTGTTTTACTATACATGGTTTACCGCTTATCGCATCACGCGGCTCTCACTTTTTATTTCAAAAAAAAAATTACCCGTATTTTCTGCTAAGTATTTCAAAGTAAAAATGAGAACTATGAAGTAACAGACTAATGATTAACCTAAATATGTTCTAAAGTATTGGGTTAAAAATTAGGATATTACATTACGAGTATAGGGTGATGTCTTTTGGACTGATGAACACTCTGGAAGTATTTATGGATTATATGAACCGAATTTTCCAACCATACTTGATTCCATCATATGATAAATTTAAAAATTCTGAGAACCTTGCCCTAGGCTGTGAAAAAGTGTGTTGTGACCACTAAATTTGTAAAATTTAGTGACATGGTTATAGAACTCTGATTATTATGAGTATTTTACAGGGTCTTTTAGACATATTGAAGTGCATAGGGAATTTTTGTGGCTTTTGAATTGGCCTTTTAATGTGGAAATTAAATATTGTCTTTGGAGTAGTAAATCTGCTAGGGTGTTGAAATGGCGAGAATGTCTTAAATGAATGATAATGTGGCATTTGATTAAAGTATATGGTATCTGTATACATGCTAGATAATTTAAAGAAATACTTATGAGATATGGAGAAGACTCTAATGAAATTAAATACTTACTTGTGATGTAAGAATGCCATTGAATAAGAGAAGTATATGATGTGAGTATTATGGTGGTAAAAGAGAAAATATGACTTGTAATTATGAAAATTTTTAACATATGGGGAAAATAGAGACAAGGCTTGTATGTTTAATGGGGGAAGGCAAAAGTAAGAGCTTCCCTAGGAATTTGATGAGTCGGTAGACGTATCGACATATAAGAATGAGCTCATGTCTTAGTAATCAATAGTTCTTGTGGAGTGACTCCACTACAGATACCACTTGATATGAGATTAAGCCTTTCCTATGTTAATGAAAAGAGACAATTGCACTAAATTGAATTTCACGAGTTGCAAGAAAATGACACTTGGTTACTACCCCTTTTGCATCCGACTTTATATGAATTATGCATATTGGTATTTATACATATAATTTAGCATGATGAATTCAATATGAATGAATTTACTGGTTATATTATGTTCACATTTGAGGGAGTACCCTACTCAGAATTTTATAAGATTCTAAGGATGCTGTCAGTGATAATCTTCCTTGACTCGCCCCAGTGGCAATGGCATTATAATCCAGCCTTAGACTCTTTATATGTTGTAGCATACTTTCGGATTAGAGTGTACGTGTTTTTTAGTCGTTTATTTAGTACTTCTGTTTTCTCTGCTGAGTTCGACCCAGGTTTTCCTTATGCTGAGGTGCCTCTTGAAATGACACATCCTGATGTATTTGTAGCTCTACCTGCACCACCTATGTCCCCTCCTAGAGATGATCCTTCATCCTCTTCCTCCGACTCTAATCCACAAGTTGATCCTAATGCCCCAACTGGGGGCAATGTCATTGCACCAATGGCAAATGGTTTTATTTAGGAGATCATGGGACAACTTAGGGACTTTTGGTGTATGTACAGTGGCAGTTTAGGAATAGGATCCCCAGACCATAGTTTGACCTTATTGGATGTTGATGAGATTCATTTTCTATTTGTATAAAATTTCGCTGGATCTCAACTTTGAGTAGGTCAGACTAGCCGGTAGAGATATTCTTTTGTGGACTGAGTCCCTGTTGTTTAGGAAATGACTAGTTTGTTTTACAGTATTACCTATTGTAAACTTAACAACAATGTCCATATATGTATATATTGGCTTTGCAACATATACATCTACATTATTTTATTTCAATTATTTTTTACTAGTGTAGATTGTGAATGTAAGTAATACTTTTCTAATTACTATATTGATACTCGAGTAAAATATGGTAATTAGGAGGGTGTTACACAGTAAAAGTCCTTATCATGCACCACGAAAATTCTCAGAGTTTCCGTATTGTGTTATCTTCAACATATAATTTTTAAAGCTCATAAAAATAACCACAAATATGTCTAAAAATTCATGAAATTTCTATGTCTGCAGGCATATCGAAAATTCAGTAGTCTAGTCCAAACTTCTTTTGACAAAAATGATTTTCTAACCTCATCGAAACACTCCACTAAAATTAACACATCAATATCAACATAATACCAACCAAATTAACCAGAAATTTCAGATCAAACACAATTAGAAATTCTCAGAAAAAGTTTGAAAGGAAAAGGCCAAAGGAAACCCTACTTTGGTGGCTTCAAGGATGTTGGCTTCAAGGATGTTCCAAGAGTGATCTTGCTCACTTCAAGACCACCAAATCAACATCAAAACCTTCCTTAGGCAATGAGGAAGTGATATGTCAAGGTGAGGATTGATGGAGAATTGAAATTTCAATCAGTTAGATTTGTAGATTTTGACGTGTAGAACAAGTTTAGTGAAGGAAGTTTGTGGTTTTAACAAGTCTAGGTTAGTGTTTTAGGGCTTTGAAAGTTTGAGCTCTTTGAAAATGGAAGATGGAGCTACTGCCCACTGTTATGGCCGAAGGAGTTGGCTTCTTTTTGAAGCTTGGAGTTGTGTAAATCTTGTAATAAATAGATAAATATTATATATTATAAGTAGATAAGCTTTAATCTAAGAAAGAAAAATGGATGGCTAGAATTGAATCTTGTTATTCAAGATTGAATCTTAGTCATTCCTTTAATTCAAATGGATAAGCATTCTCTTTTTATAAAGGTCAAACTAGCTTTCGGTGTTAGAAATCACACACCGAATGGGGGTAACATAGTGTATCCGGGAAATCAAACATTATTCAACATTTAATTCTAAGTATAAAATTTTTATTTCTAACTATTTCTAACCTTATTTTCATGGTTTCCCAATTTTCGGGCACCTCCAGGTCCCAAATTTGAGATTTCAACTATCCCGACAGGCCTGCAGAGCTCACAAAACATTATTCACATTTTTTTTTAACAATTACGTTGGACCGTTCTGATCATTATTGAAATTGTTAGATTTTTTAAATTTCGACTAATAAAGCTCGAATTAATTTTTAAATAATATTTAGGGTGTTACAATTTTTATGGTGGAGATGGGGGAGTGTGATGGTGCAGATTTCACAGAGAAGACGAAAAAGTGTGACTACGTGGGTAGGGGTAGGGAAGTAATTTAGGTTGAGTGCGGCTCGTTGGACATGCCACATAAGTAAATCCATTACATTTAACAGGAGAGATCACTAAGTGTCCTACATTTAACAGAAGGATTCCCATTGTTAAAAATCAATTTATCTGATACTTAAATTGACAGAGACTACCACTCTTGTTTCTATTGTCAGGGAAATTAAACTTATAACGTTACGAATTTTTAATACAAAATTACTTATCCTTTGGGTCGGAACTAGAACTTCATTTCTCCTTTTAGGACCACAAAGAAGACAAACGGTAGTATGTAGCTAAAAACCACCAAGATCAGCATCCCTGCATTCAGAGATTGCACAGAATTAGTTTGTCTAATTGGCAACATGATTGAAACATAAGAAAGTTTCAACTCTTTCTCACCATATTTTAACGTATTTGATAATTCCTTTTCCCTTTTTTTCACGGGACCATTTTGAAACTTCGATGCTTCCATCTGCAAGATCGTGGATATGACAACCAATATGCTTCCCGTTTTCTCCCTAACAATTCTCTCACTTAAATCGAGTGACCAAAACCCTACTATTCCATATACAAAATCTTCGAGCACAACTTTGACAAACAGCAATATCCCCAGGCATAGGGCAATTATGCCAATTTGCCTGATCAGTTTGGCTGAGATGATGCAGTTTGTGAGATTAACGGCGGAGGCACATGAATAGAGTGGAAACCACAAATACCAATCTATGCCAATAAAAACCAAAAACGCGGGCTTTAGAAACTTAGGACTTGATGAAAATAGACGCAAATCAGAAAGTCCAAAAGAAGGAGAACTAGATGGAGATGATTAGAAATGTAAAATACCAGGATCGTTTAACTGAACATAGGCAGAGTGTGCAAAGAGATTAGCCATTAGCAGGGAACAAAGACTGAATAACCTCCTCGATGTTGTCATTCCCTGCTCCACCAGGGTCAACTGCTGCAAGTAGTTTTTCATAAACTGCACCGGGCAAGAGTGGGGTGTTAAGCGGTTCAGCTGAGCCCATTTAGGCCCCATCCATTTTAGCTTGTGTGTTGAATGGGCAAGTCGAGCTGACCCAAGACATCGACCATGAACGAAAAATAAAAAAAATGAGAAGGTCTCAGACTTCGACCAAAAGAAAAAAAGATGACCACGGACCAACAATATGATCTAAAACCTAAAAGACCAAAATAACAAAAGATCTGACCAAGATTAAAAAAAAATAAAAATGGCGAAGTCAAATCAAATATTAGTAAAAAAGGGGGACTGCGTGTGTGCGTGCCCTCGTAAAAAAAAAAAAAGAGAAGAGGATTGTGTGAAATAACCACCATTTGGACTCTCCAACATGAGTTAATACTTATTTTAATCTTCTACTTTTTACTTGTGAATTATTTTAGTTCCTAACTTTTAAAATAAGTCAAATTAGTCTCCGACATTATAAAAATATGAGTCAAGTTAGTCCTTATTCCACTTTTATTTAATATTTTACCAATTAAATGATGATGTATAACATTAAGTGATATTTTATTATACCATGTGTCATCTGAGATAGAATGAATTTTACAATAACTTATTTTGGTATCTAAAGTTGTACAAAATGAGTCATTGTATGACTTAAAATGAATATTTAAATGACTCATTTGGTATAATTTTAAATACTAAAATGAGTCATTTTAAACTCTATTATATTTCAAATAACATATCGTATGTCAATAAATCACTTAAAGTTATCTATCATCATTTAATTGATAGAATATTAAGTAAGAGTGGGTTAGGGGACTAACATGACTTATATTTTGTAATGTCAGGGACTAATTTGACTCATTTTGAAAGTTAGAGACTAAAATGACTTACGAGTGAAAAGTGAAGGAATAAAATGAATATTAACTCATCCAACCCCTTTTTTTTGAAAAAATCCACACATTTATTTGAATAATTTTAAACATCTTAATCAAATTCAATAACTGTTATTGCTACATAATAAAACCATAAAACAACTTCTAACATTATTTTTAATTGACAATTTATTTTTTAAAAATATATTAAATTTAAAAGGTAAAATTACACTTTACCCTTTAACTATATGTCATTTGCACTTTATTCCCTAAACTTTAAAAGTGTGAAAATTAACCCCATCAACTTTGCACAGTGACTCTTTGACCTTCCTAAATGTACAATATGATACCCTAAAATGTTTTAAATTGGTGATATTTGTATTAATAAATAATAAAAAAGTTAACAGAATAGTCAATTTATATATTTAAGAAAGTTTAGGGATTGAACTGCTCATTTTTAAAGTTTAGAATCTAAAGTACACATAATCTACAGTTTGAAAGGGTAAAGGGCAATTTTCCTAATTTTAAAAAATGTGTATCAATCCAACTAGAAGTTTAAAAGGGATTTACTTCCAACCAATCAAGAAAAAGGGATTCACATAATATATGCTCGACCCAATTCAGGTCAACCCGTTTGACGTTATTTATATTTTTGAATTTTTAAATATTGTTACATCTCTAATATTATTATATCTAACTTTAAGCATCAAATTCAATATATTACATGTCGAATTACACATAGATTCTTACATAGAAACAATTTTAATATATTACATTTAAGCATTCTTAAGGAAATAAGAATACAAAATTTTACCATTGGAGGGAGTATGAAGTTGTTTAATTTGAAGAAGAAGCTCTCTGGGCTCAGAAGGCCCATGCTCATTGGGTCTCCTTATAACATCCTCCCAAGTACAACGTCATCCTTAAGTCATGACATCAGACTTGAGAGTTATTCCTTATAAATTCATGGACCTTTCTTAAATAACTATGGCAAATTCGATGGGATCGTGTAATAACTAGCATAATTTTGATTAAAATATATAACAAAGATACAAAACATTTATTTAATATAAAGTCAATTACATAAGGAAGCTCTATGCTATGAACTTTAATACATATACAATCTCTATTACATTTACATACATATGACTCCAACTAAATACCACTAAAATATCAACTACTGTAATCTCGAGTTCTTTCTCGTAGCGGCTGCATCATTCTCTAGATCAACCTGGAGACGACACTGGAACACAAAACACATAGGGGTGAGAATTATACAATTCTCAATAGGGCAACTCCTCAAAACTCACTCATAATATCATCGTCATCGCCCTAGCCACTTTGGTTTATTAGAAAAAGGTAATCATGCATCTTATAACAATGGTCCATTTTTAAAGATCCAAATCGTACTTCCAAAGTGGGTAGCTTTTAATAATTAGTCACTTACTGCATATATTGCCCAGTGTTCAAACACCTAGTAAATCATCCTAGGCAGACAATTCAAATCAATATGCATATGCATATGGTAAAATGTCGAAATCTGTAATGAAATTATCTTCACTTGTTCTGGATATATCAAAGGAAATTCTCTAGTTTTCTCTTGTGGCTATAGAACTTAATTGAGTGCATTTTTCTCTTTTCATTGACATAGGAAAGACTTAGGTTATATAATGCTGTAAAACTCAATTTAGTGCAACGTTCTCTCTCCATTAACATAGAAAAAACTTAGTTTATACCCAACAGGTATCTGCCGTGGACAACTCCACAATAGATAATTTATACCAAATGGTATTTATAGTGGATCACACCATAGAAGGGAAATAGACTGCTTATCAAGACTAAGCTCATTCCTATAAGTGATCATCAGACTTCATTTTTTTCCATTTCCGAATCACACATAGTTCTATTTTTAGCCGATACGTCTACTGACTCATAATATCTCGGGGAAAGTTCCTCTTTTTGCCTTCCCTTTAATTCAATCTACGTCTTGTTTCTATTTTCTCCATATGTTAGAATAGGCACATCATAGTATTTTGGGAAAGTTCCTACTTTTGCCTTCTCCTCATTCAATCTAAGTCTTGTTTCTATTTTCTCCATATGTCAGAACATGCACGATTAAAGTTCATATATTCTCTTTTGCCACATGTGTATATCATTCACTTTACTTTTCCAAATGCATGCATGAAGCATATATACATATTCATTCACAATATGATTCCAACCATGCCTCAAACTATTCCTTAAAGTTACTCACATGCATTCATATATATCATACTTGGACCCAATGTCATTATTTTATTAATTCCAAGCATCAATTCATTTTAAGCACAATGACAGATTTCACATATCCATAACATAAATTATTGTGCATTTTAAACCACCAAATCCATGGCTATAAAAATTATCCAAGACATTTTAATGTGTCCCCAAGGTCCTCTAAAAATTTCGGAGTTAAAAGAGTTCTTTAAGTATGATAACGAAATTCAACAAATTAGGAGGCCAGAAACCCCCTATTTGCAGTCAATAGCCAAATTTCCAATCTTATTACCCTATCATATCAAATCATACAAAAATTCATGGTTGGATTTAACATGTCTTCAATATCCTGTAAAAATTTCAATGGAAAAATGAATCATTTGATGCGGTAACAAAATTAGACAAACTCAGAGGTTCAGAATTGGCTATCCAGACAACTCAAGAATAGTCTCGGTTGTTGATTTTTATAAAATAGTAAAACTCATGTTTAGGACCTAAGAAAAATCATGGATTTGCCTTGGAATGTTAACTTGAATTATAATTTTTATAGCTCATAAAAACATCTATAAATACATCAGAAAATTTGTGAATCATAACCTGCCAGTGTAAATCTGAGAATTCCAGCACATGATTCAAAACTTGATTTGCCAAAATGGGTTTTCTAACATCATCCAAACACTCCACCAAAATTAATTCATCGATATCCATATATTATCAACCAATAAAACTAAAAATTTTAAACCAAGACCAATCAGAAACATTCAGAATAAATTTTGAAAGAAGAGGCCAAAGAAAACCCTACTTTGATAGCTTTAGGGATCTTGGCTCCAAATGATGCTCCAAGATTGATTTTGCTTACTTCAAGGCCACCAAATCAGCACCAAGCCCTTCCTTAATCAGTGATGTATGAGATACCAAGGTGAGGATTGATGAGGAATTGAAATTCCAATCGATTAGTTTGATAGATTATGAGGAGTAGAACAAGTTTTGTGAAATGATCTTGGCGTTTTAGTGACTCTAAGTTAGAGTTTTTGAAGCTTGAAGCTTGTTATTGGAGGTTTGAGAGGAAGAACAATGGAGAGGCTGTGTTTTCTGCCTCTTGGCTGAAAATGAAGGTGATGGAGTGATAAGGTTGGTGGTTTTGTGTTAATCCTTAAAAGCAGCTTGTAAAGAAAGCTTGGTTA
Organism: Dalbergia cochinchinensis; assembly: GCA_031216125.1. Lineage (NCBI taxonomy): Eukaryota > Viridiplantae > Streptophyta > Magnoliopsida > Fabales > Fabaceae > Dalbergia > Dalbergia cochinchinensis. The sequence goes on from CM062371.1 coordinate 34,618,929, forward strand.
TTATAATATAAAAGGAGAATTCTTAAAGATAGTAAAATGGATGGCTAGGATTGTTTTCTTGGGCAAAGAATAGATCTTGGTTATCCACTTAGCTCAAAATAATTGGATCACTTTGACTTAGGGAGCAATTAACCTTTTCGGTGTTAAAACCGCACACCGAAATTCCACTGAACGAATAAGTTATTAGCTCTCGAGTAAAATATAATAAATCAAAGGTCATGATTAAAACTTGCTTTTCAAGTTTCAATCCTTGCCATCCACTTGGCATAAAGTGGTTGGTAAAGGTTACTTGGCCACTAAGTAACTTGTACGGTGTTAAAAACTGCACATCAAAAACTTTACTGAACGGGCAAAACACCGTACCCGGGTAATAAGACATTGCCCGAAAAGTAATTCTAAGTATAAAATCCTCATTTCTAACTATTTCTAATCTTAATCCTATAATTTCTCAGTTTTAGGCACCTCTAGGTCCCAATTCTAGAGTTTCGGTTTTCCCAACAGGCCCATGAGGCCCACAAGGTTACTATTTATTTTTTTTTGACAAATCCCTTAGATCGTCCTCATCATTACTAAAAGTGTCAGATTTTTGAAATTATGACTAGTAAAGCCCAATTAATTTTTAAATAATTTTTTTAGGGTGTCACACTCCCAAGGAGACAAGAAGAGTAAAGGTTCACTTTGGTCTCTAAAATTATATACATGATTCACTTTAGTTCCTAAAATTAAGAAAATATTACTTTAGTCTCTAAAATTTCAAAAAGTGATTCAAATTAGTCCTTCTACTACTATTCATGAGGACAAACTTGAATCAGCAAAAAGACTAAGTTAAATAACATTTTGAAGTTACAGAGACTAAAGTAATATTTTCTTAATTTTAAAACTAAAATAAATCACACATATAATTTCAAGAACCTGAGTTCACATTTGTGAACGCTACGACCAAACGTCGTTGGAATCAGATCTTGACTTTGAATGACTTGCCTGGAAATTGGATCCATGATCCAAATGTTCTTTAGAACTTGGTTCATGATTTTTTCACTATTCTTTACTATGATAGCTCCCCTTGTTAGTCCCTAACTCTACCCCTGCGAGGTAGTTTTCCTATTATTTCTCAAGCTTCCTGGGTATTTATAAATAGATGACAATGGATAAGATTAGAGACACCGTCTTCTCTATGGGAGGTCTGCATGCTCTCAAGCCTAACGGTCACCATGCTTTATTCTTTCAAAGTCAATGGGAGATTGTTAGACAATCTCTTTGCAATTTGGTTCTTGAAGTTTTTCAGCATCTGGAGCTTATCATGTAATGCCCAAGGACGAAATCGGGGAGTGATCACCGGTGCAAGAAAGCACGGAAGATGAGTGGCTCCTGGCAGACTTCTAAGCGGAGGGGTACATGAATGAACCGATTACACACCCGAATGAGAGGGATCTAGAGATTGTATAGGTATGGGACTATACAGTTAAGGAGGGCTTATACAAATTGATTTGTACTACCTATACCAACAAGATGCATCTTCTTTTTGGTAGCCCATAACTAAAGAACTCTATAGTTAAGTGTGCTTGACTTGGAGTAATTTTGGGATGGGTGACCTCTTGGGAAGTTTTCCCAGGAAGTGTGTGAGTGCGGACAAAGCATGCTGAAAAGACCCGTGTTGGTTTGTAGGGACAGTCGTTAATCCATAAAGTAGCAGGGATGTTATATATCAGTAGTGTTAATCATATAGGTGGAAATGTGCATGAGAAGGATGGTTGAATCATGGATTTCTTCTTTCTAAATTCTAAAGCACTAGAGAACAAATACTATCAAGTGTGAAACTTGTAGTATAACGAAAACATTGTTAGTGATTTCAGAAGGTAGATTTCTGAAGCAGTTAATAAACATTCATCAAGAAATAAATACTAGAATGATAAGAACGTTTATTTAGCTTATAAAGGAATAGCAAGGTGCAACAAAGAAGAATAAACAAGATCTAGGAGAGAAAGATGAGACACAAGAATTTTTATATTGATTCGGCCAATCTGCCTACATCCAGTACTCAACAAATGTTGAGATTCCACTAATAACATCTTTCTTAGCTTGAGAAATAGGAAATAGATAGTCTTTACATTAGCCTTCCTAAGCTCTTATCTGTGACCTTTAGAAATCACCTGTTGCCACATATTGAGTAGTTCTTCACCAGCCTCTCCAAGCTGATTTGAGTAATATTGACACTGGCCTCTTCAAACCCAACCAAGTAGTATTTGCAAGTGAAGATGGGCACGAGAAGTGGGGTTGAATCCTACATTGATCCTTTTTTGGTTTTCTGAATTTTCTGAAAAAGATGACCATCAAGTATAAAAGTTGAAGTACAACGAAAACATAGTTAGTGCCTTCAAAAAGTTGCTTTCTGAACATTATTAAATAAAGCACTTGTTATTAAAAGAGATAACATAAAAAGAGCAGATTATATATAAGACTAATGGAAAGTTAATGATGCAACAAAGGTATATAAAAGAGATCAGGGAGAGAGAGAAGAATACATAAGATTTTATACTGGTTCGGCTGGCATCCAGTACTCAACAACTATTGAGGTTCCACTATAACAACAACTTTTTCAACCTGATAAAGTAAAGTTGGATAGTCTTTACATTAGCCTTCCTAAGTTATCATCGTAGGAATTCAGAAATCACCTATAACCAAGGATTTCGAGTAGTTCTGGACTAGCCTCTCTAAGCTAACATGAGTAGTCTTGACTTTGACCTCTCCAAGCCAACCCGTGAATAACAGGTAACTCCTTTAGCACGTTGTTAGTAGTCTTTTCCTAGCCTTTTCAAGCCCAACCATGACTGACAGACAACTCCTTCAGCATGTTGCAAGTAGTCTGTTCCCTACTTCTCCAAGCCGCAAGTTGTAACATCTTCCTAACTACCATGTATTACTTGAGTATTAACATCGTAATTAGAAGAGTATCACTTCCGTTATATAATACATACTAGTCGCATGAAATGAAAAATACGGTAAATCAAACTCATAAATTTCAAGAAAATTCATATGTACATATTTATGTACTTCATACACAACTTTTCTTAATACATACCATACTAGAAGTTAAGCCATTTCACTTACAATACTACTCATGGACTCCTATGAAAAGACAAATCAAGTGCCTAAAGTCTAGCCTACTCCAACATCAAGGTCCCACAAAATTGTATATACACAGGAATGGACCTAAAAACATCTAACAGTCATAAGTCTGCAGGCTAGTAAAGTTCTAACACTAGGCTACAACTATAAATAGGTCAAAAGTCCCTGACGATGTCATGTCCTACTCGATGAAACCATTAGCCATCGGGATGATGGCCTCACCTCCACTAGGCGCATCAGGACCCTCTGGTGGATCCTAGTCTGAGGACGATGATGAAGAGGAGTCATCTGCTGGAGGGAATGCGGGTGCTGCAAGAGGGATGTCAAACATAATTGGATGCGCCATATGGAGAGGCACACTGTAACATCCTCCCAAGTACAACCTCATTCTTAAGTTATGGTGTCACACTCGAGAGTTGTTCCTTCTAAGTTTGCGGACCTTTTTTTTAAAAATATCTATAGCCAATTTGGTTAGCTCGCGAGATAACTAGGTCATAATTATACTAAAATATATAGTAATGAAACCAAACTATTTATTTAATACAAAGTTAAGTACATAAGGGAAGCTCTTCTATGAGCTTTAACACGCCTTTGTTCTCTAACATATTTACACACATGTTCATTCCACTAAATACAACATAATAAAAGCATTAACTACTACACTATTGCACTTCTGAGTTCTTTTGCATAGCAGTCCCTCGGTCCTCTGTGTTAACCTGGAGACGACACGGGAACACAAAAACATAGGGGTGAGAATTATACAATTCTCAGTAGGGTAACTCTCCAATTACACATTCATACTGTCATCATCATCGCCCCAGCCACTTCGGTTTATTAAGAAAGCGTGAGCATGCAATATGTACATATCAAATGTTCATTTTAAAATTATAAAATCACCTTTCCGAAGTGGGTCTCTTTTATTATTCAATCACTTAAAACATGTATTTCATAACATTCAACATCATAGGAATTCCTTCAAGACCAATAATTTAACAAGATATACATATACATATGGCAATTACAATGATCTTTTCGTGCCCTTGACATAATAAAGGGGACTTTTTCGTGCCCTAATGGGGACTTTTTCATGCCCTATTGGGGACCTCTTCGTGCCCTACTGGGGACCTCTTCATGCCCTTTTTATACTAAAGGGGACTTCTTGTTCACTTAGCACATACATCATCCTCAAGCTCACATATACATGCATCGCATTTCTATATGCATGAACATAATTCTCTGATCTCATAATACTTCAAACCTATATATATTATTCATTCATTCCTCATAACATAATCTTGGAAGTTCATGGCATGCATTCATACACATCAACTTGAACCAAATGCCATTAGGTCATTAATTCAAGGCATAATCACAACTTCAGCACATTGGCATATTTTTCACTCAAGTAGCACAATTTAATTCTCATACCAAATGATCAATTAAAATGCTATAAAAATTCTCAATGACACCTCAATGTGTCCACAAGGTTCCATAAAAATTTCATAACAAAAAGAATCCTCTAAATATGTCAAAAAAATTAGACAACTTCGGAGGTTAGAAACCCCCTATTTGCAGCCAACAGCCATAGTTACCAATTTTATTACCCTACCAAATGATCATATAATATCATATAAAAATTCAGGGTTGGACTTCAATATGTCCTCAATATCCTATAAAAATTTCATCTCATAATTCGATTATTTACTAGGTTAATAAAATGTCACAAGTTCACAGCTTCAGATTCAACATTTCAGGCAGCATATTTACAACTTCGGTTCTTGAATTTTTCAAGGAATTAGGAATCAAAACCAGAGCTCAAGAAAATTCATGGAACTATCCTAGGATGTTACCTTCAACATATAATTTTTATAGCTCATGAAAACACCCACAATTCCCTCAGAAAATTCGTGAACAATCACTGCCAGCAGGAAAACTAAAAATCCAGCAAACCACTTCAGAATCTCTTTTGATAAAAATGATTTTTTCACAACCCCAAACACACCACCAAAATTAAAACATCAATATCATCATCTTAACAACTAATATATCTAGAAATTTCGGACCAAACACAATCAGAAAAGTCCAGCATAAAATTGGAAAGATAAGATCAAAGAAAACCCTACTTGTGAAGCTTTAAGGCTTCTAACTCCAAGGGATCTTTCAAAAATGATTTTTCTTCACTTCAAGCCTTCCAAACAGCACCTAACCCTTCCTTAAACAGTAGAGAATGATAGATCAGAGTTCAGCTTGGAGATTATTTAAAATTCTAATCGGTTAGTTTGATAGATTATGAGGAGTAGAACAAGTTTTGTGAAAGGATCTTGGTGTTTTGTCAAGTTTAGGCTAGGGTTTATGAAGCTTCAAGTTTGTTAATGGTGGAATGAGAGAAAGAAGATGAAGTCTGATGTATTTGGAGCTCTTGGCCGAAATTGATGGTGTTGGAGTGATAAGGTTGGTGATTTATCTTTATCTAGGTATAAAACTAGTCAAAATGGGTATTTATTCCTTTTTCAAAATGAAATAATGAAATGGATGGCTAAGATTTGGTTTCTTAGTCAAAGAATGAATCTTGGCCATCCACTTGGCTCAAGATAAGTGGCTCATATTAACTTGGTAAGCAAGTAGCTTTTTCAGTGTTAAAATCACATACCGAAATTCCACCGAACGGATGAGTTATTGGCACCCGAGTAAAATATAATAAATCAAAGGTCATGATTAAAACTTGCTTTTCAATTTTCAATCCTTGTCATCCACTTGGCATAAAGTGGTTGATAAAGCTTACTTAGCCACTAAGCAGCTTTTACGGTGTTAGAAACTGCACACCAAAATTCTACTGAACGGGTAAAACAGTGTACCCGGGTAATCAAACATTGCCCGAAAAATAATTTCGGGTATAAAATATTTATTTCTACCTATTTCTAACCATAATCATATAATTTCTCAATTTCGGGCATCTCCGAGTCCCAAGTCTAGGGTTTTGGCTGTCCCGGTAGGCCTGCGGGGCCCAGAAAATACTATTCACGTTTTTTTTTTTTTTTTTACAAATCCGTTGGATCGTCCTCATCATCGTTGGATCGCCGGTGCAAGGAGACACGAACAAGGAGAGGCTCCTGGCAGACTTCGAAAGCGGAGGGGTACATGAATGAACCGATTACACACTCGAATGAAATGGATCCTGAGACTGTATAGGTATGGGACTATACAGTTGAGGAGGGCTTATATGAATTGATTTGTACTACCTATACCAACAAGATGCATCTTCTTTTCGGTAGCCTAAACTGAAAGAACTCCACAGTTAAGCGTGCTTGACTTGGAGCAATTTTGGGATGGGTGACCTCTTGGGAAGTTTTATTGGGAAGTGTGTGAGTGAGGACAAAGCACGCTGAAAAGACCCGTGTTGGTTTGTGGGGACAGTCGTCAATCCATAAAGCAGCAGGGGATGATGACACACCCTCATAAGGAAAAGCGGGGTCAAACTTAGCTGAAAAGACAGACGTACTGAAGGAACGACCAAAAAATACGTACACATGGATTTGCGAATACCCCACTGCATATAAAGAGTCAAGTACTGGGTCATAGTACCAGACCCACTTTGGTGAGTCAAGGAAGAACACTAGGGACGGCATCTGCTGAATCTGATTAACACAAAATAAATGCAACCGTAGGGATGAGAATATTATAAAATCCTCAGTAGGGTATTCCCTTAGGTATAATGTAAAATATAAATGATAAACCCATTCATGTGGGAATATTCATGCAAAACTATGTGTATCCATATCAAGGAATATACATCATATAAAATCAAGTACAAATATAGTCATGATTCATGAATTGTTCTTCTGTAACCATAGGATTCAATTCTATGCAGTTTTCTTTTTCCAATTAACATAGGGAAGACTTAATTTCATATCAAGTGATATTTGTGGTGGATCACTCTACAAGGACAATAGACTGCTAGGATATGAGCTCTGTAACACCCTAATATTTAACTTAATACTCTTAGGAATGCATTTAAGTTAATTATTAGTTATTACTCTTTTGTTTTAGTCTTTAATTCGAACTCTTGAAAAATACCTTAGTGAAAATATGGACAATTTTTTTTTTTGTTTAAAATACAAAACATGAGCCGTGCATGCTAAGTAACTAACGTCGTTCGTCTCACCTATAAATAAGACAGGATAAAGACAAGTCACAGATACATACAACATCACAATATATATATATATATATAAACCATAGAATATCATGACATAAACAATATTAGCACATCATAATTATATCATAGTAGTTACATCCTCTAAACATAGAGGGCATTAGTACACATCCATCAAGAGATTAAAGCACAAGCAAATAAAAAGTGTATGATCACCCTAAAGCTAATATCCAAGGGAAACTATCTCCATACTCCTATTGCGACCTTCTTGATCCCTTTGGTAGCACAACTCCTACATCTGCGTCTTAGAGTCGTCTCCAGGAACCTTGGGTTTTATTATGAAAAGGGTGAGCATATATAGAGTTCATTTATTAAGTTCCAAATACCACTAACCAAGGCCCGTATTTTTTAGCATGAGTCTTAATGTCATGTGTAACGCCCCGATTTTCTGTCTGAGTGGAAAATGACCAAAATGCCCCTGAGGTCATTTTCGGCCCGGAATTCGAGGATGGCCGACTCGGCAGTCCTCGAAGGCCCAACTCAATGTTTGAAGGGGATTGAATGACCCTTGAGTGGTTCCGGAGGCGAAAGCCTCATTTTCTGCAGTTTCGGGTCAAAATGACCAAAATACCCTATAGCGTTTTTACGCGGGTAAAGGTGCCGTTTGAGCCCGAAACTTTCCTCAGAGGTTTAAAGCCATGTTTTTACATGTTTCAAAACATCTGTTTGAGTCCCGGTAGTCCCGGGCAATTTTAGTGCAAAATTACGATTTTGCCCCTAGAATAGTGTTTTTGAGCTTAACGATGTGATTAAGCAAACCTAAGCAATATTAGGCTCTAATCAAAGATTAATTAATTTCCATAATTAATTTAGAGTCAAAATAAATTATTAAAATTAATTAGAACCTAAGATTGCTTAGATTAGATTTAAATCTCTTTTCTAAAACTCAAGATTTCACTCTTGGAATCTTGAATAGTGTTTTCTCTCTCCAATTCCTTAAATCAAGGAATTGTGTTTAGAGTTGTTTATACACTAAAATGAATTTATAATTTACTAATGATGCAAGAACACTCCTTAATTATGTCTTGACAACCTTAATTACCCATTTTCTCACCTAAACACTTTCTTACAAATTCCTAATCTTAATCCTAATCAAAGATACACCTAAACACAACTCTAAATCACAATTAAAATGCAAAAGAACCCTCCCCATGGCTGATGCATTTCGGCCCTCTCTCTCTCAATTACCACACATGTTGAATTGTTTCTCACTCAAAGAACCATGCTTAAAGCCATACCTTGAACCATACCTCACCATACTTTGAACCATACCTCACCATGCCTTAAGACCACATTATCTCACCTCATGGAACTCATGGGCTGCCCTCCATGCTGTATGGCCAAAGCCTTCCTCTTCATTTGCACCTTGTATTTGTTTCATTTTTCTATAAATAGTTTGTTTGGGTGAACTTGCATCATTTTGGGCTCATTTGCTAAGTGTAAGTTTTCAAAGAACACTTCAAAGTTTACTTTTTCTCTCAAGTTCAAGTCTTCAAGTTCTTCATCCTCTTCTCTCATTCCAACCTCCTAATCACTAGGTAGGGATTTTCTTTCAAGAGTTCTTTCATTTAAAGCTCTTAATTTCTTTATGTGTTCATAGTTTCTCTTGAATCCTTTTTAGAACTTCTTTTCTTCTTCTACTCCTCTTTGATTTTCGGCCATGAGGCTTGAAGATCAAAGGAATGAGAGCTTGATGATGAGAGTTTCATGATGATATTCATCACTTGAACAATCTCTAAAGCTTGATCTTTGTTCTTGAGATAAAGATGTTTTTAGTTTTTCTTCTTGAATCCTTCAAAACCTTTCACTTTGATGATGTTTTAAAATGGTTAACATGAACTCAATGATGAGAACCCATGATGTTGGTGTTAATGCATCATCAAGATCATGGTCTCTAGAGTTCCAAATGTTCCTTTCCTTCTCCAACAATTTCGGTTCCTTTTCCTTTTCTTTCTCTAAGGTTTCGACCATATTGGCCAAGGAAGTTCACAATGGCTTGATGATGAGAGCTTCTAGATGATGACTATGTGTTCATCACAAAGAGGCCTCTAGAGCTTGAGTTTTAATAAAAATATTATTTATGTTTACATTTCAAGAAAAGAAACTTTGTGTTTTAAAGAACCCTTGAGGTTCACTCTTGTTTTTACTTTACCTTGTCATGATAAGTTTGGGTTAAGGTTTAAGTTCCTTCAAAAGTCTTGTATGAGCTCTAATAAGAAATAAATGGACTAGCATTCATATTTACATTCAAGCTTATGCATTACATATTTATTTTGAGCTTTGCATTCATATTTAATTTCCAAGCTATCACTTAAAGTTGAAGGATAAAGAATGGAGTGTATCTCATATTTACATTCTTGCCTAGCATATTTACTTTTATCACTAAAGAATGTAAAGATTTAAAATGAGAACTTGCACTATCACCTAACTAAACCTCAAAGCCTTTCTATTTCGGCCTTAAAGTCGATTGTTGTTGGGCCTAGAGCACTAAAATAAAGAAATGAACTTGCATATTCATATTCCAAGTCTTGCATATTTATTTCAAGCCTTGCATATTTAAATTTCAAGTCTTGCATGTTTACTTTAAGCTCTCACTTTAATTTGTAATGAAGAATAAAAACGAAGTGCATAGCATGTTTAAATTATGTCATCACTTAAAAGACCTTAGAGCTCAAAGGCTTGCCTATTTTATCTCAAGTTAAAGTTTAATGAGGGAGCATTCTTTGAATGCATGATTTCAGCCTTGTAGTGATGATGAACTTGGAATAAGTTTCATCTAGCTTCAAGGACCAATAAGTCAAGTTTTAAGAATCCTTTTAAATCTCATGAATTTGTTTGAGTTTAAGACCAACAAGGTTCTATGAATTTAACTCTCTTTTAAGGAGGGATTAAGTGGTCACTGACCTAAGGATGTTTTTAGTCTCTTTCACAAGATAAAATGGTTTGCAAAAGAGTTTTAGAAGTCTTGAAAACGATTCCAAGAGAAACTAGCAGCTTATGTGTTTTTAAAAATATCAAGTTATGTATCTTTTTGGGACTTAATGTTTCGGTCCTTCCATGATGGGTTTGCTGCTGTATGATGATGTTATGATGTGTGGAAATTATGTATGATGAGGTAGGAACACTTCTATGCATGATAAAAGAGAAACTAGCTTTCTAGAAAAACCGTAAAGTCAAAATTTAGCATAGTTTTATCCCATTTAGTTATGGACACTGCCCAAACTGTTTCAATGGGGAGATAATCAGATTAGGATTGATTAATCATGAAAAATTTGGTTACATTTGAAGTTGGAATGAATTTTGACACCTATAGAGAAACTAGTAACTAGAAAACCGTAAAATCGCAATTCTAGAACTCTTAGAACATTTAATTCTTAGAATCTATCCAACAACGTTATAATGTATAGAACATGGTTTATAATTAGTTCTTTGATATAGAAATGACTCATAATTGGTTTAGGTTTAACTTATAGCACCTTAGGCGAAGACAGAACCAAGAAAGGGTCTAAAACGCAAGTTCTAGAACCCCGTAATCATAAGTTTATAATGCTGCCCCTAAGGAATGATGTTGTTCAGATTTAATAGAGAGCATAAATAAGTAATAAGATTTGTTAGAAGAGAACCCTTAGGTGCATAAAAGTTTGATAGAAAATGATAGGTTAACTACATCACAAGTTTAAGGCCTGTAAGGGTCAGAGCATAAAATACTGTAGGACCAAGTGCATAACGAATCTTTAATGTTGCTTATGAAAATATGAGGATGATTATGTGAATGCATGAAATTATGATGAAGGATGCATGCTTGATTGACTTATGTGGCATAAAGAAGAATTTGGAAGAAATTCGGCATGCTGCAGTTATGCCGCCGAATTTCTGACAAATTCGGGACATAGAAAATTTTTGAAAACCTATGAAATTTTTTTGAGGCACTAAGATGAGTTCTCGGATGACACCGGTTCGGCCGAGCACCTCCAGAGAACTCATGTGACATCGGTACCAAGATTAATTCTTAGGTGACACTGATTCGGCCGAGCACCCCCAAGAAATGCCCCCTAGCCCGTACTGGATAAGTCGGGATTATGTTTATGATTATGTTACGCTTATTGGGATTGATAAGTAAGAACTAGTGACGACTAGTTAAGGTATGAGCTCATAACCTAGAGATGTGACATGTTCTGGGTGACACCGGTTCGGCCGAACACCCCCAGAGCGATTGTCTTTAGGGTAGCCTATGAGGAAGTTATGATGATTATGTCACAAAGAGAATTTAATTGCCACTTTATGCCACTATTATGATGTTCTTAAAGATATGATGATTATTCGTGTATTAAGTAAAGCCATGCATACATCCTTTAATATGTTTGCATCCATGACATTAAGAATCATGCTAAAATGAACGGACCTTGGCTAAATAATGTTTTAGAACCTAAAAATGGACTTAATGCATGCTCACTTATTTTGTTTACTAAATCCAAGGTTCCTGAGGACGCAGATGATGACACCTAGGTAGTAGGAGACCCTACTGAGATTCTTTAGCGAGATTCTCACTCCCTCTATCTCTTTCTTTCCGTCACATCTTCAGATGGCGACGTTCGTGGTTTTCGTGGACACCCTGACGTGGGAGGTGCACTATGACCCTGATCACGGGTCATATCATTTTGAGGGACAGTGCACAGTGCTAGTCTTCATGTTCGTAGGACGTCCCTTCGCTCACCCCGTGCATACCCACCGCTTCTCCCCGATAGCACCCTATGACGACGATGAGCGGGTTTTTGAGCGCGCGCGTACGCATAACGAGAGAGTGCTCCGCATGCATACCGCTGCCTCAGCCATGTGTGACTATCCTGATTACGTGCCTTAGACCTACTTCTCGGAGACCGACCCGTCCGAGGACTTGCCTACCCATCCGTATAGCGAGAGCTCTACCCCCACTCCACCATTGATGAGGGAAGGCAGTGAGGATACCATGACTCAGCCACGGCTTGCACGGTGACTGGAGATGTGGCCACATCGCGGGGGTCACTCTCGATCCCCGTTCCACCTCTTTACGCCCAAGGAGCTCGCCCAGTTTCCCGGATATGTGCCTCGCTCGCGAGATGGACGTCAGTAGAAGGTGACATACGACCGATGGAGTACCCGGGTAGAGCACACACCACTTAGATGGGGATGAACCTTCTTTTGTTTTAGAGGTCATCCCGTTAGTTGCACTTGGGTAGGGGAGTTGCTTTTATAGTTTCCGTTGCACTTTCTCTTGTATTTCCTTTTTAGTTGTATTGCTCATGTTGTATCAAACTAAGCCCCACTCTATACAAGTGGGCATATCATATATTATATAAATATGCAGTTCAGTGTTATTATGATGTGCCTTTATTTGCTTATGTCATGTTGCTATGCGATGCTTGCTTTATTACCTTTCGTGCATTATTAATTAACGTGTCGCGCGGCTCTCACTTTGCTTTTATAAATTCAAACAAAAATTTATCAGTATTTCCGCTAAGTATTTTAAAGTAATAAGGAAGCTATGACGTAGCAGACTAATGATTAACCTAATTATGTTCTAGAGTATTGGGTTAAAAATTAGGATGTTACATCATGAATGTAACAGATATCTCATGTATGCATGGTAATGCCTCCAGTACATAAATAACATATGCAATTAACTTAAGTATACTCTTAACATGAATTTGCAATACACAAGACCAAAACACAACATCACATGAGTAAACAGACCAAATATACATCCTTACTTTACTTTCTTAGGTGACTTAGTATGAATGCATGATACAACAAACCTGATAATTTAGCTTGCATGGAAAAGGGCAAGAGAACCCATGATAGTTTACTTTCTCATAGTGAAACTTTCAACTTCCTTTCTTAACAACCATCCTCTTACGTAACCACCTCAAACTAACCATCTCACCTTCCTCGGTGATTTTATATTCACCACCAAAACTCCACCTCACCAATCGCCTAGGATTGAGCTCAACCTAACTAGTCGTCGCTAGATTTAATATGGGGTAATAGAGGAGGAAAATACATCATTTTATTGCCTTTGTTCAACTTTATCATCATAAGTATGCAACTTCCTTGGATCACCTCTTATAACCTTTAATTTGGGGAGTCTAGAGGATCACTTCCATATGTTTTAAGTTGCACTAAGCTTATTGGATCATTGCTCATAATCCTTAATTCAGGGAGTTTAGAGGATCATTTTCATGTGTCTTATGTCACCTTTAATCTTAGCATGTTATTTAGAGATGCAAGCATGAACATATAATCATAACTCATCATTCTATACTTTATGCTCATAAAACTTCATGAAATTATGCATCTCAATGACTCAAACATAACTATAACATGCCATAATTCAATTTACAAAAACATGCATCTAAGCCATATAAATTTCAATATATGAACATAGCCTTCACAAGATACCAATCACATTTATCTCATCAAATTATCAATATTTATGCTTAAGTCCAAAGGGGTCAAATCGCAATTTCTCAAAGGTTACAGGTCAAAATGTAAATATCCTTTTTTAACACATTCTTACAAACTAAAGATCTTTAACATTAACTAATACTTTCAAGAGACATATAACTATTAGAAACCATTTAAACTCATCATAAAAACCTTTTAGGACCATAAACTAATTTTAACACATTTTAGAGGTCAAAGTGCAAAGTTGCTCATTTTTGACACTCATCAAAAGCCAATACTTCTAAAACTTTTTCTAAACATTATAAATAGTATTTTAAACATATAGACACATTAGATATCATTACTAACTCTAATTAAAATCTTTTGACCAAAATTACATAATTGATAATTTAGAACACAACTTTCCGCATTTTGCAAAATGGTCAAAACTAACACTTGTAATTATTCTTTTCAATCTCTAAGATACCAAAAACAATTTTTACTTCAAATACTAATAATTTTTATTTATACAAACAATATGATCAGTATCAAATCAGTGAGGAATTAATTCAGAAAATTAATCTTCTAAAGCTTTATAAAATTACGGTTTTGATCCTTTCTAGTTACTAGTTTATCTCAAAAAATTGCTAAAAACAATTCTTACAGCAATTATGAGTAATTTATACACATACAAAACTTTTGAATCAGCATCCTAATCATTTTGTCTAAATTAGGCCAGTAATCCTAATTCTTTTAATAAAAAAGCTTGAGAAAAGTACAATCTTTAACATCTTTAAATTTCTAATCCTAACAAAAGTTATTTGAGTAATTTAAGACAAGATCAAAGCGCCTTAAAAATAAAGTAAACCAACTTCAATACAAAGAATATCAAGAGGCTAAAATTAACTTAATTTAAATATATTCATAATAAAAATTCCTATTTAAGATTAAAGAGGTAAGTTTTGAGCTTTAGAGGTTTAGGTGATAGCAAGAATTATAGACATGCTATACAATCCATTTTTAATCTTTATCATTATAAGGTGATAACTTGGAAATATAAACATGATATGTAATACATCAAATATAAATATGAAGATGCAAGTTTAGATCTTCAAAGTTTAGGTGATAACTTGAAACATAAAATGCATTACTTGGAATTTAAACATGAGAATGCAAATTCATATTATTATCTTCAAGATTTAAGGTGATGACTTGAAATTAAATATGATTATGCAAGACCTGAAATTTAAACATGTTATGTAAGAGCTTGAAACATAAACAATGGATGCAAGTTCATTTATTATCTTGTTAACTCATAACTTTTAAGGAATTAAACTCTTTAACCTCAATTAATCTTAGCAAAGGAAGTGAGATTTAGAGTCCTTGATTATCATGGTTCCAAGAATCTTATTTCATGGTCTCATCATCAAGCTTATTAAAAGTCAAATTATAAGCAAAGAATAGGGAAATAACATGAAATAAAATCCCTACCAAGTTGTTTCTTGTTAACAAAAGATAATGCTTGATATTTAGAGAAGTTAGAAGAAGAAAATATGTCCTTGATGAGTCCTCCAATTTCAGCCAAGATGAGAACTAATAGAGGAAGGATTTTTCTTGTGATTTTGTGTTTGATAATGGAAAAGTTATGTGTTTAGGAGTTGATTTATGGTTAGAATGTGTATGCTTGAGGTTTAGAGCTTGGTTAGAGATAGAGAATAGAGTCTCTTGGATGTGAATGAGGAAGAAGAAGAAAGCTTGAAGTATTGAGAGAATTAGAGAACTTTGAGCAAACTTTGAGCAAGGAAACTATCAAGTAAGCAAATGCTAAGGCTATGAGTGTTTGTGTGAACATTTTAGTAATGGAAGAGCACCTATTTATAGGCCTATGGAGGCTGTTTGGCCAGGCACTCTAGGCTGGAAATGGAGGGATTTATTTCATTTTTTTGTTAAAGAAAACCTTGAAAAAGAATGCTTATGGTGTAATCATAATTTTGTTCATGTATCATGGTTTGAAAATGCATAAAATATGATGTTAATGGAAGGCAAGAAATCATGGCTGATAAGGCTGAATATGGATGGATTTCTCTTGATTAAACATAGCCAAAAATAATGAAAAAGAAAGCTAAAGAAATGATGATAAGGTTAGATATGATTTTATGTTGGAAAAATAATAAAATATGGTGAAATAGGGCTAATCATGGTCGCTATTTTCTGATTCCTTTAGGATCAGATTGGTGTTGTTTTACAAGTGGTGAATCATGTATTAGTTGTGTACTTACTTAGGTAAAAGATTAGGAATTGACAGATTAGTAAAAATGGTAAAAGGTTAAGTGTTCAGGACAAATCAAGACAAGGTAAAAAGAGAAATTATACACTAGTAAATGAAGTTCATTTCAAATGAGTAAAAATCAATTTGTAACATAAGTTCTAAACTTAAGATAAGGAAATGTAAATGTACTAGATTTTATCTAAACCTTAATCTTAACTTTGATCTCAATCATCACTAATTTTATAAGCTCTTATAATTAAAGAAAGGTAATTTAATTTTACCTTAGGTAATTTTAGGCTCTAGTTACCTCAAGTAATTATTTTTAACCTTAGGTAATCAATTTTAAACTCAAGGTGAATGAAATCAATTTGAGTTCAAATAGAGTTTTAATATTACCTTAATTACACAAGTAAACCTATCTAGCACAACTAGGGGTAAAAAGCTAATTTCATGTAAAAACTCCTTATAATTACTTGACATTCTCAAATTATACTTGAAATAGTTATTTTGAACCTTTGGGTGAAAACCGAATTCAAAGATTATATAATTTCATGTAAAATTACTGTAGGGGTAAAATGGTAATTTTACGTATGGTAAAAATTGAGAATTAAGAATTTTATCTTTAAGGCACATATAATCCCCGTCAAGCATTAAACTAACCTCTTAAAGATAATCTAGATTGGTTATCTTTGATTTTCTAGGTAAAAATGACCTCAGGGGCATTTTGGTCATTTTACACGTACAGAAAAATTGGGGTTTGCGAATTTCGCACAAATCGCTAATCAAGTCTTCTATAATGTTTCTCTAATATTATATTCCTTTATTGAGGATTATTCGGCCTCAAATTACGTGCAAAAATTACCTAGGGGCATTTTGGTAACTTTTTACATAGCAGTAAAAATTGGGGCGTTACAATGACTAGTGAAGTATGAGCTCATAACCTAGAACTCTCAAAAGGCGAGAGAAATAAGGTGGCCCCAAGATGAGAGAAAGAAAAATAGCCCAAGTCACCTAAAAGATAAATTGAAGAGATTCATGTTATGTTTTCTATGTTTCAAGAGCATCATTTGTGTTTGTATATAGTATGTTACACCTTGCATTGACATGCATTTCATGATGAGGTATGATGCATTAATAACTTCCAAGATGCATATTAAAATGGATGGGTCTCAGTAAATAATATTTTGGAACTTAAAAATTGAACCTTATGCATGCTCACTATTTTATATTAAAACTAAGGTTCCTGAGGACGTAGATGATGACACCAGGATAGGAGGACACCCTACTGAGATTCTTTAGAAAGTTTCTCACTCTCTCTATCATTTCTTTCCATCACGTCTTCAGAGGATGATGGCAACGTTCATGATCTACATTGATGGGCCCACTTGGGAGATGCACTATAATGCCACCTGTTGGTTATATCACTTTGTGGGTCGTTGTGCCATTCGCCTTTTTGTATACATAGACCGCCCCTTCACATACCCGGTTTCTAGCTTTTGGTTCTCTCCTGCCTCCCTCTTTGGCGATGACCTCGTCTTTGAGCATGCACGTCCTCGCGAGGAGCAGACTCGCCACACTCCGCCAACCTCCTCTGCCATCCGCAACATCCCGGAGTATGTGCCCCATTCCCCCATGGACCATTTAGAGACAGACCCTTCTAAGGACTCCGCTACTCAGGTACCCTCCGAGAGTTCTTCACCCACCATGCCATAGTGGGTTAGGTATATTCCTCCCCCTTAGGGTGGGTACCAGTAAGAGCTGGCAGCTGTCGTGATGGTGCTCGAGCATATGTCTAGCATAGGATGGCCTTCTGTTGTATTAGGGGTTATCTACTTTAGATGTACTAGGGTAGGCGAGGGTTTCTGATCTATGTACTTTCTATTTTTATGTATTTCAGATGATTGTACATATTGCTACTATCTAACTTGATGTATGGTTGAACCGTAATTATATATATGATATGATAGTTATTATGTATGATCCTTGTCTCTAGCAAGCTCTACACATGACATGTCTATCGCGTTATGCTCTAAAAGCATAGTCAGTCCAATCCTCAGGCTCCATGAGAATCGAACTGCTCTGATACCATAATGTAACATCCTAATTTTTAACCCAATACTCTAGAACATAATTAGGTTAATCATTAGTCTGTTACGTCATAGAGCGAGAGCTCTGTCCCCACTCCACCACTGATGAGGGAGGGCAGTGAGGATACCGTGACTCAGCCATGGCTTGCACGACGACCGGAGATGCGGCCACATCGCGGGGGTCATTCTCGATCCCCGTTCCGCCTCTTTACGCCCGAGGAGCTTGCCCAGTTTCCGGGATATGTGCCTCGCTCGTGAGATGGACGTCAGTAGGAGGTGACGTACGACCGATGGAGTACCCGGGTAGAGCACACACCACTTTGATGGGGATGAACCTTCTTTTGTTTTAGAGGTCATCCAGTTAGTTGCACTTGGGTAGGGGAGTTGCTTTCATAGTTTCTATTGCACTTTCTCTTGTATTTCCTTTTTAGTTGTATTGCTCATGTTGTATCAAACTAAGCCCCACTCTATACAAGTGGGCATATCAGATATTATATAAATATGCAGTTCAGTGTTATTATGATGTGCCTTTATTTGCTTATGTCATGTTGCTATGCGATACTTGCTTTATTACCTTTCGTGCATTATTAATTAACGTGTCGCGTGGCTCTCACTTTGCTTTTATAATTTTAAAAAAAAATTTACCAGTATTTCTGCTAAGTATTTTAAAGTAATAAGGAAGCACGCATGGCCGAGGCGGCGGTATGCATGCGGAGCACTCTCTCGTTATGCGTACGCGCGCGCTCAAAAACCCGCTCGTCGTCGCCGTAGGGTGCTGTCAGGGAGAAGCGGTGGGTATGCACGGGGTGAGCGAAGGGACGTCCCACGAACATGAAGACTCGCACCGTGCACTGTCCCTCAAAATGATATGACCCGTGATCCGGGTCATAGTGCACCTCCCACGTCGGGGTGTCCACGAAAATCACGAACGTCGCCATCTGAAGATGTGACGGAAAGAAAGAGATAGAAGGAGTGAGAATCTTGCTAAAGAATCTCAGTAGGGTCTCCTACTACCTAGGTGTCATCATCTACGTCCTCAGGAACCTTGGGTTTAGTTATACAAAATAAGTGAGCATGCATAAACATTAATTTTTAGGTTCTAAAACATAATTAGCCAAGGTCCGTTCATTTTAGCGTGATTCTTAATATCATGGATGCAAACATATTAAAGGATGTATGCATGGCTCTACTTAATACAAGAATAATCATCATATCTTTAAGAACATCATAATAGTGGCATAAAGTGGCAATTAAATTCTCTGTGACATAATCATCATAACTTCCTCATAGGCCACCCTAAAAGACAAGCGCTCTAGGGGTGCTCGGCCGAACCAGTGTCACCCAGAACATGTCACATCTCTAGGTTATGAGCTCATACCTTAACTAGTCGTCACTAGTTCTTACTTATCAATCCCAATAAGCGTAACATAATCATAAACATAATCCCGACTTATCCAGTACGGGCTGGGGGGCATTTTCTTGGGGGTGCTCGGCCGAACCGGTGTCATCCGAGAACCCATCTTAGTACCTCATAAAAATTTCATAGGTTTTCAAAAAAACTTTCTGAGTTCCGAATTTGTCAGAAATTCGGCGGCATAATTGTGGCATGCCGAATTTCTTCCAAATTCTTCTTTATGCCACATAAGTCAATCAAACATGCATCCTTCATCATACTTTCATAAAATCACATAATCATCCTCATACTTTCACAAGCAACATTAAAAGTTTGTTATGCACTTGATCCTACGGTATCTTATGCTTTGACCCTTACGGGCCTTAAACTTGAGATGTAGTTAACCTATCATCTTCTATCAAACTTTTATGCACCTAAGGGTTCTCTCTTATCAAACCTTATCATTTATTTATGCTATCTATTAAATCTGAACATCACCATTCCTTAGGGGCAGCGTTATCAACTTATGATTACGGGGTTCTAGAACTTGCGTTTTAGACCCTTTCTTGGTTCTGTCTTCGCCTAAGGCGCTATAAGTTAATCCTAAACCAATTATGAGTCATTCCTATATCAAGGAACTATTTATAAACCATGTTCTCTACATTTTAAGGTTTCTGGACAGATTCTAAGAATTAAATGTTCTAAGAGTTCTAGAATTGCGGTTTTACGGTTTTCTAGTTACTAGTTTCTCTATAGGTGCTAAAATTCGTTCCTACTTTAAATGAAACCAAATTTCTCATGACTAATCAATCCTAATATGATTATGTCCCCATTAAAACAGTTTGGGCAGTGTCCATAATTCAATGGAATAAAACTATGCTAAATCTTGACTTTACGGTTTTTCCTAGAAAGCTAGTTTTTCTTTTGACATGCCTAAATGTGTTCCTACCTCATCATACATAATTTTCACACATCATAACACATCATAAAATCATCATACAGCAGCAAGCCCATCATGGAAGGACCGAAATATTAAATCCCAAAAAGATACATAACTTAATATCTTTAAAACATATAAATTGCTAGTTTCTCTTGGAATCATTTTCAAGACTTCTAAAGCTCTTTTGCAAACCATTTTATTTTGTAAAAGCGACTAAAAACATCCCTAGGTCAGTGACCACTTAATCCTTCCTTCCAAGAGTGTTAAATTTATAGAACCTTGTTGGTCTTAAACTCAAACAAATTCATGAGACTTAAAGGGATTCTTAAAACTTGACATATTGGTCCTTGAAGCTAGATGAAACTCATTCCAAGTTCATTATCACTACAAGGCCGAAATTATGCATTCAAAGAATGCTCCCTCATTAAACTTTAACTTGAGATAAAATGGGCAAGTCTTTGAGCTCTAAGATCTTTTAAGTGATGACATAATTTAAACATGCTATGCACTTCATTTTTATTCTTCATTACAAAATAAAGTGAGAGCTTAAAGTAAACATGCAAGACTTTAATATAAAAATGCAAGGCTTAAAATAAATATGCAAGGCTTGGAATATAAATATGCAAGGTTTGAAATATAAACGTGCAAGTTCATTTCTTTATTTTAGTGCTCTAGGCCCAGCAACAATCGACTTTAAGGCTAAAATAGAAAGGCTTTGAGATTTAGTTAGGTGATATTGCAAACCTCATTTTAGATCTTTACGTTCTTTAGTGATGAAAGGTAAATATGCTAGGCAAGAATGTAAATATGAGATGCACTCCATTCTTCATCCTTTAACTTTAGGTGATGGTTTGGAAAATAAATATAAATGCAAAACTCAAAGTAAATATGTAATGCATAAGCTTGAATTTAAATATGAATGCTAGTTCATTTTATTCCTTATTAGAGCTCATACAAGACTTTAGAGGAACTTAAACCTCAATCGAAACTTATCATGACAAGATAAGGTGAAACAAGAGTGAACCTCAAGGGTTCCTTAAGACACAAAGTTTCTTTTCTTGGAATGTAAACATAAATAACATTTTTATCAAAACTCAAGCTCTAGAGGCCTCATTGTGATGAACACATAGTCATCATTTAGAAGCTCTCATCATCAAGCCATTGTGAGCTCCCTTGGCCAATATGGCCGAAATCATAAAGAAAGAAAAGTAAGAAGAACCGAAATTGTTGGAGAAGAAAAGAAACATTTGGAACTCTAGAGACCATGATCTTGATGATGCATTAACACCAACATCATGAGCTCTCATCATTGAGTTCATGTTAACCATTTTAAAACATCATCAAAGTGAAAGGTTTCAAAGATCAAGAAGAAAGAACAAAGAAAACATCTTTAACTTAAGAACAAAGATCAAGCTTTAGAGATTATCCAAGTGATGAACATTATCATCATGGAACCTCATCATCAAGCTCTCATTCCTTTGCTCTCAAAGGGCTCATAGCCGAAACACAAGGAGGAAAAGAAAAAGAAAAGAAGTTCTAGAAAGGATTCAAGAGAAACTAAGAACACATAAAGAAATTAAGAACTTTAAATGAAAGAACTCTTGAAAGAAAATCCCTACCTAGTGATTAGGAGGTTGGAATGAGAGAAGAGGATGAAGAACTTGAAGAACTTGAAAACTTGAACTTGAGAGAAAAAGGAAACTTTGAAGTGCTATTTGGAAACTTACACTTAGCAAATGAACCCAAAATGATACAAGTTCACCCAAGTAAGCTATTTATAGAGAAATGAAACAAATGAAGGGTGCATGGAGGGGGAGGAGCTTTGGCCATCAGCCTCATGGGCAGCCCATGAGTTCCATGAGGTGAGATAATGTGGTCTTGAGGCATGGTGAGGTATAGTTCAAAGTATGGTGATGTATGGTTCAAGGTATGGCTTCAAGCATGGTTCTTTGAGTGAGAAACAATTCAACATGTATGGTAATTGAGAGAGAGAGGGTCGAAATGCATCAGCCATGGGGAAGGTTCTTGTAACATCCTAATTTTTAACCCAATACTCTAGAACATATTTAGGTTAATCATTAGTCTGTTACTTCAT
The DNA here is from genome assembly GCA_031216125.1 of Dalbergia cochinchinensis. Taxonomy (NCBI): domain Eukaryota; kingdom Viridiplantae; phylum Streptophyta; class Magnoliopsida; order Fabales; family Fabaceae; genus Dalbergia; species Dalbergia cochinchinensis. The sequence goes on from CM062371.1 coordinate 34,641,472, forward strand.
AGTTCTCATTTTTACTTTGAAATACTTAGCAAAAAATACGGGTAATTTTTTTTTGAAACAAAAAGTGAGGGCCGCGTGATGCGATAAGCGGTAAACCATGTATAGTAAAACAAATATCTCACAACATCATAACATAAGGCACACCATGAATAACACTGAATATCATCTCATATATATATAACTTGCCCACTTATAAGTGTGGGACTTACTTTAGTACAAGGAAAATACAGGAAAGGAAATACAACATAAACTTAAACATGATCTACTCCCCTACCCGAGTGCATCTAATGGGATAACCTCTAAACAAAAGAAGGTTTATCCCCATCTAAGTGGTGTGTGCTCTAACCGGGTACTCCATCGGTCGATCCTCACTTCCTACTGACGTCCGTCTCGCGAACGAGGCAAGTATCCGGGAAATTGGGCGAGCTCCTCGGGCGTAAAGAGGCGGAGCGGGGATCGAGAATAACCCCCGCGGTATGGCCGCATCTCTGGTCGCCGCGCAAGTCGTGGCTGAGTCACGGTATCCTCATTGCCCTCCCTCATCAATGGTGGAGAGGGAGCAGAGCTCTCGCTATACGGATGAGTAGACGGGTCCTCGGATGGGTCGGTCTCCGAAAAGTAGGTCCGGGGCACGTAATCGGGATGGCCTCGCATGGCTAGGGTGGCGGTGTGCATGCGGAGCACCCTCTCGTCATGCGTACGCACGCGCTCAAAAACCCGCTCGTCGTCGCCATAGGGTGCAGTCAGGGAGAAGCGATGGGTGTGCACGGGATGAGCGAAGGGGCGTCCTACGAACATGAAAGCCCGCACCGTGCACTGCCCCTCAAAATGGTATGACCCATGAGCCGGGTCATAGTGCACCTCCCATGTCGGGGTGTCCACGAACACTACGAATGTCGCCATCTGAAGACGTGACGGAAAGAAGAGATAGAGGGAGTGAGAATCTTACTAAAGAATCTCAGTAGGGCCTCCTACTACCTAGGTGTCATCATCTACGTCCTCAGGAACCTTGAGTTTATTTTCGTAAAAGCTAGTGAGCATGCATCAAGTTCATTTTATCTTTGGAGGTATACTTTAGCTAAGGTCCATTCATTTTAGAATGATCTGAATGTCATGTATGCAACATAATAGGAAATGTATGCATGGCGCTATCTAATGCACATACATCAATCATAACATTGAGTCTCATCAAACTTAGTGGCATAAAGTGGCAATAGAAACATTCATATGGGACAAACTTAGTGACATAATCATAATCATGAAACTTCTCTTCCTCATGGGCCACCCTAAAAGACAATCGAACTGGGGGTGCTCGGCCGAACCGGTGTCACCCAGAACGTGTCACATATCTAGGTTATGAGCTCATACCTTAACTAGTCGTCACTAGTTCTTACTTACCACTTAACGATAAGCGTATCATAAATCATAAATCCCGACTATCTGAGTACGGGTTAGGGGGCAAAACTCTTAGGGGTGCTCGGCCGAACCGGTGTCACCTAAGAGTATAAAATGGTACCGATGTCACATGAGTTCTATGGAGGTGCTCGGCCGAACCGGTGTCATCCTAGAACCCATCTTAGTACCTTAATTTTCAAAATCTCTTTAAGTCCCTAAATTTGTCGGAAATTCGGCGGCACAACGGCATTACACCGAATTTCCTTCCAAATTTGCTTTATGCCACATAAACATATAACCTCATGAATTCCTCATATGAATAACATCATCATCATTTGCATACTACATGCATCATCATAAAACATCCAAACGCTTACCCTTACGGTAGCTTATACTTTGACCCTTACGGGTCTTAATCTTGAGATATAGTTCTCTACATCTGTCGCTCATATCTTTATGCACCTAAGGGCTTGCAATTAATCATCATTCCTAATCCTTATGTTCATACTTAAATCTGAAAAGCATAGGGCAGAATCTCTAACTTGTATTTACGGGGTTCTAGAACTTACGTTTTAGACCCTTTCTCGGTTCCGTCTTCACCGAAGGCGCTATATATTAAATCTAAATCAATTATGAGACATTCCTATGCTTAAGGACTAATTATTAATCATGTTTATCATGTTGTAAGGGTGCTGGACAGAATCCAGAAAATTAAATGTTCTAAGAGTTCTACATTTGCATTTTTACGGTTTTTTAGTTACTAGTTTCCCCATAGGTGCTAGAATTCAATTCTAATCCAAATGTTACCAAGTTTTTCATGTCTAAACAATCTAAATCTGATTATGTTCCCATTAAAACAGTTTGGAAAAGTTCCAAAAGCAAATGGGTTAAAACTATGTCAAATTCCAACTTTACGGTATTTCTAGTTAGCTAGTTTCTTACCTATCATGCATAGGATCGCTTCTACATCATCATATGATATTTTCACACATTCCAACACATCAAAACATCATCATACAGCATCACACTCATCATATCAGAACTGAAAACATTTAACTTTAACAAGAAAGTTAAATTGACGTTTCTAGGTACATAAGTTAACTAGTTTCTCTTGGAATCAATCTAGAACTTCTAAAACTCTTTTCAAAACATTTTAATTCATCAAGAGGCTAAGAGAAGCCTTAGGTCACTGACCAAAACATATTCCATCCCCTAAAAGAGAATAAAATCACAACTTGTGATGACATAACCTTATAAAGATTTGTAAAGCTTTAAGGAAAACTTAAAACATAGACTATTGGTCCTAGTAGCTAGATGAAAACTCATTGCAAGTCCATCATCACTACTTGGCCGAAAATATGCATTCAAAGAATGGTTTCACATTAAACTTTAACTTGGAATGAAATGGGCAAGTCTTTGAGCTCTAGGTTCTTAAGTTATGACATAAAATAAACGTGCTCATGCTTTTCATTTTTAATCTTGCTTACAAAATAAAGTGATGACGTAAAATAAATATGCAAGGCATAATTTAAACGTGCAAGCTTGAAAGTAAAATGCAAAGCATAAACTTAAACGTGCAAGCTTGAAAGTAAAATGCAAGGTTCAATTCTTTATTTTAGTGCTCTTGGCCCAACAACAATCGACTTTAAGGCCGAAATAGAAAGGCATTTGAGAAATTAATTAGGTGATAATGCAAGTTCAATTCTTTATTTTAGTGCTCTAGGCCCAACAACAATCAACTTTAAGGCCGAAATAGAAAGGCTTTGAGAATTAAATTAAGTGATGATGCAAGTTCCATTTTAATCTTTATGTTCTTAGGTGATAGCTTGAAAGTAAAGGTGCATAGCAAGAATGTAAATATGAATGCAAGCATAAAATAAATTATGCAAGTTCATTTTATCTTTCTAGAGCTCTTAACAAGACTTTAAAGGAATTTAAACCATAACCCAAACTTATCCAAACAAGGTAAAGTCACGCTTAGAATTCTTAAAACTCAACATAATATTCTTAGGAAATCAAACCATGAAGCTTAGAAAAATTAAGGAAATGGCCGAAATCTTCAAGAAGAAAAAGGAACATTTTTAAAACTCTAGAGTTCATGATCTTGATGATATATTAACACCAACATCATGAGTCCTCATCATTGGGTTCATAGAGCCATTCTAAAACATCATCAAAGCTAAAGTTCTCAAGAGTTCAAGAAAGGAAGAACTAGAAACATTTTTGTTCAAGAACAAAGGTCAAGCTCTAGAGTTTGTTCAAGTGATGAACATCATCTTGAAACTCTCATCATCAAGCTCTCACTTCTTCATTCCCAAAGGCCCATGGCCGAAAATGAGAAAGAACAAGGAAAGGAAAAGAAGTTCTAAAAAGAATCAAGAGAAACTATAAACATAAAGCTTAGAACAAGAACTTTAAAGAAAGGAATACTTGAAAGAAAATCCCTACTTGGTGTGATGAACTTGAAGATGGAAGAAGAAGATGAAGAAGATGAAGAACTTGAAGAACTCCAAGAACTTGAAGAACACTAGAACTTTGAGAGAAAAGGAAAAGCTTTGAGTGCTCCTAAACTTAGCAAATGATCTAAAAGTGGTGCAAGCTCCTCAAGGCATTCTATTTATAGATAAATGAAACAAATGAAGGGAGCTCATGGAGAGGAAGAGCTTCGGCCATGTGTGCAGAATTGGAGGCATCCATGAGTTCCATGAGGTGAGATAATGTGGTCTTGAGGCATGGTGAGGTATGGCCTCAAGCATGGTTCTTTGAGTGAGAAAATAATTAAACATGTGGCCAAGGAGAGCATGGCTGTTCAGCCATGTTGCAGCCAAGGGGAGGTTTGTTTTGCAATTTAATTGTGATTTAGAGTTGTGTTTAGGTGTATCTTTGATTATGCTTAAGATTAGGAATTTGTAAGAAAGTGTTTAGGTAAGGAAAATGGATAATTAGGGTGGTCTAGACATAATTAAGGAGTGGTCTTGCACCATTAGTGAGTTAGATCCTCAATTTAGAGTCTAAACAACTCTAGACACAATTCCTTGATTTAGGGAATTGGAGAGAGAAAACACTATTTAAGATTCCAAGACTAGGAATCTTGAATTCTAAAAAGAGATTTAAGTTTAATCTAAGCAATTTTAGGTTCTAATTAACTTTAATAAATTATTTTGACTCTAGATTAATTAGGAAAATTAATTAATCTTCATTTAGAGCCTAATATTGCTTAGGTTTGCTTAATTACGTCATTAAGCTCAAAAACACTATTCTAGGGGCAAAATCGTAATTTTGCACTAAAACTGCCCGGGACCACCGGGACTTGAACAGAGACCTCTAGACACATGAAAACATGTTTTTAAACCTCGGGGGAAAGTTTCGGGCTCAAACGGCACCTTTACCCGCGTAAAAGGCTATAAGGGTATTTTGGTCATTTTGACCCAAAACTGCGGAAAATGAAATTTTCGCTTCCGAAAGCATTCTAAGGCCATTCAATCCCCTTTAAACATTGAGTTGACCCTTTGAGGATGACCGAGTTGGTTACCCTCGAATTCAGGTCAGGAAATGACCTCAGGGGCATTTTGGTCATTTCCCTCGGACAGAAAGAATCGGGGTGTTACAGTTCTCTTGCATTTTAATTGTGGTTTAGAGTTGTGTTTAGGTGCATCTTTGTTTAGGATTAAAATTAGGAATTTGTAAGAAAGTGTTTAGGTGAGAAAATGAGTAATCAAGGTTGTCAAGACATAATTAAGGAGTGTTCTTGCATCATTAGTGAGTTATAAATTCATTTTAGTGTATAAACAACTCTAGACACAATTCCTTGATTTAAGGAATTGGAGAGAGAAAACACTATTCAAGATTCCAAGAGTGAAATCTTGAGTTTTAGAAAAGAGATTTAAATCTAATCTAAGCAATCTTAGGTTCTAATTAATTTCAATAATTTATTTTGACTCTAGATTAATTATGGAAATTAATTAATCTTCGTTTAGAGCCTAATATTGCTTAGGTTTGCTTAATCACATCATTAAGCTCAAAAACACTATTCTAGGGGCAAAATCGTAATTTTGCACTAAAATTGCTCGGGACTGCCGGGACTCAAACAGATGTTTTGAAACATGTAAAAACATGGCTTTAAACCTCTGGGGAAAGTTTCGGGCTCAAACGGCACCTTTACCCGCGTAAAAATGCTATAGGGGTATTTTGGTCATTTTGACCCGAAACTGCAGAAAATGAGGCTTTCGCCTCCGGAACCACTCAAGGGTCATTCAATCCCTTTCAAACATTAAGTTGACCCTTCAAGGACTGCCGGGTCAGCCATCCTCGAATTCCGGGCCGAAAATGACCTCAGGGGCATTTTGGTCATTTTCCACTCAGACAGAAAAATTGGGGCGTTACAGTGTTCATCGCATGCACAGCTCACGTTTTCATCTCTTATTTTTTTAAAAAAAAATTTACCTTTATTTTCACTAAGTATTTTCCAAAAGTTAGAATTAAGAATTGGAACAAAATAGTAACGGCTAATAATTAACTTGAATACGTCCTAGGCGTGTTAGGTTAAATATTAGGGTGTTACATAATGTAAATCATTGCTAATAGGCTCTAGCTTATCATGCCCGATGTTATTACCCTTACTAAATGTGGCTTCATTAGGGGTTGTAGTGGTGTGATAGATTCCATTCATGCACCCTTTTTCCTCTATAACTTTAGGCATATTGCATAATTTATGTGCAAGAATGATTGACATTTAGTTGATTTGTGTTTAGTCCTCATTGTGCTTCATTACATAAAATCATGGTTAATCAGATCATTTTAATGAATAAATATGTTTTGGAGTTTTCTATGTTAGTTCTAGAATCCTTTAGATAGGTCTATTGCAAAAAGTTTTGAGTGATAATACAACCAATTTAAAGAAAATATTTTGAAGAATGACTAATGTTTTCCTTGAAGTTTCTTGAAATAGTACATAGGTTCTTCCGTTTGAGTAACACGTTTCTTGAAGTATAAATAATTTCACTCTACATGTGCAGACATGAATCATCTCGTTTAAAGAGATAGGAATTCAATGAAAGTGAAATTTATATCGTGAATTGAATGTATACATGCTTAATAGATTGAAGAAAGTTATTATATACAAGACGCCAAGGACCAAATCTTTAGAAAGTAGGATGTGACTTCAAAAAGTATGCTTAAAGTGAAGATATCTATCCATCTCTGAAGGTGTTCTATAACCTTCAATCATCATGATCGCTATCATCTCATCATTTACAAGCTTTGATTGAAGATTAGAAGATCAAATATATATCATGGAACTGATACCGCACTTTAGAAAGTTCACCTCATAGTGAAACGATGCATTCTATAGAAAAAGGAGGGAAATTTGAAATTTAGATTTAAAGTCAATCCCAGTCACTGACTGGCATATCATCTCTTCTACCAATTTGTCAACCATTTCAGCTTCTAGAAGGAAAAGTCCAGAAACCTCATTCAGAAAGTTAAAAGTAGTTTCTGAAGGTAACTTCAGAAACCTCTATTTCATAGTGGCTTCTGCAATAGCTCTAACAGACAACGAGCTACTCCTCTAAATTATTTTTCAAGACACAAATAAATGATTAACACATGTTACTTGTACAACTAATCAAGGTCAACTATCATAAATGAAGATTTTCTATAAATAGAGATGTTGTAGGTTTCAATGAAAAGTGACTGATGCTATACAAGAGCTAAAACGCTACAAAAGTTTCTTCTCAACCCCTGTATAGTTTTTTATAACTTGTAATCAGTTCCTTGCTTATAAAAATCTTCTTTCTACATCCTTAGTTGATCATATGCTCTTCCAAGGAAGAATCATAGAAAGAAGTCTTTCAAGTTATTCAGGTCTGTTATTGTATATCTTGGGAAAAACTTGATTATAGATTAGTTTGAATGGCAACCCAAACACAAACCTCTTGTAACCTCAATCGAGTTATGATTGGTGTGAAATAGATTGAAAAGGCTAAGCAAAACCTACTTGCAACATGACAATAGAGTAAGCTACTTGTCACAGTTTAGCTTGGAAAGGCTAGTACAAGACTACTCAGGTTAGCTTAGAGAGGCCAGTACAATACTACTTGAATTAGCTTGGAGAGGCTAGTACAAACTACTCAGGTTTAACTTGAAAAGGCTGGTGAATAACTACTTGGTTTGGGACGATAGAGGTTACTACTGTTCATAGGTAAGAGCTTGGGAAGGCTACTACAAAGACTATCCTATAATTTTCTCAGTTTAAGAAAGGGTTTAGTGGAACTCAACTGTTGTTAAGAACTAGATGTAGGCAGGTTGGCCGAACCAGTATTACAACCTTTGTGCATTATCTTTCTCTCCTTTAACTCTTTTACATTTCTTGCAACTGAGTATATTAAACTGTGTTTTCTTAACAATCATCTTTTATATGTTTTTTTTTTCTTATTGGTTGTTGTTCAAAAGGTAACTTTCTGATATCATTAACACTATTTTCGCTATACTTCAAGCTCATAGCTTGATAGTATTTTGCTTAAGTTTTCAGAAGCTAAAATGTGAAAAAAAAACAAAGCACGATTCAACCCCTTATTCTCGTGCTTTTTTCTACCTACAAGTGGCATCAAAGCTTAGGCCTCTAAGGGGTTGAGTAATCTAACAACTGCAGAGAACAAAGATCCTAAGGAGTTATGGCATAGAATATTCATATAGTTGAAGGACACTCCATCAACTGATTGCCATGTTTTGATAGTAAGGACTATGCCTATTGGAGAGATCGTATAGAGTTGTTCATAAAATACATAAGCCTTAACTTGTGGGAAATCATATAGGGAGGTGATTATGTTCTAGTGGAGGAAGTTCCTGGAACTTGTAACACCCCGATTTTTCTGTCCGAGGGAAATGACCAAAATGCCCCTGAGGTCATTTCCTGACCCGAACTCGAGGATAACCAACTCGGTCATCCTCGAAGGGTCAACTCAATGTTTGAAGGGGATTGAATGGCCTTTGAATGCTTTCGAAGCTTAAAATTTCGCTTTCCGCAGCTTTCGGGTCAAAATGACCAAAATACCCCTATAGCTGCTTTTACGCGTAATGGTGCCGTTTGAGCCCGGAACTTTCCCCAGAGGTTTAAAAACATGTTTTCATGTGTCTAGAGGTCTCTGTTCAAGTCCCGGAGGTCCCGGGCAGTTTTAGTGCAAAATTACGATTTTGCCCCTAGAATAGTGTTTTTGAGCTTAATGACGTAATTAAGCAAACCTAAGCAATATTAGGCTCTAAACGAAGATTAATTTGTTTCCCTAATTAATCTAGAGTCAAAATAATTTATTAAAGTTAATTAGAACCTAAAATTGCTTAGATTAAACTTAAATCCCTTTTTAGAACTCAAGATTCCTAGTCTTGGAATCTTGAATAGTGTTTTCTCTCCAATTCCTTAAATCAAGGAAATGTGTCTAGAGTTGTTTAGACTCTAAATTGAGGATTTAATTCTCTAATGGTGCAAGACCACTCCTTAATTATGTCTAGACCACCTTAATTACCCATTTCCCTTACCTAAACACTTTCTTACAAATTCCTAATCTTAAGCATAATCAAAGATACACCTAAACACAACTCTAAACCACAATTAAAATGCAAACTAATCCTCCCCATGCATGATCAAGTTTCGGCCAGACCTCATCCCCATTGGCCACATGTTTAATTGTTTCCTCACTCAAAGAACCATGCTTGAGGCCATACCTTGAACCATACCTCACCATACCTTAAGCCATACCTCACCATACCTCAAGAACACATTATCTCACCTCATGGAACACATGGAACCCTCCAATTCTGCACCTCTTGGCCGAAAAATGCATCAGCCCACATACACCCTCCATTTGTTTCAATTCTCTATAAATAGAATGCCTTGAGGAGCTTGCACCACTTTTTAGATCATTTGCCAAGTTTAGGAAACACTCAAAGCTTTTCTTTTTCTCTCAAAGTCTTTGTGTTCTTCAAGTTCTTGGAGTTCTTCAAGTTCTTCATCTTCTTCATCTTCTTCTTCCATCTTCAAGTTCATCACACCAAGTAGGGATTTTCTTTCATGAATTCTTTCTTTAAAGTTCTTGTTCTAAGCTTAATGCTCATAGTTTCTCTTGATTCTTTTAGAACTTCTTTTTCTTTCCTTTACCTTTTCATTTTCGGCCATGGGCCTTGGAGAACAAAGGAATGAGAGCTTGATGATGAGAGTTTCATGATGATGTTCATCACTTGAAACAAACTCTAGAGCTTGATTTTTGTTCTTGAGCAAAAGTGTTTCTAGATTTTCCTTTCTTGAACTTTTGAGAACTTTAACTTTGATGGTGTTTTAAAATGGCTCTATGAACTCAATGATGAGGACTCATGATGTTGGTGTTAATATATCATCAAGATCATGAACTCTAGAGTTTTAAAATGCACTTTTCTCTTCTTGGAGATTTCGGCCATTTCCTTGAGATTTTCTAAGTTTCATAGTTTGATTCCCAAAGATATTATGTTGAGTTCTAAGAACTCCAAGCTTGACTCTACCTTGTTTGAATGAGTTTGGGTTAAGGTGTAAATTCCTTTAAAGTCTTGTTAAGAGCTCTAGAAAGATAAAATGAACTTCCATAATTTATTTTATGCTTGCATTCATATTTACATTCTTGCTATGCATCTTTATTTTCAAGCTATCACCTAAGAACATAAAGATTAAAATGGAACTTGCATCTTCACTTAATTTAATTCTCGAAGCCTTTCTATTTCGGCCTTAAAGTCGATTGTTGTTGGGCCTAGAGCACTAAAATAAAGAATTGAACTTGCATTATCACCTAATTAATTTCTCGAATGCCTATCTATTTCGGCCTTAAAGTCGATTGTTGTTGGGCCAAGAGCACTAAAATAAAGAATTGAATCTTGCATATTTACTTTCAAGCTTGCACGTTTAAGATTATGCTTCGCATATTTACTTTCAAGCTTGCACGTTTAAATTATGCCTTGCATATTTAATTTCAAGTCATCACTTTACTTTGAAAGCAAGATTAAAAACGAAGAGCATGAGCACGTTTAGTTTATGTCGTAACTTAAGAACCTAGAGCTCAAAGACTTGCCCATTTCATTCCAAGCTAAAGTTATATGTGAATGTATTCCTTGAATGAATAATTTCGGCCAAGTAGTGATGATGGACTTGCAAGGAGTTTTCATCTAGCTACTAGGTCCAATAGTCTATGTTTTAAGTTTTCCTTAAAGACTTACAAATCTTTATAAGGTTATGTCATCACAAGTTGTGATTTTATCCTCCTTTAGGAGATGAAATATATTTTGGTCTTTAACCTAAGGCTTCACTTAGCCTCTTGATGAATTAAAATGTTTTGCAAAGAGTTTTAGAAATTCTAAATTGATTCCAAGAGAAACTAGTTAACTTATGTACCTAGAAATGTCAATTTAATTCTCTTATTGAGGCAAGATGTTTTCGGTTCTGATATGATGAATGTGATGCTGTATGATGATGTTTTAATGTGTTGGAATGTGTGAAAATATCATATGATGACGTAGAAGCGATCCTATGCATGATAGGTAAGAAACTAGCTAACTAGAAATACCGTAAAGCTAGAATTTAACATAGTTTTGACCCATTTGTTTATGGAACTTTTCCAAACTGTTTTAATGGGGACATAATCAGATTTAGATTGTTTAGACATGAAAAACTTGGTATCATTTGAGTTAGAATTGAATTCTAGCACCTATGAGGAAACTAGTAACTAGAAAACCGTAAAAGTGCAAATATAGAACTCTTAGAACATTTAATTTTCTGGATTCGGTCCAGCACCCTTACAACATGGTAAACATGGTTAATAATTAGTCCTTAAGCATACGAATGCCTCATAATTGAGTTAGATTTAATACATAGCGCCTTCGGCGAAAACGGAATCGAGAAAGGGTCTAAAACGTAAGTTCTAGAACCCCGTAAATACAAGTTAGAGAACTTGTCCTATGCTATTCAGATTCAAAAGTAAAATGAGAGGACTATGAATAATGTTTAATTATGAGCCTTAGGTGCTTAAAATATGAACGACGGATGTAGAGAACTATATCTCAAGATTAAGACCCGTAAGGGTCAAAGCATAAGCTACCGTAAGGGTAAGCGTTTGGATGATTTATGATGATGCATGAAGTATGCTAATGATGATGATGTTATTCATATGAGGAACTTATGAGATTATATGTTAATGTGGCATAAAGCAAATTTGGAAGGAAATTCGGTGTGATGACCGTTTTGGCCGCCGAATTTCCGACAAATTTGGGGACTTAAAGAGATTTTGAAAATTAAGGTACTAAGATGGGTTCTAGGATGACACCGGTTCGGCCGAGCACCTCCATAGAACTCATGTGACATCGGTACCATTTTATACTCTTAGGTGACACCGGTTCGGCCGAGCACCCCTAAGAGTTTTGCCCCCTAACCCGTACTCAGATAGTCGGGATTTATGATACGCTTATCGTTATGGGGTAACTAAGAACTAGTGACGACTAGTTAAGGTATGAGCTCATAACCTAGATGTATGACACGCTCGGGTGACACCGGTTCGCCGAGCACCCCCAGTTCGATTGTCTTTTAGGGTGGCCCATGAGGAAGAGAAGTTCATGATTATGATTATGTCACTATGTTTTGTCCCATATGAATGTTACTATTGCCACTTTATGCCACCAATGATGATGATGCTTGATGTTATGTTTATGTATGTGCATTAGGTAGTGCCATGCATACATTTTCTATTATGTTGCATTCATGACATTAAGATCATCTTAAAATGAATGGACCTTGGCTAACGTATATTTTGAAGTTTAAAATGAACTAAATGCATGTTCAGACTTTTCGCATAATTAAACCCAAGGTTCCTGAGGACGTAGGTGATGGCACCTAGGTAGTAGGAGGCCCTACTGAGATTCTTTAGCAAGATTCTCACTCCCTCTATCTCTTTCTTTCCGTCACGTCTTCAGATGGCGACGTTCGTAGTGTTCGTGGACACGCCGACATGGGAGGTGCACCATGACCCGAACCACGGGTCATTCCATTTTGTGGGTCGATGCACAGTTAGAGTATTCATGTTCATGGGTCGACCCTTCACTCCCCCCGCACACTCCCATCCTCTCTCCCCCCTCCCACCCTTTGGCGATGACCTAGTGTTCGAGCGCGCACGTCCCCGAGAGGAGAGGCTACACCGTACCCCACCTTCCGCATCCGCCGTTCGAGACTACCCCGAGTATGTGCCCCGTTGCCCATCATCCTTCTCGGAGATGGATCCTTCCGAGGATTCGGCCACCCAGGTACCCTCCGAGGGATCTTCCCCCACCATACCTATGGACTTCGGAGAGGATAGCGAGCCCACCGTGACTCGGCCGAGGCGTGCACGACGACCGGAGATGCGGCCATACCCTGGGAGTCATATTCGATCCCCACTCCGCCTTTTCACACCCGAGGAGCTCGCTCGCTTTTGGATATCTGCCTCGATCACGAGATGGTCGCCAGTAGGAGGTCGAGGATGGCCCGAGTTAGAGCACACACCACATAGATAGGGATAAACCTTCTTTTGTTTAGAGGTTATCCTATTAGATGCACTCGGGTAGGGGAGTAGATTATGTTTATGTTTGATGTTGTATTTCCTATCTTGTATTTTCCATGTACCAAATCAAGTCCCACGCTTATAAGTGGGCAAATTATAATCATATATGAAATGTTATTCAGTGTCTCTCATGATGTGCCCTTCTATGCTTTATGCTATGACGTTATGAGATGTATGTTTTGTTCGTTGCAAGTTATGACGCATCACGCGGCTCTCACTTTTATTTCAAAAAAAAATTACCCGTATTTTCCGCTAAGTAATTCAAAGTTAAATGAGATCTATGAAGTAACAGACTAAGGTTTAACCTAAGTATGTTCTAGAGTATTGGGTTAAAAATTAGGATGTTACAGAACTGATACTGTATCTTCAACATCGAGAGAAGTCCCTAGGAGCAGTGGACAAAACAACACAAAGCCAGAGTTCAGTTGAACTCCAAAGCTAAGTACCTGCTCACGTGTGCACTAAGCAAGGCTGGATATGATAAAATCATTACCTGTGACACGGCCAAAGAAATTAGGGATAGGCTACACATGCTACATGAAGGAATTGATCAAGTCAAGAAGACAAAGATCCGTATGCTAGTACATCAATATGAAATTTTTAAAACGATAGACCAAGATAGTATTAATGACATGACTACAAGATTCATGTATACTGTCAACCAGTTGAAGGGACTAAGCAAAAGGTAACTCAGAGATGGTTAGAAAAATCCTGAGGAGTCTCCTTACAAAATGGTTGCCTAGAGTCACAACCATTATTGAGGATAAAGACCTTCAAACTCTTAGTCTGGATGTACTTATTGGGTCACTCAAAACCCATGAGGTTGTGCTCTCCGAATGGTATGGTGAATCCATCAAGAAGAGCAAGTCCATGACCTTGAAGGCGTCTCATCAGAAGTAAAATAAAGCTAAGGCAATGAAAGTTGCTAAAACCTAAGAAGAAGAATCTGATGATGAGACAAAAGAAGAAGATAGACATAAAATCTCTATGCTAGTGAGGAAGATGTCCAGAGTCTAGAGAGGAAGGTAAAGAGAAAAACGGATGTCAACCTTAAGAAGGACAGAAGGGACAAGTGTAACGCCCCGATTTTTCTGTCTGAGGAAAATGACCAAAATACGTCTGAGGTCATTTCCAGACTGGAAATCAAGGATAGCCGACACGGCAATCCTCGAAGGGTTAGCTCAATGTTCGAAGGGGACTAGATGATCCTTGAGTGTTTTGGAAATGAAAAACCTGTTTTCTGCGGTTTTGGGTTAAAATTACCAAAATACCCCTGTAGCGTTTTTACACGGGTAAAAGTGCCGTTCGAACCCGAAACTTTCCCTGAAGGTTTAAAATAATGTTTTCAAGTGTTTAAAAGTGTCTATTTAAATCCTGGTTGTCCCGGGGAATTTTTGTGCAAAATTGTGATTTTGCCGCTGGAATAGTACTGTTTGAGCTTAATGACGTAATTAAGCAAACCTAAGCAATATTAGGCTCTAATCGAAGATTAATTAATTTTCATAATTAATCTAGAGTCAAAATAAGTTATTAAAATTAATTAGAACCTAAGATTGTTTAGATTAGATTTAAATCTTTTTTTAAAACTCAAGATTCCAATCTTGGAATCTTGAATAGTTATTAAAATAGTGTTTCCTCTAAAGTCTTGAATGAGCTCTATTAAGAATAAAATGAACTTGCACACATGTTCATATTTAAGCTTTTGCATTTGCATATTTACTTTTGAGCTTTGCATTCATGTTTACCTTCCAAGCTATCACTTAAAGTTAGAGATAAGAAATGAAGAGCATCTCATATTTATATTTCTCGCCTAGCACGTTTACTTTCAAGTCATCACTTAAAGAACTAAAAGATTTAAAACGAGAGCTTGCATATCACTTAATTAATCTCGAAGCCTTTCTATTTCGGCCTTAAAGTCATTTGTTATTGGGCCTAGAGCACTAAAATAAAGAATTGAACTCGCATACTTACTTTGAGCCTTGCATATTTAATTTCATGTTCTTGCATTTTATATTTACTTTGAAGCTCTCACTTTACCCTATAATAAAGAATAAAATGGAATGCATAGCACGTTTATATTGTGTCATCACTTAAAGAACCTAGAGCTCAAAGATTTGCCCTCATTATCTCAAGTTAAAGTTTGATTATGGAAACATCCCCAAGGATGCAAATTTCGGCCATGTGATGTTGATAAACTCAAAATGAGTTTCATTTAGTTGCAAGGGCCAACAATCTATGTTCAAAAGTTTTCCTATGTTTTTAAGAGTTCTATAAGGTCATGATCAACAAGATTTGTAAATTAAACCTCTTCCAAGAGTTTTAAATTAGTTTCTGCCCCATGATTATTCTTAGCCTCTTTTACAAGATAAAATGTTTTGCAAAAGGGTTTTCGAAGTCCTAAGACGATTCAAGGAGAAACTAGCAACTTATGCTTGTTGAAAATGAGATTTTATGCATGATGTGTACGTATATGGGTTCGGTTTTGCTATGACATGTTCGCTATTGTATGATGATGTTTTGACATGTTAGAATGTGTAAAAATTATGTATGTGAAGGTAGGAGACTTTCTATGCATGTTAGGGAAGAAACTAGCTTTATAGAAAAACCGTAACATTGAGTTCTAGCATAGTTTTGACCCATTAATTCTTAGCTTTTGCCAAAAATTTTTTAGTATGTTAACCTTCAGTTTAGGATTGTTTAAATATGAAAAACTTGGTAACATTTGATGTAGGATTGATTTTTAGAGACTATAGAGAAACTAGTAACTAGAAAACTGTAAAAATGCAATTCTAGAACTCTTAGAACATTTAATTTTCTGATTCTGTACAGACCCTTATAATGCAGTAAACATGATTTATAATTAGTTCAAAGGCTTAGGGATACCTCATAATTGGTTTGGATCTAATTTATAGCGCTTTAGGCAAAGACGGAACCAAGAAAGGGTCTAAAACGTAAGTTCTAGAACCCTGTAATCATAAAGATGAAATTCTGCCCTTAGAGTATAATGCTGCCCAGATTTATTAATGAACATAAATGTTAGTAAAAATTATCAGTTGTGAACCCTTAGGTGCATAAGAGGTTGATAGAGAACGATAGGATAATTATACCTCAAGTTTAAGACCCGTAAGGATCAAAGCATAAGACACCATAGGTGTAAGAGCATAATGAACTTTAGTGTTTTACGTGAATGCATGTTTTATCATGAGAATATCTAGGGCATATGATTTCTTATGAGAATACGTAATGTGTAACGCCCTGATTTTCTGTCTGAGAGAAAATGACTGAAATGCCCCTGAGGTCATTTTTGTAACGCCCCGATTTTTCTGTCTGAGAAGAAAATGACCAAGATGCCCCTGAGGTCATTTTCGGCCTAGAATTTGAGGATGGCTAGCCCGGTAGTCCTTGAAGGGCTAACTCAATGTTTGAAGGGGATTGAATGGCCCTTGAATGGTTTCAAAGGTGAAAGTCTCATTTTCTGCAGTTCGGGTCAAAATGACCAAAATACCCCTATAGCGTTTTTATGCGGGTAAAGGTGCCGTTTAAGCCCGAAACTTTCCCCGAAGGTTTAAAACAATGTTTTACATGTTTAAAAGCGTCTATTTAAGCCCCGGTGGTCCCGGGCAGTTTTAGTGCAAAATCACGATTTTGCCCCTAGAATAGTATTTTTGAGCTTAATGACGTAATTAAGCAAACCTAAGCAATATTAGGCTCTAATCGAAGATTAATTAATTTCCATAATTAATCTAGAGTCAAAATAAGCTATTAAAATTAATTAGAACCTAAAATTGTTTAGATTAGATTTAAATCTTTTTTTAAAACTCAAGATTCCAATCTTGGAATCTTGAATAGTGTTTTCTCTCTCCAATTCCTTAAATCATGGAATTGTGTCTAGAATTGTTTATGCACTAAAATGAGTTTATAACTCACTAATGATGCAAGACCACTCCTTAAACATGTCTTGACAACTTTGATTACCCATTTTCTCACCTAAACACTTTCTTACAAATTTCTACTCTTAATCCTAATCAAAGATACACCTAAACACAACTCTAAACCACAATTACAATGCAAGAAACCCTCCCCCATGGCTGATGCATTTTCGGCCACTCCTCCCCCATTTACATCACATGTTGATTTGTTTCTCACTCAAAGAACCATGCTTGCACATACTTGCACCCATGCTTGAACCCATACCTAGCCATGCTTTTTACCATGCCTTGAACCATACCTTGGAGAAGATATTTTCTCCTCCCTTGTGCTGTAAATGACCAAAGCTCCCTCCCCCATTTACACCTTTCATTTTGTTTCATTTCTCTATAAATAGCATGTTTGGGTGAACTTGTATCATTTTAGGTTCATTTGCTAAGTGTAAATTTTCAAAGAGCACTTCAAAGTTTCCTTTTTCTCTCAAATTCAAGTGTTCAAGTTTTTCAAGTTCTTCATCGTCTTCTCTCATCCCAACCTTCAATCACTTGGTAGGGATTTTCTTTCAAGTGTTTCTTTCATTTAAGTTCTTAACCTCTTTATGTGTTCATAGTTTCTCTTGAATCTTTTTAGGAACTTCTTTTCTTCTCCTCCTCCTTCTTTGTTTCGGCCATGAGGCTTGAAGAGCAGAGGAATAAGAGCTTGATGATGAGGGTTTCATGATGATGTTCATCACTTGAGCAAACCTCTAAAGCTTGATCTTTGTTCTTGAGTTAAAAATGTTTTTAGTCCTTTTTTTCTTGAACTTTAAAATCTTTAACTTTGATGATGTTTTAAAATGGTTACATGAACTCAATGATGAGAACTCATGATGTTGGTGTTAATGCATCATCAAGATCATGGTCTCTAGAGTCTCAAAATGGTTCTTTCTTGCTCTCAAGTTTCAGTTTCTTTTCTTTCCTTTTCTCTAAAATTTCGGCCAACCATCCTTGGTGGTCCAACATGATAGCTTGATGATGAGAGTTCTAGTTGGTGACCTTGTGTTCACCACAAAGAAATCTCTAAAGTTTGAGTTTTCATAAAGGTGTTATAAAGTTCATTTATGGTTATATTTTTAAGGAATGTTCTCTTGAGTTCTAAGAACTCTAGACCTCACTTTACCTTGTCATGATAAGTTTGGGTTAAGGTTAAAGTTCTTCTAGAAGTCTTGTATGAGCTCTAATAAGAAATAAAATAAACTTGCATTCACATTTATATTCAAGCTTATGCATTATATATTTACTTTGAGCTTTGCATTCATATTTATTTTCTAAGCCATCACTTAAGGTTAAAGGATAAGAAATGGAGTGCATCTCATATTTACGTTCTTGTCTAGCATATCTACTTTTCATCACTAAAGAACATAAAGATTTAAAATGAGAGCTTGCAATATCACCTAACTAATTCTCAAAACCTTTCTATTTCGGTCTTAAAGTTGATTGTTGCTAGGCCCAGAGTACTAAAATAAAGAAATGAACTTGCATGGCATATTTATTTTAAATCTTGCATATTTAAACTCCAAGCCTTGCATATTTAAATTTCAATCCTTGCATATTTATTTCAAGTCTTGCACATTTAAATTCTAAGTCTTGCATATTTACTTTAAAGTTCTCACTTTACTTCGTAACGAAGAATAAAAATGAAATGCATAGCATGTTTAAATTATGAATGCATAGCATGTTTAAATTATGTCATCACTTAAAGACCTTAGAGTTCAAAGACTTGCCTATTTTATCTCAAGTTAAAGTTTAGTATGGAAGCATTCTTTGAATGCATAATTTCGGCCAAGTAACAATGATGAGCTTGGAATGAGTTCCATCTAGTTACAAGGGCCAACAACCTATATTCTAGTGTTTTCTTTAAGTTTGATGAGTTTTAGAAAGTTATGATCAACAAGATTTATGATTTCTATTCCTCTTCTAAAGAAGTATTAAATTGGTTACTGACCTAAGGTTATTTTTAGCCACTTGTTCAAATAAAATGGTTTGTAAAGAGTTTTAGAAGTCCTAAAATGATTCCAAGAGAAACTAGCAACTTATATGTTTTAGAAATGTCAAATTATGTGTCTTTTGAACATTGAACAATTCAGTTCTATCTTGATATGTTTGATGCTGAATGATGATGTTTTGATGTGTTAGTATGTGTGAAAATGATATATGATGAGGTAGGAACACTTCTATGCATGTTAGGGGAGAAACTAGCTTCATAGAAAAACCATAAAGTTGAAATTTAACGTATGTTTAACCCCTTTAATCTTAGTCAATGCCAAAACTGTTTTAGTATGATAACAATAAGTTTAGGATTGAATAATCATGAAAAATTTGGTTACATTTGAAGTAGGATTGAATTTTAGGACCTATAGAGAAACTAGTAACTAGAAAATCGTAAAAATGCAATTCTAGAACTCTTAGAACATTTAATTTTTAGAATCTGTCCAGAAACCTCATAATATGGTAAAGATGGTTAATAATTAGTTCTTAGGCATAGGAATGCCTCATAATTGGTTTAGATTTAATTGATAGCGCCTTAGGCGAAGACGGAACCAAGAAAGGATCTAAAACGTAAGTTCTAGAACCCCGTAATTGTAAGTTTATAACTATGACCTTAAAGAATGGTGCTGCCCAGATTTAATAAAGAGTATAAATGATAGTAAGGTTTGTTAGAAGAGAATCCTTATGTGCATAATAGGTTGATAGAGAATGATAGAATAATCACATCTCAAGTTTAAGGCCCGTAAGGGTCAAAGCATAAGATACTGTAGGATCAAGAGCATAATGAGTTTCAATATTACATGTGATCGTATGAGAATGATTATGTGAACGCATGGAATTATGATGGAGGATGCATGTTTGATTGACTTATGTGGCATAAAGTAAATTTGGAAGAAATCCGGCATGCTGCTGTTATGTTGCCGAATTTCTGACAAATTTGGGGACTTAGAAAGTTTTTGAAAAACCTATGAGATTTTATTTATAAGGTACTAAGATGAGTTCTCAGATGACACCGGTTCGGCCGAGCACCTCCAGAGAACTCATGTGACATCGGTACCAAGATGTATTCTTGGGTGACACCGGTTCGGCCGAGCACCCCCAAGAAATGCCCCCTAGCCCATACTGGATAAGTTGAGATTATGTTTATGATTATGATACGCTTATCAGGATTGATAAGTAAGAACTAGTGACGACTAGTTAAGGTATGAGCTCATAACCTAGAGATGTGACACGTTCTGGGTGACGCTGGCTCGGCTGAGCACCCCCAGAACGATTGTCTGTTAGGGTGGCCTATGAGGAAGTAAAGTATGATGATTATGTCACAAAGTTTTCCCATATGAGAATTCAATTGCCACTTTATGCCACTACTATGATGTTCTTAATGTTATGATTATTATTCTTGCATTAAGTAGAGCCATGCATACTGTAACATCCTAATTTTTAACCCAATACTCTAGAACATATTTAGGTTAATCGTTAGTCTATTACTTCATAGTTCTCATTTATCTTTGAATTACTTAGCGGAAAATACAGGTAATTTTTTTTTGAAAAACAAAGTGAGAGCCGCGTGATGCGATAAGCAGTAAACCATGTATGGTAAACAAATGTCTCACAACATCATAACATAAGACACACCATGAGTAACACTGAAGATCATCCCATATATATATAATTTGCCCACTTATAAGTGTGGGTCTTAATTTAGTACAAGGGAAATGCATAAAAGAAAATACAACATAAAACATGAACATAATCTACTCCCCTACCCGAGTGCACCTAATAGGATAACCTCTAAACAAAAGAAGGTTTATCCCCATCTAAGTGGTGTGTGCTCTAACCGGGTACTCCATCGGTCGATCGTCACCTCCTACTGACGTCCGTCTCGTGAACGAGGCAAGTATCCGAGAAACTGTGCGAGCTCCTCGGGCGTAAAGAGGCGGAACGGGGATCGAGAATGACCCCCGCGGTGTGGCCGCATCTCAGGTCGCCGTGCAAGTCGGGGCTGAGTCACGGTATCCTCACCGCCCTCCCTCATCAATGGTGGAGAGGGGGCAGAGCTCTCGCTATACGGATGAGTAGGCGGGTTCTCGGACGGGTCGGTCTCCGAGAAGTAGGTCCAGGGCACGTAATCGGGATAGTCTCGCATGGCTAAGGCGGCGGTGTGCATGCGGAGCACTCTCTCGTCATGCGCGACGCTGGCCAAAAACCCGCCGCCGCCGCCGCCATAGGGTGCGATCGGGGAGAAGCGATGGGTGTGCGGGATGAGCGGCGGGCGCCCTATGAACATGAAAACCTGCACTGCACGCCTCAAAATGGTATGACCCGTGAGCCGGGTCATAGTGCACCTCCCATGTCGGGGTGTCCACGAACACTACGAACGTCGCCATCTGAAGACGTGACGGAAAGAAAGAGATAGAGGGAGTGAGAATCTTGCTAAAGAATCTCAGTAGGGCCTCCTACTACCTAGGTGTCATCATCTACGTCCTCAGGAACCTTGGGTTTATTTAAATAAAACGACTGAGCATGTATTAAGTTCATTTTAAACTTAAAAATATATTTTAGCCAAGGTCCATTCGTTTTAGGATGATCTTAATGTCATGAAAGCAACATAATAGAAAATGTATGCATGGCACTACCTAATGCACATACATAAAACATAACATCAAGCATCATCATTCTTGGTGGCATAAAGTGGCAATAGTAACATTCATATGGGACAAAACTTAGTGACATAATCATAAACCTGAAACTTCTCTTCCTCATGGGCCACCCTAAAAGACAATCGAACTAGGGGTGCTCGGCCGAACCGGTGTCACCCAGAACGTGTCATACATCTAGGTTATGAGCTCATACCTTAACTAGTCGTCACTAGTTCTTACTTACCACTTAACGATAAGCGTATCATAAATCCCGACTATCTGAGTACGGGTTAGGGGGCAATTCTCTTAGGGGTGCTCGGCCGAACCGGTGTCACCTAAGAGTATAAAATGGTACCGATGTCACATGAGTTCTATGGAGGTGCTCGGCCGAACCGGTGTCATCCTAGAACCCATCTTAGTACCTTAATTTTCAAAATCTCTTTAAGTCCCCAAATTTGTCGGAAATTCGGCGGCACAATGGTCATTACACTGAATTTCCTTCCAAATTTGCTTTATGCCACATAAACATATAACCTCATAAATTCCTCATATGAATAACATCATCATCATTAGCATACTTCATGCATCATCATAAAACATCCAAACGCTTACCCTTACGGTAGCTTATGCTTTGACCCTTACGGGTCTTAATCTTGAGATATAGTTCTCTAACATCCGCTGCTCATATTTTAAGCACCTAAGGCTCATAATTAAACATCATTCATAATCCTCTCATTTTACTTTTAAATCTGAATGGCATAGGGTGGAAATCCTAACATGTGAATACGGGGTTCTAGAACTTACGTTTTAGACCCTTTCTTGGTTCCGCTACGAAAGGCTATATATTAAATCTAAATCAATTATGAGACATTCCTATGCTTAAGGACTAATTATTAATCATGTTTATCATGTTGTGAGGGTGCTGGACAGAATCCAGAAAATTAAATGTTCTAAGAGTTCTACATTTGCATTTTTACGGTTTTCTAGTTACTAGTTTCCCCATAGGTGCTAGAATTCAATTCTAACTCAAATGATACCAAGTTTTTCATGTCTAAACAATCTAAATCTGATTATGTCCCCATTAAAACAGTTTGGAAAAGTTCCATAAACAAATGGGTCAAAACTATGTTAAATTCTAGCTTTACGGTATTTCTAGTTAGCTAGTTTCTTACCTATCATGCATAGGATCGCTTCTACATCATCATATGATATTTTCACACATTCCAACACATCAAAACATCATCATACAGCATCACACTCATCATATCAGGACCGAAAACATTTAACTTAAATAAGAGAGTTAAATTGACATTTCTAGGTACATAAGTTAACTAGTTTCTCTTGGAATCAATCTAGAACTTCTGAAACTCTTTGCAAAACATTTTAATTCATCAAGAGGCTAAGTGAAGCCTTAGGTCACTGACCAAAACATATTCCATCTCCTAAAAGATAATAAAATCACAACTTGTGATGACATAACCTTATAAAGATTGTAAAGCTTTAGGGAAGACTTAAAACATAGACTATTGGTCCTAGTAGCTAGATGAAAACTCATTGCAAGCCCATCATCACTACTTGGCCGAAATTATGCATTCAAGGAATACATTCACATATAACTTTAACTTGGGATGAAATGGGCAAGTCTTTGAGCTCTAGGTTCTTAAGTTACGACATAAACTAAACGTGCTCATGCTTTTCGTTTTTAATCTTGCTTACAAAGTAAAGTGATGACTTAAAATTAAATATGCAAGGCATAACTTAAACGTGCAAGCTTGAAAGTAAATATGCGAGGCATAAACTTAAACGTGCAAGCTTGAAGGTAAATATACATGGTTCAATTCTTTATTTTAGTGCTCTTGGCCCAACAACAATCGACTTTAAGGCCGAAATAGATAGGCATTCGAGAGATTAATTAAGTGATAATGCAAGTTCAATTCTTTATTTTAGTACTCTAGGCCCAACAACAATCGACTTTAAGGCTGAAATAGAAAGGCTTTGAGAATTAAATTAAGTGAAGATGCAAATTCCATTTTAATCTTTATGTTCTTAGGTGATAGCTTGAAGGTAAAGATGCATAGCAAGAATATAAATATGAGTGCAAGCATAAGATAAATTATGCAAGTTCATTTTATCTCTCTAGAGCTCTTAACAAGACTTTAAAGGAATTTAAACCATAACCCAAACTCATCCAAACAAGGTAAAGTCAAGCTTAGAGTTCTTTAAAACTTAACATAATATTTTTAGGAAATCAAACCATGAAGCTTAGAAAATTTAAGGAAATGGCCGAAATCTTCAAGAAGAAAAAGGAACATTTTAAAACTCTAGAGTTCATGATCTTGGTGATATATTAACACCAACATCATGAGTCCTCATCATTGAGTTCATAGGGCCATTTAAAAACATCATCAAAGCTAAAGTTCTTAAGAGTTCAAGAAAAGAAAAACTAAAAACATATTTGCTCAAGAACAAAGATCAAGCTCTAGAGTTTGTTTCAAGTGATGAACATCATCATGAAACTCTCATCATCAAGCTCTCATTCCTTTGTTCTCCAAGGCCTATGGCCGAAACATAAAGAGGAAAAAGGAGTGGAAATGAAGTTCTAAAGAGAAACAAGAGAAACTATGAACTTCAAGCTTGAAACAAGAACTTTAAAGAAAAGAATGCATGAAAGAAAATCCCTACTTGGTGTGATGAACTTGAAGATGGAAGAAGAAGATGAAGATGATGAAGAACTTTGAAGAGCTTGAAGAACTTGAAGAACACTAGAACTTTGAGAGAAAAGAAAAGCTTTGAGTGTTTCCTAAACTTAGCAAATGATCTAAAAGTGGTGCAAGCTCCTCAAGGCATTCTATTTATAGAGAAATGAAACAAATGGAGGGAGCTCATGGAGGATGATGGCTTCGGCCATGAGGTGCAGATTGGAGGCATTCCATGAGTTCCATGAGGTGAGATAATGTGTTCTTGAGGTATGGTGAGGTATGGCTTAAGGTATGGTGAGGTATGGTTCAAGGTATGGCCTCAAGCATGGTTCTTTGAGTGAGGAAACAATTTAATATGAGGTCAAAGGGGGAGGATGTGGCCGAAAATGCATCAGCCCATGGGGAGGATTAGTTTGCATTTTAATTGTGGTTTAGAGTTGTGTTTAGGTGTATCTTTGATTATGCTTAGGATTAGGAATTTGTAAGAAAGTGTTTAGGTAAGGAAAATGGGTAATTAAGGTGGTCTAGACATAATTAAGGAGTGGTCTTGCACCATTAGTGAATTAAATCCTCAATTTAGAGTCTAAACAACTCTAGACATATTTCCTTGATTTAAAGAATTGGAGAGAGAAAACACTATTCAAGATTCCAAGACTAGGAGTCTTGAGTTCTAAAAAGGGATTTAAGTTTAATCTAAGCAATTTTAGGTTCTAATTAACTTTAATAAATTATTTTGGCTCTAGATTAATTAGGGAAATAAATTAATCTTCGTTTAGAGCCTAATATTGCTTAGGTTTGCTTAATTACGTCATTAAGCTCAAAAGCACTATTCCAGGGGCAAAATCGTAATTTTACACTAAAACTGCCCGGGACCACCGGGACTTGAACCGAGACCTCTAGACACATGAAAACATGTTTTTAAACCTCTGGGGAAAGTTCCGGGCTCAAACTGCACCTTTACCCGCGTAAAAACACCATAGGGGTATTTTGATCATTTTGACCCGAAACTGCAGAAAACGAAATTCTCGCTTCCGAAAGCATTCAAAGGCCATTCAATCCCCTTCAAACATTGAGTTGACCCTTTGAGGACGACCGAGTTGGTTATCCTCGAACTCGGGTCAGGAAATGACCTCAGCGGCATTTTGGTCATTTCCCTCGGACAGAAAAATCGGGGTGTTACACATACATTCTTTAATATGTTGCATCCATGATATTAAGAATCATACTAAAATGAATGGACCTTGGCTAACTATGTTTCAAAAGCTTAAAAATGGACTTAATGCATGCTCACTTATTTTGTACACTAAATCCAATATTCCTAAGGACGTAGATGATGACACCTAGGTAGTAGGAAGCCCTACTGAGATTCTTTAGCAAGATTCTCACTCCCTTTATCTTTTCTTTCTGTCACGTCTTCAGATGGCAACGTTCGTAGTTTTTGTGGACACCCCAACGTGGAAGGTACACTATGATTCGGAGCACGGATTATACCATTTTGAGGGACAGTGCACGGTGCAAGTCTTCATGTTCATTGGACGTCCATTCGCTCACCCCGTACATACCCATCGCTTCTCCCTGCCAGCACCCTACGGCGACGACGAGCGGGTTTTTGAGCGCGTGCGTACGCATAATGAGAGAGTGCTCCGCATGCACACCGCCGCCTCAGCCATGCGTGACTATCTCGACTACGTGCCCCGGACATACTTCTCGGAGACCGACCCGTCGGAGGACCCGCCTACCCATACATAGAATGAGAGTTCTGCCCCCACTCCACCACTGATGAGAGAGGGCAGTGAAGACACTGTGACTCAGCCTCGGCTAGCACGATGTCCGGCGATGCGGCCACGTCGTGAGGGTCACTCTCGATCCTCACTTCGCCTTTACATGCCGGATGAGCTCGCCCAGTTTGTCGGATATGTACCCCGCTCGGGGGACGGACGTCAGTAGGCGATGGCGGATGACCGATGGAGTACCCAGGTAGTGTATACGCCATTTAGATGAGGATAAACCTTCTTTTGTTTAGAGGTTATCCCTTTAGTTGCACTTGGGTAGGGGAGTTTGCTTTTATGTTTTTCGTCGCACTTTCCTTGTATTTTCTCTTTGATGTATTCATTTCCTATTGTACTAAACTAAGTCCCACTCTTCATAAGTGGGCATATCATATTATATAAATATGCAGTTCGGTTTTATTGTGATGTGCCCTTACTTGCTTTATGTTATGATGTTATGAGATGCTTGCTTTATTTTCTTTCATGCTTTATTATTCATCGTGTCGCGCGGCTCTCACTTTGCTTTTATAATTTTAAAAAAAATATTTACCAGTATTTTCGCTAAGTATTTTAAAGTAATAAGGAAACAATGACGTAATATATTAATGATTGACCTAATTGTGTTCTAGAGTATTGGGTTAAAAATTAAGATGTTACAATTTTTTACCCGGAATTCAAGGATAGCTGGCCCGGCAGGTCTCGAAGGGTCAACTCAATGTTTGAAGGGGATTAGATGGTCCTTGAGTGGTTTCGGAATGAAAATCGTGTTTTCTGCAGTTTCGGGTCAAAATAACCAAAATATCCCTATAGCATTTTACACGGGTAGAGGTGCCGTTTGAGCCCGAAACTTTCCTCAAAGGTTTAAAATGACATTTTCATGTATTTAAAAGTATCTGTTTAAGTCCCACTAATCCCAGAAAGTTTTTGTGTAAAATTACGATTTTGCCCCTAGCATAGTGTCATTTGAGCTTAATGATATAATTAAGCAAACCTAAGCAATATTAGGCTCTAATTGAAGATTAATTAATTTTCATAATTAATTTAGAGTCAAAATAAGTCATTAAAATTAATTAGAACCTAAGATTGCTTAGATTAAACTCAAAACTCCTTTTTCTTTTAAAAACTCAAGTTTCTAGAACATAGAATCTTGAATAGTATTTTCACTATTCACTCTCCATATTCCAAGAAGCCTAGCTAGAGTAGGATTTTGACCCCACTAATAAGCTAGAATGCTCACTAATCATGCCTTAACATAGCCTTAATTACCTATCCTTTCACTTACACACTTACTTACAAACTCCTATCTTAAGTCTAATCAATGGCACACCTAAACACATCACTAACCCACAATTAGGGAAGCAATTTCCTCCCCTTGGATTCTTCAAAATAGGCGCCACCTCACCCCTCCCTACATCAAGAGTTTGTTCTTTCCAGCACTCAAAGTGACATGCTAGCCCATACCTCCAACCATGCTTAGCCTTACCTATGAATGACTACATGTAAGAGATATTTTCTCTCCTTCCTCCACTCAAATTGTGCCACCTAGCCTCCTCCCCTCACTCCTCTCATGTTCATTTCCTCTATAAATAGACACCCAAGGAGCTTGCTAGAACCTTTGCTCATTTCTTTCACACCCCCAAATACTTTCTTTCTTTCAAGCTTCAAGAAGTTCTTCTTCTTCTTCTTCTTCTTCCTCCTCAATAGCAAGTTCTCTTTCTCAATCAAGAAAACACATCCAAGGTAGGGAGTTTATGTTGAGAATGCCTTTCCTTCTTTTTTTTAGCTTTTGGTTTGGAATAATAAAGTTTGATTCTTCTTTCTTTCTCTTTTCTTTTCTTTTTCGGTCCTTATTCTTCTTCTTTCTTCTCTTGGATTTCGGCCATAATGGCCTACATTGGAGGGGACCATGGCTTGATGATGAGGATCTTAGGTGTTGGATGAGAAACTACCACCTAGTGACCTCTAAAGCTTGAAGGTTTCACTCTTTCAAATGGTTTTATCAAGAAAAGAAAGTATGATGCTTTTAAAATAGTTTAAATGGTGAATCATGAGCCTAGGACTCAAAAGATAATAAATGGTTTGCACCCATATTTACTTTTGAGCTTTGCATCCATATTTACCTTTCAAGTCCTTGCATTGCACGTTTACGTTAAGCTTTGCATATCACATTTATTTCCAAGCTATCACCTAAACTTAAAGATAAGAAGTGAACTTGCATTTCATATTTATATTTCTTGTCTAGAACGTTTACCTTTCAAGTTATTGCATCTCATATTTATATTTGAGCTTGCACATCATATTTACGTTTCCATTGTCATCACTTCATAATATCAAGATTAAAACAAAGCTTGCATTTGCATGTTTATGATTACGTCATCACCTATATGTCTAGAGGCTCAAGGTTTACTCCTTTTAACACACAAATGAATTTCGGTCCCATGTGCTTTTACTTTTATAAAGGGGGTGTTTCCATTTAAGTAGTTAGAGATTTGAAAGAGGCCTTGTTGTTGTTGAATCTTATTTTGTGATGTGTGAAAAGTTTGAAAGGTTAATAGGCCCCAAATGGATTAAATGTATGTTTGGTGTAACATCCTAATTTTTAACCCAATACTCTAGAACATATTTAGGTTAATCATTAGTCTATTACTCTTTTAATCTCATTCCTTACAACCTTTCATTAAAATACTTAGCGGAAAATACGAATAAATTTTTCTTTTTGAAACTTGAAAGCAAAACGCGAGCCGCGCACTAACCTAACGTTTGTCATAACCATCACGTGCAAGAAAAAGTAACCACACCATTGATACTCATGAAATATAGTATTATACATAACAATCATAATATCATCACATCTTCGTAGATGCATAGACTACTAACATCATTGTACCATCATTTACATCAAAACATGCCCATACAAGTGAAGTCATCCTTATCCACCTATGAGGTTAGATAAGTGTCAACCCAAAAGCTAAGCTATCTATGCCTCCGCAGCGACCCTCTGCTTCATCTGCTAGTGCGTCCCTTAAGCGCGTGCCTCAAAAGAAGTCACGAGCCTCGTTGTAATCCTCGTCTAGAGACGACACGGAAGAAAAGGAAGGGATGAGAAACTCATTCGAGATTCTCAAGAGGATTCCCGACTCTAACACTAGTGTCATCGTCGTCGTCCCCAGCCACCTCGGTTTTAATTATGAAAAAGGTGTACATGCATAAGGATTGGTTTTAGGCTTTACAACTCTATTTATCCGAAGTGGGTGTCTTTTAGTATGTGTCTTAATGACATGAATGCAACAGATATTTGATGAATGCATGACAAATACCATATGCACATTAACACGAAAATCGTAATACTTGGGCACATCATAAAGAAACAAGAATCATATATGTGGCATAAAGAGGCATAGAAATTTTCATGTGATATCTTTCTTATAAATAAAACTCTTAAGTTCTTTTTCTTAAAGACCACCCTCTTAACATATCCACCAAAAGTCCAACCGATTCACCGCCGCGGCGATAATCTGGTCACCAAACTACATCTCACCTATCGCCTAGGAATGAGCTCAATCCTAACTAGTCGTCACTAGATTTAATATGGGCTAATTGAGGGGGTATACATAACTTTCTTGGATCACCTATCTTAGGATCATTTCCTTCTTTGAAACGCTCTACTGGTATCTAGTACACAATAATTGTCCGCTGGCAAGCTCAATGTCAATACCCTCACGGATTTGTTTCCTCCCCACCGTAGCGGAGAAATGCGTCTCAGTACTATGTCACATCTGTTCTGGGGGTGCTCGGCCGAACCGGTGTCACCCAGGAGTTTTCGCAAGCTTTTTCTCAAGTACTCAAGTTTGATGGGAAATTCGGCAGCGTAACGGCGTACACCGGATTTCCATCAAACTTGCTTTATGCCACCAAACATATAGAGCATGCATAGCCATTCAATACCAACTTAAGGCATCATAATCATCGTGTGCATCATAAGCATCATAATATCATAATTTTGCATAACGCATCATGGCGTGAGCATTAACATATCAACACTATATACTCTCATAAACATACAACCTCATGAATTCCTCATATGAATAACATCACCATCATTTACATACCACATGCATAATCATAGAACATTTAAACGTTTACCCTTACGGTAGCTTATGCTTTGACCCTTACGGGTCTAAATCTTGAGATATGCTTCCCTAACATCCGTCGCTCATATTTTATGCACCTAAGGGCTCATAATTAATCGTCATTCCTAATCCTCATGTTCATACTTAAATCTGAATAGCATAGGGCAAATTTTCTGACTTGTGTTCACGGGGTTCTAGAACTTACGTTTTAGACCCTTTCTTGGTTCCGTTTTCACCTAAGGCGCTATGAATTAAATCTAAATCAATTATGAGGCATTCCTATGCTTAAGGACCAATTATTAATCATGTTTATCATGTTGTAAGGGTGCTGGACAGAATCCAGAAAAATAAACGTTCTAAGAGTTCTAAACTTGTACTTTTACGGTTTTCTAGTTACTAGTTTCCCTATAGGTGCTAGAATTCGATTCTAATCCAAATGATACCAAGTTTTTCATGTCTAAACAATCTAAATCTGATTATGTTCCCATTAAAACAGTTTGGATTAGTTCCATAAACAAATGGGTCAAAACTATGTTAAATTCTAGCTTTACAGTATTTCTAGTTAGCTAGTTTCTTACCTATCATGCATAGGATCGCTTCTACATCATCATATGATATTTCCACACATTCCAACACATCAAGACATCATCATACAACATCACACTCATCATATCTGAACCGAAAACATTTAACTTAAATGAGAGAGTTAAGTTGACGTTTCTAGGTTCATAAGTTAACTAGTTTCTCTCGGAATCGATCTAGAACCTCTGAAACTTTTTGCAAAACATTTTAATTCATCAAGAGGCTAAGTGAAGCCTTAGGTCACTGACCAAAACATATTCCATCCCCTAAAAGATAATAAAATCACAACTTGTGATGACATAACCTTATAAAGATTTGTAAAGCTTTAAGGAAAACTTAAAACATAGACTATTGGTCCTAGTAGCTAGATGAAAACTCATTGCAAGTCCATCATCACTACTTGGCCGAAATTATGCATTCAAGGAATGCATTCGCATTAAACTTTAACTTGGAATGAAATGGGCAAGTCTTTGAGCTCTAGGTTCTTAAGTTACGACATAAACTAAACGTGGTCATGCTTTTCCTTTTAAATCTTGCTTACAAAGTAAAGTGATGACTTAAATTTAAATATGCAAGGCATAAACTTAAACATGCAAGCTTGAAAGTAAATATGCGAGGCATAAACTTAGACGTGCAAGCTTGAAGGTAAATATGCATGGTTCAATTCTTTATTTTAGTGCTCTTGGCCCAACAACAATCGACTTTAAGGCCGAAATAGATAGGCATTCGAGAAATTAATTAGGTGGTATTGCAAGTTCAATTCTTTATTTTAGTGCTCTAGGCCCAACAACAATCGACTTTAAGGCCGAAATAGAAAGGCTTTGAGAATTAAGTTAAGTGACGATACAAGTTTCATTTTAATCTTTATGTTCTTAGGTGATAGCTAGAAGGTAAAGATGCATAGCAAGAATGTAAATATGAATGCGAGCATAAAATAAATTATGCAAGTTCATTTTATCTTTCTAGAGCTCTTAACAAGACTTTAAAGGAATTTAAACCATAACCCAAACTCATCCAAACAAGGTAAAGTCAAGCTTAGAGTTCTTTAAAACTTAACATAATATTTTTAGGAAATCAAACCATGAAGCTTAGACAATTTAAGGAAATGGCCGAAATCTTCAAGAAGAAAAAGGAACATTTTAAAACTCTAGAGTTCATGATCTTGATGATATATTAACACCAACATCATGAGTCCTCATCATTGAGTTCATAGAGCCATTTTAAAACATCATTAAAGCTAAAGTTCTCAAGAGTTCAAGAAAAGAAAAACTAAAAACATATTTGCTCAAGAACAAAGATCAAGCTCTAGAGTTTGTTTCAAGTGATGAACATCATCATGAAACTCTCATCATCAAGCTCTCATTCCTTTGTTCTCCAAGGCCTATGGCCGAAAATGAAAAGGAAAAAGGAGTGGAAATGAAGTTCTAAAGAGAAACAAGAGAAACTATGAATATCAAGCTTGAAACAAGAACTTTAAAGAAAAGAATACATGAAAGAAAATCCCTACTTGGTGTGATGAACTTGAAGATGGAAGAAGAAGATGAAGAAGATGAAGAACTTGAAGAACTCCAAGAACTTGAAGAACACAAAAACTTTGAGAGAAAAAGAAAAGCTTTGAGTGCTCCTAAGCTTAGCAAATGATCTAAAAGTGGTGCAAGCTCCTCAAGGCATTCTATTTATAGAGAAATGAAGCAAATGGAGGGGGTGAGGGGCTGATGCATTTTCGGCCAAGGGGAGTGCAGCCCATGAGTTCCATGAGGTGAGATAATGTGGTCTTGAGGCATGGTGAGGTATGGTTCAAAGTATGATGAGGTATGGTTCAAGGTATGGCCTCAAGCATGGTTCTTTGAGTGAGAAAATAATTAAACATGTGGTCAATGGGGAAGAGAATTTCGGCCATGTGCATCAGATTTGGGAGAGGTTTAGTTGCATTTTAATTGTGGTTTAGAGTTGTGTTTAGGTGTATCTTTGATTATGCTTAAGATTAGGAATTTGTAAGAAAGTGTTTAGGTAAGGGAAATGGATAATTAAGGTGGTCTAGACATAATTAAGGAGTGGTCTTGCACCATTAGTGAGTTAAATCCTCAATTTAGAGTCTAAACAACTCTAGACACATTTCCTTGATTTAAGGAATTGGAGAGAGAAAACACTATTCAAGATTCCAAGACTAGGAGTCTTTAGTTCTAAAAAGGGATTTAAGTTTAATCTAAGCAATTTTAGATTTTAATTAACTTTAATAAATTATTTTGACTCTAGATTAATTAGGGAAATAAATTAATCTTCGTTTAGAGCCTAATATTGCTTAGGTTTGCTTAATTACGTCATTAAACTCAAAAACACTATTCTAGGGGCAAAATCGTAATTTTGCACTAAAACTGGCCGGGGCCACCGGGACTTGAACAGAGACCTCTAGACACATGAAAACATGTTTTTAAACCTCGGGGGAAAGTTCCGGGCTCAAACGGCGCATTTACCCGCAGAAACGCTATAGGGTATTTTGGTCATTTTGACCAAATGCGAAAATGAGACTTTCGCCTCCGGAACCACTCAAGGGTCATTCAATCCCCTTCAAACATTGAGTTGGCCCTTCGAGGACTGCCGGGTCGGCCATCCTCGAATTCCGGGCCGAAAATGACCTCAGGGGCATTTTGGTCATTTTCCACTCAGACAGAAAATCGGGGCGTTACATTACTCCCCTCCTTAAAAAGAATTTCGTCCTCGAAATTCGTACATGTATAAAGGGCTTACGAGGCTTCTACAACCAAAAATTCTTACCATATATCGCATCCTCACTTTGAGCGTCAGAATAGGAGGTATCTTCAACATTGATTGTGAATACTCGTCCTTGGTGTTGGGGTCTGAACGTGGCATTCAGTTGTGGGTGCTTCACATTGCAATCCTTAATCATGTGCCCCGGCTTGCCGCACCTAAAGCACACTCTTTGTCCAGCTAAACAGGGGCGATCGCCATGGTTCTTCCCACACTTTGGGCAAATGATGACGGGGTTATCTTGAGATGCCTCCTCCTTTGGGCCATATGATCTTTCATGTTGAAAGTTATCCTCAGGGCCTTGTGGTTTGATCGGTGGTCTAGAGGGTGGCTCGAACTGCAGCTTGACCCGCTGATTGTACTGCGGATTGAAGTATGTCCCGGATTGATGTTTGTGCTGCGGCTTGAACCTTGGGGCTTGTGGTGCCGCTTTCTTGGTGAAATTCTCGGCTCTCGATACCCTCAGCTTCTTGTGGCCTTCCTCAAGAATACGACACTTGTTGACTAGGGTAGGGAAGTCCCTAATCTCCATGTGTGCAACAGCGACATTAAGTTCTGCCTTCAGCCCGGCTTCATATTTGACACATTTCCATACTCCATCGGGATTCCCTTGGAAAACCCTTGAAAATTTGATTAGCTCCTCAAACTTCGCAGTGTATTGTGCAACGCTCATCTCTCCTTGGGTTAGCTTCATGAACTCTATGTCTTTAGCATTCCTCACCGATTCTGGGAAGTACTTCTCGTAGAAGTAGGCCTTGAAGAATTCCCAATTGATCAAGGTTTCTGCTGCCTCTAGCAGTCTTCGCGTGCCAGTCCACCAAAACTCTGCATCCGCCTCCAGCATGTAGGCAGCAAAGGTCACCTTCTGTTCCTCAGTGCAAGCGATCACCGAGAAAATCTTCTCCATGCTCTTGATCCACTTATCGGCTTGGTCCAGGTCCAAAGCCCCTCTAAATGATGGCGGGTTCGCTTTGCGGAACTCCCCAAATCGAGCGTGCTCAAGATCTTCAACAGTGTTGGGGCCACGGCCGGCATTGTGCTGACGATCCATCCTCTCGAACATCCTCTGCATGGCCCTTGCCATATCCCTGAGGGCTTCAGCAGTTTCATTATTTTGCTCGCTTCCTCCCGGCGTCCTAGTCTGTCGTGGTCTTGCCATTGGTCCCTAAGAACACAGAGCAACAAACACTGAGGTGATCAGGCTCAATACTCTATGCAAAGTGAGCTAGTTACCATGGCATGTTCACACGTACAGGAGTCATGCGTTGCTATCCTATAGCTTATTCTAATAAAGCACTATACATGACATAACTACCGCATCATGCTTAAGAAGCATAGTCAGTCCAATCCTCAGGCTCCATGAGAATCGAACTGCTCTGATACCAAAATGTAACATCCTAATTTTTAACCCAATACTCTAGAACATATTTAGGTTAATCATTAGTCTATTACTCTTTTAATCTCATTCCTTACAACCTTTCATTAAAATACTTAGCGGAAAATACGAATAAATTTTTATTTTTTGAAAGACAAAGTGAGAGCCGCGTGATGCGATAAGCGGTAAACCATGTATGGTAAACAAATGTCTCACAACATCATAACATAAGGCACACCATGAGTAACACTGAAGATCATCTCATATATATATATAATTTGCCCACTTATAAGTGTGGGACTTAGTTTAGTACAAGGAAAGTACAGGAAAGGAAATACAACATAAACATAAACATGATCTACTCCCCTACCCGAGTGCACCTAATGGGATAACCTCTAAACAAAAGAAGGTTTATCCCCATCTTAGTGGTGTGTGCTCTAACCGAGTACTCCATCGGTCGATCGTCACCTCCTACTGACGTCCATCTCGTGAACGAGGCAAGTATCCGGGAAACTGTGCGAGCTCCTCGGGCGTAAAGAGGCGGAACGGGGATTGAGAGTGACCCTCGCGGTGTGGCTGCATCTCCGGTTGTCGTGCAAGCCGGGGCTGAGTCACGGTATCCTCACTGCCCTCCCTCATCAATGGTGGAGAGGGGGCAGAGCTCTCGCTATACGGATGGGTAGGCGGGTCCTCGGACGGGTCGGTCTCCGAGAAGTAGGTCCGGGGCACGTAATCGGGATAGTCTCGCATGGCTAAGGCGGCGGTGTGCATGCGGAGCACTCTCTCGTCATGTGTACGCGCACGCTCAAAAACCCGCTCGTCGTCGCCATAAGGTGCAGTCGGGGAAAAGCGATGGGTGTGCACGGGATGAGCGAAGGGGCGTCCTACGAACATGAAAACCCGCACCGTGCACTGCCCCTCAAAATGGTATGACCCGTGAGCCGGGTCATAGTGCACCTCCCATGTCGGGGTGTCCACGAACACTACGAACGTCGCCATCTGAAGACGTGACGGAAAGAAAGAGATAGAGAGAGTGAGAATCTTGCTAAAGAATCTCAGTAGGGCCTCCTACTACCTAAGTGTCATCATCTATGTCCTCAGGAACCTTGGGTTTATTTATACAAAACGACTGAGCATGTATTAAGTTCATTTTAAACTTAAAATATATTTTAGCCAAGGTCCATTCGTTTTAGGATGATCTTAATGTCATGAATGCAACATAATAGAAAATGTATGCATGGCACTACCTAATGCACATACATAAAACATAACATCAAGCATCATCATTCTTGGTGGCATAAAGTGGCAATAGTAACATTCATATGGGACAAAACTTAGTGACATAATCATAATCATGAAACTTCTCTTCCTCATGGGCCACCCTAAAAGACAATCGAACTTGGGGTGCTCGGCCGAACCGGTGTCACCCAGAACGTGTCACATATCTAGGTAATGAGCTCATACCTTAACTAGTCGTCACTAGTTCTTACTTACCACTTAACGATAAGCGTATCATAAATCCCGACTATCTGAGTACGGGTTAGGGGGCAATTCTCTTAGGGGTGCTCGGCCGAACCGGTGTCACCTAAGAGTATAAAATGGTACCGATGTCACATGAGTTCTATGGAGGTGCTCGGCCGAACCGGTGTCATCCTAGAACCCATCTTAGTACCTTAATTTTCAAAATCTCTTTAAGTCCCCAAATTTGTCGGAATTCAAGTACACAATGTCATTACACCAAATTTCCTTCCAAATTTGCTTTATGCCACATTAACATATAACCTCATGAATTCCTCATATGAATAATCATCATCATCATTTGCATACTACATGCATCATCATAAAATATTCAAACGCTTACCCTTACGGTAGCTTATGCTTTGACCCTTACGGGTCTTAATCTTGAGATATAGTTCTCTACATCCATCGCTCATATCTTTATGCACCTAAGGGCTCATATTTAATCATTATTCCTAATCCTCATGTTCATACTTAAATCTGAAAAGCATAGGGCAGAATCTCTAACTTGTATTTACAGGGTTCTAGAACTTACGTTTTAGACCCTTTCTCGGTTCTGTTTTTACTTGAAGGCGCTATATATTAAATCTAAATCAATTATGAGGCATTCCTATGCTTAAGGACTAATTATTAATCATGTTTATCATGTTGCAAGGGTGCTGGACAGAATCCAGAAAATTAAATGTTCTAAGAGTTCTACATTTGCATTTTTACGGTTTTCTAGTTACTAGTTTCCCCATAGGTGCTAGAATTCAATTCTAACTCAAATGATACCAAGTTTTTCATGTCTAAACAATCTAAGTCTGATTATGTTCCCATTAAAACAGTTTGGATTAGTTCCATAAACAAATGGGTCAAAACTATCTTAAATTCTAGCTTTACGGTATTTCTAGTTAGCTAGTTTCTTACCTATCATGCATAGGATCGCTTCTACATCATCATATGATATTTTCACACATTCCAACACATCAAAACATCATCATACAGCATCACACTCATCACATCAGAACCGAAAACATTTAACTTAAATGAGAGAGTTAAATTGACATTTCTAGGTACATAAGTTAACTAGTTTCTCTCGGAATTGATCTAGAACTTCTGAAACTCTTTGCAAAACATTTTAATTCATCAAGAGGCTAAGTGAAGCCTTAGGTCACTGACCAAAACATATTCCATCTCCTAAAAGATAATAAAATCACAACTTGTAATGACATAACCTTATAAAGATTGTAAAGCTTTAGGGAAAACTTAAAACATAGACTATTGGTCCTAGTAGCTAGATGAAAACTCATTGCAAGCCCATCATCACTACTTGGCCGAAATTATGCATTCAAGGAATACATTCACATATAACTTTAACTTGGGATGAAATGGGCAAGTCTTTGAGCTCTAGGTTCTTAAGTTATGACATAAACTAAACGTGCTCATGCTTTTCGTTTTTAATCTTGCTTACAAAGTAAAGTGATGACCTAAAATTAAATATGCAAGGCATAACTTAAACGTGCAAGCTTGAAAGTAAATATGCGAGGCATAAACTTAAACGTGCAAGCTTGAAGGTAAATATGCATGGTTCAATTCTTTATTTTAGTGCTCTTGGCCCAACAACAATCGACTTTAAGGCCGAAATAGATAGGCATTCGAGAAATTAATTAGGTGGTAATGCAAGTTCAATTCTTTATTTTAGTGCTCTAGGCCCAACAACAATCGACTTTAAGGCCGAAATAGAAAGGCTTCGAGAATTAAGTTAAGTGATGATACAAGTTTCATTTTAATCTTTATGTTCTTAGGTGATAGCTAGAAGGTAAAGATGCATAGCAAGAATGTAAATATGAGTGCAAGCATAAGATAAATTATGCAAGTTCATTTTATCTCTCTAGAGCTCTTAACTAGACTTTAAAGGAATTTAAACCATAACCCAAACTCATCCAAACAAGGTAAAGTCAAGCTTAGAGTTCTTTAAAACTTAACATAATATTTTTAGGAAATCAAACCATGAAGCTTAGACAATTTAAGGAAATGGCCAAAATCTTCAAGAAGAAAAAGGAACATTTTAAAACTCTAGAGTTCATGATCTTGATGATATATTAACACCAACATCATGAGTCCTCATCATTGAGTTCATAGAGCCATTTTAAAACATCATTAAAGCTAAAGTTCTCAAGAGTTCAAGAAAAGAAAAACTAAAAACATATTTGCTCAAGAACAAAGATCAAGCTCTAGAGTTTGTTTCAAGTGATGAACATCATCATGAAACTCTCATCATCAAGCTCTCATTCCTTTGTTCTCCAAGGCCTATGGCCGAAAATGAAAAGGAAAGAGGAGTGGAAATGAAGTTCTAAAGAGAAACAAGAGATACTATGAACATCAAGCTTGAAACAAGAACTTTAAAGAAAAGAATACATGAAAGAAAATCCCTACTTGGTGTGATGAACTTGAAGATGGAAGAAGAAGATGAAGAAGATGAAGAACTTGAAGAACTCCAAGAACTTGAAGAACACAAAAACTTTGAGAGAAAAAGAAAAGCTTTGAGTGCTCCTAAGCTTAGCAAATGATCTAAAAGTGGTGCAAGCTCCTCAAGGCATTCTATTTATAGAGAAATGAAACAAATGGAGGGAGCTCATGGGGGAGAGTGGCTTCGGCCATGAGGTGCAGAATGGAGGCTTCCATGAGTTCCATGAGGTGAGATGATGTGTTCTTTGAGGTATGGTGAGGTATGGTTCAAGGTATGGCTTCAAGCATGGTTCTTTGAGTGAGAAACAATTTAATATGTGGTCAAAGGGGGAGGATGTGGCCGAAAATGCATCAGCCCATGGGGAGGATTAGTTTGCATTTTAATTGTGGTTTAGAGTTGTGTTTAGGTGTATCTTTGATTATGCTTAGGATTAGGAATTTGTAAGAAAGTGTTTAGGTAAGGAAAATGGGTAATTAAGGTGGCCTAGACATAATTAAGGAGTGGTCTTGCACCATTGGTGAGTTAAATCCTCAATTTAGAGTCTAAACAACTCTAGACACATTTCCTTGATTTAAGGAATTAGAGAGAGAAAACACTATTCAAGATTCCAAGACTAGGAGTCTTGAGTTCTAAAAAGGGATTTAAGTTTAATCTAAGCAATTTTAGGTTCTAATTAACTTTAATAAATTATTTTGACTCTAGATTAATTAGGGAAATAAATTAATCTTCGTTTAGAGCCTAATATTGCTTAGGTTTGCTTAATTACGTCATTAAGTTCAAAGGCACTATTCTAGGGGCAAAATCGTAATTTTGTACTAAAACTGCCCGGGACCACCGGGACTTGAATAGAGACCTCTAGACACATGAAAACATGTTTTTAAACCTCTGGGGAAAGTTCCGGGCTCAAACGGCACCTTTACCCGCGTAAAAACGCTATAGGGGTATTGTGGTCATTTTGACCCGAAACTGCGGAAAACGGAATTTTTGTTTTCGAAGGCATTCAAAGGCCATTCAATCCCCTTCAAACATTGAGTTGACCCTTCGAGGACGACCGAGTTGGTTACCCTCGAGTTCGGGTCAGGAAATGACCTCAGGGGCATTTTGGTCATTTCCCTCGGACAGAGAAATCGGGGTGTTACAATAGTGCACCTCCCATGTCGGGGTGTCCACGAACACTACGAACGTCACCATCTGAAGACGTGACGGAAAGAAAGAGATAGAGGGAGTGAGAATCTTGCTAAAGAATCTCAGTAGGGCCTCCTACTACCTAGGTGTCATCATCTACGTCCTCGGGAACCTTGGGTTTATTTATACAAAATGACTGAGCATGTATTAATTTCATTTTAAACTTTAAAATATATTTTAGCCAAGGTCCATTCATTTTAGGATGATCTTAATGTCATGAATGCAACATAATAGACAATGTATGCATGGCACTACCTAATGCACATACATAAAACATAACATCAAGTATCATCATACTTGGTGGCATAAAGTGGCAATAGTAACATTCATATGGGACAAAACTTAGTGACATAATCATAATCATGAAACTTCTCTTCCTCATGGGCCACCCTAAAAGACAATCGAACTGGGGGTGCTCGGCCAAACCGGTGTCACCTGAGCGTGTCATACATCTAGGTTATGAGCTCATACCTTAACTAGTCGTCACTAGTTCTTACTTACCACTTAACGATAAGCGTATCATAAATCATAAATCCCGACTATCTGAGTACGGGTTAGGGGGCAAAACTCTTAGGGGTGCTCGGCCGAACCGGTGTCACCTAAGAGTGTAAAATGGTACCGATGTCACATGAGTTCTATGGAGGTGCTCGGCCGAACCGGTGTCATCCTAGAACCCATCTTAGTACCTTAATTTTCAAAATCTCTTTAAGTCCCCAAATTTGTCGAAATTCAGCAGCACAACGGTCATTACACCGAATTTCCTTCCAAATTTGCTTTATGCCACATAAACATATAACCTCATGAATTCCTCATATGAATAACATCACCATCATTTACATACCACATGCATCATCATAGAACATTCAAACGTTTACCCTTACGGTAGCTTATGCTTTGACCCTTACGGGTCTAAATCTTGAGATATGGTTCCCTAACATCCGTCGCTCATATTTTATGCACCTAAGGGCTCATTGTAACGCCCCGGTTTTCGCTAAAACTCTCATAATGACCAAAATGCCCCTGAGGTCATTTTTACCCGAAACACGAGGACGGCCGGCTTTGGCCATCCTCATAGGGTTCATATGTTATATGAAGGGGATTGTATGAGCATGAGTGCCTAACAAAGCAGGAAAACCTCATTTCTGAGATTTCTGCGCGTAAATGACCAAAATACCCCTATAACAGAATTAAGGCAGTATTAAGTTCCGTTTTGACCCGGACCTTGTTCTGAGGTTCAAAACAATGATTTTAAGGCATAAACTATGTTGGTTTAAGTCCCGGAGATCCCGGGCAACTTTTGGTAAAAATTACGGTTTTGCCCCTACATATTGCATTTTCGGCTTAATGAGCCGTTTAACTCCAAACCTAAGCAATATTAGGCTCTAATTAAAGGTTAATTAATTTCCATAATTAATCTAGAGCCAAAACCATCATTTAGAATTAATTGGAACCTAAAATTGCTTAGGGAAAATTCAAATCTCATCATAGTCTTATTCTTTAAAAAGGAAAAAGAATATGTGAATAGTGTCGAATAGTGTTTCCACTATTCACATCAACTTTTCTTTTTGAGACAAGTTGTCACACTCACATCACTAGTCCTAGAGGTGTTGACTCCCTAATCCTTCTAGACCACCTCTAAACCTAGGGATTTATGGTTTTAATTAACCTATTAGTGCACCTAAGTACCTACTTAGCAATTTTTAATCCTAAGCCTAATCTATATCACACCAAAACACACTTCTAGAACATGGTTTAAGGAGATATTTCTCCTCCCCAAGGCTGCCAAGAATGGCACCATTTTCTCTAGAAATCATCAAAAACAAATTAGTCTATGTGTTCAAGCTATCTTGTGACATGTGTCTTGAACACTTTCAATCAATGGTCAACTTTCAAGAAAAATTGTCACTCAAAACTCAAAGAATATTTTATATGGTCAATCAAGGTTTTCAATTCATTTCTAAAATGAATTAATTTATGTCTTTCAAATTCAAAAAGAATGATTTGTTTTTGTGGTCATTCAAGCTTTCTATCA
Source organism: Dalbergia cochinchinensis (assembly GCA_031216125.1). Lineage (NCBI taxonomy): Eukaryota > Viridiplantae > Streptophyta > Magnoliopsida > Fabales > Fabaceae > Dalbergia > Dalbergia cochinchinensis. The sequence continues at coordinate 34,683,574 of CM062371.1, forward strand.
AACTTTTTCAAGACAACATGTCTTACAACACATTACCTATGCTTTGGGAATTTAAGTCTAGAAAATTTTCTCTTCTTTTTGGGCATGAGGAGCACGGTTTTCTTCACCCTTGTGCAGCCCAAAATTTTGTGTTTTCATGCATTTTTAAAGGTTGGAAAATAAGGTACATTCTAGCCATGCTTTAGGACATGCATAGCTAGACTTTTCACCATACTTTGAATGACCAACACCATGCTTTGAACAAAGATATTTCTTCCTTCTTGTGGCTGAAATGTGGCCGAATTCTTTCCCCCCAAAAAGCCTCCAATATTTAATTCATTTCACTTGTTTATAAATAGGTAGCTTAGGGAACTTGAAGCACCTTTGTTCATTTTCACTAAAGCTTTGAGTTAGAGCACTTTGAGTTTCTTTCTCTCAAGTTCAAGAGCTCATCCTCTCCAACCTCTTCATCTTCTTCACTTCCTCTCAATCTCAAACTCTAGGTAGGGAGCTCTTTAAGAATGCTTTCTTTTACTTTCATGATCAATGTTTATCTTGTTTGAAAGTTGTGTTGTTAGCAAGTTTTTCTCTCAAGCATTTTCGGTTTCTTCTTTTCTCTTCCTCTTCATTTTCGGCCTCAAGACCAAAATGAGGAAAGCTTGATGATGAGTGTTCTTTTGGGATGACCATGTGTTCATCCTAACATGAGACCTCTAAAGCTTGAGTTTTGTTTGAGAAAAGTTCCATCTTTTTCATGTCTTGGTTAAGACAAGGCTATGTTTTTCATGAAAACTCTTTTTGAGCTTTTGTTCCTTGATGTTTTCGGCCATGAAGGCTTAAAGAGCTTGGAAAAAAATGGTAGCTTTGTAATGAGCACTTCATGTTGGCCTTTGTCACATGATCAAACTTTAAAGTTTGAGTTTTTCCAAGAAAGGTTTCTCTTTTCAAGTCTTGGTCAAAGAATGAGTTATGTTTCTTTGATGCCTTGAAACTTTCCTTTTCTTTTTGTTAGTTTTCGCCATGAAGGCCTCTTGGACTTGAAATATGAGGAGCTTGATGATGAGAGTTGTGTGATGATGTTTGTCACATGAACAACCTCTAAAGCTTGAGTTTTCTAAAACTAAGTTTATTATTTTCAAGTTTTGCTCAAGACATAGTTATGTTTCTCTTGGATCTTTGAAAACCCCATTTCTTTCCCTTGAGTATTCGGCCATGAAAGGCTTTGGGACTTAGAAAAATGGTAGCTTGATGATGAGGGCTTCATGTTGATGTATGTCACATGAACAAAGCTCTAGAGCATAGACTTGGTCCCTAGGCCAAGCATATTTCAGTTACTTTCCTCCATGTTGGTCATGAGTTTAGTTTTCTTTTCTTGTGAGGGTGAGTTATGGGTTGAAACCTTGTTTCCTTTAAAGTCTTGCAAGGGCTCTAAACAAGATATAAAAGAAGTTGCATCCACGTTTACGTTTATGCTTTGCATTAGCACGTTTATTTCTTATGTCATCACTAAGACCCAAGATAATGAATGAACTTGCACAATGCACGTTTATGTTTCAAGCTTTGCATCTCATTTTATATTTCAAGTCATCACTAAACTCTAAGAATAAGAATGGAGATGCATTTCATCTTTTACTTTGTGCTATCACTTTATTTTCTAAAGGACTATAAAATGAAATGCATAGCACGTTTATTCTATGTCATCACTTGAAACTTTAGAGCTCAAAGACTTGCCCATTTCATCTTAAGAAAAGAATTAAATCAAGGAGGTATCTCCTTGAACATCATTCGGCCATGTGGTGTAAATGGCTCTAGGATGAGTTTCATTTAACTACAAGGGCCTATAATGCATGTCTTAGAATTTTTCTAAGCTTTGATGCACTTAACCAAGGTTTTAAACATGTTTTTCAGTTTTAAATCCTTGCCAAGAGCAAGCCGAAATGGCTGCTGCCCTTGGTGTTCCATGATGAGTTTTGGCAAAATAAACTTTGATCTTACATAGTCTTGAAGTCCCAAAAAGGTTCCAAGAGAAACTAGCAAGTTATATGGTTGAAAGAAAGGTTTTTCTCATGATTTTATGCCTTAAGGATTTCGGTTCTGCCTTAATAACTCCAGCACCTTAAATTCTGTTTTGGGTGGTCCAAATATGTTGTAATACCTTGCCAAGTATGTGATAATTGTTCTAGACTCTTTAAAGCATTATTAGTGACCTTGTTTGCTTAATATGTGAATTCTAGAACTATAAAGAATGGCAAAATGAGTTCGTGCCCAGCCTTGATAAAATATTTAGAATCACATTAGATTATGTCTAGATGTGTGGGAGTGACTCATAATTGGCCTAGGTATTAATTATTGCACCATAGAAAAAGTCGGATCCGAGAAAGGGCTTAAAACGCATTTTCTAGAACACGTAATTCATCAAATATGAACAACTACATAAAGCTGTCCAACCATAATTAATTAGGATTTAGAACTTAATGGATTATGGTAATGAGGTTAATCAACCCCATAAACATACTAGAAAGTAATGGGAAAGTTGAGGTTACCCGATTTAGGGATTTTTACCTTAAGGGATGATTATGCGCCCCTAAGTTTGATGATGAATTGATGTGTTAGCTCATGACGTGTATGGTGCCATGTGAACTATTATCCCTATGTGATAGCTTGTATTAACATGTGATTATTTCTGTAAAAGAACTTTAGAGATGCCGAGGTAGTAATTATGTGTTATGCATTAATTATGTGGCATCTTAAAGAGACATGTTAAACTTAGGATGACTTAGAACATAAGAATGTAATCCTTTGAAACCACCGAATTAAGGGTGGGGACAATGTGATTCTAGCTCCCTAAACCCGTACTTAAAGTCGGGAAGTTGACTTATCCAAATGGATAAAGTCTAGATGCTAGTGACGACTAGTATGGTATGAGCTCATAACCTAGAGTTTTCTCAAAAGGGAGAAATATTAGGGCGGCCCAGTTAAGTAAAGGTTCTTATGTCACCTAAGTAAGCCAGTTATATGATTTATGTTCCATGTGCCAGTTATATGATTTATGTTCCATGTACCAGTTATATGATTCATGTTCTACGTACCAAGCTACATGATTTATGTCTATGATCTTAGTATATAGCCTATGTAACACAAGTGCCATGTTAAAAAGAACGGATTCTCGGAAAGTGGGATTTTTGGAAAACTCATAATTGAACCTATGTATGTCCATTATTTTATAAATAAACCCGAGATTCCTGGAGACGTATATAATGACACCTAGGATAGAAGGAAAACCCTACTGAGTTTCTTTAGTAAGAATCTCACTCCCTCTATCTTTTCCTTTCCATTACATCTTCAGAGCGAGATGGCGACCTTCGTCCTATTCATTGACACGCCACAGTGGGAGATCCACCATGACCCGGAGCATGGGTCATTTCATTTTGAGGGCCGATGTACTGTGCGCATCTTCATGTTTTTAGGACGGCCATTCGCACACCCCTTGTACAGTTATCGTTTCTCCCCAGCATCCCCCTACGGTGACCCCGCGATCTTTGAGCATCCGCGGCCACGACATGAGAGAAACCTGCGGACCCACTATGCCGGTTCAGCGGACGCGCCGCAGTACGTGCCATCATCGCAAAGACTCGGAGGAGGACCCTTCAGAGGATTCCCCATGGACCATGAGGGCTCGCCCCACTCCGCCTGCGGCGGGTAGGCGGCGAGGAGACGATCACTCGGTGTCGGAGGGCTTGGTGCGGACCACGACCGGCGTGGATGACACGTTGATCCACAGGGCATGCACGCACCGCCGAGCCCGCCTGTGGATTGGCTACGTTCCTCCGTGCGGTGAGTCTGCTATGGAGATTGGAGGGTAGTCCTTAGTGCACGCACGTCACGTAGTATGGATGATACTTCTTTTGTGTTGAGGTTATCCATCTTAGGTTGCACATGGGTAGGGATGCTTCTTTCCAGTTCTTTTCCATGTATTCTGTTTTTCTGCCGTATTCATGTTACTATGTACTTGAAGAGTCCTGCCCTGTAGGGTAGGCATATTTTATCTATGAGGTATTTTCAGTTATGATTGATGTTATGTTCGATGTTATGGTTTGGAGCCATTCTTATGTTATCGTTCCGTATACTATGATACCGACTCGTAAAGTTACGCGCGGCTTCTATTTTAAGTAACGGTTTCAAAAAAAAAAGTTGGCTCGTATTTTCGTTAAGTCTATTTTCTCAAGAGGATGAACCATGCCAGCAAGTAACGACTAATATTTGGCCTAAGTACGTACCAGTAGTATTGGGTCGAATATTAGGGTGTTACACTCATAATTAATCATCATTCCTAATCCTCATGTTCATACTTAAATCTGAATAGCATAGGGCAAATTTTCTGACTTGTGTTCACGGGGTTCTAGAACTTACGTTTTAGACCCTTTCTTGGTTCCGTCTTCGCCTAAGGCGCTATGAATTAAATCTAAATCAATTATGAGGCATTCCTATGCTTAAGGACCAATTATTAATCATGTTTATCATGTTGTAAGGGTGCTGGACAGAATCCAGAAAAATAAACGTTCTAAGAGTTCTAAACTTGTACTTTTACGGTTTTCTAGTTACTAGTTTCCCTATAGGTGCTAGAATTCGATTCTAATCCAAATGATACCAAGTTTTTCATGTCTAAACAATCTAAATCTGATTATGTTCCCATTAAAACAGTTTGGATTATTTCCATAAACAAATGGGTCAAAACTATGTTAAATTCTAGCTTTACGGTATTTCTAGTTAGCTAGTTTCTTACCTATCATGCATAGGATCGCTTCTACATCATCATATGATATTTCCACACATTCCAACACATCAAGACATCATCATACAACATCACACTCATCATATCAGAACTGAAAACATTTAACTTAAATGAGAGAGTTAAGTTGACGTTTCTAGGTTCATAAGTTAACTAGTTTCTCTCGGAATCGATCTAGAACCTCTGAAACTTTTTGCAAAACATTTTAATTCATCAAGAGGCTAAGTGAAGCCTTAGGTCACTGACCAAAACATATTCCATCCCCTAAAAGATAATAAAATCACAACTTGTGATGACATAACCTTATAAAGATTTGTAAAGCTTTAAGGAAAACTTAAAACATAGACTATTGGTCCTAGTAGCTAGATGAAAACTCATTGCAAGTCCACCATCACTACTTGGCCGAAATTATGCATTCAAGGAATGCATTCACATTAAACTTTAACTTGGAATGAAATGGGCAAGTCTTTGAGCTCTAGGTTCTTAAGTTACGACATAAACTAAACGTGCTCATACTTTTCCTTTTAAATCTTGCTTACAAAGTAAAGTGATGACTTAAATTTAAATATGCAAGGCATAAACTTAAATGTGCAAGCTTGAAAGTAAATATGCGAGGCATAAACTTAGACGTGCAAGCTTGAAGGTAAATATGCATGGTTCAATTCTTTATTTTAGTGCTCTTGGCCCAACAACAATCGACTTTAAGGCCGAAATAGAAAGGCTTTGAGAATTAAGTTAAGTGACGATACAAGTTTCATTTTAATCTTTATGTTCTTAGGTGATAGCTAGAAGGTAAAGATGCATAGCAAGAATGTAAATATGAATGCGAGCATAAAATAAATTATGCAAGTTCATTTTATCTTTCTAGAGCTCTTAACAAGACTTTAAAGGAATTTAAACCATAACCCAAACTCATCCAAACAAGGTAAAGTCAAGCTTAGAGTTCTTTAAAACTTAACATAATATTTTTAGGAAATCAAACCATGAAGCTTAGACAATTTAAGGAAATGGCCGAAATCTTCAAGAAGAAAAAGGAACATTTTAAAACTCTAGAGTTCATGATCTTGATGATATATTAACACCAACATCATGAGTCCTCATCATTGAGTTCATAGAGCCATTTTAAAACATCATTAAAGCTAAAGTTCTCAAGAGTTCAAGAAAAGAAAAACTAAAAACATATTTGCTCAAGAACAAAGATCAAGCTCTAGAGTTTGTTTCAAGTGATGAACATCATCATGAAACTCTCATCATCAAGCTCTCATTCCTTTGTTCTCCAAGGCCTATGGGCGAAAATGAAAAGGAAAAAGGAGTGGAAATGAAGTTCTAAAGAGAAACAAGAGAAACTATGAACATCAAGCTTGAAACAAGAACTTTAAAGAAAAGAATACATGAAAGAATATCCCTACTTGGTGTGATGAACTTGAAGATGGAAGAAGAAGATGAAGAAGATGAAGAACTTGAAGAACTCCAAGAACTTGAAGAACACAAAAACTTTGAGAGAAAAAGAAAAGCTTTGAGTGCTCCTAAGCTTAGCAAATGATCTAAAAGTGGTGCAAGCTCCTCAAGGCATTCTATTTATAGAGAAATGAAGCAAATGGAGCGGGTCAGGCGCTGATGCATTTTCGGCCAAGGGGAGTGCAGCCCATGAGTTCCATGAGGTGAGATAATGTGGTCTTGAGGCATGGTGAGGTATGGTTCAAAGTATGGTGAGGTATGGTTCAAGGTATGGCCTCAAGCATGGTTCTTTGAGTGAGAAAATAATTAAACATGTGGTCAATGGGGAAGAGAATTTCGGCCATGTGCATCAGATTTGGGAGAGGTTTAGTTGCATTTTAATTGTGGTTTAGAGTTGTGTTTAGGTGTATCTTTGATTATGCTTAAGATTAGGAATTTGTAAGAAAGTGTTTAGGTAAGGGAAATGGATAATTAAGGTGGTCTAGACATAATTAAGGAGTGGTCTTGCACCATTAGTGAGTTAAATCCTCAATTTAGAGTCTAAACAACTCTAGACACATTTCCTTGATTTAAGGAATTGGAGAGAGAAAACACTATTCAAGATTCCAAGACTAGGAGTCTTGAGTTCTAAAAAGGGATTTAAGTTTAATCTAAGCAATTTTAGATTTTAATTAACTTTAATAAATTATTTTGACTCTAGATTAATTAGGGAAATAAATTAATCTTCGTTTAGAGCCTAATATTGCTTAGGTTTGCTTAATTACGTCATTAAGCTCAAAAACACTATTCTAGGGGCAAAATCGTAATTTTGCACTAAAACTGCCCGGGGCCACCGGGACTTGAACAGAGACCTCTAGACACATGAAAACATGTTTTTAAACCTCGGGGGAAAGTTCCAGGCTCAAACGGCGCCTTTACCCGCGTAAAACGCTATAGGGGTATTTTGGTCATTTTGACCCGAAACTGCGGAAAATGAGACTTTCGCCTCCGGAACCACTCAAGGGTCATTCAATCCCCTTCAAACATTGAGTTGGCCCTTCGAGGACTGCCGGGTCGGCCATCCTCGAATTCCGGGCCGAAAATGACCTCAGGGGCATTTTGGTCATTTTCCACTCAGACAGAAAATCGGGGCGTTACATTTGGTTTTAAGGAAGATGATGGAATGATGCTAAAAGGTTTTTAGAATGAATGGGTAGTTTTAAGAATGTCAAAACTTGAGTTTTTCGCCATTTTGGGTTACTGGTAATTGATTACAGGGCTTTTGTAATCAATTACCAGAGTGCCTTGCATACCCAGATATAAGTTTTTGACCTGTGTAATCGATTACAAGATGACGTAATCGATTACACAGTGTTTTGGAAAACCCAGAACATGTTTCTGGACCCTGGTAATCGATTACCACTCCATGTAATCGATTACTCAGGTGTTCTTGAGGCCCAGAGTGCATTTTCAACCAAGGTAATCGATTACAAGGCTCATGTAATCGATTACCAATACCTTAAACTTCCCTGTTTTAGAAAATTGAGCCAAGTAATCAATTACAAGGCCCATGTAATCGATTACCAATATCTAAAATGTGCATATAAGCGTTCCTTCCTTCATGTGAACATGAATTGATGATCTTGCATGCCTATTCTCAGATTATGACATGATGATTTATAGTTTGGTGAATGTATATATATATATATATATATATATATATATATATATATATATATATATATATATATATATATATATATATATATATGAAATGAATGTGAAGGCATGTTGCATGATAAATTGCATGAATGATTATCATTGAGCGGGATACATGATTTTATGAGTTTACAAGCATGATAAGTTAAGTGATGATTTATGATTGTATTACATCTTGTTATAACATGCTAAGGCTTAAGGTGACTTAATGTATGAGAAAATGATCCTTTGGACTCACCAAATGATAGGTGATGAAAAGGTGATTCTTGCTTAAAGGATGTAAAGTATGAGAAAATGACCCTTTGGACTCACCAAACTATAGGTGATGAAAAGGTGATTCTTGCTTAAAAGATGTAAAGTATGAGAAAATGATCCTTTGGACTCACCAAACGATAGGTGATGAAAAGGTGATTCTTGCTTAAGATGATTTTAAAACATGAGAAAATGATCCTTTGGATTCATCAAACTATAGGTGATGAAAAGGTGATTCTTGCCCCCTAACCCGTACTTATCAAGTCGGGACTTCAAGTTATCAAAAGGGAATAAGTTTATGCTAGTGACGACTAGTGAGGTATGAGCTCATAACCTAGAAGTACTCTCAAAAGGGAAGAGTAATACGGTGGCCCCATAGATGAAAAAAATCTAACTTAATGTCACCTAAAGAAACAAGGAATGTCATTCATGAACCATGTTCTATGCACATCATGTTTGTTATGAAGTTAGATGTATGCTTAATGATGCATAAAGTATTGACATGCATATCATAAAGAAGTATGATGCATTCACTACAAGACTCATGATAAAATGAATGGGCCTCGGTAATGGATGTTTTAGAACTTAATAAATGAATCCTTGCATGCTCACTATTTCATAATTAAACCCGAGGTTCCTGAGGACGATAATGACGACACGTGTGTGAAAAAGGGGAGCTCTACTAAGATTCTTGTATAAGTTTCTCACCCCCTATCTTTCTTTTCCATCTTCATCTTCAGACAAAGCTGACAAGGACGTTCGTGGATTGCCCTGAGGTGCCGACGTGGAAGTAGCTTGATGGTCAAGAATATAGTGATGCAGCAGGAGCGAGGACATAGTCTTAGCTTAATTATACCATAAGTTATGTGTGGTTTTTGAGTTGTTGTATGCTCAACCTTTAAAGGTAGGATCAATATGTTAATGTGGCATTATGGTGGGATGTCCCTATGTCATTAATACTATTAATGTTTGACTTGATATTTAATGTTAATGTTATATGATGATGTGCCGATGGTTGTTCTTTCTATGAAGCTTGCTTGGTGTTTCGATTCATGTTATTCTTTTATGCTTACGCTTTACATTACGCGAGGCTCACATGTTGTTTATATTTCAAAAAAAAAAATTCTACCTGTATTTTCAGCTAAGTATTTTAAAGAAAGGTGTTAAAGAATGAGACTAAAAGAGTAATAGACTAATGGTTAACTTAAATACGTTCTAGGAGTATTAGGTTAAAAATTAGGATATTACATAATGTTGATGTGTTGATGCTCACGTTATGATGTGTATGATGTTTTACAATGCTTATGATGCATATGATAATAATGCTTATGACACACATGATTATAAATGACTATGTAAAGATATGAATGTGGCATAAAGAAGGTTTGGACACTGTGTACTAAGTACCGGTGCGACGCATTTTGTTATGATTATTATTATTATGATTTTGCTTATCAGAGGATAAGTAAGAACAAGTGACGACTAGTTAAGGTATAGGCTCATAACCTAGAGATGTGACACGTTCTGGGTGATCCCTATGTTATAGTACGATGCCTTGAATGTTACATAGTTATAGAAAGAGAAATGTTTTACATGAGAAGTATATACCGCTTTATGCCACCTACATGATGTTGATTTCTCTATGATGTTTAATTGATTTTTGCTTGATACATCTTCATGCATTCATGCCTTATTATGCTGCATCCACAACATCAAGACTCATTCTAAAATAGGCGGACCTTGGCTAACTATGTTTTGAAACTTAAAATTGAACTTGATGCATACTCACTTATTTTATACACTAAACCCAAGGTTCTTGAGGACATAGATGAGGACACCTAAATAGGAGGTTACCCTACTGAGATTCTTTAGTAAAATTCTCACTCCCCCTATCTCTTCTTTCCGTCACGTCTTTAGATGGCGACGTCCATGGTTTTTGTAGATTCCCTGATGTGGGAAGTGCACCATGATTCGGAGCACGGATCATACCATTTTGAGGGTCGATGCACTGTTTGTGTCTTCATGGTTGATGGATGACCCTTCGTTCATCCTGTACATACTCATTGCTTCTCCCCGACATCACCGTACAGCGACGACGATTAAGTTTTTGAGTGTGCCCACTCCGATTGCGCTTCGTCCTTGGATTGGATACGTCCTACCCTTTCCGAGATCCTAGCAGTAGAGGCTCGCGGGTAGAGATAGTGCACATACCACGTAGAAGAGGATAAACCTTCTCTTTTTTAGAGGTTATCCATTTTAGATGCACCTGGGTAGGGGAGTTTCCCTTTTCGCTTTCTGTAGCATTTTCTTTTCTGTTGTACCTTCATTTCAATTGTATTTGTTCCATGTTATACCCAACTAAGTCACACTTCTCATGAGTGGGCACATGATATATATATATATATATATATATGCAATTTGTTTTATCATGATTGATCGGATGTTCATGAGATGTTTATTTGAGTTTATGTTTATCTATTTATGTGCTTCATTGTTCATCGTGTTGCGCGGCTCTCACTTTGCCTTTACATTTAAAAAAAAAATTTACCTGTATTTTCCGCTAAGCATTTCAAAGTAAAAGAGAAACTATGACGTAATAGACTAATGATTAACCTAAATATATTCTAGAGTATTAGGTTAAAAATTATGATGTTATAACAAGGGAAAATTGGAAAGCACACTTGCTATAATTGTGGAGAGAAGGGACATTTTAAACCTAAAAATCCCAAGCTTAAGGGTCCACAAAACAAGTTTAGCTCCAAAAAGAAAGGTATGCTAGATATATGGAGTGATTCAAAAGAAGAGAAGGAAGGGTCAGAGAGTGAAGAATAGTTAGACGTTGCCAACCTATGCTTCATGGCAGGATATATTTTAGAAAGTGAACCTAAAGTAAATAATTCTAATTCTGATCTTTCCTATGATGAACTATTAGCCTTATATAAAGAGTTGCTTGAAGACTCTTAAACTCTTTCCTCTCATTATTTCAACTGTAACACTCTAATATTTAAGCCAATACACTTAGGTTAATTATTAGTTATTACTATTTTATTTCAGTTCTTAACTTTAAATTGTGGAAAATACTTAGTGAAAATAGAGGCAAAATTTTTTTGAACATAAAACAAAACACGACCCACACGTACTAAGTGAAACATGTTATTCATCTCATACCATAAAGAAAAAAAATTACTTCACGGGTGTACACAAAAATCAAAACGTAACCACTTCATAAGCATAACATGTCATCATGTGTGTGTGTGTGTGTGTGTGTGTATGTTTGTGTGTATAATCATGAGTATCAATTGTTCCATATCACCCACCAACACAAAGTACTAAATAGTATCATGCCCACAATAGAGGTTGAGCTAAGTACAGTAATCCCATAGAGAAAATATAAACAGAACATAAATAGCCGATATAGACAATTCATATGAACATAGCCTTTAATACATATTAATCACATCAATATCACCAAATTATTGATAATTACACTTTATCCCCCAAGAGGGGCCAAAACTGTAATTTCTAAAAGTTTGTAGATCAAAGTGTAAATTTTCCAATTAATGTATTTTCTCAAAACTAATGATTTCCACAATTAATTTATACTTTTAAGAGACTCATAACAATTAGAAATCATTTAAATTCATCATAAAAGTCGTTTTGGGCCATTGGCCAAATTTTATTAGATTTTACGAGTCAAAGTGCAAAGTTTCACATTTTAGGCACTTAACAAGTGCCAATGCTTCTAAAATTTGTTCTTAACATCATAAATGGTATTTTAAATACATGGACACATTCAAAATCATTACTAACTCTAATCAAACTCATTTGGCCAAAGTTCCATAATGAGAAGTTCAAGACACAATTTTCAACATTTTGTAAAATGATTCAACATAACACTTGTAATTATCCTTTTAAGTACCTAAGACACCAAAAATAATTTTTACAATAATTATCACTAATTTTTATGCACATGATTGATACCAAATAGTATTGAACAATGCTAGATAGTATTGGGATTTTAATTTCAAAAGCTTTGGAAATGACATTTTTTACCCTTTCTAGTTACTAGTTTTTCCTGAGATGCTAAAAATAATTTTTACAGTAATTATTAATAATTTTTAAACATGTGAACAATACTAAACAGTGATGAACTGTGCCAAACAGCGTAAAAAAATTAAAATTACAAAAACTTTAGAAATTATATTTTTGACCCTTTCTAATTGCTAGTTTTTCCCAAAAGCCATTCTAGGACATTTAAGACATATGAAACAATTTTTAACACATTTATGACCCCTATGAACAGTACCAAACAGTGTCCTATAGTGTTAAACAGCCTTTTTGTAACGCCCCAATTTTTCTATTTGAGAGGAAAATGACCAAAATGCCCCTGAGGTCATTTTCGGCCCAGAATTCGAGGATGGCCGGCCCGACAGTCCTCGAAGAGCTAACTCAATGTTTGAAGGGGATTGAATGGCCCTTGAATGGTTTCGGAGGCGAAAGTCTCATTTTCTGCAGTTTTGGGTCAAAATGACCAAAATACCCCTATAGCTTTTTTACGCGGGTAAAGGTGCCGTTTGAGCCCGAAACTTTCCCCGAAGGTTTAAAAGAATGTTTTTACATGTTTAAAAGCGTCTGTTTAAGTCCCGGTGGTCCCGGGCAGTTTTAGTGCAAAATTACGATTTTGCCCCGAGAATAGTATTTTTGAACTTAATGACGTAATTAAGCAATCCTAAGCAATATTAGGCTCTAATCGAAGATTAATTAATTTCCATAATTAATCTAGAGTCAAAATAAGCTATTAAAATTAATTAGAACCTAAAATTGCTTAGATTAGATTTAAATCTCTTTTTAAAACTCAAGATTCCAATCTTGGAATCTTGAATAGTGTTTTCTCTCTCTAATTCCTTAAATCATGGAACTGTGTCTAGAATTGTTTATGCACTAAAATGAGTTTATAACTCACTAATGATGCAAGACCACTCCTTAAACATGTCTTGACAACTTTGATTACCCATTTTCTCACCTAAACACTTTCTTACAAATTTCTAATCTTAATCCTAATCAAAGATACACCTAAATACAACTCTAAACCACAATTAAAATGCAAGAAATCCTCCCTATGGCTGATGCAAGTTTCGGCCATCCCCTCCCCCATTTACATCACATGTTGATTTGTTTCTCACTCAAAGAACCATGCTTGACCTATACTTGCACCCATGCTTGAACCCATACCTAGCCATGCTTTCTACCATGCCTTGGACCATACCTTGAAGAAGATATTTCCTCTTCCTTGTGCTGTAATGGCCGAAGCCCTCTCTCCCATTTACACCTCTCATTTTGTTTCATTCCTCTATAAATAGCATGCTTGGGTGAACTTGCATCGTTTTGGTTTCATTTGCTAAGTGTAAGTTTTCAAAGAGCACTTCAAAGTTTTCTTTTCTCTCAAGTTCAAGTGTTCAAGTTCTTCAAGTTCTTCATCCTCTTCTCTTATCCTAACCTTCAATCACTTAGTAGGGATTTTCTTTCAAGTGTTTCTTTCATTTAAGTTCTTAATCCTTTTATGTGTTCATAGTTTCTCTTGAATCTTTTTGGAAACTTCTTTTCTTTTCCTCCTCCTTGTTTATTTCGGCCATGAGGCTTGAAAAGCAAAGGAATGAGAGTTTGATGATGAGGGTTTTGTGATGATGTTCATCACTTGAACAAACCTCTAAAGCTTGATCTTTGGTCTTGAGTTAAAAATGTTTATAGTTCTTTCTTTCTTGAACCTTGAAAACTTTAACTTTGATGATATTTTAAAGTGGTTACATGAACTCAATGATGAGGACTCATGATGTTGGTGTTGATACATCATCAAGATCATGGTCTCTCGAGTTTCAAAATGGTTCTTTCTTGCTCGCAAGTTTCGATTTCTTTCCTTGCCTTTTCTCTAAAATTTCGGCCAACCAACATTTGGTAGTCCAACATGATAACTTGATGATGAGAGTTCTAGTTGGTGATTTTGTGTTCACCACAAAGAAATCTCTAAAGCTTGAGTTTTCATAAAGGTATTATAAAGTTCATTTATGGTTATATTTTCTAAGGAATGTTCTCTTGAGTTCTAAGAACTCTAGACCTCACTTTACCTTGTCATGATAAATTTGGGTTAAGGTTAAAGTTCCTCTAAAAGTCTTGTATGAGCCCTAATAAGAAATAAAATAAACTCGCATTCATATTTATATTCAAGCTTACGCATTACATATTTACTTAGAGCTTTGCATTCATATTTATTTTCCAAGCCATCACTTAAAGTTAAAGGATAAGAAATGGAGTGCATCTCATATTTACGTTCTTGTCTAGCATATCTACTTCCATCACTAAAGAACATAAAGATTTAAAATGAGAGCTTGCATTATCACCTAATTAATTCTCAAAGTCTTTCTATTTCGGCCTTAAAGTCGATTGTTGCTGGGCCTAGAGCACTAAAATAAAGAAATGAACTTGTATGACATATTTATTTTAAGTCTTACATATTTAAATTCCAAGCCTTGCATATTTACTTCAAGTCTTGCATATTTAAATTTCAAGTCTTGCATATTTATTTCAAGTCTTGCATATTTAAATTCGAAGTCTTGCATATTTACTTTAAAGTTCTTACTTTACTTTGTAACGAAAAATAAAAATGAAGTGCATAACATGTTTAAATTATGTCATCACTTAAAGACCTTAGAGCTCAAAGACTTGCCCATTTTATCTCAAGTTAAAGTTTAGTATGGAAGCATTCTTTGAATGCATAATTTCGGCCAAGTAACAATGATGAGCTTGGAATGAGTTCCATCTAGTTACAAGGGCCAACAACCTATGTTCTAGTATTTTCTTTAGGTTTGATGAGTTTTAGAAAGTTATGATCAACAAGATTTATGATTTCTATTCCTCTTCTAAAGAAGTATTAAATTGGTTACTGACCTAAGGTTATTTTTAGCCTCTTGTTGAAATAAAATGGTTTGTAAAGAGTTTTAGAAACCCTAAAATGATTCCAAGAGAAACTAGCAACTTATATGCTTTAGAAATGTCAAATTATGTGTCTTTTAAACATTGAAAAATTTGGTTCTATCTTGATATGTTTGATGCTGAATGATGATGTTTTGATGTGTTAGAATATGTGAAAATGATATATGATGAGCTAGGAACACTTCTATGCATGTTAGGGGAGAAACTAGCTTCATAGGAAAACCATAAAGTTGGAATTTAACGTATGTTTAACCCCTTTAATCTTAGTCAATGCCAAAACTACTTTAGTATGATAACAATAAGTTTAGGATTGAATAATCATGAAAAATTTGGTTACATTTGAAGTAGGATTGAATTTTAGCACCTATAGAGAAACTAGTAACTAGAAAACCGTAAAAATGCAATTCTAGAACTCTTAGAAAATTTAATTTTTAGAATCTGTCCAGCAACCTCATAATATGCTAAACATGGTTTATAATTAGTTCTTAGGCATAGGAATGCCTCATAATTGCTTTAGATTTAATTTATAGCGCTTTAGGCGAAGACGGAACCAAGAAAAGATCTAAAATGTAAGTTCTAGAACCCCGTAATTGTAAGTCTATAACTCTGCCCTTAAAGAATGGTGCTGCCTATATTTATTAAAGAGCATAAATGATAGTAAGGTTTGTTAGAAGAGAATCCTTATGTGCATAAAAGGTTGATAGAGAATGATAGAATAATTACATCTTAAGTTTAAGGCCCATAAGGGTCAAAGCATAAGATACCGTAGGATCAATAGCATATGAGTTTCAATGTTACATGTGAACGTATGAGAATGATTATGTGAATGCATGGAATTATGATGGAGGATGCATGTTTGATTGACTTATGTGGCATAAAGTAAATTTGGAAGAAATCCGGCATGTCATCTTTGTTATCTGAATTTCTGACAAATTTGGGGACTTCGAAAGTTTTTGAAAAACCTATGAGATTTTATTTATGAGGTACTAAGATTAGTTCTCGGATGACACCGGTTTGGCCGAGCACCTCCAGAGAACTCATGTGACATCGGTACCAAGATGTATTCTTGGGTAACACCGGTTCAGCCGAGCACCCCCAAGAAATACCCCCTAGCCCGTACTGGATAAGTCGGGATTATGTTTATGATTATGATACGCTTATCGGGATTGATAAGTAAGAACTAGTGACGACTAGTTAAGGTATGAGCTTATAACCTAGAGATGTGACACGTTCTGGGTAACACCGGTTCGGCCGAGCACCCCCAGAATGATTATCTTTTAGGGTGGCCCATGAGGAAGAAAAGTATGATGATTATGTCACAAAGTTTTCCCATATGAGATTTCAATTGCCACTTTATGCCACTATTATGATGTTCTTAATGTTATGATTATTATTCTTGCATTCAGTAGAGCCATGCATACATTCTTTAATATGTTGCATCCATGACATTAAGAATCATACTAAAATGAATGGACCTTGGCTAACTATGTTTCAAAAGCTTAAAAATGGACTTAATGCATGCTCACTTATTTTGTACACTAAACCCAAGGTTCCTGAGGATGTAGATGATGATACTTAGGTAGTAAGAGGCCCTACTAAGATTCTTTAGCAAGATTCTCACTCCTTCTATCTCTTTCTTCCGTCACGTCTTCAGATGGCGACGTTCGTGATTTTTGTGGACACCCCGACATGGGAGGTGCATCATGATCCAGACCACGGGTCATACCATTGTGTGGGTCGCTACGTCGTTCGTGTATTTATGTTCGTTGGACAACCCTTCAGTTACCCTGTACATAGTCATCAATTCTCTCCCGCCTCGCCTTTCGATGATGACTTCGTATTCGAGCGTGCATGCCCTCGAGAGGAGTGGATCCGCCGCACCCCACCGATAGCTTCTGTCATCCGGGACTACCCACGGTATGTGCCCCGCTCGCTCTCATCATTCTCCGAGATGGACCCTTCAGAGGACTCTGCCACTCAGGTACCTTCCGAGGGATCCTCCCCCACTGTGCTGATGGACGTTGGGGAGGGTAGTGAGGCTTCTGTCGCTTAGCCGGTACGTGGAGGACGGGTGAGGATGATTCCCCGCCGTGGAGCTCATGCCCGACCGATGCAGCGCATAGCCACCCCGGCCGAGATAGCCCAGTGGATCGGATACATCCCTCCTTTCCAGGGAGGCCCGCAATAGGAGACGACCGTCGTGTTCTGGTGCCCGAGCTTTGACTAGCCCAGGATAGCCTCCTTTTGTCTTAAGGCTATCTATTTGTAGGCGCACTAGAGTTAAGAGAGTTTCTTTTTATGCCTTCTGTTGTACGTTCGTGTTCCATGTATTTTTATTTCCGTTGTACTAAACTAAGTCCCATTCTCCATGAGTGGGCATATCGTATTATATAAATATGCAGTTCAGTTTTATTGTGATGTGCCTTTACTTGCTTTATGTTATGATGTTATGAGATGCTTGCTTTATTTCCTTTCATACTTTATTGTTCATCATGTCACACAGCTCTCACTTTTCTTCTATAATTCAAAAAAAAATTTACCAGTATTTCCACTAAGTATTTTAAAGTAATAAGGAAACTATGACGTAACAGACTAATGATTAACCTAAATATGTTGTAGAGTATTGGGTTAAAAATTAGGATGTTACACTTTTTTAATAACTAGTTTTTCTCAAAAGTTATTCTAAGACATTCAAAACACATGAAATCATTTAGTTCCTCTTAGAAATTAATTATTACCATTTAAATCAGTAGCAAAACTTAAAATTTCATAAATAAAATTTCATAAATCAAGTTCTACTTATTTAAAATCACATTTTTGCTCCTTTTAAATTTCCAACTCAAAATTCCTTTTACACTCAAGACACAAGTTCAAATCTTAAAATAATTAAAACCAACTTGAAACCCAACATTACTACATGGCCAAAATGTACATATAAATATGTGTCCATTTTCAAAATTTTCATTTAAGACCAAAGGGGCAAGTCTTGAGCTTTAGAGACACAGGTGGTGACTGGAATCATAAACATGTCATGCAATCTTATTTTAGGTCTTTAACATTTTAAAGTGACAACATGGAAATATAAACATCATTTGCAAGTCTTGAATTTTAAACATGAGAAGCAAACCCATTTTTAAGTCTTCAAGATTATAAGGTGACAATTGAAATATAAACATGAAATGAAAGACTTGAAATACAAACATGAAAATGCAAGTTCATTTTTAAGTTTTTAAGATTACAATATGACAACTTGGAACATAAACGTGATATACAAAGCATTGAAATATAAACATGAAGATGTAAAGCTTGAAACATAAATAGGAATATAAGTTCATTTTTATATATCATTAGTGTAACGCCCCGATTTTTCCCATGTGCAAATGACCAAAATGCCCCCGAGGCCATTTTTACTAGGAGAGTGAGGATATCCGACCCCGGCCATCCTCAAAGAGCTGTTTTAGTATTGAACAGGGATTATGTGTGATTGCATGTGTTATGTGTGTTAATAGAACAGAAGAATCTCATTTTTGAGTTCCTGCGCACAAAATTACCAAAATACCCCTGTGACTAATTAACACAGAATTATTTCTCGACTGGACCCAAACTTTGCTCGAGAGTTTGAAATGTTGTTTTTAAGGAATGTCTAACGTCTGTTTAAGCTCAGGTGATCCCGGGAAGCTTTTGTGTAAAATTACTGTTTTGCCCCTAATTAAGGGCATAACGAGTTTAATTACATAATTAATGAAAACCTAATCAATATTAGTGAAAAGCCCTAGTAATTAACCAGATACACCCAGGTTGAATCTGATTAATGACTAGACTTTACTCCTTGCTTTGGTTCTTTCTTCATAATTTGAAAATACTTAGTGAAATTACGAGCCATTTTTTTTTTTAAACACATAATTGAAAACGTGAGCCGAGTACAACGTGAATGAGTAAGCGAACTATAATAAGACGTTTAAGAATATATCACATCATATCACTTAGGCTCCATCATATAACATCCATAAGCACATTATAGCATATATTTACATACAATAACCTCACTCAAAGGGTGGGTTATGTTCATACATCATTATCTTATGCAAACCCATAAAAGAAAATATACATAAGGAAATACATGCCCCTAAACTAGATAACTCCATAAGCCGGGAAGGTTATCCTAAAACTAGGGTGCATGAACACACATAAATCTACTAAGAACCTTCTATGACCACTGTCCTGGAAATGGGGGAATAAATCTGATCCACTGATGAGCTCCCTCGGGAGGGGACACACGAGATGCACCAGGCTGGGGTGGCATGGACGGCCTTCTCGCTAACCTCGGCTGAACAACTGTTTCCTCACTACCCTCTCTTACACGTGTGGGAGTAGGAGCAGAGCTCTCAGAATATACATGAGTAGGAGTGTCCTCTGAAGGATCAGTTTCAGAATATCTCGTCTCGGGAACATACTCTGGAAATCCATGGACAGCAGATGATGTAACATCCTAATTTTTAACCCAATACTCTAGAACATATTTAGGTTAATCATTAGTCTGTTACTTCATAGTTCTCATTTAACTTTGAATTACTTAGCGGAAAATACGAGAAATTTTTTTTTGAAATAAAAGTGAGAGCCGCGTGATGCGATAAGCGGTAAACCATGCAAAGTAAAACAATCGTCTCACAATCATCACAACATAAGGCACATCATGAACATCACTGAATGTAAGCTCATATATATATAACTTGCCCACTTATAAGTGTGGGACTTAATTCAGTACAAGGGAAATACAACCTAAAACATAAACATAATCTACTCCCCTACCCGAGTGCATCTAATAGGATAACCTCTAAACAAAACAAGGTTTATCCCCATCTAAGTGGTGTGTGTGCTCTAACCGGCTATTCCATGGGACGATCGTCACCTCTCGGGCATCCATCTCATGAATCGAGGCGGATATCCGGAAGCTGGCGAGCTCCTCGGACGTGAAGAAGCGGAATGGGGATCGAGGGTGACCCCACGGTATGGTCGCATCTCCGTCGTCGCGCGTGGCGTGGTGAGTCACGGTATCCTCACCGCCCTCCTTATCTGTGGTGGAGAGGCGAGTCCTCGCTATACGGATGGGTAGGCGGGTCCTCGGATGGGTCGGTCTCCGTGAAATAGGTCTGCGGCACATAGTCGGGATAATCTCGCATGGCTAAGGCGGCGGTGTGCCTACGGAGTACTCTCTCGTCATGCGTACGCGCACGCTCAAAAACCCGCTCGTCGTCGCCATAGGTGCGATCGGGAGAAGTGATGGGTGTGCGGGATGAGCGAAGGGCGTCCTACAAACATGAAAATCCGCACCGCAACGCCCTCAAAATGGTATGACCGTGAGTCGGGTCATAGTGCACCTCCCATGTCGGGGTGTCCATGAATGCTACTGACGTCGCCATCTCAAGGCGTGACGGAAAGAAAGAGATAGAGGGAGTGAGAATCTTGCTAAAGAATCTCACTAGGGCCTCCTACTACCTAGGTGTCATCATCTACGTCCTCAGGAACCTTGGGTTTAATTATACGAAATGACTGAACATGCATTTAGTTCATTTTAAACTTCAAAAATATACTTTAGCCAAGGTCCGTTCATTTTAGGATGATCTTAATGTCATGAGTGCAACATAATGGAAAATGTATGCATGGCACTACCTAATGCACATACATAAAACATAACATCAAGCATCATCATCATTGGTGGCATAAAGTGGCAATAGTAACATTCATATGGGACAAAACTTAGTGACATAATCATAATCATGAACTTTTCTTCCTCATGGGCCACCCTAAAAGACAATCGAATGGGGTGCTCGGCCGAACGGTGTCACCCAGACCGTGTCATACATCTAGGTTATGAGCTCATACCTTAACTAGTCGTCACTAGTTCTTACTTACCACTTAACGATAAGCGTATCATAAATCCCGACTATCCGAGTGCGGGTTAGGGGCAAATCTCTTAGGGGTGCTCGGCGAACCGGTGTCACCTTAGAGTATAAAATGGTACCGATGTCACATGAGTTCTATGGAGGTGCTCGGCCGAACCGGTGTCATCCTAGAACCCATCTTAGTACCTTAATTTTCAAAATCTCTTTAAGTCCCCAAATTTGCCGTAAATTCGGCGCCAAAGCGGTCATTACACCGAGTTTCCTTCCAAATTTGTCGGAAGTCGGCACCAAAGCGGTCATTACAGAATTTCCTTCCAAATTTGCTTTATGCCACATAGACATATAACCTCATAAATTCCTCATATGAATAACATCATCATCATTAGCATACTTCATGCATCATCATACATCATTCAAACGCTTACCTCACACGGTAGCTTATGCTTTGACCCCTACGGGTCTTAATCTTGAGATATAGTTCTCTAATATCCGTCGCTCATATTTTATGCCCCTAAGGCTCATATTAAACATCATTCTTCATTCTCATGTTCATACTTAAATCTGAATAGCATAGGACAGAATCTCTAACTTGTTTTTACGGGGTTCTAGAACTTACGTTTTAGACCCTTTCTCGGTTCCGTCTTACTTTGAGGCGCTATACATTAAATCTAAATCAATTATGAGACATTCCTATGTTTAAGGACTAATTATTAATCATGTTTATCATGTTGTAAGGGTGCTGGACAGATTCCAGAAAATTAAATGTTCTAAGAGTTCTACATTTGCATTTTTACGGTTTTCTAGTTACTAGTTTCCCGTAGGTGCTAGAATTCGATTCTAACTCAAATGATACCAAGTTTTTCATGTCTAATCATTCTAAATCTGATTATGTCCCCATTAAAACAGTTTGGATTAGTTCCATAAACAAATGGGTCGAAACTATGTTAAATTCTAGCTTTACGGTATTTCTAGTTAGCTAGTTTCTTACCCATCATGCATAGGTTCGCTTCTACATCATCACATGATATTTTCACACATTCCAACGCATTAAAACATCATCATACAGCATCACATTCATCACATCAGAACCGAAAACATCTTGCCTCAATAAGAGAATTAAATTGACATTTCTAGGTGCGTAAGTTAACTAGTTTCTCTTGGAATCAATTTAGAATTTCTAAAACTCTTTGCAAAACATTTTAATTCATCAAGAGGCTAAGTGAAGCCTTAGGTCACCGACCAAAACATATTCCATCCCTTAAAAGAGATTGGCATCACAACTTATAATGACATAACCTTATAAAGAATTGTAAAACTTTAAGGAAAACTCAAAACATAGGCTATTGGTCCTAGTAGCGGATGAAAACTCATTGCAAGTCCATCATCACTACTTGGCAGAAAAACATACATTCAAAGTGTGGTTTGCATTGAACTTTAACTTGGAATGAACTGGGCAAGTCTTTGTGCTCTAGGTGCTTAAGTTACGACATAAACTAAGCGTGCTCATGCTCTTCATTTTTAATCTTGCTTTCAAGGTAAAGTGATGACTTGAAATTAAATATGCAAGGCATAATTTAAGCGTGTAAACTCGAAAGTAAATATGTGAAGCATAATCTTAAACGTGCAAGCTTGAAAGTAAAGATGCAAGATTCAATTCTTTATTTTAGTGCTCTTGGCCCAACAACAATCGACTTTAAGGCCGAAATAGATAGGCATTCGAGAAATTAATTAGGTGATAATGCAAGTTCAATTCTTTATTTTAGTGCTCTAGGCCCAACAACAATCGACTTTAAGGCCGAAATAGAAAGGCTTTGAGAATTAAGTTAAGTGATGATACAAGTTCCATTTTAATCTTTATGTTCTTAGGTGATAGCTTGTAAATAAAGATGCATAGCAAGAATGTAAATATGAATGCAAGCATAAAATAAATTATGCAAGTTCATTTTATCTTTCTAGAGCTCTTAACAAGACTTTAAAGGAACTTAAACCTCAACCCAAACTCATCAAACCAAGACAAAGTAAAAGTCTAGAGTTCTTAGAACTCAACATAACATATTTGGAAAATCAAACATCTAGCATGAAAAGGAAAAGGTAATGGCCGAAACTTCAAGGAAAGAAAAGAAATGTTTGAAACTCTAGAATCCATGATCTTGGTGATATACAAACTCCAACATCATGAGACCTCATCATTGAGTCATTAGAACCATTTTGAAACAACATCAAAGTTAAGGTTCTCAAAAGTTCAAGAAAGGAAAAATCTAGAAACACTTTTGCTCAAGAACAAAAATCAAGCTCTAGAGTTTGTTTCAAGTGATGAACATCATCATGAAACTCTCATCATCAAGCTCTCATTCCTTTGTTCTCCAAGGCCCATGGCCGAAAATGAAAAGGTAAAGGGAAGAAAAAGAAGTTCTAAAAAGAATCAAGAGAAACTATGAACTTTAAGCTTAGAACAAGAACTTTAAAGAAAGAACACATGAAAGAAAATCCCTACTTGGTGTGATGAACTTGAAGATGGAAGAAGAAGATGAAGATGATGAAGAACTTGAAGAACTCCAAGAACTTGAAGAACACAAAAACTTTGAGAGAAAAAGAAAGCTTTGAGTGTTTCCTAAACTTAGCAAATGATCTAAAAGTGGTGCAAGCTCCTCAAGGCATTCTATTTATAGAGAAATGAAACAAATGGAGGAGGCTCATGGAGGAGAAGGTTTCGGCCATGAGGGTGCAGATTGGAGGCTCTCCATGAGTTCCATGAGGTGAGATAATGTGTTCTTGAGGTATGGTGAGGTATGGTTCAAAGCATGGTGAGGTATGACTCAAGGTATGGCTCAAGCATGGCTCTTTGAGTGAGAAAACAATTTAATATGTGTCAAATGGGGAGCATGTGGCCGAAAATGCATCAGCCCATGGGGAGGATTAGTTTGCATTTTAATTGTGGTTTAGAGTTGTGTTTAGGTGTATCTTTGATTATGCTTAAGATTAGGAATTTGTAAGAAGGTGTTTAGGTAAGGTAAATGGGTAATTAAGGTGGTCTAGACATAATTAAGGAGTGGTCTTGCACCATTAGAGAGTTAAATCCTCAATTTAGAGTTTAAACAACTCTAGACTCATTTCCTTGATTTAAGGAATTGGAGAGAGAAAACACTATTCATGATTCCAAGACTAGGAATCTTGAGTTCTAAAAAGGGATTTAAGTTTAATCTAAGCAATTTTAGGTTCTAATTAACTTTAATAAATTATTTTGACTCTAGATTAATTAGGGAAATAAATTAATCTTCGTTTAGAGCCTAATATTGCTTAGGTTTGCTTAATTACGTCATTAAGCTTAAAAACACTATTCCAGGGGCACAATCGTAATTTTGCACTAAAACTGACCGGGACCACCGGGACTTGAACAGATACCTCTAGACACATGAAATCATGTTTTTAAACCTCTGGGGAAAGTTAGGGCTCAAGCGGCACCTTTACCCGTAAAAACGCTATAGGGTATTTTGGTCATTTTGACCAAAGCTGCGAAGCGAAATTTTCGCCTCCGAAAGCATTCAAAGGCCATTCAATCCCCTTCAAACATTGAGTTGACCCTTGAGGATGACCGAGTTGGTTACCCTCGAGTTCGGTCGAGAAATGACCTCAGGGGCATTTTGGTCATTTCCCTCGGACAGAGAAATCGGGGTGTTACGGATGAAGCGGGATAAGAACGTAACATCCTTTCATCAAGTGGACGTGCATGTTCGAAAACCATTTCATCGCCATAGGAGAAGTAGGAGAAAATCGATAACTAGGGACAGGATGTGCAAATGGGCGACCTATGTAAATAAAAACCCGAGCTGCACCTCCTTCAAAATGATACGAGCGATGCAATCGAATCAGTGGAATTCCCAAGTAGGGTATCAGCGAGCAGACGAATGTCGCCATTTGAATCTGGAGACAATGACGGAAATAAAGAAAAGGAGTGAGAATCTTGCTAAAGAATTCTCGATAGGGTACCTCCTTCTACACGTCCTCATCAAAGTCCCGGGAACCTCGGGATTATTCTAAAATAGTGAGCATGCAAAGATTCATTTTAAGTTCGGACAAATACTTAACCGAGGTTCGTCAATTTTTAATCATGCGTCTTATAATGCATCATATTCTTAACATGTCATATTTACAATGAACTTTTCCTTTATCATTACATCATATTCCTCATCATCATTATCAAAATAACATGCATAAAAAAACGTCATATAATATTAGCTACACATGGACACAGTGCACATATTTCATTTCTTTAGTGCCTTAGGGGACTTAAAATCTTATCATCATCATTATTTTCCTTGGGCCATCCTATACTCCACCCTTTTGGGAGTAATTTAGGTTATGAGCTCATACTTTACTAGTCGTCACTAGCATATACTTATCCCTTTTGATAAGCTAAAGTCCCGACTCTACCCTTTTGAGAGAAGCGGGTTAGGGGCTAAAATCACCTTTTCACCACCTATAGTCTGATGGTTCCAAAGGATCATTTTCTTATAAGTTTAAGTCACCATTAAATCTTTGCATGTTATATCACAATACAATTCATAAACATCATAACATTTTCTCATTTATAGTCTTAAGCTAGAATAATATATATCAACTGTAATCATGCATATGGGAGATTCCCAGGAAAGAGAGGTGGGTCACAATGGACACTCTTAAATACCAAGTCTTTCCTTAGCCAGAACCTTTCCAAATTACACTTTTACAATGATACACTTTCTTCTAGCAACAGAGGTAAATTTTACATAATAAAGAACATTTCATGTATAAGCATTCTCATTATTTGCCACAGCAACTATAACATGCAAGCCAGAAAATCATTCAATGATATCAAGTACTTAATAAGCATCCAATCCTTACATAGAATTATCAATTATAGAACTAATTAGTTACTAAACCAATTATGAATCATTCTCTTAACAATAAACCATAATTATCACAACTTCAATCATATCAAATCATTATCACACATTGATACTAAACTCGGATCGATGGCGAATCATGAACCTCATGCAATTACATAGAATCATATTTTCAGTTCATATAAAATACTAGTTCCCCGTAAAATCCTTGCAAAGCCTTAAAACTCATTTAGAAACTAGTTCTTTTGTCAAATTTGGGAGGATCTTCACAATTAAAATTCTCACTTAAGATAAAAGGAGTAAGTCTTGAGCTTTAGAGATTTAGGTGACATCTTAGAATTATAAACATGCTATGCAACCTTATTTTAATCTTCTCTTTATAAGGTGATAGCTTGGAATTATAAACATGATATGCAATTCCATTTCTTTATCTTTAAGATTTAAGGTGATGACTTGAAAATTAAACATGATGTAAGAACTTGAAATATAAACATGATACAAGAAACTGGAGCGTGTAATCCGCACAGGACGATAGAGGGAGAAGAGAATTATTAAGAAACCGGAGCGGTAGTCTGCACAGGACCAGTAGAGGAAGAAGAGAATTATTATTACATCTTTTTAAGCTCCAATCTCAAGACTTTTTAAAGAATAAATTCTTTAACTCCAATAATCATATTTCTTTGCTTGTGATACATGGGCAAGTCTTTGAGCTCTAGGATCTTTAGGTGATGGCATAAAATAAACATGTCATGCGTTGATTCTTTTAGCCATTATAAAATATAGTGAGAGCATAAATTAAATATGAGATGCAACCTCTTTATTATCTTGAAAGATTAAGTGATGACTTGAAACATAAACATGAAATACAAGCTTGGAATTTAAACATGAGAAATGCAAGTTCATTTATTCATTCTTGAAAATTTAGTGATGACATAGAAGGTAAACATGGTTATGCAAAGCATAAACTTAATCATGGATGCAAATTCATTTTGTTTCTTTACTAGAGCTCCTTCAAGACTTTAAAAGAATTATAAATTCAACCCAATACATATCTAAACAAGAAATAAAACATAAAAGGAAAATACATCTTTCAAGTTCTAAACTAAAAATCTTTGTTTTAGCATCATAAAGCATTATTCTTTAAAGTTTTGCATCAAGTGGAATTTTCAAGCTTTAGAGGCCTAACTTGTGATGGATTTACAACCCACCCTCAAGGTCCTCATCATCAAGCCATCATCTTAGTTCCACCTAGGCCATATGGTTGAATTGGTTAAAGAAAAATTGAAGAGGAAAACCAAAATGAAAAGCTAAGGTAAGTTCATAATATCATCATTTTGAGCTAAAAACACAACTCCTCAAAGCATAGAAATAAATTTAGAAACTACTCCCTACCTAATCTGAGTTGAAGAAGAGGAAGAGAACTTGGTTTCTTGAAGTGAAATGAAACAAGATCTCTTTGAAAAAATTGAAGAAAGAATTCAGCCAAAGAAGAGGAAGAAAGAAAGTTTTTGGTGCTCCTAAAAACTAGTTATGAACCAAGCATTCCAAGACCACTCAAGCAAGCCTATTTATAGAAGATTTTGAGGCTTCTAATTGGCCAAAATGATGAGGTATTGGACGGAATTTTGCAGGAGAAATAAGGAAGGAAAAATCATTTTAGACAAAGTTGTATGAAATTAAGGAATTATGTCTCTTATGGTGACATTTTGGCATTTTGTTTTAGTGAAACTTTTGGCAATAATTCAGCTGCATAATGGCATCAATAATTTCGTCCATTACAGCCCAAAGAAGTGAAATTTGTGTGTTCCATGCATTATTTAGGTGTAGGCAAGGTATTCATGTAATTTAGAGAATTTACGGTTAAAGGCTTAAGTGAATTAGTAAGCAATTTGGGTGTTTTTGAGCAATTTTGGGTTCTAATCAATCTAAATACATAATTTTGAATCTAGATTAATATTTAGAATTTAATAAGCTTTAATTTGAGCCTAATATTGCTTAGGTTTGGTATACTGAATCAAAAATCCCGAATTCAAAAGCGCCCAAAAACAGGGGCAAAATCGTACTTTCACTTAAAAACTGCCAGAGGCCACCCGAGCTTAACCAATGGTTAATCATGGCTTAAAAACACATTTTAAAACATTTTAGTGAGGTTCGGGCTCAGTCGGCATGCACATCGGAGTCAAAACAGCCGCAGGGGCGGCGTGGTCATTCGCGCGTCGGAACTCAAAATTGAGATCCTTCTGCTCTATTAACACACATAACACAAACAATCCCTTATTATCCTCAAAATATCCCCTTGAGAATAGGTGGGGCCCACGATCCTCATTTTCTGAGTAAAATAACTTCAGGGGCATTTTGGTCATTTTATACGTACAGAAATTCGGGATTTGCGACTCTCGCATGAATCGTTCCTAACCTCTCTTCTGATGTGATATTCCTTTATTGAGGATTGTTCGGCCTCAAATCTTATGTAATAATTACCTACGGTAATTCGGTAATTGAGTAATTTCTAATGACAGTAAAAATTACAGTAAAAATTGGGGCATTACAATTAGGCTCTAATTAAATATTAATTAATTTTAATGATTAATCTAGAGTCAAAATAATTAATTGAGGTTAATTAGAGCCTAAGATTGCTTAAAGAAACTCCAAAATTTTTTCTTAATTCAAGAGTTAGTGTCATGTCAGTTTTGAATAGTATTTTCTCTATTCAATTCCTTAAATTATGGGAATGATCATGTGATGAGATTCCTTGTTAATAAAGATGAATTTGCACTAATTGTGCAAGAACACTCATTGATCTTGTCTTGAGTAGCCTTAATTATTCGCTTTCTCACCTAAACACCTAATTACAATTCCTAATCAAGTACCTAATCAAACCTATTCCTTAAACTATGTGATGAACACTACATGAGCTGCACATGCGATGAACACTACATCGTTTGATTCATGAACGATAATAAAAGGCCATACATGCTATGAATAAAACTCAAGGATCATACATAATAATCATCATATCTGTAACATCCTAATTTTTAACCCAATACTCTAGAACATAATTAGGTTAATCATTAGTCTGTTATGTCATAGCTTTCTTATTACTTTAAAATACTTAGCAGAAATACTGGTAAATTTTTTTTTTGAATTACAAAAGCAAAGTGAGAGCCGCGTGATGCGATATAACACGTAAAGGACAAAACATACATCTCATAACGTCATAGCATAAGGCACATAAAGGCACATCATGAGAAACACTGAATATCATCTCATATATATATATAACTTGCCCACTTATAAGTGTAGGACTTGATTTAGTACAAAGGAATACATAAAAGATAATACAACATAAACATAAACATAAACTACTCCCTTACCCAAGTGCAACTAACGGGAGGACCTCTGAAACAAAAGGAGGTTCATCTCTATCTAAGTGGTGTGTGCTCTACTCGGGTACTCCATCGATCGATCATCACCTCCTACTGACGTCCATCTCGCGAGCGAGGCACATATCCGGGAAACTGGGCGAGCTCCTCGGGAGTAAAGAGGCGAATCAAGGATCGAGAGTGACCCCCGCGGTGTGGCCGCATCTCCGGTCGTCGTGCAAGCCGTGGCTGAGTCACGGTATCCTCACTGCCCTCCCTCATCAATGGTGGAGAGGGGGCAGAGCTCTTGCTATACGGATGGGTAGGTGGGTCCTCGAATGGGTCGGTCTCTGAGAAGTAGGTCTGGGGCACATAATCGGGATAGTCTCGCATGGCTGAGGCGGCGGTGTGCATGCGGAGTACTCTCTCGTTATGCGTACGCGCGCGCTCAAAAACCCGCTCGTCATCGCCGTAGGGTGCAGTCGGGGAGAAGTGATGGGTGTGCACGCGATGAGCGAAGGGACGTCCTACGAACATGAAAACTCGCACCGTGCACTGTACCTCAAAATGGTATGACCCGTGAGCCGGATCATAGTGCACCTCCCATGTCGGGGTGTCCACGAATACCACGAACGTCGCCATCTGAAGACGTGACGGAAAGAAAAAGATAGAGGGAGTGAGAATCTTGCTAAAGAATCTTAGTAGGGTCTCCTACTACCTAGGTGTCATCGTCAACGTCCTCAGGAATCTTGGGTTTAGTTATGCAAAATAAGTGAGCATGCACTAAGTCCATTTTTAGGTTCTAAAACATAGTTTTGCCAAGGTCCGTTCATTTTAGCATGGTTCTTAATGTCATGGATGCAATATAATAGAGAATGTATACATGGCGCTACCTAATGCACATACATAAATCATATCATCAAGCATCATCATACTTAGTGGCATAAAGTGGCAATAGAAACATTCATATGGGACAAACTTAGTGACATAATCATAATCATGAAACTTCTCTTCCTCATGGGCCGCCCTAAAAGACAAGCGCTCTGGGGGTGCTCGGCCGAACCGGTGTCACCCAGAACATGTCACATCTCTAGGTTATGAGCTCATACCTTAACTAGTCGTCACTAGTTCTTACTTACCACTTAACGATAAGCGTATCATAAATCATAAATCCCGACTATCTGAGTACGGGTTAGGGGGCAATTCTCTTAGGGGTGCTCGGTCGAACTGGTGTCACCTAAGAGTATAAATTGGTACCGATGTCACATGAGTTCTATGGAGGTGCTCGGCCGAACCGGTGTCATCCTAGAACCCATCTTAGTACCTTAATTTTCAAAATCTCTTTAAGTCCCCAAATTCGTCGGAAATTCGGCAACATGATGGCATTACGCCGAATTCCTTCCAAATTTTCTTTATGCCACATAAACATATATCCTCATGAATTCCTCATATGAATAACATCATCATCATTTACATACCACATGCATCATCATAGAACATTCAAACGCTTACCCTTACGGTAGCTTATGCTTTGACCCTTACGGGTCTTAATCTTGAGATATAGTTCTCTAACATCTGTCGTTCATATTTTATGCACCTAAGGGCTCATAATTAATCATCATTCCTAATTCTCATATTCATACTCAAATCTGAAAAGCATAGGGCAGAATTTCTAACTTGTGGTTACGGGGTTCTAGAACTTACGTTTTAGACCCTTTCTCGGTTCCGCCTTCGCCTAAGGCGCTATAAATTGAATCCAAATCAATTATGAGACATTCCTATGCTTAAGGACTAATTATTAATCATGTTTATCATGTTTTAAGGGTGCTGGACAGAATCTAGAAAATTAAATGTTCTAAGAGTTCTAAACTTGCACTTTTACGGTTTTCTAGTGACTAGTTTCCCTCTAGGTGCTAGAATTCAATTCTAATCCAAATGTTACCAAGTTTTTCATGTCTAAACAATCCTAATCTGATTGTGTTCCCATTAAAACAGTTTGGATAAGTTCCAAAAACAAATGGGTCAAAACTATGATAAATTCTAGCGTTACGGTATTTCTAGTTAGCTAGTTTCTTACCTATTATGCATAGAATCATTTCTACATCATCATATGATATTTTCACACATTCTAACATATCAAAACATCACCATAAAGCATCACACTCATCATGACAGAACCGAAATCATGGAGCTTCAGTAAGAGAATTAAATTGACATTTCGAGGTACATAAGTTAACTAGTTTCTCTTGGAATCAAATTAGAATTTCTAAAACTCTTTGCAAATCATTTTAATTCATCAAGAGGCTAAGAGAAGCCTTAGGTCAGTGACCAAAATATATTTCATCTTCTAAAAGGGAATAAAGTCATATCTCATGATAACATAACCTTGTAAAGATTTGTAAAGCTTTAAGAAAAACTTAGAACATAGACTATTGGTCCTTGTAGCTAGATGAAAACTCATTGCAAGTCCATCATCACTACATGGCCGAAAACATGCATTCAAAGAATGCATTCACATTAAACTTTAACTTGAAATGAAATGGGCAAGTCTTTGAGCTCTTAGGTTCTTAAGTTATGACATAAAATAAACGTGCTCATGCTTTTCATTTTTAATCTTGCTTACAAAATAAAGTGATGACTTAAATTAAATATGCAAGACATAAACTTAAACGTGCAAACTTGAAAGTAAATATGCAAGGTTCAATTCTTTATTTTAGTGCTCTTGGCCCAACAACAATCGACTTTAAGGCCGAAATAGAAAGGCATTCGAGGAATTAATTAGGTGATAATGCAAGTTGAATTCTTTATTTTAGTGCTCTTGGTCCAACAACAATCGACTTTAAGGCCGAAATAGAAAGGCTTTGAGAATTAAATTAAGTGATGATACAAGTTCCATTTTAATCTTTATGTTCTTAGGTGATAGTTTGAAAGTAAAGGTGCATAGCAAGAATGTAAATATAAATGCAAGCATAAAATAAATTATGCAAGTTCATTTTATCTTTCTAGAGCTCTTAACAAGACTTTAAAGGAACTTAAACCTTAACCCAAATTCATTAAACCAAGATCAAGTAAAGTCTAGAGTTCTTAAAACTCAACATAATATTTTTAAGAATCAAACCATGAAACTTAGAAAAAGAAAGGAAAAGGGCCGAAACCTCAAGAAAGAAAAAAGGAACATTTTAAAACTCTAGGGTCCATGATCTTGATGATATATTAACACCAACATCATGTGACCTCATCATTGAGTCCTTAAAACCATTTTGAAGCATCATCAAAGTTGGAGTTCCTAAGAGTTCAAGAAAGGAAAAACTAAAAACATTTTTGCTCAAGGACAAAGATCAAGCTCTAGAGTTTGTTTCAAGTGATAAACATCATCATGAAACTCTCATCATCAAGCTCTCATTTCTTTGAACTCCAAGGCCTATGGCCGAAGATGAAAAGGAAAAAGGAGTATAAGAGAAGTTCTAAAAAGAAACAAGAGAAACTATGAACATCAAACATGAAACAAGAACTTTAAAGAAGAGAATACATGAAAGGAAATCCCTACTTGGTGTGATGATCTTGAAGATGGATGAAGAAGATGAAGAACTTGAAGAACTTTGAAGACTTGAACTTGAGAGAAAAAGGAAGCTTTGAAGTGTTTCTTTGAGAACTTACTCTTTGCAAATGAACCCAAAATGATACAAGTTCACCCAAGCAAGCTATTTATAGAGAAATGAAACAATGAAGGGTACAAATGGAGGGGGAGGCTTCGGCCATGCAGAATGGAGGGAGCCCATGAGTTCCATGAGGTGAGATAATGTAGTCTTGAGGCATAGTGAGGTATGGTTCAAAGTATGGTGAGGTATGGTTCAAGGTATGGCCTCAAGCATGGTTCTTTGAGTGAGAAACAATTCAACATGTGTGGTAATTGAGGGAGAGAGGCCGAATGTGCATCAGCCATGGGAGGAGGGTTTCTTGCATTTTAATTGTGGTTTAGAGTTATGTTTAAGTGTATCTTTGATTAGGATTAAGATTAGGAATTGGTAAGAAAGTGTTTAGGTGAGAAAATGAGTAATTAAGGTTGCCAAGACATAATTAAAGAGTGTTCTTGCATCATTAGTGGGTTATAAATTCATTTTAGTGTTTAAACAATTCTAGACACAATTCCTTGATTTAAGGAATTGGAGAGAGAAAACACTATTCAAGATTCCAAGAGTGAAATCTTGAGTTTTAGAAAAGGGATTTAAATCTAATCTAAGCAATCTTAGGTTCTAATTAATTTTAATAATTTATTTTGAATCTAGATTAATTATGGAATTTAATTAATCTTTGTTTAGAGCCTAATATTGCTTAGGTTTGCTTAATTACATCATTAAGCTCAAAAACACTATTCTAGGGGCAAAATCATAATTTTGCACTAAAATTGCCCGGGACTGCCGGGACTCAAACAGATGTTTTGAAATATATAATAACTTGGTTTTAAACCTCTGGGGAAAGTTTCGGGCTCAAATGGCGCCTTTACCCGCATAAAACGCTATAGGGGTATTTTGGTCATTTTGACCCGAAACTGCAGAAAATGAGACTTTCACCTCCGGAACCACTCATGGGTCATTCAATCCCCTTCAAACATTGAGTTGGCCCTTCGAGGACTGCCGGATCGGCCATCCTCGAATTCTGGGCCGAAAATGACCTCAGGGGCATTTCGGTCATTTTCCTCTCAGGTAGAAAATCGGGGTGTTACAATATCATATATATAATTAAGGTTCAACCATACATCAAGCTGATAGTAGCAATAAGTACAATCATCCGGAATACATAAAAATAGAAAGTACATAGATCAGAAACCCTCGCCTACCCTAGTGCATCTAAAGTAGACAACCCCTAATACAAAAGAAGGCTATCCTATACCAGACATATGCTCGAGCACCATCACGACAGCCGCCAGCTCCTACTACTGCCCGTCCCAAGGGGGAGGAACATACCCAACCAACTGAGCCAGTTCGACCGGGGTGGCCAAACGGTGGGCGACTCTCACATGGGTTCCTCGACGGGGAGTCATCCTCACACGTCCTCCATGGAACGGCTGCGTCACAGTGGCCTCACTGCCTTCACCAAAGTCCATCGGCACAGTGGGTGAAGAACCCTTGGAGGGTACTTGGGTAGCGGAGTCCTCGGATGGATCCGTCTCTAAAAAAGCTAAGGGGGAAGGGGGTACATACTCCAAAAAGTTACGGATGACAAAGGCGGTTGGTGAAGTGTGGCGAGGATACGCATGCTCGAAGACGAGGTCGTCATCAAAAGGGGAAGCAAGAGAGAATCGGAAGCTGGAAACTGGGTGTGCGAAGGGGCGGTCCATGAATACAAAAAGGCGAACGACACAATGACCCACAAAGTGATATGACTGATGGACGGTGTCGTAGTGCATCTTCCAAGTGGGTGCGTCAATGTAGATCACGAACATCCCCATCGACCTTTGAAAAAGCGATGGAAAGAAAAGATAGAGGGAATAAGAAACTTGATAAACAATCTCAGTAGGGTGTCCTTCTATCCTAGTGTCATCATCTGCGTCCTCAAGAACCTCAAGTTTTATTATAAAATAGTGAGCATGCATAAGGTTAAATTTTTAAGTTCTAAAACGTCATTTATCAAGGCTCGTTCATTTTAATATGCATCTTAGATGTTATGCATGCATCATACCTTATCATGCTATGCATGTCAATGTAAGGGGTAATATATATATATATATATCCAAATATAATGATACTCATGGAACATAGCGAACACACTATGAATTACTGTATCTTATCTTTTAGATGACTTAAGCTATTCTTTCTTTCTCTTTGGGGCCACCTTATTACTCTCCCTTTTGAGAGTTGTACGTTATGAGCTCATACCTCACTAGTCGCAGTAGCATACTCTTATCTTTAAGATAAGTTAACAGCCCAACCTTTAAGTATAGGATAGGGGGCTAGGATCACCTTTCATAACCTTTAATTCAAGGAGTCCAATGGATCACTTCCTTATTGGATCACCTCTCATAACCTTTAATTCGGGGAGCCTAGAGGATCATTTCCACATGTTTTATGTCACCTTAACATTAGCATGTTATACTAAGATGCAAGAATACAAATACACCACATCATTGTCACATGCTTCCATATTATTTCAACATATGCATCTTAAACATTTCACGTGTAATCATAATATACCATAACAATCTTCTTGTTATCCAAGTGACCTCAAGGAACTCAAGAGGGGGGTTGAATTGAGTTCACAAACTTTTTCTTTATGAAAATTACTCTAATGCCTTTTTGCAAGACATATGAGGAAATATATGAAAACCTTGTTGAAAAGATAAATCTACAAGCAAAGAGAACCAACTGATAAGAAAATAAAGTTGCAATAATCTTAAATAGATAAGGGAAGAGAGATTGCAAACTTAGTTTATACTGGTTCGGTCACCTTTGTGGCCTACATCCAATTCTCTCAAACAACCCGCTTGAGAGTTCCACTAACTTCAATTCCTTTACAATCAAAGAGCACTTTTACACCTTGGGATCCCTCACCCTTGTGTTTGAGTCTCTAAGAACCAAGAGATGCCCCACTCTTGTTCTAACAAGGGATGCCCTACCCTTGCACACAAACTTGAAGAAGAAATACAAGAATTTACTCTCTAAATAGAGTAGATGTTACAAATTGAAGTCCTATAAGGTTTCTCAAGAAGAAGACAATTTGGCCAAGTTTTGATCACAAAGATTGATGATTGAGAATGATTGTTTAAATGATTTTTGTAGTATGTTTTCTATGTGTTAAAATGTGTTAAACAATGGTATTTATAGAGAACAAATCGTGTGAACCATTAAGGATTAACACCAAGAGATGTGTCTCTTCAAACACACCCATTGGCAAGTTTCAAGCCATGATAATCGATTATATAACCTTGTAATCGACTATATAGTTCAAATTTTTGAAAACAAGCAACAGGTCATTCGTTCTGGGGGTGCTCGGCCAAACCGGTGTCACCCAGAACGTGTCACATCTCTAGGTTATGAGCTCATACCTAACTAGTCGTCACTAGTTCTTACTTATCAATCCTGATAAGCGTATCATAATCATAATCCTGACTATCTACTATGGGCTAGGGGGCATTTCTTGGGGGTGCTCGGCTGAACCGGTGTCACCCAAGAATACATCTTGGTACCGATGTCACATGAGTTCTTTGGAGGTGCTCGGCCGAACCGGTGTCATCCAAGAACTCATTTTAGTACCTCATATCTCATAAAAATAACCTCATAGGTTTTTCAAAAACTTTCTAAGTCCCCAAATTTATCAGAAATTCGGCAGCGCAACAGCAGCACGCCGGATTTCTTCCAAATTTACTTTATGCCACATAAACAAATAAAACATGTATCCTCAATCATAATCCCATACGTTTACATAATCATTCTTAAATAAAACATACATTCACATGTAACATTGAAACTCATTATGCTCTTGATCCTACGGTATCTTATGCTTTGACCCTTACGAGCCTTAAACTTGAGATATAATTATTCTACCATTCTTTATCAACCTCTTATGCACCTAAGGATTTCCTTCTAAAAAATTTTACTATCATTTATGTTCTTTAATAAATCTGGGCAGCACCACACTCCAAGGGCAGAGTTATATATCTATGATTACGGGGTTCTAGAAATTACGTCTTAGACCCTTTCTCGGTTCCGTCTTGGCCTAAGGCGCTATAAATTAAATCTAAACCAATTACGAGGCATTCCTATGCCTAAGAAATAATTATAAACCATGTTTGTCATATTATGAGGTTGCTGGATAGAATCCAAAAATTAAATGTTCTAAGAGTTCTAGGATTGCACTTTTACGGTTTTCTAGTTACTAGTTTCTCTATAGGTGCTAAAATTCAATCCTACTCCAAAAGTAACCAATTTTTCATGATTAATCCATCCTAAACTGATTGTTATCATACTAAAATAGTTTTGGTATTGATTAAGATTGAGGGGGGTTAAACACGCATTAAATTTCAACTTTACAGTTTTTCTATGAAGCTAGTTTCTCCCCTAACATGCATAGAAGTATTCCTACCTCATCATATATCATTTTCACACATTCTAACGCATCAAAACATCATCATACAGCAAGAAACATATTAGGGCAGAACCAAATTGTTCAAGTCCAAAAAGACACATAATTTGACGTTTCTAAAACATATAAGTTGCTAGTTTCCCTTGGAATCATTTTAGGACTTCTAAAACTCTTTGCAAACCATTTTATTTTATCAAGAGGCTAAAAACAACCTTAGGTCAGTAACCAATTTAATTCTTCTTTAGAAGAGGAATAAAATCATAAATCTTGTTGGTCATAACTTTATAAAACTCATCAAGCTTAAAGAAAACCCTAGAACATAGGTTGTTGGCCCTTGTAACTAGATGGAACTTATTCCAAGCTCATCATTATTACTTGGCCAAAATTATACATTCAAAGAATGCTTCCATATTAAACTTTAACTTGAGATAAAATGGGCAAGTTTTTGAGCTCTAACGTCTTTAAGTGATGACATAATATAAACATGCTATGCACTTCATTTTTATTCTTCATTACAAGGTAAAGTGAGAACTTTAAAGTAGATATGCAAGACTTGGAAGTAAATATGCAAGGCTTGAAATTTAAATATGCAAGACTTGAAGTAAATATGCCATGCAAGTTCATTTCTTTATTTTAGTGCTCTAGGCCCAACAACAATCGACTTTAAGGCCGAAATAGAAAGGCTTTGAGAATTAATTAGGTGATAATGCAAGTCTTGTTTTAATCTTTGAGTCCTTAGGTGATGACTTGAAAATAAAGATGCAAAGCAAGAATATAAACATGAGTGCAACTTCAAAGTAAATATGCAAGTTCATTTATATCTTATTAGAGCTCATACAAGACTTTTAGCGGAACTTTAACCTTAACCCGAACTCATCATGACAAGATAAAGTGAGGTCTAGAGTTCTTAGAACTCAAGATAACATTCCTTGAAAATATAACCATAAGTGAACTTTATAA
Source organism: Dalbergia cochinchinensis (assembly GCA_031216125.1). Taxonomy (NCBI): domain Eukaryota; kingdom Viridiplantae; phylum Streptophyta; class Magnoliopsida; order Fabales; family Fabaceae; genus Dalbergia; species Dalbergia cochinchinensis. The sequence continues at coordinate 34,721,924 of CM062371.1, forward strand.
CACCTTTAACATAAAGCTACCAACTAGAACTCTCATCATCAAGCTATCATGTTGGACCACTCAAGTTGGTTGGTTGAAATTTTAGAGAAAAAGGAAAGGAAAAAAATCGAAACTTAAGAGCAAGAAAGAACCATTTTGAAACTCTAGAGACCATGATCTTGATGATGTATTAACACCAACATCATGAGTCCTCATCATTGAGTTCATGTAACCATTTTAAAATATCATCAAAGTTAAAGATTTCGAGGTTCAAGAAAAAAAGAACTATAAACATTTTTAACTTAAGAACAAAGATCAAGCTTTAGAGGTTGTTCAAGTGATGAACATCATCATGAAACCCTCATCATCAAGCTCTCATTCCTTTGTTTTCAAAGGATCATGGCCGAAAATGAAGAAGGAAGAGGAGAAGAAAAGAAGTTCCAAAAAGATTCAAGAGAAACCATGAACACATAACTAGATTAAGAACTTAAATGAAAGAAACACTTGAAAGAAAATCCCTACCAAGTGATTTGGAGGTTAAGATGAGTGAAGAGGATGAAGAACTTGGACACTTGAACTTTGAGAGAAAAGAAAACTTTGAAGTGCTCTTTGAAAACTTACACTTAGCAAATGAACCCAAAATGATGCAAGTTCACCCAAGCATGCTATTTATAGAGAAATGAAACAAAATGAGAGGTGTTTAGAGGAGGGAGAGCTTCGGCCATTACAGCCACAAGGAGGAGAAAATATCTTCTCCAAGGTATGGTAGAAAGCATGGCTAGGTATGGGTTCAAGTATGGGTGCAAGTATGGGTCAAGCATGGTTCTTTGAGTGAGAAACAAATCAACATGTGATGCAAATGGGGGAGGAGTGGCCAAAAATGGATCATCCATGGGGGAGGATTTCTTGCATTTTAATTGTGGTTTAGAGTTGTGTTTAGGTGTATCTTGGATTAGGATTAAGATTAGGAATTTGTAAGAAAGTGTTTAGGTGAGAAAATGGGTAATCAAGGTTGTCAAGACATGTTTAAGGAGTGTCCTTGCATCATTAGTGAGTTATAAGTTCATTTTAGTTCATAAACAACTCTAGACACAATTCTATGATTTAAGGAATTGGAAAGAGAAAATACTATTCAGGATTCCAAGATTGAAATCTTGAGTTTTAAAAAGACATTTAAGTTTAATCTAAGCAATTTTAGGTTCTAATTAATTTTAATAGCTTATTTTGACTCTAGATTAATTTTGAAAATTAATTAATCTTCTATTAGAGCCTAATATTGTTTAGGTTCACTTAATTACGTCATTAAGCTTAAAAACACTATTCCAAGGGGCAAAATCGTAATGTTGCACAAAAATTGCCTGGGACCACTAGGACTTAAATAGACACTTTTAAACATGTAAAAGCATTGTTTTAGACCTTCGGAGAAAGTTTTAGGCTCAAACGACACCTTTACCCGTGTAGAAACGCTATAGGGGTATTTTGGTCATTTTGACCCGAAACTGCAGAAAATGAGATTTTCGCCTCCGAAACCTTTCTCGTGCCCTTTATAAACAAAAGGGGACCTTTCCCGTGCCCTTTATAAACAAAAGGGGACCTTTTCGTGCCCTTTACATATTAAAGGAGACTTCTCCGTGCCCTTTTTATATTAAAGGGGACTTTGTCGCCCTTTTTATGTTAAAGGGGACTTTATTTATCACTTACCACAAACACCATCCTCAAGCTCACATATACATACATCACATTTCTATATGCATGAACATAATTCTTTGATCTCATAATACTTCAAACCTGTATATATTATTCATTCATTCCTCATAACATAATCTTGGAAGTCCATGGCATGCATTCATACACATCAACTTGAACCAAATGCCATTAGGTCACTAATTCAAGGCATCATCACAACTTTAACACAATGGCATATTTTTCACTCAAGTAGAACAATCTATTTCTTATACCAAATGATCAATTCAAATGCTATAAAAATTGTCAATGACACCTCAATGTATCCAAAAGGTTCCATAAAAATTTCATAACAAAAAGAATTCTCTAAATATGTCAACAAAATTAGACAACTTCAGAGGTTAGAAACCCCCTATTTACAGCCAACAACCATAGTTGCCAATTTTATTACCCTACCAAATGATCATATAAAATCATATAAAAATTCAGGGTTGGACTTCAATATGTCCTTAATATCCTGTAAAACTTTCAGCTCATAATTCGATCATTTACTAGGGTAATAAAATGTCACAAGTTCACAGCTTCAGATTCAACATTTCAAGCAGCATAGTTACAACTTCGGTTCTTGAATTTTTCAAGGCATTAGGAATCAAAACCAGAGCTCAAGAAAACTCATGGAACTATCCTAGGATGTTACCTTCAACATATAATTTTTATAGCTCATGAAAACACCCACAATTCACCCAGAAAATTCGTGATTATCTGCTGCCTAGAACAGAACCGAAAATCCAGCATGCATATTTTAATTTCTCTTGAGCAAAAATGATTTTTAACATCATCCAAACACTCCACCAAAATTAACACATCAATATCAACATATTATCAACCAATATATCCAGAAAGTTCAGACCAAACACAATCAGAAAATTCCAGCATAAAATTGGAAAGAAAAGACCAAAGAAAACCTTACTTTGATGGCTTTAGGGATTTTGGCTCCAAAGGATGCTCCAAGATTGATAACTCAAGGCCACCAAATCAGCACCAAGCCCTTCCTTAATCAGTGATGTATGAGATACCAAGGTTAGAATTGATGAGGAATTGAAATTCCAATCGGTTAGATTTGCAGGTATTGATGTGTAGAATAAGTTTAGTGAAGGAAGTTTAGTGTTTTATCAACTCTAGGCTAATGTTTTTAGCATTTGAAGTGAAGTTTGAGCTCTTGGACATGGAGGAACCTGGTTTCCTTCTCCTTATAGCATGATGCATGAAATTTTGAGCTTCTTGAAGAAGCTTGGCTTATGGTTATCTTGTTATATATAAAAGAATGAGTATTATATTGTAGAATTAAATGATCTTTGACCAAAGTAAGAAAAATGGATGGCTAAGATTTGGTTTGTTGGTCAAAGAATGAATCTTGGTCAGCCACTTGGCTCAAGATAAGTGGCTCTCTTTAACTTGTAGAATAAATAGCTTTTACAGTGTCAAAATCGGACACCAAAATCCCACCGAACAGGTGAGATATGAGCACCCGAGTAAAATATTAATAAATGAAAGGCCACAATTAAAACTTGCTTTTCAATTTTCAATCCTTGTCATCCACTTGGCATAAAATGGTTGATAAATCTTACTTAGCCACTAAGTAGGCTTTACAGTGTTAAAAACCGCACACCGAAATTGTAACACCCCGATTTTTCTATCCGAGGGAAATGACCAAAATGCCCCTGAGGTCATTTCCTGACCCGAATTCGAGGGTAACCAACTCGGTCATCCTCGAAGGGTCAACTCAATGTTTGAAGGGGATTGAATGGCCTTAGAATGCTTTCGGAAGCGAAAATTTCGTTTTCCGCAGTTTCGGGTCAAAATGACCAAAATATTCTTATAGCGTTTTACGCGGGTAAAGGTGCTGTTTGAGCCCGAAACTTTCCCCCGAGGTTTAAAAACATGTTTTCATGTGTCTAGAGGTCTCTATTCAAGTCCCGGTGGTCCCGGACAGTTTTAGTGCAAAATTACGATTTTGCCCCTAGAATAGTGTTTTTGAGCTTAATGACGTAATTAAGCAAACCTAAGCAATATTAGGCTCTAAACGAAGATTAATTAATTTTCCTAATTAATCTAGAGTCAAAATAATTTATTAAAGTTAATTAGAATCTAAAATTGCTTAGATTAAACTTAAATCCCTTTTTAGAACTCAAGATTCCTAGTCTTGGAATCTTGAATAGTGTTTTCTCTCTCCAATTTCTTAAATCAAGGAAATGTGTCTAAAGATGTTTAGATTCTAAATTGAGGATCTAACTCACTAATGGTGCAAGAACACTCCTTAATTATGTCTAGACCACCCTAATTATCCATTTTCCTTACCTAAACACTTTCTTACAAATTCCTAATCTTAAGCATAATCAAAGATACACCTAAACACAACTCTAAACCATAATTAAAATGCAAAGAACCCTCCCCCATGGCTGATGAAGTTTCGGCCACCTCTCCCCCAATTACTACACATGTTGAATTGTTTCTCACTCAAAGAACCATGCTTGAGGCCATACCTTGAACCATACCTCACCATGCCTCAAGACCACATTATCTCACCTCATGGAACTCATGGATGCCTCCATTCTGCACCCTCATGGCCGAAAACCCCTTCAAGCCATTCACACCCTTCATTTGTTTCATTTCTCTATAAATAGAAAGCCTTGAGGAGCTTGCACCACTTTTAGATCATTTGCTAAGTTTAGGAGCACTCAAAGCTTTTCCTTTTCTCTCAAAGTTCTAGTGTTCTTGGAGTTCTTCAAGTTCTTCATCTTCTTCATCTTCTCCTTCCATCTTCAAGTTCATCACACCAAGTAGGGATTTCCTTTCATGTATTCTTTTCTTTAAAGTTCTTGTTTCAAGTTTGATGTTCATAGTTTCTCTTGATTCCTTTTAGAACTTCTTTTCTTCTCCTCCTTCCTCTTTATGTTTCGGCCATGGGCCTTTAGGAATGAAGAAGTGAGAGCTTGATGATGAGAGTTTCATGATGATATTCATCACTTGAAATAAACTCTAGAGCTTGATCTTTGTTCTTGAACAAAAATGTTTTTAGTTCTTCCTTTCTTGAACTCTTGAGAACTTTAGCTTTGATGATGTTTTAAAATGGCTCTATGAACTCAATGATGAGGACTCATGATGTTGGTGTTAATATATCATCAAGATCATGAACTCTAGAGTTTTAAAATGTTCTTTTTTCTTCTTGAAGATTTCGGCCATTTCCTTAATTTTTCTAAGCTTCATGGTTTGATTTCCTAAAAATATTATGTTGAGTTCTAAGAACTCTAAGCTTGACTTTACCTTGTTTGAATGAGTTTGGGTTAAGGTTGAGTTCCTTTAAAGTCTTGTTAAGAGCTCTAGAAAGACAAAATGAACTTGCATAATTTATTTTATGCTTGCATTCATATTTACATTCTTGCTATGCATCTTTACTTTCAAGCTATCACCTAAGAACATAAAGATTAAAATGGAACTTGTACTATCACTTAATTTAATTCTCAAAGCCTTTCTATTTCGGCTTTAAAGTCGATTGTTGTTGGGCCTAGAGCACTAAAATAAAGAATTGAACTTGCATTATCACCTAATTAATCTCTCGAATGCCTTTCTATTTCGGCCTTAAAGTCGATTGTTGTTGGGCCAAGAGCACTAAAATAAAGAATTGAACCTTGCATTTTACTTTCAAGCTCGCACGTTTAAGTTCATGCTTTGCATTTTACTTTCGAGCTTGCACGTTTAAGTTTATGCCTTGCATATTTATTTTACGTCATCACTTTATTTTGTAAGCAAGATTAAAGAAAATGAAGATCATGAGCACGTTTATTTTATGTCATAACTTAAGAACCTAGAGCTCAAAGACTTGTCCATTTCATTCCAAGTTAAAATTTAATGTGGAACCATTCTTTGAATGCATATTTTTGGCCAAGTGGTGATGATGGACTTGCAATGAGTTTTCATCTAGCTACTAGGACCAATAGTCTATGTTTTAAGTTTTCCTTTAAGCTTTACAAAACTTTATAAGGTTATGTCATCACAAGTTGTGATTTTATTCTCTTTTAGGGGATGGAATATGTTTTGGTCAGTAACCTAAGGCTTCTCTTAGCCTCTTGATGAATTAAAATGTTTTGAAAAGAGTTTTAGAAGTTCTAGATTGATTCCAAGAGAAACTAGTTAACTTATGTACTTAGAAATGTCAATTTAAATCCTTTACTAAAGCTAAATGTTTTCGGTTCTGATATGATGCGTATGATGCTGTATGATGATGTTTTGATGTGTTAGAATGTGTGAAAAATACCATATGATGATGTAGAGATGATTCTAAGCATGATAGGTAAGAAACTAGCTAACTAGAAATACCGTAAAGCTAGAATTTAACATAGTTTTGACCCATTTATTTTTGGAACTTATCCAAACTGTTTTAATGGGAGCATAATCAGATTAGGATTGTTTAGACATGAAAAACTTGGTAACATTTGGATTAGAATCGAATTCTAGCACCTATAAGGAAACTAGTAACTAGAAAACCGTAAAAGTACAAGTTTAGAACTCTTAGAACATTTATTTTTCTGGATTCTGTCCAGCATCCTTACAACATGATAAACATGATTAATATTTAGTCCTTAAGCATAGGAATGCCCCATAATTGATTTAGATTTAATTCGTAGCGCCTTAGGCGAAGATGAAACCAAGAAAGGGTCTAAAACGTAAGTTCTAGAACCCCGTAATCACAAGTTAGGAATTCTACCCTATGCTATTCAGATTTAAGTGTGAACATGAGGATGATGAATGATGTTTAATTATGAGCCCTTAGGTGCATAAAATATAAGCGACGGATGTTAGAGAACCATATCTCATGATTAAGACCCGTAAGGGTCAAAGCATAAGCTACCGTAAGGATAAATGGTTGAATGTTCTATGATGACGCATGTGTTATGAAAAAGATGATGATGTTATTCATATGAGGAATTCATGAGGATATATGTTTATGTGGCATAAAGCAAATTTGGAAGGAATTCGGCGTAATGCCATCAAGCCGCCGATTTCCCGACGAATTTGGGGACTTAAAGAGATTTTTGAAAATTAAGGTACTAAGATGAGTTCTAGGATGACACCGGTTCGGCCGAGCACCTCCATAGAACTCATGTGACATCGGTACCCATTTTATACTCTTAGGTGACACCGGTTCGGCCGAGCACCCCTAAGAGTTTTGCCCCCTAACCCGTACTCAGATAGTCGGGATTTATGATTTATGATACGCTTATCGTTAAGTGGTAAGTAAGAACTAGTGACGACTAGTTAAGGTATGAGCTCATAACCTAGATATGTGACACGTTCTGGGTGACACCGGTTCGGCCGAGCACCCCCAGTTCGATTGTCTTTAGGGTGGCCCATGAGGAAGAGAAGTTTCATGATTATGATTATGTCACTAAGTTTGTCCCATATGAATGTTTCTATTGCCACTTTATGCCACTACGTATGATGATGCTTGATGTTATGTTTTATGTATGTGCATTAGGTAGTGCCATGCATACATCTTCTATTATGTTGCATTCATGACATTAAGATCACCCTAAAATGAATGGACCTTGGCTAAAGTATATTTTAAAGTTTAAAATGAACTTAATGCATGTTCAGTCATTTTGTATAATTAAACCCAAGGTTCCTGAGGACGTAGATGATGACACCTAGGTAGTAGGAGGCCCTACTGAGATTCTTTAGCAAGATTCTCACTCCCTCTATCTCTTTCTTTCCGTCACGTCTTCAGATGGCGACGTTCGTAGTGTTCGTGGATACGCCGACATGGGAGGTGCACCATGACCCGGACCACGGGTCATTCCATTTTGTGGGTCGATGCACGGTTAGAGTATTTATGTTCATGGGTCGACCCTTCACTCCCCCTGTACATTCCCATCGTTTCTCCCCCGTCTCACCTTTTGGTGATGACCTGGTGTTCGAGCGCACACGTCCCCTAGAGGAGAGGCTTCGCCGTACCCCACTATCCACGTCCGCCGCTCGAGACTACCCCCAGTATGTGCCCCGTTGCCCGTCGTCTTTTTCGGAGACGGATCCTTCCGAGGATTCGGCAACCCAGGTACCCTCCGAGGGATCTTCCCCCACCATACCCATGGACCATGGGGAGGGTAGCGAGCCTTCCGTGACTCAGCCGAGGCTTGCACGACGACCGGAGATGAGGCCACGCCATGGAGATCACTTCCGAGCCCCGTCCCGCCTATTCACGCCGGAGGAGCTTGCTCAGTTTCCTGGCCACGCTCGAGGGATAGTCGCCAGTAGGAGGCTGTGGGTGGCCCGGGTTAGAGCACACACCACTTGGATGGGGATAAACCTTCTTTTGTTTAGAGGTTATCCCATTAGATGCACTCGGGTAGGGGAGTAAATCATGTTTATGTTTATGTTGTATTTCCTTTCATGTATTTCCCTTGTACTAAATTAAGTCCCACACTTATAAGTGGGCAAGTTATATAAATATAAGATGATATTCAGTGTTTTCCCATGATGTGCCTTTATGTGCTTTATGCTATGACATTATGAGATGTATGTTTTGTTCTTTACATGTTACATCGCATCACGCGGCTCTCACTTTATATTTCAAAAAAAAATTACCCGTATTTTCCGCTAAGTATTTCAAGGTAAAAATGAGAACTATGAAGTAACAGACTAATGATTAACCTAAATATGTTCTAGAGTATTGGGTTAAAAATTAGGATGTTACAGAAATTCTACCGATCGGGTAAAATAGTGTACCCGGGTAATCAAACATTGCTTGAAAAATTAATTCTAAGTATGAAATCTTTATTCCTACTTATTTATAATCTTAATATTATAATTTCTTAGTTTCAGGCATCTCCGAGGCCCAATTCTAGGGTATCGGCTGTTCCGACGGACCGGTAGGGCCAGTAGGTTACTATTCATATTTTTTTTTTTGACAAATCCCTTGGACCGTCCTCATCATTACTAAAACTGTCAGATTTTTAAAATTACGACTAGTAAAGCTCAAATTATTTTTTAACTAATTTTTTTTAGGGTGTTACAGAGCCCTCCACCGTTTCGAGGAGCTCTAAACCCAAACACCGCTGAAGAGTAGATCAAGAACATAGAAAAGATCTTCTCCATGATCACCTATTCAGAGGAGCAAAAAGGTGACCTTTGCCACCTAGATATTAAAAGTGGATGCTGAATTTTGGTGGACAGGCTTTCAAAAGTCACTTAAGGCATTTGACATGCCTATTGACTGGGAGCTGTTTAAAGCCCATTTTTACGAGAAGTACTTCCCAGAATCTATGAGGAACGCTAAAGACATTGAGTTTATGCAATTGGTGCAAGGAGGTATGAACATCGCGTAGTACACTAAGAAGTTCAAAGAGCTGGGCAAGTTCTCTCGAATATTCTAAGGGAACCCCGATGAGGTATGGAAGTGCATCAAGTATGAAGCCGGAAATCAACATCGCTATCACACACTTGGAGATTAGGGATTTTCCAACCCTAATCAACAAGTGTTTCATTTTCGAGGATGGCCAGAAAAAGCTGAACATACCAAGGGCTGACAACTTCGCCAAGAAGCTAGCACCGCAAGTTCCAAGATTCAAGCCACCATACAAACACCCAAACAGCAGTTTAGACCTCAAGGTCCCAAGAGGGAGTACCATTAAGAGGGATCTAGTGGCCCTAAAGGGAAGACGCCCCAGAGAGCACTAGCTGCACCTCTAAGACTCATCCTTGCTGTAATTTGCCCTAAGTGCGGGAAACCACATGGAGATTAACCCTGTTAGCTAGGCCAGGTGATTTGCTACAAGTATGGGAAACCTGGCCACTATGCATGGGAATGCCCGGAAAAGAACCCGACGACCCTAATCCCCAAGCCACAATGCTAAGGGAGGGTTTTTACCCTCAATGCTGAAGACTTGACGAAGTCCGAGAGCCTCATAAAAGGTAAATGTGAAATGAATGGTAGGACCTTAATTGTACTATTTGATTCTGGTGCAACTCATTCATCATATCACATGCTAATGTTGAGTATTTAAAATTGCCTATGTCTGAACTTCCTTTTGATCTCACTATTTCTATCTCCACTGGAAAGCCTGTTAGGACTTGTAGGTGTTGCCTGAATTGTCATTTCATTGTCAAAAATAAACCTTTTCTTCTAGATTTAGTCTGTTTACCCATGCGTGACTTAGATATGATCCTCAGCATGGATTGGCTTTATGCCAACCGTGTAATGTTGAACTGTTACACCAAATCTATCATTTTTCTTCCTATCCCTAAAGAACCTAGTAGGTCCCTAAAACTTTACATAAATGCTATAGAGGTCAACTGTTACAGGGAGATGAATAAAGGATATGTCCCCCTAGCTGCTAGTGATGTAGGCTCTGAGCAGAGTTTTGACAAAATACCCATTATAAGAGACCACCCTGAGGTATTCCCGGATGAGATACCGAGTTCCCTCTAGTACAAGAAATAGAATTCTCCATAGAGTTAGTTCCAGGAACTGGACCAATATCCATAGCAGCACCATATAGAATGTGCCCATTAGAGCTAACCGAGTTAAAAACCCAGTTGGAAGAGCTATTAAAGAAAAAGTTTGTGAAGCCTAGTGCATCACCATGAGGAGCCTGGTGTTGTTTGTCAAAAAGAAGGATGAGAGTATGAGGTTGTGTGTAGATTATATGCAGTTGAACCGAGTGACGGTGAAAATTAAGTACCCTTTACCTAGGAATGACGATTTGATGGATCGGTTGAGGGGAGCAGTTGTGTTTTCAAAGATTGATTTGAGATCAGGTTATCATCAGATTAGAGTTAGAGATAAGGACATACCTAAGACTACTTTTAGAACTCAATATGGACACTTTGAGTTCGCAGTTATGTTATTTAGACAGACTAATTGTAACATCCTAATTTTTAACCCAATACTCTAGAACATATTTAGGTTAATCATTAGTCTATTACTGTTTTAGTCTCATTCCTTACAACCTATCATTAAAATACTTAGCGGAAAATACGAATAAATTTTTCTTTTTGAAACTTGAAAGCAAAACGCGAGCCGCGCACTAACCTAACGTTCGTCATACCCATAACGTGCAAGAAAAAGTAACCACACCATTGATAATCATGAAGCATAGTATTATACATAACAATCATAATAATCATCACATCTTCATAGATACATAGACTACTAACATCATTGTACCATCATTTACATTAAACACCCCCATATATGTGAAGTCATCCTTATCCACCTATGAGGTTGGACAAGTGTCAACCCAAAAAGCTAAGCTATCTATGCTCCCACAGTGACCCTCCGCCTCGTCTTCTAGTGTGATCCTTAAGCACGAGCCTTAACAGAAGTCATGAACCTCGTTGTAATCCTCGTCTAGAGACGACATGAAAGAAGAGGAAGGGATGAGAAACTTATTCAAGATTCTCAGTAGGAATTCCCGACTCTAACACTAGTGTCATCGTCGTCGTCCCCAGCCACCTCAGTTTTTAATTATGAAAAAGGTGTACATGCATAAGGATTGGTTTTAGGCTTTACAAATCTATTTATCCGAAGTGGGTGTCTTTTAGTATGTGTCTTAATGACATGAATGCAACAGATATTTGATGAATGCATGACAATACCATATGCACATTAACACAAAAATCGTAATACTTGGGCACATCATAAAGAAACATAAATCATATACGCGGCATAAAAAGGCATAGTACTTTTCATGTGACATCTTTCTCATAAGTAATACTCTTAAGTTCTCTTTTCTTAAAGACCACCCTCTTAACATATCCACCAAAAGTCCAACCGATTCACCGGCCCGGCGATAATCTGGTCACCAAACTACGTCTCACCTATCGCCTAGGAATGAGCTCAATCCTTACTAGTCGTCACTAGATTTAACATGGGCTAATAGAGGGGGTATACATAACTTTCTTGGATCACCTATCTTAGGATCATTTCCTTCTTTGAAACGCTCTACTGGTATCTAGTACACAGCGAATTGTCCGCTTTGGCAAGCTCAATGTCAATACCCTCATGGATTTGTTTCCTCCCCACCGTAGTGGGAGAAATGCGTCTCAGTACTATGTCACATCTGTTCTGGGGGTGCTCGGCCGAACCGGTGTCACCCAGAACCTATCCTGGGAGTGCTCGGCCGAACCGGTGTCATCCAGGAGTTTTCGCAAGCTTTTTCTCAAGTACCCAAGTTTGATGGGAAATTCGGCAGCGTAACGGCGTACACCGGATTTCCATCAAACTTGCTTTATGCCACCAAACATATAGAGCATGCATAGCCATTCAATACCAACATAAGGCATCATAATCATCGTGTGCATCATAAGCATCATAATATCATAATTTTGCATAACGCATCATGGCGTGAGCATCAACATATCAACACTATATACTCTCATAAACGTACAACCTCATGAATTCCTCATATGAATAACATCATCATCATTTACATACCACATGCATCATCATAGAACATTCAAACGTTTACCCTTACGGTAGCTTATGCTTTGACCCTTACGGGTCTAAATCTTGAGATATAGTTCTCTAACATCCGTCGCTCATAAGTTATGCACCTAAGGGCTCATAATTAATCATCATTCATAATTCTCATATTCATTCTCAAATTCGAAAGGCATAGGGCAGAATTTCTAACTTGTGGTTACGGGTTCTAGAACTTACGTTTTAGACCCTTTCTCGGTTCCGTCTTCGCCTAAGGCGCTATAAATTAAATCTAAATCAATTATGAGACATTCCCATACTTAAGAACTAATTATAATTCACATTTATCATGTTGTAATGTTGCTGGACAGAATCCAGAAAACTAAATGTTCTAAGAGTTCTACATTTGCATTTTTACGGTTTTCTAGTTACTAGTTTCCCTATAGGTGCTAAAATTCAATTCTAATCCAAATGTTACCAAGTTTTTCATGTCTAAACAATCCTAATCTGATTATGTTCCCATTAAAACAGTTTGGATAAGTTCCAAAAACAAATGGGTCTAAACTATGTTAAATTCTAGCTTTACGGTATTTCTAGTTAGCTAGTTTCTTACCTATCATGCATAGAATCGTTTCTACATCATCATGTGATATTTTCACACATTCATACACATCAAAACATCATCATACAGCCACAAGCTCATCATGACAGTACCGAAAACATCTAACTTCAATAAGAGAACTAAATTGACATCTCTAGGTACATAAGTTAACTAGTTTCTCTTGGAATCAATTTAGAATCTCTAAAACTCTTTGCAAATCATTTTAATTCATTAGGAGGCTAAGAGAAGCCTTAGGTTAGTGACCAAAATATATTTCGTCTTCAAAGAGGGAATAAAATTATAACTCATGACAACATAACCTTGTAAAGATTTGTAAAGCTTTAAGAAAAACTTAGAACATAGACTATTAGTCCTTGTAGCTAGATGAAAACTCATTGCAAGCCCATCATCACTACTTGGCCGAAAACATGCATTCAAAGAATGCATTCACATTAAACTTTAACTTGGAATGAAATGGGCAAGTCTTTGAGCTCTAGGTTGTTAAGTTATCACATAAACTAAACGTGCTCATGCTTTTCGTTTTTAATCTTGCTTACAAAATAAAGTGATGACTTAAAATTAAATATGCAAGGCATAAACTTAAACGTGCAAGCTTGAACATAAATATGCAAGGCATAGACTTAAACGTGCAAGCTTGAAAGTAAATATGCAAGGTTCAATTCTTTATTTTAGTGCTCTTGGCCTAACAACAATCGACTTTAAGGCCGAAATAGATAGGCATTCGAGAGATTAATTAGGTGATAATGCAAGTTCAATTCTTTATTTTAGTACTCTAGGCCCAACAACAATCGACTTTAAGGTCGAAATAGAAAGGCTTTGAAAATTATATTAAGTGATGATGCGAGTTCCATTTTAATCTTTATGTTCTTAGGTAATAGCTTGAAAGTAAAGGTGCATAGCAAGAATGTAAATATAAATGCAAGCATAAAATAAATTATGCAAGTTCATTTTATCTTTCTAGAGCTCTTAACAAGACTTTAAAGGAACTTAAACCTCAACCCAAACTCATCAAACCAAGATAAAGTAAAGTCTAGAGTTCTTAGAACTCAACATAATATTTTTAGAAAATCGAAACATTTTGCATGTAAAAGAAAAGGAAATGGCCGAAACTTCAAGGAAAAGAAAGAACATTTTGAAGCTCTAGAGTCCATGATCTTGATGATATATTAACACCAACATCATGAGACCTCATCATTGAGTCCTTAGAACCATTTTAAAACGTCATCAAAGTTAAAGATTCCAAAAGTTAGAGAAAGGAAGAACTAGAAGTATTTTACTCAAGAACAAAGATCAAGCTCTAGAGTTTGTTTCAAGTGATGAACATCATCATGAAACTCTCATCATCAAGCTCTCATTTCTTTGAACTTCAAGGCCCATGGCCAAAAATGAGAAAGAAAAAGGAGAAGAAAAGAAGTTCTAAAAAGAATCAAGAGAAACTATGAACATAAAGCTAGAACAAGAACTTTAAAGAAGAGAATACATGAAAGGAAATCCCTACTTGGTGTGATGATCTTGGAGATGGAAGAATAAGATGAAGACGATGAAGAACTTGAAGAACTTTGAAGATCTTGAAGAACACTAGATCTTTGAGAGAAAAAGAAAAGCTTTAAGTGTTCCTAAACTTAGCAAATGATCTAAAAGTGGTGCAAGCTTTCCAAGGCTATCTATTTATAGAGAAATGAAGCAAATGGAAGGTGCATGGAGGGGGAGGAGCTTTGGCCATCAGATTGGGAGGGAGCCCATGAGTTCCATGAGGTGAGATAATGTGGTCTTGAGGCATGGTGAGGTATGGTTCAAAGTATGGTGAGGTATGGTTCAAGGTATGGCCTCAAGCATGGTTCTTTGAGTGAGAAATAATTCAACATGTGTGGTAAAAGAGAGAGAGGTGGCTGAATGTGCATTAGCCATAGGGGGAGGATTTCTTGCATTTTAATTGTGGTTTAGAGTTGTGTTTAGGTGTATCTTTGATTAGGATTAAGGTTAGGAGTTTGTAAGAAAGTGTTTAGGTGAGAAAATGGGTAATTAAGGTTGTCAAGACATAATTAAAGAGTGTTCTTGCATCATTAGTGAGTTATAAATTCATTTTAGTATATAAACAATTCTAGACACAATTCCTTGATTTAAGGAATTGGAGAGAGAAAACACTATTCAAGATTCTAAGAGTGAAATCTTGAGTTTTAGAAAAGGGATTTAAATCTAATCTAAGCAATTTTGGGTTCTAATTAATTTTAATAATTTATTTTGACTCTAGATTAATTAGGGAAATTAATTAATCTTCATTTAGAGCCTAATATTGCTTAGGTTTGCTTAATTACGTCATTAAGCTCAAAAATACTATTCTAGGGGCAAAATTGTAATTTTGCACTAAAACTGCCTGGAACCACTGGGGACTCAAACAGATGTTTTGAAACATGTAAAAACATGATTTTAAACCTCTGGGAAAAGTTTTGGGCTCAAACGGCACCTTTACCCGCGTAAAATGCTATAGGGGTATTTTGGTCATTTTGACCCGAAGCTGCGAAAAATGAGACTTTCGCCTCCGGAACCACTCAAGGGTCATTCAATCCCCTTCAAACATTGAGTTGGCCCTTCGAGGACTGCCGGGTCGGCCATCCTTGAATTCCGGGCCGAAAATGACCTTAGGGGCATTTCGGTCATTTTCCACTCAAACAGAAAATCGGGGCGTTACACTAATACTCTTGCTGTGTTTATGGATTATATGAATAGGATCTTTAGACTCTATTTAGATCAATTTGTGGTTATTTTCATAGATGATATCCTCATCTATTTGAAGACCCACGAGGAGCATGAGCGTCATTTGAGGATAGTTTTAGAGATTCTGAAGGAAAAGAAACTATATGCCAAGCTATCTAAGTGTGAATTTTGGTTGGAGGAGGTGAAATTTTTAGGGCATGTAGTGTCAAAAGGAGATATTGCAGTAGGTCCTTGTAAGATAGAGGCTGTGATGAGTTAGGAAGACCTACCACGGTAACGGAAGTACAGAGCTTTTTTGGTTTGGTTGGCTATTACCATAGATTTATCAAAGGATTTTCCCAGATTTCCTTACCCTTGACCAAGCTTACTAGGAAGCATGCCCCTTTTTTATGGACTCCCGAGTGTTAAAAGAATTTCCAAGAGCTGAAAGTAAAGCTAAGTACGACCCCAGTGCTACTATTACCCGAACCTAAAATTCCCTTTGAGATGTATTGTGATGTGTCTAGGAAAGGTTTGGGTTGTGTTTTGATGCAAAATAGGCAAGTGGTAGCCTATGCATCCAGGCAACTCAAGCCTCACGAAGCAAACTACCTCACCCATGACCTTAAGTTAGCCGCCAAAGTGTTTGCCTTGAAGGTGTGGAGACACCACTTGTATGGAGTGAAGTTTAAGGTATTCTCTGATCATAAGAGTCTCAAGTACCTCTTTGATCAAAAGGAGTTGAATATGAGGCAGAAGAGATGGATAGAATTCTTGAAAGACTACAACTTTAGGTTAAACTACCATCCCGGCAAAGCCAATGTGGTAGTTGATGCCTTAAGTCGAAAGTCATTACACCTGTCACATATGATGGCAAAAGAAGTGGAGTTAATAAAGAAGTTTAGGGCTATGAACCTAGGAATAACGTTGTCTAATGAGAGCATGAAAGTGTGCGACCTCAGTATAATGAGTGAATTCAAGGAAAGGATTACTCAAGTTCAACAGGAGGATGAAGAGTTCAAGGAGACAATAGAGGCAGTAAGGTTAAGGAAGCTGAAAGGTTTTACCCAGGGAGCCAATAGACTATGGAGGTTTGAAGGCCGAATTTATGTACCGGTGAGAGGTGACCTTCGAAAGAAAATTTTGGAAGAGGCCCATAAGAGCCATTTCACCATTCGCCCCGGCACCACTAAGATGTATCAGGACTTAAAGAAGATGTTTTGGTGGCTCAGATTGAAAAGAGATGTAGGAACATGGGTAAGTAAGTGCTTAGTCTGTCAGAAGGTGAAGATTGAGCACCAAAAACCCTCCAGAATGTTGCAACCCCTGTTGATCCCATAATAGAAATGGGATAGCATCTCGATAGATTTCGTGACAGTGCTACCTAGGACCCAAGCGGGTCATGATACCATATGGGTAATCGTGGATCGACTGACTAAGTCGGCCTATTTCTTACCTATTAAGGTGACTTACTCAATGGATAGGCTAGCCCAGTTGTACATCCAAGAGATTGTGAAGTTACATGGAGTACCATCAATATAATCTCAGACCGAGACCTGCGGTTTACATTGTAACATCCTCCCAAGTACAACATCATCCTTAAGTCATGACATCAAACTCGAGGGATGTTACTTCTAAATTATCAAACCTTTCTTAAATAACTATAGCAAAATCGATGGGTTCGTGTAATAACTAGCGTAATTAGATTAAAATATATAACAAAGATACAAGTCAATTATATAAGGAAGCTCTACTGTGAGCTTAAATATATATACAATCTCTATTACATTTACCTACACATATACCTACAACTATATACCACAAAAGAAAAACATCAACTATTAAACTACTACAATCTCGAGTTTCTTTCACGTAGTATCCGCATTGTTCTCTGAATCAACCTGGAGATGACACGGGAACACAAAACACATAGGGGTGAGATTTATACAATTCTCAGTAGGGTAACTCCCCAAAAACTCAACCATAATGTCATCGTCATCGCCCCAGCCACTTCGGTTTATTAAGAAAAGGTGATCAAGCATTACATAATAATGATTCATTTTTAAAATTTCAAATCATATTTCCGAAGTGGGTTGCTTTTAAATGATCAATCACTTAATACACATATATCATAAAGCTCAAATATATAGTTAATAATCGTAATCAAGCAATTAAATGTGATGTGAGTATACATATGCTAAATGTATTGAACTTATCTCAAAATGACCTGGTTTAACTTGTGGCCATAGAACTCAACTCAGTGCATTTTTCTTTTTTCATCAATATAGGAAAGACTCAGTTTATACTCAACGGGAATCTGCCATGGACAACTCCACAATAGATAGTTTATACCAAATGGTATTTATAGTGGATCACACCACATAAGGGAAATAAACTGCTTATCAGGACTGAGCTCATTTCTATACATGATCATTGGATTTAATTTCTCTAATTCTCACACAGATCTATTCCTAGCCGATACGTCTACTGACTCCTTTATCTCTAGGGAAGTTCATCTTTTTGCCTTACCCTTTATCTCTAGGAAAGTTCCTCTTTTTGCTTCCCCTTTTATCTCTAGGAAAGTTCCTCTTTTTGCCTTCCCCTCATTCTACATAAGTCTTGTTTCTATTTTCTCCATATGTCAGAACATGCACGAGTGAAATTTATATATTCTTTTTTCTCATATAATTGCATCATGTACTTTCTTTTCTCAAAGGCATGCATAAGCCATATGTAAGCATCCAATCACAAGTAATTCTCATTTTTACCTCATAATTCAATCTTTAAATTGGCTAGCATGCATTTATACTCATCATACTTAAAGCAAGAGTCATTATATCATCAAATCAATACTTGAGTTCATCTCGGCACAAATACTACATGTTGGCAGAATTCATGCCTAAGGAGTACAATTTATTCTGTCTATCAAACATCCATTGCAAGGGCTATAGAAATTCTCCAAGACACCTCAATATGTCCACAAGACCCTGTAAAAATTTCAGAAGGAAAATACTTCTCTAACTTGTTTAACAAAATTAGACAAACTTGGTGGTCAGAAACCACTCAGCCTCAGCTCAGAACCAAAATTTCATAATTTTTAACCTTAGAAAATGATTGAATCAATTCAAAATAAAAATCATGGTTATACTTCAATATTTTATAAACTCCCTGTAAAAATTTCAAAGGAAGAATCAATCATTTACTATGGTAACAAAATTTGTAAAATTCACAGCTTCAGAGTCAATATCTCAGGCAGCACAATTACAACTTTGGTTCATGATTTTTTAAACATAGAAAAAGTGACCAGAATACCTCAAAAGTTTTATTGAAGATGCCTTAACATGTTAACTACATCATATAAAACTTTTAGCTCAATCTAAAGCTTGTAACTATGTCATAAAATTCATAAACAAAAGCTGCCCTGTTGAAATTCGAAAATCCAGCAGCATATGTCAAATTCTCTTTTGACAAAAATGATTTTTCACAACATCAAACCACTCCACCAAAATTAATAAATCAACATCCATATATCATCAACCAAATAAACTAGAAATGTCAATTTAAATCAGTGATTAAAATAGAGAAACAAATTTGAAGAAAAAGAGATTTAAAAACCCTACTTGAATCTCCATAGCTCCTTGCCTAGAACAATCTTTCCCAAGTGCTTTTCTCATTCAAAATCCTTCCAAACAGCCCTTAGACTTCTCTTTTGCAGCGATGTGAGATGGCTCAAAGTGGGAAAATAGTGATGGATTAAAATTCTAATCGGTTAGATTTGTAGGGATTGAGGTGTAGAACAAGTTTAGTGAAGGAATTTTGAAGTTTTAACAACTCTAAGCTAGGAAAATGGAGGTTTGAATCAAGTTTCAGGCTCTTTGAAGGAACAAAAATGGAGGTGGTTGTGTGTTTAGGAAGCTGGCCGAGAATAGGTTGACAAAGAGATAAGATTAGTTGTGTTATATTTATCTTGTCATAGATGTAGTCTTTGTGTAAATAAAATATACTTTCTTTCTAATAATAAAGAGGAATGAATGGCTAGGATTTAATCTTACTTTGGAAGATTAAATCTTAGCCTTACATTTGGCCTTAAAGGATAGACATTATCCTTTTATAAAGATTAAGCTATCTTTCGATGTTAAAATCGTACACCGAAATTCCACCGAACGGCGAAACACTCTATCCGGGTAATAAGACATTGCTCGAAAATTAATTCTAGGTATAAAATCTCTATTTCTAATTATTTCTAATCTCAATCCTATAATTTCCCAATTTTGGCCACCTCTGGATCCCAATTCTAGGGTTTCGACTGTCCCGACGGGCCCTTAGGGCTCACAAAGTTACTATTCACATTTTTTTTTTACAAATCCCTTGGACCATGCTCATCATTAATAGAACTATCAGATTTTTGAAATTACGACTAGCAAAGGTCAAATTAATTTTTGAATAATTTTTAAAGTGTTACATACATCACGGTTTTGGGAAGCCTTTCAGAAGGTATTTGGTTCGAAGCTGTGTTTAAGCACGACTTACCACCCTCAAACAGATGGCCAATCTGAGAGAACCATACAAACATTGGAGGATATGTTAAGAGCGTGTGTGTTGGATCAAAAAGGAAGTTGGGATAGACACTTGCCATTGATCAAGTTTGCATATAATAAAAGTTATCATACAAGCATCGGTATAGCAACGTATGAAGCTTTATATGGAAGAAAGTGTCAATCCCTTCTATGTTGGCATGAACCCGAAGAATAAAGCTTAATAGGACCTAAGGTTATAAGGGAAATGACAGAACAGATCAAGAAGATTAAGGACAGGATTCTTACGGATTCTTACTATTTAGAGTCGACAGAAAAGCTATACGGATAAACGGCGAAAACCGTTGGAATTTCGAGAGGGAGAGCATGTGTTCCTTAGGATCACCCGTGTAACATCCCTAAATTCATAAATAAGATAAATATCGATTAATGCTAATTAGCAATTAGATAAAATAGGGCAAAAACCAAGAGAACCTGGACCAGCTTTATGAAACATAACAAATATTATTAGAATATTCAAGTATTTCTAGAGAAAAATGCAAAGAATTACAAAAATGCCATCATTTAATAGAAATAATGAAAATACCCTTGCTATGTAAAGGAAATTATCAAACTACCCTTGCTTTATTAGTAAATGACAAAGATACCCTTACTCTGTAAATAGAATTACAAAAATACCATTGTCATTGTATAATTACAAAAGTATCCTTGTCTTAGTTAAAGAAATTACTACAATGCCAATTACAACAATGCCATTGCACAAATCCCTAGATTTGCCTTTAGGCAAGAATGAATCTAAGCCATTGAATTAAGATGACAATACAATAATTCAACCACATACATCATACCCATTCTTAATCACATACATGCACATAGATAATCTCATGCTAAAAAAAATAAATTAAAAACACTTATTAAAGCATAAGATCACATGATGTAAATCTATGATGCATACATACATTAAAGGTTAGAAATTTTCCACTAACAACATTTTTGCATAAAACATGGAACATGTTTGCATAAAACATGGAGCATTTTCATCCCAAAATTAAGCTAACATGTTTGCATAAAACATGGAGTGTTTTCATCCAAAGTTTGGCCAACATGTTTCCATAAATCATGCTCCAAGAATTAATTCTCTAAATGTTTCTTGTCTTGATCCTTCCACTATAAATACTCTTCAAACTCTTTTCCATTCCTTACATTTCCAAAACACAAAGAGGCCTTACCATGCTTTGCAAGAGATACATTCTCTAGCTCTTGTAAAATATATACACTTTTACTAGTTTCCAAGCCTTACAAACTCCCTAAGTGCTCTTTCTTTCTTATTTTTTTTCTACCATTCTTATGTTCTCCTCTTCAAAGATTTCTCTTAATCCTCTAAACCTTATTTAAATACTTAAATTCTAAACTCAAACCTTCACTAGCTCTCATAAGAGTTACAATCTTTAACTCTGGTGAGAAATATTTTCTTAAGCACTCAAGTTCTAGAGTCAAGATTCAAGGAGGGTCATCCACTCCAAGGACTCTTGCATAAGCTCAAGAAAGAAGAGAAGGACTCTTTTTTAGACCCTACATAAGAGGTAGGAGTTTCGTCTTTATTTGTTCAAGCATTATTGGCTTCTAACCATGGATAGAATGCCTCAACCTTGAGTTATTGTCAAAAGTTTTGAATGATTATTTGTAAAATATATTTTTAGATAGCACAATATATTCTATTATGTTCTTAGAACTTCTATGATGTTATCATACTCAAATATAACATAAAAAGATAGTGTGTGAAACTTGATTTTTAATAAAAATTACTAAAGACATAAAAATGGTAGGTGCTGGAATTTCTGGTTGATTCTGGCAGCAGGCACTTCGGAATGTAATGATCATAAAATATGAAGTATCCTGAAATAAAAATATTTTTATCATAAACTAGACTCATTATAGAAGACTCTCCAAAAAGAATCACCCAAAACGGAGTTCTCTAGCTCAAGAAATAAATTTTCAGGACACTGTGCTGTGAGAGTGTAGTTTGGAACGGTTCTGGCTAAGGAAAGACTTGGTATTTAAGCGTGTCCATTGTGACCCACCTCTCTTTCCTGAGAACCCTCCTGTGCACGGATTACAGTTGAATTACACTAAAACTTAATGAATTAGGAATCTAAAACTATCTTTTCTAGGCTGAGATAACAAGTATATAGAGAGCTACAAATTTTTCTCCTAAAAGATGTTAGAAACTGAAATAGAAGATTCAAGTCTTGCAAGAAAACTTAAATATTTAAGTAGTAATAATCTTCAAGAGGAAATATATATATATATATAAAAGTCATAGGGGAGCTTTAAAATATGTAAAGAATATTTAATAATATTTTAAAGTGCAGTAATGTATTACTAAAAATTAAGTGTACAAAGAAGACTAAGAGAATCTATATGAGATCTTATATAAGTCTATCCGCTAAATACCTGCTTAACATGAATACTATTTTTACCATGAGACTTAGTATGAAATGTCTACTATTTGATATAAGATTGTGTATGAAATGTTTCTATGATATCCAAGCTGATATATAGTATTATGAATATATATTGATGAGTTATGAAATGATAAGAATGGATGATTGATTGTACCATGATTTATTTATGATTGCATGATTATTTTTCACTCAATGAGAATAAAAGTAAAGCCTGAAAAAGTAGCAATGATAGTATGGAAAAGTGGACTTGAGCTAAGCTCACGGCTTAACCCCCTAAACCGTTGAGATCACTAAGAACGGAAAGAAAACCAAAAGGTTATGGCGACCACCACGGTATGAGCTCATTACCCTTTTAGGGTGGTCTAAGGCATTGATGTATTCATCCCGTGAGTAATTATGAGACATGTCAATAAAAGAGGATAAAGTGTCATGCATGAATACTACTAGTAGAAATGCTTGTATGATTACAAAAAGGATGCATTAAATCATTAAGTGATGTGTTGACTTGTAATTGATGAGTTAAGTTAGATATGTATGACTCTGCTAATAAGAATAGTTTAAAAGTAACTCTACCTCGGCTAATCACGTTACTTAAAAATCTTGATAAATGAACCTTTACCTGTCCATCACTTTGTAAACAAACCCGAGGTAGCTGGAGTGACAATGATGACACGATCGATACCAAGTTGAAATTCCTACTGAGAAATCCAGCATTTCTCACTCCTATGTATGTTTCCGTTGTCACCACCAGACATCGATGGATCCCAACTATTCGAGAAGGGGGAAGTCTCGCTTCCCTGAGTAAAGATGCACGGAGTCTGGGGAGCTAGGGAGAAAGACCACTACTAGGCTAGCCTCAGATTAGACATCTGATAGGTTAAGAACCACTACCACCACCTCTGTAGTAATCTATGCTAGAGATTTTTACTTTTCCCTTGTTGCTATTAAGTATCTTGTATTTTCTTCTATGTACTATTTTATGAGATGTATCAAAAGCCAGTAATGTATTTACTCGTGTAGGTGCTACTATGTAAACTCATGTTGGTAACAATGATATTACTGCTCAGTAAACTTCAATGTTAGAAATTATATTAAATCGGAACTTTGGCGCACATATTATTCACATTTCAGGCTTAATTTTTAAAAGTAGATTTGTATAAAAAAATTACCCCTATCTTCTTATCATTAATTTAAAAATAAAATTGATTAAAGAATATAGATAACAGCTAATAGAGTCCGGGTCTATTAGGGTGTTACAACCCGTATGACAGGCGTAACATCCTCATTTTTAACCCAATACTCCTAGAACGTATTTAGGTTAACCATTAGTCTATTACTCTTTTAGTCTCATTCTTTAATCCTTTCTTTAAAATACTTAGCGGAAAATATAGATAATTTTTTTTTTTGAAATATAAATGCAAAGTAAGAGCCGTGGGTATCTTAAGCGAGCATTATCATAAAACGTAACTCATACAAAAGAAAGCACAAAATAGGAACATCAAATAACCTCATAACGATAGTCAATCAAATGCACACCAATGCACATCAAATAACCTCATAACTACCCACCTATGGAAGGCGGGATGAGTTTGGTACATCATAGTGCAAATACAACTGAAATGAAAATACAAGGGAAAGCATAAAGGAAATCATAAAGGAAGTCACCCCCTACCCTCGTACACCTAAAATAGATAACCTTTAGAACAAAAGAAGGTCATCTTAGACTAGTGGTGGTGTGTGCACAAATGATCCTCCAAGCGATCTACTACTGGTAGTCCAGATATGGTGGAACATAGCCGGTCCATGGACGAAGCTTGCAGGGAGTAGGCACACGAGACGCCTAAGCATGGGCACCACTTTGGGGTCACATAGCTAGCCTCTGTGTCAACCTCGGCTGTGTAACCGTCTCCTCGCTACCCTCCACCCTTAGTAGGGGAATACAGGCAGAACTCTCGGACTATAGATGGGTAACCGGATCCTCCGATAGGTCAGTCTCCGAATGGCAGATGCGGTGGTATACGTGTAGAGTATCCTCTCATCGTGCGTCCGCACACGCTCGAAGACCATGTTGTCACCAAAAGGAGAAGTCGGAGAAAAGCGATAACTATGAACAGGGTGTCCGAAGGGTAACCCCAAAAACATGAAAACTCAGACGGTCTAGCTCCCTTCAAAATGGTAGGACCTATGCTCCAGATCATTGTGAACCTCCCATGTCGGGGTGTCGACGAAGACCACAAAGGTCACTATCGAAGTCT
Organism: Dalbergia cochinchinensis; assembly: GCA_031216125.1. Taxonomy (NCBI): domain Eukaryota; kingdom Viridiplantae; phylum Streptophyta; class Magnoliopsida; order Fabales; family Fabaceae; genus Dalbergia; species Dalbergia cochinchinensis. The sequence goes on from CM062371.1 coordinate 34,746,634, forward strand.
AAAGATGTGATGGAAAGGAAAAAGGGAGAGAGAATCTTGTTAAATAATCTTAGTAGGGAACCTCCTATCTAAGTGACATCGTCCACATCCTCAGGAACCTTGGGTTTAATATAAAAAGGTGTGCATGTATATAGTTCATTATAAGGTTTCAAACATAATTATCCAAGGTCCATTTATTTTAGAATGAATCCTAATGTCATGTATGCAGCATATCAAAGCATGAATGCAAGGTAATACATTATGCAAGATGTAACACCCTTCTACTGTAGTGCTATGCTCGAGTCATAACATTACAGTAAGTAGTCGTTACTCATAACTTATCTTATAGATTTGCAATTTCTTAACTATATGAAATATATACGTATAAATTGTGATAAATATGAGCCTTGCACTAAGAACTATACTAACTTGTCGCAAATCAAAATCCTTACAACGTAATAGTCAATGTATAGAAATAGCAAACATGTAATGCGCATCCTAAGAAGTCGACCACACGATAACTTACATCTTATATCACATCCATAGTAAGTTAAGTCACACAGTTATACTATATATGTTCATACCTAATTTCATATATATTATAAACAACCCTACCATGGTCCTCGCAGTGACCACCTAATCTGGGTTAGGGCCTAACAAAATATAAGCAACTACAGACAGATAAAACTAACTCCCTCAATCAGTGGCTCTTCAAAAGGTCAGACATAAGAGCCTAGGATGGTCATATAATGTAAAGGAATCTAGGTCATGCTATGTCTATAAATATGGGGGATACAAGACTCAGCAACCAGATACAGTGACCCTAACTCAGGGTCATAATGCCACTACAGCTCAGGCATCTTGAGGAAGAGCACGATTGAGGCCATCTATATAAAATACGTCATACAACAGGGATAAGAATCAATGATTCCCACTAGGAAAAATATACCAGCCTACTACTCAATGATATTCAACTTAATACAAGATAAGCAAAGTGCTTCAATTATTTATATAATGGTTTCATTAGTTAGAATCGTTATTTCTTATGACTTAATTTTTTTAGAAAATTTTAAACTTAATGGTAGAACTCATAGGACTCTTCTGATATGCTTCTCTTTGGATCGTACTATCAACGATGTAATGCCGTCACGTTACAACCTGATATAGTTCACTAGATAGAGTACGTCTACCGCATTTCCTCTAGAATAGCCTCACTATTCTCAGTACATCCCTTTCCTCATAACGATGTAACATCGTCGCGATTACAACTTGATATAGTGCTAAGGGCATAGCACGTCTACTACTACTCGTGAATCCATGAGCTTACCACTAAGCAAATTACATTGCACAAGATTTATTTTCTTAAGTTTCCTTTCTTTGTATGCGCTTTTATCATTTGTACAAAAATTCTCTTAAAATCTCTTGAATATGTATAATGCCTCTCTTTAACCAGTTTTGTTTGAGATATTTCCCATAACATTTGGTATACTGTTGCGATGTTTTTCAACGAAGTCTACTAGGTTTTTAATAGATTTTATACCATCTGATTTTCTGTTACATCTCTTAGTTAACAATAGTTCTCATCAATTTTCCAACAATTGAACCAAGTTCCATGCAATGAATTTTAAGCTATTTCTACTATGAATCATCATTCCTTGGACAATAATTTCTCCTAAATTTTCAAAGCTACAAGTCAAGTTTTGCTGCCACTTTTCAAGCTTCGATTAATATGTTTTGCAAGATCATAGAACTTAAGAACTAATGCTGTAAAATTTCTGCACAATAAAATTCCAGCACATACCCACTTAGAGCACCTATTGTATCATACAAACCAAGAACCAAAGGCTGTAAATATTTTAGTTAATAAAATTTCAGCACCTATTATATCACATAACACAAGAATTAATGCTGTAAGGATTCAACACATAACATTCCAGCACACCAAAAATTCTAACACACAAGATTTTATCACAGTCCAAGTACTTATAAATTCTGCAATAAAATTTGAGGTCCCAATATACATAATCTCATTACAACTCCATCTATCATGAATTCTAAAAGTTGGCTTCAGATTTTTCAGCAACATAACCACAAAAATTCAAGCACTTATCTTGGCAAAATAGTTAAACATCATGAAGTAAAAGACTAGAATAATTTTCCTACCTTACTCCAAGCCTTTTCTCTAATTCTTTTTATTTATCAAGCCTTAAACCCCTTTCTTTTTATCCCTTATTTGTGCTGCCATGTGAACCAAGTAAGAAAAAAAAAAACAAAGTTTTCAATTGATCTTGATGTAGAGAAGATGTTCTTGAAGTAGTTTAGATGCTTACCTAAGAGTATCCTTTGTAAATATGGTGGTTTGATGGAGTTTTGCAAAGAGAAGAATTTAGAAAATGGAGAAGTGAAGAGGAAAGAAAGCAACGAGCAAGAAGGAGAGCAAAAACGTGGTTCTGTGAAAAGAACCGAGAAGAAATGAACTTTGTTACTTTGTTTTCCTTTTTACAAACTTAGTGACTTGGAGAGAAAGTAAAGGAATTTCTATTTCCAGATCAATTTGCCTTCTATCAATATTAGGAATATCTATATTTATTTGATTATTCTAAGTGAAAATTTATTTAAGATATGATAATGTCTATTAATTGAACCAATTTAGATGTTTTGGTATACCCGTTATTACCATTTTGATGTATTGTTTTTTATCATTTTGGTACCCGATTGACATAAAAAAAACTTTATCACGGAAAATTATCCTTTTAACCTTGTCCCAAATTTTTCTATATCCTAATATCATTTATAAGATCTCATCCTATATTACTGATTAAAATATTATTATTCTAAATTTTTATTAATATTTAATTATTATTATTTTTTTACAGAATCCTTATGTTGCTCTGATCCTAACTGTGTCAACTGAAATTTTTAAAATCCCTACTGATTACTCACAATTAATTATTTTATCAAAGAAAATGCAGATAGACTAGTCGTTACACAAGAGGACAGTAGAACACAACATCAAGGAACATCATATAAGTGGCATAAAGGGGCATGTAATTTTTCTTGTGAAATTGTCTCTTTTCTCAACTATGTGACATTAAACATCATACTTTGCATCATGGAGGCCACCCTAAAAACATCTCTAGGTTATGAATTCATACCTAACTAGTCATCACTAGTTCTTACTTATCCCTTTTGATAAGCGTAGCATAATAATCCCGACTTCTAGGGTAAAGGCTAAGGGGCATAAGGATCACCTATCATAACCTTTAATTTGGGAAGTCGGTAGGAATATTTGTAACATCCTAATTTTTAACCCAATACTCTAGAACATATTTAGGTCAATCATTAGTCGGTTACGTCATAGTCTCCTCTTTACTTTAAAATACTTAGCGGAAATTTTTTTTTTTGGAATTTATAAAAGCAACGTGAGAGCCGCGCGACACAATGAGCAATAAAGCATGGATGGAAATAAAGTAAACATCTCATCATAACATAAGGCAATTAAAGGCACATCATAATAGTGGCATAAAGTGGCAATTAAATTCTCATATCGGAAACTTTGTGACATAAACATCATAATTTACTTCCTCATAGGCCACCCTAAAAGACAATCGTTCTGGGGGTGCTCGGCCGAACCAGTGTCACCCAGGACGTGTCACATCTCTAGGTTATAAGCTCATACCTTAACTAGTCGTCACTAGTTCTTACTTATCAATCCCGATACACGTAACATAATCATAAACATAATCCCGACTTATCCAGTACGGGCTAGGGGGCATTTCTTGGGGGTACTCAGTCAAACCGGTGTCACCCAAGAATTCATCTTGGTACTGATGTCACATGAGTTCTCTGGAGGTGCTTGGCCGAACCGGTGTCATCCGAGAACTCATCTTAGTACCTCATAAATAAAAATCACATAGGTTTTCAAAAACTTTCTAAGTCCCCAAATTTGTCAGAAATTCAGCAGCATAACAGTAGCATGTCGAATTTCTTCCAAATTTTACTTTATGCCACATAAGTTGTAACATCCTAATTTTTAACCTAATACTCTAGAACATATTTAGGTTAATCATTAGTCTATTACTCTTTTAGTCTCATTTCTTACAACCTTTCATTAAAATACTTAGCGGAAAATACGAATAAATTTTTCTTTTTGAAACTTGAAAGCAAAACGCGAGCCGCGCACTAACCTAACGTTCTTCATAACCATCACGTGCAAGAAAAAGTAACCACACCATTGATAATCATGAAACATAGTATTATACATAACAATCATAATATCATCACATCGTCGTAGATACATAGACTACTAACATCATTGTACCATCGTTTACATCAAAACATGCCCATATAAGTGAAGTCATCCTTATCCACCTATGAGGTTAGATAAGTGTCAACCCAAAAACTAAGCTATCTATGCCTCCGCAGCGACCCTCTGCTCCATCTGCTAGTGTGTCCCTTAAGCGTGCGCCTCAAAAGAAGTCACGAGCCTCATTGTAATCCTCGTCTAGAGACGACACGGAAGAAAAGGAAGGGATGAGAAACTCATTCGAGATTCTCAGTAGGGATTCCCGACTCTAACACTAGTGTCATCGTCATCGTCCCCAGCCACCTCGATTTTAATTATGAAAAAGGTGTACATGCATAAGGATTGGTTTTAGGCTTTACAAATCTATTTATCCGAAGTGGGTGTCTTTTAGTATGTGTCTTAATGACATGAATGCGACAGATATTTGATGAATGCATGACAATACCATATGCACATTAACACGAAAATCGTAATACTTGGGCACCTCATAAAGAAACATAAATCATATTTGTGGCATAAAAGGAATAGTACTTTTCATGTGACATCTTTCTCATAACTAAAACTCTTAAGTTCTTTTTCTTAAAGACCACCCACTTAACATATCCACCAAAAGTCCAACCGATTCACCAGCCCGGCGATAATCTGGTCACCAAACTACGTCTCACCTATCGCCTAGGAATGAGCTCAATCCTAACTAGTCGTCATTAGATTTAACCTGGGCTAATAGAGGGGGTATACATAACTTTCTTGGATCACCTATCTTAGGATCATTTCCTTCTTTGAAACGCTCTACTGGTATCTAGTACACAGCGAATTATCCGCTTTGGCAAGCTCAATGTCAATACCCTCACGGATTTATTTCCTCCCCACCGTAGCGGGAGAAATGCGTCTCAGTACTATGTCACATCTGTTCTGGGGGTGCTCGGCCGAACCGGTGTCACCCAGAACCTATCCTGGGGGTGCTCGGCCGAACCGGTGTCACCCAAGAGTTTTCACAAACTTTTCTCAAATTCTCAAGTTCGATAGGAAATTCGGCAGCGTAACGGCATACACCGGATTTCCTTCAAACTTGCTTTATGCCACGAAGCATATAGAGCATGCATAGCCATTCAACATCAACATAAGGCATCATATTCATCGTATGCATCGTAAGCATCATAATATCATAATTTTACATACCGCATCGTGGCGGGAGCATCAACACATCAATACTATACACTCTCATCAGAGATCACATGCTCAAGTTGTTCTCGTAATAAAACATATATCCTCATGAATTCCTCATATGAATATCATCATCATCATTTACATACTACATGCATCATCATAAAACATTCAAACGCTTACCCTTACGGTAGCTTATGCTTTGACCCTTACGGGTCTTAATCTTGAGATATAGTTCTCTAACATCCGTCGCTCATATCTTTATGCACCTAAGGGCTCATAATTAATCATCACTCCTTATTCTCATATTCATACTCAAATCTGAAAAGCATAGGGCAGAATTTCTAACTTGTGGTTACGGGGTCCTAGAACTTACGTTTTAGACCCTTTCTCGGTTCCGTCTTCGCCTAAGGCGCTATAAATTAAATCTAAATCAATTATGAAACATTCCTATGCTTAAGAACTAATTATAGATCACATTTATCATGTTGTAACATTGCTGGACAGAATCCAGAAAACTAAATGTTCTAAGAGTTCTACATTTACATTTTTACGGTTTTCTAGTTACTAGTTTCCCTATAGGTGCTAAAATTCAATTCTAATCCAAATGTTACCAAGTTTTTCATGTCTAAACAATCCTAATCTGATTGTTCTCCCACTAAAACAGTTTGGATAGGTTCCAAAAATAAATGGGCCAAAACTATGTTAAATTCTAGCTTTACGGTATTTCTAGTTAGCTAGTTTCTTACCTATTATGCCTAGAATTATTTCCACATCATCATATGATATTTTCACACATTCTAACACATCAAAACATCACCATACAGCATCACATTCATCAAATCAGAACCGAAAACATTTAACTTCAGTAAAGGATTTAAATTGACATTTCTAGGTACATAAGTTAACTAGTTTCTCTTGGAATCGATCTAGAACTTCTAAAACTCTTTGCAAAACATTTTAATTCATCAAGAGGCTAAGTGAAGCCTTAGGTCAGTGACCAAAACATATCCCATCCCCTAAACGAGAATGAAATCACAACTTGTGACGATATAACCTTATAAAAATTTGTAAGGCTTTAGGGAAAACTTGAAACATAGACTATTGGTCCTAGTAGCTAGATGAAGACTCATTGCAAGTCCATCATCACTACTTGGCCGAAATTATGCATTCAAGGAATGCATTCACATTTAACTTTATCTTGGAATGAAATGGGCAAGTCTTTGAGCTCTAGGTTCTTAAGTTACGACATAAACTAAACGTGCTCATGCTTTTCATTTTTAATCTTGCTTACAAAGTAAAGTGATGACTTAAATTTAAACATGCAAGGCATAAACTTAAACGTGCAAGCTTGAAAGTAAATATGCGAGACATAAACTTAAACGTGTAAGCTTGAAAGTAAATATGCAAGGTTCAATTCTTTATTTTAGTGCTCTTGGCCCAACAACAATCGACTTTAAGGCCGAAATAGATAGGCATTCGAGGAATTACTTAGGTGATAATGCAAGTTCAATTCTTTATTTTAGTGCTCTAGGCCCAACAACAATCGACTTTAAGGCCGAAATAGAAAGGCTTCGAGAATTAAATTAAGTGAAGATGCAAGTTCCATTTTAACCTTTATGTTCTTAGGTGATAGCTTGAAAGTAAAGATGCATAGCAAGAATGTAAATATGAATGCAAGCATAAAATAAATTATGCAAGTTCATTTTATCTTTCTAGAGCTCTTAACAAGATTTTAAAGGAATTTAAACCATAACCCAAACTCACCCAAACAAGGTAAAGTCAAGCTTAGAGTCCTTTAAAACTTAACATAATATTTTTAGGAAATCAAACCATGAAGCCTAGAAAACTAAGGAAATGGCCGAAATCATCAAGAAGAAAAAGGAACATTTTAAAACTCTAAAGTTCATGATCTTGATGATATATTAACACCAACGTCATGAGTCCTCATCATTGAGTTCATAGAGCCATTTTAAAACATCATCAAAGCTAAAGTTCTCAAGAGTTCAAAAAAAGGAAAAAACTAAAAACATTTTTGCTCAAGAACAAAGATCAAGCTCTAGAGTTTGTTTCAAGTGATGAACATCATTATGAAACTCTCATCATCAAGCTCTCATTCCTTTGTTCTCCAAGGCCTATGGCCAAAAATGAAAAGGAAAAAGGAGTGGAAATGAAGTTCTAAAAAGAAACAAGAGAAACTATGAACATCAAGCTTGAAACAAGAACTTTAAAGAAAAGAATACATGAAAGAAAATCCCTACTTTGTGTGATGAACTTGAAGATGGAAGAAGAAGATGAAGAACTTGAAGAACACAAGAACTTTGAGAGAAAAAGAAAAGCTTTGAGTGTTTCCTAAACTTAGCAAATGATCTAAAAGTGGTGCAAGCTCCTCAAGGCATTCTATTTATAGAGAAATGAAACAAATAGAGGGTGTGAATGAATGAAGAGGTTTCGGCCATGAGGGTGCAGATTGGAGGGCATCCCATGAGTTCCATGAGGTGAGATAATGTGTTCTTGAGGCATGGTGAGGTATAGCTCAAAGTATGGTGAGGTATGGTTCAAGGTATGGCCTCAAGCATGGTTCTTTGAGTGAGAAAATAATTAAACATGTGGTCAATGGGGGAGGAGGTGGCCGAAATGCATCAGCCCATGGGGGAGGGTTCTTTGCATTTTAATTGTGGTTTAGAGTTGTGTTTAGGTGTATCTTTGATTATGCTTAAGATTAGGAATTTGTAAGAAAGTGTTTAGGTAAGGAAAATGGGTAATTAAGGTGGCCTAGACATAATTAAGGAGTGGTCTTGCACCATTAGTGAGTTAAATCCTCAATTTAGAGTCTAAACAACTCTAGACACATTTCCTTGATTTAAGGAATTGGAGAGAGAAAACACTATTCAAGATTCCAAGACTAGGAGTCTTGAGTTCTAAAAAGGGATTTAAGTTTAATCTAAGCAATTTTAGGTTCTAATTAACTTTAATAAATTATTTTGACTCTAGATTAATTAGGGAAATAAATTAATCTTCGTTTAGAGCCTAATATTGCTTAGGTTTGCTTAATTACGTCATTAAGCTCAAAAACATTATTCTAGGGGCAAAATCGTAATTTTGCACTAAAACTGCCCGGGACCACCGGGACTTGAACAGAGACCTCTAGACACATGAAAACATGTTTTTTGTAACGCCCCAATTTTTACTGTAATTTTTACTGTCATTAGAAATTACTCAATTACCAAATTACCGTAGGTAATTATTACATAAGATTTGAGGCCGAACAATCCTCAATAAAGGAATATAACATTAGAAGAGAGGTTAGGAACGATTCATGCGAGAGTCGCAAATCCCGAATTTCTGAACGTATAAAATGACCAAAATGCCCCTGAAGTTATTTTACTCAGAAAATGAGGATCGTGGGCCCCACCTATTCTCAAGGGGATATTTTGAGGATAATAAGGGATTGTTTGTGTTATGTGTGTTAATAGAGCAGAAGGATCTCAATTTTGAGTTCCGACGCGTGAAATGACCAAAATGCCCTCAAGGTGTTTTAACTCCGATGTGCGTGCCGATTGAGCCCAAACCTCACTAAAATGTTTTAAAATGTGTTTTTAAGCCATGATTAACCATTGGTTAAGCTCGGGTGGCCTCGGGCAGTTTTTAAGTGAAAGTACGATTTTGCCCCTATTTTTGGGCAGTTTTGCGAATTTCGGGATTTTTGATTCGTATACCGAAACCTAAGCAATATTAGGCTCAAATTAAAGCTTATTAAATTCTAAATATTAATCTAGAGTCAAAATTATGTATTTAGATTGATTAGAACCCAAAATTGCTCAAAAACACCCAAATTGCTTACTAATTCACTTAAACCCTTAACCGTAAATTCTCTAAATTACATGAATACCTTGCCTACACCTAAATAATGCATGGAACACACAAATTTCACTTCTTTGGGCTGTAATGGACGAAATTATTGATGCCATTATGCGGCTGAATTATTGCCAAAAGTTGCACTAAAACAAAATGCCAAAATGTCACCATAAGAGACATAATTCCTTAATTTCATACAACTTTGTCTAAAATGATTTTTCCTCCCTTATTTCTCCTGCAAAATTCCGTCCACTACCTCATCATTTTGGCCAATTAGAAGCCTCAAAATCTTCTATAAATAGGCTTGCTTGAGTGGTCTTGGAATGCTTGGTTCATAACTAGTTTTTAAGAGCACCAAAAACATTCTTTCTTCCTCCTCTTTGGCTGAATTCTTTCTTCAATTTTTTCAAAGAGATTTTGTTTCATTTCACTTCAAGAAACCAAGTTCTCTTCCTCTTCTTCAACTCAGATTAGGTAGGGAGTAGTTTCTAAATTTATTTCTATGCTTTGAGGAGTTGTGTTTTTAGCTCAAAATGATGAAATTATGAACTTACCTTAGCTTTTCATTTTGGTTTTCCTCTTCAATTTTTCTTTAACCAATTCAACCATATGGCCTAGGTGGAACTAAGATGATGGCTTGATGATGAGGACCTTGAGGGTGGGTTGTAAATCCATCACAAGTTAGGCCTCTAAAGCTTGAAAATACCACTTGATGCAAAACTTTAAAGAATAATGCTTTATGATGCTAAAACAAAGATTTTTAGTTTAGAACTTGAAAGATGTATTTTCCTTTTATGTTTTATTTCTTGTTAAGATATGTATTGGGTTGAATTTATAATTCTTTTAAAGTCTTGAAGGAGCTCTAGTAAAGAAATAAAATGAATTTGCATCCATGATTAAGTTTATGCTTTGCATAACCATGTTTACCTTCTATGTCATCACTAAATTTTCAAGAATGAATAAATGAACTTGCATTTCTCATGTTTAAATTCCAAGCTTGTATTTCATGTTTATGTTTCAAGTCATCACTTAATCTTTCAAGATAATAAAGAGGTTGCATCTCATATTTAATTTATGCTCTCACTATATTTTATAATGGCTAAAAGAATCAACGCATGGCATGTTTATTTTATGCCATCACCTAAAGATCCTAGAGCTCAAAGACTTGCCCATGTATCACAAGCAAAGAAATATGATTATTGGAGTTAAAGAATTTATTCTTTAAAAAGTCTTGAGATTGGAGCTTAAAAAGATGTAATAATAATTCTCTTCTCCCTCTACTGGTCCTGTGCGGACTACCGCTGCTCCGGTTTCTTAATATTCTCTTCTCCCTCTACTGGTCCTGTGCGGACTACCGCCGCTCCGGTTTCTTAATATTCTCTTCTCCCTCTACTAGTCCTGTGGGGACTACCGCGCTCAGCTTTCTTGTATCATGTTTATATTTCAAGTTCTTGCATCATGTTTAATTTTCAAGTCATCACCTTAAATCTTAAAGATAAAGAAATGGAATTGCATATCATGTTTATAATTCCAAGCTATCACCTTATAAAGATAAGATTAAAATAAGGTTGTAGAGCATGTTTATAATTCTAAGATGTCACCTAAATCTCTAAAGCTCAAGACTTACTCCTTTTATCTTAAGTGAGAATTTTAATTGTGAAGATCCTCCCAAATTTGACAAAAGAACTAGTTTCTAAATGAGTTTTAAGGCTTTGCAAGGGTTTTACGGGGAACTAGTAATTTATATGCACTTAAAATATGATTCTATGTAATTGCATGAGGTTCATGATTCGGCCACTCATCTGAGTTTAGTATCAATGTGTGATGATGATTTGATATGATTGAAGTTGTGATAATTATGGTTTATTGTTAAGAGAATGATTCATAATTGGTTTAGTAACTAATTAGTTCTATAATTGATAATTCTATGTAAGGATTGGATGCTTATTGAATGATTTCCTGGCTTGCATGTTATAGTTGCTGTTGCAAATAATGAGAATGCTTATACATGAAATGTTCTTTATTATGTAAAATTTACCTTTGTTACTAGAAGAAAGTGTATCATTGTAAAAGTGTAATTTGGAAAGGTTACGCTAAGGAAAGACTTCTTATTTAAGCGGGTCCATTGTGTCCCACCTCTCTTTCTTGGGAATCTCCCATATGCATGATTACAATTGATATATATTATTCTAGCTTAAGACTATAAATGAGAAAATGTTATGATGTTTATGAATTGTATTATGATATAACATGCAAAGATTTAATGGTGACTTAAACTTATAAGAAAATGATCCTTTGGAACCATCAGACTATAGGTGGTGAAAAGGTGATTTTAGCCCCTAACCCGTTCTCTCAAAAGGGTAGAGTCGGGACTTTAGCTTATCAAAAGGGATAAGTATATGCTAGTGACGACTAGTAAAGTATGAGCTCATAACCTAAATTACTCCCAAAAGGGTGGAGTATAGGGTGGCCTAAGGAAAATAATGATGATGATAAGATTTTAAGTCACCTAAGGCACTAAAGAAATGAAATATGTGCACTATGTCCACATGTAGCTAATATTATATGACGTTCTTTTATGCATGTTATTTGATAATGATGATGAGGAAAATGATGTAATGATAAAAGAAAAGTTCATTGTAAATATGACATGTTAAGATTATGATGCATTACAAGACGCATGATTAAAAATTGACGAACCTCGGTTAAGTATTTGTCTGAACTTAAAATGAATCTTTGCATGCTCACTATTTTAGAATAATCCCGAGGTTCGTGGGGACTTTGATGATGACACTGTAGAAGGAGGTACCTTACTGAGAATTCTTTAGCAAGATTCTCACTCCCTTTTCTTTATTTCCGTCATTGTCTCCAGATTCAGATGGCGACATTCGCCCTATTCGTTGATCCCCCAACTTGGGAATTTCACTATGATCCGGTGCATCGCTCGTATCATTTTGAAGGGAGGTGCGCAGTTCGTGTTTTTATTTACATAGGTCGTCCATTTGCACATCCTGTCCCTAGTTATCGATTTTCTCCTACTTCTCCCTATGGCGATGAAATGGTTTCGAACATGCACGTCCACTTGATGAAAGGATGTTACGTTCTTATCCCGCTTCATCTGCTGTCCATGGATTTCAGTATGTTCCTGAGACGAGATATTCTGAACCGATCCTTCAGAGGACACTCCTACTCATGTATATTCTCGAGAGCTCGCTCCTACTCCCACACGTGTAAGAGAGGGTAGTGAGGAAACGAGTTGTTCAGCCAAGGTTAGCGAGAAGGCCGTCCCATGCGACTGACTGGTGCATCTCGTGTGTCCCTCCCGAGGAGCTCATCGATGGATCGGATTTATTCCCCCATTTCCGTGACAGTGGCCATAGAGGGTTCTTAGTAGATTTATGTGTGATCATGCACCCTAGTTTTAGGATAACCTTCCCAGCTTATGGAGTTATCTAGTTTAGGGGCATGTATTTCCTTAAGTATATTTTCTTTTATGGGTTTGCATAAGATAATGATGTATGAACATAACCCACCCTTTGAGTGAGGTTATTGTATGTAAATATATGCTATAATGTGCTTATGGATGTTATATGATGGAGCCTAAGTGATATGTTGTGATATATTCTTAAACGTCTTATTATACTCCGCTTACTCGTTCACGTTGTACTCGGCTCACGTTTTCAATTATGTGTTTAAAAAAAAAAAGGCTCGTAATTTCACTAAGTATTTTCAAATTATGAAGAAAGAACCAAAGCAAGGAGTAAAGTCTAGTCATTAATCAGATTCAACCTAGGTCTATCTGGTTAATTACTAGGGTGTTACATTTTGGTATCAGAGCAGTTCGATTCTCATGGAGCCTGAGGATTGGACTAACTATGCTTCTAAAGCATAATACGTTAGTGACGTCATGTGTAGATGTTTATCATTAGGATGAGCTTGAGGATTAGAAATACATGACTACTGTATGTTGAAAGTGCCATGGTAACTTGCTCACTTTGCATGGAATATTGGGCCTGATCACCTCAGTGTTGCTGTTTTGTGTGTATAGGGACCAATGGCACGTCGACAACAGACTAGGAGCGTAGCACAGAATAATCAAGACAACGAGACAGCTGAAGCACTCCGCGACGTAGCAAGGACCATGAGAATAATGATGGAACGAATGGATCAGGATCGTCAAGCCAATATGAATCAGGGACATGAGATTCCTGAACATGCCTGTTTCGGGGAGTTTCGTAAGGCAAACCCACCAGTTTTCAAGGAGACACTGAATCCAAATATTGCAGATGAATGGATTCGGAATATTGAGAAGGTCTTTGCTATAGTCCCATGCTCGGAGGAGCAAAAGGTCACCTTTGCTACTCATATGCTTGAGGGTGATGCCAGTTTCTGGTGGACAGGTGTTCGAAGACTCCTGGAGACGACCGACGTGGACATTGATTGGGAACTATTCAAGGTCCATTTTTACGAAAAGTACTTTCCAGAGTCAGTTAGAAATGCCAAGGACATTGAATTCATGCAACTTGTCCAAGGGAATATGAATGTGGCCCAGTACACTGCCAGATTTGAAGAACTCATTAAGTTCTCAAGAATGTACCAAGGAAATCCTGATGAGTACTGGAAATGCATCAAATACGTGTCAGGGTTGAAGGTGGAACTTAATGTGGCAGTTGCACATTTGGAGATTAGGGATTTCTCTACCCTAGTTAACAAATGTCGGATTATTGAAGAAGGTCAGAGAAAACTAAACACCCCAAAGTCAGATAATATTACCAAAAAGTTGACACCTCAAGGTCGCCAGCTCAAGAGGCGAATCGACCTCCATTTCCCCCTCAATCAAGACCACAAGGGACACAAAGAAATTTTCAACAAGGAAGGCCAAACAACAACAACCGCTATAATAACAACCGCTACAACAATAACCCCAGTAACAATCGCAACAACAACAATAACAACAATAAAGGGAAAGCACCACAAAGAGGTCCAACAGTACCTCCACGGCCTGCGCCATCCATGGAATGTCCCAAGTGCGGCAAGAATCATGGGAGCATGCCATGTCGAGCCGGAACAAACGTGTGCTATCGGTGTGGAAAACCAGGTCATTACTCCCGAGAATGCACGGAAAGGAACCCGCCAACCCCAAATCCTAAGCCGCAATACCAGGGAAGGGTATTTACTGTTAATGCTGAAGAAACAATGAAGTCACGAAATCTCGTGGAAGGTAAGGGTAATATGCATGGTAAAGACTTAATTGTACTATATGATTCTGGCGCTTCTCATTCTTTTATCTCCCATTCATGTGTTAAAAGCCTTAATTTACCTATGACTGAGCTTCCTTTTGACCTTATTGTTTCTACCCCGACTAGAAAACCCGTTAGGACTTGTAAATGTTGTTTAGATTGTAGTTTTATTATAGATAATAGATCCTTTATTTTAGATCTTATTTGCTTACCCATGCGAGGTTTAGATGTGATTCTTGGCATGGATTGGCTTGAGGCCAACCGTGTCCTGTTAAACTGTTATGAGAAAACCATCACTTTTCTTCCTGTTCCTATTGAACCTAAGAAACCCATAAGTCTTTACATAACTACTGTGGAAATGGACTGTGGTAAGGGTGAGAGTAAAGGTTACATTTTCTTAGCCGCTAGTGATGTAGACTTTGAGCAAAGTATCGATGAGATACCAATAGTAAGAAATTATCGTGAAGTATTTCCAGATGAGATACCAGAGTTTCCCCCCAAGAGAGAGATAGAGTTTTCCATAGAATTGCTTCCAGGTGCGGGACCTATATCCATAGCCCCATACAGGATGTCCCCATTAGAATTGACCGAGTTAAAAACTCAATTGGAAGATTTATTGGAGAAAAAGTTTGTTAGGCCTAGTGCATCACCTTCCGGAGCCCCTGTGTTGTTTGTAAAGAAAAAGGATGGGAGTATGAGGATGTGTGTAGATTATAGGCAGTTGAATAAAGTAACGGTGAAAAACAAGTATCCTCTGCCTAGGATCGATGATTTGATGGACCAATTGAAAGGTGCGGTAGTGTTTGCTAAGATAGATTTGAGGTCAGGCTACCATCAAATTAGAGTGAGAGATGAAGACATACCTAAAACGGCTTTTCGCACTCGATACGGCCATTTTGAGTTTGAAAGAATGTCCTTTGGGTTAACCAATGCTCCAGCTATTTTTATGGATTACATGAATAGGATCTTTCGACCCTATTTAGATCAGTTTGTAGTTGTCTTTATAGATGACATTCTCATATATTCTATGACCCATGAAGAGCATGAATGCCACCTGACCATAGTACTGGAGATCTTGAAGGAAAAGAAACTATATGCCAAGATTTCCAAGTGTGAGTTTTGGTTGGATAAGGTGCAATTTTTAGGGCATGTAGTATCTAAGAAAGGAATTGTCAGTAGATCCTAGTAAGGTAGAAGCGGTAGTAAATCGGGAGAGACCAACCACAGAATCAAGTAAGGAGCTTTTTGGGTTTAGCCGGTTATTACCGTCGATTTATCAAGGGATTTTCCCAGATTTCCCTACCTTTGACCAAGCTGACTAGGAAGAACACGCCTTTTTCATGGACCCTGAGTGTGAAAAGAGCTTTCAAGAGTTAAAACACAAGCTAACCTCGACCCCTGTTTTAGTGTTACCCGACCCCAATATGCCTTTCGAGGTGTATTGTGATGCTTCAAAAAAGGGTTTAGGTTGTGTATTGATACAAGATAGGCAAGTGGTGGCCTATGCATCAAGACAACTCAAGCCACATGAGGCAAACTACCCTACCCATGACCTTGAGTTAGGCTGTAGTCGTGTTTGCTCTAAAGATTTGGAGACACCATTTATATGGAGTTAAGTTTGAGGTGTTTTCCGATCACAAGAGTTTGAAATATCTCTTTGATCAAAAAGAGCTAAACATGAGGCAAAGGCGATGGATGGAGTTCTTGAAAGATTATGATTTAGGATTGAACTACCATCCTGGTAAAGCTAATGTATTAGTCGAAGGTTTGAGAAGGAAGTCCTTACAAGTGTCCCGTTTGATGGTGAAGGAGGTTGAATTAATTGAGCAATTTAGGGACTTAAACCTAGGAATGACTTTGACCACTAAGGGCATCAGAGCTTGTCATCTTAGAGTGACAAGTGAGTTTAAAGAAAGGATTGTTCAAGCTCAAGGGGACGATGCTTAGTTTCAAGAGACTTTAGGGGCAGTGAAGGCAGGAAAGTTGATAGGTCTTACCCAAGGAATGGACGATTTGTGGAGGTTTAAAGGTCGAATATGTGTACCTGCTAGTGGTGGCCTCCGAAAAGATATTTTGGAGGAAGCCCATAAGAGCCATTTTACCCTTCATCCTGGTGCCACCAAGATGTATCAAGATTTGAAGAAGATGTTCTGGTGGCCTGGAATGAAGAAAGATGTGTGCACATGGGTGAGTAAGTGCTTGGTGTGTCAAAAGGTGAAGATTGAACACCAAAATCCCTCTGGAATGCTGCAACCTCTGTCGATCCCTGAGTGGAAGTGGGATAGTATCTCCATGGATTTTGTGACTGGATTACCGAGGACCCAAATGAATCATGATACCATATGGGTAATCGTGGATCGATTGACGAAGTCAGCCCACTTTTTACCTATTAAGGTGACTTATTCCTTGGATAGGTTAGCACAATTATATATTCAGGAGATAGTAAGGTTACATGGGGTGCCGTCGACGATAATCTCGGACCGGGATCTGCGGTTTACGTCACGATTTTGGGGAGCCTTTCAAAAGGTGTTTGGTTCAAAGCTGTGTCTAAGCACGGCCTATCACCCCCAAACAGACGGTCAATCTGAAAGAACTATCCAAACCTTGGAGGATATGTTAAGGGCATGTGTTTTAGATCAAAGGGGAAGTTGGGATAAGTACCTGCCACTGATTGAATTTGCATATAACAACAGTTATCATGCAAGTATCGGTATGGCATCGTATGAGGCCCTCTATGGACGGAAATGTCAATCTCCTTTATGTTGGTATGAACCCTGAGAGCAAAGTTTACTCGGACCGATATTGTGAGGGAAACAACGGAACAAATCAAGAAGATTAGGGATAAGATTCTTCTTGCTCAAAGTCGAGGAAAAACTATGCGGACAAGCGCTAAAACCGCTAGATTTTCAAGAAGGGGACCACGTGTTCCTAAGGATCACCACCACCACAGGCATAGGCCGAGCAATAAAAGTAAAGAAATTGAGCCCCAGATTTCTTGGTCCGCTTGAAATCCTTACCAAAGTAGGACTCAGAGCTCACCGTATAGCCCTACCCCGAGTCTATCCAACCTTCATGATGTTTTCCATGTCTCTCGCTTAAGAAAGTATCAATCGACCCGAGTCATGTACTAGAGCCGAACATGTACAATTAAGAGATAACCCGACATTTAACTTACTACCCACGAGAATCGTCGACCGAGGAGTTAAGCGGTTAAGGAACAAGGTCTGCACTGGTCAAAGTAGCATGGGACAGGTGAAACCAAGAACTTACATGGGAGTTGGAATCAAACATGAAAGCACAATACCCGAGTTGTTCTCGTGTAACGAATTCCGGCGAAATTCTTTTTAAGGAGGGAGTAATGTAACGCCTAATTTTTACTGTAATTTTTTTGTCATTAGAAATTACTGAATTATCAAATTACCGGAGGTAATTATTACATAAGATTTGAGGACGAACAATCCTCAATAAAGGAATATAACATTAGAAGAGAGGTTAGGAACGATTCATGCGAGATTCGCAAATCCCGAATTTCTGTACGTATAAAATGACCAAAATGCCCCTGAAGTTATTTTACTCAGAAAATGAGGATCGTGGGCCCCACCTATTCTCAAGGGGATATTTTGAGGATAATAAGGGATTGTTTGTGTTATGTGTGTTAATAGAGGAGAAGGATCTCAATTTTGAGTTCCGACGCCCGAAATGACCAAAACGCCCCTGCGGCTGTTTTAACTCCGATGTGCGTGCCGACTGAGCCCAAACCTCACTAAAATGTTTTAAAATGTGTTTTTAAGCCATGATTAACCATTGGTTAAGCTCGGGTGGCCTCGGGCAGCTTTTAAGTGAAAGTACGATTTTGCCCCTGTTTTTGGAGATTTGCGAATTTCGGGATTTCTGATTCAGATAACGAAACCTAAGCAATATTAGGCTCAAATTAAAGCTTATTAAATTCTAAATATTAATCTAGAGTCAAAATTATGTATTTAGATTGATTAGAACCCAAAATTGCTCAAAAACACCCAAATTGCTTACTAATTCACTTAAACCCTTAACCGTAAATTCTCTAAATTACATGAATACCTTGCCTACACCTAAATAATGCATGGAACACACAAATTTCACTTCTTTGGGCTGTAATGGACGAAATTATTGATGCCATTATGCGGCTGAATTATTGCCAAAAGTTGCACTAAAACAAAATGCCAAAATGTCACCATAAGAGACATAATTCCTTAATTTCATACAACTTTGTCTAAAATGATTTTTCCTCCCTTATTTCTCCTGCAAAATTCCGTCCACTACCTCATCATTTTGGCCAATTAGAAGCCTCAAAATCTTCTATAAATAGGCTTGCTTGAGTGGTCTTGGAATGCTTGGTTCATAACTAGTTTTTAAGAGCACCAAAAACATTCTTTCTTCCTCCTCTTTGGCTGAATTCTTTCTTCAATTTTTTCAAAGAGATTTTGTTTCATTTCACTTCAAGAAACCAAGTTCTCTTCCTCTTCTTCAACTCAGATTAGGTAGGGAGTAGTTTCTAAATTTATTTCTATGCTTTGAGGAGTTGTGTTTTTAGCTCAAAATGATGAAATTATGAACTTACCTTAGCTTTTCATTTTGGTTTTCCTCTTCAATTTTTCTTTAACCAATTCAACCATATGGCCTAGGTGGAACTAAGATGATGGCTTGATGATGAGGACCTTGAGGGTGGGTTGTAAATCCATCACAAGTTAGGCCTCTAAAGCTTGAAAATACCACTTGATGCAAAACTTTAAAGAATAATGCTTTATGATGCTAAAACAAAGATTTTTAGTTTAGAACTTGAAAGATGTATTTTCCTTTTATGTTTTATTTCTTGTTAAGATATGTATTGGGTTGAATTTATAATTCTTTTAAAGTCTTGAAGGAGCTCTAGTAAAGAAATAAAATGAATTTGCATCCATGATTAAGTTTATGCTTTGCATAACCATGTTTACCTTCTATGTCATCACTAAATTTTCAAGAATGAATAAATGAACTTGCATTTCTCATGTTTAAATTCCAAGCTTGTATTTCATGTTTATGTTTCAAGTCATCACTTAATCTTTCAAGATAATAAAGAGGTTGCATCTCATATTTAATTTATGCTCTCACTATATTTTATAATGGCTAAAAGAATCAACGCATGGCATGTTTATTTTATGCCATCACCTAAAGATCCTAGAGCTCAAAGACTTGCCCATGTATCACAAGCAAAGAAATATGATTATTGGAGTTAAAGAATTTATTCTTTAAAAAGTCTTGAGATTGGAGCTTAAAAAGATGTAATAATAATTCTCTTCTCCCTCTACTGGTCCTGTGCGGACTACCGCTGCTCCGGTTTCTTAATATTCTCTTCTCCCTCTACTGGTCCTGTGTGGACTACCGCCGCTCCGGTTTCTTAATATTCTCTTCTCCCTCTACTGGTCCTGTGCGGATTACCGCCGCTCCAGTTTCTTGTATCATGTTTATATTTCAAGTGTAATGCCCCGATTTTTCTGTTTAAGAGAAAATGACCAAAATGCCCCTGAGGTCATTTTCTGCCCGGAATTCGAGGATAGCCGACCCGGCAGTCCTCGAAGGGTCAACTCAATGTTTCAAGGGGATTGGATGGTCTTTGTGTGCTTTCGAAACAAAAATCGTGTTTTCTGCAGTTTCGGGTCAAAATGACCAAAATACCCCTATAGCATACTACGTGGGTAGAAATGCCATTCGAACCCGAAACTTTCCCTAAAGGTTTAAAATAACATTTTCAACTATTTTAAAGTGTCTGTTTAAGTTCCGATGGTCTCGGGCAGTTTTTGTACAAAATTACGATTTTGCCCCTGGGATAGTCTTTGTTTGAGTTTAATGATATAATTAAGCAAACCTAAGCAATATTAGGCTCTAATTAAAGGTTAATTAATTTCCATAATTAATCTAGAGCCAAAATCATTATTTAAAATTAATTGGAACCTAGAATTGTTTAAAGAAATTTAAAAACCCTTTTCTAAATTCTTTTCTTTCTTTAAAGAAAAAGTATCCATGAATAGTGTTTTCACTATTCATGCCCCCATTTCCAAGAAAAGTTGTCACACTCACATCACTAGTCATAAAAGTTTTTGACTCCACTAAACCTACATGATCACTTCTAACCTATGGGATTATAGCCTTAATTAGCTAACTAGTTTACTTAAAGTACCTACATAACAACCCTTAATCCTAAGTCTAATCCATAACACACCTAAACACACCTTTAAACCATGATTAGAGGAGATGATTTTGCCCCCATGGTTGCCCAAAAATGGCTCCACTTTTCCCTCCACTTTGCATCACATGTTGTTTGAATGTGTGGCACACAATTGGCCATGTCTCCAAGACAACTTCTCATTCATTCTCCTCCACATACTTCCCTTATTCTAGAAGACAACTACATGGCCTCTTCCTCTCCACTCATTCATGACTCAAGGCTCTATATATAGCTTGCCTTGGTGAACATTTTACTACTTTAGTTCATTTGTAAAGTTTAGATCTCTCCAAAGCTTTTCTTTTCTCTCAAAAACTCTTGTGTTCTTCAAGTTCTTGAAGCTCTTCATCTTCTTCCATCTTCAAGATCATCACACCAAGTAGGGATTTTCTTTCATGTATTCTTTCTTTAAAAGTTCTTATTCTAAGTTTGATGTTCATAGTTTCTCTTGATTCTTTTTAGAACTTCTTTTCTTTTCTTTGTTCTTTCTCATTTCGGCCATGAGCCTTGGAGTTCAAAGAAATGAGAGCTTGATGATGAGAGTTTCATGATGATGTTCATCACTTGAAACAAACTCTAGAGCTTGATCTTTGTTCTTGAGTAAAAATGTTTCTAGTTCTTCCTTTCTTGAACTTTTGAGAACTCTAACTTTGATGATGTTTCAAAAATGGTTCTAAGGACTCAATGATGAGGACTCATGATGTTGGTGTTAATATATCATCAAGATCATGGACTCTAGAGTTATAAAATGTTCCTTTTTCCTTCTTGAAGTTTCGGCCTTTTTCCTTGTTTTTCCAAGTTTTATGTTTTGGTTTTCTAAAAATATTATGTTGAGTTCTAAGAACTCTTAGCTTTACCTTACCTTGGTTGGATGAGTTTGGGTTAAGCATTGAGTTCCTCTAAAGTCTTGTTAAGAGCTCTAGAAAGATAAAATGAACTTGCATAATTTATTTTATGCTTGCACTCATATTTACATTCTTGCTATGCATCTTTACTTTTCAAGTCATCACCTAAGAACATAAAGATTAAAATGGAACTTGCATCATCACTTAATTTAATTCTCAAAGCCTTTCTATTTCGGCCTTAAAGTCGATTGTTGCTGGGCCTAGAGCACTAAAATAAAGAATTGAACTTGCATTATCACTTAATTAATTTCTCGAATGCCTTTCTATTTCGGCCTTAAAGTCGATTGTTCCTGGGCCAAGAGCACTAAAATAAAGAATTGAACCTTGCATGTTTACCTTCAAGCTTGCACGTTTAAGTTTATGTCTTGCATATTTATTTTCAAGCTTGCACGTTTAAGTTTATGCCTTGCATATTTACCTTTCAAGTCTTGTATATTTATGTTAAGTCATCACTTTATTTTGTAAGCAAGATTAAAAATGAAAAGCATAGCACGTTTACTTTATGTCATAACTTAAGGACCTAGAGCTCAAAGACTTGCCCATTTTATCTCAAGTTAAAGTCTACTATGGAAGCATTCTTTGAATGCATAATCTCGCCATGTAGTGATGATGAGATTGGAGTGAGTTTCATCTAGTTACAAGGGCCAACAACCTAGGTTCTAGGATTTTCTTTAAGCTTGATGAGTTTTATAAAGTCATGACCAACAAAATTCATGATGTTAATCCTCTTCTAAAGGATAATTTAACTGGTTGCTGACCTAAGGTTATTTTTAGCCTCTTGATGAAGTAAAATGGTTTGCAAAGAGTTTTAGAAGTCCTAAAATGATTCCAAGAGAAACTAGCAATTTAGATGCTTTAGAAACATCAATTTATACATCTTTTTGGGGCTTGATATTTCGGTTCTTTCATGATGAGATTGCTACTGAATGATGATGTTTTGATGTGTTAGAATGTGTGAAAATTACTTATGATGAGGTAGGAACCTTTCTATGTATGTTAGGAAAGAAACTAGCTTTATAGAAAAACCGTAAAGTTGTGTTTCAACCTAGTTTTGACCCATTCATTCATACCTAATACCAAAACTGTTTTAGTATGATAACAATCAGTTTAGGATTGATTATTCATGAAAAATTTGGTTACATTTGGAATAGGATTGAATTTTTAGCACCCATAGAGAAACTAGTAACTAGAAATACCGTAAAGTTAGAATTTAACATAGTTTCAACCCATTTCTTTATGGATTCTGCCCAAACTGTTTTAATGGGAACATAATCAGATTAGGATTGTTTAGGCATGAAAAACTTGGTGACATTTGGATTAGAATTGAATTTTTAGCGCTCTACAGAGAAACTAGTAACTAGAAAACCGTAAAAAACGTAATTCTAGAACTCTTAGAACATTGAATTTTCTGATTCTGTACAGCACCCTTATAATGGAGTAAATATGATTTATAATTAGTTCAATGGCTTAGGAATACCTCACAATTGGTTTAGATTTAATTTATAGCGCTTTAGGCGAAGACGGAACCAAAAAAAGGGTCTAAGACGTAGCTTCTAGAACCCGTAATCCCAAGATGTAATTTTGCCCTTAAGAAAGATGCTGTCCAGATTCATCATTGAACATAAACATTAGTAAAAATCATTAGTTGTGAACCTATAGGTGCATAAAAGGTTAATAGAGAATGTCAGAATAATTATACCTCAAGTTTAAGGCTCGTAAGGGTCAAAGCATAAGACACCATAGGCGTAAGGGCATAATAAACTTTAGTGTTTTACGTGATCGCATGTTTTATTATGAGAATATCTTGGGCATATGATTTCTTATGAGGATATGCAATGTTGATTTATTGATGCTCACGTTATGATGCGTGCGATGTTTTACAATGCCTATGATGCATATGATGATGATGCTTATGACACACATGATTATAAATGATTGTGTAAAGATATGAATGTGGCATAAAGAAAGTTTGGAAGAAATTCGGTGTGCTGCTGTTAGGCTGCCGAATTTCTGATAAACTTGAGAACCTTGAAAGTTTTGAAAGTACATGAGTTTTTAATGTGACATAGTACTGTGAAAACGCGTTCTAGGGGACGGCGATACGTAACGCCCCAGAAACAAATCCTTGAGGGGGACGGCGATACGTAACGCCCCGAAGAGGACAATATTCACCGTGTACTTGATGCCGGTGGGACGCGTTTTGTTATGATTATGATTATTATTATGATTACGCTTATCGGGATTGATAAGTAAGAACTAGTGACGACTAGTTAGGTATGAGCTCATAACCTAGAGATGTGACACGTTCTGGGTGACACCGGTTCGGCCGAGCACCCCCAGATCGATTGTCTTTTAGGGTGATCCCTATGTTACAGTACAATGCTTGGAATGTCACACAAGTTATAGAAAGATGTTTTACATGAGAAGTATATGCCACTTTATGCCACTTACGTGATATTGATTCTTCTATGATGATTAAATGATTTATGCTTGATGCATCTTCATGCATTCATGCTTTATTATGCTGCATCCGTAACATCAAGACTTATTCTAAAATAGGCGGACCTTGGCTAATTACGAATTTGATGCATGCTCACTCATTTTATACAATAAACCCAAGGTTCCTGAGGACGTAGATGATGACACCTAGATAGGAGGTTACCCTACTGAGATTCTTTAGCAAGATTCTCACTCCCTCTATCTCTTCTTTCCGTCACGTCTTCAGATGACGACGCTCATGGATTTTGTGGATTCCCCGACGTGGGAAGTGCACCATGATTCGGAGCATGGGCTATACCTTTTTGAGGGCCGATGCATTGTTCGTGATTTCGCGTTTGATAGGCGACCCGACATCACCATACGGCGACGAGGATCAAGTTTTGAGCGTGCCCAATTCCAGATGTGCCTCGCCCTTGGATTGGATACGCCCTATCCTTTACGGGATCCTAGCAGTTGAGGCTCGCGGGTAGAAATAGTGCACACACCACATAGGAGAGGATAAACCTTCTCTTGTATAGAGGTTATCCGTTTTAGATGCACTTGGGTAGGGGAGTTTTCCCTTCTCACTTTCTGTAGTAATTTCCTTTCTAATGTACCTTCTTTTCAGTTGTATTTGTTCTATGTTGTACCAAACTAAGTCCCGCTTCTTATAAGTGGGCATATCGTGTTATATATATATATATGCAGTTCGGTTTTCTTGATGATGTGCCATTATCTGCCTTATGTTGTGATGCTTATGAGATATTTGTTATATTTCTTTATGTGCTTCATCATTCACCGGGTTCTGTGCTCTCACTTTGCTTTTATTATTCAAAAAAAAATTTACCCATATTTTCGCTAAGTAATTTTAAAGTAAAAAGGAGACTATGAAGTAATAGACTAATGATTAACCTAAATATGTTCTAGAGTATTGGGTTAAAAATTAGGATGTTACATCAAGTTCTTGCATCATGTTTAATTTTCAAGTCATCACCTTAAATCTTAAAGATAAAGAAATGGAATTGCATATCATGTTTATAATTCCAAGCTATCACCTTATAAAGATAAGATTAAAATAAGCTTGCAGAGCATGTTTATAATTCTAAGATGTCACCTAAATCTCTAAAGTTCAAGACTTACTCCTTTTATCTTAAGTGAGAATTTTAATTGTGAAGATCCTCCCAAATTTGACAAAAGAACTAGTTTCTAAATGAGTTTTAAGGCTTTGCAAGGGTTTTACGGGGAACTAGTAATTTATATGCACTTAAAATATGATTCTATGTAATTGCATGAGGTTCATGATTCGGCCACTCATCTGAGTTTAGTATCAATGTGTGATAATGATTTGATATGATTGAAGTTGTGATAATTATGGTTTATTGTTAAGAGAATGATTCATAATTGGTTTAGTAACTAATTAGTTCTATAATTGATAATTCTATGTAAGGATTGGATGCTTATTGAATGATTTCCTGGCTTGCATGTTATAGTTGCTGTTGCAAATAATGAGAATGCTTATACATGAAATGTTCTTTATTATGTAAAATTTACCTTTGTTACTAGAAGAAAGTGTATCATTGTAAAAGTGTAATTTGGAAAGGTTCTGGCTAAGGAAAGACTTGGTATTTAAGCGTGTCCATTGTGACCCACCTCTCTTTCTTGGGAATCTCCCATATGCATGATTACAGTTGATATATATTATTCTAGCTTAAGACTATAAATGAGAAAATGTTATGATGTTTATGAATTGTATTATGATATAACATGCAAAGATTTAATGGTGACTTAAACTTATAAGAAAATGATCCTTTGGAACCATCAGACTATAGGTGGTGAAAAGGTGATTTTAGCCCCCTAACCCGTTCTCTCAAAAGGGTAGAGTCGGGACTTTAGCTTATCAAAAGGGATAAGTATATGCTAGTGACGACTAGTAAAGTATGAGCTCATAACCTAAATTACTCCCAAAAGGGTGGAGTATAGGGTGGCCTAAGGAAAATAATGATGATGATAAGATTTTAAGTCACCTAAGGCACTAAAGAAATGAAATATGTGCACTATGTCCACATGTAGCTAATATTATATGACGTTCTTTTATGCATGTTATTTGATAATGATGATGAGGAAAATGATGTAATGATAAAAGAAAAGTTCATTGTAAATATGACATGTTAAGATTATGATGCATTATAAGACGCATGATTAAAAATTGACGAACCTCGGTTAAGTATTTGTCCGAACTTAAAATGAATCTTTGCATGCTCACTATTTTAGAATAATCCCGAGGTTCCTGGGGACTTTGATGATGACACTGTAGAAGGAGGTACTTTACTGAGAATTCTTTAGCAAGATTCTCACTCCCTTTTCTTTATTTCCGTCATTATCTCCAGATTCAGATGGCGACATTCGTCCTATTCGTTGATACCCCTACTTGGGAATTTCACTATGATCCGGTGCATCGCTCGTATCATTTTGAAGGGAGGTGCGCAGTTCGTGTTTTTATTTACATAGGTCGTCCATTTGCACATCCTGTCCCTAGTTATTGATTTTCTCCTACTTTTCCCTATGGCGATGAAATGGTTTTCGAACATGCACGTCCACTTGATGAAAGGATGTTACGTTCTTATCCCGCTTCATCTCCTGTCCATGGATTTTCAGAGTATGTTCCCGAGACGGGATATTCTGAAACTGATCCTTCAGAGGACACTCCTACTCATGTATATTACGAGAGCTCGCTCCTACTCCCACACGTAAGAGAGGGTAGTGAGGAAACAGTTGTTCAGCCGAGGTTAGCAAGAAGGCCGTCCATGCGACCCCAGCCTGGTGCATCTCGTGTGTCCCCTCCCGAGGGAGCTCATCAGTGGATCGGATTTATTCCCCCATTTCCAGGACAGTGGCCATAGAGGGTTCTTAGTAGATTTATGTGTGATCATGCACCCTAGTTTTAGGATAACCTTCCCGGCTTATGGAGTTATCTAGTTTAGGGGCATGTATTTCCTTAAGTATATTTTCTTTTATGGGTTTGCATAAGATAATGATGTATGAACATAACCCACCCTTTGAGTGAGGTTATTGTATGTAAATATATGCTATAATGTGCTTATGGATGTTATATGATGGAGCCTAAGTGATATGTTGTGATATATTCTTAAACGTCTTATTATACTCCGCTTACTCGTTCACGTTGTACTCGGCTCACGTTTTCAATTATGTGTTTAAAAAAAAAAAGGCTCGTAATTTCACTAAGTATTTTCAAATTATGAAGAAAGAACCAAAGCAAGGAGTAAAGTCTAGTCATTAATCAGATTCAACCTAGGTCTATCTAGTTAATTACTAGGGTGTTACATTTTTAAACCTCTGGGGAAAGTTTCGGGCTCAAACGGCACCTTTACCCGCGTAAAACGCTATAGGGGTATTTTGGTCATTTTGACCCGAAACTGCGGGAAATGAGACTTTCGCCTCCGGAACCACTCAAGGGTCATTCAACCCCCTTCAAACATTGAGTTGGCCCTTCGAGAACTGCCGGGTCGGCCATCCTCGAATTTCGGGCCGAAAATGACCTCAGGGGCATTTCGGTCATTTTCCACTCAGACAGAAAATCGGGGCGTTACATAAGTCAATCAGACAGGCATCCTCCATCATAATTTCATGCATTCACATAATCATTCTTATACGTTCACAAGCAACATTAGAAATTCATTATGCTCTTGGTCCTACGGTACATTATGCTTTGACCCTTACGGGCCTTAAACTTGTGATGTAATTTATCTATCATTTTCCATCAACCTCTTATGCACCTAAGGATTCCCTTTTAACAAATATTACTATTGTTTATTCTCTTTAATAAATCTGGGCAACTCCATTCCTTAGGGGGCAGAATTATAAACTTACAATTACGAGGTTCTAGCACTTACGTCTTAGACCTTTTCTCGGTTCCGTCTTCGCCTAAGGCACTATAAATTAAACCTAAACCAATTATGAGACATTCCTATGTCTACAAACTAATTATAAACCATGTTTACCATATTATAAGGTTGCTGGACACATTCTAAAAATTAAATATTCTAAAAGTTCTAGAATTGCGGTTTTACGATTTTCTAGTTACTAGTTTCTCTATAGATGCTAAAATTCAATCTTACTTCAAATGTAACCAAATTTTTCATGATTAAACAATCTTAATCTGATTATATTCCCATTGAAAAAATTTGGGCAATATCCAAAAATAAATGGGTTAAAACTATGCTAAATCTTGACTTTACGGTTTTTCTAGAAAGCTAGTTTCTCTCCTATCATGCATAGAAATGTTCCTACCTCATCATACATAATTTTCGCACATTCTAACACATCAAAACATCATCATACAGCAGTAAACTTGACATGGAACAACCAAAACATGAAGTTCCAAAAAGATGCATAACTTGATATTTTCTAAAGCATATAAGTTGCTAGTTTCTCTTGGAATCATTTTTAGGACATCTAAAACTCTTTTGCAAACCATTTTATTTTGTAAAAGAGGCTAAAACATCGTTAGGTTAGTGACCTCTTGATACCTCCTTAAAAGATAATTTAATGCATAAGTCTTGTTGGTCTTAATCTCACAAAGTTCGTGAGGCTTAAAGAAAGTTATAAAACTTAGATTGTTGGCCCTCGTAGCTAGACGAAACTCATTCCAAGCTCATCATCACTACATGACCGATATTATGCATTCAAAGAATGTTCCCACATAAATCTTTAACTTGGGTTAAAATGGCAAGTCTTTGAGCTCTAAGGTCTTTAAGTGATGATATAATTTAAACATGCTATACACTTCATCTTTATTCTTCATTACAAAGTAAAGTGAGAGCTGTGAAATATAAATATGCAAGGCTTGAAATAAATATGCAAGGCTTGAAATATAAATATGCAAGTTCATTTCTTTATTTTAGTGCTCTAGGCCTAGCAACAATCGACTTTACGGCCGAAATAGAAAGGCTTTGAGATTTAGTTAGGTGATAGTGCAAGCTCTCATTTTAAATCTTTATGTTCTTTAGTGATGAAAAGTAAATATGCTAGACAAGAATGTAAATATGAGGTGCAATCCGTTCTTTATCTTTTAACTTTTAAGTGATGGCTTGGAAAATAGATATGAATGCAAAGCTCAAAGTAAATATGTAACACATAAGCTTGAATTTAAATATGAATGCTAGTCCATTTTATTTCTTATTAGAGCTCATACAAGACTTTAAAGGAACTTTAAACCTCAACCCAAACTTATCAAGACAAGATAAAGTAAATTCAATAGTGAACCTTAAGGGTTCTTTAAAACACAAAGTTTCTTTTCTTGAAATGTGGTCATAAATAACATTTTTATTAAAACTCAAGCTCTAGAGACCTCATTGTGATGAACACATAGTCATCATCTAGAAGCTCTTATCATCAAGCCATTGTGAACCTCATTGGCCAACATGGCTGAAAATTTGGAGAAAGAAAAGGAAAAGAAACCGAAACTTTTAAGAAGAAAAAGAAGCATTTGAAACTCTACAGACCATGATCTTGATGATGCATTAACACCAATATCATGAGTCCTCATCATTGAGTTCATGTAACCATTTTATAACATCATCAAAGTGAAAGGTTTCAAGGTTCAAGAAGAAAAACTAAAAATATCTTTAACTCAAGAACAAAGATCAAGCTTTAAAGATTGTTCAAGTGATGGACATCACCACCATGAAACCTCATCATCAAGCTCTCATTCCCTTGTCCTCAAGGCCCATGGCCGAAAATGATGAAGAAAAAGGAGAGGGAAAGAAGTTCTAAAAAGACTCAAGAGAAACCATAAACATATAACTAGAAATAGAACTTAAATAAAGAAAATACTTAAAAGAAAATCCTTACCAAGTGATTTGAAGATTGGGATGACAGAAGAGGATAAAGAACTTGAAGAACTTGAACACTTGAACACTTGAACTTGAAAGAAAAAGGAAACTTTGAAGTGCTCTTTGAAAACTTACACTTAGCAAATGAACCCAAAATGATGCAAGTTCAGCCAAGCATGCTATTTATAGAGAAATGAAACAAATGCAACGTGCAAGAGGGAGGATGAAGTTTCGGCCAAGCATGAGCAACCCCATGAGTTCCATGAAGTGAGATGATGTGATCTTGAGGCATGGTGAGGTATGGTTCAAGGTATGGCTCAAGCATGGTTCTTTGAGTGAGAAACAAATCAACATGTGATGTAATTGAGGGGGAGAGGGCCGAAAGTGCATCAGCCATGGGGGAGGGTTTTCTTGCATTTTAATTGTGGTTTAGAGTTGTGTTTAGGTGCATCTTTAATTAGGATTAAGATTAGGAATTTGTAAGAAAGTGTTTAGGTGAGAAAATGGGTAATTAAGGTTGTCAAGACATATTTAAGGAGTGGTCTTGCATCATTAGTGAGTTATAAACTCATTTTAGTGCATAAACAATTCTAGACACAATTCCTTGATTTAAGGAATTAGAGAGAGAAAACACTATTCAAGATTCCAAGAGTGAAATCTTGAGTTTTAAAAAGAGATTTAAATCTAATCTAAGCAATTTTAGGTTCTAATTAATTTTAATAGTTTATTTTGACTCTAGATTAATTATGAAAATTAATTAATCTTCGATTAGAGCCTAATATTGCTTAGGTTTACTTAATTACGCCATTAGGCTCAAAAACACTATTTTAGGGGTAAAATCGTAATTTTACACTAAAACTGCCCGGGACCATCGGGACTCAAACAGATGTTTTGAAACATGTAAAAACATTGTTTTAAACCTTCGGGGAAAGTTTCGGGCTCAAACGGCACCTTTACCCTCGTAAAAATGCTATAGGGGTATTTTGGTCATTTTGACTCGAAACTGCAGAAAATGAGACTTTCGCCTCTGAAACCACTCAAGGGTCATTCAATCCCCTTCAAACATTAAGTTGGCCCTTCGAGGACTGCCGGGCTGGCCATCCTCGAATTTCGGGCCGAAAATAACCTCAAGGGCATTTTGGTCATTTTCCACTTAGACAGAAAATCGGGGCGTTACAATATTTCCTTTTTTGAAATGCAATTACTGGTATCTAGTACATAGTTATTTGTCCGCTTTGGCAAGCTTGATGTCAATACCCTCACAATTTTGTTCATAGGGGTGCTCGGTTAAACAATGTCACCCAGAATACGTCTCAGTATTATGTCACATTTGTTCTTAGGCATGCTCGGCTAAACCAGTGTCACCCAGAACGTATCTCATATCTTTCAAAAAAACTTTCTAAGTCTTCAAGTTTGGCAAAAATTCGACAGCACAACAACTGTGCGCCGAATTTTCCCTAACATGCTTTATGCCACAAAATATATAAAGTATGTACATTCAATCATAATTCCATATTCAAAATAAGCCATCAATGTCATATAAACATGTTCTTCATAGCACATGCATCAACACTAACGAACCTCATCATGTTACTTAACTCACAAAGCTTCATGCCTTTGACCCTTACGGGCATTAAACTTGCAATCTAGCCAACCTATTATCCATTTTTAACCTTTTATGCACCTATAGGTTCACGACTAATAATTCTCACTTGTTTTTATGGTCCTAAACAATTCTGGACAGCATCATAAAAATGTGAACAGAATTGCTATCATTTAATTACGAGGTTCTAGAAACTATGTTCTAGACCCTTTCTAAGTTCCGTCTTCGCCTAAGGTACTATAATTAATTCCTAAACCAATTATGAGTGTATCCCACATATTTTACCAAGTGTTCAGCTACCTATCACCAAATTATTATGTTCCCAAAACAGAATTTATAATCTACATCCTTAAGGTTCTAGAATTCATGTTTTTACGGTTTTCTAGTTACTAGTTTCTCTCTAAGTGCTAAAAATCATTCTTACACCAAAAGTTACCAATTTTTTCATAGTTAAACCATCCCAAACAGAATTTCATCATACTAAAACAGTTTTCATAATGGCTAAGGTTAATTAGGGCAAAGACCTCTAAAATTACAACTTTACGGTTTCCTAGTAAACTAGCTTTTTATCGAACATGCATAGAATAGTCTCCACTCAAATTCTCATCAATTTATACACATTCTAACATATTAAACATCACCAAACAGTAGCAAACATGCCAAGGCAGAACTGAAAACATACAACATCATATCAAGCATGGAATTTCATTTTCAATACACATAAGATACTTGTTTCTCATGGAATCATTTTAGGACTTCTAAAATTCCTTGGGAACCAACTTACTTCATTAAAATCATCATAAAGTAAATAAGGGCAGCAACTATTTTAAATGGTTCATGGTTGGAATTTAAAATGTAAAGTCATGCTTGAAACATTCTTTGAGTTCACCTACACTTAAGAAAATCCTAAAACATAGATTATTGGCACTTGTGACTAGATGAAACTCACTCTAAGCTCATCATCATCATATGGCCAAATTTTGCATTCAAGAGAATGCTCCCATATCCAACTTCCTCTTGAGATAAATGGACAAGTCTTTGAGCTCTAGAATCTTTAAGTGATAACAAGAATATAAACATGATATGTGTAACACCCTAAAAAAATTATCTAAAAAAATTAATTTGAGCTTTATTAGTCATAATTTCAAAAATTTAATACTTTGAATAATGATGAGGACGATCCAACAAAAAAAATGTGAATAGTGTTTTGCGGGCCCCGCAGACCACCGGGACAACCGAAACCCTAGAATTGGGACCCGAAGATGCCTGATGTAACACCCCGATTTTTCTGTCCGAGGGAAATGACCAAAATGCCCCTGAGGTCATTTCCTGACCCGAGTTCGAGGATAACCAACTCGGTCGTCCTCGAAGGGTCAACTCAATGTTTGAAGGGGATTGAATGGCCTTTGAATGCTTTTGGAAGCGAAAATTTCATTTTCCGCAGTTTCGGGTCAAAATGACCAAAATACCCCTATAGCGTTTTTACGCGGGTAAAGGTGCCGTTTGAGCCCGGAACTTTCCCCAGAGGTTTAAAAACATGTTTTCATGTGTCTAGAGGTCTCTGTTCAAGTCCCAGGCAGTTTTAGTGCAAAATTATGATTTTGCCCCTAGAATAGTGTTTTTGAGCTTAATGACGTAATTAAGCAAACCTAAGCAATATTAGGCTCTAAACGAAGATTAATTAATTTCCCTAATTAATCTAGAGTCAAAATAATTTATTAAAGTTAATTAGAACCTAAAATTGCTTAGATTAAACTTAAATCCCTTTTTAGAACTCAAGACTCCTAGTCTTGGAATCTTGAATAGTGTTTTCTCTCTCCAATTCCTTAAATCAAGGAAATGTGTCTAGAGTTGTTTAGACTCTAAATTGAGGATTTAACTCACTAATGGTGCAAGACCACTCCTTAATTATGTCTAGACCACCTTAATTACCCATCTTCCTTACCTAAACACTTTCTTACAAATTCCTAATCTTAAGCATAATCAAAGATACACCTAAACACAACTCTAAACCACAATTAAAATGCAAACTAATCCTCCCCATGGGCTGATGCATTTTCGGCCACATCCTCCCCCTTTGACCTCATATTAAATTGTTTCCTCACTCAAAGAACCATGCTTGAGGCCATACCTTGAACCATACCTCACCATACCTCAAGAACACATTATCTCACCTCATGGAACTCATGGAATGCCTCCAATCTGCACATATGGCCGAAGCTCCTCTCCTCCATGAGCTCCCTCCATTTGTTTCATTTCTCTATAAATAGAATGCCTTGAGGAGCTTGCACCACTTTTAGATCATTTGCTAAGTTTAGGAAACACTCAAAGCTTTTCCTTTCTCTCAAAGTTCTAGTGTTCTTCAAGTTCTTCAAGCTCTTCAAAGTTCTTCATCATCTTCATCTTCAAGTTCATCACACCAAGTAGGGATTTTCTTTCATGTATTCTTTTCTTTAAAGTTCTTGTTTCAAGCTTGATGTTCATAGTTTCTATTGTTTCTCTTTAGAACTTCATTTCCACTCCTTTTTCCTTTTCATTTTCGGCCATAGGCCTTGGAGAACAAAGGAATGAGAGCTTGATGATGAGAGTTTCATGATGATGTTCATCACTTGAAACAAACTCTAGAGCTTGATCTTTGTTCTTGACCAAAAATGTTTTTAGTTTTTCCTTTCTTGAACTCTTGAGAACTCTAGCTTTAGTGATGTTTTAAAATGGCTCTATGAACTCAATGATGAGGACTCATGATGTTGGTGTTAATATATCATCAAGATCATGGACTTTAGAGTTTTAAAATGTTCCTTTTTCTTCTTGAAGATTTTGGCCATTTCCTTAAATTTTCTAAGCTTCATGGTTTCCTAAAAATATTATGTTAAGTTTTAAAGAACTCTAAGCTTGACTTTACCTTGTTCGGATGAGTTTGGGTTATGGTTTAAATTCCTTTAAAGTCTTGTTAAGAGCTCTAGAGAGATAAAATGAACTTGCATAATTTATCTTATGCTTGCACTCATGTTTACATTCTTGTTATGCACCTTTACTTTCTAGCTATCACTTAAGAACATAAAGATTAAAATGGAACTTGTATCATCACTTAACTTAATTCTCAAAGCCTTTCTATTTCGTCCTTAAAGTCGATTGTTGTTGGGCCTAGAGCATTAAAATAAAGAATTGAACTTGCATTACCACCTAATTAATTTCTCGAATGCCTATCTATTTCGGCCTTAAAGTCAATTGTTGTTGGGCCAAGAGCACTAAAATAAAGAATTAAACCATGTATATTTACCTTCAAGCTTGCACGTTTAAGTTTATGCCTCGCATATTTACTTTCAAGCTTGCACGTTTAAGTTATGCCTTGCATATTTAATTTTAAGTCATCACTTTACTTTGTAAGCAAGATTAAAAACGAAAAGCATGAGCACGTTTAGTTTATGTCGTAACTTAAGAACCTAGAGCTCAAAGACTTGCCCATTTCATTCCAAGTTAAAGTTTAATGTGAATGCATTCCTTGAATGCATAATTTCGGCCAAGTAGTGATGATGGACTTGCAATGAGATTTCATCTAGCTACTAGGACCAATAGTCTATGTTTTAAGTTTTCCTTAAAGCTTTACAAATCTTTATAAGGTTATGTCATCACAAGTTGTGATTTTATTATCTTTTAGGGGATGGAATATGTTTTGGTCAGTAACCTAAGGCTTCACTTAGCCTCTTGATGAATTAAAATGTTTTGCAAAGAGTTTCAGAAGTTCTAGATCGATTCCGAGAGAAACTAGTTAACTTATGTACCTAGAAATGTCAATTTAACTCTCTCATTTAAGTTAAATGTTTTCGGTTCTGATGTGATGAGTGTGATGCTGTATGATGATGTTTTGATGTGTTGGAATGTGTGAAAATATCATGTGATGATGTAGAAGCGATCCTATGCATGATAGGTAAGAAACTAGCTAACTAGAAATACCGTAAAGCTAGAATTTAACATAGTTTTGACCCATTTGTTTATGGAACTAATCCAAACTGTTTTAATAGGAACATAATCAGATTTAGATTGTTTAGACATGAAAAACTTGGTATCATTTGAGTTAGAATTGAATTCTAGCACCTATAGGGAAACTAGTAACTAGAAAACCGTAAAAGTGCAAGTTTAGAACTCTTAGAACGTTTACTTTTCTGGATTCTGTCCAGCACCCTTACAACATGATAAATGTGATTAATAATTAGTCCTTAAGCATAGGAATGCCTCATAATTGATTTAGATTTAATATATAGCTTTCAAGTAAACAGAACCGAGAAAGGGTCTAAAACGTAAGTTCTAGAACCCTGTGAACCCAAGTTAGAGGATTTGCCCTATGCTATTCAGATTTAAGTATGAACATGAGGATTAGGAATGATGATTAATTATGAGCCCTTAGGTGCATAAAAATATGAGCGACGGATGTTAGAGAATTATATCTCAAGGTTAAGACCCGTAAGGGACAAAGCATAAGCTACCGTAAAGGTAAGCGTTTGAATATTTTATGATGATGCATGAAGTATGCAAATGATGATGATGTTATTCATATGAGGGATTTATGAGGTTATATGTTATGTGGCATAAAGAAAATTTGGAAGGAAATTCGGTGTAATGACCGTTGTGCCGCCGAATTTCTGACAAATTTGGGGACTTAAAGAGATTTTAAAAATTAAGGTACTAAGATGGGTTCTAGGATGACACCGGTTCGGCCGAGCACCTCCATAGAACTCATGTGACATCGGTACCATTTTACAGTCTTAGGTGACACCGGTTCGGCCGAGCACCCCTAAGAGTTTTGCCCCCTAACCCGTACTCAGATAGTCGGGATTTATGATTTATGATACGCTTATCGTTAAGTGGTAAGTAAGAACTAGTGACGACTAGTTAAGGTATGAGCTCATAACCTAGATGTATGACACGCTACGGGTGACACCGGTTGGCCGAGCACCCTGATTCGATTGTCTTTTAGGGTGGCCCATGAGGAAGAGAAGTTTCATGATTATGATTATGTCACTAAGTTTTGTCCCATATGAATGCTACTATTGCCACTTTATGCCACCAAGAATGATGATGCTTGATGTTATGTTTTATGTATGTGCATTAGGTAGTGCC
Organism: Dalbergia cochinchinensis; assembly: GCA_031216125.1. NCBI lineage: Eukaryota > Viridiplantae > Streptophyta > Magnoliopsida > Fabales > Fabaceae > Dalbergia > Dalbergia cochinchinensis. The sequence continues at coordinate 34,783,375 of CM062371.1, forward strand.
ATGCATACATTTTCTAATATGTTGCATCCATGACATTAAGATCATCCTAAAATGAATGGACCTTGGCTAAAATATATTTTAAAGTTTAAAATGAACCTAATACATGCTCAGTCACTTTGTATAAATAAACCCAAGGTTCCTGAGGACGTAGATGATGACACCTAGGTAGTAGGAGGCCCTACTGAGATTCTTTAGCAAGATTCTCACTCCCTCTACCTCTTTCTTTCTGTCACGTCTTCAGATAGCGATGTTCGTGGTGTTCGTGGACACGCCGACATGGGAGGTGCACCATGACCCGGACCACGGGTCATTCCATTTTGTGGGTCGATGCACGGTTAGAATATTCATGTTTATGGGTCGACCCTTCACTCCCCCTGTACATTCCCATCGTTTCTTCCCCGTCTCACCTTTTGGCGATGACCTAGTGTTCTAGCGTGCACGTCCCCTAGAGGAGAGGCTTTGCCGTACCCCATCATCCACGTCCGCCGCTCGAGGCTACCCCCAGTATGTGCCCCGTTGCTCGTCGTCTTTTTCGGAGACGGATCCTTCCGAGGATTCGGCAACCCAGGCACCCTCCGAGGGATCTTCCCCCTCCATACCTATGGACTTTGGAGAGGATAGCAAGCCCACCGTGACTCAGCCGAGGCGTTCACGACGACCGGAGATGTGGCCATACCCCGGGGCTCACACTCGATCCCCGCTCCGCCTCTTCACGCCCGAGGAGCTCGCCCAGTTTCCCGGATATTTGCCTCGATCACGAGATAGTCGCCAGTAGGAGGCCGTGGATGGCCCGAGTTAGAGCACACACCACTTAGATGGGGATAAACCTTCTTTTGTTTAGAGGTTTCCCATTAGATGCACTCGGGTAGGGGAGTAGACTATGTTTATGTTTATGTTGTATTTCTTTTCATGTATTTTCCTTGTACTAGATTAAGACCCACACTTATAAGTGGGCAAGTTATATATATAAATGAAATGATAATCAGTGATGTTCATGTTGTGCCTCATGTTATGATGTTGTGAGATAATTGTTTTACTTTATATGGTTTATCGTTTAACACATCACGCGGCTCTCACTTTTATTTCAAAAAAAAAATTACCCGTATTTTCCGCTAAATAATTCAAAGTTAAATGAGAACTATGAAGTAACAGACTAATGATTAACCTAAATATGTTCTAGAGTATTGAGTTAAAAATTAGGATGTTACACCTGAAATTGAGAAATTATATGATTATGGTTAGAAATAGGTAGAAATAAAGATTTTATACCCGAAATTATTTTTCGGGCAATGTTTGATTACCCGGATACACTGTTTTACCCGTTCGGTAGAATTTCGGTGTGTGGTTTCTAACACCGTAAAAGCTACTTAGTGGCTAAGTAAGCTTTATCAACCACTTTATGCCAAGTGGATGACAAGGATTGAAAATTGAAAAGCAATTTTTAATCATGACCTTTGATTTATTATATTTTACTCGGGTGCCAATAACTCATCCGTTTGGTGGAATTTCAGTGTGCGATTTTAACACCGAAAAAGCTACTTGCTCACCAAGTCAATATGAGCCACTTATCTTGAGCCAAGTGGATAGCCAAGATTCATTCTTTGACCAAGAAACCAAATCTTAGCCATCCATTTCATTATTTCATTTTGAAAAAGGAATAAATACCCATTTTGACTAGTTTTATACCTAGATAAAGATAAATCACCAACCTTATCACTCCAACACCATCAATTTCGGACAAGAGCTCCAAATACATCAGACTTCATCTTCTTTCTCTCATTCCACCATTAACAAACTTGAAGCTTCATAAACCCTAGCCTAAACTTGACAAAACACCAAGATCCTTTCACAAAACTTGTTCTACTCCTCATAATCTATCAAACTAACCGATTAGAATTTTAAATAATCTCCAAGCTGAACTCTGAGCTATCATTCTCTACTGTTTAAGGAAGGGTTAGGTGCTGTTTGGAAGGCTTGAAGTGAAGAAAAATCATTTTTGAAAGATCCCTTGGAGTTAGAAGCCTTAAAGCTTCACAAGTAGGGTTTTCTTTGACCTTTTCTTTCCAATTTTATGCTGGAATTTTCTGATTGTGTTTGGTCCGAAATTTCTGGATTTATTGGTTGATAATATGATGATATTGATGTGTTAATTTTGGTGGAGTATTTGGATGAGGTTAGAAATCATTTTTGTTAAAAGAGATTTTGAACCATGTTGCTGGAATTTCGGTTTTTGTACAGGCAGTATTTGTTCACGAATTTTCTGAGGGAATTGTGGGTGTTTTCATGAGCTATAAAAATTATATGTTGAATATAACATCCTAGGATAGTTCCATGAATTTTCTTGAGCTCTGATTTTGATTCCTAATGCCTTGAAAAATTCAAGAACTGAAGTTGTAAATATGCTGCCTGAAATGTTGAATCTGAAGCTGTGAACTTGTGACATTTTATTAACCTAGTAAATGATCGAATTATGAGCTGAAAGTTTTACAGGATATTCAAGACATATTTAAGTCCAATCATGAATTTTTATATGATTTTATATGATCATTTGTTAGGGTAATAAAATTGGGAACTATGGCTGTTGGCTGTAAATAGGGGGTTTCTAACCTCTGAAGTTGTCTAATTTTGTTGACATATTTAGAGAATTCTTTTTGTTATGAAATTTTTATGGAACCTTGTGGAAACATTGAGGTGTCATTGAGAATTTTATAGCATTTTAATTGATCATTTGGTATGAGAAATAAATTGTGCTACTTGAGTGAAAAATCTGCCAATGTGCTGAAGTTGTGATGATGCCTTGAATTAGTGACCTAATGGCATTTGGTTCAAGTTGATGTGTATGAATGCATGCCATGAACTTCTAAGATTATGTTATGAGGAGTGAATGAATAATATATATAGGTTTGAAGTATTATGAGATCAGAGAATTATGTTCATGCATATAAAAATGCGATGCATGTATATGTGAGCTTGAGGATGATGTATGTGCTAAGTGAACAATGAAGTCCCCTTTAGTATAAAAAGGGCACGAAGAGGTCCCCAGTAGAGCACGAAGAGGTCCCCGATAGGGCTCGAAGAGGTCCCCAATAGGGCACGAAAAAGTCCCCATTAGGGCACGGAAAAGTCCCCTTTGTTATGTCAAGGGCATGAAAAGATCATTGTAATCGCCATATGTATATGTATATCTTGTTAAATTATTAGTCTTAAAGGAATTCCTATGATGTTGAATGTTATGAAATACATGTTTTAAGTGATTGAATAATAAAAGAGACCCACTTCGGAAAGGTGATTTTATAATTTTAAAATGAACATTTGATATGTACATATTGCATGCTCACGCTTTCTTAATAAACCGAAGTGGCTGGGGCGATGACGATGACAGTATGAATGTGTAATTGGGGAGTTACCCTACTGAGAATTATATAATTCTTACCCCTATGTTTTTGTGTTCCCGTGTCGTCTCCAGGTTGATCCTGAGAATAAGGAGGCTACTTTATGAAAGGAAATCAGATTTGCAGTAGTTTGTAGCTAGAGTTTGTACAAACTGTACTTAGTCATATGTTTATGTTTGTATTTATAATAGAGACCGGATGTGTATTAAAGCTCATAAAAGAGCTTCCCTTATGTACTTAACTCTGTATTAAATAAATAGTTTGGTTTCATTGCTATATATTTTAGTATAATTATGACCTAGTATCTCATGAACCAACCAAACTGACTATGGATATTTAAAAGAAAAAGGTCCGCAAACTTAGAAGTAACAACTCTCGAGTATGACGCCATAACTTAAGGATGAGGTTGTATTTGGGAGGGTGTTACAATATGCACTTCATTTTATTCTTTACTAGAAAAGCAAAGTGAAGGCTCAAAATAAATATGAGATGCAACTTCATGTTTACCCTTAAATTTAAGGGGTGACTTGAAAATTAAATATGCTAGACAAGGAAATGTAAACATCAATGCAAATTCAATTCTTTATTTTAGTGCTCTAGACTCCACAACAATTGATTTTAAGGCCGAAATAGGCAAGCTTCGAGATTAATTATTTAGGTGATATAAATATGCAAGCTCTTGTTTTAATCTTTAAATTTTAGGTGATGGCTTGAAAGGTAAACATGCTAGGCAAGAAATGTAAATATGAATGCAACGTACATTTTATTCTTTACTAGAGCTCATACAAGACTTTAAAGGAATATAAACCTCAATCCAACACTTATCTTAACAAGACAAAGTGAGCTTTAGAGTTCTTTGTACCAAGGTTTCAAAGAAGCCTTATGGTTTGAACATCATCATCAAGCTCAAGGAAACAGACTTAAAGGAATCAAATCATCTAACAACTATCTTTAAACAAAACCTTTGAACATCAAAGAAAAGGAAATAAGGTCGAAGCCATGAAGGAAGAAAAGAACAAACTTTAAAGCTCTAGGGGTTACACAAGTGATGAATCTCATGATCAACATCTTGAAACCCTCATCATCAAGCCAACAATTTCTTTTAAAAGAAAGGCTCCAAGGCCGAAAATCAAAGAGAAGAAAGGAAGTTCTAAAGCCAAGAGAAACTAACAATAACTCATCTTTGACAAAGCTTTAAAAGACAAAACTTTAAAGAACAAAAATCCCTACCAAGTGATGAAGAGAAAAGCTTGGTCTTGGAGGAGAAAAAGAGAAGAAAACTTGCTTCCAAGTGGTCTTGATGTTTTGGCCATAGAGGAAGAAAAAGGAAGGAAAGGTTTTTGTGTGAGTTTGATGTGTGAGGATGTAAGCTTATGTGTTTGAATATTGATCTATGGTGGTTATGCAGTGGTTTGAGGTTGTGAGGGATGGTTCTTTGGTGGAGATGAGGAAGAAGAGAACTCTTGAAGAAATAAGATAACTTGAGACAACTCTTGAAAACTCAAAGCCTAGCAAATGATCTAAAGGTTCTTACAAGTTCATTTGCATGTGTATTTATAAGGAAATGAAACAAATGGAGGGAGAAGGAGGCCGTGGACTTCAGGCCTTGGAGGGAGGAAAATATCTCACTTAATGTGTCATTCAAAGGCATGGTGGAGTATGGATAGAAGTATGGTGAGGTATGGCTCAAAGTATGGTCTCTTGAGTGTAAGAATTTCAAACATGTGATGGATAATGGAGGGGGAGGTGGCACCTTTTTCTTCTTGCAATGGAGGAGGAAAATCTTTAATTTAATTGTGGTTTAGAGGTGTGTTTAGGTGTAGCTTTGATTAGGCTTAGGATTAGGAGTTTATAAGTAAGTGTTTAGGTAAGGTAGTGGTCAATTTAAGGATGTCAAGACATAATTAGGGAGTGTTCTTGCTTCATTAGTGAGATTGAAACTCATTTTAAATTGTAAACAATTGTAGATACAATTCCTTGATTTAAGAAATTGGCAAGAGAAAACACTATTCAAGATTCCATGACTTGGAATCTTAAGTTTTAAAAGAGGTTTAAGTTTAATTTAAACAATTTTAGGTTCTAATCAACTTTAATAAATTATTTTGACTCTAGATTAATTATGAAAATTAATTAATCTTCGATTAAAGCCTAATATTGCTTAGGTTTGCTTAATTATACCATTTGGCTCAAATGGCACTATTCTAGGGGTAAAATCGTAATTTTGCATAAAAACTGCCCGGGACCACCAGGACTTAAACAGACATTATCAGACACATAAAATCATCGTATTAAACTTTTTGGAAAAGTTCCAGGCTCAAACGGCACTTGTACCCGCGTAAAAATCTATAGGGTTATTTTAGTCATTTTGAGCCGAAAACTTGAAAAATGAAACTTTCATCTCCGAGATCATTCCCAACTCAGCCAATTCCCTTCAAACATTGAGTTGACCCTTCAAGGACTACTAGGCCCACTATCCTCAAATTCCGGGTGAAAAATGACCTTAGGGACATTTTGGTCATTTTTGCTCAGACAGAAAAATCCTGGTGTTACAACAGGCATAGGATGAGCCATGAGATTCAAAAAGTTGAGTCCTAGATTTCTTGGTCCTTTTGAAATTCTTAATAGAGTCGGTTCAGTAGCTTACTGAATAGCCTTACCACCCAACTTGTCCAATCTTCACGATGTCTTTCATGTTTCCCAATTAAGGAAGTACCAATTTGACCCTAGCCATGTGTTAGAGCCAGAACAAGTACAATTAAGGGAGGACCTAACCTTTAACCTACCACCTATGAGGATTGTGGGCAAAGGAGTCAAGCAACTGCGAAACAAGACCGTACCTTTGGTTAAAGTAGTGTAGGGACAAGGAAAAGTGGAATATTTCACATGGGAGCTAGAAGCAGATATGAGAACAAAATACCCCGAGCTATTCTTAGGTAACGAATTTCAAGGGCAAAATTCTTTTTAAGGAGAGGAGTAATGTAACGCCCCAATTTTTTTTGTGTACAAATGACCAAAATGCCCATGAGGTCATTTTTGCCTGGGAATCGAGGACAGTCGGTCCCGGATAACCTTAAGAGGTTAGTATTATGATTGAAGGGGATTAATTGTGTTATGCCTGATGTTAGAGGTGAAAATTTTAGTTTTTGATTTTTTCCGAGCAAAAATTATCAAAATACCCCGCGGCTAATTAATACAGAATTAATTACCAATTGGGCTCGTACTTCATTTGGAAGTTTGGAATGTTGTTTTTTAGGAATATATGGTGTTAGTATAAATCCAGGTGGCCCTGGGGAGTTTTCTATAAAATTACCATTTTACCTTTAATTAAGGGCATAATGAGCTTAATTGCATGATTAACAAAACTTAAGCAATATTAGGCTCTAATTAAAGATTAATTAATTTTAATTATTAATCTTGAGTCAAAATAATTATTTGAGGTTAATTGAGGCTTAAGATTGCTTAGAGAAAACTAAATCCTTTTTTAAATCAAAGTAGTCTTATGACATCAAAAAGTCAAAAAGGTGAATAATATCCATTCCATAATTTAAGGAAATGTGTTAGCTTTTGAAATTCAAAATAATTGAGTTTAATTCAAATTAAATGAACTTAAATCCTCTAAATATTTATGACCACTCTTTAATCATGATCTTGAGATTCCTAACTACATGATTATCAGCCTAAACACCTAACTACCCATTCTTAACCTTTTTCCTGATTAAATCTTCCTTGAATACACATCCTAACCTACATTAAGATGAAACTTGCCCTCCAAGTTCTTCTAGATGGCCGTGGCACTCTCCCCCCTTTTTTCATCTTCACATATCGAAATTTCTCTAGAAATACAACCTCAAGGCACGCCACAAATATCATTTGCTCATTTCTTGCAAACTTGAGTTCAAGAATTTTCTCAAGCTCTCTAAGCTTTTCTTCTTCCTTTCCTTCAAAGAAACCATCATCAACCACCACACCTCACCTCCAAACCACCACACAACCACCATAAATCTTCTATCAAAACACTTAGCCTTCCACTTCCAAGATCAACCCCAAAACACATCTTCATTCCTCTTTTTCATCTCTTAGCCAAAACCACTTCCTTGCTTCAAGGAGGAATTGTTCTTTTCATCTCATTTCAAGACCAAACTTTCTCTTTTCTTGGGTAGGGATTTTGTTTGGTTTTTCTTTCTTAATCTCTCTATCTTTGGCATATTGGAATATTGTGTTCTTCCTTTTTATTTGATGATGAAAAATGGTTGAGTTTGCATTCTTTTCTTCCTTCACTATTTTCGGTTTGGGTCTTCTTTCTTCCCTTCTAGTTTTGGCTTTGGTTGTTAATAAAACATTGTAACCATGGCTTGATGATAATGGATGTTGGTAATGGTTGTAAAACCTCCATGTGATAGACCATTGAGAGCCCAAAGTGTTGAGTTCCACTTTTGTTTTCAAAAGGTTGAGTTAAAATGGAATAATATGTTTATGTCATCACTTAATTAACTTAAGTTCAAGGCTTACCCCTTCCAACCTTTAAAGTTGATTAGTGATTTAGAGTGATTACTCTAAAAAGGAGCCTTGAGCATTAAAAGAAAGAAATGGAAATGCATTCATATTTATTTTTCAAGTTGTCACCTAAATCTTAAAGATTAAAATAAAGGTTACATTAGCATGTTTATGTTTATGTCATCACCTAACTAACTAAAGTTCAAGACTTACCCCTTTCAACCTTAAAGTTGATCGGTGGTTTAGAGTGAATACTCTAAATAGGAGTCTTGGGCATTAAAACAAAAAAAATGGAAATGCATTCATATTTATTTTCCAAGTTGTTAACTAAAGTCCTGAAGGTTATATTTCCATCTTCCAAAAGGAATAAAATTTGGTTCTAAGAATGTTCTTTAACTAGGAATTAATTTTAGAAAGACTAGTTACTAGAAATGCCTTACATTACAACTTTGCATGCTTTTGGAATATTAAACTTTTGGTTTCTTGCATAGCATTTCCAGATTTGTTTAATGTTGTTTGGAGTGGCTTAAATGTGGGAAAATTTCTATCAATTATGGTGGAAATCATCCTTGACATCTTAGGTAAAAACTAGTAACTAAAGACCCATAAAATTGTATTTATGGAAACTTTGACAACTCTATTTATGAATTATTTATGAATATCTTCATGATGATATGTTATGTTTTGAGATTTACTTTAATTCATGTATGCTTATAATGAGTCTAGTCCCATATCGACTTTCGGGCATATCATACGACGTGGTTCTTTCAAGTTATGTGGCTTACGTTTTCGTTTTAAAATTTCAAAAAAAAATTGACCAGTATTTTTGCTAAGTATTTTAACATTTTAAAAGTAAGAGTTGGAACAAAAGAGTAATAACTAATAATTAACTCAAATGCGTCCTAGGCGTGTTGGGTTAAATGTTAGGGTATTACGCCTACCCTGGTCAACAAATGCCGCATCATTGAAGATGGCCAAAAGAAGCTGAGCACATAAAAGGCCGACAACTTTGCGAAAACGTTAGCACCATAAGCCCCGAAGTTCAAGAAGTAGAATAAATTGCTCTTCCGATCGCAGTCCAGGCGCCGTTCAAGCCACAAGGCCCCCAGAGAAACTTTAATCAAGGAAGACCAAGCGGCAACTGAGGAAAGACACCTCAAAAGACCCCAGCCATACCCCTGAGGCCTACACCTGCCACCATATGTCCCAAGTACAGGAAGCCTCATGGAGACCTACCTTGCCGGGCAGGCCTGGGCATTTGCTACCAATGCAGGAAGCTCGGCCATTACTCATGGGAATACATGGAGAGAAACTAGATGGTCCCCAACCCCAAGCCATAATGCCAAGGGAGGGTCTTCTCTCTTAGTGCCGAAGATTCAACGAAGTCACAGAACCTCATGGAAGGTAAGTATGAAATGAATGGTAAAACCTTAATTGTACTTTTTGACTCTGGCGCTACCCATTCTTGTGTTGAATCCCTGAAATTGAATGTGTCAGAATGTCTTTTTGATCTCACTATTTCTACCCCTACTGGAAAACCTATTAGGACTTGTAGATGTTGTCTAAACTGTAATTTTGTAGTTAAAGGTAGATCTTTTGTTTTAGATTTAGTCTGCTTAACTATGCAAGGTCTAGATATAATTCTTGGCATGGATTAGCTTTATGTCAACTGTGTAATGTTAAATTGTTATGAGAAGTCTATTATCTTTCTTCCTATTCCCAATGAACCTAGGAAACCCCTAAGTTTGTACATAAATGCTGTAGAAATAAACTATGGTAAGGGAGAGAATAGGGGTTACATTCTCCTGGCAACTAGTGATGTGGACTTTGAGCAAAACTTTGATGAGATACCCGTTGTGAAGAACTATCTCGAGGTGTTTCCAGATGAGATACCTGAGTTTCCCCCATAAGAGAAATAGAATTTTCAATAGAATTACTTTTGGGAATAGGACCTATATCCATAGCACCTTATAAGATGTCATCTTTGGAACTGACCGAGCTAAAAACCCAATTGGAGGATCTTTTGGAGAAAAAGTTTGTAAGGCCTAGCGCATCACCTTGGGGAGCCCCAGCATTATTTATAAAAAAGAAGGATGGGAGCATGAGATTGTGTATCGACTATAGGCAGCTGAACCGAGTAATTGTGAAAAACAAGTACCCTTTGCCTAGGATCGATGATTTAATGGATCAATTGAAGGGGCCGGTAGTATTTTCAAAATTCGATTTGAGGTCAGGTTACCACCAGATTAGACTGAGGGATGAGGATATACCAAAAATGCCTTTCGCACTCGTTATGGCCACTTTGAGTTTACTATAATGTCCTTTAGATTGACGAATGCTCTAGCTGTATTCATGGACTACATGAATAGGATCTTTATGTAACATCCTAAAAATTATCTAAAAATTAATTTGAGCTTTATCAATCATAATTTCATAAATTTGATAGTTTGAACAATAATGAGGATGATCCAACGGATTTGTAAAAAAAAGAAAGGGTTTGTGAATAGTAACTTGCGGGCCCCACAGGCTCGTCGGGACAGCCGAAACCCCCGATTTAGGACTCGAAAGTGCCTGAAATTGGAAAAACATGGAAATAAGGTTAGAAATAGTTAAAAATAAAGATTTTATACCTGAAATTAATTTTCGGGCAATGTTTGGTTACTCGGGTACACTGTTTTACCCGTTCGGTAAAATTTCGGTGTGCAATTTCTAACACCGAATGATTGTTTAATCACTATAAATGGATAATGTATATCCATTTAATACAAGTAAAAGGCTAAGATTTAATCTAGAATTTCAAAATTATATCCTAGCCATCCATTTTACTTTCTTTCTTTAAGAATTGTGTATTTATATTATATAATATCTAAATTAAAATGACAAGATAAATACAAGACCAACCTTCTTCAATACTCCACAAAAAACTTGGTCATTCTCGGTCATTAACAGAACCTCCCATTTCTCCTTTGTTACTTCACAAAAACCATGAAGACTTGATCAAAATCCTAGACTAGACTTGCTAAATCCTTAAACTTCCTTCACTAAACTTCTTCCTCTCATCAAGATCTACCAAATTAACCGATTGAAATTTTAATTCCTCAGTTTGATATCTTATACTCCTCTGCCTAAGGAAGGGTTTGGTGTGGGTTTAGGAGCTTTGAAGTGGAAGGAATCAACTTTGGAGCACCTTGGAGCCAAGGATCCAAAAGACACCAACAATAGGGATTTTGAACCTCTTTTGTTTGAAACTCATTTTTCTGTTTTAACCACTGAGATGATTTAATATTTTTAGTTATATTGGTTGATAATATATGGATATTGATGTGTGTAATTTGGCGATGTATTTGGATGATGTTAGAAATCACTTTTGTCAAAAGGAATTTTGGACTATGCTGCTGGAATTCTCGGATTTGTACTGGCAGCTTGTGAATCATGAATTTTCTGATGCACTTGTAAATGTTTTTATGAGCTGGAAAAATTATAAGTTGAAGCTAACATCTTAAGCTAGTTCCATGAATTTTATTGAGCTTTAATTTGGACTTATACTGCCTTAAAAAAATCTAGGACTGAACTGGTACCTATGCTGCCTGAACTCTTGGAACTGAAGCTATGAATTTGTCTAATTTTGTTACCATGGCAAATTATTGATTCTTCCTTTGAAATTTTTACTGAGTCTGAAAAACATCTTGAAGTATAACCATGATTTCTCTCTTGATTTGATTCAAACATTTTCTGGGGTTAAAAATTACGAATTGTGGTTCTTGAGCTGAGGTGGAGTGGTTTCTGACCACCAAATTTGTAGAATTTTATTAATATAGTTAGAGAACTCTAATCACCCTGAAATTTTTACAAGACCTTGGTGACACATTGAGGTGTCCTTGATAATTTTATGGCCTCTGAAATGATTGTTTTATATGCAAATAAATTTGTGCCACCATAGTGTGAAATCTGCCATTGTGCTGAGAATGAATTGATGCTTTGAATTGATGAAATAATGGCACCTTGTACTAGTATGATATGAGCACATGAATATGAATATGAATAATTGAGCATGTGAGCTTAACAATGAGGTTAGGTATACATAGATATAAATGCTTATTACAATTGCTCATATGCGAAAGAAAAGCATAAGATTTTGTTTCTTGGGCTAGAGAAAGTAAATCCAGTTTGTTAGGGAAAGTAAACCTAACTACCAAGAAAAGCATAAAATTTATAATCCTTGGGCTAGAGAAAGTAAATCCGGCCTGAACTCTTGGAACTGAAGCTATAAATTTGTCTAATTTTGTTACCATGGCAAATGATTAATTCTTCCTTTGAAATTTTTACTGAGTCTGAAAAACATCTTGAAGTATAACCCTGATTTTTCTCTTGATTTGATTCAAACATTTGCTGGGGTTAAAAATTACGAATTGTGGTTCTTGAGCTGAGGTGGAGTGGTTTCTGACCACCAAATTTGTAGAATTTTATTAATATAGTTAGAGAACTCTAATCACCCTGAAATTTTTACAAGACCTTGGTGACACATTGAGGTGTCCTTGATAATTTTATGGCCTCTGAAATGATTGTTTTATGTGCAAATAAATTTGTGGCACCATAGTGTGAAATCTGCCATTGTGCTGAGAATGAATTGATGCTTTGAATTGATGAAATAATGGCACCTTGTACTAGTATGATATGAGCACATGAATATGAATATGAATAATTGAGCATGTGAGCTTAACAATAAGGTTAGGTATACATAGATATAAATGCTTATTACAATTGCTCATATGCGAAAGAAAAGCATAAGATTTTGTTTCTTGGGCTAGAGAAAGTAAATCCAGTTTGTTAGGGAAAGTAAACCTAACTACCAAGAAGAGCATAAAATTTATAATCCTTGGGCTGGAGAAAGTAAATCCAGCCTGAACTCTTGGAACTGAAGCTATAAATTTGTCTAATTTTATTACCATGGCAAATGATTAATTCTTCCTTTGAAATTTTTACTGAGTCTGAAAAACATCTTGAAGTATAACCCTGATTTTTCTCTTGATTTGATTCAAACATTTGCTAGGGTTAAAAATTACGAATTGTGGTTCTTGAGCTGAGGTGGAGTGGTTTCTGACCACCAAATTTGTAGAATTTTATTAATATAGTTAGAGAACTCTAATTACCCTGAAATTTTTACAAGACCTTGGTGACACATTGAGGTGTCCTTGATAATTTTATGGCCTCTGAAATGATTGTTTTATGTGCAAATAAATTTGTGGCACCATAGTGTGAAATCTACCATTGTGCTGAGAATGAATTGATGCTTTGAATTGATGAAATAATGGCACCTTGTACTAGTATGATATGAGCACATGAATATGAATATGAATAATTGAGCATGTGAGCTTAACAATAAGGTTAGGTATACATAGATATAAATGCTTATTACAATTGCTCATATGCGAAAGAAAAACATAAGATTTTGTTTCTTGGGCTAGAGAAAGTAAATCCAGTTTGTTAGGGAAAGTAAACCTAACTACCAAGAAGAGCATAAAATTTATAATCCTTGAAATTTGGAGAAAGTAAATCCAAATTTGAACTCTTGGAACTGAAGCTATGAATTTGTCTAATTTTGTTACCATGGCAAATGATTGATTCTTCCTTTGAAATTTTACTGAGTCTGAAAAACATCTTGAAGTATAACCCTGATTTTTCTCTTGATTTGATTCAAACATTTGTCAAGTTAAAAATTACGAATTGTGGTTCTTAAGCTGAGGTGGAGTGGTTTCTGACCACCAAATTTGTAGAATTTTATTAATATAGTTAGAGAACTCTAATTACCCTGAAATTTTTACAAGACCTTGACACATTGAGGTGTCCTTGATAATTTTATGGCCTCTGAAATGATTGTTTTATGTGCAAATAAATTTGTGGCACCATAGTGTGAAATCTGCCATTGTGCTAAGAATGAATTGATGCTTTGAATTGATGAAATAATGGCACCTTGTACTAGTATGATATGAGCACATGAATATGAATATGAATAATTGAGCATGTGAGCTTAACAATAAGGTTAGGTATGCATAGATATAAATGCTTATTACAATTGCTCATATGCGAAAGAAAAGCATAAGATTTTGTTTCTTGGGCTAGAGAAAGTAAATCTAGTTTGTTAGGGAAAGTAAACCTAACTACCAAGAAGAGCATAAAATTTATAATCCTTGGGCTGGAGAAAGTAAATCCAGCCTGAACTCTTGGAACTGAAGCTATGAATTTGTCTAATTTTGTTACCATGGCAAATGATTGATTCTTCCTTTGAAATTTTTACTGAGTCTGAAAAACATCTTGAAGTATAACCCTGATTTTTCTCTTGATTTGATTCAAACATTTGCTGGGGTTAAAAATTACGAATTGTGGTTCTTGAGCTGAGGTGGAGTGGTTTCTGACCACCAAATTTGTAGAATTTTATTAATATAGTTAGAGAACTCTAATTACCCTGAAATTTTTACAAGACCTTGACACATTGAGGTGTCCTTGATAATTTTATGGCCTCTGAAATAATTGTTTTATGTGCAAATAAATTTGTGGCACCATAGTGTGAAATCTGCCATTGTGCTAAGAATGAATTGATGCTTTGAATTGATGAAATAATGGCACCTTGTACTAGTATGATATGAGCACATGAATATGAATATGAATAATTGAGCATGTGAGCTTAACAATAAGGTTAGGTATACATAGATATAAATGCTTATTACAATTGCTCATATGCGAAAGAAAAGCATAAGATTTTGTTTCTTGGGCTAGAGAAAGTAAATCCAGTTTGTTAGGGAAAGTAAACCTAACTACCAAGAAGAGCATAAAATTTATAATCCTTGGGCTGGAGAAAGTAAATCCAGCCTGAACTCTTGGAACTGAAGCTATGAATTTGTCTAATTTTGTTACCATGGCAAATGATTGATTCTTCCTTTGAAATTTTTACTGAGTCTGAAAAACATCTTGAAGTATAACCCTGATTTTTCTCTTGATTTGATTCAAACATTTGCTAGGGTTAAAAATTACGAATTGTGGTTCTTGAGCTGAGGTTGAGTGGTTTCTGACCACCAAATTTGTAGAATTTTATTAATATAGTTAGAGAACTCTAATTACCCTAAAATTTTTACAAGACCTTGACACATTGAGGTGTCCTTGATAATTTTATGGCCTCTGAAATGATTGTTTTATGTGTAAATAAATTTGTGGCACCATAGTGTGAAATCTGCCATTGTGCTGAGAATGAATTGATGCTTTGAATTGATGAAATAATGGCACCTTGTACTAGTATGATATGAGCACATGAATATGAATATGAATAATTGAGCATGTGAGCTTAACAATGAGGTTAGGTATACATAGATATAAATGCTTATTACAATTGCTCATATGCGAAAGAAAAGCATAAGATTTTGTTTCTTGGGCTAGAGAAAGTAAATCCAGTTTGTTAGGGAAAGTAAACCTAACTACCAAGAAGAGCATAAAATTTATAATCCTTGGGCTGGAGAAAGTAAATCCGGTCTGTTAGGAAAAGTAAACCTAACTACTCTTGAATTGAGTCAGGGAAAGTAAACCTGGTTAGGAATAGGTCTATGTGAGAATTGGAGAAAGTAAATCCAATGATCATGTATAGGAATAAGCTCAGTCCTGAAAAGCAGTCTAATACCCATTATTGCCACGCTGGGGATGGCAATACGTAATGCCTAGACATGACAGGATTAATCAGGGGCTAAGGCAAGTTTAAGAAGTAAATTTTCTAAGAAATCATTTGTCTTATATGCCAAGTAAAGAAGTTTAGTATTGATATTGAGACCAATATATTTAAGTGGAAATTTAGTAGTATATGATGTTGAGTAGTATGCTATATGTGAACATTAAGTGATTGAATGTTAAAAGTAACCCACTTCGGAAGTATGATTTGAAACTTTAAAAATAAATCGTTATTATATAATGCATGACAACTTTTTCTTAATAAACCAAAGTGGTCGGGGCGATGAAGATGACATTATAATTGTGTATTTGGGGGAGTTACCCTACTGAGAATTGTATAATTCTTACCCCTATGTTTTTGTGTTCCCGTGTCGTCTCTAGGTTGACGCAGAAAATCGAGAGACTGCTATGCCAAAGAACTTGGAAGTGCAATAATGTAGTAGTTAATACTTTTATTATGTTGTATTTAGTGGAATGGATATATATGTAAATATGTTAAAGGACAAAGGTGTGTTCAAGCTCATGAAAGAGCTTCCTTTATGTACTAAACTTTGTATTAAATATATATTTTGGTTTTATTGCTATATATTTTAATAGAATTATGACCTAATTATCTTACAAATCAATCAAACTGGCTATAAATATTTAAGAAAGGTCCACTAATTTATAAGTAACAACTCTCGAGTATTATGTCATAACTTAAGGATGATGTTGTACTTGGGAGGATGTTACACTTTAGACCTTATCTAGATCAGTTTGTGGTTGTCTTTATAGATGACATACTCATTTACTCCAAGACCTACGAGCAGCATGAATGTCATTTAAGGATAGTGTTGGAGATCCTAAGAGAGAAGAAACTATATGCCAAGTTGTCTAAGTGTGAATTTTGGCTGGAAGAGGGAAAGTTTTTAGGGCATGTGGTATCAAAATGAGGTATTGTTGTTGACGCTAGTAAGATAGAGGCTACGATGAACTGGGAGAGACATACCACAGTAATGGAAGTTAGGAGCTTTTTGGGTTTTGCAGGTTATTACTGTAGGTTTGTTAAAGGATTTTCCTAGATTTCTTTACTCTTGACCAAGCTTACTAGGAACAATACATCTTTAACTTGGACTCCAGAATGTGAAAAAAGTTTTCAAGAGCTGGAATAGAAGTTAATCTCAACCCTAGTTTTAGTGTTACCTAACCCCAGTGTACCTTTTGAGGTATATTGCGATGCTTCCAGGAAGGGTTTGGGTTGTGTGTTGATGCAAAATAGGCAAGTAGTGGCCTATGCGTCTTGACAACTCAAGCCTCACTAAGCGAACTATCCTACCCATGACCTAGAGTTAGCTGCCGTAGTATTTGCTCTAAAAGTATGGAGACACCACTTGTACGGAGTAAAGTTTGAGGTGTTTTCCGATCACAAGAGTCTGAAGTATCTCTTTGATCAAAAAGAGCTAAACATGAGACAGAGGAGGTGGATGGAGTTTCCAAAAGATTATGATTTTGGGTTAAACTACCACCCTAGCAAGGCTAATATAGTGCCCGACACCTTAAGAAGGAAATCATTGCACCTATCCCATAGGATGGTTACAAAAGTTGAGTTAATCGAAAAGTTTAGAGACCTGAACCTAGGGATGACCTTGACCACCGGGAGCATAAAGGCATGTCATCTTAGTGTGACGAGTGACTTCAGGGAAAGGATCACTCAAGCCCAACGAGAGGATAAAGAGTTTTAGGAAACTCTAGAGGTGGTACAAGCTGGAAAGTTGAAGGGTTTAGCCCAAGATGCTGATAGTATGTGGAGGTTTGAAGGCCAAATCTATGTACCGGCAAGTGGTGACCTCCGAAAGGATATGTTGAAGGAGGCTCATAAAAGCCATTTTACCATTCACCCTAGTACCACCAAGATGTATCAGGACTTGAAGAAGATGTTCCAGTGGCTTGGGTTGAAACAGGATATCAGTGCCTAGGTAAGTGCTTAGTTTGTCAAAAAGTGAAGATTGAGCACCAAAAACCCTCTGGGACATTGCAACCCCTATTGATCCCCGAATAGAAGTAGGACAATATCTCAATGGATTTTGTGACTGGGCTACCTAGGACCCAAGCAAGTCATGATGCTATATGGTTAATAATGGATTGGCTAACCAAGTCGGCCCACTTTTTACCTATTAAGGTAACTTACTCCTTGGATAGGCTAGCTCAGTTGTATTTTCAAGAGATCATAAGATTACATGGAGTACCGTTGACAATAATCTCGGATTGAGACTTGCGGTTTACGTCATGGTTTTGGGGAGCCTTTCAAAAGGCGTTTGGTTCGAATTTGTATCTAAGCACGGCTTACTACCCTCAAACGAATGGTCAATCCGAGATGACTATCCAAACATTGGAGGATATGCTAAGGGCGTGTGTGTTGGACCAAAAAGGGAGTTAGGACAAATACTTGCCACTGATCGAATTTGCTTATAACAACAGTTATCATGTAAGTATCAGCATGGCACTATATGAAGCCCTGTATGGACGGAAATGCCAATCACCTTTATGTTCAAATGAGCCCGGAGAGAAAAGCTTATTAGGACCCGATATCGTAAGGGAAACGACTAAACAAATCAAGAGAATTAGGGATAGAATTCTCACTACTCAAAGTCAACAGAAAAGCTATGAGGATAAACAGCGAAAGCCACTAGAATTTCAAGAGAGAGAACATGTGTTCCTTAGGATTACCCCTACCACAAGCATAGGTCGAGCGATGAGAGTTAAGAAATTGCGCCCCAAATTCCTTGGTCCATTCAAAATCCATAATCGAGTCGGATCTGTAGCATACCGAATAGCCCTACCTCCTAATCTATCCAACCTCCATGATATTTTCCATGTCTCCCAGTTAAGAAAGTATCAGTTTGACCCAAGCCATGTATTAGAGCCAAAGCAAGTACAATTAAGGGAGGACCTGACATTCAGCCTACCACCTACAAGAATCATAGACAAAGGAGTCAAACAACTAAGGAACAAGACTGTGCCTTTGGTCAAAGTAGTGTGGGGACGGGGAAGAGCAGAGGAATTCACATGGGAGTTAGAGTCAGATATGAAGACCTAATATCCCGCGCTTTTCTCAGGTAACGAATTTCGAGGGCGAAATTCTTTTAAGGATGGGAGTAATATAAGGTCATTTTTACCTGGAGAATAAGGATAGCTGGCCCTAACCATCCTCAAAGGGTTGTTTTAATATTGAACGGGGACTATGTGTGTTATGCTTCTTAATAGAGCATAAGAATCTCGTTTTTGGGTTCCAGCACATAAAATTACCAAAATACCCCTGCAGTAATTTAACGTGAGATTAATTACCGATTGGACCCGGATTTTACTTGGGAGTTTGAATGTTATTTTTAACAAATGTTTAGTGTCTGTTTAAGTCCGAGTGGTCTTGGGGAGTTTTTCTAAAAATTTATCATTTTGGCCCTAATTAAGGGCAGAATGAGCTTAATTGTCAAATTAATGAAACCTAAGCAATATTAGGCTCTAATTAAAGATTAAGTAATTCTAATGATTAATCTAGAGTCAAAATAATTAATTTAGGTTAATTAAAGCCTAAGATAGCTTAAAAAAACTCAAAATCCTTTTCTTAATTCAAGAGTTTATGTCATATTTCATGAAATAGTATTTTCTCTCTCCAATTCCTTAAATTAAGGAATCAAAGATGTGATTGAAATTCTTGTTGAATGAGATTTGACTCCACTAAGTGAGCAAGAGCACTCCTTAACCATATCTTGAGTAGCCTTAATCACCCACTTTCTTACCTAAACACTTAATTACAAACTCCTAATCAAAGACTTAATCAATTCTACTCTTAAACACACTCCTAATACACATGAAATGAAAATATCTCTTCCCCATTTCCCTTAATAAAATTGGTGCCACTACTCCTCCATTCAGCCCATCACATTTTGATTTAATTACTTACACACTTAACAAAAACCATACCTAAACCCATACCTAGCCATTCCTACACCATTCCATGTAATGATACACACAATGAGATATTTTCCTCCTCCTCCCCTTGAAGAATGCCATGGCCATTCCTCCTCCTCTCACCCTCTCATATTTCAATTTCTTTATAATTACACACTCAAGGAAACTTGCAATACCATTTGCTCATTCTTGCAACTCTAGATCATTCAAGTTTTCTCTCTTTTCTCTCACCCTAAGAGTTCTTCTTCTTTTTCCTTTTTCAAAGAAACCACCATCAACCACCACATCTCAACCTCAAACCACCACACAACCACTATAGATTTTCTCTAAAACATATAACCTTTCCACTTCCAAGATCAAAAACTCAAGATAAACCTTTCTTCCTTTTCTTTTCTCTTTGGCCGAAACCTTGGAAGCTCTCCAAGGAAGATTGTTCTTCTTATTTTCTTCCAAGATCAAGCTCTTTTCTTTGGATATCTTTTGGTTGGAATATTGGATTGGTTGGAAATATCTTCTTCTCCCATGTTTTCTTTATTTTTGGTTTGATGATGAAACGATAAATTAGTTTTACCCTTGACATTTTGGTCTTTGGATTTCCTTTTCTTTCCTTAAAAGGCCTTTTTAGGTTCCAAAAATATTGGCTTGATGATGAGGGTTCCTAGATGGTAATAATGAGATCATCACTTTGTGACCTTTAAAGTTTGAACTTTGTTTTTTGTTTTCTTCAAAGAACCATAATGAATAAGGTATTAGTTTCTTTATATTTCATTACTTTGTGTAACGCCCCGATTTTTCCCTGTTTACAAATAATCAAAATACCCCTAAGGTCATTTCTAGCTGGGAATAGAGGATAGCTAGTCCAGGCTAAACTCGAGTGAATATTTTAATGTTTGAAAGGCATTAATTGTGTTATGTGTATTGTTAGAGATGAAAATCTCAATTTTTGGTTTTTCTACGCAAAATTACCAAAATACCTCTGCGGCTAATTAACACAGAATTAATTGCCAATTGGGCCTGGACTTCACCTGGAAGTTTGGAATGTCATTTTTAAGAGATGTTTAATGTCTGTGTAAGCCCAAATGGTCCCAGAGAGTTTTTGTGAAAAATTACTAGTTTGCCCCTAACAAATCAAAACCAAAATACACCATTAGGGGCAAACTGGTAATTTTGCACAAATCTCATAATCCTTTCTCTTTCACTCACTGAGATTGCTTAAAGAAACTCAAAATCCTTTCTTTAAAATCAAGATTTTGTATCATATCAAATGAAATATTATTTTCTCTTTCCAATTCTTTAAATTAAGGAAACAAAGATGTGATGGAGAATCTTGTTGAATGGAGGTTTGACTCCACTAATTGAGCAAGACAACTTCCTAATCTTGTCTTGCATGGCCTTAATTGCTTCTTACTAGCCCAAACACTCCATTAACAATTCCTAACTAAGTGCCAAATCAAATTTATTTCTAAACACAATTCCTAATTACAAAAGAAAGAAAATATCTTCTCCCCCCATGCCTCCATGATGGCCACTCATACCTTCCTCATGGCTACCCATACCTCCCATCACACCCTCACATGTGTCTTTATATACAACACACACTCAAAAAGCCTACACTTCACCATTCACTTTTTTGGATTTAAAGACTTATCCAAAAAACTTGTCTTGCAATTCTCTCTTCTCTCACCTCTCAAAAACTCTTTTTTCTTCCTCCACCACCACCTCTCAACCTTAAACCTGTAACACCCTAATTTTTTTATCTGAGTGAAAATGACTAAAATGCCCCTGAGGTCATTTTTCATCTGAAATTCGAGGATAGTCGACCCAGCGGTCCTCGAAGGGTCAACTCAATGTTCGAAGGGGATTGTATGTGAATGAATGTTAATAGAGCATAAAAATCTCTTTTTCTGAGTTTTCGGGTCAAAATAACCAAAATACCCCTATAGCGTTTTTACACAGGCATAAGTATCGTTTGAGCCCGGGAATTTCCCAAAAGGTTTAAAATGATGTGTTTATGAGTCTAGGCATGTCTGTTTAAGTCCGGTGGTTCCAAGCAGTTTTTGTACAAAATTAAGATTTTGCCCCTGCATAGTGCATTTTGGGTCTAATGATATGATTAGCAAAACCGAAGCAATATTAGGCTCTAATTAAAGATTAGTAAATTCTAATTACTAATTTAGAGTCAAAATAATTATTTGAGGTTAATTAGAACCTAAGATTGCTTAGGGAAACTCAAAACTCTTTTCTAGTTTTAATTCTTTAAGAAAAGTATCAATGAATAGTATTTTTTCTCTCCAATTCCCAAAATCAAAGAAACATGTTAGCTTTGGATTCCAAGTTAATGAAGTTTGACTTCATTAATTTAGAGAAACCACCTTCTAATCTAGTCTTATATGGCCCTAATTACCTACTTACTTATTTAAACACTTACTTACAAACTCCTAATCTTAAGCCTAATCCAAGATACACCTAAACACATCACAAAGCCACAATTAATGAAAGATTTTCCTCCCCCTTGGATGCTCCAAGAATGGCGCCACCTTGTAACGCCCCAATTTTTACTGTAATTTTTACTGTCATTAGAAATTACTCAATTACCGAATTACCGTAGGTAATTATTACATAAGATTTGAGGCCGAACAATCCTCAATAAAGGAATATCACATCAGAAGAGAGGTTAGGAACGATTCATGCGAGAGTCGCAAATCCCGAATTTCTGTACGTATAAAATGACCAAAATGCCCCTGAAGTTATTTTACTCAGAAAATGAGGATCGTGGGCCCCACCTATTCTCAAGGGGATATTTTGAGGATAATAAGGGATTGTTTGTGTTATGTGTGTTAATAGAGCAAAAGGATCTCAATTTTGAGTTGCCGTGAAATGACCAAACGCCCATGCGGCTGTTTTTAACTCCGATGTGCTGCCCGTGAGCCCGAACCTCACTAAAATATTTTAAAATGTGTTTTTAAGCCATGATTAACCATTGGTAAAGCTCGGGTGGCCTCGGGCAGTTTTTAAGTGAAAGTACGATTTTGCCCCTGTTTTTGGGCAGTTTAATTGGGATTTTTGATTCAGTATCACGAAACCTAAGCAATATTAGGCTCAAATTAAAGCTTATTAAATTCTAAATATTAATCTAGATTCAAAATTATGTATTTAGATTGATTAGAACCCAAAATTGCTCAAAAACACCCAAATTGCTTACTAATTCACTTAAGCCTTTAACCGTAAATTCTCTAAATTACATGAATACCTTGCCTACACCTAAATAATGCATAGAACACACAAATTTCACTTCTTTGGGCTGTAATGGATGAAATTATTGATGCCATTATGCAGCTGAATTATTGCCAAAACTTGCACTAAAACAAAATGCCAAAATGTCACCATAAGAGACATAATTCCTTAATTTCATACAACTTTGTCTAAAATGATTTTTCCTTCCTTATTTCTCTTGCAAAATTCCGTCCAATACCTCATCATTTTGGCCAATTAGAAGCCTCAAAATCTTCTATAAATAGGCTTGCTTGAGTGGTCTTGGAATGCTTGGTTCATAACTAGTTTTTAGGAGCACCAAAAACTTTCTTTCTTCCTCCTCTTTGGCTGAATTCTTTCTTCAATTTTTTCAAAGAGATCTTGTTTCATTTCACTTCAAGAAACCAAGTTCTCTTCCTCTTCTTCAACTCAGATTAGGTAGGGAGTAGTTTCTAAATTTATTTCTATGCTTTGAGGAGTTGTGTTTTTAGCTCAAAATGATGATATTATGAACTTACCTTAGCTTTTCATTTTGGTTTTCCTCTTCAATTTTTCTTTAACCAATTCAACCATATGGCCTAGGTGGAACTAAGATGATGGCTTGATGATGAGGACCTTGAGGGTGGGTTGTAAATCCATCACAAGTTAGGCCTCTAAAGCTTGAAAATTCCACTTGATGCAAAACTTTAAAGAATAATGCTTTATGATGCTAAAACAAAGATTTTTAGTTTAGAACTTGAAAGATGTATTTTCCTTTTATGTTTTATTTCTTGTTTAGATATGTATTGGGTTGAATTTATAATTCTTTTAAAGTCTTGAAGGAGCTCTAGTAAAGAAACAAAATGAATTTGCATCCATGATTAAGTTTATGCTTTGCATAACCATGTTTACCTTCTATGTCATCACTAAATTTTCAAGAATGAATAAATGAACTTGCATTTCTCATGTTTAAATTCCAAGCTTGTATTTCATGTTTATGTTTCAAGTCATCACTTAATCTTTCAAGATAATAAAGAGGTTGCATCTCATATTTAATTTATGCTCTCACTATATTTTATAATGGCTAAAAGAATCAACGCATGACATGTTTATTTTATGCCATCACCTAAAGATCCTAGAGCTCAAAGACTTGCCCATGTATCACAAGCAAAGAAATATGATTATTGGAGTTAAAGAATTTATTCTTTAAAAAGTCTTGAGATTGGAGCTTAAAAGGATGTAATAATAATTCTCTTCTCCCTCTACTGGTCCTGTGCGGACTACCGCCGCTCCGGTTTCTTAATAATTCTCTTCTCCCTCTACTGATCCTGTGCGGACTACATACTCCGGTTTCTTAATATTCTCTTCTCCCTCTCTGGTCTGTGCGGATTACCACCGCTCAGCTTTCTTGTATCATGTTTATATTTCAAGTTCTTGCATCATGTTTAATTTTCAAGTCATCACCTTAAATCTTAAAGATAAAGAAATGGAATTGCATATCATGTTTATAATTCCAAGCTATCACCTTATAAAGAGAAGATTAAAATAAGGTTGCATAGCATGTTTATAATTCTACGATGTCACCTAAATCTCTAAAGCTCAAGACTTACTCCTTTTATCTTAAGTGAGAATTTTAATTGTGAAGATCCTCCCAAATTTGACAAAAGAACTAGTTTCTAAATGAGTTTTAAGGCTTTGCAAGGATTTTACGGGGAACTAGTATTTTATATGCACTTAAAATATGATTCTATGTAATTGCATGAGGTTCATGATTCGGCCACTGATCTGAGTTTAGTATCAATGTGTGATAATGATTTGATATGATTGAAGTTGTGATAATTATGGTTTATTGTTAAGAGAATGATTCATAATTGGTTTAGTAACTAATTAGTTCTATAATTGATAATTCTATGTAAGGATTGGATGCTTATTAAGTACTTGATATCATTGAATGATTTCTGGCTTGCATGTTATAGTTCTTTGTGGCAAATAATGAGAATGCTTATACATAAAATGTTCTTTATTATGTAAAATTTACCTTTGTTGCTAGATAAAAGTGTATCATTGTAAAAGTGTAATTTGGAAAGGTTACGGCTAAGGAAAGACTTGGTATTTAAGCGTGTCCATTGTGACCCACCTCTCTTTCTGGGAATCTCTCATATGCATGATTTGATTGATATATATTATTCTAGCTTAAGACTATAAATGAGAAAATGTTATGATGTTTATGAATTGTATTGTGATATAACATGCAAAGATTTAATGGTGACTTAAACTTATAAGAAAATGATCCTTTGGAACCATCAGACTATAGGTGGTGAAAAGGTGATTTTAGCCCCCTAACCCGTTCTCTCAAAAGGGTAGAGTCGGGACTTTAGCTTATCAAAAGGGATAAGTATATGCTAGTGACGACTAGTAAAGTATGAGCTCATAACCTAAATTACTCCCAAAAGGGTGGAGTATAGGGTGGCCCAAGGAAAATAATGATGATGATAAGATTTTAAGTCCCCTAAGGCACTAAAGAAATGAAATATGTGCACTGTGTCCATGTATAGCTAATATTATATGACGTTCTTTTATGCATGTTATTTTGATAATGATGATGAGGAATATGATGTAATGATAAAGGAAAAGTTCATTGTAAATATGACATGTTAAGAATATGATGCATTATAAGACGCATGATTAAAAATTGACGAACCTCGGTTAAGTATTTGTCCGAACTTAAAATGAATCTTTGCATGCTCACTATTTTAGAATAATCCCGAGGTTCCTGGGGACTTTGATGAGGACAACGTAGAAGGAGGTACCCTACTGAGAATTCTTTAGCAAGATTCTCACTCCCTTTTCTTTATTTCCGTCATTGTCTCCAGATTCAAATGGCGACATTCGTCCTGTTCGTTGATACCCCTACTTGGGAATTCCACTCTGATCCGGTGCATCGCTCGTATCATTTTGAAGGGAGGTCTGTGATTCGTGTTTTTATTTACATAGGTCGTCCATTTACACATCCTGTCCCTAGTTATCGATTTTCTCCTACTTCTCCCTATGGCGATGAAATGGTTTTCGAACATGCATGTCCACTTGATGAAAGGATGTTACGTTCTTATCCCGCTTCATCTACTGTCCATGGATTTCAGTATGTTCGAGACGAGATATTCTGAAACTGATCCTTCAGAGGACACTCCTACTCATGTATATTCTGAGAGGGTAGTGAGGAAACAGGTGTTCAGCCGAGGTTAGCGAGAAGGCCGTCCATGTGACCCCAGCCTGGTGCATCTCGTGTGTCCCCTCCCGAGGGAGCTCATCAGTGGATCGGATTTATTCCCCCATTTCCAGGACAGTGGTCATAGAAGGTTCTTAGTAGATTTATGTGTGTTCATGCACCCTAGTTTTAGGATAACCTTCCCGGCTTATGGAGTTATCTAGTTTAGGGGCATGTATTTCCTTATGTATATTTTCTTTTATGGGTTTGCATAAGATAATGATGTATGAACATAACCCACCCTTTGAGTGAGGTTATTGTATGTAAATATATGCTATAATGTGCTTATGGATGTTATATGATGGAGCCTAAGTGATATGATGTGATATATTCTTAAACGTCTTATTATACTCCGCTTACTCGTTCACGTTGTACTCGGCTCACGTTTTCAATTATGTGTTTAAAAAAAAAAAATGGCTCGTAATTTCACTAAGTATTTTCAAATTATGAAGAAAGAACCAAAGCAAGGAGTAAAGTCTAGTCATTAATCAGATTCAACCTAGGTGTATCTGGTTAATTACTAGGGCTTTTCACACCTCACCTCCAATATCCATCACAAATTTGACACTCAAAGAGCCATACCTCACCATGCTTAAGCCTATGCTTGAACCCATACTTGAACCCTTACATGGCCATACCTTTGAATGACCACATGTAAGAGATATTTTCCTTTCTTCCCCCCCATGGCCATGAGAATTTCGGCCACCCCATCCATTCATGCACCCTTGATGTTGTTTTTCTATAAATACCATGTTTAGATGGACTTGGTTCCACTTTGGTTCATATGCTAAGTTTAGCTTCAAGAGTAGTTCTAAGTTCTTTCTTTTTCTCTCAAGAGTTCAAGAGTTCTTTCTTCTTCTTCTTCTCCTTACTCACCAAGAACCACCACTTCTCAACCATTCACAACCTTCTAAACACATAGCCTTGCCTTTCTAAAGGATCAAGTTCAAGAACCACAACTTTCTTCCTTTCTTTTTCCTCCTTGGCCGAAAACATCATCAAGCTCCAAGGAAGATTTTCCTTTCATCCTCCTCTCAAGATCAAGTCCTTTTCATCTCTAAGAAAACATACCTTGGTAGGGAGTTATTTTGAAAATTATTTCCTTACTTTGTTAAGCTTTGTTCTTGGTTTAAATGATGTTTCGAGACTTTACCATTTCGGTTTCTTCCTTTTCCTTCCTTATGTATTTCGGCCATCAAGGTTTTGATGGTTTTTCATGATAGCTTGATAATGAGAGTTTCTAGATGATGACCATGAGTTCATCACAATGAGACCTCTAGAGCTTGAGTTTTACCTTTTTGCAAGTTTAATGAGCTCTAGTAAGAAATAAAATGAACTTGCATTCATATTTATATTTCAAGTTCTTGCATGGCATATTTATATTTAAGCTTTGCATTCATGTTTATATTTTCTTGTTATCACCTAATAACTAATCTCGAAGCTCGCCTATTTCAGCCTTAAAATCGACCGTTGTGGGGCCTAGAGCACTAAAATAAAGAATTGAACTTGCATTCATATTTATATTTCTAGTCCTTGCATGGCATGTTTATATTCAAGTTTTGCATTCATGTTTATATTTCTTTGTCATCACTTAATAATTAATCTCGAAGCCTACCTATTTCAACCTTAAAGTTGATTGTTGATTTAGAGTAAATACTCTAAGGGGCCTAGAGCACTAAAATAAAGAATTGGACTTGCATATCATGGTTATTTCCAAGTTATCACATAAAACTTAAAGATAAGAAATGAACTTGCATTTCATATTATATTCTTGTTTAGCATGTTTATATTTCAAGCCATCACCTAAACTCAACGATAAGAAATAAACTTGCATCTCATATTTACTTTGAAGTTCTCACTTTATTTTATTTTATAATGAAGAATAAAATGAGGTACGTAGCATGTTTAAGATTATGTCATCACTAAAAGATCCTAGAGCTCAAGGACTTGCCTTTTTATCTCAAGAATGTTTTAATTTAGTTATTGCCCTATGATTATTTTTAGCACTTTTGATGAAGTAAATTAGTTTCCAAAGAGTTTTAGAAGTTATCTTAAGTATAAAGCTTAGTTACTTGAAATGCCTTATTTTGTGCTCATGAGACATGTTACTTTCCGGCTTTGCCTTTTGATTTCCAGCACCTTTAAATTCTGTTTTAGATTATTTAAATGTGCTAGGTACCTTGTTACTTTATGTGATAATTGTTCTTGACACTTTGGGCAAGCCTAGTAACAAAAAAGAATTGAAAATGTGAATTCTAGAACTCCTAAGGAAATGAATTATACATTTTGTTCCAGCACCTTTGAATGATTGTAAAACCATGTTATACCATGTTTACTTAAGTGAAATTACTCATAAATGGTTTAGGGATTATTTTAGTATCATAAGAAAATCCGATAACGAGACAAGGAGTAAAACGCAACTTCTGGAACACCTTAAATCATAGAAATTCATTTACTGCCTATGCTGTCCAACTTTGATTGATGATATTCTTGAGGTTAATAATTAGTGGTAATGATGATGATTAGTCGCTTAGATGCATAAGAAAATAATTTGACAATTTGAGTTACCCAATTTAAGTGTTTGGCCATTTAAGGGAATGTCTATGTGATGATGATTTGAGATGATGAATTCTTGTGATGCTAATCCTTAGGGATAGGATTCATTATTTGCATGTTATAGTTCATTTGGAACATTAGAGATGCATATATAAAGAGTTATGACATTTATGAGTTATGTATTACATCTTGTTACAACATGCTAAGCTTAAGGTGACTTAAAATATGAGAAAATGATCCTTTGGACCCATCAAACTATAGGTGATGAAAAGGTGATTCTTGCCCCCTAACCCGTACTTATCAAGTCGGGACTTCAACTTATCAAAAGGGAATAAGTTTATGCTAGTGATGACTAGTGAGGTATGAGTTCATAACCTAGAAGTACTCTCAAAAGGGAAGAGTAATAAGGTGGCCTCAAGAATGAAAAGAGACTTAAGTCACCTAAGGAAACAAGGAATGTCATCCATGAACCATGTTCTATACACATCATGTTTGCTATGAAGTTGGATGTATGTTTTAGAGTAATGTTGCATAAAGTATTGACATGCATATCATAAAGAAGTATGATGCATTCCTTACAAAACTCATGATAAAATGAACGAGCCTCGGTAATGGATGTTTTAGAACTTAATAAATGAATCTTTGCATGCTCGCTATTTCATAATTAAACCCGAGGTTCTTGAGGACGATGATGATGACACGTGTGTGAAAAGGGAAGCCCTACTGAGATTCTTATATAAGTTTCTCACTCCCCCTGTCTTTCTTTTCCATCTTCATCTTCAGACAAGGTTGACAACGACATCCATGCATTTCCTTGAGGTACCGACATGGAAGTAGCTTGATGGTCGAGAACAGAGTGGCGCAGCCAAAGCAGGGACATAGTCTTAGCTTAATTTCATCATAGTTATGTATGGGTTTTTGAATTGTTGTATGCTCAACCTTTACAGGTGGGCTCAATATATTTAATGTGGTATTATTGTGGAATATTCCTATATTATTAATACTATTAATGTTGTTTGACTTGATATTTGAAGTTAATGTTATATGATGATGTTTCTGATTATGTTATTCCTGTTATGTTTACGCCTTATGTTAACGACCATTTACATTATGCGCGGCTCATGCTTCGTTTATGTTTTTAAAAAAATTTCTTTACCCATATTTTCCACTAATTATTTTAAAGAATGAGATTAAAAAGGGAATAGACTAATGGCTAACCTAAATACGTTCTAGGAGTATTGGGTTAAAAATTAGGATGTTACAAAACCACCATAAGGTACCCTCAAGTAACACAATCTTTCCACCTCTAAACACAAGAGCTCAAAAAAAAACTTTCTTTCCTTTTCTTCCTTCTTTGACCGAAAAGTGTTGTTGCTCAAAGAGAAGATTTTCTTCTCATTTTCTTTCATAAAGATCAAAGCTTTTCCTTGCAACAAGAAAATACCTTGGTAGGGAATTTTGTTTGATTTTATTCCTTATTCTCTCTTTATTATCGAAATCATTGGAATGGTTGGAAATGTTTTCTTCTTCCTTTTATGTTTGCCTTGTTAAAGAATGGTTTGATGAACTTATGATATTTTCTCTTCTTCCTCATCATTTTCGGTTTTAGCTTCCCTTTTCCGCTCTAGTTTTAGTTTTTGTTGTCAATAAAATATTGAAGCTATGGCTTGATGATGATGGATCTTGGTGATGGTTATAAAACCATCATGTGATAGACCATTTAGAGACCAAAGTTTTGGTTCCATTTCGATTTTAAAAGATTAAGCCAAAAGGGAATAATATGTTTATGTCATCACTTAATTATCTTAAGTTCAAGAATTACCCTTTTCAACTTAAGGTTGATCGGTGTTTTAGAGTTGTTACTCTAAATAGGAGTCTTGAGCTTAAACCTTAAAGAAATAAATGAAAATGTTGATTGGTTTTCTTTGATGGTTTTTCTTTTGAGCTTGATGGTGAGTCTAAGGAGATAAGGTTCTTAGAACCATAATAATGAGAGACTCTAAAGCTCATGTCCATTTTGTAAGATTGATTAGTGTTTTAGAGTTGTTACTCTGAATAAGAGTCTTGAGCCTAGGACCTAAAGAAATAACAAACAGAAATGCATTCATAGTACACCTCCCACGTCGGGGTGTCCACGAAAACCATGAACGTCGCCATCTGAAGACGTGACGGAAAGAAAGAGATAGAGGGAATGAGAATCTTGCTAAAGAATCTCAGTAGGGCCTCCTACTACCTAGGTGTCATCATCTACGTTCTCAGGAACCTTGGGTTTAGTTATTCAAAATAAGTGAGCATGCATTGAGTCCATTTTTAAGTTCTAAGACATAATTTAGCCAAGGTCTGTTCATTTTAGCATGATTCTTAATGTCATGGATGCAAACATATTAAAGGATGTATGCATGGCTCTACTTAATACATGAACAATCATCATATCTTTAAGAACATCATAGTAGTAGTGGCATAAAGTGGCAAATAAATTCTCTTTGTGACATAATCATCATAACTTCCTCATAGGCCACCCTAAAAGACAAGCGCTCTGAGGGTGCTCGGCCGAACCGGTGTCACCCAGAACGTGTCATATCTCTAGGTTATGAGCTCATACCTCAACTAGTCGTTACTAGTTCTTACTTATCAATCTCGATAAGCGTAACATAATCATAAACATAATCCCGACTTATCCAGTACGAGCTAGGGGGCATTTCTTGGGGGTGCTCGGCCGAACCGGTGTCACCCAAGAATTAATCTTGGTACCGATGTCACATGAGTTCTCTGGAGGTGCTCGGCCAAACCGGTGTCATCCGAGAACTCATCTTAGTACCTCATAAAAATTTCATAGTTTTTCAAAAACTTTCTAAGTCCCAAATTTGTCAGAAATTTGGCGGCATAACTGCGGCATGCCAAATTTCTTCCAAATTCTCCTTTATGCCACACGAGTCAATCAAACATGCATCCTTCATCATAATTTCATACATTCGCATAATCATCCTCATACTTTCACAAGCAACACTAAAGGTTCATTATTCACTTGGTCCTACGATATTTTATACTTTGACCCTTACGGGCCTTAAACTTGTGATGAAATTAACCTATCATCGTCTATCAAACTTTTATGCACCTAAGGGTTCTCTTCTAACAAACCTTATTATTTACTTATGCTCTCTATTAAATCTAACAACATCATTCCTTAGGGGCAGCGTTATAAACTTATAGTTACGGGATTCTAGAACTTGCGTTTTAGACCCTTTCTTGGTTCTGTCTTCGCCTAAGGCGCTATAAGTTAAACCCAAACCAATTATAAGTCATTCCTACACCAAGGAACTAATTATAAACCATGTTCTCTACTTTATAAGATTTCTGGACAGATTCTAAGAATTAAATGTTCTAAGAGTTCTAGAATTGCGGTTTTACAGTTTTCTAGTTACTAGTTTCTCTATAGGTGCCAAAATTCATTCCTACTTCAAATGTAACCAAATTTTTCATGGTTAATCAATCCTAATCTGATTATATTCCCATTAAAACAGTTTGGGCAGTGACCATAAATAAATGGGTTAAAACTATGCTAAATCTTGACTTTACGGTTTTTCCTAGAAAGCTAGTTTCTCTTTTAACATGCCTAAATGTGTTCCTACCTCATCATACATAATTTTCACACATCATAACATCATCATACAGCAGCAAACCCATCATGGAAGGATCAAAATATTAAATTGCAAAAAGATACATAACTTGATATCTTTAAAACATATAAGTTGCTAGTTTCTCTTGGAATCATTTTCAAGACTTCTAAAACTCTTTTGCAAACCATTTTATTTTGTAAAAGAGACTAAAAACATCCTTAGGTCAGTGACCTCTTAATCCCTCCTTAAAAGAGTGTTAAAGTCATAGAACCTTGTTGGTCTTAACTTAAACAAATTCATGAGACTTAAAAGGATTCTTAAAACTTGACTTATTGGTCCTTGAAGCTAAATGAAACTCATTCCAAGTCCATCATCACTTCATGGCCGAAATCATGCATTCAAAGAATGCTCCCTCATTAAACTTTAACTTGAGATAAAATGGGCAAGTCTTTGAGCTCTAAGATCTTTTAAGTGATGACATAATTTAAACATGCTATGCACTTCATTTTTATTCTTCATTACAAATTAAAGTGAGAACTTAAAGTAAACATGCTAGACTGGAATATAAAAATGCAAGGCTTAAAATGAATATGCAAGACTTGGAATATAAATATGCAAGATTTGGAATATAAATGTGCAAGACTTGGAATATAAATATGCAAGTTCAATTCATTATTTTAGTGCTCTAGGCCCAGCAACAATCGACTTTAAGGCCGAAATAGAAAGGCTTTGAGATTTAGTTAAGTGATAGTGCAACCTCATTTTAAATCTTTACGTTCTTTAGTGATGAAAGGTAAATATGCTAGACAAGAATATAAATATGAGATGCACTCCATTCTTTAGCCTTTAACTATAAGTGATGGCTTGGAAATTAAATATGAATGCAAAGCTCAAATTAAACATGCAATGCATAAGCTTAAATTTAAATATGAATGCTAGTTCATTTTATTTCTTGTTAGAGCTCCTACAAGACTTTAAAGGAACTTAAACCTCAACCCAAACTTATCATGACAAGACAAAGTGAAAACAAGAGTGAACCTCAAGGGTTCTTTAAAACACAAGGTTTCTTTGCTTGGAATGTAAACACAAATAACATTTTTAATAAAACTCAAGCTCTAGAGGCCTCATTGTGATGAACATATAGTCATCATCTAGAAGCTCTCATCATCAAGCCATAGTGAACTCCCTTGGCCAATATGGCCGAAAATACGAAGGAATAAAAGGAAAAGGAACCGAAAACCTTTTAGGAGAAAAAGAAACATTTGAAACTCTAGAAACCATGATCTTGATGATGCATTAACACCAACATCATGAGTCCTCATCATGGAAGTTCATGTGACCATTTTAAAATGTCATCAAGGTGAGAGGTTTCAAAGTTCAAGAAGAAAGAACAAAGAAAGCATCTTTAACTTAAGAACAAAGATCAAGCTTTAGAGATTATCCAAGTGATGAACATTATCATCATGGAACCTCATCATCAAGCTCTCATTTCTTTGATTCACAAGCCTCATGGCCGAAAAACATAGAGGAGTGGAAGAAGAAAAGAAGTTCTAAAAAGGATTCAAGAGAAACTATGAACACATAAAGAAATTGTGAACTTTAAATGAAATAACTCTTGAAAGAAAATCCCTACCTAGTGATTAGGAGGTTGGAATGAGAGAAGAGGATGAAGAACTTGAAGACTTGAACTTGAGAGAAAAGGAAGCTTTGAAGTGTTTCTTTGAAAACTTACACTTTGCAAATGAACCCAAAATGATACAAGTTCACCCAAGCAAGCTATTTATAGAGAAATGAAACAAATGAAGGGTGCAAATGGAGGGGGAGGCTTCGGCCATGCAGAATGGAAGGAACCCATGAGTTCCATGAGGTGAGATAATGTGGTCTTGAGGCATGGTGAGGTATGGTTCAAAGTATGGTGAGGTATGGTTCAAGGTATGGCCTCAAGCATGGTTCTTTGAGTGAGAAACAATTCAACATGTGAGGTAAAAGGGAGAGAGGTGGCCGAAATGCATCAGCCATGGGGGAAGGGTTTCTTGCATTTTAATTGTGGTTTAGAGTTGTGTTTAGGTGTATCTTTCATTAGGATTAAGATTAGGAGTTTGTAAGAAAGTGTTTAGGTGAGAAAATGGGTAATTAAGGTTGTCAAGACATAATTAAAGAGTGTTCTTGCATCATTAGTGAGTTATAAATTCATTTTAGTGTATAAACAATTCTAGACACAATTCCTTGATTTAAGGAATTGGAGAGAGAAAACATTATTCAAGATTCCAAGAGTGAAATCTTGAGTTTTAGAAAAGGGATTTAAATCTAATCTAAGCAATTTTAGGTTCTAATTAATTTTAATAATTTATTTTGACTCTAGATTAATTATGAAAATTAATTAATCTTCGTTTAGAGCCTAATATTACTTAGGTTTGCTTAATCACATCGTTAAGCTCAAAAACACTATTCTAGGAGCAAAATCGTAATTTTGCACTAAAATTGCCCGGGACTGCCGGGACTCAAACAGGTGTTTTGAAACATGTAAAAATATGGTTTTGAACCTCTGGGGAAAGTTTCGGGCTCAAACGGCACCTTTACCCGCGTAAAACGCTATAGGGGTATTTTAGTCATTTTGACCCGAAACTGCGGAAAATGAGACTTTCGCCTCCGGAACCACTCAAGGGTCATTCAATCCCCTTCAAACATTGAGTTGGCCCTTCGAGGACTACCGGGTCGGCCATCCTTGAATTCCGGTCCGAAAATGACCTCAGGGGCATTTGGTCATTTTCCACTCAGACAGAAAATCGAGGCGTTACAAGAGATGTCAAAACGAGTTGAGCCCGCCGAGTTGGTCCGCCAAACCTGCCATTTTTAGCGGACTAGGTTGAAGTTTTGAGCCCACCAAAAAATTTCAACCCGCCTAACCCGCGAGTTTTGGCGAGTTGGGGCGGGCTTGACCCGCAGGCCAAATCTTTTTTTTTAAGAAAAAATTATAATTTATTGGTAAAAAAATTAAGAAACATGTACCTTAAAAAATAAAAAAAGTAAGAAATATGTATAGTTATGAATACACTAATATTATATAGTTGACATTATTCACTCAAAGTTAAAACTTAAAATAAAACAGTGTTATAACTCACAAATAACACTATTAACAATAACAGTTTTTAGTCCAAATTACTATATAATTGTTATGGATATTAAAAAATTGGATACACATAAAAAAAATATTATTTAAACTTTTTTTAAAAAGATTCATCAAAATATTAAAAAATATTTTTTTGAATTTTTTTTATTTTTTGAAGGGCTGACACTTGACCAGTCCTAAGCAATTTGGTGACTATTTCAACCCGTTTTATTTTGGCGGGCCAGCCAGCCCCGCCCCATTTTTTGCGGGCTTTTAGCGGGGCGGGCCGGCCCATTTTGACATCTCTATCCCTAGAGATAGAACTCAACCTTTACATGTTATGGTTTCACATGGAACATTAGGGATGCATATCTAGAGATATATGAAGAGCTAGGAATGATTATTCTTGAATCATGGCATGTTATGATGAGTTGATGCATAAACCATGAATAGATATGTTGTATGATATTGATAAACTTGATTTGATTTTGAATATGGAATTATGATTGAATGTACATGCACTATATGTTTTGTGGCATAAAGCAAGTTTGGGAAAATTCAGTGTATAGCTGTTATGCTGTCGAACTTTCGCCAAATTTGAGGACTTAGAAAGTTTTTTTTTAAAGAAAGATATGAGATACGTTCTGAGTGACACCGGTTTAGCCGAGCACGCCCACGAACCAATGTGACATGGCACTGAGATGCATTTATCCCGCTCCGATAGGGAGAAAGCAAATCCATGAGGGTATGACATAGAGCTTGCCAAAGGAGACAATTCACTGTGTACTAGATACCAGTAGAGCATTTCAAAGAAGGAAATACTCCTATGCACTCCCCGAATTAAAGGTTATGATAGGTAATGAGTGAGGTACTAAAGTGAGGTTTTGGAGAATCTAATCGATTGTATTTGTAGAGGTTGAAGTATAGAACAAGTTTACTTAAGGAAGTTTTTGATTTTGAGTAGGTTAGGCTTATGATTTTGAGCTTGGAAATCAAATTCTCAAGGTTATTATCAAGAAGGCAATGGAGTTTCTGCACTTATGCTTGCTGTCCATGAATGTCACTAGCTTCTTAGAGAAGTTTTAGTTTGTATTTATCTTTATAATCAATGCTTGAATATTATACATTAAAGTTAGATATTTCCCAATCTAATAAAGAAAAATGGATGACTAGGATTAATCTTGTAATTCTTTTAAATCTTAGCCATTCATTTAATATAAAGGGATAAAGTTCTTTATTTTGTAAAGATTAAAATAGCTTTCGATGTTAGAAATTGCACACCGAAATTTCACCGAACGGGTGAAACAGTGTACTCGGGTAATCAAACATTGCCCGAAAAATAATTTCGGGTATAAAATCTTTATTTCTACCTATTTCTAACCATAATCATATAATTTCTCAATTTCGGACATATCCGGGTCCCAATTCTATGGTTTCGGCTGTCCTAGTGGGCCTGCGGGACCCACAAAACACTATTCATGTTTTTTTTTTTTACAAATCCATTAATCCATACTCATCATTGTTAAAACTATTGGATTTTTAAAATTATGACTAATAAAGCTCAAATTAATTTTTAAATAATTTTTTTTAGGGTGTTATAAAAATGCATCAAGTTTGAAGCTGGGCTGAAAGCAGAGATCAATGTCGCTGTTGCCCATTTGGAGATTAGGGACTTTCCTACCCTAGTCAACAAATGTTGCATTATTGAGAAGAGTAACAAGAAGCTGAGATCAGCAAAGGTGGAGGACTATAAGAAGAAGCTGGCAACACAAGCCTTGAGTTTTAAGCCTCGAGTGCAAAGCAAGATCTTTCAACATAAGGGATCGAATATTCCGAGAGAAGAGGCACCCTAGAGGGACCCTGCCATTGACTGTCCAAAGTGCAGAAAAGAACCATGGTGGCCGTCCCTATCTAGCTGGCCAAGGAGTATGCTTTAGGTGTGGTAAGCTCGGCCACATGATTAGAGACTGCAATGTGACACTCGCACGTTTAAACGCCATTTCTAGACCTCAATGCCAAGGGCAAGTGTTCACAATCAATGCTGAAAATACGTCTTGTTCTAACACCCGAGGTAAGCATGAGATAAATGGTAGGATGTTGGTTATACTTCTTAGTTTTGAAGGAATCTTTGCGACTTCTTGATTTATGTCCCTTTAATCTTTGGTGGCCTTCTTGCATTTGCTCATATTCGAGTTTCCTTGTGAATGTTTGACTTTGACTTTTCCATTGGAGCTAAGATACCCTCTTTTCGAACTCTCAAACCTAACTACATTTATTGCTCCTTTTCAAAATAAATAAAGTTAAAGATGAGTTATCCTACCCTTTGAGTTTCCTTGTACGAGTCATGAAAATTGATTTTAACATAGTCACTTGCGCCCAGCAGAAACACATTCTTCAAGATCGCTTGGAGTGTTGGTCAACCCACATATTACCTGTTTTTCATAATTTCTTTCATTTCTACTATTTTAATCCGTCATGTCTATCCAACTAGTATAATCATGTACATTGGATGAATTTCGAGGGCAAAATTCTTTTTAAGGAGGGGAATAATGTAACGCCCCAATTTTTCCTTATATACAAATGACCCAAATGCCCCTGAGGTCATTTTTGCCCGAGAACATAGGACAACCAGTCCAGGCTAACCTCGAGTGAGTATTTTAACGCTTGAAGGGATTAATTGTGTTATGTGTATTATTAAAGATGAAAATCTCAATTTTTGGTTTTTTCGCATAAAATTACCAAAATACCCCTGCGGCTAATTAACACCGAATTAATTGCCGATTGGGTCCGGACTTCACCCAGAAGTTTGGAATGTCATTTTTAAGAGATGTTTAATGTCTGTATAAGCCCGGGTGATCTTGGGGAGTTTTTGTGCAAAATTACCATTTTGCCTCTAATTGTGTAATTGAAGAAACCTAAGCAATATTTGGCTTTAATAAAAGATTAATTAATTCTAATAATTAATCTAGAGTCAAAATAATTAATTGAGGTTAACTAGAGTCTAAGATTGCTTAAAGAAACTCAAAATCCTTTTTTTAAAATCAAGATTTTGTGTCATATCAAATGAAATATTGTTTTCTCTTTCTAATTCCTTAAATTAAGGAATCAAAGATGTAATGGAGAATTTTATTGAATGGAGGTTTGATTCCACTAATTGAGCAAGACAACTTCCTAATCTTGTCTTGCATGGCCTTAATTGCTTGTTACTAGATCCCAAGACTTACCCCTTTCAACTTACACGGGAATTTCGGTTCCATGGGTATTTATCTTTACAAATATGTTTGTTTTACAAAGAAACTGTTTTAAGGATTGGTATATTATTACCTTGAGGTTTCAAAGCTTATGTCTTGCAAATTTTCCTTTGAGAAAAATATTAATTCCTAAAGTGTTAAAACATGATTTACATAGCCAAATCTTAATATTTGAGCCCTCTGATTTTTGCTACTGACCTAAGGACGTTGACTTGTGTTTTCTAAAGGGATAAGTTAATTATAAAAGTGTTCATTGACTTAGAATTAATTCTAAGAAAGACTAGTTTGTTAGATATGCTTATTATTGCAATTTTACATGTTCTTGGAAAATTAAATTTGGATTCTGATCTAACATTTCCAGATGATGTATGCTGTTTGGGGTTGTTGAAGTGTGTAAAAATTGTTAATAATTAGTGTGATAATTAGTTTTTGCACTTAAGGAAAGACTAGTAACTAGAAAGGATAAAAAATGTGATTTCTAGAAATTTTAAGGATGAAAGTTATGGATTCTGTCTAGCAAGTTATAATTTGGTAAAAAAGTGCTTAACACTTAGTAAATGTGTGGGAATTACTCATAATTGGTATAGAAATTAATTTTGGCACCATAGGAAAAGTCGACAATGAGAAAAGGTCAAAAACGTAACTTCTAGAACACCAAAACGGTTAAATTTTCATCTCTGTTCAAGCCTGTCCAGCATTGTTTAATGATGTTCTTGAGGTTAATAATTAAAGGAAATCATTGTAATTGATTCTTTAGATGCATAAAAGAATAAATGCAAAAGTTGGGTTTACCCAATCTAGAGGTTTAGCCGTTTAAGAGATAATGAAGGTGCTTGTTTTATGAGATGATGGGTTATGATATACTTGAGAATTTATGTAATGATTATGTTTGCATACTTGGCTACTAGTTACAAGATTTATTGTGGCATGTTATGATTACACTTGGAATGTTTAAGATGCATTTGTTGAAGTAATATGAAAGCATATGACATTATCTGATATGTTTGTGTTCTTGTATCTCAACATAACGTGCTGAGGTTAAGATGACATAAAATGTATGGAAATGATCTTCTAGACTCCCTAAATTAAAAGTTATGAGAAGTGATCCAACAAGGAAGTAATCCTTTGGACTCCCCGAATTAAAGGTTGTGAAAGGAGATCCTTGCCCCTTATCCTGTATTTTAAGAGTCAGGCATTAAATTATCATGAGGATAAGAGTAAGCTAGTGATGACTAGTGAGGTATGAGCTCATAACCTAGAACTCTCAAGAGGGGAGAGTAATAGGATGGCCCCAATGAGAAAAAAGAATAGACTAAGTCACCTAAAGAATAAAATGAAGTAATTCATGCTATGTTTACCATGTTCTATGTGCATCACTTATGTTTCTATATAGTATGTTGCACACTGTATTGACATGCATTTCATGATAAGGTATGATGCATTCATAACATCTAAGACTAATATTAAAATGAATAGGTCTCGGTAATTGGTATTTTTTTAGAACTTAATAAATGAACCTTATGCATGCTCACTATTTCATAGTGAAACCTGAGGTTCCTGAGGATGTAGATGATGACACTAAGATAGAAGGACGCCGCCCTACTGAGATTCTTTATCAAGTTTTTCACTCTTTTTGTCTTTCTTTCCATTGCGTCTTCAGAGGACGATGGCGTCGTTCGTGATGTTAGTTGATGCGCCGACCTGGGAGAGCTCCATTTTGATGCCACACACTAGTCATACCATTTTGTAAGCCGCTGTTCTGTTCATCTGTTCGTGTTCTTGGATCGCCCGTTTGTCCATCCAGTCTCTAGTTCTGTTTTTCTCATAGGTCGCCTTTTATCGATGAGCTTCTCTTCGAGCGCACGCCCCCCTATGGAGAGTAGACTCGTCGCACCCCACTACTACCTCAGCTGTCCGAGACTATCTAAAGTACATTCCCCGCTCTCTTCCTGTTCATTCGGAGACTAACCTATCCGAGGACTCAGCTATCTAGACACCGTTTGTTGGTTCTTCCCCTACCGTAGCTATGGAGATAGGTGAAGGTAGCAAGGCTATGGTGACTCAGCTGATCCGATGAGTTAGAGTGGCGATGCGACCCCATTGTAGAGCTCATGTCCGACCCGCTCATCATTTGGCTACTCCGGTCGAGCTGAGCCAGTGGATTGGTTACATTTCTCCCCCGTGGGACAAGCAGCAGTAGGAGTTGGTAGTAGACTTAGTAGTGCATGCACGCATATCTTGCATAAGGTAGCCTTCTTTTGCTTTTAGAGATTATCTACTTTAGATGCACTCGAGTAGGCGAGGATTCTGGTATATTATTTTATGTTTCTTTATGTATTTCATGGATGACTGTATCCGCTCAACTTATAATAGTGGGTCTAATGCTACTATTATGTGACTTGGTGTATGGTGAAACTCTTATTATATAACTATGATGGCTTGTTATGTTTATAATCTTGTGTTCCATTTATAGTATGATGGGTTCATTTATGCTATCTACAAGGCAATCGACATAGTTATTATTTTATGTGTGGCTCACATTTTCGTCTTTAGTTTGAAAAAAAATTTACCCATATTTTCACTAAGTATTTTCTAAAAATAGAATTAAGAACTGGAACAAAAGAGTAATAACTAATAATTAACTTGAAAACATCTTAGGCGTGTTGAGTTAAATATTAGGGTGTTACACTTTGCACGATATAATATTCACTTTTATTAGGTTCAATCTCTTTATGTGAGATAAATCATGTTTGTACATGTAAAGTGAAATTATTCTCGCTTCAAATGCATGTTATGCAATCTGGAGATACCTGTATGCTATGTCAAGAAACTCAAGGTAGACATTAGTCATTCTTCAATATGTTTTCTTTAAATTGGTTTTGCTGTCATTCAAAACATATTACCTTAAAGCTTTTCTGAAGGGTTCTAGAGTTAACAATTACATCATTATTTCTCCTGTCATTTCCATTCCTTCCGCTTTGCCCTACTGCTACAACTATGCTCCTTACCTCTTCCTATCTTTAAGTTCACTTATTCCCTTGTCCGCTTGGATGTCCCTTTCTTTCTCTGCTCGATTATTTACCTTCTATTTACATCTTCATCCCAAAACAATTTTGTTAACAACTTTTCATGTCATGCAGATAGACTTTAATGTACATAATATCTATTTTGTAACAATTTGATAGTTGCTTTTCGGAAAAGACATTTTCCTATTAGTTTAGCATCCTTCTTCATAATTTTTGGATTTTGATTGATTATGGTGAAAAATCAGATGCAAAAATGGATAGTAGGGATATATCTTTTTAAATTAGCCAAAAGTATTTTGCATTTCAGCTAGAAATTAATCTATAAACATGGAGATTATAGTATATATGAACTAATATTATGCCACAGGTTACACTCAATATGGTTTGGTTTCAAAAAGCTTCTAACACAAGTTTTCATCAAGATTGGATTGCTTTGATTGACAGATTTGTCCAGGTCATTGAAAAAGCCGAGGATAGTTATAGAACAAGATCAAAATGGATTATATTTGTGATAGATATAGAAAAACTTTCTTTCAAACTATTTAAGTTTGAAACTTTGAGTTCATGTTGATGTACTATAATTCCGATATATCAGTATGTCAAACAACTTTTCTCATTGTTTTATCCAACAATGAATTATAATATTATATCACCTTATCATTTTTAAAGATTGAATTAATGCTATTTGTGTTCAATTAGTCATGGTACCTCTAACATCCTAAAAACTAATTAAAAATTAATTTAGACTTTACTAATCATAATTTCAAAAATCTAACAGTTTTAACAATGATGAGATGTTCCAACGGATTTGTAAAAAAAAATAAACAGTAACTTGTAGGCCCTACCAGCCTGTTGGGACTGCCAAAACCCTAGAATTGGACCCCGGAGATGTCCAAAATTGGGAAATTATAAGATTAAGGTTATAAATGAAGTTTTGTACTTAGAATTAAATTTTGGGTAATATCTAATTACTCGAGTACAGTATTTAACTTATTCGGTAAAATTTCGGTGTGCGATTTCTAACACTAAAAGATAGTTTAATCTATATAAAAGGATAATGTTTATCCTTTGGAGCCAAGTGTAAGGCTAGGATTTAATCTTGAATTACAAGATCAAATCCTAACCATTAATCTTATTTTCTTGGTCAAAGAATATAAACTTTATACTAAAATAATGATTTAAACATAGTATAAGATAAATATAAACCACCTAACTTCATTATTTTCTTCTCCCTAAGTTCGGCCATCATCTGAAACTACAGAAACTCCATTTCTTCTTCACATAAACCTTGCAAACTTGTTTCCAAACTCCAAAGTCATAGCCTAAATTTATTAAAACCACAAACTTCCTTCACTAAACTTGTTCTACACATCAAAACCTACAAAACTAACCGATTAAAATTTCAATTCTCCATCAATCCTCACCTTGACATATCACTCCCTCACTACCTAAGGAATGTTTTGATGTTGATTTGGTGGCCTTGAAGTGAGGAAGATCACTCTTGGAACATTCTTGAAGTCAACATCCAAAAGACACCAAAAGTAGGGTTTTCTTTGGGCTTGTACTTTCAAAATTTTTCTGAAACTTTCTAACTGGTTTTAATTCAAAATTTCTGAATGTATTGATTGATGATAGATAGATATTGATGTGTTAATTTTAGCGAAGTGTTTGGATGAGGCTAGAAAATCATTTTTGTCAAAAGAAGTTTTGACTAGGCTGCTTGATTTTCGGTTTTCTTACAGGCAATGTGAGATCCCGATTTTTCTGGGCATGTTGTAGGCATTTTCATGAGTTGAGAAAAATATATGTTGGAGCTAACATCTTGAGCTAGTCCCAAGAATTTTCTTGGTTTCTTATTTTGAGTCAAATTGCCTTAAAAAAATCAGAGACCGAAATGGTT
This sequence comes from Dalbergia cochinchinensis, assembly GCA_031216125.1. Taxonomy (NCBI): domain Eukaryota; kingdom Viridiplantae; phylum Streptophyta; class Magnoliopsida; order Fabales; family Fabaceae; genus Dalbergia; species Dalbergia cochinchinensis. The sequence goes on from CM062371.1 coordinate 34,826,874, forward strand.
CTTATGCTGTCAAAATCATTGAAGCTGAAGCTGAAAATTGTATAATTTTGTTGCTATATCAAATGATTGAATTATCACTTGAAATTTTTACAAGATATTAAGGACATATTGAAGTCCAACCCTGAATTTTTATATGATTTCATATGATCATTTGGTAGGTTAATAAAATTGGAAACTGTAGCTGTTGGCTGTGAATAGGAGGTTTCTACCCTCTAAATTTGTCTAATTTTGTTAACACAGTTAGAGAACTTTTCTTCCTCTGAAATTTTTATGGAACCTTGTACACACATTGAGGTGTCTTTGAGAATTTTTATAGCCTCCGATTTGATGGTTTGAATTATATATTAAATTGTGTTACTTAAGTGAAAAATCTGCCAATGTGCTGAAATTGTGATAATGCCTTGAATTAGTGACCTAATGGCATTTTGTTCAAGTTTGATGTGTATGAACGCATGCCATGGACTTCTAAGATTATTTTATGAGGAATGAATGAATGATATATATATATAGGTTTGAAGTATTATATGAGATCCGAGAATTATGTTCATGCATATAGAAATGTTATGCATGTATATGTGAGCTTGAAGATGATGTATGTGCTAACTGAAAAATAAAGTCCTTTTTAGTATAAAAAGGGCATGAAAAGGTCCCTATTAGGGCACAGAAAAGTCTTTATTAAGGCACGAAAAAGTCTCCTTTATTATGTTAAGGGCACGAAAAGATCATTATAATTGCCATATGTATTCGTATATTTTGTTAAATTATTGGTCTTGAAGGAATTTCGATGATCTTGAAAGTTATGAAATACATGTTTTAAGTGATTGAATAATAAAAGACACCCACTTCGGAAATGTGATTTTATAACTTTAAAATGAACATTTGATATATATTTTGTACGCTCACACTTTTTTTAATAAACCGAAGTGGCTGGGGCGATAACGATGACATTATGATTGTGTAATTGGGGAGTTACCCTACGAAGAATTTTAGAATTATCACCCCTATGTGTTTGTATTCCCGTGTTGTCTCCAGGTTGATGCCGAGAACAAGGAGGCTACTTTATGAAAGGAAATCGGATTTATAGTAGTTTATAGCTGAAGTTTGTACAGACTGTACTTAATCATATATTTATGTCTGTATTTATAATAGAGACCGGATGTGTATTAAGCTCATAGAAGAGCTTTCTTTTGTACTCAACCTTATAATCAATAAATGCTTGTTTCTTAGTCATATATGTTAATAGAATTACGATTTGGTTACTTCACTATTCAATCGAACTTGCTATTGATATTTAAGAAAGGTCCGTTAATTTATAAGTAACAACTTCTTGAGTATGATGTTATGACTTAAAAATCATGTTTTACTTGGGAGGATGTTACAATACTAGTCTATCAAAGTATATTCGAATATAAGAATTACAAAATTGAATTAACACTTGTTGAGTATTACAAAAGTCCCATGTCCACAATAACATGTTTGATATTAACAAGAATAAACCAAATTATATCTGCAATAGCTTTAGCAAATAAACAACTATAAGCAAAAATATTTCAAAATATGAATAGAACGAGTAAATTGATAAAGTTTCTTATGCTGCATTCTAATATATTAATTAATGAAATAGTTTACTTAATCAGCAGAACAAAGTCAAAAAGTCTTACATGTTGTGGTCTTTGCTTATTGCTTAAAAATTACAAAAGGCATTTGAAACTATTGTTTGAAATTGTATTTAGAATTTAATGTAATGCTTATTTATTTGCGAAATATTTATTTATTTTCAGTTATATGTTCGAAGAAATTTTTAAAATGTCTTTGCTTTCTTATACTTAATTATGGTGTCAACATATATGAATACCTCAAAAGTGTATACATCATTTAATCAAAAGTAAAAGTCATTTAATTAACTTCAATTTGCACATATTATAATTCTGAAATTATAATACTTAATACTTATATGATCTACATTTTCTTTTATCAAAAATATTTTAAATAGATTTTAAAACTAGATATTTTTAAATAATTTGTATTCAATTTTCCAATACCAGATTCATTTGGAGGCATTAAAAAGATAGCGATAACAATTTTTCAGAAGATAATTATTACATCTTTACTAATATGCATATTTTTCTGATTGTAGGGAACTAAACAAAGCGTTTTGTGTAGAAAGATTTTACATACGTCAACAATGAAATCATTTCTTTGAATTTTAGTTTCTATAATTTTTTTTGAAAAACTATGCTGACATATCTAAAGGTTGCACAATAAATATAGTGTGAAAAGAAATGCTCAAGAATATTATTTGAAACAAATTGTACAATTAAATTTTTATAATCTACTTATCTTTATTTCCTTAACCCTTTATTCCTATACCATCTAACTCATATATAATTTACTATTACAAATGTACCAAAAACAAAATTTACTATTGAAAATACATAAGTAAACATAATTCATAACGTACATAAGCTAATTTTGTTGATTCAAGTTTAATATAATAAACATAAAGAATAACAAAATTCAATAGTATTCTTATGTTAATATGCTTTCTAAGACATTCAGTATTTTTAAATTCGTATTGTTAAAGTTCCCGTACATAACATGCTACGGAGGACTCAAAGTATTATTATTTAATCATACAAATAATAAGATAGAAGGTTTTTCTTTTTTTTCTTACGCTCCAACCAAATTATGTACATATTATTCTGAAACAGTAACTTTCTGAAAAGTCATATGTTTGGTCCAATTCAGATACAATAACGATTATCGGTCTAAAAATAATGAATGGCCGGGTCGCTCTAGTTTCTAAAATTAAAAAGTATGATTTAATCTTTAAAATTATAATAAAAATAATTTAAATTAGTTCATATAATAATAAAAAGTAGAGGAGAGAGAATAGCCGAAACAGTTCACCTGGTTTTATCACCACTCACCAGTCACCAACTATAGAAGAACGCGAGATCGAACAAAAATTCTATCGTTCACTATCCACTCTCCCATGTGAAGTTTTTTCAAGCAGAAAAGCTTTTATGTAATTTATGGTGTTGTTGACATTTGGTGGAATGTGGCAGAAAAACGAAACGGAGGGGCCCCCACATGGCAAAGGGTAACGAGTGGAGTGGCAGTGAATTGAACTCAGCTGCTTCTGTCTGATTCTCTTCTCCCTGCCCATCTTCAATCCGTCTATTTTGGTGGTTTTAATTAAGGAATGCAAACAAAATAGGCTCATCACTTCCTAAAAGATTCCCTTTTGGCCTCTAATTGCGTAATACTCAAGTACTCCCCTTTTCATTCTTTGCACTCAAAAAAGCTACTATTTTTAGTATTACACACGTAGTGCCAGAGAGAGAGAGAGAGAGAGAGAGAGAGCGAGAGCTATTACTGTGTGGTTGACTATGTGTTGACAGGAACCAGAAATTGTACTTGAACTGGGATTCATCTGATTTCACTGCCTCTGCTGATTCCCAATAACTTCAATTTCTGGTGAGTTCTCTATCTTGACTTTATTCTTACACAAATAATAATAATAATAATAGTATAGACTCTCTCTCTCTTCCTCCTTCTGCTTTCCGCTCTAACAAATTATCAAGCAGGGGGCTTTATGCTTGCGGTACTTTTCATCAATAATCAATAAGTATGGTGGGGTTGGTGGGGGGTGTCTCTCTTTACGGTTTTCTATGCATGTGCTATCTGAATTTCCTTTGAAGCAATATTCAATTTGAGTCCTGTTAGCTATCAAATATCTAAACGTTGCGTTTTTCTCTATACACGGACAAAGAAAAAGGGCATATTGGGTGTTGCAGAACTGAAGAATTTCAGCTAATTGTAGTATGTCTGATTGGAAATTGCAAATCCAAAGTTTTTCTTGTATCCTTGCGTTAAGGTTCGGTTGATTCTGGTTTACTAACATTATTTGGTAGATGATATATATATGCAACGGATTGGATATAGAAATCTGCTTGTCATCCTTCTTTTGTTTTTGTTTTAAATCAGACATGTAGCAAGCTTTCTGACCAGCCATACCACAGCTGTTGTGGATAACTCTTCTATTTTATGAAATTTTGTATATATCATCCCCTTTCCTCCCTGTTTTTTTTTTTTTTGAACCATTTTCTGTCTAACTGTTGAGGGATAGAGAAACTGGGCAAATCGTGATTCCGGCATGAAGAAATGATCATCAAGGATGGATGCGTGCTCTTTAGATTTTGTGATCTATAGCTCTAGGTGTTGCCTATTTCTTGCCGGTGTTGACAAATAGCACTGAATTTTAACACTTTACGGGGCATCTTTGTTCTGAATCATTTATTGTGATATTATCTTGTGACTTATTATGAACTTCAGGCCTCACTTGTAGTTTCTTGACATTCTTGATCGTAGCTAATCTTTGGAATTCCCTTCTATGTAAACGATATTGTATATTTTCGTACCTAATTGAGGGGCTTTGTTTCAGGAAAAGGTTTGCCAACTTGCTGAAAATAATAGTGCATGGGTTGGTTTACCAAGTTGCTTACGGGATCGAACCATAAATCTTCAGGAGGACGATACCATGGGAAATATGGAGGTGGCAGGATTTCAGATAATAATGATAATTCAGTGGTAATCACAGTTTCTGCTTCTAGTAAAAACTAAGACCATTTTATTAAAACATGTCAAGTTATTATTCTAGTGATTTATATGATTTTAGCAAGATTGTAGCATGAATTTAACATGGTATGGGTACAAGTTCTTTCGAGGCTTATACGGAGATTGTCTGAAGTTGTAATAGTGCCTAACTGAGTGCGTGCAGGATGATTTGACGGATATTGAGAAAGAGGAAATTGATTGTGCAATTGCGCTCTCTCTTTCAGAGGAAGATCAGAAAGGGAAAAAAATTATTGGTAAGATATATGCTTTTGCAAATGGTGGGAAAAATTCAATAGCTGGTTTGTGTAATTTGAATTAATAGAATGAGTGATTCAGTGTATGAGGTGCCTAAAATGCATACTCTAAGCAGAATGCATACTGATTTTTCGATCTTCGAATATCTTGTATTATCACATTTCTTTCTATGTCTATCCCATCCCTTCTTGGTTTTATGCTTTACTAATAAAAGACTATGATGACATGAAACAAGTCTTTTGCTTAAATTATAGTTTATTCTGTACACAAGAATTGTGTGTTGAATGTTGATTTGCTGATTCTGGTGCTTCACTTAAGTTGAAAATTGAAATACTTGGCATATTTTACATATGGTTGTTGTCCATTGAAGAAATTCTGAAATTCCATTTGGTATACTTGTTTTGGAAAAGGGTTATCTTCAATAATTAATTTTTTTCCCCTGCCTAAATATTAGAAAATGTCTTATGTTTTTTACCTCAAACACACCAGAGGATGTCTCTCAATCTTCAGACGATGAAGAACTGTGTGATATTGATGAGGAGGAAGATGAATATCTAGGTGAAGTTCAAGAAGAGGAAGATGACCATAAAATTCAGTTGGATGAAGACAAACTTCTCACAGAAGCTCAACTTGAGGAAGATGAACAACTTGCCAGAGCAATTCAAGAAAGTTTGAACATTAGTTCAGCCAAACCTGAAAGTGATTCTTTGTTTCAACCATTTCCACACCTCTTTCCACCTGTATACAGGTAACCATGGGTGTGATGCATCTTTATCTGCAGTTAGCAAGTCCAAATGCCGTATATGGAAACTGCCAAAGTTCACTAATGTTGATAAATAATAGTGACAACATTTAATGCATTTCTTTTCCACCTCGTTCAACATGTTATTAACATATTATTGTACCCATTACCCAAGGGTAAAAGTGATTTAATGCAATAGTTATGTCAGAAAAAAGTAGAATCTGCAGGAAAAAAAAAATGGACTACCTTTCCCAAATTCAATATGAAGAATTTCACAATGATGCGGGTGAACCTCAGAAATGTAGATATGCAGACTAACACTACAATTTTTTTTCCTTGGTTCTTGGCCCTTTTTATTCCTCATCTCTTATTAAAGGGGTTGTTATGTGTCACCATTGTGGATTAAATCTAGATAGCAACAGTGGCAAAGTTTTAACTAGTTTGATGTAAATAGGGTTTTATTAAGTTGTACATTTTATTTTAAGTTGAGATTCTTGGTCTTATTTAGAAGTGTTTGCCAATGAAAAACTTGAGTGCTAAGCTATCTGATTAACTAGTGTGGATTTGATTTCTGGTAATCCTATTTTAAGAAACTGAGGTTCTAATCTGAAGCCTCAAACTGGAATAGACTCCACAATGGGATTTTATGCATATGATACCTTGGAGTCCTTTCCTCCTTGTTCTAAAGTACCTTTTGGTTGGATGAAAATGATTCAAGGACTATCCTAAACATTTGATAATGTGGTTAATTTAGAATTGTATTAATGGTAACATGTGAGCATTTGTGAACATAAACTTTTGGAGTTTTTTCCAGTACTACTACTGTAAAAAAGAATGAAAATGTTCTCCTCAGTTGTGATTGTGTGGATAAACATTGGAGACATCTACAAAGTTTACTTTCCATAAATTCCCAAGTCTTACTGACTAAACCTTGCTCTTGGAAAATGTGCTTGCAGAATCTGCGCTGGCTGCAATGCAGAGATTGGCCATGCCAGATTTTTGAGTTGCATGGGAGGTTTCTGGCATCCAGAATGTTTCTGCTGCCATGCTTGCAATCTGCCAATCACTGATTATGAGGTTTAACTTTCCTTCTGAATTTCATAAATGAATGTCTTCAACTTATTTTCCTTAAATTTTTTTTTTTTGGGTCAATAATCGTTGAATCTTATGCATTTACAGTTTTCGATGTCCGGAAATCGTCGTTACCATAAATCTTGCTACAAGGAGCTGCATCACCCAAGATGTGATGTTTGCAAGAACTTCGTAAGTATCTTAGCATTTGGCTTTTGCTTCTGGTTTTTCTGTTAGTCAATTCTATTGCGCTTGTTTTTGATGAAAAGAACTTCAAGAACTTGCTGTGGAACCCCCTCACAACCACTTATCAGAACTTCACCAAGTCTTCATGTGTTAGAAATTTTACTATGATGTATATATGCAAGGAAGGCCATTGATATTGAGCTGTTCTCACCAACATACTTAAAATAGCCTGAATTCAGAACAGTCATTGAGAATGTTGAGCTGAAGCAATGTTGGTCGAGCCCTTCACGGATCAGATATAAGTTTATCTTTTTTTTTTTTTTGTTTTTGGGCCAAACAGATATAAGTATGATTCATTCTTTTGCTTTAATAATTGATTAGATCCCTTCAAGGGCTAACATAGGCATGTTTTACTTCTAAGATTTTAATATTTGACTTGTGATTTGCAGGAAATTGTGGATCAACTACTTTAAGTAAATATCATTGTATATATATTGTTTCAAACCAGCCAGAGATATTGGATTTTTAATCATGCATGAATAACTTTATCTTAAAACACTATTTAAAAATAATTTATATGAAAACATGTTGTTGAAATTGAGGGTTTTAGATAGTGGAGGAAGAAAAGAGAGAAAATCGAGACTCAATAATATGACAGTATATTTGATATATTGTATTGTTTTTGTAATACAATAAGGTAATCCTATTTATAAGGTAAAGATAAAATGTAATCATAATGACATAATCAACCTAAATAAATATAAATCAATCTAACATATGATATGAAATATTTTAAGATATTAATAGATATTTCCTTATTTCTAAAACTCCCCCTCAAGCTAAAGCTTACAAAGCTTTAAGCTTGTTACAATTAAACCCTTAAAATATAAAAACGATCTCCATTGAAGACTAGCAAGGCAACTGAGGGATGTTGGATACATCTAAAAAGATAACACAACAAGGTAGCTGGAATGAACATCAGCTTGAACAACTTGTTGGATAATTGCATGACTAGGAAAAGAAGAGACACACACAGCTATCAGTGCTAGAAGAGACGTAATAAAGGTTGTGGAAATTCCCGATACATGCAACAATAGATCACAAGAACAACATATGGAAGTCTTGAATAGTTGAAAAATTGGAGATGCAAAGAAGCTGAGATAACATTGCGAGCACTAAGGACAGATCTAGAAAGTGGACAGCAGCGCGAGTAGGATGGTGGGCGAGGCGGCTGGAGACGCAGTCGGACATGTGGCCATGCTCGGCGAAAAGCACAAGGGATGAATAGTGTTGCGAACGCTATTAGAGGTGTGTAAAGGCGCGTTAGTCACTTGAATAGGACACAGCTTATGGGGTTGTGTTGTGCTGAAGGAGGCAAGCTTGATGGTAGGTCTTTCAACCAGAAAAACTGCCGGGGGCAGCGGAGCGCAATGGACACCGGCAGAGAGTGACGAACAGTGCGGTTTTTGATTGTTTCCGTGTGTGGCTTTTAGGGATTGGCTGCGCAGGAGGAGACGAGCACGGCGGTGGGCTCTTCGGCCGACATTGGTATCGAGAAAAGCCGTCGGAGGCAGTGGCAGGTGGTGGATGATGGTTTTCTGACTCCCGGAATTGACACACAGTAGAGGGAAATGACACACTGCCTGAGGGGTTGACACAGTGGGAAGGAGACTACCAGACAAGTCGTCAGAAAAGTGGCCGGAAGCAGAAATAATAGTGGTTTTATGTTTGTAATTTTTCGGAAAGCAAGAACACTGTCAAACCTAAAAAAGAAAATTGAAGGGCTTCACAGACAGAGCAATGGTGGGACAGAAAGAAAAGTAAAGGTAGTGGGGAACTCAGGATAAGTAAGTTCCAAATTAATGGAATCTTTACGGCGGAATAATGGACACAGGTCATGGTGGATGGTACCGCTCTGTACCATGTTGAAATTGAGGGTTTTAGATAGTGGAGGAAGAAAAGGGAGAAAATCGAGACTCAATAATATGATAGTATATTTGATATATTGTGTTGTTTTTATAATACAATAAAGTAATCCTATTTATAAAGTAAAGATAAAACCTAATCATAATGACATAATCAACCTAAATAAATATAAATCAATCTAAGATATGATATGAAATATTCTAAGATATTAATAGATATTTTCATATTTCTGACACATGTAATCAGAGTCTATCGGATAAAATAGCCTGTTCACATCACAACTTTGACCATATTTATTTACAGTCTGAATGAGGCTATGACACCATCTTCAGTCATCGAATATAACGGGGAAAGACTTTAAAATTATATATTCAGATTTCAGGAAAATGGCAGAAGAAATCTTTTTTCCATTCCCACAAAATTCCACACCTATAATTTGTTTGGAAATCTCATAAATGTTGATTGAAGAAAGTTTTGATTTGGTTGTGTTTTGTTGATTGGATTATCAATGCCTTCAACGACAAGGGCTCTAAGTTAAACCCACCAAAAAATATGAAAAAGAGGCATAATTGAAACACCTCTAGTCCAAAGGGTACGCGATCCCTCCCCCCCCCCCCCCCCCCAACCCCGCAGTCCCTCCCCTGGTTTTTTTTCTCCCTGAAAAAGAAAGAGGAAAAATGAACTGTGTTCTTTGCTTCTGAGTGATTGATTCTTCTGTTTCAGATCCCTCCAAATTCAGCTGGACTCATTGAGTATAGAGCACATCCTTTCTGGCTACAAAAATACTGTCCTTCACATGAGCGTGATGGCACCCCTCGTTGTTGTAGCTGTGAAAGAATGGAGGTCAGTTATATCAGCTGCCAAAATATTTCATTGTTACCCAAACAAGATGCTGATGGATTCCGTATCTCCCCCATTTGTGTTTTTGACTTCTCCATTTTCAGTTCCACTATATAACAAGAAACTTTCCAATCAGTGCAGGCAAGGGATGCAAAGTATCTTTTGCTTGATGATGGTCGAAAGCTGTGTCTAGAATGTCTAGACTCGGCTGTTATGGATACTCACGAATGCCAACCTCTCTATCTTGAAATACAAGAATTTTATGAAGGTTTAAATATGAAAATAGAGCAGCAAATTCCTATGCTTTTAGTTGAGAGACAAGCACTGAATGAGGCCATGGAGGGAGAAAAGAATGTAAATGTTAAATTGTGTTTAACTTCCATTGATGGAATGTGCCTTTTATTTTTCCTAATTTTATCATCCTTTTTACGACTTTGGCTTGTTCTTTTGGTGTAGGGTCATCACCACTTACCAGAAACCAGAGGACTTTGCTTGTCAGAGGAGCAAACTGTCACCACTGTACGGATGCTATATTTGTGAAGTTGGATCAATTAATTTTAATTCTGATATAATTGATTGCTGTGTATCAGATGGTGGTTTTAATTTATTTATTATCATACCAGATTTTAAGGAGACCAAGGATAGGGGCAGGCTACCGAGTCATAGATATGATAACCGAGCCTTACAGGTTGATCAGGCGTTGTGAAGTGACAGCTGTACTTGTTTTGTATGGCCTTCCCAGGTCTCCTTTTGGTACCATCTATTTTCATGATCGACATTGCTTACTTGTGGAATTCACAGTATATAATCCGAGAATTTTTTGTTTGTAGGTTATTAACAGGATCAATCCTGGCTCATGAGATGATGCATGCATGGCTTAGGCTTAAAGGTATTCTCAGCTTTCATGTGCTCAACACCGCGTAGAAAATTTGTACTTCTATTTCCTGGTGTTGAATTGGACAAACTTTTGGAGTTGACAGGGTATGGCAATTTGAGGCCAGAGGTTGAAGAAGGAATTTGCCAAGTCCTGGCTCATATGTGGTTAGATTCAGAGATGTATTCTGGGTCCCAGAGCGACGGTGCATCATCATCATCATCATCATTATCGTCCTCATCCTCTTCATCACCTTCCTCATCTTCCACATCATCAAAAAAGGGTAAACGGTCTGACTTTGAGAAGAAGCTTGGTGAGTATTTTAAACACCAGATTGAGTCAGATCGCTCATCAGCTTATGGAGATGGATTCAGACAGGGTAACCGGGCTGTGCTCAAGTATGGACTCAGAAGTACCCTTGATCATATCCGGATGACAGGAAGTTTTCCATATTGAAAATATGATTTAACTTTCTTACCTTTTACATCAACCAATATTTCAGCTACATCATATAAATTACACTACAGGATCCAAAGACTCCAAAATTATATAATTTCTCGGTACTTTTAGAGTCATACAGAATATGGAATGAAAATGCTCCTGTTAGTGTGCACACTGCACTGCAGTTACTGTAATGTCCTGTTAAATACTGGCACATCTTGTTCCACTTGTATCACGAAATATCTTCTTGAGGTTGAAAAATAGCTGTAGCGTAGTAAAGAACAGCAACGCAAAGAGTGCGAAAGTATTGGTATGACAACGCATTATGTTAGACCGGATGGTCAACTACTTTATTGCTCTGGAGCTCTTGACAAAATGCTAAGAACTCTATGTCGTACAACTGTTTCTCTCACTCTCCAAGGTTCTAGGGTCTCAACTCCTCCTAGAACATCAACCAAATAATTAACCATATGACTCGAGAATCGAGGCCCTTGACTAATCCATACTTCCCGCTTATTTATAGACGACTAACTAATTGACTTACTAAATAATGAGTTTTTAACAATGCTAAAGTAACCCGTGTGAAATCATGAGTTCGAACACAATTGGTAACTAATTGAGTTTTTTAACCATCTGGTTAAGGATTTTATTCCTGATAGTGTGTATGAAAAGGGTTTTGTAGCTAAAGGTTTACCTCCTAAGGAGAGCTGTCATTTTGAAAGGATTAGTCACTATTGTTAGCAATGAAAACTCGGGAAAAAAAAAGAAAAATTAACCCACATGACTCACAAAAATGCTATATATAATATAAAATTTTAAAACTTTGGATTCTCAATGACATTTAAAGAATAATAATAAGTTGGATAACAGAAATAGCAAATAGAAATTATATTTAAAAGATAATGTAACAATGATGATCAATTGTAGATATAATTAACAGATTAATAATACCCAAAATAATTGTACTTAAATAATTATTTGTATGAACCCTATAATAATACAATTTAAAATCCATCATGGGGAAAGTTTTTCCACATGAAAATTCTCCTTCAATAAGAATTTTCTACGGATTATTTTTACTTTTTGAAAATTCTAAATATTATATCAATTTATTGTAATAATGTATGAAATCTTTTTATTATGGCATTATAATTAATAAATCAAATCAAATTACTGAAATAACAAATTATCATAATTATATAAATCACTGAAAGATACAATTAATTTTCTCGCAATTGATTTGACATAAATTACTTTGTCACTATACATATTTGTTTGTGCAATGCATCCAATTGGTATCCCTTTTTTCTTTCGATTTATGATTGTAATTATGGGCTCAAATTCAAGATGGTATGGTGATTTTCTTTTTTATCGTGTTTTTCCCTTTAATTGTGTTCATGCATTCTATAACAATTGTTATGTATTTTGTAGTTTTCTAATTTTGGTATAAGATATACATCTAAATTATATATTGGATTAAAATATTGTCTATTGTGCAAGTTCTGTAGAGAGCAAGAGGAGGGTTGAATCGTGCCTTCTAAAAATATTTTGCTTTCTGAAAAACTTAAACAAGATTTATCAAGTCTTAATACATGAAGCAGCGCGGAAAAATACGTGTGGAACTGCTTTAGAAAGTGATTTTCTAAAGTATCCAGAAAAAACTATAGGTTCAAAAAGGTTACAAATAGATAGTTGATCAAAACAGAGATGCACACATAGAAATAAAAGGAGTTTAAGGGATAAAGATAATCACATGGAGAGATTTTATACTATTTCAGCCAATTTTGCTTACATCCAATTCTCAACTAAGACTGCTGAGTTCCACTAACAACTTCTTTCTCTACACGAGAAAACCAAATATTCTTTTTACTAGGTTTCTCAAGCTATTTTCAGCTAACAGTTTGTATAGTCAACCATCACTCACAAGTAGTTTTGATTCTAGCCTCTCCAAGTTAATCTCACTTTGATATACTATTAGATCAAGGTATAGAAAATGAGTTTGGTGTTTTTCATTCCAAAAAATATACTCAAGTTTCCTAAGATAGAAATGAATAAGGAATAGACTTGAGAGACTTCTTTCTAATCTTCTAAAGAAGATTGTTTGCTAATGTTTACAAGAAAGAAAATTTTCTTTTGTGAAATTGAAAAAATAATTTAGAATGAAACTTCAGAAAGTATGAAGAATGCTTGAGAGTTTCTTGCATGCAAAAAGTTCTTAACTTGTTTGAATGCATTCTCCTTTTATATTAGAATTTGAATAGGACCGTTGTCCCCTTGATTTCTTGTCATCTTCACACATGTTAATCAATCTTTGTGTGTCCTAGGATTAGTCTTCTAAAAAATGTTGTGTCAAAGACAACTAGTATAGTATAGAGAGCCATTGTCCTTTCTTTCTAAAAAATGCTTCAAAAACTACTTCTTCAAGTAGTGCATGGTTTCTAAACTTCTTTTCTAGTGAAGACTCCATTAGAGATTGTGATTCTTCAAGTATAAAGATGATATGTCACTATTATGACTTTCTGAGGCTTTGACTTCATTGAAATTTAAAATTCATTTCAGTTTCTGATGACACAGTGTAGTTTCAGATGTAAACTTTTGATTTCTGATAAGCTTCTACACTTTCTGAACTCTTTGATCTTGTACTGAGCTTTTTTCTAAGATATATGATAACCTTCAAATAATGTTGTTCTTCTTAAAATCATGAGCACAAATTAATATGATAATGATGTGATTGATTTGATAATGTGAGAGCACTTTCTTGATGTGTCATGCTATTTTCTAAAGTCAAAAATTAGTTTTTGAAGTCTCAATTTACTTTTCTCATGCTTTAGCTTGCTTTCTTAAGTTTCTTACATACTGTAATTTATTTTCTGAGCTATTTTTCACATTCTTAAGAATTTAAATTTCTTTAAATGAGATTCTTATCATGTTGAATTTGTTAGCTCTAGAACCCTTCAGAAAGCATTAATGCAAAATGTTGAGTGATAACACAACCAATTTAGAGAAAATATTTTGAAGAATAAACAATGGTTCCCTTGAGTTTCTTGAAATAGCAAACAGGTTCTTCCGCATGCATAACACGTTTCTTGAAGCGTAAATAATTTCTTTCAAGCAAGTGTGTTCCAGAACCTTCAATCATCATGATCGTTATCATCTCATCATTAAGGAACTAATACTGCACTTCAGAAAGTTCACTTCACAGTGAAACAGTGTGCTCTATAAGAAAAGGAAGGAAATTCGAATTTCAAAGTTAAAGTCAAATTCAGTTACAGACTGGCGTGTCATCTCTTCTGCTAACTGGGTCAACCATTCCAGCTTCTAAAAGGAAAAGTTCAGAAACCTCATTTGGAAAGTAAAAAGTAGTTTCTAAAGGTAACATCAAAAACCTCTATTTCACAACAGCTTCTGGAATAGCTCTAATAAACAACGAGCTACTCCTCTAGACTACTTTTCCAAGACACAAATAGATGATGATCAATACGTGTCACTTGGACATGATTGAGGGCAATGATCATAAATTAAGACCATCTATAAATAAAGACGCTGTGCTTACAAAGAAGATATCTTGATGCTATATTAGAGCTGAAACACTGTGAAAATTTCTCTTCATCTCTTGTAAAGTTCATTACATCTTGTAATTAGTTTCCTTGCTTGTAAAAATCTTCTTTCTACGTTCTTAGTAGATCATACATTCTTCCTAGGAAGAATTATAGAAAGAAGTCATTCAAGTCTTTCCTAGGTTTATTATTGTATATCTTTCAAAAAATTGAGTGTAGGTTAGCTTGAGTGGCAGACCCAAACACAAACCTTTGTAACCTCAATCCAATAGTGATCAAAGTGAGCTAGCTTGGAGAGGCTAAGTAAAGACTACTTGCAACGTGGCAATGGTGTGTTCTACTGGTCACGGTTTAGCTTGGAGAGGCTAGTTAAAGACTACTCATGTTTAGCTTAGAAAGGCTAGTTCAAGACAACTCAGCTTGTGACAGCAGAGTATACTTGCTGGTCACTGATTCAGCTCGGAGAAGCTGGTCAAAGACTACTTGATTTGTGACAGTAGAGTTTTACTACTGGTCACAAATAAGAGCTTAGAAAGGTTACTATAAAGACTATCCTTTAACTTTCACGGTTTGCGAAAGGTTTTAGTGAAACTCAACAGTTGTTCAGAACTGGATATAGGTAAGTTACAAAAACTCAACAGTTGTAAAAACTTTGTGAAGATTTTTCCTCATCTAACTGTAAAGTTCATTACAACTTGTAATCAGTTTTATACAACTTGTAATCAGTTTTAGTGTCTCTAAAAATATTCTTTTTATGTTCCTAATTAGTTTATATGTTCTTCCAAGGAAGAATCGTTAGAAAAAATTCATTCAAGTTAATCTAGGTCATTCATTGTATATCTTAAGGAAACTTGAGTGTAGGTTAGTTAAGTTGCAAACCCAAACACAAACCTCTTGTAACCTTGATCCAGTAGTGGTCGTTGTTAGATAGCTTGGAGAGGTTAAGGTAAAACTACTTGCAATGCGATAATAAGGCATTCTTGTTGGTCATGATTTAGCTTGGAGAGGCTAGTACAATACTACTCAGTTCAGCTTGGAGAGGTTGATGAATAACTACTTGGTTTGCAACAGTAGGGGTTGTTTACTGGTTACATAGGTTAGTACTTAGGAAGACTATTGTAATACTATCTGGTTTCTTTCTCGAGTTAAGAAAGGTTTTAGTGAAACTCAACAGTGGTTGTGTATTGGATGTAGGCAAGGTAGCTGAACCTGTAACATTCCCAATTTTTCTTAATATAGCATTACATTATTATAGCTTTTTATTAAATAGCTTGAGGATCTATTTTTAGTAAGAAATATTCAGGGGTAATCATAGATTATAGAAAGAATGTAACTTCTTATTATAAAATTACAAAAAATGTCATTGATGATAAAGCTAACAAGAACCTTAGAAAAGTTTAGAAAGTATAAAAAAAAATTAAAGAAAAAAATTATAAATATATTTCTAAAAATAATTTTGATGATAAATATCAATATTTGGTAAATTTATATAATATTAGTATTATTATACAAAAATAACTTAATTTAGGATGTAAAACAAGCTCCGAAAAATCCTAGAAAAAAATTCTAAGTCTTATAAATTTTTTTTTAACTAATTTATGATATTAGATAAAGAGGACCACGAAATGGGATTTTTCATTAGACCATAGATAGTATTAAAAATCACTTTAATATTTATTTAACTAATTTTGACTTAAATAAAACTTAAAATATCTAATTAACTACTTAAAGCTTTAAGATAATTTTTATAAATCTTGATTAATCTCAATAATATTCTCACATGACACCTAGAATTTTCTAGGAATCAGTCTCATCAAAAAAATAATAATATTTATAATAATATATATTTGAAAGTGAAAGATATTTCCAAAGCTAGCCATTTTTGACTAAGACTTTCAAAAATGGTGAGCTTGTTCCCTTATCATGTTGGACAGATCAAAACCCACTTGGAAGGCTGTAAAATTTTTTTTACATATTTTATTTAGAGATAATTAGATATTAATTAATTTAAAAATGGACTAAACTAAGGTAAAAATACATAAAAAATATTAAAAATTATACAAAAAAATTTATAAAAATTATAGATAATGTATAAATAAGATAAATATATGTTCTTGATAATAGATTAGAAAAAAATAATTTTTGTGATTATTTTATGAATTATTTAGTATATATAACTTTAAGATAAAAAAATGTAAAATTTGTCATTTTCATATATTAATCATTCAAGACAACTTGCCAACCTTTACAACTTTATTAGAGATAAGATTCAAACATATGGGCTGTCAAAGAAAAAGATAATAATAATTTAATGATAGTTAAATAAATTATTAGTTAATTAATTTCTAATAAAACTAGTAATAGTTTAAAATACCAAATAAAATACAAATGATTATAAAAAATTTGTATGAATTTCGTGAATCCATGTATTACATCTCTAATAACCTTATGATGATATTTGGTTAAAAAAATAAAATTATTTACTAATTAATTAACTTAATTAAGATGGACTAGTTTAAGTAAATTTACCTTATTTTGAATAATTGATTATTAAATTATATGTAAATATATTAAAATTTAATAAATGTCTTTAAATCATGTCACTAACATTTTAGTATGTCTTTAAATGATAATTGAGAATTTATTAAATTATTTAATGTTAAATTTAATATTTAATTAATTAAACTAATTAAACATGACAAATAAATTATGAAATTATTAATATTTTAATCCTAGCCTTTCTCTATAAATAGCACACCTCTAAAGACAACTCCACACTTCATTCTTCAGCCTAAAATCTATCAAAAATTGTAGTCACCATTTCTCTTTTCATTTCCTTTATTTTTCACAAAAATAATTACAAAATTTTAGCAAAAACACCTCTAAACCATCATCTCTTCTTATCATCATCCAACACCAACACTTCACAGCCCTATATATGAATTTTAGCCCTTAGAAAAGGCTTAGAGAAATTGAAGAAGTTGCTGGTTTAGCCTTGGTGTAGCTACGTTTCTAAAGCTTCGAGAACAAGTAGGGGTTTTCTTTCATTTCTATGCTTCATGTATGATTTTCTTGTATGATGTTGTGCTATATGATATTCAAAACTTATGTTTATTATTTTTAATATCTTTGAATGCTTTGAAAGTGGTGACATAAAATACTTAAACTATGTGTATATGATGCATATTTATTATCTACTTATGTGATTGAAAATTATGATTAAAGATCATTCTTAAATTTTGATTAGGCTTTCTTCAAATATCTAAATATTGTGTAAATTCGTTTTAATGTGTTAAAACATGTATTTTCAATTAATAAAGCCTTGAGCATAAGTTGTGGTATTTTAAGGTGATATAACTTGGTTTTGATCTCATTATGTATTGATTGTAAAATATTTTTGATTTATAAAAAGTGTTTTATTTAATTCATTATAATGAATGAATTCTAAACCTTTGAGCATGTAGTATTTAGCTTGATTTATGTGTTATGTTTCTTCTGGGATCATTAAGACTTAATAAGATATAAAAAGACACAAAAAAATATATATATTTATATTAATCATGGCCTTTACTAGGAACTTATGAATCTATAAATATTATATGGACTATTATGAATCTTTAAGACTCACTTGGACTTGATTTAGACAGTTATGATCATTATATTTGGACTCAAACTATGGACCTTGAACTATTGACCTTGAATTATGGACATTGGACTATGGACCTTGGACTATAAATATTTGACATGATTATACATTTATTAACATAAGGAAATATTATTTACAAAGATTTTAAGTTATGGTCCCATTAGGGATATAGCATGTAAATTAGCTAGTTTCTTGCTTGAAGTGGTTTTTCTAATGGGTATAATTTTGTTTATATTTTTTTATTTCTTGAAAGATTCGATTGCTCTTTTACTTTGCTCTATGATCATATTTTTGTATAAATGAAAAATATTTTTACCATATATATATTTTCTAAAGATAGATTTAGAATAATTTTTGTATGTACATAGACCTATGGAATTAGTAAAGTTATTATATGAATATTTGAAATTGAATTATTGCATGATTAAAACTAAGATAAGCATATTTTATTATAAAGAAAGTAAGTTTATTATAATAGTGTGATTTGGTGCTTCATTGATAATTACAGAGAAAAATGGATTTTATTAATATTTTAAGAATCCTATGTTGTTTGGATTTATGTAAAAATATGGAAAATCTTATGGTCTGTAAGTGAATATCAAAGAAATTGTGAAAACTTCATGTAATTTTCATAGTTTATGAATTCTATACGCACTATGTAAAAAGGATACATGAATAAGTGATACTTCGGGCCCCACCTAGTAGCGGATAAGGACTTAGTAAACACTTAGTCTTGCAGTTGTTAAATGACACCTTGGGCCCCGCCATGTTAGCGGACAAGGACTTGGTGTATATTGCAGTGATGTGAAAAGTCCTAGTAATTAACCAGATACACCTAGGTTGAATCTGATTAATGACTAGACTTTACTCCTTGCTTTGGTTCTTTCTTCATAATTTGAAAATACTTAGTGAAATTACGAGCCATTTTTTTTTTTAAACACATAATTGAAAACGTGAGCCGAGTACAACGTGAACGAGTAAGCGGAGTATAATAAGACGTTTAAGAATATATCACATCATATCACTTAGGCTCCATCATATAACATCCATAAGCACATTATAGCATATATTTACATACAATAACCTCACTCAAAGGGTGGGTTATGTTCATACATCATTATCTTATGCAAACCCATAAAAGAAAATATACATAAGGAAATACATGCCCCTAAACTAGATAACTCCATAAGCCGGGAAGGTTATCCTAAAACTAGGGTGCATGAACACACATAAATCTACTAAGAACCTTCTATGACCACTGTCCTGGAAATGGGGGAATAAATCCGATCCACTGATGAGCTCCTCGGGAGGGGACACACGAGATGCACCAGTCGGGTCGCATGGACGGCCTTCTCGCTAACCTCGGCTGAACAAGCTGTTTCCTCACTACCCTCTCTTACACGTGTGGGGGTAGGAGCAGAGCTCCGAGAATATACATGAGTAGGAGTGTCCTCTGAAGGATCAGTTTTAGAATTTCTCATCTCAAGAACATACTCTGGAAATCCATGGACAGCAGATGAAGCGGGATAAGAACGTAACATCCTTTCATCAAGTGGACGTGCATGTTCGAAAACCATTTCATCGCCATAGGGAGAAGTAGGAGAAAATCGATAACTAGGGACAGGATGTGTAAATGGACGACCTATGTAAATAAAAACACGAACTGCGCACCTCCCTTCAAAATGATATGAGCGATGCACCGGATCAGAGTGGAATTCCCAAGTAGGGGTATCAACGAACAGGACGAATGTCGCCATTTGAATCTGGAGACAATGACGGAAATAAAGAAAAGGGAGTGAGAATCTTGCTAAAGAATTCTCAGTAGGGTACCTCCTTCTACAGTGTCCTCATCAAAGTCCCCAGGAACCTCGGGATTATTCTAAAATAGTGAGCATGCAAAGATTAATTTTAAGTTCGGACAAATACTTAACCGAGGTTCGTCAATTTTTAATCATGCGTCTTATAATGCATCATATTCTTAACATGTCATATTTACAATGAACTTTTCCTTTATCATTACATCATATTCCTCATCATCATTATCAAAATAACATGCATAAAAGAACGTCATATAATATTAGCTACACATGGACACAGTGCACATATTTCATTTCTTTAGTGCCTTAGGGGACTTAAAATCTTATCATCATCATTATTTTCCTTGGGCCACCCTATACTCCACCCTTTTGGGAGTAATTTAGGTTATGAGCTCATACTTTACTAGTCGTCACTAGCATATACTTATCCCTTTTGATAAGCTAAAGTCCCGACTCTACCCTTTTGAGAGAAGCGGGTTAGGGCCTAAAATCACCTTTTCACCACCTATAGTCTGATGGTTCCAAAGGATCATTTTCTTATAAGTTTAAGTCACCATTAAATCTTTGCATGTTATATCACAATACAATTCATAAACATCATAACATTTTCTCATTTATAGTCTTAAGCTAGAATAATATATATCAACTATAATCATGCATATGGGAGATTCCCAGAAAGAGGGTGGGTCACAATGAACACGCTTAAATACCAAGTCTTTCCTTAGCCAGAACCTTTCCAAATTACACTTTTACAATGATACACTTTCTTCTAGCAACAAAGGTAAATTTTACATAATAAAGAACATTTCATGTATAAGCATTCTCATTATTTGCCACCACAACTATAACATGCAAGCCAGGAAATCATTCAATGATATCAAGTACTTAATAAGCATCCAATCCTTACATAGAATTATCAATTATAGAACTAATTAGTTACTAAACCAATTATGAATCATTCTCTTAACAATAAACCATAATTATCACAACTTCAATCATATCAAATCATTATCACACATTGATACTAAACTCAGATCAGTGGCCGAATCATGAACCTCATGCAATTACATAGAATCATATTTTAAGTGCATATAAAATACTAGTTCCCTCAGTAAAATCCTTGCAAAGCCTTAAAACTCATTTAGAAACTAGTTCTTTTGTCAAATTTGGGAGGATCTTCACAATTAAAATTCTCACTTAAGATAAAAGGAGTAATTCTTGAGCTTTAGAGATTTAGGTGACATCTTAGAATTATAAACATGCTATGCAACCTTATTTTAATATTCTCTTTATAAGGTGATAGCTTGGAATTATAAACATGATATGCAATTCCATTTCTTTATCTTTAAGATTTAAGGTGATGACTTGAAAATTAAACATGATGCAAGAACTTGAAATATAAACATGATACAAGAAACTGGAGCGGCGGTAATCTGCACAGGACCAGTAGAGGGAGAAGAGAATATTAAGAAACCGGAGCGGCAGTAGTCCGCACAGGACCAGTAGAGGGAGAAGAGAATTATTATTACATCTTTTTAAGCTCTAATCTCAAGACTTTTTAAAGAATAAATTCTTTAACTCCAATAATCATATTTCTTTGCTTGTGATACATGGGCAAGTCTTTGAGCTCTAGGATCTTTAGGTGATGGCATAAAATAAACATGTCATGCGTTGATTCTTTTAGCCATTATAAAATATAGTGAGAGCATAAATTAAATATGAGATGCAACCTCTTTATTATCTTGAAAGATTAAGTGATGACTTGAAACATAAACATGAAATACAAGCTTGGAATTTAAACATGAGAAATGCAAGTTCATTTATTCATTCTTGAAAATTTAGTGATGACATAGAAGGTAAACATGGTTATGCAAAGCATAAACTTAATCATGGATGCAAATTCATTTTGTTTCTTTACTAAAGCTCCTTCAAGACTTTAAAAGAATTATAAATTCAACCCAATACATATCTAAACAAGAAATAAAACATAAAAGGAAAATACATCTTTCAAGTTCTAAACTAAAAATCTTTGTTTTAGCATCATAAAGCATTATTCTTTAAAGTTTTGCATCAAGTGGAATTTTCAAGCTTTAGAGGCCTAACTTGTGATGGATTTACAACCCACCCTCAAGGTCCTCATCATCAAGCCATCATCTTAGTTCCACCTAGGCTATATGGTTGAATTGGTTAAAGAAAAATTGAAGAGGAAAACCAAAATGAAAAGCTAAGGTAAGTTCATAATATCATCATTTTGAGCTAAAAACACAACTCCTCAAAGCATAGAAATAAATTTAGAAACTACTCCCTACCTAATCTGAGTTGAAGAAGAGGAAGAGAACTTGGTTTCTTGAAGTGAAATGAAACAAGATCTCTTTGAAAAAATTGAAGAAAGAATTCAGCCAAAGAGGAGGAAGAAAGAAAGTTTTTGGTGCTCCTAAAAACTAGTTATGAACCAAGCATTCCAAGACCACTCAAGCAAGCCTATTTATAGAAGATTTTGAGGCTTCTAATTGGCCAAAATGATGAGGTATTGGACGGAATTTTGCAGGAGAAATAAGGAAGGAAAAATCATTTTAGACAAAGTTGTATGAAATTAAGGAATTATGTCTCTTATGGTGACATTTTGGCATTTTGTTTTAGCGCAACTTTTGGCAATAATTCAGCTGCATAATGGCATCAATAATTTCGTCCATTACAACCCAAAGAAGTGAAATTTGTGTGTTCCATGCATTATTTAGGTGTAGGCAAGGTATTCATGTAATTTAGAGAATTTACGGTTAAAGGCTTAAGTGAATTAGTAAGCAATTTGGGTGTTTTTGAGCAATTTTGGGTTCTAATAAATCTAAATACATAATTTTGAATCTAGATTAATATTTAGAATTTAATAAGCTTTAATTTGAGCCTAATATTGCTTAGGTTTCGGTATACGAATAAAAAATCTCGAAATTCGCAAAACTGCCCAAAAACAGGGGCAAAATCGTACTTTCACTTAAAAACTGCCCGAGGCCACCCGAGCTTAACCAATGGTTAATCATGGCTTAAAAAAACATTTTAAAACATTTTAGTGAGGTTCGGGCTCAGTCGGCACGCACATCGGAGTTAAAACAGCCGCATGGCCGTTTTGTTCATTTCGCGCGTCGGAACTCAAAATTGAGATCCTTCTGCTCTATTAACACACATAACACAAACAATCCCTTATTATCCTCAAAATATCCCCTTGAGAATAGGTGGGGCCCACGATCCTCATTTTCTGAGTAAAATAACTTCAGGGGCATTTTGGTCATTTTATACGTACAGAAATTCGGGATTTGCGACTCTCGCATGAATCGTTCCTAACCTCTATTCTGATGTGATATTCCTTTATTGAGGATTGTTCGGCCTCAAATCTTATGTAATAATTACCTACGGTAATTCGGTAATTGAGTAATTTCTAATGACAGTAAAAATTACAGTAAAAATTGGGGCGTTACATGATGTCTCGGGCCCCACCGTGTTAATGGACAAGGACTTGGCATTCACTGATCTGACTAGGGGACGCCCTAGTAATGAGAGCTCTCACAGATTCAATATGAAGCAAACCTTGCAGACTATAACCATTAAAAGGAAACGTGATATTAAAAAAAAAGGGAGTTTTACACTTACACTTCTTCTACTGTATTTTATTATGATTGATATTATGCACTTCCATCTTGCTTGACAATAGTAAAATATAATTTGAATTAATATGAAAGATTGCATTTTGCTGCACTCCTGCGTTATTCTTTGCCTTTTTGGGATGAAGTAGGACTCCCCTAGAAACATCACCCTACTGGGAGACTTCTCTCACCCCTTTTCTTTGATGTTTCCAGATAGCATGGATCGTCATCAGCAATGAAATGGATGTAGCCTTGGACTTAACTTCTAAATAATCAGATTCTATCATGTGTGCTAGATAGAATATTTACTATATGTTATCAGACTTGGAATATGTCATATTGTTGTATTGAAGTTTTCTTTATGTATCTTGAATATTTAATGTGTACTGTACCCTATGAATTGATGTTGGCAATGAAGTATGTTTTCTATAGATGATAGTTGTCTAAACTGTGGGAATTAGTGATTAATAAATAATAGTATTAAGATAGATTCTTTGTCGTTTAAAAATCATCCTTAGGTCACTGGATGTAAGTGTATCACTATGAATGTGTAGTTTGGAAAGGTTCTGGCTAAGGAAAGACTTGGTATTTAAGTGTGTCCGTTGTGACCCACCTCTCTTTCCTGGGAGCCTACCAGGTACATGAATTACAGTTGATATACATTACTCCGGTATATGACCATAAATAATAAACATTCATAGAAAAAAAAATTCTACAAATGTATGATGTCCAAAATAATTATTTAAGGTCAAATAATTTAGATTTTAGGAGAGTTTTATAGAACCAGTATAAAAATATTTGTGTAGTATCTTTTTGTCCCTTATCTTTTTTACTTTAGCTGTTTAGTGTTATTATTTAATATTTGTCTAAAGTTTATCTTTTTAGCCTTTGTTTTTCATAAAGTTACTTTCTAAAATATCTACACTGCTTCTGCTGCACTTTAAGTACAACGCTTGATAGTTTTTCATTTGAAGTTTCAGTTGCTAAAAAGAGGAAGAGATGTAAAACACGATTCAATCCCTTTCTAGTGTGCTTTTCTACCTATAAGTGGCATTAAAGCTTGGCATCTAAGGGATTGAGCATTCTAATGATTGTAGAGGACAAAAGATTCGATGGACAAATGACACCAAATATTCATATAGCAAAAGAACGCTCCATCAACAGACCGCTATTCTTTGATGGTAGAGACTATGCCTACTGGAAAGATTGCATAGAGCTATTCATAAAGTGCATAAGCCTTGATCTATGGGAAATCATACAAGAAGGAGATTATGTTCCAATAGAGGAAGTTCCTAGAACTAACGATGCACCTTCTGTAACACCCTAATATTTAACCCAATACGCTTAGGACGCATTTAAGTTAATTATTAGTTATTACTCTTTTATTCTAGTCATTAACTTCAGCTTTTGAAAATTACTTTAGTAAAAATATGGATAATTTTTTTTTTTTGGAAATAGAAAACATGAGCTGCGTACACTAATTGATTAACGTTGACACTCCGTATGTCAAAGAAAGAGAATAAAGCAAATCACAAGTACCACAAGTTATAACATTAGCGTATAATAATATAATCAAAACAAGTACTAATCATCCCACATTTGCACCATAACATAGAAATATAACACTACTGACAAGAGTTATGACAAATTAATTTTGGCTTGATAGCTGTTAGCTACGCCGACGTATCCCCTAGTGCAATAAGGAACTCAAAGCCACGTCGTTCTCAATAAAATATTCATTGGTTGATTGATTTTATTCTCTTTGAAAAGGAATTAATAATATCAAACTGTTGACCAAACATATTATGCATTAATGAAAAGTAAATTGCACCAACATTGCAGGATATTTGTAGATTTATAGAAATATTAATAGCATATATAATATTCAATCATACAGTCCTTAATCCTAATAAACAATTCCCAACATAACATTGTCATCACATATAATACCTAGTGCAAGATATATCCACGGGCTAAAGTAAAATAACAATTAACAATATATTCTTTAAAGAATCCTATAATTGAAATACACTATCATAGTACAAGAATGATGTTATCACAACTAAATACACATTATATACGATGAACAAAAATGTAAGTTTAATCAAATGGTTAGATAAGTACAGAATAAATTGAGAAATAATGAAAATTATTAAAAGCTGAATTGGGCCCAATAGACATTCAAATATCTTCATCTTCCTTGTTTTATTTTTGTTATTATTACTACTGTTATTACTATTATTTTATTTTAATGACTCAACCAAACTAAAGAAACTACTTAATATCAGTGCTACTCAAAATTCTAGTCAACCATATATGTTTGTGCTTACCTATTTACCTATACTATCTTAAAGGAAATTGCTCATTATTAGTATTGTCATTATCACCATTATTATTGTTATTATTATTATTATTTTTAAATTTTTTTATTTTTTTTGAATCTTAGCTTCTAAAGAGAGAACTTAACCCAAAATGCTCCTAATCCTCAAACCAAGGGCAAAGCCTAAGCATGATGACCCAAAATCTGCATTAAAGGACTATTGTTCACTCGAAAAAAAGAATTTTAACTGGAAAGACCCAAATATTCTTACTATTTTATTTTTGTTAAAATAGCCCAAACTTTCTTCCATTCTAGATTGAAAATAAAAGAAAAGAAACTAAATTGAAAATGAGGGGAGTAATAGGGGATGGGTCTTTTGGGATGTCATACTCACATACATACACATCTTATACTCTTTCCTCTCACAAAACAACAAATTCAGCCTAACCAATTCATTTCCTATTTATTTTATTTTTTTTATTATTTTCTTTGAATGGCATTGTATTATTCAAAACCCCAAAAATTGATATCTAAACCCAATTCTAAACAGGTATAAAATAGAAAAGATAGCCCAGTCCTCAAACAAAATAAAGTTATAAACCCCATGGCCCAAGAAGATAACCCAACTAAAAATATCCACAAGAATAACTAAACCAAAGAAAGATAATAAAATAAATAATAAGTAAATCAATAAATGAAAATAAAAAAAAATTCTAGAAGCCTAGACTAACATTTTCATGGACAAATGACAAACTGGGGTTAGAGATTCTTATTTTTCTTTTTGTGGCTAGAACCAAAGATGGGTTGTTCAAAGTGTCACACATACACACACACGCACACACATACACAAAAACACATGTACACGGTTCCTTCTCTCATACACACACACACACACACATACACACTCACACCTTGGTTTTCTCTTACACACCAGACAAGCACAGAGAGAAAGAGAATGGGGTTGAGAAAGAGAGAGAGCGCGAGGTAAGAGACAGAGAAAAAGAAAAGCCAAAGTCGGGTGGAGAGGTTGAGGGCTGGTGGCGAGAAGGGTGTCTCGCGGTGGGGAACCGTGGTGTTTCAAGGCATGGAGGATAGTGGTGGTGCTTGGTAGAGATCAGAAGTGGTGGCAGTTTCGCCGCTGCGCAGTTTCGCCACGCGACAGAAAAGGGAGGTCGCGACCGTTGAGGAGGCTGGTGCGAGCAACTCTCGGTGGCTGGGCGGATATGCACAGTGGTGTTTTATGGAGTGCAGAAGGTGTAATGCCCGGGGATTGCGAAGTTAGGGAGTGATCGCCGGTGCAAGGAGGCATGGACAAGGAGAGGCTTCTGGCAGACTTCAAAAGTGGAGGGGTACATGAATGAACTGATTACACACCGGAATGAGAGGGATCCTAAGACTGTATAGGTATGGGACTAGACAGTTGAGGAGGGCTTATATGAATTGATTTGTACTACCTATACTAACAAGATGCATCTTCTTTTCGATAACCTATCACTAAAGAACTCCATAGTTAAACGTGCTTGACTTGGAGAGCAATTTTGGGATGGGTGACCTCCTGGGAAGTTTTCCCATAAAGCATGTGAGTGAGGACAAAGCACACTGGAAATACCCGTGTTGGTTTGTGGGGACAGTCGTCAATCCATAAAACAGTAGGGGATGTTACAGAAGGCAGATTGGTGGCATGGAGCGCATTGGAGGGGAAGGATGCGGTGGCTCACCGGTGGCAGGGATGAAGGACCACTGGCCTCCTTTCTCTTGCTTATGTTTCTCTTGCATTCTATGTTTGTTTATGATCTGGAATTGGATTTTTCAGGTGAGTTAGCAAGATAGTGGTGGTTGATTGTGTAGGAAGAAGGGTCGCGGTGGCTAATGGTTATGGTCACGGTGATGGCAGTGCCGATAGAGAGAGTGGTAGCTGAAAGGGGAGGAGAGTGAGATCGCCGGTGCATACAGTGGAGGAGGTTAGTAGATCTGAAGCGGTGGCGAAGCGGCTGAGGGGGAAAGTGTAACACCCCGATTTTTCTGTCCGAGGGAAATGACCAAAATGCCCCTGAGGTCATTTCCTGACCTGAGCTCGAGGGTAACCAACTCGGTCATCCTCGAAGGGTCAACTCAATGTTTGAAGGGGATTAAATGGCCCTTGAATGCTTTCGGAAGCGAAAATTTTGTTTTCCGCAGTTTCGGGTCAAAATGACCAAAATACGCCTATAGCGTTTTTACGCGGGTAAAGGTGCCGTTTGAGCCCGGAACTTTCCCCAGAGGTTTAAAAACATGTTTTCATGTGTCTAGAGGTCTCTGTTCAAGTCCCGGTGGTCCCGGGCAGTTTTAGTGTAAAATTACGATTTTGCCCCTAGAATAGTGTTTTTGAGCTTAATGACGTAATTAAGCAAACCTAAGCAATATTAGGCTCTAAACGAAGATTAATTTATTTCCCTAATTAATCTAGAGTCAAAATAATTTATTAAAGTTAATTAGAACCTAAAATTGCTTAGATTAAACTTAAATCCCTTTTTAGAACTCAAGACTCCTAGTCTTGGAATCTTGAATAGTGTTTTCTCTCTCCAATTCCTTGAATCAAGGAAATGTGTCTAGAGTTGTTTAGACTCTAAATTGAGGATTTAACTCACTAATGGTGCAAGACCACTCCTTAATTATGTCTAGACCACCTTAATTATCCATTTTCCTTGCCTAAACACTTTCTTACAAATTCCTAATCTTAAGCATAATCAAAGATACAACTAAACACAACTCTAAACCACAATTAAAATGCAAGAAACTCTCCTCCCTTGGCTGATGCATTTCGGCCAGCACACTCCTCTTTGGCCACATGTTTAATTGTTTTCTCACTCAAAGAACCATGCTTGAAGCCATACCTTGAACCATACCTCACCATACCTTAAGCCATACCTCACCATACCTCAAGAACACATTATCTCACCTCATGGAACTCATGGAAAGCCTCCAATCTGCACCCTCATGGCCGAAACCTCTTCACCCATGAGCACCCTCCATTTGTTTCATTTCTCTATAAATAGAATGCCTTGAGGAGCTTGCACCACTTTTAGATCATTTGCTAAGTTTAGGAAACACTCAAAGCTTTTCTTTTCTCTCAAAGTTCTAGTGTTCTTCAAGTTCTTCAAGCTCTTCAAAGTTCTTCATCATCTTCATCTTCTTCTTCCATCTTCAAGTTCATCACACCAAGTTGGGATTTTCTTTCATGTATTCTTTTCTTTAAAGTTCTTGTTCTAAGCTCTATGTTCATAGTTTCTCTTGATTCCTTTTAGAACTTCTTTTCTTCTCCTTTTTCTTTCTCATTTTCGGCCATGGGCCTTGAGGTTCAAAGAAATGAGAGCTTGATGATGAGAGTTTCATGATGATGTTCATCACTTGAAACAAACTCTAGAGCTTGATCTTTGTTCTTGAGCAAAAATGTTCCTAGTTCTTCCTTTCTTGAACTCTTGAGAACTTTAGTTTTGATGGTGATTCAAAATGGTTTTAAGGACTCAATGATGAGGTCTTATGATGTTGGTGTTATTATATCATCAAGATCATAGACCCTAGAGTTTTAAAATGTTCCTTTTTCCTTTTGAAGTTTCGGCCCTTTTCCTTTCTTTTTCTAAGCTTCATGGTTTGATTCCTAAAAATATTATGTTGAGTTCTAAGAACTCTAGACTTTACTTTACCTTGGTTGGGTGAGTTTGGGTTGAGGTTTAAGTTCCTTTAAAGTCTTGTTAAGAGCTCTAGAAAGATAAAATGAACTTGCATAATTTATCTTATGCTTGCACTCATGTTTACATTCTTGTTATGCACCTTTACTTTCAAGCTATCACCTAAGAACATAAAGATTAAAGTGGAATTTGCATCTTCACTTAATTTAATTCTCAAAGCCTTTCTATTTCGGCCTTAAAGTCGATTGTTGTTGGGCCTAGAGCACTAAAATAAAGAATTGAACTTGCATTATCACTTAATTAATCTCTCGAATGCCTATCTATTTCGGCCTTAAAGTCGATTGTTGTTGGGCCAAGAGCACTAAAATAAAGAATTGAACCTTGCATATTTACTTTCAAGCTTGCACGTTTAAGTTATGCCTTGCATATTTAATTTTAAGTCATCACTTTACTTTGTAAGCAAGATTAAAAACGAAAAGCATGAACACGTTTAGTTTATGTCGTAACTTAAGAACCTAGAGTTCAAAGACTTGCCCATTTCATTTCAAGTTAAAGTTATATGTGAGTACATTCCTTGAATGCATAACTTCGGCCAAGTAGTGATGATGGACTTGTAATGAGTTTTCATCTAGCTACTAGGACCAATAGTCTACGTTTTAAGTTTTCCTTAAAGCTTTACAAATCTTTATAAGGTTATGTCATCACAAGTTGTGATTTTATTATCTTTTGGGGATGGAATATGTTTTGGTCAGTGACCTAAGGCTTCTCTTAGCCTTTTGATGAATTAAAATGTTTTGCAAAGAGTTTTAGAAGTTCTAGATCGATTCCGAGAGAAACTAGTTAACTTATGTACCTAGAAATGTCAATTTAACTCTCTCATTTAAGTTAAATGTTTCGATTCTGATGTGATGAGTGTGATGCTGTATGATGATGTTTTGATGTGTTGGAATGTGTGAAAATATCATATGATGATGTAGAAGCGATCCTATGCATGATAGGTAAGAAACTAGCTAACTAGAAATACCGTAAAGCTAGAATTTTACATAGTTTTGACCCATTTGTTTATGGAACTTTTCCAAACTGTTTTAATGGGGACATAATCAGATTTAGATTGTTTAGACATGAAAAACTTGGTATCATTTGAGTTAGAATTGAATTCTAGCACCTATGGGGAAACTAGTAACTAGAAAACCGTAAAAATGCAAATGTAGAACTCTTAGAACATTTAATTTTCTGGATTCTGTCCAGCACCCTTGAAACATGATAAACATGATTAATAATTAGTCCTTAAGCATAGGAATGCCTCATAATTGATTTAGATTTAATATATAGCGCCTTAGTAGCAGAACAGAAAGGGTCTAAAACGTAAGTTCTAGAACCCCGTAAATACAAGTTAGAGATTCTGCCCTATGCTTTTCAGATTTAAGTATGAACATGAGGATTAGGAATGATGATTAAATATGAGCCCTTAGGTGCATAAAGATATGAGCGATGGATGTAGAGAACTATATCTCAAGATTAAGACCCGTAAGGGTCAAAGCATAAGCTACCGTAAGGGTAAGCGTTTGAATGTTTTATGATGATGCATGTCGTATGCAAATGATGATGATGATTATTCATATGAAGAATTCATGAGGTTATATGTTAATGTGGCATAAAGCAAATTTGGAA
This sequence comes from Dalbergia cochinchinensis, assembly GCA_031216125.1. Classification (NCBI taxonomy): domain Eukaryota; kingdom Viridiplantae; phylum Streptophyta; class Magnoliopsida; order Fabales; family Fabaceae; genus Dalbergia; species Dalbergia cochinchinensis. Next base: position 34,858,143 of record CM062371.1, read on the forward strand.
GGAAATTCGGTGTAATGACCGTTGTGCCGCCGAATTTCCGACAAATTTGGGGACTTAAAGAGATTTTGAAAATTAAGGTACTAAGATGGGTTCTAGGATGACACCGGTTCGGCCGAGCACCTCCATAGAACTCATGTGACATCGGTACCATTTTATACTCTTAGGTGACACCGGTTCGGCCGAGCACCCCTAAGAGAATTGCCCCCTAACCCTTACTCAGATAGTCGGGATTTATGATACGCTTATAGTTAAGTGGTAAGTAAGAACTAGTGACGACTAGTTAAGGTATGAGCTCATAACCTAAATGTATGACACGTTCTGGGTGACACCGGTTCGGCCGAGCACCCCCAGTTCGATTGTCTTTTAGGGTGGCCCATGAGGAAGAGAAGTTTCATGATTATGATTATGTCACTAAGTTTTGTCCCATATGAATGTTACTATTGCCACTTTATGCCACCAAGAATGATGATGCTTGATGTTATGTTTTATGTATGTGCATTAGGTAGTGCCATGCATACATTTTCTATTATGTTGCATTCATGACATTAAGATCATCCTAAAACGAATGGACCTTGGCTAAAATATATTTTTAAGTTTAAAATGAACTTAATACATGCTCAGTCGTTTTGTTTAAATAAACCCAAGGTTCCTGAGGACGTAGATGATGACACCTAGGTAGTAGGAGACCCTACTGAGATTCTTTAGCAAGATTCTCACTCCCTCTATCTCTTTCTTTCCGTCACGTCTTCAGATGGCGACGTTCGTAGTGTTCATGGACACCCCGACATGGGAGGTGCACTATGACCCGGCTCACGGGTCATACCGTTTTGAGGGGCAGTGCATGGTGCGGGTTTTCATGTTCGTAGGATGCCCCTTCGCTCATCCCGTGCACACCCATCGCTTCTCCCCGACTGCACCCTATGGCGACGACGAGCGGGTTTTTGAGCGTGCGCGTACGCATGACGAGAGAGTGCTCCGCATGCACACCGCCGCCTTAGCCATTCGAGACTATCCCGATTACGTGTCCCGGACCTACTTCTCGGAGACCGACCCGTCCGAGGACCTGCCTACTCATCCGTATAGCGAGAGCTCTGCCCCCTCTCCACCATTGATGAGGGAGGGCAGTGAGGATACCATGACTCAGCCCCGACTTGCACGACGACCGGAGATGCGGCCACACCGTGGGGGTCATTCTCGATCCCCGTTCCGCCTCTTTACGCCTGAGGAGCTCGCACAGTTTCCCGGATACTTGCCTCGTTCACGAGACGGACGTCAGTAGGAGGTGACGATCGACCGATGGAGTACCCGGTTAGAGCACACACCACTTAGATGGGGATAAACCTTCTTTTGTTTAGAGGTTATCCTATTAGGTGCACTCGGGTAGGGGAGTAGATTATGTTCATGTTTTATGTTGTATTTTCTTTTATGCATTTCCCTTGTACTAAATTAAGACCCACACTTATAAGTGGGCAAATTATATATATATGAGATGATCTTCAGTGTTACTCATGGTGTGCCTTATGTTATGATGTTGTGAGACATTTGTTTACCATACATGGTTTACTGCTTATCGCATCACGCGGCTCTCACTTTGTTTTTCAAAAAAAAAATTACCCGTATTTTCCGCTAAGTAATTCAAAGATAAATGAGAACTATGAAGTAACAGACTAACGATTAACCTAAATATGTTCTAGAGTATTGGGTTAAAAATTAGGATGTTACAGAAAGGCCAAGTTGGGTCTCTGTTCCTATTTCTTCTATTTTTCACACTATATATATATATATATATATATATATATATATATATTATCTTAATTTTGATTTTGTACGAATATGGACTGTTTGGGACATTTTAATTGTGTTTGAAGGTTGAACATTTGTTTTGGACTGCTTGGTTTGCTATTGACTGTTGATAGGTTTAGGGTATGTGATTTGAGAATGGGAAAGCTATGGTGTATGTATGTGCATGCGTGATTTTGATATCGGAATAGAGGAACACAAAATTAGGCAACAATAACAGGAGAGCACACGACTTCTTACTTCTGTTTTTCTTTTCCAGAATCTTGTTCGTTCTCTCCGTTTAGTTGATTACTAGTGTATGAATGCCTATATTCTTTGCTTTTGTAATTTTTCTTTTTATAAAACTGAAGATAGTGATGGGCAAGAAATATTGATGGTGCCTCCTCTGAACTTGTGTCCTCCATGTTTCAGTCTTGCCCATGTTTGTCGGCTAAGTGTCTTGGTAGAGTGCTTAGGTACAAGTGACATACAGGTGTTCATTTGATCACTCTAGTGTTTTGACATGTAGCTTTATGTTTGTTTTTGTATTGCTTATTTGACAACTGTTAATTTGACAAGGCATTGAAGACAAAAACTAGTTGTACAAATAGCATCATCTCATCATCAAAGATTCCAAATGGCAATAGTCATTTCAACAAATTAAATTTTAAAGCAATCAACACAATAACTTTCAAGCAAAATGCAAGACCAGAAATTATAAAGGAAATAATACAAGATATGCACAATACATATTATGAAATCATCCCTTAACATAATTATGCAATTAGAACGCACATGAGTTACATGATTGTATTATAGATTACAGTATCAAAGCTTTGAATTATTTTTGTCTCAAAATAATACAGTCATGCGTTACATATATAAAAAGGATAGATAGAGTTTACTCAATATTAAAATGAATAGCATATTTGTTCATTTCATTAAGTTAACTTCATTATAAAATTATATTATTTTCATAATGCGTACAACTTTAGAGTTAAACTTACATCTTCTGGATAATCATTTTTATTCAAGTGTTCAAAGGAAGTGAATGTAAAAGAAGTTTGGGCATTGCAAATTTTGGATTTTCTCATATAACCTAAACTTAATAAATCATTATGACTCAAGATTAATACGTAAAATTAATTTATCTTTCAATCATCCAAAACATGTCCTCAAGGGCATCTTGGTAATTTTGCACAAGCCCAAAAATTCGGGTGTTACATTTCTCCCCTCCTTAAAAAGAATTTTGTCCTTGAAATTCATTACCTGTGAATAGCTCGGGGTACTGCAACTTCATTTCCGACTCCAACTCCCATGTAGACTCTTTCACTCTCCCTTGCCCCCAAGCCACTTTGACCAAAGGTATAGTCTCATTCCTCAGTTGCTTGACTCCTTTGTCTAAGCTTGAAGAGGCTGGTGAATAACTGCTTGGTTTGTGATAATAGGAGTTGTCTACTAGTCATAAGTTAGAGCTTGGGAAGGCTATTGTGAAGACTATCGAGTTTCTTTCTTGGGTTGAGAAAGATTTTAGTGAAACTCAATAGTTGTTGAAAACTAGATATAGGTAGATTGGTCGAATCGGTATAAAATTATTTGTATAGTATCTTCTTCTCCCTTATTATTTTTACATTCACTGCTTTGTGATTATTTATTTATATTTGCTTAAAGCCTATCTTTTTAGCCATTTCATTACTGATGCTATACTTCAGAAAGTTACTTTCTGAAACCTCTAACATTGTTTTTGTTGTATATCAAGCTTAAAGCTTGATAATATTTTGTTTAGTTTTCAAAAGCTAAAAAGACAAAGTGAAGCAAATAATAGTTACATTTCCTTTTCATGCACTTTTCTACCTACATCAGAGCTTAAGCCTCTAATGGTTGTAGAGGACAAAGATCCCAAGGATAAATGGCACAAAATATTCATATAGCAAAAAGACACTCCATCAACAGGCTGCCATTCTTTGGTGGTGAGGACTATGGATATTGGAGAGATCGCATAGAGCAGTTCATAAAGTATTCAAGCCTTGATCTATGGGATCATACAAGAAGGGGATTATGTTCTAATGGAGGATGCTCCTGGAACCGATGATGCACCCTCAACATCAAGAGAAATCCCTCATAGCAGGTGGAAAGAGCAACACTGTAACATCCTAATTTTTAACCCAATACTCTCGAACATATTTAGGTTAATTATTAGTCTATTATGTCATAGTTTCCTTATTACTTTAAAATACTTAGCGGAAAATACTGGTAAATTTTTTTTGAATTATAAAAGCAAAGTGAGAGCCATGTGACACGATAAGCAATGAAGCATGTAAGGAAATAAAGCAAGCATCTCATAAACACCATAACATAAAGCAGGTAAAGGCACATCACAATAAAACTGAACTGCATATATATATATGATATGATATGCCTACTTATGAAGAGTGGGACTTTGTAATGCCCCGATTTTCTGTCTGAAAGAAAATGACCAAAATGCCTCTGAGGTCATTTTCCACCCAGAATTCGAGGATAGCCGACCTGGCGGTCCTTAAAGGGTCAACTTAATGTTTGAATGGGATTAGATGATTTTTGAGTGGTTCCGAAAACGAAAATCTCATTTTCTGAGGTTTCGGGTCAAAATGACCAAAATACCCCTGTAACGTTTTTACGCGGGTATGAGTGCCGTTTGAGCCCGGAACTTTTCTAGAAGGTTTAAATAATGTTTTTATGTGTTTAAAGGTCTCTGTTCAAGTCCTGGTGGTCCCGGGCAGTTTTTGGTCAAAATTATGATTTTGCCCCTGGGATTGTGTTTTTGAGCTTAATGATGTAATTAAGCAAACCTAAGCAATATTAGGCTCTAATCGAAGATTAATTAATTTCCATAATTAATATAGAGTCGAAATAAGTTATTAAAATTAATTAGAACCTAAGATTGCTTAGAGAAACTCAAAGCTCTTTTGTAGTTTTAATTCTTTGAGAAAGGATTCTAGAAAATAGTATTTTCTCTCTCCAATTCCCTAAATCAAGGAAACATGTTGGCATTGGATTCCAAATTAATGAAGTTTGACTTCATTAATTTAGAGAGGTCACCTCCTAAATCTAGTCTTGCAAGCCTCTAATTAATCATTACTTCACCTAAACACTTACTTACAAATTCCTAATCCTAAGCCTAATCAAAGATACACCTAAATACACCTCTAAACCACAATTAAATGGAAGATTTCCCTCCCCCATCCCATGGAGAAGATGGCGCCACCTCACCCTCCAATATCCACCACATGTTTGAATTCTTTCATTCAAAGAACCCATGCTTGAACCCATACCCAAGACCATACCTCACCATGCTTTAGGCCATACCTCACCATGCCTTTGAATGACCATTTGAAGAAGATATTTTCCTTCCTTCCTTCCTCAAAATTCGGCCACCATTCCCTCCTTGTACCCTTGGCTTTGTTTTTCTATAAATACCATGTCTAGATGGACTTGGTTTCACTTTGGTTCATTTGCTAAGTTTGGCTTCAAAAGTAGTTCTAAGTTCTTTCTTTTTCTCTCAAGAGTTCAAGAATTCTTTCATCTTCTTCTTCTTCTTACTCACCAAGAACCACCACTTCTCAACCATACACAACCACCATCAAATCTTCCTTAAAACACTTAGCCATATCATTCGCAAGATTAAGCTCAAGAAACACAACTTCCTTTCCTTTTCCTTTCTTCTTAGCCGAAGCTCTATCAAGCTTTAGGGAGGATTTTTCTTTCATTCTCCTCTCAAGACCAAGCCTTGTTCATCCTCCAAGAGACATACCTTTGGTACGGATTTTGTTTTAAATGTTTTAACCACTAAAGTTCTTGTTTACGTTATGTGCTTTATAGTTTCTCTTGAATCTTTTAGAACTTCTTTCTCCCTCTTTGATTCTTTTCATTTTCAGCCAAGGGCCTTGAAGGACTTGGAAATGAGAGCTTGATGATGAGGGTCTTATGATGATATTTATCACTTGAGCAACCTTTAAAGCTTGATCTTAGTTCTTGAGTAAAAGATGTTTTTAGTTTCTTTCTTGATCTTGGAAACTTAGTTTGATAATACTCTAAAAATGGATGTATGAACTCAATGATGAGGACTCATGATGTTGGCGTTAATACATCATCAAGATCATGGTCTCTAGAGTTTCAAAATGGTTCTTTTCTTGTTCATGACTTCGGCCCTTTTTCCTTTTCCTTTCTCTAAGATTTCGGCCGTCCTTGATGGTTCAACATGAAAGCTTGATGATGAGAGTTTCTAGATGATGACCATGTGTTCATCACAATGAGACCTCTAGAGCTTGAGTTTTAACAAAAATGCTAGTTATGATTTGGCTTCAAGGAATGATATTTTATTTACTTTAGCTTGTTGTGATGAGTTTAGGTTAAGGTTTGAGTCCCTTCAAAGTCTTGTAAGAGCTCTAGTAAAGATATAAAAATGAACTTGCACATTTATATCTCTAGCACCTCATATTTATATTTCAAGCTCTTACATTTCATATTTATTTTCCTATGTCGTCACTAAACTCTAAAGATAAAAAAAAATGGACTTGCATTATCACGTTTAAGTTTCAAGCCTTGCATTGCACGTTTATAATTCAAGTCATCACTTAAAGAACTTAAAGATCTAAAACGAGAGCTTGCATATCACCTAATTAATCTCAAAGCCTTTCTATTTCGGCCTTAAAGTCGATTGCTACTGGGCCTAGAGCACTAAAATAAAGAAATGAACTTGCATATTTATTTTCAAGTCTTGCATATTTACTTTCAAGTTCTTGCATTTCATACTTACTTTAAAGCTCTCACTTTACTTTATAATGAAGAATAAAATGGAATGCATAGCACGTTTATATTTTTGTCATTACTTAAAGAACCTAGAGCTCAAAGACTTGCCCTTTTATCTCAAGATAAAGGTGGTTGTGGAAACATCCTCATGGATGCATATTTCGGCCATGTGATGATGATGAGCTTGGTGTGAGTCGCATCTAGTCACAAGAGCCAACAACCTACATTCTAAGATTTTCTTTAGACCTCAAGAGTTTTATAAAATTATTACCAATGAGATTTATGAATTAAACCTCTCCTAGGAATATTTTAAACTAGCTATTTCCTTATGGCCATTCTTAGTCCCTTTTGTGAAATAAAATGGTTTTCAAACAGTTTCAGAAATCCTAAAACGATTCCAAGAGAAACTACCAATTTATATGTTTGAAAATGTGAGATTATGTGTTCTATGGAATCTATGCTTTTCGATTCTACCATGACATGTTTACTGCTGTATGATGATGTTTTGACATGTTAGAATGTGCAAAAATTATATATGTTGAGGTAGGAGCCTTTCTATGCATGATAGGAAAGAAACTAGCTTTATAGAAAAATTGTAAAGTTGAGTTCTAGTATAGTTTTGACCCATTAATTCTTAGCTTTTGCCAAAACTATTTTAGTATGTTAACCTTCAATTTAGGGTTGTTTAATTATGAAAAACTTGGTAACATTTGATGTAGGATTGATTTTTAGAGCTTATAGAGAGACTAGCAACTAGAAAACCGTAAAATGCAATTCTAGAACTCTTAGAACATTTAATTTACTGATTCTGTACAGCACCCGTATAATGTAGCAAACATGATTTATAATTAGTTCAAAGGCTAAGGAATACCTCATAATTGGTTTAAATTTAATTTATAGCGCCTTAGGCGAAGACGGAACCTAGAAAGGGTTTAAGACGTAAGTTCTAGAACCCTGTAATCATGAAGAGGTAATTCTACCCTTAAAGCATGATGCTGTCCAGATTCAGTGATGGACATAAATATTTGTAAGAATTGTTAGTTGGGAATCTTGAGGTGCATAAAAGGTTGATAGCGAATGTTAGAATAATTATACCTTATGTCAAAGACCCGTAAGGGTCAAAGCATAAGTCACCATAGGTCCCAAGACATAATGAACCTTATGACTTCCAGTAGATGTATGATTGATTATGAGAATGACTTGAGCATAGCATATGCATTAGCTGAGCTTGGTCCTTGATTCCGGCAAACTGGTTAGGAGCATGCTATCTTTTGAGAACATTAAAGCAATGATGTGATGACGTATATGCTATGATGAGTTTGACTATATGACTTGATGTCTTATGATGATGTTGAATGGCTATGCATGTCCTATAAGTTTCGTGGCATAAAGCAAGTTTGAAGAAAATCCGGTGTATGCCGTTACGCTGCCGAATTTCCCATCAAACTTGAGAATTTGAGAAAAGTTTGTGAAAACTCCTGGGTGACATCGGTTCGGCCGAGCACCCCCAGGAAAGGTTCTGGGTGACACCGGTTCGGCCGAGTACCCCCAGAACAGATGTGACGTAACACTGAGATGCATTCCTCCCGCTACGGTGGGGAGGAAACAAATCTGTGAGGGTATTGACGTTGAGCTTGCCAAAGCGGACAATTCGCTATGTACTAGATACCAGTAGAGCGTTTCAAAGAAGGAAACGATCCTAAGATAGGTGATCTAAGAAAGTTATGTATACCCCTTCTATTAGCCCATATTAAATCTAGTGACGACTAGTTAAGATTGAGCACATTCCTAGGCGATAGGTGAGACATAGTTTGGTGACTAGATTATCGCCGGGCTGGTGAGTCGGTTGGATTTTTGGTGGATATGTTAAGAGGGTGGTCTTAAAGAAAAAGAACTTAAGAGTTTGACTCACGAAAAAGATGTCACATGAAAAGTACTATGCCCTTTATGCCACGTATATGATTTATGTTTCCTTATCATGTGCCCAAGTATCATGATTTTCATGTTAAAGTGCATATGGTATTGCCATGCATTTCATCGAATATCTGTTGCATTCATGTCATTAAGACTCATACTAAAAGACACCCACTTCGGATAAATAGATTTGAAAAGTCTAAAACTAATCCTTAGGCCTGTACACCTTTTTCATAATTAAAACCCAGGTGGCTGGGGACGATGACGATTACACTTGTGTTAGAGTCGGGAATCCCTACTGAGAATCTTGAATGAGTTTCTCATCCCTCTCTTTTCTTCCGTGTCATCTCTAGACGAAGATTACAACGAGGTTCGTGACTTCTTCTAAGGCTCATCCTTAAGGGTCACACTAGCAAATGGAGTAGAGGGTCGCCGCGGAAGCATAGATAGTTTAGCTTTTGGATTGATACTCATTCAACCTCATAGGTGGATGAGGATCACTTCATATATGTAGGCATGTTTTGATGTAGATAATGGTACAATGATGCTAGTAATTTATGCATTTATGAAGGAGTGATGATACTATGATTGTTATGTATGATACTATGTTTCATGATTATGAATGGCGTGATTACTTTTCTTGCACGACGTGGTTATGACGAACGTTAGGTTAGCGCGCGGCTCGCGTTTTGTTTTTCAAGTTTCGAAAAAGAAAAATTTATTTGTATCTTTCGCTAAATATTTAAATGAAAGGTTTTAAAGAATAAGACTAAAAGAGTAATAGACTAATGATTAACCTAAATATGTTCTAGAGTATTGGGTTAAAAATTAGGATGTTACAGACTTAGTTTGGTACAACATGAAACGAATACATCTAAAAAGAAAATACAAAGGAAAGTGCGATGAAAAGCATAAAAACAAACTCTCCTACTTTAGTGCGCCTACAAATAGATAGCCTTAAGGCAAAAGGAGGTTATCCTGGTCTAGTCAAAGCTCGAGCACCAAAATGCGACGGTAGTCTCCTACTACGGGCCTCTCTGGAAAGGAGGGACGTATCTAATCCACTAGGCTATCTCTGCCGGGGTAGCTATGTAACACCCCGATTTCTCTGTCCGAGGGAAGTGACCAAAATGCCCCTGAGGTCATTTCCTGACCCGAACTCGAGGGTAACCAACTCGGTCGTCCTCGAAGGGTCAACTCAATGTTTGAAGGGGATTGAATGGCCTTTGAATGCTCCCGGAAGCGAAAATCTCATTTTCCGCAGTTTCGGGTCAAAATGACCAAAATACCCCTATAGCGTTTTTACGCGGGTAAAGGTGCCGTTTGAGCCCGGAACTTTCCCCAGAGGTTTAAAAACATGTTTTCATGTGTCTAGAGGTCTCTGTTCAAGTCCCGGTGGTCCCGGGCAGTTTTAGTGCAAAATTACGATTTTGCCCCTAGAATAGTGTTTTTGAGCTTAATGACGTAATTAAGCAAACCTAAGCAATATTAGGCTCTAAACGAAGATTAATTTATTTCCCTAATTAATCTAGAGCCAAAATAATTTATTGAAGTTAATTAGAACCTAAAATTGCTTAGATTAAACTTAAATCCCTTTTTAGAACTCAAGATTCCTAGTCTTGGAATCTTGAATAGTGTTTTCTCTCTCCAATTCCTTAAATCAAGGAAATGTGTCTAGAGTTGTTTAGACTCTAAATTGAGGATTTAACTCACTAATGGTGCAAGACCACTCCTTAATTATGTCTAGACCACCTTAATTACCCATTTACCTTACCTAAACACTTTCTTACAAATTCCTAATCTTAAGCATAATCAAAGATACACCTAAACACAACTCTAAACCACAATTAAAATGCAAAGAAACCTCCCCCATGGGCTGATGCATATTCGGCCATCTCTCTCCAATTACCACACATATTAAATTGTTTTCTCACTCAAAGAACCATGCTTGAGCCATACCTTGAGCCATACCTCACCATGCTTGAGCCATACCTTGAGCCATACCTCACCATGCTTTGAACCATACCTCACCATACCTCAAGAACACATTATCTCACCTCATGGAACTCATGGAAAGCCTCCAATCTGCACCCTCATGGCCGAAACCTCTTCACCCATGAGCTCCCTCCATTTGTTTCATTTCTCTATAAATAGAATGCCTTGAGGAGCTTGCACCACTTTTAGATCATTTGCTAAGTTTAGGAAACACTCAAAGCTTTTCTTTTCTCTCAAAGTTCTAGTGTTCTTCAAGTTCTTCAAGCTTTTCAAAGTTCTTCATCATCTTCATCTTCTTCTTCCATCTTCAAGTTCATCACACCAAGTAGGGATTTTCTTTCATGTATTCTTTTCTTTAAAGTTCTTGTTTCAAGCTTGATGTTCATAGTTTCTCTTGTTTCTCTTTAGAACTTCATTTCCACTCCTTTTTCCTTTTCATTTTCGGCCATAGGCCTTGGAGAACAAAGGAATGAGAGCTTGATGATGAGAGTTTCATGATGTTGTTCATCACTTGAAACAAACTCTAGAGCTTGATCTTTGTTCTTGAGCAAAAATGTTTTTAGTTTTTCTTTTCTTGAACTCTTAAGAACTTTAGCTTTGATGATGTTTTTAAAATGGCCCTATGAACTCAATGATGAGGACTCATGATGTTGGTGTTAATATATCACCAAGATCATGAACTCTAGAGTTTTAAAATGTTCCTTTTTCTTCTTGATGATTTCGGCCATTTCCTTGATTTTTTCTAAGCTTCATGGTTTGATTTCCTAAAAATATTATGTTGAGTTTTAAAGAACTCTAAGCTTGACTTTACCTTGTTTGGATGAGTTTGGGTTATGGTTTAAATTCCTTTAAAGTCTTGTTAAGAGCTCTAGAAAGATAAAATGAACTTGCATAATTTATTTTATGCTTACATCCATATTTACATTCTTGCTATGCATCTTTGCTTTCTAGCTATCACCTAAGAACATAAAGATTAAAATGGAACTTGTATCATCACTTAATTTAATTCTCGAAGCCTTTCTATTTCGGCCTTAAAGTCGATTGTTGTTGGGCCTAGAGCACTAAAATAAGAATTGAACTTGCATTATCACCTAATTAATTTCTCGAATGCCTATCTATTTCGGCCTTAAAGTCGATTGTTGTTGGGCCAAGAGCACTAAAATGAAGAATCGAACCATGCATATTTACCTTCAAACTTGCACGTTTAAGTTTATGCCTCGCATATTTACTTTCAAGCTTGCACGTTTAAGTTTATGCCTTGCATATTTAAATTCAAGTCATCACTTTACTTTGTAAGCAAGATTAAAAATGAAAAGCATGAGCACGTTTAGTTTATGTCGTAACTTAAGAACCTAGAGCTCAAAGACTTGCCCATTTCATTCTAAGTTAAAGTTATATGTGAATGTATTCCTTGAATGCATAATTTCGGCCAAGTAGTGATGATGGACTTGCAATGAGTTTTCATCTAGCTACTAGGACCAATAGTCTATGTTTTAAGTTTTCCCTAAAGCTTTACAATCTTTATAAGGTTATGTCATCACAAGATGTGATCTTATTATCTTTTAGGGGATGGAATATGTTTTGGTCAGTGACCTAAGGCTTCACTTAGCCTCTTGATGAATTAAAATGTTTTGCAAAGAGTTTTAGAAGTTCTAGAATGATTCCAAGAGAAACTAGTTAACTTATGTACCTAGAAATGTCAATTTAACTCTCTCATTTAAGTTAAATGTTTTCGGTTCTGATGTGATGAGTGTGATGCTGTATGATGATGTTTTGATGTGTTGGAATGTGTGAAAATATCATATGATGATGTAGAAGCGATCCTATGCATGATAGGTAAGAAACTAGCTAACTAGAAATACCGTAAAGCTAGAATTTAACATAGTTTTGACCCATTTGTTTATGGAACTAATCCAAACTGTTTTAATGGGAACATAATCAGATTTAGATTGTTTAGACATGAAAAACTTGGTAACATTTGGATTAGAATTGAATTCTAGCACCTACGGGGAAACTAGTAACTAGAAAACCGTAAAAATGCAAATGTAGAACTCTTAGAACATTTAATTTTCTGGATTCTGTCCAGCACCCTTACAACATGATAAACATGATTAATAATTAGTCCTTAAGCATAGGAATGTCTCATAATTGATTTAGATTTAATCCATAGCGCCTTCGGCGAAAACGGAACCAAGAAAGGGTCTAAAACGTAAGTTCTAGAACCCCGTATTCACATGTTAGGATTTCCACCCTATGCCATTCAGATTTGAAAGTAAAATGAGAGGATTATGAATGATGTTTAATTATGAGCCTTAGGTGCTTAAAATATGAACGACGGATGTAGAGAACTATATCTCAAGATTAAGACCCGTAAGGGTCAAAGCATAAGCTACCGTAAGGGTAAGCGTTTGGATGTTTTATGATGATGCATGAAGTATGCTAATGATGATGATGTTATTCATAGGAGGAATTTATGAGGTTATATGTTTATGTGGCATAAAGCAAATTTGGAAGGAAATTCGGTGTAATGACCGTTGTGCCGCCGAATTTTCGACAAATTTGGGGACTTAAAGAAATTTTGAAAATTAAGGTACTAAGATGGGTTCTAGGATGACACCGGTTTGGCCGAGCACCTCCATAGAACTCATGTGACATCGGTACCATTTTACACTCTTAGGTGACACCGGTTCGGCCGAACACCCCTAAGAGTTTTGCCCCCGAACCCGTACTCAGATAGTCGGGATTTATGATTTATGATACGCTTATCGTTAAGTGGTAAGTAAGAACTAGTGACGACTAGTTAAGGTATGAGCTCATAACCTAGATGTATGACACGTTCTGGGTGACACCGGTTCGGCCGAGCACCCCCAGTTTGATTGTCTTTTAGGGTGGCCCATGAGGAAGAGAAGTTTCATGATTATGATTATGTCACTAAGTTTTGTCCCATATGAATGTTACTATTGCCACTTTATGCCACCAAGAATGATGATGCTTGATGCTATGTTTTATGTATGTGCATTAGGTAGTGCCATGCATGCATTTTCTATTATGTTGCATTCATGACATTAAGACCATCCTAAAATGAATGGACCTTGGCTAAAATACATTTTAAAGTTTAAAATGAACTTAATACATGCTCAGTCACTTTGTATAAATAAACCCAAGGTTCCTGAGGACGTAGATGATGACACCTAGGTAGTAGAAGGCCCTACTGAGATTCTTTAGCAAGATTCTCACTCCCTCTACCTCTTTCTTTCCGTCACGTCTTCAGATGGCGACGTTCGTGGTGTTCGTGGACACGCCGACATGGGAGGTGCACCATGACCCGGACCACGGGTCATTCCATTTTGTGGGTCGATGCACGGTTAGAGTATTCATGTTTATGGGTCGACCCTTCACTCCCCCTGTACATTCCCATCGTTTCTCCCCCGTCTCACCTTTTGGCGATGACCTGGTGTTCGAGCGCGCACGTCCCCTAGAGGAGAGGCTTCACCGTACCCCATCATCCACGTCCGCCGCTCGAGACTACCCCCAGTATGTGCCCCGTTGCCCATCGTCTTTTTCGGAGACGGATCCTTCCGAGGATTCGGCAACCCAGGCACCCTCCGAGGGATCTTCCCCCATTATACCCATGGACCTTGGGGAAGGTAGTGAGCCTTCCGTGACTCAGCCGAGGCTTGCACGACGACCGGAGATGAGGCCACGCCGTGGAGGTCACTTCCGAGCCCCGTCCCGTCTATTCACGCCGGAGGAGCTTGCTCAGTTTCCTGGTTACTTGCCATGCTCGAGGGATAGTCGCCAGTAGGAGGCTGTAGATGCCCGAGATAGAGCACACACCACTTAGATGGGGATAAACCTTCTTTTGTTTAGAGGTTATCCTATTAGGTGCACTTGGGTAGGGGAGTAGATTATGTTCATGTTTTATGTTGTATTTTCTTTTATGCATTTCCCCTGTACTAAACTAAGTCCCACATTTATAAGTGGGCAAATTATATATATATGAAATGATATTCAGTGATGTTCATGTTGTGCCTCATGTTATGATGTTGTGAGATAATTGTCTTACCATACATGGTTTACCGCTTATCGCATCACGCGGCTCTCACTTTGTTTTTTCAAAAAAAAAATTTACCCGTATTTTCCGCTAAGTAATTCAAAGATAAATGAGAACTATGAAGTAACAGACTAACGATTAACCTAAATATGTTCTAGAGTATTGGGTTAAAAATTAGGATGTTACAAGCTATGCGCTGCATCGGCCAAGCATGAGCTCCACAGCGGGGAATCATCGTCACCTATCCTCCACGTATCGGCTGAGTGACAGAAGCCTTGCTACCCTCCCCAAGGTCCATCGGTACAGTGGGGGAGGATCCCTTGGAAGGTACTTGAGTGGCAGAGTCCTCTGAAAGGTCCGTCTCGGAGAATGATGAGGGAGAGCGGGGTACATACTATGGGTAGTCCCGGATGGCAGAAGCTGTCAGTGGGGTGCGGCAGATCCACTCCTCTCGAGGGCGTGTGTGCTCGAACACGAAGTCATCACCGAAAGGTGAGGCAGGAGAGAATCGATGAGTATGTATAGGGGACTGAAGGGCCGTCCAACAAACATGAATACACGAACGACACAGCGACCCACAAAATGGTATGACCCGTGGTCCAGATCATGATGCACCTCCCATGTCGGGGTGTCCACAAAAATCACAAATGTCTCCATCTGAAGACGTGATGGAAGGAAAAGCTAGAGGGAGTGAAAATCTTGCTAAAGAATCTCCGTAGGGCCTCCTACTACCTAGGTGTCATCATCTACGTCCTCAGGAACCTTGGGTTTAGTGTATAAAATAAGTGAGCATGCGTTAAGTTCATTTTTAAGCTTTTAAAATATAATTAACCAAGGTCCGTTCATTTTAGAATGAATCTTAATGTGATGAATACAATATATTAAAGGATGTATGCATGGCACTACTTAATGCAAGGACATCAATCATAACATCAAGAAGCATCATAATGGTGGCATAAAGTGGCAATTGAAATCTCCTCTGGGGAAAACTTTGTGACATAATCATCATACTTTACTTTCTCATGGGGCCACCCTAAAAGACATTCATTCCGGGGGTGCTCGGCCGAACCGATGTCACCTAGAACATGTCACATCTCTAGGTTATGAGCTCATACCTAACTAGTCATCGCTCGTTCTTACTTATCAATCCCGATAAGCGTATCATAATCATAATCCCGATTATCTAGTATGGGCTAGAGGGCATTTCTTAGGGGTGCTCGGCCAAACTGGTGTCACCCAAGAATACATCTTGGTACCGATGTCACATGAGTTCTTTGGAGGTGCTCGGCCGAACCGGTGTCATCCAAGAACTCATCTTAGTACCTCATATCTTATAAAGAAAATCTCATAGGTTTTTCAAAAACTTTCTAAGTCCCCAAATTTGTCAGAAATTTGGCAGCATAACAGCAGCACGCCGGATTTCTTCCAAATTTACTTTATGCCACATAAACAAATAGAACATGTATCCTCGATCATAAATTTATATGTTGACATAATCAATCTCAAATAGAACATACATTCACATGTAACATTGAAACTCATTATGCTCTTGATCCTACGGTATCTTATGCTTTGACCCTTACGGGTCTTAAACTTGAGATGTAATTATTCTATCATTCTCTATCAACCTTTTATGCACCTAATGTAACACCCCAATTTTTACTGCTATGTAAAAATTATCAAAATGCCCCTAGGTAATTTTTACACGTAATTCGAGGTCAAATAATCCTCAATAAAGGAATATGATATTAGAGAAACATCATAGGGAACTTGATTAGTGATTCGTGCGAAATTCGCAAACCCCGATTTTTCTGTACATGTAAAATGACCAAAATGTCCCTGAGGTCATTTTTGCCTAGAAATCAAGGATAACCAATCTAAATTATCTTTGAGGGGTTAATTTTATGCCTGATGGGGATTATATGTGCCTTAGAGGTAAAAATCTCAATTCTCAATTTTTACCATAAGTAAAATTACCGTTTTACCCCTACAGTAATTTTTCATGAAATTATATAATCTTTGAATTCAGTTTTCACCTAAAGGTTCAGAATGACTATTTTAAGTATGATTTGAGATTGTCTAATATTTACAGGGAGTTTTTACGTGAAATTACCTTTCTAACCCTAGTTGTGGTAAATAGGTTTACTTGTGTAATTAAGATAGCATTAAAACTCTATTTGAACTCAAATTGATTTTATTCATTAACCTTGAGTTTAAAATTAATTACCCAAAGTTAAAAATAATTACTGAGGTAATTAGAGTCTAAAATCACCTAAGGTAAAATTAAATTATCTTTCCTTAATTATGAAAGCTCATAAAATTAGTGATAATTGAGATCAAAGTTAAGATTTCGGTTTAGGTAAAATATCGTACATTTACATTTTCTTATCCTAAGTTTAGAACCTATGTTACAAAGTGATTTTTACTCATTTGAAATTAACCTCATTTACTAGTATATGATTTCTCTTTTTACCTTGTCTTGTGTTGTCCTAAACACTTAACCTTTTACCATTTTCACTAATCTATCAATTCCTAATCTTTTACGTAAGTAAATACACATCTAATACATGATTTACCACTTGTAAAACATTACCAATCTGATCCTAAAGGAATCAGAAACCAGTGGCCAACTTGTCTCTTTTTCACAATATTTTAATTGTTTTTCCAACAAAGAAACATATCCAACCATAACACCATACCTTTAGCTTTCTTTTGCATTATTTTTGGCTATGTTTATTCAAAAGAAAACCCACCCATTTCAGCCATGATGTGATAAGTAACAATGTCTCCCATCAGCATCATATTTTAGTGTTTTCATCAATTATGCATGAACCAAATTATTACAAGAATAAAAGCATTCTTTTTCCATGTTTTCTTTAATTGAAAATGAACTAAAAACTCCATTTTTCCAGCCACAAGGCAGCTGCCATACAGCCCTCCTTGGCCTATAAATATGAGCTCTTCCATTGCCTAAATGCACACACAAACATTTCTAGCCTTAGCATTTTCTTAATTGATAGTTTTCTTGCTCAAAGTTTGCTCAAAGTTCTCTAATTCTCTCAA
Organism: Dalbergia cochinchinensis; assembly: GCA_031216125.1. NCBI lineage: Eukaryota > Viridiplantae > Streptophyta > Magnoliopsida > Fabales > Fabaceae > Dalbergia > Dalbergia cochinchinensis. The sequence continues at coordinate 34,875,736 of CM062371.1, forward strand.
TACTTCAAGCTTTCTTCTTCTTCCTCATTCACACTCAAGAGACTCCATTCCCAACCTCTAACCAAGCTCTAAACCTCAAGCATACACATTCCAACCATAAATTAACTCCTAAACACATAACCTTTCCATTATCAAACACAAAAACACAAGAAAAATCCTTCCTCCATTTGCTCTAATCTTGGCTGAATTTCAAGGACATATCAAGGACATATTTTCTTCTCCTAACTTCTCTAAAGATCAAGCATTATCTTTTGATAACAAGAAACAACTTGTTAGGGATTTTATTTCATGTTCTTTCTCTTGTTCTTTCTTTATATTTTTTATTTTTATGATTTGATTATGACCATGGCTTGATTATGAGGAATCATGGTGGTGGTTGTGAATCCATCATTTAAATGAACTCTAAAGCCCAAGGTTTAATTCTTGATGTTAAAAGATTAATAAAGGAATTACTAAGTTTTGAGTTTTAAGCTTAACAAGATATAAAAATGAACTAGCATCCATATTTATGTTTCAAGTTCTTGCACATCATATTTAAATTTCAAGCCTTGAATAATCATATTTAATTTCAAGTTCATCATCTTAAATCTTGAAGATAATAATATGAATTTGCATTCTCATGTTTAAATTTCAAGTAATGCATTTTATGTTTCAAGTTATCATTAAACTTTGAAAATCTAAAAATAAATTTGCATCTTCATATTTATATTTGAAGTATTACATATCATGTTTATATTTCCAAGTTATCACCTTATAATGATAGAGATTGAAAATGGATTGCATAGCATATCTATGATTCTTGCTATCACCTAAATCTCTAAAAGCTCAAAACTTACCTCTTTAATCTTAAATAGGAATTCTTATACTTAAATTAGGTTAATTTCAGCCTCTTGATATTCTTGGTATTAAGATTCGTTTATTTTATTTTTAAGGCTTTGATCTTGTCTTTAAATTACTTAAATAATTCTTGTTAGAGTTAGAAATCCAAAGATGTTGAAGATTGTGTTTTTCCCAAGTTTTTTGATTTAAAAATTATGTTACTGACCTGACTTAAATAAAATGGTTAGAATACTATTTTATAAGGTTTGAATGTGTATAAATTACTTATAATTGATGTAAGAATTGTTTTTAGCATTTTTGAGGTAAACTAATAATTAGAAAGGATCAAAATCATAATTTTATAAAGCTTTAGACAATGAATTTTCTGGATTAATTCCTCACTAATTTGATACTGATCTTATGGTTTATATACATTAGAATTATTAGCATTTGATGTATAAATTGTTTTTGGTATCTTAGAGGTTGAAAAGAATAATTACAAGTATTAGTTTTGACCAATTCATAAAATGCGAAAAGTTGTGTCCTAAACTATCAATTATGTAACTTTTTGATTCAAAGGATTTTAATTAGAGTAAATAATGATATTTGATGTGTTTAGAATACCATTTATGATGTTTAGAGAAAATTTTAGAAGTATTGGCTTTTGATAAGTGAAAAAAAAAGTAACTTTGTGCTTTGACCCCTAAAATATGTTAAATTTAGTCTATGGCCCTAAAAGGTTTTTATGATGAGTTTGAATGGTTTCTAATAGTTATATGTCTCTTGAAATGTATTGGTTAAAGTTAAGGATCTTTAATTTATGAGTAGATGTTAAGAAGGGGTAATTACGTTTTGACCCATAACCTTTGAGAAATTGTGATTTGACCCTTTGGGACTTAAACGTAAATATTGATAATTTGATAAGATGAATGTGATTGATATCTTGTGATGGCTATGTTCATATATTGAGATTTATATGGCTTATGGATATATGCAATGAAATATGATGCATGTTTATGTGATTTGATTTATGGCATTTTACGGTTATGTCTGATTCATTGAGATGCATAAGTGTAACGCCCCGATTTTCTGTTTTAGTGAAAAATGACCAAAATGCCCCTGAGGTCATTTTCGGCCCGGAATTCGAGGATGGCCAGCCCGACAGTCCTCGAAAGGCCAACTCAATATTTGAAGGGGATTGAATGACCCTTGAGTGGTTCCGGAGGCGAAAGTCTCATTTTCTGCAGTTTCGGGTCAAAATGACCAAAATACCCCTATAGCGTTTTTACGCAAGTAAAGGTGCTGTTTGAGCCCGGAACTTTCCCCAGAGGTTTAAAACCATGTTTTTACATGTTTCAAAGCATTGTTTGAGTCCCGACGGTCCCGGGCAATTTTAGTGCAAAATTACGATTTTGCCCCTAGAATAGTATTTTTGAGCTTAATGATGTAATTAAGCAAACCTAAGCAATATTAGGCTCTAATCGAAGATTAATTAATTTCTATAATTAATCTAAAGTCAAAATAAATTATTAAAATTAATTAGAACCTAAGATTGCTTAGATTAGATTTAAATCTCTTTTCTAAAACTCAAGATTTCACTCTTGGAATCTTGAATAGTGTTTTCTCTCTCCAATTCCTTAAATCAAGGAATTGTGTCTAGAATTGTTTATACACTAAAATGAGTTTATAACTCACTAATGATGCAAGAACACTCCTTAATTATGTCTTGACAACCTTGATTACCCATTTTCTCACCTAAACACTTTCTTACAAATTCCTAATCTTAATCCTAATCAAAGATACACCTAAATACAACTCTAAACCACAATTAAAATGCAAGAAATCCTCCCCCCATGGCTGATGCACATTCGGCCATCTCTCTCCCATTTACAACACATGTTGATTTGTTTCTCACTCAAAGAACCATGCTTGAAGCCATACCTTGAACCATACCTCACCATACTTTGAACCATACCTCACCATGCCTCAAGACCACATTATCTCACCTCATGGAACTCATGGGCTGCCCTTGTGTTGATGGCCAAAGCCTCCCCCCTTATTTGCACCTCAGAAATGAGATTTTTCTGCCTTGTTAACATTCATAAACATATAATCCCCTTCATATATCATAAAAGCTTTGTGAGGATGGCCGAGGCCAGTCGTCCTCATGTTTCAGGTAAAAATGACCTCAGGGGCATTTTGGTCATTTAAAAGTTTAGAGAAAAACGGGGCGTTACACAGAACCCTTTCAAGAATGTTAACATGTTTTCAATGACAACAAAGCCAATTTAAAGAAAATGCTTTGAAGAATGACTAATGGTTGTCTTGAGTTTCTTGAAGAATTTAAATATGTTCTATCATTTAGCAAAGAGCAAGGCCTACTTAAATGAAGATAAATTTCACTGTGCATATGCAAACATATTTATCACATGTTAAGAGATATAAATTAACAAGGAAGTGAAGCTATATCCTTATTCAAGTGTAAGATAGCCAGCAATTTGAAGAAGAATCAAGAATACAAGAAACCAAGCATTCGAGACTTTAGAAAGTAGCACTGGACTTCAAAAAGTACACATAAAAGGAAGATATCAATCAATCTTTAAGCCTAAGGTATTCTACTATCTTCAATCTTCACATTCATAAAGTTTAGATCATCGAAAAACAATGATTAAAGACAAGACTCAAATTTTGTCAAGGAATGTTACCGTACTTCAAAAAGCTTACACTCGGTGAAATAGTGCGCTCTACAAGAAAAATGAAGGAAAATTTGAATTTTAAAAAGTCAAATCCTAGTGTCTGAACTAGCTAATAATCTTTTTTACCTTTAAAGTCAACTATCCAAAAGTTCTAGAAGAAAAAGTTGAGAAACCATGGTTTAGAAAGTAAGAGTAGTTTATGAAGGACATCAAAAACCTCAACTCCATAACTGCTCCTGTAAACTAGTCTGACAGACAGATAGGCTACACTTCTAGACTATCTTTCCAAGATACAAATAGAAGATCAACACATGGTCTTGGAAGATATGATCAATGGCAATGGTCACAAGGAAGACCTCTATAAATAGAGATGTTATGCTTTCTAAGAAAAAGGATTTAACGTTGATAAAAAGAGCTGAAACACTGCCGAGTTTTCCCTTCATCTTTCTATAAATTTATTATTGCTTGCAATCATTTCCTTGTTCACAAAATCTTTTTTCCATGCTTTTTATTGCTCATATGTTCTTCCAAGGAAGAATACCTAGAAAGAAGTCATTCAAGTGTTTCCAAAATCTTTCATTGTATATACTAAGGAAACTTGAGTGTAGGTTAGTTTGAGTGGAAACCCAAACATATAACCTTTGTATCCTTGATCCAATAGTCATCAGTGTGAGGTAGCTTGAAGAGGCTAATCAAAGACTACTTACAACGTGAGAGTAAATGAGTTTTACTGTAACACCCTAGTAATTAACCAGATACACCTAGGTTGAATCTGATTAATGACTAGACTTTACTCCTTGCTTTGGTTCTTTCTTCATAATTTGAAAATACTTAGTGAAATTACGAGCCATTTTTTTCTTAAACACATAATTGAAAACGTGAGGCGAGTACAATGTGAACGAGTAAGCGGAGTATAATAAGACGTTTAAGAATATATCACATCATATCACTTAGGCTCTATCATATAACATCCATAAGCACATTATAGCATATATTTACATATAATAACCTCACTCAAAGGGTGGGTTATGTTCATACATCATTATCTTATGCAAACCCATAAAAGAAAATATACATAAGGAAATACATGCCCCTAAACTAGATAACTCCATAAGCCGGGAAGGTTATCCTAAAACTAGGGTGCATGAACACACATAAATCTACTAAGAACCTTCTATGGCCACTGTCCTGGAAATGGGGGAATAAATCCAATCCACTGATGAGCTCCCTCGGGAGGGGACACACGAGATGCACCAGGCTGGGGTCGCATGGACGGCCTTCTCGCTAACCTCGGTTGAACAACTGTTTCCTCACTACCCTCTCTTACATGTGTGGGAGTAGGAGCAGAGCTCTCAAAATATACATGAGTAGGAATGTCCTCTAAAGGATCAGTTTCAGAATATCTCGTCTCGGGAACATACTCTGGAAATCCATGGACAACAGATGAAGCGGGATAAGGACGTAACATCCTTTCATCAAGTGGACGTGCATGTTCAAAAACCATTTCATCGCCATAGGGAGAAGTAGGAGAAAATCGATAACTAGGGACAGGATGTGCAAATGGATGACCTATGTAAATAAAAACACGAACTGCGCACCTCCCTTCAAAATGATACGAGCGATGTACCGGATCATAGTGGAATTCCCAAGTAGGGGTATCAACGAACAGGACGAATGTCGCCATTTGAATCTGGAGACAATGACGGAAATAAAGAAAAGGGAGTGAGAATCTTGCTAAAGAATTCTCAGTAGGGTACCTCCTTCTACAGTGTCCTCATCAAAGTCCCCAGGAACCTCGGGATTATTCTAAAATAGTGAGCATGCAAAGATTCATTTTAAGTTCGGACAAATACTTAACCGAGGTTCGTCAATTTTTAATCATGCGTCTTATAATGCATCATATTCTTAACATGTCATATTTACAATGAACTTTTCCTTTATCATTACATCATATTCCTCATCATCATTATCAAAATAACATGCATAAAAGAACGTCATATAATATTAGCTACACATGGACACAGTGCACATATTTCATTTCTTTAGTGCCTTAGGTGACTTAAAATCTTATCATCATCATTATTTTCCTTGGGCCACCCTATACTCCACCCTTTTGGGAGTAATTTAGGTTATGAGCTCATACTTTACTAGTCGTCACTAGCATATACTTATCCCTTTTGATAAGCTAAAGTCCCGACTCTACCCTTTTGAGAGAACGGGTTAGGGGACTAAAATCACCTTTTCACCACCTATAGTCCGATGGTTCCAAAGGATCATTTTCTTATAAGTTTAAGTCACCATTAAATCTTTGCATGTTATATCACAATACAATTCATAAACATCATAACATTTTCTCATTTATAGTCTTAAGCTAGAATAATATATATCAATTGTAATCATGCATATGGGAGATTCCCAGGAAAGAGAGGTGGGTCACAATGGACACGCTTAAATACCAAGTCTTTCCTTAGCAGAACCTTTCCAACTTACACTTTTACAATGATACACTTTCTTCTAGCAACAAAGGTAAATTTTACATAATAAAGAACATTTCATGTATAAGCATTCTCATTATTTGCCACAAAGAACTATAACATGCAAGCCAGAAATTATTCAATGATATCAAGTACTTAATAAGCATCCAATCCTTACATAGAATTATCAATTATAGAACTAATTAGTTACTAAACCAATTATGAATCATTCTCTTAACAATAAACCATAATTATCACAACTTCAATCATATCAAATCATTATCACACATTGATACTAAACTCAGATCACTGACCGAATCATGAACCTCATGCAATTACATAGAATCATATTTTAAGTGCATATAAAATACTAGTCTCCCGTAAAATCGTTGCAAAGCCTTAAAACTCATTTAGAAACTAGTTCTTTTGTCAAATTTGGGAGGATCTTCACAATTAAAATTCTCACTTAAGATAAAAGGAGTAAGTCTTGAGCTTTAGAGATTTAGGTGACATCTTAGAATTATAAACATGCTATGCAACCTTATTTTAATCTTATCTTTATAAGGTGATAGCTTGGAATTATAAACATGATATGCAATTCCATTTCTTTATCTTTAAGATTTAAGGTGATGACTTGAAAATTAAACATGATGCAAGAACTTGAAATATAAACATGATACAAGAAACTGGAGCGGCGGTAATCCATACAGGACGAGAGAGGGAGAAGAGAATATTAAGAAACCGGAGCGGTAGTGCACACAGGACCATGAGAGGGAGAAGAGAATTATTATTACATCTTTTTAAGCTCCAATCTCAAGACTTTTCAAAGAATAAATTCTTTAACTCCAATAATCATATTTCTTTGCTTGTGATACATGAGCAAGTCTTTGAGCTCTAGGATCTTTAGGTGATGGCATAAAATAAACATGTCATGCGTTGATTCTTTTAGCCATTATAAAATATAGTGAGAGCATAAATTAAATATGAGATGCAACCTCTTTATTATCTTGAAAGATTAAGTGATGACTTGAAACATAAACATGAAATACAAGCTTGGAATTTAAACATGAGAAATGCAAGTTCATTTATTCATTCTTGAAAATTTAGTGATGACATAGAAGGTAAACATGGTTATGCAAAGTATAAACTTAATCATGGATGCAAATTCATTTTGTTTCTTTACTAGAGCTCCTTCAAGACTTTAAAAGAATTATAAATTCAACCCAATACATATCTAAACAAGAAATAAAACATAAAAGGAAAATACATCTTTCAAGTTCTAAACTAAAAATCTTTGTTTTAGCATCATAAAGCATTATTCTTTAAAGTTTTGCATCAAGTGGAATTTTCAAGCTTTAGAGGCCTAACTTGTGATGGATTTACAACCCACCCTCAAGGTCCTCATCATCAAGCCATCATCTTAGTTCCACCTAGGCCATATGGTTGAATTGGTTAAAGAAAAATTGAAGAGGAAAACCAAAATGAAAAGCTAAGGTAAGTTCATAATTTCATCATTTTGAGCTAAAAACACAACTCCTCAAAGCATAGAAATAAATTTAGAAACTACTCCCTACCTAATCTGAGTTGAAGAAGAGGAAGAGAACTTGGTTTCTTGAAGTGAAATGAAACAAAGTCTCTTTGAAAAAATTGAAGAAAGAATTCAGCCAAAGAGGAGGAAGAAAGAAAGTTTTTGGTGCTCCTAAAAACTAGTTATGAACCAAGCATTCCAAGACCACTCAAGCAAGCCTATTTATAGAAGATTTTGAGGCTTCTAATTGGCCAAAATGATGAGGTAGTGGACGGAATTTTGCAGGAGAAATAAGGGAGGAAAAATCATTTTAGACAAAGTTGTATGAAATTAAGGAATTATGTCTCTTATGGTGACATTTTGACATTTTGTTTTAGTGCAACTTTTGGCAATAATTCAGCTGCATAATGGCATCAATAATTTCGTCCATTACAGCCCAAAGAAGTGAAATTTGTGTGTTCCATGCATTATTTAGGTGTAGGCAAGGTATTCATGTAATTTAGAGAATTTACGGTTAAGGGTTTAAGTGAATTAGTAAGCAATTTGGGTGTTTTTGAGCAATTTTGGGTTCTAATCAATCTAAATACATAATTTTGACTCTAGATTAATATTTAGAATTTAATAAGCTTTAATTTGAGCCTAATATTGCTTAGGTTTGATTATCTGAATCAAAAATCCCGAAATTCGCAAAGCGCCCAAAACAGGGCAAAATCGTACTTTCACTTAAAAGCGCCGAGGCCACCCGAGCTTAACCAATGGTTAATCATGGCTTAAAAACACATTTTAAAACATTTTAGTAAGGTTCGGGCTCAGTCGGCACGCACATCAGAGTTAAAACAGCCGCATGGGCGTTTTAGTCATTTCGCGCGTCGGAACTCAAAATTGAGATCCTTCTGCTCTATTAACACACATAACACAAACAATCCCTTATTATCCTCAAAATATCCCCTTGAGAATAGGTGGGGCCCATGATCCTCATTTTCTGAGTAAAATAACTTCAGGGGCATTTTGGTCATTTTATACGTACAGAAATTCGGGATTTGTGACTCTCGCATGAATCATTCCTAACCTCTCTTCTAATGTGATATTCCTTTATTGAGGATTGTTCGGCCTCAAATCTTATGTAATAATTACCTACGGTAATTCTGTAATTGAGTAATTTCTAATGACAGTAAAAATTACAGTAAAAATTGGGGCGTTACATATTATATATGAAGTATTTCAGTTATGATGATGCTATGATTTGGAGCCACTTCTATGTTTATATTTCTGCACTTTATGATACCGACCCGGTAGGATATGCGCGGCTTCTATTTTAAGTAATGTTTTGAAAAAAAATTGGCTCATATTTTCGTTAAGTTATTTTTCCAAGTAAAAGGAACCATGACAGTAATTAATGACTAATATTTGGCCTAAGTACGTACTAGTAGTATTGGGTCGAATATTAGAGTGTTACATTTTGGTATCAGAGCAGTTCGGCTCTCACGGAGCCTGAGGATTGGACTGGCTATGCTTCTTAAGCATATTCCGCTAGAAATTTCATGAATAGGAGTTTTAGGATTAAGTTACACATGACTTCTGTTTGTTGCACGTGCCATGGTAACTTGCTCACTTTACTAGGAGGATTGAGCCTGATTAACTCAGTGTTGTTGTTTTGTGTGTATAGGGACCAATAGCACCGCGACGACAGCCTAGGACTACGCCAAATGCCAACCAAGACAATGTAACTGCTGCTGCTGTCCGCCAAATGGCTATAGGCATGGCATGGTTGTTTGATCAGATGGATCAACGCGAGAATGCCGTACCGACTCCCCCTGCTGCTGAGATTCCAGAGCATGTTCGCTTTGGGGAATTTCGTAGGGCGAATCCACCCACCTTCAAGGGAACTACTAACCCAAACCATGCCAAGGAGTGGATCCGAAGCATGGAGAAGATTTTTGGTGTGATACCATGCTCTGAGGAGCAAAAGGTGAGGTTTGCCACGTATATGCTCGAAGGTGACGCTTGATTCTTTGGTGGACTGGAGTCCAGAGGCTGCTGGAAGCGGCTAATGAGGCCATCAACTGGGAGGTATTCAAGGCTCACTTCTATGAGAAGTACTTCCCAGAGTCTGTCCGCAACGCTAAGGAGGTGGAGTTCATGCAATTGTTCCAAGAGAATCGGACGGTTGCCCAGTATACTGCCAAATTCGAGGATCTCATCAAATTCTCGAGAATGTACCAGGCCAACCCTGACGAGTACTGGAAATGTATAAAGTACGAAGCGGGGTTGAGAGCAGAGCTCAAGGTAACAATCGCTCATCTAGAAATCAGGGACTTCCTAACCCTGGTGAACAAATACCACATAATTAAAGACGGGCAGCGGGAGTTGAACGCGACAAGGTCCAGCAACAAGAAGCTGGCACCTCAAGGCCAGCAGTTCAAGAAGAAGGGACCACAGAAGTCCCAACCCCACCAGAAGTCTCAATCCGGGTCCAAGCCTCAAGGACCTCGAAAGGACTTCAAACCGAGGAACAATAACAACAACAACCAAAACAACAACAAAAATTAGCCCGTAACTAATAAGGGGAAGACACCAGAAGGGACATCTTCCACTCCACATGCTGAGTGTCCCAAGTGCGGCAGACCCCATGGAAGCTTGCCATGTCGGGCCAGATTAGACGTTTGCTACCGATGCGGAGAACCGGGACACTACTCCAAGGATTGTCCCAAGAGGAATCAGCCAACCCCCAACCCCAAGCCGCAACGTCAAGGAAGGGTCTATGATATGAACTGTCGCGTCCACTATCAAAATAGTCTAAATCCCCTTATTTGTAGTATAAGCAGACTCAGGTCATTCTTCCTTGGGACACATCAGTTATGTTATCGATCTGTAAATACTAATAACACTAAAAGGCGAGGGGGGGGTTTGTGAATTTTAGAACAAAATAGAGTGAAATGAAAAGATTACAGAAACAGAAATAGAAACAGAAACTCACTTGATCAAAGAATCAATCCCAGACATCATGATCATTTGGCAGAATTCATCACAGTTCATAAGAGTTAAATTTGTATGCTACTGTGTTAATCCGAATCAACTATATAATCATATAGTTTTCACCCAACAATCCTTAAATCACAATCGCAATTCAAAAGAATGTCAAATTACGTGCAGTTCGAATTAATCTGAACAACCGATTGGTAATTCAACCTTTACTTCAATTTCAATAACGAATTCAGTTCTATATCTAATCAGATATAATTCAAACATGATCATGTTCAATAACCAAATCCATAATCGAAATTCATAAAAGGAAAGCATACATACAAAGATAAGATTTACACAACAGGAACTCCGAATTCAAACCGATTATCTATGATGTCAGGGATTGAAAGGAGTTTAGCCTTCCATGGACATCTCCATTGGCAAGCTCTCTGTATGAACACTTTGAGTTTGAAAGGAAAAACAAAAATACAAGTTTCTGGTTCTTTGTTGTTTATTCATATCAGAATTACAAAGGAAACTGAAATTTATAGGCAATCCAATGGCCCTACCCGAATTTCCTCTTATCACTAACCTTATCTTATCCAGATTTTCGAAATCTAATCTAGATAAGATAATCCTCTCTGGATAAGCTTTCCAGAGACATATTATATGCCTCAATTGGACCAGAAATGAGTGAGATATGCCCAATTATGTGAGGAAAGGTCTTGGACCCGCCTAAGCATTTGCTCCGGAACTTGGAAGCCCAATTAAGCCTTGAAACGGACCGAATTTGATGAAGCTTGTGAAACCCAAAATTATGCATCTCGGTCTCAGCTTTCAGGAGCCACCAACATCACCCAAATCCGATATTTCTAGAGCCCAAAATGATCTGTCCAATACAGAAAGGTCATAGTGAGTGTAAAATCCGGAATTAGCCAAATTTCAACAATTAAATCCAATGAGGCCCAATAATGCAAAACTCAATTAAATTGTCAGAATTAAACACATATAGAAGCAAATTAGGCCAAATATGAAACAATAATAGATGCCTAAAAATTCCTTTATCAGTCTACACCCTCAATACGGAAGAGACGACGACGTCCCCAGATCTCGTTGAAGGTAAGTGTGAAATGAACGGTAAAAACCTAATTGTCTTTGTATGATTACAGCGCATCCCATTCCTTTATGTCATACTCTTGTGTAGAGACCCTAGGTTTGAACATGTCCGAACTCCCCTTTAATCTCATTGTCTCAACCCCCACTGGGAAACCAGTTAGGACTAGCAAATGTTGCTTGGAATGCAGTTTCATTCTAGAGAATAGACCGTTTGTTCTAGATTTCATATGTTTACCCATGCAAGGACTAGATATAATTCTGGGCATGGATTGGCTTTGGGCTAACCGTGTACTGTTAAACTGTTATGAGAAAACCATTACCTTTCTTCCCATTTCCCCTGAACCTAGGGAAAACGTGAGGATATATTTAAATGTTGTAGACCTAAGCTGTGGTAAGGGTGAAAAAGGTTATATTCTTTTAGCCGCTAGTGATGTTGACTTTGAGCAAAGTATCGAGGAGATACCTGTAGTGAGAAATTATCCCGAAGTATTTCCAGATGAAATCCCGGAATTTCCCCCTAAGAGAGAAGTTGAGTTCTCAATAGAGTTACTCCCAGGTACCGGACCCATATCCATAGCCCTATATAGAATGCCCCCTTTGGAATTGGTCGAGTTGAAAACCCAATTAGAGGATCTTTTGGAAAAGAATTTCATTAGGCCAAGTGCATCATCGTGAGGAGCCCCAGTGTTGTTTGTGAAAAAGAAAGACGGAAGTATGAGGATGTGTGTCGATTATAGGCGGTTGAATAAAGTTACGGTGAAAAATAAGTACCCCTTGCCTAGGATTGACGATTTGATGGACCAGTTGAGAGGTGCAATGGTGTTTTCTAAGATTGACTTGTGGTCTGGCTATCATCAGATTAGGGTTAGGGATGAGGATATACCCAAGATGGCTTTTCGCACTCGATATGGACATTTCGAGTTTGCGGTTATGTCTTTTGGATTGACCAATGCTCCAGCTATTTTTATGGATTACATGAATAGGATCTTTAGACCCTATTTGGTTAAGTTCGTGGTTGTCTTTATAGATGATATACTCATTTATTTGAGGATCCACGAAGAACATGAGCAACATCTAGTCACGGTATTAGAGATTTTGAAGGAAAAGAAACTCTATGCCAAGTTGTCTAAATGTGAGTTCTGGTTGGAAGAAGTAAAATTTCTAGGGCATGTAGTGTTTAGAGGTGGAATTGCAGTTGATCCTAGTAAGGTAGAAGCCGTGATGAATTGGGAACAACCTAAGACAGTGACAGAGAGAAGGAGCTTTTTGGGATTAGCTGGCTATTATCGTAGGTTTATCAAGGGATTTTCCCAGATCGCACTACCTTTAACCAAGCTTACTAGGAAAAACACCCCTTTTGTCTGGACCTCTGATTGTGAGAAAAATTTTCAAGAACTGAAGCATAAGTTGACTTCAACTTCAACCCCAGTCCTAGTTCTCCCCGACCCTAAGGAGCCTTTTGAGGTATACTGTGACGCTTCCGATAAAGGTTTAGGTTGCATCTTGATGCAAAATAGACAAGTGGTAGCCTATGCATCAAGGCAACTCAAGCCACATGAAACCAACTATCCCACCCATGACCTAGAATTGGCCGCCGTTGTGTTTGCTCTAAAGATTTGGAGACACCATCTGTATGGGATGAGGTTCGAGGTGTTCTCCGATCACAAGAGTTTAAAGTATCTTTTTGATCAAAAAGAGCTAAACATGAGGCAAAGGAGATGGATGGAGTTCTTGAAGGATTACGACTTTGGATTGAACTACCATCCAGGAAAAGCTAATGTTGTAGCTGATGCTTTGAGTAGGAAATCCTTACACTTGTCCCATTTAATGATTAAGGAGTATGAACTGATTGAGGCTTTTAGGGACCTGAACCTAGGAATAACCATGACCCCTATGGGTATGAGAGTTTGCCACCTTAGTGTGTCAAGTGAATTCCGAGGAAGAATCACTCAAGCCCAAAGGGAAGACGACGAGTTTCAAGAGACTCTAAGGGCAGTAAGGGCTGATAAACTGAAGGGTTTTATCCAAAGGAAAGACGGTATGTGGAGGTTTGAAGGATGTATATGCGTACCTGCTAGTGGTGACCTCCGGAAAGAGATTCTCGAGGAGGCCCACAAGAGCTACTTTGCAATTCATCCTGGTGCCACCAAGATGTACCAAGACTTAAAAAAGATGTTCTGGTGGCCCGGTTTGAAAAAGGATGTTTGCAAATGGGTTAGTAAGTGCCTAGTGTGCCAGAAGGTGAAGATAGAGCACCAAAAACCCTCTGGAATGTTGCAACCCTTATCTATTCCCAAATGGAAGTGGGATGGCATCTCGATGGATTTTGTGACTGGACTACCGAGGACCCAAGCGAATCATGACGCTATATGGGTAATAGTGGATAGATTGACAAAGTCAGCCTACTTTTTACCTATTAAAGTGACATATTCCTTGGATAGGTTAGCACAATTGTATATCCAAGAGATTGTGAGGCTACATGGAGTGCCGTCGACGATAATCTCGGATCGGGATCCGCGGTTTACGTCACGGTTTTGGGGAGCCTTTCAGAAGGCATTTGGTTCAAAGCTATGCTTGAGTACGGCTTACCACCCACAAATAGATGGCCAATCCGAAAGAACAATCCAAACTTTGGAGGATATGCTTAGGCCGTGTGTTCTAGACCAAAAAGGAAGTTGGGACAAATACCTGCCGCTGATCGAATTTGCATATAACAATAGTTATCATGCAAGCATTGGCATGGCACCGTATGAGGCCCTTTATGGACGCAAGTGTCAATCACCCCTATGCTGGTACGAACCTGGTAAGCAAAGCCTAATTGGGCCCGAGATAGTAAGGGAAACAACGGAACAAATCAAGAGAATACGGGATAGGATTCTCACTGTTCAAAGCCGACAGAAAAGCTATGCAGATAAGCGGCGTAAGCCGATCGAGTTCCAAGTAGGGGAACATGTTTTTCTCAAGATAACTCCTATCACAGGCATAGGTCGAGCAATGAAGGTGAAAAAGCTAAGCCCTAGGTTCCTAGGCCCATTTGAAATCCTCAGTAGAGTAGGGTCTGTAGCATACCGCATAGCCCTACCCCCAAATCTATCCAATCTCCATGATGTTTTCCATGTCTCCCAATTACGAAAGTATCAGTCTAACCCAAGTCATGTACTAGAGCCAGAACACATACAATTAAGGGATGACCTGACATTTAACCTACCTCCCACGAGAATTGTGGACCAAGGGATCAAACAACTGAGAAATAAGACAGTACTATTGGTCAAAGTCGCGTGGGGACGCGGGAAAGCCGAAGAATTCACATGGGAATTGGAGACCAACATGCCAGCACAATATCCCGAGTTATTCTCAGGTAATTAATTTCGAGGACGAAATTCTTTTTAAGGAGGGGAGTAATGTAACGCCCCGATTTTCACTAAACTTTCAAAATGACCAAAATGCCCCTGAGGTCATTTTTACCCGAAACACGAGGACGGCTGGCTTTGGCCATCCTCATAGGGTTCATATGTTATATGAAGGGGATTGTATGATTGTGAATGTCCAACGGAGCAGAAAAACCACATTTCTGAGATTTCTGTGCATAAATAACCAAAATATCCCTGTAACAGATTTAAGGTAGTTTTAAAGTTCCGTTTTGACCCGGACGTTGTCCCGAGGTTTAAAACAAAGATTTTAAGGCATGAACTATGTTTGTTTAAGTCCCGGAGGTTCCGGGCAACTTTTGGTGAAAATTACGATTTTGCCCTTGCATATTGCATTTTAAACTTAATGAGTTATTTAACTCTAAACCTAAGCAATATTAGGCTCTAATTAAAGGGTAATTAATTTTCGTAATTAATCTAGAGCCAAAATCATTATTTAAAATTAATTGGAACCTAGAATTGCTTGGGGAAATTCAAACTTAATTCTAGTCTCTTTCTTTAAAGAGAAAAAGTATCTATGAATAGTGTTTTCACTATTCACGCTCCCTTTTCCAAGAAAGGTTGTCACACCCACATCACTAGTCATAGAGGTATTGACTCCATTAAACCTACAAGACCACTTCTAACCTAAGGGATTATAGCTTCAATTAACTAATTAGTTTACTTAAAGTACCTACTTAACAACCATTAATCCTAAGCCTAATCTATGTCACACCAAAGCACACTTCTAGAACATGATTTGAGGATATATTTTTCCTCTCCAAGGCTGCCCAAGTGGCGCCACCCTCCCCCTAGAAGTCAAATAAAAGTTAGTCTAAGTTGTCAAACTACCCTATGACACATGTCTTGTACTCTTTCAATCAATGTCCAACTTTCAAGAAAAATGTCATTCAAAGATTTAAAGAATAAATTATATAGTCAATCAAGGTTTTCAATTCATTTCTAAATTAAAAATATTTATGTCATTCAAATTCAGAAAGAATGAATTGTTTTTGTGGTCATTCAAGCTTTCAATCAAACTTTTTCAAGACACCATGTCTTACACCACCTTACCTATGCTTTGGAAATTCAAGCCTAGAAAATATTTTCTTCTTTTTGGACATGGAATGCACGGTTTTTCCACTCCTTTACAGCCCAAAATTTTATGATTTTATTCATTTAAAAGGTTTGGAAATAAGCTACATTTTTAGCCATACTTTAGGACATGCATAGCTAGACTTTTCACCATGCTTTGAATGACTAACACCATGCTTTGAACAAAGATATTTCTTCCCACTTGTGGCTGTAAAATGGCCGAGTTTTCCCCCGCAAAAAAAGGCCACCATTATTTTAATTCATTTTACTTCTCTATAAATAGGTAGCTTAAGGAACTTGAAGCACCTTTTGTTCATTTTACTAAAGCTTAGAGTTTAGAGCACTTTGAGGTTTTCTTTCTCTCTCAAGTTCAAGAGTTCATCCTCTCCAACTTCTTCATCTTCTTCATTTCCTCTCAACCCCAAACACTAGGTAGGGAGCTTTTCAAATAATGCCTTTCTTTTTTTTATCTTAATGCTTAATGCTTGATCTTGCTTGAATGTTGTGTTGTGGTGAGTTTTCTCACAAGTTTCATTTTGGTTTTCTCCTTCTCTTTTTCTTTCATTTTTGGCCTCAAGGCCAAGGTAATGAGAGCTTGATGATGAGTGCTCTCCAAGATGAAACCATGAGTTCATCTTAAAGTGAGGCCTTTAAAGCTTAAACCTTTCTTAAGAAAAAGTTCCATCCTTTCTCCTTTTTCTTTCTTTTTTGGCCTCTAGGCCAAGATGAGGAGAGCTTGATGATGAGTGCTCTCTTGAGATGACCATGTGTTCATCCTAACATGAGACCTCTAAAGCTTGAATCTTGTTTGAGAAATTTTCATCTTTTTCAAGTTTTGGTTAAGACAAGGTTATGTTTTTCATGAAACCTTTTTGGAACTTTTGTTTCCTTGATGTTTCGGCCATAAAGGCCTAAGGTACTTGGAAAAAGATAGCTTGGTGATGAGGGTTTTATGTTGATGTTTGTCACATGAACAACCTCTAAAGCTTGAGTTTTCTTAAGAAAAGTTTATTATTTCCAAGTTTTACTCAAGAAATAGTTGTGTTTCTCTTGAACCTTTGAAAACTCCATCTCTTTTCTTTGAGGTTTCGGCCATGAAGGCCTTTGGGACTTGAAAAAATGGTAGCTTGATGATGAGGGCTTCATGTTGATGTATGTCACATGAACAAAACTCTAGAGCCTGAACTTGGTTCCTAGACCAAGTATGATTTCGATTTTATTCCTTTATGTTTACCATGAGTTTGGTTTTGATGGAAGTTTAAAGCATAGTAAAATACTCAATGATGAGGACTTGAGATGTTGGTGTTTGAATCATCAAGATCTTGGTCCCTAGAGTTCAAAAATGGTTTGTTTCTTCATGATGAGGATTCGGCCACCTCATTGTTTTTGAGGATATAACTTCTCTTTTTATATATCTTGGTGTTATTAGTGTGTCTTTTCTTGTGAGGATGAGTTTTGGGTTGGACTTAGTTCCTTTTTAAAGTCTTTTAAGAGCTCTAGTTAAGATGTAAAAGAAACTTGCATTCATATTTACTTTATGCTTTGCATAGCACGTTTATTTTCTATGCTCTCACTAAGACCCAAGATAATGAATGAACTTGCATAATGCACGTTTATCTTTCGAGCTTTGCATCTCATTTTATGTTTCAAGTCCTCACTAAACTCCAAGAATAAAAATGAATATGCACATCATATTACTTTGAGCTATCACTTTACTTTCTAAAGGACCCTAAAATGAAATGCATAGCACGTTTATTTTATGTCATCACCTAAAATACTAGAGCTCAAAGACTTGCCCATTTCATCTTGAGAAGAGATTTATCAAGGAGATATTCCTTGAAAATGCATTCGGCCATGTGTATAGGAATGACTCAAAAATGAGTTCATTTAGTTACAAAGGCTTATAAGTGTATGTCTTAGAATTTTTCCTAAGAGTAGATGAACTTAGCAATTAGATTCTTTGTCAAAGGCAAGTTTAAATTGCTACTGCCCTTGGTGTTTTATGATGGGTTTTGGCAAAATAAACTTTGATTTTATGTAGTCTTGAAGTCCCAAAAAGGTTCCAAGAGAAACTAGTGAGTCATATGTTTGAAAGTGAAGTTTTCCCATGTTTTCATGCCTCAAGTTTTCGGTTCTGCCTTGTTAAAATTCCAGCACCTTAAAATCTGTTTTGGGTGGTCTAAATATGCTTGAATACCTTACCAAGTATGTGATAATTTTTCTATGCATTCCAAAGCATCATTTGTAACTTTGTTTGCTTAATGTGTGGATTCTAGTGCTACTTAAAAATAGAAAAATTGAGGTTCTGTCCAGCATTGTTAAAGTAGTTGGAATCACATAATATGATGCTTAGATGAGTGAGAGTGACTCATAATTGGTTTAGGTATTAACTAATGTACCATAGAAAAAGTCAGAAGTGAGAAAGAGCTTAAAATGCATTTTCTAGGACACATAATTCATCAAAATTGATCAACTACCTAAAGCTGTCCAACCATAATTAATTAGGATTTAGAACTTAAGGGATTATGGTAATGAGGTTAATCAATCCCATAAACATACAAGAAAATAATGGGATAGTTTGAGGTTACCCGATTTAGGGATTTCTACCTTAAGGGATGATTATGTGCCTCTCATTTAATGATGAATTGATGTGTTAGCTCATGACGTATGTGGTGCCATGTGAACTATTACCCCTATGTGATGGTTTTGTAATCTCATGTTATTGCTTCTTTAAAAGAACCTTAGAGATGCCGAAGTGGTAATTATGTGTTATGCATTAATTATGTGGCATCTTAAAGTAACATGTTAAACTTAGGGTGACTTAAAATATGAGAATGTAATCCTTTGAAACCACCAAACTAAGGGTGGGGACAATGTGATTCTAGCCCCCTAAACCCGTACTTAAAGTCGGGAAGTTGACTTATCCCAAGGGATAAAAGTCTAGATACTAGTGACGACTAGTGTGGTATGAGCTCATAGCCTAGAGATTTCTCAAAAGGGAGAAATATTAGAGCGGCCCCAGTTTAAGTAAAAGTTTTAATGTCACCTAAGTAACTAAGATAAGTCACCATGTGCCAAGTACCAAGTTATATGATTCATGTTCTATGATCCAAGTTATATGATTTATGTTCTATGATCCAAGTTATATGATTTCCGTTCAAATTATATGATTGAAGTCCCACAATTTATTTCCCATGATTTATGTAAATGCAAGTGATATGTTAAAAGGAACGGATCTCGGAAATTGAGATTTTAGAAAACTCATAATTGAACCAATATATGTCCATGGTTTTATAAATAACCCGAGTTTCCTGAAGACGTGGATGATGACACCTAGGATAGGAGGAGAACCCTACTGAGTTTCTTTAGTAAGAATCTTACTCCCTCTATCTCTTTCTTTCCATTACGTCTTCAGAGCGAGATGGCGACGTTCGTGCTGTTCGTTGATACACCCCGGCGGGAGGTCCACCATGACCCGGAGCACGGGTCATTCCATTTTGAGGGCCGATGTACTGTACGCATCTTCATGTTTTTGGGACGACCGCTTGCACACCCTGTATATAGTTATCGCTTCTCCCCGACGTCCCTCTATGGTGACCCCACGATTTTTGAGCGTGCACGGGCACGACATGAGAGGAACCTACGGACCCACTCTGCCGGTTCAGCTGACATACCGGAGTACGTGCCACTATTGCTGCACTCGGAGGAGGACCCTTTAGAGGATTCCCCCATGGACCATGAGGACTCTGCCCCCACTCCGTCTCGGCGATCGATGGGCAGCGAGGAGACAGTCACTTAGCATCGGAGGGCTTCGGTGCCCGGACCACGACCCCGACGTGGATGACACGTTTAGTCACAGGGCATGCCTGCACCCGCCAAGCTCCACCCGTGGATTGGCTACGTTCCTCCGTACCTGTGATTCTGCTGTATAGATTGGAGGGTAGTCCTTAGTGCACGCACGACACGTAGTATGGATGAAACCTCTTTTGTGTTGAGGTTATCCACCTTAGGTTGCACGTGGGTAGGGACGTTTCTTTCTAGTTCATTTCCATGTATTCTGTATTTCCGCTGTATTCATGTTTATTATGTACTTGAAGAGTCCTGCCCCATAGGGTAGGCATATTATATATGAAGTATTTCAGTTGTGATGATGCTATGATTTGGAGCCACTTCTATGTTTATATTTCTGCACTTTATGATATCGACCGGGTAGGATACGCGCGGCTTCTATTTTAAGTAATGTTTTGAAAAAAAATTGGCTCGTATTTTCGTTAAGTTATTTTTCCAAGTAAAAGGAACCATGACAGTAAGTAATGACTAATATTTGGCCTAAGTACGTACTAGTAGTATTGGGTCGAATATTAGGGTGTTACATACAAATGATGAACACATGTCACTTAGAAAACCGATCCATGGCAATGGTCATAAGTGAAGACCATCTATAAATAGTGATGTTGTGCTTTCAAAGGAAAGAAGATTGATGCTGTACAAAAGAGCAAAAACACTGTGAAAATTTCTCCTCTTCTTCTTGTAAAGCTCATTACATCTTGTAATTAGTTTCCTAGTTTGAAATATTCTTCTTTCTACTTTCCTTCATAGTTACACATTCTTCTAAGGAAGATTAGCTAGAAAGAAGTTATTGAAGTTATCCCAAATCTTTCATTATATACCTTAAGGAAACTTGACTGTAGGTTAGTTTGAGTTGCAAACCCAAACACAAACCCTTGTAACCTTGATCCAATAGTGATCAGTATTAGTTAGCTTGGAGAGGGTAGTAAAAAACTACTTGCAATGGGACAATAAAAGGGTTTTACTGGTCATGGTTTAGCTTGGAGAGGCTGGTTAAAGACTTCTCGGTTTAGCTTAGAGAGGCTAGTCAAAGACTACTTGGTTCAGCTTGAAGAGCCTAGTGAATAAATACTTGGTTTGTGACAGTAGGGGTCATCTACTGGTCACTGGTGAGAGCTTGGGAAGGCTATTGTAAAGACTATCCTTGTTCTTTCTCAGGATTGAGAAAGGTTTAGTGAAACTCAACTGTTGTTAAGGACTGGATGTAAACATGTTAGCCGAACCTATATAAAAACTCCTGAACAGTATCTCTCTTCTTTTTATCTTTTATTTATATACTACATTCAGTTTATTTACTGTGTTTCTTCTAGAATGTTTTCTTTTACACGTTTAGTTAACTTTCTTAGTTCAGAAAGTTTACTTTCTAATGTATCTACCATTGTTTCTGTTGCACTTCAAGCTCACAGCTTGATAGTGTTTTGATTAAGTTTTTCAAAAGGAAAAAAGAAATTAAAATGAACCACAGTTCAACCCCCCTTCTCGTGCGCATTTCTACTTATAAGTGGCATTAGAGCTTGGCCTTTAATGGGTTGATCATTCTAACATTTATAGAGGATAAAGATCTACGGGACAAATGGCACAGAATATCCATATAGCTTAAGGACACTCTATCAATAGACCACCATTCTTTGATGGAGGGGATTATGCATACTGGAAAGATCGAATAGAGTTGTTCATAAACTAAACAAGTCTTGACTTGCAGGAGATTATACAAGAAGGATATTATGTTCCAATGAAGGAAGTTCCAGGAACAAATAAAGCACCCTTAACATCAAGAGAAGTCCCTCAAAGTAGGTGGATAGAGTAGAACAAGGCCAAAATTCAACTGAACTCAAAAGCTAAGTACCTACTCACGTGTGCACTAAGCAAGGTTGAATATGATAAAATCATTGCTTGTGACATAGCGAAAGAAATATGGGACAGGCTGTACATGTTACATAAAGGCACTGATCAAATAAAAAAAAAACAAAGATCAGTAGCTGGTCCATCAGTATGAGATGTTTAAAATGACAGATCAAGAAAATATTGATAAAATGACCAACAAGATTTATGCACATCGTAAACTAGTTGAAAGGATTAGGCAAAATATATTCGAACTATGAAATGATTAGAAAAATTCTAAGCCTCCTGCTAAAATGGCTGCCTGAGGTCACAGCCATTACTAAAGCTAAAGATCATCAAACTCTCGGCCTGAATGCACTCATTGGGTCACTTAAAACCCATGAGGTAGTACTCTTCAAAATGCATGGTGAATACAGTAAGAAACACAAGTCCATGGCCCTAAATTCATCTCATCAGAAGCCAAATAAAGCTGAGGCAATGAAAGTTGATGAAACCTCTGATGAAGAGGAAGAATTTCATGATGAGACAAACGAAGAAGATGGAGATGAGCTTTCCATGTTGTTGAGGAAGATGTCCAAAGCCTGGAGAGGCAAGACAAAAAGAAGAAAAGACATCAACCCTAGAAAAAATAGAAAAGGCAAGGTGAAGCTGGAAAGTATTACCTGCTACAACTATGTAGAGAAGGGACACTTCAAACCAGAATGTCCTTAACTCAAAGATCCAAAAAAAAAGTTTGTGCCCAAGAGAAAGCCATGTTGACCACCTGGAGCGAATCAAAGGAAGAAAAAGAAGGATCAGAAGATTAGGAGGAGCTTGATGTTGTAAATCTATGCTTCATGGCTGGATATTCATCAGAAAGTGAACCTGAGGTAAACAACCCTGACTCTGATCTTTCCTATGATGAACTTGTATCTTCATATGAAGAGTTACTTGAGGACTCTCAAACTCTTTCTTCTCACCATCTCAACCTGAAGAAGGAACATAAAAAGATTATTTTGGAACTTAAAATGGCCAAAATAGAAGCTGAGAATCTAAGGCTTAAAAAGAAAGAACTGAATGGAGAAAACAAAGTTTTAAATGTAAAATTGAATGCCTTAGAATCTGAACTCTCAAGTAAAAATGAAAACACTCAGAAATTCATTTCTGAGCTTGAAAGAACTTCAAAGCTTCTTAAATCTATCCTAGAAAAAATTGTGAATGGATCAGAGAATCTTAATCTAATGCTTAATGTAACGCCCTGATTTTCTGTCTGAGTGGAAAATGACCAAAATGCCCCTGAGGTCATTTCGGCTCGGAATTCGAGGATGGCCGACCCGGCAGTCCTCGAAGGGCCAACTCAATGTTTGAAGGGGATTGAATGACCCTTGAGTGGTTCCGGAGGCGAAAGTCTCATTTTTTGCAATTTCGGGTCAAAATGACCAAAATACCCCTATAGCGTTTTTACACGGGTAAAGGTGCCGTTTGAGCCCAGAACTTTCCCTAGAGGTTTAGAACAATGTTTTTACATGTTTCAAAACATCTGTTTCAGTCCCGGTGGTCCCGAGCAGTTTTAGTGCAAAATTACGATTTTGCCCCTAGAATAGTGTTTTTAAGCTTAACGATGTGATTAAGCAAACCTAAGCAATATTAGGCTCTAAATGAAGATTAATTAATTTCCATAATTAATCTAAAGTCAAAATAAATTATTAAAATTAATTAGAACCTAAGATTGCTTAGATTAGATTTAAATCTCTTTTCTAAAATTCAAGATTTCACTATTGGAATCTTGAATAGTGTTTTCTCTCTCCAATTCCTTAAATCAAGGAATTGTGTCTAGAATTGTTTATACACTAAAATGAATTTATAACTCACTAATGATGCAAGAACACTCCTTAATTATGTCATGACAACCTTAATTACTCATTTTCTCACCTAAACACTTTCTTACAAATTCCTAATCTTAATCCTAAACAAAGATACACCTAAACACAACTCTAAACCACAATTAAAATACAAGAGAACCCTCCCCATGGCTGATGCATTTCGGCCCTCTCTCTCTCAATTACCACACATGTTGAATTGTTTCTCACTCAAAGAACCATGCTTGAAGCCATACCTTGAACCATACCTCACCATACTTTGAACCATACCTCACCATGCCTCAAGACCACATTATCTCACCTCATGGAACTCATGGGCTGCCTATGAGGCTGATGGCCGAAGCTCCTCCCCCTCCATGCACCTTTCATTTGTTTCATTTCTCTATAAATAGCTTGCTTGGGTGAACTTGTATCATTTTGGGTTCATTTGCTAAGTGTAAGTTTTCAAAGAGCACTTCAAAGTTTCCTTTTTCTCTCAAGTTCAAGTCTTCAAGTTCTTCAAGTTCTTCATCCTCTTCTCTCATCCCAATCTTCTAACCACTAGGTAGGGATTTTCTTTCAAGAGTTCTTTCATTTAAAGTTCTTAATCTCTTTATGTGTTCATAGTTTCTCTTGAATCTTTTTAGAACTTCTTTTCTTCTTCTTCTCCTCCATGTTTTCGGCCATGAGGCTTAAAGATCAAGCAAATGAGAGCTTGATGATGAGAGTTTCATGATGATGTTCATCACTTGAACAATCTCTAAAGCTTGATCTTTGTTCTTGAGTTAAAGATGTTTTTAGTTTTTCTACTTGAGTCCTTGAAAACCTTTCTCTTTGATGATGTTTTAAAATGGTTAACATGAACTCAATGATGAGGACTCATGATGTTAGTGTTAATGCATCATCAAGATCATGGTCTTTAGAGTTCCAAATGTTTCTCTCCTTCTCCAAAAATTTCGGTTCCTTTTCCTTTTCCTTCTCCAAGGTTTCGGCCATATTGGCCAAGGAGGTTCACAATGGCTTGATGATGAGAGCTTCTAGATGATGATTATGTGTTCATCACAAAGAGGCCTCTAGAGCTTGAGTTTTAATAAAAATGTTATTTATGTTTACATTCCAAGAAAAGAAACTGTGTTTTAAAGAACCCTTGAGGTTCACTCTTGTTTTTACTTTATCTTGTCATGATAAGTTTGGGTTGAGGTTTAAGTTCCTTCAAAAGTCTTGTATGAGCTCTAATAAGAAATAAATGGACTAGCATTCATATTTATATTCAAGCTTATGCATTACATATTTATTTTGAGCTTTGCATACATATTTAATTTCCAAGCCATCACTTAAAGTTAAAGGCTAAAGAATGGAGTGCATCTCATATTTATATTCTTGTCTAGCATATTTACCTTTCATCACTAAAGAACATAAAGATTTAAAATGAGGACTTGCACTATCACCTAACTAAATCTCAAAGCCTTTCTATTTCGGCCTTAAAGTCGATTGTTGCTGGGCCTAGAGCACTAAAATAAAGAAATGAACTTGCATATTTATATTTTAAAGTTTTGTAAATTTATATTTCAAGTCTTGCATATTTAATTCAAGCTTTGCATATTTATAATTCAAGTCTTGCATATTTACTTTAACCTCTCACTTTATTTTGTAATGAAGAATAAAAATGAAGTGCATAGTGTAACATCCCCTGCTGCTTTATGGATTGACGACTGTCTCCACAAATCAACACTGGTCTTTTCAGCATGCTTTGTCCTCACTCGCACGCTTCCTAGGAAAACTTTCCAGGAGGTCACCTATCCCAAAATTGCTCCAAGTCAAGCACGCTTAACTATGGAGTTCTTTCAGTTTGGGCTACCGAAAAAAAGATGCATCTTGTTGGTATAGATAGTACAAATCAATTCATATAAGCCCTCTTTAACTGTATAGTCCCATACCTATACAGCCTCAGGATCCCTCTCATTCAGGTGCATAATCGGTTCATTCATGTACCCCTTCGCTTTCGAAGTCTGCCAAGAGTCGCTCCTTGTCCGTGCCTCTTTGCACCGGCGATCACTCCCAGACTTCGCAATCCCCGGGCGTTACATGCCCACCAGCTTCCGCTTGGTTCGTCCCCGAACTACACCGTATTGGGAGAGGTGCAGGCTCTGATACCATTTGTAACATCCCCTGCTGCTTTATGGATTGACGATTGTCCCCACAAACCAACACGGGTCTTTTCAGCATGCTTTGTCCTCACTCGCACGCTTCCTAGGAAAACTTCCTAGGAGGTCACCCATCCCAAAATTGCTCTAAGTCAAGCACGCTTAACTATGGAGTTCTTTCAGTTTGGGCTACCGAAAAGAAGATGCATCTTGTTGGTATAGATAGTACAAATCAATTCATATAAGCCCTCCTTAACTGTATAGTCCCATACCTATACAGCCTCAGGATCCCTCTCATTCAGGTGCATAATTGGTTCATTCATGTACCCCTCCACTTTCGAAGTCTGCCAAGAGCCACTCCTTGTCTATCCCTCTTTGCACCGGCGATCACTCCCAGACTTCGCAATCCCCTAATGTAACATCCTCCCATGTATAGCGTCATCCTTAAGTCATGACATCAGACTCGAGAGTTGTTACTTATAAATTAGCGGACCTTTCATAATTATCTATAGCCAGTTTGATTGATTTGCGAGATAACTATTTCGTAGTTCTATTGAAATATATATATAGCAAGGAAAACCAAAACATTTATTTAATACAAGGTTAAGTACACCAGGGAAGCTCTTCTATGAGCTTAACACATCCGTTCTCTATTACATTTACATATATATAACCACAATACAATTATGGTAAAATAAACACATCCACTACTAAACTACTGCAACTCCAGTATAGTTTTTCTTGTAGTGTCTTCACCATTCTTTGGATCAACCTGGAGACGACACGGGAACACACAAAATAGGGGTGAGAATTTTATAATTCTCAGTAGGGCAACTCCCCTAATATACAATTATAATGTCATCGTCATCGTCCCAGCCACTTCAGTTTATAAAAAAAAAGGTGATCAAGCATTACATAATAACGGTTCATTTTTAAAGTTCCAAATCATATTTTCAAAGTGGGTTGTTTTTAAGAATCAATCACTGTGTACACATTTATCACAAGCTCGTAATCATAGTAAATAATGTCAATCAAAATGATTCGATATGATACAAATATATATATACTAAATATAGGGAAATTATCTTTAATTGCCCTTGATAAATCGAAGAGGATCTCATCTATCTTTATTTTTCCTCAATAAGTTGAAAAGATCTCATTTTTCTCTCTATTTGCCCTCGACAAGTCGAAAGGATCTCATCCCTTTCTATTTGCCCTCAACAAGTCGAAAGGATCTCATATCTCTTTATTTGCCCTCGACAAGTCGAAAGGATCTCATGTTTCTCTATTTGCCCTTGACAAGTCATAGAGGATCTCATGTTTCTTATTTGCCCTTGACAAGTCACCGAGGATCTCATGTTTATTTATGGTTACAGAACTTAATTCAATATATCATTCACTTTCTTTCCAATGCATGTATAAAACACATATAGGCATTCATTCACCTTGTGATTTCAATCATGCTTTATAAACCAATCTTTGCTTCCTCTAGTATGCATTTATACATCACAAGTCACATGGCCAAATATTTAACATCAAGCATTCATGTCATACTAGAACCAAAATACCATTACATTATCACTTCAAGTCTTTGGTTCATTTCCAGCAAGTAGGCAGATTTTACACCATGGTAGCACAAATTTATTTGCACATCAAACAATCAATTTAGAGGCTATAAAAATTATTCAAGACACTTCAATGTATCCCCAAGATTCTGTAAAAATTTCAGGGTAAAAAGAGTTCTCTAACTATGTTAACAAAATTAGACAATTTGGTGGTCAGAAACCACTCAACCTCAGCTCAAGAACCAAAATGCATAATTTTTAACCCTAGCAATTGAACCCAGAAAATTCGAAATAAAAATCCTGGTAAAACCTCAATATGTCTCTAATACCCTGTAAAACTTTCAAGTGATAATTCCATCATTTGATATGGTAACAAAATTAGCAAAATTTACAACTTTTGTTCCAACACTTTAGGCAGCATATGCTTAATTTCGGTTCTTGATTTTTCTAAGGCCGTTTGACTCAAAATAAAAACCCAAGAAAATTCATGGAACTAGCTCAAGATGTTAGCTCCAACATATATTTTTTTCAGCACACGAAAATGTCTACAACAAGCCCAGAAAATTTGTGAACAAATACTGCCTGTACAAAAACCGAAATTCCAGCAACATGGCTCAAAATCTCTTTTAACAAAAATGATTTCTAACATCATCCAAACACTCCACCAAATTAAACACATCATCTATCTATCATCAATCAATACATCCAAAATTTCCAGCCAAACCAATCAGAGAAATTAAAATCAAATTTTGAAAGAAAAGAGAAACAAATAAAGCCCTACTTGTTGCTAGATGATCTTTCTACTTCTCTTGGTTCTTCTAAGTGCCTTTCTTCCTTCAAGACCTTCTCAAACAGCCCTTAATTCTTTCATAACAGAGGTATAAGATATATCAAGGTGGAGATTAGTGATGAATCAAAATTCTAATCGGTTGGTTTTGATGATTATGAGGAGCAGATGAAGTTTTGTGGAAGAAGCTTGTAATTTTATCAACTTGAGCTTTAGATTATGAGACCATGGAAGCAAGAGTTTTGGGGTTTGTCAAAGAAAAACATGAAGGCTGAAGGAGGAAGAAACATGGCCGAGAATGTCTTGGCTTGTCTTAGAAGAAATAAGTTTGTATTTATCTTGTGTTTGTATTAATATTATAATATATAGTTGGATAATTCATAATCTAAGGAAATAAAAAGGTGGCTAGGATTGAATCTTGTAAAGAAAGATTAAATCTTGGCCATTCATTAAGTCAAAGTGGACATACTTCATTATTTTTAAATATTAACTTGCTTTCAGTGTTAGAAATCGCATACCGAAATTTCTCCGAACGGGTAAAACGGTGTACCCGAGTAATCAAACATTACCCGAAAAATTTTCAGATATGAAATTTTTATTTCTACCTATTTCTAACCTTATTTCCATGTTTTCCCAATTTCGGGCACCTTCGGGTTCCGAATTAGGGGTTTCGGCTATTCCGGCGGGCCTGGGGGGCCCGCAAGTTACTATTCACATTTTCTTTTTCTTTTTTTTTTTTACAAATCCGTTGGATCATCCTCATCATTGTTCAAACTATCAAATTTTTAAAATTATGATTGATAAAGCTCAAATTAATTTTTAGATAATTTTTAGGGTGTTACACATAACATGTTTAAATTATGTCATCACTTAAAAGACCTTAGAGCTCAAAGACTTGCCCATTTTATCTCAAGTTAAAGTTTAATGAGGGAGAATTCTTTGAATGCATGATTTCGGCCTAGTAGTGATGATGAACATGGAATGAGTTTCATCTAGCTTCAAGGACCAATAAGTCAAGTTTTAAGAATCCTTTTAAATCTCATGAATTTGTTTAAGTTTAAGACCAACAAGGTTCTAAGAATTTAACTCTCTTTAAGGAGGGATCAAGTGGTCACTGACCTAAGGATGTTTTACCCTCCTTTACAAAATAAATTGGTTTGCAAAAGAGTTTTAAAGGTTCTAAATTGGTTCCAAGAGAAACTAGCACCTTACATGCTTTAGAAACATCAAGTCATGCACCTTCTTGGGGAATTGGTGTTTCGGCCTTGTCATGATGAGTTTGTTGTTGTGTGATGATGTTTTGATGTGTTATGATGTGTGGAAATTATGTGTGATGAGGTAGGAACACTTCTATGCATGTTAAAAGAGAAACTAGCTTTCTAGAAAAAACCGTAAAGTCAAAATTTAGCATAGTTTAATCCCATTTACTTATGGACACTGCCCAAACTGTTTCATTGGGGATATAATCAGATTAGGAGTGTTTAATCATGAAAAATTTGGTTACATTTGAAGTAGGAATGAATTTTAGCACCCATGGAGAAACTAGCAACTAGAAAACCGTAAAACCGCAAATCCTAGAACTCTTAGAATATTTAATTCTTAGAATCTGTCCAGCAACCTTATAATGTAGAGAAAATGGCTTATAATTAGTCCTTTGACTTAGGAATGTCTCATAATTTGTTTAGGATTAACTTATAGCGCCTTAGGCGAAGACAGAACCAAGAAAGGGTCTAAAACGTAAGTTCTAGAACCCCGCAATTTCAAGATTCAGATGCTGCCCCTAAAGGAATGATGATTTTCAGATTTAATAGAGAGCATGAATAATAATAAGTTTTGTTAAGAGAGAACCCTTAGGTGCATAAAAGTTTGATAGGAGATGATAGGTTAACTGCATCACAAGTTTAAGGCCCGTAAGGGTCAGAGCATAAAATACCGTAGGACCAAGTGCATAACAACTTTTAATGTTGCTTGTGAAAGTATGAGGATGATTATGAGAATGCATGAAATTCTGATGAAGGATGCATGCTTGATTGACTTATGTGGATAACGAAGAATTTGGAAGAAATTCGGCGTGCTATAGTTATGCCGTCGAATTTCTGACAAATTCGGGACTCAGAAAGTTTTTGAAAACCTATGAAATTTTTATGAGGTACTAAGATGAGTTCTCGAATGACACCGGTTCGGCCGAGCACCTCCAGAGAACTCATGTGACATCGGTACCAAGATGAATTCTTGGGTGACACCGGTTCGGCCGAGCACCCCCAAGAAATGCCCCCTAGCCTGTACTGGATAAGTCGGGATTATGTTTATGATTATGTTACGTTTATCGGGATTGATAAGTAAGAACTAATGACGACTAGTTGAGGTATGAGCTCATAACCTAGAGATGTGACACGTTCTGGGTGACACCGGTTCGGCCGAGCACCCCCAGAACGCTCGTTTTTTAGGGTGCCCTATGAGGAAGTTATGATGATTATGTCACAAAAAGAATTTAATTGCCACTTTATGCCACTATTATGATGTTATTAAAGATATGATGATTATTCTTGTATTAAGTAGAGCCATGCATACATCCTTTAATATGTTTGCATCCATGACATTAAGAATCATGCTAAACTGAACGGACCTTGGCTAAACTATGTTTTAGAACCTAAAAATGGACTTAATGCATGCTCACTTATTTTGTTTATTAAACCCAAGGTTCCTGAGGACGTAGATGATGACACCTAGGTAGTAGGAGGCCCTACTGAGATTCTTTAGCAAGATTCTCACTCCCTCTATCTCTTTCTTTCCGTCACGTCTTCAAATAGCGACGTTCGTAGTCTTCGTGGACACCCCGACTTAGGAGGTGCACTATGACCCTGATCACGGGTCATACCATTTTGAGGGATAGTGCACGGTGTGAGTCTTCATGTTCGTAGGACGTCCCTTCGCTCACCCCGTGCACACCCATCGCTTCTCCCCGACAGCACCCTATGGCGACGACGAGCGGGTTTTTGAGCGCGCGCGTACGCATAACGAGAGAGTGCTCCGCATGCACACCGTCGCCTCAGCCATGCGTGACTATCCCGATTATATGCCCCGGACCTACTTCTCAGAGACCGACCCGTCCGAGGACCCGCTTACCCATCCGTATAGCGAGAGCTCCGCCCCCACTCCACCACTGATGAGGGAGGGCAGTGAAGATACCGTGACTCAGCCACGGCTTGCACGACGATCGGAGATGCGACCACATCGCAGGGGTCACTCTCGATCCCCGTTTCGCCTTTTTATGCCTGAGGAGCTTGCTCAGTTTCCCATATATGTGCTTCACTCGCGAGACGGACGTCAGTAGGAGGAGACGTATGACCGATGGAGTACTCGAGTAGAGCACACACCACTTAGATGAGGATAGACCTCCTTTTGTTTAGAGGTTATCCCTTTAGTTGCACTTGGGTAGGGGAGTTGCTTTTACGTTTCCGTAGTATTTTCCTTTGTATTCTCTTTTAGTTGTATCTATTTATGATGTATCAAACTAAGCCCCACTCTACACAAGTGGGCATATCATATATTATATAAATATGCAGTTCCATATTATTATGATGTGCCTTTACTTGCTTATGCCATGTTGCTATGAGATGCTCGCTTGGTTACTTTTCGTGCATTATTAATTAACGTGTCGCGCGGCTCTCACTTTGCTTTTATAATTCAAAAAAAAAAATTTACCAGTATTTCCGCTAAGTATTTTAAAGTAATAAGGAAGCTATGACGTAACAGCCTAATGATTAACCTAATTATGTTCTAGAGTATTGGGTTAAAAATTAGGATGTTACACTTGAAGGTCAATGACCATATTTTCAAACAATTGGGTTAAGATATGAAGAGGAATTAGATAAGAAAGGAAAACCAACCCTATCTAAGAAAGTAAAGAACAAGGCTTCTTATACTTTTTGTTTTAAGAAGGAACACCCACTCGACAAATGCTTTATAAAAAAGAAGTCTATTAAAAAGGTTGGAAAACCTCCTTATCAAAAGACTAACTCAAATGGACCCAAGAAAGTCTATGTACCTAAAATAAAAATTATGTTTATTGCAGGTTTGCCTGAGAATGCACATGGAACCTAACAACAAGTGGTATATGGACAATGACTGGTCTAAGCACATGTTCGGATCTAGAAGGTGGTTCAAACTGTGGATCGATTAAGTTTGCTGATGAAGGTAAGGCCAAGGTCACAGGCATGGGAAATGTTGGTGAGGATGATTTTCACCAAATTTCTGATGTCTTATTTGTTGATGTTTTGGCTCACACTATGACCAAGGCTTTAATGTTTTCTTTAACACTTTTGCATGCAAAATAGTTAGTCCCACTTTAGAACAAGTTATTCTATCTGGTAAGAGGCATGATAACACGTTTATGTTATTCGTGGATGATCTAAATGATCAAGATGTAAAATGTAACACCCTCCTAACTAACATGTTTTACTCAAGTGTTAACATAGTAATTAGAAAAGTATTACTTACATTGATAATGTAACGCCCTGATGTTTCTGTCTGAGAGGAAAATGACCAAAATGCCTCTGAGGTCATTTTCGACCCGAAATTCGAGGATGGCCGGCCCGGCAGTCCTCGAAGGGCTAACTCAATGTTTGAAGGGGATTGGATGGCCTTTGAATGATTTCGGAGGCGAAAATCTCATTTTCTGCAGTTTCGGGTCAAAATAACCAAAATACCCCTATAGCGTTTTTACGCGGGTAAAGGTGCCATTTGAGTCCGAAACTTTTTCCGAAGGTCTAAAACAATGTTTTTACATGTTTAAAAGCGTCTGTTTAAGTCCCGGTGGTCTCGGGCAGTTTTTGTGCAAAATTATGGTTTTGCCCCTAGAATAGTGTTTTTGAGCTTAATAACGTAATTAAGCAAACCTAAGCAATATTAGGCTCTAATCGAAGATTAATTAATTTCCATAATTAATCTGGAGTCAAAATAAGCTATTAAAATTAATTAGAACCTAAAATTACTTAGATTAAACTTAAATCTCTTTTTAAAACTCAAGATTCCAATCTTGGAATCTTGAATAGTATTTTCTCTTTCCAATTCCTTAAATCATGGAATTGTGTCTAGAGTTGTTTATAAACTAAAATGAATTTATAACTCACTAATGATGCAAGACCACTCCTTAAACATGTCTTGACAACCTCGATTACCCATTTTCTCACCTAAACACTTTCTTACAAATTTCTAATCTTAATCCTAATCAAAGATACACCTAAACACAACTCTAAACCACAATTAAAATGCAAGAAATCCTCCCTATGGCTGATGCATGTTTCAACCACCTCCTCCCCCATTTGCATCACATGTTGATTTGTTTCTCACTTAAAGAACCATGCTTGACCCATACTTGCACCCATACTTGAACCCATACCTAGCCATGCTTTCCACCATGCCTTGAACCATACCTTGGAGAAGATATTTTGTCCTCCTTGTGGCTGTAATGGCCGAAGCTTTCCTTCCCCTAAACACCTCTCATTTTGTTTCATTTCTCTATAAATAGCATGCTTGGGTGAACTTGCATCATTTTGGGTTCATTTGCTAAGTGTAAGTTTTCAAAGAGCACTTCATAGTTTTCTTTTTCTCTCAAAGTTCAAGTGTTCAAGTTCTTCAAGTTCTTCATCCTCTTCACTCATCTCAACCTCCAATCACTTGGTTGGGATTTTCTTTCAAGTGTTTCTTTCATTTAAGTTCTTAATCTAGTTATATGTTCATGGTTTCTCTTGAATCTTTTTGGAACTTCTTTTCTTCTTCTCTTCCTTCTTCATTTTCGGCCATGAGCCTTTGAAAACAAAGGAATGAGAGCTTGATGATGAGGGTTTCATGATGATGTTCATCACCTAAACAACCTCTAGAGCTTGATCTTTGTTCTTGAGTTAAAAATGTTTATAGTTCTTTCTTTCTTGAACCTTGAAATCTTTAACTTTGATTATGTTTTAAAATGGTTACATGAACTCAATGATGAGGACCCATGGTGTCAATGTTAATATATCATCAAGATCACAGTCTCTAGAGTTTCAAAATGGTTCTTTCTTGCTCTTAAGTTTCAATTTCTTTCCTTTCCTTTTTCTCTAAAATTTTGGCCAACTAACTTGGGTGGTCCAACATGATAGCTTGATGATGAGAGTTCTAGTTGGTAACTTTATGTTCACCACAAAGAAATCTCTAAAGCTTGAGTTTTCATAAAGGTGTTATAAAGTTCATTTATGGTTATATTTTTAAGGAATGTTATCTTGAGTTCTAAGAACTCTAGACCTCACTTTATCTTGTCATGATGAGTTTGGGTTAAGGTTTAAGTTCCTCTAAAGTCTTGAATGAGCTCTAATAAGATATAAATGAACTTGCATATTTACTTTAAGGTTGCACTCATGTTTATATTCTTGCTTTGCATCTTTATTTTCAAGTCATCACCTAAGGACTCAAAGATTAAAACAAGACTTGCATCATCACCTAATTAATTCTCAAAGCCTTTCTATTTCGGCATTAAAGTTGATTGTTGCTGGACCTAGAGCACTAAAATAAAGAAATGAACTTGCATTGCATATTTATTTCAAGTCTTGCATTTTTACTTTCAAGCTTCAAGTCTTGCATATTTACTTTCAAGCCTTGCATATTTACTTCAAGTCTTGCATATTTAAATTTCAAGCCTTGCATATTTATTTCCAAGTCTTGAATATTTACTTTAAAGTTCTCACTTTACTTTGTAATGAAGGATAAAAATGAAGTGCATAGCATGTTTATATTTTGTCATCGCTTAAAGACCTTAGAGCTCAAAGACTTGCCCATTTTATCTCAAGTTAAAGTTTAATATGGAAGCATTCTTTGAATGTATAATTTCGGCCAAGTAATAATGATGAGCTCGGAATAAGTTCCATCTAGTTACAAGGGCCAACAACCTATGTCCTAGGATTTTCCTTAAGCTTGATGAGTTTTATAAAGTTATGACCAACAAGATTTATAATTTTATTCCTCTTCTAGAGAAGAATTAAATTGGTTACTAACCTAAGGTTGTTTTCAGCCTCTTGATAAAATAAAATGGTTTGCAAAGAGTTTTAGAAGTCCTAAAATGATTCCAAGAGAAACTAGCAACTTATATGCTTTAGAAATGTCAAATTATGTGTCTTTTTGGACTTGAACAATTCGGTCCTACCTTGATGTGTTTGTTGCTGTATGATGATGTTTTGATGTGTTAGAATGTGTGAAAATGATATATGATGAGGTAGGAACACTTCTATGTATGTTAGGAAAGAAACTAGCTTCATAGAAAAATCGTAAAGTTGGAATTTAGCATGAGTTTAACCCCTTCAATCCTAACCAATGCCAAAACTATTTTAGTATGATAAAAATCAGTTTAGGATTGATTAATCATGAAAAATTTGGTTACATTTGAAGTAGGATTGAATTTTAGCACCTATAGAGAAACTAGTAACTAGAAAACTGTAAAAGTTCAATCCTAGAACTCCTTGAACATTTAATTTCTGGATTCTGTCCAGCAACCTCATAATATAGAAAACATGGTTTATAATTAGTTCTTAGGCATAGGAATTCCTCATAATTAGTTTAGATTTAATTTATAGTGCCTTTGGCGAAGATGGAACCGAGAAAGGGTCTAAAACATAAGTTCTAGAACCCCGTAATCATAGGTATATAACTCTGCCCTTGGAGTATGGTGCTACCCAGATTTATTAAAGAACATAAATGATAGTAAGATTTGTTATAAGAGAATCCTTAGATGCAAAAGAGGTTGATAGAGAATGATAGAATAATTACATCTCAAGTTTAAGGCCCGTAAAGGTCAAAGCATAAGACACCGTAAGATCAAGAGCATAATGAATTTCAATGTTACATGAGAACGTATGTTTTATTTGAGAATGATTATATAAACATATGGAATTATGATTGAGGATGCATGTTTTATTTGTTTATGTGGCATAAAGTAAATTTGGAAGAAATCCGGCGTGCTGCTGTTGTGCAACGGAATTCCTGACAAATTTGGGGACTTAGAATGTTTTTGAAAAACCTATGAGATTTTCTTTATGAGATATGAGGTACTAAGATGAGTTCTTGGATGACACCGGTTCGGCTGAGCACCTCCAGAGAACTTATGTGACATCGATACCAAGATGTATTCTTGGGTGACACCAGTTCGGCCGAGCACCCCCAAGAAATGCCCCCTAGCCCATACTAGATAGTCAGGATTATGATTATGGTACACTTATCGGTATTGATAAGTAAGAACTAGTGACGAGTAGTTAGGTATGAGCTCATAACCTAGAGGTGCGACACGTTCTGGGTGACACCGGTTCGGCCGAGCACCACCAGAAATGAATGTCTTTTAGGGTGGCCTTATGAGGAAGTAAAGTATGATGATTATGTTACAAAGTTTTCCCATATGAGATTTCAATTGCCACTTTATGCCACTGTTATGATGTTCTTAATGTTATGATTATTATTCTTGCATTAAGTAGAGCCATGCATACATTCTTTACTATGTTGCATCCATGACATTAAGAATCATAGTAAAATGAACGGACCTTGGCTAACTATGTTTTAAAAGCTTAAAAATGAACTTAATGCATGATCACTTATTTTGTACACTAAACCTAAGGTTCCTGAGGACGTAGATGATGACACTTAGGTAGTAGGAGGCCCTACTGAGATTCTTTAGCAAGATTCTCACTCCCTCTATCTTTTCCTTCCGTCACGTCTTCAGATGGCGACGTTCGTGGTTTTTGTGGACACCTCGACGTGGGAGGTGCACTATGATCCGGAGCACGGATCATACCATTTTGAGGGTCAGTGCACGGTTCGTGTCTTCATGTTCATTGGACGACCCTTCGCCCACCCTGTGCATACCCATCGCTTCTCCCTGATAGCACCTTATGGCGACGACGAGTGGGTTTTTGAGCACGCACGTACGCACAATGAGAGAGTGCTCCGCATGCACACCGCCGCTTCAGCCATGTGTGACTACCCCGACTATGTGCCTCGGACATACTTCTCGGAGATCAGCCTTTCGGAGGACCCGCTTACCTATCTGTACAGCGAGAGCTCTGCCCCCACTCCACCACTGATGAGAGAAGGCAGTGAGGACACCGTGACTCAGCCTTGGCTAGCGCGATGACTGGAGATGTGGCCACGTTGTGAGGGTCACTCCCAATCCACGCTTCGTCTTTACATGTCGAAGGAGCTCACCCAGTTTGCCGGGTATGTGCCTCGCTCACGGGATGGACGTCAGTAGGAGGTAGCGGATGACCGATGGAGTACCCGAGGTAGTGCACACACCACTTAGATGAGGTAAACCTTCTTTTATTTAGAGGTTATTCCTTTAGTTGCACTTGGTTAGGGGAGTTTGCTTTTATGCTTTCCGTCGCATTTTCCTTTGCATTTCCTTTTTAGATGTATTCATTTCATGTTGTACCAAACTAAGTCCCACTCTTCATAAGTGGGCATATCATATTATATATATGTGCAGTTCAGTCTTATCATGATGTGCCTTTACCTGCTTTATGTTGTGATGTTCATGAAATGCTTGCTTTATTTCCTTACGTGCTTCATTGCTTATCACGTCACGCGGCTCTTACTTTGATTTTATAATTCAAAAAAAAAATTTACCAGTATTTTCTGCTAAGTATTTTAAAGTAAAAAGGAAACTATGATGTAATAGACTAATGATTAACCTAAATATGTTTTAGAGTATTGGGTTAAAAATTAGGATGTTACAGATAATCTATACTAGTTGAAAGAAATGAAACAAAGTAATTTAGATGCATATGTTGCTAAACTTGTATATTCATTTATGAACATCATACTGGGAAATAAACTAGTTAACTTCTAAGCTAGTTAGGAACTCAGTTCATAAAAAGAAACACCTCCGGTATCTAGTTTAACCTACTCAAAGTCGAGGCCTAACAAAATTTTATACAAATAGAAATAGGCCTCAACAACATTTAATAGGATCAATCTGGAAGCTGGTGGGTTTCTAGTACTAAACTACCACTATATACACATCAAGAGTCCCTGAAGATATCACGTCTTACTGGATGAAATCATTGGCCATTGGTATGATAGCCTCACCTCAGGCAGGGGCATCAGGACCCTCAGGTGGGTCTGAGTCTAAAGACAAGGATTGTAACACCCTAACTTTCAACACAATATGCCTAGGATGCATAATGGTTAATCATTAGTTGTTACTCTTTCGTCTCAGAACTTTACTATAAATTTTAAACTTTGGAAATAAGTCTATGGAAAATACAACCTATTTTTTTTTCTTTTTGTAAAACTAAGCTATGAGTCGTTCACGTATAACTCATAGGGTATAATTATTCATCACATAGCATACATGCAAATCACAATAGAGTATAAATTAAGAACATCATCACATCATTACATTAACTTTAGATAACATGTCAAACAATAATAATGTTAAAGTGGAAATATCCCATGAGTATAATACCATATCAAAAATCCTGAGTCCACCTATAGAGGTTGAGTGTACAGTAAATCAAAAAGCTAGACATAACTATGATGAAGCTAAAACCCCTCACGGGTACACATATACTAGAAATAAAATACGAGCTTGTATGAAGACAAGATAACTCCTAAGTGCCATAAATAGGAAGGCCTATATCTCTGCTTCTGCTGTGCCACTTTGATCTCGACCATCGTGCAGCTCCTATGCCAACATCTCATGGAAGTCCATGGATATCACCATCAACCTTGTTTGAAGATGAAGATGGAAAGAAAGAGAAGGAGTGAGAAACTTTGTAAAAGAATCTCAGTAGGAAAATTTCGTCTCCACACACGTGTCATCATCGTCGTCCCTAAGAACCTCGGGTTTCACTATGAAAGTAATGGACATACATAAGGTTAATTTATTAAGTTACAAATACCATTAGCCAAGACTCGTGTCTTTTAGCATGCATCTTAATGTTATGAATGCAACATACTAAGTAATGAATGCATGTCAATACCTTATGCAACATTCCAAGTACATAATGACATAAAGTAGAAGCATAAAGAAGACATCCATTATGCATGCAATCTTTTCTCTTTTCCTTTCTTAGGTAACTTAGCATTCAAATTATGCAATCAAATGATGGTAAAAGAATACAAATGTAAGGAACCATATAACTTTTAGCATGCATGGGAAGCAAGAGGACCCATGATAATTTACTTTTTCATAATTGAAACCTCTCAAATACCTTTCTTAATAACCAACTTCTTATGTGAACTTCATAAACCAACAATCATGTCTTCCTCAATGATTTTAAACTCAATACCAAAACTCCACCACACTAATCACCTAGGATGAGCTCAACCTACCTAGCCTCTGCAAGATTTAATATAGGGTAATAGAGGGGGAACACATCACTTTCTTATTATGAGCATGCAACCATGAAACATATAATCATAACTTATCATCCAATATCAAATACTCATGGCATAGGATCATCTTATTGGATCACCTCTCATAGCCTTTAAGTTAGGGAATCTAGAGGGTCAGCATTTACTCGCCTCTCATAACCTTTAATTAGAGGAGTCCAAAGGGCCATTGTTGGCTCGCCTCTTATAACCTTTAATTAGAGGAGTCCAGAAGGTCAGTATTGGACCACTTCTCATTGACCCACCTCACATAAATCCTATTAGAGGATCACTTCCATATGTTTTATGTCACCTTAATCTTGGCATGTTCTTCTAGGGATGAAATGCAATCATAACTCATCATTCAACATATCATGCTCATATCTTTATAAATCATGCATCTCAACTAGTTAAGTAAAATTGCAACATGTCACAACTCATAATGTAATTGTATCACGTAAGCATGCATCACATGCTTTTGTATGTATCCATAAGCATGTCATCAATTAATATTTCGTTGACAAGTAAACATGCTCCTAACTAGTGTGCCAGAATTCAAGGACTGGGCTCATATAATGCATATGCTATGCTCAATGTAATGTAACACCCCGATTTTTCTGTCCGAGGGAAATGACCAAAATGCCCCTGAGGTCATTTCCTGACCCGAACTCGAGGGTAACCAACTCGGTCATCCTCGAAGGGTCAACTCAATGTTTGAAGGGGATTGAATGGCCTTTGAATGCTTTCGGAAGCGAAAATTTCGTTTCGCAGCTTTGGTCAAAATGACCAAAATACCCCTATAGCGTTTTTACGCGGGTAAAGGTGCCGTTTGAGCCCGGAACTTTCCCCAGAGGTTTAAAAACATGATTTCATGTGTCTAGAGGTATCTGTTCAAGTCCCGGTGGTCCCGGGCAGTTTTAGTGCAAAATTACGATTTTGCCCCTGGAATAGTGTTTTTAAGCTTAATGACGTAATTAAGCAAACCTAAGCAATATTAGGCTCTAAACGAAGATTAATTTATTTCCCTAATTAATCTAGAGCCAAAATAATTTATTAAAGTTAATTAGAACCTAAAATTGCTTAGATTAAACTTAAATCCTTTTTAGAACTCAAGATTCCTAGTCTTGGAATCATGAATAGTGTTTTCTCTCTCCAATTCCTTAAATCAAGGAAATGAGTCTAGAGTTGTTTAAACTCTAAATTGAGGATTTAACTCTCTAATGGTGCAAGACCACTCCTTAATTATGTCTAGACCACCTTAATTACCCATTTACCTTACCTAAACACCTTCTTACAAATTCCTAATCTTAAGCATAATCAAAGATACACCTAAACACAACTCTAAACCACAATTAAAATGCAAACTAATCCTCCCCATGGGCTGATGCATTTTCGGCCACATGCTCCCCATTTGACACATATTAAATTGTTTTCTCACTCAAAGAGCCATGCTTGAGCCATACCTTGAGCCATACCTCACCATGCTTTGAACCATACCTCACCATACCTCAAGAACACATTATCTCACCTCATGGAACTCATGGAGAGCCTCCAATCTGCACCCTCATGGCCGAAACCTTCTCCTCCATGAGCTCCCTCCATTTGTTTCATTTCTCTATAAATAGAATGCCTTGAGGAGCTTGCACCACTTTTAGATCATTTGCTAAGTTTAGGAAACACTCAAAGCTTTCTTTTTCTCTCAAAGTTTTTGTGTTCTTCAAGTTCTTGGAGTTCTTCAAGTTCTTCATCATCTTCATCTTCTTCTTCCATCTTCAAGTTCATCACACCAAGTAGGGATTTTCTTTCATGTGTTCTTTCTTTAAAGTTCTTGTTCTAAGCTTAAAGTTCATAGTTTCTCTTGATTCTTTTTAGAACTTCTTTTTCTTCCCTTTACCTTTTCATTTTCGGCCATGGGCCTTGGAGAACAAAGGAATGAGAGCTTGATGATGAGAGTTTCATGATGATGTTCATCACTTGAGACAAACTCTAGAGCTTGATTTTTGTTCTTGAGCAAAAGTGTTTCTAGATTTTTCCTTTCTTGAACTTTTGAGAACCTTAACTTTGATGTTGTTTCAAAATGGTTCTAATGACTCAATGATGAGGTCTCATGATGTTGGAGTTTGTATATCACCAAGATCATGGATTCTAGAGTTTCAAACATTTCTTTTCTTTCCTTGAAGTTTCGGCCATTACCTTTTCCTTTTCATGCTAGATGTTTGATTTTCCAAATATGTTATGTTGAGTTCTAAGAACTCTAGACTTTTACTTTGTCTTGGTTTGATGAGTTTGGGTTGAGGTTTAAGTTCCTTTAAAGTCTTGTTAAGAGCTCTAGAAAGATAAAATGAACTTGCATAATTTATTTTATGCTTGCATTCATATTTACATTCTTGCTATGCATCTTTATTTACAAGCTATCACCTAAGAACATAAAGATTAAAATGGAACTTGTATCATCACTTAACTTAATTCTCAAAGCCTTTCTATTTCGGCCTTAAAGTCGATTGTTGTTGGGCCTAGAGCACTAAAATAAAGAATTGAACTTGCATTATCACCTAATTAATTTCTCGAATGCCTATCTATTTCGGCCTTAAAGTCGATTGTTGTTGGGCTAAGAGCACTAAAATAAGGAATTGAATCTTGCATCTTTACTTTCAAGCTTGCACGTTTAAGATTATG
Source organism: Dalbergia cochinchinensis (assembly GCA_031216125.1). Classification (NCBI taxonomy): domain Eukaryota; kingdom Viridiplantae; phylum Streptophyta; class Magnoliopsida; order Fabales; family Fabaceae; genus Dalbergia; species Dalbergia cochinchinensis. The sequence goes on from CM062371.1 coordinate 34,917,927, forward strand.
CTCAGATATTTACTTTCAAGTTTACACGGTTAAATTATGCCTTGCATATTTAATTTCAAGACATCACTTTACCTTGAAAGCAAGATTAAAAATGAAGAGCATGAGCACGTTTAGTTTATGTCGTAACTTAAGAACCTAGAGCTCAAAGACTTGCCCATTTCATTCCAAGTTAAAGTTTAATGCAAACCACACTTTGAATGTAATGCTTTTCGCCAAGTAGTGAAGATGGACTTGCAATGAGTTTTCATCTAGCTACTAGGACCAATAGCCTATGTTTTGAGTTTTCCTTAAAGTTTGACAATTCTTTATAAGGTTATGTCGTTATAAGTTGTGATTCCAATCTCTTTTAGGGGATGGAATATGTTTTGGTCAGTGACCTAAGGCTTCACTTAGCCTCTTGATGATTTAAAATGTCTTGCAAAGAGTTTTAGAAATTCTAAATTGATTCCAAGAGAAACTAGTTAACTTACGCACCTAGAAATGTCAATTTAATTCTCTTATTGAGGCAAGATGTTTTCGGTTCTGATGTGATGAATGTGATGCTGTATGATGATGTTTTAATGCGTTGGAATGTGTGAAAATATCATGTGATGATGTAGAAGCGAACCTATGCATGATAGGTAAGAAACTAGCTAACTAGAAATACCGTAAAGCTAGAATTTAACATAGTTTCACCCATTTGTTTATGGAACTAATCCAAACTGTTTTAATGGGGACATAATCAGATTTAGAATGATTAGACATGAAAAACTTGGTATCATTTGAGTTAGAATCGAATTCTAGCACCTACGGGGAAACTAGTAACTAGAAAACCGTAAAAATGCAAATGTAGAACTCTTAGAACATTTAATTTTCTGGAATCTGTCCAGCACCCTTACAACATGATAAACATGATTAATAATTAGTCCTTAAACATAGGAATGTCTCATAATTGATTTAGATTTAATGTATAGCGCCTCAGTAAGACGAACCGAGAAAGGGTCTAAAACGTAAGTTCTAGAACCCGGAAAAAACAAGTTAGAGATTCTGTCCTATGCTATTCAGATTTAAGTATGAACATGAGAATGAAGAATGATGTTTAATATGAGCCTTAGGGGCATAAAATATGAGCGACGGATATTAGAGAGCTATATCTCAAGATTAAGACCCGTAAGGGTCAAAGCATAAGCTACCGTGAGGGTAAGCGTTTGAATGATGTATGATGATGCATGAAGTATGCTAATGATGATGATGTTATTCATATGAGGAATTTATGAGGTTATATGTTTATGTGGCATAAAGCAAATTTGGAAGGAAATTCGGTGTAATGACCGCTTTGTGGGCCCAATTTCCGACAAATTTGGAAGGAAACTTCGGTGTAATGACCGCTTTGGCGCCGAATTTCTGGCAAATTTGGGGACTTAAAGAGATTTTGAAAATTAAGGTACTAAGATGGGTTCTAGGATGACACCGGTTCGGCCGAGCACCTCCATAGAACTCATGTGACATCGGTACCATTTTATACTCTTAGGTGACACCGGTTCGGCCGAGCACCCTAAGAGATTTGCCCCTAACGTACTCGGATAGTCGGGATTTATGATACGCTTATCGTTAAGTGGTAAGTAAGAACTAGTGACGACTAGTTAAGGTATGAGCTCATAACCTAGATGTATGACACGCTCGGGTGACACCGGTTCGGCCGAGCACCCCAGTTCGATTGTCTTTTAGGGTGGCCCATGAGGAAGAAAAGTTCATGATTATGATTATGTCACTAAGTTTTGTCCCATATGAATGTTACTATTGCCACTTTATGCCACCAATGATGATGATGCTTGATGTTATGTTTTATGTATGTGCATTAGGTAGTGCCATGCATACATTTTCCATTATGTTGCACTCATGACATTAAGATCATCCTAAAATGAACGGACCTTGGCTAAAGTATATTTTTGAAGTTTAAAATGAACTAAATGCATGTTCAGTCATTTCGTATAATTAAACCCAAGGTTCCTGAGGACGTAGATGATGACACCTAGGTAGTAGGAGGCCCTACTGAGATTCTTTAGTAAGATTCTCACTGCGTCTATCTCTTTCTTTCCGTCACGTCTTCAGATGGCGACGTTCGTAGCATTCATGGACACCCCGACATGGGAGATGCACTATGACCCGACTCACGGGTCATACCATTTTGAGGGGCAGTGCACGGTGCGGATTTTCATGTTTGTAGGACGCCCCTTCCCTCATCCCGCACACCCATCACTTCTCCCGATCGCACCCTATGGCGATTTACGAGCGGTTTTTGAGCGTGCGCAGACGCATGACGAGAGAGTACTCGTGAGGCACACCGCCGCCTTAGCCATGCGAGATTATCCCGACTATGTGCCCCGGACCTATTTCACGGAGACCGACCCATCCGAGGACCCGCCTACCCATCCGTATAGCGAGGACTCTGCCCCCTCTCCACCACAGATAAGGGAGGCGGTGAGGATACCGTGGCTCAGCCACGGCCACGCGACGACCGGAGATGCGACCATACCGTGGGGGTCACCCTCGATCCCCATTCCGCCTCTTCACGTCCGAGGAGCTCGCCAGCTTTCGGATATCTGCCTCGTTCGCGAGATGGACGCCAGTAGGAGGTGACGATCGTCCGATGGAGTACCCGGTTAGAGCACACACACCACTTAGATGGGGATAAACCTTCTTTTGTTTAGAGGTTATCCTATTAGATGCACTCGGGTAGGGGAGTAGATTATGTTTATGTTTTAGGTTGTATTCCCCTTGTACTGAATTAAGTCCCACACTTATAAGTGGGCAAGTTATATATATATGAGCTTACATTCAGTGATGTTCATGATGTGCCTTATGTTGTGATGATTGTGAGACGATTGTTTTACTTTGCATGGTTTACCGCTTATCGCATCACGCGGCTCTCACTTTTATTTCAAAAAAAAAATTTCTCGTATTTTCCGCTAAGTAATTCAAAGTTAAATGAGAACTATGAAGTAACAGACTAATGATTAACCTAAATATGTTCTAGAGTATTGGGTTAAAAATTAGGATGTTACATGTAACGCCTCGATTTTTCCCCGTGTGCAAATGACAAAAATGTCCCCGAGTCATTTCTACTCGGGATTTTCGGACAATCGGTCTAGGGTAACCTCAAGAGGTTAGTTTAATAATTAAAGAGGATTATTTGTGTTATGCATGATGTTAGAGGTAAAAATCTCAGTTTTTAGTTTTTTTCATGCAAAATTATCAAAATACCCCTGCGGCCAACTAACGCAAAATTAATTGCCGACTAAATCCGGATGTTACTCGGGAGTTTGAAGTGTTGTTTTTAAGGATTGTTTGACATCTGTGTAAGCCTAGGTGGTCCTAGGGAGTTTTTGTGCAAAACTATCATTCTACCCCTAACTAAGTGCATTAAGGGTCTAATGGTGTAATTAAAGAAACTTAAGCAATATTAGGCTCTAATTAAGGATTAATAAATTCTAATAATTAATTGAGGTTAATTAGGGCCCAAGATTGCTTAAAAAAACTCAAAATCCCTTTCTTAATTTAAGAATTTGTGTTATATCAAATGAAATAGTGCTTTTTCTTTCCAATTCCTTAAATTAAGGAAACCAAAGATGTGATTGAATTTCTTGTTAAAGGAGGTTTGACTTCCCTAATTGAGCAAGACAACTTCCTAATCTTGTCTCTCATGGCCTTGATTGCTTGTTATTAGCCCAAACAAGCAATTACAAATTCCTAATCAAGTGCCAAATCAAGTGTATTTCTAAACATAACTCCTAACACAAAAGAAAGAAAAATATCTTCTCCCCTCCCCCTCATGCCTCCATGATGGCCACCTAAACTTTCCTCATGGCCACCCATACCTCCCATCACACCCTTACATGTGTCTTTTTATACAACACACACTCAAAGAAGCCTACACTTCACCATTCACTTTTTTGGATTTGAAGACTTGTCCAAAAAACTTGTCTTGCAATTCTCTCTTCTCTCACCTCTCAAAAACTCTCTTTCCTTCCTCCACCACCACAATAACCACCCTCCACCACCACCTCTCAACCTCAAACCACCACAAGCCACCCCCAAGAAACATAACCTTTCCATCTCTAAAAATCAAAGCTTGAGAAAAATCTTCCTTTCCTTTTTTCTTCCCTTGGTTGAATTCTTGAAAAGCTCCAAGAAGAGATATATTCTTCTCATTTCTTTGCAAAGATCAAGCCCCTTTCTTCCAAGCAAGAAAATATCTGTGGTAGGGGTTTTTGTTTTGAGTTTCTTCTCTTGTTCTTGTTTTATTTTCAGTTTTGAATGTTGGTTGAATGGACAAGTTCTTCCTCTCTTTTTTTGTTCTCATTTTCGACCTTGTTGGTTGAATGGAAAAGTTTTTCCTTTTTTCTCTTGCTCTCATTTTTGGTTTTGATCTTCTTTTTTCTTTCTAGTTTTTTGGTTTCTTTTTCCTTTCTAAGATTTTGATTTTGGTTTGTTAAATAATGTATTGAAACTATGGCTTGATGATGATGGATCTTGGTGATGGTTGTAAAACCCTCATGTGATAGACCATTTAGAGCCCAAAGTTTTGGTCCCATTTCAGTTTTAAAAGGTTGAGCAAAAATAGAATATGTTTATGTCACCACTTAATTATCTTAAGTTCAAGACTTACCCCTTTTAACTTCAGGTTAATTGGTGTTTTAGAATGGTTACTCCAAATAGGAGTTTTGAGCTTAAACCTTAATGAAATAAATGGAAATGCATTCATATTTATTTTCCAAGTTGTCACTTAAGTCTTAGAGGCTAAAAATAAGCTTGCATTCTCATGTCTATATTTATGTCATCACTTAACTATCTAAAGTTCAAGACTTACCCCTTTCAACTTAAGGTTGATCGGTGTTTTAGAGTGGTTTCTCTAAATAGGAGTCTTAGGCTTAAAACTTAAAGAAATAACAAATGCATTCATGTTTATTTCCCAAGCCAACACCTAAAGATTTCAATTTCATGGAAAATTGTCATTACAAATATGGTTTGGTTTTCAAAGAATTAAAGATCTCAAGATTTGTTGTACCATTACTTTGAGGTCTCAAAACTTTGTCTTGTGATTTCCTCTTAAAGAATTGATAATTCCTAAATTATTAAAGAATGATTTTTGTGACTAAAACCTTAATAATAAAACCTTTAGTTTTGCTACTGACCTAAGGGTTATGTTTACTTTTTCAAAGGGGTAAATTGGTTTTAAGCGTGTTCCTTGATTTAGCATTAATTCTAAGAAAAACTAGTTATTAAAAATGCTTGATCTTGCAACTTTTCAATGTAATTAGAAGTTAAACTATGGTCACTGATTTGATTCTTTTAAATCTGCTATGTTCTGTTTGAAAAGGGTTAGAGGTGCGAAAATTACTATTAATTGTGGTGGAAATCATCCTTGATACTTTAGGTAAAAACTAGTAACTAGAAACATGTAAAATTGTAACTTTGTAAACCTATAACAACTCCATTTTTAGTTACTGCCCAAACTGTTTCAGTTTTGTATGGTGCTGTTTAGGATTGTTTAAGTGTGTAAAATTTGTTAACAATTAGTGTAATAATTATTTTTAACACTTAGGGAAAGACTAGTAAGTAGAAAGGATAAAAAATGTGATTTCTAAAACCTTTAAAATCTGAAATATTAAATTCTGTTCCAGAATGTAATTAATTGGTAAAAAAAAAAGGGTTTTATCATGTGTATATGTGTTATAATCCATAATAAGTGGTTTAGAAATTAATTCTAGCATCTTAGGAAAAGTTCGTAATGAGAAAGGGTCAAAAACATAACTTCTAGAACACCAAAACTGCTCAAGCTTCAATTTTTACCCAAATCTGTCCAGCATTGTGTAATGATGTTCTTGAGGTTAAAAATTAATGAAAATCATTGTAATTAATTCCTTAGATGCATAAAATAATTATTTCAAAAGTTGAATTTACCCGATTTTGAGATTTTGTCGCTTAAGGACCAATGAACGTGTTTATTTTATGAGACAACTGGTTCATGATATATTGAGAACTTATATGATGATTATGTTTGCATACTTGGCTACCAACTATAAGATTTGTTGTGGCATGTCATGATTACATTTGGAATATTTAAAGATGCATATGTTGAAGTTATATGAAAGCATGTGACATTATATGATATGTTTGTACTCGAGCATCTCAATATAACATGCTAAGATTAAGGTAACATAAAACATATGGAAATGATCTTCTAGACTCCCCGAATTAAAGGTTATGAGAGGTGATCCAAGGGAAATTATCCTCTAGACTCCTCGAATTAAAGGTTATGAAAGGTGATCCTATGCCTCCTATTTTGTACTTCAAGAGTCAGGTGTTAACTTATCATAGGATAAGAATATGCTAGTGACAACTAGTACGGTATGAGCTTATATCCTAGAACTCTCATAGGAGAGATTAATAGGGTGGCCCCCAAGTGAAAGAGATAAAATGCTTAAGTCACCTAAAGAATTGATGATCATGCTAGATAGTTTGCATTCTTTATATTATGATTGATTGATCATAGCATTGGCATGGCTTATAATTTTACATCTATGTATTAAGACGCATATTAAAATAGGTGGGCCTCAGATAAATAACGCTTGAAACTTAATAATTAAACCTTATATGTATGCCCACTATTTCATAATTTAACCTGAGGTTCCTGGGGACGATGATGATGTCACATGCATCGAGATAGGCTCCCTACTGAGATCCTTTTATAAGTTTCTCACTACCTCTCTTTCTTTCCATCTTCGTTTTCAAAAAAAGTTGATAGCGATGTGCCTTGACTATCTTGAGATGCCAGTGTGGGAGGTAGATGAAAGTCGAGATCAGAATGGCGCAGCGGAAGTGGAGACATAGGCCTTTCTATTTATGACGCTTAGGAGTTATCTTGTCTACGTACATGCTCGCATCCTAGTTTCTAGTAGATGTGTACCCGCGAAGGGTTTAAATACATTTTAGTCATGGTTAGCTTTCGAATCACTGTACCGTTCAACCTTTAAGGGTAAGCTTGATGCTACTATACTACGTATTTGTATTATGGCATGTATTATGGAACCTTTGATGTTATTAAGGTATGCCTCCATAATGTTATGTTATGTTATGTTATGTTTATGATTTGATGGTTAGTTCTTATTTATGGCGTGTTTAGTTCCTTTTTGGCTTGTATGCATAATGTACGACGTAGTTCTCTTAAGTTGTGCAGCTCACGTTTTTGTCGTAAGTTTCAAAAAAAATAATAATAATAATAATTCAACCATATTTTCGCTAGGTATTTTAAAGATCTAGAGTTAAGAACTGAAACAAAGAATAATGACTAATAATTAATCTAAATGCATCCCAGGCATGTTGGGTTAAATATTAAGGTGTTACACTTGACAAGATATATGTATTTAGTTATAATAAAAATTCATCATTCATATAACTCAAGATCAAGCATGCAAAGTCATCATTCCATGTTATTTCAAGTGAAAACACACTTATTTGCATATATCATATTCCTGTAATCGATTACATGAGTTGCTAATCGATTACACAGTTCAAATTTTTTAAACAGATATGTTTGAGCTTCTGGTAATCAATTACGGGGGCTATGTAATCGATTACCAGTGCTAAAAATAATTTTTGGACACTCAAGAACATGGTAATTGATTACAGAGGATGGTAATCAATTACCAAGGCCAAAAACTCATCTTCGGGCATTCAAGACCTTTTGGTAATCGATTACATCAAGCTGGTAATTGATTACCAGAAACCCCAAATGTTGAAAAACTCTAGCTTTGACATCCCCCAAGTTACCCTATTCATTCTAAAACCACTTTAAACATCATTCCAACCTTTTTCTTAAAATCAAACACACACTTTACTCCTCTTGAGTTCTTTGATCTTTCAAAACTCTTTTGCACATCATAAAAACCAAGATTCATCATTAACAAGGCCAATGCAAGATCTCTAACATTTTGAGATCAAAACATCCATTTTAGATGAAAGAGACAAGTCTTGAGCTTTAGCATTTAGGTGATAACTTGAAATATAAACATGATATGGAAGATTTAGAATTTAAACATGAAATGCAAGTCCATTTTTTTATCTCCAAGTGTTAAGGTAATAACTTGAAATAAATATGATGTGCAAGATTTGAAATTTAAATATGAAATGCAAGGGCTTGAAATATAAACATGATAATGCAAGTCTATTTTAAGTCTTTAAGATTTAGGTGATGGCTTGAAATATAAACATGCTAAACTTGGAATTTAAACATGAAATGCAAGTCCATTTTCTTATCTTCAAGATTTTAGGTGATAACTTGAAAATAAATATGATATGCAAGACTTGAAATTTAAATATGAAACACAAGAGCTTGGAATATAAACATGAATGCATCTCATTTTTTTTCTTTAAGCTTTAACCTCAAGACATTTAGAGAACCACTCCTTAACCTAAATCAACTTCACAAAATGGAAATGAGCTTTAGAGTCCGTCAACACCATGGTTCCAAGAACCTCATTTTCTTGGACTCATTATCAAGCTCAAACAAAAACAACTCAATAAAATATTATTTTCTCATTTTCCTCTTGAAATCAAAAATCAAACCTTAAGCTCTAGAGGTCAAACAAATGATGGTATTACTACCAACATCAAAGATCCTCATCATCAATTCATGGTTTTTAACCATTCAACAACAACAAAACCAAAATAATAAAGAGAAGAGAAAAAGAAACTCAAACCGAAAATAGAATGGAAAAAAGAGAAAACTCAAAATAAAAATCCATACTAAAGATATTTTCTTGTTTGTGCAAGAGAAAGCCTTGATCTTTAAGAAGAAATTAGAAGAATAAATCTTCTCTAGAGGCAAGAACAATTTCGGCCAAAGGGAAGGAAAAAGAGAAGAATGACTTTTCTTGAGCTTTGATGTTTAGAGATGGAAATGTTGTGTTCTTTTAGGAAAGATCTATGGTAGTGGCATGGTGTTTTGGGGTTAAGAGGTGGTGGAGGAAGAAGAAAAGGAAGTCTTTAAGAAAAGAGAGAAGAGACAATTATAACACTAGATTTTTGGACAAGTCTCAAATCCAAAAAAGTGAATGGTGATGTATGGGTTTCTCTTTGAGTGTGTAAGTGTTTAAAAGACAAGTGTGAAGGTGTGATAGGGGAGGAGTGGCCGGCCACCTTGGAGCCATGGGGGGAGATATTTTTATTTCTTTTGTGTTAGGAGTTGTGTTTCGGGATAGATTTGATTTAGCAATTGGCTAGGAACTGATAATTGAGTGTTTAGGATAGAAAGCAAGTGATTAAGGCTATCCAATACAAGATTAGAAAATTGTCTTGCTCACTTAGTGGAAAATCAACTTTATTAGCTAGGAATCTCATCCCATCATGGTTTCCATGATTTAGGGAATTGGAGAGAGAAAATACTATTGCACTTGACATGACACAAAGTCTTAGATTAAGGAAGGGATTTTGAATTTTCCTAAGCAATATTAGGCCCTAATTAACCTCAATTAATTATTTTAATTCAAGATTAACAATTAGAATTTGTTAATCTTTAATTACAACCTAATATTGCTCATGTTTCCTTAATCACACGATTAAGCTCATTATACACTTAATCAGAGGCAAAACGGTAATTTTGTACAAAGCTCCCCTGAGACCTTTCGGGTTTATACAGACGCCATACATGCCCTAAAAACAACATTCCAGACTCACGGGTAACGTCTAGGTTCAGTCAGCAAATAATCCCATGTTAAATTATCGCAGGGTTACTTTGGTAATTTCACATATGAGAAAAAACTAGGAATCAAGGTTTTCACTTGTAACAGTATTTATCAATACATCCATTCCCCTTCAAACATCAAACTAACCCCTAGAGGATAGCCTGGACTGGTTGTCCTCGATTCTCAGGTAAAAATGATCTCAGAGGCATTTTGGTCATTCGTACACAGAGAAAAATCGAGGCGTTATAAGGATTAAGAAGAAGCATCTGCTGAAGGAGGTGTTGATGGCACATGCAGAATATCAAATATCACTGGGTGTGTCATGTGGAGAGGCACACCATCATAAGTAAAAACAGGGTCAAAGTCAATTGTAAATACAAAAGCACTAAAGGAACGGCCGAAAAACACATAAACATGGACTTGTGAGTAACTGACTGCATAAAGAGAGTCAAAAGCAAGATCATAATGCTATACCCATTGTGGCGAGTCAAGGTAAAATACTGGAGATGGCATCCACTGGATCTGAATAATACAAAATGATCACAGCCATAGGGATGAAAATATTATAAAATTCTCAGTAGGGTACTCCCTCAAATGTGAACAGAATATAACTAGTAAATTCATTCATATAGAAATCATTATGCTAAATCATATGCATAAATATTAATGTACATAATTCATGTAAAGTCACATGCAAAATGGTAGTAATCATGTGTTTTTCTCTTGTAATCCATGGAATTCATATCTCTTTTCATTAATATAGAGAAGGCTTAATTTCACACCGAGTGGTATCTATAGTGGATGACTCTATAATGAACAATAGACTACTAGGACATGAGGTCATTCTTAGACATGATCATCGGACTTCATTCTTTTTGTTCCATTTTCAAAACACACATAGTTCTATTCCTAATTGATACATCTACTGACTCATAAAATTCCCTGGGAAGTCCTTATTTTTGCCTTCCCTCTTTATCCCACATAAGCCTTGTCTCTGTTTTTCCTATATGTTAAAACATGCACAATTAAAATTTGCATATTCTCTTATGTCATATAACTGCATCATGTACTTTTCTTTTTTTTCCCAAGGCATGCATACATCACATGTAGGCATTCAATGACATTGGAGCCTCATTCATGCCTCATAAACAAATCTTTAAAGTAGCTAGCATGTATATAACATATACTTGGACTAAATATTATTCTATCATTAATTTAAGACATTCTCACCACTCCACCACCTTGGCAGATTTGCCATTTTAGTAATGACATTTAATTTCTCTATCAAATGGCCAATTCAAAGGCTACCAAAATTCCCCAGGACACCTCAATGTGTCTAAAAGGCCTGTAAAATATTCATAGCAAGCGGAGTTCTCTAACCATATTAAATAAATTATGCAAATTTGTTGGTCAGAGACCACTTATTTATAGCTTAGAACAGGATTCTCATAAATTTTAACCATAGTCAATGAATGAATCAGTTCAAGATAAAATTCACGATTACACTTCAAGATGTCATCAACTCCCTATAAAAATTTCAAATAAGAATCATTCATCTGCTATGGTAATAAAATTAGATAATTTCATAGCTTCAGTTTCAATAATCCAAACAACATAAGTACCATTTCGATCTCTAATTTTTTTTTAAGGTAGCATACTTTAAAACCAGTGCTCAAGAAAATTCATGTGGTTAGTTTAAGATGTTATCTGCAACATATAATTTTTCCAACTTATAACCATGACCACAAATGTGTCTAAAAATTCATGAATTTTCCTATCTGTAGCCAACCTGAAAATCCAGCAACCTAACCAAAACTTCTTTTGAAAATGATTTTCATAACCTTATCGAAACATTTCACCAAAATTCATACATCAATAACCATATATCACCAACTAATACAATCAAAAATTTTGGACCAAACTCAATTAGAAAAGTTCAGTATAAATTTTGAAAGAAAAGCCCAAAGAAAACCCTACTCTTGGAAACTAGTGTGTCCTTGTCTCTAATATACTCTAAGATGGATGTTCTTCACTCCAAAACTCTTAAAACACACTCAGACCCTCTTCTAATCAGTGATGTGTGGGGTAACAAGGTGAGGTTTGGAGATTTTAATCGGTTATACTTGTAACATCCTCCCAAGTACAACGTCATCCTTAAGTCATGACATCAGACTTGAGAGTTGTTACTTATAAACTATTGGGCCTTTCTTAAATAACTATAGCAAATGCGATAAGATCGTGTAATAACTAGCGTAATTTGGTTAAAATGTATAACAAAGAAACACAACATTTATTGAATATATAGCTAAGTACAAAAGGAAGCTCTTCTAGGAGCTTTAATACATTTACATTCTCTATTACATTTACATACACATATTCCTACAACTATATACAACATAATAACAATATCAACTATTAAACTACTGTAATCCTGAGTTCTTTCATGCAGCAGCCGCATCATTCTCTGGATTAACCTGGAGACGACACGGGAACACAAAACACATAGGGGTGAGAATCATACAATTCTCAGTAGGGAAACTCACTAAAAACTCACTCATACTTCATCGTCATCGCCCCAGCCACTTTGATTTATTAGAAAAAGAGTGATCATGCCTTTCATACCAATAGTTCATTTTTAAAGTTTCAAATCATACTTCCGAAGTGCGTAGCTTTTAACAATCAATCACTTAATGCATATGTATTATAATGTTAAGCATCTAGTAAATCATCCTAAGTAGACATTAAAAAATAACAACCAAAACATAAGTAGAAATTTCATTCTTACAAGCATTATCAAGTAAACTTATATACAGAAATAATAATAAATTATGCATTCTTTTTCGTGCCCAAGGAACTTAATCTAGTGCATTTTTCTTTTTTTATTGACATGGGAAAGACTTAGCTTATATCATGCTGCAAAACTCAACTCAGTGCAACCTTCTCTCTTCATTGACATAGGAAAGACTTAGTTTATACCCAATGGGTATCTGTCGTGGACAACTCCACAATAGATAATTTATACCAAATGGTATTTATAGTGGATCACACCACATAAGGGAAATAAACTGCTTATCAGGACTGAGCTCATTCCTATATGTGATCATTGGACTTTATTTTTTCCATTTTCGAATCACACACAGTTCTATTCTTAACCGATACGTCTACCGACTCATAATATCTCGGGGGAAGTTCCTCTTTTTTCCTTCCCCTTAATTCAATCTAAGTCTTGTTTTTGTTTTCTCCTTATGTCAGAATAGGCACACTCAGTATTTTGGGAAAGTTCCTACTTTTGCCTTCCCCTCATTCCACATAAGTCTTGTTTCTGTTTTCTCCATATGTCAGAACATGCACGATTAAAGTTCATATATTCTCTTTTGCCACATATACATATCATTCATTGTTCTTTTCCAAATGCATGCATGAGGCATATATACACATTCATTCATACTATGATTTCAATCATGCCTCAAACCATTCCTTAAAGTCACTTGCATGCATTCATAAATGCCATACTTGAACCCAATGTCATTATTTCATCAACTCAAAGCATCAGTTCATTTGCAATACAATGGCAGATTTCACATGTCTATAGCACAACTTATTTTGCATTTCAAACCATGAAATCTAAGGCTATAAAAATTATCCAAGACACTTCAATGTGTCCTCAAGGTCCTCTAAAAAGTTCAAAGTTAAAAGACTTCTCTAAGTATGACAAAAAAATTCAACAAAATAGGAGGCCAGAAACCCCCTATTTGCAGCCAACAGCCAAAGTTCCAATCTTATTACCCTATCCAATGATCATATCAAATCATACAAAAATTCTGGGTTGGACTTTAACATGTCCTCAATATATTGTAGAAATTTCATTAGAAGAATCAATCATCTGATGTAGTAACAAAATTAGACAATCTCAGAGCTTCAGAATTGGCTGTCCAGACAACTCAAGAATAGTCTTGATTTTTTATTTTTATAAAATAGTAAAACTCGTTTTTAGGACCCAAGAAAAATCATTGAGTTGCCTTATTTTTATAGCTCATAAAAATTACTACAAATACATCAGAAAATTCATGAACCATAACCTGTCCAGAAGAAATCCGAAAATCTAGTAGCATAGTCTAATATTCCTTCTAACAAAAATGATTCTAGAATCATCCAAACACTCCACTAAAATTAATACATCAATATCCATATATCATCAACCAACACAATGAAAAATATCAATTCAAATCAGTGATTAACACAGAAAAACAGATTTAAAGAAGAAGAGGTTCAAAAACCCTACTTTGGTAGCTTTAAGGATCTTGGCTCCAAAGGATGCTCCAAGATTGATTTTGCTCAACTCAAGGCCACCAAATCAGCACCAAGCCCTTCCTTAATCAATGATGTATGAGATACCAAGGTTAGGATTGATGAGGAATTGAAATTCCAATCGGTTAGATTTGTAGGTATTGATGTGTAGAACAAGTTTAGTGAAGGGAGTTTAGTGTTTTATCAACTCTAGGCTAGTGTTTTTGGCATTTGAAGTGAAGTTTGAGCTCTTGGACATGGAGGAACCTGGTTTCCTTCTCCATACAGCATGATGCATGAAATTTTGAGCTTCTTGAAGAAGCTTGGCTTGTGGTTATCTTGTTATATATAAAAAGAATTAGTATTATATTGTATAATTAAATGATCTTTGACCAAAGTAAGAAAAATGGATGGCTAAGATTTGGTTTGTTGGTCAAAGAATGAATCTTGGTCAGCCACCTGGCTCAAGATAAGTGGCTCTCTTTAACTTGTAAAATAAATAGTTTTTACAGTGTCAAAATCACACACCAAAATCCCACCAAACGGGTAAGATATGAGCACCCGAGTAAAATATTAATAAATGAAAGGCCATGATTAAAACTTGCTTTTCAATTTTCAATCCTTGTCATCCACTTGGCATAAAGTGGTTGATCAAGCTTACTTAGCCACTAAGTAGATTTTACGGTGTTAGAAACCGCACACCGAAATCCTATCGAACGGGCAAAACACTGTACCCGGGCAATAAGACATTGCTTGAAAATTAATTCTAAGTATAAAATCCTCATTTCTAACTATTTCTAATCTCAATCCTATAATTTCTCAATTTTGGGCACCTCCAGGTCCCAATTCTAGGGTTTCGGCTATCCCGATAGGTCTGTGGGGCCCACGAGGTTACTATTTATGATTTTTTTTTTTTACTAATCCGTTGGATCGCCCTCATCATTTCTAAAACTGTCAAATTTTTGAAATTATGGCTAGTAAAGCCCAAATTAATTTTTAAATAATTTTTAAGGTGTTACAATACTTATAGAGGTTGAAGTGTTGAACAAGTTAATTGAATGAAGGTTTTGATTTTGACAAGGATTGGCTTAGGATTTTTGAGCTTGAAAATCAAAGTTGTCAAGGTTTTTAAGAAGAGAAAATGGAGTCTTTGCTGGTTCTCTTGTTGGTCGAAGCTTAGGGGAAGAATTTTTAAAGTTAGGTGTGTCATTTTCATCTTATAAGATGTAATATTATTGGTTAATCATAAAGCATAATTCTTTTCATTAAAAGAAATTAATGTCCATGGCTAAGATTTTATCTTTCATCCAAGATGAAATCTTAGCCATTCATTTGGCTTTCAAAGGGATAGACTTCATTATTTTGTAAACATTAACTAGCTTTCGGTGTTAAAAATCACACACTGAAATTTCACCAAACGGGTGAAACACCATACCCGAGTAATCAGATATTACCCGAAAATTAATTTTAGGTATAAAATCTTTATTTCTCATTATTTCTAATCTCAATCCCATAATTTCCCAGTTTCAGGTATTTCTCCTTTTGGATGTGGATTATGGGTCAAAGTGGATGGAGGCAATTGCCACCCATACTAATGATTTTGCCATAGTTGTCTCTTTTGTCCGTTCCCACATTTTTTGCAAGTTTGGCATGCCTAAGGCCATTATCAGTGACCAGGGGACTCACTTTTGTAACCAGAGCATGGAAACTTTGCTCCGTAATTTCGGGGTCATTCATAAGGTATCCATTCCTTACCATCCCAGACTAACAGGCAAGCTGAAGTATCTAACCGGGAGATGAAGAGAATCCTGGAGAAAACTGTGAAGCCAAATAGGAAGGACTAGAGTATAAGGTTGGATGATGCTCTATAGGCTTACTACACAGCCTACAAAATGCCAATTGGGATAAGCCCCTTTAGGCTTGTGTTTGAAAAGGCGTGTCATTTGCCCGTGGAGATGATGCATCGGGCTTATTGGGCTATTAAGTAGTGCAACATGAATTTAGGAGAGGTAGGTAAAGCCCAAAAGTTGCAGCTGCAATAGTTGGAGGAGTTGCAGTTTGAGGCCTAGGAGAACTCCTGGTTATATAAAGAGAGAACTAAGGTGTTCCATGATAGGAATACTTTGAGGAAAGAGTTTCATAAGGGGCAATTACTGCTCCTCTACAACTCCCGATTGAAACTGATGGCCGAGAAGTTGAGGTATCGATGGGATGGACCTTTCAAAGTCACAAAAGTACATCCCTTTGGTGCTGTGGAGATTTAGGATCCCAATTGTCACACCCTAACTTTCAACACAATACGCCTAGGATGCATAATGGTTAATCGTTAGTGGTTACTCTTTCGTCTCAAAATTTTACTTAATTTTGTACTTCGAAAATAACTCTATGGAAAATACGACCCCTTTTTTTTTTGAAAAACCAAACTATGAGACGTTTGCGTATACGTTATAGCATATAATTATTCGTCACGTAGCATACATACAGAGCTCAATAGAGTCTAGCATCAACTAAGAATATCATCATATCAAAACATTAACATCAAAAGTCAAATAATAATAATAGTGACAATATAGGAATATTCCAGATACTTACTATGACAATAATGCTAAGCCCACCTATGAAGGTTGAGCATACAAATAACTTAAAAGCAAATCATAACTATGGTGTAACAAAATCCTTCGTGACTAAGTTACGAACTTGTACGAGGACGACATGTAACATCATAATTTTTAACCCAATACTCTAGAACAAACTTAGGTTAATCATTAGTCTGTTACTTCATAGTTTCTCATTTTTACTTAGAAATACTTAGCAGAAAATATGGGTAAATTTTTTTTTGAAATACAAGGTGAGACCCGCGTGATGCGATATATCATGTAACGAACAAAACATACATCTCATAACGTCATAGCATAAGGCACTCCATGAATAACACTGAATATCATCTCATATATATATAACTTGCCCACTTATAAGTGTGGGACTTAATTTAGTACAAGGGAAATACAACATAAACATAAACATAATCTACTCCCCTACCCGAGTGCATCTAATGGGATAACCTCTAAACAAAAAAAGGTTTATCCCCATCTAAGTGGTGTGTGCTCTAACCCGGGCCATCCATAGCCTCCTACTGGCGACTATCCCTCGAGTGTGGTACGTAACCAGGAAACTGAGCAAGCTCCTCCGCGTGAATAGACGGGACGGGGCTCAGAAGTGACCTCCACGGCGTGGCCTCATCTCCGGTCATCGTGCGAGTCTCGGCTGAGTCACGGAAGGCTCGCTACCCTCCCCAAGGTCCATGGGTATGGTGGAGGAAGATCCCTCGGAGGGTACCTAGGTTGCCGAATCCTCGGAAGGATCCGTCTCCGAAAAAGACGACAGGCAACGGGGCACATACTGGGGGTAGTCTCGAGCGGCGGACGTGGACGGTGGTGTACGGCGAAGCCTCTCCTCTAGGGGACGTGCGCACTCGAACACCAGGTAATCGCCAAAAGGTGAGACGGGGGAGAAACGATGGGAATGTACAGGGGGAGTGAAGGGTCGACCCATGAACATGAATACTCTAACCTTGCATCGACCCACAAAATGGAATGACCCGTGGTCCGGGTCATGGTGCACCTCCCATGTCGGCGTGTCCACGAACACTACGAACATCGCCATCTGAAGACGTGACGGAAAGAAAGAGATAGAGGGAGTGAGAATCTTGCTAAAGAATCTCAGTAGGGCCTCCTACTACCTAGGTGTCATCATCTACGTCCTCAGGAACCTTGGGCTTAATTATACAAAATGACTGAACATGTATTAAGTTCATTTTAAACTTTAAAATATACTTTAGCCAAGGTCTATTCATTTTAGGATGATCTTAATGTCATGAATGCAACATAATAGAAGATGTATGCATGGCACTACCTAATGCACATACATAAAACATAACATCAAGCATCATCATACTTAGTAGCATAAAGTGGCAATAGAAACATTCATATGGGACAAACTTAGTGACATAATCATAATCATGAAACATCTCTTCCTCATGGGCCACCCTAAAAGACAATCGAACTAGGGGTGCTCGGCCGAACCGGTGTCACCCAGAACGTGTCACATATCTAGGTTATGAGCTCATACCTTAACTAGTCGTCACTAGTTCTTACTTACCACTTAACGATAAGCGTTTCATAAATCATAAATCCTGACTATCTGAGTACGGGTTAGGGGGCAATTCTCTTAGGGGTGCTCGGCCGAACCGGTGTCACCTACGAGTATAAATAGGTACCGATGTCACATGGGTTCTATGGAGGTGCTCGGCCAAACCGGTGTCATCCTAGAACCCATCTTAGTACCTTAATTTTCAAAATCTCTTTAAGTCCCTAAATTTGTCGGGAATTTGGCGGCACAAAGGCATTACGCCAAATTCCTTCCAAATTTGCTTTATGCCACACAAACATATATCCTCATGAATTCCTCATATGAATAACATCATCATCATTTACATACCACATGCATCATCATGGAACATTCAATCGTTTATCCTTATGGTAGCTTATGCTTTGACCCTTACGGGTCTTAATCATGAGATATGGTTCTCTAACATCCATCGCTCATATTTTATGCACCTAAGGGCTCTTAATTAAATATCATTCATAATCCTCATGTTCACACTTAAATCTGAATAGCATAGGGCAGAATTCCTAACTTGTAATTACGGGGTTCTAAAACTTACGTCTTAGACCCTTTCTTGGTTCCGTCTTTGCCTAAGGGCTATGAATTAAATCTAAATCAATTATGAGGCATTCCTATGCTTAAGGACTAATTATTAGTCACGTTTATCATGTTGTAAGGGTGCTGGACAGATTCCAGAAAAATAAATGTTCTAAGAGTTCTAAATTTGCACTTTTACGGTTTTCTAGTTACTAGTTTCCCTATAGGTGCTAGAATTCGATTCTAATCCAAATATTACCAAGTTTTTCATGTCTAAACAATCCTAATCTGATTATGCTCCCATTAAAACAGTTTGGATAAGTTCCATAAACAAATGGGTCAAAACTATGTTAAATTCTAGCTTTACGGTATTTCTAGTTAGCTAGTTTCTTACCTATTATGCATAGAATCGTTTCTACATCATCATATGATATTTTCACACATTCTAACACATCAAAACATCATCATACAGCATCACAATCATCATATCAGAACCGAAAACATTTAGCTTTAGTAAAGGATTTAAATTGACATTTCTAGGTACATAAGTTAACTAGTTTCTCTTGGAATCGATTTAGAATTTCTAAAAATCTTTGCAAATCATTTTAATTCATCAAGAGGCTAAGAGGAGCCTTAGGTCAATGACCAAAATATATTTCATCTTCTAAAAGGGAATAAAGTCATATCTCATGATAACATAACCTTGTAAAAATTTGTAAAGCTTTAATAAAAACTTAGAACATAGACTATTAGATCTTGTAGCTAGATGAAAACTCATTGCAAGTCCATCATCACTACTTGGCCGAAAACATGCATTTAAAGAATGCATTCACATTAAACTTTAACTTGAAATGAAATGGGCAAGTGTTTGAGCTCTAGGTTGTTAAGTTATGACATAAACTAAACATGCTCATGCCTTTCGTTTTTAATCTTGCTTACAAAACAAAGTGATGACTTAAATTAAATATGCAAGGCATAAACTTAAACGTGCAAGCTTGAAAGTAAATATGCGAGGCATAAACTTGAACGTGCAAGCTTGAAAGTAAATATGCAAGGTTCAATTCTTTATTTTAGTGCTCTAGGCCCAACAACAATCGACTTTAAGGCCGAAATAGATAGGCATTCGAGAAATTAATTAGGTGATGATGCAAGTTCAATTCTTTATTTTAGTGCTCTAGGCCCAACAACAATCGACTTTAAGGCCGAAATAGAAAGGCTTTGAGAATTAAATTAAGTGATGATGCAAGTTCCATTTTAATCTTTATGTTCTTAGGTGATAGCTTGAGAGTAAAGGTGCATAGCAAGAATGTAAATATAAATGCAAGCATAAAATAAATTATGCAAGTTCATTTTATCTTTCTAGAGCTCTTAACAAGACTTTAAAGGAACTTAAACCTCAACCCAAACTCATCAAACCAAGATCAAGTAAAGTCTAGAGTTCTTAGAACTCAACATAATATTTTTAAGAATCACACCATGAAACTTAGAAAAAGAAAGGAAAAAGGCCGAAACTTCAAAAAGAAAAAGGAACATTTTAAAACTCTAGGGTCCATGATCTTGATGATATAATAACACCAACATCATGAGACCTCATCATTGAGTCCTTAAAACCATTTTGAAACATCACCAAAACTAAAGTTCTCAAGAGTTCAAGAAAGGAAGAACTAAAAATATTTTTGCTCAAGAACAAAGATCAAGCTCTAGAGTTTGTTTCAAGTGATGAACATCATCATGAAACTCTCATCATCAAGCTCTCATTCCTTTGTTCTCCAAGGCCTAGGGCCGAAAATGAAAAGGAAAAGGGAGTGGAAGAGAAGTTCTAAAAAGAAACAAGAGAAACTATGAACATCAAGCTTGAAACAAGAACTTTAAAGAAAATAATACATGAAAGGAAATCCCTACTTGATGTGATGAACTTGAAGATGGAAGAAGAAGATGAAGAACTTTGAAGAACTTGAAGAACACTAGAACTTTGAGAGAAAAAGAAAAGCTTTGAGTGTTCCTAAACTTAGCAAATGATCTAAAAGTGGTGCAAACTCCTCAAGGCATTCTATTTATAGAGAAATGAAACAAATGGAGGGTGCTCATGGAGGAGGAGAGCTTCGGCCATGTGTGCAGAATTGGAGGGCATCCATGAGTTCCATGAGGTGAGATAATGTGGTCTTGAAGCATGGTGAGGTATGGTTCAAAGCATGGTGAGTTATGGCTCAAGGTATGGCTCAAGCATGGCTTCAAGGAATGAGAAAACAATTCAATCATGTGGCCAAAGAGAGCATGGCTGTTTGGCCATGTTACAGCCAAGGGGAGGTTTGTTTTGCAATTTAATTATGATTTAGAGTTGTGTTTAGGTGTATCTTTGATTATGCTTAAGATTAGGAATTTGTAAGAAAGTGTTTAGGTAAGGAAAATGGATAATTAGGGTGGTCTAGACATAATTAAGGAGTGGTCTTGCACCATTAGTGAGTTAGATCCTCAATTTAGAGTCTAAACAACTCTAGACACACTTCCTTGATTTAAGGAATTGGAGAGAGAAAACACTATTCAAGATTCCAAGACTAGGAATCTTGAGTTCTAAAAAGGGATTTAAGTTTAATCTAAGCAATTTTAGGTTCTAATTAACTTTAATAAATTATTTTGACTCTAGATTAATTAGGGAAATTAATTAATCTTCGTTTATAGCCTAATATTGCTTAGGTTTGCTTAATTACGTCATTAAGCTCAAAAATACTATTCTAGGGGCAAAATCATAATTTTGCACTAAAACTGCCCGGGACCACCGGGACTTGAACAGAGACCTCTAGACACATGAAAACGTGTTTTTAAACCTCTGGGAAAAGTTTCGGGCTCAAACGGCACTTCTACCCGCGTAAAAACGCTATAGGGGTATTTTGGTCATTTTAACCCGAAACTGCGGAAAATGAGATTTTCGCTTCCGGAAGCATTCAAAGGCCATTCAATCCCCTTCAAACATTGAGTTGACCCTTCGAGGACGACCGAGTTGGTTACCCTCGAATTCGGGTCAGGAAATGACCTCAGGGGCATTTTGGTCATTTCCCTCGGACAGAAAAATCGGGGTGTTACATGACACAACTTATAATGTTACGACGATGAAAGACTATATCTCTGTTTCTACTGCGCCATTCTAATCTCGACCATCGTATAACTTCGGTGCCGGCATCTCAAGGAAGTCCATCGTCACCACTATCAACCTTGTCTGAAGACGAAGATGGAAAGAAAGATAGAGGGAGTGAGAAACTTATACAAGAATCTCAGTAGGGTTTCCCTCTCCACACATTTGTCATCATCATTGTCCTCAGAAACCTCGGGTTTAATTATGAAAGTAGTAGGCACAAATAAGATTCATTTATTAAGTTTTCAAATTCCATTATCCGAGGCTCATATCTTTTAGCATGAATCTTAATGCATGAATGCAACAGGTATCTCATGTATGCATGGCAATGCCTCAGTGTATGCAACATAAATCAACAATGTGTAAGTTCAAAATACAAGATAAGGCTAAGCACATGAGTAGGAGATAATCTAGAAAACTAAAACAGTGGCAAGTAAATGGATGCGTGATAGGGCAATGTAATGAGTCAAACATCATATAACGTGCATAGGGAGGCAGGAAAACCCATGGTAATTTACTCTTCATGAATGAATTCTCACATTTCTTTCTTATTAACTCCACCCTCTTACGTCATCACCAAAACCAACCAACATGCCAGCCCCGACAATTTTTACAATTACCACCAGAACTAACCGACCTCCGAACGCCTAGGATGAGCTCAACCTAATTAGCCATCGCTAGATTTACATGGGGTAATAGAAGGGGAGAAACACATCATTTCCTTGCCTTTCTTATTATGAATATACAACTTACTTGGATCACCTCTCATAACCTTTAATTCGGGGAGTCTAGAGGATCATTTCCATATATTTTATGTCACCTTACCATTAGCATGTCATATTAAGATGCAAAAACACTACTTATCATATAATGTCATATGCCTTCATACTACTTTCACACATGCATCTTAAACATTTCAAGTGAAATCATATCATCCTATAACAATCTTTATGCAAACATAATCATTACATAACCCTCAAGTACATCAATTCATAACAATTATAAAGCAAGCACTCATAATAATTCTATAATCAATTAAACTTCTAATCGAGTAAACCCAACTTTTGTATTTATTCTTTTATACATCTAAGGTATCAATTCTAATGGTTTTTACTAATTGTTAACCTTAAGAACATTACTAAACAAATTTGGACAAAATTGAAACAAAAGAGAAAATGAACCATTTCGGTGTTCTAGAAGTTACGTTTTTTACTCTTTCTTGTTACCGATTTTTCCTAAGATGCTAAAATTAATTTCTAAACTAATTATAAGTGATTCTAACACATATACGCCTAATATAATACACTTCTACCATTTTTAAACATGTTGAAACAGATACTGTAATTTCAGTTATTAGAAAGCTTTAGAAGTCACATTTTTTACCCTTTTTAATTACTAGACTTGCCTAAGGTGCCAAGAATAATTATCACATCAATTAATTGTAGTTCTTTTAACATCCCCTCAAGTACAATATCATCCGTAAGTCATGACATCAGACTCAAGAATTGTTACTTATAAATTAGTGGACCTTTCTTAAATATCTATAGCCAGTTTGATTGATTCGCAAGATAACTAGTTCATAATTCCACTAAAATATATAGTAATGAAACCAATATATTTATTTAATACAGAGTTAAGTACACAAGGAAAGTTCTTCTATGAGCTTTAACACACCTTTGTTCTCTAACATATTTACACACATATCCATTCCACTAAATACAACAATATAAAAGTATTAACTACTACACTATTGCACTTCCGAGTTCTTTTGCATAGCAGTCCCTCGGTTCTTTGCATCAACCTGGAAACGACACAAGAACACAAAAACATAGGGGTGAGAATTCTAAAATTCTCAGTAGGGTAACTTCTCAATTACACATTCAAAATGTCATCGTCATCACCCCAGCTACTTTGGTTTATTAAGAAAGTGTGAGCATCCAATATACACACACATACACACACACACACATCAAATATTCATTTTAAAGTTCTAAAATCACCTTTCCGAAGTAGGCCTCTTTTATTATTCAGTCACTTAGAACATGTATTTCATGACATTCAAGATCATAGAAATTCCTTCAAGGCCAATAATTTAACAAAATATACGAATACATATAGCAATTATAATGATCTTTTCGTGCCCTTGACATAATAAAGAGGACTTTTTCGTGCCTTAATAGGGACCTTTCCGTGCCCCAATAGGGACCTTTTCGTGCCGTTTTTATACTAAAGGGGACTTCATTTTTCACTTAGCACATACATCATCCTCAAGCTCACATATACATGCATAACATTTCTATATGCATGAACATAATTCTCAGATCTCATAATACTTCAAACCTATATATACCATTTATTCATTCCTCATAAAATAATCTTGGAAGTCCATGGCATGCATTCATACGCATCAAACTTGAACCAAATGCCATTAGGCCACTAATTCAAGGTATTATCACAATTTCAGCATATTGGCAGATTTTTCACTCAAGTAACACAATTTAATATGCAATTCAAATCATCAAATCAGAGGCTATAAAAATTCTAAATGACACCTCAATGTGTCCACAAGGTTCCATAAAATTTCAGAGGAAGGAAAAGTTCTTTAACTATGTTAACGAAATTAGACAAATTCAGAGGTTAGAAACCCCCTATTCACAACCAACAGCCACAGTTTCCAATTTTATTATCCTACCAAATGATCATATCAAATCATATAAAAATTCACGGTTGGACTTCAATATGTCCATAATATCCTGTAAAAATTTCGAGTGATAATTCAATCATTTGCTATGGCAAAACAATTATACAATTTTACAGCTTTAGTTTCAATGATTTTGACAGCATAAGAACCATTTCGGTCTTTGATTTTTTTAAGGCAATTTGACTCAAAATAAGAAACCAAGAAAAATTGTGAAACTAGCCCAAAATGTTAGCTCCAACATATATTTTTCTCAACTCATGAAAATTCCTACAACATGCCAAAAAATTCGTGATCTTACACTGCCTGTAAGAAAACCGAAAATCTAGCAGCCTAGTCAAAACTTCTTTTGACAAAAATGATTTTCTAATATCATCCAAATACTTCACTAAAATTAAAACATCAATATCTATCTATCATCAACCAATACATCTAGAAATTTCGAATTAAAACCAATCAGAAAGTTTCAGAAAAATTTTGAAAGTACAAGGCCAAAGAAAATCCTACTTTTGGTGTCTTTTGGATGTTGACTTCAAGGATATTCCAAGAGTGATCTTGCTCACTTCAAAGCCACCAAATCAACATCAAAACCTTCCTTAGGTAGTGAGGGAGTGATATGTCATGGTGAGGATTGATGGAGAATTGAAATTTTAATCGGTTAATTTTGTAGGTTTTGATGTGTAGAACAAGTTTAGTGAAGGAAGTTTGTGGTTTTAACAAATCTAGGCTATGAGTTTGGAGTTTGGAAACAAGTTTGCAAGGTTTTTGTGAAGAGGAAATGGAGTTTCTGTAGTTTCAAATGCTGGCCGAACTTAGGGAGAAGAAAATAATGAAGTTAGGTAGTTTATATTTATCTTATACTATGTTTAAATCATTATTTTAATATAAAGTCTATATTCTATGACCAAGAGAATAAGATTAATGGCTAGAATTTGATCTTGTAATTCAAGATTAAATCCTAGCCTTACATTTGACTCTAAAGGATAAACACTATCCTTTTACAAAGATTAAATTATCTTTCGGTGCTAGAAATCACACACTGAAATTTTGCCGAACAGGTTAAATACCGTACCCAGGTAATTAGATATTATCCAAAATTTAATTCTAAGTATAAAACTTCATTTCTAACCTTAATCTTACAATTTCCCAATTTTGGACAACTCCGGGGCCCAATTCTAGGGTTTCAATTGTCCTAACAGGCCGGTGGAGCCCGTAGATTACTATTTACTTTTTTTTTTTACAAATCCATTGGACCATCCTCATCATTGTTAAAACTATCAGATTTTTGAAATTATGATTATTAAAGCCTAAATTAATTTTTAATTAATTTTTAGGGTGTTACATTACCACCCACGTTAAAAAGAATTTTGCTCTTAAAATTCATTTGAAAACAATTTCAAAAGACAAATTCATGAATCAAACAAGGAATTCACACATAATTTTAGAATTCCAGGCAAGGTCCGGGTCAACTCAGAAATTAAAACCATACTTAATCACAACAAGGGTATTTTGGTCATTTTGCGGATCAGAACTCAAAAATGAGATTCTTCTGCTCGGTTAGCACACATAACACACATAATCCCCCATTTAACATCAAAACATCCACTCGAGGTTTGCCTGGACTGATTTTCCTCGAATCGCAGATAAAAATGACCTTAGGGGCATTTTGGTCATTTTGTACATAGGGGAAAAATCGGGGTGTTACACCAACTCCAAGGCAATTTTTAACTTAAATGGACACAGGTTGAAGGCGTGCCATGAAACTACTGCAGACCTTGGGAGTGAGGTGGAAGTCAAGCTGGTGCAAGCCATTTACCCGGGTTAAGGGAAGCTTGCACATCTAACTTAAGGATGGTAAACCGAAGTGCTGAGTAGGAAACAACCCACGGTTTTGAGTTCCTATTATTTCATTCTATGCGATTTCCTTTTAATTTCGTGTTGTCTAGGTGTTATTTGACTTCTGAGTGAACAGGTATAGGCCAAGCTAACCAAATTTGGAGAAATGGGTATTCTGCCAACCACTGCAACACTCGCTAGCACTACAGCATTAGACAGAATCAACCAGCAACTCATGGACCAAGTCAAGCTCTTAGGTGAGCACCACAGTGCTCTTCAACGCTACAGTGGTCACACACTCAGGTAAAAAAAAAAAAAAAGGCACTTTACTGAAATGCATTGTTTTACTTTGAGCACTGCAGCACTCTTTCGCGCCCATATCCTCACCATGCATCCACTCACATTCTATACTCTTCTTGCCTCCCTCTCTGCAACCCCCTTTTACTCATCTCTCTTGCACCTACATCCTTCCTCACCACTGCCACACCACTGGCATGCATTACCGCATTGCCATCGCTCAACCGCTGCACCTCCCCTTCTCGCACTTTGCTGCATATACTTGTTCACGCCATGCCCCGTGTATCCCTCCATTGGTTACAACACTTTTGTCTGTTCTCCCCAAACTCTCCTTTTCTCCTTCATTTCTCCAGGTAAGACTTCATTCTTCTTCCTTTCTATCTGCTTTTGCTGGATGATTATTGTGCTACATTGTATTTGGGGGATTTTGGGGACGTTGGGTTGTTAATCACGGAAGTGGCTATGGGGTGCCCACCAACTGTTTGTGAAAATGCCTCAATGATTTTTTCGAGTGAGTTTGGCACCCTGTTCTGTGATTTCATTCTTCATGCGACTTGCTATCTGTTGTCTTATTTTCATGAGAACTTCTTTCATGCACTGTTGTATTGTACAGGTATGACTTCCAGTTCAGCTGCTAGCTCGGGCAAGCACCCATGCTCTTTTCTACCAATAACCATTGTTCCAGCGCTAGCTCTACAACCACCACCTCCCACAGCTAATCCCCCATGCTTTATTGACCTCCAGGCTAAGCACTAGTACACCACTAGGATCAGGGGATAGCCCATCCTCTATGAGCACTCGGTTGACCTCTCCCAGGCTAGTGTTCAACCTATTGTGGAGGTCACTAATCAGAATGCGTGGGCTTCCTCTTAGATGAGCCGGTTGTGCCCAATCTATCCATTGTTCACGAGTCCTATGTGAAATTCATAGGGGTTGGGTACCAGGAGGTTTATGCATTGTGTAACGCCCCGATTTTCGCTAAACTTTCATAATGACCGAATTGCCCCTGAGGTCATTTTTACCCGAAACACGAGGACGGCCGGCTTTGGCCATCCTCATAGGGTTCATATGTTATATGAAGGGGATTGTATGAGCATGAGTGCCTAACAAAGCAGGAAAACCTCATTTCTGAGATTTCTACGCGTAAATGACCCAAATACCCCTGTAACAGAATTAAGGCAGTATTAAGTTCCGTTTTGACCCGGACTTTGTTCTGAGGTTCAAAACAATGATTTTAAGGCATAAACTATGTTGGTTTAAGTCCCGGAGATCCCGGGCAACTTTTGGTAAAAATTACGATTTTGCCCCTGCATATTGCATTTTCGGCTTAATGAGCCGTTTAACTCCAAACCTAAGCAATATTAGGCTCTAATTAAAGGTTAATTAATTTCCATAATTAATCCAGAGCCAAAACCATCATTTAGAATTAATTGGAACCTAAAATTGCTTAGGGAAAATTCAAATCTCATCATAGTCTTATTCTTTAAAAAGGAAAAAGAATATGTGAATAGTGTCGAATAGTGTTTCCACTATTCACATCAACTTTTCTTTTTGAGACAAGTTGTCACACTCACATCACTAGTCCTAGAGGTGTTGACTCCCTAATCCTTCTAGACCACCTCTAAACCTAGGGATTTATGGTTTTAATTAACCTATTAGTGCACCTAAGTACCTACTTAGCAATTTTTAATCCTAAGCCTAATCTATGTCACACCAAAACACACTTCTAGAACATGGTTTAAGGAGATATTTCTCCTCCCCAAGGCTGCCAAGAATGGCGCCATTTTCTCTAGAAATCATCAAAAAAATTAGTCTATGTGTTCAAGCTATCTTGTGACATGTGTCTTGAACACTTTCAATCAATGATCAACTTTCAAGAAAAATTGTCACTCAAGACTCAAAGAATATTTTATATGGTCAATCAAGGCTTTCAATTCATTTCTAAAATGAAAATAATTATGTCTTTCAAACTCAAAAAGAATGATTTGTTTTTGTGGTCATTCAAGCTTTCCATCAAACTTTTTCAAGACAACATGTCTTACAACACATTACCTATGCTTTGGAATTTAAGTCTAGAAAATTTTCTCCTCTTTTTGGGCATGAGAAGCATGGTTTCTCTTCAGATTTTGCAGCCCAAAATTTTAAGTTTTTATGCATTTTTAAAGGTTTGAAAATAAGGTACATGCTAGCCATACTTTAGGACATGCATAGCTAGACTTTTCACCATGCTTTGAATGACTTTACACCATGCTTTGAACAAGATTTTTTCCTCCTTCTTGTGGCTGAAAAGTGGCCGAAATTCTCCCCCCAAAAGGCCTCCAATATTCAATTCATTTCACTTCTTTATAAATAGGTAGCTTAGGGAACTTGAAGCACCTTTGTTCATTTCACTAAAGCTTTGAGTTAGAGCACTTTGAGTTCCTTTCTCTCAAGTTCAAGAGCTCATCCTCTCCAACCTCTTCATCTTCTTCACTTCCTCTCAATCTCAAACTCTAGGTAGGGAGCTCTTCAAGAATGCTTTCTTTTGCTTTCATGATCAATGTTTATCTTGTTTGAAAGTTGTGTTGTTAGCAAGTTTTTCTCTCAAGCATTTTCGGTTTCTTCTTTTCTCTTCCTCTTCATTTTCGGCCTCAAGACCAAAATGAGGAAAGCTTGATGATGAGTGTTCTTTTGGGATGACCATGTGTTCATCCTAACATGAGACCTCTAAAGCTTGAGTTTTGTTTGAGAAAAGTTTCATCTTTTTCATGTCTTGGTTAAGACAAGGCTATGTTTTTCATGAAAACTCTTTTTGAGCTTTTGTTCCTTGATGTTTTCGGCCATGAAGGCTTGAAGAGCTTGGAAAAATGGTAGCTTTGTAATGAGCACTTCATGTTGGCCTTTGTCACATGATCAAACTCTAAAGTTTGAGTTTTTCCAAGAAAGGTTTCTCTTTTCAAGTCTTGGTCAAAGAATGAGTTATGTTTCTTTGATGCCTTGAAACTTTCCTTTTCTTTTTGTTAGTTTTCGGCCATGAAGGCCTCTTGGACTTGAAATATGAGGAGCTTGATGATGAGAGTTGTGTGATGATGTTTGTCACATGAACAACCTCTAAAGCTTGAGTTTTCTAAAACTAAGTTTATTATTTTCAAGTTTTGCTCAAGACATAGTTATGTTTCTCTTGGATCTTTGAAAACCCCATTTCTTTCCCTTGAGTATTCAGCCATGAAAGGCTTTGGGACTTAGAAAAATGGTAGCTTGATGATGAGGGCTTCATGTTGATGTATGTCACATGAACAAAGCTCTAGAGCATAGACTTGGTCCCTAGGCCAAGCATATTTGATTACTTTCCTCCATGTTGGTCATGAGTTTAGTTTTCTTTTCTTTTCTTGTGAGGGTGAGTTATGGGTTGAAACCTTGTTTCCTTTAAAGTCTTGCAAGGGCTCTAAACAAGATATAAAAGAAGTTGCATCCACGTTTACGTTTATGCTTTGCATTAGCACGTTTATTTCTTATGCCATCACTAAGACCCAAGATAATGAATGAACTTGCACAATGCACGTTTATGTTTCAAGCTTTGCATCTCATTTTATATTTCAAGTCATCACTAAACTCTAAGAATAAGAATGGAGATGCATTTCATCTTTTACTTTGTGCTATCACTTTATTTTCTAAAGGACTATAAAATGAAATGCATAGCACGTTTATTCTATGTCATCACTTGAAACTTTAGAGCTCAAAGACTTGCCCATTTCATCTTAAGAAAAGAATTAAATCAAGGAGGTATCTCCTTGAACATCATTCGGCCATGTGGTGTAAATGGCTCTAGGATGAGTTTCATTTAACTACAAGGGCCTATAATGCATGTCTTAGAATTTTTCTAAGCTTTGATGCACTTAACCAAGGTTTTAAACATGTTTTTCAGTTTTAAATCCTTGCCAAGAGCAAGCCGAAATGGCTGCTGCCCTTGGTGTTCCATGATGAGTTTTGGCAAAATAAACTTTGATCTTACATAGTCTTGAAGTCCCAAAAAGGTTCCAAGAGAAACTAGCAAGTTATATGGTTGAAAGAAAGGTTTTTCTCATGATTTTATGCCTTAAAGGTTTTCGGTTCTGCCTTAGTAATTCCAGCACCTTAAATTCTGTTTTGGGTGGTCTAAATATGTTGTAATACCTTGCCAAGTATATGATAATTGTTCTAGACTCTTTAAAGCATTATTAGTGACTTTGTTTGCTTAATGTGTGAATTCTAGAACTATAAAGAATGGCAAAATGAGTTTCTTCCCAGCCTTGATAAAATATTTAGAATCACATTAGATTATGTCTAGATGTGTGGGAGTGACTCATAATTGGCCTAGGTATTAATTATTGCACCATAGAAAAAGTCGGAAGTGAGAAAGGGCTTAAAACGCATTTTCTAGAACACGTAATTCATCAAATATGAACAACTACATAAAGCTGTCCAACCATAATTAATTAGGATTTAGAACTTAATGGATTATGGTAACGAGGTTAATCAATCCCATAAACATACTAGAAAGTAATGGGAAAGTTTGGGGTTACCCGATTTAGGGATTTTTACCTTAAGGGATGATTATGCGCCTCTAAGTTTGATGATGAATTGATGTGTTAGCTCATGACGTGTATGGTGCCATGTGAACTATTATCCCTATGTGATAGCTTGTATTAACATGTTATTATTTCCTTAAAAGAACCTTGGAGATGCCGAGGTAGTAATTATGTGCTATGCATTAATTATGTGGCATCTTAAAGAAACATGTTAAACTTAGGATGACTTAGAACATAAGAATGTAATCCTTTGAAACCACCGAATTAAGGGTGGGGACAATGTGATTCTAGCCCCCTAAACCCGTACTTAAAGTCGGGATGTTGACTTATCCAAATGGATAAAGTCTAGATGCTAGTGACGACTAGTGTGGTATGAGCTCATAACCTAGAGTTTTCAAAAAGGAGAAATATTAGGGCGCCCGATTAAGTAAAGGTTCTTATGTCACCTAAGTAAGCCAGTTATATGATTTATGTTCCATGTGCCAGTTATATGATTTATGTTCCATGTACCAGTTATATGATTCATGTTCTACGTACCAAGCTACATGATTTATGTCTATGATTTTAGTATATAGCCTATGTAACACAAGTGCCATGTTAAAAAGAACGGATTCTCGGAAAGTGGGATTTTTGGAAAACTCATAATTGAACCTATGTATGTCCATTATTTTATAAATAAACCCGAGATTCCTGGAGACGTATATGATGACACCTAGGATAGAAGGAAAACCCTACTGAGTTTCTTTAGTAAGAATCTCACTCCCTCTATCTTTTCCTTTCCATTACGTCTTCAGAGCGAGATGGCGACCTTCGTCCTATTCATTGACACGCCACGGTGGGAGATCCACCATGACCCGGAGCATGGGTCATTTCATTTTGAGGGCCGATGTACTGTGCGCATCTTCATGTTTTTAGGATGGCCATTCGCACACCCCTTGTACAGTTATCGTTTCTCCCCAGCATCCCCCTATGGTGACCCCGCGATCTTTGAGCATGCGCGGCCACGACATGAGAGAAACCTGCGGACCCACTCTGCCGGTTCAGCGGACGCGCCGCAGTACGTGCCATCATCGCAGCACTCAAAGGAGGACCCTTCAGAGGATTCCCCCATGGACCATGAGGGCTCTGCCCCCACTCCGCCTCTGCGACAGATAGGCAGCGAGGAGACAGTCACTCAGCGTCGGAGGGCTTCGGTGCCCGGACCACGACCCCGACGTAGACGACACGTTCAGTCACTGGGCATGCCTGCACCTGCCGAGCTCCGCCCGTGGATTGGCTACGTTCCTCCGTACCCGTGAGTCTGCTATGGAGATTGGAGGGTAGTCCTTAGTGCACGCACGTCACGTAGTATGGATGATACTTCTTTTGTGTTGAGGTTATCCATCTTAGGTTGCACATGGGTAGGGATGCTTCTTTCCAGTTCTTCTGCCGTATTCATGTTACTATGTACTTGAAGAGTCCTGCCCTGTAGGGTAGGCATATTTTATCTATGAGGTATTTTCAGTTATGATTGATGTTATGTTCGATGTTATGGTTTGGAGCCATTCTTATGTTATCGTTCCGTATACTATGATACCGACTCGTAAAGTTACGCGCGGCTTCTATTTTAAGTAACGGTTTCAAAAAAAAAAAGTTGGCTCGTATTTTCGTTAAGTCTATTTTCTCAAGAAGATGAACCATGCCAGCAAGTAACGACTAATATTTGGCCTAAGTACGTACTAGTAGTATTGGGTCGAATATTAGGGTGTTACACATTGGGCATATAGGTCCCAGTTACTATAGAGGCTATCCAAGCAGCTATTGGCATTCCTGAGCCACCGAAGATGGCCCTTCCTGACGACCACTAGCAGTTCCTTGAGCAACTACGACTCCATACTGTTCATGTTGATATGCTCAAGGATGCCATCACTATCCTTGGCTCCATATGGATACTAAACGTAACATCCTCCCAAGTACAATGTCATTCTTAAGTCATGGCATCATACTAAACGAATCGTGTATTAACTAACCCGTGGCTCTATCAAAGTATATAGCAAGAAACAACATATTTATTTAATACAAGTACAAAAGAAAGCTCTTCTATAAGATTTAGTTCACATATGTTCTTTACTATATTTACAGATATATATATATATATATATATATATATATATATATAACTATGTACAACAGATACGAGTTTCCATAGCTGAACTACAGAAATTACAATTTATTCTTTCTTATAACTGCTTCACTAGTCTTTAGAATCAACCTGAAGACAATACGGAAAAAAACACACAGGGGTGAGAATTCTAAAATTCTCAGTAGGGCATCCCCAAAACATATAATGAAACTCATTTCATCATTATCATCTCAGCCATTTCGGTTTATTATTAAAATTGTGAACATGCAACATATATCAAAGGTTTATTTTAAAGTTCAAAAACCATTCTTCCGAAGTGGGTTTATTTTAATTACTCAATCACTTAATGTACATATTTTAGACTGCTCAATGTTTTCAATCACTTAACATGCATCTGTCATACTACTTAACATCATAAAAGCTCATTCTTAACCTTTTATGCCCTTTGTAGACAAAAAAGGGCCTTCTCGTGCCCTTTATAAACAAAAAGAGACTTTTTCATACCCTTTACACATTACAGGGGACCTTTCCGTGCCCTTTATAAACAAAAGAGGACTTTTCATCTACTTGGCATAAACATCATCATTAAGCTCATATAAGCATCCACTCATGTAACACCCTAATATTTAACCCAATGCGCCCAGGACGCACTTAGATTAATTACTAGTCATTACTCTTTGTTTCAGTTCTTAACTTTTGGTCTTTGAAAGTGCTTAGTGGAAATATGGGTAAATTTAAAACTTTTTAAAATCAAAATGCAAGCCACGGGTGATGATAGGTAAAAGTTAATCACATACAAAATAAACATCATAAACATCTCATCACATCCCATGTATATATCAAGGGAAACATAACAAATCATGATAATATTAGATTAACATATCACAACCAATACATAAAGGCAATGTCCTATAATCATAAAGGACATCCAAAACTATGCTACACACAAGCATAAAGAAGGTATAGCAACCCCAAACTAAAGCCAAGGGAGAACTAGCTCTACGCTCCTGCTGCGCCCTTTGATCCAACTAGTAGCACAACCCTCGCGTCCATGCCTCAAGGAAAACCATGAACATCATCATTGTCCTCATCTAGGGATGACACAGAAGAAAAGAGAGGGATGAGAAACTCTTTCAAGAATCTCAGTAGGGCTTCCTGACCATAACATTAATGCCATCATCATCGTCCCCAGCCACTTCGGTTTTCATTATGAAAGACGTGTGCATGCATAACATTCAATTTTAAAGTTCTCAAATCTATTTCTCCGAAGTGGGTGTCTTTTAACATGAGACTTAATATTATGAATGCAACAGATATAAAATGTATGCTTGGCCATGTCTTAAGTGCACAAGCAACATGCGTAAACATAATAAATCATATAAGCATCTATCATGCAAGGAGATGCAATGAAATTTCGTGATGTAATGCTTTCTCATGCTTGAAAATCTCATGTTTCCTTTTCTTGATTTCCACCCTTTTAAACATCATCACCTTAAGTCCAACCTTAACACTGTCCCTGGCAATTTTAAACATGACACCGTAAACTACACCTCACCTATCGCCTAGGAATGAACTCAAACCTAACTAGCCGTCGCTAGATTTACATGGGGAAAAATAAAAGGAGGTATATATAACTTTCTTGGATCACCTATCTTAGGATCATTTCCTTCTTTGAAACGCGTCTCAGTACTATGTCACATACTTTCATATTACTTTAATATATGCATCTCAAATACTTCAATTGTATTCATAACATATCGAATGAAATCATTTCATAACTTTCATGAGTATATCAAACCATAAACATGCTAGACAATAACATCATACAAATCATCTAACATCACATGAGTTCATCATCTCATATCATGGACACATATTCATTCCCTTAAACAGCCAAACCCCTAAATTGGGTAATTCTAACTTTCAAATTATTCTTTTATACATCCAAGGGATTGGTTATCATCGCTACCACTATTCATTAGTCACAATAACATGATTATTCATGGCTGGACAACATAGGCAGAAAATGAAATTTAATGAGTTATGGTGTTCTAGAAGTTATGTTTTACGCCCTTTCTCGTTACCGGTTTTTTCCATGATTCTAAAATTAATATCTAAAAAATTTATGAGTGATTCCCACCTATTCAAACTAATTAAAACACAAATCTATAGCCTTTAGTCAAGCTGAAACAGAATCCATATTTTCAATTTTCCAGGCACTCCAACTTTCTTATTTTTGACCCTTTCGAGTTGTCTAGTCTTTCCTAAGGTTCTATAATTAATTCCTAAATCAATTATGAGTATTTCCTACACATGTACACTTAATATAACTCACTTCTACTATTTTTAATCATGCTAAAATAGAATCCATAGTTTCCATCCTTAAGAGCTCTAAAAATCACATTTTTATGGTTTTCTAGTTACTAGTTTTCCCTTTAGGTGCTAAAATCAATTTTACCTCAAATGCTTCGAAGTTTCCATCGTTAAACCATCCCAAACAGAAATCTTATCATAATAAAATGGCTTTGATAGAGGCCAAACCTAAATGGGTCAAGGACTTGCAAAATCTCAACTTTATGGTTTCTCTAGAAAGCTAGTTCCTTTCCTAACATATATAGAATAGTTCCCACCTCAATAAGTATAATTTTTACATATTCTAGCACATCAAAATAGCATCATACCACAGTCAACATGTCAAGGTAGAACCCAAATGTTAAGTTCCAAAAAGATACATAATATCACCTTTCTAATGCATATAAATTGCTAGTTTCTCTTGGAATTATTTTAGGACTTCTAAAACTCTTTTAAAACTAATTTATTTCATCAAAAACTTGAGAATATAATGCAAGGGCATTAACTTATTCAAATCATTCATGAAAGAGGTTTAATCCATAAAATTATGTCTACAACACTTCTTGAGCTCACCTATGCTTAAGAAGATGTTAAAACATAGTCTGTTTCCACTTATGGCTAAATGAAACTTATTCTAAGTCCATCACTACCACATGGCCGAAAAGTGCATTCAAAGGAATGCTTCCATAGCCAAACTTTAGCTTGAGATAAAAAGGGCAAGTCTCTGAGCTCTAAGATCTTTAAGTGATAACAAAAGCATAAACATAATGTGTACTGCATTTTATTCTTCATTAGAAAGGTAAAGTGAGGGCTCAAAATAAATATGAGATGTAACTTCATTCTTATTTTTACAGTTAGGTAGTGACTTGAAAAATAAATATGCTAGACAAGGAAACGTAAACATGGATACAAGTCCAATTTTTTATTTTAGTGCTATAGGCTCCACAACAATTGACTTTAAGGTCGAAATAGGCGAGCTTTGAGATTAATTATTAGGTGATATGAAAATGCAAGCTCTTGTTTTAATCTTTAAGCTTTAGGTGATGGCTTGAAAAATAAATATGCTAGGCAAAAATGTAAATATGAATGCAAGTTCATTTTATATTCTTTACTAGAGCTCATACAAGACTCTAAAGGAACATAAAGCTCAACCCCAAACTCATCTAAACAAGGTAAAGCAAGCTTTAGAGTTCTTGTACCAAGGTTACAATTAAACCTTATAGTGTGAACTTCATTATCAAGTTTTGAGGAAATGGATTAAAGAAAAGCAAGTCATACACTAACTTTAGTTTAAGAATCAAAAAGGGTCAAGTTAAAGAACCAATCTTTGAGCTTTAGAAACCATTTCCTTGGAAACAACAAAGCCATCATTTTACCATGTCTTGAGTGACAAAACCAAAATATCAAAGAAAAAGAAAGTCATGGCCGAAACCATAAAGGAGAGAAAGATAAAATTTTAAAACTCTAAAGACCATGTTCTTGATGATATACCACCACCAATATAATGCATTCTCATCCTTGAGTCATTTTCCAACTAACATAAGCCTTTAAAATCAAAACGAGGACCAAGGAAAAAGAAAAGGAAACTGAAACTAGAGCATGAAAAGAAAAGGAAAAACCGAAACATGCTTGGTCCAAGAACCAAGTTTCAAGCTCTAGAGGTTTCACAAGTGAAGATTCTCATAATCTACATCTTGAACCCTCATCATCAAGTATCATTTTCTTTAAAAGGAAAGGCTCCAAGGCCGAAATCAAAGAGAAGAAAAAGAAGTTCCAAAAGTCAAGAGAAACTAACAAAAACCCATTTTTATCAAGCTTTAAAAGAGAATTCTTTAACAAAACAAAATCCCTACCAAAGGCAGGTCTCTTGGAGGATGAACAAGGCTTGGTCTTGATGAGAGGATTAAAGAAAAATCCTCCCTAAAGCTTGATGGAGCTTCAGCCAAGAAGAAAGGAAAAGGAAAGGAAGTTGTGTTTCTTGAGCTTGATCTTGAGAATGATATGGCTAAGTGTTTCAAGAAGGATTTAATGGTGGTTGTGTGGTAAGGATGAAGAAGATGAGAGGAAGAAAGAACTCTTGAGGTTCTTGAAAGAAAAGAGAGAAACTAAGACAACTCGTGAAACTAGCTTGAAAAAAAAAAGAGCAAATGCATCAAGTTCTTCCAGGACAAGTATTTATAGAAAATTAAAACATAATGAAGTGAATGGAGGGAGTATGTTTAGGCCATATGCAGCTTGGGGGAGGAAAAATATCTCGTTCAGGGTATCGTTATGGTCATTCAAAGGTATGGCCAAGTATGGGTTCAAGTATGGGTTCAAGCATAGGCTTAAACATAGTTCTTTGAGTGTGTGACTTATCAACATGTGATGAATCAATGGAGAGTATGGGCTACTGTTTGTACAGCCATGGGGAAGAGAAATATCTCATCTAAATGTGGTTTAGAGGTATGTTTAGGTGTATTTTTACTTAAGCTTTTAATTAGCAGTTTGTAAGCAAGTGTTTAGGTAAGTAAGGAGGTAATTAGAGATTTGTAAGACTAGATTTAGAAGGTGGTTTTACTAAATTAATAAAGTCAAACTCCATTAACTAGGAATCCAATGCCAACATAATTCCTTAATTTAGGGAGATTGGGGAGAGAAAATACTATTCATAGATTCCTTTCTTTAAAGAATTGAAACTAGAATAGGATTTTGAGTCTCCTTAAGCAATCTTAGGTTCTAATTAACCTCAAATAATTATTTTAGCTCTAGATTAATCATCAAAATTAATTGATCTTTGATTAGAACCTAATATTGCTTAGGTTGCTTAAATACGTCATTAGGCCTGAAATGCACTATGTAGGGGTAAAATCATAATTTTTCATAAAAACTGCCTGGGACCTCTGGAACCTAAAAAACCTTCAAATATACCTTAAAAACATCATTTTAGACCTTCGTGCAAGGTTCGGGTCGAATCAGAAATCAAAACTATGTTAAAACACTGTAGGGGTATTTTGGTCATTTTACATATTTTGAAAAATCGTAATAGAGATTCTTCTGCTCTATTAGCACACAAGACACATAAAATCCCCATTAAAACATAAAACAACCCCTCGAGGGTGGTCGAGCCAGTATTCCTCATTTTCTTGATAAAATGACCCTAGGGGCATTTTGGTCATTTGTGCATGGGAAAATCGGGATGTTACATCTCACAAGATAATTTTCAATCACGTCTCAAAAACCAATCTTTTAAGTTGCTAGCATGCAGTCACATACATTATACTTGAATTAAAGGATATTATATCATCAATCCTATGCTTTAGTTTGCTTTCCAACACCTTAGCAGATTTTATGCCATTATAGCACAAATTTATTTGCATATCAAGTATAAAATTATCTGAGATACTTCAATGTGTCCACAAGGTTCCATAAGAATTTTAGAGCAAAAAGAGTTCTCTAATTATGTTAATGAAATTCTACAAATTCAAAGGTCAGAAACCCCCTATTCACAGCTAACGGCTATAGTTCCCAATTTTATTACCTAATTAATTGATCATATCAAATCATACAAAAATTTAGAGTTAGACTTAAACATGTTCTCAAAACTCTAAAATTTCAAGTGATAATTCAATTATTTGCTATGGTAACAAAATTAGCAAAATTCAGTGTTCTAGAATTGGCTGTCCAGACAACTCAACAACAATCTCAGTTTCTGATTTTTAGAAAATAGTAAAAGCCATTTTTAAGATCTAGGAAAAATCATGGAGTTACCCTCGGGTGTTAGCTTCAACATATAATTTTTATAGCTCATAAAAACATCTACAAATACATCATAAAATTCGTGAATCATAACCTGTCAGTACAAATCAGAGAATTCCAGCAACATGACTTAAAACTTGTTTTGCCAAAATGGGTTTTCTAACATCATCCAAACACTCCAATAAAATTAATACATCAATATCCATATATTATCACCCAATACCGCCAAAAATATTCAGCCACTTCAGTAAGCAAACCATAAGAATAGATTTGAAGTAAAAGAGGTTTAAAATGCCCTACTTGTAAAGCTTTAAGGCTTCTAACTCCAAATGATCTTTCAAAAATGATTTTTCCTCACTTCAAGCCATCCAAACAGCACTTAACCCTTCCTTAAACAGTATAGAATGATAACTCAAGGTGGTGTTTGGAGTTATTTAAAATTCTAATCGGTTAGTTTGGTAGATATTGAGGAGCAAAACAAGTTTTGTAAAGAGAGTTTGTAGTTTTCTCAAGTCAAGACTAGGAAAGAGATTTGAATCAAGTTTTCCATGGTTTTGGTGAAGCAACAATGGAGTTGGCTATGCTCTCTATGCTGGCTGAGAATGAGAAGAAAAAAATAATGAAGTTAGGTGACATGTATTTATCTTATACTAAGTTAAAGCATTCTTTAATATAAAATCTAATTTCTTAATAAAAAGAAACTAATATGGATGGCTAAGATTGGATCTTATTATTCAAGATTGAATCTTAGCCATTCATTTGATTTGAATGGATAAATATTCTCTTTTTGTCAAGGTCAAACTAGCTTTCGGTGTTAGAAATTATACACCGATATTTTATTGAACGGGTAAAACACCGTACCCGGGTATCAAACATTGCTCAAAAATTAATTTTAGGTATAAAATCTTTATTCCTACCTATTTCTAACCTTAATCTTGTAATTCCTCAATTTCGGGCATCTTCGGGTCCCAATTCTACGATTTCAGCTGTCCTGTTGGGACTGCGGGGCCCGCAAAATACTATTCATATTTTTTTTAACAAATCCATTAGATTGTCCTCATCATTATTAAAACTGTTAGATTTTTGAAATTATGACAAATAAAGCTCAAATTAATTTTTAAATAATTTTTGGAGTGTTACACTAAACAGATACGGCACCCCAACACCCTGGATAGCCAGTGGCTCACTTTTCTGGCTCAGATATAGATGAGGTGTAACGCCTCGATTTTCTGTCTGAATGAAAAATGACCAAAATGCACCTGAGGTCATTTTCGGCCCGGAATTTAAGGATGGCCGGCCCGGCAGTCCTCGAAGGGCTAACTCAATGTTTGAAGGGGATTGAATGACCCTTGAGTGGTTTCAGAGGCAAAAGTCTCATTTTCTGCAGTTTTGGGTCAAAATGACCAAAATACCCCTATAGCGTTTTACGCGGGTAAAGGTGCCGTTTGAGCCCAAAACTTTCCCTGAAGGTTTAAAACAATGTTTTTACATGTTTAAAAGCATCTATTTGAGTCCCAGTGGTCTCGGGCAGTTTTAGTACAAAATTACGATTTTGCCCCTAGAATAGTGTTTTTGAGCTTAATGATGTAATTAAGCAAACCTAAGCAATATTAGGCTCTAATCGAAGATTAATTAATTTCCATAATTAATCTAGAGTTAAAATAAACTATTAAAATTAATTAGAACCTAAAATTGCTTAGATTAGATTTAAATCTCCTTTCTAAAACTCAAGATTTCACTCTTGGAATCTTGAATAGTGTTTTCTCTCCAATTCCTTAAATCAAGGAATTATGTCTAGAATTGTTTATGCACTAAAATGAGTTTATAACTCACTAATGATGCAAGACCAATCCTTAAATATGTTTTGACAACCTTGATTACCCATTTTCTCACCTAAACACTTTCTTACAAATTCCTAATCTTAATCTTAATCAAAGATACACCTAAACACAACTCTAAACCACAATTAAAATGCAAGAAATCCTCCCCCATGGCTGATGCACCTTTGGCCACTCCTCCTCCAATTACATCACATGTTGATTTGTTTCTCACTCAAAGAACCATGCTTTAGCCATACCTTGAACCATACCTCACCATACTTTGAACCATACCTCACCATGCCTCAAGATCACAACATCTCACCTCATGGAACTCATGGGGCTGCTCTTGCTTGGCCAAAACTTCCTCCTCCCTCTTGCACCTTGCATGTGTTTCATTTCTCTATAAATAGCATGCTTGGGTGAACTTGCATCATTTTGGATTCATTTGCTAAGTGTAAGTTTTCAAAGAGCACTTCAAAGTTTTCTTTACTCTCAAGTTAAAGTGTTCAAGTTCTTCATCCTCTTCTCTCATCCCAATCTTCAAATCACTTGGTAGGGATTTTCTTTCAAGTATTTCCTTTGTTTATGTTCTTACTCTAGTTATGTGTTTATGGTTTCTCTTGAGTCTTTTAGAACTTCTTTCCTTCTCCTTTTTCTTCTTCATTTCGGCCATGGGCCTTTGAGGACAAGGGAATGAGAGCTTGATGATGAGGTTTCATGGTGGTGATGTTCATCACTTGAACAATCTCTAAAGCTTGATCTTTGTTCTTGAGTTAAAAATGTTTTTTTTAGTTATTCTTCTTGAACCTTGAAACCTTCACTTTGATGATGTTTTAAAATGGTTACATGAACTCAATGATGAGGACTCATGATGTTGGTGTTAATGCATCATCAAGATCATGATCTCTAGAGTTTCAAATGTTTCTTCTTCTTCTTAAAAGTTTCAGTTCCTTTTCCTTTTCTTTCTCCAAATTTTCGGACATGTTGGCCAATGAGATTCATAATGGCTTGATGATGAAAGCTTCTAGATAATGACTATGTGTTCATCACAATAAGGCCTCTAGAGCTTGAGTTTTAATAAAGATGTTATTTATGACCTCATTTCAAGAAAAGAGACTTTGTGTTCCAAAGAACCCTTGAGGTTCACTCTTGTCTTTACTTTATCTTGTCATGATAAGTTTGGGTTGAGGTTTAAGTTCCTTTAAAGTCTTGTATGAGCTCTAATAAGAAATAAAATGGACTAGCATTCATATTTAAATTCAAGCTTATGCATTACATATTTACTTTGAGCTTTACATTCATATTTATTTTCCAAGCCATCACTTAAAGTTAAAGGATAAAGAATGGATTGCACCTCATATTTACATTCTTGTCTAGCATATTTACTTTTCATCACTAAAGAACATAAAAATTTAAAATGAGAGCTTGCACTATCACCTAACTAAATCTCAAAGCCTTTCTATTTCGGCCTTAAAGTCAATTGTTGCTGGGCCTAGAGCACTAAAATAAAGAAATGAACTTGCATATTTATATTTCAAGTCTTGCATATTTACTTTAAGCTCTCACTTCACTTTGTAATGAAGAATAAAAATGAGGTGCATAGCATGTTTAAATTATGTCATCACTTAAAGACCTTAGAGCTCAAAGACTTGCCCATTTTATCTCAAGTTAAAGTTTTATGTGGGAACATTCTTTGAATGCATAATTTCGGTCATGTAGTGATGATGAGCTTGGAATGAGTTTCATCTAGCTACGAGGGCTAACAATCTAAGTTTTACGACTTTCTTTAAGCCTCATGAACTTTATGAGATTAAGACCAAATAAGATTTATGAATTTAT
This sequence comes from Dalbergia cochinchinensis, assembly GCA_031216125.1. Taxonomy (NCBI): domain Eukaryota; kingdom Viridiplantae; phylum Streptophyta; class Magnoliopsida; order Fabales; family Fabaceae; genus Dalbergia; species Dalbergia cochinchinensis. The sequence continues at coordinate 34,961,019 of CM062371.1, forward strand.
TTCTCTTTTAAGGAAGGATCAAGTGGTCACTGACCTAAGGATGTTCTTAGCCTCTTTTACAAAATGAAATGGTTCGCAAGAGAATTTTAGAAGTCCTGAAAATGATTCCAAGAGAAACTAGCAACTTATATGTTTCAGAAATATCAAGTTATGCATCTTTTTGGGTACTTGATGTTTCGGTTCTTCCATGATGAGTTTGCTGCTGTATGATGATGTTTTGATGTGTTAGAATGTGTAAAAACTATGTATGATAAGGTAAGAACATTTCTATGCATGATAGGAGAGAAACTAGCTTTCTAGAAAAATCCATTTATTTTTGGGTACTGTCCAAACTGTTTCAATGGGAATGTAATCAGATTAGGATTGTTTAATCATGAAAAATTTGGTTAAATTTGAAGTAGGATTGAATTTTAGCATCTATAGAGAAACTAGTAACTAGAAAACTGTATAGTCGCAATTCTAGAACTCTTAGAATATTTAATTTTTTAGAATCTGTTCAGCAACCTCATAATATGGTAAACATGGTTTATAATTAGTTCTTAGACATAGGAGTGCCTCATAATTGGTTTAGATTTAATTTATAGCACCTTAGGCGAAGACGGAACCAAGAAAGGGTTTAAAACGTAAGTTCTAGAACCCCGTAATTGTAAGTTTATAATTCTGCCCCCTAAGGAATGGAGTTGCCCAGATTTATTAAAGAGCATAAATAATAGTAATATTTGTTAGAAGAAAATCCTTAGGTGCATAAGAGGTTGATAGAAAATGATAGATTAATTACATCACAAGTTTAAGGCCCATAAGGGTCAATGCATAAGATACCGTAGGACCAAGAGCATAATGAATTTTCAATGTTGCCTGTGAACGTATGAGAATGATTATGTGAATGCATGGAATTATGATGAAGGATGCATGTTTAATTGACTTATGTGGCATAAAGTAAAATTTGGAAGAAATTCGGCATGCTGTTGTTATGTCGCCGAATTTCTGACAAATTTGGGGACTTAGAAAGTTTTTAAAAACCTATGAGATTTTTTATTTATGAGGTACTAAGATGAGTTCTCGGATGACATCGGTTCGGCCGAGCACCTCCAGAGAACTCATGTGACATCGGTACCAAGATGAATTCTTGGGTGACACCGATTCGGCCGAGCACCCCCAAGAAATGCCCCTTAGCCCGTACTGGATAAGTCGGGATTATGTTTATGATTATGTTATGCTTATCGGGATTGATAAGTAAGAACTAGTGACGACTAGTTAAGGTATGAGCTCATAACCTAGAGATGTGACACGTTCTGGGTGACAACGGTTCGGCCGAGCACCCCCAGAACGATTGTCTTTTAGGGTGGCCCATGAGGAAGTAAAGCATGATGTTTATGTCACAAAGTTTCCCATATGATAATTTAATTGCCACTTTATGCCACTATTATGATGTTCCTAATGTTGAGATTATTATTCTTGCATTAAGTAGAGACCATGCATACATTCTTTAATATGATTGCATCCATGTCATTAAGAATCATACTAAAATGAATGGACCTTGGCTAATTATGTTTTAGTGGGCTTAAAAATGGACTTAATGCATGCTCACTTATTTTACACACTAAACCCAAGGTTCCTGAGGATGTAGACGATGACACCTAGGTAGTAGAAGGCCCTACTGAGATTCTTTAGCTAGATTCTCACTTCCTCTATCTCTTTTCTTCCGTCACGTCTTCAGATGGCGACGTTCGTGATTTTCGTGGACACCTCAACGTGGGAAGTGCATCATGATTTGGACCACGGGTCATACCATTTTGTGGGTCGCTGCGTCGTTCATATATTTATGTTCGTTGGACGGCCCTTTAGACATGTCGTACATAGCCATCGATTCTCTCCTGTCTCACCCTTCGGCGACAACCTCGTGCTCAAGCGCGCGCGCCCTCGAGAGGAGCGGATCCGCTGCACCCTACCGACAGCTTCTGCCATCCTGGACTACCCACAGTATGTGCCCCACTCGCCCTCATCATTCTCCGAGGCAGACCCTTCGGAGGACTCTGTCACTCAGGTACTTTCCGAGGGATCCTCCCCCACCATGTCGATGGACGTTGGGGAGGGAAATGAGGCTTGTGTCGCTCAACCGGTACGTGGAGGACGGGTGAGGATGATTCCCCGCCGTGGAGCTCACACTCGACCGATGCAGCGCATAGCCACCCCGGCCGAGATAGCCCAGTGGATCGGATACATCCCTCCTTTCCAGAGAGGCCCGTAGTAGGGGACAAGCCTCGCGTTCTGGTGCTCAAGCTTTGACTAGTCCTGGATAGCCTCTTTTTGTCTTAAGGCTATCTATTTGTGGGTGCACTAGAGTTAGGAGAGTTTCTTTTTACGCCTTTGTTGTACTTTCGTTTTCCATGTATTTCTATTCCAGATGTATCAAACTAAGTCCCACTCTACATAAGTGGGCATATCATATTATATATAAATACGCAGTTCAGTTTTATTGTGATGTGCCTTTACTTGCTTTATGTTATGATGAGATGTTTGCTCTATTTCCATCCATGCTTTATTGCTCATCGTGTCGCGCGGCTCTTACTTTGCTTTTATAAATTCAAAAAAAAAATAAAAAAAAAATTACCAGTATTTCCGCTAAGTATTTTAAAGTAAAGAGGAGATTATGACGTAACCGACTAATGATTAACCTAAATATGTTCTAGAGTATTGGGTTAAAAATTAGGATGTTACATGAGGCTCTTGTTCTCACACATCATGCCCTATTCTCATGTTCATAGCATCACCATGGACATGTTACATGAGGCTCTTGTTCTCACACATCATGCCCTATTCTCATGTTCATAGCATCACCATGGACTAGGTTTTTTTGCTCTATTGCTTTGTTACAGAGCAACGAGTGTACCTTCTTCGCCTTTTTTACTGCACCATGCAGGCTGTGCATCATGACAAGCGGGTTAACGGACTACCTTTTCCCTCTCTGATTACCCGGATGGCCCTTGATGCTGGTGTCCCATCTCAACCAACTGATGAGCGACCCAGCCTAACCGAAAATAGATAGTTATTTCTAGACTTACCTTGTAGCACATTGACACAACTGCCAGGAACAGAGCTAGGGGTGGCCCTGTACCACATCTCGTTCCTTATCTAGTGTTCGCCCCTAGTCCACACTTAGATTTTAGCTCTGCTATTGTAGATTTACAGCAAGCCATCACCGATCAGATTCGTTGGTCTAAGCTCCGAGTGCAGGCCTAGGTCAGAGGCTCCGAGACCCAAGTTTATGAAGAGATTATGGTGACTTGAGTTAAGGGAACAGGGTCTTGACCTACACTCTAAGAATGACATTGAAGTGCCACTGGCGGATTCTAGCGATGACTCTCAAGCCGAGGATCCTGGTGTTGAGTTCTCTGAGCTGGAGGTAGATTCTGAGGAGCATTGAGGCTTTGCGCACTCCCACCATCACCGCTTCTCTTGGCTTGGCACTGAGGACAGTGTCATTTCTGTAATTATGGGAGGGTGTTTTCTGTTGCTTTTATAATCTTTTAGGAGTACTGTTAGCCCTTTATTTTTCTTTTATTTTGCTTTCAAGGTTTTTACTCATTTTGCATGACCAAAGGCGAGTAACAGTTGAACACTGCTCAAATAAGCCATGTATTTTGTAACTGCTCTGGCACTAAAACTGTGATGTATGACTGATCTGCCACTAGATCTATAAACTCTGAGCATGATTGATTAACTGAAATTCCCATGTGAGATTTGAGCTTAAATTGTGTAATTACAGTAAATTAATCGCTACATCTCTTTTGGTGTGTTTGCATTCACTGTGGTTTAATCCAGAACTTGCCTGATCCTTTATCAAAACTTTTTTCTATTCAATATTTAGCTACACATGATAGAAGCATTTCATTCTTTTCCTTTTATTTTAACTACTTAGCCATACAGCCAACCATTACATGTAAATAATCGTTGTTACCCTTTTTAAGCCTGAACTGAACCTTTCCTTGTCATCAGCACATCACAAGCCTATCCCAGAAAAACAATGGAAAAGAACTCCTAACTTAGGGCCATGGGAAGAGTGGTTGAACCCAAATATGCTTGAGATTTAAGTGTAGGGGAACACATTTGACAAAGCCAAGGCAGAACAAGGAATTGCATGAATGAAGTGGATTAGTGGTAAAAAAAATAAAAAAATAAAAAAAAGAAAATAAAAAAATAAAAAAGAGAAATGCATCACCATCCACTTCTGTGAATAAATAAAACAGGGACTGAAACAAACTAGGAAAAATAGAAGGGTGATTAGGAAGGAAATGCACAATAATGGGTTTCCCTAGAACTTATAGACTGTGGTACATACTTCTACTTCCCTAGGAGCTAAAAAGGCCCAGAACCTTTACCCTAGCCTCATTACAATGATCAAAAGACCTCTTGATGCATGTTGAGGGATTGGTAGATTTATGGAGATTTAGGAGAAAGGCGGGCCTATGGAAACAACCATCAGTGAATTGTTGGAGAGTTGATTAACCCGATACACATAAGTGATTAGTCAAACACACTCTAGTGTGTCAGTGTAGTCATTCTTGCTTAGAGTCATGATCCTGTGATATTATTGGCTGATTGAAATGTGCCAGAAGGATTATCTATGTATTCTCTATATTTCTTGTGAGCCATTGTTCATACTGTCATTTGCTGGTCATCCTTTCTTTCCTTCTTAGGAGTAGTTGCATTTTGTGAACTCTTTGGCACTGCTGTCTGCCTATGTCTTTAATTTGGTTTGATTTTCACATGAGGACATGCGAAAGCCTAAGTGTGGGGGAGTTTGATAAAAGGCATTTATGCTACTTATTTAGCTTCTAAACCTTGGCTTGTTGCATGAGATTTTGATGTGTTATTGAGGGAAATGATAATGATTTTTAATTTGCACCTCATTGCACAATTTTAAGGAATCAGTGACTATTGCACAATTTTAAGGAATCAGTGACTATTGCACCATTTTTGGGGATAATTAGAAAAGTGAACCCTGTTGCAATTAACTCGTCTCTTTGAGTATGTTTTTCTTTGTATACAGGGGCATTAGATTATGTGCAAAATGTCAAAGGAATGATTGGGAACTCTCTGGAAGGAAGAAAAGGTACAGGAGCTCACCATTCAGGTGAACGCTGCAGTGCTCAAGAGCGCTGCAGTGCTGGAGAAAAAGAAAGTCTTGAATAGCCTTGAAAGCACCTATTCTGGTGAGTGCTGCAATGCTCGTGTGATGCCATGTTTTCCTTCTGCTGACTTGTTTTGGGCCTGACTTAGGCCTCTTTCATTGAGACACTACAGAAATGCGAGGGGGAGATAGAGCCATGATTAGAACCTAGTTTTGGAGTTTTAGTTTTCAGTTTTCTCTCACTCTCTCACTAGAATTCCCCCCTCTCTCTCTTTCTCTTTCTAGGGTTAGGGTTCTTAGTTAGTTTTTGATTTTAATTTCCAGGATTGTAATTTTATTGCTTTTCTTCAATGTTGATTTTAAAACTCCCCCTATGGAGGAGTAAACCCCTTACCGTGCATAGGGGTGACTGAAGATTGGAATTGTTGACGAGATTACTGTTCTTTTTGGAAATTGTGGTTAGTTTCCCTTTTCCTTTTGTCATCTCTTTAATTATTGGCTGTATAATTCTTGAAATCATTTTTCTGAGAGTTGCCCATTTATGTGAATCCATTAGGTGAGGGATTGAGATTAATTTCGTTGGAAATTAGATTGCTATAATTGGTAATCAAACTAGCATAGGATCATAGAATCACGATTGTGAATTACTAGTTCATATGTTTAGTTAAACCCTTAGTGGAAGTGTAATTGTATGTCCGTTAAGCAGAATTATGCCATTGTTGTGTGTTAACATTTTAATGGAAGCAACAACAACCACAATTTTATTCTTGAATCAATGACTGAACAATTTTAATCCGAAGGAACCTTTCTGTAGGTAATTTCTATTATTAAAATTTTTCTCAATTTAATTCACTTTCCAACAATTCCAAAACCCCTAATTTCTCAGAATCAATTGCATTGCTTACACGTAAGACGACCCGGATTGCGCCTTTACCATATTTTTGGTGCATTTTGGTAACTAAAATACTTTTTAATTTGTTGTGGGTAGCAACTCTCGCATCATTTACTTTTCTTGAACTGGTTTTGTTCTTCTTGCATAGCATCCACCTAAATTTGATCACTCAAAGCTTGTTCAATGTATTCAGGTTCGATGGTGGAGATAAAAGCATAATTTGACATATTTCTAAGGGATGATCTAGTTCTCATACCCTTGGAAATGTCTCCAAGAACTCTGTTATGAGGAACTACCTTTAAATCAGAAACTCCCTTGTTGTTTCTATAGCTTTGAAGTTCTTCAGCTTTCCCTTCATCTTTAGATTGCTCTTCTTCATGTTCAGAAATGCTACTTTCTGATTGCTTTGGAGTTCTAAGCAAGCTTTTTGACATATATTCTTGAGCTTACTTTTTGAAGATTTGGTTTTAATTTTTTTGCTATCAAAAGTTTCCTTGAGACTTATTTTCTCAATACTTTCTTCTAGCTCTTCAAGATTATCAACAAAGTCTTTCTTGAGCTCTATAAACTTGATGTGAATAGTCTCCTCAATACATAGTGTTCTCTTATTGTATACTCTATAAGCTCTAGAGACAAAGGAGTAGCTGAGGAAAATACCATCATCAGACTTAGGATCAAACTTTGTGAGTTTGTCCTTAGTGTTAAGGATAAAAACATGATGAGCCAAAGATTTAGAAAAATAAAATGTTTTGTTTTCTACCTTTCCATAGCTCATAAGGAGTCTTTTTGAGGTTTGGCCTTAGAAAGATTTTGTTCAGAATATAGCATGGGGTGTTCACAGCCTCTGCCCTAAAACCTTTGATAACCCACTTTCTAAAATCATTGTTCTGGCTATTTCTTACAAGCTTCTGTATTTCCTTTCAGAAACTCCATTTTGTTGGGGAGTTCTAAGTCCAGCAAAACTTGTGAAGTATGCCATGGTTTTCACAAAACCCTTCAAAAATATAATTCTCAAATTCTCTTCCATGATCAGATCTAATAGAAATGATTTGGGAATATTTTTCTGTACAAATACATTTTGTAAAAACTTTGAATCTTTCAACTACCTCATCTTTAGAAGAAAAGAAGATAACCCATATAAATCTTGAGTAGTCATCCATTGTAACAAGACAATATCGCTTACAAGCAAGACTTGCCATCTTGGTTGGTCCAAAAGGATCCATGTGTAAAAGCTCATGTGGTCTAGTAGTTGAAATCACATGCTTATTATGGAAAGAGGCTTTGGTTTGCTTACCTTTCTCACAGATATCACAAGTTAAGTCCTTGTCAAATCTAATCTTTGGTAGGCCTTTAACTCGCTCTTTCTAGGAAAGCTCAAAAATAAGCTTCATATGAGCATGCCTAAGCTTCTTATGCCATAACCACTTTTCATCCGTGAAGGATGCGAGACATTTTATGTAACACCCTAAATTTTATTCAGAAATTATTGGGACTTTATTAATGAGAATCTCAAGATTCTGATAGGTGTCTGTTCTCTAGCACTAATCACAAGACTTGGAAAAATTGGAGTAAGTGTGACAAAATTGGAGTATGGACTCGAATTCCTCCTGGGGTATACATCGTCGAACTACTTGGTCGCTACAAATTTTCCAAAGATAAGGGTCATCCTACACATTGTATTTAGCATCGCTTTTCAGCTTTGCAAACTAAGCTGGTGAAAAATGTGAGGGACCCACTCTAGCAACCAAGTAGTTAACAATGTCAACATACCACGGGATAACAAACACACTCATCAACTGCTCACCAGGAAAATTATCATTAAGAGGCCTATTGTCTGGATCAAGATGCTCAACCCTGCTTAGATGGTCTGTTACTAAGTTTTCAGCTCCACTTTTATCTTTAATATCCAAATTAAATTCCTGGAGTAGTAGCATCCATCTAATGAGCCTAGGCTTGGCTTTCGATTTCTTCAACAAATATTTAAGCACTGCATGGTCCAAGTACACTATCACCTTAAAGCCTAGAAAGTAAGATCGAAATTTATCCAAAGCAAAGATAATGGCTATGAGCTCTTTCTTAGTAGTGGTACAGTTGGACTATACAGTGTCCAAAGAGTAGGAAGCATAGTAAACAGCATGAAAAACCTTACCTACATGTTCTATAAGAACAGCGCCCACTACATAGTCAGAGACATCGCACATAAGCTCAAATGGCTAGCTCCAGTCAAGTGGCTGAATGATTGGAGTGGTGGTCAAGGCCTTCTTCAGCCTCTCAAAAGCCTCCATGCACTTGTCATCAAAAATAAACTCAGCAACCTTTTGCAAAAAGGAGGTGAGAGGTTGGGCAATCTTGCTGAAGTCCTTGATGAACCTCCTGTAAAAATCTAGATGACCAAGAAAAGAACAAATCTCCCACACTCATGTGGGGTGAGTCAAGGAGGTAATAACTTCTATTTTAGTAGGAGTGATGCCCTTGCTATAAACTACATGACCCAAGAAAATACCTTGTTCTACCATAAAATGATATTTTTCAAAATTCAGAACAAGGTTGGTCGATCTCAACACATCTCTGCAGCACTCTAGCCAAGCTACTCAAGCAAGAATCAAAAGAAGAACCAAAAACAGTAAAATCATCCATAAATACCTTCATGCACTCCTCTAGCAAGTCAGAAAAAAATACTTATCATGCACCACTGAAAAGTAAAAGATGCATTGTAAAGCCCAAAGGGTATCTACCTGTAAGCATAGGTGCCAAAAAGACATGTAAAGGTGGTCTTCTCCTGGTCCTCCAAGGCAATGTGAATCTGAAAATACCCCGTGTAGCCATCCAAAAAATAGTAATGAGATTTCCCTGCCAACCTTTCCAACACCTGATTAATGAAAGGCAAAAGGTAGTGGTCCTTTCAAGTGGCCTGATTAAGCTTGTGGTAATCAATGCAAACCCTCTAACTATTTTGCACCTGGGTTGGGACCAACTCACCCTTCTCATTCTTCACTACAATGATCTCCGACTTCTTGAGAACCACCTGCACCGGGCTCACCCACTCACTATCAGAAATAGGATAGATGATGCTGACTTGTAAGAGCTCTGTCACCTCCTTCTTGACTACATCAAGAATCAATGGGTTGAGTTGGCACCGTGGCTATCTAACCGGCTTAGCTCCCTCCTCCAGAAATATCCTCTGCATGCAGTTGGAGGCTTAATCCTTGTAATGTCTTCCAAGGTCCAGCCAATGGCCCTCTTGAGTCTCCTTAAAACCATAACGAAATTATCATCTTGGGTCTTAGAAAGGCCATTGGCAACAATGAATGGCAGTTTTTCACCTTCCCCCAAGAATGCATACTTGAGGTGGTTAGGGAGGGGCTTCAATTCTGGCCCTACTAGCTGTGTACCTGTTCCTGTAAGCTCAGGCAATTCTAAAATAGCAGAATCATCATATCCTATAGGAAAAATAGGTAATATGGGCTCAGAAATCAAACTAGTCTCAGAAGAGGGGTGCTGCTACTAAATGTTCTAATAACAGGACTTGTGGCATTAGCTATCAAAAGTTTTGTAGTTTTCTCAAAAAATTGCACTGTCAAGGACACATCAATAGTGGCACACTCCCTACACAAATTGGTGGCACCGTCATAGTTAAGACAATCAAACTCAAGTACTATCCCCGACAACTCATCAAAATATTCAGTTAAGCCAACAAAAACTTCATCAATCAAGGAGTCAATGACATCAATGCTAAAGACAAAATGCTCCTTGGGTGGGTGTTTCATAGCATCAGACAAGCAGAACTGAGCCTTCATATCCCTACACTCAAATGATAAAGTACCCACTTACACATCGATCTTGGTTATTGCCGTTTTTAAAAAGAGTCTCCCTAAGATCAATGTATGCTTGGGAGCATTGATATCATCCTCCATAGCCAATACATAAAAATCAGCTAGGAAAATTAAATTATTTACCTAGACAAGGACATCCTCAAGTATCCCATCTGGACTCTGAATACTCCAGTTAGCTAACTGGACTCTCAATCTGGTTGGTGTCAGCTCTCCCCCACCCAAAGCCTCGTAAACTGAACAGGGCATAATATTGATGCCAGCCCTAAGATCTGCCAAAGCTTGCCTAATATGAAGGTTCCCAAAGGTGCAGGGAACATTAAACACGCCTAGATCCTTGTGATTTATGGGGAGCTGGCTTGGTTGAATAATGGACGAGGCTTTTACCCCCATGGTCACTCTCTCCACCTCATTGCCCCTTAATTTCCTCTTGTTGGTGCATAAATCCTTCAGGAACTTGGCATACTTAAGGATTTGCCTAATTGTATCCAACAGAGGGATATTGACTTCTACTTTCCGGAATGTCTCTAAGAGGTGTTTCTCCAACTCTGAATCATTGGACCTCTTAGGTCCTGTAACTCTCTGTGGGAAGGACAATGAAATAGGTCTTGTTGCCTGCTATTTTGCTTCCCTTTGCTGGGATGCAAGCTCATCTTGCTACACCTCTAGTTGAGTTGTCTCATCATCCTGACTTTCAACCACTATCTGCTCTGAAGGACCAACAACCTCAGGTAAGACTGTACCAGACCTCAAAGTAAAGGCAGAAACATTCCTCTTAGGGTTAGGAATTGTCTATGAAGGAATGGTAGATGCATTTCCCTGCTGGGATTAGGAATTCTCAAGCTTCACAATTGCATTTGTCATTTCTTGCATGGTTTGTTCCTATTTCCTCTATGTCTCGATCATTATCTTCATCATCTCCTACCAAGGTGCTTCTGAAAGGGCAGGAGGTGTAGGTATTATTGGAGGTTGCTGGGGACTAAGAAGCTGTGGGATAGGTGGTGAGTAGAATGTGGGCTGGTTATGTTGCTGCCTCTGCTATGGTGGCACATACTCCTATTATAGCTATTGAGGAGCACTATTCCACCTAAAGTTGGGGTGAGATCTCCAGTCGGGGTTATAGGTGTTGCTGTACAGATTGTACCCCTGCTGTCTACCCTGGTTTTGAGGCCTACCAGGAAATATGTTACCAGCTGCCACTGAGGTAGGATATTCCTGCAACTTAGGACGCATGTATGAAGTATGTGACTCGTAGGAACAAATGCCACATACTTCTACTGCCTTAACTGAAGGAGCTTAATTTAGTGCAATTTGCTTCAGAAATTTTGTAAGCTCATGCAGTTTCTTCTCTACTCTGCTGCTCTCACATGAAGAGACTTCACCTACCTAACGAGTACTACTACCAGCTCTGGACCCAAACTACTAGGAGTTCACTGTCGTGTTCTCAATCAATAGTCTAGCTACAGTAGGAGTCTTGTCAACTAAGGCACCCCTGCTGGAAACATCAATCATGCTCTTCTCTATGACTAATAGCCTCTCACAGAAATACTGGATCAAAAACTGCTCTGAAATCTGATGTTGGCTGCAGCTGGCACATAACCTCTTGAACCTCTCTCAGTACTCATGTTCTCCTGGAATGGGTCTAGTTAGGATGGGCGAGCTTGAAAGGAACATCTTAATGTTCTAGAAGGTGGCTTTACATTCGTTACTCCACTTGAACTACTTTGCTTTCCCGATGCAGTCGAACAGAGAGGTTGTCTTGTCACTTGCTTTAGACATAAAACGGGTTAGAGCCATCACCCGACTTAGTAATTGCTGAACCTCCTTCATTGTGGTTGGGATTCTTATTTCAATGATGGCTTTACACTTGCCTGGGTTGGCCTCAATTCCTCTGCGTGTGATCATGAAGCCCAAAAATTTTCCAGCTTGCACTCTAAATGTACATTTGTTCCAATTCAAATGCATGTTGTATTTTCGCAGCTCTTCAAAAATTTCTTGAAAGTCTGTGGAGTGATCACCATGACCACCGATCTTCACCACCATGTCGTCAACATACACCTCAATATTCTTGCCAATTTACTGCTCGAAGACCTTGTCCATTAACCACTGATATATAGCCCCAGCATTTTTCAGGCCAAAAGGCATCACCCAGTAACAATATGACTGTCCGTCCATCATGAAGGCTGTTATTTCTTCACCTTCTGGGTGCATTGGGATCTGGTTGTACCCCGAATAAGCATCCATGAAGTTCAAGAACTGGTATCCTGCAGCGAAATCCAGTAGTTTGTCAATGTTTGGTACGAGGTATGAATCTTTGGGGCAGGCTTTGTTGAGATCTATGAAATCAATGCACATTCGCCATGTTCCTTTGTTTTTCTTTTTGGCTATGACCACATTGGAGAGCCATATTGTATATCTCAACTCCCTGATGAACCCTACTTTTAGAAGCTTTTCAGTTTCGGTCTTCACGATCTTCTTTTTCTTATCAGTCAATAGCCGTTTTCGCTAGACTATAGGTTTATACCCCGGGATAACCTCCAACTTATTATTCATGAAGGTCGAATCTATTCCCGGCATGTAAGTCGGTACCTAAGCAAACAAATCTGCATACTCCATCAAGAATTGGATTAATTTGACCTTCAAATCTGCTGGTAACCCTACACCGACAGTCAGAGTACGATCTTCACCATCTCATTTGATCTTGATTTCCTCTACCTCTCCATCGGGCTGGGGTCTAGTCTCCTAGAAATCTTCATGGGGGTTCAATTTGGTCATGTTAACGTCAACCTAGGTGACTTACCTCACCTCAGAATCTTCGATCTGCTTTCTTTTTTGACCAGCAACATAGGTTGAGGCCGGCTTGTGTATACGTAGACAGTCAATGTAGCACTGTTGAGCTTCCTGCTAGTCTGTGTGAATCACCCCTACCCCCGAGTCAATTGGAAACTTCATTATGAGGAAGGGGTTGAGATGATTACCCTGAGTTTGTTAATGGATGTCCGGCCGATAATGATGTTGCATGAGCTTTGCTTGTCTATGATGAGGAATTTGACCGAGATGCTCTTAACCCCGTTAAAAGTGGTTAGTAATTCCACACTTCTTGTGGGAATGACCTATTCTCCTGTAAAGCCTATTAGACCGCCATGGGAAGCAGAAACACTTTCTTTGGCCAATTTCAACTTTGTAAAGGCCTTTATGAAGATGATGTTTGCTGAACTTCCTTGATCAATCAGAACTCTTCTCACTTCAAAATTAGCAACTATGACGTAGATGACCATTGGGTCATCATGATTGGGTTCTACCCCTTTAAAATCATCGGCTGAAAAGGTGATCAGGACATCATGCTCGTCTGACCTCGGGAGACTCTGACCAACACTCATGATGGCCATCAAAGCCCGCATGTGCTTTCTCTGAGAAAATTCCAACGAGCCACCTCTAACATAGCCGCCCGTGATTGTGTGAATAACGCCCTTGACAGGATGGCCTTCATTTTTCCCTGGTGATTTTGTTCTTGTTCCTCCTGGTCGATCTTCCTACGGCCTTCACTCCTCACTACCCGGGTATCATGGTAAATACTTGGCTAGCTTGCCATATCTGGGTAGACTCTCCAGAAGGTCCCTGAAAATGTCACATTCGTTGGTTATGTGACCAAAGACTCAATAATAGTCACAGTGTCTACGCCAGTCAACATATCGAGGTTGGAACCTCGGTATGTCGGGAAAGGCTATGATCCCCATGTTGCAAACATTGTGAAGAATCACATCTTTGGGTGCCTCAAATAGGGCATAGTTCTTGGAGGCCTATTGCAGAGCTCGGTTTTTTAGGGTACCTTTCTCTGTTCCTCCTTGGCCCTTGATTTCTCTTGAAAGAATTCCAAGGTTGACACCGAGCTTGAGCCTCCTCTTTCCCTGGGGATTATGGGTGAACTTTAGGTTCCTCCCTGTTTTGCTTTCGAATTTCAGCCCCCTTCTTCCACTCTGATATACCCGTCCGATCTATTATGGAGTTCATCTTGACTGTGAATGGGATTAATTTCTAGTGATTCGGCAAACGGTCCTAGCTTCAATGCTCCAACAAAAGCATACATAGCAACCTTCTAATCCAGGTCTTTAATCTAAGCGATCTCTTTATTGAATCGACCCATGAAATCCTTAAGGGGTTCTCAATTTCCCTGTACAAGCCCATACAGACTCCTGATCATTTTCTGGTGTGTCTTGCTAGCTGGGAAATAGTTCAAAAAATGATCGCTCAAGTCATTGAAACTTACAACGAATTATGGAAAAAAGGACGAGAACCATTATTGTGCAGCATCTATGAGTGTAAAAGGAAAAGCTTTGCAACAAAGGGCATCAGAGTCTCCACATACGAGCATCGCATTTTTGAAGGCATCAATGTGACTTTGGCATCGGATATGCCATCATAGGGTTATAAATGGTTTGGAGGTCAGTATGAGGGTAGGATGGGTTCTGTTATGATAAACTCTATGAAAAGGGTGTTCAGGATGGTTAGAGACAGCTATATGTTTACCGGTCGAATGATAGTTGGGGTAATCATGGTATGTTTGAATTGGGTAGCGGTGAGTTGGTGTATCAATATATGACAGGGTATGGTGAATTGAGTGGTGCGGTTCGTAGGTTGGTGGTCGGTTCGGGTTTTGGCTTGTATATGAAGGTTAGGTCTCAGAATGCTCAAGAGAAAGAGAACTAGGATTCTTCTAAGTGGTCATTTTGTTGTTAGTTCATCACGTTTATCTGTTGCTGTATGTCCTAAAGGGTCTTCATTATCTGCTCCACGAATAAGGGAGGCACATCATTCGTGCTCCCCTGGTTATTATTGGTTTGGGTGTTATTGGTGGTGTTATGGATATTCCCCTTACTGCGCGTGCTGACCATTGAGGCAGGCGAGGAGCGTACAAATTGAGGAGTTTACAAGGACGGGAAAAGTTTTACCTTTCCTTATAAACGGCGCCAAAATGTTGCTGTCCTGTGCTCGGGTGGTATAGGGTAAGCTTGTGTATAGTTTGAACTACCACTCCTTGGTTCCGGCCTCGGCCTATATCCCTATGGAAGGATCCATTGTTTGTTCATTAATACAGGGACTGTTACCTATTCCTCATTCAATATTTCCATTCAGGGAGATGTCTCATATCCCAGAGGATCCTGTGCTCTTATGGGCCCTACCAAACTTATTTTGTAAGGCCCAAGCATTTGAACGTGTAAACTGGTCGAGCTTATCGAAGTCCGTTCAGGGATGAGGCTGCTAGGATGGTCCAATAGGCGTGGAAGCTGGGTACATCGTAGGGTCGGCATGTTTCGAACCGGTCCAACATAAATGGGCAACTCTCAGAAAAACCATTGCAATAATCATACAACTAATGATTAAAAGAGATGACAAAGGGAAAAGGGAAACCAACCACAATTTCCAAAAAAGAACAATAATCTCGTGAACAATTCCAATCTTCAATCACCCTCATGCACGGTAAGGGGTTTACTCCACCATAGGGGGAGTTTCACAATCAACATTGAAGAAAAGCAATAAAATTACAATCCTAGAAATTGAAATCAAGCACTAACAAAGAACCCTAACCTTATAGAGAGAGGGGGAGAGAGAGAGTTCTACTGAGAAGGTGAGAGAATCCTAGTGAGAGAAAACTGAAAATAAAACTCTAAAACTAGGTTCTGATCGTGGTTTTGTCTCCCCCTCGCATTTCTACAGCGTCTCAGTGAAAGAAGCCCAAGTTAAACCCAAAACAGGTCAGCAGAAGGAAAACATGGCATCGTGTGAGTTCTGCAGAGCTCACCAGAATGGGTGCTTTCAAGGCTGTTCAAGGCTTTCTTATTCTCCAGCGCTGCAGTGCTCTTGAGCACTGCAGTGTTCACTCGAATAGTGAGCTCCTATGTAACGCCCCGTTTTTCTCTAAACTTTTAAATGGCCAAAATGCCCCTGAGGTCATTTTTACCTGAAACATGAGGATGACCGGCCTCAGCCATCCTCACAAGGCTTTTATGATATATGAAGGGGATCATATGTTTATGAATGTTAACAAGGCAGAGAAATCTCATTTCTTAGGTTTCTCTGTATAAATGACCAAAATACCCCTAACTTGATTTAAGGCAGTTTTAAGTTTTGACTCCGACCCGGACTCGTCCCGGAGATCAAAAATGATGTTTTAAAGCATGAACTATGTTGGTTTAAGTCCCGGGGGTCCCAGGTAACTTTTGATAAAAATTACGATTTTACCCCCGCTTAGTGTATTTTATGTCTAACGAGTTACTTAACTCAAACCTAAACAATATTAGGCTCTAATGAAAGGTTAATTAATTTCCTTAATTAATCTAGAGCTAAACTAATTATTTAAGGTTGATTAGAACCTAAAATTGCATAAGGAAATTTACAACTCAATTATAATTCTTTTCTTTCTTTAAAGAAAAAGCAACTATAAATAGTATTTTCACTATGTACACTTCCATTCCCAAGAATACTTCCTTTCCCAAGAAAAAGTTGTCACACTTCAATCAATAGTCATAGGAGTTTGACTCCATTAATCCTACAAGATCACTCTTAATCTAAGGTATTAATGGTCCTAATCATTTACTTAGTTCACCTAAACACTTAGGCACACAACCTTAATTAGTAACCTCACCTTGTTTACTCCTAAACACTCCATTAGTACATGATTAAATTGAATGAAATCTTCCCTCCCATGGCCTTATAATTTTCAGCCTTTTTTCCCCCAAAAAATTCAAAAGAATGATAAATTATGTAGTCAATCAAGTTGTCCTTCAAACGCCACCCTAAGACCTATGATCTATGACACCATGCATGACAACACAAGAGATTTTCTTCCCTCCTTCTTCTTGGAGAAGTTTCGGCCAGCCCCTCCCCCTCCACTCCTTCATGATTCATTTGCCTATAAATAAATAACACCACACAACTTCATTCCTTTGCTCACTTCTTGCAAAATCTCTAAAAGTCTCAAGCTCTCTTACTTCTTTTTCTTTCAAGCTTCCAAGAGTTCTTCTGTAACATCCTAATTTTTAACCCAATACTCTAGAACATATTTAGGTTAATCATTAGTCTGTTACTTCATAGTTCTGATTTTTACTTTGAAATACATAGCGAAAAGTACGTGTAATTTTTTTTTTGAAATCTAAAGTGAGAGTCACGTGATGCGTTAAACAGTAAACCATGTATAGTAAAACAAATGTCTCACAACATCATAACATAAGGCACACCATGAATAACACTCACTATCATCTCATATATATATAATTTCCCCACTTATAAGTGTGGGACTTAGTTTAGTACAAGGAAAATACAGGAAAGGAAATACAACATAAACATAAACATGATCTACTCCCCTACCCAAGTGCACCTAATGGGATAACCTCTAAGCAAAAGAAGGTTTATCCCCATCTAAGTGGTGTGTGCTCTAATCGGGTACTCCATCGGTCGATAGTCACCTCCTACTGACGTCCGTCTCGCGAACGAGGCAAGTATGCGGGAAACCGGGCGAGCTCCTCGGGCGTAAAGAGGCGGAACGGGGATCGAGAGTGACCCCCGCGGTGTGGCCGCATCTCCGGTCATCGCGCAAGTCATGGCTGAGTCACGGTATCCTCACTGCCCTCCCTTATCAATGGTGAAGAGGGGGCAGAGCTCTCGCTATATGGATGAGTAGGCGGGTCCTCGGACGGGTCGGTCTCCGAAAAGTAGGTCCGGGGCACGTAATCGGGATGGCCTCGCATCGCTAGGGCGGCGGTGTGCATGCGGAGCACTCTCTCGTCATGCGTACGCGCGCGCTCAAAAACCCGCTCGTCGTTGCCATAGGGTGCAGTCGGGGAGAAGCGATGGGTGTGCACGGAATGAGCGAAGGGGCGTCCTACGAACATGAAGACCTGCACCGTGCACTGCCCCTCATAATGGTATGACCCGTGAGTCGGGTCATAGTGCACCTCCCATGTCGGGGTGTCCACGAACACTACGAATGTCGCCATCTGAAGACGTGACGGAAAGAAAGAGATAGAGGGAGTGAGAATCTTGCTAAAGAATCTCAGTAGGGCCTCCTACTACCTAGGTGTCATCATCTACGTCCTCAGGAACCTTGGGTTTATTTATACAAAATGACTGAGCATGTATTAAGTTCATTTTAAACTTTAAAATATATTTTAGCCAAGGTCCATTCATTTTAGGATGATCTTAATGTCATGAATGCAACATAATAGAAAATGTATGCATGACACTACCTAATGCACATACATAAAACATAACATCAAGCATCATCATACTTGGTGGCATAAAGTGGCAATAGTAACATTCATATGGGACAAAACTTAGTGACATAATCATAATCATGAAACTTCTCTTCCTCATGGGCCACCCTAAAAGACAATCGAACTGTGGGTGCTCGGCCGAACCGGTGTCACCCAGAACATGTCATACATCTAGGTTATGAGCTCATACCTTAACTAGTCGTCACTAGTTCTTACTTACCACTTAACGATAAGCGTATCATAAATCATAAATCCCGACTATCTGAGTACGGGTTAGGGGGCAAAACTCTTAGGGGTGCTCGGCCGAACCGGGGTCACCTAAGAGTATAAAATGGTACCGATGTCACATGAGTTCTATGGAGGTGCTCGGCCGAACCGGTGTCATCCTAGAACCCATCTTAGTACCTTAATTTTCAAAATCTCTTTAAGTCCCCAAATTTGTCGGAAATTCGGCGGCACAACGGTCATTACACTGAATTTCCTTCCAAATTTGCTTTATGCCACATAAACATATAACCTCATGAATTCCTCATATGAATAACATCATCATCATTTGCATACTACATGCATCATCATAAAACATTCAAACGCTTACCCTTACGGTAGCTTATGCTTTGACCCTTGCGGGTCTTAATCTTGAGATATAGTTCTCTACATCCGTCGCTCATATCTTTATGCATCTAAGGGCTCATAGTTAATCATCATTCCTAATCCTTATGTTCATACTTAAAACTGAAAAGCATAGGGCAGAATCTCTAACTTGTATTTACGGGGTTCTAGAACTTACGTTTTAGACCCTTTCTCGGTTCCGTCTTCGCCGAAGGCGCTATATATTAAATCTAAATCAATTATGAGACATTCCTATGCTTAAGGACTAATTATTAATCATGTTTATCATGTTGTAAGGGTGCTGGACAGAATCCAGAAAATTAAATGTTCTAAGAGTTCTATATTTGCATTTTTACGGTTTTCTAGTTACTAGTTTCCCCATAGGTGCTAGAATTCAATTCTAATCCAAATGTTACCAAGTTTTTCATGTCTAAACAATATAAATCTGATTATGTTCCCATTAAAACAGTTTAGATGAGTTCCAAAAACAAATAGGTCAAAACTATGTTAAATTCTAGCTTTACGGTATTTCTAGTTAGCTAATTTCTTACCTATCACGCATAGATTCGCTTCTACATCATCATATGATATTTTCACACATTCCAACACATCAAAACATCATCATACAACATCACACTCATCATATTAGAGCCGAAAACATCTTGCCTCAATAAGAGAATTAAATTGACATTTCTAGGTACATAAGTTAACTAGTTTCTCTTGGAATCAATCTAGAACTTCTAAAACTCTTTTCAAAACATTTTAATTCATCAAGAGGCTAAGAGAAGCCTTAGGTCAGTGACCAAAACATATCCCATCCCCTAAACGAGAATGAAATCACAACTTGTGACGATATAACCTTATAAAAATTTGTAAGGCTTTAGGGAAAACTTGAAACATAGACTATTGGTCCTAGTAGCTAGATGAAGACTCATTGCAAGTCCATCATCACTACTTGGCCGAAATTATGCATTCAAGGAATGCATTCACATTTAACTTTATCTTGGAATGAAATGGGCAAGTCTTTGAGCTCTAGGTTCTTAAGTTACGACATAAACTAAACGTGCTCATGCTTTTCATTTTTAATCTTGCTTACAAAGTAAAGTGATGACTTAAATTTAAATATGCAAGGCATAAACTTAAACGTGCAAGCTTGAAAGTAAATATGAGAGACATAAACTTAAACGTGCAAGCTTGAAAGTAAATATGCAAGGTTCAATTCTTTATTTTAGTGCTCTTGGCCCAACAATAATCGACTTTAAGGCTGAAATAGATAGGCATTCGAGAAATTAATTAGGTGATGATGCAAGTTCAATTCTTTATTTTAGTGCTCTAGGCCCAACAACAATCGACTTTAAGGCGGAAATAGAAAGGCTTTGAGAATTAAATTAAGTGAAGATGCAAGTTCCATTTTAATCTTTATGTTCTTAGGTGATAGCTTGAAAGTAAAGGTGCATAACAAGAATGTAAATATGAGTGCAAGCATAAGATAAATTATGCAAGTTCATTTAATCTTTCTAAAGCTCTTAACAAGACCTTAAAGGAACTTAAACCTCAACCCAAACTCATTAAACAAGGTAA
Organism: Dalbergia cochinchinensis; assembly: GCA_031216125.1. Lineage (NCBI taxonomy): Eukaryota > Viridiplantae > Streptophyta > Magnoliopsida > Fabales > Fabaceae > Dalbergia > Dalbergia cochinchinensis. The sequence continues at coordinate 34,981,332 of CM062371.1, forward strand.
AGTCAAGCTTAGAGTTCTTAAAACTCAACATAATATTTTTAGGAAATCAAACCATGAAGCTTAGAAAAATTTAAGGAAATGGCCAAAATCTTCAAGAAGAAAAATGAACATTTTAAAACTCTAGAGTTCATGATCTTGATGATATATTAACACCAACATCATGAGTCCTCATCATTGAGTTCATAGAGCCATTTTAAAACATCATCAAAGCTAAAGTTCTCAAGAGTTCAAGAAAGGAAGAACTAGAAACATTTTTGTTCAAGAACAAAGATCAAGCTCTAGAGTTTGTTTCAAGTGATGAACATCATCATGAAACTCTCATCATCAAGCTCTCACTTCTTCATTCCCAAAGGCCCATGGCCGAAACATAAAGAGGAAGAAGGAGAAGAAAAGAAGTTCTAAAAGGAACCAAGAGAAACTATGAACATCAAGCTTGAAACAAGAACTTTAAAGAAAAGAACACATGAAAGAAAATCCCTACTTGGTGTGATGAACTTGAAGATGGAAGAAGAAGATGAAGATGGTGAAGAACACCAAGAACTTGAAGAACACAAGAACTTTGAGAGAAAAAGAAAAGCTTTGAGTGTTCCTAAACATAGCAAATGATCTAAAAGTGGTGCAAGCTCCTCAAGGCATTCTATTTATAGAGAAATGAAACAAATGGAGGGTGTGAATGAGTGAAGAGGTTTCGGCCATGAGGGTGCAGATTGGAGGGCATCCCATGAGTTCCATGAGGTGAGATAATGTGTTCTTGAGGCATGGTGAGGTATAGCTCAAAGTATGGTGAGGTATGGTTCAAGGTATGGCCTCAAGCATGGTTCTTTGAGTGAGAAAATAATTAAACATGTGGCCAAAGAGGAGTGTGCTGGCTGAAATGCATCAGCCAAGGGAGGATAGTTTCTTGCATTTTAATTGTGGTTTAGAGTTGTGTTTAGGTGTATCTTTGATTATGCTTAAGATTAGGAATTTGTAAGAAAGTATTTAGGCAAGGGAAATGGATAATTAAGGTGGTCTAGACATAATTAAGGAGTGGTCTTGCACCATTAGTGAGTTAAATCCTCAATTTAGAGTCTAAACAACTCTAGACACATTCCCTTGATTTAAGGAATTGGAGAGAGAAAATACTATTCAAGATTCCAAGACTAAGAGTCTTGAGTTCTAAAAAGGGATTTAAGTTTAATCTAAGCAATTTTAGATTTTAATTAACTTTAATAAATTATTTTGACTCTAGATTAATTAGGGAAATAAATTAATCTTCGTTTAGAGCCTAATATTGCTTAGGTTTGCTTAATTACGTCATTAAGCTCAAAAACACTATTCTAGGGGCAAAATCGTAATTTTGCACTAAAACTGCCCGGGGCCACCGGGACTTGAACAGAGACCTCTAGACACATGAAAACATGTTTTTAAACCTCTGGGGAAAGTTCCGGGCTCAAACGGCACCTTTACTCGCGTAAAACGCTATAGGGGTATTTTGGTCATTTTGACCCGAAACTGTGGAAAACGATATTTTCGCTTCCGGAAGCATTCAAAGGCCATTCAATCCCCTTCAAACATTGAGTTGACCCTTCGAGGACGACCGAGTTGGTTACCCTCGAACTCGGGTCAGGAAATGACCTTAGGGGCATTTTGGTCATTTCTCTCGGACAGAAAAATCGGGGTGTTACATCTTCAAGCTCAAGTTCTTCCTCTCTTTTTGGAAAACACAAGGTAGGGAACCTTTCTAAATATGCCTTTGATTTCTATGTTGAATCTTGTTGGGAAATGATGAAAAGTGGAACCTCCATGTTGCTTCTTTATTTTCGGTTTCTTCCTTTTCTTTTCCTTTGATTTTCGACCTCAAGGCCTTGAACATGATAGCTTGATGATGAGTGCTCTCTAGAGGTGACTATGAGTTTATCTCACATGAGACCTCTAAAGCTTGATTTTTTCTTAAAGAAAAGTTTCATCTTTTACAAGTTTAGTCAAGAATAAGGTTATGTTCTCTTGAACATTTGAACTTCTCTTTTCTCTTTTATGTTTCGGCCACAAAGGCCTTTGGCCCTTGGAAAAATGAAAGCTTGATGATGTGGGTGTTATGATGGTGCTTGTCACCTAACAACCCCTAAAGCTTGAATTTTTCACAAGGAAAGTTTCATCCTTTTTCAAGGTTGAGTAAAGAAGGAGTTTATGTTTCTCTTGAACACCTCTTGGACTTCCCTTTTTCTTTCATATTTTTGGCCATGAGAGTTTCTAGAGCTTGGAAAAAATGAAAGCTTGATGATGAGGGTTTCATGTTGATGCTTGTCACATGAACAAACTCTAAAGCTTGAAACTTTAACCTTAAACCAAGCATGGTTTCGGTTTTGCTTTCTTCTTTAGCATGAACTTGTTTTAATGTTGGTTTTGAAGGAAGCCTTGTACTCAATGATGAGGACATACGATGTTGATGGCATAGATCATCAAGATTTTGGTCCCTAGAGTTTAAAAATGGTTCATTCTTCTTGATGAAGATTCGGCCACTTTCAAAACCCTTGAGGTTATGATTTATTTTGAATATCTAGCACTACTAGTTTTCTTTTCTTGTGAGGATGAGGTTTGGGTTGGAACTATGTTCCTTTTTAAACTCTTGCGAGAGTTCTAGACAAGATATAAAAGTAACTTGCATTCATGTTTACTTTTTGCTTTGCATTGCACGTTTATTTTCTATTCTATCACTAAACTCCAAGATAAGGAATGAACTTGCATAATGCACGTTTAAATTCCAAGCTTTGCATTTCATGTTATTTTTCAAGTCATCACTAAACCCAAGGACTAAAAATGAAGGTGCATCTCATATTTATTTCGAGCTATCACTTTACTTTCTAATGGACTATAAAAATGGAATGCATAGCACGTTTACTTTTATGCTCTCACCTAAAATTACTAGAGCTCAAAGACTTGCCCATTTCATCTTGAGAAAATTTAAATCAAGAAGGTATCTTCTTGAAATGCATTTGGCCATGTGATGATGAAAGCTCTAGGATGAGTTTTCATTAGTTGCAAGAGCCTATAGTTTATGTTTTAAGTTTTTCCTAAACATAAGTGACATTTAAAAGTTTTTTGAGTATGTTCTTCTAATTAGGATTTCAACCATGAGAAAGATTAAAGAGCTGCTGCCCCATGTATTTTATGAGAGTTCTTGACAAGATAAATTGATTTCTAAGATGTTTTTGAAGTCCTAAAATTGTCCCAAGAGAAACTAGCTACCTATGTATATTGAAAAAGAAGTTTATACATGATTTAATGACTAACCATTTTCGGTTCTGCCATGTTCATTTCCAGCATCTTAAATCATGTTTTGGGTGGTCTAAATATGTTTAAATACCTTGCCAAGTATATGATAATCGTTCTAGACATTTTGGAGCATGCTTAGTTACTTGAATTGCTTGAAATGTGAATTCTAGAACCCCATAAGTACAGAAAATATGAATTCTTTCCCAGCAATATTAACATCCATAGAATCACATTATATGATGTCTAGAATAGTGAGAGTGACTCATAATTGGCTTAGGTATTAATTGTTGCATCATAGAAGAAGTTGGATGTGAGAAAGGGTTTAAAATGCATCTTTTAGAACACCATAATTCATCTAGCTTAGCTTACTGCCAATGCTTTCCAGCCATGATTGATTAGGTTTTAGGACTTAATAAATTATGGTAATAAGGTTAATCAATCCCTTAGAGGTATACGGAAATAATTTAGAAGTTTGAGATTACCCAATTGAGGGTTTTCACTCTTAAGGGAAAGGTTTAAGCATTACTCTATCAATGATAAATTGGTGTTTACCTCATGACTTATATGATGCTATGTGAACTATTATTCCTAAATGATAGTGTTATTGTAACGCCCCAATTTTCTATCTAAGTGGAAAATGACCAAAATGGCCCTGAGGTCATTTTCGGCCCGAAATTCGAGGATGGCCGGCCCGACAGTCCTCGAATGGCCAACTAAATGTTTGAAGGGGATTGAATGACCCTTGAGTGGTTTCAGAGGCGAAAGTCTCATTTTCTGCAGTTTCGGGTCAAAATGACCAAAATATCCCTATAGCGTTTTACACGGGTAAAGGTGCCGTTTGAACCCGAAGTTTTCCCCGAAGGTTTAAAATGATGTTTTTACATGTTTAAAAGCATCTGTTTGAGTCCCAGTGGTCCCGGGCAGTTTTAGTACAAAATTATGATTTTGCCCCTAGAATAGTGTTTTTAAGCTTAATGATGTAATTAAGCAAACCTAAGCAATATTAGGCTCTAATCGAAAATTAATTAATTTCCATAATTAATCTAGAGTCAAAACAAACTATTAAAATTAATTAGAACCTAAAATTTCTTAGATTAGATTTAAATCTCTTTTTAAAAGTCAAGATTCCACTCTTGGAATCTTGAATAGTGTCTTCTCTCTCCAATTCCTTAAATCAAGGAATTATGTCTACAATTGTTTATGCACTAAAATGAGTTTATAACTCACTAATGATGCAAGACCACTCCTTAAATATGTTTTGACAACCTTGATTACCCATTTTCTCACCTACACACTTTCTTACAAATTCCTAATCTTAATCCTAATCAAAGATACACTTAAACACAACTCTAAACCACAATTAAAATGCAAGAAATCCTCCCCCATGGCTGATGCATCTTCGGCCACTCCTCCTCCAATTACATTACATGTTGATTTGTTTCTCACTCAAAGAACCATGCTTGAGCCATACCTTGAACCATACCTCACCATACTTTCAACTATACCTCACCATGCCTCAAGATCACAACATCTCACCTCATGGAACTCATAGGGCTGCTCTTGTAACATCCTAATTTTTAACCCAATACTCTAGAGTATACTTAGGTTAATCATTAGTCTGTTACTTCATAGTTCTCATTTTTACTTTGAAATACTTAGCGAAAAATACGAGTAAATTTTTTTTTTTGAAAATACAAAGTGAGAGCCGCGTGATGCGATATAACTCGTAAAGGACAAAACATGCATCTCATAACATCATAGCATAAGGCACATAAAGGCACATCATGGGAAACACTGAATATCATCTCATATATATATATAACTTGCCCACTTATAAGTGTGGGACTTAATTTAGTACAAAAGAATACATGAAAGAAAATACAACATAAACATAAACTACTCCCCTACCCGAGTGCATCTAATGGGGTAACCTCTAAACAAAAGAAGGTTTATCCTCGTCTATGCGGTGTGTGCACTAACCCAGGCCATCCACAGCCTCCTACTGGCGACTATCCCTCGAGCGTGGCACGTTACCAGGAAACTGAGCAAGCTCCTCCGGCGAGAATAGCCGGAACGGGGCTCGAGTGTGACCTCCACGGCATGGCCTCATCTCCGGTCATCGTGCAAGCCTCGGCTGAGTCACGGTGGGCTCGCTACCATCCCCAAGGTCCATGGGTATGGTGGGGGAAGATCCCTCGGAGGGTACCTGGGTTGTCGAATCCTCGGAAGGATCCGTCTCCAAAAAAGACGACGGGCAACGGGGCACATACTGGGGGTAGTCTCGAACGGCGGACACGGACAGTGGAGTACGGCCAAGCCTCTCCTCTCGGGGACGTGCGCGCTCGAACACCTGGTCATCGCCAAAAGGTGAGACGGGGGAGAAACGATGGGAATGTACAGGGGGAGTGAAGGGTCGACCCATGAACATGAATACTCTAACCGTGCATCGACCCACAAAATGGAATGACCCGTGATCCGGGTCATGGTGCACCTCCCATGTCGGTGTATCCACGAACACTACGAACGTCGCCATCTGAAGACGTGACGGAAAGAAGAGATAGAGGGAGTAAGAATCTTGCTAAAGAATCTCAGTAGGGCCTCCTACTACCTAGGTGTCATCATCTACATCCTCAGGAACCTTGGGTTTATTTTCGTAGAAGCAAGTGAGCATGCATCGAGTTCATTTTAAACTTTAAAATATACTTTAGCCAAGGTTCATTCATTTTAGGATGATCTTAATGTCATGAATGCAACATAATAGAGAATGTATGCATGGCGCTCCTTAATGCACATACGTAAACCATATCATCAAGCATCATCATACTTAGTGGCATAAAGTGGCAATAGAAACATTCATATGGGACAAACTTAGTGACATAACCATAATCATGAAACTTCTCTTCCTCATGGGCCGCCCTAAAAGACAAGCGCTCTGGGGGTGCTCGGCCGAACCGGTGTCACCCAGAACGTGTCACATCTCTAGGTTATGAGCTCATACCTTAACTAGTCGTCACTAGTTCTTACTTACCACTTAACGATAAGTGTATCATAAATCATAAATCCCGACTATCTAAGTACGGGTTAGGGGGCAATTCTCTTAGGGGTGCTCGGCCGAACCGGTGTCACCTAAGAGTATAAATTGGTACCGATGTCACATAAGTTCTATGGAGGTGCTCGGCCGAACCGGTGTCATCCTAGAACCCATCTTAGTACCTTAATTTTCAAAATCTCTTTAAGTCCCCAAATTTGTTGGGAATTTGGCGGCACAAAGGCATTACGCCGAATTCCTTCCAAATTTGCTTTATGCCACAATAACATATATCCTCATGAATTCCTCATATGAATAACATTATCATCCTTTACATAACACATGCATCATCATAGAACATTCAAACGTTTACCCCTACGGTAGCTTATGCTTTGACCCTTACGGGTCTTAGTCTTGAGATATAGTTTTCTAACATCCGTCGTTCATATGTTATGCACCTAAGGGCTCATAATTAGTCATCATTCCTAATCCTCATGTTCATTCTCAAATCTGAAAAGCATAGGGAAGAATTTCTAACTTGTGGTTACGGGGTTCTAGAACTTACGTTTTAGACCCCTTTTCGGTTCTGTCTTCGCCTAAGGCGCTATGAATTAAATCTAAATCAATTATGAGACATTCCTATGCTTAAGAACTACTTATAAATCACATTTATCATGTTGTAACGTTGCTGGACAGAATCCAGAAAACTAAATGTTCTAAGAGTTCTACATTTGCGTTTTTACGGTTTTCTAGTTACTAGTTTCCCTATCGGTGCTAAAATTCAATTTTAATCCAAATGTTACCAAGTTTTTCATGTCTAAAAAATCCTAATCTGATTATGTTCCCATTAAAATAATTTGGATAAGTTCCAAAAACAAATGGGTCTAAACTATGTTAAATTCTAGCTTTACAGTATTCCTAGTTAGCTAGTTTTTTACCTATTATGCACAGGATCATTTCTACATCATCATATGATATTTTCACACATTCTAACACATCAAAACATCACCACACAGCATCACACTCATCATGACAGAACCGAAATCATGGAGCTTCAGTAAGAGAATTAAATTGACATTTCGAGGTACATAAGTTAACTAGTTTCTCTTGGAATCAAATTAGAATTTCTAAAACCCTTTGCAAATCATTTTAATTCATCAAGAGGCTAAGAGAAGCCTTAGGTCAATGACCAAAATATATTTCATCTTCTAAAAGGGAATAAAGTCATATCTCATGATAACATAACCTTGTAAAGATTTGTAAAGCTTTAAGAAAAACTTAGAACATAGACTATTGGTCCTTGTAGCTAGATGAAAACTCATTGCAAGTCCATCATCACTACATGGCCGAAAACATGCATTCAAAGAATGCATTCACATTAAACTTTATCTTGAAATGAAATGGGCAAGTCTTTGAGCTCTAGGTTCTTAAGTTATGACATAAAATAAACGTGCTCATACTTTTCATTATTAATCTTACAAAATAAAGTGATGACTTAAAATAAATATGCAAGGCATAAACTTAAACGTGCAAGCTTGAAAGTAAATATGCAAGGTTCAATTCTTTATTTTAGTGCTCTTGGCCCAACAACAATCGACTTTAAGGCCGAAATAGAAAGGCATTCGAGAAATTAATTAGGTGACAATGCAAGTTCAATTCTTTATTTTAGTGCTCTTGGCCCAACAACAATCGACTTTAAGGCCGAAATAGAAAGGCTTTGAGAATTAAATTAAGTGATGATGCAAGTTCCATTTTAATCTTTATGTTCTTAGGTGATAGCTTTGACAGCAAGAATGTAAATATAAATGTAAGCATAAAATAAATTATGCAAGTTCATTTTATCTTTCTAGAGCTCTTAACAAGACTTTAAAGGAACTTAAACTTTAACCCAAACTCATCAAACCAAGATCAAGTAAAGTCTAGAGTCCCTAGAACTCAGCATAACATTTTTAGAAAATCAAACATTTAGCATGTAAAAGAAAAGGAAGTGGCCGAAACTTCAAGAAGGAAAAAGAACATTTTAAAACTCTAGGGTCCATGATCTTGATGATATATTAACGCCAACATCATGAGACCTCATCATTGAGTCCTTAGAAACATTTTGAAACATCACCAAAGATAGAGTTCTCAAGAGTTCAAGAAAGGAAGAACTAGAAATATTTTTGCTCAAGAACAAAGATCAAGCTCTAGAGTTTGTTTCAAACGATGAACATCATCATGAAACTCTCATCATCAAGCTCTCATTTCTCTATTCTCTAGGGCTCATGGCCGAAAACAAGAAAGAAAGAGGAATAGAGAAGAAGTTCTAAAAAGATAACAAGAGAAACCATAAACATCAAGCTTTAAAGAAGAACATTCATGAAAAGAAATCCCTACTTGGTGTGATGATCTTGAAGATGGAAGAAGAAGATGAAGAAGATGAAGAACTTGAAGAACTTTGAAGACTTGAACTTGAGAGAAAAAGGAAGCTTTGAAGTGTTTCTTTGAAAACTTACACTTTGCAAATGAACCCAAAATGATACAAGTTCACCCAAGCAAGCTATTTATAGAGAAATGAAACAAATGAAGGGTGCACATGGAGGAGGAGGCTTCGGCCACGCAAAATGGAGGGAGCCCATGAGTTCCATGAGGTGAGATAATGTGGTCTTGAGGCATGGTGAGGTATGGTTCAAAGTATGGTGAGGTATGGTTCAAGGTATGGCTCAAGCATGGTTCTTTGAGTGAGAAAACAAATCAACATGTGGTCAAATGGGGGAGGAGGTGGCCGAAATGCATCAGCCCATGTGGGGTTGTGTTTGCATTTTAATTGTGGTTTAGAGTTGTGTTTAGGTGTATCTTTGATTATGCTTAAGGTTAGGAAGTTGTAAGAAAGTGTTTAGGTGAGAAAATGGGTAATTAAGGTTGCCAAGACATAATTAGAGAGTGTTCTTGCACCATTAGTGGGTTATAAACTCATTTTAGTGTTTAAACAATTCTAGACACAATTCCTTGATTTAAGGAATTGGAGAGAGAAAACACTATTCAAGATTCCAAGACTAGGAATCTTGAGTTCTAAAAAGGGATTTAAGTTTAATCTAAGCAACTTTAGGTTCTAATTAACTTTAATAAATTATTTTGACTCTAGATTAATTAGGGAAATTAATTAATCTTCTATTAGAGCCTAATATTGCTTAGGTTAGCTTAGTTTCGTCATTAGGCGTAAAAACACTATTCTAGGGGTAAAATCGTAATTTTGCACAAAAACTGCCCGGGACCACCGGGACTTGAACAAAGACCTCTAGATACATGAAAATATGTTTTTAAACCTCTGGGGAAAGTTTCGGGCTCAAACGGCACTTCTACCCGCGTAAAAACGCTATAGGGGTATTTTGGTCATTTTGACCCGAAACTGCGGAAAATGAGATTTTCGCTTCCGGAATCATTCGCAGGCCATTCAATCCCCTTCAAACATTGAGTTGGCCCTTCGAGTACTGCCGAGTCGGCCATTCTCAAATTTCGGGCCGAAAATGACTTCAGGGGCATTTCGGTCATTTTCCACTCAGACAGAAAATCGGGGCGTTACAGCTCTTGCTTGGCCGAAACCCTCCCTCCCTCTTGCACCTTGCATGTGTTTCATTTCTCTATAAATAGCATGCTTGGGTAAACTTGCATCATTTTGGGTTCATTTGCTAAGTGTAAGTTTTCAAAGAGCACTTCAAAGTTTTCTTTTCTCTCAAGTTCAAGTGTTCAAGTTCTTCATCCTCTTCTCTCATGCCAATCTTCAAATCACTTGGTAGGGATTTTCTTTCAAGTATTTCTTTTATTTTAGTTCTTATCCTAGTTATGTGTTTATGATTTCTCTTGAGTCTTTTTAGAACTTTTTTCCCTCTCCTTTTTCTTCTTCATTTCGGCCATGGGCCTTTGAGGACAAGGGAATGAGAGCTTGATGATGAGGTTTCATGGTGGTGATGTCCATCACTTGAACAATCTCTAAAGCTTGATCTTTGTTCTTAAGTTAAAGATGTTTTTAGTTCTTTCTTCTTGAAATCCTTAACTTTGATGATGTTTTAAAATGGTTACATGAACTCAATGATGAGGACTCATGATGTTGGTGTTAATGCATCACCAAGATCATGGTTTCTAGAGTTTCAAATGTTTCCTTTTCTTCTTAAAAAGTTTCGGTTCCTTTTCCTTTTCTTTCTCCAAATTTTCGGCCATGTTGGCCAATGAGATTCATAATGACTTGGTGATGAGAGCTTCTAGATAATGACTATGTGTTCATCACAATGAGGCCTCTAGAGCTTGAGTTTTAATAGAAATGTTATTTATGACCACATTTCAAGAAAAGAAACTTTGTGTTTTAAAGAACCCTTGAGGTTCACTCTTGTCTTCACTTTATCTTGTCATGATGAGTTTGGGTTGAGGTTTAAGTTCCTTTAAAGTCTTGTATGAGCTCTAATAAGAAATAAAATGGACTAGCATTCATATTTAAGTTCAAGCTTATGCATTACATATTTACTTTGAGCTTTGCATTCATATTTATTTTCCAAGCCATCACTTAAAGTTAAAGGATAAAGAATGGAGTGCATCTCATATTTACATTCTTGTCTAGCATATTTACTTTCCATCACTAAAGAACGTAAAGATTTAAAATAAGAACTTGTACTATCACCTAACTAAATCCCAAAGACTTTCTATGTCGGCCTTAAAGTCGATTGTTGTTGGGCCTAGAGCACTAAAATAAAGAAATGAACTTGCATGGCAAATTTATTTTAAGTCTTGCATATTTATTTCAAGCCTTGCATATTTATATTTCAAGCATTGCATATTTATATTTCAAGCCTTGCATATTTACATTTCAAGTCTTGCATATTTACTTTAAGTTCTCACTTTACCTTGTAATGAAGAATAAAAATGAGGTGCATAGCATGTTTAAATTATGTCATCACTTAAAGACCTTAGAGCTCAAAGACTTGCCCATTTATCTCAAGTTAAAGTTTAATGTGGTAACATTCTTTGAATGTATAATTTCGGTCATGTAGAGATGATGAGCTTGGAATGAGTTTCATCTAGCTACGAGGGCCAACAATCTAAGTTTTACGACCTTTTTTTTAGCCTCATGAACTCTATGAGATTAAGACCAAACAAGATTTATGAATTTAATTATCTTTTAATGAGGGATCAAGTGATCTCAGACCTAATGATGTTTTTAGCCTCTTTTGCAAAATAAAATGGTTTGCAAAAGAGTTTTAGAAGTCCTAAAAATGATTCCAAGAGAAACTAGCAACTTATATGCTTTAGGAATATCAAGTTATGCATCTTTTTGGGACTTAATGTTTCGGTTCTAACATGATGATTTTGCTGCTGTGTGATGATGTTTTGATGTGTTAGAATGTGTAAAAATTATGTATGATGAGGTAGGAACATTTCTATGCATGATAGGAGAGAAATTAGCTTTCTAGAAAAACCGTAAAGTCAAGATTTAGCATGGTTTTAACCCATTTGATTTTGGATACTGCCCAAACTGTTTTAATGGGAATATAATCATATTAGGATTGTTTAATCATGAAAAACTTGATTACAATTGAAGTAGGATTGAATTTTAGCACCTATAGAGAAACTAGTAACTAGAAAACCGTAAAACCGCAATTCTAGAACTCTTAGAACATTTAATTTTTAGAATCTGTCCAGAAACCTTATAATGTAGAGAACACGGTTTATAATTAGTTCTTCGGCATAGAAATTCCTCATAATTGGTTTAGGTCGAATTTATAGCGCCTTAGGCGAAGATGGATCCAAGAAAGGGTCTAAAACGTAAGTTCTAGAACCCCGTAATTGTAAGTTTATAATGCTGCCCCTAAGGAATGGTGTTACCCAGATTTATTAAAGAACACAAATAATAGTAAGACTTGTTAGAATAAAATCCTTAGGTGCATAAGAGGTTGATAGAAAACGATAGATAAATTACATCACAAGTTTAAGGCCCGTAAGGGTCAAAGCATTATGTATCGTAGGACCAAGAGCATAATGAATTTCTAATGTTGCTTGTGAACGTATGAGAATGATTATGTGAATGCATGGAATTATAATGGAGGATGCATGTTTAATTGACTTATGTGGCATAAAGTAAAATTCGGAAGAAATTCGGCTGCTACTGTTATGCTGTCGAATTTTCGACAAATTTGGGGACTCAGAAAGTTTTGAGAAAACTATGAGATTTTTATTTATGAGGTACTAAGATGACTTCTCGGATGACACCGGTTCAGCCAAGCACCTCCAGAGAACTCATGTGACATTGGTACCAAGATGAATTCTTAGGTGACACCGGTTCGGCCGAGCACCCCCAAGAAATGCCCCCTAGCCCATACTGGATAAGTCGGGATTATGTTTATGATTATGATACGCTTATCGGGATTGATAAGTAAGAACTAGTGACGACTAGTTAAGGTATGAGCTCATAACCTAGATATGTGACACGTTCTGGGTGACACCGGTTCGGCCGAGCACCCCCAGAATGATTGTCTTTTAGGGTGGCCTATGAGGAAGTAAAGTATGATGTTATGTCACAAAGTTTCCCACATGAGAATTTAATTGCCACTTTATGCCACTATTATGATGTTCTTAATGTTATGACTATTATCCTTGCATTAAGTAGAGCCATGCATACATTCTTTAATACGTTGCATCCATGTCATTAAGAATCATGCTAAAATGAATGGACCTTGGCTAATTATGTTTTTTAAAGCTTAAAAATGGACTTAATGCATGTTCACTTATTTGGATATTAAACCCAAGGTTCCTGAGGACATAGATGATGACACCTAGGTAGTAGGAGGTCCTACTGAGATTCTTTAGTAAGATTCTCACTCCCTCTATCTCTTTCTTTCCGTCATGTCTTCAGATGGCGACGTTCGTGATTTTTGTGGACACCCCAACGTGGGAGGTGCATCATGATCCGGACCACGAGTCATACCATTTTGTGGGTCGCTGCGTCATTCGTGTATTTATGTTCATTGGACGGTCCTTTAGTCACCCCATACATAGCCATCGATTCTCTCCTGTCTCATCCTTCGGCGACGACCTTGTGTTCGAGCGCACACACCCTCGAGAGGAGCGGATCCGCCGCACCCCACCAACCACTTCTGCCATCTGAGACTACCCACAGTATGTGCCCCGCTCGCCCTCATCATTCTCCGAGACAGACCTTTCGGAGGACTCTACCACTCAGATACCTTTCGAGGGATCGTCCCCCACTGTGCCGATGGACGTTAGGGAGTGTAGTGAGGCTTCTGTCGCTCAACCGGTACGTGGAGGATGAGTGAGGATGATTCCCCGCTATGGAGCTCATGCCCGACCGATGCAGCGCATAGCCACCCCAGCCAAGAGAGCCCAGTGGATTGGATACATCCCTCCTTTCCAGAGAGGCCCGCAGTAGGAGACGACCGTCGCGTTCTGGTGCCCGAGCTTTGACTAGGCCTGGATAGCCTCCTTTTGTCTTAAGGCTGTCTATTTGTAGGCGCACTAGAGTTAGGAGAGTTTCTTTTTATGCCTTTGTTGTACTTTCGTTTCCATGTATTTCTATTCCAGTTGTACCAAACTAAGTCCCACTCTACATAAGTAGGCATATCATATTATATATAAATATGCAGTTCAGTTTTATTGTGATGTGCCTTTACTTGCTTTATGTTATGATGTTATGAGATGTTTGCTTTATTTCCATCCATGCTTTATTGCTCGTCGTGTTGCACGGCTCTCACTTTACTTTTATAAATTCAAAAAAAAAAAAATTTAACAGTATTTTCGCTAAGTATTTTAAAGTAGAAAGGAGACTATGACCTAACCGCCAAACGATTAACCTAAATATGTTATAGAGTATTGGGTTAAAAATTAGGATGTTACATTTATTATTGCATGTGATTGTTCCTTGAGAACTTAGAGATGCCTATGTTGTAATAAAAATATGTGACATGCATGAAACTAAGTAGCATCTCAATAAAATGTGCTAAGACTTAAGGTGACATAAACTATGTGAAAATGATCCTTGAACCACCAAACCAAGGGTGGGGATGGGGTGATTCTAGCCCCCTAGACCCGTACTTTAAGTCGGGACCTTTAACTTATCAAAAGGGATAAGTCCATGTGCTAGTGACAACTAGCGTGGTATAAGCTCATAACCTAGAAGTTTCTCCAAAGGGAGATCAGTTAGGGTGGCCCCAGGTAGAAAATGATGAGGTTCTAATGTCACCTAAAGTAACCAAGATAAGTTACCATGTACCATGCTCTAAGAACTATGATTTTATGCACCATGAATTATGAGTTTATGTGCCATGATCCATGATATAAGAACCATGATTTATGAGTTAAGTTTCATGATTTATAGACTATGTAACCAAGAGGTTTTCATAATTAAAAGGAACGAGCCTCGGAAGTTAACATTTTTGAACTTCATAATTGAACTATTATATGCCCATGTTTTTACTAAGAAACTGAGGTCCCTGGAGACGTATATGATGACACTTAGATATGAGGAAAAACCCTACTGAGTTTCTTTAGTAAGAAATCTCACTCCCTCTATCTCTTTCTTTCCGTTACGTCTCTAGATTCGGATGGCGACGTTCGCACTCTACGTTGAGACACCCACATGGGAGTACTACTACGATCCGGAGCACGGATCATACCATTTTGAAGGCCGCTGCACGGTTCACGTCTTTATGTTTCCCGGACGGCCATTCGCCCATCCTGTAGATAGCTACCTCTTCTCCCCAATGTCACCCTATGGCGACGACATGGTTTTTGAGCATGCTCGCACACGCAATGAGAGGATCCTCCAGACTTACACCGCAGGCTTGGGCGCCATACCCGAATATGTACCCCGCTCACAGCATTCGGAGGAGCCACCCGCCCCCATGTATGAGGAAGACTCTGCCCTCACTCCCCCATGTGTGCCAGCAGGCAGCGAGGAGATGGTTACCCAGCCACGGAAGGCTCGGATGCCCGAGGTGCGACCCCAGTACGGAGGACGTGTCCAAGTGCCCACTCCTGACGCGCTTCGCCCGTCGATTGGCTATGTCCCACCTTACCCGTGACTGTAGCCACATGGTTTAGAGGGTAGTCCTTAGTGTACACACGTCACGTAGATAGGATAAACCTTCTTTTGTGCTGAGGTTATCCATTTCATATGCACTTGGGTGTGGGTATTCTCTTGCATGTATCATTTATGTTTCCATGTATTTCCTTCTTTTCAGTTGTATTGCACTTTGTGTATCGAACAGTCCCGCCACTATTGGTGAGCATCTTAAGTATTAATGCATGAGGTATTTCAGTATATGTATTCATGATACTGTGGATGGAGCCTTTTATGTGTTTATATTTCTGCACTTTACGATATCATTCAAATTACATTATACGCGGCTCATACTTTATCAAGGTTTTGTTACAAAAAAAAATGGCTCGTATTTTCAATAAGTAATTTCAAAAGGTAATAGAACTAAAGCAAGACTTAACGACTAATATTTGGCCTCAGTACATACTAGTAGTATTGGGTTGAATATTAGGGTGTTACATCCTACACCTTTTCTTCCTTTCAATCTCAACTTCTTTCAGAGAGTTCCCAACCATTCCTTTGAAGTTTTGCACACAATCTAATGCCCCTGTATACAAAGAAAAACATACTCCAAAAGATGAGTTAATTGAAACAGGGTTCACTTTTCTAATTATTCCCAAAAATGGTGCAATAGTCACTAATTCCTTAAAATTGTGCAATGAGGTGCAAATTAAGAATCATTATCATTTCCCTCAATAACACATCAAAATCTCATGCAAAAATCCAAGATTTAGAAGATAAATAAGTGGCATAAATGCCTCTTATCAGTAAAGCATGGGCGCCTGTTGAAAAATCGAAAGGAAAGATTATCATCGGTACAAAGTGGGTGTTTAGGAATAAGCTAGATGAAGCTGGCAAAGTCATTAGGAACAAAGTAAGATTGGTTGCACAAGGTTAGTATCAATAAGAGGGAATTGATTGTGATGAAACCTTCGCACCAGTAGCTAGGCATAAAGCCATCAAAATGCTACTTGCTTTTGCTGCCTTCAAGGGATTCACTCTCTACCATATGGATGTTAAGTCTGCATTTCTAAATAGATTCCTCTCTGAGGAAGTATATGTAAAGTAGCCTCCTGGTTTTGAGAGTGATGATCTTCCTAACCATGTCTTCAAGCTAATGAAAGCTCTCTATGGTCTGAAATAAGCTCCTCAAGCTTAGTATGATAGACTGAGTATTTTCTTGCTAAAGAATGGGTTCAAGAAAAGTAAAGTTGATATTGTTCTTTTTACTCTTGCACAATATAATAACTTTTTAATAGTTCAAATATATGTTAATAACACTATATTTGGCGCTTCTAATCATTCTCTCTATGAAAATTTTTCAAAATTAAAGCAGAGTGAATTTGAAATGAGCATGATGTGTGAACTAAAATTCCTCCTCAATTTGCAAATAAAACGGCAAAAGAAAGGAATCTTAATCCATTAAGAAAAATATACAAAAGAGCTTTTAAAGAAGTTCAATATGGATCAAGCCAAACCAATGAGTACCCCATGCATCCATCTCAAATAAATGATGTTGATAAGAATGGTGAAAAGGTCTCAGAAAGTAATTACCGTAGAATGATTAATTCATTACTGTATCTTACAGTAGTAGACCAGACATTCAATTAAGTATGGAAATTTGTACTAGATTTCAATCTAAACCAAAGCAATCACACTCTTTAAGAGAATTTTTAGATATTTATCAAATACTACTAATCTCGGCTTGTGGTATGAGAAAGCTTCATCTTGTGAGATTATAGGTTATTGTGATGCTGACTTCACTGGAGATAGAGTGGAAAGAAAAAGTACCAATGGTTGCTGCTATTTCTTTGGAAAAAGCTTAATCACTTAGTCATGCAAGAGGCAGAATACAATTGTACTCACTACAGTTGAAGCTGAATATGTAGCTTGTAACACCCTAATATTCGACCCAATACTACTAGTACGTACTTAGGCCAAATATTAGTCATTACCTACTGTCATGGTTCTTTTTCCTTGGAAAAATAGCTTAACGAAAATACGAGCCAATTTTTTTTTTCTTAAACATTACTTAAAATAGAAGCCGCGCATATCTTACTGGGTCGGTATCATAAAATGCAGAAATATAAACATAGAAGTGGCTCTGAATCATAACATCATCACAACTGGAATACCTCATATATAATATGCCTACCCTACGGGGCAGGACTCTTCAAGTACATGATAAACAGGAATACAACGGAAATACTGAATACATAGAAAAGAACTAGAAAGAAACATCCCTACCCACGTGCATCCTAAGGTGGATAACCTCAACACAAAAGAGGTTTCATCTATACTACATGTCCTGCGTGCACTAAGGGCTACCCTCCAATCTCCACAGCAGAATCACGGGTACGGAGGAACGTAGCCAATCCACGGGCGGAGCTCGGCGGGTGCAGGCATGCCTGTGGATCGAACGTGTCATCCACGTCGGGGTCGTGGTCCGGGTACCGAAGCCCTCCGACGCTGAGTGACTGTCTCCTCGCTGCCCATCAGTCGTAGAGGCGGAGTGGGGGCAGAGCCCTCATGGTCCATGGGGGAATCCTCTGGAGGGTCCTCCTCCGAGTGCTGCGATAGCGGCACGTACTCCGGTATGTCAACTGAACCGGCAGAGTGAGTCCGTAGGTTCCTCTCATGTCGTGTCCGTGCACGCTCAAAAATCATGGGGTCACCATAGGGGGATGTTGGGGAGAAGCGATAACTATACACGGGGTGTGCAAATGGCCGTCCCAAAAACATGAAGATGCGTACAGTACATCGGCCCTCAAAATGGAATGACCCGTGCTCCGGGTCATGGTGGATCTCCCACCGTGGCGTATCAACGAACAGCACGAACGTCGCCATCTCGCTCTGAAGACGTAATGGAAAGAAAGAGATAGAGGGAGTGAGATTCTTACTAAAGAAACTCAGTAGGGTTCTCCTCCTATCCTAGGTGTCATCATCTACGTCTCCAGGAATCTCGGTTTATTTATAAAACCATGGACATCTATTGGTTCAATTATGAGTTTTCTAAAGTCTCCATTTCCGAGATCCGTTCCTTTTAACATATCACTTGTATTTACATAAATCATGGGAAGTAAATCGTGGGACTTCAATCATATAATTCGGACAGAAATCATATAACTTGGATCATAGAACATAAATCATATAACTTGGATCATAGAACATAAATCATATATAACTTGGATCATAGAACATAAATCATATATCATGGTTTCCTATGTCATGGGTCATAGCACATAAATTCATATAATCATGGTGCATAGAAGCATAATTCATGGAACATGATACATATCTTGGTTACTTGAGGTGACATTAAAACATCATCATTATTTTCCTGGGGCCACCCTTACTGATCTCCCTATGAAGAAAAATTCTAGGTTATGAGCTCATACCACGCTAGTCGTCACTAGCACTGGACTTATCCGTTTTGATAAGTTAAAGGTCCCCGACCTAAAGTACGGGTCTAGGGGGCTAGAATCACCTTATCCCCACCCTTAACCTGGTGGTTCAAGGATCATCTTCTCATAGTTCAAGTCACCTTAAGTCTTAGCATGTTAATGCAAGATGCCACATAATTCATGTATGTCAAACATAATTACATCATAGGCATCTTTAAAGTTCTTAAAGAACAATAACATGCAAACATAAAACTATCATTGAAGAATAATAGTTCACATGGTACCATCATACTTGACTCATGGAGTAAAAATCATCATAAAGTAAGCAAGAGCAATAAGCCTCTTAACTTGATCATGCTTGAAATCTAACATAAGATCATATATTCATGTTAGGCTAAAGCATAAACTCATGTCATAAAAATTCCCAGATTCAAGCAAAGTAAGGTCATAGCTTCAAGTCATCGAATCAGAAAGGCATTCTGTTTGTGAACTTGGGTTACGTAATCGATTACATAAGTATCGTAATCGATTACACAGCTTCGAGATTTCAAAACATGGAAGATAGGGGGTTCTGGTAATCGATTACATGGAACTTGTAATCGATTACTTTGTTTAAAAACACTTTGTTGGGCCCCTAGAACATCTGGGTAGTCGATTACATAATTCGGTAATCGATTACTAGAGTCCAGAATGTGTAATCGATTACACTATATAGTAATCGATTACTTTGGGCAAAAGTTCATGTTTGAGCTCATCCGAGCTTTATGGTAATCGATTACATAGGCTGTGTAATCGATTACCAGCATCTTAAAAACACGAAAAAAAAAATCTGGTCTGAACATATCTGAGTCATTCCTTTGAAATGCTTATGGTGGCCAGTTTCTCTTGGAACAATTTTGAACTTCAAAAACATCTTAGCAATCATTTTAACTTGTCAAAACCCTCATAAATATAAGAACATACTCAAAATGCTTTTAAGTACAACCTATGTTTTAACAAGACTTAAAACATGAGCTATAGGCTCTTGTGACTAATGAAAACTCATCTTGGAGCCATCATCATCACATGGCCAAAATGTACATTCCAAGAATGTTTCCATGGTTAACCTCTTCTCAAGATGGAATGGGCAAGTCTTTGAGCTCTAGTATCTTAGGTGATGACATAAAATAAACGTGCTATGCATTTCATGTTAGAGTCCTTTAGAAAGTAAAGTGATAGCTCAAAGTAAATATAAGGTGCATTTCCATTTTCATTCTTTGAGTTTAGTGAGGACTTGAAATATAAAATGAGATGCAAAGCTTGGAATTTAAACGTGCATAATGCAAGTTCATTCTTTATCTTGGGATTTAGTGATGGCATAGAAAATAAACGTGCCATGCAAAGCATAAACATAAACGTGAATGCAAGTTACTTTTATATCTTGTCTAGAGCTCTTACAAGGCTTTAAGAAGGAACATAGTCCCAACCTAAAACTCATCTTCACAAGAAAAGAAAAACCATTAGTACTAAGGCATCAAGAGAAAACATGACTTCAAGAATCATGAAAGTGGTCAAATCTTAACAGAAGAAAGGAACCATTTTTAAATCTCTAGGGACCAAGATCTTGATGATCCAAGCATCAACATCCTAAGTCCTCATCATTGAGTACATAGCTTCCTTCAAAACAAATATTTAACAAAGTTCATGGTAAGGAAGAAAGCAAAACCAAAACCAAAACCATGCTTGGTTTAGGGCCAAAGTTTCAAGCTTTAGAGTTTGTTCATGTGACGAGCATCAACATGAAGCTCTCATCATCAAACTTACATTTTCCCATGTAAAAAGGCTCCATGGCCGAAGACATGAGAAGAAGAAGAAAGAAGATCCAAAATGTTCAAGAGAAACATAAACTCTTTTAACTAAACTTGTAAAGAATGAAACTTTCTTTAAGAAAACTCCAGCTTTAGAGGTCTCATGAGAGATGGACTCATGGTCATATCTAGAGAACACTCATCATCAAGCCATCATATTCAAGGCCTTGAGGCCGAAAACTAAGGGGGAAGAAAAGGAAGAAACCAAAAAGGAAGCAACATAGAGGCTCAACCATTCATCATCTCCCAATCAAGATTCAAGCATAAGAATCAAAGACATATTTGGAAAGAGTTCCCTACCTTGTGTTGATGGTCTAGAGAAGGAGGAAATGTTGGTCCTTGGAGAGGAAATGAAAGAAACCTCCTTGAATCCTTGAAGGTGGATTTGGCCGAATGGAGAAATGGAGGAAGAAGATGTATATGCTTGTATATGGGCTTAGGCAAGTGTTTGGAGAAGAACAAGATGAAGATTGAGGGTAGTGAGGGTGGAGGTTTCCTCTTAGAACAAGGAGAAGAAAAGGAAAACTTGGAGAGACTTTTAGAGAGAACAAGCACCTACTCTTGGCTCAAACTCTTGCAAATGACTAAAGTGATCAAAGGCTCACCAAGGCAAGCTATTTATAGGCAACCAAACCATGGTTGTGTGGGTGGGGAGGGCTGGCCGAATTGTGGCCACAAGGAGAAGGGAAAAAAAATCTCTTGAGTTGTCAATCAAAAGTATGGTCATAAGTGTAGCTAGGTGTAGCCTATGACTTGTCTTGAAAATGTGACTTATTTTTTAAAATTTTGAATGAACCAAAATCACTAAAAGTGGGGCTGCAACATGAAGAGGAAACCGTGTGGTTTCATGGCCCAAGGAGAAGAAAATATGTTCTTGACTTGTCAACTCAAAGCATGGTTTAGATGTAAAGGAAGCATAGTCTGTGCATAGCCTTTAAAGAAACTTGAATGACTAGATAAAATATAGTTCTTTTTGAATTTTGAATGACATAAATATTTTTAATTTAGGAATGAATTGAAAACCTTGATTGACCATATAATTTATTCTTTAAATCTTTGAATGACATTTTCCTTGAAAGTTGGACATTGATTGAAAGAGTACAAGACATGAATCATAGGGTAGCTTGACAACTTAGACTAACTTTTATTTGACTTCTAGGGGGAGGGTGGCGCCACTTGGCAGCCTTGGAGAGGAAAAATATATCCTCAAAAACCATGTTCTAGAAGTGTGCTTTGGTGTGACATAGATTAGGCTTAGGATTAATGGTTGTTAAGTAGGTACTCTAAGCAAACTAATTAGTTAATTCAAGCTATAAACCCTTAGGTTAGAAGTGGTCTTGTAGGTTTAGTGAAGTCAATACCTCTATGACTAGTGATGTGGGTGTGACAACCTATCTTGGAAAAGGAAACGTGAATAGTGAAAACACTATTCATAAGTATTTTTTTTTTCTCTTTTGAAAAAAGAAACTAGAATTAAGTTTGAATTTCCCTAAGCAATTCTAGGTTCCAATCAATTTTAAATCATGATTTTGGCTCTAGATTAATTATGAAAATTAATTAACCTTTAATTAGAGCCTAATATTACTTAGGTTTAGAGTTAAATAACTCATTAAGCTTAAAATGCAATATGTAAGGGCAAAATCGTAATTTTCACCACAAGTTGCCCGGAACCTCCAGGACTTAAACAAACATAGTTCATGCCTTAAAATCATTGTTTTAAACCTCGGAACAAAGTCCGGGTCGAAACGGAACTTTAAAACTGCCTTAAATCTGTTACAGGGGCATTTTGGTCATCTATGCGCAAAAATCTCAGAAATGAGGTTTTTCTGCTCCGAGAGACATTCACAATCATACAATCCCCCTCATATAACATATGAACCCTATGAGGATGGCCAAAGCCGGCCGTCCTCGTGTTTTGGGTAAAAATGACCTCAAGGGCATTTTGGTCATTTTGAGAGTTTAGTGAAAATCGGGGCGTTACATAGCTGTTGCAAATTGTTGCACCTAGATGTTGTGGATAATGAACCAGCTAGAAGATTATCACTTGAGGTATTCCAAAATCCTTGTCTTATGTGATAATACTAGTGCTATAAATCTTGTTAAGAATCCTATCCAGCACTCCAAATCCAACCACATTGATGTTAAACATCATTTTATCCGAGATCATGCTCAAAAAGGAGATATTGAGTTAATGTTTGTCAAAACTAAAGACCAAGTGTCAAATGTATTCACAAAGCCATTAATTAGCTAAAGATTCCTTTTGTGTTTTGAAAAAGCTTTTAAACTTAGTGGTATTTAAATCTGCATAAGCATTCATACCAAAACATCTCTGGATACTCTCTCTCCTTAACTTCAAACTGAAGCCCAAAAGAAGAATTCAATTTGCAAGACCGCGCATCAAGTTGAATATCAAAGTTTTAGTTTGTAAGCTCATAAAGAATATGGGTTGATTAGAAAGAAGAAATGAGGATAAGAAAATAGAGAATTTTTTAGGCTCATGATATTCAGTGGATCAAGATGAGGTTATGATAAAAAACACCATGAGACTCCGATAGGTCAGAAAGTGAATAATGATGCTCAGAAAGTAACCTATTCAGAAAGTATTCTCAAAAGTCAAAAACCACTCTTCCTGAAGAATGATGGAAAAGGCGGCATAATTCCCATTCCTTTGAGTTCTCTTTCTCACATTGCTTTACCTTCAGTCATGTCACGTCAACCTCTAAACATGCTGCCTTAACCATTTCATGCCCTCTCATTTTATTTTCTCTATAACCATAATCTTCTCCTCTCAAACCCCCTATTCTACAACCAGAATCATTCTCCTTCCTACAAACCTTCTCAAGATTTGATCGTTTATCACATCCTTTTATTTCTTCTTCATACACATACCCTAATGGTTGAAGGCAAAAGTCTTGATCAATTTACTACTGAGAAAGCCTCCTTTCACATGTACGATGATCCCAGCATGCAAGATCACTATAAAAAATTCTTTTCCTCAAGAAAGATGGCGCTTCGAAAGTCGTTGAGGAAAGATCTTCGTGAAGAAATAACTATTCTTAATGAAGTCTTTACATTTCAAAAATGGGAGGAATATCTAGAGATAAATGAACAAGTCTTCCCAGGATTGGTTACTACTTTCTACTCTCACCTAGAGAGACCTTCAGCCTCATCCGTTAAAACAATGATCAAAGACTATGCCATCAAGATCACTGCCTCAAGACTCTCCAAGATCATTAAGGCACCAAATGTTGGAATCGTCTGTAGTTCCTAGCCAAATTGTGCTTACTCTTTAAATAAAAGGGATGTGTCCAGGTATCTTACAGATTCCATTCTTCACAAGCCAAATGAAATCACTACTACAATGCTGAGGACTAGAGCTAGGAAGGTATATATGGTGGTACAATTTTCTATTTTACCTCATATAGGAAGCACATATACACTTGTTAGCATAGACTGCATTCTCTTGTATTTCCTAATGCAAAAAGAATAGTGATGCCAATGCTCATTTTGGATTAAATGATAAGTGCAACCACAAACAAAAAATGGAGGACTACCATTGTTCCATACGGCATGTTGTTGATTAGACTTCTCCAGCATAGGAGATTCCCATTTGTCACTAAAACATATAACTACTTGGAAGGAACTATATTCATACCTTTATCCTTCAAAACCTCAAGGAAAAGGTCCACCATCCTAACTTCTGAACTAACCAAGCAAAGTCCCTGGATAAGAGGAGATCAAGCCAGAAAATCCTCTCAGAAGGCCGAGTCTCAACAGGAGAAAGCTCAAGGAAAAAGAAAGCTAATTCTCATAGAGAATGAAACTGAGAACTCGAAGTAGGAAAAATCCACTCTGCTTCTTCACCAATGAAAGGAGGACAAAAAGAAAACAAGAATCTGCATCACAAGGAACAGATACGAGATAAACCAATGAAATTAACTAGAAGGCGAGATATTTGGGCTCAACTAAAATATATGCCTAACCACAAATCTAGGGTCTCCCTACTGATAAAGGAAGTCACAAAATACCAAAAGACTATTTATCAAGTTATTCTTACTGACTCTGAATAAAAAGAAGAATGTGTAGAAAAAGAAAAACAAATAGAAGCATCTTCATCTAAAAGTGAGAAAAACTTGCTCAGAAGTGGAAAGTCTAGGTTGAGTGCCTTAATAGAACCTATCATCGAGGAGCCTGCTGAGGAAGCAAATGAATCAGAATCTACTCTCATCCTGATAATGCCTCAACCTCCTCCTCCTTCCATTTGCATAACTCCTAGATATACCTAAGCCTTCTCCAAGAGCTGCTCTATCAACTTCTGCACCCATTCACTTGCCTTATCAATCTTTGACCAAGCCCCAGCAAGCTCTCAGTTCAATCGGCATATCTTGTGACATTCCTCCAAGGTTGATCAGGTTGAAGCAACAAACATAGAGCAAGGTGCCTAACTCCGTCATCATGAAGAATTACTACTTTAGATTGTTCAAACTTCTCAAGATATTCTTCATGAAGTTAGGCGCCAAGGCTGATGATGATGTTCCTAGATTCTAGTACACCTCCTTTTGCTAATGTCAAAGGGGGAAAAGAAAATCTTATGCTAAGAAAGATATGGGGAGTATGTTGAGAGGGAGCCATTCAGAGATATTTTTTCAACATCTGCATTTTTTTTCTTTCAGATATTGGTTTTTTATTTTCTTATTCTTAAGAACATTTATGTTTTATTCTCTTTTTTGCTCTATTTCTTTTAACTTCTTTTGGCACTATTTTTCACTCTGTTACAATTGTATGCTTCATGATATATATATATATTAGTGTGCAAGCTTATTTGAAAAGCATGTCATATGTTTTAAGCATTGGTTTACAAAATATCATGCTCTAATACCTATGTGAGTGTTTCATAACTCATGATACAAGCTCAAAATCGCTTTTGCTCTAATTTAATTGGGTTAATCCCTGTTGAGCTTCAAAAACCTCGAGTAACATTTGATGTTAAGTTTTAAGGTTCTTTGAGTTTCAGAAACTGTTTGTATCAGTTTTCGCCTCTCAAATGCTCTGATACACCTTTTTTATATATATACAAACATGAGCATTTGCTTCAAAATGAGTTTGGATAAAGATGTTCTGAATAAGAAAATTAATTAAGATGAAATATCACAAGTATTACTTGTCATTTATTCAAGCACGTGAACTCTCATAAATTTTCCTTTAATGACTAAAAATCAAGTTGTTCTTGTAAAGAGCTTAAACGATTATATCCTTTTTTCTAACGCTCTGATACCTCTCAGAAAGTATGCTAAGATATTTCAAAATCTTCATGAAGAACAAAAAGAGCTATGATCTAGGTCACTTAAGGCTGTAAGCTTTTGATCTTATCCATATTACACCTTGAGAAAAGGACTTGCTGAAAACCACATCCTGTGATAAGTTGAAAGAATACTATTTATCATGCTACATTTTCTATAATATTTCTTTCAATATTTCTTCAAAAGATTTTCTTCAAATTGGTTTGTCATCATCAAAAGGAGGAAATTGTTAGCTCTAGAACTGTCATGACCTGACCTGGGAATGCGACTAGCACGTGAGGAATCTCATCCCCACGTAAGCCTCGTGACCTCTAAGTCTCTCTATATGCATAAAATAATATACTTTTCATTCTGAAATCATAGCTTCATCTAAATCACTATTTAAACTTCATATCTGGAATTATAAAACTGAAATACTTGATATATGAAGCTTTGAAAACATTTTAATCATACTCTGAAAATCGATTTAACATGTGATCTAGATCACAAATACATCTCAAGTTCATTGCATAAACTCTATTCAAAGTCTACAATTTCAGATCCATACTTGTGAACTGAAAACATTTACACAACTGTCCATATACTGGAATCAAATACATAATCTGAAAGTAATGCATGACTCGGATTGTAACATTCTCCCAAGTAAAACCTCATCCTTAAGCAACGACATCATACTCGAGAGTTGTTACTTATTAATTAGCAGACATTTCTTAAATATTTTTAGCAAGTTTGATTGAATCCTGAAGTAACTAAATCGTAGTTCTATTAACATATATAACTAAGAAACAAACATTTATTGATTATAAGGTCAAGTACAAAAGGAAGCTCTTCTATGAGCTTCAATACATATCTGGTCTCTACTATATATACAGACTAAGTACAATCGACACAAGCTTCAGCCTTAAACTACTACAAATCTGATTTCCTTTCATAAAGCAGCCTCCTTATTCTCTACATCAACTTGGAGACGACACGGGAATACAAACACATAGGGGTGAGAATTCTAAAACTCTCAGTAGGGCATCCCCAAAACATATACTAAAATCCCTATCATTGTCATCGTCATCGTCCCAGTCACTTTGGTTTATTAAGAAAATGTGATCAAACAACATTTATCAAAGGTCCATTTTAAAGTTAAAAAACCATTCTTCCGAAGTGGATAGCTTTTAGTGATCAATCACTTAGTTCATATACACCCTAATGTTCCAACACATAGTAAATCATCTTAGGCAGACAATTCAAATTAATATGTGTATATATATAATAAATGTCGAAATCTTTAATGAAATCATATTCACTTGTTCTGGATATATAAAAGGGATTTCCCTAGTTTTCTCTTGTGGCTATGGAACTTAATTCAGTGCATTTTTCTCTTTTCATTGATATAGGAAAGACTTAGTTTATACCCAATGGGTATCTGCCATGGACAACTCCACAATAGATAGTTTATACCAAATGGTATTTATAGTGGATCACACTACAAAAGAGAAATAGACTACTTATCAGAACTGAGATCAATCCTATACATGGTCATTGAACTTCATTTTTTCCTTTTCCGAATCACACACAGATCTATTCCTAGCCAATAAATCTATCGACTCATAATATCTTAGGGGAAGTTCCTTTTTTGCCTTCCCCTCAATTCAAGGTAAGTCGTATTTCTATTTTCTCTATATGTCAAAACATGTATGCTAGGGAAGTTTCTCTTTTTACCTTCCCCTTATTCAACTTAAGTCTTGTTTCTACTTTCTCCATATGTCAGAACATGTACGATTGAAGATCACATATTCTCTTTTGCCACAAATATGTATCATTCACTTTTCTTTTTCCAAATGCATGCATAAGGTACATATACATATTCATTCACGATATAATTCCTATCATGCCTCAAACCAATTCTTAAAGTCACTAGCATGCATTCATATACATCATACTTGAGCCAAATGTCATTATGTCACAAATATAATGTCTTAGCATGAATACAACATAGAGACAGATTTCACACCCTTGTAGCACCAATTAACTTGCACATCAGACAACCAATTCAGAGGCTATAAAAATTATCTATGACACTAAAATATGTCCACAAGGTTACATAAAAATGTCAGAGAAAAAAGAGTTCTCTAGCTATGCTAACAAAATTAGACAAATTCGGTGGTCAAAAACATCTTATTTACAAGCAATAGCCAAAGTCCCATTTTTATTACCCTATCAATGATCATAAAAAATCATACAAAAATTCAAAGTTGGACTTTAATATGTTCTCAATATTCTGTAAAAATTTCAAGTGATAATTCAATCATTTGGTATAGTAACAAAAATAGACAAACTCAAAGCTTCAAAATTGATTGTCCAGACAACTCAATAACAGTCTCGGTTTCTGATTTTTATAACACAGTAAAAGCCATTTTTAAGACCCATGAAAAATCAAGAAATTGCCTTAGGATGTTAACTTCAACATATATTTTTCTAGCTCATGAAAACATCTAGAAATATCTCAAAAAATTTGTGATTCATAACCTGCCAGAACAAATCCAAGAATTCCAGCACATGATTCAAAACTTGTTTTGACAAAATAGGTTTTCTAACATCATTCAAACACCCTACCAAAATTAATACATCAATATCCATATATCATAAACCAATACAACCAAAAATATCAATTTAAGTTAGTGATTAGAACAGAAAAAAAATTTGAAGAAGAACAGGTTCAAAAACCCTACTCTTTGGAGCTTTAGAGAACTTGGTTCCAAAGGATGCTCCAAGGATGATTACCTTCACTTCAAAGCCTTTAAACCAACATCAAACCCTCCCTTAGGCAGTAGTATATGAGGTACCAAGGTGAGAAATGGTGAGGAAATAAAATTCTAATTAGTTAGTTCGATAGATTATGACAAGTAGAACAAGTTTTGGGGAAGGATCTTGGTGTTTTAGTGACTTCATGCTAGGGTTTTCCAAGCTTTGAAGCTTGTCAATGGTGGCTTGAAAGAAAGAAGCTGAAGGCTGTAACTTAGGGTGGTTTGGCCTAAATTGATGGGGTGGAGTGATAAGGTTTGGTGATTTATCATTATCTAGGTGTAAAGGTAGTCAAAATGGGTATTTCTTCCTTTTTCAAAATGAAATAACAAAATGGATGGCTAAGATTTGATTTCTTGGTCAAAGAATGAAGCTTGACCATCCACTTGGCTCAAGATAAGTGGCTCACATTAATTTGGTGAGCAAGTAGCTTTTTGGGTGTTAAAATCGCACATCAAAATTCCACTAAACGAATGAGATATTGGCACTCAAGTAAAATAATAATAAATGAAAGGCCATAACTAAAACTTGCTTTTCAAGTTTCAATCCTTGCCATTCACTCGGTATAAAGTGGTTGGTAAAAGTTACTTAGCCACCAAGTAACTTGTATGGTGTTAAAAATCACACATCAAAACTCTACTGAACCGGTGAAACACCGTAGCTGGGTAATCGGATATTGCCCGAAAATTAATTCTGGGTATAAAATATATATTTATAACTATTTCTAGCGCTAACCATACGTTTCCTCAATTTTGGGCATCTTCGGGCCTCAATCCTAAGGTTTCGACTATCCTGACAGACCCATAGGGCCCGTAAAATTACTATTCATCGGTCTCGAAATTTTTTTTTTTTACATTTCTATTGGACCATTCTCATCATTCCTAAAACTATCAGATTTTTGAAATTATGATTAATAAAGCTCAAATTAATTTTTAAATAATTTTTTAGTGTGTTACACAGATCCTACCTACACATCTACTGGAACACTCAACTGTAACAAGACTTTAAACTAAGCCTTACTTTAAAGTAAGACTCACCACTAAGAACAATTGCATCTGCCAAACCGAAGGCTGAGCAATGTTTGTACTTGTAACAATGAAGACGAAGGGAGAGGGATAAGTCAACGGACTCAATGAGTGAGCTCTCACTTATCACCCACATGGGACAACCAAGGAATATACCATAATGCAATATACATGTAACAATCATAAACCGTTTGATATTCATGTACATAATGATGTAAAAAAGATATCTCTATTTTCATAAATACATTGAAAACATCTCTAAATTCTTACTCCAACAAATCATTTCTTATATATATAATGTCTCTTAAATCAAATATTCTCTGAACACATCAATAATCTCTAAAATATAATTAACAGTACTCTGATAGAGAAACATGGAATCTCTACTCTATGGTTCTTCAAAAATCGAAAATGATTTGCTCTATGATCTATCAAGGATCTAAATTGGATACCTAACTAGATTCCATTTCTGTTCTATGAGATTGCCCCTCAAGATAACTTGGTACCAAGGTTAACGATCGTTTTTTCTAGCTGTTAAGTCACTGTTTATTTCTCTATAACTATCGTCCAGTCTCTAAATCATAAAACTAATTATTTTTCTAAAACTTCTTGTTAGGCTCTGATCTAGAGTTAAAACTCTATTACATATAAATACTCTACTTTTAAAATCTCTTAAAGCATTAAAACTCTGAAACTCTGTTATATGCTCCACTCTGGGTATTAAAACTCTTTTATATATAAATTCTCTATTCCTTGAAATCATCAAGATAATTCATTAAATCTCTAAATACAATCATATTTGTACTCTCTTTAGAAAACCATTTAAATATGAAAACTCTTGAAACTCTAAAAGCTCTGAATTCATATAACTATAACAATCTGACTTTAGCATAACTGAGACTATGAAGTCATGCCCAAAGGATCACCCGTTTGTAGGCATTTCGATTTCAAACTCACAGAATATGTATCTGACAGTCACTGTGAATCATACTAAGTTACATACTACTGAATATCATAAAAACGAAATTTTCTAAAAGAATCTCATTTCTCATGCTAAGATCTATTTATATCTTAATAACTCTAATATCAACTTTGAAATGGAAAAGTTCATAATCATAAAATTTCTAACATTATAATATAACATCTTTGTTTGCCATTCTTGCCAAAATATCTTAATTGATACTCTAAAATCACATTTCAAAATCTCTAGTCTTGAAGGATAAAGATATCATAAACTCTTAAAATATGTTTGATAAAATAACACTTATTACATCATATATTCTTCAAATAAATCTTGTAGAGTTGCACATAAAATGTTTCCATAGTATTCAATATATCAATCGTGATTCTATGGTTTTCTAAACACATTTTCATGCTGTACTCGAAATCATAATCCTCGGCTATCTCGCCATACTTGTAAATCATATATATATAATCATAATTTCAATTCTAATGTCATATTTGGCAATTATCATGCAAGAAACATATTTATAGTGACAAAACTAAGGCTACGAGATCAAACCCACCCATCGTTTGGAGTTGGGAGTACGTGGGCACCACCAACTTGACCTCCAAAGCATGGAATAACACCAACAACTGTCATAGAGCAACATTGACTCAAGATTAATCTCCGTTAATCTCTAAACAACTCTAATATAGCTCTAATAACATTGAGGGAGCACTCTCACTTGACAATAATGAGAGAAAACCACAACCCATAACATGGGAAAGGAAGAACACGAAGACAACTAACATAAAAGAACAACAATCACTTGCCTTAGATATTGAAGAAAGAGGATTTTGTAACACCCCAATTCTTTTTGTCCGAGGGAAATGACCAAAATGCCCCTGAAGTCATTTCCTGACCCGAATTCAAGGGTAACCAACTCGGTCATCCTCGAAGGGTCAACTCAATGTTTGAAGGGGATTGAATGGCCTTTGAATGCTTTCGGAAGTGAAAATTTCGTTTTCCGCAGTTTCGGGTCAAAATGACCAAAATACCCCTATAGCGTTTTTACGCAGGTAAAGGTGCCGTTTGAGCCCGGAACTTTCCCTAGAGGTTTAAAAACACGTTTTCATATGTCTAGAGGTCTCTGTTCAAGTCCCGGTGGTCCCGGGCAGTTTTAGTGCAAAATTACGATTTTGCCCCTAGAATAGTATTTTTGAGCTTAATGACGTAATTAAGAAAACCTAAGCAATATTAGGCTCTAAACGAAGATTAATTTATTTCCCTAATTAATCTAGAGTCAAAATAATTTATTAAAGTTAACTAGAACCTCAAATTGCTTAGATTAAACTTAAATCCCTTTTTAGAACTCAAGACTCCTAGTCTTGGAATCTTGAATAGTGTTTTCTCTCTTTAATTCCTTAAATCAAGGAAATGTGTCTAGAGTTGTTTAGACTCTAAATTGAGGATTTAACTCACTAATGGTGCAAGGCCACTCCTTAATTATGTCTAGACCACCTTAATTATCCATTTTTCCTTACCTAAACACCTTCTTACAAATTCCTAATCTTAAGCATAATCAAAGATACACCTAAACACAACTCTAAACCACAATTAAAATGCAAGAAACTCTCCTCCCTTGGCTGATGCATTTCGGCCAGCACACTCCCCATTGACCACATGTTGAATTGTTTTCTCACTCAAAGAACCATGCTTGAGCCATACCTTGAACCATACCTCACCATACTTTGAGCCATACCTCACCATGCCTCAAGACCACATTATCTCACCTCATGGAACTCATGGATGCCTCCATTCTGCACCCTCATGGCCGAAACACATCAGCCCACACACACACTTCATTTGTTTCATTTCTCTATAAATAGAATGCCTTGAGGAGCTTGCACCACTTTTCGAGCATTTGCTAAGTTTAGGAGCACTCAAAGCGTTTCCTTTTCTCTCAAAGTTCTAGTGTTCTTCAAGTTCTTGGAGTTCTTCAAGTTCTTCATCTTCTTCATCTTCTTCTTCCATCTTCAAGTTCATCACACCAAGTAGGGATTTCCTTTCATGTATTCTCTTCTTTAAAGTTCTTGTTTCAAGTTTGATGTTCATAGTTTCTCTTGATTCCTTTTAGAACTTCTTTTCTTCTCTTCCTTCCTCTTTATGTTTCGGCCATGGGCCTTTGGGAATGAAGAAGTGAGAGCTTGATGATGAGAGTTTCATGATGATGTTCATCACTTGAAACAAACTCTAGAGCTTGATCTTTGTTCTTGAACAAAAATGTTTCTAGTTCTTCCTTTCTTGAACTCTTGAGAACTTTAGCTTTGATGATGTTTTAAAATGGCTCTATGAACTCAATGATGAGGACTCATGATGTTGGTGTTAATATATCATCAAGATCATGAACTCTAGAGTTTTAAAATGTTCCTTTTTCTTCTTGAAGATTTCGGCCATTTCCTTAATTTTTCTAAGCTTCATGGTTTGATTTCCTAAGGATATTATGTTGAGTTTTAAGAACTCTAAGCTTGACTTTACCTTGTTTGGATGAGTGTGGGTTATGGTTTAAATTCCTTTAAAGTCTTGTTAAGAGCTCTAGAAAGATAAAATGAACTTGCATAATTTATTTTATGCTTGCATTCATATTTACATTCCTGCTACGCATCTTTACTTTCTAGCTATCACCTAAGAACATCAAGATTAAAATGGAACTTATATCATCACTTAATTTAATTCTCGAAGCCTTTCTATTTCGGCCTTAAAGTCGATTGTTGTTGGGCCTAGAGCACTAAAATAAAGAATTGAACTTGCATTATCACCTAATTAATTTCTCAAATGCCTTTCTATTTCGGCCTTAAAGTCGATTGTTGTTGGGCCAAGAGCACTAAAATGAAGAATTGAACCTTGCATCTTTACTTTCAAGCTTACACGTTTAAAGTTTATGCCTCACATATTTACTTTCAAGCTTGCACGTTTAAGTTTATGCCTTGCATATTTAATTTATGTCATCACTTTATTTTGTAAGCAAGATTAAAAATGAAAAGCATGAGCACGTTTATTTTATGTCGTAACTTAAGAACCTAGAGCTCAAGGACTTGCCCATTTCATTCCAAGTTAAAGTTTAATGTGAAACCATTCTTTGAATGCATATTTTCGGCCAAGTAGTGATGATGGACTTGCAGTGAGTTTTTATCTAGCTACTAGGACCAATAGTCTATGTTTTAAATTTTCCTTAAAGCATTACAAAACTTTATAAGGTTATGTCATCACAAGTTGTGATTTTATTCTCTTTTAAGGGATGGAATATGTTTTGGTCAGTGACCTAAGGCTTCTCTTAGCCTCTTGATGAATTAAAATGTTTTGCAAAGTGTTTTAGAAGTTCTAGATTGATTCCAAGAGAAACTAGTTAACTTATGTACCTAGAAACGTCAATTTAACTCTCTTATTAAAGTTAAATGTTTTCGGTTCTGATATGATGAGTGTAATGCTGTATGATGATGTTTTGATGTGTTGGAATGTGTGAAAATATCATATGATGATGTAGAAGCGATCCTATGCATGATAGGTAAGAAACTAGCTAACTAGAAATACCGTAAAGTTGGAATTTGACATAGTTTTAACCCATTTGCTTTTGGAACTTTTCCAAACTGTTTTAATGGGAACATAATCAGATTTAGATTGTTTAGACATGAAAAACTTGGTAACATTTGGATTAGAATTGAATTCTAGCACCTATGAGGAAACTAGTAAATAGAAGACCGTAAAAATGTAAATGTAGAACTCTTAGAACATTTAATTTTCTGGATTCTGTCCAGCACCCTTACAACATGATAAACATGATTAATAATTAGTCCTTAAGCATAGGAATGCCTCATAATTGATTTAGACTTAATATATAGCGCCTTCGGCGAAAACGGAACCGAGAAAGGGTCTAAAACGTAAGTTCTAGAACCCCGTAAAAACAAGTTAGAGATTCTGCCCTATGCTTTTCAGATTTAAGTATGAACATGAGGATTAGGAATGATGATTAATTATGAGCCCTTAGGTACATAAAGATATGAGCGACGGATGTAGAGAACTATATCTCAAGATTAAGACCCGTAAGGGTCAAAGCATAAGCTACCGTAAGGGTAAGCGTTTGGATGTTTTATGATGATGCATGTAGTATGCAAATGATGATGATGTTATTCATATGAGGAATTCATGAGGTTATATGTTTATGTGGCATAAAGCAAATTTGGAAGGAAATTCGGTGTAATGACCGTTGTGCCGCCGAATTTCCGATAAATTTGGGGACTTAAAGAGATTTTGAAAATTAAGGTACTAAGATGGGTTCTAGGATGACATTGGTTCGGGCGAGCACCTCCATAGAACTCATGTGACATCGGTACCAATTTATACTCTTAGGTGACACCGGTTCGGCCGAGCACCCCTAAGAGGTTTTCCCCCTAACCCGTACTCAGATAGTCGGGATTTATGATTTATGATACGCTTATCGTTAAGTGGTAAGTAAGAACTAGTGACGACTAGTTAAGGTATGAGCTCATAACCTAGATGTATGACACGTTCTGGGTGACACCGGTTCGGCCGAGCACCCCCAGTTCGATTGTCTTTTGGGGTGGCCCATGAGGAAGAGATGTTTCATGATTATGATTATTTCACTAAGTTTGTCCCATATGAATGTTTCTATTGCCACTTTATGCCACTAAGTTTGATGAGACTTGATGTTATGATTGATGTATGTGCATTAGATAGCGCCATGCATACATTTTCTATTATGTTGCATACATGACATTCAGATCATTCTAAAATGAATGGACCTTGGCTAAAGTATACCTTAAAAGATAAAATGAACTCGATGCATGCTCACTAGCTTTTACGAAAATAAACCCAAGGTTCCTGAGGACGTAGATGATGACACCTAGGTGGTAGGAGGCCCTACTGAGATTCTTTAGCAAGATTCTCACTCCCTCTATCTCTTTCTTTCCGTCACGTCTTCAGATGGCGACGTTCGTAGTGCTCGTGGACACGCCGACATGGGAGGTGCACCATGACCCGGACCACGGGTCATTCCATTTTGTGGGTCGATGCATGGTTAGAGTATTCATGTTCATAGGTCGACCCTTCACTCCCCCTGTACATTCCCATCGTTTCTCCCCCGTCTCACCTTTTGGCGATGACCTGGTGTTCGAGTGCGTACGTCCCCTAGAGGAGAGGCTTCGTCGTACCCCATCATCCACGTCCGCCGCTCGAGACTACCCATAGTATGTGCCCCGTTGCCCGTCGTCTTTTTCGGAGACGGATCCTTCCGAGGATTCGGCAACCCAGGCACCCTCTGAGGGATCTTCCCCCACCATACCCATGGACCTTGGGGAGGATAGTGAGCCTTCCGTGACTCAGCCGAGGCTTGCACGACGACCGGAGATGAGGCCACGCCGTGGAGGTCACTTCCGAGCCCCGACCCGTCTATTCACGCCGGAAGAGGTTGCTCAGTTTCCTGGTTACGTACCACGTTCGAGGGATAGTCGCCAGTAGGAGGTAGTGGATGGCCCCGGTTAGAGCACACACCACTTAGATGGGGATAAACCTTCTTTTGTTTAGGGGTTATCCCATTAGATGCACTCGGGTAGGGGAGTAGATTATGTTTAAGTTTATGTTGTATTTCCTTTCCTGTATTTTCCTTGTACTAAAGTAAGTCCCACACTTATAAGTGGGCAAGTTATATATATATGAGATGATATTCGGTGTTATTCATGGTGTGCCTTATGTTATGATGTTGTGAGACATTTGTTTTACTATACATGGTTTACCGCTTATCGCATCACGCGGCTCTCACTTATTTAAAAAAAATTACCCGTATTTTCCGCTAAGTATTTCAAAGTAAAAATGAGAACTATGAAGTAACAGACTAATGATTAACCTAAATATGTTCTAGAGTATTGGGTTAAAAATTAGGATGTTACAGATTTGATGTTGGATTGAGTAGAAAATGATGGGGAAGGGTTTGGGCATGAAAGGTTTCGAAAATGGGAGTAAAATCCTAAATTTGGGGTTTAAAAAGGGGTATAGAGGGTCACTTACGTGAAACGTCACCGTTTCATACTGTCTGTGCATCAAGGGGACTGCTATAGTGGTTAGGAGACACCCGAGCCCCTAAACCCTCTCACTTATGACCACTATAGCAGTCCTGAACCACTATAGTGGTGATAGTTCTCCAGAACAGCAGAATAAAAGGTTTCTCATACCTCTAGGGCCTTCCCAACAACACGAGTGGGTCCTAGGGGACTCTAGGGCCGTATGACATGTGTACCTGGGGTATCACAAGAACCTTTCTAAGAGCTTTAAAGCAATATGTTTTGAATGACAACAAAAACCATTTAAGGAAAATATTTCAAAGAATGACTAATGTTTATCTTGAGTTTCTGAGAGTAGCAAATAGGTTATTTCGTTAGCATAACATGGCTCTATTAAGTGAGAAAAATTTCACTCTACATGTGTAAACATGTTTTATCTCATATTAAGAGATTGGAACTAAATGAAAGTGAAATTTATATAAAAAATTGAGCCTAAGAATACCTAATGATTTGAAGAAAAGCAACCAAAATAAGAAACCAAGACTCGGGATTTTAGAAATGAGCATTTGATTTCAAAAAGTACAATCATCAATCATCATATTTGCAATGTTTTTATCATCAACAATCTCTTATTGAAGACTAGAAGACTAAGGTATCATCAAGGAAATTATACCACATATCAGAAAGCTCATTTAACAATGAAATAGTGAGCTCTACAAGTAAAGGAGGGACATTTGAAATTCAAATTTCAAAAGTCAAACCCATTGACAAACTAGCATGTCATCTCTTCTGCCAATTTAGTTAACTAATCTAGCTTCTAGAAGAAAGAGTTCAAAAATCATGTTCAAAAAATAGAAGTAGTTTCTGAAGGGACATTAGAAACCTCTATTTTATAACAGTTTCTACAGCAGCTCTAACAAATAGGCAGGCTATTCTTCTAGATTGCTTTTCCAAGACACAAAGAGATGATTAGCATGTGTCACTTGAAATTGATCAAGGGCAATGATCATAAGTGAAGACCATCTAGAGATGTTATGCTTTCAAAGAAAAGAAGATTGATGTTGCACAAAAGAGCAAAAATGCTGTGAAAATTTCTCCTTATATTCTTGTAATGCTCATTACATCTTGTAATCAGTTTCCTTATTTGAAAAATCTTCTTTCTACTTTTCTTCATAGTTATACGTTCTTCTAAGGAAGAATAGCTAGAAAGAAGTCATTCAAGTTATCTCAGGCCTTTCACTGAATATCTTAAAGAAACTTGAGTGTATGTTAGTTTAAGTTGCAAACCCATACACAAACCTTTATAACCTTGATCTGGTAGTGATCAGTGTTAGTTAGCTTGGAGAAACTAGTTAAAATCTACATTTAATGCAACAGTAAAAGGGTTTTACTGGTCAAAGACTACTCAGTTCAGCTTGAAGAGGCTGGTGAATAACTACTCAGTATATGACAGTAGGGTTGTCTACTGGTGACTAGTGACAGGTAGGGAAGGCTATAGTAAAAGCGATCCTTGTCCTTTCTTAGGATTAAGAAAGGTTTAGTAGAACTCAACAATTATTAAGAACTAGATGTAGATAGGTTGGCCGAACTAGTATAAAAACTCCTGAGCAGTATCTCTCTTCTCCTTCATCTTTTATTCATATATTGCATTCAGTTTATTTACCGTGTTTCTTCTGGAAAGTTTTCTTTTACATGGCTAGTTAACTTTCTTAGTTTAGAAAGTTTACGTTCTAATGTATCTAACGCTATTTTCGCTACATTTTAAGCTCACAGCTTGATAGTATTTTGATTAAGTTTTTTAGAAGAAAAAAGGAAATAAAAAGTAAAGCACAATTTAACCATTCCTTCTCATGTGCTTTTCTACCTATAGTGAAAAGATATGGTTAAGGTTAGAAATAGTTAGAAATAAAGATTTTATACCTGGAATTAAATTTTGGGCAATATTTGATTACCTGGATACGATGTTTCACCCGCTCGGTATATGTTGGTGTGTGACTTCTAACACCAAAAGATAGCTCAATCTTTACAAAAAGGATAATGTCTATCCTTTAGGGCCAAGTGTAAGGCTAAAATTTAATCTTGAATTACAAGATCAAATCCTAGCCATACATCTTATTTTCTATTTTTAAGAATTTCACTTTTACATTAAATAAATGCTTAGCACCTAACTAAGATAAATACAAGACCAAACAACCTTTTAACTCCACTCAAACATTTCAGCCAGCCAAGAGAACCAAGAAGCCTGCATTTTTGTTTCTTCAAAAAGCTTGAAAACTTGTTTCAAACCTCCAAATTCCTAACCTATACTTGCTAAAACCACAAACTTTCTTTATATAACTTATTCCACTCATCAAGATGTATCAAACTAGCCGATTGAAATTTCAAAATTTACTAGTTTTGGACTATTATGTACTTATTTATGAAAATTGTTTTGTAGTTGTTGCGTTTATTATTATTGTGTATCTTTTTTGGTTGTCTCATGTGGGGGTTACGGATAAGAATCTGTTTACTGAGTTTTATTTAAAATTCACCCATTTCCTTTCCTCCCCTTACAGATACACCTATTGCTCCAAATTCTTCTCAGCTTCCTCTTCAACAGTAGTATTACTTTAGTTTGGGTGAGCTTCATTTTGTAGTGGGGCATCAGTTTATGTTTTTTTAGAGTGCTTTAGTGACTATACGAGCAGGGTCCTAGACCATGCATACATTCTTTTGCTATCATAATTCAGATTTGTCATGTATTTAAACTTATATGGTAATGGTTTTGTATAGAGCAACCCAGTTATACTTTATTTTATGATTATGAAGTTCAGACCTAATTCATGAAATATTTTATACATGTTAATTATGTTTCGAAAATACAAGTTAATTTATAGTTGGAAGAAATAAAAATTATATTTAATTATGCATATAGTACAACTCAGTGATCATGAGATTTACGTGGGGAAGGAATTTTTCACGTGCTAATCACGTTTCTGAATTGGGCTGTGACACTCTTCCTCTGACTCTGGGCTATCCTTAGCTCGGCTCTAGAGTTACTTTTCATTTGTGGGTCAAGAAAGTTATTATTCATCTACCTGCCTTAGGTAATTTTTTTTTTATATAGAAAACCTTCATTGGGTTATTTCTACTATTATTCAATTCCCAAAATTGTAAAATTTTAATTATTGATTTTCAAATTTATTTACAATAAAATCATGTTGTTACATTTACTCCTCTATAATTACATTCCCCAAACATTTTTTTTAATTTTTCCTTAAATCTACTGATAATTCTACCAGTAGTACTATAGGGGAAAAAATCTCTAATAACTCTTGCTTTTCTAGTAGTGAATGTGAATGCTAATAACCCCTTCTGTGAACACCCGATTTTGTCCGATCTTTTAACAAAAATCCAAAACTTACGCCTAGTTTTCTTATCCTATTTTATTTTCATTTTATTTTATTATAGTTTTGTTAATTATTTCTTTTGAAAAGAGAGGGGGTTTTTTTAGTTTATCATTTGTTTCAGTCCAATTCATTTATTGCAGCCCATTCTTTTTAATTTGATACCCAAGTTTCTTTTTGTAGCTCATTTACATTTGTCCATAATAAAAGGGTCCAACCATCCCAACCCGTTTCATGCCTTGGCCCGTTTCCATTTAAGAAAAAGATAAAACAAAAAATAAATAAATATAATAACAAAAAAAGGGGAAATTGTTATTGAAGAGGGTCACGGGCTCCTTCCCGGCTTCCTCTCTTGTCTCGTCCCTCTCAGCTGAGATGCTCGTGAAACATAGGGATAAGAGAAAGCATGGAAAAATAAAAGGACACAATAATGGTGTCCCGAGAAAAATTTGGTCTTAACTTTCGGTAGAATTGGCAAGATTTGAAGACAACAATATACATATTAAGGGAGGGGATATGATGAAGGGGAGGAGACCATTTTGATCAGCAAGAAAAAAGTTCAGGCCATCAGAAATCTTCAATCAGCAAATGGAGGCCAATCACTAAAAATTCAAAAAATTTCAAACACAATACCATCACCAAATCAACAACATTCAAAGGAAATTTGTGAAGAAGCTGCAATAATTCCAGCAAATACAATTCAACAGCCCAGTGCAACCACGTAATACCAACAGGAATAACAGCACCATCATCATCTAAAAATTAAAGAAAAAAAGGAAGCCAAAGGAATGGAGAAGGAAGGGGAGGCCGCGGCAGTTTCCCCCACCACCGCAGCCTCCATGTCTCATCATCAAGTTCAACCACCTACCCCCTCAACACCATCATCTTCATCGCCACTCTTTATCCCCTCTCCTCCTCCATGAGCCTCCACCATTACAACCACCCCCTCTCCCTACTAAGTAGCCGCGGCCTCCTCCTCCCCTGCACTCCTTCCTCCATAGTTTCACCATCATCACCAACACCCTTCAACTTAGCTCCGCCGCAAACAGAACCTCGGCTCCACACCCAGAAAATCGCCGCGCTCCCCCTAGCCACCACATGCTCCTATTTCCACCATCATCATTCGCAACTAAAATCATAACCAGTCCCGCACCTCTCCCATAGGCCACCGCAAAGTCACCCTTTGCCACTGATCAGATCCACTACCACTGCCCTCCGCCCCTCTTTCTTACTTCCCTGTCGCATCTCATCTCACCCTCCACCACTGCCCAAACCACCTCGAACCAATCAGAGTCACTGCCCTTCCCCTCGGTCGCCTACGCGCCGGCCTCAACCTTTACCCCTTCCCGCGTTGCCGGCGGCCTTACCTCTTCTCTCTGTCCCGATCGCTGCCTCTCTCTCTTCCTTTGTCCCCATCTTTCTTTGCTTCCCTTAGTGTCTGCAAGAGTGAAAAGTGAGACTAGTGCGTATGTAAGTGTATAAGTGAGAGAGCAAACCGTGTGAGAAAATGTTTTGTGAAAAAAGAATTGTTTAAGTGTGTGTATGCCAACCCATACCCCTTTTGTTTCAAAAATCTTTATTCTCCAGCCCCAATACACTGTGTCCGTGGAAGCATAAGTCTAGGTCCTTTTTTTATCATTTACCGATTCACTTTAGTTTATTTTAGTTTGTTGGTTTAGTGATTGTCATATTCTTGTTTTCTTGTCTTTTTCTTACGTCAAGGCTTTATAGTTTGGTTTCGATTTTATGATTGAGTCGTCCATGTCTGATTAGCTGGACTTTGTGTTATTGGTTAAAATTTCTTTTAATTTGGGATTAAAAAAATAAGAATAATTTAGAGTCTGTGAATATGTCCGTGAGAGAACAAAGATCCGTGTCTTTGATGTAGATTCCCCTTTGTTTTGTCATTTTATCTAAATGTTGTCTCTTTTCTGGGCAAAGTTTTTTTTTTTTAATAAAAAAAACAAAGAGTTGTTGGGTTTGTTTTGGTATAAAGGAAATTACAAAGTCACGAGAACGTTTTCTAACTTGTTGGTCTTTCTTTTCTTTATTTATATTTTATCCTTTTTTGTCATTTAGTTTGTATTAATAAATGTTTGGTTAGTCTTGCTAATTCTTTGCATACATTAAAAGCCCAGCGGACATTTTTTTTTTTAGGGTATTTTTTTTTATTAATACATATATATATATAATGTTTTGGCTAAAATTGGTGTCCTAATTTGTTTTAAAAATAAAAAAATAGGTAAATGTTTGAAGCTTTTTTTTGTGAGAATATAGTTAATTTAGCCGGGCTGTTTTAAGAATATTTTAACTGTAGCAGTTTGATATTCTAAAACTCCTTGTCAAAGTAAAATTAATCAATCCACAATCATTTTACATAGAACTACGTGACTTTGAATTCCCTATTGCACCAAGAGATACGTAGGAGCAGGCGATTCCGATCCCTGTCAAGTCAAAATTAACTTTTCATAATTCATTTTATTTGTAAATTTTTAATACACTTTTCCTTGTTTTTCATTTCTTTATGCAAATTTTGTATTTTGTTATATTTACAAATAATTTCTTTTTTTTGGAATATTTTATTTAATATTCATTTATGTGGGGAATTTTAGATAAAGATGTTAATTTAGCCATGACGGCTTATTAACTCCATATTTCAGGCATTTGAGTTGTGACAGCTTAATGACCTGAAAATTTCTCTAAAAATATTTGTTTTTCCTTTATATTTGTTTTTTTTAATAAAAATATAAAAAATAAATTTCTTTTTATCTTATTTATAGTTTATATTTTCTTTTTTGATTTAAATTTATTCATTTATTTATCAAAATTTTATTTCAAATAATGAGGTTAATTTAGTCGTGACGGCTTGTTAACTTGATATTGGAACATCTGAGTTGTGACAACTTGATGTTCCAAATATCTCTCGTAAAGATTTTTATATTTTCTCTTACAAAAATACCAAAAATAAATCTTCATTTTTTAGATTCTATTCGCAAATATTTATTATTTAGAAGATTTCTTTTTAAATTATACGCTTATTGTCAAATGTTTCGTTTCAAATAAAAAAGGTTAACTTAGTTGTGACGGCTTGTTAACTCATT
Organism: Dalbergia cochinchinensis; assembly: GCA_031216125.1. NCBI lineage: Eukaryota > Viridiplantae > Streptophyta > Magnoliopsida > Fabales > Fabaceae > Dalbergia > Dalbergia cochinchinensis. The sequence continues at coordinate 35,024,573 of CM062371.1, forward strand.
TTTAGGACACCTGAACTATGACAGTTTGGTGCCCTAAAAATTCTTTTTTTAAAAAAAAAGAAACAGACAACAAATTTCTTTTAATTTTCTTGTAAGCAAAAAATAGAAAAGTAAATATTTCAAAAAGGTTATTAATAATTTGCACAAATTAATTTAAGGTACCGTCTAAAGACAGGTGTATTAGGGGTGCGTAGGATTAATTTCTTACCCTTCCCTATGCATAACCGACTCCCGAACTCAAATTTGGTTTCAAAGACCATTTTCAAAATGAATGAGTTTTTCCATGTTTTCCCAAATTTTAATAAACTTGGTGGCGACTCCATTATTTTCAAAATAAATTTCTTCTTTTGTCGTCCCCATTGCGATCTCGGTTGCGACAGATGGCGACTCCACTGGGGATTCCCAAGAGAGTCAGGCCTATTATAGTTAATTGTGCAAGTTAAAAATAGCCTTTGAATTTTATTTTTCTCTTATTTTGTTTTCTGCATAAGTTTATTCTTTTCCTTTAATAAAATTGTGATTTGTTTTTATTTATAAAATATGTTCTATTTGCTAAAACCTTAGGGTAGATGACTATTTCTGAGTTAGTCATGGGTAGTTTTAGGATTTCAGGTTTGTATGCTCTCTTCACACACAACACTTACACATTAATCACACACGAGTGGGGCCCTATACCCGGGTCTGAGTGCAATTTGAGATAGGTAAGAGATTGCGTAGTGGTAGCCATTTTGGATGTTCATCCTGTTTGGCTATTGCGAAAATCTTATCTAGAGTATGATTCTTTCATGAATGCCCTGCACCTAGCGGTTCACCTACTGTTGTGGATAACATTCTGAAATGAGTCTTAACTCTAGAGGCCATAGAACTCTGAGAATATAGACCCACCCGGTGAAAGTGTTCACAAAGTAGAATGACCATAAGACCATAGAATTGACCTCCAGAATTTGCCGCAAATAGGACACAAATAGAGCATGCATTTTCTTTAATTCCTTTTCTTTGTATATAAATTCCTATCACTGCTCTTTGTATATAATTTCTTTTCATTCCCTATTTGTTTATTATCCCTTCTTTTGTTTAAATCAAGTTTTTTGTTATGGCAGGTTTGTTAGGAAGTTGAATTGAATCTCATTGTGAGTATCTTTGGAAAATGGAAACAAATATGAGACCAGACAATCAGGAAGATGAAAAGTTAAAAAAAACTCTACGTCTTAAAGCCAAGACACCTGAAACAAAAAGCCTGAGATCCTTGGGTCAATTGTTGAGGGTACCACAACGCCTTTCTCTTACTAGAAAATATGGGAAGATTTTGGACCTTTTAGAAGTGGAAGAACAGGAAGAGGCAATCACGGCATTGGCACAATACTATGATCCTCCGCTCCGATGTTTTACCTTTTAGGACTTTTAGTTAGCACCGACCATTGAGGAATTTGAAAAAATCCTGGGACTGCCACTAGAAGGAGAAAAACCTTATCACTATCAAGGTCATCATCCTTCTTTACATACCATATCAACTATCTTAAGGATAGGAGTGAAGGATTTACGTGAAGCACAAAAGTGTAGGAATGGAACCTACGGATTCTCAAGGGATTACCTGGAAGGTCATATGCACTGTTTGGCTCAAAATGAGGACTAGTAAACTTTTATAGATGTACTGAGCCTCACTATCTATGGCACTGTCTTATTTCTGAATATTGAAGGCTTGGTAGACTTTGCAGCTATTGATGTATTCCTTGCCCGCAAGTTCCACGGTCAGAATCCTATTTCAGCTCTCTTAGCAGATGTCTATTGCACTCTAAACTTTTGCTATGAGAGGAATGGCAAAAGAATTTTGTGTTGTTTACCAATGTTGTATGTGTGGGCTACCGCGCACATATTCCAAAGGAGTTACAAGGCGCCCTGTCCCATTGAAGATCTACGGATACATAATATCAAGAAGAAGAGTGGACAAGAGTGGGCCCAAGACCTGGCCAAGTTAAACGAAAAGATGATACGATGGTACCCTTGGTGGGAGGATGGGCAAACTTTGATTTATCAGTGCGGAAGTTTCCCAAATGTACCCCTCATGGGTACCCGAGAATACATAAACTATAATCCAGCATTGGTATTGCGTCAACTTGGCTACCCCATGATGGGATCTCCTTCGAAAGTTGCAATCACTCCATTTGTCTCATATTACCAAGATTCCAAAGATTTTGGTTTACTACAGAAGATTCGATCGGCCTGGAACAAGGTTGTCAAGAAAGGAAAAGAACTGGGAGTTAGGAGTTGTGTTGTGAAAGAAAGTTACCGTCAATGGGTGAAAAATAGGGCTCATGAGATCAAGCTACCATTCAGGGCCTTAACAATTACTCCTCTGCACAAGGCGTCAACCTGGCACTTCAATGAAAAAGAAGAAATCAAAGAAGTGAAAGAAAAATTAGACAAGGCTGAACAAGAAAAGACGCAAATAGAAGCCGAATTGAAAAATGCCCATCATAACTATGCAACCTTAAAACGAGAAAGCGCTGAAAGGGATCGAGTTCTAGAAGGAACAAGTAGAAAGTTGAAGATGGGGCACGAGCACATGATGAAAACCAAAAAATGTCTCAAGGCTGCCAACAAAGAGCTAGGGCTTCGAAGACAAGAACGTGACAAGGTACTAGCTAAAAATCAACAATTGAAGGAATTACTCCGAAAGGCCAAAGTTGTTGAAGAAACTGCGTTAAAAGGCAAGGAGCAAATGCAATAACAAATGGAAGAATTGAACGAGGAGTACCAGAGGAAGATTGAAGAACTAAGCCAACACATGGATAATGAAATCGTGAAATATCAAGTTGCTCTGGAAGAAGAAAAGAAAAGAACTGCAAGTTTGGATTTTGAAGTACAACATCGAAATCACATTATTCATGAGTTAAAGACTCGCTTCTCAAACTTGGCAGGGTTGGCTAACGCAGCTATAGAAGATGTTCCAAGCTATTTAGGATTGGCTGAGCAAGGAATAATCCCTTTCAAGACCCCAATTGAGATTAGCAACTTTATTGACTATTGTAAAGACTTGATTGGGAGAATGAAGCAAATGATTGCTGAGAGATGTTGAGAAAGGCATTTGTGACTTTACAGTGTATTTTCTTTTGTTGTTGTGAGAACAAATGTAAGAAAGATGATGGTTGTAATATGCCTTTATGAATAAAAGAATCCTTGTTTCTCTGTATTGTGTTGGTCTCATAGCAATATCCATGACTTGGTACTTTTAAATGAGACGTTCTGAGGAACGGTTATCATCAAAGATACTGTAACACCCCGATTTTTCTGTCCGAGGGAAATGACCAAAATGCCCCTGAGGTCATTTCCTGACCCGAATTCGAGGGTAACCAACTCGTTCATCATCGAAGGGTCAACTCAATGTTTGACGGGAATTGAATGGCCTTTGAATGCTTTCGGAAGCGAAAATTTCGTTTCATGATTTGGTCAAAATGACCAAAATACCCCTATAGCGTTTTACGCGGGTAAAGATGCCGTTTGAGCCCGAAACTTTCCCCAGAGGTTTAAAAACATGTTTTCATGTGTCTAGAGGTCTCTGTTCAAGTCCCGGTGGTCCCGGGCAGTTTTAGTGCAAAATTACGATATTGCCCCTAGAATAGTGTTTTTGAGCTTAATGACGTAATTAAGCGAACCTAAGCAATATTAGGCTCTAAACGAAGATTAATTAATTTTCCTAATTAATCTAGAGTCAAAATAATTTATTAAAGTTAATTAGAACCTAAAACTGCTTAGATTAAACTTAAATCCCTTTTTAAAACTCAAGATTCCTAGTCTTGGAATCTTGAATAGTGTTTTCTCTCTCCAATTCCTTAAATCAAGGAAGTGTGTCTAGAGTTGTTTAGACTCTAAATTGAGGATCTAACTCACTAATGGTGCAAGACCACTCCTTAATGATGTCTAGACCTTCCTAATTATCCATTTTCCTTGCCTAAACACTTTCTTACAACTTCCTAATCTTAAGCATAATCAAAGATACACCTAAACACAACTCTAAACCACAATTAAAATGCAAACACAACCACACATGGGCTGATGCATATTTGGCCATCTCTCTCCTTTTACCACACATGTTGAATTGTTTCTCACTCAAATAACCATGCTTGAGGCCATACCTTGAACCATACCTCACCATACTTTGAGCCATACCTCACCATGCCTCAAGACCACATTATCTCACCTCATGGAACTCATGGATGCCCTCCAATTCTGCACACATGGCCGAAGCTCTTCCCCTCCATGAGCACCCTTCATTTGTTTCATTTCTCTATAAATAGAATGCCTTGAGGAGCTTGCACCACTTTTAGATCATTTCCTAAGTTTAGGAGCACTCAAAGCTTTTCCTTTTCTCTCAAAGTTCTAGTGTTCTTCAAGTTCTTCAAGTTTTTCAAAGTTCTTCATCATCTTCATCTTCTTCTCCCATCTTCAAGTTCATCACATCAAGTAGGGATTTTCTTTCAAGTATTCCTTTCTTTAAAGTTCTTGTTCTAAGCTTTATGTTTATAGTTTCTCTTGATTCTTTTTAGAACTTCTTTTCCTTTCCTTGTTCTTTCTCATTTTCGGCCATGGGCCTTGAAGTTCAAAGAAATGAGAGTTTGATGATGAGAGTTTCATGATGATGTTCATCACTTGAAACAAACTCTAGAGCTTGATCTTTATTCTTGAGCAAAAATGTTTCTAGTTTTTCCTTTCTTGAACTCTTGAGAACTTTAGTTTTGATGGTGTTTTAAAATGGTTCTAAGGACTCAATGATGAGGTCTCATGATGTTGGTGTTAATATATCATCGAGATCATGGACTCTAGAGTTTCAAAATTTTCTTTTTGTTCCTTGAAATTTTGGCCATTTCCTTTTCCTTTAACATGCAAAATGTTTTGATTTCTAAAAATGTTATGTTGAGTTCTAAGAACTCTAGACTTTACTTTATCTTGGTTTGATGAGTTTGGGTTGAGGTTTATGTTCCTTTAAAGTCTTGTTAAGAGCTCTAGAAAGATAAAATGAACTTGCATAATTTATTTTATGCTTGCACTCATATTTACATTCTTGCTATGCATCTTTACTTTCAAGCTATCACCTGAGAACATAAAGATTAAAATGGAACTTGCATCATCACTTAATTTAATTCTCAAAGCCTTTCTATTTCGGCCTTAAAGTCGATTGTTGTTGGGCCTAGAGCACTAAAATAAAGAATTGAACTTGCATTGCCACCTAATTAATCTCTCGAATGCCTATCTATTTGGGCCTTAAAGTCAATTGTTGTTGGGCCAAGAGCACTAAAATAAAGAATTGAACCTTACATATTTACTTTCAAGCTTGCACGTTTAAGTTTATGCCTCGCATATTTACTTTCAAGCTTGCACAATTAAGTTTATGCCTTGCATATTTAATTTAAGTCATCACTTTATTCTGTAAGCAAGATTAAAAATGAAAAGCATGAGCACGTTTATTCTATATCGTAACTTAAGAACCTAGAGCTCAAAGACTTGCCCATTTCATTCCAAGTTAAAGTTTAATGTGAAACCATTCTTTGAATGCATATTTTCGGCCAAGTAGTGATGATGGACTAGCAATGAGTTTTCATCTAGCTACGATGACCAATAGTCTATGTTCTAAGTTTTCCCTAAAGCTTTACAAAACTTTTCAAGGTTATGTTGTCATGAGATATGACTTTATTCCCTTTTAGAAGATGAAATATATTTTGGTCATTGACCTAAGGCTTCTCTTAGCCTCTTGATGAATTAAAATGGTTTGCAAAGAGTTTTAGAAATTCTAAATTGATTCCAAGAGAAACTAGTTAACTTATGTACCTAGAAATGTCAATTTAAATCCTTTACTAAAGCTAAATGTTTTCGGTTCTGATATGATGAGTGTGATGCTGTATGATGATGTTATGATGTGTTAGAATGTGTGAAAATATCATACGATGATGTAGAAATGATTCTATGCATAATAGGTAAGAAACTAGCTAACTAGAGATACCGTAAAGCTAGAATTTAACATAGTTTTGACCCATTTTTTTAATGGGAGCTTAATGAGATTAGGATTGTTTAGACATGAAAAACTTGATAACATTTGGATTAGAATCGAATTCTAGCACCTATAGGGAAACTAGTAACTAGAAAACCGTAAAAGTGCAAGTTTAGAACTCTTAGAACATTTATTTTTCTGGATTCTGTCCAGCACCCTTACAACATGATAAACATGATTAAAAATTAGTCCTTAAGCATAGGAATGCCTCATAATTGATTTAGATTTAATTAATAGCGCCTTAGGCGAAGACGGAACCAAGAAAGGGTCTAAAACGCAAGTTCTAGAACCCCGTAATCACAAGTTAGGAATTCTGCCCTATGCTATTCAGATTTAAGTGTGAACATGAGGATGATGAATGATGTTTAATTATGAGCCCTTAGGTGCATAAAATATGAGCGACGGATGTTAGAGAACCATATCTCATGATTAAGACCCGTAAGGGTCAAAGCATAAGTTACTGTAAGGATAGACGGTTGAATGTTCCATGATGATGCATGTGGTATGTAAATGATGATGATGTTATTCATATGAGGAGTTCATGAGGATATATGTTTATGTGCCATAAAGCAAATTTGGAAGGAATTCGGCGTAATGCCATCGTTCCGCCGAATTCCCGACGAATTTGGGGGCTTAAAGAGATTTTTGAAAATTAAGGTACTAAGATAGGTTCTAGGATGACACCGGTTCGGCCGAGCACCTCCATAGAACTCATGTGACATCGGTACCCATTTATACTCTTAGGTGACACCGGTTCGGCCGAGCACCCCTACGAGTTTTGCCCCCTAACCCGTACTCAGATAGTCGGGATTTATGATTTATGATACGCTTATCGTTAAGTGGTAAGTAAGAACTAGTGACGACTAGTTAAGGTATGAGCTCATAACCTAGATATGTGACACGTTCTGGGTGACACCGGTTCAGCCGAGCACCCCCAGTTCGATTGTCTTTTAGGGTGGCCCATAAGGAAGAGATGTTTCATGATTATGATTATGTCACTATGTTTATCCCATATGAATGTTACTATTGCCACTTTATGAGACCAAGTATGATGATGCTTGATGTTATGTTTTATGTATGTGCATTAGGTAGTGCCATGCATACATTTTCTATTATGTTGCATTCATGACATTAAGATCATCCTAAAATGAATGGACCTTGGCTAAAGTATATTTTAAAGTTTAAAATGAACTTAATGCATGTTCAGTCATTTTGTATAATTAAACCCAAGGTTCCTGAGGACGTAGATGATGACACCTAGGTAGTAGGAGGCCCTACTGAGATTCTTTAGCAAGATTCTCACTCCCTCTATCTCTTTCTTTCCCTCACGTCTTCAGATGGCGACGTTCGTAGTGTTCGTGGACACGCCGACATGGGAGGTGCACCATGACCCGGACCACGGGTCATTCCATTTTGTAGGTCGATGCACGGTTAGAGTATTTATGTTCATGGGTCGACCCTTCACTCCCCCTGTACATTCCCATTGTTTCTCCCCCGTCTCACCTTTTGGCGATGACCTGGTGTTCGAGCGTGCATATCCCCTAGAGGAGAGGCTTCGTCGTACCCCACCATCCACGTCCGCCGCTCGAGACTACCCCCAGTATGTGCACCGTTGCCCGTCATCTTTTTCGGAGACGGATCCTTCCGGGGACTCGGCAACCCAGGTACCCTCCGAGGGATCTTCCCCCACCATACCCATGGACCATGGGGAGGGTAGTGAGCCTTCCGTGACTCAGCCGAGGCTTGCACGATGATCGGAGATGAGGCCACGCTGTGGAGGTCACTCTCGATCCCCGTTCCGCCTCTTTACGCCCGAGGAGCTCGCCCAGTTTCCCGGATATCTACCTCGTTCGCGAGATGGACGTCAGTAGGAGGTGACGACCGACCAATGGAGTACCTGGTTAGAGCACACACCACTTAGATGGGGATAAACCTTCTTCTGATTTGAAGGTATCCCATTAGATGCACTCGGGTAGGGGAGTAGATCATGTTTATGTTTATGTTGTATTTCTTTTCATGTATTTCCCTTGTACTAAATTAAGTCCCACACTTATAAGTGGGCAAGTTATATATATATGAGATGATATTCAGTGTTATTCATGGTGTGCCTTATGCTATAACGTTATGAGATGTATGTTTTGATCGTTACATGATATATCGCATCACGCGGCTCTCACTTTATATTTCAAAAAAAAAATTACCCGTATTTTGCGCTAAGTATTTCTAAGTAAAATTGAAAACTATGAAGTAACAAACTAATGATTAACCTAAGTATGTTCTAGAGTATTGGGTTAAAAATTAGGATGTTACATTATGGTATCAGAGCAGTTCGATTCTCATAGAGCCTGAGGATTGGACTGACTATGCTTTCTAAAGCGTAGTACGATAGCTATGTCATGCGTAGTGCTTAGTTAGAGATAAGCTATAGGATAGAAGTGCATGACCCTTGTCTACTTGCGTGTGCCATGGTAACTAGCTCATTTTACATGGAATATTGAGCTTGATCACCTCAGTATTTATTGTGTCGTGTGTTTAGGAACCAATGGCACCAAGGAGACAACCTAGGACCCCGACCGAGGGGGACCAAAACGATGCTACTGCTGCTGCTGTTCGTGACATGGCTAGGGCCATGGAACGAATGTTCGAGAGGATGAACCAACAAGGGGACACCGGACGTGCTCCTCATCTTTGAAATGGTCGAGCAAGCGAGGTTTGGTGAGTTTCGCAAGGCGAACCCACCAACCTTCCGAGGAGCCATGGACCCCGACAAAGCTGATGAGTGGATCAAGAACATGGAGAAGATCTACTCCATGGTAGCATGCTCGGAGGAGCAAAAGGTCACATTTGCTGCATACATGATGGAGTCCGACGCCAAATTCTGGTGGGTCGGCACCCGAGGACTGCTTGAGGCTTGAACCGCTATCAGCGGGAGCTGTTCAAGACTTACTTCTACCAGAAGTACTTCCTGAGTCTGTGAGAGCATAAAGGACATTGAGTTTATGCAACTGACCCAAGGAGGGTCTACTGTCGCCCAGTACACGGCGAAATTCAAGAAGCTGATCAAGTTCTCTAGGGTGTTTCAAGGAAACCCCGATGAGGTGTGGAAGTGCGTCAAATATGAGGCCGGACTAACGGCAGAGCTCAACTATGCTGTGGCGCACATGGAGATTAGGGACTTCCCAACCCTAGTCAACAAGTGCCGGATCATGGAAGAGGGACAGAAGAAAATCAATCTTTGCAAGGGCGACGCGAACAGGGGCTAGCACCTCAAGCCCCAAGATTCAAGCCCCAATATCCAAACCAATCCCGAAATCACTATAATCCCTACCATACTAACCAGTTCAAACCACGACAACAACAGAGAACCCCCTTCCACCAACAACCCAAGCAACCACACCGACCACAATTCCAGAACAACAACAACAACCGACAAGGAGGGTCGGGCGGCCCCCGAAACAACCAAGGAGGATCAAGTGGGGCCAAGAACAAGGCACCTCAAGGAACCCCCGTCACCTTCGCCCAAGCTACCCCAGCCGTATTGTGCCCCCAGTGCGGGAAGGATCATGGCAACCGTCCCTGCTTGGCGGGGCAGAATGTCTGCTTCCGATGCTGAAAGCCCGGCCACTACGCCAACAGATGCAACAACGGAGGGCCAGCGAATCAGAACCCTAGGCCGCAACACCAAGGGAGGGTCTTCACCCTCAATGTAGACGAAGCGGACACATCCAACGGTCTCATAGAAGGTAAGTGCGAAATAGATGGTAGGACCTTAACTGTACTTTATGACTCTGGCGCAACACATTCTTTTATTTCATATGCTAGTGTCGAGGCTCTAAATTTGAAAACTTCCAAACTTCCTTTTGATCTTATTGTCTCTACCCCCACAAATCATCCTGTGAATACTTGTTATTGTTGTCTAAATTGTCACCTCACCACAGAAAATAGATCATATGTTGTGGATTTAATTTGTTTACCCATGAAAGGTATAAGAGTAGTTCTTGGCATGGATTGGCTTCACGCCAACCGTGTGTTATTAGACTGTGACACCAAAACAGTCGTCTTTCCTTCTCCCCCTAGTGAAATAAGTCAACCTTTGAAACTCTATTTCAATGCCGTAGAGGTCCACTGTAGTGGGAAAAAGACTAAGGGATATGTTCTCCTAGTCGCTAGCGAAGTACACTTTGAGCAGAATTTAGAGAATATACCAGTAGTGAGAGACTATCCCGAGGTGTTTCCGGAAGATATACCCGAGTTCCCTCCCGAGAGAGAAGTGGAGTTCTCCATTGAGTTGGTTCCTGGAGCGGGACCGATCTCCATTGCCCCCTATAGAATGTCGCCCCTAGAACTAGCCGAGCTTAAAACCCAACTTGAGAAACTTTTAGAGAAGAGCTTTATAAGACCTAGTGCTTCACCGTGGGGAGCCCCGGTCTTGTTTGTGAAGAAGAAGGACGGGAGCATGAGGTTGTGCATAGATTATAGGCAATTGAATCGTGTGACAGTTAAAAACAAGTACCCCTTGCCTAGGATAGATGATTTTATGGACCAATTGAGAGGAGCGGTAGTATTTTCCAAAATTAACCTAAGGTCAGGATACCACCAAATTAGAGTGAGAGATCAAGATATACTAAAGACCGCCTTTAGAACACGGTATGGATGCTTTGAGTTCGCAGTGATGTCTTTTGGATTGACGAATGCTCCTGCAGTATTTATGGATTACATGAATAAGATCTTTAGACCCTATTTAAATCAGTTCGTGGTCGTTTTCATAGATGATATACTCATCTATTCAAAAACCCACGAGGAGCATGAGCATCATTTGAGGATAGTTTTGGAGATCTTGAAGGAGAAAAAGTTGTATGCAAAACTCTCTAAGTGTGAATTTTGGTTGGAAGAGGTCAAGTTTTTAGGGCACGTTGTGTTAAAAGGAGGTATAGCCGTTGATCCTAGTAAGGTAGAAACCATCATGAATTGGGATAGACCAACCACTATAACGGAAATATGGACCTTTTTGGGTTTAGCGAGCTACTACCGTAGGTTTATCAAGGGATTTTCCCAAATTGCCCTACCCCTCACCAAGCTAACTAGGAAGAATGCACCATTTGTGTGGAATCCCGAATGTGAGAAAAGTTTCCAAGAGCTTAAGGAAAGGTTAACCACGACCCCAGTCTTAGTCTTACCTAGCCCCAATGTACCTTTCGAGGTATATTGTGATGCTTCGGGCAAAGGACTAGGGTGTGTGTTGATGCAAAATAGGCAAGTGGTAGCCTATGCATCTCGACAACTCAAGCCTCACGAGGCTAACTACCCCACCCATGACCTAGAGTTAGCCGCCGTAGTGTTTGCCTTAAAGATGTGGAGACACCATTTGTATGGTGTAAAGTTTGAAGTTTTCTCCGATCATAAGAGTCTCAAGTACCTCTTTGATCAAAAGGAGTTGAACATGAGGCAAAGAAGGTGGATGGAATTCCTTAAGAACTACGATTTCGGTTTAAGTTACCACCCCGGCAAGGCTAATGTAGTCGCCGATGCCTTGAGCCGAAAGACATTACACCTGTCCCACATGATGATCAAAGAAGTCGAGTTAATAGAGAAGTTTAGGGATATGAATCTAGGGATGTCAGCGATCGATAAAGGGATCAGGATGTGCTATCTTAGTGTGACAAGTGGATTTAAGCAAAGAATCATGTTAGCACAACGAGAGAATGAGGAGTTCGAAGAGATCATAGATGCTGCTAAGGCGGGAAAGTTGAAGGGTTTCGAAAGGGGTGAGGATTGGATATGGAGGTTTGAAGGAAGGATCTGCGTACCCCAAGATGGTGACCTCCGAGAGAAGATCTTGGAGGAGGCTCACAAAAGCTATTTCACCATTCATCCCAGTGTTACCAAGATGTACCAAGACTTGAAGAAGATGTTTTGGTGGCCCGAAATGAAGAAGGATGTAGTCGCCTGGGTTAGTAAGTGCTTGGTATGTCAGAAAGTGAAAATCGAGCACCAAAAACCTTCAGGTTTGTTGCAACCCCTGTCAATCCCCGAATAGAAGTGGGAATGCATATCTATGGACTTCGTGACGGGATTGCCTAAGACGCAAGCTGGCCATCATGCTATATGGGTAATTGTGGATCGACTAACCAAGTCGGCACACTTTCTGCCTATTAGAGTGACATACTCTTTAGATAAATTGGCTCAGTTATACATCCAAGAGATCGTAAGATTGCATGGAGTACCGTCGACGATCATCTCGGATAGAGATCCGCGGTTTACGTCGCGTTTTTGGGGAGCCTTTCAAAAGGCATTTGGTTCAAAGCTATGCTTGAGCACTGCTTACCACCCACAAACAGACGGACAATCCGAAAGGACGATCCAAACCCCAGAGGACATGCTAAGAGCCTGTGTGTTAGACTAAAGGGGAAGTTGGGATAAGTACTTGCCTTTGATCGAGTTTGCGTATAACAACAGTTATCACGCGAGCATCGGTATGGCACCGTACGAGGCGTTGTATGGAAGGAAGTGCCAATCACCTTTGTGTTGGTATGAGCCTGGGGAGGAAAGTGTCTTAGGACCTGATGTAGTGAGGGAGACGACGGAACAAATCAAGAGGATCCGGGATAGGATGCTCACTGCTCAAAGTAGACAAAAGAGCTATGCGGACAAGCGGCGCAAGCCCTTGGAGTTCGAAGAGGGAGAACATGTGTTCCTTAGGATTACCCCCACTACAGGCATAGGGAGAGCCATGAAAGTCAAAAAGTTGAGCCCCTGATTCCTTGGTCCCTTCCAAATTCTTCAAAGGATAGGAACAGTTGCCTACAAAATAACCTTACCCCCTAATCTTTCTAATCTTCATGACGTCTTTCACGTCTCTCAGCTAAGGAAGTATGAGTCCGACCCTAGCCATGTTTTAGAGCCAGAGCATGTTCAGTTAAGGGACGACCTAACTTTCAATCTTCTCCCTTCGAGAATCGTGGACCGCGGAGTCAAGCAGTTGAGGAACAAGTCTGTTCCTTTGGTAAAAGTAGCATGGGGACGCGACAAGTCTGAAGAATTCATATGGGAGCTAGAGACAGAAATGTGAGACAAGTATCCCAAGCTTTTCTAAGGTAACGAATTTCGAGGGCGAAATTCTTTTTAAGGAGGGGAGTAATGTAACACCCCGATTTTTCTGTCCGAGAAATGACCAAAATGCCCTCGAGGTCATTTCTGACCAATTCGAGGGTAACCAACTCGGTCATCCTCGAAGGTCAACTCAATGTTTGAAGGGGATTGAATGGCCTTTGAATGCTTTCGAGCGAAAATTTCGTTTCATGATTTGGTCAAAATGACCAAAATACCCCTATAGCGTTTTACGCGGGTAAAGGTGCCGTTTGAGCCCGAAACTATCCCCAGAGGTTTAAAAACATGTTTTCATGTGTCTAGAGGTCTCTGTTCAAGTCCCGGTGGTCCCGGGCAGTTTTAGTGCAAAATTACGATTTTGCCCCTAGAATAGTGTTTTTGAGCTTAATGACGTAATTAAGCGAACCTAAGTAATATTAGGCTCTAAACGAAGATTAATTAATTTTCCTAATTAATCTAGAGTCAAAATAATTTATTAAATTTAATTAGAACCTAAAATTGCTTAGATTAAACTTAAATCCCTTTTTAGAACTCAAGATTCCTAGTCTTGGAATCTTGAATAGTGTTTTCTCTCTCCAATTCCTTAAATCAAGGAAGTGTGTCTAGAGTTGTTTAGACTCTAAATTGAGGATCTAACTCACTAATGGTGCAAGACCACTCCTTAATTATGTCTAGACCTTCCTAATTATCAATTTTCCTTGCCTAAACACTTTCTTACAACTTCCTAATCTTAAGCATAATCAAAGATATACCTAAACACAACTCTAAACCACAATTAAAATGCAAACACAACCACACATGGGCTGATGCATATTTGGCCATCTCTCTCCTTTTACCACACATGTTGAATTGTTTCTCACTCAAAGAACCATGCTTGAGGCCATACCTTGAACCATACCTCACCATACTTTGAGCCATACCTCACCATGCCTCAAGACCACATTATCTCACCTCATGGAACTCATGGATGCCCTCCAATTCTGCACACATGGCCGAAGCTCTTCCCCTCCATGAGCACCCTTCATTTGTTTCATTTCTCTATAAATAGAATGCCTTGAGGAGCTTGCACCACTTTTAGATCATTTCCTAAGTTTAGGAGCACTCAAAGCTTTTCCTTTTCTCTCAAAGTTCTAGTGTTCTTCAAGTTCTTCAAGTTCTTCAAAGTTCTTCATCATCTTCATCTTCTTCTCCAATCTTCAAGTTCATCACATCAAGTAGGGATTTTCTTTCAAGTATTCCTTTCTTTAAAGTTCTTGTTCTAAGCTTTATGTTTATAGTTTCTCTTGATTCTTTTTAGAACTTCTTTTCCTTTCCTTGTTCTTTTTCATTTTCGGCCATGGGCCTTGAAGTTCAAAGAAATGAGAGCTTGATGATGAGAGTTTCATGATGATGTTCATCACTTGAAACAAACTCTAGAGCTTGATCTTTATTCTTGAGCAAAAATGTTTCTAGTTTTTCCTTTCTTGAACTCTTGAGAACTTTAGTTTTGATGGTGTTTTAAAATGGTTCTAAGGACTCAATGATGAGGTCTCATGATGTTGGTGTTAATATATCATCGAGATCATGGACTCTAGAGTTTCAAAATGTTCTTTTTGTTCCTTGAAATTTCGGCCATTTCCTTTTCCTTTAACATGCAAAATGTTTTGATTTCTAAAAATGTTATGTTGAGTTCTAAGAACTCTAGACTTTACTTTATCTTGGTTTGATGAGTTTGGGTTGAGGTTTATGTTCCTTTAAAGTCTTGTTAAGAGCTCTAGAAAGATAAAATGAACTTGCATAATTTATTTTATGCTTGCACTCATATTTACATTCTTGCTATGCATCTTTACTTTCAAGCTATCACCTGAGAACATAAAGATTAAAATGGAACTTGCATCATCACTTAATTTAATTCTCAAAGCCTTTCTATTTCGGCCTTAAAGTCGATTGTTGTTGGGCCTAGAGCACTAAAATAAAGAATTGAACTTGCATTATCACCTAATTAATCTCTCAAATGCCTATCTATTTCGGCCTTAAAGTCGATTGTTGTTGGGCCAAGAGCACTAAAATAAAGAATTGAACCTTGCATATTTACTTTCAAGCTTGCACGTTTAAGTTTATGCCTCGCATATTTACTTTCAAGCTTGCACGATTAAGTTTATGCCTTGCATATTTAATTTAAGTCATCACTTTATTTTGTAAGCAAGATTAAAAACGAAAAGCATAAGCACGTTTATTCTATGTCATAACTTCAGAACCTAGAGCTCAAAGACTTGCCCATTTCATTCCAAGTTAAAGTTTAATGTGAAACCATTCTTTGAATGCATATTTTCGGCCAAGTAGTGATGATGGACTAGCAATGAGTTTTCATCTAGCTACGAGGACCAATAGTCTATGTTCTAAGTTTTCCTTAAAGCTTTACAAATCTTTTCAAGGTTATGTTGTCATGAGATATGATTTTATTCCCTTTTAGAAGATGAAATATATTTTGGTCATTGACCTAAGACTTCTCTTAGCCTCTTGATGAATTAAAATGGTTTGCAAAGAGTTTTAGAAATTCTAAATTGATTCCAAGAGAAACTAGTTAACTTATGTACCTAGAAATGTCAATTTAAATCCTTTACTAAAGCTAAATGTTTTCGGTTCTGATATGATGAGTGTGATGCTGTATGATGATGTTATGATGTGTTAGAATGTGTGAAAATATCATACGATGATGTAGAAATGATTCTATGCATAATAGGTAAGAAACTAGCTAACTAGAGATACCGTAAAGCTAGAATTTAACATAGTTTTGACCCATTTGTTTATGGAACTTACCCAAACTATTTTAATGGGAGCTTAATCAGATTAGGATTGTTTAGACATGAAAAACTTGGTAACATTTGGATTAGAATCGAATTCTAGTACCTATAGGGAAACTAGTAACTAGAAAACCATAAAAGTGCAAGTTTAGAACTCTTAGAACATTTATTTTTTTGGATTCTGTCCAGCACCCTTACAACATGATAAACATGATTAATAATTAGTCCTTAAGCATAGGAATGCCTCATAATTGATTTAGATTTAATTCATAGCGCCTTAGGCGAAGACGGAACCAAAAAAGGGTCTAAAACGTAAGTTCTAGAACCCCGTAATCACAAGTTAGGAATTATGCCCTATGCTATTCAGATTTAAGTGTGAACATGAGGATGATGAATGATGTTTAATTATGAGCCCTTAGGTGCATAAAATATGAACGACGGATAATAGAGAACCATATCTCATGATTAAGACCCATAAGGGTCAAAGCATAAGCTACCGTAAGGATAGACGATTGAATGTTCCATGATGATGCATGTGGTATGTAAATGATGATGATGTTATTCATATGAGAAATTCATGAGGATATATGTTTATGTGCCATAAAGCAAATTTGGAAGGAATTCGGCGTAATGCCATCGTGGCCAATTCCCACTTAATTTGGGGACTTAAAGAGATTTTTGAAAATTAAGGTACTAAGATGGGTTCTAGGATGACACCGGTTCGGCCGAGCACCTCCATAGAACTCATATGACATCGATACCCATTTATACTCTTAGGTGACACCGGTTCGGCCGAGCACCCCTACGAGTTTTGCCCCCTAACCCGTACTCAGATAGTCGGGATTTATGATTTATGATACGCTTATCGTTAAGTGGTAAGTAAGAACTAGTGACGACTAGTTAAGGTATGAGCTCATAACCTAGATATGTGACACGTTCTGGGTGACACCGGTTCGGCCGAGCACCCCCAGTTCGATTGTCTTTTAGGGTGGCCCATGAGGAAGAGATGTTTCATGATTATGATTATGTGACTACGTTTGTCTCATTTGAATGTTACTATTGCCACTTTATGCCACCAAGTATGATGATGCTTGATGTTATGTTTTATGTATTTGCATTAGGTAGTGCCATGCATACATTTTCTATTATGTTGCATTCATGACATTAAGATCATCCTAAAATGAATGGACCTTGGCTAAAGTATATTTTAAAGTTTAAAATGAACTTAATGCATGTTCAGTCATTTTGTACAATTAAACCCAAAGTTCCTGAGGGCGTAGATGATGACACCTAGGTAGTAGGAGGCCCTACTGAAATTCTTTAGCAAGATTCTCACTCCCTCTATCTCTTTCTTTCCATCACGTCTTCAAATGACGACGTTCGTAGTGTTCGTGGACACGCCGACATGGGAGGTGCACCATGACCCGGACCACGGGTCATTCCATTTTGTGGGTCGATGCACGGTTAGAGTATTTATGTTCATGGGTCGACCCTTCACTCCCCCTGTACATTCCCATCGTTTCTCCCTTGTCTCATCTTTTGGCGATGACCTGGTGTTCGAGCGCGCACGTCCCCTAGAGGAGAGGCTTCGCCGTACCCCACCATCCACGTCCGCCGCTCGAGACTACCCCCAGTATGTGCCCCGTTGGCCGTCGTCTTTTTCGGAGACGGATCCTTCCGAGGACTCGGCAACCCAGGTACCCTCCGAGGGATCTTCCCCCATCATACCCATGGACCATGGGGAGGGTAGTGAGCCTTCCGTGACTCAGCCGAGGCTTGCACGACGACCGGAGATGAGGCCACGCTGTGGAGGTCACTCTCGATCCCCGTTCCGCCTCTTTACGCCCGAGGAGCTCGCCCAGTTTCCCGGATATCTGCCTCGTTCGCGAGATGGACGTCAGTAGGAGGTGACAGCTGACCGATGGAGTACCCGGTTAGAGCACACACCACTTAGATGGGGATAAACCTTCTTTTGATTTGAAGGTATCCCATTAGATGCACTCGGGTAGGGGAGTAGATCATGTTTATGTTTATGTTGTATTTCCTTTCATGTATTTCCCTTGTACTAAATTAAGTCCCACACTTATAAGTGGGCAAGTTATATATATATGAGATGATATTCAGTGTTATTCATGGTGTGCCTTATGCTATAACGTTATGAGATGTATGTTTTGATCGTTACATGATATATCGCATCACGCGGATCTCACTTTATATTTCAAAAAAAAAATTACCCGTATTTTCCGCTAAGTATTTCAAAGTAAAATTGAGAACTATGAAGTAAAAAACTAATGATTAACCTAAGTATGTTCTAGAGTATTGGGTTAAAAATTAGGATGTTACAGATACTCAGATCAAGATTCGGTTCAACTGATGATTTCTAACAAATAGCTATGTTTTTGTCCTTTCTTTTCACTAAAGTTTGTTTTTAGTAGGTAAAAATCCATCACAATTGGGCGCCCAAGGAAAACCGATACCGATCAAACTCAAATTCATAATACCAGAGCCCGGACCAAAATGGCTGGAGGAAATGGTGACACAGAAAAGGGTATCCCAATCACAACTGCTTCCGAAGTAGGAAGAAATCTGAGCAATGAAGTTGATGCGGTGAAAGGAAAACTGAATGAACTGTCAAACAACCAAGGAAGACTGGAGGATATGATGTGGGCCATACAAGAATCACTTAACCTATTAGGAGCTCATTCAGCAAGTGTGCAACCAAATACCACGACACTAGGTATGCCTGTAGTATCAAGTGCAGCTCTAAATGTCACTTTAGGGATGAATGATATGGGTGAAATCCCGAATAACCTCCATGGGCAGCCACTGCCCACGATACCATTGATGATCCCTATCAGAGAAGGCTATTGTTCCTTAGAAAATGTGCAAACTCATGAGCATGGGCATATCACCCCTGTTTGGGAGCAACCTCGTGTGGTCATCCAGAAGCAGCCATCCTCCTCAGAAAATAGTCGTGCAGAGGCAAAAAAAGGAAAGTTCAAAGAAGAATGGATGGAGAATATTCAAGAGCAGATTAGGGCTATTCAGGGACCTAGTCCCTATGGTTATGTGGAAGTTGAACAGCTCTGCCCTTCTTCTGACGTAGTAATCCCTAAGGATTTTAAAGTTCCTGATTTCTCAAAGTATGATGGGACGAGTAATCCTCTTTTTCATTTAAAGAGTTATTGTACCAAAATGGCGATATGGTCAAAGGACGAAAAATTTCTTATCAGCTTCTTCCATGAAAACCTGACTAGACCTGCTTTGGAGTGGTACATTCAACTAGACCACTCAAACATTTCTAGCTGGAGAGAATTGGCGGACCTGTTCATGAGCCAATACAAGTTCAATCTTGATGTGGCACCTACCTGGGAGCAATTAAGCTCCATGCAGAAGAAGAAGGATGAATCATTCAAGCAGTACACTCAAAGGTGGAGAGCCTTGGCTGCCCAAGTTCAACCACCACTCATCCTAACTGAAATGTGTTCCTACTTCTTGGGAACCTTGGGATCGCCTTACATCGGGACAATGGCAGGGGCAGCATACAAAGATTTCTCTGAGTTGATAACTGCTGGAGAAAGAATTGAGAGCTTAGCAAAGGCCGGCAAGCTTCCCATGAGCAGTGAAGACACAAGAAAAAGCTTCCCGCCCAAAAAGAAGGAAACAGATGTTAATTATGTGCATGGACAGCAATCCTTCGTCCCAAGGTATACACCAACACGTCCACGACCCCAACTGTCGTCATACTACACACCTATTGCTCATTACCCATCTTACCAAACCACACCAACCATAAACACTGTCTCATATCCCCAGCCACAAGTTAACAATATCCACATAAGGCCATACCAACCAACTCGCCCAACATACACCCCAGCACCTCGACCAAATTTCCAAAACCAGAACCGTAATCGATTTCCTAACCTTCCACCTTTTCCAAAGCTATCCATTTCGAATGCCGACCTTTTTCAAAAACTAGTTGATGCTCACCTAATCTCTGCCTATCCAGTACACCCATTAGAACCACCATTTCCAGCATGGTACAACCCAAACCTTACTTGCAAATATCACATGGATATTGCGGGACATTCCATAGAGGATTGTGCAGGATTCAAAATGGCATTAAGAAGATTAATTGCTTGTGGGAGGCTGAACCTTCAAGAAGATTCGAAGCCAGACATTGTTAATAACCCGATCCCAAAACATGAAGGAGGAAGTCGGGTGAATGCCTTGGAGGTAGAAGAACCTTTGATTAAGAAAGTTTTGAATCTTCGAATACCGATGGAAGAAGTGTTCAACGGCTTGAAAAAGGCTGGGTACAACATCACAACAGCTGCATCCATGATGAAAGAAGATGAGAAATACGACATGGAATCAAGCTGTTTATATCATTGTGGAGATCTTGGCCATGATATAGAAAATTGTTGGGATTTCAAGGCTCGTGTACAGGGATTGCTTAATTTGGGGGTAGTTCAAGCAAAAAAGAGGCTAAGTTTTCAAAAAGAAGTGAATGTGATTGATCGCTTTTTGCTTCAGATACCATCACTTAATCCGACTCCAAAACCGGAAAAAGTGGTGATCACTGTGAAAAAATCGATACCCTTTGGTTATGAGGATACACATGTTGTACCTTGGAATTATGAAACCAATGTGGAGACAAATGGAGACATAGGGGAAGCTTCGGGAGTCCAAACAAGTAAAGTAATAGCAGAGGTAAAAGGAATAACAAGAAGCGAAAGGATTTATGGACCCGGAGAGCTGGAAAAAGGAAAACTTGTTAAGGAAGAGAATATCGGAAAAGGTTCTAATTTGGAAAGAAAAGGAAAAGAAGAAAATGAAGAAGAGGAGTTCCTAAAGATCATAAAGCAAAGTGTGTATGACATACTGGAGCAATTGAAGAAAACTCCCGCCAGAATCTCCTTGTTGTCATTAATCTTGTCATCCGAATCTCACCAAAAAGCATTGCTAAAAGTCTTGAAAGATGCTTATGTGAAACCGGATGTCTCATTAGTAAGTATGGTGAATATGGTGGATCCGGTAAAACGTGTCAACATGATCACTTTCTCAGATGAAGAAATTGTATCACAGGCCAACCCACGAGCGTTGTATATAACTCTCAAATGTAAAGGTTATATAGTGCCGAAAGTTCTCATTGATGGAGGGTCGGGACTAAACGTCTTACCAGTGTCAACCTTGAGCTACTTGTCAATAAACAAGGATGGTATTTCACCACAAGTAATGATTGTGAAAGCTTTTGATGGAGCAAAGAAGAGTATCCTTAGGGAAATGGTGTTGTTATTGGAAATCGGTCCAAGCCGATTTGAGGTGTTATTCCAAGTAATGGAGATTGAGTCTGATTACAATATGCTGCTGGGAAGACCATGGATTACCAATGTTGGTGCTGTTCCTTCAACCTTGCATCAAAAGGTTAAATATATTGAGAATGGCTCAGTCATCACCATCCACGGAGAAAAGAAGATCATAGTATCCAAACCAGTTACACTTCCATATGTTGAAAATGTTGAGTTAGTGGAAAGCAGCTTATGGCACAGTCTGGAGGTTGTAGGGCTAAAACAAGAACAGAATGAGTCCCTAATGCAAGATGTCAATCAAGTAGTGGCTCATATCATGACCAAAAATGGTTATCTGCACAGCAAAGGGCTAGGATCACGGTTGCAGGGTATCAGGATGCCTCTGCCTATATTGGAAAAGCGAAACCGATTCGGTTTAGGATATGAGGCATCATCGGAGAATCAGGTCGAGACAATGACTCTTGAACAAAAGAAATCAAAAGAGAAAAGGGAGCAGATCCCTCATCTGAAAAAGACATTTCCTCACCCGGCTAAAGTGATTGTGGCTGAAGAAGGTTGCACCTCCAGTTATTTTTCCACCATCAACACTCTGGATGTTGAGAAGCCTGAAGAATACAACAATGCTGATGCTACCAACCACAATGAGATGCTGATGAATTGGACAGCTGAACCAATAGTTGATGTTTTTGCTTCAAAGTAATCATTTGGGATTGTATTAATTGTCATTGCTTTCTTGTATGCTACTTTGAGACATCATTTGAATGAACTTGCATGTTTATCTCGTAATTTTCCTTTATTATTACACCTTGTACTTCTTCATCCCTTTCATTCATTTTATTTTCATCCATTATTCTTTTACTTTCTTTTTATCTTTAGCATTGTTTCCCTGGCCCATTAATTTGTGCCTTTTCTGTGTTATTCATGTTTTACCTATTATGCGTCTTGGCATTCCAACCCATCACAATTACTTTCCAGGGATTTAAATATAGAAATTTTGCCACGTGAAAAGGACTTTGGGTGCTTATCAATTGATTCTCTTTCTGCACCTGATTGCGATAACTATGAATCCGAGGAGGATGAAGAAGCTATTGGGCAATTTTCAAATCTGTTGAAACATGCAGAAAAGGGGGTTTGACTTAGACAACGAGGTGGTTGAAGTGATTAACATGGGCACTGAAGAAGAGAAGAAGGAGTTGAAAATAGTGGAAAACTCTGAACGAACAGAAATGATTGCATTGTTTGAAGAATATTTGGATGTTTTTACATGGTCTTATCATGATATGCCGAGATTGGATCCAGAGATCGCTTCACACAAGATCCCTTTATATCCAGAAGCTGAGCCGAAGAAACAAAAGTTGAGAAGAATGCGGCCTGACATGTCACTAAAGATAAAAGAAGAAGTGACTAAACAGCTAGAGGCTGAATTTTTGGAAGTATCAAGACACACTGATTGGGTGGCCAACATTGTGCCTGTGCCTAAAAAGGATGGGAAGGTCAGGATGTGTGTAGATTATCGGGACCTGAATAAAGCAAGCCCGAAGGATGATTTTCCACTTCCCCACATTGATGTCCTTGTTGATAATACAGCCAAGAATCACCGATTTTCATTCATGGATGGATACTCCGGATATAATCAGATTCTCATGGATGTTCATGACAAAGGAAAAACTACATTCATAACTCTGTGGGGAACGTTTTGTTACACAGTCATGCCATTCGGGTTGAAAAATGTCGGTGCCACTTACCAACGTGCAATGGTTGCACTGTTCCATGACATGATACACAAGGAAATTGAAGTATATGTAGATGACATAGTTGCTAAGTCTAAAGAAACAGAAAGCCACGTAGCAGTCCTGCGGAAACTGTTTGAAAGACTCAGAAAATATAAGTTGCGGCTAAACCCGAATAAATGCATTTTTGGAGCTTCTACAGGGAAATTGCTCGGGTTCATTGTCAATAAAGAAAGGATAAAGGTAGATCCGGACAAGGTAAAGGCGATACAAGAAATGCCAGCTCTCCGAATTGAAAAGGAAGTGAGAAGTTTTCTTGGGAGGCTTAACTACATTGCTAGATTCATCGCCAATTTGACTAGTACTTGTGAGCCTATATTCAAGTTACTGCGAAAACATCAACCTGGAGAATGGAATGAAGAATGCCAAGAAGCCTTTGACAAAATAAAGACTTATCTAATGAAACCTCCAGTCTTGATTCCCCCTACACCAGGCCGTCCTTTAATACTGTACCTTACAGTATTACCCACTTCACTTGGGGCAATGTTAGGGCAATATGATGAATCTGGAAAAAAGGAACGGGCCATTTATTATTTGAGCAAGAAGTTTAACGAATGTGAATCCCGCTATCTGGCGATTGAAAAGACCTATTGTGCATTAGCATGGGCTTCTAAGAGGTTGAGGCAGTACATGTTATACTATACCACTTGGTTGATTTCTCGAATGGATCCATTGAAATACATATTTGATAGTCCTCATGTGTCATTAAGAATGTCGAAATGGCAATTGATACTTTCAGAATTCGATATCAAGTATATGACCCGAAAGTCGGTTAAAGGAGGTGCAATTGCTGATCATTTAGCTGAAAACCCCCTGGAGAGTGGACAACCTACCATGCCTGAATTCCCTGATAGTGAGGTATTGACAGTAGAGAAAGAAGAAATGGAAGAAGAGGATGTGTGGAAGATGTATTTTGATGGGGCCGCCAATATGAATGGATGCGGAATAGGAGCTGTAATAGTCTCACCAGCTGGGAAATAGTACCCAGTTTCTATCAAACTAGACTTTGAATGTACCAACAACATGGCAGAATATGAAGCATGTGCAAATGGTTTGCAAGTTGCGATTGACTTGGGAATCAAAGAACTAAAGGTCTTTGGAGACTCCGCGCTCATAATCTATCAAGTTAATAGAGAATGGCGCACAAAAGACCCAAAGTTGGTACCTTATCAGAAGCATTTGTCTCAATTAATTGAGCGCTTTGATGATATATAGTTCTCCCACTTAACTTGAGACAAGAATCAGTTTGCGGATGCTTTGGCGACTTTGGCCGTGATGACTAATTTGGAGGTACATGCTAATGTCCAACCCATCCATGTCGAAGTGCAAAATGAACCGGTATATTGTGACAATGTGGAGATTGAACCAAACGGACAACCATGGTATCATGATATCAAGCAGTATCTTCAAAAATGAGAATACCCAGCAGGGGCAAATGAGGTGGATAAAAAGACAATTCGAAGACTGGTCATGGCTTTCTTCCTGAATGGTGAAGTCATTTACAAGAGGAATTATGATACCACTTTCCTTAGATGTGTAGATGCTCACGAAGCTCAAATAATCATGACCGAAGTCCATGAAGGGATCTGTGAAACTCATACTAATGGGCATATGATGGCACGCAAGATCCTAAGGAGTGGTTATTACTGGTCCACCATGGAGAATGACTATATCAATTACGTTTGGAAGTGCCACAAATGCCAAATATATGCAGACCGAATCAATGCTCCTCCAGTTCAGTTGCATAGCATGGTATCTCCTTGGCCTTTCTCGATGTGGGGTATGGATGTTATTGGTCAAATTAATCCTAAAGCATCCAATGGTCATCGTTTCATCTTGGTGGCAATAGATTATTTCACTAAATGGGTGGAAGCTGCTTCATACGCTAACATCATACAGAAGGTTTTTCTCAGATTCATCAAAAGAAACATCATCTGCAGATATGGAATTCTAGAGAGGATTGTCACAGACAATGCTCCTAATCTCAATGGTGCCGAGGTCCAGAAATTCTTTGAGACGTTCAAAATCAAACATCACAATTCAACTCCTTATAGACCTCAAATGAATGGTGCGGTTGAGGCTGCAAATAAGAATATCAAGAAAATCGTCGCCAAAATGGTGGTGAATTACAAAGATTGGCATGAAATGCTGCCATATGCCTTGCACGCATATCGTACCAACATACGATCAAGCACAGGGGCAACTCCTTTCTCATTGGTATATGGAATGGAAGCCGTATCTCCCATAGAAGTGGAAATCCCATCACTCAGAATTTTAATGGAGGCTGAGTTGGAAAAATCTGAATGAGTAAGAGCTCGACATGAGCAATTGAACATGATCGAAGAAAAGAGACTTACAGCTATTTGCCATGGCCAGTTGTACCAAAGCAGAATGGCTAGGGCTTTTAACAGGAAAGTTCGCCCTAGAGATTTTCATCCAGGAGATTTGGTTCTGAAGAAAATTCTCCCTAATCAAGAGGATGCGCAGGGTAAGTGGGCTCCGAGTTATGAAGGGCCTTACATTGTCAAGCAAGCATTCTCAGGTGGGGCATTGATTTTACAAGACATGGATGGCCAGGAATTGCCTAAAACTACCAATAGTGATGTAGTGAAAAAATTTTATGTATGAAAAGATGCTCAAAAGCCCATTAGGTTAAAAACTCGGAAGAGCGACCTAAGCAAAAGTTAGGGCAAAACAAAGAGAAAAAGAAAAGGATAAAAAAAAGAAGAAGAAGAAGAGGGCTCGCTAGGTTGAAAACTCGAAAGAGCGGCCTAGGCAAAAATTAGAGCAAGACAAAAAATATGCATCATTTCCAGTAGCTACATTGGGGCAAAATTTGGTGTTGAATTGGTCCAATAAATCAAGCAAATCAAAGACTGAAACTAGGGCAATTTTTGAATCTATCCAACAAATTCAGTAACTCAAAGTCTGAAACTGGGGCAATTTTGAAGAAAGGATTTGAAGATGTGTCATCGGATATCATGGCTATGTTGTTCAAATTACGGCAAGGAGTCATTTGATTGAAACACAAAGGACCTAAACTGGGGCAAAATTTCGTGTCTTTCACAATTCTTGTATTTTGTTCTTGTGTTGTCACCTTTTTCCAAATATTTTGCCATCAAATATACCAAGCAATAAAGATGTTCAGCCAGTTGATCCTTTCACCTTCTCTTTGAGTGCATGTTCATTTATGATGTCTCAAATAGGATAAATTTAAGCTTCAATTATGCGATCTAACAATGTTTACAGCAATACATCAATGACTGGTATCACGATTCAGAAGCTGCAATTAAGTTTGGCAGAGGAGTATCCATCATTCTAAAAACGGAAAAGGGAAAAGAAGAACAAAAGAAGTGAACAAATCTTTGTTGTGACAGAAGGTCCAATGCAAGAATTATGAGTTTGATCAGTTAAAGTTTCCTGGAGGATTGCTCGATTTGGTTGTGGTCAGTTTTTCAAGAATATGTCTGAAATAAGTTGAAGTTCATGTTTTTTAGCATATAACTTTAAAAAAAAAACAAAACAAAACAAAAAAGAGAGAAGAAACTGTGAAAGTTGTTATTCTCTAAGTTAGCTTTTAATTTCCAATTAACCTCAGATTGCCGATTTACCTTTTTCAGACGGTATCCTTGCCGGTTTACCTTTTTCAGACGGTATCCTTGCCGATTTACCTTTTCAGACGGTATCCTTGCCGATTTACCTTTTTCAGAAGGTATCCTTGCCGATTTACCTTTTTCAGACGGTATCCTTGCCGGTTTACCTTTTCAGACGGTATCCTTGCCGGTTTACCTTTTCAGACGGTATCCTTGCCGATTTACTTTTTCAGACGATATTCTTGCCGATTTACATTTCAAACGGTATCCTTGCCGATTTACATTTTCAGACAGTATCCTTGCCGATTTACCCTCCAGTCGGTATCCTTGCGGGTTTAATTTTCAGTCAGTCGGTATCCTTATCGATTTAATTTTCAATCGGCCTCAGTTGCCAATTTCCTGCCGAACCCAGATTGCCGATTTACTTTTCAGTTGGTCTCCTTGCCAATTTACATTTCAGTCAGCCTCAGTTGCTAATTTTAATTTCTAGTTGACCTCAGATTTTCATTTTTACATTTTCAGTTAGCCATTTGTTGACTTCTGGTCAACACCGTCCACTTTAGATTTTGTCAGCTTATGTATTTACATTTGATTTTCTTATATGTGCATATCACCTTGATATTTAGATTTAGATTGTTTATATTTCATGTATTTGTCGAACAAAATCAACGTTCATGTCTTTACTCATTCCTTATGAAGATAATATGTAAAATTTAAGTTTTTCATATTCTCTTATAAGAAATGAATAAAGAGGGGCAACTGTGAACACCCGATTTTGTCCAATCTTTTAACAAAAATCCAAAACTTCCTCCTAGTTTTCTTATCCTATTTTATTTTCATTTTATTTTATTACAGTTTTGTTAATTATTTCTTTTGAAAAAAGAGGGGGGTTTTCTAGTTTATCATTTGTTTCAGTCCAATTCATTTATTACAGCCCATTCCTTTTAATTTGATACCCAAGTTTCTTTTTGTAGCTCATTTACGTTTGTCCATAATAAAAGGGTCCAGCCATCCCAACCCGTTTCATTCCTTGGGCCGTTTCCATTTAAGAAAAAGATAAAACAAAATAAATAAATATAATAACAAAAAAAGGGGAAATTATTACTGAAGAGGGTCACGGGCTCCTTCCCGGCTTCTTCTCTTGTCTCGTCCCTCTCAGCTGAGATGCTCGTGAAACATAGGGATAAGAGAAAGCATGGAAAAATAAAAGGACACAATAATGGTGTCCCGAGAAAAACTTGGTCTTAACTTTCGGTAGAATTGGCAAGATCTGAAGACAACAATATACATATTAAGGAAGGGGATACGATGAGGGGGAGGAGACCATTTTGATCAATAAGAAAAAGGTTCAGGCCATCAGAAATCTTCAATCAGCAAATGGAGGCCAATCACTAAAAATTCAAAAAATTTCAAACACAATACCATCACCACATCAACAACATTCAAAGGAAATTTGTGAAGAAGCTGCAATAATTCCAGCAAATACAATTCAACAGCCCAATGCAACCACGTAATACCAACAGGAATAACAGCACCATCATCATCTAAAAATTAAAGAAAAAAGGAAGCCAAAGGAATGGAGAAGGAAGGGAAGGCCGCGGCCTCCATGTCTCATCATCAAGTTCAACCACCTACCCCCTCAACACCATCATCTTCATCGCCACTCTTTATCCCCTCTCCTCCTCCATGAGCCTCCACCATTACAACCACCCCCTCTCCCTACTAAGTAGCTGCGGCCTCCTCCTCCCCTGCACTCCTTCCTCCATAGTTTCACCATCATCACCAACACCCTTCAACTTAGCTCCGCCGCAAACAAAACCTCAACTCCACACCCAGAAAACTGTCGCGCTCCCCCTAGCCACCACATGCTCCTATTTCCACCATCATCATTCGCAACTAAAATCATAACCAGTCCCGCACCTCTCCCATAGGCCACTGCAAAGTCACCCTTTGCCACTGATCAGATCCACTACCACCGCCCTCCGCCCCTCTTTCTTACTTCCCTGTCGCATCTCATCTCACCCTCCACCACTGCCCAAACCACCTCGAACCAATCAGAGTCACCGCCCTTCCCCTCGGTCGCGTACGCGCCGGCCTCAACCTTTACCCCTTCCCGCGTTGCCGGCGGCCTTCCCTCTTCTCTCTATCCCGATCGTTGCCTCTCTCTCTTCCCTTGTCCCCATCTTTCTTTGCTTTCCTTAGTGTCTGCAAGAGTGAAAAGTGAGACTAGTGCGCATGTAAGTGTATAAGTGAGAGAGGAAACCGTGTAAGAAAATGTTTTGTGAAAAAAGAATTGTTTATGTGTATGTATGCCAACCCATACCGCTTTTGTTTCAAAAATCTTTATTCTCCAGCCCCAGTACACTGTGTCCGTGGAAGCATAAGTCTAGGTCCTTTTTTTTATCATTTACCGATTCACTTTAGTTTATTTTAGTTCATTGGTTTAGTGATTGTCATATTCTTGTTTTTTTGTCTTTTTCTTACGTCAAGGCTTTATAGTTTGGTTTCGATTTTATGATTGAGTCGTCCATGTCTGATTGGCTGGACTTTGTGTTATTGGTTAAAAGTTGTTTTAATTTGGGATTAAAAAAATAAGAATAATTGAGAGTCTGTGAATATGTCCGTGAGAGAACAAAGATCAGTGTCTTTGATTTAGATTCCCTTTTGTTTTGTCATTTTATCTAAATGTTGTCTCTTTTCTGGACAAAGTTTATTTTTTATTTAATAAAAAAAACAAAGAGTTGTTGGGTTTGTTTTGGTATAAAGGAAATTACAAAGTCACGAGAACGTTTTCTAACTTGTTGGTCTTTCTTTTCTTTATTTATATTTTATCCTTTTTTGTCATTTAGTTTGTATTAATAAATGTTTGGTTAGTCTTGCTAATTCTTTGCATACATTAAAAGCCCAGCGCACATTTTTTTTTAGGGTATTTTTTTTTTATTAATACATATATATATATATATATATATATATATAATGTTTTGGCTAAAATTGGTGTCCTAATTTGTTTTAAAAATAAACAAATAGGTAAATGTTTGAAGCTTTTTTTTGTGAGAATAGAGTTAATTTAGCCGGGCTGTTTTAAGAATATTTTAACTGTAGCAGTTTGATATTCTAAAACTCCTTGTCAAAGTAAAATTAATCAATCCACAATCATTTTACATAGAACTACGTGACTTTGAATTCTCTATTGCACCAGGGGATACGTAAGAGCAGGGGATTCCAATCCCTGTCAAGTCAAAATTAACTTTTCATAATTCATTTTATTTGTAAATTTTTAATACTCTTTTACTTGTTTTTTTTTCTTTATGCAAATTTTGTATTTTGTTATATTTACAAATAATTTCTTTTTTTTTGGAATATTTTATTTAATATTCATTTATGTGGGGAATTTTAGATAAAGATATTAATTTAGCTGTGACGGCTTATTAACTCCATATTTCAGGCATTTGAGTTGTGACAGCTTAATGACCTGAAAATTTCTCTAAAAATATTTGTTTTTCCTTTATATTTTTTTTTATAAAAATATAAAAAATAAATTTCTTTTTATCTTATTTATAGTTTATATTTTCTTTTTTGATTTAAATTTATTCATTTATTTATCAAAATTTTATTTCAAATAATGAGGTTAATTTAGCCGTGACGGATTGTTAACTTGATATTGGGACATCTGAGTTGTGACAACTTGATGTTCCAAATATCTCTCGTAAATATTTTTATATTTTCTCTTACAAAAATACCAAAAATAAATCTTCATTTTTTAGATTCTATTCGCAAATATTTATTATTTAGAAGATTTCTTTTTAAATTATGCGCTTATTGTCAAATGTTTCGTTTCAAATAAAAAAGGTTAACTTAGTCGTAACGGCTTGTTAACTCATTTTTAGGACACCTAAACTGTGACAGTTTGGTACTCTAAAAATTCTTTTTTAAAAAAAAAAGAAACAGACAACAAATTTCTTTTAATTTTCTTGTAAGCAAAAAATAGAAAAGTAAATATTTCAAAAAGGTTATTAATAATTTGCACAAATTAATTTAAGGTACCGTCTAAAGACGGGTGTATTAGGGGTGCGTAGGATTAATTTCTTACCCTTCCCTATGCATAACCAACTCTCGAACTCAAATTTGTTTTCAAAGACCATTTTCAAAATGAATGGGTTTTTCCATGTTTTCCCAAATTTTAATAAACTTGGTGGCGACTCCATTATTTTCAAAATAAATTTCTTCTTTCGCCATCTCCATTGCAATCTCGGTTGCGACACCTTCCCACCCTAATTACTAATGTAATTGTTCTAATGCACCCAACATTTGATGCACTGAGTTTATATAAGTATTTCTTGTATAATTTTTATTATCTATATCTAGGAAGCATGGCACACCAATTTGATGGTGTGTCCATGTGGCCAACACACATGGATGCAAACTCTATGTAGGAACACACTACATGCATCCAACACATGTCCATAAGTGTCCAATTTGAAAAGCATATGTATTTGTTTCCACCTCAGACACGCTGTGAACACAACTAGACACGACTCAAATACATTCGAGATATGACTCAATCACACTGTGGACATAGTTAAACACATCTTTTACCTTTTCTAATTTCTTAACATTTTTTCATTTCTTTGATGAACCAATCTAAGAATCATCGTGCCCAATCAAACCTTAGTTTGGTAAAAAAGAATTCAAAAACAAAACAAACTCAAAAGAAGAAGAAGAAGAAGAAGAAGACAAAACATAGTTTTCATACTTTGACCCGGTGATTCACTCGATCAAATTATTGGGTTACTAGGTCAATGGTTCAACCAACAGCGAGTCACCAATTGAACTAGATTTAACTAATTCAATATATGAAAATATAATTTAATGTAACTAAATATAATATATATATATATATATATATATATATATATATATATATAGTTAATGTTACATAGTGATCCACAAATCAATTGGACCTAGTAGCTGAGCGCTCCATCCCCATTGAACAAGGGTTCAATTCTAGTTGTTGTTCCATGGTGGTTTGACTACATGCCTGCTAGGTTGATCTGAATTTGACCAAGATTTGACTAGTTTATTGCATAACCAAATTAGACTAGAGCCGGTTCACTTATTTTCAATCCGAACCAACTGGTTCAATCTGGTTCTAAAAACTATAATACAAATGCTTAAATAAAAAGTGCAAATGACATATATAAAAAATGCTCCATATTTTGTGAGAAGGTTAAGAAAATAAAGGAAATTGTTAGTTTGGTATCTAAAAAATATCGTTAATTTTGACTTCATTTATTAATATGTATGATTGTGAACTCTTCCTCTTACATTTTTAATTATATATTTGTATGTCTGTGCCTAGTAATTTCATGGATTTGGTATGTCTCCCTATTCAGCTTGTACTTCATTAATTTATACACAACACTAAATTTAGTACTTTCTTACAAGACAAACAAATAGGATTTTTTTGTTACTTCGAAATATGGTTGCTGGGATGCTTTTAATTAAATTTGTGGTTGTTGTGACCCTTTAGGACATTGTTTTGTTGAAGTTGTTTCGGTATATTCTCCTCTTTAGCGCCATTTGACCTGGCAGCTTCAGTTGCTTGGATTCAGTCGAGTTTAGGTTTACCACTACGGGATCCTGTTGTTCGAGTAGTGGAACAGGTAGCTGTAACTGGCAACTAACATGTAACAGTTGCGTTATGTTTATGCATATATCATATTATAGTTGGATAGTTGGGTTTGGTTGTCACATGATCACTAACTGCTCGAAGCCAAGTCTTTTTGATGGAGTTTTTTGTTTGACTTAGTTGTGTACATTGTATAATGTATATTATTCTACGGTCAATGATTCGGTAGACTTTGCTATATTTTTCCTGGCAAAGAGTAGATCTAAGTCAAATGGGATGCTAGTTGTTGTCTATGGGTTTTATGGTGGATTCAATATATTTGGACCTATCATAGACCACCTATTTATTGATCAGTGGATTAGACCATCTAATAAAAATGATAATCAATAAATAATTAATAATAGGAGATCAATAATAGACCCAAATATAAAAGGTTCCCCTTATAATTTGTTATTGTTTTCAATAGAAGGGATATTTTTTCCACATGAATGAGCAAACTCCGATTTGGTTTGGGGAACACTTTATCCTACTGTACCCTTCCTTTTAATTAAAAGAGTTAAAATTACCCACTCTGTTTAGTTGGAGGATTAAATACAAGGGGCAGGGAGCATGAAGGTCCGTGAAGCATAGGCCTTGAAGCTTGCGTTATCAAGCTGTCAGCATATTTGTGAAAATTGCATATGAGGCAAGATGAAAAAAAATAAAAATGATAAAATTGCATTTGATTCCATATTTAATTTTTCAATTAGTGTGTCATAATAATACTTGTTTAATGGTTTTAATAAAATGGTTACTGTTTGCATATTTATTCTTGCTTTGTTTGCCCCGCAGCCATTGCACTTTAGTTAATTTTCAGTATTTTGATAGAGATTAAGGCATTTATCTTTCAGATTTTTCTAGTGGAACTATTTACTGTACCAGTTTATTATTTTCATAGCAAAACTTTCCTCAACATGATCCCATGGATTTCCACCTTTTACATTGGGATTTTCAATGTTAAAAATTTGTGTATGTTTGCTTTGATTTTGCCTATTTATTTTCAATCCTTTAAAAAAATTGATTAAAACATTATTTCCTCCTAAATCAGAAAAAATAAAGTTAGAGAAATAGAGAAACATTGTGGATATGTTTGGTTTAAGGGTAAAGTGAAGGGAAATTTTCTATGAAAAATCTCAATGAATAAAATTACATATAAAATTTATTCATGGAAAATCTGCCTCACTTTTATTCTCTAAATTCACAAAATGCCCAACAACCCTAAAAAATTGCACTAATCCACCAGGACCATCATAATCCATAGCTCTGCCCTCCCCACAGTAGATCGCACCGTCAAGGATCTTTCTTACATGCTAATCAAATCAAATCAAAGGATGAATCTCTTAGTTTTGTCTCTTTTGCCCACTTTCTTTATCCTCATGCTAATGTGCATCTGCAATGCTGAGTATAAATTTATTTATCACAATTAAGAATGCGATCTAACAGTGTTCCTTTTTGTTGCCCTTGTTCTTTAGATATGTTGAGAACAGCTAGGGCAATAATTGGGATAGGATTGTAGGAAGCATTAAGCATCATGCTGCCACCTGGCTTCAGTTCGGAGTGCTTATACCGTTCACGGTCCTTCTAACATGGGCAAGGACGTCCATGGTCCTCTCTCTGTGTGCGTGTATTTGTTCTGTAGAAAAGCAGTGGCCAAATTTCTTGAAATTACACAATAGCTCTACATAAAAAGAAGCAAAAACTGGAAATTGTGATTGCAACCCATATTAAGCTTTTGCAATTAGTGTTAATGGGTAGAAAAAAAACAATAATTGGGATGTGAATGTACAGTACACACGAACATGTGTAGGTAAGTGTGAGGGAAAATTTTTTATATAAAAATATCTAATTATAATTTATGAATAAGTAACAATGAAGAATTTGTTTTTGGGTAATTTAAAATCTATTTGGTACGCTTGATGAGATAAAGATTAATAATATAAAATCTGATAAGACAAATCATAATAAATTTTTAATATTATACTGTATTTGATATACCACTGCATAAGATATTTGATTTTATATTCAGTAATATCATATTATTTATTTACAAATAATTCTAATATATTAATTAAATATTAAATCAAATCAAATTATAATAAAATAGAAATTGTTATTATAATAATTTTAAATATTGTATTTATGTAAAGATTTACTAATTAAAATTTAATGTATATTAAATTGTATTATTTATTTTAGTATTTTATAAGTATTTATTATTTCAATAATATATATAAAAAATGCTATTTTATAAGTTTAATATTTAAAAATTTTAATCATAATTATTTAAATTTAAGTTATTCATCATTACTTTTATACATTACATATTATTATTATTTATTTATATATTTTATGAGTTAATAATTAATAATTTATATTATATATTAGTTGTTGTTTATTTAAAATATTTATTTGTTATTTTATTTTATTTATTTTTTTACCAATTATATTTATTTTCTTATAAAATGATTTTATTGAAAATTATTTTAAATTTTATAATTTTGTTTTATTATTATTCATTTAAGAATTACTTCATTTTAATAAAAAATAACCTTTTTTATTTTCAAGTTTTCATTACCATGTAATCTTAATTTTTTTTTATGATTGCACTATAAAAATCTATACTTATAAATGTTTAGATGACTAAACAATGAGGCTTCGACAAATGTCACACTTTGAGTTGTTCTTTTTTAGGAAGATGGTTGTTTAATGGACCTAAATGATTTGATTTAGAATGAAATGTTTGCATACTTTGTTTTGAAAGAATTATTTGTTTGGTTAGTATAAATTTTCAAGAAAAAGCCCCAACTATCTACTTCTATTATGTAGTAATAATTGAGACTTATTTCAAGTAAATTTTAAAACATGCTATTTGGCAAAGTAATTTAGGACCCACATTTTTCATAAATCTACTTATTAATGATTTTCAAAAAAATTATCTCCATATTTCTCGATCATTAGCACGATACGAATATTCTACATTAAATAGTAAAACTTGTTCAAGAGGATTGGAGAATAGGCTTGGTTCAAAAAATAGAGCTAGGGACTTTGAAAAACTTATAGTAACCCTTGCAAAATATATCGGATTTGAAGTATGTAAAAAGTTGAAAAAACTTCTACTGTTACTAATGTTTAGAAGAAATTAGCAGCTCATTGATAAAAAAAATTTATTTGTATAAAAGCCAAATTACTAGCTACCCATATGCATTTAATTGATTTGGATAAATAACACCAAATTTCTACTAGAAAAGAGGGAAAAATCTCGTTTAACATTTGGAATTAAATATAGAAGTAGAGTTTGAAATTGGATAGGCCAATTTCAACTTTTTAATTTTTTAGTGACATATATAATTAAATTATAATTTCATGATCTAATTTTATGGAATTAAAAAAATAGTTAAAATGGATCATACTCTCTTAATTCTTAATTTATAGCGTATGGATCATCCTAATTTAAGTTTGAATAATGAATAAAAATTATTTTACTATATTCTTCATTTTTATATAATATATAACTACAAATAATAAATGTTTAAATAATAATATCAAATTTGAAATTTATAAATGTAAAAAATATTTATACTTTTTATTAAATATTTATTTAAGATTAGAATTATTTAAAATAATGAGAGGACAATAGTATATCATATGATGTAATCTACTATATATTGTCATATAAAACATGGTATAATACTAAAATGTTGACATACCTTATAATCACGAGGTGTGACATGGTGGCAGCTCACCTTGTCTCTTAACCATGTGGTCGGGTGTTCGATCTTCATCCATGAAAATGAAGTGTATTTCGTGGCCGGCTGTTTACCTCTTCAGGAAAGCTCTCATGACGAGAGAATTAGTCATTGCTATTCAATCAAAAAAATATTGAAATACCTTATACTATTCATGCTTATCATATAAGATGTTTTCATATTGCAAATAATTGTAATATTAAGTAAATGCTCACTGAAAAGTAAAATTAGAATAAAATAAGATAGTTGTTTTTTATAATTTTTTTTTCACAGTTTTGTATAAGGCTGTAATTTTCATTATATACTAATTTTAAAAATAAAATAATGTTAACAAATTAGTTTGTATTAGTTATATAAGTTTTACGGGAAGCAATAATAGTTTTTTTTCTTTTCACTTTTTATTTTAAAAATAGAAACTGTGTTTTAGAGTTTCTATTTAATAATTCCTTTACAATCGCATAATATCTGGAAAGATAATAGTTTACTCTAACTGAGGTTTCAAAAAAAAAAAATCTTACTCTAAACAGAACTAAAAACGTCTTTTCCTTTAATTCCAAAAATGCCCTACAACTTTATAAAATACTAAAAACACCACCTGGACCATAATAGTCCATAAGTCCATCCTTCGAGACAGACTTGCATCCTCCCGGAGGAAGAAGTCTCTTCCTCCACATGCTATAGTGACCATTGATTATTGTTAAAAAAAAGAAAGAGTAAAGGGAAGAGAAAACGAATCAAAGGTAAAAATTATATCATGGAGGAAGAAATGGGTTTACTCCCGGAGGAGGAGAGAATTTTTCCCATCCTTCCCATAGTAGAACGCTCCGTTAGTTCATAGTTTTGATGTTGCAATGAAGGCTGTCATAGTAAAAGTCAAAAACTTTACTGCACTGGTCATTAATTTATGGGAAATGTGCACGGGTGCATGCTGTCAATGCAAGAACTAAGGCTGCAGTAATATGGTTAAGTAATCTACCTGAGAATTTGGAGAAAAGATAGGCGATGAAAACTGAAAAGGAAAGTAAAGAGAAAAAGGATAAGGGTAAAAAGCGTTAGAGGAGAAAATGAGATGCCGTTCGGCGCCCATTTCCTTCATTAGGCTGTGACTAAAGGTAAAGCCTATGCATACCTGAGGTCGTCAGACCCTTTTGTCAAAAATCTCCATTTGCCACAGATCTATATCCTCTGTTTTTTTTTTTAATTTTCTTATGTTTCATGACCCAAATATTCATTCTTAAGCTAGCCTTAATTTGGACTAGTTTACTTCGGCAATGAAACGTGAACTCAATCCGATCAATATAAATTTGATTAGTTGTAAATTGGGTTAAATAGATTAAATTGTCTCGTCACACGTCTAAACGTGTTGATAGCGAATAAAGTTATAAACTGGACCTTATCGACTTTATTCTAAATTGGAAGTTATTTGTACGCTAAGGAATTCATTCCTGAAGAGCTATGCTTTGCTAGAGAAAACATTGCACAATATTAAATTTTGCACCAAAATAAAAATTTCTTAGGCTTGAACGTTCAACCACTAGGTTAAGACCCTTGGAGAAGGTACATGCACCTATTAGCGTTCGATCGTGGACCATTTTCAGAGAGAGAGGGGAAGGAAAAGTGGGGACAGTAGGAGAGATGCCTTTTGCTTGGTGTATGTGATTGGCATTGACTGACTTGTCCAAACGTCTTTGGAAAGTGCACTTTTTCTGTCCCACGATTGGCATTCTAGGCCTTCCCGAACCCCAAATCAAAACCAATGTGTCTACAATAGGTATGATAAATAATAAAAATATTTTGATATAATAATATATATGATATAAAAATATAAAATATATAAATATTTTTAAAATATATTTTAAAATTTTTTTTATTAACTTATTTTATCTACTTAATAAAATTTTTATTTATTAGTTAATTATTTATTATCAATTTTCTATTTTAATATTAAATAATAGATCAATATGTATATTTTTTTATTTTGAATTAAAGGGATGTTTAAAAAAATTATTAACTCTTTATTAATAAAAAAAATAAATAATAAAATAAATCCTAATTTACTAATAATTTAAATAAAAATATTATATAATAATTTATTTTATTTTATATTAATTAATTTCACCCCTCTTTTAAAATTTCCGCTCCCCGCTTATCACGTACACCGACAGCCTGTCCCTCTGTGCACTCTGCCCTCCCCTACACGTTTTAGCTAATGGACACAATTTGTGGACTTAGGTGTCGCCAACTCGAGGTACACTTATCAGATCGCGCCCCTTTCCTAGCTGATGTACATGACGCTGCACTGGTCAGTTTCTGATTCACATTTCGGGAACAACTGCTTTGATTTCGGCCACTTCTTGCTTGAATGATTTGTGTAACAGATGTACCGCTTTAGTTTGAACAGTGGCCTCTGATTCGTTGTGATCACAAAGCGCCACGAAGTACACAGATGCCAAATAAAAATTTTAACTTAATAAAAGGGCATATAACTAGTTAATTACCTAATACGGGTTAGCTCAACAGTGCTCGACTCAATCTAAGTGAGCTTTATCCGTAAGATTGGTGTTTCAAATCAAACTTTTTTGGGAAGGAGCCATAGTATTTAATTTAGGCTTCTTTGCCTAACCTTTATTTTTACCCCCGAAAAAATGAGATTACAATTTCCCAAATTTAAAATGAAGATAAATACAAAATAACCAACGTTACAACGTTTTTGACGGTTCCACTAGCACTGTTTTAGCCATGATCTACAAGGCACTCGTACCTCAGGTTGATATGATAGCCAGTTCTAATTTGCTTTGAACGATGCTATTTCAAAATTTAATTTGGTCCTACTCATAGTCATATGCAAACAAACAAATACAAGCACAAATAATATGGTTGGGAAGTAGGAACACCGACAAAAGATCACCAGTACCAGTACTCTGCATATACTGCCACTGCTATGGCAGCTCTCAAAGCTTCTTTCGAATTTTTTTTTATGCAGAGCTTCTTTTGAATTTACATACACATGAAATAACTTCTAAATTGTCGTCTTTTATCAGTTCATACAAAACTCTGGCTTTAAGCCTTTAACCATTTCTTAAATTAACTATCTTTCTTGATGACACATTCAAATCATTTTTCTTAATCCTATCCAATCTTGGCGGTGCCTGCACTCTAGAAGCTTTCAATCGAAATTTTTTTGCCTGTTTTATCATTTAAGCACGATTACCTAAGCTGATATTGTGTTTACTTATTTTATCAGTTTCTTTTAAAGAGATTTTAAATTAGATGGAACTATGTGGAACTTAGATCCTTAGAATAGGGGTGCAATATTTTAATTTACAAATCTCAATCAAGATTGTTATTGGATATTATCGATGATTACATGGATCTAGGAAGCATGTCTGTGACTGTCAGAAAGATTTGAAAATCGATCCTCTCACTTGGTCTGAAAACCATATAATCCCCATATTTCTCTTTATATATTGGTATTTTCTGGCAATGAAAATAGCTCTTGTGAGTGGTATGAAATTTCGACAAGGTAAACCAGAAGTAAACCACATATTTCTCTTTATTGTTTATCTGTTGAGTAGATCCCAAATTGGTTATGGACAAAATATCAAGGGAAAAAGTAATCCATCATGACCATCAAGGCTAAGAAATCCACATAAAATTTCTCACAATTTAAAATATGAGATAGTAGTTTTTAAATATGCAAAATAGAGTACTTTTGCCTTTTTGCCGCACGTTTGATTTGGGATAAACACATTATAGATGAAGTTT
This sequence comes from Dalbergia cochinchinensis, assembly GCA_031216125.1. NCBI lineage: Eukaryota > Viridiplantae > Streptophyta > Magnoliopsida > Fabales > Fabaceae > Dalbergia > Dalbergia cochinchinensis. Next base: position 35,064,380 of record CM062371.1, read on the forward strand.
ATACAAAAAAAAAATTACGCCTCATTTTTAATTCTCAATCAAATATGGATGAAAATAGATAGAGTGAAGCAGAATGTGATAAAATATTTTAAAATTTTATTATTTAGTATTTAAAAAATCAGTGAAATATGGAATGGAGCAGAGGAAATAGATTTCATTCAATCCTATTATTTCCTATTATCCTTCTTTCCCCTTCAATTTGGAGAGAATGGGATAAAATCCTTTATTTTTCTATTTTTTACTCATAAAATTATTATCATATCAATCAATTTCATTATTAAAATATCTAAATAATAGAGTGAAATAATTATAACACTTCACTCTATTTTTTTATGTTTCTTTTTATTGTACTCTACACTTCATTTCACTACTTATCATGAATCCAAATATAATCTTAACGTTCAAAATATCTCATATTCTAATGAGAAGAACCTTAATCAGTGAACTTTTATTAAAAGACTATTTTGTGCTTCTCAATATTTGGATAGGAACTAAATTAAGAATTGTCTTCTTATTTTTTAATATGGATTGTCAATATTCATGCTTAAAATATCACATTTGTCCAAAGAGAAACCCTTCATTTTGTTTTGTTGTTACTCGGTCCATGAGAGAACAACTTAACAAGGATATTTGTTCCCCCACACCCCCCCCCCCCCCCGGCTGTTTAAGTATGGTTCAAAATTTTGAATAAATTAAAATTTTAATGAGACAAATAGAAGCAACATGCAAGTTTATTTATTTCTTTTTTTTCAAGTTTGTAAAGATCAGTAATGAATAGACGTATGTTTGGATTGGCTTTCCCCTTTAGCGAAGCTGATAAAAGAAATACTTCTTAGAAATAAGAGTAGAAGCAGATATTTATTTTATATTTGGTTACACTTATTAAAAAACTTTTTATAATAATTAGAAATTGTTAAGTTATTTGAATATAAAAAATATGAAAGAATTTTTTTATAAAATTACAATTGATAGCATAAAATTCAGTTCTCCATAAATATGGTTAGACAAAAAAAGTATTTCTTTATGCATAACAAATATTTCAAAATATTATGATTAATTTGTATTTTTTGTTTTAATTTAAAATAATGTAATAATGTAATTAAATATACAATCAATAAAAATTAAAGTTGATGAAAAATCTATTTTAATAAAAGTGCCTTAGATTTGTAGATAAAGAGTATATTGTTGTTGTTGTTGTTGTTGTTAACATCCAATTTTTGATTAAGTTATAAAATTGATCCATGGGGTCAACTATTTGAAGATTTTAATAACAAAATGGTAGTAAAAATTAATAAGTACTTTTCTTTGTTTTTCTCGTAAATAATGTATTATATTTTCTCCAATTTCATTTTGCACCATTGGTTTTATTTTTTTGGTTAATTAATTTAAGACAAAGACAAAAAAATAATAAATACAGTAGTAGTGTAACACTCCGAAATTATTCAAAAATTAATTTAAACTTTGTTAAAAAGAATTTTAAAATTCTAATGGACTTAGCAATAATGAAGACAACCCAATAGACAAGTAGAAAAAAAATTCTAGGGTGGCCATGAATAGTAATTTTCTGAGCCCATAAATAAATAGTAACTCTGGAATTAGGACCAAGGATGACCTTGGGGCTCGAGGAAGTTAGACCCGAAAGCCGAGATAGAGTATTAGGCCCGTGGCCAGGGTAAAAATATTTTAAGTTTCCGGTAGAGATATTTTATCTGTTTGGTAAAGTTTTGATGTGCAATTTTTTAACATTGCAAAAGAAAATTGGTGGCTAAGTAACCTTTTTCAACCACATCTTGCCAAATGGATGGTATCTTACCCTTTCATTAATTTTAATTTCACCTGGGACTAATATTTCATCCGTTAGATAAAATTTCGATGTATGGTTTGTTGCACTGCATGAAGCTGAGAGAGCAAGTTTTTCTACTCCACCTAACACTTGACAAGTGTATGGAAAAGAGAATGGCCACACCTTCCAAAAAATTACAAAAAACACTTATTTTAATTTTCCAGTAAAAAAAATTACAAAAAATTACATCTTTGTGAAATTAACTTCACACATCCTTTTATAATTTAACCCCATCACTTATTTTTCTCACTCTTTCTCTCCAAAATTTTGGCCCTCTCTTTCTCCATGTAGCTCTTCATGTTCAAAAACACAAAACATAAGAGAACTAGCTCAAAAAACTCCATTTCACATCTCCATCAAAACCCAAGATACAAAACCTAATGCACCTCTTGAAACCTTCATATCTAACCTAGAAAATTCTCATCTATCCCACCTCACCATCTAAGAAGAACCGCTACATCACTTGTTAAAGGAATGATTTTGGCTAGTCTTGATTGGTTTTGGGTGAAAACACACTTGGAGAAATCTCACAAGTGGAAAAGCTTGTTAGCTGAGTGTAGAGATTTCTTGAACACCTCTTTCAATCTAGCTTTTGTCTTTTTGAAAATTTCAAAGAATCAAGCTGGGATTTGGTTTTGTTATCACAGTTGAGAGCTTATGTATTAATGGACATGCTTGATTAGGGTAGTATATTGTTACAAAGCTTCTTTGAACAACTTACATCTTGGTTAAGTATGCTGAAAACACGGATTTTGAGTTTAGCAGTAAGTTTGTGCGAATTTTAAAACACACCTAGATATATATTTCTAGTACACTAGATTTTTTTTTTATATCTAAGCTAACATACGGAACTACCTTTGTGAATTTTCTAGGTTCATTAGTGAACATTCACTATTTTTAAAAACTAGATAATCGTCCATAATGGTTTTTGAATAGGAGGTAATATTAATTTGGAGCAAGTGGAATTTCAGGGTGAATTTAGTAGAGCAATGGTGTGATTATGGATTGTCACAACCCGATTTGGATCGTGACTAGCACGTGAAAAATCTGATCCCCATGTAAGCCTTGTGATTCCTGTACTATATTATATGCTTACTTTATCCTTAAAATATGGTTTGATCATAAATCAATTTAACGACTAATTCTTGCTAATTGTGAATAAAACATCTTTCTTATAAAAAAATTATATAACTGTAGCTGTAAAATATATTTCAACTGTGTTGTTCAAATACAAAATAAATATGAATGACGTACTATTAAATACAAAAGAATCATGGTATAATCAAAATACAAAATAAACTATATGCGGTCAGGGACTATGCCCATCACATCACTAGAGCACATCTACTATGAACAAAATACTAAGGCTTCACGCCAAAGTGAAGCTCACCCAAACTGAAGAATACTACTACTAAGGAAAAGGAATGAGAGGATCCCGAGCTATATCTGTATCTGTGAAGAAAAGGAAGAAGAGAGGGGTGAGTTTTGCAACCAAAACTCAATGAGTGGATCCTCACTCATAACTGTACATGGGACAAGAAAACATTATAGTAAATGATAATGATAATAATGCAATACTCATAAACATTTCTATTTACTTTGCATATTAATTATAATCTTTAAAATCTCAAGAATTACACAAGGGAATAGTGTATTCATCAACTGTAGGGAGGGTGCTTAGTCCCTGGCAGACAAAGCCCCTAGCTAATATGATCTGAACAGTCCCTGGCAAATCGTGTCCCTAACGAAATAATCTAACTCAAGGATGACTTGCCCTTGGCGGGCTTTGGTATATCAAGGTTAACGGAATAATTGCTGTTAACTCACAGTTCTATTCCTCTCAGTAACTCTCTCTAATATAAAACCAACTGGAATCATATATAAAAGGAGTTCTTATATTTCTAGTTCAATATTTCTCAACTCTATCAAATACAAATTCTTAAATCTCATTTCGTAAATCATAGCAAATCCCAATTATCCATAGTCAAATCAATTCATGAATTAAATCATACAAAAGCTTACGAAACAATTATGGTCTCATGTATTTCTAAAATCATAATTTCATGCATAAGTTCAAATGGAGCATTTCTAGTAAAAACATATTTTTACATAAAGCAATATCATATAAGAATCCATTTTCAAGTTCTCAAAATATTCCACAATGCTAACAAATAATCATATAATGACAAACTAAGGCCATAAGATTAAACCCACTCACCTGGAGGGGTAAACTATGAAGTATCTACACCGTATGGACTCTGAGAAGGAGGAATGGCACCAATGTCTACCATTGAAACCATAAAAATTATCAACAACCTATGGGAAGCTCTAGATTACTCTAAACGTATACTAATAACTTTGGAGGAGTACCCTCACTTGACAACAATAAGAGAAATAACAATTGTAACATCCTAATTTTTAACCCAATACTCCTAGAATGTATTTAGGTTAAACATTAGTCTATTACCCTTTTAGTCCGATTCTTTAAAACCTTTCATTAAAATATTTAGCGAAAAATACAAATAAATTTTTCTTTTTGAAACTTGAAAGCAAAACGCGAGCCGCGCACTAACCTAACGTTCGTCATAACTATAACGTGCAAGAAAAATAATCACACCATTCATAATCATGAAACATAGTATTATACATAACAATCATAATATCATCATATCTTCATAACTACATAGATTACTAGCATCATTGTACCATCATTTACATCAAAACATGCCCATATACATGAAGTGATCCTTATCCACCTATGAGGTTGGATAAGTGTCAACCCAAAAGCTAAGCTATCTATGCTCCCGCAGTAACCCTCTGCTCCGTTTGCTAGTGTGACCCTTAAGCACGAGCCTTAGAAGAAGTCACGAACCTCATTGTAATCCTCATTTAGAGACGACACGGAAGGAAAGAGAGGGATAAGAAACTCATTCAAGATTCTAAGTAGGGATTTCCGACTCTAACACAAGTGTCATCGTCGTCGTCCCCAGCCACCTCGGTTTTAATTATGAAAAAGGTGTACATGCACAAGGTTTGGTTTTAGACTTTTCAAATCTATTTATCCGAAGTAGGTGTCTTTTAGTACGAGTCTTAATGTCATGAATGCAACAGATATTAGATGAATGCATGGCAGTACCATTTGCACTTTAACATGGAAATCGTCATACTTGGGTACATCATAAGGAAACATAAATCATATATGTGGCATAAAAGGCACAGTACTTTTCATGTGACATCTTTCTCATATGTCAAACTCTTAAGTTTTTTTCTTAAAGACCACCCTCTTAACATATCCACCAAAAATCCAACCGACTCACCAGCCCGGCGATAATCTGGTCACCAAACTACATCTCACCTATTGCCTAGGAATGAGCTCAATCCTAACTAGTCGTCACTAGATTTAATATGGGCTAATAGAGAGGGTATACATAACTTTCTTGGATCACCTATCTTAGGATCATTTCCTTCTTTGAAACGCTCTACTAGTATCTAGTACACATCGAATTGTCCGCTTTGGCAAGCTCAATGTCAATCCCCTCACGGATTTGTTTCCTCCCCACCATAGCGGGAGGAATACGTCTCAGTATTATATCATATCTGTTCTGGGGGTGTTTGGCCGAACCGATGTCACCCAGAACCTTTCCTGAGGGTGCTCGGCCGAACTGGTGTCACCTAGGAGTTTTCGCAAACTTTTCTCAAATCTTCAAGTTTGATGGGAAATTCGGCAGCGTAACGGTGTACACCGGATTTCCTTCAAACTTGCTTTATGCCACAAAACATATAGAGCATGCATAGCCATTCAACTCGGCCATAAGACATCAAGTCATATAGTCAAACTCATCATAGGATGTACGTCATCACATTCATTGCTTTAACATTCTTAAAAGATAGCATGCTCCTAACCAGTTTACCGGAATCAAGGACCGAGCTCAGCTAATGTATATGTCATGCTCAAGTCATTCTCATAATTAAACATATATCTACTTGAAGTCATAAAGCTCATTATGTCTTGGGACCTATAGTGTCTTATGCTTTGACCTTTACGGGTCTTAATCTTGAAAACTAATTACACTAACATTCACTTTCATACTTTTATACACCTATAGGTTGACAACTAATAATCCTTACTCATTTTATGATCATAAACAAATCTGGACAATATCATGAGGATGTGGGCTGAATTAATATCATATACTTACGGGGTTCTAGAATCTGCGTCTTAGATCCTTTCTAAGTTTCATCTTCGCCTAAAGCGCTATAAATTAAATATAAACCAATTATGAGGGATTCCTACACATTTGCACTAATTATAGATCACTTTTGCTATGATTAATCATGCTGTAGCAGAATCAAAAAATTATATTTCTAAGTATTCTAGAATTGCGCTTTTATGGTTTTCTAGTTACTAGTTTCCCTATAGGTGCTAAAAATTAATCCTACCTCAAATGTTATCAAGTTTTTCATAATTAAACAATCCTAAACTGAATTTTATCCCATTAAAATAGTTTTGGCAGTGGCTAAAAATAAGTGGGTCTAAACTATGCTAAAACTCAACTTTACAGTTTTTTCTTTAAGACTAGTTTCTTTCCTAACATGCATACAAAGCTTCTTACCTCAACACATATAATTTTTACCCATTCTAACATGTCAAAACATCATCATACAGCAGCAAACATGTCATGGCAGAATCGAAAAGCATAAATTCCATAGAACACATAATCTCACATTTTTAAGACATATAAATTGCTAGTTTCTCTTGGAATCGTTTTAGGATTTCTGAAACCTTTGAAAACCATTTTATTTCGCAAAAGGGACTAAGAATGGCCATAGGACAGTAGCTAGTTTAAAACATTCCTAGGAGAGGTTTAATTCATAAATCTCATTGGTAATAATTTTATAAAACTCTTGAAGTCTAAAGAAAATATTAGAATATAGGTTGTTGGCTCTTGTGACTAGATGAGACTCACACCAAGCTCATCATCATCACATGGCCGAAATATGCATCCATGAGGATGTTTCCACAACCACCTTTATCTTGAGATAAAAAGGGCAAGTCTTTGAGCTCTAGGTTCTTTAAGTGATGACAAAAATATAAACATGCTATGCATTCCATTTTATTCTTCATTATAAAGTAAAGTGAGAGCTTTAAAGTAAATATGAAATGCAAAAACTTGAAATTAAACATGCAAGACTTGAAAGTAAATATGCAAGGCTTGAAAATAAATATGCAAGTTCAATTCTTTATTTTAGTGCTCTAGGCCCAGCAACAATCGACTTTAAGGCCGAAATAGAAAGGCTTTGAGATTAATTCGGTGATATGCAAGCTCTCATTTTAAATCTTTAAGTTCTTAAGTGATGACTTAAAATATAAACGTGAAATGCAAAGCTTGAAACTCAAACGTGATAATGCAAGTCCTTTTCTTTAATCCTTAGAGCTTAGTGATAACGTAGGAAAGTAAATATGAGATGCAAGAACTTGAAATACAAATATGTAAGACTTGGAAAATAAATATGCAATGTTTGAAATATAAATATGCAAGTTCATTTTATATCTTGCTAGAGCTCATTCAAGACTTTAAAGGAGCATAAACCTCAACCCCAACTTATCTTAACAAGGTAAAGCAAGCTTTAGAGTTCTTGTACCAAGGTTACAAGGAAACCTTATGGTTTGAACATCATCATCAAGCTCAAGGAAATGGACTTAAAGAAACAAATTAAACATTAATATTATTTAAAGAACCAAAAATGGATCAAGTTAGAAAACCAAGCTTTGAGTTTTAGAAACCATCTCACCATGTCTTTGGTGACAAAACCAAAATATCAAAGAAAAGGAAACCATGGCCAAAACCATGAAGGAGAAAGGATGAAACTTTGAAACTCTAGAGGCCATGATCTTGATGATACATCAACACCAACATCATGTGCTCTCATCCTTGAGTCATTTTCCAACCAAAACAAGTTTTAAAAACCAAAACTAGAACCAAAGAAAAGGAAAGGAAAAACCGAAATGCTTCTTGGTTCAAAAACCAAGTTTTCAAGCTTTAGAGGTTACACAAGTGGTGATTCTCATGATCAACCCCTTGAACCCTCATCATCAAGTCAATATTTTTCTTTGAAGAAAGGCTCCAAGGCCGAAACATAAAGAGAGGAAAAGAAGTTCCAAGAAGCAAAGAGAAACCAACAAAACTCATTTTAAACAAGACTTTAAAGGATAAAGAAATTTAATAAAATAAATCCCTACCAAAGGTATCTCTCTTGGAGGATGAACAAGGCTTGGTCTTGAAAGGAGATTGAAAGAAAAATCCTCCCTAAAGCTTGATGGAGCTTTGGCCAAGAAGAAAGGAAAAGGAAAGGAAGTTGTGTTTCTTGAGCTTGATCTTGAGAATGATATGGCTAAGTGTTTTAAGGAATATTTAATGGTAGTTGTGTGGTGGTGGAAAGGATGAAGAAGATGAGAGGAAGAAAGAACTCTTGAGTTCTTTGAAAGAAACGAAAGAAACCAAGACACTCTTGAAAACTCAAAGCTAGCAAATGAAGTAAAGGTTCTCACAAGTTCATTTGCATGTGTATTTATAGAAAAACAACCCAAGGGTGAAGGAATGGAGGGAGTGGCCGAAATTTTGAGGAAGTAAAGGAAGGAAAATATCTTCTTCAAAGTATGGTTGTGGTCATTCAAAGGTATGGCCAAGTATGGGTTCAAGTGTAATACCCTAAAAATTATTTAAAAATTAATTTAAGCTTTATTAATCATAATTTCAAAAATTTGATAGTTTGAACAAGGATGAGGATGATCCAAGGGATTCGTAAAAAAAAAAAAAATGTGAATAGTGTTTTGCGGGCCCCACAGGCCACTGGGACAACCAAAACCCTAGAATTGGGACCCGGAGATGCCTGAAATTGAGAAATTATATGATTATGGTTAGAAATAGGTAGAAATAAAGATTTTATACCCGAAATTATTTTTCGGGCAATGTTTGATTACCCGGGTATACTATTTTACCTGTTCGGTAGAATTTCGGTGTGCGGTTTCTAACACCATAAAAGCTGCTTAGTGGCTAAGTAAGCTTTATCAACCACTTTATACCAAGTGGATGACAAGAATTGAAAATTGAAAAGCAAGTTTTAATCATGACCTTTGATTTATTATATTTTACTCGAGTGCCAATAACTCATTCGTTCGGTGGAATTTCGGTGTGCAATTTTAACACCGAAAAAGCTACTTGCTCACCAAGTTAATATGAGCCACTTATCTTGAGCCAAGTGGATGGCCAAGATTCATTCTTTGACCAAGAAACCAAATCTTAGCCATCCATTTCATTATTTCATTTTGAAAAAGGAATAAATACCCATTTTGACTAGTTTTATACCTAGATAAAGATAAATCACCAACCTTATCACTCCAACACCACCAATTTCGGCCAAGAGCTCCAAATACATCAGACTTCATCTTCTTTCTCTCATTCCACTATTAACAAACTTGAAGCTTCATAAACCCTAGCCTAAACTTGACAAAACACCAAGATCCTTTCACAAAACTTGTTCTACTCCTCATAATCTATCAAACTAACCGATTAGAATTTTAAATAATCTCCAAGCTGAACTCTGAGTTATCATTCTCTACTGTTTAAGGAAGGGTTAGGTGCTGTTTGGAAGGCTTGAAGTGAAGAAAAATCAGTTTTGAAAGATCCCTTGGAGTTAGAAGCCTTAAAGCTTCACAAGTAGGGTTTTCTTTGACCTTTTCTTTCCAATTTTATGCTGGACTTTTCTGATTGTGTTTGGTCAGAAATTTCTAGATTTATTGGTTTATAATATGATGATATTGATGTGTTAATTTTGGTGGAGTGTTTGGATGATGTTAGAAATCATTTTTGTTAAAAGAGATTTTGAACCATGTTGCTGGAATTTCAGTTTTCATTCAGGCAGTATTTGTTCACGAATTTTCTGAGGGAATTGTGGGTGTTTTCATGAGCTATAAATATTATATGTTGAAGATAACATCCTAGGATAGTTCCATGAATTTTCTTGAGCTCTGATTTTGATTCCTAATACCTTGAAAAATTCAAGAACCGAAGTTGTAAATATGCTGCCTGAAATGTTGAATCTAAAGCTGTGAACTTGTGACATTTTATTAATCTAGTAAATGATCGAATTATGAGCTAAAAGTTTTATAGGATATTAAGGACATATTGAAGTCCAATCCTGAATTTTTATATGATCATTTGGTAGGGTAATAAAATTGGGAACTATGGCTGTTGGCTGTAAATAGGGGGTTTCTAACCTCTGAAGTTGTCTAATTTTGTTGACATATTTAGAGAATTCTTTTTATTATGAAATTTTTATGGAACCTTGTGGACACATTGAGGTGTCATTGAGAATTTTTATAGCATTTTAATTGATCATTTGGTATGAGAAATAAATTGTTCTTCTTGAGTGAAAAATCTGCCAATGTGCTGAAGTTGTGACGATGCCTTGAATTAGTGACCTAATGGCATTTGGTTCAAGTTGATGTGTATGAATGCATGCCATGAACTTCTAAGATTATGTTATGAGGAATGAATGAATAATATATATAGGTTTGAAGTATTATGAGATCAGAGAATTATGTTCATGCATATAGAAATGCGATGCATGTATATGTGAGCTTGAGGATGATGTATGTACTAAGTGAACAATGAACTCCCCTTTAGTATAAAAAGGGCACGAAGAGGTCCCCAGTAGGGCACGAAGAGGTCCCCATTAGGGCACAGAAAAGTCCCCTTTATTATGTCAAGGGCACGAAAAGATCATTGTAATCGCCATATGTATATGTATATCTTGTTAAATTATTAGTCTTAAAGGAATTCCTATGATGTTGAATGTTATGAAACACATGTTTTAAGTGATTGAATAATAAAAGAGACCCACTTCGGAAAGGTGATTTTATAATTTTAAAATGAACATTTGATATGTACATATTGCATGCTCACACTTTCTTAATAAACCGAAGTGGTCAGGCGATGACGATGACGTATGAATGTGTAATTGGGGAGTTACCCTACGAGAATTGTATAATTCTCACCCCTATGTTTTTGTGTTCCCGTGTAGTCTCCAGGTTGATCCCGAGAACAAGGAGGCTACTTTATGAAAGGAAATCAGATTTACAGTAGTTTGCAGCTAGAGTTTGTACAGACTGTACTTAGTCATATGTTTATGTTTGTATTTATAATAGAGATCGGATGTGTATTAAAGCTTATAAAAAAGCTTCCCTTATGTACTTAACTCTGTATTAAATAAATAGTTTGGTTTCATTGCTATATATTTTAGTATAATTATGACCTAGTATCTCGTGAACCAACCAAACTGACTATGGATATTTGAAAAAAAAAGGTCCGCAAACTTAGAAGTAACAACTCTCGAGTACGACGCCATAACTTAAGGATGAGGTTGTACTTTGGAGGGTGTTACATCAAGTATGGGTTTAAGCATGGTCTTAAGCATGGTATAGGCATGATGTGGTATGGGTGGCCATGAGGGAGGCATGGGTGGCCATGCCTTTGTAGAAGAACTTGGGGAACAAGTTGTTCCTTAATTGTGGGTTAGGATGTGTGTTTAGGTGTATCTTTGATTAGGCTTAGGATTAGGAATTTGTAAGTAAGTGTTTAGGTGAGGTAATGGTTAATTAGAGACTTGTAAGACTAGATTTAAGAGGTGTCTTACTAAATTAATGGAGTCAAACTCCATTAAATAGGAATCCAATGCCAACATGTTTCCTTAATTTAGGGAATTGGAGAAAGAAAATACTATTTCTAGATTCCTTTCTCAAAGAATGAAAACTAGAAAAGAGTTTTGAGTTTCTCTAAGCAATCTTAGGTTCTAATTAACATCAATTAATTATTTTAACTCTAAATTAGTAATTATAATTTACTAATCTTTAATTAGAGCCTAATATTGCTTAGGTTTTGCTAATCATATCATTAGGCCCAAAATGCACTACGTAAGGGCAAAATCGTAATTTTGCACAAAAACTGTCCGGGACCATTGGAACTTAAACAAATACTTTTAAACACATGAAAACATCATTTTAAACCTTCGGAGAAAGTTTCGGGCTTGAACGGCACATTTATCCGCGTAAAAACGCTATAAGGGTATTTTGGTCATTTTGATCCGAAACTGCAGAAAACACGATTTTCGCTTTCGAAATCACTCAAGGACTATCAAATCCCCTTCAGACATTGAGTTGACCCTTCAAGGACTGCCAGGCTAGCTATCCTCGAATTCCGGGTAGAAAATAACCTCATGGGTATTTTGGTCATTTTCTCGCAGACAGAAAATCGGGGCGTTACAACAATACCCATACCAAGAATGTGAAAAAACGGAGAGAATGGAGACAAAATCTAGAAACATTTACATAGCTTGATGATTTGAGGGTGCTAGATTGGAAAGAAAAGAAAGAAAGAAAGCTTAGAGGGTGTGTGTGTGTGTTCAACTTATGCTTCTGTTTCTGCTATGGGGGAGCCTGATGGGTTTTTATTTTGGGGCAAAAATGAAACGGCGTCATTTCACAGATACTGTGCTGTTACGGGTTGCTCACTGCAGCGAGATTTTCTCGATGCAGCGAGCCAAGGAAAACTATCACTTGCTGCAGTGAAGATTCCTCTCTGTAGCGAGCATGTAGGCTCTCGCTGCAGCAAACCTGTTCTTCATAATTTTGCAGAACCTGGTGTTTCAACTTGGTTTCTACATCCGGGGCCGACCCAGCTACTCGGGTGGGCCCCGAGGGATCCTAGGGTAGTATGGAACTTGCTCACGAACATGTATACCTCAGGTATTACATGGAGCTTCCAAGCATTGGACTACCCACGTCATCATGGACATGTCGCGTTTGCCGAGGCACAAGTTAATTAGGGCTTTTATGTTCATGATGTTTACCACATGGAGTAGGTGTTCAATGTGTACGGAATGGAGTTCACAACTGTCATGACCCAATTTGGGAGCATGATTGACACGTGAAGAACTAGGTCCCCACAGAAGTTCTGGTAATATAACGTGACTAACATGCATAATAAAACATAATTATGTTTCAAGTTTGATTTAAACATGGAACAATCATCATAAATCAGTTCCAAATAATCCAACGTCAACTGAAAATAGTAATCCTAAGTTATTGTCATGACCCGATTTGGATTGTGACAGCACGTGAGGAATCTAGTCTCCACGTAAGTTTTGTGATCTCTGTACCGTACTATATGCTTACTTTATTCATAAAGTATGGTTTAATCATAAATCAAATTAACTACTAATTCCTTCTAATTGTGAAATAAATTTTTTTCTCATAAATAAATTATGGAACTGTAATTGTAAAATACATTTTAACTGTGCTGCTCAAATACAAAATATCTGTGAGTGTTATGCTGTTAAATACAAAAGAAACATGGTATAATCAAAATGCAAAATAAACTATATGTGGTCCGAGACCCTGTCCGTCACATTACTGAAGCACATCTACTATGAACAAGATACTAAGGCTTCCTGCCAAAGTAAAGCTCACCCAAACTGAAGAATACTACTGCTGAGGAGGAGGATCTTAAGCTACACATGTATCTGTGAGGAAAAAGAAGAAGAGAGAGGTGAGTTTTGTAATTAGAACTCAATGAGTGGATCATCACTCATAACCGTACTTGGAACAAGAAAATATTGTAAATAAATAGTAATAACAATGCAACATTCATAAACATTTCTATTTACTTTACATAACAATTATAATCTTTAAAATCTCAAGAATTACACAAGGGAACATAGTATTTATCAACTGTATGGAGGATGCTTAGTCTCTGGCGAACAAAGCCTGTAGCTAGTAGAGGTGGGTATGCGGACCGATCCGGTCCGCGATGGACCATAATTAAACGGGCCGAACCGGACCTGGCCGTTTAATAAATGGACTAGGCTTTAGGCTGGCCCGCGACTGGCCCGCATAATCCCGCGGACCAGTCGCATAACTAGCCCGCAGACCAGATCATGGACCAGCCGGCTGACCAGACGCAGACCAGTTGCCGACCAGCCATGGACCAAACGCGGACCGCGCGAACTAAATGCGGACCAGCCCACATAACCCCATTTTTTTTCTTTCATATTTTTTTTAACTTTTTTTTATACCCTGTATTATATATTTATATTTATACAGTATATTATACCAAATATAAGTACAAAAGATAATAGAATAAACCAATTCACCAAAGTCCATCCATCAATAATATAAATAAATATCACAAATGGAAGCATTCTCTCACTAATGCTCTAGCGGGTTGGTCCGCGAACCTCATAGGCCAGGCCCATTTAGCCTGCGGGTTAAACAGTGCAGATAAGAAAAGTCCGCGGGTTAGTGGACTAAAAATTTTCTGGTCCATTTTCATGCGGGTTGCGAGTTAAACGGGTTGGTCCGCGAATCGCGGTCCGTATACCCAGCTCTACTAGCTAGTGTGATCTCAATGGTCCCTGGTGAACCGTGTCCCTAGTGGACTGATCTAACACAAGGATAACTTGCCCCTAGTGGGTATTGGTATACAAAGGTTAATTGAATAACTGCCGTTAACTCACAGTTCTGTTCCTCTAAGTAACTTTCTCTAATCTAAAACCAACTGAAATCATAAAGGTAGTTCTATTTCTCTAGTTCAACATTTCCCAACTTTATCAAATATAAATTCTTAAATCTCATTTCATAAATCATAGCAAATCCCAATTATCCATAAACAATCAATTTATGAGTTAAATCATACAAAACTTTTTATGGAATAATTATGGTCCCATGCATTTCTAAAATCATAATTTCATGCATAAGTTCAAACGGAGCATTTATAGTAAAGCATATTTTTATATAAAGCAATATTATATAAGAATTCATTTTCAAATGATCAAAATACTCTGCAATGCTGGCAAATAATGATATAATGACCAAATCAAGGCCATAAGATCAAACCCACTCACCTGGAGGGGTAGACTGGGAAGTACCAAAACCATGGGGACTCCGGGGACGTGGAATGACACCAATGTCTACTATTGAAATGATAAAACTCATCAACAACCTATGGGAAGCTCTAGATTACTCTAAACATATACCAACAATTTTGGGGGGAGCACCTCCACTTGACAATAATAAGAGAAATAACAATGCCCATACCAAGAATGTGAAAAAATAGAGAGCATGGAGACTAAATCTAACAACATATACATACCTTGACAATTTAGGGAAGGTAGATTGGAGTGGGATTGAAAGAAAAGAGAAAAAATAGAGTGGAGAGAGGAAAGTTTCGCTTTCTGCCTTCTGCTTCTGCTAGAGCCCAATGGGGCTTTAAAAATGAGGTCAAAAATGAAACGACATCATTTTTGGTACTGTTTAGGCTCCAGGGGACTGCTATAGCAGTCCTCAGACCACTGAAACCATCTCTACTAGTGGTCCTAGACCGCTATAGTGGTGACAACAAATCCCAAACTTCTACATTTTTCCTGTTATTTGGCATCTAAGTTGTCTCATTGCTCACTTATAAGTCCTCATTTATTTTACTCTCCATTAACTTCAAAACATAATTGTAAATAAGGAAATACCCCCATTTGGATTCAAATAAAATATTAGAAAAATAAAATGCCAACCAATCAAAATCTAAATTTTGGGTTTTAGTTCAAATCTGGGAATCTTCAAGATTTTCTAAACTTGTAGGCTAAAAATAAAACGTTTAAAGGTTTCATAAAATTCGTTAAAAATCACTCTTCGACTTATTTTCCTATTGGGAGCAATTACTGGGATTTTTTATCCCAAGAATGTGGTTCTATCATATAGCTCTCTAAGGAGGTGTAGAATCCAAACTCAGCAAAATTCAGGACCTAAAACATGGGTGGGTCCCAGGGAACCCTGAAGCTGCATGGAACCTATTTACCGACACATGTACCATGGGTATCATAGTTATTCCAAAACATAAAATCTGAACGTGAAACTAAATAATCTTGGTCTAGCCTGTAGCCAAACATAAATAATAAATGTTAGCTCCAAAACCCTTGAGAAAGATCTTATAGCTTAGGTTTTGAGTGACAACAAAATAATTTTTTTAAAAAATATTTTGATGAAAAAGTTAATGGTTTAAGAGTTTCTTAAGTGTCAAACATGAACTTTCTTATATTATATATAACCAGTTTCGTGATATATTTTTATAGTGTCATGATTTAACATAATATAAAACTTATTCAAAGAGTTTGCAATTTTTAACGTATGAAGAATAGCTTAGAAAGTGAGTTATAGTATGTGAGATACTAAAAAGTAGATTGAAGCATCAAAAAGTATAGATGCAGACAGGATCCCGACCACAGAGTATGTTTTGCATTATGTTTTTATAACTTATTTGTATTAGTTTTATAGATATTTTTGAAAACCGAGTAAACTTTTAATGTATATATTGCATGAAGATATATGGACTTTGATTTAATTTATGAGACACTAGCTATGATTGTTTACGGGTTCTTTTTAGAAAGAACAAGTGAAATGTACGTAGAAAAGAAAATTTTCTATTTTAAATGGTTTTTATGAACAAAACATGTATATAGAAATAGTTAACAGATCATGAAGATTGCGTGAAAATGAGATTTCTCACGTGCTGTTCATGTTCCTAGATCGGGTCATGACAAATAGTTTGATCTAAGGGCTAGGATTTATTCTTGAAGATCAATGGTGTAAGATGATGATGACTTGGCTGCGAAATGTATATAATAATTTGTGATCGTGTGATTTTTACTTCTCAATATCTAATTCATACTACTAGGTGAGTTGTCTATAAGAATTATTACTAATTAAATATTAGTTTATGTTTAGAGATTAGTTATTTTTAGTTAGTTTATGTTTTAAGTATTTTAAGCATTAATCCAATGACTTAGATTAAATCTTATTGTAGGATTTTCTTGGGATTGGTGTCAGGGCAGGGTATTTTAGTAATTTGGACAATGACATTTGAGCAATTCTCTAGATAAGTTTGTGGCATTCTAGTTATCTCCCTGAGTAAGATAGTGGCATTCTTGTAACATTTTACTTAACATAGTGGCATTCTTGTAATTTTTTACTTCTATCACTAGATTATATATCTGAGTATCTTATTATTGTTTGTCATGTCTTATAACATAAATGGAATTATGTGTAAAAGTGGATTTTACCTTTTCTGTTAAAGTGAGACACTTCACACATTCTTGTTGGTTCTACTCATTTTTAATCTTAATTATTAATTTAGTGTTTAATCTATGTATTACTGTTCCCAGATCCCAATTAGGATTAATTAATCTCTTTGGGTCTTTCTATTGATTTAGTTGACTTTTCTACTTTGTGTTGACTTTTTATTGGTTTTGTCACCTTTAGTCAGTTGCAGACTTTCTAACTTGACTTTTCCATTGTGGGATCAATTTTAATTTTCTAATCATTAATTGAATTACTCAAGGTATCCAAATTGACTAAGCACACAAAATTCAGGATACTACATCAACCCGTCAATCCACCATAAAACAGGATAGGTTAACCTATATAACCCTTATTACTAAAATGGGTTGGCTTGCCCAGCCCTGTTTTCGAGCTAACCCGTGGCATGGTAGGGCAAGGTGGGTTGATTGGTTTGACACCCCCACCAGTTGTCTTGCCTTCTCTCCTTGCACCTTCCTTGCCTTCACTAGAAAAGGGTTCTCACGTTCGCACTGTTGCCATTGAGGTTAAGGACTTTGACATCACCTTTGCCATAGCTAAAATTGCACCTTGCCTCTACTTCTGGTGGGGCTAAAGTCGCCTTTGCCAGCTATGCATTGGTATTGAAGCAGTGTTGTTGAATAGTGTGCATAAAAAGAGATCACAACTGAGAGTTGATAGTGAAAATTAAGAATTACAACAAGATTAAATTAGTAATTTTGTAAGTGAAAGTGTTGGGCTTGATTTAGTATAACCGTTGAACTCTTTGGACTTTCAAAAAGTGATGCTTAAAAATCATAGTAAACTGACATTGTTTGATAAAATAATGTAAAAACTGCTCTCAATAAATAGAAGTTATTGAAGTAGTATTTGATAAATATATTATAAAATTATATTCAAAATATAAAATAATTATAACATTCATAAATATTTGTAGAAAGAATAAAAAGTTAAGATAAAAAACTAATGCATGAATAAAGATGAATTTTTATTAAAATTCAAATACTATATTAATTTTTTGAATTTCAAAACTAGTTCTAAAAAAACATTGTTCTTAAAAGTATCATCGATTTTT
The DNA here is from genome assembly GCA_031216125.1 of Dalbergia cochinchinensis. Lineage (NCBI taxonomy): Eukaryota > Viridiplantae > Streptophyta > Magnoliopsida > Fabales > Fabaceae > Dalbergia > Dalbergia cochinchinensis. The sequence goes on from CM062371.1 coordinate 35,082,482, forward strand.
AAAAGCTGACCAGCAGTACCACAATTTTCTTAGTTTACTAAAAAAAAAAAAAAAAATTAACTTCAAAGCACCCGGCCAAAGAATACTACCATATCATTGGGGAGGACCGAGGAATCCATCGCCTTATCTTCTCTCCCCTATAGCTTCAGCTTTTACTGAATTGTGAGTTCTTCCGCTTCTTTTTTCATTTCTCTTTTTCCCTGTCTCAGCAAGTGTGCAGCGAGAAAAGCAACTTTTTGCTCAGTAGGTTTGTATGATGACAAAAAGGGGGAGAACTGGCCACCTTACCGCACTCCCATCCTTTTCTTTTTGTATTGGTTTTGGCAAAGGTCAAGTCTCATTAACATATTTTATTTGTGGATTCTTTGACAAACGTTAGTCTCTTTGACACTGAAGGACAATAGAGGCATCTACAAATTCGCCCAAAAGACATTTAGACAAAGAGAAACCCCACAAAACCACTATTCCTTTCAAGCATCCTACGTTCTTTACCCCCTCAGCTTTCATCCCCTTTGAGGTATGTCTTGCTTTTCTAGTGTTCTTTCTTGCAACCCGGTAATTTGTTACCTAGTCACTAGTTTCCTATCCTCGCTCATTATTGGTTATAATCTGTGCAAACTCGAGTGGTCTAGTAGGACTCTGTACAAGGAAAGTTCCTTTTTCATGATACACACCAAATGGACATGACAAATACCGCTCCAAATATGAAAGAATTTGATTCAGTCTGCGAGCCTTCTATAACACTATACCGATTAGTCCAATGTGCCTGAAAAAAAATAAATGGTACTCCTGTTAGAACAGTCAAAATGTATAGCTCAAACCAAAAATAAACTACCGTCTAATCTTGTTTCCATATTCTTTTTTCTTGATTTTGCTCCATCAAATCAATTGGCTTATTAATTAAAGAAGTGATACAAAATGAGATAAAGGGTGGTCGGACAGTCACCAACTCCGACTTGCTTGCCAATGAGAGCAGAGAACGTTGAAATACACAACATACCACAATGTATAAGATATAATGTGTATTTGGTTCTGAATTTGTAAAGTGATTGTGTTAGAATTGATTTTGAGTTAGTGATTTTGATAAATTTGATATTGTTTGAATAGTATTTATCAAGATCAATTTCAAATGTATAATTACAAAAAAGGACAAATTAGATATCATGAACGTTAAGTAAAGAAAAGCAATGTTGGAACTTTATTGGCAAAAATTTCTGAACGGGAAAAACTCACCGCAAAAGGATGAATATAATGCTTCTCTCCAAATGGGATTCTACATGCATAATCGATTTTAAGGAGAAACATCCAAACAAAAAATTTCACGGTGAATATGGGATAAACGTGATTTTAGTATGGAAACACGGATTCAAACATACTGATAATTTTGATACGCTTAATATATATATTATAAGTGTATATATAAAGGAAGTTTATTATGAGAGTGAGAGGAGTAATCTTGATTATTAGATCTTGTATAAATAATTAAGATTAAAATAATGTAAAGTTATATAACTTTTCTAAATAAGCATATGAGCATTACTTGTTATTAATTATCTCTAAATTTTAACTATTCATGTATGGTTATATGACCTAGATTTGATCTTCCCACTCTCATAATAAAACATATTTCTCATGTGATATGCTCCTATAATATATATAGGTGGAGATCTGATTACGCTATGTGTAAGCCATGTAAACTTAAACTATTTAATAACTTTCTATAGAAATTGAATTTATTTGATTTGACCGTTAAATCATATGATATTATATTGACACAAATATACCAATTTTCAGAAAAATCGAATAGCAATAGGCATGTATTCTAATGATTAATATTTACTAGTATTTTCAAAAGTAAATTATTTGTTAAAATAAAGTGGTATGATAAAATATCAAATCATTTTTAAATTATATGAAATTTGATATACCAAGTAAAAATTTAAACTTAATGTTTGGATTAATAAAAGTTTATACCCATAAAAAGTCATTGAAGTGTGTGAGTATATCAATACCTATACCTGATATAAATGAATCCTCCCGCACACATACAAATATATATATATATATATATATGTGTGTGTGTGTGTGTGTGTGTGTGTATTCAAAAATTAAACATTTGAAGACATTTAGATTTTAGTTTTAGTTTTACTGATCAATTCCATTTTTCAGAATTTTATGAAAACAATCATGAATATTTTATAAAGTTCTAAAAGTAGAAAATAAGATAGCATTTCCATAATTAAAACCAAATGCATAAAATGGAGATAACAAATAAAAAGAAAAACTAATCAGACATTCTTTTATTGAAATTTTCATTTTCTTAATTCATTCATTAACGAATAGTATAAGTCTTAGAGCATTTATCAATACGTTAAACTATATATGGACAGATGCATAAGTTAATTGAGGGAGGCTGTTTCAACTTATCTAGAGATCTTAGTTAAAATTTTGGATATACAACATCATAAAAGCTTGAGAAGCGAAGTTTTGCTGCCTCAATGATACATATAGCACCACGCACACATTTGATTAATGTTGTACACTATAAAGTATAAACTTAAAATAATCAAATGCACAAAAAAAAGCCAAGTTCGTCACAGATAGACTTTTTTTTATCTATAAGTTATTTATAAATATTATTATTAAGTCTAAATGCAGTTAGAATTTTTGCTAGGCGAGAAAAAAGGATATATAGGGTTGAGAGATTGAGAGAAAACTGAATAGGAAATTTTACTAATGAAATAAAAAAGCAATGTAATCCAAGTGAAATGCATTCTTATATTAACTAAGAAACGTAACAAGCTACTAAGAAATATATAAAAATACGAAATCATCTCTAATTAATTTTTAATCCAATTATATCCTCTAACAAACGCTTTGCTAGATTTATATAAAAAATTATGTTATTTATAGGGTGTGCGAGATACCATATTAACTTAAACCTATTAATCTTTTGATGTTTCATCCAATGGTGGTCGGAGTAAGTAGACTTGATCCAGAATTGACAATTTTCTTATACCAAAGGGGCAACCTCTAGGCTTTTTCACCAAAATAAAATAAGAAAAATGATTATTTACATATGTACAACCAGGTTGATATTATTTACCAATATGCACTAAATATAAATCGGCCAACAGTGCAATGATTTACTTTTTGTAAATCAGCCAACAGTGCAACGATTTACCTTTTGTAAATCGGCCAACAGTGCGATGATTTACAGCTTTTAAATCACCTCCCAGCTAGTTGATTTATATTCCCAAAAATCGCCCCAAGCTAAACATTTTATATTCCCGAGCTACAAAATAAAAAGACCCTCAGGCACTCCGTTAGAAGCAGATTTGAGGGAAATTTTTTTTACTCTTTGTCGAGTGGGTGAGTTACAAAATAATGACAGGGAAACTTTTTATGGTTGTTCATTATAATTGTGAGGTGATTCAAAATTCGTAAGATGGAGTTTAGTTTTGCTTTCAAAATCCACCATTTATTAGTGTTTGTTCGTCTATGACCCTTTCTAAGCTTCATGCCAAAATTCTTTACAAGTTACACGCAAGAAATAAGAAAATAATTCAAATTGTGTATCGGCTACCTATGTTGATTGGTCAAAGTGTAGTTTGGTATGGGAGTTACAGTATTGAAAGTGATGATGACTTGAGGATGGTGTTTGATTGTCATAATCAATTTTTGGAACTTCATGTTATGGAGGTATTCGTAGCTTTAGGAGAGTTGCAGATAAGATCTGATAGGAACACTCCCGTTCAAGTATTTGATGAATTGTCTTTAGCTCAATCTTCCCATATCATTTCGATGCCAAGTCCAATGGTCTCTGAAAACCACGAAGAAATAAATGTAGATAATATGATGTGTGGCCCAACTTTAAGAAAATTGGTAGTCAAGGTTGGTAGAGAGTTCAACATGATGGTCAAATTGCCGGGTAAGAGCCTTACAATGAGTTGATTTTTGAAGAGAAGCCGAACGACGATAACATTTTATTTTCAATGTTATTTGTTATTTTTTTTGGAACTTATGTGATTAAGATTTTAATATTATCTAAGGTTTGAATTTTTTATTAATTTATGATAAAATATGCTATTACTCGCTTCCATTATTAACTGTGAATTAAAATATGTTAGTCGATTTTTAGGAATATAAATCAATTTGGGAAGGTGATGTAAAAGCGTAAATCGTTCTTGTTTTGTTGGCCGATTTACAAAAAGTAAATCGTTGCACTGTTGGCCGATTTACATTTAGTGCATATTGATAAATAATATCAGCCCGATTGTACATTTGTAAATAATTATTTTTCTTATTTTATTGTGAAAAAGCCCAACCTCTATTATCTTTGTTTATTTTTTATTTTGGGTAGACAACCTCTGCTCTATTATCCTTAACCTTCATGAAAACAATATTATATGAACAAGCGTACAAACAAACTGAGCATTCAGCCACTATTTTCTTCTTCTCTCAGGTGACATGGATCTCTGTTCTCAAGAGACTTAACAGTGAGATTTGTCCACTTTTGGACGTTTTGACATTTGTCCTGGTCTTCCATTGCTCAAGCAAAGTCATCGTTCTATAAAAACTTGCCGCTGCAATGCTGCTTCAACCAAAGCCCACGGACAGCTTCCCTCCTTTCAATGCAAAAAGGCCATCCTTTACAAAAGGCTAGCAGCATAGGCAAAGCACCACACAATTAGCACTAACAACTTAGAAGGGGTGTCAAAAGGGAAGGTCTATTGGTCAAAAGGCTTATCTTTTCTCCGCATTCGTGGGATCTATGCACACCCACAATGCAGTTCTGTTTATGTCCAAAATATATTAGCTGCAAGCAAAGTAAATGATCCTTTTCAGAGTACTTTCTGGAAGCAAGCTGAAATCCAAACAAGAGAAGTCAAGTCTTGGAATCTCGTTTGTCGGCTCTTGCGGCTAGTTTGGTGTCTGAACTAGTGTTTCTCGCTCATTCCTGAAAGTGTTCTTTCTCTTTCTGAGTTCTTGTTACTAAGTTGCAGGGTACGATGCAGAGTTTGCGTTGCTTTTTTTCATTTCCTTCACAATTTTTCCACAGTTACTGTTTTTAGTTTCTGTGAAACAAAGTATATGTTGTTCTCGCTGGAAATAACTCTTGATTTTGGATGGTCTTCAGGCACGGGGCTTGAAGGGGTTGGAGAAAATAAAATGCTGGGACTGAGGTTCGTTCCAGCGCACAAGCGTTCAAAGAGGTGCCCCTCTGTTCCTTATGTTTAAGCTTCTCCTGTTGCTCAAATGGGTTTATGACTGTGCACTTCTGCTTCTCCTGGAACAATGAAAAGAAAAATAAAAGCTTTCAGAATTGTGTCACTGTGTTCTGCTATAATTCATTCTTTGTTCTATGGGGTCTAGTTTTACTTTTGGTCTATAGCCATTTGAGCACCTTTGGGGAGAATCGGGTTCCTGGGTTAAGCTTGGAATGGAGGTTCATACCTCTTAGAAAGGGTGAGAATTGGGAGTCCATGAATGTAGCTTGGGTTCCTTGAAGGGCACCTCAAAATAATTTTGTTCAGATCCAGATATCAGCTTATCACATCTTAACTCTGTTTGCTATTTTTGCGTGGCAGCTTTCCTGATAATAAGAAAAAGGTCGAGGAGGATAATCCGGATATTGTGGCCTCTGATCGAATTAAGCTGGTATAAGCAATTTCTCCATTTTTTCATCATGAAATTGTTCTCACCTTTTTTCTCGTTCTTTTATCTTAGCAATTTGAAGGTACTGCTTCTTGTAAAAGCATTGTCAGCCACGTATGATGTCTAGAAACTGTCGGCATTTTTCTTTTTCTTTTTTTTTAAAATTATTTATTTATTTTTGTCAGCTTGTGTTGTAAATACATGAACACCAATGACGGCCAGAAATTTTAATAAGAAAATTTTAGTATGGGTCCTATGGGATGGGTGGACAGAGTATTGATTTTGTGGAAGGCATATATTTCCACATAATGAATCCATTGTGACCTGTGATATTGTTGGCCAAGTTTAATGTCATCCTCTAAAGTCCACAGACACAACAAATTACTTCTCGACAATTATTCTGAAGTGAGATTTTTCATGACTATAATTATGACTTCGATCTGGTTGCAGGATTCAGATTACCTCACAGAATGCTGCAAATCTAGGAAAAAGCAAACCCCTACAAATGATGTTCAACATAATCTGAAGCAAGAGGTACAACATTGGAACTGTTCATCACAATTCTTCTGTTGAATGTCCGACTTCAGCCATATTTTCTGCAGCATACTTCTGCCTGATAGCTATGTCTATTTTGTGTTCGAATTATCCTTTTGCAGATTCTACTACTAGAGGGGAGACTACAAGACCAATTTGAGGTCAGAAGCACGTTAGAAAAGGCACTTGGATACCGACATTCATCTCTTGTTTGTTCGAATGGCGTGACAGTGCCCAAGGTTGGAATGTGGCTCAATCTATGTGATTTTTTTTTTCTGTTGTCATAATTTTTACCCAACTGTCAACAGTCCTGACATATCCAAGGTCCATCGACAATTTTACTTTTACGTTCATACAATTAAAAGAACATTGATATTTCAACTCGAAAGCATTAGAGTTTTGTGGCTTCATCGTGCCTATATGTGTGTAATCATATGGTCATTGTGTAGCTTATGAATGAATATACGTTCTTTTCGAGTCTATTGAAAATTTAAATGTCTTTTATGAATTTCTTGTTTATGCATTGCTTTAATGTTTACTGTTTGATGACTTTTTCTTGTTGCTTTTGTGACTCCTCCAGCCAACAACAGAATTAATTAAGGAAATTGCAGTGTTAGAGTTGGAAGTTGTGTATTTGGAACAACATCTTCTCTCCTTGTATCGTAAAGCATTTGATCAACAATTATCTTCCGCATCTCCTTCCACCAAGGAGGAAATAGTAAAGTCCCCTCTAATAACAACACCTAGAGCAAGACTCAATCATGTTTCTAAGCCTGAGGTCTTTAACAAAACAGGATCTTCTGCAGTACAATCCAATGGTCACACGCTTGATACTCAACCAAAGGAAAATAATGGGTATGAACTTGAGACTCCGGTGGAAGAATGCGATGCGAACCAGCCAGAAGAACAGCATTTAGGCTCCGGAGTATATCGTTGCCACTCATCATTATCCCAGTGTCCAGCATTTACAACGACAGAGTCCCCTCAACCAGAATCTCTGTCTAAATCTCTGCGTGGCTGTCATTCCCAGCCATTGTCCATGATGGAGGTAAATTATGCTTCACAGAAAATTCACTTACCTGCTTCTATATGTAGTTTAGCTCCTTCCACATTGAGTTGCAGCAATCATATAATTCTTGACAAACTTTTACACATACGTTGTGTTTGGTTGGGGGGTTATAAATGGGGTGGAAATTATCATGATGAGTTCCTTGTGTAATTTTTACATATGGAATTCATTCACAAAATTTCTACCCCATTTTTACGTCTCTACCAAACACAGCCTTTGAAGAATACATGATAATAGTTAAGTTCTGTTATGTCTACTTTATTTACTATATCAGCATTAGTTGCAGATACGATGGTTATGTTTGTTGGCCTTCTGCCGATTTTAACTCGGTTGATTCTTTACACAGTATGCCCAAAGTGTTGATGGTTCATCAAACATAATCAGTCTGGCAGAGCATCTCGGTACCAGCATATCTGATCATATTCCAGATACACCTAATAAGCTCTCTGAGGATATGGTCAAATGCATGTCAGCTATATATTGCAAGCTTGCAGACCCACCGATGACAAACCCTGGCCTTTCATCTCCAAGTTCATCCGTGTCTTCAATGAGTGCCTTTTCTATTGGAGATCAAGGTGATATATGGAGTCCAGGTTTCGGGAACAATTCCTCTTTTGATGTACGGTTAGACAATCCTTTTCATGTGGAAGGGCTCAAGGAGTTTAGTGGGCCATACAGCACCATGGTTGAGGTCTCATGGATTTACCGAGATAGCCAGAAATTGGGTGATACTGAGCAGTTGCTCCAGAATTTCAGGTGAGTCTATTAATATCTGATTAAGATCATGAAGGTTTCATTTCATGTAAGAAGTACTTAGTTAATTGGAATTTGGAACTCTTTGGCCTCTTGGAGTTATGATGGGTTTGTGCCTGTACGTTGTTTCAGGTCACTTATTTGTCGATTAGAAGACGTAGATCCTGGAAAGTTGAAACATGATGAGAAGCTAGCCTTCTGGATCAACATACACAATGCTTTGGTGATGCACGTAATTATAATTCTCAAAACTATTTCCTTTTGGTACTCTTCCATTTCTCTTGATTAATTGGGTTGAAATCAGTTCTTGGGTTTCTAATAGGCATTCTTGGCTTATGGGATTCCACAAAATAGTGTGAAAAGAGTCTTTCTTCTGTTGAAGGTAAAATCTATTAGTAGCTTTGATAGTCAATTAATGGATGAAGCTGTTAAAGCCTATCTGCTTTTACTGAGCTGCTCAATGTCTTGCTCATTGTAGGCTGCATATAGCGTTGGGGGTCATACAGTTAGTGCAGACACAATACAGAGTACTATACTTGGTTGCAGGATGTCTCACCCTGGAAAGGTAGATCATACAATCCCAACTCTTCCCCTATGAAAAAGTTTAAAATGAAGAAATAACGGATATGTCACTTAGAAATATCTTGAAAATATCCTCAACGTGCACAGTATTTATTCTGTTGTAGATAATATTGAGTGATAAAATGGGAGCCTCTTCTAACTTGCTTTCTCTTGTAGTGGCTCCGCTTATTCTTTTCTTCAAGGATGAAGTTCAGAGCTGGAGATGGACGACAAGCATATGCAATTGAGCATCCTGAGCCTCTTCTACACTTCGCACTCTGTTCAGGAAACCATTCCGATCCTGTGGTACTTATCCCGATTATGACATATATGTGATTTTTACATTTGTAACATATCCATTTTTCAACACTGATGCTATCTACTTGATCAACGATCAATACGTGATATTTGTGTGAGCAAAATACCTTCTGTGCTATTAAAATTCAAATTGACAAAATCATAGCACAAGCCATTTTGAAATGGAATAACTTCCTTGAGAAATGCCTAGTCATGTACAACACCATTCGAACTTTCACGATTTAAATTATTTGTGAAGGTTGTTTTCATGCTTGAATTTCGCTATAGGTATTAATTGTTGCCTTGATGGTGTTATTACATTAGAAGAATTATATTGCTAGGTTTAATATGGATTCTATTGTACAAGAGTGGACTACTATATAGGGAGACATAAGTGGGCCATTCAATGCAATAACATGTTCTAAGAAAGTGCCAAACACCAAACAATTTCACGGGTGGACTCTACAGGAAAATGAATATTGACAAACCGATGAACGCACAATTACAATTTTTCACATGCTTAAGTTTAACGAGTTGTTTGTCTTGTAATAAACTTTGGCAGTTACGTGTGTACACACCAAAGAGAGTGCTTCACGAACTAGAAGTTGCAAAGGAGGAGTACATTCGAGCTACCTCTGGGGTACGCAAGGACTGCAAAATACTTTTGCCAAAGCTTGTTGAGTCATTCACCAAGGACTTGGGATTGTGCCCTGCTAGTATTATGGAGATGATCCAGCAGTCTTTACCAGAATCCCTAAGAAAGGGTGTTAAGAAATGCAACCTTGAAAAATCCCGCAAGAACGTTGAATGGATTCCACATAACTTCAATTTTCGATATCTCATACCTAAGGATTTGGTAAAGTGATTGATCACTTGGTCCCTGTACTTCTTGAATTGGCAAATGTTGTGCATTGTTTGCTCTGTGTATTCTTTTGTACAAATTAGAAAGGGTAGTCAGCAACAGCAAAATCTGACATTCCAATGTGTAGCATTTTGCATCTGTAAGGTCTTCCCATGTGTTTATCTGTAATCTATCAAGAGTGCTGAGATTCTGCTGTGAACATTGTAAATAATCTGTGCTATAATCGATTGTCTTTTGGATTTTGATGATTTATGACTTGTCACTCTGGCATTACTATATACTTTGCTTACCGGATCATACAAACAAATATTAGAACACATGAAAATGAAAGCTGCTGCATTATGAGCAGGGGCACCATAAATCAAATGTGGGTATCAAGATTCTTGGTTATTGTGAGTTTCTAATGTAAAAGTCTGAGCTTTGAGACATCACAAAATATAAATCCTTTAGTATATAAGATTTTTATGGTTCAATAATCTCAAACTGTTTGATCCAAGTTGAATTGGTTAAAATTAACTTGATCAAATTAATTCAAACACATAAGAAATCTTGCGAAATAAGGCAATTTGTGCTAAAGTCATAGATTAAGATTTCAGCTTATGAGTTCTCCAAATTACTATAGTAAGGCTATGGACAAAATTATATTAAGAGAAGTAAAAATGAAAAGCGAAAGTAACTTGCATTAATAAAGAAGTAGTAGAGCACAATATTGAAAGAAAAATGTAAACAAATAGCTAATTGGTTGGAGACTTGTAGCGTGTTCCATTTACACAGAAATTCTCCTATTTATAGTTCCTTGGCTAAGCTCTAAGCATAATTATAGCTGCTTCTATTTCTTAGCAACCACTTCTCATGTTTCTATGCACATTCTCAGCCATAGCATCACTTTGTCTTGTTGGGCCAATACTCCTTTAAATCATGCAAGCCCATTTTTCTGTTGTTGTTTTCCTTTACTTGGGCTTGCAATTTTTTCATTAAGCCTAATCCTTTGCTTAGTCGCAACAGCCTCTAGCTTTTTGATTTGGGCCTACGCTAGTTGGCCTGGTAATTTTGGGTGTCCTTCATATGCTCCCTACTCCTCTTAGCTCAGTAGCCATTATGAGTTATGAGGTGTTAATAAATGCTCGAGCTAAAGCTTTTTTTATCCGTTATACCTTTCGTCTTCAATTTCTTTGCGTGATTCTTGGAACAACCTTTCTTCTTGAAATTTCTGTTTTGATCTCCTCTACTCTTTAAACTTATTCTCTTCCTTGCTCAACTTGCTCATTTATCTTCATCATGTCTTCCTCTTAAGGTTCAGATTATCAGAATATCGATTCTTCTCCAACTAGAGATGATTCTTCTTTACCATCTTTTAGCTCATCACCCTAGAATGAAGACTTTGACATGGTCATTACCTCCCTTGAGCATCTGCAAAGATTAACAATTGCAGCCGATGGTTCTTCCTCTGTTGAGAAAGATGAGATGGCAGTTGTTTTGATCCTCTACATCAACAAAGGTACCAATTATATTCTTGGTCTTATCATATCTCAATCATCTCTTTTTAAAACCCTAGTAGAAACTGACATCATCCCTACTGGTTTTGAACTCCCCCTTTGTTCTTCATGGTTGTCCATTTCCAAATGTCCCTATGAGATTTGAGGCTGGCCTTGCCTTATTAAAGCCTTTCCTAATAGGCTTGATCGGGTTGAAGACCAAAAAGGCCATCTTTGGAAAACATGGAGTATCTATGATATGATCCTGTTTTCCAAACAAGAGTTTTCCCCAAACTAGGATCTCTTCATAGCCTTGTTGGGCTTTTGGAAGATTTCCATCAATGCCTTCGTCTTTCCTGTTGGCATTTTCAACCCCACCTTATATGATATAGCGGCTATTTTGGGCCTTCAAGTAATAAGGGATGAGCTTCCAACCCTTTATAATGTCCCTTGTTCCAACCGAGGTTGTCTAGTCAATAGGAATAAAGCTTTTTACCATGTATTCCTTTCCTAACATAACCATATGACTGGCCCTATTTCTGATATTGAGCACCATGCTTTCCTCCTTGTTTGGATGTGCAAATTCTTTCTATGCACTAGCTCCCTTTAGCTAATTGATTCATACAACTACTACACTGTGGCTATCATCTCTAGTAGACCAATAAACTAAGTTGCTTTGCTCATTTCTTTATTTTATAAATGTATGAATCTTTGGGTTAACAAGCTTAAGACATTCTCATCCAATAAAGATTTGATCGGCCCACTTTGGTTTCTTTATCTTTGGGTGAATGAATATTTCCCCATCTTCTTTTGCAACTGTGGAGTAGTTACCATTCCTGTCCTAGATGCTTCTATTGCTGCTAATAAGTTCAAGGACGTGCCTGTTCCCACTCAAACAACTTACCAAATTATGGAATAGATATTCAGAATAGAGCAACGAACCTTCATAAATGCATGCCCATTTATGTATCATGAGATTTTGGGCCAACTTTGGTGTGCACAAATCTGCCCCAAGCTTCTACTGAAGAACTAGCTGCTATGGCTTCTTGTAACAACCTAATCTTTAACCTAACACGCCTAGGACGCATTCAAGTTAAATATTCGCCGTTATTCTTTTGTTCCAGTTCTTGATTCTAACTTTTAGAAAATACTTAGTGAAAATACAGGTAGAATTTTTTTTTTTTGAAAATAAGAGATGAAAATGTGAGCTGCGCATGTAATGCCCTGATTTTTTTCCTCTGTATATAAAATGACCAAAATGCCCCTGAGATCATTTTTACCTGGGGGATTGAGGAAAGCCGGTCTAGGCAAATCTCGAGTGGATGTTATGATGTTAAATGGAGATTATGTGTGTTATGTGTACTAATAGAGTAGAAGAATCTCATTTTTGAGTTCCAATGCGCAAAATGACCAAAATACCCCTTCGGCTAATTAACACATAATTAATTGCCGATTGGGTCCGGACTTCACTCGGAAGTTTGGAATGTCATTTTTAAGAGTTGTTTAATGCCTGTATAAGCCCGGGTGGTCCCAGGGAGTTTTTTTGTAAAATTACCATTTTACCCCTAATTAAGGGCATAATGAGCTTAATTGTGTGATTAATGAAACCTAAGCAATATTAAGCTCTAATTAAATATTAATTAATTTTAATTATTAATCTTGAGTCAAAATAATTAATTGAGGTTGATTGGAGCTTAAGATTGCTTAAAGAAAGTTTAAATCCTTTCTAGAATCAAATGATCTTCAAGTCAAAAAGTGAATAGTGTACAATCCTATGATTTAAGGAAATGTGTTGGTCTTTGAAATTCAAATTAATTGAGTTTGACTCAAATTAAATGAACTTGACTTCTCTAAATATTTATGACCACTCTTTAACCATAGTCTTGAGATTCCTAATTTCATGATTATCGACCCAAACACCTAACTACTTATTCCTAACATTTTTCCTAATTAATTCCACCTTTAATACACACCCTAACCTACATTAAAAATGAAACTTGGCCTTCAAGTTCTTCACTCCTCCATTTTTCATCCATTACATGTTGAAATTTCAATTAAAATACACTTAAAGAAACCACACCTTGAACCATACTTGACCATACCTCAAGCCATGTCTACACCATACTTTACAAAGAGATATTTTCTTCCTTTTCCGTCCATGTGTGTGTCACGGCCATTCTTCCTCCTCATCCTCTCAATGTTGAAAATTTTCTATAAATACAAGGAAAGCTCACAAGGCCATTTGTTCATTTTCTTACAATCTTAAGTTCAAGAATTCTCAAGCTTTCTCCCTAATTCTCAAAGAGTTCTCTTCTTTTTCTTCTTCTTTATTCTTCCAAGAGCCACCACCCTCCACCATTTCTCAACCCCAAACCACCATAGATATTCCTTTAAATACATAACCTCTCCACTTCAAAGATCAAACTCAAGACACACATTCCTTCCTCTTTTTCTTTCTTGGTCGAAATCACCTTCGAGCACCAACGAAGATTTGTTCTTCTCATCTCATTTCCAAGACCAACCTTTTCTCTTTTCAAAGAAAAATACCTTTGGTAGGGAGTTGTTTGAAGTTTGTCATTCTTTTCTTTTATATTACTCTTGGATTGAAATGTTATAATGTTGGTTCTCTCTTTTCTCTTCTTTTTTTCGGCTTCTTATCTTCCTTTTTCCTTTTCTTCATTTTCGGCCTTGATGGCCTATATATTGGAGAAACCATGGCTTGATGATGAGGATCTTGGGTATTGGTTGTAAAACCATTATTTACTTGACCTCTAAAGCTTGAAGGTTTCACTTCCAAAAGTTTTTAGCAAATGAATATGTTATGTTGTTTTAAAGAGTTAAATGGTAGTCTTGAGCCTAGGAATCAAAGAAATAATAAATGGATTGCATTCATATTTATATTTATGTCATCACCTAAATAATTAAACTCGAAGCCTACCTATTTCAACCTTAAAGTTGATTGTTGATTTAGAGTGAATACTCTAAGGGGCCTAGAGCACTAAAATAAATAATTGGACTTGCATATCATATTTATTTCCAAGTTATCACATAAAGTTTAAAGATAAGAAATGAACTTGCATTTCATGTTTATATTTCTTGTCTAGCATGTTTATATTTCAAGCCATCACCTATGTAACATCCTAATTTTTAGCCCAATACTCCTAGAACGTATTTAGGTTAACTAGTATCTAAGGGAATGATTAAAAGAACAACTTAAGTTAACATTCCCTTATACCCTTAAAAATAAAAGCTCAAGAACTTAAAGAAAAAGGAAAGATGGCTGAAACTTAGGGAAAGGAAAAGGAAAGAAATCGAAACCAAAAGGAAAGGAAAAGAAAAGGAAAACCAAAAACTATGTTTAAAGAAAAGCAAAGGAATACCCAAAATATGTTGAAATCAAAACTAAGTTTCAAGCTTTAGAGGTTCCTCAAATGGTAATCATGAGTCCATTATCTTGAAAACTCATCATCAAGCCATCTTTTCCTTTCAAAGAAAGGGTCCAAGGCTGAAATACATGGGGGAGAAAAGAAGTTCTAAAAGCCAAGAGAAACTAGCAAAAACTCATTTTTATCAAAGCTTTAAAAGACCAAACTTTAAAGAACAAAGTCCCTACCAAGTGATGAAGAGGAAAGCTTGGTTCTTGAAGTGAAATGAGAAGAAAAACTTCCTTCCAAGTGAGCTAGAAGATTCAGCCAAAAGCGAAAGAAAAGGAAGGTGAGGTGTTTGTTTTGAGCTCTTGTGTTTAAAGGATGTTGTATAGTTGAGAGGTGGTGGTATGAGGTTGAGGTGTGGTGGCTCTATGTGAGCTTGAAGAAGATGAGGAAGAAAAAGAGTTCTTGAGCTTGAGAGAATAAGAAAAGCTTTAAGGTGCTCTTGAAAACTCAACTTGGCAAATGAACCAAAAGTGATTCAAGTTCATCCAAGCATGATATTTATAGAGAAATGAAACATGAGAGGTGAGAATGGGAGGGAAAAGTGGCGCCATTTTAGGGGAGGAAGGAGGGAGAAAATATCTCTTGGTTATGTCATTTCAAGGTAAGGTGTAAGACATGGTGTAGGCATGGGTTTAGTCATGGTGTAGCATGGTTCTTTGAGTGTGTGAGTGAACAAATTTATGATGCATGAAGGGGTGAGGTGGCGCCACCTTTTGGGAATCCAAGGGGAGGAAAATCTTTCATTTAATTGTGGTTTAGAGGTGTGCTTAGGTATAGCTTTGATTAGACTTAGGATTAGGAACTTGTAAGTAAGTGTGTGAGTAAAAGGATAAGTAATTCAAAGCTATTTAAGGCATGATTAGTGAGCATTCTTGTCCATTAGTGGGGTCAACATCCTACTCTACCTAGGCTTCTTGGAGCATGGAGAGTGAATAGTAAAAACACTATTCAAGATTCTATGTCTTGGAAACTTGAGTTTTTAAAAAAGAAAAAGGGGTTTGAGTTTAATCTAAGCAATCTTAGGTTCTAATTAATTTTAATAACTTATTTTGACTCTAGATTAATTATGAAAATTAATTAATTTTCGATTAGAGCCTAATATTGTTTAGGTTTGCTTAATTACATTATTAAGCTCAAGTGGCACTATGCCAGGGGCAAAATCATAATTTCGTACAAAAACTGCTCGGGATCACCGGGATTTAAACCGATACTTTTAAAAACATGAAAATGTCATTTTAAACCTTTAGGGAAAGTTTTGGGCTCGAACGACACCTTTACCCATGTAAAACGCTACAGGGGTATTTTGGTCATTTTGACCCGAAACTGCAGAAAACACGATTTCCGCTTTCGAAATCACTCAAGGATCATCTAATCCCCTTCAAACATTGAGTCGACCCTTCAAGGATTGCTGAGTCGGCTATGCTCGAATTCCGGGTAAAAAATTACCTCAGGGGCATTTTGGTCATTTTCTCTTAGACAGAAAATCGGGGTGTTACATTACTCCCCTCTTTAAAAAGAATTTCGTCCTCGAAATTTGCTACATGTACAAAGGGCTTACGAGGCTTCTACACCATCATAAGCTACAACCAAAAATCTTACAACACATCGCATTCTTACCTTGAGTGTCGGAATGGGAGGTATCTCCAACATCGATTGTGAACACTCGTCCTTGGCGTTGGGGTCTGAAAGTGGCGTTCAATTGTGGGAGCTTCACATTGCAATCTCGAATCATGTGGCCAGGCTTGCCACACCTAAAGCACACTCTTTGTCCAGCTAAACAGGGGCGGTCACCATGGTTCTTTCTATACTTTAGGCAAATGATAAAGTGGTTATCTTGAGATGCTTCCTTTTTTAGGCTATATGATCCTTCATGTTGAGAGTTATCCTCGGGGCCTTGTGGTTTGAATGGTGGTCTAGAGTGTGGCTCGAACTGTAGCTGGAACTACTAAATGTACTGTGGTTTGAAGTGTGTTCCGAATCAATGTTTGTGCTGCGGCTTGAATCTTGGAGCTTGTGGTGCTAACTTCTTTGCGAAATTCTTGGCTCTCGATATACTCAACTTCTTGTGGCCTTCCTCGAGAATGCGACACTTGTTGACTAGGGCAGGGAAGTCCCTAATCTCCATGTGTGCAACAGCGACTTTAAGTTCTGCCTTTAGCTCGGCTTCATACTTGACACATTTCCATACTTCATCGAGATTTCCTTGGAAAACCCTTGAAAATTTGATTAGCTCCTTGAACCTTACAGTGTATTGTGCAATGCTCATCTCACCTTGGGTCAGCTTCATGAATTCTATGTCCTTAGCATTCCTTACAGATTCTGGGAAGTACTTCTCGTAGAAGTAGGCCTTGACCAATTCCCAATTGATCAAGGTATCTGCTGCCTCTAGCAGTCTTCGCGTTCCAGTCCACCAAAACTCTGCATCTGCCTCTAGCATGTAGGTAGTGAAGGTCACCTTCTGTTCCTTGGTGCAAGCGATCACCGAAAAGATCTTCTCCATGCTTTTAATCCACTCATCAGCTTGGTCTAGGTTCAGGGCTCCTCTAAATAATGGAGGGTTCGCTTTGTAGAACTCCCCAAATCGGGCGTGCTCAAGATCTTCAGCAGCATTGGGATTACGGCCGGCATTACGCTGATGATCCATCCTCTCGAACATCATTTGCATGGTCCTCGCCATATCCCTAAGGGCTTCAGCAGTCTCATTATTCTGCTTGCTTCTTCCCTACGTCCTAGTTTGTCATGGTCTTATCATTGGTCCCTAAGCACACAGAGCAACAAACACTGAGGTGATCAGGCTCAATACTCTATGCAAAGTGAGCTAGTTACCATGGCATGTTCACACATACAGGAGTCATACATTCCTATCCTATAGCTTATTCTAACAAAGCACTATACATGACATAACTACCGCATCATGCTTAAGAAGCATAGTCAGTCCAATCTTCAGACTCCATGAGAATCAAATTGCTCTGATACCAAAATGTAGCATCTTAATTTTTAACTCAATACTCCTTGAAAGTATTTAGGTTAACCATTAGTCTATTACTCTTTTAGTCCCATTCTTTGAAACCTTTCTTTATAATACTTAGCGGAAAATATGAATAAATTTTTCTTTTTGGATACTTGAAAACAAAACGCAAGCCGTATGCTAACCTAACGTTCATCATAACCGTAATGTACAAGAAAAAGTAATCACACCATACATAATCATGAAATATAGTATTATATATAACAACATAATATCATTACATCTTCATAGATACATAAATTACTAGCATCATTGTACCATCATTTACACCAAAACATGCACATATATATGGAGTGTTCCTTTTTCGCCTACAAGGATGGATAAGTATCAACCCAAAAGCTAAACTATTTATGCTTCTGTAGCAACCCTCTGCTCCGTTTGCTAATGTGACCCTTAAGCACAAACCTTAGAAGAAGTCACGAACTTTGTTGTTATCCTCGTCTAGAGACGACACAAAAGAAAAAAGAGGGATGAGAAACTCATTTAAGATTCTCAGTAGGGATTTTCGACTTTAACACAAGTGTCATCATCATCATCCCTAGCCACTTCGATTTTAATTATGAAAAAGGTGTATATGCAAAAGGTTCGGTTTTAAGCTTTCCAAATCTATTTATCCGAAGTGGGTGTCTTTTAGTATGAGTTTTAATGGCATGAATGCAACAGATATTTGATGAATGCATGGCAATACCATAGGCACTTTAACATGAAAATCATAATACTTGGGCACATTATAAGGAAACATAAATCATATATATGGCATAAAAAGGCACAGTACTTTTCATGTGACATCTTTCTCATAAGTCAAACTCTTAAGTTCTTTTTCCAAAAGACCACCTTCTTAACATATTCACAAAAAATCCAACCGACTCACCGGCCCCAGCAATAATCTGGTCACCAAACTAAATCTCACCTATCGCCTAGGAATGAGCTCAATCTTAACTAGTCGTCACTAGATTTAATATCAGGTAATAGAGGGGGTATACATAACTTTCTTGGGCCACCTATCTGAGGATAATTTCTTTCTTTGAAACGCTCTACTAGTATCTAGTACACAGCGAATTATCAGCTTTGACAAGCTCAATGTCAATACCCTCACGGATTTGTTCCCTCTCCATTGTAGCTGGAGGAATGCGTCTCAGTGTTATGTCACATCTGTTCTGAGGGTGCTTGGCCGAACCGGTGTCACCCAGAACCTTTCCTGGGGGTGCTCGGCCAAACCGGTGTCACCCAGGAGTTTTCGCAAATTGTTTTAGGTTCTCAAATTTGACGAAAATTCCGCAGCATAACGACTGTAAACCGAATTTCCTCAAATTTGCTTTATGCCACGAAATATATAGAGCATGCATAGCCATTCATCATCAACATAAGATGTCAAGTCATATAGTCAAACTCATCATAGCATATACGTCATCACATTATTTCTTTTAACATTCTTAAGAGATAGCATGCTCCTAACCAGTTTGCTGGAATCAAGGACCTAGCTCAGCTAATGCATATGCTATGCTCAAGTTATTCTCATAATTAAACATACATCTTCTTGAATTCATGAAGCTCGTTATGTCTTGGGACCTATGGTGTCTTATACTTTGACCCTTATAGGTCTTAATCTTGAAAACCAATTATGCTAACATCCATTATAGGTTCACCACTAATAATCCTTTCTCATTTTTATGATCATAAACAAATCTGGATAGTATCGTAAGGATGTGGGCGGAGTTAATATCATATACTTACGGGTTACACCCTTTCTAAGTTCCGTCTTCGCCTAAGGCGCTATAAATTAAATCTAAACCAATTATGAGGGATTCCTACACATTTGCACTAATTATAGATCAATTTTGCTATGATTTATCATGCTGTAACAGAGTCAGAAAATTATATTTCTAAGTGTTCTAGAATTGCACTTTTACGATTTTCTAGTTACTAGTTTTCTTATAGGTGCTAAAAATCAATCCTACCTCAAATGTTACCAAGTTTTTCATAATTAAACAATCCTAAACTGAATGTTATCCCATTAAAACATTTTGGCAGAGGCTAAAAACAAATGGGTCAAAACTATGCTAAAACTCAACTTTACTATTTTTCTGTAAAACTAGTTTCTTTCCTAACATGCATAGAAAAGCTCCTACCTCAACATATATAATTTTTACACGTTCTAACATAATAAAAATCAGCATCAAACAACAACCAAATCATCAAGGCAGAACCGAATTCATTCATCACCATACCAAGCATGAAATTTCATTTTCAATACACATAAGTCACTAGTTTCTCATGGATTCACTTTAGGACTTCTAACACTCTTTGTGTAACATCCTCTGCTTCTTTATGGATTGACGACTGTCCCCACAAACCAACACGGGTCTTTTCAGCATGCTTTGGCCTCACTCGCACGCTTCCAAGGAAAACTTCCCATGAGGTCACCCATCCCAAAATTGCTCCAAGTCAAGCACGCTTAACTGTGGAGTTCTTTCAATTTGGGCTACCGAAAAGAAGATACATCTTGTTGGTATAGGTAGTACAAATCAATTCATATAAGCCCTCCTCAACTATATAGTCCTATACCTATACAGTCTTAGGATCCCTCTCATTCGGGTGTATAATCGGTTCATTCATGTACCCCTTCGCTTTCGAAGTCTGCCAGGAGCCGCTCCTTGTCCGTGCCTCCTTGCACCGGCGATCACTCCCCGACTTTGCAATCCCCGGGCGTTACATGCCCACCAGTTTCCGCCTGGTTCGTCCTCGAACCACACTGTACTGGGAGAGGTGCATGCTCTGATACCATTTGTAACATCCCCTGCTGCTTTATGGATTGACGACTATCCCCACAAACCAACACGGGTCTTTTCAGCATGCTTTAACCTCACTCGCACGCTTCCAAGGAAAACTTCCCAGGAGGTCACCCATCCCAAAATTGCTCCAAGTCAAGCACGCTTAACTGTGGAGTTCTTTCAGTTTGGGCTACCGAAAAGAAGATGCATCTTGTTGGTATAGGTAGTACAAATCAATTCATATAAGCCCTCCTCAATTGTATAGTCTTATACCTATACAGTCTTAGGATCCCTCTCATTCGGGTGTGTAATCGGTTCATTCATGTACCCCCCCGCTTTCGAAGTCTGCCAGGAGCCGCTCCTTGTCCGTGCCTCCTTGCACCGGCGATCACTCCCCGACTTCGCAATCCCCGGGCGTTACATGGGAGGATGTTACATTAAAGGTTCTGTAAAAATTTCTGAGTAAAGATTGGAAGGAAAAGAGATTGGGAGGATGTTACATCTTCTTTTTGGTAGCTCAAACTGAAAGAATTCCACAGTTAAGCGTGCTTGACTTGGAGCAATTTTGGGATGGGTGACCTCCTGGAAAGTTTTCCCAGGAAGCGTGTGAGTGAGGATAAAACATGCTGAAAAGACCGGTGTTGGTTTGTGGGAACAGTCGTCAATTCATAAAGCAGCAAGGGATGTTACAAATGGTATCAAAGCCTGCACCTCTCCCAGTACGGTGTGGTTCGGGGACGAACCAGGCGGAAGTTAGTGGGCATGTAACGCCCGGGGATTGCGAAGTCGGGGAGTGATCGCGGGTGCAAGGAGGCACGGACAAGGAGCGGCTCTTGGCAGGCTTCGAAAGCGGAGGGGTACATGAATGAACCGATTACACACCCGAATGAGAGGGATCCTAAGACTGTATAGGTATGGGACTATACAGTTGAGGAGGGCTTATATAAATTGATTTATACTACCTATACCAACAAGATGTATCTTCTTTTCGGTAGCCTAAACTGAAAGAACTCCACAGTTAAGTGTGCTTGACTTGGAGCAATTTTGGGATGGGTGACCTCCTGGGAAGTTTTCCCAGGAAGCGTGTGAGTGAGGACAAAACACGCTGAAAAGACCCATGTTGGTTTGTGGGAACAGTCGTCAATCCATAAAGCAGCAGGGGATGTTACAAAATTCATGGGACTAGCTCAAGATGTTAGCTCCAACATATATTTTTTTCAGATCACGAAAATGCACACAACAAGCCCAGAAAATTCGTGATCACACACTACCTGTAAGAAAACTGAAAATCCAGCAAACCAACTCAAAATCTCTTTTGATAAAAATGATTTTTCCACAACCCCAAACACTCCACCAAAATTAACACATCAATATCAGCATATTATCAACCAAATTAACTAGAAATTTCGAGTTGAAACCAATAAGAATTGTTCAGAAAAAGTTTGAAAGAAAAGGCCAAAGAAAACCCTACTTTGAAAGCTTTTGAGCTTGATACTTCAAAGGATGTTCTAAGTGATCTCCCTTCACTTCAAGACACCAATTTCAGTCCTAAACCCTCCTTATGTAGTGGGGAAGTGAGGTATTAAGGTGAGGATTTGACATTTCAATCGGTTAGATTTGTAGAGTTTGATATATAGAATAAGTTTTGTGAAGGAAATTTGCGGTTTTATCAAGTTCAAGCTTGAGATTTTGAGGTTGGAATTCAAATTTTCATGGATTTTTATTTGGAGTCAAACTGCCTTAGAAAAATCAAGAACTGAAATTAAGCATATGTTGCCTGAAATGTTGAATCTGAAGCTATGAAGTTGTGACATTTTATTAACCTAGTAAATGATCGAATTATGAGTTGAAATTTTTACAGGATATTATAGACATATTCCGATTTTACTAGGATTTTATTTAGAATTTTCTGGGTTCATTTGCTAGGGTAAAAAATTATGAATTTTGGTTCTTAAGCTGAGGTTGGATGGTTTCTGACCACTAAACTTTTAGAATTTTGTTAATATAGTTAGAGAACTGTAACTACTCTGAAATTTTTACAGGACCTTGGTAACACATTGAGGTGTCCTTGATAATTTTTATAGTCTTTAAAATGATTGTTTTGAGTGCAAATAAATTCGTGCCACAATAATGTGGAATCTGCCATTGTGCTAAAAATAACTTGATGCTTTGAATTGATGAAGTGATGGCATTTTGTACTAGTATGACATGAGTACCTGAATATGAGTTTGAGTAATTGAGCATGTGAACTTATTGATGAGGTTAGGTGCACATAGATATGAATGCTTATTACAATTGTTTATATGCGAAAGAAAAGCATAAGATTAGGTTTCTTGGACTGGAGAAAGTAAATCCAGTTTGTTAGGGAAAGTAAACCTAACTACCAAGAAAAGCATAAGATCTATAATCCTTGGGCTGGAGAAAGTAAATTCGGTCTGTCAGGGAAAGTAAACCTGACTACCCTTGAATTGAGTCGGGGAAAGTAAACCTGGCTAGGAATAGGTCTATGTGAGAATTGGAGAAAGTAAATCCAATGATCATGTATAGGAATGAGCTCAATCCTGAAAAACAGTCTATTACCCATTTTTGCCACACTGGGGACGACGGTACGTAACGCCCAGATGTGATAAGATTAGTCAAGGGCCAAGGCAAGTTTAAGAAGTAAATATTCTAAGAATTTTTTGTCTTATATGCCGAGTGAAGAAGTTTAGCATCGATATTGAGACCAATATATTTAAGTGGAAATTTTAGTAGTATATGATGTTGAGTAGGATGGTATATGTATATTAAGTGATTGATTATTAAAAGTAACCCACTTTAGAAGTACGATTTGGAACTTTAAAAATAAACCATTATTATATAATGCATGACCACTTTTTCTTAATAAACCGAAGTGGCTGGGGCAATGACGATGACATTATAATTGTGTTCGGGGGAGTCACCCTATTGAGAATTGTATAATTCTCACCCCTATGTTTCTGTGTTCTCGTGTCGTCTCCAGGTTGACGCAGAAAATTGAGAAACTGCTATGCAACAGAACTCGGAAGTACAATAGGGTAGTAGTTAATACTTTTGTTATGTTGTATTTAGTGGAATGGATATGTATGTAAATAGGTTAGATGACAAGGTGTGTTAAGGCTCATCAAAGACCTTTCTTAATGTACTGAACTTTGTATTAAATAAATATTTTGGTTTTGTTGCTATATATTTCAGTAGAATTATGACCAAGTTATCTCGCGAATCAATCCAAATGGCTATAAATATTTAAGAAAGGTCCGCTAATTTATAAGTAACAACTCCCGAGTATGATGTCATGACTTAAGGATGATGCTATACTTGGGAGGATGTTACATTAAAGGTTTTGTAAAATTCCAGCAACATGGTTTTTAAATCTCTTTTCCTTCCAATCTGTTGTTCTATTTCAATCATTGATTTAAATTGGAATTTCTAGATTTATTGGTTGATTATAGATAGATATTGATGTGTTTAATTTGGTGGAGTATTTGGATGATGTTAGAAATCATTTTTGTTAAAAGAGATTTAAAAACCATGTTGCTGGAATTTCGGTTTTTGTACAGGCAGTACTTGTTCACGAATTTTCTGGGCTTGTTGTGGACATTTTCGTGAGCTGAAAAAATTATATGTTAGAGTTAACATCTTTAGCTAGTCCCAAGAATTTTCTTGGGTTTTTATTTTAAGTTAAACTGCCTTAGAAAAATCAAGAACTGAAATTAAGCATATGCTGCCTAAAGTGTTGGAACAAAAGCTGTAAATTTTGCTAATTGTTTTACCATATCAAATGATGGAATTATCACTTGAAATTTTTACAGGGTATTAGAGACATATTGAGGTTTTACCAGGATTTTTATTTCGAATTTTCTGGGTTCAGTTTCTAGGGTTAAAAATTATGAATTTTGGTTCTTGAGCTTAGGTTGGATGGTTTCTGACCACTAAACTTTTAGAATTTTTTTAATATAGTTAAAGAACTCTAATTACCCTGAAATTTTTACAGGACCTTGGTGACACATTGAGGTGTCATTGATAATTTTTATAGTCTCTGAAATGATTGTTTTGTGCGCAAATAAATTCGTGCCACAATAGTGTGAAATCTGCCATTGTGCTGAAAATAACTTGATGCTTTGAATTGATGGCATTTTGTACTAGTATGACATGAGTACCTGAATATGAGTCTGAGTAATTGAGCATGTGAACTTATTGATGAGGTTAGGTACACATAGATACGAATTGATTTGTACTACCTATACCAACAAGATGCATATTCTTTTCGGTAGCCCAAACTAAAAGAACTCCACAGTTAAGCGTGCTTGACTTGGAGCAATTTTGGGATAGGTGACCTCTTGGGAAGTTTTCCTAGGAAGCGTGCGAGTGAGGACAAAGCACGCTGAAACGACCCGTGTTGGTTTGTGGGGACAGTCGTCAATCCATAAAGCAGCAGGGGATTTTGTAACATCCTCCCAAGTACACGTCATCCTTAAGTCATGACATCAGACTCGAGAGTTGTTACTTATAAATTAGTAGACCTTTCATAATTATCTATAGCCAGTTTGATTGATTTACGAGATAACTATGTCGTAGTTCTACTGAAATATATATATATATATATATATGTAACACCCCGATTTTTCTGTCCGAGGGAAATGACCAAAATGCCCCTGAGGTCATTTCCTGACCCGAATTCGAGGGTAACCAACTCGGTCATCCTCGAAGGGGCAACTCAATGTTTGAGGAGGATTGGATGGCCTTTGAATGCTTTCGGAAGCGAAAATTTCGTTTTCCGCAGTTTCGGGTCAAAATGACCAAAATACCCCTATAGCGTTTTACGCGGGTAAAGGTGCCGTTTGAGCCCGAAACTTTCCCCAGAGGTTTAAAAACATGTTTTCATGTGTCTAGAGGTCTCCGTTCAAGTCCCGGTGGTCCCGAGCAGTTTTAGTGCAAAATTACGATTTTGCCCCTAG
The DNA here is from genome assembly GCA_031216125.1 of Dalbergia cochinchinensis. Lineage (NCBI taxonomy): Eukaryota > Viridiplantae > Streptophyta > Magnoliopsida > Fabales > Fabaceae > Dalbergia > Dalbergia cochinchinensis. Next base: position 35,107,900 of record CM062371.1, read on the forward strand.
AATAGTGTTTTTGAGCTTAATGACGTAATTAAGCAAACCTAAGCAATATTAGGCTCTAAACGAAGATTAATTTATTTCCCTAATTAATCTAGAGTCAAAATAATTTATTAAAGTTAATTAGAACCTAGAATTGCTTAGATTAAACTTAAATCTCTTTTTAGAACTCAAGACTCCTAGTCTTGGAATCTTGAATAGTGTTTTCTCTCTCCAATTCCTTAAATCAAGGAAATGTGTCTAGAGTTGTTTAGACTCTAAATTGAGAATTTAACTCACTAATGGTGCAAGACCACTCCTTAATTATGTCTAGACCACCTTAATTATCCATTTCCCTTACCTAAACACTTTCTTACAAATTCCTAATCTTAAGCATAATCAAAGATACACCTAAACACAACTCTAAACCACAATTAAAATGCAAAGAACCCTCCCCCATGGCTGATGAAGTTTCGGCCAGCACACTCCCCATTGGCCACATGTTTAATTATCTTCTCACTCAAAGAACCATGCTTGAGGCCATACCTTGAACCATACCTCACCATACCTTAAGCCATACCTCACCATGCCTCAAGAACACATTATCTCACCTCATGGAACTCATGGATGCCTCCAATTCTGCACACATGGCCGAAGCTCCTCTCCTCCATGAGCTCCCTCCATTTGTTTCATTTCTCTATAAATACAATGCCTTGAGGAGCTTGCACCACTTTTAGATCATTTGCTAAGTTTAGGAACACTCAAAGCTTTTCTTTTCTCTCAAAGTTCTAGTGTTCTTCAAGTTCTTCAAGTTCTTCAAAGTTCTTCATCATCTTCATCTTCTTCTTCCATCTTCAAGTTCCTCACATCAAGTAGGGATTTTCTTTCAAGTATTCCTTTCTTTAAAGTTCTTGTTCTAAGCTTTATGTTCATAGTTTCTCTTGATTCCTTTTAGAACTTCTTTTCTTCTCCTCCTTCCTCTTTATGTTTCGGCCATGGGCCTTTGGGAATGAAGAAGTGAGAACTTGATGATGAGAGTTTCATGATGATGTTCATCACTTGAAACAAACTCTAGAGCTTGATCTTTGTTCTTGAACAAAAATGTTTCTAGTTCTTCCTTTCTTGAACTCTTGAGAACTTTAGCCTTGATGATGTTTTAAAATGGCTCTATGAACTCAATGATGAGGACTCATGATGTTGGTGTTAATATATCATCAATATCATGAACTCTAGAGTTTTAAAATGTTCCTTTTTCTTCTTGAAGATTTCGGCCATTTCCTTAATTTTTTCTAAGCTTCATGGTTTGATTTCCTAAAAATATTATGTTGAGTTTTAAGAACTCTAAGCTTGACTTTACCTTGTTGGATGAGTTTGGGTTATGGTTTAAGTTCCTTTAAAGTCTTGTTAAGAGCTCTAGAGAGATAAAATGAACTTGCATAATTTATCTTATGCTTGCACTCATGTTTACATTCTTGCTATGCATCTTTACTTTCTAGCTATCACCTAAGAACATAAAGATTAAAATGGAACTTGTATCATCACTTAATTTAATTCTCGAAGCCTTCCTATTTCGGCCTTAAAGTCGATTGTTGTTGGGCCTAGAGCACTAAAATAAAGAATTAAACTTGCATTATCACCTAATTAATTTTCTCGAATGCCTTTCTATTTCGGCCTTAAAGTCGATTGTTGTTGGGCCAAGAGCACTAAAATAAAGAATTGAACCATGCATATTTACCTTCAAGCTTGCACGTTTAAGTTTATGCCTCGCATATTTACTTTCAAGCTTGCACGTTTAAGTTTATGCCTTGTATATTTAATTTATGTCATCACTTTATTTTGTAAGCAAGATTAAAAATGAAAAGCATGAGCACGTTTATGTTATGTCGTAACGTAAGAACCTAGAGCTCAAAGACTTGCCCATTTCATTCCAAGTTAAAGTTTAATATGAAACCATTCTTTGAATGCATATTTTCGGCCAAGTAGTGATGATGGACGTGCAATGAGTTTTCATCTAGCTACTAGGACCAATAGTCTATATTTTAAGTTTTCCTTAAAGCTTTACAAATCTTTATAAGGTTATGTCATCACAAGTTGTGACTTTATTCTCTTTTGGGGGATGGAATATGTTTTGGTCACTGACCTAAGGCTTCTCTTAGCCTCTTAATGAATTAAAATGTTTTGAAAAAGAGTTTTAGAAGTTCTAGATTGATTCCAAGAGAAACTAGTTAACTTATGTACCTAGAAACGTCAATTTAACTCTCTTATTAAAGTTAAATATTTTCGGTTCTGATATGATGAGTGTGATGCTGTATGATGATGTTTTGATATGTTGGAATGTGTGAAAATATCATATGATGATGTAGAAGCGATCCTATGCATGATAGGTAAGAAACTAGCTAACTAGAAATACCGTAAAGTTGGAATTTGACATAGTTTTAACCCATTTGTTTTTGGAACTTATCCAAACTGTTTTAATGGGAACATAATCAGATTTAGATTGTTTAGACATGAAAAACTTGGTAACATTTGGATTAGAATTGAATTCTAGCACCTATGGGGAAACTAGTAACTAGAAAACCGTAAAAATGCAAATGTAGAACTCTTAGAACATTTAATTTTCTGGATTCTGTCCAGCACCATTACAACATGATAAACATGATTAATAATTAGTCCTTAAGCATAGGAATGTCTCATAATTGATTTAGATTTAATATATAAGCTTTCAGTGAAGACGGAACCGAGAAAGGGTCTAAAACGTAAGTTCTAGAACCCCGTAAATACAAGTTAGAGATTCTGCCCTATGCTTTTCAGATTTAAGTATGAACATGAGGATTAGGAATGATGATTAATTATGAGCCCTTAGGTGCATGAAGATATGAGCGACGGATGTAGAGAACTATATCTCAAGATTAAGACCCGTAAGGGTCAAAGCATAAGCTACCGTAAGGGTAATCGTTTGAATGTTTTATGATGATGCATGTAGTATGCAAATGATGATGATGTTATTCATATGAGGAATTCATGAGGTTGTATGTTTATGTGGCATAAAGCAAATTTGGAAGGAAATTCGGTGTAATGACCGTTGTGCCGCCGAATTTCCGACAAATTTGGGGACTTAAAGAGATTTTGAAAATTAAGGTACTAAGATGGGTTCTAGGATGACACCGGTTCGGCCGAGCACCTCCATATAACTCATGTGACATCAGTACCATTTTATACTCTTAGGTGACACCGGTTCGGCCGAGCACCCCTAAGAGTTTTGCCCCCTAACCCGTACTCAGATAGTCGGGATTTATGATTTATGATACGCTTATCGTTAAGTGGTAAGTAAGAACTAGTGACGACTAGTTAAGGTATGAGCTCATAACCTAGATGTATGACACGTTCTGGGTGACACCGGTTCGGCCGAGCACCCCCAGTTCGATTATCTTTTAGGGTGGCCCATGAGGAAGAGATGTTTCATGATTATGATTATGTCACTAAGTTTGTCCCATATGAATGTTACTATCGCCACTTTATGCCACTAAGTATGATGATGCTTGATGTTATGTTTTATGTATGTGCATTAGGTAGTGCCATGCATACATCTTCTATTATGTTGCATTCATGACATTAAGATCATCCTAAAATGAATGGACATTGGCTAAAGTATATTTTAAAGTTTAAAATGAACTTAATACATGCCCAGTCATTTTGTATAATTAAACCCAAGGTTCCTGAGGACGTAGATGATGACACCTAGGTAGTAGGAGGCCCTACTGAGATTCTTTAGCAAGATTCTCACTCCCTCTATCTCTTTCTTTCCGTCACGTCTTCAGATGGCGACGTTCGTAGTGTTCGTGGACACCCCGACATGGGAGGTGCACTATGACCCGGCTCACGGGTCATACCATTTTGAGGCGCAGTGCACGGTGCGGGTCTTCATGTTCGTAGGACGCCCCTTCGCTCATCCCGTGCACACCCATCGCTTCTCCCTGACTGCACCCTATGGCGACGACGAGTGGGTTTTTGAGCGCGCGCGTACGCATGACGAGAGAGTGCTCCGCATGCACACCGCCGCCCTAGCCATGTGAGACCATCCCAATTACGTGCCCCGGACCTACTTTTCGGAGACCGACCCGTCCGAGGACCCGCCTACTCATCCGTATAGCGAGAGCTCTGCCCCCTCTCCACTATTGATGATGGAGGGCAGTGGGGATACCGTGACTCAGCCACGACTTGCGCGGCGACCGGAGATGTGGCCACACCGCGGGGGTCACTCTCGATTCCTGTTCCGCCTCTTTACGCCCGAGGAGCTCGCTCAGTTTCCCGGATACTTGCCTCGTTCGCGAGACGGACGTCAGTAGGAGGTGATGATCGACCGATGGAGTACCCGGTTAGAGCACACACCACTTAGATGGGGATAAACCTTCTTTTGTTTAGAGGTTATCCCATTAGATGCACTCGGGTAGGGGAGTAGATCATGTTTAAGTTTATGTTGCATTTCCTTTCCTGTATTTTCCTTGTGCTAAAGTAAGTCCCACACTTATAAGTGGGCAAGTTATATATATATGAGATGATATTCAGTGTTATTCATGGTGTGCCTTATGTTATGATGTTGTGAGACATTTGTTTTACTATACATGGTTTACCGCTTATCGCATCACGCGGCTCTCACTTTTTATTTCAAAAAAAAAATTACCCGTATTTTCCGCTAAGTATTTCAAAGTAAAAATGAGAACTATGAAGTAACAGACTAATGATTAACCTAAATATGTTCTAGAGTATTGGGTTAAAAATTAGGATGTTACAATATATATATATATATATATATATATATATATATATATAGCAAAGAAAACCAAAACATTTATTTAATACAAGGTTTAGTACACCAGGGAGGCTCTTCTATGAGCGTAACACATCCGTTCTCTATTACATTTACATATATATAACCACAATACAGTTATGGTAAAATAAACACATCCACTGCTAAACTACTGCAACTCCAGTATAGTTTTTCATGTAGTGTCTTCACCGTTCTTTGGATCAACCTGGAGACGACACGGGAACACACAAAATAGGGGTGAGAATTTTATAATTCTCAGTAGGGCAACTCCCCCTAATACACAATCATAATGTCATCGCCATCATCCCAGCCACTTCGGTTTATAAAAAAAATGATCAAGCATTACATAATAACGGTTCATTTTTAAAGTTCCAAATCATATTTCCGAAGTGGGTTGTTTTTAAGAATCAATCACTGTGTACACATTTATCACCAGCTTATAATCATAGTAAATAATGTCAATCAAAATAATTCGATATGATACAAATATGTATATACTAAATGTAGGGAAATTATCTTTAATTGCCCTTGATAAATCGAAGAGGATCTCATCTATCTTTATTTTTCCTCAATAAGTAGAAAAGATCTCATTTTTCTCTCTATCTGCCCTCGACAAGTCGAAATCAAAAGGATCTCATCTCTCTTTATTTGCCCTCGACAAGTCGAAAGGATCTCATCTTTCTCTAATTTGCCCTTGACAAGTCGAAAGGATCTTATGTTTCTCTATTTGCCCTTGACAAGTCATAGAGGATCTCATGTTTCTTTATGGTTACAGAACTTAATTCAATATATCATTCACTTTCTTTCCAATGCATGTATAAAACACATATAGACATTCATTCACCTTGTGATTTCAATCATGCTTCATAAATCAATCTTTACTTCCTCTAGTATGCATTTATACATCACAAGTCACATGGCCAAATATTTAACATCAAGTATTCATGCCATACTAGAACCAAAATACCATTACATTATCACTTCAAGTCTTTGGTTCACTTCCAGCAAGTGGACAGATTTTATACCATGGTAGCACAAATTTATTTGCACATCAAAAAATCAATTTAGAGGCTATAAAAATTATCAAGGACACCAAAATGTGTCACCAAGTTCTTGTAAAAATTTCAGGGTAATTAGAGTTCTCTAACTATGTTAACAAAATTAGACAAATTTAGTGGTCAGAAACCACTCAACCTCAGCTCAAGAACCAAAATTCATAATTTTTAACCCTAGTAATTGAACCCAGAAAATTCTAAATAAACATCCTAGTAAAACCTCAATATGTCTATAATATCCTGTAAAATTTTCAGCTCATAATTCGATCATTTACTAGGTTAATAAAATTTCACAATTTCACAGCTTCAGATTCAACACTTCAGGTAGCATATGCTTAATTTCAGTGCTTGATTTTTCTAAGGCAGTTTGACTCACAAGGAAAACCCAATAAAATTCGTGGAACTAGATAAAGATGTTAACTCCAACATATATTTTTTTAGTTGAATAAAATGCCCACAACAAGCCCAGAAAATTCATGATCACACACTGCCTGTCAGAAAATCGAAAATCCAGCAAGTATCACTTAACATCTTTTGATAAAATGATCTCTCTAACCTCATCCAAACACTTCAGAAAAATTCATACATCAATAACAACATAATATCAACCAAATTAACCAGAAATTTTGGATTGAAACCAGTAGCAATTGCTCAGAAAAATTTTGAAAGGAAAAGGCCAAAGAAAACCCTACTTTGAAAGCTTTTGAGCTTGATACTTCAAAGGATGTTCTAAGTGATCTCCCTTCACTTCAAGACACCAATTTCAGTCCTAATCCCTCCTTAGGCAGTGGGGAAGTAAGGTATTAAGGTGAGGATTTGAGATTTCAATCGGTTAGATTTGTAGGGTTTGAGGTGTAGAACAAGTTTTGTGAAGGAACTTTGTGGTTTTATGAACTCTAGGTTAGTGTTTTGGTGATTTGAAATTAAAACTTGAGCTTATGAAGAAGATAACAATGGTGGCTGTATTCTCTCTGAAATGGCCGAGAATTGCAAGCTTCAAAGGTAAGTTTTATGGCTTTTAATGATATTAAATTAGGTTGTAACAATTGTTTAATATGATGTGTGTATTCTTTTTAAAAGAAAACAAGATGAATGGCTAGGATTTGATCTTGTAATCCAAGATTAAATCCTAGCTTTACACTTGGCTCTAAAGGATAAACATTATCCTTTTACAAAGATAAAACTATCTTTCGGTGTTAGAAATCGCACACCGAAATTTTACCGAACGGGTAAAACAGTGTACCCGGGAAATCAAACATTGCTCGAAAAATAATTTCAGATATAAAATCTTTATTTCTACCTATTTCTAACCATAATCATATAATTTCTCAATTTTGGGCATCTCCGGGTCCCAATTCTAGAGTTTTGACTGTCCCGGCGGGCCTACAGAGCCCGCAAGTTACTATTCATGTTTTTTTTTTTTTTTTTACAAATCCATTGGATCGTTCTCATCATTGTTCAAACTATCAAATTTTTGAAATTATGACTAATAAAGCTCAAATTAATTTTTAGACAATTTTTAGGGTGTTACACTTTGGAAACCAACTTATTTCATTAAAATCATCATAAACTAAACAAGGGCAGCAACCATTTGAGTTGGCCCAAGATTGGAATTTAAAACCTAAAATCATAGTTGAAATATTCTTTGAGTTCTCTTATGCTTAAGAAAATCCTAAGACATAGCTTATGGGCACTTGTGACTAGATGAAATTCACCCCAAGCTCATCATCATCTCATAGCCGAATTGTGCATTCAAGTGAGTGCTTCCATAACCAAACTTTAGCTTGAGATAAAATGGCAAGTCTTTTGAGCTCTAGGGTCTTTAAGTGATGACAAAAAGTAAACGTGCTATGTATTTCATTTTATTCTTCATTATAAAGTAAAGTGAGGACTTCAAAGTAAATATGAGATGCAAGAACTTGAAATATAAATATGAGGTGCTAGAAATATAAATATGCAAGACTTGAAAGTAAATATGCAAAACTTGAAAGTAAATATGCAAAGCTTGAAAGTAAATATGCAAGTTCATTTTATCTTTTAGGATTTGAGTGATGACTTGAAATATAAATATGCCAGACAAGGAAGGTAAATATGAATGTAAGTCCAATTTTTTATTTTAGTGCTTTAGGCTCCACAACAATCGACTTTAAGGCCGAAATAGGCGAGCTTTGAGATTAATTATTAGGTGATAGGAAAATTCAACTCTTGTTTTAATCTTTACATTTTAGGTGATGGCCGAGATAATAAATGTGCTAGGCAAGGAAAGCAAATATGAATGGAATTCCATTTTATATTCTTCACTAGAGCTCTTGCAAGACTTTAAAGGAACTTAACCTTAACCTAAACTTATCATAACAAGATAAAGCAAGTTTTAGAGTTCTTGTACCAAGGTTTACATAGAAACCATATGGTGTAAACTTCATCATCAAGCTCTAAGGAAATGGATTAAAAGAACAAATCAAGTTAACATTCCCTTATACCCTTAAAAATAAAAGCTCAAGAACTTAAAGAAAAAGGAAAGTTGGCCGAAACTTAGGGTAAAGGAAAAGGAAAGAAACTGAAACCAAAAGGAAAGGAAAAAAAAAAAGGAAAACCAAAAACTATGTTCAAAGAAAAGCAAAGGAATACCCAAAATGTGTTGAAATCAAAACCAAGTTTCAAGCTTTAGAGGTTCCTCAAATGGTAATCATGAGTCCATTATCTTGAAACCTCATCATCAAGCTAACGTTTTCCTTTTAAAGAAAGGCTCCAAGGCCGAAATACATAGGGGAGAAAAGAAGTTCTAAAAGCCAAGAGAAACTAGCAAAAATTCATTTTTATCAAAGCTTTAAAAGACCAAACTTTAAAGAACAAAGTCCCTACCAAGTGATGAAGAAGAAAGCTTAGTTCTTGAAGTGAAATGAGAAGAAGAACTTCCTTCCAAGTGAGCTAGAAGATTCGGTCAAAGGAGGATGAAAAGGAAGGTGAGGTGTTTGTTTTGAGCTCTTGTGTTTAAAGGTTGTTGTATGGTTGAGAGGTGGTGGTATCAGGTTGAGGTGTGGTGGCTCTATGTGAGCTTGAAGAAGATGAGGAAGAAAAAAAGTTCTTGAGCTTGAGAGAATAAGAAAAGGTTTAAGATGCTCTTGAAAACTCAACTTGGCAAATGAAGCAAAGGTGATTCAAGTTCATCCAAGCATGCTATTTATAGAGAAATCAAACATGAGAGGTGAGAATGGGAGGGAAGAGTGGCACCATTTTAGGGGAGGAAGGAGGGAGAAAATATCTCTTGGTTATGTCATTTCAAGGTAAGGTGTAAGGCATGGTGTAGCATGCTTCTTTGAGTGTGTGAGTGAATAAATTTGTGATGCATGAAGGGGTGAGGTGGCGCCACCTTTTGGGAATCCAAGGGGAGGAAAACATTTTATTTAATTGTGGTTTAGAGGTGTGTTTAGGTGTAGCTTTGATTAGGCTTAGGATTAGGAACTTGTAAGTAAGTCTGTAAGTGAAAGGATAGGTAATTCAAGACTATTTAAGGCATGATTAGTGAGCATTCTTGCCCATTAGTGGGGTCAACATCCTACTCTACCTAAGCTTCTTGGAGCATGGAGAGTGAATAGTGAAAACACTATTCAAGATTCTATGTCTTGGAAACTTGAGTTTTTAAAAAAGAAAAAAGGGTTTGAGTTTAATCTAAGCAATCTTAGATTCTAATTACTTTTAATAACTTATTTTGACTCTAGATTAATTATGAAAATTAATTAATCTTCGATTAGAGTCTAATATTGCTTAGGTTTGTTTAATTACATCATTAAGCTCAAGCGACACTATGTCAGGGGCAAAATCATAATTTCACACAAAAACTGCCCGGGATCACCGGGATTTAAATCAATACTTTTAAACACATGAAAACGTCATTTTAAACCTTTGGGGAAAGTTTTAGGCTCGAACGGCACCTTTACCTGCATAAAACGCTATAGGGGTATTTTGGTCATTTTGACCCGAAACTATAGAAAACACGATTTCTGCTTCCGAAATCACTCAAGGATCATCTAATCCCCTTCAAACATTGAGTCGACCCTTCGAGGACTGCCAGGCCAGCTATCCTCGAATTTCGGGTAAAAAATTGACCTCAGGGGCATTTTGGTCATTTTCTCTCAGACAGAAAATCAGGGCGTTACAACCTAAACTTAAAGATTAAAAATGAACTTGCATTTTCATATTTATATTTAAAGTCTTTGCATTTCATATTTATATTTGAGCCTTGCATATCATATTTATGTTTCTCTTGCCATCACCCTATAATGCGAAGATTAAAATGAAACTTGCATTTGCACGTTTAAAGTTATGCCATCACCTAATTAATTTGGTGCTCAAGACTTACCCTTTTAACTCACATGAGAATTTTGACTCATGAAATTTATATCTTTATAAATGTAACTATCATTTTATTGAGCTCTCTAATTATGCTACTAATTTAAGGTTATTATTTGTGTTACTATAAAAATAAGAATTGATTATAAGGGCATTCCTTGATCTAGAATTAATTCTATGAAAGACTAGTTTCTAGAAATACTGATTATTGCAATTTTGCATGCCTTTGGAAAATTAAATTTTGATTTCTGTTCTAACATTTCCAGATCTGATGTATGTTGTTTGGAGTGGTTTAAATGTGTGAGAACTACTATTAATTGATGTGATAATTATTCTTGGCACCTTAGGCAAGTCTAGTAATTAAAAAGGGTAAAAAATGTGACTTCTAAAGCTTTCTAAAAACTGAAATTATAGTTTCTATTTCAGCATGTTTAAAAATGGTAGAAGTGTATTATATTAGGTGTATATGTGTTAGAATCACTCATAATTGGTTTAGAAATTAATTCTAGCATCTTAGGAAAAGTCGGTAACGAGAAAGGGTCAACAACGAAACTTCTAGAACACCGAAATGGTTCATTTTCTCTTTTGTTTCAATTCTGTCCAGATTTGTTTAGTAATGTTCTTAAGGTTAACAATGGTCATGCATTACATAATAACAGTTTGTTTTTAAAGTTCTAAATCATACTTCCAAAGTGGGTTACTTTTAACATTCAGTCACTTAAACATATTAGTCTCAATATCAATACTAAACTTTTTCACTTGGCATATAAGTCAAAGGATTACTTAGAAAGTTTACTGCTTCAACTTGCCTTGGCCCTCGACTAATCTTGTTACATCTGGGCATTACGTGCCACCATCCCTAGCGTGGCAATAATGGGTACTAGACTGCTTTTCAGGACTGAGCTCATTCCTCTATATGATCATTGGATTTACTTTCTCCAATTCTCATACAGACCTATTCCTAGCTAGGTTTATTTTCCCTGACTCAATTCAAGGGTAGTCAGGTTTACTTTCCCCGATAGACCAGATTTACTTTCTCCAGCCCAAGGATTATAAATCTTATGCTTTTCTTGGTAGTCAGGTTTACTTTCCCTGACAAACTGGATTTACTTTCTCCAGCCCAAGAAACATAATCTCATGCTTTTCTTTCACATATGAGCAATTGTAATAAGTATTCATATCCATGTATGCATAACCTTATCAATAAGCTCACATGCTCAATTATTCATATTCATATTCATGTACTCATGTCATACTAGTACAAGATGCCATTATTTCATCAATTCAAAACATCAATTCATTTTTAGCACAATAGCAGATTTCACATGTTCATAGCACAATTTATTTTGTAGTTCAAACCATCAAATTCAATGCTATAAAAATTATCCAAGACAATTCAAAATGTCCCCAAGGTTCTCTAAACATTTCGGGGTAAAAAGAGTTCCATAAGTATAATAAGAAAATGCCACAAATTTAGTGGTTAGAGACCACTTATACTCAGCTTAGAACTAGAATCTCATAATTTTTAACCCTAGCACATGATTGAATCAATTCAAAATAAAAATCATGTTATACTTAGAGATGTTATAAGCACCCTGTAAAAATTTCAAAGGATAATTCAATCATCTACTATGATAACAAAATTATACAAAATCACAGCTTTAGTTCCCATAATCCAGGAAGCATAGTTACAATCTCGGTTCATGAATTTTTAAACATAGAAAAAGTGCCTGGAATGGCTCCAAATTTTTACTAGAGACTCCTAATATGTTAGGTACATCACATAAAATTTTCTACTAAACCTAAGATCCTTAAATATGTCAAAAAATTTGACAAAATTCCCTGCTTGCTTCAAATTGGGGTTTTCTAGCAACAATGTTCAGGAATCATGAATTTTTTTCAAGTAATTAAAGTCTTTATCATGCTCCACGAAAATTCTCAGAGTTGCCTTAGGATGTTGGCTTCAGCACATAATTTTTATAGCTCATGAAAATACCCACGATTCACCCAGAAAATTCGTGACTAGTTGCTGCCTGGAATAGAATTGAAAATCCAGCATGCATGTTTTAATTTCTCTTTAGTAAAAATGATTTTTAAAATCATCCAAACTCTCCACCAAATTAAACACATCAATATCTATCTATCATCAACCAATATATCTAGAAAATTCCAGCCAATTCAATCAGAAACTTTATTGGAAAGAAAAAGAACAAATAAAGCCCTACTTTTGGTGTCTTTTGGATCCTTGACTCCAAGGTGCTCTAAGGTTGATTCCTTCCACTTCAAAGCTCCTAAACCCACACCAAACCCTTCCTTAGGCAGAGGAGTATGAGATATCAAAGTGAGGAATTGAAATTTCAATCGGTTAGCATGGTAGATATTGATGTGTAGAACAAGTTTTATGAAGGAAACTCATAGATTCAACAAGTCTAGGCTTAGGAATTTGAGGTCAGAAATAAGGTTTCAAGGATTTTGTGAAGAGAAAAATGGAGCTCTCTGCCTTCTCCTTGCTAGCCGAGACTAGAGGTAAGGAATTAATGAAATTAGGTGAGTTAAGTTTATCTTATAAGATGAAAAAATCATTATTCTAATATAAAGCCTAAGCTTTTAATAAAAAGAAAGTAATATGGATGGCTAAGATTGGATCTTGTTATTCAAGATTGAATCTTAGCCATTCCTTTAATTGAAATGGATAAGCATTCTTTTTTTGTAAAGGTCAAACTAGCTTTCGGTGTTAAAAATCGCACATCAAAATTTTATCGAACAGGTAAAACAGTATACTCGGGAAATCAAACATTACTTAATATTTAATTCTAAGTATAAAATTTTAATTTCTAACTATTTCTAACCTTATTTCCATGTTTTCCCAATTTTGGGCACCTCCAGGTCCCGAATCTGGGGTTTTAGCTGTCTCAACGGGCCTGCTGGGCTCCCAAAACACTATTTATATATTTTTTTTATAAATACGTTAGACCGTCCTCATCATTATTGAAACTGTCGGATTTTTGAAATTATGACTAATAAAGCTCAAATTAATTTTTAAATAAGTTTTAGGGTGTTACAGTCGAACTCATACTTTCTTAACTAGGAGACAAAGACGTCATGGAGATTTGAAAGATTAGGGGGTAAGACTATTTTGTAGGCTACTGAATCGACCTTTTGAAGAATTTCAAAGGGACCAAGGAATCGGGGGCTCAACTTTTTAACCTTCATGGCTCTTCCTATGCCTGTAGTGGGAGTGATTCTTAGAAATACATGTTCTCCTTCATTGAATTCTAACGGCTTTCGCTGCCTATCTTCATTAGCTTTTTTTGCCGACTTTGAGCTGTAAGCATCCTATCCCTAATCCTCTTGGTCTACTCCATTGTTTCCCTCACTACATCGGGTCCTAGCATACTTTCCTCCCTAGGTTCATACCAGCATAGAGGGGATTGACACTTCCATCCATACAAGGCTTCATAGGGTGCCATGCCGATACTTGCATGATAACTATTGTTATATGCAAATTCAATCAAAGGCAGATATCTATCCTAACTCCACTTCTGGTCCAGGAAATAGGCTCTTAACATGTCTTCCAGGGTTTGGATTGTTCTTTCAGATTGGCTGTCTGTCTGTGGGTGGTATGCTATGCTTAAGCATAACTTTGAGCCAAATGCCTTTTGAAAGGCATCTGAAAACATGACATAAACGACGGATCCCTATCTGAGATTATCGTCAACAGCACTCCATGTAATCCCACAATCTCTTGGATGTATAACTGTATCAATTTATCTAAAGAGTATGTTACTCTAATAGGCAAAAATTGGGCTAACTTGGTCAGCCGATCCATGATCACCCATATGGTGTGATGGCAAGTTTGGGTCATCGACAATTTCATCACAAAATCCATTGATATACCTTCCCACTTCCACTAGGGAATTGGCAGGGGTTGCAATATACCCGAAGGCTTTTGGTGATCGGTTTTCACCTTTTGGAAAACCAAGCCCTTACTAACCCAGGTGACCACATCCTTCTTTAATCCGGGCCACTGAAACATCTTCTTCAAGCCCTGATACATCTTGGTAGTACCAGGATGGATGGTGAAATGGCTCTTGTGAGCCTCCTCCAAAATCTTCTCTCGGAGGTTACCATCCTGTGGCACACAAATTCGCCCTTCAAACCTCTATAAACCATTAAAACCTTGCTCGAAACCTTTCAACTTGCCTGCCTTTACAACCTCTAGGGTTTCTCTAAACTCCCTATCTTCTCGTTGTGCTAGGACAATTCTTTGCTTAAAACCACTTGTCACATTAAGGTGACACATCTTTATGCCATCATTGGTCAAAGTCATCCCTAGATTCATATCCCTAAACTGCTTTATCAGCTCAACTTCATCATGTGGGATAGATGTAATGATTTTCGCCTTAAGGCGTCGGCGACTATATTAGCCTTACCGGGGTGGTAACTTAAGCCGAAATCGTAGTCTTTCAGAAACTCCATCTATCTTCTTTCCCTCATGTTCAATTCCTTTTGATAAAAGAGGTACTTAAGACTCTTATGATCAGAGAAAACTTCAAACCTTACACCAAATAAATGGTGCCTCCACATCTTTAAGGCAAACACTATGGCTGCTAACTCCAGGTCATGGGTAGGGTAGTTTACCTTATGAGGCTTGAGTTGTCTGGATGCATAGACTACCACTTACCTATTTTGCATTAATACACAGCCTAAACCTTTGCCCAAAGCATCACAATATACCTCGAAGGGTGCATTGGGAGCTGGCAAAACTAAAACCAGGCTCGTGGTTAGCTTTTCCTTCAGCTCTTGGAAACTCTTTTCATACTCGAGATTCCATACAAAGGGGGTGTTTTTCCTAGTGAGCTTGGTTAAGGGTAGGACAATCTGGGAAAATCCTTTTATAAACTTACGGTAGTAGCCTGCTAAGCCTAAGAAACTCCTATTTCCATTACGATCGTTGGTCTATCCCAATTCATCACTGCCTCAACCTTACTGGGATCAACAGCTATGCCTCCTTTAGACACTATATGCGCTAGAAACTTTACCTCCTCTAACCAAAATTCACACTTAGAGATCTTGGCATATAGCTTCTTCTC
Source organism: Dalbergia cochinchinensis (assembly GCA_031216125.1). NCBI lineage: Eukaryota > Viridiplantae > Streptophyta > Magnoliopsida > Fabales > Fabaceae > Dalbergia > Dalbergia cochinchinensis. The sequence goes on from CM062371.1 coordinate 35,123,199, forward strand.
CTTTAAAATCTCTAAAACTAGCCTTAGATGATGCCCATGCTCCTTGTGGGTTTTCGAATAGATGAGTATATTGTCTATGAAAACAACCACGAACTAATCTAAATAGGGTCTAAAGATCCTATTCATATAATCCATAAACACTGCAGGCGCATTCGTCAGTCCAAAAGACATCATAGTGAACTCAAAGTGTCCATACCGAGTTCTAAAGGTGGTTTTAGGTATGTCCTGGTCTTTACCCTAATCTGGTGGTATCATGACCTTAAATTAATCTTAAAAAATACCACCCCTCCCTTTAACTAGTCCATAAGATCATCAATCCTAGGCAAGGGATACTTGTTTTTCATTGTTACTCGGTTCAACTGCTTATAGTCTATGCATAATCTCATACTTCCATATTTCTTTTTCGCGAATAAGATGGGGGCTCCCCAAGGTGAAGCGCTGGGTCTTATGAAACTCTTCTCTAAAAGCTCCTCTATTTGTGTTTTCAACTCGGCCAATTCCAAGGGTGACATCAGATAAGAGGCTATAGAGATAGGCCTTGCTCCAGGGACCAACTCGATGGAAAACTCTACTTCTCTTTCAGGAGGGAACTCGGGTATCTCATCCAGAAATATCTCGGGATAGTCTCTTACTGTAGGTATGTCATTAAGGTTTCACTCAAAGTCTACCTCACTAGCAGCTAGGAGAACATATCCCCCACTTTCCTTCCTACTATAGTTGACCTTTACGGCATTTAGGTAAAGCTTCAAGGTTTGACTAGTTTCACTAGGGGGAGAACGAAAAATAACAGTTTTAGTATCACAGTCTAACATTACACGGTTGGCATGAAGCCAATCCATGCCAAGAATTATGCCTATATCTTTCATGGGCAAACAAATAAAATCTATGACAAATGATCTATTTTCTACAGTAAGATGGCAATCTAAACAACAGTTACAGGTATTTACTTTAGTGGGGATAGCAACAATAAGGTCAAAAGGGAGTTTAGAAACTTTCAAATTCAAAGACTCCACATTAGCATGTGAAATGAATGAATGGGTTGCACCAGAGTCATACAGTTTAGTTAAAGTTCTACTGCTTACTTCACACTTACCTTCTATGAGGTCGTTGGACTTTTTTGCGTCTTTCACACTGAGGGTGAAGACCCTCCCTTGGTGCTGTGGCCTGGGGTTCTAGTTTGATGGCCTCCCGTTCGTGTATCCTTGGCGTAATGGCCGTGCTTCTCGCACTTGAAGCAGATTCCCTGCCCAGCTAGGTAGGGGCGATTACCATGGTTCTTTCCGTACTTAGGGCACTCCACAGCTGGTACGGGTCTGGTGAAGGCAGCGGGGCTCCTTGAGGTGCCTTGTTCTTAGCCACATTGGACCCTCCTTGCCAATTGTTGTGGTTGTTCCAGGGACCTCCTGATCCTCCTTGTTGGTTGTTGTTGTTGTTTCTGTTGCCATTGTGCCTGAAAGGTGGTCTTTAGTGTTGCTTGGATTATTGATTGAAGGGTGCTCTTTGTTGTTGTTGTTATTGTTGCTGTAGCTTGAAATAGTTAGTGTGATATGGGTTGTAGTGATTCCTTGACCGATTTTGATGTTGTGGCTTGAACCTTGGGGCCTGTGGTCCTAACCCCTTGGTGCGCTCCGTTCTTGCAGTGCTGAGCTTTTCTTGTCCTTCTTCCAGTATGCGGCACTTGTTGACCAGGGTAGGAAAATCCCTAATCTCCATGTGTGTCACTGCGTAGTTTAGCTCAACTTTCAACCCGGTCTCATACTTCACACATTTCCTTACCTCATCGGGGTTCCCTTGGAACACCTGTGAGAACTTGATCAGTTCCTCGAACCTCACTGTGTACTGGGCGACAGTTAACCCTTCCTAGGTCAGTTGCATGAACTCTATGTCCTTCGTGTTCCTCACTGACTTGGGAAAGTAATTCTCATAGAAGTACGTCTTGAGAATAGCTCCCAGTCAATAGCAGTACCGAAAGCTTCCAACAGTCTTTGAGTGCTGGTCCATCAGAACTCGGCATTAGTTCTATCATGTAGGCAACAAACGTGACCTTTTGCTCCTCCAAACAGGTGACCATAGAATAAATCTTCTCTGGATTCTTTATCCACTCATTAGCCTTGTTGGGATCCATGGCCCCTTTGAAGCTCGGTGGGTTCGCCTTGCGAAACTCACCAAACCTAGCTTGCTCGATCATCTCAGCTGTAGGGGGAGCACGTACAGTGTCTCCTTATTGGTTCATTCGGTCAAACATGTGCTCCAACGCTCTTGCCATATCCTGAATAGCTGCGGCAGTCGCGGTATCTTAGTTCCCCTCGGTTAGGGCCCTAGTTTGTCATCTGGTTGCCATTGGTTCCTAAACATATAAGACAACAAACATTTAGTTGATCAGGCTCAATATTCCATGCGAAATGAGCTAGTTACCATGGCACACATAAACAAATAGGGGCCATGCATATCTAACCTATAGCTTATCTCTATCAAGCACTACACATGACATGACTACCACATTATGCTTATGAAGCATAGTCAGTCCAATCGTCCGGCTCCGTGAGAACTGAACTGCTCTGACACCAAAATGTAATATCTTGATTTTTAACCCAACACTCCTAGAACGTATGTAGGTTAACCATTAGTCTATTACTCTTCTAGTCTCATTCTTTAAACCTTTCTTTAAAATACTTAGTGGAAAATATGGATAAATTTTTTTTTTGAAACATAAATGCAAAGTAAGAGCCGCGCATATTGTAAGCGAGTGTTGTCATAAAACGTAACTCATACAAAAGAAGGCGCAAGATAAGAGCATCAAATAACTTCATAACATTAGACATTCATGTGCACACTACAATAATATTATATTAATATAATAACTGCCCACCTATGGGAGGTGGGATAAGTTTGGTACATCACAAGTGCAAAAAAAGTTGAAATGAAAATACAAAGGAAAGCATAAAGGAAGTTACCCCTACCCCTGTGCACCTAAAATGGATAACCTTTAGAACAAAAGAAGGTTATCCTAAACTAGTGATGGTGTATGCACTAATGATCCTCCAAGAGATCTATTGCTGGTAGTCCGGATAGGGTAGAATATAGCCGATTCATGGACGAAGCTCGTTAGGAGTAGGCACACGAGATGCCTGAGCATGGGCACCATGTCGGGGTCGCATAGCTAGCCTCCATGCCAATCTCGGCTGTGTAACCGTTTCCTCACTACCCTCCACCTTCAGTGGGGGAGTGGGGGTAGAACTCTAAGAATATAGTTGGGTAGGCGGATCTTCCGATGGGTCAGTCTCCGAATGCCTAGAGCGGGGAACATAGTCTGGGAAGTCACGAATGGCAGATGCAGTGGTATACGTGCGGAGTATTCTCTCATTGTGTGTTTGGGCACGCTTGAAGACCATGTCATCGCCAAAAGGGGAAGTCAGAGAAAAGCGATAACTATGAACAGGGTGTGCGAAGGGTCGGTGCAAAAACATAAAAACTCGGACGGTGCATCTCCCCTCAAAATGGTAGGATCGGTGCTTTGGATCAAAGTGAACCTCCCACGCTGGGGTGTTGATGAAGACGACAAACATCGCCATCGAAGTATGAAGATGTGATGGAAAAGAAAAGGGAATGAGAATCTTGTTAAAGAATCTCAGTAGGGAACCTCCTATCTAAGTGACATCGTCCACATCCTCAGGAACCTTGGGTTTATTGTAAAAAGGTGTGCATGCATATAGCTCATTTTTAGGTTTTATACATACTTATCCAAAGTCCATTTTTTTTATAATAAATCTTAATGTCATGTATGCAACATAGCAAAGCATGAATGCATGATAATACATTATGCAAGAAAGCAATAGGACACAACATCAAGAAACATCATATAAGTGGCATAAAGTGGCGTGTAGCTCTTCTTGTGAAACTTTCTCTTTTTCTAACTATGCGACATTAAACATTATGCTTTGCATCATGGGGGCCACCCTAAAAACATCTCTAGGTTATGAGCTCATACCTAACTAGTCGTCACCAGTTCTTACTTATTTCTCTTGATAAGCGTAACATAATAATCCTGACTTCTAGAGTACGGGCTAGGGGGCATAAAGATCACATATCATAACCTTTAATTCGGGGAGTCCATAGAAATATTTCCTTCTTTGAAATGCAATTACTGGTATCTAGTACACAGTTATTTGTCCGCTTTGGCAAGCTCGATGTCAATACCCTCACGGTTTTGTTCCTAGGGGTGCTCGGCTAAACCGGTGTCACCCAGAACGCGTCTCAGTACTATGTCACATTTGTTCGTGGGCGTGCTCGGCTAAACTGGTGTCACCCAGAACATATCTCATCTTTTTTAAAAAAAACTTTCTAAGTCCTCAAATTTGGTGAAAGTTCGACAGCATAACGGCTGTACACCGAATTTTCCTAAACTTGCTTTATGCCACAAAACATATAGTGTATGTACATTCAATCATAATTCCATATTCAAAATAAACTATCAAAGTCATATAAACATATCCTTCATAGCACATGCATCAATACTAATGAACTTCATCATGTTACTTAACTCACAAAGCTTTATGCCTTTGACCCTTACGGGTATTAAACTTGAAATCTAGCCAACCTATTATCCGTTTTTCACCTTCTATGCACCTATAGGTTCATGACTAATAATTCTCACTTATTTTTTTATGATCCTAAAAAATTCTGGACAGCATCATAAAATGTCATAAAATGTGGGCAGAATTTTATATCATTCCATTATGGGGTTCTAGAAACTACGTCTTAGACCCTTTCTAAGTTCCGTCTTCACCTAAGGTGCTATAATTAATTTCTAAACCAATTATGAATATATCCCACACATTCTACCAAGTTTTCAGCCATCTATCACCGAATTATCATGTTCCTGAAACAGAATTTATAATCTACACCCTTAAGGTTCTAGAATTCATGTTTTTATGGTTTTCTAGTTACTAGTCTCTCTCTAAGTGCTAAAAATCATTTACACCAAAAGTTACCAAGTTTTTCATAGTTAAACCATCCCAAATAGAATTTTATCATACTAAAACAGTTTTGATAGTGGCTAAGGTTAAATAGACCAAAGACCTCTAAAATCACAACCTTTCGGTTTCCTAGTGAACTAGCTTTTTATCTAACATGCATAGAATAGTCTCTACTCCAATTCTTATCAATTTATACACATTCTAACATATTAAACATCACCAAACAGTAGCAAACATGCCAAGGCATAACCGAAAACATACAACATCATATCAAGCATAGAATTTCATTTTCAATACACATAAGTTACTAGTTTCTCATGGAGTCATCTTAGGACTTCTAAAACCCTTTGGAAAACAACTTATTTCATTAAAATCATCATAAAATAAATAAAGGTAGTAACTATTTTAAATTGTTCATGGTTGGAATCTAAAATGTAAAATCATGCTTGAAACATTCTTTGAGTTCACCTATGCTTGAGAAAATCCTAAGACATAGATTGTTGGCACTTGTGATTAGATGAAACTCACACCAAGTCCACCATCATCACATGGCTGAATTATGCATTCAAGACAATGCTTCCATTTCCAACTTTTCTTGAGATAGATGGACAAGTCTTTGAGCTCTAGAACCTTTAAGTGATAACAAGAATATAAACATGATATGCACTTTATTTTATTCTTCATTAGAAAGTAAAGTGGGAGCTTGAAATAAATATGAGATGCAACTTCATTTTTATCTATAAAGTTTAAGTGATGACTTGAAATATAAACATGATATGCAAGTCTAATTCTTTATTTTAGTGCTCTAGGCCCCTTAGAGTATTCACTCTAAATCAACAATCAACTTTGAGGTTGAAATAGGTAGGCTTCGAGTTAATTATTTAGGTGATGAAAATGCAAGCTCTTGTTTTAATTTTTAAGTTTTAGGTGTTGGCATTGTAAAGTAAATATGATATGCAAGGCATAAATTTAAACATGGGTGCAAGTTCATTTTATTCTTTACTAGAGCTCATACAAGACTTTTAAAGGAATATAAATCTCAATCCAACACATATCTTAACAAGACAAAGTGAGCTTTAGAGTTCTTTGTACCAATGTTTCAAAGAAACCTTATGGTTTGAAAATCATCATCAAGGTCAAGGAAGTGGATCAAGAGATCAAAATAGCTAACAACCTTTCTTCAAACAAAACCTTGAACATAAAAAAAGGGAACAAGGCCGAAGCCATGAAGGAGGAAAAGAACAAAACTTTAAAGCTCTAGAGGCCATGATCTTGATGACACATAAACACCAACATCATGTGCCCTCATCCTTGAGTCATTTTTATCCAAAAACAAACCCTCAAAATTGAAATCAAGGGAAGAAAGAGGGAAGGAAAATCGAAACCTTGGTTGGTGCAAGGGCTAAGTCCCAAGCTCTAGAGGTTACTCAAGTGAAGAATCTCATGATCAATATCTTGAAACCCTCTTCATCAAGCCAACATTTTCTTTTAAAAGAAAGGCTCCAAGGCCGAAAATAAAAAGGAAGAAAAGAAGTTCTAAAAGCCAAGAGAAACTAACCAAAACTCATTTTTAACAAAGCTTTAAAAGACAAAACTTTAAAGAACAAAATCCCTACCGAGTGGTGAAAAGAAAAGCGTGGTCTTTGAGGAGAAAAAGAGAAGGAAACTTGCTTCCAAGTGGCCTTGAGGTTTCGGCCAAAGAGGAAGAAAAAGGATGGAAAGGTTTTTGTGTGAGCTTGATATGTGAGGATGCAAGCTTATATGTTTGAATGCTGATCTATGGTGGTTATGTGGTGGTTTGAGGTTGTGAGGGATGGTTCTTTGGTGGCGATGAAGAAGATGAAGAAGGAGAGAACTCTTGAAGAAATGAGAGAACTTAAGACAACTCTTGAAAACTCAAAGCTAGCAAATGATCTAAAGGTTCTTACAAGCTCATTTGCATGTGTATTTATAGGGAAATGAAACAAATGGAGGGTGAATGTGCCGCGGCCATGAGGGAGGAGAGGAAGAAAAATATCTCATTCAATTGGTCATTCAAAGGCATGGCTCAAGACATGGTGGAGTATGGTCCAAAGCATGGTGATGTATGGCATCAAGGTATGGTGTGGCATGCTTCTTTGAGTGTTTGAATGAATTAACATGTGATGTATTGGAAGGGGAAGTGGCGCCGGTTTCATCATGCCATGGAGCGAGAAAAATCTTTTATTTGATTGTGGTTTAGAGATGTGTTTAGGTGTATCTTTGATTAGGCTTAAGATTAAGAGTTGCTAAGTAAGTGTTTAGGTGAGGTAATGGCCAATTAAGGATGTCAAGACATGATTAGGGAGTGTTCTTGCTTCATTAGTGAGATTGAAACTCATTTTAAAGTGTAAACAATTGTAGACACAATTCCTTGATTTAAGAAATTGGAAAGAGAAAATACTATTCAAGATTCCATGACTTGGAATCTTGAGTTTTAAAAGAGGTTTAAGTTTAATTTAAACAATTTTAGGTTCTAATAAACTTTAATAAATTATTTTGACTCTAGATTAATTATGAAAATTAATTAATTTTCGATTAGAGCCTAATATTGCTTAGGTTTTCTTAATTATACCATTAGGCTCAAATGACACTATTCTAGGGGTAAAATCGTAATTTTGCACAAAAACTGCCCAGGACCACTGGGACTTAAACAGACATTATCAGACATATAAAATCATTGTATTAAACTTTTTGGGAAAGTTCCAGGCTAAAACGGCACTTGTACTCACGTAAAAATTTATAGGGGTATTTTGGTCATTTTGAGCTGAAAACTCGAAAAATGAAACTTTCATCTCCGAGATCATTCCAACTCAGCCAATTCCCTCCAAACATTGAGTTGACCCTTCAAGGACTGCTAGGCCCACTATCTTCAAATTCCGGGTGAAAAATGACCTTAGGGACATTTTGGTCATTTTTGCTCAAACAGAAAAATCCTGGTGTTACAACAGGCATAGGACGAGCTCAAAAAGTTGAGTCCTAGATTTCTTGGTCCTTTTGAAATTCTTAATAGAGTCGGGTGAATAGCTTACTGAATAGCCTTACCACCCAACTTGTCCAACCTTCACGATGTCTTTCATGTTTCCTAATTAAGGAAGTACCAATTTGACCCTAGCCATGTGTTAGAGCCAGAACAAGTACAATTAAGGGAGGACCTGACCTTTAACCTACCACCTACGAGGATTGTGGACAAAGGAGTAAAGCAACTGCAAAATAAGACCGTACCTTTGGTTAAAGTAGCGTAGGGACAAGGAAAAGTGGAATATTTCACATGGGAGCTAGAAGCAGATATGAGGACGAAATACCCTAAGCTATTCTTAGGTAATGAAATTCAAGGGCAAAATTCTTTTTAAGGAGAGGAGTAATGTAACGCCCCAATTTTTTTCTTGTGTACAAATGACCAAAATGCCCATGAGGTCATTTTTGCCTGGGAATCGAGGACAGTCGGTCCCGGATAACCTCAAGAGGTTAGTATTATGATTGAAGGGGATTAATTTTGTTATGCTTGATGTTAGAGGTGAAAATCTCAGTTTTTGATTTTTTCCGAGAAAAAATTATCAAAATACCCCGCGGCTAATTAATACGGAATTAATTACCAATTGAGCTCGTACTTCATTTGGAAGTTTGGAATGTTGTTTTTAAGGAATATACGGTGTTGGTATAAATCCGGGTGGCCCTGGGGAGTTTTCTATAAAATTACCATTTTACCTTTAATTAAGGGCATAATGAGCTTAATTGCATGATTAACAAAACCTAAGCAATATTAGGCTCTAATTAAAAATTAATTAATTTTAATTATTAATCTTGAGTCAAAATAATTATTTGAGGTTAATTGAGGCTTAAGATTGCTTAGAGAAAGCTAATCCTTTTTTTTAAAAATCAAAGTAGTCTTATGACATCAAAAAGTCAAAAAGGTGAATAGTATCCATTCCATAATTTAAGGAAATGTGTTAGCTTTTGAAATTCAAAATAATTGAGTTTAATTCAAATTAAATGAACTTAAATCCTCTAAATATTTATCACCACTCTTTAATCATGATCTTGAGATTCCCAACTACATGATTATCAACCTAAACACCTAACTACCCATTCTTAACCTTTTTCCTGATTAAATCTTCCTCGAATACACATCCTAACCTACATTCAGATGAAACTTGCCCTCCAAGTTCTTCTAGATGGCCGTGGCACTCTCCCCCCTTTTTTCATCTTCACATGTTGAAATTTCTCTATAAATACAACCTCAAGGCACGCCACAAACATCATTTGCTTCATTAGTGAGATTAAAACTCATTTTGAAGTGTAAACAATTGTAGACACAATTCCTTGATTTAAGGAAATGGAAAGAGAAAACACTATTCAAGATTTCATGACTTGGAATCTTGAGTTTTAAAAGAGGTTTAAGTTTAATCTAAGCAATTTTAGGTTCCAATTAACTTTAATAAATTATTTTGACTCTAGATTAATTATGGAAATTAATTAATTTTTGATTAGAGCCTAATATTGCTCAGGTTTGCTTAATTACGTCATTAAGCTCAAAATCACTATTCTAGGGGCAAAATCATAATTTTACACAAAAACTGCCCAGGACCACCGGGACTTAAATAGACATGCCCAAACTCATAAAAACATCATTTTAAACCTTTTGGGAAAGTTCCGGGCTCAACAGCGCTTATACCCGCATAAAAACGTTATAGGGGTATTTCGATCATTTTGACCTGAAAACTCAGAAAAAGAGATTTTTCAGCTCTATTAACATTCATTCGCATACAATTCCCTTCAAACATTTAGTTGACCCTTCGAGGACTACCGGGTCGGCTATCCTCGAATTCCGGGTGAAAAATGACCTCAGGGGCATTTTGGTCATTTTTGCTCAGACAGAAAAAAATCGGGATGTTATACTTGGTTGAAGTCTCTTCGGGGGCCTTGGGGTTGGAGTGGCGGCCTAGACTATGGCCTCGGTTGAGGTCAGAACGGGGGTCAAGTCTACTGCTTGAACCTTGGAGCTTGTTGTGTTAACTTCTTTGCGAAGCTATCAGTCTTCGATGTGCTCAGCTTCTTTTGGCCGTCCTCAATGATATGACACTTGTTGACCAAGGAAGGGAAGTCCCTAATCTCCAAATACATGCCAACAATGTTGACCTTTGGCTTTAGTCCTGCCTCGTACTTGATGTACTTCATACCTTATCAGGGTTCCCTTGGAAGATCCTAGAGAACGTACTCAGCTTCTCGAACTTCGCAGTGTATTGTGCGATGCTCGTGCCTCCTTGTACTAGTTGCATGAAATCAATGTCCTTTGCATTCCTCATGGACTCCAGGAAATATTTCTCGTAGAAGTGGTTTTTGAATAGCTCCCAATTGATTGGCGTGTCAAACACCTTGAGCAACCTCCTAGTGTCGGTCCACTAGAACTCGGTGTCGGCTTCTAACATATAGGTGGTGAAAGTCACCTTTTGCTCCTCAGAACAAGGGATCACTAAGAAGATTTTCTCCATGTGTTTGATCCATTCATCGGCGACGTTTGGGTTTAGCGCACCTCGGAAAGAGGGAGGGTTCGCTCTTCGGAACTCTCTAACCCTTCAGTTCGTCCTGATGTCCATCCATTCGAACAGCATCTGCATGGCCCTCGCCATGTCTCGAAGGGCTCCAGCTGTCTCGTTGCTTTGGTCACTCTCGATTGAATTCCTGTTTTGTCATTGTGGTGCCATTGGTTCTTAAGCACACAAAATAATAAACACTGAGGTGATTAGGCTCAATACTTTACGTAAGGTGAGCTAGTTACCATGGCACGTACAACATATGACAGTCAAGCATTTCTATTCCTAAGCTTATCATACTTGTAAGGCATCTATGTAACATCTTCCTAAGTACAACATCATCCCTAATTCATGGCATCAGTCTTGAGAGTTGTTACTTATAAATTACCGAACCTTTCTTAAATAACTATAGCAAATTCGATGAGTTCATGTAATAACTAGCGTAATTCAATTAAAATATATAACAAAGATACAAAACATTTATTTACTATAAAGTCAATTACATAAGGAAGCTCTACTGTGAGTTTTAACACATGTACAATCTCTATTGCATTTATTTACATGATTACTGGCAGCTATATACCACATAAGAAAAACATTAACTCCTAAACTACTGCAATCCTGAGTTTCTTTCACGCAGCAGCCGCATCATTCTCTGGATCAACCTAGAGATGACACGGGAACACAAACACAGTGGTGAGAATTATACAATTTTTAGTAGGGTGACTCCCCAAAAGCTCAACCATAATGTCATCGTCATCGCCGCAGCCACTTCGGTTTATTAAGAAAAGGTGATCAAGCATTACACAATAATGATTCATTTTCAAAGTTCCAAATTATATTTTCGAAGTGGGTTATTTTTAAATGATCAATCACTTAATACACATATATCATACAGCTCAAATACATAGTTAATAATCCTAATCAAGCAATTAAATATGATGTGAGTATGCATATGTTGACTGTATTGAACTTATCTCAAAATAACTTGGTTTCACTTGTGGCCATAGAACTCAACTTGGTGCATTTTTCTCTTTTCATTGACATAGGAAAGACTTAGTGTGTAACATCCTCCCAAGAACAACCTCATCCTTAAGTTATGGTGTCATACTCGAGAGTTGTTACTTCTAAGTTTGTGGACCTTTTTTTTTTTAAATATCTATAGCCATTTTGGTTAGTTCACGAGATAACTAGGTCATAATTATACTAAAATATATAGCAATGAAACCAAACTATTTATTTAATACAAAGTTAAGTACATAAGAGAAGCTCTTCTATGAGCTTTAACACACCTTTGTTCTCTGACATATTTACACACTTGTTCATTCCACTAAATACAACATAATAAAAGCATTAACTACTACACTATTGCACTTCCGAGTTCTTTTGCATAGCAATCCCTCGGTCCTCTGTGTCAACCTGGAGACGACACGGGAACACAAAAACATAGGGATGAGAATTATACAATTCTCAGTAGGGTAACTCCCCAATTACACATTCATAATGTCATCGTCATCGCCCCAGCCACTTCGGTTTATTAAGAATGCGTGAGCATGCAATATGTACATATCAAATGTTCATTTTAAAATTATAAAATCACCTTTCCGAAGTGGGTCTCTTTTATTATTCAATCACTTAAAACATGTATTTCATAACATTCAACATCATAGGAATTCCTTCAAGACCAATAATTTAACAAGATATACATATACATGTGGCAATTACAATGATCTTTTCGTGCCCTTGACATAATAAAGGGGACTTTTTCATGCCCTAATGGGGACTTTTTCATGCCCTATTGGGGACCTCTTCATGCCCTACTGGGGACCTCTTCGTGCCATTTTTATACTAAAGGGGACTTCATTGTTTACTTAGCACATACATCATCTTCAAGCTCACATATACATGCATCACATTTCTATATGCATGAACAATAATTCTCTGATCTCATAATACTTCAAACCTATATATATTATTCATTCATTCCTCATAACATAATCTTGGAAGTTCATGGCATGTATTCATACACATCAACTTGAACCAAATGCCATTAGGTCATTAATTCAAGGCATCATCACAACTTCAGCACATTGGTAGATTTTTCACTCAAGTAGCACAATTTATTTCTCATACCAAATGATCAATTAAAATGCTATAAAAATTCTAAATGACACCTCAATGTGTCTACAAGGTTCCATAAAAATTTCAGAACAGAAAGAATTCTCTAAATATGTCAACAAAATTAGACAACTTTGGAGGTTAGAAATTCCCTATTTACAGCCAACAGCCATAGTTCCCAATTTTATTACCCTACCAAATGATCATATAAAATCATATAAAAATTCATGGTTAGACTTCAATATGTTCTCAATATCCTGTAAAAATTTCAGCTTATAATTCGATCATTTACTAGGTTAATAAAACCTCACAAGTTCACAGCTTCAGATTCATGATTTCAGGCAGCATAGTTACCACTTCGGTTCTTGAATTTGTCAAGGCATTAGGAGTCAAGACCAGAGCTCAAGAAAATTCATGGAACTATCATAGGATGTTACCTTCAACATATAATTTTTATAGCTCATGAAAACACCCACAGTTCCCTTAGAAAATTCGTGAACCATCACTACCAGCAGGAAAACCGAAAATCCAGCAAATCACTTCAGAATCTCTTTTGATAAAAATGATTTTTTCACAACCCCAAACACTCCACCAAAATTAACACATCAATATCATCATATTATCAACGAATAAATCTAGAAATTTCGGACCAAACACAATCAGAAAAGTCCAGCATAAAATTGGAAAGAAAAGGTCAAAGAAAACCCTACTTGTGAAGCTTTAAGGCTTCTAACTCCAAGGGATCTTTCAAAAATGATTTTTTTTTCACTTAAAGCCTTCCAAACAGCACCTAAACCTTCCTTAAACAGTAGAGAATGATATCTCAGAGTTCAGCTTGGAGATTATTTAAAATTCTAATCGGTTGGTTTGATAGATTATGAGGAGTAGAACAAGTTTTGTGAAAGGATCTTAGTGTTTTGGTAAGTTTAGGCTAGGGTTTATGAAGCTTCAAGTTTGTTAATGGTGGAATGAGAGGAAGAAGATGAAGTCTGATGTATTTTGAGCTCTTGGCCAAAATTGATGGTGTTGGAGTGATAAGGTTGGTGATTTATCATTATCTAGGTATAAAACTAGTCAAAATGGGTATTTATTCCTTTTTTTAAAATGAAATAATGAAATGGATGGCTAAGATTTGGTTTCTTGGTCAAACAATGAAGCTTTGCCATCCACTTGGCTCAAGATAAGTGGCTCATATTAACTTGGTGAGCAAGTAGCTTTTTCGGTGTTAAAATCGCACACCGAAATTCCACCGAACGGATGAGTTATTGGCACCCGAGTAAAATATAATAAATCAAAGGTCATGATTAAAACTTGCTTTTCAATTTTCAATCCTTGTTATCCACTTGGCATAAATTGGTTGATAAAGCTTACTTAGCCACTAAGTAGCTTTTACGGTGTTAGAAATCGCACACCGAAATTTTACCGAACGGGTAAAACAGCGTACCCGGGTAATCAAACATTGCCCGAAAAATAATTTCGGGTATAAAATATTTATTTCTACCTATTTCTAACCATAATCATATAATTTCTCAATTTCGGGCATCTTCGGGTCCCAATTCTACGGTTTCGGCTGTCCCGATGGGCCTGCGGGGCTTGCAAAACACTATGTACGTTCTTTTTTTTGACAAATCCGTTGGATCATCCTTATCATTGTTCAAAGTATCAAATTTTTGAAATTATGACTAATAAAGCTCAAATTAATTTTTTAGATAATTTTCAGGGTGTTACATAGTGTATACCCGCTAGGTATTTACTATGGATAACTGCACAATGAACAGTTTATACCACATGGTATTTATAGTGGTTCACGCCACACAAGGGAAATAGACTGCTTATTAGGACTGAGCTCATTTCTATACATGATCATTAGATTTACTTTCTCCGATTCTCACACAGATCTATTGTAACATCCTCCCATGTACAACGTCATCCTTAAGTCATGATATCAGACTTGAGAGTTGTTACTTATAAATTATCGGACTTGTCTTAAATAACTATAGCAAATGCGATAAGATCGTGTAATAAGATACAAGTCTATTACATAAGGAAGCTCTACTTGGAGCCTGAATATATATACAATCTCTATTACATTTACTTACACATATATCTACAACTATATACCATATAAGAAAAATATCAGCTATTAAACTACTGCAATCCCAAGTTTCTTTCACGTAGCAGCCACATCGTTCTCTAGATCAACTTGGAGGCGACACGGGAACACAAAACACATAGGGGTGAGAATTATACAATTCTCAGTAGGGCAACTCCCCAAAAACTCACTCATACTGTCATCATCATCGCCCCAGCCACTTCGGTTTATTAAGAAAAGGTGATCAAACATTACATAATAATGATTCATTTTTAAAGTTCCAAATCATATTTCCGAAGTGGGTTGTTTTTAATGATCAATCACTTAATGCACACATATCATAAAGCTTAAACATATAATTAATAATCCTAATCAAGAAATTAAATATGATATGAGTATGCATATGCTAAATATAGTGATCTTATCTGAAAGTGACCTGGTTTTACTTGTGGTTATAGAACTCAACTCGGTACATTTTTCTCTTTTCATCGACATAAGAAAGACTTAGTGTATACCCGACGGGTATTTACTATGGATAACTCCACAATGAACAGTTTATACCATATGGTATTTATAGTGGTTCACACCACATAAGGGAAATAGACTGCTTATCAGGACTGAGCTCATTTCTATACATGATCATTGGATTTACTTTCTCCAATTCTCACATAGATCTATTCCTAGCCGATACGTCTACCGACTCATATTATCTCTAGGGAAGTTCATCTTTTTGGCTCCCCTTTATCTCTAGGGACGTTCCTCTTTTTGCCTCCCCTTTTATCTCTAGCAAAGTTACTCTTTTTGCCTTCTTCTCATTCCACATAAGTCTTGTTTCTATTTTCTCCATATGTCAGAATATGCACGAGTGAAATTTATACATTCTCTTTTCTCATATAATTGCATCATGTACTTTTCTTTCTCAAATGCATGCATAAGCCACATGTTGGCTTTCAATCATAAGTAATTCTCATTTTTGCCTCATAAATCAATCTTTAAATTGTCTAGCATGCATTCATACTCATCATACTTAAATCAAGAGTCATTATATCATCAACTCAAAGCATCAATTCATTTTCAGCACAATGGTAGATTTCACATATCTATAGCACAAATTATTTTGCATCTAAAACCATGAAATCCAAGGCTATAAAAATTATCCAAGACACTTCAATGTGTCCCCAAGGTCCTCTAAAAATTTCAGAAGGAAAATCCTTCTCTACCTTTTTTAACAAAATTAGACAAACTTGGTGGTCATAAACCACTTAGCCTCAGCTCAGAACCATAATTTCATAATTTTTAACCATAGCAAATGATTGAATCAATTCAAAATAAAAATCAAGGTTACACTTCAGTATGTTATCAACTCCCTGTAAAAATTTCAAAGGAATAATCAATCATTTGCTCTGGTAACAAAATTATCAAAATTCACAGCTTCAGAGTCAACATCTCAGGCAGCACAGTTACAACTTCGGTTCATGATTTTTTAAACATAGCAAAAGTGACCAGAATACCTCAAAAGTTTTATTGAAGATGGCTTAACATATTAAATACATCATATAAAACATTTAGCTTAATATAAAGCTTCTAACTAGGTCAGAAAATTCGTGAACAAAAGCTGCCCTGTTGAAATCCGAAAAGCTAGCAACCCAATTCAAAATCTCTTGTGATAAAAATGATTTTTCCACAACACCAAATACTCCACCAAAATTAAAACATCAATATCAGCATATTATCAACCAATATATCTAGAAATTTTGGGCTAAACACAATTAGAAAAGTCCAGCATAAAATTGGAAAGAAAAGACCAAAGAAAACCCTACTTTGGTAGATTTAAGGATCTTGGCTTCAAGCATGTCCCAAGGGTGATCTTGCTCACTTCAAGGCCATCAATTCAACATCAAACCCTTCCCTAAATAGCAGATCGTGAGCTCTCAAAGTTGGAAAAAGTGATGGATTCAAATTCTAATCGGTTAGATTTGTAGGTATTGAGGAGTAGAAGAAGTTTTGTGAATGGAGTTTAGGGTTTTAACAAGTCTAGGCTAAGAGTTTGGGAACTTAAATCAAGTTTTGAGCTCTTGAGAAGATGAAAATGGTGGCTGATGTATTCTCCTCTTGCTGGATGAAAATAAGGGTAGCTTAATGGAGAAGATTGGTTTTGTATTCATCTTGTAAGGAAGCTTGTAAGGAAAGCTTAGTTATTATAATGTAAAAGGATAATTCTTAATGAAAGCTAACAAAATAGATGGATAGGATTGTTTCCTTGGTCAAAGAATGGATCTTGGTCATCCAATTGGCTCAAGACAATTGGATCACTTTAACATGGGGAGAAAATAGCTTTTTCGGTGTTAAAATCGCACACCGAAATTCCACCGAACGGATGAGTTATTGGCTCTCGAGTAAAATATAATAAATCAAAGGTCATGATTAAAACTTGCTTTTCAAGTTTTAATCCTTGCATCCACTTGGCATAAAGTAACTTGTACGGTGTTAAAAACTGAACATCAAAAACTCTACCGAACAGGTAAAACACTGTACCCGAATAATAAGACATTGCCTGAAAATTAATTCTGAGTATAAAATCCTCATTTCTAACTATTTCTAATCTCAATCCTATAATTTCTCAGTTTTGGGCACCTCCGAGGTCCTGATTCTAGGGTTTCGGTTGTCCCGATGGGCCCGTGGGGCCTGCAAGGTTACTATTCATATTTTTTTTTACAAATCCCTTGGATCGTTCTCATCATTTCTAAAACTTTCAGAATTTTGAAATTATGACTAATAAAGCCCAAAATAATTTTTAAATTATTTTTAGGGTGTTACATCTATTCCTAGCCGATACGTCTACCAACTCATATTATCTCTAGGGAAGTTCATCTTTTTGCCTTCCCCTTCATCTCTAGGGAAGTTCCTCTTTTTGCTTCCCCCTTTATCTCTAGGGAAGTTCCTCTTTTTGCCTCCCCCTCATTCTACATAAGTCTTGTTTCTGTTTTCTCTATATGTCAGAATATGCACGAGTGAAATTTATACATTCTCTTTTCTCATATAACTACATCATGTACTTTTTTTTCTCAAATGCATGCATAAGCCACATGTAGGGTTTCAATCACAAGTAATTCTTACTTTTTCCTCATAAATCAATCTTTAAATTGTCTAGCATGTATTCATACTCATCATACTTAAATCAAGAGTCATTATATCATCAACTCAATACTTAAGTTCATTTCAGCACAAATACAGTAGGTTGGCAGAACTTATGCCTAAGGATTACAATTTATTCTGTCCGTCAAGAATCCATTGCAAGGGCTATAAAAATTCTCCAAGACACCTCAATGTGTCCACAGGCCTTATAAAATTTTCATAACAAATATCCTTGTCTAACTGTTTAACAAAATTAGACAAACTTTGTGGTCAGAAACCACTCAGCCTTAGCTTAGAACCAGAATTTTATAATTTTTAACCCTAGCAAATGATTGAATAAAGTCAGAATAAAAATCATGTTTATAGTTTGAGATGTTATCAACACCTTGTAAAAATTTCAAAGGATAATTCAATCATTTGCTATGGTAGAAAAATTGGACAAATTCACAGCTTTAATTCCAAGAGTTCAGGTAGCATAGGTACTAGTTCAGTCCTAGATATTTTTAAGGCAATATAAATTGAAATCAGAGCTCAAGAAAATTCATGGAACTAGCCTAAGATGTTAGCTTCAACATATAATTTTTATAGCTCATAAAAATACCAACAATTAACCTAGAAAATTTGTGATTATCTGCTATTTAGAACAGAACCGAAAATCCAGCATGCATATTTCAACTTCTCTTTAGCAAAAATGATTTTTAAGATCATCCAAACTCTCCACCAACATTAATACATCAACATCCATATATCATCAACCAATAAAACCAAAAATGCCAATTTAAATCGGTGACTGAAGTAGAAAAACAGATTAGAAGGAGAAGAGATTTAAATACCTTACTTTGGTGGCTTTAGGGATCTTAACTCCAAAGGATGCTCCAAGATTGATTTTGCTCACTTCAAGGCCAACAAATCAGCACCAAGCCCTTCGTTAATTAGCAATGTATGAGATACCAAGGTGAGGATTGATAAGGAATTGAAATTCCAATCGATTAGTTTGATAGAT
Source organism: Dalbergia cochinchinensis (assembly GCA_031216125.1). Lineage (NCBI taxonomy): Eukaryota > Viridiplantae > Streptophyta > Magnoliopsida > Fabales > Fabaceae > Dalbergia > Dalbergia cochinchinensis. The sequence goes on from CM062371.1 coordinate 35,142,075, forward strand.
TATGAGGAGTAGAACAAGCTTTGTGAAAGGATCTTGGTGTTTTAGTGACTCTGAGTTAGAGTTTTTGAAGCTTGAAGCTTGTTAATGGAGGTTTGAGAGGAAGAACAATGGAGGGCTGTGTTTCTAGGCCTCTTGGCTGAAAATGATGATGGTGGAGTGATAAGGTTGGTGGTTTATGTTAATATTTAAAGGAAGCTTGTAAAGAAAGCTTGGTTATTGTAATTTAAAATAAGAATTCTTAAAGATAGTAAAATGGATGGCTAGGATTATTTTCTTGGTCAAAGAATGGATCTTGGTCATCCACTTGGTTCAAAATAATTGGATCACTTTAAATTGGGGAGCAAGTGGCCTTTTCGGTGTTAAAACCGCACACCGAAATTCCACCGAACGGATGAGTTATTGGCTCCTGAGTAAAATATAATAAATCAAAGGTCATAATTAAAACTTTCTTTTCAAGTTTTAATCCTTGCCATCCACTTGGCATAAAGTGGTTGGTAAATGTTACTTAGCCACTAGGTAACTTGTATGACATTAAAAACTGCACATCGAAACTCCATCGAACAGGCGAAACACTGTACCTGGGTAATAAGACAGTACCCGAAAATTAATTCTAAGTATGAAATCCCCATTTCTAACTATTTCTAATCTCAATCCAATAATTTCTCAGCTTTGGGCAACTCCGGGTCCCAATTCTAGGGTTTTTGCTGTCCTGACGGGTCCATAGGGCCCACAAGGTTACTATTCATAATTTTTTTTTACAAATCCCTTGGACCATCCTCATCATTACTAAAACAGTCAGATTTTTGAAATTATGACTACTAAAGCCCAAATTAATTTTAAATAATTTTTAGGGTGTTACAATCTACATATGACATAACTATCGCGTCATGCTTAAGAAGCATAGTCAGTCCAATCCTCAGGCTCCGTGAGAATCGAACTGCTCTGATACGAAAATGTAACACCCTAATCTTTAACCTAACACGCCTAGGACATATTCAAGTTAAATATTAGCCATTACTCTTTTGTTCCAGTTCTTGATTCTAACTTTTAGAAAATACTTAGGGAAAATACAGGTAGATTTTTTGTTTTTTGAAAATAAGAGATGAAAATGTAACATCCTAATTTTTAACCCAATACTCTAGAACATATTTAGGCTAATCATTAGTCTACTACTCTTTTAGTCTCATTCTTTAAAACCTTTCATTAAAATACTTAGCGGAAGATACGTATAAATTTTTCTTTTTCGAAACGTGAAAACAAAACGCGAGCCGCGTGCTAACCTAAGGTTCGTCGTAACCACCTCGTGCAAGAAGAGTAATCACACCATTCATAATTATGAAACATAGTATCATACATAACAATCATAATATCATCACTCATTCATAAATACATAAATTACTAGCATCATTGTACCATTATTTACATGGAAACATGCCTATATATATAAGGTGATCCTTATCCACCTATGAGGTTGGATGAGTATCAATCCAAAAGCTAAACTATTTATGCTTTCGCGGCGACCCTATACTCCATTTGCTAGCGTGACCCTTAAGCACAAGCCTCAGAAGAAGTCACGAGCCTCGTTGTAATCCTCGTCTAGAGACGACACGGAAGAAGAGGAAGGGATGAGAAACTTATTCAAGATTCTCAGTAGGGATTCTCGACTCTAACACAAGTGTCATCGTCGTCGTCCCCAGCCACCTCGGTTTTAATTATGAAAAAAGGTGTGCATGCATAAGGATTTGATTTTAGGCTTTTCAAATCTATTTATCCGAAGTGGGTGTCTTTTAGTATGTGTCTTAAGGACATGAATGCAATATATATTTGATGAATGTATGACAATACCATATGCACATTAACACGAAAGTCGTAACACTTGGGCACATCATAAGGAAACATAAATCATATACGTGGCATAAAAAGGCATAGTACTTTTCAGGTGATATCTTTCTCATAAGTAAAACTCTAAAGTTCCTTTTCTTAAAGACCACCCTCTTAACATATCCACCAAAAGTCCAACCGATTCACCAGCCTGGCAATAATCTGGTCACCAAACTACATCTCGCCTATCGCCTAGGAATGAGCTCAATCCTAACTAGTCGTCACTAGATTTAATAAGGGCTAATAGAGGGGGTATACTTATTTTTTCTTGGATCACCTATCTTAGGATCATTTCCTTCTTTGAAACGCTCTACTGGTATCTAGTACATAGCGAATTGTCCGCTTTGGCAAGCTCCATGTCAATACCCTCATGGATTTGTTTCCTCCCCACCGTAGCGGGAGGAATGCATCTCAGTGTTATGTCACATTTGTTCTGGGGGTGCTCAGCCGAACCGGTGTTACCCAGAACCTTTCCTAGGGGTGCTCGGCTGAACTGGAGTTTTCACAGACTTTTCTCAAATTCTCGAGTTTGATGGGAAATTTGGCAGCATAACGGCGTTCACCGGATTTCCTTCAAATTTGCTTTATGCCATGAAACTTGTAGGACATGCATAACCATTCAACATCATCATAAGACATCAAATCATTCTCATAATCAATCATACATCTACTGGAAGTCACAAGGTTCATTATGTCTTGGGACCTATGGTGTCTTATGCTTTGACCCTTACGGGTCTTTGACTTGCGGTATAATTATTCTAACATTCTCTATCAGCCTCTTATGCACATGAGGATTCTCTTCTAACAAATCTTACTATCATTTATACTCTTTAATAAATCTGGGCAGCACCACTCTTTAAGGGCAGAGTTATAAACTCACAATTATAGGGTTCTAAAACTTACGTTTTAGGCCCTTTCTTGGTTCCGTATTTGCCTAAGGCACTATAAATTAAATCTAAACCAATTATGAGGCATTTCTATGCCTAAGAACTAATTATAAGCCATGTTCTCTACATTATAAGGTTGCTGGACAGATTCTAAAAATTAAATGTTCTAAGAGTTCTACAATTGCGATTTTACGATTTTCTAGTTACTAGTTTCTCTATAGGTGCTAAAATTCAATCCTACTTCAATTGTAACCAAATTTTTCATGATTAAACAATCCTAATCTGATTATATTCCTGTAACACCCTAATATTCAACCCAATACTACTAGTACGTACTTAGGCCAAATATTAGTCGTTACTTGCTAGCATGGTTCATCTTCTTGGGAAAATAGACTTAACGAAAATACGAGCCAACTTTTTTTTTTGAAATCGTTACTTAAAATAGAAGCCTCGCGTAACTTTACGAGTCGGTATCATAGTATACGGAACGATAACATAGGAATGGCTCCAAACCATAACATCGAACACAACATCAATCATAACTGAAATACCTCATAGATAAAATGCCTACCCACTGGGCAGGACTCTTCAAGTATATAATGTATAAATAAATACAACAGAAAACAGAAATACATCGAAAAGAACTGAAAGAAAACATCCTGATCCCCGTGCAATCTATGATGGGTAACCCTAACGCAAAAAGGGGTTTCATCCATACTAGTGGTGTGCGTGCACTGAGGCCTACCCTCTGTCTATGCAATAAGATCACGGGTATGGAGGGACGTAGCCAATCCATGGGTGGAGCTCGGCCGGGGCAGGCATGCCCTGTGACTGGATGGGCCGCCCACGTCGAGGTCGTGGTCCTGGTGCCGGAGCTCTTCGACGCTGGGTAACCGTCTCCTCGCTGCCCGTCGGTCACTGCGGTGGAGTGGGGGCAGAGTCCTCATGACCCATAGGGACATCCTCTATAGGGTCCTCCTCCGAGTGTTGTGTCAACGGCACATATACCGGCAAATTGATTGAATGGTCAGAGGGGGCTCGTAGGTTCTGCTCTCATTGGGGTCGTGCATGCTCGAAAATCGCGGGATCGTCGTAGGGGGATGCCGGGGTGAAGTGGTGGCTATAGACACGGTGCGAAAATGGCCGTCCAACGAACATGAATACACGTAAGGTACATCGGCCCTCAAAATGGTAGGACCCATACTCCGGGTCGTGGTGGATCTCCCACCGTGGAGTGTCAATGAATAGGACGAAGGTCGCCATCTCGCTCAAGAGCGTAATGGAAAGGAAAAGATAGAGGGAGTGAGATTCTTACTAAAGAAACTCAGTAGGGTTTTCCTTCTATCCTAGGTGTCATCATATACGTCTCCAGGAATCTCGGGTTTATTTATAAAATAATGGACATACATAGGTTCAGTTATGAGTTTTCCAAAATCTCATTTTCCGAGAATCCGTTCTTTTTATCATGGCACTTGTGTTACATAGGCTTTATACTAAAGTCATAGACATAAATCATGTAGCTTGGTACGTAGAACGTAAATCATATAACTGGTACATGGAACATAAATCATATAACTGGTACATGGAACATAAATCATATAACTGGTTCATGAAACATAAATCATATAACTGGTACATGGAACATAAATCATATAACTGGTTCATGAAACATAAATCATATAACTGGTTCATGAAACATAAATCATGTAACTGGTTTACTTAGGTGACATAAGAACCTTTACTTAACTGGGCCGCCCTAATATTTCTCCCTTTTGAGAAAACTCTAGGTTATGAGCTCATACCACACTAGTCGTCACTAGCATCTAGACTTTATCCATTTGGATAAGTCCACTTCCCGACTTTAAGTACGGGTTTAGGGGGCTAGAATCACATTGTCCCCACCCTTAATTCGGTGGTTTCAAAGGATTACATTCTTATGTTCTAAGTCATCCTAAGTTTAACATGTCTCTTTAAGATGCCACATAATTAATGCATAACATATAATTACTACCTCGGCATCTCTAAAGTTCTTTTACAGAAATAATCACATGTTAATACAAGCTATCACATAGGGATAATAGTTCACATGGCACCATACACGTCATGAGCTAACACATTAATTCATCATCAAACTTAGGGGCGCATAATCATCCCTTAAGGTAAAAATCCCTAAATCGGGTAACCTCAACTTTCCCATTACTTTCTAGTATGTTTATGGGATTGATTAACCTCATTACCATAATCCATTAAGTTCTAAATCCTAATTAATTATGGTTGGACAGCTTTATGTAGTTGTTCATATTTGATGAATTACGTGTTCTAGAAAATGCGTTTTAAGCCCTTTCTCGCATCCGACTTTTTCTATGGTGCAATAATTAATACCTAGGCCAATTATGAGTCACTCCCACACATCTAGACATAATCTAATGTGATTCTAAATATTTTATCAAGGCTGGGCAGAAACTCATTTTGCCATTCTTTATAGTTCTAGAATTCACATATTAAGCAAACAAAGTCACTAATAATGCTTTAAAGAGTCTAGAACAATTATCATATACTTGGCAAGGTATTACAACATATTTAGACCACCCAAAACAGAATTTAAGGTGCTGAAATTACTAAGGCAAAACCGAAAACCTTTAAGGCATAAAATCATGAGAAAAACCTTTCTTCCAACCATATAACTTGCTAGTTTCTCTTGGAACCTTTTTGGGACTTCAAGACCATGAAAAATCAAAGTTTATTTTGCCAAAACTCATCATGGAACATCAAGGGCAGCAGCCATTTCGGCTTGCTCTTGACAATGATTCAAAACTTGAAAACATGTTTAAAACCTTGGTTAAGTGCATCAAAGCTTAGAAAAATTCTAAGACATGCATTATAGGCCCTTGTAGTTAAATGAAACTCATCCTAGAGCCATTTACACCACATGGCCGAATGATGTTCAAGGAGATACCTCCTTGATTTAATTCTTTTCTTAAGATGAAATGGGCAAGTCTTTGAGCTCTAAAGTTTCAAGTGATGACATAGAATAAACGTGCTATGCATTTCATTTTATAGTCCTTTAGAAAATAAAGTGATAGCACAAGGTAAAAGATGAAATGCATCTCCATTCTTATTCTTAGAGTTTACTGATGACTTGAAATATAAAATGAGATGCAAAGCTTGAAACATAAACGTGCATTGTGCAAGTTCATTCATTATCTTGGGTCTTAGTGATGGCATAAGAAATAAACGTGCTATTGCAAAGCATAAACGTAAACGTGGATGCAACTTCTTTTATATCTTGTTTAGAGCTCTTGCAAGACTTTAAAGGAAACAAAGTTTCAACCCATAACTCATCCTCACAAGAAGAGAAAACACTAGTGTTGCTAAGTTGTATAAAAGAAAATCATATCCTCAAAGTCCATGAGGTGGCCGAATCCTCATCATAAGGAAACAACCTTATTTTTGAACTCTAGGGACCAAGATCTTGGTGGTTCAAACACCAACATCTCAAGTCCTCATCATTGAGTATTTTTACAATGCTCTACATTTATTAACAACACAAAACTCATGACCAACATAAAGGAAAGAAACCGAAACATACTTGGCCTAGAAACCAAATTTATGCTCTAGAGTTTTGTTCATGTGACATACATCAACATGAAGCCCTCATCATCAAGCTACCATTTTTCTAAGTCCCAAAGGCCTTCAAGGCCGAAAACTCAAGGGAAGAGAAATGAGGTTTCCAAGGTTCAAGAGAAACATAACTATGTCTTGAGCAAAACTTGAAAATAGTAAACTTATTTTTTGAAAACTCAAGCTTTAGAGGTTGTTCATGTGACAAACATCATCACACAACTCTCATCATCAAGCTTCTCATATTTCAAGTCCAAGAGGCCTTCATGGCCGAAACCTAAACAAAAGAAAAGGAAAGTTTCAAGACATCAAAGAAACATAACTCATTCTTGACCAAGACTTGAAAAAGAGAAACCTTTCTTGGAAAAACTCAAGCTTTAGAGTTTGTTCATGTGACAAAGGCCAACATGAAGCACTCATTACAAAGCTACCATTTTTCCAAGCACCTTAAGCCTCCATGGCCGAAACATCTAGGAACAAAAAGCTCAAAAAGAGTTTTCATGAAAAACATAGCCTTGTCTTAACCAAACATGAAAAAGATAAAACTTTTCTCAAACAAAACACAAGCTTTAGAGGTCTCATGTTAGGATGAACACATGGTTATCCCAAGAGAGCACTCATCATCAAGCTCTCCTCATTTTGGTCGAGAGGCCGAAAATGAAAGAAAAAGGAGAAATGATGGAACTTTTTCTTAAGAAAGGTTCAAGCTTTAGAGGCCTCATTTTAAGATGAACTCAAGGTTTCATCTTTGAGAGCACTCATCATCAAGCTCTCACTACCATGGCCTTAAGGCCGAAAATGAAAAGGAAGAGAAAAGAAGAACCGAAATAATGCTTGGGAGAAAGACTTACTAACAACACAACTTTCAAGCAAGATAAGCATTGAGCATGAAAATAAAAGAAAGCATTCTTGAAGAGCTCCCTACCTAGAGTTTGGGATTTCAGAGGAGGTGAAGAAGATGAAGAGGTTGGAGAGGATGAGCTCTTGAACTTGAGAGAAAGAAACTCAAAGTGCTCTAACTCAAAGCTTTAGTGAAATGAACAAAGGTGCTTCAAGTTCCCTAAGCTACCTATTTATAGAGAAGTTAAATGAATTGAATATTGGAGGCCTTTTGGGGGGAAGAATTCGGCCACTTTTACAGCCACATGAGGGAGGAAAAATCTTGTTCAAAGCATGGTGTAAAGTCATTCAAAGCATGGTGAAAAGTCTAGCTATGCATGTCCTAAAGTATGGCTAGCATGTACCTTATTTTCAAACCTTTAAAAATGCATAAAAACTTAAAATTTTAGGCTGCAAAATCTGAAGAGAAACCATGCTTCTCATGCCCAAAAAGAGGAGAAAATTTTCTAGACTTAAATTCCAAAGCATAGGTAATGTGTTGTAAGACATGTTGTCTTGAAAAAGTTTGATGGAAAGCTTGAATGACCACAAAAACAAATCATTCTTTTTGAGTTTGAAAGACATAATTATTTTCATTTTAGAAATGAATTGAAAGCCTTGATTGACCATATAAAATATTCTTTGAGTCTTGAGTGACAATTTTTCTTGAAAGTTGACCATTGATTGAAAGTGTTCAAGACATATGTCACAAGATAGCTTGAACACATAGACTAACTTTTTGATGATTTTCTAGGGGAAAATGGCACCATTCTTGGCAGCCTTGGGGAGGAGAAATATCTCCTTAAACCATGTTCTAGAAGTGTGCTTTGGTGTGACATAGATTAGGCTTAGGATTAAAAGTTGCTAAGTAGGTACTTAGGTGCACTAATAGGTTATTTAAAACCACAAATCCCTAGGTTAAAGGTGGTCTAGAAGGATTAGGGGAGTCAACACCTCTAAGACTAGTGATGTGGGTGTGACAACTTGTCTTGAAAAGAAAAGTTGATGTGAATAGTGGGAACACTATTCAACACTATTCACAAATTCTTATTCCTTTTTAAAGAATAAGACTAGGATGAGATTTGAATTTCCCTAAGCAATTTTAGGTTCCAATTAATTCTAAATGATGGTTTTGGCTCTAGATTAATTATGGAAATTAATTAACCTTTAATTAGAGCCTAATATTGCTTAGGTTTGGAGTTAAGCGGCTCATTAAGCTGAAAATGAAATATGCAGGGGCAAAACCGTAATTTTCACCAAAAGTTGCCCGGAACCTGCGGGACTTAAACAAACATAGTTCATGCCTTAAAATCATTGTTTTGAACCTAGAACAAAGTCCGGGTCGAAACGGAACTTAAAACTGCCTTAATTACATTACTGAGGTATTTTGGTCATTTACGCGCAGAAATCTCAGAAATGAGGTTTTCCTGCTTTGTTAGGCACTCATGCTCATACAATCCCCTTCATATAACATATGAACCCTATGAGGATGGCCAAAGTCGGCCGCCCTCGTGTTTCGAGTAAAAATGACCTCAGGGGCATTTTGGTCATTATGAAAGTTTAGCGAAAATTGGGGCGTTACAATTCCCATTGAAACAGTTTGGGCAGTGTCCAAGAATAAATGGGTTAAAACTGCTAAATCTTGACTTTACGGTTTTTTTAGAAAGCTAGTTTCTCTCCTATCATGCATAGAAATGTTCCTACCTCATCATACATAATCTTCACACATTCTAATACAACAAAACATCATCATACAGCAGCAAACTTATCATGGAAGAACCAGAACATTAAGTCCTAAAAAGCTGCATAACTTGATATTTTTAAAACACTTGAGTTGCTAGTTTCTCGTGGAATCATTTTTAGGACTTCTAAGACTCTTTTGCAAACCATTTTATTTTGTAAAAGAGACTAAAAACATCCTTAGGTCAGTGACCACTTAATCCCCATTTTAAAAGAGTGCTAAGTTCATAAATCTTGTTGGTCTTAATCTCATAAACTTCATGAGGCTTTAAAGAGAATCTTAAAACTTAGATTGTTGGTCCTTGTAGCTAGATGAATCTCTTTCCAAGTTCATCATCACTACTTGACCGAAATTATGCATTCAAAGAATGCTCCCACATTAAAATTTAACTTGAGATAAAATGGGCAAGTCTTTGAGCTCTAAGGTCTTTAAGTGATGACATAATTTAAACATGCTATGCACTTCATTTTTATTCTTCATTACAAAGTAAAGTGAGAGCTTAAAGTAAATATGCAAGACTTGAATCATAAATTTGCGAGGTTTGAATTAAATATGCAAGACTTGAAATAAATATGCAAGACTTAAAATATAAATATGCAAGTTCATTTCTTTATTTTAGTGCTCTAGGCCCAGTAACAATCGACTTTAAGGCCGAAATAGAAAGGATTTGAGATTTAGTTAGGTGATAGTGCAACTCTCATTTTAAATCTTTATGTTCTTTAGTGATGAAAAGTAAATATGCTAGACAAGAATGTAAATATAAGATGCAATCCATTCTTTATCCTTTAACTTTAAGTGATGGCTTGGAAAACAAATATGAATGCAAAGCTTAAAGTAAATATGTAATGCATAAGCTTGAATTTAAATATGAATACTAGACCATTTTATTTCTTATTAGAGCTCATACAAGACTTTAGAGGAACTTAAACCTCAGCCCAAACTTATCATGACAAGATAAAGTAAAGACAAGAGTGAACCTCAAGGGTTCTTTAGAACACAAAGTCTCTTTTCTCGAAATGTAGACATAAATGACATTTTTATTAAAACTCAAGCTCTAGAGGCCTCATTGTGATGAACACATAGTCATCATCTAGAAGCTCTCATCATCAAGCCATTGTGAACCTCATTGGCCAATATGGCCGAAAATTTGAGAAAGAAAAGGAAAAGGAATCGAAACTTTTAAGAAGAAAAAGAAACATTTGAAACTCTAGAGACCATGATCTTGATGATGCATTAACACCAACATCATGAGTCCTCATCATTGAGTTCATGTAACCATTTTAAAACATCATCAAGTGAAAGGTTTCAAGGTTCAAGAAGAAAGAATCAAGAGAAAACATCTTTAACTTGAGAACAAAGATCAAGCTTTAGAGGTTTGTTCAAGAGATGAACATCATCATGAAACCCTCATCATCAAGCTGTCATTCCTTTGATGGTTAAGCCTCATGGCCGAAACAAGGAAGAGAAGAAGAAGAAAAGAAGTTCTAAAAAAAAGATTCAAGAGAAACTATGAACACATAAAGATATTAAGAACTTTAAATGAAAGAAACTCTTGAAAGAAAATCCCTACCAAGTGATTTGGAGATTGGGATGAGAGAAGAGGATGAAGAACTTGAAGAACTTGAACACTTGAACTTGAGAGAAAAAGGAAACTTTGAAGTGCTCTTTGAAAACTTACACTTAGCAAATGAACCCAAAATGATGCAAGTTCACCCAAGCATGCTATTTATAGAGAAATGAAACAAATGCAAGGCGCAAATGGGGGGAGAGGCTTTGGCCACTACAGCTCATGGGCAGCCCCATGAGTTTCATGAGGTGAGATGTTGTGATCTTGAGGCATGGTGAGGTATGGTTCAAAGTATGGTGAGGTATGGTTCAAGGTATGGCTCAAGCATGGTTCTTTGAGTGAGAAACAAATCAACATGTGATGTAAATGACAGAGAGATGGCCAAAGGTGCATCAGCCATGGGGGAGGGTTTTCTTGCATTTTAATTGTGGTTTAGAGTTGTGTTTAGGTGTATCTTTGATTAGGATTAAGATTAGGAATTTGTAAGAAAGTGTTTAGGTGAGGAAATGGGTAATTAAGGTTGTCAAGACATATTTAAGGAGTGGTCTTGCATCATTAGTGAGTTGTAAACTCATTTTAGTGCATGAACAATTCTAGACACAATTCCTTGATTTAAGAAATTGGAGAGTGAAAACACTATTCAAGATTCCAAGAGTGAAATCTTGAGTTTTAAAAAGAGATTTGAATCTAATCTAAGCAATTTTAGGTTCTAATTAATTTTAATAGTTTATTTTGACTCTAGATTAATTATGGAAATTAATTAATCTTCGATTAGAGCCTAATATTGCTTAGGTTTGCTTAATTACATCATTAAGCTCAAAAACACTATTCTAGGGGCAAAATCGTAATTTTGCACTAAAACTGCTCGGGACCACCGGGACTTAAACAGACGCTTTTAAACATGTAAAAACATTGTTTTAAACCTTTGGGGAAAGTTTCGGGCCCGAACGGCACTTTTACCCGCGTAAAAACGCTATAGGAGTTTTTTGGTCATTTTGACCCAAAACTGCAGAAAATGAGACTTTTGCCTCCGGAACCATTCAAGGGTCATTCAATCCCCTTCAAACATTGAGTTGGCCCTTCGAGGACTGCCGAGTCAGCCATCCTCGAATTCCGGGCCGAAAATGACCTCAGGGGCATTTTGGTCATTTTCTACTTAGATAGAAAATCGGGGCGTTACAAAAACGTGAGCCGCACATGCGATAACACTACGTCGTGTGGGTCACAAATGAATAATAATAAACCATGCATGTAAAGAATAAGTGTAACACCTTCACTCCATAAAGCTATGCTTAAGCCATAACCTTATAGTGAGTAGTTGTTACTTGTAAACTCTACTTGATCTTAGAGAATGTATACATATATTATTACATATGAGCCTACTTTTCATGACAAAGATAAAGCGCTTCTTCTCTATGATGCTAAATTTGAGCATAAATAATATGTCGAAAATATATAATTATAGTAACCAATGACTAATCAACAGTATCCATAGCTATATCAAATCCTTACCCTCGTTCACGCAAGAACCCTCTAGTCTAGGTAGGGTACTACTCAAAAATCATTAAAAGAAATAAAAAGGACTGATTAAATTCTCTATCATCGATTCATCAAAAAGTCTGGGCCATAATGCCAATACCAGCTAAGAAATCTCCACACAATAATCACCATCATCGCAAATCTATAAAAAATATGACAATAGCAGGAATGAGAATCAAAGATTCCTAGTAGGAAAAACACTAGTGAAAAACACTAGTCTACTACACAGTAATATCTGACATAGTCTTAAAATAATTAAAGCAACTTAGAGGTCTGATGAAATGATTGCTTTTGCTTGTTCTCTTTTTGATCTAACATAATATTCTAAGTATGATTCATTCTCAACTGTATAGTCCTATACCTATACAGTCTTAGAATTTCTCTTATTCTAGTTATTCATATAATACTTATTTACTTCATTATTTCTTTATCATAAACTCATGAACAACTTTAGGCTTTAGAAAGAATTACTTATGATTTTCTGATATACTTCTCTTTTGATGTATTGCCTATGCTGTAATACCTCGTATTACAACCTGATATACTTCACTTGATATAGTATCACGTATTATATCCTGATATAGATCTTAAACATTTCTTCCTAATACATTAATCTCATTTCTTCTTTGTAACACCTTGCGTTACAATCTGATATAATTCATCCCTTTAACATGATATACTTAATTTTACTGTATCAATTTCATTTCCTCTTTGACATGATCTTGTTATTAAAGTTTAGGCTTGATAGTATAACTCATAGCATTCTTTTGATATACTTCTCTGTGGATCGTACTATCAATGATGCAACGTTGTCACGTTATAATCTGATATAGTTCACTAGATGGAGCACGTCTACTACATCGTATCTAGAATAGCCTCGCTATTCTCAGTACATCCCTTTCTCATAACGATGTAATGCTGTCACGATTACAACCTGATATAGTTCTAAGGGCATAGCACATCTACTGCTACCCGTGAATCCATGAGCTTACCATCAAGCAGTTGATTATTATGTAAAGATTAATTTCTTGATTTCCCTTTCTTTGTGTGAGACTTATTTTGTTACTTTCCCTTTCTTGATGAAGCTCAGTTTCTTATACACGTCTGAGATTTCCTTGAAATTTCATTAATTTCTTATGAGATAATTCCTCAAAGTCTCTTGAATTCCTATGAGATATTCTGTGTAAAAAATCTCCTGGTTTCATATGAGATATTCTGTTTGAAATCTCTCTTTAATCTTTATGAGATTTATTAGTAAAATCTAGCAAACCTTTTTTGAGATTTTTCTGAAAGAAAATGACTAAACTTTTTATGAGGATTGTAACATCCTAATTTTTAACCTAATACTCTAGAACATAATTAGGTTAATCATTAGTCTGTTACGTCATAGCTTTCTCATTACTTTAGAATACTCAGCGGAAATACTGGTAAATTTTTTTTTGAATTATAAAAGCAAAGTGAGAGCCGCGCGACACGTTAACTAGTAATGCGCAAATGGTAATATAGCAAACATCGCATAGCAACATCACATAAGCAAGTAAAAGCACATCTTAATAACATTGAACTGCATCTTTATATAATATATGATATGCTCACTTGTAAAGAGCGAGACTTAGTTTAGTACAACTAGAATGAAAATACATGGAAACAAAAGTACAACCAAGGTGATAAAAGAAACTCTCCTAACTCTAGTGCGCCTACAAATGGATAGCCCCAAATGTAACACCCCGATTTTTCTGTCCGAGGGAAATGACCAAAATGCCCCTGAGGTCATTTCCTGACCCGAACTCGAGGGTAACCAACTCGGTCATCCTCGAAGGGTCAACTCAATGTTTGAAGGGGATTGAATGGCCTTTGAATGCTTTCGGAAGCGAAAATTTCGTTTTCCGCAGTTTCGGGTCAAAATGACCAAAATACCCCTATAGCGTTTTTACGCGGGTAAAGGTGCCGTTTGAGCCCGGAACTTTCCCCAGAGGTTTAAAAAACATGATTTCTTGTGTCTAGAGGTCTCTGTTCAAGTCCCGGTGGTCCCGGGCAGTTTTAGTGCAAAATTACGATTTTGCCCCTAGAATAGTGTTTTTGAGCTTAATGACGTAATTAAGCAAACCTAAGCAATATTAGGCTCTAAACGAAGATTAATTTATTTCCCTAATTAATCTAGAGTCAAAATAATTTATTAAAGTTAATTAGAACCTAAAATTGCTTAGATTAAACTTAAATCCCTTTTTAGAACTCAAGATTCCTAGTCTTGGAATCTTGAATAGTGTTTTCTCTCTCCAATTCCTTAAATCAAGGAAATGTGTTTAGAGTTGTTTAGACTCTAAATTGAGGATTTAACTCTCTAATGGTGCAAGACCACTCCTTAATTATGTCTAGACCACCTTAATTACCCATTTCCCTTACCTAAACACTTTCTTACAAATTCCTAATCTTAAGCATAATCAAAGATACACCTAAACACAACTCTAAACCACAATTAAAATGCAAACTAATCCTCCCCATGCATGATGAAGTTTCGGCCAGACCTCATCCCCATTGGCCACATGTTTAATTGTTTCCTCACTCAAAGAACCATGCTTGAGGCCATACCTTGAACCATACCTCACCATACCTTAAGCCATACCTCACCATACCTCAAGAACACATTATCTCACCTCATGGAACACATGGAACCCTCCAATTTGCACCTCTTGGCCGAAAATGCATCAGCCCACATACACCCTCCATTTGTTTCAATTCTCTATAAATAGAATGCCTTGAGGAGCTTGCACCACTTTTAGATCATTTGCCAAGTTTAGGAAACACTCAAAGCTTTTCTTTTTCTCTCAAAGTCTTGGTGTTCTTCAAGTTCTTGGAGTTCTTCAAGTTCTTCATCTTCTTCATCTTCTTCTTCCATCTTCAAGTTCATTACACCAAGTAGGGATTTTCTTTCATGAATTCTTTCTTTAGAGTTCTTGCTTCAAGCTTTATGTTCATAGTTTCTCTTGATTCTTTTTAGAACTTCTTTTCCTTTTCTTGTTCTTGCTCATTTTCGGCCATGGGCCTTGGAGTTCAAAGAAATGAGAGCTTGATGATGAGAGTTTCATGATGATGTTCATCACTTGAAACAAACTCTAGAGCTTGATCTTTGTTCTTGAGCAAAAGTGTTTCTAGTTTTTCCTTTCTTGAACCTTTGAGAACTTTAACTTTGATGTTGTTTCAAAATGGTTCTAATGACTCAATGATGAGGTCTCATGATGTTGGGGTTAGTATATCACCAAGATCATGGATTCTAGAGTTTCAAACATTTCTTTTCTTTCCTTGAAGTTTCGGCCATTACCTTTCCTTTTCATGCTAGATGTTTGATTTTCTAAATATGTTATGTTGAGTTCTAAGAACTCTAGACTTTTACTTTGCCTTGGTTTGATGAGTTTGGGTTGAGGTTTAGATTCCTTTAAAGTCTTGTTGGGAGCTCTAGAAAGATAAAATGAACTTGCATAATTTATCTTATGCTTGCATTCATATTTACATTCTTGCTATGCATTTTACTTTCAAGCTATCACCTAAGATGTAACACCCTAGTAATTAACCAGATACACCTAGGTTGAATCTGATTAATGACTAGACTTTACTCCTTGCTTTGGTTCTTTCTTCATAATTTGAAAATACTTAGTGAAATTACGAGCCATTTTTTTTTTTTCAAAGAGATTTTGTTTCATTTCACTTCAAGAAACCAAGTTCTCTTCCTCTTCTTCAACTCAGATTAGGTAGGGAGTAGTTTCTAAATTTATTTCTATGCTTTGAGGGGTTGTGTTTTTAGCTCAAAATGATGAAATTATGAACTTACCTTAGCTTTTCATTTTGGTTTTCTTTTTCAATTTTTCTTTAACCAATTCAACCATATGGCCTAGGTGGAACTAAGATGATGGCTTGATGATGAGGACCTTGAGGGTGGATTGTAAATCCATCACAAGTTAGGCCTCTAAAGCTTGAAAATTCCACTATGATCCGGTGCATCGCTCGTATCATTTTGAAGGAGAGTCTTGCTTGATTCGTGTTTTTATTTACATAGGTCGTCCATTTGCACATCCTGTCCCTAGTTATCGATTTTCTCCTACTTCTCCCTATGGCGATGAAATGGTTTTCGAACAAGCACGTCCACTTGATGAAAGGATGTTACGTTCTTATCCCGCTTCATCTGCTGTCCATGGATTTCCAGAGTATGTTCCCGAGACGAGATATTCTGAAACTGATCCTTCTGAGGACACTCCTACTCATGTATATTCTGAGAGCTCTGCTCCTACTCCCACACGTGTAAGAGAGGGTAGTGAGGAAACAGTTGTTCAGCCGAGGTTAGCGAGAAGGCCGTCCATCCGACCCCAGCCTGGTGCATCTCGTGTGTCCCCTCAGAGGAGCTCATCAGTGGATCGGATTTATTCCCCCATTTCCAGGACAGTGGCCATAGAAGGTTCTTAGTAGATTTATGTGTGATCATGCACCCTAGTTTTAGGATAACCTTCCCGGCTTATGGAGTTATCTAGTTTAGGGGCATGTATTTCCTTAAGTATATTTTCTTTTATGGGTTTGCATAAGATAATGATGTATGAACATAACCCACCCTTTGAGTGAGGTTATTGTATGTAAATATATGCTATAATGTGCTTATGGATGTTATATGATGGAGCCTAAGTAATATGATGTGATATATTCTTAAACGTCTTATTTAGATCAACTGTAGTTGCATGTGGACATAGTGCACATATTTCATTTCCTTAGGTGACTTAAAATCTTATCATCATCATTATTTTCCTTAGGCCACCCTATACTCCACCCTTTTGGGAGTAATTTAGGTTATGAGCTCATACTTTACTAGTCGTCACTAGCATATACTTATCCCTTTTGATAAGCTAAAGTCCCGACTCTACCCTTTTGAGAGAACGGGTTAGGGGGCTAAAATCACCTTTTCACCACCTATAGTCTGATGGTTCCAAAGGATCATTTTCTTATAAGTTTAAGTCACCATTAAATCTTTGCATGTTATATCATAATACAATTCATAAACATCATAACATTTTCTCATTTATAGTCTTAAGCTAGAATAATATATATCAACTGTAATCATGCATATGGGAGATTCCCGGGGAAAGAGGTGGGTCACAATGGACACGCTTAAATACCAAGTCTTTCCTTAGCCAGAACCTTTCCAAATTACACTTTTACAATGATACACTTTCTTCTAGCAACAAAGGTAAATTTTACATAATAAAGAGCATTTCATGTATAAGCATTCTCATTATTTGCAACAGCAACTATAACATG
Source organism: Dalbergia cochinchinensis (assembly GCA_031216125.1). Lineage (NCBI taxonomy): Eukaryota > Viridiplantae > Streptophyta > Magnoliopsida > Fabales > Fabaceae > Dalbergia > Dalbergia cochinchinensis. The sequence goes on from CM062371.1 coordinate 35,159,488, forward strand.
CAAGCCGGAAATCATTCAATGATATCAAGTACTTAATAAGCATCCAATCCTTACATAGAATTATCAATTATAGAACTAATTAGTTACTAAACCAATTATGAATCATTCTCTTAACAATAAACCATAATTATCACAACTTCAATCATATCAAATCATTATCACACATTGATACTAAACTCAGATCAGTGGCCGAATTATGAACCTCATGCAATTACATAGAATCATATGCAAACCCATAAAAGAAAATATACTTAAGGAAATACATGCCCCTAAACTAGATAACTCCATAAGCCGGGAAGGTTATCCTAAAACTAGGGTGCATGATCACACATAAATCTACTAAGAACCTTCTATGGCCCTTTGTCCCTGGAAATGGGGGAATAAATCCGATCCTTGATGAGCTCCCTGGGAAGGGACACACGAGATGCACCAGTGAGAGTCGCATGGACGGCCTTCTCGCTACCCTCGGCTGAACAATTGTTTCCTCACTACCCTCTCTTACACGTGTGGGAGTAGGAGCAGAGCTCTCAGAATATACATGAGTAGGAGTGTCCTCTGAAGGATCGGTTTCAGAATATCTCGTCTCGGGAACATACTCTGGAAATCCATGGACAGCAGATGAAGCGGGATAAGAACGTAACATCCTTTCATCAAGTGGACGTGCATGTTCGAAAACCATTTCATCGCCATAGGGAGAAGTAGGAGAAAATCGATAACTAGGGACGAGGATGTGCAAATGGACGACCTATGTAAATAAAAACATTTGCGCACCTCCTTCAAAATGATCTGAGCGATGCGGATCATAGTGGAATTCCCAAGTAGGGGTATCAACGAGCAGGGCGAATGTCGCCATTTGAATCTGGAGACAATGACGGAAATAAAGAAAAGGGAGTGAGAATCTTGCTAAAGAATTCTCGATAGGGTGCCTCCTTCTATAGTGTCATCATCAAAGTCCCGGGAACCTCGGGATTATTCTAAAATAGTGAGCATGCAAAGATTCATTTTAAGTTAGGACAAATACTTAACCGAGGTTCGTCAAGTTTTAATCATGCGTCTTATAATGCATCATAATCTTAACATGTCATATTTACAATGAACTTTTCCTTTATCATTACATCATTTTCCTCATCATCATTATCAAATAACATGCATAAAAGAACGTCATATAATATTAGCTACATGTGGACATAGTGCACATATTTCATTTCCTTAGGTGACTTAAAATCTTATCATCATCATTATTTTCCTTAGGCCACCCTATACTCCACCCTTTTGGGAGTAATTTAGGTTATGAGCTCATACTTTACTAGTCGTCACTAGCATATACTTATCCCTTTTGATAAGCTAAAGTCCCGACTCTACCCTTTTGAGAGAGCGGGTTAGGGGGCTAAAATCACCTTTTCACCACCTATAGTCTGATGGTTCCAAAGGATCATTTTCTTATAAGTTTAAGTCACCATTAAATCTTTGCATGTTATATCATAATACAATTCATAAACATCATAACATTTTCTCATTTATAGTCTTAAGCTAGAATAATATATATCAACTGTAATCATGCATATGGGAGATTCCCAGAGAGGTGGGTCACAATGGACACGCTTAAATACCAAGTCTTTCCTTAGGCAGAACCTTTCCAAATTACACTTTTACAATGATACACTTTCTTCTAGCAACAAAGGTAAATTTTACATAATAAAGAGCATTTCATGTATAAGCATTCTCATTATTTGCAACAGCAACTATAACATGCAAGCGAGGAAATCATTCAATGATATCAAGTACTTAATAAGCATCCAATCCTTACATAGAATTATCAATTATAGAACTAATTAGTTACTAAACCAATTATGAATCATTCTCTTAACAATAAACCATAATTATCACAACTTCAATCATATCAAATCATTATCACACATTGATACTAAACTCAGACCAGTGGCCGAATCATGAACCTCATGCAATTACATAGAATCATATTTTAAGTGCATATAAAATACTAGTTCCACAGTAAAATCCTTGCAAAGCCTTAAAACTCATTTAGAAACTAGTTCTTTTGTCAAATTTGGGAGGATCTTCACAATTAAAATTCTCACTTAAGATAAAAGGAGTAAGTCTTGAGCTTTAGAGATTTAGGTGACATCTTAGAATTATAAACATGCTATGCAACCTTATTTTAATCTTATCTTTATAAGGTGATAGCTTGGAATTATAACCATGGTATGCAATTCCATTTCTTTATCTTTAAGATTTAAGGTGATGACTTGAAAATTAAACATGATGCAAGAACTTGAAATATAAACATGATACAAGAAGCTGGAGGCGTGTAATCCGCCTGAGAACAGAGAGGAGAAGAGAATATTAAGAAACCGGAGCGGTAGTCCGCACAGGACGAGAGGGAGAAGAGATTATTATTACATCTTTTTAAGCTCCAATCTCAAGACTTTTTAAAGAATAAATTCTTTAACTCCAATAATCATATTTCTTTGCTTGTGATACATGGGCAAGTCTTTGAGCTCTAGGATCTTTAGGTGATGGCATAAAATAAACATGCCATGCGTTGATTCTTTTAGCCATTATAAAATATAGTGAGAGCATAAATTAAATATGAGATGCAACCTCTTTATTATCTTGAAAGATTAAGTGATGACTTGAAACATAAACATGAAATACAAGCTTGGAATTTAAACATGAGAAATGCAAGTTCATTTATTCATTCTTGAAAATTTAGTGATGACATAGAAGGTAAACATGGTTATGCAAAGCATAAACTTAATCATGGATGCAAATTCATTTTGTTTCTTTACTAGAGCTCCTTCAAGACTTTAAAAGAATTATAAATTCAACCCAATACATATCTTAACAAGAAATAAAACATAAAAGGAAAAAATACATCTTTCAAGTTCTAAACTAAAAATCTTTGTTTTAGCATCATAAAGCATTATTCTTTAAAGTTTTGCATCAAGTGGAATTTTCAAGCTTTAGAGGCCTAACTTGTGATGGATTTACAATCCACCCTCAAGGTCCTCATCATCAAGCCATCATCTTAGTTCCACCTAGGCCATATGGTTGAATTGGTTAAAGAAAAATTGAAGAAGAAAACCAAAATGAAAAGCTAAGGTAAGTTCATAATTTCATCATTTTGAGCTAAAAACACAACCCCTCAAAGCATAGAAATAAATTTAGAAACTACTCCCTACCTAATCTGAGTTGAAGAAGAGGAAGAGAACTTGGTTTCTTGAAGTGAAATGAAACAAAATCTCTTTGAAAAAATTGAAGAAAGAATTCAGCCAAAGAGGAGGAAGAAAGAAAGTTATAGGTGCTCTTAAAAACTAGTTATGAACTAAGCATTCTAAGACCACTCAAGCAAGCCTATTTATAGAAGATTTTGAGGCTTCTAATTGGCCAAAATGATGAGGTAGTGGACGGAATTTTGCAGGAGAAATAAGGGAGGAAAAATCATTTTAGACAAAGTTGTATGAAATTAAGGAATTATGTCTCTTATGGTGACATTTTGGCATTTTGTTTTAGTGCAACTTTTGGCAATAATTCAGCTGCATAATGGCATCAATAATTTCGTCCATTACAGCCCAAAGAAGTGAAATTTGTGTGTTCCATGCATTATTTAGGTGTAGGCAAGGTATTCATGTAATTTAGAGAATTTACGGTTAAGGGTTTAAGTGAATTAGTAAGCAATTTGGGTGTTTTTGAGCAATTTTGGGTTCTAATCAATCTAAATACATAATTTTGACTCTAGATTAATATTTAGAATTTAATAAGCTTTAATTTGAGCCTAATATTGCTTAGGTTTGATATCTGAATCAAAAATCCCGAAATTCGCAGAACTGCCCAAAAACAGGGCCAAAATCGTACTTTCACTTAAAAATTGCCCGAGGCCACCCGAGCTTAACCAATGGTTAATCATGGCTTAAAAACACATTTTAAAATATTTTAGTGAGGTTCGGGCTCAGTCGGCACGCACATCGGAGTTAAAACAGCCGCAGGGGCGTTTTGGTCATTTCGCGCGTCGGAACTCAAAATTGAGATCCTTCTGCTCTATTAACACACATAACACAAACAATCCCTTATTATCCTCAAAATATCCCCTTGAGAATAGGTGGGGCCCATGATCCTCATTTTCTGAGTAAAATAACTTCAGGGGCATTTTGGTCATTTTATACGTACAGAAATTCGGGATTTGCGACTCTCGCATGAATCGTTCCTAACCTCTCTTCTAATGTTATATTCCTTTATTGAGGATTGTTCGGCCTCAAATCTTATGTAATAATTACCTATGGTAATTCGGTAATTGAGTAATTTCTAATGACAGTAAAAATTACAGTAAAAATTGGGGCGTGACATTACTCCCCTCCTTAAAAAGAATTTCGCCCCGGAAATTCGTTACCTGAGAACAACTCGAGGTATTGTGCTTTCATGTTTGATTCCAGCTCCCATGTAAGTTCTTCGGTTTCACCCTGTCCCCATGCTACTTTGACCAGGGGTACAGCCTTGTTCCTTAACTGCTTAACTCCTCGGTCGACGATTCTCGTGGGTAGTAAGTTAAATGTTAGGTTATCTCTTAATTGTACATGTTCTGGCTCTAGTACATGACTCGGGTCAGATTGATAGTTTCTTAACTGAGAGACATGGAAAACATCATGAAGGTTGGATAGACTCGGGGGTAGGGCTATACGATAGGCTACAGGTCCTACTTTGGTAAGGATTTCAAACGGACCAAGAAATCTGGGGCTCAATTTCTTTACTTTTATTGCTCGGCCTATGCCTGTGGTGGGGGTGATCCTTAGGAACACGTGGTCCCCTTCTTGAAAATCTAGCGGTTTTCGCCGCTTGTCCGCATAGTTTTTCTCGTCGACTTTGAGCAAGAAGAATCTTATCCTAATCTTCTTGATTTGTTCCGTTGTTTCCTCACAATATCAGCTCCCAGTAACCTTTCCTCTCCGGGTTCATACCAACATAACGCAGATTGTCGTTTCCGTCCATAGAGGGCCTCATACGGTGCCATACCCATACTTGCATGATAACTCTTGTTATATCCAAATTCAATCGATGTGTGTACTTATCCCAACTTCCCTTTGATCTAAAACACATGCCCTTAACATATCCTCCAAGGTTTGGATAGTTCTTTCAGATTGACCGTCTGTTTGGGGGTGATAGGCCGTGCTTAGACACACGACTTTGAACCAAATGCCTTTTGAAAGGCTCCCAAAATCGTGGCGTAAACCGCGGATCCCGGTCCGAGATTATCGTCGACGGCACCCCATGTAACCTTACTATCTCCTGAATATATAATTGTGCTAACCTATCCAAGGAATAAGTCACCTTAATAGGTAAAAGTGGGCTGACTTCGTCAATCGATCCACGATTACCCATATGGTATCATGATTCATTTGGGTCCTCGGTAATCCAGTCACAAAATCCATGGAGATACTATCCCACTTCCACTCAGTGGATCGACAGAGGTTGCGGCATTCCAGGAGTTTTGGTGTTCAATCTTCACCTTTTGACACACCAAGCACTTACTCACCCATGTGCACACATCTTTCTTCATTCCAGGCCACCAGAACATCTTCTTCAAATCTTGATACATCTTGGTGGCACCAGGATGAAGGGTAAAATGGCTCTTATGGGCTTCCTCCAAAATATCCTTTCGGAGGCCACCACTAGCAGGTACACATATTCGACCTTTAAACCTCCACAAATCGTCCATTCCTTGGGTAAAACCTATCAACTTTCCCCGCCTTCATCGCCCTAAAGTCTCTTGAAACTCAAAGATCGTCCCCTTGTCCTGGAACAATCCTTTCTTTGATCTCACTTGTTCTCGTGTAGCAATTTCCGGCGAAATTCTTTTAAGGAGGGGAGTAATGTAACGCCCCAATTTTTACTGTAATTTTTACTGTCATTAGAAATTACTCAATTACCGAATTACCGTAGGTAATTATTACATAAGATTTGAGGCCGAACAATCCTCAATAAAGGAATATAACATTAGAAGAGAGGTTAGGAACGATTCATGCGAGAGTCGCAAATCCCGAATTTCATGCGTATAAAATGACCAAAATGCCCTGAAGTTATTTTACCGAGAAAATGAGGATCATGGGCCCCACCTATTCTCAAGGGGATATTTTGAGGATAATAAGGGATTGTTTGTGTTATGTGTGTTAATAGAGCAGAAGGATCTCAATTTTGAGTTCCGACGCGCGAAATGACCAATACGCCCCTGCGGCTGTTTTAACTCCGATGTGCGTGCCGACTGAGCCCGAACCTCACTAAAATATTTTAAAATGTGTTTTTAAGCCATGATTAACCATTGGTTAAGCTCGGGTGGCCTCGGGCAATTTTTAAGTGAAAGTACGATTTTGCCCTGTTTTTGGCGCTTTGCGAATTTTGGGATTTTTGATTCAGATACCGAAAACCTAAGCAATATTAGGCTCAAATTAAAGCTTATTAAATTCTAAATATTAATCTAGAGTCAAAATTATGTATTTAGATTGATTAGAACCCAAAATTGCTCAAAAACACCCAAATTGCTTACTAATTCACTTAAACCCTTTAGTAAATTCTCTAAATTACATGAATACCTTGCCTACACCTAAATAATGCATGGAACACACAAATTTCACTTCTTTGGGCTGTAATGGACGAAATTATTGATGCCATTATGCAGCTGAATTATTGCCAAAAGTTGCACTAAAACAAAATGCCAAAATGTCACCATAAGAGACATAATTCCTTAATTTCATACAACTTTGTCTAAAATGATTTTTTCCTCCCTTATTTCTCCTGCAAAATTCCGTCCACTACCTCATCATTTTGGCCAATTAGAAGCCTCAAAATCTTCTATAAATAGGCTTGCTTGAGTGGTCTTAGAATGCTTAGTTCATAACTAGTTTTTAAGAGCACCAAAAACTTTCTTTCTTCCTCCTCTTTGGCTGAATTCTTTCTTCAATTTTTTTCAAAGAGATTTTGTTTCATTTCACTTCAAGAAACCAAGTTCTCTTCCTCTTCTTCAACTCAGATTAGGTAGGGAGTAGTTTCTAAATTTATTTCTATGCTTTGAGGGTTGTGTTTTTAGCTCAAAATGATGAAATTATGAACTTACCTTAGCTTTTCATTTTGGTTTTCTTCTTCAATTTTTCTTTAACCAATTCAACCATATGGCCTAGGTGGAACTAAGATGATGGCTTGATGATGAGGACCTTGAGGGTGGATTGTAAATCCATCACAAGTTAGGCCTCTAAAGCTTGAAAATTCCACTTGATGCAAAACTTTAAAGAATAATGCTTTATGATGCTAAAACAAAGATTTTTAGTTTAGAACTTGAAAGATGTATTTTTTCCTTTTATGTTTTATTTCTTGTTAAGATATGTATTGGGTTGAATTTATAATTCTTTTAAAGTCTTGAAGGAGCTCTAGTAAAGAAACAAAATGAATTTGCATCCATGATTAAGTTTATGCTTTGCATAACCATGTTTACCTTCTATGTCATCACTAAATTTTCAAGAATGAATAAATGAACTTGCATTTCTCATGTTTAAATTCCAAGCTTGTATTTCATGTTTATGTTTCAAGTCATCACTTAATCTTTCAAGATAATAAAGAGGTTGCATCTCATATTTAATTTATGCTCTCACTATATTTTATAATGGCTAAAAGAATCAACGCATGGCATGTTTATTTTATGCCATCACCTAAAGATCCTAGAGCTCAAAGACTTGCCCATGTATCACAAGCAAAGAAATATGATTATTGGAGTTAAAGAATTTATTCTTTAAAAAGTCTTGAGATTGGAGCTTAAAAAGATGTAATAATAATCTCTTCTCCCTCTATGGTCCTGTGCGGACTACCGCTCGGTTTCTTAATATTCTCTTCTCCTCTCTCTGGTTGCATATGCGGATTACCGCCTCCAGCTTTCTTGTATCATGTTTATATTTCAAGTTCTTGCATCATGTTTAATTTTCAAGTCATCACCTTAAATCTTAAAGATAAAGAAATGGAATTGCATACCATGGTTATAATTCCAAGCTATCACCTTATAAAGATAAGATTAAAATAAGGTTGCATAGCATGTTTATAATTCTAAGATGTCACCTAAATCTCTAAAGCTCAAGACTTACTCCTTTTATCTTAAGTGAGAATTTTAATTGTGAAGATCCTCCCAAATTTGACAAAAGAACTAGTTTCTAAATGAGTTTTAAGGCTTTGCAAGGATTTTACGGGGAACTAGTATTTTATATGCACTTAAAATATGATTCTATGTAATTGCATGAGGTTCATGATTCGGCCACTGATCTGAGTTTAGTATCAATGTGTGATAATGATTTGATATGATTGAAGTTGTGATAATTATGGTTTATTGTTAAGAGAATGATTCATAATTGGTTTAGTAACTAATTAGTTCTATAATTGATAATTCTATGTAAGGATTGGATGCTTATTAAGTACTTGATATCATTGAATGATTTCCGGCTTGCATGTTATAGTTCCTGTTGCAAATAATGAGAATGCTTATACATGAAATGCTCTTTATTATGTAAAATTTACCTTTGTTGCTAGAAGAAAGTGTATCATTGTAAAAGTGTAATTTGGAAAGGTTACGGCTAAGGAAAGACTTGGTATTTAAGCATGTCCATTGTGACCCACCTCTCTTTCCCCGGGAATCTCCCATATGCATGATTACTGATTGATATATATTATTCTAGCTTAAGACTATAAATGAGAAAATGTTATGATGTTTATGAATTGTATTATGATATAACATGCAAAGATTTAATGGTGACTTAAACTTATAAGAAAATGATCCTTTGGAACCATTAGACTATAGGTGGTGAGGACGTGATTTTAGCCCCCCTAACCCGTTCTCTCAAAAGGGTAGAGTCGGGACTTTAGCTTATCAAAAGGGATAAGTATATGCTAGTGACGACTAGTAAAGTATGAGCTCATAACCTAAATTACTCCCAAAAGGGTGGAGTATAGGGTGGCCTAAGGAAAATAATGATGATGATAAGATTTTAAGTCACCTAAGGAAATGAAATATGTGCACTATGTCCACATGTAGCTAATATTATATGACGTTCTTTTATGCATGTTATTTGATAATGATGATGAGGAAAATGATGTAATGATAAAGGAAAAGTTCATTGTAAATATGACATGTTAAGATTATGATGCATTATAAGACCCATGATTAAAACTTGACGAACCTCGGTTAAGTATTTGTCCGAACTTAAAATGAATCTTTGCATGCTCACTATTTTAGAATAATCCCGAGGTTCCTGGGGACTTTGATGATGACACTATAGAAGGAGGCACCCTACTGAGAATTCTTTAGCAAGATTCTCACTCCCTTTTCTTTATTTCCGTCATTGTCTCCAGATTCAAATGGCGACATTCGTCCTGTTCGTTGATACCCCTACTTGGGAATTCCACTATGATCCGGTGCATCGCTCGTATCATTTTGAAGGAAGGTGCTTGATTCGTGTTTTTATTTACATAGGTCGTCCATTTGCACATCCTGTCCCTAGTTATCGATTTTCTCCTACTTCTCCCTATGGCGATGAAATGGTTTTCGAACATGCACGTCCACTTGATGAAAGGATGTTACGTTCTTATCCCGCTTCATCTGCTGTCCATGGATTTCCAGAGTATGTTCCCGAGACGAGATATTCTGAAACTGATCCTTCAGAGGACACTCCTACTCATGTATATTCTGAGAGCTCTGCTCCTACTCCCACACGTGTAAGAGAGGGTAGTGAGGAAACAGTACGGTGTGGTTCGGGGACGAACCTCTCCCAGTACGGTGTGGTTCGGGGACGAACCAGGCGGAAGCTGGTGGGCATGTAACGCCCGGGGATTGCGAAGTCGGGGAGTGATCGCCGGTGCAAGAAGGCACGGACAAGGAGCGGCTCCTGGCAGACTTCGAAAGCGGAGGGGTACATGAATGAACCGATTACACACCCGAATGAGAGGGATCCTAAGACTGTATAGGTATGGGACTATACAGTTGAGGAGGGCTTATATGAATTGATTTGTACTACCTATATCAACAAGATGCATCTTCTTTTCGGTAGCCCAAACTGAAAGAACTCCACAGTTAAGCGTGCTTAACTTGGAGCAATTTTGGGATGGGTGACCTCCTGGGAAGTTTTCCTAGGAAGCGTGTGAGTGAGGACAAAGCATGCTGAAAAGACTCGTGTTGGTTTGTGGGGACAGTCGTCAATCCATAAAGCAGCAGGGGATGTTACATAAGAACATAAAGATTAAAATGGAACTTGTACCATCACTTAATTTAATTCTCAAAGCCTTTCTATTTCGGCCTTAAAGTCGATTGTTGTTGGGCCTAGAGCACTAAAATAAAGAATTGAACTTGCATTATCACCTAATTAATTTCTCGAATGCCTATCTATTTCGGCCTTAAAGTCGATTGTTGTTGGGCCAAGAGCACTAAAATAAAGAATTGAATCTTGCATATTTACTTTCAAGCTTGCACGTTTAAATTATGCCTTGCATATTTAATTTCAAGTCATCATTTTACTTTGAAAGCAAGATTAAAAATGAAAAGCATGAGCACGTTTAGTTTATGTCGTAACTTAAGAACCTAGAGCTCAAAGACTTGCCCATTTCATTCCAAGTTAAAGTTTAATGTAAACCATACTTTGAATGTATGTTTTTCGGCCAAGTAGTGATGATGGACTTGCAATGAGTTTTCATCTAGCTACTAGGACCAATAGCCTATGTTTTAAGTGTTCCTTAAAGTGTTACAATTCTTTATAAGGTTATGTCATTATAAGTTGTGATTCCAATCTCTTTTAGGGGATGGAATATGTTTTGGTCAGTGACCTAAGGCTTCACTTAGCCTCTTGAGAAATTAAAATGTTTTGCAAAGAGTTTTAGAAGTTCTAGAATAATTCCAAGAGAAACTAGTTAACTTATGTACCTAGAAATGTCAATTTACTTCTCTTATTGAGGCAAGATGTTTTCGGTCCTGATGTGATGAATGTGATGCTGTATGATGATGTTTTAATGTGTTGGAATGTGTGAAAATATCATATGATGATGTAGAAGCGATCCTATGCATGATAGGTAAGGAACTAGCTAACTAGAAATACCGTAAAGCTAGAATTTAACATAGTTTTGACCCATTTGTTTATGGAACTTTTCCAAACTGTTTTAATGGGGACATAATCAGATTTAGATTGTTTAGACATGAAAAACTTGGTATCATTTGAGTTAGAATTGAATTCTAGCACCTATGAGGAAACTAGTAACTAGAAAACCGTAAAAATGCAAATGTAGAACTCTTAGAACATTTAATTTTCTGGATTCGGTCCAGCACCCTTACAACACGGTAAACATGGTTAATAATTAGTCCTTAAGCATAGGAATGCCTCATAATTGAGTTAGATTTAATACATAGCGCCTTCGGCGAAAACGGAATCGAGAAAGGGTCTAAAACGTAAGTTCTAGAACTCGGTAAATACAAGTTAGAGAACTTGTCCTATGCTATTCAGATTTTAAAAGTAAAATGAGAGGATTATGAATGATGTTTAATTATGAGCCTTAGATGCTTAAAATATGAGCAGCGGATGTAGAGAACTATATCTCAAGATTAAGACCCGTAAGGGTCAAAGCATAAGCTACCGTAAGGGTAAGCGTTTGGATGATTTATGATGATGCATGAAGTATTATAATGATGATGATGTTATTCATATGAGGGATTTATGAGATTATATGTTTATGTGGCATAAAGCAAATTTGGAGGGAAATTCGGTGTAATGACCGTTTTGGCCACCGAATATCCGACAAATTTGGGGACTTAAAGAGATTTTGAAAATTAAGGTACTAAGATGGGTTCTAGGATGACACCCGTTCGGCCGAGCACCTCCATAGAACTCATGTGACATCGGTACCATTTTACACTCTTAGGTGACACCGGTTCGGCCGAGCACCCCTAAGAGTTTTGCCCCCTAACCCGTACTCAGATAGTCGGGATTTATGATACGCTTATCGTTAAGTGGTAAGTAAGAACTAGTGACGACTAGTTAAGGTATGAGCTCATAACCTAGATGTATGACACGTTGTGGGTGACACCGGTTGGCCGAGCACCATTCGATTGTCTTTTAGGGTGGCCCATGAGGAAGAGAAGTTTCATGATTATGATTATGTCACTAAGTTTTGTCCCATATGAATGTTACTATTGCCACTTTATGCCACCAATGATGATGATGCTTGATGTTATGTTTTATGTATGTGCATTAGGTAGTGTCATGCATACATTTTCTATTATGTTGCATTCATGACATTAAGATCATCTTAAAATGAATGGACCTTGGCTAACGTATATTTTGAAGTTTAAAATGAACTAAATGCATGTTCAGACTTTTGGCATAATTAAACCCAAGGTTCCTGAGGACGTGGATGATGGCACCTAGGTAGTAGGAGGCCCTACTGAGATTCTTTAGCAAGATTCTCACTCCCTCTATCTCTTTCTTTCCGTCACGTCTTCAGATGGCGACGTTCGTAGTGTTCGTGGACACGCCGACATGGGAGGTGCACCATGACCCGGACCACGGGTCATTCCATTTTGTGGGTCGATGCACAGTTAGAGTATTCATGTTCATGGGTCGACCCTTCACTCCCGCTGTACATTCCCATCGCGTTTCTCCCCGCCTCACCTTTTGGCGATGACCTAGTGTTCGGCCAAGGCCCTCGAGAGGAGAGGCTACGCCGTACTCCACCTTCCGCATCCGCCGTTCGAGACTACCCCGAGTATGTGCCCCGTTGCCCTTCGTCCTTCTCGGAGATGGATCCTTCCGAGGATTCGGCAACCCAGGCACCCTCCGAGGGATCTTCCCCTTCCATACCTATGGACTTTGGAGAGGATAGCGAGCCCACCGTGACTCAGCCGAGGCGTGCACGACGACCGGAGATGCGGCCATACCCCGGGGCTCACACTCGATCCCCACTCCGCCTTTTCACACCCGAGGAGCTCGCTCAGTTTCCCGGATATCTGTCTCGATCACGAGATGGTCGCCAGTAGGAGGTCGAGGATGGTCCGAATTAGAGCACATACCACATAGATAGGGATAAACCTTCTTTTGTTTAGAGGTTATCCTATTAGATGCACTCGGGTAGGGGAGTAGGTTATGTTTATGTTTGATGTTGTATTTCCTTTCTTGTATTTTCCTTGTACTAAATCAAGTCCCACGCTTATAAGTGGGCAAATTATAATTATATATGGAATGTTATTCAGTGTCTCTCATGATGTGCCCTTCTATGCTTTATGCTATGACGTTATGAGATGTATGTTTTGTTCGTTGCAAGTTATGACGCATCACGCGGCTCTCACTTTTATTTCAAAAAAAAATTACCCGTATTTTCCGCTAAGTAATTCAAAGTTAAATGAGATCTATGAAGTAACAGACTAATGTTTAACCTAAGTATGTTCTAGAGTATTGGGTTAAAAATTAGGATGTTACACCAAAGACAAAAGAAGGCTATCCTAGTCTAGTTAAGCTCGAGCACCAGAACCGCGACGGTCGTCTCCTACTGCGGGCCTCTTTGGAAAGGAGGGATGTACCCGATCCACTGGGCGATCTTGGCCGGGGTGGCAATACGCTGCATCGGTCGGACGTGAGCTCCACGGCGGGGAGTCATCCTCACCCGTTCTCCACGCACTGGCTGAGCGACGGAAGCCTCGCTACCATCCCCAACGTCCATCGGCACAGTGGGGGAGGATCCCTCGGAGGGTACCTGAGTGGCAGAATCCTCCGAAGGGTCCGTCTCGGAGAATGATGAGGGCGAGCGGGGTACATACTGTGGGTAGTCCCGGATGGCAGAGGTCGTCGGTGGGGTGCGACAGATCTGCTCCTCTCGAGGGCGTGCGCGCTCGAACACGAAGTCATCGCCATAGGGTGAGTCAGGAGAGAATCAGTGGCTATGTACGGGGTGACTGAAGGGCCGTCCAACGAACATGAACACTCGAACGACGTAGTGGCCCACAAAATGATATGACCCATGGTTCGGATCATGATGTACCTCCCAAGTCGGGGTGTCCACGAATACCACGAACGTCGCCATCTGAAGACGTGACGGAAAGAAAGAGATAGAGGGAGTGAGAATCTTGCTAAAGAATCTCAGTAGGGTCTCCTACTACCTAGGTGTCATCGTCTACGTCCTCAGGAACCTTGGGTTTAGTTATGCAAAATAAGTAAGCATGCATTAAGCCCATTTTTAGGTTCTAAAACATATTTTAGCCAAGGTCCGTTCAGTTTAGCATGGTTCTTAATGTCATGGATGCAGGCACATTTAAGGATGTATGCATGGCTCTACTTAATGCAAGAATAATCATCATATACTTTAAGAACATCATAATAGTAGTGGCATAAAGTGATAAGTAAATTCTCTTTATGACATAATCATCATAACTTCCTCATAGGCCACCCTAAAAGACAAGCGCTCTGGGGGTGCTCGGCCGAACCGGTGTCACCCAGAACGTGTCACATCTCTAGGTCATGAGCTCATACCTTAACTAGTCGTCACTAGTTCTTACTTATCATTTAACGATAAGCGTATCATAAATCATAAATCCCGACTATCTGAGTACGGGTTAGGGGGCAATTCTCTTAGGGGTGCTCGGCCGAACTGGTGTCATCCTAGAACCCATCTTAGTACCTTAATTTTCAAAATCTCTTTAAGTCCCCAAATTTGTCAGAAATTCGGCAGCACAATGGCATTACGCCGAATTCCTTCCAAATTTGCTTTATGCCACATAAACATATATCCTCATGAATTCCTCATATGAATAACATTATCATCCTTCACATAACACATGCATCATCATCGAACTTTCAAACGCTTACCCTTACGGTAGCTTATGCTTTGACCCTTACGGGTCTTAATCTTGAGATATAGTTCTCTAACATCCGTCGTTCATATGTTATGCACCTAAGGGCTCCTAATTAATCATCATTCCTAATCCTCATGTTCATACTCAAATCTGAAAAGCATAGGGCAGAATTTCTAACTTGTGGTTACGGGGTTCTAGAACTTACGTTTTAGACCCTTTCTCGGTTCCGTCTTTGCCTAAGGCGCTATAAATTAAATCTAAATCAATTATGAGACATTCCTATGCTTAAGAACTAACTATAGATCACATTTATCACGTTGTAACGTTGCTGGACAGAATCCAGAAAACTAAATGTTCTAAGAGTTCTACATTTGCATTTTTTACGATTTTCTAGTTACTAGTTTCCCTATAGGTGCTAAAATTCAATTCTAATCCAAATGTTACCAAGTTTTTCATGTCTAAACAATCCAAATCTGATTATGTTCCCATTAAAACAGTTTGGATAAGTTCCAAAAACAAATGGGTCTAAACTATGTTAAATTCTAGCTTTACGGTATTTCTAGTTAGCTAGTTTCTTACCTATCATGCACAGAATCGTTTCTACATCATCATGTGATATTTTCACACATTCTAACACATCAAAACATCATCATACAGCCACAAGCTCATCATGACAGTATCGAAAACATCTAACTTCAATAAGAGAACTAAATTGACATCTCTAGGTACATAAGTTAACTAGTTTCTCTTGGAATCAATTTAGAATCTCTAAAACTCTTTGCAAATCATTTTAATTCATTAGGAGGCTAAGAGAAGCCTTAGGTCAGTGACCAAAATATATTTCATCTTCAAAAAGGGAATAAAATTATAACTCATGATAACATAACATTATAAAGATTTGTAAAGCTTCAGGAAAAACTTAGAACATAGATTATCGGCCCTTGTAGCTAGATGAAAACTCATTGCAAGTCCATCATCACTACTTGGCCGAAACATGCATTCAAAGAATGCATTCACATTAAACTTTAACTTGAAATGAAATGGGCAAGTCTTTGAGCTCTAGGTTCTTAAGTTATGACATAAAATAAACATGCTCATGCTTTTCATTTTTAATCTTGCTTACAAAATAAAGTGATGACTTAAATTAAATATGCAAGGCATAAACTTAAACGTGCAAGCTTGAAAGTAAATATGCAAGGTTCAATTCTTTATTTTAGTGCTCTTGACCCAACAACAATCGACTTTAAGGCCGAAATAGAAAGGCATTCGAGAAATTAATTAGGTGATAATGCAAGTTCAATTTTAATCTTTATGTTCTTAGGTGATAGCTTGAAAGTAAAGGTGCATAGCAAGAATGTAAATATAAATGCAAGCATAAAATAAATTATGCAAGTTCATTTTATCTTTCTAGAGCTCTTAACAAGACTTTAAAGGAACTTAAACCTCAACCCAAACTCATCAAACCAAGATCAAGTAAAGTCTAGAGTCCTTAGAACTCAACATAACATTTTTAGAAAGTCAAAACATTTAGCATGTAAAAGACAAGGAAGTGGCCGAAACTTCAAGAAGGAAAAGGAACATTTTAAAACTCTAGGGCCCATGATCTTGATGATATATTAACACCAACATCATGAGACCTCATCATTGAGTCCTTAAAACCATTTTGAAACATCACCAAAGATAGAGTTCTCATGAGTTCAAGAAAGGAAGAACTAGAAACATTTTTGCTCAAGAACAAAGATCAAGCTCTAGAGTTTGTTTCAAGTGATGAACATCATCATGAAACTCTCATCATCAAGCTCTCATTTCTCTATTCTCAAGGGCTCATGGCCGAAACAAGAAAGAAAAAGGAATAGAGAAGAAGTTCTAAAAAGAAAACAAGAGAAACCATAAACATCAAGCTTTAAAGAAGAACATTCATGAAAAGAAATCCCTACTTGGTGTGATGATCTTGAAGATGGAAGAAGAAGATGAAGAACTTGAAGAACTTTGAAGAGCTTGAAGAACACTAGAACTTTGAGAGAAAAAGAAAAGCTTTGGAGAGTGTAACATCCTAATTTTTAACCCAATACTCTAGAACATATTTAGGTTAATCATTAGTCTGTTACTTCATAGTTCTCATTTAACTTTGAATTACTTAGCGGAAAATACGGGTAATTTTTTTTTTGAAATAAAAGTGAGAGCCGCGTGATGCGATAAGCGGTCAACCATGTATAGTAAAACAAATGTCTCACAACATCATAACATAAGGCACACTATGAGTAACATTGGAGATCATCTCATATATATATAATTTGCCCACTTATAAGTGTGGGACTTAGTTTAGTACAAGGAAAATACAGGAAAGGAAATACAACATAAACATAAACATGATCTACTCCCCTACCCGAGTGCACCTAATGGGATAACCTCTAAACAAAAGAAGGTTTATCCCCATCTTAGTGGTGTGTGCTCTAATCGGGTACTCCATCGGTCGATCGTCACCTCCTACTGACGTCCGTCTCGTGAACGAGGCAAGTATCCGGGAAACTGTGCGAGCTCCTCGAGCGTAAAGAGGCGGAACGGGGATCGAGAGTGACCCCCGCGGTGTAGCCGCATCTCCGGTCGTCGTGCAAGTTGGGGCTGAGTCACGGTATCCTCACTGCCCTCCCTCATCAATGGTGGAGAGGGGGCAGAGCTCTCGCTATACGGATGAGTAGGCGGGTCCTCGACGGTCGGTCTCCGAGAAGTAGGTCCGGCACGCATGTCCGGATAGTCTCGCATGGCTAAGGTGGCGGTGTGCATGCGGAGCACTCTCTCGTCATGCGTACGCGCACGCTCAAAAACCCGCTCGTCGTCGCCATAGGGTGCAGTTGGGGAGAAGCGATGGGTGTGCACGGGATGAGCGAAGGGGCGTCCTACGAACATGAAAACCCGCACCATGCACTGCCCCTCAAAATGGTATGACCCGTGAGCCGGGTCATAGTGCACCTCCCATGTCGGGGTGTCCACGAACACTACGACGCCGCCATGTGAAGAGGTGAGGGAAAGAAAGAGATAGAGGGAGTGAGAATCTTGCTAAAGAATCTCAGTAGGGCCTCCTACTACCTAGGTGTCATCATCTACGTCCTCAGGAACCTTGGGTTTATTTATACAAAATGGCTGAGCATGTATTAAGTTCATTTTAAACTTTAAAATATATTTTAGCCAAGGTCCATTCATTTTAGGATGATCTTAATGTCATGAATGCAACATAATAGAAAATGTATGCATGGCACTACCTAATGCACATACATAAAACATAACATCAAGCATCATCATACTTAGTGGCATAAAGTGGCAATAGTAACATTCATATGGGACAAAACTTAGTGACATAATCATAATCATGAAACTTCTCTTCCTCATGGGGCACCCTAAAAGACAATCGAACTGCGGGTGCTCGGCCGAACCGGTGTCACCCAGAACGTGTCATACATCTAGGTTATGAGCTCATACCTTAACTAGTCGTCACTAGTTCTTACTTACCACTTAACGATAAGCGTATCATAAATCATAAATCCCGACTATCTGAGTACGGGTTAGGGGGCAAAACTCTTAGGGGTGCTCGGCCGAACCGGTGTCACCTAAGAGTGTAAAATGGTACCGATGTCACATGAGTTCTATGGAGGTGCTCGGCCGAACCGGTGTCATCCTAGAACCCATCTTAGTACCTTAATTTTCAAAATCTCTTTAAGTCCCCAAATTTGTCGGAAATTCGGCGGCACAACGGTCATTACACTGAATTTCCTTCCAAATTTGCTTTATGCCACATTAACATATAACCTCATGAATTCCTCATATGAATAACACCATCATCATTTGCATACTACATGCATCATCATAAAACATTCGAACGCTTACCTTTACGGGTCTTAATCTTGAGATATAATTTTCTAACATCCGTTGCTCATATTTTTATGCACCTAAGGGCTCATAATTAATCATCATTCCTAGTCCTCATGTTCATACTTAAATCTGAATAGCATAGGGCAAATCCTCTAACTTGTGTTCACGGGGTTCTAGAACTTACGTTTTAAACCCTTTCTTGGTTCCGTCTTCGCCTAAGGCGGTATGAATCAAATCTAAATCAATTATGAGGCATTCCTATGCTTAAGGACTAATTATTAATCATGTTTATCATGTTGTAAGGGTGCTGGACAGAATCCAGAAAATTAAATGTTCTAAGAGTTCTACATTTGCATTTTTATGGTTTTTCTTGTTACTAGTTTCCCCATAGGTGCTAGAATTCGATTCTAATCCAAATGATACCAGGTTTGTCATGTCTAAACAATCTAAATCTGATTATGTTCCCATTTAAACAGTTTGGATTAGTTCCATAAACAAATGGGTCAAAACTATGTTAAATTCTAGCTTTACGGTATTTCTAGTTAGCTAGTTTCTTACCTATCATGCATAGGTTCGCTTCTACATCATCACATGATATTTTCACACATTCCAACACATCAAAACATCATCATACAGAATCACACTCATCACATCAGAACCGAAAACATTTAACTTAAATGAGAGAGTTAAATTGACATTTCTAGGTACATAAGTTAACTAGTTTCTCTCGGAATCGATCTAGAACTTCTAAAACTCTTTGCAAAACATTTTAATTCATCAAGAGGCTAAGTGAAGCCTTAGGTCACTGACCAAAACATATTCCATCCCCTAAAAGATAATAAAATCACAACTTGTGATGACGTAACCTTATAAAGATTTGTAAAGCTTTGAGGAACACTTAAACATAGACTATTGGTCCTAGTAGCTAGATGAAAACTCATTGCGAGTCCATCATCACTATTTTGGCCGAAAATATGCATTCAAAGAATGGTTTCACATTAAACTTTAACTTGGAATGAAATGGGCAAGTCTTTGAGCTCTAGGTTCTTAAGTTTCGACATAAACTAAACGTGCTCATGCTTTTCATTTTTAATCTTGCTTACAAAGTAATGTGATGACTTAAATTTAAATATGCAAGGCATAAACTTAAACGTGCAAGCTTGAAAGTAAATATGCGAGGCATAAACTTAAACGTGCAAGCTTGAAGGTAAATATACATGGTTCAATTCTTTATTTTAGTGCTCTTGGCCCAACAACAATCGACTTTAAGGCCGAAATAGGTAGGCAATCGAGAAATTAATTAGGTGGTAATGCAAGTTCAATTCTTTATTTTAGTGCTCTAGGCCCAACAACAATCGACTTTAAGGCCGAAATAGAAAGGCTTTGAGAATTAAATTAAGTGATGAGACAAGTTCCATTTTAATCTTTATGTTCTTAGGTGATAGCTAGAAAGTAAAGATGCATAGCAAGAACGTAAATATGAATGCAAGCATAAAATAAATTATGCAAGTTCATTTTATCTTTCTAGAGCTCTTAACAAGACTTTAAAGGAATTTAAACCATAATCCAAACTCATCCAAACAAGGTAAAGTCAAGCTTAGAGTTCTTTAAAACTTAACATAATATTTTTAGGAAATCAAACCATGAAGCTTAGAAAAATTTAAGGAAATGGCCGAAATCTTCAAGAAGAAAAAGGAACATTTTAAAACTCCAGAGTTCATGATCTTGATGATATATTAACATCAACATCATGAGTCCTCATCATTGAGTTCATAGAGCCATTTTAAAACATCATCAAAGTTAAAGTCCTCAAGAGTTCAAGAAAGGAAAAACTAAAAACATTTTTGCTCAAGAACAAAGATCAAGCTCTAGAGTTTGTTTCAAGTGATGAACATCATCATGAAACTCTCATCATCAAGCTCTCATTCCTTTGTTCTCCAAGGCCTATGGCCGAAAATGAAAAGGAAAAAGGAGTGGAAATGAAGTTCTAAAAAGAAACAAGAGAAACTATGAACATCAAGCTTGAAACAAGAACTTTGAAGAAAAGAATACATGAAAGAAAATTCCTACTTGGTGTGATGAACTTGAAGATGGAAGAAGAAGATGAAGAACTTGAAGAACTCCAAGAACTTGAAGAACACAAAAACTTTGAGAGAAAAAGAAAAGCTTTGAGTGTTCCTAAACTTAGCAAATGATCTAAAAGTGGTGCAAGCTCCTCAAGGCATTCTATTTATAGAGAAATGAAACAAATGAAGGGAGCTCATGGGGGAGAGTGGCTTCGGCCATGAGGTGCAGAATGGAGGCTTCCATGAGTTCCATGAGGTGAGATAATGTGTTCTTTGAGGTATGGTGAGGTATGGCTTAAGGTATGGTGAGGTATGGTTCAAGGTATGGTGAGGTATGGTTCAAGGTATGGCCTCAAGCATGGTTCTTTGAGTGAGAAAACAATTTAATATGTGGTCAAAGGGGGAGGATGTGGCCGAAATGCATCAGCCCATGGGGGAGGTTTCTTTGCATTTTAATTGTGGTTTAGAGTTGTGTTTAGGTGTATCTTTGATTATGCTTAAGATTAGGAATTTGTAAGAAAGTGTTTAGGTAAGGTAAATGGGTAATTAAGGTGGTCTAGACATAATTAAGGAGTGGTCTTGCACCATTAGTGAGTTAAATCCTCAATTTAGAGTCTAAATAACTCTAGACACATTTCTTTGATTTAAGGAATTGGAGAGAGAAAACACTATTCAAGATTCCAAGACTAGGAGTCTTGAGTTCTAAAAAGGGATTTAATGTTTAATCTAAGCAATTTTAGGTTCTAATTAACTTTAATAAATTATTTTGACTCTAGATTAATTAGGGAAATTAATTAATCTTCGTTTAGAGCCTAATATTGCTTAGGTTTGCTTAATTACGTCATTAAACTCAAAAACACTATTCTAGGGGCAAAATCGTAATTTTGCACTAAAACTGCCCGGGGCCACCGGGACTTGAACAGAGACCTCTAGACACATGAAAGCATGTTTTTAAATCTCTGGGGAAAGTTCCGGGCTCAAACGGCACCTTTACCCGCGTAAAAACGCTATAGGGGTATTTTGGTCATTTTGACCCGAAACTGCGGAAAACGAGATTTTTGCTTCCGGAAGCATTCAAAGGCCATTCAATCCCCCTCAAGCATTAAGTTGACCCTTCGAGGATGACCGAGTTGGTTACCCTCAAACTCGGGTCAGGAAATGACCTCAAGAGCATTTTGGTCATTTCCCTCGGACAGAAAAATCGGGGTGTTACAGAGAGAACTAAGCTTTACAAATGATCTAAACGAGGTGCAAGCTCCTTAAGGCATTCTATTTATAGAGAAATGAAGCAAATGGAGGGGTGTGTGTGGTGATGAAGGCTTCGGCCATTATGTGCAGAATTAGGGACAAAATATCTTTTACAAGGCATGGTTGAAGGCATGGTGAGTTATGGGTTCAAGTATAGTGAGGTATGGTTCAAGGCATGGCTCAAGCATGGTTCTTTGAGTGAGAAAACAAATCAACATGTGGTCAAATGGGGGAGGAGGTGGCTGAAACTTCATCAGCCATGGGGGAAGGATTTCTTGCATTTTAATTGTGGTTTAGAGGTGTGTTTAGGTGTATCTTTGATTAGGATTAAGATTAGGAATTTGTAAGAAAGTGTTTAGGGGAGAAAATGGGTAATTAAGGTTGTCAAGACATAATTAAAGAGTGTTCTTGCATCATTAGTGAGTTATAAATTCATTTTAGTGTATAAACAATTCTAGACACAATTCCTTGATTTAAGGAATTGGAGAGAGAAAACACTATTTAAGATTCTAAGAGTGAAATCTTGAGTTTTAGAAAAGAGATTTAAATCTAATCTAAGTAATCTTAGGTTCTAATTAATTTTAATAATTTATTTTGACTCTAGATTAATCATGGAAATTAATTAATCTTCGTTTAGAGCTCAATATTGCTTAGGTTTGCTTAATTACATCATTAAGCTCAAAAACACTATTCTAGGGGCAAAATCGTAATTTTGCATTAAAACTGCCCGGGACTGCCGGGACTCAAACAGATGTTTTGAAATATGTAATAACATGGTTTTAAACCTCTGGGGAAAGTTTCGGGCTCAAACGGCACCTTTACCCGCGTAAAACGCTATAGGGGTATTTTGGTCATTTTGACCCGAAACTGCGGAAAATGAGACTTCCGTCTCCGGAACCACTCAAGGGTCATTTTGGCTTGAGTTTGATGTAGAGGAAGTGTTCTTGAACTAGTTTATGTGTTTATTTAAAAGTATCCTTTAGAAAATATGGTGGCTTAATGGAGTTTTGAGGAGAAAACTTGAAGTTGTATGAAAGAAAGAAGAGGAAACGTGAAAGCTATAACAGAGAAGGAAGAATAAACTATTTTCATTTTGATTCATATATATTACACTTGGAGAGTAAGTAGTCATAATAGATAAATATCTTTATTTGCATATCAACTTGTCCTGTATCTGTACTAGAAATATCTATATTTATTTAATTATCATAAGTAAAAATTATCTGGGATTTGATAATATTCATTATTTTTACCAGACTCAGTGTTTTGATGTACCGGTTATTACCATTTCAATGTACCGATTATTATCATTTTACCCGATTGACATAAAATAAACTTTACCGGGTAAAAATACCCTTATCCTTATTTTTATCTAAGTCCTTATACCATTTATAGGGTCTCATCCATATTACCCTATATCTCTTGTTAAAAATATTATTATATTGAATTTTTTAATAATATTAAATAAATTTTCATTTTTTTTACATACTCCTCATATTGTTGCGATCAAAATTGTGTTTGTCAAAATTTTCAAAATCCCTATTGTTTACTCAGAATTAATTATTTTATCACAAAAACACTAAAAAAAATGGGTCATTACAATAAAGGCACAAGAGCATAACATAACAACCATAATATCATATATATATAAATAAAGTTCAACCACACATCAAGTTTAGATAGTAGCATTAGGTACAATCATCCGAAAATAAATAAAGGCAGAAAGTACATGAACCATAAACCCTTGCCTACCATAGTGCACCTTACAGTAGATAACCTTTACAACAAAAGGGGGCTATCCTATGTCAGTCATATGCTTGAGCACCAAAACGATAGCTGCCAACTTCTACTGTTGCCTGCCCCACTAGGGAGGAACATATCTAACCCATTGAGCCAGCTTGACCGGGGTGGCCAAACAGTGCGCAGGTCGAACATAGGCCCCATGGCGGGGTATCATCCTCGCTCGCCCTCTGCGGATCGACTGCGTCATGATGGCCTCACTACCCTCACCAAGATCCATGGGTACGGTGGATGAAGAACCCTCGAAGGGTACCTGAGTAGCAGAATCCTCGGAAGGGTCTGCCTCTGAATGGTCCATGGGGGAACAGGGCACATACTCTGGGAAGTCATGGATGGCGGAGGCAGTCGGTGGAGTGCGACGAGTTCGCTCCTCGTGAGGACGTGCATGCTCGAAGACGTGGTCATCATTGAAGAGGGAAAGAGAAGAGAACTGGAAGTTGGAGACTGGGTGTGCGAAGGGACGTTCTATGTAGACAAAAAGACGAACTGCACAACAACCCACGAAATGATATGACTGATGAGCGGCGTCATAGTGCATCTTCCAGGTAGGCGCGTCAATGCAGATCACAAACGTCGCCATCAGCCTCTGAAGACGTGATGGAAAGAAAAGATTGAGGGAGTGAGAAACTTTCTAAAGAATCTCAGTAGGGTGTCCTCTTATTCTGGTGTCATCATCTATGTCCTTATGAACCTTGGGTTTCATTATAAAATAGTGAGCATGCACAAGGTTTGACTTTTAAGTTCTAAAATATCATTTACCGAGGTCCGTTCATTTTAACATGCTTCTTAAATGTTATGAATGCATCATACCTCATCATGAAATATATGTCAATGTGAGGGGTAACATAAAATACATACAACATAATGATGCTCATGGAACTTAGCAAACATAACATGAATTACTATATCTTATCTTTTAGGTAACTTAAATTATTCTTTCTCTCTCTTTGGGGCCACCCTATTACTCTCTTTTTTGAGAATTTTTAGGTTATGAGCTCATACCTTACTAGTCGTCACTAGCATAATCTTATCTTTTTTGATAAGTTAAACACCCAACTCTTAAAGTACGGGATAGGGGGCATTAGGATCACCTTTCATAACCTTTAATTTGGGGAGTCCAAAGGATTACTTCCTATCTGGATCACCTCTCATAACCTTTAATTTGGGGAGTTTAGAGGATCATTTCCACATTTCTTATGTCACCTTTAATCTTGACATATTATGTATAGATGCATGGTAGTTCAAAACTTATTTCTCAACATGCCATTGATTATAATTGTGCATCTCAACCAAATCACATAAGCATGTTCATGGTCATTGCAAATGCCTTCTAATGAATTTCTAATTCAAATAAGTATGCTCATGATCCAGGAATAGTCATGCAAGATCATAAATCCATGTCATACAAGATTATAAATTCATGTCATACAAGATCATAGATTCATGTTATACAAGATCATAGATTCATATTATACAAGATTATAGATTCAAGTTACACAAAATCATAGATTCATGTTATACAAGATCATAGATTCATGTTATACAAGTAGGGAAAATACTTATTTGCACATTTTAGGTTCTGGTAATCGATTACATGAGCTTTGTAATCGATTACACAACTCGATTTTTCAAAATAGGAAGGTTAAGGGCTCTGGTAATCAATTACATGAGCCTTGTAATTGATTACCACTGTTGGAAATGCTTTCTGGGCCTCAAGAACATCTGAGTAATCGATTACATGGAATGGTAATTAATTACTAGAGTCCATGGATGTGTTCTGGGTTTCTCAGAACATCGTATAATCGATTACATGATGTTATAATCAATTACTCAGGCCAAAGGCTCTTACTCGAGTATTGCAAACCACTCTGGTAATCGATTACATCCCCTTGGTAATCCATTACCAGTAACTTCAAAGTTGGAAAATTCAAGTTTTAAAAATTCCTTGTGTTACTCTACCTTTCTAAAACCGTTTCGAACTTTATTTTACTCTCTTTTTGAAATCAAAGCAGCTCTACGAGGTGAATGCCCATGGAACCAAAATTCCTAAGTAAATTAAAAGGGATAAGCCTTGAGCTCTAGATTTTCAGGTGATAATATAAACTTAAATATGCAAATGCAAGTCTCATTTTAATCTTGGCATAGTAAGGTGATGACAATGGAAATATAAACATGATATGCAAGGCTCGAATTTAAATATGATAATGCAAGTTCATTTTTAATCCTTGAGTTTAGGTGATGGCTTGAAACATAAATGTGTTAGACAAGAAATATAAATATGGAATACAAGTTCATTTCTTATCTTTGAGCTTTAGGTGACAACTTGAAAATAAATATGATATGTTGAATATAAATATGAGATGCAAGGACTTGAAACATAAATATGAATGCATTTCCTTTTATTACTTCTTTAGGCTCTAGGCTCAAGACTCCTCCTATTTAGAGTGATAACTCTAAAACACCGATCAATCTTACTCAATGAGCAGGAGCTTTAGAGTCTCTCATCATTGTGGTTCTAAGAACCTTGTCTCCTTAGACTCATCACCAAGCTCAAAGAAAACCATCAAAGGAAGACCCAACATATTTTTATTTAGTTTTTTAAGGTTTGAGCTGAAGACTCCTATTTAGAGTGTAGACTCTAAAATACCGATGAACCTCAAGTTGAAAGGGATAAGTCTTGAACCCATAAAAACCAAGTGATAACAAAATCATAATATTTCATTTTCTAGAAACTCTTAAAACCACCTAATGAAACCTTGAGCTCTAGAGGTCAAGCAAATGATGGTTTTTCAACCAACATCAAAGATCCTCATCATCAAGCCATGGTTTCTAACTATTAAACAACATCAAAACAAAAGCAAATGAAGGAGAAGAAGAAGCTTACAATCAAAAAAGAAGGAACAAGAGAAAGAAGAAGAACTTAACATAAAAATCCTTACCAAAGACGTGTTTCTTGCAAATAGAAAAGCTTGGTCTTGGAAATGAGATGAGAGGAACAAATCTTCCTTGGAGTTTCAAGGTGATTTTCGGCCAAGGAGGGAAAAGAAGGAAGAGAGGTTTGTCTTTGATTTTTGATGTTGGAACTGGAGAGGTTAAGTATTGAGAGGAAGATCTATGGTGGTTGAGTGGTGATTTGGGGTTGACGAGTGGTGGAGGGTGGTGGCTCTCGAAGAATGAAGAAGAAGAAGAGAAGGATTCTTGGAGACCAAAGGAAGAAGGCTTGAGGTTGCAAGAATGCTCAAAGTTTCTTGCAAGCATTCCTTGATACCTATTTATAGAAAAATGAAACATATGGGAGGTATGAAGGGGGAATGTGTGGCTGGCCATAAGGGGGGAGGAGGAAGAAAAAAATATCTCTTTTCACGATATAGTGTAGGCATAGTTCAGGGTATGGCTCAAGGTATAGTTCTTAGGAGTGTATTTTTAATTGATATTCAACATGTGATTGAATGAAAATAGAGGAAAATGGCCGACCATTTCAAGAGGAAAATGGGGGAGGATTTCTTTCATTTTAGTGTGGATTAGAAGTGTGTTTAAGAGTAGATTTGGTTAGGCCTTTGATTAGGGGGTTATAGTTAGGTGTTTAGGTGAGAAAGTGGGTAATTAAGGTGGGTCAAGACAAGATTAAAGAGTGTTCTTGCACAATTAGTGTAAATCCATCTTTATTAGCAAAGATTTTCATCACATGACGATTCCCATCATTTAAAGGATTGAATAGAGGAAATACTATTTCATATTGACATGAATCTAATTCTTGAATTAAGAAAAGGGTTTTGAGTTTCTCTAAGCAATCTTAGACCCTAATTAACCTCAATTAACTATTTTGACTCTAGATTAATTATTAAAATAATTTAATCTTCGATTAGAGCCTAATATTGCTTAGGTTTCGTTGATCATGTAATTAAAACTCGTTATGCCCTTAATCAGGGGCAAAGCGATAACTTTTCACAAAAACTTCTGGGGACCACCCGGGCTCAACTAGACATTAAGCAACCCTTAAAAACAACATTTCAAACTCTCGGGCAAAGTCTGGGTCTAGTCGGGGATCAATTATGTGTCAATTAGACATAGGGACGTTTTGGTAATTTCACATGCAGGAACTCAAAAATGAGATTCTTCTGCTCTATTAACACATATAACACACATAATTCCCGTTCAACATTAAAACAGCCCTTTGAGGATGACCGGGGCCGGCTATCCTTATTTTCCTAGTACAAATGGCCTTAGGGGCATTTTGGTCATTTGTACATGGGAAAAATCAGGGCGTTACACTCCTCATTGGGCTAGTGTACGTGGTCACAGCTAGAGATCTCTTGAATGGCATGGACCCAACTTTAGGGTATAGTAAAATTTCTATAAAGCCTTATTATGCCAACCTTTTTGTTGCTCAGTTGTGTTTTGTCCAAGGGGTTCCTGTTTTATTTCTTTCTAAAGTGTATTGGGATGAGCCTCGACTCACTCTGCTTCACACAGTTACTGAGGAAATTAGGGATCTCACTCATTGTCAGCTAGATCAATTCAAGTTCATGTTGTTTGTAGTTTGTCCCTGACCTACTCTCGAGTTTGTATTGTAGTGGAGATGATTATACCAGCTACATACCCTGTAGATCCTCTTACCCTCTCAGACAAACTTTCTATTGAGTTTGCTGCCTCATCTTCTAGGTCAGGGACTACTAGGGCATAAGCTCCCTAGGTTTCTTTAGGTATATTATGCTATTATTGGTTCCATTTGTTAGTGATTGTTAACCTTTGCTATTTCATACTTGGCTCTTTTATCATTGTTCTGTTAGGCCCAATTATACTGGATGTGGAAGCTCTTATTTGTCTTGCCCTAAGGCTTACTCTAACTAGAAGAAGTGCTTGGCAGGCCTGTAGCGCTGTTCCCATTAATGTAGCTTCCCCAGCTACCATTATTCCAATCCCAGATCCTTTTCCCTAGGCAATTTTTAAATTCATCACTTCTTATTTTTGTTGTTTTTCTTCTGTTAGCTCATACCTTCTTTCTTACTATAAGTCGAACGTTGTAGTAAAAAGAGATCTGATATGGCTTCCTTTTCTCCGGCTATAACGAAAGGTCAATGAAAAAGATTCTTCTAGTCAGCTGCTACTGAGAGAGAAACAATGCCAGAGGTACAAGAAAGTTCTAATGATTATGTAGCCCATGGCCATAGGAGGTTTCAAGTAGTCTCCAACCTTCAACATGATAATGCACCAACTACTGAAGCTGTTGAGGCTATAAAGCCTGCCTTTGTAAAGACCAATGTAACATCCCTATTTTTCATCCTAAATGAAGGTTCACTCAGTGATGACGCGAGCAAGTGATTTTGCTTGAAACTGTTGAACTTTCACCTGATCAAGGGCAAGTCAATAGAAAATGTTAAGTGTTGACCAAGAGTCAACAAAAGTCAAGATCAAGGGTCAAAGTCAAAAAGTCAAAATCCTAGGTCAAAAGTCAATCATGAAGTCATAGTCAACCATAAAAGTCAAAGGTTTGTGAAAGTCAACAAAATCATGAGAAAGTCAACTAAAACTTGTAATAGTCAACATAATGATCAAACAATGATCAAAGACCAATTAAATCATGATTAAGTGATATAATAAATGTTAATCAAGTATTAATACATTAATTATGGATTAGACATAAGTAATTGACATAGGATTCTCAAAATAATAATAAAATAAGCTTAATTGGTAATTTACTATAAATGACAACAATCTTAAAAATGAGTTATACCATAAATAGCCAAGATAAAGATAATTAATCACTAATTAGGATGATTTCCAACTTGATGAGAGAGTAATATAATTAATGTATGATAGATTCTTCATTAAAAATAAAATATGCCTAAAAGTTGGATTAAACCATTTTTGTAAAGAGAATATTACTAAAAGAGGTAAAAACACCTGTTTACCTACCAGATAATGTGCTACTTTACAGAATAACTCCTAAAACCACCCCATGGGCCTTTTCTAAACCCCTTTTTTCAGCTAACCTGTAAAAGAAAACACTCACATAAGTTTCTTCAAAACAACTTACACTAGAACTAATTTAATTACAAGACAACACCAAGTTATACATCAATACAAAAACACAAATTTTCCCTCATTATTTTCCTATCATGGCCAAACACATTAGCCTCCATTTTGGGGGAAAAAAATCTGATTAGGAGGTTGCTTATGGGGTTAGATGAAAAGGTTGAAAGATGTCAAGGATTGACATGTTGTCATAGACATAAGAAACTAGTCTTAGGGTTGTCATTAAGAAGTAAAGAGATCAACTATCTAGCCTAACCAAGTTTTAATTTTCCATTACCCCAACTAGATAGCTAACTAAATGAACTAAGTGGAGGAATAAAATCCTCCCAAACAGCCCATATACGTTTCAGCCAAGAGGCCTATAAAAGGAGGAATGGTTGTTGCAATTGTGCTCTTTACAAACTCCTTATCATTCCTAATTCTTAAGTTTCCTAACTTCTTCCATTTTCTCTCAAACCTCTTCCTCATACACTCCTACCCTCAACTCTAAGTCCTTTTTTCGATTAGTTAAGGAACACCTCTTCCAAACCTTGCGAACACATCCCAAGTCATACACTAGCTTCCTTTTTGCACACAAGGCACTAAAGCTTGGAGTTGGGAACAAAGATTTTCTCTTCTACTCTTTTATTTTTCTGTTTATTTGTGAACTCCCTCAAGGAGTGGAGGACTCATAAAACCTCTACATTTGCTTGGTAGGTGGTTTTTATCTTGAGGATGTGAGAGTTTTAAGTCTTAGCTCATTTTAGACTTAAAGGCTTAAAGCTTGCATATCTACTCTTCTAAAAGTTGTGTTATTTTCTCTCCATGATAAATATGCTCTACGATGTGTGTTAGTATGTTCAAAAGCTCTGTAATGATGTATATATGTGCTGCCCATGACTGGAAATGATGGGAAATCCATGATTTAATTTGAAAAGAAGCAAGTACACTCACACACTAGTACTGAAAAACATTTCTGCCTGAGATAGGTGCACTAAAACATGTTACATTTAAAAATCGTGCCTCTGGAATCTCTAGAAAAATTCTATGTGAAAGCTGACTTCCCAAAGAATATTCCCCAAAAGAAAGTACCAAAAAATACATTTTCTGGGCAGAGATCTAATTTTCTAAAATTTAGCCTTCTTACTGGAATTGTTGTTTGACCTCTGAGCACTAAATTGAACTTAACTTTTACTATAGAAAAGAAAAACGTGTAAAATACATTAATTGAAAATATGCACGTGATTCCAGAAAAATAAAAAAAAACTTGCGGACTGAGTTTTGGGACACTACTGGAATATAGTAACTTTGTAAGGGTATAAAAGTCATTTCACTTAGCATAATCCTACAAATAGCACGTCCAGAGGAAGATCAGTGAGTCAGGATTCTGAACCTAGCTTTATTTTCTGAAAAGAGCAAGTATAATGAGAGATATTAATTTTTCATTCAGACATACCAGAATTGGTAATAAGCTGTAAAATCTTACAAACCAAAAATGGTGCTTTTAAGGGTAAATTCGAAAATTCCCTTTTCAAGATGGCTAAATATTAATTAAATCAAACTTATCAGATTAATATAAATATAATAAAGTTATATAATCCACAATTATACATAATTAAGAAATGCCACTCATAAATGACTTAGAGGACTTAACTCATGATTTAAAAACTTATGTTTCAATTAAATAAGACTAATGACCATAAGATACACATAATGCATGACTTTGACCTATAATCTTGATTATGTGTGAAATGTTGTGAATGGTTTATTATTTGCTATGATGTAAATCTGATGCCATGAGTATTGATCATATATGTTTCATGTAACACCTCGATTTTCTGTCCAAGAGAAAATGACCAAAATGCCCCTGAGGTCATTTTCTGCCCAGAAATCGAGGATAATCGGCTTGGCAGTCCTCGAAGGGTCAACCAAATGATTGAAGGGGATTGGATGGTCCTGGAGTGGTTTCGGAAATGAAAATCATATTTTCTGCAGTTTCGGGTCAAAATGACCAATATACCCCTATAGCGTTTTTACGCGGGTAAAGGTACCGTTCGAGCCCGAAACTTTCCTCAAAGGTTTAAAATGACATTTTCATCTGTTTAAGTCCCGGTGGTCTTGGGCAATTTTTGTGCAAAATTATGATTTTGCCCCTGGCATAGTGCCATTTGAGCTTAATGATGTAATTAAGCAAACCTAAGCAATATTAGGCTCTAATCGAAGATTAATTAATTTCCATAATTAATCTAGAGTCAAAATGAGTCATTAAAATTAATTAGAACCTAAGATTGCTTAGATTAAACTCAAAACTCCTTTTTCTTTTAAAAAACTCAAGTTTCTAGAACATAGAATCCTAAATAGTGTTTTCACTATTCACTCTTCACACTCCAAGAAGCCTAGCTAGAGCAGGATTTTGACCCCACTAATGAGGTAGAAATTAGAATGCTCACTAATCATGCCTTAACATAACCTTAATTACCTATCCTTTCACTTACACACTTACTTACAAACTCCTAATCCTAAGCCTAATCAAAGCTACACCTAAACACACCTCTAAACCACAATTAAATGAAAGATCTTCCTTCCCCATTATAAGGTGGAAATGGTGCCACCTCACCCTCCATTGTCCATCACATGTTTGTTCACTCACACACTCAAAGAAGCATTCTACACCATGCCTAAACCCATGCCTATACCATGCCTAAACCCATGCCTATACCATGCCTTACACCTTACCTTGAAATGACATAACCAAGAGATATTTTCTTCCTCCTTTCCTCCCCTAAAATGGTGCCACTTTTCCCTCCCATTTTCACCTCTCATGTTTCATTTCTCTATAAATAGCATACTTGGATGAACTTGAACCACTTTTAGTTCATTTGCCAAGTTTGAGTTTTCAAAAGTTGTCTCAAATTCTCTCATTTTCTTCAAAAGTTCTCTTCTTCTTCATCTTCTTCATCTCCACCAAAGAGCCACCCCTCACCACCCCAAACCACCACACAACCACCCTAGATCACCATTCAAACACATAATCTTTCATCCTCACACATCAAGCTCACAAAAACTTTTCCTTCCTTTTTCTCCTCTTTGGCCGAAAATCCAAGGACCACTTGGAAGCAAGATTTCTTCTCTTTTCACTTCAAGAAACAAGCTTTCCCCTTCAACACTTGGTAGGAATTTTGTTCTTTAAAGTTTTGACTTTTAAAGCTTTGATAAAAATGAGTTTTTGCTAGTTTCTCTTGGCTTTTAGAACTTCTTTTTCTTCTTTTTAATTTTGGCTTGGAGCCTTTCTTTTTAAAGAAAATGATGCTTGATGATGAGGGTTCAAGATGTAGATCATGAGAATCTTCACTTGTGAAACCTCTAGAGCTTGGAACTTGGTTCTTGGACCAAGTATGTTTCGGTTTTTCCTTTTTCCTTTCATGCTCTAGTTTCGGTTTCCTTTTTCCCTTTTTTTCCTCTTGGCTTCGGCCTTATTTCCTTTTCCTTGATGTTCAAAGGTTTTGTTTAAAGATAGTTGTTGGATGATTTGATTCCTTTAAGTCCATTTCCTTAGAGCTTGATGATGAAGTTCACACCATATGGTTTCTTTGTAAACCTTGGTACAAGAACTCTAAAGCTTGCTTTATCTTGCTATGATAAGTTTAGGTCGAGGTTTAAGTTCCTTTAAAGTCTTGCAAAAGCTCTAGTGAAGAAAATAAAATGAACTTGCATTCATATTTACTTTCCTTGCCTAGCATATTTACTTTTGAGCTTTGCATTCATGTTTACCTTCCAAGCTATCACTTAAAACTAAAGATAAGGAACGAAGAACATCTCATATTTATGTTCTTGTCTAGCACGTTTGCTTTTCAAGTCATCACTTAAGAACTTAGATTTAAAATAAGAGCTTGCATATCACCTAATTAATCTCAAAGCCTTTCTACTTCGGCCTTAAAGTCAATTGCTGCTGGGCCTAGAGCACTAAAATAAAGAATTAAAATTGTATATTTATTTTCAAGTCTTGCATATTTATGTTCCTAGCACCTCATGTTTATATTTCAAGTTCTTGCATCTCATATCTATTCTTTCTCTTTCTTTTGTAAGCAATCTTTTTTACCTACTATTTCCTCTTTTTTTTTTCTTTTCCTTTTAGTTTTTGAGTCTGTAGCTGAGCTAGGGTTAGCTATTATCCTACATGAAGATTTGATCATGTAATATCCTAAAAATTATTTAAAAATTAATTTGGACTTTACCAATCATAATTTAAAAAATCTGGCAGTTTTAGTAATGATAAGGACGGTCCAACGGATTTATAGAAAAAAATAATTCATGAATAGTAACCTTGCGGGCCCCACTGGCCTGTTGGGATAGCTGAAACCCTAGATTTGGGACCAAGAGATGCTCGAAACTGAGAAAACAGAGGATTTAGATTAGAAATAGTTAGAAATAGAGATTTTATACCTAGGATTAATTTTCGGGCAATATCTTATTACCCGGGTATAGTGTTTCGTCCATTCGGTGGAGTTTCGATGTGCAATTTTTAATACTGTACAAGTTACTTAGTGGCTAAGTAACCTTTACCAACCACTTTAGGCCTAGTGGATGGCAATGATTAAAAATTGATAAGCAAGTTTTAATCATGACCTTTGATTTATTATATTTTACTCGGGAGCCAATAACTCATCGGTTTGGTGGAATTTCAGTGTGCGGTTTTAACACTGGAAAGGCTACTTGCTCCCTAAGTTAAAGTGATCCAATTAGCTTGAGCCAAGTGGAAGACCAAGATCCATTCTTTGCCTAAGAAAATAATCTTGGCCATCCATTTTTCTTTCTTTGGTCAAAGATTACTTAATTACACATTATAGTATTCATTCTTTATATATAAAATCAACACCAAACCAAGCTTATCCAAGAAGCCAAATTTTCTTCTTCTTAAAGCCCAATTTCAGCCAGTCTAAGAAGAGAACACCAGCCGCCATTTTCATTTCTTCAAGAGCTTACAACTTGCTTCAAATCACCAAAACTCTTGCCCAAAGTTCCTAAAACCACAAACTTTCTTCACAAAACTTGTTCTACACATCAAAACCTACAATTCTAACCGATTAAAATTTGATTTCCTCACAATTTCTCACCTTGTACCTCATATACTACTGCCTAATGGAGGGTTTGATGCTGGTTTGAAGGCTTTGAAGTGAAGGGAATCATCCTTGGAGCATCCTTTGGAGTCAAGATCCCTAAAGCCACCAAAGTAAGGTTTTTAAATCTCTTTTTCTTCAAATATATTTTTCTATTTTAATCACGATTTAAATTGACATTTCTAGTTTTATTGGTTGACGATATATGGATGTTGATGTATTAATTTTGGTGGAGTGTTTTGATATTGTGAAAAATCATTTTTGTCAAAAGAGAATTTGACACATGCTGCTAGATTTTTGGATTTCAACAGGGCAGTTTTTGTTCACGAATTTTCTGACCTAGTTAGAAGCTTTAGATTGAGCTAAAAATTTTATATGATGTAGTAAACATGTTAAGGCATCTTTAGTAAAAATTTTGAGGTCTTCTGGTCACTTTTGCTA
Source organism: Dalbergia cochinchinensis (assembly GCA_031216125.1). Taxonomy (NCBI): domain Eukaryota; kingdom Viridiplantae; phylum Streptophyta; class Magnoliopsida; order Fabales; family Fabaceae; genus Dalbergia; species Dalbergia cochinchinensis. The sequence continues at coordinate 35,194,908 of CM062371.1, forward strand.
TGTTTAAAAAATCATGAACTAAAGTTATAACTGTGCTTCCTGATATGTTGACTTTGAAGCTGTGAATTTTGCAAATTTTGTTACTATAGCAAATGATTGATTCTTCCTTTGAATTGTTACAGGGAGTTGATAAAATATTGAAGTGTAACCATGATTTTTATTTTGAATTGATTCAATCATTTGCTAGGGTTAAAAATTATGAGATTTTGGTTCTGAGCTGTGTAACATCCTCCCAAGTACAACCTCATCCTTAAGTTATGGTGTCGTACTCGAGAGTTGTTACTTCTAAGTTTGTGGACTTTTGTTAAATATCTATAGCCAGTTTGGTTAGTTTGCAAGATAACTAGGTCATAATTATACTAAAATATATAGCAATGAAACCAAACTATTTATTTAATACAGAGTTAAGTACATAAGGGAAGCTCTTCTATGAGCTTTAACACACCTTTGTTCTCTAACATATTTACACACATATCCATTCCACTAAACACAACATAATAAAAGCATTAACTACTACACTATTGCACTTCCGAGTTCTTTTGCATAGCAGTCCCTCGGTTCTCTATATCAACCTGGAGACGACACGGGAACAAAAAAACATAGGGGTGAGAATTCTAAAATTCTCAGTAGGGTAACTCCCCAATTACACATTCATAATGTCATCGTCATTGCCCCAGCCACTTCGGTTTATTAAGAAAGCATGAGCATGCAATATGTACATATCAAATGTTCATTTTAAAATTATAAAATCACCTTTCTGAAGTGGGTCTCTTTTGTTATTCAATCACTTAAAACATGTATTTCATAACATTCAACATCATAGGAATTCCTTCAAGACCAATAATTTAACAAGATATACATATACATATGGCAATTACAATGATCTTTTTATGCCCTTAACAGAATAAAGGGGACTTTTCCGTGCCCTAATGGGGACCTTTCCCGTGCCTTTTATAAATAGAAAGGACCTTTCCCGTGCCCTTTATAAACAAAAGGGGACCTCTCCCATGCCCTTGATAAACAAAAGGGGACCTTTTCATGCATTTTACATATTAAAGGGGACTTCTTCGTGCCCTTTTTATATTAAAAGGGACTTTGCCGTGCCCTTTTTACGTTAAAGGGGACTTTATTTTTCACTTACCACATACACTATCCTCAAGCTCACAGGTATCACATTTCTATATGCATGAACATAATTCTCTGATCTCATAATACTTCAGACCTATATATAGTGTTCATTCATTCCTCATAACATAATCTTGGAAGTCCATGGCATGTATTCATACACATCAACTTGAACTAAATGCCATTAGGTCACTAATTCAAGGCATCATCACAACTTCAGCACATTGGCAGATTTTTCACTCAAGTAGCACAATTTATTTCTCATACCAAATGATCAATTCAAATGCTATAAAAATTCTCAATGACACCTCAATGTGTCCACAAGGTTCATAAAAATTTCATAAGAAAAAGAATTCTCTAAATATGTCAACAAAATTAGACAACTTCGGAGGTTAGAAACCCCCTATTTACAGCCAACAGCCATAGTTTCCAATTGTATTACCCTACCAAATGATCATATAAAATCATATAAAAATTCAGGGTTGGACTTCAATATGTCCTTAATATGCTATAAAAATTTCAGCTCATAATTAGATCATTTACTAGGTTAATAAAATCTCACAAATTCACAGCTTCAGATTCAACATTTCAGGCAGCATAGTTACCACTTCGGTTCTTGAATTTCTCAAGGCATTAGGAGTCAAAACCAGAGCGCAAGAAAATTCATGGAACTATCCTAGGATGTTACCTTCAACATATAATTTTTATAGCTCATGAAAACACCCACAATTCACCCAGAAAATTCGTGATTATCTGCTGCCTAGAACAGAACAGAAAATCCAGCATGCATATTTCAATTTTTCTTGAGGAAAAATGATTTTTAACATCATCCAAACACTCCACCAAAATTAGCACATCAATATCAACATATTATCAACCAATATATCAGAAATTTCGGACCAAACATAATCAGAAAGTCCAGCATAAAATTGGAAAGAAAAGACCAAAGAAAACCCTACTTTGATGGCTTTAGGGATCTTGGCTCCAAAGGATGCTCTAAGATTGATTTTGCTCAACTCAAGGCCACCAAATCAGCACCAAGCCCTTCCTTAATCAGTGATGTATGAGATACCAAGGTTAGGATTGATGAGGAATTGAAATTCCAATCGGTTAGATTTGTAGGTATTGATGTGTAGAATAAGTTTAGTGAAGGAAGTTTAGTGTTTTATCAGATCTAGGCTAGTGTTTTTGGCATCTGAAGTGATGTTTGAGCTCTTGGACATGGAGGAACCTGGTTTCATTCTCCTTACAACATGATGCACAAAATTTTGAGCTTCTTGAAGAAGCTTGGCTTGTGGTTATCTTGTTATATATAAAAGAATGAGTATTATATTGTATAATTAAATGATCTTTGACCAAAGTAAGAAAAATGGATGGCTAAGATTTGGTTTGTTGGTCAAAGAATGAATTTTGGTCAGCCACTTGGCTCAAGATAAGTGGCTCTCTTTAACTTGTAGAATAAATAGCTTTTACAGTGTTAAAATCGCACACCAAAATCCCACCGGACGGGTGAGATATGAGCACCCGAGTAAAATATTAATAAATGAAAGGCCATGATTAAAACTTGCTTTTCAATTTTCAATCCTTGTCATCCACTTGGCATAAAGTGGTTGATAAAGCTTACTTAGCCACTAAGTAGCTTTTACGGTGTTAGAAACCGCACACCGAAATTCTACCATTCGGCTAAAATAGTGTACCCGGGTAATCAAACATTGTTTGAAAAATTAATTCTAGGTATGAAATCTTTATTTCTACTCATTTATAATCTTAATATTATAATTTCTTAGTTTCAGGCATCTCCGAGGCCCAATTCTCGGGTATCGGCTGTTCCGACGGACTGGTGGGGCTCGCATATTACTATTCATATTTTTTTTTTTTTTACAAATCCCTTGGACCATCCTCATCATTACTAAAACTGTCAGATTTTTAAAATTATGACTAGTAAAGCTCAAATTAATTTTTAACTAATTTTTTAGGGTGTTACAAGCTGAGGCTGAGTGGTTTATGACCACCAAGTTTGTCTAATTTTGTTAAATGAGTTAGAGAAGGATTTTCCTTCTAAAATTTTTATAGGGACTTATGGACACATTGAGGGGCCTTGGAGAATTTTTATAGCCCTTGCAATAGATGTTTCATAGACAGAATAAATCATACTCCTTAGGCATGAATTTTGCCAACATGCTATATTTGTGCTGAATGAACTCAAGTATTGATTTGATGATATAATGACTCTTGCTTTAAGTATGATGAGTATAAATGCATGCTAGCCAATTTAAAGATTGAATTATGAGGTAAAAATGAGAATTACTTGTGATTGAATGCTTACATGTGGCTTATGCATACATTTGGGAAAAGAAAGTACATGATGCAACTATATGAGAAAAGAGAATGTATAAATTTCACTCGTGCATGTTCTGACACATGGAGAAAAAAAAAATAAGACTTAGATTGAATGAAGGGAAAGAAAAAGTAGGAACTTTCCCAAAATACTATGAGTGTGCCTATTCTGACATATGGAGAAAATAAAAACAAGACATTGATTGAATTAAGGGGAAGGCAAAAAGAGGAACTTCTCCTAAGATATTATGAGTCGGTAGACATATCAGCTAGGAATAGAACTGTGTGTGATTCGGAAATGGAAAAAAAATGAAGTCCAATGATCACGTATAGGAATGAGCTCAGTCCTGATAAGCAGTCTATTTCCCTTGTGTGGTGTGATCTACTATACATACTATCTGGTATAAACTATCTATTGTGGAGTTGTCCACGGTAGATACCCGTTAGGTATAAACTAAGTCTTTCCTATGTCAATGAAGAGAGAAAGTTGCACTGAATTGAGTTTTATAGCATGATATAAGCTAAGTCTTTCCTATGTCGATGAAAAGAGAAAAATGCATTGAGTTGAGTTCTATGGCCATAAGTAAAACCATGTCACGTTGAGATAAGTTCACTATATTAAGCATATGCATATTCATATCATATTTACTTTCTTGATTAGGATTATTAACTATATGTTTGATCTTTATAATATATGTGCATTAAGTGATTGGTCATTAAAAACAACCCACTTCAAAAATATGATTTGGAACTTTAAAAATGAATAATTATTATGTAATGTTTGATCACCTTTTCTTAATAAATCGAAGTGGCTTGGGCAATGACGATGACATTGTGGTTGAGTTTTTGGGGAGTTACACTACTGAGAATTGTATAATTCTCACCCCTATGTGTTTTGTGTTCCCGTGTCGTTTCCAAGTTGATTCAGAGAACAACGCAGCTACTACATGAAAGAAACTCGAGATTGCAGTAGTTTAATAGCTAATGTTTTTCTTATATGGTATATAGTTGTAGGTATATGTGTAGGTAAATGTAATAGAGATTGTATATATATTCAAGCTCACAGTAGAGCTTCCTTATGTAATTGACTTGTATCTTTGTTATATATTTTAATCTAGTTACGCTAGTTATTACACGATCTTATCGCATCGCCCCGATTTTCTGTCTGAGAGAAAATGACCAAAATGCTCTTGAGGTCATTTTCTGTCCGAAATTCGAGGATAGCCAGCCCGGCAGTCCTTGAAAGGTCAACTCAATGTTTGAAGGGGATTAGATGGTCCTTGAGTGATTTCGAAAGCAAAAATCGTGTTTTCTGCAGTTTCGAGTCAAAATGACCAAAATACCCCTATAGCGTTTTTACGCGGGTAAAGGTGCCGTTCGAGCGCGAAACTTTCCTCGAAGGTTTAAAATGATGTTTTCATGTGTTTAAAAGTATTTGTTTAAGTCCCGGTGGTCCGGTGCAGTTTTGTGCAAAATTACGATTTTGCCTTTACGTAGTGCATTTTGGGCCTAATGATATGATTAGCAAAACCTAAGCAATATTGGGCTCTAATTAAAGATTAGTAAATTCTAATTACTAATTTAGAGTCAAAATAATCAATTAATGTTAATTAGAACCTAAGATTGCTTAGAGAAACTCAAAACTCTTTTCTAGTTTTAATTCTTTGAGAAAGGAATCTAGAAATAGTATTTTCTCTCTCCAATTCCCAAAATCAAGGAAACATGTTAGCATTGGATTCCTAGTTAATGGAGTTTGACTCCATTAATTTAGTAAGACCACCTCCTAAATCTAGTTTTACAAGTCTCTAATTAACCATTACCTCACCTAAACACTTACTTACAAATTCCTAATCCTAAGCCTAATCAAAGCTACACTTAAACACACATCCTAACCCACAATTAAGGAACAACTTGTTCCCCAAGTTCTTCTAGAAAGGCATGGCCACCCATACCTCCCTCATGGCCACCCATACCACATCATGCCTACACCATGCTTAAGACCATGCTTGAACCCATACTTGGCCATACCTTTGAATGACCACAACCATACTTTGAAGAAGATATTTTCCTTCATTTCCTTCCTCAAAATTTCAGCCACCCCCTCCATTCCTTCACCCTTGGGTTGTTTTTCTATAAATACACATGCAAATGAACTTGTGAGAACCTTTACTTCATTTGCTAGCGTTGAGTTTTCAAGAGTGTCTTGGTTTCTTTCTTTTCTTTCAAAAAACTCAAGAGTTCTTTCTTCCTCTCATCTTCTTCATCCTTTCCACAACCACACAACCGCCATTAAATCTTCCTTAAAACACTTAGCCATATCATTCTTAAGATCAAGCTCAAGAAACACAACTTCCTTTCCTTTTCCTTTCTTCTTGGTTGAAGTTCCATCAAGCTTTAGGGAGGATTTTTCTTTCATTCTCCTCTCAAGACCAAGCCTTGTTCATTCTCCAAGAGACATACCTTTGGTATGGATTTTATTTTAAATGTTTCTTTCATTAAAAGTTCTTATTTAGTTATGTACTTAATAGTTTCTCTTGAATCTTTTAGAAACTTCTTCTTTTTTTCCCATTTTGATTTCAGCCTAAAGCCTTGGGGAACTTGGGAAATAAAAGCTTGATGATGGGGACTGCATGCTGATATTCATCACTTGAGCAACCTCTAAAGCTTGATCTTGGTTCTTAAGGAAAGATGTTTTTAGTTTCTTTCTTTTTATCTTGAAAACTTAACTTTGATGTTGTTCTAAAATAAGTGTATGAACTCAATGATGAGGACACATGATCTTGGTGTTAATACATTATTAATGTAACACCCCGATTTTTCTGTCCGAGGGAAATGACCAAAATGCCCCTGAGGTCATTTCCTGACCCGAACTCGAGGGTAACCAACTCGGTCATCCTCGAAGGGTCAACTCAATGTTTGAAGGGGATTGAATGGCCTTTGAATGCTTTCGGAAGCGAAAATTTCGTTTCAGCTTTGGGTCAAAATGACCAAAATACTCCCTATATAGCGTTTTTCTGGGTAAAGGTGCCGTTTGAGCCCTAACTTTCCCAGAGGTTTAAAAACATGATTTCATGTGTCTAGAGGTATCTGTTCAAGTCCGGTGGTCGGGCAGTTTTAGTGCAAAATTACGATTTTGCCCCTGGAATAGTGTTTTTAAGCTTAGTAGCGTAATTAAGCAAACCTAAGCAATATTAGGCTCTAAACGAAGATTAATTTATTTCCCTAATTAATCTAGAGTCAAAATAATTTATTAAAGTTAATTAGAACCTAAAATTGCATAGATTAAACTTAAATCCTTTTTAGAACTCAAGATTCCTAGTCTTGGAATCATGAATAGTGTTTTCTCTCTCCAATTCCTTAAATCAAGGAAATGAGTCTAGAGTTGTGTAAACTCTAAATTGAGGATTTAACCTTCTAATGGTGCAAGACCACTCCTTAATTATGTCTAGACTACCTTAATTACCCATTTACCTTACCTAAACACCTTCTTACAAATTCCTAATCTTAAGCATAATCAAAGATACACCTAAACACAACTCTAAACCACAATTAAAATGCAAACTAATCCTCCCCATGGGCTGATGCATTTTCGGCCACATGCTCCCCATTTGACACATATTAAATTGTTTTCTCACTCAAAGAGCCATGCTTGAGCCATACCTTGAGCCATACCTCACCATGCTTTGAACCATACCTCACCATACCTCAAGAACACATTATCTCACCTCATGGAACTCATGGAGAGCCTCCAATCTGCACCCTCATGGCAGAAACCTTCTCCTCCATGAGCTCCCTCCATTTGTTTCATTTCTCTATAAATAGAATGCCTTGAGGAGCTTGCACCACTTTTAGATCATTTGCTAAGTTTAGGAAACACTCAAAGCTTTTCTTTTTCTCTCAAAGTCTTTGTGTTCTTCAAGTTCTTGGAGTTCTTCAAGTTCTTCATCTTCTTCATTTCCTTCTTCCATCTTCAAGTTCATCACACCAAGTAGGGATTTTCTTTCATGTGTTCTTTCTTTAAAGTTCTTGTTCTAAGCTTAATGTTCATAGTTTCTCTTGATTCTTTTTAGAACTTCTTTTTCTTTCCTTCACCTTTTCATTTTCGGCCATGGGCCTTGGAGAACAAAGGAATGAGAGCTTGATGATGAGAGTTTCATGATGATGTTCATCACTTGAAACAAACTCTAGAGCTTGATTTTTGTTCTTGAGCAAAAAAAGTGTTTCTAGATTTTCCTTTCTTGAACTTTGAGAACCTTAACTTTGATGTTATTTCAAAATGGTTCTAATGACTCAATGATGAGGTCTCATGATGTTGGTGTTTGTATGTCACCAAGATCATGGATTCTAGAGTTTCAAACATTTCTTTTCTTTCCTTGAAGTTTGGCCATTACCTTTCCTTTTCATGCTAGATGTTTGATTTTCTAAATATGGTATGTTGAGTTCTAAGAACTCTAGACTTTTACTTTGTCTTGGTTTGATGAGTTTGGGTTGAGGTTTAAGTTCCTTTAAAGTCTTGTTAAGAGCTCTAGAAAGATAAAATGAACTTGCATAACTTATTTTATGCTTGCATTCATATTTACATTCTTGCTATGCATCTTTACTTTCAAGCCATCACCTAAGAACATAAAGATTAAATGGAACTTGTATCATCACTTAACTTAATTCTCAAAGCCTTTCTATTTAGGCCTTAAAGTCGATTGTTGTTGGGCCTAGAGCACTAAAATAAAGAATTGAACTTGCATTATCACCTAATTAATTTCTCGAATGCCTATCTATTTCGGCCTTAAAGTCGATTGTTGTTGGGCCAAGAGCACTAAAATAAAGAATTGAATCTTGCATCTTTACTTTCAAGCTTGCATCGTTTAAGATTATGCTTCGCATATTTACTTTCAAGTTTACACGTTTAAATTATGCTCTTGCATATCTATTTAATTTCAAGTCATCACTTTACCTTGAAAGCAAGATTAAAAATGAAGAGCATGAGCACGTTTAGTTTATGTCGTAACTTAAGAACCTAGAGCTCAAAGACTTGCCCATTTCATTCCAAGTTAAAGTTCAATGCAAACCACACTTTGAATGTATGTTTTTCGGCCAAGTAGTGAAGATGGACTTGCAATGAGTTTTCATCTAGCTACTAGGACCAATAGCCTATGTTTTGAGTTTTCCTTAAAGTTTGATAATTCTTTATAAGGTTATGTCGTTATAAGTTGTGATTCCAACCTCTTTTAGGGGATGGAATATGTTTTGGTCAGTGACCTAAGGCTTCACTTAGCCTCTTGGCGATTTAAAATGTCTTGCAAAGAGTTTTAGAAATTCTAAATTGATTCCAAGAGAAACTAGTTAACTTATGTACCTAGAAATGTCAATTTAATTCTCTTATTGAGGCAAGATGTTTTCGGTTCTGATGTGATGAATGTGATGCTGTATGATGATGTTTTAATGTGTTGGAATGTGTGAAAATATCATGTGATGATGTAGAAGCAAACCTATGCATGATAGGTAAGAAACTAGCTAACTAGAAATACCGTAAAGCTAGAATTTAACATAGTTTTGACCCATTTGTTTATGGAACCAATCCAAACTGTTTTAATGGGAACATAATCAGATTTAGATTGTTTAGACATGAAAACTTGGTATCATTTGAGTTAGAATTGAATTCTAGCACCTATGGGGAATCTAGTAGCTAGAAAACCGTAAAAATCCAAATGTACAACTCTTAGAACATTTAATTTTCTGGAATCTGTCCAGCACCCTTACAACATGATAAACATGGTTAATAATTAGTCCTTAAACATAGGAATGTCTCATAATTGATTTAGATTTAATGCATAGCGCTTGGCGAAAAACGGAACCGAGAAAGGGTCTAAAAGCGTGAGTTCTAGAACCCCGTAAAAACAAGTTAAATTCTGCCCTATGGTATTCAGATTTAAGTATGAACATGAGAATGAAGAATGATGTTTAATATGAGCCCTAGGGGCATAAAATATGAGCGGCGGATATTAGAGAACTATATCTCAAGATTAAGACGTAAGTGGTCAAAGCATAAGCTCTAGTGAGGAGTTAGCGTTTGAATGATCTATGATGATGCATGAAGTATGCTAATGATGATGATGTTATTCATATGAGGAATTTATGAGGTTATATGTTTATGTGGCATAAAGCAAATTTGGAAGGAAATTCGGTGTAATGACCGTTTTGGCAGCCGAATTTCCGACAAATTTGGAAGAAGCTTCGGTGTAATAGCCATTTTGGAATTTACGGCAAATTTGGGGACTTAAAGAGATTTTGAAAATTAAGGTACTAAGATGGGTTCTAGGATGACACCGGTTCGCCGAAAGCACCTCCATAGAACACATGTGACATCGGTACCATTTTATACTCTTAGGTGACACCGGTTCGGCCGAGCACCCCTAAGAGATTTGCCCCTAACCCGATACTTTCGGATAGTCGGGATTTATGATACGCTTATCGTTAAGTGGTAAGTAAGAACTAGTGACGACTAGTTAATGTAGACTCATAACCTAGATGTATGACACGTTAAGGTGACAGTTGGCCGAGCACCCCCGATTCGATTGTCTTTTAGGGTGGCCCATGAGGAAGAAAAGTTCATGATTATGATTATGTCACTAAGTTTTGTCCCATATGAATGTTACTATTGCCACTTTATGCCACCAAGAATGATGAGGCTTGATGTTATGTTTTATGTATGTGCATTAGGTAGCGCCATGCATACATTTTCTATTATGATGCATCCATGACATTAGATCATCCTAAAATGAATGGACCTTGGCTAAAATATATTTTAAAGTTTAAATGAACCTAATACCGCTTTCAGTCATTTCGTGATAAATAAACCCAAGGTTCTGAGGCGTAGATGATGACACCTAGGTAGTAGGAGGCCCTCTTGATTCTTTAGCAAGATTCTCACTCCTCTATCTCTTTCTTTAGTCACGTCTTGAGATGGCGGCGTTAAGTGATATTCGTGGACAGCCGACATAGGAGGTGCACCATGACCGGACCACGGATCATACCATTTGTGGGTCGATGCATAGTTAGAGTATTCATGTACAAGGTCGACCTTTCACTCCCCTTATGCATTCCCATCGTTTCTCCCCGTCTCACCTTTTGGCGATGGCACTGGTGTTCGGCCAGCGCGCGTCGAGTTAGAACACACACCACTTAGATAGGGGATGAACCTTCTTTTGTTTAAAGGTTATCCTATTAGTTGCACTCGGGTAGGGGAGTAGATTATGTTTATGTTTATGTTGTATTTTCTTTCATGTATTTCCATGTACTAAATCAAGTCCCACGCTTATAAGTGGGCAAATTATAATTATAAATGAGATGTTATTCAGTGTCTCTCATGATGTGCCCTTATATGCTTTATGCTACGACGTTATGAGATGTATGTTTTGTCCGTTGCAAGTTATATCGCATCACGCGGCTCTCACTTTCATTTCAAAAAAAAAAATTACCCGTATTTTCCGCTAAGTAATTCAAAGTTAAATGAGAACTATGAAGTAACAGACTAATGATTAACCTAAATATGTTCTAGAGTATTGGGTTAAAAATTAGGATGTTACAATTAAGATCATGGTCTCTAGAGTTTCAAAATGGTTCTTTTCTTGTTCATGGCTTCGGCCCCTTTTTCCTTTTTCTTTCTCTAAGATTTCAGCCATCATTGGTGATTCAACATGAAAGCTTGATGATGAGAGTTTCTAGATGATGACCATGTGTTCATCACAATGAGACCTCTAGAGCTTGAGTTTTACAAGAATGGTATTTATGATTTTGCTTCAAGGAATGATATTTTGTTTACTTTAGCTTGTTGTGATAAATTCGGGTTAAGGCTTAAGTTCCTTCAAAGTCTTGTAAGAGCTCTAGTAAAGATATAAAAATGAACTTGCATATTTATATTTCTAACACCTCATATTATATTTCAAGCTCTTGCATCTCATATTTACCTTCCTATGTAATCACTAAACTCTAAAGATTAAAGAAAAGGACTTGCATTATCACGTTTAAGTTCAACCCTTGCATTGCACATTTATATTTCAAGTTATCACTTAAAGAACTTAAAGATTTAAAACGAGAGCTTGCATATCACCTAATTAATCTCGAAACCTTTCCATTTCGGCCTTAAAGTCGATTGTTGCTGGGCCTAGAGCACTAAAATAAAGAATTGAACTTGCATATTTACTTTCAAGTTTTGCATATTTACTTTGTGCCTTGCATATTTAATTTCAAGTTCTTGCATTCCATACTTACTTTGAAGCTCTCACTTTACTTTATAATGAAGAATAAAATGGAATGCATAGCACGTTTATATTTTGTCATCACTTAAGGAACCTAGAGCTCAAGGACTTGCCCTCATTATCTCAAGTTAAAGTTTGGTTATGAAGACATCCCCAAGGATGTAAATTTGGCCATGTGATGTTGATAAACTCAAAATGAGTTTCATCTAGTTGCAAGGGCCAACAATCTATGTTCAAAAGTTTTCCTATGTTTTTAAGAGTTCTATAAGGTCATGATCTACAAGATTTGTAAATTAAACCTCTTCCAAGAGTGTTTTAAAATAGTTGCTGCCCCATGATTATTCTTCGCCTCTTTTACAAGATAAAATGTTTTGCAAAAGGGTTTTCGAAGTCCTAAGATGATTCAAGGAGAAACTAGTAACTTGAGCAGTTAAAAACTGAGATTTTATGCATGATAAGCATGTGTATGAATTCGGTTCTACCATGCCGTGTTTGGTGCTGCATGATGTTATTTTGATATGCTAGAATGTGTAAAAATTATATGTGTTGAGGTAGGAATCTTGCTATGCATGTTAGGGAAGAAACTAGCTTTATAGAAAAATCGTAAAGTTGAGTTCTAGCATAGTTTTGACCCATTAATTCTTAGATTTTGCCAAAATTGTTTTAGTATGTAAACCTTCAGTTTAGGACTGTTTAAATATGAAAAACTTGGTAACATTTGATGTAGGATTGATTTTTAGAGCCTATAGAGAAACTAGCAACTAGAGAACCGTAAAAATGCAATTCTAGAACTCTTAGAACATTTAATTTTCTGATTCTGTACAGCACCCTTATAATGTAGTAAACATGATTTATAATTAGTTTAAAGGCTTAGGAATACCTCATAATTCTGCCCTTAGAGTATGATGCTGCCCAGATTTACTAATGAACTTAAATGCTAGTAAAAATTATTAGTTGTGAACCCTTAGGTGCATAAGAGGTTGATAGAGAACAATAGAATAATCATATCTCACGTCTAAGACCCATAAGGGTCAAAGCATAAGACACCGTAGGTTCAAGAGCATAATGAGCTATAATGTTACATGAGAATGTATGTTTAATTATGAGAATGACTTGAGCATAGCATATGCATTAGCTGACTTGATTCCGGCAAACTGGTTAGGAGCATGCTATCTTTTAAGAATGTTAAAGCAATGATATGATGATGTATATACTATGATAAGTTTGACTATATGACATTGATGTCTTATGGTGATGTTGAATGGCTATGCATGCTCTATATGTTTCGTGGCATAAATCATGTTTGAAGGAAATCCGGTGTACGCCGTTACGCTGTCGAATTTCCCACCAAACTTGAGGATTTGAGAAAAGTTTGCGAAAACTTCTGGGTGACACCGGTTCGGCCGAGAACCCCCAGGAAAGGTTCTGGGTGACACCGGTTTGACCAAGCACTCCCAGAATAGATGTGATATAATACTAAGACGCATTCCTCCCACTACGATGGGGAGGAAACAAATCCGTGAGGGTATTAACATTGAGCTTGCTAAAGCGAACAATTCGCTGTGTACTAGATAACAGTAGAGCGTTTCAAAGAAGGAAATGATCCTAAGATAGGTGATCCAAGGAAGTTATGTATACCCCCTCTATTAGCCCATATTAAATCTAGTGACGACTAGTTAGGATTGAGCTCATTCCTAGGCGATAGGTGAGATGTAGTTTGGTGACCAGATTATCACCGGGCCGGTGAGTTGGTTGGATTTTTGGTGGATATGTTAAGAGGGTGGTCTTCGAGAAAAAGAACTTAAGAGTTTGACTTATGAGAAAGATGCCACATGAAAAGTACTATGCCTTTTTATGCCACGTATATGATTTATGTTTCCTTATGATGTGCCCAAGTATTACGATTTCATGTTAAAGTGCATATGGTACTGCCATGCATTCATCTAATATCTGTTGCATTCATGACATTAAGACTCATACTAAAAGACACCCACTTTGGATAAATAGATTTGAAAAGTCTAAAGCTAATCCTTATGCCTGTACACCTTTTTCATAATTAAAACAGAGGTGGCTGGGGACGACGACGATGACACTTGTGTTAGAGTCGGGAATGCCTACTGAGAATCTTGAATGAGTTTCTCATCCCTCTCTTTTCTTCCGTGTCGTCTCTAGACGAGGATTACAACGAGGTTTGTGACTTCTTCTAAGGCTCGTGCTTAAGGGTCACGCTAGCAAATGGAGTAGAGGGTCATCGCGGAAGCATAGATAGTTTAGTTTTTGGATTGATACTCATCCAACCTCTTAGGTGGATAAAGATCACTTCATATATATAAGCATGTTTTGATGTAAATAATGGTACAATGATGCTAGTAATTTATGTATTTATAAAGGAGTGATGGTATTATGATTGTTATGTGTGATACTATGTTTCATGATTATGAATGGTGCGATTACTGTAACACCCTAATATTCAACCCAATACTACTAGTATGTAATGAGGCCAAATATTAGTCATTACTTCTTGCTTTAGTTCTATGACCTTTGAAATTACTTACTGAAAATACGATCCATGTTTTTTTTTTTGTAACAAAACCTTGATAAAGTATGAGCCGCGTATAATGTAATTCGAATGATAACGTAAAGTGCGGAAGTATAAACACATAAAGGCTCCATACACAGCATCATGATAACATATACTGAAATACCTCATATATTAAAACGTAGAATGCCTACCAGTAATGGCGGGACTATTCCATACATAAAGTGCAATACAATTGAAACGTAGGAAATACATGGAAACATAAACGCTATAAGCAAGAGAGTACCCATACCCAAGTGCGTCTGAAATGGATAACCTCGACACAAAAGAAGGTTTATCCTATCTACGTGGCGTGTGTGCACTAAGGACTACCCTCTAAACCATACGGCTACCATCACGGGTAAGGTGGGACATAGCCGATCCACGGGCGGAGCACGTCAGGAGTGGGCACTCGGACACATCCTCCATGTTGAGGTCGCCTCTCAGGCATCTGAGCCCTCCGTGGCTGGGTAACTGTTTCCTCGCTGCCTGCTGGCATACGTGGGGGAGTGGGGGCAGAGTCCTCCTCATACATAGGGGCAGGTGGCTCCTCCGAATGCTGCGAGCGGGGTACATATTCGGGTACGACGCCCGAGCCTGCGGTGTAAGTCCATAGGATTCTCTCGTTGCATGTGCGAGCACGCTTAAAAACCATGTCATCTCCATAGGGTGACATCGGGGAGAAGAGGTAGCTATTTACAGGATGGGCGAAAGGCCATCCGGGAAACATAAAGACACGAACAGTACAGCGGCCTTCAAAATGGTACGATCCGTGCTCCGGATCGTAGTGGTACTCCCACGTGGGTGTCTCAACGTAGAGTACGAACGTCGCCATCCGAATCTAGAGACGTAATGGAAAGAAAGAAATAAAGGGAGTGAGATTTCTTACCAAAGAAACTCAGTAGGGTTTTTCCTCATATCTAAGTGTCATCATACATGTCTCCAGGGACCTCAGTTTCTTAGTAAAAACGTGGGCATATAATAGTTCATTTATGGAGTTTCCAAACATTAACCTCCGAGGCCCGTTTCTTTTAATTATGAAAATCTCTTAGTTACATAGTCTATAGGTCATGAAACATGGATCATAAGTCATGGTTCATTAATCATAAATCATGGTTTCCTATATCATGGGTCATAGCACATAAACTCATAAATTCATGGTTTCTTATATCATGGGGCATAGCACATAAACGCATATGATCATGGTTTCTTATATCATGGGGCATAGCACATAAACTCATATAATCATGGTTGAAATCCTAAATATAAGAACATACTCAAAAGTACTTTTAAATGTCACTTATCTTTAGAAAAACTTAAAACATAAGCTATAGGCTCTTGTAACTAATGAAAACTCATCCTAGAGTTCCCGTCATCACATGGCCGAATGTATTATCAAGGGAATACCTCCTTGATTTAACTTTTCTCAAGATGAAATGAGCAAATCTTTGAGCTCTAGTCTCTTAGGTGATGGCATAAAGTAAATGTGCTATGCATTCCATTTTATTCTTCATTAGAGAGTAAAGTAAGAGCTTCAAAGTAAATATGAAATGCAAGAACTTGAAATTAAATGTGCAAGGCTCAAAGTAAATATGCAAAACTTGAAAGTAAATATGCAAGTTCTATTCTTTATTTTAGTGCTCTAGGCCCAGCAACAATCGACTTTAAGGCCGAAATAGAAAGGCTTTGAGATTATCTTAAGTGATATGCAAGCTCTTGTTTTACATCTTTAAGTCCTTAGGTGATGACTTGAAATATAAACATGGAATGCGAAGCTTGGAATTTAAACGTGCATTATGCAAGTTCATTCCTTATCTTGGGGTTTAGTGATAGCATAGAAATAAACGTGCTATGCAAAGCATAAAGTAAACGTGGATGCAAGTTACTTTTATCTTGTCTAGAGCTCTTGCAAGACTTTTGAAGAGAACATAGTTCCAACCCAAACCTCATCCTCACAAGAAAAGGAAATTACTAGTGCTAGAATACTCAAAATAAATCATAACCTTAAAGAACTTGGAAGTGGCCGAATCCCCATCATGGAGAATGAACCATTTTTAAACTCTAGGGACCAAGATCTTGATGATCTAAGACATCAACATCCTAAGTCCTTATCATTGAGTACATAGCTTCCTTAAAACCAACATTTAAAACAAAGTTTATGCTAGAGAAGAAAGCAAAACCGAAACCATGCTTAGTTTAAGATCAAAGTTTCAAGCTTTAGAGTTTGTTCATGTGACTAGCATCAACGTGAAACACTCATCATCAAGCTTTCATTTTTCCAAGCCTTAGAAGCCTACATGGCCGAAAACATGGGAGGAAAAAGTGAAATCCAAAAGAGTTCAAGGGACATAAACTCCTTTTTTTCTCAAACTTGGAAAAAGGATGTAACTTTCCTTCAAAAAAATTCAAGCTTTAGAGGTTGTTGAGTGACAAGCACCATCATGACAACCTCATCATCAAGCTTTCATTTTTCTCATGGGTTAAGATCTTCATGGCTGAATCATAAAGGGAAAAAAAGAAGTTCAAACATTCAAGAGAAACATAACCTCATTCTTGACTAAACTTGTAAAAGATGAAACTTTTCTTTGAGAAAAACTCAAGCTTTAGAGGCCTCATGTGAGATGAACTCATGGTCATCTCTAGAGAGCACTCATCATCAAGCCATCATGTTCAAGGCCTTGAGGCCGAAAATGAAAGGAAAAGAAAAGGAAGAAATCGAAAATGAAAAGCAACATGGAGGTTCCACCTTTCATCATTTCCCAACAAGATCCAACATAGAAATCAAAGACATATTTAGAAAGGTTCCCTACCTTGTGGTTTTTGAAAAAGGAGGGGAAGAACTTGAGCTTGAAGAACTCTTGGAAGCTTGAGAGAAAGGAAGCAAGAAAGCTTGAGACTTTTAGTGATTTTTGCAAGAAGTAAGCAAATGAGTGAAGTTGTGTGGTGTTGTGTATTTATAGGCAAATGAATCATGAAGGAGTGGAGGGAAGGAAAAAGTGGCCGAAACTTCTTGAGAAAGAATGAGGAAAAATATCTCTTGTGTTGTCATTCATGGTGTCATAGGTTTTAGGTCTTAGGGTGGCTTTGATGGACAATGTGATTGACTACATAAAATATCATTCTTTTGAAATTTTGGGGGGAAATTGGCTGATCATTATAGGGCCAAGGGAGGGAAGATTTCATCCAATTTAATCATGTACTAATGAAGTGTTTAGGAGTAAACAAGGTTAGGTCACTAATTAAGGTTGTGTAATCAAGTGTTTAGGTGAACTAGTTAGGTAATTAGGACCTTAATACCTTAGACTAAGAGTACTATTGTAGGATTGATGGAGTCAAACTCCTATGACCATTGATTGATGTATGACAACTTTTCTTGGAAGAGAAAGCATTCTTGGGAAAGGAAATGTGAATAGTGAAAATACTATTCATAGTTGCTTTTTCTTTAAAGAAAGAAAAGAATTAGAATTGAATTGAAAATTTCTTTAAGCAATTTTAGGTTCTAATCAACCTTAAATAATTATTTTAGCTCTAGATTAATTAAGAAAATTAATTAACCTTTCATTAGAGCCTAATATTGCTTAGGTTTGAGTTAAGTAACTCGTTAGGCTTAAAATGCACTAAGTAGGGGTAAAATCGTAATTTTTATCAAAAGTTGCCCAGGACCTCCGGGACTTAAACCAACATAGTTCATGCCTTAAAACATCATTTTTGATCTCTGGGACGAGTCCGGGTCGAAGTCAAAACTTAAAACTGCCTTAAATCAAGTTAGGGGTATTTTGGTCATTTGTGCACAGAAACCTCAGAAATGAGATTTTTTTGACTTGTTAACATTCATAAACATATAATCCCCTTCACATATCATAAAAGCCTTGTGAGGATGGCCGAGGCCGGTCATCCTCATGTTTCAGGTAAAAATGACCTCAGGGGCATTTTGGTCATTTAAAAGTTTAGAGAAAAACGGGGCGTTGCAATTACTTTTCTTGCACGATGTGGTTATGACGAACGTTAGGTTAGTGCGCGGCTCACGTTTTGGTTTTCAAGTTTCGAAAAAGAAAATTTTATTCGTATCTTCCGCTAAGTATTTTAATGAAAGGTTTTAAAGAATGAGACTAAAAGAGTAATAGACTAATGATTAACCTAAATATGTTGTAGAGTATTGGGTTAAAAATTAGGATGTTACAAAAGGTCCAATAATTTATAAGTTACAACTATCAAGTCTAATGTCATGACTTAAGGATGACGTTGTACTTTGGAGGATGTTACAGATCACGTCTCTCACCATACTAGTTGTTTAGACCTTTAATCAAGGTGAAGGGATTTCAGGTGGTCTTTAAGAAGAGTTTGGTATGAGTGTCACAGCCTGCAACAAATTAAAAATAGTTTCCAGTAATCGAAATATATC
Organism: Dalbergia cochinchinensis; assembly: GCA_031216125.1. NCBI lineage: Eukaryota > Viridiplantae > Streptophyta > Magnoliopsida > Fabales > Fabaceae > Dalbergia > Dalbergia cochinchinensis. The sequence continues at coordinate 35,213,605 of CM062371.1, forward strand.
GAAAATGTAGTTATAGTGCAATCCTGGTCGTCTCATGTGGAAGCAATGTAATTGATTCTAATGAAAATGGGGCTTTTATAAAGCAAGAGTTACTTGCACAGAGATTCCTTCAGATCAAGACGTGTCTATCATTGGTTCAAAAAGGATAAATTCATAGGGTTGACTACCTACGTAATTATGCTTTTGCACAAAGACGATGCAATTCTACTTAATAGTCATATGAACGTAATCCCACTAAGAGTTTAACTAACACAAGAATTAGTGATCATAATCTGACCTTATAAACCTATCCTAGTTTAATTGTCAATTGTGGTAGCCTAATTCCTAACGGAATAAATTTCCACCCCTTACCAATTGGAGATAATTAAATCAATTGATCCAATCCCCCCAAACGGTATTCAGATTGTGCAAACAAACGAACACACAAATAACCACTCCTAAAACATAATCACAAAAATCATTGCAATCAGAATTTAGAAGGGGAAGCAAAAGAGATGAAAAAAAAACCAACCATGAACTAAATTTAAAACGAGAACCTCAAGAACAATTCTGATCATTAGTTATCCCTGTGCAAGGTAAGAAAATTACTCCTCCATTGGGGGGTGAAACAATCCTTGTTTGATGAAAAAGTTATAAAAATTACAATCTAAAATTATCTAAAGTTGACTAAGAACCCTCGCCTAAAGAGAAAGAGTAAGAGAGAAAGAGTTCCTAGTGAGAGAAAATAAAATTTTTTCGTGTGCCCAAACTAAAGTTGTGTTACGTCCTTTTATCTTCCAAGAAAAAAAGAGTTGTTAAAAGCCTAAGACACAGCCGAAATAAAAACATGACGGAGCATTGAAGCAACATCACTTACGACTGTTATAGCGGTCCCGCCTTGCCCTTTGCCATGCTGCTGCCAAAACGTTCCTCTAGTGACTGCTATAGCAGTCTTGTCCTCAGCTCTTCAAAAGCTTCCCCTTGTCAAAGTGCTCTGTAACTCTTCCCAAGCTCTGGCACACTAATTAGGAAATTCTTGGAACTCAATTAAGATCAAACAAAAGGTTAGGAGCACAAGTAATTCCCAATAGCAATTGTTTACTTAAAAATAGTGCCAATAATCAAGGAACTACATAACAATGCAAGATGAGGACAGGGTGCAAACTCACTAATTGAACACTGCTTAAGAACAATCCAAATGCAAAATATTTAGAGTTAGGATATAAAATGGGTGCATAAATGGGACCTATCAAATCTCCCTACACTTAAACAATTTCATGTCTCATGCGTGGAACTAATATGCAAAAACAAAAATGAGAATGCAGGATGCTACTAAGCCTAATGATACAAAATGCATGACACACACATGAAATGCTAGAAACTAACCAAGTAAGGGAGGTAGCTAGAGATGGTCAAACAACAGCCAATACACAACAAAGAAGCTAGAATCAAATGGCATTTACCGGGTCAATCAAGATAGCACATGGCAAGAACGAGCAGAAACAAGTATGACCTCATAGGAAAGATGTGTATCACTCTATACTCAAGATCATAAATCTTATAATACACTCCAGCACTAAACAAGGAACTTCTTCCATAGACTTGCCTTTCTTCTCAGTTACCACGAGTTAAACACATGTCTGGGCATATTTCAAGAGGTCTTTTTCAAGGTGGTAGCTGGGCTTAGGACAGGTGGGATAGATGGGAGAGATGGGATAAACTTAGTTCCTGCAATAGTAAAGTGCAACATAAGAACTCACATGAGAGAAACCAAAGCCTCTAGTTGCTCTTCCTTCTCTTTTTGCTTTAATAGCTTTTCTTGATTTGAACCCACTTAATTACTTGCAAAGGTGGATTGGTGAAACTCAGCTTTCCCTTTTTCTTATTATTTATTCATTATTAAAGGAATTCCCACCAATCCATAGCTCTTTCTTTCAAGGGTTGATAGCTCTCTTTCTATCCACCTTTGGCAATGGTTTCCCTACACTTATATCGTCGCACAAACTAGTTTATACTAATCTTTTACAGGCCCTAAGATGGGTGTTTCTCATTGTTTTCCATTTAGGCTTGTATTGTGCTAAACAATAAAAATGGGAGAGTAAGCTCAAATGGGGGTAGCCAATGGATAAATGCATGTAGGGTAGGCTCTATGGTTGAGTAGGTGAAAAAAAAGGACGCCTCAATCATCAACATACCAGACAATGTGAAGACAATATTTAAATTAAGAATTGGGCAAGTTCTAGAATCCATTCCAAGATAATGCACACACATCAACAAGATAAGTGATTAAATAGTAAAAATCACATTTAGGTCCAAAAGCTCACGGGTAACAACAATTAACCAACAAAACAAGTTAAATTCCATTACATTGCTCAAGTGACCATCAGATTAACCAGTGCACCATGGAAATCAAAATAGAAAATAGTCATAGGATACAAGCAGTGTTCAACCATAAACTAACTAACTCCCATTTTTTAATTTTTTTTATATATACAAAATGATATGCAACTACAACTACCATGTAATGCAAGACATAAAGCTAAAAACAAAATGAAAAGTACAAGGAAAAAGGAAATGAAAATAAATGAGTAAAAGGGTAGAAAAATAAACCAAAATTCCCCAGGATAACCCTCCCCACACTCACAACAAGCACTGCCCTCAGTGCCTAGGTGAGTGCAATCAATTACAATGGTGGGCAGGCAACTTACTAATCCTCATCTTCAGAATCCTCCTTCTCTGAAACCTCAGCATTAGGATCGTCCTCTCTAGAATCCGAGTTAGGATCGTCACGTGGCACAGAGTGCCTAACAAGTGGTGTGGGATGAGCTCGTGGTGCTCAAGTGGGGGATCAATGCCATGTATCCTCATAACCTGCCTCATAATCCGTACCTCGACGGCCTGAATAGACTCAGTCATGTGAGCTTTAAGCTCTATCTATAAGGAGTCAATGCGGTCAAGAACCGCCTACATGGGGTGGGAGGAGTTGGGCCCACTTTCCCGTCTCTGTGACTTCTTTTTCGCCTTGGAGTCCTTGGGGGGCAAATTTTTAACCACAATAGGCTTGCCCGGCTCCACTAGGACATCATCAGGTGGAGTGAGGATGGCAGCAGAGACGGCCATCCTAGCAACTAAGGAGGGGTATGAAAGGCTATTACAGGACTTATCATGGTAAACCTTCTCCATGTGCTGCTGAATCAGGCGAGGCAGATAAACTTTCTTTCCTTCAACCAAGCAATAAATGAGGCAAACCTAGTCCAGGGTAACGTTGCGATGTGGGAGCAAGGAAAAACCTGAGAGAACACTAACTTCATCCACCGATAGGCCTCAAAGTTCAACAGTGAGCTTTTCAAGTGAGTGGGAAGGAACTGTACATTGCGAATCCACTCTGTGCCTGGTTAGGTTATACTGTCCTTAATCACATCTTTGTCCATCCCCACCAGCTGTTGTAGGAGCTGCTGGTAATAATCTGGTTGGCAGTCATATGGGGTGACATTAAGTTGCAAGGCATCCTAAAGGGTATGCGGGCTGGCTAGAATCTGGCACCCTCTACGATAAACCTCTGACTGACCTGTTCGACACCAGTTGGCATAAAACTCGTGCACCAAAGAAGCATTAATAGGTGTGGGTGTGTCCAAAAAGAATCTCTAGCCTTGTGCCTCAGTACCATGGAGGACCCTCTCAGCACGGGCCTTCACCCCATTGAAATTGAATGGTGCTTCCACCAGAAGTGGGCGGTGGTAGATAATCTTCAGATATTGTTGCTCTGTTTGGTAATCAACAAACCGAAAAGTGTCTTGGGTGGGGAGGTGGCTATTATCATCAGTGGCATTGGCCTCAACACGGGGATGTTTTCCTTTTCCTTTGTCTGCTTTTGGTGCCATGCCTGAAAAGGATAGAAAATATGCATGAATCCAATACCAATAAAAGTCAAACAAATAAGAGCAATGCACAAGAGTAGAGATGGACAAAACAATTATAACAGGGGAGTGGGGTGTTGGTGGGGGTAATAATTAGGGCACAAAATGTGGATAAAATAGAGGAATAAAATGTAGCCCTAAGATACAACAATTAACCCAATGTTACAAGTGAAAACTCATTTAAGCATTTGCACAAACACTTGGTGTGCATAAAATGATTAGAGCTCAAAACCCCCAACCAACATGTAGGAATAACCCAAAAATTGAAAATCCAGTTAGCAATATAGCAGGAAGGAAGGAAAAGAGAACAAACCTGGAGAAAAAATGAAATTAAAAAGAAATTAGAGGGAAAATGGAGGAATGGGGGAGTCACGGCATGGGTGTGTGAGGGAGTGGGAGTGTTGTGAACTATGGAGGGGGGGCACAAGGTGCGGTGGTGAGTTGTGAGCGGTGAGGGAGGTGGAAGAGTGGGGAACGACTTAGTTTCCCTTTTTCTCTTGTTCTTCGACGCGCCCCCCGTGTCTCTATTTTTTTTTAAGAAAAAGAAAATGGGCTGACTGCTATAGCAGTTGGGGACCACTATGGTGGTCTTGTGAAGTCCCTTTCCCCTTAGTGAAACGCAATGTTTCACTTAGGGGACCTCTATGTGTTTTTTTTTTTTTTTTTGCGCTTACCTAACTGCTATAGCGGTTGGAGGCTATAGTGGTCCTAGGACAAATGCCACGCTTGCCAAGATGAAGTCTTTACCGCTACAGCGGAATGCAACCGCTATAGCGGTTCCTAGAGACAGTGAAAATTGCTGCAGCACCTTGTGTCTTTTTCCTAAAACCTAAATACACCTGCACACTCCACAGACAGTGAGAATAAAAGAAATGGATAGATAAATAAATAAAAAGGAAAAAACAATAGATGAAAAATAAAATCAAATATTGGGTCGTTTCCCACTCAGCACTGGGGTTTACTATCCCTAAGTTGGACGTGCAAGCTCCCTTCAACCTGGGTAAATGGCTTGCACCAGCTTGACTTCCACTTCACCCCCAAGACCTATAGTAGTTTCATGGTACACCTTCAACCGATGCCCATTTACCTTAAAAATTGCTTTGGGCTTGGGGTCCTCAATCTCTACAAACACCAAAGGGATGTATTTTTGTGGCCTTGAATGGTCCATCCCATCGAGACTTCAACTTCCCGAGCATCAGTTTTAACCGGGAGTTATAGAGGAGCACCAATTGCCCCTCATAGAACTCTTTCCTCAGGGTGTTCTGATCATGAAACACTTTGGTTTTCTCCTTGTACAAGTGAGAGTTCTCATAGGCCTCAAATCTTAACTCTTCCAACACTTGCAGCTGCAACTTCTTGGCCCTATCGGCTTCTCCCAAATCCGTGTTGCACTGCTTAACAGTCCAATAAGCCCGATGTATCATCTCCATGGGCAAGTGACATGCCTTCCCAAACACAAGCCTGAAGATACTCATCCCAATGGGCGTTTTGTAGGCTATGCCGTAAGCCCACAGAGCATCATCCAACCTTATACTCCAGTCCTTCCTATTGGGCTTCACAGTTTCTATCCTCTTGATTTCTCGGTTAGACACTTTAGCTTGCCCGTTGTTTGGGGGTGGTAAGAAATGGATACCTTATGAACAACCCCGTATTTACGGAGCAGAGCTTCCATGCTCCGGTTGCAAAATGGGTTCCCTGATCACTGATGATGGCCTTAGGCATGCCAAACCTACAGAAAATATGGGAACAGACAAAAGAGATAACTACAACAAAATCATTAGTGCAGGTGGCAATTGCCTCCACTCACTTGGACACATAATCCATAGCTAAAAGTATGTAAACATAGCCAAAGGAACTAGGGAACGGACCCATGAAATCAATGGCCTAAACATAAGAAAACTTCACTAAATTGTATGGGTTATTGGGGCATCTCATTCCTCCAAGAGATATTCCCTGTTTTCTGGCACTGTTCACAAGATTTACAAAAATTATGGGCATCTCTAAACAAAGTTGGCTAGTTGAAACCCGAGTCCAATGCTTTCCTAGTAGTGCGTTAGGGCCCAAAGTGGCCTCTACTCGCATAAGTATGACAAAAACGGAGTATGGACTCGAATTCTTCCTGAGGTACACATCGCCTAACTACTTGTTCACTACAAATTTTCTAAAGAGAGGGATCATCCCACACATAATATTTGGCATCGCTTTTCAGCTTTGTGAATTAAGCTGGTGAAAAATGTGAGGGGCCCACTCTAGTAACCAAATAGTTGACAATGTCTGAATACCGCAGAACAACAGACACACTCATCAATTGTTCATCAGGAAAATTATTATTGAGGGGTCTGTCGTCCGAGTCAAGATGCTCAAGCCTGCTTAGATGGTTTGCTACTAAGTTTTTCAGCTCCAGTTTTGTCTTTTTTTTCCAAATCAAATTCTTGGCGTAGTAGCATCCATCTAATGAGCCTAGGCTTGGCTTCCAATTTCTTCAGCAAGAATTTAAGAGCTGCATGGTCGGAATACATAACCGCCTTAGAGCCTAGCAAGTAAGAGCAAAATTTATCTAGAGCAAAAACAATGGCTAAGAGTTCTTTCTCAGTAGTGGTGTAGTTAGACTGTGCACCGTCTAGAGTGCAGGAAGCATAATAAATAGCATGAGGAAGCTTACCCACGCGCTGTGTAAGAACAGTGCCCATTGCATGGTCAGAGGCATCACATATAAGCTCAAATAGCTGACTCCAGTCAGGTGGCTAAATGACTGAAGTGGTGGTCATGGCCTTCTTCAGCCTCTCAAAAGCCTCCTTGCACTTGTCATCAAAAACAAACTCCGCATCTTTTTACAGCAGGGAGGTGAGAGGTTAGGCAATCTTGCTGATGTCCTTGATGAACCTCACGTAAAAACCTGCATGGCCAAGAAAAGAACGAATCTCTCGAACACTTGTGGGGTGAAGCAAGGAGGTAATAACTTCAATTTTGGCAGGATCAACAGTAATTCCCTTGCTAGAGACTACATGACCCAAGACTATACCTTGTTCCACCATAAAATGATATTTTTCAAAATTCAGTACAAAGTTGGTCTCAACACATCTCTGTAGCACTCTAGCTAAGTTACTCAAACAGGAATCAAAAGAAGAACCAAAAATAGTAAAGTCATCCATAAATACCTTCATGCACTCCTCAAGTAAGTCAGAAAAAATGCTCATCATGCACCACTGAAAGGTAGCCGGTGCATTGTAGAGGCCAAAGGGCATCCGTCTATAAGCATAGGTGCCAAAGGGGCACGTAAAGGTGGTCTTCTTTTGGTCCTCTGGGGCAATATAAATCTGAAAATACCCCGTGTAGCCATCCAAAAAATAGTAATGAGACTTCCCTACTAACCTTTCTAGCATTTGATCAATGAAAGGCAGCGGGTAGTCATCCTTCCAGGTGGCCTAGTTAAGCCTTCAATAATCAATGAAGACTCTTCAACTGTTTTGTACCCAGGTCGGAACTAATTCACCCTTCTCATTCTTTATCATGGTGATCCCCGACTTCTTGGGAACCACCTGTACCAGACTCACCCACTCATTGTCAGAAATAGGATAGATGATGCTGACCTGTAAGAGCCTTGTCACCTCCCTCTTGACCACATCCAAAATCAGTGGGTTGAGCTGACGCTGTGGTTGTCTAACCAACTTAGCCCCCTCCTCCAGAAATATCTTGTGCATGTAGGTGGAGGGGCTAATCCCTGTGATATCATCCAAGGTTCAGCCAATGGCCCTCTTGTGCCTCCTTAATACCACAATCAAATTATCTTCTTGTGTCTTTGAGAAGCCATTGGCAATGATGACCGGCAGTGTTTCACCCTCCCCCAAGAATGCATACTTGAGGTGGTCGGGGAGGGGCTTCAGTTTTGGCCCTACCAACTGTGTACATGTTCCTGTAAGCTTAAACAGTTCTAAAACAACAAAATCATCATATCCAGTGGAAGAAACAGATAATATGGGCTCAGAAAATAAAACAGTCTCAGAAATAGGCGTGCTGCTACTGAGTGTGTAATGCCCTGATTTTCTGTTTGAGAAAAAATGACCAAAGTGCCCCTGAGGCCATTTTCTGTCCGGAATTCGAGGATACGCAACCCGGCAGTCCTCGAAGGGTCAACTCAATGTTTGAAGGGGATTAGATGGTCCTTGAGTGGTTTCAGAAATGAAAATCTCATTTTTTGCAGTTTCGGGTCAAAATGACCAAAATACCCCTATAGCGTTTTTATGCGGGTAAAGGTGCTGTTCAAGCCCGAAACTTTCCCCGAAGGTTTAAAATGATGTTTTTCAAGTATTTAAAAGTACCAAATTAAATCTCGGTGGTCCCGGGGAGTTTTTGTGCAAAATTATAATTTTGCCCCCGGGATTGTGCCGTTTAAGCTTAATGACATAATTAAACAAACCTAAGCAATATTAGGCTCTAATCGAAGATTAATTAATTTTCATAATTAATCTAGAGTCAAAATAAGTTATTAAAATTAATTAGAACTTAATATTGCTTAGATTAAACCTAAATCCCTTTTTAAAACTCAAGATTCCTAGTCTTGGAATCTTAAATAGTGTTTTCTCTCTCCAATTCCTTAAATTAAGGAATTATGTCTAGAATTGTTTATACCCTAAAATGAATTTCTATCTTACTAATTGTAACATCCTAATTTTTAACCCAATACTCTAGAACATATTTAGGTTAATCATTAGTCGATTACGTCATAGTCTCCTCTTTACTTTAAAATACTTAGCGGATAAAGCAATAACATCTCATAACATCATAACATAAGGCAAGTAAAGGCACATCACAATAAAACTGAACTGCATATTTATATATAATATAATATGCCCACTTATGTAGAGTGGGACTTAGTTTGGTACAACTGGAATAGAAATACATGGAAAACGAAAGTACAACAAAGGCATAAAAAGAAACTCTCCTAACTCTAGTATGCCTACAAATAGATAGCCTTAAGATAAAAGGAGGCTATCCAGGCCTAGTCAAAGCTCAGGCACCAGAACGTGTGTAACGCCCCGATTTTCGCTAAACTTTCATAATGACCAAATTGCCCCTGAGGTCATTTTTACCCGAAACACGGGGACGGCCGGCTTTGGCCATCCTCATAGGGTTCATATGTTATATGAAGGGGATTATATGAGCATGAGTGCCTAACAAAGCGGGAAAACCTCATTTCTGAGATTTCTGCGCGTAAATAACCAAAATACCCCCGTAACAGAATTAAGGCAGTATTAAGTTCCGTTTTGACTCGGACTTTGTTCTGAGGTTCAAAACCATGATTTTAAGGCATAAACTATGTTGGTTTAAGTCCCGGAGATCCCGAGCAACTTTTGGTAAAAATTATGGTTTTGCCCCTGCATATTGCATTTTCGACTTAATGAGCCGTTTAACTCCAAACCTAAGCAATATTAGGCTCTAATTAAAGGTTAATTAATTTCCATAATTAATCTAGAGCCAAAACCATCATTTAGAATTAATTGGAACCTAAAATTGCTTAGGGAAAATTCAAATCTCATCATAGTCTTATTCTTTAAAAAGGAAAAAGAATATGTGAATAGTGTCGAATAGTGTTTTCACTATTCACATCAACTTTTCTTTTTGAGACAAGTTGTCACACTCACATCACTAGTCCTAGAGGTGTTGACTCTCTAATCCTTCTAGACCACCTCTAAACCTAGGGATTTATGGTTTTAATTAACCTATTAGTGCACCTAAGTACCTACTTAGCAATTTTTAATCCTAAGCCTAATCTATGTCACACCAAAACACACTTCTAGAACATGGTTTAAGGAGATATTTCTCCTCCCCAAGGCTGCCAAGAATGGCACCATTTTCTCTAGAAATCATCAAAAAAAAATTAGTCTATGTGTTCAAGTTATCTTGTGACATGTGTCTTGAACACTTTCAATCAATGATCAACTTTCAAGAAAAATTGTCACTCAAGACTCAAAGAATATTTTATATGGTCAATCAAGGTTTTCAATTCATTCCTAAAATGAATTAAATTATGTCTTTCAAACTCAAAAAGAATGATTTGTTTTTGTGGTCATTCAAGCTTTCTATCAAACTTTTTCAAGACAACATGTCTTACAACACATTACCTATGCTTTGGGAATTTAAGTCTAGAAAATTTTCTCTTCTTTTTGGGCATGAGGAGCACGGTTTTCTTCACCCTTGTGCAGCCCAAAATTTTGCATTTTCATGCATTTTTAAAGGTTGGAAAATAAGGTACATTCTAGCCATGCTTTAGGACATGCATAGCTAGACTTTTCACCATACTTTGAATGACCAACACCATGCTTTGAACAAAGATATTTCTTCCTCCTTGTGGTTGAAATGTGGCCGAATTCTTCCCCCCAAAAAGGCCTCCAATATTCAATTCATTTCACTTCTCTATAAATAGGTAGCTTAGGGAACTTGAAGCACCTTTGTTCATTTCACTAAAGCTTTGAGTTAGAGCACTTTGAGTTCCTTTCTCTCAAGTTCAAGAGCTCATCCTCTCCAACCTCTTCATCTTCTTCACCTCCTCTCAATCTCAAACTCTAAGGTAGGGAGCTCTTCAAGAATGCTTTCTTTTACTTTCATGATCAATGTTTATCTTGTTTGAAAGTTGTGTTGTTAGCAAGTTTTTCTCTCAAACATTTTCGGTTTCTTCTTTTCTCTTCCTTTTCATTTTCGGCCTTAAGGCCATGGTAGTGAGAGCTTGATGATGAGTGCTCTCAAAGATGAAACCATGAGTTCATCTTAAAGTGAGGCCTCTAAAGCTTGAACCTTTCTTAAGAAAAAGTTCCATCCTTTCTCCTTTTTCTTTCATTTTCGGCCTCTAGACCAAAATGAGGAGAGCTTGATGATGAGTGCTCTTTGGGATGACCATGTGTTCATCCTAACATGAGACCTCTAAAGCTTGAGTTTTGTTTGAGAAAAGTTTCATCTTTTTCATGTCTTGGTTAAGACAAGGCTATGTTTTTCATGAAAACTCTTTTGAGCTTTTGTTCCTTGATGTTTTCGGCCATGAAGGCTTAAAGAGCTTGGAAAAATGGTAGCTTTGTAATGAGCACTTCATGTTGGCCTTGGTCACATGATCAAACTCTAAAGTTTGAGTTTTTCCAAGAAAGGTTTCTCTTTTCAAGTCTTGGTCAAAGAATGAGTTATGTTTCTTTGATGCCTTGAAACTTTCCTTTCTTTTTGTTAGTTTTCGCCATGAAGGCCTCTTGGACTTGAAATATGAGGAGCTTGATGATGAGAGTTGTGTGATGATGTTTGTCACATGAACAACCTCTAAAGCTTGAGTTTTCTAAAAATAAGTTTATTATTTTCAAGTTTTGCTCAAGACATAGTTATGTTTCTCTTGGATCTTTGAAAATCCCATTTCTTTCCCTTGAGTATTCGGCCATGAGAGGCTTTGGGGACTTAGAAAAATGGTAGCTTGATGATGAGGGCTTCATGTTGATGTATGTCACATGAACAAAGCTCTAGAGCATAGACTTGGTCCCTAGGCCAAGCATATTTCGGTTACTTCCTTCCATGTTGGTCATGAGTTTAGTTTTCTTTTCTTGTGAGGATGAGTTATGGGTTGAAACCTTGTTTCCTTTAAAGTCTTGCAAGAGCTCTAAACAAGATATAAAAGAAGTTGCATCCACGTTTACGTTTATGCTTTGCATTAGCACGTTTATTTCTTATGCCATCACTAAGACCCAAGATAATGAATGAACTTGCACAATGCACGTTTATGTTTCAAGCTTTGCATCTGATTTTATATTTCAAGTCATCACTAAACTCTAAGAATAAGAATGGAGATGCATTTCATCTTTACTTTGTGCTATCACTTTATTTTCTAAAGGACTATAAAATGAAATGCATAGCACCTTTATTTTATGTCATCACTTGAAACTTTAGAGCTCAAAGACTTGCCCATTTCATCTTAAGAAAAGAATTAAATCAAGGAGGTATCTCCTTGAACATCATTCGGCCATGTGGTGTAAATGGCTCTAGGATGAGTTTCATTTAACTACAAGGGCCCATAATGCATGTCTTAGAATTTTTCTAAGCCTTGATGCACTTAACCAAGGTTTTAAACATGTTTTTAAGTTTTAAATCCTTGCCAAGAGCAAGCCGAAATGGCTGCTGCCCTTGGTGTTCCATGATGAGTTTTGGCAAAATAAACTTTGATCTTACATAGTCTTGAAGTCCCAAAAAGGTTCCAAGAGAAACTAGCAAGTTATATGGTTGAAAGAAAGGTTTTTCTCATGATTTTATGCCTTAAGGATTTCGGTTCTGCCTTAGTAAATTCCAGCACCTTAAATTCTGTTTTGGGTGGTCTAAATATGTTGTAATACCTTGCCAAGTATGTGATAATTGTTCTAGACTCTTTAAAGCATTATTAGTGACTTTGTTTGCTTAATATGTGAATTCTAGAACTATAAAGAATGGCAAAATGAGTTTCTGCCCAGCCTTGATAAAATATTTAGAATCACATTAGATTATGTCTAGATGTGTAGGAGTGACTCATAATTGGCTTAGGTATTAATTATTGCACCATAGAAAAAGTCGGATGCGAAAGGGCTTAAAACGCATTTTCTAGAACACGTAATTCATCAAATATGAACAACTACATAGGCTGTCCAACCATAATTAATTAGGAATTAGAACCTAATGGATTATGGTAATGAGGTTAATCAATCCCATAAATATACTAGAAAGTAATGGGAAAGTTTGAGGTTACCCGATTTAGGATTTTTACCTTAAGGGATGATTATGAGCTTCTAAGTTTGATGATGAATTGATGTGTTAGCTCATGACGTGTATGGTGCCATGTTAACTATTATCCCTATGTGATAGCGTGTATTAACATGTTATTATTATTCTTTAAAAAGGACTTAAAGATGCCGAGGTAGTAATTATGTGTTATGCATTAATTATGTGGCATCTTAAAGAAACATGTTAAACTTAGGATGACTTAGAACATCAGAATGCAATCCTTTGAAACCACCGAATTAAGGGTGGGGACAATGTGATTCTAGCTCCCTATACCCGCATTTAAAGTCGGGAAGTTGACTTATCCAAATGGATAAAGTCTAGATGCTAGTGACGACTAGCGTGGTATGAGCTCATAACCCAGAGATTTCTCAAAAGGAGAAATATTAGGGCTGCCCAGCTAAGTAAAGGTTCTTATGTCACCTAAGTAACCTGATTACATGATTTATGTTCCATGTACCAGCTTATATGATTTATGTTCTACGTACCAAGATACATGATTTATGTCTATGATTTTAGTATATAGCCTATGTAACACAAGTGCCATGTTAAAAAGAACGGATTCTCGGAAAGTGAGATTTTGGAAAACTCATAATTGAACCTATGTATGTCCATTATTTTATAAATAACCCGAGATTCTGAGACGATATGATGACACCTAGGATAGAAGGAAAACCCTACTGAGTTTCTTTAGTAAGAATCTCACTCTCTATCTTTTCCTTTCCATTACGCCTTCAGAGCGAGATGGCGACCTTCGCCCTATTCATTGACACGCCACGGTGGGAGATCCACCATGACCCGAGCATGGGTCATTTCATTTTGAGGGCTTGCATCAGGCGCATCTTCATGTTTTTAGGACGGCCATTCGCACACCCCTTGTACGCTTATCGCTTCTCCCAAAGATCCCCTATGGTGACCCCGCGATCTTTGAGCATGCACGCCACGACATGAGAGGAACTCCGCGGACCCACTGCCGGATCAGCGGACGCGCCGCAGTACGTGCCATCATCGCAGCACTCAGAGGAGGACCCTTCAGAGGATTCCCCCATGGACCAGGAGGGCTCTGCCCCCACTCCACCTCGGCGATAGATAGGCAGCGAGGAGACAGTCACTCAGCGTCGGAGGGCTTCAGTGCCTGGACCACGACCCCGACGTGGACGACACGTTCAGTCACAGGGCATGCTCGCACCGCCGAAGCCCGCTCGCGTGGATTGGCTACGCTCCGCACCGTGAGTCTGCTATGGAGATTGGAGGGTAGTCCTTAGTGCACACACGTCACATAGTATGGATGATACCTCTTTTGTGTTGAGGTTATCCACCTTAGGTTGCACATGGGTAGGGATGCTTCTTTCCAGTTCTTTTCCATGTATTCTGTTTTTCTGCCGTATTCATGTCACTATGTACTTGAAGAGTCCTGCCCCGTAGCGTAGGCATATTTTATCTATGAGGTATTTCAGCTATGATTGATGTTATGTTCGATGTTATGGTTTGGAGCCATTCGTATGTTATCGTTCCGTATACTATGATACTGACTGCAGTTACGCTACGCTTCTATTTTAAGTAACCTTTTCAATTAAAAAAAGTTGGCTCGTATTTTCGTTAAGTCTATTTTCTCAAGAAGATGAACCATGCCAGTAAGTAACGACTAATATTTGGCCTAAGTACGTACTAGTAGTATTGGGTTGAATATTAGGGTGTTACAACGTGACGGTTGTCTCTTACTGCGGGCCTCTCTGAAAAGGAGGGATGTATCCGATCCACTGGGCTATCTCGGCCGAGGTGGCTATGCGCTGCATCGGTTGAGCATGAGCTCCACGGCGGGGAATCATCCTCACCCGTCCTTCATGTACCGGCTGAGCAACAGAAGCCTCACTACCCTCCCCAACGTCCATCTGCACAGTAGGGGAGGATCCCTCAGAAGGTACCTGAGTGGCAGAGTCCTCTGAAGGGTCCATCTCAGAGAATGATGAGGGTGAGCAGGGCACATACTGTGGGTAATCCCAAATGGCAGAAGCTATCGGTGGGGTGCGGCGAATCTGCTCCTCTCAAGGGCGTGCACGCTCAAACACGAGGTCATCGCCGAAGGGTGAGACGGGAGAGAATCAATGGCTATGTACGGGGTGACTAAAGGGCCGTCCAACGAACATAAATACACGAATGACGCAGCGACCCACAAAATGGTATGACCCGTGGTCTGGATCATGATGCACCTCCCACGTTGGGGTGTCCACAAAAATCACAAACGTCGCCATCTGAAGACGTAACAGAGGAAAAGAGATAGAGGGAGTGAGAATCTTGCTAAAGAATCTCAGTAGGGCCTCCTACTACCTAGGTGTCATCATCTACGTCCTCAGGAACCTTGGGTTTAGTATACAAAATAAGTGAACATGCATTGAGTCCGTTTTTAAACTTTAAAAACATAATTAGCCAAGGTCCATTCATTTTAGCATGATTCTTAATGACATGGATGCAACATATTAAAGAATGTATGCATGGCTCTACTTAATGCAAGAATAATAGTCATAACATTAAGAACATCATAATAGTGGCATAAAGTGGCAATTAAATTCTCATATGGGAAACTTTGTAACATAAACATCATACTTTACTTCCTCATAGGTCACCCTAAAAGATAATCGTTCTGGGGGTGCTCGGCCGAACCGGTGTCACCCAGGACGTGTCACATCTCTTGGTTATGAGCTCATACCTTAACTAGTTGTCACTAGTTCTTACTTATCAATCCCGATAAGCATATCATAATCATAAACATAATCCCGACTTATCTAGTACGGGCTAAGGGGCATTTCTTGGGGGTGCTCGGCCGAACCGATGTCATCTAAGAATTCATCTTGGTACCAATGTCACATGAGTTCTCTGGAGGTGCTCGGCCGAACCGGTGTCATCCGAGAACTCATCTTAGTACCTCATAAATAAAAATCTCATAGGTTTTCAAAAACTTTCTAAGTCCCCAAATTTGTCGAATTCAAGCATAACAAAGAAGATGCCGAATTTCTTCCAAATTTTACTTTATGCCACATAAGTCAATCAAACATGCATCCTTCATCATAATTCCATGCATTCACATAATCATTCTCATACGTTCATAGGCAACATTGAAAATTCATTATGCTCTTGGTCCTACGGTATCTTATGCATTAACCCTTATGGGCCTTAAACTTGTGATGTAATTAATCTATCATTTTCTATCAACCTCTTATGCACCTAAGGATTCTCTTCTGACAAATATTACTATTATTTATGCTATTTAATAAATCTGGGCAACACCATTCCTTAGGGGGCAGAATTATAAACTTACAATTACAGGGTTCTAGAACTTATGTTTTAGACCCTTTCCTGGTTTCGTCTTTGCTTAAGGCGCTATAAATTAAATCTAAACTGATTATGAGGTATTCCTGGACCTTTGAACTAATTATAAATCATTTATACCATGTTTTAAGGGTGCTGTACAGAAACAGAAAACTAAATGTTCTAAGAGTTCTAGAATTGCGATTTTATGATTTTTTAGTTACTAGTTTCTCCATAGATGCTAAAATTCAATCCTACTTCAAATGTAACCAAATTTTTCATGATTAAACAATCCTAATCTGATTATATTCCCATTGAAACAGTTTGGGAAGTATCCAAAAATAAATAGGCTAAAACTATGCTAAATCTTGACTTTATGGTTTTTCTAGAAAGCTAGTTTCTCTCCTATCATGCATAGAAATGTTCCTACCTCATCATACATAATTTTCACACATTCTAACACATGAAAACATCATCACACAACAGAAAACTCATCATGGTAGAACCGAAACATTAAGTCCCAAAAAGATGCATAACTTGATATTCCTAAAGCATATAAGTTGCTAGTTTCTCTTAGAACCATTTTTAGGACTTCTAAAACTCTTTTGCAAACCATTTTATTTTGTAAAAGAGGCTAAGAACATCCCTAGGTCAGTGATCACTTGATCCTTCCTTAAAAGAGAATTAAATTCATAAATCTTGTTTGGTCTTAATCTCATAAAGTTCATGAGGCTTAAAGAAAGTCGTAAAACTTAGATTGTTGGCCCTCATAGCTAGATGAAACTCATTCCAAGCTCATCATCACTACATGACCAAAATTATGTATTCAAAGAATGTTCCCACATAAAACTTTAACTTGAGATAAAATGGGCAAGTCTTTGAGCTCTAAGGTCTTTAAGTGATGACATAATTTAAACATGCTATGCACCTCATTTTTATTCTTCATCACAAAGTAAAGTGAGAGCTTAAAGTAAATATGCAAGACTTGAAATGTAAATATGCAAGGCTTGAAATAAATATGCAAGACTTGAAATATAAATATGCAAGGCTTGAAATATAAATATGCAAGGCTTGAAATAAATATGCAAGACTTAAAATAAATATGCCATGCAAGTTCATTTCTTTATTTTAGTGCTCTAGGCCCAGCAACAATCGACTTTAAGGCCGAAATAGAAAGGCTTCGAGATTTAGTTAGGTGATAGTGCAAGTTCTCATTTTAAATCTTTACGTTCTTTAGTGATGGAAAGTAAATATGCTAGACAAGAATGTAAATATGAGGTGCACTCCATTCTTTATTCTTTAACTTTAAGTGACGGCTTGGAAAATAAATATGAATGCAAAGCTCAAAGTAAATATGTAATGTATAAGCTTGAATTTAAATATGAATGCTAGTCCATTTTATTTCTTATTAGAGCTCATACAAGACTTTAGAGGAACTTAAACCTCAACTCAAACTTATCATGAGAAGGTAAAGTAAAGACAAGAGTGAACCTCAAGAGTTCTTTAGAACACAAAGTTTCTTTTCTTGAAATGTGGTCATAAATAACATTTTTATTAAAACTCAAGCTCTAGAGGCCTCATTGTGATGAACACATAGTCATCATCTAGAAGCTTTCATCATCAAGCCATTATGAATCTCATTGACCAACATGGCCGAAAATTTGAAGAAAGAAAAAGAAAAAGGAACCGAAACTTTTTAAGAAAAAAAGGAAACATTTGAAACTCTAGAGACCATGATCTTGATGATGCATTAACACCAATATCATGAGTCCTTAATATTGAGTTTATGTAACCATTTTAGAACATCATCAAAGTTAAAGATTCAAGGTTCAAGAAGAAAGAACTAAAAACATCTTTAACTTAAGAACAAAGATCAAGCTTTAGAGATTGTTCAAGTGATGGACATCATCATCATGAAACCTCATCATCAAACTCTCATTCCCTTGTCCTCAAAGGCCCATGGCCGAAAATGAAGAAGAAAAAGGAGAGCGAAAGAAGTTCTAAAAAGACTCAAGAGAAACCATAAACACATAACTAGAGTAAGAACTTAAACAAAGGAAATACTTGAAAGAAAATCCCTACCAAGTGATTTGAAGATTGGGATGAGAGAAGAGGATGAAGAACTTGAACACTTGAACTTGAGAGAAAAGAAAACTTTGAAGTGCTCTTTGAAAACTCACACTTAGCAAATGAACCCAAAATGATGCAAGTTCACCCAAACATGCTATTTGTAGAGAAATGAAACAAATGCAAGGTGCAAGAGGGGGGAGGAAGTTTCGGCCAACAAGAGCAACCCCATGAGGTCCATGAGGTGAGATGTTGTGATCTTGAGGCATGGTGAGGTATGGTTCAAGGTATGGCTCAAGCATGGTTCTTTGAGTGAGAAACAAATCAACATGTGATGTAAATGGAGGAGGAGTGGCCAAAACTTGCATAAGCCATGGGGGGAATTTCTTGCATTTTAATTGTGGTTTAGAGCTGTGTTTAGGTGTAACTTTGATTAGGATTAGGATTAGGAATTTGTAAGAAAGTGTTTAGGTGAGAAAATGGGTAATCAAGATTGTCAAGACATGTTTAAGGAGTGGTCTTGCATCATTAGTGAGATATAAACTCATTTTAGTGCATAAACAATTCTAGACACAATTCCTTGATTTAAGGAATTAGAGAGAGAAAACACTATTCAAGATTCCAAGAGTGGAATCTTGAGTTTAGAAAGGAGATTTAAATCTAATCTAAGCAATTTTAGGTCCTAATTAATTTTAATAGTTTATTTTGACTCTAGATTAATTATGAAAATTAATTAATCTTCGATTAGAGCCTAATATTGCTTAGGTTTGTTTAATTACATCATTAAGCTCAAAAACACTATTCTAGGGGAAAAATCGTAATTTTGTACTAAAACTGCCCGGGACCATCGGGACTTAAACAGACGCTTTTAAACATGTAAAAACATTGTTTTAAACCTTCGGGGAAAGTTTCGGGCTCAAATGGCACTTTTACCCGCGTAAAAACGCTATAGGGGTATTTTGGTCATTTTGACCCCAAATTGCAGAAAATGAGACTTTCGCCTCCGAAACCACTCAAGGGTCATTCAATCCCCTTCAAACATGGAGTTGGCCCTTCGAGGACTGCTGGGCCGGCCATCCTCGAATTCCGGGCCAAAAATGATCTCAGGGGCATTTTGGTCATTTTCCACTCAGACAGAAAATCGGGGCGTTACACTAATGAAGCAAGACCACTCCTTAATTATGCCTAGACAACCTTAATTACCCATTTCCTTACCTAAACACCTTCCTACAAATTCCTAATCTTAAGCATAATCTAAGACACACCTAAACACAACTCTAAACCACAATTAAAATGTGAAAACTCCTCCCCCATGGCTGATGCATTTTCGGCCACATCATCATCCCATTTCCACCACATGTTTTAAAATTCAAACACTCCTTGAGGCCATACCTTGAACCATACTTGAAGCCATACCTAGCCATGCTTCCACCATGCTTTGAATGAGATATTTTCTCTCCCTTTGACCATGAACCTCACGGCCAACACACCCTTCACTCATCCCTCCATGTTTTGTTTCTCTATAAATAGCACACTTGGGTGAACTTGAATCACCTTTAGTCATTTGCTAAGTTTTAATTTTCTAGAGAACTCAAAGCTTTCCTTTTTCTCTCAAATATCAAGAGTTCTTCTTCTTCAAACTTCTTCATCTTCTTCAACCTCATTTCACTTGGTAGGGATTTTGTTTTAAATATTTTAGCCATTAAAGTTCTTGTTTAGTTATGTGCTTGATGGTTTCTCTTGAATCTTTTAGAACTTCTTCTTTTCTTCCCATTTTGATTTCGGCCTAGAGCCTTTGATGAACTTGGAAATGAGAGCTTGATGATGGGGATTGCATGATGGTATTCATCACTTGAGCAACCCCTAAAGCTTGGTCTTAGTTCTTGAGGAAAAGATGTTTTTGGTTCCTTTCCTTTTTATCTTGAAAACTTAACTTTGATGTTGTTCTAAAACGAGTGTATGAACTCAATAATGAGGACACATGATGTTGGTGTTAATACATCATCAAGATCATGGTCTCTAGAGTTTCAAAATGGTTCTTTTTCTTGCTCATGATTTCAGTCCCTTTTTCCTTTTCTTTCTCTAAAATTTCGGCCATCATCCATGGTTCAACATAAAAGCTTGATGATGAGAGTTCCTAGATGATGACTATGTGTTCATCCAAATGAGACCTCTAGAGCTTGAGTTTTAATAAAAATATGATTTTGCTTCAAGGAATGATATTTTGGGTTCTAAGGACCTTAAGGTCCACTTTATCTTGCTATGATAAGTTTGGGTTGAGGTTTAAGTCCCTCTAAAGTCTTGGATGAGCTCTAATAAGAAATAAAATGAACTTGCACTCATGTTTATATTCAAGCTTTTGCATTTGCATATTTATTGTTAAGTTTTGCATTGATGTTTACCTTCCAAGCTATCACTCAAAGTTAAAGATAAAGAATGAAGTGCACCTCATATTTATGTTTTTTGTCTAGCACGTTTACTACTCAAGTCATCACTTAAGAACTTAAAGATTTAAAACAAGAGCTTGCATATCACCTAATTAATCTCGAAGCCTTTCTATTTCGGTTTTAAAGTCGATTGTTGCTGGGCCTAGAGCACTAAAATAAAGAATTGAACTTTGCATATTTACTTTCAAGTCTTGTGTATTTATATTTCTAGCACCTCATATTTATATTTCAAGTTCTTACATCTCATATTTACTTTGAAGCCTTCACTTTACTTTATAATGAAGAATAAAATGGAATGCATAGCATGTTTATATTTTGTCATAACTTAAAAACTCTAGAGCTCAAAGACTTGCTCTTATTATCTCAAGTTAAAGTTTGGCTATGGATACATCCCCATGGATGCATATTTTGACCATGTGATGATGATGAGCTTGATATGAGTTTCATCTAGTTACAAGAGCCAACAATCCATGTTCAAAGATTTTCCTATGTTTTAAGAATTTCATAAGGTCATTGCTAACAAGATTTGTAAATTAAACCTCTTCTAAGAATGATTTAAATTATTTACTGCCCTATGGTCGTTCTTAGTCTCTTTCACAAGATAAAATGTTTTGTAAAGAGTTTTAGAAGTCCTAAAACGAATCCAAGAGAAACTGGTAACTTATGCTGGTTAAAAATGAAATTTTATGCATGATATGAATATATATGAATTTGGGTCTGTCATGGTATGTTTGCTGCTGTATGATGTTGTTTTGGTATGTTGGAATGTGTTAAAATTATGTATAATAAGTTGAGAACCTTTCTATGTATGTTAGGAAAGAAACTAGTCTTACAGAAAAACCGTAAAGTTGAGTTTTAACATAGTTTTGACCCATTTATTTTTAGACACTACTAGAAATGTTTTAGTATGATAATAATCAGATTATGATTGTTTATTTATGAAAAACTTGGTAACATTTGATGTAGGATTGAATTTTAGCACCCATAGAGAAACTAGTAACTAGAAAACCGTAAAAATGCAATTCTAGAACTCTTAGAACATTTAATTTTCTGATTCTATCCAGTAACCTTATGATACTGTAAACACAATCTATAATCAGTTCATAGGCATAGGAATACCTCATAAAAGGTTTAGATTTAATTTATAGCGCCTTAGGCGGAGACGGAACCGAGAAAGGGTCTAAAACATAAGTTCTAGAACCCCGTAATCATAAAAAATGCAATTCTGCCCTTAGAGTTTGATGCTACCCAGATTTACTAATAAACATAAATGCTAGTAAAAATTATTAGTTGTGAACCCCTAGATGCATAAGAGGTTGATAGAGAATGATAGAATAATTATATCTCAAGTTTAAGGCCGTAAGGGTTAAAGCATAAGACACCGTAGGTTCAAGAGCATAATGAGCTATAATGTTACATGAGGATGTATGTTTTATTTGAATATGATTATGTATACGTGTGAGATTATGATTGAGGATACATGTTCTGTTTGTTTATATGGCATAAAGTAAATTTGAAAGAAATTCAAGCGTCTTCTTTGTTATCTTTGTCGAATTTCTGACAAATTTGGGGACTTAGAAAGTTTTTGAAAAACCTATAAGATTTTCTTTAAAAGAGATGAGGTACTAAGATGTGTTCTTGGATGACACCGGTTCGGCCGAGCACCTCCAAGAACTCATGTGACATCGGTACCAAGATGTATTCTTGGGTGACACCGGTTTGGCCGAGCACCCCTAAGAAAATGCCCCCTAGCCCGTACTAGAGACTCGGGATTTATTTATGATACACTTATCGATAAGGGATAAGTAAGAACTAGTGACGAATAGTTAGGTATGAGCTCATAACCTTGAGATGTGACACGTTCTAGGTGACACCGGTTCGGCCGAGCACCCCCAGAACGAATGTTTTTTAGGGTGGCCCCATGAGAAAGTAAAGTATGATGATTATGTCACAAAAGTCTTCCCACATGAGATTTCAATTGCCACTTTATGCCACCATTATGATGTTTCTTGATGATTATGATTAATATTCTTGCATTAAGTAGCGCTATGCATACATTCTTTACTATGTTACATTCATGACATTAAGAATCATTCTAAAATGAACAGACTTTGGCTAACTATGTTTTGAAGCTTAAAAATAAACTTGATGCATGCTCACTTATTTTATACACTAAACCCAAGGTTCCTGAGGACGTAGATGATGTCACTTAGGCTCTGTTTGCGAGAATGATTCAGGGGGAGAAGGAAAGGAAGAGAAAGATTTTGGAGGATTAACTTGTGTTTGTGAGTTTTGGTAATTGATGGAGGAGGAGTTTGAAAGATTTTTAAAACCCTCCTTGATCCTCCATTCACCCCCATTTTGAGTTCCCTCATTTTGGGGGGTTTTAATGAAATAAAAATTGAAAATACCATTTTATCCTTATTAGTTTTAATCAATTTTAGAAATAACCACACTTAACCTCTCACACACACAAACACATGAGAATCATAGCCCTCTCTCTGTGTAACCTTCATACACGAACCCTAATCCCAATTTCCACGAACCGTAATCCCAATCTTGATGTGTCAAATAGCGTTTCTAAACTTCACTGTTTCTAAAATCTCTTGATGTCAGGGTCACATTTCTAAATAAGTTCATCTTCTCGCATTTTAGATCTCTGTTTTTAAAATCTGCGTTAGCTTGAAGGATCGCGTTTCAAATCAGCTTCAGCTTTAGATTCAGCTTCTGGCAGCTGCATCTACATCTCGAGTTGCCGTTCGACCATCGCACCGCCTCTGACTTGCAGGTTCGATCCTCTTTCTCTTTGTCAATTGAGTTTTTACTCTGCCTTAGCTCACTACTGTTGCTGCTATTGATTTTGCTTTGATTTAATATGTTTTGGAGATATTCGCACCATCCTTCCCTGCGCACTTGTGTCACCACTTACCTCATGCCTGGTTTGATGATTTGAATATAAGCTTACCTCATTTTCTTTCCTGGCAATGTGTTTTTATGCGTATATTTGTAATGGAAGTGTGGCTTAAGTCATGAAGAATCCATAATGCTTACGACCAGTAGCTGCTTCATTCTAAGTTCGACAATAACTGAATTGGTTGCTTGTTTATTATCACTAGGAATTTAGTTCTGTTTGTAAATTTGTTTTATGGTAAAGCTTTTGATTTCCAACATGGTTATATTGTTTATTACAATGCTTTCTTTTAATGCCGCCTTTTGGGGTATGAATATCAATCTCTCTCCCATATAACTTTACCTTCTTTCCTCAGTTTCCCCTGCAAGTTAGTTTTGTTTTAAACATATCTACACTACCTTTCTGCTTCCTATATGCGTCAAACCAAGTAAGCCAACATTTTCACTGCAATATCAATCAAATTAGTCATTGATTATAGAATTCGTAGCAAATAGAAGACTTAATCTCAACTGTATGATGGGCTATAGAATCAACATTTAAATTTATGATAAAAATATTGAAAGTAGTAGTACAACATAAAGACAAGTTGAGGGCATCATTGATAAAGGATTTAAGAATGATTAATCTAGTCATTCCAAGACTTAATTATTCAAGTTTTGTAAAGTCTTGTTCAAAGAATTTTTCAATCCTAAGTAACATACATAAGACAGTTACAACAGCCATTATCAAGATGCTAAAAAGAAAAAACTATTGACACAAATTGGCAGCAGAACAACCGAAGTTTTTTAGTAACTATGCCCAATCTGGGGCACAACGAATTTCCTAGAGCATATCATTCTTACACTGATGCAGTAGTACCAACAGCAGCGCCAAAAATGCCTTCAAGCAGCATGCCAATGCCCTGTTTTCAGGGGTTGAAAAACAATCAATAGGTTTTATTATGACTTGTACAAATAATGAAAAATTGTTTGTTCGGAAGCAAGGTAAATAAAACTTAACCTGCAGCCCAATGCTTCGGCTGATAACATGTGCAGGAGGGGGTGTTGCACCAGAGATCCTGGCCGCTGCGAAGAAAGTCCCAGTTGACTGCATCATAACTCCAAATGAGATAATCAGTGTCATGAGTCATGACAATGGATTGAGAGTAAGAGTAATAACCTTGGTAGAACAAAAAGTAATGAGAGTTTTCATTGGATGATGAAGTTAAAATTTTGAGATGGTTCAAAATTGAGAATGAACATACACAAATTATAGAACAATCTGTAGAGTTTGACTTGTGCTCTCTTATATGCTTTATTGTGATCTCTCTGATATTTCTTTTTGTGTTTTGATATGATTTGATGAGGAGTTCATTATGCATGATATATAGTGTAGCTTGGCTTTGACATGGCTATGATTACGAGTAAGAATATTATGCTGGTTCTTTGGGAATGGGACACCAATACTCTCTGAGTTCTTGAACTCTCTAATGGGACTGCCATCAACTGAGAATCTGATGTTAAGTCCCTATGCAAAATATAGATGGTGAAAAACCAACCAAACATAGTGTGCTAACTGTGTGGATGAGAGGGCTTACATAATCCGCTGGGGGTTCCAAATGATAGAATAATTGTGGAAATCAATGTTAGGGTCAAACCAAAGATAGAATTGATGTTCCCTGTTTCCTTTGCCTTGGCTGAAAACATATGTGGCTTAGCTTGATTGTATATGTAATATTTAATTGTGGTTGCAGTTTGTATGTGATAATTTATTGATTGCACAAATTTGTTTCTTGATAATTTATAGATGGATGATCAAGGAGGAAACATAAACCTTACATTGTTAAGTTGGAGGTAGAAACATAGGATGATTATTGTCCATCTCGCAGCCAAGGGCCCAAAGGTAAAAGGCGTAGAACGTCTAGAGATGAAATTAAAGCTGAAGGGATAAAGATGGTTCTTCAAGATCTTATTGGAGCTTTTAGAGAGAGCACTGTTGCATATGAAAGAGCTAAGCAGAAGGCTCCAATTCCAGAAAGTGAAGTTTGGAAGATGCTTGAAGATTTGCAAATTGAAGACCACTTGATTAACTGTGTATACATATATCTTCTTGGTCATCCCGAGTGCATTAGAGGAGTAATCGATTGTCCTTAGGACTTGTTATTTGAGATGGTGTTTGGTCCTAGTGGTCCTTCTTGATGTAACTTTTAAATGGATTTTATTTGTGAACTAATGATTTGGTATTTAGATTGATTAAATATTTGATATTGTTGGAATATTTGAGTTTCAATTAATGGTTCAATTAATGGAATATTATTATTTTTTCCTTTTTGCAAGTTGCTATTGTCTATTTAATTGATAGTTATATTTTTTATTTGTCCCTTTTTATAATTTTTTTTGTAAATATTAATTTTTTGCATGATATTATTTTTTTTATACATATGAATTTTTTAAAAAAATTTTAAAAAATTTTGATAGGCTTTTTTAAAATATTAATGAGAAAAGTCATTTTTAAATATAAAAAATAAAAAGATAGTTTTTAAAATGATCTATTGTGTGGAGTAGAAAATTTTGAGGGAAAAGTAGTTTTTCAATTTTTTTCCAAAATAATTAATTATTAAAAAATAAAATAATTAAATATATTATTAAGGGAGAAAAGTGTAAAAAAAAATTAATTTTATATTTTTTAATAAGTAGAAATATGTATTTTTAACTAAAATAGTCAATTATATAAAAATAAAACAATTATATTATTTTATTGTAAAAAAGGATAAAATTGTAAAACTAGATCATAAATCTCCCAATTCCCTTCCCTTTATATATCTTACACTCCCAAACAAATGGAGGATCAATCCTCTAAACTCCTTCCTTCCCTCACCTTTCTTTCCCTTCCAATGCCTTTCCTTCCCCTCCCCTCCAAACTTCCAAACAAAGCCTTAGGTAGTAGGAGACCTTACTGAGATTCTTTAGCAAGATTCTCACTCCCTCTATCTTTTCTTTCCGTCACGTCTTTAGATAGCGACGTTCGTAGTTTTTGTGGACGCCCCGACATGGGAAGTGCATTATGATCCGGACCACGGATCATACCATTTTGAGGGTCGCTGTGCCGTTCGCGTTTTCATGTTCGTGGGACAACCCTGTGCTCATCCTGTACACACTCACCGATTCTCTCCTGCTTCGCCGTTCGGTGACAATTTTGTGTTCGAGCGCGCATGTCCTCGAGTGGAGCGGATTTGCCGTACCCTACCGACAGCCTCTGCTATCCGAGATTTCCCGCAGTATGTGCCTTGCTCCCCCTCATCATTCTCAGAGACAGACTTTTCCGAGGACTCTGCCATTCAGGTACCTTCCGAGGGATCCTCCCTTACCGTACCGATGGACTTTGGGGAGGGCAGCGAGGCTACCGTCACTCAGCCAATGCGTGGAGGATGAGTGAGGATGACTCCCCACCGCGGAGCCCATGCCCCGCCGATGCAGCGTATAGCCACCCCAACAGAAATAGCTTAGTGGATCGGATACGTTCCTCTTTTCCAGAGAGGCCCATAGTAAGAGACGGCAGTTGTGTTCTGGTGCCCGAGCTTGACTAGATTTGGATAGCCTCCCTTTGTTTCGAGGTTATCTGTAATATCCTCCCAAGTATAGCATCATCCTTAAGTCATGACATCTTACTCGAGAGTTGTTACTTATAAATTAGCGGACCTTTCTTAAATATCTATAGCCATTTGGATTGATTCGCAAGATAACTTGGTCATAATTCTACTGAAATATATAGCAATGTAACCAAAATATTCATTTAATACAAAGTTCAGTACATTAAGGAAGCTCTTTGATGAGCCTTAACACACCTTGTCCTCTAACCTATTTACATACATATCCATTCCACTAAATACAACATAAAAAAAGTATTAACTACTACCCTATTGTACTTCCGAGTTCTGTTATATAGCAGTTTCTCGATTTTCTGCATCAACCTGGAGATGACACGGGAACACAAAAAATAGGGGTGAGAATTATACAATTCTCAGTAGGGTAACTCCCCCAAATACACAATCATAATGTCATTGTCATCGCCCTAGCCACTTCGGTTTATTAATAAAAAGTGGTCATGCATTATATAATAACGGTTTATTTTTAAAGTTCCAAATCGTACTTCCGAAGTGGGTTACTTTTAATAATCAATCACTTAATATACATATACCATACTACTCAACATCATATACCACTAAACTTTCCACTTAAATGTATTGGTCTCAATATCGATGCTAAACTTCTTCACTCGGCATATAAGACAAAAGATTTCTTAGAAAATTTACTTCTTAAACTTGCCTTGGCCTTTGACTAATCTTGTCACATCTGGGCATTACATACCGCCGTCCCCAGTGTGGCAATAATGGGTAATAGACTGCTTTTCAGGACTGAGCTCATTCCTATACATGATCATTGGATTTACTTTCTCCAATTCTCACACAGACCTATTCCTAGCCAGGTTTACTTTCCCCGACTCAATTCAAGGGTAGTCAGGTTTACTTTCCCTGATAGACCGGATTTACTTTCTCCAACCCAAGGATTATAAATCTCATGCTCTTCTTGGTAGTTAGGTTTACTTTCCCTAACAAACTGGATTTACTTTCTCCAGTCCAAGAAACATAATCTTATGCTTTTCTTTCGCATATAAGCAATTGTAATACTTATTCATATATATGTGTACCTAACCTCATCAATAAGTCCACATGCTCAATTATTCATCCTCATATTCAGATACTCATGTCATACTAGTACAAAATGCCATCATTTCATCAATTCAAAGCATCAAGTTATTTTCAGCACAATGGTAGATTTCACACTCAAGTAGCACAATTTATTTGTCATACCAAATGATCAATTAAAATGCTATAAAAATTCTCAATGACACCTCAATGTGTCACCAAGGTTCTGTAAAAAGTTTAGAGTAAAAATAATTCTCTAACTATGTTAACAAAATTAGACAAATTTGGTGGCCAGAAACCACTCAACCTCAGCTCAAGAACCAAAATTCAGAATTTTTAACCCTATCAATTGAACCCAGAAAATTATAAATAAAAATTCTGGTAAAACCTCAATATGTCTCTAATATTCTTTAAAAATTTCAAGTAATAATTCCATCATTTGGTATGGTAAAAAAATTAGAAACATTTACAGCTTTTGTTCCAACACTTTAGGCAGCATATGTTTAATTTCGGTTCTTGATTTTTCTAAGGTAGTTTGACTCAAAATAAAAACCCAAGAAAATTCATGGGACTAGCTGAAGATGTTAGCTCCAACATATAATTTTTCAGCTCACAAAAATGTCCACAACAAGCCCAGAAAATTCGTGAACAAATACTGCCTGTACAAAAACCGAAATTCCAGCAACATGGTTCAAAATCTCTTTTAACAAAAATGATTTCTAACATCATCCAAACACTCCACCAAATTAAACACATCAATATCTATCTATCATCAATCAATACATCCAGAATTTCCAGCCAACCCAATCAGAGAAATTAAAAACAAATTTTGAAAGAAAAGAGAACAAATAAAACCCTACTTTTGGTGTCTTTTGGATTCTTGGCTCCAAGGTGCTCCAAGATTGATTCCTTCCACTTCAAAGCTCCTAAACCCACACCAAACCCGTCCTTAGGCAGAGGAGTATGAGATATCAAAGTGAGGAATTGAAATTTCAATCGGTTAGAATGGTAGATATTGATGTGTAGAACAAGTTTAGTGAAGGAAGTATAGTATTTTATCAACTCTAGGCTAGTGTTTTTGGCATTTGAAGTGAAGTTTGAGCTCTTGGACATGGAGGAACCTGGTTTCCTTCTCCTTACAGCATGATGCACGAAATTTTGAGCTTCTTGAAGAAGCTTGGCTTGTGGTTATCTTGTTATATATAAAAGAATGAGTATTATATTGTATAATTGAATGATCTTTGACCAAAGTAAGAAAAATGGATGGCTAAGATTTGGTTTGTTGGTCAAAGAATGAATCTTGGTCAGCCACTTGGCTCAAGATAAGTGGCTTTCTTTAACTTGTAGAATAAATAGCTTTTACAGTGTCAAAATCGCACACCGAAATCCCACCGAACGGGTGAGATATGAGCACCCGAGTAAAATATTAATAAATGAAAGGCCATGATTAAAACTTGCTTTTCAATTTTCAATCCTTGCCATCCACTTGGCATAAAGTGGTTGAGAAAGCTTACTTAGCCACTAAGTAGCTTTTACGGTGTTAGAAATCGCACACCAAAATTTTACCGAACAGGCAAAACAGTGTACCCAAGTAATCAAACATTGCCTGAAAAAATAATTTCGGGTATAAAATCTTTATTTCTACCTATTTCTAAACATAATCATTTAATTTCTCAATTTCGGGCATCTCCGGGTCCCAATTCTAGGGTTTCGGCTGTCCGGCGAGCCTGCGGGGCCTGCAAAACACTATTCACATATTTTTTTTTTTACGAATCCCTTGGATCATCCTCATCCTTGTTCAAACTATCAAATTTTTGAAATTATGATTAAGAAAGCTCAAATTAATTTTTAAATAATTTTTAGGGTGTTACATTATCCATTGTAGGTGCACTAGAGTAAGAGAGTTTCTTTTTATGCTTTCTAATGTATTTTCATTTTCCTTGTATTTTTCCTTTCTGTTGTATTTACTTTATGATGTATCAACTAAGTTCCGCTTTTTTATGAGTAGGCATATCGTATTATAAATATGCAATTCAGTTTCACTATGATGTGCCATTACCTGCTTTATGTTATGATGCTCATGAGATGCTTGTTTTATTCTCTTATGTGCCCCATCACTTGTCATATTACGCGGCTCTCATTTTGCTTTCACATTTCAAAAAAAAAAAATTACCCGTATAGTTTCTGCTAAGTATTTTAAACTAAAGAGGAAACTATGACGTAATAGACTAATGAGTAACCTAAATATGTTCTAAAGTATTGGGTTAAAAATTAGGATGTTGCAGAGTGCATCAATGACTGGGCTTGTGGCATTAGCTACCAAAAGTTTTGTAGTGCTCTCAAAATGTTGCCAAGTCAATGAAGCTTCAATAGTAGTCTGGTGGTATTATCACAGTTAAGACATTCAAACTCTGGTACCATCTCCAATAGCTCATCAAAATTTCCAATTAAGCCAACAAAACCCTCATCAATCAAGGAGTCAAGGGCATTAATGCTAAAAATAGAATGCTCATCAAGTGGGTGTTTCATGGCATCAGATAAATAGAACTGAGCCTTCGTATCCCTACACTCAAAAGACAAGGTACCCGCATACACATTGATCTTGGTTCTTGCAGTTTTTAGAAAAAGGTCTCACCAAGATCAATGTGTGCTCGGAAGCATTGGTGCCATTCTCCATAGCCAAAACATAAAAGTCTGCTGGGAAAATTAAATTGTTTAACTAGACTAGGACACCCTCAAGTATCCCATCTAGACTTTGAATGCTCCGATTAGCAAGTTGGACTCCCAATTTGGTGGGTGTCAGCTCTCCCCCACCCAAGGCCTTAATACTAAACGGGGCATAATATTGATGCTAGCCCCAAGATCTGCTAGTGCTTGCCCAGTGTAAAGATTCCTAATAGTGCAAAGAACATTGAATGCTCCTAGAGAGCTGGCCTTGCTGAATAAGGGAGGAGGCTTTCACCCCTATTGTCATTCACTCCACCTCATTACCCCTCAACTTCCTCTTGTTGGTCCATAGGTCTTCAAGAACTTAGCATAGTTGGGAATCTGCCTAATTGCATCCAGTAGAGAGATGTTTACCTCTACTTTCCTAAAAGTAGAGGTTTTTCTCCAACTCTAATTCATTGGACCTCTTAGGTCTTGCAACATGCTATGGGAAGGGCAATGAGATAGGTCTTGTTACCTGTTCTTCTGCTCCCTTTTGCTGGGGTGCAGGCTTATCTTGCTGCACCTTTTGTTGAACGACCTCATCCTCCTAGCTCTCAATCACAACCTGTTCTAGAGGACCAGCAATGTCAGGTAAAACTATACCAGACCTCAAAGTGATGGCAGAAACGTTCCCCTTCGGGTTGGGAACTGTCTGTGAAGGAATGGTAGATGCACTCCCTGCTGGGATTAGGAATTCTCAAGCCTCACAATTGCATTCCTCATTTCTTGCATTGCTTGTTCTTGTTTCTTCTAGGTCTCAATCATCATCTTCACGATCTCCTGCCATAGGGCTTTTGAAGGGGCAGGAGGGGTAGGTAGTGCTGGAGGTTGCTGGGGCCTGGGAAGCTGTGGAATAGGTGGTGAGTGGAATGTGGGCTGGTTATACTGTTGCCTTTGCTGTGGTGGCACATACTTCTATTATTGCTGTTGAGGAGCATTGTTCCACCTAAAGTTGGGGTGATCTTTCTAGCCGGGGTTATAAGTATTGTTGTACGGATTGTACCCCTACTGTCCATTATGATTTTGAGGCCTTCTAGGAAATATGTTACCAGCTGCCACTGAGGTGGGATCTTCTTACAACTAAGGACACATGTCTGAAGTATGTGACTTGCAGGAACAAATGCCACACACCTATACTGCCTTGACTAGAGGAACTTGGTTTACTGCAATTTGCTTCAGGAACTCTATAAGCTCATCTAGTTTCTTTTCTACCCTACTGCTCTCACATGATATAACTTCACCCACTTGACGGGCACTACTGCCAGCTCTGGACCCAAACTGCTAGGAGTTCTCTGCCATGTTCTTAATTAACAATCTAGCTACAGCAAGGGTCTTATCAACTAATGTGCCCCTACTGGCGGCATCAATCATACCCCTCTCTATGACCAATAGCCCCTCATAAAAATACTGGATCAAGAGCTGCTCAGAAAATTGATGCTAGGGGCAGCTGGCACATAACCTTTTGAATCTCTCCCAATATTCATAAAGAGATTCACCCTGCAGCTGCCGAATGCCACAAATGTCTTTTCTGATGGCGACTGCTCTAGAGGTTGGGAAAAACTTCTCTAAGAATATGCGCTTCATGCCAACCCAACTATCAACTGTCCCATGGGGGATATAGAAAAACCAATCCTTGGCAACTCCTTCAACGGAAAACGGAAAGGCCTTTAGCTTTATTTGCTCCTCTTTACCCTTTGAGTCTTCATTGTCATATAGATAACATGGAACTGCTTCAGGTGCTTGTGTGGGTCTTCCCCAGACAACCCATGGAACTTAGATAGATTGTGCAGGAGTCCTGACTTCAGCTCAAAGTCATTTCCCAGTTCGGGCTTGACAATTCCCAATGATTGATAGTTTAGGTCTTGAGCAGCAAGCTCCTTCAGTGTCCTATTAACTTCTCCCATGTCATCTGAAACACTAGCAGAAGGATCAGAAAGTTCAGGAAAATAAAAAGCAGAATTATTAGGTTCCCTAGTTGTATTAGAAGAGGAAGAGGGGTTGCCAAATAAATTAGCTCTTTCCCTCACAACCTTCCTAAGCCTTTTGGTGGTTTTCTCAATTTTCAGATTAATTGGGAGTATGGAAAAATTAGGAAGGGAATGGGTCATAAAACTAAGTTATCAGCAACAACCAAATTCAACTGGGAACAAAGAAAAGATAAATAAAATTAAAATAAAGTAGAACTGAAAAAGAAAGAATCAATAATAAAGCTTCCCCGGCAATGGTGCCAAAATTTGGTGCGAGCATGTAACACCCTAAAAAAATAATATTAAGTTAAAAATTAATTTGAACTTTATTAGTCGTAATTTCAAAAATCTGACAGTTTTAACAATGATAAGGACGATCCAATGGTTTTGTAAAAAAAAAAATGTGAATAGTATTTTACAGGCCTCGCAGGCTCGCCGGGACAGCCGAAACCCCTGATTCGGGACCCGAAGGTGCTCGAAATTGGGAAAACATGGAAATACAGTTAGAAATAGTTAGAAATGAAAATTTTATACTTAGAATTAAATATCGAGTAATGTTTGATTTCTCGGGTACACTGTTTTACCTGTTCGATAAAATTTCGATGTGCAATTTCTAACACCGAAAGCTAGTTTGACCTTTACAAGAAGATGATGCTTATCCATTTGAATTAAAGGAATGGCTAAGATTCATGAATAGCAAGATCCAATCCTAGCCATCCATTTTTCTTTCTTAGATTAAAGCTTATCTCCTTATAATATATAATATTTGTCTATTTATACAAGATTAACACAACTCCAAGCTTCAAAAAGAAGCTAACTCCTTCTGCCATAACAGGGGCAGCAGCTCCATCCTCCATTTTCAAAGAGCTCAAGCTTTCAAAACCCAAAAACACTAGCCTAGACTTGTTAAAACCACAAACTTCTTTCACTAAACTTGTTCTACACATTAAAACCTACAAATCTAATCGATTCAAATTTCAATTCTCTATCAATTCTCACATTGATATATCACTTCCTCACTACCTAAGGAAGGTTTTGATGTTGATTTGGTGGCCTTGAAGTGAGCAAGATCAACCTTAGAGCACCTTGGAGCCAAGGATCCAAAAGACACCAAAAGTAGGGTTTTCTTTAGTCTTTAACTTTCAAAATTTTTCTGAGACTTTTTGACTGGTTTTAATTCGAAATTTCTAGATGTATTGGTTGATGATAGATAGATATTGAGGTGTTTAATTTGGTGGAGAGTTTGGATGATGTTAAAAATTATATTTGCTAAAGAGAAATTGAAACATGCATGCTGGATTTTCGGTTCTGCTCCAAGCAGCAACTAGTCACGAATTTTCTGGGTCAATTGTGGGCATTTTCATAAGCTATAAAAATTATATATTGAAAATAACATCCTAAGGCAACTCTGAGAATTTTTTTGGAGCATTATAAAGATTCTAACTACTTGAAAAAAATCATGAACTGAGACTATGTCTGTGCTGCCTGATTTTCTAATCTTAAAGCTGTGATTTTGTCTAATTTTGTTACCATAGCAAATAATTGATTCTTCCTTTGAAATTTTTATAGGGAGTTGATAACATATTGAAGTGTAGCTTTGATTTTTATTTTTAATTGATTCAATCATTTACTAGGGTTAAAAATTATGAGAGTTTGGTTCTGAGCTGAGGCTAAGTGGTTTCTAACTACCAAGATTGTCTAATTTTGTTAAACTATTTAGAGAAGGATTTTCCTCCTGAAATTTTTATCAAACCTTGTGGACACATTGAGGTGTCATTGAGAATTTTCATAGCTTTTGAATTGATTATTTGGTATGAAAAATAAATTGTTACTTGAGTGAAAAATCTGCCAATGTACTAGAATTGTGATAATGCCTTGAATTAGTGACCTATTGACATTTGGTTCAAGTTTGATGTGTATGAATGCATGCTATGGACTTCCAAGATTATGTTATGAGGAATGAATGAATGATATATATATAGGTTTGAAGAATTATGAGATCAGAGAATTATGTTCATATATATAAAAATGTGATGCATGTATATGTGAGCTTGAGGATGATGTATGTGCCAAGTGAAAAATAAAGTTCCCTTTAATGTAAAAAGGGCATGGCAAAGTCCCCTTTAATATGTAAAGGGCACGAAAAGGTCCCCTTTTATTTATAAAAGGCACGGGAAAGGTCCCTTTTGTTTATAAAAGGCACAGGAAAGTCCCCATTAGGGCATGTAAAAGTCCTCTTTATTATATCAAAGGTATGAAAAGATCATTGCAATTACCATATGTATACATATATTTTGTTTAATTATTGGTCTTGAAGGAATTTCCATGATCTTGAATGTTATGAAATACATGTTTTAAGTGATTGAATAATAAAAGAGACCCACTTCAGAAAGGTGATTTTATAACTTTAAAATGACTATTTGATATATATATTGCATGCTCACACTTTCTTAATAAACTGAAGTGGCTGGGGCGATGACGATGACAATGACATTATGATTGTGTAATTGGGGAGTTACCTACTGAGAATTTAGAATTCTCATCCCTATATGTTTGTGTTCCCGTGTTGTCTCTAGGTTGATCCCGAGAACAAGGAGGCTACTTTATGAAAGGAAATCAGATTTGCAGTAGTTTACAGCCAAAGTTTGTATAGATTGTACTTAGTCATATGTTTATATCTATATTTATAATATAGACCAGATGTGTACTGAAGCTCATAGAAGAGCTTCCTTTTGTACTCAACCTTATAATTGATGAATGTTTGTTTCTTAGTCATATATGTTAGTAGAACTCCGATTTAATTACTTCATGTTTCAATCGAACTTACTATAGATATTTAAGAAAGGTCCGTTAATTTATAAGTAACAACTTCTCGAATATGATACTATGACTTAAGAATCATGTTGCACTTGGGAGGATGTTACATATCACAGCCCACAGGGTGCAAACTCACCAATTAAACACTGTAACACCGTAAAAATAATTTAAAAAATAATTTATGCTTTACTAGTCGTAATTTCAAAAATCTGACAGTTTTAGCAATGATGAGGACGGTCAAACAGATTTGTAAAAAAAAATATATATAAATAGTAACTTGCGGGCCCTGCTAGTCGGTCGGGTAAAATTGGGACCTGGAGACTCCCGTAACTGAAAAATTATAGGATTGAGATTAGAAATGATAGGGAATGAGAATTTTAGGCCTGAAATTAATTTTCGGGTAATGTTTGATTACCCGGGTACGATGTTTTACCCGTTCGGTAAAATTTCAGTGTGCAATTTTAAACACCGAAAGATAGTTAAATCTTTATAAAAAGATAATGTTTATCCTTTAGAGCCAAGTGTAAGGCTAGGATTTAATCTTGAATTACAAGATCAAATCCTAGCCATTCATCTTGTTTTCTTTTAGAAAGAATATACACTTTATATTAAACAATTCTTACAACCTAATTTAATATCATTAAAAGCCACCAAAACTTACCTTTGAAGCTTGCAATTCTCGGCCATTTCCAAGGGCAAACAGCCACCATTGTTATCTTCTTGATAAGCTCAAGTTTTAATTTCAAATCACCAAAACACTTGCCCAAATTTCCTAAAACCACAAACTTCCTTTACAAAACTTGTTCTACTCATCATTACCTACAAAACTAACCGATTAGAATTTGAATCTATCACATTTTTCCATCTTGAGAGATCATTCTTCATTTCCTAAGGAAGGATTTGATGTTGAATTGGTAACCTTGAAGTGAACAAGATCATTCTTGGAATATCCTTGAAGCCAAGATCCTTAAAGCCACCAAAGTAGAGCATTTTAAACCTCTTTTACATTCAACTCCATTTTTATGATTTGCCTACTGATTTGGCTGAATATTGTTAGTTAAATTGCTTGATTACATATTGATATTGATGTATTAATTTTGGTAAAGTGGTTTGATGTTGTGAAAAATGGTTTTTATCAAAAGAGAACTTGACACATGCTGCTAGATTTTCAGATTTCAACAGGGCAGGATTTTTTCATGAATTTTCTGGTGCAATTGTGGTCATTTTTATGAGCTATAAAAATTATATGTTAAATTTAACATCCTAAAGAAGCTCTGAGAATTTTCATGGAGTATGATAAACACTCCAACGGCCTGAGAAAAATCATGAATAGAAAGTGTATCAATGCTGCCTGAATTATTGGAACTGAAGCTGTAAATTTGTCTAATTTTGTTACCATAGTAAATGATGACTTATCCTTTGAAATTTTTATAGGATATTAGACACACCTTTAGGTTTTACCAGGATTTTTATTTCAAATTTTCTGGGTTCATTTGCTATGGTTAAAAATTATGCATTTGTGGTTCTGATCTGAGTACAAGTGGTCTCTGACCACTAAAATTGTTGAATTTTGTTATCATACTTGGAGAACTTTCTTAACTCCGAAATTTTTAGAGGACCTTGGAGACACATTGAAATGACTTGGGTAATTTTTATAGCCTTGGATTTGATGGTTTGAAATGAACAATAATTTGCGTTATAGATATGTGAAATCTGTCATTGTGCTGAAAATGAATTGATGCTTTGAATTAATGAAATAATGACATTAGGTTCAAGTATGATATATGAATGCATGTAAGTGACTTTAAGGAACAGTTTGAGGCGTGATTGGAATCATATTGTGATTGAATATGTATATGTGCCTCATGCATGCATTTGGAAAAGTGAAGTGAATGATATACACATGTGGCAAAAGAGAATATATGAACGTTAATTGTGCATGTTCCGACATATGGAGAAAACAAAAACAAGACTTAGATTGAATGAAGGGAAGGCAAAAGTAGGAACTTTCCCAAAATACTATGAATGTGCCTATTCTGACATATGGAGAAAATAGAAACAAGACTTAGATTGAATTAAGGGAAAGGCAAAAAGAGGAACTTCCCCCGAGATATTATGAGTCGGTAGACGTATCGGCTAGGAATAGAACTGTGTATGATTCGAAAATGGAAAAAAATGAAGTCCGATGATCACTTATAGGAATGAGCTCAGTCTTGATAAGCAATCTATTTCCCTCATGTGGTGTGATCCACTATAAATACCATTTGGTATAAACTATCCATTGTAGAGTTGTCCATGGCAGATACCCATTGGGTATAAACTAAGTCTTTCCTATGTCAATGAAGAGAGAAAGTTACACTGAATAGAGTTTTACAGCATGATATAAGCTAAGTCTTTCCTATGTCAATGAAAAGAGAAAAATGCATTCAATTATGTTCTATAGCCACAAGAGAAAACTAGAGAATTCCCTTTGATATATCCATAACAAGTGAAGATGATTTCATTAAAGATTTCGGCATCTATCATATGCATATGCATATTGATTTGAATTGTCTGTCTAGGATGATTAAAATCTACCCACTTTGGAAGTATGATTTGGAACTTTAAAAATGGACCATTGTTATGAAATGCATGATCATTTTTTTCTAATAAACCAAAGTGGATGGGGCAATGATGATGACATTATGGGTGAGCTTTTGGGGAGTTGCCTTACTAGAAATTGTACAATTCTCACCCCTATGTGTTGTGTTCCCATGTCATCTCTAGGTTGATCCAGAGAATGATGTGGCTGCCACGCGAAAAAAACCTGGGATTGTAGTAGTTGAGAAGTTGATGTTTTTCTTATGTGGTGTATAGCTACAAGAAGTTGTGTAGGTAAATGTAATAGAGATTGTATATATGTTAAAGCTCATAATAGAGTTTCCTTATGTAATTGACTTTATAGTAAATAAATGTTTTGTATCTTTGTTATATATGTTAATCGAATTACGCTAGTTATTACACGAACCTATCGAATTTGCTATAGTTATCTAAGAAAGGCCTGCTAATTTATAAGTGACAACTCTCGAGTCCAATGTCATGACTTAAGGATGATGTTGTACTTGTGAGGATGTTACAAAACATGTAACGCCCGGGGATAAAGTCGGGGAGTGATCACCAATGCAAGAAGGCACGGACAAGGAGTGGCTCCTGGCAGACTTTCAAGTGGAGGGGTACATGAATGAACTGATTATACACCTGAATGAGAGGGATCCTAAGACTGTGTAGGTATGGGACTATACAGTTAAGGAAGCTTATATGAATTGATTTGTACTACCTATACCAACAAGATGTATCTTTTTTTCGGTAGCCCATCACTAAAGAACTCCATAGTTAAGCGTGCTTAACTTGGAGCAATTTTGGGACGGGTGACCTCCTGAGAAGTTTTCCTAGGAAGCGTGTGAGTGAGGACAAAGCACGCTGAAAAGACCTCTGTTGTAACATCCTAATTTTTAACCCAATACTCTAGAACATAATTAGGTTAATCATTAGTCTGTTACATCATAGCTTCCTTATTACTTTAAAATACTTAGCGAAAATACTAGTAAATTTTTTTTTTTTGAATTATAAAAGCAAAATGAGAGCCGCACGACATGTTAATTAATAATGCACGAAAGGCAACAAAGCAAGCATCTCATAGCAACATGGCATAAGCAAGTAAAGGCACATCATAATAACATGGAACTGCATATTTATATAATATATGATATGCCCACTTGTGTAGAGTGGGGCTTAGTTTGATACATCATAAACAAATACAACTAAAAGAGAATACAAAGGAAAATACTACGGAAACGTAAAAGCAACTCCCCTACCCAAGTGCAACTAAAGGGATAACCTCTAAAAAAAAGGAGGTCTATCCTCATCTAAGTGGTGTGTGCTCTACCCAGGTACTCCATCGGTCGTACATCTCCTCCTACTGACGTTTGTCTCGCGAGCGAGGCACATATCCGGGAAACTGAGCAAGCTCCTCGGGCCTAAAGAGGCAGAACGGGGATCGAGAGCGACCCCCGTGATGTGGCCGCATCTCCGGTCGTCGTGCAAGCCGTGGCTGAGTCACGGTATCCTCACTGCTCTCCCTCATCAGTGGTGGAGTGGGGTCGGAGCTCTCGCTATACGGATGGGTAGGCGGGTCCTCGGACGGGTCGGTCTCCGAGAAGTAGGTCCGGGGCACGTAATCGGGATAGTCACGCATGGCTGAGGCGGCGGTGTGCATGCGGAGCACTCTCTCGGTATGCATACGCGCGCGCTCAAAAACCCGCTCGTCGTCGCCGTAGGGTGCTGTCGGGGAGAAGCGATGGGTGTGCACGGGGTGAGCGAAAGGACGTCCTACGAACATGAAGACTCGCACCGTGCACTGTCCCTCAAAATGGTATGACTTGTGATCAGGGTCATAGTGCACTTCCCACGTCGGGGTGTCCACGAAGACCACGAACGTCGCCATCTGAAAACGTGACGGAAAGAAAGAGATAGAGGGAGTGAGAATCTTGCTAAAGAATCTCAGTAGGGCCTCCTACTACCTAGGTGTCATCATCTACGTCCTCAGGAACCTCGGGTTTAATAAACAAAATAAGTGAGCATGCATTAAGTCCATTTTAGGTTCTAAAACCTAGTTTAGCCAAGGTCCGTTCATTTTAGCATGATTCTTAATGTCATGGATGCAAACATATTAAAGGATGTATGCATGGCTCTACTTAATAGAAGAATAATCATCATATCTTTAAGAACATCATAATAGTGGCATAAAGTGGCAATTAAATTCTTTTTGTTGACATAATCATCATAACTTCCTCATAGGCCACCCTAAAAGACAAGCGCTCTGGTGGTACTCGGTCGAACCGGTGTCACCCAGAACGTGTCACATCTTTAGGTTATGAGCTCATACCTCAACTAGTCATCACTAGTTCTTACTTATCAATCCCGATAAGCGTAACATAATCATAAACATAATCCCAACTTATCTAGTACGGGCTAGGGGGCATTTCTTGGGGGTGCTCGGCCGAACCGGTGTCACCCAAGAATTCATCTTGGTACCGATGTCACATGAGTTCTCTGGAGGTGCTCGGCCGAATCGGTGTCATCCGAGAACTCATCTTAGTACCTCATAAAAATTTCATAGGTTTTCAAAAACTTTCCGAGTCCCGAATTTGTCAGAAATTCAATGGCATAACTGTAGCACGCCGAATTTCTTCCAAATTCTTCTTTATGCCACATAAGTCAATGAAGCATGCATCCTTCATCATAATTTCATGCATTCTCATAATCATCCTCATACTTTCACAAGCAACATTAAAAGTTCGTTATGCACTTGGTCCTACGGTATTTTATGCTCTGACCCTTACAGGCCTTAAACTTGTGATGCAGTTAACCTATCATCTCCTATCAAACTTTTATGCACCTAAGGGTTCTCTCTTAACAAAACTTATTATTATTCATGCTCTCTATTAAATCTGAACATCATCATTCCTTTAGGGGCAGCACCTGAATGTTGAAATTGCGGGGTTCTAGAACTTACGTTTTAGACCCTTTCTTGGTTCTGTCTTCGCCTAAGGCTCTATAAGTTAATCCTAAACCAATTATGAGACATTCCTAAGTCAAAGGACTAATTATAAGCGATTTTCTCTACATTATAAGGTTGCTGGACAGATTCTAAGAATTAAATGTTCTAAGAGTTCTAGGATTGCGGTTTTACGATTTTCTATTGCTAGTTTCTCCATAGGTGCTAAAATTCATTCCTACTTCAAATGTAACCAAATTTTTCATGACTAAACAATCCTAATCTGATTATATTCCCATTGAAACATTTTGGGCAGTGTCCAAATATAATTGGGTTAAAACTATACTAAATCTTGACTTTACAGTTTTTCTAGAAAGCTAGTTTCTCTTTCAATCATGCATAGAGGTGTTCCTACCTCATCACACATAATTTCCACACATCATAACACATCAAAACATCATCACACAACAACAAACTCATCATGTCAAGGCCGAAACACCAAGTCCCCAAGAAGGTGCATAACTTGATGTTTCTAAGACATATAAGGTGCTAGTTTCTCTTGGAACCAATTTAGAACCTTTAAAACTCTTTTGCAAACCAATTTATTTTGTAAAGGAGGCTAAAACATCCTTAGGTCAGTGACCACTTGATCCCTCCTTAAAGAGAGTTAAATTCTTAGAACCTTGTTGGTCTTAAACTCAAACAAATTCATGAGATTTAAAAGGATTCTTAAAACTTGACTTATTGGTCCTTGAAGCTAGATGAAACTCATTCCAAGTTCATCATCACTACTAGGCCGAAATCATGCATTCAAAGAATGCTCCCTCATTAAACTTTAACTTGAGATAAAATGGGCAAGTCTTTGAGCTCTAAGGTCTTTTAAGTGATGACATAATTTAAACATGCTATGCACTTCATTTTTATTCTTCATTACAAAATAAAGTGAGGGCTTAAAGTAAATATGCAAGACTTGAATTATAAATATGCAAAGCTTGAATTAAATATGCAAGACTTGAAATATAAATATGCAAGTTCATTTCTTTATTTTAGTGCTCTAGGCCCAGGAACAATCGACTTTAAGGCCAAAATAGAAACACTTTGAGATTTAGTTAGGTGATAGTGCAAGTCCTCATTTTAAATCTTTACGTTCTTTAGTGATGAAAGGTAAATATGCTAGACAAGGATATAAATATGAGATGCACTCCATTCTTTAGCCTTTAACTTTAAGTGATGGCTTGGAAATTAAATATGTATCCAAAGCTCAAAATAAATATGTAATGCATAAGCTTGAATATAAATATGAATGCTAGTCCATTTATTTCTTATCAGAGCTCATACAAGACTTTTGAAGGAACTTAAACCTCAACCTAAACTTATCATGACAAGATAAAGTAAAAACAAGAGTGAACCTCAAGGGTTCTTTAAAACACAAAGTTTCTTTTCTTGGAATGTAAACATAAATAACATTTTCATTAAAACTCAAGCTCTAGAGGCCTTTTTGTGATGAACACATAGTCATCATCTAGAAGCTCTCATCATTAAGCCATTGTGAACCTTCTTGGCTAATATGGCTGAAATCTTGGAGAAGGAAAAGGAAAAGGAACCGAAATTTTTGGAGAAGGAAAGAAACATTTGGAACTCTAGAGACCATGATCTTGATAATGCATTAACACCAACATCATGAGTCCTCATCATTGAGTTCATGTCAACCATTTCTAAACATCATCAAAGTGAAAGGTTTTCAAGGACTCAAGTAGAAAAACTAAAAATATCTTTAACTCAAGAACAAAGATCAAGCTTTAGAGATTGTTCAAGTGATGAATATCATCATGAAACTCTTATCATCAAGCTCTCATTTCTTTGATCCTCAAGCCTCATAGCCGAAAAGATGGAGGAGAAGAAGAAGAAAAGAAGTTGTAAAAGGATTCAAGAGAAACTATCAACACATAAAGAAATTAAGAACTTTAAATGAAATAACTCTTGAAAGAAAATCCCTACCTAGTGGTTAGAAGATTAGGATGAGAGAAGAGGATGAAGAACTTGAAGAATTTGAAGACTTGAACTTGAGAGAAAAAGAAAACTTTGAAGTGCTCTTTGAAAACTTACACTTAGCAAATGAACCCAAAATGATACAAGTTCACCCAAGCAAGCTATTTATAGAGAAATGAAACAAATGAAAGGTGCATGGAGGGGGAGG
This sequence comes from Dalbergia cochinchinensis, assembly GCA_031216125.1. Taxonomy (NCBI): domain Eukaryota; kingdom Viridiplantae; phylum Streptophyta; class Magnoliopsida; order Fabales; family Fabaceae; genus Dalbergia; species Dalbergia cochinchinensis. The sequence goes on from CM062371.1 coordinate 35,256,917, forward strand.
AGCTTCGGCCATCAGCCTCATGGGTAGCCCATGAGTTCCATGAGGTGAGATAATGTGGTCTTGAGGCATGGTGAGGTATGGTTCAAAGTATGGTGAGATTTGGTTCAAGGTATGGCTTCAAGCATGGTTCTTTGAGTGAGAAACAATTCAACATGTGTGGTAATTGAGAGAGAGAGGGCCGAAATGCATCAGCCATGGGGAGGGTTCTCTTGTATTTTAATTGTGGTTTAGAGTTGTGTTTAGGTGTATCTTTGTTTAGGATTAAGATTAGGAATTTGTAAGAAAGTGTTTAGGTGAGAAAATGGGTAATTAAGGTTGTCAAGACATAATTAAGGAGTGTTCTTGCATCATTAGTGAGTTATAAATTCATTTTAGTGTATAAACAATTCTAGACACAATTCCTTGATTTAAGGAATTGGAGAGAGAAAATACTATTTAAGATTCCAAGAGTGAAATCTTGAGTTTTAGAAAAGAGATTTAAATCTAATCTAAGAAATCTTAGGTTCTAATTAATTTTAATAATTTATTTTGACTCTAGATTAATTATGAAAATTAATTAATTGTCGTTTAGAGCCTAATATTGCTTAGTTTTGCTTAATCACATCGTTAAGCTTAAAAACACTATTCTAGGGGCAAAATCGTAATTTTGCACTAAAATTGCCCGGGACCACCGCGACTCAAACAGATGTTTTGAAACATGTAAAAACATTTTTCTAAACCTCTGGGGAATGTTCCGGGCTCAAACGACACCTTTACCCGCGTAAAAACGCTATAGGGGTATTTTGGTTATTTTGACTCGAAACTGTAGAAAATGAGACTTTCGCCTCCGGAACCACTCAAGGATCATTCAATCCCCTTCAAACATTGAGTTGGCCCTTCGAGGACTGGCGGGTTGGCCATCCTCGAATTTTGAGCCGAAATGACCTCAAGGGCATTTTGGTCATTTTCCACTCAAACAGAAAATCGGGGCGTTACATTACTCCCCTCCTTAAAAAGAATTTCGTCCTCGAAATTCGTACCTTAGAAGAGCTTTGGATACTTGGTCTTCATTTTCGATTCTGATTCCCACGTGAATTATTCAGTCTTGTCCTGTCCCCATGCCACTTTCACCAAAGGAACAGACTTGTTCCTCAACTGCTTGACTCCGCGATCCACGATCCTCGTTGGTGGCAGATTGAAAGTTAGGTCCTCCCTTAACTGTACATGCTCTGGCTCTAGGACATGGCTAGGGTCGGACTCGTATTTTCTTAACTGGGAGACGTGAAAGACGTCATGGAGATTGGAAAGGTTGGGGGTAAGGCTATTCTGTAGGCTATTGGCCCTACTTTCTGGAGAATCTCAAAAGGACCAAGGAATCGGGGGCTCAACTTTTTAACTTTCATGGCTCTCCCTATGTCTATAGTGGGGGTGATCCTAAGGAACACATGTTCTCCCTTGTTAAAATCCAACGGCTTACGCTGCCTATCCGCATAGCTTTTTTGTCTACTTTGAGCTGTAAGCATCCTATCCTGGATTCTCTTGATTTGCTCCGTCGTTTCCCTCACTATATCAGGTCCTAACACGATCTGTTCTCCGGGCTCATACCGGCATAAAGGGGACTAGCATTTTCGTCCGTATAGGGCTTCGTAGGGTGCCATGCCGATGCTCGCATGATAACTGTTGTTATATGCAAACTCGATCAGTGGCAGGTACTTGTCCCAACTTCCCTTTTGATCTAGAACATAGGCTCTCAACATGTCCTCCAAGGTATGGATCGTTCTTTCTGATTGTCCGTCTGTTTGTGGGTGGTAAGCTGTGCTCAAACACAACTTCGAACCAAACACCTTTTGAAAGGCTCCCCAAAAACGTGATGTAAATCGCGGATCCCTATCCGAGATTATCGTCAACAGTACTCCATGTAATCTCACGATCTCTTGGATGTATAGCTGAGCCAATTTGTCTAAAGAGTATGTCACTCTAATAGGTAGAAAGTGAGCCGACTTGGTTAGTCGATCCACTATTACCCATATGGCGTCATGGCCAGCTTGGGTCTTAGGCAATCCCGTCATAAAGTCCATCGATATGCACTCCTACTTCCATTCGGGGATTGACAGGGGTTGTAGCAAACCTGATGGCTTTTGGTGCTCGATTTTCACCTTTTGACACACCAAGCACTTACTAACCCAGGCGACCACATCCTTTTTCAATCCGGGCCACCAGAACATCTTTTTTAAATCTTGATACATCTTGGTAACACCAGGATGGATGGTGAAATGGCTTTTTGGGCCTTCTCCAAGATCTTCTCTCGAAGGTCACCATCTTGTGGCACATAGATTCTTCCTTCAAACCTCTATACCCAATCAGAACCTTGTTCGAATCCTTTAAGTTTTCCCGCTTTAACTGCCTCTATGAGCTCCCTAAATTCCTCACTTTCTCTTTGTGCTAGCATGACTCTTTGTCTAAACTCACTTGTTACGGTAAGATAGCACATTTTCATGCCCTCATTGGTCACATACATCCCCAAATTCATATCTCTAAACTTCTCTATTAGCTCAACTTCCTTGACCATCATGTGTGATAGGTGCAATGACTTTCGGCTCAAGGCGTCGGCGACTACATTAGCCTTGCCGGGGTGGTAACTTAAACCGAAGTCATAGTCTTTGAGGAACTCCATCCACCTCCTCTGCCTCATGTTTAGCTCCTTTTGATCAAAGAGATACTTGAGACTCTTGTGATCGGAGAAAACTTCAAACCTTACACCATATAAATGGTGTCTCCACATCTTTAAGGCGAACACTACGACTGCTAACTCTAAGTCATTGGTGGGGTAATTTGCTTCATGCGACTTGAGTTGCCTTGACGCATAGGCTACCACTTGCCTATTTTGCATCAACACACAGCCTAAACCTTTCCCCGAGGCATCACAATATACCGCGAATGGTACATTGGGGCTTGGTAGAACCAGAATTGGAGTTATGGTTAGCTTTTCCTTAAGCTCTTGGAAACTCTTCTCACACTCGGGATTCCACTCGAAGGGTGCATTCTTCCTAGTTAGCTTGGTCAGGGGTAGGGCAATTTGGGAGAATCCTTTGATAAACCTACAGTAATAGCCTGCTAAACCCAAAAAGCTCCGTATTTCCGTTACGGTGGTTGGTCTATCCCAATTCATTACGGCTTCTACCTTACTATGATCAACGGCTATACCTCCTTTTGACACAACGTGCCCTAAAAACTTAACCTCCTCCAACCAAAATTCACACTTAGAGAGTTTTGGATACAGCTTTTTCTCCTTCAAAATCTCCAAAACTATCCTCAAATGTCGTTCATGCTCCTCGTGGGTCTTCGAATAGATGAGTATATCATCTATGAAAATGACCACGAACTGATCTAAATAGGGTCTAAAGATCCTATTCATGTAATCCATAAATACTGCAGGAGCATTTGTCAACCCAAAAGACATCACCGTGAACTCAAAGTGTCCATACCGAGTTCTAAAGGCGGTCTTTTGTATATCTTGATCTCTCACCCTAATTTGGTGGTATCCTGACCTTAGATCGATCTTGGAAAATACTACCGCTCCTCTCAATTGGTCCATAAGATCATCAATCCTAGGCAAGGGGTACTTGTTTTTCACTGTCACACGATTCAATTGCCTATAATCTATGCACAACCTCATGCTTCCGTCCTTTTTCTTGACAAACAGAACTGGGGCTCTCCAAGGTGAGGCACTAGGTCTAATGAAACTCTTTCCCAAAAGCTCCTCAAGTTGGGTTTTTAATTCTGCTAACTCCAAGGGTGACATTCTATAGGGGGCGGTAGAGATTGGTCCCGCTCCGGGAACCAACTCAATGGAGAACTCCACTTCTCTCTTGGGGGGAAACTCGGGTATCTCTTCCAGAAATACCTCAGGATAGTCTCTTACTACTGGTATATTCTCTAAGTTCTGCTCATAGTCTACTTCGCTAATGGCTAGGAGAACATATCCCTTATTCTTTTGCCCACTATAGTTGACCTCTATGGCATTGAGGTAGAGTTTCAAAGTTTGACTAGTTTCGCTAGGGGGAGAAGGAAAGACAACTGTTTTGGTGTTACAATCTAACATTACACGGTTGGCGTGAAGCCAATCCATGCCAAGGACTGTAACATCCTCCCAAGTATAGCATCATCCTTAAGTCATGACATCATACTCGGGAGTTGTTACTTATAAATTAGTGGACTTTTCTTAAATATCTATAGCCATTTGATTGATTCGTGAGATAACTTGGTCATAATTCTACTGAAATATATAGCAATAAAATCAAAATATTTATTTAATACAAAGTTCAGTACATTAAGAAAGCTCTTTGATAAGCCTTAACACACCTGGTCATTTAACCTATTTACATACATATCCATTCCATTAAATACAACATAACAAAAGTATTAACTACTACCCTATTGTACTTAGAGTTACATTTGCATAGCAGTTTCTCGATTTTCTGCGTCAACCTGGAGACGACACGGGAACACAGAAACATAAGGGTGAGAATTATACAATTCTCAGTAGGGTGACTTCCCCGAACACAATTATAATGTCATCGTCATCGCACCAGCCACTTCGGTTTATTAAGAAAAAGTGGTCATGCATTATATAATAACGGTTTATTTTTAAAGTTCCAAATCGTACTTCCGAAGTGGGTTACTTTTAATAATCAATCACTTAATATACATATACCATACTACTCAACATCATATACTACTAAACTTTCCACTTAAATATATTGGTCTCAATATCGATGCTAAATTCCTTTACTCGGCATATAGGACAAAAGATTTCTTAGAAAATTTACTTCTTAAACTTGCCTTGGCCCTTGACTAATCTTATCACATCTGGGCGTTACGTACCGCCGTCCCTAGTGTGGTAATAATGGGTAATAGACTGCTTTAGATCGAGCTCATTCCTATACATGATCATTGGATTTACTTTCTCCAATTCTCACACAGACCTATTCCTAGCCAGGTTTACTTTCCCCAACTCAATTCAAGGGTAGTCAGGTCTACTTTCCCTGACAGACCAGATTTACTTTCTCCAGCCCAAGGATTATAAATCTTATGCTCTTCTTGTAACACCCCGATTTTTCTGTCCGAGGGAAATGACCAAAATGCCCCTGAGGTCATTTCCTGACCCGAACTCGAGGGTAACCAACTCGGTCATCCTCGAAGGGTCAACTCAATGTTTGAAGGGGATTGAATGGCCTTTGAATGCTTTCGGAAGCGAAAATTTCATTTTCCTTGATTTGGTCAAAATGACCAAAATACCCCTATTGCGTTTTTACGCGGGTAAAGGTGCCGTTTGAGCCCGGAACTTTCCCCAGAGGTTTAAAAACATGATTTCATGTGTCTAGAGGTCTCTGTTCAAGTCCCGGTGGTCCCGGGCAGTTTTAGTGCAAAATTACGATTTTGCCCCTAGAATAGTGTTTTTGAGCTTAATGACGTAATTAAGCAAACCTAAGCAATATTAGGCTCTAAATGAAGATTAATTTATTTCCCTAATTAATCTAGAGTCAAAATAATTTATTAAAGTTAATTAGAACCTAAAATTGCTTAGATTAAACTTAAATCCCTTTTTAGAACTCAAGATTCCTAGTCTTGGAATCTTGAATAGTGTTTTCTCTCCAATTCCTTAAATCAAGGAAATGTGTCTAGAGTTGTTTAGACTCTAAATTGAGGATTTAACTCTCTAATGGTGCAAGACCACTCCTTAATTATGTCTAGACCACCTTAATTACCCATTTACCTTACCTAAACACTTTCTTACAAATTTCTAATCTTAAGCATAATCAAAGATACACCTAAACACAACTCTAAACCACAATTAAAATGCAAAGAAACCTCCCCCATGGGCTGATGCATATTCGGCCATCACTCCCTAATTACCACACATATTAAATTGTTTTCTCACTCAAAGAGCCATGCTTGAGCCATACCTCACCATGCTTTGAACCATACCTCACCATACCTCAAGAACACATTATCTCACCTCATGGAACTCATGGAAAGCCTCCAATCTGCACCCTCATGGCCGAAACCTCCTCCTCCATGAGCTCCCTCCATTTGCTTCATTTCTCTATAAATAGAATGCCTTGAGGAGCTTGCACCACTTTTAGATCATTTGCTAAGTTTAGGAGCACTCAAAGCTTTTCCTTTTCTCTCAAAAGTTCTTGTGTTCTTCAAGTTCTTCAAGCTCTTCAAAGTTCTTCATCACCTTCATCTTCTTCTTCCATCTTCAAGTTCATCACACCAAGTAGGGATTTTCTTTCATGAATTCTTTCTTTAGAGTTCTTGCTTCAAGCTTTATGTTCATAGTTTCTCTTGATTCTTTTTAGAACTTCTTTTCCTTTTCTTGTTCTTGCTCATTTTCGGCCATGGGCCTTGGAGTTCAAAGAAATGAGAGCTTGATGATGAGAGTTTCATGATGATGTTCATCACTTGAAACAAACTCTAGAGCTTGATCTTTGTTCTTGAGCAAAAGTGTTTCTAGTTTTTCCTTTCTTGAACCTTTGAGAACTTTAACTTTGATGTTGTTTCAAAATGGTTCTAATGACTCAATGATGAGGTCTCATGATGTTGGTGTTAGTATATCACCAAGATCATGGATTCTAGAGTTTCAAACATTTCTTTTCTTTCCTTGAAGTTTAGGCCATTACCTTTCCTTTTCATGCTAGATGTTTGATTTTCTAAATATGTTATGTTGAGTTCTAAGAACTCTAGACTTTTACTTTGTCTTGGTTTGATGAGTTTGGGTTGAGGTTTAAGTTCCTTTAAAGTCTTGTTAAGAGCTCTAGAAAGATAAAATGAACTTGCATAATTTATTTTATGCTTGCATTCATGTTTACATTCTTGCTATGCATCTTTACTTTCAAGCTATCACCTAAGAACATAAAGATTAAAATGGAACTTGCATCTTCACTTAATTTAATTCTCGAAGCCTTTCTATTTCGGCCTTAAAGTCGATTGTTGTTGGGCCTAGAGCACTAAAATAAAGAATTGAACTTGCATTATCACCTAATTAATTTCTCGAATGCCTATCTATTTCGGCCTTAAAGTCGATTGTTGTTGGGCCAAGAGCACTAAAATAAAGAATTGAATCTTGCATATTTACTTTCAAGCTTGCACGTTTAAGATTATGCTTCCGATATTTACTTTCAACCTTGGACGTTTAAATTATGCCTTGCATATTTAATTTCAAGTCATCACTTTACCTTGAAAGCAAGATTAAAAATGAAAAGCATGAGCACGTTTAGTTTATGTCGTAACTTAAGAACCTAGGGCTCAAAGACTTGCCCATTTCATTCCAAGTTAAAGTTTAATGTAAACCATACTTTGAATGTATGTTTTTCGGCCAAGTAGTGATGATGGACTTGCAATGAGTTTTCATCTAGCTACTAGGACCAATAGCCTATGTTTTAAGTGTTCCTTAAAGTTTTACAATTCTTTATAAGGTTATGTCATTATAAGTTGTGATTCCAATCTCTTTTAGGGCATGGAATATGTTTTGGTCAGTGACCTAAGGCTTCACTTAGCCTCTTGAGAAATTAAAATGTTTTGCAAAGAGTTTTAGAAGTTCTAGAATGATTCCAAGAGAAACTAGTTAACTTATGTACCTAGAAATGTCAATTTAATTCTCTTATTGAGGCAAGATGTTTTCGGTTCTGATGTGATGAATGTGATGCTGTATGATGATGTTTTAATGTGTTGGAATGTGTGAAAATATCATATGATGATGTAGAACCGATCCTATGCATGATAGGTAAGAAACTAGCTAACTAAAAATACCGTAAAGCTAGAATTTAACATAGTTTTGACCCATTTGTTTATGGAACTTTTCCAAACTGTTTTAATGGGGACATAATCAGATTTAGATTGTTTAGACATGAAAAACTTGGTATCATTTGAGTTAGAATTGAATTCTAGCACCTATGAGGAAACTAGTAACTAGAAAACCGTAAAAATGCAAATGTAGAACTCTTAGAACATTTAATTTTCTGGATTCGGTCCAGCACCCTTACAACATGGTAAACATGGTTAATAATTAGTCCTTAAGCATAGGAATGCCTCATAATTGAGTTAGATTTAATACATAGCGCCTTCGGCGAAAACGGAATCGAGAAAGGGTCTAAAACGTAAGTTCTAGAACCCCGTAAATACAAGTTAGAGAACTTGTCCTATGCTATTCAGATTTTAAAAGTAAAATGAGAGGATTATGAATGATGTTTAATTATGAGCCTTAGGTGCTTAAAATACGAGCAGCGGATGTAGAGAACCATATCTCAAGATTAAGACCCGTAAGGGTCAAAGCATAAGCTACCGTAAGGGTAAGCGTTTGGATGTTTTATGATGATGCATGAAGTATGCTAATGATGATGATGTTATTCATATGAGGAATTTATGAGATTATATGTTTATGTGGCATAAAGCAAATTTGGAAGGAAATTCAGTGTAATGACCGTTTAGGCATGAATTTCCGACAAATTTGGGGACTTAAAGAGATTTTGAAAATTAAGGTACTAAGATGGGTTCTAGGATGACACCGGTTCGGCCGAGCACCTCCATAGAACTCATGTGACATCGGTACCATTTTACACTCTTAGGTGACACCGGTTCGGCCGAGCACCCCTAAGAGTTTTGCCCCCTAACCCGTACTCAGATAGTCGGGATTTATGATACGCTTATCGTTAAGTGGTAAGTAAGAACTAGTGACAACTAGTTAAGGTATGAGCTCATAACCTAGATGTATGACACGTTCTGGGTGACACCGGTTCGGCCGAGCACCCCCAGTTCGAATGTCTTTTAGGGTGGCCCATGAGGAAGAGAAGTTCATGATTATGATTATGTCACTAAGTTTTGTCCCATATGAATGTTACTATTGCCACTTTATGCCACCAATGATGATGATGCTTGATGTTATGTTTTATGTATGTGCATTAGGTAGTGCCATGCATACATTTTCTATTATGTTGCATTCATGACATTAAGATCATCTTAAAATGAATGGACCTTGGCTAACGTATATTTTGAAGTTTAAAATGAACTAAATTCATGTTCAGACTCTTCGCATAATTAAACCCAAGGTTCCTGAGGACGTAGATGATGGCACCTAGGTAGTAGGAGGCCCTACTGAGATTCTTTAGCAAGATTCTCACTCCCTCTATCTCTTTCTTTCCGTCACGTCTTCAGATGGCGACGTTCGTAGTGTTCGTGGACACGCCGACATGGGAGGTGCACCATGACCCGGACCACGGGTCATTCCATTTTGTGGGTCGATGCACAGTTAGAGTATTCATGTTCATGGGTCGACCCTTCACTCCCCCTGTACATTCCCATCGTTTCTCCCCTGTCTCACCTTTTGGCGATGACCTAGTGTTCGAGCGCGCACGTCCCCGAGAGGAGAGGCTACGCCGTACTCCACCTTCCGCATCCGCCGTTCGAGACTACCCCGAGTATGTGCCCCGTTGCCCATCGTCCTTCTCGGAGATGGATCCTTCCGAGGATTCGGCCACCCAGGTACCCTCCGAGGGATCTTCCCCCACCATACCTATGGACTTCGGAGAGGATAGCGAGCCCACCGTGACTCGGCCGAGGCGTGCACGACGACCGGAGATGCGGCCATACCCTGGGAGTCATATTCGATCCCCACTCTGCCTTTTCACACCCGAGGAGCTCGCTCAGTTTCCCGGATATCTGTCTCGATCACGAGATGGTCGCCAGTAGGAGGTCGAGGATGGCCCGAATTAGAGCACACACCACATAGATAGGGATAAACCTTCTTTTGTTTAGAGGTTATCCTATTAGATGCACTCGGGTAGGGGAGTAGATTATGTTTATGTTTGATGTTGTATTTCCTTTCTTGTATTATCCTTGTACTAAATTAAGTCCCACACTTATAAGTGGGCAAGTTATATATATATGGGATGATATTCAGTGATGTTCATGATGTGCCTTATGTTATGATGATTGTGAGACGATTGTTTCACTTTGCATGGTTTACCGCTTATCGTATCACGCGGCTCTCACTTTGTATTTCAAAAAAAAAATTTACCCGTATTTTCCGCTAAGTATTTCTAAGTAAAGTTGAGAACTATGAGGTAACAGACTAATGTTTAACCTAAGTATGTTCTAGAGTATTGGGTTAAAAATTAGGATGTTACACTTCTTGGTAGTTAGGTTTACTTTCCCTAACAAACTAGATTTACTTTCTCCAGTTCAAGAAACATAATCTTACGCTTTTCTTTCGCATATAAACAATTGTAATAATCATTCATATCTATGTGTACCTAACCTCATCAATAAGTTCACATGCTCAATTACTCAGACTCATATTCAGGTACTCATGTCATACTAGTACAAAATGTCATCACTTCATCAATTCAAAGCATCAAGTTATTTTCAGCACAATGACAGATTTCACACTATTGTGGTATGAATTTATTTGCACACAAAACAATCATTTCAGAGACTATAAAAATTATCAAGGACACCTAAATGTGTCACCTAGGTCCTGTAAAAATTTCAGGGTAGTTAGAGTTCTCTAACTATATTAACAAAATTCTAAAAGTTTAGTGGTCAGAAACCATCCAACCTCAGCTCAAGAACCAAAATTCATAATTTTTGACCCTAGCAATTGAACCCAGAAAATTCTAAATAAAAATCCCGGTAAAACCTCAATATGTCTCTAATATTCTGTAAAAATTTCAAGTGATAATTCCATCATTTGATATGGTAACAAAATTAGCAAAATTTACAGCTTCTGTACTAGCATTTCAGGCAGCGTATGCTTAATTTCAGTTCTTGATTTTTCTAAGGCAGTTTGACTCAAAATAAAAACCCAAGAAAATTCGTGGGACTATCTCAAGATGTTAGCTCCAACATATATTTTTTCCAGTTCAAGAAAATGCGCACAACAAGCCCAAAAAATTCGTGATCACACACTGCCTGTCAGAAAATCGAAAATCCAGCAAGTATCACTCAACATCTTTTGACAAAATGATCTTTCTAACCTCATCCAAATACTTCAGCAAAATTCATACATCAATAACAACATAATATCAACCAAATTAACCAGAAATTTCGGATTGAAACCAGTAAGAATTGCTCAGAAAAACTTTGAAAGGAAAAGGCCAAAGAAAACCCTACTTTGAAAGCTTCAAAACTTTATAACTTCAAAGGTTGTTCAACTTGATTTCCCTTCACTTCAAGGCCACCAATTCAAGCCCAAAGACTCCCTTAGGCAGTGAAGAATGATCTCTCAAGGTGGAAAACTATGATGGATTCAAATTCTAATCGGTTAGTTTGGTAGGTATTGAGGAGTAGAACAAGTTTTGTGAAGGGAGTTTGTGGTTTTATAAAGTTTAGACTAGGTTTTTGACGGTTTGAAATCAAGTTTCCATGGTTTTGGTGAAGCAACAATGGAGGATGGCTGGTTTGAAGATGCTGCCCGAGAAAGAAATGGCTTCATGGAGAAGTTTAAAGTCATATTTATCTTGTAATGAATATAATAATATTATAGTATATAGTTAAATCATCATTAATTCAAGTAAGAAAAATGGATGGCTAGGATTGAATCTTGTAATTCAAGATTGAATCTTAGCCATTCATTTGATATAAATGGATAAACATTATCCTTTTGTAAAGGTCAAACTAGTTTTCGGTGTCAGAATTCGTACACCGAAATTTCACCGAACGGGTGAAACAATGTACTCGGGAAATCAAACATTGCCCGAAAAATAATTTTGGGTATAAAATCTTCATTTCTACCTATTTCTAACCATAATCATATAATTTCTCAATTTCGGGCATCTCCGAGTCCCAATTCTAGGGTTTTTTGTCACGGCTTATGAGGGCTCAAGTTACTATTCATGATTTTTTTTTTTTTTTTTACAAATCCGTTGGATCATCCTCATCATTGTTCAAACTATCAAATTTTTGAAATTATGACTAATAAAGCTCAAATTAATTTTTGGACAATTTTTAGGGTGTTACAAGGACTACACCTATACCTTTCATGGGTAAGCAAATTAAATCTATGACAAAGGTTCTATTTTCTACAGTAAGATGGCAATTTAAACAACAAAAACAAGTATTTACAGGGTGATTCGTGGGGGTAGAAACAATAAGATCAAAAGGAAGTTTGGAAGTTTTTAAGTTGAGAGACTCGACACTAGCATACGAAATAAAAGAATGTGTAGCGCCAAAGTCATAAAGTACAGTTAAAGGTCTACCATTTATTTCGCACGTACCTTCGATGAGATCATTGGACCTTTTTGCTTCGTCCGCGTTGAGGGTGAAGACCCTCCTTTGGTGTTGCGGCCTAGGGTTCTGATTTGCTGGCCTCTCGTTATTACATCTGTTGGCGTAGTGGCCGGGCTTCCCGCACTTGAAGCATACGTTTTGTCCAGCTAGGCAGGGACGGTTGCCATGATCCCGCACTGGGGACACACTATTGCCGGTGTGGGCCTAGCAAAGGTGGCGGGGGCTCCTTGTGGTGTCTTGTTCTTGGTCCCACTGGACCCTCCTTGTTGAGCGTTGCTCCGGAGGCCTCCCGACACTCCTTGTTGATTATTGTTGTTGTTGTTGTTGTTGTTGTTGGTGTTTCAGTGGTTGTTGTACTGGAATGGTGGTCTGTAGTGTTGCTTGGGCTGTTAGTGGAAGGGGGTTCTTTGTTGTTGTTGTTGTGGCTTGAATTGGTTGGTGTGGTAGGGGTTGTAATGGTTTCGCGATTGGTTTTAGTGTTGTGGTTTGAACTTCGGGGCTTGAGGTCCTAGCCCCTTAGCTCGTTCCGCCCTTGCAGCCTGGAGCTTTCCTTGTTCTTCCTCCAGAATGCGGCACTTGTTGACCAGGGTGGGGAAGTCCCTGATCTCTATATGCGCTACAGCGTAGTTCAACTCCGGCTTCAACCTGGCTTCGTACTTAACGCATTTCCATATCTCATCGGGGTTCCCTTAGAACACCCGTGAGAACTTAATCAGTTCTTCAAATCTCACCGTGTACTGGGCAACAGACCTTCCTCCTTGAGTTAACTGCATGAACTCGATATCCTTAGCGTTCCTTACTGACTTCGGGAAGTACTTCTCATAGAAGTAAGTTTTGAACAGCTCCCAGTTGGCAGCAGTACCAGAAGCTTCTAGCAGTCTTCGGGTGCTGGTCTACCAAAATTCGGCATCCGATTCCATCATGTAAGCAGCGAATGTGACCTTTTGCTCCTCCGAGCAAGCGACCACGGAGTAGATCTTTTCCATGTTCTTGATCCACTCGTCAGCTTTGTCGGGATCCATGGCTCCTCTAAAGGCCGGCGGGTTTGCCTTGCGGAATTCACCGAACCTTGCTTGTTCGACCATTTCAGCAGTAGGGGGAGCACGTCCGGTGTCCTCTTGATGGTTCATCCTTTCAAACATCCGCTCTATGGCTCTTGCCATGTCACAGACAGTAGTGGCAGTTGCATCCTCTTGGTTACCCTCAGTCGGGGTCCTATTCTGTCGTCTGGGTGCCATTGGTTCCTAAACACATAAAACAATAACCACTGAGGTGATCAGGCTCAATGTTTCATGTAAAATGAGCTAGTTACCATGGCACTTGCAAACAAACAGAGGTCATGCATCTCTAACCTATAGCTTGTCCCTAGCAAGCTCTACACATGACATGTCTATCGCGTTATGCTCTAAAAGCATAGTCAGTCCAATCCTCAGGCTCCATGAGAACCGAACTGCTCTGATACCATAATGTAACATCCTAATTTTTAACCCAATACTCTAGAACATAAGTAGGTTAATCATTAGTCTGTTACGTCATAGCTTCCTTATTACTTTAAAATACTTAGCGAAAATACTAGTAAATTTTTTTTTTTGAATTATAAAAGCAAAGTGAAAGCCGCGCGACACGTTAATTAATAATGCACGAAAGGTAACAAAGCGAGCATCTCATAGCAACATGGCATAAGCAAGTAAAGGCACATGATAATAACATGGAACTGCATATTTATATAATATATGATATGCCCACTTGTGTAGAGTGGGGCTTAGTTTGATACATCATAAATAGATACAACTAAAAGAGAATACAAAGGAAAATACTACGGAAACATAAAAGCAACTCCCCTACCCAAGTGCAACTAAAGGGATAACCTCTAAACAAAAGGAGGTCTATCCTCATCTAAGTGGTGTGTGCTCTACCCAGGTACTCCATCGGTCATACGTCTCCTCCTACTGATGTCCGTCTCGCGAGCGAGGCACATATCCGAGAAACTGGACAAGCTCCTCGGGCGTAAAGAGGCAGAACGGGGATCGAGAGTGACCCCCGCGATGTGGCCGCATCTCCGGTCGTCGTGCAAGTCGTGGCTGAGTCACGGTATCCTCACTGCCCTCCCTCATCAGTGGTGGAGTGGGGGCGGAGCTCTCGCTATACGGATGGGTAGGCGGGTCCTCGGACGGGTCGGTCTCCGAGAAGTAGGTCTGGGGCACGTAATCGGGATAGTCACGCATGGCTGAGGCGGCGGTGTGCATGCGAAGCACTTTCTCGTTATACGTATGTGCGCGCTCAAAAACTCGCTCGTCGTCGCCGTAGGGTGCTGTCAGGGAGAAGTGATGGGTGTGCACGGGGTGAGCGAAAGGACATCCTACGAACATGAAGACTCGCACCGTGCACTGTCCCTCAAAATGGTATGACCTGTGATCAGGGTCATAGTGCACTTCCCACGTCGGGGTGTCCACGAAGACCACGAACTTCGCCATCTGAAGACGTGACGGAAAGAAAGAGATAGAGGGAGTGAGAATCTTGCTAAAGAATCTCAGTAGGGCCTCCTACTACCTAGGTGTCATCATCTACGTCCTCAGGAACCTCGGGTTTAATAAACAAAATAAGTGAGCATGCATTAAGTCCATTTTTAGGTTCTAAAACATAGTTTAGCGAAGGTCCGTTCATTTTAGCATGATTCTTAATGTCATGGATGCAAACATATTAAAGGATGTATGCATGGCTCTACTTAATAGAAGAATAATCATCATATCTTTAAGAACATCATAATAATGGCATAAAGTGGCAATTAAATTCCTTTTGTGACATAATCATCATAACTTCCTCATTTGCCACCCTAAAAGACAAGCGCTCTGGGGGTGCTTGGCCGAATCGATGTCACCCAGAACGTGTCACATCTCTAGGTTATGAGCTCATACCTCAACTAGTCGTCACTAGTTCTCACTTATCAATCCCGATAAGCGTAACATAATCATAAACATAATCCCGACTTATCCAGTACGGGCTAGGGGGTATTTCTTGGGGGTGCTCGGCCGAACCGGTGTCACCCAAGAATTCATCTTGGTACCGATGTCACATGAGTTCTCTGGAGGTGCTCGGCTGAACCGGTGTCATCCGAAAACTCATCTTAGTACCTCATAAAAATTTCGTAGGTTTTCAAAAACTTTCCGAGTCCCGAATTTGTCAGAAATTCTATGGCATAACTGTAGCACGCCGAATTTCTTCCAAATTCTTCTTTATGCCACATAAGTCAATGAAGCATGCATCCTTCATCATAATTTCATGCATTCTCATAATCATCCTCATACTTTCACAAGCAACATTAAAAGTTCGTTATGCACTTGGTCTTACGGTATTTTATGCTCTGACCCTTACGGGCCTTAAACTTGTGATGCAGTTAACCTATCATCTCCTATCAAACTTTTATGCACCTAAGGGTTCTCTTTTAACAAAACTTATTATTATTCATGCTCTCTATTAAATCTGAACATCATTATTCCTTTAGGGGCAGCACCTGAATGTTGAAATTGCGGGGTTCTAGAACTTACATTTTAGACCTTTTCTTAGTTCTGTCTTCACCTAAGGCGCTATAAGTTAATCCTAAACCAATTATGAGACATTCCTAAGTCAAAGGACTAATTATAAGCGATGTTCTCTACATTATAAGGTTGCTAGACAGATTCTAAGAA
The DNA here is from genome assembly GCA_031216125.1 of Dalbergia cochinchinensis. NCBI lineage: Eukaryota > Viridiplantae > Streptophyta > Magnoliopsida > Fabales > Fabaceae > Dalbergia > Dalbergia cochinchinensis. Next base: position 35,272,870 of record CM062371.1, read on the forward strand.
TTAAATGTTCTAAGAGTTCTAGGATTGCGGTTTTACGATTTTCTATTGCTAGTTTCTCCATAGGTGCTAAAATTCATTCCTACTTCAAATGTAACCAAATTTTTCATGACTAAACAATCCTAATCTGATTATATTCCCATTGAAACAGTTTGGGCAGTGTCCAAATACAATTGGGTTAAAACTATACTAAATCTTGACTTTACAGTTTTTCTAGAAAGCTAGTTTCTCTTTCAATCATGCATAGAGATGTTCCTACCTCATCACACATAATTTCCACACATCAGAACACATCAGAAAATCATCACACAACAACAAACTCATTATGACAAGGCCGAAACACCAAGTCCCCAAGAAGGTGCATAACTTGATGTTTCTAAGACATATAAGGTGCTAGTTTCTCTTGGAACCAATTTAGAACCTTTAAAACTCTTTTGCAAACCAATTTATTTTGTAAAGGAGGCTAAAACATCCTTAGGTCAGTGACCACTTGATCCCTCCTTAAAGAGAGTTAAATTCTTAGAACCTTGTTGGTCTTAAACTCAAACAAATTCATGAGATTTAAAAGGATTCTTAAAACTTGACTTATTGGTCCTTGAAGCTAGATGAAACTCATTCCAAGTTCATCATCACTACTAGGCCGAAATCATGCATTCAAAGAATGCTCCCTCATTAAACTTTAACTTGAGATAAAATGGGCAAGTCTTTGAGCTCTAAGGTCTTTTAAATGATGACATAATTTAAACATGCTATGCATTTCATTTTTATTCTTCATTACAAAATAAAGTGAGGGCTTAAAGTAAATATGCAAGACTTGAATTATAAATATGCAAAGCTTGAATTAAATATGCAAGTTCATTTCTTTATTTTAGTGCTCTAGGTCCAGCAACAATCGACTTTAAGGCCGAAATAGAAAGGCTTTGAGATTTAGTTAGGTGATAGTGCAAGTCCTCATTTTAAATCTTTACGTTCTTTAGTGATGAAAGGTAAATATGCTAGACCAGGATATAAATATGAGATGCACTTCATTCTTTAGCCTTTAACTTTAAGTGATGGCTTGGAAATTAAATATGTATGCAAAGCTCAAAATAAATATGTAATGCATAAGCTTGAATATAAATATGAATGCTAGTCCATTTATTTCTTATTAGAGCTCATACAAGACTTTTGAAGGAACTTAAACCTCAACCCAAACTTATCATGACAAGATAAAGTAAAAACAAGAGTGAACCTCAAGGGTTCTTTAAAACACAAAGTTTCTTTTCTTGGAATGTAAACATAAATAACATTTTCATTAAAACTCAAGCTCTAGAGGCCTCTTTGTGATGAACACATAATCATCATCTAGAAGCTCTCATCATCAAGCCATTGTGAACCTCCTTGGCCAATATGGCCGAAACCTTGGAGAAGGAAAAGGAAAAGGAACCGAAATTTTTGGAGAAGGAAAGAAACATTTGGTACTCTAGAGACCATGATCTTGATGATGCATTAACACCAACATCATGAGTCCTCATCATTGAGTTCATGTCAACCATTTTTAAACATCATCAAAGTGAAAGGTTTTCAAGGACTCAAGTAGAAAAACTAAAAACATCTTTAACTCAAGAACAAAGATCAAGCTTTAGAAATTGTTCAAGTGATGAACATCATCATGAAACTCTCATCATCAAGCTCTCATTTCTTTGATCCTCAAGCCTCATGGCCAAAAACATGGAGGAGAAAAAGAAGAAAAGAAGTTCTAAAAGGATTCAAGAGAAACTATGAACACATAAAGAAATTAAGAACTTTAAATGAAAGAACTCTTGAAAGAAAATCCCTACCTAGTGGTTAGAAGATTGGGATAAGAGAAGAGGATGAAGAACTTGAAGAACTTGAAGACTTGAACTTGAGAGAAAAAGGAAACTTTGAAGTGCTCTTTGAAAACTTACACTTAGCAAATGAACCCAAAATGATACAAGTTCACCCAAGCAAGCTATTTATAGAGAAATGAAACAAATGAAAGGTGCATGGAGGGGGAGGAGCTTCGGCCATCAGCCTCATGGGCAGCCCATGCCTTACATGAGGTGAGATAATGTGGTCTTGAGGCATGGTGAGGTATGGTTCAAAGTATGGTGAGGTATGGTTCAAGGTATGGCTTCAAGCATGGTTCTTTGAGTGAGAAACAATTCAAACATGTGTGGTAATTGAGAGAGAGAGGGCTGAAATGCATCGGCCATGGGGAGGGTTCTCTTGTATTTTAATTATGGTTTAGAGTTGTGTTTAGGTGTATCTTTGTTTAGGATTAAGATTAGGAATTTGTAAGAAAGTGTTTAGGTGAGAAAATGGGTAATTAAGGATGTCAAGACATAATTAAGGAGTATTCTTGCATCATTAGTGAGTTATAAATTCATTTTAGTGTATAAACAATTCTAGACACAATTCCTTGATTTAAGGAATTGGAGAGAGAAAACACTATTCAAGATTCCAAGAGTGAAATCTTGAGTTTTAGAAAAGAGATTTAAATCTAATCTAAGCAATCTTAGGTTCTAATTAATTTTAATAATTTATTTTGACTCTAGATTAATTATGAAAATTAATTAATCTTCGTTTAGAGCCTAATATTACTTAGGTTTGCTTAATCACATCGTTAAGCTTAAAAACACTATTCTGGGGGCAAAATCGTAATTTTGCACTAAAATTGCTCGGGACCACCGGGACTCAAGCAGATGTTTTGAAACATGTAAAAACATTGTTCTAAACCTCTGGGGAAAGTTCCGGGCTCAAACGGCACCTTTACTTGCGTAAAAACGCTATAGGGGTATTTTGGTCATTTTGACCCGAAACTGCAAAAAATGAGACTTTCGCCTCCGTAACCACTCAAGGGTCATTCAATCCCCTTCAAACATTGAGTTGGCCCTTCGAGGACTGTCGGGTCGGCCATCCTCGAATTCTGGGCCGAAATGACCTCAGGGGCATTTTGGTCATTTTCCATTCAGATAGAAAATCGGGGCGTTACACGTGTCGGTTTGTGGGGACAGTCGTCAATCCATAAAGTAGTAGGGGATATTACAAATACCGCTTAAGAACAACCTAAATGCAAAATATTTAGAGTTAAGATATAAAATGGGTGCATAAATGCGACCCATCAGGGTTCTACCTTTGAACATTGCTACCCAAGGTGTACTTATGGTAAAAATGCAGCCTAAGCATTATGCAGAACTAACTCAGTCGAAAGGAATAGTTGAAACAAGTAATCAAGATGTCCCTTCGGCTTAGGTAGTTTAGTTTTCTCTTATCTTGGCCATGGTTGGCTTTTAGTCGTACTCTTTTATATGTTGAATCCTTTTATTCATCCCATATTGACTGATAGTACTTTTTCAAGAATTTTCCACTAATAGATTGTTCCATTTCTTTTCCTCTATTGTCTATCAACCTATGTTCACTCCCTTTATGCTTTGGCTGATGATGTATGGTCTTTCTCATGTTGGAGGCCATTTTCCATGCTCATGATTTTTTATCCCAAGCAACAAAATAGTTTTCCATACGAAGTCCCCTTCCTAAAAGGATTTCTTCTTAACTCTTCTATTATAAAATTTTGCCACGGTGTCCTTATTTCTTTGAATATGTTCCAGGGCTAGAATTCTATCATCATTAGCCAGTTCTAATTCTTTAAACAATGCTTGGGAATACTCATCGGTTGACAAATGATGTTGCTTTGCCACTCTTAATGATCTAACATTTATTTCCAATGGGAAAATGACGTCTTGACCATACATTAGCTTATAAGCAGCTAGTAGCTTTACACATAGTATTCCTACATGCCCACAAAAAACTTCTGAAAGGGACGCATGCCAATGTCTTGGATGATCTGCAATTGTTTTTTTAATCATATCGATTAGGATATGATTATTTGCTTTAGCCTAGCCATTAGCTTGTGTGTAATAAGGTGAGGAGTGTATCATTTGATTCCATATTGTTGTACAAATGCTTTAATCTTTTTCCCTATAAACATTGTTCCTTAGTTAGCTGTGATTGTTTTAGGTATTCGAAATTGATGTATAATTTCCTCTAGATGAACCTAATGACATCGGCTTGAAAAACATTGGTTATCGACTGTGCTTCTACCCATTTGATGGCCATGATAATGAATGGGTGCCTCTTCGTTGAAGAAGGGTAGATTTTTCATATCAAATCCATAGCCGATCTTAAAGGGTCAAGGTTTTATGATGGTGTGTAACTTTTCTATGAGGACTCTTTGGATCAGTTCACAAGGTTGACAAGCTTTGTAGACTTTTGCATATGCAAAATGGTAAGCCATTGTAGTATGCCAATAATAGCCATATCTATGAATCAGCCAATGCATACAATTTCTAGACCTATAAGCTCTATATTCTCCTTCATGGACTTTTCCTATGACTTTGTGTGCCTCCTTCATATTCAAACAATTCATTAATACACCTTCCAAAATTCTTTGATACAATTCATCATCAATGAGTACACGACTGATGTCTCCATTAAGTTTCTTGGCAAAGTATAACAGGTCAAATCCAGTTAGTATGTTACAAACTTAAAGCCAGAATAATGTTTCACTTTGTGTAACACCCCGATTTTTCCCTATGTCCAAATGACCAAAATGCCCCTGAGGTCATTTCTGTCCGGGAATAGAGGACAACCAGTCTAGGCTAACCTCGAGTGAATATTTTAATGCTTGAAGGGGATTAATTGTGTTATGTGTATTGTTAGAGATGAAAATCTCAAATTTTTAGTTTTTCCGCGCAAAATTACCAAAATACTCCGATGGCTAATTAACACATAATTAATTACCAATTAGGCCTGAACTTCTCCTGGAAGTTTGGAATATTATTTTTAAGAGATGTTTGATGTCTGTATAAGCCCGAGTAATCCCAAGGAGTTTTTGTACAAAATTACCATTTTGCCCCTAACTAGTGCATTATGGGCCTAATGGTGTAATCAAAGAAACCTAAGCAATATTAGGCTCTAATTAAAGATTAATTAATTCTAATAATTAATGTAGAGTCAAGATAATTAATTGAGGTTAATTAGGCCTAAGATTGCTTAATGAAACTCAAAATCCTTTTCTTAAATCAAGATTTTGTGTCATATCAAATGAAATATTATTTTCTCTTTCTAATTTCTTAAATTAAGGAATCAAAGATGTGATGGAGAATCTTGTTGAGTGGAGGTTTGACTCCACTAATTGAGCAAGACAACTTCCTAATCTTGTCTTGCATGGCCTTAATTTCATGTTACTAGCCCAAACACTCCATTAACAATTCCTAACCAAGTGTCAAATCAAATTTATTTCTAAACACAATTCCTAATTACAAAAGAAAGAAAATATCTTCTCCCCTCATGCTTCCATGATGGCCACCCATACATCCCTTATGGCCACCCATACCTCCCATCACACCCTCACATGTGTCTTTATATACAACACACACTCAAAGAAGCCTACACTTCACCATTCACTTTTTTGGATTTGAATACTTGTCCAAAAAAACTTGTCTTGCAATTCTCTCTTCTTTTACCTCTCAAAAACTCTCTTTTCTTCCTCCACCACTACAAGAACCACCCTCCACCACCACCTCTCAACCTCAAACCACTATAAACCGCCTTCAAGAAACACAACCTTGCCAACTCTAAACACAAGAGCTCAAGAACAACATTTTTTGCCTTTTCTTCCTCCTTTGACCAAAAAGTGTTGTTGCTCAAAGAGAAGATTTTCTTCTCATTTTCTTTCACAAAGATCAAAGCTTTTCCTTGCAACAAGAAAATACCTTGGTAGGGAATTTTGTTTGATTTTATTTCTTTTCCCCTCCTTATTTTTGAAATCATTGGAATGATTGGATATGTTTTCTTTTTCCTTCTATGTTTGCCTTGTTAAAGAATGGTTTGATGAACTTGTGATCTTTTCTCTCTTTCCTCATCATTTTTGGTTTTAGCTTCCTTTTTCCTTTATAGTTTTAGTTTTGTTGTCAATAAAACATTGAAGCTATGGCTTGATGATGATGGATCTTAGTGATGGTTATAAAACTATCATATGGTAGACCATTTAGAGCCCAAAGTTTTGGATTCCACTTTGGTTTTAAAAGATTGAGCAAAAAATGGAATAATATATTTATGTCATCACTTAATTATCTTAAGTTCAAGACTTACCCCTTTCAACTTAAGGTTGATCGAGGTTTTAGAGTTGTTACTCTAAATAGGAGTCTTGAGCTTAAACCTTAAAGAAATAAATGAAAATGTTGTTTGGTTTTCTTTGATGGATTTTCTTTTGAGCTTGATGGTGAGTCTAAGGAGACAAGGTTCTTGAAACTATAATAATGAGAGACTCTAAAGCTCATGTCCATTTTGTAAGATTGATCGGTGTTTTAGAGTTGTTACTCTAAATAGGAGTCCTTAGCCTAGGACCTAAAGAAATAACAAATGAAAATGCATTCATGTTTATTTTCCAAGTCCTTGCATTTCATATTTATATTTGAGCCTTGCATATCATGTTTATATTTATTGTCTAACATATTTATGTTTCAAGCCATCACCTAAAACTTAAAGATTAAAAATAAGCTTGCATTCTTATGTTTATTTTCAAGCCTTGCATATCATATTTATATTTCCATTGCCATCACCTTATAATGCCAAAGATTAAAATGAGGCTTGCATTAGCATGTTTAAGTTTATATCATCACCTAAATATCTAAAGCTCAAGACTTACCCCTTTCAACTTACATAGGAATTTCGGTTGCATGGGCATTTGTCTTTACAAATATGTTTCGATTACAAAGGAATTAAGTTTTAAAGTTTGGTGTATTATTACTTTGAGATTTCAAAAACTTGTGTCTTGCAATTTCCTTGAGAGAAATGGTAACTCTTAAAGTGTTAAAATATGATTTACATAATCAAAACCTTTATAACACCCCAATTTTTATGACTGTGCAAAATGACCAAAACACCCTTGAGGTCAATTTTTAGGACGACCGGTCTAGGCTATCCTCAGTAAGGCAAATTAATGTGGGGAATTCTTAGAAATTTCGATGCAAGATTATCATATTGCCACAAATTAATTGAGCTTAAGAAAATATATATATGTATATATATATATATAGTATTAGGCTCCAATGGAAGATAAATTCAATTTTCTTGTTCATCTCGAGACAAAATAACTAATTGAGGTTCAGTTATATAAGGAAACCCAAAATTTGCATATCTTATAACGCCGGAACTTCTTTTATAGCCTTTTCATTCATTTCCCCTGAACAATAAAAAAAATAACTATTTAAATGAATAGCATATTTACTCACTATTATGGCACGCATATTGTGATGATTAAATAATTAGTTATTCGTAATTGATCATATGGTATTCATAAATCATATAATCTAAACTATTGATGCATATAGCAAAAATTAATTTCATATAGATTCTAATATTGTTTTTCTTTTTACTGTAAATATTAACTGCTAGTTTTAGCTTTTCTTATTTGAAAAGAATCAAACACTTGATCTTTGTTGCAATTAGAACTTAATCCCTCCTCGTATAAAATTTTATATAAGTACAGAATTTTTTAAAAAAAATAGGAATTTGATTTCTATAACTATTACATGAAAACTTTAACTTTTTAAAATATACCAAATTTTGAATAGATTGCTACTGTTACATATATGTTAGACAACATTACAATCATAATGAGGTGTATATACAAAAAAAAAATTGAGTGATGGGGTATATGATGAATAAAATCATGCCAATAATAATACTGTGATAGATATGCATACACTTGTACTTTCAAATGTAATGACATGGACATGTGTTCAAACACTACAATTAGTTGGTTGCATGTAATATATCATGAGTGTATATGTGTAACCTTCTCTGAATTCAGAAATAAAGAGGTGTTGAGCCTCCCATCACAAACCAAGCCACTTGGATACCTAGTTGCAACGTGTCCTAGTAAGATCCACCAACATCACAGCACATATTTTCTGAATAACACATGAATAAAAAAAAATTACATAATGTTTCTTTCTTCTTTCCTGCACTCCCCATTCCCTGCAAGGATGGGCATTCTACTAAAGCACCCGACCAAGGATGATGGACAAGATGCGGATGAAGAAGACATGCCCGTTGGCTTCCCTGGAGAAAACATGGAGGACAAGTTAGTGTGGGTTCTTCCCCATCCCATAAACAACATGGAGATAAATATTAATTTCAAAAACAAACCCAATATAAATAAGGAAATGCACAGAGCTTCAAAGAAAAAAAAAACAAGGGAACAAATTACCATCAACGGCCAGAGAGAATAAGATTTCTTTTTTTCAAACACAATGAAAAGTAAGCAATCAAAGATTCATCCTATGTTCTGGTGTAGTATCTGCCGTTTATTTTTAGCCAACTTAACTCAAAATCCATATTCATTCCCTATCCTAGCGAAATATGGTGACCCTTAAATCATCAAACCAACCATGCATGACCCATAAATTATAGACCAAAAACAAAAAACCAATTTCAAAGTTCCAACATGAAATTTACGGCCCAAAATAAGAAATACAAGCCATGGCCACAACGAAGGAAATCCATTGCCAATTTGTAAAAGATGGCAGCATCATAGTCAATAACAAAAGAGAGCCCATGTGCACGTCCCAAAACAAATGAATGGAATAAAGAAGAAGCAAAAATAGAGGGGATGCTCCCTGACCTTACCAGCACCAGGCCAGCCATCCTCGCGGCCCCCTTGTGCTGCCGTGATGGCCACGCCGTGGAGACAGCCCTCCCTAATCGCAACTTGTCGCGGCCTTTTTCCTTCACAACCTCTGTTAGCCACTACGCGGCAGCCCCTCCACGGGGACCTTGTACAAAGTCACCTCTAGCCACACCTTCTCCCCATCTACTAAATCTATCACAAGCTGGAAACTAAACCATAGCCAAAGTAAGAACCAAGTCCAATCAAAACAAACCATCACTCAATCCAATTATCACATAAACAACACAAATCACAGATTAGATACAAAGAGCACAAGGAAACACAACTATATAAAATTAGGTCCCAAACTTTCAAAATAAGAGAAATCAATGGTTGAATGAAAGAGAACAAAACCTGAAAGAAAAATGTTGAGAGAGTGAAGAGAAGGAAGGTCGCGGCCTTCCTTGGCCCCTCAACCACAGTGGCTGATTGTGCTCCTTCTTTGTGTAGCCCGTTGCTGCCTTGCGCCTCAGCCTGGAACCATCGCACGGTGGAGCTCCCCTGCTCAGCTCCATCATGAGCTCTTTCCCCCTCCAGTGAAGCACCCTGCTCGGCTGTGAAGCCCCTCCCTCCTTCTCCTCTTGTATGAGTTCCCATCCACATAGTCTGCCCCCCTCTCTCTCACTTTCTTTAAGCCCAATATTCCTTTACAAAGACCATCCCTCAAACCGTGAAACTCAACTCCCCAAATGTCCTAGATTCTTCCTCATTTGCTTTGCTGTCCTTATTTACATTTTATTGTGCGTGTGTGTGTCTCGTTGTGCATGTGTGTGTGCAGCACTCCTCATAAAACCCACACTCTAGTTCAAAGTTCCCAAACATGGCAGACCCTTGCTTGGTCATTGTTTTACACTAATATTTTATGTGTGTAGGAGCTTCTTCAACTTTCTTATTGTTGTATTGTGCTAATATATTATATATATTGTTGAGACAGGAACTTTTTTGAACTGCACTCCACGTGCTTTCCTTTCCATTCTATAATTTTATTTTATGTATTGTTGATGCAGTAACTCCTTTTCAGACAACCTCATGCCCCTACTTTCCTTTAAACTGATTATTTTATGTGTGATTGCATGTATGCCTCGCTGTGCAATGAGTGTGGGATGAGTGTGGGACAACCTACAAATCGAAAGAAAGGAAGAAACTCTTGCTAGTTCGATGTACAGTAGCTAGCAATTTTTTTGGTCATACTTCAATAAGCCAATCACGATTTCTTTCCGTTTCTTTATATGTGTGTAGTGTTTGGGAGTTAGAGAGGGAGAGAACTTTGGTTGTTTAAATAAATATAAAACTAGTGTTTGTCTATCCCTCAAAACCATTAAACTCAACCCTCAAAGGTCCCATGTTCTTTTTTTTTATTATTACCTTGCTATCCTCATTTGCATGTAATCATTTTATGTGAGTGGAGATCACTTTCAGTATAGCACATATGCATGTGAATGTGAACATTTTGAACTTATGAAATATGGACCCATTGTCTTGTTCCCATTAGTTTTGATAGCATATTATTAGCATTAGATTGTTAAGACATACATTGGATATCATTCTTGTCCCTTAGCTAAAGTATTTGTACTTTTAATTGCTTTACATGTAGCTTTCAAGTTATAAATTAATTTCATGAAATGAATTAATCTTTGCAATTGTTACAATTACTTTGTTCACATGTACCCCTCTACATTTGAAATTTTTTTTCGGTATAATTTTGGGTTGACCCAGCATCCTGCTAAAATCTCAGTAATTTCGTTAAATATTATAATAATAATAATGATAATATTATGCTATGGATTGTTTATTATTTAAGATTGTATGATCGAATATTAAATATGCTGTTTTCGTTCATAATTATAATATTATTATAAATTTGCATGTATTCTGCAATGCTAATGCAATTTACTTTCTATTAATGCTTAATATTTTTGGTTAACAATTTGGCATTCTTAATTCCTTTCCAAAGAAAATAAAAATTAATCACTGAATATTTTTTTTATTGAGAACGATGTGGCTTTGAGTTCCTCATCGCACCAGAGGATACATCGGCATAGCTAATAGCTATCAAGCTAAAAATTAATTTTTATAATTTTGGTCTCATATGTAAATGATTTCTTTTCTAATAAATTTTGATATGAAACATATTATATTATTTTCATTTCTTTGGAGAATAAATGATGTTGAGTAGTAAGATAGGTTAAGTGATGATCTCTAGTATGTTGTATCCTATTAAGCATAGCATATGCATTTGCTAAGTCTAGTCCTTGAATTCTAGCATACTGGATAGGAGCATGTTATTGTTATAAACTATTGGTTGATGACATACTTGTGAATATATATTTCACGATTTCATGTTCATGTTTGCATATCTATATGACATGCTAAGATTAAAGATGACATAAGACACATGGAAATGATCCTCTAGACTCCCCGAATTAAAGGTTATGAGAGGTGATTCAAATAGGAAGTGATCCTTTGGACTCCCCGAATTAAAGGTTATGCAAGGTGATCCTAATGCCCCCTATCCCGTACCTTAAGAGTCAGGAATCTAACTTATCAAAAGGGATAAGATTATGCTAGTAACGACTAGTAAGGTATGAGCTCATAACCTAGAACTCTCGATAAAAGAGAGAATATAGGGCACCCCCCCAAGGAAAAGAGAATAAGAAGTTTAAGTCACCTATAAGGATGATAATCACAATTTTATATCATATGCATTATTTTATAAATTCTTTGATATTTTGTATATGATATTGACATGCATTTAAGATTTGCATGTTGAATTCATGACATTAAGATTCATGCTAAAAGATATGGAACTCGGTTAACGGTATTTTAGAACTTAATAATTGAACCTTATGTATGTTGACTACTTCATAATGAAACCCCGAGGTCCCTAAGGATGTAGATGATGACACCAAGATAGGAGAACACTTGACTGAGATTCTTTGTTAAGATTCTCACTCCCTCTATCTTTTCTTTCCATCACGTCTTCAGAGGGCGATGGTGATGTTTGTGATTTACATTGATGCGCCTACTTGAGAGATGCACTACAAAGCCACCCATCGGTCATATCACTTCTTGGGTCGTTGTGCCATTTGCCTTTTTGTGTACATGGACCGTCCCTTTGCACACCCAGTTTCCAGTTTTCGATTCTTTCCTGCTTCCCCTTTTGGCAATGATCTTGTCTTCGAGCAGGCACATCCTCGCGAGGAGCGGACTCGCCACACCCAGCTAGCCGTTTCTACCATCAGGGGTTTCCCAGAGTATGTGCCCTGTTCCCCCACAGATCATTCAGAGACGGATCTGTCTGAGGACTCAACCACCCAGGTGCCATCCAAGGGCTACTCCCTTGTCGTGCCCATAGATTTTGGTGAGGGTAGTGAGGCAACCATAGTACAGCCGATGAGAAGAGCTATGCCCATACTTGGAGAAGCCACTCGTCCACACCGAGGTGCCCATGTCTATCCAGTGAGGTGCCTCACCACACGTGACGAGTCGAGATGTTGGTGTTTGCTCTAGGTGCTACGAGGCGGAGTTGTGAGGGGGAGGAAGCATGTGTCAGTTATTTATGTTTATCCGTATATTACGTATTATGGAGTATTGTATTTTTCATAACTCTTGTCAGTAGTGTTATGTTTCTATATTATAGTGTATATGCAGAATAATCAATACTTGTTTTTATTATATTGTTATACGCTAATGTTATAACTTTGGTTTGCTTTATTATCTTTCTTTGACATACGGAGTGTCAACATTAATCAATTCGTGTATGCGGCTCATGTTTTGTATTTTTCAAAAAAAAAAAATTTACCCGCATGTTTACTAAAGTAATTTTCTAAAGCTTAATTTGATGACTGGAATAAAAGAATAATAACTAATAATTAACTTAAATATGTCATAGGCATATTAGGTTAAATATTAGGGTGTTACAATCTTATTAATGAATCCTCTGATTTTGCTACTGACCTAAGGATATTTACTTATATTCCCAAAGGGATAAATTGCCTTTAAGAATGTTCCATGACTTAGAATTAATTTTGAGTGAAACTAGTTACTAGAAATGTCTTACTTTGCAACTTTGAATGCTTCTTGGAAGTTAAATTTCAGATTCTGTTCTAGCATTTCCAAACCTGATATGTTTAACCTAAATACGTTCTAGGAGTATTGGGTTAAAAATTATGATGTTACATTATGCTCACAAAACTTCATGAAATTATGCATCTCAATGAATCAAACATAACTATAACATCCCATAATTCAAATTACATAATATACATCTAAGCCATATATATGAACTTTGTATTAAATAGATATTTTGGTTTCATTGCTATATATTTCAGTAAAATTATGACCTAGTTATGTAACACCCAAAAAAAATTAGTTAAAAATTAATTTGAGCTTTACTAGTTGTAATTTGAAAAATTTGACAGTTTTAGTAATGATGAGGACGGTCCAAGAGATTTGTAAAAAAAAAAATGTGAATAGTAGCCTGCGGGCCCCACCGGTCCGTCGGAATAGCCAATACCCTAGAATTGGGCCTCGGAGATGCCTGAAACTAAGAAATTATAATATTAAGATTATAAATGAGTAGGAATAAAGATTTCATACCTAGAATTAATTTTTCAAGCAATGTTTGATTACCCGGGTACACTATTTTACCCAATCGGTAGAATTTTGGTGTGCGGTTTCTAACACCATAAAAGCTACTTAGTGGCTAAGTAAGCTTTATCAACCACTTTATGCAAGTGGATGACAAGGATTGAAAATTGAAAAGCAAGTTTTAATCATGGCCTTTCATTTATTAATATTTTACTCAGGTGCTCATATCTCACCCGTTCGATGGGATTTTGGTGTGCGATTTTGACACTGTAAAAGCTATTTATTCTACAAGTTAAAGAGAGCCACTTATCTTGAGCCAAGTGGCTGACCAAGATTCATTCTTTGATCAACAAACCAAATCTTAGCCATCCATTTTTCCTGCTTTGGTCAAAGATAATTTAATTATACAATATAATACTCATTCTTTTATATATAACAAGATAACCACAAGCCAAGCTTCTTCAAGAAGCTCAAAATTTCGTGCATCATGCTGTAAGGAGAAGGAAACCAGGTTCCTCCATGTCCAAGAGCTCAAACTTCACTTCAAATGCCAAAAACACTAGCCTAGAGTTGATAAAACACTAAACTTCCTTCACTAAACTTATTCTACACCTCAATACCTAATTTAACCGATTGGAATTTCAATTCCTCATCAATCCTAACCTTGGTATCTCATACATCACTGATTAAGGAAGGGCTTGGGGCTGATTTGGTGGCCTTGAGTTGAGCAAAATCAATCTTGGAGCATCCTTTGGAGCCAAGATCCCTAAAGCCATCAAAGTAGGGTTTTCTTTGGTCTTTTCTTTCCAATTTTATGCTGGACTTTTTTGATTGTATTTGGTCCGAAATTTCTGGATATATTGGTTGATAATATGTTGATATTGATGCTTTAATTTTGGTGGAGTGTTTGGATGACGTTAAAAATCATTTTTGCCCAAGAGAAATTGAATAATGCATGCTGGATTTTCGGCTCTATTCTAGGCAGCAGATAATCACGAATTTCTAGGTGAATTGTGGGTGTTTTCATGAGCTATAAAAATTATATGTTGAAGGTAACATCCTAGGATAGTTCCATGAGTTTTCTTGAGCTTTGATTTTGATTCCTAATGCCTTGAAAAATTCAAGAACCGAAGTTGTAACTATGCTGCCTGAAATGTTGAATCTGAAGCTGTGAACTTGTGACATTTTATCACCCTAGTAAATGATCGAATTATGAGCTGAAATTTTTACAGAATATTAAGGACATATTGAAGTCCAACCCTGAATTTTTATATGATTATTTGGTAGGGTAATAAAATTGGAAACTATGGCTGTTGGCTGTAAATAGGGGGTTTCTAACCTCCGAAGTTGTCTAATTTTGTTGACATATTTAGAGAATTCTTTTTGTTATGAAATTTTTATGGAACCTTGTGGACACATTGAGGTGTTATTGAGATTTTTTATAGCATTTGAATTGATCATTTGGTATGAGAAATAAATTGTGCTACTTGAGTGAAAAATCTGCTAATGTGCTGAAGTTGTGATGATGCCTTAAATTAGTGACCTAATGACATTTGGTTTAAGTTGATGTGTATGACATGGACTTCCAAGATTATGTTATGAGGAATGAATGAATAATATATATAGGTTTGAAGTATTATGAGATCAGAGAATTATGTTCATGCATATAGAAATGTGATGCATGTATATGTGAGCTTGAGGATGGTGTATGTGGTAAATGAAAAATGAAGTTCCTTTTTATGGAAAAAGGGCATGGTAAAGGTCCCCATTAGGGCACAGAAAAGTCTCCTTTAATGTAAAAAGGGCACGGCAAAGTCCCCTTTAATATAAAAAGGGCACAAAGAAATCCTCTTTAATATGTAAAGGGCATGAAAAGGTCCCCTTTTGTTTATCAAGGGCACGGGAGAGGTCCCTTTTTGTTTATAAAGAGCACGGGAAAGGTCCCTTTTGTTTATAAAAGGCACGGGAAAGGTCCTTATTAGGGCACAGAAAAGTCCCCTTTATTATGTCAAGGGCACGAAAAGATCATGGTAATTGCCATATGTATATGTATATCTTGTTAAATTATTGGTCTTGAAGGAATTCCTATGATGTTGAATGTTATGAAATACATGTTTTAAGTGATTGAATAATAAAAGAGACCCACTCCAGAAAGGTGATTTTATAATTTTAAAATGAACATTTGATGTGTACATATTGCATGCTCATGCTTTCTTAATAAACCGAAGTAGCTGGGGCGATGACGATGACATTATGAATGTGTAATTGGAGAGTTACCCTACTGAGAATTTTAGAATTCTCACCCCTATGTTTTTGTGTTCCCGTGTCGTCTCCAGGTTGATGCAGAGAACCAAGGGACTGCTATGCAAAAGAACTCGGAAGTGCAATAGTGTAGTAGTTAATGCTTTTATTATGTTGTATTTAGTGGAATGGATATGTGTGTAAATATGTTAGAGAACAAAGGTGTGTTAAAGCTCATAGAAGAGCTTCCCTTATGTACTTAACTCTGTATTAAATAAATGGTTTGGTTTCATTGCTATATATTTTAGTATAATTATAACCTAGTTATCTCACGAACTTACCAAACTGGCTATAGATATTTAAGAAAGGTCCGCAAACTTAGAAGTAACAACTCTCGAGTACGACACCATAACTTAAGGATGAGGTTGTACTTGGGAGGATGTTACAAGTTACCTCGCAAATCAATCAAAATGGCCATAGATATTTAAAAAAGGTCTGATAATTTAGAAGTAACAACTCTCGAGTCTAATGTCATGACTTAAGGATGACGTTATACTTGGGAGAATATTACACCTTGAGCACTAAAAGAAAGAAATGGAAATTCATTCATATTTATTTTCCACATTATCACCTAAATCTTAAAGATTAAAATAAGGCTTGCATTAACATGTTTATGTTTATGTGATCACCTAACTAATTAAAGTTCAAGACTTATCCCTTTCAACCTTTAGGTTGATCGGTGTTTTAGAGTAAATACTTTAAATAGGAGTCTTGGGCATTAAAACTAGAGAAATGGAAACACATTCATATTTATTTTCCAAATTGTCAACTAGTTCCTAAAGGTTATATTTCCATCTTTCGAAAGGAATAAAATTTGGTTCTAAGAATGTTCTTTAACTAGGAATTAATTTTAGAAAGACTAGTTACTAGAAGTGTCTTACATTACAACTTTGCATACTTTTGGAATATTAAATTTTCAATTTCTGCCATAGCATTTCCAAATTTGTTTAAAGTTGTTTGGAGTGGCTTAAACATGAAAAAATTACTATCAATTATGGTGAAAATCATCCTTGGCATCTTAGGTAAAAGCTAGTAACTGGAAACCCGTAAAATTGTAACTTTAGGAGCTTCTAAGAAACCCATTTTCGGCCACTACTTGAACTGTTTCAGTATGTTATGGTGCCGTTTGGATTTGTTTAAGTGGGAAATTTTTTTTAATAATTAGTGTAATAATTATTTTTTGCACTTAGAGAAAGAATAGCGACTAGAAAGGACCATATATGTGATTTCTAGGACCCTTAAGGATGGATTCTATTTTAGCAAGTAATAATTTTGTAAAAGATGTTTATCACTTAGTGAATATGTAGGAATCACCCATAATTGGTATAGGAATTAATTCTAGTGTCTTAGGAAGAGCCGGTAACGAGAAATGGTCAAAACGTAACCTCTAGAACATTGAAATTGCCCAAAGTTTTGATTTCTGTCCAGCATTGTCCAATGATGTTTTTTTTTCTGTCCAGCATTGTTTAATGATGTTTTAAGGTTAATAATTAATGAGAATCATTGGAATTGATCCCCTATATGTATAAAGGAATAATTGCAACAGTTGGGGTTACCCGATTTTGAGGTTTTATCATTTAAGGAAAGTGTTTATTCTATACGATGATGAATATATGATGTATCGAAAACTATGAGATGTTATGTCTGCATATTTGTTTGCCAAATACAAAGATTCATGGCATGTTATGATTACTCTTAGAATGATTAAAGAGGCATATGTTGTAAGTATATGAGAGCATGTGACATTGGATGATATGTTTGTGCCCTTGCATCTCAACATAACACGATAAGCTTAAGGTGTCCTTAAAACACTCAGAAATGATCCTTTCATAACGAGCCGAGCTCGACGTGAGGTGATCCCAGGGAATTGCTTATCAAGAGGATAAGCATACTTATCGAGAGGATAAGCATTCCTATGCCCCCTATCCCGTACTTTAAGATGGAGCTGGGAATTTGCTTATCAAGAAGATTAGTGTTAGCTAGTGACAACTAGTGAGGTATAAGCTCATAACCTAGAACTCTCGAGAAGACAGAATAATAGGGTGGCCCCCAGAGAAAGAGATAAGAACCTTAAGTCACCTAAAAGAAATATTGAGGAAAAGATCATGCTAGAAGAATTTGCATTCTTTATTATATGTTGTTTAATTATGGCATTAGTTATGTGGTTATGGCATGTTATGTTACATTTTCTAAAATGAATGGTCCTCGGATAATAATTTTTGGAACTTAATAATTGAACCATATGCATGCTCACCACTTTACAAAGAAACCTGAGATTCCTAAAGACGTAGATGATGACACTTGTTAGGAGGTGAGCTCTCTACTGCATTTCTTTTATTAGATTCTCATCCCCTCTTTCTTTCTTTCATCACATCTTCAGAGGACAATGACTTCGTTCGTGAGCAGCAGTAGGGGGTGACCGTGGATCTCATCAAGAGCCTGTGCTCTATCACATGGACGATAGCCCCCTTGCTTCTAGGGGTTATCTGTTTAAGTGTAGAGGGTGTCGAGACCTGGGCTAGTTGTATCTGTCATTTCCTTTTATGCCTTTAGATGATTGTACTACCCTAACCATTATTGGTGGGCGTAACTCTATTATGATAAGCACTTATGTAATATGAACCTCTGATGTTATTTAAGAATGCCTTCATGATGATGTGTTATGTTTTGAGATTTACTTTAGCTTCATGTATGCTTATGGTGAGTCTAGTCCCTTTAGGCTTTTAGGCGTATCATACGACGTAGTTCTTTGAAGTTATGTGGCTCATGTTTTCGTTTTGAAACTTCAAAAAAAATTAACCAGTATTTTCACTAAGTATTTTAACAATTTAAAAGTAAAAGCTGGAACAAAAGAGTAATAATTAATAATTAACTTAAATGCGTCCTAAGCGTATTGGGTTAAATATTAGGGTGTTTCACAATCAGGAGAGATGTTACCACTTGATGTAACATCCTCCCAAGTACAACCTCATCTTAAGTCATGGCATCATACTCTAGAGTTGTTACTTATAAATTTGTAGACCTTTCTTAATTATCTATAGCAAGAATGGGTCAAATCGTATATTAACTAACTCGTGGTTTTATCAAAATATATAGTAAGGAAACAAAGTATTTATTTAGTACAAGTCAAGTATAAGGGGAAGCTCCTTTATGAGCTTGAGTACATATATGTTCTTTTTATATTTACAGACACATGTATATAACTAAGTACAACAGATACGAATCTCCACTGCTAAACTACAGAAATTCCAATTCAATCTTTCTTGTAGGGGCTCTTTAACATCCTCCCAAGTACAACATGATTTTTAAGTCATAATATAACACCCTAAAAATTATTTAAAAATTAATTTTGGCTTACTAGTCTTAATTTAAAAAATCTGACAGTTTTAGTAATGATGAGGATGGTCCAAGGAATTTGTAAAAAAAAAAATAAATAGTAACCTTATGGGCCTCATAGGCCCGTCGGGACAACCGAAACCCTAGAATTAGGACCTGGAGGTGCCCAAAGCTGAGAAATTATAGGATTGAGATTAGAAATAGTTAGAAATGTGGATTTTATACTTAGAATTAATTTTTGGGCAATGTCTTATTACCCGAGTACAGTGTTTTGCTCGTTCAGTGGAGTTTCGATGTGCAGTTTTTAACGCCGTATAAGTTACTTAGTGGCTAAGTAACCTTTACCAACCACTTTATGCCAAGTGGATGCCAAGGATTAAAACTTGAAAAGCAAGTTTTAATCATGACCTTTGATTTATTATATTTTACTCGGGAGCCAATAACTCATCCATTCAATGGAATTTCAGTGTGCGGTTTTAACACCGAAAAGGCTACTTGCTCCCTAAGTTAAAGTGATCCAATTATCTTGAGCCAAGTGGATGACCAAGATCTATTCTTTGCCCAAGAAAATAATCCTAGCCATCCATTTTACTATCTTTAAGAATTATCCTTTTATATTATAATAACCAAGCTTTCTTTACAAGCTTCCCTTAAAGATTAACATTAACCACCAACCTTATCACTCCACCATCATCATTTTCAGCCAAGAGGCCTAGAAACACATCCCTGCATTGTTCTTCCTCTCAAACCTCTATTGACAAGCTTCAAGCATCAAAAACTCTAACTTAGAGTCACTAAAACACCAAGATCCTCTCACAAAACTTGTTCTACTCCTCATAATCTATCAAACTAACCAATTGGAATTTCAATTCCTCATTAATCCTCACCTTGGTATCTCATACATCACTGATTAAGGAAGGGCTTGGTGCTGATTTGGTGGCCTTAAAGTGAGCAAAATCAATCTTAGAGCATCCTTTGGAGCCAAGATCCATAAAGCCACCAAAGTAGGGTTTTCTTTGGCCTCTTCTTTCAAAATTTATTCTGCATGTTTCTGATTGGTCTTTGTAACACCCTAAAAATTATTTAAAAAATTAATTTGAGCTTTATTAGTCATAATTTCAAAAATTTGATAGTTCGAACAATGATGAGGATGATTCAACGGATTTGTAAAAAAGAAAAAAAATATGCATAGTATTTTGTGGGCCCCATAGGCTAGCCGGGACAGCAGAAACCCTAGAATTGGGACCCGGAGATACCCAAAATTGAGAAATTATATGATTATGGTTATAAATAGGTAGAAATAAAGATTTTATACCCGAAATTATTTTTCAGGCAATGTTTGATTACCTGAGTACACTGTTTCACCCGTTTGGTAAAATTTCGGTGTGTAATTTTTCTAACACCGAAAGCTATTTTAATCTTTACAAAATAAAGAACCTTATCCCTTTATATAAAATGAATGGCTAGGATTAATCTTGTAATATCTAACTTTATTAGATTAGGAAATATCTAACTTTAATATCTAATATTCAAGCATTGATTATAAAGATAAATACAAACTAAAACTTCTCTAAGAAGCTAGTAACATTCATGGACAGCAAGCATAACTTCAAAAACTCCATTGCCTTCTTGATAACAACCTTGAGAATTTGATTTCCAAGCTCAAAATCATAAGCCTAACCTACTCAAAATCAAAAACTTCCTTAAGTAGACTTGTTCTGCACTTCAACCTCCACAAATACAACCGATTAGATTCTCCAAAACCTCACTTTAGTGCCTCACTCATCACTGATTTGAGGAGGGGTTGAGTGTATTTCAAGAGCTTTGGGATGGAGAACATCTATCTTGAAGTGTACAAGAGACAAAGAAACATTAGCTTCCAAGGGTAGGGTTTTTGTGACTTGTTCTTGTGATTTCTGTTCTTGCTGATTTTGGCTTGTTTCAATATGATAAAATCTGGTTCTTATGTGATGGTACACTTAAAAATTGATGTATTTGCATAGGTGGATTGGTTTGGTGTTGGGGAAAAATCAATTTTGTCAAAAAGATGTTGAGTGATACTTGCTGGATTTTTGGTTTTTGTACAAGCAGCCACTGATCATGAATTTTCTGACCTAGTTAGAGGCTTTAGATTGAGCTGAAAATTTTATATAGTGTAGCTAACATGTTAAGGCATCTTCAGTAAAATTTCTGAGGTATTCTGGTTGCATTTTCTATGTTTAAAAAATCAAGAACCGAAATTGTACCAATGGTGCTTGAACTATTGGAACTGAACCTACGATTTTGTCTATTTTTGTTACCATAGCAAATGATTGATTTTTCCTTCTAAATTTTTACAGAGTATTAGAGACATCTTAAGGTTTTACCACGATTTTATTCCCAATTTTCTGGTTTCATTTGCTTGGGTTAAAAATTATGGAATTCAGGAATTTAGC
The DNA here is from genome assembly GCA_031216125.1 of Dalbergia cochinchinensis. NCBI lineage: Eukaryota > Viridiplantae > Streptophyta > Magnoliopsida > Fabales > Fabaceae > Dalbergia > Dalbergia cochinchinensis. The sequence goes on from CM062371.1 coordinate 35,294,266, forward strand.
TGAGAATCAATGGTCTCTGACCAGCAAATTTGTCTAATTTTCTTAACATAGTTAGAGAACTCTATTTACCTTGAAATTTTTGTGGAACCTTTTGGACACATTGAGGTGTCATTGAGAATTTTTATAGCCTCTGAATTGATTTTTTGATATGGAAATAAATTGTGCTACAATGGTGTGAAATCTGCCCAATTATTGGAAATGAACCAAAGACTTGAATTGGTAATGTAATGGTAGTTTGGTTCTAGTATGACATGAATACTTGATGTTAAATGTTTGATCATGTGACTTGTGATGTATAAATGCATACTAGAGAAAGTAAAGATTGGTATATGAGGCATGATTGAAATCACAATGCGAATGAATGCCTATAGGTGAATGAAATGCATAAGTAAAATGAGATCCTCTATGACTTGTCAAGGGCAAATAAGAAACATGAGATCCTCTATGACTTGTCAAGGGAAAATAAGAAACATGAGATCCTCTATGACTTGTCAAGGGCAAATAAAGAAACATAAGATCCTTTCGACTTGTCGAGGGAAAATAAAGAGATATGAGATTCTTTTGACTTGTCGAGGGCAAATAGAGCGATATGAGATCCTTTCGACTTGTCGAAGGCAAATAGAGACAGATGAGATCCTCTTCGATGTATCAAGGACAATTAAAGATAATTTCTCTACTTTTGGTATATACATATTTGTATCATATCAAATCATTTTGATTGACATTATTTACTATGATTATGAGCTTATGATAATATGTGTACAAGTGATTGATTCTTAAAAACAATCCACTTCGGAAATATGATTTGGAACTTTAAAAATGAACCATTATTATGTAATGCTTGATCACTTTTTTTTTTATAAACCGAAGTGGCTGGGGCGATGACGATAACATTATGATTGTGTATTAGGGGAGTTGCCCTACTGAGAATTGTATAATTCTCACCCTTATTTTGTGTGTTCCCATGTCATCTCTAGGTTGATCCAAAGAACAGTGAAGACATTACAAGGAAAACTATACTGGAGTTGCAGTAGTCTAGTAGTTGATGTGTTTATTTTACCGTAACTTTATTGTGGTTATATATATGTAAATGTAATAAAGAACAGATGTGTTAAGCTCATAGAAGAGCTTCCCTGGGGTACTTAACCTTATATTAAATAAATGTTTTGGTTTTCCTTGCTATATATATTTCAATAGAACTACGACATAGTTATCTCACAAATCAATCAAACTGGCTATAGATATTTAAGAAAGGCCCGCTAATTTATAAGTAACAACTCTCGAGTCTGATGTCATGACTTAAGGACGACATTGTACTTAGGAGGATGTTACAGTCCTGGTCTGAAGTTTTTGGTTTTACTAGTTGATGATATATGGATATTGATGTATTAATTTTGGTGGAGTGTTTGGATGATGTTAGAAAACCCATTTTGACAAATCAAATTTTGAACCATGTGCTGGAATTCTCGGACTTGCACTGGCAGGTTATGAGTCACGAATTTTCTGATGTATTTGTAGATGTTTTTATGAGCTATAAAAATTATATGTTGAAGCTACCATCCTAAGGAAACTCCATGATTTTTCTTGGGTGCTAAAAATGAGTTTTACTATTTTATAAAAATAAAAAAATGAGACTGTTCTTGAGTTGTCTGGACAGCCAATTCTGAAGCTCTGAGTTTCTCTAATTTTGTTACCACAACAACTGATTGATTTTTCCAAATTTGTACAGGATATTGAGAACATGTTAAAGTCCAACCATGAATTTTTGTATGATTTGATATGATCATTTGATAGGGTAATAAAATTGGAACTTTAGCTGTTGGCTGCAAATAAAGGGTTTCTGGCCTCATAATTTGTTGAATTTCGTTATCATACTTAGAGAACTCTTTTAACTCTGAAATTTTTAGAGGACCTTGGGGACACATTGAAGTGTCTTGGATAATTCTTATAGCCTTGGATTTTGTAACATCCTAATTTTTAACCCAATACTCTAGAACATATTTAGGTTAATCATTAGTCTATTACTCTTTTAGTCTCATTCCTCACAACCTTTCATTAAAATACTTAGCGAAAAATACGAATAAATTTTTCTTTTTGAAACTTGAAACCAAAACGCGAGCCGCACGCTAACCTAACATTCGTCATAACCATAACGTACAAGAAAAAGTAGCCACACCATTGATAATCATGAAACATAGTATTTATACATAACAATCATAATATCATCACATCTTCATAGACACATAGACTACTAACATCATTGTATCATCATTTACATCAAAACACGCCCCATATATGTGAAGTCATCCTTATCCACCTATGAGGTTGAATAAGTGTCAACCCAAAAAGCTAAGCTATCTATGCTCCCGTAGCGACCCTCTACTCCGTCTGCTAGTGTGTCCCTTAAGCGCGAGCCTCAGAAGAAGTCACGAACCTCGTTGTAATCCTCGTCTAGAGACGACACGGAAGAAAAGGAAGGGGTGAGAAACTCATTCGAGATTCTCAGTAGGGATTCCCGACTCTAACACTAGTGTCATCGTCGTCGTCCCCAGCCACCTCGGTTTTAATTATGAAAAAGGTGTACATGCATAAGGATTGGTTTTAGGCTTTACAAATCTATTTATCCGAAGTGAGTGTCTTTTAGTATGTGTCTTAATGACATGAATGCATGACAATACCATATGCACATTAACACGAAAATTGTAATACTTGGGCACATCATAAAGAAACAAGAATCATATACGTGGCATAAAGAGGCATAGTAATTTTCATGTGATATCTTTCTTATAAATAAAACTCTTAAGTTATTTTTCTTAAAGACCACCCTCTTAACATATCCACCAAAAGTCCAACCGATTCACCGGCCCGGCGATAATCTAGTCACCAAACTACATCTCACCTATCGCCTAGGAATGAGCTCAATCCTAACTAGTCGTCACTAGATTTAACATGGGCTAATAGAGGGGGTATACATAACTTTCTTGGATCACCTATCTTAGGATCATTTCCTTCTTTGTAACGCTCTACTGGTATCTAGTACACAGCGAATTGTCCACTTTGGCAAGCTCAATGTCAATACCCTCACGGATTTGTTTCCTCCCCATTGTAGCGGGAGAAATGCGTCTCAGTACTATGTCACATCTGTTCTGGGGGTGCTCGGCCGAACCGGTGTCACCCAGAACCTATCCTGGGGGTGCTCGGCCGAACCGGTGTCACCCAGGAGTTTTCGCAAGCTTTTTCTCAAGTACTCAAGTTTGATGGGAAATTCGGCAGCGTAACGGCGTACACCGGATTTCCATCAAACTTGCTTTATGCCACCAAACATATAGAGCATGCATAGCCATTCAATACCAACATAAGGCATCATAATCATCGTGTGCATCATAAGCATCATAATATCATAATTTTGCATAACGCATTATGGCGTGAGCATCAACATATCAACACTATATACTCTCATAAACATACAACCTCATGAATTCCTCATATGAATAACATCATCATCATTTACATACCACATGCATCATCATAGAACATTCAAACGTTTACCCTTACGGTAGCTTATGCTTTGACCCTTACGGGTCTAAATCTTGAGATATAGTTCTCTAACATCCGTCGTTCATATGTTATGTACCTAAGGGCTCATAATAAATCATCATTCCTAATCCTCATGTTCATACTCAAATCTGAAAAGCATAGGGCAGAATTTCTAACTTGTGGTTACGGGGTTCTAGAACTTACGTTCTAGACCCTTTCTCAGTTCCGTCTTCGCCTAAGGCACTATAAATTAAATCTAGATCAATTATGAGACATTCCTAAGCTTAAGGACTAGTTATTAATCATGTTTATCATGTTGTAAGGGTGCTGGACAGAATCCAGAAAAATAAATGTTCTAAGAGTTCTACATTTGCATTTTTTCGATTTTCTAGTTACTAGTTTCCCTATAGGTGCTAGAATTCGATTCTAATCCAAATGTTATCAAGTTTTTCATGTCTAAACAATCCTAATCTGATTATGCTCCCATTAAAACAGTTTGGATAAGTTCCATAAACAAATGGGTCAAAACTATGTTAAATTCTAGCTTTACGGTATTTCTAGTTAGCTAGTTTCTTACCTATTATGCATAGAATCATTTCTACATCATCATATGATATTTTCACACATTCTAACACATCAAAACATCATCATACAGTATCACACTCATCATATCAGAACCGAAAACATTTAGCTTCAGTAAAGGATTTAAATTGACATTCCTAGGTACGTAAGTTAACTAGTTTCTCATGGAATCAATTTAGAACTTCTAAAACTCTTTGTAAATCATTTTACTTCATCAAGAGGCTAAGAGAAGCCTTAGGTCAGTGACCAAAATATATTTCATCTTCTAGAAGGGAATAAAGTCATATCTCATGATAACATAACCTTGTAAAGATTTGTAAAGCTTTAATAAAAACTTAGAACATAGACTATTTAGTCCTTGTAGCTAGATGAAAACTCATTGCAAGTCCATCATCACTACTTGGCCGAAAACATGCATTCAAAGAATGCATTCACATTAAACTTTAACTTGGAATGAAATGGGCAAGTCTTTGAGCTCTAGGTTCTTAAGTTACGACATAAAATAAACGTGCTCATGCTTTTCATTTTTAATCTTGCTTACAAAATAAAGTGTTGACATAAATTAAATATGCAAGGCATAAACTTAAACGTGCAAGCTTGAAAGTAAATATGTGAGGCATAAACTTAAACGTGCAAGCTTGAAAGTAAACATGCAAGGTTCAATTCTTTATTTTAGTGCTCTTGGCCCAACAACAATCGACTTTAAGGCCGAAATAGATAGGCATTCGAGAGATTAATTAGGTGATAATGCAAGTTCAATTCTTTATTTTAATGCTCTAGGCCCAACAACAATCGACTTTAAGGCCGAAATAGAAAGGCTTTGAGAATTATATTAAGTGATGATGCAAGTTCCATTTTAATCTTTATGTTCTTAGGTGATAGCTTGAAAGTAAAGGTGCATAGCAAGAATGTAAATATAAATGCAAGCATAAAATAAATTATGCAAGTTCATTTTATCTTTCTAGAGCTCTTAACAAGACTTTAAAGGAACTTAAACCTCAACCCAAACTCATCAAACCAAGATAAAGTAAAGTCTAGAGTTCTTAGAACTCAACATAACATTTTTAGAAAATCAAAATATTTTGCATGTAAAAGAAAAGGAAATGGCCGAAACATTCTAGGCAAGAAAAGGAATATTTGAAAACTCTAGAGTCCATGATCTTGGTGATACATTAACACCAACACCATGAGTCCTCATCATGGAGTTCATAGAACCATTTTAAAACATCATCAAAGTTAAAGATTCCAAAAGTTAAAGAAAGGAAGAACTAGAAGTATTTTTACTCAAGAACAAAGATCAAGCTCTAGAGTTTGTTTCAAGTGATGAACATCATCATGAAACTCTCATCATCAAGCTCTCATTTCTTTGAACTTCAAGGCCCATGGCCGAAAATGAGAAAGAAAAAGGAGAAGAAAAGAAGTTCTAAAAAGAATCAAGAGAAACTATAAACATAAAGCTTAGAACAAGAACTTTAAAGAGAGGAATACATGAAAGGAAATCCCTACTTGGTGTGATGAACTTGAAGATGGAAGAAGAAGATGAAGAAGATGAAGAACTTTGAAGAACTTGAAGAACACTAGAACTTTGAGAGAAAAGAAAAGCTTTGAGTGTTCCTAAACTTAGCAAATGATCTAAAAGTGGTGCAAGCTCCTCAAGGCATTCTATTTATAGAGAAATGAAGCAAATGGAGGCGGTGAGGGGCTGATGTGTTTTCGGCCAGGGGGAGTGCAGCCCATGAGTTCCATGAGGTGAGATGTTGTGGTCTTGAAGCATGGTGAGGTATGGTTCAAAGCATGGTGAGGTATGGTTCAAGGTATGGCTTCAAGCATGGTTCTTTGAGTGAGAAACAATTCAACATGTGTTGTAAATGAGAGAGAGAGGGCTGAAATTGCATCAGCCATGGGGAGGGTTTTCTTGCATTTTAATTGTAGTTTAGAGTTGTGTTTAGGTGTATCTTTGATTAGGATTAAGATTAGGAATTTGTAAGAAAGTGTTTAGGTGAGAAAATGGGTAATCAAGGTTGTCAAGACATAATTAAGGAGTGTTCTTGCATCATTAGTGAGTTATAAACTCATTTTAGTGTATAAACAATTCTAGACACAATTTCTTGATTTAAGGAATTGGAGAGAGAAAACACTATTCAAGATTCCAAGAGTGAAATCTTGAGTTTTAGAAAAGGGATTTAAATCTAATCTAAGCAATCTTAGGTTCTAATTAATTTTAATAATTTATTTTGACTCTAGATTAATTAGGGAAATTAATTAATCTTCGTTTAGAGCCTAATATTGCTTAGGTTTGCTTAATTACGTCATTAAGCTCAAAAACACTATTCTAGGGGCAAAATCGTAATTTTGTACTAAAACTGCCCGGAACCACCAGGACTCAAACAGATGTTTTGAAACATGTAAAAACATGGTTTTAAACCTCTGGGGAAAGTTTTGGGCTCAAATGACACCTTTACCCGCGTAAAACGCTATAGGGGTATTTTGGTCATTTTGACTCGAAACTGCGGAAAATGAGACTTTCGCCTCCGGAACCACTCAAGGGTCATTCAATCCCCTTCGAACATTGAGTTGGCCCTTCGAGGACTACCAAGTCGGCCATCCTCGAATTCCGGGCCGAAAATGACCTCAGGGGCATTTTGGTTATTTTCCACTCAGACAGAAAATCGGGGCGTTACAGATTTGATGGTTTGAAATGCACAATAATTTGTGTTATGGATATGTGAAATCTATCATTCTGCTGAAAATGAATTGATGCTTGGAATTAATAAAATCATGACATTGGGTCCAAGTATGATATATATGAATGCATGTGAGTGACTTTAAGGAATAGTTTGAGGCATGGTTGGAATCATATTGTGAATGAATATGTATATATGCCTCATGCATGCATTTGAAAAAGTAAAGTGAATGATATACACATGTGGCAAAAGAGAATATATGAACCTTAATCGTGCATGTTTTGACATATGGAGAAAATAGAAACAAGGCTTAGATTGAATGAGGGGAAGGAAAAAGTAAGAAATTTCCCAAAATACTATGAGTGTGCATGTTCTGACATATGGAGAAAATAGAAACAAGACTTAGATTGAATTTAGGGGAAGGCAAAAAGAGGAACTTCCCTCGAGATATTATGAGTCGGTAGACATATCGGCCAGGAATAGAACTGTGTGTGATTCAAAAATGAAAAATGAAGTCCAATGATCACGTATAGGAATGAGCTCAGTCCTGATAAGCAGTCTATTTCCCTCGTGTGGTATGATCCACTATAAATACCATTTGATATAAACTATCCATTATAGAGTTGTCCACGGCAGATACCCGTTGGGTATAAACTAAGTCTTTCCTATGTCAATGAAGAGAGAAAGTTGCACTGAATTGAGTTTTACAGCATGATATAAGCTAAGTCTTTCCTATGTCAATGAAAAGAGAAAAATGCACTCAATTAAGTTCAATAGCCACAATAGAAAACTAGAGGATTCCCTTTGATATATGTAGAACATGTGAAGATGATTTCATTAAAGATTTTGGCATTTTTCATATGCATATACATATTGAATTGAATTGTCTGCCTAGGATGATTTATTAGGTGTTTGAACATTGGGCAGTATATGCATTAAGTGACTGATTATTAAAAGCTACTCGCTTTGGAAGTACGATTTTGAGCTTTAAAAATGGATCATTGTTATGAAATGCATGATCACCTTTTTTTCTAATAAACCAAGGTGGCTGGGGCGATGACGATGACATTATGAGTAAGTTTTTGGGGAGTTGCCATACTGAGAATTGTATAATTCTCACCCTTATGTGTTTGTGTTCCCGTGTCATCTCCAGGTTGATCCAGAGAATGATGTGGCTACCACGCGAAAGAAACTTGGGATTGTAGTAGTTGAGAAGTTGATGTTTTTCTTATGTAGTGTATAGCTGCAAGAAGTTGTGTAGGTAAATGTAACAGAGATTGTATATATGTTAAAGCTCGTAGTAGAGCTTCCTTATGTAATTGACTTTATAGTAAATAAATGTTTTGTATCTTTGTTATATATTTTAATCGAATTACGCCAGTTATTACACGAACTCATCGAATTTGCTGTAGTTATTTAAGAAAGGTTCGGTAATTTATAAGTAACAACTCTCAAGTCTAGTGTCATGACTTAAGAATGATGTTGTACTTGGGAGGATGTTACACATAGCATCATACTCGAGAAGTTGTTACTTATAAATTAACGGACCTTCTTAAATATCTATTGCAAGTTCGGTTGAATCGTAAAGTAACTAAATCATAGTTCTATTAACATATATGACTAAGAAACAAACATTTATTAACTATAAGGTTGAGTACAAAAGGAAGCTCTTCTATGAGCTTTAATACACATCCGGTCCCCTGTTATAAATACAGACATAAACATATGACTAAGTACAGTCTGTACAAACTTCAGCTATAAACTACTACAAATCCGATTTCCTTTTATAAAGTAGCTTCCTTGTTCTCGGGATCAACCTAGATACGACACGGGAACACAAACACATAAGGGTGAGAATTCTAAAATTCTCAGTAGGTTAACTCCCCAATTACACAATTATAATGTCATCGTCATCGTCCCAGCCACTTCGGTTTATTATGAAAGTGTGAGCATGCAAAATATATAACAAATGTTCATTTTAAAGTTATAAAATCATCTTTCCGAAGTGGGTCTCTTTTATTATTTAATTACTTAAAACATGTATTTCATAACATTCAAGATCATAGGAATTCTTTCAAGACCAATAATTTAACAAAATATATGTATACATATGGTAATTACAATTATCTTTTCATGCCCTTGACATAATAAAGAGGACTTTTCCGTGCCCTAATGGGGACCTCTCTGTGTCCTTTTTACACTAATGGGAACATTTCCATGCCTTAATGGGAACCTTTCCGTGCCCATTTCATATTAAAGGGAACTTTGACGTGCCCTTTTTACATTAAAGGGGACTTCATTTTTCACTTAGCACATACATCGTCCTCAAGCTCACATATACATGCATTACATTTCTATATGCATGAACATAATTCTCTGATCTCATAATACTTCAAAACTGTATATATCATTCATTCATTCCTCATAACATAATCTTGAAAGTCCATGGCATGCGTTCATTCACATCAAACTTGAACCAAATGCCATTAGGTCAGTAATTCAAAGCATTATCACAATTTCAGTACATTGGCAGATTTTTCACTCAAGTAACACAATTTTATATGCAATCCAAACCATCAAATCAGAGGCTATAAAAATTCTCAATGACATCTCAATGTGTCCACAAGGTTCCATAAAAATTTCAGAGAAGAAAAGTTCTCTAACTATGTTAACAAAATTAGACAAATTCGTAGGTTAGAAACCCCCTATTCATAGCCAACAGCCACAGTTTCCAATTTTATTACCCTACCAAAGGATCATATCAAATCATATAAAAATTCAGGGTTGGACTTAAATATGTCCTTAATATCCTATAAAAATTTCAAGTGATAATTCAATCATATCCTATGGCAACAAAATTATACAATTTTATAGCTTCAGTTTCAATGATTTTGACAGCATAAGAACCATTTCGGTCTCTGATTTTTTTAAGGAAATTTGACTCAAAATAAGAAACCAAGAAAATTTTTGGAACTATCCCAAGATGTTAGCTCGAACATATATTTTTCTCAGATCATGAAAATTCCTAAAACATGCCCAGAAAATTCATGATCTCACACTGCCTGTAAGAAAATCGAAAATCCAGCAGCCTAGTCAAAACTTCTTTTGACAAAAATGATTTTCTAACTTCATCCAAACACTAAACATCAATATCTATCTATCATCAACCAATACATCCAGAAATTTCAAATTAAAACTACTCAGAAAGTTTCAGAAAAATTTTGAAAGTAAAAGGTCAAAGAAAACCCTACTCTTGGAAGTTAATGTCTCTATGTCTCTTGTATACTTCAAGATAGATGTCCTCCACCCGAAAGCTCTTGAAACACACTCAAACCCTCCTCTAATCAGTGATGAGTGAGGTATTAAAGTGAGGTTTTGGAGAATCTAATCGGTTATATTTGTGGAGGTTGAAGTGTAGAACAAGTTTACTTAAGGAAGTTTTTGATTCTAACAAGATTTGGTCTAGGATTTTGGAGGTTGAAAACTCAAAGTATCAAGGGTTTTGATAAAGGAAAATATGAAGCCTCTCTACTTTCTCTTAATGGTCGAAAGTTGAAGATAAAAAAGGAGGTTAGGTGGGTTAAATTTATCACTTAAGGAGTGTTTTGATTGGTTGAAAAATAAAGCATGATTTCTTTTCATTAAAAGCATTTAATATCATTGGCTAAGATTTGATCTTTCATCCAAGATGAAATCCTAGCCATTCATTTGGTATTCAAGTGGATATACTTCATTATTTTGTAGAGATTAACTATCTTTCAGTGTTAAAAATCACACACTAAAATTTCACCGAACGGGTAAAACAATGTACCCGGGAAATCAAACATTACTCAATATTTAATTCTAAGTATAAAATTTTCATTTCTAACTATTTCTAACCTTATTCCCATGTTTTCCCAATTTTGAGCATCTCCAGGTCCCGAATCTGGGGTTTCAGTTGTGTAAGCCCGCAAAACACTATTCACCTTTTTTTTTTAACAAATACATTGGACCGTCCTCATCATTATTGAAACTGTCAGATTTTTGAAATTACGATTAATACAACTTGAATTAATTTTTAAATAATTTTTCGGGTGTTACAGGCTCCATTGTTCTCTGGAATCAACCTGGAGACGGCACAGAAACAAACATATAGGGGTGTGAATTATACAATCCTCAGTAGGGTAACTCCCCAAAAACTCAATCGTAATGTCATTGTCATCGTCCTAGCCACTTCACTTTATTAGTAAAATTATGAGCATGCAACATATATCAAAGGTTCATTTTAAAGTTCAAAAACCATTCTTCTGAGGTGGGTTTATTTTAATTACTCAATCATTCACTATACATATGTCATACTACTCAACATTTTCAATTACTTAACATATACATGTCATACTACTTGACATCATAGAGGCTCATTCTCAACTTTTTATGCCCTCAGTACATCGAAGGGGGTCTTTTCATGCCCTTTATAAACAAAAGGGGACCTTTCTGTGCCCTTTATATATTATAGGGGACCTTTTCGTGCCCTTTACAAACAAAAAGGGACCTTTCTGTGCCTTTTATAAACAAAAGGAGACCTTTCTCATGCCCTTTATAAATGAAAGGCGACATTTCCCATGCCCTTTACACATTACAGGGGACCTTTTACCTACTTAGTATATACATCATCATCAAGCTCATACAAGCATCCGTTCACAATAAAATTTTCAATCACGTCTCATAAACTAATCTTTTAAGTTGCTAGCATGCATTCACATACATTTTACTTGAATTGAAGGATACTATCTCATCAATTCCATGCTTTAGTTTACTTCCCAGCACCTTGGCAAATTTTATGCCGTTATAGCACAAATTCATTTGCACATCAAACATTCAATTAAGAGTCTAAAAAAATTATCCAAGACATTTCAATGTGCCCACAAGGTTTTATAAAAATTTTAGAACGAAACCCTTCTTTAACTATATTAACAAAATTACACAAATTTGGTGGTCAGAAACCACTCAACCTCAGCTCAAGAACCGAAATTCATAATTTTTTAACCCTAGCAAGTGATTGAATCAATTTTAAAAAATAATCATGGTTCAACTTCAAGATGTCTCCAATACTCTGTAAACATTTCAAGTGATAATTCAATCATTTGATATGGTAACAAAATTAGCAAAATTTACAACTTCTATTCTAACATTTCAGGCAGCACATAGAACACTTCAGTTTCTGATTTTTAAAACATAGCAAAAGTGCCTAGAATGACTCCAAAAGTTTACCAAAGACACTTTGACATTTTAGTTATATCCTATAAAATTTTCAGCTGAATCCAAGATCTCTCTAAATAGGTCAGAAAATTTGGCCAAATTCCCTGCTTGCTACAAACTGGGATTTTCCAGTAACAATGTTCAAGCAACATGAATTTTTTTGAAGCAAAGAAAGTCCTTAACATGACCCAATAAAAATCATGTAGTTGCCTTAGGATGTTAACCTCAACATAGAATTTTTCTAGATCATAAAAATACCCACAACTATACCAGAAAATTCTTGAACAAATACTGGCTGAACAAAAATCGAAATTACAGCAACGTGGTTCAAAATCTTTATTAACAAAAATGATTCCTAACATAATCCAAACACTCCACCAAATTGAACACATCAATATCTATCTATCATCAATCAATACATTAAGAATATTTTAGCCAATTCAATCAGAAACATTCAGAGAAAATTTTCAAAGCAAGAGAAAAAATAAAGCCCTACTTGGTACTTGGAAACTCTAATCCTTGTTCTTAGCTCCCTTCATGAGTACTCTACCCAATTATTGATCCAACCCTCTCAAATCCTCTTCTTAGACAGCCAATACAATAGAAATTATTGATGATGAAGTGAGGTGATGATTCTCTATTGTTGTTTAATGTAAGGATATCAAGAACTAGTCTTAAGTTTGTGCTTTGTTCATGGTGTCTTGGTGTTGTAACTTGAGTGTTTCAAGCTAGGAATTGGAGTTTGAAGAAGAAAGAATGAAGATGGGTGCAAGGAGAAGAATGGCCGAGAATGTCTTGGCTTGTTTGAGAAGGAATAAGTTTGTGTTTATCTTTATAATAAGTGCATGAATATAATATATTATAGTTAGATAATTCTTAATCTAAGAATGAAAAATGGATGGCTAGGATTGAATCTTGTAATTAAAGATTAAATCTTAGCCATTCATTTGATATAAATGGATAAACATCTCCTTTTGTAAAGATCAAACTAGCTTTCAGTGTAGAAATTGCACACCGAAATTTTATCGAATAGGTAAAATATCATACTCGGATAATCACACATTGCTCGAAAATTAATTGCAAGCCTAAAATTCTCATTCCTTACCATTTCTAACCTCAATCCTATAACTTCTAAGTTTTGGGCATTTCCGGGTCCTAATTTTAAGGTTTCGGCTATCCCGACGGGCCTACGAGGCTCGTGAGTTACTATTCATTTTTTTTACAGATCCGTTGGGTCATCCTCATCATTATTGAAACCATTAAATTTTTGAAATTAATACTAATAAATCTCAAATTAATTTTTAAATAAATTTTTGGGTGTTACACGTGACATTCCTATACCTTCTTCAAAGCCATTACCAAGAGTTGCTCTTGCTCCTATCCATCTACTGTAACACTCTAAAAAAATTAACTAAAAATTAATTTAGGCTTTACTAATCATAATTTCAAAAATCTCACAATTTTAACAATGATGAAGATGGTCCAATGGATTTGTAAAAAAAAAAAGAAAAAGTGAATAGTAACTTGCGGGCCCTACCGGTCCATTGGGACAATTGAAACCCTAGAATTGGGCCCTGGAGATGTCCAAAATTGAGAAATTATAAGATTATGGTTAGAAACAGGTAGAAATAAAGGTTTTATACTCGAAATTAATTTTCAGGCAATGTCTTATTGTAACATCCTAATTTTTAACCCAATACTTTAGAACATATTTAGGTTAATCATTAATCGGTTATGTCATAGTCTCCTCTTTACTGTAAAATACTTAGCGGAAATACTGGTAAATTTTTTTTGAATTTATAAAAGCAAAGTGAGAGCCGCGCGACACGATGAGCAATAAAACATGGATAGAAATAAAGCAAACATCTTATCATAACATATAGCAAGTAAAGGCACAACACAATAAAACTGAACTGCATATTTATATATATATGATATGCCCACTTGTGTAGAATGGGGCTTAGTTTGATACATCTGGAATAGAAATACAAGGAAAACGAAAGTACAATAAAGGCATAAAAAAAAACTCTCCTAACTCTAGTGCGCCTACAAATAGATAGCCTTAAGTCAAAAGGAGGCTATCCAGGCCTAGTCAAAGCTCGGGCACCAGAACGTGACGGTCGTCTCCTACTGCAGGCCTCTCTGGAAATGAGGGATATATCCGATCCACTGAGCTATCTCGGCAGGGGTGGCTATGCGCTGCATCAGTTGGGCGTGAGCTCCACGGCTGGGAATCATCCTCACCCGTCCTCCACGTACCGGCTGAGCGATAGAAGCCTCACTACCCTCCCCAACGTCTATCGGCACGGTGGGGGAGGATCCCTTGGAAGGTACCTAAGTGGCAGAGTCCTCCGAAGGGTCCATCTTGGAGAATGATGAGGGCGAGCGGGGCACATACTGTGGGTAGTCTTGGATGGCAGAAGCTGTCGGTGGGGTGCGGATCCGCTCCTCTCGAGGGCGTGCGCGCTCAAACACGAGGTCGTCACCGAAGAGTGAGACAAGAGAAAATCGATAGCTATGTACGGGGTGACTAAAGAGCCGTCCAATGAACATAAATATACGAATGACGCAGCGACCCACAAAATGGTATGACCCATGGTCCGGATCATGATGCACCTCCCACGTTGGGGTGTCCACGAAAATCACGAACGTCGCCATCTGAAGATGTGACGGCAAGAAAGAGATAGGGGGAGTGAGAATCTTGCTAAAGAATCCTAGTAGGGCCTCCTACTACCTAGTTGTCATCATCTACATTCTCAGAAACATTGGGTTTAGTATACAAAATAAGTGAGCATGTATTAAGTCTATTTTTAGGTTTTAAAACATATTTAGCCAAGGTCCGTTCATTTTAGCATGATTTTTAATGACATGGATGCAACATATTAAAGAATGTATGCATGGCTCTACTTAATGCAAGGATAATCATCGTAACTTTAAGAACATCATAATAGTGGCATAAAATGGCAATTAAATTCCATATGGGAAACTTTGTGACATAAACATCATGCTTTACTTCCTCGTAGGCCACCCTAAAAGACAATCGCTCTGGGGGTGCTCGGCCGAATCGGTGTCACCTAGAACGTGTCACATCTCTAGGTTATGAGCTCATACCTTAACTAGTCATCACTAGTTCTTACTTATCAATCCCGATAAGCATAACATAATCATAAACATAATCCCGACTTATCCAGTACGGGCTAGGGGGCATTTCTTGGGGGTGCTCGGCCGAACCGGTGTCACCTAAGAATTCATCTTGGTACCGATGTCACATGAGTTCTCTAGAGGTACTCGGCCGAACTGGTGTCATCCGAGAACTCATCTTAGTACCTCATAAATAAAAATCTCATAGGTTTTCAAAACTTTCTAAGTCCCCGAATTTGTCAGAAATTCAGCAGCATAACCGCAGCATGCCGAATTTCTTCCAAATTCTGCTTTATGCCACATAAGTCAATCAAACATGCATCCTCCATCATAATTTCATGCATTCACATAATCATTCTCATACGTTCACAAGCAACATTAAAAATTCATTATGCTCTTGGTCCTACGGTATCTTATGCTTTGACCTTTACGGGCCTTAAACTTGTGATGTAATTAGCCTATCATCTTCTATCAACCTCTCATGCACCTAAGGGCTCTCTTCTGATGAATCTTATTATTATTTATGCTCTCTAATAAATCTAAACATCTCCATTCCTTAGGGGCAGCATTATAAACTTATAATTGCGGGATTCTAGAGCTTACGTCTTAGACCCTTTCTCGGTTCCGTCTTCGCCTAAGGCGCTATAAATTAAACCTAAACCAATTATGAGACATTCCTATGTCTAAGAACTAATTATAAACCATGTTTACCATATTATGAGGTTGCTGGACAGATTCTAAAAATTAAATATTCTAAGAGTTCTAGAATTGCGATTTTACGATTTTCTAATTACTAGTTTCTCTATAGGTGCTAAAATTCAATCCTACTTAAAATGTAACCGAATTTTTCATGATTAAACAATCCTAATTTGATTATATTCCCATTGAAACAGTTTGGGCAGTATCCAAAAATAAATGGGTTAAAACTATGCTAAGTCTTGACTTTACGGTTTTCCTAGAAAGCTAGTTTCCCTCCTATCATGCATAGGAATGTTCCTATTTTATCATACACAATTTTCACACATTCTAACACATCAAAACATCATCATACAGCAGCAAACTTATCATGGAAGCACCGAAACATTAAGCCCCAAAAAGATGCATAACTTGATATTTCTAAAGCATATACGTTGCTAGTTTCTCTTGGAATCATTTTTAGGACATCTAAAACTCTTTCGCAAACCATTTTATTTTGTAAAGAAGGCTAAAAACATCATTAGGATAGTGACCTCTTGACCCCTCCTTAAAAGAGGATTAAATTCATAAATCTTATTTGATCTTAATCTCATAAAGTTCATGAGGCTTAAAGGAAGTCGTAAAACTTAGATTATTGGCCCTCGTAGCTAAATGAAACTCATTCCAAGCTCATCATCACTACATGACTGAAATTATGCTTTCAAAGAAATGTTCCCACATAAAACTTTAACTTGAGATAAAATGGGCAAGTCTTTGAGCTCTAAGGTTCTTAGGTATTGACATAATTTAAACATGCTATGCACCTCATTTTTATTCTTCATTACAAAGTAAAGTGAGAGCCTAAAGTAAATATGCAAGGCTTGAAATATAAATATGCAAGGCTTGAAATAAATATGCAAGACTTGAAATATAAATATGCAAGGCTTGAAATAAATATGGAAGACTTAAAATATAAATATGCAAGTTCATTTCTTTATTTTAGTGCTCTAGGCCCAGCAACAATCGACTTTAAGGCCGAAATAGAAAAGCTTTGAGATTTAGTTAGGTGATAGTGCAAGCTCTCATTTTAAATCTTTATGTTCTTTAGTGATGGAAAGTAAATATGCTAGACAAGAATATAAATATGAGTGCAATCCATTCTTTATCCTTTAACTTTAAGTGATGGCTTGGAAAATAAATATGAATGCAAAGCTCAAAGTAAATATGTAATGCATAAGCTTGAATTTAAATATGAATGCTAGTCCATTTTATTTCTTATTAGAGCTCATACAAGACTTTAGAGGAACTTAAACCTCAACCCAAACTTATCATGACAAGATAAAGTAAAGACAAGAGTGAACCTCAAGGGTTCCTTAGAACACAAAGTCTCTTTTCTTGAAATGTGGTCATAAATAACATTTTTATTAAAACTCAAGCTCTAGAGGCTTCATTGTGATGAACACATAGTCATCATCTAGAAGCTCTCATCATCAAGCCATTGTGAACCTCATTGGCCAACATGGCCGAAAATTTGGAGAAAGAAAAGGAAAAGGAACCGAAACTTTTAAGAAGAAAAGGAAACGTTTGAAACTCTAGAAACCATGATCTTGGTGATGCATTAACACCAACATCATGAGTCCTCATCATTGAGTTCATGTAACCATTTTAAAGCATCATCAAAGTGAAAAGTTTCAAGGTACAAGAAGAAAGAACAAAAGAAAACATCTTTAACTAGAGAACAAAGATCAAGCTTTAGAGATTGTTCAAGTGATGGACATCACCACCATGAAACCTCATCATCAAGCTCTCATTCCCTTGTCCTCAAAGGCCCATGGCCAAAAATGGAGAAGAAGAAGGAGAGGGAAAGAAGTTCTAAAAAGACTCAAGAGAAACCATAAAACACATAACTGGAGTAAGAACTTAAACAAAGGAAATACTTGAAAGAAAATCTCTACCAAGTGATTTGGAGATTGGGATGAGAGAAAAGGATGAAGAACTTGAAGAACTTGAACACTTGAACTTGAGAGAAAAAGGAAACTTTGAAGTTCTCTTTGAAAACTTACACTTAGCAAATGAACCCAAAATGATGCAAGTTCACCCAAGCATGCTTTTTATAGAGAAATGAAACAAATGAAAGATGCAAGGAGGGAGGGAAGGTTTCGGCCATGAAGAGCAGCCCCATGAGTTCCATGAGGTGAGATGTTGTGATCTTGAGGCATGGTCAGGTATGGTTCAAAGTATGGTGAGGTATGGTTCAAGGTATGGCTCAAGCATGGTTCTCTGAGTGAGAAATGTAACATCCTAATTTTTAACCCAATACTCTAGAACATATTTAGGTTAATCATTAGTCTGTTACGTCATAGCTTCCTTATTACTTTAAAATACTTAGCGGAAATACTGGTAAAATTTTTTTTTGAATTATAAAAGCAAAGTGAGAGCCACGCGACACGTTAATTAGTAATGCACGAAAGGCAATGAAGCAAGCGTCGCATAGCAACATGACATAAGCACATAAAAGCACATCATAATAACATGGAACTGCATATTTATATAATATATGATATGCCCACTCGTGTAGGGTGGGGCTTAGTTTGATACATCATAAACAAATGCAACTAAAAGAAAATACAAAGGAAAATACTATAGAAACGTAAAAGCAACTCCCCTACCCAAGCGCAACTAAAGGGATAGCCTCTAAACAAAAGGAGGTCTATCCTTATCTAAGTGGTGTGCGCTCTACCCGGGTACTCCGTTGGTCGTACGTCTCCTCCTACTGACGTCCATCTCGCGAGTGAGGCACATATCCGGGAAACTATGCAAGCTCCTCGGGCGTAAAGAGGCGGAATGGGGATCGAGAGTGACCCCTGCGATGTGGCCGCATCTCCGGTCGTCGTGCAAGCCGTGGCTGAGTCACGGTATCTTCACTGCCCTCCCTTATCAGTGGTGGAGTGGGGGCGGGGCTCTCACTATACGGATGGGTAGGTGGGTCCTCGGACGGGTCGGTCTCCGAGAAGTAGGTCCGAGGCACGTAATCGGGATAGTCACGCATGGCTGAGGCGGCGGTGTGCATACGGAGTACTCTCTCGTTATGCATACGCGCGCGCTCAAAAACCCACTCGTCATCGCCGTAGGGTGCTGTCGGGGAGAAGCGGTGGGTATACACGGGGTGAGCAAAGGGACATCCTACGAACATGAAGACTCGCACCATGCACTGTCCCTCAAAATGGTATGACCCGTGATCCGGGTCATAGTGCACCTCCCACGTCGGGGTGTCCACGAAAACCACGAACGTCGCCATCTGAAGACGTGACGGAAAGAAAGAGATAGAGGAAGTGAGAATCTTGCTAAAGAATCTCAGTAGGGCCTCCTACTACCTAGGTGTCATCATCTACGTCCTCAGGAACCTTGGGTTTAGTACACAAAATAAGTGAGCATGCATTAAGTCCATTTTTAGTTTCTAAAACATAATTTAGCCAAGGTCCGTTCATTTTAGCATGATTCTTAATGACATGGATGCAAACATATTAATGGATGTATGCATGGCTCTACTTAATTCAAGAATAATCATCATAACTTTAAGAACATCATAATAGTGACATAAAGTGGCAAATAAAATCTCTTGGTGACATAATCATCATAACTTCCTCATAGGCCACCCTAAAAGACAAGCGCTCTGGGGGTGCTCGGCCGAACAGGTGTCACCCAGAATGTGTCACATCTCTAGGTTATGAGCTCATACCTTAACTAGTCATCACTAGTTCGTACTTATCAATCTCGATAAGCGTAACATAATCATAAACATAATCCCGACTTATCCAGTACGGGCTAGGGGGCATTTCTTGGGGGTGCTCGACCGAACCGATGTCACCCAAGAATTAATCTTGGTACCGATGTCACATGAGTTCTCTGGAGGTGCTCGGCCGAACCGGTGTCATCCGAGAACTCATCTTAGTACCTCATAAAAATTTCATAGGTTTTCAAAAACTTTTTGAGTCCCGAGTTTGTCAGAAATTCGACGGCATAACTGTAGTGTGCCGAATTTCTTCCAAATTCTTCTTTATGCCACATAAGTCAATCAACATGCATCCTTCATCATAATTTCATGCATTCACATAATCATCCTCATACTTTCACATGCAACATTAAAGATTCGTTATGCACTTGGTCCTACGATATTTTATGCTTTGACCCTTACGGGCCTTATACTTGGGATGTAGTTAACCTATCATCTCCTATCAAACTTTTATGCACCTAAGGGTTCTCTCTTAGCAAAACTTATTATTATTCATGCTCTCTATTAAATCTGAACCTCATCATTCCTTTAAGGGCAGCACCTAAATCTTGAAATTGCGGGGTTCTAGAACTTACGTTTTAGACCCTTTTTTGGTTCTGTCTCCGCCTAAGGCACTATAAGTTAATCCTAAACCAATTATGAGACATTCCTAAGTCAAAGGACTAATTATAAACCATGTTCTCTACATTATAAGGTTGCTGGACAGATTCTAAGAATTAAATATTCTAAGAGTTCTAGAATTGCGGTTTTACGGTTTTCTAGTTACTAGTTTCTCTATAGGTCCCAAAATTCATTCCTACTTCAAATGTAACCAAATTTTTCATGATTAATCAATCCTAATCTGATTATCTCCCCATTGAAACAGTTTGGGCAGTGTCCATAACTAAATGGGATAAAACTATGCTAAATTTTGACTTTACGGTTTTTCTAGAAAGCTAGTTTCTCTTTTAACATGCACAGAAGTGTTCCTACCTCATCATACATAATTTCCACACATCATAACATATCAAAACATCATCACACAACAACAAACTCATCATGACAAGGACCGAAACATTAGGTCCTAAAAAGATACATAACTTGATATTTTTAAAACACACAAGTTACTAGTTTCTCTTGGAATCATTTTCAAGACTTCTAAAACTCTTTTGCAAACCATTTTATTTTGTGAAGGAGACTAAAAACATCCTTAGGTCAGTGACCACTTAATCCCTCCTTAAAAGAGAATTAAATTCATAGAACCTTGTTGGTCTTAAACTCAAACAAATTCATGAGATTCAAAAGGATTCTTAAAACTTGACTTATTGGTCCTTGAAGCTAGATGAAACTCATTCCAAGTTCATCATCACTACAAGGCCGAAATCATGCATTCAAAGAATGCTCCCTCATTTAAACTTTAACTTGAGATAAAATGGGCAAGTCTTTGAGCTCTAAGGTCTTTTAAGTGATGACATAATTTAAACATGCTATGCACTTCATTTTTATTCTTCATTACAAAATAAAGTGAGAGCTTAAAATAAACATGCAAGACTTGAATATAAAAATGCAAGGCTTAAAATAAATATGCAAGACTTGGAATATAAATATGCAAGTTCATTTCTTTATTTTAGTACTCTAGGCCCAGCAACAATCGACTTTAAGGCCGAAATAGAAAGGCTTTGAGATTTAGTTAGGTGATGGTACAAGTTCTCATTTTAAATCTTTACGTTCTTTAGTGATAAAAGTAAATATGCTAGGCAAGAATATAAATATGAGATGCACTTCATTCTTTATCCTTTAACTTTAAGTGATGGCTTGGAAATTAAATATAAATGCAAAGCTCAAAATAAATATGTAATGCATAAGCTTGAATATAAATATGAATGCTAGTCCATTTATTTCTTATTAGAGCTCATACAAGACTTTTGAAGGAACTTAAACCTCAACCCAAACTTATCATGACAAGATAAAGTAAAAACAAGAGTGAACCTCAAGGGTTCATTAAAACACAAAGTTTCTTTTCTTGAAATGTGAACATAAATAACATATTAAAACTCAAGCTCTAGAGGCCTCTTTGTGATGAACACATAGTCATCATCTAGAAGCTCTTATCATCAAGCCATTGTGAACTTCCTTGGCCAATATGGCCAAAAAATATGAAGGGAGAAAAGGAAAAGGAACCGAAAACTTTTTAGAAGAAAAAGGAACATTTGAAGCTCTAGAGACCATGATCTTGATGATGCATTAACACCAACATCATGAGTCCTCATCATTGAGTTCATGTTAACCACTTTAAAACATCATCAAAGTGAAAGGTTTTCAAGGATTCAAGAAGAAAAACTAAAAACATCTTTAACTCAAGAACAAAGATCAAGCTTTAGAGATAGTTCAAATGATGAACATCATCATGAAACTCTCATCATCAAGCTCTCATTCCTTTGATTCTCAAGCCTCATGGCCGAAAAACAAAGAGGAGTAGAAGAAGAAAAGAAGTTCTAAAAAGGATTCAAGAGAAACTATGAACACATAAAGAAATTAAGAAATTTAAATGAAAGAACTCTTGAAAGAAAATCCCTACCTAGTGATTAGGAGGTTGGAATGAGAGAAGAGGATGAAGAACTTGAAGAACTTGAAGACTTGAACTTGAGAGAAAAAGGAAACTTTGAAGTGCTCTTTGGAAACTTACCTTTAGAAAATGAACCCAAAATGATACAAGTTCACCCAAGCAAGCTATTTATATAGAAATGAAGCAAATAAAAGGTGCATGGAGGGGGAGGGACTTCGGCCATCAGCCTCATGGGCAGCCCATGAGTTCCATGAGGTGAGATAATGTGGTCTTGAGGCATGGTGAGGTATGGTTCAAGGTATGGCTTCAAGCATGGTTCTTTGAGTGAGAAACAATTCAACATGTGTGGTAATTGAGAGAGAGAGGGCCGAAATGCATCAGCCATGGGGAGGGTTCTCTTTCATTTTAATTGTGGTTTAGAGTTGTGTTTAGGTGTATCTTTGATTAGGATTAAGATTAGGAATTTGTAAGAAAGTGTTTAGGTGAGAAAATGGGTAATCAAGGTTGTCAAGACATAATTAAGGAGTGTTCTTGCATCATTAGTGAGTTATAAATTCATTTTAGTGTATAAACAACTCTAGACACAATTCCTTGATTTAAGGAATTGGAAAGAGAAAATACTATTCAAGATTCCAGGAGTGAAATCTTGAGTTTTAGAAAAGAGATTTAAATCTAATCTAAGCAATCTTAGGTTCTAATTAATTTTAATAATTTATTTTGACTCTAGATTAATTATGAAAATTAATTAACCTTCGATTAGAGCCTAATATTGCTTAGGTTTGCTTAATCACATCGTTAAGTTCAAAAACACTATTCTAGGGGCAAAATTGTAATTTTGCACTAAAACTGCCCGGGACTGCCGGGACTCAAACAGATATTTTGAAACATGTAAAAACATGGTTTTAAACCTTTGGGGAAAGTTTCGGGCTCAAACGGCACCTTTACCCGCGTAAAACGCTATAGGGGTATTTTGGTCATTTTGACCTGAAACTGCGAAAAATGAGACTTTTGCCTCCGGAACCACTCAAGGGTCATTAAATCCCCTCAAACATTGAGTTGGCCCTTCGAGAACTGTCGGGCCGGCCATCCTCGAATTTCGGGCCGAAAATGACCTCAGGGGCAATTTGGTCATTTTCCACTCGGACAGAAAATCGGGGCGTTACAAGAAACAAATCAACATGTGATGTGAATGAGAGAGAGAGGGCCGAAAGTGCATCCGCCATGGGGGAGGGTTTTCTTGCATTTCAATTGTGGTTTAGAGTTGTGTTTAGGTGTATCTTTGATTAGGATTAAGATTAGGAATTTGTAAGAAAGTGTTTAGGTGAGAAAATGAGTAATGAAGGTTGTCAAAACATATTTAAAGAGTGGTCTTGCATCATTAGTGAGTTATAAACACATTTTAGTGCATAAACAATTCTAGACACAATTCATTGATTTAAGGAATTGGAGAGACAAAACACTATTCAAGATTCCAAGAGTGAAATCTTGAGTTTTTAAAAAGAGGTTTAAATCTAATCTAAGCAATTTTAGGTTCTAATTAATTTTAATAGCTTATCTTGACTCTAGATTAATTATGAAAATTAATTAACCTTCGATTAGAGCCTAATATTGCTTAGGTTTACTTAATTACATCATTAAGCTCAAAAACACTATCCTAGGGGCAAAATCGTAATTTTGCACTAAAACTGCCTGGGACCACTAGGACTCAAATAGATGCTCTTAAACATGTAAAAACATTGTTTTAAACCTTCGGGGAAAGTTTCGGGCTCAAACGGCACCTTTACCCGCGTAAAACGCTATAAGGGTATTTTGGTCATTGACCCGAAACTGCAGAAAATAAGACTTTCACCTCCGAAACCACTCAAGGGTCATTCAATCCCCTTCAAACATTGAGTTGGCCCTTCGAGGACTGCCAGGCCGGCCATCCTCGAATTTCGGGCCGAAAATGACCTCAGGGGTATTTTGGTCATTTTCTACTTAGACAGAAAATCGGGGTGTTACACTTATTACCCGGGTACACTGTTTGCTCGTTCCGTAAAATTTCGGTGTGCGATTTCTAACATCGAAAGCTAGTTTGACTTTTACAAAAAGAGAATGCTTATCCATTTGAATTAAATGAATGCCTATGATTCAATCTTGAATAACAAGATCCAATCCTAGCCATCCATATTAGTTTCTTTTATGAATAAATTAGACTCTACATTAAAATAATACTTTCAACATCTTATAAGATAACTACAAGTCACCTAATCTCATTATTTCATCTTTCTAAGTTCGGCCAGCATATGTGAAAGGTAGAACCTCCATTTTTGCTTCTTCAAACACAAGAAAACTTGATTCAAATGCCTAAACACCTAGCCTAGACTTGATAAAACAACAAACTCTCTTCACAAAACTTGTTCCACTCCTCACTATCTATCAAACTAACTGATTGGAATTTCAATTCTCCATCAATCCTCACCTTGATACCTCACTTCCCTACTGACTTAGGAAGAGTTTGGCATGATTTAGGAGCTTTGAAGTGGAAGGAATCAACCTTGGAGCACCTTGGAGCCAAGGATCCAAAAGACACCAAAAGTAGGGTTTTCTTTGGTCTTTTAGTTTCAAAATTTTCTAAAACTTTCTGACTAGTTTTAATTCAAAATTTCTAGATGTATTGGTTGATGATAGATAGATATTGATGTGTTTAATTTGGTGGAGAGTTTGGATGATGCTAAAAATCATTTTTGCTAAAGAGAAATTGAAACATGCATGATGGATTTTCGGTTCTATTCTAGGCAGCAGATAATCATGAATTTTCTGGGTAAATTGTTGGTATTTTCTTGAGCTATAAAAATTATATGTTGAAGCTAACATCTTAGGCTGATTCCATGAATTTTCTTGACTCTGATTTCGATTTATATTGCCTCAAAAAAATCTAGGACTGAACTGGTACATATGCTGCCTGAACTCTTGGAATTAAAGCTGTGAATTTGTCCAATTTTGTTACTATAGCAAATGATTGAATTATCTTCTGAAATTTTTACAGGGTGTTGATAACATCTCAAACTATAACCATGATTTTTATTTTGACTTTATTCAATCATTTGCTAGGATTAAAAATTATGAGATTTTGGTTCTGAGCTGAGGCTGAGTGGTTTTTGACCACCAAGTTTGTCTAATTTTGTTCAATAAGTTAGAGAAGGATTTTCCTTCTGGAATTTTTACAGGGCCTTGTTGACACATTGAGGTGTCTTGGAGAATTTTTATAGCCCTTGCAATTTATGTTTGATAGATAGAACAAATCATACTCCTTAGGCATGAATTCTGCCAACATGCTGTATTTGTGCCAAAATGAACTTAAGTATTGAGTTGATGATATAATGACTCTTGATTTAAGTGTGATGAGTATGAATGCATGCTAGATTCATTTATGAGGCAAAAATGAGAATTTCTTGTGATTGAAATCCTACATGTGGCTTATGCATACATTTGAGAAAAGAAAGTACATGATGCAATTATATGAGAAAAGAGAATGTATAAATTTCACTCGTGCATGTTTTGATATATGGAGAAAATAGAAACGAGACTTATGTAGAATGAGGGGAAGGCAAAAAGAGGAACTTCCCTAGAGATAAAAGGGGAGGCAAAAAGAGGAACTTCCCTAGAGATAAAGGGGAAGGCAAAAAGATGAACTTCCCTAGAGATAATATGAGTCAGTAGACATATCGGCTAGGAATAGATCTGTGTGAGAATTGGAGAAAGTAAATCCAATGATCATGTATAGGAATGAGCTCAGTCCTGATAAGCAGTCTATTTCCCTTGTGTGGTGTGAACCACTATAAATACCATGTGGTATAAACTGTTCATTGTGAAGTTATTCATAGTAAATATCCGTCGGGTATTCACTAAGTCTTTCCTATGTCGATGAAAAGAGAAAAATGCACCGAGTTGAGTTCTATGGCCACAAGTGAAACCAGGTCATTTTGAGATAAGTTCAATACAGTCAGCATATGCATACTCACATCATATTTAATTGCTTGATTAGGATTATTAACTATATATTTGAGCTATATGATATATGTGTATTAAATGATTGATCATTTAAAAACAACCCACTTCAAAAATATGATTTGGAACTTTAAAAATGAATCATTATTGTGTAATGCTTGATCACCTTTTCTTAATAAACCAAAGTGGTTGGGGTGATGACGATGACATTATGGTTGAGTTTTTGGGGAGTTACCCTACTGAGAATTGTATATTTCTCACCCCTATGTGTTTTGTGTTCCCGTGTCTCCTCCAAGTGGATCCAGAGAACGATATGGTTACTATATGAAAGAACTTGGAATTACAATTGTTTAGTAGTTGATATTGTTATTATGTTGTATATAGTCATAGGCATATGTGTATGTAAATGTAATAGAGAATGTATATGTATTAAAGTTCTTAGAAGAGCTTCCTTTTGTACTTAGCTATGTATTCAATAAATGTTGTGTTTTTTTGTTATATATTTTAACCAAATTACACTAATTATTACACGATCTTATTGCATTTGCTATAGTTATTTAAGACAGGTCCGATAATTTATAAGTAACAATTCTCAAGTCTGATGTCATGACTTAAGGATGATGTTGTACTTGGGAGGATGTTACATCTACCACCATCACCCTAAATGGCATCTTCATACTATCAGGTCATCTTGAGGAATGTGAGAGAAATTTCCTCTAAACAGGATAGTTTTGAAGCTGCTTTGGCTGCTCATAGCGCTCAACTAAGACAAATGGAAGATCTTCAACTTCAGATGTTTCAGTGGATACAGCGTGCGTTTCCTGGTACACCTCCTTGTTGCAGAAAATTTGTACCTCAAGGACTCAGGATAGCTTTTATCACCATTGTCAATTAGATATGGCTAGTTGTGGAGGTATGTTATTGATGTTGCTGTCTATTCTTTCTCTTTCTTTTGTGACCTATCTTTTTGACCTACTATTTCCTTGTTCTTTCTTTTCCTTTCAGTTTTTGAGTTCGTAGCTGAGATAGGGTTAGCTATTTTCCCAAATAAAGATTCGATCATGTCTCTCACCATACTAGTTGTTTTGGCCCTTAATCAAGGTGAAGGGATTCCAGGTGGTCTTCAAGAAGAGGTCTACCTTTGAACAATGTAACATCCTCTAGTACCCTATGGATTGATAGCTGTCCCCATAAATCAACACAGGGTCTTTTCAATGTGCTTTGTCCTTACTCACACGCTTCTTGGGAAAACTTCCTAGGAGGTCACCAATCCCAAAATTGCTTCAAGTCAAGCACACTTAACTATGGAGTTCTACCGAAAAGAAGATGCATCTTGTTGGTATAGGTAATACGAATCAATTCATAAAAGCCCTCCTTAACCGTATAGCCCATACCTACACAGTCTCGGGGTCCCTCTCATTCAGGTGTGTAATCGGTTCATTCATATACCCCTCTGCTTAGAAGTTTGCATGGAGCTGCTCCTTGTCCGTGCTTTCTTGCACCGGTGATTACTTCCCGACTTCGTCACCGGGCATTACATGCCCACCAACTTCTGCTTGGTTCATCCTTGAACTACACCATACTAGGAGAGGTGTAAGCTCTGATACCATTTGTAACATCTTCTGCTGCCCTATGGATTGATGACTGTCCCTACAAATCAACACAGGGTCTTTCAGCGTGCTTTGTTCTCACTCACAAGCTTCCTGGGAAAACTTCCCAGGAGGCAACCTATCCCAAAATTGATCCAAGCCAAGCATGCTTAACTATGGAGTTCTTTAGTGATGGGATACCGAAAAGAAGATGCATCTTGTTGGTATATATAGTACAAATCAATTCATATAAGCCCTCCTTAACTATATAGTCCCATACCTACATAGTCTCAGGATCCCTCTCATTCAGGTGTGTAATCAGTTCATTCATATACCCTTCTGCTTAGAAGTTTGCTAGGAGCTGCTCCTTGTCCGTGCTTTCTTGCATCGGTGATTACTCCCCGACTTCGTCACCGGGCATTATGTAATGCCTCGATTTTCACTAAACTTTCAAAATGACCAAAATACCCCTGAGGTCATTTTTACCCGAAACACGAAGACGCCCGGCTTTGGCCATCCTCATAGGGTTCATATGTTATATGAAGGGGATTGTATGATTGTGAATGTCCAACGGAGCAGAAAAACCTCATTTCTGAGATTTTTGCGCATAAATGACCAAAATACCCCTGTAACAGATTTAAGGCAGTTTTAAAGTTCCGTTTTGACCCGGACATTGTCCCGAGGTTTAAAACAATGATTTTAAGGCATGAACTATGTTTGTTTAAGTCCCGGAGGTTTCGGGCAACTTTTTGTAAAAATTACGATTTTGCCCTTGCATATTGCATTTTAAGCTTAATGAGTTATTTAACTTTAAACCTAAGCAATATTAGGCTCTAATTAAAGGTTAATTAATTTTCATAATTAATCTAGAGCCAAAATCATTATTTAAAATTAATTGGAACCTAGAATTGCTTAGGGAAATTCAAACTTAATTCTAGTCTCTTTCTTTAAAGAGAAAAAGTATCTGTGAATAGTGTTTTCACTATTCACGCTCCCTTTTTCCAAGAAAGGTTGTCACACCCACATCACTAGTCATAGAGGTATTGACTCCATTAAATCTACAAGACCACTTCTAACCTAGGGGATTATAGCTTCAATTAACTAATTAGTTTACTTAAAATACCTACTTAACAACCATTAATCCTAAGCCTAATCTATGTCACACCAAAGCACACTTCTAGAACATGATTTGAGGATATATTTTTCCTCTCCAAGGCTGCCCAAGTGGCGCCACCCTCCCCCTAGAAGTCAAATAAAAGTTAGTCTAAGTTGTCAAGCTACCCTATGACACATGTCTTGTACTCTTTCAATCAATGTCCAACTTTCAAGAAAAATGTCATTCAAAGATTTAAAGAATAAATTATATAGTCAATCAAGGTTTTCAATTCATTTCTAAATTAAAAATATTTATGTCATTCAAATTCAGAAAGAATGAATTGTTTTTGTGGTCATTCAAGCTTTCAATCAAACTTTTTCAAGACACCATGTCTTACACCACCTTACCTATGCTTTGGAAATTCAAGCCTAGAAAATATTTTCTTCTTTTTGGACATGGAATACACGGTTTTTCCACTCCTTTACAGCCCAAAATTTTATGATTTTATTCATTTAAAAGGTTTGGAAATAAGCTACATTTTTAGCCATACTTTAGGACATGCATAGCTAGACTTTTCACCATGATTTGAATGACTAACACCATGCTTTGAACAAAGATATTTCTTCCCTCTTGTGGCTGTAAAATGGCCGAGTTTTTCCCCCCAAAAAAAGGCCACCATTATTTCAATTCATTTTACTTCTCTATAAATAGGTAGCTTAGGGAACTTGAAGTATCTTTTGTTCATTTTACTAAAGCTTAGAGTTTAGAGCACTTCGAGGTTTTCTTTCTCTCTCAAGTTCAAGAGTTCATCCTCTCCAACTTCTTCATCTTCTTCATTTCCTCTTGTAACACCCCGATTTTTTTGTCCGAGCGAAATGACCAAAATGCCCCTAAGGTCATTTCCTGACCCGAGTTCGAGGGTAACCAACTCGGTCGCCCTCAAAGGGTCAACTCAATGTTTGAAGGGGATTGAATGGCCTTTGAATGCTTCCGGAAGCGAAAATCTCATTTTTCGCAGTTTCGGGTCAAAATGACCAAAATACCCCTATAGCGTTTTTACGCGGGTAAAGGTGCCGTTTGAGCCCGGAACTTTCCCCAGAGGTTTAAAAACATGTTTTCATGTGTCTAGAGGTCTCTGTTCAAGTCCCGGTGGCCCCGGGCAGTTTTAGTGCAAAATTACGATTTTGCCCCTAGAATAGTGTTTTTGAGCTTAATGACATAATTAAGCAAACCTAGGCAATATTAGGCTCTAAACGAAGATTAATTAATTTCCCTAATTAATCTAGAGTCAAAATAATTTATTAAAGTTAATTAGAACCTACAATTGCTTAGATTAAACTTAAATCCCTTTTTAGAACTCAAGACTCCTAGTCTTGGAATCTTGAATAGTGTTTTCTCTCTCCAATTCCTTAAATCAAGGAAATGTGTCTAGAGTTGTTTAGACTCTAAATTGAGGATTTAACTCACTAATGGTGCAAGACCACTCCTTAATTATGTCTAGACCACCTTAATTATCCATTTCCCTTGCCTAAACACTTTCTTACAAATTCCTAATCTTAAGCATAATCAAAGATACACCTAAACACAACTCTAAACCACAATTAAAATGCAAAGAACCCTCCCCCATGGGCTGATGCATTTCGGCCACCTCCTCTCCCATTGACCACATGTTTAATTATTTTCTCACTCAAAGAACCATGCTTGAGGCCATACCTTGAACCATACCTCACCATACTTTGAGCCATACCTCACCATGCCTCAAGAACACATTATCTCACCTCATGGAACTCATGGAATGCCTCCATTCTGCACCTCATGGCCGAAGCCATCCTCCCCCATGAGCACCCTCCATTTGTTTCATTTCTCTATAAATAGAATGCCTTGAGGAGCTTGCACCACTTTTAGATCATTTGCTAAGTTTAGGAACACTCAAAGCTTTTCTTTTTCTCTCAAAGTTTTTGTGTTCTTCAAGTTCTTGGAGTTCTTCAAGTTCTTCATCTTCTTCATCTTCTTCTTCCATCTTCAAGTTCATCACATCAAGTAGGGATTTTCTTTCAAGTATTCCTTTCTTTAAAGTTCTTGTTCTAAGCTTTATGTTTATAGTTTTTCTTGATTCTTTTTAGAACTTCTTTTCTTCTCCTTGTTCCTTCCCATTTTCGGCCATAGGCCTTAGAGAACAAAGGAATGAGAGCTTGATGATGAGAGTTTCATGATGATGTTCATCACTTGAAACAAACTCCAGAGCTTGATCTTTGTTCTTGAGCAAAAATGTTTCTAGTTTTTCCTTTCTTGAACTCTTGAGAACTTTAGCTTTGATGATGTTTTAAAATGGCTCTATGAACTCAATGATGAGGACTCATGATGTTGGTGTTAATATATCATCAAGATCATGAACTCTAGAGTTTTAAAATGTTCCTTTTTCTTCTTGAAGATTTCGGCCATTTCCTTAAATTTTTCTAAGCTCCATGGTTTGATTTCCTAAAAATATTATGTTAAGTTTTAAAGAACTCTAAGCTTGACTTTACCTTGTTTGGATGAGTTTGGGTTATGGTTTAAATTCCTTTAAAGTCTTGCTAAGAGCTCTAGAAAGATAAAATGAACTTGCATAATTTATTTTATGCTTGCATTCACATTTACATTCTTGCTATGCATCTTTGCTTTCTAGCTATCACCTAAGAACATAAAGATTAAAATGGAACTTGTATCATCACTTAATTTAATTCTCGAAGCCTTTCTATTTCGGCCTTAAAGTCGATTGTTGTTGGGCCTAGAGCACTAAAATAAAGAATTGAACTTGCATTATCACCTAATTAATTTCTCGAATGCCTATCTATTTCGGCCTTAAAGTCGATTGTTGTTGGGCCAAGAGCACTAAAATAAAGAATTGAACCATGCATATTTACCTTCAAGCTTGCACGTTTAAGTTTATGCCTTGCATATTTACTTTCAAGCTTGCACGTTTAAGTTTATGCCTTGCATATTTAAATTTAAGTCATCACTTTACTTTGTAAGCAAGATTTAAAATGAAAAGCATGAGCACGTTTAGTTTATGTCGTAACTTAAGAACCTAGAGCTCAAAGACTTGCCTATTTCATTCCAAGATAAAGTTAAAAGTGAATGTATTCCTTGAATGCATAATTTCGGCCAAGTAGTGATGATGGACTTGCAATGAGTTTTCATCTAGCTACTAGGACCAATAGTCTATGTTTTAAGTTTTCCTTAAAGCTTTACAAATCTTTATAAGGTTATGTCATCACAAGTTGTGATTTTATTATCTTTTAGGGGATAGAATATGTTTTGGTCAGTGACCTAAGGCTTCACTTAGCCTCTTGATGAATTAAAATGTTTTGCAAAGAGTTTCAGAAGTTCTAGATCGATTCCGAGAGAAACTAGTTAACTTATGTACCTAGAAATGTCAATTTAACTCTCTCATTTAAGTTAAATGTTTTCGGTTCTGATGTGATGAGTATGATGTTGTATGATGATGTTTTGATGTGTTGGAATGTGTGAAAATATCATGTGATGATGTAGAAGCGATCCTATGCATGATAGGTAAGAAACTAGCTAACTAGAAATACCGTAAAGCTAGAATTTAACATAGTTTTGACCCATTTGTTTATGGAACTAACCCAAACTGTTTTAATGGGAACATAATCAGATTTAGATTGTTTAGACATGAAAAACTTGGTATCATTTGAATTAGAATTGAATTCTAGCACCTATAGGGAAACTAGTAACTAGAAAACCGTAAAAAAATGCAAATGTAGAACTCTTAGAACATTTAATTTTTCTGGATTCTATCCAGCACCCTTACAACATGATAAACATGATTAATAATTAGTCTTTAAGCATAGGAATGCCTCATGATTGATTTAGGTTTGATTCATAGTGCCTTAGGCGAAGACGGAACCAAGAAAGGGTCTAAAACGCAGTTCTAGAACCTCGTGAACACAAGTTAGAGAATTTGCCCTATGCTATTCAGATTTAAGTATGAACATGAGGATTAGGAATGATGATTAATTATGAGCCCTTAGGTGCATAAAATATGAGCGACGGATGTTAGAGAATTATATCTCAAGA
Source organism: Dalbergia cochinchinensis (assembly GCA_031216125.1). Classification (NCBI taxonomy): domain Eukaryota; kingdom Viridiplantae; phylum Streptophyta; class Magnoliopsida; order Fabales; family Fabaceae; genus Dalbergia; species Dalbergia cochinchinensis. The sequence goes on from CM062371.1 coordinate 35,327,216, forward strand.
TTAAGACCCGTAAGGGTCAAAGCATAAGCTACCGTAAGGGTAAGCATTTGAATGTTTTATGATGATGCATGTAGTATGCAAAATGATGATGATGTTATTCATATGAGGAATTCATGAGGATATATGTTTATGTGGCATAAAGCAAATTTGGAAGGAATTCGGTGTAATGCCATCGTGCCGCCGAATTCCCAACAATTTTGGGGACTTAAAGAGATTTTGAAAATTAAGGTACTAAGATGGGTTCTAGGATGACACCGGTTCGGCCGAGCACCTCGATAGAACTCATGTGACATCGGTACCATTTTATACTCTTAGGTGACACCGGTTCGGCCGAGCACCCCTAAGAGTTTTGCCCCCTAACCCGTACTCAGATAGTTGGGATTTATGATTTATGATACGCTTATCGTTAAGTGGTAAGTAAGAACTAGTGACGACTAGTTAAGGTATGAGCTCATAACCTAGATGTATGACACGTTCTGGGTGACACCGGTTCGGCCGAGCACCCCCAGTTCGATTGTCTTTTAGGGTGGCCCATGAGGAAGAGAAGTTTCATGATTATGATTATGTCACTAAGTTTTGTCCCATATGAATGTTACTACTGCCACTTTATGCCACCAAGTATGATGATGCTCGATGTTATGTTTTGTGTATGTGCGTTAGGTAGTGCCATGCATACATTTTCTATTATGTTGCATTCATGACATTAAGATCATCCTAAAATGAATGGACCTTGGCTAAAATATATTCTAAAGTTTAAAATGAACTTAATACATGCTCAGTCATTTTGTATAAGTAAACCCAAGGTTCCTGAGGACGTAGATGATGACACCTAGGTAGTAGGAGGCCCTACTGAGATTCTTTAGCAAGATTCTCACTCCCTCTATCTCTTCCTTTCCGTCACGTCTTCAGATGGCGACGTTCGTAGTGTTCGTGGACACGCCGACGTGGGAGGCGCACTATGACCCGACTCACGGGTCATACCATTTTGAGGGACAGTGCACGGTGCGGGTTTTCATGTTCGTAGGACGCCCCTTCGCTCATCCCGTGCACACCCATCGCTTCTCCCCGACTGCACCCTATGGCGACGATGAGCGGGTTTTTTTTAGTGCGCGTGCAGACGCCATGACGAGAGTGCTCGCATGCAGACTGCCGCCCTAGCCATGCGAGACTATCCCGATTATGTGCCCCGGACTTACTTCTCGGAGACCGACCCGTCCGAGGACCCGCCTACCCATCCGTATAGCGAGAGCTCTGCCCCCTCTCTCCCACCGTTGAGGGAGGGCAGTGAGGATACCGTGACTCAGCCATGGCTTGCGCGACGACCGGAGATGCGACCACACCGCGGGGGTCACACTCGATCCCCGTTCCGCCTCTTCACGTCCGAGGAGCTCGCCCAATTTCCCGGATATTTGCCTCGTTCGCGAGACGGACGCCAGTAGGAGGTGACGATCGTCTGAATGGAGTACCCGGTTAGAGCACACACCACCTAGATAAGGGATAAACCTTCTTTTGCTTAGAGGTTTCCCATTAGATGCACTCGGGTAGGGGAGTAGATTATGTTTACGCTTATGTTGTATTTTCTTTTATGCTTTTCCCTTGTACTAAATTAAGACCCACACTTATAAGTGGGCAAGTTATATATATAAGAGATGATATTCAGTGTTGTTCATGTTGTGCCTTATGTTATGATGTTGTGAGACAATTGTTTTACTTTACATGGTTTACCGCTTATCGCATCACGCGGCTCTCACTTTTTATTTCAAAAAAATTTACCCGTATTTTTCGCTAAGTATTTCTAAGTAAAATTGAGAACTATGAAGTAACAGACTAATGTTTAACCTAAGTATGTTCTAGAGTATTGGGTTAAAAATTAGGATGTTACACCTCTCAACCCCAAACACTAGGTAGGGAGCTTTTCAAATAATGCCTTTCTTTTTTTTATCTTAATGCTTAATGCTTGATCTTGCTTGAATGTTGTGTTGTGGTGAGTTTTCTCACAAGTTTCATTTCAGTTTTCTCCTTCTCTTTTTCTTTCATTTTCGACCTCAAGGCCAAGGTAATGAGAGCTTAATGATGAGTGCTCTCCAAGATGAAACCATGAGTTCATCTTAAAGTGAGACCTCTAAAGCTTGAACATTTCTTAAGAAAAAGTTCCATCCTTTCTCCTTTTTCTTTCTTTTTCGGCCTCAAGGCCAAGATGAGGAGAGCTTGATGATGAGTGCTCTCTTGAGATGACCATGTGTTCATCCTAACATGAGACCTCTAAAGCTTGAATCTTGTTTGAGAAAAGTTTCATCTTTTTCAAGTTTTGGTTAAGACAAGGTTATGCTTTTCATGAAACCTTTTTGGAACTTTTGTTTCCTTGATGTTTCGGCCATAAAGGCCTAAGGTACTTGGAAAAAAGATAGCTTGGTGATGAGGGTTTCATGTTGATGTTTGTCACATGAACAACCTCTAAAGCTTGAGTTTTCTTAAGAAAAGTTTATTATTTCCAAGTTTTACTCAAGAAATAGTTGTGTTTCTCTTGAACCTTTGAAAACTCCATCTCTTTTCTTTGAGGTTTCGGCCATGAAGGCCTTTGGGACTTGAAAAAATGGTAGCTTGATGATGAGGGCTTCATGTTGATGTATGTCACATGAACAAAACTCTAGAGCTTGAACTTGGTTCCTAGACCAAGTATGATTTCGGTTTTATTCCTTTATGTTTACCATGAGTTTGGTTTTGATGGAAGTTTAAAGCATAGTAAAATACTCAATGATGAGGACTTGAGATGTTGGTGTTTGAATCATCAAGATCTTGGTCCCTAGAGTTCAAAAATGGTTTGTTTCTTCATGATGAGGATTCGGCCACCTCATGGTTTTTGAGGATATAACTTCTCTTTTTATATATCTTGGTGTTATTAGTGTGTCTTTTCTTGTGAGGATGAGTTTTGGGTTGGACTTAGTTCCTTTTTAAAGTCTTTTAAGAGCTCTAGTTAAGATGTAAAAGAAACTTGCATTCATATTTACTTTATGCTTTGCATAGCACGTTTATTTTCTATGCTCTCACTAAGACCTAAGATAATGAATGAACTTGCATAATGCACGTTTATCTTTCGAGCTTTGCATCTCATTTTATGTTTCAAGTCCTCACAAACTCCAAGAATAAAAATGAATATGCACATCATATTTACTTTGAGCTATCACTTTACTTGCTAAAGGACCCTAAAATGAAATCCATAGCACATTTATTTTATGTCATCACCTAAAATACTAGAGCTCAAAGACTTGCCCATTTCATCTTGAGAAGAGATTTATCAAGGAGATATTCCTTGAAAATGCATTCGGCCATGTGTATAGGAATGACTCAAAAATGAGTTCATTTAGTTACAAAGGCCTATAAGTGTATGTCTTAGAATTTTTCCTAAGAGTAGATGAACTTAGCAAAAGCTTTAAATGTGATTTCAAGTTTAGATTCTTTGTCAAGGGCAAGTTTAAATAGCTACTGCCCTTGGTGTTTTATGATGGGTTTTGGCAAAATAAACTTTGATTTTATGTAGTCTTGAAGTCCCAAAAAGGTTCCAAGAGAAACTAGTGAGTCATATGTTTGAAAGTGAAGTTTTCCCATGTTTTCATGCCTCAAGTTTTCGGTTCTGCCTTGTTAAAATTCCAGAACCTTAAAATCTGTTTTGGGTGGTCTAAATATGCTTGAATACCTTACCAAGTATGTGATAATTTTTCTAGGCATTCCAAAGCATCATTTGTAACTTTGTTTGCTTAATGTGTGGATTCTAGTGCTACTTAAAAACAGAAAAATTGAGGTTCTGTCCAGCATTGTTAAAGTAGTTGGAATCACATAATATGATGCTTAGATGAGTGAGAGTGACTCATAATTGGTTTAGGTATTAACTAATGTACCATAGAAAAAGTCGGAAGTGAGAAAGGGCTTAAAACGCATTTTCTAGGACACATAATTCATCAAAATTAATCAACTACCTAAAGCTGTCCAACCATAATTAATTAGGATTTAGAACTTAAGGGATTATGGTAATGAGGTTAATCAATCCCATAAACATACAAGAAAATAATGGGATAGTTTGAGGTTACCTGATTTAGGGATTTCTACCTTAAGGGATGATTATGTGCCTCTCATTTAATGATGAATTGATGTGTTAGCTCATGACGTATGTGGTGCCATGTGAACTATTACCCCTATGTGATGGTTTGTAATCTCATGTTATTGCTTCTTTAAAAGAACCTTAGAGATGCCGAAGTGGTAATTATGTGTTATGCATTAATTATGTGGCATCTTAAACTAACATGTTAAACTTAGGGTGACTTAAAATATGAGAATGTAATCCTTTGAAACCACCAAACTAAGGGTGGGGACAATGTGATTCTAGCCCCCTCAACCCATACTTAAAGTCGGGAAGTTGACTTATCCCAAGGGATAAAAGTCTAGATACTAGTGACGACTAGTGTGGTATGAGCTCATAGCCTAAAGATTTCTCAAAAGGGAGAAATATTAGGGCGGCCCTAGTTTAAGTAAAAGTTTTAATGTCACCCAAGTAACTAAGATAAGTCACCATGTGCCAAGTACCAAGTTATATGATTCATGTTCTATGATCCAAGTTATATGATTTATGTTCTATGATCCAAGTTATATGATTTCCGTTCAAATTATATGATTGAAGTCCCACAATTTATTTCCCATGATTTATGTAAATGCAAGTGATATGTTAAAAGGAACGGATCTCGGAAATTGAGACTTTAGAAAACTCATAATTGAACTAATATATGTCCATGGTTTCATAAATAACCCGAGTTTCCTGGAGACGTAGATGATGACACCTAGGATAGGAGGAGAACCCTACTGAGTTTCTTTAGTAAGAATCTCACTCCCTCTATCTCTTTTTTTCCATTACGTCTTCAGAGCGAGATGGCGACGTTCGTGTTGTTCGTTGATACACCCCGGTGGGAGGTCCACCATGACCCGGAGCACGGGTCATTCCATTTTGAGGGCCAATGTACTATACGCATCTTCATGTTTTTGGGACGGCCATTTGCACACCCCGTATATAGTTATCGCTTCTCCCCGACATCCCCCTATGGTGACCCCACGATTTTTTAGCGTGCACGGGCACGACATGAGAGGAACCTACGGACCCACTCTGTCGGTTCAGCTGACATACCGGAGTACGTGTCACTATCGCAGCACTCGAAGGAGGACCCTTTAGAGAATTCCCCCATGGACCATGAGGACTCTGCCCCCACTCCGTCTCGGCGACCGATGGGCAGCGAGCAGACAGTCACTCAGCATCGGAGGGCTTCGGTGCCCGGACCACGACCCCGACGTGGACGACACGTTCAGTCACAGGGCATGCCTGCACCCGCCGAGCTCCGACTGTGGATTGGCTACATTCCTCTGTACCCGTGATTATGCTGTATAGATTGGAGGGTAGTCCTTAGTGCACGCACGACACGTAGTATGGATGAAACCTCTTTTGTGTTGAGGTTATCCACCTTAGGTTGCACGTGGGTAGGGACGTTTCTTTCTAGTTCATTTCCATGTATTCTGTATTTCTGCTGTATTCATGTTTATTATGTACTTGAAGAGTCCTGCCCCATAGGGTAGGCATATTATATATGAAGTATTTCAGTTGTGATGAAGCTATGATTTGGAGCCACTTCTATGTTTATATTTCTGCACTTTATGATACCGACTCGGTAAGATACGCGCGGCTTCTATTTTAAGTAATGTTTTGAAAAAAAATCGGCTCGTATTTTCGTTAAATTATTTTTCCAAGTAAAAGGAACCATGACAGTAAGTAATGACTAATATTTGGCCTAAGTACGTACTAGTAGTATTGGGTCGAATATTAGGGTGTTACACGTTACATGCCCACCAACTCCGCTTGGTTCTTCCTCGAACTACACCGTACTAGGAGAGGTGTAGGCTCTGATACCATTTGTAACATCTTCTGCTACCGTATGGATTGATGACTGTCCCTACAAATCAACACAGGATCTTTCAGCGTGCTTTGTCCTCACTCACAAGCTTCCTGGGAAAACTTCCCAGGAGGCCACCTATCCCAAAATTGCTCCAAGCCAAGCATGCTTAACTATGGAGTTCTTTAGTGATGGGATATCGAAAAGAAGATGCATCTTGTTGGTATATGTAGTACAAATCAATTCATATAAGCCCTCCTTAACTATATAGTCCCATTCCTACATAGTCTCAGGATCCCTCTCATTTGGGTGTGTAATCGGTTCATTCATGTACCCCTTCGGTTGAAAATCTGTTAGGAGTCGTTCCTTGTCCGTGTCTTCTTGCATCGATAATCACTCCCCGACTTCATCATTAGGCATTATAAACAATGCTAGCCAGGGTGTAGTTATGTTAAAAAGGCAACCTGAGCATTATGCAAAACTAACTCAGTCGAAAGGAATGGTTGAAACAAGTAATCAAGATGTCCCTTTGGCTAAGGTAGTTTAGTTTTCTCTTATCTTGGCCATTATGGCTAGCTTTTAGTTGTGCTCTTTTATATGTTGAATGCTTTTATTTATCCTATATTGATTGATAGTACTTTTTCAAAAATTTTCCACTAATAGATCGTTCCATTTCTTTTCCTCTACTGTCTATCAACCTATGTGCACTTCCCTTTATGCTTTGGCTCAAGATGTATGGTCTTTCCCACGTTAGAGGCCATTTTCCATGCTCATATTTTTTATCCCAAGTAGCAAAATAGTTGTCCATACTAAGTCCCCTTCCTAAAAAGATTTCTTCTTAACTTTTCTATTATAAAATTTTGCCACGACATCTTTATTTCTTTGAACATGTTCCAAAGCTAGAATTCTATCATCATTAGCCATTTCTAATTCTTTAAACAGTGCTTGGGAATACTCATCAGCTGACAAATGATGTTGCTTTGCCACTCTTAATGATCTAACATTTATTTCACATAAGAAAATGACGTCTTGACTATACATTAGCTTATAAGGAGTTAGGCTAGTAGCTTTACACTTAGTATTCCTGTATGCCCATAAAAAACTTCTGGAAAGGACTCATGCCAATATCTTGGATAATTTTTAATTTTTTTTTTTAATCATATCGATTAGGATATGATTATTTGCTTTAGCCTAGCCATTAGCCTATGTGTAATAAGGTGAGGAGTGTATCATTTGATTCCATATTGTTGTACAAATGCTTCAATTTTTTTCCTATAAACATTGTTCCTTAGTTAACTGTGATTCTTTTAGGTATTCAAAATTGATGTATAATTTTCCTCTATATGAACTTCATGACATCAGCTTGAAAAACATTGGTTATTGGCTGTGCTTCTACCTATTTGATGAAGTAGTTAATGGCCATGATAATGAGTGAGTGCCTCTTCATTGAAGGAGGGTATATTTTTCGTATCAAATCCATAGCCTATTTTAAAGGGCCAAGGTTTTATAATGGTGTGTAACTTTTTTGTGAGGAATCTTTGGATCAGTTCATGAGGTTGACAAGCTTTGTAGACTTTTCCATATAAAAAACAGTCAGCCATTGTAGTAGGCCAATAATAACCATATCTATGAATCAGCCAATATTATACTGTTTCTAGACTTATAAGCTCTACATCCTCCTTCATGGACTTCTCCTATGACTCTGAGTGCCTCTTTTTTATTCAAACACTTCATTAATACACCTTCCAAACTTCTTTGGTACAATTCATCAATGTGTACATGCTTTAATGTCTTGTGCTTCACCTTTGTTTCTATGTCCATAAAAGGGTTAGTTCAATATGATCTGAGTTGTGTCCTCTAATCTTTTGGCCTTGGATTTCCTTAATCGACATTTTCTATTAGAGAATGACATCTTGAGGTATATTAGGCTAAAGCGTTTACATCCTCATTGGGTGCTCTGGGAATATGCCTTACGCTCATATTAGCAAAATGCTGCAAGAGTTGTAGTGCCTCATTTAAGAATTTTTCCAACATAGGATGCTATTGTTAGCTCTAGAACCATTATGCTCATGAGTTTTGAATGACAACAAAACCAATTAAAAGAAAATACTTTGAAGAATGACTGATGTCTCTATTGAGTTTCTTGACAAAGTATAACAGGTCAAATCCAGTTAGTATGTTACAAACTTAAAGAAAGAATAATGTTTCACTTGCATGTGCAAACATGATTTATCTTATGGGAAGAGATTGAGCCAAATAGGAAGTAAATATTATTTCAAGCAAAGCATGTATACATACTTATGGAACAAAGCATAGAAACGGATTTGAATTGAGAATAATTTCATTACACATGTACAAGCATGTTTTATTTCATGTGAAGAGATTAAAATTAAAAAGAAATGATCATTATCTCATGCAAAGAATGTGTAAATGCTTAAGAACTAGAGGAAATCAAGTCAAAAGCCAAGAAACCAAGGAAAGAGACTTCAGAAAGTAGCACGAAATATCAAAAAGTACTCTCAAGATGAAGATTTCAGAATATGTCCATATGAAATGCAAGGACTTGGAAAATAAACATGAAAGCATTTCCGTTTGTTATTTCTTTAGGTCCTAGGCTCAAGACTCCTATTTAGAGTAACAACTCTAAAACACCGATCAATCTTACAAAATGGACATGAGCTTTAGTGTCTCTCATTATTATGGTTCCAAGAACCTTGTCTCCTTAGACTTACTATCAAGCTCAAAAGAAAAACCATCAAAGAAAACTAAACAATATTTTCATTTATTTCTTTAAGGTTTAAGCTCAAGACTCCTATTTAGAGTAACAACTCTAAAACACCTATAAACCTTAAGTTGAAAGGCGTAAGTCTTGAACTTAAGATAATTAAGTAATGACATAAACATATTATTCCATTTTTGCTCAATCTTTTAAAACTGAAATGGAACCAAAACTTTGGGCTCTAAATGGTTTATCACATGATGGTTTTATAACCATCACCAAGATCCATCACCATCAAGCCATAGCTTCAATATTTTATTGACAACAAAAACTAAAACTAGAAAGGAAAGAGGAAGCTAAAACCAAAAATGATGAGGAAGGAGAGAAAAGATCACAAGTTCATCAAACCATTCTTTAACAAGGCAAACATGGAAGGAAGAAGAAAACATTTCTAATCATTCCAATGATTTCGAAAATAAAGAGAGAATAAGAAATAAAATCAAACAAAATTCCCTACCAAGGTATTTTCTTATTGCAAGGAAAAGCTTTGATCTTTGTGAAAGAAAATGAGAAGAAAACCTTTTCTTTGAGCAACAACACTTTTCAGCAAAAAAAGGAAGAAAAGGAAAGAAAGTTGTTCTTGAGCTCTTCTGTTTAGAGGTGGAAAGACTGTGTTTCTTGAGGGTGGTTTATGGTGGTTTGAGGTTGAGAGGCGGTGGTAGAGGGTGGTTCTTATGGTGGTGGAGGAAGAAAAGAGAGTTTTTGAGAGGTGAGGGAAGAGAGAATTTCAAGATAAGTTTTTTGGACAAGTCTTCAAATCCAAAAAAAGTGAATGGTGAAGTATAGGCTTCTTTGAGTGTGTGTTGTATATAAAGACACATGTGAGGGTGTGATGGGAGGTATGGGTGGCCATGAGAAAAGTATGGGTGGCCATCATGGAGGCGTGGGGGGAAGAAGATATTTTTCTTTTTATTGTGTTAGGAGTTGAGTTTAGAGAAAAACTTGATTAAGTATTTGGTTAGGAATTGGTAAATGAATGTTTAAGTAAGATAACAAATAATTAAGGCCATGGAAGACATGATTAAAGAGTTGTCTTGCTCAATTAGTGGGAATCCACCTTTATTAGCAAGAAATTTCATCACATCATGGTTTCCACGATTTAAAGAATTGGAGAGAGAAAAAACTATTTCATTTGATATGACACAAAGTCTTGGATTAAGAAAGGGATTTTAAGTTTCTTTAAGCAATCTTAGGCTCTAATTAACCTCAATTAATTATTTTGACTCTAGATTAATTATTAGAATTAATTAATCTTTAATTAGAGCCTAATATTGCTTAGGTTTCTTTAATTACACCATTAGGCCCATAATGCACTAATTAGGGGCAAAATAGTAATTTTGCACAAAAAATCCCCAGGATCACCTGAGCTTATACAGACATTAAACATCTCTTAAAAATGGCATTCCAAACTTTTGGGTGAAATCCTGGCCCAATTGGCAGTTAATTCTGTGTTAATTAGCCACGTGGGTATTTTGGTAATTTTGCATGGAAAAAAATCAAAAATTGAGATTTTCATCTCTAACAATACACATAACACAATTAATCCCTTTTAAGCATTAAAATATTCACTCGAGGTTAGTCTGGACTGGCTGTCCTTTGTTCTCAGGCAGAAATGACCTCAGGGGCATTTTAGTTATTTGTATACAGGAAAAAATTGGGGCGTTACAGCTCTTAATGGACTTTCTTTAATATTTGATGGGTGGCTAGCCACTAAGACTATTTTTTCCCTTATTTTTGTCTACCTTTATTCCTTGTTGTTGAAGTAGGAATCTTAGAAAGTTCTCAACTAAAACTCCAATGGCACACATAGCTGGGTTCATTTTCAATGAATGCTTTCTCATTTGTATCAAAGATTCTTCTAAATTAGCTAAGTATACCTCAAAGTCATCTGACTTAATGACCATATCATCAATGTATATCTCCATGGATTTTCCTATTAATTCATGAAAATGGTGTTCATCGCCCTATGATGAGTAGCCCTAGCATTTTTGAGTCCGAAAGGCATGATTACCTATTCAAAAATGCCTTTGGCTCCAGGGAAATGAAATGGTATCTTATGAATGTATTCTTCAGCTCTAAAGATTTCATTATAGCTTGAATGACCATCCATAAATGAAAGAATTTTATTATTAGCAGTAATGTAAGCTAACATATATGAATCGAGCATTGCATACTCATCTTTTGTAGTGGTCAAATTTAAATTTCTATAGTCTATACAAATTTTAACTAGGACATTCATTTTAATCATGGTAACTATGTTAGCTAACTACTCTATATATCTTACTGTTATAATAAATGCAACCTTTAGTTGGTGTCCTATTTTTGACTTGATCTTTGGTAGCAACTCTGGGTTGAACCTCCTTGAGTGTTCCCTATGGGGTTTAAATACTAGCTTAATTGGAAATCAGTGCTCAACTAGTTGTCATGATAACCTTAGCATATCGTGGTGGTCCCATGTGCAGCAATCGTTATACTGTGTTATCAATGTAACTAGCTGATCATGATTTTTCTTATTCAATAAGATGTTAATTTTTGTCATCCTAGGCTCTACTGTAGTGCCTAAGTTTACTTAATTAGGTAGGTCTTATGATTCAAAAGTTCGTATTTCTTTCTAGATAGATGCGGTTGGAGGGCATGATTACTTCAATTCCTCTTAATCTTTCTCGGCTAACTCTTGTTGAAAAATGCATTCTTTGATGCGATTCTTAATAGAATATAGAATCAGTTGCAGGACATCTTGAGCTAGTTGCTTAGAGTTAATCATCTATTATCATTTTATCAAGTCATGGGGTGGCTTGGTGTTCAATTTGGAATCCACAGTTAGTAATATGGACTTTCTGTATTAGGTCTTCTAAAGTAGACTTCAAAGGAGCAAATTTAGGATGACAACAAATAGCTTCAATAGCCTTCACATCAGTTAAGAAAGGCCTCTAATCAGCCTTCACCACTTCAATTATTCTCTCATTTTAGAACATAAGTTGCTAGTTAAGAGTAGAAGGGACTGCTTGGTTAGAGTGCATCCAGCCCCTGCTTAGCAATAGTCTATATAGTCGCTGCTTAGCAACAATACATGATTTGGTTTTGCATATACTACAAGGAACACTGTTGGTATGGTTTTGGTACCCATTGTTAACTTTGCTACATAAAAACCCATTGGTCTAGTACTTTCTCCTATGAAGTAGGTCATCTTAATGTTGGTCTCTTTTGAATCTATAACTGACTTTCCCAACTTTTTCAAAATCCCTACTAGCATTACATTCATGATGACACCCCATCAGTAAGTAGTCGAGTAATTGGTTTACCATCTATGTATGCCTTGATACAGGGTGGTTTCAAGTGCCTTATGTTGCATGGTTTTTCAAACTTTATATGTTCCTTATCATTTGGTGTGGATTCCCTCTTGTCATCAGCCAATATGGCCTACTATGTTCCTTGGCTATCACATCTCCTTCTAATTGTTGGAAACCTTATTGTTCTTTAGTTGCAAACTCTGTAGGAATGAGCTGTATGATTGTTATCAAAGTTTCTTCCTCTTTTCGATCTTTCTTTTGCTCATAGCCCCTATTTTTAGTTGTCGTTTCACAAGGGTTCAGTGGTTGAATTCTTTTTACTACTGTGACCTTGAGCCCATTTGGTGAGTGATTAAAGGTTCTTACTACTTGGAATGGCATGTCCTCGAACTAATCTACTACCTTCCTCTTATGGAAGTATTGTTGTTACTCTAGATTACAGGGGGTATTGTAATGCCCTAATATTTAACCTCATACGCCTAGGACATATTCAAGTTAATTTTTAGCCGTTACTCTTTTGTTCCAACTCTTAATTCTAGTTTTTAGAAAATACTTAGTGAAAATACAGGTAAAATATTTTTTGAAATAAGAGACGAAAACATGAGCGGCGCATGTGGTAACACTACGTCGTGTGGGTCATGAATGAAAAATAATAAACCATGCATGCGAAGAATAAAAGCATAAGAGCATAACATAACCACCATAATATCATATATATATATATATATATATATATATATAAATGAAGTTCAACCATGCATTAAGTTTAGATAGTAGCATTAGGTACAGTCATCTGAAATACATAAAAACAGAAAGTACATAAACCATAAACCCTTGTCTATCCTCGTGCATATAAAGTAGATAACCTCTAAAACAAAATGAGGCTATCCTACACTAGTCATACGCTTGAGCACCAAAACGATAGCTGCCATCTCCTACTACTGCCCGCCCCACGAGGGAGGAACATATCCAACCCACTGAGCCAGCTCGGTCGGGGTGGCCAAACGGTGCTTAGGTCGAACATGGGTCCTACGGTGGGGTATCATCCTCACTTGCCCTCTGCGGATTGGCTATGTTGCGATGGCCTCACTGCCCTTGCTAAAATCCATGGGCACGGTAGGTGATGAGCCCTCGGAGGGTACCTGAGTAGCGGAATCCTCGGAAGGGTCTGTCTCTGAATGGTCCATGGGGGAATAGGGCTTATACTCTGGGAAGTCATAGATGGCAGAGGTAGTCAGTAGAGTACGGCGAGTTCGCTCTTCACGAGGACGTGCAAGCTCAAAGATGAGATCATCGCCGAAGGGGGAAGCAGGAGAAAATCGGAAGCTAGGGACTAGGTATGTGAAGGGACGGTCCATGTAGACAAAAAGATAGACTGCACAACGACCTATAAAATGATATGACTGGTGAGCGGCGTCGTAGTGCATCTCCCAAGTAGGTGCGTCAATGTAGATCATGAATGTCACCATCAACCCCTGAAGATGTGATGGAAAGAGAAGATAGAAGGAGTGAGAAACTTTCTAAAGAATCTCAGTAGGGTGTCCTCCTATCTCAGTGTCATCATCTACGTCCTCAGGAACCTCAGGTTTCATTATAAAATAGTGAGCATGCATAAGGTTCAACTTTTAAGTTCTAAAATATCATTTACCGAGGCCCATTCATTTTAACATGCTTCTTAAATGTTATGAATACATCATACCTTATCATGAAATGCATGTCAATGTGAGGGGTAACATAAAATACATACAACATTGTGATGCTCATTGAACTTATCAAACATAACATGAATTACTGTATCTTATCTTTTAGGTGACTTAAATTGTTCTTTCTCTTTCCTTGGGGCTACCCTATTACTCTCCCTTTTGAGAGTTCTAGATTATGAGCTTATACCTCACTAGTCGTCACTAGCATATACTTATCCTATGATAAGTTTAACACCCGACTCTTACAGTACGGGGTAGGGGGCATTAGGATCACCTTTCATAGCCTTTAATTTAAGGAGTCCAAAGGATCACTTCCCATCTAGATCACCTCTCATAACCTTTAATTCGGGGAGTCTAGAGGATCATTTCCATGTGTCTTATGTCACTTTTAATCTTGACATATTATGTATAGATTCATGGTAATTCATAACTTATTTCTCAACATGTCATTGCTCATAATTATGCATCTCAACCAAATCACATAAGCATGTTCATAGTTATTGTTTCCTCCTAAGGAATTTCTAATTCCAATAAACATGCTCATGATCCAAGAATAGTCATGCAAGATCATAAATCCATGTCATACAAGATTATAGATTCATATCATACAAGATCATAGGTTCATGTTATGCAAGATCATAGATTCATGTTATACAAGTAGGGAGAATACTTATTTGCACATTTTAGGGTCTAGTAATCAATTACATGAGCCTTGTAATCAATTACACAGCTCGAGTTTTTAAAACAGGAAGGTTGAGGGTTCTGGTAATCGATTACATGAGTGTTGTAATTGATTACCACTGTTGGAAATGCTTTCTGGGCCTCAAGAACATCTGAGTAATCGATTACATGGAATGGTAATCAATTACTAGAGTCCAGGGATGTCTTCTAGGTTTCTCAGAACATCGTGTAATCGATTACATGATGTTGTAATCGATTACTCAGGCCAAAGGCTCTTACTCGGGTATTGCAGACCACTCTAGTAATCGATTACCAATAACTTCAAAGTTAAAAAATTCAAGTTTTAAATATTCCTTGTGTTACTTTTCCCTTCTAAAATTGTTTTGAACCTTATTTTACTCTCTTTTTGAAATCAAAACACGTTTACGAGGTGAATGCCCATGGAACCAAAATTCCTATGTAAGTTGAAAGGGGTAAGCCTTGAGCTCTAGATTTTTAGGTGATGACATAAACTTAAATATGCAAATGCAAGTCTCATTTTAATCTTGGCATAATAAGGTGATGTCAATGGAAATATAAACATGATATACAAGGCTCGAATTTAAATATGATAATACAAGTCGTTTTTAATCTTTGAGTTTAGGTAATGGCTTGAAACATAAACGTGCTAGACAAGAAATATAAATATGGAATACAAATTCATTTCTTATCTTCGAGCTTTAGGTGACAACTTGAAAATAAATATGATTTCTAAGACTTGAATATAAATATGAGATGCAAGGACTCGAAACATAAATATGAATGCATTTCCTTTTATTACTTTTTTAGGCTCTAGGCTCAAGACTCTTATTTAGAGTGATAACTCTAAAACACCGATCAATCTTACTCAATGAGCATGAGCTTTAGAGTCTCTCATCATTATGGTTCCAAGAATCTTGTCTCCTTAGACTCATCATCAAGCTCAAAGAAAACTGTCAAAGGAAGACCCAAGATATTTTTATTTAGTTCTTTAAGGTTTGAGCTCAAGACTCTTATTTAGAGTGTAGACTCTAAAACACCGATCAACCTCAAGTTGAAAGGGGTAAGTCTTGAACCCATAAAAACCAAGTGATAACAAAATCATAATATTTCATTTTCTAGAAACTTTTAAATCCAAGTAATAAAACCTTGAGCTCTAGAGGTCAAGCAAATGATGGCTTTTCAACTAACATTAAAGATCTTCATCATCAAGCTATGGTTTCTAACCATTAAACAACATCAAAACAAAAGCAAATGGAGGCGAAGAAGAAGCTTAAAATCGAAAAAGAAAGGACAAAAGAAAGAAGAACTTAACATAAAAATCCCTACCAAAGATGTGTTTCTTGCAAAGAGAAAAGCTTGGTCTTGGAAATGAGATGAAAGGAACAAATCTCCCTTGGAGCTTCAAGGTGATTTTCGGCCAAGGAGGGAAAAGAAGGAAGAGAGGTTTGTCTTTGTTTTTTGATCTTGGAAATGGAGAGGTTAAGTGTTGAGAGGAAGATTTATGGTAATTGAGTGGTGGTTTGGGGTTGAGGAGTGGTGGAAGGTGGTGGCTCTTGAAGAATGAAGAAGAAGAAGAGAAGGATTCTTGGAGACCAAAGGAAGAAGGCTTTAGGTTGCAAGAATGCTCAAAGTTTCTTGCAAGCATTCCTTGATGCCTATTTATAGAAAAATGAAACATATGGGAGGTATGAAGGGGGAGTGTGTAGCCGGCCGTAGGGGGAGGAGAAAAAGAAAAATATCTCTTTTCATGGTATATAGGCATGGTTCAAGGTATGGCTCAAGGTATGGTTCTTTGGAGTGTATTTTTAATTGAAATTTAACATGTGATTGAATGAAAATGGAAGGAAGTGGCCGGCCACTTCAAGAGGAAAATAGGGGAGGATTTCTTTCATTTTAATGTGGATTAGAAGTGTGTTTAGGAGTAGATTTGGTTAGGCCTTTGATTAGGGGGTTATAGTTAGGTGTTTAGGTGAGAAAATGGGTAATTAAGGTGGCTCAAGACAAGATTAAAGAGTGTTCTTGCACAATTAGTGCAAATCCATCTTTATTAGCAAAGAATCTCATCACATGACCACTCCCATAATTTAAGGGATTGAATAGAAGAAATACTATTTCAAATTGATATGACACTAGTTCTTGAATTAAGAAAAGGGTTTTGAATTTCTCTAAGAAATCTTAGGCCCTAATTAACCTCAATTAATTATTTTGACTCTAGATTAATTATTAAAAATAAATTAATCTTCGATTAGAGCCTAATATTGGTTAGATTTCGTTAATTATGTAGTTAAACTCGTTATGCCCTTAATCAGGGGTAAAATGGTAATTTTTTGCAAAACTTCTCAGGACCACCCAGGCTCAACCAGACATTAAGCAACCCTTAAAAGCAACATTTCAAACTCCCGGGCAAAGTCCGGGTCCAGTCGGGGATCAATTCTGTGTCAATTAGACACAAGGGCGTTTTGGTAATTTCATGCACAGGAACTCAAAAATGATATTCTATTGCTCTATTAGCATATATAACACACATAATCCCTATTCAACATCAAAATAGCCTTTTGAGGATGGCTGAGGCTGGCTATCCTTATTTTCCTAGTAGAAATGGCCTCAGAGGCATTTTAGTCATTTGTACATGGGAAAAATCGTGCATTACAAGTATCTTGGAATGGTTGGGGATCTACAAGTGCAATCTTCATTTCTATCCCATTCCATAGTTAAATTTCTTAACAAAGTTAAAGAAACATATTGCACACTATGAATCCATTCTTTCCAAGTAGGACACAATAGGAAGTAAAGGTTTTTATCATGATGAAAACGGTTATTGTACATATGGTCTCTACCTCTAACATTGCTATCCATGCTCTCAAGGGCATTATAGTTTGTCCTGTGAAATTGGACAAGGTAATGTTTGTTTCAAACAAAGCTTTTCTATCTTGGCCAACTTGTTGGACTATGGGGAAAGGCACAAGACTGAATAGTGGTCTCGTATCCACCAAGACTTGACCAAACGTGTGTTTATTCAGAGTTGCTTGGATGTAGAAAGGCGTCAAATACCTCACCTTAGCCCTAGCTACCCTTCTATGTAACAACATAATATTTAACTCAACACGCCTAGAACGCATTTAAGTTAATTATTAGTTATTACTTTTTTGTTCTAGATTTTAAGTCAAAACTTCTTGAAAATACTTTAGTGAAAATATGGGTAAATTTTTTTTTTTTTGAACTTAAATACCAAAACGTGAGCCGCACATACTAAATATCCAACGTCATTCATCTTGCCTGCGTAAGAGAGATGTTAGAAACGAATAACAGGTAAATACATAATACAATCATGGCATAACATAACTCAAATAATAATAACATATCAATAACTGTATCATAATAGTAATGTCCTATAAACATAAGGACAGCAATATATATCCATCAATAGAATATTAACTGATAAATAAGGTACGATCACTCTAAAGGCAAATATCCAAAGGAAAACTATCTCCGTAGCTCCTCGTCCAGTCTCAAGGTAAATCACGAACTACACCATCATTCATGTCTGGAGACAACACGGAAAAGAAAAGGGATGAGAAACTTATACAAGAATCTCAATAGGGCTTCCGACTCTAACACAAGTGTCATCATCATCGTCCCCAGGAACCTCGGGTTTAATTATGAAAATAGTGGACATATATAAAAGGTTCATTAATTAAGTTCTAAATACCATTAGTCGAGGCCCGTATCTTTTAGGATGAATTTTAATGTCATGAATGCAACATATTAGTCATGAATGCATGTCAATATCATATACAAAATATCATAGAATTCATGAAACAATGCACATGATATAAAGAACATAGAATCATGATCATCATTCTTATAGGTGACTTGAACTTCTTATTCTCTTTTCCCTGGAGGCCACCTTCTTTTCTCTCTTTTCTCGAGAGTTCTAGGTTATGAGCTCATACCTCACTAATCGTCACTAGCGTAATTTTATCCTTTTTGATAAGTTAAATTCCCGACTCTTAAGGTATGGGATAGGGGGCATTAGGATCACCTTTCATAACCTTTAATTCAGGGAGTCCAAAGGATCACTTCCTATTTGGATCACCTCTCATAACCTTTAATTCGGGGAGTCTAGAGAATCATTTCCATGTGTTTTATGTCACCTTCAATCTTGGCATGATATATAGAGATGCAAACATGAATAACTCATCATTTCAATATTTCATGCTTATAAACTTCATGAACTTATGCATCTCAACGAATCAGACATAACTGTGACATGCCATAAATCAACTCACATAAACATGCATCATATTTCATTGCATATATCCATAAGCCATATAAATCTCAATATATGAACATAGCCATCACAAGATATCAATCACATTCATCTCATCAAATTATCAATATTTATGTTTAAGTCCCAAAGGGGGTCAAATTGCAATTTTTCAAAGGTTACGGGTCAAAACATAAATACCCCTTTTAACACATTTTCTCAAACTAGAGATCTTTAGCATTAACCAATAGTTTCAAAAGACATATAACCACTAGAACTATCTAAAACTCATCGTAAAAATCTTTTAGGGCTATAGACCAAATTTTAACATACTTTAGGGGTCAAAGTACAGAATCGCTTGTTTTAAATATTTAACAACAAATGAAATTTCTAAAACTTTATCTAAACTTCATAAATGGTATTTTGAACTCATGGACACATTCAACATCATTAGTAGCTCTAAATAAAATCATTTGGCTAAAATAACATAGTTGATAGTTCAAAACATAACTTTCTGCATTTTGCAAAACGTCCCAAACTAACACTTGTAATTACCCTTTTATGCATCTATGGTACCAAAAATAATTTTTACAAGAAATATAAGTAATTCTTAAGTGTGTGAACAATGTGAACAGCCTTGAACAACCCTTGAACAGAATCAGAAAATTAATCTCCTTAAAGCTTCACAAAAGCACAATTTTAATCCTTTCTAGTTACTAGACTTTCCTAAAATGCTAAGAACAATTTTTATGACGACTAGTAGTGATCCTCAAGTGTGTGAATAGTAATTGTAACATCCTAATTTTTAACCCAATACTCTAGAACATAATTAGGTTAATTATTAGTCTGTTACTTCATAGTCCTCATTTAACTTTGAATTACTTAGCGAAAAATACAGGTAAATTTTTTTTGAAATATAAAGTGAGAGCCGCGTGATGCGATGTAACACGTAAAGAACAAAACATACATCTCATAACATCATAGCATAAAGCACATAAAGGCACATCATGGGAAAACACTGAATATCATCTTATATTTATATAACTTGCCCACTTATAAGTGTGGGACTTAATTTAGTACAAGGGAAATACATGAAAGGAAATACAACATAAACATAAACATGATCTACTCCCCTACCCGAGTGCATCTAATGGGATAACCTCAAATCAAAAGAAGGTTTATCCTTATCTAAGTGGTGTGTGCTCTAACCGGGTACTCCATCGGTCGGTCGTCACCTCCTACTGACGTTTATCTTGCGAACGAGGCAGATATCCGGGAAACTGGGCGAGCTCCTCGGGCGTAAAGAGGAGGAACGGGGATCAAGAGTGACCCCCGCGGTGTGGCCGCATCTCCAGTCGCCGTGCAAGTCGTGGCTGAGTCACGGTATCCTCACTGCCCTCCCTCATCAATGGTGGAGAGGGGGCAGAGCTCTCGCTATATGGATGGGTTGGCGGGTCCTCGGACGGGTCGGTCTCCGAGAAGTAGGTCCGGGGCACGTAATCGGGATAGTCTCGCATGGCTAAGGCGGCGGTGTGTATGCAGAGCACTCTTCTCGTCATGCGTACGTGCACGCTCAAAAACCCGCTCGTCATCGCCATAGGGTGCAGTCGGGGAGAAGCGATGGGTGTGCACGGGATGAGCGAAGGGGCGTCCTACGAACATGAAAACCCGCACCGTGCACTGCCCCTCAAAATGGTATGACCTGTGAGCCGGGTCATAGTGCACCTCCCATGTCGGGGTGTTCACGAACACTACGAACATCGCCATCTGAAGACGTGATGGAAAGAAAGAGATAGAGGCAGTGAGAATCTTGCTAAAGAGTCTCAGTAGGGCCTCCTACTACCTAGGTGTCATCATCTATGTCCTCAGGAACCTTGGCTTTAATTATACAAAATGACTGAACAAGCATTAAGTTCATTTTAAACTTTAGAAATATACTTTAGCCAAGGTCCATTCATTTTAGGATGATCTTAATGTCATGAATGCAACATAATAGAAGATGTATGCATGGTACTACCTAATGCACATACATAAGACATAACATCAAGCCTCATCGTACTTAGTGGCATAAAGTGGCAATAGAAACATTCATATGGGACAAACGTAGTGACATAATCATAATCATGAAACATCTCTTCCTCATGGGCCACCCTAAAAGACAATTGAACTAGGGGTGCTCGGCCAAACCGGTATCACCCAGAACGTGTCACATATCTAGGTTATGAGCTCATACCTTAACTAGTCGTCACTAGTTCTTACTTACCACTTAACGATAAGTGTATCATAAATCATAAATCCCGACTATCTGAGTACGGGTTAGGGGGCAAAACTCTTAGCGGTGTTCGGCCGAACCGGTGTCATCCTAGAACCCATCTTAGTACCTTAATTTTCAAAAATCTCTTTAAGTCCCCAAATTCGTCGGGAATTCGGCGGCATGATGGCATTACGCCGAATTCCTTCCAAATTTGCTTTATGCCACATAAACATATAGCCTCATGAATTCCTCATATGAATAACATCATCATCATTTACATACCACATGCATCATCATGGAACTTTCAACCGTTTATCCTTACGGTAGCTTATGCTTTGACCCTTACGGGTCTTAATCATGAGATATGGTTCTCTAACATTCATCGCTCATATTTTATGCGCCTAAGGGCTCATAATTAAACATCATTCATCATCCTCATGTTCACACTTAAATGTGAATAGCATAGGGCAAAATTCCTAACTTGTGATTATGGGGTTCTAGAATTTACGTTGGGTTCCGTCTTCGCCTAAGGCGCTATGAATTAAATCTAAATCAATTATGAGGCATTCCTATGCTTAAGGACTAATTATTAATCATGTTTATCATGTTGTAAGGGTGCTGGACAGAATCCAGAAAAATAAATGTTCTAAGAGTTCTAAACTTGCACTTTTACGGTTTTCTAGTTACTAGTTTCCCTATAGGTGCTAGAATTCGATTCTAATCCAAATGTTACCAAGTTTTTCATGTCTAAACAATCCTAATCTGATTATGCTCCCATTAAAACAGTTTGGATAAGTTCCAAAAATAAATGGGTCAAAACTATGTTAAATTCTAGCTTTATGGTATTTCTAGTTATCTAGTTTCTTACCTATTATGCATAGGATCATTTCTACATCATCATATGATATTTTCACACATTCTAACACATCAAAACATCATCATACAGCATCATACTCATCATATCAGAACCGAAAACATTTAGCTTCAGTAAAGGATTTAAATTGACATTTCTAGGTACATAAGTTAACTAGTTTCTCTTGGAATCAATTTAGAATTTCTAAAACTCTTTGCAAATCATTTTAATTCATCAAGAGGCTAAGAGAAGCCTTAGGTCAATGACCAAAATATATTTCATCTCGTAAAAGGGAATAAAGTCATATCTCATGACAACATAACCTTGAAAAGGTTTGTAAAGCTTTAAAGAAAACTTAGAACATAGACTATTGGTCCTTGTAGTTAGATGAAAACTCATTGCAAGTCCATCATCACTACTTGACCGAAAATATGCATTCAAAGAATGGTTTCACATTAAACTTTAACTTGGAATGAAATGGGCAAGTCTTTGAGCTCTAGGTTCTTAAGTTACGACATAAAATAAACGTGCTCATGCTTTTCATTTTTAATCTTGCTTACAAAATAAAGTGATGACTTAATTTAAATATGCAAGGCATAAACTTAATCGTGCAAGCTTGAAAGTAAATATGCGAGGCATAAACTTAAACGTGCAAGCTTGAAAGTAAATATGCAAGGTTCAATTCTTTATTTTAGTGCTCTTGGCCCAACAACAATCGACTTTAAGGCCGAAATATATAGGCATTCGAGAGATTAATTAGGTGGTAATGCAAGTTCAATTCTTTATTTTAGTGCTCTAGGCCGAACAACAATCGACTTTATGGCCGAAATAGAAAGGCTTTGAGAATTAAATTAAGTGATGATGCAAGTTCCATTTTAATCTTTATGTTCTTAGGTGATAGCTTGAAAGTAAAGATGCATAGCAAGAATGGAAATATGAGTGCAAGCATAAAATAAATTATGCAAGTTCATTTAATCTTTCTAGAGCTCTTAACAAGACTTTAAAGGAACATAAACTTCAACCCAAACTCATCAAACCAAGATAAAGTAAAGTCTAGAGTTCTTAGAACTCAACATAACATTTTTAGAAATCAAAACATTTTGCATGTAAAAGAAAAGGAAGTGGCCGAAATCTCAAGGAACAAAAGAACATTTTGAAACTCTAGAGTCCATGATCTTGATGATATATTAACACCAACATCATGAGACTTCATCATTGAGTCCTTAGAACCATTTTAAAACACCATCAAAACTAAAGTTCTCAAGAGCTCAAGAAAGGAAAAACTAGAAACATTTTTGCTCAAGAACAAAGATCAAGCTCTAGAGTTTGTTTCAAGTGATGAACATCATCATGAAACTCTCATCATCAAGCTCTCATTTCTTTGAACTTCAAGGCCCATGGCCAAAAATGAGAAAGAACAAGGAAAGGAAAAGAAGTTCTAAAAAGAATCAAGAGAAACTATGAACATAAAGCTTAGAACAAGAACTTTAAAGAAAGGAATACTTGAAAGAAAATCCCTACTTGATGTGATGAACTTGAAGATGGAAGAAGAAGATGAAGATGATGAAGAACTCCAAGAACTTGAAGAACACAAGAGCTTTGAGAGAAAAAGAAAAGCTTTGAGTGTTCCTAAACTTAGCAAATGATCTAAAAGTGGTGCAAGCTCCTCAAGGCATTCTATTTATAGAGAAATGAAACAAATGAAGGGTGTGAATGGGCTGAAGGGGTTTTGGCCATGAAGGTGCAGAATGGAGGCATCCATGATTTCCATGAGGTGAGATAATGTGGTCTTGAGGCATGGTGAGGTATGGTTCAAAGCATGGTGAGGTATGGTTCAAGGTATGGCTCAAGCATGGCTTCAAGGAGTGAGAAAACAATTCAATCATGTGGCCAAAGAGGGCATGGCTGTTCGGCCATGTTACAGCCAAGGGGAGGTTTGTTTTGCAATTTAATTGTGATTTAGAGTTGTGTTTAGGTGTATCTTTGATTATGCTTAAGATTAGGAATTTGTAAGAAAGTGTTTAGGTAAGGAAAATGGATAATTAGGGTGGTCTAGACATAATTAAGGAGTGGTCTTGCACCATTAGTGAGTTAGATCCTCAATTTAGAGTCTAAACAACTCTAGACACACTTCCTTAATTTAAGGAATTGGAGAGAGAAAACACTATTCAAGATTCCAAGACTAGGAATCTTGAGTTCTAAAAAGGGATTTAAGTTTAATCTAAGCAATTTTAGGTTCTAATTAACTTTAATAAATTATTTTGACTGTAGATTAATTAGGGAAATTAATTAATCTTCGTTTAGAGCCTAATATTGCTTAGGTTTGCTTAATTATGTCATTAAGCTCAAAAACACTATTCTAGGGGCAAAATCGTAATTTTGTACTAAAACTGCCCGGGACCACCGGGACTTGAACAGAGACCTCTAGACACATGAAAACATGTTTTTAAACCTCTGAGGAAAGTTTCGGACTCAAACGGCACTTATACCCGCGTAAAACGCTATAAGGGTATTTTGGTCATTTTGACCCGAAACTGCGGAAAACGAAATTTTCGCTTCCGAAAGCATTCAAAGGCCATTCAATCCCCTTCAAACATTGAGTTGACCCTTTGAGGACGACCGAGTTGGTTACCCTCGAATTCGGGTCAGGAAATAACCTCAGGGGCATTTTGGTCATTTCCCTCAGACAGAAAAATCGGGGTGTTACAGTAATGAATGATAGTAAACAGTGGTGAATAGTGATGAACAGGGTGGAACAGTAATCAGAAAAATTAGCATCCTAAAAGCTTCATGAAAACACAATTTTGATCCTTTTTAGTTACTAGTTTTTCCTAAAACACTAAAAACAATTTTTTACAATAACTATTAATGATTTAAACTCATCTAAACATCCTAAATCAGTAACCATTCTAGTTCTAAAAGATTAGATCAAAAACTAAAACTTTAGCATTTAGAATCATGAGAAAAACCATATTCTTAATCCGTTATAATTTCTAGGTCTTTCAAAATTTCTTTGTACAACTATAAAGACAAGATCATACCTAAAAATAAAATATATCAAGCTTTAAATCATAATTATATAAGAGCCAAAAAAAAAAGATGAGAAATGTCCATGATCAAAATTGCCATTTAAGATAAAAGAAGTCTTGAACTTTAGGATTTAAGTAATGACTAGAATCATAAACTTGTCTTGTAACCTTATTATTATCATTATAAGGTGATGACTTGGAAATATAAAAGTGAAATGTAAGGCTAGAAATATAAATATGAAGATGCAAATTCATTCTTAGGTCTTTACTGTAACATCCTAATTTTTAACCCAATACTCTAGAACATATTTAGGTTAATCATTAGTCTGTTACTTCATAGTTCTCATTTTTACCTTGAAATACTTAGCGGAAAATACGGGTAATTTTTTTTTTGAAATATAAAGTGAGAGCCGCGTGATGCGATGTATCATGTAACGATCAAATCATACATCTCATAACATCATAGCATAAGGCACAACATGAATAACACTGAATATCATCTCATATATATATATAACTTGCCCACTTATAAGTGTGGGACTTAATTTAGTACAAGGGAAATACAGGAAAGGAAATACAACATAAACATAAACATGATCTACTCCCCTACCCGTGTGCATCTAATGGGATAACCTCTAAACAAAAGAAGGTTTATCCCCATCCAAGTGGTGTGTGCTCTAACCCGGGCCATCCACAGCCTCCTATTGGCGACTATCCCTCAAGCGTGGTACGTAACCGGGAAACTGAGCAAGCTCCTCCGGCGTGAATAGACGGGACGGGGCTCGGAAGTGACCTCCACGGCGTGGCCTCATCTCCAGTCGTCGTGCAAGCCTCGGCTGAGTCACGGAAGGCTCACTACCCTCCCCAAGGTCCATGGGTATAGTGGGGGAAGATCCCTCGGAGGGTGCCTGGGTTGCCAAATCCTCGGAAGGATCCGTCTCCGAAAAAGACGACGGGCAACGGGGCACATACTTGGGGTAGTCTTGAGCGGCGGACGTGGATGATGGGGTATGACGAAGCCTCTCCTCTAGGGGACGTACGCGCTCAAACACCAGGTCATCACCAAAAGGTGAGACGGGGGAGAAACGATGGGAATGTACAGGGGGAGTGAAGGGTCAACCCATGAACATGAATACTCTAACCGTGCATCGACCCACAAAATGGAATAACCCGTGGTCCAGGTCATGGTGCACCTCCCATGTCGGCGTGTCCACAAACACTACGAACGTCGCCATCTGAAGACATGACGGAAAGAAAGAGATAGAGGGAGTGAGAATCTTGCTAAAGAATCTCAGTAGGGCCTCCTACTACCTAGGTGTCATCATCTACGTCCTCAGGAACCTTGGGTTTTATTATACAAAATGACTGAACAGGCATTAAGTTCATTTTAAACTTTAAAATATACTTTAGCCAAGGTCCATTCATTTTAGGATGATCTTAATGTCATGAATGTAACATAATAGAAGATGTATGCATGGTACTACCTAATGCACATACATAAAACATAACATCAAGCATCATCATACTTAGTGGCATAAAGTGGCAATAGTAACATTCATACGGGACAAACTTAGTGACATAATCATAATCATGAAACATCTCTTCCTCATGGGCCACCTTAAAAGATAATCGAACTGGGGGTGCTCGGCCGAACCGGTGTCACCCAGAACGTGTCATACATCTAGGTTATGAGCTCATACCTTAACTAGTCGTCACTAGTTCTTACTTACCACTTAACGATAAGCGTATCATAAATCATAAATCCCGACTATCTGAGTATGGGTTAGGGGGCAAAACTCTTAGGGGTGCTCGGCCGAACCGGTGTCACCTAAGAGTATAAAATGGTACCGATGTCACATGAGTTCTATGGAGGTGCTCGGCCGACCCGGTGTCATCCTAGAACCCATCTTAGTACCTTAATTTTCAAAATCTCTTTAAGTCCCCAAATTTGTCGGAAATTCGGCGGCACAACGGTCATTACACCGAATTTCCTTCCAAATTTGCTTTATGCCACATAAACATATAACCTCATGAATTCCTCATATGAATAACATCATCATCATTTGCATACTACATGCATCATCATAAAACATTCAAACGCTTACCCTTACGGTAGCTTATGCTTTGACCCTTACAGGCCTTAATCTTGAGATATAGTTCTCTACATCCGTCGCTCATATCTTCATGCACCTAAGGGTTCATAATTAATCATCATTCCTAATCGTCATGTTCATACTTAAATCTGAAAAGCATAGGGCAGAATCTCTAACTTGTATTTACGGGGTTCTAGAACTTACGTTTTAGACCCTTTCTCGGTTCCGTCTTCGCCGAAGGCGCTATATATTAAATCTAAATCAATTATGAGACATTCCTATGCTTAAGGACTAATTATTAATCATGTTTATCATGTTGTAAGGGTGCTGGACAGAATCCAGAAAATTAAATGTTCTAAGAGTTCTACATTTGCATTTTTACGGTTTTCTAGTTACTAGTTTCCCCATAGGTGCTAGAATTCAATTCTAATCCAAATGTTACCAAGTTTTTCATGTCTAAACAATCTAAATCTGATTACGTTCCCATTAAAACAGTTTGGATAAGTTCCAAAAACAAGTGGGTTAAAACTATGTCAAATTCCAACTTTACGGTATTTCTAGTTAGCTAGTTTTTTACCTATCATGCATAGGATCGCTTCTACATCATCATATGATATTTTCACACATTCCAACACATCAAAACATCATCATACAGCATCACACTCATCATATCAGAACCGAAAACATTTAACTTTAATAGGAGAGTTAAATTGACATTTCTAGGTACATAAGTTAACTAGTTTCTCTTGGAATCAATCTAGAACTTCTAAAACTCTTTTCAAAACATTTTGATTCATCAAGAGGCTAAGAGAAGCCTTAGGTCAGTGACCAAAACATATTCCATCCCCCAAAAGAGAATAAAGTCACAACTTGTGATGACATAACCTTATAAAGATTTGTAAAGCTTTAAGGAAAACTTAAAACATAGACTATTGGTCCTAGTAGCTAGATGAAAACTCATTGCACGTCCATCATCACTACTTGGCCGAAAATATGCATTCAAAGAATGGTTTCACATTAAACTTTACTTGGAATGAAATGGGCAAGTCTTTGAGCTCTAGGTTCTTAAGTTACGACATAACATAAACGTGCTCGTGCTTTTCATTTTTAATCTTGCTTACAAAATAAAGTAATGACATAAATTAAATATACAAGGCATAAACTTAAACGTGCAAGCTTGAAAGTAAATATGCGAGGCATAAACTTTAAACGTGCAAGCTTGAAAGTAAAGATGCAAGGTTCAATTCTTCATTTTAGTGCTCTTGGCCTAACAACAATCGACTTTAAGGCCGAAATAGAAAGGCATTCGAGAAAATTAATTAGGTGATAATGCAAGTTCAATTCTTTATTTTAGTACTCTAGGCCCAACAACAATCAACTTTAAGGTCGAAATAGAAAGGTGTAACACCCTAATATTCGACCCAATACTACTAGTGCGTACTTAGGCCAAATATTAGTCGTTACTTACTGGCATGGTTCATCTTCTTGAGAAAATAGACTTAACGAAAATACGAGCCAACTTTTTTTTTGAAATCGTTACTTAAAATAGAAGCCGCGCGTAACTTTACGAGTCAGTATCATAGTATACGGAACGATAACATAGGAATGGCTCCAAACCATAACATCGAACATAACATCAATCATAACTGAAATACCTCATAGATAAAATATGCCTACCCTACAGGGCAGGACTCTTCAAGTACATAGTAACATGAATACGGCAGAAAAATAGAATACATGGAAAAGAACTGGAAAGAAGCATCCCTACCCATGTGCAACCTAAGATGGATAACCTCAACACAAAAGAGGTATCATCCATACTATGTGACGTGCGTGCACTAAGGACTACCCTCCAAACTCCATAGCAGACTCACTGCACGGAGGAACGTAGCCAATCCACGGGCGGAGCTCGGCAGGTGCAGGCATGCCCTGTGACTGAACGTGTCGTCCACGTCGGGGTCGTGGTCCGGGCACCGAAGCCCTCCGACGCTGAGTGACTGTCTCCTCGCTGCCTATCTGCCGCAGAGGCGGAGTGGGGGCAGAGCCCTCATGGTCCATGGGGGAATCCTCTGAAGGGTCCTCCTCTGAGTGCTGCGATGATGGCCCGTACTGCGGCGCGTCTGCTGAACCGGCAGAGTGGGTCCGCAGGTTCCTCTCATGTCGTGGCCGTGCATGCTCAAAGATCACGGGGTCACCATAGGGGGATGCTGGGGAGAAGCAATAACTGTACAAGGGGTGTGCAAATGGCCGTCCTAAAAACATGAAGATGCGCACAGTACACCGGCCCTCAAAATGAAATGACCCATGCTCCGGGTCATGGTGGATCTCCCACCGTGGCGTGTCAATGAATAGGACGAAGGTCGCCATCTCGCTCTGAAGACGTAATGGAAAGGAAAAGATAGAGGGAGTGAGATTCTTACTAAAGAAACTCAGTAGGGTTTTCCTTCTATCCTAGGTGTCATCATATACGTCTCCAGGAATCTCGGGTTATTTATAAAATAATGGACATACATAGGTTCAATTATGAGTTTTCCAAAATCTCACTTTCCGAGAATCTGTTCTTTTTAACATGGCACTTGTGTTACATAGGCTATATACTAAAATCATAGACATAAATCATGTATCTTGGTACGTAGAACATGAATCATATAACTGGTACATGAAACGTAAATCATATAACTGGTGCATGAAACATAAATCATATAACTGGTTTACTTAGGTGACATAAGAACCTTTACTTAACTGGGCCGCCCTAATATTTCTCCCTTTTGAGAAAACTCTAGGTTATGAGCTCATACCACGCTAGTCGTCACTAGCATCTAGACTTTATCCATTTGGATAAGTCAACTTCCCGACTTCAAGTACGGGTTTAGGGGGCTAGAATCACATTGTCCCCACCCTTAATTCGATGGTTTCAAAGGATTGCATTCTGATGTTCTAAGTCATCCTAAGTTTAACATGTTTCTTTAAGATGCCACATAATTAATGCATAACACATAATTACTACCTCGGCATCTTTAAGTCCTTTTTAAAGAATAATAATAACATGTTAATACACGCTATCACATAGGGATAATAGTTAACATGGCACCATACACATCATGAGTTAACACATCAATTCATCATCAAACTTAGAGGCGCATAATCATCCCTTAAGGTAAAAATCCCTAAATCGGGTAACCTCAAACTTTCCCATTACTTTCTAGTATATTTATGGGATTGATTAACCTCATTACCATAATCCATTAGGTTCTAAATCCTAATTAATTATGGTTGGACAGCTTTATGTAGTTGTTCATATTTGATGAATTACGTGTTCTAGAAAATGCGTTTTAAGCCCTTTCTCGCATCTGACTTTTTCTATGGTGCAATAATTAATACCTAGGCCAATTATGAGTCACTCCCACACATCTAGACATAATCTAATGTGATTCTAACTTTTTATCAAGGCTGGACAGAAACTCATTTTGCCATTCTTTATAGTTCTAGAATTCACATATTAAGCAAACAAAGTCACTAATAATGCTTTAAAGAGTCTAGAACAATTATCATATACTTGGCAAGGTATTACAACATATTTAGACCACCCAAAACAGAATTTAAGGTGCTGGAATTACTAAGGCAGAACCGAAAACCTTTAAGGCATAAAATCATGAGAAAAACCTTTCTTTCAACCATATAACGTGCTAGTTTCTCTTGGAACCTTTTTGGGACTTCAAGACTATGTAAGATCAAAGTTTATTTTGCCAAAACTCATCATGGAACACCAAGGGCAGCAGCCATTTCGGCTTGCTCTTGGCAAGGATTTAAAACTTAAAAACATGTTTAAAACCTTAGTTAAGTGCATCAAGCTTAGAAAAATTCCAAGACATGCATTATAGGCCCTTGTAGTTAAATGAAACTTATCCTAGAGCCATTTACACCACATGGCCGAATGATGTTCAAGGAGATACCTCCTTGATTTAATTCTTTTCTTAAGATGAAATGGGCAAGTCTTTGAGCTCTAAAGTTTCAAGTGGTGACATAAAATAAACGTGCTATGCATTTCATTTTATAGTCCTTTAGAAAATAAAGTGATAGCACAAAGTAAAGATGAAATGCATCTTCATTCTTATTCTTAGAGTTTAGTGATGGCTTGAAATATAAAATGAGATGCAAAGCTTGAAACATAAACGTGCATTGTGCAAGTTCATTCATTATCTTGGGTCTTAGTGATGGCATAGGAAATAAACGTGCTAATGCAAAGCATAACGTAAACGTGGATGCAACTTCTTTTATATCTTGTTTAGAGCTCTTGCAAGACTTTAAAGGAAACAAAGTTTCAACCCATAACTCATCCTCACAAGAAGAGAAAATACTAGTGTTGCTAAGTTGTATAAAAGAAAACCATATCCTCAAAGTCCATGAGGTGGCGAATCCTCATCATGAGGAAACAACCTTATTTTTGAACTCTAGGGACCAAGATCTTGGTGATTCAAACACCAACATCTCAAGTCCTCATCATTGAGTATTTTTGCAATGCTCTACATTTATTAACAACACAAAACTCATGACCAACATAAAGGAAAGAAACCGAAACATACTTGGCCTAGAAACCAAATTTATGCTCTAGAGTTTTGTTCATGTGACATACATCAACATGAAGCCCTCATCATCAAGCTACAATTTTTCTAAGTCCCAAAGGCCTTCAAGGCCGAAAACTCAAGGGAAAAGAAATGAGGTTTTCAAGGTTCAAGAGAAACATAACTATGTTTTGAGCAAAACTTGAAAATAGTAAACTTATTTTTAGAAAACTCAAGCTTTAGAGGTTGTTCATGTGACAAACATCATCACACAACTCTCATCATCAAGCTTCTCATATTTCAAGTCCAAGAGGCCTTCATGGCCGAAAACTAACAAAAAGAAAAGGAAAGTTTCAAGGCATCAAAGAAACATAACTCATTCTTGACCAAGACTTGAAAAGAGAAACCTTTCTTGGAAAAACTCAAACTTTAGAGTTTGATCATGTGACAAAGGCCAACATGAAGTGCTCATTACAAAGCTACCATTTTTCCAAGCTCTTTAAGCCTTCATGGCCGAAAACATCAAGGAACAAAAGCTCAAAAAGAGTTTTCATGAAAAACATAGCCTTGTCTTAACCAAGACATGAAAAAGATGAAACTTTTCTCAAACAAAACTCAAGCTTTAGAGGTCTCATGTTAGGATGAACACATGGTCATCCCAAAAGAATACTCATCATCAAGCTTTCCTCATTTTGGTCTTGAGACTGAAAATGAAGAGGAAGAGAAAAGAAGAAACCGAAAATGTTTGAGAGAAAAACTTGCTAACAACACAACTTTCAAACAAGATAAACATTGATCATGAAAGTAAAAGAAAGCATTCTTGAAGAGCTCCCTACCTAGAGTTTGAGATTGAGAGGAAGTGAAGAAGATGAAGAGGTTGGAGAGGATGAGCTCTTGAACTTGAGAGAAAGGAACTCAAAGTGCTCTAACTCAAAGCTTTAGTGAAATGAACAAAGGTGCTTCAAGTTCCCTAAGCTACCTATTTATAGAGAAGTGAAATGAATTGAATATTGGAGGCCTTTTGGGGGGAGGGATTTCGGCCACTTTTCAGCCACAAGAAGGAAGAAATATCTTTGTTCAAAGCATGGTATTGGTCATTCAAAGTATGGTGAAAAGTCTAGCTATGCATGTCCTAAAGCATGGCTAGAATGTACCTTATTTTCCAACCTTTAAAAATGCATAAAAGCTTAAAATTTTGGGCTGCAAAATCTGAAGAGAAACCATGCTTCTCATGCCCAAAAAGAAGAGAAAATTTTCTAGACTTAAATTCCCAAAGCATAGGTAATGTGTTGTAAGACATGTTGTCTTGAAAAAGTTTGATAGAAAGCTTGAATGACCACAAAAACAAATCATTCTTTTTCAATTTGAAAGACATAATTTAATTCATTTTAGAAATGAATTGAAAACCTTGATTGACCATATAAAATATTCTTTGAGTCTTGAGTGACAATTTTTCTTGAAAGTTGATCATTGATTGAAAGTGTTCAAGACACATGTCACAAGATAGCTTAAACACATAGACTAATTTTTTGTTGTTGATGATTTCTAGAGAAAATGGTGCCATTCTTGGCAGCCTTGGGGAGGAGAAATATCTCCTTAAACCATGTTCTAGAAGTGTGTTTTGGTGTGACATAGATTAGGCTTAGGATTAAAAATTGCTAAGTAGGTACTTAGGTGCACTAATCGGTTAATTAAAACCATAAATCCCTAGGTTTAGAGGTGGTCTAGAAGGATTAGGGAGTCAACACCTCTAGGACTAGTGATGTGAGTGTGACAACTTGTCTCAAAAAGAAAAGTTGATGTGAATAGTGGAAACACTATTCGACACTATTCACATATTCTTTTTCCTTTTTAAAGAATAAGACTATGATGAGATTTGAATTTTCTCTAAGCAATTTTAGGTTCCAATTAATTCTAAATGATGGTTTTGGCTCTAGATTAATTATGGAAATTAATTAACCTTTGATTAGAGCCTAATATTGCTTAGGTTTGGAGTTAAACGGCTCATTAAGCCGAAAATGCAATATGCAGGGGCAAAATCGTAATTTTTACCAAAAATTGCCCGGGATCTCCGGGACTTAAACCAACATAGTTTATGCCTTAAAATCATTGTTTTGAACCTCAGAACAAAGTCCGGGTCAAAACGGAACTTAATCTTGCCTTTAATTACATTACGGGGGTATTTTGGTCATTTACGCGCAGAAATCTCAGAAATGAGGTTTTCCCGCTTTGTTAGACACTCATGCTCATACAATCCCCTTCATATAACATATGAACCCTATGAGGATGGCCAAAGCCGGCCGTCCTCGTGTTTCGGGTAAAAATGACCTCAGGGGCAATTTGGTCATTATGAAAGTTTAGCGAAAATCGGGGCGTTACATTACTCCCCTCCTTAAAAAGAATTTCGTCCTCGAAATTCATTACCTGAGAACATCTCGGGTATTGTGCTCGCATGTTGGCCTCCAACTCCCATGTGAAATCTTCGCTTTCCGGCCCCCACGCGACCTTGACCAACTAGCAGACCGACTTATTTCTCAGCTGTTTGACTCCTCGGTCCACAATTCTCGTAGGAGGCAGATCAAATGTCAGGTCATCCCTTAATTGTACATGTTCTGGTTCTAGCACATGACTTGGGTCAGACTGGTACTTTCGTAACTGGGAGACATGGAAAACATCGTGGAGGTTGGATAGATTTGGGGGTAGGGCTATGCGGTATGCTACAGACCCTACTCTACTGAGGATTTCGAATGGGCCAAGGAATCTGGGGCTTAACTTTTTAACCTTCATAGCTCGACCTATGCCTATGGTGGGGGTTATCTTGAGAAAAACGTGTTCCCCTACTTGGAACTCAATCGGCTTACGCCGCTTATCCGCATAGCTTTTCTGTCGGCTTTGAGCAGTAAGAATCCTATCCCTAATCCTTTTAATCTGTTCCGTCGTTTCCCTCACTAAGTCTGGTCCGAGTAGACTTTGTTCTCCAGGTTCATACCAACATAGGGGTGATTGACATTTTCGTCCATAAAGGGCTTCATACGGTGCCATACCGATACTTGCGTGGTAACTGTTGTTATACGCAAATTCGATTAGTGGCAGGTATTTGTCCCAACTCCCTTTCTGGTCTAGAACACACGCCCTAAGCATATCCTCCAAAGTTTGGATTGTTCTCTCAGATTGGCCATCTGTTTGTGGGTGGTAAGCCGTGCTCAAGCACAGCTTTGAACCAAACGCCTTCTGAAAGGCTCCCCAAAACCGTGATGTAAACCGCGAATCCCGATCCGAGATTATCATCGACGGCACTCCATGTAGTCTCACAATCTCTTGGATATACAATTGCGCCAACCTATCCAAGGAATATGTCACTTTAATAGGTAGAAAGTGGGCTGACTTTGTCAATCTATCCACTATTACCCATATAGCATCATGATTCGCTTGGGTCCTTGGTAGTCCAGTCACAAAATCCATTGAGATGCTATCCCATTTCCATTCGGGAATCGATAGGGGTTGCAACATTCTAGAGGGTTTTTGGTGCTCTATCTTCACCTTCTGGCATACTAGGCACTTACTAACCCAATTGCAAACATCTTTCTTCAATCCGGGCCACCAAAACATCTTCTTCAAGTCTTGGTACATCTTGGTGGTACCAGGATGAATTGAAAAATTGCTCTTGTGGGCCTCCTCAAGAATCTCTTTCCGGAGGTCACCACTAGCAGGTACACATATACGTCCTTCAAACCTCCACATACCATCCTTTCCTTGGACAAAACCTTTCAGTTTATCCGCTTTTACTGCCCTTAGGGTCTCTTGAAACTCGTCGTCTACCCTTTGGGCTTGAGTGATTCTCCCACGGAATTCACTTGACACACTAAGGTGGCAAACTCTCATACCCGTAGGGGTTATGGTTATTCCTAGGTTCAGGTTTATAAAAGCCTCGATCAGTTCATCCTCCTTAATCATCAAGTGGGACAAGTGTAAGGACTTCCTACTTAGGGCATCGGCTACAACATTAGCTTTTCCGGGATGGTAGTTTAATCCGAAATCATAATCTTTCAGGAACTCCATCCACCTCCTTTGCCTCATGTTTAGCTCTTTCTGATCAAAAAGATACTTCAAACTCTTGTGATCGGAGAACACCTCGAACCTTACCCCGTACAGATGGTGTCTCCAAATCTTGAGAGCAAACACAACGGCTGCCAATTCTAGGTCATGGGTGGGGTAGTTTGTTTCATGC
This sequence comes from Dalbergia cochinchinensis, assembly GCA_031216125.1. Lineage (NCBI taxonomy): Eukaryota > Viridiplantae > Streptophyta > Magnoliopsida > Fabales > Fabaceae > Dalbergia > Dalbergia cochinchinensis. The sequence continues at coordinate 35,362,903 of CM062371.1, forward strand.
GGCTTGAGTTGCCTCGATGCGTAGGCTACCACTTGCCTATTTTGCATCAAGACACAACCTAGACCTTTACCAGAAGCGTCACAGTATACCTCAAAAGGCTCCTTAGGGTCGGGGAGAACTAGGACTGGGGTGGAAGTCAACTTATGCTTTAGTTCCTGAAAACTTCTCTCACAATCTGGGGTCCAGACAAAAGGAGTGTCTTTCCTAGTAAGCTTGGTTAAAGGTAGTGCGATCTGGGAAAATCCCTTGATGAACCTACGATAATAACCAGCTAATCCCAAAAAGCTCCTTATCTCCGTCACGGTCCTAGGTTGTTCCCAATTCATCACTGCTTCCACCTTACTAGGATCGACTGCAATTCCTCCTCTAGACACTACATGCCCTAGAAATTTCACTTCTTCCAACCAAAACTCACATTTAGACAACTTGGCATAAAGTTTCTTCTCCCTCAAAATCTCTAATACTATGACTAAATGTTGCTCATGCTCTTCGTGGGTCCTTGAATAAATGAGTATATCATCTATAAAGACAACCACGAACTTATCCAAATAGGGTCTAAAGATCCTATTCATGTAATCCATGAAAACAGCTGGAGCATTGGTCAATCCAAAAGACATAACCGCAAACTCGAAATGTCCATATCGAGTGCGAAAAGCCGTCTTGGGTATATCCTCATCCCTAACTCTAATCTGATGATAACCAGACCTCAAGTCAATCTTAGAAAACACTACCGCACCTCTCAACTGGTCCATCAAATCGTCAATTCTAGGCAAAGGGTACTTATTTTTCACTGTTACTTTGTTCAATTGCCTATAATCGACACACATCCTCATGCTTCCGTCCTTCTTTTTCACAAACAACACCGGGGCTCCCCAGGGAGATGCACTTGGCCTAATGAAATTCTTTTCCAAAAGGTCTTCTAACTGGGTTTTCAACTCGGCCAATTCCAAAGGGGGCATTCTATATGGGGCTATGGATATGGGTCCGGTACCTGGGAGTAACTCTATTGAGAATTCAATCTCTCTTAGGGGGAAATTCTGGAATTTCATCTGGAAATACTTCGGGATAGTTCCTTACTATGGGTATCTCCTCGATGCTCTGCTCAAAGTCGACATCACTAGCGGCCAAAAGAATGTAACCTTTTTCATTCTTACCACAGCTTAGGTCCACAGCATTTAGGTATACTCTCATGGTTCCCCTAGGTTCAGGGGGAATGGGGAGAAAGGTGATGGTTTTCTCATAGCAGTTTAACAACACACGGTTGGCCCAAAGCCAATCCATGCCCAGAATTACCTCTAGTCCTTTCATGGGTAAGCATACGAAATCTAGAACAAATGGTCTATTTTCTAGAATGAAACTGCATTCCAAACAACATTTGCTAGTTCTAACTGGTTTCCCAGTGGGGGTAGAGACAACAAGATAAAAGGGGAGTTCAGACACAGTCAAACCTAGGGTCTCTACACAAGAATATGATATAAAGGAATGGGTTGCGCCAGAATCATACAGTACAGCTAGGTTTTTACCGTTCATTTCACACTTACCTTCCACGAGATCTGGGGACGTTGTCGTCTCTTCCGCATTGAGGGTGTAGACCCTTCCTTGACGTTGCGGCTTCGGGTTGGGGGTTGGCTGGTTCCTTTTGGGACAATCTTTGGAGTAGTGTCCCGATTCTCCGCATCGGTAGCACACATCTAACCCGGCCCGACACGGCAAGCTTCCATGGGGTCTGCCGCACTTGGGACACTCCGCATGTGGGGTGGAAGATGTCCCTTGAGGTGCCTTCTCCTTATTATTCGCGGGCTTGTTCTTGTTGTTGTTGTTCTTCGGTTTGAAGTCCTTCCGAGGTCCCTGAGGCTTGGACCCGGATTGGGACTTCTGTTGGGGTTGAAACTTCTGCGACCCCTTTTTCTTGAACTGCTGGCCTTGAGGTGCCAGCTTCTTGTTGCTGGAGTTGCCGGACCTTGTCGCATTCAACTCCCGTTGCCCTTCCTCAATAATACGACATTTGTTCACCAGGGTTAGGAAGTCCCTGATTTCTAGATGAGCGACCGCTACCTTGAGCTCCGCTCTCAACCCCGCTTCGTACTTCAGACATTTCCAGTATTCGTCAGGGTTGGCCTGGTACATCCTTGAGAACTTGATGAGGTCCTCGAATTTGGCGGTATATTGTGCAACCGTCCGATTTTCCTGGAACAATTGCATGAACTCCACTTCCTTGGCGTTGCAAACAGACTCTGGGAAGTACTTCTCATAGAAGTGAACTTTGAATACTTCCCAGTTGATGGCCTCGATGGCGCTTCAGCACCTCTAGGCTCCATCCACCAAAGAATCGGCGTCACCTTCGAGCATGTATGTGGCGAACCTCACTTTTTGCTCCTCAGAGCACGGTATCACGCCAAAGATCTTCTCCATGTTTCGGATCCACTCTTCGGCATGGTTTGGGTTAGCAGTTCCCTTGAAGGTGGGTGGATTCGCCCTACGAAATTCGCCGAAGCGAACATGCTCCGGAATCTCAGCAGCAGGGGGAGCTGGTACAGCATTCTCACGTTGGTCCATTCGCTCGAACAGTCGTGTCATGGCTGCAGCCATCTGACGAACGGCAGCAGTCGCATTGTCTTGGTCAGCATTTGGCATAGTCCTAGGCTGTCGTCGCGGTGCCATTGGTCCCTATACACACAAAACAGCAACACTGAGTTGATCAGGCTCAATCCTCCTAGTAAAGTGAGCAAGTTACCATGGCACGTGCAACAAACAGAAGTCATGTATCACTTAATCCTAAAACTTCCTATTCATGACATTTCTAGCGGAATATGCTTAAGAAGCATAGTCAGTCCAATCCTCAGGCTCCGTGAGAACCGAACTGCTCTGATACCAAAATGTAACACCCTAATATTCGACCCAATACTACTAGTACGTACTTAGGCCAAATATTAGTCGTTACTTACTGGCATGGTTCATCTTCTTGAGAAAATAGACTTAACGAAAATACGAGCCAACTTTTTTTTTGAAATCGTTACTTAAAATAGAAGCCGCGCGTAACTTTACGAGTCAGTATCATAGTATACGGAACGATAACATAGGAATGGCTCCAAACCATAACATCGAACATAACATCAATCATAACTGAAATACCTTATAGATAAAATATGCCTACCCTACAGGGCAGGACTCTTCAAGTACATAGTAACATGAATACGGCAGAAAAACAGAATACATGGAAAAGAACTGGAAAGAAGCATCCCTACCCATGTGCAACCTAAGATGGATAACCTCAACACAAAAGAGGTATCATCCATACTATGTGACGTGCGTGCACTAAGGACTACCCTCCAAACTCCCATTTAAATGATGGATTCACAACCACCACCATGATTCCTCATCATCAAGCCATGGTCCATATCAAGTCATAAAAATCAAAAATATAAAGAACAAGAGAAAGAACATAAAATAAAATCCCTACCAAGTTGTTTCTTGTTATCAAAAGGTAATGCTTGATCTTTAGAGAAGTTAGAAGAAGAAAATATGTCCTTGATGTGTCCTTGAAATTCGGCCAAGATTAGAACAAATGGAGGGAGGATTTTTCTTGTGTTTTTGTGTTTGATAATGGAAAGGTTATGTGTTTAGGAGTTGATTTATGGTTGGAATGTGTATGCTTGAGGTTTAGAACTTGATTAGAGGCTGGGAATGAAGTCTCTTGAGTGTGAATGAGGGAGAAGAAGAAAGCTTGAAGTATTGAGAGAATTAGAGAACTTTGAGCAAACTTTGAGTAAGAAAACTATCAAGTAAGAAAATGCTAAGGCTAGGAATATTTGTGTGCGCATTTAGGCAATGGAAGAGCTCATATTTATAGGCCAAGGAGGCTGTATGGCCGCTAGCTTCATGGCTAGAAAATGGGGTTTTTAATTTCATTTTTCAATTAAAGAAACATAGAAAAAGAATGCTTTTATCCTTGTAATAACTTGGTTCATGCATAATGGATGAAAACACTAAAATATGATGCTAATGGGAGACATTGTTGCTGATCACATCATGGCTAAAATGGGTGGATTTTCTTTTGATCAAACATAGCCAAAAATAATGCAAAAGAAAGCTAAAGGTATGGTATTATGGTTGGATATGTTTCTTTGTTGGAAAAATAATAAAATATGGTGACCATGAAGCAACTTGGCTGCTGCTTTTCTGGTTGTAAATGATCAGATTTGTGTTCTTTTTACAAGTGGTAAATCATGTATTAGATGTGTAATTACTTAGGTAAAAGGTTAGGAATTGATAGATTAGTGAAAATGGTAAAAGGTTAAGTGTTTAGGACAATTTAAGACAAGGTAAAAAGAATAATCATACACTAGTAAATGAAATTAATCTCATATGAGTTAAAATCAATTTGTAACATAAATCTTGAACTTAGGATAAGAAAATATAAATGTAAATGTATTAGATTTTACCTAAACCGTAATCTTAACTTTGATCTCAAACATTACTAATTTTATGAGCTCTTATAATTAAGGAAAGGTAATTTAATTTTACCTTAAGTAATTTTAGGCTCTAATTACCTCAAGTAATTATTTTTAACCTTGGGTAATTAATTTTTAACTCAAGGTTAATGAATGAAATCAATTTGAGTTCAATTAGAGCTTAATATTGCCTAAATTACATAATTAAACTCATTTAGCATACTTAGGGGTAAAAAGGTAATTTCACGTTAAAACTCCCTGTAAATACTGGACATTCTCAAATCATACTTGGAATAGTCATTTTTAACTTTTGGGTGAAAACCTAATTCAAAGATTATATAATTTCACGTAAAATTACTACAGGGTTAAAATAGTAATTTTACGTATGGTAAAAATTGAGAATTGAGATTTTCACCTCTAAGGCACATATAATCCCCATCAATCATAAAACTAACCCCTCAAAGATAATTTAGATTGGTTATCCTTGATTTGATTGGTAAAAAATGACCTTAGGGCCATTTTGGTCATTTTACACATACAGAAAAATCGGGGTTTGCGACTTTCGCAAGAATCGCTATTCAAATTTCTCATAACATTTCTCTAATATTATATTCCTTTATTGAGGATTTTTCGGCCTCAAATTACGTGCAAAAATTACCTAGGGGCATTTTGGTAATTTTTATATAGCAGTAAAAATTGGGGCGTTGCACTCTATACATGATGACTCTTAACTCAGGGTCTGCTGAAACCTGTTCTAGGAGAGGTCCATCCCCCTCTAATCCCTGTAGATAGCCATCATTGCATTGGAAGGTCATCTAGCATATTCCTACTAATGTTAGGGTTAAGAGGTCTTCACCCAATACTAGTAAATTATCAGCATTAAGGAGGTCATTCAGTAGGTTGTAACGCCCCAATTTTTACTGTAATTTTTACTATCATTAGAAATTACTCAATTACCGAATTACCGTAGGTAATTATTACATAAGATTTGAGTAACAATCCTCAATAAAGGAATATAACATTAGAAGAGAGGTTAGGAGCGATTCATGCAGAGTCGCAAATCTGAATTTTCAGCGTATAAAATGACCAAAATGTCCCTGAAGTTATTTTACTCAGAAAATGAGGATTGTGGGCCCCACATATTCTCAAGGGGATGTTTTGAGAATAATAAGGGATTGTTTGTGTTATGTGTGTTAATAGAGCAGAAGAATCTCAATTTTGAGTTCCGACGCACGAAAAGACCAAAACGCCGTTTAACTCCGATGTGCCGAGCCCGAACCTCACTAAAATGTTTTAAAATGTGTTTTTAAGCCATGATTAACCATTGGTTAAGCTCGGGTGGCCTTGGGCGTTTTTAAGTGAAAGTACGATTTTGCCCCTGCTTTTGGGCGCTTTGCGAATTTCGGGATTTTCGATTCATATACGAAACCTAAGCAATATTAGGCTCAAATTAAAGCTTATTAAATTCTAAATATTAATCTAGATTCAAAATTATGTATTTAGATTGATTAGAACCCAAAATTGCTCAAAAACACCCAAATTGCTTACTAATTCACTTAAGCCCTTAACCGTAAATTCTCTAAATTACATGAATACCTTGCCTACACCTAAATAATGCATGGAACACACAAATTTCACTTCTTGGGCTGTAATGCACGAAATTATTGATGCCATTATGCAGCTGAATTATTTCCAAAAGTTGCACTAAAACAAAATGCCAAAATGTCACCATAAGAGACATAATTCCTTAATTTCATACAACTTTGTCTAAAATGATTTTTCCTCCATTATTACTCCTGAAAAATTCTGACAACTACCTCCTCATTTTGGCCAATTAGAAGCCTCAAAATCTTCTATAAATAGGCTTGCTTGAGTGGTCTTGGAATGCTTGGTTCATAACTAGTTTTTAGGAGCACCAAAAACTTTCTTTCTTCCTCCTCTTTGGCTGAATTCTTTCTTCAATTTTTCAAAGAGATTTTGTGTCATTTCACTTCAAGAAATCAAGTTCTCTTCCTCTTCTTCAACTCAGATTAGGTAGGGAGTAGTTTCTAAATTTATTTCTATGCTTTGAGGAGTTGTGTTTTTAGCTCAAAATGATGAAATTATGAACTTGCCTTAGCTTTTCATTTTGGTTTTCCTCTTCAATTTTTCTTTAACCAATTCAACCATATGGCCTAGGTGGAACTAAGATGATGGCTTGATGATGAGGACCTTGAGGGTGGGTTGTAAATCCATCACAAGTTAGGCCTCTAAAGCTTGAAAATTCCACTTGATGCAAAACCTTAAAGAATAATGCTTTATGATGCTAAAACAAAGATTTTTAGTTTAGAACTTGAAAGATGTATTTTTTTTTTTTTTATGTTTTATTTCTTGTTAAGATATGTATTGGGTTGAATTTATAATTCTTTTAAAGTCTTGAAGGAGCTCTAGTAAAGAAACAAAATGAATTTGCATCCATGATTAAGTTTATGCTTTGCATAACCATGTTTACCTTCTATGTCATCACTAAATTTTCAAGAATGAATAAAGGAACTTGCATTTCTCATGTTTAAATTCCAAGCTTGTATTTCATGTTTATGTTTCAAGTCATCACTTAATCTTTCAAGATAATTAAGAGGTTGCATCTCATATTTAATTTATGCTCTCACTATATTTTATAATGGCTAAAAGAATCAACGCATGACATGTTTATTTTATGCCATCACCTAAAGATCCTAGAGCTTAAAGACTTGCCCATGTATCACAAGCAAAGAAATATGATTATTGGAGTTAAAGAATTTATTCTTTAAAAAGTCTTGAGATTGGAGCTTAAAAAGATGTAATAATAATTCTCTTCTCCCTCTCGGTCCTGTGCGGACTACCGCCGCTCCGGTTTCTTAATATTCTCTTCTCCTCTATCGGTCCTGTGCGGACTACCGCTCCGGTTTCTTAATATTCTCTTCTCCCTCTATGGTCTGTGCGGATTACCGCTCGATTTCTTGTATCATGTTTATATTTCAAGTTCTTGCATCATGTTTAATTTTCAAGTCATCACCTTAAATCTTAAAGATAAAGAAATGGAATTGCATACCATGTTTATAATTCCAAGCTATCACCTTATAAAGATAAGATTAAAATAAGGTTGCATAGCATGTTTATAATTCTAAGATGTCACCTAAATCTCTAAAGCTCAAGACTTACTCCTTTTATCTTAAGTGAGAATTTTAATTGTGAAGATCCTCCCAAATTTGACAAAAGAACTAGTATTTTATATGCACTTAAAATATGATTCTATGTAATTGCATGAGGTTCATGATTCGCCATCGATCCGAGTTTAGTATCAATGTGTGATAATGATTTGATATGATTGAAGTTGTGATAATTATGGTTTATTGTTAAGAGAATGATTCATAATTGGTTTAGTAACTAATTAGTTCTATAATTGATAATTCTATGTAAGGATTGAATGCTTATTAAGTACTTGATATCATTGAATGATTTCTGACTTGCATGTTATAGTTCTTTGTTGCAAATAATAAGAATGCTTATACATGAAATGTTCTTATGTAAAATTCACCTTTGTTGCTAGAAGAAAGTGTATGATTGTAAAAGTGTAATTTGGAAAGGTTACGGCTAAGGAAAGACTTGGTATTTAAGCGTGTCCATTGTGACCCACCTCTCTTCCTCGGGAATCTCCCATATGCATGATTACAGCTTGATATATATTATTCTAGCTTAAGACTATAAATGAGAAAATGTTATGATGTTTATGAATTGTATTATGATATAACATGCAAAGATTTAATGGTGACTTAAACTTATAAGAAAATGATCCTTTGGAACCATCAGACTATAGGTGGTGAAAAGGTGATTTTAGCCCCCTAACCCGTTCTCTCTCAAAAGGGTAGAGTCGGGACTTTAGCTTATCAAAGGGATAAGTATATGCTAGTGACGACTAGTAAAGTATGAGCTCATAACCTAAATTACTCCCAAAAGGGTGGAGTATAGGGTGGCCCAAGGAAAATAATGATGATGATAAGATTTTAAGTCACCTAAGGCACTAAAGAAATGAAATATGTGCACTGTGTCCATGTGTAACTAATATTATATGATGTTCTTTTATGCATGTTATTTTGATAATGATGATGAGGAATATGATGTAATGATAAAGGAAAAGTTCATTGTAAATATGACATGTTAAGAATAAGATGCATTATAAGACGCATGATTATAAAATTGACTAACCTCGGTTAAGTAATTGTCCGATCTTAAAATGAATCTTTGCATGCTCACTATTTTAGAATAATCCCGAGGTTCCTGGGACTTTGATGATGACGTAGAAGGAGGTACCTTCTTGAGAATTCTTTAGCAAGATTCTCACTCCCTTTTCTTTATTTCCGTCATTGTCTCCAGATTCAAATGGCGACATTCGTCTGTTCGTTGATACCCCTACTTGGGAATTCCACTATGATCCGATTGCATCGCTTCGTATCATTTTGAAGGGAGGTCTTGCTTGATTCGTGTTTTTATTTACATAGGTCGTCCATTTGCACATCCTGTCCCTAGTTATCGATTTTCTCCTACTTCTCCTATGGCGATGAAATGGTTTTCGAACATGCACGTCCACTTGATGAAAGGATGTTACGTTCTTATCCCGCTTCATCTGCGTCCATGGATTTCCAGTATGTTCCCGAGACGAGATATTCTCAAACCGATCCTTCAGAGGACACTCCTACTCATGTATATTCCGAGAGCTCGCTCCTACTCCCACACGTAAGAGAAGGTAGTGAGGAAACAGCTTGTTCAAATTGAGGTTAGCGAGAAGGTCAGTCCCATGCGACTCCTCACTGGTGCATCTCGTGTGTCCCCTTCCGAGGGAGCTCATCAGTGGATCGGATTTATTCCCCCATTTTCAGGACAGTGGCCATAGAAGGTTCTTAGTAGACTTATGTGTGATCATGCACCCTAGTTTTAGGATAACCTTCCCTGCTTATGGAGTTACCTAGTTTAGGGCATGAATTTCCTTAAGTATATTTTCTTTTATGGGTTTGCATAAGATAATGATGTATGAACATAACCCCCCTTTGAGTGAGGTTATTGTATGTAAATATATGCTATAATGTGCTTATGGATGTTATATGATGGAGCCTAAGTGATATGATGTGATATATTCTTAAACGTCTTATTATACTCCGCTTACTCGTTCACGTTGTACTCGGCTCACGTTTTCAATTATGTGTTTTAAAAAAAAAAAAAAAAGGCTCGTAATTTCACTAAGTATTTTCAAATTATGAAGAAAGAACCAAAGCAAGGAGTAAAGTCTAGTCATTAATCAGATTCAACCTAGGTGTATCTGGTTAATTACTAGGGTGTTACATTTTGGTATCAGAGCAGTTCGATTCTCATGGAGCCTGAGGATTGGACTAGCTATGCTTCTAAAGCATAATACGTTAGTGACGTCATGTGTAGATGTTTATCATTAGGATGAGCTTGGGGAGTAGAAATACATGACTACTGTATGTTGAAAGTGCCATGGTAACTTGCTCACTTTGCATGGAATATTGGGCCTGACCACCTCAGTGTTCCTGTTTTGTGTGTATAGGGACCAATGGCACGTCCACAACGGACTAGGAGCGCAAAGACACAAAATAATCACGACAACGAGAGTACCAAGCACTCCGCGACGTAGCAAGGACCATGAGAATGATGATGGAACGAATGGATCAGGATCGTCAAGCCAATATGAATCAGCGACATGAGATTCCCCGAACATGCCTGCTTGAGGAGTTTCGTAAGGCAAACCCAGCGGTTTTCAAGGGGACACTGAATCCAAATATTGCAGCTGAATGGATTCGGAATATTGAGAAGGTCTTTCTTTGTAGTCCCATGCTCGGAGGAGCAAAAGGTCACCTTCGCTACTCATATGCTTGAGGTGATGCCAGCTGGTGGGCAGTGTTCAAGACTCCTGGAGACGGCCGATGTGGACATGGATTCGGAACTATGCAAGGTCCATTTATACGAAAAGTACTTTCCAGAGTCGATTAGAAATGGCAAGGACATTGAATTCATGCAACTTGTCCAGGGAATATGAATGTGGCCCAAGATAATCGCCAGATTTGAAGAACTCATTAAGTTCTCAAGAATGTAAATCCTGATGACTACTGGAAATGCATTAAATACGAGTCAGGGTTGAAGGCGGAACTTAATGTGGCAGTTGCACATTTGGAGATTAGGGATTTCTCTACCCTAGTTAACAAATGTCGGATTATTGAAGAAGGTCAGAGAAAACTAAACACCCCAAAGTCAGATAATATTACCAAAAAGTTGACACCTCAAGGTCGCAGTTCAAGAGGCGAATCGACCTCCATTCCCCTCAATCAAGACCACAAGGGACACAAAGAAATTTTCAACAAGGAAGGCCAAACAACAACAATCGCTATAATAACAACCGCTACAACAATAACCCCAAGAATAATCACAACAACAACAATAACAACAATAAAGGGAAAGCACCACAAAGAGGTCCAAAGAAGTACCTCCACGGCTGCGCCATCCATGGAATGTCCCAAGTGCGGCAAGAATCATGGGAGCATGCCATGTCGAGCCGAACAAACGTGTGCTATCGGTGTGGAAAACCAGGTCATTACTCCCGAGAATGCAGAAGGAACCCGCCAACCCCCAATCCCAAGCCGCAATACCAGGGAAGGGTATTTATCTTAATCTTGAAGAAACAACGAAGTCACGAAATCTCGTGGAAGGTAAGGGTAATATGCATGGTAAAGACTTAATTGTACTATATGATTCTGGCGCTTCTCATTCTTTTATCTCCCATTCATGTGTTAAAAGCCTTAATTTACCTATGACTGAGCTTCCTTTTGACCTTATTGTTTCTACCCCACCGGAAAACCCGTTAGGACTTGTAAATGTAGTTTAGATTGTAGTTTTATTATAGATAATAGATCCTTTGTTTTAGATCTTATTTGCTTACCCATGCGAGGTTTAGATGTGATTCTTGGCATGGATTGGCTTGAGGCCAACCGTGTCGTTAAAGTATGAGAAAACCATCACTTTTCTTCCTGCTCCTATTGAACCTAAGAAACCCATAAGTCTTTACATAAGCTATTGTGGAAATGGACTGTGGTAAGGGTGAGAGTAAAGGTTACATTTTCTTAGCCGCTAGTGATGTAGACTTTGAGCAAAGTATCGATGAGATACCAATAGTAAGAAATTATCCCAAGTATTTCCAGATGAGATACGAGTTTCCCCAAGAGAGAGATAGAATTTTCCATAGAGTTGCTTAAAAGGGTGCCGGACCTATATCCATAGCCCCATACAGGATGTCCCCATTAGAATTGACCGAGTTAAAAACTCAATTGGAAGATTTATTGGAGAAAAAGTTTGTTAGGCCTAGTGCATCACCTTGGGGAGCCCCTGTGTTGTTTGTAAAGAAAAAGGATGGGAGTATGAGGATGTGTGTAGATTATAGGCAGTTGAATAAAGTAACGGTGAAAAACAAGTATCCTCTGCCTAGGATCGATGATTTGATGGACCAACTGAAAGGTGCGGTAGTGTTTTCTAAGATAGATTTGAGGTCAGGCTACCATCAAATTAGAGTGAGAGATGAAGACTGTAACACCCTAGTAATTAACCAGATACACCTAGGTTGAATCTGATTAATGACTAGACTTTACTCCTTGCTTTGGTTCTTTCTTCATAATTTGAAAATACTTAGTGAAATTACGAGCCTTTTTTTTTTTTTAAAACACATAATTGAAAACGTGAGCCGAGTACAACGTGAACGAGTAAGCGGAGTATAATAAGACGTTTAAGAATATATCACATCATATCACTTAGGCTCCATCATATAACATCCATAAGCACATTATAGCATATATTTACATACAATAACCTCACTCAAAGGGTGGGTTATGTTCATACATCATTATCTTATGCAAACCCATAAAAGAAAATATACTTAAGGAAATTTATGCCCCTAAACTAGATAACTCCATAAGCGGGGAAGGTTATCCTAAAACTAGGGTGCATGATCACACATAAGTCTACTAAGAACCTTCTATGGCCACCTTTGTCCCGAAAATGGGGGAATAAATCCGATCCATCGATGAGCTCCTCGGGAGGGACACACGAGATGCACCAGTGAGAGTCGCATGGACGGCCTTCTCGCTAACCTCGGCTGAACAACTGTATCCTCACTACCCTCTCTTACACGTGTGGCAGTAGCAGCAAGCTCTCAGAATATACATGAGTAGGAGTGTCCTCGAAGGATCAGTTTGAATATCTCGTCTCGGGAACATACTCTGGAAATCCATGGACAGCAGATGAAGCGGGATAAGAACGTAACATCCTTTCATCAAGTGGACGTGCATGTTCGAAACCATTTCATCGCCATAGGGAGAAGTAGGAGAAAATCGATAACTAGGGACAGGATGTGCAAATGGACGACCTATGTAAATAAAAACACGAACTGCGCACCTCCCTTCAAAATGATACGAGCGATGCACCGGATCATAGTGGAATTCCCAAGTAGGGGTATCAACGAACAGGACGAATGTCGCCATTTGAATCTGGAGACAATGACGGAAATAAAGAAAAGGGAGTGAGAATCTTGCTAAAGAATTCTCAGTAAGGTACCTCCTTCTACGGTGTCATCATCAAAGTCCCCAGGAACCTCGGGATTATTCTAAAATAGTGAGCATGCAAAGATTCATTTTAAGTTCGGACAAATACTTAACCGAGGTTCGTCAATTTTTAATCATGCGTCTTATAATGCATCTTATTCTTAACATGTCATATTTACAATGAACTTTTCCTTTATCATTACATCATATTCCTCATCATCATTATCAAAATAACATGCATAAAAGAACGTCATATAATATTAGCTACACATGGACACAGTGCACATATTTCATTTCTTTAGTGCCTTAGGTGACTTAAAATCTTATCATCATCATTATTTTCCTTGGGCCACCCTATACTCCACCCTTTTGGGAGTAATTTAGGTTATGAGCTCATACTTTACTAGTCATCACTAGCATATACTTATCCCTTTTGATAAGCTAAAGTCCCGACTCTACCCTTTTGAGAGAACGGGTTAAGGGGCTAAAATCACCTTTTCACCACCTATAGTCTGATGGTTCCAAAGGATCATTTTCTTATAAGTTTAAGTCACCATTAAATCTTTGCATGTTATATCATAATACAATTCATAAACATCATAACATTTTCTCATTTATAGTCTTAAGCTAGAATAATATATATCAACTGTAATCATGCATATGGGAGATTCCCAGGTAAGAGAGGTGGGTCACAATGGACACGCTTAAATACCAAGTCTTTCCTTAGCCAGAACCTTTCCAAATTACACTTTTACAATGATACACTTTCTTCTAGCAACAAAGGTGAATTTTACATAAGAACATTTCATGTATAAGCATTCTTATTATTTGCAACAAAGAACTATAACATGCAAGTCAGGAAATCATTCAATGATATCAAGTACTTAATAAGCATCCAATCCTTACATAGAATTATCAATTATAGAACTAATTAGTTACTAAACCAATTATGAATCATTCTCTTAATAATAAACCATAATTATCACAACTTCAATCATATCAAATCATTATCACACATTGATACTAAACTCAGATCAGTGGCCTAATCATGAACCTCATGCAATTACATAGAATCATATTTTAAGTGCATATAAAATACTAGTTCCCAGTAAAATCCTTGCAAAGCCTTAAAACTCATTTAGAAACTAGTTCTTTTGTCAAATTTGGGAGGATCTTCACAATTAAAATTCTCACTTAAGATAAAAGGAGTAAGTCTTGAGCTTTAGAGATTTAGGTGACATCTTAGAATTATAAACATGCTATGCAACCTTATTTTAATCTTATCTTTATAAGGTGATAGCTTGGAATTATAAACATGATATGCAATTCCATTTCTTTATCTTTAAGATTTAAGGTGATGACTTGAAAATTAAACATGATGCAAGAACTTGAAATATAAACATGATACAAGAACTGGAGCGTGGTAATCCGCACAGTGACCAGAGAGGGAGAAGAGAATATTAAGAAACCGAGCGGTAGTCAGACAGGACGATAGAGGAGAAGAGAATATTAAGAAACCGGAGCGGTGTAGTCCGCACAGACCAAGAGAGGGAGAAGAGAATTATTATTACATCTTTTTAAGCTCCAATCTCAAGACTTTTTAAAGAATAAATTCTTTAACTCCAATAATCATATTTCTTTGCTTGTGATACATGGGCAAGTCTTTAAGCTCTAGGATCTTTAGGTGATGGCATAAAATAAACATGTCATCGTTGATTCTTTAGCCATTATAAAATATAGTGAGAGCATAAATTAAATATGAGATGCAACCTCTTAATTATCTTGAAAGATTAAGTGATGACTTGAAACATAAACATGAAATACAAGCTTGGAATTTAAACATGAGAAATGCAAGTTCATTTATTCATTCTTGAAAATTTAGTGATGACATAGAAGGTAAACATGGTTATGCAAAGCATAAACTTAATCATGGATGCAAATTCATTTTGTTTCTTTACTAGAGCTCCTTCAAGACTTTAAAAGAATTATAAATTCAACCCAATACATATCTTAACAAGAAATAAAACATAAAAGGAAAAAAATACATCTTTCAAGTTCTAAACTAAAAATCTTTGTTTTAGCATCATAAAGCATTATTCTTTAAGGTTTTGCATCAAGTGGAATTTTCAAGCTTTAGAGGCCTAACTTGTGATGGATTTACAACCCACCCTCAAGGTCCTCATCATCAAGCCATCATCTTAGTTCCACCTAGGCCATATGGTTGAATTGGTTAAAGAAAATTGAAGAGGAAAACCAAAATGAAAAGCTAAGGCAAGTTCATAATTTCATCATTTTGAGCTAAAACACAACTCCTCAAAGCATAGAAATAAATTTAGAAACTACTCCCTACCTAATCTGAGTTGAAGAAGAGGAAGAGAACTTGATTTCTTGAAGTGAAATGACACAAAATCTCTTTGAAAAATTGAAGAAAGAATTCAGCCAAAGAGGAGGAAGAAAGAAAGTTTTTGGTGCTCCTAAAAACTAGTTATGAACCAAGCATTCCAAGACCACTCAAGCAAGCCTATTTATAGAAGATTTTGAGGCTTCTAATTGGCCAAAATGAGGAGGTAGTTGTCAGAATTTTTCAGGAGTAATAATGGAGCGAAAATCATTTTAGACAAAGTTGTATGAAATTAAGGAATTATGTCTCTTATGGTGACATTTTGGCATTTTGTTTTAGTGCAACTTTTGGAAATAATTCAGCTGCATAATGGCATCAATAATTTCGTGCATTACAGCCCAAAGAAGTGAAATTTGTGTGTTCCATGCATTATTTAGGTGTAGGCAAGGTATTCATGTAATTTAGAGAATTTACGGTTAAGGGCTTAAGTGAATTAGTAAGCAATTTGGGTGTTTTTGAGCAATTTTGGGTTCTAATCAATCTAAATACATAATTTTGAATCTAGATTAATATTTAGAATTTAATAAGCTTTAATTTGAGCCTAATATTGCTTAGGTTTCGGTATATGAATCGAAAATCCCGAAATTCGCAAAACTGCCCAAAAACGGGGGCAAAATCGTACTTTCACTTAAAAACTGCCCAAGGCCACCCGAGCTTAACCAATGGTTAATCATGGCTTAAAAACACATTTTAAAACATTTTAGTGAGGTTCGGGCTCGATCGGCACGCACATCGGAGTTAAAAGCGACCCTTGAGGCGTTTTGGTCTTTTCGCGTCGAACTCAAAATTGAGATTCTTCTGCTCTATTAACACACATAACACAAACAATCCCTTATTATTCTCAAAACATCCCCTTGAGAATATGTGAGGCCCACAATCCTCATTTTCTGAGTAAAATAACTTCAGGGACATTTTGGTCATTTTATACGTCTGAAATTGGATTTGCGACTCTGCATGAATCGTTCCTAACCTCTCTTCTAATGTTATATTCCTTTATTGAGGATTGTTCGGCCTCAAATCTTATGTAATAATTACCTACGGTAATTCGGTAATTGAGTAATTTCTAATGACAGTAAAAATTACAGTAAAAATTGGGGCGTTACAAAGACATACCTAAAACGGCCTTTCGCACTCGATACGGCCATTTTGAGTTTGCAGTAATGTCCTTTGGGTTAACCAATGCTCCAGCTATTTTTATGCATTACATGAATAGGATCTTTCGACCCTATTTAGATCAGTTTGTAGTTGTCTTTATAGATGACATTCTCATATATTCTAAGACCCATGAAGAGCATGAATGCCACCTAACCATAGTACTAGAGATCTTGAAGGAAAAGAAACTATATGCCAAGATTTCCAAGTGTGAGTTTTGGTTGGATAAGGTGCAATTTTTAGGGCATGTAGTATCTAAGAAAGGAATTGCTGTAGATCCTAGTAAGGTAGAAGCGGTAGTAAACTGGGAAAGACCAACCACAGAATCAAGTAAGGAGCTTTTTGGGTTTAGCCGGTTATTACCGTCGATTTATCAAGGGATTTTCCTGATTTCCCTACCTTTGACCAAGTGACTAGGAAGAACACCCTTTTTCATGGACCGGAGTGTGAAAAGAGCTTTCAAGAGTTAAAACACAAGCTAACCTCGACCCTGTTTTAGTGTTACCCGACCCCAATGTGCCTTTCGAGGTGTATTGTGATGCTTCAAAAAAGGGTTTAGGTTGTGTATTGATGCAAGATAGGCAAGTGGTGGCCTATGCATCAAGACAACTCAAGCTACATGAGGCAAACTACCCTACCCATGACCTTGAGTTAGTCAGTCGTGTTTGCTCTAAAGATTTGGAGACACCATTTATATGGAGTTAAGTTTGAGGTGTTTTCCGATCACAAGAGTTTGAAATATCTCTTTGATCAAAAAGAGCTAAACATGAGGCAAAGGCGATGGATGGAGTTCTTGAAAGATTATGATTTTGGATTGAACTACCATCCTGGTAAAGCTAATGTAGTAGCTGATGCTTTGAGTAGGAAGTCCTTACAAGTGTCCCGTTTGATGGTGAAGGAGGTTGAATTGATTGAGCAATTTAGGGACTTAAACCTAGGAATGACTTTGACCACTAAGGGCATCAGAGCTTGTCATCTTAGAGTGACAAGTGAGTTCAAAGAAAGGATTGATCAAGCTCAAGGGGACGATACTGAGTTTCAAGAGACTTTAGGGGCAGTGAAGGCAGGAAAGTTGATAGGTTTTACCCAAGGAATGGACGATTTGTGGAGGTTTAAAGGTCGAATATGTGTACCTGCTAGTGGTGGCCTTCGAAAGGATATTTTGGAGGAAGCCCATAAGAGCCATTTTACCCTTCATCCTGGTGCCACCAAGATGTATCAAGATTTGAAGAAGATGTTCCGGTGGCCTGGAATGAAGAAAGATGTGTGCAGATGGGTGAGTAAGTGCTTGGTGTGTCAAAAGGTGAAGATTGAACACCAAAAACCCTGTGGAATGCTGCAACCTCTGTCGATCCCTGAGTGGAAGTGGGATAGTATCTCCATGGATTTTGTGACTGGATTACCAAGGACCCAAATGAATCATGATACCATATGGGTAATCGTGGATCGATTGACAAAGTCAGCCCACTTTTTACCTATTAAGGTGACTTATTCCTTGGATAGGTTAGCACAATTATATATTCAGGAGATAGTGAGGTTACATGGGGTGCCGTCGACGATAATCTCGGACCGAGATCCGCGATTTACGTCGCGATTTTGGGGAGCCTTTCAAAAGGCATTTGGTTCAAAGCTGTGTCTAAGCACGACCTATCACCCCCAAACAGACGGTCAATCTGAAAGAACTATCCAAACCTTGGAGGATATGTTAAGGGCATGTGTTTTAGATCAAAGGGGAAGTTGGGATAAGTACCTACCACTTATTGAATTTGCATATAACAACAGTTATCATGCAAGTATCGGTATGGCACCGTATGAGGCCCTCTATGGGCGGAAATGTCAATCTCCCTTATGTTGGTATGAACCCGGAGAGCAAAGTTTACTTGGACCTGATATTGTGAGGGAAACAACGGAACAAATCAAAAAGATTAGGGATAAGATTCTTACTGCTCAAAGTCGACAGAAAAACTATGCGGACAAGCGCTGAAAACCGCTAGATTTTCAAGAAGGGGACCACGTGTTCCTAAGGATCACCCCCACCACAGGCATAGGCCGAGCAATAAAAGTAAAGAAATTGAGCCGCAGATTTCTTGGTCCGTTTGAAATCCTTACCAAAGTAGGACCTGAAGCCTACCGTATAGCCCTACCCCCGAGTCTATCCAACCTTCATGATGTTTTCCATGTCTCTCGATTAAGAAAGTATCAATCGACCCGAGTCATGTACTAGAGCAGAACATGTACAATTAAGAGATAACTGACATTTAACTTACTACCCACGAATCGTCCGAGGAGTTAGCAGTTAAGGAACAAGGCTGTACCCCTGGTCAAAGTAGCATGGGGACAGGGTGAAACCGAAGAACTTACATCGGAGCTGGAATCAAACATGAAAGCACAATACCCCGAGTTGTTCTCGGTAACGAATTTGCGAAATTCTTTTTAAGGAGGGAGTAATGTAACGCCCAATTTTCTGTAATTTTACTTGTAATTTTTACTGTCATTAGAAATTACTCAATTACCGAATTACCGTAGGTAATTATTACATAAGATTTGAGGCCGAACAATCCTCAATAAAGGAATATAACATTAGAAGAGAGGTTAGAAGCGATTCATGCGAGTCGCAAATCCTGAATTTCTGTACGTATAAAATGACCAAAATGTCCCTGAAGTTATTTTACTCAGAAAATGAGGATTGTGGGCCCCACATATTCTCAAGGGGATGTTTTGAGAATAATAAGGGATTGTTTGTGTTATGTGTGTTAATAGAGCGAGAAGAATCTGAATTTTGAGTTAGACGACGAAAAGACCAAAACGCCTCTTTGTTTTAACTCCGATGTGCGTGCCGACTGAGCCCGAACCTCACTAAAATGTTTTAAAATGTGTTTTTAAGCCATGATTAACCATTGGTTAAGCTCGGGTGGCCTTGGGCAGTTTTTAAGTGAAAGTACGATTTTGGCCCCGTTTTTGGGCAGTTTTGCGAATTTCGGGATTTTCGATTCATATACCGAAACCTAAGCAATATTAGGCTCAAATTAAAGCTTATTAAATTCTAAATATTAATCTAGATTCAAAATTATGTATTTAGATTGATTAGAACCCAAAATTGCTCAAAAACACCCAAATTGCTTACTAATTCACTTAAGCCCGTAAATTCTCTAAATTACATGAATACCTTGCCTACACCTAAATAATGCATGGAACACACAAATTTCACTTTTTTGGGCTGTAATGCACGAAATTATTGATGCCATTATGCAGCTGAATTATTTCCAAAAGTTGCACTAAAACAAAATGCCAAAATGTCACCATAAGAGACATAATTCCTTAATTTCATACAACTTTGTCTAAAATGATTTTTCCTCCATTATTACTCCTGAAAAATTCTGACAACTACCTCCTCATTTTGGCCAATTAGAAGCCTCAAAATCTTCTATAAATAGGCTTGCTTGAGTGGTCTTGGAATGCTTGGTTCATAACTAGTTTTTAGGAGCACCAAAAACTTTCTTTCTTCCTCCTCTTTGGCTGAATTCTTTCTTCAATTTTTCAAAGAGATTTTGTGTCATTTCACTTCAAGAAATCAAGTTCTCTTCCTCTTCTTCAACTCAGATTAGGTAGGGAGTAGTTTCTAAATTTATTTCTATGCTTTGAGGAGTTGTGTTTTTAGCTCAAAATGATGAAATTATGAACTTGCCTTAGCTTTTCATTTTGGTTTTCCTCTTCAATTTTTCTTTAACCAATTCAACCATATGGCCTAGGTGGAACTAAGATGATGGCTTGATGATGAGGACCTTGAGGGTGGGTTGTAAATCCATCACAAGTTAGGCCTCTAAAGCTTGAAAATTCCACTTGATGCAAAACCTTAAAGAATAATGCTTTATGATGCTAAAACAAAGATTTTTAGTTTAGAACTTGAAAGATGTATTTTTTCCTTTTATGTTTTATTTCTTGTTAAGATATGTATTGGGTTGAATTTATAATTCTTTTAAAGTCTTGAAGGAGCTCTAGTAAAGAAACAAAATGAATTTGCATCCATGATTAAGTTTATGCTTTGCATAACCATGTTTACCTTCTATGTCATCACTAAATTTTCAAGAATGAATAAAGGAACTTGCATTTCTCATGTTTAAATTCCAAGCTTGTATTTCATGTTTATGTTTCAAGTCATCACTTAATCTTTCAAGATAATTAAGAGGTTGCATCTCATATTTAATTTATGCTCTCACTATATTTTATAATGGCTAAAAGAATCAACGCATGACATGTTTATTTTATGCCATCACCTAAAGATCCTAGAGCTTAAAGACTTGCCCATGTATCACAAGCAAAGAAATATGATTATTGGAGTTAAAGAATTTATTCTTTAAAAAGTCTTGAGATTGGAGCTTAAAAGATGTAATAATAATTCTCTTCTCCCTCTATCGTCTGCGGACTACCGCCGCGCCGGTTTCTTAATATTCTTTTCTCCCTCTACTGGTACTGTGTGGACTCCCGCGGCTCCGGTTTCTTAATATTCTCTTCTCCCTCTACTGGTCTGTGGATTACCGCGCTCAGTTTCTTGTATCATGTTTATATTTCAAGTTCTTGCATCATGTTTAATTTTCAAGTCATCACCTTAAATCTTAAAGATAAAGAAATGGAATTGCATACCATGTTTATAATTCCAAGCTATCACCTTATAAAGATAAGATTAAAATAAGGTTGCATAGCATGTTTATAATTCTAAGATGTCACCTAAATCTCTAAAGCTCAAGACTTACTCCTTTTATCTTAAGTGAGAATTTTAATTGTGAAGATCCTCCCAAATTTGACAAAAGAACTAGTATTTTATATGCACTTAAAATATGATTCTATGTAATTGCATGAGGTTCATGATTCGCCACGATCTGAGTTTAGTATCAATGTGTGATAATGATTTGATATGATTGAAGTTGTGATAATTATGGTTTATTGTTAAGAGAATGATTCATAATTGGTTTAGTAACTAATTAGTTCTATAATTGATAATTCTATGTAAGGATTGAATGCTTATTAAGTACTTGATATCATTGAATGATTTCGACTTGCATGTTATAGTTCTGTTGCAAATAATAAGAATGCTTATACATGAAATGTTCTTATGTAAAATTCACCTTTGTTGCTAGAAGAAAGTGTATCATTGTAAAAGTGTAATTTGGAAAGGTTCGGCTAAGGAAAGACTTGGTATTTAAGCGTGTCCATTGTGACCCACCTCTCTTTCTGGGAATCTCCCATATGCATGATTACAGTTGATATATATTATTCTAGCTTAAGACTATAAATGAGAAAATGTTATGATGTTTATGAATTGTATTATGATATAACATGCAAAGATTTAATGGTGACTTAAACTTATAAGAAAATGATCCTTTGGAACCATCGGACTATAGGTGGTGAAAAGGTGATTTTAGCCCCCTAACCCGTTCTCTCAAAAGGGTAGAGTCGGGACTTTAGCTTATCAAAGGGATAAGTATATGCTAGTGACGACTAGTAAAATATGAGCTCATAACCTAAATTACTCCCAAAAAGGGTGGAGTATAGGGTGGCCCAAGGAAAATAATGATGATGATAAGATTTTAAGTCACCTAAGGCACTAAAGAAATGAAATATGTGCACTGTGTCCATGTGTAACTAATATTATATGATGTTCTTTTATGCATGTTATTTTGATAATGATGATGAGGAATATGATGTAATGATAAAGGAAAAGTTCATTGTAAATATGACATGTTAAGAATAAGATGCATGATTAAAAATTGGCGAACCTCGGTTAAGTATTTGTCCGAACTTAAAATGAATCTTTGCATGCTCACTATTTTAGAATAATCCCGAGGTTCCTGGGGACTTTGATGATGACGTAGAAGGAGGTACCTTCTGAGAATTCTTTAGCAAGATTCTCACTCCTTTTCTTTATTTCCGTCATTGTCTCCAGATTCAAATGGCGACATTCGTCCTGTTCGTTGATACCCCTACTTGGGAATTCCACTATGATCCGGTGCATCGCTCGTATCATTTTGAAGGGAGGTCGTGATTCGTGTTTTTATTTACATAGGTCGTCCATTTGCACATCCTGTCCCTAGTTATCGATTTTCTCCTACTTCTCCTATGGCGATGAAATGGTTTCGAACATGCACGTCCCACTTGATGAAAGGATGTTACGTTCTTATCCCGCTTCATCTGTCCATGGATTTCAGTATGTTCGAGGCGAGATATTCTCAAACTGATCCTTGAGGACACTCCTACTCATGTATATTCTGAGAGCTCTGCTCCTACTCCCACACGTGTAAGAGAAGGTAGTGAGGAAACAGTTGTTCAGCCGAGGTTAGCGAGAAGGCCGTCCATGCGACCCCAGCCTGGTGCATCTCGTGTGTCCCCTTCCGAGGGAGCTCATCAGTGGATCGGATTTATTCCCCGATTTTGGACGGTGGCCATAGAAGGTTCTTAGTAGACTTATGTGTGATCATGCACCCTAGTTTTAGGATAACCTTCCCGGCTTATGGAGTTATCTAGTTTAGGGGCATGAATTTCCTTAAGTATATTTTCTTTTATGGGTTTGCATAAGATAATGATGTATGAACATAACCCCCCTTTGAGTGAGGTTATTGTATGTAAATATATGCTATAATGTGCTTATGGATGTTATATGATGGAGCCTAAGTGATATGATGTGATATATTCTTAAACGTCTTATTATACTCCGCTTACTCGTTCACGTTGTACTCGGCTCACGTTTTCAATTATGTGTTTTAAAAAAAAAAAAAAAAAAAAAGGCTCGTAATTTCACTAAGTATTTTCAAATTATGAAGAAAGAACCAAAGCAAGGAGTAAAGTCTAGTCATTAATCAGATTCAACCTAGGTGTATCTGGTTAATTACTAGGGTGTTACATAGGTTCTTTGCATACTTGCCTTCCCTTATGAAGTGTAACATCCTAAATTTAACCCAATACTCTAGAACATATTTAGGTTAATCATTAGTCTATTACGTCATAGTTTCCTTTTTATTTTAAAATACTTAGTGAAAAATACTGGTAAATTTTTTTTTTAATTATAAAAGCAAAGTGAGAGCCGCGCGACACGATAAGCAATGAAGCACGTAGGGAAATAAAGCAAGCATCTCATAAACATCATCACATAAAGCAAGTAAAGGCACATCACGATAAGACTAAACTGCACATATATATATATATAAAATATGATATGCCCACTTATGAAGAATGGGACTTAGTTTGGTACAACATGAAACAAATACATCTAAAAAGGAAATACAAAGGAAAGTACGACGGAAAGCATAAAAGCAAACTCCCCTACCCAAGTGCAACTAAAGGGATAACCTCTAAACAAAAGAAGGTTTATCCTCATCTAAGTGGTGTGTGCACTACCCCGGGTACTCCATCAGTCATTCGCTACCTCCTACTGATGTCCATCCCGCGAGCGAGGCACATACCTGGAAAACTGGGCGAGCTCCTCGGCGTGTAAAGGCGAAGCGGGGATTGGTGTAACGCCCCAATTTTTACTGTAATTTTTACTGTCATTAGAAATTACTCAATTACCGAATTACCGTAGGTAATTATTACATAAGATTTGAGGCCGAACAATCCTCAATAAAGGAATATAACATTAGAAGAGAGGTTAGGAACGATTCATGCGAGAGTCGCAAATCCCGAATTTCTGTACGTATAAAATGACCAAAATGCCCCTGAAGTTATTTTACTCAGAAAATGAGGATCGTGGGCGCCACCTATTCTCAAGGGGATATTTTGAGGATAATAAGGGATTGTTTGTGTTATGTGTGTTAATAGAGCAGAAGGATCTCAATTTTGAGTTCCGATGTAACATCCCTAAATTCATAAATAAGATAAATATCGATTAATGCTAATTAACAATTAGATAAAATAGGGCAAAAACCAAGAGAACCTGGACCAGCTTTATGAAACATAACAAATATTATTAGAATATTCAAGTATTTCTAGAGAAAAATGCAAAGAATTACAAAAATGCCATCATTTAATAGAAATAACGAATATACCCTTGCTATGTAAAGGAAATTACCAAACTACCCTTGCTTTATTAGTAAATGACAAAGATACCCTTACTCTGTAAATAGAATTACAAGAATACCATTGTCATTGTATAATTACAAAAGTATCCTTGTCTTAGTTAAAGAAATTACTACAATGCCAATTACAACAATGCCATTGCACAAATCCCTAGATTTGCCTTTAGGCAAGAATGAATCTAAGCCATTGAATTAAGATGACAATACAATAATTCAACCACATACATCATACCCATTCTTAATCACATACATGCACATAGATAATCTCATGCTAAAAAAAGAAAAAAATTAAAAACACTTATTAAAGCATAAGATCACATGATGTAAATCTATGATGCATACATACATTAAAGGTTAGAAATTTTCCACTAACAACATTTTTGCATAAAACATGGAACATGTTTGCATAAAACATGGAGCATTTTCATCCCAAAATTAAGCCAACATGTTTGCATAAAACATGGAGTGTTTTCATCCAAAGTTTGGCCAACATGTTTCCATAAATCATGCTCCAAGAATTAATTCTCTAAATGTTTCTTGTCTTGATCCTTCCACTATAAATACTCTTCAAACTCTTTTCCATTCCTTACATTTCCAAAACACAAAGAGGCCTTACCATGCTTTGCAAGAGATACATTCTCTAGCTCTTGTAAAATACATACACTTTTACTAGTTTCCAAGCCTTAGAAACTCCCTAAGTGTTCTTTCTTTCTTATTTTTTTTCTACCATTCTTCTTATGTTCTCCTCTTCAAAGATTTCTCTTAATCCTCTAAACCTTATTTAAACACTTAAATTCTAAACTCAAACCTTCACTAGCTCTCATAAGAGTTACAATCTTTAACTCTGGTGAGAAATATTTTCTTAAGCACTCAAGTTCTAGAGTCAAGATTCAAGGAGGGTCATCCACTCCAAGGACTCTTGCATAAGCTCAAGAAAGAAGAGAGGGACTTTTTTTTTAGACCCTACATAAGAGGTAGGAGTTTCTTCTTTATTTGTTCAATCATTATTGGCTTCTAACCATGGATAGAATGCCTCAACCTTGAGTTATTGTCAAAAGTTTTGAATGATTATTTGTAAAATATATTTTTAGTTAGCACAATATATTCTATTATGTTCTTAGCACTTCTATGATGTTATCATACTCAAATATAACATAAAAAGATAGTATGTGAAACTTGATTTTTTTTAATAAAAAATTACTAAAGACATAAAAATGGTAGGTGCTGGAATTTCTGGTTGATTCTGGCAGCAGGCACTTCGGAATGTAATGATCATAAAATATGAAGTATCCCGAAATAAAAACATTTTTATCATAAACTAGACTCATTATAGAAGACTCTCCAAAAAGAATCACTCAAAACGGAGTTCTCTAGCTCAAGATATAAATTTTCAAAGCTAAGCCAAAAACTGAAACTCTACATATGACCTTGCAGTAGTAAAATAAGTGTAACTCACTATATAAAAATCCAAATGGACTGATTTCAACTCCTTAGGAAAGCTAACACATATATGTATGTTATACATAATGCTTTGCACCACATAAATATAGAATGAGAAATAAATTTTAAGGACACTGTGCTGTGAGAGTGTAGTTTGGAACGGTTCTGGCTAAGGAAAGACTTGGTATTTAAGCGTGTCCATTGTGACCCACCTCTCTTTCCTGGGAACCCTCCTGTGCACGGATTACAGTTGAATTACACTAAAACTTAATGAATTAGGAATCTAAAACTACCTTTTCTAGGCTGAGATAACAAGTATATAGAGAGCTACAAATTTTTTTCTCCTAAAAGATGTTAGAAATTGAAATAGAAGATTCAAGTCTTGCAAGAAAACTTAAATATTTAAGTAGTAATAATCTTTAAGAGGAAATATATATATATATATATAAAAGTCATAGGGGAGCTTTAAAATATGTAAATAATATTTAATAATATTTTAAAGTGCATTAATGTATTACTAAAAATTAAGTGTACAAAGAAGACTAAGAGAATCTATATAAGATCTTATATAAGTCTATCCGCTAAATACCTGCTTAACATGAATACTATTTTTACCATGAGACTTAGTATGAAATGTCTACTATTTGATATAAGATTGTGTATGAAATGTTTCTATGATATCCAAGCTGATATATAGTATTATGAATATATATTGATGAGTTATGAAATGATAAGAATGGATGATTGATTGTACCATGATTTATTTATGATTGCATGATCATTTTTCACTCAATGAGAATAAAAGTAAAGCATGAAAAAGTAGCAATGATAGTCTGGAAAAGTGGACTTGAGCTAAGCTCACGGCTTAACCCCCTAAACCGTTGAGATCACGGCAACGGCAAGAAAACCAAAAGGTTATGGCGACGGCCACGGTATGAGCTCATTACCCTTTTAGGGTGGTCTAAGGCATTGATGTATTCATCCCGTGAGTAATTATGAGACATGTCAATAAAAGAGGATAAAGTGTCATGCATGAATACTACTAGTAGAAATGCTTGTATGATTACAAAAAGGAAGCATGAAATCATTAAGTGATGTGTTGACTTGTAATTGATGAGTTAAGTTAGATATGTATGACTCTGCTAATAAGAATAGTTTAAAAGTAACTCTACCTCGGCTAATCACGTTTACGAAAATCTTGATAAATGAACCTTTACCTGTCCATCACTTTGTAAACAAACCCGAGGTAGCTGGAGTGACAATGATGACACGATCGATACCAAGTTGAAATTCCTACTGAGAAATCCAGCATTTCTCACTCCTATGTATGTTTCCGTTGTCACCACCAGATACTGATGGATCCCAACTATTCGAGAAGGGGGAAGTCTCGCTTCCCTGAGTAAAGATGCACGGAGTCTGGGGAGCTAGGGAGAAAGACCACTACTAGCCTAGCCTCAGATTAGACATCTGATAGGTTAAAAACCACTACCACCACCTCTGTAGTAATCTATGCTAGAGATTTTTACTTTTCCACTGTTGCTATTCGTATGCTGTATTTTCTTCTATGTATTATTTTATGAGATGTATCAAAAGCCAGTAATGTATTTACTCGTGTAGGTGCTACTATGTAAACTCATGTTGGTAACAATGATATTACTGCTCAGTAAACCTCAATGTTAGAAATTATATTAAATCGGAACTATGGCGCACATATCATTCACATTTCAGGCTTAATTTTTAAAAGTACATTTGTATAAAAAAAATAACCCCTATCTTCTTATCATTAATTTTAAAATAAAATTGATTAAAGAATATAGGTAACAGCTAATAGAGTCCGGGTCTATTAGGGTGTTACATCCGACGCGCGAAATGACCAAAACGCCCCTGCTGCTGTTTTAACTCCGATGTGCGTGCCGACTGAGCCCGAACCTCACTAAAATGTTTTAAAATGTGTTTTTAAGCCATGATTAACCATTGGTTAAGCTCGGGTGGCCTCGGGCAGTTTTTAAGTGAAAGTACGATTTTGCCCCTGTTTTTGGGCAGTTTTGCGAATTTCAGGATTTTTGATTCGTATACCGAAACCTAAGAAAGATTAGGCTCAAATTAAAGCTTATTAAATTCTAAATATTAATCTAGAGTCAAAATTATGTATTTAGATTGATTAGAACCCAAAATTGCTCAAAAACACCCAAATTGCTTACTAATTCACTTAAACCCTTACCCGTAAATTCTCTAAATTACATGAATACCTTGCCTACACCTAAATAATGCATGGAACACACAAATTTCACTTCTTTGGGCTGTAATGGATGAAATTATTGATGCCATTATGCAGCTGAATTATTGCCAAAAGTTGCACTAAAACAAAATGCCAAAATGTCACCATAAGAGACATAATTCCTTAATTTCATACAACTTTGTCTAAAATGATTTTTCCTCCCTTATTTCTCCTGCAAAATTCCGTCCACTACCTCATCATTTTGGCCAATTAGAAGCCTCAAAATCTTCTATAAATAGGCTTGCTTGAGTGGTCTTGGAATGCTTGGTTCATAACTAGTTTTTAAGAGCACCAAAAACTTTCTTTCTTCCTCCTCTTTGGCTGAATTCTTTCTTCAAGTTTTCAAAGTAATTTTGTTTCATTTCACTTCAAGAAACCAAGTTCTCTTCCTCTTCTTCAACTCAGATTAGGTAGGGAGTAGTTTCTAAATTTATTTCTATGCTTTGAGGAGTTGTGTTTTTAGCTCAAAATGATGAAATTATGAACTTACCTTAGCTTTTCATTTTGGTTTTCCTCTTCAATTTTTCTTTAACCAATTCAACCATATGGCCTAGGTGGAACTAAGATGATGGCTTGATGATGAGGACCTTGAGGGTGGATTGTAAATCCATCACAAGTTAGGCCTCTAAAGCTTGAAAATTCCACTTGATGCAAAACTTTAAAGAATAATGCTTTATGATGCTAAAACAAAGATTTTTAGTTTAGAACTTGAAAGATGTATTTTCCTTTTATGTTTTATTTCTTGTTAAGATATGTATTGGGTTGAATTTATAATTCTTTTAAAGTCTTGAAGGAGCTCTAGTAAAGAAACAAAATGAATTTGCATCCATGATTAAGTTTATGCTTTGCATAACCATGTTTACCTTCTATGTCATCACTAAATTTTCAAGAATGAATAAATGAACTTGCATTTCTCATGTTTAAATTCCAAGCTTGTATTTCATGTTTATGTTTCAAGTCATCACTTAATCTTTCAAGATAATAAAGAGGTTGCATCTCATATTTAATTTATGCTCTCACTATATTTTATAATGACTAAAAGAATCAACGCATGACATGTTTATTTTATGCCATCACCTAAAGATCCTAGAGCTCAAAGACTTGCCCGTGTATCACAAGCAAAGAAATATGATTATTGGAGTTAAAGAATTTATTCTTTAAAAAGTCTTGAGATTGGAGCTTAAAAAGATGTAATCATAATTCTCTTCTCCCTCTACTGGTCCTGTGCGGACTACCGCCGCTCCGGTTTCTTAATATTCTCTTCTCCCTCTACTGGTCCTATGCGGATTACCACCACTCCAGTTTCTTGTATCATGTTTATATTTCAAGTTCTTGCATCATGTTTAATTTTCAAGTCATCACCTTAAATCTTAAAGATAAAGAAATGGAATTGCATATCATGTTTAATTTTCAAGTCATCACCTTAAATCTTAAAGATAAAGAAATGGAATTGCATATCATGTTTATAATTCCAAGCTATCACCTTATAAAGATAACATTAAAATAAGGTTGCATAGCATGTTTATAATTCTAAGATGTCACCTAAATCTCTAAAGCTCAAGACTTACTCTTTTTATCTTAAGTGAGAATTTTAATTGTAAAGATCCTCCCAAATTTGACAAAAGAACTAGTTTCTAAATGAGTTTTAAGGCTTTGCAAGGATTTTATGGGGAACTAGTATTTTATATGCACTTAAAATATGATTCTATGTAATTGCATGAGGTTCATGATTCGGCCACTGATCTGAGTTTAGTATCAATGTGTGATAATGATTTGATATGATTGAAGTTGTGATAATTATGGTTTATTGTTAAGAGAATGATTCATAATTGGTTCAGTAACTAATTAGTTCTATAATTGATAATTCTATGTAAGGATTGGATGCTTATTGAATGATTTCCTGGCTTGCATGTTATAGTTGCTGTTGCAAATAATGAGAATGCTTATACATGAAATGTTCTTTATTATGTAAAATTTACCTTTGTTGCTAAAAGAAAGTGTATCATTGTAAAAGTGTAATTTGGAAAGGTTCTGGCTAAGGAAAGACTTGGTATTTAAGCGTGTCCATTGTGACCCACCTCTCTTTCTTGGGAATCTCCCATATGCATGATTACAGTTGTTATATATTATTCTAGCTTAAGACTATAAATGAGAAAATGTTATGATGTTTATGAATTGTATTATGATATAACATGCAAAGATTTAATGGTGACTTAAACTTATAAGAAAATGATCCTTTGGAACCATCAGACTATAGGTGGTGAAAAGGTGATTTTAGCCCCCTAACCCGTTCTCTCAAAAGGGTAGAGTCGGGACTTTAGCTTATCAAAAGGGATAAATATATTCTAGTGACGACTAGTAAAGTATGAGCTCATAACCTAAATTACTCCCAAAAGGGTGGAGTATAGGGTGGCCTAAGGAAAATAATGATGATGATAAGATTTTAAGTTACCTAAGGCACTAAAGAAATGAAATATGTGCACTATGTCCACATGTAGCTAATATTATATGACGTTCTTTTATGCATGTTATTTGATAATGATGATGAAGAAAATGATGTAATGATAAAGGAAAAGTTCATTGTAAATATGACATGTTAAGATTATGATGCATTATAAGACGCATGATTAAAAATTGACGAACCTCGGTTAAGTATTTGTCCGAACTTAAAATGAATCTTTGCATGCTCACTATTTTAGAATAATCCCAAGGTTCCTGGGGCTTTGATGATGACACTGTAGAAGGAGGTACCTTACTGAGAATTCTTTAGCAAGATTCTCACTCCCTTTTCTTTATTTCCGTCATTGTCTCCAGATTCAGATGGCGACATTCGTCCTGTTCGTTGATACCCCTACTTGGGAATTTCACTATGATCCGGTGCATCGCTCGTATCATTTTGAAGGGAGGTCTTGTGATTCGTGTTTTTATTTACATAGGTCGTCCATTTGCACATCCTGTCCCTAGTTATCGATTTTCTCCTACTTCTCCCTATGGCGATGAAATGGTTTTCGAACATGCACGTCCACTTGATGAAAGGATGTTACGTTCTTATCCCGCTTCATCTGCTATCCATGGATTTCTAGAGTATGTTCTCGAGACGAGATATTCTGAAAATGATCCTTCAAAGGACACTCCTACTCATGTATATTCTGAGAGCTCTGCTCCTACTCCCACATGTGTAAGAGAGGGTAGTGAGGAAACAGTTGTTCAGCTGAGGTTAGCAAGAAGGCCGTCCATGCGACCCCAGCCTGGTGCATCTCGTGTGTCCCCTCCCGAGGGAGCTAATCAGTGGATCGGATTTATTCCCCCATTTCCAGGACAGTGGCCATAGAGGGTTCTTAGTAGATTTATGTGTGATCATGCACCCTAGTTTTAGGATAACCTTCCCGGCTTATGGAGTTATCTAGTTTAGGGGCATGTATTTCCTTAAATATATTTTCTTTTATGGGTTTGCATAAGATAATGATGTATGAACATAACCCACCCTTTGAGTGAGGTTATTGTATGTAAATATATGCTATAATGTGCTTATGGATGTTATATGATGGAGCCTAAGTGATATGATGTGATATATTCTTAAACGTCTTATTATACTCCGCTTACTCGTTCACGTTGTACTCGGCTCACGTTTTCAATTATGTGTTTAAAAAAATGGCTCGTAATTTCACTAAGTATTTTCAAATTATGAAGAAAGAACCAAAGCAAGGAGTAAAGTCTAGTCATTAATCAGATTCAACCTAAGTGTATCTGGTTAATTACTAGGGTGTTACATTTTGGTATCAGAGCAGTTCGATTCTCATGGAGCCTGAGGATTGGACTAGCTATGCTTCTAAAGCATAATACGTTAGTGACGTCATGTGTAGATGTTTATCATTAGGATGAGCTTGAGGATTAGAAATACATGACTCCGTATGTTGAAAGTGCCATGGTAACTTGCTCACTTTGCATGGAATATTGGGCCTGATCACCTCAGTGTTGTTGTTTTGTGTGTATAGGGACCAATGGCACGTCGACAACAGACTAGGAGCGCAGCACAGAATAATCAAGACAACGAGACAGCTGAAGCACTCCGCGACGTAGCAAGGACCATGAGAATGATGATGGAACGAATGGATCAGGATCGTCAAGCCAATATGAATCAGGGACATGAGATTCCTGAACATGCCTGTTTCGGGGAGTTTCGTAAGGCAAACCCACCAGTTTTCAAGGGGACACTGAATCCAAATATTGCAGATGAATGGATTCGGAATATTGAGAAGGTCTTTGGGGTAGTCCCATGCTCGGAGGAGCAAAAGGTCACCTTCGCTACTCATATGCTTGAGGGTGATGCCAGTTTCTAGTGGACAGGTGTTCGAAGACTCCTGGAGACGACCGACGTGGACATTGTTTGGGAACTATTCAAGGTCCATTTTTACGAAAAGTACTTTCTAGAGTCAGTTAGAAATGCCAAGGACATTGAATTCATGCAACTTGTCCAGGGGAATATGAATATGGCCCAGTACACTGCCAGATTTGAAGAACTCATTAAGTTCTCAAGAATATACCAAGGAAATCCTGATGAGTACTGGAAATGCATTAAATACGAGTCAGGGTTGAAGGCGGAACTTAATGTGGCAGTTGCACATTTGGAGATTAGGGATTTCTCTACCCTAGTTAACAAATGTCGGATTATTGAAGAAGGTCAGAGAAAACTAAACACCCCAAAGTCAGATAATATTACCAGAAAGTTGACACCTCAAGGTCGTAGTTCAAGAGGCAGAATCGACCTCCATTTCCCCCTCAATCAAGACCACAAGGGACACAAAGAAATTTTCAACAAGGAAGGCCAAACAACAACAACCACTATAATAACAACCGCTACAACAATAACCCCAGTAACAATCGTAACAACAACAATAACAACAATAAAGGGAAAGCACCACAAAGAGGTCCAGCAGTACCTCCACGGCTTGCGCCATCCATGGAATGTCCCAAGTGTGGCAAGAATCATGGGAGCATGCCATGTCGAGCCGGAACAAACGTGTGCTATCGGTGTGGAAAACCAGGTCATTACTCCCGAAAATGCATGAAAAGGAACCCGCCAACCCCCAATCCCAAGCCGCAATACCAGGGAAGGGTATTTACTGTTAATGCTGAAGAAACAACGAAGTCACGAAATCTCGTGGAAGGTAAGGGTAATATGCATGGTAAAGACTTAATTGTACTATATGATTCTGGCGCTTCTCATTCTTTTATCTCCCATTCATGTGTTAAAAGCCTTAATTTACCTATGACTGAGCTTCCTTTTGACCTTATTGTTTCTACCCATTGGAAAACCCGTTAGGACTTGTAAATGTTGTTTAGATTGTAGTTTTATTATAGATAATAGATCCTTTATTTTAGATCTTATTTGCTTACCCATGTGAGGTTTAGATGTGATTCTTGGCATGGATTGGCTTGAAGCCAATCGTGTACTGTTAAACTGTTATGAGAAAACCATCACTTTTCTTCCTGTTCCTATTGAACCTAAGAAACCCATAAGTCTTTACATAACTGCTGTGGAAATGGACTGTGGTAAGGGTGAGAGTAAAGGTTACATTTTCTTAGCCGCTAGTAATGTAGACTTTGAGCAAAGTATCGATGAGATACCAATAGTAAGAAATTATCCTGAAGTATTTCCAGATGAGATACCAGAGTTTCCCCCAAGAGAGAGATAGAGTTTTCCATAGAATTGCTTCCGGGTGCGGGACCTATATCCATAGCCCCATACAGGATGTCCCCATTAGAATTGACTGAGTTAAAAACTCAATTGGAAGATTTATTGGAGAAAAAGTTTGTTAGGCCTAGTGCATCACCTTGGGGAGCCCCTGTGTTGTTTGTAAAGAAAAAAGATGGGAGTATGAGGATGTGTGTAGATTATAGGCAGTTGAATAAAGTAACGGTGAAAAACAAGTATCCTTTGCCTAGGATCGATGATTTGATGGACCAACTGAAAGGCGCGGTAGTGTTTTCTAAGATAGATTTGAGGTCAGGTTACCATCAAATTAGAGTGAGAGATGAAGACATACCTAAAACGGCCTTTCGCACTCGATACGGCCATTTTGAGTTTGCAGTAATGTCCTTTGGGTTAACCAATGCTCCAACTATTTTTATGGATTACATGAATAGGATCTTTCGACCCTATTTAGATTAGTTTGTAGTTGTCTTTATAGATGACATTCTCATATATTCTAAGACCCATGAAGAGCATGAATGCCACCTGACCATAGTACTGGAGATCTTGAAGGAAAAGAAACTATATGCCAAGATTTCCAAGTGTGAGTTTTGGTTGGATAAGGTGAAATTTTTAGGGCATGTAGTATCTAAGAAAGGATTGTTCAAGCTCAAGGGGACGATGCTGAGTTTCAAGAGACTTTAGGGGCAATGAAGGCAGGAAAGTTGATAGGTTTTACCCAAGGAATGGACGATTTGTGGAGGTTTAAAGGTCGAATATGTGTACCTGCTAGTGGTGGCCTCCGAAAAGATATTTTGGAGGAAGCCTATAAGAGCCATTTTACCTTTCATCCTGGTGCCACCAAGATGTATCAAGATTTGAAGAAGATGTTCTGGTGGCCTGGAATGAAGAAAGATGTGTGCACATGGGTGAGTAAGTGCTTGGTGTGTCAAAAGGTGAAGATTGAACACCAAAAACCCTCTGGAATACTGCAACCTCTGTCGATCCCTGAGTGGAAGTGGGATAGTATCTCCATGGATTTTGTAACTGGATTACCGAGGACCCAAATGAATCATGATACCATATGGGTAATCGTGGATCGATTAACGAAGTCAGCCCACTTTTTACCTATTAAGGTGACTTATTCCTTGGATAGGTTAGCACAATTATATATTCAGGAGATAGTAAGGTTACATGGGGTGCCGTCGACGATAATCTCGGACCGGGATCCGCGGTTTACGTCACGATTTTGGGGAGCCTTTCAAAAGGCGTTTGGTTCAAAGCTGTGTCTAAGCACGACCTATCACCCCCAAACAGACGGTCAATCTGAAAGAACTATCCAAACCTTGGAGGATATGTTAAGTGCATGTGTTTTAGATCAAAGGGGAAGTTGAGATAAGTACCTGCCACTGATTGAATTTGCATATAACAACAGTTATCATGCAAGTATCGGTATGGCACCGTATGAGGCCCTCTATGGACGGAAATGTCAATCTCCCTTATGTTGGTATGAACCCGGAGAGCAAAGTTTACTCGGACCTGATATTGTGAGGGAAACAATGGAACAAATCAAGAAGATTAGGGATAAGATTCTTATTGCTGAAAGTCGACAGAAAAACTATGCACACAAGCGGCGAAAACCGCTAGATTTTGAAGAAGGGGACCACGTGTTCCTAAGGATCACCCCCATCACAGGCATAGGCCGAGCAATAAAAGTAAAGAAATTGAGCCCCAGATTTCTTGGTCCGTTTGAAATCCTTACCAAAGTAGGACCTGTAGCCTACCGTATAGCCCTACCCCCGAGTCTATCCAACCTTCACGATGTTTTCCATGTCTCGCAGTTAAGAAAGTATCAATCTGACCCGAGTCATGTACTAGAGCCAGAACATGTACAATTAAGAGATAACCTGACATTTAACTTACTACCCATGAGAATCGTCGACCGAGGAGTTAAGCAGTTAAGGAACAAGGCTGTACCCCTGGTCAAAGTAGCATGGGGACAAGGTGAAACCGAAGAACTTACATGGGAGCTGGAATCAAACATGAAAGCACAATACCCCGAGTTGTTCTCAGGTAACGAATTTCCGAGGCGAAATTCTTTTTAAGGAGGGGAATAATGTAACGCCCCAATTTTTACTGTAATTTTTACTGTCATTAGAAATTACTCAATTACCGAATTACCGTAGGTAATTATTACATAAGATTTGAGGCCGAACAATCCTCAATAAAGGAATATAACATTAGAAGAGAGGTTAGGAACGATTCATGCGAGTCGCAAATCCCAATTTACAGACGTATAAAATGACCAAAATGCTCCTGAAGTTATTTTACTCAGAAAATGAGGATCGTGGGCCCCACCTATTCTCAAGGGGATATTTTGAGGATAATAAGGGATTGTTTGTGTTATGTGTGTTAATAGAGTAGAAGGATCTCAATTTTGAGTTCCGACGCGCGAAATGACCAAAACGCCCTGTAATTTGCTTTAACTCGATGTGCGTGCCTGAGCCCGAACCTCACTAAAATGTTTTAAAATGTGTTTTTAAGCCATGATTAACCATTGGTTAAGCTCGGGTGGCCTCGGGCAATTTTTAAGTGAAAGTACGATTTTGCCCTGTTTTGGCGATTTTGCAATTTCGGGATTTTTGATTCGTATACCGAAACCTAAGCAATATTAGGCTCAAATTAAAGCTTATTAAATTCTAAATATTAATCTAGAGTCAAAATTATGTATTTAGATTGATTAGAACCCAAAATTGCTCAAAAACACCCAAATTGCTTACTAATTCACTTAAACCCTTAACCGTAAATTCTCTAAATTACATGAATACCTTGCCTACACCTAAATAATGCATGGAACACACAAATTTCACTTCTTTGGGCTGTAATGGACGAAATTATTGATGCCATTATGCAGTTGAATTATTGCCAAAAGTTGCACTAAAACAAAATGCCAAAATGTCACCACAAGAGACATAATTCCTTAATTTCATACAACTTTGTCTAAAATGATTTTTCCTCCCTTATTTCTCCTGCAAAATTCCATCCACTACCTCATCATTTTGGCCAATTAGAAGCCTCAAAATCTTCTATAAATAGGCTTGCTTGAGTGGTCTTGGAATGCTTGGTTCATAACTAGTTTTTAAGAGCACCAAAAACTTTCTTTCTTCCTCCTCTTTGGCTGAATTCATTCTTCAATTTTTTCAAAGAGATTTTGTTTCATTTCACTTCAAGAAACCAAGTTCTCTTCCTCTTCTTCAACTCAGATTAGGTAGGGAGTAGTTTCTAAATTTATTTCTATGCTTTGAGGAGTTGTGTTTTTAGCTCAAAATGATGAAATTATGAACTTACCTTAGCTTTTCATTTTGGTTTTCCTCTTCAATTTTTCTTTAACCAATTCAACCATATGGCCTAGGTGGAACTAAGATGATGGCTTGATGATGAGGACCTTGAGGGTGGATTGTAAATCCATCACAAGTTAGGCCTCTAAAGCTTGAAAATTCCACTTGATGCAAAACTTTAAAGAATAATGCTTTATGATGCTAAAACAAAGATTTTTAGTTTAGAACTTGAAAGATGTATTTTCCTTTTATGTTTTATTTCTTGTTAAGATATGTATTGGGTTGAATTTATAATTCTTTTAAAGTCTTGAAGGAGCTCTAGTAAAGAAACAAAATGAATTTGCATCCATGATTAAGTTTATGCTTTGCATAACCATGTTTACCTTCTATGTCATCACTAAATTTTCAAGAATGAATAAATGAACTTGCATTTCTCATGTTTAAATTCCAAGCTTGTATTTCATGTTTATGTTTCAAGTCATCACTTAATCTTTCAAGATAATAAAGAGGTTGCATCTCATATTTAATTTATGCTCTCACTATATTTTATAATGGCTAAAAGAATCAACGCATGACATGTTTATTTTATGCCATCACCTAAAGATCCTAGAGCTCAAAGACTTGCCTGTGTATCACAAGCAAAGAAATATGATTATTGGAGTTAAAGAATTTATTCTTTAAAAAGTCTTGAGATTGGAGCTTAAAAAGATGTAATAATAATTCTCTTCTCTCTCTACTGGTCCTGTGCGGATTACCGCCGCTCTGGTTTCTTAATATTCTCTTCTCCCTCTACTGGTTCTGTGCGGACTACCGCCGCTTCGGTTTCTTAATATTCTCTTCTCCCTTTACTGGTCCTGTGCGGATTACCGCTCGATTTCTTGTATCATGTTTATATTTCAAGTTCTTGCATCACGTTTAATTTTCAAGTCATCACCTTAAATCTTAAAGATAAAGAAATGGAATTGCATATCATGTTTAATTTTCAAGTCATCACCTTAAATCTTAAAGATAAAGAAATGGAATTGCATATCATGTTTATAATTCCAAGCTATCACCTTATAAAGATAACATTAAAATAAGGTTGCATAGCATGTTTATAATTCTAAGATGTCACCTAAATCTCTAAAGCTCAAGACTTACTCCTTTTATCTTAAGTGATAATTTTAATTGTGAAGATCCTCCCAAATTTGACAAAAGAACTAGTTTCTAAATGAGTTTTAAGGCTTTGCGAGGATTTTACGGGGAACTAGTATTTTATTTGCACTTAAAATATGATTCTATGTAATTGCATGAGGTTCATGATTCAGCCACTGATCTGAGTTTAGTATCAATTTGTGATAATGATTTGATATGATTGAAGTTGTGATAATTATGGTTTATTGTTAAGAGAATGATTCATAATTGGTTTAGTAACTAATTAGTTCTATAATTGATAATTCTATGTAAGGATTGGATGCTTATTGAATGATTTCCTGGCTTGCATGTTATAGTTGCTGTTGCAAATAATGAGAATGCTTATACATGAAATGTTCTTTATTATGTAAAATTTACCTTTGTTGCTAAAAGAAAGTGTATCATTGTAAAAGTGTAATTTGGAAAGGTTACGCTAAGGAAAGACTTGGTATTTAAGCGTGTCCATTGTGACCCACCTCTCTTTCCTGGGAATCTCCCATATGCATGATTACAGTTGTTATATATTATTCTAGCTTAAGACTATAAATGAGAAAATGTTATGATGTTTATGAATTGTATTATGATATAACATGCAAAGATTTAATGGTGACTTAAACTTATAAGAAAATGATCCTTTGGAACCATCAGACTATAGGTGGTGAAAAGGTGATTTTAGCCCCCTAACCCGTTCTCTCAAAAGGGTAAAGTCGGGACTTTAGTTTATCAAAAGGGATAAGTATATGCTAGTGACGACTAGTAAAGTATGAGCTCATAACCTAAATTACTCCCAAAAGGGTGGAGTATAGGGTGGCCTAAGGAAAATAATGATGATGATAAGATTTTAAGTCACCTAAGACAATAAAGAAATGAAATATGTGCACTATGTCCACATGTAGCTAATATTATATGACGTTCTTTTATGCATGTTATTTGATAGTGATGATGAGGAAAATGATGTAATGATAAAGGAAAAGTTCATTGTAAATATGACATGTTAAGATTATGATGCATTATAAGACGCATGATTAAAAATTGACAAACCTCGGTTAAGTATTTGTCCGAACTTAAAATGAATCTTTGCATGCTCACTATTTTAGAATAATCCCAAGGTTCCTGGGGACTTTGATGATGACACTGTAAAAGGAGGTACCTTACTGAGAATTCTTTAGCAAGATTCTCACTTCCTTTTCTTTATTTCCGTCATGTCTCCAGATTCAGATAGCGACATTTGTCCTTTTCGTTGATACCCCTACTTGGGAATTTCACTATGATCCGGTGCATCGCTCGTATCATTTTGAAGGGAGGTCTTGTGATTCGTGTTTTTATTTACATAGGTCGTCCATTTGCACATCCTGTCCCTAGTTATCGATTTTCTCCTACTTCTCCCTATGGCGATGAAATGGTTTTCGAACATGCACGTCCACTTGATGAAAGGATGTTACGTTCTTATCCCGCTTCATCTGCTGTCCATGGATTTCCAGAGTATGTTCCCGAGACGAGATATTCTGAAACTGATCCTTCAGAGGACACTCCTACTCATGTATATTCTGAGAGCTCTGCTCCTACTCCCACACGTGTAGGAGAGGGTAGTGAGGAAACAGTTGTTCAGCCGAGGTTAGCAAGAAGGCCGTCCATGCGACCCCAGCCTGGTGCATCTCGTGTGTCCCCTCCCGAGGGAGCTAATCAGTGGATCGGATTTATTCCCCCATTTCCAGGACAGTGGCCATAGAGGGTTCTTAGTAGATTTATGTGTGATCATGCACCCTATTTTTAGGATAACCTTCCCGGCTTATGGAGTTATCTAGTTTAGGGGCATGTATTTCCTTAAGTATATTTTCTTTTATGGGTTTGCATAAGATAATGATGTTTGAACATAACCCACCCTTTGCGTGAGGTTATTGTATGTAAATATATGCTATAATGTGCTTATGGATGTTATATGATGGAGCCTAAGTGATATGATGTGATATATTCTTAAACGTCTTATTATACTTCGCTTACTCGTTCACGTTGGACTCGGCTCACGTTTTCAATTATGTGTTTAAAAAAAAAATGGCTCGTAATTTCACTAAGTATTTTCAAATTATGAAGAAAGAACCAAAGCAAAGAGTAAAGTCTAGTCATTAATCAGATTCAACCTAGGTGTATCTGGTTAATTACTAGGGTGTTACAATTGGGAGTGACCCCCACGATGTGGCCGCATCTCCGGTCGTCGTGCTAGCCGAGGCTGAGTCACGGTGTCCTCATTGCCCTCTTTCATCAAGGTTGGAATGGGGGCAGAGCTCTCGCTGTACAAATGGGTAGGTGGGTCCTCCAACGGGTCGGTTTCTGAGAAGTATGTCCGGGGCACGTAATCGGGGTAGTCACACATGGCTTAAGTGGCGGTATGCATGCGGAGCACTCTCTCGTTGTGTGTACGCGCGTGCTCAAAAACCCGCTCATTGTCGCCGTAGGGTGCTGTCGAGGAAAAGCGATGGGTATGCACAGGGTGGGCGAAGGGTCATCCAATGAACATGAAGACATGAACCGGGCACTGACCCTTAAAATGGTAGGATCCATGCTTCGGATCATAGTGCACCTCCCACGTCGGGGTGTCCACAAAGGCCACGAACATCGCCATCTGAAAATGTGACGGAAAGAAGAGATAGAGGGAGTGAGAATCTTGCTAAAGAATCTCAGTAGGGCCTCCTACTACCTAGGTGTCATCATCTACATCCTCAGGAACCTTGGGTTTAAGGTACAAAATAAGTGATCATGCATTAAGTTCATTTTTAAGCTTTTAAAACATAGTTAGCCAAGGTCTATTCATTTTAGTATGATTCTTAATGTCATGGATGCAACATAGTAAAGAATGTATGCATGGCTCTACTTAATACAAGAATAATAATCATAACATTAAGAACATCATAACAGTGGCATAAAGTGGCAATTGAAATCTCATATGGGAAAACTTTGTGACATAATCATCATACTTTTACTTCCTCATGGGGCCACCCTAAAAGACATT
The DNA here is from genome assembly GCA_031216125.1 of Dalbergia cochinchinensis. NCBI lineage: Eukaryota > Viridiplantae > Streptophyta > Magnoliopsida > Fabales > Fabaceae > Dalbergia > Dalbergia cochinchinensis. The sequence goes on from CM062371.1 coordinate 35,404,519, forward strand.
CATTTCTAGGGGTGCTCGGCCGAACCGGTGTCACCCAGAACGTGTCACATCTCTAGGTTATGAGCTCATACCTAACTAGTCGTCACTAGTTCTTACTTATCAATCCCGATAAGCGTATCATAATCATAATCCCGACCATCTAGTATGGGCTAGGGGGCATTTCTTGGGGGTGCTCGGCCGAACCGATGTCACCCAGGAGTACATTTTGGTACCGATGTCACATGAGTTCTTTGGAGGTGCTCGGTCGTACCAGTGTCATCCAAGAACCCATCTTAGTACCTCATATCTTATAAAGAAAATCTCATAAGTTTTTCAAAAACTTTCTAAGTCCCCAAATTTGTCAGAAATTTGGCAGCATAATAGCAGCACGCCGGATTTCTTCCAAATTTACTTTATGCTACATAAACAAATAGAATATGCATCCTCAATCATAAATTCATACGTTGACATAATCATTCTCAAATAGAACATACTTTCACATGTACATTGAAACTCATTATGCTCTTGATCCTACGGTATCTTATGCTTTGACCTTTACAGGCCTTAAACTTGAGATGTAATTATTCTATCATTCTCTGTCAACCTCTTATGCACCTAAGGATTTTTTTCTAATAAATCTTACTGTAATTTATGTTCCTTAATAATTCTGGGCAGCACCATACCCCAAGGGCAGAGTTACATATCTATGATTACGGGGTTCTAGAACTTACGTTTTAGACCCTTTCTCGGTCCATCTTCGCCTAAGGCACTATAAATTAAATCTAAACCAATTATGAGGCATTCCTACGCCTAAGAACTAATTATAAACCACGTTTTCCATATTATGAGGTTGCTGGGCAGAATCCAGAAATTAAATGTTCTAGGAGTTCTACGATTGCACTTTTACGGTTTTTTAGTTACTAGTTTCTCTATAGGTGCTAAAATTTAATCCTACTTCAAATGTAACCAAATTTTTCATGATTAATCAATCCTAAACTGTTTTTTATCATACTAAAATAGTTTTGGCATTGATTAAGATTAAAGGGGTTAAACACACATTAAATTCCAACTTTACGATTTTTCTGTGAAGCTAGTTTCTCCCCTAACATGCATAGAAGTATTCCTACCTCATCATATATCATTTTCACACATTCTAACACATCAAAACATCATCATACAGCAACAAACACATCAAGGCAGAATCGAATTATTCAAGTCCAAAAAGACACATAATTTGACATTTCTAAAGCATATAAGTTGCTAGTTTCCCTTGGAATCATTTTAGGACTTCTAAAACTCTTTGCAAACCATTTTATTTTATCAAGAGGCTAAAAACAACCTTAGGTCAGTAACCAATTTAATTCTTCTTTAGAAGAGGAATAAAATCATAAATCTTATTGGTCATAACTTTATAAAACTCATTATGTAACGCCCCAATTTTTACTGTAATTTTTACTGTCATTAGAAATTACTCAATTACCGAATTACCGTAGGTAATTATTACATAAGATTTGAGGCCGAACAATCCTCAATAAAGGAATATAACATTAGAAGAGAGGTTAGGAACGATTCATGCGAGAGTCGCAAATCCCGAATTTCTGTACGTATAAAATGACCAAAATGTCCCTGAAGTTATTTTACTCAGAAAATGAGGATTGTGGGCCCCACATATTCTCAAGGGGATGTTTTGAGAATAATAAGGGATTGTTTGTGTTATGTGTGTTAATAGAGCAGAAGAATCTCAATTTTGAGTTCCGACGAAAAAAGACCAAAACGCCCTCAAGTTTTAACTCAGATGTGCGTGCGACTGAGCCCGAACCTCACTAAAATGTTTTAAAATGTGTTTTTAAGCCATGATTAACCATTGGTTAAGCTCGGGTGGCCTTGGGCAGTTTTAAGGTGAAAGTACGATTTTGCCCCGTTTTGGCGCTTTTGCGAATTCGGGATTTTCGATTCATATACGAAACCTAAGCAATATTAGGCTCAAATTAAAGCTTATTAAATTCTAAATATTAATCTAGATTCAAAATTATGTATTTAGATTGATTAGAACCCAAAATTGCTCAAAACGACCCAAATTCCTTACTAATTCACTTAAGCCCTTAGCAGTAAATTCTCTAAATTACATGAATACCTTGCCTACACCTAAATAATGCATGGAACACACAAATTTCACTTCTTTGGGCTGTAATGCACGAAATTATTGATGCCATTATGCAGCTGAATTATTTCCAAAAGTTGCACTAAAACAAAATGCCAAAATGTCACCATAAGAGACATAATTCCTTAATTTCATACAACTTTGTCTAAAATGATTTTTCCTCCATTATTACTCCTGAAAAATTCTGACAACTACCTCCTCATTTTGGCCAATTAGAAGCCTCAAAATCTTCTATAAATAGGCTTGCTTGAGTGGTCTTGGAATGCTTGGTTCATAACTAGTTTTTAGGAGCACCAAAAACTTTCTTTCTTCCTCCTCTTTGGCTGAATTCTTTCTTCAATTTTTCAAAGAGATTTTGTGTCATTTCACTTCAAGAAATCAAGTTCTCTTCCTCTTCTTCAACTCAGATTAGGTAGGGAGTAGTTTCTAAATTTATTTCTATGCTTTGAGGAGTTGTGTTTTAGCTCAAAATGATGAAATTATGAATTTACCTTAGCTTTTCATTTTGGTTTTCCTCTTCTTTTTCTTTAACCAATTCAGGCCATATGGCCTAGGTGGAACTAAGATGATGGCTTGATGATGAGGACCTTGAGGGTGGGTTGTAAATCCATCACAAGTTAGGTCTCTAAAGCTTGAAAATTCCACTTGATGCAAAACCTTAAAGAATAATGCTTTATGATGCTAAAACAAAGATTTTTAGTTTAGAACTTGAAAGATGTATTTTTTCCTTTTATGTTTTATTTCTTGTTAAGATATGTATTGGGTTGAATTTATAATTCTTTTAAAGTCTTGAAGGAGCTCTAGTAAAGAAACAAAATGAATTTGCATCCATGATTAAGTTTATGCTTTGCATAACCATGTTTACCTTCTATGTCATCACTAAATTTTCATGAATGAATAAATGAACTTGCATTTCTCATGTTTAAATTCCAAGCTTGTATTTCATGTTTATGTTTCAAGTCATCACTTAATCTTTCAAGATAATTAAGAGGTTGCATCTCATATTTAATTTATGCTCTCACTATATTTTATAATGGCTAAAAGAATCAACGCATGACATGTTTATTTTATGCCATCACCTAAAGATCCTAGAGCTTAAAGACTTGCCCATGTATCACAAGCAAAGAAATATGATTATTGGAGTTAAAGAATTTATTCTTTAAAAAGTCTTGAGATTGGAGCTTAAAAGATGTAATAATAATTCTCTTCTCCCTCTCTGGTCTGTGCGGACTACCGCTCCGGTTTCTTAATATTCTCTTCTCCTCTCTGGTCTGTGCGGACTACCGCGCTCCGGTTTCTTAATATTCTCTTCTCCCTCTATGGTCTGTCTGTGCGGATTACCGCGCTCCAGTTTCTTGTATCATGTTTATATTTCAAGTTCTTGCATCATGTTTAATTTTCAAGTCATCACCTTAAATCTTAAAGATAAAGAAATGGAATTGCATATCATGTTTATAATTCCAAGCTATCACCTTATAAAGATAAGATTAAAATAAGGTTGCATAGCATGTTTATAATTCTAAGATGTCACCTAAATCTCTAAAGCTCAAGACTTACTCCTTTTATCTTAAGTGAGAATTTTAATTGTGAAGATCCTCCCAAATTTGACAAAAGAACTAGTTTCTAAATGAGTTTTAAGGCTTTGCAAGGATTTTACGGAACTAGTATTTTATATGCACTTAAAATATGATTCTATGTAATTGCATGAGGTTCATGATTCGCCACTGATCTGAGTTTAGTATCAATGTGTGATAATGATTTGATATGATTGAAGTTGTGATAATTATGGTTTATTGTTAAGAGAATGATTCATAATTGGTTTAGTAACTAATTAGTTCTATAATTGATAATTCTATGTAAGGATTGGATGCTTATTAAGTACTTGATATCATTGAATGATTTCTGACTTGCATGTTATAGTTGCTGTTGCAAATAATAAGAATGCTTATACATGAAATGTTCTTATGTAAAATTCACCTTTGTTGCTAGAAGAAAGTGTATCATTGTAAAAGTGTAATTTGGAAAGGTTACGCTAAGGAAAGACTTGGTATTTAAGCGTGTCCATTGTGACCCACCTCTCTTTCTGGGAATCTCCCATATGCATGATTCTGATTGATATATATTATTCTAGCTTAAGACTATAAATGAGAAAATGTTATGATGTTTATGAATTGTATTATGATATAACATGCAAAGATTTAATGGTGACTTAAACTTATAAGAAAATGATCCTTTGGAACCATCAGACTATAGGTGGTGAAAAGGTGATTTTAGCCCCGTAACCCGTTCTCTCAAAAGGGTAGAGTCGGGACTTTAGCTTATCAAAAGGGATAAGTATATGCTAGTGACGACTAGTAAAGTATGAGCTCATAACCTAAATTACTCCCAAAAGGGTGGAGTATAGGGTGGCCCAAGGAAAATAATGATGATGATAAGATTTTAAGTCACCTAAGGCACTAAAGAAATGAAATATGTGCACTTTGTGTCCATGTGTAGCTAATATTATATGACGTTCTTTTATGCATGTTATTTTGATAATGATGATGAGGAATATGATGTAATGACAAAGGAAAAGTTCATTGTAAATATGACATGTTAAGAATAAGATGCATTATAAGACGCATGATTAAAAATTGACGAACCTCGGTTAAGTATTTGTCAGAACTTAAAATGAATCTTTGCATGCTCACTATTTTAGAATAATCCCGAGGTTCTGGGGACTTTGATGATGACATGTAGAAGGAGGTACCTTCGAGAATTCTTTAGCAAGATTCTCACTCCTTTTCTTTATTTCCGTCATTGTCTCCAGATTCAAATGGCGACATTCGTCTGCTCGTTGATACCCCTACTTGGGAATTCCACTATGATCCGGTGCATCGCTCGTATCATTTTGAAGGAGGTGCAGAGTTGGTGTTTTTATTTACATAGGTCGTCCATTTGCACATCCTGTCCCTAGTTATCGATTTTCTCCTACTTCTCCCTATGGCGATGAAATGGTTTTCGAACATGCACGTCCACTTGATGAAAGGATGTTACGTTCTTATCCCGCTTCATCTGCTGTCCATGGATTTCAGTATGTTCCCGAGACGAGATATTCAAACCGATCCTTCAGAGGACACTCCTACTCATGTATATTCGAGAGCTCTGCTCCTACTCCCACACGTGTAAGAGAGGGTAGTGAGGAAACAGTTGTTCAGCCGAGGTTAGCGAGAAGGCCGTCCATGCGACCCCAGCCTGGTGCATCTCGTGTGTTCTCTCCCGAGAGCTCATCGATGGATCGGATTTATTCCCCATTTTCGTGACAATGGCCATAGAAGGTTCTTAGTAGACTTATGTGTGATCATGCACCCTAGTTTTAGGATAACCTTCCCGGCTTATGGAGTTATCTAGTTTAGGGGCATGAATTTCCTTAAGTATATTTTCTTTTATGGGTTTGCATAAGATAATGATGTATGAACATAACCCACCCTTTGAGTGAGGTTATTGTATGTAAATATATGCTATAATGTGCTTATGGATGTTATATGATGGAGCCTAAGTGATATGATATGATATATTCTTAAACGTCTTATTATACTCCGCTTACTCGTTCACGTTGTACTCGGCTCACGTTTTCAATTATGTGTATAAAAAAAAAAAAAGGCTCGTAATTTCACTAAGTATTTTCAAATTATGAAGAAAGAACCAAAGCAAGGAGTAAAGTCTAGTCATTAATCAGATTCAACCTAGGTGTATCTGGTTAATTACTAGGGTGTTACATTTTGGTATCAGAGCAGTTCGATTCTCATGGAGCCTGAGGACTGGACTAGCTATGCTTCTAAAGCATAATACGTTAGTGACGTCATGTGTAGATGTTTATTATTAGGATGAGCTTGGGGAGTAGAAATACATGACTCTTTGTATGTTGAAAGTGCCATGGTAACTTGCTCACTTTGCATGGAATATTGGGCCCGATCACCTCGGTGTTCTTTGTTTTGTGTGTATAGGGACCAATGGCACGTCGACAACGGACTAGGAGCGCGACACAAAATAATCACGACAACGAGACAGCGAAGCACTCCGCGACGTAGCAAGGACCATGAGAATGATGATGGAACGAATGGATCGGGATCGTCAAGCCAATATGAATCGGCGACATGAGATTCCCCGAACATGCCTGCTTTTGGGAGTTTCGTAAGGCAAACCCACCGGTTTTCAAGGGGACACTGAATCCAAATATTGCGATGAATGGATTCGGAATATTGAGAAGGTCTTTCTTTGTAGTCCCATGCTCGGAGGAGCAAAAGGTCACCTTCGCTACTCATATGCTTGAGGGTGATGCCGGTTTACGGTGGACGGTGTTCAAGACTCACGGAGACGACCGATGTGGACATTGATTGGGAACTATCCAAGGTCCATTTTTACGAAAAGTACTTTCCAGTCGATTAGAAATGCCAAGGACATTGAATTCATGCAACTTGTCCAGGGAATATGAATGTGGCCCAAGACACCGCCAGATTTGAAGAACTCATTAAGTTCTCAAGAATGTACCAAGGAAATCTGATGAGTACTGGAAATGCATTAAATACGAGTCGGGGTTGAAGGCGGAACTTAATGTGGCGATTGCACATTTGGAGATTAGGGATTTCTCTACCCTAGTTAACAAATGTCGGATTATTGAAGAAGGTCGAGAAAACTAAACACCCCAAAGTCGATAATATTACCAAAAAGTTGACACCTCAAGGTCAGCTTCAAGAGGCGAAATCGACCTCCATTCCCCTCAATCAAGACCACAAGGGACACAAAGAAATTTTCAACAAGGAAGGCCAAACAACAACAATCGCTATAATAACAACCGCTACAACAATAACCCGGTAACAATCATAACAACAACAATAACAACAATAAAGGGAAAGCACCACAAAGAGGTCCAACAGTACCTCCACAGCCTGTGCCATCCATGGAATGTCCCAAGTGTGGCAAGAATCATGGGAGCATGCCATGTCGAGCCGGAACAAACATGTGCTATCGGTGTGGAAAACCAGGACATTACTCCCGAGAATGCACCGAAGGAACCCGCCAACCCCCAATCCCAAGCCGCAATACCAGGGAAGGGTATTTCTGTTAATCTTTGAAGAAACAACGAAGTCACGAAATCTCGTGGAAGGTAAGGGTAATATGCATGGTAAAGACTTAATTGTACTATATGATTCTGGCGCTTCTCATTCTTTTATCTCCCATTCATGTGTTAAAAGCCTTAATTTACCTATGGTGAGCTTCCTTTTGACCTTATTGTTTCTACCCCATTGGAAAACCCGTTAGGACTTGTAAATGTTGTTTAGATTGTAGTTTTATTATAGATAATAGATCCTTTGTTTTAGATCTTATTTGCTTACCCATGCGAGGTTTAGATGTGATTCTTGGCATGGATTGGCTTGAGGCCAACCGTGTCTCGTTAAATCAAGTATGAGAAAACCATCACTTTTCTTCCTATTCCTATTGAACCCAAGAAACCCATAAGTCTTTACATAGCTGCTGTGGAAATGGACTGTGGTAAGGGTGAGAGTAAAGGTTACATTTTCTTAGCCGCTAGTGATGTAGACTTTGAGCAAAGTATCGATGAGATACCAATAGTAAGAAATTATCCCAAGTATTTCGGATGAGATACCAGAGTTTCCCCCAAGAGAGAGATAGAATTTTCCATAGAGTTGCTTAGGGGACCTATATCCATAGCCCCATACAGGATGTCCCCATTAGAATTGACCGAGTTAAAAACTCAATTGGAAGATTTATTGGAGAAAAAGTTTGTTAGGCCTAGTGCATCACCTTGGGAGCCCTGTGTTGTTTGTAAAGAAAAAGGATGGGAGTATGAGGATGTGTGTAGATTATAGGCAGTTGAATAACGTAACGGTGAAAAACAAGTATCCTCCGCCTAGGATCGATGATTTGATGGACCAAGCGAAAGGTGCGGTAGTGTTTTCTAAGATAGATTTGAGGTCGCTACCATCAAATTAGAGTGAGAGATGAAGACATACCTAAAACGGCCTTTCGCACTCGTCGGCCATTTTGAGTTTGATAATGTCCTTTGGGTTAACCAATGCTCCAGCTATTTTTATGGATTACATGAATAGGATCTTTCGACCCTATTTAGATCAGTTTGTAGTTGTCTTTATAGATGACATTCTCATATATTCTAAGACCCATGAAGAGCATGAATGCCACCTAACCATAGTACTAGAGATCTTGAAGGAAAAGAAACTATATGCCAAGATTTCCAAGTGTGAGTTTTGGTTGGATAAGGTGCAATTTTTAGGGCATGTAGTATCTAAGAAAGGAATTGTTTGTAGATCCTAGTAAGGTAGAAGCGGTAGTAAAGCTGGGAAAGACCAACCACGAATCAAGTAAGGAGCTTTTTGGGTTTAGCGGTTATTACCGTCCGATTTATCAAGGGATTTTCCCAGATTTCCCTACCTTTGACCAAGTGACTAGGAAGAACACCCTTTTTCATGGACCGGAGTGTGAAAAAGAGCTTTCAAGAGTTAAAACACAAGCTAACCTCGACCTGTTTTAGTGTTACCCGACCCCAATGTGCCTTTCGAGGTGTATTGTGATGCTTCAAAAAGGGTTTAGGTTGTGTATTGATGCAAGATAGGCAAGTGGTGGCCTATGCATCAAGACAACTCAAGCCACATGAGGCAAACTACCCTACCCATGACCTTGAGTTAGGCTGTAGTCGTGTTTGCTCTAAAGATTTGGAGACACCATTTATATGGAGTTAAGTTTGAGGTGTTTTCCGATCACAAGAGTTTGAAATATCTCTTTGATCAAAAAGAGCTAAACATGAGGCAAAGGCGATGGATGGAGTTCTTGAAAGATTATGATTTTGGATTGAACTACCATCCTGGTAAAGCTAATGTAGTAGGCGATGGTTTGAGTAGGAAGTCCTTACAAGTGTCCGTTTGATGATGAAGGAGGTTGAATTGATTGAGCAATTTAGGGACTTAAACCTAGGAATGACTTTGACCACTAAGGGCATCAGAGCTTGTCATCTTAGAGTGACAAGTGAGTTCAAAGAAAGGATTGTTCAAGCTCAAGGGGACGATCTTTGAGTTTCAAGAGACTTTAGAGGCGGTGAAGCGGGGAAAGTTGATAGGTTTTACCCAAGGAATGGACGATTTGTGGAGGTTTAAAGGTCGAATATGTGTACCTGCTAGTGGTGGCCTCCGAAAGGATATTTTGGAGGAAGCCCACAAGAGCCATTTTACCCTTCATCCTGGTGCCACCAAGATGTATCAAGATTTGAAGAAGATGTTACGGTGGCCTGGAATGAAGAAAGATGTGTGCACATGGGTGAGTAAGTGCTTGGTGTGTCAAAGGTTAAGATTGAACACCAAAAACCCTGCGGAATGCTTTGCAACCTCCGCCGATCCCCGAGTGGAAGTGGGATAGTATCTCCATGGATTTTGTGACTGGATTACCAAGGACCCAAATGAATCATGATACCATATGGGTAATCGTGGATCGATTGACAAAGTCGACCCACTTTTTACCTATTAAGCTGACTTATTCCTTGGATACGTTAGCACAATTATATATTCAAGAGATAGTGAGGTTACATGGGGTGCCGTCGACGATAATCTCGGACCGAGATCCGCGATTTACGTCGCGATTTTGGGGAGCCTTTCAAAAGGCATTTGGTTCAAAGCTGTGTCTAAGCACGACCTATCACCCCCAAACAGACGGTCAATCTGAAAGAACTATCCAAACCTTGGAGGATATGTTAAGGGCATGTGTTTTAGATCAAAGGAAGTTGGGATAAGTACACGCCACTTATTGAATTTGCATATAACAACGATTATCATGCAAGTATCGATATGGCACCGTATGAGGCCCTCTATGGACGGAAATGTCAATCTCCCTTATGTTGGTATGAACCCGGAGAGCAAAGTTTACTTGGACCTGATATTGTGAGGGAAACAACGGAACAAATCAAAAAGATTAGGGATAAGATTCTTACTGCTCAAAGTCGACAGAAAAACTATGCGGACAAGCGGCGAAAACCGCTAGATTTTCAAGAAGGGGACCACGTGTTCCTAAGGATCACCCCCACCACAGGCATAGGCCGAGCAATAAAAGTAAAGAAATTGAGCCCTAGATTTCTTGGTCCGTTTGAAATCCTTACCAAAGTAGGACCCGTAGCCTACCGTATAGCCCTACCCCCGAGTCTATCCAACCTTCATGATGTTTTCCATGTCTCTCAGTTAAGAAAGTATCAATCCGACCCGAGTCATGTACTAGAGCCAGAACATGTACAATTAAGAGATAATCTGACATTTAACTTACTACCCACGAGAATCGTCGACCGGGGAGTTAAGCAGTTAAGGAACAAGGCTGGACCCCTGGTCAAAGTAGCATGGGGACAGGGTGAAACCGAAGAACTTACATGGGAGCTGGAATCAAACATGAAAGCACAATACCCCGAGTTGTTCTCAGGTAACGAATTTCCGGGGCGAAATTCTTTTTAAGGAGGGGAGTAATGTAACGCCCCAATTTTTACTGTAATTTTTACTGTCATTAGAAATTACTCAATTACCGAATTACCGTAGGTAATTATTACATAAGATTTGAGGCCGAACAATCCTCAATAAAGGAATATAACATTAGAAGAGAGATTAGGAACCATTCATGCGACAGTCGCAAATCCCGAATTTCTGTACGTATAAAATGACCAAAATGTCCCTGAAGTTATTTTACTCAGAAAATGAGGATTGTGGGCCCCACATATTCTCAAGGGGATGTTTTGAGAATAATAAGGGATTGTTTGTGTTATGTGTGTTAATAGAGCAGAAGAATCTCAATTTTGAGTTCCGACGCACGAAAAGACCAAAACGCCTCCGCTTTGTTTAACTCCGATGTATGCGTGCCGACGAGCCCGAACCTCACTAAAATGTTTTAAAATGTGTTTTTAAGCCATGATTAACCATTGGTTAAGCTCGGGTGGCCTTGGGCAGTTTTTAAGTGAAAGTACGATTTTGCCCCCGTTTTTGGGCAGTTTTGGGAATTTCGGGATTTTCGATTCATATACCGAAACCTAAGCAATATTAGGCTCAAATTAAAGCTTATTAAATTCTAAATATTAATCTAGATTCAAAATTATGTATTTAGATTGATTAGAACCCAAAATTGCCCAAATTGCTTACTAATTCACTTAAGCCCTTAACCGTAAATTCTCTAAATTACATGAATACCTTGCCTACACCTAAATAATGCATGGAACACACAAATTTCACTTCTTTGGGCTGTAATGCACGAAATTATTGATGCCATTATGCAGCTGAATTATTTCCAAAAGTTGCACTAAAACAAAATGCCAAAATGTCACCATAAGAGACATAATTCCTTAATTTCATACAACTTTGTCTAAAATGATTTTTCCTCCATTATTACTCCTGAAAAATTCTGACAACTACCTCCTCATTTTGGCCAATTAGAAGCCTCAAAATCTTCTATAAATAGGCTTGCTTGAGTGGTCTTGGAATGCTTGGTTCATAACTAGTTTTTAGGAGCACCAAAAACTTTCTTTCTTCCTCCTCTTTGGCTGAATTCTTTCTTCAATTTTTTCAAAGAGATTTTGTGTCATTTCACTTCAAGAAATCAAGTTCTCTTCCTCTTCTTCAACTCAGATTAGGTAGGGAGTAGTTTCTAAATTTATTTCTATGCTTTGAGGAGTTGTGTTTTTAGCTCAAAATGATGAAATTATGAATTTACCTTAGCTTTTCATTTTGGTTTTCCTCTTCTTTTTTTCTTTAACCAATTCAGGCCATATGGCCTAGGTGGAACTAAGATGATGGCTTGATGATGAGGACCTTGAGGGTGGGTTGTAAATCCATCACAAGTTAGGTCTCTAAAGCTTGAAAATTCCACTTGATGCAAAACCTTAAAGAATAATGCTTTATGATGCTAAAACAAAGATTTTTAGTTTAGAACTTGAAAGATGTATTTTTTCCTTTTATGTTTTATTTCTTGTTAAGATATGTATTGGGTTGAATTTATAATTCTTTTAAAGTCTTGAAGGAGCTCTAGTAAAGAAACAAAATGAATTTGCATCCATGATTAAGTTTATGCTTTGCATAACCATGTTTACCTTCTATGTCATCACTAAATTTTCATGAATGAATAAATGAACTTGCATTTCTCATGTTTAAATTCCAAGCTTGTATTTCATGTTTATGTTTCAAGTCATCACTTAATCTTTCAAGATAATTAAGAGGTTGCATCTCATATTTAATTTATGCTCTCACTATATTTTATAATGGCTAAAAGAATCAACGCATGACATGTTTATTTTATGCCATCACCTAAAGATCCTAGAGCTTAAAGACTTGCCCATGTATCACAAGCAAAGAAATATGATTATTGGAGTTAAAGAATTTATTCTTTAAAAAGTCTTGAGATTGGAGCTTAAAAAGATGTAATAATAATTCTCTTCTCCCTCTATCGGTCTGTGCGGACTACCGCCGCTCGGTTTCTTAATATTCTCTTCTCCTCTATTGGTCCTGCGGACTACCGCCGCTCGGTTTCTTAATATTCTCTTCTCCTCATCGGTCCTGTGCGGATTACCGCGCTCCAGTTTCTTGTATCATGTTTATATTTCAAGTTCTTGCATCATGTTTAATTTTCAAGTCATCACCTTAAATCTTAAAGATAAAGAAATGGAATTGCATATCATGTTTATAATTCCAAGCTATCACCTTATAAAGATAAGATTAAAATAAGGTTGCATAGCATGTTTATAATTCTAAGATGTCACCTAAATCTCTAAAGCTCAAGACTTACTCCTTTTATCTTAAGTGAGAATTTTAATTGTGAAGATCCTCCCAAATTTGACAAAAGAACTAGTTTCTAAATGAGTTTTAAGGCTTTGCAAGGATTTTACGGAACTAGTATTTTATATGCACTTAAAATATGATTCTATGTAATTGCATGAGGTTCATGATTCGCCACTGATCCGAGTTTAGTATCAATGTGTGATAATGATTTGATATGATTGAAGTTGTGATAATTATGGTTTATTGTTAAGAGAATGATTCATAATTGGTTTAGTAACTAATTAGTTCTATAATTGATAATTCTATGTAAGGATTGGATGCTTATTAAGTACTTGATATCATTGAATGATTTGACTTGCATGTTATAGTTCTGTTGCAAATAATAAGAATGCTTATACATGAAATGTTCTTATGTAAAATTCACCTTTGTTGCTAGAAGAAAGTGTATCATTGTAAAAGTGTAATTTGGAAAGGTTACGGCTAAGGAAAGACTTGGTATTTAAGCGTGTCCATTGTGACCCACCTCTCTTTCTGGGAATCTCCCATATGCATGATTCTGATTGATATATATTATTCTAGCTTAAGACTATAAATGAGAAAATGTTATGATGTTTATGAATTGTATTATGATATAACATGCAAAGATTTAATGGTGACTTAAACTTATAAGAAAATGATCCTTTGGAACCATCAGACTATAGGTGGTGAAAAGGTGATTTTAGCCCCCTAACCCGTTCTCTCAAAAGGGTAGAGTCGGGACTTTAGCTTATCAAAAGGGATAAGTATATGCTAGTGACGACTAGTAAAGTATGAGCTCATAACCTAAATTACTCCCAAAAGGGTGGAGTATAGGGTGGCCCAAGGAAAATAATGATGATGATAAGATTTTAAGTCACCTAAGGCACTAAAGAAATGAAATATGTGCACTTTGTGTCCATGTGTAGCTATTATTATATGACGTTCTTTTATGCATGTTATTTTGATAATGATGATGAGGAATATGATGTAATGACAAAGGAAAAGTTCATTGTAAATATGACATGTTAAGAATAAGATGCATTATAAGACGCATGATTAAAAATTGACGAACCTCGGTTAAGTATTTGTCCGAACTTAAAATGAATCTTTGCATGCTCACTATTTTAGAATAATCCCGAGGTTCTGGGGACTTTGATGATGACACTGTAGAAGGAGGTACCTTCTGAGAATTCTTTAGCAAGATTCTCACTCCCTTTTCTTTATTTCCGTCATTGTCTCAGATTCAAATGGCGACATTCGTCTGTTCGTTGATACCCCTACTTGGGAATTCCACTATGATCAGGTGCATCGCTCGTATCATTTTGAAGGGAGGTGTTGATTCGTGTTTTTATTTACATAGGTCGTCCATTTGCACATCCTGTCCCTAGTTATCGATTTTCTCCTACTTCTCCCTATGGCGATGAAATGGTTTTCGAACATGCACGTCCACTTGATGAAAGGATGTTACGTTCTTATCCCGCTTCATCTGCTGTCCATGGATTTCCAGTATGTTCCCGAGACGAGATATTCAAACCGATCCTTGAGGACACTCCTACTCATGTATATTCGAGAGCTCGCTCCTACTCCCACACGTGTAAGAGAGGGTAGTGAGGAAAGCAGTTGTTCAGCCGAGGTTAGCGAGAAGGCCGTCCATGCGACTCACTGGTGCATCTCGTGTGTTCTCTCCCGAGGGAGCTCATCGATGGATCGGATTTATTCCCCATTTTCAGGACAAGTGGCCATAGAAGGTTCTTAGTAGACTTATGTGTGATCATGCACCTAGTTTTACGATTACCTTCCCGACTTATGGTGTTATCTAGTTTAGGGGCATGAATTTCCTTAAGTATATTTTCTTTTATGGGTTTGCATAAGATAATGATGTATGAACATAACCCACCCTTTGAGTGAGGTTATTGTATGTAAATATATGCTATAATGTGCTTATGGATGTTATATGATGGAGCCTAAGTGATATGATATGATATATTCTTAAACGTCTTATTATACTCCGCTTACTCGTTCACGTTGTACTCGGCTCACGTTTTCAATTATGTGTATAAAAAAAAAAAAAAAAGGCTCGTAATTTCACTAAGTATTTTCAAATTATGAAGAAAGAACCAAAGCAAGGAGTAAAGTCTAGTCATTAATCAGATTCAACCTAGGTGTATCTGGTTAATTACTAGGGTGTTACACATTAAGCTTAAAGAAAATCCTAGAATATAGGTTGTTGGCCCTTGTAACTAAATGGAACTTATTCCAAGCTCATCATTATTACTTGGCCGAAATTATACATTCAAATAATGCTTCCATATTAAACTTTAACTTGAGATAAAATGGGCAAGTCTTTGAGCTCTAAGGTCTTTAAGTGATGATGTAACACCCTAATATTTAACTCAACACGCCTAGGACGCATTTAAGTTAATTATTAGTTATTACTCTTTTGCTCTAGATTTTAACTCAACATCTTTAGAATACTTTAGTGAAAATAGGGGTAAATTTTTTTTTTTTGAACTTAATTACCAAAACGTGAGCTGTGCATCCTAAGTATCTAACATCATTCACCTTTTCTGCATAAGAGAAGTGTTAGAAACAAATGACAAGTAAACACATAATACAATCATGGCATAGTATAACTCAAATAATAATATCATATCAATAAGTGTATCATAATAACGATGTCCTATAAACATAAGGACATATATATCCATAATTAGAAATACAAACTGATAAATAAGAAGCAATCACTCTAAACGCACATATCCAATGAGAAACTATCTGCGTTAAATCTCTTGTTCTATAGCAAAGCTCCCACAACCATTACTCAAAGCCACGAACTACTTCATCATTCTTGTCTGGAGACGACACGGAAAAGAAAAGGGATGAGAAACTTATACAAGAATCTCAGTAGGGCTTCCCGACTCTAATACAAGTGTCATCGTCATCATCCCCAGGAACCTCGGGTTTCATTATGAAAATGGTGGACATATATATATAAGGTTCATTTATTAAGTTCTAAATACCATTAGCCGAGGCCCATATCTTTTAGCATGAATCTTAATGTCATGAATGCAACATACTATTCATGAATGCATGTCAATGTTCATATGCAATTAACATAAATTTCATAAGTCAAATGCATATGATATAATGAACATAAAAGCATGAACATCATTCTTATAGGTGACTTAAAATTTCTCATTCTCTTTTTCTTGAGGGCCACCCTATATTCTCTCTTTTCTAGGTTATGAGCTCATACCTCACTAGTCGTCACTAGCGTAATCTTATCCCTTTTGATAAGATAAAATTCCCGACTTTTACAGTACGGGAT
The DNA here is from genome assembly GCA_031216125.1 of Dalbergia cochinchinensis. Lineage (NCBI taxonomy): Eukaryota > Viridiplantae > Streptophyta > Magnoliopsida > Fabales > Fabaceae > Dalbergia > Dalbergia cochinchinensis. The sequence goes on from CM062371.1 coordinate 35,420,813, forward strand.
AGGGGGCATTAGGATCACCTCTCATAATCTTTAATTCGGGGAGTCTAGAGGATCATTTCCATGTGTCTTATGTCACCTTTAAACTTGGCATGATATATGGAGATGCAAACATGAATATCACAATTATAACTCATCAATTCATCATTTCATGTGCATATCAATGAATCAAACATAATTATAACATGCCATTATATATATCGCATAAACATGCATCATATGTCATTGCAAATATCCATAAGCCATATAAATTTCAGCACATCAATTCATCCTTCACAAAACATCATTCACATTCATCTCATCATATTGTCACTATTTACGTTTAAGCCCCAAAGGGTCAAATCACAATTTCTCAAAGATTACGGGTCAAAACATAATTACCCATTTTTAACATTTACTCAAGAATTAAAGATCTCTAACATTAACCAATACAATTCAAAAGGCATATAACTATTAGAAACCATAAAAACTCATCATGAAAATCTTTTAGGGCCATAGACTAAATTTAACATATTATAGGGGTCAAAGTACAAAGTTACTTATTTTTAACACTTATCAAAAGCCAATACTTATAAAACTTTTTCTAAACATTATAAATAGTATTTTGAACACATAATAACATCAGATATTATTACTAACCCTAATTAAAATCCTTTCATCAAAATTACATAATTGATAGTTTAGAAACACAACTTTCTACATTTTACAAAACGGTTAAAACTAACATTTATAATTATCCTTTTCAACCTCTAAGATACCAAAAACAATTTTTACATCTAATACTAATAATTCTAAGGTATATAAAATATATGATCAGTATCTAATCAGTGAGGAATTAATTTAGAAAATTCATTGTCTAAAGCTTTATAGAATTGCAATTTTGATCCTTTTTATCTACTAGTTTATCACAAAGATGCTAAAAACAATTCTTACATCAATTATAAGTAATTTATAAACATGCAAAGCCTTTAAATCAATATCCTAACTATTTTATTTAAATCAGGTCAGTAGCATAATTTTCAAATCACGAAGCTTGAGAAAAGCATAATTTCAAACATCTTTAGATTTCTAACTCTAACAAAATTATGTAAGTAACTTAAAGACAATATCAAAACCTTAGAAATAAAATAAACCAACCTTAATATCAAGAGCATCAAGAGGCTAGAAATAACATAATTTAAATATATCCACAAAAATAAAATTCCTATTTAAGATTAAAGAGGTAAGTTTTGAGCTTTAAAGGTTTAGGTGATGGCAATAATCATAAACATGCTATGCAATCCATTTTTAATCTTTATCATTATAAAGTGATATCTTGGAAATATAAATATGATGTGCAATACTTGAAATATAAATATGATTATGCAAAGCTTGAAATATAAATATGAAGATGCAAATTCATTCTTAGGTCTTTATAATTTATGTGATAACTTGAAAGTAAATATGAATATGCAAGTCCATATTATTATCTTCAAGAATTAAAATGATAACTTGAAATATAAATGTGATTGTGCAAAGCTTGAAATATAAATAGGAAGATGCAAAACTTGAAATATAAATATAATTGTGCAAAGCTTGAAATATAAATATGAAGATGCAAAACTTGAAATATAAATATAATTGTAGAAAGCTTGAAATATAAATATGAATATGCAAGCTTATTTTTAGATCTTCAAAGTTTAGTGATAACTTGAATCATAAAATGCATTACTTGAATTTAAACATGAGAATGCAAGTTTATATTATTATCTTCAAGATTGAAGGTGAGGACTTGAAATTAAATATGATTATGCAGGGCTTGAAATTTAAATATGATATGCAAGAGCTTGAAACATAAACAATGGATATAGGTTCATTTGATTATCTTGTTAAGCTCAAAACTTTTAGAGAATTAAACTCTTTAACCTCAATCAATCTTAAATAAAGGAAGTTAGCATTAGAGTCCTTATTATCAAGATTCCAAGAACCATATTTCATAGTCTTACCATTAAGCCATAAATTAGAAGTCATTAGGAGGAAATAAAGGAAAGAACATGAAATAAAATCCCTACCAAGTTGTTTCTTGTTCTCAAATGTTAAAGCTTGATGTCTTAAGAAGTGAAAAGAAGAAAATCTCCTCTAGATGATGATGATGGCTTTGGCCAAGACAAGAGCTAATGGAGGAAGGATTTTTCTTGTGATTTGTGTTTGATAATGGAAAGGTTATGTGTCTAGGAGTTGGTTTATGGTTGGAATGTGTATGCTTGAGGTTTAGAGCTTGGTTAGAGGTTGGGAATAGAGGCTCTTGAATGTGAATAAGGAAGAAGAAGAAAGCTTGAAGTATTGAGAGAATTTGAGAACTTTGAGCAAACTTTGATCAAGAAAACTATCAAGTAACTAAGCACCAAGGCTATGGATGTTTGTGTGAACATTTTAGCAATGGAAGAGCTCTTATTTATAGGCCAAGGAAGGCCATAAAACCGTGCATCTAAGGCTGGAAAAAAATGGGATTTTAATTTCATTTTTCAATTAAAGAAACATAGAGAAAGAAAGCATAATGTGTAGTCATAATTGTGTTCATGTATCATGGCTTGAAAATGCATAAAATATTATGTAAATGGGAGGCAAGGAATCATGGCTGATGAGGCTGAACATGGATGGATTTCTTTTGATTATGTTTAGCCAAAAAAAAATGAAAAAGAAAGCTAAAGGTATGGTGTCATGTTGGATATGTTTTCATGTTGAAAGAAAAGCAATAAAATATGGTTATTTGGGCTGATCATGGGTGCTGGTTTCTGATGCTTTCATGATCAGATTGGTGTTATTTTATAAGTGATAAATCATGTATTAGATGTGTATTTACTTAGGTAAAAGATTAGTAATTGATAGGTTAGTGAAAACGGTAAAAGGTCAAGTGTTTAGGACAAATTAAGACAAGGTAAAAAGAGAAATCTTACACTAGTATATGAGGTTAATTTCAAATGAGTTAAAACCAATTTGTAACTTAGGTTCTAATCTTAGGACAAGAAAATGTAAATGTACAAGATTTTACCGAAACCGTAAATTTAACTTTGACCTAAAACATCACTAACTTTATGAGCTTCTAAAAAAAAACAAGGAAAGGTAATTTAAATTTATCTTAGGTAAATCTTGACTCTAATTACCTCAAGTAATTATTTTTAACCTTGGATAATTAATTTTTAACTCAAGGTTAATGAATAAAATCAATTTGAGTTCAAATAGAGTTTTAATACTACCTTAATTACACAAGTAAACTTATTTTTCCACAACTAGGGGTAAAAAGGTAATTTCACATAAAAACACTCTGTAAATATTGGACAATCTCAAATCATACTTGAAATAGCTATTTTGAATCTTTGCGTGAAAACCGAATTCAGAAATTATGTAATTTCATGAAAAATTACTGCAGGGGTAAAATGGTAATTTTACTTACAGTAAAAATTGAGAATTGAGATTTTTACCTCTAAGACACATATAATCCCCATCAAGCCTTAAACTAACCCCTCAAAGATAATCTAGATTGGTTATCTTTGATTTTCTAGGTAAAAATGACCTTAGGGGCATTTTGGTCATTTTACACGTACAGAAAAATCGGGGTTTGTGACTTTTGCAGGAATCGCTAAACAAGTCTCCTATGATGTTTCTCTAATGTTATATTCCTTTATTGAGAATTATTTGACCTTGAATTACATGTAAAAATAACCTAGGGGCATTTTGGTAATCTTAACATAGCAGTAAAAACTGGGGCGTTATGTAACACCCTAGTAATTAACCAAATACACCTAGGTTGAATCTGATTAATGACTAGACTTTACTCCTTACTTTGGTTCTTTCTTCATAATTTGAAAATACTTAGTGAAATTATGAGCCATTTTTTTTTTTTAAACACATAATTGAAAACATGAGCCGAGTACAACGTGAACGAGTAAGCGGGGTATAATAAGACGTTTAAGAATATATCACATCATATCACTTAGGCTCCATCATATAACATCCATAAGCACATTATAGCATATATTTACATACAATAACCTCACTCAAAGGGTGGGTTATGTTCATACATCATTATCTTATGCAAACCCATAAAAGAAAATATACTTAAGGAAATACATGCCCCTAAACTAGATAACTCCATAAGCCGGGAAGGTTATCCTAAAACTAGGGTGCATGATCACACATAAATCTACTAAGAACCTTCTATGGCCACTTGTCCTGGAAATGGGGAATAAATCCGATCCATCGATGAGCTCCCTCGGGACGGGACACACGAGATGCACCAGTCGGGTCGCATGGATGGCCTTCTCGCTAACCTCGGTGAACAACTGTTTCCTCACTACCCTCTCTTACACGTGGGGGAGTAGGAGCAGAGCTCTCAGAATATACATGAGTAGGAGTGTCCTCTGAAGGATCAGTTTCAGAATATCTCGTCTCGGGAACATACTCTGGAAATCCATGGGCAGATGAAGCGGGATAAGAATGTAACATCCTTTCATCAAGTGGACGTGCATGTTCGAAAACCATTTCATCGCCATAGGGAGAAGTAGGAGAAAATCGATAACTAGGGACAGGATGTGCAAATGGACGACCTATGTAAATAAAAACACGAATCAAGACCTCCTTCAAAATGATACGAGCGATGCACCGGATCATAGTGGAATTCCCAAGTAGGGGTATCAACGAACAGACGAATGTCGCCATTTGAATCTGGAGACAATGACGGAAATAAAGAAAAGGAGTGAGAATCTTGCTAAAGAATTCTCAGTAGGGTACCTCCTTCTACAGTGTCATCATCAAAGTCCCCAGGAACCTCGGGATTATTCTAAAATAGTGAGCATGCAAAGATTCATTTTAAGTTCGGACAAATACTTAACCGAGGTTCGTCAATTTTTAATCATGCGTCTTATAATGCATCTTATTCTTAACATGTCATATTTACAATGAACATTTCCTTTATCATTACATCATATTCCTCATCATCATTATCAAAATAACATGCATAAAAGAACGTCATATAATATTAGCTACACATGGACACGGTGCACATATTTCATTTCTTTAGTGCCTTTGATGACTTAAAATCTTATCATCATCATTATTTTCCTTGGGCCACCCTATACTCCACCCTTTTGGGAGTAATTTAGGTTATGAGCTCATATTTTACTAGTCATCACTAGCATATACTTATCCCTTTTGATAAGCTAAAGTCCCGACTCTACCCTTTTGAGAGAACGGGTTAGGGGGCTAAAATCACCTTTTCACCACCTATAGTCTGATGGTTCCAAAGGATCATTTTCTTATAAGTTTAAGTCACCATTAAATCTTTGCATGTTATATCATAATACAATTCATAAACATCGTAACATTTTCTCATTTATAGTCTTAAGCTAGAATAATATACATCAACTGTAATCATGCATATGGGAGATTCCCAGGAAAGAGAGGTGGGTCACAATGGACACGCTTAAATACCAAGTCTTTCCTTAGCCAGAACCTTTCCAAATTACACTTTTACAATGATACACTTTCTTCTAGCAACAAAGGTAAATTTTACATAATAAAGAACATTTCATGTACAAGCATTCTCATTATTTGCAACAGCAACTATAACATGCAAGCCAGCAAATCATTCAATGATATCAAGTACTTAATAAGCATCCAATCCTTACATAGAATTATCAATTATAGAACTAATTAGTTACTAAACCAATTATGAATCATTCTCTTAACAATAAACCATAATTATCACAACTTCAATCATATCAAATCATTATCACACATTGATACTAAACTCAGATCAGTGGGCGAGTCATGAACCTCATGCAATTACATAGAATCATATTTTAAGAGCATATAAAATACTAGTTCCCTATAAAATCCTTGCAAAGCCTTAAAACTCATTTAGAAACTAGTTCTTTTGTCAAATTTGGGAGGATCTTCACAATTAAAATTCTCACTTAAGATAAAAGGAGTAAGTCTTGAGCTTTAGAGATTTAGGTGACATCTTAGAATTATAAACATGCTATGCAACCTTATTTTAATCTTATCTTTATAAGGTGATAGCTTGGAATTATAAACATGATATGCAATTCCATTTCTTTATCTTTAAGATTTAAGGTGATGACTTGAAAATTAAACATGATGCAAGAACTTGAAATATAAACATGATACAAGAAAGCTGGAGCGCGGTAATCCAGACAGGACCAGAGAGGAGAAGAGAATATTAAGAAACCTGAGCGGTAGTCCGCACAGGACCGATAGAGGAGAAGAGAATATTATTATTACATCTTTTTAAGCTCCAATCTCAAGACTTTTTAAAGAATAAATTCTTTAACTCCAATAATCATATTTCTTTGCTTGTGATACATGGGCAAGTCTTTGAGCTCTAGGATCTTTAGGTGATGGCATAAAATAAACATGCCATGCGTTGATTCTTTTAGCCATTATAAAATATAGTGAGAGCATAAATTAAATATGAGATGCAACCTCTTTATTATCTTGAAAGATTAAGTGATGACTTGAAACATAAACATGAAATACAAGCTTGGAATTTAAACATGAGAAATGTAAGTTCATTTATTCATTCTTGAAAATTTAGTGATGACATAGAAGATAAACATGGTTATGCAAAGCATAAACTTAATCATGGATGCAAATTCATTTTGTTTCTTTACTAGAGCTCCTTCAAGACTTTAAAAGAATTATAAATTCAACCCAATACATATCTTAACAAGAAATAAAACATAAAAGGAAAAATACATCTTTCAAGTTCTAAACTAAAAATCTTTGTTTTAGCATCATAAAGCATTATTCTTTAAAGTTTTGCATCAAGTGGAATTTTCAAGCTTTAGAGGCCTAACTTGTGATGGATTTACAACCCACCCTCAAGGTCCTCATCATCAAGCCATCATCTTAGTTCCACCTAGGCCATATGGTTGAATTGGTTAAAGAAAAATTGAAGAGGAAAACCAAAATGAAAAGCTAAGGCAAGTTCATAATTTCATCATTTTGAGCTAAAAACACAACTCCTCAAAGCATAGAAATAAATTTAGAAACTACTCCCTACCTAATCTGAGTTGAAGAAGAGGAAGAGAACTTGGTTTCTTGAAGTGAAATGAAACAAAATCTCTTTGAAAAATTGAAGAAAGAATTCAGCCAAAGAGGAGGAAGAAATAAAGTTTTTGGTGCTCCTAAAAACTAGTTATGAACCAAGCATTCCAAGACCACTCAAGCAAGCCTATTTATAGAAGATTTTGAGGCTTCTAATTGGCCAAAATGATGAGGTAGTGGACGGAATTTTGCAGGAGAAATAAGGGAGGAAAAATCATTTTAGACAAAGTTGTATGAAATTAAGGAATTATGTCTCTTATGGTGACATTTTGGCATTTTGTTTTAGTGCAACTTTTGGCAATAATTCAGCTGCATAATGGCATCAATAATTTCGTCCATTACAGCCCAAAGAAGTGAAATTTGTGTGTTCCATGCATTATTTAGGTGTAGGCAAGGTATTCATGTAATTTAGAGAATTTACTGTTAAGGGTTTAAGTGAATTAGTAAGCAATTTGGGTGTTTTTGAGCAATTTTGGGTTCTAATCAATCTAAATACATAATTTTGACTCTAGATTAATATTTAGAATTTAATAAGCTTTAATTTGAGCCTAATATTGCTTAGGTTTCATATACTGAATCAAAAATCCCGAAGTCGCAAAGCGCCCAAAACAGGGGCAAAATCGTACTTTCACTTAAAAATTACCCGAGGCCACCCGAGCTTAACCAATGGTTAATCATGGCTTAAAAACACATTTTAAAACATTTTAGTGAGGTTCGGGCTCAGTCGGCACGCACATCGGAGTTAAAGCGACCACAGGGCGTTTTTGTCATTTCGCGTCGGAACTCAAAATTGAGATCCTTCGCTCTATTAACACACATAACACAAACAATCCCTTATTATCCTCAAAATATCCCCTTGAGAATAGGAGGGGCCCACGATCCTCATTTTCCGAGTAAAATAACTTCAGGGCCATTTTGGTCATTTTATACGTACAGAAATTCGGGATTTGCAACTCTCGCATGAATCGTTCCTAACCTCTCTTCTAATGTTATATTCCTTTATTGAGGATTGTTCGGCCTTAAATCTTATGTAATAATTACCTACGGTAATTGCAGAATCGAGTAATTTCTAATGACAAAAAATTACAGTAAAATTGGGCGTTACATTACTCCCTCCTTAAAAGAATTTCGCCAGGAAATTAGTTACACGAGAATAACTTCGGGTATTGTGCTTTCATGTTTGATTCCACTCCATGTAAGTTCTTCTGGTTTCACCCTCTCCCCATGCTACTTTGACCAGGGTACAAACCTTGTTCCTTAATCGCTTAACTCCTCGGTCGACGATTCTCGTGGGTAGTAAGTTAAATGTCGTTATCTCTTAATTGTACATGTTCGGCTCTAGTACATGACTGGTCGATTGATACTTTCTTAATCGAGAGACATGGAAAACATCATGAAGGTTGGATAGACTCGGGGTAGGGCTATACGGTGAGGCTACGTGTCCTACTTTGGTAAGGATTTCAAACGGACCAAGAAATCTGGGCTCAATTTCTTTACTTTTATTGCTCGGCCTATGCCTGGTGGGGGTGATCCTTAGGAACACGTGGTCCGCTTCTTGAAAATCTAGCGGTTTTCGCCGCTTGTCCGCATAGTTTTTCTCGACTTTGAGCAAGAAGAATCTTATCCCTAATCTTCTTGATTTGTTCCGTTGTTTCCCTCACAATATCGGTCCGAGTAAACTTTGCTCTCAGGTTCATACCAACATAAGGGAGATTGACATTTCCGTCCATAGAGGGCCTCATACGATTGCCATACCGATACTTGCATGATAATTGTTGTTATATGCAAATTCAATCGATGGTGTACTTATCCCAACTTCCCCTTTGATCTAAAACACATGCCCTTAACATATCCTCCAAGGTTTGGATAGTTCTTTCAGATTGACCGTCTGTTTGGGGGTGATAGGCCGTGCTTAGACACGACTTTGAACCAAATGCCTTTTGAAAGGCTCCCAAAATCGTGGCGTAAACCGCGGATCCCGGTCCGAGATTATCGTCGACGGCACCCCATGTAACCTTACTATCTCCTGAATATATAATTGTGCTAACCTATCCAAGGAATAAGTCACCTTAATAGGTTAAAAGTGGGTTGACTTCGTCAATCGATCCACGATTACCCATATGGTATCATGATTCATTTGGGTCCTCGATAATCCATCCACAAAATCCATGGAGATACTATCCCACTTCCACTCAGGGATCGACAGAGGTTACAAAGATTCCGAGGGTTTTTGGTGTTCAATCTTCACCTTTTGACACACCAAGCACTTACTCACCCATGTGCACACATCTTTCTTCATTCCAGGCCACGTAACATCTTCTTCAAATCTTGATACATCTTGGTGGCACCAGGATGAAGGGTAAATGGCTCTTATGGGCTTCCTCCAAAATATCCTTTCGGAGGCCACCACTAGTGTACACATATTCGACCTTTAAACCTCCACAAATCATCCATTCCTTGGGTAAAACCTATCAACTTTCCCCGCCTTCACGCCTCTAAAGTCTCTTGAAACTTAGCATCGTCCCCTTGAGCTTGAACAATCCTTTCTTTGAACTCACTTGTCACTCTAAGATGACAAGCTCTGATGCCCTTAGTGGGCAAAGTCATTCCTAGGTTTAAGTCCCTAAATTGCTCAATCAATTCAACCTCCTTCACCATCAAACGGGACACTTGTAAGGACTTCCTACTCAAAGCATCAGCTACTACATTAGCTTTACCAGGATGGTAATTCAATCCAAAATCATAATCTTTCAAGAACTCCATCCATCGCCTTTGCCTCATGTTTAGCTCTTTTTGATCAAAGAGATATTTCAAACTCTTGTGATCGGAAAACACCTCAAACTTAACTCCATATAAATGGTGTCTCCAAATCTTTAGAGCAAACACGACGGCAGCTAACTCAAGGTCATGGGTAGGGTAGTTTGCCTCATGTGGCTTGAGTTGTCTTGATGCATAGGCCACCACTTGCCTATCTTGCATCAATACACAACCTAAACCCTTTTTTGAAGCATCACAATACACCTCGGAAGGCACATTGGGGTCGAGTAACACTAAAACAGGGGTAGAGGTTAGCTTGTGTTTTAACTCTTGAAAGCTCTTTTCACACTCCGGGGTCCATGAAAAAGGGGTGTTCTTCCTAGTCGGCTTGGTCAAAGGTAGGGAAATCTGGGAAAATCTCTTGATAAATCGACGGTAATAACCGCTAAACCCAAAAAGCTCCTTACTTGATTACAATGGTTGGTCTTTCCCAGTTTACTACCGCTTCTACCTTACTAGGATCTACAGCAATTCCTTTCTTAGATACTACATGCCCTAAAAATTGCACCTTATCCAACCAAAACTCACACTTGGAAATCTTGGCATATAGTTTCTTTTCCTTCAAGATCTCCACTACTATGGTCAGGTGGCATTCATGCTCTTCATGGGTCTTAGAATATATGAGAATGTCATCTATAAAGACAACTACAAACTGATCTAAATAGGGCCGAAAGATCCTATTCATGTAATCCATAAAAATAGCTGGAGCATTGGTTAACCCAAAGGACATTACTGCAAACTCAAAATGGCCGTGTATCGAGTCTGAAAGGCCATTTTAGGTATGTCTTCATCTCTCACTCTAATTTGATGGTAGCCTGACCTCAAATCTATCTTAGAAAACACTACCGCACCTTTCAGTTGGTCCATCAAATCATCGATCCTAGGCAGAGGATACTTGTTTTTCACCGTTACTTTATTCAACTGCCGATAATCTACACACATCCTCATACTCCTATCCTTTTTCTTTACAAATAACACAGGGGCTCCCCAAGGTGATGCACTAGGCCTAACAAACTTTTTCTCCAATAAATCTTCCAATTGAGTTTTTAACTCGGTCAATTCTAATGGGGACATCCTGTATGGGGCTATGGATATAGGTCCCGCACCCGGAAGTAATTCTATGGAAAACTCTATCTCTCTCTTGGGGGGAAACTCGTATCTCATCTGGAAATACTTCAGGATAATTTCTTACTATTGGTATCTCATCGATACTTTGCTCAAAGTCTACATCACTAGCGGCTAAGAAAATGTAACCTTTACTCTCACCCTTACCACAATCCATTTCCACAGCAGTTATGTAAAGACTTATGGGTTTCTTAGGTTCAATAGGAACAGGAAGAAAAGTGATGGTTTTCTCATAACAGTTTAACAGTACACGGTTGGCCTCAAGCCAATCCATGCCAAGAATCACATCTAAACCTCGCATGGGTAAGCAAATAAGATCTAAAACAAAGGATCTATTATCTATAATAAAACTACAATCTAAACAACATTTACAAGTCCTAACGAGTTTTCCAGTCGGGGTAGAAACAATAAGGTCAAAAGGAAGCTTAGTCATAGGTAAATTAAGGCTTTTAACACATGAATGAGAGATAAAAGAATGAGAAGCGCCAGAATCATATAGTACAATTAAGTCTTTACCATGCATATTACCCTTACCTTCCACGAGATTTCGTGACTTCATTGTTTCTTCAGCATTAACAGTAAATACCCTTCCCTGGTATTGCGGCTTGGGATTGGGGGTTGGCGGGTTTCTTTCCGTGCATTCTCGGGAGTAATGACCTGGTTTTCCACACCAATAGCACACGTTTGTTCCGGCTCGACATGGCATGCTCCCATGATTCTTGCCGCACTTGGGACATTCCATGGATGGCGCAGGCCGTGGAGGTACTGCTGGACCTCTTTGTGGTGCTTTCCCTTTATTGTTGTTATTGTTGTTGTTGTGATTGTTACTGGGGTTATTGTTGTAGCGGTTGTTATTATAGCGATTGTTGTTGTTTGGCCTTCCTTGTTGAAAATTTCTTTGTGTCCCTTGTGGTCTTGATTGAGGGAAATGGAGGTCGACTCGCCTCTTGAACTGGTGACCTTGAGGTGTCAACTTTTTGGTAATATTATCTGACTTTGGGGTGTTTAGTTTTCTCTGACCTTCTTCAATAATCCGACATTTGTTAACTAGGGTAGAGAAATCCCTAATCTCCAAATGTGCAACTGCCACATTAAGTTCTGCCTTCAACCCTGACTCGTATTTAATGCATTTCCAGTACTCATCAGGATTTCCTTGGTACATTCTTGAGAACTTAATGAGTTCTTCAAATCTGGCAGTGTACTGGGCCACATTCATATTCCCCTGGACAACTTGCATGAATTCAATGTCCTTGGCATTTCTAACTGACTCTGGAAAGTACTTTTCATAAAAATGGACCTTGAAAAGTTCCCAATCAATGTCCACGTCGGTCGTCTCCAGGAGTCTTCGAACACCCGCCCACCAGAAACCGGCATCACCTTCAAGCATATGAGTAGCGAAGGTGACCTTTTGCTCCTCCGAGCATGGGACTACAGCAAAGACCTTCTCAATATTCGGAATCCATTCATCTGCAATATTTGGATTCAGTGTCCTTGAAAACTGGTGGGTTTGCCTTACGAAACTCCCCGAAACAGGCATGTTCAGGAATCTCATGTCCCTGATTCATATTGGCTTGACGATCCTGATCCATTCGTTCCATCATCATTCTCATGGTCCTTGCTACGTCGCGGAGTGCTTCGGCTGTCTCGTTGTCTTGATTATTCTGTGCTGCGCTCCTAGTCTGTTGTCGACGTGCCATTGGTCCCTATACACACAAAACAAAGAACACCGAGGTGATCGGGCCCAATATTCCATGCAAAGTGAGCAAGTTACCATGGCACTTTCAACATACTGATAGTCATGTATTTCTAATCCTCAAGCTCATCCTAATGATAAACATCTACACATGACGTTACTAACGTATTATGCTTTAGAAGCATAGCTAGTCCAATCCTCAAGCTCCATGAGAATCGAATCGCTCACGATACCAAAAATGTAACACCTAGTAATTAACCAGATACACCTAGGTTGAATCGATTAATGACTAGACTTTACTCCTTGCTTTGGTTCGTTCTTCATAATTTGAAAATACTTAGTGAAATTACGAGCCAGTTTATTTTTTTTAAAGACATAATTGAAAACATGAGCCGAGTACAACGTGAACGAGTAAGCGGGGTATAATAAGACGTTTAAGAATATATCACATCATATCACTTAGGCTCCATCATATAACATCCATAAGCACATTATAGCATATATTTACATACAATAACCTCACTCAAAGGGTGGGTTATGTTCATACATCATTATCTTATACAAACCCATAAAAGAAAATATACTTAAGGAAATACATGCCCCTAAACTAGATAACTCCATAAGCGGGGAAGGTTATCCTAAAACTAGGGTGCATGATCACACATAAATCTACTAAGAACCTTCTATGGCCACTGTCCTGGAAATAGGGGAATAAATTCGATCCACTGATGAGCTCCCTCGGGGCCGGGACACACGAGATGTACCAGTGGGAGTCGCATGGATGGCCTTCTCGCTAACCTCAATTTGAACAAGCTGTTTCCTCACTACCCTCTCTTACACGCAGGGAGTAGGAGCAGCTCTCAGAATATACATGAGTAAGAGTGTCCTCTCAAGGATCAGTTTGAATATCTCGCCTCGGGAACATACTCTGGAAATCCATGGACGGCAGATGAAGCGGGATAAGAACGTAACATCCTTTCATCAAGTGGACGTGCATGTTCGAAAACCATTTCATCGCCATAGGGAGAAGTAGGAGAAAATCGATAACTAGGGACAGGATGTGCAAATGGACGACCTATGTAAATAAAAACACGAATCACAAGACCTCCCTTCAAAATGATACGAGCGATGCACCGGATCATAGTGGAATTCCCAAGTAGGGGTATCAACGAACAGCACGAATGTCGCCATTTGAATCTGGAGACAATGACGGAAATAAAGAAAAGGGAGTGAGAATCTTGCTAAAGAATTCTCAGTAGGGTACCTCCTTCTACAAAGTGTCATCATCAAAGTCCCCAGGAACCTTGGGATTATTCTAAAATAGTGAGCATGCAAAGATTCATTTTAAGTTCGGACAAATACTTAACCGAGGTTCGTCAATTTTTAATCATGCGTCTTATAATGCATCTTATTCTTAACATGTCATATTTACAATGAACATTTCCTTTATCATTACATCATATTCCTCATCATCATTATCAAAATAACATGCATAAAAGAACGTCATATAATATTAGCTACACATGGACACAAAGTGCACATATTTCATTTCTTTAGTGCCTTTGATGACTTAAAATCTTATCATCATCATTATTTTCCTTGGGCCACCCTATACTCCACCCTTTTGGGAGTAATTTAGGTTATGAGCTCATATTTTACTAGTCGTCACTAGCATATACTTATCCCTTTTGATAAGCTAAAGTCCCGACTCTACCCTTTTGAGAGAACGGGTTAGGGGGCTAAAATCACCTTTTCACCACCTATAGTCTGATGGTTCCAAAGGATCATTTTCTTATAAGTTTAAGTCACCATTAAATCTTTGCATGTTATATCATAATACAATTCATAAACATCATAACATTTTCTCATTTATAGTCTTAAGCTAGAATAATATATATCAACTGTAATCATGCATATGGGAGATTCCCACAGAAGAGAGGTGGGTCACAATGGACACGCTTAAATACCAAGTCTTTCCTTAGCCAGAACCTTTCCAAATTACATTTTTACAATGATACACTTTCTTCTAGCAACAAAGGTAAATTTTACATAATAAAGAACATTTCATGTACAAGCATTCTCATTATTTGCAACAAAGAACTATAACATGCAAGCCAGAAATCATTCAATGATATCAAGTACTTAATAAGCATCCAATCCTTACATAGAATTATCAATTATAGAACTAATTAGTTACTAAACCAATTATGAATCATTCTCTTAACAATAAACCATAATTATCACAACTTCAATCATATCAAATCATTATCACACATTGATACTAAACTCAGATCAGTGGCCGAATCATGAACCTCATGCAATTACATAGAATCATATTTTAAGTGCATATAAAATACTAGTTCCCCGTAAAATCCTTGCAAAGCCTTAAAACTCATTTAGAAACTAGTTCTTTTGTCAAATTTGGGAGGATCTTCACAATTAAAATTCTCACTTAAGATAAAAGGAGTAAGTCTTGAGCTTTAGAGATTTAGGTGACATCTTAGAATTATAAACATGCTATGCAACCTTATTTTAATCTTATCTTTATAAGGTGATAGCTTGGAATTATAAACATGATATGCAATTCCATTTCTTTATCTTTAAGATTTAAGGTGATGACTTGAAAATTAAACATGATGCAAGAACTTGAAATATAAACATGATACAAGTAAGCTGGAGCAGTGTAATCTGCACAGCACCAGTAGAGGGAGAAGAGAATATTAAGAAACCGGAGCGGCGGTAGTCCGCACAGGACCAGTAGAGGGAGAAGAGAATATTATTATTTCATCTTTTTAAGCTCCAATCTCAAGACTTTTTAAAGAATAAATTCTTTAACTCCAATAATCATATTTCTTTGCTTGTGATACATGGGCAAGTCTTTGAGCTCTAGGATCTTTAGGTGATGGCATAAAATAAACATGCCATGCGTTGATTCTTTTAGCCATTATAAAATATAGTGAGAGCATAAATTAAATATGAGATGCAACCTCTTTATTATCTTGAAAGATTAAGTGATGACTTGAAACATAAACATGAAATACAAGCTTGGAATTTAAACATGAGAAATGTAAGTTCATTTATTCATTCTTGAAAATTTAGTGATGACATAGAAGGTAAACATGGTTATGCAAAGCATAAACTTAATCATGGATGCAAATTCATTTTGTTTCTTTACTAGAGCTCTTTCAAGACTTTAAAAGAATTATAAATTCAACCCAATACATATCTTAACAAGAAATAAAACATAAAAGGAAAAATACATCTTTCAAGTTCTAAACTAAAAATCTTTGTTTTAGCATCATAAAGCATTATTCTTTAAAGTTTTGCATCAAGTGGAATTTTCAAGCTTTAGAGGCCTAACTTGTGATGGATTTACAACCCACCCTCAAGGTCCTCATCATCAAGCCATCATCTTAGTTCCACCTAGGCCATATGGTTGAATTGGTTAAAGAAAAATTGAAGAGGAAAACCAAAATGAAAAGCTAAGGCATGTTCATAATTTCATCATTTTGAGCTAAAAACACAACTCCTCAAAGCATAGAAATAAATTTAGAAACTACTCCCTACCTAATCTGAGTTGAAGAAGAGGAAGAGAACTTGGTTTCTTGAAGTGAAATGAAACAAAATCTCTTTGAAAAATTGAAGAAAGAATTCAGCCAAAGAGGAGGAAGAAAGAAAGTTTTTGGTGCTCCTAAAAACTAGTTATGAACCAAGCATTCCAAGACCACTCAAGCAAGCCTATTTATAGAAGATTTTGAGGCTTCTAATTGGCCAAAATGATGAGGTAGTGGACGGAATTTTGCAGGAGAAATAAGGGAGGAAAAATCATTTTAGACAAAGTTGTATGAAATTAAGGAATTATGTCTCTTATGGTGACATTTTGGCATTTTGTTTTAGTGCAACTTTTGGCAATAATTCAGCTGCATAATGGCATCAATAATTTCGTCCATTACAGCCCAAAGAAGTGAAATTTGTGTGTTCCATGCATTATTTAGGTGTAGGCAAGGTATTCATGTAATTTAGAGAATTTACGGTTAAGGGTTTAAGTGAATTAGTAAGCAATTTGGGTGTTTTTGAGCAATTTTGGGTTCTAATCAATCTAAATACATAATTTTGACTCTAGATTAATATTTAGAATTTAATAAGCTTTAATTTGAGCCTAATATTGCTTAGGTTTAGATATCTGAATCAAAAATCCCGAAATTCGCAAAGCGCCCAAAAGGGGGCAAAATCGTACTTTCACTTAAAAAATTACCCGAGGCCACCCGAGCTTAACCAATGGTTAATCATGGCTTAAAAACACATTTTAAAACATTTTAGTGAGGTTCGAGCTCAGTCGGCACGCACATCGGAGTTAAAACAGCTGCAGGGGCATTTTGGTCATTTCGCGCGTCAGAACTCAAAATTGAGATCCTTCTGCTCTATTAACACACATAACACAAACAATCCCTTATTATCCTCAAAATATCCCCTTGAGAATAGGTGGGGCCCACGATCCTCATTTTCTGAGTAAAATAACTTCAGGGGCATTTTGGTCATTTTATACGTACAGAAATTCGGGATTTGCGACTCTCGCATGAATCGTTCCTAACCTCTCTTCTAATGTTATATTCCTTTATTGAGGATTGTTCGGCCTCAAATCTTATGTAACAATTACCTACGGTAATTCGGTAATTGAGTAATTTCTAATGACAGTAAAAATTACAGTAAAAATTGGGGCGTTACACGTTACAGATGACAAAATATAAACATGCTATGTACTTCATTTTTATTCTTCATTATGCAAGGCTTGAAAGTAAAAATGCATGACTTGAAATAAATATGAAATGCAAGTTCATTTCTTTATTTTAGTGCTCTAGGCCCAGTAACAATCGACTTTAAGGCCTAAATAGAAAGGCTTTGAGAATTAATTAGGTGATAATGCAAGTCTTGTTTTAATCTTTGAGTCCTTAGGTGATGGCTTGAAAATAAAGATGCAAAGCAAGAATATAAACATGAGTGCAACCTCAAAATAAATATGCAAGTTCATTTATATCTTATTAGAGCTCATTCAAGACTTTAGAGGAACTTAAACCTTAACCCAAACTCATCATGACAAGATAAAGTGAGGTCTAGAGTTCTTAGAACTCAAGATAACATTCCTTAAAAATATAACCATAAATGAACTTTATAACACCTTCATGAAAACTTAAGCTTTATCGATTCCTTTGTGGTGAACACAAAGTTACTAACTAGAACTCTCATCATAAAGCTATCATGTTGGACCACCCAAGTTGGTTGGCCGAAATTTTAGAGAAAAAGGAAATGAAAGAAATCGAAACTTAAGAGCAAGAAAGAACTATTTTGAAACTCTAGAGACCATAATCTTGATGATGTATTAACACCAACATCATGAGTCCTCATCATTGAGTTCATATAACCATTTTAAAACATCACCAAAGTTAGAGATTTCAAGGTTCAAGAAAGAAAGAACTATAAACATTTTAGCTCAAGAACAAAGATCAAGCTTTAGAGGTTGTTCAAGTGATGAACATCATCATGAAACCCTCATCATCAAGCTCTCATTCCTTTGTTTTCAAAGGCTCATGGCCGAAAATGAAGAAGGAAGAGAAGAAGAAAAGAAGTTCCAAAATGATTCAAAAGAAACTATGAACACATAACTAGATTAAGAACTTAAATGAAAGAAATACCTGAAAAAATCCCTACCAAGTGATTGGAGGCTGAGATGAGTGAAGAGAATGAAGAACTTGAAGAACTTGGACACTTGAACTTTGAGAGAAAAAGAAAACTTTGAAGAGCTCTTTGAAAACTTACACTTAGCAAATGAACCCAAAATGATGCAAGTTCACCCAAGCATGCTATTTATAGAGAAATGAAACAAAATGAGAGGTGTAAATGGGGAGGAAGGCTTCGGCCATTTACAGCCAAGGAGAAGAGAAAATATCTTCTCCAAGGTATGGTTCAAGGCATGGTGGAAAGCATGGCTAGGTATGGGTTCAAGTATGGGTGCAAGTATGGGTCAAGCATGGTTCTTTGAGTGAGAAACAAATCAACATGTGATGCAAATGGGGGAGGAGGTGGCCGAAACATGCATCAGCCATGGGGAGGATTTCTTGCATTTTAATTGTGGTTTAGAGTTGTGTTTAGATGTATCTTTGATTAGGATTAAGATTAGGAATTTGTAAGAAAGTGTTTAGGTGAGAAAATGGGTAATCAAGGTTGTCAAGACATGTTTAAGGAGTGGTCTTGCATTATTAATAAGTTATAAAATTCATTTTAGTTCATAAACAACTCTAAACACAATTCCATGATTTAAGGAATTGGAAAGAGAAAATACTATTCAAGATTCCAAGATTGAAATCTTGAGTTCTAAAAAGAGATTTAGGTTTAATCTAAGCAATTTTAGGTTTTAATTAATTTTAATAGCTTATTTTGACTCTATATTAATTATGGAAATTAATTAATCTTTGATTAGAGCCTAATATTGCTTAGGTTTGCTTAATTACGTCATTAAGCTCAAAAATACTATTCCAGGGGCAAAATCATAATTTTGTACAAAAACTGCCTAGGACCACCAGGACTTAAACAAACGCTTTTAAACATGTAAAAATATTGTTTTAGACCTTCGGAGAAAGTTTCGGGCTCAAACGGCACCTTTACCCTCGTAGAAACGCTATAGGGGTATTTTGGTCATTTTGACTCGAAACTGCAGAAAATGAGATTTTTGCCTCCGAAACCATTCGAGGGCCATCCAATCCCCTTCAAACATTGAGTTAGCCCTTCGAGGACTGTCGGGCTGGCCATCCTTGAATTCCGGACAGAAAATGACCTCAGGGGCATTTTGGTCATTTTTCTCTCAGACAAGAAAATCGGGGCGTTACATGAAGTCCATCGAATAGGCTAACATCTTGTGCACATCGATCTCTGATACTAGAAAGACCACTATATAGTCCAATTGTTTGTACATATCACGAGACCCCTTACTTCCTTTTTTGTCTGTCCAAGCATAGCAACTATATTTTTCAAATTCTGAACTGGCCTTTTGTGCTCTGATATTCTCTTTTGAAATTTGGACAATATGCCATTGGCTACGAAGTCCTCCTTTTCTAATTGACCATTCTTCCTTGTTTGCTTCATCCTTGGCCTTTAACGTTCTCTTGTCATGGCTGATGTCTTTTCCCAACTAGTTATCTTCATAGTGGTCTTCTTTCCGCTGAAGTTTATTTCCGCAATCCTTTTTTATTCTTTGGGTTGAGGGTCATCTATGACCTTTGGGAGCATGGTTTTTACTTCCCTTTGGGTTTTCTTCTGTTGTTGTCTCATGGGACATCCTAGCCATTGGCTAACATGAGGCCTTTGTTTAGGTGCTTCATTTGGATATTTGAGCTTGTAGGATGTTAGGGCTTTCTTTTGGTCTAGAGATTTTGGAGAAAATTGTAGCCTATCAAACATGTTGGAGTTTGATGGCTACAGCCTTGGTTCATCTTATATTCTCACTTTAGATTTTGGTTTTCATTTTATCTTAAAGGTTTTCTTCTCCACTTGCTTGGTCATTTTTCCTCGTGTTTTGCGACTTTTTTTTTCTAAGTTTGTGATTTTTTTACCTCAACTTCTTATTCCTCTTCCTCAAACGTTATAGAGACCATGTTAACCAAGGCTGATGGAAAAGGATCTATGCCAACGATCATGTTCCTTGCTTTTTCTCAGTTAGTTTAAATCTCCTTTCCTTAATCACCTTTTGGATAATGCTTCTAAACGTAGTGTAATTATTATTGAAATGGGTATAAGCGTTATGCCATATACAATATTGATATTTTTCACGTTTTCTGAGAAGTGTGGTTCTGTGCCATCGGGGAATTTGATTTGCTGGTCTTTGACCAGATAGTAAAAGATTTGATCAGCCTTTGTAATGTCAAACAACACGGCTCTTGTTTTTCAACCTTAGCTTTTTCCTTCACCTTTAGCCACTCTAAGAATGGGGCATGTATAAGGCTTGTCCCCTAGTAGCTTGGTTACCATGATCTCAGTCGGGGGAGTAACCTCTTCCTCTTGTCCTTTGGGATCATTGGTTGAGTCATGCTTTTCAATGGCCACAATATGAGATCTTTTTAGGCCTGCCTTTTGTCCATGCCTATGTTCTTTTTCAATGATGAATAGTTCCATTCTGGTAGCCTTCCTAGAAGTTGGGCTAGATCAGAGTATTTTATCATAATTAACTTATCCTTAAGCAGAGGGTTCATGTTATAAACGACTATAAAGATACACTCAGCCTCAAGTATCTAGAGGTTATAATGGCCTTTAGTTTGGCAGAAACATTCTAAAAATTCAGTTACTAGTTTATTCACCTTTTGTTTTATTCGTATAAGGCCCAAGATAGATGTCTAAAGCTAGGACTCATAAAATGTATCATGGAAAATCCTTTCCATCTCAGCCCAGTTTTGTACTAAGTTGGATGGCAAGGAGGAATTGATATTTCTAGAACCCTTTAGAAAGCGTTATTGCAAAATGTTTTGAGTGATAACATAACCAATTTAAAGAAATTTTTTTGAAGAATGACTAATGTTTTCCTTGAGTTTTCTTGAAGTAGCGAACAGGTTCTTCCATTGGCATAACACGTCTCTTGAAGCAAAAATAATTTCACTTTAAATGTGCAAACATGTTTTATCTCATTGGAAGGGATAGCAACACAATGAAAGTGAGATTTGCATCATGAGTTAAATGTATACATGCTTAACAAATTGAAGAAAATATTTATATTCAAGAAACTAAGGAACAGGTCTTCAAAATGTAGGATGAGACTTCAAAAAGTACACTTCATATGAAGAAATCAAACCAGCTTTAAAGCAAATGTGTTCTACAACCTTCAGTCATCATGATCGTTATCATCTCATCATCAACAAGCATTGATTGAGGAGTGGAAGATCAAATATTTATAACGGAACTAATACCGCATTTCATAAAGTTCATTTCACAGTGAAATGATGCTTTTTATAAGAAAAATAAGGGAAATTTGAAATTCAAATCCAATTATCGACTAGCATATCATCTCTTCCGCAAACTTGGTCAACCATTCTAGCTTCTAGAAGGAAAAGTTCAGAAACCTTATTTAGAAAGTTAAAGTAGTTTCTGAAGATAACATTAGAAATCTTTATCTCATAACGGCTTTTGGAACAGCTCTGATAGACAACGAGCTACTCCTCTAGATTGCTTTTCCAAGACACAAATAGATGATCAACACACGTCACTTGGACAACTGATCAAGTACGACGATAAAAAATGAAAACCATCTATAAATAGAGATGCCGTGGTTTCAAACACAGAGACATTGATGTCGTATAAGAGCTGAAACACTATGAAAATTTATTTCCTGTAAAGTTCATTACATCTTCCAATGTAGGAAGTTCCAGGAACTACTGAGGCACCCTCAATATTAACAGAAGTCCCTAGGAGTAAGTGGATAGAGCAACACAAAGCTAGAGTTTAGCTGAACTCTAAAGCTAAATACTAACTCACGTATGCACTAAGCAAATTAGAATATGAAAAAATCATTGCTTGTGACACGGGCAAGGAGATATAGGACAGGCTGCATATGCTGTATGAAGGTACTGATCAAGTCAAAGAAACTAAGATTAGTATGTTGGTTCATCAATATGAAATGTTTAAAATATCAGATCAAGAAAGTATTAATGAAATGACCATATGGTTTATGCACATCCTAAGCCAACTAAAGGGACTAGGCAAAAGATATTCTAACTTTGAAATGGTTAGAAAAATTTTTAGAAGCCTCCCTGCCCAATGGCTGCCTAAGGTCACAACTATAACTGAAGCCAAGGACCTTCAAACTCTAGGCTTGGACGCACTCAATAGGTCCTTTAAAACCCATTAGATAGTGTTCTCGAAAATGCATGGTAAATGGTAAATGGTAAAATGCATGGTAAACCCATTAAATAGGTTCTCGAAAACCCATTAGAGGCCATATTTTCAAAGAACCGATCTAGGATATAAGGAGGAATTGGAAGAGAAAGCAAAGACTACTCAACTAAGGAAAGTAAAGAAAAAGTTTCTTGCGTTTTCTGCCATAAGAAAAGACACCCACCTGACAAGTGTTTCATGAGAAAGACGTGTGTCTTTGGAAACCTCCCCCTGTAAAGCCTAACCCAAAAGGACTAGGAAGGTATGCATACCTAAATTTAAAACTGTGTGCTGTAAGTATGTCTGAGAACACACGTTGAAATAGACAACAAGTGGTACATGGATAATGGCTGTTCTAGACACATGTCTGGATCCCAAAGGTGGTTCAGAAACCTAAAGCCGAAGAATACTAGATCGGTCAAATTTGCTTATAGAGGTAAAGCTAAGGTCACGGGCATAGGAAATGTTGATAAAGATGATTGCCACTAAATTTCTAATGTATTGCTTGTTGATGGTCTGGCTCACAATTTGTTGAGTATCAGCCAATCTTGTAACCAAGGCTTTAATGTTTTATTTAATCCTCATGTATGTAAGATAGTAAATCCCACCTCGGGACAAGTCATCTTATCTGGCAAGAGGCATGATAAAACTTATGTGTTATTCTTGGATGACCTTTTAGATTAAGATATAAAATATCTCACATCTTTCATGCATTATAAGTGGCTGTGGCATAAGAAGCTTGGACATGCTCATGTGCAGCTTATCTCTGAACTTTCTTAGAAAGAGCTTGTTAAAGGCCTGCCAAAGATCAGATTTGACAAGGACTCAACTTGTGATTTCTATGAGAAAGGCAAGCAGACCAAGGCTTTTTCAATAACAAAAATGGGATTTCAACCACTAAGCCATTTGAGCTTTTGGACATGGATCTTTTTGAACCAACCAAGACTGCCAATTTTGCTGGGAAAAGATACTATCTTGTCATTATGGATGGTTACTTAAGATTTACATGGGTTATCTTCCTAGCTTTTAAGGACAAGGTGGTAGAAAGATTCAAGGATTTTGCAAAACGTGTTTGCATTGAAAAAGATTCTCAAATCACCTCTATTAGATCAGATCATGGAGGAGAATTTGAAAATCATATTTTCAAAGTCTTGTGAAAAACATGACATCCTTCATGAGCTTTTTGCACCCAGAACTCCCTAATAAGATGGGGTTACTGAAAGGAAAAATAGAAGCTTGTAAGAGATGGTCAAAACAATGCTTTTCGAAAGTGATTTATCTAAAACATTTTAGCTAGAGGCTATAAATAGTGTAACATCCTAATTTTTAACCCAATACTCTAGAACATATTTAGGTTAATCATTAGTCGGTTACGTCGTAGTCTCCTCTCTATTGTAAAATACTTAGCAGAAATACTGGTAAATTTTTTTTTGAATTTATAAAAGCAAAGTGAGAGCCGCGCGACACGATGATCAATAGAGCATGGATGGAAGTAAAGCAAACATCTCATCATAACATATAGCAAGTAGAGGCACATCACAATAAAGCTGAACTGCATATTTATATATATAATGTGATATGCCCACTTATGGAGAGTGGGGCTTAATTTAGTACATCATGAACAGATACAACTAAAAAGAAAATACAAAGGAAAGTACGATAGAAAACATAAAAGCAACTCCCCTACCCAAGTGTAACTAAAGGGATAACCTCTAAACAAAATGAGGTCCATTCTCATCTAAGTGGTGTGTGCTCTACCCGGGTACTCCATCAGTCATACGTCACCTCCTACTGACGTCCACCTCGCGAGCGAAGCACATATCCAGGAAACTGGGCGAGCTCCTCTAGCATATAGAGGTGGAACGGGGATCGAGAGTGACCCCCGCGGCATGGCCGCATCTCCGGTCATCGTACAAGCCGTGGCTGAGTCACAGTATCCTCATTGCCCTTTCTCATCAGTGGTGGAGGAGGGGCGAAGCTCTCGCTGTACGGATAGGTGGGCGGATCCTCCGATGGGTCGGTCTCCGAGAAATAAGTCCGGGGCACGTAGTCGGGATAGTCACGCATGGCTGAGACGGTGGTGTGCATGCAGAGCACTCTCTCGTTATGCGTACGCACGCGCTCAAAAACCCGCTCGTCGTCATCGTAGGGTGCTGTCGGGGAGAAGCAATGGGTATGCATGGGGTGAGCAAAGGGACGTCCTACGAACATGAAGACTCGAACCATGCACTGTCCCTCAAAATGGTATGATCCGTGATCCGGATCATAGTGCACCTCCCACATCGGGGTGTCCACAAAAACCATGAACGTAGCCATCTGAAGACGTGATGGAAAGAAAGAGATAGAGGGAGTGAGAATCTTGCTAAAGAATCTCAGTAGGGCCTCCTACTACCTAGGTGTCATCATCTACGTCCTCAAGAACATTAGGTTTAGTATGCAAAATAGGCGAGCATGCATAAATGTCTATTTTTAGGTTTTTAAAACATAATTAGCCAAGGTTCGTTCGTTTTAGCATGATTCTTAATGACATGGATGCAACATATTAAAGAATGTATGCATGGCTCTACTTAATGCAAGGATAATCATTGTAACTTTAAGAAAATCATAATAGTGGCATAAAGTGGCAATTAAATTCTCATATGGGAAACTTTGTGACATAAACATCATACTTTACTTCCTCATAGGCCACCCTAAAAGATAATCGTTCTGGGGGTGCTCGGTCGAACCGGTGTCACCCAGAACGTGTCACATCTCTAGGTTATGAGCTCATACCTTAACTAGTCGTCACTAGTTCTTACTTATCAATCCCGATAAGCGTAACATAATCATAAACATAATCCCGACTTATCCAGTACGGGCTAGGGGGCATTTCTTGGGGGTGCTCGGCCGAACTGGTGTCACCCAAGAATTCATCTTGGTACCAATGTCACATGAGTTCTCTGGAGGTGCTCGGCCGAACCGGTGTCATCCGAGAACTCATCTTAGTACCTCATAAATAAAAATCTCACAGGTTTTCAAAACTTTCTAAGTCCCCGAATTTGTCAGAAATTCAGCAGCATAACCGCAGCATGTCAAATTTCTTCCAAATTCTGCTTTATGCCACATAAGTCAATCAAACATGCATCCTCTATCAAACATGCATCCTTTATTAAAAATGCATTATGCTCTTGGTCCTATGGTATTTTATGCTTTGACTCTTACGGGCCTTAAACTTGTGATGTAATTAGCCTATCATCTTCTATCAACCTCTCATGCACCTAAGGGCTCTCTTCTAACGAATCTTATTATTATTTATGCTCTCTAATAAATCTGAACATCACCATTCCTTAGGGGCAGCATTATAAACTTATATATGCGGGGTTCTAGAGCTTGCGTCTTAAACCCTTTCTCAGTTCCGTCTTCGCCTAAGGTGCTATAAATTAAACCTAAACCATTTATGAGACATTCCTATGTCTAAGAACTAATTATAAACCATGTTTACCATATTATGAGGTTGCTGGATAGATTCTAAAAATTAAATGTTCTAAGAGTTCTAGAATTGCGATTTTACGGTTTTCTAGTTACTAGTTTCTTTATAGGTGCTAAAATTCAATCCTACTTCAAATGTAACCAAATTTTTCATGATTAAACAATCCTAATCTGATTATATTCCCATTGAAACAGTTTGGGCAGTATCCAAAAATAAATGGGTTAAAACTATGCTAAATCTTGACTTTACGATTTTTCTAGAAAGCTAGTTTCCCTCCTATCATGCATAGAAATGTTCCTACTTCATCATACATAATTTTCACACATTCTAACACATCAAAACATCATCATACAGCAGCAAACTTATCATGGAAGAATCGAAGCATTAAGTCCCAAAAAGATGCATAACTTGACATTTCTAAAGCATATAAGTTGCTAGTTTCTCTCGGAATCATTTTCAGGACTTCTAAAATTCTTTTGCAAACCATTTCATTTTGTAAAAGAGGCTAAGAACATCCTTAGGTTAGTGACCACTTGATCCTTCCTTAAAAGGGAAATAATTTCATAAATCTTATTTGGTCTTAATCTCATAAAGTTCATGAGGCTTAAATAAAGTCGTAAAACTTAGGTTGTTGGCCCTCGTAGCTAGATGAAACTCATTCCAAGCTCATCATCACTACATGACCGAAATTGTGCATTCAAAGAATGTTCCCACATAAAACTTTAACTTGGGATAAAATGGGCAAGTTTTTGAGCTCTAAGGTTCTTAGGTGTTGACATAATTTAAACATGCTATGCACCTTATTTTTATTCTTCATTAAAAAGTAAAGTGAGAGCTTAAAGTAAATATGCAAGACTTGAAATATAAATATGCAAGGTTTGAAATAAATATGCAAGACTTGAAATATAAATATGCAAGTTTATTTTTTTATTTTAGTGCTCTAGAACCAGCAACAATCGACTTTAAGGCCAAAATAGAAAGGTTTTGAGATTTAGTTAGGTGATAGTGCAAGCTCTCATTTTAAATCTTTACGTTCTTTAGTGATGAAAAGTAAATATGCTAAACAAGAATGTAAATATGAGATGCAATCCATTCTTTATCCTTTAACTTTAAGTGATGGCTTGGAAAATAAATATGAATGCAAAGCTCAAAGTAAATATGTAATGCATAAGCTTGAATTTAAATATGAATGCTAGTCCATTTTATTTCTTACTAGAGCTCATACAAGACTTTAAAGGAACTTAAACCTTAACCCAAACTTATCATGACAAGTTAAAGTAAAGACAAGAGTGAACCTCAAGGGTTCCTTAGAACACATAGTCTCTTTTCTTGAAATGTGGTCATAAATAACATTTTTATTAAAACTCAAGCTCTAAAGGCTTCATTGTGATGAACACATAGTCATCATCTAGAAGCTCTCATCATCAAGCCATTGTGAACCTCATTGGCCAACATGGCCGAAAATTTGGAGAAAGAAGAGGAAAAGGAACCGAAACTTTTGAGAAGGAAAAGAAACATTTGAAACTCTAGAGACCATGATCTTGATGATGCATTAACACCAACATCATGAGTCCTCATCATTGAGTTCATGTAACCATTTTAAAACATCATCAAAGTGAAAGGTTTCAAGGTTCAAGAAGAAAAACAAAAGAAAACATCTTTAACTTAAGAACAAAGATCAAGCTTTAGAGATTGTTCAAGTGTTGAACATCATCATCATGGAACCTCATCATCAAGCTCTCATTCCCTTGTCTTTTAAGGCCCATGGCCGAAAATGATGAAGAAAAAGGAGAGGGAAAGAAGTTCTAAAAGGACTCAAGAGAAACCATAAACACATAACTAGAAATAGAACTTAAATAAAGAAAACACTTGAAAGAAAATCCCTACCAAGGGATTTGAAGATTGGGATGAGAGAAGAGGATGAAGAACTTGAAGAACTTGAAGAACTTGAACACTTGAACTTGAGAGAAAAAGGAAACTTTGAAGTGTTCTTTGAAAACTTACACTTAGCAAATGAACCCAAAATGATGCAAGTTCACCCAAGCATGCTATTTATAGAGAAATAAAACAAATGCAAGATGCAAGGAGGAGGACGAAGTTTCGGCCAAGCATGAGCAGCCCCATGAGTTCCATGAGGTGAAATGTTGTGATCTTGAGGCATGGTGAGGTATGGTTCAAAGTATGGTGAGGTATGGTTCAACGTATGGCTCAAGCATGGTTCTTTGAGTGAGAAACAAATCAACATGTGATGTGAATGAGAGAGAGAGGGCCGAAAGTGCATCAGCCATGGGGGAGGGTTTTCTTGCATTTTAATTGTGGTTTAGAGTTGTGTTTAGGTGTATCTTTGATTATGATTAAGATTAGGAATTTGTAAGAAAGTGTTTAGGTGAGAAAATGGGTAATCAAGGTTGTCAAAACATATTTAAGGAGTGGTCTTGCATCATTAGTGAGTTATAATCTCATTTTAGTGCATAAACAATTCTAGACACAATTCCTTGATTTAAGGAATTGGAGAGAGAAAACACTATTCAAGATTCCAAGAGTGAAATCTTGAGTTTTAAAAAGAGATTTAAATCTAATCTAAGCAATTCTAGGTTCTAATTAATTTTAATAGCTTATTTTGACTCTAGATTAATTATGAAAATTAATTAATCTTCGATTAGTGCCTAATATTGCTTAGGTTTGCTTAATTACATCATTAAGCTCAAAAACACTATTCTAGGGGCAAAATCGTAATTTTTCACTAAAATTGCCCGGGACCACCGGGACTCAAACTAATGCTTTTAAACATGTAAAAACATTGTTTTAAACCTTTGGGGAAAGTTTCGGGCTCAAACAGCACCTTTACTCGCGTAAAAACGCTATAGGGGTATTTTGGTCATTTTGACTGGAAACTGCAGAAAATGAGACTTTCACCTCTGAAACCACTAAAGGGTCATTCAATCCCCTTCAAACATTGAGTTGGCCCTTCGAGGACTACCGGGCTGGCCATCCTTGAATTCCGGGCCGAAAATAACCTCAGGGGCGTTTTGGTCATTTTCCTCTCAGACGGAAAATCGGGGCGTTACAAATAGCTCTTGCTATATCCAAAATAGAATCTTTCTAAGGCCAATACTTAAGAAAACACCTTATGAGCTATGGAATGACAGAAAACCAAATATATCATATTTTCATATTTTGGCTCAACTTGTTTTATCTTTAACACCAAGGACAAACTCGCAAAGTTTGATCCTAAGTTTGATGATGGTAATTTTCTAGGATATTCCTCTGTCTCTAAGGCTTGTAAGGTATACAACATAAGAATGCTATGCGTTGAGGAGACAATCCACATCAAGCTCAAAGAAGCTCAAGAAGGACTTTGTTGATGACCTTGAAGTGCTGAATGAAAATCTTGAAAAACTGAATCTCAAGGACTCTTTAGAAAGCAAGCAAATGAAAGCAAAGCCTTCAGAAAGTAAGCTCCAGAACGTAGACACTTCAGAAAGTTGGCTCAAGACTGCAAATCCATTAGAAGGTGATCTTTCTGAACATGAGGAAGAGCACTCTAAAGATGAAAGAGAAACCGATGATATTCAAGGCCATAGAAACTATAAGGGAGTTTTCGATTTAAAGGCAGTTTCTCAAAACAAAGTTCTCGGAGACATTTCCAAAGGATTAAGAACCAAATCATCCCTTAGAAATAAGTCAAACTGTGCTTTCATCTCCCGCATCGTGTAACGCCCTAATTTTTTCCATGTACAAATGATCAAAATGTCCCTGAGGTCATTTTTACCGGGAAAAGGAGGATAGCCGGCCCCAACCATCCTCAAAGGGCAATTTTAATATTGAACAGGGACTATGTGTGCTATGTGTGTTAATAGAGCAGAAGAATCTCATTTTTGAGGTCTTACACACAAATTTCCAAAATGCCCCTATAGCTAATTGATGCAGAATTAATTTTCGAATGGACTCAGACTTTGCCTGGGAGTTTCAAATGTCATTTTTAAGGGATGTCTAATGTCTGTCTAGGCCCGAGTGGTCCCGATGAGTTTTTGTGAAAAATTACCGTTTTGTGTAACATCCTCTCAAGTACAATGTCATCCTTAAGTCATGACATCGGACTCGAGAGTTGTTACTTATAAATTAGCATAACTTTCTAAAATAACTATAGAAAATTCAATGGGTTCGTGTAATAACTAGCGTAATTTGATTAAAATATATAACAAAGATACAAGTCAGTTACATAACGAAGCTTTAATAGATATACAATCCCTATTACATTTACATACTCATATGCCTGCAACTATATACAACATAATAAAAGAATTAAGTACTACACTACTGCACTTCCGAGTTCTTTTGCATATCAGCCTCTTAGTTCTCTGCATCAATCTGGAGCCGACATGGGAACACAAAACATAGGAGTGAAAATTATACAATTCTCAGTAGGGTAACTCCCCAAATACACAATCATAATGTCATCGTCATCGCTCCAGCCACTTCAGTTTATTAAGAAAAAGTGGTCATGTATTATATAATAAAGTTCCAAATCATACTTCTGAAGTGGGTTACTTTTAACATTCAATCACTTAATGTACATGTACCATACTACTCAACATCGTATACTACTAACTTTCCACTTAAATATATTGGTCTCAATATCGATACTAAACTTTTTCACTTGGCATATAAGACAAAGGTTTTTTTTTTTGCAGAAAATTTACTTCTTAAACTTGCCTTGGCCCTTGACTAATCTTGTCACATCTGGGCGTTATGTACCACCTTCCCTAGTATGGCAATAATGGGTAATAGACTGCTTTTCAGGACTGAGCTCATTCCTATACATGATCATTGGATTTGCTTTCTCCAATTCTCACACAAGCCTATTCCTAGTCAGGTTTACTTTCCCCAACTTAATTCAAGAGTAGTCGGGTTTACTTTCCCTAACAGATTGGATTTACTTTCTCCAGCCCAAGAATCATAAATCTTACGTTCTTCTTGGTAGTCAGGTTTACTTTCCCTAACAAACTGGATTTACTTTCTCTATTCCAAGAAATACAATCTCATGTTTTTCTCTCACATGTATACAATTATAAGGAGTATTCATGTCTATGTGTGCCTAACCTCATTAATAAGTTCACATGCTCAATTATTCATATTCACATTCATGTGCTCAGGTCATACTAGTACAAGATGCCATTATTTTATCAATT
This sequence comes from Dalbergia cochinchinensis, assembly GCA_031216125.1. Lineage (NCBI taxonomy): Eukaryota > Viridiplantae > Streptophyta > Magnoliopsida > Fabales > Fabaceae > Dalbergia > Dalbergia cochinchinensis. Next base: position 35,452,125 of record CM062371.1, read on the forward strand.
CAAAGCATCAATTCAATTTCAGCACAATGGCAGATTCCACATATTCGTAGCACAATTTATTCTGTATTTCAAACCATCAAATCCAAGGCTATAAAACTTATCTAAGACACTTCAATCAAAGTTCCATAAAAATTTTAGAGTACAAAAAGGTCTCTAACTATATTAATAAAAGCTCACAATTTCAAAGGTCAGAAACTACACACTCTCAGCCAATAGCCAGAAGTCTAAATTTTTCTACCCTATCAAATGAAACTAGAACTTTGTACAAAAAATTAGAGTTGGATCTCAATATGTCCTCAACATACCGTGAAAATTTCAGCTAATAATTCGATCGTTTGCTAGGGTAATAAAATTAGACAAATTCAGTACTACAAATTGGACTAGCTGGACAGCACCCTTGACCTGTTCGGTTTTCCATTTTTTAAAAATAGTAAAATTGATAAAGAAGACCCAAGAAAATTACTAAAACTCTTCCATATGTTAGCTTTATCATATAAAAATTTTAGGTCATGATCATGTCTCAAAATCAGTGAGAAAAATCAAAACATTTCACCTGCTTGCTAAATTTGGGATTTTCAGCAGCATTATTGATAACATGGCTTTGCAAAAAAGGTTTCCTAACTTCATCAAAACTCTCTACCAAAATTAATACATCAATATCTATGTGAAATCAATCAATATAATGGAATAGTTCCAGCCAATTCAATCAGAAACCATTAGATCAAAATTGGAAAGAAAAAAGAACAACTAAAACCCTACTTGAATCTCCATAGCTCCTTGCCTAGAATAATCTTCTCCAAGTGTTTTTCTTCATTCAAAATTCTTCCAAACAGCCCTTAAACCTCCCTTTGGCAGTGATGTATGATGGCTCAAAGTGGGAAAATAGTGATGGATTAAAATTCTAATCGGTTAGTTTTGTAGGTATTGATGAGTAAAATAAGTTTTGTGAAAAGAGTTTCTGATTTTATCAAGATTTAGCTATGAGTTTGGAGCTTTGAATCAAGCTTCCATGGCTTTGGTGAAGCAAAATGGAGCTAGCTGGTCTTCTCCCTTGCATGGTCGAGAATGACTTGTTGGAGAAGAAAAGAAATATGTTTATCTTATAATTAATGTAGGAATATAATAATATATATAGTTGGATAATTTTTAATCAAAGGAAGTAAAATGAATGGCAAGGATTTAATCTTGTAAAGCAAGATTAAATCTTAGTCATTCACTAAGTCAAAATGGATATACATTACCCCTTTCTAGAGATTTAACTATCTTTCAGTGTTGAAAATCGCACACCGAAATCTTACCGAACGGATAAAATATCGTACCCGAATAATAAAAAATTGGTCGAAAATTAATTCTAGGTATAAAATCTTTATTTCTAACTATTTCTAACCTTATTTCCATGTTTTCCCAATTTCGGGCATCTTCGGGTCCCGAATCAGGGGTTTCGGCTGTCCCGACGAGCCTACGGGGGCCCGCAAAACATTATTCACAGATTTTTTCTTTACAAAACTGTTGGATCATCCTCATCATTGTTAAAACTGTCATATTTTTGAAATTACGACTAATAAAGCTCAAATTAATTTTTAACTAAATTTTTAGGGTGTTACTTTTTGCCTCTAATTAAGGGCATAATGAGTCTAATTACATGATTAACTAAATCTAAGCAATATTAGGCTCCAATTAAAGATTAATTAATTTTAATAATTAATGTAAAGTTAAAATAATTAATTGAGGTTAATTAGGGCCTAGGATTGCTTAAGAAAACTCAAAATCCCTTTCTTAATTCAAGACTTTATGTCATGTCTCATGAAATAGTATTTTTCTCTCTTCAATTTCCCTAAATCAAGGAAACATGTTGGCATTGGATTCTTACTTAATGAAGTTTGACTTCACTAAGTGAGCAAGACAACTCTCTAATTATTTCTAGAGTGGCTTAATCACTTACTTACTAGCCCAAACACCCCATTAACAATTCCTAGTCAAGTTTAACTGTAAACTCAATTCCTAACACACATGAAAAAAAGAAAACTATCTTCCCTCCCCGCCATGCCTCCATGATGGCCACCCATACCTCCCATCACACCCTCACATGTGTCTTTATATACAACATACACTCAAAGAAGTCTACACTTCACCATTCATTTTTTTTTTTTGGATTTGAAGACTTGTCCAAAAAACTTGTCTTGTAATTCTCTCTTCTCTCACTTCTCAAAAAACTCTCTTTTCTTCCTCCACCACCACAAGAACTTCCTTCCACCACCACCTCTCAACCTCAAACCACCATCAAGGAACACCAACTTTCCATATTTACACATCAAAACTCAAGAAAAATTCTCTTATGTAACACCCCAATTTTTCTGTCTGAGAGAAAATGACCAAAATGGCCCTGATGTCATTTTCCACCCGGAATTCGAGGATAGCCGACCCGACGGTCCTCAAAGGGTCAACTCAATGTTTGAAGGGGATTAGATGGTTTTTGAGTGGTTCCGGAAACAAAAATCTCATTTTCTGAGATTTCGGGTCAAAATGACCAAAATACCCCTATAACATTTTTATGGGGGTATGAGTGCTGTTTGAGCTCGGAACTTTTCTAGAAGGTTTAAATAATGTTTTTATGTGTTTAGTGACCTCTGTTTGAGTCACAATGGCCCCGGTCAGTTTTTGTGCAAAATTACGATTTTGCCCTTATGTAGTGCATTTTGGACCTAATGATATGACTAGCAAAAACCTAAGCAATATTAGGCTCTAATTAAAGATTAGTAAATTCTAATTACTAATTTAGAGTCAAAATAATTAATTGAGGTTAATTAGAACCTAAGATTTCTTAGAGAAACTCACAACCCTTTTCTAGTTTTAATTCTTTGAGAAAAGAATCTAGGAATAGTATTTTCTCTCTCTAATTCCCTAAATCAAGGAAACATGTTGGCATTGGATTCCTAGTTAATGGAGTTTGACTCCATTAATTTAGTAAGACCACCTCCTAAATCTAGTCTTACAAGTCTCTAATTACATCCTTAGTCACCTAAACACTTTCTCACAAATTCCTAATCCTAAGCCTAATCAAAGTTACACCTAAACACACATCCTAACCCACAATTAAGGAACAATTTGTTCCCCAAGTTCTTCTAGAAAGGCATGGCCACCCATACCTCCCTCATGGCTACCAATACCACACCATGCCTTGGACCATGCTTAAGCCCATAGTTGAACCCACACTTGGCCATACCTTTGAATGACCACAACCATGCTTTGAAGAGATATTTTCTTCCTTTCCTTCCATGAAGATTTCGGCCATTCCCTCCATTCTTATGCCCTTGATGTTGTTTTTCTATAAATACCATGTCTAGATGGACTTGGTTCCACTTTGGTTCATTTGCTAAGTTTGGCTTCAAAAGTAGTTCTAAGTTCTTTCTTTTTCTCTCAAGAGTTCAAGAGTTCTTTCATCATCTTCTTCTTCTTCTTACTTACCAAGAACCACCACTTCTCAACCATGCACAACCTTCTAAACACTTAGCCTTGCCTTTCTAAGGATCAAGTTCAAGAAGCACAACTTTCTTCCTTTCTTTTTCCTCCTTGGCCGAAAATATCATCCAGCTCCAAAGGAGATTTTCCTTTCATCCTCCTCTCAAGATCAAGTCCTTTTCATTTCCAAGAAAACATACCTTGGTAGGGATTTGTTTTATTAAATTTCTTTATCTTTTAAAGTCTTGTTTAAAATGAGTTTTGTTGGTTTCTCTTGGCTTCTTGGAACTTCTTTTCCTCTCTTTATGTTTTGGCCTTGGAGCCTTTCTTCAAAGAAAAATATTGGCTTGATGATGAGGGATCAAAGGGTTGATCATGAGAATCACCACTTGTGTAACCTCTAAAGCTTGAAAACTTGGTTTTTGATCTAAAGGGCATTTCGGTTTTTCTTTTCCTTTTCTTTGGTTCTAGTTTTGGTTCTTAAAACTTGTTTTGGTTGGAAAATGACTCAAGGATGAGAGCACATAATGTTGGTGTTGATGTATCATTAAGATCATGGCCTCTAGAGTTTCAGAGTTTCATCCTTTTTCCTTCATGGTTGGCCATGGTTTCCTTTTCTTTGATATTTTGGTTTTGTCACCAAAGACATGGTGAGATGGTTTCTAAAACTCAAAGCTTGGTTTTCTAACTTGATCCATTTTCAGTTCTTTAAATAATATTAATGTTTAATTTGTTTCTTTAAGTCCATTTCCTTGAGCTTGATGATGATGTTCAAACCATAAAGTTTAATTGTAACCTTGGTATAAGAACTCTAAAGCTTGCTTTACCTTGTTAAGATAAGTTAGGGTTGAGGTTTATGCTCCTTTAAAGTCTTGAATGAGCTCTAGCAAGATATAAAATGAACTCGCATATTTATATTTCAAGCCTTGCTTATTTATATTCCAAGTCTTGCATATTTATATTTCAAGTTCTTGCATCTCATATTTACTTTCCTATGTCATCACTAAGCTCTAAAGATTAAAGAAAAGGACTTGCATTATCACGTTTAAGTTTCAAGCTTTGTATTTCACGTTTATATTTCAAGTCATCACTTAAAAACTTAAAGATTTAAAACAAGAGCTCGCATATCACCTGATTAATCTCAAATCCTTTCTATTTCGGCCTTAAAGTCGATTGTTGCTCGGCCTAGAGCACTAAAATAAAGAATTGAACTTGCATATTTATTTTCAAGTCTTGCATATTTAATTTCAAGTTCTTGCATTTTATATTTACTTTAAAGATCTCACTTTACTTTATAATAAAGAATAAAATGGAATGCATAGCACGTTTATATTTTTGTCATCACTTAAAGAATCTAGAGCTCAAAGACTTGCCCTTTTTATCTCAAGATAGAGGTGGTTGTGGAAACATCCTCATGGATGCATATTTCGGCCATGTGATGATGATAAGCTTGGTGTGAGTCTCATCTAGTCACAAAAGCCAACAACCTACATTCTAAGATTTTCTTTAGACCTCAAGAGTTATATAAAATTATTACCAATGAGATTTATGAATTAAACCTGTAACATCCTCCCAAGTACAACATCATTCTTAAGTCATGACATAATACTCGAGAGTTGTTACTTATAAATTAGTGGACCTTTCTTAAATATCTATAGCCAGTTTGATTGATTCGCAAGATAACTAGGTCATAATTCTACTAAAATATATAGCAATAAAACCAAAATATATATTTAATACAAAGTTTAGTACATAAAGGAAGCTCTTCCATGAGCTTTAACATACCTTTGTCCTTTAACATATTTACATATATATCCATTCCACTAAATACAACATAATAAAAGCATTAATTGCTACACTATTGCACTTCCATGCTCTTTGGCATAGCAGTCTCTCGATTTTCTGCGTCAACCTGGAGACGACATGGGAACACAAAAACATAGGGGTGAGAATTATACAATTCTCAGTAGGATAACTCCCCCAAATACACAATTATAATGTCATCGTCATCGCCCCAGCCACCTCGGTTTATTAAGAAAAAGTGATCATGAATTATATAATAACGGTTTATTTTTAAAGTTCCAAATCATACTTCCGAGGTGGGTTACTTTTAACATTTAATCACTTAATGTACATATACCATGCTACTCAACATCATATACTACTAACTTTCCACTTAAATATATTGGTCTCAATATCAATACTACACTTCTTCACTCAGCATATAAGATAAATGATTTCTTAGAAAATTTACTTCTTAAACTTGCCTTGACCCTTGACTAATCTTGTCACATCTGGGCATTACGTACCGCCGTCCCCAGTGTGGTAATAAGGGGTAATAGACTACTTTTCACGACTGAGCTCATTCCTATACATGATCATTGGATTTACTTTCTCCAATTCTCATACAGACCTATTCCTAGCCAGGTATACTTTCCCCGACTCAATTCAAGGGTAGTCTGTAACGCCCCGATTTTTCTGTTTGAGAGGAAAATGACCAAAATGCCCCTGAGGTCATTTTCAACCCGGAATTCGAGGATGGCCGGCCCGGCAGTCCTTGAAGGGCCAACTCAATGTTTGAAGGGAATTGAATGGCCCTTGAATGGTTTCGGAGGCGGAAGTCTCATTTTCTGCAATTTCGGGTCAAAATGACCAAAATACCCCTATAGCATTTTTACCGGGGTAAAGGTGCCGTTTGAGCCCGAAACTTTCCCCGAAGGTTTAAAACAATATTTTTACATGTTTAAAAGCGTTTGTTTAAGTCCCGATGGTCCTGGGCAGTTTTAGTGCAAAATTACGATTTTACCCCTAGAATAGTATTTTTGAGCTTAATGACGTAATTAAGCAAACCTAAGCAATATTAGGCTCTAATCGAAGATTAATTAATTTCCATAATTAATATAGAGTCAAAATAAACTATTAAAATTCATTAGAACCTAAAATTGCTTAGATTAGATTTAAATCTCTTTTTACAACTCAAGATTCCAATCTTGGAATCTTGAATAGTATTTTCTTTCTCTAATTCCTTAAATCATGGAATTGTGTCTAGAATTGTTTATGCACTAAAATGAGTTTATAACTCACTAATGATGCAAGACCACTCCTTAAACATGTCTTGATAACCTTGATTACCCATTTTCTCACCTAAACACTTTCTTACAAATTCCCAATCTTAATCCTAATCAAAGATACACCTAAACACAACACTAAACCACAATTAAAATGCAAGAAATCCTCCCCATGGCTGATGCAAGTTTCGGCCACCTCTCTCCCATTTGCATCACATGTTGATTTGTTTCTCATTCAAAGAACCATGCTTGACCCATACCTTGAACCATACCTTGAACCATATCTCACTATGCCTCAAGTTCACAACATCTCACCTCATGGACCTCATGGGGCTGCCTTGCTTGGCCGAAAGCTTCCTCTCCCTCTTGCACCTTTCATTTGTTTCATTTCTCTATAAATAGCACACTTGAGTGAACTTGAAACACCTTTAGTTCATTTGCTAAGTGTAAGTTTTCAAAGAGCACTTCAAAGTTTCATTTTCTCTCAAGTTCAAGTGTCCAAGTTCTTCAAAGTCCTTCATCTTCTTCTCTCATCCTAACCTTCAATCACTTGGTAGGGATTTTCTTTCAAGAGTTTCGTTCATTTAAAGTTCTTAATCTCTTTATGTGTTCATAGTTTCTCTTGAATCTTTTTGGAACTTCTTTTCTTCTTCTCCTCCTTCTTTGTTTTGGCCATGAGGCTTGAAGATCAAAGGAATGAGAGCTTGATGATGAGGGTTTCATGATGATGTTTATCACTTGGGCAAACCTCTAAAGCTTGATCTTTGTTCTTGAGTTAAAAATGTTTATAGTTCTTTCTTTCTTGAACCTTGAAATCTTTAACTTTGATGATATTTTAAAATGGTTACATGAACTCAATGATGAGGACCCATGATGTTGGTGTTAATACATCATCAAGATCATGGTCTCTAGAGTTTCAAAATGGTTCTTTCTTGCTCTCAAGTTTCGGTTTCTTTTCTTTCCTTTCTCTAAAATTTTTGGCCAACCATCCTTGGTGGTCCAAACATGATAGCTTGATGATGAGAGTTCTAGTTGGTGACTTTGTATTCACCACAAGGAAATTTCTAAAGCTTGAGTTTTCATAAAGGTGTTATAAAGTTCATTTATGGTCATATTGTTAAGGAATGTTCTCTTGAGTTCTAAGAACTCTAGACCTCACTTTACCTTGTCATGATAAGTTTGAGTTAAGGTTAAAATTCCTCTAAAAGTCTTGTATGAGCTCTAATAAGAAATAAAATAAACTCGCATTCATATTTATATTCAAACTTATGCATTACATATTTACTTTGAGCTTTGCATTCATATTTATTTTCCAAGCCATCACTTAAAATTAAAGGATAAGAAATGGAGTGCATCTCATATTTACGTTCTTGTCTAGCATATTTACTTTTCATCACTAAGGAACATAAAGATTTAAAATGAGAGCTTGCATTATCACCTAACTAATTCTCAAAGCCTTTCTATTTCGGCCTTAAAATCGATTGTTGCTGGGCCTAGAGCACTAAAATAAAGAAATGAACTTGCATGGTGTAACGCTCCAATTTTCTATCTGAGTGAAAAATGACCAAAATGCCTCTGAGGTCATTTTCGGCCCGGAATTCGAGGATGGCCGACTCGGCAGTCCTCGAAGGGCTAACTTAATGTTTGAAAGGGATTGAATGACCCTTGAGTGGTTCTGGAGGTGAAAGTCTCATTTTCTGCAGTTTCGGGTCAAAATGACCAAAATACCCCTATAGCTTTTTTACGCAGGTAAAGGTGTCGTTTGAGCCCGAAACTTTCCCCAGAGGTTTAAAACAATGTGTTTACATGTTTCAAAGCATCTGTTTGAGTCCCGGTGGTCTCAGGCAGTTTTAGTGCAAAATTACGATTTTGCCCCTAGAATAGTGTTTTTGAGCTTAATGATGTAATTAAGCAAATCTAAGCAATATTAGGCTCTAATCAAAGATTAATTAATTTCCATAATTAATCTAGAGTCAAAATAAATTATTAAAATTAATTAGAACCTAAGATTGCTTAGATTAGATTTAAATCTCCTTTTTAAAACTCAAGATTTCACTCTTGGAATCTTGAATAGTGTTTTTTCTCTCCAATTCCTTAAATCAAGGAATTGTGTCTAGAATTGTTTATGCACTAAAATGAGTTTATAACTCACTAATGATGCAAGGCCACTCCTTAAACATGTTTTGACAACCTTGATTACCCATTTCCTCACCTAAACACTTTCTTACAAATTCCTAATCTTAATCCTAATCAAAGATACACCTAAACATAACTCTAAACCACAATTAAAATGCAAGAAATCCTTCCCCCATGGCTGATGCAAGTTCGGCCACTCCTCCTCCATTTGCATCACATGTTGATTTGTTTCTCACTCAAAGAACCATGCTTGAGCCATACCTTGCCATGCCTCAAGATCACAACATCTCACCTCATGGAACTCATGGGGCTGCCCTTGTGTTGCATGGCCGAAGCCCTCTCCCCCCATTGCACCTTGCATTTGTTTCATTTCTCTATAAATAGCATGCTTGGGTGAACTTGCATCATTTTGGGTTCATTTGCTAAGTGTAAGTTTTTAAAGAGCACTTCAAAGTTTCCTTTTTCTCTCAAGTTCAAGTGTTCAAGTTCTTCATCATCTTCTCTTATCCCAATCTCCAAATCACTTGGTAGGGATTTTCTTTCAAGTATTTTCTTTATTTAAGTTCCATCTCTAGTTATGTGTTTATGGTTTCTCTTGAGTCTTTTTAAAACTTCTCTCCCTCTCCTTTTTCTTTATCATTTCGGCCATGGGTCTTTGAGAGCAAAGGAATGAGAGCTTGATCTTTGTTCTTAAGCCAAAGATGTTTTTAGTTTTTCTTCTTAAACCTTGAAACCTTTCACTTGATGATGTTTTAAAATGGTTACATGAACTCAATGATGAGGACTCATGATGTTGGTGTTAATGCATCATCAAGATCATAGTCTCTAGAGTTTCAAACGTTTCCTTTTCTTCTTAAAAGTTTCGGTTCCTTTCCTTTCCTTTCTTCACATTTTCGACCATGTTGGCCAATGAGGTTCACAATGGCTTGATGATGAGAGCTTCTAGATGATGACTATGTGTTCATCACAATGAGGCCTCTAGAGCTTGAGTTTTAATAAAAATGTTATTTATGTCTACATTTCAAGAAAAGAGACTTTGTATTCTAAAGAACCCTTGAGGTTCACTCTTGTCTTTACTTTATCTTGTCATGATAAGTTTGGGTTGAGGTTTAAGTTCCTTTAAAAGTCTTGTATGAGCTCTAATAAAAAATAAAATGGACTAGCATTCATATTTAAATTCAAGCTTATGCATTACATATTTCCTTTGAGCTTTGCATTCATATTTATTTTTCCAAGCCATCACTTAAAGTTAAAGGATAAAGAATGGATTGCATCTCATATTTATATTCTTGTCTAGCATATTTACTTTTCATCACTAAAGAACATAAAGATTTAAAATGAGAGTTGCACTATCACCTAACTAGATCTCAAAGCCTTTTTATTTCGGCCTTAAAGTCGATTGTTGCTGGGCCTAGAGCACTAAAATAAATAAATGAACTTGCATATTTATATTTCAAGTCTCGCATATTTATTTCAAGCCTTGTATATTTATATTCAAGCCTTGCATATTTACTTTAAGCTCTCACTTTACCTTGTAATGAAGAATAAAAATGAAGTTCACAGCATGTTTAAATTATGTCATCACCTAAAGACCTTAGAGCTCAAAGACTTGCCCATTTTATCTCAAGTTAAAGTTTAATGTGGGAGCATTCTTTGAATGCATAATTTTGGTCAAGTAGTGATGATGAACTTGGAATGAGTTTCATCTAGCTACAAGGACCAACAATCTAAGTTTTAAGAATTCTCTTTAAGCCTAATGAATTCTATGGGATTAAGACCAACAAGATTTATGAATTTAATTCTCTTTTAAGGAGGGATCAAGTGGTCACTGACCTAAGGATGTTTTTAGCCTCTTTTACAAAATAAAATGGTTTGCAAAAGAGTTTTAGAAGTCCTAAAAATGGTTCCAAGAGAAACTAGCAACTTATATGTTTTACAAATATCAAGTTATGCATCTTTTTGGAGACTTAATGTTTCGGTTCTTCCATGATGAGCTTGCTGCTGTATGATGATGTTTTGATGTATTTGGATGAGTAAAAATTATGTATGTTAAAATAGGAACATTTCTATGCATGATAGGAGAAAAACTAGCTTTCTAGAAAAATCGTAAAGTCAAGATTTAGCATAGTTTTAACCCATTTACCTTTGGACACTGCCCAAACTGTTTCTATGGGAATATAATCAGATTAGGATTGTTTAATCATGAAAAATTTGGTTACAATTGAAGTAAGATTGAATTTTAGCACCTATAGAGAAACTAGTAACTAGAAAACTGTAAAACAGCAATTCTAGAACTCTTAGAACATTTAATTTAGAGAATCTGTCCAGCAACCTCATAATATGGTAGACATGGTTTATAATTAGTTCTTAGACATAGGAATGTCTCATAATTGGGTTAGGTTTAACTTATAGCGCCTTAGGCAAAGACAGAACCAAGAAAGGGTCTAAGACGTAAGTTCTAGAACCCCGCAATTATAAGTTTATAATGCTGCCCCGAGGGAATGATGTTGTTCAGATTTAATAGAGAGCATAAATAATAATAAGATTTGTTAGAAGAGAACCCTTAGGTGCATAAAAGTTTGATAGAAGATGATAGGTTAATTACACCACAAGTTTAAGACCCGTAAGGGTCAAAGCATAAGATACCGTAGGACCAAGAGCATAATGAATTTTAATGTTGCTTGTAAATGCATGAGAACAATTATGTGAATGTGTGAAAATTATGATGGAGGATGCATGTTTGAATGACTTATGTGGCATAAAGAAGAATTTGGAAGAAATCCGGCATGCTGCAGTTATGCTGCCAAATTTCTAACAAATTTGGGGACTCAGAAAGTTTTTTGAAAACCTTTGAGATTTTTATTTATGAGGTACTAAGATGAGTTCTCGGATGACACTGGTTCGACCGAGCATCTCCAAAGAGCTCATGTGACATCGGTACCAAGATGAATTCTTGGGTGACACCGGTTCGGCCGAGCACCCTCAAGAAATGCCCCCTAGCCCGTACTGGATATGTCAGGATTATGTTTATGATTATGTTACGCTTATCGGGATTGATAAGTAAGAACTAGTGACGACTAGTTAAGGTATGAGCTCATGACCTAGAGATGTGACATGTTCTGGGTGACACTAGTTCGGCTGAGCACCCCAGAACAATTGTCTTTTAGGGTGGCCTATGAGGAAGTAAAGTATGATGTTTATGTCACAAAGTTTCCCATGTGAGAATTTAATTGCCACTTTATGCCACTATTATGATGTTCTTAAAGTTACGATGATTATTCTTGCATTAGGTGGAGCCATGCATTCATTCTTTAATATGATTACATCCATGTCATTAAGAATCATGCCAAAATGAATGGACCTTGGCTAATTATGTTTTAAACCTAAAAATAGACATTTATGCAATCTCGCTTATTTTGTATACTAAACCCAAGGTTCCTAAGGACGTAGATAATGACACCTAGGTAGTAGGAGGCCCTACTGAGATTCTTTAGCAAGATTCTCACTCCCTCTATCTATTTCTTTCCGTCACGTCTTCAGATAGCGACGTTCGTGGTTTTCGTGGACACCCCAACATGGGAGGTGCATCATGACCCGGACCACGGGTCATACCATTTTGTGGGTTACTGCGTCGTACGTATATTTATGTTCGTTGGATGACCCTTTAGTCACCCCGTACATAGCCATTGATTCTCTCCTGTCTCACCCTTCAGCGATGACCTCATGTTCGAGCGCGCTCACCCTTGAGAGGAGCGGATCCGTCGCACCCCACCGACAGTTTCTGCCATTCGGGACTACCCACAGTATGTGCCTTGCTCGCCTTCATCATTATCCGAGATGGACCCTTCGGAAGACTCTGCCACTCAGGTACTTTCCGAGGGATCCTCCCCCACCGTGCCGATGGACATTGGGGAGGGTAGTGAGGCTTCTGTCGCTCAGCCAGTACGTGGAGGACGGGTAAGGATGATTCCCCATCGTGGAGCTCACGCTCGACCGATGCAGCGCATAGCCACCCCAGCCGAGATAGCCCAGTGGATCAGATACATCCCTCCTTTCCAGAGAGGCCCGCAGTAGGAGACGACCGTCGCGTTCTGGTGCCCGAGCTTTGACTAGGCCTGGATAGCCTCCTTTTATCTTAAGGCTATCTATTTGTAGGCGCACTAGAGTTAGGAGAGTTTCTTTTTATGACCTTGTTGTACTTTCATTTTCCATGTATTTCTATTCCAGATGTATCCAACTAAGCCCCACTCTACACAAGTGGGCATATCATATTATATATAAATATGCAGTTCAGTTTTATTGTGATGTGCCTTTACTTGCTATATGTTATAATGAGATGTTTGCTTTACTTCCATCTATGCTCTATTGATCATCGTGTCGCATGGCTCTCACTTTGCTTTTATAATTCAAAAAAAATTTACCAGTATTTCCGCTAAGTATTTTAAAGTAATAAGGAAACTATGACGTAACAGACTAATAATTAACCTAAATATGTTCTAGAGTATTGGGTTAAAAATTAAGATGTTACACATGGCATATTTATTTTAAGTATCGCACATTTCAATTCCAAGCCTTGTATATTTACTTTAAGTCTTGCATATTTACATTCTAAGCCTTGCATATTTATTTCAAGTCTTTCATATTTTGTAACGCCCCGATTTTCTGTCTGAGTGGAAAATGACCAAAATGCCCCTGAGGTCATTTTCGGCCCGGAATTCGAGGATGGCCAGCCCGGCAGTCCTCGAAGGGCCAACTTAATGTTTGAAGGGGATTGAATGACCCTTGAGTGGTTTCAGAGACGAAAGTCTCATTTTCTGCAGTTTTGGGTCAAAATGACCAAAATACCCCTATAGCGTTTTTACGCGGGTAAAAGTGCTGTTTGAGCCCGAAACTTTCCCCGATGCTTTAAAACAATATTTTTACATGTTTCAAGCATCTGTTTGAGTCCCGGTGGTCCTGGGCAGTTTTAGTGCAAAATTACGATTTTGCCCCTAGAATAGTGCTTTTTGAGCTTAATGATGTAATTAAGCAAATCTAAGCAATATTAGGCTCTAATCAAAGATTAATTAATTTCCCTAATTAATATAGAGTCAAAATAAACTATTAAAATTAATTAGAACCTAAAATTGCTTAGATTAGATTTAAATCTCCTTTTTAAAACTCAAGATTTCACTTTTGGAATCTTGAATAGTGTTTTCTCTCTCCAATTCCTTAAATTAAGGAATTGTGTCTAGAATTGTTTATGCACTAAAATGAGTTTATAACTCACTAATGATGCAAGACCACTCCTTAAATATGTTTTGACAACCTTGATTACCCATTTTCTCACCGAAACACTTTCTTACAAATTCCTAATCTTAATCCTAATCAAAGATACAACTAAACACAACTCTAAACCACAATTAAAATGCAAGAAATCCCCCCCATGGCTGATGCAAGTTTCGGCCACCTCTGTCTCATTTACATCACATGTTGATTTGTTTCTCACTCAAAGAACCATGCTTGAGCCATACCTTGAACCATACCTCACCATACTTTGAACCATGCCTCAAGATCACAACATCTCACCTCATGGAACTCATGGGGCTGCTCTTGTTGGCCAAACCTTCCCTCCCTCCTTGCACCTTGCATTTGTTTCATTTCTCTATAAATAGCATTCTTGGGTGAACTTGCATCTTTTTGTGTTCATTTGCTAAGTGTAAGTTTTTAAAGAGCACTTCAAAGTTTCCTTTTTCTCTCAAGTTCAAGTGTTCATGTTCTTCATCCTTTTCTCTCATCCCAATCTTCAAATCACTTGGTAGGGATTTTCTTTCAAGTATTTCCTTTGTTTAAGTTCTTACTCTAGTTATGTGTTTATAGTTTCTCTTAAGTCTTTTTAGAACTTCTTTCCCTCTCCTTCTTCTTCTCCATTTTCGGCCATGGGCCTTTGAGGACAAGGGAATGAGAGCTTGATGATGAGGCTCCATGATGATGATGTTCATCACTTGAACAATCTCTAAAGCTTGATCTTTGTTCTTAAGTTAAAGATGTTTTTAGTTCTTCCTTCTTGAACCTTGAATCTTTAACTTTGATGATGTTCTAAAATGGTTACATAAACTCAATATTGAGGACTCATGATGTTGGTGTTAATGCATCATCAAGATCATGGTCTCTAAAGTTTTCAATGTTTGCTTTTCCTCTCAAAAGGTTTCGGTTCCCTTTTCCTTTTCTTCCTTCAAATTTTCGACCATGATGGCCAATGAGATTCATAATGGCTTGATGATGAGAGCTTCTAGATGATGACTATGTGTTCATCACAATGAGGCCTCTAGAGCTTGAGTTTTAATAAAAATGTTATTTATGACCACATTTCAAGAAAAGAAACTTTGTGTTCTAAAGAACCCTTGAGGTTCACTCTTGTCTTTACTTTACCTTGTCATGATAAGTTTGGGTTGAGGTTTTAGTTCCTTTAAAGTCTTGTGTGAGCTCTAATAAGAAATAAAATGGACTAGCATTCATATTTAAATTCAAGCTTATGCATTACATATTTACTTTGAGCTTTGCATTAATATTTATTCTTCAAGCCATCACTTAAAGTTAAAGGATAAAGAATGGAGTGCACCTCATATTTACATTCTTGTCTAGCATATTTACTTTTCATCACTAAAGAACGTAAAGATTTAAAATGAGAACTTGCACTATCACCTAACTAAATCTCAAAGCCTTTCTATTTCGGCCTTAAAGTCGATTATTGCTGGGCTTAGAGCACTAAAATAAAGAAATAAACTCGCATGGCATATTTATTTTAAGTCTTGCATATTTATATTTCAAGTCTTGCATATTTATTTCAAGCCTTGCGTATTTATATTTAAATCCTTGCATATTTACTTTAAGCTCTCACTTTACTTTGTAATAAAGGATAAAAATAAGGTGCATAGCATGTTTAAATTATGTCAACACCTAAGAACCTTAGAGCTCAAAGTCTTGCCCATTTTATCTCAAGTTAAAGTTTTATGTGGGAACATTCTTTGAATGCATAATATTGGTCATGTAGTGATGATGAGCTTGGAATGAGTTTCATCTAGCTACGAGGGCCAACAATCTAAGTTTTACGACTTTCTTTAAGCCTCATGAACTTTATGAGATTAAGACCAACAAGACTTATGAATTAAATTCTCTTTTAAGGAGGGATCAAGTGGTCACTGACCTAATGATGTTTTAGCCTCTTTTACAAAATAAAATGGTTTGCAAAAGAGTTTTAGAAGTCCTAAAAAATGATTCCAAGAGAACTAGCAACTTATATGCTTTAGAAATATCAAGTTATGCATCTTTTTGGGACATAATGTTTCGGTTCTTCCCTGATAAGTTTTTTGCTGTATGATGATGTTTTGATGTGTTAGAATGTGTGAAAATTATGTATGATGAAGTAGGAACATTTCTATGCATGATAAGAGGGAAACTAGCTTTCTAGAAAAACCGTAAAGTCAAGATTTAGCATAGTTTTAACCCATTTATTTTTGGATACTGCCCAAACTGTTTCAATGGGAATATAATCAGATTAGGATTTGTTTAATCATGAAAAATTTGGTTACATTTGAAGTCTGATTGAATTTTAGCATCTATAAAGAAACCAGTAACTAGAAAACTGTAAAATCGCAATTCTAGAACTCTTAGAACATTTAATCTTTAGAATCTGTCCAGCAACCTCATAATACAGCAAACATGGTTTATAATTAGTTCTTAGACATAGGAATGTCTCATAATTGGTTTAGGTTTAATTTATAGCGCCTTAGGCGAAGACGGAACTAAGAAAGGGTCTAAGACGTAAGTGTTAGAACCCCATAATTGTAAGTTTATAATTCTGCCCCCTAAGGAATAGAGTTGCCCAGATTTATTAAAGAGCATAAATAATAGTAATATTTGTTAGAAGAGAATCCTTAGGTGCATAAGAGGTTGATAGAAAATGATAGATTAATTACATCACAAGTTTAAGGCCCGTAAGGGTCAATGCATAAGATACTGTAGGACCAAGAGCATAATGAAATTTCAATGTTGCCTATGAACGTATGAGGATGATTATGTGAATATATGGAATTATGATGAAGGATGCATGTTTAATTGACTTATGTGGCATAACGTAAAATTTGGAAGAAATTCGGTATGCTGTTGTTATGCCGCCAAATTTCTGACAAATTTGGGGACTTAGAAAGTTTTTGAAAACCTATGAGATTTTTATTTATGAGGTACTAAGATGAGTTCTTGAATGACACCGGTTCGGCCGAGCACCTCCAGAGAACTCATGTGACATCAGTACCAAGATGAATTCTTGGGTGACACCAGCTCGGTCGAGCACCCCTAAGAAATGCCCCCTAGCCCGTACTGGATAAGTCGGGATTATGTTTATGATTATGTTACGCTTATCGGGATTGATAAGTAAGAACTAGTGACGACTAGTTAAGGTATGAGCTCATAACCTAGAGATGTGTGACACATTCTAGGTGACACTGGTTCGGCCGAGCACCCCCAGAACGATTGTCTTTTAGGGTGGCCTATGAAGAAGTAAAGTATGATGTTCATGTCACAAAGTTTCCCATATGATAATTTAATTGCCACTTTATGCTACTATTATGATGTTCTTAAAGTTACAATGATTATTCTTGCATTAAGTAGAGCCATGCACACATCCTTTATTATGTTGCATCCATGTCATTAAGAATCATGCTAAAATGAATGGACCTTGGCTAATTATGTTTTAAAGCTTAAAAATGGACTTAATGCATGCTCGCTTATTTTACATACTAAACCTAAGGTTCCTGAGGACGTAGATGATGACACCTAGGTAGTAGGAGGCCCTACTGAGATTCTTTAGCAAGATTCTCACTCCCTCTATCTCTTTCTTTCCGTCACGTCTTCAGATGGCGACGTTCGTGGTTTTCGTGGACACCCCAACGTGGGAGGTGCATCATGACCCGGACCACGGGTCATACCATTTTGTGGGTTGCTGCGTCGTACGTATATTTATGTTCGGTGGACGACCCTTTAGTCACCCCGTACATAGCCATCGATTCTCTCCTGTCTCACCCTTCGGCGATGACCTTGTGTTCGAGCGCGCACACCCTTGAAAGGAGCGGATCCGTCGCACCCCACCGACAGTTTCTGCCATTCGGGACTACCCACAGTATGTGCCCTGCTCGCCTTCATCATTATCCGAGATGGACCCTTCGGAGGACTCTGCCACTCAGGTACTTTCTAAGGGATCCTCCCCCACCGTGCCGATGGACATTGGGGAAGGTAGTGAGGCTTCTGTCGCTCAGCCAGTATGTGGAGGGTGGGTGAGGATGATTCCCCGTCATGGAGCTCACGCTCGACCGATGCAGCGCATAGCCACCCCAGCCGAGATAGCCCAGTGGATCAGATACATCCTTCCTTTCCAGAGAGGCCCGTAGTAGGAGACGACCATCGCGTTCTGGTGCCCGATGTAACACCCCGATTTTTCTGTCCGAGGGAAATGACCAAAATGCCCCTGAGGTCATTTCCTGACCCGAACTCGAGGGTAACCAACTCGGTCATCCTCGAAGGGTCAACTCAATGTTTGAAGGGGATTGAATGGCCTTTGAATGCTTTCGGAGGCGAAAATTTCGTTTTCCGCAGTTTCGGGTCAAAATGACCAAAATACCCCTATAGCGTTTTTACGGGTAAAGGTGCCGTTTGAGCCCTAACTTTCCCAGAGGTTTAAAAACATGATTTCATGTGTCTAGAGGTATCTGTTCAAGTCCCGGTGGTCCCGGGCAGTTTTAGTGCAAAATTACGATTTTGCCCCTGGAATAGTGTTTTTAAGCTTAATAACGTAATTAAGCAAACCTAAGCAATATTAGGCTCTAAACGAAGATTAATTTATTTCCCTAATTAATCTAGAGTCAAAATAATTTATTAAAGTTAATTAGAACCTAAAATTGCTTAGATTAAACTTAAATCCCTTTTAGAACTCAAGATTCCTAGTCTTGGAATCATGAATAGTGTTTTCTCTCTCCAATTCCTTAAATCAAGGAAATGAGTCTAGAGTTGTTTAAACTCTAAATTGAGGATTTAACTCTCTAATGGTGCAAGACCACTCCTTAATTATGTCTAGACCACCTTAATTACCCATTTACCTTACCTAAACACCTTCTTACAAATTCCTAATCTTAAGCATAATCAAAGATACACCTAAACACAACTCTAAACCACAATTAAAATGCAAACTAATCCTCCCCATGGGCTGATGCATTTTCGGCCACATGCTCCCCATTTGACACATATTAAATTGTTTTCTCACTCAAAGAGCCATGCTTGAGCCATACCTTGAGCCATACCTCACCATGCTTTGAACCATACCTCACCATACCTCAAGAACACATTATCTCACCTCATGGAACTCATGGAGAGCCTCCAATCTGCACCCTCATGGCCGAAACCTTCTCCTCCATGAGCTCCCTCCATTTGTTTCATTTCTCTATAAATAGAATGCCTTGAGGAGCTTGCACCACTTTTAGATCATTTGCTAAGTTTAGGAAACACTCAAAGCTTTCTTTTTCTCTCAAAGTTTTTGTGTTCTTCAAGTTCTTGGAGTTCTTCAAGTTCTTCATCATCTTCATCTTCTTCTTCCATCTTCAAGTTCATCACACCAAGTAGGGATTTTCTTTCATGTGTTCTTTCTTTAAAGTTCTTGTTCTAAGCTTAAAGTTCATAGTTTCTCTTGATTCTTTTTAGAACTTCTTTTTCTTCCCTTTACCTTTTCATTTTCGGCCATGGGCCTTGGAGAACAAAGGAATGAGAGCTTGATGATGAGAGTTTCATGATGATGTTCATCACTTGAAACAAACTCTAGAGCTTGATTTTTGTTCTTGAGCAAAAGTGTTTCTAGATTTTTCCTTTCTTGAACTTTTGAGAACCTTAACTTTGATGTTGTTTCAAAATGGTTCTAATGACTCAATGATGAGGTCTCATGATGTTGGAGTTTGTATATCACCAAGATCATGGATTCTAGAGTTTCAAACATTTCTTTTCTTTCCTTGAAGTTTCGCGCATTACCTTTTCCTTTTCATGCTAGATGTTTGATTTTCCAAATATGTTATGTTGAGTTCTAAGAACTCTAGACTTTAACTTTGTCTTGGTTTGATGAGTTTGGGTTGAGGTTTAAGTTCCTTTAAAGTCTTGTTAAGAGCTCTAGAAAGATAAAATGAACTTGCATAATTTATTTTATGCTTGCATTCATATTTACATTCTTGCTATGCATCTTTATTTACAAGCTATCACCTAAGAACATAAAGATTAAAATGGAACTTGTATCATCACTTAACTTAATTCTCAAAGCCTTTCTATTTCGGCCTTAAAGTCGATTGTTGTTGGGCCTAGAGCACTAAAATAAAGAATTGAACTTGCATTATCACCTAATTAATTTCTCGAATGCCTATCTATTTCGGCCTTAAAGTCGATTGTTGTTGGGCCAAGAGCACTAAAATAAAGAATTGAATCTTGCATCTTTACTTTCAAGCTTGCACGTTTAAGATTATGCTTCGCATATTTACTTTCGAGTTTACGTTTAAATTATGCCTTGCATATTTAATTTCAAGTCATCACTTTACCTTGAAAGCAAGATTAAAAATGAAGAGCATGAGCACGTTTAGTTTATGTCGTAACTTAAGAACCTAGAGCTCAAAGACTTGCCCATTTCATTCCAAGTTAAAGTTCAATGCAAACCACACTTTGAATGTATGTTTTTCGGCCAAGTAGTGATGATGGACTTGCAATGAGTTTTCATCTAGCTACTAGGACCAATAGCCTATGTTTTGAGTTTTCCTTAAAGTTTTACAATTCTTTATAAGGTTATGTCATTATAAGTTGTGATTCCAATCTCTTTTAGGGGATGGAATATGTTTTGGTCGGTGACCTAAGGCTTCACTTAGCCTCTTGATGAATTAAAATGTTTTGCAAAGAGTTTTAGAAATTCTAAATTGATTCCAAGAGAAACTAGTTAACTTACGCACCTAGAAATGTCAATTTAATTCTCTTATTGAGGCAAGATGTTTCGGTTCTGATGTGATGAATGTGATGCTGTATGATGATGTTTTAATGCGTTGGAATGTGTGAAAATATCATGTGATGATGTAGAAGCGAACCTATGCATGATGGGTAAGAAACTAGCTAACTAGAAATACCGTAAAGCTAGAATTTAACATAGTTTCGACCCATTTGTTTATGGAACTAATCCAAACTGTTTTAATGGGGACATAATCAGATTTAGAATGATTAGACATGAAAAACTTGGTATCATTTGAGTTAGAATCGAATTCTAGCACCTACGGGGAAACTAGTAACTAGAAAACCGTAAAAATGCAAATGTAGAACTCTTAGAACATTTAATTTTCTGGAATCTGTCCAGCACCCTTACAACATGATAAACATGATTAATAATTAGTCCTTAAACATAGGAATGTCTCATAATTGATTTAGATTTAATGTATAGCGCCTCGGCGAAGACGGAACCGAGAAAGGCTCTAAAACGTAAGTTCTAGAACCCCGTAAAAACAAGTTAGAGATTCTGTCCTATGCTATTCAGATTTAAGTATGAACATGAGAATGAAGAATGATGTTTAATATGAGCCTTAGGGGCATAAAATATGAGCGACGGATATTAGAGAACTATATCTCAAGATTAAGACCCGTAAGGGTCAAAGCATAAGCTACCGTGAGGGTAAGCGTTTGAATGATGTATGATGATGCATGAAGTATGCTAATGATGATGATGTTATTCATATGAGGAATTTATGAGGTTA
This sequence comes from Dalbergia cochinchinensis, assembly GCA_031216125.1. Lineage (NCBI taxonomy): Eukaryota > Viridiplantae > Streptophyta > Magnoliopsida > Fabales > Fabaceae > Dalbergia > Dalbergia cochinchinensis. Next base: position 35,473,582 of record CM062371.1, read on the forward strand.
TATGTCTATGTGGCATAAAGCAAATTTGGAAGGAAATTCGGTGTAATGACCGTTTTGGCCGCCGAATTTCCGACAAATTTGGAAGGAAACTCGGTGTAATGACCGTTTTGGCCGAATTTACGGCAAATTTGGGGACTTAAAGAGATTTTGAAAATTAAGGTACTAAGATGGGTTCTAGGATGACACCGGTTCGGCTAGCACCTCCATAGAACTCATGTGACATCGGTACCATTTTATACTCTTAGGTGACACCGGTTCGGCCGAGCACCCCTAAGAGATTTGACCCCTAACCCGTACTCAGATAGTCGGGATTTATGATACGCTTATCGTTAAGTGGTAAGTAAGAACTAGTGGCGACTAGTTAAGGTATGAGCTCATAACCTAGATGTATGACACGTTCTGGGTGACACCGGTTCGGCCGAGCACCCCGGTTCGATTGTCTTTTAGGGTGGCCCATGAGGAAGAAAAGTTCATGATTATGATTATGTCACTAAGTTTTGTCCCATATGAATGTTACTATTGCCACTTTATGCCACCAATGATGATGATGCTTGATGTTATGTTTTATGTATGTGCATTAGGTAGTGCCATGCATACATTTTCCATTATGTTGCACTCATGACATTAAGATCATCCTAAAATGAACGGACCTTGGCTAAAGTATATTTTTGAAGTTTAAAATGAACTAAATGCATGTTCAGTCATTTCGTATAATTAAAACCAAGGTTCTGAGGGCGTAGATGATGACACCTAGGTAGTAGGAGGCCCTACTGAGATTCTTTAGTAAGATTCTCACTCCTCTATCTCTTTCTTTCCGTCACGTCTTGAGATGGCGGCGTTCGTAGCATTCATGGACACCCCGAGCATGGGAGGTGCACTATGACCCGACTCACGGGTCATACCATTTTGAGGGCGGTGCAGTGCGGATTTTCATGTTTGTAGGGCGCCCTTCGCTCATCCGTGCACACCCATCACTTCTCCCGATCGCACCCTATGGCGGCGGCGGCGGGTTTTTGAGCGTGCGGCGACGCATGACGAGAGAGTACTCGTAGGCACACGCCGCCTTAGCCATGCGAGATTATCCCGACTATGTGCCGGACCTATTTCACGGAGACCGACCCATCCGAGGACCCGCCTACCCATCCGTATAGCGAGGACTCGCCCCTCTCCACCACGGATAAGGGAGGCGTTGAGGATACCGTGACTTCGACCACGGCTTCTGCGACGGCCGGAGATGCGACCATACCGTGGGGTCACCCTCGATCCCCATTCCGCCTCTTCACGTCCGAGGAGCTCGCCCGATTTCCGGATATCGCCTCGTTCGCGAGATGGACGCCTTGAGGAGGTGACGATCGTCCGATGGAGTACCCGGTTAGAGCACACACACCACTTAGATGGGGATAAACCTTCTTTTGTTTAGAGGTTATCCTATTAGATGCACTCGGGTAGGGGAGTAGATTATGTTTATGTTTTAGGTTGTATTTCCCTTGTACTGAATTAAGTCCCACACTTATAAGTGGGCAAGTTATATATATATGAGCTTACATTCAGTGATGTTCATGATGTGCCTTATGTTGTGATGATTGTGAGACGATTGTTTTACTTTGCATGGTTTACCGCTTATCGCATCACGCGGCTCTCACTTTTATTTCAAAAAAAAATTTCTCGTATTTTCCGCTAAGTAATTCAAAGTTAAATGAGAACTATGAAGTAACAGACTAATGATTAACCTAAATATGTTCTAGAGTATTGGGTTAAAAATTAGGATGTTACACCCGAGCTTTGACTAGGCCTGGATAGCCTCCTTTTGTCTTAAGGCTATCTATTTGTAGGCGCACTAGAGTTAGGAGAGTTTCTTTTTATGACCTTGTTGTACTTTCATTTTCCATGTATTTCTATTCCAGATGTATCCAACTAAGCCCTACTCTACACAAGTGGGCATATCATATTATATATAAATATGCAGTTCAGCTTTATTGTGATGTGCCTTTACTTGCGATATGTTATGATGAGATGTTTGCTTTAATTCCATCTATGCTCTATTGATCATCGTGTCGCACGGCTCTCACTTTGCTTTTATAATTCAAAAAAAATTTACCAGTATTTCCGCTAAGTATTTTAAAGTAATAAGGAAACTATGACGTAACAGACTAATAATTAACCTAAATATGTTCTAGAGTATTGGGTTAAAAATTAGGATGTTACATATTCAAATTCTAAGTCTTGCATATTTACTTTAAAGTTCTCACTTTATTTTGTAACGAAGAATAAAAATGAAGTGCATAGCATGTTTAAATTTTATCATCACTTAAAGACCTTAGAGCTTAAGGACTTGCCCATTTTATCTCAAGTTAAAGTTTAATATGGAAGCATTCTTTGAATGCATAATTTCGGTCATGCAATGATGATGAACTTGGAATGAGTTTCATCTAGCTACAAGGGCCAACAATCTAAGTTTCAAGATTTTCTTTAAGCCTCATGAATTTTATGAAGTTAAGACTAACAAGATTTATGAATTTAATCCTCTTTTAAGGAGGGATAAAGTTGGTTACTGACCTAAGGGTGTTTTTAGCCTCTTTGACAAAATAAAATGGTTTGCAAAAGTGTTTTAGAAGTCCTAAAATGATTCCAAGGGAAACTAGCAACTTATATGCTTTAGAAATGTCAAATTATGCATCTTTTTGGGACTTGATGTTTCGGTTCTGCCATGATGAGTTTGCTGCTGTGTGATGATGTTTTGATGTGTTAGAATGTGTGAAAATTATGTATGATGAGGTAGGAACATTTCTATGCATGATAGGAGAGAAATTAGCTTTCTAGAAGAACCGTAAAGTTGGAATTTAACAAGTGTTTGATCCCTTTAATCTTAATCAATGCCCAAACTGTTTTAGTATGATAACGATCAGATTAGGATTGATTAATCATGAAAAATTTGGTTACATTTGGAGTAGGATTGAATTTTTGAGCCTATAGAGAAACTAGCAACTAGAAAACCGTAAAAATTGCAATTCTAGAACTCTTAGAATATTTAATTTTTTGATTCTGTACAGAACTCTTAAAATGTGGTATAAATGATTTATAATTAGTTCAAAGGCTTAGGAATACCTCATAATTGGTTTAGATTTAATTTATAGTGCCTTAGGCGAAAACGGATCCGAGAAAGGGTCTAAAACGTAAGTTCTAGAACCCCGTAATCATAGATATATAACTCTGCCCTTGGGGTATGGTGCTGCCCAGAATTATTAAGGAACATAAATGAAAGTAAGATTTGTTAGAAATAAACCCTTAGATGCACGAGAGGTTGATAGAGAATGATAGAATAATTACATCTCAAATTTAAAGCCCGTAAGGGTCAAAGCATAAGATATTGTAGGATCAAGAGCATCATGTAACACCCTAAAAATTTTCTAAAAATTAATTTGAGATTTATCAATCATAATTCAAAAATTTGATAGTTTGAACAATGATGAGGACAATCCAACGGATTTGTTAAAAAAAAAAAAAATGAATAGTAACTTATAGGCCCCACAGGCCCGCCGAGACAGCCGAAACCCTAGAATTAGGACCCGGAAAAGCCCGAAATTGAGAAATTATAAGATTATGGTTAGAAATAGGTAGAAATAAAGATTTTATACCCGAAATCATTTTTTGAGCAATGTTTGATTTCCCGGGTACACTGTTTTACCCGTTCGGTAAAATTTCGATGTGCGATTTCTAACACCGAAAGATAGTTTTATCTTTGTAAAAGGATAATATTTATCCTTTGGAGCCAAGTGTAAGGCTAGGATTTAATCTTGAATTACAAGATCATATCCTAGCCATTAATCTTATTTTCTTGGTCAAAGAATGTAGACTTTATATTAAACAATTGTTATAACCTAATTTAATATCATTAAAAGCTATGAAAACTTACCTTTGAAGACACACTTCCTCGGCCATCAAAGGGAGAGCATCAGAAACCTCCATTTTCCATTTCTCATGAGCTCCAAATTGCCTTCCAATCCCAAAAACCATAGCCTATAGTTGATAAAACCTCAAACTCTCTTCACAAAACTTGTTCTACACCTTAAACCCTACAAATCTAACCGATTGAAATCTCAAATCCTCACCTTAATACCTCACTTCCCCACTGCCTAAGGAGGGTTTAGGACTAAGATTGGTGTCTTGAAGTGAAAGGAGATCACTTAGAACATCCTTTGAAGTATCAAGCTCAAAAGCTTTCAAAGTAGGGTTTTCTTTGGCCTTTTTCTTTCAAAATTTTTCTGAGCAATTCTTACTGGTTTCAATCTGAAATTTCTGGTTAATTTGGTTGATATTATGTTGTTATTGATGTATGAATTTTGCTGAAGTGTTTGTGTAACATCCTAATTTTTAACCCAATACTCTAGAACATACTTAGGTTAATCATTAGTTTGTTACTTCATAGTTCTCAATTTTACTTAGAAATACTTAGCGGAAAATACGGGTAATTTTTTTTTTGAAATAAAAAGTGAGAGCCGCGTGATGCGATATATCATGTAACGATCATACATACATCTCATAACGTTATAGCATAAGGCACACCATGAATAACACTGAATATCATCTCATATATATATAACTTGCCCACTTATAAGTGTGGGACTTAATTTAGTACAAGGGAAATACATGAAAGGAAATACAACATAAACATGAACATGATCTACTCCCCTACCCGAGTGCATCTAATGGGATAACCTCAAATCAAAAGAAGGTTTATCCCCATCTAAGTGGTGTGTGCTCTAACCGGGTACTCCATCGGTCAGTCGTCACCTCCTACTGACGTCCATCTCACGAACGAGGCAAATATCCGGGAAACTGGGTGAGCTCCTTGGGCGTAAAGAGGCGGAACGGGGATCGAGAGTGACCCCTGCGGTGTGGCCGCATCTCCGGTCATCGTGCAAGTCGTGGCTGAGTCACGGTATCCTCACTGCCCTCCCTCATCAATGGTGGAGAGGGGGCAAAGCTCTCGCTATACAGATGGGTCGGCGGGTCCTCGGACGGGTCGGTCTCCGAGAAGTAGGTCCGGGGCACGTAATCGGGATAGTCTCGCATGGCTAAGGTGGCGGTGTGCATGCAGAGCACTCTCTCGTCATGCGTACGCGCACACTCAAAAACCCGCTCGTCGTCGCCATAGAGTGCAGTTGGGGAGAAGCGATGGGTGTGCACGGGATGAGCGAAGGGGCGTCCTACGAACATGAAAACCCGCACCGTACACTGCCCCTCAAAATGGTATGACCCGTGAGCCGGGTCATAGTGCACCTCCCATGTTGGGGTGTCCACGAACACTACGAACGTCGCCATCTGAAGACGTGACAGAAAGAAAGAGATAGAAGGAGTGAGAATCTTGCTAAAGAGTCTCAGTAGGGCCTCCTACTACCTAGGTGTCATCATCTACGTCCTCAAGAACCTTGGGTTTAATTATACAAAATGACTGAACAAGCATTAAGTTCATTTTAAACTTTAGAAATATGCTTTAGCCAAGGTCCATTCATTTTCGGATGATCTTAATGTCATGAATGCAACATAATAGAAGATGTATGCATGGTACTACCTAATGCACATACATAAGACATAACATCAAGCCTCATCATACTTAGTGGCATAAAGTGGCAATAGAAACATTCATATGGGACAAACTTAGTGACATAATCATAATCATGAAACATCTCTTCCTCATGGGCCACCCTAAAAGACAATCGAACTGGGGGTGCTCGGCCGAACCGGTGTCACCCAGAACGTGTCACATATCTAGGTTATGAGCTCATACCTTAACTAGTTGTCACTAGTTCTTACTTACCACTTAACGATAAGCGTATCATAAATCATAAATCCCGACTATCTGAGTACGGGTTAGGGGGCAATTCTCTTAGGGGTGCTCGGCTGAACCGGTGTCACCTAAGAGTATAAATTGGTACCGATGTCACATGAGTTCTATGGAGGTGCTCGGTCGAACCGGTGTCATCCTAGAACCCATCTTAGTACCTTAATTTTCAAAATCTCTTTAAGTCCCCAAATTTGTCAGAAATTCGGCGGCACAACGGCATTACACCGAATTTCCTTCCAAATTTGCTTTATGCCACATAAACATATAACCTCATGAATTCCTCATATGAATAACATCCTCATCATTTGCATACTACATGCATCATCATAAAAGATTCAAACGCTTACCCTTACGGTAGCTTATGCTTTGACCCTTAAGGGCTCATAATTAATCATCATTCCTAATCCTCATGTTTATACTTAAATCTGAATAGCATAGGGCAAAATCTCTAACTTGTGTTTACGGGATTCTAGAACTTACGTTTTAGACCCTTTCTCGGTTCTGTCTTCGCCTAAGGCGCTATAAATTAAATTCTAAATCAACTATGAGATATTCCTATGCTTAAGGACTAATTATTAATCATGTTTATCACGTTGTAAGGGTGCTGGATAGAATCCAGAAAAATAAATGTTCTAAGAGTTCTACATTGCATTTTTTACGGTTTTCTAGTTACTAGTTTCCCTATAGGTGCTAGAATTCAATTCTAATTCAAATGATACCAAGTTTTTCATGTCTAAACAATCTAAATCTGATTATGTTCCCATTAAAACAATTTGGAAAAGTTCCAAAAGCAAATGGGTTAAAACTATGTCAAATTCTAACTTTACGGTATTTCTGGTTAGCTAGTTTCTTACCTATCATGCATAGGATCGCTTCTACATCATCATATGATATTTTCACACATTCCAACACATCAAAACATCATCACACTCATCATATCAGAACCGAAAACATTTAGCTTTAGTAAAGGATTTAAATTGACATTTCTAGGTACATAAGTTAACTAGTTTCTCTTGGAATCAATTTAAAATTTCTAAAACTCTTTGCAAATCATTTTAATTCATCAAGAGGCTAAGAGAAGCCTTAGGTCAATGACCAAAATATATTTTATCTCCTAAAAGGGAATAAAGTCATATCTCATGACAACATAACCTTGAAAAGGTTTGTAAAGCTTTAAGGAAAACTTAGAACATAGACTATTGGTCCTTGTAGCTAGATGAAAACTCATTGCAAGTCCATCATCACTACTTGGCCGAAAATATGCATTCAAAGAATGGTTTCATATTAAACTTTAACTTGAAATGAAATGGGCAAGTCTTTAAGCTCTAGGTTCTTAAGTTACGACATAAAATAAATGTGCTCATGCTTTTCATTTTTAATCTTGCTTACAAAATAAAATGATGACATAAATTAAATATGCAAGGCATAAACTTAAATGTGCAAGCTTGAAAGTAAACATGTGAGGCATAAACTTAAACGTGCAAGCTTGAAAGTAAATATGCAAGATTCAATTCTTTATTTTAGTGCTCTTGGCCCAACAACAATCGACTTTAAGGCCGAAATAGATAGGCATTCGAGAAATTAATTAGGTGATAATGCAAGTTCAATTCTTTATTTTAGTGCTCTAGGCCCAACAACAATCGACTTTAAGGCCGAAATAGAAAGGCTTTGAGAATTAAATTAAGTGATAATACAAGTTTCATTTTAATCTTTATGTTCTCAGGTGATAGCTTGAAAGTAAAGATGCATAGCAAGAATGTAGATATGAATGCAAGCATAAAATAAATTATACAAGTTCATTTTATCTTTCTAGAGCTCTTAACAAGACTTTAAAGGAACTTAAACCATAACCCAAACTCATCCAACAAGGTAAAGTCAAGCTTAGAGTTCTTAAAACTCAACATAATATTTTTAGGAAATCAAACCATGAAGCTTGGATAAAGAAAGGAAAAGGGCCGAAACTTCAAAAGGAAAAAGGAACATTTTAAAACTCTAGGGTCCATGATCTTGATGATATAATAACACCAACATCATGAGACCTCATCATTGAGTCCTTAAAACCATTTTGAATCACCATCAAAACTAAAGTTCTCAAGAGTTCAAGAAAGGAAGAACTAGAAACATTTTTGCTCAAGAACAAAGATCAAGCTCTAGAGTTTATTTCAAGTGATGATCATCATCATGAAACTCTCATCATCAAGCTCTAATTTCTTTGAACTTCAAGGCCCATGGCCGAAAATGAGAAAGAACAAGGAAAGGAAAAGAAGTTCTAAAAAGAATTAAGAGAAACTATGAACATAAAGCTTAGAACAAGAACTTTAAAGAAAGGAATACATGAAAGGAAATCCCTACTTGATGTGATGAACTTGAAGATGGAAGAAGAAGATGAAGATGATGAAGAACTCCAAGAACTTGAAGAACACAAGAGCTTTGAGAGAAAAAGAAGAGCTTTGAGAGAAAAAGAAAAGCTTTGAGTGTTCCTAAAAGTGGTGCAAGCTCCTCAAGGCATTCTATTTATAGAGAAATGAAACAAATGAAGGGTGCTCATGGAGGAGGAGGCTTCGGCCATTAGATGGGGAGGGAGCCCATGGGTTCCATGAGGTGAGATAATGTGGTCTTGAGGCATGGTGAGGTATAGCTCAAAGCATGGTGAGGTATGTAACGCCCCGATTTTCTGTCTGAGTGGAAAATGACCGAAATGCCCCTGAGGTCATTTTTGGCCCGGAATTCGAGGATGGCCGACCCGGTAGTCCTCGAAGGGCCAACTCAATGTTTGAAGGGGATTGAATGACCCTTGAGTGGTTCAGGAGGCGAAAGTCTCATTTTCCGCAGTTTCGGGTCAAAATGACCAAAATACCCCTATAGCGTTTTACGTGGGTAAAGGTGCCGTTTGAGCCCGAAACTTTCCCCAGAGGTTTAAAACCATGTTTTTACATGTTTCAAAACATCTGTTTGAGTCCGGTGGTCCCAGGCAGTTTTAGTGCAAAATTACAATTTTGCCCCTAGAATAGTGTTTTTGAGCTTAATGACGTAATTAAGCAAACCTAAGCAATATTAGGCTCTAAACGAAGATTAATTAATTTTCCTAATTAATCTAGAGTCAAAATAAATTATTAAAATTAATTAGAACCTAAAATTGCTTAGATTAGATTTAAATCCCTTTTCTAAAACTCAAGATTTCACTCTTAGAATCTTGAATAGTGTTTTGTCTCTCCAATTCCTTAAATCAAGGAATTGTGTCTAGAATTGTTTATACACTAAAATGAATTTATAACTCACTAATGATGCAAGAACACTCTTTAATTATGTCTTGACAACCTTAATTACCCATTTTCTCACCTAAACACTTTCTTACAAACTCCTAACCTTAATCCTAATCAAAGATACACCTAAACACAACTCTAAACCACAATTAAAATGCAAGAAATCCTCCCCCTATGGCTGATGCACATTCAGCCACCTCTCTCTCTTTTACCTCACATGTTGAATTGTTTCTCACTCAAAGAACCATGCTTGAGGCCATACCTTGAACCATACCTCACCATACTTTGAACCATACCTCACCATGCCTCAAGACCACATTATCTCACCTCATGGAACTCATGGGCTGCACTCCCCTTGGCCGAAAATGCATTAGCCCCTCACCCTCCATTTGCTTCATTTCTCTATAAATAGAATGCCTTGAGGAGCTTGCACCACTTTTAGATCATTTGCTAAGTTTAGGAACACTCAAAGCTTTTCTTTTCTCTCAAAGCTCTTGTATTCTTCAAGTTCTTAGAGTTCTTCATCATCTTCATCTTCTTCTTCCATCTCCAAGTTCATCACATCAAGTAGGGACTTTCTTTCAAGTATTCCTTTCTTTAAAGATCTTGTTCTAAGCTTTATGTTCATAGTTTCTCTTGATTCTTTTTAGAACTTCTTTTCTTCTCCTTTTTCTTTCCCATTTTCGGCCATGGGCCTTGAAGTTCAAAGAAATGAGAGCTTGATGATGAGAGTTTCATGATGATATTCATCACTTGAAACAAACTCTAGAGCTTGATCTTTGTTCTTGAGCAAAAATGTTTCTAGTTTTTCCTTTCTTGAACTCTTGAGAACTTTAGTTTTGATGGTGTTTTAGAATGATTCTAATGACTCAATGATGAGGTCTCATGATGTTGGTGTTAATATATCATCAAGATCATGGACTCTAGAGTTTCAAAATGTTCTTTTTGTTCCATGAAGTTTCGGCCATTTCCTTTTCTTTTACAAGCTAAATGTCTTGATTTCTAAAAATGTTATGTTGAGTTCTAAGAACTCTAGACTTTACTTTGTCTTGGTTTGATGAGTTTGGGTTGAGGTTCATGTTCCTTTAAAGTCTTGTTAAGAGCTCTAGAAAGATAAAATGAACTTGCATAATTTATTTTATGCTTGCATTTATATTTACATTCTTGCAATACATCTTTACTTCCAAGCTATCACCTAAGAACATAAAGATTAAAATGGAACTTGCATCACCACTTAATTTAATTCTCAAAGCCTTTCTATTTCGGCCTTAAAGTCGATTGTTGTTGGGCCTAGAGCACTAAAATAAAGAATTGAACTTGCATCATCACCTAATTAATATCTCGAATGCCTATCTATTTCGACCTTAAAGTCAATTGTTGTTGGGCCAAAAGCACTAAAATAAAAAATTGAACCTTGCATCTTTACTTTCAAGCTTGCACGTTTAAAGTTTATGCCTCGCATATCTACTCTCAAGCTTGCATGTTTAAGTTTATGCCTTGCATATTTAATTTATGTCATCACTTTATTTTGTAAGCAAGATTAAAAACAAAAAGCATGAGCACGCTTATTTTATGTTATGACTTAAAGAACCTAGAGCTCAAAGACTTGCCCATTTCATTCCAAGTTAAAGTTTAATGTGAAACCATTCTTTGAATGCATATTTTCGGCCAAGTAGTGATGATGGACTAGCAATGAGTTTTCATCTAGCTACAAGGACCAATAGTCTATGTTCTAAGTTTTTCTTAAAAGCTTTACAACCCTTTTCAAGGTTATGTTGTCATGAGATATGACTTTATTCCCTTTTAGGAGATGAAATATATTTTGGTCATTGACCTAAGGCTTCTCTTAGCCTCTTGATGAATTAAAATGATTTGCAAAGAGTTTTAGAAATTCTAAATTGATCCCAAGAGAAACTAGTTAACTTATGTACCAAGGAATGTCAATTTAATTCTCTTATTGAAGCAAGATGTTTTCGGTACTGTTATGATGAGTTTGTGGCTGTATGATGATGTTTTGATGTGTTAGAGTGTGTGAAAATATCATATGATGATGTAGAAATGATTCTATGCATAATAGGTAAGAAACTAGCTAACTAGAAATACCGTAAAGCTAGAATTTAACATAGTTTTGACCCATTTGTTCTTGGAACTTATCCAAACTGTTTTAATGGGAGCATAATCAGATTAGGATTGTTTAGACATGAAAAACTTGGTAACATTTGGATTAGAATTGAATTCTAGCACCTAGAGAGAAACTAGTCACTAGAAAACCGTAAAAGTGCAAGTTTAGAACTCTTAGAACATTTAGTTTTCTGATTCTGTCCAGCACCCTTACAATGTAGTAAACATGGTTTATAATTAGTTCAAAGGCTTAGGAATACTTCATAATTGGTTTAGATTTAATTTATAGTGCTTTAGGCGAAAACGGAATCGGGAAAGGGTCTAAGACGTAGTTTCTAGAACCCTCGTAATCACAAGATGTAATTTCTGCCCTTAAAGTGTAAGGCTGTCCAGATTTGTTGACGGACATAAATATCAGTAAGAATTATTAGTTGTGAGCCTATAGGTGCATAAAAGGATAAAACCAGACGATAGCGTAATTAGTTTTCAAGATTTAGACCCGTAAGGGTCAAAGCATAAGACACCATAGGCTTAAGAGCATAATGAGCTTTAATGTTTCATGCAAGTGTATGTTTTATTATGAGAACAACTTGAGCATGCGATCTCTTATGAGAGTATATAGTGTTGATATGTTGATGCTCACGCCATGATGCGTTATGCAAAAATTATGAGATTATGATGCTTATGATGCACACGATGATTATGATGCCTTATGTTGGTATTGAATGGCTATGCATGCTCTATATGTTTGGTGGCGTAAAGCAAGTTTGATGGGAATCCGGTGTACGCCGTTACGCTGCCGAATTTCCCATCAAACTTGAGTACTTGAGAAAAAGATTGCGAAAACTCCTGGGTGACACCGGTTCGGCCGAGCACCCCCAGGATAGGTTCTGGGTGACACCGGTTCGGCCGAGCACCCCCAGAACAGATGTGACATAGTACTGAGACGCATTTCTCCTGCTACGGTGGGGAAGAAACAAATCCGTGAGGGTATTGACATCGAGCTTGCCAAAGCGGACAATTCGCTGTGTACTAGATACCAGTAGAGCGTTTCAAAGAAGGAAATGATCCTAAGATAGGTGATCCAAGAAAGTTATGTATACCCCCTCAATTAGCCCATATTAAATCTAGTGACGACTAGTTAGGATTGAGCTCATTCCTAGGCGATAGGTGAGATGTAGTTTGGTGACCAGATTATCACCGGGCCGGTGAATCGGTTGGACTTTTGGTGGATATGTTAAGAGGGTGGTCTTTAAGAAAAAGAACTTAAGAGTTTTACTTATGAGAAAGATGTCACATGAAAAGTACTATGCCTTTTTATGCTGGGTATACGATTTATGTTTCTTTATGATGTGCCCAAGTATTACGATTTTGGTGTTAATGTGCATATGGTATTGTCATGCATTCATCAAATATCTGTTGCATTCATGTCATTAAGACACATACTAAAAGACACCCACTTCGGATAAATAGATTTGTAAAGCCTAAAACCAATCCTTATGCATGTACACCTTTTTCATAATTAAAACCGAGGTGGCTGGGGACGACGACGATGACACTAGTGTTAGAGTCGGGAATCCCTACTGAGAATCTCGAATGAGTTTCTCATCCCTTCCTTTTCTTCTGTGTCATCTCTAGACGAGGATTACAACGAGGCTCATGACTTCTTTTGAGGCACGCGCTTAAGGGACACACTAGCAGATGGAGCAGAGGGTCGCTGCGGAGGCATAGATAGCTTAGCTTTTGGGTTGACACTTATCTAACCTCATAGGTGGATAAGGATGACTTCACTTATATGGGCATGTTTTGATGTAAATGATGGTACAATGATGTTAGTAGTCTATGAATCTATGAAGATGTGATGATATTATGATTGTTATGTATAATACTATGTTTCATGATTATCAATGGTGTGGTTACTTTTTCTTGCACGTGATGGTTATGACGAACGTTAGGTTAGTGCGCGGCTCGCGTTTTGCTTTCAAGTTTCAAAAAGAAAAATTTATTCGTATTTTTCGCTAAGTATTTTAATGAAAGGTTGTAAGGAATGAGACTAAAAGAGTAATAGACTAATGATTAACCTAAATATGTTCTGGAGTATTGGGTTAAAAATTAGGATGTTACAAGGTATGGTTCAAGGTATGGCCTCAAGCATGGTTCTTTGAGTGAGAAACAATTCAACATGTGGCCAATGGGGGTGAGGTGGCCGAAATGCATCAGCCAAGGGAGGAGAGTTTCTTGCATTTTAATTGTGGTTTAGAGTTGTGTTTAGGTGTATCTTTGATTATGCTTAAGATTAGGAATTTGTAAGAAAGTGTTTAGGTAAGGAAAAATGGATAATTAGGGTGGTCTAGACATAATTAAGGAGTGGTCTTGCACCATTAGTGAGTTAGATCCTCAATTTAGAGTCTAAACAACTCTAGACACATTTCCTTGATTTAAGGAATTGGAGAGAGAAAACACTATTCAAGATTCCAAGACTAGGAATCTTGAGTTCTAAAAAGGGTTTTAAGTTTAATCTAAGCAATTTTAGGTTCTAATTAACTTTAATAAATTATTTTGACTCTAAATTAATTAGGGAAATTAATTAATCTTCGTTTAGAGCCTAATATTGCTTAGGTTTGCTTAATTACGTCATTAAGCTCAAAAACACTATTCTAGGGGCAAAATCGTAATTTTGCACTAAAACTGCCCGGGACCACCGGGACTTGAACAGAGACCCCTAGACACATGAAAACATGTTTTTAAACCTCTGGGGAAAGTTTCGGGCTCAAACGGTACCTTTACCCGCGTAAAACGCTATAGGGGTATTTTGGTCATTTTGACCCGAAACTGCGGAAAACGAGATTTTCGCTTCCAGAAGCATTCAAAGGCCATTCAATCCCCTTCAAACATTGAGTTGACCCTTCGAGGATGACCGAGTTGGTTACCCTCGAATTCGGGTCAGGAAATGACCTCAGGGGCATTTTGGTCATTTCCCTCGGATAGAAAAATCGGGGTGTTACAGTTTGGATGAGGTTAGAGAGATCATTTTGTCAAAAGATATTGAGTGATACTTGCTGGATTTTCGGTTTTCTGACAGGCAGTGTGTGATTACGAATTTTCTGGGCTTGTTGTGGGCATTTTCATGAACTGAAAAAAATATATGTTGGAGTTAACATCTTTAGCTAGTCCCGCGAATTTTCTTGGGTTTTTATTTTGAGTCAAACTGCCTTAGAAAAATCAAGAACTGAAATTAAGTATATGCTACCTGAAATGCTAGAACAAAAGTTGTAAATTTTACTAATTTTGTTACCATACAAATGATGGAATTATCACTTGAAATTTTTACAGAGTATTAGAGACATATTTAGGTTTTACAGGATTTTTATTTATAATTTTTTGGGTTCAATTGATAGGGTCAAAAATTATGAATTTTGGTTCTTAAGCTGAGGTTGGATGGTTTCTGACTACTAAATTTTTAGAATTTTGATAATATAGTTAGAGAACTCTGATTACCCTGAAATTTTTACAGGACCTTGGTGACACATTGAGGTGTCCTTGATAATTTTTATAGTCTGTGAAATGATTGTTTTATGTGCAAATAAATTCATGCCACAATAGTGTGAAATCTGCCATTATGCTGAACATAAATTGATGCTTTGAATGGATGAAAATGTAGCATTTTGTACTAGTATGACATGAATACCTGAATATGAGTATGAGTAATTGAGCATATGAACTTATTGATAAGGTTAGATATACATAGATACGAATGATTATTACAATTGTTTATATGCGAAAGAAAAGCATAAGATTATGTTTCTTGGACTAGAGAAAGTAAATCCAGTTTATTAGGGAAAGTAAACCTAACTACCAAGAAGAGCATAAGATGTATAATCCTTGGGCTGGAGAAAGTAAATCCGGTCTGTCAGGGAAAGTAAACCTGACTACCCTTGAATTGAGTCAGGGAAAGTAAACCTGGCTAGGAATAGGTCTGTGTGAGAATTGGAGAAAGCAAATCCAATGATCATGTATAGGAATAAGCTCAATCCTGAAAAGCAGTCTATTACCCCTTATTGTCACACTGGGGATGACGATACATAACGCCTAGATGTGACAAGTTTAGTCAAGGGCCAAGGCAAGTTTAAGAAGTAAATTTTCTAAGGAATCTTTTGTCTTATATGCCGAGTGAAGAAGTTTAGTATTGATATTGAGACCAATATATTTAGGTGGAAAGTTAGTAGTGTATGATGTTGAGTAGTATGGTATATGTACATTAAGTGATTGAATGTTAAAAGAAACCCACTTCGGAAAGGTGATTTTATAACTTTAAAATGAACCTTTGATATATATATATATATATATATATATATATATATATTGCATGCCCACTTTTTCTTAATAAACCGAAGTGGCTGGGACGATGACGATGACATTATGAATGTGTAATTGGGGAGTTACCCTACTGAGAATTGTATAATTCTCACCCCTATATTTTTGTGTTCTCGTGTCGTCTCCAGGTTGACGCAGAAAATCGAGAAACTACTATGCAACAAAACTCGGAAGTACAATAGGGTAGTAGTTAATACTTTTGTTATGTTGTATTTAGTGGAATGGATATGTATGTAAATAGGTTAGATGACAAGGTGTGTTAAGGCTCATCAAAGAGCTTTCTTAATGTACTGAACTTTGTATTAAATAAATATTTTGGTTTTATTGCTATATATTTCAGTAGAATTATGACCAAGTTATCTCGCGAATCAATCCAAATGGCTATAGATATTTAAGAAAGGTCCGCTAATTTATAAGTAACAACTCCCGAGTATGATGTCATGACTTAAGGATGATGCTATACTTGGGAGGATGTTACACATCACGAGTTTCAATGTTACAAGTGAAAGTATGTTCTATTTGAGAATGATTATGTCAATGTATGAATTTATGGTTGAGGATGCATGATCCATTTATTTATGTGGCATAAAGTAAATTTGGAAGAAATCCGGCGAGATTTCATATTATTGTGGCACGAATTTATTTGCACATAAAACAATCATTGTAGAGGCTATAAAAATTATCAAGGACACCTCAATGTGTCACCAATGTCCTGTAAAAATTTCAGGGTAATTAGAGTTCTCTAACTATATTAACAAAATTCTACAAATTTAGTGGTCAGAAACCCCTCCACCTCAGTTCAAGAACCATAATTCATAATTTTTAACCCTAGCAAGTGATTGAATCAATTCAGAATAAAATCGTGTTTATACTTCAAGATGTTCTAAGCATCTTGTAAAAATTTCAAAGGATAATTCAATCATTTGCTATGATAACAAAATTATACAAAATCATAGCTTCAGTTCCAAGAGTTTAGGTAGCATAGGTACCAATTCAATCCCAGATTTTTTCAAGGTAGTATAAGTCGAAATTAAAGCTCAAGAAAATTCATGGAACTAGCTTAAGATGTTAGCTTCAACATATAATTTTTCTAGCTTATAAAAACGTTTACAAGTGCATCAGAAAATTCATGATTCACAAAGCTTCCAATACAAATCCAATAATTCCAGCAGCATAGTCCAAAATTCCTTTTGACAAAAATGATTTCTAACATCATCCAAACACATCACCAAATTAGTCACCTCAATATCCATATATTATCAACCAATATAACCAAAAATATTAAATCATCTCAGTGGTTAAAACAGAAAAATGAGTCTCAAACAAAAGAGGTTCAAAATCCCTACTCTTTGGAGCTTTAGAGATCTTGGCTCCCATTGATATTCCAAGAATGATTCTCCTCACTCCAAACCTTCCAGACAGCATCTAATCCTCCCTTAAACAGTGAAGAATGAAATATCAAAGTGAGAATTGGTGAGAAATTAAAATTCCAATCGATTAGTTTTGTAGGTGGTGGTGAGTAGAATAAGTTTTGTGAAGAGGGTTTGTGATTTTATCAAGGTTTGGCTATGATTTTGGGAGCTTGAAGTTTGTTAATGGTGGCTTGGAAAGAAATAATGAAGGTTGTATTCATGGGAGGCTAGCTGAGAATGAAAAATGTTGGAGTGATAAGGTTGGTTGACTTATGTATCACAAAACAACTTAGATTAATATAAATCCTTAATTCTTTCATAAAGGAAAATATGATGGATGGCTATGATTTAACCTTGAATTACAAGATTAAATATTAGCCTTACACTTGTTCCTAAGGGATATACATTATCCTTTTGTGAAGATTAAACAACCTTTCGGTGTTAAAAATCACACACCAAAATTTTATTGAACGGGTGAAACATCATACCTGGATAATCAAATATTGCCCGAAAATTAATTCCAGGTATAAAATCTTTAATTCTACCTATTTCTAACCATAATCATATACTTTCTCAATTTTGGGCATCTCCGGGGCCCAATTCTAGGATTTTGGCTGTCCCGGCGATCCTGTGGGGCCCACAAGTTACTATTCACTTTTTTTTTTAACAAATCCGTTGGACCGTCCTCATCATTGTTAAAACCGTCAGATTTTTGAAATTATGACTAATAAAGATCAAATTAATTTTTAACTAATTTTTAGGGTGTTACAAAACCTCTCCTAGGAATGTTTTAAACTAGTTACTGCCCTATGGCCATTCTTAGTCCCTTTGGTGAAATAAAATGGTTTTCAAAGACTTTCAGAAATCCTAAAATGATTCCGAGAAGCTAGCAATTTATATGTCTTAAAAATGTGAGATTATGTGTTCTAGGGAATCTATGCTTTTCAATTCTGCCATGACATGTTTGCTGCTGTATGATAATGTTTTGACATGTTAGAAGGTGTAAAAATTATATGTGTTGAGGTAGGAAGCTTTCTATGCATGTTAGGAAAGAAACTAGTCTTAAAGAAAAAAATCGTAAAGTTGAGTTTTAGCATAGTTTTGACCCACTTATTTTTAGCCACTGCCAAAACTATTTTAATGGGATAACATTCAGTTTAGGATTTTTTTAATTATGAAAAACTCAATAACATTTGAGGTAGGATTGATTTTTAGCACCTATAGGGAAACTAGTAACTAGAAAACTGTAAAAGCGCAATTCTAGAACACGTAGAAATATAATTTTCTGATTCTGTTACAGCATGATTAATCATAGCAAAAGTGATCTATAATTAGTGCCAATGTGTAGGAATCCCTCATAATTGGTTTAGATTTAATTTATAGCGCCTTAGGCGAAGACTGAACTTAGAAAGGGTCTAAGACGTAGATTTTAGAACCCCGTAAGTATATGATATTAATTCAGTCCACATCCTCATGATATTTTCCAGATTTGTTTATGATCATAAAAATGAGTAAGGATTATTAGTTGTGAACCTATAAGTGTATAAAAGGATAAAAGTGAATGTTAGTGTAATTAGTTTTCAAGATTAAGACCCGTAAGGGTCAAAGCATAAGACACTATAGGTCCCAAGACATAATGAGCTTTATGACTTCAAGTAGATGTATGTTTAATTATGAGAATGAATTGAGCATGGCATATACATTAGCTGAGCCCGGTCCTTGATTCCAACAAACTGGTTAGGAGCATGCTATCGTTTAAGAATGTTAAAGCAATGAATGTGATGACGTATATGCTATGATGAGTTTGACTATATGACTTGATGTCTTATGGCGGAGTTGAATGGCTATGCATGCTCTATATGTTTCGTGGCATAAAGCAACTTTGAAGGAAATCCGGTGTACGCCGTTATGCTGCCGAACTTCCCATCAAACTTGAGGATTTGAGAAAAGTTTGCGAAAACTCCTGGGTGACACCGATTCGGCCGAGCACCCCCAGGAAAGGTTTTGGGTGACACCGGTTTGGCCAAGCAGCCCCAGAACAGATGCGATATAACACTGAG
Source organism: Dalbergia cochinchinensis (assembly GCA_031216125.1). Taxonomy (NCBI): domain Eukaryota; kingdom Viridiplantae; phylum Streptophyta; class Magnoliopsida; order Fabales; family Fabaceae; genus Dalbergia; species Dalbergia cochinchinensis. Next base: position 35,492,657 of record CM062371.1, read on the forward strand.
ATGTATTCCTCCCGCTACGGTAGGGAAGAAATAAATCCGTGAGGGTATTCACATTGAGCTTGCCAAAGCTGACAATTCACTGTGTACTAGATACCAGTAGAGCATTTCAAAGAAGGAAATGATCTTAAGATAGGTGATCCAAGAAAGTTATGTATACCCGCTCTATTAGCCCATATTAAATCTAATGACGACTAGTTAGGATTGAGCTCATTCCTAGGCGATAGGTGAGATGTAATTTGGTGACCAGATTATCGCCAGGCTGGTGAGTCGGTTGGATTTTTGGTGGATATGTTAAGAGGGTGGTCTTTAAGAAAAGAACTTAAGAGTTTGACTTATGAGAAAGATGTCACATGAAAAGTACTGTTCCTTTGATGCCACGTATATGATTTATGTTTCTTTATGTTGAGCCCAAGAGCAATGATTTTCATGTTAATGTGCATATGGTATTGTCATGCATTCATAAAATATCTATTGCATTCATGCCATTAAGACTTATACTAAAAGACACCCACTTCGGATAAATAGATTTGGAAAGCTTAACGCCCGGGGATTGCGAAGTAGGGGAGTGTACTCAAGTACACTTTATCAAAGAGGTACTTGATCAGAACCCTAGGCCGCAACACCAAGGGAAGGTCTTCACCCTCAATGTAGACGAAGCGGACACATCCAACGGTCTCATAAAAGGTAAGTGCGAAATAGATGGTAGGACCTTAACTGTACTTTATGACTCTGGTGCAACATATTCTTTTATTTCATATGCTAGTGTCGAGGCTCTAAATTTGAAAACTTCCAAACTTCCTTTTGATCTTATTGTCTCTACCCCCACAAATCATCCTGTGAATACTTGTTATTGTTGTCTAAACTGTCACCTCACCACAGAAAATAGATCATATGTTGTGGATTTAATTTGTTTACCCATGAAAGGTATAGGAGTAGTTCTTGGCATGGATTGGCTTCACGCCAACCGTGTGTTGTTAGACTGTGACACCAAAACAGTCGTCTTTCCTTCTCCCCCTAGTGAAATAAGTCAACCTTTGAAACTCTATCTCAATGCCGTAGAGGTCCACTGTAGTGGGAAAAAGACTAAGGGATATGTTCTCCTAGCTGCTAGCGAAGTACACTTTGAGCAGAATTTAGAGAATATACCAGTAGTGAGAGACTATCCCGAGGTGTTTCCGGAAGATATACCTGACTTCCCTCCCGAGAGAGAAGTGGAGTTCTCCATTGAGTTGGTTCCTGGAGCGGGACCAATCTCCATTGCCCCCTATAGAATGTCACCCCTAGAACTAGCCGAGCTTAAAACCCAACTTGAGGAACTTTTAGAGAAGAGCTTTATAAGACCTAGTGCTTCACCGTGGGGAGCCCCGGTCTTGTTTGTGAAGAAGAAGGACGGGAGCATGAGGTTGTGTATAGACTATAGGCAATTGAACCGTGTAACGGTGAAAAACAAGTACCCTTTGCCTAGGATAGATGATCTTATGGACCAATTGAGAGGAGCGGTAGTATTTTCCAAGATTGACCTGAGGTCAGGATACCACCAAATTAGAGTGAGAGATCAAGATATACCAAAGACCGCCTTTAGAACTCGGTATGGACACTTTGAGTTCGCGGTGATGTCTTTTGGATTGACGAATGCTCCTGCAGTATTTATGGATTACATGAATAGGATCTTTAGACCCTATTTAGATCAGTTCGTGGTCGTTTTCATAGATGATATACTCATCTATTCGAAGACCCACGAGGAGCATGAGCATCATTTGAGGATAGTTTTGGAGATCTTGAAGGAGAAGAAGCTGTATGCAAAACTCTCTAAGTGTGAATTTTGGTTGGAGGAGGTTAAGTTCTTAGGGCACGTTGTGTCAAAAGGAGGTATAGTCGTTGATCCTAGTAAGGTAGAAGCCGTAATGAATTAGGATAGACCGACCACCATAACGGAAATACGGAGCTTTTTGGGTTTAGCGGGCTACTACCGTAGGTTTATAAAAGGATTCTCTCAAATCGCCTTACCCCTAACCAAGCTAACTAGAAAGAATACCCCCTTCGTTTGGAATCCCGAGTGTGAGAAGAGTTTCCAAGAGCTTAAGGAAAGGTTAACCACGACCCCAGTCTTAGTCTTACCTAGCCCCAATGTACTTTTCGAGGTATATTGTGATGCTTCGGGCAAAGGACTAGGGTGTGTGTTGATGCAAAATAGGCAAGTGGTAGCCTATGCATCTCGACAACTCAAGCCTCACGAGGGTAACTACCCCACCCATGACCTAGAGCTAGCCGCCGTAGTGTTTGCCTTAAAGATGTGGAGACACCATTTGTATGGTGTAAGGTTTGAAGTTTTCTCCGATCATAAGAGTCTCAAGTACCTCTTTGATCAAAAGGAGTTGAACATGAGACAAAGAAGGTGGATGGAATTCCTCAAAGATTACGATTTCGGCTTAAGTTACCACCCCGGCAAGGCTAATGTAGTCGCCGATGCCTTGAGCCGAAAGACGTTACACCTGTCCCACATGATGATCAAAGAAGTTGAGTTGATAGAGAAGTTTAGGGATATGAATCTAGGGATGTCAGCGACCGATAAAGGGATGAAGATGTGCTATCTTAGTGTAACAAGTGGATTTAAGCAAAGGATCATGTTAGCACAACGAGAGAATAAGGAGTTCGAAGAGATCATAGATGCTGTTAAGGCGGGAAAGTTGAAGGGTTTCGAAAGAGGTGAGGACTGGATATGGAGGTTTGAAGGAAGGATCTGCGTACCCCAAGATGGTGACCTCCGAGAGAAGATCTTGGAGGAGGCTCACAAAAGGTATTTCACCATTCATCCCGGTGTTACCAAGATGCATCAAGACTTGAAGAAGATGTTTTGGTGGCCCGGAATGAAGAAGGATGTAGTCGCCTGGGTTAGTAAGTGCTTGGTATGTTAGAAAGTGAAAATCGAGCACCAAAAACCTTCAGGTTTGTTGCAACCTGTCCAATCCCCGAATGGAAGTGGGAATGCATATCTATGGATTTCGTGACGGGATTGCCTAAGACCCAAGCTGGCCATGATGCTATATGGGTGATAGTGGATCTACTAACCAAGTCGGCACACTTTCTGCCTATTAGAGTGACATACTCTTTAGATAAATTGGCTCAGTTATACATTTAAGAGATCGTAAGATTACATGGAGTACCGTCGATGATAATCTCGGATAGAGATCCGCGGTTTACGTCGCATTTTTGGGGAGCCTTTCAAAAGGCGTTTGGTTCAAAGCTATGCTTGAGCACTGCTTACCACCCACAAACAGACGGACAGTCCGAAAGGACGATCCAAACCCTAGAGGACATGCTAAGAGCCTGTGTGTTAGACCAAAGGGGAAGTTGGGATAAGTACTTGCCTTTGATCGAGTTTGCGTATAACAACAGTTATCACGCGAGTATCGGTATGGCATCGTACGAGGCGTTGTATGGAAGGAAGTGCCAATCACCTTTGTGTTGGTACGAGCCTGGGGAGCAAAGTGTCTTAGGACCTGATATAGTGAGGGAGACAACGGAACAAATCAAGAGGATCCGGGATAGGATGCTCACTGCTCAAAGTAGACAAAAGAGCTATGCGGACAAGCGGCGCAAGCCCTTGGAATTCGAAGAGGGAGAACATGTGTTCCTTAGGATTACCCCCACTACAGGCATAGGGAGACCCATGAAAGTCAAAAAGTTGAGCCCCCGATTCCTTGGTCCCTTCCAAATTCTTCAAAGGATAGGAACAGTTGCCTACAAAATAGCCTTACCCCCTAATCTTTCTAATCTTCATGACGTCTTTCACGTCTCTCAGTTAAGGAAGTATGAGTCCGACCCTAGCCACATTTTAGAGCTAGAGCATGTTCAGTTAAGGGACGACCTAACATTCAATCTTCCCCCTACGAGAATCGTGGACCGCGGAGTCAAGCAGTTGAGGAACAAGTCTGTTCTTTTGGTAAAAGTAGCACAGGGACGCGACAAGTCCGAGGAATTCACATGGGAGCTAGAGACAGAAATGCGAGACAAGTATCCCGAGCTTTTCTAAGGTAACGAATTTCGAGGGCGAAATTCTTTTTAAGGAGGGGAGTAATGTAACACCCCGATTTTTCTGTCCGAGGGAAATGACCAAAATGCCCCTGAGGTCATTTCCCGACCCGAATGCGAGGGTAACCAACTCGGTCATCCTCGAAGGGTCAACTCAATGTTTGAAGGGGATTGAATGGCCTTTGAATGCTTTCGGAAGCGAAAATTTCGTTTTCCGCAGTTTCGGGTCAAAATGACCAAAATACCCCTATAGCGTTTTACGCGGGTAAAGGTGCCGTTTGAGCCCGAAACTTTCCCCAGAGGTTTAGAAACATGTTTTCATGTGTCTAGAGGTCTCCGTTCAAGTCCCGGTGGTCCCGGGCAGTTTTAGTGCAAAATTACGATTTAGCCCCTAAAATAGTGTTTTTGAGCTTAATGACGTAATTAAGCAAACCTAAGCAATATTAGGCTCTAAACGAAGATTAATTTATTTCCCTAATTAATCTAGAGTCAAAATAATTTATTAAAGTTAATTAGAACCTAAAATTGCTTAGATTAAACTTAAATCTCTTTTTAGAACTCAAGACTCCTAGTCTTGGAATCTTGAATAGTGTTTTCTCTCTCCAATTCCTTAAATCAAGGAAATGTGTCTAGAGTTGTTTAGACTCTAATTTGAAAATTTAACTCACTAATGGTGCAAGACCACTCCTTAATTATGTCTAGACCACCTTAATTATCCATTTCCCTTACCTAAACACTTTCTTACAAATTCCTAATCTTAAGCATAATCAAAGATACACCTAAACACAACTCTAAACCACAAATAAAATGCAAAGAACCCTCCCCCATGGCTGATGAAGTTTCGGCCAGCACACTCCCCATTGGCCACATGTTTAATTATCTTCTCACTCAAAGAACCATGCTTGAGGCCATACCTTGAACCATACCTCACCATACCTTAAGCCATACCTCACCATGCCTCAAAAACACATTATCTCACCTCATGGAACTCATGGATGCCTCCAATTCTACACACATGGCCGAAGCTCCTCTCCTCCATGAGCTCCCTCCATTTGTTTCATTTCTCTATAAATACAATGCCTTGAGGAGCTTGCACCACTTTTAGATCATTTGCTAAGTTTAGGAACACTCAAAGCTTTTCTTTTCTCTCAAAGTTCTAGTGTTCTTCAAGTTCTTCAAAGTTCTTCATCATCTTCATCTTCTTCTTCCATCTTCAAGTTCATCACATCAAGTAGGGATTTCCTTTCATGTATTCTCTTCTTTAAAGTTCTTGTTTCAAGTTTGATGTTCATAGTTTCTCTTGATTCTTTTTAGAACTTCTTTTCCTTTCTTTGTTCTTTCTCATTTTCGGCCATGGGCCTTGAAGTTCAAAGAAACGAGAGCTTGATGATGAGAGTTTCATGATGATGTTCATCACTTGAAACAAACTCTAGAGCTTGATCTTTGTTCTTGAACAAAAATGTTTCTAGTTCTTCCTTTTTTGAACTCTTGAGAACTTTAGCTTTGATGATGTTTTAAAATGGCTCTATGAACTCAATGATGAGGACTCATGATGTTGGTGTTAATATATCATCAAGATCATGAACTCTAGAGTTTTAAAATGTTCCTTTTTCTTCTTGAAGATTTCGGCCATTTCCTTAATTTTTCTAAGCTTCATAGTTTGATTTCCTAAGAATATTATGTTGAGTTTTGAGATCTCTGAGCTTGACTTTACCTTGTTTGGATGAGTTTGGGTTATGGTTTAAATTCCTTTAAAGTCTTGTTAAGAGCTCTAGAAAGATAAAATGAACTTGCATCATTTATTTTATGCTTGCATTCATATTTACATTCTTGCTATGCATCTTTACTTTCTAGCTATCACCTAAGAACATAAAGATTAAAATGGAACTTGTATCATCACTTAATTTAATTCTCGAAGCCTTTCTATTTCGGCCTTAAAGTCGATTGTTGTTGGGCCTAGAGCACTAAAATAAAGAATTGAACTTGCATTATCACCTAATTAATTTCTCAAATGCCTTTCTATTTCAGCCTTAAAGTCGATTGTTGTTAGGCCAAGAGCACTAAAAAGAAGAATTGAACCTTGCATCTTTACTTTCAAGCTTGCACGTTTAAGTTTATACCTCGCATATTTACTTTCAAGCTTGCACGTTTAAGTTTATGCCTTATATATTTAATTTATGTCATCACTTTATTTTGTAAGCAAGATTAAAAATGAAAAGCATGAGCACGTTTATGTTATGTCATAACTTAAGAACCTAGAGCTCAAAGACTTGCCCATTTCATTCCAAGTTAAAGTTTAATGTGAAACCATTCTTTGAATGCATATTTTCGACCAAGTAGTGATGATGGACGTGCAATGAGTTTTCATCTAGCTACTAGGACCAATAGTCTATGTTTTAAGTTTTCCTTAAAGCTTTACAAATCTTTATAAGGTTATGTCATCACAAGTTGTGATTTTATTATCTTTTAGGGGATGGAATATGTTTTGGTCAGTGACCTAAGGCTTCTCTTAGCCTCTTGATGAATCAAAATGTTTTGAAAAGAGTTTTAGAAGTTCTAGATTGATTCCAAGAGAAACTAGTTAACTTATGTACCTAGAAACGTCAATTTAACTCTCTTATTAAAGTTAAATGTTTTCGGTTCTGATATGATGAGTGTGATGCTGTATGATGATGTTTTGATGTGTTGGAATGTGTGAAAATATCATATGATGATGTAGAAGCGATCCTATGCATGATAGGTAAGAAACTAGCTAACTAGAAATACCGTAAAGTTGGAATTTGACATAGTTTTAACCCATTTGTTTTTGGAACTTATCCAAACTGTTTTAATGGGAACATAATCAGATTTAGATTGTTTAGACATGAAAAACTTGCAACATTTGGATTAGAATTGAATTCTAGCACCTATGGGGAAACTAGTAACTAGAAAACCGTAAAAATGCAAATGTAGAACTCTTAGAACATTTAATTTTCTGGATTCTATCCAGCACCCTTACCACATGATAAACATGATTAATAATTAGTCCTTAAGCATAGGAATGTCTCATAATTGATTTAGATTTAATATATAAGCGCCTTCAAGTAAGACGGAACGAGAAAGGGTCTAAAACGTAAGTTCTAGAACCCCGTAAATACAAGTTAGAGATTCTGCCCTATGCTTTTCAGATTTAAGTGTGAACATGAGGATTAGGAATGATGATTAATTATGAGCCCTTAGGTGCATAAAGATGTGAGCGACGGATGTAGAGAACTATATCTCAAGATTAAGACCCGTAAGGGTTAAAGCATAAGCTACCGTAAGGGTGAGCGTTTGGATGTTTTATGATGATGCATGTAGTATGCAAATGATGATGATGTCATTCATATGAGGAATTCATGAGGTTATATGTTTATGTGGCATAAAGCAAATTTGGAAGGAAATTCGGTGTAATGCCGTTGTGCCTTAATTTCCAGAAATTTGGGGACTTAAAGAGATTTTGAAAATTAAGGTACTAAGATGGGTTCTAGGATGACACCGGTTCGGCCGAGCACCTCCATAGAACTCATGTGACATCGGTACCATTTTATACTCTTAGGTGACACCGGTTCGGCCGAGCACCCCTAAGAGTTTTGCCCCCTAACCCGTACTCAGATAGTCGGGATTTATGATTTATGATACGCTTATCGTTAAGTGGTAAGTAAGAACTAGTGACGACTAGTTAAGGTATGAGCTCATAACCTAGATGTATGACACGTTCTGGGTGACACCGGTTCGGCCGAGCACCCCCAGTTCGATTGTCTTTTAGGGTGGCCCATGAGGAAGAGATGTTTCATGGTTATGATTATGTCACTAAGTTTGTCCCATATGAATGTTACTATTGCCACTTTATGCCACTAAGTATGATGATGCTTGATGTTATGTTTTATGTATGTGCATTAGGTTGTGCCATGCATACATCTTCTATTATGTTGCATTCATGACATTAAGATCATCCTAAAATGAATGGACCTTGGCTAAAGTATATTTTAAAGTTTAAAATGAACTTAATGCCTGTTCAGTCATTTTGTATAATTAAACCCAAGGTTCCTGAGGACGTAGATGATGACACCTAGGTAGTAGGAGGCCCTACTGAGATTCTTTAGCAAGATTCTCACTCCCTCTATCTCTTTCTTTCCGTCACGTCTTCAGATGGCGACGTTCATAGTGTTCATGGACACGCCGACATGGGAGGTGCACCATGACCCAGACCACGGGTCATTCCATTTTGTCGGTCGATGCACGGTTAAAGTATTCATGTTCATGGGTCGACCCTTCACTCCCCCTGTACATTCCCATCGTTTCTCCCCCGTCTCACCTTTTGGCGATGACCTGGTGTTCGAGCGCGCACGTCCCCTAGAGGAGAGGCTTCGTCGTACCCCATCATCCACGTCCGCCGCTCGAGACTACCCCCAGTATGTGCCCCGTTGCCCGTTGTCTTTTTCGGAGACGGATCCTTCCGAGGATTCGGCAACCCAGGCACCCTCCGAGGGATCTTCCCCCACCATACCCATGGACCTTGGGGAGGGTAGTGAGCCTTCCGTGACTCAGCCGAGGCTTGCACGACGACCGGAGATGAGGCTACGCCGTGGAGGTCACTTCCAAGCCCCGTCCCGTCTATTCACGCCGGAGGAGCTTGCTCAGTTTCCTGCTACGCACACGCTCGAGGGATAGTCGCCAGTAGGAGGCTGTGGATGGCCCAGGTTAGAGCACACACCACTTGGACAGGGATAAACTTTCTTTTGTTTGGAGGTTATCCCATTAGATGCACACGGGTAGGGGAGTAGATCATGTTTATGTTTATGTTGTATTTCCTTTCCTGTATTTCCCTTGTACTAAATTAAGTCCCACACTTATAAGTGGGCAAGTTATATATATGTATGAGATGATATTCAGTGTTATTCATGTTGTGCCTTATGCTATGATGTTATGAGATGTATGATTTGATCGTTACATGATACATCGTATCACGCGGCTCTCACTTTATATTTCAAAAAAAATTACCCGTATTTTTCGCTAAGTATTTCAAGGTAAAAATGAGAACTATGAAGTAACAGACTAATGATTAACCTAAATATGTTCTAGAGTATTAGGTTAAAAATTAGGATGTTACACATCTAAATATCTAAAGCTCAAGACTTACACCTTTCAACTTACATAGGAATTTCGGTTCCATGGGCATTTACCTTTATAAATATGTTTTGGTTTCAAGAGGAAAAAGTTTCTAGAATTTAGTGTATCATTGCTTTGAGGTTTCAAAACTTGTACCTTGCGGTTTCTCTTAAAAGGGATTAATGACTCCTAAAGTATTGAAGTAATGTCTTATGATTAAAATTTTAGTAATGAAACTTTTAATTCTTTTGCTACTACCATAAGGGTTATTATGCACATTTCCAAAGCAGTAAATTGGTTTTAAGTGTTTTCTTTGACTTAGAATAAATTTAGAGGAAAACTAGTTACTAAGAATGATTAATGTTGCAATTTTCAATGCTATTAGAAATCTAAATATTTGGCTACTAATTGAACTATTTTATTTATGTATGGTGGTATTTGGGATTGTTTAAGTGTGTAAAATTTGTTAATAATTAATGTAATAATTATTTTTAGCACTTAGGGAAAGACTAGTAACTAAAAAAGATAAAAAATATGATTTCTAAAGCTTTCAAAAACTGAATTCAAAAGCTGATAATGAGAAAAGGTCAAAAACGTAACTTCTAGAACACTGAAATTGTTTAATTTTAAACATTGCCCAATTTTTCCAGTATTGTTTAATTATGCTCATGAGGAAATCATTGTAATTAGTCCCTTAGATGCATAAAAGAATAATCTCAAAAGTCAGGTTTACTCGATTTGTAATTTGACCCATTTAAGGGCTAGTGAGCATGTTATCTTATGAGATGATTGGTTCATGACATGCTTGAGGATATATATGATGAATATGTTGCATGTTTGGCTATCAATTACATAATTTATTATGGCATGTTATGATTACACTTGGAATATTTAAGGCACATAGGATAAGTGAAATATAAGAATGTGATATTATATGATATGATTGTGTTTTTGCATCTCAAAACAACATGCTAGGTTTAAGGTGACATAAAATGCATGGAAATGATCCTCTAGACTCCATGAATTAAAGGTTATAAGAGGTGGTCTAAGTAAGTTTCATATTCATAATAAGAAATGCAAGGAAATGATGTGTTTCTCCTCCTCTATTACCCCATGTTAAATCTAGCGACGGCTAGTTAGGTCGAGCTCATTCTAGGCGATAAGTATGTTGGTTGGTTTTGGTGTTAACCTAGAATTAGGACCCGGAGATGTCCAAAATTGAGAAATTATAAGATTATGTTTAGAAATAGGTAGAAATAAATATTTTATACCTGAAATTATTTTTCGGGCAATGTTTGATTACTCGGGTACACTGTTTTACCCGTTCGGTAGAATTTCAGTGTGCAGTTTCTAACACCGTAAAAGCTATTTATTCTACAAGTTAAAGAGAGCCACTTATCTTGAGCCAAGTGGCTGACCAAGATTCATTCTTTGACCAATAAACCAAATCTTAGCCATCCATTTTTCTTACTTTGGTCAAAGATCATTTAATTATACAATATAATACTCATTCTTTTATATATAACAAGATAACCACAAGCCAAGCTTCTTCAAGAAGCTCAAAATTTTGTGCATCATGCTGTAAGGAGAAGGAAACTAGGTTCCTCCATGTCCAAGAGCTCAAACTTCACTTCAAATGCCAAAAACACTAGCCTAGAGTTGATAAAACACTAAACTCCTTTCACTAAACTTGTTCTACACATCAATACCTACAAATCTAACCGATTGGAATTTCAATTCCTCATCAATCCTAATCTTGGTATCTCATATATCACTGATTAAGGAAGGGCTTGGTGCTGATTTGGTGGCCTTGAGTTGAGCAAAATCAATCTTGGAGCATCCTTTGGAGCCAAGATCCCTAGAGCCATCAAAGTAGGGTTTTCTTTGACCTTTTCTTTCCAATTCTATTTTGGACTTTTCTGATTGTGTTTGGTCCGAAATATATTGGTTGATAATATGATGATATTGATGTGTTAATTTTGGTGGAGTGTTTGGGGTTGTGTAAAACTCATTTTTATCAAAAGAGATTATGAAGTGGTTTGCTGGATTTTCGGTTTTCCTGCTGGCAATGATTGTTCACGAATTTTCTGAGGGAATTGTGGGTGCTTTTGTAACGCCCCAATTTTTACTGTAATTTTTACTGTCATTAGAAATTACTCAATTACCGAATTACCGTAGGTAATTATTACATAAGATTTGAGGCCGAACAATCCTCAATAAAGGAATATAACATTAGAAGAGAGGTTAGGAACGATTCATGCGAGAGTCGCAAATCCCGAATTTCTGTACGTATAAAATGACCAAAATGCCCCTGAAGTTATTTTACTCAGAAAATGAGGATCGTGGGCCCCACCTATTCTCAAGGGGATATTTTGAGGATAATAAGGGATTGTTTGTGTTATGTGTGTTAATAGAGCAGAAAGATCTCAATTTTGAGTTTCGACGCGCGAAATGACCAAAACGCTCAAGGCCGCTTTAACTCCGATGTGCGTGCGACTGAGCCCGAACCTCACTAAAATGTTTTAAAATGTGTTTTTAAGCCATGATTAACCATTGGTTAAGCTCGGGTGGCCTCGGGTAATTTTTAAGTGAAAGTACGATTTTGCCCCTGTTTTTGGGCGCTTTATGAATTTCGGGATTTTTGATTCAGATAACTGAAACCTAAGCAATATTAGGCTCAAATTAAAGCTTATTAAATTCTAAATATTAATCTAGAGTCAAAATTATGTATTTAGATTGATTAGAACCCAAAATTGCTCAAAAACACCCAAATTGCTTACTAATTCACTTAAACCCTTAACCGTAAATTCTCTAAATTACATGAATACCTTGCCTACACCTAAATAATGCATGGAACACACAAATTTCACTTCTTTGGGCTGTAATGGACGAAATTATTGATGCCATTATGCAGCTGAATTATTGCCAAAAGTTGCACTAAAACAAAATGCCAAAATGTCACCATAAGAGACATAATTCCTTAATTTCATACAACTTTGTCTAAAATGATTTTTCCTCCCTTATTTCTCCTGCAAAATTCCGTCCACTACCTCATCATTTTGGCCAATTAGAAGCCTCAAAATCTTCTTTAAATAGGCTTACTTGAGTGGTCTTGGAATGCTTGGTTCATAACTAGTTTTTAGGAGCACCAAAAACTTTCTTTCTTCCTCCTCTTTGGCTGAATTCTTTCTTCAATTTTTCAAAGAGATTTTGTTTCATTTCACTTCAAGAAACCAAGTTCTCTTCCTCTTCTTCAACTCAGATTAGGTAGGGAGTAGTTTCTAAATTTATTTCTATGCTTTGAGGAGTTGTGTTTTTAGCTCAAAATGATGAAATTATGAACTTGCCTTAGCTTTTCATTTTGCTTTTCCTCTTCAATTTTTCTTTAACCAATTCAACCATATGGCCTAGGTGGAACTAAGATGATGGCTTGATGATGAGGACCTTGAGGGTGGGTTGTAAATCCATCACAAGTTAGGCCTCTAAAGCTTGAAAATTCCACTTGATGCAAAACTTTAAAGAATAATGCTTTATGATGCTAAAACAAAGATTTTTAGTTTAGAACTTGAAAGATGTATTTTTCCTTTTATGTTTTATTTCTTGTTAAGATATGTATTGGGTTGAATTTATAATTCTTTTAAAGTCTTAAAGGAGCTCTAGTAAAGAAACAAAATGAATTTGCATCCATGATTAAGTTTATGCTTTGCATAACCATGTTTACCTTCTATGTCATCACTAAATTTTCAAGAATGAATAAATGAACTTACATTTCTCATGTTTAAATTCCAAGCTTGTATTTCATGTTTATGTTTCAAGCCATCACTTAATCTTTCAAGATAATAAAGAGGTTGCATCTCATATTTAATTTATGCTCTCACTATATTTTATAATGGCTAAAAGAATCAATGTAACACCCTAGTAATTAACCAGATACACCTAGGTTGAATCTGATTAATGACTAGACTTTACTCCTTGCTTTGGTTCTTTCTTCATAATTTGAAAATACTTAGTGAAATTACGAGCCTTTTTTTTTTTTTTTTAAACACATAATTGAAAACGTGAGTAGGCTAACGTGAACGAGTAAGCCGAGTATAATAAGACGTTTAAGAATATATCACATCATATCACTTAGGCTCCATCATATAACATCCATAAGCACATTATAGCATATATTTACATACAATAACCTCACTCAAAGGGTGGGTTATGTTCATACATCATTATCTTATGCAAACCCATAAAAGAAAATATACTTTAGGAAATTCATGCCCCTAAACTAGATAACTCCATAAGCCGGGAAGGTTATCCTAAAACTAGGGTGCATGATCACACATAAGTCTACTAAGAACCTTCTATGGCCACTTGTCCTAAAAAATGGGGGAATAAATCCGATCCATCGATGAGGCTCCTCGGGAGGGACACACGAGATGCACCGGTGGGTCGCATGGACGGCCTTCTCGCTAACCTCGGCTGAACAACCTGCTTTCCTCACTACCCTCTCTACACGTGCAAGGGAGTAGGAGCAGAGCTCTCAGAATATACATGAGTAGGAGTGTCCTCAAGGATCCAGTTTGTAATATCTCGCCTCGGGAACATACTTGTGGAAATCCATGGACAAAGCAGATGAAGCGGATAAGAACGTAACATCCTTTCATCAAGTGGACGCATGTTCGAAACCATTTCATCGCCATAGGGAGAAGTAGGAGAAAATCGATAACTAGGGACTGTGATGTGCAAATGGACGACCTATGTAAATAAAAACACAACTGTGCACCTCCTTCAAATGATACGAGCGATGCACCGGATCATAGTGGAATTCCCAAGTAGGGTATCAACTATCAGACGAATGTCGCCCATTTGAATCTGGAGACAATGACGGAAATAAAGAAAGGAGTGAGAATCTTGCCAAAGAATTCTCGAGGTACCTCCTTCTACAGATGTCATCATCAAAGTCCCCAGGAACCTCGGGATTATTCTAAAATAGTGAGCATGCAAAGATTCATTTTAAGTTCTGGACAAATACTTAACCGAGGTTCGTCAATTTTTAATCATGCGTCTTATAATGCATCTTATTCTTAACATGTCATATTTACAATGAACTTTTTCCTTTATCATTACATCATATTCCTCATCATCATTATCAAAATAACATGCATAAAAGAACGCTACATATAATATTAGCACACATGGACACAAGGTACATATTTCATTTCTTTAGTGCCTTACGTGACTTAAAATCTTATCATCATCATTATTTTCCTTGGGCCACCCTATACTCCACCTCTTTTGGGAGTAATTTAGGTTATGAGCTCATACTTTACTAGTCGTCACTAGCATATACTTATCCACTTTTGATAAGCTAAAGTCCCGACTCTACCCTTTTGAGAGAAGGGTTAGGGGCTAAAATCACCTTTTTCACCACCTATAGTCTGATGGTTCCAAAGGATCATTTTCTTATAAGTTTAAGTCACCATTAAATCTTTGCATGTTATATCATAATACAATTCATAAACATCATAACATTTTCTCATTTATAGTCTTAAGCTAGAATAATATATATATCAGTAATCATGCATATGGGAGATTCCCAGGAAGAGAGGTGGGTCACAATGGACACGCTAAATACCAAGTCTTTCAGCTTTAACCTTTCCAAATTACACTTTTACAATGATACACTTTCTTCTAGCAACAAAGGTGAATTTTACATAAGAACATTTCATGTATAAGCATTCTTATTATTTGCAACAAAGAACTATAACATGCAAGTCAGAAATCATTCAATGATATCAAGTACTTAATAAGCATCCAATCCTTACATAGAATTATCAATTATGAATCATTCTCTTAACAATAAACCATAATTATCACAACTTCAATCATATCAAATCATTATCACATATTGATACTAAACTCGGATCGTGGCAATGAATCATGAACCTCATGCAATTACATAGAATCATATTTTAAGTGCATATAAAATACTAGTTCCCAGAAAATCCTTGCAAAGCCTTAAAACTCATTTAGAAACTAGTTCTTTTGTCAAATTTGGGAGGATCTTCACAATTAAAATTCTCACTTAAGATAAAAGGAGTAAGTCTTGAGCTTTAGAGATTTAGGTGACATCTTAGAATTATAAACATGCTATGCAACCTTATTTTAATCTTATCTTTATAAGGTGATAGCTTGGAATTATAAACATGATATGCAATTCCATTTCTTTATCTTTAAGATTTAAGGTGATGACTTGAAAATTAAACATGATGCAAGAACTTGAAATATAAACATGATACAAGAAATCGCTGGAGCGCGGTAATCCTGCACAGACCGCAGAGAGGAGAAGAGAATATTAAGCCTGAGGCGGTAGTCCTGACAGACCAGTAGAGTGGGAGAAGAGAATATTAAGAAACCGGAGCATGTAGTCCGACAGACGAGAGGAGAAGAGAATTATTATTACATCTTTTTAAGCTCCAATCTCAAGACTTTTTAAAGAATAAATTCTTTAACTCCAATAATCATATTTCTTTGCTTGTGATACATGGGCAAGTCTTTAAGCCCTAGGATCTTTAGGTGATGGCATAAAATAAACATGTCATGCTGATTCTTTTTAGCCATTATAAAATATAGTGAGAGCATAAATTAAATATGAGATGCAACCTCTTAATTATCTTGAAAGATTAAGTGATGACTTGAAACATAAACATGAAATACAAGCTTGGAATTTAAACATGAGAAATGCAAGTTCATTTATTCATTCTTGAAAATTTAGTGATGACATAGAAGTGAAACATGGTTATGCAAAGCATAAACTTAATCATGGATGCAAATTCATTTTGTTTCTTTACTAGAGCTCGTTCAAGACTTTAAAAGAATTATAAATTCAACCCAATACATATGTTAACAAGAAATAAAACATAAAAGGAAAAAATACATCTTTCAAGTTCTAAACTAAAAATCTTTGTTTTAGCATCATAAAGCATTATTCTTTAAGGTTTGCATCAAGTGGAATTTTCAAGCTTTAGAGGCCTAACTTGTGATGGATTTACAACCCACCCTCAAGGTCCTCATCATCAAGCCATCATCTTAGTTCCACCTAGGCCATATGGTTGAATTGGTTAAAGAAAAATTGAAGAGGAAAACCAAAATGAAAAGCTAAGGCAAGTTCATAATTTCATCATTTTGAGCTAATAACACAACTCCTCAAAGCATAGAATTAAAATTAGAAACTACTCCCTACCTAATCTGAGTTGAAGAAGAGGAAGAGAACTTGATTTCTTGGAAGTGAAATGACACAAAATCTCTTTGAAAAATTGATGAAAGAATTCAGCCAAAGAGGAGCAAGAAAGAAAGTTTTTGGTGCTCCGAAAAACTAGTTATGAACCAAGCATTCCAAGACCACTCAAGCAAGCCTATTTATAGAAGATTTTGAGGCTTCTAATTGGCCCAAATGAGGAGGTAGTTGTCAGAATTTTTCAGGAGTAATAATGGAGGAAAAATCATTTTAGACAAAGTTGTATGAAATTAAGGAATTATGTCTCTTATGGTGACATTTTGGCATTTTGTTTTAGTGCAACTTTTGGAAATAATTCAGCTGCATAATGGCATCAATAATTTCGTGCATTACAGCCCAAAGAAGTGAAATTTGTGTGTTCCATGCATTATTTAGGTGTAGGCAAGGTATTCATGTAATTTAGAGAATTTACTAGATTAAGGGCTTAAGTGAATTAGTAAGCAATTTGGGTGTTTTTGAGCAATTTTGGGTTCTAATCAATCTAAATACATAATTTTGAATCTAGATTAATATTTAGAATTTAATAAGCTTTAATTTGAGCCTAATATTGCTTAGGTTTCGATATGAATCGAAAATCTAAATTTAAAACTCCGCCCAAAACGGGGCAAAATCGCATTTTCACTTAAAAATCGCCTAAGGCCACCTGAGCTTAACCAATGGTTAATCATGGCTTAAAAACACATTTTAAAACATTTTAGTGAGGTTCGGCTCTGGCACGCACATCGTAGTTAAAAACCATAAGGGCGTTTTGGTCTTTTCGCAAGGCCTCAGACTCAAAATTGAGATTCTTCCGCTCTATTAACACACATAACACAAACAATCCCTTATTATTCTCAAAACATCCCTTGAGAATATGTGGGGCCCACAATCCTCATTTTCCGAGTAAAATAACTTCAGGGACATTTTGGTCATTTTATACGCTGAATTCGGGATTTGCGACTTTACGCATGAATCGTCTTAACCTCTCTTCTAATGTTATATTCCTTTATTGAGGATTGTTCGGCCTCAAATCTTATGTAATAATTACCTACTAGAATTCGGTAATTGAGTAACTTCTAATGACAAGAAAAATTACAGAAAAATTACAAGAATTAGTGCATATTACTCCTCTCCAAAAAGAATTTCGCCTTGGAAATTCGTTACCTGAGAACAACTTCGGGGTATTGTGCTTTCATGTTTGATTCAGCCCCATGTAAGTTCTTCGGTTTCACCGTGTCCCATGCTACTTTGACCAGGGTACAAATTTCTTGTTTAACCGCTTAACTCTCACGACGATTCTCGTGGGTAGTAAGTTAAATGTCAGGTTATCTCTTAATTGTACATGTTCTCGCTCTAGTACATGACTCGGTCGATTGATACTTTCTTAACCGAGAGACATGGAAAACATCATGAAGGTTGGATAAACTCGGGGTGGGGCTATACGAGAGGCTACAGTCCTACTTTGGTAAGGATTTCAAACGACCAAGAAATGGGGCTCAATTTCTTTACTTTATCGCTTCTATGCCCGGCCTGTGGTGGGGGTGTGATCCTTAGGAACACGTGGTCCCCTTTCTTGAAAATCTAGCGGTTTCGCGCTTGTCCGTGATAGTTTTTCTCAATAGACTTTGAGCGATGAGAATCTTATCCCTAATCTTTTTGATTTGTTCGTTGTTTCCCTCACAATATCAGTCCAAGTAAACTTTGCTCTCCGGGTTCATACCAACATAAGGGAGATTGACATTTCCGTCCCATAGAGGGCCTCATACGGTGCACATACCGATACTTGCATGATAATCTGTTTGTTATATGCAAATTCAATAAGTGGGGTGTACTTATCCCAACTTCCCTTTGATCTAAAACACATGCCCTTAACATATCCTCCAAGGTTTGGATAGTTCTTCAGATTGACCGCCTGCTTTGGGGGTGATAGGTGCTTAGACACATTTTGAACCAAATGCCTTTTGAAAGGTTTCCCCAAAATCGCGATGAATCGCGGATCTCGTCAGATTATCGCTTACTCGCAACCCCATGTAACCTCACTATCTCCTCAATATATAATTGTGCTAACCTATCCAAGGAATAAGTCACCTTAATAGGTAAAAGTGGGCTGACTTTGTCAATCGATCCCACGATTACACCCACATATGGTATCATGATTCATTTGGTCCTTGGTAATCCAACCACAAAATCCATGGAGATACTATCCCACTTCCACTGAGGATCGGCAAGGAGGTTGCAAGATTCCGCAGGGTTTTTGGTGTTCAATCTTCACCTTTTGACACACCAAGCACTTACTCACCCATGTGCACATCTTTCTTCATTCCAGGCCACGAACATCTTCTTCAAATCTTGATACATCTTGGTGGCACCAGGGATGAAGGGCAAATGGCTCTTATGGGCTTCCTCCAAAATATCCTTTCGGGAGGCCACCACTGGCAAGGTACACATATTCCACCTTTAAACCTCCACAAATCGTCCATTCCTTGGGTAAAACCTATCAACTTTCCCCGCCTTCAACGCCTCTAAAGTCTCTTGAAACTCAAAGATCATCCTTGAGCTTGAACAATCCTTTCTTTTGAACTCACTTGTCCTCTAAGATGACAAGCCTCGATGCCCTTAGTGGTCAAAGTCATTCCTAGGTTTAAGTCCCTAAATTGCTCAATCAATTCAACCTCCTTCACCATCAAACGGACACTTGTAAGGACTTCCCTACTCAAAGCATCAGCTATTACATTAGCTTTACCAGGATGGTAGTTCAATCCAAAATCATAATCTTTCAAGAACTCCATCCATCGCTTTGCCTCATGTTTAGCTCCTTTTTGATCAAAGAGATATTTCAAACTCTTGTGATCTGAAAACACCTCAAACTTAACTCCATATAAATGGTGTCTCCAAATCTTTAGAGCAAACACGACGGCAGCTAACTCAAGGTCATGGGTAGGTAGTTTGGTCTCATGTGGCTTGAGTTGTCTTGATGCATAGGCCACCACTTGCCTATCTTGCATCAATACACAACCTAAACCCTTTTGAAGCATCACAATACACCTCTAAAGGCACATTGGGGCTCGGGTAACACTAAAACAGTGGGCCCAGGTTAGCTTGTGTTTTAACTCTGAAAGCTCTTTTCACACTCCTGGGTCCATGAAAAAGGGGTGTTCTTCCTAGTCACTTGGTCAAAGGTAGGGAAATCTGGGAAAATCCCTTGATAAATCGGGACGTAATAACTAAACCCAAAAAAAGCTCCTTTACTTGATTAATGTGGTTGGTCTTTCCCGCTTTACTACCGCTTCTACCTTACTAGGATCTACAGCAATTCCTTTCTTAGATACTACATGCCCTAAAAATTGCACCTTATCCAACCAAAACTCACACTTGGAAATCTTGGCATATAGTTTCTTTTCCTTCAAGATCTCTAGTACTATGGTTAGGTGGCATTCATGCTCTTCATGGGTCTTAGAATATATGAGAATGTCATCTATAAAGACAACTACAAACTGATCTAAATAGGGTCGTAAGTTCCTATTCATGTAATCCATAAAAATATGGAGCATTGGTTAACCCAAAGGACACATCACAAACTCAAAATGGCCGTATCGAAAGTAAAGGCCGCTTTAGGTATGTCTTCATCTCTCACTCTAATTTGATGGTAGCCTGACCTCAAATCTATCTTAGAAAACACTACCCCACCTTTCAGTTGGTCCATCAAATCATCGATCCTAGGCAGAGGATACTTGTTTTTCACTGTTACTTTATTCAACTGCCATAATCTACACACATCCTCATACTCCCATCCTTTTTTCTTTACAAACAACACAGGCTCCTCAAGGTGATGCACTAGGCCTAACAAACTTTTTCTCCAATAAATCTTCCAATTGAGTTTTTAACTCGGTCAATTCTAATGGGGACATCCTGTATGGGGCTATGGATATAGGTCCTTGACCAAAGCAACTCTATGGAAAATTCTATCTCTCTCGGGAAACTCGGTATCTCATCTGAAATACTTGATAATTTCTTACTATTGGTATCTCATCGATACTTTGCTCAAAGTTCATCACTAGCGCTAAGAAAATGTAACCTTTACTTCTCACCTCTACCACACCATTTCACAAAGAGCTTATGTAAAGACTTATGGGTTTCTAGGTTCAATAGGAATAGGAAGAAAAGTGATGGTTTTCATCCTAGTTTAACAAGATACATGGTTGGCCTCAAGCCAATCCATGCCAAGAATCACATCTAAACCTGCATGGGTAAGCAAATAAGATCTAAAACAAAGGATCTATTATCTATAATAAAACTACAATCTAAACAACATTTACAAGTCCTAACGGGTTTTCCAAATGGGTAGAAACAATAAGGTCAAAAGGAAGCTCATAGGTAAATTAAGGCTTTTAACACATGAATGGGAGATAAAAAGAATGAGAAGCGCGAATCATATAGTACAATTAAGTCTTTACCATGCATATTACCCTTTACCTTCCACGAGATTTCGTGACTTCGTTGTTTCTTCAAAGATTAACAAAGAAATACCCTTCCCTGGTATTGCGGCTTGGGATTGGGGTTGGCGGGTTCCTTTCAGTGCATTCTCGGAGTAATGACCTGGTTTTCCACAATCGATAGCACACGCTTGTTCGGCTCGACATGGCATGCTCCCATGATTCTTGCCGCACTTGGGACATTCCATGGATGGCGCAGCCGTGGGAGTCTTCTGACCTCTTTGTGGTGCTTTCCTTTATTGTTGTTATTGTTGTTGTTGTGGATTGTTACGGGGGTTATTGTTGTAGCGGTTGTTATTATAGCGATTGTTGTTGTTTGGCCTTCCTTGTTGAAAATTTCTTTGTGTCCCTTGTGGTCTTGATTGAGGGAAATGGAGGTCGATTCGCTTGAACCACGACCTTGAGGTGTCAACTTTTGGTAATATTATCTAACTTTGGGGTGTTTAGTTTTCTCGACCTTCTTCAATAATCCGACATTTGTTAACTAGGTAGAGAAATCCCTAATCTCCAAATGTGCAGCTGCCACATTAAGTTCCGCCTTCAACCTCCACGACTCGTATTTAATGCATTTCAAAGACTATCGAGATTTCCTTGGTACATTCTTGAGAACTTAATGAGTTCTTCAACCGCATCTTGGGCCACATTCATATTCCCTGGACAAGTTGCATGAATTCAATGTCCTTGGCATTTCTAATCGACTGGAAAGTACTTTCGTAAAAATGGACCTTTGAATAGTTCCCAATCAATGTCCACATCGGCCGCTCCGTGAGTCTTGAACACCGTCCACCGTAAACCGCGGCATCACCTCAAGCATATGAGTAGCGAAGGTGACCTTTTGCTCCTCCGAGCATGGGACTACAAAGAAGACCTTTCAATATTCGAATCCATTCATCCGCAATATTTGGATTCTGTCCCTTGAAAACCGGTGGGTTTGCTCTTGTAAACTCCTCAAATGTGCATGTTCAGAATCTCATGTCGCTGATTCATATTGGCTTGACGATCCCGATCCATTCGCTCCATCATCATTCTCATGGTCCTTGCTACGTCCGCGGAGTGCTTCGCTGTCTGTCGTCGTCGTGATTATTTTGTGCCGCGCTCCTAGTCCGTTGTCGACGTGCCATTGGTCCCTATACACACAAAACAAAGGCAACAACGAGGTGATCAGCCCAATATTCCATGCAAAGTGAGCAAGTTACCATGGCACTTTCAACATACGAGTCATGTATTTCTACTCCCAAGCTCATCCTAATGATAAACATCTACATATGACGTCACTAACGTATTATGCTTTAGAAGCATAGCGCTAGTCCAATCCTCAGCTCCATGAGAATCGAATCCGCTCGATGCAAAATAACACTTAGTAATTAACCGGATACACCTAGGTTGAATCGATTAATGACTAGACTTTACTCCTTGCTTTGGTTCTTTCTTCATAATTTGAGAATACTTAGTGAAATTACGAGCCTTTTTTTTTTTTTTTTTAAACACATAATTGAAAACGTGAGCGAGTACAACGCGTGAACGAGTAAGTCGAGTATAATAAGACGTTTAAGAATATATCACATCATATCACTTAGGCTCCATCATATTACATCCATAAGCACATTATAGCATATATTTACATACAATAACCTCACTCAAAGGGTGGGTTATGTTCATTCATCATTATCTTATGCAAACCCATAAAGAAAATATACTACGAAATTCATGCCCTAAATCCAGATAACTCCATAAGTCGGGAAGGTTATCCTAAAACTAGGGTGCATGATCACACATAAGTCTACTAAGAACCTTCTATGGCCAATGTCCAAAAATGGGGGAATAAATCCGATCCATGATGAGCTCCTCGGGAGGGACACGAGATGCACGGTAATCATCGCATGGGCGGCCTTCTCGCTAACCTCAATGAACAATCGCTTTCCTCACTACCTCTCTTACACGTGTGGGAGTAGATGAGCTCGAGAATATACATGAGTAGGAGTGTCCTTCAAGGATCAGGTGCAATATCTCGCCTCGGGAACATCGCGGAAATCCATGACGGATGAAGCGGGATAACGCGTAACATCCTTTCATCAAGTGGACGTGCATGTTGAAAACCATTTTCATCGCCATAGGGAGAAGTAGGAGAAAATCGATAACCAGGGATGATGCAAATGGGCGACCTATGTAAATAAAAACACTAACTGTGCACCTCCCTTCAAATGATTACGGCGATGCAATCGGATCATAGTGGAATTCCTAAGTAGGTATCAACGAACAGACGAATGTCGCCATTTTGAATCTGAGACAATGACGGAAATAAAGAAAAGGGAGTGAGAATCTTGCTAAAGAATTCTCAGAAGGTACCTCTACAAGGTCATCATCAAAGTCCCCAGTGAACCCTGGATTATTCTAAAATAGTGAGCATGCAAAGATTCATTTTAAGTTGGACAAATACTTAACCGAGGTTCGTCAATTTTTAATCATGCGCCTTATAATGCATCTTATTCTTAATATGTCATATTTACAATGAACTTTTTCCTTTATCATTACATCATATTCCTCATCATCATTATCAAAATAACATGCATAAAAGAACGCCATATAATATTAGCTACACATGGACACAAAGCACATATTTCATTTAGTGCCTTAGGTGACTTAAAATCTTATCATCATCATTATTTTCCTTGGGCCACCATATACTCCACTCTTTGGGAGTAATTTAGGTTATGAGCTTCATACTTTACTAGTCGTCACTAGCATATACTTATCCCTTTTGATAAGCTAAAGTCCCGACTCTACCCTTTTGAGAGAGAACGGGTTAGTGGGCTAAAATCACCTTTTCACCACCTATAGTCCGATGGTTCCAAAGGATCATTTTCTTATAAGTTTAAGTCACCATTAAATCTTTGCATGTTATATCATAATACAATTCATAAACATCATAACATTTTCTCATTTATAGTCTTAAGCCAGAATAATATATATCAAGCGTAGAAATATGGGAGATTCTAGGAAAGCAGAGTGGTCACAATGGACACGCTTAAATACCAAGTCTTTCCTTAGCCGTAACCTTCCAAATTACACTTTTACAATGATACACTTTCTCTAGCAACAAAGGTGAATTTTACATAAGAACATTTCATGTATAAGCATTCTTATTATTTGCAACAAAGAACTATAACATGCAAGTCGTGAAATCATTCAATGATATCAAGTACTTAATAAGCATCCAATCTTTACATAGAATTATCAATTATGAATCATTCTCTTTAACAATAAACCATAATTATCACAACTTCAATCATATCAAATCATTATCACACATTGATACTAAACTCAGATCGTTGTCAATCATGAACCTCATGCAATTACATAGAATCATATTTTAAGTGCATATAAAATACTAGTTCTGTGAAAATCCTTGCAAAGCCTTAAAACTCATTTAGAAACTAGTTCTTTTGTCAAATTTGGGAGGATCTTCACAATTAAAATTCTCACTTAAGATAAAAAGGAGTAAGTCTTGAGCTTTAGAGATTTAGGTGACATCTTAGAATTATAAACATGCTATGCAACCTTATTTTAATCTTATCTTTATAAGGTGATAGCTTGGAATTATAAACATGATATGCAATTCCATTTCTTTATCTTTAAGATTTAAGGTGATGACTTGAAAATTAAACATGATGCAAGAACTTGAAATATAAACATGATACAAGAAATCGGAGCGCGTGGTAATCCGCACAGGGACGATAGAGGAGAAGAGAATATTAAGAAACCGAGCGTACGGTAGTCCACATGTGACCAAGAGAGAGGAGAAGAGAATATTAAGAAACCGGAGCGGCGGTAGTCCCATTGTGACCAAGAGATAGGGAGAAGAGAATTATTATTACATCTTTTTAAGCTCCAATCTCAAGACTTTTTAAAGAATAAATTCTTTAACTCCAATAATCATATTTCTTTGCTTGTGATACATGGGCAAGTCTTTAAGCTCTAGGATCTTTAGGTGATGGCATAAAATAAAACATGTCATGCGTTGATTCTTTTAGCCATTATAAAATATAGTGAGAGCATAAATTAAATATGAGATGCAACTCTTAATTATCTTGAAAGATTAAGTGATGACTTGAAACAACATAAACATGAAATACAAGCTTGGAATTTAAACATGAGAAATGCAAGTTCATTTATTCATTCTTGAAAATTTAGTGATGACATAGAAGGTAAATATGGTTATGCAAAGCATAAACTTAATCATGGATGCAAATTCATTTTGTTTCTTTACTAGAGCTCCTTCAAGACTTTAAAAGAATTATAAATTCAACCCAATACATATCTTAACAAGAAATAAAACATAAAAGGAAAAAATACATCTTTCAAGTTCTAAACTAAAAATCTTTGTTTTAGCATCATAAAGCATTATTCTTTAAGGTTTTGCATCAAGTGGAATTTTCAAGCTTTAGAGGCCTAACTTGTGATGGATTTACAACCCACCCTCAAGGTCCTCATCATCAAGCCATCATCTTAGTTCCACCTAGGCCATATGGTTGAATTGGTTAAAGAAAAATTGAAGAGGAAAACCAAAATGAAAAGCTAAGGCAAGTTCATAATTTCATCATTTTGAGCTAAAAACACAACTCCTCAAAGCATAGAAATAAATTTAGAAACTACTCCTACCTAATCTGAGTTGAAGAAGAGGAAGAGAACTTGATTTCTTGAAGTGAAATGACACAAAATCTCTTTGAAAAATTGAAAGAAAGAATTCAGCCAAAGAGGAGGAAGAAAGAAAGTTTTTGGTGCTCCTAAAAACTAGTTACAGAACCAAGCATTCCAAGACCACTCAAGCAAGCCTATTTATAGAAGATTTTGAGGCTTCTAATTGGCCAAAATGAGGAGGTAGTTGTCAGAATTTTCAGGAGTAATAATGGAGGATAAATCATTTTAGACAAAGTTGTATGAAATTAAGGAATTATGTCTCTTATGGTGACATTTTGGCATTTTGTTTTAGTGCAACTTTTGGAAATAATTCAGCTGCATAATGGCATCAATAATTTGCATTACAGCCCAAAGAAGTGAAATTTGTGTGTTCCATGCATTATTTAGGTGTAGGCAAGGTATTCATGTAATTTAGAGAATTTACTAAGCTAAGGGCTTAAGTGAATTAGTAAGCAATTTGGGTGTTTTTGAGCAATTTTGGGTTCTAATCAATCTAAATACATAATTTTGAATCTAGATTAATATTTAGAATTTAATAAGCTTTAATTTGAGCTCAATATTGCTTAGGTTTCGGTATATGAATCGAAAAATCCCGAAATTAGAAAGCGCCAAAACGGGGGGCAAAATCGACTTTCACTAAAAACTGCCCAAGGCCACCCGAGCTTAACCAATGGTTAATCATGGCTTAAAAACACATTTTAAAACATTTTTAGTGAGGTTCGGGCTCGGCACGCACATCGTGAGTTAAACTTAAGGGCTGCTTTTGGTCTTTTTCGCAAGCAACTCAAAATTGAGATTCTTCGCTTCATTAACACACATAACACAAACAATCCCTTATTATTCTCAAAACATCCCCTTGAGAATATGTGGGGCCCACAATCCTCATTTTCTGAGTAAAATAACTTCAGGGACATTTTGGTCATTTTTATACGCATGTAAATTCTGGGATTTGCGACTCTCGCAGATGAATCGCTCCTAACCTCTCTTCTAATGTTATATTCCTTTATTGAGGATTGTTCGGCCTCAAATCTTATGTAATAATTACTACACGATTTAAGAATCGAGTAATTTCAATGACAAAAAAATTACAAAGAAAAATTACTGAAAAAAATCGTTACAATCAACGCATGGCATGTTTATTTTATGCCATCACCTAAAGATCCTAGAGCTCAAAGACTTGCCCATGTATCACAAGCAAAGAAATATGATTATTGGAGTTAAAGAATTTATTCTTTAAAAAGTCTTGAGATTGGAGCTTAAAAAGATGTAATAATAATATTCTCTTCTCCTCTACTAGTCACATAGGACTACCGCTCCGGTTTCTTAATATTCTCTTCTCTCTCTATGGTCCTGTGCGGACTACCGCTCCGGTTTCTTAATATTTTCTTCTCCCTCATCGTCCTGCATGGATTACCGCGCTCAGCTTTCTTATATCATGTTTATATTTCAAGTTCTTGCATCATGTTTAATTTTCAAGTCATCACCTTAAATCTTAGAGATAAAGAAATGGAATTGCATATCATGTTTATAATTCCAAGCTATCACCTTATAAAGATAAGATTAAAATAAGGTTGCATAGCATGTTTATAATTCTAAGATGTCACCTAAATCTCTAAAGCTCAAGACTTACTCCTTTTATCTTAAGTGAGAATTTTAATTGTGAAGATCCTCCCAAATTTGACAAAAGAACTAGTTTCTAAATGAGTTTTAAGGCTTTGCAAGGATTTTACGGGGAACTAGTATTTTATATGCACTTAAAATATGATTCTATGTAATTGCATGAGGTTCATGATTGACCAGCGATCTGAGTTTAGTATCAATGTGTGATAATGATTTGATATGATTGAAGTTGTGATAATTATGGTTTATTGTTAAGAGAATGATTCATAATTGGTTTAGTAACTAATTAGTTCTATAATTGATAATTCTATGTAAGGATTGGATGCTTATTAAGTACTTGATATCATTGAATGATTTCCTGGCTTGCATGTTATAGTTGCTGTTGCAAATAATGAGAATCCTTGTACATGAAATGTTCTTTATTATGTAAAATTTACCTTTGTTGCTAGAAGAAAGTGTATCATTGTAAAAGTGTAATTTGGAAAGGTTCTGGTTAAGGAAAGACTTGGTATTTAAGCGTGTCCATTGTGACCCACCTCTCTTTCCTGGGAATCTCCCATATGCATGATTACAGTTGATATATATTATTCTAGCTTAAGACTATAAATGAGAAAATGTTATGATGTTTATGAATTGTATTATGATATAACATGCAAAGATTTAATGGTGACTTAAACTTATAAGAAAATGATCCTTTGGAACCATCAGACTATAGGTGGTGAAAAGGTGATTTTAGCCCCTAACCCGCTTCTCTCAAAAGGGTAGAGGCGGGACTTTAGCTTATCAAAAGGGATAAGTATATGCTAGTGACGACTAGTAAAATATGAGCTCATAACCTAAATTACTCCCAAAAGGGTGGAGTATAGGGTGGCCCAAGGAAAATAATGATGATGATAAGATTTTAAGTCATCAAAGGCACTAAAGAAATGAAATATGTGCACTTGTGTCCATGTGTAGCTAATATTATATGACGTTCTTTTATGCATGTTATTTTGATAATGATGATGAGGAATATGATGTAATGATAAAGGAAATGTTCATTGTAAATATGACATGTTAAGAATAAGATGCATTATAAGATGCATAATTAAAAATTGACGAACCTCGGTTAAGTATTTGTCCGAACTTAAAATGAATCTTTGCATGCTCACTATTTTAGAATAATCCCGAGGTTCCTAGGGACTTTGATGATGACATTTGTAGAAGGAGGTACCCTCTGAGAATTCTTTAGCAAGATTCTCACTCCTTTTCTTTATTTCCGTCATTGTCTCCAGATTCAAATGGCGACATTCGTCTGTTCGTTGATACCCCTACTTGGAAATTCCACTATGATCGGTGCATTGCTCGTATCATTTTGAAGGGAGGTCTTGTGATTCGTGTTTTTATTTACATAGGTCGTCCATTTGCACATCCTGTCCCTAGTTATCGATTTTCTCCTACTTCTCCTATGGCGATGAAATGGTTTCGAACATGCACGTCCACTTGATGAAAGGATGTTACGTTCTTATCCCGCTTCATCTGCTGTCCATGGATTTCAGTATGTTCCGAGACGAGATATTCAAACCGATCCTTCAGAGGACACTCCTACTCATGTATATTCGAGAGCTCTGCTCCTACTCCCACACGTGTAGAGAGGGTAGTGAGGAAACAGTTGTTCAGCCGAGGTTAGCGAAGGCCATCCATGCGACTGACTGGTGCATCTCGTGTGTCCCGGCCCCGAGGAGCTCATCGATGGATCGAATTTATTCCCCCATTTCGGGACAGTGGCCATAGAAGGTTCTTAGTAGATTTATGTGTGATCATGCACCCTAGTTTTAGGATAACCTTCCCGGCTTATGGAGTTATCTAGTTTAGGGGTATGTATTTCCTTAAGTATATTTTCTTTTATGGGTTTGCATAAGATAATGATGTATGAACATAACCCACCCTTTGAGTGAGGTTATTGTATGTAAATATATGCTATAATGTGCTTATGGATGTTATATGATGGAGCCTAAGTGATATGATGTGATATATTCTTAAACGTCTTATTATACCCCGCTTACTCGTTCACGTTGTACTCGGCTCATATTTTCAATTATGTGTTTAAAAAAAAAAATGGCTCGTAATTTCACTAAGTATTTTCAAATTATGAAGAAAGAACCAAAGCAAGGAGTAAAGTCTAGTCATTAATCAGATTCAACCTAGGTGTATCTGGTTAATTACTAGGGTGTTACAGCTTTCATGAGCTATAAAAATTATATGTTGAAGGTAACATCCTAGGATAGTTCCATGAATTTTCTTGAGCTCTGGGTTTGACTCCTAATGCCTTGAGAAATTCAAGAACCGAAGTGCTAACTATGCTGCCTGAAATGTTGAATCTGAAGCTGTGAACTTGTGAGATTTTATTAACCTAGTAAATGATCGAATTATGAGCTGAAAGTTTTATAGGATATTAAGGACATATTGAAATCCAACTCTGAAATTTTATATGATTTGATATGATCATTTGGTAGGGGAATAA
The DNA here is from genome assembly GCA_031216125.1 of Dalbergia cochinchinensis. Taxonomy (NCBI): domain Eukaryota; kingdom Viridiplantae; phylum Streptophyta; class Magnoliopsida; order Fabales; family Fabaceae; genus Dalbergia; species Dalbergia cochinchinensis. Next base: position 35,522,400 of record CM062371.1, read on the forward strand.
AATTGGAAACTATGGCTGTTGGCTGTAAATAGGGGGTTTCTAACCTCCGAAGTTGTCTAATTTTGTTGACATATTTAGAGAATTCTTTTTGTTATGAAATTTTTATGAAACCTTGTGGACACATTGACGTGTCATTGAGAATTTTTATAGCATTTGAGTTGATCATTTGGTATGAGAAATAAATTGTGCTACTTGAGTGAAAAATCTGCCAATGTGCTGAAGTTGTGATGATGCCTTGAATTAGTGACCTAATGGCATTTGGTTCAAGTTGATGTGTATGAATGCATGCCATGGACTTCCAAGATTATGTTATGAGGAATGAATGAATAATATATATAGGTTTGAAGTATTATGAGATCAGAGAATTATGTTCATGCATATAGGAATGTGATGCATGTATATGTGAGCTTGAGGACGGTGTAAATGAAAAATGAAGTCCCCTTTAACGTAAAAAGGGCATGGCAAAGTCCCCTTTAATATAAAAAGGGCATGAAGAAGTCCCCTTTAATATGTAAAGGGCACGAAAAGGTTCCCTTTTGTTTATAAAAAGCATGGGAAAGGTCCCCATTAGGGTACGGAAAAGTCCCCTTTATTATGTCAAGGGCACGAAAAGATCATTGTAATTGCCATATGTATATGTATATCTTGTTAAATTATTGGTCTTGAAGGAATTCCTATGATGTTGAATGTTATGAAATACATGTTTTAAGTGATTGAATAATAAAAGAGACCCACATCATAAAGGTGATTTTATAATTTTAAAATGAACATTTGATATGTATGTGTAATTGGCTGGGGCGATGATCATGACAATATGAATGTGTAATTGGGGAGTTACCCTACTGAGAATTTTAGAATTCTCACCCCTATATTTTTGTGTTCCCGTGTCATCTCCAAGTTGATGCAAAAAACTGAGGGACTGCTATGCAAAAGAACTCGGAAGTGCAATAGTGTAGTAGTTAATGCTTTTATTATGTTGTATTTAGTGGAATGAATATGTGTGTAAATATGTTAGAGAACAAAGGTGTGTTAAAGCTCATAGAAGAGCTTCCCTTATGTACTTAACTCTGTCTAGACCACCTTAATTATCCATTTTTCCTTACCTAAACACCTTCTTACAAATTCCTAATCTTAAGCATAATCAAAGATACACCTAAACACAACTTTAAACCACAATTAAAATGCAAAGAACCCTCCCCTATGCCTGATGAAGTTTCGGCCAGCACACTCCCCATTGGCCACATGTTTAATTATCTTCTCACTCAAAGAACCATGCTTGAGGCCATACCTTGAACCATACCTCACCATACCTTAAGCCATACCTCACCATGCCTCAAGAACACATTATCTCACCTCATGGAACTCATGGATGCCTCCAATTCTGCACACATGGCCGAAGCTCCTCTCCTCCATGAGCTTCCTCCATTTGTTTCATTTCTCTATAAATACAATGCCTTAAGGAGTTTGCACCACTTTTAGATCATTTGCTAAGTTTAGGAACACTCAAAGCTTTTCTTTTCTCTCAAAGTTCTAGTGTTCTTCAAGTTCTTCAAGTTCTTCAAAGTTCTTCATCATCTTCATCTTCTTCTTCCATCTTCAAGTTCATCACATCAAGTAGGGATTTTCTTTCAAGTATTCCTTTCTTTAAAGTTCTTGTTCTAAGCTTTATGTTCATAGTTTCTCTTGATTCCTTTTAGAACCTATTTTCTTCTCCTCCTTCCTCTTTATATTTCGGCCATGGGCCTTTGGGAATGAAGAAGTGAGAGCTTGATGATGAGAGTTTCATGATGATGTTCATCACTTGAAACAAACTCTAGAGCTTGATCTTTGTTCTTGAACAAAAATGTTTCTAGTTCTTCCTTTCTTGAAATCTTGAGAACTTTAGCTTTGATGATGTTTTAAAATGGCTCTATGAACTCAATGATGAGGACTCATGATGTTGGTGTTAATATATCATCAAGATCATGAACTCTAGAGTTTTAAAATGTTCCTTTTTCTTCTTGAAGATTTCGGCCATTTCCTTAAATTTTTCTAAGCTTCATGGTTTGATTTCCTAAGAATATTATGTTGAGTTTTAAGAACTCTAAGCTTGACTTTACCTTGTTTGGATGAGTTTGGGTTATGGTTTAAATTCCTTTAAAGTCTTGTTAAGAGCTCTAGAAAGATAAAATGAACTTGCATCATTTATTTTATGCTTGCATTCATATTTACATTCTTGCTATGCATCTTTACTTTCTAGCTATCACCTAAGAACATAAAGATTAAAATGGAACTTGTATCATCACTTAATTTAATTCTCGAAGCCTTTCTATTTCGGCCTTAAAGTCGATTGTTGTTGGGCCTAGAGCACTAAAATAAAGAATTGAACTTGCATTATCACCTAATTAATTTCTCAAATGCCTTTCTATTTCGGCCTTAAAGTCGATTGTTGTTGGGCCAAGAGCACTAAAATGAAGAATTGAACCTCGCATATTTACTTTCAAGCTTGCACGTTTAAGTTTATGCCTTGTATATTTAATTTATGTCATCACTTTATTTTGTAAGCAAGATTAAAAATGAAAAGCATGAGCACGTTTATTTTATGTCATAATTTAAGAACCTAGAGCTCAAAGACTTGCCCATTTCATTCCAAGTTAAAGTTTAATGTGAAACCATTCTTTGAATGCATATTTTCGGCCAAGTAGTGATGATGGACGTGCAATGAGTTTTCATCTAGCTACTAGGACCAATAGTCTATGTTTTAAGTTTTCCTTAAAGCTTTACAAATCTTTATAAGGTTATGTCATCACAAGTTGTGACTTTATTCTCTTTTAGGGGATGGAATATGTTTTGGTCAGTGACCTAAGGCTTCTCTTAGCCTCTTGATGAATCAAAATGTTTTGAAAAGAGTTTTAGAAGTTCTAGATTGATTCCAAGAGAAACTAGTTAACTTATGTACCTAGAAACGTCAATTTAACTCTCTTATTAAAGTTAAATGTTTTCGGTTCTGATATGATGAGTGTGATGCTGTATGATGATGTTTTGATGTGTTGGAATGTGTGAAAATATCATATGATGATGTAGAAGCGATCCTATGCATGATAGGTAAGAAACTAGCTAACTAGAAATACCGTAAAGTTGGAATTTGACATAGTTTTAACCCATTTGTTTTTGGAACTTATCCAAACTGTTTTAATGGGAACATAATCAGATTTAGATTGTTTAGACATGAAAAACTTGCAACATTTGGATTAGAATTGAATTCTAGCACCTATGGGGAAACTAGTAACTAGAAAACCGTAAAAATGCAAATGTAGAACTCTTAGAACATTTAATTTTCTGGATTCTATCCAGCACCCTTACCACATGATAAACATGATTAATAATTAGTCCTTAAGCATAGGAATGTCTCATAATTGATTTAGATTTAATATATAGCTTTCAAGTAAGACGGAACCGAGAAAGGGTCTAAAACGTAAGTTCTAGAACCCCGTAAATACAAGTTAGAGATTCTGCCCTATGCTTTTCAGATTTAAGTGTGAACATGAGGATTAGGAATGATGATTAATTATGAGCCCTTAGGTGCATAAAGATGTGAGCGACGGATGTAGAGAACTATATCTCAAGATTAAGACCCGTAAGGGTTAAAGCATAAGCTACCGTAAGGGTGAGCGTTTGGATGTTTTATGATGATGCATGTAGTATGCAAATGATGATGATGTCATTCATATGAGGAATTCATGAGGTTATATGTTTATGTGGCATAAAGCAAATTTGGAAGGAAATTCGGTGTAATGCCGTTGTGCCGCCGAATTTCCGAGAAATTTGGGGACTTAAAGAGATTTTGAAAATTAAGGTACTAAGATGGGTTCTAGGATGACACCGGTTCGGCCGAGCACCTCCATAGAACTCATGTGACATCGGTACCATTTTATACTCTTAGGTGACACCGTTCGGCCGAGCACCCCTAAGAGTTTTGCCCCTAACCCGCACTCGGATAGTCGGGATTTATGATTTATGATACGCTTATCGTTAAGTGGTAAGTAAGAACTAGTGACGACTAGTTAAGGTATGAGCTCATAACCTAGATGTATGACACGTTCTGGGTGACACCGGTTCGGCCGAGCACCCCCAGTTCGATTGTCTTTTAGGGTGGCCCATGAGGAAGAGATGTTTCATGGTTATGATTATGTCACTAAGTTTGTCCCATATGAATGTTACTATTGCCACTTTATGCCACTAAGTATGATGATGCTTGATGTTATGTTTTATGTATGTGCATTAGGTTGTGCCATGCATACATCTTCTATTATGTTGCATTCATGACATTAAGATCATCCTAAAATGAATGGACCTTGGCTAAAGTATATTTTAAAGTTTAAAATGAACTTAATGCCTGTTCAGTCATTTTGTATAATTAAACCCAAGGTTCCTGAGGACGTAGATGATGACACCTAGGTAGTAGGAGGCCCTACTGAGATTCTTTAGCAAGATTCTCACTCCCTCTATCTCTTTCTTTCCGTCACGTCTTCAGATGGCGACGTTCGTAGTGTTCATGGACACGCCGACATGGGAGGTGCACCATGACCCAGACCACGGGTCATTCCATTTTGTCGGTCGATGCACGGTTAGAGTATTCATGTTCATGGGTCGACCCTTCACTCCCCCTATACATTCCCATCGTTTCTCCCTCGTCTCACCTTTTAGCGATGACCTAGTGTTCGAGCGCGCACGTCCCCTAGAGGAGAGGCTTCGTCGTACCCCATCATCCACATCCGCCGCTGGAGACTACCCCCAGTATGTGCCCCGTTGCCCGTCATCTTTTTCGGAGATGGATCCTTCCGAGGATTCGGCAACCCAGGCACCCTCCGAGGGATCTTCCCCCACCATACCCATGGACCTTGGGGAGGGTAATGAGCCTTCCGTGACTCAGCCGAGGCTTGTACGATGACCGGAGATGAGGCCACGCCGTGGAGGTCACTTCCGAGCCCCGTCCCGTCTATTCACGCCGGAGGAGCTTGCTCCGTTTCCCGATTACGTACCACGCTCGAGGGATAGTCGCCAGTAGGAGGCTGTGGATGGCCCGGGTTAGAGCACACACCACTTGGACGGGGATAAACCTTCTTTTGTTTGGAGGTTATCCCATTAGATGCACATGGGTAGGGGAGTAGATCATGTTTATGTTTATGTTGTATTTCCTTTCCTGTATTTCCCTTGTACTGAATTAAGTCCCACACTTATAAGTGGGCAAGTTATATATATATATGAGATGATATTCAGTGTTATTCATGTTGTGCCTTATGCTATGATGTTATGAGATGTATGATTTGATCGTTACATGATACATCGCATCACGCGGCTCTCACTTTATATTTCAAAAAAAAAATTACCCGTATTTTCCGCTAAGTATTTCAAGGTAAAAATGAGAACTATGAAGTAACAGACTAATGATTAACCAAAATATGTTCTAGAGTATTGGGTTAAAAATTAGGATGTTACAATAAGAACTTCACCGGTTCAACAAAAGCAAAGTCTAGATGCTCATTGAAAGGCCCAAAAGGGAAAACCATCATTGGAACAAAATGGGTGTTTAGGAACAAGCTTGATGAAGCTAGCAGAGTCATTCAAAACAAAGCAAAGTTGGTTGCACAAGGTTATAATCAACAAGAGAGAATTGATTATGATGAAACCTTTACACCAGTAGCTAGGCTGGAAGCCATAAGAATGCAACTTGCTTTGCTGCCTTCAGGGGATTCACTCTTTACCAGATGGATGTCAAGTTTGCATTCTTAAATGGATTCCATTTTAAGAAAGTTTATGTGAAGCAGCCTCCTAGTTTTAAGAGTGAAGACCTTCATAACCATATCTTCAAGTTCAAAAAGTGATTCCATGCTTCAGAAACCACTCTCTTTGAAAAAAAAGAAAAAGGCAGGATAATTCTCATTCTTTTGAGTTTCTCTTTCCTACGTTGTTTCACCTTCAATCATTCACGTCCTATAACTTGAATAGCTTCCCACTCCTTGTAACATCCTAATAATTAACTCAACATGCCTAGGACGTATTTCAGTTGATTATTAGATATTACCCTTTGTTTTCAGTTTTTCTTTCTTTGGAAGTACTTAGTGAAAATATAAGCCAATTTTTTTTGAAAACATAAACAAAACGTGAGCCGCGCATCACATAAGTGATTGACAATGTAAAGCGTAATCATGAAACAGAAACATCAGATAAGCTCCATACGATAAACAACCATCAGCACATCATAGTTAAATAGATAATATCCCACCTATGAAAGGTGAGTTAAGTTCAGTACAACATGGAAATACAAATACATCGGGAAAGGAAAATACAACGGAATACATGCCTACCTAGTGCACCTAAGGGAGATAACCTCTAAAGCAAAAGAAAGTTATCCTAAACTAGTAGTGGTGGGTGCACTAAAAACCTTCTAAGAGATCTACTGTTGCGGGCTTGGGAAGGGTGGAACATAACTGATCCATGGGCGAAGCTCGTTGGGAGTGCTCTCACGAAGTGGCTGAACATGGGCTCCATGCCGGGGATTCATAGCTGGCCTCCGTGCTAATCTTGGCTGGGTGACCGTCTCCTTACTATCCTCCCTCATCTGTCGGGGAGTAGGGGTAGAACTCTCATAATACATGTGGGTAGACGAGTCCCCTGATGGGTCGGTCTCTGAATGCCTCGAGTGGGGGACATAGTCCAGAAAATCGCGAATGGCAGATACGGTGGTATACGTATGAAGGATCCTCTTGTTGTGCATACGCGTACGCTCAAAAACCATATCGTCACCGTGCGGGGAAGTTAGAGAGAAACGGTAGCTACGTACGGGGTGTGCAAATGGTCACCCCAAAAACATGAAGACTCGGACGGAGCAGCGTCCCTCAAAATGGTAGGATTGGTGGTCGGGGTTGAAGTGAACCTCCCAGGTGGGGGTGTCAATGAAGAGAACGAACGTCGCCATCAGAATCTGAAGATGTGACGAAAAGAAAGAGAGAGAAGGAATAAGAATCTTACTAAATAATCTCAGTAGGGTATCCTCATATCTAAGTAGCATCATCAATGTCCCCAGGAATCTCTGACTTTTTATGAAATAGTGAGTATGCAAAGATTCATTTATTAAGTTCTAAAACATCAATTACCGAGGCCCATTCATTTTATCATGAGTCTTGTAATGAATGCATCATCCTTCTTTATGATATGCATGTCAATACTTTATGCAACATTTAACTTTAAAGCATACATCTAACTTCATAGCAAACATGATATGCATAGAACATAGTTCATGAATGATATTCCTTGTTTCTTTAGGTGACTTAAGCTAGTTCTTTTTCACTCTTGGGGCCACCCTAATACTCTTCCCTTTTGAGAGTACTTCTACGTTATGAGCTCATACCTCACTAGTTGTCACTAGCATTTACTTATCCTTTTTTATAAGTTAAAGTCCCAACTTAATAAGTACGGGTTAGGGGGCAAGAATCACCTTTTCATCACCTATAGTTTGATGAGGCCAAAGGATCATTTTCTCATATTTTAAGTCACCTTAAGTCTTAGCATGTTATAATAAGATGCAACACATACCTCATAAATGTCATAATTCTTCATGTATTTCTACCATATGCATCTCTAACGTTCCAAATGAAACCATAGCATGCAAATGATGAGTCTTACCTCTAGAGATTAATATCTCACATAGCATCAAATATCACATGAACTCATCAACTCAAATTATTAACACATAAACATTCCCTTAAATGGCCACACCCCTAAATTGGGTAACTCAATTGTCAAATTATTTTCTTATGCATGTAAAGGATTGATTGTCATCATTACCACTAATTATCAATGTCAAGAACATCATTGATTGAAGTTGGACAGCATAGGCAGTAAATACATTTCTATGGTTTATGGTGTTCTATAAGTTGCGTTTTACGCCCTTTCTCGTTACCGGCTTTTCCTATGATGCTAAAATTAATTCCTAAACCATTTATGAGTCATTCTCTCTCAAGTAAACATGGTATAACATGATTTTACAAACATTCAAGGTGCTAGAACAGCATGTATAAATTCAATTCCTTAGGGGTTCTAGAAGTCATATTTTTATGATTTTCTAGTTACTAGTTTCTTTTTTAGTGTCAAGGATCAATCTTACCCCAAATGTTACCAAGTTTTTCATGATCAAACAATCCCAAACAGAATTCCAAGTTTTGGCAGTGGCTAAAATTTAATGGGTCAAGGACATGCAAAATCCTAACTTTACGGTCTTTCTAGAAAGCTAGTTTCTTTCCTAACATGCATAGAATGGTTCCTACATCGATAATTACAATTTTACATGTTCTAACACATCAAAACAGCATCATACAGTAGCAAACTTGCCAAGGTAGTAACCGAAAAGTATCAAGTCCCATGAGTACAATATAAGGCATTTCTAGTAACTGAACTTCATACTTAAACAACTTCTAAATCAAGAGATATAATGACTATGTTAGACAAGGAAAAGTAGTCATAAATACAAGTCTAATTCTTTATTTTAGTGCTCTAGGCCCCTTAGAGTATTCATTCTAAATCAACAATCAACTTTAAGGTTGAAATAGATAAGCTTCGAGTTAATTAATTAGGTGATATGAAAATGCAAGCTCTCGTTTTAATCTTTAAGTTTTTAGGTGATGGCTTGAGAGTAATCATGCTAGGCAAGAATTGTAAACATGAAATGCAAGTTTATTCTAATCTTTAAGCTTTAGGTGATAACTTGGAAGTAAATATGATATGCAAGTCCAATTCTTTATTTTAGTGCTCTAGGCCCCTTAGAGTATTCACTCTAAATCAACAATCAACTTTAAGGTTGAAATAAGTAGGCTTTGAGATTAATTAGTTAGGTGATAGCAAAGGAATATAACATGTGATGGATTTATGGAGGAGGGTGTGGCCGGTTCTTATGGGAGGTTTAGGAAGGATATTTTGTTATTTCATTTGTGTTATGACTTGGTTTAAGGAAGGTATTTGATTAGGTAATTGATTAGGAGTTTGTAAGTAAGTGTTTAGGTGAGGTAAAGGATAATTAAGGATATCAAGACATGATTAGGGCGTGTTCTTGCTTCATTAGAGAGATTAGAACTCATTGTATAGTGTAAACAATTGTGATTAGAACTCATTGTATGGTGTAAACAATTGTGAACACAATTCCTTAATTTAAGGAATTGAAGAGAGAAAATACTATTTAAGATTCCATGACATAGAATCCTAACATAAGATAGGAATTTAAGTTTATCTAAGCAATTTTAGATTCTAATTAACCTTAATAAATTATTTTGGCTCTAGATTAATTACCGAATATAATTAATCTTCGATTAGAGCCTAATATTGCTTAGGTTTCCTTAATTACATCATTAGGTCCGAAATGCACTATGCAGGGGCAAAATCGTAATTTTTTCAAAAACTACCCAGGACTTCCGGGACTTAAACAAACCTCGAATATGCCTTGAAAACATAGTTTTAGACTTTTGGGCAAGGTCCGAGTCAAATCAGAATTCAAAACTGTACTTAATCATAGCAAGGGTATTTTGGTCATTTTTGCACATAAACCCCAAAAAATGAGATTTTTCTGTTTTATTAGTATTCGCTCACATATGTAACGCCCCAATTTTTACTGTAATTTTTATTGTCATTAGAAATTACTCAATTACCGAATTACCATAGGTAATTATTACATAAGATTTGAGGCCGAACAATCCTCAATAAAGGAATATAACATTAGAAGAGAGGTTAGGAACGATTCATGCGAGAGTCGCAAACCCCGAATTTCTGTACGTATAAAATGACCAAAATGCCCCTGAAGTTATTTTACTCAGAAAATGAGGATTGTGGGCCCCACCTATTCTCAAGGGGATATTTTGAGGATAATAAGGGATTGTTTGTGTTATGTGTGTTAATAGAGCAGAAGGATCTCAATTTTGAGTTCCGACGCGCGAAATGACCAAAACGCCTCAAGTCGCTTTAACTCCGATGTGCGTGCCGACTGAGCCCAAACCTCACTAAAATGTTTTAAAATGTGTTTTTAAGCCATGATTAACCACTGGTTAAGCTCGGGTGGCCTCGGGCAGTTTTTAAGTGAAAGTACGATTTTGCCCCTATTTTTGGGCAGTTTTGCGAATTTCAGGATTTTTGATTCGTATACCGAAACCTAAGCAATATTAGGCTCAAATTAAAGCTTATTAAATTCTAAATATTAATCTAGAGTCAAAATTATGTATTTAGATTGATTAGAACCCAAAATTGCTCAAAAACACCCAAATTGCTTACTAATTCACTTCAACCCTTAACCGTAAATTCTCTAAATTACATGAATACCTTGCCTACACCTAAATAATGCATGGAACACACAAATTTCACTTCTTTGGGCTGTAATGGATGAAATTATTGATGCCATTATGCAGCTGAATTATTGCCAAAAGTTGCACTAAAACAAAATGCCAAAATGTCACCATAAGAGACATAATTCCTTAATTTCATACAACTTTGTCTAAAATGATTCTTCCTCCCTTATTTCTCCTGCAAAATTCCATCCACTACCTCATCATTTTGGCCAATTAGAAGCCTCAAAATCTTCTATAAATAGGCTTGCTTGAGTGGTCTTGGAATGCTTGGTTCATAACTAGTTTTTAGGAGCACCAAAAACTTTCTTTCTTCCTCCTCTTTGGCTGAATTCTTTCTTCAATTTTTTCAAAGAGATTTTGTTTCATTTTACTTCAATAAACAAAGTTCTCTTCCTCTTCTTCAACTCAGATTAGGTAGGGAGTAGTTTCTAAATTTATTTCTATGCTTTGAGGAGTTGTGTTTTTAGCCCAAAATGATGAAATTATGAACTTACCTTAGCTTTTCATTTTGGTTTTCCTCTTCAATTTTTCTTTAACCAATTCAACCATATGGCCTAGGTGGAACTAAGATGATGGCTTGATGATGAGGACCTTGAGGCTGGGTTGTAAATCCATCACAAGTTAGGCCTCTAAAGCTTGAAAATTCCACTTGATGCAAAAATTTAAAGAATAATGCTTTATGATGCTAAAACAAAGATTTTTAGTTTAGAACTTGAAAGATGTATTTTCCTTTTATGTTTTATTTCTTGTTAAGATATGTATTGGGTTGAATTTATAATTCTTTTAAAGTCTTGAAGGAGCTCTAGTAAAGAAACAAAATGAATTTGCATCCATGATTAAGTTTATGCTTTGCATAACCATGTTTACCTTCTATGTCATCACTAAATTTTCAAGAATGAATAAATGAACTTGCATTTCTCATGTTTAAATTCCAAGCTTGTATTTCATGTTTATGTTTCAAGTCATCACTTAATCTTTCAAGATAATAAAGAGGTTGCATCTCATATTGAATTTATGCCCTCACTATATTTTATAATGGCTAAAAGAATCAACGCATGGCATGTTTATTTTATGCCATCACCTAAAGATCCTAGAGCTCAAAGACTTGCCCATGTATCACAAGCAAAGAAATATGATTATTGGAGTTAAAGAATTTATTCTTTAAAAAGTCTTGAGATTGGAGCTTAAAAGATGTAATAATAATTCTCTTCTCTCTCTCTGGTCTGTGCGGACTACCGCGCTCAGGTTTCTTAATATTCTCTTCTCCCTCTCTCGGTCTGTGCACGGATTACGCTCCAATTTCTTGTATCATGTTTATATTTCAAGTTCTTGCATCATGTTTAATTTTCAAGTCATCACCTTAAATCTTAAAGATAAAGAAATGGAATTGCCTATCATGTTTATAATTCCAAGCTATCACCTTATAAAGATAAGATTAAAATAAGGTTGCATAGCATGTTTATAATTCTAAGATGTCACCTAAATCTCTAAAGCTCAAGACTTACTCCTTTTATCTTAAGTGAGAATTTTAATTGTGAAGATCCTCCCAAATTTGACAAAAGAACTAGTTTCTAAATGAGTTTTAAGGCTTTGCAAGGATTTTACGGGAACTAGTATTTTATATGCACTTAAAATATGATTCTATGTAATTGCATGAGGTTCATGATTCGGCCACTGATATGAGTTTAGTATCAATGTGTGATAATGATTTGATATGATTGAAGTTGTGATAATTATGGTTTATTGTTAAGAGAATGATTCATAATTGGTTTAGTAACTAATTAGTTCTATAATTGATAATTCTATGTAAGGATTGGATGCTTATTAAGTACTTGATATCATTGAATGATTTCTGGCTTGCATGTTATAGTTCTTGTTGCAAATAATGAGAATGCTTATACATGAAATGTTCTTTATTATGTAAAATTTACCTTTGTTGCTAGAAGAAAGTGTATCATTGTAAAAGTGTAATTTGGAAAGGTTCTCGCTAAGGAAAGACTTGGTATTTAAGCGTGTCCATTGTGACCCACCTCTCTTTCCTGGGAATCTCCCATATGCATGATTACAGTTGATATATATTATTCTAGCTTAAGACTATAAATGAGAAAATGTTATGATGTTTATGAATTGTATTATGATATAACATGCAAAGATTTAATGGTGACTTAAACTTATAAGAAAATGATCCTTTGGAACCATCAGACTATAGGTGGTGAAAAGGTGATTTTAGCCCCCTAACCCGTTTCTCTCAAAAGGGTAGAGTCGGGACTTTAGCTTATCAAAAGGGATAAGTATATGCTAGTGACGACTAGTAAAGTATGAGCTCATAACCTAAATTACTCCCAAAAAGGTGGAGTATAGGGTGGCCTAAGGAAAATAATGATGATGATAAGATTTTAAGTCACCTAAGGCACTAAAGAAATGAAATATGTGCACTATGTCCATGTGTAGCTAATATTATATGACGTTCTTTTATGCATGTTATTTGATAATGATGATGAGGAAAATGATGTAATGATAAAGGAAAAGTTCATTGTAAATATGACATGTTAAGATTATGATGCATTATAAGACGCATGATTAAAAATTGACGAACCTCGATTAAGTATTTGTCTGAACTTAAAATGAATCTTTGCATGCTCACTATTTTAGAATAATCCCGAGGTTCCTGGGGACTTTGATGATGACATTGTAGAAGGAGGTACCTTACTGAGAATTCTTTAGCAAGATTCTCACTCCCTTTTCTTTTTTCCGTCATTGTCTCCAGATTCAAATGGCGACATTCGTCCTGTTCGTTGATACCCCTACTTGGGAATTTCACTATGATCCGGTGCATCGCTCGTATCATTTTGAAGGGAGGTCTTGTGATTCGTGTTTTTATTTACATAGGTCGCCCATTTGCACATCCCGTCCCTAGTTATCGATTTTCTCCTACTTCTCCCTAGGGCGATGAAATGGTTTTCGAACATGCACGTCCTCTTGATGAAAGGATGTTACGTTCTTATCCCGCTTCATCTGCTGTCCATGGATTTCCAAAGTATGTTCCCGAGACGAGATATTCTGAAACTGATCCTTCAGAGGACACTCCTACTCATGTATATTCTGAGAGCTCTGCTCCTACTCCCACACGTGTAAGAGAGGGTAGTGAGGAAACAGTTGTTCAGCCGAGGTTAGCAAGAAGGCCGTCCATGCGACTCTCACTGGTGCATCTCGTGTGTCCCTCCCGAGGGAGCTCATCGATGGATCGGATTTATTCCCCCATTTCCGTGATGTGGCCTTAGAGGGTTCTTAGTAGATTTATGTGTGATCCTGCACCCTAGTTTTAGGATAACCTTCCCGGCTTATGGAGTTATCTAGTTTAGGGGCATGTATTTCCTTATGTATATTTTCTTTTATGGGTTTGCATAAGATAATGATGTATGAACATAACCCACCCTTTGAGTGAGGTTATTGTATGTAAATATATGCTATAATGTGCTTATGGATGTTATATGATGGAGCCTAAGTGATATGATGTGATATATTCTTAAATGTCTTATTATACTCCGCTTACTCGTTCACGTTGTACTCGGCTCACGTTTTCAATTATGTGTTTAAAAAAAAATGGCTCGTAATTTCACTAAGTATTTTCAAATTATGAAGAAAGAACCAAAGCAAGGAGTAAAGTCTAGTCATTAATCAGATTCAACCTAGGTGTATCTGGTTAATTACTAGGGTGTTACAACATACAATCCCCTTCTGACATTTCAACAACCTTTTGAGGATGGTCGGGGCTGACTATCCTTATTTTTCTGGTAAAAATGACCTTAGGTGACATTTTGGTCATTTGTTCGCTTAGAAAAATTAGGGTGTTACACTCCTCATACGTCACACTTTTTCTTTCATCTTCAACTTCACACTCTCGAGACCTCAACCATTTCATATTCTCTTGCTTACAAACCTTCTCTGTAGCTATACCCTTTCTCTCAAACCCTCTCAAGTTTCAACCTCCTGCTCATCTTTTCATCCCCAACACAAAAATGGCTGAAACAAAAGAACTCATCAATTGCTCTACCACTAAAAAGGTACCTTTTATCATGTATAATGAATCTCTGATACAGGAGATCTATGAAGAAAGCTTCTTTCAAAGAAGTATTGCTCTAAGAAAAAGGTTGAACAACTTTCTATTGAACCAATTTCCTATAGTCATGTAAGTGTTCACTTTTCGGGGTTGATAGGAATTTCTGGGCATCTCATATAAGGTGTTTCTAGGTATGGTAACCACCTTCTACTCCTTCCTTGAGGCAAAGAACTGCACTAATCTCAAAACTATCATTCGAGACACCTCTATGGAGATTGGGTTCTCCAATATATCTACAGTAGTTAGGGCTCCAGCTGCGGGAGTCAACTATTTAGTAGAAAGTGAATAGTTCGAGTCACTTGGCGTGAATACTGAAGAAGTCTCATGGTGTCTCACTAATTTACCATGTTACAAACCAAGCGACATCACAACCTCTATACTAGGTGTAAAAGTGAGAAAGGTTTTCACTGTGGTCCATTTTACTAGTCTTCCTAAGTGAGGAAGTACTGATGTTTTGATGGGAAGGATTTTATGCTACTTTTATGCTTTATGGATAAGAGAAAAACAAACATGGCCAAAATGATTTTGGATTACATGCTTAGTGCTATCACTAAGGAAAAGAAGAAAACTATTGAAGTTCCTTATGGAATGCTGCTGATAAGAATTTTTCAGCACATGAAATACCCTCTTGCTGAAGAGTGTTTTGAATATCTCACTGGCATAGAATACACCATTCTCTCCTTGAAAATAATAAAGAAAATAAGATATGAGCCTATAAAGATAAGCTTTAGAAAATAAACCTCCCATATCAAGGAAGCCAAACTAGAAAAAGCTTTTGAATGCAAGAAGAATATAGCTCAGAAAAAAGCTGAAAGGCAGATTATTATCCTTGATAGTAGCTTTGAAAGCTCTGAGGAGGCAGAAAGTGTTAGCTCTAGAACCCTTTGAGCTCATTTGTTTTGAATGACAACAAACCCAATTTAAAGAAAATGCTTTGAAGAAGGACTGATATCTCTATTAAGTTTCTTGTAAGATTATAACAGGTTTGTATTATTTAGCAAGAATAAGGCTTACTCAAATAAAAATATATTTCATTATACATGTGTGAACATGCTTATCTCATGTTATGAGATCTGAAATGAAACAAAAGTGAAATTATCCAAGTGATTGATAGCTAACGAATAGAAGAAGTTTTCAATGCTATAAGAAGCCAAGTTCAGAGACTTCAGAAAGTAGCACAGGACATCAAAAAGTACACTTAAGATGAAGATATCAACTCATGTCCAAGAGCAATGTGTTACATAATCTCCAATCATCATAATCACAAAGATGTCATCAGCAAAGAAGATTTGATTGAAGATCAAAAAGTGAAAAACTTTTCAAGGTACTGATTGCATACATCAGAAAGCTCACCCATGAGTGGAACAAAGAATGTTACTGGAAAGGGAGAAAAATTTGAAATTTGAATTTCAAACGATCAAGTTAAACCCAGTTTCAAACTAGTACGTTATCTCTTCTGCCTATTTGATCAACAACCCTGGCTTCATGAAGGAGGAGTTTAGAAAGCATGCTCAGAAAGTAGAAAAGTAGTTTTCAAAGGAAGATTAAAAAACTCAACTTTACAACGGCTTCTGCAACCGATGTGGCAGATCTGTTTGCTAGCTATAGAACCATTTTTACATTTGTTTTTTTTTTAATGACAACAAAGCCAATTTAAAGAAAATATTTTGAAGAATGTCTAATATTCTCCTTGAGTTTCTTGACAAAGTATAACAACCTCTTTCATTTGCATAATATGCATTTGAAACGAAAATAATTTCACTTTACATATACAAACGTGTTTTATCTCATGAAAAAAGATTGTGATTAAAAGAAAATGAATATTATATCGCACAAAGAAGGCATACATGCCTCAAGGTTGAAAGAAAATCATATCAAGAACAAGAAACCAAGGCAATGGATTTAAGAAAGTAGCATCAGACTTCAAAAAGCATGCTTGAAAGGAAGATATCAAATATCATATGAAGTCAAAGTGATCTATTATCTTCAAACATCTCTCTCATAAAAGTTTGG
Source organism: Dalbergia cochinchinensis (assembly GCA_031216125.1). NCBI lineage: Eukaryota > Viridiplantae > Streptophyta > Magnoliopsida > Fabales > Fabaceae > Dalbergia > Dalbergia cochinchinensis. The sequence goes on from CM062371.1 coordinate 35,538,900, forward strand.
AGTTTCAACGAACAATGTTTGAAGACATGAAGATTCATTCTTTATCAAGGAAATGATACCAAAGTTTAGAAAGCTTACACTTAGTGGAACAACGTTTTCAACAAGAAAAATGAGGGAAAATTTTCAATTTCAAATTTAAATTTACTTCTGGAAAAGTCATATCCTGGCATCAAAACTGGTCAATCATCTCTTCTGCCTTTGAAGTCTGTAACACCCCGATTTTTCTGTCCGAGGGAAATGACCAAAATGCCCCTGAGGTCATTTCCTGACCCGAACTCGAGGGTAACCAACTCGGTCATCCTCGAAGGGTCAACTCAATGTTTGAAGGGGATTGAATGGCCTTTGAATGCTTTCGGAAGCGAAAATTTCGTTTCATATTTGGTCAAAATGACCAAAATAGCCCTATAGCGTTTTTAGGCGGGTAAAGGTGCCGCTTGAGCCCTAACTTTCCCGAGAGGTTTAAAAACATGATTTCATGTGTCTAGAGGTATCTGTTCAAGTCCCGGTGGTCCCGGGCAGTTTTAGTGCAAAATTACGATTTTGCCCCTGGAATAGTGTTTTTAAGCTTAATGACGTAATTAAGCAAACCTAAGCAATATTAGGCTCTAAACGAAGATTAATTTATTTCCCTAATTAATCTAGAGTCAAAATAATTTATTAAAGTTAATTAGAACCTAAAATTGCTTAGATTAAACTTAAATCCCTTTTTAGAACTCAAGATTCCTAGTCTTGGAATCATGAATAGTGTTTTCTCTCTCCAATTCCTTAAATCAAGGAAATGTGTCTAGAGTTGTTTAAACTCTAAATTGAGGATTTAACTCTCTAATGGTGCAAGACCACTCCTTAATTATGTCTAGACCACCTTAATTACCCATTTACCTTACCTAAACACCTTCTTACAAATTCCTAATCTTAAGCATAATCAAAGATACACCTAAACACAACTCTAAACCACAATTAAAATGCAAACTAATCCTCCCCATGGGCTGATGCATTTTCGCCACATGCTCCCCATTTGACACATATTAAATTGTTTTCTCACTCAAAGAGCCATGCTTGAGCCATACCTTGAGCCATACCTCACCATGCTTTGAACCATACCTCACCATACCTCAAGAACACATTATCTCACCTCATGGAACTCATGGAGAGCCTCCAATCTGCACCCTCATGGCGAAACCTTCTCCTCCATGAGCTCCTCCATTTGTTTCATTTCTCTATAAATAGAATGCCTTGAGGAGCTTGCACCACTTTTTAGATCATTTGCTAAGTTTAGGAAACACTCAAAGCTTTTCTTTTTCTCTCAAAGTCTTTGTGTTCTTCAAGTTCTTGGAGTTCTTCAAGTTCTTCATCATCTTCATCTTCTTCTTCCATCTTCAAGTTCATCACACCAAGTAGGGATTTTCTTTCATGTGTTCTTTCTTTAAAGTTCTTGTTCTAAGCTTAAAGTTCATAGTTTCTCTTGATTCTTTTTAGAACTTCTTTTTCTTCCCTTTACCTTTTCATTTTCGGCCATGGGCCTTGGAGAACAAAGGAATGAGAGCTTGATGATGAGAGTTTCATGATGATGTTCATCACTTGAAACAAACTCTAGAGCTTGATTTTTGTTCTTGAGCAAAAGTGTTTCTAGATTTTTCCTTTCTTGAACTTTTGAGAACCTTAACTTTGATGTTGTTTCAAAATGGTTCTAATGACTCAATGATGAGGTCTCATGATGTTGGAGTTTGTATATCACCAAGATCATGGATTCTAGAGTTTCAAACATTTCTTTTCTTTCCTTGAAGTTTCGGCCATTACCTTTTCCTTTTCATGCTAGATGTTTGATTTTCCAAATATGTTATGTTGAGTTCTAAGAACTCTAGACTTTTACCTTGTCTTGGTTTGATGAGTTTGGGTTGAGGTTTAAGTTCCTTTAAAGTCTTGTTAAGAGCTCTAGAAAGATAAAATGAACTTGCATAATTTATTTTATGCTTGCATTCATATTTACACTCTTGCTATGCATCTTTACTTTCAAGCCATCACCTAAGAACATAAAGATTAAAATGGAACTTGTATCATCACTTAACTTAATTCTCAAAGCCTTTCTATTTCGGCCTTAAAGTCGATTGTTGTTGGGCCTAGAGCACTAAAATAAAGAATTGAACTTGCATTATCACCTAATTAATTTCTCGAATGCCTATCTATTTCGGCCTTAAAGTCGATTGTTGTTGGGCCAAGAGCACTAAAATAAAGAATTGAATCTTGCATCTTTACTTTCAAGCTTGCACGTTTAAGATTATGCTTCGGATATTTACTTTCGAGTTTACACGTTTAAATTATGCCTTGCATATTTAATTTCAAGTCATCACTTTACCTTGAAAGCAAGATTAAAAATGAAGAGCATGAGCACGTTTAGTTTATGTCGTAACTTAAGAACCTAGAGCTCAAAGACTTGCCCATTTCATTCCAAGTTAAAGTTTAATGCAAACCACACTTTGAATGTACGTTTTTCCGCCAAGTAGTGAAGATGGACTTGCAATGAGTTTTCATCTAGCTACTAGGACCAATAGCCTATGTTTTGAGTTTTCCTTAAAGTTTGACAATTCTTTATAAGGTTATGTCGTTATAAGTTGTGACTCCAATCTCTTTTAGGGGATGGAATATGTTTTGGTCAGTGACCTAAGGCTTCACTTAGCCTCTTGATGAATTAAAATGTTTTGCAAAGAGTTTTAGAAATTCTAAATTGATTCCAAGAGAAACTAGTTAACTTACGCACCTAGAAATGTCAATTTAATTCTCTTATTGAGGCAAGATGTTTTCGGTTCTGATGTGATGAATGTGATGCTGTATGATGATGTTTTAATGCGTTGGAATGTGTGAAAATATCATGTGATGATGTAGAAGCGAACCTATGCATGATAGGTAAGAAACTAGCTAACTAGAAATACCGTAAAGCTAGAATTTAACATAGTTTTGACCCATTTGTTTATGGAACCAATCCAAACTGTTTTAATGGGAACATAATCAGATTTAGATTGTTTAGACATGAAAAACTTGGTATCATTTGAGTTAGAATCGAATTCTAGCACCTATGGGGAAACTAGTAGCTAGAAAACCGTAAAAATGCAAATGTAGAACTCTTAGAACATTTAATTTTCTGGAATCTGTCCAGCACCCTTACAACATGATAAACATGATTAATAATTAGTCCTTAAGCATAGGAATGTCTCATAATTGATTTAGATTTAATGTATAGCGCCTCAGGCGAAGACGGAACCGAGAAAGGGTCTAAAACGTAAGTTATAGAACCCCGTAAAAACAAGTTAGAGATTCTGCCCTATGCTATTCAGATTTAAGTATGAACATGAGAATGAAGAATGATGTTTAATATGAGCCTTAGGGGCATAAAATATGAGCGACGGATATTAGAGAACTATATCTCAAGATTAAGACCCGTAAGGGTCAAAGCATAAGCTACCGTGAGGGTAAGCGTTTGAATGATGTATGATGATGCATGAAGTATGCTAATGATGATGATGTTATTCATATGAGGAATTTATGAGGTTATATGTCTATGTGGCATAAAGCAAATTTGGAAGGAAATTCCGTGTAATGACCGCTTTGGGCCGAATTCCGACAAATTTGGAAGGAAACTCGGTGTAATGACCAGTTTTGGCCGCCGAATTTCGCAAATTTGGGGACTTAAAGAGATTTTGAAAATTAAGGTACTAAGATGGGTTCTAGGATGACACCGGTTCGGCCGAGCACCTCCATAGAACTCATGTGACATCGGTACCATTTTATACTCTTAGGTGACACCGGTTCGCCGAGCACCCCTAAGAGATTTGCCCCCAACCCGCACTCAGATAGGCGGGATTTATGATACGCTTATCGTTAAGTGGTAAGTAAGAACTAGTGACGACTAGTTAAGGTATGAGCTCATAACCTAGATGTATGACACGTTACGGGTGACACCGTTCGGCCGAGCACCCCCAGTTCGATTGTCTTTAGGGTGGCCCATGAGGAAGAAAAGTTCATGATTATGATTATGTCACTAAGTTTTGTCCCATATGAATGTTACTATTGCCACTTTATGCCACCAACGATGATGATACTTGATGTTATGCTTTATGTATGTGCATTAGGTAGTGCCATGCATACATTTTCCATTATGTTGCATTCATGACATTAAGATCATCCTAAAATGAACGGACCTTGGCTAAAGTATATTTTTGAAGTTTAAAATGAACTAAATGCATGTTCATCATTTCATATAATTAAACCCAAGGTTCCCGAGGACGTAGATGATGACACCTAGGTAGTAGGAGGCCCTACTGAGATTCTTTAGTAAGATTCTCACTCCTCTATCTCTTTCTTTCCGTCACGACTTCAGATGGCGGCGTTCGTAGCATTCATGGACACCCCGACATGGGAGGAGCACAATGACCCCACTCACGGTTGATACCATTTTGCGGGGCGCAGCACGGTGCGGATTTTCATGTTTGTAGGACGCCCTTCGCTCATCCCGCACACCCATCACTTCTCCCGATCGCACCCTATGGCGACGACGAGCGGTTTTGAGCGCGGCGCCAGACGCATGACGAGAGAGTACTCCGTAGGCACACCGCCGCCTTAGCCATGCGAGATTATCCCGACTATGTGCCCGGACCTATTTCACGGAGACCGACCCATCCGAGGACCCGCCTTCCCATGCGTATAGCGAGGACTCTGCCTCGTCTGCACCAGGGATAAGGGAGGGCAGTGAGGATACCGTGACTCAGCGACGGCTTACGAGACGACCGGAGATGCGACCATACCGTGGGGTCACCTCGATCCCCATTCCGCCTCTTCACGTCCCAGGAGCTCGCCGCTTTCCGGATATCCGCCTGCTCATGAGATGGACGCCTTGATGAGAGGTGACGATCGTCCGATGGAGTACCGGTTAGAGCACACACACCACTTAGATGGGGATAAACCTTCTTTTGTTTAGAGGTTATCCTATTAGATGCACTCGGGTAGGGAGTAGATTATGTTTATGTTTTAGGTTGTATTTCCCTTGTCTTGAATTAAGTCCCACACTTATAAGTGGGCAAGTTATATATATATGAGATTATATTCAGTGATGTTCATGATGTGCCTTATGTTATGATGATTGTGAGACGATTGTTTTACTTTGCATGGTTTACCGCTTATCGCATCACGCCGGTCTCACTTTGATTTCAAAAAATTTCGTATTTTCCGCTAAGTAATTCAAAGCTAAATGAGAACTATGAAGTAACAGACTAATGATTAACCTAAATATGTTCTAGAGTATTTGGTTAAAAATTAGGATGTTACATTATGGTATCAGAGCAGTTCGATTCTCATGGAGCCTGAGGATTGGACTGACTATGCTTTCTAAAGCGTAGTACGATAGCTAGGTCATGCGTAGAGCTTAACTAGAGATAAGCTATAGGGTAGAAGTTCATGACCCTTGTCTACTTGCGTGCCATGGTAACTAGCTCATTTTACATGGAATATTGAGCCTGATCACCTCAGTGTTTATTGTCTCATGTGTTTAGGGACCAATGGCACCAAGGAGACAACCTAGGACCCCGACCGAGGGAGACCAAAGGGATGCGACGGCTGCTGCTGTTGGTGACATGGCTAGAGCCATGGAACGAATGTTCGAGAGGATGAACCAACAAGGGGACACCGGACGTGCTCCCTCATCGCTGAAATGGTCGAGCAAGCGAGGTTTGGTGAGTTTCGCAAGGCAAACCCACCAACCTTCCGAGGAGCCATGGACCCCGACAAAGCTGATGAGTGGATCAAAAACATGGAGAAGATCTACTCAGTGGTGGCTTGCTCGGAGGAGCAAAAGGTCACCTTCACGCTTATATGATGGAGTCGGATGCCGAAGTTCTGGTGGTGGCACCAAGATCGCTAGAAGCTTCGCATCGCCACAATCGGGAGCTATTCAAGACCTACTTATGAGAAGTACTTCCGAGTCCGTGAGGAACGCGAAAGATATTGAGTTCATGCAATCGACTCAAGGAGGGTCTCATCGTCGCCAAAGACACGCGAAATTCGAGGAGTCGATCAAGTTCTCTAGGGTGTTTCAAGGAACCCCGACGAGGTGTGGAAGTGCGTCAATGCACGAGGCCGGACTAACGGCAGAGCTCAATTATGCTGTGGCGCACATGGAGATTAGGGACTTTCCAACCCTAGTCAACAAGTGCCGGATCATGGAAGAGGGACAGAAGAAAATCAATGCTGCAAGGGCAGCACGGAACAAGGGGCTAGCGCCTCAAGCCCCAAAATTCAAGCCCCAATATCCAAACCAATCCCCAAACCATTACAACCCCTACCACACCAACCAATTCAAGCCACATCAACAACAACAAAGAACCCCCTTCCACCAACAACCCAAGCAATCATACCGACCACAATTCCAGAACAACAACAACAACCGCAACAACCACAACAACAACCGACAAGGAGGGTCGGGCGGCCCCCGAAACAACCAAGGAGGGTCAAGTGGGACTAAGAACAGGACGTGTAACACCCCGATTTTTCTGTCCGAGGGAAATGACCAAAATGCCCCTGAGGTCATTTCCAGACCCGAACTCGAGGGTAACCAACTCGGTCATCCTCGAAGGGTCAACTCAATGTTTGAAGGGGATTGAATGGCCTTTGAATGCTTTCGGAAGCGAAAATTTCGTTTTCCGCAGTTTCGGGTCAAAATGACCAAAATACCCCTATAGCGTTTTTACGCGGGTAAAGGTGCCGTTTGAGCCCGGAACTTTCCCCAGAGGTTTAAAAACATGATTTCATGTGTCTAGAGGTATCTGTTCAAGTCCCGGTGGTCCCGGGCAGTTTTAGTGCAAAATTACGATTTTGCCCCTGGAATAGTGTTTTTAAGCTTAATGACGTAATTAAGCAAACCTAAGCAATATTAGGCTCTAAACGAAGATTAATTTATTTCCCTAATTAATCTAGAGTCAAAATAATTTATTAAAGTTAATTAGAACCTAAAATTGCTTAGATTAAACTTAAATCCCTTTTTAGAACTCAAGATTCCTAGTCTTGGAATCATGAATAGTGTTTTCTCTCTCCAATTCCTTAAATCAAGGAAATGAGTCTAGAGTTGTTTAAACTCTAAATTGAGGATTTAACTCTCTAATGGTGCAAGACCACTCCTTAATTATGTCTAGACCACCTTAATTACCCATTTACCTTACCTAAACACCTTCTTACAAATTCCTAATCTTAAGCATAATCAAAGATACACCTAAACACAACTCTAAACCACAATTAAAATGCAAACTAATCCTCCCCATGGGCTGATGCATTTTCGGCCACATGCTCCCCATTTGACACATATTAAATTGTTTTCACTCAAAGAGCCATGCTTGAGCCATACCTTGAGCCATACCTCACCATGCTTTGAACCATACCTCACCATACCTCAAGAACACATTATCTCACCTCATGGAACTCATGGAGAGCCTCCAATCTGCACCCTCATGGCCGAAACCTTCTCCTCCATGAGCTCCCTCCATTTGTTTCATTTCTCTATAAATAGAATGCCTTGAGGAGCTTGCACCACTTTTAGATCATTTGCTAAGTTTAGGAAACACTCAAAGCTTTTCTTTTTCTCTCTCAAAGTCTTTGTGTTCTTCAAGTTCTTGGAGTTCTTCAAGTTCTTCATCATCTTCATCTTCTTCTTCCATCTTCAAGTTCATCACACCAAGTAGGGATTTTCTTTCATGTGTTCTTTCTTTAAAGTTCTTGTTCTAAGCTTAAAGTTCATAGTTTCTCTTGATTCTTTTTAGAACTTCTTTTTCTTCCCTTTACCTTTTCATTTTCGCCATGGGCCTTGGAGAACAAAGGAATGAGAGCTTGATGATGAGAGTTTCATGATGATGTTCATCACTTGAGACAAACTCTAGAGCTTGATTTTTGTTCTTGAGCAAAAGTGTTTCTAGATTTTTCCTTTCTTGAACTTTTGAGAACCTTAACTTTGATGTTGTTTCAAAATGGTTCTAATGACTCAATGATGAGGTCTCATGATGTTGGAGTTTGTATATCACCAAGATCATGGATTCTAGAGTTTCAAACATTTCTTTTCTTTCCTTGAAGTTTCCGCCATTACCTTTTCCTTTTCATGCTAGATGTTTGATTTTCCAAATATGTTATGTTGAGTTCTAAGAACTCTAGACTTTTACCTTGTCTTGGTTTGATGAGTTTGGGTTGAGGTTTAAGTTCCTTTAAAGTCTTGTTAAGAGCTCTAGAAAGATAAAATGAACTTGCATAATTTATTTTATGCTTGCATTCATATTTACACTCTTGCTATGCATCTTTACTTTCAAGCCATCACCTAAGAACATAAAGATTAAAATGGAACTTGTATCATCACTTAACTTAATTCTCAAAGCCTTTCTATTTCGGCCTTAAAGTCGATTGTTGTTGGGCCTAGAGCACTAAAATAAAGAATTGAACTTGCATTATCACCTAATTAATTTCTCGAATGCCTATCTATTTCGGCCTTAAAGTCGATTGTTGTTGGGCCAAGAGCACTAAAATAAAGAATTGAATCTTGCATCTTTACTTTCAAGCTTGCACGTTTAAGATTATGCTTCACATTTCCTTTCGAGTTTCCACGTTTATATTATGCCTTGCATATTTAATTTCAAGTCATCACTTTACCTTGAAAGCAAGATTAAAAATGAAGAGCATGAGCACGTTTAGTTTATGTCGTAACTTAAGAACCTAGAGCTCAAAGACTTGCCCATTTCATTCCAAGTTAAAGTTCAATGCAAACCACACTTTGAATGTATGTTTTTCCGCCAAGTAGTGATGATGGACTTGCAATGAGTTTTCATCTAGCTACTAGGACCAATAGCCTATGTTTTGAGTTTTCCTTAAAGTTTTACAATTCTTTATAAGGTTATGTCATTATAAGTTGTGATTCCAATCTCTTTTAGGGGATGGAATATGTTTTGGTCGGTGACCTAAGGCTTCACTTAGCCTCTTGATGAATTAAAATGTTTTGCAAAGAGTTTTAGAAATTCTAAATTGATTCCAAGAGAAACTAGTTAACTTACGCACCTAGAAATGTCAATTTAATTCTCTTATTGAGGCAAGATGTTTTCGGTTCTGATGTGATGAATGTGATGCTGTATGATGATGTTTTAATGCGTTGGAATGTGTGAAAATATCATGTGATGATGTAGAAGCGAACCTATGCATGATGGGTAAGAAACTAGCTAACTAGACATACCGTAAAGCTAGAATTTAACATAGTTTCGACCCATTTGTTTATGGAACTAATCCAAACTGTTTTAATGGGGACATAATCAGATTTAGAATGATTAGACATGAAAAACTTGGTATCATTTGAGTTAGAATCGAATTCTAGCACCTACGGGGAAACTAGTAACTAGAAAACCGTAAAAATGCAAATGTAGAACTCTTAGAACATTTAATTTTCTGGAATCTGTCCAGCACCCTTACAACATGATAAACATGATTAATAATTAGTCCTTAAACATAGGAATGTCTCATAATTGATTTAGATTTAATGTATATACCTCAAAGTAAGACGGAACCGAGAAAGGGTCTAAAACGTAAGTTCTAGAACCCCGTAAAAACAAGTTAGAGATTCTGTCCTATGCTATTCAGATTTAAGTATGAACATGAGAATGAAGAATGATGTTTAATATGAGCCTTAGGGGCATAAAATATGAGCGACGGATATTAGAGAACTATATCTCAAGATTAAGACCCGTAATGGTCAAAGCATAAGCTACCGTGAGGGGAAGCTTGTGAATGATGTATGATCTTGCATGAAGTATGCTAATGATGATGATGTTATTCATATGAGCAATTTATGAGGTTATATGTCTATGTGGCATAAAGCAAATTTGGAAGGAAATTCGTGTAATGACCGCTTTGGCCGCCGACTTCCGACAAATTTGGAAGGAAACTTCGGTGTAATGACCGTTTTGGCCGAATTTCGCAAATTTGGGGACTTAAAGAGATTTTGAAAATTAAGGTACTAAGATGGGTTCTAGGATGACACCGGTTCGGCCGAGCACCTCCATAGAACTCATGTGACATCGGTACCATTTTATACTCTTAGGTGACACCGGTTCGGCCGAGCACCCCTAAGAGATTTGCCCTAACCCGTACTCGGATAGTCGGGATTTATGATACGCTTATCGTTAAGTGGTAAGTAAGAACTAGTGACGACTAGTTAAGGTATGAGCTCATAACCTAGATGTATGACACGGTCTGGGTGACACCGGTTCGGCCGAGCAGCCCCAGTTCGATTGTCTTTTAGGGTGGCCCATGAGGAAGAAAAGTTCATGATTATGATTATGTCACTAAGTTTTGTCCCATATGAATGTTACTATTGCCACTTTATGCCACCAACGATGATGATACTTGATGTTATGCTTTATGTATGTGCATTAGGTAGTGCCATGCATACATTTTCCATTATGTTGCATTCATGACATTAAGATCATCCTAAAATGAACGGACCTTGGCTAAAGTATATTTTTGAAGTTTAAAATGAACTAAATGCATGTTCAGTCATTTCATATAATTAAACCCAAGGTTCCTGAGGCCGTAGATGATGACACCTAGGTAGTAGGAGGCCCTACTGAGATTCTTTAGTAAGATTCTCACTCCTCTATCTCTTTCTTTTCCCGTCACGTCTTGAGATGGCGACGTTCGTAGCATTCATGGACACCCGACATGGGAGGTGCACTATGACCCGACTCACGGGTCATACCATTTTGGCGATGCAGTGCGGATTTTCATGTTTGTAGGACGCCCTTCGCTCATCCCGCACACCCATCACTTCTCCCCGATCGCACCCTATGGCGACGGCGAGCGGGTTTTTGAGCGTGCGCGGCGCATGACGAGAGAGTACTCGTAGGCACACGCCGCCTTAGCCATGCGAGATTATCCCGACTATGTGCCGGACCTATTTCACGGAGACCGACCCATTCGAGGACCCGCCTACCCATCCGTATAGCGAGGACTACGCCCCTCTCCACCACGGATAAGGGAGGCGGTGAGGATACCGTGACTTCAGCCACGGCTTACGCGACGACGGAGATGCGACCATACCGTGGGGTCACCCTCGATCCCCATTCCGCCTCTTCACGTCCGAGAGCTCGCCCGATTTCCGGATATCTGCCTCGTTCGCGAGATGGACGCCTTGATGGAGGTGACGATCGTCCGATGGAGTACCGGTTAGAGCACACACACCACTTAGATGGGGATAAACCTTCTTTTGTTTAGAGGTTATCCTATTAGATGCACTCGGGTAGGGAGTAGATTATGTTTATGTTTTAGGTTGTATTTCCCTTGTCTTGAATTAAGTCCCACACTTATAAGTGGGCAAGTTATATATATATGAGATTATATTGATGATGTTCATGATGTGCCTTATGTTATGATGATTGTGAGACGATTGTTTTACTTTGCATGGTTTACCGCTTATCGCATCACTTGTGCTCTCACTTTTATTTCAAAAAAAAAATTTCCCGTATTTTCCGCTAAGTAATTCAAAGCTAAATGAGAACTATGAAGTAACAGACTAATGATTAACCTAAATATGTTCTAGAGTATTGGGTTAAAAATTAGGATGTTACATTATGGTATCGAGCGATTCGATTCTCATGGAGCCTGAGGTTTGGTGTGACTATGCTTTCTAAAGCGTAGTACGATAGCTATGTCATGCGTAGAGCTTAACTAGAGATAAGCTATAGGGTAGGAGTTCATGACCCTTGTCTACTTGCGTGTGCCATGGTAACTAGCTCATTTTACATGGAATATTGAGCCTGATCACCTCAGTGTTTATTGTCTCATGTGTTTAGGGACCAATGGCACCAAGGAGACAACCTAGGACCGCGACCGAGGGAGACCAAAGCGATGCCAGCTTGCTGCTTTGTTCGTGACATGGCTAGAGCCATGGAACGAATGTTCGAGAGGATGAACCAACAAGGGGACACCGGACGTGCTCCTCATCTTTGAAATGGTCGAGCAAGCGAGGTTTGGTGAGTTTCGCAAAGCGAACCCACCAACCTTCCGAGGAGCCATGGACCCGACAAAGGCGATGAGTGGATCAAAAACATGGAGAAGATCTACTCGTGGTGGCTTGCTCGGAGGAGCAAAGGTCACCTTTGCTTATATGATGGAGTCGGATGCCGAAGTTACGGTGGGTGGCACCGAAGATCGCTAGAAGCTTCCGATGCACTGTCAGCGGGAGCTATTCAAGACCTACTTCTATGAGAAGTACTTCCGAGTCCGTGAGGAACGCGAAAGATATTGAGTTCATGCAATCGACTCAAGGAGGTCTCATCGTCGCCCGATGCAGCGAATTCGAGAGCCGATCAAGTTCTCTAGGGTGTTTCAAGGGAACCCCGACGAGGTGTGGAAGTGCGTCAAATGCAGGCGGACTAACGGCAGAGCTCAACTATCTTTGTGGCGCACATGGAGATTAGGGACTTTCCAACCCTAGTCAACAAGTGCCGGATCATGGAAGAGGGACAGAAGAAAATCAATGCCGCAAGGGCAAAGACGGAACAAGGGCTAGCGCCTCAAGCCCCAAAATTCAAGCCCCAATATCCAAACCAATCCAGAAACCATTACAACCCCTACCACACCAACCAATTCAAGCCACATCAACAACATCAAAGAACCCCTTCCACCAACAACCCAAGCAATCATACCGACCACAATTCCAGAACAACAACAACAACCGCAACAACCACAACAACAACCGACAAGGGGGGTCGGGGGGCCCCCGAAACAACCAAGGAGGGTCAAGTGGGACTAAGAACAGACGCCTCAAGGAACCCCGCCCAAGCTATCCCAGCCGTGCTATGTCCCAAGTGCGGGAAGGATCATGGCAACCGTCCCCGCTTAGCGGGCGAGAATATCCGCTCGATGCGGAAAGCACAGCCACTACGCCAAAGAAGCGCACTAATGGGAGGCGACAAGCGGAATTCTGGCCGCAACACCAAGGGAGGGTCTTCACCCTCAATGTAGACGAGGCGGACACATCCAACGGTCTCATAGAAGGTAAGTGCGAAATAGATGGTAGAACCTTAGCGTGCTATATGACTCTGGTGCAACACATTCTTTTATTTCATATGCTAGTGTCGAGGCTCTAAATTTGAAAACTTCCAAACTTCCTTTTGATCTTATTGTCTCTACCCCCACAAATCATCCTGTGAATACTTGTTATTGTTGCCTAAATTGTCACCTCACCACAGAAAATAGATCATATGTTGTGGATTTAATTTGTTTACCCATGAAAGGTATAGGAATAGTTCTTGGCATGGATTGGCTTCACGCCAACCGTGTATTGTTAGTCTGTGACACCAAAACAGTCGTATTTCCTTCTCCCCTAGTGAAATAAGTCAACCTTTGAAACTCTATCTCAATGTCAGAGAGGTCCACTGTAGTGGGAAAAAGACTAAGGGATATGTTCTCCTAGCCGCTAGCGAGGTACACTTTGAGCAGAATTTAGAGAATATACCTATAGTGAGAAACTATCCCGAGGTGTTTCGGGAAGATATACCCAGTTCCCTCCCGAGCGAAGTGTAGTTCTCCATAGAGTTGGTTGCTGGAGCGGGACCAATCTCCATTGCCCCCTATAGAATGTCACCCCTAGAACTAGCCGAACTTAAAACCCAACTTGAGGAACTTTTAGAGAAAAACTTCATAAGACCTAGTGCTTCACCATCGGGAGCCCGGTCTTGTTTGTGAAAAAGAAGGGCGGGAGTATGAGGTTGTGCATAGATTATAGGCAATTGAACCGTGTGTGAGTGAAAAACAAATACCCTTTGCCTAGGATTGATGATCTTATGGACCAACCGAGAGAGGCGATAGTATTTTCCAAGATCGACCTAAGGTCAGGATACCACCAAATTAGAGTGAGAGATCAAGATATACCAAAGACCGCCTTTAGAATTCGGTATGGACACTTTGAGTTCGCGGTGATGTCTTTTGGGTTGACAAATGCTCCTGCAGTATTTATGGATTACATGAATAGGATCTTTAGACCCTATTTAGATCAATTCGTGGTCGTTTTCATAGATGATATACTCATCTATTCGAAGACCCACGAGGAGCATGAGCGACATTTGAGGATAGTTTTGGAAATTTTGAAGGAGAAAAAGCTGTATGCAAAACTCTCTAAGTGTGAATTTTGGTTAGAGGAGGTCAAGTTTTTAGGGCACGTTGTGTCGAAAGGAGGTATAGCCGTTGATCCTAGTAAGGTAGAAGCCGTAATGAATTGGGATAGACCGACCACCGTAATGGAAATACGGAGCTTTTTGGGTTTAGCAGGCTACTACCGTAGGTTTATCAAAGGATTTTCCTAGTTAGTCCTACCCTTGACCAAGCTCACTAGGAAGAATGCCCCGTTTGAGTGGAGCCCCGAATGTGAGAAGAGTTTTCAAGAGCTTAAGGAAAGGTTAACCACGACCCCAGTCTTAGTCTTACCTAGCCCCAATGTACCCTTCGAGGTATATTGCGATGCTTCGGGCAAAGGACTAGGGTGTGTGTTGATGCAAAATAGGCAAGTGGTAGCCTATGCATCACGACAACTCAAGCCTCACGAGGCTAACTACCCCACCCATGACCTAGAATTAGCCGCCGTAGTGTTTGCCTTAAAGATGTGGAGACACCATCTGTATGGTGTAAGGTTTGAAGTTTTCTCCGATCATAAGAGTCTCAAGTACCTCTTTGATCAAAAGGAGTTAAATATGAGGCAAAGAAGGTGGATGGAATTCCTCAAAGACTACGATTTCGGTTTAAGTTACCACCCCGGCAAGGCTAATGTAGTCGCCGACGCCTTGAGCCGAAAGTCGTTACACCTGTCCCACATGATGATCAAAGAAGTTGAGTTGATAGAGAAGTTTAGAGATATGAATCTAGGGATGTCAGCGACCGATAAAGGAATAAAAATGTGCTATCTTAGTGTGACAAGTGGATTTAAGCAGAGAATCATGTTAGCACAACGAGAGAATGAGGAGTTCGAGGAGATCATAGATGCTGTTAAGACGGGAAAGTTGAAAGGTTTCGAAAGAGGTGAAGATTGAATATGGAGGTTCAAGGAAGAATCTGCGTAGCCCAAGATGGTGACCTCCGAGAAAAGATCTTGGAGGAAGCTCACAAAAGCTATTTCACCATCCATCCCGGTGTTACCAAGATGTACCAAGACTTGAAGAGGATGTTTTGGTGGCCCGGAATGAAGAAGGATGTAGTCGCCTGGGTTAGTAAGTGCTTGGTATGTCAGAAAGTGAAAATCGAGCACCAAAAACCTTCAGGTTTGTTGCAACCCCTGTCAATCCCCGAATGGAAGTAGGAATGCATATCTATGGATTTCGTGACAGGATTGCCTAAGACGCAAGCTGGCCATGATGCTATATGGGTGATAGTGGATCGACTAACCAAGTCGGCACACTTTCTACCCATTAGAGTGACATACTCTTTAGATAAATTGGCTCAATTATACATCCAAGAGATCGTAAGATTGCATGGAGTACCGTCGACGATAATCTCGGATAGAGATCCGCGGTTTACGTCGCGTTTTTGGGGAGCCTTTCAAAAGGCGTTTGGTTCAAAGCTATGCTTAAGCTAATCGCTTACCACCCACAAACAGACGGACAATCTGAAAGGACGATCCAAACCCTAGAGGATATGCTAAGAGCCTGTGTGTTAGACCAAAGGGGAAGTTGGGATAAGTACTTGCCTTTGATCGAGTTTGCGTATAACAACAATTATCACGCGAGCATCGGTATGGCACCGTACGAGGCGTTGTATGGAAGGAAGTGCCAATCACCTTTGTGTTGGTACGAGCCTGGGGAGCAAAGTGTCTTAGGACCCGATGTAGTGAGGGAAACGACGGAACAAATCAAGAGGATCCGGGATAGGATGCTCACTGCTCAAAGTAGACAAAAGAGCTATGCGGACAAGCGGCGCAAGCCCTTGGAGTTCAAGAGGAGAACATGTGTTCCTTAGGATTACCCACACTACAGGCATAGGAAGGGCCATGAAAGTCAAAAAGTTGAGCCCCCGATTCCTTGGTCCCTTCCAAATTCTTCAAAGGATAGGAACAGTTGCCTACAAAATAGCCTTACCCCCTAATCTTTCTAATCTTCATGACGTCTTTCACGTCTCTCAGCTAAGGAAGTATGAGTCCGACCCTAGCCACGTTTTAGAGCCAGAGCATGTTCAGTTAAGGGACGACCTAACTTTCAATCTTCCCTACGAGAATCGTGGACCGCGAGTCAAGCGGTGAGGAACAAGTCCTGTTCCATTGGTAAGGGTAGCATGGGGACGCGACAAATCAAGAGTTTACATGGGAGCTAGAGTCGAAATGCAAGACAAGTATCCCGAGCTTTTCTAAGGTAACTTAATTTCGAGGGCGAAATTCTTTTAAGGAGGGGAGTAATGTAACACCCCGATTTTTCTCGTCTGAGGGAAATGACCAAAATGCCTCGAGGTCATTTCCTGACCCGAACTCGAGGGTAACCAACTCGGTCATCCTCGAAGGGTCAACTCAATGTTTGAAGGGGATTGAATGGCCTTTGAATGCTTTCGGAAGCGAAAATTACGTTTCGCAGCTAGCGGTCAAAATGACCAAAATACCCTATAGCGCTTTTTACGGGTAAAGGTGCCGCTTGAGCCCTAACTTTCCCAGAGGTTTAAAAACATGATTTCATGTGTCTAGAGGTATCTGCTCAAGTCCCGGTGGTCCCGGCAGTTTTAGTGCAAAATTACGATTTTGCGCCTGGAATAGTGTTTTTAAGCTTAATGACGTAATTAAGCAAACCTAAGCAATATTAGGCTCTAAACGAAGATTAATTTATTTCCCTAATTAATCTAGAGTCAAAATAATTTATTAAAGTTAATTAGAACCTAAAATTGCTTAGATTAAACTTAAATCCCTTTTTAGAACTCAAGATTCCTAGTCTTGGAATCATGAATAGTGTTTTCTCTCTCCAATTCCTTAAATCAAGGAAATGAGTCTAGAGTTGTTTAAACTCTAAATTGAGGATTTAACTCTCTAATGGTGCAAGACCACTCCTTAATTATGTCTAGACCACCTTAATTACCCATTTACCTTACCTAAACACCTTCTTACAAATTCCTAATCTTAAGCATAATCAAAGATACACCTAAACACAACTCTAAACCACAATTAAAATGCAAACTAATCCTCCCCATGGGCTGATGCATTTTCGGCGACATGCTCCCCATTTGACACATATTAAATTGTTTTCTCACTCAAAGAGCCATGCTTGAGCCATACCTTGAGCCATACCTCACCATGCTTTGAACCATACCTCACCATACCTCAAGAACACATTATCTCACCTCATGGAACTCATGGAGAGCCTCCAATCTGCACCCTCATGGCCGAAACCTTCTCCTCCATGAGCTCCCTCCATTTGTTTCATTTCTCTATAAATAGAATGCCTTGAGGAGCTTGCACCACTTTTAGATCATTTGCTAAGTTTAGGAAACACTCAAAGCTTTTCTTTTTCTCTCAAAGTCTTTGTGTTCTTCAAGTTCTTGGAGTTCTTCAAGTTCTTCATCATCTTCATCTTCTTCTTCCATCTTCAAGTTCATCACACCAAGTAGGGATTTTCTTTCATGTGTTCTTTCTTTAAAGTTCTTGTTCTAAGCTTAAAGTTCATAGTTTCTCTTGATTCTTTTTAGAACTTCTTTTTCTTCCCTTTACCTTTTCATTTTCGGCCATGGGCCTTGGAGAACAAAGGAATGAGAGCTTGATGATGAGAGTTTCATGATGATGTTCATCACTTGAGACAAACTCTAGAGCTTGATTTTTGTTCTTGAGCAAAAGTGTTTCTAGATTTTTCCTTTCTTGAACTTTTGAGAACCTTAACTTTGATGTTGTTTCAAAATGGTTCTAATGACTCAATGATGAGGTCTCATGATGTTGGAGTTTGTATATCACCAAGATCATGGATTCTAGAGTTTCAAACATTTCTTTTCTTTCCTTGAAGTTTCGCCATTACCTTTTCCTTTTCATGCTAGATGTTTGATTTTCCAAATATGTTATGTTGAGTTCTAAGAACTCTAGACTTTTACTTTGTCTTGGTTTGATGAGTTTGGGTTGAGGTTTAAGTTCCTTTAAAGTCTTGTTAAGAGCTCTAGAAAGATAAAATGAACTTGCATAATTTATTTTATGCTTGCATTCATATTTACATTCTTGCTATGCATCTTTATTTACAAGCTATCACCTAAGAACATAAAGATTAAAATGGAACTTGTATCATCACTTAACTTAATTCTCAAAGCCTTTCTATTTCGGCCTTAAAGTCGATTGTTGTTGGGCCTAGAGCACTAAAATAAAGAATTGAACTTGCATTATCACCTAATTAATTTCTCGAATGCCTATCTATTTCGGCCTTAAAGTCGATTGTTGTTGGGCCAAGAGCACTAAAATAAAGAATTGAATCTTGCATCTTTACTTTCAAGCTTGCTCGTTTAAGATTATGCTTCGCATATTTACTTTCGAGTTTACACGTTTAAATTATGCCTTGCATATTTAATTTCAAGTCATCACTTTACCTTGAAAGCAAGATTAAAAATGAAGAGCATGAGCACGTTTAGTTTATGTCGTAACTTAAGAACCTAGAGCTCAAAGACTTGCCCATTTCATTCCAAGTTAAAGTTCAATGCAAACCACACTTTGAATGTATGTTTTTCGGCCAAGTAGTGATGATGGACTTGCAATGAGTTTTCATCTAGCTACTAGGACCAATAGCCTATGTTTTGAGTTTTCCTTAAAGTTTTACAATTCTTTATAAGGTTATGTCATTATAAGTTGTGATTCCAATCTCTTTTAGGGGATGGAATATGTTTTGGTCGGTGACCTAAGGCTTCACTTAGCCTCTTGATGAATTAAAATGTTTTGCAAAGAGTTTTAGAAATTCTAAATTGATTCCAAGAGAAACTAGTTAACTTACGCACCTAGAAATGTCAATTTAATTCTCTTATTGAGGCAAGATGTTTTCGGTTCTGATGTGATGAATGTGATGCTGTATGATGATGTTTTAATGCGTTGGAATGTGTGAAAATATCATGTGATGATGTAGAAGCGAACCTATGCATGATGGGTAAGAAACTAGCTAACTAGACATACCGTAAAGCTAGAATTTAACATAGTTTTGTCCCATTTGTTTATGGAACTAATCCAAACTGTTTTAATGGGGACATAATCAGATTTAGAATGATTAGACATGAAAAACTTGGTATCATTTGAGTTAGAATCGAATTCTAGCACCTACGGGAAACTAGTAACTAGAAAACCGTAAAAATGCAAATGTAGAACTCTTAGAACATTTAATTTTCTGGAATCTGTCCAGCACCCTTACAACATGATAAACATGATTAATAATTAGTCCTTAAACATAGGAATGTCTCATAATTGATTTAGATTTAATGTATAGCGCCTCAAAGTAAGACGGAACCGAGAAAGGGTCTAAAACGTAAGTTCTAGAACCAGTAAAAACAAGTTAGAGATTCTGTCCTATGCTATTCAGATTTAAGTATGAACATGAGAATGAAGAATGATGTTTAATATGAGCCTTAGGGGCATAAAATATGAGCGACGGATATTAGAGAACTATATCTCAAGATTAAGACCCGTAAGGGTCAAAGCATAAGCTACCGTGAGGGTAAGCGTTTGAATGATGTATGATGATGCATGAAGTATGCTAATGATGATGATGTTATTCATATGAGGAATTTATGAGGTTATATGTCTATGTGGCATAAAGCAAATTTGGAAGGAAATTCGTGTAATGACCGTTTTGGCCGCCGAATTCCGACAAATTTGGAAGGAAACTTCGGTGTAATGACCGCTTTGGCCGCCAATTCTGGCAAATTTGGGGACTTAAAGAGATTTTGAAAATTAAGGTACTAAGATGGGTTCTAGGATGACACCGGTTCGGCCGAGCACCTCCATAGAACTCATGTGACATCGGTACCATTTTATACTCTTAGGTGACACACGTTCGGCCGAGCACCCCTAAGAGATTTGCCCCTAACCCGTACTCAGATAGTCGGGATTTATGATACGCTTATCGTTAAGTGGTAAGTAAGAACTAGTGACGACTAGTTAAGGTATGAGCTCATAACCTAGATGTATGACACGTTCGCGCTGACACCGGTTCGGCCAAGCACCCCAGTTCGATTGTCTTTTAGGGTGGCCCATGAGGAAGAAAAGTTCATGATTATGATTATGTCACTAAGTTTTGTCCCATATGAATGTTACTATTGCCACTTTATGCCACCAACGATGATGATACTTGATGTTATGCTTTATGTATGTGCATTAGGTAGTGCCATGCATACATTTTCCATTATGTTGCATTCATGACATTAAGATCATCCTAAAATGAACGGACCTTGGCTAAAGTATATTTTTGAAGTTTAAAATGAACTAAATGCATGTTCAGTCATTTCATATAATTAAACCCAAGGTTCCCGAGGACGTAGATGATGACACCTAGGTAGTAGGAGGCCCTACCGAGATTCTTTAGTAAGATTCTCACTCCTCTATCTCTTTCTTTCCGTCACGTCTTGAGATGGCGACGTCGTAGCATTCATGGACACCCCGAGCATGGGAGGTGCACTATGACCCGACTCACGGGTCATACCATTTTGAGGGGCAAAGTGCACGGTGCGGATTTTCATGTTTGTAGGACGCCTTCGCTCATCCCGCACACCCATCACTTCTCCCGATCGCACCCTATGGCGGCGACGGCGGTTTTTGAGCGGCGCAGACGCATGACGAGAGAGTACTCGTAGGCACACCGCCGCCTTAGCCATGCGAGATTATCCCGACTATGTGGCCCGGACCTATTTCACAGAGACCGACCCACCCGAGGACCCGCCTACCCATCCAGATAGCGAGGACTCGCCCTCTCCACCACAGATAAGGAGGGCGGTGAGGATACCGTGACTCACCACGGCTTACGCGACGACCGAGATGCGACCATACCGTGGGGTCACCCTCGATCCCCATTCCGCCTCTTCACGTCCGAGGAGCTCGCTGCTTTCGGATATCCGCCTCGTCGCGAGATGGACGCCAAGAGAGGTGACGATCGTCCCATGGAGTACCCGCTTAGAGCACACACACCACTTAGATGGGGATAAACCTTCTTTTGTTTAGAGGTTATCCTATTAGATGCACTCGGGTAGGGGAGTAGATTATGTTTATGTTTTAGGTTGTATTTCCCTTGTACTGAATTAAGTCCCACACTTATAAGTGGGCAAGTTATATATATATGAGATTATATTCAGTGATGTTCATGATGTGCCTTATGTTATGATGATTGTGAGACGATTGTTTTACTTTGCATGGTTTACCGCTTATCGCATCACGCGGCTCTCACTTTTATTTCAAAAAATTTCCGTATTTTCCGCTAAGTAATTCAAAGCTAAATGAGAACTATGAAGTAACAGACTAATGATTAACCTAAATATGTTCTAGAGTATTGGGTTAAAAATTAGGATGTTACAGGACGCCTCAAGGAACCCCCGCCCAAGCTATCCCAGCCGTGCTATGTCCCAAGTGCGGGAAGGATCATGGCAACCGTCCCTGCCTAGCGGGCGTAATATCTGCTCGATGCGGAAAGCCTGGCCACTACGCCAAAGAATCGCACTAATGGGAGGCCAAAGAAGCCGAATTCGGCCGCAACAGCAAGGGAGGGTCTTCACCCTCAATGAAGACGAAGGCGACACATCCAACGGTCTCATAGAAGGTAACTGCGAAATAGATGGTTGAACGTTAATCGTGCTATATGACTCTGGTGCAACACATTCTTTTATTTCATATGCTAGTGTCGAGGCTCTAAATTTGAAAACTTCCAAACTTCCTTTTGATCTTATTGTCTCTACCCCCACAAATCATCCTGTGAATACTTGTTATTGTTGCCTAAATTGTCACCTCACCACAGAAAATAGATCATATGTTGTGGATTTAATTTGTTTACCCATGAAAGGTATAGGAATAGTTCTTGGCATGGATTGGCTTCACGCCAACCGTGTATTGTTAGACTGTGACACCAAAACAGTCGTCTTTCCTTCTCCCCCTAGTGAAATAAGTCAACCTTTGAAACTCTATCTCAATGCCGTAGAGGTCCACCAGTGGGAAAAAGACTAAGGGATATGTTCTCCTAGCCGCTAGCGAGGTACACTTTGAGCAGAATTTAGAGAATATACCTATAGTGAGAAACTATCCCGAGGTGTTTCCTAAGATATACCCGAGTTCCCTCCCGAGCGAGAAGTGGAGTTCTCCATTGAGTTGGTTCTGAGCGGGACCAATCTCCATTGCCCCTATAGAATGTCACCCCTAGAACTAGCCGAGCTTAAAACCCAACTTGAGGAACTTTTAGAGAAAAGCTTCATAAGACCTAGTGCTTCACCATGGGGAGCCCTTGGTCTTGTTTGTGAAAAAGAAGGACGGGAGTATGAGGTTGTGCATAGATTATAGGCAATTAAATCGTGTGACAGTGAAAAACAAATACCCTTTGCCTAGGATTGATGATCTCATGGACCAATTGAGAGGAGCGGTAGTGTTTTCCAAGATCGACCTAAGGTCAGGATACCACCAAATTAGAGTGAGAGATCAAGATATACCAAAGACCGCCTTTAGAACTTCGGTATGGACACTTTGAGTTCAAGCGGTGATGTCTTTTGGGTTGACAAATGCTCCTGCAGTTGTTTATGGATTACATGAATAGGATCTTTAGACCCTATTTAGATCAATTGTGGTCGCTTTTATAGATGATATACTCATCTATTCAAGACCCACGAGGAGCATGAGCGTCATTTAAGGATAGTTTTGGAGATTTTGAAGGAGAAAAAGCTATATGCAAAACTCTCTAAGTGTGAATTTTGGTTGGAGGAGGTCAAGTTTTTAGGGCACGTTGTGTCAAAAGGAGGTATAGCCGTTGATCCTAGTAAGGTAGAAGCCGTAATGAATTGGGATAGACCAACCACCGTGAATGTAAATACTGAGCTTTTTGGGTTTAGCAGTTACTACCGTAGGTTTATCAAAGGATTTTCCCAGCTAGCCCTACCCTTGACCAAGCTCACTAGGAAGAATGCCCCGCTTGAGTGGAGCCCGAATGTGAGAAGAGTTTCCAAGAGCTTAAGGAAAGGTTAACCACGACCCCAGCCTTAGTCTTACCTAGCCCCAATGTACCCTTCGAGGTATATTGTGATGCTTCGGGCAAAGGACTAGGGTGTGTGTTGATGCAAAATAGGCAAGTGGTAGCCTATGCATCTCGACAACTCAAGCCTCACGAGGCTAACTACCCCACCCATGACCTAGAGTTAGCTGCCGTAGTGTTTGCCTTAAAGATGTGGAGACACCATTTGTATGGTGTAAGGTTTGAGGTTTTCTCCGATCATAAGAGTCTCAAGTACCTCTTTGATCAAAAGGAGTTAAATATGAGGCAAAGAAGGTGGATGGAATTCCTCAAGGACTACGATTTCGGTTTAAGTTACCACCCCGGCAAGGCTAATGTAGTCGCCGATGCCTTGAGCCGAAAGTCGTTACACCTGCCCCACATGATGATCAAAGAAGTTGAGTTGATAGAGAAGTTTAGGGATATGAATCTAGGGATGTCAATGACCGATAAAGGAATAAAATGTGCTATCTTAGTGTGACAAGTGGATTTAAGCAGAGAATCATGTTAGCACAACGAGAGAATGAGGAGTTCAAGAGATCATAGATCTTTGTTAAGCGGAAAGTTAAAAGGTTTCAAAGAGGTGAGGATTGGATATGGAGATTTGAGGGAAGGATCTGCGTCCCCCAAGATGGTGACCTCCGAGAGAAGATCTTGGAGGAGGCTCACAAAGGCTATTTCACCATTCATCCCGGTGTTACCAAGATGTACCAAGATTTGAAGAAGATGTTTTGGTGGCCCTAATGAAAAAGGATGTAGTCGCTGGGTTAGTAAGTGCTTGGTATGTCGAAAGTGAAAATCGAGCACCAAAACCTTCAGGTTTGTTGCAACCCCCGCCAATCCCGAATGGAAGTGGGAATGCATATCTATGGATTTCGTGACAGATTGCCTAAGACGCAAGCTGGCCATGATGCTATATGGGTGATAGTGGATCGACTAACCAAGTCGGCACACTTTCTACCTATTAGAGTAACGTACTCTTTAGATAAATTGCCTCTGTTATACATCCAAGAGATCGTAAGATTGCATGGAGTACCGTCGACGATAATCTCGGATAGAGATCCGCGGTTTACGTCGGCGTTTTGGGGAGCCTTCCAAAAGGCGTTTGGTTCAAAGCTATGCTTGAGCACCGCTACCACCCACAAACAGACGGACAATCTGAAAGGACGATCCAAACCCTAGAGGATATGCTAAGAGCCTGTGTGTTAGACCAAAGGGGAAGTTGGGATAAGTACTTGCCTTTGATCGAAGTTTATGATAACAATAGTTATCACGCAAGCATCGGTATGGCACCGCATTTGAGGCATTGTATGGAAGGAAGTGCCAATCACCTTTGTGTTGGTACGAGCCTGGGAGCAAAGTGTCTTAGGACCCGATGTAGTGAGGGAAACAACGGAACAAATCAAGAGGATCCTGGATAGGATGCTCACTGCTCAAAGTAGACAAAAGAGCTATGCGGACAAGCGGCGCAAGCCCTTGGAGTTCGAAGAGGGAGAACATGTGTTCCTTAGGATGACCCCACTACAGGCATAGGAAGAGCCATGAAAGTCAAAAAGTTGAGCCCCCGATTCCTTGGTCCCTTCCAAATTCTTCAAAGGATAGGAACAGTTGCCTACAAAATAGCCTTACCCCCTAATCTTTCTAATCTTCATGACGCCTTTCACGCCTCTCGCTTAAGGAAGTATGAGTCCGACCCTAGCCACGCTTTAGAGCGAGCATGTTCAGTTAAGGGACGACCTAACTTTCAATCTTCCCCCTACGAGAATCGTGGACCATGAGTCAACCGAGGAACAAGTCCTGCTCCATTGGTAAAGGTAGCATGGGGACGCGACAACCAAGAGTTTACATGGGAGCTAGAGTCAGAAATGCAAGACAAGTATCCCGAGCTTTTCTAAGGTAACGAATTTCGAGGGCGAAATTCTTTTTAAGGAGGGGAGTAATGTAACACCCCGATTTTTCTGTCCGAGGAAAATGACCAAAATGCCCTCGAGGTCATTTCTCGACCGAACTCGAGGGTAACCAACTCGGTCATCCTCGAAGGGTCAACTCAATGTTTGAAGGGGATTGAATGGCCTTTGAATGCTTTCGGAAGCGAAAATTTCGTTTCAGCTTCGGTCAAAATGACCAAAATACCCTATAGCGCTTTTTACGCTGTAAAGGTGCCGCTTGAGCCCTAACTTTCCCCAGAGGTTTAAAAACATGTTTTCATGTGTCTAGAGGTATGTGTTCAAGTCCCGGTGGTGCCCGGCAGTTTTAGTGCGAAATTACGATTTTGCCGCTGGAATAGTGTTTTTAAGCTTAATGACGTAATTAAGCAAACCTAAGCAATATTAGGCTCTAAACGAAGATTAATTTATTTCCCTAATTAATCTAGAGTCAAAATAATTTATTAAAGTTAATTAGAACCTAAAATTGCTTAGATTAAACTTAAATCCCTTTTTAGAACTCAAGATTCCTAGTCTTGGAATCATGAATAGTCTTTTATGTGGCCAATTCCTTAAATCAAGGAAATGTGTCTAGAGTTGTTTAAACTCTAAATTGAGGATTTAACTCTCTAATGGTGCAAGACCACTCCTTAATTATGTCTAGACCACCTTAATTACCCATTTACCTTACCTAAACACCTTCTTACAAATTCCTAATCTTAAGCATAATCAAAGATACACCTAAACACAACTCTAAACCACAATTAAAATGCAAACTAATCCTCCCCATGGGCTGATGCATTTTCGGCCACATGCTCCCCATTTGACACATATTAAATTGTTTTCTCACTCAAAGAGCCATGCTTGAGCCATACCTTGAGCCATACCTCACCATGCTTTGAACCATACCTCACCATACCTCAAGAACACATTATCTCACCTCATGGAACTCATGGAGAGCCTCCAATCTGCACCCTCATTGCCAAACCTTCTCCTCCATGAGCTCCTCCATTTGTTTCATTTCTCTATAAATAGAATGCCTTGAGGAGCTTGCACCACTTTTAGATCATTTGCTAAGTTTAGGAAACACTCAAAGCTTTTCTTTTTCTCTCAAAGTCTTTGTGTTCTTCAAGTTCTTGGAGTTCTTCAAGTTCTTCATCATCTTCATCTTCTTCTTCCATCTTCAAGTTCATCACACCAAGTAGGGATTTTCTTTCATGTGTTCTTTCTTTAAAGTTCTTGTTCTAAGCTTAAAGTTCATAGTTTCTCTTGATTCTTTTTAGAACTTCTTTTTCTTCCCTTTACCTTTTCATTTTCGGCCATGGGCCTTGGAGAACAAAGGAATGAGAGCTTGATGATGAGAGTTTCATGATGATGTTCATCACTTGAAACAAACTCTAGAGCTTGATTTTTGTTCTTGAGCAAAAGTGTTTCTAGATTTTTCCTTTCTTGAACTTTTGAGAACCTTAACTTTGATGTTGTTTCAAAATGGTTCTAATGACTCAATGATGAGGTCTCATGATGTTGGAGTTTGTATATCACCAAGATCATGGATTCTAGAGTTTCAAACATTTCTTTTCTTTCCTTGAAGTTTCGGCCATTACCTTTTCCTTTTCATGCTAGATGTTTGATTTTCCAAATATGTTATGTTGAGTTCTAAGAACTCTAGACTTTTACCTTGTCTTGGTTTGATGAGTTTGGGTTGAGGTTTAAGTTCCTTTAAAGTCTTGTTAAGAGCTCTAGAAAGATAAAATGAACTTGCATAATTTATTTTATGCTTGCATTCATATTTACACTCTTGCTATGCATCTTTACTTTCAAGCCATCACCTAAGAACATAAAGATTAAAATGGAACTTGTATCATCACTTAACTTAATTCTCAAAGCCTTTCTATTTCGGCCTTAAAGTCGATTGTTGTTGGGCCTAGAGCACTAAAATAAAGAATTGAACTTGCATTATCACCTAATTAATTTCTCGAATGCCTATCTATTTCGGCCTTAAAGTCGATTGTTGTTGGGCCAAGAGCACTAAAATAAAGAATTGAATCTTGCATCTTTACTTTCAAGCTTGCATCGTTTAAGATTATGTTCGTGATATTTACTTTCGAAGTTTACACGCTTAAATTATGCCTTGCATATTTAATTTCAAGTCATCACTTTACCTTGAAAGCAAGATTAAAAATGAAGAGCATGAGCACGCTTAGTTTATGTCGTAACTTAAGAACCTAGAGCTCAAAGACTTGCCCATTTCATTCCAAGATAAAGTTTAATGCAAACCACACTTTGAATGTAATGCTTTTCGGCCAAGTAGTGAAGATGGACTTGCAATGAGTTTTCATCTAGCTACTAGGACCAATAGCCTATGTTTTGAGTTTTCCTTAAAGTTTGACAATTCTTTATAAGGTTATGTCGTTATAAGTTGTGATTCCAATCTCTTTTAGGGGATGGAATATGTTTTGGTCAGTGACCTAAGGCTTCACTTAGCCTCTTGATGAATTAAAATGTTTTGCAAAGAGTTTTAGAAATTCTAAATTGATTCCAAGAGAAACTAGTTAACTTACGCACCTAGAAATGTCAATTTAATTCTCTTATTGAGGCAAGATGTTTTCGGTTCTGATGTGATGAATGTGATGCTGTATGATGATGTTTTAATGCGTTGGAATGTGTGAAAATATCATGTGATGATGTAGAAGCTTAACCTATGCATGATAGGTAAGAAACTAGCTAACTAGAAATACCGTAAAGCTAGAATTTAACATAGTTTTGACCCATTTGTTTATGGAACCAATCCAAACTGTTTTAATGGGAACATAATCAGATTTAGATTGTTTAGACATGAAAAACTTGGTATCATTTGAGTTAGAATCGAATTCTAGCACCTATGGGGAAACTAGTAGCTAGAAAACCGTAAAAATGCAAATGTAGAACTCTTAGAACATTTAATTTTCTGGAATCTGTCCAGCACCCTTACAACATGATAAACATGATTAATAATTAGTCCTTAAGCATAGGAATGTCTCATAATTGATTTAGATTTAATGTATAGCGCCAAAGTAAGACGGAACCGAGAAAGTGGTCTAAAACGTAAGTTCTAGAACCCCGTAAAAACAAGTTAGAGATTCTGCCCTATGCTATTCAGATTTAAGTATGAACATGAGAATGAAGAATGATGTTTAATATGAGCCTTAGGGGCATAAAATATGAGCGACGGATATTAGAGAACTATATCTCAAGATTAAGACCCGTAAGGGTCAAAGCATAAGCTACCGTGAGGGTAAGCGTGTGAATGATGTATGATGATGCATGAAGTATGCTAATGATGATGATGTTATTCATATGAGGAATTTATGAGGTTATATGTCTATGTGGCATAAAGCAAATTTGGAAGGAAATTCGGTGTAATGACCGCTTTGGCCGCCGACTTCCGACAAATTTGGAAGGAAACTTCTGTAATGACCGCTTTGGCCGAATTCTGGCAAATTTGGGGACTTAAAGAGATTTTGAAAATTAAGGTACTAAGATGGGTTCTAGGATGACACCGGTTCGGTTGAGCACCTCCATAGAACTCATGTGACATCGGTACCATTTTATACTCTTAGGTGACACCGGTTCGGCCGAGCACCCCTAAGAGATTTGCCCCCTAACCCGTACTCAGATAGTCGGGATTTATGATACGCTTATCGTTAAGTGGTAAGTAAGAACTAGTGACGACTAGTTAAGGTATGAGCTCATAACCTAGATGTATGACACGCTCGGGTGACACCGGTTCGCCGAGCACCCCAGTTCGATTGTCTTTTAGGGTGGCCCATGAGGAAGAAAAGTTCATGATTATGATTATGTCACTAAGTTTTGTCCCATATGAATGTTACTATTGCCACTTTATGCCACCAACGATGATGATACTTGATGTTATGCTTTATGTATGTGCATTAGGTAGTGCCATGCATACATTTTCCATTATGTTGCATTCATGACATTAAGATCATCCTAAAATGAACGGACCTTGGCTAAAGTATATTTTTGAAGTTTAAAATGAACTAAATGCATGTTCAGTCATTTCATATAATTAAACCCAAGGTTCCTGAGGACGTAGATGATGACACCTAGGTAGTAGGAGGCCCTACTGAGATTCTTTAGTAAGATTCTCACTCCCTCTATCTCTTTCTTTCCGTCACGTCTTCAGATGGCGACGTTCGTAGCATTCATGGACACCCCGACATGGGAGGTGCACTATGACCCGTGTAACACCCTAGTAATTAACCAGATACACCTAGGTTGAATCTGATTAATGACTAGACTTTACTCCTTGCTTTGGTTCTTTCTTCATAATTTGAAAATACTTAGTGAAATTACGAGCCTTTTTTTTTTTTTTTTAAACACATAATTGAAAACGTGAGCCGAGTACAACGTGAACGAGTAAGCCGAGTATAATAAGACGTTTAAGAATATATCACATCATATCACTTAGGCTCCATCATATAACATCCATAAGCACATTATAGCATATATTTACATACAATAACCTCACTCAAAGGGTGGGTTATGTTCATACATCATTATCTTATGCAAACCCATAAAAGAAAATATACTTAAGGAAATTCATGCCCCTAAACTAGATAACTCCATAAGCCGGGAAGGTTATCCTAAAACTAGGGTGCATGATCACACATAAGTCTACTAAGAACCTTCTATGGCCACTGTCCTGAAAATGGGGGAATAAATCCGATCCACTGATGAGCTCCCTCGGGAAGGGACACACGAGATGCACCAGGCTGGGGTCGCATGGACGGCCTTCTCGCTAACCTCGGCTGAACAACTGTTTCCTCACTACCCTCTCTTACACGTGTGGGAGTAGGAGCAGAGCTATCAGAATATACATGAGTAGGAGTGTCCTCTAAAGGATCAGTTTCAGAATATCTCGTCTCGGGAACATACTCTGGAAATCCATGGACAGCAGATGAAGCGGGATAAGAACGTAACATCCTTTCATCAAGTGGACGTGCATGTTCGAAATCCATTTCATCGCAATAGGGAGAAGAAGGTGAAAATCGATAACTAGGGACAGGATGTGCAAATGGACGACCTATGTAAATAAAAAAACGAATCACAAGACCTCTCCTTCAAAATGATACGAGCGATGCAATCGGATCATAGTGGAATTCCCAAGTAGGGGTATCAACGAACAGACGAATGTCGCCATTTGAATCGAGACAATGACGGAAATAAAGAAAAGGGAGTGAGAATCTTGCTAAAGAATTCTCAGTAAGGTACCTCCTTCTACAGTGTCATCATCAAAATCCCCAGGAACCTCGGGATTATTCTAAAATAGTGAGCATGCAAAGATTCATTTTAAGTTCGGACAAATACTTAACCGAGGTTCGTCAATTTTTAATCATGCGCCTTATAATGCATCTTATTCTTAACATGTCATATTTACAATGAACTTTTCCTTTATCATTACATCATATTCCTCATCATCATTATCAAAATAACATGCATAAAAGAACGTCATATAATATTAGCTACACATGGACACAGTGCACATATTTCATTTCTTTAGTGCCTTAGGTGACTTAAAATCTTATCATCATCATTATTTTCCTTGGGCCACCCTATACTCCACCCTTTTGGGAGTAATTTAGGTTATGAGCTCATACTTTACTAGTCGTCACTAGCATATACTTATCCTTTTGATAAGCTAAAGTCCCGACTCTACCCTTTTGAGAGAACGGGTTAGGGGCTAAAATCACCTTTTCACCACCTATAGTCCGATGGTTCCAAAGGATCATTTTCTTATAAGTTTAAGTCACCATTAAATCTTTGCATGTTATATCATAATACAATTCATAAACATCATAACATTTTCTCATTTATAGTCTTAAGCTAGAATAATATATATCAATCAGTAATCATGCGTATGGGAGATTCCTCAGAAAGAGAGGTGGGTCACAATGGACACGCTTAAATACCAAGTCTTTCCTTAGCCGTAACCTTTCCAAATTACACTTTTACAATGATACACTTTCTTCTAGCAACAAAGGTGAATTTTACATAAGAACATTTCATGTATAAGCATTCTTATTATTTGCAACAAAGAACTATAACATGCAAGTCAGGAAATCATTCAATGATATCAAGTACTTAATAAGCATCCAATCCTTACATAGAATTATCAATTATGAATCATTCTCTTAACAATAAACCATAATTATCACAACTTCAATCATATCAAATCATTATCACACATTGATACTAAACTCAGATCAGTGGTCAATCATGAACCTCATGCAATTACATAGAATCATATTTTAAGTGCATATAAAATACTAGTTCCCCAGAAATCCTTGCAAAGCCTTAAAACTCATTTAGAAACTAGTTCTTTTGTCAAATTTGGGAGGATCTTCACAATTAAAATTCTCACTTAAGATAAAAGGAGTAAGTCTTGAGCTTTAGAGATTTAGGTGACATCTTAGAATTATAAACATGCTATGCAACCTTATTTTAATCTTATCTTTATAAGGTGATAGCTTGGAATTATAAACATGATATGCAATTCCATTTCTTTATCTTTAAGATTTAAGGTGATGACTTGAAAATTAAACATGATGCAAGAACTTGAAATATAAACATGATACAAGAAGCTGGAGCGTGTAATCCGCACAGACCAAAGAGAGGGAGAAGAGAATATTAAGAAACCTGAGACAGGTAGTCCGCACAGGACCAAGAGAGGGAGAAGAGAATATTAAGAAACCGGAGCGGTAGTCCGCACAGACCATGAGAGGGAGAAGAGAATTATTATTACATCTTTTTAAGCTCCAATCTCAAGACTTTTTAAAGAATAAATTCTTTAACTCCAATAATCATATTTCTTTGCTTGTGATACATGGGCAAGTCTTTAAGCTCTAGGATCTTTAGGTGATGGCATAAAATAAACATGTCATGCGTTGATTCTTTTAGCCATTATAAAATATAGTGAGAGCATAAATTAAATATGAGATGCAACCTCTTAATTATCTTGAAAGATTAAGTGATGACTTGAAACATAAACATGAAATACAAGCTTGGAATTTAAACATGAGAAATGCAAGTTCATTTATTCATTCTTGAAAATTTAGTGATGACATAGAAGGTAAACATGGTTATGCAAAGCATAAACTTAATCATGGATGCAAATTCATTTTGTTTCTTTACTAGAGCTCCTTCAAGACTTTAAAAGAATTATAAATTCAACCCAATACATATCTTAACAAGAAATAAAACATAAAAGGAAAAAATACATCTTTCAAGTTCTAAACTAAAAATCTTTGTTTTAGCATCATAAAGCATTATTCTTTAAGGTTTTGCATCAAGTGGAATTTTCAAGCTTTAGAGGCCTAACTTGTGATGGATTTACAACCCACCCTCAAGGTCCTCATCATCAAGCCATCATCTTAGTTCCACCTAGGCCATATGGTTGAATTGGTTAAAGAAAAATTGAAGAGGAAAACCAAAATGAAAAGCTAAGGCAAGTTCATAATTTCATCATTTTGAGCTAAAAACACAACTCCTCAAAGCATAGAAATAAATTTAGAAACTACTCCCTACCTAATCTGAGTTGAAGAAGAGGAGGAGAACTTGATTTCTTGAAGTGAAATGACACAAAATCTCTTTCAAAAATTGAAGAAAGAATTCAGCCAAAGAGGAGGAAGAAAGAAAGTTTTTGGTGCTCCTAAAAACTAGTTATGAACCAAGCATTCCAAGACCACTCAAGCAAGCCTATTTATAGAAGATTTTGAGGCTTATAATTGGCCAAAATGAGGAGGTAGTTGTCAGAATTTTTCAGGAGTAATAATGGAGGAAAAATCATTTTAGACAAAGTTGTATGAAATTAAGGAATTATGTCTCTTATGGTGACATTTTGGCATTTTGTTTTAGTGCAACTTTTGGAAATAATTCAGCTGCATAATGGCATCAATAATTTCGTGCATTACAGCCCAAAGAAGTGAAATTTGTGTGTTCCATGCATTATTTAGGTGTAGGCAAGGTATTCATGTAATTTAGAGAATTTACGGTTAAGGGCTTAAGTGAATTAGTAAGCAATTTGGGTGTTTTTGAGCAATTTTGGGTTCTAATCAATCTAAATACATAATTTTGAATCTAGATTAATATTTAGAATTTAATAAGCTTTAATTTGAGCCTAATATTGCTTAGGTTTCGTATATGAATCGAAAATCCCGAATTCGCAAACCGCCAAAAACTGGGGCAAAATCGTACTTTCACTTAAAAACAGCCCGAGGCCACCCGATCTTAACCAATGGTTAATCATGGCTTAAAAACACATTTTAAAACATTTTAGTGAGGTTCGCTCAGTCGGCACGCACATCGAGTTAAAACAAATTGCAGAGGCTGCTTTGGTCTTTTTCAAGGCCTAACTCAAAATTGAGATTCTTCTGCTCTATTAACACACATAACACAAACAATCCCTTATTATTCTCAAAACATCCCCTTGAGAATATGTGGGGCCCACAATCCTCATTTTCTGAGTAAAATAACTTCAGGGACATTTTGGTCATTTTATACGCATGAAATTCTGGATTTGCGACTCGCATGAATCGCTCCTAACCTCTCTTCTAATGTTATATTCCTTTATTGAGGATTGTTCGGCCTCAAATCTTATGTAATAATTACCTACGGTAATTCGGTAATTGAGTAATTTCTAATGACAGTAAAAATTACAGTAAAAATTGGGGCGTTACAACCCGACTCACGGGTCATACCATTTTGAGGGGCAGTGCACGGTGCGGATTTTCATGTTTGTAGGACGCCCCTTCGCTCATCCCGTGCACACCCATCACTTCTCCCCGATCGCACCCTATGGCGACGACGAGCGGTTTTTGAGCGTCGCGCAGACGCATGACGAGAGAGTACTCAGAGGCACACCGCCGCCTTTAGCCATGCGAGATTATCCCGACTATGTGCCCTGACCTATTTCACTGAGACCGACCCATCCGAGGACCCGCCTACCCATCCGTATAGCGAGGACTCGCCTCTCTCCACCACGGATAAGGGAGGGCAGTGAGGATACCGTGACTCAGCCACAGCTTGCGCGACGACCGGAGATGCGACCATACCGCGGGGGTCACCCTCGATCCCCGTTCCGCCTCTTCACGTCCGAGGAGCTCGCCCAGTTTCCTGATATCCGCCTCGTCGCGAGATGGACGCCAAGAGAGGTGACGATCGTCCGATGGAGTACCCGGTTAGAGCACACACACCACTTAGATGGGGATAAACCTTCTTTTGTTTAGAGGTTATCCTATTAGATGCACTCGGGTAGGGGAGTAGATTATGTTTATGTTTTAGGTTGTATTTCCCTTGTACTGAATTAAGTCCCACACTTATAAGTGGGCAAGTTATATATATATGAGATTATATTCAGTGATGTTCATGATGTGCCTTATGTTATGATGATTGTGAGACGATTGTTTTACTTTGCATGGTTTACCGCTTATCGCATCACGCGGCTCTCACTTTTATTTCAAAAAAAATTTCCCGTATTTTCCGCTAAGTAATTCAAAGCTAAATGAGAACTATGAAGTAACAGACTAATGATTAACCTAAATATGTTCTAGAGTATTGGGTTAAAAATTAGGATGTTACAAAGTCAACTATCAAAATGTTCTAAAAGAAAGTTTTTTAGAAACCATGGTTCAGAAAATGAGAAGTAGTTTTTGAAGAACAATCAGAAACCTCTTCTCTCACAATGACTTTTGTAGGCTGATCTGACAAAGCAAAGAGGCTACTCTTCTAGACTTTCTTTCCATGACACAAATAGATGATCAACACGTGTCCTTAGAAGATCTAATTAAACACAATAGTCTTAAGCAAAGACCTCTATAAATAGAGATGTCATGCCCCTCAAAGAATAGACTGAACATTGAAAGATAAAGCTGAAAAGCTGCCAAGTTTTCCGTTCACCTTTTTTCTTCTCTGCTTGAAAAAAAATATGAATAGTGATTTGTAGGCTCCACGGGCCTATAAGATATGCCCGGAACTGAGAAAAGAGAGGGTTAATGTTAGAAATAGTGAGAATTGAAGATTTTATACCTGGAATTGATTTTCGGGCAGTGTTTGATTTCCTGGCTATGGTATTTTACTCGTTCGGTAAGATTTCGGTGTGCGAATTTTAATACTGAAAGATAGTTTAATCACTACAAATGAATGGCTATGATTCAATCTTGAATAACAAGATCAAATCCTACCCATCCATATTAGTTTCATTTTATAAAGAAATTAGGTTTTATATTAAAATAATGAATTCAACTTGTTATAAGATAACTATGAGCCACCTAATTTCATTATTTTTCCTCCTAAAGCACGGCCTGCAAGAGAGAGTACAGAACCTCCATGTTTGTTTCATAAAAGCCAAGAAAAGCTTGATTTAAAGCTCAAAACTCATAGCCTCGACTTGATGAAACCACAGACTTTCTTTACAAAACTTGTTTTACTCGTCACCACCTACAAAACTAACCGATTAAAATTTCAATTCTCCAACAATCCTCACCTTGACATATCACTTCCTCACTGCCCAAGGAAGGTTTAGGGCTTGAATTGGTGGCCTTGAAGTGAAGATAAATCAATTGGAACACCTTGGAGTATAAAGCTCTAAAGTTTGCAAAGTACGATTTTTAAATCTCTTGGTTATGATTCAATCTTTTAATTCAAGATTGAATCTTAGCCATTCATTTGATTTAGGGGGATAGGTTCATTTGTTTTGTAGAGTCCCAATTAGTTTTCGGTGTTAAAAATCACACACCGAAATTTCACCGAACAGGTGAAACAGTGTACCCGGGTAATCAAACATTGCCCGAAAAATATTTTTGGGTATAAAATATTTAATTCTACCTATTTCTAACCATAATCATATAATTTCTCAATTTAGGACATCTTCGAGGCCCAATTCTAGGATTTCGGCTGTCCCAGCGGGTCTGTGGGGCCTCAAAACACTATTCACATTTTTCTTTTACAATTTGGATAGTCCTCATCATTGTTCAAACCATCAAAATTTTGAAATTATGACTAATAAAGCTCAAATTAATTTTTAAATAATTTTTAGGGTGTTACACTGCGCGTAAAATTACTGAAATACCCATACGATAATTTAAGGCGAGATTAACTACCGAGTGGACCCGAACCTTTACCGGGGAGTTTGAAATGTTGCTTTTAAGGGATGCTTAATGATTGTTTAAGCCCGGGTGGTCCCGGAGAGTTTTTATGAAAAATTACCATTTTGCCCCTAATTAAGGGCATAATGAGCTCAATCGCGTGATTAACAAAACCTAAGTAATATTAGGCTCTAATTAAAGATTAATTAATTTTAATAATTAATCAAGAGTCAAAATAATTAATTGAGGTTAATTAGGGTCTAAGATTGTTTAAAGAAACTCAAAATCTCTTTCTTAATTCAAGACTTTATGTTATATTTCATTAAATAGTGTTTTCTTTCTCCAATTCTTAAACTAAGGAATCAAAGATGTGATTGTAATTCTTATTGAATGAGATTTGACTCCACTAAATGAGCAAGAGCACTCCTTAACTATGTCTTGAGTAGCCTTAATCACTCACTTTCTCATCTAAATACTTGATTACAAACACCTAATCAAAGGCTAATCAAAGATACTCCTAAACATATTTCTAATCCACATTAAAAAGAGACATTTATTAGATGTGATCATCTACGTCCTCAGGAACCCTGGGTTTCTTTGAAAAAGGTGAGCATGCATATACTTCATTTATTAGGTTTTAAACTTAATTATCCAAGGTCCGTTCCTTTTAGGATGAATCTTAATGTTATGGATATAACATAATAAAGCATGAATGCATGAAGATGCAACAGGTAGAAATCAAATAAACATCCATAGAGAAATCAACATCATGCAGGTGGCATAAAGTGGCATACTCTTCTCATGTAAAAACAGTTCTCTTTCTGTAACTATGTGACATTCAAAGCATCGTACTAAATCATAGGAATCACCCTAAAATCTTCTCTAGGTTATGAGCTCATACCTTAACTAGTCGTCACTAGTTCTTACTTATCCTCTGATAAGCGTAATCACAATCATAACAAAACGCGTCGCATCGGTATCAAATACACAGTGAATATTGTCCTCTTTGGGGCGTTACGTATCACCGTCCCTTAGAATGTGTTCTTATAGTACCATGTCACATTCAAAAGCTCATATATTTTTGAAAACTTTCTAAGTCCTCAAATTTGTCAGAAATTCGGCAGCATAACAACAGTGCACCATATTTCTTCCAAATTTGCTTTATGCCACATTCATATATATACATTGTCATTCATAACCATTTATGCCGTAAACATCATAATCATCATATGCATCATAACATCGTAATTCTCTCATAAGGCACTATAGCATGAATATTGACAATTCAACATTATTTACTCTAATAGGAGATCACATACTCAAGTTATTCTCATAATAAAACATGCACTCACATGAAGGAAGGAACACTTATCTACATATTTTAGATATTGGTAATCGATTACATGGGCCTTGTAATCGATTACTTGGTTCAATTTTCCAAAACAGGGAAGTTTGAGGTCCTGGTAATCGATTACCTTGGTTGAAAATGCATTCTGGGTCTCAAGAACACCTGAGCAATTGATTACATGGAGTGGTAATCGATTACTAGGGTCTAGAAACATGTTCTGGGTTTCCTAGGACATTGTATAATCGATTACATCATCTTGTAATCAATTACATAGGCCAAAAACTTATATCCAGGTGTGCAAGGCACTCTAGTAATCGATTACATAAGCCCTGTAATCGATTACCAGTAACCCAAAATGGCGAAAAACTCAAGTTTTGACATTCTTAAAACTACACGTTCATTCTAAAAACCCTTTTAACATTATTCCATCATCTTTCTTAAAATCAACCATACATTCTAACATATCAAAACATCATCATACATCAGCAAACAGACTAAGGTAGAACTGAAAAGCTTAGGTTTCGAAGAACACATAATCTCATAATTTCAAGACATATAAGTTACTATTTTCTCTTGGAATTGTTTTAGGACTTCTAAAACTCTTTGAAAATCATTTTGTTTTATAAGAAGGGACTAAAGATAGCCTTATCGTAGTAGCAAATTTGAAGCATTCTTAAAAGAGGTTTAATTCATGAACCTTGTTGGTAATAACCTTACAAAACTCTTAAGACCTAAAGAAAATCTTAGAACATAGATTGTTGGCTCTTGTGACTAGATGAAACTCACATCAAGTTCACCATCATCACATGGCCGACATATGCATCCATGGGGATGTTTCCATAACCAACTTTAACTTGAGATAAAGAGGGAAAGTCTTTGAGCTTCTAAAGTCTTTAAGTGATGACAAAATGTAAACATACTATGCATCCCATTTTATTCTTCATTATAAAGTAAAGTGAGAACTTCAAAGTAAATATGAGATGCAAGAACTTGAAATATAAGTATGAGATGCTAGAAATATAAATATGCAAGACTTGAAAATAAATATGCAAGACTTGAAAGTAAATATGCAAGGCTTGAAAGTAAATATGCAAGTTCATTTTATCTTTTAGGATTAAAGTAATGACTTGAAATATAAATATGCTAGACAAGGAAATGTAAACGTGAATGGAAGTTCAATTCTTTATTTTAGTGCTCTAGGCTCCATAACAATCGACTTTAAGGTCGAAATAGGCGAGTTTTGAGATTAATTATTAGGTGATATGGAAATGCACTCTTGTTTTAATCTTTATGTTTTAGGTGATGGCCGAAATGATAAATATGCTAGGCAAGGAAAGTAAATATGAATGCAAGTTCATTTTATATTCTTCACTAGAGCTCTTGCAAGACTTTAAAAGAACTTAAACCTCAACCCAAACTTATCATATCAAGATAAAGCAAGCTTTAGAGTTCTTATACCAAGGTTTTCAAAGAAACCATATGGTGTAAACTTCATCATCAAGCTCTAAGGAAATGGATTAAAAGAACAAATGATCTTAAAGAAAAGGAAAAGTGGCCGAAACCATGGAAGAAAAGAATGAGACTTTAAAACTCTAGAGGCCATGATCTTGATGATGTATTAACACCAACCCCATGTGTCCTTATCATTGAGTTCACATATTCATTTTAGGACATCATCGAAGTTAAGTTTCTCAAGAATAAGAAAGGAAGAAACCAAAAACATCTTTTACTCAAGAACCAAGATTAAGATTTAGAGATTACACAAGTGATGAATATCGTCATGGATTCCTCATCATCAAGCTCTCAATTCCAAGTTCCCAAAGGCTCTTGGCCGAAAATCAAAGAGGAAGAAGAGAAGTTCTAAAAGTTCCAAGAGAAGCCATAAAGCACATTACTAAATAAAAACTTTAATGAATAAAACACTTAGAACAAAATCCCTACCAAGTGACTTGAGGTTGAGATGAGTGAAGAGGATGAAGAAGATGAACTCTTGGACTTGAGAGAAAAAGCTTAGCTCAAAGTGCTCTTGAAAACTCCAACTTAGCAAATGAACTAAAAGTACTTCAAGTTCATCCAAGCATGCTATTTATAGAGAAATGAAACAAATGAGAGGTGTAAATGGAGGGAAGAGTTTTGGCCAGCCCATGTGTTCCATGAGGTGAGATGTTGTGTTCTTGAAGCATGGTGAGGTATGGTTCAAGGTATGGTGAGGTATGGCTCAAAGCATGGCTCAAGGCATGGTTCTTTGAGTGTTTGAAATTTCAAACATATGATGGAAATGGTGGGAGAGGTGGCCGAATGCATCAGCCAAGGGAGGGAGGAAAATCTCTCTTTTTAATTGTGGTTTAGAGTTGTGTTTAGGTATGTCTTTGATTATGCTTAAGTTTAGGAATTTGTGAGAAAGTGTTTAGGTGACTAAGGATATAATTAAGGATTTCAAGACAAGGTTAGGGAGTGTTCTTGCTTCATTAGTGAAATAAAAACTCATTTTAGTGTATAAACAATTCTAGACACAATTCCTTAATTTAAGGAATTGGAGAGAGAAAACACTATTCAAGATTTCAAGGCTAGAAATCTTGAGTTTTAAAAAGAGATTTAGATTTAATCTAAGCAATTTTAGGTTCTAATTAATTTTAATAACTTATTTTAACTCTAGATTAATTATGAAAATTAATTAATCTTTGATTAGAGCCTAATATTGCTTAGGTTTGCTTAATTACATCATTAAGCTCAAACGACACTGTTCTAGAGGATAAATCGTAATTTTACACAAAAACTGCCTGGGACCATCGGGACTTAAACAGATACTTTTAAATACATTAAAACATTATTTTAAACTTTCAGGGAAAGTTTCGGGCTCGAACGGCACCTTTACATGCGTAAAAACGCTATAGAGGTATTTTGGTCATTTTAACCCGAAACTGCAGAAAACAAGATTTTCATTTCCGAAATCACTCAAGGACCATCTAATCCCCTTCAAACATTGAGTTGACCCTTCGAGGACTGCCGGGCCGGCTATCCTCGAATTCCGGGTGGAAAATGACCTCAGGGGCATTTTGGTCATTTTTCTCTCAGATAGAAAATTGGGGCGTTACAACCACCACATTTCAACCTTAAACCACCACACAACTACCATAGATCCTCTTTAAAACACATAACATTTCCACTTCCAAGATAAAATACTCAAGACCAACCTTTCTTCTTTTCCTTTTCTCTTTGGCCGAAACCTTGGAAGCTCTCTAAGGAAGATTGTTCTTCTTGTTTTCTTCCAAGATCAAGCTCTTTTCTTTCAACAAAAAAAGCATCTTTGGTAGGGAGTTTATTTTAAAGTTTTCATTCTTTTCTTTTGAATCATTTTTTGTTAGAATGTTAGATTGATTGGAAATATTCTCTTCTTTTATGTTCTCTTATTTTTGGGGTTTGAATGAATATTGGAGTGTTAGTTCTCTCTTTTTCTTTCTTTCTTTTCAGTTTCAAGTTTCCTTTACTTTCTTTTCCTTTTTTGGCCTTATTGTTTAAGAATCATGGCTTGATGATGAGGATCGTTGCTGTTGTTTGCAAAACCATCATTTGTTTGACCTCTAAAGCTTAAGATTTCTTTTTTAGTTTTAAGAGTTCCTAGCAAATGAAAATGTTATTTGGTTTTCTTTGATGGTTTGTCCTTTGAGCTTGATGGTGAGTCTAAGGACAAAAGGTTCTCAGAACCACAGTAATGAGAGACTCCAAAGCTTATGTCCATTTTGTAAGATTGATCGGTGTTGTAGAGTTGTTACTCTAAATAGGAGTCTTGAGCCTAGGACCTAAAGGAATAACAAATGGAAATGCATTCATATTTATATTTCAAGCCCTTGCATTTCATATTTATATTTGAGCCTTGCATATCATGTTTATTTCCAAGCCATCACCTAAAGCTTGAAGATAAGAAAATGAACTTGCATTTCATGTTTATATTTCTTGCCTAGCATATTTATATTTCAAGCAATCACCTAAACTTTAAAGATTAAAAATGAGCTTGCATTCTCATACTTATATTCAAGCTTTGCATATCATATTTATATTTCCATTGCCATCACCTTATAATATTAAGATTAAAATGAGGGTTGCATTTGCATGTTTAAGTTTATGTCTAGAGCTTAAGACTTACCCTTTTCAACTTACATGGGAATTTCGGTTCCATGGGCATTTATATTTATAAAAAGGTTTTATTTTCAAAGGAATAAAGTTTTATGGTTTGGAGTATTATTATCTTGAGGGTTCAAAGTTTGTGTCTTGCAATTTTTCTTGAGAAATATGTTAATTCCTAAAGTGTTAAGCATGATTCACATAACCAAAATCTTTTTATTGAGCCCTCTGATATTTTTACTGACCTAAGGACATTTACTTGTGTTTCTAAAGGGATAAATTAATTATAAGAGTATTCCTTGACCTAGAATTGATTCTAAGAAAGACTAGTTGCTAGAAATGCTTACTATTGCAATTTTGCATGCTCTTAGAAAATGTAATTTTAGATTATGTTCTAACATTTCCAAATCTGATGTATGCTGTTTGGAGTGAATTAAATGGGTAAAATTTGTTAATAATTAGTGTGATAATTAGTTTTAGTATTTAAGGAAGGACTAGTAACTAGAAAGGATAAAAAATGTGATTTCTAGAACCCTTAAAGATGAAAAACATGGTTTCTGTCCAGCATGTTATACTTTGGTAAAAAGGATGTTTAACACTTAGTAAATGTATAGGAATCACTTATAATTGGTTTAGGAATTTATTTTAGCATCATAGGAAAAGTCAGTAATGAGAAAGGGTCAAAAACATAACTTCTAGAACATCGAAATTGCTCATTTTCAATTTTGCCCAAATCTGTCCAGCATTGTGTAATGATGTTCTTAAGGTCATTAATTAGTCGAAGTCATTGGAATTAATCCCTTTGATGAATAAAAGAATAAATACACAAGTTGGGTTGACCCGATTTAGAGGTTTAATCGATTAAGAGATAATGAAAGTGCTTACTTTATGAGATGTTATGATTTAGTGTATTTGACAATTTATGTGATGATTATGTTTACATACTTGGTTACTAGTTACAAGATTTATTATGGCATGTTATGATTACACTTGGAATGTTTAAGATGCATATATTGAAGTAATATGAAAGCATGTGACATTAAATGATATGTTTGTGTTCTTGCATCTTAATATAACATGCTAAGGTTAAGGTGACATAAAACATATGGAAATGATCCTCTAGACTCCCTAAATTAAAGGTTATGAGAGGTGATCCAATAAGAAAGTGATCCTTTGGACTCCCCAAATTAAAAGTTATGAAATGTGATCCTAAACCTCTATCCTGTACTTTAAAAAGTCGGGTGTTAACTTATCATGAGGATAAGAGTATGCTAGTGATGACTAGTGAGGTATGAGTTCATAATCTAGAACACTCAAGAGGAGAGAGTAATAGGGTGGACCCAATGACAGAAAGAATAAATTAAGTCACCTAAA
Organism: Dalbergia cochinchinensis; assembly: GCA_031216125.1. Classification (NCBI taxonomy): domain Eukaryota; kingdom Viridiplantae; phylum Streptophyta; class Magnoliopsida; order Fabales; family Fabaceae; genus Dalbergia; species Dalbergia cochinchinensis. Next base: position 35,582,032 of record CM062371.1, read on the forward strand.
GAATAAAATGACGTAATTCATGCTATGTTTACCATGTTCTATATGTATCATTTATGTTTTTATATAGTATGTTGCACCCTGTATTAACATGCATTCCATGATGAGGTATAACGCATTCATAATGTCCAAGACTCATTAAAATGAATGGGCCTCGGTAATTGGTATTTTAGAACTTAATAATTGAACCTTATGCATGCTCACTGTTTCATAATGAACCTTGAGGTTCCTGAGGATGTAGATGATAACACTAGGATAGGCGAATGCCCTACTGAGATTCTTTATGAAGTTTCTTGTAACATCCTCTCAAGTGCAACGTCATCCTTATGTCATGACATCAGACTTAAGAGTTGTCACTTATAAATTAATGGACCTTTCTTAAATAACTATAGCAAATTCAGTTGGTTCGTTCAATAACTAAGGGTAATTCTAGTAAAATATATAACAAAGATACAAAACATTTATTGAATGCATAGATAAGTACAAAAGGAAGCTCATCTATGAGCTTTAATACAAATACATTTTTCTATTACCTATACAGATATAAACATATGAATCAGTATAGTCAATATAAGCTTTAGCCTTAAACTACTGCAAATCTGATTTCCTTTCATAAAGCAGCCTCCTTGTTCTTTGGATCAACCTGGAGACGACATGGGAACACAAACACATAGGGGTGAGAGTTATAAAATTCTCAGTAGGGTAACTCCCCAAATACACAACCATAATGTCATCATTATCGTCCCAGCCACTTCGGTTTATTAAGAAAAAGGTGATCAAGCATTACATACTAACAGTTCATTTTTAAAGTTCCAAATTATATTTCTGAAGTGGGTTGTTTTTAAAAGGTCAATCACTTTGTACACATTTATTATAAGATCATAATCATGGTAATTAATGTCGATCAAAATGATTCTTAATGATACAAATATGTAGGTACCAAATGTAAGGAAATTATCTTTATTTGCCCTTGATAAATCGAAGAGGATCTCATTTCTCTTTAGTTTCCCTTGATAAGTCGAAAAGATCTCATCTCTCTCTCTATTTGCCTTCGACAAGTCAAAAGGATCTCATCTCACTTTCTATTTGCCCTCGACAAGTCGAAAGGATCTCATCTATCTCTATATGCCCTCGATAAGTTGAAAGGATCTTATGTTTCTTTATTTGCCTTTGACAAGTCAAAGAGGATCTCTTGTCTCTTATTTGCTCTTGACAAGTCGAGAGGATCTCATCTCTCTCTATTTGCCCTCGACAAGTCGAAAGGATTTCATCTCTCTCTATATGCCCTCGACAAGTCGAAAGGATCTTATGTTTCTTTATTTGCCCTTGACAAGTCAAAGAGGATCTCTTGTCTCTTATTTTTTCTTGACAAGTCAAAGAGGATCTTATTTTTACTTATGGCTATAGAACTTAATTCAATATATCATTCACTTTCTTTTCCAATGCATGTATAAAACACATATAGGGATTCATTCACATTGTGATTTCAATCATGCCTCATAAACTAATATTTGCTTCCTCTAGTATGCATTTATACATCACAAGTCACATAGCCAAATATTTAACATTAAGTATTCATGTCATGCTAGAACCAAACTACCATTACATTATAATTCAAGTCTTTGGTTCATTTCTAGCAATTGGGCAGATTTCACACCATTGTAGCACCAATTTATTTGCACATCAAACAATTAATTCAGACGCTATAAAAATTATCCAAGATACCTTAATTTATCCCTAAGGTGCTGTAAAAATTTCAGAAAAAGAGTTCTCTAACTATGTTAACAAAATTAGACAAATTTGGTGGTCAGAAACCACTCTACCTCAGCTTAAGAACCAAAATTCATAATTTTTTAACCCTAGGAATTGAGCTCAAAAAATTTGAGATAAAAATCTTGGTAAAACCTCAACATGTCTCTAATACCCTGAAAAATTTCAAGTGATAATTCCATCATTTGGTATGGTAACAAAATTAGCAAAATTTATAGCTTCTGTTCTAGTACTTCAGGCAGTATTGATACACTTTCGATTTATGATTTTTCTCAAGCAATTAGGGTGTTTATCATACTCCAAGAAAATTCTCAGAGTTGCCTTAGGATGTTAACTTTAACATAAAATTTTTATAGCTCATAAAAATGACCACAATTGCACTAGAAAATTCAGGAACAACTCCTACCCGGTTGAAATCCGAAAATCCAGCAGCATGTGTCAAATTCTCTTTTGATAAAAACCATTTTTCACAGCATCAAACCACTTCACCAAAATTAATACATCAATATCAATATGAATCAAGCAATTCAACCAACAATATTTAGCCAAATCGGTAGGAAAATCATAAAAATGGAGTTGAATGTAAAAGAGATTTAAAATGCCCTACTTGAATATCCATAGCTTCTTGCCTAGAACAATCTTCCCTAAGTGTTTTTCTTCATTCAAAATCCTTCAAAACAGCCCTTAAACTTCTCTTTTGCAGTGATGTGTGATGGCTCAAAGTGGGAAAATAGTGATGGATTAAAATTCTAATCGGTTAGATTTGTAGGGATTGAGGTGTAGAACAAGTTTAGTAAAGGAATTTTGAAGTTTTAACAACTCTAAGCTAGGAAAATGGAGGTTTGAATCAAGTTTCATGTTCTTTGAAGGAACAAAAATAGAGGTGGCTGTGTGTTTAGTTGTGTTATATTTATCTTGTCATAGATGTAGTCTTTGTGTAAACAAAATATGCTTTCTTTCTAATAATAGTCTTTGTGCAAAACACTGTACATATTTTTTTTTTTTTACAAATCCCTTGGATCATCATCATCGTTATTGAAATTTTCAGATTTTTGAAATTACGACTAGTAAAGCCCAAATTAATTTTTAAATAATTTTTAGGGTGTTACATTTCTCACTCCCTCTGTCTTTTCTTCCTATCACGTTTTCAGAGGATGATGGCATCGTTCGTGATATTTTTTGATGCACTGACCTGGGAGTTCCATTTTGTTGCCACACACTAGTCATACCATTTTATGGGTTGTTGTTCCATCTGTCTGTTTGTATTCTTGGATTGCCCATTTGCTTATCCAGTCACCAGTTTCCATTCTCTCCTACTTTGCCTTTTTCTTATGAGCTTCTCTTTGACCGCAGACGCCCCCGCAGAGAGCAGGGTCGTCGTACCCCTGCACTACTTCAGTTGTCCGAGACTATCCAGAGTACGTTCCCCGTTCTCCCCTTGCTCATTCAGAGACTAACCCATCCGAGGACTCAGCCAGCCAGATCCCATCCATTAGTTCCTCCCCCACGTGCCTATGGAGATCGGTGGAGGCAGTGAGGCTATGATGACTCAGCCGATTCGAGGAGGTAAAGTGAGGATGCAACCTCGTCGTGGAGCTCATGCCCAACCCACTCATGGTTTGGCCTTTCTGGCAAAAACTACCCTAGTGGGTTGGTTATGTTCCTCCCCCTTGGGACAGGTAGCAGTAGGAGTTGGCAGTGGACTTAGTAGTGCATGCACGCACATTTTACATAGGGCAACCTTCGTTTGCTTTTAAGGGTTATCTACCTTAAGTGTACCTGAGTAGGTGAGGTTTTCTGGTTTATGTATTTTATGTTTCTTTATGTATTTGCACGAATGAATGTATCAGCTCCGTAACATCCTCCCAAGTACAATGTCATCCTTAAGTCATGACATCAGACTTGAGAATTGTTACTTATAAACTATCGGACCTTTCTTAAATAACTATAGCAAATGTGATAAGATCGTGTAATAACTAGCGTAATTTGGTTAAAATATATAACAAAGAAACACACATTTATTGAATACATAGCTAAGTACAAAAGGAAGCTCTTCTAAGAGCTTTAATACATATACATATGCCTACAACTATATACAACATAATAACAATATGAACTACTAAACAATTGTAATTCCAAGTTCTTTCACGTAGCAGCCACATTGTTCTCTGGATCAACCTGGAGGAGACACGGGAACACAAAATACATAGAGGTGAGAATTATACAATTCTCAGTAGGGCAACTCCCCAAAAACTCACTCATACTATCATTATCATCGCCCCAGCCACTTCAGTTTATTAGAAAAAGAGTGATTATGCATTTCATACCAATGGTTCAATTTTAAAGTTCCAAATCGTACTTTCGAAGTGGGTAGCTTTTAATAATCAATCACTTAATGCATATGTATTATAATGTCAAGCATCTAGTAAATCATCCTAAGCAGACATTCAAAAATAACAGCCAAAACATAAGTAGAAATTTCATTCTCATAAACGTTATCAAGTAAACTTATATGCATATGCAGAAATAATAATAAATTATGCATTCTTTTCATGGCCAAGGAACTTAATCTAGTACATTTTCTCTTTTCATTGACATAGGGAAGACTTTGCTTATATCATGCTGTAAAACTTAATTCAGTGCCACTTTCGCTCTTAATTGATATAGGAAAGACTTAGTTTATACCCAACAGGTATCTGCCGTGGACATCTCCACAATAGGTAGTTTATACCAAATGGTATTTATAGTGGATTACACCATACAAGGGAAATAGACTGCTTATCAGAACTGAGCTCATTCCTATACGTGATCATCGGACTTCATTTTTTTCCATTTCCGAATCACATACTGTTCTATTCCTAGCCGATACGTCTACCGACTCATAATATCTTGGGAGAAGTTCCTCTTTTTGTCTTCCCCTTAATTCAATCTAAGTCTTGTTTCTGTTTTCTCCATATGTCAGAATAGGCACACTCAGTATTTTGGGAAAGTTTCTACTTTTTCCTTCCCCTCATTCAATCTAAGTCTTGTTTCTGTTTTCTCCATATGTCAAAACATGCACGATTAAAGTTCATATATTCTCTTTTGCCATATACACATATCATTCACTGTTCTTTTCCAAATGCATGCATGAGGCAATATATGCATTCATTCATAATATGATTTCAATCATGGCTCAAACCATTCTTTAAAGTCACTGCATGCATTCATATATGTCATACTTGAACCCAATGTCATTATTTCATCAACTCAAAGCATCAATTCATTTTCAGCACAATAGCATATTCCACATATCTATAGAACAAATTATTTTGTATTTCAAACCATGAAATCCAAGGCTATAAAAATTATCCAAGACACTTCAATGTGTCCCCAAGGTCCTCTAAAAATTTTGGAGTTAAAAGAGTTCTCTAAGTATGATAAAAAAATTCAACAAAATAGGAGGCCAGAAACCCCTATTTGCAGCCAACAGCCAAAGTTCCAATCTTATTACCCTATCAAATGATCATATCAAATCATAAAAAAATTCATGGTCGGACTTTAACATGTCCTCAATATCCTTTAGAAATTTCAGTGGAAAAATCAATCATTTGGTATGGTAACAAAATTACACAAATTCAGAGCTTGAGAATTGTCTGTCCAGACAACTCAAGAACAGTCTCGGTTTTTTATTTTTATAAAATAGTAAAACTCATTTTTAGGAGCCAATAAAAATCACGGAGTTGCCTTGGCATGTTAGCTTCAACATATAATTTTTATAGCTCATAACAATTACTGTAAATACATCAGAAAATTTATGAACCATAACCTATCCAGAAGAAATCCAAAAATCCAGCAGCATAGTCTAATATTCCTTTTGATAAAAATGATTTCTAGAATCATCCAAACACTCCACAAAAATTAATACATCAATATCCATATATCATCAACCAACAAAACCAAAAATATCAATTTAAATCAGTGATTAACATAGAAAAAATAGATTTGAAGAAGAAGATGTTCAAAAACCCTACTTTGATGGCTTTAGGGATCTTGGCTCCAAAGGATGCTCCAAGATTGATTTTGCTCACTTCAAGGCCACCAAATCAGCACCAAGCCCTTCCTTAATTAGTTATGTATGAGATACCAAGGTGAGGATTGATGAGGAATTGAAATTCCAATCGGTTAGTTTGATAGATTATGAGGAGTAGAACAAGTTTTGTGAAAGGATCTTGGTGTTTTAGTGACTCTAAGTTAGACTTTTTGAAGCTTGAAGCTTATTAATGGAGGTTTGAAAGGAAGAACAATGGAGGGCTGTGTTTCTAGGCCTCTTGGCCGAAAATGATGATGGTGGGGTGATAAGGGTGGTGGCTTTGTATTAATCTTTAAAGGAAGCTTGTAAAGAAAGCTTAGTTATTGTAATATAAAAGGAGAATTCTTAAAGATAATAAAATGAATGGCTAGGATTATTTTCTTGGGCAAAGAATGGATCTTGGTCATCCATTTGGCTTAAGATAATTGGATTACTTTAACTTGGGGGAACAAGTAGCCTTTTTCGATGTTAAAACCGCACACTGAAATTCCACCAAATGGATTAGTTATTGGCTCCCAAGTAAAATATAATAAATCAAAGGTCATGAATAAAACTTGTTTTTCAAGTTTTAATCCTTGCCATCCACTTGGTGTAACATCCTAATTTTTAACCCAATACTCTAGAACATACTTAGGTTAAACATTAGTCTGTTACTTCATAGATCTCATTTAACTTTGAATTACTTAGCGGAAAATACGGGTAATTTTTTTTTTGAAATAAAAGTGAGAGCCGCGTGATGCGTCATAACTTGCAACGAACAAAACATACATCTCATAACGTCATAGCATAAAGCATAGAAGGGCACATCATGAGAGACACTGAATAACATTTCATATATAATTATAATTTGCCCACTTATAAGCGTGGGACTTGATTTGGTACATGGAAAATACAAGAAAGGAAATACAACATCAAACATAAACATAATCTACTCCCCTACCCGAGTGCATCTAATAGGATAACCTCTAAACAAAAGAAGGTTTATCCCCATCTAAGTGGTGTGTGCTCTAACCCGGTACTCCATCGGTCGATCGTCGCCTCCTACTGACGTCCGTCTCGTGAACGAGGCAAGTATCCGAGAAACTGTGCGAGCTCCTCGGGCGTAAAGAGGCGGAACGGGGATCGAGAGTGACCCCCGCGGTGTGGCCGCATCTCCGGTCGTCGTGCAAGTCGGGGCTGAGTCACGGTATCCTCACTGCCCTCCCTCATCAATGGTGGAGAGGGGGCAGAGCTCTCGCTATACGGATGGGTAGGCGGGTCCTCGGACGGGTCGGTCTCCGAGAAGTAGGTCCGGCACGCATGTCGAGATAGTCTCGCATGGCTAAGGCGGCGGTGTGCATGCGGAGCACTCTCTCGTCATGCGTACGCGCACGCTCAAAAACCCGCTCGTCGTCGCCATAGGGTGCAGTCGGGGAGAAGCGATGGGTGTGCACGGGATGAGCGAAGGGGCGTCCTACGAACATGAAAACTCGCACGTGCGCCCCTCAAAATGGTATGACCCGTGAGCCGGGTCATAGTGCACCTCCCATGTCGGGGTGTCCACGAACACTACGAACGTCACCATCTGAAGACGTGACGGAAAGAAAGAGATAGAGGGAGTGAGAATCTTGCTAAAGAATCTCAGTAGGGTCTCCTACTACCTAGGTGTCATCATCTACGTCCTCAGGAACCTTGGGTTTATTTATACAAAATGACTGAGCATGTATTCGGTTCATTTTAAACTTTAAAATATATTTTAGCCAAGGTCCATTCATTTTAGGATGATCTTAATGTCATGAATGCAACATAATAGAAAATGTATGCATGGCACTACCTAATGCACATACATAAAACATAACATCAAGCATCATCATCATTGGTGGCATAAAGTGGCAATAGTAACATTCATATGGGACAAAACTAAGTGACATAATCATAATCATGAACTTCTCTTCCTCATTGGCCACCCTAAAAGACAATCGAACTGGGGGTGCTCGGCCGAACCGGTGTCACCCAGAACGTGTCATACATCTAGGTTATGAGCTCATACCTTAACTAGTCGTCACTAGTTCTTACTTACCACTTAACGATAAGCGTATCATAAATCCCGACTATCTGAGTACGGGTTACGGGGCAAAACTCTTAGGGGTGCTCGGCCGAACCGGTGTCACCTAAGAGTGTAAAATGGTACCGATGTCACATGAGTTCTATGGAGGTGCTCGGCCGAACCGGTGTCATCCTAGAACCCATCTTAGTACCTTAATTTTCAAAATCTCTTTAAGTCCCCAAATTTGTCGGATATTCGGTGGCCAAAACGGTCATTACACCGAATTTCCCTCCAAATTTGCTTTATGCCACATAAACATATAATCTCATAAATCCCTCATATGAATAACATCATCATCATTATAATACTTCATGCATCATCATAAATCATCCAAACGCTTACCCTTACGGTAGCTTATGCTTTGACCCTTACGGGTCTTAAATCTTGAGATATAGTTCTCTACATCCGTCGTTCATATTTTAAGTATCTAAGGCTCATAATTAAACATCATTCATAATCCTCTCATTTTACTTTTAAAATCTGAATAGCATAGGACAAGTTCTCTAACTTGTATTTACGGGGTTCTAGAACTTACGTTTTAGACCCTTTCTCGATTCGTTTTTACTTGAAAGCTATGTATTAAATCTAACTCAATTATGAGGCATTCCTATGCTTAAGGACTAATTATTAACCATGTTTACCATGTTGTAAGGGTGCTGGACCGAATCCAGAAAATTAAATGTTCTAAGAGTTCTACATTTGCATTTTTACGGTTTTCTAGTTACTAGTTTCCTCATAGGTGCTAGAATTCAATTCTAACTCAAATGATACCAAGTTTTTCATGTCTAAACAATCTAAATCTGATTATGTCCCCATTAAAACAGTTTGAAAAATTTCCATAAACAAATGGGTCAAAACTATGTTAAATTCTAGCTTTACGGTATTTCTAGTTAGCTAGTTCCTTGCCTATCATGCATAGGATCGCTTCTACATCATCATATGATATTTTCACACATTCCAACACATTAAAACATCATCATACAGCATCACATTCATCACATCAGGACCGAAAACATCTTGCCTCAATAAGAGAAGTAAATTGACATTTCTAGGTACATAAGTTAACTAGTTTCTCTTGGAATCATTCTAGAACTTCTAAAACTCTTTGCAAAACATTTTAATTTCTCAAGAGGCTAAGTGAAGCCTTAGGTCACTGACCAAAACATATTCCATCCCCTAAAAGAGATTGGAATCACAACTTATAATGACATAACCTTATAAAGAATTGTAAAACTTTAAGGAACACTTAAAACATAGGCTATTGGTCCTAGTAGCTAGATGAAAACTCATTGCAAGTCCATCATCACTACTTGGCCGAAAAACATACATTCAAAGTATGGTTTACATTAAACTTTAACTTGGAATGAAATGGGCAAGTCTTTGAGCCCTAGGTTCTTAAGTTACGACATAAACTAAACGTGCTCACGCTTTTCATTTTTAATCTTGCTTTCAAAGTAAAGTGATGACTTGAAATTAAATATGCAAGGCATAATTTAAACGTGCAAGCTTGAAAGTAAATATACGAAGCATAATCTTAAACGTGCAAGCTTGAAAGTAAATATGCAAGATTCAATTCTTTATTTTAGTGCTCTTGGCCCAACAACAATCGACTTTAAGGCCGAAATAGATAGGCATTCGAGAAATTAATTAGGTGATAATGTAAGTTCAATTCTTTATTTTAGTGCTCTAGGCCCAACAACAATCGACTTTAAGGCCGAAATAGAAAGGCTTCGAGAATTAAATTAAGTGAAGATGCAAGTTCCATTTTAATCTTTATGTTCTTAGGTGATAGCTTGAAAGTAAAGATGCATAGCAAGAATGAAACATGAATGCAAGCATAAAATAAATTATGCAAGTTCATTTTATCTTTCTAGAGCTCTTAACAAGACTTTAAAGGAACTTAAACCTCAACCCAAACTCATCAAACCAAGGCAAAGTAAAGTCTAGAGTTCTTAGAACTCAACATAACATATTTAGAAAATCAAACATCTAGCATGAAAAGGAAAGGTAATGGCCGAAACTTCAAGGAAAGAAAAGAAATGTTTGAAACTCTAGAATCCATGATCTTGGTGATATACTAACACCTACATCATGAGACCTCATCATTGAGTCATTAGAGCCATTTTGAAACAACATCAAAGTTAAAGTTCTCAAAGGTTCAAGAAAGGAAAAACTAGAAACACTTTTGCTCAAGGACAAAGATCAAGCTCTAGAGTTTGTTTCAAGTGATGAACATCATCATGAAACTCTCATCATCAAGCTCTCATTTCTTTGAACTCCAAAGCCCATGGCCGAAAATGAGCAAGAACAAGAAAAGGAAAAAAGTTCTAAAAAGAATCAAGAGAAACTATGAACATAAAGCTTGAAGCAAGAACTCTAAAGAAAGAATTCATGAAAGAAAATCCCTACTTGGTGCGATGAACTTGAAGATGGAAGAAGAAGATGAAGAAGATGAAGAACTTGAAGAACTCCAAGAACTTGAAGAACACAAAGACTTTGAGAGAAAAAGAAAAGCTTTGAGTGTTTCCTAAACTTAGCAAATGATCTAAAAGTGGTGCAAGCTCCTCAAGGCATTCTATTTATAGAGAAATGAAACAAATGGAGGGTGTATGTGGGCTGATGCATTTTCGGCCAAGAGGTGCAGAATTGGAGGGTTCCATGTGTTCCATGAGGTGAGATAATGTGTTCTTGAGGTATGGTGAGGTATGGCTTAAGGTATGGTGAGGTATGGTTCAAGGTATGGCCTCAAGCATGGTTCTTTGAGTGAGGAAACAATTAAACATGTGGCCAATGGGGATGAGGTCTGGCCGAAACTTCATCATGCATGGGGAGGATTAGTTTGCATTTTAATTGTGGTTTAGAGTTGTGTTTAGGTGTATCTTTGATTATGCTTAAGATTAGGAATTTGTAAGAAAGTGTTTAGGTAAGGAAAATGGGTAATTAAGGTGGTCTAGACATAATTAAGGAGTGGTCTTGCACCATTAGAGAGTTAAATCCTCAATTTAGAGTCTAAACAACTCTAGACACATTTCCTTGATTTAAGGAAGTGGAGAGAGAAAACACTATTCAAGATTCCAAGACTAGGAGTCTTGAGTTCTAAAAAGGGATTTAAGTTTAATCTAAGCAATTTTAGGTTCTAATTAACTTCAATAAATTATTTTGACTCTAGATTAATTAGGGAAATAAATTAATCTTCGTTTAGAGCCTAATATTGCTTAGGTTTGCTTAATTACGTCATTAAGCTCAAAAACACTATTCTAGGGGCAAAATCGTAATTTTGCACTAAAACTGCCCGGGACCACCGGGACTTGAACAGAGACCTCTAGACACACGAAATCATGTTTTTAAACCTCTGGGGAAAGTTCCGGGCTCAAACGGCACCTTTACCCGCGTAAAAACGCTATAGGGGTATTTTGGTCATTTTGACCCGAAACTGCGGAAAATGAAATTTTCGCTTCCGAAAGCATTCAAAGGCCATTCAATCCCCTTCAAACATTGAGTTGACCCTTCGAGGATGACCGAGTTGGTTACCCTCGAGTTCGGGTCAGGAAATGACCTCAGGGGCATTTTGGTCATTTCCCTCGGACAGAAAATTCGGGGTGTTACACTTGGCATAAAGTGGTTGGTAAAGGTTACTTAGCTACTAAGTAACTTGTACGGCGTTAAAAACTACACATCGAAATTCCACCAAACGGGCAAAACACTGTACCCGGGTAATAAGACATTGCCTGAAAATTAATTCTAAATATAAAATCCTCATTTCTAACTATTTCTAATCTCAATCTTGTAATTTCTCAGTTTTGGGCATCTCTGGGTCCCAATTCTAGGGTTTCGGCTGTCCCAACGGGCCTATGGGGCCTACAAGGTTACTATTCATGATTTTTTTTTTTTTACAAATCCGTTGGATCGTCCTCATCATTTCTAAAACTGTCAGATTTTTGAAATTACAGCTAGTAAAGCCCAAATTAATTTTTAAATAATTTTTTAGGGTGTTACAAGCTCAACCTTTAATGGTGGGTCTAATGCTACTACTATGTGACTTAGTGTATGGTGAAACTTCTATTATATATTCATGATGGTTGGTTATGTTTGAGATATTGTATTCCATTTCTTATATGAATGTTTACTCTTTATTATATGCAAAACTTCTATTATAGTTTTATTTTACACATGGCTCACACTTTCATTTTTGATTTCAAAAAAAAAAATTCACCCATATTTTCATTAAGTATTTTCTAAAAATTAGAATTAAGAACTAGAACAAAAGAGTAATAACTAATAATTAACCTAAATACGTCCTAGGCTTGTTAGGTTAAATATTAGGGTGTTACATTGAATCATATGCTCTGTTAGATATGCGAATCCTTGTACGTGCCAATATATATAAGCTATGTGTGATTTTAAAGGTTTTTCTCTGTTTTCAAAAACATATGTTTTGGTACACAATTTAATGAAGTTTTTTTTTCATATCACAAGCTCCAAAAATGATGCTCTGACATAATTGGGATCAATCCTTGTTGAGCTTTAGAAACTTCATGTCGCATTCATGATACTCTATGAGCTTCAGAAAATTCACTTGTGTACAAAGTTTTGTTTTTGCAAGTTTTCAACTTACAAGTATTGCATCATGTTTCAAAAATGTTTGGATAAAGATGTACTAAATAAGAAATTAAACCAAGAGTAAAATATCACAAGTATTACTCGCTTCAAACACCTTTTCTTTTTCAGAAAAGTCATATTGACTACAAATCAGGCTATATTTCCTTCAGAAAAGTTAAAACGATCATATCTCTTTTCTCTCTTTCTCTGATACCTCTCAGAAAGTACTCCGAGTAACTTCAGAAATCCTAAGAGAAATAAAAACAGCTCTGATTTAAGTCACTTAAGGCAATCCAATGTTGTTATCATGCCTTAAGAAAAGGACTCTCTAAAAATCATATCTTCTAATGTGCTGAAAGAAATTGGTTTTATCTAGCTTCATACCATGTTATATTTCTTCCATAATATCTTCAAAAGATTTTCTTCTATTGGTTTGTCATCATCAAAAAGGGGGAGATTGTTAGCTCCAGAACCTTTTAGAAAGCAACATTACAAAATGTTTTGAGTGATAACATAACCAATTTAAAGAAAATTTTTTGAAGAATGACTAATGCTTTCCTTGAGTTTTCTTGAAGTAGCAAACATGTTTTTCTGTTGGCATAACATGTCTTTTGAAGCAAAAATAATTTCACTTTGTATGTGCAAACATGATTTATCTCGTTTGAAGAGATAAAAACTCAACGAAAGTAAGATATGCATCGGGAGTTAAACGTATACATGCTTAACGGATTGAAGAAAATATTTATATTCAAGAAACCAAGGAACGGATTTTCAAAAAGTAGGATGTGGCTTTAGAAAGTACACTTTGTAACATCCCCTGTTGCTTTATGGATTGACGACTATCCCCACAAACTAACACGGGTTTTTTCAGCGTGCTTTGCCCTCGCTCACATGCTCCCTGGGAAAACTTCCCAGGAGGTCACCCATCCCAAAATTTCTCCAAGTCAAGCACGCTTAACTGTGGAGTTCTTTAGTGTTGGGCTACCGAAAAGAAGATATGTTTTGTTGGTATAGGTAGTACAAATCAATTCATACAAACCTTCTTTGATTGTATAGTTTCATACCTACACAGTCTTTAGGATCCCTTTCATTTGGGTATGTAATCGGTTCATTCATGTACCCCTCCGCTTGGAAGTCTGCTAGGAGCCGCTCCTTGTCCGTGCCTTCCTGCACCGGCGATCATTCCCTGACTTCATCCCTGAGCGTTACATGCCCACCAACTTCTGCTTGGTTCATCCCCGAACCATACCGTACAGGGAGAAGTGCAGGCTTTGATACCATTTGTAACACCCCTACTGCTTTATGGATTGGTGACTGTCCCCACAAACTAACACGGGTCTTTTCAGCATGCTTTGTCCTCACTCACACGTTCCCTGGGAAAACTTCCCAAGAGGTCACCCATCCCAAAATTGCTCCAAGTCAAGCACGCTTAATTATGGAGTTCTTTAGTGATGGGCTACCGAAAAGAAGATGCATCTTGTTGATATAAGTAGTACAAATCAATTCATATAAGCCTTCCTTGACTGTATAGTCCTATACCTACACAGTCTTTAGGATCCCTCTCATTTGGGTGTGTAATTGGTTCATTCATGTACTGTAACATCCTCCTAAGTACAACATGATTTTTAAGTCATAACATCATACTCAAGAAGTTGTTACTTATAAATTAACGGACCTTTCTTAAATATTTATAGCAAGTTCGATTGAATAGTGAAGTAACTAAATCGTAGTTCTATTAACATATACAACTAAGAAACAAACATTTATTGATTACAAGGTTAAGTACAAAAGGAAGCTCTTCTATGAGCTTTACTACACATCCGGTCTCTATTATAAATACAGAGATAAGCATATGACTAAGTACAGTCTGTACAAACTTCAGTTGTAAACTACTGTAAATCCGATTTCCTTTCGTAAAGTAGCCTCCTTGTTCTTGGGATTAACCTGGAGATGACACGGGAACACAAACACATAGGGGTGAGAATTCAAAAATTCTCAGTAGGGTAACTCCCCAATTACACAATCATAATGTCATCGTCATCGCCCCAGCCACTTCGGTTTATTCAGAAAAGGTGGTCATGCATTAAATAATAACAGTTTATTTTTAAAGCTCCAAATCATACTTCCGAAGTGGGTTACTTTTATTATTTAGTCACTTGAAACATGTATTTCATGACATTCAAGATCATAGAAATTCCTTCAAGACCAATGACTTAACAAAATATATGAATACATATGGCAATTATAATGATCTTTTCGTGCCCTTGACATAATAAAGGGGACTTTTTCGTGCCCTAATGGGGAATTTTTCGTGCCCTATTGGGGACCTCTCCGTGCCCTACTAGGAACCTCTTTGTGCCCTTTTTATACTAAAGGGGACTTCATTATTCACTTAGCACATACATCATCCTCAAGCTCACATATACATGCATCACAACTTCAGCACATTGGCAGATTTTTCAGTCAAGTAGCACAATTTATTTCTCATACCAAATGATCAATTCAAATGCTATAAAAATTATTAATGACACCTCAAGGTGTCCACAAGGTTCTATAAAAATCCCAGAGGAAGAAAAGTTCTCTAACTATGTTAAAAAAAATTAGACAAATTCGGAGGTTAGAAACCGCCTATTCACAACCAACAGCCACAGTTTCCAATTTTATTACCTTACCAAATGATCTTATAAAATCATATAAAAATTCAGGGTTGGATTTCAATATGTCATTAATATCCCATAACAATTTCAGTTCATAATTCAATCATTTACTAGGTTAATAAAATTTCACAAATTTACAGCTTCAGATTCAACATTTCAGGCAGCATAGTTAGCACTTCGGTTCTTGAATTTCTCAAGGCATTAGGAATCAAAACCAGAGCTCAAAAAAATTCCTGGAAATATCCTAGGATGTTACCTTCAACATATAATTTTTATAGCTCATGAAAACACCCGCAATTGCCTCAGAAAATTCGTGAACAATCACTGCCAGCAGGAAAATCGAAAATCCAGCAAACCGCTTCAGAATCTCTTTTGATAAAAATGATTTTTTCACAACCCCAAACACACCACCAAAATTAACACAACAATATCATAATATTAACAACCAATATATCCAGAAATTTTGGACCAAACACAATCAGAAAAGTCCAGCATAAAATTGGAAAGAAGAGATCAAAGAAAACCCTACTTTGAAAGCCTCAAAGCTTTATAACTTCAAAGGTTGTTCCAATTGATTTCCCTTCACTTCAAGACCACCAATTCAAGCCCAAAGACTGCCTTAGGCAGTGAAGAATGATCTCTCAAGGTGGAAAACTATGATGGATTCAAATTCTAATCGGTTAGTTTTGTAGGTATTGAGATGTAGAACAAGTTTAGTGAAGGAATTTTGAAGTTTTAACCACTCTAAGCTAGGAAAATGGAGGTTTGAATCAAGTTTCATGCTCTTTGAAGGAACAAAAATGGAGGTGGCTGTGTGTTGAAGAAGCTGGCCGAGAATTGGTTAACAAGGAGATAAGATTAGGTGTGTTATATTTATCTTGTCACAGATGTAGTCTTTGTATAAATAAAATACGCTTTCTTTCTAATAATAAAAAGGAATGAATGGCAAGGATTTAATCTTTTAAAGCAAGATTAAATCTTAGCCTTACACATGGCATATAAAGGATAAACATTATCCTTTTTATAAGAATAAACTATCTTTCGGTGTTAGAAATCGCACACCGAAATTTCACCGAACGGGTAAAATCGTGTACCCGAGTAATCAAATATTGCCCAAAAAATAATTCCAGGTATAAAATCTTTATTTCTAACTATTTCTAATCTTATTCCTGTGTTTTCCCAATTTCGGACACCTTCGGGTCCCGAATCAGGGGTTTCGGCTATCCCAGCAGGCTTGCGAGGCCCGCAAAGCACTATTCACATTTTCTTTTTTTACAAAACTGTTGGATTGTCCTCATCATTGTTAAAACTGTCAGATTTTTGAAATTATGACTAATAAAAGCTCAAATTAATTTTTAAATAATTTTCAGGGTGTTACATGTACTCATCCGCTTGGAAGTCTGCCAAGAGCCGCTTCTTGTCTGTGCCTTCTTTGCACCGGCGATCACTCCCCAACTTCTTCCTCGGGCATTACATGCAAAGATGTTATAAAGAAGTCAAGGAGTGATCGCCGATGCAAAGAAGGCATGGACAAGGAGCGACTCCTGGCAGACTTCCAAGCGGAGGGGTACATGAATGAACCGATTACACACTCAGATGAGAGGAATCCTGAGACTATATAGGTATGGGACTATACAGTTAAGGAGGGCTTACATGAATTGATTTGTACTAACTATACCAACAAGATGCATCTTCTTTTCGGAAGCCAATCACTAAAGAACTCCACAGTTAAGCATGCTTGACTTCGAGCAATTTTGGGATGGGTGACCTCCTGGGAAGTTTTCCTAGGAAGTGTGTGTGTGAGGACAAAGTACACTGAAAAGACCCGTGTTGGTTTGTGGGGATAGTCGTCAATTCATAAAGTAGCAGGGGATGTTACAAATGGTATCAGAGCCTGCACCTCTCCTAGTATGGTGTGGTTTGAGGACGAATCAAGCAGAAGCTGGTGGGCATCTAATGCTTGGGGACGAAGTCGGGGAGTGATCACCGGTGCAAAGAAGGCACGGACAAGGAGCGGCTCCCAACAGACTTCCAAGCGGAGGGGTACATGAATGAACCGATTACACACCCGAATGGGAGGGATTATAACACCCCGATTTTTCTGTCTGACAAAAAATGACCAAAATTCCCCTGAGGTCATTTTTCTCCTAGAATTCAAGGATAGCTGATCCAACAGTCCTCGAAGGGTCAACTCAATGTTAAAAAGGAGTTATGTGTGGTATGTGTGCTAATAGAGCAGAAGAATATCGTTTTTGAGTTCCGATGCGCAAAATGATCAAAACGCCCTTGTAGTTGTTTGACCCTAATTAATGAGCCGATCGAGTCCGAATTTCACCCAAAGGTTTTAAATGATGTTTTTGTGAGTCTGGGCAGGTCTGTTTAAATCCCAGTGGTCCCGGGTAGTTTTTGTGCAAAATTATGATTTTGCCCCTAATCAAGCACCTAATGAGCTTAATTATACGATAAAGCAAACCTAAGCAATATTAGACTCTAATAGAAGATTAATTAATTTTCGTAATTAATCTAGAATCAAAACAATTAATTGGAATTAATTAGAACCTAAGATTGCTTAGAGAAGCTCAAAATCCTTTTTCAAAATCAAGACATTATGTCATAAATCAAAGAATAATGTTCTTCCTATCAATTTCCTTAAATCAAGGAAACAATGGATGTGATTGAGAATCTTGATTAGAGGATGTTTGACTCCACTAACAACCAAGACCACTCCTAAACTTGTCTTGAGAAGCCCTTAATTACCCACTTTCTCATTCAAAGACTTAATCATAAACTCCTAATCAAATACCTAATCAAACCTGTCATCTAAACTACATCATAACACAAAGGAAATGAAATAATTTCCCTCCTTCATGGCCATTAAAAACCCATGGCCACTCCCCCTCCAAATTCCATCACATGTTGATTTATTTTAATAACATTTCACACTCAAAGAACCATACCTTCAATCATACCTAGCCATACCTTGGTATGACATACACAAGAGATATTTTCCCTCATTTTCCCTCCTAAATGGCCGGCCACCCCTTCCTCCTTTTCACCCCCATGTGTTTCATTTCTCTATAAATAGAAGGAGCCCTCTAAGAGCTCATTTTGTTCATTTCTCTTACACCTCCCACGTTTTCTTTCTCTCATCTCAAAGAGCTCTTCTTCTTCTTCCTCTACTCTTTTCAAGACCAAGCCCTTCCTCTCAAATCAAGAAGCACATCCAAGGTAAGGAGTTGTATTCTTTTCTTTTTTTGTTTATCTCTTGACTTGTGAAGATACAATGTTGGTGTTTCTTTCTTCTCCACTTTCTTTCTTCTTGGTTCTTATTCATCCTTTTCCCTTCCTTTGATTTTCGGGCATATAGCCTACATTGGAAGAAACCATGGCTTGATGATGAGGATCTTGAGTATTGGTTGCAAAAACCTTCACTTGTTTGACCTCTAAAGCTTGAAGGTTTCACTTTTGAAAAGGTTTTTAACACAAAGAAACTATGTTATTGTGAAGAGTAATCTTGAGCCTAAGATTCAAATAGATAAGAAATGGTTGCATTCATGTTTATTTTCTTTGCTATCACCTTAATAATTAATCTTAAAGCCTACCTATTTCAACCTTAAAGTTGATTATTGATTTAGAGTGAAAACTCTAAGGGGTCTAAAGCACTAAAATCAAGAATTGAACTTGCATATCATATTTATTCCAAGTCATCACCTAAAACCCAAAGATAAGAAATGGACTTGTATTCATGTTTACATTTCTTGTCTAATATGTTTATGTTTCAAGTCATCACATAAACTTAAAGATTAAGAATGGACTTGTATTCTCATGTTTATTTTCAAGCCTTGAATCTTTACTTTTCCTTGCCATCACTCTATAATGATAAGATTAAAATAGAACTTGCATTGATATGTTTATGTTTATCACCTAAAGATCTAAGGTTCAAGGATTCTCTTTCAACTAAATCTTGAAAGCTATGGGCTTTTATCTTGTAAAAGTGTTTTGATTTCAAAGTAAGTGTTGGAACAAGATTCAAAATGGTTAGAGAAGGGAGGAATAACTTAGAAGATGCTTTAGGCTGAAAATTTCATATTTTAAAGGTACTGGTAATCGATTACAGAGCCCACGTAATCTATTACCAGAAAGTTTGCTAGACTCAGACATGAACTTTTAAGCCTAAGTAATCGATTACAACCCTATGTAATCGATTACACGTACTGGAACTCCAGTAATTGATTACCATTCCATGTAATCGATTACTCAGATGTTCTTGGGGCTCAAGAATGCAAGAG
Source organism: Dalbergia cochinchinensis (assembly GCA_031216125.1). NCBI lineage: Eukaryota > Viridiplantae > Streptophyta > Magnoliopsida > Fabales > Fabaceae > Dalbergia > Dalbergia cochinchinensis. The sequence goes on from CM062371.1 coordinate 35,601,502, forward strand.
TGGCAATCGATTACAAGGCTCATGTAATCGATTACCAGAGCCCTCAATTCCTTTGTTTTGAAAACCCGAAGCTGTGTAATCAATTACAAGGCTCATGTAATCGATTACCAGAGCCCTCAACTCTTCTATTTTAAAACTCGAAGCTGTGTAATCGATTACAAGTCTCAAGTAATCAATTACCAGAACCTAATGAAATACAGTGGACACTTTCCCTACTTGAATGACATAAAGCTATGATCTTATGCTACTTGGATTTATGATTTTGTACGATATGAAAAAATGATCTTGTTTACCATGAATCTATGAAGTGTACATGATATAAATTGATGAGGTATGAATGACCAATCTTGGATCATGAGCATGTTTATTTTATGAGCAATATAAATTTGTTAGCTCAAGTTATGATGTATTGATGCATATGTTATGAAGCACACGTTTATATGACCTTGATGACTTATATTGAATATGGAATTATGATTGATTGTACGTACTTGTAGCATAAAGCAAGTTTGAAGGAAATCCGGTGTACTGCCATTATGCTGCCAAATTTCTGTCAAACTTGAGGACTTGAGAAAAAGTTTTTGAAAACTCCTAGGTGACATCGGTTCGGCCGAGCACCCCCAGGATAGATGTGATACGCTCTGGGTGACACCGGTTTGGCCAAGCATCCATAGAACAGATGTGACATGTACTGAGACGCATTCTGGGTGACACCGATTCGGCCAAGCACCCCTAGAAACAAAACCGTGAGGGTATTGACATTGAGCTTGCCAGAGCGGACAAATAACTGAGTATTAGTTACTAGTAATTGCATTTCAAAGAAGGAAATATTCCTATGGACTCCCCGAATTAAAAGTTATGATATGTGATCCTTATGGCCCCTAGCCCGTACTCTAGAAGTCGAGATTATTATGTTACGCTTATTAAAAGGGATAAGTAAGAACTAGTGACGACTAGTTAGCTTTGAGCTCATAACCTAGAAATGTTTTAGGGTCCCCCCCATGATGAAAAGTATGAAGGTTAATGTCACACAGTTATGAAAAATGAAAGTCTCACGTGAAAAGTTATATATGCCACTAGATGCCACGTGTATGATGTTTCTTGATGATTATGTTCCACTGTTTTCTTGCATAATGTATATTCATGCATTCATACCAAAATCCATGAACTGGCTGCATCACTGTGGCCTCATTGCCCTCACCAAAATCCATAGGCACGGTGAAGGAAGAACCCTCGGATGATACCTAGGTAGCTGAGTCCTCAAATGGATCCATCTTTGAATGAGCCATGAGGGAATGGGGCACGTACTCCGGGAAGTCATGGATAGCAAAAGCTGGCAGCTGGGTATGGTGTAACACCCCGATTTCTCTGTCCGAGGGAAATGACCAAAATGCCCCTGAGGTCATTTCCTGACCCGAACTCGAGGGTAACCAACTCGGTCGTCCTCGAAGGGTCAACTCAATGTTTGAAGGGGATTAAATGGCCCTTGAATGCTTTCGGAAGCGAAAATTTCGTTTCATAGCTTCGGTCAAAATGACCAAAATACCCCTATAGCGTTTTTACGCGGGTAAAGGTGCCGTTTGAGCCCGGAACTTTCCCCAGAGGTTTAAAAACATGTTTTCATGTGTCTAGAGGTCTCTGTTCAAGTCCCGGTGGTCCCGAGCAGTTTTAGTGCAAAATTACGATTTTACCCCTAGAATAGTGCTTTTGAGCTTAATGACGTAATTAAGCAAACCTAAGCAATATTAGGCTCTAAACGAAGATTAATTTATTTCCCTAATGAATCTAGAGTCAAAATAATTTATTAAAGTTAATTAGAATCTAAAATTGCTTAGATTAAACTTAAATCCTTTTTTAGAACTCAAGACTTCTAGTCTTGGAATCTTGAATAATGTTTTCTCTCTCCAATTCCTTAAATCAAGGAAATGTGTCTAGAGTTGTTTAGACTCTAAATTGAGGATTTAACTCACAAATGGTGCAAGACCACTCCTTAATTATGTCTAGACCACCTTAATTACCCATTTACCTTACCTAAACACTTTCTTACAAATTCCTAATCTTAAGCATAATCAAAGATACACCTAAACACAACTCTAAACCACAATTAAAATGCAAACTAATCCTCCCCATGGGCTGATGCATTTCGGCCAGACCTCATCCCCTTTGAACACATATTAAATTGTTTTCTCACTCAAAGAACCATGCTTGAAGCCATACCTTGAACCATACCTCACCATACCTTAAGCCATACCTCACCATACCTCAAGAACACATTATCTCACCTCATGGAACTCATGGAATGCCTCCAATCTGCACCTCATGGCCGAAGCCATCCTCCCCCATGAGCTCCCTCCATTTGTTTCATTTCTCTATAAATAGAATGCCTTGAGGAGCTTGCACCACTTTTAGATCATTTGCTAAGTTTAGGAAACACTCAAAGCTTTTCTTTTCTCTCAAAGTTCTAGTGTTCTTCAAGTTCTTCAAGCTCTTCAAAGTTCTTCATCATCTTCATCTTCTTCTTCCATCTTCAAGTTCATCACACCAAGTAGGGATTTTCTTTCATGTATTCTTTTCTTTAAAGTTCTTGTTTCAAGCTTGATGTTCATAGTTTCTCTTGTCTCTTTTTAGAACTTCATTTCCACTCCTTTTTCCTTGTCATTTTCGGCCATAGGCCTTGGTGAACAAAGACATGAGAGCTTGATGATGAGAGTTTCATGATGATGTTCATCACTTGAAACAACTCTAGAGCTTGATCTTTGTTCTTGAGCAAAAATGTTTTTAGTTTTTCCTTTCTTGAACTCTTGAGAACTTTAGCTTTAATGATGTTTTAATATGGCTCTATGAACTCAATGATGAGGACTCATGATGTTGGTGTTAATATATCATCAAGATCATGAACTTTAGAGTTTTAAAATGTTCCTTTTTCTCCTTGAAGATTTCGGCCATTTCCTTAAATTTTTCTAAGCTTCATGGTTTGATTTCCTAAAAATATTATGTTGAGTTTTAAGAACTCTAAGCTTGACTTTACCTTGTTTGGATGAGTTTGGGTTATGGTTTAAATTCCTTTAAAGTCTTGTTAAGAGCTCTAGAAAGATAAAATGAACTTGCATAATTTATTTTATGCTTGCATTCATATTTACATTCTTGCTATGCATCTTTACTTTCTAGCTATCACTTAAGAACATAAAGATTAAAATGGAACTTGTATCATCACTTAATTTAATTCTCGAAGCCTTTCTATTTCGGCCTTAAAGTCGATTGTTGTTGGGCCTAGAGCACTAAAATAAAGAATTGAACTTGCATTACCACCTAATTAATTTCTCGAATGCCTATCTATTTCGGCCTTAAAGTCGATTGTTGTTGGGCCAAGAGCACTAAAATAAAGAATTGAACCATGTATATTTACCTTCAAGCTTGCACGTTTAAGTTTATGCCTCGCATATTTACTTTCAAGCTTGCACGTTTAAGTTTATGCCTTGCATATTTAAATTTAAGTCATCACATTACTTTGTAAGCAAGATTAAAAATGAAAAGCATGAGCATGTTTAGTTTATGTCGAAACTTAAGAACCTAGAGCTCAAAGACTTACCCATTTCATTCCAAGTTAAAGTTTAATGTGAAACCATTCTTTGAATGCATATTTTCGGCCAAAGTAGTGATGATGGACTCGCAATGAGTTTTCATCTAGCTACTAGGACCAAAAGTCTATGTTTAAGTTCCCCTCAAAGCTTTACAAATCTTTATAAGGTTATGTCATCATAAGATGTGATTTTATTATCTTTAGGGGATGGAATATGTTTTGGTCAGTGACCTAAGGCTTCTCTTAGCCTTTTGATGAATTAAAGTGTTTTGCAAAGAGTTTTAGAAGTTCTAGATCGATTCCGAGAGAAACTAGTTAACTTATGAACCTAGAAATGTCAATTTAACTCTCTCATTTAAGTTAAATGTTTTCGGTTCTGATATGATGAGTGTGATGTTGTATGATGATGTCTTGATGTGTTGGAATGTGTGAAAATATCATATGATGATGTAGAAGCGATCCTATGCATGATAGGTAAGAAACTAGCTAACTAGAAATACCGTAAAGCTAGAATTTAACATAGTTTTGACCCATTTGTTTTTGGAACTTATCCAAACTGTTTTAATGGGAACGTAATCATATTTAGATTGTTTGGACATGAAAAACTTGGTAACATTTGGATTAGAATTGAATTCTAGCACCTACGGGGAAACTAGTAACTAGAAAACCGTAAAAATGCAAATGTAGAACTCTTAGAACATTTAATTTTCTAGATTCTGTCCAGCACCCTTACAACATGATAAACATGATTAATAATTAATCCTTAAGCATAGGAATGCCTCATAATTGATTTAGATTTAATATATAGCTTCTTAAAAACGGAACCGAGAAAGGGTCTAAAACGTAAGTTCTAGAACCCCGTAAATACAAGTTAGAGATTCTGCCCTATGCTTTTCAGATTTAAGTATGAACATGAGGATTAGGAATGATGATTAATTATGAGCCCTTAGGTGCATAAAAATATGAGCGTCGGATGTTAGAGAATTATATCTCAAGATTAAGACCCGTAAGGGTCAAAGCATAAGCTACCGTAAGGGTAAGCGTTTGAATGTTTTATGATGATGCATGTAGTATGCAAATGATGATGATGATTATTCATATGAGGAATTCATGAGGTTATATGTTAATGCGGCATAAAGCAAATTTGGAAGGAAATTCAGTGTAATGACCGTTGTGCCGCCGAATTTCCGACAAATTTGGGGACTTAAAGAGATTTTGAAAATTAAGGTACTAAGATGGGTTCTAGGATGACACCGGTTCGGCCGAGCACCTCCATAGAACTCATGTGACATCGGTACCATTTTACACTCTTAGGTGACACCGGTTCGGCCGAGCACCCCTAAGAGTTTTGCCCCCTAACCCGTACTCAGATAGTCGGGATTTATGATTTATGATACGCTTATCGTTAAGTGGTAAGTAAGAACTAGTGACGACTAGTTAAGGTATGAGCTCATAACCTAGATGTATGACACGTTCTGGGTGACACCGGTTCGGCCGAGCACTCCCAGTTCGATTGTCTTTTAGGGTGGCCCATGAGGAAGAGAAGTTTCATGATTATGATTATGTCACTAAGTTTTGTCCCATATGAATGTTACTATTGCCACTTTATGCCACCAAGAATGATGATACTTGATGTTATGTTTTATGTATGTGCATTAGGTAGTGCCATGCATACATTTTCTATCATGTTGCATCCATGACATTAAGATCATCCTAAAATGAATGGACCTTGGCTAAAATATATTTTAAAGTTTAAAATGAACCTAATACATGCTCAGTCATTTTGTATAAATAAACCCAAGGTTCCTGAGGACGTAGATGATGACACCTAGGTAGTAGGAGGCCCTACTGAGATTCTTTAGCAAGATTCTCACTCTCTCTATCTCTTTCTTTCCGTCATGTCTTCAGATGGCGACGTTCGTAGTGTTCGTGGACACCCCGACATGGGAGGTGCACTATGACCCGACTCACGGGTCATACCATTTTGAGGGACAGTGCACGGTGCGGGTTTTCATGTTCGTAGGACGCTCCTTCGCTCATCCTGTGCACACCCATCGCTTCTCCCCGACTGCACCCTATGGCGACGATGAGCGGGTTTTTGAGCGCGTGCGAACGCATGACGAGAGAGTGCTCCGCACGCACACCGCCGCCCTAGTCATGCGAGACTATCCCGATTACGTGCCCCGGACTTACTTCTCGGAGACCGATCCGTCTGAGGACCCGCCTACCCATCCGTATAGCGAGAGCTCTGCCCCCTCTCCCCCACCATCGAGGGAGGGCAGTGAGGATACCGTGACTCAGCCACGGCTTGCACGACGACCGGAGATGCGACCATACCACGGGGGACACACTCGATCCCCATTCCGCCTCTTCACGTCCGAGGAGCTCGCCCAGTTTCCCGGATATTTGCCTCGTTTGCGAGATGGACGCCAGTAGGAGGTGACGATCGTCCGATGGAGTACCCGGTTAGAGCACGCACCACTTAGATGGGGATAAACCTTCTTTTGTTTAGAGGTTATCCCATTAGATGCACTTGGGTAGGGGAGTAGATTATGTTCATGTTTTATGTTGTATTTTCTTTTATGCATTTCCCTTGTACTAAATTAAGTCCCACACTTATAAGTGGGCAAGTTATATATATATATATAAGATGATATTCAGTGATGTTCATGCTGTGCCTTATGTCATGATGTTGTGAGACATTTGTTTTACTATACATGGTTTACCGCTTATCGCATCACGTAGCTCTCACTTTGTATTTCAAAAAAATTTACCTGTATTTTCCGCTAAGTATTTCAAAGTAAAGATGAGAACTATGAGGTAACAGACTAATGATTAACCTGAATATGTTCTAGAGTATTGGGTTAAAAATTAGGATGTTACATATGGCGAGTCCGCTCCTTACGAGAATATGCGCACTCTAAGATGAGGTCATCGCCAAAAAAAGGAAACAGGAGAGAACCAAAAGCTGGAAACTAGGTGTGCAAAGGGGCGGTCCATGTACACAAAAAGACGAATGGCACAACAACCCACGAAGTGATATGACCGATGGGCGATGCCATAGTGCATCTCCCAAGTGGGCGCGTCAATGTAAATCACGAATGTCGCCATCGACCTCTGAAGACGCGATGGAAAGAAAAGATAGAGGGAGGGAGAAACTTGATAAAGAATCTCAGTAGGGTATCCTCCTATCCGAGTGTCATCATCTACATCTTCAGGAACCTCAGGTTTCATTATGAAATACTGAGCATGCATAAGGTTCAATTATTAAGTTCTAAAATACCATTTACCGAGGTCCATTCATTTTAATATGCATCTTGGATGTCATGAATGCATCATGCATCATCATGAAATGTATGTTAATGTAAGGTGCAAAATACTAAATACAAACATAAGTGATGCTCATGGATCATAGTAATTATAACATGAATTTCTTTAATTTATCTTTTAGGCGACTTAGACCATTTCTTTCTTTCATTGGGGCCACCCTATTACTCTTGCCTTTTGAGAGTTCTAGGCTATGAGCTTATACCTCACTAGTCGTCACTAGCATACCCTTATCTTTAAGATAAGTTAACACCCGACTCTGAGTATGGGATAGGGGGCTAGGATCACCTTTCATAACCTTTAATTCAGGGAGTCCAAAGGATCACTTTCTTATTGGATCACCTTTCATAAACTTTAATTTGGGGAGTCTAAAGGATCCTTTCCATATGTTTTATGTCACCTTAGCATTAGCATATTATGTTAAGATGCAAGAAAACAAACATATCATGTAATGTCACATACTTTCTTATTACTTCAATATATGCATCTCAAATATTCCAAGTGCAATCATATCATGCCATAATAATTCTTATAACTAGTAACTAAGTATGCCAACCAAATCATCACATATGTAACACCCCGATTTTTCTGTCTGAGTAAAAATGACCAAAATGCCCCTAAGGTCATTTTTCACCTGGAATTCGAGGATAGCTGGCCCGGCAGTCCTCGAAGGGTCAACTCCAATGTTGAAGGGTTTGGATGAGTTGGGAATGATCCCGGAGATGAAATTTTCATTTTTCAAGTTTTCGGCTCAAAATGACCAAAATACCCCTATAGCGTTTTATGCGGGTATAAGTGCCGTTTGAGTCTAGAACTTTCCCAGAAAGTCTAATATGATGATTTTATGTGTCTGATGATGTCTGTTTAAGACCTCGTGGTCCCGAGCAGTTTTTGTGTAAAATTACGATTTTGCCCCTGGAATAGTGTCGTTGAGCCTAATGACGTAATTAAGCAAACCTAAGCAATATTAGGCTCTAATCAAAGATTAATTAATTTCCATAATTAATCTAGAGCCAAAATGATTTATCAAAGTTAATTAGAACCTAAGATTGCTTAGATTAAATTGAAACCTCTGTTAAAACTCAAGACTCCAAGTCATGGAATCTTGAATAGCGTTTTCACTATTCCAATCCCATGATTTAAGGAATCTAGGATGTGACTGAAAATCTTGATTGAATATGGTTTGACCCTACTAATGGGCAAGAATGCTCATTAATCATGCCTTAAATAGCCTTAATTACTCATCCTTTCACTTAAACACTTAATTACAAACTTCTAATCTTAAGCCTAATAAAAAATACACCTAAATACATTACTAAACCACAGTTAAATGAGACATTTTCCTCCCCCTTGGATGCTCCAAAATGGCACCCCCTCACCCCTCAATGCATCACATGTTTGTTCACTCAAACACTCAAAGAGACATGCCATACCATACCCAAGCCTATACCTAGCTATTCTTACAACCTTACCTTGAAAAGACACAACCAAGAGATATTTTCTTTCCCTCCTTCCTCCCAAAATGGCGCCACCCCTCCTCTTCACCTCCCCTCATGTTTCTTTTGTCTATAAATAGACACCAAAGGAGAATTGCAAGAGCATTTGCTCATTCTCACAACTTCAAGCTTTCCTTTCTTCATCTCAAGAGTTCTTATTCTTCTCCTCCATTTACTTTCCAAGGTCAAACCCTCTCTCAATCAAGAAGCACATCCAAGGTAGGGAGATTATTCTAAACTCATTTCTTTACTTGGATATGCTTTGTTCTTGGATTAAAATGTTGTTTTGATGAACCTTCTTGGGTTTTTCTTTTTTGGTTTTTTCTTCTTCTTCCTTCTCCATTTCGGCCTTCAAGGCCTTGTTTACTTTCCATGATGATTTTGTTCCTCAAAAGTTTTAGCCATCATGTTGATGTTTTGATGAGAAAATTCTAGTTTTTTCTTAGTTCAAACTCTTTTTCTCTCCTTTTATCTTTGGCTATGAGGCTTGGTCTGAAAGGAAATCTTCTTAGCTTGATGATGAAGTTCCAAGATAATGGACCTATGGTTGTCATTTGAGAAACCTCTAAAGCTTGAAATTTAGTTTTGAGCCTAACATATTTTGGTTTTTCCTTTCTCCTTGCCTTGATTTTGATTCTAAAGAAAGATCATTAGCTATTTTGATCTGTTGATCCATTTACTTAAAGCTTGATGATGATGTTCAAACCATGAGGTTTCCTTGAAACTTTGGTACAAAGAACTCTAAAGCTCACTTTGTCTTGTTAAGATATGTGTTAGATTGAGGTTTATATTCCTTTAAAGTCTTGTATAAGCTCTAGTAAAGAATATAAAACGAACTTGCATTCATATTTACATTTCTTGCCTAGCATGTTTATTTTTTTCAAGCCATTACCTAAAACTTAAAGATTAAAACAAGGGCTTGCATTTTCATATCACCTAATACTTAATCTCAAAGCTCACCTATTTCAACCTTAAAGTCGATTGTTGCGGATCCTAAAGCACTAAAATAAAAGAATTGGACTTGCATTCATGTTTACGTTTCCTTGCCTAGCATAATTATTATTTTAAGTCACCACCTAAATGTAAAGATAAGAATGAAGTTGCATCTCATATTTATTTCGAGCCTCACTTTACTTTTCTAATAAAGAGTAAAATGAAGTGCATATTATGTTTAGGTTCTTGTTATCACTTAAAGATCCTAAAGCTCAAAGACTTGTCCATTTATCTCAAGCAAAGGTTGGACATGGGAGCATTCTCTTGAATACAAAATTCAGCCATGTGATAATGATGAGCTTGGTGTGAAGTTTCATCTAGTCACAAGTGCCTATAATCTATGTCTTAGAATTTCCTTAAGCATAGGTGAACTCAAAGATTCTCTTTCAACTTAATCTTGAAATTATGGGCATTAATCTTTGCACAAATGTTTTGATTTCAAAGTAAGTATTGGATTAAGGTTCAAAATGGTTTGAAAAGGAAGAAATAACTTAGAAGGTGTTTAAACCTAAATTTTCATATTCTGAAGGTGCTGGTAATCGATTACTGGAGAGTTTTTCCCTATTCAGATATGTACTTTTGACCTGAGTAATCGATTACAACATCATGTAATTGATTACACATTCTGGACTCAAGTAATCGATTACCATTCCATGTAATCGATTGCTCGGATGTTCGTGGAGCCCCAGAAAGTATTTTCAACGAGTGTAATCGATTACAAGGCTCATGTAATCGATTACTAGAACCTAAAGTATGTGATAAACATCTTCCCTACTTGAATGATATGAACCCATGATCTTGTTTACACATGAATCTATGAAAATGCCTGACATAAATTGATGAGAAATACATGACTATTCATGAATCATAAGTATGTTTATAGTTTCATATGGAAAATTAGACATGCATATGCTAGAGATATATGAAGAAGCTAGGGATGATTATTCTTGAATCATGGCATGTTATGATGAGTTGATGCATAAATCATGAATTGATATGTTCTATGATATTGATAAACTTGATTTGATTTAGAATATGGGATTATGATTTAATGTACATGCACTACATGTTTTGTGGCATAAAGCAAGTTTGGGAAAATTCGGTGTACAGCCGTTATGTTGTCGAATTTTCACCAAACTTGAGGACTTAGAAAGTTTTTGAAAGATATGAGATACGCTCTGGGTGGCACCAGTTTAGCCGAGCTCACCTAAGAACAAATGTGACATGGTACTGAGACGCATTCTAGGTGACACCGGTTTAGCCGAGCACCCCCAGGAACAAAACCATGAGGGTATTGACATCGAGCTTGCCAAAGCGGACAAATAACTATGTTCTAGATACCAGTAATTGCATTTCAAAGAAGGAAATACTCCTATGGACTCCCCGAATTAAAGGTTATGATAGGTGATCCTTATGCCCCTTAGCCTGTGCTTTAGAAGTTAGGATTATTATGTTACGCTTATCAAGAGGGATAAGTAAGAACTAGTGATGACTAGTTAGGTATGAGCTCATAACCTAGAGATGTTTTTAGGGTGGCCCCCATGATACAAAGTATAATGTTTAATGTCACATGGTTGAGAAAAGAGAAAGTTTCACATGAAAGAGTTATATGCCACTTGTATGATGTTGCTTGATGTTGTGTTCTATTGTCCTCTTACATAATGTATTACCATGCATTCATGCTTGATATATTGCATACATGACATCAAGATTCATTTTAAAATGAACGGACCTTGGATAATTATGTTTGAAACCTAATAATGAACTATATGCATGCGCACCTTTTCTATAATAAACCCAAGGTTCCTGAGGATGTGGACGATGACACTTAGATAGAAGATTCCCTACTGAGATTCTTTAGTAAGATTCTCACTCCCTTCCTTTTCCGTCACATCTTTAGACTTCGATAGTGACATTCGTGGTTTTCATTGACACCCCCACATGGGAGGTTCATTTCGACTCGGATCACCTATCATACCATTTTGAGGGGAGTTGCACCATCAGAATCTTCATCTTTTTGAAACGCCCCTTTTCACATCCTATACATAGTTATTGCTTTTCTCCAATTTCCCTTTTCGACGATGACATGGTCTTTGAATGTGCGCGGACGCACAATGAACAGATACTCCGCACGTATAGCACTGCATCTGCCATTCGTGACTTCCCATATTATGTTCCCCGCTCCAGGCATTCGGAGACTGACCCATCGGAGGATCCGCCTACCCACCTATACTCCGAGTGCTCTGCCCCCACTCCCCCATTGAGGGTGAAAGGTAGTGAGAAGACAGTTACACAGCTGAGGTTAGCGTGGAGGCCAGCTATGCGGCCCTGACATGGAGCTCATGCTCAGGTATCCCGTGTACCCGCTCCCGACGAGCTTCGTCTGTGGATCGACAATGTTCCACTGTACTCAGACTACTAGTAATAGGACTATTGGGGGATCTTTAGTTCACACACTACCACTAGTTTTGGATAACCTTCTTTTGTTTTAGAGGTTGTCCATTTTATGTGCACAACGGTAGAGGGTAATTTCCTTATGTTTTTCCTTGTATTTTCCATTTCGGTTGTACTTGTTCTTTGATGTACCAAACTTATCCCGCGTTCCATAGATGGGCAGTTACCATATTAATATAGTACTATTGTTAGTATGCATATGATTGACCCATGTTGATTGATGTTCTTATTCCTTCTCTTGTATGAATTACGTTTCACAGTAACTCTTGCTTAAGATACGCGTGGCTCTCACTTTGCATTTATATTTCAAAACAAAAAATTATTCATATTTTCCACTAAGTATTTTAAAGAAAGGTTTAAAGAATGAGACTAAAAGAGTAATAGACTAATGGTTAACCTAAATACGTTCTAGGAGTATTGAGTTAAAAATTAGGATGTTACAACATACACATCCAAGAATATTGAAAATCATATCACCTCTTAACTATGCATTTTCATTCCCCCTTAATTGGTTAAACCTCTACATCGGGTAAACCTATCTTTCGTAATTATTTTTCTATGCACATAAGGGATCAATTCCAATGATTCTCATTAATTAGTAACCTTAAGAACAACACTAAACAAATCTGGACAGGTTTGAGTAGAAAAGAAAACAAACTATTTCGATATTCTAGAAGTTATGTTTTTGATCCTTTCTCATTACCAACTTTTCCTAGAGTGCTAGAATCAATTTCTAAACCATTTATTAAGTGATTCCTATACATTTATTAAGTGGTAAACAACCTTTTTACTTAATTAACATTTTCTGGACAGAACCCACATTTTTCATTTTAAAGACTCCTAGAGTTCACATTTTTTGTTCTCTCTAGTTACTAGTCTTCCCTTAATTACTAAAAAATAATTATCACACTTATTAATAACAATTTTCACATGTTAAATACATTCCATACAGCATACATCAAATCTGGAAAGGTTTTAATAGAAACTAAAATTTAATTTCCTAAGAGCATGCAAATTACAAAATACGCATTTCTAGTAACTAGTCTTGCTTAGAATTAATTCTAGATCAAAAAATACTCTTCTAATTAATTTTATCCTTATAGAAACACAAGTAACAACCTTAGGTCAGTAGCAAAGTTAGAGAACGTAATAAAAGGATTTTGGTTAGGTGAACCATGTTTAAACACTTTAAGAATAAACATATGTTTCAAGGAAAAGTTGTAAGACAAACTTCATTTTCTCAAGACAACAATATATCATTTATTAGGACCTCGTTTCTTGAAGAACCAAATCACATTTATAAAGGTAGATGTTCCATGGACCACAATCCCTATACAAGTTGAAAGGGGTAAGTCTTGAGCACTAGATCACTTAGGTGATGGCATAAGCTTAAATATGCAAATGCAAGCCTCATTTTAATCTTGGTATAATAAGGTGATGTCAATGGAAATATAAATATGATATGCAAAGTATAAATATAAATACAAGCATGCAATCATTTTTAATCTTTAAGTTTGGGTGATGGCTTGGAATGTAAACATACTGGACAAGAAATATAAACATGGAATGCAAGTTCATTTCTTATCTTCAAGCTTTAGGTGACAACTTGGAAATAAATATGAGGTGCAAGGCTTGAAATGCAAATATGAAATGCAAAGACTTGAAATATAAATATGAATGCATTTCCATTTATTATTTTTTTAGGTCCTAGGCTCAAGACTCTTATTTATAGTAATAACTCTAAAACACTGATCAACTTCAAGGTTTTTAAAGTGAATGATGTCCAATTATTCCTTTCAAGTTTTATGTCAAGACTCCTATCTAGAGTAATCACTCTAGAACACCAATCAACTTTAAGGTTGAAAGGGGTAAGTCTTGAACTTAAGATGATTAAGAGATAACATAAACATATTATTCTATTTTTCCTCAAGTAAAACTCATCAAAGAAAACCAAGTGACAATTTCATTTGCCAAAACTCTTGGAAGTGAAACTTCAAGCTTTAGAGGTCAAGCAAATAATGGTTTTTATAGCCAACATCCAAGATCCTCATCATCAAGCCATGGTTTTTCAAGAATAAGGCCATCAAGGCCGAAAAAGAAAGGCAAGAAAAGGAAAGTAAGAAGCCAAAATGAAGTCAAGAAGCAGGGAATCAACATTTCAACATTTCAATCTAAGATTAACACAAAAGAAAAGAAAGAAATTTTTTTAAAACAACTCCCTACCAAAGGTATATTTCTTGATGAATGAAAGAGAGTTTGATCTTGAGAAGGAATGAGAAGAACAATCTTTCCTTTGGACAAGGAAATGGTTTCGGCCACTAGAGAAAAAGAAAAGAAGAAAGGTTTGTCTTGGGTTTTGGTCTTGGGAATAGAGATGTTAAGTTTTTCAAGGGAGGTTTATGGTGGTTGTGTGGTGGTTTGGGGTTGAGGAGTGGTGGAGGATGGTGGCTTTTGAAGAGTAGAGAAGAAGAAGAAGAAGAAGAGTTCTTAAGATCAAAGAAAGAAAGCTTAAAGTTGCAAGAATGAGCAAAGGTTCTTGCAAGCTTCCTTTGGCACCTATTTATGGACAAAATAAAATATGAGAGGGTGAGAGGAGGAGGAGTGGCCGGCGGCCTTTGGAGGGAGTGAATGGAGGAGGGGTGGCCGTGGACTATAAGGCCATGGGGGAGGAAAAATATCTCTTTTTCATTTGTGTTATGACATGGTTTAGGGAATAGGTTTGATTAGGCACTTGGTTAGGAGTTGTAATTAAGTGTTTAGGTGAGAAAGTGAATGATTAAGGCTACTCAAGACAAGGTTAAGGAGTGTTTTTGCACAACTAGTGCAAATTCACCTTTATTATCAAGGAATCTCATCACATGACCATTCCTATGATTTAAGGAATTGGAGAGAGAATTTATTATTTCAAATTGACATGACATTAATTCTTGAATTAAGAAAAGGGTTTTGAGTTTCTTTAAGCAATCTTAGGCTCTAATTAACCTCAATTAATTATTTTGACTCTAGGTTAATTATTAAAATTAATTAATCTTTAATTAGATCCTAATATTGCTTAGGTTCGTTAATTTTGTAATTAAACTCGTTATGCCCTTAATTAGGGGCAAAACGGTAATTTTTCATAAAAACTTCCCAGGATCACCTAGGCTTAGACAGACGTTAGACATCCCTTAAAAATGACATTTCAAACTCCCGAGCAAAGCCCAGGTCTAGTTAGGAATTAATTCTGTGTCAGTTAATCACAGGGGCATTTTGGTAATTTTGCATGCAGGAACTCAAAAATGAGATTCTTTTGCTCTACTAACACACATAGTCCTCGTTCAATACTAAAATAGCCCTTTGAGGATGGCCGAGGCCGGTTATCCTCATTCTCCCGGTAAAAATGGCCTCAGGGGTATTTCGGTCATTTGTACACAGGGTTTATCAGGGTGTTACAGTTTCTGTGGCTATAAAAATCTTCTTTCTATATTCCTTGTAGATTGTAGTTTTTCCATATCTATTATTGTATATCTAATGAAAAACTTGAGTGTAGATTAATTTGAGTGGCAAACCCAAACACAAACCTTTATATCCTCAATCTAGTAGTGATTGGTGTGACTTAGCTTGGAGAGGCTATTCAAAGACTACTTGCAACGCGAAAGTAGATTTAGCTACTGTCATGGTTTTAGCTTGGAGAGGATAGTTCAAGACAACTCAAGTTGTGACAGTAGAGGTTGCCGCTGGTCACTTGTTCAGCTTAGGGAGGCTACGTAAAAACTGCTTGGTTTGTGACAATAGAAGTTGCTACTAGGTAAGAGCTTGTGAAAACTACTACAAAGACTATGCTTTGACTTTCTCAGTTTGAGAAAGGATTTTAGTGGAACTCAATCATTGTTGAAAATTGGATGCTGGTAGGATTGATTGAACAAGTATAAAAACTTCCGTGTAGTATCTCTCTCTCTTTATCTCCTTTATATTGCTGCATTATGTTTATTATTTTGAGTTTCTATTTTAAATCTTGTATACATATTGCCATCATATCTGATTTCCTTCAGAAGGCTACTTTCTAAACTAACTAACATTGTTTTCACTACACTTCAAGCTCAAGGCTTGATAGTATATTGTTTAAGTTTTCAGAAATGAAAAAGGAAAGAAAAACCGAAGCACAATTCAACCTCCTTCTCTTGTGCTTTTCTACCTATAGGAATATCATGAGAAGGCTGCTCTTGTAAGGGACAAAGGGAATAGCTACAACCTCTAACAATTATTCTGGCTAGCCTTCACACACTGCGCTATAAAGCAGTTAACGTGTTCCATGGTAGACTTGCCATATTCCCTAGAGAATGTTGTGAAATCATGTGTTCTAAATCCCCTAGGGAATGGTACTTGGTTCACATAATCAAGGTATAACACCGTAAAAATTATTTAAAAATTAATTCGAGCTTTACTAGTTGTAATTTCGAAAATCTGATAGTTTCAATAATGATGATGACAATCCAACGTATTTGTAAAAAAAAAAATATGAATAGTATTTTACAGACATGATCAGTTCGGAGACGATCGAAACCCCATATTCGGGACCTGGAGGTGCTCAAAATTGGGAAAACATGGAAATAAGGTTAGAAATAGTTAGAAATGAAAATTTTATATTTAGAATTAAATGTTGAGCAATGTTTAATTTCCCGGGTACACTGTTTTACCCGTTCGGTAAAATGTAAGTGTATGATTGCTAACATCGAAAGCTAGTTTTACCTTTACAAAAAGAGAATGCTTATCCATTTGAATTAAAGGAATGGATAAGATTCAATCTTGAATAACAAGATCCAATCCTAGCCATCCATTTTTCTTTCTTAGATTAAAGTTTATCTACTTATAATATATAATATTTATCTATTTATTACAAGATTTACACAACTCCAAGCTTCAAAAAGAAGCCAACTCCTTTGGCCATAACAGAGGGCAGCAACTCCATCTTCCATTTTCAAATAGCTCAAGGTTTCAAAGCCCAAAAACACTAGCCTAGACTTGTTAAAACCACAAACTTCCTTTACTAAACATGTTCTGCACATCAAAACCTACAAATCTAATCGATTGAAATTTCAATTCTCCATCAATCCTCACTGACTAAGGAAGGTTTTGATATTGATTTGGTGGCCTTGAAGTGAGCAAGATCACTCTTGGAACATCCTTGAAGCCAACATCCTTAAAGCCACCAAAGTAGGGTTTCCTTTGGCCTTTTCTTTCAAACTTTTTCTGAGAATTTCTGATTGTGCTTAATCCATAATTTCTAGTTAATTTGGTTGATATTATGTTGATATTGATGTGTTAATTTTAGTGGAGTGTTTGGATGAGGTTAGAAAATCATTTTTGTCAAAAGAAGTTTGGACTAGACTGCTGAATTTTCGGTTTGGCTGCAGACAGAGAACTTTCATGAATTTTTAGACATATTTGTGGTTATTTTTACGAGCTATAAAAATTATATGTTGAAGTTAACACATTAAGGAAACTCTGAGAATTTTCGTGGTGCATGGTAAGGACTTTTACTACCTGAGAGAAAATCATGAACCAAAGTTGTAATTATGCTGCCTAAGATGTTGACTCTGAAACTGTGAATTTTGCTAATTTTGTTACCATAGCAAATGATTAATTCTTCCTTTGAAACTTTTACAGGTGATAACATATTGAAGTGTAACCATGATTTTTATTTTGAATTGATTTAATCATTTGCTAGGGTTAAAAATTATGAGATTTTGGTTCTGAGCTGAGGCTGAGTGGTTTATGGCCACCAAGTTTGTCTAATTTTGTTAAACAAGTTAGAGAAGGATTTTTGTCCTGAAATTTTTATAGGGCCTTGTGAACACATTGAGGTGTCTTGGAGAATTTTTATAGCCCTTGCAACGGGTGTTTGATAGACAGAATAAATCATACTCCTTAGGCATGAATTCTACCAACATGTTATATTTGTTCTAAAATGAACTCAAGTATTGATTTGATAATATAATGACTCTTGATTTAAGTATGATGAGTATGAATGCATGCTAGACAATTTAAAGATTGAATTATGAGGTAAAAATAAGAATTACTTGTGATTGAATGCCTACATGTGGCTTATGCATGCTTTTGAGAAAAGAAAGTACCTGATGCAGTTATATGAGAAAACAGAATGTATAAATTTCACTCGCACATGTTTTGAAATATGGAGAAAACAGAAACAAGATTTATGTGGAATAAGGGGAAGGCAAAAAGAGAAACTTTCCCTAGAGATAAAGGGGAAGACAAAAAGAGGAACTTCCCTAAAGATAAAGGGGAAGGCAAAAAGATGAACTTCCATAGAGATGATATGAGTCGGTAGACGAATCGGCTAGGAATAGATCTGTGTGAGAATTGGAAAAAGTAAATCTAATGATCATATATAGGAATGAGCTCAGTCCTGATAAGCAGTCTATTTCCCTTGTGTGGTGTGAACCACTATAAATACCATGTGGTATAAACTATTCATTGTGGAGTTATCCATAGTAAATACCCATTTGGTATACTGTAACATCCTAATTTTTAACCCAATACTCTAGAACATAATTAGGTTAATCATTAGTCTGTTACTTCATAGTTCTCATTTTTACTTTGAAATACTTAGCGGAAAATACGGGTAAATTTTTTTTGAAATACAAAGTGAAAGCCGCGTGATGTGATATAACACGTAAAGGACAAAACATACATCTCATAACGTCATAGCATAAGGCACACAAAGGCACATCATGAGAAACACTGAATATCATCTCATATATATATATAACTTGCCCACTTATAAGTGTGGGACTTAATTTAGTACAAAGGAATACATGAAAGAAAATAATACAACATAAACATAAACATAAACTACTCCCCTACCCGAGTGCATCTAATGGGGTAACCTCTAAACAAAAGAAGGTTTATCCTCGTCTATGCAGTGTGTGCACTAACCCGGGCCATCCATAGCCTCCTACTGGCGACTAACCCTCGAGAGTGGCACGTAACCAGGAAATTGAGCAAGCTCCTCAGGCGAGAATAGGCGGAACAGGGCTTGGGAGTGACCTCCATGGCGCGGCCTCATCTCCGGTCGTCGTGCAAGCCTCGGCTGAGTCACGGTGGGCTCGCTACCCTCCCCAAGGTCCATGGGTATGGTGAGGGAAGATCCCTTGGCGGGTACCTGGGTTGCCGAATCCTCAGAAGGATCCGTCTCCGAAAAAGACGACGGGCAACGGGGCACATACTGAGGGTAGTCTCGAATGGCGGACGGGGACGGTGGAGTACTGCGAAGCCTCTCCTCTCGGGGACGGGCGCACTCGAACACTAGGTCATCGCCAAAAGGTGAGACGGGGGAAAAACAATGGGAATGTACAGGGGGAGTGAAGGGTCGACCCATGAACATGAATACTCTAACCGTGCATCGACCCTCAAAATGGAATGACCCGTGGTCCGGGTCATGGTGCACCTCCCATGTCGGCTTGTCCACGAACACCACGAACGTCGCCATCTGAAGACGTGACGGAAAGAAGAGATAGAGGGAGTGAGAATCTTACTAAAGAATCTCAGTAGGGCCTCCTACTACCTAGGTGTCATCATCTATGTCCTCAGGAACCTTGGGTTTATTTTCGTAAAAGCAAGTGAGCATGCATCGAGTTCATTTTAAACTTTAAAATATACTTTAGCCAAGGTCTATTCATTTTAGGATGATCTTAATGTCATGAATGCAACATAATAGAGAATGTATACATGGCGCTACCTAATGCACATACATAAATCATAACATCAAGCATCATCATACTTAGTGGCATAAAGTGGTAATAGAAACATTCATATGGGACAAACTTAGTGACATAATCATAATCATGAAACTTCTCTTCCTCATGGGCCGCCCTAAAAGACAAGCGCTCTGGGGGTGCTCGTGAACCGGTGTCACCCGTAACGCGTGTCACATCTCTAGGTTATGAGCTCATACCTTAACTAGTCGTCACTAGTTCTTACTTACCACTTAACGATAAGCGTATCATAAATCATAAATCCCGACTATCTGAGTACGGGTTAGGGGGCAATTCTCTTAGGGGTGCTCAGCCGAACCGGTGTCACCTAAGAGTATAAATTGGTACCGATGTCACATGAGTTCTATGGAGGTGCTCGGCCGAACCGGTGTCATCCTAGAACCCATCTTAGTACCTTAATTTTCAAAATCTCTTTAAGTCCCCAAATTTGTCAGAAATTCGGCGGCACAATGGCATTACGCCGAATTCCTTCCAAATTTGCTTTATGCCACATAAACATATATCCTCATGAATTCCTCATATGAATAACATTATCATCCTACACATAACACATGCATCATCATAGGACATTCAAAACGCTTACCCTTACGGTAGCTTATGCTTTGACCCTTACGGGTCTTAATCTCGAGATATAGTTCTCTAACATCCGTCATTCATATGTTATGCACCTAAGGGCTCATAATTAATCATCATTCCTAATCCTCATGTTCATACTCAAATCTGAAAAGCATAGGGCAGAATTTCTAACTTGTGGTTACGGGGTTCTAGAACTTACGTTTTAGACCCTTTCTCGGTTCCGTCTTTGCCTAAGGCGCTATAAATTAAATCTAAATCAATTATGAGACATTCCTATGCTTAAGAACTAATTATAAATCACATGTATCATGTTGTAACGTTGCTGGATAGAATCCAGAAAACTAAATGTTCTAAGAGTTCTACATTTGCATTTTTACAGTTTTCTAGTTACTAGTTTCCCTATAGGTGCTAAAATTCAATTCTAATCCAAATGTTACCAAGTTTTTCATGTCTAAACAATCCAAATCTGATTATGTTCCCATTAAAACAGTTTGGATAAGTTCCAAAAACAAATGGGTCTAAACTAAGTTAAATTCTAGCTTTATGGTATTTCTAGTTAGCTAGTTTCTTGCCTATCATGCATAGAATCGTTTCTACATCATCATGTGATATTTTCACACATTTTAACACATCAAAACATCATCATACAACCACAAGCTCATCATGACAGTACTGAAAACATCTAACTTCAATAAGAGAACTATATTGACATCTCTAGGTACATAAGTTAACTAGTTTCTCTTGGAATCAAATTAGAATTTCTAAAACTCTTTGCAAATCATTTTAATTCATCAAGAGGCTAAGAGAAGCCTTAGGTCAGTGACCAAAATATATTTCATCTTCTAAAAGGGAATAAAGTCATATCTCATGATAACATAACCTTGTAAAGATTTGTAAAGCTTTAAGAAAAACTTAGAACATAGACTATTAGTCCTTGTAGCTAGATGAAAACTCATTGCAAGTCCATCATCACTACTTGGCCGAAAACATGCATTCAAAGAATGCATTCACATTAAACTTTAACTTGAAATGAAATGGGCAAGTCTTTGAGCTCTAGGTTCTTAAGTTATGACATATAATAAACGTGCTCATGCTTTTTATTTTTAATCTTGCTTACAAAATAAAGTGATGACTTAAAATAAATATGCAAGGCATAAACTTAAACGTGCAAGCTTGAAAGTAAATATGCAAGGTTCAGAGTTGTGTTTAGGTGTATCTTTGATTATGCTTAAGGTTAGGAAGTTGTAAGAAAGTGTTTAGGTAAGGAAAATGGATAATTAGGGTGGTCTAGACATAATTAAGGAGTGGTCTTGCACCATTAGTGAGTTAGATCCTCAAATTAGAGTCTAAACAACTCTAGACACAATTCCTTGATTTAAGGAATTGGAGAGAGAAAACACTATTCAAGATTCCAAGAGTGAAATCTTGAGTTTTAGAAAATAGATTTAAATCTAATCTAAGAAATCTTAGGTTCTAATTAATTTTAATAAATTATTTTGGCTCTAGATTAATTAAGGAAATTAATTAATCTTCAATTAGAGCCTAATATTGCTTAGGTTAGCTTAGGTACGTCATTAGACGTAAAAACACTATTCTAGGGGCAAAATCATAATTTTGCACAAAAACTGCCCGAGACCACCAGGACTTGAACAGAGACCTCTAGACACATGAAAACATGTTTTTAAACCTCTGGGGAAAGTTTCGGGCTCAAACGACACTTCTACCAGCGTAAAAACGCTATAGGGGTATTTTGGTCATTTTGACCCGAAACTGCGGAAAATGAGACTTTCGCCTCCGGAACCACTCAAGGGTCATTCAATCCCCTTCAAACATTGAGTTGGCCCTTCGAGGACTGCCGAGTCGGCCATCCTCGAATTCCGGGCCGAAAATGACCTCAGGGGTATTTCGGTCATTTTCCATTCAGACAGAAAAATCGGGGCGTTACATATACACTTAGTCTTTCTTATGTCAATGAAAAAAGAAAAATGCACCGAGTTGAGTTTTATGGCCACAAGTGAAACCAGGTCACTTTGAGATAAGTTCACTATATTTAGCATGTGCATACTCATATTATATTTAATTTCTTGATTGGGATTATTAACCATATGTTTGAGCTTTGTGATATGTGTGCATTAAGTGATTAATTGTTAAAAGCTACCCACTTCAGAAGTACGATTTAGAACTTTATGAAAATAAACCACTGTTATGAAATGCATGATCACTCTTTTTCTTAATAAACCAAAGTGGCTGGGACGAGGACGATGACATTATAATTGAGTTTTTGGGGGAATTACCCTACTGAGAATTGTATAATTTTCATCCCTATGTGTTTTGTGTTCTCATGTCGCCTCCAGGTTGATCCAGAGAATGATGCGGCCGCTATGTGAAAGCCCTTGGAATTACAGTTGTCTAGTAGTTAATATTGTTATTATGTTGTATATAGTTGCAGGCATATGAGTATGTAAATGTAATAGGGATTGTATGTCTATTAAAGCTTCATTATGTAATTGAATTATATCATTGTTATATATTTTAATCGAATTACGCTATTTATTACACGAACACATCGAACTTGCTATAGTTATTTAAGAAAGGTCCGTTAATTTATAAGTAACAACTCTCAAGTCCGATGTCATGACTTAAGGATGACATTATACCTGGGAGGACGTTACACAAGGTAAGGTTTCCTATACACTAGCCATTCTAAGGGTCTCAATTTGACACCATAGTAATGTCTCATGGTTTCGGCCAAGATAAGAAGATCCACTATGTACTAGGAGGCAAAGGATTACATATCCTGTGGAGATAATCTCCTTACCCTTGTCTGGGGTAACCCCTATTCTATGACTGCATGGTTAAGGATTGGGTCACAAATTTTCATAGGAGTAATATATTAGAGGATGGAGGCTTTCCCTTGTAACCTTATAAGGCTATTGTGTCAACAAGGGACACCCATAGACAAGTGGTGGAGGTGATGGTGTATGCCAAGGAGTTTCCATCATCGGCTAGCCTACTAGTTTGGGATTTTCCTCCTAGTTATAGCCCAAAAGAACCATTTTAGAGGGCTCCATAGTTTCAATTCTAATAGATGGATTAGGGTGATATACTTGAGTGCCTTCCATGCTTAGAGAAGCAAAGGTAGTTAGCTGCCTCCTAAGGATATGGACATTGCCATAGTTTAAGGGAGGCTGCTCCCATAGCCACTAGTATATGGCACACTTGTTACGGTGGAAGTCTTGCCATAGTACTGTTCTAGCTAAGTGTAACACCCCAATTTTTCTGTCTGAGTGAAAATGACCAAGATGCCCCTGAGGTCATTTTCCACTCGGAATTCGAGGATAACCGACCCGGTAGTCCTCAAAGGGTGAAATCGATATTCAAAGGGGGATTATGTGTGGTATGTATGCTAATAGAGCAGAAGAATCTCACTTTCCAGTTTCAATGCGCTAAATGACCAAAACACCCCTGTAGCTGTCTAACACCGTTTAAATGAGCCGACTGAGCTCGAACCACACCCCAAAAGTTTTGAAACGATGTTTTCATGAGCCTGGGCATGTCTGTTTATGTCCCAGCGATCCCGAGTAGTTTTTATGTGAAATTATGATTTTACCCCTAGAATAGTGATTTTGAGCTTAATGACGTAAATAAGTAAACCTAAGTAATATTAGGCTCTAATCGAAGATTAATTAATTTTCATAATTAATCTAGTCAAAATGATTTATTAAAGTTAATTAAAATCTAAAATTGCTTAGATTAAATCCAAACCTCTTTTAAAAACTCAAGACTCCAAGTCATAGAATTTTGAATAGTGTTTTCACTATTCCAATCCCATAACTTAAGGAACCTAGGATGTGATTGATAATCTTGATTGAATAGGGTTTGACTCCACTAATGGGTAAGAGTACTCACTAGTCATGCCCTAAATAGCCTTAATCACTCATCCTTTCACTCAAACGCTTAACCACAAGCTCCTAATCTTAATCCTAATCAAAGATATACCTAAACACATCACTAAATCACAATTAAATGAGACATTTTCCTCCCCTTGGATGCCCCAAGAATGGCGCCACCTCATTCCCCATGCATCACAAGTTTGTTCACTGAAACACTCAAAGAAGCATGACACACCATACCTAGCTTATACCTACAACCTCACATTGAAATGACACAACCAAGAGATATTTTTCTCTCCCTCCCTTTCCCCTCTAAAAGTGGTGCCACTTTCCCTTCCATTATCACCCCTTCATGTTTCATTTCCTTTATAAATAGGCACCAAGGGACCTTGCAAGAACCTTTGTTCATTCTCTTGCACCTCCTAAAGACTCTCATTCTCTCAACTTCAAGGAGTTCTTCTTCTTCTCCAATCTTCCAAGAGCAAGCTCTCTCTCAATCAAGAAGCACATCCAAAGTAGGGAGTTATGTTGAGAATGTCTTTCTTTGTCTTTGTTTAGCTTGTGGTTTGAAATGACAAAGTGTTGATTTTTTTTTCTTCCTATTTCTCCTTTCTTTTTTCTGGTTTTTGAGTTCCTTTCTCCTTCTCTTGATTTTCGGCCATAATGGCCTACATTGGACGGAACCATGGCTTGATGATGAGGATCTTGAGTGTTGGGTGGAAAATCACCACTTAGTGACCCCTAAAGCTTGAAGGTTTTACTCTTTTAGATGGTTTTAGCAAGGAAAGAATGTGTGGTGTTTTCAAAAGAAACTAAGTGGTGAACTTGAGCCTAGGACTCAAAAGATAATTCATGGGTTGCATCCATATTTACTTTTCAAGTTCTTGCATTGCATATTTACTTTTGAGTTTTATATATCACGTTTATTTTCAAGTTAACACTTAAAGTTTGGAGATAAGAAATGAAAGTGCATTCCATATTTATGTTTCTCGCCTAGCACGTTTACTTTTCATGCCATCACCTAAAAACTCAAAGATTAAAATAAGAGTTGCACATCACCTAATGATTAATCTCGAAGCTTGCCTATTTCAGCCTTAAAGTCGATTGTTGTGGAGCCTAGAACACCAAAATAAAGAAATGAACTTGCATTCCATATTTACATTTCTTGCTTAGCATGTTTATATTTCAAGTTTTTGCATCCCATGTTTATATTTGATCCTTGCACATCATGTTTATGTTTCCATTATCATCACCTTATGATAGCAAGATTAAAACAAAGCTTGCATTAGCACGTTTACGATTATGTTATCACCTAAATGTCTAAGGCTCAAGATCTACCCTTTTTAATGTCACATAGTGACTTCAAATCCATAGGCGAGAACCTTTTACAAAAATGTTTTGATTTCAAAGGAAATGATGAAAAGAGGTTTAAAATGGTTGTGAGAAGGAAGGAATGACTCAGATGTGTTTTAAACTTGGTTTTTCATATTTTGAAGACGCTAGTAATCGATTACACAACCTATGTAATCGATTACCAAAGGGCTTTGATGCACTCGGATATGAACTTTCGCCCTAAGTAATCGATTACAACATAATGTAATCGATTACACATTCTAGACTCTAGTAATTGATTACCATTTCATGTAATTGGTTACTCAGATGTTCTTGGGGCCCAAGAATGCAACAGTGTAATCGATTACAAGTCTCATATAATCGATTACTAGAGCCCTCAATTCCTGTTTTTGAAAACCCAAAGCTGTGTAATCGATTACAAGGCTCATGTAATCGATTACCAGAGCCTTCAACCCTTCTATTTTAAAACTCAAAGCTGTGTAATCGATTACAAGACTTATGTAATTGATTACTAGAACCTAATGAATACAGTAGACACTTTCCCTAATTGAATGACATAAAGCTATGATCTTATGCTACTTGGATTTATGATCTTGTATGATATGAACCTATGATCTTGTTTACCATGAATCTATGAAGTTTACATGATATAAATTGATGAGATAGGACTAACCAATCTTGGATCATGAGCATGTTTATTTTATGAGCAACATAAATTTGTTAACTCAAGTTAGGATGTATTGATGCATATGCTATGAAATACATGTTTATATGACCTTGATGACTTATCTTGAATATGGAATTATGATTGAATGTACGTACTCTATGAGTTCTTGTGGCATAAAGCAAGTTTGAAAGAAATCCAGTGTACTACCGTTATGCTACCGAATTTCCGTCAAACTTGAGAACTTGAGAAAAGTTTTTGAAAACTCCTGGGCGATGCCAGTTCGGTCGAGTACCCCCAGGATAGATGTGATATATTCTGGGTGACACCGGTTCAGCCGAGCACCCCCAGAACATATGTGACATGTACTGAGATGCGTTCTGGGTGACATCGGTTTGGCCGAGCACCTCTAGAAACAAAACCGTGAGGGTATTGACATTGAGCTTGCCAGAGCGAACAAATAATTGAGTACTAGTTGCCAGTAATTACGTTTCAAAGAAGGAAATACTCCTATGGACTCCCCGGATTAAAGGTTATGATAGGTGATCCTTATGCCCCCTAGCCCGTACTCTAGAAGTCGGGATTATTATGATACGCTTATTATGAGGGATAAGTAAGAACTAGTGACGACTAGTTAAGTATGAGCTCATAACCTAGAGATGTTTTTAGGGTGGTCCCCATGATGTAAAGTATAAAGTTTAATATCACAGAATTAAGAAAAGAGAAAGTTTCACAAGAAAAGTTACGTGCCATTTTTATGCCACCTATATGATATTGCTGGATGATGTATTCTATTATCTTCTTGGAAAAAGTATTGCCATGCATTTATGATTTGATATGTTACATACATGACATTAAGACTCAATCTAAAATGAGTGGATCTTGGATAATTATGTTTAAAACCTAACAATGAACTATATGCATGCACACCTTTTTATAATGAACCCAAGGTTCTTGAGAATGTGGACGATGACACTTAGATAAGAGATTCCCTACTGAGATTCTTTAGTAAGATTCTTACTCCCTTTCTTTTCCGTCGCATTTTCACACTCCGATGGCGACATTTGTGCTTTTCGTTGACACCCCCACTTGGGAGGTTCATTTCGACCCGGAGCATCGGTCATATCATTTTGAGGGGAGCTGCACAGTTTGTGTTTTTATGTTTTTGGGACGCCCCTTCGCACACCATGTACATAGTTACCGTTTTTCTCCGACCTCTCCCTTCGGCGATGGCATGGTCTTTGAGCGTGCGTGGACGCACAATGAGAGAATACTCCGTATGTATACTTATGCATCTGTCATCCACGACTTCCCAGATTATGTTCCCCGCTCCAGGTACTCGGAGACTGACCCGTCAGAAGATTCGCCTACCCACATCTATTCTGAGAGTTCTACCCGCATTCCCCCTCTGAGGGTGAATGGTAGCAAGGAGACGGTCACGTAGCCCAGGTTGGCATGGAGGCCAGCCATGCGGTCCCGACGTGGCACTTATGCTCAGGCATCCCATGTGCCCACACTCGACAAGCTTCATCCGTGGATCAGCTATGTCCCACTTTATATGGACTACCAGCAGTAGAACTCTTGGGGATCGTTAGTGCACACACACTACCACTAGTTTAGGATAACCTTATTTTGTTCTAAGAGGTTATCCATCTTAGGTGCACAAGAGTAAGAAGTGACTTCCTTTATATTTCCTTTGTATTTCCTTGTATTTCTATTTCAGTTGTATTTCACACTATTATGTACTGAACTTATATCAATATGATATCGTTGTGGAATGCCTATGATTGACCTATATTACGAAGTTATTTGATGTTCTTACCTTGTGCTCTCTTTTGTATGAGCTATGTCTTACGATAACGTCCGCTTACGATACGCATCGCTCTCACCTTGCATTTATATTTCAAAAAAAAAAAATTTATCCATATTTTCCACTGAGTATTTTAAAAAAAGTTTTAAAGGATGAGACTAAAAGAGTAATAGACTAATGGTTAACCTAAATACGTTCTAGGAGTATTGGGTTAAAAATTAGGATGTTACATTTTGGTAGCAAAGCAGTTTGGTTCTCATGGAGCCTGAGGATTGGACTGACTATGCTTCATAAGCATAATACGATAGACATGTTATGTGTAGTGCTTGATAGAGATAAGCTATAGGTTAGATATGCATGAACCCTGATTGTTTGCGTGTGCCATGATAACTAGCTTATTTTGCATGAAATATTGAGCTTAATCAACTCAGTAGGAACCAATGGCACCCAAATGACAGACTAGGGCCGTAACCGAGGGAAACTAAGAGAACGCAATGACCGCAGCTGTTCGTGATATGGCAAGGGTCATGGAGCGCATGTTTGACCGCATGAACCAATAGGGAGACGCTGCACGTGCTCCCTCCACGGCTGAGATGATCGAGCAAGCTAGGTTCAGCGAATTCCACAAGGCTAACCCACCTGTCTTTCAGGGAGCCACGGATCCCGATAAGGCTGATGAGTGGATCAAGAATTTGGAGAAGATTTACTCTGTGATCGCCTGTTCGAAGGAGCAGAAGGTCACGTTCGTTACCTATATGATGGAATCGGATGCCGAGTTCTAGTGGACCGACACTCAAAGACTATTGGAAAAGCTTCCGGTATTGGTATCGACTGGGAGCTGTTCAAGACATATTTCTATGAAAAGTACTTCCCAGAGTCCGTGAGGAATGCCAAGGACATCAAATTTATGCAACTGATCTAGGAAGGGTTAACTGTCGCCCACTACATGGCGAGGTTTGAGGAGCTGATCAAGTTTTCACGGGTGTTCCAAGGGAACCCCGATGAGGTGTGGAAATGCATGAAATGTAACACCCTAAAAATTATCTAAAAATTAATTTGAGCTTCATTAGTCATAATTTCAAAAATTTGATACTTTGAACAATGATGAGGACGATCCAACAGATTTGTAAAAAAAAAAAAATATGAATAGTGTTTTGCGGGCCCCGCAGGCCCACCGGGACAGCCGAAACCCTAGAATTGGGACCCGGATATGCCCAAAATTGAGAAATTATATGATTATGGTTAGAAATAGGTAGAAATAAAGATTTTATAACCGAAATTATTTTTCGGGCAATGTTTGATTACCTGGGTACGATATTTTACCCGTTCGGTAAAATTTCGGTGTGCGATTTCTAACACCGAAAGATAGTTTTATCTTTGTAAAAGGATAATGTTTATCCTTTGGAGCCAAGTGTAAGGCTAAGATTTAATCTTGAATTACAAGATCATATCCTAGCCATTAATCTTATTTTCTTGGTCAAAGAATATAGACTTTGTATTAAACAATTGTTATAACCTAATTTAATATCATTAAAAGCTATGAAAACTTACCTTTGAAGACACACTTCCTCGACCATCAAAGGGAGAGCATCAGAAACCTCCATTTTCCATTTTTCATGAGCTCCAAATTGCCTTCCAATCCCAAAAACCTTAGCCTATAGTTGATAAAACCTCAAACTCTCTTAACAAAACTTGTTCTACTCCTCAATACCTACCAAACTAACTGATTAGAATTTGAATCCATCATAGTTTTCCACCTTGAGAGATCATTTTTCACTGCATAAGGGAGTCTTTGGGCTTGAATTGGTGGCCTTGAGGTGAAGGGAAATCAAGTGGAACAACCTTTGAAGTTATAAAGCTTTGAAGCTTTCAAACTAGGATTTTCTTTGGCCTTTTTCTTTCAAACTTTTTCTGAACAATTCTTACTGGTTTCAACTCGAAATTTCTGGTTAATTTGGTTGATATTATGTTGATATTGATGAATGAATTTTGGTGAAGTGTTTGCATGAGGTTAGAAAGATCATTTTGTCAAAAGGCGTTGAGTGATACTTGCTGGATTTTCGGTTTTCTTACAGGCAGTGTGTGATCATGAATTTTCTGGGCTTGTTGTATTCATTTTCGTGATCTGGAAAAAATATATGTTGGAGTTAACATCTTTAACTAGCCCACGAATTTTCTTGAGTTTTTATTTTGAGTCAAACTGCCTTAGAAAAATCAAGAACTGAAATTAAGCATATGTTGCCTAAAGTGTTGGAACAAAAGCTGTAAACTTTGCTAATTTTTTTACCATACCAAATGATGTAATTATCACTTGAAATTTTTACAGAGTATTAGAGACATATTGAGGTTTTACCAGGATTTTTATTTCAAATTTTCTGGGTTTAATTGCTAGGGTTAAAAATTATGAATTTTGGTTCTTGAGCTGAGGTTGAGTGGTTTCTGGCCACCAAATTTGTCTAATTTTGTTAACATAGTTAGAGAACTATTTTTACTCTGCAATTTTTACAGAATCTTGGTGACACATTGAGGTGTCCTTGATAATTTTTATAGCCTCTGAAATCATTTTTTTATGTGCAAATAAATTCATGCCACAATAGTGTGAAATCTGCCATTATGCTGAAAATAAATTAATGCTTTGAATTGATGAAATAATAGCATTTTGTACTAGTATGACATGAGTACCTGAATATGAATATGAGTAATTGAGCATGTGAACTTATTGATCAGGTTAGGTACACATAGATATGAATAATTATTACATTTTTTATATGCGAAAGAAAAGCATAAGATTATGTTTCTTGGACTGGAGAAAGTAAATCCAGTTTGTTAGGGAAAGTAAACCTAACCACCAAGAAAAGCATAAGCTTTATAATCCTTGGGCTGGAGAAAGTAAATCTGGTCTCTCAGGGAAAGTAAACCTGACTACCCTTGAATTGAGTCGGGGAAAGTAAACCTGGCTAGGAATAGGTCTGTGTGAGAATTGGAGAAAGTAAATCTAATAATCATGTATAGGAATGAGCTCAGTCCTGAAAAGCAGTCTATTACCCATTATTACCACACTGGGGACGGTGGTACGTAACGCCCAGATGTGACAAGATTAGTCAAGGGTCAAGGCAAGTTTAAGAAGTAAATTTTATAAGAAATCCTTTGTCTTATATGCCGAGTGAAGAAGTTTAGTATTGATATTGAGACCAATATATTTAAGTGGAAAGTTAGTAGTATATGATGTTGAGTAATATGGTATATGTACATTAAGTGATTGAAGGTTAAAAGTAACCCACTTTGGAAGTATGATTTGGAACTTTAAAAATAAACCGTTATTATATAATGCATGACCACTTTTTCTTAATAAACCGAAGTGGTTGGGGCGATGACGATGACATTATAATTGTGTATTTGGAGGAGTTACCCTACTGAGAATTGTATAATTCTCACCCCTATGTTTTTGTGTTCCCGTGTCGTCTCCAAGGTGACGCAGAAAATCGAGAGACTATTATGCCAAAGAACGAGGAAGTGCAATAGTGTAGTAGTTAATGCTTTTATTATGTTGTATTTTGTGGAACGGATATATATGTAAATATGTTAAAGGACAAAGGTATGTTAAAGCTCATGAAAGAGCTTCCTTTATGTACTGAACTTTGTATTTAATATATATTTTGGTTTCATTGCTATATATTTCAGTAGAATTATGACCAAGTTGTTTCGTGAATCAATCCAAATGGCTATAGATATCTAAGAAAAGTCTACTAATTTATAAGTAACAACTCTCGAGTATGATGTCATGACTTAAAGATAACGGTTTACTTGGGAGGATGTTACATGAAGTATGAGGCAGGGTTGAAAGCTAAGCTAAACTATGCAGTGATGCACATGGAGATTAAGGATTTTCCCACCCTAGTTAACAAGTGCTGCATACTAGAAGAAGGACAAGGAAAGCTTAACGCTGCAAGAGCAGAGCATGCTAAGGGGCTAGGACCCCAAGCCCCAAGGTTTAAACCACCACATCAGAATCAATCAAGGAATCACTACAACCCCTATCACGCCAACCAGTTCAAGCCATAACAACAACAACAATAAAGAGCACCCTTCCACTAACAATCCAAACAACACCAGAGGCCACCTTTCAAGCACAATGGCAACAGAAACAACAACAACAACAACAACAACAACAACAACCAGCAAGGAGGACCGGGAGGTCCTCGGAATAACAACAACAACCATTACCAAGGAGGGTCCAGTGGGGCCAAAAACAAGGTACCTCAAGGAGCCCTCGCTGCCTTCGCCAGACCCGCATCGGCTGTGGAGTGCCCTAAGTGCGGGAAGGATCATGGTAATCGCCCTTGCCTGGCTGGGCAGGGAATCTGCTTTAGATGCAAGAAGCACGACCATTATGCCAAGGACTGCACAAATGGGAGGCCGATGAACCAGAACCCTAGGCCACAACACCAAGGGAGGGTCTTCACCCTCAATGCTAAGGACGCGAAAAAGTCTAACGACCTTATAGAAGGTAAGTGCGAAGTAAATGGTAGAACTTTAACTATACTATATGACTCTAGTGCAACCCATTCATTCATTTCGCATGCTAGCGTCGAGTCTTTGAATTTGAAAGTTTCTAAACTCCCTTTTGATCTTATTGTGCTACCCCCACTAATTGCCCTATAAATACCTGTAACTTTTGTTTAAATTTCCATCTCACTGTAGGAAATAGATCCTTTGTCATAGATTTTATTTGTTTACCCATGAAAGACGTAGGCATAATCCTTGGCATGGATTGGCTTCACGCCAACTGTGTGATGTTAGATTGTGATGCCAAAACTATTGTTTTTCAATCTCCCCCTAGCAAGACTAGTCAGACTTTGAAGCTTTACCTAAATTCTGTAGAGGTCAACTATAATGGGAAGAAAACTAAGGGATATGTTCTCTTAGCCGCTAGTGAGGTAGACTTTGAGCAAAACCTTGACAACATACCTGTAGTAAGACTATCCCGAGGTATTTCCAGATGAAATACCCGAATTCCCTCCTGAAAGAGAAGTAGAGTTTTCCATCGAGTTGGTCCCTGGAGCAGGACCCATCTCTATAGCCCTTATCGGATGTCACCCCTAGAATTGGCCGAGTTGAAAACCTAGCTGGAGGAGATTTTAGAGAAGAGCTTCATAAGCCCAGTGCTTCAACTTGGGGAGCCCCCATCTTGTTTGTCAAGAAGAATGATGGAAGTATGAGGTTATGCATAGACTATAGGCAATTGAATCAAGTAATGGTGAAAAACAAGTATCCCTTGCCTAGGATTGATGATCTTATGGACCAGTTGAAAGGAGTGGTGGTTTTCTCCAAGATTGATTTAAGGTCAGGATACCACCAAATTAGGGTAACAGATCAAGACATACCTAAAACCGCCTTTAGAACTCGGTATGGACACTTTGAGTTCACTGTGATGTCTTTTGGGCTGACAAATGCTCCTATTATAACACCTTCCTAATTACCATATTTTACTCGAGTATCAATATAGTAATTAGAAAAGTATTACTTACATTCACAATCTATACTAGTCGAAAATAATTGAAATAAAATAATGTAGATGTATATGTTGCAAAGCCAATATATACATATATTGACATTGTTGTTAAGTTTACAATAGGCAAAATTGTAAAATAAACTAGTCATTTCCTAAATAATAGGGACTCAGTCCACAAAAGAACATCCCTACCAGCTAGTCTAACCTACTCAAAGTTGAGATCCAGCAAAATTTTATACAAACAGAAAATGAATCTCATCAACATCCAATAAGGTCAAACTACAGTCTAGGGGATCCTATTCCTAACTGCCACTATACATACACCAAATAGTCCCTGAGTTGTCCCATGGTCTCCTAAATAAAACCATTTTCCATTGGTGTAATGGCATTGCCCCCAGCTGGGGCATCAGGATCAACTGGTGGATCGGAGTCGGAGGAAGAGGATGAAGGATCATTTCCAGGAGGGGACATAGGTGGTGCAGGTGGAGCTACAAATACATCAGGGTGTACCATTTCAAGAGGCACCTCAGCATAAGGGAAACCTGGGTCGAACTGAGCAGAGAAAATAGAAGTACTAAATGAACAGCTAAAGAACACGTACACTCTGATCTGGGAGTATGCTACAACATATAAGGAGTCTAAGACTAGGTCATAATGCCACTGCCACTGGGGCGAGTCAAGGAAGATTATCACCGATGGCATCCTTAGAATTTGAATACAACATAAATACATGCAGCGTAGGGATGAGAATATTATAAAATTCTCAGTAGGGTACTCCCTCAAATGTGAACATAATATAACCAATAAATTCATTCATATTGAATTCATCATGCTAAATTATATGCATAAATACCAATGTGCATAAATCATATAAAGTCGGATGCAAAAGGGGTAGTAAACAAATGTCTTTCTCTTGCAACTCGTGAAATTCAATTTAGTGCAATTATCTCTTTTCATTAACATAGGAAAGGCTTAATCTCATATCAAGTGGTATCTATAGTGGAGTCACTCCACAAGAACTCTTAATTACTAGGACATGAGCTTATTCCTATATGTCGATACGTCTACCGACTTATCAATTTCTGAGGGAAACTCTTACTTTTGCCTTCCCCTATTAACCATACAAGCCTTGTTTCTATTTTCCCCATATGTTAAAAATTGCACAACTAAAAGTCATGTTATTTTTCTTTTCTTTTCCTTTATCCTCACAATAATCACATAGTGTACTTCTCTTTTCAAAGGCCTGCTTAGATCACAGGTAGGCATACAATTATGTTGGAGTCTCATCCATATTTCATCAACATTTCTTTCAAACAATTAGCATGCATTAATATGACATATACTTGCATCTAAAGCCATTCTATCATCAGTTCAAGACATTCTTACCATTTTCAGCAATCAGCAGATTTATCACTCTAGAATTCAAAATTAATTTCCCCATCAAAAAGCCAATTCAAGTGCCACAAAAATTCCCTATGACACCTTCATATGTCTAAAAGATCCTGTAAAATTTTCATAACAATCAGAGTTCTATAACTATGTCACTAAATTCTACAAATGTAGTGGTCACAGCACACCTTTTCACAGCCTAGGACAAGGTTCTCCTAATTTTTAAATTTATCATATGATGGAATCAACCCAAGATAAAAATTAAAATTACACTTCAAGATGTTGGTAATTCCCTATAAAAATTTCAACAGAGAAATCATTCATTTAGTATGATAAAAAAATCATACAATTTCCCTACTTCAGTTTCAGAAATCCATACAGCATGAGAGCTATTTCGGTTTCTGATTTTTTTAAGACAGTATTCCTTGAAACCAATGCTCAAGGAATTTCTTGTAGATATTTCAAGATGATAGGACTAACATAATTTTTCCAAGCAATGAATATCACTGCAAACATGTCTATAAATTCATGCAATTTTACTCTCTGCAGGCAAACCAAAAATCTAGCACTCTAACTAAAACTTCTCTTGATAAAATGAGTTATCTAACCTCATCCAAATCCTTCACCAAAATTCATACATCAACAGCCATATATCATTAACCACCACAATAAAAAATTTCGATTAGAACAGGTCAGAGATGTGAAATATAAATTTGGCAAGAAAAGACCAAATAAAACCCTACTATTGGAAGCAAGTAATGTCTTTGTCCCTAGTATGCTTCAAGATGATGCCCTCCACTTCAAGGCTCTCAAAACACACCCAAAACCCTTTACAAGCAGTAAGGTACAAGAGATCAAGATTGAGATTAGGTGAGTGATTGAGATTCTAATCGGTTATATGTGTAGATGTTGAGGTGTAGAATAATTTTTGTGAAGGAAACTTTGGGTTTTGGTAACTCTAAGTTAACATATATGGAGTTGAAAGCAAGTTGAAGCTCTTAGCCATGGAAGATGTAACACCCTAAAAAATTAGTTAAAATTTAATTTGAGCTTTACTAGTTGTAATTTTAAAAATCTGACAGTTTTAGTAATGATGAGGACGGTCCAAGGGATTTGTAAAAAAAAAAACGTGAATAGAAACCTGTGAGCCCCACCGGTCCGTCGGAACAGCCGATACCCTAGAATTGGGCCTCGGAAATGCCCGAAACTAAGAAATTATAATATTAAGATTATAAATGAGTAGGAATAAAGATTTCATGCCTAGAATTAATTTTTCAAGCAATGTCTGATTACCCGGGTACACTATTTTACCCGATCGGTAGAATTTCGGTGTGCGGTTTCTAACACCGTAAAAGCTACTTAGTGGCTAAGTAAGCTTTATCAACCACTTTGTTCCAAGTGGATGACAAGGATTGAAAATTGAAAAGCAAGTTTTAATCATGGCCTTTCATTTATTAATATTTTACTCGAGTGCTCATATCTCACCCGTTTGGTGGGATTTTGGTGTGCGATTTTGACACTGTAAAAGCTATTTATTCTACAAGTTAAAGAGAGCCACTTATCTTGAGCCAAGTGGCTGACCA
This sequence comes from Dalbergia cochinchinensis, assembly GCA_031216125.1. NCBI lineage: Eukaryota > Viridiplantae > Streptophyta > Magnoliopsida > Fabales > Fabaceae > Dalbergia > Dalbergia cochinchinensis. The sequence goes on from CM062371.1 coordinate 35,637,907, forward strand.
AGATTCATTCTTTGACCAAAAAAACCAAATCTTATCCATCCATTTTTCTTACTTTGGTCAAAGATCATTTAATTGTACAATATAATACTCATTCTTTTATATATAACAAGATAACCACAAGCCAAGCTTCTTCAAGAAGCTCAAAATTTTGTGCATCATGCTGTAAGGAGAAGGAAACCAGGTTCCTCCATGTCCAAGAGCTCAAACTTCACTTCAAATGCCAAAAACACTAGCCTAGAGTTGATAAAACACTAAACTTCCTTCACTAAACTTATTCTACACATCAATACCTACAAATCTAACCAATTGGAATTTCAATTCCTCATCAATCCTAACCTTGGTATCTCATACATCACTGATTAAGGAAGGGCTTGGTGCTGATTTGGTGGCCTTGAGTTGAGCAAAATCAATCTTGGAGCATCCTTTGGAGCCAAGATCCCTAAAGCCATCAAAGTAGGGTTTTCTTTGGTCTTTTCTTTCCAATTTTATGTTGGACTTTTCTGATTGTGTTTGGTCCGAAATTTCTAGATATATTGGTTGCTAATATGATGATATTGATATGTTAATTTTGGTGGAGTGTTTGGGGTTGTGGAGAAATCATTTTTATCAAAAGAGATTTTGAAGTGGTTTGCTGGATTTTCGGTTTTCCTGCTGGCAATGATTGTTCACGAATTTTCTGAGGGAATTGTGGGTGTTTTCATGAGCTTTAAAACTTACATGTTGAAGGTAACATCCTAAGATAGTTTCATGAATTTTCTTGAGCTCTGGTTTTGATTCCTAATTCCTTGAAAATTTCAAGAACCGAAGTTGTAACTATGCTGCTTGAAATGTTGAATCTGAAGCTGTGAACTTGTGACATTTTATTACCCTAGTAAATGATCGAATTATGAGCTGAAATTTTTACAGGATATTAAGGACATATTGAAGTCCAACCCTGAATTTTTATATGATTTAGGGTGATAAAATTGGAAACTATGGCTATTGGCTGTAAATAGGGGGTTTCTAACCTCCGAAGTTGTCTAATTTTGTTGACATATTTAGAGAATTCTTTTTGTTATGAAATTTTTATGGAACCTTGTGGACACATTGAGGTATCATTGAGAATTTTTATAGCATTTGAATTGATGATTTGGTATGAGAAATAAATTGTGCTACTTGAGTGAAAAATCTGCCAATGTACTGAAGTTGTGATGATGCCTTGAATTAGTGACCTAATGGCATTTGGTGCAAGTTGATGTGTATGAATGCATGTGATGGACTTCCAAGATTATGTTATGAGGGATGGATGAATAATATATATAGGTTTGAAGTATTATGAGATCAGAGAATTATGTTCATACATATAGAAATCTGATGCATGTATATGTGAGCTTGAAGATGGTGCATCTGGTAAGTGAAAAATAAAGTTCCCTTTAACGTAAAAAGGGCATGGCAAAGTCCCTTTTAATATAAAAAGGGCATCAAAAAGTCCCCTTTAATATGTGAAGGGCACGAAAAGGTCCCCTTTTGTTTATCAAGGGCATGGGAGAGGTCCCCTTTTATTTATAAAGGGCACGGGAAAGGTCCCTTTTGTTTATAAAGGGCACGGGAAAGGTCCCTTTTGTTTATAAAGGGCACGAGAAAGGTCCCCATTAAGGCGCGAAAAAGTCCCCTTTATTATGTCAAGGGCACAAAAAGATCATTGTAATTGCCATATGTATATGTATATCTTGTTAAATTATTGGTCTTGAAGGAATTCCTATGATGTTGAATGTTATGAAATACATGTTTTAAGTGATTGAATAATAAAAGAGACCCACTTTGGAAAGGTGATTTTATAATTTTAAAATGAACATTTGATATGTACATATTGCATGCTCACACTTTCTTAATAAATCAAAGTGGCTAGGGCGATGACGATGACATTATGAATGTGTAATTGGGGAGTTACCCTACTGAGAATTTTAGAATTCTCACCCCTATGTTTTTTTGTTCCCGTGTTGTCTCCAGGTTGATGCAGAGAACCGAGGAACTGCTATGCAAAAGAACTCGGAAGTGCAATAGTATAGTAGTTAATGCTTTTATTATGTTGTATTTAGTGGAATGGATATGTGTGTAAAAATGTTAGAGAACAAAGGTGTGTTAAAGCTCATAGAAGAGCTTCCCTTATGTAGTTAACTCTATATTAAATAAATAGTTTGGTTTCATTGCTATATATTTTACTATAATTATGACCTAGTTATCTCGCGAACCAACCAAACTGGCTATAGATATTTAAGAAAGGTCTGCAAACTTAGAAGTAACAACTCTCGAGTACGACACCATAACTTAAGGATGAGGTTGTACTTGGGAGGATGTTACAGAAGAAATGGAGCTGCTGTCTTCCTCTAGTTATGGCCTAGAAAAAGCTTCTTAAAGAAGCCAAAAAATCAAGCTTATCTTGTATTAAAGAAATGACTAAAATATATTATGTTTAGATAATTACAAAGCCAATAAAGTAAAATGAATGGTTGTGATTCAATCTTGTAATTCAATATTGAATCTTAGCCATTCATTTGATTCAAAGGGATAGGTTTATTTGTTTTGTAGAGATCTAATAGTTTTCGGTGTTAGAAATCATACATCGAAATTTCACCGAACGGGTGAAACAGTGTACCTGGGTAATCAAACATTGCCCGAAAAATATTTTCGGATATAAAATCTTTATTTTACCTATTTCTAACCATAATCATATAATTTCTCAATTTTGGGCATCTCCAGGGCCCAATTCTAGGATTTTGGCTGTCCCAGTGGGCCCGCGAGGCCCGAAAATACTATTCATATTTTATTTTTTTTTGCTTCCTTGAATCTTTCTCATCATTTCTACATCTATCAAAATCTTAAAATTCTCATTAATGAAACCTCATTTAATTTCTAAAGAGAATTAGGGTGTTACACCTGTGGTGTTTATGGATTATATGAATAGGATCTTTAGACCTTATTTAAACCAATTCATGGTTGTTTTCATAAATGATATACTCATCTATTTGAAGACCCACAAGGAGCATGAACGTCACTTAAGGATGGTTTTAGAGATCTTGAAGGAGAAGAAGCTGTATGCCAAGCTCTCTAAGCTTGAATTCTGGCCGGAGGAGGTAAAGTTTCTAGGGCATATAGTGTTTAGAGGAGGCATAGCTGTTGATCCTAGTAAAGTCGAGGCAGTAATGAATTGGGATAGACCAACCACCATAATGGAAATACAGAGTTTCTTAGGCTTAGCAGGCTACTACTGTAGGTTTATAAAAGGTTTTTTCCAGATCGCCCTACCCTTAACCAAGCTCACTGGGAAGAACGCCCCCTTTGTATGGAATCTCGAGTATGAAAAGAGCTTCCAAGAGCTAAAGGAAAAGCTAACCACAACCCCAGTTATGGTTTTACCTGACCCCAATGTACCTTTTGAGGTGTATTGTGATGCTTCGGGCAAAGGTTTAGGCTGTGTGTTGATGCAAAATAGGCAAGTGGTAGCCTATGCGTCCAGACAACTCAAGCCTCACAAAGTAAACTACCCTACCCATGACATGGAAATAGAAACCATAGTGTTCGCTTTGAAGATGTGGAGGTACCATTTATATGGTGTAAGGTTTGAAGTTTTCTCTGATCATAAGAGCCTTAAGTACCTCTTTGATCAAAAGGAGTTGAACATGAGGCAGAGAAGATGGATAGAGTTTCTGAAAGACTACGATTTTGGCTTAAGTTACCACCCTGGCAAGCAAATGTAGTCGCCGACGCCTTGAGTCGAAAATCTTTACACCTGTCTCACATGATGGTAACAGAAGTTGAGCTAATAGAGAAGTTTAGGGATATGAATCTGGGGATGTCTTTGACCAATGGAGGTATGAAGATGTGTCACCTTAGTGTGACAAGTGGTTTCAACTAAAGAATCGCTCTAGCACAAAGAGAAGATGAGGAGTTTAGGGAAACCTTTGAGGCGGTAAAGGTGGGCAAGTTGAAAGGTTTCGAGCAAGGCCCTGATGGTTTATGGAGGTCTGAAGGGCGAATCTGTGTGCCACGAGATGGTGACCTCTGAGAGAAGATTTTGGAGGAGGCTCACAAGAGCCATTTCACCATTTATCCTAGTATAACTAAGATGTATCAGGATCTAAAAAAGATGTTTTGGTGGCCTAGATTAAAGAAGGATATGGTCACCTGGGTTAGTAAGTGTTTGGTTTGCCAAAAGGTGAAAATCGAGCACCAAAAGCCTTCGAGTATATTCCAACCCCTGTCAATTCCCGAGTGGAAATGGGAAGGCATATGAATGGACTTTGTGATGGGATTGCCAACGACCTAAGCTGGCCATGACACCATATAGGTGATCGTGGACCAACTAACCAAATCGGCTCACTTTTTACCTATTAGAGTTGTTACACCCTAGTAATTAACCAGATACACCTAGGTTGAATCTGATTAATGACTAGACTTTACTCCTTGCTTTGGTTTTTTCTTCATAATTTGAAAATACTTAGTGAAATTACGAGCCATTTTTTTTTTTAAACACATAATTGAAAACGTTAGCCGAGTACAACGTGAACGAGTAAGCGGAGTATAATAAGATGTTTAAGAATATATCACATCATATCACTTAGGCTCCATCATATAACATCCATAAGCACATTATAGCATATATTTACATACAATAACCTCACTCAAAGGGTGGGTTATGTTCATACATCATTATCTTATGCAAACCCATAAAAGAAAATATACTTAAGGAAATACATGCCCCTAAACTAGATAACTCCATAAGCCGGGAAGGTTATCCTAAAACTAGGGTGCATGATCACACATAAATCTACTAAGAACCCTCTATGGCCACTTTGTCACGAAATGGGGAATAAATCCGATCCTTTGATGAGCTCCCTCGGGAGGACACACGAGATGCACTAGGTCAGTCGCATGGACGGCCTTCTTGCTAACCTCGGCTGAACAACTGTTTCCTCACTACCCTCTCTTACACGTGTGGGAGTAGGAGCAGAACTCTCAGAATATACATGAGTAAGAGTGTCCTCTGAAGGATCAGTTTCAGAATATCTCGTCTCGCGAACATACTCTGGAAATCCATGGACAGCAGATGAAGCGGGATAAGAACGTAACATCCTTTCATCAAGTGGACGTGCATGTTCGAAAACCATTTCATCGCCATAGGGAGAAGTAGGAGAAAATTGATAACTAGGGACAGGATGTGCAAATGGACGACCTATGTAAATAAAAACACGAATCTGCACCTCCCTTCAAAATGATCTGGCGATGCACCGGATCATAGTGAAATTCCCAAGTAGGGGTATCAACGAACAGGACGAATGTCGCCATCTGAATCTGGAGACAATGACGGAAATAAAGAAAAAGGAGTGAGAATCTTGCTAAAGAATTCTCAGTAAGGTACCTCCTTCTACAGTGTCATCATCAAAGTCCCCAGGAACCTCGGGATTATTCTAAAATAGTGAGCATGCAAAGATTCATTTTAAGTTCGGACAAATACTTAACCGAGGTTCGTCAATTTTTAATCATGCATCTTATAATCCATCATAATCTTAACATGTCATATTTACAATGAACTTTTCCTTTATCATTACATCATTTTCCTCATCATCATTATCAAATAACATGCATAAAAGAACGTCATATAATATTAGCTACACGTGGACATAGTGCAGATATTTCATTTCTTTAGTGCCTTAGGTGACTTAAAATCTTATCATCATCATTATTTTCCTTAGGCCACCCTATACTCCACCCTTTTGGGAGTAATTTAGGTTATGAGCTCATACTTTACTAGTCGTCACTAGCATATACTTATCCCTTTTGATAAGCTAAAGTCCCGACTCTACCCTTTTGAGAGAACGGGTTAGGGGCTAAAATCACCTTTTCACCACCTATAGTCTGATGGTTCCAAAGGATCATTTTCTTATAAGTTTAAGTCACCATTAAATCTTTGCATGTTATATCATAATACAATTCATAAACATCATAACATTTTCTCATTTATAATCTTAAGCTAGAATAATATATATCAACTGTAATCATGCATATGGGAGATTCCCAGGAAAGAGAGGTGGGTCACAATGGACACGCTTAAATACCAAGTCTTTCCTTAGCCAGAACCTTTCCAAATTACACTTTTACAATGATACACTTTCTTCTAGCAACAAAGGTAAATTTTACATAATAAAGAACATTTCATGTATAAGCATTCTCATTATTTGCAACAGCAACTATAACATGCAAGCCAGGAAATCATTCAATAAGCATCCAATCCTTACATAGAATTATCAATTATAGAACTAATTAGTTACTAAACCAATTATGAATCATTCTCTTAACAATAAACCATAATTATCACAACTTTAATCATATCAAATCATTATCACACATTGATACTAAACTCAGATCAGTGGCCGAATCATGAACCTCATGCAATTACATAGAATCATATTTTAAGTGCATATAAAATACTAGTTCCCCGTAAAATCCTTGCAAAGCCTTAAAACTCATTTAGAAACTAGTTCTTTTGTCAAATTTGGGAGGATCTTCACAATTAAAAATTCTCACTTAAGATAAAAGGAGTAAGTCTTGAGCTTTAGAGATTTAGGTGACATCTTAGAATTATAAACATGCTATGCAACCTTATTTTAATCTTATCTTTATAAGGTGATAGCTTGGAATTATAAACATGATATGCAATTCCATTTCTTTATCTTTAAGATTTAAGGTGATGACTTGAAAATTAAACATGATGCAAGAACTTGAAATATAAACATGATACAAGAAACTGGAGCGGCGGTAATCCGCACAGGACTAGTAGAGGGAGAAGAGAATATCAAGAAACCGGAGCGGCGGTAGTCCTGTGGACTAGTAGAGGGAGAAGAGAATTATTATTACATCTTTTTAAGCTCCAATCTCAAGACTTTTTAAAGAATAAATTCTTTAACTCCAATAATCATATTTCTTTGCTTGTGATACATGGGCAAGTCTTTGAGCTCTAGGATCTTTAGGTGATGACATAAAATAAACATGTCATGCGTTGATTCTTTTAGCCATTATAAAATATAGTGAGGGCATAAATTAAATATGAGATGAAACCTCTTTATTATCTTGAAAGATTAAGTGATGACTTGAAACATAAACATGAAATACAAGCTTGGAATTTAAACATGAGAAATGCAAGTTCATTTATTCATTCTTGAAAATTTAGTGATGACATAGAAGGTAAACATGGTTATGCAAAGCATAAACTTAATCATGGATGCAAATTCATTTTGTTTCTTTACTAGGGCTCCTTCAAGACTTTAAAAGAATTATAAATTCAACCCAATACATATCTTAACAAGAAATAAAACATAAAAGGAAAATACATCTTTCAAGTTCTAAACTAAAAATCTTTGTTTTAGCATCATAAAGCATTATTCTTTAAAGTTTTGCATCAAGTGGAATTTTCAAGCTTTAGAGGCCTAACTTGTGATGGATTTACAATCCACGCTCAAGGTCCTCATCATGAAGCCATCATCTTAGTTCCACCTAGGCCATATGGTTGAATTGGTTAAAGAAAAATTGAAGAGGAAAACCAAAATGAAAAGCTAAGGTAAGTTCATAATTTCATCATTTTGAGCTAAAAACATAACTCCTCAAAGCATAGAAATAAATTTAGAAACTACTCCCTACCTAATCTGAGTTGAAGAAGAGGAAGAGAACTTGGTTTCTTGAAGTGAAATGAAACAAAATCTCTTTGAAAAAAATTGAAGAAAGAATTCAGCCAAAGAGGAGGAAGAAAGAAAGTTTTTGGTGCTCTTAAAAACTAGTTATGAACCAAGCATTCCAAGACCACTCAAGCAAGCCTATTTATAGAAGATTTTGAGGCTTCTAATTGGCCAAAATGATGAGGTAGTGGACGGAATTTTGCAGGAGAAATAAGGGAGGAAAAATCATTTTAGACAAAGTTGTATGAAATTAAGGAATTATGTCTCTTATGGTGACATTTTGGCATTTTGTTTTAGTGCAACTTTTGGCAATAATTCAGCTGCATAATGGCATCAATAATTTCATCCATTACAGCCCAAAGAAGTGAAATTTGTGTGTTCCATGCATTATTTAGGTGTAGGCAAGGTATTCATGTAATTTAGAGAATTTACGGTTAAGGGTTTAAGTGAATTAGTAAGCAATTTGGGTGTTTTTGAGGAATTTTGGGTTCTAATCAATCTAAATACATAATTTTGACTCTAGATTAATATTTAGAAATTAATAAGCTTTAATTTGAGCCTAATATTACTTAGGTTTCGGTATACGAATCAAAAATCCCGAAATTCAAAAGCGCCCAAAAATAGGGTAAAATCGTACTTTCACTTAAAAGCGCCGAGGCCACCCGAGCTTAACCAATGGTTAATCATGGCTTAAAAACACATTTTAAAACATTTTAGTGAGGTTCAGGCTCAGTCGGCACGCACATCGAAGTTAAAATAGCCGCAGGGGCGTTTTGGTCATTTCGCGCGTCGGAACTCAAAATTGAGATCCTTCTGCTCTATTAACACACATAACACAAACAATCCCTTATTATCCTCAAAATACCCCCTTGAGAATAGGTGGGGCCCACGATCCTCATTTTCCGAGTAAAATAACTTCAGGGGCATTTTGGTCATTTTATACATACAGAAATTCGGGATTTGCGACTCTCGCATGAATCGTTCCTAACCTCTCTTCTAATGTTATATTCCTTTATTGAGGATTGTTCGGCCTCAAATCTTATGTAATAATTACCTTCGGTAATTCGGTAATTGAGTAATTTCTAATGACAGTAAAAATTACAGTAAAAATTAGGGCGTTACAAGAGTGACCTACTCTTTGGATAAATTGGCACAGTTGTACATCCAGGAGATCGTGAGATTACATGGAGTGCCATTGACGATAATCTCGGATAGGGATCCGCGATTTACGTCACATTTTTGGGAAGCCTTTCAAAAGGTATTCGGTTCAAAGTTGTGCTTAAGCACAGCATACCACCCACAAACAGATGGCCAATTGGAAAGAACGACCCAAACCTTGGAGGACATGTTAAGAGCCTGTGTTTTGGACCAACAGGGAAGTTGGGATAAATATCTGCCGCTAATCGAATTCGCGTATAACAATAGTTATCATGCGAGTATCAGCATAGCACCCTATAAAGCCTTGTACAGACGAAAGTGTCAATCCCCTTTATGCTGGCATGAACCTAGGGAAGAAAGCATGATAGGACCCGACGTAGTGAGGGAAACAATGGAGCAGATCAAGAGAATTAGGGATAGGATGCTTACGGCCCAAAGTCGGCAAAAGAGCTATGTGGATAGGTGCTGAAAGCCGTTAGAATTCAATGAAGGAGAACATGTAGTCCTAAGAATCACTCCTACTACAGACATAGGAAAAGCCATGAAAGTTAAAAAGCTGAGCCCCCAATTCCTTGGTCCCTTTGAAATTCTTCAAAAAGGTCGGGTCTGTAGCCTACAAAATAGCCTTACCCCCCTAATCTTTCTAATCTTCATGACGTCTTTCACGTTTCCCAGTTGAGAAAGTATGAGTCTGACCCTAGCCATGTTCTAGGACCAGGGCAAGTACAATTAAGGGACGACCTAACTTTCAATCTGCCGCCAATGAGGATCGTGGACCACAGAGTCTGTAACATCCTAATTTTTAACCCAATACTCTAGAACATATTTAGGTTAATCATTGTTTATTACGTCATAGTTTCCTCTTTACTTTAAAATACTTAGCAGAAAATGCAGGTAAATTTTTTTTTGAAATGTAAAAACAAAGTGAGAGCCGCACAACATGACAAACGATGAAGCATAAAAGAAATAAAACACAAATCCAAATAAACAACTCATGAACATCCAATCATAAAACATGTAATTGCACAACATGATAAAACAAACCGCATATATAGATATATAATATGCCCACTCAAGAAAAGCGGGACTTAGTTTAGTACAACACAGAATAAATACAAATGAAATGAAAGTGCAATGGAAAGGAAAATACAACAGGAAGTGAAAAAGAAAACTCCCCAACCCAAGTGCATCTACAATGGATAACCTTTAAACAAAAGAAGGTTTATCCTCATCTATGTAGTGTGTGCACTATCTCTATCCTCGAACCTTTACTGCTGGGATCCCGGAAAGGGTAGAACATATCCAATCCAAGGATGAAGCACATCTAGAGTAGGCACTCGCTGCGGCTAGACGTGAGCTCCTCGATAGGGGCGCATGGACTGCCTCCGAGCCAGCCTCGGCTGAGTGACAGTCTCCTCGCTGCCTTGTCCCACCAGCGGTGAAGTGGGGGCAGAGCTCTCGCTATACAAGTGGGTAGGCGGGTCCTCCGATGGATCGGTCTCCGAGAAGTACGTACGCGGCACATAGTTAAGGTAGTCGCGTATGGATGAGGCGGCGGTGTGCATACGGAGCACCCTCTCGTTATGCGTGTGGGCATGCTCAAAAACACGATCATCGTCACCATATGGTGCTGTCGGAGAGAAGCGATGAGTATGTACAAGATGAGCGAAGGGTCGTCTAACAAACATGAAGACACGAATAGTGCATCGACCCTCAAAATGGTATGATCCATTCTCTGGATCATGGTGCACTTCCTACGTCGGGGAATCCACAAAACCATGAACGTCGCCATCTGAAGACGTGACGGAAAGAAGAGATAGAGGGAGTGAGAATTTTACTAAAGAATCTCAGTAGGGAAACCTCCTATCTAGGTGCAATCATCTATGTCCTCAGGAACCTTGGGTTTCTTTGAAAACGGTGGGCATGCATAAAATTCACTTATTAGGTTTTAAACTTAATTATCCAAGGTCCGATCCTTTTAGGATGAGTCTTAATGTCATGGATGTTGTAACGCCCCAATTTTTCTATCTGAGAGGAAAATGACCAAAATGCCCCTAAGGTCATTTTCTGCCCGGAATTCGAGGATTGCTGGGCCGGTAGTCCTCGAAGGGCTAACTTAATATTTGAAGGAGATTGAATGGCCCTTGAATGGTTTCGGAAGCAAAAGTCTCATTTTCTACAGTTTCGGGTCAAAATGACCAAAATACCCTTATAGCATTTTTACGCGGGTACAGGTGCCGTTTGAGCCCGAAACTTTCCCCAAAAGTTTAAAATAATATTTTTACATGTTTAAAAGCGTCTGTTTAAGTCCCGGTGGTCCCGGACAGTTTTAGTATAAAATTATGATTTTGCCCCTAGAATAGTATTTTTGAGCTTAATGACGTAATTAAGCAAACCTAAGCAATATTAGGCTCTAATCAAAGATTAATTAATTTTCATAATTAATCTAGAGTCAAAATAAGCTATTAAAATTAATTAGAACCTAAAATTGCTTAGATTAAACTTGAATCTCTTTTTAAAACTCAAGATTCCAATCTTGGAATCTTGAATAGTATTTTCTCTCTCCAATTCCTTAAATCATGGAATTGTGTCTAGAATTGTTTATGCACTAAAATGAGTTTATAACTCACTAATGATGTAAGACCACTCCTTAAACATGTCTTGACAATCTTGATTACCCATTTTCTCACCTAAACACTTTCTCACAAATTCCTAATCTTAATCCTAATCAAAGATACACCTAAACACAACTCTAAACCACAATTAAAATGCAAGAAATCCTCCCCACGGCTGATGCAAGTTTCGGCCATCTCCTCCCCCATTTACATCACATGTTGATTTGTTTCTCACTCAAAAAACCATGCTTGACCCATACTTACACCCATACTTGAACCCATACCTAGCCATGCCTTCCACCATGCCTTGAACCATACCTTAGAGAAGATATTTTCTCTCCTCTTGGTGCTGTAAATGGCCGAAAACTTCCTCCCCATTTATACCTCTCATTTTGTTTCAGTTCTCTATAAATAGCATGCTTGGGTGAACTTGCATCATTTTGGGTTCATTTGCTAAGTGTAAGTTTTCAAAGAGCACTTTAAAGTTTTCTTTTCTCTCAAAGTTCAAGTGTCCAAGTTCTTCAAGTTCTTCATCCTCTTCTCTCATCCCAACCTTCAATCACTTGGTAGGGATTTTCTTTCAAGTGTTTCTTTCATTTAAGTTCTTAATCTCTTTATGTGTTCATAGTTTCTCTTGAATCTTTTTGGGAACTTCTTTTCTTCTCCTCCTCCTTCTTTGTTTCGGCCATGAGGCTTGAAAAGCAAAGGAATGAGAGCTTGATGATAAGGGTTTCATGATGATGTTCATCACTTGAACAAACCTCTAAAGCTTGATCTTTGTTCTTGAGTTAAAAATGTTTATAGTTCTTTCTTTCTTGGACCTTGAAATCTTTAACTTTGATGAAGATTTAAAATGGTTACATGAACTCAATGATGAGAACTCATGATATTGGTGTTAATACATCATCAAGATCATGGTCTCTAGAGTTTCAAAATGGTTCTTTCTTGCTCTCAAGTTTTAGTTTCTTTCCTCTCATTTTCTCTAAAATTTCGGCCAACCATCTTGGGTGGTCCAACATGATAGCTTGATGATGAGAGTTCTAGTTGGTAACTTTATGTTCACCACAAAGAAATCTCTAAAGCTTGAGTTTTCATAAAGGTGTTATAAAGTTCATTCATGGTTATATTTTCAAGGAATGTTATCTTGAGTTCTAAGAACTCTAGACCTCACTTTAGCTTGTCATGATGAGGTTGGGTTAAGGTTAAAGTTCCTCTAAAGGCTTGTATGAGCTCTAATAAGTAATAAAATAAACTCGCATTCATATTTATATTCAAGCTTATGCATTGCATATTTACTTTGAGCTTTGCATTCATATTTATTTTCCAAGCCATAACTTAAAGTTAAAGGATAAGAAATCGAGTGCATCTCATATTTACGTTCTTGTCTAGCATATTTACTTTTCATCACTAAAGAACATAAAGATTTAAAATGAGAGCTTGCATTATCACCTAATTAATTTTCAAAGCCTTTCTATTTCAGCCTTAAAATCGATTGTTGCTGGGCCTGGAGCACTAAAATAAAGAAATGAACTTGCATGGCATATTTATTTTAAGCCTTGCATATTTAAATTCTAAGCCTTGCATATTTACTTCAAGTCTTGCATACTTAAATTTCAAGCCTCGCATATTTATTTAAAGTCTTGCATATTTAAATTCTAAGTCTTGTATATTTACTTTAAAGTTCTCACTTTACTTTGTAATGAAGAATAAAAATGAAGTGCATAGCATGTTTAGATTATGTCATCACTTAAAGACCTTAGAGTTTAAAGACTTGCCCATTTTATCTCAAGTTAAAGTTTAGTATGGAAGCATTCTTTGAATGCATAGTTTCGGCCAAGTAACAATGATGAGCTTAGAATGAGTTCCATCTAGTTACAAGGGCCAACAACCTATGTTCTAGTGTTTTCTTTAAGTTTGATGAGTTTTATAAAGTTATGACCAACTAGATTTATGATTCTATTCCTCTTCTAAAGAAGGATTAAATTGGTTACTGACCTAAGGTTATTTTTAGTCTCTCGATCAAATAAATTGGTTTGCAAAGAGTTTTAGAATTTCTAAAATGATCCAAGGGAAACTAGCAACTTATATGCTTTAGAAATGTCAAATTATGTGTCTTTTGAACATTGAACAATTAGGTTCTATCTTGATATGTTTGATGCTGAATGATGATGTTTTGATGTGTTAGAATGTGTGAAAAAGATGTATGATAAAGTAGGAACACTCCTATGCATGTTAGGGGAGAAACTAGCTTCATAGAAAAATCGTAAAGTTGGAATTTAATGTGTGTTTAACCTCTTTAATCTTAATCAATGCCAAAACTGTTTTAGTATGATAATAATCAGTTTAGGATTGAATAATCATGATAAATTTGGTTACATTTGAAGTAGGATTGAATTTTAGCACCTATAGAGAAACTAGTAACTAGAAAACCGTAAAAATGCAATTCTAGAACTCTTAGAACATTTAATTTTTAGAATCTGTCCAGCAACCTCATAATATGGCAAACATGGTTTATAATTAGTTCTTAGGCATAGGAATGCTGTAACGCCCCGATTTTCTGTCTGAGTGGAAAATGACCAAAATGCCCCCGAGGTCATTTTCGGCCCGGAATTCGAGGATGGCCGACCCGGCAGTCCTCGAAGGGCCAACTCAATGTTTGAAGGGGATTGAATGACCCTTGAGTGGTTCCGGAGGCGAAAGTCTCATTTTCCACAATTTCAGGTCAAAATGACCAAAATACCCCTATAGCGTTTTACGCGGGTAAAGGTGCCGTTTGAGCCCGAAACTTTCCCCAGAGGTTTAAAACCATGTTTTTACATGTTTCAAAACATCTGTTTGAGTCCCGGTGGTTCCGGGCAGTTTTAGTACAAAATTACGATTTTGCCCCTAGAATAGTGTTTTTGAGCTTAACGATGTGATTAAGCAAACCTAAGCAATATTAGGCTCTAAACCAAGATTAATTAATTTCCATAATTAATCTAGAGTCAAAATAAATTATTAAAATTAATTAGAACCTAAGATTGCTTAGATTAGATTTAAATCTCTTTTCTAAAACTCAAGATTTCACTCTTGGAATCTTGAATAGTGTTTTCTCTCTCCAATTCCTTAAATCAAGGAATTGTGTTTAGAATTGTTTATACACTAAAATGAATTTATAACTCACTAATGATGCAAGAACACTCTTTAATTATGTCTTGACAACCTTAATTACCCATTTTTCTCACCTAAACACTTTCTTACAAATTCCTAATCTTAATCCTAATCAAAGATACACCTAAACACAACTCTAAACCACAATTAAAATGCAAAGAGAACCCTCCCCATGGCTGATGCATTTTGGCCCTCTCTCTCTTTTACCACACATGTTGAATTGTTTCTCACTCAAAGAACCATGCTTGAAGCCATACCTTGAACCATGCCTCACCATGCCTCAAGACCACATTATCTCACCTCATGGAACTCATGGGCTGCCTCCATGCTGCATGGCCGAAGCTCCTCCCCCTCCTTGCACCTTTCATTTGCTTCATTTCTCTATAAATAGCTTGCTTGGGTGAACTTGTATCATTTTGGGTTCATTTGCAAAGTGTAAGTTTTCAAAGAGCACTTCAAAGCTTCCTTTTTCTCTCAAGTTCAATTCTTCAAGTTCTTCATCCTCTTCTCTCATTCCAACCTCCTAATCACTAGGTAGGGATTTTCTTTCAAGAGTTCTTTCATTTAAAATTCTTAATTTCTTTATGTGTTCATAGTTTCTCTTGAATCCTTTTTAGAACTTCTTTTCTTCTTCCACTCCTCTTTGTTTTTCAGCCATGAGGCTTGAGAATCAAAGGAATGAGAGCTTGATGATGAGAGTTTCATGATGATATTCATCACTTGAACAATCTCCAAAGCTTGATCTTTGTTCTTCAGTTAAAGATGTTTTTAGTTTTCTTCTTGAATCTTTGAAACCTTTCTCTTTGATGATGTTTTCAAAATGGTTAACATGAACTCAATGATGAGAGTTCATGATGTTGGTGTTAATGCATCATCAAGATCATGGTCTCTAGAGTTCCAAATGTTTCTTTTCTTCTCCAACAATTTCGGTTCTTCTTCCTTTTCTTTCTTTAAGGTTTCGGCCATATTGGCCAAGGAAGTTCACAATGGCTTGATGATGAGAGCTTCTAGATGATGACTATGTGTTCATCACAATGAGGCCTCTAGAGCTTGAGTTTTAATAAAAATGTTATTTATGTTTACATTCCAAGAAAAGAAACTTTGTGTTTCAAAGAACCCTTGAGGTTCACTCCTGTTTTACTTTATCTTGTCATGATAAGTTTAGGTTGAGGTTTGAGTTCCTTTAAAGTCTTGTATGAGCTCTAATAAGAAATAAAATGAACTAGCATTCATATTTAAATTCAAGCTTATGCATTGCATGTTTATTTTGAGCTTTGCATTCATATTTAATTTCCAAGCCATCACTTAAAGTTAAAGGATAAAGAATGGAGTGCATCTCATATTTACATTCTTGCTTAGCATATTTACTTTATCACTAAGGAACATAAAGATTTAAAATGAGAACTTGCACTATCACCTAACTAAATCTCAAAGCCTTTCTATTTCGGCCTTAAAGTCAATTGTTGCTGGGCCTAGAGCACTAAAATAAAGAAATGAACTTGCATATTTATATTTCAAGCCTTGCATATTTATATTCCAAGTCTTGCATATTTATTTCAAGCCTTGCATATTTATATTCCAAGTCTTGCATATTTATTTTAAGCCCTACATTTTTATATTCAAGTCTTGCACGCTTACTTTAAGCTCTCACTTTATTTTGAAATGAAGAATAAAAATGAAGTGCATAGTATGTTTAAATTATGTCATCACTTAAAAGATCTTAGAGCTCAAAGACTTGCCCATTTTATCTCAAGTTAAAGTTTAATGAGGGAGCATTCTTTGAATGCTTGATTTCGGCCTTGTGGTGATGATGAACATGGAATGAGTTTCATCTAGCTTCAAAGACCAATAAGCCAAGTTTTAAGAATCCTTTTAAATCTCATGAATTTGTTTGAGTTCAAGACCAATAAGGTTCTAAGAATTTAACTCTTTTGAAGGAGGGATTAAGTGGTCACTGACCTAAGATTGTTTTTAGCCTCTTTCACAAAATAAAATGGTTTGCAAAAGAGTTTTAGAAGTCTTGAAAATGATTCCAAGATAAACTAGCAACTTATGTGTTTTAAGATATCAAGTTATGTATCTTTTTAGGACTTAATGTTTTGGTTCTTCCATGATGTGTTTGCTGCCATGTGAGTATTTTTTGATGTGTTTGAATGAGTAAAAATTACGTATGACGAAGTAGGAACATTTCTATGCAAGTTAGGAAAGAAACTAGCTTTCTAGAAAAACCGTAAAGTCAAGATTTAGCATAGTTTTATCCCATTTATTTATGGACACTGCCCAAACTGTTTCAATGGGAATATAATCAGATTAGGATTGTTTAATCATGAAAAATTTGGTTACATTTGAAGTAGGATTGAATTTTAGCACCTATAGAGAAACTAGTAACTAGTAAACCATAAAACCGCAATTCTAGAACCCTTAGAACATTTAATTCTTAGAATCTGTCCAGCAACCTTATAATGTAGAGAACATGGTTTAAAATTAGTTCTTTGATATAGGAATGACTCATAATTGGTTTAGGTTTAACTTATAGCGCCTTAGGCGAAGACAGAACCAAGAAGGGGTCTAAAACGTAAGTTCTAGAACCCCGCAATCCTAAGTTTAAAGTGCTGCCCCTAAGGAGGGATGATGTTCAGATTTAATAGAGAGCATGAATAATAATAAGTTTTGTTAAAGGAGAACCCTTAGGTGGATAAAAGTTTGGCGGAAGATGATAGATTA
This sequence comes from Dalbergia cochinchinensis, assembly GCA_031216125.1. Taxonomy (NCBI): domain Eukaryota; kingdom Viridiplantae; phylum Streptophyta; class Magnoliopsida; order Fabales; family Fabaceae; genus Dalbergia; species Dalbergia cochinchinensis. The sequence goes on from CM062371.1 coordinate 35,655,263, forward strand.
ATTACATCACAAGTTTAAGGCCCCTAAGGATCAGAGCATAAGACACCGTAGGTCCAAGTGCATAACGAATTTTAATGTTGGTTGTGAAAGTATGAGGATGATTATGAGAATGCATGAATTATGATGAAGGATGCATGTTTGATTGACTTATGTGGCATAAAGAAGAATTTGGAAGAAATTCGACACGCTACAGCTATGCCGTCGAATTTCTGACAAATTCGGGACTCAGAAAGTTTTTGAAAACCAATGAAATTTTTATGAGGTACTAAGATGAGTTCTCGGATGACACCGGTTCGGCCGAGCACCCCCAAGAAATGCCCCCTAGCCCGTACTGGATAAGTCAGGATTATGTTTATGATTATGCTACGCTTATCGAGATTGATAAGTAAGAACTAGTGACGACTAGTTAAGGTATGAGCTCATAACCTAGAGATGTGACACGTTCTGGGTGACACCGATTCGGCCGAGCACCCCCAGAGTGCTTGTCTTTTAGGGTGGCCTACGAGGAAGTTATAATGATTATGTCACAAAGAGAATTTAATTGCCACTTTATGCCACTATTATGATGTTCTTAAAGATATGATGATTATTCTCGTATTAAGTAGAGCCATGCATACATCCTTTAATATGTTTGCATCCATGTTATTAAGAATCATGCTAAAACGAACGGACCTTGGCTAAATTATGTTTTAGAACCTAAAAATGGACTTAATGCATGCTCACTTATTTTGTTTACTAAACCCAAGGTTCCTGAGGACGTAGATGATGACACCTAGGTAGTAAGAGGCCCTACTGAGATTCTTTAGCAAGATTCTCACTCCCTCTATCTCTTTCTTTCCGTCACGTCTTTAGATGGCGACGTTCGTGGTTTTCGCGGACACCCCGACGTGGGAGGTGCACTATGACCCTGATCACGGGTCATACCATTTTGAGGGACAGTGCACGGTGCGAGTCTTCATGTTCGTAGGACGTCCCTTCGCTCACCTCGTGCATACCCATCGCTTCTCACCGCCGCCTCAGCCATGCGTGACTATTCCAATTATGTGCCCCGGACCTACTTCTCAGAGACCGACCCATCCGAGGATCCGCCTACCCATCCGTATAGCGAGAGCTCTGCCCCCACTCCACCACTGATGAGGGAGGGTAGTGAGGATACCGTGACTCAACCACGGCTTGCACGACGACCGGAGATGCGGCCACATCGCGGGGGTCACTCTCGATCCTCGTTCCACCTCTTTACGCCCGAGGAGCTTGCCCAGTTTCCCAGATATGTGCCTCGCTTGCGAGACGGATGTCAGTAGGAGGAGACGTACGACCGACGAAGTACCCGGGTAGAGCACACACCACTTAGATGGGGATGAACCTTCTTTTATTTTAGAGGTCATCCCATTAGTTGCACTTGGGTAAGGGAGTTGCTTTTATAGTTTCCGTTGCACTTTCTCTTGTATTTCCTTTTTAGTTGTATTGCTCATGATGTATCAAACTAAGCCCCACTCTACACAAGTGGGCATATCATATATTATATAAATATGCAATTCAATGTTACAATGATGTGCCTTTACTTACTTATGCCATGTTGCTATGAGATGCGTGCTTTGTTACCTTTCGTGCATTATCAATTAACGTGTCGCGCGGCTCTCACTTTGCTTTTATATTTCAAAAAAAAATTTACTAGTATTTCCGCTAAGTATTTTAAAGTAATAAAGAAGCTATGACGTAGCAAACTAATGATTAACCCAATTATGTTCTAGAGTATTGGGTTAAAAATTAGGATGTTACAAATGCCTCATAATTGGTTTAGATTTAATTTATAGCGCCTTAGGCGAAGACGGAACCGAGAAAGGGTCTAAAACGTAAGTTCTAGAACCCCGTAATTGTAAGTTTATAACTCTGCCCTTAAAGAATGGCGCTGCCCAGATTTATTAAAGAGCATAAATGATAGTAAGATTTGCTAGAAGAGAATCCTTAAGTGTATAGGAGGTTGATAGAGAATGATAGAATAATTACATCTCAAGTTTAAGGCCCGTAAGGGTCAAAGCATAAGATACCGTAGGATCAAGAGCATAATGAGTTTCAATGTTACATGTGAACGTATGAGAATGATTATGTGAACGCATGGAATGATGATGGAGGATGCATGTTTGATTGACTTATGTGGCATAAAGTAAATTTGGAAGAAATCTGGCATGCTACTGTTATGCTTCCGAATTTCTGACAAATTTGGGGACTTAGAAAGTTTTTGAAAAACCTATGAGATTTTATTTATGAAGTACTAAGATGAGTTCTTGGATGACACCAGTTCGGCCGAGCACCTCCAGAGAACTCATGTGACATCGGTACCAAGATGTATTCTTGGGTGACACCGGTTCAGCCGAGCACCCCCAAGAAATGCCCCCTAGCCCGTACTGGATAAGTCAGGATTACGATTATGATTATGATATGCTTATCAGGATTGATAAGTAAGAACTAGTGACGACTAGTTAAGGTATGAGCTCATAACCTAGAGATGTGACACGTTCTGGGTGACACCGGTTCGGCCGAGCACCCCCAGAGCGAATGTCTTTTAGGGTGGCCCCATGAGGAAGAAAAGTATGATGATTATGTCACAAAGTTTTCCCATATGAGATTTACAATTGCCACTTTATGCCACTATTATGATGTTCTTAATGATATGATTATTGTTTTTGCATTAAGTAGAGTCATGCATACATACTTTAATATGTTGCGTCCATGACATCAAGAATCATACTAAAATGAATGGACGTGGCTAACTATGTTTCAAAAGCTTAAAAATGGACTTAATGCATGCTCACTTATTTTGTACACTAAACCCAAGGTTCCTGAGGACGTAGATGATGACACCTAGGTAGTAGGAGGCCCTACTGAGATTCTTTAGCAAGATTCTCACTCCCTCTATCTCTTCTTTCCATCACGTCTTCAGATGGCAACGTTCATAGTTTTTGGGGACACCCCAACGTGGGAGGTGCACTATGATCTGGAGCACGAATCATACCATTTTGAGGGACAGTGCACGATGCGAGTCTTCATGTTCATTGGACGTCCCTTCGCTCACCCCGTACATACCCATCGCTTCTCCCCGACAGCACCTTATGGCGACGACGAGCGGGTTTTCGAGCGTGCACGTACACACAACGAGAAAGTGCTCCGCATGCACACTGCCGCCTTAGCCATGCATGACTATCCCGACTACGTGCCCCGGACATAATTCTCGGAGACTGACCTGTCGGAGGACCCACCTACCCATCCGTACAGTGAGAGCTCTGCCCCCACTCTGTAACATCCTAATTTTTAACCCAATACTCTAGAACATACTTAGGTTAATCATTAGTCTGTTACTTCATAGTTCTCATTTTTACTTTGAAATACTTAGCGGAAAATACGGGTAAATTTTTTTTGAAATACAAAGTGAGAGCCGTGTGATGCGATATAACACGTAAAGGACAAAACATACATCTCATAACGTCATAGCATAAGGCACATAAAGGCACATCATGAGAAACACTGAATATCATCTCATATATATATATATATATATATAACTTGCCCACTTACAAGTGTAGGACTTGATTTAGTACAAAGGAATACATGAAAGATAATACAACATAAACATAAACATAAACTACTCCCCTACCCGAGTGTATCCAATAGGGTAACCTCTAAACAAAAGAAGGTTTATCCTCGTCTATGCGGTGTGTGCACTAACCCGAGCCATCCACAGCCTCCTACTGGCGACTATCCCTCGAGCGTGACATGTAATCAGGAAACTGAGCAAGCTCCTCCGGCGAGAATAGGCAGAACGGGGCTCGGGAGTGACCTCCGCGGCACGGCCTCATCTCCGGTCGTCGTGCAAGCCTCGGCCGAGTCACGGTGGGCTCGCTACCCTCCCCAAGGTCCATGGGTATGGTAGGGGAAGATACCTTGGAGGGTACCTGGGTTGCCAAATCCTCAGAAGGATCCGTCTCCGAAAAAGACGACGGGCAACGGGGCACATACTGGGGGTAGTCTCGAACGGCGAACGCGGACGGTGGAGTACGGCGAAGCCTCTCCTCTCGAGGACGTGCGCGCTAGAACACCAGGTCATCGCCAAAAGGTGAGACGGGGGAGAAACGATGGGAATGTACAGGGGGAGTGAAGGGTCGACCCATGAACATGAATACTCTAACCGTGCATCGACCCACAAAACGGAATGACCCGTGGTCCGGGTCATGGTACACCTCCCATGTCGGCGTGTCCACGAACACCACGAACGTCGCCATCTGAAGACATGACGGAAAGAAGAGATAGAGGGAGTGAGAATCTTGCTAAAGAATCTCAGTAGGGCCTCCTACTACCTAGGTGTCATCGTCTACGTCCTCAGGAACCTTGGGTTTAGTTATACAAAATAAGTAAGCATGCATTAAGTCCAGTTTTAGGTTCTAGAACATAATTTAGCCAAGGCCCATTCGTTTTAACATGATTCTTAATGTCATGGATGCAATCATATAAAGGCATGTATGCATGGCTCTACATAATGCACGAATAATCATCATATACTTAAGAACATCATAATAGTAGTGGCATAAAGTGGCAAATAAAATTCTCTTGTGACATAATCATCATAACTTCCTCGTAGGCCACCCTAAAAGACAAGCGCTCTGGGGGTGCTCGGCCGAACCGGTGTCACCCAGAACGTGTCACATATCTAGGTTATGAGCTCATACCTTAACTAGTCGTCACTAGTTCTTACTTACCACTTAACGATAAGCGTATCATAAATCATAAATCCCGACTATCTGAGTACGGGTTAGGGGGCAATTCTCTTAGAGGTGCTCGGCCGAACCGGTGTCACCTAAGAGTATAAATTGGTACCGATGTCACATGAGTTCTATGGAGGTGCTCAGCCGAACCGGTGTCATCCTAGAACCCATCTTAGTACCTAAATTTTCAAAATCTCTTTAAGTCCCCAAATTTGTCGGGAATTCGGCGGCACAATGGCATTACACCAAATTCCTTCCAAGTTTGCTTTATGCCACATAAACATATATCCCCATGAATTCCTCATATGAATAACATCATCATCATTTACATACCACATGCATCATCATAGAACATTCAAACGCTTACCCGTACGGTAGCTTATGCTTTGACCCTTACGGGTCTTAATCTTGAGATATAGTTCTCTAACATCTGTCATTCATATTTTATGCACCTAAGGGCTCATAATTAATCATCATTCCTAATTCTCATATTCATTCTCAAATCTGAAAAGCATAGGGCAGAATTTCTAACTTGTGGTTACGGAGTTCTAGAACTTACGTTTTAGACTCTTTCTCGGTTCCGTCTTCGCCTAAGGCGCTATAAATAAAATCTAAATCAATTATGAGACATTCCTATGCTTAAGAACTAATTATAAATCACATTTATCATGTTGTAACGTTGTTGGACAAAATCCAGAAAACTAAATGTTCTAAAATAATCATGACAAAACGTGTCGTACCGGTGTCAAGTACATAGTGAATATTGTCCTCTTTGGGGCGTTACGTATCATCATCCCCTAGAACACGTTCTCACAGTACTATGTCACATTCAAAACTCATATCTTTTTGAAAACTTTCTAAGTTCCTCAAAGTTGTCAGAAATTCAATAGCATAACGACGGCACACCGAATTTCTTCCAAATTTGCTTTATGCCACATTCATATATATACATAATCATGAGCATCACAATCATCATAAATTTTTATAATAAAAATATGCACTCACATGAAGTACTAAAGTTCATTATGCTGTTGATACTATGGTGTCTTATGCTTTAAGCCTTATAGGGCTTAAACTCAAGATATAATTACTCTAACATTCGCTATTAACCTTTTATGCACCTAAGGGTTCACAACTAATGATTCTTACTAATATTTATGTTTGTCAACGAATCTGGACAGCGTCATGCTTTAAGGGCAGAAATTATATCTTGTGATTACAGGGGTTCTAGAAACTACGTTTCAGACCCTTTCTACATTCCGTCTTCGCCTAAGGCGCTATAAATCAAACTTAAACCAATGATGGGGCATTCCTATGCTTATGAACTAATTATAAACCATGTTTACTGCAACACAAGGTTGCCGGACAGAAACAGAAAATTAAATAATACAAGTTTTCTAGAATTGCACTTTTATGGTTTTCTAGTTACTAGTTTCTCTATAGGCGCTAAAAATCAATCCTACATCAAATGTTACCAAGTTTTTCATAATTAATCAATCCTAAACTGAATGTTATCCCATTAAAACAGTTTTTGTAACATTCTCCCAAGTACAACGTCATCCTTAAGTCATGACATCAGACTCAAGAGTTGTTACTTCTTAATTATCGGACCTTTCTTAAATAACTATAGCAAATGCGATAAGATTGTGTAATAACTCGCGTAATTTGATTAACATGTATAACAAAGACACCAGTCAATTACATAAGGAAGCTCTACTGTGAGCTTGAATACATATACAATCTCTATTACATTCACCTACACATATACCTACAACTATATACCACATAAGAAGAACATCAACTACTAAACTACTGCAAATCTCAAGTTTCTTGCACGTAGCAGTGGCATTGTTCTCTAAATCAACCTGGAGACGACACGGGAACACACAAAATAGGGGCGATAATTATATAATTCTCAGTAGGGTAACTCCCCCAAACACAATTATAATGTCATCGTCATCGCCCCAACCACTTCGGTTTATTAAGAAAAAGTGGTCATGCATTATGGTTTATTTTTAAAGTTCCAAATCATACTTCCGAAGTGGCTTACTTTTAACATTCAATCACTTAATGTACATATACCATACTACTCAACATCATATACTAATAACTTTCCACTTAAATATATTAGTCTCAATATCAATACCAAACTTCTTCACTCGGCATATAAGACAAATGATTCTTAGAAAATGTACTTCTTAAACTTGCCTTGGCCCTTGACTAATCCTATCACGTCTGGGCGTTACGTATCGCCATCCCCAGTGTGGCATTAATGGGTAATAGACTGCTTTTCAGGACTGAGCTCATTCCTATTCATGATTATTGGATTTACTTTCTCCAATTCTAACACAGACCTATTCCTAGCCAGGTTTACTTTCCCCGACTCAATTCAAGGGTAGTCAGGTTTAATTTCCCCGACAGACCAGATTTACTTTCTCCAGCCCAAGAACTATAAATCTTACTTCTTGGTAGTTAGGTTTACTTTCCCTAACAAATTGGATTTACTTTCTCTAGCCCAAGAAACAAAATCTTATGCTTTTCTTTCACATATGAGCAATTATAATAAGCATTCATATCTATGTATACCTAACCTCATTGTTAAGCTCATATGCTCAATTATTCATATTCATATTCAGGTACTCATGTCATACTAGAACCAAACTACCATTACATTATCAATTCAAGTCTTTGGCTCATTTCCAGCAATTGGGCAGATTTCACACCATTGTAGCACAATTTTATTTACACATCAAACAATCAATTCAAAGGCTATAAAAATTATCAAGGACACCTCAATGTGTCATCAAGGTCTTGTAAAAGTTTCAAGGTAATTAGAGTTCTCTAACTATGTTAACAAAATTAGACAAATTTGGTGGTCAGAAACCACTCAACTTCAGCTCAAGAACCAAAATTCATAATTTTTAACCCTAGTAATTGAACCCAGAAAATTCGAAATAAAAATCCTGGTAAAACCTCAATATGTCTCTAATACCCTGTAAAAATTTCAAATGATAATTTCATCATTTGGTATGGTCACAAAATTAGCAACATTTACAGCTTTTGTTCCAACACTTTAGGCAGCATATGCTTAATTTCGGTTCTTGATTTTTCTAAGGCAGTTTGACTCAAAATCAAAACCAAATAAAATTCATGGAACTAGCTCAAGATGTTAGCTCCAACATATAATTTTTTCAGCTCACAAAAATGTCCACAACAAGCCCAGAAAATTCGTGAACAAATACTACCTGTACAAAAACCGAAATTCCAGCAACATGGTTCAAAATCTCTTTGAACAAAAATGATTTCTAACATCATCCAAACACTCCACCAAATTAAACACATCAATATCTATCTATCATCAATCAATACATTCAGAATTTCCTGTCAAACCAATCAGAGAAATTAAAAACAAATTTTGAAAGAAAAGAGAACAAATAAAACCCTACTTTGAAAGCTTTTGAGCTTGATACTTCAAAGGATGTTCTAAGTGATCTCCCTTCACTTCAAGACACCAATTTCAGTCCTAAACCTTCCTTAGGCAGTGGGGAAGTGAGTTATTAAGGTGAGGATTTGAGATTTCAATCGGTTAGATTTGTAGGGTTTGAGGTGTAGAACAAGTTTTGTGAAGGAACTTTGTGGTTTTATGAACTCTAAGCTAGTATTTTTGGCATTTGAAATCAAGAGGAAGCTCTTGAAAATGGAGGATGAAGCTGCTCTCTCTCTCTCTTGTGCTGGTCGAGGATGACAATGACAATGGCTTCTTGGAGAAGAATTTTGTTCATATATATCTTGTAAGAAAAATTGTGATTGGTTAACATAAAGCATAATTGCTTTTCATTAAAGGAACTTAATATCAATGGCTAAGATTTGATCTTTTATCCAAGATAAAATATTAGCCATTCATTTGGCATTCAAAGGGATAGACTTCATTATTTTGCAGAGATTAACTAGCTTTCGGTGTTAAAAATCGCACCCCGAAATTTCACCGAACGGGTGAAACACCGTACCCGGGTAATCAAACATTGCCTGAAAAATAATTTCGGGTATAAAATATTTATTTCTACCTATTTCTAACCATAATCATATAATTTCTCAATTTCAGGTATCTCTGGGTCCCAATTCTAGGGTTTCGGCTGTCCCGGCAGGCCTGCAAGGCCCGCAAAACACAATTCACATTTTTTTTTTTACAAATCTGTTGGATCGTTCTCATCATTGTTCAAAGTATCAAATTTTTGAAATTATGACTAATAAAGCTCAAATTAATTTTTAAATAATTTTTAGGGTGTTACAGTTTTGGCAGTGGTTAAAAATAAATGGATCAAAACTATGCTAAAACTCAACTTTACAGTTTTTCTATAAGACTAGTTTCTTTGCTAACATGCATAGAAAGGCTCTTACCTCAACATATATAATTTTTATACAGTCTAACATGTCAAAACATCATCATATAGCAGCAACCATACCATGGCAGAATTGAAAAGCATAGTTCCCAAGAAACACATAATCTTACATTTTCGAGACATATAAATTACTAGTTTCTCTTGGAATCATTTTAGGGCTTCTAAAACTCTTTGAAAACCGTTTTATGTTACAAGAAGAAACTAAGAATGGCCATAGGGCAGTAGCTAATTTAAAACATTCTTAGAAAAGGTTTAATTCATCAATCTTATTGGTAATAACCTTACCAAACTCTTAAGGCCTAAAGAAAATCTTAGAACATGGATTTTTGGCTTGTGACTAGATGAAACTCACACCAAGTTCATCCTCATCACATGGCCGAATTATGCATCCATGAGGATGTCTCCATAACTAACTTTAACTTGAGATAAAAAGGACAAGTCTTTGAGCTCTAGGGTCTTTAAGTGATGACAAAAAGTAAACGTGCTATGCATTCTATTTTAGTTTTCATTATAAAGTAAAGTGAGAACTTCAAAATAAATATGAGATGTAAGAACTTGAAAATAAATATGCAAGACTGAAAAGTAAATATGCAAGTTCATTTTATCTTTTAGGATTTAAGTGATGACTTAACTATAAATATGCTAGACAAGGAATCATAAACGTGAATGCAAGTCCAATTCTTTATTTTAGTGCTCTAGGCTCCACGACAATCGACTTTAAGGCCGAAATAGACAAGCTTAGAGATTATTTATTATGTGATATGAAAATGTAACTCTTGTTTTAATCTTTACGTTTTAGGTGATAGCCAAAAATAAATATGCTAGGCAAGGAAAGTAAATATGCAAGTTCATTTGTACATCTTTACTAGAGCTCTTAGAAGACTTTAAAGAAACTTAAACCTCAACCCAAACTTATCATAGCAAGATAAAGTGAACTTGAGAGTTGCTAGAACACAAAGCAACCTTTCTTAAAAATAAAATCATAAGAGAGCTATATAACATTTTTATGACAACTCAAGCTTTAGAGATTTCATTGTGATGAACATGAAGCCATCATCTAGAACTCTCATCATCAAGCTATCATGTTGGGCTATTCAACATGCATGGCCAAAAATTTAAAGGAAAGAAGAGGAAAAGGGCCGAAACCATGAGCAAGGAAAGGAACCATTTTGGAACTCTAGAGACCATGATCTTGATGATGTATTAACACCAACATGATGAGTCCTCATCATTGAGTTCATGTATTCATTTTAGAGCATCATCAAAGTTAAGTTCTCAAGACCAAGAAAGAAAGAAACCAAAAACATCTTTTACTCAAGAACTAAGATCAAGCTTTAGAGGTTGCTCAAGTGATGAACATCATCATGAAATGCTCATCATCAAGCTCTCACTTCCAAGCCTTTTAAGGCCCTTGGCCAAAAAGAAAAAAAAATAAAGAGGAAGGAAGAAGTTCTAAAAGATTCAAGAGAAATCATAAAGCACATAATTACGTAAGAACTTTTAATGAATGAAACACTTAAAATAAAATCCCTACCAAATGATTGGAGGTTGAGATGAGAGAAGAAGATGAAGAAGTTGAAAAAGAGGAACTCTTGAACTTGAGAGAAAAAGAAAAGCTTTAAGGTTCTCTTGAAAACTCAAACTTGGCAAATGAACTAAAAGTGATTTAAGTTCATCTAAGCATGCTATTTATAGATAAATGAAACATGAGGGGTGAGAATAGGAGGGAGAAGTGGCGCCATTTTAGGGGAGGTAGGAGAGAGAAAAATATTTCTTGGTTATGTCATTTCAAGGTAAGGTGTAAGGCATGGTATAGGCATGGGTTTCAGCATGGTGTAGCATACTTCTTTGAGTATGTGAGTGAACAAACATGTGATGCATTGTAGGGGATGAGGTGGCACCACTTTTGGGAATCCAAGGGGACGAAATTGTTTTATTTAATTGTGGTTTAGAGGTGTGTTTAGGTGTAGCTTTGATTAGGCTTAGGATTAGGAATTTGTAAGTGTGTGAGTGAAAGGATAGGTAATCAAGGCTATTTAAGGCATGATTAGTGAGCATTCTTGCCCATTAGTGGGGTCAAAATCCTACTCAATCAAGGTTCTCAATCACATCGTAGGCTTCTTGAAGTATGGAGAGTAAATAGTGAAAATACTATTCAAGATTCTATGTGTTGGAAACTTGAGTTTTAAAAAAAGGGGTTTGAGTTCAATCTAAGCAATCTTAAGTTCTAGTTTATTTTAATAACTTATCTCCTGATTAATTATGGAAATTAATTAATTTTTGATTAGAGCCTAATATTGCTTAGATTTGTTTAATTACATCATTAAGCACAATGGCACTATGCTAGGGGCAAAATCATAATTTTGCACAAAAAACTGTCCGGGACCATCGGGACTCAAACAGATACTTTTAAACACATGAAAACGTCATTTTAAACCTTTGGAGAAAGTTTCAGGCTTGAATGACACCTTTACTCGCGTAAAAACGCTATAAGGGTATTTTGGTCATTTTGACCCGAAACTGCAGAAAACATGATTTTCGTTTCTAAAATCACTCAAGGACCATCTAATCCTCTTTAAGTATTGAGTTGACCCTTAGAGGACTGCCGGGCCGACTATCCTCGAATTTCGGGCAGAAAATGACCCTAGGGGCAATTTGGTCATTTTTTCTCAGACAGAAAAATCGGGGCATTACAGAGCCAAGCAGCTAAGGAACAAGTTTGTTCCTTTGGTGAAAGTGGCATGGGGACATGGCAAGTCTCAGGAGTACACATGGCAACTGGAGACAGAGATGAGGACAACGTACCCAGAGTTTTTCTAAGGTAACGAATTTCGAGGACGAAAATGACCAAGATGTCCTTGAAGTCATTTTCCACCCAGAATTCGAGGATAACCGACCCGGCAGTCCTCGAAGGGTGTAATCGATGTTCAAAGGGGGATTATGTGTGGTATGTATGCTAATAAAGCAAAAGAATCTCACTTTCGAGTTCCGATGCGCTAAATGACCAAAACGCCCCGTGGCTGTCTAGCACCGTTTAAATGAGCCGACTGAGCCCGAACCCCACCCCAAAGATTTAAAAACGATGTTTTCATGAGCTTGGACATGTCTGTTTAAGTCCCGATGGTCCCAGACAATTTTGTGAAAAATTATGATTTTGCCTATAAAATAGTGATTTTTAGTTTAATGACGTAATTAAGTAAACCTAAGCAATATTAGGCTCTAATCGAAGACTAATTAATTTTCATAATTAATCTAGAGTCAAAATGATTTATTAAAGTTAATCAGAACCTAAAATTGCTTAGATTAAATCCAAACCTCTTTTAAAAACTCAAGACTCCAAGTCATGGAATCTTGAATAGTGTTTTCACCATTCCAATACCATGACTCAAGGAACCTAGGATGTGATTGATAATCTTGATTGAATAGGGTTTGACTCCACTAATGGGTAAGAGTACTCACTAATCATGCCCTAAATAGCCTTAATCACTTATCCTTTCACTCAAACGCTTAACCACAAGCTCCTGATCTTAATCCTAATCAAAGATACACCTAAACACATCACTAAACCACAATTAAATGAGACATTTTCCTCCCCTTTGGATGCCCCAAGAATGGCGCCACCTCATTCCCCATGCATCACAAGTTTGTTCATTGAAATACTCAAAGAAGCATGACACACCATACCTAGCCTATACTTACAACCTCACCTTGAAATGACACAACCAAGAGATATTTTTCTCTCCCTCCTTTTCCCCCCTAAAAGTGGCCCACTTTCCCCTCCATTCTCACCCCCTCATGTTTCATTTCTTGTATAAATAGGCACCAAGGGACCTTGTAAGAACCTTTGCTCATGCTCTTGCACCTCCCAAAGACTCTCATTTTCTCAACTTCAAGGAGTTCTTCTTCTTCTTCTTTTTCTCCAATCTTCCAAGAGCAAGCCCTCTCTCAATCAAGAAGCACATCCAAGGTAGGGAGTTATGTTGAGAATGTCTTTCTTTGTCTTTGTTTAGCTTGTGGTTTGAAATGACAAAATGTTGATTTTTCTTTCCTCCTCTTTCTCCTTTATTTTTTCCGGTTTTTGAGTTCCTTTCTCCTTTTCTTGATTTTCAGCCATAATGGCCTACATTGGAAGGAACCATGGCTTGATGATAAGGATCTTGAGTATTGGTTGAAAAACCGCCACCTAGTGACCTCTAAAGCTCGAAGGTTTTACTCTTTTAAACGGTTTTAGTAAGGAAAGAATGTGTGGTGTTTTCAAAAGAAACTAAGTGATGAACTTGAGCTTGGGGCTCAAAAGATAATTAATGGGTTGCATCCATATTTATTTTTCAAGTTCATGCATTGCATATTTACTTTTGAGTTTTGCATATCACATTTATTTTCAAGTTACCACTTAAAGTTTGAAGATAAGAAATGAAAGTGCATTCCATATTTATGTTTTTCGCCTAGCACGTTTACTTTTCATGTTATCACCTAAGAACTCAAAGATTAAAACCAGATTTGCACATCATCTAATGATTAATCTCGAAGCTCGCCTATTTTGGCCTTAAAGTCGATTGTTGTGGAGCCTAGAGCACTAAAATAAAGAAATGAACTTGCATTCCATATTTACATTTCTTGCTTAGCATGTATATATTTCAATTTTTGCATCCCATGTTTATATTTGAGCCTTGCACATCATGTTTATGTTTCCATTGTCATCACTTTATGATATCAAGATTAAAAAAAAGCTTGCATTAGCACGTTTACGATTATGTTATCAGCTAAATGTCTAAGGCTCAAGATCTACCTTTTCTAATGTCACATAGTGACTTCAAATCCATGGGCGAGAACCTTTTACAAAAATGTTTTGATTTCAAAGGAAATGATGAAAAGAGGTTTAAAATGGTTGTGAGAAGGAATGAATGACTCAAATGTGTTTTAAACTTGTTTTTTCATATTGTGAAGATGCTGGTAATCGATTACAAAGCCCATGTAATCGATTACCAGAGGGCTCTAATGCACTTGGATATGAACTTCCGCCCTAAGTAATCGATTACCATCTCATGTAATCAATTACCCAGATATTCTTGGGGCCCAAGAATGCAACAGTGTAATCGATTACAAGGCTCATGTAATCGATTACCAGAGCCTTCAACTCTTCTGTTTTAAAACTTGAAGCTGTGTAATCGATTACAATGCTCATGTAATTGATTACCAGAACCTAATGAATGTAGTAGATGTTTTCCCTACTTGGATTTATGATCTTGTACGATATGAACCTATGATCTTGTTTACCATGAATCTATGAAGTTTACATGATATAAATTGATGAGATAGGAATAACCAATCTTGGATCATGAGCATGTTTATTTTATGAGCAACATAAATTCATTAACTCAAGTTATGACGTATTGATGCATATGATATGAAATACATGTTTATATGACCTTGATGACTTATCTTGAATATGGAATTATGATTGAATGTACATACTCTATGAGTGCTTGTGGCATACAGCAAGTTTGAAGGAAATCCAGTGTACTGCTATTACGTTGTCGAATTTCCATCAAATTTGAGGACTTCAGAAAAGTTTTGAAAACTCCTGGGTGACACCGGTTCGACCGAGCACCCCTAGGGGAGATGCGATACATTCTGGGTGACACCGGTTCAGCCGAGCACCCCTAGAACATATGTGACATGTACTGAGACGCGTTCTGGGTGACACCGGTTTGGCCGAGCACCCCCAGAAACAAAACCGTGAGGGTATTGACATTAAACTTGCCAAAGCAGACAAATAACTGAGTACTAGTTACCAGTAATTGCATTTCAAAGAAGGAAATACTCCTATGGACTCCCCAGATTAAAGGTTATGATAGGTGATGCTTATTCCCCCTAGCCCGTACTCTAGAAGTCGGGATCATTATGATATGCTTATCAAGAGGGATAAGTAAGAACTGGTGATGACTAGTTAGGTATGAGCTCATAATCTAGAGATATTTTTAGGGTGGCCCCCACGATGTAAATTATAAAGTTTAATATCATAGAACTAAGAAAAGAGAAAGTTTCACAAGAAAAGTTACGTGCCATTTTATGCCACCTGTATGATATTGCTTGATGATGTATTCTATTATCTTCTTGCAAAAAGTATTGCCATGCATTCATGATTTGATATGTTGCATACATGACATTAAGACTCATTCTAAAATGAACGGACCTTGGATAATTATGTTTAAAACCTAACAATGAACTATATGCGTGTACACCTTTTTATAATAAACCCTAGGTTCCTGAGGATGTGGACGATGACACTTAGATAAGAGATTCCCTACTGAGATTCTTTAGTAAGATTCTCACTCCCTTTCTTTTCCATCACATCTTCAGACTCCGATGGCGACATTTGTGCTTTTCATTGACACCCCCACCTGGGAAGTTCATTTCGACCCAGAGCATCGATCATATCATTTTGAGGGGAGCTACACAGTTCGTGTTTTTATGTTTTTGGAACACCCCTTCAGACACCCTGTACATAGTTACCGTTTTTCTCCGACCTCTCCTTTCGGCGATGACATGGTCTTTGAGCCTGCACGGATGCACAACGAGAGGATACTCCGTACGTATACTTCTGCATCTGCCGTCCGCTACTTCCCAGATTATGTTCCCCTCTCCAAGCACTCGGAGATTGACCCGTCAGAAGATTCGCCTACCCATATCTATTCTGAGAGTTCTGCCCCCACTCCCCCTCTGAGGGTGGCTGGTAGCGAGGAGACGGTCACGCAGCCGAGGTTGGTACAGAGGCCAGCCATGCAGCCCCGATGTGGCACTCATGCTTAGGCATCCCGTGTGCCCCCACTTGACGAGTTTCGTCCGTGGATCGACTATGTCCCACCTTATCCGGACTACCAGCAGTAGGACTCTTAGGGATCGTTAGGGCACACACACTACCACTAGTTTAGGATAACCTTCTTTTGTTTTAAGAGATTATCCATCTTAGTTGCACAAGAGTAGGAGGTGACTTCCTTTATGTTTCCTTTGTATTTCCTTGTATTTCTATTTCAGCTGTATTTCATACTACAATACACTGAACTTATATCAATATGATATCGTTGTGGTGTGCCTATGATTGTCCTATATTACGAAGTTATTTGATGTTCTAACCTTGTGCTCTCTTTTGTATAAGCTATGTCTTACGATAATGTCCGCTTAGGATACGCACCGCTCTCACCTTGAATTTATATTTCAACAAAAAAAATTTCTCCGTATTTTCCACTGAGTATTTTAAAGAAAGTTTTAAAGGATGAGACTAAAAGAGTAATAGACTAATGGTTAACCTAAATACGTTCTAGGAGTATTGGATTAAAAATTAGGATGTTACACTAAAAATTGTGAGTCCAACTGCCTTGACTCAACACAGGAGTAGCTTGTAGAATGTTATGGACCATTGGCCTCACAATGTCCCCTAGCTGAGCTAATAACTGATACATCAAGTCGTGTATGCCTTTATCGATTTGCCTTCTGATGAAGGATGTTGTTGTCACTATCACTTGTCCTTCACCTTCCTCTTCCATAGGAGAAGTTAGTAGGGATTAGGAGGTCGCGAGTGACCTAACTAGAGTGACAACCTAGCCACCTTATGTTGAGTTAATGTGTTATCCTACCATGCTACTTGACTATACTGAGACTACCAATGGTGTCGATGGGACATGAATAGACTGAGTCACTGTAACGCCCCAATTTTTACTGTAATTTTTACTGTCATTAGAAATTACTCAATTACCGAATTATCATAGGTAATTATTACATAAGATTTGAGGCCGAACAATCCTCAATAAAGGAATATAACATTAGAAGAGAGGTTAGGAACGATTCATGCGAGAGTCGCACATAACCCACTTTCCCACCGATAAAATGACCAAAATGCCCCTGAAGTTATTTTACTCAGAAAATGAGGATCGTAGGCCCCACCTATTCTCAAGGGGATATTTTGAGGATGATAAGGGATTGTTTGTGTTATGTGTGTTAATAGAGCAGAAGGATCTCAATTTTGAGTTCCGACGCGCGAAATGACCAAAACGCCCCTGTGGCTGTTTTAACTCCGATGTGCGTGCCGACTGAGCCCGAACCTCACTAAAATGTTTTAAAATGTGTTTTTAAGCCATGATTAACCATTGGTTAAGCTCGGGTGGCCTCGGGCAGTTTTTAAGTGAAAGTACGATTTTACCCCTGTTTTTGGGTAGTTTTGCGAATTTCAGGATTTTTGATTCGTATACCGAAACCTAAGCAATATTAGGCTTAAATTAAAGCTTATTAAATTCTAAATATTAATCTAGAGTCAAAATTATGTATTTAGATTGATTAGAACCCAAAATTGCTCAAAAACACCCAAATTGCTTACTAATTCACTTAAACCCTTAACCGTAAATTCTCTAAATTACATGAATACCTTGCCTACACCTAAATAATGCATGGAACACACAAATTTCACTTCTTTGGGCTATAATGGATGAAATTATTGATGCCATTATGCAGCTGAATTATTGCCAAAAGTTGCACTAAAACAAAATGCCAAAATGTCACCATAAGAGACATAATTCCTTAATTTCATACAACTTTGTCTAAAATGATTTTTCCTCCCTTATTTCTCCTGCAAAATTCCGTCCACTACCTCATCATTTTGGCCAATTAGAAGCCTCAAAATCTTCTATAAATAGGCTTGCTTGAGTGGTCTTGGAATGCTTGGTTCATAACTAGTTTTTAGGAGCACCAAAAACTTTCTTTCTTCCTCCTCTTTGGCTGAATTCTTTCTTCAATTTTTTCAAAGAGATTTTGTTTCATTTCACTTCAAGAAACCAAGTTCTCTTCCTCTTCTTCAACTCAGATTAGGTAGGGAGTAGTTTCTAAATTTATTTCTATGCTTTGAGGAGTTGTGTTTTTAGCTCAAAATGATGAAATTATGAACTTACCTTAGCTTTTCATGTTGGTTTTCCTCTTCAATTTTTCTTTAACCAATTCAACCATATGGCCTAGGTGGAACTAAGATGATGGCTTGATGATGAGGACCTTGAGGGTGGGTTGTAAATCCATCACAAGTTAGGCCTCTAAAGCTTGAAAATTCCACTTGATGCAAAACTTTAAAGAATAATGCTTTATGATGCTAAAACAAAGATTTTTAGTTTAGAACTTGAAAGATGTATTTTCCTTTTATGTTTTATTTCTTGTTAAGATATGTATTGGGTTGAATTTATAATTCTTTTAAAGTCTTGAAGGAGCTCTAGTAAAGAAACAAAATGAATTTGCATCCACGATTAAGTTTATGCTTTGCATAACCATGTTTACCTTCTATCTCATCACTAAATTTTCAAGAATGAATAAATGAACTTGCATTTCTCATGTTTAAATTCCAAGCTTGTATTTCATGTTTATGTTTCAAGTCATCACTTAATCTTTCAAGATAATAAAGAGGTTGCATCTCATATTTAATTTATGCTCTCACTATATTTTATAATGGCTAAAAGAATCAACATGGCATGTTTATTTTATGCCATCACCTAAAGATCCTAGAGCTCAAAGACTTGCCCATGTATCACAAGCAAAGAAATATGATTATTGGAGTTAAAGAATTTATTCTTTAAAAAGTCTTGAGATTGGAGCTTAAAAAGATGTAATAATAATTCTCTTCTCCCTCTCTGGTCTGTGCAGACTCTGCCGCTCAGGTTTCTTAATATTCTCTTCTCTCTCTATCGTCCTGTGCGGACTACCGCGCTCAGGTTTCTTAATATTCTCTTCTCTCTCTCTGGTTCTGTGCGGATTACCACCGCTCCAGTTTCTTGTATCATGTTTATATTTCAAGTTCTTGCATCATGTTTAATTTTCAAGTCATCACCTTAAATCTTAAAGATAAAGAAATGGAATTGCATATCATGTTTATAATTCCAAGCTATCACCTTATAAAGATAAGATTAAAATAAGGTTGCATAGCATGTTTATAATTCTAAGATGTCATCTAAATCTCTAAAGCTCAAGACTTACTCCTTTTATCTTAAGTGAGAATTTTAATTGTGAAGATCCTCCCAAATTTGACAAAAGAACTAGTTTCTAAATGAGTTTTAAGGCTTTGCAAGGATTTTACGGGGAACTAGTATTTTATATGCACTTAAAATATGATTCTATGTAATTGCATGAGGTTCATGATTCACCACTGATCTGAGTTTAGTATCAATGTGTGATAATGATTTGATATGATTGAAGTTGTGATAATTATGGTTTATTGTTAAGAGAATGATTCATAATTGGTTTAGTAACTAATTAGTCCTATAATTGATAATTCTATGTAAGGATTGGATGCTTATTAAGTACTTGATATCATTGAATGATTTCCTGGCTTGCATGTTATAGTTACTGTTGCAAATAATGAGAATGCTTACACATGAAATGTTCTTTATTATGTAAAATTTACCTTTGTTGCTAGAAGAAAGTGTATCATTGTAAAAGTGTAATTTGGAAAGGTTCTGGTTAAGGAAAGACTTGGTATTTAAGCGTGTCCATTGTGACCCACCTCTTTTTCCTGGGAATCTCCCATATGCATGATTACAGTTGATATATATTATTCTAGCTTAAGACTATAAATGAGAAAATGTTATGATGTTTATGAATTGTATTGTGATATAACATGCAAAGATTTAATGGTGACTTAAACTTATAAGAAAATGATCCTTTGGAACCATCAGACTATAGGTGGTAAAAAGGTGATTTTAGCCCCCTAACCCGTTCTCTCAAAAGGGTAGAGTCGGGACTTTAGCTTATCAAAAGGGATAAGTATATGCTAGTGACGACTAGTAAAGTATGGGCTCATAACCTAAATTACTCCCAAAAGGGTGGAGTATAGGGTGGCCTAAGGAAAATAATGATGATGATAAGATTTTAAGTCACCTAAGGCACTAAAGAAATGAAATATGTGCACTATGTCCACGTGTAGCTAATATTATATGACGTTCTTTTATGCATGTTATTTGATAATGATGATGAGGAAAATGATGTAATGATAAAGGTAAAGTTCATTGTAAATATGACATGTTAAGATTATGATGCATTATAAGACGCATGATTAAAAATTGACGAACCCCGGTTAAGTATTTGTCCGAACTTAAAATGAATCTTTGCATGCTCACTATTTTAGAATAATCCCGAGGTTCCTGGGGACTTTGATGATGACACTGTAGAAGGAGGTACCCTACTGAGAATTCTTTAGCAAGATTCTCACTCCCTTTTCTTTATTTCTGTCATTGTCTCCAAATTCAGATGGCGACATTCGTCCTGTTCGTTGATACCCCTACTTGGGAATTTCACTATGATCTGGTGCATCGCTCGTATCATTTTGAAGGGAGGTGCGCAGTTTGTGTTTTTATTTACATAGGTCGTCCATTTGCACATCCTATCCCTAGTTATCGATTTTCTCCTACTTCTCCCTATGGCGATGAAATGGTTTTTGAACATGCACGTCCACTTGATGAAAGGATGTTACGTTCTTATCCTGCTTCATCTACTGTCCATGGATTTCCAGAGTATGTTCCCGAGAAGAGATATTCTGAAACTGATCCTTCAGAGGACACTCCTACTCATGTATATTCTGAGAGCTCTGCTCCTACTCCCACACGTGTAAGACAGGGTAGTGAGGAAACAGCTGTTCAGCCGAGGTTAGCAAGAAGGCCGTCCATGCGACCCCAGCCTGGTGCATCTCGTGTGTCCCCTCCCGAGGGAGCTCATCAGTGGATCGGATTTATTCCCCCATTTCCAAGACAGTGGCCATAGAGGGTTCTTAGTAGATTTATGTGTGATCATGCACCCTAGTTTTAGGATAACCTTCCCGGCTTATGGAGTTATCTAGTTTAGGGGCATGTATTTCCTTAAGTATATTTTCTTTTATGGGTTTGCATAAGATAATTATGTATGAACATAACCCACCCTTTGAGTGAGGTTATTGTATGTAAATATATGCTATAATGTGCTTATGGATGTTATATGATGGAGCCTAAGTGATATGATGTGATATATTCTTAAACGTCTTATTATACTCCGCTTACTCATTCACGTTGTACTCGGCTCACGTTTTCAATTATGTGTTTTAAAAAAAAATGGCTCGTAATTTCACTAAGTATTTTCAAATTATGAAGAAAGAACCAAAGCAAGGAGTAAAGTCTAGTCATTAATCAGATTCAACCTAGGTGTATCTGGTTAATTACTAGGGTGCTACAGTCACCATGGCTACACCTTGTGTTGAGGTAACGTTTTGTGGTCCTATAGTGCTACTCAGCTGTATTGAGGTTGCTAATGGCATCAATGGGACAGAGATAGCCTGAGTCATAGTGGCTACAGATGATGGTGGTCCTATAGTCACCTTTAAATGGGAAATCAGTGCTGCCACATATGTTGCAGGCTGACTCATGCATATTTGAGTCATAGCACGTGGCTAAGGCTGTGGTATGGAGGTCATTTAAGTTGTTCTTCTTGACCCCAAGTTCATATGCCAAGTATGATCTGAACAAGGGGATGGGAACTTCTCAAAACTGATCTTGGAAGTCCAACGGGTATGCCAAAATATGTTTGATACAAGTTGAATCGGCTAAGATTAACTTGATTTAATTAACTCAAACACACAACAAATGTCATGAAATAAGGCAATTTTTGCCAAAGTAAGAGATTAAGATTTAACCTATGATTCTCCAAATCACTATAGTAAAACTTTAGATAAAATTAGATTAAGGGAAGTTGTCGCAACCGGGATCGCGACGGGGACGGCGAACAAAAGAGAAAATTTTGTTTGAAAATATTGGAGTCGCCACCAAGTTTATTTAAAATTGGGAAAACGTTGGAAAAACCCATTTTTAGAGAAGTAGTCTTGGAAACCAGTTTGAGTTCGGGAGTCGGTTATGTATAGGGAAGGGCAGGAATTTAATCCCACGCACCCTAGTACACCCGTCCTTAGACGGTACCTTTAATTAATTGTGCAAATTAAATAAATAACCTTTTTCAACTTTTATTTTCTATTTCAAGAAAATTAAAAAGAATTTATTTATATTTTTTTTAAAAGAAAAGAATTTTTAGTGCACCGAACTGTCACAGTTCAAATGTCCTAAGAATGAGTTAACTAGTCGTCGCGACTAAGTTAACCTTTTTTTTTTATTTGAAATGAAACATTTGACACAAAAGCATAAAATTTTTTTTAAAAAAAAAGAATTGTTCTAAATAATAAATATTTGCAAATAGAAGCAAAAAAAAGAAAAATTTTGGTATTTTTATAAAAGAAAATAAAAAAACTTTTATAAGAGATATTTGGAATATCAAATTGTCACAATTCAGATATTCAAATATTAAGTTATAAAAGTTTTTTTATTTTCTTTTATAAAAATACCAAAATTTTACTTTTTTTTGCTTCTATTTGCAAATATTTATTATTTAGAACAATTCTTTTTTTTTAAAAAAATTTTATGCTTTGTGTCAAATGTTTCATTTCAAATAAAAAGGTTAACTTAGTCGCGATTTACTAGTTAACTCATTCTTAGGACATTTGAACTGACGATTCACTAAAAATTCTTTTCTTTTAAAAAAAATATAAATAAATTCTTTTTAATTTTCTTGAAATAGAAAATAAAAGTTGAAAAAGGTTATTTATTTAATTTGCACAATTAATTAAAGGTACCGTCTAAGGACGGGTGTACTAGGGTGCGTGGGATTAAATTCCTGCCCTTCCCTATACATAACCGACTCCCGAACTCAAACTGGTTTCCAAGACTACTTCTCTAAAAATGGGTTTTTCCAATGTTTTCCCAATTTTAAATAAACTTGGTGGCGACTCCAATATTTTCAAACAAAATTTTCTCTTTTGTTCGCCGTCCCCGTCGTGATCCCGGTTGCGACAGATGGCGACTCCACTGGGGATTTCCAAGAGAGTCAGGCCTATTTTAATTAGTTGTGCAAATTAAATATAGCCTTTTGATGTTTGTTTTACTTTTCTTTGTTTACTTTATCTAATATTTTCTTTCTTTATGTTTTGTCTCTTTACAGAGTCTTTATGTTTCGCGTGTTTATTTATAGTGATGGCTTTGTTTGTTAAAACCTTAGGATAGATGACTGTTAATTGGGTTCTGTCCGTGTTTGTTTGAGTTGTTTTTGCAGGTATTAGTCATGGGTAGTCTTAGGATTTCAGGTTTGTATGCTCTCTTCACACACAACACTTACACAATAATCACGAGTGGGGCCCTATACCCGGGTCTGAGTGTAACTTGAGATAGGTAAGAGATTGTGTAGTGGTAGCCATTTTGGATGTTCATCCTGTTTGGTTATCGCGAAAATCTCATCTAGAGTGTGATTCTTTCATGAATGCCCTACACCTAGCGGTTCACCTGCTGTTGTGGGTAACATTCTGAAATGAATCTTAACTCTAGAGACCATAGAATTCTGAGAATATAGACCCACCCAGTGAAAGTGTTCACAAGGTAGAACGACCATAGGACCATAGAATTAACCTCCAGAATTTACCTCACATAGGACACAAAGAGAGCGTGCATTTTCCTTAACTCCTTTCTTTGTACATATTTTCCTATCATTGTTCTTTGTACATAATTTCGGTTCATTTCCTAAATTGTTTACTATTCCTTCTTTTATTTAAATTAAATTTTTCTTTCTATTATGGCAGGTTTGTTAGAAAGTCGAACTGAAATCTTTTGTGAGTATCTTTGGGAAAATGGAAACAAATATGAGACCAGACAGTCAGAAAGGTGAAAAGTTGAAAAGAACTCTACGTCTCAAAGCCAAGACACCTGACACTAAAAGCCTGAGGTCTTTGGGTCAATTGCTGAAGCTACCACAACGCTTGTCTCTCACCAGAAAATATGGAAAAATTTTGAATCTCTTAGAAGTGGAAGAGCAAGAAGAAGCAATCACAGCACTGGCACAGTACTATGATCCTCCGCTCCGATGTTTCACTTTTCAAGACTTCCAACTAGCACCTACCATCGAAGAATTTGAGAAGATCCTGGGGTTACCATTAGAAGGAGAAAAACCCTATCACTACCAAGGCCATTATCCTTCTTTACAAACCCTATCAACTGTCCTAAGGGTAGGTGTGAAAAACTTGCATGAAGTACAGAAATGTAGGAATAGGACCTATGGATTCTCAAGAGATTACCTGGAAGAGCACATGCACCATCTAGCTCAAGTTGAAGATTGGGATACTTTCATAGATGTACTGGCCCTCACCATCTACGGCACTGTCTTGTTTCCGAACATTGAAGGCCTTGTACACTTTGCGGCTATTGACGTATTCCTTGCTCGCAAGTTCCATAGCCATAATCCTATTCCAACCCTCCTGGCAGATGTTTATTGTACTCTGAACTTTTGCCATGAGAGAAATGGTAAGAGAATTCTGTGCTGTTTATCAATGTTATATGTGTGGGTTACTTCGCACATATTCCAAAGGAATTACAAGGCGCCTTGTCCGATTGAAGATCTACGAATGCATAATATCAAGAAGAAGAGTGGACAAGAGTGGGCTCAAGACCTGGCCAAATTGGATGAAAAGATGATACGATGGTATCCTTGGAGGGAAGATGGTCAAACTCTGATTTATCAGTGCGGAAGCTTTCCAAATGTACCTCTCATGGGTACCCGAGGATGCATAAACTACAATCCTGTCTTGGTGTTACGCCAACTCGGTTATCCCATGATGGGACCTCCTTCTGAAGCCGCAGTTACTCCGTTTGTCTCATATTATCAAGATTCCAAAGACATTGACCTATTCTAGAGGATCCGGTCCGCTTGGAACAAGGTTGTCAAGAAAGGAAAAGAATTGGGAATTAGGAGTTGTGCTGTGAAAGAAAGTTATCATCAATGGGTGAAAAATAGAGCTCAAGAGATCAAGCTGCCCTTCAAGGTCATAACTGTTACTCCTTTGGACGATGCATCAACCTGGGGTTTCCATGGAAATGAAGAAATCAAAGAAGTGAAGGAGAAACTAGACAAGGTTGAACAAGAAAATATGCAAGTAGAAGCTGAGTTGAAAAGTGTCCGCCATAATTACGCAACGTTAAAGTGAGAAAGTACTGAAAAAGATCAAGCTCTAGAAGGAACAAGCAAGAGGTTGAAGATGGGGCATGAACACATGATGAAAACCAAGGAATGCCTCAAAGCTGCCAACAAAGAGCTTGGACTTCGAAGACAGGAGCGTGACAAAGTGCTAGCTGAAAATCAACAATTGAAAGACTTACTTCGAAAGGCCAAAATTGCTTTGAAGAAACCGCGCTAAGAGGCGAAGAACAGATGAAACAACAAATGGAAGAATTGAACAATGAATACCAAAGGAAGATTGAAGAGCTAAGTCAACACATGAATGATGAGATCATGGAATATCAAGTTGCACTGGAAGAAGAAAAGGAAAGAGTTGCAAGTTTGGATTCCAAAATACAACATCAGAACCACATTATTCATGAGCTGAAGACTCGCTTCTCAAACTTGGCAGGATTGGCTAATGCGGCCATCGAAGATATTCCAAGATACTTAGGATTGGCCGAGCAAGGAATAATCCCTTTCAAGACCCCAATCGAGATTTGTCATTTTGTTGACTATTGTAAAGACTTGATTGGAAGAATGAAGCAAATGATTACTGAGAGATTTTGAGGAAGGCATTTGTGGCTTTACAATGTATTCTCTTTTGTTGTTATGAGAATCAATGTAAGAAGGATGATGGTTGTAATATGCCTTCATGAATAAAAGAATCTTTGTTTCTCTGTATTGTGTTGGTCTCGTAGCAATGTCCATGACTTAGTACTTTTGAACGGGACGTTCTCAGCCACAGTTATCATCAAAGATACTCACATCAAGACTCGGCTCGATGATTTCTAACAAATAGCCATGTTTTTATCTCTTACCTTTCACTAAAATTGTTTTATGAATCAGGTAAAACTTCGTCACAATTGGGCGTCCAAGGAAAACCGATACCGATCAAACTCGAATTCACAATACCAGAGCCCGGACCAAAATGGCTGGAGGGAATGGTGACGCAGAAAGGGGTATCCCAATCACAACTACTTCTGAAGGAGGAAGAAATCTGAGCAATGAAGTTGACGCGGTGAGAGGAAAACTGAATGAACTGTCAAATAACCAAGGAAGATTGGAGGATATGATGCGGGCCATACAAGAATCACTTAACCTATTGGGAGCTCATTCAGCGAATGTGCAACCAAAGACCACGACACTGGGTATGCCTGTGGTACCGAGTGCAGCTCTAAACGTCACTGTAGGGATGAATGATATGGGTGAAATCCCGAATAACCTCCATGGGCAACCACCGCCCACGATACCATTGGTAATCCCTATTGGAGAAGGTTATCGTTCCTTAGAAAATGTGCAAACTCATGAGCACGGGCATGTTACACCTGTCTGGGAGCAACCTCGTGTGGTCATCCAGAGGCAACCATCCTCCTCAGAAAATAGTCGTGCAGAGGCAGAAAAAGGAAAGTTCAAAGAGGAATGGATGGAGAAGATTCAAGAGCAAATTCGGGCTATTCAAGGACCTAGCCCCTATGGGTATGTGGAGGTTGAACAACTCTGTCCTTCTACTGATGTAGTAATCCCTAGGGACTTTAAGGTTCCTGACTTCTCAAAGTATGACGGGACGGGTAATCCTCTATTTCACTTGAAGAGTTATTGTACTAAGATGGCGATATGGTCAAAGGATGAAAAATTCCTCATCAACTTCTTCCATGAAAGCCTGACTGGACCTGCTCTGGAGTGGTACATTCAACTAGACCACTCAAAGATTTCTAGTTGGAGAGAATTGGCAGATCTGTTCATGAGCCAATACAAGTTCAATCTTGAGGTGGCACCTACACGGGAGCAATTAAGCTCTATGCAGAAGAAGAAGGATGAATCATTCAAGCAATATGCTCAAAGATGGAGAGCCTTGGCTGCTCAGGTTCAACCACCACTCATCCCGACTGAAATGTGTTCTTACTTCTTGGGAACCTTGGGATTCCCTTACATTGGGGCAATGGCAGGAGCAGCATACAAAGACTTCTCTGAGTTGATAACTGCTGGAGAAAGAATTGAAAGCTTAACAAAGGCCGGCAAGCTTCCCATGAGCAGTGAAGACACTAGGAAAAGTTTTCCACCCAGAAAGAAGGAGACAGATGTGAATTATGTGCATGGTCAGCAATCCTTCGTCCCACGATACACACCAACCCGACCACGATTATACCAAACCCCTATCCCTCATTATCCACCATACCAAACCACACAAACCACAAACACCATTCCATACTCCCAACCCCAAGTTAACAACCTCCACATAAGGCCATACCAACCAACCCGCCCAACATACACCCCAACACCTCGACCAAATTTCCAAAACCAAAACCGTAATCGATTCCCCAACTTCCCACCTTTCCCAAAGTTATCCATTTCGGATGCCGACCTGTTTCAAAAGCTAGTTGATGCTCATCTGATCTCGGCATATCCTGTGCACCCATTGGAACCACCATACCCAGCTTGGTACAACCCAAACCTGACCTGTAAATACCACATGGACATAGCAGGGCATTCCATTGAGGATTGCGAAGGTTTTAAAACAGCAGTAAGAAGGTTAATTGCTTGCGGGAGGCTAGACTTTCAAGAAGATTCGAAGCCGGATATTGTTAATAACCCGATCCCGAAACACGAAGGAGGAAGCCGTGTGAATGCCTTGGAGGTGGAAGAACCCCTAGTTAAGAAGGTTATGAGTCTTCGAACTCCTATGGAGAAAGTGTTCAATGGTTTGAAGGAGGCGGGGTACCATATCGCAGCATCTGCATCCATGATAAAAGAGAATGAGAAAGATGACATAAGGACGAGCTGCATATACCACTCTGGAGGTTTTGGTCATGATATAGAAAGTTGTGGGGATTTCAAAGCTCGAGTACAAGAATTACTCGACCTGGGTGTGATTCAAGTGAAACAGAGGTCGAATCTTCTTGAAGTGGTGAATGTGATCGATCGTTTCGTACTCTGCATCCCTCCACTGAATCGAGCTCCGAAACCAGAGAAAGTGGTGATCACTGTGAAGAAACCAACACCATTCAGTTATGAGAATACACATGCTGTCCCTTGGAAGTATGAAACTAATGTGGAGACGAATGGAGACATAGGGGAAACTTCGGAAGCCCAAGTGATAGCAGAGGTAAAAGGAATAACAAGAAGTGGAAGGATTTACGGACCCGGAGAGTTGGAAAAGGGAAAGTTCATCGAGGAAGAGAACATGGGAAAGAGTTTTGGTGCGGGAAGAAAAGAAAGAGAAGAAAATGAAGAAGAGGAGTTCTTGAAGATCATGAAACAAAGTGAGTACGACATACTAGAGCAATTGAAAAAGACTCCTGCTAGAATCTCCCTGTTGTCACTGATTTTGTCATCTGAATCTCATCAAAAAGCAGTGCTAAAGGTTCTGAAAGATGCTTATGTGAAACCGGATGTCTCATTGGAGAATATGGTAAACATGGTGGATCCGGTAAAGCGTGTCAATATGATCACTTTCTCAAGTGAAGAGATCGTATCACAGGCCAACCCACGAACACTGTATATAACCCTAAAATGCAAAGGATATATAGTGCCTAAAGTCCTCATTGATGGAGGGTCGGGATTAAATGTCTTGCCAGCATCGACATTGAGCTACTTGTCAATGGGCAAAGACGATGTTTCACCGCAAGTAATGATTGTGAGAGCTTTTGATGGAGCAAAGAAAAACATCTTGGGGGAAATAGTGCTACCATTAGAAATTGGCCCAAGCCGATTTGAGGTTCTATTCCAAGTGATGGAGATTGAGTCTGATTACAATATGCTGTTGGGAAGACCATGGATTAACAATGTTGGTGCTGTTCCTTCAACCTTGCATCAAAAGGTTAAATACATTGAAAATGATTCAGTCATTACAATCCATGGAGAGAAGGAAATCATTGTATCTAAACCTGTCTCACTTCCATATGTTGAAAATGTGGAGTTGGTGGAAGATAGCTTATGGCACAGTCTGGAGGTGGTAGGGTTAAAGCAAGAACAGAACGAACTCCCAAGGCAAGATGTCAATCAGATAGTGGCTCATATCATGACCAAAAATGGTTATCTGCACGGCAAGGGACTGGGACCACGGTTGCAGGGTATCAAGACACCCCTACCTATCTCAGGGAAGCCTAACCGATTTGGTTTAGGATGAGGCGTCATTGGAGGAGCAGATTAAGACCATGGCTCTCGAGCAAAAGAAACCAAAAGAGAAGATGAAACAGATCCCTCATCTGAAAGAGACCTTTCCTTACCCGGCTGAAGTAATTGTGGCTGAAGAAAATTATGAAGCTAGCTATTGTCCAACCATCAATATGGTGGATATTGAGAAGCCTGAAGAATGCAACAATGCTCATGCTGTCAACCACGATGAGATGCTGATGAATTGGACAGCCGAACCAATGATTGATGTTATTACTTCAAAGTAATCATTTCGGATTGTATTAATTGTATTTGCTTTTATGTATGCTACTTTGAGACATCATTTGAATAAACTTGCATGTTTATCCAGCAATTTTTCTCTTTACTATCCGATATTCTTCTCCTTTAGCATTATTTCCTCAAACCATTAATTTGCGCCTTTTATTCATGTTTTACCCATTATTTGTCTTGGCATTCCAACCCACCACAATTACTTTCCAGGGATTTAAGTATAAGAGTTTTGCCACATGAAAGGCATTTTGAAGGCCAATCAATTGACTCTCTTACTGCACTTGAGTGTGATAGCTATGAATTTGAAGAAGATGAAGAAACTGTTGAGAAATTTTCAGGGTTACTGGAACACATGGATAAAGGATTTGACTTAGACAATGAGGTGGTCGAAGTGATAGACATGGGCACCGAAGAAGAGAAGAAAGAGTTGAAAATGGTGGAGAATCCTGAGCGAACAGAGATGATTGCTTTGTTTGAAGAATACCTGGATATTTTCGCATGGTCTTATCATGATATGCCAGGATTGGATCCAGAGATTGTTTCACACAAGATCCCTTTGTACCCAGAGGCTGAGCCGAAAAAGCAAAAGTTGAGAAGAATGCGGCCTGACATGTCACTAAAGATAAAAGAAGAAGTGACTAAACAGCTAGAGGCCGGGTTCCTAGATGTGTCAAGACACACAGATTGGGTGGCCAACATCGTGCTTGTGCCTAAAAAGGATGGGAAGGTTAGGATGTGTGTTGATTATCGGGACTTGAATAAAGCCAGCCCAAAAGACGATTTTCCACTCCCTCACATCGATGTCCTTGTTGATAATACGGCCAAGAATCACCGATTTTCATTCATGGATGGATACTCCGGGTACAATCAGATTCTCATGGATGTTCATGACAAAGGAAAAACTACGTTCATAACCCCGTGGGGAACATTTTGCTACACAGTCATGCCGTTCGGGTTGAAGAATGCCGGTGTCACTTACCAACGTGCAATGGTTGCGCTGTTCCATGACATGATGCACAAAGAAATTGAAGTGTATGTAGATGACATGGTCGCTAAGTCCAAAGAGGGAGAAAGTCATGTAGTAGTCTTGCGAAAGCTGTTTGAAAGACTCAGAAAATACAAGTTGCGACTGAACCCAAATAAATGTATCTTTGGAGCTTCCACAGGGAAATTACTGGGATTCATTGTCAACAGAGAAGGGATAAAGGTGGATCCGGACAAGGTGAAAGCAATACAAGAAATGCCAGCTCCCCGAACTGAAAAGGAAGTAAGAAGTTTTCTTGGGAGGCTCAACTACATTGCTAGATTCATTGCCAATTTGACCAGTACTTGTGAGCCTATATTCAAGTTGCTGCGAAAACATCAACCTGGAGAATGGAATGAAGAATGCCAAGAAGCCTTCGACAAAATAAAGGCTTATTTAATGAAACCTCCAGTTCTGATTCCTCCTACGCCAGGCCGTCCTTTAATACTGTATCTTACAGTGTTACCTACTTCACTCGGGGCAATGTTGGGGCAATATGATGAATCCGGAAAGAAGGAACAGGCCATTTATTATTTGAGCAAGAAGTTTAATGAATGCGAATCTCGCTATCTGGCAATTGAAAAGACCTGTTGTGCGTTAGTATGGGCTTCCAAAAGGTTGAGGCAGTACATGTTATACTACACTACTTGGCTGATTTCTCGAATGGATCCGTTAAAGTACATATTTGATAGTCCTCATGTGTCATTGAGAATGTCAAAATGGCAAGTGATGCTGTCTGAATTTGATATCAAATATGTCACTCAAAAGTCCATCAAAGGAAGTGCAATTGCTGATCATCTAGCTGAAAACCCTCTGGAGGGTATACAACTCACTATGCCTGAATTCCCTGATGACGAGGTATTGGCACTAGAAAGAGAAGACGAGGAAAAGGAGAATGTGTGGAAGATGTATTTTGATGGGGCTGCCAATATGAATGGATGTGGAATCGGGGCTGTAATTGTCTCACCAGCTGGGAAGCAATATCCAGTTTCCATCAAATTAGACTTTGAATGTACCAACAATATGGCGGAATATGAAGCATGTGCAAATGGATTGCAAGTTGCGATTGACTTGGGAATTAGAGAACTAAAGGTTTTTGGAGACTCAGCGCTCATAATTTACCAAGTTAATGGAGAATGGCGTACAAAGGATCCGAAATTGGTACCTTATCAGAAGCATTTGTCTCAGTTAATTGAACGTTTTGATGACATATCATTCTCTCATTTAACTCGGGACAAGAACCAGTTTGCGGATGCTTTAGCGACTTTGGCCGTGATGACTAACTTGGAAGTCCATGCTAATGTCCAACCCATCCATGTAGGAATGCAAGCCGAACCGGTGTATTGTGACAATGTGGAGATTGAGCCGGACGGCCAACCATGGTATCATGATATCAAACAGTATATTCAAAGAGGAGAATACCCAGCAGGTGCAAATGAGGTGGATAAGAAGACAATTCGAAGACTAGCCATGGCTTTCTTCCTGAATGGTGAAGTTCTCTATAAGAGGAACTATGACACGACTCTCCTCAGATGTGTAGATGCTCATGAAGCTCGAATAATCCTGATTGAAGTTCATGAAGGGATCTGCGGAACTCATGCCAATGGACATATGATGGCTCGCAAAATCTTAAGAAGTGGTTATTACTGGTCCACTATGGAGAATGACTGTATCGCTTATGTTCGGAACTGCCACAAATGCCAAATATATGCAGATCGAGTCAATGCTCCCCGTTCAGCTTGCACAAAGATGGTGTCTCCTTGGCCTTTCTCGATGTGGGGCATGGATGTTATCGGCCCGATTAATCCCAAAGCATCTAATGGTCATCGTTTCATCTTGGTAGCAATTGATTATTTCACTAAATGGGTGGAAGCTGCTTCATATACCAACATCACACAAAAGGTGTTTCTCAGATTCATCAAAAAAGACATCATCTGCAGATACGGGGTTCCAGAAAGGATCATTACAGACAATGCTCCTAACCTCAACGGTGCCGAAGTTCAGAAGTTCTTTGAGACTTTTAAGATCAAGCATCATAACTCAGCTCCTTATAGACCTCAAATGAATGGTGCGGTTGAAGCTGCGAATAAGAATATCAAGAAAATCATTGCCAAAATGGTGGTGAACTATAAAGATTGGCATGAAATGCTGCCGTATGCTCTGCACGCGTATCATACCAACATACGATCAAGCACAGGGGCAACTCCTTTCTCATTGGTATATGGAATGGAAGCCGTATCTCCTATAGAGGTTGAAATCCCTTCGCTCAGAGTTTTGATGGAAGCTGAGCTGGAAGAATCTGAATGGGTGAAAGCTCGATATGAGCAATTGAACATGATCGAAGAGAAGAGGCTTACAGCCATTTGCCACGGCCAGTTGTATCAAAGCAGAATGTCTAGGGCTTTTAATAAAAAAGTCCGCCCTAGAGAGTTTCATCCAGGAGATTTGGTTCTGAAGAAAATCCTCCCTAATCAAGAGGACACACGGGGAAAGTGGGCTCCAAGTTATGAGGGTCCTTACGTTGTCAAACACGCATTCTCAGGAGGAGCATTGATTTTGCAAAACATGGAGGGACGAGAATTGCCTAAACCAATCAACAGTGATGCAGTCAAAAGATTTTACACTTGAAAAGATGCTTAAAAAGCCCGTTAGGTCGAAAACTCGAAAAAGCGACCTAAGCAAAAGTTAGGGCAAAGCAGAAAAGGAAAGCCTGTTGGGTTGAAAACTCGAAAGAGCGACCTAAGCAAAAATTAGGGCAAAACAGCAAAACAAAAGAGCTCGCTAGGCTGAAAACTCAAAAGAGCGGCCTAGGCAAAAGTTAGAGCAGAAAAGATAAGCATCTTCGCTGGCAACTGAAACTGGGCAATTTTTGATAGTCCAGCGAACCAGGCAGATAAGGACTGAAACTGGGGCAATTTTGAAAAAGAATTTGAAGACATATCATCGGATATCATGGCTACGGTGATCAACTCGCTTTAAGAAGTCAATTGATTGAGCCACGAAGAACCTAAACCGGGGCAAAAATTTTGTGTCTCCCAAAATTTTATCTTTCGCATCTATGTTGTTCAAAACATTTTGTCATCTGATATACCAAACAATGAAAATGACCATTCAGTTGATCCCTCCACCTTCTCTTTGAATGCATGTTCATTTACGATGTCTCAAGTAGGATAAATTTAAGCTTCAATTACGCAATCTAATAATGTTTACAACAATACATCAATGATTAGCATTAATTCAGAAAATTGCAGCTAAGCTTGACAGAAAAAGTAATCAGCCTTCTGAAAAGGAAAATGGAAGAAGAATAAAAATGAGCAAGATCACAGAAGAAAGCAAAGTCTTGGTTGTGCCAGAAGGTCCAATGCTAAGGTTATGAGTTTGATCAGTTAAAGTTTTCCTCAAGGTTGCTCGATTGGGTTACGGTTAGTTTTAATATTGTCTGAACTGAAGGTGGATAATTCAAGGCTTTGTGCATATGATTTGCAAAATGAAAAAAGACTGTTTTCTTTTTTCAAATTTACATTTCAAGTCGGCCTCAATTGCCAATTTACATTTTCAGTCGGCCTCAGCTGCCAATTTACATTTCAGTCGGCCTCAGCTGCCAAATTTACTTTTTTTAGTCGGCCTCAGATGCCAATTTACATTTTCAAGTCGGCCTCAGTTGCCAATTTACGTTTTCAGACGGCCTTAGATGCCAATTTACATTTTCAGTCGGCCTCAGATGCCAATTTACATTTTCAGTCGGCCTTAGATGCCAATTTACATTTCAAGTCGGCCTCAGTTGCCAATTTACATTTTCAGTCGGCCTCAGCCGCCAATTTACATTTCAGTCGGCCTCAGCTGCCAATTTACGTTTTCCACCGGGCCTCGCTGGTTAATTTAAATTTTCAGCCGGCCTCAGCTGCCAATTTACATTTCAGTCGGCCTCAGTTGCCAATTTAAATTTTCAGCCGGCCTCAGCTGCCAATTTACATTTCAGTCGGCCTCAGCTGCCAATTTACGTTTTCAAGTCGGCCTCAGTTGCCAATTTACCTTTTCAGTCGGCCTCAGTTGCCAATTTACATTTTCAGTCGGCCTCAGATGCCAATTTACCTTTTCAAGTCGGCCTCAGTTGCCAATTTACGTTTTCAGTCGGCCTCAGTTGCCAATTTACGTTTTCAGTCGGCCTCAGATGCCAGTTTACATTTCAGTCGGCCTCAGATGCCAGTTTACATTTCAAGTCGGCCTCAGATGCCAATTTACATTTCAAGTCGGCCTCAATTACCAATTTACATTTCTGTCAGCCTCAGATGCCATTCTATGATTTTAGTCGGCCTCAAATGCCAATTTACGTTTTCAGCCGGCCTCAGATGCCAATTTACATTTTCCTGTCGGCCTCAGCTGCCAATTTACATTTTCAGTCGGCCTCAGTTGCCAATTTACATATTCAATCGGCCTCAGATTGCCATTTTACATTTCCAGTCAACCCTTGGTCGGTTTTCGAATGCCGGTCAGCGTCGTCTGCTTTAGACTCTTGCTGATTTGTGCCTTTGCATTTGATTTTCTCATATGTGCATATTATTCTGCCATTTAGATTTAGATTATTTTTCATGCATTTGTCGAACAAAATCAATGTTCATGTCTTTATTCATTCCTTATGAAGAAAATATAAACTTAAGTTTTTCATATTCTTTCATAAGAAATGAATAAAGAGGGGCAACTGTGAATACCTGATTTTGTCCGATCTTCTAATGATAAAATTCCAAATTTTATATCTAGTCTACCTCTTTTTTATTTCATTTTATTACAGTTTCATTAATTATTTCTTTTTTTAA
Organism: Dalbergia cochinchinensis; assembly: GCA_031216125.1. Lineage (NCBI taxonomy): Eukaryota > Viridiplantae > Streptophyta > Magnoliopsida > Fabales > Fabaceae > Dalbergia > Dalbergia cochinchinensis. The sequence continues at coordinate 35,690,745 of CM062371.1, forward strand.
ATAAAATAATAATAATAAAATAAAATTTTTGTTATTTGTTTTTTGGTTGTTTTGTATTAAAAAAAAAAAAAGGAAAATGAAGATAAGGGAGTCACGGGGGTCTTTGGATTCTTTTTCTTTAACCGAAGCAAACATGTGAGGCAACAGTACCATGGGGATAGGAGAAAGCGAAAAATAAAAAAAAAGGGGGATGCAATGATAGTGTCCCTGAAAAACGTTGATCCCTCTTTCGATGGAGCTGGGGAAAATCCAAAAAAAAAAAAAAAAAAAGAATATACATATTGAGGGAGGGAGGGATATCACAAAAGTTTTTCAGATTACCAATAATCTTTCCAATCACTCAGTGAAAATTCAAACAAAAAAAATTTGAACACTCATCGGAGAACCTGCAAAAATTAGAATTTCAGTCTAGTTATACAGTCCAGCAATCATTCAAGAGAGAGCTCAGTAGTAAGGTAAAGCTATCAATTCATCAACAATAATAGATCATCATCTGAAGATTTTCTTTAAAAAAAAAAAAAAGGAAAAAGGGAAAGCAACACAGAGGGAGGCCGCGGCTCCTCCCTCCACCGCCGCGGCCTCCCCTTCCTCCTCTATCATCATCATCACCTTCAACCACCACCATCCCCTTCAGACCATCAGCTTCTTCCCTCTCTAGCATCTTCATCATCATCATCAACACCTTCCATCACAACCACCCACCACCACTTCCATGGCCGCCACCCACCGCCACTCAACCTCCATGAAACACCACCACAACAACATAAACCACCAAACCACCGTCACCTTCCCTCCCCCTTCAACTCATCAACACCAACACCATCATCATCGCGAACCCAGCACCCTTTCCCCTCAACCTCCGTGAACCGCACCGTGAAACCACCACCGCGAGACACCCATCTTTGCGTCCCCTTCAAATCGGCTTCCTCCTCTCTCCATCGCTGCCATCTGAGCCACGAGTTCCCCTCCATCGCGCGCTCACCGCGTTGAGAAGATCGATCTCCCCAGGCCGCGCAGCGCTCCTCTTCGTGCCATGCCTTGGCCATGGCCATTTTCTGCCTCCCAGCATGCATTTCTTACTCTCTATTTCCCTATCTAATTATGTGCAGGTGTGTGAGAAAGAGAGAGAGTACCGTGATTGTGTGTGCACGTGAAGGAGAGAGCTTTGTGTGTGTGTGTGCATCCGTGAGAGAGTAAGGGAGAAAGGAGAATACTTTCCTTTGTGTGTGTGTGTTTGCCCGTGAATGAGAGAGAGAAAGAGGATTTTTTTTTTCTTTTTTTGTTTTAGTGTGTGTGTGTGTTTGTGAACGAGTGTGTGAGAGAGAGAAAGAGATTTCCTTTTCTAATTTTAGTGCGTGTGTGCATCCGTGAGTTTGAGGGATGTTTTTTTTTTTTTTATTTATTTGGAATATATATGTATGTTTTACGTGCATGTATGGGCATATTTTGTGTGCCATGTATGTTATGTTAATATGTATGTAGTAAAGATGGTAGTAGTACTAAATTAATTGAGAAATGTATTATATTTATCATTATTTTATTTTGTTGGTATTGTTCTATTAAGTTAAAAATTGAGTTGATGTGTCTAGATTTGTTTATATGATCATTGTTTAAATTTAATTTTAACTTCTTGTTTGATTTGAATTTAAATTATTTGTTTTTTTTATTTAATTTGGTTCAAAATTGATATTTGGTTATTTGATTTATAAAAAAAAAAAAGAAAAAGAGTTTATGACATGCTTTTTTTAGCTTTAGCATTCTAGTGAAAATGAATAATTTATTTTAAGGCAACTTAATTATGCAAAACAAAACAAAAAAGAATAATTTATTTATTTATTTATTTATTTTTTCTTTCTTTGATTTTCAGTGAATTTAGTGTTAATATTTCTATTAATTGACAAAGAGAGAAAAATAATAATTAGGACCTTTGTTTTCTTAGTTTATTTATTTTATATGTTTTGTTAAATTGTATGTTTACGTTTATGTTTATGAATTAATTTTATTTTATTTTTATTAATTTATATTTATATGTTTTGATTGAATTAATTGCTTAATTGTGTTTATTTTACTTTTTTTGGTACTCTGTATTTATGTGTTTTGATTAAAATTAATTGTGTAATTATAATATTTTGCATTTCTAGTTTGATTATTTTACATATTTTATGTATTCGCGTTTGTGAATTACTTTTTAAGGTTTTGTTATTTATATGATTATGCATTTTGCTTGTAATTATGTTATAAATTTCTTTCTTTTTTTTGGTTTGATTATTTTATATGTTTATATGTTTTATTTAAGTTAATTATGTTTGTGTTTATAAATTTTGCTTTTGTTAGCTTAATTATTTAATGTTTTTTTTCGGTTCAAATTAATTGGGTATTTGATTTTATGCATTAACTTTGTAGGTTCCTGTTAAAATTAGATTTTTGTCTAAAAAGAGGAGTTTTATCCATTTTGGATTTAAAATAAATACTTGAGTATTTTATTAAAATTTATATACTTAATTAATTGATGAATTGTATTAAAGAATAAAGTTAATTTGACCGTGACGGTTTGTTAACTTTATGTTTTAGAATATTTTAGCTGTGACAGCTTAATATTCTAAAATTCTTTTTTTAAAAATTTAACCTTTTCACCACTTAATTTATTTGTAAATAATTTTCCTAATATTTTTCTATGTTATTTATGTATTTCGTTAAGTTTCTTTTTCCTAATAATTTTATTTCAGAACATTTTATTTAACTTTTGTTATTGTAGATAAAGAGTTAATTTATCCGTGACGGCTTGTTAACTCGATATTTCGGTCATTTGAGTTGTGACAGCTTAATGACTCGAAAATTCCCTTAAAAATATTTGTTTTTCTTTTATATTCTTTATAAAAAATAGAAAAAATCAATTTCTTCTTATATTATTTGTAAATATTTATAATTTATATATTCATTTTCAATTTAAATTTGCTCATTTATTTAGTAAATTTCTTATTCAAATAAAAATGTTAATTTAGCTTGATCATTGTTGACTTAATATTTTGGGATACTGAATCATGACAGTTTAGTGTTCCCGAAGTTTCTCTTAAAGAATTTCTCTTATTTATAGTTTCATTATAAATAGAAAATAAATGTTTAAAAGAGGTTATTTGTTTAATTTGCACAATTAATTAAAGGTGCTGGCCCAAGGGCGAGTGTCTTAGTGCGTGGGATTAAATTCCTGCCCTTCGTTATACATAACCGACTCCCGAACTCAAACTGGTTTCAAAGATTATTCTCTAAAAAATGGGTTTTTCCAACGTTTTCCCAATTTTAAATAAACTTGGTGGCGACTCCAATATTTTCAAACAAAGAAATTTTCTCTTTTTCGCCGTCCCCGTCGCGATCCCGGTTGCGACAGAAGTAAAATGAAAATAAAAATAACTTGCAGTTATGGAAGGAGTAGTACAAGAAAATATTGAAAGAAAAATGTAGACAAATAACTAATTAATTTTTGTATGTCTCATTTACATTTAAAAACTTTTATTTATAGTTATTTGGCTAAGCTCTAAGCATAATCATAGCTGCTTCTATTTTTAGCAGCAATTACTCATGTTTCTATGCACATCATGCATCATTTTGCCTTATTGGGTCAATACTCCTTTGAACCATGCAAGTTCGTTTTTTTCGCTTTTGTTTTCTTTTTCTTGGGCCTGCATTTTACTGGTAAGCCCAATCCTTTGCTGAGCCATGGCAGCCTCTAGTTTTTCAATTTGGGCCTATGCTAGTTGGTCCAATGATTTTGGGTGTCCAACACAAACTAAGACGTTTCTCTGTGCCAAGCTTCGACGCAGAAAAAAAATACTGCGAAATTGCAAGTGACAGCAGCATACAGTTCAATGTCTTGGGATTCACATGCTTACGAAAAAAAAAAATATCCTGTGATGGTATTTTTCTGGATTCACTTGGAGACAATTAAGTTGCGTGTTTGATGGGGAGATCTACATTTTCTTCCCCCAGCATGTGCACGTGAGCTCCAGGTATAAATCGTCGGTGCAATAAAAATTAAATGCCTGGATGATGGAGAAAATCCCACAAAACATAAAGGTCCAAGAAAATGACTCAGATTGCTTAAAATTAAGCTAACGCGAATTTTGTGACTATTATCTTTGCAACCGGGAAAGCAGCCATCTTCAATTTAGGTTGGGTAGGGTGGTCCAAAAGAAAAATGGAAGACAAGTCGGGGATCAGTGAAATTTGATTGACTTTGAATGGGGCCCAAGCGCAACAAGTCTATTCCTCGAAAAAGATCAAGATCTCTTTTTATGTGTAAGAAAGAGAGACAACAAGATCTGTTAACAATCACTAACAGTAATTTATTAGCAAATTGGAAAGTTCCATTAAGTTGATGCCCACTTCAACCACATCCATTCGAGATGAACTTAACTCACAAGGGTAAACCAAGCATCAAAATTCACGCATTCTCGTGCTATGCTAGTTGATTCAACATAAGTCAACCAATTCCCAGAAATCATTACTTAATAAACTATGATACAGAATTACAGATCTCTCTCTCACATTACACTCAATTAGCATCACCATGTCAGTCCTCACAATACAATAATCACAACTTAACGGAAAAATTGATAGACAACGAACAACAAAAGCCACACTCAGCAATTCTAATGTAGCATCATTTCATTTCCCATCAGTATGGGCTCTCCCCTACGTAGTTTCCAGGTGGATGATAGAAACAAATGGTCAAAGCTAGCATCCTCCTTCACGCATGTGGCTTGAGCACACCCCAACACAAGTGACTTCCTCCACACCACCTGCGTGTAAACGCCGCAGCTGTGGTTTGGCGCGCAGGAGTTTTTTGTGTGGTTGTAGAACTGCTTCTGCTTCACCCACTCCTCAACCGCCATGCGCGGGGTCACGGCGCCGCCGCGGGCAAGCAGCTGGTTGGCCCGTACTTTCCCGCTGTCAGGTTGGCGAACTGGCGGGCCATGTTGTCTCTCTGTTGGCGGACGAGCCTGCTGGTGGCGTTGGCCAGCGGCTGGCTCCAGCTGAGGGGTTCAACGCCCACCGAGGCTCTCGCATCGTTGTGCGCTTCCAAGAACTCCCTCGCGGTGGCTGGTAGGGGTGGCGCCGCCGTAGCCCCTTCGGCTGAGATGTGATGGATGGCCAGAGCTGCCAGCAAGAACAGAGGATAGAGGACCATTTTTGTTTTCATGATTGTATGGTGGTATTGGGTTGCTGGGTGATGCAACTGTGTGGAAGGTCAGCACTAAAGTCTATTTATTACCAAAATGAAGTCACACATGGAGGAGAGGAATTATTTATGAGTAGAGCAATTCAGAAAAATATTATTAGGATTGGCGTGTTATATGGTATACGGGATGAAAATCTTCCAACACACCTGGCATTTAGCCACGTTTTGTAATTGTGGTTAGGGTTAAATATATTTATAACCTTGAAAAATAAATGAATTTTGAGTTTGGTCCCTGTTCTTTTTTTAGTTTTGGTTCAAGTATTTCTATAATTGTTTAGTTTTAATCTGTGACTTGCTGTAGTTAGTTTATCTCCATTAAATGTTAAACTAACTAATTAAAAATTGTGTTGTCTAATCGTATATGGTAAGCAATAGTTATATGTGACATAATGATCCTATCTATCAAAATTCTCACTTAATAACCCATTAGATCCAACCCATATGTGTCAAACTCTAATGGGTTGTTGGGTAAGGATTTTGACATAGGATTATAATATGCCACGTATGACTAGTGACTACTATATAAGATTGAATATTGTGATTTTTCCATTAGCTATCTCAGCAGTTAACTAAGACAAACAAACTACAAAGACTAAAATCAAACATTTTTGGAAATGTTTAGGCCAAAATATAAAAAAAATCACAAACCAAAACTAAATCTCGCTTACTTTTTATGGACCAAAAACATATTTAAGCAATGAGGTTAAACTCATTTTAGAAGTGCAAGTTGGTCAAAACACATCCATTCTTTCTAACATCCCAGTCATCATCTCTTTCCACTTTCCATGGAACTTAATATTTTCTTCAAAGCAACTTGTGATCTTGAGGGCTTTCTATGGTTGCTCATTATTTTAATCATTCTCTAGTTGACCAATATGGCACATCCTGTATTGGACCAACATTGTGCGATGAGACACAACTGCAACCACCCCTAGCTACTTTCACAAAAACACCACCATAACAACCACTCTGTCACTGAAAGACTCATCAAGAGGACTAGATCGAATGTTGTTCCATGCCCAATTAAATCAGCACCCAAACTAGAGGAGAAGTTCATGGATAGCACGGCCATTGACTCGATGAGTATCACCATTATGCCGAAGGATGAGTTGGAGTGATTTAGTGATGGTTGTGGCAATAACGATGTTGTCATTGACTATTGTAAGTAGCCCATTATTCCTAAGGTACAACATTGACATGTGAAAGTGTGAGAAGTCATGAGAAGGAAGGGTTGAATCAAGACCTTTAACAACTTTTTCTGACCTGAAAATGTAAATAAGATCTTTCACGCCGAAACATGGAACACAAAAGCATCTTGGTTAGACCAGAAAGTTATCCTACTTAAGCATCCAAGTGCGGAATAAAGAATAGTAGAAATAAATGCTCAAATGTATGAAAGAAATAACTCAAGATAAACCAAAATCAAATAGTTAAGGGATAGGGGGATTCACTACATGATTTTCGCAGAATACAGATGGAATTACAGATAGATTTTATAACCTCTATAGACATATTTTTCAATTACAAATAGATTTACAGATGGAAACATGTTGTCTATTATTTTCATGTCTATAAATATTGCAGACGGGTCTATAGACGGATTCGTTTGTTTATACATTTATACAAGGATTTTTTTCGTCCATAATTGATTGAAAAAAAGCTTGTAAAATCAGCCCATTACAGATGATTTTTCTTATCTATAACATTACAGATGAGAAAATCCGTCTATAATAAAGAAAATTTTTTTTACCTTTACTGTCGTAGCCACCGCCACTGCTGCCACTAAGAATCATCCGTACAAACCCAAATCTTTCCAAACTGACAACCATATCCACCGTGTGCTCCCCCACACCACTGTGTCCCCCACTATGCCAGCCCTAGAGGAAACAAAACAACAATGTTCCTACACATTAAAAATTGACAACTCAATGAAACTCATTACAAAAAGGGCAGAAAATGAAAAAACTAAATCGATTAAAAGTTAGAGAACATTACCATGAACATAATAGACACAAACCATTTGCAAAATGAAGGCTCTGATGACTGTCAGTGGCTCAAAGAAGGGTGGTGGAAGCGGTCACTGGTTTCTAACAAAGAGAGAAAGTGAAGAGAAAGAAGTGAAAATGAGAAGTACCAAAGAAAATGGCATCATATTTGTAGTCTCAATTCTGATGTTATAGAGGAGGAAATCCGTCTATAATTCCTTTAATGAAACGTATTGTTTCATTAAAAGAATTATAGACGGACAAATCCATCTATAAAGCTTTCAATGCAACACATGGTTCCATTAAAGACATTATAGATGGTTTTTCCATTTGTAAGGTGCGCATTAAATATGTACCTTTTTAATCTCTAATGTTACAGATGGATTTTGTAGGTGGAGATGTGCACGAGAAAAGGGGTTGAATCGTGGATTGATCCTTTTTTGTTTTCTGAAGCTTCTAAAAAATATTACTATCAAGTATAAAACTTGAAGTGCAGTGGAAACAAAGTTAGTGGCTTTAGAAAGTTATTTTTTGATCCTTATTAATTAGAACGCTCAGTATTGAAAGATATAGCGTAAAAGATGCATGATAGAAATAAAATCGATTTATAAGATAAATAACCAATAAAGGAAAATAAAAGAGATTTAGGCAAAAGAGAAAGAACATAAAGGATTTTATACTGGTTCAGCCAACATGCCTACATCTAGCACTCAACAACTATTGAGGTTCCACTATAACAACAACTTTCTTAACCTGAGAAAGTAAGGATGGATAGTATTTCCATTAGCCTTCTCGAGCTATCATCCAAGGATTTTAGAGATCACTTGTAACTAAGGATTTAGAGTAGTTCTGTACTAGCCTCTTGAAGCTAACATGAGTAGTCTTGACTCTGGCCTCTCCAAGCCAACCTGTGACTGACAGGCAACTCCTTCAGTACATTGTTAGTAGTCTTTGCCCAGCCTCTCCAAGCAGCAAGTAGTCTTGACACCGGCTTCTCCAAGCCTAACCACGACTGACAGGGAACTCCTTCAGCACATTGCAAGTAGTTTGTTCCCGGCCTTTCCAAGCCATAAGTAGTTTTTCCCCAGCCTCTCCAAGCTGCAAGTAGCCTTTGACTAGCCTCTCCAAGCTAAACTATGATAAGTAAGAATCATCTTCCTATTGCGTTGCAAGTAGTTTTACCTTAGTCTCTCCAAGCTATGTCTCACTCTAATCACTAATGGATCAAGGATATTTGGGTTGCCACTCAAACTAACCTATACTCAAGTTTCCTTAAAGATGATACATTAAAAGATCCTGGGAGAACTTGAATGACTTCCTTTTTCTACTTCTTCCATAAGAAGAATATAGATCTAACTAAGCATATAGAAGTAAGTTTTTCTTTTCACTTCAAGGATAAACTGATTACATGATAAAAAAGATTATTCCAGGAAGTGGGAGAAGATTTTTGCAGAGTTTCCTTTCTTTGAATCTTCAAAATCTCTTACATTTTTCAAGCTCAACATCTCTTTATATAATGGTTTTTCTTTGTGACCATTGCCATAGATCAGTTCTTCAAGTGACACGTGTTGATCATCAGCTGTGAACACCTGATTTTTGTCTGGTTCATTAAACATAAAAAACCAAAGTTTTGTTCTGTCCATTTTGATTCTGTCCAGCCCATTCCAATTTATCCAACCCATTTTATTTCATTTCCTTTTTTGTTGCAGCCCACACTTTGATTTCCATTAATTCAGATTCAAAAAAAAAACATTGGATCCCTTTTTTTTTTCTCTCCAACCGTTCTGCCATAAAAGAAAAAAAGAAAACAAGGACAGTGGCAGACACTATAATGTCCCTCTCCTTTGTTGACCAGAAAAGCTAATAATATGCTTGGACAATTATGGATGTTTTCCATTTTACAGGAGGGGTGAGCTTTGGATACTTTCTTTTCACTATCCAAAAAGAAAGTGACCAATGATTTGGTCAAGGAGAGTAAGACCAGGAGAGAGTTTTAAAACACTGAGGAAGAATATAAAATACACGGTCATACATTTGATTGGGGAATAACAAATTTTTCCAGAACTCACAGCAAGTGCAATCGAAACAAGAGAACATACACTTTGTGAGAGAAGCCAGTGTTAAAACCAGTAGCAACAAAATCAGCAATATCATCATCAAAAACTAGAAAATTTTCAACACACTAGCATATACTTATCCCTTTTGATAAGCTAAAGTCCCGACTCTACCCTTTTGAGAGAACTGGTTAGGGGGCTAAAATCACCTTTTCACCACCTATAGTCTGATGGTTCCAAAGGATCATTTTCTTATAAGTTTAAGTCACCATTAAATCTTTGCATGTTATATCACAATACAATTCATAAACATCATAGCATTTTCTCATTTATAGTCTTAAGCTAGAATAATATATATCAACTATAATCATGCATCTGGGAGATTCCCAGGAAAGAGAGGTGGGTCACAATGGACATGCTTAAATACCAAGTCTTTCCTTAGCCAGAACCTTTCCAAATTACACTTTTACAATGATACACTTTCTTCTAGCAACAAAGGTAAATTTTACATAATAAAGAATATTTCATGCATAAGCATTCTCATTATTTGCAACAAAGAACTATAACATGCAAGCCAGGAAATCATTCAATGATATCAAGTACTTAATAAGCATCCAATACTTTCATAGAATTATCAATTATAGAACTAATTAGTTATGCACCTAAGGGATTTATTACCATCCTTACGATTATTTATAGGCTTTAAGAACACTATTAAATCAAATGGGGTAGCATAGGTAGTAAGTTGTTCCTAAGGTTTTATGGTATGCTAGAAGTTATGTTTTAAATCCTTTCTTGTTACCAGCTTTCCCTATGATGCTGAAATTAGTTACTAAACCAATTATGAATCATTCTCCCTTATTTAAACATAATAAAACCTGGTTCTTATCGTTGCTAAAGATTCTGGATAGAATGCACAAATTTCATTCCCTAGAGTTCTAGAAATCTTGTTTTTACGATTTTCTAGTTGCTAAGTTCATTTTTAGTGTTCGGGATCAATCCTAGTCTAATTGATACCAAATTTTTCGTGGCTAACTAATCCTAGATAGAATTATAACATACTAAAATAGATTTGGCATTGGCTAAACTTAAAGGGGTCAAAAACTAGGTAAATTCTAGTTCTTCGGTTGTTCTAGGGAGCTAGTTTTATCTCTAACATACAGTGAATCATTCTCTTAACAATAAACCATAATTATCACAACTTCAAACATATCAAACCATTATCATACATTGATACTAAACTCATATCAGTGGCCGAATCATGAACCTCATGCAATTACATAGAATCATATTTTAAGTGCATATAAAATACTAGTTCCCCGTAAAATCCTTGCAAAGTCTTAAAACTCATTTAGAAACTAGTTCTTTTGTCAAACTTGGGAGGATCTTCACAATTAAAATTCTCACTTAAGATAAAAGGAGTAAGTCTTGAGCTTTAGAGATTTAGGTGACATCTTAGAATTATAAACATGCTATGCAACCTTATTTTAATCTTATCTTTATAAGGTGATAGCTTGGAATTATAAACATGATATGCAATTCCATTTCTTTATCTTTAAGATTTAAGGTGATGACTTGAAAATTAAACATGATGCAAGAACTTGAAATATAAACATGATGCAAGAAATCGGAGCGGCGGTAGTCCGCACAGGACCGGTGAAGGGAGAAGAGAATTATTATTACATCTTTTTAAGCTCCAATCTCAAGACTTTTTAAAGAATAAATTCTTTAACTCCAATAATCATATTTCTTTGCTTGTGATACATGGCCAAGTCTTTAACCTCTAGGATCTTTAGGTGATGGCATAAAATAAACATGCCATGCATTGATTCTTTTAGCCATTATAAAATAAAGTGAGAGCATAAATTAAATATGAGATGCAACCTCTTTATTATCTTGAAAGATTAAGTGATGACTTGAAACATAAACATGAAATACAAGCTTGGAAAATACATCTTTCAAGTTCTAAACTAAAAATCTTTGTTTTAGCATCATAAAGCATTATTCTTTAAAGTTTTGCATCAAGTGGAATTTTCAAGCTTTAGAGGCCTAACTTGTGATGGATTTATAACCCACCCTCAAGGTCCTCATCATCAAGCCATCATCTTAGTTCCACCTAGGCCATATGGCCGAATTGGTTAAAGAAAAATGAAGAGGAAAACCGAAATGAAAAGCTAAGGTAAGTTCATAATTTCATCATTTTGAGCTAAAAACACAACTCCTCAAAGCATAGAAATAAATTTAGAAACTACTCCCTACCTAATCTGAGTTGAAGAAGAGGAAGAGAACTTGATTTCTTGAAGTGAAATGAAACAAAATCTCTTTGAAAAATTGAAGAAAGAATTCAACCAAAGAGGAGGAAGAAAGAAAGTTTTTGGTGCTCCTAAAAACTAGTTATGAACAAAGCATTCCAAGACCACTCAAGCAAGCCTATTTATAGAAGATTTTGAGGCTTCTAATTGGCCAAAATGAGGAGGTAGTTGGCGGAATTTTGCAGGAGAAATAAGGGAGGAAAAATCATTTTAGACAAAGTTGTATGAAATTAAGGAATTATGTCTCTTATGGTGACATTTTGGCATTTTGTTTTAGTGCAACTTTTGGCAATAATTCAGCTGCATAATGGCATCAATAATTTCGTCCATTACAGCCCAAAGAAGTTAAATTTGTGTGTTCCATGCATTATTTAGGTGTAGGCAAGGTATTCATGTAATTTAGAGAATTTACGGTTAAGGGCTTAAGTGAATTAGTAAGCAATTTGGGTGTTTTTGAGCAATTTTGGGTTCTAATCACTCTAAATACATAATTTTGACTCTAGATTAATTTTTAGAATTTAATAAGCTTTAATTTGAGCCTAATATTGCTTAGGTTTCGGTATACAAATCAAAAATCCCGAAATTCGCAAATCGCCAAAAACAGGGCAAAATCGTACTTTCACTTAAAAATGGCCCGAGGCCACCCGAGCTTAACCAATGGTTAATCATGGCTTAAAAACAAATTTTAAAACATTTTAGTGAGGTTCGGGCTCTAAGCACGCACATCGGAGTTAAAAACATTGCAGGGGCGTTTTAGTCATTTCGCGCATCGAAACTCAAAATTGAGATCCTTCTGCTCTATTAACACACATAACACAAACAATCCCTTATTATCATCAAAACATCCCCTTGAGAATAGGTGGGGCCCACGATCCTTATTTTCTAAGTAAAATAACTTCAGGGGCATTTTGGTCATTTTATACGTACAGAAATTCGGGATTTGCGACTCTCGCATGAATCGCTCCTAACCTCTCTTCTAATGTTATATTCCTTTATTGAGGATTGTTCGGCCTCAAATCTTATGTAATAATTTCCTACAGTAATTCGGTAATTTCTAATGACAGTAAAAATTACAGTAAAAATTGGGGCGTTACATATAACTATGTTTATGAATTAATTTTCTGCTTATTTTAATTCTTTTATACGTTTATGCTTTTGGTTCAAATTATTTGTGTATCTATATTTGTGAATTATTTTTGTCAATTCCTGTTAAAATTAGAATTTTGTTTTAAAAATATGAAATAAAGCAAAAAAACCTTTCTTTTTTTATTTAATAACCCTTTTTTTAAAAATCTTTTATATTTGTGCGATGTTCAATAATGGTGGTTGAATAGCAAATGTTATCTTCACTATTATTGAATCATAAGGATTCATTGAGTAGCCTAGTGCTAACTTGTATTCTGTGAACAAATGGATTTTCATTGATCTGACAAGATTTGTTCTAATCCGCGCAATGATCAATGATGATAATTGAGTAACAAATGTTATCTTTATTCTTATTGAATCATAAGAGTTTATTGAGTAGCTAAATGCTAACTTAAATCCTGTGCGAGATCGGATTCTGTTTTCTAAATGAATCATCCCTTCAGAAAAGTCATTTTAATCCGTGTAATGATCAATAACAATGATTGAGTAGCAAATGTTACCTTCATTATTATTTAAATCATGGGAATTTATTGAGTGGCTTAGTGCTAACTTGGATTCTGTGCAATAACGGATTTTCTTGTTATAAATTCTTTTTTCATAAATAAAATTTATCAACCCATAATCTTTTTCTACAGAACTACGTGACTTTGAGTTCCCCATTGCACCAGGGGATACGTAGGAGCAGGCGACCCCTGTCAAGCTAAAATTAATTTTCCTTAATTCGTTTTGTTTAAATTTGTAAATATATTTTGCCTCTTTTCTTGTTTTTCTTTTTTGAGGGGATATTAATCAATTTGCACAATTTTCTAAGGTACCGTCTAAGGACGGGTGTATTAGGGGTGCATAGAGTTTAACTCCTACCCTTCCCTATGCATAACCGATTCCCGAACTCAAAACTGGTTTCAAAGATCATTCTTTAAAACAAATGGGTTTTTCCAATGTTTTTCCCAATTTTAATAAACTTGGTGGCGACTCCATTAATTTTAAAAAAAATGAAAATTCCTTTTTTCGCCGTCCCCGTCGCGATCCCGGTTGCGACAGATGGCGACTCCACTGGGGAATTCCAAGAGAGTCAAGCCTGTTTTAGTTAGTTGTGCAAATTAAATATAGCCTTTTGATTTTTGTTTTCCTTTTCTTATTTTGTACAGTTTTTTCTTATGTTTTATTTCTTTATAGAATTTAATATTTCATAGGTTTATAATGTTGGCTTTATTTGTTAAAACCTTAGGATAGATGACCATTATTGTTCTGTATATATTTGTTGTTTGTAGTTTTGTTTTGCAGGAGTGTATGTAGTGTTGGGATTGAAAGGTTTGTATGCTCCCTGCACACACTTCACAATCACTTATCTCACACACCTTTTTGGGCTTTATACCCGAGCCTGTGCGAACCAAAGGATAGGGGGTTTCTTGACATTGTCATGAGGGGCTTCATGCTCACTTGATAGTTGTTGGGACACCACTCAGATTGTTACTGGCTTTATGAATCAATCATATTGAGAAGGTTCATCCTTACTTGTGGTTGGTTCGAAAGTCAGATCCTCGTCCTATAGACAAGGGCAATCTGGGAACCATGATGATTAGAAGTCTAGATCCACCATGAATGTGTGCACGAATAGTTGAACCTAGCAACTACCGAAAGTAGGGTCTTGGCCTTAGAACTCCCATTAGAATTTTACCCTATTAGGACAAAGGGAGCATGCTTCTTTCATCCTTATACTTTGTACTTCTTTATGTTTTACTTTAAATTAGTTACACTCGCATTAAAACATTATCACGTCGCATTTAGGATTAGCCATTTCATCATCTCATAAAGTGGTCATGCTTTGTTTTTTTTATGTGTTTAGGCATACATAACATAGACAAGCATTCTATTAATTATCACATGTTTTTTTTATCATTTCTTATTCTTATTCATAATTTGCTCTATCATGAAAAATTCATGGGTTTATGCATCATCATTTTCTTAGGGAAAAATCTCATATTCTCAATAGGAGCATGCATTTTTATTTATTGTTTTCTTTTCATTCTTTTTAATTTTACTCATTTATCTTTTTTCTTTCCCATAGTTGGACCTTGTTTGTTAATAAACCAATAGTCATTATCAGTTCAAAGCAAATGGAAGCATTACAAATGAACACTAGCAATGCACACGATTGGAAAAGGAACATCAGAGTTACAATGACTAGTAATGAGCTAGAGCAAGTAAAGACAATAATTCAGTTGATGCCTCGTGAAGTCCGGTCATCTTTCAAGAATACGTATGGGCGTATATTGGATTTGTTGTTTATCCCAGTAGAAGCACCAGCATTGAGCGCTCTCTCACAGTTTTGGAATCCTACTCTTTGCTGTTTTGAACTACCTGATTTTGATACAACACCAACTATAGAGGAGTACATGGTTATGATAAGGCTGCCAGTTTGAGAAAGATTTGGTGTGTATCTCTATCAGGGGAATTATGTCAGTAAAGAAAAGATTGCCAAGACAATTGGAGTTGATGCAAATCGGATGGAAGTGGAAGTAAGGGGATCCACTCAGGGAATCAAGAGGGGTTTTCTTGAAGCCCATCTACAGATATTGGCCCAACAAGGAAGTTGGGACTTCTTCAATCGAATATTGGCACTAACTGTTTACGGATTAGTCCTATTCCTATTCACACCAGACATTGTTGACCAGGCCGCCATAGATGTATTTTTCAAGTTCGAGACACAAGGCATGAATCCGGTTCCAGCCATATTGGAGGATACCTTCCTTTCCTTGGGGGTCTGTCTTAAGACAAATGGTGGTAGGTTATGGTGCTGTTTGCCGATGTTATATGTTTGGTTTATGACTCATGTATATGCTAATAATCGCATGGGTCTCTTTCCTGATCCTTTTGGAAGCTTCCACCATATGCAGATAAGCCATCAAGAGGCACCGGCATGGAAAAAAGAGTTCTCAGAAATCCAGTCAAATTCCTTCAAGTGGGTTTGTCCTTGGTACCATGGAGAAAATGTTATATATAGCTGTGGTGATTTTCACAATTTTCCTTTAATGGGTCCAAGGGGATGTATCTCCTACACGCCTGCATTGGTGCTCAGACAACTTCATTGGACTCAAACAAAACCACAAGAAAAACAACATGAGGGGTTTAGCTTTTTGTATCAGAAGGATAAAAGCACTATGGAGCAAGAAAAGAGGATCAAGACAGCATGGAATAATGTTAAAATCCTAGGAAGAAAAGAACTCGGGCAACAACGACTGACCTCTTCTCAAGAATACAGAGAGTGGAGGAAAGCAAGAATCGGGAAGCTAAAAAATATTCCAAGCAACTCGACTCCTATAAAAACCACTGAAACACCTCCATCAACATCCCAAGTAGAGATAATGAAGGCACAAATACGATTCTTGGAAGAGAAAAAAGAGGCAGCGGATCTGAAAAATGTCACCCTTCAAAGCCGATGCTAGAAAATGGCTAAGGAAATCGAAGTCTTAAAAGAAGAATGTACTGTCACGACAGAAGTTGCAAAGTCCAAGAAAGGCAAAGAAAAGATCCCAACTACTCATTTAGCTGAGATCCAAGAGCTAAAAGAAAAACTCCATGTGCTTGAGAAAGAAAGGAATAAGTTAAAGGAAGAGGTCAACAAAAGGAGTTGCATGGTGAAAAGGGTAGAACAAGAGGTCAATAACACGGACAAAAACATTTTGAGCCTGAAAATAGAGGTCAACAAAGAAAAGGATAAGAGAAAAGAACTGGAAGGGGAAGTAGAAGACTTGTCAACAATGCTAGCACAGATAAAACAGGATGCCGTTCGTGGATGGACCTCGGCAAACCAGTATCATGACTTGTTTGTTAATGCGACTGAATTTGGAAAATCATGGAGAGAAAAGGCCCTCGAGTGGAAAGAAGAATATGGAAAGCTAACTGACGAGCTGAGTCATTACATTCCAAATTTTGTTTATCGATTTGAGAAGGCGAGCGAGCAAATCAATAAGATACCCCCATTCAAATTACCTTAAGAAGTGGTGGAGTTCATAGATTCATGTGAGAGTATCACTAAAAATCTCAAAAAGAAAAAGACGAAGTTGTTGATGTAGTTACCCAAGCCCCTTTGATGTAATTGTTTCTTTGTCAGCAAATGTGTGATGTATTCTGAAATGATTTGTACTCAGAACTTTGCCTGGAAATGAATAAAATTTTCAATGTTTGTGTATCAATTGCAAATTACTCTTGGCATGCTCGATACTCTCTATAAGGATCAAATGTTCCCTTAAAAAGTGATCAATCATTTTTTGCCTTGAGATTGTTCATCCTTGTGCAAGAAAATGAGAAGCTCAGTCACGAAGAATTGCATTGGTAGTGTTCATTATATAGCATCTATAGAGGAGTGGATTCTCCTTAGAGATTTTGCTATTAACCGTACCTTGACTTATAGGATGATATATCCATAAGAACGGATACGGGGCATTCTCATTTGCACAAAGAACTCTTGATGACTATTGTTCTCTTATCTGTTAGTTTTCCATATACATAAAAAAAAAACTAATATTTTGGTTTTGCTTTGATAAGAGGTAAAATTTTGCAACCATTGGGCGCCCAAGGAAAACGGATACCGATCAAACTCGTATTCACAATACCAGAGCTCGGACTAAAATGGCAACACAGGAAGTGCTATTCCAACTGCAACTACTTCTGAAGCTGGAAGAGATTTGACTAATGAGGTTGATGCGGTGAGAGGAAAATTGAATGAACTGTCAAACAACCAAGGAAGACTGGAAGATATGATACGGGCTATACAAGAGTCGCTTAACCTATTAGGAGCTCATCCAGCAAGTGTGCAACCAAATGCCACAACGTTAGGTATGCCTGTAGTATCAAGTGCAGCTCTAAATGTCACCTTAGGGATGAATGACATGGGAGAAATCCCAAATAACCTCCATGGACAACCACCACCTACGATACCATTGATGCTACCAGTTGGGGAGGGCTATCGTTCCTTAGAAAATGTGCATACTGATGGGCATGGGCATGCTACCCCTGTTTGGGAGTAGCCTCGTGTTGTCGTTCAGAAACAGTCATTTTCCTCAGAGAATAGTCGTGCAGAAGTAGAAAAGGGGAAATTCAAGGAAGAATGGATGAAGAAGATGCAAGAACAAATTAAAGCCATCCAAGGTCCTAGCTCCTATGGCGGTGTAGAGATTGAGCAACTATGCCCGCCTATGGACCTGATAGTCCCTAAAGACTTCAAGGTCCCTGATTTCTCAAAATACGATGGGACGGGTAATCCTCTTTTTCACTTGAAGAGTTATTGCACTAAAATGGCGATATGGTCAAAGGATGAGAAGTTTCTCATTAGCTTTTTCCATGAAAGTCTGACTGGATCTGCTCTAGAATGGTACATTCAATTAGACCATTCAAAGATTTCTAGCTGGAGAGAATTGGCGGACCTGTTCATGAGCCAATACAAGTTCAATCTTGATATGGCACCTACCCGGGAGCAATTAAGCTCTATGCAAAAGAAGAAAGATGAATCGTTCAAGCAATATGCTCAAAGATGGAGAGCCTTGGCTGCCCAAGTTCAACCACCACTTATCCCTACTGAAATGTGCTCTTACTTCTTGGGGACCTTAGGATCCCCTTACATTGAGGCAATGGCAGGAGCAACATACAAGGATTTCTCTGAATTAATAACTGCTGGAGAAAGAATTGAAAGCTTAGCAAAGGCCGGCAAGCTTCCCATGAGCAATGAAGACACAAGAAAAAGCTTCCTGCCTAAAAAGAAGGAGACAGATGTGAATTATGTGCACGGTCAGCAATCCTTCGTCCCAAGGTATACACCAACACGTCCACGACCCCAAATGTTATCATTCTCTCCTTACTTATTTTACCAAGCCACACTAACCCCAAACACTGTCCCATATTCCCAGCCTCAAGTTAACAACATCCACACAAGGCCATATCAACCAACTTGCCCAACATATACCCCAGCACCCCGACTAAATTTTCAAAACCAGAACGGCAATCGATTTCCTAACCTTCCACCCTTTCCAAAGTTATTCATTTCAAATGCTGACCTCTTTCAAAAACTAGTTGATGCCCACCTGATCTCTGCATATCCAGTGCACCCATTAGAACCACCATATCTAGCATGGTATAACCCAAACCTTACTTGCAAATATCATATGGATATTGCGGGATATTCCATTGAAGATTGTGAAGGATTCAAAATGGCAATTAGAAGGTTAATTGCTTGTGGGAGGCTGGACTTTCAGGAAGATTCGAAGCCAGACATTGTTAATAACCCGATCCCAAAACATGAAGGAGGAAGTGGGGTAAATGTTCTGGAGATAGAAGAACCTTCGATTAAGAAGGTTTCGAGTCTTCGAACAACGATGGAAAAAGTGTTCAACGGCTTGAGGGAAGCTGGATACAACATCACAGCATCTGCATCCATAATGAAGGAAGATGAGAAGTATGACATGGAATCAAGCTGTTTATACCATTATGGAGGTCTCGGCCATGATATAGAAAATTGCTGGGATTTCAAGGCTGGTGTACATGGATTGCTTAACCTGGGCGTAATTCAGGTGAAAAAGAGGCCAATTTTTCCTGAGGAAATAAATGTGATAGAACGCTTTGTGCTTCGAGTACCGCCACTTGATCCAGCTCCGAGACCGAAAAAAGTAGTGCTCACTATGAAAAAGCCGATGCCTTTTGGCTATGAGAATACACATGTGGTGCCTTGGAACTACGAAACCAAAGTGGAAACAAATAAGGATATAGAGGAAACCTCAAAAGCCCAAACAAGTAAAGTGGTGGCCGAGGTAAAGGGAATAACAAGGAGTGGAAGGGTCTATGGGCCCAAAGAGTTGGAAAAAGGAAAATTCGTGGACGAGGGGGATGTTGGAGAGAAGAAGAAAGAAGAAGAGGAGGAAGAAGAGTTCCTTAAAATCATGAAACAAAGCGAATATGATATTTTGGAACAATTGAAAAAGACTCCTGCCAGAATATCCCTTTTGTCATTAATACTATCGTCTGAATCCCACCAAAAGGCAATGCTTAAAGTCCCAAAGGAAGCCTTCGTCAAGCCTGACACTTCGCTGGAGAACATGGTGGATCCAGTGAAGCGTGTCAATATGATCACCTTTTCAGATGAAGAAGTTGTGTCGTGGACTAACCCACAAGCACTGTATATAACCCTCAAATGTAAAGGCCACATAGTGCCCAGAGTCCTTATTGATGGAGGGTCAGGATTAAATGTCTTGCCAGTGTCAACCTTAAGGTACTTGTCAATAAGCAAGAACGATATTTCACCGCAAATGATGATTGTGAAAGCATTTGATGGAGCAAAGAAAAGCATTCTTGGGGAAATGGTGCTGTCGTTGGAAATCGGCCCAAGCCGATTTGAGGTGTTATTCCAAGTAATGGAGATTGAGTCTAATTACAATATGCTGTTGGGAAGACCATGGATTCACAATGTTGGTGTTGTTCCTTCAACCTTGCATCAAAAGGTTAAGTACATTGAGAATGGCTCAGTCATTACAATCCATGGGGAGAATGAGATCCTTGTATCTAAACTAGTTACACTGCCTTATGTTGAAAATGTTGAGTTAGTGGAAAGCAGCTTATGGCACAATCTGGAGGCAGTAGGGCTGAAACAAGTTCAAAATGAGTTCCCGAGGCAAAAAATCAATCAAGTGGTGGCTCATATCATGACCAAAAATGGGTATCAGTAAGGCAAAGGACTGGGACTACGATTGCAGGGTATCAAAACACCTCTGCCTATCTCAGGGAAGCCTAATCGATTCGGTTTAGGATATGAGATGTCATTGGAGGAGCAGATCAAGACTATAGCTTTTGAGCAAAAGAAACCAAAAGAAAAGATGAACCAGATCCCTCATCTGAAAGAGACATTTCCTTACCCGGCCATGATTATGGCTGAAGAAGGCCATGCCCCTAGCTATGGTCCAATTATCAATATGGTGGATGCTGAGAAGTCTGAAGAATGCAACAATGCTCGTGCTGCCAATCGTGAGAAGATGCTAATGAATTGGACAGCCGAACCATTGATTGATGTTATTGCTTCAAAGTAATTATTTGGGATTGTATTAATTGTTTTTCCTTTCATGTATGCTACTTCGAGACATCATTTGAATGAATTTGCATGATTATCTGGTAATTTTTTACATTTCTTCGTGTCTTCCATTCTCTTTGTTTCAACCTCTATTCTTTTGTTTCCTTTTTATTTTTATCACCATTTTCTCAAACCATTAGTTAGCATTTTCCCGAATTATTTGCGTTTTATCCACTATTTGTTTTGGCATTCCAACCCCCACAAATGCTTTCCAGGGACCTAAATACTAGGAACATTTTGCCACGTGAAAGGGACTTCAGTTGCTTATCAATTGATTCTCTTGCTGCACCTGATCGCGATAATTATGAATCCGAGGATGATGAAGAAGCTATTGGGCAATTTTCAAATCTGTTGGAATATACGGAAAAGGGGTTTGACTTAGACAACGAGGTGGTCGAGGTGATTAACATGGGCACTGAAGAAGAGAAGAAGGAGCTGAAAATAGTGGAAAACCCTAAACGAACAGAAATGATCGCGTTGTTTGAAGAATACTTGGATGTCTTTACATGGTCCTACCGGGATATGCCAGGATTAGACCCAGAGATCGCTTCACACAAAATCCCTTTGTATCCGGAAGCTGAGCCGAAAAAGCAGAAGTTGAGAAGAATGCGACCCAACATGTCTTTAAAAATAAAAGAGGAGGTGACTAAACAGTTAGAAGCTGGATTTTTGGAGGTATCAAGACACACCGATTGGGTGGCCAACATTGTACCTGTGCCTAAAAAGGATGGGAAGGTCAGGATGTGTGTAGACTATCGAGATTTGAATAAGGCTAGCCCGAAAGACGATTTTCCTCTCCCTCACATTGATATCCTTGTTGATGATATGGCTGGAAATCACCGATTCTCATTTATGGATGGATACTCTGGGTATAATCAAATTCCTATGGATATTCACGACAAAGGGAAAACCACGTTCATAACTCCGTGGGGAACATTTTGTTACACAGTTATGCCGTTCGGGTTGAAGAATGCTGGTGCCACTTATCAACGTGCTATGGTCGCACTATTCCATGACATGATGCACAAGGAGATTGAGGTGTATGTTGATGACATGGTCGCTAAGTCTAAAGAAGGAGAAAGTCACGTGGCAGTTTTGCGAAAGTTATTCGAAAGACTCAGAAAATACAAGTTGCGATTGAACCCGAATAAATGCATTTTTGGAGCATCTACAGGAAAATTGATTGGATTCATTGTTAGCAGAGAAGGGATAAAGGTGGATCCAAACAAGGTGAAAGCAATACAGGAGATGCCAGCTCCCTGAACTGAAAAAGAAGTGAGAAGTTTTCTTGGGAGACTCAACTACATTGCTAGGTTTATTGCCAATTTGACCAGTACTTGTGAGCCTATATTCAAGTTGCTGCGAAAACATCAACCTGGAGAATGGAATGAAGAATGCCAAGAAGCCTTTGACAAAATAAAGACCTATCTAATGAAACCTCCAGTTTTGATTCCTCTTACGCCAGGCCGTCCTTTAATACTGTATCTTACAGTGTTACCCACTTCACTCGGGGTAATGTTGGGGCAATATGATGAATCCGGAAAGAAAGAACAGGCCATTTATTATTTGAGCAAGAAGTTTAACAAATGTGAATCCCGCTATCTGGCGATTGAAAAGACCTGTTGTGCATTAGTATGGGCTTCTAAGAGGTTGAGGCAATACATGTTATACTACACCACTTGGTTGATTTCTCGAATGGATCCATTGAAATACATATTTGATAGTCCTCATGTGTCATTAAGAATGTCAAAATGGCAAATGATGCTGTTTGAATTTGATATCAAATATGTTACTCAAAAGTCCATAAAAGGAAGTGCAATTGCTGATCATTTAGCTGAAAACCCTTTGGAGGGTGGACAACCTACCATGCCTGAATTCCCTGATAATGAGTTATTGACAGTAGAAAAAGAAGAAGTGGAAGAAGAGAATGTGTGGAAGATGTATTTTGATGGGGCTGCCAATATGAACAGATGTGGGATAGGAGCTGTAATAGTCTCACCAGCTGGGAAACAGTACCCAGTTTCCATCAAACTAGACTTTGAATATACCAACAACATGGCAAAGTATGAAGCATGTGCAAATGGTTTGCAAGTTGCGATTGACTTGGGAATCAAAGAACTAAAGGTCTTTGGAGACTCTGCGCTCATAATTTATCAAGTTAATGGAGAATGGCACACAAAAGACCCAAAGTTGGTACCTTATCAGAAGTATTTGTCTCAATTAATTGAACGCTTTGATGATATATCGTTCTCTTATTTAACTCGAGACAAGAACCAGTTTGCGGATGCTTTGGCGACTTTGGCCGTGATGACTAATTTGGAGGTACATGCTAATGTTCAACCCATCCATGTAGAAATGCAAGGTGAACCGGTATATTGTGGCAATGTGGAGACTGAACTAGATGGTCAACCATGGTATCATGACATCAAGCAGTATATTCAAAAAGGAGAATACCCAGCAGGTGCGAATGAGGTGGATAAAAAGACAATTCGAAGACTGGCTATGGCCTTCTTCCTGAATGGTGAAGTCCTTTACAAGAAGAATTATGACACCACTCTCCTTAGATGTGTAGATGCTCATGAAGCTCGAATGATCATGACTGAAGTCCATGAAGGAATCTGTGGAACTCATGCCAATGGGCATATGATGGCACGTAAAATCCTAAGGAGTGGTTATTACTGGTCCACCATGGAGAGCGACTGTATCAGTTATGTTCGGAAGTGTCACAAATGTCAGATATATGCAGACCGAGTCAATGCTCCTCCAGTTCAGTTGCATAACATGGTATCTCCTTGGCCTTTCTCGATGTAGGGCATGGATGTTATTGGCCCAATTAATCCCAAAGCATCCAAT
The DNA here is from genome assembly GCA_031216125.1 of Dalbergia cochinchinensis. NCBI lineage: Eukaryota > Viridiplantae > Streptophyta > Magnoliopsida > Fabales > Fabaceae > Dalbergia > Dalbergia cochinchinensis. Next base: position 35,714,444 of record CM062371.1, read on the forward strand.
GAACATCGTTTCATCTTGGTGGCAATAGACTATTTCACTAAATGGGTGGAAGCTGTTTCATATGCCAACATCACACAAAAGGTGTTTCTCAGATTCATCAAAAGGGACATCATTTGCAGATATGGGATTCCAGAAAGGATCATTACAGACAATGCTCCTAACCTCAATGGTACCGAGGTTCAAAAATTCTTTGAGACTTTCAAGATCAAGCATCATAATTCGGCTCCATATAGGCCTCAAATGAATGGTGCAGTTGAAGCTGCAAATAAGAATATCAAGAAAATCATTGCCAAAATGGTGGTGAATTACAAAGACTGGCATGAAATGTTGCCATATGCTTTGCATGCGTATCGTACCAACATACGATCAAGCACAGGGGCAACTCCTTTCTCATTGGTTTATGGAATGGAAGTTGTATCCCCTATAGAGGTTGAAATCCCTTCGCTTAGGATTTTAATGGAGGCTAAATTGGAAGAATTCGAGTGGGCAAAAGCTCAATATGAGCAATTGAACATGATCGAAGAGAAGAGGCTTGCAGCTATTTGCCACGGCCAATTGTACCAAAGCAGAATGACTAGAGATTTTAACAAGAAAGTCCGCCCTAGAGATTTTCATCCAGGAGATTTGGTTCTGAAGAAAATTCTTCCTAATCAAGATGACGCATGGGGAAAGTGGGCTCCAAGTTATGAGGGTCCTTATATTGTCAAGCAAGCATTCTCAGGTGGGGCATTGATTTTGCAAAACATGGATGGACAAGAATTTCCTAAGCCAATCAACAGTGATGCAGTCAAAAGATTTTATGCTTGAAAAGATGCTCAAAAAGCCTGTTAGGTTGAAAACTCGAAAAAGCGGCCTAAGTAAAAGTTAGGGCAAGACCAAAAAAAATAATAAAAAAAAGAGAAAGAAAAAAAGATAACAAAAGAGAAGAAGAGGGCTCGCTAGGTTGAAAACTCGAAAGAGCGGCTTAGGAAAAAGTTAGAGCATGGCAATGATGCAGCCTACACTGGGGAAATTTTTGAATTTGCTCAGTAAATCAAGCAAATCAAAATCTGAAACTGGGGCAATTTTGAAGAAGGGATTTGAAGACATGTCATCGGATATCATGGCTATGGTGTTCAATTTGCTGTAAGAAGTCAATTGATTGAGCCATAAAGAACCTAAACTAGGGCAAAATTTTGTTTCTCTCGCAAATTTTGCATTTCACTTTTATTTTGTTGTCTTCTTCAAAAGCTTCCATCATTCAATATACCAGACAATAAAGATATTTATTCAGTTGATCCTTTCACCTTCTCTTTGAATGCATGTTCATTTATGATGTCTCAAGTAGAATAAATTTAAGCTTCAATTATACGGTCTAACAATGTTTACAGCAATACATCAAGTGATTAGCATCACAATTCAGAAATTTCAATCAAGCTTGGCAGAAAAGTAATCATCAGTTTAAAAATGGAAAAGTAGAGGAGAAGAAGAGAAATGAGCAAGGTCACAGAAGAAAAAGAAAGTCTTAGTTATGCCAGAAAGTCCAGTGCAAGAATTGAGTTTGATCGGTTAAAGTTTCTTTGAGAATTGCCCGATTTGGTAGTGGTTAGTTTTTCAAGAATGTGTCTGAAATAAGCTGAAATTCACGACTTTTGCATATAACAGAAGAAAAAGAAGAAGTAGAAAAAGAGATAGAAACTATGAAAATGGTTGTTCTCTAAGTCAGTTTTTAATTTCTTGTTAGCCTCAGTTTGCCAGTTTACATTTCCATTCGGTATCCTTGCTGGTTTAATTTTCAGCTTGACGATATCCTTGCCAGCTTAATTTCTAGTCAGTTGATATCCTTGCCGATTTAATTTTCAGTCAGTCGGTACCCTTGCCGCTTTAATTTTCAGTTGGCCTCCTTGCCAGTTTACATTTCCAGTCGGTATCCTTGCCGGTTTAATTTTCAGCTTGACGGTATCCTTGCCGGCTTAATTTCCAGTCAGTCAGTATCCTTGCCGGTTTAATTTTCAGTCGGCCTCCTTGCCATTTTACATTTTCAGCCGTTCGGTATCATTGCCGGTTTAATTTCCAGTTAGTCGGTATCCTTGCCGCTTTAATTTTCAGTCGGCCTCCTTGCTAGTTCACATTTCCATTCGGTATCCTTGCCGGTTTAATTTTCAGCCGTTTGGTATCCTTGCTGGTTTAATTTTCAGTCAGTCGGTACCCTTGCCGCTTTAATTTTCAGTTGGCCTCCTTGCTAGTTCACATTTCCATTCGGTATCCTTGCCGGTTTAATTTCCAGTCAGTTGGTATCCTTGCCAGTTTAATTTTCAGTCGGACTCCTGGCCAGTTTACATTTCCAGTTGGTATCCTTGCTGATTTGATTTTTGATTTACAGATTGCTTTCAGTTGGCTTTAGATTGCCAATTTAATTTTCTATCAGCCTCGGCTTATCATTTTTGTTTCTAGTCGGCCTTAGATTGCCACCATTTATTTTCCGGTCACTTATTGACCTATCTAGTTGGTCACGAGATTTGTAAATTCCCGTCAGCCCCCGTCGGCTTGTAAATTCTTGTCAGTCTCATCGGCTTACAAATTTCTAGTCGGCCTCGTTGTTTTTTGTATTTGTGAGTTTGTGTCATGTTAAATTCTTTTCTTTGCATGAATCATACAATTAGTTTCTAAATTGCAGCAATACATGTGGGTTTCTTGAATATCTAGTTCTTTCTTGCATTTACATTCCATGCATTGCCGAACAAAATCTATGTTCATATCTTTACTTATCCCTTACGAAGATAATATGTAAAACTTATATTTTTCATATTCTCTTATAAGAAATAAGCAAAGAGGGGCAATTGTGAACACCTGATTTTTGTTCGGTTCATTAAACATAAAAAACCAAAGTTTTGTTCTGTCCATTTTGATTCTTTCCAGCCCATTCCAATTTATCCAACCCATTTTATTTCATTTCCTTTTTTGTTGCAGCCCACACTTTGATTTCCATTAATTCAGATTCAAAAAAAAAAACATTGGATCCCTTTTTTTTTTCTCTCTCCAGCCGTTCTGCCATAAAAGAAAAAAAGAAAACAAGGACAGTGGCAGACACTATAATGTCCCTCTCCTTTGTTGACCAGAAAAGCTAATAATATGCTTGGACAATTATGGATGTTTTCCATTTTATGTAACATCCTAATTTTTAACCCAATCCTCTAGAACATATTTAGGTTAATCATTAGTCTGTTACTTCATAGTTCTCATTTTTACTTTGAAATACTTAGCAGAAAATACGGGTAATTTTTTTTTGAAATATAAAGTGAGAGCCGCGTGATGCGATGTATCATGTAACGATCAAATCATACATCTCACAATATCATAGTATAAGGCACAACATGAATAACACTGAATATCATCTCATATATATATAACTTGCCCACTTATAAGTGTGGGACTTAATTTAGTACAAGGGAAATACAGGAAAGGAAATACAACATAAACATAAACATGATCTACTCCCCTACCCGTGTGCATCTAATGGGATAACCTCTAAACAAAAGAAGGTTTATCCCCATCCAAGTGGTGTGTGCTCTAACCCGGGCCATCCACAGCCTCCTACTGGCGACTATCCCTCGAGCGTGGTACGTAACCGGGGAACTGAGCAAGCTTCTCCGGCGTGAATAGACGGGGCGGGGCTCGGAAGTGACCTCTACGGCATGGCCTCATCTCCGGTCGTCGTGCAAGCCTCGGCTGAGTCACGGAAGGCTCACTACCCTCCCCAAGGTCCATGGGTATGGTGGGGGAAGATCCCTCGGAGGGTGCCTGGGTTGCCGAATCCTCGGAAGGATCCGTCTCCGAAAAAGACGACGGGCAACGGGGCACATACTGGGGGTAGTCTCGAGTGGCGGACGTGGGTGGTGGGGTACGGCGAAGCCTCTCCTCTAGGGGACGTGCGCGCTCGAACACCGGGTCATCGCCAAAAGGTGTGACGGGGGAGAAACGATGGGAATGTACAGGGGGAGTGAAGGGTCGACCCATGAACACGAATACTCTAACCGTGCATCGACCCACAAAATGGAATGACTCGTGGTCCGGGTCATGGTGCACCTCCCATGTCGGTGTGTCCACGAACACTATGAACGTCGCCATCTGAAGACGTGACGGAAAGGAAGAGATAGAGGGAGTGAGAATCTTGCTAAAGAATCTCAGTAGGGCCTCCTACTACCTAAGTGTCATCATCTACGTCCTCAGGAACCTTGGGTTTAGTTATACAAAATGACTGAACAGGCATTAAGTTCATTTTAAACTTTAAAATATACTTTAGCCAAGGTCCATTCATTTTAGGATGATCTTAATGTCATGAATGCAACATAATAGAAGATGTATGCATGGCACTACCTAATGCACATACATAAAACATAACATCAAGCATCATCATACTTAGTGGCATAAAGTGGTAATAGTAACATTCATATGGGACAAACTTAGTGACATAATCATAATCATGAAACATCTCTTCCTCATGGGCCACCCTAAAAGACAATCGAACTGGGGGTGCTCGGCCGAACTGGTGTCACCCAGAACGTGTCATATATCTAGGTTATGAGCTCATACCTTAACTAGTCGTCACTAGTTCTTACTTACCACTTAACGATAAGCGTATCATAAATCATAAATCCTGACTATCTGAGTACGGGTTAGGGGGCAAAACTCTTAGGGGTGCTCGGCCGAACCGGTGTCACCTAAGAGTATAAAATGGTACTGATGTCACATGAGTTCTATGGAGGTGCTCGGCCGAACCGGTGTCATCCTAGAACCCATCTTAGTACCTTAATTTTTAAAATCTCTTTAAGTCCCCAAATTTGTCAGAAATTCGGCGGCACAACGGTCATTACACCGAATTTCCTTCCAAATTTGCTTTATGTCATATAAACATATAACCTCATGAATTCCTCATATGAATAACATCATCATCATTTGCATACTACATGCATCATCATAAAATATTCAAACGCTTACCCTTACGGTAGCTTATGCTTTGACCCTTACGGGCCTTAATCTTGAGATATAGTTCTCTACATCCGTCGCTCATATCTTCATGCACCTAAGGGCTAATAATTAATCATCATTCCTAATCCTCATGTTCATACTTAAATCTGAAAAGCATAGGGCAGAATCTCTAACTTGTATTTACGGGGTTCTAGAACTTACGTTTTAGACCCTTTCTCGGTTCCGTCTTCGCCGAAGGCGTTATATATTAAATCTAAATCAATTATGAGACATTCCTATGCTTAAGGAATAATTATTAATCATGTTTATCATGTTGTAAGGGTGCTGGACAGAATCCAGAAAATTAAATGTTCTAAGAGTTCTACATTTGCATTTTTATGGTTTTCTAGTTACTAGTTTCCCCATAGGTGCTAGAATTCAATTCTAATCCAAATGTTACCAAGTTTTTCATGTCTAAACAATCTAAATCTGATTATGTTCCCATTAAAACAGTTTGGATAAGTTCCAAAAACAAATGGGTTAAAACTATGTCAAATTCCAACTTTACGGTATTTCTAGTTAGCTAGTTTCTTACCTATCATGCATAGGATCGCTTCTACATCATCATATGATATTTTCACACATTCCAACACATCAAAACATCATCATATAGCATCACACTCATCATATCGGAACCGAAAACATTTAACTTTAATAAGAGAGTTAAATTGACGTTTCTAGGTACATAAGTTAACTAGTTTCTCTTGGAATCAATCTAGAACTTCTAAAACTCTTTTTCAAAACATTTTAATTCATCAAGAGGCTAAGAAAAGCCTTAGGTCACTGACCAAAACATATTCCATCCCCTAAAAGATAATAAAATCACAACTTGTGATGACATAACCTTATAAAGTTTTGTAAAGCTTTAAGGAAAACTTAAAACATAGACTATTGGTCCTAGTAGCTAGATGAAAACTCATTGCACATCCATCATCATTACTTGGCCGAAAATATGCATTCAAAGAATGGTTTCACATTAAAATTTAACTTGGAATGAAATGGGCAAGTCTTTGAGCTCTAGGTTCTTAAATTATGACATAAAATAAACGTGCTCATGCTTTTCATTTTTAATCTTGCTTACAAAATAAAGTGATGACATAAATTAAATATGCAAGGCATAAACTTAAACGTGCAAGCTTGAAAGTAAAGATGCAAGGTTCAATTCTTCATTTTAGTGCTCTTGGCCCAACAACAATCGACTTTAAGGCCGAAATAGAAAGGCATTCGAGAAAATTAATTAGGTGATAATGCAAGTTCAATTCTTTATTTTAGTGCTCTAGGTCCAACAACAATCGACTTTAAGGCCGAAATAGAAAGGTTTCAAGAATTAAATTAAGTGATGATACAAGTTCCATTTTAATCTTTATGTTCTTAGGTGATAGCTAGAAAGTAAAGATGCATAGCAAGAATGTAAACATGAGTGCAAGCATAAGATAAATTATGCAAGTTCATTTTATCTCTCTAGAGCTCTTAACAAGACTTTAAAGGAACTTAAACCATAACCCAAACTCATCCAACAAGGTAAAGTCAAGCTTAGAGTTCTTAAAACTCAACATAATATTTTTAGGAAATCAAACCATGAAGCTTAGAAAAAATTAAGGAAATGGCCGAAATCTTCAAGAAGAAAAAGGAACATTTTAAAACTCTAGAGTTCATGGTCTTGATGATATATTAACACCAACATCATGAGTCCTCATCATTGAGTTCATAGAGCCATTTTATAACATCATCAAAGCTAAAGTTCTCAAGGGTTCAAGAAAGGAAGAACTAGAAACATTTTTGTTCAAGAACAAAGATCAAGCTCTAGAGTTTGTTTCAAGTGATGAACATCATCATGAAACTCTCATCATCAAGCTCTCACTTCTTCATTCCCAAAGGCCCATGGCCGAAACATAAAGAGGAAGGAGGAGAAGAAAAGAAGTTCTAAAAGGAATCAAGAGAAACTATGAACATAAAGCTTAGAACAAGAACTTTAAAGAAGAGAATACATGAAAGGAAATCCCTACTTGATGTGATGAACTTGAAGATGGAAGAAGAAGATAAAGATGATGAAGAACTTTGAAGAACTTGAAGAACACTAGAACTTTGAGAGAAAAGAAAAGCTTTGAGTGTTCCTAAACTTAGCAAATGATCTAAAAGTGGTGTAAGCTCCTCAAGGCATTCTATTTATAGAGAAATGAAACAAATGAAGTGTGTGTGTGGGCTGATGTGTTTCGGCCATGAGGGTGCAGAATGGAGGCATCCATGAGTTCCATGAGGTGAGATAATGTGTTCTTGAGGCATGGTGAGGTATGGCTTAAGGTATGGTGAGGTATGGTTCAAGGTATGGCCTCAAGCATGGTTCTTTGAGTGAGAAGATAATTAAACATGTGGCCAATGGGGAGTGTGCTGGCCGAAACTTTATCAACCATGGGGGAGGGTTCTTTGCATTTTAATTGTGGTTTAGAGTTGTGTTTAGGTGTATCTTTGATTATGCTTAAGATTAGGAATTTGTAAGAAAGTGTTTAGGTAAGGGAAATGGATAATTAAGGTGGTCTAGACATAATTAAGGAGTGGTCTTGCACCATTAGTGAGTTAAATTCTCAATTTAGAGTCTAAACAACTCTAGACACATTTCCTTGATTTAAGGAATTGGAGAGAGAAAACACTATTCAAGATTCCAAGACTAGGAGTCTTGAGTTCTAAAAAGGGATTTAAGTTTAATCTAAGCAATTTTAGGTTCTAATTAACTTTAATAAATTATTTTGACTCTAGATTAATTAGGAAAATAAATTAATCTTCGTTTAGAGCCTAATATTGCTTAGGTTTGCTTAATTACGTCATTAAGCTCAAAAACACTATTCTTGGGGCAAAATCATAATTTTGCACTAAAACTGCCCGGGACCACCGGGACTTGAACAGAGACCTCTAGGCATATGAAAACGTGTTTTTAAATCTCTAGGGAAAGTTCCGGGCTCAAACGGCACCTTTACTCGCGTAAAAACGCTATAGGGGTATTTTGGTCATTTTGACCCGAAACTGCGGAAAACGAAATTTTCGCTTCGGAAAGCATTCAAAGGCCATTCAATCCCCTTCAAACATTGAGTTGACCCTTCGAGGATGACCGAGTTGGTTACCCTCGCATTTGGGTCGGGAAATGACCTCAGAGGCATTTTGGTTATTTCCCTCGGACAGAAAAATCGGGGTGTTACATTTTACAGGAGGGGTGAACTTCGGATACTTTCTTTTCACTATCCAAAAAGAAAGTGACCAATGATTTGGTCAAGGAGAGTAAGACCAGGAGAGAGTTTTAAAACACTGAGGAAGAATATAAAATACACGGTCATACATTTGATTGGGGAATAACAAATTTTTCTAGAACTCACAGCAAGTGCAATCGAAACAAGAGAACATACACTTTGTGAGAGAAGCCAGTGTTAAAACCAGTAGCAACAAAATCAGCAATATCATCATCAAAAACCAGAAAATTTTCAACACACGGATTCAAACATCCAACAGAAAATTCAGCGATATCAGAAAAAAAAAAGAGAAGCGCATCAGTGTCATAGGTAATTCTTCTTGCTAATGTCAGTGTAAACCAAGATCAAGAAATAAAAAAAGAAAGCAAAAAAGTTAGGGAGGCCGCGGCCTCTCCCTCCATTGCTGCGGCCTCCTCATATCTTCCTCCACTCCTCCTTCACCCTTCTTCCACGGCCATACCCCATCATTATCCCCTCAAGCCCATCATAGTCTCACCTTCCACCATCTTCCTCCTCCCATCATAGCCTCAGCCACCATCTCCCTCCTTCAACCGCCATCCTCTCCACCGGTGCTACCCATACCTGAACCACGAACTACCGCGGCCTCCTCCTTGGATCATCATCTTCTTCTAACCTTTACTGGGAACCATTATCATAACCCTCCTCTTTCTTCCTTTCGCCACCCTCATCGTGGACCGCAACAACCGTTGCGAACCTCCATCGCCACAAGGTCTGATGCTTCAGATCGTACCACCGCGAGGTCCGTCACGGCTCCACCTCGCACAGCCTAAGCCATCGCCTGAACCGCCACACCACCGCGTCCTCCAAGCTCGTAACCCAGCTCCCCGAACCGTCGCGCCACTGCGAGGACTGCAGCAGAGCTCGGTGCGAACCGCGGTGGTAACTTCCCCTTTTCCTTCCTTGGCCGACAGCTCTCCTCTCCCTCCTTGTCTCTCACTTTCTCTCTCTTGTTCCATCCCCTCACCCTCTGTGTCATTTTCAAAGGAAAGAATGAGATGGATACTAGCAAAGCATGGGATGTCCCCTTTTCAGCTTGTCATTTCTTTTTTTTATTTAATCAGAAACTGTTTATGTTAGTGTGTGTGGGTTTCCAAGCGTGTGTGGACGTGTGTGACAGTGTGTGTGTGTGTTTTGTATGCCTATGTAGGTTAGTGTGTGTAGTGGAGGTGATGATAGTATTAGGTTAATTAGAAAATGTATTATTTTTATTATTATTTTGTAGGTGTTGTTTTATTTTATTAAATTAGAAATTGAGTTTGTGTTTTTAGATTCGTTTACATGATCATTGTTTCTTGTAATTTTAGCTTCTGGCTTGATTGGAGTTCAAGTTATTTGTGATTTAAAATGAGGAAAAATAAAAGGTTTTATTTAGTTTGATTCAGATAAATACTTGGTCATTAAGTTTTTATTTTGATTTCAATTTTCAGCGAATTTAGTGTAGGTGTTTCTATTAATTGAAAAAGATTTTTTTAAAAAAAGAAAAAAATAGTAATTAGGGGCTTTTTTTTAGTTTAATCATTTTATATGTTTTTTTAAGTTGTAAGATTATGTTAACGTGTATAAATTATTATTATTATTATTATTATTTTTGGTTAAATTATTTGCTTAGTTATGTTTATTTTACTTTTTTTTTAAATCATTTGTGTTTATGTGTTTTGATTTAATTAATTATTTTGCATTTCTAGTTTATTTATTTTACATGTTTGTGTGTTTGCGTTTATTTTTTAGTTTCATTATTTTTTATATTTATATGTTTTGCTTGGATAAATTGTGTGCTTATATTCATGATTTTTTTTTTTTGTGTTTTGCTTGAATTAAGTGTGTATTTGTGTTTATGTTTTTTTAGTTTGATTATTTTATATTATTATGCGTTGTGTGTATAACGATGTTTATGAATTAATTTTCTGCTTATTTGAATTCTTTTATATGTTTATGCTTTTGGTTCAAATTATTTGTGTATCTATATTTGTGAATTATCTTTGTCAATTCCTATTAAAATTAGAATTTTGTTTTAAAAATATGAAATAAAGCAAAAAAACCTTTCTTTTTTTTTATTTAATAACCCTTTTTTTAAAAATCTTTTACATTTGTGCGATGTTCAATAATGGTGGTTAAATAGCAAATGTTATCTTCACTATTATTGAATCATAAGGATTCATTGAGTAGCCTAGTGCTAACTTGTATTCTGTGCACAAATGGATTTTTATTGATTTGACAAGATTTGTTCTAATCCGCACAATGATCAATGATGATAATTGAGTAACAAATGTTATCTTTATTCTTATTGAATCATAAGGGTTTATTGAGTAGCTAAATGCTAACTTAAATCTTGTGCGAGATCGGATTCTGTTTTCTAAATGAATCATCCCTTCAGAAAAGTCATTTTAATCCGTGTAATGATCAATAACGATGATTGAGTAGCAAATGTTACATTCATTATTATTTAAATCATGGGAATTCATTGAGTGGCCTAGTGCTAATTTGGATTCTGTGCAATAACGGATTTTCTTGTTATAAATTCTTTTTTCATAAATAAAATTTATCAACCCATAATCTTTTTCTACAGAACTACGTGACTTTGAGTTCCCCATTGCACCAGGGGATACGTAGGAGCAGGCGACCCCTGTCAAGCTAAAATTAATTTTCCTTAATTCGTTTTGTTTAAATTTGTAAATATATTTTGCCTCTTTTCTTGTTTTTCTTTTTTGAGGGGATATTAATCAATTTGCACAATTTTCTAAGGTACCGTCTAAGGACGGGTGTATTAGGGGTGCGTAGAGTTAAACTCCTACCCTTTCCTATGCATAACCGACTCCCGAACTCAAAACTGGTTTCAAAGATCATTCTTTAAAACAAATGGGTTTTTCCAATGTTTTTCCCAATTTTAATAAACTTGGTGGCGACTCCATTAATTTTCAAAAAAATGAAAATTCCTTTTTTCGCCGTCCCCGTCGCGATCTCGGTAGCGACATCAGCTGTGTCTTGAAAGAAGCAGCTAGAAGATAGGTTGACAGAATTGTCACATCGATTCTAAAAGCCATTGTAAATGTGAACTTTCTGATCTCCCAACAGAAACCACTTTTCTACTTTCTGAGCGAGCTTTCTGAGTTCCTCCTTCATGAAGCTAAGGCCATTGATCAAAAAGGTAGAAGAGATGACGTACCAATTTAAAACTGGGTTTGACTTGATAATTTGAAATTCAAATTTCAAATTTCCCTCCCTTTCCTATAGCATTCTATGCTCCACTTATGTAACGCCTGAGGATTGCAAAATCAGGGAGTGATCGCCGATGCAAGGAGGCACGGACAAGGAGCGACTCCTAGCAGACTTCGAAAGCGGAGGGGTACATGAATAAACCGATTACACACCCGAATGAGAGGGATCCTAAAGATTGTGTAGGTATGGGACTATACAGTCAAGGAGGGCTTATATGAATTGATTTGTACTACCTATACCAACAAGATGCATCTTCTTTTTGGTAGCCCATCACGAAAGAACTCCACAGTTAAACGTGCTCGACTTGGAACAATTTTGGGACTGGTGACCTCCTGGACAGTTTTCCCAGGAAGCGTGTGAGTGAGGACAAAGTACGCTGAAAAGACCTGTGTTGATTTGTGGGGACACTCGTCAATCCATAAAGCAGCAGGGGATGTTACAACTTACATGTAAGCTTGAGCTTTCTGATGTACATAATCAGCCCTTGACGAGTTATTCGCTTTCAGATCTTTAATCAAATCTTCTTGATGATAATTTTTTTGTGATTGTGATGATTGAAGACTAAGTAACATGTTGCATATGGACGTATTCTGATATCTTCATCTTGAGAATACTTTCTGATATCCCGTGTTACTTTCTGAAGTCTTTTTCCTTGGTTTCTTGGCTTCTGACTTGATTTCCTCTAGTTCTTAAGTATTTACACGTACTTTGCACGAGATAATGATCACTTTGTTTTAAGCTTAATCTCTTCACACAAGATAAAACATGCTTGTACATCTGTAATGAAATTATTCTCAATTCAAGTCCATTTCTATGCTTTGTTCCATAAGTATGTATACATGCTTTGCTTGAAATAATATTCACTTTCTATTTGGCTCAATCTCTTCCTATAAGTTAAATCATATTTGCACATGCAAAGTGAAACATTATTCTTGCTATAAGTTTGTAACATACTAACTGGATTTGACCTGTTATGCTTTGTCAAGAAACTCAAAGGGGACATCAGTCATTCTTCAAAGTATTTTCTTTGAATTGGTTTTGTTGTCATTCAAAACTCATGAGTGCAAAGGTTCTGGAGCTAACAGATTTTTTCATCTATAATATTGAATTTCAAATTATAGATGGATTTAGAGACAGGAAAATTTGTCCATAACTCACGCATTAAATACACACCTTAAATTTCAAATTATAGACGGATTTCCTGTTTGTAATGTGCACATCAAATATGCACCTTTTTAATCTCTGATGTTATAGACTGATTTACAGGTAAGATAATCCATATATAATGTGCACGTTAAATTCACGCCTTAAATTTCAAATTATAGATGGATTTTTCCATCTGTAATGTTCGTATCAAATATGCACATTTTTAATTTCTGATGTTATAGGTGGATTTACAGCCAGAATAACCCGTCTATAATGTGCGCGTTAAATACATGCCTTAAATTTCAAAGCACAGACAGATTTTCCCATTTGTAATATGCTGGATTTATTTTAAATCAATAATTTAAATAAAAATCCATCTGTATATTTTGTGAAAAAATAAAAAACAATTATTTCATTATCAATCTGTAATTGCCGTTTGTAACAGTTTTGTACCAACAATTATGGACAGATTTATAGATTTCGCCAAAAAAAATTTCATGTTTTCGTTTACCCATCTATAAATCCCTCTATATCAGAGATGGACAAAAATCTGTTTATAAAATCCGTTTGTATTCTACAAGTTTCTAGTAGTGATTCATGCAACATATTTAATTTAGATCAACCATCATGTAACACCCCAAAGTTTTTCCAAAAATTTATTTGGTCCTTATTAATGAGAATTTTAAAATTTCAATTGATTTAGTCGTAATGAGAACGACTTAGCAATTAAAAAAAATAAATAGTAACTTTGAGGGCCCGTAGGTGTAACAGTAACCTTGGAACCAGGACCAGGAGATGCCGGGGCTGAGAAAAGATAGGACAAAGGTCAGGAATAGGGTTCTAGACTCGAGATTAAATTTCAAACAATATCTTATTTTTCAAAGTATAGTATGTTATCCGTTTGGTAAAATTTTGATGGGCGGTTTCTTACACTACATGAAACTTAGAGAGCAAGTTCCCCCACTTCACCATACACTTGACAAATGTATGGCAAGGGAATGACCACATCTCCTATTTTTATCAAGATCACATGATAACCACACAAAAATCCTATTTTTATTACAAAGTTATAATTTTTGTGGTAACTTTTTTTAACACATCTTCTTATATTAACAACACAATTCATGTTTTTCTCTTCTTTACCTTAAGAATTTCGGCCAGCCTCTTTTTTTCAACCTTTTCACTTTTATGCTCTACCAAAACCTCATGAACTAGCTTGAAATTCATTCCATAACATCAAAAATCAATAACCTAGACACAAAAACTTAATCTACCTTTTGAATTCTTCATATCTAACTCCAACAAAGAAATTTCATCTCACCTCACCATCAAAGAGGATGTAACATCCTAATTTTTAACCCAATACTCTAGAACATAATTAGGTTAATCATTAGTCTATTACGTCATAGCTTCCTTATTACTTTAAAATACTTAGCGGAAATACTGGTAAATTTTTTTTTTTAATTATAAAAGCAAAGTGAGAGCCGCGCGACACAATGATCAATAGAAAATAGACGGAAGTAAAGCAAACATCTCATCATAACACATAGCAAGTAAAGGTACATCACAATAACATTGAGCTGCATACTTATATATAGAGTAGAATATGCCCGCTCATAAAAAGTGGGACTTAGTTTAATACATCTGAAATAAAGATACATGAAAACGAAAGTACAGCAGAGGCATAAAAGAAAACTCTCTCCTAACTCTAGTGCGCCTACAAATGGATAGCCCCAAAGACAAAAGAAGGCTATCCTAGCCTAGTCAAAGCTCGGGCACCAAAACGCGACGGTCGTCTCCTATTGCGGGCCTCTCTGGAAATGAGGGATGTACCCGATCCACTGGGCCATCTCGGCCGGGGTGGCGATGCGCTGCATCGGTCGGGCATGAGCTCCACGGCGGGGAATCATCCTCACCCACCCTCCACGTTTTGGCTGAGCGACAGAAGCCTCGCTACCCTCCCTAACATCCATCGACACAGTGGGGGAGGATCCCTCGGAGGGTACCTGAGTGGCAAAGTCCTCCAAAGGGTCTGTCTTGGAGAATGATGAGGGCGAGCGAGTACATACTGTGGGTAGTCCCAGATGGCAGAGGCCGTTGGTGGGGTGCGGCGGATCCGCTCCTCTCGAGGGCGGGCGCGCTCGAACACGAAGTCGTCGCCGAAGGGTGAGACAGGAGAGAATCAATGGCTATGTACAGGGTGACTAAAGGGCAGTCCAACGAACATAAACACTCGAACGACGCAGCGACCCACAAAATGGTATGACCCGTGGTCCGAATCATGATGTACCTCCCAGGTTGGGGTGTCCACAAAAACCACGAACGTCGCCATCTGAAGACGTGACAGAAAGAAAGAGATAGAGGGAGTGAGAATCTTGCTAAAGAATCTCAGTAGAGCCTCCTACTACCTAGGTGTCATCATCTACGTCTTCAGGAACCTTGTGTTTAGTTATACAAAATAAGTGAGCATGCATAAACATCTATTTTTAGGTTCTAAAACATAATTAGCCAAGGTCCGTTCATTTTAGCATGAATCTTAATGACATGGATGCAATCATATTAAAGAATGTATGCATGGCTCTACTTAATGCAAGAATAATCATCACATCTTTAAGAACATCATAGTAGTGGCATAAAGTGGCAATTAAATTCTCTTTGTGACATAATCATCATAACTTCCTCATAGGCCACCCTAAAAGACAAGCGCTCTGGGGGTGCTCGGCCAAACCGGTGTCACCCAGAACGTGTCACATCTCTAGGTTATGAGCTCATACCTTAACTAGTCGTCACTAGTTCTTACTTATCAATCCCGATAAGCGTAATATAATCATAAACATAATCCCGACTTATCCAGTACAGGCTAGGGGGCATTTCTTGGGGGTGCTCGGCCGAACCGGTGTCACCCAAGAATTCATCTTGGTACCGATGTCACATGAGTTCTCTGGAGGTGCTCGGCTGAACCAGTGTCATCCGAGAACTCATCTTAGTACCTCATAAAAATCTCATAGGTTTTCAAAAACTTTCTGAGTCCCGAATTTGTCAAAAATTCGGCGGCATAACTGCAACATGTCGAATTTCTTCCAAATTCTTCTTTATGCCACATGAGTCAATCAAACATGCATCCTTTATCATAATCTCATGCATTCACATAATCATCCTCATACTTTCACAAGCAACATTAAAGATTCGTTATGCACTTGGTCCTACAGTATCTTATGCTCTGACCCTTACGGGCATTAAACTTATGATGTAATTAACCTATCATCTTCTATCAAACTTTTATGCACCTAAGGGTTCTCTTTTAACAAAACTTATTATTATTCATGCTCTCTATTAAATCTGAACATCATCACTCCTTAGGGGAAGCACTTTAAACTTAAGATTGCGGGGTTCTAGAACTTACGTTTTAGACCCTTTCTTGGTTCTGTCTTCACCTAAGGCGCTATAAGTTAAACCTAAACCAATTATGAGACATTCCTATGTATAAGGACTAATTATAAACCATGTCTACCATATTATGAGGTTGCTGGACAGATTCTAAAATTAAGTGTTCTAGGAGTTCTAGAATTACGGTTTTACGATTTTCTAGTTACTAGTTTCTCTATAGGTGCTAAAATTTGATCCTACTTCAATTGTAACCAAATTTTTCATGATTAAACATTCCTAATCTGATTATATTCCCATTGAAACAGTTTGGGCAGTGTCCAAATATAATTGGGTTAAATCTATGCTAAATCTTGACTTTACGATTTTTCTAGAAAGCTAGTTCCCCTCTTAACATGCATAGGAGTGCTCCTACCTCATCATACATAATTTCCACACATTATAACACATAAAAACATCATCACACAACAACAAACTCATCATGATAAGGCCGAAACACCAAGTCCCCAAGAAGGTGCATAACTTGATGTTTCTAAGACATATAAGGTGCTAGTTTCTCTTGGAACCAACTTAGAACCTTTAAAACTCTTTTGCAAACCAATTTATTTTGTAAAAGAGGCTAAAACATCCTTAGGTCGGTGACCACTTGATCCCTCCTTAAAGAGAGTTAAATTCATAGAACCTTGTTGGTCCTGAACTCAAACAAATTCATGAGATTTTAAAGGATTCTTAAAACTTAGGTTGTTGGCCCTTGTAGCTAGATGAAACTTATTCCAAGTTCATCATCACTACTTGGCCGAGATTATGCATTCAAAGAATGCTCCCATATTAAACTTTAACTTGAGATAAAATGGGCAAGTCTTTGAGCTCTAAGGTTTTTAAGTGATGACATAATTTAGACATACTATGCACTTCATTTTTATTCTTCATTACAAGGTACAGTGAGGGCTTAAAGTAAATATGCAAGACTTGAATCATAAATATGCAAAGCTCGAATTAAATATGCAAGACTTGAAATATAAATATGCAAAACTTTAAAATATAAATATGCAAGTTCATTTCTTTATTTTAGTGCTCTAGGCCCAGCAACAATTGACTTTAAGCCCGAAATAGAAAGGCTTTGAGATTTAGTTAGGTGATGGTGCGATTCTCATTTTAAATCTTTATGTTCCTTAGTGATGAAAAGTAAATATGCTAGACAAGATGTAAATATGAGATGCAATCTATTCTTTGTCCTTTAACTTTAAGTGATGACTTGGAAATCAAATATGAATGCAAGGCTCAAAGTAAATATGTAATGCATAAGCTTGAATTTAAATATGAATGCTAGTTCATTTTATTTCTTATTAGAGCTCATACAAGACTTTAAAGGAACTTAAACCTCAACCCAAACTTATCATGACAAGATAAAGTAAAAACAAGAGTGAACCTCAAGGGTTCCTTAAAAACACAAAGCTTCTATTGTTGAAATGTAAACATAAATAACACTTTTATTAAAACTCAAGCTCTAGAGGCCTCATTGTGATGAACACATAGTCATCATCTAGAAGCCTTCATCATCAAGGCATTGTGAACCTTATGGGCCATCATGGCTGAAAATGTAAAGAAAGAAAAGAAAAAGAAACCGAAACTTTCAAGAGGAAAAGGAAACATTTGAAACTCTAGAGACTATGATCTTGGTGATGCATTAGCACCAATATCATGAGTCCTCATCATTGAGTTCATGTGACCATTTTAAAACATTATCAAAGTGAGAGGTTTTCAAGGATTCAAGAGGAAAAACTAAAAACATCTTTAGCTCAAGAACAAAGATCAAGCTTTAGAGATTGTTCAAGTGATGAGCATCATCATGAAACCTCATCATCAAGCTCTCATTCCTTTGATCTTCAAGCCTCATGGCCGAAAACAAAGAGGAGAAGAAAAAGAAAAGAAGTTCTAAAAAGTTTCAAGAGAAACTATGAACACATAAAGAGATTAAGAACTTTAAATGAAAGAAACTCATGAAAGAAAATCTCTACCTAGTGGTTTGAAGATTGGGATGAGAGAAGAGGATGAAGAACTTGAAGAACTTGAAGACTTGAACTTGAGAGAAAAAGGAAACTTTGAAATGCTCTTTGAGAACTTACACTTAGTAAATGAACCCAAAATAATGCAAGTTCACCCAAGCAAGCTATTTATAGAGAAATGAAACAAATGCAAGGTGCAAATGAAGAAGGAAGCTTCGGTCATCAGCCTCATGGGCAGCCCATGAGTTCCATGAGGTGAGATAATGTGGTCTTGAGGCATGGTGAGGCATGGTTCAAGGTATGGCTTCAAGCATGGTTCTTTGAGTGAGAAACAATTCAACATGTGTTGTAAAAGAGAGAGAGATGGCCGAATGTGCATCAGCCATGGGGAGGGTTTTCTTGCATTTTAATTGTGGTTTAGAGTTGTATTTAGGTGCATCTTTGATTAGGATTAAGATTAGGAATTTGTAAGAAAGTGTTTAGGTGAGAAAATGGGTAATTAAGGTTGTCAAGACATAATTAAGGAGTGTTCTTGCATCATTAGTGAGTTATAAACTCATTTTAGTGTATAAGCAATTCTAGACACAATTCCTTGATTTAAGGAATTGGAGAGAGAAAACCCTATTCAAGATTCCAAGAGTGAAATCTTGAGTTTTAGAAAAGAGATTTAAATCTAATCTAAGCAATCTTAGGTTCTAATTAATTTTAATAATTTATTTTGACTCTAGATTAATTATGGAAATTAATTAATCTTCAATTAGAGCCTAATATTGCTTAGGTTTGCTTAATTACATCATTAAGCTCAAAAATACTATTCTAGGGACAAAATCGTAATTTTGCACTAAAACTGCTCGGGACCACCGGGACTCAAACAGATGTTTTGAAACATGTAAAAAACATGATTTTAAACCTCTGGGGAAAGTTTCGTGCTCAAACGGTACATTTACCCACGTAAAACGCTATAGGGGTATTTTGGTCATTTTGACCCGAAACTGCAGAAAATGAGACTTTCACCTCCGGAACCACTCAAGGGTCATTCAATCCCCTTCAAACATTGAGTTGTCCCTTCGAGGACTGCCGGGTCGGCCATCCTCGAATTCCGGGCCGAAAATGACCTTAGGGGCATTTTGGTCATTTTCCACTTAGACAGAAGATCGGGGCGTTACAGAGGAGCTACTGTATTACTACTCAAGAAAGGCATTTAGTTGGTTTTGGGTTGAAGTTGGGTGGAGAAGCACTTTAATGAATCAAGACAATTGCAAAAGTCTTCTAGTTAAGGGTAGGGATTTCATGAAAACCTCTTTCAATCTAGCTTTTGCTTTCTAAAAATTTCAAAGAAATATGCTAGGGTTTGGTTTTTTTTTATCACAGCTTAGATCATGAATATTGACAAACATGCATGATTTAGGTAGTGCATGTTGCTAGGATACTTCTTTGATTAACTTACATCTTGGTTTGGTATGCTAAAAACTCATATTTTGAGTTTGGCAATAA
This sequence comes from Dalbergia cochinchinensis, assembly GCA_031216125.1. Lineage (NCBI taxonomy): Eukaryota > Viridiplantae > Streptophyta > Magnoliopsida > Fabales > Fabaceae > Dalbergia > Dalbergia cochinchinensis. Next base: position 35,733,957 of record CM062371.1, read on the forward strand.
ACTTGTGTGATTTTTCAAACATAATTGAAGATGTCTATTTTATCTGGGATTTTTTTTTTTAGTGAAGACAACATGTTAAGGTAACTCCATAATTTTTCTTGAGTCCATTTGAGGTATTTTACTATTTTTGAAAAATAAAAAACCAAGTATATTATAGTTGTTGTCTAAACAACTAGTTTTGAAGCTCTGAATTTTTTTGTAATTTTACTGTATCAAATGATCAAATTTTCCTTTCAAAGTTTTATAGGTTGTTGTAGAAATTGAGGTCCAACCCTGACTTTTTGCAAAATTTATTATGTTCATTTACTAATGATAATAAAATTTGAAATTCAGGCTAAATCATATTGAAATATCTTTGTGAATTATCTCACCCTGTTTTAGCAATTTTTGATTAATTAACCAAAATTTTCTTTGGGACTGAAATTTTGGATAAGTGTTGTATGAGCTAGAATTGTGATTATGAGTAATATTCCAATGATTTTGTGCATGGTACACTATGTAGTTTAGTTGTTGATGGTATACATATATGATTGTGATGCTTGTGCATATGACAAGGAATATGAAACATGAGTTGTTACAGTATTTCAAAACAAATAACAGATCCCCTTTGACACTTGAGTCAGGGAAAGTAAACTTGGCTAGGAATAATATTGTGTGAGAATCGAAGAAAGAAAATCTGATAATCATGTATAGGAAAGAGCTCAGTCCTGATAAGTAGTCTATTGCCCTAAAGTGGGCAAGGCCACTTATGTCAAGGGCACATAAAGTTGAGAAAGATATTTATAAGATCCTCTTCAACATGTCAAGGGCACATGAAGTTAAGAAAACTACCAAAGTGAAAACAGTCATTGTATTTATCATATGCATACTCATATTATACTGAATTATTTACCTATGGTGATTTACTATGAGCTGGAGCATTATGATATATGTGAATTACGTGATTGAATGCTAAAAGAAGCTCATTTTGAAATAGTGATTTTGAAATTTAAAATGAATCTTTGTTTTGTAATGCATGATCATATTTTTTTAATAAACCAAAGCGGCTAGAACGATGATGATGATATTGATTATCGTGTATCGAGGGATACTCTACTGAGAATTTCATAATTCTTACCCTTATATTTGTGTGTTCCTGTGTTGTCTCCATATTACTCAAGAGAACAATAAAGCTGCCATCATGGAAGTACCTGATTTATAGAAGCTTGATGGCCAAACTTCAATATCACTTGTAACGCCCCGATTTTTCCCACTGTACAAAATGACCAAAATACCCCTAAGGTCATTTTGCATAAGAATCGAGGGCAGCCTGTCCAGACCATCCTCAATGGGATAATTTAATATTAGGATGAGGTTATATGGGGTTTAGATAGCAATTCATGCAAAAATCACAACACCCGATTTTTCCTGTGTATAAATGACTAAAATGCCCCTAGGGTCATTCTTACTCAGGAATTGACTACAACCGGCCAGGCTATCCTCAAGGGGTTAGGTTAAGGTTTGAAGGGGATTATATGTATTGTACATGATGATGGAGGTGAAAATCTCAATTTTTGGTTTTTCTTATGTGTGAAATTACCAAAATACCTCTGCGGTAATTAAACACGAGATTAAGTGCCAATTGGAGCCAAACTTTACCTGAGAGTTTGAAATGTTGTTTTTAAAGGATGCATGATATCAATATAAGTCTAGGTAGTTTCGGGGAGTTTTTATGCAAAATTACCATTTTGTCCCTATTAAGGGCATAACGAGTTTAATTGTGTAATTAATGAGACCTAACCAATATTAGGCTCTAATTAAAGATTAATTAATTCTAATAATTAATTTAGAGTCAAAATAATTAATTGAGGTTAATTAGAGCCTAAGATTGCATAAAGAAACTCAAAATCCCTTTCTTAATTCAAGGCTTTATGTCATGTCTCATGAAATAGTATTTTCTCTCTCCAATTCCTTAAATTAATGAATGAAAGATGTGATTCAAATTCTTATTGAATGAGGTTTGACTCCACTAAGTGAGCAAGAGCACTCTTTAACCATGTCTTGAATACCTTTAATCACTCACTTTCTTACCTGAACACTTGATTACAAACTCCTAATCAAAGGCCTAATCAAATATCTACCTAAACACGCTCCTCATACACATGAAATGATAAAATTTTCTCCCCCATTTTCCTTGCATGATCGGTGCCACTCCCCCTTCCATTCAACCCATCACATTTTGATTTAATCACTTACACACTTAAAGAAAACCATATCCAAACCCATACCTAGCCATTCCTACACCATTCCATATAATGATACACTTAGATGAGATATTTTCCCTTCCATTTTCCTTGATGAGTGTCGCGACCTTCTTCCCCTCTCTCATCCTCTCATATTGCAATTTCTCTATAAATACACACTCAAGGAAACTCAAACACCATTTTGCTCATTCTTGCAATTTTAGTTCAAAGATCATTTCAAGTTTTCTCTCTTTTCTCTCATCCTAAGAGTTCTTCTTCTTCTTCCTCCTTCTTCAAAGAAACCACCATCAACCACCACATCTCAACCTCAAAACACCATACAACCACCATAGATCTTCTCTAAAACACTTAACTTTTCCACTTTCTTTCCTTCTTCTTTTTCTTTCCTTGGCCAAAACCACTTTGGGCTACAAGAAAGAATTATTCTTCTCAGCTCTTTTCAAGATCAAGCTCTTTTCTTTCAATGAGAAAAATATCTTTGGTAGGGATTTTGTTTCAAAGTTCTTATTCTTTTTCTTTGAATCATTTTTGGTTAGAATATTGGATTGATTGGAAATATTTTCTTCTTCTATGTTCTCTTTATTTTTTGGTTTGAAGATGAAGTAATGAATGAGTTTTACTCTTGCCACTTTTGGTTTTTGGACTTCCTTGTCTTCCTTTTTTCATTTCGGCCTTAAAGGCCTTTTGTGTTTCAAAATATTGGCTTGATGATGAGGATTCCTAGATGATGATAATGAGCTCATCATATTTGTGACCTATAAAGCTTGAACTTTGCTTTTTGGTTTTTCAATGAACCATAATAAGGTGTAAGTTTCTTTATATTTCATTTCTTTGAGCTTGATGGTAAGTTCAAACAAAATAAATGTTCCTGGAACCATGGTGTTAAAGGACTCTAAAGCTCATGTTTATCTTGTAAGATTGATCAGTGTTTTAGAGTTGTTACTCTAAATAGGAGTCTTGAGCTTAGGAGCTAAAGAAATAACAAATGGAAATGCATTCATATTTATCTTCCAAGTCTTTGCATTCCATATTGATATTTGAGCATTGTATATCATGTTTATTTCCAAGTTATCACCTAAATCTTGAAGATAAGAAAATGAACTTGTATTTCATGTTTATATTTCTTGTCTAGCATATTTATGTTTCAAGCTATCACCTAAACCTTACAGATTAAAAATGAGCTTGCATTTTCATGTTTATATTCAAGCTTTGCATATCATATTTATATTTCCATTGCCATCACCTTATAATATCAACATTAAAAGGAGGCTTGCATTAGCATGTTTAAGTTTATGTCATCACCTAAATATCTAAACCTCAAGACTTACCCCGTTCAACTTACATAGGAATTTCAGTTCCATAGGCATTTGTCTTTACTAATATGTTTTGTTTTCAAAGGAATAAAGTTTTAAGGTTTGGTGTATTATTACCTTGAGGTTTCAAAAGCTTGTTTCTTGCAACTTTCCTTTGAGAAAAATGTTAATTTCTAAAGTGATTAAACATGATTTATATAACCAAATCATTATATTTGAGCCCTCTAATTTTCCTACTGACCTAAGGACATTTACTTGTGTTTCCAAAGGGATAACTTAATTATAAGAGTGTTCTTTGACCTAGAGCTAATTCTAAGAAAGACTAGTATGCTAGAAATACTTATTATTGCAACTTTGCATGCTCTTGGAAATTCAAACTTTGGATTCTGTTCTAACATTTCCATATCTGATATATGCTGTTTGGGGTGGTTTAGATGTGTGAAAACTACAATTAATTGATATGATAATCATTCTTGGCATCTTAGGCAAGACTAGCAACTAAAAAGGATCAAAAATGTGATTTCTAAAGCTTTCAAAAACTGAATTCATGGATTCTGTTCCAGCATGTAATTAATTGGTAGAAATGTGTTTTGTTATATCTGTTAGAATCCATAATAAATGGTTTAGAAATTAATTTTAGCATCTTAGGAAAAGCCGATATTGAGAAAGGGTAAAAAATATAACTTCTAAAACACTGAAATTGTTTAATTTCAGACATTGCCCAATCTGTCCAGCATTGTTTACTTATGCTCATGAGGTTAAAAACTAGTGGAAATCATTGTAATTAATCCATTAGATGCATAAAAGAATAATCTCAAAAGTTAGGTTTACCCAATTTAGAGGTTTAACCATTTAAGGGATAATGAAAATGCTTATTTTATGAGATGATGAGTTTATGATATATTTGAGAATTTACGTGATGATTATGTTTGCATACTTGTTTACCAGTTACAAGATTTATTGTGGCATGTTATGATTACACTTGGAATGTTTAAGATGCATATGTTGAAGTAATATGAAAGCATGTGATATTATATGATATGATTGTGTTTTTGCATTTCAAAACAACATGCTAAGTTTTAGGTGACATAAAACACATGGAAATGATCCTCTAGATTCCCCGAATTAAAGGTTATGAGAGGTGATCCAAGTAAGTTGCATTTTCATAATAAGAAAGGCAAGGAAGTGATGTGTTGCTCCCCCTCTATTATCCCATGTTAAATCTAGCGATGGCTAGTTAGATTGAGCTCATCCTAGGCGATTGGTATGTTGGTTGGTTCTAGTGTTAATTTTAAAAATTGCCGGGGAAGGCGTGTAGGTTGGATTTGGTGTTAACGGAAGAGGGTGAATTGATAAGAAAGGAACTCAAGAATTCATTCATGAGAAAGTAAGTTATCATGGGTTTTCTTGCCTTTCTATGCATCTTAAATGACATTGACTTAACATGTTGCCCTATTATGAATCCATTTACTTGCCACTGCTTTAGTCCTCCATCTTATTAGATGCTTATGTGCTTAGCCTTATCTTGTGTTTTGGACTTACACGTTATTGATTTATGTTGCGAGTAGGGTTATGTTATTTACATGTGTTACTAATGCACTAAGGCATTGCCATGCATACATGAGATACCTGTTGCATTCATGCATTAAGATTCATGCTAAAAGATACGGGCCTTGGTTAATGGTATTTGTAACTTAATAAATAAACCTTATTCATGTCCACTATTTCCATAATGAAACTCGAGGCTCCTAGGGATGATGATGATGTCACGTGTGTGGAGATGGAAACCCTACTGAGATTCTTATTCAAGTTTCTCACTCCCTTTCTTTCTTTCCATCTTCGTCTTCAGACAAGATCGATGGCGATGCCGTGGACTTCCTTGAGATGCCAGCATAGGAGTTGCTCCATGGTTTAGATCAGAATGGCGCAGCAGAAGTGGAGATAAAGGCTATCCAGTTTTTAGCTCTTAGAAGTTGTCTCGGCTTCGCATATGCTCATATCTTAGTTCTAGTAGATGTCCACCCACTAGGTGTTAGTTACTTTTAATCATGTTTGGCTTTTGTATTAGTATATGCTTAGCCTCTATGGGTGGGCTCTATATATTTTGGCGTAGTACTATGATTGTGGGATATTTCCACATTATTATTATTACTATTTGATATAATATTCAAAGTAAATGTTATGATGTGATGATGTTCGCAGTTTATGTTGCACATTGTTGTGGTTTGCATGATTGCTACATGATGAATAACTATATGATATAACATATACGCGAATGGCTTATAGTTTGGTTTTTTTTAAAAAAAATGGGCCGTATTTTCCATAGACTTATTTTTGAAGCTCAAAATTAAGTAAAATTCTGAGACAAAAGAGTAACAACTAATGATTAACCATTATGCGTCCTAGGCGAGTCGAGTTAAATGTTATGGTGTTATATTTTGGTATCAGAGCAGTTCGGTTTTCACAAAGCATGAGGATTGGATTGACTATGCTTCTTAAGCATGATGTGATAGATATGTCATGTGTAGTTGCTCTATCAATAGCATAAGCTTGAGGACTAGAAATGTATGACTATGGTATGTTTGTATGTGCCATGGTAACTAGCTCACTTTACATAGAGTATTAAGCCTGATCACCTTAGTGTTTGTTGTTTTGTATGCATAGGAACCAATGGCATGTCAGCAACAAAATAGGACCTCAACTTCTTGTGATCAGAACAATGAGATTGCTGAAGCCCTCTGAGAAGTGGCTAGGACCATGAGGACGATATTTGAAAGAATGGACTGAGATCGCCAGGCTGATGCGAGCCGTGGTTCCAATGCTGCTGAGATCTGTAACACCCTAATTTTTATTGCTGTGTAAAAATTACCAAAATGCCCCTAGGTAATTTTTGCACGTAATTCAAGGCCGAATAATCCTCAATAAAGGAATGTAACATTAGAGAAACATTATGAGAAATTTGAATAGCAATTCATGCGAAAGTAGCAAACCCTGATTTTTATGTACGTGTAAAATGATCAAAATGCCCCTGATATCATTTTTACCTAGAAATCAAGGATAACCAATCTAAATTATCTTTGCGGGGTTAGTTTTATGATTGATGGGGATTGTATGTGCCTTAGAGATAAAAATCTCAATTCTCAATTTTTACCGTACGTAAAATTACCGTTTTAACCCTATGGTAATTTTTCATGAAATTATATAATCTTTGAATTCGGTTCTCACCCAAAGGGTCAAAATAAGTACTTCAAATATAATTTGGGAATTTCCAACAACTACAAGGAGTTTTTATGTAAAATTACCTTTTTACCCCTAATTGTGCTAAATAGGTTTACTTGTGTAATTAAGATAATATTAAGCTCTAATTAAACTCAAATTGATTTCATTCATTAGCCTTGAGTTTAAAATAAATTACCTAAGGTTAAAAATAATTACTTGAGATAATTAGAGCCTAAAATTACCTAAGGCAAAATTAAATTGCCTTTCCTTAATTACAAAAGTTCATAAAATTAGTGATGCTAAGATCAAAGTTAAGATTACAATTTAGGTAAAATTTAGTACATTTACATTTCCTTATCCTAAGTTTAGAACTTATGTTACAAATTGATTTTAACTCATTTGAAATTAACTTTATTTACTAATGTATGATTACTCTTTTTTTTACCATTTCTTAAATTGACCTAAACACTTAACCTTTTACTACTTTCACTAATCTATCAATTCCTAATCTTTTACTTAAGTAAATATACATCTAATACATGTTTTACCACTTGTAAAACAACACCAATGTGATCCTAATGCACTCAGAAGCCAGCACCCTTTTATGCCTATTACATCATATTTTAATTGTTTTTCCAACATGAAATCATATCCAACCTTATCACCATTTCTTTAGCTTTCTTTTTCATTATTTTTGGTTATGTTTAATCAAAATAAAACCCACTCATTTCAGCCATATGTGATCAGCCACAATGTCTCCCATTAGTATCATATTTTAGTGTTTTCATCTATTATGCATGAACAAAATTATTACAACAAGATAAGCTTTCTTTTTCCAAAGTTTTCTTTAACAAAAGAATGAAATAAAATCTCCATTTTCCAGCCTAGGATGCACGGCCAAACAGCCTTCATAGGCCTATAAATAGGTGCTCTTCCATTGCCAAAATGTTCACACAAACACTCATAGCCTTAGCACTTGCTTACTTGATAGTTTCCTTGCTCAAAGTTTGCTCAAAGTTCTCTAATTCTCTCAATACTTCAAGATTTCTTCATATTCCTCATTCACATCCAAGAGACTCCATTCCCAACCTCTAACCAAGCTCTAAACCTCAAGCATACACATTCCAACCACATATCAACTCCTAAACACATAACCTTTCCATTATCAAACACAAGAACACAACAAAAATTCTTTCACCATTCTATCATCACTTGGCTAAAACCATCATCATCATCTAGAGGAGATTTTTCTTCTATTTGCTTCTTAAGATATCAAGCTTTAACTTTTGAGAACAAGAAACAACTTGGTAGGGATTTTATTTCATGTTCTTTCTTTTGTTCTTCCTTTATATTTTCAGTTTTTATGATTTGATAATGACCATGGGTTGATGATGAGGAATCATGGTGGTGGTTGTGAATCCATCATTTAAATGACCTCTAAAGCCCAAGGTTTAAATTCTTGATGTCAAAAGATTAGTAAAGGAATTGCTAAGTCTTGAGTTTTAAGCTTAATAAGACATAAAAATGAACTTGCATCCATATTTATGTTACAAGTTCTCGCACATCATATTTATATTTCAAGCTTTGCATAATCATGTTTATATTTCAAGTTATCACTTTAATTCTTGAAGATAATAATATGGACTTGCATATTCATATTTATATTTCAAGTTATCACCTAAATCATAAAGACCTAAGAATAAATTTGCATCTTCATATTTATATTTCCAAGTTATCACCTTATAATGATAATAATAAGGTTACAAGATAAGTTTATGATTCTAGTCATCACTTGAATCTTAAAATTCAAGACTTGCTTCTTTTATCTTAAATGGCAATTTTGATCATGGACACTTCTCATCTATTTATTTTTGGCCCTTGTATAATTATGATTTAAAGCTTGTACGTTATATTTTATTTTTAGGTATGATCTTGTTTTAAAGTTGTACAAAGAAATTTTGAAAGACCTAGAAATTGTAAAGGATTAAGAATATGGTTTTTCTCATGATTTTTAATGCTAACATTTTAGTTTTTGATCTAATCTTTTAGAACTGGAGTGGTTACTGATTTAAGATGTTTAGATGTGTTTAAATCACTAATAGTTAATGCAAAAAATTGTTTTTAGTGTTTTTGGAAAAACAAGTAACTAAAAAGGATCAAAATTGTATTTTTATAAAACTTTTAGAATGCTAATTTTTTTTATTACTGTTCGGACCTATTCATCATTGTTCACTACTGTTTATTTCTATTCACACACTTGAGGATCACTAACAATTGTCATAAAAATTTTTCTTAGCATATTAGGAAAATCTAGTAACTAGAAAGGATTAAAATTGTGATTTTATGAAGCTTTAAGGAGACTAATTTTCTGATTCTATTCAAGAGTTGTTCAAGGCTGTTCATGTTGTTCACATACTTAAAAATTACTTATATTTGATGTAAAAAATTTTTTTGGTATCATAGATGCATAAAAGGGTAATTACAAGGGTTAGTTTGGGCCATTTTGCAAAATGCGAAAAGTTATGTTTTTGAACTATTAACTATGTTATTTCGGCCAAATGTTTTTAATTAGAGTAACTAATGATGTTGAATGTGTCCATGAGTTCAAACTACCATTTATAAAGTTTAGAAAAAAATTTAGAAGCTTCGGTTGCTGTTAAGGGTTCAAAATGTGTGATTTTGCACTTTGACCCCCAAAGTGTGTTAAAATTTGGTCTAACCGTAAAAGGTTTTTATGATGAGTTTAAATGGTTTCTAATAGTTATATATGTCTCTTGAAAGTATTGGTTAATGTTAAAGATCTCTAGTTTGTGAGAATGTGTTAAAAAGGGTATTTACGTTTTGACCCGTAACCTTTGAGAAATTGCGATTTGACCTCTTTGGGGTTTAAGCGTAAATATTGATAAATTTAATGAGATGAATGTGATTGATATCTTGTGAAGGCTATGTTCATGTGTTGAAATTTATATGGCTTATGGATATATGCAATGAAATATGATACATGTTTATGTGATTTAAATTATGACATGTTATGATTATGCTTGATAAATTGAGATGTATGATTTCATGAAGTTTATGAGTATGAAATGTTAAAATGATGAGTTATTTATGTTTGCATCTCTATATAACATGCCAAGATTAAAGTTGACATATAAGACACATGGAAATGATTCTCTAGACTCCCTAAATTAAATATTATAAAAGGTGATCCAGTAAGGGGATCCTCCAAACTCCAGGAATTAATGGTTATAAGAGGCGATCCAAATAGGAAATGATCCTTTAGACTCCCCGAATTAAAGGTTATGAAAGGTGATGCTAATGCCCCCTATCTCGTACTTTAAGAGTTGGGAATTTAACTTATCAAAAGGGATAAGATTACGCTAGTGATGACTAGTGAGGTATGAACTTATAACCTAGAACTCTTGAAAAAAGAGAGAATATAGGGCGGCCCCCAAGGAAAAGAGAATAAGCAGTTTAAGTCATCTATAAAAATGATGATCATGATTCTATGTTCTTTATATCATATGCAATGTTTTACGAATTCTATGGTATTTTGATATGATATTGACATGCATTCATGACTAATATGTTGCATTCATGACATTAAGATTTATGTTAAAAGATACGGACCTCAGCTAATGGTATTTAGAACTTAATAAATGAACCTTATATATATGTCCACCATTTTCATAATTAAAGCCAAGTTTCCTAGGGATGATGGCGATGACACTTGTGTTAAAGTTAGGAAGCCCTATTGAGATTCTTGTATAAGTTTCTCATCCCTCTTCTTTTCCATGTCATCTCCAGACAAGGATGATGGAGTAGTTCATGATTTTCTTTGAGACGTGGATGAGGGAGCTATGTTATAGAAAAGAGATTTAACAGAGATAGTTTCCCTTTGGATATTTGCCTTTAGAGTGTCATATCTTATTTATCAGTTTATATTCTATTGATAGATATATATTGATATCCTTATGTTTTATAAGACATCACTATTATGATACAGTTATTGATATGTTATTATTATTTGAGTTATGTTATGCCATGGTTGTATCATGCATTTACCTGTTATTTGTTTCTAACATCTCTCTTACGCAGGCAAGATAAATGACATTGGATACTTAGTATGCGTGGCTCACGTTTTGGTATTTAAGTTCAAAAAAAAAATTTACCTATATTTTCACTAAAGTATTTTCAACAAGTTTTGAGTTAAAAAATGGAACAAAAGAGTAATAATTAATAATTAACTTAAATGCGTTCTAGGCATGTTGAATTAAATATTAGGGTGTCAAGAAATGAGAGTTAAGAAATTGATCCCTAGATTCCCTGGTCCATTTGAAATCCTTAGTCGAGTCGGGCCTGTAGCATACCGAATAGCCTTACCACCTAACCGATCCAACCTCCATGATGTCTTTCATGTCTCTCAATTAAGGAAGTACCAGTTTGACCCTAGCCATGTATTAGAGCCAGAGTAAGTACAATTAAGGGAGGACCTAACATTTAACCTGCCACCTACGAGAATCGTAAACAAAGGAGTCAAGCAACTGAGGAACAACACCGTACCTTTGGTCAAGGTAGCATGGGAGCGAGGAAAGACAGAAGAATTCACATGGGAATTGGAATCGAATATGAAAATGTAAATCCCTGAGCTTTTTACAGGTAATGAATTTTGAGGGCGAAATTGTAATGCCCTGATTTTCTGTCTGAGTAGAAAAATGACCAAAATGCCCTTTAGGTCATTTCGGCCCGAAATTCGAGGATGGCCGACCCGGCAGTCCTCGAAGGGCCAACTCAATGTTTGAAGGGGATTGAAGGACCCTTGAATGGTTCCGGAGGCGAAAGTCTCATTTTCCGCAGTTTCGGGTCAAAATGACCAAAATACCCCTATAGCGTTTTATGCGGGTAAAGGTGCCATTTGAGCCCGAAAATTTCCCCAGAGGTTTAAAACCATGTTTTTACATGTTTCAAAACATCTATTTGAGTCCTGGCAGTCCCGGACAATTTTAGTGCAAAATTACGATTTTGCCCCTAGAATAGTGTTTTTGAGCTTAATGATGTGATTAAGCAAACCTAAGCAATATTAGGCTCTAAACGAAGATTAGTTAATTTCCATAATTAATCTAGAGTCAAAATAAATTATTAAAATTAATTAGAACCTAAGATTGCTTAGATTAGATTTAAATCTCTTTTCTAAAACTCAAGATTTCACTCTTGGAATCTTGAATAGTGCTTTCTCTCTCCAATTCCTTAAATCAAGGAATTGTGTCTAGAATTGTTTATACACTAAAATGAATTTATAACTCACTAATGATGCAAGAACACTCTTTAATTATTTCTTGACAACCTTAATTACCCATTTTTCTCACCTAAACACTTTCTTACAAATTCCTAATCTTAATCCTAATCAAAGATACACTTAAACACAACTCTAAACCACAATTAAAATGCAAAGAGAACCCTCCCCATGGCTGATGCATTTTGGCCCTCTCTCTCTCTTTTACCACACATGTTGAATTGTTTCTCACTCAAAGAACCATGCTTGAAGCCATACCATGAACCATGCCTCACCATACTTTGAACCATACCTCACCATGCCTCAAGACCACATTATCTCACCTCATGGAACTCATAGGTTGCCTCCATGCTGCATGGCCGAAGCTCCTCCCCCTCCTTGCACCTTTCATTTGCTTCATTTCTCTATAGATAGCTTGCTTGGGTGAACTTGTATCATTTTGGGTTCATTTGCAAGTGTAAGTTTTCAAAGAGCACTTCAAAGCTTCCTTTTTCTCTCAAGTTCAAGCCTTCAAGTTCTTCAAGTTATTCATCCTCTTCTCTCATTCCAACCTCCTAATCACTAGGTAGGGATTTTCTTTCAAAAGTTCTTTCATTTAAAGTTCTTAATTTCTTTATGTGTTCATAGTTTCTCTTGAATCCTTTTTAGAACTTCTTTTCTTCTTCCACTCCTCTTTGTTTTTCGGCCATGAGGCTTGAGAATCAAAGGAATGAGAACTTGATGATGAGAGTTTCATGATGATGTTCATCACTTGAACAATCTCTAAAGCTTGATCTTTGTTCTTGAGTTAAAGATGTTTTTAGTTTTCTTCTTGAATCTTTGAAACCTTTCACTTTGATGATGTTTTAAAATGGTTAACATGAACTCAATGATGAGAGCTCATGATGTTGGTGTTAATGCATCATCAAGATCATGGTCTCTAGAGTTCCAAATGTTTCTTTTCTTCTCCAACAATTTCGGTTCTTCTTCCTTTTCTTTCTTTAAGGTTTCGGCCATATTGGCCAAGGAAGTTCACAATGGCTTGATGATGAGAGCTTCTAGATGATGACTATGTGTTCATCACAATGAGGCCTCTAGAGCTTGAGTTTTAATAAGAATGTTATTTATGTTTACATTCTAAGAAAAGAAACTTTGTGTTTCAAAGAACCCTTGAGGTTCACTCTTGTTTTACTTTATCTTGTCATGATAAGTTTGGGTTGAGGTTTGAGTTCCTTTAAAGTCTTGTATGAGCTCTAATAAGAAATAAAATGAACTAGCATTCATATTTAAATTCAAGCTTATGCATTGCATGTTTATTTTGGGCTTTGCATTCATATTTAATTTCCAAGCCATCACTTAAAGGATAAAGAATGGAGTGCATCTCATATTTACATTCTTGCTTAGCATATTTACTTTATCACTAAGGAACGTAAAGATTTAAAATGAGAACTTGCACTATCACCTAACTAAATCTCAAAGCCTTTCTATTTCAGCCTTAAAGTCGATTGTTGCTGGGCCTAGAGCACTAAAATAAAGAAATGAACTTGCATATTTATATTTCAAGCCTTGCATATTTACATTCCAAGTCTTGCATATTTATTTCAAGCCTTGCATATTTATATTCCAAGTCTTGCATATTTATTTTAAGCCTTGCATTTTTATATTCAAGTCTTGTACATTTACTTTAAGCTCTCACTTTATTTTGTAATGAAGAATAAAAATGAAGTGCATAGCATGTTTAAATTATGTCATCACTTAAAAGATCTTAGAGCTCAAAGACTTGCCCATTTTATCTCAAGTTAAAGTTTAATGAGGGAGCATTCTTTGAATGCATGATTTCGGCCTTGTGGTGATGATGAACTTGGAATGAGTTTCATCTAGCTTCAAGGACCAATAAGCCAAGTTTTAAGAATCCTTTTAAATCTCATGAGTTTGCTTGAATTCAAGACCAACAAGGTTCTAAGAATTTAACTCTTTGAAGGAGGGATTAAGTGGTCACTGACCTAAGATTGTTTTTAGTCTCTTTCACAAAATAAAATGGTTTGCAAAAGAGTTTTAGAAGTCTTGAAAATGATTCCAAGAGAAACTAGCAACTTATGTGTTTTAAGATATCAAGTTATGTATCTTTTTAGGACTTAATGTTTCGGTTCTTCCATGATGTGTTTGCTGCCATGTGATGATGTTTTGATGTGTTTGAATGAGTAAAAATTATGTATGACGAAGTAGGAACATTTCTATGCAAGTTAGGAAAGAAACTAGCTTTCTAGAAAAATCGTAAAGTCAAGATTTAGCATAGTTTTATCCCATTTATTTATGGACACTGCCCAAACTGTTTCAATGGGAATATAATCAGATTAGGATTGTTTAATCATGAAAAATTTGGTTACATTTGAAGTAGGATTGAATTTTAGTACCTATAGAGAAACTAGTAACTAGTAAACCGTAAAACCGCAATTCTAGAACCCTTAGAACATTTAATTCTTAGAATCTGTCCAGCAACCTTATAATGTAGAGAACATGGTTTAAAATTAGTTCTTTGATATAGGAATGACTCATAATTGGTTTAGGTTTAACTTATAGTGTCTTAGGCGAAGACTGAACCAAGAAAGGGTTTAAAACGTAAGTTCTAGAACCCCGCAATCCTAAGTTTAAAGTGCTGCCCCTAAGGAGGGATGATGTTCAGATTTAATAGAGAGCATGAATAATAATAAGTTTGGTTAAAAGACAACCCTTAGGTGCATAAAAGTTTGACGGAAGAGGATAGATTAATTACATCACAAGTTTAAGGCCCGTAAGGGTCAGAGCATAAGACATCGTAGGTCCAAGTGCATAATGAATTTTAATGTTGCTTACGAAAGTATGAGGATGATTATGAGAATGCATGAATTTATGATGAAGGATGCATGTTTGATTGACTTGTGTGGCATAAAGAAGAATTTGGAAGAAATTCGGCACGCTACAGTTATGCCATCGAATTTTTGACAAATTCGGGACTCAGAAAGTTTTTGAAAACCTATGAAATTTTTATGAGGTACTAAGATGAGTTCTCGGATGACACCGGTTTGGCCGAGCACCTCCAGAGAACTCATGTGACATCAGTACCAAGATTAATTCTTGGGTGACACCGGTTCGGCCGAGCACCCCCAAGAAATGCCCCCTAGCCCGTACTGGATAAGTTGGGATTATGTTTATGATTATGTTACGCTTATCGAGATTGATAAGTAAGAACTAGTGACGACTAGTTAAGGTATGAGCTCATAACTTAGAGATGTGACATGTTCTGGGTGACACCGGTTCGGCCGAGCACCCCCAGAGCGATTGTCTTTTAGGGTGGCCTATGAGGAAGTTATGATGGTTATGTCACAAAGAGAATTTAATTGCCACTTTATGCCACTATTATGATGTTCTTAAAGATATGATGATTATTCTTGCATTAAGTAGAGCCATGCATACATTCTTTAATATGATTGCATCCATGTTATTAAGATTCATGCTAAAATGAACGGATCTTGGCTAATTATGTTTTAGAACCTAAAAATAGATGTCTATGCATGCTCACTTATTTTGTATAACTAAACCCAAGGTTCCTGAGGACGTAGATGATGACACCTAGGTAGTAGGAGGCCCTACTGAGATTCTTTAGGAAGATTCTCACTCCCTCTATCTCTTTCTTTCCATCACGTCTTCAGATGGCGACGTTCGTGGTTTTTATGGACACCCCAACCTGGGAGGTACATCATGATCTGGACCACGAGTCATACTATTTTGTGGGTCGCTGCGTCGTTCAAGTGTTTATGTTCGTTGGACGGCCCTTTAGTCACCCAGTACATATCCATCGATTCTCTCCTGTCTCACCCTACGACGACGACTTCGTGTTCGAGCGTGCACGCCCTCGAGAGGAGCAGATTCGCCGTACCCCACCGACGGCCTCTGTTATCCGGGACTACCTACAGTATGTGCCCCGCTCGCCCTCATCATTCTTTGAGACGGACCCTTCGGAGGACTTTGCCACTTAGGTACCCTCCGAGGGATCCTCCCCCACTATGCCGATGGATGATGGGGAGGGTAGCGAGGCTTCCGTCGCTCAGCCCGTACGTGGAGGATGGGTGAGGATGACTCCTCGCCGTGGAGCTCATGCTCGACCGATGCAGCGCATCGCCACCCCGGCCGAGATAGCCCAGTGGATCGGGTACATCCCTCCTTTCCAGAGAGGCCCACACTAGGAGACGACCGTTGCGTCTTGGTGCCCGAGCTTTGACTAGGATAGCCCCTTTTGTCTTAAGGCTATCTATACGTAGGCACACTAGAGTTAGGAGAAAGTTTCTTTTATCACCTTTGTTGTACTTTTGTTTCCATGTATTTCCATTCTAGTTGTACTAAACTAAGTCTCACTCTACCTAAGTGGGCATATCATAATTATATATAAATATGCAATTCAGTTTCATTGTGTTGTGCCTTTATTTGCTATATGTTTTGATGAGATGTTTGCTTTACTTCCGTCTACACTCTATTGATCATCGTATCGTGCGGCTCTCACTTTGCTTTTATAATTCAAAAAAAAAATTTACCAGTATTTCTGCTAAGTATTTTAAAGTGATAAGGAAGCTATGACGTAACAGACTAATGATTAACCTAATTATGTTCTAGAGTATTGGGTTAAAAATTAGGATGTTACAGAAATTCTTTTTAAGAAGGGGAGAAATGTAACGCTCTAATTTTTACTGCTGTGTAAAAATTATCAAAATGCCCATAAGTAATTTTTGCACATAATTCAAGGCCAAATAATTCTCAGTAAAGGAATATAACATTAGATTATGAGAAATTTGAATAGCGATTTGTGCAAAAGTCACAAACCATGATTTTTTTGTACATGTAAAATGACCAAAATGCCCTTGAGGTTATTTTTACCTAGAATGTCAAAGATAACTAATCTAGATTATCTTTGAGGGGTTAGTTTAATACTTGATGGGGATTATATGTGCCTTAAAGGTAAAAATCTTAATTCTCAATTTTTATCGTACATAAAATTACTATTTTACCCCTGCAGTAATTTTACATGAAATTATATAATCTTCAAATTTAGGTTTCACCCAAAAGTTCAAGATGACTATTTCAAGTATGATTTGAGAATGTCTAGTAATTACAGGGAGTTTTGACATGAAATTACCTTTTTACCCCTAATTATGGTAAATGAGTTTATTTATGTAATTAAGGCAATATTAAGCTCTAATTGAACTCAAATTGATTTCATTCATTAACCTTGAGTTAAAAATTAATTACCCAAGGTTAAAAATAATTACTTGAGATAATTAGAGCCTAAGATTTCCAAAGGTAAAATTAAATTACCTTTCCTTAATTACAAAAGCTCAAAATTAGTGATCTTGAGATCAAAATTAAGATTAGGGTTTAGGTAAAAGCTAGTACATTTACATTTTCTTATCCTAAGTTTAAGACCTATGTTACAAATTGATTTTAACTCATATAAGATTAACTTCATTTACTAGTGCATGATTATTCTTTTTACCTTGTCTTAAATTGTCTTAAACACTTAACCTTTTAGCATTTTCACTAATCTATTAATTTCTAACCTTTTACCTAAGTAATTACACATCCAATACATGATTTACCTCTTGTAGAACATCACCAATCTGATCATAAAAGGATCAGAAACCAGCTCCCATGATCAGCCCAAATCACCATATTTTATTGCTTTTCCAACATGAAATCATATCCAACGTTATCACCATTTCTTTAGCTTTCTTTTTTATTATTTTTGGCTTAGTTTAATCAAAAGAAATCCATCCATATTCAGCCTTATCAGCCATAATTTCTTGCCTTCCATTAACATCATATTTTATATAATTTCAAACCATGATACATGAACACAATTGTGACTACACATTATGCTTTCTTTTTCTATGTTTCTTTAATTGAAAAATGAAATTAAAAACCCCATTTTCCAGCCATGAAGCTAGCAGCCATATAGCCTCCTTGGCCTATAAATATGAGCTCTTGCATTGCCAGAATGTTCACACAAATATCCATAGCCTTGGTACTTACTTACTTGATAGTTTTCTTGCTCAAAGTCTACTCAAAATTCTCAAATTCTCTCAATACTTCAGGCTTTCTTCTCCTTCCTTATTCACATCCAAGGGACTCCATTCCCAACCTCTAACCAAGCTCTAAACCTCAAGCATACGCATTCCAACCACAAATCAACTCCTAAACACATAACCTTTCCATTATCAAACACAAGAACACAACAAAAATTCTTCCACCATTCCATCATCACTTGGCCGAAGCTATTATCATCATCTAGAGGAGATTTTTGTTCTCTTTACTTCTTAAGATATCAAGCTTTAATTTGAGAACAAGAAACAACTTGGGAGGGATTTTATTTCATGTTATTTCCTTTTTTCTTTGCTTATAATTCGATTCTTAATAAGCTTGATGATGAGACCATCAAATAAGGTTCTTGGAACCATGACAATCGAGGACTCTAAAGCTCATTTCCTTTGTTAAGATTAATTGAGGTTAAAGAGTTTAATTCTCTAAAAGTTTTGAGCTTAACAAGATAATAAATGAACTTGCATCCATATTTATGTTTCAAGCTCTTGCATATCATATTTAAATTTCAAGCCTTGCATAATCATATTTAATTTCAAGTCATCACCTTAAATCTTGAAAATAATAATATGAATATGCATTCTCACATTTAAATTCCATGTATTGCATTTCATGTTTATATTTCAAGTTATAACCTAAACTTTGAAGATCTAAAAATAAACTTGCATATTCATATTTATATTTCAAGTATTGCATATCATGTTTATACTTTCAAGTTATCACCTTATAACAATAAAGATTAAAATGGATTGTATAGCATGTATATGATTCTTGCTATCATCTAAATCTCTAAAGCTCAAAACTTATCTTTTTAATCTTAATAGGAATTTCTATGGATATATTTAAATTATCTTATTTCTAGCCTCTTGATGCTCTTAATATTAAGATTGGTTTATTTTATTTTTAAGGCTTTGATCTTGTCTTTAAATTACTCAATTAACTTTTGTTAGAATTAGAAATTCAAAGATGTTAAGTATTATGTTTTTCCCAAGCTTTTGATTAAAGAATTAGTTTACTGACCTAATTTAAATAAAATGGTTAGGATGCTGATTTAAAAGGTTTGGATATGTATAAATTACTTATAATTGATGTAAAAATTGTTTTTAGCATTTTTGGGATGAACTAGTAAATAAAAAGGATCAAAATTATGCTTTTATGAAGCTTTTAAAATGCCAATTTTCTGATCACTGTTTGGACCTATTCATCTCTGGTCACTACTGTTTATTGCTGTTCACACACTTGAGGATCACTAATAATTGTTACAAAAATTGTTCTTAGCATTTTAGGAAAGTCTAGTAACTAGAAAGGATTAAAATTGTGATTTTATGAAGCTTTAAGGAGACTAATTTTCTGATTCTATTCAAGGGTTGTTCAAGGCTGTTCACATTGTTCATACACTTAAGAATTACTTATATTTGATGTAAAAGTTGTTTTTGGTATCATAGATGCATAAAATGGTAATTGCAAGTGTTAGATTGGGCCATTTTGCAAAATGTGAAAAGTTATGTTTTGAACTATCAACTATGTTATTTCAGCCAAATGATTTTATTCAGAGCTACTAATGATGTTGAATGTGTCCATGAGTCCAAAATACCATTTATGAAGTTTAGATAAAGTTTTAGAAATTTCAGTTGTTGTTAAATATTAAAAACAAGCGATTTTGCACTTTGACTCCTAAAGTATATTAAAATTTAGTCTATAGCCCTAAAAGGTTTTTATGATGAGTTTTAAATGATTTTAGTAGTTATATGTCTCTTGAAAGTATTGGTTAATATTAAAGATCTCTAGTTTGTAAGAATGTGTTAAAAAGGGATATTTACATTTTGACCCGTGACCTTTGAGAAATTGCAATTTGACCTCTTTGGGGCTTAAACGTAAATATTGATAATTTGATGAGACAAATGTGATTGATATCTCATGAAGGCTATGTTCATGTGTTGAAATTTATATGGCTTATGGATATATGCAATGAAATATGATACATGTTTATGTGATTTAAATTATGGCATGTTATGGTTATGTTTGATTCATTGAAAGGCATAAGTTCATGAAGTTTATGAGTATGAAATATTGAAATGATGAGTTATTCATGTTTGCATCTCATATATCATGCCAAGATTAAAGGTGACATAAGACACATGAAAATGATCCTTTAGACTCCCTAAATTAAAGGTTATGAGAAGTGATCCAAATAAGAAGTGATCCTTTGGACTCCCTGAATTAAAGGTTACAAAAGGTGAAAGAGAATAAGAAGTTTAAGTCACCTGTAAGAATGATGATTATGATTCTATGTTGTTTATATCATATGCCATATTTTATGAATTCTATGATATTTTGTATATGATATTGACATGCATTCATGACTAGTATGTTGTATTCATGACATTAAGATTCATGCTAAAAGATATAGGCCTCGGTTAATGGTATTTAGAACTTAATAAATGAACCTTATATATATGTCCACTATTTTCATAATTAAACCCAAGGTTCCTGGGGACGATGACGATGACACTTGTGTTAGAGTCGGGAAGCCCTATTAAGATTCTTGTATAAGTTTCTCATCCCTCTTCTTTTCTGTGATGTCTCCAGACAAGGATGATGGAGTAGTTTTTGATTTTCTTTGAGACATGGACGAGGGAGCTATGTTATAGACCTGAGATTTAACGAAGACAGTTTCCCTTTGGATATTTGCCTTTAGAGTGATCATATCTCATTTATCAGTTTGTATTCTATTGATGGATATATATTGATGTCCTTATGTTTATAAGATGTCACTACTATGATACAGTCATTGATATGTTATTATTAATTGAGTTATGTTATGCCATAGTTGTATTATGTTTTTACCTGTTATTTGTTTCTAACATCGCTTTTACACAGACAAGGTGAATGACGTTAAATACTTAGTATGTGTGGCTCACGTTTTGGTATTTAAGTTCAAAAAAAAAAATTTACCCATATTTTCACTAAAGTATTTTCAAGAAGTTTTGAGTTAAAAACTGGAACAAAAGAGTAATAACTAATAATTAACTTAAATGCATCCTAGGTGTGTTGAGTTAAATATTAGGGTATTACATTTTGGTATCAGAGCAATTCAGTTCTCATGGAGCCTGAGGATTGGACTAACTATGCTTCTCAAGCATAGTGCGATAATTATGTCATGTGTAGTTGTCTTGTTATTAGAGTAAGCTATAGGATAGAGATGCATGACTACTATAGTTGGAGGTGCCATGGTAACTAGCTCATTTAACATTAAGTATTGAGCCTGATCACCTCAGTGTTTGCTGTTTTATGTGCTCAGGAACCAATGGCACCCGCACGACAGAATAGGACTTCAAATGGTAATGAGCAAAATAATGCAACTGTTGAAGCCCTGAGGGACATAGCGAGAGCCATGCAAATAATGTTTGAAAGAATGGATCACCAAGGTGAAAATAAATGTTGTTCTGTTACTACTGAGAGCCTCGAGCACGCCTGATTTGGAGAATTCCACAAGGCAAATCCACCATTGTTTAGAGGTGCTCTAAATCCAAATCATGTTGATGAATGGATAAAGGACATAGAGAAGATCTTCACGGTGGTCATATGCTCTGAGGAACAAAAGGTGACCTTTGCTTCATACATGCTAGAAGCAAATGCCGAGTTCTGGTGGATTGGCACCCGAAGGCTATTAGAGGTATCTGGCACCCATATTAATTGGGAATTGTTCAAAGCTCACTTCTATGAGAATTATTTCCCTGAGTCTATGAGGAATGCTAAGGACATAGAGTTTGTAACGCCTCGATTTTCACTAAACTTTCAAAATGACCAAAATGCCCCTGAGGTTATTTTTACCCGAAACACGAGGACGGCCGACTTTGGCCATCCTCATAGGGTTCATATGTTATATGAAGGGGATTGTATGATTGTGAATGTCCAACGGAGCAGAAAAACCTCATTTCTGAGATTTCTGCGCATAAATGACCAAAATACCCCAGAATGTATTTAAGGCGCTTTAAAGTTCCGTTTTGACCCGGACGTTGTCCCGAGGTTTAAAACAATGATTTTAAGGCATGAACTATGTTTGTTTAAGTCCCGGAGGTTCTGGACAACTTTTGGTGAAAATTACGATTTTGCCCTTGCATATTGCATTTTAAGCTTAATGAGTTTTTTAACTCTAAACCTAAGCAATATTAGGCTCTAATTAAAGGTTAATTAATTTTCATAATTAATCTAGAGCCAAAATCATTATTTAAAATTAATTGGAACCTAGAATTGCTTAGGGAAATTCAAACTTAATTCTAGTCTCTTTCTTTAAAGAGAAAAAGTATCTATGAATAGTGTTTTCACTATTCACGCCCCTTTTCCAAGAAAGGTTGTCACACCCATATCACTAGTCATAGAGGTATTGACTCCATTAAACCTACAAGACCATTTCTAACCTAGGGGATTATAGCTTTAATTAACTAATTAGTTTACTTAAAGTATCTACTTAACAACCATTAATCCTAAGCTTAATCTATGTCATACCAAAGCACACTTCTAGAACATGATTTGAGGATATATTTTTCCTCTCCAAGGCTGCCCAAGTGGCGCCACCCTCCCCCCTAGAAGTCAAATAAAAGTTAGTCTAAGTTGTCAAGCTACCCTATGACACATGTCTTGTACTCTTTCAATCAATGTCCAACTTTCAAGAAAAATGTCATTCAAAGATTTAAAGAATAAATTATATAGTCAATCAAGGTTTTCAATTCATTTCTAAATTAAAAATATTTATGTCATTCAAATTCAAAAAGAATGAATTGTTTTTGTGGTCATTCAAGCTTTCAATCAAACTTTTTCAAGACACCATGTCTTACACCACCTTACCTATGCTTTGGAAATTCAAGCCTAGAAAATATTTTCTTCTTTTTGGACATGGAATGTACGGTTTTTCCATTCCTTTACAGCCCAAAATTTTATGATTTTATTCATTTAAAAGGTTTAGAAATAAGCTACATTTTTAGCCATACTTTAGGACATGCATAGCTAGAATTTTCACCATGCTTTGAATGACTAACACCATGCTTTGAACAAAGATATTTCTTCCCTCTTGTGGCTGTAAAATGGCCGAGTTTTTCCCCCCAAAAAAAGGCCACCATTATTTCAATTCATTTTACTTCTCTATAAATAGGTAGCTTAGGGAACTTGAAGCACCTTTTGTTCATTTTACTAAAGCTTAGAGTTTAGAGCACTTTGAGGTTTTCTTTCTCTCTCAAGTTCAAGAGTTCATCCTCTCCAACATATTCATCTTCTTCATTTCCTCTCAACCCCAAACACTAGGTAGGGATCTTTTCAAATAATGCCTTTCTTTTTTTATTTTATCTTAATGCTTAATGCTTGATCTTGCTTGAATGTTGTGTTGTGGTGAGTTTTCTCACAAGTTTCATTTCGATTTTCTCCTTCTCTTTTTCTTTCATTTTCGGCCTCAAGGCCAAGGTAATGAGAGCTTGATGATGAGTGCTCTCCAAGATGAAACCATGAGTTCATCTTAAAGTGAGGCCTCTAAAGCTTGAACCTTTCTTAAGAAAAAGTTTCATCCTTTCTCCTTTTTCTTTCTTTTTCGGCCTCAAGGCCAAGATGAGGAGAGCTTGATGATGAGTGCTCTCTTGAGATGACCATGTGTTCATCCTAACATGAGGCCTCTAAAGCTTGAATCTTGTTTGAGAAAAGTTTCATCTTTTTCAAGTTTTGGTTAAGACAAGGTATAACATCCTAATTTTTAACCCAATACTCTAGAACATACTTAGGTTAATCATTAGTTTGTTACTTCATAGTTCTCAGTTTTACTTAGAAATGCTTAGCGGAAAATACGGGTAATTTTTTTTGAAATAAAAAGTGAGAGCCGCGTGATGCGATATATCATGTAACGATCATACATACATCTCATAACGTTATAGCATAAGGCACACCATGAATAACACTGAATATCATCTCATATATATATATATATATATAACTTGCCCACTTATAAGTGTGGGACTTAATTTAGTACAAGGGAAATACATGAAAGGAAATACAACATAAACATAAACATGATCTACTCCCTTACCCGAGTGCATCTAATGGGATAACCTCAAATCAAAAGAAGGTTTATCCCCATCTAAGTGGTGTATGCTCTAACCGGGTACTTCATCGATCGGTTGTCACCTCCTACTGACGTCCATCTCGCGAACGAGGTAAGTATCTGAGAAACTGGGCAAGCTCCTCCAGCGTGAATAGGCGGGACGGGGCTCGGAAGTGACCTCCACGGCGTGGCCTCATCTCCGGTCGTCGTGCAAGCCTCGGCTGAGTCACAGAAGGCTCGCTACCCTCCCCAAGGTCCATGGGTATGGTGGGGGAGGATACCTCGGAGGGTACCTGGGTTGCCGAATCCTCGGAAGGATCCGTCTCCGAAAAAGACGACGGGCAACTGGGCACATTGTAACATCCTAATTTTTAACCCAATACTCTAGAACATATTTAGGTTAATCATTAGTCTGTTACTTCATAGTTCTCATTTAACTTTGAATTACTTAGCGGAAAATACGAGAAATTTTTTTTTGAAATAAAAGTGAGAGCCGCGTGATGCGATAAGCGGTAAACCATGCAAAGTAAAACAATCGTCTCACAATCATCACAACATAAGGCACATCATGAACATCACTGAATGTAAGCTCATATATATATAACTTGCCCACTTATAAGTGTGGGACTTAATTCAGTACAAGGGAAATACAACCTAAAACATAAACATAATCTACTCCCCTACCCGAGTGCATCTAATAGGATAACCTCTAAACAAAAGAAGGTTTATCCCCATCTAAGTGGTGTGTGTGCTCTAACCGGGTACTCCATCGGACGATCGTCACCTTCATCAAGCGCCCATCTCGCGAACGCAGGCAGATATCCGAAATCGGGAAGCTCCTGACGTGAAGAGGCGGAATGGGGATCGAGGGTGACCCCACGGTATGGTCGCATCTCCGGTCGTCGCAGAAGCCGTGGTGAAGTCACGGTATCCTCACCGCCTCCCTTATCTGTGGTGGAGAGGGGGCAGACTCCTCGCTATACCGATGGGTAGGCGGGTCCGCGGATCGGTCGCTCTCCGTGAAATAGGTCCGAGGCACATAGTCGAGATAATCTCGCATGGCTAAGGCGGCGGTGTGCCTACGCTGTACTCTCTCGTCATGTGTACGCCGCGACGCCAAAAACCCGCCGTCGCCGCCATAGGGTGCGTCGGGAGAAGTGATGGGTGTGCACGGGATGAGCGAAGGGGCGCCCTACAAACATGAAAATCCGCACCGCATCGCCTCAAAATGGTATGACCCGTGAGTCGGGTCATAGTGCACCTCCCATGTCGGGTGTCCATGAATGCTACTTAACGCCGCCATCTCAAGACGTGACGGAAAGAAAGAGATAGAGGAGTGAGAATCTTACTAAAGAATCTCAGTAGGGCCTCCTACTACCTAGGTGTCATCATCTACGTCCTCAGGAACCTTGGGTTTAATTATACGAAATGACTGAACATGCATTTAGTTCATTTTAAACTTCATAATATACTTTAGCCAAGGTCCGTTCATTTTAGGATGATCTTAATGTCATGAGTGCAACATAATGGAAAATGTATGCATGGCACTACCTAATGCACATACATAAAACATAACATCAAGCATCATCATCATTGGTGGCATAAAGTGGCAATAGTAACATTCATATGGGACAAAACTTAGTGACATAATCATAATCATGAACTTTTCTTCCTCATGGGCCACCCTAAAAGACAATCGAACTGGGGCTGCTCTACTAACCGGTGTCACCCGTAACGTGTCATACATCTAGGTTATGAGCTCATACCTTAACTAGTCGTCACTAGTTCTTACTTACCACTTAACGATAAGCGTATCATAAATCCCGACTATCTGAGTACGGGTTAGGACGCAAATCTCTTAGGGGTGCTCGTCAACCGGTGTCACCTAAGAGTATAAAATGGTACCGATGTCACATGAGTTCTATGGAGGTGCTCACCAACCGTGTCATCCTAGAACCCATCTTAGTACCTTAATTTTCAAAATCTCTTTAAGTCCCCAAATTTGCCGTAAATTCGGCCAAAACGGTCATTACACCGAGTTTCCTTCCAAATTTGTCGGAAATTCGGCCAAAACGGTCATTACACCGAATTTCCTTCCAAATTTGCTTTATGCCACATAGACATATAACCTCATAAATTCCTCATATGAATAACATCATCATCATTAGCATACTTCATGCATCATCATACATCATTCAAACGCTTACTCTCACGGTAGCTTATGCTTTGACCCTTACGGGTCTTAATCTTGAGATATAGTTCTCTAATATCCGTCGCTCATATTTTATGCCCCTAAGGCTCATATTAAACATCATTCTTCATTCTCATGTTCATACTTAAATCTGAATAGCATAGGACAGAATCTCTAACTTCTTTTTTGCGGGATCTAGAACTAACGTTTTAGACCCTTTCTGCTCCGTCTTCGCCTGAGGCGCTATACATTAAATCTAAATCAATTATGAGACATTCCTATGTTTAAGGACTAATTATTAATCATGTTTATCATGTTGTAAGGGTGCTGGACAGATTCCAGAAAATTAAATGTTCTAAGAGTTCTACATTTGCATTTTTACGGTTTTCTAGTTACTAGTTTCCCCGTAGGTGCTAGAATTCGATTCTAACTCAAATGATACCAAGTTTTTCATGTCTAATCATTCTAAATCTGATTATGTCCCCATTAAAACAGTTTGGATTAGTTCCATAAACAAATGGGTCGAAACTATGTTAAATTCTAGCTTTACGGTATTTCTAGTTAGCTAGTTTCTTACCCATCATGCATAGGTTCGCTCCTACATCATCACATGATATTTTCACACATTCCAACGCATTAAAACATCATCATACAGCATCACATTCATCACATCAGAACCGAAAACATCTTGCCTCAATAAGAGAATTAAATTGACATTTCTAGGTGCGTAAGTTAACTAGTTTCTCTTGGAATCAATTTAGAATTTCTAAAACTCTTTGCAAAACATTTTAATTCATCAAGAGGCTAAGTGAAGCCTTAGGTCACCGACCAAAACATATTCCATCCCCTAAAAGAGATTGGAATCACAACTTATAATGACATAACCTTATAAAGAATTGTAAAACTTTAAGGAAAACTCAAAACATAGGCTATTGGTCCTAGTAGCTAGATGAAAACTCATTGCAAGTCCATCATCACTACTTGGCTAAAAACATACATTCAAAGTGTGGTTTGCATTGAACTTTAACTTGGAATGAAATGGGCAAGTCTTTGAGCTCTAGGTTCTTAAGTTACGACATAAACTAAACGTGCTCATGCTCTTCATTTTTAATCTTGCTTTCAAGGTAAAGTGATGACTTGAAATTAAATATGCAAGGCATAATTTAAACGTAAACTCGAAAGTAAATATGAAGCATAATCTTAAACGCAAGCTTGAAAGTAAAGATGCAAGATTCAATTCTTTATTTTAGTGCTCTTGGCCCAACAACAATCGACTTTAAGGCCGAAATAGATAGGCATTCGAGAAATTAATTAGGTGATAATGCAAGTTCAATTCTTTATTTTAGTGCTCTAGGCCCAACAACAATCGACTTTAAGGCCGAAATAGAAAGGCTTTGAGAATTAAGTTAAGTGATGATACAAGTTCCATTTTAATCTTTATGTTCTTAGGTGATAGCTTGTAAATAAAGATGCATAGCAAGAATGTAAATATGAATGCAAGCATAAAATAAATTATGCAAGTTCATTTTATCTTTCTAGAGCTCTTAACAAGACTTTAAAGGAACTTAAACCTCAACCCAAACTCATCAAACCAAGACAAAGTAAAAGTCTAGAGTTCTTAGAACTCAACATAACATATTTGGAAAATCAAACATCTAGCATGAAAAGGAAAAGGTAATGGCCGAAACTTCAAGGAAAGAAAAGAAATGTTTGAAACTCTAGAATCCATGATCTTGGTGATATACAAACTCCAACATCATGAGACCTCATCATTGAGTCATTAGAACCATTTTGAAACAACATCAAAGTTAAGGTTCTCAAAAGTTCAAGAAAGGAAAATCTAGAAACACTTTTGCTCAAGAACAAAAATCAAGCTCTAGAGTTTGTTTCAAGTGATGAACATCATCATGAAACTCTCATCATCAAGCTCTCATTCCTTTGTTCTCCAAGGCCCATGGCCGAAAATGAAAAGGTAAAGGGAAGAAAAAGAAGTTCTAAAAAGAATCAAGAGAAACTATGAACTTTAAGCTTAGAACAAGAACTTTAAAGAAAGAACACATGAAAGAAAATCCCTACTTGATGTGATGAACTTGAAGATGGAAGAAGAAGATGAAGATGATGAAGAACTTGAAGAACTCCAAGAACTTGAAGAACACAAAAACTTTGAGAGAAAAAGAAAGCTTTGAGTGTTTCCTAAACTTAGCAAATGATCTAAAAGTGGTGCAAGCTCCTCAAGGCATTCTATTTATAGAGAAATGAAACAAATGGAGGGAGCTCATGGAGGAGAAGGTTTCGGCCATGAGGGTGCAGATTGGAGGCTCTCCATGAGTTCCATGAGGTGAGATAATGTGTTCTTGAGGTATGGTGAGGTATGGTTCAAAGCATGGTGAGGTATGGCTCAAGGTATGGCTCAAGCATGGCTCTTTGAGTGAGAAAACAATTTAATATGTGTCAAATGGGGAGCATGTGGCCGAAAAATGCATCAGCCCATGGGGAGGATTAGTTTGCATTTTAATTGTGGCTTAGAGTTGTGTTTAGGTGTATCTTTGATTATGCTTAAGATTAGGAATTTGTAAGAAGGTGTTTAGGTAAGGTAAATGGGTAATTAAGGTGGTCTAGACATAATTAAGGAGTGGTCTTGCACCATTAGAGAGTTAAATCCTCAATTTAGAGTTTAAACAACTCTAGACTCATTTCCTTGATTTAAGGAATTGGAGAGAGAAAACACTATTCATGATTCCAAGACTAGGAATCTTGAGTTCTAAAAAGGGATTTAAGTTTAATCTAAGCAATTTTAGGTTCTAATTAACTTTAATAAATTATTTTGACTCTAGATTAATTAGGGAAATAAATTAATCTTCGCTTAGACCCTAATATTGCTTAGGTTTGCTTAATTACGCCATTAAGCTTAAAAACACTATTCCAGGGGCAAAATCGTAATTTTGCACTAAAACTGCCCGGGACCACCGGGACTTGAACAGATACCTCTAGACACATGAAATCATGTTTTTAAACCTCTGGGGAAAGTTCCGGGCTCAAACGGCACCTTTACCCGTGTAAAAACGCTATAGGGTATTTTGGTCATTTTGACCAAATCATGAAAACGAAATTTTCGCCGAAAGCATTCAAAGGCCATTCAAT
Source organism: Dalbergia cochinchinensis (assembly GCA_031216125.1). Taxonomy (NCBI): domain Eukaryota; kingdom Viridiplantae; phylum Streptophyta; class Magnoliopsida; order Fabales; family Fabaceae; genus Dalbergia; species Dalbergia cochinchinensis. The sequence goes on from CM062371.1 coordinate 35,763,547, forward strand.
CCCCTTCAAACATTGAGTTGACCTTCGAGGATGACCGAGTTGGTTACCCTCGAGTTCGGTCAGAAATGACCTCAGGCATTTTGGTCATTTCTGATAAAAATCTGGTGTTACATTACTCCTCCTTAAAAGAATTTCGCCTCGAAATTCGTTACCTTAGAAAAGCTCGGGATACTTGTCTTGCATTTCTGACTCTAGCTCCCATGTAAACTCTTCGGATTTGTCGCGTCCCCATGCTACCTTTACCAATGGAACAGACTTGTTCCTCAGCTGCTTGACTCCGCGGTCCACGATTCTCGTAGGGGGAAGATTGAAAGTTAGGTCGCCCCTTAACTGAACATTCAGTGGCTCTAAAACGTGGCTAGGGTCGGACTCATACTTCCTTAACTGAGAGACGTGAAAGACGTCATGAAGATTAGAAAGATTAGGGGGTAAGGCTATTTTGTAGGCAACTACTCCTATCCTTTGAAGAATTTGGAAGGGACCAAGGAATCGGGGGCTCAACTTTTTGACTTTCATGGCTCTTCCTATGCCTGTAGTGGGGGTAATCCTAAGGAACACATGTTCTCCCTCCTCGAACTCCAAGGGCTTGCGCCGCTTGTCCGCATAGCTCATTTGTCTACTTTGAGCAAAGGAGCATCCTATCCCTGATCCTCTTGATTTGTTCCGTTGTTTCCCTCACTACATCGGGTCCTAAGACACTTTGCTCCCAGTGCTCGTCTCAACACAAAGGTGATTGGCACTTCCTTCCATACAATGCCTCGTACGGTGCCATACCGATGCTTGCGTGATAACTATTGTTATACGCAAACTCGATCAAAGGCAAGTACCTATCCCAACTTCGGCTTTGGTCTAACACACGTGCTCTTAGCATATCCTCTAGGGTTTGGATCGCCCTTTCAGATTGTCCGTCTGCTTGTGGGTGGTAAGCTGCTCAAGCATAGCTTTGAACCAAACGCCTTTGAAGGTTTCAAAAACGCGACGTAAACCGCGGATCTCTATCCGAGATTATCGCCGACGGTACTCCATGCAATCTTACGATCTCTTGGATGTATAATCGAGCCAATTTATCTAAAGAGTACGTTACTCTAATAGGTAGAAAGTGTGCCGACTTGGTTAGTCGATCCACTATCACCCATATAGCATCATGGCCAGCTTATGCCTTAGGCAATCCCGTCACGAAATCCATAGATATGCATTCCCACTTCCATTCGGGATTGACAGGTTGCAACAAACTGAAGGTTTTTGGTGCTCGATTTTCACTTTCGACATACCAAGCACTTACTAACCCAGCGACTACATCCTTTTTCATTCCGGCCACCAAAACATCTTCTTCAAATCTTGGTACATCTTGGTAACACCGGATGAATGGTGAAATAGCCTTTGTGAGCCTCCTCCAAGATCTTCTCTGAGGTCACCATCTTGGGGTACGCAGATCCTTCCTCAAATCTCCATATCCAATCCTCACCTCTTTCAAACCTTTTAACTTTCCCGCCTTAACAAAGATCTATGATCTCTTGAACTCCTCATTCTCTCAAGCAGCTAACATGATTCTCTCGCTTAAATCCACTTGTCACACTAAGATAGCACATTTTTATTCCTTTATCGGTCGCTGACATCCCTAGATTCATATCCCTAAACTTCTATCAACTCAACTTCTTTGATCATCATGTGGGACAGGTGTAACGACTTTCGGCTCAAGGCATCTACGACTACATTAGCCTTGCCTGGGTGGTAACTTAAACCGAAATCGTAGTCCTTGAGGAATTCCATCCACCTTCTTTGCCTCATATTTAACTCCTTTTGATCAAAGAGGTACTTGAGACTCTTATGATCGGAGAAAACCTCAAACCTTACACCATACAAATGGTGTCTCCACATCTTTAAGGCAAACACTACGGCAGCCTAACTCTAGGTCATGGGTGCGGTAGTTAGCCTCGTGAGGCTTGAGTTGTCGGGATGCATAGGCTACCACTTCCCTATTTTGCATCAACACACACCCTAGTCCTTTGTTCAAGCATCACAATATACCTCAAGGGTACATTGGGGCTAGGTAAGACTAAGACTGGGTCGTGGTTAACCTTTCCTTAAGCTCTTGGAAACTCTTCTCACATTCGGGGCTCCACTCAAACGGGGCATTCTTCCTAGTGAGCTTGGTCAAGGGTAGGGCTAACTGGGAAAATCCTTTGATAAACCTACGGTAGTAGCCTCCTAAACCCAAAAAGCTCCAGATTGCTACGGTGGTTGGTCTATCCCAATTCATTACGGCTTCTACCTTACTAGGATCAACGGCTATACCTCCTTTTGACACAACGTGCCCTAAAAACTTGACCTCCTCCAACCAAAATTCACACTTAGAGAGTTTTGCATATAGCTTTTTCTCCTTCAAAATCTCCAAAACTATCCTTAAATGACGCTCATGCTCCTCGTGGGTCTTCGAATAGATGAGTATATCATCTATAAAAACGACCACAAATTGATCTAAATAGGGTCTAAAGATCCTATTCATGTAATCCATAAACACTGCAGAGCATTTGTCAACCCAAAGACATCACCGCTAACTCAAAGTGTCCATACCGAAGTTCTAAAGGCGGTCTTTGGTATATCTTGATCTCTCACTCTAATTTGGTGGTATCCTGACCTTAGGTCGATCTTGGAAAACACTACCGCTCCTCTCAATTGGTCCATGAGATCATCAATCCTAGGCAAAGGGTATTTGTTTTTCACTGTCACACGATTTAATTGCCTATAATCTATGCACAACCTCATACTCCCGACCTTCTTTTCACAAACAAGACCTGGCTCCCCATGGTGAAGCACTAGGTCTTATGAAGCTTTTCTCTAAAAGTTCCTCAAGTTGGGTTTTAAGCTCGGCTAGTTCTAGGGGTGACATTCTATAGGGGCAATGGAGATTGGTCCCGCCCAGAACCAACTCAATGGAGAACTCCACTTCTCGCCGGGAGGAACTCGGGTATATCTTCCGAAACACCTCGGGATAGTTTCTCACTATAGGTATATTCTCTAAATTCCGCTCAAAGTGTACCTCGCTAGCGGCTAGGAGAACATATCCCTTAGTCTTTTTCCCACTACAAAGGACCTCTACGGCATTGAGATAGAGTTTCAAAGGTTGACTTATTTCACTAGGGGAGAAGGAAAGACGACTGCTTTGGTGTCACAGCCTAACAATACACGGTTGGCGTGGAAGCCAATCCATGCCAAGAACTATTCCTATACCTTTCATGGGTAAACAAATTAAATCCACAACATATGATCTATTTTCTGTGGTGAGGTGACAATTTAGGCAACAATAACAAGTATTCACAGGATGATTTGTGGGGTAGAGACAATAAGATCAAAAGGAAGTTTGGAAGTTTTCAAATTTAGAGCCTCGACACTAGCATATGAAATAAAAGAATGTGTTGCACCGCAGTCATATAGCACGCTTAAGGTTCTACCATCTATTTCGTGACTTACCTTCTATGAGACCGCTGGATGTGTCCGCCTGCCTACATTGAGGGTGAAGACCCTCCTTGGTGATGCGGCCGGGAATTCTGGCTTGCTCGCCTCCCATTAGTGCAGTTGCGGGCGTAGTGGCCAGGCTTTCCGCATCGGCAGATATTCGCCCGCCAGGCAGTGACGGTTGCCATGATCCTTCCCGCACTTGGGACATAGCACTACCGGGATAGCTTGGGCGGGGTTCCTTGAGGCGTCCTGTTCTTAGTCCCACTTGACCCTCCTTGGTTGTTTCGGGGGCCGCCCGACCCTCCTTGTCGGTTATTGTTGTGGTTGTTGCGGTGGTTGTTGTTGTTCTGGAATTGTGGTCGGTATGATTGCTTGGGTTGTTGGTGGAATGGGGTTCTTTGTTGTTGTTGATGTGGCTTGAATTGGTTGGTGTGGTAGGGGTTGTAATGGTTTCGGGATTGGTTTGGGTATTGGGGCTTGAATTTTGGGGCTTGAGGTGCTAGCCCTTGTTCCGCGTCGCCTTGCAAAGATTGATTTTCTTGTCCCTCTTCCATGATCCGGCACTTGTTGACTAGGGTTGGAAAGTCCCTAATCTCCATGTGCGCTACAAAGATAGTTGAGCTCTGCCGTTAGTCCGCCTCATACTTGACGCACTTCCACACCTCGTCGGGTTTCCTTGAAACACCCTAGAGAACTTAATCAGCTCCTCGAATTTCGCTGCATCGGGCGACAGAGACCCTCCTTGAGTCAGCTTGCATGAACTCAATATCTTCGCTCCTCACGGACTCGGAAGTACTTCTCATAGAAGTAGGTCTTGAATAGCTCCCAGCTGACAAAGAAGCTTGTTTAGCAGCTTCTGGTGCCACCACCGTAACTCCCCAGATCCGACTCCATCATATAAGCAATAAGGTGACCTTTTGCTCCTCCGAGCAAGCCACCACGAGTAGATCTTCTCCATGTTTTTGATCCACTCATCAGCTTTGCTCGGTCCATGGCTCCTCGGAAGGTTGGTGGGTTCGCCTTGCGAAACTCACCAAACCTCGCTTGCTCGACCATTTCAAAGAAGGGGGAGCACGTCCGGTGTCCCCTTGTTGGTTCATCCTTCGAACATTCGCTCCATGGCTCTAGCCATGTCACGAACAAAGCAGCAGTGGCATCGCTTTGGTCTCCCTCGGTCGGGGTCCTAGGTTGTCTCCTTGGTGCCATTGGTCCCTAAACACATGAGACAATAAACACTGAGGTGATCAGGCTCAATATTCCATGTAAAATGAGCTAGTTACCATGGCACACGCAAGTAGACAAGGGTCATGAACTTCTACCCTATAGCTTATCTCTAGTTAAGCTCTACGCATGACCTAGCTATCGTTCACGCTTTAGAAAGCATAGTCACCCAATCCTCGTGCTCCATGAGAATCGAATCGCTCGATATTATAATGTAACATCCTAATTTTTAACCCAATACTCTAGAACATATTTAGGTTAATCATTAGTCTGTTACTTCATAGTTCTCATTTAACTTTGAATTACTTAGCGGAAAATACGAGAAATTTTTTTTTTGAAATAAAAGTGAGAGCCGCGTGATGCGATAAGCGGTAAACCATGCAAAGTAAAACAATCGTCTCACAATCATCACAACATAAGGCACATCATGAACATCACTGAATGTAAGCTCATATATATATAACTTGCCCACTTATAAGTGTGGGACTTAATTCAGTACAAGGGAAATACAACCTAAAACATAAACATAATCTACTCCCCTACCCGAGTGCATCTAATAGGATAACCTCTAAACAAAAGAAGGTTTATCCCCATCTAAGTGGTGTGTGTGCTCTAACCGGTACTCCATCTGACGATCGTCACCTCCATCAAGGCCCATCTCGCGAACGAGGCAGATATCCGAAATCGGGCGAGCTCTCTGACGTGAAGAGGCGGAATGGGGATCGAGGGTGACCTACCAGTATGGTCGCATCTCCGTCGCCGCAAGCCGTGGTCGAGTCACGGTATCCTCACCGCCTCCCTTATCCGTGGTGGAGAGGGGGCAGAGTCCTCGCTATACGGATGGGTAGGCGGGTCCTCGGATGGGTCGGTCTCCGTGAAATAGGTCCGGGGCACATAGTCGGGATAATCTCGCATGGCTAAGGCGGCGGTGTGCCTACGGAGTACTTCTCTCGTCATGCGTACGCGCACGCCAAAAACCCGCCGCCGCCGCCATAGGGTGCAATCGGGAGAAGTGATGGGTGTGCACGGGATGAGCGAAGGGCGTCCCTACAAACATGAAAATCCGCACCGCACCGCCTCAAAATGGTATGACCCGTGAGTCGGGTCATAGTGCACCTCCCATGTCGGGTGTCCATGAATGCTACTTAACGCCGCCATCTCAAGACGTGACGGAAAGAAAGAGATAGAGGAGTGAGAATCTTACTAAAGAATCTCAAGAGGGCCTCCTACTACCTAGGTGTCATCATCTACGCCCTCAGGAACCTTGGGTTTAATTATACGAAATGACCGAACATGCATTTAGTTCATTTTAAACTTCAAAAATATACTTTAGCCAAGGTCCGTTCATTTTAGGATGATCTTAATGTCATGAGTGCAACATAATGGAAAATGTATGCATGGCACTACCTAATGCACATACATAAAACATAACATCAAGCATCATCATCATTGGTGGCATAAAGTGGCAATAGTAACATTCATATGGGACAAAACTTAGTGACATAATCATAATCATGAACTTTTCTTCCTCATGGGCCACCCTAAAAGACAATCGAATCGGGGTGCTCGGCCGAACCGGTGTCACCTAACGTGTCATACATCTAGGTTATGAGCACATACCTTAACTAGTCGTCACTAGTCCTTACTTACCACTTAACGATAAGCGTCTCAAAAATCCCGACTATCCGAGTACGGGTTAGGGGCAAATCTCTTAGGTGTGCTCGGCCCAACCGGTGTCACCTAAGAGTATAAAATGGTACCGATGTCACATGAGTTCTATGGAGGTGCTCGGCCGAACCGGTGTCATCCTAGAACCCATCTTAGTACCTTAATTTTCAAAATCTCTTTAAGTCCCCAAATTTGCCGTAAATTCGGCCAAAACGGTCATTACACCGAAGTTTCCTTCCAAATTTGTCGGAAATTGGCGCCAAAGCGGTCATTACACCGAATTTCCTTCCAAATTTGCTTTATGCCACATAGACATATAACCTCATAAATTCCTCATATGAATAACATCATCATCATTAGCATACTTCATGCATCATCATACATCATTCAAACGCTTACCCTCACGGTAGCTTATGCTTTGACCCTTACGGGTCTTAATCTTGAGATATAGTTCTCTAATATCCGTCGCTCATATTTTATGCCCCTAAGGCTCATATTAAACATCATTCTTCATTCTCATGTTCATACTTAAATCTGAATAGCATAGGACAGAATCTCTAACTTGTTTTTACGGGTTCTAGAACTTACGCTTTAGACCCTTTCTGTTCCGCCTTCGCCTGAGGCGCTATACATTAAATCTAAATCAATTATGAGACATTCCTATGTTTAAGGACTAATTATTAATCATGTTTATCATGTTGTAAGGGTGCTGGACAGATTCCAGAAAATTAAATGTTCTAAGAGTTCTACATTTGCATTTTTACGGTTTTCTAGTTACTAGTTTCCCGTAGGTGCTAGAATTCGATTCTAACTCAAATGATACCAAGTTTTTCATGTCTAATCATTCTAAATCTGATTATGTCCCCATTAAAACAGTTTGGATTAGTTCCATAAACAAATGGGTCGAAACTATGTTAAATTCTAGCTTTACGGTATTTCTAGTTAGCTAGTTTCTTACCCATCATGCATAGGTTCGCTTCTACATCATCACATGATATTTTCACACATTCCAACGCATTAAAACATCATCATACAGCATCACATTCATCACATCAGAACCGAAAACATCTTGCCTCAATAAGAGAATTAAATTGACATTTCTAGGTGCGTAAGTTAACTAGTTTCTCTTGGAATCAATTTAGAATTTCTAAAACTCTTTGCAAAACATTTTAATTCATCAAGAGGCTAAGTGAAGCCTTAGGTCACCGACCAAAACATATTCCATCCCCTAAAAGAGATTGGAATCACAACTTATAATGACATAACCTTATAAAGAATTGTAAAACTTTAAGGAAAACTCAAAACATAGGCTATTGGTCCTAGTAGCTAGATGAAAACTCATTGCAAGTCCATCATCACTACTTGGCCGAAAAACATACATTCAAAGTGTGGTTTGCATTGAACTTTAACTTGGAATGAAATGGGCAAGTCTTTGAGCTCTAGGTTCTTAAGTTACGACATAAACTAAACGTGCTCATGCTCTTCATTTTTAATCTTGCTTTCAAGGTAAAGTGATGACTTGAAATTAAATATGCAAGGCATAATTTAAACGTGTAAACTCGAAAGTAAATATGTGAAGCATAATCTTAAACGTGCAAGCTTGAAAGTAAAGATGCAAGATTCAATTCTTTATTTTAGTGCTCTTGGCCCAACAACAATCGACTTTAAGGCGGAAATAGATAGGCATTCGAGAAATTAATTAGGTGATAATGCAAGTTCAATTCTTTATTTTAGTGCTCTAGGCCCAACAACAATCGACTTTAAGGCCGAAATAGAAAGGCTTTGAGAATTAAGTTAAGTGATGATACAAGTTCCATTTTAATCTTTATGTTCTTAGGTGATAGCTTGTAAATAAAGATGCATAGCAAGAATGTAAATATGAATGCAAGCATAAAATAAATTATGCAAGTTCATTTTATCTTTCTAGAGCTCTTAACAAGACTTTAAAGGAACTTAAACCTCAACCCAAACTCATCAAACCAAGACAAAGTAAAAGTCTAGAGTTCTTAGAACTCAACATAACATATTTGGAAAATCAAACATCTAGCATGAAAAGGAAAAGGTAATGGCCGAAACTTCAAGGAAAGAAAAGAAATGTTTGAAACTCTAGAATCCATGATCTTGGTGATATACAAACTCCAACATCATGAGACCTCATCATTGAGTCATTAGAACCATTTTGAAACAACATCAAAGTTAAGGTTCTCAAAAGTTCAAGAAAGGAAAATCTAGAAACACTTTTGCTCAAGAACAAAAATCAAGCTCTAGAGTTTGTTTCAAGTGATGAACATCATCATGAAACTCTCATCATCAAGCTCTCATTCCTTTGTTCTCCAAGGCCCATGGCCGAAAATGAAAAGGTAAAGGGAAGAAAAAGAAGTTCTAAAAAGAATCAAGAGAAACTATGAACTTTAAGCTTAGAACAAGAACTTTAAAGAAAGAACACATGAAAGAAAATCCCTACTTGATGTGATGAACTTGAAGATGGAAGAAGAAGATGAAGATGATGAAGAACTTGAAGAACTCCAAGAACTTGAAGAACACAAAAACTTTGAGAGAAAAAGAAAGCTTTGAGTGTTTCCTAAACTTAGCAAATGATCTAAAAGTGGTGCAAGCTCCTCAAGGCATTCTATTTATAGAGAAATGAAACAAATGGAGGGAGCTCATGGAGGAGAAGGTTTCGGCCATGAGGGTGCAGATTGGAGGCTCTCCATGAGTTCCATGAGGTGAGATAATGTGTTCTTGAGGTATGGTGAGGTATGGTTCAAAGCATGGTGAGGTATGGCTCAAGGTATGGCTCAAGCATGGCTCTTTGAGTGAGAAAACAATTTAATATGTGTCAAATGGGGAGCATGTGGCCGAAAATGCATCAGCCCATGGGGAGGATTAGTTTGCATTTTAATTGTGGCTTAGAGTTGTGTTTAGGTGTATCTTTGATTATGCTTAAGATTAGGAATTTGTAAGAAGGTGTTTAGGTAAGGTAAATGGGTAATTAAGGTGGTCTAGACATAATTAAGGAGTGGTCTTGCACCATTAGAGAGTTAAATCCTCAATTTAGAGTTTAAACAACTCTAGACTCATTTCCTTGATTTAAGGAATTGGAGAGAGAAAACACTATTCATGATTCCAAGACTAGGAATCTTGAGTTCTAAAAAGGGATTTAAGTTTAATCTAAGCAATTTTAGGTTCTAATTAACTTTAATAAATTATTTTGACTCTAGATTAATTAGGGAAATAAATTAATCTTCGTTTAGAGCCTAATATTGCTTAGGTTTGCTTAATTACGCCATTAAGCTTAAAAACACTATTCCAGGGGCAAAATCGTAATTTTGCACTAAAACCGTCCTCGATAGTCGGGACTTGAACAGATACCTCTAGACACATGAAATCATGTTTTTAAACCTCTGGGAAAGTTCCTGCTCAAACGGCACCTTTACCCGCGTAAAAACGCTATAGGGGTATTTTGGTCATTTTGACCCGAAACTGCGGAAAACGAAATTTTCGCCTCCGAAAGCATTCAAAGGCCATTCAATCCCCTTCAAACATTGAGTTGACCCTTCGAGGATGACCGAGTTGGTTACCCTCGAGTTCGGGTCAGGAAATGACCTCAGGGGCATTTTGGTCATTTCCCTCGGACAGAAAAATCGGGGTGTTACACACATACTGGGGGTAGTCTCGAGTGGCAGACGTGGACGGTGGGGTACGGTGAAGCTTCTCCTCTCGCGGGCGTGCGCGCTTGAACACCAGGTCATCGCCAAAAGGTGAAACGGGGCAGAAACGATGAGAATGTATAGGGGGAGTGAAGGGTCGACCCATGAACATGAATACTCTAACCGTGCATCGACCCACAAAATGGAACGACCCGTGGTCCGGGTCATGGTACACCTCCCATGTCGGCGTGTCCACGAACACTACGAATGTCGCCATCTGAAGATGTGACGGAAAGAAAGAGATAAAGGGAGTGAGAATCTTGCTAAAGAATCTCAGTAGGGCCTCCTACTACCTAGGTGTCATCATCTACGTCCTCAGGAACCTTGGGTTTAATTATACAAAATGACTGGGCATGTATTAAGTTCATTTTAAACTTTAAAATATACTTTAGCCAAGGTCCATTCATTTTAGGATGATCTTAATGTCATGAATGCAACATAATAGAAGATGTATGCATGGCACTACCTAATGCACACACATAAAACATAACATCAAGCATCATCATACTTGGTGGCATAAAGTGGCAATAGTAACATTCATATGGGATAAACTTAGTGACATAATCATAATCATGAAACATCTCTTCCTCATGGGCCACCCTAAAAGACAATCGAACTGGGGGTGCTCGGCAGAACCGGTGTCACCCAGAACGTGTCACATATCTAGGTTATGAGCTCATACCTTAACTAGTCATCACTAGTTCTTACTTACCACTTAACGATAAGCGTATCATAAATCATAAATCCCGGCTATCTGCGTACGGGTTAGGGGGTAAACCTCTTAGGGGTGCTCGGTCGAACTGGTGTCACCTAAGAGTATAAATTGGTACCGATGTCACATGAGTTCTATGGAGGTACTCGGCCGAACCGGTGTCATCCTAGAACCCATCTTAGTACCTTAATTTTCAAAATCTCTTGAAGTCCCCAAATTTGTCGAAAATTCGGCGGCACAACAGCATTACACCGAATTTCCTTCCAAATTTGCTTTATGCCACATAAACATATAACCTCATGAATTCCTCATATGAATAACATCCTCATCATTTGCATACTACATGCATCATCATAAAACATTCAAACGCTTACCCTTACGGTAGCTTATGCTTTGACCTTTACGGGTCTTAATCTTGAGATATAGTTCTCTAACATCCATCGCTCATTTTTTATGCACCTAAGGGCTCATAATTAATCATCATTCCTAATCCTCATGTTCATACTTAAATCCGAATAGCATAGGGCAAAATCTCTATCTTGTGTTTACGGGGTTCTAGAACTTACGTTTTAGACCCTTTCTCGGTTCCGTCTTCGCCTAAGGCGCTATAAATTAAATTCTAAATCAACTATGAGACATTCCTATGCTTAAGGACTAATTATTAATCATGTTTATCATGTTGTAAGGGCGCTGGACAGAATCTAGAAAAATAAATGTTCTAAGAGTTGTACATTGCATTTTTACGGTTTTCTAGTTACTAGTTTCCCTATAGGTGCTAGAATTCAATTCTAATTCAAATGATACCAAGTTTTTCATGTCTAAACAATCTAAATCTGATTATGTTCCCATTAAAACAGTTTGGAAAAGTTCCAAAAGCAAATGGGTTAAAACTATGTCAAATTCCAACTTTACGGTATTTCTAGTTAGCTAGTTTCTTACCTATCATGCGTAGGATCGCTTCTACATCATCATATGATATTTTCACACGTTCCAACACATCAAAACATCATCATACAGCATCACACTCATCATATCAGAACCGAAAACATTTAGCTTTAGTAAAGGATTTAAATTGACATTTTTAGGTACATAAGTTAACTAGTTTCTCTTGGAATCAATTTAAAATTTCTAAAACTCTTTGCAAATCATTTTAATTCATCAAGAGGCTAAGAGAAGCCTTAGGTCAATGACCAAAATATATTTCATCTCCTAAAAGGGAATAAAGTCATATCTCATGACAACATAACCTTGAAAAGGTTTGTAAAGCTTTAAGGAAAACTTAGAACATAGACTATTGGTCCTTGTAGCTAGATGAAAACTCATTGCAAGTCCATCATCACTACTTGGCCGAAAATATGCATTCAAAGAATGGTTTCATATTAAACTTTAACTTGAAATGAAATGGGCAAGTCTTTGAGCTCTAGGTTCTTAAGTTATGACATAAAATAAACGTGCTCATGCTTTTCATTTTTAATCTTGCTTACAAAATAAAGTGATGACATAAATTAAATATGCAAGGCATAAACTTAAACGTGCAAGCTTGAAAGTAAATATGCGAGGTATAAACTTAAACGTGCAAGCTTGAAAGTAAATATGCAAGATGCAATTCTTTATTTTAGTGCTCTTGGCCCAACAACAATCGACTTTAAGGCCGAAATAGATAGGCATTCGAGAAATTAATTAGGTGATGATGCAAGTTCAATTCTTTATTTTAGTGCTCTAGGCCCAACAACAATCGACTTTAAGGCCGAAATAGAAAGGCTTTGAGAATTAAGTTAAGTGAAGATGCAAGTTCCATTTTATCTTTATGTTCTTAGGTGATAGCTTGAAAGTAAAGGTGCATAACAAGAATGTAGATATGAATGCAAGCATAAAATAAATTATGCAAGTTCATTTTATCTTTCTAGAGCTCTTAACAAGACTTTAAAGGAACTTAAACCATAACCCAAACTCATCCAACAAGGTAAAGTCAAGCTTAGAGTTCTTAAAACTCAACATAATATTTTTAGGAAATCAAACCATGAAGCTTAGAAAAATTAAGGAAATGGCTGAAATCTTCAAGAAGAGAAAGGAACATTTTAAAACTCTAGAGTTCATGATCTTGATGATATATTAACACCAACATCATGAGTCCTCATCATTGAGTTCATAGAGCCATTTTAAAACATCATCAAAGCTAAAGTTCTCAAGAGTTCAAGAAAGGAAGAACTAGAAACATTTTTGTTCAAGAACAAAGGTCAAGCTCTAGAGTTTGTTTCAAGTGATGAACATCATCTTGAAACTCTCATCATCAAGCTCTCACTTCTTCATTCCCAAAGGCCCATGGCCGAAAATGAGAAAGAACAAGGAAAGGAAAAGAAGTTCTAAAAAGAATCAAGAGAAACTATAAACATAAAGCTTAGAACAAGAACTTTAAAGAAAGGAATACTTGAAAGAAAATCCCTACTTGATGTGATGAACTTGAAGATGGAAGAAGAAGGTGAAGATGATGAAGAACTCCAAGAACTTGAAGAACACAAGAGCTTTGAGAGAAAAAGAAAAGCTTTGAGTGTTCCTAAACTTAGCAAATGATCTAAAAGTGGTGCAAGCTCCTCAAGGCATTCTATTTATAGAGAAATGAAACAAATGAAGGGTGCTCATGGAGGAGGAGGCTTCGGCCATCAGATGGGGAGGGAGCCCATGAGTTCCATGAGGTGAGATAATGTGGTCTTGAGGCATGGTGAGGTATGGTTCAAAGTATGGTGAGGTATGGTTCAAGGTATGGCCTCAAGCATGGTTCTTTGAGTGAGAAACAATTCAACATGTGTGGTAATTGGGGGAGAGGTGGCCGAAACTTCATCAGCCATGGGGGAGGGATCTTTGCATTTTAATTGTGGTTTAGAGTTGTGTTTAGGTGTATCTTTGATTATGCTTAAGATTAGGAATTTGTAAGAAAGTGTTTAGGTAAGGAAAATGGATAATTAGGGTGGTCTAGACATAATTAAGGAGTGGTCTTGCACCATTAGTGAGTTAGATCCTCAATTTAGAGTCTAAACAACTCTAGACACATTTCCTTGATTTAAGGAATTGGAGAGAGAAAACACTATTCAAGATTCAAAAACTAGGAATCTTGAGTTCTAAAAAGGGTTTTAAGTTTAATCTAAGCAATTTTAGGTTCTAATTGTAACATCCCCTGCTGCTTTATGGATTGACGACTGTCCCCACAAACCAACACGGGTCTTTTCAGCGTGCTTTGTCCTCACTCGCACACTTCCTGGGAAAACTCTCCCAGAGGTCACCATCCCAAAATTACTCCAAGTCAAGCACGCTTAGCGGAGTTCTTTCAGTTTGGGCTACCGAAAAGAAGATGCATCTTGCTGGTATAGGTAGTACAAATCAATTCATATAAGCCCTCCTCAACTGTATAGTCCCATACCTATACAGTCTTAGGATCCCTCTCATTCGGGTGTGTAATCGGTTCATTCATGTACCCTCCGCTTCAAGTGCCAGGAGCCGCTCCTTGTCCGTGCCTCTTTGCACCGGCGATCACTCCCCGACTTCGCGATCCCCGGGCGTTACACTAATTAACTTTAATAAATTATTTTGACTCTAGATTAATTAGGGAAATTAATTAATCTTCGTTTAGAGCCTAATATTGCTTAGGTTTGCTTAATTACGTCATTAAGCTCAAAAACACTATTCTAGGGGCAAAATCGTAATTTTGCACTAAAACTGCCCGGGACCACCGGGACTTGAACAGAGACCCCTAGACACATGAAAACATGTTTTTAAACCTCTGGGGAAAGTTTCGGGCTCAAATGACACTTCTACCCGCGTAAAACGCTATAGGGGTATTTTGGTCATTTTGACCAAATCATGAAAATGAAATTTTCGCTTCCGAAAGCATTCAAAGGCCATTCAATCCCCTTCAAGCATTGAGTTGACCCTTCGAGGACGACCGAGTTGGTTACCCTCGAATTCGGATCAGGAAACGACCTCAGGGGCATTTTGGTCATTTCCCTCAGACAGAAAAATCGGGGTGTTACACAAGGTTATGTTTTTCATGAAACCTTTTTGGAACTTTTGTTTCCTTGATGTTTCGGCCATAAAGGCCTAAGGTACTTGGAAAAAAGATAGCTTGGTGATGAGGGCTTCATGTTGATGTTTGTCACATGAACAACCTCTAAAGCTTGAGTTTTCTTAAGAAAAGTTTATTATTTCCAAGTTTTACTCAAGAAATAGTTGTGTTTCTCTTGAACCTTTGAAAACTCCATCTCTTTTCTTTGAGGTTTCGGCCATGAAGGCCTTTGGGACTAGAAAAAAATGGTAGCTTGATGATGAGGGCTTCATGTTGATGTATGTCACATGAACAAAAACTCTAGAGCTTGAACTTGGTTCCTAGACCAAGTATGATTTCGGTTTTATTCCTTTATGTTTACCATGAGTTTGGTTTTGATGGAAGTTTAAAGCATAGTAAAATACTCAATGATGAGGACTTGAGATGTTGGTGTTTGAATCATCAAGATCTTGGTCCCTAGAGTTTAAAAATGGTTTGTTTCTTCATGATGAGGATTCGGCCACCTCATGGTTTTTGAGGATATAACTTCTCTTTTTATATATCTTGGTGTTATTAGTGTGTCTTTTCTTGTGAGGATGAGTTTTGGGTTGGACTTAGTTCCTTTTTAAAGTCTTTTAAGAGCTCTAGTTAAGATATAAAAGAAACTTGCATTCATATTTACTTTATGCTTTGCATAGCACGTTTATTTTCTATGCTCTCACTAAGACCCAAGATAATGAATGAACTTGTATAATGCACGTTTATCTTTCAAGCTTTGCATCTCATTTTATGTTTCAAGTCCTCACTAAACTCCAAGAATAAAAATGAATATGCACATCATATTTACTTTGAGCTATCACTTTACTTTCTAAAGGACCCTAAAATGAAATGCATAGCACGTTTATTTTATGTCATCACCTAAAATACTAGAGCTCAAAGACTTGCCCATTTCATCTTGAGAAGAGATTTATCAAGGAGATATTCCTTGAAAATGCATTCGGCCATGTGTATAGGAATGGCTCAAAAATGAGTTCATTTAGTTACAAAGGCCTATAAGTGTATGTCTTAGAATTTTTCCTAAGAGTAGATGAACTTAGCAAAAGCTTTAAATGTGATTTCAAGTTTAGATTCTTTGTCAAAGGCAAGTTTAAATAGCTACTGCCATTGGTGTTTTATGATGGGTTTTGACAAAATAAAATTTGATTTTATGTAGTCTTGAAGTCCCAAAAAGGTTCCAAGAGAAACTAGTGAGTCATATGTTTGAAAGTGAAGTTTTCCCATGTTTTCATGCCTCAAGTTTTCAGTTTTGCCTTGTTAAAATTCCAGCACCTTAAAATCTATTTTGGGTGGTCTAAATATGCTTGAATACCTTACCAAGTATGTGATAATTTTTCTAGGCATTCCAAAGCATCATTTGTAACTTTGTTTGCTTAATGTGTGGATTCTAGTGCTACTTAAAAACAGAAAAATTGAGGTTCTATCCAGCATTATTAAAGTAGTTGGAATCACATAATATGATGCTTAGATGAGTGAGAGTGACTCATAATTGGTTTAGGTATTAACTAATGTACCATAGAAAAAGTTGGAAGTGAGAAAGGGCTTAAAACGCATTTTCTAGGACACATAATTCATCAAAATTGATCAACTACCTAAAGCTGTCCAACCATAATTAATTAGGATTTAGAACTTAATGGATTATGGTAATGAGGTTAATCAATCCCATAAACATACAAGAAAATAATAGGATAGTTTGAGGTTACCCGATTTAGGGATTTCTACCTTAAGGGATGATTATGCGCCTCTCATTTAATGATGAATTGATGTGTTAGCTCATGCCGTATGTGGTGCCATGTGAACTATTACCCTTATGTGATGGTTTGTAATCTCATGTTATTGCTTCTTTAAAAGAACCTTAGAGATGCCGAAGTGGTAATTATGTGTTATGCATTAATTATGTGGCATCTTAAAGTAACATGTTAAACTTAGGGTGACTTAAAATATGAGAATGTAATCCTTTGAAACCACCAAACTAAGGGTGGGGACAATGTGATTCTAGCCCCCTAAACCCGTACTTAAAGTTGGGAAGTTGACTTATCCCAAGGGATAAAAGTCTAGATACTAGTGACGACTAGTGTGGTATGAGCTCATAGCCTAGAGATTTCTCAAAAGGAAGAAATATTAGGGTGGCCCCAGTTTAAGTAAAAGTTTTAATGTCACCTAAGTAACTAAGATAAGTCACCATGTGCCAAGTTCCAAGTTATATGATTTATGTTCTATGATCCAAGTTATATGATTTATGTTCTATGATCCAAGTTATATGATTTCCGTTCAAATTATATGATTAAAGTCCCACAATTTATTTCCCATGATTTGTGTAAATACAAGTGATATGTTAAAAGGAACGGATCTCGGAAATTGAGACTTTAGAAAACTCATAATTGAACCAATATATGTCCATGGTTTTATGAATAACCCGAGGTTCCTGGAGACGTAGATGATGAAACCTAGGATAGGAGGAGAACCTTACTGAGTTTCTTTAATAAGAATCTCACTTCCTCTATCTTTCTTTCCATTACGTCTTCAGAGCGAGATGGCGACGTTCATGCTGTTCGTTGATACACCCCGGTGGGAAGTCCACCATGACCCGGAGCACGGGTCATTCCACTTTGAGGGCCGATGTACTGTACGCATCTTCATGTTTTTGGGACGGCCGTTTGCACACCCTGTATATAGTTATTGCTTCTCCCCGACATCCCCCTATGGTGACCCCACGATTTTTGAGCGTGCATGGACACGACATGAGAGGAACCTACAGACCCACTCTGCCGGTTCAGCTGACATACCGGAGTACGTGCCACTATTGCAGCACTCGGAGGAGGACCCTTTAGAGGATTCCCCCATGGACCATGAGGACTCTGCCCCTACTCCGTCTCGGCGACCGATGGGCAGCGAGGAGACAGTCACTCAGCATCGGAGGGCTTCGGTGCCCGGACCATGACCTCGACGTGGACGACACATTCAGTCACAGGGCATGCCTGCACCCGCCGAGCTCCGCTCGTGGATTGGCTACGTTCCTCCGTACCCGTGATTCTACTGTATAGATTGGAGGGTAGTCCTTAGTGCACGCACGACACGTAGTATGGATGAAACCTCTTTTGTGTTGAGGTTATCCACCTTAGGTTGCATGTGGGTAGGGATGTTTCTTTCTAGTTCATTTCCATGTATTCTGTATTTCCGTTGTATTCATGTTTATTATGTACTTGAAGAGTCCTGCCCCGTAGAGTAGGCATATTATATATGAAGTATTTCAGTTGTAATGATGCTATGATTTGGAGGAACTTCTATGTTTATATTTCTACACTTTATGATACCGACCCGATAAGATACGCGCGGCCTCTATTTTAAGTAATGTTTTGAAAAAAAAATTGGCTCGTATTTTCGTTAAGTTATTTTTCCAAGTAAAAAGAACCATGACAGTAAGTAATGACTAATATTTGGCCTAAGTACGTACTAGTAGTATTAGGTCGAATATTAGGGTGTTACAGAGTTTATGCAGCTGACTCAAGGGGGTATGAACATTGCTCAGTAGACTACAAAATTTGAGGAACTGATCAAGTTCTCGAGAATTTTCCAAGGCAACGCAGATGAATATTGGAAGTGCATGAAGTATGAATTCAGACTAAAAGCAGAGATAAATGTCGCTGTTGCTCACTTGGAGATTAGGGATTTCCCTACCTTAGTCAACAAATGTTGTATCATTGAAGACGGCCAAAAGAAGCTGAGTACATCAAGGATAGACAACTTTGCAAAGAAGCTGGCACCACAAGTCCCAAGGTTCAAGCCACAAAAATGACCACCTTTCAAACCACAACCGAGACCACAGCCCTAGCCCCAGTTTAGGCCACAAGGCCCTAGGAAGGACTTTCGTCAAGGGGGATCAAACGGTGATCGGCCTAACCCCAACCACACCTCCAAGACCTGCCCTAGTACTGAATGTCCAAAGTGTAGGAAGTAACACGGTGATCGGCCTTGCTTGTTGGGCCAGAATGTTTGCTATCAATGTGGAAAGCTCAGTCACTACTCGCGGGAATGCATAGAAAGGAACTCGATAACCCCCAACCCTAAGCCGCAATGCCAAGGAAGGGTCTTCACCCTCAGTGCAGAGGACTCGACAAAGTCTCGATGTAACACCTCGATTTTTCTGTCTGAGAGAAAATGGCCAAAATGCCCCTGAGGTCATTTTCTACCCAGAATTCGAGGATAGCAGACCCGGCGGTCCTTAAAGGGTCAACTTAATGTTTGAAAGGGATTAGATGGTCCTTGAGTGATTTTGGAAACGAAAATCTTGTTTCCTACGGTTTCGGGTCAAAATGACCAAAATACCCCTATAGCGTTTTTACGTGGGTATAAGTACCGTTTGAGCCCGAAATGTCCCAAAAGGGTTAAGATGATGTTTTTATGAGCCTGGGCATGTCTGTTTAAGTCCCGATAGTCCTGGACAGTTTTTGTGCAAAATTATGATTTTGCCCCTAATTTTGAGCTTAATCACGTAATTAAGCAAACCTAAGCAATATTAGGCTCTAATCAAAGATTAATTAATTTCAATAATTATTCTAAAGTCAAAATAGGTTATTAAAATCAATTAGAACCTAAAATTGATTAGATTAAACCTAAATCTCTTTTTAAAACTCAAGATCCCTAGTCTTGGAATCTTGAATAGTGTTTTCTCTCTCCAATTTCTTAAATTAAGGAATTGTGTCTAGAATTGTTTATACACTAAAATGAGTTTTTATCTTACTAATGAAGCAAGAGCACTCCCTAACCTTTTCTTGAAATCCTTAATTACATCCTTAGTCACCTAAACACTTTCTCACAAATTCTTAAACGTAAGCCTAATCAAAGACACACCTAAACATAACTTTAAACCACATTTAGATGAGATATTTCTCTTCCCCATGGCTGTACAAATAGCAGCCCATACTCTCCATTGATTCATCACATGTTGATAAGTCACACACTCAAAGAACCATGCTTGAGCCCATGCTTGAACCCATACCTTTGAATAACCAGAACTATACCTTGAAGGAGATATTTTTCCTCCCCCAAACCGCATATGGCTGAAACATACTCCCTCCATTCACTTCATCATGTTTTAATTTTCTGTAAATACTTGTCTTGGAAGAACTTTATACATTTGCTCATTTTTTTCAAGCTAGTTTCAAGAGTTGTCTTAGTTTCTCTCTTTTCTTTCAAGAACCTCAAGAGTTCTTTCTTCCTCTCATCTTCTTCATCCTTACCACACAACCACCATTAAATCCTTCTTGAAACACTTAGCCATATCATTCTCAAGATCAAGCTCAAGAAACACAACTTCCTTTCCTTTTCCTTTCTTCTTGGCCGAAGCTCCATCAAGCTTTAGGGAGGATTTTTCTTTCATCCTCTCATCAAAACCAAGCTTTCCTCTTCACCACTTGGTAGGGATTCTCTATTGAGTTTTCTTCCTCTCCTTGTTCTTTCTCTTTTTCGATTTTTGAGCTCCTTCTACTTTTTCTTGTTTTGTTAAATGTTTGAAAACCATGGCTTGATGATGAGGATCTTTGATGTTGGTTGCAAAACCATCATTTGCTTGACCTCTAGAGCTCAAGGTTTCACTTCTATAAGTGTTTAACAAATAAAGTTGTTATGTGGTTTTTAAGAGTTAAGATGGGATCTTGAGCCTAGGTCTTAAAGGATTAATAAATGGATTGCATTCATATTTACTTTTCAAGTTCTTGCATTACGTATTTACTTTTGAGTTTTGCATATCATGTTTATTTTCAAGTTATCACTTAAAGTTTGAAGATAAGAAATGAAAGTGCATATCATATTTATGTTTCTCGTTTAGCACGTTTATTTTTCATGCCATCACCTAAGAACCCAAAGATTAAAAGAAGAGTTGCACATCACCTAATGATTAATCTCGAAGCTCACCTATTTCGGCCTTAAAGTCAATTGTTGTGGAGCCTAGAGCACTAAAATAAGGAATTGTACTTGCATTGCATGTTTATATCCCAGCTTTGCATTTCATATTTGCTTTTCCATTGCCATCACTTCATAATAACAAGATTAAAATAAGGTTTGCATTTGCACGTTTAAATTTACGCCATCATCTAAATAATCCTAAAGTTCAAGACTTACTCCTCTTAACTCACAAATGAATTTCGGTTCTATGTGCTTTTACCTTTATAAATGGGTGTTTCCGTTTAAAGAGTTGGAGATTTTGAAAAAGGTCTTGTTGATGATGAATGTTGTTTTTGTGATGTGTAAAAAGTTTTGAAAGATTATAGGCCCCAAAGGGATTAAATGTATGGTTGATTTTAAGAAAAATGATGGAATGATGCTAAAAGGTTTTTAGAATGAATGGGTAGTTTTAAGAATGTCAAAACTTGAGTTTTTTGCCATTTTGGGTTACTGGTAATCGATTATAGGGCTTATATAATCGATTACCAGAGTGCTTTACACACCCAGATATAAGATTTTGGCCTGTGTAATCGATTACAAGATGATGTAATCGATTACACAATGTTCAGGGAAACCTAGAACATGTTTCTGGACCCTAGTAATCGATTACCACTCCATGTAATCGATTACTCAGATGTTCTTAAGACCGAGAATGCATTTTCAACCGAGGTAATCGATTACAAGGCTCATGTAATCGATTACCAGTATCTAAAATGTGTAGATAAGTGTTCTTCCCTTTATGTGAATATGAATTGATGATCTTGCATGCCCATTCTCGGATTATGAACATAATGATTTATAGTTTGGTGAATGTGTATATATATGAAATGAATGTGAAGGCATGCTTGCATGATAAATTGCATGAATAATTATCATTAATCGGGATGCATGATATGTAAGTTTATGAACATGATAAGTTAAATAATGATTTATGATTATATTGCATCTCTGAAGAGAACATGTGTTTATGTTGCATTCATGCATAGCATGCTGAAATACATTTTGGGTGACACCAGTTCGGCCGAGCACCCCTAGAGCAAATGTGATATAATATCGAGATGCGTCCTGGGTGACCCCGGTTTGGCCGAGCACCCCCAGGAACAAAACTGTGAGGGTATTGACATTGAGCTTGCCAAAGCGGACAATATTATTATGCACTGGATGCCAGTAGTTGCGTTTCGAAGAAGAAATGATGTGTTACCCCCTCTATTATCCCATATGAAATCTAGCAATGGCTAGTTAGGTTGAGCTCATCCTAGGTGATCGGTTAGGGCAATTGGTTTTGGTGGAAATTGTAAAATCGCCGGGGTTGGCATATTGGTTGGGTTTTTGGTGATGATGAAAGAGGGTGGAACAATATGAAAGAGATATGAGAACTTATTACATTACTCTATCATGCATTCATCTATGTGCCACTGTTTTCATTTTATAGATTATCCCCTGTTCTTGTGCTTAGCCTTGTCTTGTGTTTTGAAATTACATGTTGATTTATGTCACATGCACTAAGGTATTGCCATGCATACATGAGATACTTGTTGCATTCATACATTCATATTCATGTTAAAAGATACGGGCCTCAGCTAATGGTATTTGAAAACTTAATAAATGACTCATATTTATGCCCACCATTTCATAATTAAACCCGAGGTTCCTGAGAACGATGATGACGACACGTGTATAAATAGGGAAGCCCTACTGAGATTCTTGTATAAGTTTCTCACTTCCCTTATCTTTCTTTTCCATCTTTGTCTTCAGACAAGGTCGACAATGACGTCTGAGGATCGCCTTGAGGTGCTGACATAGGAGTAGCTTGGTGGTTGAAATCAAAGTAGCGCAGCGGGAACGGGGACATAGTCTTAGCCTTTTCACATCGTAGTTGTCTGTTGTTTTGAATTGTTGTATGCTCAACCTCCACGGGTGGGCCCAATATATTTGATGTGATGTTATTGTGGAATGTTCCTATATCATTAATACTATTAATATTTGATTCGATATTTGATGTTAATGTTATATGATGATGTGTTAATGGTTACTCTTTCTATGAAGCCTATCTGGTGTTTCTGTTCACGTTATTCTTTTTATGTTTACGCTTTACGTCACGCGAGGCTCATATTTTGTCTATGTTTTCAAAAAGAAAAAAATTCTACCCATATTTTCCGCTAAATATTTTAAAGAAAGGCTTTATAGAATGAGACTAAAAGAGTAATAGACTAATGGTTAACCTAAATATGTTCTAGGAGTATTGGGTTAAAAATTAGGATGTTACACTTGGAACCTCATAGAAGGTAAGTGTGAGATGAATAGTAAAACCTTAATTGCACTATTTGACTCTAGCGCTACTCATTCATTCATATCCTATACTTGTGCTGAATCCCTAAAATTGCATGTGTCAGAACTCTCCTTTGATCTTATTGTTTCTACCCCTACTAGAAAACCTGTTAGGACCTGTAGATGTTGCCTAAACTGTTGTTTCATTATCGAAGGTAGATCTTTTGTTCTAGATTTAGTTTGCCTACCTATGCAAGGTCTAGATATAATTCTAGGCATGGATTGGCTTTACGCCAACCATGTAATGTTAAATTGTTATGACAAGTTTATCATTTTTCTTTCTATTCCTAGTGAACCTAGAAAACCCCTAAGTCTGTACATAAATGCTGTAGAAATAAACTGTGGTGAGGGAGAGAGTAAGGGATTTGTTCTCCTAGCTACTAGTAATGTAGACTTTGAGCAAAATCTTGATGAGATACTTGTTGTGAGAGACTATCCTGAGATGTTTCCTGAAGATATACCCGAATTCCCTCCAAAAAGAGAAATTGAG
Organism: Dalbergia cochinchinensis; assembly: GCA_031216125.1. Lineage (NCBI taxonomy): Eukaryota > Viridiplantae > Streptophyta > Magnoliopsida > Fabales > Fabaceae > Dalbergia > Dalbergia cochinchinensis. The sequence goes on from CM062371.1 coordinate 35,787,171, forward strand.
TTCTCCATAGAGTTGGTTTTGGGGACAGGACCAACATCCATGCACCCTATAGGCTGTCACCTCTAAAATCAGCTGAGTTAAAAACTCAATTAGAGGAGCTTTTAGAAAAGAAGTTTGTGAGACCAAGTGTTTCACCATGGGGAGCCTCGGTCCTACTTGTTAAGAAAAAGGATGGAAGTATGAGGTTATGCATCGATTATAGGCAATTGAACTGAGTAACAGTAAAGAACAAGTACCTTTTGCCTAAGATTGATGATTTAATGGATCAACTGAGAGGGGCGGTGGTGTTCTCGAAGATAGACTTGAGGTCAGGATATCATCAAATTAGAGTGAGAGAAAAGGATATACCAAAGATGTAACACCCCGATTTCTCTGTCCGAGGGAAATGACCAAAATGCCCCTGAGGTCATTTCCTGACCCGAAATCGAGGGTAACCAACTCGGTCGTCCTCGAAGGGTCAACTCAATGTTTGAATGGGATTAAATAGCCTTTGAATGCTTCCGGAAGCGAAAATCTCATTTTCCGCAGTTTCGGGTCAAAATGACCAAAATACCCCTATAGCGTTTTTACGCGGGTAAAGGTGCCGTTTGAGCCCGGAACTTTCCCCAGAGGTTTAAAAACATGTTTTCATGTGTCTAGAGGTCTCTGTTCAAGTCCCGGTGGTCCTGGGCAGTTTTAGTGCAAAATTACGATTTTGCTCCTAGAATAGTGTTTTTGAGCTTAATGACGTAATTAAGCAAACCTAAGCAATATTAGGCTCTAAACGAAGATTAATTTATTTCCCTAATTAATCTAGAGTCAAAATAATTTATTAAAGTTAATTAGAACCTAAAATTGCTTAGATTAAACTTAAACCCCTTTTTAGAACTCAAGACTCCTAGTCTTGGAATCTTGAATAGTGTTTTCTCTCTCCAATTCCTTAAATCAAGGAAATGTGTCTAGAGTTGTTTAGACTCTAAATTGAGGATTTAACTCACTAATGGTGCAAGACCACTCCTTAATTATGTCTAGACCACCTTAATTACCCATTTACCTTACCTAAACACTTTCTTACAAATTCCTAATCTTAAGCATAATCAAAGATACACCTAAACACAACTCTAAACCACAATTAAAATGCAAACTAATCCTCCCCATGGGCTGATGCATTTTGGCCAGACCTCATCCCCTTTGACCACATATTAAATTGTTTTCTCACTCAAAGAACCATGCTTGAAGCCATACCTTGAACCATACCTCACCATACCTTAAGCCATACCTCACCATATCTCAAAAACACATTATCTCACCTCATGGAACTCATGGAATGCCTCCAATCTGCACCTCATGGCCGAAGCCATCCTCCCCCATGAGCTCCCTCCATTTGTTTCATTTCTATATAAATAGAATGCCTTGAGGAGCTTGCACCACTTTTAGATCATTTGCTAAGTTTAGGAAACACTCAAAGCTTTTCTTTTCTCTCAAAGTTCTAGTGTTCTTCAAGTTCTTCAAGCTCTTCAAAGTTCTTCATCATCTTCATCTTCTTCTTCCATCTTCAAGTTCATCACACCAAGTAGGGATTTTCTTTCATGTATTCTTTTCTTTAAAGTTCTTGTTTTAAGCTTGATGTTCATAGTTTCTCTTGTCTCTTTTTAGAACTTCATTTCCACTCCTTTTTCCTTTTCATTTTCAGCCATAGGCCTTGGAGAACAAAGACATGAGAGCTTGATGATGAGAGTTTCATGATGATGTTCATCACTTGAAATAACTCTAGAGCTTGATCTTTGTTCTTGAGAAAAAATGTTTTTAGTTTTTCCTTTCCTGAACTCTTGAGAACTTTAGCTTTAATGATGTTTTAAAATGGCTCTATGAACTCAATGATGAGGACTCATGATGTTGGTGTTAATATATCATCAAAATCATGAACTTTAGAGTTTTAAAATGTTCCTTTTTCTTCTTGAAGATTTCGGCCATTTCCTTAAAATTTTCTAAGCTTCATGGTTTGATTTCCTAAAAATATTATGTTAAGTTTTAAAGAACTCTAAGCTTGACTTTACCTTGTTTGGATGAGTTTGGGTTATGGTTTAAATTCCTTTAAAGTCTTGTTAAGAGCTCTAGAAAGATAAAATGAACTTGCATAATTTATTTTATGCTTGCATTCGTATTTACGTTCTTGCTATGCATCTTTACTTTCTAGCTATCACCTAAGAACATAAAGATTAAAATAGAACTTGTCTCATCACTTGATTTAATTCTCGAAGCCTTTCTATTTCGGCCTTAAAGTCGATTGTTGTTGGGCCTAGAGCACTAAAATAAAGAATTGAACTTGCATTACCACCTAATTAATTTCTCGAATGCCTATCTATTTCGGCCTTAAAGTCGATTGTTGTTGGGCCAAGAGCACTAAAATAAAGAATTGAACCATGTATATTTACCTTCAAGCTTGCACGTTTAAGTTTATGCCTCAGATATTTACTTTCAAGCTTGCACGTTTAAGTTTATGCCTTGCATATTTAAATTTAAGTCATCACATTACTTTGTAAGCAAGATTAAAAATGAAAAGCATGAGCACGTTTAGTTTATGTCGAAACTTAAGAACCTAGAGCTCAAAGACTTGCCCATTTCATTCCAAGTTAAAGTTTAATGTGAAACCATTCCTTGAATGCATATTTTCGGCCAAAGTAGTGATGATGGACTCGCAATGAGTTTTCATCTAGCTACTAGGACCAAAAGTCTATGTTTAAGTTCCCCTCAAAGCTTTACAAATCTTTATAAGGTTATGTCATCACAAGATGTGATTTTATTATCTTTAGGGGATGGAATATGTTTTGGTCAATGACCTAAGGCTTCTCTTAGCCTTTTGATGAATTAAAGTGTTTTACAAAGAGTTTTAGAAGTTCTAGATCGATTCCGAGAGAAACTAGTCAACTTATGAACCTAGAAATGTCAATTTAACTCTCTCATTTAAGTTAAATGTTTTCGGTTCTGATATGATGAGTGTGATGTTGTATGATGATGTCTTGATGTGTTGGAATGTGTGAAAATATCATATGATGATGTAGAAGCGATCCTATGCATGATAGGTAAGAAACTAGCTAACTAGAAATACCGTAAAGCTAGAATTTAACATAGTTTTGACCCATTTGTTTTTGGAACTTATCCAAACTGTTTTAATGGGAACGTAATCAGATTTAGATTGTTTGGACATGAAAAACTTGGTAACATTTGGATTAGAATTGAATTCTAGCACCTACAGGGAAACTAGTAACTAGAAAACCGTAAAAATGCAAATGTAAAACTCTTAGAACATTTAATTTTCTAGATTCTGTCCAGCACCCTTACAACATGATAAACATGATTAATAATTAATCCTTAAGCATAGGAATGCCTCATAATTGATTTAGATTTAATATATAGTTTTCAAGTAAAAACGGAACCGAGAAAGGGTCTAAAACGTAAGTTCTAGAACCCCGTAAATACAAGTTAGAGATTCTGCCCTATGCTTTTCAGATTTAAGTATGAACATGAGGATTAGGAATGATGATTAATTATGAGCCCTTAGGTGCATAAAAATATGAGTGTCGGATGTTAGAGATTTATATCTCAAGATTAAGACCCGTAAGGGTCAAAGCATAAGCTACCGTAAGGGTAAGCGTTTGAATGTTTTATGATGATGCATGTAGTATGCAAATGATGATGATGATTATTCATATGAGGAATTCATGAGGTTATATGTTAATGTGGCATAAAGCAAATTTGGAAGGAAATTCGGTGTAATGACCGTTGTGCCGCCGAATTTCCAACAAATTTGGGGACTTAATGAGATTTTGAAAATTAAGGTACTAAGATGGGTTCTAGGATGACACCGGTTCGGCCGAACACCTCCATAGAACTCATGTGACATCGGTACCATTTTACACTCTTAGGTGACACCGGTTCGGCCGAGCACCCCTAAGAGTTTTGCCCCCTAACCCGTACTCAGATAGTCGGGATTTATGATTTATGATACGTTTATCGTTAAGTGGTAAGTAAGAACTAGTGACGACTAGTTAAGGTATGAGCTCATAACCTAGATGTATGACACGTTCTGGGTGACACCGGTTCGGTCGAGTACCCCCAGTTCGATTGTCTTTTAGGGTGGCCCATGAGGAAGAGAAGTTTCATGATTATGATTATGTCACTAAGTTTTGTCCCATATGAATGTTACTATTGCCACTTTATGCCACCAAGAATGATGATGCTTGATGTTATGTTTTATGTATGTGCATTAGGTAGTGCCATGCATACATTTTCTATCATGTTGCATCCATGACATTAAGATCATCCTAAAATGAATGGACCTTGGCTAAAATATATTTTAAAGTTTAAAATGAACCTAATACATGCTCAGTCATTTTGTATAATTAACCCAAGGTTCCTGAGGACGTAGATGATGACACCTAGGTATTAGGAGGCCCTACTGAGATTCTTTAGCAAGATTCTCACTCCCTCTATCTCTTTCTTTCCGTCACGTCTTCAGATGGCGACGTTCGTAGTGTTCGTGGACACCCCGACATGGGAGGTGCACTATGACCCGACTCACGGGTCATACCATTTTGAGGGACAGTGCACGGTGCGGGTTTTCATGTTCGTAGGACGCTCCTTCGCTCATCCCGTGCACACCCATCGCTTCTCCCCGACTGCACCCTATGGCGACGATGAGCGGGTTTTTGAGCGCGCGCGAACGCATGACGAGAGAGTGCTCCGCACGCACACCGCCGCCCTAGCCATGCGAGACTATCCCGATTACGTGCCCCGGACTTACTTCTCGGAGACCGATCCGTCCGAGGACCCGCCTACCCATCCGTATAGCGAGAGCTCTGCCCCCTCTCCCCCACCATCGAGGGAGGGCAGTGAGGATACCGTGACTCAGCCATGGCTTGCACGACGACCGGAGATGCGACCATACCACGGGGGACACACTCGATCCCCATTCTGCCTCTTCACGTCCGAGGAGCTCGCCCAGTTTCCCGGATATTTGCCTCATTCGCGAGATGGACGCCTTGAGAGGTGACGATCGTCCGATGGAGTACCCGGTTAGAGCACACACCACTTAGATGGGGATAAACCTTCTTTTGTTTAGAGGTTATCCCATTAGATGCACTTGGGTAGGGGAGTAGATTATGTTCATGTTTTATGTTGTATTTTCTTTTATGCATTTCCCTTGTACTAAATTAAGTCCCACACTTATAAGTGGGCAAGTTATATATATATATATAAGATGATATTCAGTGATGTTCATGCTGTGCCTTATGTCATGATGTTGTGAGACATTTGTTTTACTATACATGGTTTACCGCTTATCGCATCACGCGGCTCTCACTTTGTATTTCAAAAAAAATTTACCCGTATTTTCCGCTATGTATTTCAAAGTAAAGATGAGAACTATGAGGTAACAGACTAATGATTAACCTAAATATGTTCTAGAGTATTGGGTTAAAAATTAGGATGTTACAAAAGACGGCCTTTCGAACTCAATATGGACACTTTGAGTTCACAGTGATGTCATTTGGATTGACTAATGCTCCTATTGTGTTTATGGATTATATGAATAGGATTTTTAGACCATATTTGGATCAGTTTGTGGTTGTTTTCATAGATGATATACTCATCTATTTGAAGACTCATGAGGAGCATGAACATCATTTAAGAACAGTTTTGGAGATTTTGAAGGAAAAGAAACTATATGCCAAAATATCTAAGTGTGAATTCTGGTTAGAGGAAGTGAAGTACTTAGGGCATATAGTATCAAAAGAGGGAATCATGATCGATCCTAGTAAAATAGAAGCTATGATGAGTTGGGAGAGACCTACTATGGTAACGGAGATACGAAGCTTTTTAGGACTTGCTGGATATTACTGTAGGTTTATTAAGGGATTTTCTCAGATATCCTTACCCCTTACTAAGCTTACTAGGAAGAATGCCCCTTTTGTTTGGACTCTAGAATGTGAGAAGAGTTTCCAATAGCTTAAGGTGAAATTGACCACAACCCCAGTGCTAGTTCTGCCTAACCCTAAAATGCCTTTTGAGGTATATCATGACGCTTCGGGGAAAGGTTTGGGCTATGTATTGATGCAAAATAGGCAAGTGGCGGCCTATGCATCTAGGCAACTCAAGTCTCACAAAGCAAACTACCCCACCCATGACCTTGAATTAGCAGTCGTGGTGTTTCCTTTAAAGGTGTGGAGACACCATCTATATGGGGTGAAGTTTGAAGTGTTCTCCGATCATAAGAGTCTCAAGTACCTCTTTGATCAAAAGGAGTTAAATATGAGGCAGAGGAGGTGGATAGAATTCTTAAAGGATTATGATTTTGGGCTGAACTATCATCCTGGTAAAGCTAATGTGGTGGCTGATGCTTTGAGTAGGAAATCATTACACTTGTCTCACCTAATAGTTAAGGAAGCAGAACTAATTGAGAAGTTTAGAGACATGAACCTAGGAATGACATTGACCCCTAAAAACATAAAGGCATGTCATCTCAGTGTGATGAGTGACTTCAAGGAAAGAATTACTCAAGCCCAACAAAATGATGAAAATTTCAAGGAGACTCTAGAAGCAGCAAAAGCAGGAAAATTGAAAGGTTTTAACTAAGGAGCTGATAAGCTGTGGAGGTTTGAAGGTCGGATTTGTGTGCCGACAAATGGTGACCTTCGAAAGGAGATTTTAGAGGAGGCTCATAAGAGCCATTTCACCATTCACCCCGGTATCACCAAGATGTACCAAGATTTGAAGAAAATGTTCTGGTGGCCTGGATTAAAGAAAGATGTGGGGATGCGGGTAAGTAAGTGCTTAGTTTGCCAAAAAGTGAAGATTGAGCATCAAAAATCCTCTGGTATGTTGCAACCCCTGTCAATTCCTGAATGGAAATGGGATAGTATTTCAATGAATTTTGTGACAGGGCTACCTAGATCCCAACTAGGTCACGATGCCATATGGGTAATTGTGGATCGGCTAACTAAGTTAGCCTATTTCTTACCCATCAAGGTGACTTACTCCTTGGATAGTTTAGCTCAACTGTACATCTAAGAGATAGTGAGGTTGCATGGAGTGCTGTTAATGATAATTTTGGATCAAGATCCGCGATTTACATCCTGTTTTTGGGAGCCTTTCAAAAGGTGTTTGGTTCGAAGATATGCTTAAGCACGGCTTATCACCCTCAAACCGATGGCCAATCAGAGAAAACCATATAAACCTTGGAAGATATGTTAAGGGCTTATGTGTTGGACCAAAAGAAGAGCTAGGATAGGTACTTGCCATTGATTGAGTTTGCATATAACAATAGTTATCATGCAAGTGTCGGTATGGTATCGTATGAGGCCCTATATGGTAGAAAGTGCCAATCCCCTCTATGTTGGTATGAACCCGGAGAACAAAGTTTGTTAGGACTCGATGTTGTAAGGAAAACCACGGAACAAATCAAAAGGATTAACCGCTCAAAGTCAACAGAAAAGCTATGCGGACAAATGGCAAAAGCCGTTAGAATTTCAAGAGGGAGAACACATATTCCTTAGGATCACCCCTACCACAGGCATAGGTCGGGCAATGAGAGTCAAGAAATTGAGCCCCAGATTCCCTGGTCCATTTGAAATCCTTAGTCTAGTCGGGCCTGTAGCATACCGAATAGCCTTACCACCTAACCTATCCAACTTCCATGATGTCTTTCATGTCTCTCAATTAAGGAAGTATCAGTCTGACCCTAGCCATGTATTAGAGTCAGAGCAAGTACAATTAAGGAAGGACCTAACATTTAACTTGCCACCTACGAGAATCATAGACAAAGGAGTCAAGCAACTGAGGAACAAGACCATACCTTTGGTCAAGGTAGCATGGGGGCGAGGAAAGACAAAAGAATTCACATGGGAATTGGAATCGAATATGAAAATGCAATACCCCGAGCTTTTTAATAGTAACGAATTTTGAGGGCGAAATTCTTTTTAAGGAGGGGAGAAATGTAACGCCCTAATTTTTACTGCTATATAAAAATTACCAAAATGTCCCAAGGTAATTTTTGCACATAATTCGAGATCGAATAATCCTCAATAAAGGAATGTAACATTAGAGAAACGTTATGAGAAATTTGAATAGCGATTCATGCGAAAGTCGTAAACCTCAATTTTTTCAGTACATGTAAAATGACTAAAATGCCCCTGAGGTCATTTTTACTTAGAAAGTCAAAGATAACTGATCTAGATTATCATTGAGGGGTTAGTTTAATGCTTGATGAGGATTATATATGCCTTAGAGATAAAAATCTCAATTCTCAATTTTACTGTATGTAAAATTACTGTTTTGCCCCTGCAGTAATTTTATATGAAATTATATAATCTTCGAATTCGGTTTTCATCCAAAAGTTCAAAATGACTATTTCAAGTATGATTTGAGATTGTCTAGTAATTACATGGAAGTTTTTACGTGAAATTATCTTTTTACCCCTAATTATGCTAAATGAGTTTATTTATGTAATTAAGGCAATATTAAGCTCTAATTGAACTCAAATTAATTTCATTCATTAACCTTGAGTTAAAAATTAATTACCTAAGGTTAAAAATAATTACTTGACGTAATTAGAGCCTAAGATTACCAAAGGTAAAATTAAATTACCTTTCTTTAATTACAAAAGCTCATAAAATTAGTGATGTTGAGATCAAAGTTAAGATTACGATTTAGGTAAAATCTAGTACATTTATATTTTCTTATCCTAAGTTTAAGACCTATGTTACAAATTGATTTTAACTCATATGAGATTAACATTATTTACTAGCGTATGATTATTCTTTTTACCTTGTCCTAAATTGTCTTAAACACTTAACCTTTTACCATTTTGACTAATCCATCAATTCTTAACCTTTTACCTAAGCAATTACACATCCAATACATGATTTACCTCTTGTAAAACATCACCAATCTGATCATAAAAGGATCAGAAACCAGCACCCATGATCAGCCCAAATCACCATATTTTATTGCTTTTCCAACATGAAATCATATCCAACCTTATCACCATTTCTTTAGCTTTCTTTTTCATTATTTTTGGCTTAGTTTAATCAAAAGAAATCCATCCATATTCAGCCTTATCAGCCATGATTTCTTGCCTTCCATTAACATCATATTTTATATAATTTCAAACCATGATACATGAACACAATTATGACTACACATTATGCTTTCTTTAATTGAAAAATGAAATTAAAAACCACATTTTCCAGCCATGAAGCCAGCAGCCATACAGCCTCCTTCGCTTATAAATATGAGCCCTTCCATTGCTAAAATGTTCACACAAACATCCATAGCCTTGGTACTTACTTACTTGGTAGTTTTCTTGCTCAAAGTTTACTCAAAATTCTCAAATTCTCTCAATACTTCAAGCTTTCTTCTCCTTCCTTATTCACATCCAAGGGACTCCATTCCCAACCTCTAACCAAGCTCTAAACCTCAAGTATACGCATTCCAACCACCAATCAACTCTTAAACATATAACCTTTCCATTATCAAACACAAGAACACACCAAAAATTCTTCCACCATTCCATTATCGCTTGGCCGAAGCTATTATCATCATCTGGAGGACATTTTTCTTCTCTTTACTTCTTAAGATATCAACCTTTAACATTTGAGAATAAGAAACAACTTGGTAGGGATTTTATTCCATGTCATTTCCTTTTTTCTTTGCTTATAATTCGATTCTTAATAAGCTTGATAATGAGACCATGAAATAAGGTTCTTGGAAGCATGATAATCAAGGACTCTAAAGCTCATTTCCTTTGTTAAGATTAATTGAGGCTAAAGAGTTTAATTCTCTAAAAGTTTTGAGCTTAACAAGATAATAAATGAACTTGCATCCATATTTATGTTTCAAGCTCTTGCATATCATATTTAAATTTCATGCCTTACATCATTATATTTAATTTCAAGTCATCACCTTAAATCTTGAAGATAATAATATGAATATGCATTCTCACGTTTGAACTCCAAGTATTGCATTTCATGTTTATATTTCAAGTTATCACCTAAACTTTGAAAATCTAAAAATAAACTTGTATATTTATATTTATATTTCAAGTATTGTATATCATGTTTATACTTTCAAGTTATCACCTTATAATGATAAAGATTAAAAATGGATTGCATAGCATGTCTATGATTCTTGCTATCATCTAAATCTCTAAAGCTCAAAACTTACCTCTTTAATCTTAATAGGAATTTCTATGGATATATTTAAATTATCTTATTTCTAGCCTCTTGATGCTCTTGATATTAAGATTGGTTTATTTTATTTTTAAGGCTTTGATCTTGTCTTTAAATTACTCAATTAACTTTTGTTAGAATTAGAAATTCAAAGATGTTAAAGATTGTGTTTTTCCCAGGCTTTTGATTAAAAGAATTAGTTTACTGACCTAATTTAAATAAAATGGTTAGGATACTGATTTAAAAGGTTTGGATATGTATAAATTACTTATACTTGATGTAAAAATTATTTTTAGCATTTTTGGGATGAACTAGTAAATAAAAAGGATCAAAATTGTTTTATGAAGCTTTTAAAATGCTAATTTTCTGATCACTATTCGGACTGGTTCACCATTTTTCACTACTATTTATTACTGTTCACACACTTGAGGATCACCAATAATTGTCATAAAAATTGTTCTTAGCAGTTTAGGAAAGTCTAGTAACTAGAAAGGATTAAAATTGTGATTTTATGAAGCTTTAAAGAGACTAATTTTCTAATTCTATTCAAGGGTTGTTCAAGGCTGTTCACATTGTTCACACACTTAAGAATTACTTATATTTGATGTAAAAGTTGTTTTTGGTATCATAGATGGATAAAAGGGTAATTACAAGTGTTAGATTGGGCCATTTTGCAAAATGCGAAAAGTTATGTTTTGAACTATCCCAAATGATTTTATTTAGAGCTACTAATGATGTTGAATGTGTCCATGAGTCCAAAATACCATTTATGAAGTTTAGATAAAGTTTTAGAAATTTCGGTTGTTGTTAAATATTAAAAACAAGCGATTCTGCACTTTGACCCATAAAGTATGTTAAAATTTGGTCTATAGCCCTAAAAGGTTTTTATGATGAGTTTTAAATGGTTCTAGTAGTTATATGTCTCTTGAAAGTATTGGTTAATATTAAAGATCTCTAGTTTGTGAGAGTGTGTTAAAAAAGGGTATTTGCATTTTGTCCCATAACCTTTGAAAAATTGCGATTTGACCTCTTTGGAGCTTAAACATAAATATTGATAATTTGATGAGATGAATGTTATTGATATCTCATGAAGGCTATGTTCATGTGTTGAAATTTATATGGCTTATGGATATATGTAATGTGTAACACCCTAAAAATTGTTTAAAAATTAATTTGAGGTTTATTAGTCATAATTTCAAAAACTTGATAGTTTGAACAAAGATGAGGACGATCCAACAGATTTGTAAAAAAAAAAAAAGTGAATAGTACTTGCGGGCCTCGCAGGCTCGCCGGGACAGCCGAAACCCTAGAATTGGGACCCGGAGATGCCTGAAATTTAGAAATTATATGATTATGGTTAGAAATAGGTAGAAATAAAGATTTTATAACTGAAATTATTTTTCAGACAATGTTTAATGTCTCGGGTACACTGTTTTACCCGTTCGGTAAAATTTCGATGTGTGATTTTTAACACTGAAAGCTAGTTAATCTCTGCAAAATTATGAAGTCTATCACTTTGAATGCCAAATGAATGGCTAAGATCTTATTTTGGATGAAAGATCAAATCTTAGCCATTGATATTAAGATCCTTTAATGAAAAGTAATTATGCTTTATGATTAACCAATCACATTATTTCTTACAAGATATATATGACCAAATTCTTCTCCAAGAAGCCATTTCATCCTCGGCAGAAACCACACAGCAGAAACCTCCATGTCCTTCTTCATCAAAACCTTGATTTCAACCTCAAAAATCCTAAGCCAAACCTTGATAAAATCAAAATCTTCCTTCACCAAAATTGTTCTACACTTCAACCTCTACAAAAATAACCGATTAGAATCTCTAAACCTTATCTTACTACCTCATCCTTCACTGATTTGAGGAGGGTTTGAGTGTATTTTAAGAGCTTTGGAGTGAAGAATTTCTATCTTGGAACAAGCTAGAGACAAGGATACAATAGCTCCCAAGAGTAGGGCTTTACTTGTTATCTTTTCTTTCAAAATTTGTTTTTAATTTCTCTGATTTGTTTGGCTGGAAATTCTGGATGTATTGATTGATGATAGATAGATATTGGTGTGTTTAATTTGGTGGAGTGTTTGGATGATGTTAGAAATCATTTTTATTAAAAGAGATTTTGAGCCATGTTGGTGGAATTTCGGTTTTTGTACAGGCAGTATTTGTTCACGAATTTTCTAGGCTTGTTTTAGACATTTTAGTAAGTTGAAAAAACTTTATGTTGGAGCTAACATCTTGAGCTAGTGCCATGAATTTTCTTGGGTTTTGATTTTGAGTCAAACTGCCTTAGAAAAATCAAGAACCAAAATTAAGCATATGCTGCCTGAAGTGTTGGAACAAAAGCTGTAAATTTTGTTAATTTTGTTACCATATCAAATGATGGAATTATCACTTGAAAGTTTTACAGGGTATTAGAGACATATTGAGGTTTTACCAGGATTTTTATTTCGAATTTTCTAGGTTCAAATGCTAGGGTTAAAAATTATGAATTTTGGTTCTTGAGCTGAGGTTGAATGGTTTCTGACCACCAAATTTGTCTAATTTTGTTAACATAGTTAGAGAACTCTAATTACCCTGAAATTTTTAAAGAACCTTGGGGATACATTGAAGTGTCTTGAATAATTTTTATAGCCTCTAAATTGATTGTTTGATGTGCAAATAAATTTGTGATACCATGGTGTAAAATCTGCCCACTTGCTGGAAATGAACCAAAGACTTGAAGTGATTATGTAGTGGTATTTTGGTTCCAGTATGACATGAATACTTGATGTTAAATATTTGGCCATGTGACTTGTGATGTATAAATGCATACTAGAGGAAGTAAAGATTGGTTTATGAAGCATGATTGAAGTCACAAGGTGAATGAATGTTTATATGTGTTTTATACATGCATTGGAAAGAAAGTGAATGATATATTGAATTGAGTTCTGTAACCATAAATAAACATGAGATCCTCTGTGACTTGTCAAGGGCAAATAAGAAACATGAGATCCTCTATGACTTGTCAAGGGCAAATAGAGAAACATAAGATCCTTTTGACTTGTCGAGGGCAAATTAGAGAGAGATGAGATCCTTTCGACTTGTCGAGGGCAAATAAAGAAAGATGAGATCCTTTCGACTTGTCGAGGGCAAATAGAGAGGGATGAGATCCTTTCAACTTGTCGAGGACAAATAGAGATAAAAATGAGATCTTTTCAACTTATTGAGGAAAAATAAAGATAGATAAGATCCTCTTTGATTTATCAAGGGCAATTAAAGATAATTTCCCTATATTTAGTATATACATATTTGTATCATATCGAATCATTTTGATTGACATTATTTACTATGATTATGAGCTTGTGATAAATGTGTACAAGTGATTGATTCTTAAAAATAACCCACTTCGGAAATATGATTTTGAACGTTAAAAATGAACCGTTATTATGTAATGCTTGATCACTTTTTTTTTATAAACCGAAGTGGCTGGGACGATGGCGATGACATTATGATTGTGTATTAGGGGGAGTTGCCCTACTGAGAATTATAAAATTCTCACCCCTATTTTGTGTGTTCCCGTGTCGTCTCCAGGTTAATCCAAAGAACGATGAAGACACTACAAGAAAAACTATACTGGAGTTGCAGTAGTTTAGTAGTGGATGTGTTTATTTTACCATAACTGTATTGTGGTTATATATATGTAAATGTAATAGAGAATGGATGTGTTAAGCTCATATAAGAGCTTCCCTGGTGTACTTAACCTTATATTAAATAAATGTTTTGATTTTCCTTGCTATATATTATTTCAATAGAACTACGACATAGTTATCTCGCAAATCAATCAAACTGGCTATAGATAATTATAAAGGTCCGCTAATTTATAAGTAACAACTCTCGAGTTTGATGTCATGACTTAAAGATGACGTTGTACTTGGGAGGATGTTACATAATGAAATATGATGCATGTTTATGTGATTTAAATTATGGCATCTTATGGTTATGTTTGGTTCATTGAGATGTATAAGTTCATGAAGTTTATGAGCATGAAATATTGAAATGATTATTTATTCATGTTTGCATCTCATATATCATGCCAAGATTAAAGGTGACATAAGACACATGGAAATGATCCTCTAGACTCCCCGAATTAAAGGTTATGAGAGGTGATCCAAATAGGAAGTGATCCTTTGGACTCCCCGAATTATAAAGGTTACGAAAGGTGATCCTAATGCCCCCTATTCCGTACCTTAAGAGTCAGGAATTTAACTTATCGATAGGGATAAGATTATGCTAGTGACGACTAGTGGGTGGCCCCCAAGGAAAAAGGAATAAGAAGTTTAAGTCACCTGTAAGAATGATGATCATGATTCTATGATGTTTATATCATATGCAATGTTTTATGAATTCTATGATATTTTGTATATGATATTGACATGCATTCATGACTAGTATGTTGCATTCATGACATTAAGATTCATGCTAAAAGATATGGGCCTCGGCTAATGGTATTTAGAACTTAATAAATGAACTTCATATATATGTCCACCATTTTCATAATTAAACCAAGGTTCATGGGGATGATGACAATGACACTTGTGCTAGAGTCAGGAAGTCCTACTAAGATTCTTGTACAAGTTTCTCATCCCTCTTCTTTTCTGTGTCATCTCCAGACAAGGATGATGGAGTAGTTCGTGATTTTCTTTAAGACGTGGATGAGGGAGCTATGTTATAGACAAGAGATTTAACGGAGATAGTTTCCCTTTGGATATTTTCCTTTAGAGTGATCATATCTCATTTATCAGTTTGTAATCTATTAATGGATATATATTGATGTCCTTATGTTTATAAGACGTCACTATTATGATACAGTCATTGATATGTTATTATTAATTGAGTTATGTTATGCCATGGTTGTAGTATGTTTTTACCTGTTATTGTTTCTAACATCTCTCTTATGTAAGCAAGATGAGTGACGTTAGATACTTAGTATGCGTGGCTCATGTTTTGGTATTTAAGTTCAAAAAAAAAAATTTACCCATATTTTCACTAAAGTATTTTCAAGATGTTTTGAGTTAAAAACTAGAACAAAAGAGTAATAATTAATAATTAACTTAAATACGTCCTAGGCGTGTTGAGTTAAATATGAAGGTGTTACAATAGGAGTCTTGAGCATAAAACTTAAAAGGAATAAATGAACTTACTTTCACCTTACAAACCTTAAAGCTGATCGGTGTTTTAGAGTTATACTCTAAATAGGAGCCTTGAGCCTAGGATCCAAAGAAATAATAAATAGAAATACATTCATATTTATATTTCAAGTCTTTGCATTTCATATTTATATTCAAGACTTGTACATCATATTTATTTCCAAGTAGTCACCAAAAGCTTAAAGATAAGAAATGAACTCGTATTTCATGTTTATATTTCTAGTCTAGCATGTTTACATTTCAAGCCATCACCTAAACTTAAAGATTAAAAATGAGCTTACATTCTCATATTTATATTCAAGCTTCGCATATCATATTTATATTTCCATTGCCATCACCTTATAATATCAAGATTAAAATGAGACTTGCATTAGCACGTTTAAGTTTATGTCATCACCTAAATATCTAAGGCTCAAGACTTACCCCTTTCAAGTGCATGGAAATGATCCTTTAAACTCTCTAAATTAAAGGTATAAAAGGTGATCCAAGTAGGTTGCATGCTCATAATAAGAAAGGTGTGGAAGTTATGTGTTTCTACCCTTCTTTTACCCCATATTAAATGTAGCAATGGCTAGTTAGGTTGAGCTCATCCTAAGCGATTGGTATGTTGGTTAGTTCTAGTGTTCATTTTAAAATCGTCAGGGAAAGTGTGTAGGTTGGATTTGGTGTTAATGTAAGAGGGTGGATTCATGAGAAAGAAACTTGAGAATTCATTCATGAGAAAGTAAATTATCATGGATCCTCTTGCTTTCCCATGCATGTTAAAAGATGTTTGACTCATTGCATTTGCCCCATCATGTACTCACTTATTTGCCACTGCTTTAGTTCTCTAACTTATCTTTTGTTATGAACTTTCATGTTATTAATTCATGTTATGAGTAGAGCTATGTTATTTGCATGTGTTACTAATGCACTGAGGCATTGCTATGCATATATGAGATACCTGTTGCATTCATACATTAAGATTCATGCTAAAAGATACGGGTATCGGTTAATGGTATTTGGAACTTAATAAATGAATCTTATTTATGCCCACTACTTTCATGATGAAACCCGAGGTTCTTGGGGACGATGATGATGTCACGTGTGTGGAGATGGAAACCCTATAGAGATTCTTGTATAAGTTTCTCACTCCCTCTCTTTCTTCCCATCTTCATCTTCAGACAATGTTGATGGTAATGCTGGTGGGCTTCTTTGAGATGCCGGTGCAGGAGTTGCACAGTGGAATAGATCAAAGTGGCGCAACGGAAGTAGAGATATTGTCCTTTATTTTCGCAATACTTAAGAGTTGTCTCGTCTTCGCACATGCTCATAACTTAGTTACGAGGGGCTTAGCTACATCTTAGTTATGCTTAGCTTTTGATTTATTGTATACTCAACCTCTATAAGTGGGCTTGATACTATTGTTATGGCATTATATAATTGTGGAATATTCTTACATTATTAATATTACTATTATGATATTAAAGTCAATGTTATGACATGATGATATTCTCAGTCTATGCTATACTCTGTTATG
Source organism: Dalbergia cochinchinensis (assembly GCA_031216125.1). Lineage (NCBI taxonomy): Eukaryota > Viridiplantae > Streptophyta > Magnoliopsida > Fabales > Fabaceae > Dalbergia > Dalbergia cochinchinensis. Next base: position 35,804,097 of record CM062371.1, read on the forward strand.
ATTTGCATGTATGCTATGTGATGAATAGTTATACGCTATAACTTATGCGCGAATAGCTCATAGTTTGGTCTTTAAAAAAAAATGAGTCGTATTTTCCGTAGACTTATTTTAAAAGTTTAAAATCAAGTAAAAGTTCTAAAACGAAATAGTAACAACTAACGATTAACCATTATACGTCCTAGGCATATTGTGTTGAAAGTTAGGGTGTTACACATTTCATGTTTATTTCCAAGTTATCACCTAAATCTTGAAGATAAGAAAATGAACTTGCATTTCATGTTTATATTTCTTGTCTAGCATATTTATGTTTCAAGCCATCACCTAAACCATAAAGATTAAAAATGAGCTTGTATTCTCATGTTTATATTCAAGCTTTGCATATTATATTTATATTTCCATTGCCATTACTTTAAAATATGAAGATTAAAAGGAGGCTTGAATTAGCATGTTTATGTCATCACCTAAATATCTAAAGCTCAAGACTTACCCCTTTCAACTTACATAGGAATTTCGGTTCCATGGGCATTTGTCTTTACAAATATGTTTTGCTTTCAAAGGAATAAAGTTTTAAGGTTTGGTGTATTATTACCTTGAGGTTTCAAAAGCTTGTGTCTTACAACTTTCCTTTGAGAAAAATGTTAATTTCTAAAGTGATTAATGATTTATATAACCAAATCATTATATTTGAGCCCTCTGATTTTGCTACTAACCTAAGGACATTTACTTGTGTTTCCAAAGGGATAACTTAATTATAAGAATGTTCCTTGACCTAGAACTAATTCTAAGAAAGACTAGTATGCTAGAAATGCTTATTATTGCATCTTTGCATGCTTTAGGTAACATCCTAACATAGTTTCACGAATTTTTTTGAGATCTGGTTTTGATTCCTAATGCCTTGAGAAATTCAAGAACCGAAGTAGTAACTATGCTGCCTGAAATATTGAATCTGAAGCTGTGAACTTGTGAAATTTTATTAACCTAGTAAATGATCGAATTATGAGTCGAAATTTTTACAGGATATTAGAAACATGTTGAGGTTTTACCAGGATTTTTATTTAGAATTTTCTGGGTTCAATTGCTATGGTCAAAAATTATGAATTGTGGTTCTTGAGCTAAGGTTGGATGGTTTCTGACCACTAAATTTTTAGAATTTTGATAATATAGTTAGAGAACTCTAATTACCCTAAAAGTTTTACAAGACCTTAGTGACACATTGAGGTGTCCTTGATAATTTTTATAGCCTCTGAAATGATTGTTTTGTGTGCAAATAAATTCGTGCCACAATAGTGTGAAATTTGCCATTGTGCTGAAAATAAATTGATGTTTTGAATTGATGAAATGATGGCATTTTGTACTAGTATGACATGAGTACCTGAATATGAGGATAAATAATTGAGCATGTGAACTTATTGATGAGGTTAGGTACACATAGATATGAATGATTATTACAATTGCTTATATGCAAAAGAAAAGCATAAGATTGTGTTTCTTGGACTGGAGAAAGTAAATCCAATTTGTTAGGGAAAGTAAACCTAACTACCAAGAAGAGCATAAGATTTATAATCCTTGGGCTAGAGAAAGTAAATCTGGTCTGTCGAGGAAAGTAAACCTGACTACCCTTGAATTGAGTCGGGGAAAGTAAACCTTGCTAGGAATAGGTCTGTGTGAGAATTGGAGAAAGTAAATCTAATGATCATGTATAGGAATGGGCTCAGTCCTGAAAAGCAGTCTATTACCCATTATTGTCACACTGGGGACGGCTGTACGTAATGCCCAGACGTGACAAGATTAGTCAAGGGCCAAGGCAAGTTTAAGAAGTAAACTTTCTAAGAAATCCTTTGTCTTATATGCCGAGTGAAAAAGTTTAGTATCGATATTGAAACCAATATATTTAAGTGGAAAGTTTAGTAGTATATGATGTTGAGTAGTATGGTATATGTATAAAAGTAACCCACTTCGGAAGCATGATTTGGAACTTTAAAAATAAACCGTTATTATATAATACATGACCACTTTTTCTTAATAAACCGAATTGGCTGGGGCGATGACGATGACATTATGATTGTGTATTTGGGAGAGTTACCCTGCTGAGAATTGTATAATTCTCATCCCTATGTTTTTGTGTTCCCATGTCGTCTCCAGGTTGATGTAGAAAATCAAGAGACTGCTATGCAAAAGAACTCGAAAGTGCAATAGTGTTGTAGTTAAGGCTTTTATTATGTTGTATTTGGTTGAATGGATATGTATGTATGTATGTTAAAGGACAAAGGTGTGTTAAAGCTCACAAAAGAGCTTCCTTTAGATACTGAACTTTGTATTAAATAAATATTTTGGTTTCATTGCTATATATTTCAGTAGAATTATGACCAAGTTATCTTGCGAATCAATCCAAATGGCTATAGATATTTAAGAAAGGTCCGTTAATTTATAAGTTACAACTCTCGAGTATGATGTCCTGACTTATGGATGACGTTATAATTGGGAAGATGTTACATTATATATGTAGCTATATTGAGAAAAACATTTATAATTTCATAAATAACAATTCCTAAAATCCTCAAAAACAATATAAATCTCTACTAGGGAATTAAGGAAGAAACAAAATTTTAAGCAAGTTATAAAAGGTGATACTTAGTCCCTCGGGAATAGCATCTCTCTCCTAGCAAACGGTCCTTCGCAAACCACATCCCTCGTGGACAAGCTATAGGCACCTAACTAGGTTCCGTCTCTATACTTTGGGTAAAAGGGTGATTGCCTCTAGTGGGCAATATGGTATGCCAAGGTTAATAAGATAAGTGCCATTAACTCATAGTTCTGCTTCTCTCTAATTCATATTTCAAAAATAACTTGCAATTAAACTGAATAAATTTGAAAACTCACAAATCTCTAGATTTATATAACTCTAATAATCTAACTTTAGCATAATTGTGGCTATAAAATTATGCCCAAGAGATTACCAGCTTGTAGCCATCATGATTTCAAAAGCTCACTAAATATATATCTGATAGTTGACGATGAATCATACTAAATTCTATACTTTTTAATATCATGATACCTAAAGTTCTAAGTTATATCTCAAGCTGACATGCTTTCATACACATGGAAATTCCAAAATCATATTTCACAATCATTTGAATTTATAAGCATGGTAGTGCCAGAATCATAATAACTTCTCTGTTCATGAAGCTGCATTGTACTATGCTCAACATTTTTCCAATACAAGTTAGCTTGATACTTTAAAAGCATAATTTGAAATGTCAAGTCTTGAAAACATAGTAATAGCATAAATCTATTAACACGTATTTAATAACTTTAGTGAACTGGCTAAATCATATATTTTCCAATGAATCTCTTCAAAAACATATAAAACATTTTCATGGTACACAACAATCTAAATCATGGTCCCATGGTTTTCTTAAAATACATTTTTCATGCTATAATCAAAATCATAATTCTTGCTAGCTTGGCATAACTTGTAAAATCATATCTATATCATATTTTCATTTCTAAATTCATGCTTAGCCATCATAATACTTGATAATAATTGAAAATAAGGTCATGAGTTTGAACCCAATCACCGTTTGGGGCCGAGAGTATATAGGTGCTAGGAACTTGACCTTGAAAGCTTAGAATGACACCAACAATTGCCATAGAGCTACATAGACACATGAATAATCTATAACAACTCCGGAACAACTCCAAATCAACTCTATAAATGTTGAGGGAGTACCTCCACTTGAATACAATGAGAAATAACAACACCCATAGCATGGAGGAGGGAAAAAGGAGAGGAATCTAACATAAACCATAGTTAAATCCTTACCTTGGAGCTTGGAAGAGGTAGGATTGAGTGGGATTAAGAGTGAGGAGGGTAGAAGGGAGATTAGGGGTCAAGAGTTTCTTTTTAAGGGAAAATCATCCACGAAGAAAAAGGCTTCACCAGGAACGCTCTCAGCCTTGCCAGGCGAGATCAGCAAAGCTCTCAACTTTACGATTTATGCTAGAATTGTACCTTGGCATGATATGCATGGAGGTCATGACATCAAGGTTACATAAAGCAATTTAACATATCACAACTAATCGTTATTCATACAAGATGCCTATATGTTCGATTCATGTTTCTATCATAATTTTTCTAGCTAGCTCTGGGTAACTCTCATGCAAACCCTCCTCAAATAGGGTGGCAAGTTCCTCCGACCTCTGTCTTTTAACCCTCTAAGGTAATGGCCAATCTTTCTTGTGCCCTTTTTGGTTGTATTCACAACATGGAAGTGTGTTCTATAAGCACTCACCTCCATGGCATTTCCTTACCTGTTTGATAGATTGAAGGTGATTGACTAGTCTGCATTGAACTTTGCCATTTTGGCTAGTTGCTACCTTGACTCCAAGGTTGGGTGGGGTTCAAACATGTTGGAGAGGGTACTAACAAGGGTGAACTTAACCAATGGTGCACACTGTTGACCTTTTCCTAAGCTAGTCATGCCTAGCCATACTTTTTACTAACATACTCCAGCTTTAATGTGCTCAGTAACTGCCTCTACCAAGTTCAAATACAATCGATGCTGACTGATGTAGTATTACTATTATGGCGAATTTTATTAGGTGGCATAGCTCACTTGAGAAAAAAGGGAAAATGATAGGAAATCGGATAAAAAGTTCTAAGAAATGATAAAGATTCTTACTGAACCTAGACATGATTGTCCTTTTCTAGAGGTCTCAAATAACATTGCATCAATGCACATCACTGCAGTTACTTAAATGTCATTCCATTTGTGGACACATACTCTAGTACTATGCAGGGAAACCTACGGCTTTGATACCACAATGGTGAGTCATCCCACCCTTGCTTGCCACATTTGAGCTTTGATAGCTATTCTTCGCTTGAAAAGGACATCAAATTCTGAGAACTCGACGGACCAGGTAATCATTCTTCCTGCGAAGTCCAGCTTCTGTAATATCTATTGATTGACTGATCTGTTCTTACCAAGATGGTGTGGGCTTGGAACTGTCTGAGCCTTCGAGATGTGAGAACAAGGCAAAAGGTGATCTTCTCAAGTTTCTAATATCTTATCTTGGATCTTTGCAGAGCTTTGTTCATGAAGTATATTGGCTTTTGTTTTCTGCCATTCTCTTAGATAAGTACTGCTTGTAACATCCTAATTTTTAACCCAATACTCTAGAACATACTTAGGTTAATCATTAGTCTGTTACTTCATAGTTCTCATTTTTACTTTGAAATACTTAGCGGAAAATACGGGTAAATTTTTTTTGAAATACAAAGTGAGAGCCGCGTGATGCGATATAACACGTAAAGGACAAAACATACATCTCATAACGTCATAGCATAAGGTACATAAAGGCACATCATGAGAAACACTGAATATCATCTCATATACATATATATATATAACTTGCCCACTTATAAGTATGGGACTTAATTTAGTACAAAGGAATACATGAAAGAAAATACAACATAAACATAAACATAAACTACTCCCCTACCCGAGTGCATCTAATGGGGTAACCTCTAAACAAAAGAAGGTTTATCCTCGTCTATACGGTGTGTGCACTAACCCGGGCCATCCACAGCCTCTTACTGGCGACTATCCCTCGAGCGTGGCACGTAACCAGGAAACTGAGCAAGCTCCTCCGGCGAGAATAGGCGGAATGGGGCTCGAGAGTGACCTCCACAGCGCGACCTCATCTCCGGTCATCGTGCAAGCCTCGGCTGAGTCACGGTGGGCTCGTTATGTAACATCCTAATTTTTAACCCAATACTCTAGAACATAATTAGGTTAATCATTAGTCTGTTACTTCATAGTGCTCATCTAACTTTGAATTACTTAGCGGAAAATACGGGTAAATTTTTTTTTGAAAAACAAAGTGAGAGCCCCGTGATGCGATAAACGGTAAACCATGTATGGTAAACAAATGTCTCACAACATCATAACATAAGGCACACCATGAGTAACACTGAAGATCATCTCATATATATATAATTTGTCCACTTATAAGTGTGGGACTTAGTTTAGTACAAGGAAAGTACAGGAAAGGAAATACAACATAAACGTAAACATGATCTACTCCCCTACCCGAGTGCACCTAATGGGATAACCTCTAAACAAAAGAAGGTTTATCCCCATCTTAGTGGTGTGTCCTCTAACCGGGTACTCCATCAGTCGATCGTCACCTCCTATTGACGTCCATCTCGTGAACGAGGCAAGTATCCGGGAAACTGTGCGGGCTCCTCGGACGTAAAGAGGCGGAACGGGGATCGAGAGTGACCCCCGCGGTATGGCCGCATCTCCGGTCGTCGTGCAAGTCGGGGTTGAGTCACAGTATCCTCACTGCCCTCCCTCATCAATGGTGGAGAGGGGCGAGCTCGCTATACGGATGAGTAGGCGGGTCCTCGGACGGTCGGTCTCAGAAGTAGGTCCGGGCACGTAATCGGGATAGTCTCGCATGGCTAAAGGCGGTGTGCATGCGGAGCACTCTCTCGTCATGCGTCTGCCTTGCGGCTCAAAAACCCGCTCGTCATCGCCATAGGGTGCAGTCGGGGAGAAGCGATGGGTGTGCACGGAATGAGCGAAGGGGCGTCCTACGAACATGAAAACCCGCACCGTGCACTGCCCCTCAAAATGGTATGACCCGTGAGCCGGGTCATAGTGCACCTCCCATGTCGGGGTGTCCACGAACACTACAAACGTCGCCATCTGAAGACGTGACGGAAAGAAAGAGATAGAGGGAGTGAGAATCTTTGCTAAAGAATCTCAGTAGGGCCTCCTACTACCTAGGTGTCATCATCTACGTCCTCAGGAACCTTGGGTTTATTTATACAAAATGACTGAGCATGTATTAGGTTCATTTTAAACTTTAAAATATATTTTAGCCAAGGTCCATTCATTTTAGGATGATCTTAATGTCATGGATGCAACATGATAGAAAATGTATGCATGGCACTACCTAATGCACATACATAAAACATAACATCAAGCATCATCATTCTTGGTGGCATAAAGTGGCAATAGTAACATTCATATGGGACAAAACTTAGTGACATAATCATAATCATGAAACTTCTCTTCCTCATGGGCCACCCTAAAAGACAATCGAACTGGGGTGCTCGGCCGAACCGGTGTCACCCAGAACGTGTCATACATCTAGGTTATGAGCTCATACCTTAACTAGTCGTCACTAGTTCTTACTTACCACTTAACGATAAGCGTATCATAAATCATAAATCCCGACTATCTGAGTACGGGTTAGGGGGCAAAACTCTTAGGGGTGCTCGACCGAACCGGTGTCACCTAAGAGTGTAAAATGGTACCGATGTCACATGAGTTCTATGGAGGTGCTCGGCCGAACCGGTGTCATCCTAGAACCCATCTTAGTACCTTAATTTTCAAAATCTCCTTAAGTCCCCAAATTTGTCGAAAATTCGGCGGCACAACGGTCATTACACCGAATTTCCTTCCAAATTTGCTTTATGCCACATTAACATATAACCTCATGAATTCCTCATATGAATAACATCATCATCATTAGCATACTTCATGCATCATCATAAAATATTCAAACACTTACCCTTACGGTAGCTTATGCTTTGACCCTTACGGGTCTTAATCTTGAGATATAATTCTCTAACATCCGTCGCTCATATTTTTATGCACCTAAGGGCTCATAATTAATCATCATTCCTAATCCTCATGTTCATACTTAAATCTGAATAGCATAGGGCAAATCCTCTAACTTGGGTTCACGGGGTTCCAGAACTTACGTTTTAGACCCTTTCTTAGTTCCGTCTTCGCCTAAGGCGCTATGAATTAAATCTAAATCAATTATGAGGCATTCCTATGCTTAAGGACTAATTATTTATCATGTTTATCATGTTGTAAGGGTGCTGGACAGAATCCAGAAAATTAATGTTCTAAGAGTTCTACATTTGCATTTTTACGGTTTTTCTCATTACTAGTTTCCCCATAGGTGCTAGAATTCGATTCTAATCCAAATGATACCAAGTTTGTCATGTCTAAACAATCTAAATCTGATTATGTTCCCATTAAAACAGTTTGGATTAGTTCCATAAACAAATGGGTCAAAACTATGTTAAATTCTAGCTTTACGGTATTTCTAGTTAGCTAGTTTCTTACCTATCATGCATAGGTTCGCTTCTACATCATCACATGATATTTTCACACATTCCAACACATCAAAACATCATCATACAGCATCACACTCATCACATCAGAACCGAAAACATTTAACTTAAATGAGAGAGCTAAATTGACATTTCTAGGTACATAAGTTAACTAGTTTCTCTCGGAATCGATCTAGAACTTCTGAAACTCTTTGCAAAACATTTTAATTCATCAAGAGGCTAAGTGAAGCCTTAGGTCACTGACCAAAACATATTCCATCCCCTAAAAGATAATAAAATCACAACTTGTGATGACATAACCTTATAAAGATTTGTAAAGCTTTAGGAAAACCTTAAAACATAGAGTATTGGTCCTAGTAGCTAGATGAAAACTCATTGCAAGTCCATCATCACTACTTGGCCGAAATTATGCATTCAAGGAATACATTCACATTTAACTTTATCTTGGAATGAAATGGGCAAGTCTTTGAGCTCTAGGTTCTTAAGTTACGACATAAACTAAACGTGCTCATGCTTTTCATTTTAAATCTTGCTTACAAAGTAAAGTGATGACTTAAATTTAAATATGCAAGGCATAAACTTAAACGTGCAAGCTTGAAAGTAAATATCCGAGGCATAAACTTTAGGCGGGCAAGCTTGAAAGTAAAGATGCAAGGTTCAATTCTTTATTTTAGTGCTCTAGGCCCAACAACAATCGACTTTAAGGCCGAAATAGATAGGCATTCGAGGAATTAATTAAGTGAGGATGCAAGTTCAATTCTTTATTTTAGTGCTCTTGGCCCAACAACAATCGACTTTAAGGCCGAAATAGAAGGGCTTTGAGAATTAAATTAAGTGAAGATGCAAGTTCCATTTTAATCTTTATGTTCTTAGGTGATAGCTTGAAAGTAAAGGTGTATAACAAGAATGTAAACATGAGTGCAAGCATAAGATAAATTATGCAAGTTCATTTTATCTCTCTAGAGCTCTTAACAAGACTTTAAAGGAACTTAAACCATAACCCAAACTCATCCAACAAGGTAAAGTCAAGCTTAGAGTTCTTAAAACTCAACATAATATTTTTAGGAAATCAAACCATGAAGCTTAGAAAAAATTAAGGAATGGCCGAAATCTTCAAGGAGAAAAAGGAACATTTTAAAACTCTAAAGTTCATGATCTTGATGATATATTAACACCAACATCATGAGTCCTCATCATTGAGTTCATAGAGCCATTTTAAAACATCATTAAAGCTAAAGTTCTCAAGAGTTCAAGAAAGGAAAAACTAGACACATTTTTGCTCAAGAACAAAGATCAAGCTCTAGAGTTTGTTTCAAGTGATGAACATCATCATGAAACTCTCATCATCAAGCTCTCATTCCTTTGTTCTCTAAGGCCTATGGCCGAAAATGGGAAGGAACAAGGAGAAGAAAAGAAGTTCTAAAAAGAATCAAGAGAAACTATGAACATCAAGCTTGAAACAAGAACTTTAAAGAAAAGAATACATGAAAGAAAATCCCTACTTGGTGTGATGAACTTGAAGATGGAAGAAGAAGATGAAGATGATGAAGAACTTTGAAGAGCTTGAAGAACTTGAAGAACTTGAAGAACACTAGAACTTTGAGAGAAAAGAAAAGCTTTGAGTGTTTCCTAAACTTAGCAAATGATCTAAAAGTGGTGCAAGCTCCTCAAGGCATTCTATTTATAGAGAAATGAAACAAATGGAGGGAGCTCATGGGGGAGGATGGCTTCGGCCATGAGGTGCAGATTGGAGGCATTCCATGAGTTCCATGAGGTGAGATAATGTGTTCTTGAGGTATGGTGAGGCATGGCTTAAGGTATGGTTCAAGGTATGGCTTCAAGCATGGTTCTTTGAGTGAGAAAACAATTTAATATGTGGTCAAAGGGGATGAGGTCTGGCCGAAATGCATCAGCCCATGGGGGGAGGTTTCTTTGCATTTTAATTGTGGTTTAGAGTTGTGTTTAGGTGCATCTTTGATTATGCTTAAGATTAGGAATTTGTAAGAAAGTGTTTAGGTAAGGTAAATGGGTAATTAAGGTGGTCTAGACATAATCAAGGAGTGGTCTTGCACCATTAGTGAGTTAAATCCTCAATTTAGAGTCTAAACAACTCTAGACACATTTCCTTGATTTAAGGAATTGGAGAGAGAAAACACTATTCAAGAATCCAAGACTAGGAGTCTTGAGTTCTAAAAAGGGATTTAAGTTTAATCTAAGCAATTTTAGGTTCTAATTAACTTTAATAAATTATTTTGACTCTAGATTAATTAGGGAAATAAATTAATCTTCGTTTAGAGCCTAATATTGTTTAGGTTTGCTTAATTACGTCATTAAGCTCAAAAGCACTATTCTAGGGACAAAATCGTAATTTTGCACTAAAACTGCCCGGGACCACCGGGACTTGAACAGAGACCTCTAGACACATGAAAACATGTTTTTAAACCTCTGGGGAAAGTTCCGGGCTCAAACGGCACCTTTACCCGCATAAAAACGCTATAGGGGTATTTTGGTCATTTTGACCCGAAACTGCGGAAAACGAAATTTTCACTTCCGAAAGCATTCAAGGGCCATTTAATCCCCTTCAAACATTGAGTTGACCCTTCGAGGACGACCGAGTTGGTTACCCTCGAGTTCGGGTCAGGAAATGACCTCAGGGGCATTTTGGTCATTTCCCTCAGACAGAGAAATCGGGGTGTTACATTACTCCCCTCCTTAAAAAGAATTTCGCCCTCGAAATTCGTTACCTTGGAAAAGCTCGGGATACTTGTCTTGCATTTCTGACTCTAGCTCCCATGTAAACTCTTCGGATTTGTCGCGTCCCCATGCTACCTTTACCAATGGAACAGACTTGTTCCTCAGCTGCTTGACTCATGGTCCACGATTCTCGTAGGGGGAAGATTGAAAGTTAGGTCATCCCTTAACTGAACATGCTCTGGCTCTAAAACGTGGCTAGGGTCGGACTCATACTTCCTTAACTGAGAGACGTGAAAGACGTCATGATGATTTGAAAGATTAGGGGGTAAGGCTATTTTGTAGGCAACTGTTCCTATCCTTTGAAGAATTTGGAAAGGACCAAGGAATCGGGGGCTCAACTTTTTGACTTTCATGGCTCTCCCTATGCCTGTAGTGGGGGTAATCCTAAGGAACACATGTTCTCCCTCTTCGAACTCCAAGGGCTTGCGCCGCTTGTCCGCATAGCTCTTTTGTCTACTTTGAGCAGTGAGCATCCTATCCCGGATCCTCTTGATTTGTTCCGTCTGCCTCTCACTACATCAGGTCCTATTATGGTTTGTTCTCCGGACTCATACCAACATAAAGGTGATTGGCACTTCCTCCCATACAATGCCTCGTACGGTGCCATACCGATGCTCGTAAACTCGATCAAAGGCAAGTACTTTGTAACACCCCGATTTTTCTGTCCGAGGGAAATGACCAAAATGCCCCTGAGGTCATTTCCTGACCCGAACTCGAGGGTAACCAACTCGGTCATCCTCGAAGGGTCAACTCAATGTTTGAAGGGGATTGAATGGCCTTTGAATGCTTTCGGAAGCGAAAATTTCGTTTTCCGCAGTTTCGGGTCAAAATGACCAAAATACCCCTATAGCGTTTTTACGCGGGTAAAGGTGCCGTTTGAGCCCGGAACTTTCCCCAGAGGTTTAAAAACATGATTTCGTGTGTCTAGAGGTCTCTGTTCAAGTCCCGGTGGTCCCGGGCAGTTTTAGTGCAAAATTACGATTTTGCCCCTAGAATAGTGTTTTTGAGCTTAATGACGTAATTAAGCAAACCTAAGCAATATTAGGCTCTAAACGAAGATTAATTTATTTCCCTAATTAATCTAGAGTCAAAATAATTTATTAAAGTTAATTAGAACCTAAAATTGCTTAGATTAAACTTAAATCCCTTTTAGAACTCAAGATTCCTAGTCTTGGAATCTTGAATAGTGTTTTCTCTCTCCAATTCCTTAAATCAAGGAAATGTGTTTAGAGTTGTTTAGACTCTAAATTGAGGATTTAACTCTCTAATGGTGCAAGACCACTCCTTAATTATGTCTAGACCACCTTAATTACCCATTTCCCTTACCTAAACACTTTCTTACAAATTCCTAATCTTAAGCATAATCAAAGATACACCTAAACACAACTCTAAACCACAATTAAAATGCAAACTAATCCTCCCCATGCATGATGAAGTTTCGGCCAGACCTCATCCCCATTGGCCACATGTTTAATTGTTTCCTCACTCAAAGAACCATGCTTGAGGCCATACCTTGAACCATACCTCACCATACCTTAAGCCATACCTCACCATACCTCAAGAACACATTATCTCACCTCATGGAACACATGGAACCCTCCAATTCTGCACCTCTTGGCCGAAAATGCATCAGCCCACATACACCCTCCATTTGTTTCAATTCTCTATAAATAGAATGCCTTGAGGAGCTTGCACCACTTTTAGATCATTTGCCAAGTTTAGGAAACACTCAAAGCTTTTCTTTTTCTCTCAAAGTCTTGGTGTTCTTCAAGTTCTTGGAGTTCTTGGAGTTCTTCATCTTCTTCATCTTCTTCTTCCATCTTCAAGTTCATCACACCAAGTAGGGATTTTCTTTCATGAATTCTTTCTTTAGAGTTCTTGCTTCAAGCTTTATGTTCATAGTTTCTCTTGATTCTTTTTAGAACTTTTTTCCTTTTCTTGTTCTTGCTCATTTTCGGCCATGGGCTTTGGAGTTCAAAGAAATGAGAGCTTGATGATGAGAGTTTCATGATGATGTTCATCACTTGAAACAAACTCTAGAGCTTGATCTTTGTCCTTGAGCAAAAGTGTTTCTAGTTTTTCCTTTCTTGAACCTTTGAGAACTTTAACTTTGATGTTGTTTCAAAATGGTTCTAATGACTCAATGATGAGGTCTCATGATGTAGGTGTTAGTATATCACCAAGATCATGGATTCTAGAGTTCCAAACATTTCTTTTCTTTCCTTGAAGTTTCGGCCATTACCTTTCCTTTTCATGCTAGATGTTTGATTTTCTAAATATGTTATGTTGAGTTCTAAGAACTCTAGACTTTTACTTTGCCTTGGTTTGATGAGTTTGGGTTGAGGTTTAAGTTCCTTTAAAGTCTTGTTAAGAGCTCTAGAAAGATAAAATGAACTTGCATAATTTATTTTATGCTTGCATTCATGTTTCATTCTTGCTATGCATCTTTACTTTCAAGCTATCACCTAAGAACATAAAGATTAAAATGGAACTTGCATCTTCACTTAATTTAATTCTCGAAGCCTTTCTATTTCGATCTTAAAGTCGATTGTTGTTGGGCCTAGAGCACTAAAATAAAGAATTGAACTTGCATTATCACCTAATTAATTTCTCGAATGCCTATCTATTTCGGCCTTAAAGTCGATTGTTGTTGGGCCAAGAGCACTAAAATAAAGAATTGAATCTTGCATATTTACTTTCAAGCTTGCACGTTTAAGATTATGCTTCGCATATTTACTTTCAAGCTTGCACGTTTAAATTATGCCTTGCATATTTAATTTCAAGTCATCACTTTACTTTGAAAGCAAGATTAAAAATGAAAAGCGTGAGCACGTTTAGTTTATGTCGTAACTTAAGAACCTAGGGCTCAAAGACTTGCCCATTTCATTCCAAGTTAAAGTTTAATGTAAACCATACTTTGAATGTATGTTTTTCGGCCAAGTAGTGATGATGGACTTGCAATGAGTTTTCATCTAGCTACTAGGACCAATAGCCTATGTTTTAAGTGTTCCTTAAAGTTTTACAATTCTTTATAAGGTTATGTCAATATAAGTTGTGATTCCAATCTCTTTTAGGGGATGGAATATGTTTTGGTCAGTGACCTAAGGCTTCACTTAGCCTCTTGAGAAATTAAAATGTTTTGCAAAGAGTTTTAGAAGTTCTAGAATGATTCCAAGAGAAACTAGTTAACTTATGTACCTAGAAATGTCAATTTACTTCTCTTATTGAGGCAAGATGTTTTCGGTCCTGATGTGATGAATGTGATGCTGTATGATGATGTTTTAATGTGTTGGAATGTGTGAAAATATCATATGATGATGTAGAAGCGATCCTATGCATGATAGGCAAGGAACTAGCTAACTAGAAATACCGTAAAGCTAGAATTTAACATAGTTTTGACCCATTTGTTTATGGAACTTTTCCAAACTGTTTTAATGGGGACATAATCAGATTTAGATTGTTTAGACATGAAAAACTTGGTATCATTTGAGTTAGAATTGAATTCTAGCATCTATGAGGAAACTAGTAACTAGAAAACCGTAAAAATGCAAATGTAGAACTCTTAGAACATTTAATTTTCTGGATTCGATCCAGCACCCTTACAACATGGTAAACATGGTTAATAATTAGTCCTTAAGCATAGGAATGCCTCATAATTGAGTTAGATTTAATACATAGCGCCTTCGGCGAAAACGGAACCGAGAAAGGGTCTAAAACGTAAGTTCTAGAACCCCGTAAATACAAGTTAGAGAACTTGTCCTATGCTATTCAGATTTTGAAAGTAAAATGAGAGGATTATGAATGATGTTTAATTATGAGCCTTAGATGCTTAAAATATGAGCAGCGGATGTAGAGAACTATATCTCAAGATTAAGACCCGTAAGGGTCAAAGCATAAGCTACCGTAAGGGTAAGCGTTTGGATGATTTATGATGATGCATGAAGTATTATAATGATGATGATGTTATTCATATGAGGGATTTATGAGATTATATGTTTATGTGGCATAAAGCAAATTTGGAGGGAAATTGATTGTAATGACCGTTTTGTATGAATATCCGACAAATTTGGGGACTTAAAGAGATTTTGAAAATTAAGGTACTAAGATGGGTTCTAGGATGACACCGGTTCGGCCGAGCACCTCCATAGAACTCATGTGACATCGGTACCATTTTACACTCTTAGGTGACACCGGTTCGGCCGAGCACCCCTAAGAGTTTTGCCCCCTAACCCGCACTCAGATAGTCGGGATTTATGATATGCTTATCGTTAAGTGGTAAGTAAGAACTAGTGACGACTAGTTAAGGTATGAGCTCATAACCTAGATGTATGACACGTTCTGGGTGACACCGGTTCGGCCGAGCACCCCCAGTTCGATTGCCTTTTAGGGTGGCCCATGAGGAAGAGAAGTTCATGATTATGATTATGTCACTCAGTTTTGTCCCATATGAATGTTACTATTGCCACTTTATGCCACCAATGATGATGATGCTTGATGTTATGTTTTATGTATGTGCATTAGGTAGTGCCATGCATACATTTTCTATTATGTTGCATTCATGACATTAAGATCATCTTAAAATGAATGGACCTTGGCTAACGTGTATTTTAAAGTTTAAAATGAACCGAATACATGCTCAGTCATTTTGTATAAATAAACCCAAGGTTCCTGAGGACGTAGATGATGACACCTAGGTAGTAGGAGACCCTACTGAGATTCTTTAGCAAGATTCTCACTCCCTCTATCTCTTTCTTTCCGTCACGTCTTCAGATGGCGACGTTCGTAGTGTTCGTGGACACCCCGACATGGGAGGTGCACTATGACCCGGCTCACGGGTCATACCATTTTGAGGGGCAGTGCACGGTGCGAGTTTTCATGTTCGTAGGACGCCCCTTCGCTCATCCCGTGCACACCCATCGCTTCTCCCCTATGGCGATGACGAGCGGGTTTTTGAGCGTGCGCGTACGCATGATGAGAGAGTGCTCCGCATGCACACCGCCGCCTTAGCCATGCGAGACTATCTCGATTACGTGCCGCGGACCTACTTCTCGGAGACCGACCCGTCCGAGGACCCGCCTACCCATCCGTATAGCGAGAGCTCTGCCCCCTCTCCACCATTGATGAGGGAGGGCAGTGAGGATACCGTGACTCAGCCCCGACTTGCACGACGACCGGAGATGCGGCCACACCGCGGGGGTCACTCTCGATCCCCGTTCCGCCTCTTTACGCCCGAGGAGCTCGCACAGTTTCCCGGATACTTGCCTCGTTCACGAGACGGACGTCAGTAGGAGGTGACGATCGACCGATGGAGTACCCGGTTAGAGCACACACCACTTAGATGGGGATAAACCTTCTTTTGTTTAGAGGTTATCCTATTAGATGCACTCGGGTAGGGGAGTAGATTATGTTTATGTTTGATGTTGTATTTCCTTTCTTGTATTTTCCATGTACCGAATCAAGTCCCACGCTTATAAGTGGGCAAATTATAATTATATATGAAATGTTATTCAGTGTCTCTCATGATGTGCCCTTCTATGCTTTATGCTGTGACGTTATGAGATGTATGTTTTGTTCGTTGCAAGTTATGACGCATTACGCGGCTCTCACTTTTATTTCAAAAAAAAAATTACCCGTATTTTTCCGCTAAGTAATTCAAAGTTAAATGAGATCTATGAAGTAACAGACTAATGTTTAACCTAAGTATGTTCTAGAGTATTGGGTTAAAAATTAGGATGTTACATACTTCTCCCAACCTCCCCTTTGGTCTAACACACAGGCTCTTAGCATATCCTCTAGGGTTTGGATCGTCCTTTCGGATTGTCCGTCTGTTTGTGGGTGGTAAGCAGTGCTTAAGCATAGCTTTGAACCAAATGCCTTTTGAAAGGCTCCCCAAAAACGCGACGTAAACCGCGGATCTCTATCCGAGATTATCGTCGATGGTACTCCATGCAATCTTACGATCTCTTGGATGTATAACTGAGCCAATTTATCTAAAGAGTATGTCACTCTGATAGGTAGAAAGTGTGCCGACTTGGTTAGTCGATCCACTATCACCCAAATAGCATCATGGCCAGCTTGGGTCTTAGGCAATCCTGTCACGAAATCCATGGATATGCATTCCCACTTCCATTCGGGGATTGACAGGGGTTGCAACAAACCTGAAGGTTTTTGGTGCTCGATTTTCACTTTCTGACATACCAAGCACTTACTAACTTGACGACTACATCCTTCTTCATTCCGGGCCACCAAAACATCTTCTTCAAGTCTTGGTACATCTTGGTAACACCGGGATGAATGGTGAAATAGCTTTTGTGAGCCTCCTCCAAGATCTTTTCTCGGAGGTCACCATCTTAGGGTACGCAGATCCTTCCCTCAAATCTCCATATCCAATCCTCGCCTCTTTCGAAACCTTTCAACTTTCCTGCCTTAACAGCATCTATGATCTCTTCGAACTCCTCATTCTCTCGTTGTGCTAACATGATCCTTTGCTTAAATCCACTTGTTACACTAAGATAGCACATCTTTATCCCTCTATCGGTTGCTGACATCCCTAGATTCATATCTCTAAACTTCTTTATCAACTCAACTTCTTTGATTATCATGTGGGACAGGTGTAACGACTTTCGGCTCAAGGCATCGGCGACTACATTAGCCTTGCCAGGGTGGTAACTTAAACCGAAATCGTAGTCTTTGAGGAATTCCATCCATCTTCTTTGCCTCATGTTTAACTCCTTTTGATCAAAGAGGTACTTGAGACTCTTATGATCGGAGAAAACTTCAAACCTTACACCATACAAATGGTGCCTCCACATCTTTAAGGCAAACACTACGGCGGCTAATTCTAGGTCATGGGTGGGGTAGTTAGCCTCATGAGGCTTGAGTTGTTGTGATGCATAGGCTACCACTTGCCTATTTCGCATCAACACACACCCTAGTCCCTTGCCCGAAGCATCACAATATACCTCGAAGGGTACATTAGGGCTAGGTAAGACTAAGACTGGGGTCATGGTTAACCTTTCCTTAAGCTCTTGAAAACTCTTCTCACATTCGGGGCTCCACTCAAACGGGGCATTCTTCCTAGTGAGCTTGGTCAAGGGTAGGGCTAACTGGGGTAGTCGGTCTATCCCAATTCATTACGGCTTCTACCTTACTAGGATCAACGGCTATGCCTCCTTTTGACACAACGTGCCCTAAAAACTTGACCTCCTCCAACCAAAATTCACACTTAGAGAGTTTTGCATACAACTTTTTCTCCTTCAAAATTTCCAAAACTATCCTCAAATGTCACTCATGCTCCTTGTGGGTCTTCGAATAGATGAGTATATCATCTATGAAAATGACCACGAACTGATCTAAATAGGGTCTAAAGATCCTATTCATGTAATCCATAAATACTGCAGGAGCATTTGTCAACCCAAAAGACATCACCGCGAACTCAAAGTGTCCATACCGAGTTCTAAAGGCAGTCTTTGGTATATCTTGATCTCTCACTCTAATTTGGTGGTATCCTGACCTTAGGTCGATCTTGGAAAACACTACCGCTCCTCTCAATTGGTCCATGAGATCATCAATCCTAGGCAAAGGGTATTTGTTTTTCACTGTCACACGATTTAATTGCCTATAATCTATGCACAACCTCATACTCCCGTCCTTCTTTTTCACAAACAAGACCGGGGCTCCCCATGGTGAAGCACTAGGTCTTATAAAGCTTTTCTCTAAAAGTTCCTCAAGTTGGGTTTTAAGCTCGGCTAGTTCTAGGGGTGACATTCTATAGGGGGCAATGGAGATTGGTCCCGCTCCAGGAACCAACTCAATAGAGAACTCCACTTCTCGCTGGGGAGGGAACTCGGGTATATCTTCCGGAAACACCTCGGGATAGTCTCTCACTACTGGTATATTCTCTAAATTCTGCTCAAAGTGTATCTCGCTAGTGGCTAGGAGAACATATCCCTTAGTCTTTTCCCACTACAGTGGACCTCTACGGTATTGAGATAAAGTCTCAAAGGTTGGCTTATTTCACTAGGGGGAGAAGGAAAGATAACTGTTTTGGTGTCACAGTCTAACAATACACGGTTGGCGTGAAGCCAATCCATGCCAAGAACTATTCCTATACCTTTCATGGGTAAACAAATTAAATCCACAACATATGATCTATTTTCTGTGGTGAGGTGACAATTTAGGCAACAATAACAAGTATTCACAGGATGATTTGTGGGGGTAGAGACAATAAGATCAAAAGGAAGTTTGGAAGTTTTCAAATTTAGGGCCTCGACACTAGCATAAGAAATAAAAGAATGTGTTGCATCAGAATCATAAAGTACAGTTAAGGTCCTACCATCTATTTCGCACTTACCTTCTATGAGACCGTTGGATGTGTCCGCTTCGTCCACATTGAGGGTGAAGACCCTCCCTTGGTGTTGCGGCCTAGGGTTCTGATTTGCTGGCCCTCCGTTGTTGCATCTATTGGCGTAGTGGCCGGGCTTCCCACACTTGAAGCACACGTTTTGTCCAGCTAGGCAGGGACGGTTGCCATGATCTTTCCCGCACTGGGGGCATAGTATTGCCGGTGTAGGCCTAGCAAAGGTGGCGGGGGCTCCTTGGGGCGTCTTGTTCTTAGTCCCACTTGATCCTCCTTGGTTGTTTCGGGGGCCGCCCGACCCTCCTTGTCGGTTGTTGTTGTTGTTGTTACGGTTGTTGTTGTTGTTCTGGAATTATGGTCGGTATGGTTGCTTGGGTTGTTGGTGGAAGGGGGGTTCTTTGTTGTTGTTGTGGTTTGAACTGGTTGGTTTGGTAGGGATTATAGTGATTTCGGGATTGGTTTGGATATTGGGGCTCGAATTTTGGGGCTTGAGGTGCTAGCCCCTTGTTCCGTGCTGCCCTTGCAGCATTGATTTTCTTCTGTCCCTCTTCCATGATCCGGCACTTGTTGACTAGGGTTGGAAAGTCCCTAATCTCCATGTGCGCCACAGCATAGTTGAGCTCTGCCGTTAGTCCGGCCTCATACTTGACGCACTTCCACACCTCGTCGGGATTCCCTTGAAACACCCTAGAGAACTTGATCAGCTCCTCGAATTTCGCCGTGTCTTTGGCTGACGATGAGACCTCCTTGGGTCGATTGCATGAACTCGATGTCCTTCGCATTTCTCACCGATTCGGAAAGTACTTTTCATAGAAGTAGGTCTTGAACAGCTCCCGCTGATTGGCGATGCGAAGCTTCTAGCAGTCTTCGGGTGCCGGTCCACCAAAACTCGGCATCCGATTCCATCACATAGGCAGCAAAGGTGACCTTCTGCTCCTCCGAGCAAGCCACCACAGAGTAGATCTTTTCCATGTTTTTGATCCACTCATCAGCTTGGTCGGGGTCCATGGCTCCTCGGAAGGTTGGCGGGTTCGCCTTGCGAAACTCACCAAACCTCGCTTGCTCGACCATCTCAGCAGTAGGGGGAGCACGTCCGGTGTCCCCTTGTTGGTTCATCCTCTCAAACATTCGTTCCATGGCTCTTGCCATGTCACGAACAGCAGCAGCAGTGGTATCGCTTTGGTCCCCCTCGGTCGGGGTCCTAGGTTGTCTCCTTGGTGCCATTGGTTCCTAAACACACGAGACAATAAACACTGAGGTGATCATGCTCAATATTCCATGTAAAATGAGCTAGTTACCATGGCACACGCAAGTAGACAAGGGTCATGCACTCCTACCCTATAGCTTATCTCTAACTAAGCACTACGCATGACATAGCTATCGTACTACGCTTTAGAAAGCATAGTCAGTCCAATCCTCAGGCTCCATGAGAATCGAACTGCTCTGATACCATAATGTAACATCCTAATTTTTAACCCAATACTCTAGAACATAATTAGGTTAATCATTAGTCTGTTACTTCATAGTCCTCATCTAACTTTGAATTACTTAGCAGAAAATACGGGTAAATTTTTTTTTGAAAAACAAAGTGAGAGCCGCGTGATGCGATAAGCGGTAAACCATGTATGGTAAACAAATGTCTCACAACATCATAACATAAGGCACACCATGACTAACACTGAAGATCATCTCATATATATATAATTTGCCCACTTATAAGTGTGGGACTTAGTTTAGTACAAGGAAAGTACAGGAAAGGAAATACAACATAAACGTAAACATGATCTACTCCCCTACCCGAGTGCACCTAATGGGATAACCTCTAAACAAAAGAAGGTTTATCCCCATCTTAGTGGTGTGTCCTCTAACCGGGTACTCCATCGGTCGATCGTCACTTCCTACTGACGTCCGTCTCATGAACGAGGCAAGTATCCGGGAAACTGTGCGGGCTCCTCGGACGTAAAGAGGCGGAACGGGGATCGAGAGTGACCCCCGCAGTGTGGCCGCATCTCCGGTCGTCGTGCAAGTCGGGGCTGAGTCACGGTATCCTCACTGCCCTCCCTCATCAATGGTGGAGAGGGGGCAGAGCTCTCGCTATACGGATGAGTAGGCGGGTCCTCGGACGGGTCGGTCTCCGAGAAGTAGGTCCGGGGCACGTAATCGGGATAGTCTCGCATGGCTAAGGCGGCGGTGTGCATGCGGAGCACTCTCTCGTCATGCGTACGCGCACGCTCAAAAACCCGCTCGTCGTCGCCATAGGGTGCAGTCAGGGAGAAGCGATGGGTGTGCACGGGATGAGCGAAGGGGCGTCCTACGAACATGAAAACCGGCACCGTGCACTGCCCCTCAAAATGGTATGACCCGTGAGCCGGGTCATAGTGCACCTCCCATGTCGGGGTGTCCACGAACACTACGAACGTCGCCATCTGAAGACGTGACGGAAAGAAAGAAAGAGATAGAGGGAGTGAGAATCTTTGCTAAAGAATCTCAGTAGGGCCTCCTACTACCTAGGTGTCATCATCTACGTCCTCAGGAACCTTGGGTTTATTTATACAAAATGACTGAGCATGTATTAGGTTCATTTTAAACTTTAAAATATATTTTAGCCAAGGTCCATTCATTTTAGGATGATCTTAATGTCATGGATGCAACATAATAGAAAATGTATGCATGGCACTACCTAATGCACATACATAAAACATAACATCAAGCATCATCATTCTTGGTGGCATAAAGTGGCAATAGTAACATTCATATGGGACAAAACTTAGTGACATAATCATAATCATGAAACTTCTCTTCCTCATGGGCCACCCTAAAAGACAATCGAACTGGGAGTGCTCGGCGAACCGGTGTCACCCAGAACGTGTCATACATCTAGGTTATGAGCTCATACCTTAACTAGTCGTCACTAGTTCTTACTTACCACTTAACGATAAGCGTATCATAAATCATAAATCCCGACTATCTGAGTACAGGTTAGGGGGCAAAACTCTTAGGGGTGCTCGACCGAACCGGTGTCACCTAAGAGTGTAAAATGGTACCGATGTCACATGAGTTCTATGGAGGTGCTCGGCCGAACCGGTGTCATCCTAGAACCCATCTTAGTACCTTAATTTTCAAAATCTCTTTAAGTCCCCAAATTTGTCGGAAATTCGGCGGCACAACGGTCATTACACCGAATTTCCTTCCAAATTTGCTTTATGCCACATTAACATATAACCTCATGAATTCCTCATATGAATAACATCATCATCATAAGCATACTTCATGCATCATCATAAAATATTCAAACGCTTACCCTTACGGTAGCTTATGCTTTGACCCTTACGGGTCTTAATCTTGAGATATAATTCTCTAACATCCGTCGCTCATATTTTTATGCACCTAAGGGCTCATAATTAATCATCATTCCTAATCCTCATGTTCATACTTAAATCTGAATAGCATAGGGCAAATCCTCTAACTTGGGTTCACGGGGTTCCAGAACTTACGTTTTAGACCCTTTCTTGGTTCCGTCTTCGCCTAAGGCGCTATGAATTAAATCTAAATCAATTATGAGGCATTCCTATGCTTAAGGACTAATTATTTATCATGTTTATCATGTTGTAAGGGTGCTGGACAGAATCCAGAAAATTAATGTTCTAAGAGTTCTGCATTTGCATTTTTACGGTTTTTCTCGTTACTAGTTTCCCCATAGGTGCTAGAATTCGATTCTAATCCAAATGATACCAAGTTTGTCATGTCTAAACAATCTAAATCTGATTATGTTCCCATTAAAACAGTTTGGATTAGTTCCATAAACAAATGGGTCAAAACTATGTTAAATTCTAGCTTTACGGTATTTCTAGTTAGCTAGTTTCTTACCTATCATGCATAGGTTCGCTTCTACATCATCACATGATATTTTCACACATTGCAACACATCAAAACATCATCATACAGCATCACACTCATCACATCAGAACTGAAAACATTTAACTTAAATGAGAGAGCTAAATTGACATTTCTAGGTACATAAGTTAACTAGTTTCTATCGGAATAGATCTAGAACTTCTGAAACTCTTTGCAAAACATTTTAATTCATCAAGAGGCTAAGTGAAGCCTTAGGTCACTGACCAAAACATATTCCATCCCCTAAAAGATAATAAAATCACAACTTGTGATGACATAACCTTATAAAGATTTGTAAAGCTTTAGGGAAAACTTAAAACATAGACTATTGGTCCTAGTAGCTAGATGAAAACTCATTGCAAGTCCATCATCACTACTTGGCCGAAATTATGCATTCAAGGAATACATTCACATTTAACTTTATCTTGGGATGAAATGGGCAAGTCTTTGAGCTCTAGGTTCTTAAGTTACGACATAAACTAAACGTGCTCATGCTTTTCATTTTAAATCTTGCTTACAAAGTAAAGTGATGACTTAAATTTAAATATGCAAGGCATAAACTTAAACGTGCAAGCTTGAAAGTAAATATGCGAGGCATAAACTTTAGACGTGCAAGCTTGAAAGTAAAGATGCAAGGTTCAATTCTTTATTTTAGTGCTCTAGGCCCAACAACAATCGACTTTAAGGCCGAAATAGATAGGCATTCGAGGAATTAATTAAGTGAGGATGCAAGTTCAATTCTTTATTTTAGTGCTCTTGGCCCAACAACAATCGACTTTAAGGCCGAAATAGAAGGGCTTTGAGAATTAAATTAAGTGAAGATGCAAGTTCCATTTTAATCTTTATGTTCTTAGGTGATAGCTTGAAAGTAAAGGTGTATAACAAGAATGTAAACATGAGTGCAAGCATAAGATAAATTATGCAAGTTCATTTTATCTCTCTAGAGCTCTTAACAAGACTTTAAAGGAACTTAAACCATAACCCAAACTCATCCAACAAGGTAAAGTCAAGCTTAGAGTTCTTAAAACTCAACATAATATTTTTAGGAAATCAAACCATGAAGCTTAGAAAAAATTAAGGAATGGCCGAAATCTTCAAGGAGAAAAAGGAACATTTTAAAACTCTAAAGTTCATGATCTTGATGATATATTAACACCAACATCATGAGTCCTCATCATTGAGTTCATAGAGCCATTTTAAAACATCATTAAAGCTAAAGTTCTCAAGAGTTCAAGAAAGGAAAAACTAGACACATTTTTGCTCAAGAACAAAGATCAAGCTCTAGAGTTTGTTTCAAGTGATGAACATCATCATGAAACTCTCATCATCAAGCTCTCATTCCTTTGTTCTCTAAGGCCTATGGCCGAAAATGGGAAGGAACAAGGAGAAGAAAAGAAGTTCTAAAAAGAATCAAGAGAAACTATGAACATCAAGCTTGAAACAAGAACTTTAAAGAAAAGAATACATGAAAGAAAATCCCTACTTGGTGTGATGAACTTGAAGATGGAAGAAGAAGATGAAGATGATGAAGAACTTTGAAGAGCTTGAAGAACTTGAAGAACACTAGAACTTTGAGAGAAAAGAAAAGCTTTGAGTGTTTCCTAAACTTAGCAAATGATCTAAAAGTGGTGCAAGCTCCTCAAGGCATTCTATTTATAGAGAAATGAAACAAATGGAGGGAGCTCATGGGGGAGGATGGCTTTGGCCATGAGGTGCAGATTGGAGGCATTCCATGAGTTCCATGAGGTGAGATAATGTGTTCTTGAGGTATGGTGAGGTATGGCTTAAGGTATGGTTCAAGGTATGGCTTCAAGCATGGTTCTTTGAGTGAGAAAACAATTTAATATGTGGTCAAAGGGGATGAGGTCTGGCCGAAATGCATCAGCCCATGGGGGGAGGTTTCTTTGCATTTTAATTGTGGTTTAGAGTTGTGTTTAGGTGCATCTTTGATTATGCTTAAGATTAGGAATTTGTAAGAAAGTGTTTAGGTAAGGTAAATGGGTAATTAAGGTGGTCTAGACATAATCAAGGAGTGGTCTTGCACCATTAGTGAGTTAAATCCTCAATTTAGAGTCTAAACAACTCTAGACACATTTCCTTGATTTAAGGAATTGGAGAGAGAAAACACTATTCAAGATTCCAAGACTAGGAGTCTTGAGTTCTAAAAAGGGATTTAAGTTTAATCTAAGCAATTTTAGGTTCTAATTAACTTTAATAAATTATTTTGACTCTAGATTAATTAGGAAAATAAATTAATCTTCGTTTAGAGCCTAATATTGCTTAGGTTTGCTTAATTACGTCATTAAGCTCAAAAGCACTATTCTAGGGACAAAATCGTAATTTTGCACTAAAACTGCCCGGGACCACCGGGACTTGAACAGAGACCTCTAGACACATGAAAACATGTTTTTAAACCTCTGGGAAAAGTTCCGGGCTCAAACGGCACCTTTACCCGCGTAAAAACGCTATAGGGGTATTTTGGTCATTTTGACCCGAAACTACGGAAAACAAAATTTTCGCTTCCGAAAGCATTCAAGGGCCATTTAATCCCCTTCAAATATTGAGTTGACCCTTCGAGGACGACTGAGTTGGTTACCCTCGAGTTCGGGTCAGGAAATGACCTCAGGGGCATTTTGGTCATTTCCCTCGGACAGAGAAATCGGGGTGTTACACGCTACCCTCCCCAAGGTCCATGGGTATGGTGGGGGAAGATCCCTCGGAGGGTACCTGGGTTGGCGAATCCTCGGAAGGATCCGTCTCCGAAAAAGAC
Organism: Dalbergia cochinchinensis; assembly: GCA_031216125.1. Lineage (NCBI taxonomy): Eukaryota > Viridiplantae > Streptophyta > Magnoliopsida > Fabales > Fabaceae > Dalbergia > Dalbergia cochinchinensis. The sequence goes on from CM062371.1 coordinate 35,830,032, forward strand.
GACGGGCAACGGGGCACATACTGGGGGTAGTCTCGAACGGCGGACGCGGACGGTGGAGTACGGCGAAGCCTCTCCTCTCAGGGACGTGCGTGCTCGAACACCAAGTCATCGCCAAAAGATAAGACGGGGGAGAAGCGATGGGAATGTACAGAGGGAGTGAAAGGTCGACCCATGAACATGAATACTCTAACCGTGTATCGACCCTCAAAATGGAATGACCCGTGAGCCGGGTCATGGTGCACCTCCCATGTCGGCGTGTCCACGAACACCATGAACGTCGCCATCTGAAGACGTGACGGAAAAAAGAGATAGAGGGAGTGAGAATCTTACTAAAGAATCTCAGTAGGGCCTCCTACTACCTAGGTGTCATCATCTACGTCCTCAGGAACCTTGGGTTTATTCTCGTAAAAGCAAGTGAGCATGCATCGAGTTCATTTTAAACTTTAAAATATACTTTAGCCAAGGTCCATTCATTTTAGGATGATCTTAATGTCATGAATGCAACATAATAGAGAATGTATACATGGCGCTACCTAATGCACATACATAAATCATATCATCAAGCATCATCATACTTAGTGGCATCAAGTGGCAATAGAAACATTCATATAGGACAAACTTAGTGACATAATCATAATCATGAAACTTCTCTTCCTCATGGGCCGCCCTAAAAGACAAGCGCTCTGGGGGTGCTCGGCCGAACTGGTGTCACCCAGAACGTGTCACATCTCTAGGTTATGAGCTCATACCTTAACTAGTCGTCACTAGTTCTTACTTACCACTTAACGATAAGCGTATCATAAATCATAAATCCCGACTATCTGAGTACGGGTTAGAGGGCAATTCTCTTAGGGGTGCTCGGCCGAACCGATGTCACCTAAGAGTATAAATTGGTACCGATGTCACATGAGTTCTATGGAGGTGCTCATTTAACTGGTGTCATCCTAGAACCCATCTTAGTACCTTAATTTTCAAAATCTCTTTAAGTCCCCAAATTAGCTGGAAATTGGCAAGACAATGGCATTACGCCGAATTCCTTCCAAATTTGCTTTATGCCACATAAACATATATCCTCATGAATTCCTCATATGAATAACATCATCATCATCATTTACATACCACATGCATCATCGTAGAACATTCAAACGCTTACCCTTACGGTAGCTTATGCTTTGACCCTTACGGGTCTTAATCTTGAGATATAGTTCTCTAACATCTGTCATTCATATTTTATGCACCTAAGGGCTCATAATTAATCATTATTCCTAATTCTCATATTCATACTCAAATCTGAAAAGCATAGGGCAGAATTTCTAACTTGTGGTTACGGGGTTCTAGAACTTACGTTTTAGACCCTTTCTCGGTTCCGTCTTCGCCTAAGGCGCTATAAATTAAATCTAAATCAATTATGAGACATTCTTATGCTTAAGAACTAATTATAAATCAAATTTATCATGTTGTAACGTTGCTGGACAGAATCTAGAAAACTAAATGTTCTAAGAGTTCTACATTTGCATTTTTACGATTTTCTAGTTACTAGTTTCCCTATAGGTGCTAAAATTCAATTCTAATCCAAATGTTACCAAGTTTTTCATGTCTAAACAATCCTAATCTGATTATGTTCCCATTAAAACAGTTTGGATAAGTTCCAAAAACAAATGGGTCTAAACTATGTTAAATTCTAGCTTTACGGTATTTCTAGTTAGCTAGTTTCTTACCTATCATGCATAGAATCGTTTCTACATCATCATGTGATATTTTCACACATTTTAACACATCAAAACATCATCATACGGCCACAAGCTCATCATGACAGTACCGAAAACATCTAACTTCAATAAGAGAACTAAATTGACATCTCTAGGTACATAAGTTAACTAGTTTCTCTTGGAATCAAATTAGAATTTCTAAAACTCTTTGCAAATCATTTTAATTCATCAAGAGGCTAAGAGAAGCCTTAGGTCAGTGACCAAAATATATTTCATCTTCTAAAAGGGAATAAAGTCATATCTCATGATAACATAACCTTGTAAAGATTTGTAAAGCTTTAAGAAAAACTTAGAACATAGGCTATTAGTCCTTGTAGCTAGATGAAAACTCATTGCAAGTCCATCATCACTACTTGGCCGAAAACATGCATTCAAAGAATGCATTCACGTTAAACTTTAACTTGAAATGAAATGGGCAAGTCTTTGAGCTCTAGGTTCTTAAGTTATGACATAAAATAAACGTGCTCATGCTTTTCATTTTTAATCTTGCTTACAAAATAAAGTGATGACTTAAAATAAATATGCAAGGCATAAACTTAAACGTGCGAGCTTGAAAGTAAATATGCAAGGTTTAATTCTTTATTTTAGTGCTCTTGGCCCAACAACAATCGACTTTAAGGCCGAAATAGAAAGGTATTTGAGAAATTAATTAGGTGATAATGCAAGTTCAATTCTTTATTTTAGTGCTCTTGGCCCAACAACAATCGACTTTAAGGCCGAAATAGAAAGGCTTTGAGAATTAAATTAAGTGATGGTGCAAGTTCCATTTTAATCTTTATGTTCTTAGGTGATAGCTTGAAAGTAAAGGTACATAGCAAGAATGTAAATATAAATGCAAGCATAAAATAAATTATACAAGTTCATTTTATCTTTCTAGAGCTCTTAACAAGACTTTAAAGGAACTTAAACCTTAACCCAAACTCATTAAACCAAGATATGGTATAGTCTAGAGTTCTTAGAACTTAACATAATATTTTTAAGAATCAAACCATGAAACTTAGAAAAAGAAAGGAAAAGGGCCGAAACCTCAAGAACGAAAAAGGAACATTTTAAAACTCTAGAGTCCATGATCTTGATGATATATTAACACCAACATCATGAGACCTCATCATTGAGTCCTTAAAACCATTTTGAAGCATCATCAAAGTTGGAGTTCTTAAGAGTTCAAGAAAGGAAAAACTAAAAACATTTTTGCTCAAGGACAAAGATCAAGCTCTAGAGTTTGTTTCAAGTGATAAACATCATCATGAAACTCTCATCATCAAGCTCTTATTTCTTTGAACTCCAAGGCCTATGGCCGAAGATGAAAAGGGAAAAGGAGTAGAAGAGAAGTTCTAAAAAGAAACAAGAGAAACTATGAACATCAAACTTGAAACAAGAACTTTAAAGAAGAGAATACATGAAAGGAAATCCCTACTTGGTGTGATGAACTTGAAGATGGAAGAAGAAGATGAAGAAGATGAAGAAGATGGAGAGCTCCAAGAACTTGAAGAACACAAGAGCTTTGAGAGAAAAAGAAAAGCTTTGAGTGTTCCTAAACTTAGCAAATGATCTAAAAGTGGTGCAAGCTTCCCAAGGCCATCTATTTATAGAGAAATGAAGCAAATAGAGGGGTGTGTGTGTAGTGATGAAGCTTCGGCCATGAGGAGTGCAGAATGGGAGAGAAAATATCTCTTACAAGGCATGGTTCAAAGCATGGTTGGAAGCATGGCCAAGCATGGGCTCAAGTATGGTACAAGCATGGGTTAAACATGGTTCTTTGAGTAAGAAAACAATTTAACATGTGGTCAAAGGGGGATAAGGCCTGGCCGAAATGCATCAGCCCATGTGGGTTGTGTTTGCATTTTAATTGTGGTTAGAGTTGTGTTTAGGTGTATCTTTGATTATGCTTAAGGTTAGGAAGTTGTAAGAAAGTGTTTAGGTAAGGAAAATGGATAATTAGGGTGGTCTAGACATAATTAAGGAGTGGTCTTGCACCATTAGTGAGTTAGATCCTCAAATTAGAGTCTAAACAACTCTAGACACACTTCCTTGATTTAGGGAATTGGTGAGAGAAAATACTATTCAAGATTCCAAGATTAGGAATCTTGAGTTCTAAAAAAGGATTTAAGTTTAATCTAAGCAATTTTAGGTTTTAATTAACTTTAATAAATTATTTTGACTCTAGATTAATTAGGGAAATTAATTAATCTTCGATTAGAGCCTAATATTGCTTAGGTTAGCTTGGTTACGTCATTAGGCGTAAAAACACTATTCTAGGGGCAAAATTGTAATTTTGCACAAAAACTGCCCGGGACTTGAACAGAGACCTCTAGACACATGAAAACATGTTTTTAAACCTCTGGGGAAAGTTTCGGGCTCAAACGGCACTTCTACCCGCGTAAAAACGCTATGGGGGTATTTTGGTCATTTTGACCAAAGCTATGAAACGAGATTTTCGCTTCCGGAAACATTCGAAGGCCATTCAATCCCCTTCAAACATTGAGTTGACCCTTCGAGGGCTACCGAGTTGGTTACCCTCGAATTCGGGTCAGGAAATGACCTCAGGGGCATTTTGGTCATTTCCCTCAGATAGAAAAATTGGGGTGTTACACTGCTCCTATTGAGGCATTTCCTACACACAAGTAGAGGATAAGGACTTCTCTTGCCTCCAATTTTGAAAAAGTTAGGGGGTCGCCAAATACTGTTTGAAGCTCTAGAAGGCTTGTTCACATTGTTTATTCCATTGAAAGCTTTTTCCCTTTTTAAGCAAGTCAAACAGGGGGAGCAATTTCCATGCCAATAGTGATAGGAATCTTGAGAGTGATGCTAACCTTCTTGTAAGCTTTTGCACTTATTTTACACATGTGGGGCTTTTCATTTCGAGAATGGCCCTGCGCTTCTCTGAGTTGGCCTTGATTCCCCTATGAACGAGCATGAACCCAAGGAACTTACTAGCGTCTACTGCGAAAGCTCATTGACGGATTTAACCTCATTCTGTAGGCTCGGATACTATGGAATATCTCCTGTAGGTCTAGTATACGACTTCCAATTTCTTGTGTTTTCACCAGCATATCATCTATGTATACTTCCATCTTATTTCTGAGATGCTCTCCAAACATCCTATTCATTAATCTCTGATATGTGGATCCCGTATTTTCCAGCCCGAATGGCATGACTTTGTAGCAATAGTTAGCCATTGGGGTGATGAAGGCCATCTTCTCTTCGTCTTCTGAGTTCATTAGGATTTGATTATAACTAGAATAGGCATCTATGAAACTTAAGAATCTGAACCTGAATACCACGTCAACAAGACTGTCAATGCTAGGGAGTGGGTATGGATCCTTTAGGCATGCTTTATTTAGGTCCATGTAGTCCACACATATACGGAGCTTTTCCATTGGCTTTTAGGTCTAGCACAACATTTGAAAGCCATGTAGGGTAAAAAACTTCATGAATGAACCCAGCCTTGAGGAGCTTGGAGGCTTGCTTCATGGCCACCTTGGCTTTTTCTTTCGACACCTGCCTTCTTTTGGGGTCATAGGTTTTGACCCAACATGAACCAAAAGGCGATGGCTCATAACATCGGGGTTATCCCTGGCATGTTCGCTAGTGTCCATGCAAAGAGATCTACATTCATTTTTAGAAACATGATTAATTCTTCCTTCTCAAGGGGAGGGTAGGTGCTTATTTATTCTAGTAGTCTTGCTCATATCCCCCCGATCTAAATTTGTTTAAGCTGACTATCCAACTCTGGCCTGTTATGTGTTTTCTGACTTTGCATATCTAGTTCCACCATCATCAAGCTTGGGGTATCCCGTTCTTTTCTTCTTTTCTACTTTGATCCGGCTTACAGGCTAATTTTGTAACACTGTCTCACCACCGTTTGATTGCCGAAGACTATAATGACACTTCCTTCCTCGGAAAGGAACTTTATTACTAAGCTCAGCGTTGGCACAACAGCTTCGAGCTTATTGATTGTAACGCATCCAATAACTGCATTGTATGCTAAAAGATAATTCATAATCAAAAAATTGACTGGTACTATCCTTGCTTCCTTCTTAGTTCCGATTGTGACACGGAGAATAATAAACCCCTTTAGTTTGGTAGTAGCGCTAGAGAATCCAATCCATTCGTCGAGATAAGCATGGAGGTTAGAGCCCCTTAATCCCAACTTTTCAAATGCTAGTTTAAACAATAAGTCTCTGGAACTTCTTGGTCTACCATGATCCTTTTTACTTCCGTCTTCAGCATAACCCCGAAGATAACAATTGGGTCATCGTGACCTGGAATAATCCTCGGGTTATCTTTCTCTGAGAACACTAAGTTGGGAGACGACTTTCTCTTTGTTTGCCCAACATCCAAGATAAGATCTACCCTCAAGACTTCCTTCAATGCCCTCTTTCAAGCCGACTTTGAGCATCCAACTCTGGCAAAACCTCCAGTAATAGTGTGTATTGTCTTGGTCACTGTATCAGCTTCATTATTATCTCGATTCTCATCATGTTCCCTTCTCCAATTTTTGTTCTTGTTTTCCTTTGTCCTACTTGGGGACTGTCTTTTTCTCCTAGGGCTTCTCTAAGTGGCCATATACTTAGCTAGTTTTCTTGCTTTTATGAGCTCCTCTACAGTATCTTGGACGTCTCTGTAGCCCTCTGTTTTGTATCCAAAACACCCATGAAAGTCACAAAATTCTAAACTTGTCAGTGTTTGCTTATGGCCTGATAGGTCATGGCCTCTTGAGGCACTCAATGTTCTGGATTTCCTTATAGATTTCGATTAAGGACACGTTCAGTCGGGTGTAGTCAATGAACTGCCCTCGTGTCCGAGCTTCTTTCTCAAAGGCTTTTCTTCCCTTCTAGCTCTACTTCCCCTTTTCTGGCCTCGCTCTCCTTCCGACTTAGCCATCATCACTTCCTCCATATTGATTATTTTTCCACTCTTCCTTGCAGTTCCTCTACACTTTTGGATTCCTTTTTGAAAGTGACCAGGGAAAGCCTTCCGATCGAAGTCCATGAATGAAGGCCATCGGCGCTATTAGTGGCTTCGGTAATACCTGAAAAATTATTTAAAAATTAATTTGGGGTTTATTAATTATAATTTCAAAAATATGACAGTTTTAGAAATAATGAGGACAAACCAATGGATTTGTAAAAAAAAATGAATAGTAACTCGCAGGCCTCGCGGGCCCATCGGGACAATTGAAATCCTAGATCCGAGACCAGGAAATGCCCAGGATTGAGAAAAGAGAATGTTAAGGTTAGAAATAGTTAGAAATGAGAATTTTATACCTAAAATTAATTTTTGAGCAATGTTTGATTACCCGAATATGATGTTTCACCCATTTGGTAAATTTTCTGTGCGATTTTTAATACTTAAAGATAGTTTAATCTTAATAGAATGATAATATATATCCTTTAGGAACAAGTGTAAGGCTAAGATTTAATCTTGAATTACAAGATTAAATCCTAGCCATCCATCATATTTCCTTTTTGAAAGAGTGAAGTATTTATATTACATAATATGTAAGTTTTACTTTGTAATAAATAAGTCAACCAACCTTATCACTCCAAACTCTTCATTCTCCACCAGGTCTCCCATGAATACAGCCTTCATTTCTTTTTTTCCAAGCCACCATTAACAAACTTCAAAAATCATCGCCAAACCTTGATAAAATCACAAACCTTCTTCACAAAACTTATTCTACTCATCACCACCTTGAAAACTAATTGACTGGATTTTCAATTCCTCATCAATTCTCACTTTGATATTTCATTCTTCACTGTTTAAGAGAGGGTTAGGTGCTAGTTGGAAGGTTTGGAGTAAGGAGAATCATTCTTGGATTATCCTTTGGAGCCAAGATCTCTAAAGGTCCAAAGAGTAGGGATTTTCAACCTCTTTTGCTTCAAGTTCATTTTTCTATTTTAACCACTGAGTTAATTTGATATTTTTAGTTATAATGGTTAATAATATATTGATATTGATATGTCTAATTTGGTGATGTGTTTGGATGATGTTAGAAATCACTTTTGTCAAAAGGAATTTTGGACTGTGTTGCTGGATTTTCAGTTTTCCTACTGGCAATGATTTTTCATGAATTTTTTGGCACAATTGTAGGTATTTTTATGAGCTAGAAAAATTAGATGTTGAAGTTAACATCCTAAGCTAGTTTCATAAATTTTATTGAGCTATGTTTTGAACTTTTACTACTTGAAAAAAATTAGAAACCGAAGTGATCTATGTGCTGCCTGAAATGTTGGAATAGAAGCCATAAATTTTGCTAATTTTGTTACCATACCAAATGATTGAATTATCACTTGAAATTATGGTGTTGTAAACATCTTGAAGTTCAACCTTGATTTTTATTTTGAATTGATTTAATAATTTGCTAGGGTTAAAATTATGAGATTTCGATTCTGAGCTGAGGTTGAGTGGTTTCTGACCACAAAATTTGTATAATTTTGTTAACATAGTTAGAAAAGGATTTTTGTTCTGAAATTTTTACAGGGCTTTATGGAAACATTGAGGTGTCTTAGGAAATTTTTATAGCCCTTGCAATGGATGTTTGATATGCAAAATAAATCATACTCCTTAGGTATGAATTCTGCCAACATGTTGTATTTACGTTGAAATGAACTCAAGTATTGATTTGGTAATACAATAACTCTTGCTTTAAGTATGTTAAGTATGAATCCATGCTAGACAATTTAAAGATTGATTTATGAGGCACAAATGAGAATTATTTGTGATTGAATGCCTATATGTGGCTTATGCATGCATTTGAGAAAAGAAAGCACATGATGCAGTTACATGAGAAAAGAGAACGTATAAATTTTACTCATGCATGTTCTGACATATAGGGAAAACAGAAACAAGACTTAAGTTGAATAAGGGGGAGACAAGAAGAGGAATTTCACTAGAGATATTATAGGGGAAGGTAAAAAGAGGAACTTCCTGAACATAATTTGAGTCAGTAGATGTATTGGCTAGGAATAGATCTGTATGTGATTCGGAAAAGAAAAAATGAAGTCCAATGATCACATATAGGAATGAGCTCAGTCCTGATAAGTAGTCTATTTCCCTTATGTAGTGTGATCCACTATAAATACCATGTGATATAAACTATCCATTGTGGAATTGTCCACAGTAAATACCCATTGGGTATAAACTAAGTCTTTCCTGTGTCGATGAAAAGAGAAAAATGCACCGAGTTTAGTTCTATGGCCATAAGTGAAATCAAGTCGCTTTGAGATAATCTACTGCATCCAACATATGCATAATCATCTCATATTTAATTGCTTGATTAGGATTAATTACTATATGTTTGAGCTTTATGATATATGTGCACTAAGTGATTGATTATTAAAAGCTACGCACTTCGAAAGAATGATTTTTGAACTTTAAAATGAACCTTTGATAAATTTTTTTTGATCATATTTTCTTAATAAACCAAAATGGTTGGAATGATGATGATGATAGGCATTTTAGCATAAGGATGCCCTACTAAGAATTTTAGAATTCTCACCCCTATGTGTTTGTGTTCCCGTGTCATCTCTAGGTTGATTCAGCGAACAAGGAGGCTGCTTTATAAAAGGAAATCGGATTTGCAGTAGTTTAAAGCTGAAGCTTGTATCAATTATATTTAATCATATGTTTATGTCTGTAAATATAATAAAGACTATATGTGTATTGAAGCTCATAGAAGAGCTTCCTTTTGTATTCGACCTTATAATCAATAAATGTTTGTTTCTTAATTATATATGTAAATAGAATTATGATTTAGTTACTTCACAATTCGATCGATCTTGCTATAGATATTTAAGAAAGGTCCGCTAATTAATAGGTAGCAACTCTTGAGTTTGATGTCATGACTTAAGAATGAGGTTGTACTTGGGAGGATGTTACAGTTTCAAGGTTACTATTTCCAATGTGGCCTTATTGAACCGATCCACGTATTCTAGGAGCCTCTCCTATGTCCTCTGCTTAAACCCCATGAGGCTAGTCACTGACTTGGCCTTGCTGAGACTGGCTGACAATTGAGCTAGAAACTTGTCAGGTAGATAAGAGAACTTATGAATGGAATGTGGGGGAAGTCAATTGAACCACTTTAATGCTGACTTCTCCAATGTGACGGGGAAAGTCTTACATCTTACTGGATCAGATATTCTACCTAGATACATTCGTGAACAAAAGATATCTAGATGGTTCTAGGGATCCGTGGTCCCATCATAAAGTTTGATGTCACGGGGGGCTTGAATTCATGGGGAAGTATATACCACATAATCTCCTCAGAGAAATGAGATACCATGTCTTCCTTATGTCTCCCATGTTCTCCCATCTCGCATTCCTCTCTCTGACTTCTTATATTGTTGTTTTCGGTGTTGGAACTACCATTTTTACTTTGACTTCTCCTGTTTACATGAATATTATGATCATGGTGCCTCCTAGGTCTCTCCTTGGTGGCATCATTATGGTAGCCCCTACCCAGGGGTGAAGGAATATGCTACGTAGCCCTTTGGTCTAGGTTGGCTATGCGTATGCTCGGCTTCCTCTAAGGTTTTGAGCTTTTCTTCTAGCCTTTTTGCCTTTTCTTCTTTACACCTGAGGCGTGCTTCCACTTCTCTGGATCTTTCCCGTTCTCTGACCAAATGATCATTATCTTCTCTTCTTATTTGAAGTTCATTTTCCACGGCATGTACACAAATGGACTGATTGCACATTATATGGAACATGTCTGTTATCAGGGGGTCCGAAGACAGAGCTTCTACTCGCGACTCCCTTAAGGCCCTACTGAGATCTTGGTTTCGAGTGTGCAACTCCGGCTAGGGTTCAGGTTAGAGCGAAGGTAATGTTAGGTGCTCAGCAACAGGCATTTCTAGCCTTTGCACGAGGGAATGCATGCATTATTGCACTTTCAAACCGCATCCATCAGTATGAAATGTAGATTCAAATAAGGTGGTCTGTCCATCCTGGAGAGGTTTTGGGTGCGGAACATTGCCACCTTGAAGGATGGGTCTCCCCATGGTCTTAGTTCTGGCCATGGATCTTTTGGTATAGACACAAAAGAAAGAAAGAACTGCAATCACGTCCCCGGAAATGGCACCAATATAACGAAGAAGTATAAGCGAAGGTTACCTAGGGATTATGAGACTTTACGAAATCACTACCTTCCTTGCTCGGTGCAGCTCATTGTAAACTGGAATGGATGGTGAAGTACCTGCAAGCACTCCACTAAGGGTATCAGTGTGGGTTGAGGCAATAGGGTGTATTTTGGTAGAATATGTACCTGGTTGGCTATTGAATACCCTTTAAATATGAGATCCAAATACCTGTTACCACTTCCCAATTTTTCAGGAACGTGGTTAGTGGGCTTATACATGGATCATGGCATGAGATCGTGGGTTAGTGGTGCTAGTAGTCTCCTGGTTGGGTAACCCTGCAAAGGGACTTCATAGAGCATGAAGTAAGAAGACGAGGATACGCACAGCATGGGTCATTTCATGAATTCTAACTTCTGGCCTTAAACCCTTGGTAAGGATTCACTTGTCTGCAAGCCACAGCATGGACTAGCCCACTATGGTCGACAAGGCCCATTATGGCCTACAAGGCCCTGGACCATATGATAGGTCATAACACATTGTATGATTCATACATAGTTGGTTTATGAATTGCATCATTACATGTGACTTTATTGAAGGTTTAGGCTCTTTCAATGTTCGAATTTGATTTTTGTTGCATTGTATCTCATGCATTGCTGAACAAAATCAATGTTCATGCCTTTACTCATTCCTTATGAAGACAATATGTAAAACTTAGGTCTTTCATATTCTCTTATAAGAAATGAGCAAAGATGGGCAACTGTGAACACCCGATTTTATCCGACCCATAAAACAGAAAACCCAAAAATTGACATATTTTTATAGTTTGTAAATAGCTCATTATCACTTTTAGCCAATAATTTTTACATTAATTAATAAAAAAAAAGTTGTCATTTCTACTTTGAAAAAAATTTATATGAAAAATAAAAATAAAAAATAGTAAATTTGGCTTTTTCTTATTAGTTCGCTTCTTTTACTCATTTTACAGGTGTCATCCAAATTTCTTTCTTACATGAGTGTTTAAGTTCATTTTATTTTTGTTTTGCATCTTGATTTTAATAATAATAAAAAAGGCACATTGTACAATGATTTCAATTTTGTCTTAAAAAAAATGACACGTTGATTTAGGTGCATTTGTGCACCGATTTCAATTTTGTTTTCTCTCAAAAAAAAAAGAAGAAAAAAAAAGGGCATGTTTAGCAATTGTTTTTAAAAACAATTTTTAGTTTTAAAAAACAAAACAGCACAAAAAACTTGTTTGGCAACTAGTTTTTGGGATGTTGGTTTTAAAAATAAAAAATACAAAATGAGTTTTAAAAACAAAAAACCAAAAATTGATTTTAGATGTTTTCAGAAACAATTTTATTATTCTTGGATTTCTTCACCCACACACCTACCCTCCTTCCACCTCCTCCCAATCCTCCGATACAACTCCTCTGGCACAACAGAGCTTCGCCAACACTTGCGACAAACTAGAGCTACCGCGGCCAGCTCTAGCGCCACCGCGAGCAAGACTAGTCGACCACCACAACCAGGACCACTGCAAGCAACATCACTGCGACCAGGACCACCCAAAGCAGCACCACCGCGAGCAGCACCACCTCACACAGGACCAAGAGCACAGCACCGGTGCCACCTTGCACCAGATCTCGGCCTCCAATAAGCGCGTGCGCGCAATCGGTGTGACCTACAGGAGAAGACAGACGCGAACCCAACAGACCATATCTCGGCCTTGCACGAGCGGCGACATCAGACCCCCTTTGGCAAATGGTGACTTGTATGTGCTCGACTGGAGAAGACCGTCGTGACCAGATGACTAGATTCGCCGGTGACCACCCTCTCTTTCTCTTTCTCTGCTTCTCCCTCCTTTGTTGCCGATAACGCATTGTTGTTATTTGTTGTGGTTGGTTGTTGATCTTTGTTGTGGTTACCAGTAGTTGTTAATCTTTGTTGTGCTTAATGATCTTTGCCAAACAAGTTTTCTTATTTTATTGTTTTTGAAAATTGTTTTGGAAAACAATTTTAAAAAATAAAAATAAAAAAATTGTTCCAAACAAGCCCAAGAGTGTCATCAATCTCATTCTTGTCCTTTTCTTTTTTTTAAAAAAAAAAGAAAAGCACCTGTCTTTGGCACTATTTTCCCCTCTTAAATAAAGAACAAGAAAAAGAAAAGCAGATCGCCAAACAAACAAGGAAAATTCAAAAAAAGTGGCGTTTGATCCCTAAAATCAACAATAATTTGAGATAAAATTTTTTCAATTAGATCACAAATGTCACCTACCTTATTTGGAAAAATAAACCTACAACTGTGTATAAATTCATATTCGGATGATCAAATTTGAGGGGATAACCATCTTGATCTTCTTCCTAAGCAAGAAAGAGAGAATTCTTGATCTACCAGCCTTCCCCACCCTTCACTCTGTCATTGCGCTTAGGCCACAACGGACCTGCCCACTGCCATGTGCTAGCTGGCTTCCTCTTCTTCCCTCGCACCACTATTGCCACCGCCTGCAACATAGATTTAGAAGCCATACTGCACGACCACCACTTCTTCCTCTCTAACTACCACCATCTTCATCATTTAAAACCAAAACCACCATGAATCATCACCCATCCCTCTTTCCTCTTCCTCTCCGACACACCCCCTTGGCCTCCTTCTTCTTCTTCCTCCATCATCGCCACCTCGAACCGCCCTTGCCTGCCTCTGCTTCATCCCTGTGGCCATTTCCTCCTTCGCATGGGTCTCCTCCTCCATTGATGATCATTTCTCTGTAACCTAACCTCAACTTGTTATGTTTGTGAAAAAGCATCAGATTTAGGATGTCCTTTTATTTATTCATTTTATTATTTTTTTTTCTTTCTTTGTGTCACTGTTTCTTATGGATTTGGGGGTCATAAGCTTTGTGTTCCGATTTTTTTTTTTATTTTTAGCAATGGCTTGATTTTGGGCTTTTATTTGGTGAGCTGATCCTTGTTTCAATCATAGCTATTTGGGGAGTTGGATTATATATATATATACACACACCAAACACTTTTTTTTATCTCTTCTATAAAAATCTGTTTGTGCTGTGCTTTTTCTTATTCAAAATTTTTTTCGCTCCGTTTTTAGGACGTAAATGTTCAATATATCTATATATTTTATCATTGGAGTTAGCTGAACTCTGACGGTTTGTTGATTTTATGTTAAGGATATTTGAGTTGTGACAACTTGATATTCTAAAATTCTTTTTTAAAAAATAAAATAAAATCAATCAATTCACAATTATTTTCTACAAAACTACGTGGCTTTGAGTTTTCTATTACACCAGAGAATACGTAGGAGTAGACGACCCCTGTCCAGCCAAAATTTAAACTTTCGTAATTTTTGTCTTACTTGTAAATAATTTTTTCACAGGAGACATTTTATTTAATTTAAATTATTCATTTATTTGGGAAATATATTATTTGAAAAAAGATATTAACTTCACCACGACAGCTTGTTGACTCAACATTTTTGGCATCTGAATTGCAACAACTTGATGTTCCAAAAATTTCCTATTAAAAAAAATATATTTGTTCTCTTTTGTAATTTTTTCCCCTTTTATAAAAAATGTCAAAATAAATTTTTATAATTTTTTTAGGTCTTATTTGTAAATACTTATCATTTATAGGAGATATTTTATTTTATCATATTTAATTTAAATTATTCATTTGTTTAGGAATATTTCATTTCGAATAAAAATGCTAACTTAGTTGCGTCGGCTTGTTAATTCAATATCTTGGACATCTGAGTTGTAACAGCTTGGTGTTCCAAAATTTTCTTTTATACTTCAGAATGCATGTTTGTCTGCTTTTTTTTAATTTCCATTTAGTAATAAATGCTGGAATAAAATACTCTGAAAGGTTATTAATAAATAGCACAATCAATTAAGGTAACCGTAGTAATACAGATGTATTAGAGGTGCTGCAAAAATAAACTTTTTTACCTTTTCCTATACATAATCGACTCTCAAACTCAAATATGATTTCAAATATCATTTCTTTTAAAATGAAAACGTTTTTTTTCCATGTTTTTACTATTTAAATAAAACTTGGTGGCGACTCCATTTTTTATCATTCTTTTTCGCCGTCCCCTCATGATCACGGTTGCGACAAAACTCTTATAATATTTTAATTTTATATTCAACTGTTAAACTACAATTTAATAATTTGATCATATTAGCTTTTATAATCATTATATGTCAATAATTCATTTATCTCGTATGTTGCACAAATCTAAGATTGCACCAATCTACTCTCAAAAGTTACTTATCAAATATTTTAGCCTTTCGATATTCCACCTGTGGTCCTTGAGGCCACATTATATTCTTTTGGATTGTTTCATTTTAGGTGTGTTGTGATTTTCTTATATATGGTGATTGTCATCATACAATTTCGGGTTCTAGGTTGGCAAATAAGTTCTATTGCGCGTGTTGATACAAAATATATAGCGTATTATGTTGTAGTGATGTTTGATGATCTTATATTATTATGTTTTTACCTTTGATATTATAGATTACTAATAACTAAATAATTTTCAGAGTTATGTATACATGTGCCTTGCAAAAGGTTTCATCAGTTTCGTTTAAGCAATTATTGAGTAATTTAGTTCACATTCAATGTGATTTGATGATAATGTACTATGCATTATTTATTGAAAATCCCAAATGCGAAAGCCCAAATGGTAGAGGTTTTTTTTTTTAATTCGTACAACTGCTAAACTCTATCTTTCCACCTTGTTAATCTCCCATGAAAAAAATGATTTCATATTTCACAGGGTTTTAGAGACGCTCAATCTAATAACCCACTTTTTATTCACGTAGTCCAGTTTATATTAACTAAACATTCTTTTAATGTAACATTTTCATACTAAGAAAAAAATACAGAAAATTAATCAATATTCATGTTGTGACGGGAAATAAAAATTACATAAAAGCTACAGAGTACCTGTGAAATAGAAACACAAGAAAAAAAGTAAGGGTCTGTTTGTTTCTCCAGTTTTCAGTTTTCAGTTTTTCCTTCACAAAACTGAAAACTGGAAACTGGTAAAACAAATAGACCCTAAAAATAAAAATTAGTTAAACCTTGCATGGCTCCGGTTTCGACTACAAGGCCAAGTCTGATTTTGGTTATTATCGTATGACTATAGTCTACATTCTGTGTAACATCCTCCCAGGTACAACATCAGTCTTAAGCTATGACATCGGACTCAAGTGTTATTACTTATAGATTAGTGGACCTTTCTTAAATATCTATAGCAAACTCAATTGATTCACGAGATAACTATGTCGTAATTCTGTTAAAACATATAGCAAGGAAACCAAAACATTTGTTTAATACAAAGTTAAGTACATAAGGGAAGCTTTTCTATGAGTTTTGACACACCTTTGTTCTCTAACATATTTATATACATATCCATTCCACTAAATACAACACAATAAAAGCATTAACTACTACATTATTCCACTTCCGAGTTCTTTTGCATAGCAACCTCTCGGTTCTCTGCATCAACCCGGAGATGATACAGGAACACAAAAACACATAGGGGTGAAAATTATACAATTCTCGATAAGGTAACTCCCCAAATACACAATCATAATGTCGTCATCATCGCTCCAGCCACTTTGGTTTATTAAGAAAAAAGTGGCCATGCATTACATAATAACGGTTTATTTTTAAAGTTCCAAATCATACTTCTGAAGTGGGTTATTTTTAACATTCAATCACTTAATATACATATTTCATATTACTCAATGTCATATAGTGCTAATTTTCCACTTAAACATATTAGTCTTAATATCGATACTAAACTTCTTCACTTGGCGTATAAGACAAAGGATTACTTAGAAAATTTACTACTTCAACTTGCCTTAGCCCTCGACTAATCTTGTCACGTCTGGGTGTTATGTATGCCATTCCCAGCGTAGCAATAATGGGTAACAGACTGCTTTTCAAAACTGAGTTCATTCCTATACACAATCATTGGATTTACTTTCTCCACTTTCACACAGGCTTATTCCTAGCCAGGTTTACTTTCCCTGACTAAATTCAAAGGTAGTCAGGTTTACTTTCCCCAACAGGCCGGATTTACTTTCTCCAGCTCAAGATTTAAAAACCTTATACTTTTCTTGGTAGTCAGGTTTACTTTCCCCGACAAATCGGATTTACTTTCTCTAGCCCAAGAATTATAAATCCTATGCTCTTCTTGGTAGTCAGGTTTATTTTTTCTAACAAATAAGATTTACTTTCTCCAGCCCAAGAAATTTAATCTTATGCTTTTCTTTCGCATATGAGCAATTGTAATAAGAATTTATATCCATGTGTACCTAACTTCAACAATGAGCTCACATGCTCAATTATTCATATTCAAATTCATGTGCTCATATCATACTAGTACAAGATGCCATTATTTCATCAATTCAAAGCATCAATTCATTTTCCAGTACAATAGCATATTTTTTCACTTAAGTAGCCAGATTTATTTTTCATATCAAATAACAAATTCAAAGGCTATAAAAATTCTCCAAGGCACCTAAAAGTGTCCACAATTCCCTATAGAAATTTTAGAATAAAAATCCTTCTCTAACTATGTTAATAAAATTCTACAAATTTGGTGGTTAGAAACCACTCCATCTCAGCTCAAGAACCAAAATTCATAATATTTAACCCTAGCAAATGATTGAATCAATTCAGAATAAAATTCATGGATATACTTTGAGATGTTATAAACACCCTGTAAAAATTTCAAAGGATAATTCAATCATGTGCTATAGTAACAAAATTATACAAAATCACAGCTTTAGTTCTCACAATTGAGGCAGCATAGTTATAATCTAGATTCATGAATTTTTAAATATAGTAAAAGTGCCCAGAATGGCTCCAAGTTTTTACTAGAGATACTTCAACATGTTAGCTACATCCCATAAAATTTTCAGCTGAATCCAAGGCCTCTAAATAGGTCATAAAATTCGAAAAACTTCCCTACTTGCTTCAAATCGGGATTTTCCAGCAACAATGTTCAAGTAACATGAATTTTTTTCAAGCAGAGAAAGTCCTTAACATGACCTAAGAAAAATCATGGAGTTGTAACATATAATTTTTATAGCTCATAAAAATGAACACAATTGCACCAGAAAATTCATGAACAAATCCTGCCTTGTTGAAATTTGAAAATCCAAAAATATGGTTCAAAATCCCTTTTCACAAAAATGATTTTTAATATTATCCAAACACTTCACCAAAATTAATACATCAACATCCATATATCATCAACCAATAAAACTAGAAATGCCAATTTAAATCGATGATTGAAATAGAAAACATATTTGAAGAAAAAGAAATTTAAAAACCCTACTTTGCAAACTTTAAAGCTTTATACTCCACAGGTGTTCCAATTGATTTCTTTTCACTTCAAGGCCACTAATTCAAGCCCCAAACCTTCCTTAGGTAGTGAGGAAGTGATATGTCAAGGTAAGGATTGATGGAAAATTGAAATTTTAATCGATTAGTTTTATAGGTGGTGATAAGTAAAACAAGTTTTGTGAAGAGTTTGTGGTTTTATCAAGTTTAGGCTATGAGTTTTGAGCTTTGAATCAAGCTTTTCATGGTTTTTTTGAAACAAACATGGAGGTTCTGCACTCTATCTTGCTGGCCAAGCTTTAGAGGAAAAATAATGAAATTAGGTGGCTCTAGTTATCTCATAACAAGTTGAATTCATTATTTTAATATAAAACCTAATTTCTTTATAAAATGAAACTAATAAGGATGGCTAGGATTTGATCTTGTTATTCAAGATTGAATCATAGCCATTCATTTGATTAAAATGGATATACATTATCCATTTGTTGAGCTTAAACTATCTTTCGATGTTAAAATTTGCACATTGAAATCTTATCGAACAGGTAAAATACCATACCCAGGTAATCAAACATTGTCCGAAAATCAATTCCAGGTATAAAATCTTCAATTCTCACTATTTCTAAAATTAACCCTCTCTTTTCTCAGTTCCGAGAATCTCCTAGTCCCAAATCTGAGGTTTTGGCTGCTCGATGGGCCCGCAGGGCCCACAAATCACTATTCACTTTTTTTTTTTACAAATTTGTTGAGTCGTCCTCGTCATTGCTAAACTATCAGATTTTTGAAATTATGACTAATAAAGCTCAAATTAATTTTTAAATAATTTTTAAGGTGTTACACTCTACACTCTACAGGCATTACAGTTGTGAACAGTTCCTCCACAAACTGCTACGAGATGCAAAGTCCAAACCCACACTATGTGCGTTCAACAGTAGAAACACCAAAACCAGCCTTTAAGGAACCCAAAATAAAAATTAAACACATAAAAACTGATTTTTTTTTTTAAAAATAAATTGAAAAAAAAAGATTATATACAGATTACCACATTTTGAACTTTATGTATGCATCTACATTCTTTTTTTATATTAGGAAAATCGGTTAACTCAAATGATTTGAAAATACAAAAACTCAAAAAGCGATCAGTACTTGACCGATTTCTGTTGGTTATTGTAGCCAAAGAAATCGGTTAATAGTTGGGTGATTCCAATGGAGGTTGATCGAATGGCTAGTTTACTGGTTGTTGGATCGTGCGGCTGGGAACTTGATTTCAGCCGGTCCATCGGAGTAGGAAAAACCCTTCCTATGCTCTCACCAATGACCAGTAAACAACACTACTGTCACCAACCAAGTAGTTATTCACCAGCCTCTTCAAGCTAAACCGAGCGGTCTTTGACCAGCCTCTCTAAGCTAAACCAAGTAGTCTTTAACTAACATTTCCAAGCTAAAATGAGTAGTATTTAACCAGCCTTTCCAAGCTAAATCGTGGCTAGTAACAACACCTTTACTATCGCGTTGCAAGTAGTTTTTGACTAGCCTTTCCAGACTAACTCATACCGATCACTACTGAATCAAGGTTACAAAGGTTTGTGTTTGGGTTTGCAACTCAAACTAACCTACACTCAAGTTTCCTTAATGTTTACAATTAAAAATCTAGGAAAAACTTGAATGACTTCTTTCCACCTATTCTTCCTTGGAAGAACGTATAAACAATAAAGGATCATAGAAAGAAGATTTTTTTCAAGAAAAGGAAGTGATTACAATATGTAATGTCCTTTACAAGTTGAGGAGAAATTTTTGTAGAGTTTTTGCTCTTTTGTTTGGCATTCATCTCTTTTTTCTTTTAAAGCACAACATCTCTATTTATAGATGGTCTTCCTTATGACCATTGCCCTGATCAGATCTGAAAGTGACACATGTTGATCATCCATTTGTGTCTTGGAAAAGCAGTCTAGAAGAGTAGCCTATCAGTTTGTTAGAGATGTTATAGGGTTAAGGTTTTGATGCCCCTTTAGAAACTACTCTTACTTTCTAAACGTGGTTTCTGAACTCTTTCTACTAGAAACTGGGTAGTTGATCACGATGGCAGAAGAGATGTCACACCAGTTCTGACACTGGGTTTTGACTTTTCAATTTCAAATTTGAATTTCAAATTTCCTTTATTTTCTTGTACAGCATATTATTTCACTGTAAATGAGCTTTCTAGTGTGCAATATCATTTTCTTGATGATTCTTAGGTCTTATAGTCTTCAATCAGAACTTGTTGATTATCAAAGTACTACTAGTGTGATGATTAAAGATAGTAGAACACTTTGGCTTCATCGTTTGATTGAGATACTTATTTCAGGTGTACTTTCTGAAGTCCAATGCTATTTTCTGAAGTCTCAAATCTTGGTTTCTTGCTCTGGTTGCTTTCCTTCAAATCGTTAGACATTTTGAGCTCTTTTTTTGGACATAACTATCACTTTCATTTAGTTCATATCTCTTAAAATGAGATAAAACATGTTTGCACATGTAAAGTGAAATTATTTATCCTTAATGAAGCCTTGTTATGCCAACGATAGAACCTATTTAGCTACTTAAGAAACTCAGACAACCATTAATCATTCTTCAAAATATTTTCTTTAAATTAACTTTTTTGTCATTCAAAAAATATTACATTAAAGCTTTTAGAAGGGTTCTGGAGCTAATAATCTCCCTTTTTTTGATGATGCAAACTAATTTGAAAAAAATCTTTTGAAGAGATAATGAAATAAATATTATTGAAAGTACGACATAATAAATTAATGTTCTTTCAACTTATCACAGAAGGTGATTTTTAGGAAGTTCTTTTCTAAAGGCATAATATGAGTAAGATAAAAACATTTTAGACAACACACCCATTTTGGTCCCTCGAAAATTTCGCATCGATCAAATTGGTTCCTATAAAAAAAACTCTCAAATTGGTCCCTACAAAATGGAATAGTCAGACAAATTGGTCCCTGTAAAAACTTCAAATTAGACAAATTGGTACCTACAAAATTGAATAATCGGCCAAATTAGTCATTCTGATAAGTCAGGTGATCAAATTGGTCCCTATAAAAAAAACTCTCAAATTGGTCCCTACAAAATGGAATAGTCGGACAAATTAGTCTCTGTAAAAACTTCAAATCAGACAAATTGGTACCTACAAAATTAAATAATCGGCCAAATTAGTCCCTCTGATAAGTCAAGTAAGGAGAACTAACTTGTTCGATAATTCACTTTTGCAGGGACTCATTTGAGAGATTTTTTTTTTACAGGAACTAATTTGGCTGACTATTCAATTTTGTAAGAACCAATTTGAGTTTTTTTTTATAGGGACCAATTTGGTTGAAGTGAAATTTTAGAGGGATGAATTTGGTAGTTTTGGCAACATTTTATGGTCTTAAGTAACTTAAATCATAGCTGTTGTTATTTTTCTTGAAACTTTACATAGGCTCAAAGCATTTTCTGAAAGGTATCAGAGCAGTATGTCATGAGAAATATCATTTAATCCTTGTCTATACAAGCAGCTTGACTTTTAGTCATAAAAAAAACTTTCTAAGGATCCACATGCTTGAATAACTGACAAGTAATACTTGTGATATTTTTTCTTGATTGATTCCCTTATTCAATACTTCTTTATCCAAACTTATTTTCGAAATGAATGCTCATGTTTATATATATCAAAGGATGTAATGCATGACTTGAGCAGAAAAGACACAGACATTGATACTTATGTAGTTTCTAATGCTTAAGAAACTTTGAGAAGAAATAGTATTTATTGTTCTAGGTTTCTGAAGCTCAATAGGGATTAATCCCAATTAAATCAGAGTAAGATCAATATTGAGCATATATTGAGAGTTTAGTAAACTCTTCACATAGGTATTAGAGCATGGAAATTTGTAAATTAATGCTTAAAACATATGTCATACTTTTCAAATAAGTTTGAACACAAATATATATTTAGCATAACTTGCATCAGACCAACAATGAATCGTGTTTCAGAGCATCTATATATCATGTGTCAAAGCATTCATATATATATATATATATATATATATTAGGGCATTAAGCGTATTGTGCTTTATAGCATGAGCATATAGACAAAAGTATTGATGTAATAAGTTGTCAAATTAAGCAAATTGAGTTGTGCTAGAATCTAGGAACACCATCATCAGCCTCAGCGCCTAACTTCACGAAGAATGTCCTGAGAATTTTGAAGAATCTAAAATAGTAGTTCTTTATGATGTTGGAGTTGGGCAGCCTGCTCAATATTCGTGGCTTCAACACGATCTATGCTGGTAGCAATTTCTTTGAGATATCTCAAAATAAATCTATCAATTTGAGAACTTGTTGGAGACTTAGTTGAGGCTTGATAGGGCAGATTGATGGGTGAAGATGGAGCAGCTCTTGGAGAAGGCTTAAGAATGTCTAGAGGTATGATTTCCCCTGACTTAGGCAATTTAGCTTAAGCATCTAGAACAATAGCAATAGCAAGTGGTGGAGAGGATGGAGCATGATTAACAGTAAGAGTAGGAGCAGAGGTAGGATCAAAAGAAGCACTAGCTAGCACTTGAACCGACACAGAAGCAGCAGCTTCTTCAGATGGAGGAGCTTCAGCTTCTGATGTCCTATCCCTTTCTTCCTCCATTGGAGTAATTAGATGGACGATGAAGGTTGAGGAACCATTAGCATGAGAGATGATCCTAGTTCATTTTTTTCTTTAGCAGGCTCCTCAATGATAGGCTCTATTAGAGACTCTTCAGCCATGAGTCTAG
The DNA here is from genome assembly GCA_031216125.1 of Dalbergia cochinchinensis. Taxonomy (NCBI): domain Eukaryota; kingdom Viridiplantae; phylum Streptophyta; class Magnoliopsida; order Fabales; family Fabaceae; genus Dalbergia; species Dalbergia cochinchinensis. The sequence continues at coordinate 35,853,030 of CM062371.1, forward strand.
GTCTAATTGTAGCACACAGCCTAGCATTCTCACTGCTGATCAGGCTTTCTTCTTCGTCTGCATTTTCTTTATCGTCTTTTGAGTTAGCAATAATAACTCGATATCCAACCTCTTCATATTTTGCGATTTTCTTCTTCAGTATGGAGATTTTGGACTCATATATGCGCATCTGTTTGCATTTGAACCAAACATCTTATCTACTGATAAGTTTCACAGGTTTAGTTGCCATCTGAGTTTCTTAAGATACAGACTCTGTTTTCTTTTTGTCCTTTTTTCATTAAAGCGATGAATGTAACGCCCCGATTTTTCATTGTGTACAAATAACTAAAATGCCCCTGAGGTCATTTCTACCCGAGAATTGAGGACAGTTGGTCTCGACTAACCTCAAGAGGTTAATTTTATGATTGAAGGGGATTAATTGTGTTGTGCATAATGTTAGAGATGAAAATCTCAGTTTTTTGTTTTCCGAGAAAAATTACCAAAGTATCCCTGTAGCTAATCAATACATAATTAATTACTGATTGGGCCAGACTTCATTTGACAGTTTGGGATGTTGTTTTTAAGGAATGTATGACATCAGTATAAATCCGGGTGGCCCTGGAGAGTTTTCTGTAAAATTACCATTTTGCCCCTAATTAAGCATAATGAGCTTAATTGCATGATTAACAAAACCTAAGCAATATTAGGCTCTAATTAAAGATTAATTAATTTTAATTATTAATCTTGAGTCAAAATAATTATTTGAGGTTAATTGAGGCTTAAGATTACTTAGAGAAAGCTAAATCCATTTTTAAAATCAAGTGGTCTTATGACATCAAAAGTCAAAAAGGTGAATAGTATACAATTTTCTAATATAAGGAAATGTGTTGGCTTTTGAAATTCAAATTAATTGAGTTTAATTCAAACTAAATGAACTTAACTTCTCTAAATATTTATGACCACCCTTTAATCATGATCTTGAAATTCCTAATTTCATGATTATTAACCTAAACACCTAACTACCCATTCCTAACCATTTTTCCTAATTGAATCCACCTCTAATACACATCCTAACCCACATTAAGATCAAACTTGCCCCCCAAGTTCTTCTAGATGGCCGCAGCACTTCCCCCTATTTTTATCCTCTCATGTTCCAATTTATCTATAAATACACATGCAAGGAAACTCTTATCACACCATTTGTTCATTTCTTGCAAACTTGAGTTCAAGAATTCTCTCAAGCTCTCTAAGCATTTCTTCTTCCTTTTCTTTCAAAGAAACCAACATCAACCCCCACCATCAAACCACCACACAATCACCATAAATCTTCCATCAAAACACTTAGCCTTCCACCTCCAAGATCAATCCCAAGACATATCTTCATTCCTCTTTTTCATCTCTTGGCCGAAACCATTTCCTTGCTTCAAGGAGGAATTATTCTTCTCATCCCATTTCAAGACCAAGCTCTCTCTTTTTTTTTGGTAGGGATTTTGTTTGGTTTTTCTCTCATGATCTCTCTTTATTTTCAAAGCCTTTAAAGTATTAGAATAATGTGTTCCTCCTCTTTATTTTCGGCCCTGATGAAGAATATTTGGTTGAGTTTTTTTTTTTTTTCCTTCTTCTTCACTATTTCGGCTTTGGTCTCTTTTTTTTGGTTATGTGGTCATTAAAATGTTGAAACTATGGCTTGATGATGGTGGATCTTGGTGATGGTTGTAAAACCATCATGTGATAGACCATTGAGAGCCCAAAGTTTTGGGTTCCATTTTGTTTTCAAAAGGTCGAGCTAAAATGGAGTGATATGCATATGTCATCACTTAATTAACTTATGTTCAAGGCTTACCCCTTTCAACCTTAAAGTTGATCGGTGATTTAGAATGGTTACTCTAAATAAGAGCCTTGAGCACTAAAAGAAAGAAATGGAAATGTGTCCATATTTATTTTCCAAGTTATCACCTAAATCTTAAAGATTAAAATAAAGATTGCATTAGCATGTTTATGTTTATGTCATCATCTAACTAATTAAAGTTCAAGACTTACCCCTTTCAACCTTAAAGTTGATCGGTGTTTTAGAGTAAATACTCTAAATAGGAGTCTTAGGCATTAAAACTAGATAAATGGAAATGCATTCATATCTATTTTTCAAGTTGTCAACTAAGTCTTAAAGGTTATATTTCCATTTTCCGAAAAGAATAAAATTTGGTTCTAAGGATGTTCTTTATGTAGGAATTAATTTTAGAAAGACTAGTCACTAGAAATGCCTTATAATACAACCTTGCATGCTTTTGGAATATTTAATTTGTGGATTCTACCATAGCATTTCCAGATTTGTTTAAAGTTGTTTGGAGTAGCTTAAACATGGATAAAAATTACTGATAATTATGGTGGAAATCATCCTTGGCATCTTAGGTAAAAACTAGTAACTAGAAACCCGTAAAATTGTAACCTTAGAGGCTTTTAACAAACCCATTTTCGACCATTGCCCAAACTGTTTTTGTAACACCCTCCTAATCACCATACTTTACTCGAGTATCAATATAGTAATTAGAAAAAGTATTACGTATCTTCATAATCTATACTAGTCGAAAGAAGTGAAATCAAATAATTCAGACACATATATGGCTAAACTTGTATATACATATATAAACATCATTTTTACGTTTGCAATATATACATCGTACCGAGAAACACACTAGTTAATGTCTAAGCTAGTCAAGAACTCAGTTCACAAAAAGAAAAGAAACACCTCCAGTATCTAGTCTAACCTGCTCAAGGTCGAGGTCCAGCAAAATTTTATACAACCAGAATTGGACCTCATAACATTTAATTAGATCAAATCTGCAGGCTAGCAAGGCTCTAGTACTAAACCACCACTATATACATAACAGGAGTCCCTGAAGACCTCACGTCCTACTAGATAAAACCATTGGCCATCGGTATGATAGCCTCACCTCTGCCAGGGGCATTAGGACCCTCAGGTGGGTCAGAATCTGAAGACGAGGAGGAAGGGGAATCATCTGCTAGAGGGGGTGCTGGTGGTGCAGGCTGGACATCAAATATCATAGGATGTGCCAAGTAGAGAGGCGCACCATCATAAGGGAAAGCCGGGTCAAAATCAACTGTAAATACAGAGGTACTAAAAGAACGGTCGAAAAACACATAAGCACGAACTTGCGAGTAACCCACTACATAAAGAGAGTCGAGAACAGGATCATAATGCGACACCCACTGTGGCTAGTCAAGGTAAAATACTAGTGACGGCATCTGCTAGACTTGAATAATACAAAGTAAATAAAACCATAGGGATGAGAAAATTATAAAATTCTCAGTAGGGTACTCCCTCCAATGTGAACATAATATAATCTGTAAATTCATTCATATTGAATTAATCATGCCAAATTATATGCATAAATACTAATGTGCATAATTCATATAAAGTCGAATGCAAAATGGTAATAATCAAGTGTTTTTCTCTTATAACTCGTGGAATTCATCTTAGTGCAATTATCTCTTTTCAGTAACATAGGGAAAGCTTAATCTCATATCAAGTGGTATATGTAGTGGAGTCATTCTACAAGAACTATTGATTACTAGGACATGAGCTCATTCCTATATGTCGATACGTCTATCAACTCAGCAAATTCCTAGGGAAGCTCTTACTTTTGCCTTCCCCTCTTAACCACACAAGCCTTGTTTCTATTTTCCCCGTGTTAAAAAAATTACACAACTAAAAATCATGTTATTTTTCTTTTCTTTTCCTTTATCCTCACAATAATCACATAGTGTACTTCTCTTTTCAAAGATCTGCGTAAATCACAGGTAGGCATTAGGTTGGAGTCTCATCCATATCTCATCAACATTTCTTTTAAACAATTAACATGCATTAACATGCTATATACTTGCATCTAAAGCCATCTATCATTAGTTCAAGGCATTCTTACCATTTTCAGCAATCAGCAGATTTATCACTCTAGAATTCAAAATTAATTTCCATATCAAACTACCAATTCAAGAGTCACAAAAATTCTCTATGACACCTCCATATGTCTAAAAGACCCTGAAAATTTTTCATAACAATAGGAGTTCTATAACCATGTCACTAAATTTTACAAATTTAGTGGTCACAGCACACCTTTTCACAGCCTAGGACAGGGTTCTCATAATTTTTAAATTTATCATTTGATGGAATCAACCCAAGATAAAATTTTCAGATACAATTCAAGATGTTTTTAACCTCTTATAAAAAATTCAAAAGAGAAATCACTCATTTACTATGATAATAAAATCATACAATTTTCCTGCTTCAGATTCAGAAATCTAGTCAGCATGAGTACTAATTCGGTTCTTGATTTTTCTCAGGGAGTTAAAGTACTCATCATCCACCACAAAATTTTTCAGAGTTTCCTTAGCATGTTAGATTCAATCTATAATTTTTACAGCTCATAAAAATGAACACAATTGTACTATAAAATTCATGCACAAACCCTGCCCTATTGAAATCCGAAAATCCAGCAAATCAATTCAAAATATCTTGTGATAAAAGTGATTTTTGCACAACACCAAACACCCCACCAAAATTAGTACATCAATATCAACATATTATCAACCAAAAAAATCAAAAATTTCGGGCAGAACCAGCAAGAACTTCTCAGAATAAATTTTGAAACAAAAGAGAGCAAATAAACCCTACTTTGAAAGCTTTTGAGTTCCTTGCTTCAAAAGTGCTCTACTTGACCTCCCTTCACCTTGAGAGCTCCTAATCACACACCAAACCTCCCCTAGGCAGTGAGGGAGTGAGGGACCAAGGTGAAAATTGATGGAGAATTAGAATTCTGATCAGTTAGAATTGTAGAGTTTGAGGTGTAGAACAACTTTGATGAAGGAAAGTTTTGATTTTAAGGACTCTAGGCTAGTATATATGGAAATCAAAACCAAGATGAAGCTCTTGGCTATGGAGGAAATGGAGCTGCTGTCTTCTTGAAGATATGGCCGAGAATAAATGAAGTTTATCTTGTATTAAAGAAATGAATAAAATATATTATGTTTAGATAATTACAAAGCCAATAAAGTAAAATGAATGGTTGTGATTCAATCTTGTAATTCAATATTGAATCTTAACCATTCATTTGATTTGAAGGGATAGGTTTATTTGTTTTGTAGAGAATAACTAGTTTTCGGTGTTAGAAATTACACACCGAAATTTCACCGAACGGGTGAAACAGTGTACCCGAGTAATCAAACATTGTCCGAAAAATATTTTCGGGTATAAAATCTTTAACTTTATCTATTTCTAACCATAATCATATAATTTCTCAATTTTGGGCATCTCCGGGGCCCAATTCTAGGATTTCGGCTGTCCCGACGGGCTCGTGGGGCTTGCAAAATACTATTCACTTTTTTTTGCTTCCTTGAATCCTTCTCATCATTTCTACATCTATCAAAATCTTAAAATTCTCATTAATAAAACCTCATTTAATTCTAAAGAGAATTAGGGTGTTACAGTTTTAGTATGTTATGGTGCTGTTTGGGATTGTTTAAGCAGGAAAAATTTGTTAATAATTAGTGTAATAATTATTTTTAGCATTTAGAGAAAAATTGGTATCTGGAAAGGATCAAAAATGTGATTCCTATAACCTTTAAAAAGAAAGTTACAAATTCTGTTTTAGTAAGCTATAATTCTGTAAAGGAAGGTTGAACTCTTAGTAAATATATAAGGATTACTCATAATTGACTTAGGAATTAATTTTAGCATTATAAGAAAAGTCGGTAATAAGAAAAGGTAAAAAACATAACCTGTAGAACATTGTAACGGTTAAATTTCTATTTCTATTCAAATCTGCCCAGCACGGTTTCATGATTATCTTAAAGTTAAGAATTAATGAGAATTATTGAAATTGATCCCCTGGATGCATAAATAAATAAATACAAAAGTTGGGTTTACCCGATTTAGAGGTTTAATCGATTAAGAGATAATGAAAGTGCTTGCCTCAAGAGATGTTATAATTTAATATATTTTAGAATTTATGTGATGATTATGTTTGCATACTTGGCTACCAATTGCAAGATTTGTTATGGCATGTTACGATTACACTTGGAATATTTAAGGTGCATGTATTGAAGTTATAGAAAAGCATGTGACATTACACGATAAGTTTGTGCTCTTGCATCTCAACATAACATGCTAAGCTTAAGGTGACATAAAACACTCAGAGATGATCCTTACGTAACAAGCCGGGCTCGACGTAGAGATGATCCAGGAGGGTGACCTTTTGTAGTGGGCTGGGCCCAGCAAAAAGTGATCGTATGCCCTCTATCCCATACTCTGAGATGGAGTCGAGAATTTGCTTATCAAGAATATAAGTGTTAGCTAGTGACGACTAGTGAGGTATGAGCTCATAACCTAGAACTCTCGAGAGGAGAGAATAATAGGGTGTCCCCTAAGAAAAAGAGATAAGAACCCTAAGTCACCGAAAAGAAATATTGAGCAAAAGATCATGCTAGAAGGATTTGTATTCTTTATTATATGCTGTTTAATTATTGTAATAGTTATGTGATCATGGTATATCATCCTTGCATTAAGATGCATTCTAAAATGAACAGGCCTCGGATAATAATTTTTGGAACTTAATAATTGGACCATATGTATGCTCACCACTATATAAAGAAACTCGAGGTTCCTGAGGACGTAGATGATGACACTTGTTAAGAGATGAGCTCTTTATTGAGTTTCTTTTATAAGATTCTCATTCCCTCTTTCTTTCTTCCATCACATTTTCAGAGGACAATGATTTTATTCATGAGCAGTAGTAGGAGGCGACCATAGACCCCATCAAGGGCCCACACTCTGTCACGTGGACGATAGCCCCCTTGCTTCTAAGGGTTATCTGTTTAAAGTATAGAGGGTGTTGAGTCCCTGACTAGTTGTATCTGTTATTTCCTTTTATGTCTTTAGATGATTGTACTATCCCAACTATTATTGCTGGGCGTTACTCTATTATGATAAGCATTTGTGTATTATGAACCTCTGGTGTTATTTATGAATGCCTTCTTGATTATGTGTTATGTTTTGGTATTTACTTTAATTCATGTATGTTTATGATGAGTCTAGTTCCTTATCGACTTTTGAGCGTATCATATGACATAGTTTTTTCAAGTTATGTGGCTCACATTTTCATTTTGAAATAAAAAAAAATTAACCTGTATTTTCATTGAGTATTTTAACAATTTAAAAGTAAGAGCTGGAACAAAGGAGTAATAACTAATAATTAACTTAAATGCATCCTATGAATGTTGGGTTAAATATTAGAGTGTTATATTTTGGTATCAAAGCAGTTCGATTCTCACGGAGCCTAAGGATTGGACTGACTATGCTTCCCAAGCATAATATGATAGTTATGTCATGTGTAGTGCCTTATTAATAGGATAAGTCTTAGGATAGAGATGCATGACTGCTATACGTGAACGTGCCATGGTAACTAGCTTACTTTACATAAAGTATTGAGCCTGATTACCTCAGTGTTTGCTGTGATGTGTGCTTAGAAACCAATGGCGCGATCACAACAGACTAGGACTTTAGGATCGAATGGTCAGGATAATGAGACCGCTGAACCTCTCCGAGATGTGGCCAGAACTATGCGGATGATGTTCAAATGAATGGAGCAACAAGGTAATGACAGCCGTGGTCCCAATATTGTAGAGAATCTCGAGCATGCCAAATTTGGGGAGTTCCAAAAAGTGAACCTCCATCATTCCGAGGAGCTCTAAACCCAAACATCGCTGAAAAGTGGATCAAGCACATGGAAAAGATCTTCTCCGTGATCACTTGTTCAGAGGAGCAAAAGGTGACCTTTGCAACCTAATGTTAGAAGCGGATGCCGAGTTCTGGTGGACTGGCACTCGAAGGTTACTGGAGGTATCTGACATGCCAATTGACTGGGAGTTGTTCAAAGCCCACTTCTACGAGAAGTACTTCCCGAAACCTGTAAAGAACACTAAAGACATCAAGTTTATGCAACTAGTACAAGGAAGCATGAACATCGCACAATACACTGCAAAGTTCAAGGAGCTCAACAAGTTCTCGAGAATATTCAAAGGGAACCCTAACGAAGTATGGAAGTGCATCAAGTATGAAGCCGGACTGAAGCCAGAAATCAACATTGCTATCGCACACTTGGAGATTAGGGATTTTCTAACCCTAGTCAACAAGTGCTGCATTGTTGAGGATGGCCAGAAGAAGCTGAATGCACCAAGGGCTGACAACTTCGTCAAGAAGCTAGCACCGCAAGCTCCAAGATTCAAGCCACCATACAGACCGCCACCCAAATAGCAGTTCAGACCTCAAGGTCCCAAGAGGGAGTACCATCAAGGGGGATCTAGAGGCCCCAAAGGCAAGGTGGCCTAGAGAGCCCCAGCCGCACCTCCAAGACCTGTCCCTGCTGCAGTTTGTCCTAAGTGTGGGAAACCGCATGGAGACCGACCCTGTTGGCTAGGCCAAGTGATTTGCTACAAGTGCGAGAAACCCGGCCACTATGCACGGCAGTGCCCGAAAAAGAACCCGACGGCCCCAGTCCCTAAGCCACAATGCTAAGGGAGGGTCTTTACCTTCAATACTGAAGACTCAACGAAGTCTAAGAGCCTCATAAAAGGTGAATGTGAGATGAATGGTAGGACCTTAATTGTACTGTTTGATTCTGGCGCAACCCATTCATTCATATCACATGCTAGTGTTGAGTCTTTAAAAGTGCCTGTGTCAGAACTTCCTTTTGATCTCACTGTTTCTACCCCCACTGGGAAGCCTGTTAGAACTTGTAGCTGTTGCCTGATTTGTTATTTCATTGTCGAAAATAAACCTTTTCTCCTAGATTTAGTCTCTTTACCCATGTATGATTTAGATATGATCCTCGGCATGGATTGGCTTTACGTCAACCGTGTAAAGTTAAACTGTTACACCAAATCTGTCTTTTTTCTTCCTATCCCTAAAGAACCTAGTAGGTCCCTAAAACTTTACATAAATGTTGTAGAGGTCAACTATTATGGGGAAATGAATAAAGGATATGTCTTTTAACCGCTAGTATTGTAGACTCTGAGCAAAATTTTGATGAGATACCCATTGTAAGAGACTATACCGAGGTGTTCCCAAATGAAATACCCGAGTTCCCTCCAATAAGAGAAATAAATTCTCAATAAATTTGGTTCCAGGAACTGGACCAATATCCATAGCATCCTATAGAATGTCCCTATTAGAGCTTGTAACATCCTAATTTTTAACCCAATACTCTAGAACATATTTAGGTTAATCATTAGTCTGTTACTTCATAGTTCTCATTTAACTTTGAATTACTTAGCGGAAAATACGAGAAATTTTTTTTTTGAAATAAAAGTGAGAGCCGCGTGATGCGATAAGCGGTAAACCATGCAAAGTAAAACAATCGTCTCACAATCATCACAACATAAGGCACATCATGAACATCACTGAATGTAAGCTCATATATATATAACTTGCCCACTTATAAGTGTGGGACTTAATTCAGTACAAGGGAAATACATGAAAAGAAATACAACATAAAACGTAAACATAATCTACTCCCCTACCCGAGTGCATCTAATAGGATAACCTCTAAACAAAAGAAAGTTTATCCCCATCTAAGTGGTGTGTGTGCTCTAACCGGGTACTCCATCGGACGATCGTCACCTCCTACTGGCGTCCATCTCGCGACGAGGCGAGATATCCGAAAGCGGGCGAGCTCCTCGGACGTGAAGAGGCGGAATGGGGATCGAGGGTGACCCCACGGTATGGTCGCATCTCCGGTCGTCGCGTGGCCGTGGCTGAGTCACGGTATCCTCACCGCCCTCCCTTATCCGTGGTGGAGAGGGGCGAGTCCTCGCTATACGGATGGGTAGGCGGGTCCTCGGATGGGTCGGTCTCAGTGAAATAGGTCCGGGCACATAGTCGGGATAATCTCGCATGGCTAAGGCGGCGGTGTGCCTACGGAGTACTCTCGTCATGCGTGCGCGCCGCGCTCAAAAACCCACTCGTCGTCGCCATAGGGTGCGATCGGGAGAAGTGATGGGTGTGCGGGATGAGCGAAGGCGTCCTACAAACATGAAAATCCGCACCGTGCCTTGCCCCTCAAAATGGTATGACCCGTGAGTCGGGTCATAGTGCACCTCCCATGTCGGGTGTCCATGAATGCTCTGAACGTCGCCATCTGAAGGCGTGGCGGAAAGAAAGAGATAGAGGAGTGAGAATCTTACTAAAGAATCTCGGTAGGGCCTCCTACTACCTAGGTGTCATCATCTACGTCCTCGGGAACCTTGGGTTTAATTATATGAAATGACTGAACATGCATTTAGTTCATTTTAAACTTCAAAAATATACTTTAGCCAAGGTCCGTTCATTTTAGGATGATCTTAATGTCATGAGTGCAACATAATGGAAAATGTATGCATGGCACTACCTAATGCACATACATAAAACATAACATCAAGCATCATCATCATTGGTGGCATAAAGTGGCAATAGTAACATTCATATGGGACAAAACTTAGTGACATAATCATAATCATGAACTTTTCTTCCTCATGGGCCACCCTAAAAGACAATCGAGCTGGGGTGCTCGGCCGAACCGGTGTCACCCGAGCGTGTCATACATCTAGGTTATGAGCTCATACCTTAACTAGTCGTCACTAGTTCTTACTTACCACTTAACGATAAGCGTATCATAAATCCCGACTATCTGAGTGCGGGTTAGGGGCCAAATCTCTTAGGGGTGCTCGGCCGAACCGGTGTCACCTAAGAGTATAAAATGGTACCGATGTCACATGAGTTCTATGGAGGTGCTCGGCCAAACCGGTGTCATCCTAGAACCCATCTTAGTACCTTAATTTTCAAAATCTCTTTAAGTCCCCAAATTTGCCAGAAATTCGGCGGCCAAAACGGTCATTACACCGAAGTTTCCTTCCAAATTTGTCGGAAATTCGGCACCAAAGCGGTCATTACACCGAATTTCCTTCCAAATTTGCTTTATGCCACATAGACATATAACCTCATAAATTCCTCATATGAATAACATCATCATCATTAGCATACTTCATGCATCATCATACATCATTCAAACGCTTACCCTCACGGTAGCTTATGCTTTGACCCTTACGGGTCTTAATCTTGAGATATAGTTCTCTAATATCCGTCGCTCATATTTTATGCCCCTAAGGCTCATATTAAACATCATTCTTCATTCTCATGTTCATACTTAAATCTGAATAGCATAGGGCAGAATCTCTAACTTGTTTTTACGGGGTTCTAGAACTTACGTTTTAGACCCTTTCTCGGTTCCGTCTTCGCGTGAGGCGGTATACATTAAATCTAAATCAATTATGAGACATTCCTATGCTTAAGGACTAATTATTAATCATGTTTATCATGTTGTAAGGGTGCTGGACAGATTCCAGAAAATTAAATGTTCTAAGAGTTCTACATTTGCATTTTTACGGTTTTCTAGCTACTAGTTTCCCCATAGGTGCTAGAATTCGATTCTAACTCAAATGATACCAAGTTTTTCATGTCTAAACAATCTAAATCTGATTATGTTCCCATTAAAACAGTTTGGATTGGTTCCATAAACAAATGGGTCAAAACTATGTTAAATTCTAGCTTTACGGTATTTCTAGTTAGCTAGTTTCTTACCTATCATGCATAGGTTCGCTTCTACATCATCACATGATATTTTCACACATTCCAACGCATTAAAACATCATCATACAGCATCACATTCATCACATCAGAACCGAAAAACATCTTGCCTCAATAAGAGAATTAAATTGACATTTCTAGGTACATAAGTTAACTAGTTTCTCTTGGAATCAATTTAGAATTTCTAAAACTCTTTGCAAGACATTTTAAATCATCAAGAGGCTAAGTGAAGCCTTAGGTCACCGACCAAAACATATTTCATCCCCTAAAAGAGATTGGAATCACAACTTATAACGACATAACCTTATAAAGAATTGTCAAACTTTAAGGAAAACTCAAAACATAGGCTATTAGTCCTAGTAGCTAGATGAAAACTCATTGCAAGTCCATCTTCACTACTTGGCCGAAAAACGTACATTCAAAGTGTGGTTTGCATTAAACTTTAACTTGGAATGAAATGGGCAAGTCTTTGAGCTCTAGGTTCTTAAGTTACGACATAAACTAAACGTGCTCATGCTCTTCATTTTTAATCTTGCTTTCAAGGTAAAGTGATGTCTTGAAATTAAATATGCAAGGCATAATTTAAACGTGTAAACTTGAAAGTAAATATCACGAAGCATAATCTTAAACGATGCAAGCTTGAAAGTAAAGATGCAAGATTCAATTCCTTATTTTAGTGCTCTTAGCCCAACAACAATCGACTTTAAGGCCGAAATAGATAGGCATTCGAGAAATTAATTAGGTGATAATGCAAGTTCAATTCTTTATTTTAGTGCTCTAGGCCCAACAACAATCGACTTTAAGGCCGAAATAGAAAGGCTTTGAGAATTAAGTTAAGTGATGATACAAGTTCCATTTTAATCTTTATGTTCTTAGGTGATAGCTTGTAAATAAAGATGCATAGCAAGAATGTAAATATGAATGCAAGCATAAAATAAATTATGCAAGTTCATTTTATCTTTCTAGAGCTCTTAACAAGACTTTAAAGGAACTTAAACCTCAACCCAAACTCATCAAACCAAGACAAAGTAAAAGTCTAGAGTTCTTAGAACTCAACATAACATATTTGGAAAATCAAACATCTAGCATGAAAAGGAAAAGGTAATGCGCGAAACTTCAAGGAAAGAAAAGAAATGTTTGAAACTCTAGAATCCATGATCTTGGTGATATACAAACTCCAACATCATGAGACCTCATCATTGAGTCATTAGAACCATTTTGAAACAACATCAAAGTTAAGGTTCTCAAAAGTTCAAGAAAGGAAAAATCTAGAAACACTTTTGCTCAAGAACAAAAATCAAGCTCTAGAGTTTGTTTCAAGTGATGAACATCATCATGAAACTCTCATCATCAAGCTCTCATTCCTTTGTTCTCCAAGGCCCATGGCCGAAAATGAAAAGGTAAAGGGAAGAAAAAGAAGTTCTAAAAAGAATCAAGAGAAACTATGAACTTTAAGCTTAGAACAAGAACTTTAAAGAAAGAACACATGAAAGAAAATCCCTACTTGGTGTGATGAACTTGAAGATGGAAGAAGAAGATGAAGATGATGAAGAACTTGAAGAACTCCAAGAACTTGAAGAACACAAAAACTTTGAGAGAAAAAGAAAGCTTTGAGTGTTTCCTAAACTTAGCAAATGATCTAAAAGTGGTGCAAGCTCCTCAAGGCATTCTATTTATAGAGAAATGAAACAAATGGAGGGAGCTCATGGAGGAGAAGGTTTCGGCCATGAGGGTGCAGATTGGAGGCTCTCCATGAGTTCCATGAGGTGAGATAATGTGTTCTTGAGGTATGGTGAGGTATGGTTCAAAGCATGGTGAGGTATGGCTCAAGGTATGGCTCAAGCATGGCTCTTTGAGTGAGAAAACAATTTAATATGTGTCAAATGGGGAGCATGTGGCCGAAAATGCATCAGCCCATGGGGAGGATTAGTTTGCATTTTAATTGTGGTTTAGAGTTGTGTTTAGGTGTATTTTTGATTATGCTTAAGATTAGGAATTTGTAAGAAGGTGTTTAGGTAAGGTAAATGGGTAATTAAGGTGGTCTAGACATAATTAAGGAGTGGTCTTGCACCATTAGAGAGTTAAATCCTCAATTTAGAGTTTAAACAACTCTAGACTCATTTCCTTGATTTAAGGAATTGGAGAGAGAAAACACTATTCATGATTCCAAGACTAGGAATCTTGAGTTCTAAAAAGGGATTTAAGTTTAATCTAAGCAATTTTAGGTTCTAATTAACTTTAATAAATTATTTTGACTCTAGATTAATTAGGGAAATAAATTAATCTTCGTTTAGAGCCTAATATTGCTTAGGTTTGCTTAATTACGTCATTAAGCTTAAAAACACTATTCCAGGGCAAAATCGTAATTTTGCACTAAAACTGCCGGGACCACCGGGACTTGAACAGATACCTCTAGACACATGAAATCATGTTTTTAAACCTCTGGGGAAAGTTAGGGCTCAAGCGGCACCTTTACCCGCGTAAAAACGCTATAGGGGTATTTTGGTCATTTTGACCAAAGCTGCGAAAACGAAATTTTCGCTCCGAAAGCATTCAAAGGCCATTCAATCCCCTTCAAACATTGAGTTGACCCTTCGAGGATGACCGAGTTGGTTACCCTCGAGTTCGGTCAGAAATGACCTCAGGGGCATTTTGGTCATTTCCTCAGACGAAAAATCGAGGTGTTACATTACTCCCCTCCTTAAAAGAATTTCGCCCTCGAAATTCGTTACCTTAGAAAAGCTCGGGATACTTGTCTTGCATTTCGACTCTAGCTCCCATGTAAACTCTTGGATTTGTCGCGTCCCCATGCTACCTTTACCAATGGAGCAGGACTTGTTCCTCACCGCTTGACTCACGGTCCACGATTCTCGTAGGGGAAGATTGAAAGTTAGGTCGTCCCTTAGCTGAACATGCTCTGGCTCTAAAGCGTGGCTAGGGTCGGACTCATACTTCCTTAAGCGAGAGGCGTGAAAGGCGTCATGAAGATTAGAAAGATTAGGGGTAAGGCTATTTTGTAGGCAGCTGTTCCTATCCTTTGAAGAATTTGGAAGGGACCAAGGAATCGGGGCTCAACTTTTTGACTTTCATGGCTCTTCCTATGCCTGTAGTAGGGGTAATCCTAAGGAACACATGTTCTCCTCCTCGAACTCCAAGGGCTTGCGCCGCTTGTCCGCATAGCTCTTTTGTCTACTTTGAGCAGTGAGCATCCTATCCGGATCCTCTTGATTTGTTCCGTTGTTTCCCTCACTACATCGGGTCCTAAGACACTTTGCTCCCAGGCTCGTACGAACACAAAGGTGATTGGCACTTCCTTCCATACAATGCCTCCAATGGTGCCATACCCATGCTTGCATGATAACTATTGTTATACGCAAACTCGATCAAAGGCAAGTACCTATCCCAACTTCCCTTTGGTCTAACACACAGGCTCTTAGCATATCCTCTAGGGTTTTGGATCGTCCTTTCAGATTGTCCGTCTGTTTGTGGGTGGTAGCGATTGCTCAAGCATAGCTTTGAACCAAACGCCTTTTGGAAGGCTCCCAAAACGCGACGTAAACCGCGGATCTCTATCCGAGATTATCGTCGACGGTACTCCATGCAATCTTACGATCTCTTGGATGTATAACTGAGCCAATTTATCTAAAGAGTACGTTACTCTAATAGGTAGAAAGTGTGCCGACTTGGTTAGTCGATCCACTATCACCCATATAGCATCATGGCCAGCTTGCGTCTTAGGCAATCTGTCACGAAATCCATAGATATGCATTCCCACTTCCATTCGGGATTGGCGGGGTTGCAACAAACCTGAAGGTTTTGGTGCTCGATTTTCACTTTCGACATACCAAGCACTTACTAACCCAGCGACTACATCCTTTTTCATTCAGGCCACCAAAACATCTTCTTCAAATCTTGGTACATCTTGGTAACACCGGATGAATGGTGAAATAGCCTTTGTGAGCCTCCTCCAAGATCTTCTCTCGGAGGTCACCATCTTGGGGTACGCAGATCCTTCCCTCAAATCTCCATATCCAATCCTCACCTCTTTGGAAACGTTTTAACTTTCCCGCCTTATGCAGCATCTATGATCTCTTGAACTCCTCATTCTCGTTGTGCTAACATGATTCTCTGCTTAAATCCACTTGTCACACTAAGATAGCACATTTTTATTCCTTTATCGGTCGTGACATCCCTAGATTCATATCCCTAAACTTCTCTATCAACTCAACTTCTTTGATCATCATGTGGGACAGGTGTAACGACTTTCGGCTCAAGGCATCGGCGACTACATTAGCCTTGGCCGGGTCGTAACTTAAACCGAAATCGTAGTCCTTGAGGAATTCCATCCACCTTCTTTGCCTCATATTTAACTCCTTTTGATCAAAGAGGTACTTGAGACTCTTATGATCGGAGAAAACCTCAAACCTTACACCATACAAATGGTGTCTCCACATCTTTAAGGCAAACACTACGGCTGACTAACTCTAGGTCATGGGTGGGGTAGTTAGCCTCGTGAGGCTTGAGTTGTCGGGATGCATAGGCTACCACTTGCCTATTTTGCATCAACACACACCCTAGTCCTTTGCCCGAAGCATCACAATATACCTCGAAGGGTACATTGGGGCTAGGTAAGACTAAGACTGGGGTCGTGGTTAACCTTTCCTTAAGCTCTTGGAAACTCTTCTCACATTCGGGGCTCCACTCAAGCGGGGCATTCTTCCTAGTGAGCTTGGTCTAGGGTAGGGCTAGCTGGCAAAATCCTTTGATAAAGCTACGGTAGTAGCGTGCTAAACCCAGAAAGCTCCGTATTTCCATTACGGTGGTTGGTCTATCCCAATTCATTACGGCTTCTACCTTACTAGGATCAACGGCTATACCTCCTTTTGACACAACGTGCCCTAAAAACTTGACCTCCTCCAACCAAAATTCACACTTAGAGAGTTTTGCATATAGCTTTTTCTCCTTCAAAATCTCCAAAACTATCCTTAAATGACGCTCATGCTCCTCGTGGGTCTTGAATAGATGAGTATATCATCTATAAAGCGACCATGAATTGATCTAAATAGGGTCTAAAGATCCTATTCATGTAATCCATAAACACTGCAAGAGCATTTGTCAACCCAAAAGACATCACCGCGAACTCAAAGTGTCCATACCGAGTTCTAAAGGCGGTCTTTGGTATATCTTGATCTCTCACTCTAATTTGGTGGTATCGACCTTAGGTCGATCTTGGAAAACACTACCGCTCCTCTCAATTGGTCCATGAGATCATCAATCCTAGGCAAAGGGTATTTGTTTTTCACTGTCACACGATTTAATTGCCTATAATCTATGCACAACCTCATACTCCCGTCCTTCTTTTTCACAAACAAGACCAGGGCTCCCCATGGTGAAGCACTAGGTCTTATAAAGCTTTTCTCTAAAAGTTCCTCAAGTTGGGTTTTAAGCTCGGCTAGTTCTAGGGGTGACATTCTATAGGGGCAATGGAGATTGGTCCCGCTCCAGAACCAACTCAATGGAGAACTCCACTTCTCGCTCGGGAGGAACTCGGGTATATCTTAGGAAACACCTCGGGATAGTTTCTCACTATAGGTATATTCTCTAAATTCTGCTCAAAGTGTACCTCGCTAGCGGCTAGGAGAACATATCCCTTAGTCTTTTTCCCACTACTGTGGACCTCTACGCCATTGAGCTTGGGTTTCAAAGGTTGACTTATTTCACTAGGGGAGAAGGAAAGGCATTTGCTTTGGTGTCACAGTCTAACAATACACGGTTGGCGTGAAGCCAATCCATGCCAAGAACTATTCCTATACCTTTCATGGGTAAACAAATTAAATCCACAACATATGATCTATTTTATGTGGTGAGGTGACAATTTAGGCAACAATAACAAGTATTCACAGGATGATTTGTGGGGGTAGAGACAATAAGATCAAAAGGAAGTTTGGAAGTTTTCAAATTTAGAGCCTCGACACTAGCATATGAAATAAAAGAATGTGTTGCACGAGTCATATAGCACGCTTAAGGTTCTACCATCTATTTCGCACTTACCTTCTATGAGACCGTTGGATGTGTCCGCCTCGTCTCACGTTGAGGGTGAAGACCCTCCTTGGTGTTGCGGCGGGAATTACGGCTTGCTTGGCCTCCCATTAGTGCGATTCTTTGGCGTAGTGGCCAGGCTTTCCGCATCGAGCGGATATTACGCCCGCTAAGCGAGGGCGGTTGCCATGATCCTTCCGCACTTGGGACATAGCAATTTGGGATAGCTTGGCGGGGTTCCTTGAGGCGTGCTGTTGTTACTCCCACTTGACCCTGCTTGGTTTTTTCGGGGGCGGCCCGACCCTCCTTGTCGGTTGTTGTTGTGGTTGTTGCGGTTGTTGTTGTTGTTACGGAACTGTGGTCGGTATGATTGCTTGGGTTGTTGGTGGAAGGGGGTTCTTTGTTGTTGTTGATGTGGCTTGAATTGGTTGGTGTGGTAGGGGTTGTAATGGTTTCGGGATTGGTTTGGATATTGGGGCTTGAATTTTGGGGCTTGAGGTGCTAGCCCCTTGTTCCGTGCTGCCCTTGCAGCATTGATTTTCTTCTGTCCCTCTTCCATGATCCGGCACTTGTTGACTAGGGTTGGAAAGTCCCTAATCTCCATGTGCGCTCTGACATAGTTGAGCTCTGCCGTTAGTCCGGCCTCATATTTGACGCACTTCCACACCTCATCAGGGTTTCCTTGAAACACCTAGAGAACTTGATCAGCTCCTCGAATTTCGCCGTGTCTTTGGGCGACGATGAGACCCTCCTTGAGTCGGTTGCATGAACTCAATATCTTTCGCGTTCCTCACGGACTCAGGAAGTACTTCTCATAGAAGTAGGTCTTGAATAGCTCGATTGACAGTGATGCGAAGCTTCTAGCGATCTTGGTGCCAGTCCACCAGAACTCGGCATCCGACTCCATCATATAAGCAGCGAAGGTGACCTTTTGCTCCTCCGAGCAAGCCACCACGGAGTAGATCTTCTCCATGTTTTTGATCCACTCATCAGCTTTGTCGGGGTCCATGGCTCCTCGGAAGGTTGGTGGGTTCGCCTTGCGAAACTCACCAAACCTCGCTTGCTCGACCATTTCAGCAGTAGGGGGAGCACGTCCGGTGTCCCCTTGTTGGTTCATCCTCTCGAACATTCGTTCCATGGCTCTAGCCATGTCACGAACAGCAGCAGTGATGGCATCGCTTTGGTCCTCCTCGGTCGGGGTCCTAGGTTGTCTCCTTGGTGCCATTGGTCCCTAAACACATGAGACAATAAACACTGAGGTGATCAGGCTCAATATTCCATGTAAAATGAGCTAGTTACCATGGCACACGCAAGTAGACAAGGGTCATGAACTTCTACCCTATAGCTTATCTCTAGTTAAGCTCTACGCATGACATAGCTATCGTACTACGCTTTAGAAAGCATAGTCAGTCCAATCCTCAGGCTCCATGAGAATCGAACTGCTCTGATACCATAATGTAACATCCTAATTTTTAACCCAATACTCTAGAACATATTTAGGTTAATCATTAGTCTGTTACTTCATAGTTCTCATTTAACTTTGAATTACTTAGCGGAAAATACGGGAAATTTTTTTGAAATAAAAGTGAGAGCCGCGTGATGCGATAAGCGGTAAACCATGCAAAGTAAAACAATCGTCTCACAATCATCACAACATAAGGCACATCATGAACATCACTGAATGTAAGCTCATATATATATAACTTGCCCACTTATAAGTGTGGGACTTAATTCAGTACAAGGGAAATACATGAAAAGAAATACAACATAAAACGTAAACATAATCTACTCCCCTACCCGAGTGCATCTAATAGGATAACCTCTAAACAAAAGAAAGTTTATCCCCATCTAAGTGGTGTGTGTGCTCTAACCGGGTACTCCATCGGACGATCGTCACCTCCTACTGGCGTCCATCTCGCGAACGAGGCAGATATCCGGGAAACTGGGCGAGCTCCTCGGACGTGAAGAGGCGGAATGGGGATCGAGGGTGACCCCCACGGTATGGTTGCATCTCCGGTCGTCGCGTAAGCCGTGGCTGAGTCACGGTATCCTCACCGCCTCCCTTATACGTGGTGGAGAGAGGCAGAGTCCTCGCTATACGGATGGGTAGGCGGGTCCTCGGATGGGTCGGTCTCCGTGAAATAGGTCCGGGGCACATAGTCGGGATAATCTCGCATGGCTAAGGCGGCGGTGTGCCTACGGAGTACTCTCTCGTCATGCGTACGCGCACGCTCAAAAACCCGCTCTGCGTCGCCATAGGGTGCGATCGGGAGAAGTGATGGGTGTGCGGGATGAGCGAAGGCGTCCTACAAACATGAAAATCCGCACCGTGCGCCCCTCAAAATGGTATGACCCGTGAGTCGGGTCATAGTGCACCTCCCATGTCGGGTGTCCATGAATGCTACTGAACGCCGCCATCTGAAGACGTGACGGAAAGAAAGAGATAGAGGAGTGAGAATCTTACTAAAGAATCTCAGTAGGGCCTCCTACTACCTAGGTGTCATCATCTACGTCCTCAGGAACCTTGGGTTTAATTATATGAAATGACTGAACATGCATTTAGTTCATTTTAAACTTCAAAAATATACTTTAGCCAAGGTCCGTTCATTTTAGGATGATCTTAATGTCATGAATGCAACATAATGGAAAATGTATGCATGGCACTACCTAATGCACATACATAAAGCATAACATCAAGTATCATCATCGTTGGTGGCATAAAGTGGCAATAGTAACATTCATATGGGACAAAACTTAGTGACATAATCATAATCATGAACTTTTCTTCCTCATGGGCCACCCTAAAAGACAATCGAATTGGGGGTGCTCGGCCGAACCGGTGTCACCCAGAACGTGTCATACATCTAGGTTATGAGCTCATACCTTAACTAGTCGTCACTAGTTCTTACTTACCACTTAACGATAAGCGTATCATAAATCCCGACTATCCGAGTGCGGGTTAGGGGCAAATCTCTTAGGGGTGCTCGGCCGAACGGTGTCACCTAAGAGTATAAAATGGTACCGATGTCACATGAGTTCTATGGAGGTGCTCGGCCGAACCGGTGTCATCCTAGAACCCATCTTAGTACCTTAATTTTCAAAATCTCTTTAAGTCCCCAAATTTGCCAGAAATTCCGCGGCCAAAACGGTCATTACACCGAGTTTCCTTCCAAATTTGTCGGAAGTCGGCGGCCAAAGCGGTCATTACACGAATTTCCTTCCAAATTTGCTTTATGCCACATAGACATATAACCTCATAAATTCCTCATATGAATAACATCATCATCATTAGCATACTTCATGCATCATCATACATCATTCAAACGCTTACCCTCACGGTAGCTTATGCTTTGACCCTTACGGGTCTTAATCTTGAGATATAGTTCTCTAATATCCGTCGCTCATATTTTATGCCCCTAAGGCTCATATTAAACATCATTCTTCATTCTCATGTTCATACTTAAATCTGAATAGCATAGGGCAGAATCTCTAACTTGTTTTTACGGGGTTCTAGAACTTACGTTTTAGACCCTTTCTCGGTTCCGTCTTACTTTGAGGCGCTATACATTAAATCTAAATCAATTATGAGACATTCCTATGCTTAAGGACTAATTATTAATCATGTTTATCATGTTGTAAGGGTGCTGGACAGATTCCAGAAAATTAAATGTTCTAAGAGTTCTACATTTGCATTTTTACGGTTTTCTAGCTACTAGTTTCCCCATAGGTGCTAGAATTCGATTCTAACTCAAATGATACCAAGTTTTTCATGTCTAAACAATCTAAATCTGATTATGTTCCCATTAAAACAGTTTGGATTGGTTCCATAAACAAATGGGTCAAAACTATGTTAAATTCTAGCTTTACGGTATTTCTAGTTAGCTAGTTTCTTACCTATCATGCATAGGTTCGCTTCTACATCATCACATGATATTTTCACACATTCCAACGCATTAAAACATCATCATACAGCATCACATTCATCACATCAGAACCGAAAAACATCTTGCCTCAATAAGAGAATTAAATTGACATTTCTAGGTACATAAGTTAACTAGTTTCTCTTGGAATCAATTTAGAATTTCTAAAACTCTTTGCAAGACATTTTAAATCATCAAGAGGCTAAGTGAAGCCTTAGGTCACCGACCAAAACATATTCCATCCCCTAAAAGAGATTGGAATCACAACTTATAACGACATAACCTTATAAAGAATTGTCAAACTTTAAGGAAAACTCAAAACATAGGCTATTGGTCCTAGTAGCTAGATGAAAACTCATTGCAAGTCCATCTTCACTACTTGGCCGAAAAACGTACATTCAAAGTGTGGTTTGCATTAAACTTTAACTTGGAATGAAATGGGCAAGTCTTTGAGCTCTAGGTTCTTAAGTTACGACATAAACTAAACGTGCTCATGCTCTTCATTTTTAATCTTGCTTTCAAGGTAAAGTGATGTCTTGAAATTAAATATGCAAGGCATAATTTAAACGTGTAAACTTGAAAGTAAATATGTGAAGCATAATCTTAAACGTGCAAGCTTGAAAGTAAAGATGCAAGATTCAATTCCTTATTTTAGTGCTCTTAGCCCAACAACAATCGACTTTAAGGCCGAAATAGATAGGCATTCGAGAAATTAATTAGGTGATAATGCAAGTTCAATTCTTTATTTTAGTGCTCTAGGCCCAACAACAATCGACTTTAAGGCCGAAATAGAAAGGCTTTGAGAATTAAGTTAAGTGATGATACAAGTTCCATTTTAATCTTTATGTTCTTAGGTGATAGCTTGTAAATAAAGATGCATAGCAAGAATGTAAATATGAATGCAAGCATAAAATAAATTATGCAAGTTCATTTTATCTTTCTAGAGCTCTTAACAAGACTTTAAAGGAACTTAAACCTCAACCCAAACTCATCAAACCAAGACAAAGTAAAAGTCTAGAGTTCTTAGAACTCAACATAACATATTTGGAAAATCAAACATCTAGCATGAAAAGGAAAAGGTAATGGCGAAACTTCAAGGAAAGAAAAGAAATGTTTGAAACTCTAGAATCCATGATCTTGGTGATATACAAACTCCAACATCATGAGACCTCATCATTGAGTCATTAGAACCATTTTGAAACAACATCAAAGTTAAGGTTCTCAAAAGTTCAAGAAAGGAAAAATCTAGAAACACTTTTGCTCAAGAACAAAAATCAAGCTCTAGAGTTTGTTTCAAGTGATGAACATCATCATGAAACTCTCATCATCAAGCTCTCATTCCTTTGTTCTCCAAGGCCCATGGCGGAAAATGAAAAGGTAAAGGGAAGAAAAAGAAGTTCTAAAAAGAATCAAGAGAAACTATGAACTTTAAGCTTAGAACAAGAACTTTAAAGAAAGAACACATGAAAGAAAATCCCTACTTGGTGTGATGAACTTGAAGATGGAAGAAGAAGATGAAGATGATGAAGAACTTGAAGAACTCCAAGAACTTGAAGAACACAAAAACTTTGAGAGAAAAAGAAAGCTTTGAGTGTTTCCTAAACTTAGCAAATGATCTAAAAGTGGTGCAAGCTCCTCAAGGCATTCTATTTATAGAGAAATGAAACAAATGGAGGGAGCTCATGGAGGAGAAGGTTTCGGCCATGAGGGTGCAGATTGGAGGCTCTCCATGAGTTCCATGAGGTGAGATAATGTGTTCTTGAGGTATGGTGAGGTATGGTTCAAAGCATGGTGAGGTATGGCTCAAGGTATGGCTCAAGCATGGCTCTTTGAGTGAGAAAACAATTTAATATGTGTCAAATGGGGAGCATGTGGCCGAAAATGCATCAGCCCATGGGGAGGATTAGTTTGCATTTTAATTGTGGTTTAGAGTTGTGTTTAGGTGTATCTTTGATTATGCTTAAGATTAGGAATTTGTAAGAAGGTGTTTAGGTAAGGTAAATGGGTAATTAAGGTGGTCTAGACATAATTAAGGAGTGGTCTTGCACCATTAGAGAGTTAAATCCTCAATTTAGAGTTTAAACAACTCTAGACTCATTTCCTTGATTTAAGGAATTGGAGAGAGAAAACACTATTCATGATTCCAAGACTAGGAATCTTGAGTTCTAAAAAGGGATTTAAGTTTAATCTAAGCAATTTTAGGTTCTAATTAACTTTAATAAATTATTTTGACTCTAGATTAATTAGGGAAATAAATTAATCTTCGTTTAGAGCCTAATATTGCTTAGGTTTGCTTAATTACGTCATTAAGCTTAAAAACACTATTCCAGGGGCAAAATCGTAATTTTGCACTAAAACTGCCCGGGACCACCGGGACTTGAACAGATACCTCTAGACACATGAAATCATGTTTTTAAACCTCTGGGGAAAGTTAGGGCTCAAGCGGCACCTTTACCCGCGTAAAAACGCTATAGGGGTATTTTGGTCATTTTGACCAAAGCTATGAAACGAAATTTTCGCTTCCGAAAGCATTCAAAGGCCATTCAATCCCCTTCAAACATTGAGTTGACCCTTCGAGGATGACCGAGTTGGTTACCCTCGAGTTCGGGTCAGGAAATGACCTCAGGGGCATTTTGGTCATTTCCCTCGGACAGAAAAATCGGGGTGTTACAGAGCTAACCGAGTTAAAAACCTAGTTAGAGGAGTTTTTAGAGAAAAAGTTTGTGAGGCCTAGTGCATCACCGTGGGGAGCCCCGATGTAGTTTGTAACATCCTAATTTTTAACCCAATACTCTAGAACATATTTAGGTTAATCATTAGTCTATTACGTCATAGTTTCCTTATTACTTTAAAATACTTAGCGAAAAATACTGGTAAATTTCTTTTGAATTATAAAAGCAAAGTGAGAGCCGCGCAACATAATAAGCAATGAAGCACGTAAGAAAATAAAGCAAGCATCTCATAAACATCATAACATAAAGCAGGTAAAGGCACATCACGATAAAACTGAACTGCATATATATATGATATGATATGCCCACTTATGATGAGTGGGACTTAGTTTGGTACAACATGAAACGAATACATCTAAAAAGAAAATACAAAGGAAAGTGCAACGGAAAGCATAAAAGCAAACTCCCCTACCCAAGTGCAACTAAAGGGATAACCTCTAAACAAAAGAAGGTTTATCCTCATCTAAGTGGTGTGTGCACTAGCCTGGGTACTCCATCGGTTATCCACTACCTCCTACTAACATCCATCCCGCGAGCGAGGCACATACTCGGCAAACTGGGCGAGCTCCTCCGACGTATAAAGACGAAGCGGGAATCGGGAGTGACCCCCACGACGTGGCTGCATCTCCGGTCGTCGTGCTAGCCGAGGCTGAGTCACGGTGTCCTCACTGCCCTCTCTCATCAGTGGTGGAGTGGAGGCAGAGCTCTCACTATACAGATGGGTAGGGGGTCCTCCGATGGGTCGGTTTCCGAGAAGTATGTCTAGGGCACACAGTCGGGGTAGTCGCGCATGGCTGAAGTGGCGGTGTGCATGTAGAGCACTCTCTCGTTGTGCGTACCTGTGCGCTCAAAAACCCACTCGTCGTCGCCGTAGGGTGCTATCGGGGAGAAGCGATGGGTATGTACAGGGTGAGCGAAAAATCGTCCAATGAACATGAAGACACGAACTGTGCACTGACCCTCAAAATGGTATGATCCGTACTCCGAATCATAGTGCACCTCCCACATCAGGGTGTCCACAAAAACCACGAATGTCACCATCTGAAGATGTGATGGAAAGAAAAGATAGAGGGAGTGAAAATCTTGCTAAAAAATCTCAGTAGGGCCTCCTACTACTTAGGTGTCATTATCTACGTCCTCAGGAACCTTGGGTTTAGTGTAAAAAAATAAGTGAGCATTCATTAAGTTCATTTTTAAGCTTTTAAAATATAATTAACCAAGGTCCGTTCATTTTAGAATGAATCTTAATGTCATGAATGCAATATAGTAAAAGATGTATGCATGACACTACTTAATGCAAAGACATCAATCATAACATCAAAAAGCATCATAATGGTGACATAAAGTGGCAATTGAAATCTCATGTGGGGAAACCTTTGTGACATAATCATCATACTTTACTTTCTCATAGGGCCACCCTAAAAGACATTCGTTCTGGGGGTGCTCGGCCGAACTAGTGTCACCTAGTTCTTACTAGTTCTTACTTATCCCTTACCGATAAGCGTATCATAAATAAATCCCGACTCTCTAGTACAGGCGAGGGGGCATTTTCTTGGAGGTGCTCAGCCAAACCGGTGTCACCCAAGAATACGTCTTGGTACCGATGTCACATGAGTTCCTCGAGGTGCTCGGCCAAACCAGTGTCATCCAAGAACACATCTTAGTACCTTATCTCTTTTAAAGAAAATCTCATGGGTTTTTCAAAAACTTTCTAAGTCCCCAAATTTGTCAGAAATTCGGCAGCATAACGGCGGCATACCGAATTTCTTCCAAATTTACTTTATGCCACATAAACAAGTAGAACATGTATGCTCAATCATAATTTCATACATTTACATAATCATTCTTAAATAAAACATACATTCACATGTAAGATTGAAACTCATTATGCTCTTGATCCTACGGTATCTTATACTTTGACCCTTACGGGCCTTAAACTTGAGATATAATTATTCCATCATTCTCTATCAACCTCTTATGCACCTAAGGATTCTCTTCTAACAAATCTTAATATCATTTATGTTTTTTAATAAATCTGGGCAGCACCATACTCCAAGGGCGGAGTTATATATCTATGATTACGGGGTTCTAGAACTTACGTTTTAGACCCTTTCTCAGTTCCGTCTTCGCCTAAGGCGCTATAAATTAAATCTAAACCAATTATGAGGCATTCCTATGCCTAAGAACTAATTACAAACCATGTTTGCCATATTATGAGGTTGCTGGACAGAATCCAGAAATTAAATGTTCTAAAAGTTCTAGGATTGCACTTTTATGGTTTTCTAGTTACTAGTTTCTCTATAGGTGCTAAAATTCAATCCTACTTCAAATGTAACCAAATTTTTCATGATTAATCAATCCTAAACTGATTGTTACCATACTAAAACAGTTTTGACATTGATTAGGATTGAAGGGGTTAAACACACGTTAAATTTCAATTTTACGATTTTTCTATGAAACTAGTTTCTCTCCTAACATGCATAGAAATGTTCCTACCTCATCATATATCATTTTCACACATTCTAACACATCAAAACATCATCATACAGTAACAAACACATCAAGGAAAAACTGAACTATTCAAGTCCAAAAAGACACATAATTTGACATTTCTAAAGCATATAAGTTGCTAGTTTCCCTTGGAATCATTTTAGGACTTCTAAAACTCTTTGCAAACCATTTTATTTTATCAAGAGGCTAAAAAAAACCTTAGGTCGGAAACCAATTTAATTCTTCTTTAGAAAAGGATTAAAATCATAAATCTTGTTGGTCATAACTTTATAAAACTCATCAAGCTTAAAGAAAATCCTAGAACATAGGTTGTTGGCCCTTGTAACTAGATGGTACTCATTCCAAGCTCATCATTATTACTTAGTCAAAATTATACATTCAAAGAATGGTTCCATATTAAAATTTAACTTGAGATAAAATGAGCAAGTCTTTGAGCTCTAAGGTTTTTAAATGATGACAAAATATAAACATGTTATGCACTTCATTTTTGTTCTTCATTACAAAGTAAAGTGAGAACTCTAAAGTAAATATGCAAGACTTAGAAATAAATATGCAAGGCTTCAAATTTAAATATGCAAGACTTGAAATAAATATGTAATGCAAGTTCATTTCTTTATTTTAGTGCTCTAGGCCCAGCAACAATCAACTTTAAGGCCAAAATAGAAAGGCTTTGAGAATTAATTAGGTGATAATGCATGTCTTGTTTTAATATTTGGGTCCTTAGGTGATGACTTGAAAATAAAGATGCAAAGCAAGAATATAAATATGAGTGCAACCTCAAAATAAATATGCAAGTTCATTTATATCTTATTAGAGCTCATTCAAGACATTAGAGGAACTTAAACCTTAACCCAAACTCATCATGACAAGATAAAGTGAGGTCTAGAGTTCTTAGAACTCAAAATAACATTTCTAAAGAATTAAACCACAAGTGAGCTATATAACATTTTTATGAAAACTCAAGCTTTAGAGGTTTCATTGTGGTGAACATAAAGTCTCCATCTAGAACTCTCATCATCAAGCTATCATGTTGGACCACCCAAGTTGGTTGGCCGAAATCATGAAGGAAAGAAAAGGAAAGAAACTGAAATCTTGAGAAAAGAAAAGGAAGGAACCAAAATCATAAGCAAGAAAAGATCCATTTTGAAACTCTAGAGACCATGATCTTGATGATGTGTTAACACCAACATCATGAGTCCTCATCACTGAGTTCACTAACTCATTTTAAATCAACATCAAAGTTAAGAATCTCAAGGTTCAAGAAAGAAAGAAACTAAAAACACCTTTTGCTTAAGAACAAAGATCAAGCTTTAGAGGTTGTTCAAGTGATAAATATCATCATGAAACCTTCATCATCAAGCTCTTATTCCATTGTTTTCAAAGGCTCATGGCCGAAAATGAAGAAGGAAGAGAAGAAGAAAAGAAGTTCCAAAAAGATTCAAGAGAAACCATAAAACACATAACTAGATTAAGAACTTAAATGACAGAAACACTTGAAAGAAAATCCCTACCAAGTGATTAGAGGTTGAGATGAGTGAAGAGGATGAAGAAGTTGAAGAACTTGGACACTTGAACTTTGAGAGAAAAAGAAAACTTTAGAGTGCTCTTTGAAGACTTACACTTAGCAAATGAACCCAAAGTGATGCAAGTTCACCCAACCATGCTATTTATAGAGAAATGAAACAAAATGAGAGGTGTAAATGGGGAGGAAAGCTTTGGCCATTTACAGCCATGGGGAAGAGAAAATATCTTCTCCAAGGTATGGTTCAAGGCATAGTGGAAAGCATGGCTAGGTATGGGTTCAAGTATGGGTGCAAGTATGGGTCAAGCATGGTTCTTTGAGTGAGAAACAAATCAACATGTGATGCAAATAAGGGAGGAGGTGGCAGAAATGCATCAGCCATGGGGGAGGATTTCTTCCATTTTAATTGTGGTTTAGAGTTGTGTTTAGGTGTATCTTTGATTAGGATTAAGATTAGGAATTTGTAAGAAAGTGTTTAGGTGAGAAAATAGGTAGTCAAGGTTGTCAAGACATGTTTAAGGAGTGGTCTTGCATCATTAGTGAGTTATCAATTCATTTTAGTTCATAAACAACTCTAGACACAATTCCATGATTTAAGGAATTGGAAAGAGAAAATACTATTCAAGATTCCAAGATTGGAATCTTGAGTTTTAAAAAGATATTTAAGTTTAATCTAAGCAATTTTAGGTTCTAATTAATTTTAATAGCTTATTTTGACTCTAGATTAATTATGGAAATTAATTAATCTTCGATTAGAGCCTAATATTGCTTAGGTTTGCTTAATTACGTCGTTAAGCTTAAAAATACTATTCCAGGGGCAAAATCGTAATTTTGCACTAAAACTGCCCGGGACCACCGGGACTTA
Organism: Dalbergia cochinchinensis; assembly: GCA_031216125.1. NCBI lineage: Eukaryota > Viridiplantae > Streptophyta > Magnoliopsida > Fabales > Fabaceae > Dalbergia > Dalbergia cochinchinensis. The sequence goes on from CM062371.1 coordinate 35,882,290, forward strand.
AACAGATACCTCTAAACACTTGAAAATACCTTTTTCATCCTTTGGGAAAAGTTTCAGGCTCAAACGGTACCTTTACCCGCGTAAAAACGCTATAAGGGTATTTTGGTTATTTTTACTTGAAACTGCAGAAAACGAGATTCTGTTTCTAAAATCACTCAACGATCATCCAATCCCCTTCAAACATTGAGTCGGCCCTTCGAGGATGGCCGGGATGGCTTTCCTCCAATTCCGGGCAGAAAATGACCTCAGGGGCATTTTGGTCATTTTCCTCTCAGACAGAAAAATCGGGGCGTTACATTGTTTGTCAAAAAGAAGGATGGGAGTATGAAATTGTGTGTGGATTATAGGCAGTTGAACCGAGTGACGGTGAAAAATAAGTACCTTTTACCTAGGATTGACGATTTGATGGATCAGTTGAGGGGAGCAGTTGTGTTTTCAAAGATTGATTTAAGATCAAGTTATCATCAAATTAGAGTTAGGGATAAGGAATACCTAAGACTGCTTTTAGAACTCAGTATGGACACTTTGAGTTCACAGTTATGTCATTTGGAATGATTAATGCTCCTGCTATGTTTATGGATTATATGAATAGGATCTTTAGACCTTATTTAGATCAGTTTGTGGTTATTGGTGGTTGTTTTCATTGATAACAAGGAGCATGAGCGTCATTTGAGGATAGTTTTGGAGATTCTAAAGAAAAAGAAACTATATTCCAAGCTATCTAAGTGTGAATTTTGGTTGAAGGAGGTGAAATTCTTAGGGCATATAGTGTCAAAAGGAGGTATTGCGGTAGATCCTAGTAAGATAGAGGCTGTGATGAGTTGGGAAAGACCTACCGTGGTAACAGAAGTACGGAGCTTTTTAGGGTTGGCTGGCTATTACCGTAGGTTTATTTCTAGATTTCCTTACCCTTGACTAAGCTTACTAGGAAGAATGACCCTATTATATGGGCTCCTGAGTGTGAAAAGAATTTCCAAGAGCTAAAGGTGAAGCTAACCATGACCCCAATGCTAGTGTTACCCGACCCAAAAATGCCCTTTGAGGTGTATTGTGATGCGTCTGGGAAAGCTTTGGGTTGTGTTTTGATGCAAAATAGACAAGTGGTAGCCTATGCATCCAGGCAACTCAAGCCTCACGAAACAAACTACCCCACCCATGACCTTGAGTTAGCCGCCGTGGGGTTTGCCTTGAAGATGTGGAGACACCACTTGTATGGAGTCAAGTTTGAGGTATTCTCTAATCATAAGAGTCTCAAGTACCTTTTTGATCAGAAGGAGTTGAATATGAGGAGATGGATGGAATTCTTGAAAGACTATGACTTTGGGTTGAACTACCATCCCGACAAGGCCAATGTGGTAGCCAACGCCTTAAGTCGAAAGTCATTACACCTGTCCCACATGATGGTAAAAGAAATGGAGTTGATAGAGAAGTTTAGAGATATGAACCTAGGAATAACATTGTCTACTGAGAGCATGAGAGTATGCCACCTTAGTATAACAAGTGAATTCAAGGAAAGAATTACTCGAGCACAACAGGAGGATAAGGAGTTCAAGGAAACAATAGAGGCCGTAAAATTATGGAAGCTAAAAGGTTTTACCCAGGGAGTTAATGGACTATGGAAGTTGGAAAGCCGAATTTGTATACCGACAAGAGGTGACCTCCGAAGGGAAATTTTGGAGGAAGCCCATAAGAGCCATTTCACCATTCACCCTAGCACCACTAAGATGTATCAAGACTTAAAAAAGATTTTTTGGTGGCCCGGATTGAAAAAAGACGTAGGAACATGGCTAAGTAAGTGCTTAGTCTGTCAAAAGATGAAGATTGAGCACCAAAAACCCTCTGGAATGTTTCAACCCCTGTTGATCCCCGAATAGAAATGGGATAGCATCTCGATGGATTTCGTGACAGGGCTACCTAAGACCCAAGCAGGTCATGATGTCATATGGGTAATCATGGATCGACTAACTAAGTCGGCCCATTTCTTACCCATCATGGTGACTTACTCATTGGATGAGCTAGCCCAGTTATACATCTAAGAGATTATGAAGTTACACGAAGTGCCGTTAACAATAATCTCAAATCGAGATCTGCAGTTTATGTCACGGTTTTGGGGAGCCTTTTAGAAGACGTTTGGTTCAAAACTATGTCTAAGCTTGGCTTACCACCCTCAAATGGATGGTCAATCTGAGAGAACCATACAAACGTTAGAGGATATGTTAAGAGCATGTGTGTTGGACCAAAGAGGGAGCTGGGATAGATACTTGCCATTGATCGAGTTTGAATATAACAATAGTTATCATGCAAGTATCAGCATGGCACCGTATAAAGCTTTATATGGAAAAAAGTGTCAATCCCCTCTATGTTGGCATGAACCCGAAGAACAAAGCTTAATAGGACCTGAGGTTGTGAGGGAAACAATGGAACAAATCAAGAAGATTAAGGATAGGATTTTTACTGCTCAGAGTCGACAGAAAAGCTATGCAGATAAACGGTGAAAACCATTGGAATTTCAAGAGGGAGAACATGTGTTCCTTAGGATCGCCCCTACGACAAGCATAGGACAAGCCATGAGATCCAAAAAGTTGAGCTCTAGATTTCTTGGTCCTTTTGAAATTCTTAATAGAGTTGGGTCAGTAGATTACTAAATAGCCTTACCACCCAACTTGTCTAATCTTCACAATGTCTTTCATGTTTCCCAATTGAAAAAGTACCAGTCCGACTCTAGCCATGTGTTAGAGCCAGAACGAGTATAATTAAAGGAGGACCTGACCTTTAACCTACCACCTATGAGGATTGTGGACAGAGGAGTCAAGTAATTGCAGAATAAGACAGTATGTTTGGTTAAAGTAGCGTGGGGACAAGGAAAAGCAGAAGATTTTACATGGGAGCTCGAAGCAGATATGAGGACGAAATACCCCAAGCTATTCTCAGGTAACAAATTTTGAGGGCGAAATTCTTTTTAAGGAGGGGAGTAATATAACGCCCCAATTTTTCCTTGTGTACAATTGACCAAAATGTCCCTGAGGTTATTTCTGCCCGGGAATCGAGGACAGTCAGTCCCGGCTAACCTCAAGATGTTAATTTTATGATTGAAAGGGACTAATTGTGTTGTGCATGATGTTAGAGATGAAAATCTCAGTTTTTGATTTTCTGAGCGAAATTACCAAAATACCTCAATGGCTAATCAATACAAAATTAATTACCGGTTGGGCCCGGACTTCATTTAGAAGTTTGGGATATTGTTTTTAAAGAATGTATGAAGTCAATATAAATCCGGGTGGCCCCGAAGACTTTTCTACAAAATTACCATTTTACCCCTAATTAAGGGCATAATGAGCTTAATTGCATTATTAACAAAACCTAAGTAATATTAGGCTCTAATTAAAGATTAAATAATTTTAATTATTAATCTTGAGTCAAAATAATTATTTGAGATTAATTGAGGCTTAAGATTGCTTAGAGAAAACTAAATCCCTTTTTAAAATCAAGTGGTCTTATGACATCAAAAAATCAAAAAGGTAAATAGTGTACAATTCCCTAATTTAAGGAAATGTGTTAGTTTTTGAAATTCAAATTAATTGAGTTTAATTCAAACTAAATGAACTTAACTCCTCTAAATATTTATGACGACCCTTTAATCATGATCTTGAAATTCCTAATTTCATAATTATCAACCTAAACACCTAATTACCCATTCCTAATCATTTTTCCTAATTGAATCTACCTCTAATACACATCCTAACCCACATTAAGATCAAACTTGCCCCTCAAGTTCTTCTAGATGGCCACAGCATTTCCCCCCCATTTTCATCTTCTCATGTTCTAATTTTTCTATACATACACATGCAAGGAAACTCTTATCACACCATTTGTTCATTTCTTTCAAACTTAAGTTCAAGAATTCTCTCAAGCTCTCTAAGCTTTTCTTCTTCCTTTTCTTTCAAAGAAACCACCATCAACTACCATACCCCATCTCCAAACCACCACACAACCACCGTAAATCTCCCATCCAAAAACTTAGCCTTCCACTTCTAAGATCAATCCCAAGACACATCTTCATTCTTCTTTTTCTTCTCTTGGTCAAAACCACTTCCTTGCTTCAAGAAGGAATTGTTCTTCTCATCCCATTTCAAGACCAAGCTCTCTCTTTTTCTTTGGTAGGGATTTTGTTTAGTTTTTCTCTCATGATCTCTCTTTATTTTCAAAGCCTTTAAAGTATTAGAATGATATGTTCCTCCTCTTTATTTTTGGCCTTGATAAAGAATATATGGTTGAGTTTATTTCTTTTCCTTCCTCTTCACCATTTTGGCTTGGTCTCTTTTTTTTAGTTTTGGTTATGTGGTCATTAAAATGTTGGAACTATGGCTTGATGATGATGGATCTTAGTGGTAGTTGTAAAACCATCATGTGATAGACCATTGAGAGCCCAAAGTTTTGGGTTCCATTTTGTTTTCAAAAGGTTGAGCTAAAATGAGTGATATGCATATGTCATCACTTAAATTGGTATCTAGAAAGCATAAAAAATGCAATTCCTAGAACCTTTAAAAAGAAAGTTACAAATTCTATTTTAGTAAGCTATAATTCTGTAAATGAGGGTTGAACTCTTAGTAAATATATAGGAATCACTCATAATTGACTTAGGAATTAAATTTAGAATCATAAGGAAGGTCGGTAATGAGAAATGGTCAAAAACGTAACTTCTAGAACACCATAGCAGTTAAATTTCCATTTCTGTTCAAATCTACCCAGCACGGTTTCATGATGTTCTTAAGGTTGATAATTAATGAGAATCATTGGAATTGATCCCCTAGATGCATAAATAAATAAATAAATACAAAAGTTGCGTTTACCCAATTTAGAGGTTTAATCGATTAAGAGATAATGAAAGTGGTTGCCTCAAGAGGTGTTATAATTTAATATATTTGAGAATTTATGTGATGATTATATTTGCATACTTGGCTACCAATTGCAATATTTGTTGTAGCATGTTACGATTATACTTAGAATGTTTAAGGTGCATGTATTGAAGTTATATGAAAGCATATGACATTACATGATAAGTTTGTGCTCTTGCATCTCAACATAACATGCTAAGCTTAAGGTGACATAAAACACTCAGATATAATCCTTACATAACGAGTCGGGCTCGACTTAGAGATGATCCTGGAGGGTGACCTTTTTGTGGTAGGCTGGGCCCAGTAAAAAGTGATCCTATGCCCCTTATCCCGTAGCCTGAGATGGAGCCGGGAATTTGCTTATCGAGAAGATAACTGTTAGCTAGTGATGACTAGTGAGGTATGAGTTCATGACCTAGAACTCTCAAGAGAAGAGAATAATAGGGTGGCCCCCAAGAAAAAGAGAAAAGAACCTTAAGTCACCTAAAAGAAATATTGAGGAAAAGATCATGCTAGAAGGATTTGTATTCTTTATTATATGTTGTTTAATTATGGCACTGGTTATGTGATCATGGTATATCATCCTCGCATTAAGACACATTCTAAAATGAACGGGCCTCGAATAATAATTTTTGGAACTTAATAATTGAACCATATTCATGCTCACCACTTTATAAAGAAACCCGAGGTTCTTGAGGACGTAGATAATGACACTTGTTAGGAAGTGAGCTCCCTACTGAGTTTCTTTTATAAGATTCTCATTCCTTTTTTCTTTCTTCCATCACGTCTTCAGAGGACAATGATTTCGTTCGTGAGCAGCAGTAGGAAGTGACTATGGATCCATCAAGGGCCCGCGCTCTGTCACATGGACGATAGCCCCCTTACTTCTAGGGGTTATCTGTTTAAAGTATAGAGGGTATCGAGTCCCTGACTAGTTATATCTGTTATTTCCTTTTATGCCTTTAGATGATTGTACTATCCCAACCATTATTCGTGGGCGTAACTCTATTATGATAAGCATTTGTGTAATATGAACCTCTGGTGTTAGTTATGAATGTTTTCATGATGATGTGTTATGTTTTGAGATTTACTTTAATTCATGTATGCTTATGATGAGTCTAGTTCCTTATCGGCTTTTGGGCGTATCATACGACGTGGTTCTTTTAAGTTACGTGGCTCACGTTTTCGTTTTGAAATTTAAAAAGAAAAAAAATTGACCTGTATTTTCGCTAAGTATTTTAACAATTTAAAAGTAAGAACCGGAACAAAAGAGTAATAACTAATAATTAACTTAAATGCGTCCTAGGCGTGTTGGGTTAAATATTCGGGTGTTACAATGATGCAAGGTAGATTCCTCCTCCTCCTTCTAAGTTCTCAGGCTCACTTTTGATGAGGACTAACTTTCTCTTTCTTTTAGCTTCCTCCCTTTGAGACTCGGCCTTCTAGGAGGCTTTTCTAGCTTGTTCACCTCTCGTCCGGGACTCTACCTTTTTGGCTTAGAAACTAGGATGATGGACTGTTTTCTTAAAGTTCTGAAAGAAAAGGATGTGAAGTAGTTCCTTCCAAATACTCATATCTCTCAGTTAGAAGTGGGAAGCGCATAAGTTGGAGAAGCTTAGTTAGCAGCATTCCATATGGAACACTAGCAGTTCTCTATTTTTCTTTTGTGGCTGCACTTATCATATAATCCAAAATAAGTATTCACAAGTTCACTCTTCTTTTTGCTATCAGGTAATAGAAAAGCATGCAGTCTATGCCAACAAATGCATTTGTGCTTCCTATACGAGGTAAAATAGAGAATTGGACCACTGTATATACCTTCCTAGCATGAGCACTCAACATGGTAGTAGTGATTTCATTGGGTTTGTAAAGAATGAAATCTGTAAGATACCTGGATACATCCCCTTCATTTATCCTTAGAGAGTGAGCCCAATTTGATGAGCAAATGCAGACAACTTCAGCATTTGGTGCTTTGATGATCTTTGACAATCTAGAAGCTGTGATCTTGATAGCCCAGTCTTTGATCATTATTTTGATAGATGAGGCTAAGGGTCTTTCCAGATGAGAGTAGAAAGCAGTAACTAATCATGAAAAAACTCATTCATTTATCTTTAGATATTCCTCCTATTTTTGAAAAGTAAAGACTTCATCAAGAATAGCTATCTCTTCACGAAGATCTTTCCTCAGCGAATTTCCAGGTGCCATCTTCCTTGATGTGAAGGTTTTTCATAGTGATCCTACATGCCAGGATCATCATACATATGGAAAGAGACTTTCTCAGTAGCAGATTGATCAATACTTTTACTTTCAGCCATCAATAGGGTATATGTATGAATAAGAAAAAAAAAAGAGATAAAAGATTGAATCTTGAGAGGATCTGCGAGAAGAAAACAATTTAGGTTGCAAGAAGTAAAGGAGAAAGTAGCAATTACAAAGAAGAGAGTATGAGAGGAGATGAAATGTTTCAGGTAGCATGTTTGAGGTTGAAGACGAAGGTAAAAAAGTGATGTATGAGGAGTAGGGGTTATTTAAGTGATGGGACGTGACTGACTGACAATGAAGCGGCGTGTGAGAGAGAAACTTGAAAGCATAGGAATTATCCTACCTTTTCATTTTTCTTCAGACAAAGATTTTTAATTCTTGAGAGCATTTTCTAAAGAGCTTACTTTCTGAGCTTCACTATTCACTTTTTGACCCATCAAAAACTCATCATAAGCTCATCTTCATATGCTAAATTCTATGACCCCATATATTCTTCATTTTCTGATCCTTATTTCTCCTTTATGAGTATCCCATATCTTTTCTAATCAACCTATCTTCTTTTAGAACTTGCAAACTAGAATTCTAATCTTCAATTTGATGTAAGGTCTTGCAAACTGAAATATTCTTTTTTGGGCTTCAGCTTGGAGTTATGGAGAGAGAGAAAGGGAGAGAGAGAGTACCCAGAGATTTTTTGTGTATGAATGCTTATTAAGTTTAAAAGCCTTTTCAAAGCACAAAAACGATCTTTTAGCTAATGGATTTGTGAATATATCTGACACTTGGTCTTCAATATTCACAAACATTAACTCAACATCTCCTTTTTGAACATGATCACGAATAAAATGATGTTTCATATCGATTAGCTTGGATCTAGAATGCTGGATAAGATGCTTTGTAGGATTAATAACACTAATATTCTCTCAATAGATAGGGATTTTGGAATACCTCAAGTGATAATCTTCCAATTGGTTCCTTATTCACAGCATCTGGGTGCAACAATTTACAGCAGTTACATATTCAGCCTCAACAGTAGAAAAGAGCAATTGCATTCTGCTTTTTGCATGATAATATGACCAAGCGTTTTCCAAAGAAACAGTAGCAATCACTGGTGCTTTTTCTCTCAACTCTGTCTCCAGCAAAGTCAACCTCACAGTAACCTACAATTTCACAAGTAGTACATTTCTCATACTATAAGCTGAGATTAGTATTACCTTATAAATATCGAAGGATTCTCTTAACAGCATTTAAGTGTGATTGCTTTGGGTTAGATTGAAATCAAGCACAAATTCCCACACTTAATTGAATGTCTAGTCTACTAGTTGTAAGGTAGAGCAGTGAACCAATCATTCCACGATAATTGCTTTTTGAAACTTTTTCACTATTCTCATCATCATTAATGATTTGAGATGGATGTATGGGGTTACTCATTAGTTTAGCATGATCCTTATTAAATTTCTTAAGAAGCTTTTTTGTATATTTTTCTTGATGGATCAAGATTCCTTCCTTTTGCTGTTTTATTTGCAAACCGAGAAAGAATTTGAGTTCACCCATTATGCTCATCTTAAATTTACTCTGCATTAATTTTGAAAACTTTTCACAAAGAAAATGATCAATAGCGCAAAATATAATGTCATCAACATATATTTGAACTATTATAAAGTTATTATCTTGTTCAAGAGTAAACAAAGTAGTATTGACGTTACCTCTCTTGAACCCATTCTTTAACAGGAAAGTGCTCGGTCTCTCGTACCAAGCTCAAGGAGCTTGTTTCAAACCATAGAGAGCCTTTATTTGCTTGAAGACATGGTTGGGGTGATCTTCACTCTCAAAACTAGGAGGATGCCTTACATATACTTCCTCAGAGAGGAATCCATTTAGAAATGCAGATTTTACATTCATTTGGTAGAGAGTGAATCCTTTGAAGGCAGCAAAAGCAAGTAGCATTCTAATAGCTTTAAGTCAAGCTACTGGTGCAAAGGTTTCATCATAATCAATTTCCTCTTGTTGATTATAGCTTCATGTAACCAATCTTGCTTCGTTCCTGATAACTTTGCCCAGTTCATCGAGCTTATTACTGAATACCCACTTATTACCAATGATGGTCTTTCCTTTCAGTTTTTCAACAATAGTCTAGACTTTGCCTTTCTGGAACTGGTCCAGTTTGTCTTGCATAGCATCCACCTAACTTTCATCACCCAAAGCCTCTTCAATGCATTCAACATCGATGGTGGAGATGAAAACGTAGTTTGACATATTTCTAATAGATGAGTTAGTTTGAGATGAAGGTTTTCCAACCTTTTTGATAGACTTTTTTTTCATGAAGCATTTGTCAGGTAGATGTCCCTTCGTAAAACAAAAAGTACAAGAAGCCTTGTTCTTTACTTTCTTAAAGAGAGTTGGTTTTCCTTTCTCATCAAACACCTCTTCATATCCTAACACAGTCTTTTGAAAATATGGTCGTTGGCCTCCAAGCATTAGATCAAGATTCTTTTATCCATTCACTATTTTTTCTAGGTCAAATTTAAGAAACTTTGAAATTCTTTCAAGCTCAGAGATGACCTTCTTGGTGTTTTCATTTTTACTTGCAGCTTCAAATTTTAAGGCATTGAATTTTACATCTAAAACTATGTTTTCTCCTCTCAGTTCTTCTTTTTCAAGCCTTAGATTCTCAGCTTCTATCTTAACTATTTTAAGTTCTAAGACAGTTCTTTTATGTTCTTTTTTCAAGTTGAGATACTGTAAAGAAAGAGTTTAAGAGTCTTCAAGCAGTTCTTCATATAAGGATAAGAGTTCATCGTAGGAAAGATCAGGTTTAATATTGTTTACCTTAGGTTTACTTTCTGATGAATATCCTACAATAAAGCATAGGTTGGCAACATCCATCTCCTTCTGATCTTCTGACTTTTGCTTTTTCTTCCTCCGATTCACTTCAGGTGGCTAGCATGCCTTTCTTCCTTGGCACGAACTTTTTGTGTGGGCCTTTGAGTTTAGGACATTCTGGTTTGAAGTGTCCTTTCTTTCCACAGTTGTAGCAGGTGATACTTTCAAGCTTCACCTTGCCTTTTTTGTCCTTCCTGAGGTTAATGTCCCTTCTTCTCTTCATCCTAGCTCTTTAGGCCTTAGACATCTTCCTTACTAGTATGGAAAGCTCATTTCCATCTTCTTCTTCTGTCTCATCATCAGTTTCTTCCTCTACATTAGAGGTTTCAGTAACTTTCATTGTCTTAGCTTTGTTTGCCTTTTGATGAAACAACTTTAAGGCCATGGACTTACTCTTCTTAGTGGATTCACCATGCATTTTGGAGAGTACTACCTCATGGGTTTTAAGTGGCCCAATGAATGCATCCAAGTAAAGAGTTTGAAGGTTTTTTACTTCAATAATAGCTATGACCTTAGGCAGCCATTCGACAAGGAGACTTCTTAAGATTTTTCTAACTATTTCAGAGTTAGAGTATCTCTTGCCTAATCCCTTCAGTTGGTTTATGATATGCATAAACCTTGTGGTCATTTCATCAATATTCTCTTGATTTCTCATTTTGAACATTTCATATTGATGAACCAGTATACTGATCTTAGTTTCTTTCACTTGATCAATGCCTTCGTGCAGCATGTGCAATCTGTTCCATATTTCCTTTGCCATGTCACAAGCAATAATTTTGTCATATTCAGCTTTGGTTAGTGTCACATGTGAGTAGGTACTTAGCTTTTGAGTTCAGTTGAACTTTGGCTTTGTGTTGCTTTGTCCACCTACTCAGGGAGACTTCTCTTGATGATGAGGATGCATCATTTGTTCCTGGAACCTCTTTGATTAGAACATAGTTTCCTTGTATGATCTCTTACAAATCAAGACTTGTGTAATTTATAAACAGCCCCATTCTGTCTCTCCAGTAGGCATAATTTCCCCCATCAAAGAATGGTGGTCTATTAATGGAGTGTCCTTCAACTATGTGAATATTTTGTGTCATTTGTCCTACAATCTTTGTTCTCTGCAGTTATTAGAGTGCTCAATCCCTTAGAGGCCAAGCTCTTATGTCACTTGTAGGTGAGAAAGCGCACGAGAAAGGGGTTGAATCGTGCTCTCCCTTTTCTTCGCTATTTAACCTTTGAAAAACTCAATCTGGACACTAACAAGCTAAGAGCTTGAAGTGTAGTGTAAACAACGTTAGTAACTTCAAAAAATTCACTTTCTGAACTAAATATGAAATAAACATGTGAAAGAAAGTTTTCCAGAAAAGACACAGTACATAAACCAGATATAGAAATAAAATAAAAGATGAAAGGAAAAAAAGATACTGTTTAAGAGTTTTTACACTGGTTCGACCAACTTGCCTCCACCTAGTTCTCAACAACCATTGAGTTCTACTAAATCTTTCTCTTTTTAGAAAAAGAACAAGGATAGTCTTTACAATAGCCTTCTCTCACTAGTGGCCAGTAGACAACCCCTACTATCACCAACCAAGTAGTAATTCATCAGCCTTTTCAAGCTTAATCGAGTATTCTTTGACCAGCCTCTCCAAGCTAAACCGAGTAGTCTTTAACCAGCCTCTTCGAGCTAAATCGTGACCAGTAACAACTCCTTTACTGTCACATTACAAGTAGTCTTTAACTAGCCTCTCTAAGTTAACTCACACCGATCACTACTGGATCGAGGTTACAAAGGTTTGTGCTTAGGTTTACGACTCAAACTAACTTATACTCAAATTTTCTTAAGATTTACAGTAAAAGACCTAGGAAAAACTTGAATGACTTCTTTTCACCTATTCTTCCTTGGAAGAACGTATAAATAATGAAGGATCGTAGAAAAAAGATTTTTTCAAGCAAAGGAAATGATTACAAGATATAATGTTCTTTACAAGTTGAGGAGAAATTTTTGCAAAGTTTTTCTCTTTTGTTCAGCATTCGTCTCTTCTTTCTTTGAAAGCACAACATCTCTATTTATAGATGGTCTTCCTTGTGACCATTGCCTTTGATCAAATCTCCAAGTGACATATGTTGATCATCCATTTCTGTCTTGGAAAAGAAGTCCAAAAGAGTAGCCTGTCTATTTGTCAGAGCTATTGCAAAAGCCATTGGAAGGTTAAGGTTTTTAATGTCTCTTCAAAAACTACTCTTACTTCTTGAACGTGGTTGCTAAACGCTTTCTTCTAGAAGCTGGGGTAGTTGATCACGATGGCAGAAGAGATGTCACACCAGTTTTGACACTAGATTTTTACTTTTCAATTTCAATTTTGAATTTCAAATTTCCTTTGTAACGCCCTAATTTTCTATCTGAGTGGAAAATGACCAAAATGCCCCTGAGATCATTTTCGGCCCGGAATTCGAGGATGGCCAACCCGGCAGTCCTCGAAGGGCCAACTCAATGTTTGAAGGGGATTGAATGACCCTTGAGTGGTTCCGGAAGCGAAAGTCTCATTTTCCGCAGTTTTGGGTCAAAATGACCAAAATACCCCTATAGCGTTTTACACGGGTAAAGGTGTCGTTTGAGCCCGAAACTTTTCCCAGAGGTTTAAAACCATGTTTTTACATGTTTTAAAACATCTGTTTGAGTCCCGGTGGTCCCGGGCAGTTTTAGTACAAAATTACGATTTTGCCCCTAGAATAGTGTTTTCGAGCTTAACGATGTGATTAAGCAAACCTAAGCAATATTAAGCTCTAAACAAAGATTAATTAATTTCCATAATTAATCTAGAGTCAAAATAAATTATTAAAATTAATTAGAACCTAAAATTGCTTAGATTAGATTTAAATCTCTTTTAAAAGCTCAAGATTCCAATCTTGGAATCTTGAATAGTACTTTCTCTCTCCAATTCCCTAAATCAAGGAAACATGTTGGCATTGGATTCCAAGTTAATGAAGTTTGACTTCATTAATTTATAGAGACCACCTCCTAAATCTAGTCTTGCAAGCCTCTAATTAATCATTACCTCACCTAAACACTTACTTACAAATTCCTAAATTCTAAGCCTAGTCAAAGACACAACTAAACACACTCCTAAACCACATTAAAGGAGATGATTTCTCCTTATTCTTGGCTGAACAAGGCAGCACCCATAACTCTCTAAATTCATCACATGTTGATTTATTATCACTCAAAAAGCCGTACCTTGAACCATGCTTAAGCCCATACTTGAACCCATACTTGGTCATACCTTTGAATGACCACAACCATACCTTGAATGAGATATTTTCTTTCCCTCCAAAGCCATGAAACTCACGGCCTCCACCTCCTCCATTCACTTCTTCATGTTTTAATTTTCTATAAATACATATCTAAAGAGAACTTGGTGCCATTTGCTCATTCTCTCAAGCTAGCTTCAAGAATTGTCTTAAGTTTCTCTCAAGAGTTTCTTTTCCTCTCATTTTCTCCATCTTCTTCAAGAACTCAAGAGTTCTTTCTTCCTCTCATCTTCTTTATCCTTTCCACCACCACACAACCACCATTAAATCCTCCTTGAAACACTTAGCCATATCATCCTCAAGATCAAAGTCAAGAAGCACAACTTCCTTTCTTTTCTTCTCTCTTGGCCGAAACTTCCTTCAAGCTCAAGGGAAGATTTTTCTTCCATTCTCCTCTCAAGACCAAGCCTTGTTCATTCTCCAAGAGACATACCTTGGTAGGGATTTCTTTTCATGAATGTTCTTCTTTAAAGCTTGATGTTTATGGTTTCTCTTGTTTTCTTTTTAGAACTTCTTCTCTATTCCTTTTTCTTTCTTGTTTCGGCCATGAGCCCTTGAGAATAGAGAAATGAGAGCTTGATGATGAGAGTTTCATGATGATGTTCATCACTTGAAACAAACTCTAGAGCTTGATCTTTGTTCTTGAGCAAAAATGTTTCTAGTTCTTCCTTTCTTGAACTCTTGAGAACTCTATCTTTGGTGATGTTTCAAAATGGTTCTAAGGACTCAATGATGAGGTCTCATGATGTTGGTGTTAATAGATCATCAAGATCATGGACCCTAGAGTTTTAAAATGTTCCTTTTTCCTTCTTGAGGTTTCGGCCCTTTTCCTTTCTTTTTCTAAGTTTCATGGTTTGATTCTTAAAAATATTATGTTGAGTTCTAAGAACTCTAGACTATACTATATCTTGGTTTAATGAGTTTGGGTTAAGGTTTAAGTTCCTTTAAAGTCTTGTTAAGAACTCTAGAAAGATAAAATGAACTTGCATAATTTATTTTATGCTTGCATTTATATTTACATTCTTGCTATGCACCTTTACTTTCAAGCTATCACCTAAGAACATAAAGATTAAAATGGAACTTGCATCATCACTTAATTTAATTCTCAAAGCCTTTCTATTTCAGCCTTAAAGTCGATTGTTGTTGGGCCAAGAGTACTAAAATAAAGAATTGAACCTTGCATATTTACTTTCAAGCTTGCACGTTTAAGTTTATGCCTTGCATATTTAATTTAAGTCACCACTTTATTTTGTAAGCAAGATTAAAAATGAAAAGCATGAGCACGTTTATTTTATGTCATAACTTAAGAACCTAGAGCTCAAAGACTTGCCCATTTCATTTCAAGCTAAAGTTTAATGTGAATGCATTCTTTGAATGCATGTTTCGGCCAAGTAGTGATGATGGACTTGCAATGAGTTTTCATCTAGCTACAAGGGCCGATAATCTATGTTCTAAGTTTTTCCTGAAGCTTTACAAATCTTTATAAGGTTATGTTATCATGAGTTATAATTTTATTCCCTTTTTGAAGATGAAATATATCTTGGTCACTGACCTAAGGCTTCTCTTAGCCTCCTAATGAATTAAAATGATTTGCAAAGAGTTTTAGAGATTCTAAATTGATTCCAAGAGAAACTAGTTAACTTATGTACCTAGAGATGTCAATTTAGTTCTCTTATTGAAGTTAGATGTTTTCGATACTGTTAAGATGAGCTTGTGGCTGTATGATGATGTTTTGATGTGTTAAAATGTGTGGAAATATCACATGATGATGTAGAAACGATTCTATGCATGATAGGCAAGAAACTAGCTAACTAGAAATACCGTAAAGCTAGAATTTAACATAGTTTAGACCTATTTGTTTTTGGAACTTATCCAAACTGTTTTAATGGGAACATAATCAGATTAGGATTGTTTAGACATGAAAAACTTGGTAACATTTGGATTAGAATTGAATTTTAGCACCTATAGGGAAACTAGTAACTAGAAAACCGTAAAAATGCAAATGTAGAACTCTTAGAACATTTAGTTTTCTGGATTCTGCCCAGCAATGTTACAACATGATAAATGTGATTTATAGTTAGTTCTTAAGCATAGGAATGTCTCATAATTGATTTATATTTAATTTATAGCGCCTTAGACGAAGACGGAACCGAGAAAGGGTCTAAAACGTAAGTTCTAGAACCCTCATAATCACAAGATGTAATTTCTGCCCTTAAAGTGTAAGGCTATCCAGATTCGTTGACGAACATAAAAATTAGTAAGAATTATTAGTTGTGAGCCTATAGGTGCATAAAAGGATAAAAACGGATGATAGCGTAATCAGTTTTCAAGATTTAGACCCGTAAGGGTCAAAGCATAAGACACCATAGGCTTAAGAGCATAATGAGATTTAATGTTTCATGCAAGTGTATGTTTTATTATGAGAACAACTTGAGCATGTGATCTCTTATGAGAGTATATAGTGTTGATGTGTTGATGCTCACGCCATGATGCGTTATGCAAAATTATGATATTATGATGCTTATGATGCATACGATGATTATGATGCCTTATGTTGGTATTGAATGGCAATGCATGCTCTATATGTTTGGTGGCATAAAGCAAGTTTGATGGAAATCCGGTGTACGCCGTTACGGTGCCGAATTTCCCATCAAAGTTGAGTATTTGAGAAAAGTTTGTGAAAACTCCTGGGTGACACCGGTTCGGCCGAGCACCCCCAGGAAAGGTTCGGCCAAGCACCCCCAGAACAGATGTGACAAAACACTAAGACGCATTTCTCCCGCTACGGTGGGGAGGAAACAAATCCGTGAGGGTATTGACATTGAGCTTGCCAAAGTGGACAATTCACTGTGTACTAGATACCAGTAGAGCGTTTCAAAGGAGGAAATGATCCTAAGATAGGTGATCCAAGAAAGTTATGTATACCCCCTCTATTAACCCATATTAAATCTAGTGACGACTAGTTACGATTGAGCTCATTCCTAGGCGATAGGTGAGATGTAGTTTGGTGACCAGATTATCGCCGGGCCAGTGAATCGGTTGGATTTTTGGTGGATATGTTAAGAGGGTAGTCTTTAAGAAAAAGAACTTAAGAGTTTTACTTATAAGAAAGATATCACATGAAAATTACTATGCCTCTTTATGCCACATATATGATTCTTGTTTCCTTATGATGTGCCCAAGTATTACAACTTCGTGTTAATGTGCCTATGGTATTGTCATGCATTCATCAAATATCTGTTGCATTCATGTCATTAAGACACATACTAAAAGACACCCACTTCGGATAAATAGATTTGAAAAGCCTAAAACCAATCCTTATGCATGTACACCTTTTTCATAATTAAAACCGAGGTGGCTGGGGACGATGATGATGACACTTGTGTTAGAGTCGGGAATCCCTACTGAGAATCTTGAATGAGATTTCTCATCCCTTCCTCTTCTTTCGTGTCGTCTCTAGACGAGGATTACAACGAGGTTCGTGACTTCTGCTAAGGCTCGTGCTTAAGGATCACACTAGAAGACGGGGCGGAGGGTCGCTGCGGGAGCATAGATAGCTTAACTTTTGGGTTGACACTTATCCAACCTCATAGGTGGATAAGGATGACTTCACATATATGGACATGTTTTGATGTAAATAATGGTACAATGATGTTAGTAGTCTATGTATCTATGAAGATGTGATGATATTATGATTGTTATGTATAATACTATGTTTCATGATTATCAATGGTGTGGTTACTTTTCTTGCACATTATGGTTACGACGAATGATAGGTTAGTGCGCGGCTCGCGTTTTGCTTTCAAGTTTGAGAAAGAAAAATTTATTCGTATTTTCCGCTAAGTATTTTAATGAAAGGTTGTAAGGAATGAGACTAAAAGAGTAATAAACTAATAATTAATCTAAATATGTTCTAGAGTATTGGGTTAAAAATTAGGATGTTACATCCTTCATTTTCTTGTATAGCACATTGTTTCACTGTAAGTGAGCTTGTTAATGTGTGGTATCATTTCCTTGATGATTCTTGGGTCTTCTAGTCTTCAATCATAGCTTGTCGATTATCAAAGAATTACAAGTGTAATGATTGAAGATATTAGAACACTTTGGCTTCATCATTTGATTGAGATCCTTATTTCATGTGTACTTTCTGAAGTCCAGTGCTACTTTCTGAAGTCCCAAATCTTGATTTCTTATTCTGGTTGCTTTTCTTCAAATCGTTAGACATTTTGAGCTCATTTTTTTAGACATAATTATCACTTTCATTTATTTCATATCTCTTAAAATGAGATAAAACATATTTTGCATATATAAAGTGAAATTATTTATCCTTAATGAAGCCTTGTTATGCCAACGATAGAACCTGCTTAGCTACTTAAGAAACTCAGGAAAATCATTAGTCATCCTTCAAAGTATTTTCTTTAAATTGGCTTTGTTTTTATTCAAAAAATCTTGCATTAAAGCTTTCAGAAGGGTTCTAGAGCTAACATTCATGTGGTAGACATTATCAACACAAGTACCCCATTCAACTCGTGCTTCAGTATGTGCACAGGCAGCAAGTACATGATGACAAGGATAATGTAATGCTTGAAATCCTCTGCAATCACAATATCAACCCCCAAGTCTAACTCTATAAGTTCTTTGGCTCCAATTCCCTAAAGGTTATGTCTCTTCAGCAACAAAAGACTCATCAAATCGTGACAAAGTAGTAACAAACATGGTCCCCAATGATTTCCTATTCTTGTGATATGATCGCATTAAGGCTTCAGAGAACTCCTGACCGGCTGCTAGTTGGGCCTCTGCCTACTTCCCTCGTTTCAGAAATAATGCAACAAGCTGATAGTAAGTGGCCTTCCCTAATGCAGTTATTGAAAGATTACGAACACCTTTCAAGATAGTATTTATACACTCAGATAAATTGGTGGTCCTATGACTATATTTGTGCCTTTCATCTTAGTGTTGCGCCCACTTTCCTAAAGAAATCCTTTCCACCCATGCACCCATATCTGGATCCTCACCTCTCACCAGCTCATAATAATAGAGAAACTCACTCTGAGTCTTTGAATATGCTGCATTGATCAGAGATCACTTTGCATCTTTGCTCTTGAATCTTAGTGCAAAGTTGGATGCAATGTGGCGAATGCAATAAGCATGATAAGCATTTGGAGGATGCCATCCACTACCTTATACATCTAAATGATCAATATCCCTTCCAGCAATGTCACATGGTGTCGAAGATTTGTTAGGAAAAAAGACCAAGCCTCTGTCATCTCCCCTTCGATTACAACACATGCAATAGGGAAAATGTTTGAGTTACCATCTTATGCAATTGCCATTAGTAGTTTCCCACCATACTTACCGTACAAATGTGTTCCATCGATAATCACAAAATGCTTGCGATATTTAAAACCCTCTGTAAATGGTGGGAATATCCAAAATAGACAATGAAACATGACATAGCTACAGTTAACCAAATCACCAACATAGTAAGACAGAGCTGAAATTTCAATGATTATACTTGGCATAAATGACTACAAAGCCGGTAGCCATTTCAGAAGCTCACTGTACGACACCTCCCAATCACTATAAATCCGAGCAATGGCTTTTTGCTTTGCAAGCCATGCTTTTCTATATGAAATCTGGAATTCATACTTTGAATAAACTGAGGCCTGCAATATCCTGATAGGAACCATTGGATCAGCTTCACCTATAGAATGGATGCTAGCAGCGATGATGTGAATATCCAGCTGAGAGTGTTTCTAAGAAATTTTGGTGGACAAACAAGCTTATTCCCCATTGTACTTCTTAATCTCCTATAGTCCTTTCTTCCATCAATATATAAAACAAATGTTCCAATTACACCGTCTCCCAAAGTGCTTGCATTGCCCCTGATATTTCACGTGATCTGACTGACATATCTTGTACTCAACTCCCTTTTGGATGCTATAGTTTTTTACCGCTAATATTATGGATTCTTTGCTTGGGAACTGTTGCCCTTTATGCAACCGATTCACTCCATGTAACCATCCAACTGATTCACTTGCATTGCTTCAAAATTTAAACTTGAATAGTGACCAACTTGTTGATTTTCAAGTTGTGTTTGAGTTTGGGTTCTTGATGGTCTATCTCATCTTCGAACAACTCTGTAAAATTTAAAGTATATTTAATAGTTTATACAAATTTTTGCAATACTAAACACCATATAATTCAGAGTAGTAAAAATTAAATAATATCAAAAAAAGATATGACAACATATTGAAATTTATTATACCAAACCTACAATTCGAATCATATACTAAAATATAAAATATTATAACTATTAAAGTGTAATAAAAGGAGTTTGAGTTATTACCCTCATTTGGGTCCTCTTTAGAATCCTTCTCATTAGAAATATCATCATAACCATTATTTAATCCGATTTGGCCCAAATCACTGCCAACATTCGTTTCAAAGCTTTGGCCACCTATCAACACATTCTCATTTTCAAGTATAAAATTTTCATTCTGCACAGCATTTGACATCGCCAATGTTGGAGAATGTTGGGGTAATGACCCTTCAACAAATTCCGAATCAGTAGGAGATCCCCTAGAGCTTAAGGTCAAGACTCCGAGAGCTACAAATATCTCCATGACACTAAGATCGAGAAATCAAGCATGACAATCGCACATCATCCTGATGTCATCGTCAGTTTGAATCAAGTAACTTGTGAAACATAATGTACCTTGCGAAACATAATGTACCTTGCCCTACCAACAATGGCAGTCGATACAACATCTGTATTATTTGCTAGTTTTGCTACCGTAACTTGTGAATGATTTTCTCATGAAGCTCAGAAATAGTCATGGACAAACAAACATGCACAGATATTAGATTTGGACAACCGAACTTTACCCCATATTGTGCATTTTGCACTATTTCACAATTATAGTGCATAAGAATATAATCTCTTGGTGTCATTTCTCCCTCAAAACCTCATAAAACCTGATCTGCTAATTTCATAGCATTTGGGTCTTTCACTCACTTCACACACAGAGAAGCTAAAATAGGGAGTTATATAGATGCAGAAGGCAAGAGTTGTTGTGAGAGGAGATGTTATAAAACAGATTAGCAAGGAAATTGGTCAAGCATAAACCAGTTAGCTATTGACCAATTTCTGACAGTCAAAAGTCACCCGAGTGTTGACCGCTTTCTTTGAGTTTTTGTATTTTGAAATCACTTGGGAGTTTATCTGATTTTCCTAATATAAGAAAAGAATGTAGATGCGTACATAATGTTCAAAATGTGACACATCTATATATATTCTTTTTTTTCAATTTATTTCGGTAAAAAAGCGAATAAAAAACACTAAAAAGTATGAAAACGGAATTCGTGGCTATGTGATCAACTTTCTGTTATTCTGTATGAGAGTTTGAGGGAGAGTTTTGATTTCGCCTAATCTCAACACTTATTATGATAAAGTCAAACTATAATTAATTAATTATACACAAAATAAACTCTTACAATAAGCTATAATTAAAAATGTTATATAAATCTACAATGATATCTGTGTTAATGTTGTATATGAAAAAATGTGTTAATGTAGGTGTTTAGCATTACTTCTTTACTGGTCTCTGCACTCCGTCCACTTCATACAAATTAATTAAGCACAGTTAATTAAGAGTGTATTTGATTTTTTTTTCCTTTTTGTTTTAAACCTATTTATTATTTTTTAGGATTTCAAAAAAAATAGAAAAAACTATTTTCTAAATTTGATTTTCTATTTCATTATTTTTTCACAAAATTCTAAAAGAATAAATTTGTTGAAAATAAAAAATAAAAAAATAAAACAAGTCTACGTATCTATTTGATCTAAAGGTTGAACATATATTTTTATAAAAATAAAAAAATGTCTTTTATTAGAATATATGATTTAAATATATTTTTAATCATCTAAAATATAGATCTTCTAGTTTTATTCCTTTTTTATTTTTATTTTTATTTTTTGTTCCTTTTTTCTGACTTTGTGGTCTTGATCTCTATCATTTTAAAATTTGACCCTTATAAATATTTAAAAATTAAATATTTCTATTTATGAGCATTGAAAAATTTGTTTTTAGTCTTAATAAATTTAAAACTTTAAGAATTTTAAATATTATCACTTAATCAATAAACATATATAAAAAGTCAAAATTAAAATATCAGAAAATAACTAAAAAATTAAGAAAAAATAAAATTAAAATCTAAAACAATTTATATTTACATAAGTTTAAAATATATTTTAATCAGTAATATTTTAAGATAAATTTCTCTTTTTATCACTAAATTGTAAAAAAATAAACGTTAAATTATTATTGTGCTTCAGACCTCATCTGCCTTCGGTACCAAATAGCAACACTACAAATCTACAGTCACTGAACTTACGTGTTAGTGTCCATCTAGGATATGGAAAGTCCAAAACGGACGAAAGATCATCTTGAGTGTAGATTTCCTTGTCAGTACATCTACAAGTGGGTGACGATAAGTAGATCTCCATCAACCTATTCTATGTAGGGTAGAATGCAGACATGTAGGTTTCACTTTGCTTGTTTTTATCAGCCCTTTAACTCAGGAGTCGGTTCAATCAATCATTTTGTCAATTATTTATATTCACAATGTATAATATATTACGTCAAATTATAACTCATTAATTATTAAATGAGGTATGAACATTATTTAAATATATTCACATCTCATCTAATAATAAATAAGATATGAATTTACATAATTTCTCATATATTATAATTTCAAATAACATTTTAAAATGTCTTATTATTATTACTATTACTATTTTACTTCATTTGCTTGGTTTCTAGGTTTAACACAAAGGTGTTCAAGACCCATCCCGACTTGCCAACCTACCCGGTCTAAAGGCTATTGGATTGGGTTGGATTTAGGTTCTCAAATTTGACAAGGAGTATATTGCGGGCCAAGTTTGATTCATGTTTTGAATTGGTTTAATCTGATCCTGAGTCAAAGTATTATTTTATATTTTTTTAATAATAATTAGTGATAAATTATAATATTTTATGGTTCAATTGATATAGTTTAGATAACTTAATATTATTTTTATAATTATATAATTTATTTAAAAATATATATTATAAAATATTTTTTAAATTTTATTTCTTATAAATTTTTATAATTTTACTATGATATCAAAATTTTTATAAATTAATTAAAATTTGGGTTGATTTGGTCATTAATTAGATTATCATTAGGCTAGATTCATGCTCTAAAATCTTGTACAATATAAAAATCGGATCAATATTGGTTTGGTCCAACTCAACTCACGGCGTCTTTTATACATCCCAAGTTTAAGGGTTGTTCGAAACTTCACTTGGTCAACAGACTAGGATTTGGGACAACACTAGGCGCTTATCTTGTTAATAGGTAGAGTTGTTTTAGATATATTTTAAAAGTGATTATAAATACATTTTATATATAACTGTAAAAATTAATGTTATTTTTTATCCTTAAATTAATTTTATTTTATTATCTTTTAAAAAATTGAAAATTAATTTTTTTAATTATTTCTTGAAAATTATTAAAATATAGGAAAAATAACTTTTTTAAAGTGAGAAAAATGATTTTGACCCAAAAATCCCATTTAAACACTCATACATTTTAATCCCATTTTTCATTAACAGGTGTAATATCCTATTTCGAAAGGCTTGTAATTAGCATTCGAAGGATTTTGATAAGAAATCAAAAATAAAAATTTTACGATAAAAAAGTAAAATGTATAAATTTTCAATATAGTGAATCTATTAAAAAAATTTAATCTTTCCACAAAGTCCTCATTCGAGTCCATCTAAAATTTTAAGTAGAATAAATTGGTTTCTGTAAAAAATAAACTCTCAAAATTGAATTGCCATACAAATTAGTTCCTACAAATTTGTTTCTATAAAATTGAATAATTGAATAAATTGGTCCATAAATCAAACAAGTTAGTCCATCTATTAAGTCAGAATTGAGGGACTAACATATCTGATAATTTATTTTTATATGAACTAATTTGAGAATTTTTTTTTACAGAAACCAATTTGTTTGAATCTTCAATTTTATAGAGAATAATTTGAGAATTTATTTTTTATAGATATTAATTTATCCGATTTAAAATTTTAGAAGGATAAAAATAGTGATTTTATCTTTTTTTTATTATTATTTTTTACTCTTAAAAGATGTCTTCAAAGTACTCATTAGTACAAGGCTAATTATTTAACTTAAAAGGATAGCTAATGTCACCTACGCCTCGATTACTATAAAATATTAAACCACTAACCTTTCAATTGCTTATAATATTGAAGCAAAAGTTTAGCATGTTCACGCATTGTATTGGTACTATTTTATATCCAATTGTTGTGAAATGATAATTAATTGTAAATATTTTAATAATTTAGATTAATAAGGCATATGACTTATTTTTTTTGTGTTGTCGAGAGTTTGATTTCTAACTAAGTGTATAAGAAGTGCAACTGATTATGAACTATGTTAGATAACACGTGACTTGTTTATAACTACAAATAATTAAAAAGCAATTATGTCTTTAAATTTTATATTGGAACTGGAAAATCCATAAATTATTTATATTATTATTTCTCCCAAATTTTGTAATAAAAAAATTAAGAAATTAAACATTGGTATTCAGTATTCTCCACCGAACCCAATTCCAGCATTCTCCATTCGCCGAACACTATTCTGTCAAACACTAGTATGAATAGATATGTAGGGAGTAGCCCCTCCCACAAGCAGTTTGAAAAAAAAAAGGACAGGGGGAGGGGGGGACAAGAACATTCAAATCCCACTTAGTATCTAGAAGATATTTCTCAATTCTTATAAACGAGTTAATTCACACGCTCACTGCCTATGAATTTTTCTTTCCTGGAAAAGAAAAGACCGTTCAAACTTTGCTAGTCTATCCTCTTTCATTCGCATTGATGACTATGAAACAACTCACACCATTCGAAAATCAATATACATTTTCGTCAAATATTTACCAAAAAAATCAAAAATCAAAAATAAAAAAAATCTCCGAGACCACATTTTCTTCCCAGACTACCCCTACTCCGGTATCGAACTCAACATCGCCTTAAACTTCCCCTTACCACCCCCACCCCCATCACCACTATTTCTACTCCTTCCTTTTCTCAACCCATCAATAGCACCAGCGCCCGCACCACCAACTTCCGGCGCCACTCTCCGACAATTACTACCGTTCTCCCCGCCGGAGAACAATACAATCTGTCGCCGGCGGCGAGACCCCAATTTCTCGCCACCACTCTTCACGAGCGCGGCGCTAGCCTTCACTGCCAATGTGGCCATCTCCTCCGCCTTCAATGGGCGGTTCAATTGCTCCAGCGGCAGGGCGAAATAGAGCTGGCCGGGCTGCAACACCTCGTTCTCACGAACCGCCCTAACGACGTCGTTGAAGTCCATGTCGTCGGAGTTGCATATGAAGCACCCCGGGTACATCTGTAGCAGGTACGAAACCTTAATCGGGTACGAGAATTCCTGGAGCCCACCATCGTGTACGATGAGCTTCGCCGTCGGTTCCGTCGCAACCTGCGGCGAATCGAACGAGACGCAACTGCAATTGCCCATTCTCTAGGTCCAAGCGTTCTGAATTTTCTTTGTTGGAGGAAACTAGCTAACTCGGTGTGTCGAATTCGTTGTAATTCGAGAGCGGAGCCAGATGTGGAGTTTTATGCTATTGTGACTATTATTAGTTGGCGACACAACAAACACGGTTTGTACCATGGAATAGCAGTCCCGTCTATATATATATATATATAGAGAGAGAGAGAGAGAGAGAGAGTTGCCGCGTCGGATAAGCAATTAAGAGTGTAGTTTTCCGTTTTAATTTTATTTTTAATTTTTAGGATTTTATGGTAATAATACTAAAAATTAAAAATTATAGTTTTCAAAAATTTTAGTATTTCTTTATAAAATTTAAAAAATTTAAAATAAAAATTAAAAATTTAAATTAAATAATTTTTAAATTTTTAATTTTATTTTAAGAAACTAATAAATTATTTGATTTGATTGTGTACTAAGAAAAACTAGTATAGGTTGGATATGGGAGAAACATTGTTAAGAAAAGGGGAAAGGATTTTGGATTGAAATATTTTGGTAATGCAACACACGAATTTGAAAATTAATGTGTTTAAGAAACGGTTTTATTTTTACTAGTTCTGATTGGTTATACCAATGCCTTTCCCATTTCTTTTGATAGTAGTATATCACGTGTGATTCGTGTATTTTTGCACATAACCCATTTACACCAAATAAGGATGCTGTTTAGTAAATGGAGATTGATTGGTTCAGCCGGTTGGATCGATGACCAACTCTGTACCGGTTCGATTAGAGCATGAAAATTGCTTTTTCAAAAACCACTCAAAAACTGCTAGATCAACTAAACCAACATGGTTTCAGGATCACCGGTCTAAACAAATATTTTTTTTAACTATGTTTTTTTAATCACATCCAAATTTCGGGACCAACCACTAAGCCTTGTTGACGATGGCATCAGCGAGGACATGGCAAGCAACAAGCGAGTGCAAGGCGAGACTTCCCTTTCTTTTTATAATAAAATCTTGCCTTCCCACTCAGTTACTTATTTGATTTGAGACTTTCTAGTTTTATGTGGTGGGAGCTTATCTCATGCATGAGAGAGCCGCCTTCTTTAATTTTTTTTTATTTCTTTTGTCTTTATTTTATTGGTTATATATTTTCATAATTTTTTGCATTTTTCTTTTATTGGATATGTACCAAAAGAAAAAAAAATAGGTTACTGCTACATTTGAATGAAAAAATAAAATTAGTTTATCTTTCTTTTTATTCATCTCTATTTTACTTTTTTCGTAATTAATCTCAAAATTGATTTGATGTAATATGTTTATTTTAAAATTATTATTATCAAGTAAAAGTTCATTTTACTTTTTATTTATGTTGTTCATTAATTTTATTTATTTTATAGTATATAATTAATCATTGGTATATATATGTATATATGTTATGATATGATTAGATTTCGGAGATTGTAAATTGATTTGGGTTGTAAATTAGAATTAAGATAAAACTATTAAATTCGTCTCTCCAAAATTTTGCGTAGACCAAATTGGTCGTCGTAAAAAAAAAACTCAAATTGGTTCCTGCAAAATTGAATAGTCGGATAAATTAGTCTTTATAAAAAAATCTCTCAAATTAGTCCCCACAAAAGTGAATTATCAAACAAGTTAGTCCTCCTTGCCTAACTTATCAGAGGGACTAATTTGGCTAATTATTCAATTTTGTAGGGACCAATTTGAGAGATTTATTTCTCAGGGACCAATTTGTTCAACCATTCAATTTTGTAGGGACCAATTAGAGAGTTTTTTTTTTTTACAGGGATTAATTTGGTCAACGCAAAATTTTAGAATGAGGAATTTGATAGTTTTGTCTAGAATCAAACTGACTTTATATTGATTTCCTTGTATTTATTGCTCTAGCTAGGCCTATAACTTGGCACTACCCTTTGTATAGTGATATACACTAAATATATAGATTATTCAGCCAATTTCTATAGTTCTTATTTTTAAGGGCTCGTTTTCTATCATAGTATCAAGAGCATAGGTTCTTCTTTCTACTATGTTAGTTATGCACAGAGTAATTCTCAAGTCCATGTTTCCCTAGATAGGTCCACCTCAACCTTGAGGTGTACTGGGACTTGCCCGAATTGCCGAGGGACCCCTGAGTGTAGAAATTTGCACCTCTATATAGATACACTTGTTGCGGTAAGCGCTTTGTCATTTGCCCCCGAAGAGGTCATTCCTAGCAAACTTGGAGCAATGAGACACCCTAGTCAACGTGGTGAGCATGCCATGTTTCCCTAACATTGGCGTGTTCTGTTGGACTAGTTGCGATGAGCCCCCTTGTCACCGCAGCAAGACCCCGATGCTACAATAGTTTTGAAATGACAAAGTTTCACTTAAAGCATCTCCTTTCCTTATATAAACCTTTCCCCACTGAAACGAGGTTGTCACCCACCTCCCTAAATCAGAAATTATTTAACACTAAGTTACATAAAAAATGTAATAAAGGACATGACATAGGTTGTCTATCAAAGAGACTTTATCACTTAGTTGAAGAAATTAGGGGTTTGAGAATTAAGATTGAAACAATTGAAATTAAATGATAATAGCAATAATAAATAGGCACTAGTGTAAGGTATTCCTAGGTTGAAATTGGTTATCACAATCCAAATATTGAATTCATAAGTGGCTATTAGTAATAAATTACTAGCAATTCTACTAGTGATAGATCGACCTCTAGAATTTAACTAATACAAATAACTAATAAATGAGATCTCAATTTATTTAGAAATTACATTGACTTAATGAACTAATTGCTATAGCCTAATCTGTAACACCCCGATTTTTCTGTCTAAGGGAAACGACCAAAATGCCCCTGAGGTCATTTCCTGACCCGAATTCGAGGGTAACCAACTCGGTCATCCTCGAAGGGTCAACTCAATATTTGAAGGGGATTGAATGGCCTTTGAATGCTTTCGGAAGCGAAAATTTTGTTTTCCGCAGTTTCGGGTCAAAATGACCAAAATACCCCTATAGCGTTTTTACGCGGGTAAAGGTGCCGTTTGAGCCCGGAACTTTCCCTAGAGGTTTAAAAACATGTTTTCATATGTCTAGAGGTCTCTGTTCAAGTCCCGGTGGTCCCGGGCAGTTTTAGTATAAAATTACGATTTTACCCCTAGAATAGTGTTTTTGAGCTTAATGGCGTAATTAAGCAAACCTAAGCAATATTAGGCTCTAAATGAAGATTAATTTATTTCCCTAATTAATCTAGAGTCAAAATAATTTATTAAAGTTAATTAGAACCTAAAATTGCTTAGATTAAACTTAAATCCCTTTTTAGAACTCAAGACTCCTAGTATTGGAATCTTGAATAGTATTTTCTCTCTCCAATTCCTTAAATCAAGGAAATGTGTCTAGAGTTGTTTAGATTCTAAATTGAGGATTTAACTCACTAATGGTGCAAGACCACTCCTTAATTATGTCTAGACCACCTTAATTATCCATTTTTCCTTACCTAAACACCTTCTTACAAATTCCTAATCTTAAGCATAATCAAAGATACACCTAAACACAACTCTAAACCACAATTAAAATGCAAGAAACTCTCCTCCCTTGGCTGCAACATGGCCGAACAGCCATGCCCCCATTGACCACATGTTTAATTATTTTCTCACTCAAAGAACCATGCTTGAGGCCATACCTTGAACCATACCTCACCATGCCTCAAGAACACATTATCTCACCTCATGGAACTCATGGATGCCTCCATTCTACACCCTCATGGCCGAAACACATCAGCCCACACACACACTTCATTTGTTTCATTTCTCTATAAATAGAATGCTTTGAGGAGCTTGCACCACTTTTAGATCATTTGCTAAGTTTAGGAACACTCAAAGCTTTTCTTTTCTCTCAAAGTTCTAGTGTTCTTCAAGTTCTTCAAAGTTCTTCATCATCTTCATCTTCTTCTTCCATCTTCAAGTTCATCACATCAAGTAGGGATTTTCTTTCAAGTATTCCTTTCTTTAAAGTTCTTGTTCTAAGCTTTATGTTCATAGTTTCTCTTGCTTCTTTCTAGAACTTCTTTTCCTTTCTTTGTTCTTTCTCATTTTCGGCCATGGGCCTTGAAGTTCAAAGAAATGAGAGCTTGATGATGAGAGTTTCATGATGATGTTCATCACTTGAAACAAACTCTAGAGCTTGATCTTTGTTCTTGAACAAAAATGTTTCTAGTTCTTCCTTTCTTGAACTCTTGAGAACTTTAGCTTTGATGATGTTTTAAAATGGCTCTATGAACTCAATGATGAGGACTCATGATGTTGGTGTTAATATATCATCAAGATCATGAACTCTAGAGTTTTAAAATGTTCCTTTTTCTTCTTGAAGATTTTGGCCATTTCCTTAATTTTTTCTAAGCTTCATGGTTTGATTTCCTAAAAATATTATGTTGAGTTTTAAGAACTCTAAGCTTGACTTTACCTTGTTGGATGAGTTTGGGTTATGGTTTAAGTTCCTTTAAAGTCTTATTAAGAGCTCTAGAGAGATAAAATGAACTTGCATAATTTATCTTATGCTTGCACTCATGTTTACATTCTTGCTATGCATCTTTACTTACTAGCTATCACCTAAGAACATAAAGATTAAAATGGAACTTGTGTCATCACTTAATTTAATTCTCGAAGCCTTTCTATTTCGGCCTTAAAGTCGATTGTTGTTGGGCTTAGAGCACTAAAATAAAGAATTGAACTTGCATTATCACCTAATTAATTTCTTGAATGCCTTTCTATTTCGGCCTTAAAGTCGATTGTTGTTGGGCCAAGAGCACTAAAATGAAGAATTGAACCTTGCATCTTTACTTTCAAGCTTGCACGTTTAAAGTTTATGCCTCGCATATTTATTTTCAAGCTTGCACTTTAAGTTTATGCCTTGCATATTTAATTTATGTCATCACTTTATTTTGTAAGCAAGATTAAAAATGAAAAGCATGAGCACATTTATTTTATGTCGTAATTTAAGAACCTAGAGCTCAAAGACTTGCCCATTTCATTCCAAGTTAAAGTTTAATGTGAAACCATTCTTTAAATGCATATTTTCGGCCAAGTAGTGATGATGGACGTGCAATGAGTTTTCATCTAGCTACTAGGACCAATAGTCTATGTTTTAAGTTTTCCTTAAAGCTTTACAAATCTTTATAAGGTTATGTCATCACAAGTTGTGACTTTATTCTCTTTTGGGGGATGGAATATGTTTTGGTCACTGACCTAAGGCTTCTCTTAGCCTCTTGATGAATTAAAATTTTTTGAAAAAGAGTTTTAGAAGTTCTAGATTGATTCCAAGAGAAACTAGTTAACTTATGTACCTAGAAACGTCAATTTAACTCTCTTATTAAAGTTAAATGTTTTCGGTTCTGATATGATGAGTGTGATGCTGTATGATGATGTTTTGATGTGTTGGAATGTGTGAAAATATCATATGATGATGTAGAAGCGATCCTATGCATGATAGGTAAGAAACTAGCTAACTAGAAATACCGTAAAGTTGGAATTTGACATAGTTTTAACCCATTTATTTTTGGAACTTATCCAAACTGTTTTAATGGGAACATAATCAGATTTAGATTGTTTAGACATGAAAAACTTGGTAACATTTGGATTAGAATTGAATTCTAGCACCTATGGGGAAACTAGTAACTAGAAAACCGTAAAAAATGCAAATGTAGAACTCTTAGAACATTTAATTTTCTGGATTCTATCCAGCACCCTTACAACATGATAAACATGATTAATAATTAGTCCTTAAGCATAGGAATGGCTCATAATTGATTTAGATTTAATATATAGCCTTTCATAAGACGGAATCGAGAAAGGGTCTAAAACGTAAGTTCTAGAACCCCGTAAATACAAGTTAGAGATTCTGCCCTATGCTTTTCAGATTTAAGTATGAACATGAGGATTAGGAATGATGATTAATTATGAGCCCTTAGGTGCATAAAGATATGAGTGACGGATGTAGAGAACTATATCTCAAGATTAAGGCCCGTAAGGGTCAAAGCATAAGCTACCGTAAGGGTAAGCGTTTGAATGTTTTATGATGATGCATGTAGTATGCAAATGATAATGATGTTATTCATATGAGGAATTCATGAGGTTATATGTTTATGTGGCATAAAGCAAATTTGGAAGGAAATTCGGTGTAATGACCGTTGTGCCGCTGAATTTCCGACAAATTTGGGGACTTAAAGAGATTTTGAAAATTAAGGTACTAAGATGGGTTCTAGGATGACACCGGTTCAGCCGAGCACCTCTATAGAACTCATGTGACATCGGTACCATTTTATACTCTTAGGTGACACCGGTTCGGCCGAGCACCCCTAAGAGTTTTGCCCCCTAACCCGTACTCAGATAGTCGGGATTTATGATTTATGATACGCTTATCGTTAAGTGGTAAGTAAGAACTAGTGACGACTAGTTAAGGTATAAGCTCATAACCTAGATGTATGACACGCTACGGTGACACCGGTTCGCCGAGCACGCCCAGTTCGATTGTCTTTTAGGGTGGCCCATGAGGAAGAGATGTTTCATGATTATGATTATGTCACTAAGTTTGTCCCATATGAATGTTACTATCGCCACTTTATGCCACTAAGTATGATGATGCTTGATGTTATGTTTTATGTATGTGCATTAGGTAGTGCCATGCATACATCTTCTATTATGTTGCATTCATGACATTAAGATCATCCTAAAATGAATGGACCTTGGCTAAAGTATATCTTAAAGTTTAAAATGAACTTAATGCCTGTTCAGTCATTTTGTATAATTAAACCCAAGGTTCCTGAGGACGTAGATGATGACACCTAGGTAGTAGGAGGCCCTACTGAGATTCTTTAGTAAGATTCTCACTCCCTCTATCTCTTTCTTTCCGTCACGTCTTCAGATGGCGACGTTCGTAGTGTTCGTGGACACCCCGACATGGGAGGTGCACTATGACCCGGCTCACGGGTCATACCATTTTGAGGGGCAGTGCACGGTGCGGGTCTTCATGTTCGTAGGACGCCCCTTGGCTCATCCCGTGCACACCCATCGCTTCTCCCCGACTGCACCCTATGGTGACGACGAGCGGGTTTTTGAGCTCGCGCGTACGCATGACGAGAGAGTGCTCCACATGCACACCGCCGCCCTAGCCATGCGAGGCCATCCCGATTACGTGCCCCGAACCTACTTTTCGGAGACCGACCCGTCCGAGGACCCGCCTACTCATCCGTATAGCGAGAGCTCTGCCCCCTCTCCACCATTGATAAGGGAAGGCAGTGAGGACACCGTGACTCAGCCACGACTTGCGCGGTGATCGGAGATGTGGCCACACCGCGGGGGTCACTCTCGATCCTCGTTCCGCCTCTTTACGCCCGAGGAGCTCGCCCAGTTTCCCAGATACTTGCCTCGTTCGCGAGACGGACGTCAGTAGGAGGTGATGATCGACCGATGGAGTACCCGGTTAGAGCACACACCACTTAGATGGGGATAAACCTTCTTTTGTTTAGAGGTTATCCCATTAGATACACTCGGGTAGGGGAGTAGATCATGTTTAAGTTTATGTTGCATTTCCTTTCCTGTATTTTCCTTGTACTAAAGTAAGTCCCACACTTATAAGTGGGCAAGTTATATATATATGAGATGATATTCAGTGTTATTCATGGTGTGCCTTATGTTATGATGTTGTGAGACATTTGTTTTACTATACATGGTTTACCGCTTATCGCATCACGCGGCTCTCACTTTTTATTTCAAAAAAAAATTACCCGTATTTTCCGCTAAGTATTTCAAAGTAAAAATGAGAACTATGAAGTAACAGACTAATGATTAACCTAAATATGTTCTAGAGTATTGGGTTAAAAGTTAGGTTGTTACATAATCGCCAGTTGGGAAGTTAATTCTAATGTTCTCCTTCAAACGTAAATCAATGAATCTATCAATTTATACTCAAAAGGTTTCCCTAAAAGATGATTGCCAATTTAGTTATCCTAATAATAATTTTAACAATCACAACAACAATTATTAGAATAGAAAGTGAAGAATATTGAGAAAATTAATGCATTCAATATAAAAGAGATCTCAAACATCATTCCAATCCATTTGGAAACCCTTACACTATTAAGAAGATCTACACCTCCATCTCTAGAGGATTACAACAATGAATCTAAAAGTGTACCTGAAAATAATAGCAAAGATCTTTGTCACAATCTCCAAGATATAACACCTTCACTAATGAAATCCCTAAGAAAGAGAAGAAGATGAAGAAAGATATAAAGAGAGATGTACAGAGAGAAAAAGAGAGCCTTAAGCTACAGCCAAAAGTTAAAACACCCTAATATTTAACCCAACATGCCTATAGTACTTTTTTGCTTTAGTTCTTAACTTTAACTCTTGAAAATACTTTAGTAAAAATACGGGGAAAATTCTTTTTGACTTTAAGAAAATAAAACATGAGCTACAAATAGTAAATAAAACTCATCATTCATCAAATACAATAGGGAAAATAAAACACTTTACGAGCATGCATGAAATCAAAACATGACAACATCATGAGCATATATATATATATATAGGGGAAATCCTAAGTACTAACTGTTCTGCATCATGCACCAAAATAAATCTACTAAATAGCATCATGCCCACCAATAGAGGTTGGGCTAAGTATAGTTATTTGGTAAAAACATAAACAGTATAGAGTTATGAACTAATAATTAGTCCACTAAAAACCTCTCATCCCACTACTTCTACTGGGATGCGCCTAGAGTAAATAACCCCTAGCATACTAATGTCGACATTTTTCAATGATTGTTTGATGCTTATCTGATCTCAACATACCATGTACATCCACTAGAACCACCATTTCCAGCATGATATAACCCAAATCTGACTTCCAAATATCACATGGATGTTGCGGGACATTCAATTGAGGATTATGAAGGCTTCAAGACAGCAGTAAGAAGGCTAATTACTTGTGGGAAATTGGATCTTCAAGAAGATTCAAAACTTTATATTGTCAATAATCCAATCCCAAATCACGAAGGAGGGGGTCGTATGAACGCCTTAGAAGTAGAAGAAGCCTCGATCAAGAAAGTTTTGAGTCTTCGGACATCGATGGAAAAAGCGTTTAATGGCTTGAAAAAGGCTGTGTAATGCCCTAATTTTTTTTTATTCAGAAAACAATCTAGATCTTATTTATGAGAATATCAAAATTTTGATAGACGTATAAATGATGAGAACAATGTAACGAATGAACAAAAAAAAAATGAATAGTATTTTGTGGGCCCCACAGGCCTTCGAGATAGCCGAAACCCTAGAATTGGGTCTCAGAGGTGCCCAAAATTGAGAAATTATATGATTATGGTTAGAAATAGGTAGAAATAAAGATTTTATACCCGAAATTATTTTTCGGGCAATGTTTGATTTCCCGAGTACACTGTTTCACCTGTTTGGTGAAATTTCAATGTGTGAATTCTAACACCGAAAACTAGTTAGATCTTTACAAATCAAATGAATTGCTAAGATTCAATCTTGAATTACAAGATTGAATCACAACCATTCATTTTACTTTATTAGATTAGTAATTATCTAAACATAATGTATTATATTCATTCATTGAATACATGATAAACTTAACACTTGGCTTCTTTACGAAGCTACATTTTCGGCCAAACAAGGAGAAGAGAAGCAACTCACTTTCCTCCATAGCCAAGAGCTTCATTTTGGTTTCAACTTTCATATATGTTAGCCTAGAGTTACCAAAATCCAAATCTTCCTTCACAAAAATTATTCTACACTTCAACACCTACACATATAACTGATTAGAATCTTAATCACTCACCAAATCTCAACCTTGATACCTTGTACCTCACTATTTGGAAAGGGTTTTGGGTGTGTTTTGAGAGCCTTGAAGTGGAGGGTATCATCTTGGAGCATATTGGAGACAAAGACATCACTAGCTTTCAAGAGTAGGGTTTTATTAGGTCTTTTCTTGCCAAATTTATATTTCACATTTCTGATTTGTTCTGTCCAAAATTTTTAATTTTTGTGGTTAATGATATATGGTTATTGATGTATGAATTTTGATGGAGGGTTTGGATGAGGTTAGATAACTCATTTTATCAAGAGAAGTTTTAGTTAGAGTGCTGGATTTTTAGTTTGCCTGCAGAGACTAAAATTTCATGAATTTTTAGACATATATGTAGTCATGGCCATTGTTTGGAAACATTATATGTTGGAGCTAACATCTTGAACTATCTATAAGAAATTTCTTGAGCATTGGTTTCAAGGAATACTGTCTTAAAAAAAAATCAGAAACCGAAATAGTACTCATGCTGTCTAGATTTCTGAAACTGAAGCAGGGAAATTGTATGATTTTATTATCATAGTAAATGATCGATTTCTCTTTTGAAATTTTTACAGGGAGTTAAT
The DNA here is from genome assembly GCA_031216125.1 of Dalbergia cochinchinensis. Lineage (NCBI taxonomy): Eukaryota > Viridiplantae > Streptophyta > Magnoliopsida > Fabales > Fabaceae > Dalbergia > Dalbergia cochinchinensis. Next base: position 35,917,669 of record CM062371.1, read on the forward strand.
AACATCTTGAAGTGTAAATGTGATTTTTATTTTGAGTTGATGCCATCATATGATAAATTTAAAAATTGTGAGAACCCTGTCCTAGGCTATGAAAAAGTGTCCTCTGATCACTAAACTTGTAAAATTTAGTGACATGGTTATAGAACTTTGATTGTTATGAAAATTTTACAGGGTCTTTTAGATATATGAAGGTGTCACAGAGAATTTTCGTGGCTCCATTTGATATGGAAATTAATTTTGAATTTTAGAGTGATAAATCTACCCGGTTACTGAAAACGGTAAGAATGTCTTAAACTAATGATAGAATGGCTTTAAATGCAAGTATACATCATGTGAATGCATGCTAATTGTTTGAAAGTAATGTTGATGAGATATGGATGAGACTCCAACACAATAATATGCCTACCTATGATATAAGTAGGCCTTTGAAACGAGAATCACATTATGTGGTTAATATGATTTCAAAAGGAAAAAAAATGTGACTTTTAGTTGTAAAATTCTAAGCATATGGGGAAAACAGAGACAAGGCTTATATGGGTATAGCGGGGAGGCAAAAGTAAGGACTCCCCAGGAAACTTTATGAGTTGGTGGACGAATCGACTAGGAATAGAACTGTGTGTGATTCGAAAATGGAAAAAAATGAAGTCTAATAATCATGATTAGGAATGAGTTCATGTCCTAGCAGTTTATTGTCCTTTGTGGAGTGATCCCCTACATATAGCACTTGATGTGAAATTAAGCCTTTCCAATGTTAATGGAAAAGAGAATATGGCACTAAATTAAGTTTATTATTTTGAGACAAAATACCGATCATCGTTATTAAATCTATATTTATTCTTTGATGCGATTCTTGCATGATTTTAATTATGTAAAATTGTTAATTATGCTTGTTTAAGCTTGAGGGAGTACTCTACTGAGAATTTTATAATATTCTCATCCCTACGCTCCATGTATTTTATGTTGTATTTAGATTCTAAGGATGCTGTTAGTGATAATCTTCCTTGACTCGCCCTAGTGGCTGTGGCGTTATGACCCAGCTTTAGACTCCTTATATGTTGTAGCATACTCTTGGATCAGAGTGTACATATTCTTTAGCCGTTCGTTTAGTACTTTTGTTTTCTTTGCTGAGTTTGACCCAAGTTTTCTTTATGTTGAGGTACCTCTTGAAATGGCACACCCTGATGTATTTGTAGCTCCACCTGACCACCTATGTCCCCCCTGGAAATGATCCTTCATCCTCTTCCTCCGACTCTGACCCACCGGTTGATCCTGGGGGCAATGCCATTGCACCAATGGTAAATGGTTTTATTTAGGAGACTATGGGACAACTCAGGGGCTCTTGATGTATTTATAGTGGCAGTTTAGAAGTAGGATCCACCGGACCGCAGTTTGACCTTATTAGATGTTGATAAGATTCATTTTCTATTTATATAAAATTTTACTGGATCTCAACTTTGAGCAGGTCAGACTAGATAGTAGAGGTGTTCTTTTGTGAACTGAGTCCCTGATTTTTAGGAAATAACTAGTTTGTTTTACAGTATTACCTATTGTAAACTTAACAACGATGTCCATGTATGTATATATTGGCTTTGCAACATATATGTCTACATTATTTTATTTCAATTATTTTCGACTAGTATAGATTGTGAATGTAAGTAATACTTTTCTAATTACTGTGTTGATACTCGAGTAAAATATGGTAATTAGGAGGGTGTTACATTATGGTATCAGAGCCGGACTATCCTATAAGGTTGAGGATTAGACCGGCTATGCTTTCTTAAAAATTGTCATACATTATGATTTTATATATATGTATGACTGTTGATTAGGAATGTTGTGGGTTGCTGCTATACTTAGCTTGGTATTGAGCCTGATTAACTCAATATCTTGTTTGGTGTGATAGGAACCAATGACCTCAAATAGGCAAACTAGGAGTGGAGCGGGAAACGATGCCGATATGATGAATACTTTTAATGAGATGGTGGTTTCCATGAGGGAACAAGCTACAACTGCTACCCGAATAATGGAGCAGCTGAACCGTAACGAAAGGCAAAACCCAGCCGATAATCCTGTAGTGAACAAGGTTGGTGTAGAGTATCAAAAGTTTATCGAGTTTAGGAAGGCAAATCCCCTACTATTTTGAGGGGGTTTCAACCCAAGTAAGGCAGAGGAATGAGTTAAGGCCATGTAGAAAATATTCTCAATCCTTCCTTGCACATAGATCCAAAAGGTGGCTTTTGCTACCTATATGCTAGAGGCAGATGCCAAATTCTAGTGGGTTAGTACCAAGAGATTATTTGAAGCTTCCCAAACAGAAGTTGCCTGGAATATTTTTAAGGAGGCTTTTTACTGTAAGTATTTCCCTACTTCGGTGAGGAATGCAAAAGAGTTGGAGTTCATGACTCTTAAACAAGGACCTATGAGTGTAGCAGAGTATACCACCAAATTTGAAAAGCTCTGCAAGTTTTCTATGATTTACCAGTGTGACCCGGATAAAGCTTGGAAATGCATGAAATATGAAGGAGGTCTACGAGAAGATATAGAAACACCTGTAAGTCTCTTGAAGATTAGAGACTATCCTACTTTGGTAAATAAATGCCGACGTGCAGAGGAGTCCAACAAGAAGTTGACAAGTTTCAAGTATGCCCAAAACAATGCTAGAAAAGGGTTAGCACCTCAAGGTCCCTGATTCAAGCTTGTTAACCAACCCCAGAGAAGATTTTCACCTAATAACAACAACAACAACAACAACAACAACAACAATAAAGGGAAAGAACTTCAATCTTAAAGACCTGAGGCAGGGAGAAATTGCCCTAAATGTGGGAAAAATCATGGAAATTGGCCTTGCTGGACAACACAAATTGTTTGCTTTGGATGTGGGAGGCCAAGACACAAAATATTTGAATGCCCCAACAAGAGAGGCCAGTAACCCACCTCCAGGCCACAACAATATGGATGCATTTTTACCATAAGTGCCAAAGAAGCTTTTCAATCTGCCGATCTGATTCGAGGCAAGTGTGAAATAAATGGTAATACCCTGAATGTACTGTATGATACAGCTGCCACTCATTCTTTTATATCCTATGAGTGTATATAGAAATTACAATTATCTATATTTGAATTACCTTACAATATCCTTGTGTCCACTCCGACTGCTGGTCCTATTAGAACTTGTTATGCATGCATGAACCTTCCTCTTCAAATAGGTACTAGAGAGTTTACTACCAATTTAGTTTGTCTTCCTTTATCTAGTTTAGAGGTAATTTTAGGTATGGATTGGATAGTACCTAATTATGTTCTTTTACATTGTCCAGAAAGAACTCCTATATTTCTTTTTGCATTACCTTCTATTCTTGTGGTTCCTTTTTCTTTTTATTTAGACTTGGTAACACCCAACCCGAATAAAATAGGTCGTCAGGAATAAGTTCTTCTCTTAGCTAGTGAAACTAAAAGTGACCACGAATTAAGTAAGATTCTAGTGATGAGAGAATATCCAAATGTCTTTCTAGAGGATATTCCTGAATTTTCTCCTGAACGAAAGATTGAATTCTCCATTGAGTTGGTTCCAGGGACAGGTCCTATTTCAATTGCTCCTTATAGAATGTCCCCTTTAGAGTTGAAAGAATTAAAGTCACAAATTGAAGAATTATTAGGAAAGCACTTCATTAGACTAAGTGCCTCCCCATAGGGAGCTCTTGTTCTTCTGGTAAAGAAAAAAGATGGGGGTATGAGGCTTTGTGTGGACTATAGACAGTTGAATAAGGTGACGATTAAGAACAAATACCCTTTGCCAGGGATTGACGATCTTATGGATCAATTAAGAGAGGCAATCATACTCTCAAAGATTGATCTTAGATCAGGATACCATCAGATTCGAGTTCGGGATGAGGATATTCCTAAAACTACTTTTAGAACTCGATATGGGCATTACAAGTATAGGGTGATGTCTTTTGGATTAACCAATGCTCCAGTTGTATTTATGGATTATATGAATCGAATTTTCCACACTTGGATAGATTTGTAGTTGTCTTTATAGATGATATACTTATTTATTCAAGGATTGAGGAAGAACATGTAGAGCATCTTAGGATTGTGTTTCAGATCCTAAGGGAGAAGAAGTTTTATGCTAAATTGTCGAAATGTGAATTCTGGGTGGAAGAGGTTAGATTTATAGGTCATGTAGTATCATGAAGGGGAATTTTAGTTAATCCAAGTAAGGTGGAATCATTCCTCCATTTGGAATAACCTACAATGGTGATTGAGATTAGGAGTTTTCTAGGGTTAGCTGGATACTATAGGCATTTTATCATAAGTTTTTCTCAGATAGCCTTACCTTTAACTAAGTTAACTCGAAAGAATGCCCTATTCAAGTGGACATCGGAGTGTGAAAATAGTTTCCAAGAGTTGAAGCAAAAGTTGACCATGGCTCCAGTATTAGTATTACTCAACCTCCATGAACCCTTTGAGGTTTATTGTGATGCTTCTAGTAAGGGTTTAGGATATGTATTGATGCAAAATCGAAAAGTGGTCGCCTATGCTTCTCGACAGTTAAAACCCCATGAAGTCAACTATCCCACTTATGACCTTGAACTTGCGGCTGTGGTTTTTGCTCTAAAGATTTGGTGACATCTCTTTTACAACGTGCAATTCAATGTTTTCTCGGATCACAAAAGCTTAAAATATCTCTTTGACTAGAAGGAATTGAACATGGGGCAATGAAGATGGATGGAATTCCTCAAGGATTATAATTTTAGTCCAAATTACCATCCAGGCAAGGCAAATGTTGTTGCCGATGCACTAAGCAGGAAATCCTTAAGTGTAGCATGTTTGAGGATTAAATAAGCGGAGTTAGTTGAAAGCTCTAAGAAGCTTAGTCTAGATATGTTGGTAACCCTTCAAGGTGTTATATTAGGCCAGATAAAAGCAACAACTGAGTTCAAAGGACAGATTTTGACCGCACAACGTAAAAATCCAGAGTTCCAAGAGTTGTTAAGATCAATTCATATAAAGGAATTGCTAGGATTTACTCAAGATCAACAAGGTATATGGAGATACAAGGATAGAGTATGTGTACTTGCTAGTGGCAATCATAGAAGAGAAATCTTAGAGGAAGCTCATAGGGGTGATTTCACCGTACACCCAGGGATGAGTAAAATGTATATAGATCTCAAAAAAAATGTTTTGGTGGTCAGCAATGAAGAGAGACATAGTAGAGTTTGTCAAGAGATATCTCACATGCCAAAAAGTTAAAATAGAACACCAAAAACCAGCTGGAACCCTGTAACCTTTGGAAATCCTAGAATGGAAGTGGGAAAGTATCTCTATAGACTTTGTAATGGGTTAGCCAAGGACATCGTTAGGTCATGATGCTATATGGGTTATAATAGATAGATTAACCAAGTCTGCTCATTTCTTACCCATTAACGCTAATTTTCCTTTGGATAAATTAGCTTCCTCGTACATCCAAGAAATAGTAAGACTACATGGTGTTCCTTCTTCAATAGTTTCTAACAAAGACCCTAGATTTACTTCAAGATTTTGGGGAGCTTTTCAAAATGCCTTTGGAACCAAACTTTGTTTAAATACTACCTACCATCCCCAGACTGATGGACAAACAGAATGCACCATACAAACCCTAGAAGAAATGTTAAGGGCATGCATGATTGAGTCAAAAGGAAGTTGTAATAAGTTACTTCCATTGGTTGAATTTGCTTATAATAACAGTCATCACGCTAGTATTGGCATGGCCCCATATGAAACATTATATAGAAGAAAAAGCCAATCTCTATTATGTTGGTACAACTCAGGGGAGACAAGATTGCTAGGACCCGACCTTGTTAACCAAACGACGGAGCAAATCCAAAAGATCAGGAGTAAAATCTACACCACACAAAGTCATCAAAAGAGCTACACAGACACTCGAAGGAAACCTTTAGAGTTTCAAGAGGGAGAACATGTATTCCTAAAGGTCATGCCCACTACTGGAATAGGTAGGCCCTTAGAGTTAAAAAGTTGTCACCTAGGTTTATAGGACCTTTTCAGATTCTTCAACGAATCGGGTCAGCTGCCTACCAAATAGCCTTACCTCCACATTTGTCTAACCTTCATAATGTCTTCATGTATCTCAACTCCAAACGTGCCATCCAAATCCCACCCATATTATTGAGTCCGAATCTATATAGTTAAGGGATGACTTGACATTTCAAGCCCTACTATTCAAATCGTTGACAGAGAAGTCAGGTAACTTAGAAATAAATCTGTGCAACTTGTAAAAGTGGCTTAGGGTAGACCTGGAAATAAAGAATATACATGGGAACTAGAATAAAGTATGAAGAAAGATCATCCAGAATTGTTTCCAGGTATGAAATTTTGAGGACAAAATTTTTATTTAGGTGGGTGGTAATATAACGCCCTAATTTTTTTTATTAAGAAAATAATTGAGATCTTATTTGTGAGAATATCAAAATTTTGATGGACGTATAAATGATGAAAACAATGTAATGAACGAACAAAAAAAATGAACAGTATTTTGTGGGCCCCACAGGCTCCTGAGACAATTAAAACCCTAGAATTGGGCCCCAGAGGTGGCCAAAATTGAGAAATTATATGATTATGGTTAGAAATAGGTAGAAATAAAGATTTTATACCAGAAATTATTTTTTGGGCAATGCTTGATTACCCAGGTACGCTGTTTCACTCATTCGGTGAAATTTTGGTGTGCGAATTCTAACATCGAAAACTAGTTGGATCTCTATAAAATAAATGAACCTATCTCTTTAAATCAAATGAATGGCTAAGATTCAATCTTGAATTACAAGATTGAATCATAACCATTCATTTTACTTTATTAGATTAGTAATTATCTAAACATAATATATTATATTCATTCATTTAATACATGATAAGCTCAACACTTGGCTTCTTTAAGAAGCTACATTTTCGCCCAAACAAGGAGAAGAGAAGCAGCTCACTTTCCTCCATAGCCAAGAGCTTCATTTTGGTTTCAACTTCCATATATGTTAGCCTAGAGTTACCAAAATCCAAATCTTCCTTCACAAAAATTATTCCATACCTCAACACCTACACATGTAATCGATTAGAATCTCAATCACTCACCAAATCTCAACCTTGATACCTTGTACCTCACTGTTTGGAAAGGGTTTTGGGTTGGTTTTGAGAGCCTTGAAGTAGAGGGCATCATCTTGGAGCATACTAGGGACAAAGACATCACTAGCTTCCAAGAGTAGGGTTTTATTGGGTCTTTTCTTGCCAAATTTATATTTCACATTTCTGATTTTTTCTGGTTAATGATATATGGTTGTTGATGTATGAATTTTGGTGGAGGGTTTGGATAAGGTTAGATAACTCATTTTATCAAGAGAAGTTTTAGTTAGAGTGCTGGATTTTCACTTTGCCTGTAGAGAGTAATATTTCATGAATTTTTAGACATATTTGTAGTCATGATCATTGTCTAGAAAAATCATATGTTGGAGCTAACATCTTGAACTTTCTATACGAAATTTATTGAGCATTGGTTTCAAGGAATATTGTCTTAAAAAAAAATTAGAAACTGACATAGTACTCATGTTGTCTGGATTTCTGAAACTGAAGCAGGGAAATTGTATGATTTTATTATCAAAGTAAATGATCTATTTCCCTTTTGAAATTTTTACAGGGAGTTAATAATATCTTGAAGTATAGTTTTTAATTTTTATTTTGAGTTTATTCCTTCATATGATAAATTTAAAAATTGTGAAAACCCTGTCCCAGGCTGTGAAAAAGTGACATTTGACCACTAAACTTGTAAAATTTAGTGACATAGTTATAGAACTCCGATTATTATGAAAATTTTACAAGGTCTTTTAGACATATGAAGGTGTCATATAGAATTTTCATGGCTCTTGAATTGGCCGTTTGATGTGGAAATTAATTTTTAATTTTAGAGTGATAAATTTACCCGGTTGCTGAAAACGGTAAGAATGTCTTAAACTAATGATGGAATGGCTTTAAATGCAAGTATATATCATGTGAATGCATGCTAATTGTTTGAAAGTAATGTTGATGAGATATGGATGAGACTCCAGCACAATGTTATGCCTACCTGTGATATAAGTAGGCCTTTGAAAAGAGAATTACATTGTGTGGTTTCTATGATAACAAAAGAAAAGAAAATGTGACTTTTAGTTGTGAAATTTTTAGCATATGGAGAAAATAGAGACAAGGCTTATATAGGTATAGCGAGGAGGGAAAAATAAGGACTCCTAGGAAACTTTATAAGTCGGTAGACATATCGACTAGGAATAAAACTACGTATGATTCGGAAATGGAAAAAAATGAAGTCTGATGATCACGATTAGGAATGAGCTCATGTCCTAGTAGTCTATTGTCCTTTGTGGAGTGATCCTCTACAGATAGCACTTGATGTGAAATTAAGTCTTCCCTATGTTAATGGAAAAGAGAATATGGTACTAAATTGAGTTTATTATTTTGAGACAAAATACCGATGATCGTTATTAAATCTATATTTATTCCTGGATGTGATTCTTGCATGATTTTAATTATGTGAAATTGTTAATTATGCTTGTTTAAGCTTGAGGGAGTACTCTACTGAGAATTTTATAATATTCTCATCCATACGCTGCATGTATTTTATGTTATATTCAGATTCTAAGGATGCCGTTAGTGATAATCTTCCTTGACTCGCCCTAGTGGCAGTGGCATTATGACCCATCTTTAGACTCCTTATATGTTGTAGCATACTCCCGGATCAGAGTGTACATGTTCTTTTGTTGTTCGTTTAGTACTTTTGTTTTCTCTGCTGAGTTTGACCCAGGTTTTCCTTGTGCTGAGCTGCCTCTTGAATTGGCATACCCTGATGTATTTGTAGCTCTACCTGCACCACCTATGTCCCCTCTGGAAATGATCCTTCATCCTTCGACTCTGACCCACCGGTTGATCCTGATGCCCTTGCTGGGGGCAATGCCATTGCACCAATGGCAAATGGTTTTATTTAGGAGACTATAAGATAACTCAGGGGCTCTTGATATATGTATAGTGGCAGTTTAGAAGTAGGATCCACCAGACCGCATTTGACCTTATTAGATGTTGATGAGATTCATTTTCTATTTATATAAAATTTTGCTGGATCTCGACTTTGAGCAGGTTAGACTAGATAATAGAGGCATTCTTTTGTGAACTGAGTCCCTGATTTTTAGGAAATAACTAGTTTGTTTTATAGTATCACCTATTGTAAACTTAACAACGATGTCCATATATGTATATATTGGCTTTGCAACATATACGTCTACGTTATTTTATCTCAATTATTTTTTACTAGTATAGATTGTGAATATAAGTAATACTTTTCTAATTACTGTGTTGATATTTGAGTAAAATATGATAATTAGGAGGGTGTTACAGGCTGGATACAACATCACAGCATCCGCATCCATGATGAAGGAAGATGAGAAATGTGACATGGAATCAAGCTATGTATACCACTATGGAGGCCTTGGCCATGATATAGAAAATTGCTGGGATTTCAAGGCTCGTGTACAGGGACTACTGAACTTGGGTGTGATACAAGCAAAAAAGAGGTCAAGTTTCCATGAGGAAGTGAATGTGATTGAACACTTTATGCTTCGAGTACCACCACTTAATCCAATGCTGAAGCCAAAAAAGGTAGTGATCACTGTGAAAAAGCCAATACCTTTTGGTTATAGGGATACACATGCAGTACCTTGGAATTATGAGACCAAAGTGGAAACAAATGGCGACATGGGGGAAACCTTGAAGGCCCAAACAAGTAAAGTGGTAGCTAAGGTAAAAGGAATAACAAGAAGCGGAAGGGTCTATGGGCTAAAGAGTTGGAAAAAGGAAAGTTCATGGACAAAAGGGATATTAGAGAGAAGAAAAAAGAAGAAGAGGAGGAGGAAAAGCTCCTTAAAATCATGAAACAAAGTGAATATGATATTTTGAAACAACTAAAGAAGACTCCTGCCAGAATATCCCTTTTATCATTAATCTTGTTGTCCGAACCCCACTAAAAGGCAGTGCTAAAAGTCCTGAAGGAAGCCTTTGTCAAGCCTAACACTTTGTTGAAAAATATGGTTAGTATGGTAGATCTAGTGAAGCGTGTCATTGTGATCACCTTTTCAGATGAAGAAGTTATGTCATGGACTAACCCATAAGCACTGCACATAACCTTCAGATGTAAAGGCCATATAGTGCCCAGGGTCCTTATTGATGGAGGATCAGGGTTAAATGTGTTGCCGATAGCAACTCTGAGTCAACTGTCAATGAGTTTAGATAATGTATCACTGCAAGTAATGGCTGTAAAGGATTTCGATGGAGCTACAAAAAGCATTTTGGAGGAAGTGGTGTTGCCACTGGAGATTGGCCCAAGCAAGTCGGAAGTGTTATTCCAAGTGATGGAGATAAGCTCGGACTGTAACATGCTACTAGGAAGACCATGGATTAATGATGTTGGTGTTGTCCCTTCAACCTTGCATCAAAAGGTTAAATATATTGAAAATAGATCAGCCATTACAATTCATGGTGAAAGAGATATCATTATATCCGAACCGATCTCACTGCCATATGTGGAGAATGTAGAGCCAATAAACAATAATTTATGGCATAGTTTGGAGTTGATAAAACTCGAACATGAAGGTAGTAACTCCCCAATACAAAATGTCAATCAGATAGTGGCTCAGATCAGGGCTAGGAATGGATATTTGGAGGATAAAGGACTGGGACCGCGGTTACAAGGTATCATAATACCCATACCAATCTCCAAGAAACCTAACAGATTCGGCAACATTATTAGAAGAGCAGATAGAGGCCATGGTCCTCTAATAGGAGAAACAAAAGGAGAAAATAAAAGAGATCCTACACTTGAAGGAAACATTTCCAGGCCCAGCTAAAGTGATTACAGCTGGAGAAGTTCGTTCCCTTTGCTACCACCTCACCATCAACACCTTGGATGCCGAGATAATTAAAGGAAGCAATCAGATTCATGCTGCTAGCAATGAGCAGATGCTAGTGAATTGGACAGCTGAACCATTGATTGATGTTATTGCTTCAAAGTAATTATTTAGGGATTGTATTAATTGTTTTCACTTTTCTGAATGCTACTTTGAGACATCATTTGAATGAATTTGCATGATTATCTAGCATTTTTTACATCTTCTTCGTGTCTTCCATTCTCTTTATTTCAACCTCTATTCTTTTATTTCCTCTATTTTTTTTTATCTTTACCACCATTTTCTCCGCCAATTAATCTGTGTTTCCTCTATATTATTTTCATTCTACTTATTATCTGTCTTGGATTTCCAACCCACCACAATTCCTTTCTAGGAATTTAAATGCTATAGAAATTTTGCCACATGAAAGGGGTTTTGAAGGCCAATCAATTGATTCTCTTGCTGTACTCGATCATGATAACCATGAATCTGAAGAGGATGAAGAAATTGTGGAGGAATTTTCAGGCTTACTGGAGCATATAGAAAAAGGATTCGACTTGGATAATGAGGTGATTGAGGTAATTAATATAGGCACTGAAGGAGAAAAGAGGGAGTTGAAAATTGTGGAAAACCCTAAATGAACAGAGATGATTGCATTGTTTGAAAAATACCTGGATGTCTTTGCATGATCCTACCACGATATGCCAGGCTTGGACCTAGAGATCGCTTCACATAAGATCCCTTTGCATCCAGAAGCTGAGCCAAGAAGGTAGATGTTGAGAAGAATGCGATCGGACATGTCCCTAAAAATAAAAGAGGAAGTGACTAAACAACTAGAAGCTGGATTTTTGGAGGTATCAAGACACACTGACTGGGTGACTAACATTGTGCTTGTGCCTAAGAAGGATGGAAAAGTTAGAATGTGTGTGGATTATCGGGATCTAAACAAAGCTAGCCTGAAAGATGATTTTCGCCTCCTTTATATCGATGTCCTTGTTGACCATATGGTTGGAAATCACCGATTTTCATTTATGGATAGATATTCTGAGTATAATCAAATTCCCATGGATATTCATGACAAAGGAAAAACTACATTCATAATTCCATGGGGAATATTTTGCTACACAGTCATGCCATTCGGGTTAAAGAACGCTGGTGCCACCTACCAATGCACTATAGTTACACTGTTCCATGACATGACTCACTAGGAGATTAAAGTGTATGTTGATGACATGGTCGCTAAGTCTAAAGAGGGAGAGAGCCATGTGGTATTCCTGCGAAATTTTTTTGAAAGGCTAAAAAAATACAAGTTGAGGCTAAACCCGAATAAATGCATTTTTGGAGGTTCTACAGAGAAATTGCTCGGATTCATTGTAAGTAGAGAAGGGATAAAGGTGGATCCAGATAAGGTAAAGGCGATACAAGAGATGCCAGCTCCCCGAACCAAAAAAAAAAGTAAGAAGTTTTCTTGGGAGGCTCAACTACATTGCTAGATTTATTGCCAATTTGACTAGTACTTGTGAGCTTATATTCAAGCTGCTATGAAAACATCAACCTGGGAAGTGAAATGAGGAATGCCAAGAAGCCTTTTACAAAATAAAGATTTATCTAATAAAACCTCCAGTGTTGACTCCTCCCACACCAGGCCGTCCTTTAATATTGTACCTTATAGTATTACCCACATCAATTGGAGCAATGTTGGGATAATATGATGAATTTGGAAGGAAAGAACAGGCAATTTACTACCTGAGCAGGAAGTTCAATGGCTGCAAATCCCATTATCTGGCGATTGAAAAGACATGTTGTGCATTAGTGTGGACTTTCAAGAGGTTGAGGCAGTACATGTTATACTACACTACTTGGTTGATTTCTCGAATGGATCCACTAAAATACATGTTTGATAGTCCTCACGTGTCATTGAGAATGTCAAAGTGGGAAGTGATACTGTCAGAATTTGATATCAAATATATGACTCAAAAGTCTGTCAAGGGAGGTGTGATTGTCGATCATCTAGCTGAAAACCCTCTTGATGGTGGGTAACTTACCACGTCTGAATTCCCTAGTGGTGAAGTTTTGGTGGTAGAAAAAGAAGAGCTGGAAGAAGAAAATGTATGGAAGATGTATTTCGATGGGATTGCTAATATGAATAGATATGGAATAGGAGCTGTTGTAGTGTCACCAACTGGGAAGCAATACCCAGTTTCTATAAAACTAGACTTCAAATGTACCAACAATATTGCAGAATATGAAGCATGTGCAAATGGTTTGCAAGTTGCAATTGACTTGGGAATCAAAGAATTGGAGGTCTTTGGAGACTCTGTACTCATAATCTACCAAGTTAATGAGAATGGTGTACAAAGGATCCAAAATTGGTACCTTATCAGAAATATTTGTCTCGATTAATTGAGCATTTTGAAGATATATTGTTCTCCCACTTAACTCAAGACAAGAACTAATTTGCAGATGCATTGGCAACTCTGGCTGTAATGACTAAGTTGGAAGTCCACACCAATGTCCAACCCATCCATGTCGAGGCGCAAAGCGAGCCAGTATACTGTGGCAATATAGAGACTGAACCAGATGGTCGACTGTAGTATGAAGATATGAAGCAGTATATTCAAAAAGGAGAATATCCTGCCAGAGCAAATGAGGTGGATAAGAACACAATTCGAAGATTGGCCATGGCCTTTTCCTGAATGGTGAGGTCCTTTACAAGAGAAACTATGACACCACTCTTCTCAGATGTATAGATGCTCATGAAGCTCATATAATCATGACCGAAGTCCATAAAGAGATCTGTGGAACTCATGCTAATGGGCATATGATGGCACGCAAAATCCTAAGGTACGGATATTACTGGTCCACTATGGAGAGTGACTGTATTAATTATGTTCAAAAGTGCCACAAATGCCAAACATATGCCGACCGAATCAATGTTCCTCCATTTCCATTACATAACATGGCATCTCCCTAGCCTTTCTCAATGTGGGGCATGGATGTCATTAGCCCAATTAATCCCAAAGCATCCAATGGTCATCATTTCATCTTGGTGGCAATAGACTATTTCACTAAATGGGTGGAAGCTACTTTATATGCCAATATCACATAGAAGGTATTTCTCAGATTCATTAAAAGGGACATTATCTGCAGGTATGGGATTCCAGAAAGGATCATCACAGACAATGCTCCTAACCTCAATGGTGCTGAGGTTCATAAATTCTTTGAGACTTTCAAGATTAAACATTACAACTCAACGCCTTGTAGGCCTTAAATGAACGGTGCTGTTGAAGCTAAATAAGAATATCAAGAAAATCATCGCCAAGATGGTGGTGAATTACAAAGACTGGCATTGCATGCTTACCGTACCAATATACGGTCAAGTACAAAGGCAACTCCCTTCTTATTAGTGTATGGGACGGAAGCTATATCCCCTATAGAGGTTGAAGTCCCTTTGCTTAGGGTTTTAATGGAGGCCGAGTTGGAAGAGTTTGAATGGATGAAGGCTCGATATGAGCAGTTGAACATGATCGAAGAGAAAAGACTTACAGCTATTTGTCATGGCTAGTTGTACCAAAGTAGAATGGCTAAGGCTTTTAACAAGAAAGTCCGCCCTAGAAATTTTCATCCAGGGGATTTGGTTCTGAAGAAAATTCTTCCTAATCAAGAGGACGCATGGGGAAAGTGGGCTCCAAGTTATAAAGGTCCTTACATTGTCAAACAAGCGTTCTCCGGTGGGGCTTTGATTTTGCAAAGCATGGATGACCAGGAATTGCCTAAACCAATCAACAGCGATGCAGTCAAAAGGTTTTATGCTTAAAAAGATGCTGAAAAAGCTCGTTAGGTTGAAAACTCGAAAGAACGGCCTAAGCAAAAGTTAGGACAAAACAAAAAAAAAAAATGAAAAAGCCGTTAGGTCGAAAACTTGAAAAAGCGGCCTAAGCAAAAGTTAGGGCAAAACAAAAAGAAAAAGACAAAGAGGCTCGTTAGGCTGAAAACTCGAAAGATCGGCTTAGGCAAAAATTAGAGCAAAAAAAGATAAGCATAATTTCCAGCAGCCTACATTGGAGCAATTTTTGGTGATGAATTTGTCCAGTAAATCAAGTAGACCAAAGACTGAAACTGGGGCAATTTTGAAAAAAGGGATTTGAGGACATGTCATCGGATATCATGGCTATGGTGTTCAACTTGCTGCAAGAAGTCCATTGATTGAGCGATAAAGAACCTAAATTAGGGTAAAATTTCACGTCTTTCACAATTTTGTAACATTTTGTCATCCAATACACCAAGCCATAAAGATGTTCATTCAGTTGATTCTTCCACCTTCTCTTTGAATGCATGTTTATTTATGATGTCTCAAGTAAGGTAAATTTAAGCTTCAATTATATGATCTAACAATGTTTACAGCAATTCATCAATGACTAGCATCACAATTCATAAATTTCAATCAAAATTGGCAGAAAAGTAATCATCATTTTAAAGATGGAAAAGCGGAGAAGAGGAAAAGAAATGGGCAAGGTCACAGAAGAAAATAAAGTCTTAGTTATGCTAGGAAGTTTAGTGCAAGAATTATGAGTTTGATCGGCTAAAGTTTTCCTCGAGGTTTGCTCGATTTGGTTACAGTTAGTTTTTTCAAGAATGTGTCTAAAATAAACTAAAAGTGGAGGATAAATTCACAAATTTTGCAGATAAAAAAAAAAGAAAAACAAAGAAAAAGAAAAAAGACTATCTTCCCTACCAGTTTCACATTTCCAGTTGGCCTCAGATTGCCACCATTTTACTTTTCAGTCAGCCTTAGATTGCCATTTACATTTTCAGTCAGCCTCAGATTGCCACCATTTACATTTTTAGTCAGCCTCAAATTGCCATTTACATTTTCAGTCGGCCTCAAATTGCCACAATTTAATTTCTAGTCAGCCTCAGATTGCCACTATTTACATTTCCAGTCGGCCTCAGATAGTATTCACATTTTCAGTTGACCTCAGATTGCCACCATTTACATTTCCAGTCGGCCTCAGATTGCCTATTTACTTTTCCAGTCGGCCTCAGATTGCCAATTTACATTTTAGTCGGCCTCAGATTGCCAATTTACTTTTTAGTCGGCCTCAGATTGCCACTCTTTACATTTTTAGTCGGCCTCAAATTGCCACAATTTAATTTCTTATCGGCCTTAGATTGCCAATTTACTTTTTCAATCGGCCTTAGATTGCCACCATTTACATTTTTAGTTAGCGTCAGATTGCTAATTTACTTTTCAGTCGGTCTCAGATTGCCATTGCTTTTAGATTTCTTGTCACTTGTGGACCTATATCCAGTTTGTTGCAAGGTCTTTAAATTCCTATCAATCTTTACTCTTTTTTCTTGTACAGATGAATTTCTTTCCTTGTCATTCATACATCCTAGTTGCTGAATTGCATCATTTAATTGCATATGCATCTCATGAGCATTTAGTTCCTTTTACCATTTGAATTTAATCTTTCTTATCATTGTCAGTTTCATGCATTGCCGAACAAAATCAATGTTCATGGCTTTACTCATTCCTTACAAATGTAATATAAAAACTTAGGTTTTTCATATTCTCTTATAAAAAATGAGTAAAGAGGAGCAACTGTGAACACCTGATTTTGTTCGGTCCATTAAATAAAAATCCAAAAAATTGCATATTGTATGATTAATTTCTTTTGGAAAAATGAAAAAAAAGATTTTCTTGTTGTTTTTATTTATTCCCCAAAATTAAAACAAAAATAAAAAGAGTCCAATTCATTATTTACAGTCCTTTTCTTTTAATTTGATAACCAAATTTTGTTTTAAACTGTTTGTGTTTTGTCAATTTATGTTTCAACCCAACCCAAGTGCATTTGTGTTAAAAGCCCAGTTTTATTAGAATGATTCATCAAAACTTTCTTTTGTTAATTCATGTTGGTCTATCCATTTCAGCCAAGCCAAATTCATTTTTTGCATTCATGTCCATGAAGCACTAAGAAAAAGAAAAACACAAAAATAAGGAAATAACAAAAAAATACAAAAATATAAAAATTGAAAAAACACGGAAGTATAGGGAGGGGCATGCCTCGTGCCTGTGCCTCTTACTTCAAACACCACTACAACTATCCACTCACTCCACGTTCCACTTCACCACCTCACTACCACCATTCCCATTCCTTGCCTACCTGGAACATCAGAAGCATGGGGAGCAAGTTTAGTTGGAGCTCCTGTATTTCAAAAAGAGTATGGGGATATTAGTTGATTAATCAATGCAAGCTTAATATAAAAGGGATCAGTTGCAACAATGAAAGGGGTCATTGGCAGTACTATAGAGTAAAGGAATTTTCCAAACACAGCAAAATAATGAAAAAAATAGCAACACACCTAGCCAACAGAGAAGGAGCAATCAACAACACAACTCAAAAAAAGGAGACAATAGAAGCAACAATAACAGTAGTATCATAGGTATTGTTTTCCCCATATATCAGTGTAAAAAAAAAAGAAGGGAAGAAAAAGGAGGAGGGAGGCTGCGGCCACCCCATTGTCTCATTATCATCATCACTCTTGCACCATGACCACCACCACCGTATCACATGGCGCCCCACCACCACACGCATTGGTCGCTGGTCCTTCGCCTCCGCATCGGTGAACCCACCACACACCACTATCACCGTGCCACTCCTCTTCAGATCTGCCATCAGATCGCCTTCCTCCTTCTTCTTCTCTATGCCGCCGTGGCCCCTTTATCCCCCTTTCCATGATTTCCTTCTTCTAACATGATGGCAACTTTTTCTCTCTGCGTGTAGCCCATGTGTTGTTGTCTTTTTTTTTTTTTTTTTCAAAAGAGAAACCAAGACAATGTTAAAACCAAGTTGTGAGAAATGCTATTTTCCATTGTGTTTGTTTTCCTAAGAATGAAAACCAAGCATCCCCTATCCCCACTACAACTTTTTCATTCCTTTTATTGATATCTTATTTATTTTTTTATTTTGTTTTAAATTTTTCTTTTCTTTTGTTGGGTTTGGGTTGCTTTGTTCTTAGGCCATTCTCTTTTATTCCCTTAGTAGGATTTGGCTTGGTTAGTTTTTTTTAGAAAAAGAAAAAAAATACTTAGGACTTTGATTTTTTAGTTTTTTAATTATTTCATTTGTTTGTGTTTTTACTTAGTTTGTTTTTGAATTAATTTTGATAATTAGTGCTTGTTAAAAAAAATGAAAATATGTTTTCTTTCAATAAAAATCTTTTCAGTTCTGTCAATTCACAAAATGATCAATGATGATAATTGAGTAACAAATGTTTTTATTATTATTGAATCATAAGGATTTATTGAGTAGCTGAATGCTAACTTAAATCCTGAGCAAAAGGTTGATTTTATTCAAAAAGGGTTTTTTTACAGAAGTGAAATTTAATTCTTTTGTAACTTTTGTTTTGTTAATAGAAATAAATTTCAAAATATTTTCTCCTTATTTATTTATTTTTTTCTTTTTATTCGTGCTATGATCAATAAAAGTGATTGAGTAGCAGATGTCACCTTCATTATTATCTGAATCATAGGAGTTCACTGAGTGGCCAAGTGCTAACTTGGATTCCATACGATAACGGATCTTATGTGTCTTGTTACAAATTCTATTCTTCACAAATAAAATCTGTCAACTCACAAACATTTTTTACAGAACTACGTGACTTTGAGTTCCTCATTGCATCAGGGGATACGTAGGAGCAATGATAAGGGGTATTTGTGCCACTTATCTTACTTCTGAACCTTAGCTTTTTACATGAGTTTTACTGTATTGTTGATATAATTAATAAGAATTTTGATTTATCCCTCATTGTGTGATTTTCATAGAATTGATAGCTTTTGCATTGATTATGGCATAATTTGTAATTACATCCTATTGCGTTTGACTTGTCTCTTTGAGTATGGTTTTGAGTATAGGAGCCTTGGATCAAATGCAATTGTCAAGAACAAGGGATCATATTAAGACAAATAAAGATATTTTGGAAAGCACAAGAAGTTCTCTACAACTTTCGTGTTCAGCCCGGTTCTAAGAGTATCTTGGTGAAAATCGGGTCCCAAGATTAAAGGTTGCTGATGTTCTGATGCTGTCTAACTTGACCTCCTGTTAGTATTTTTACAATATTTGGAGCTACAAATGTCTGATTGAGATGATTATTATGGCATTAGAAAGCTTATTTAAAGAGCTACAACTTCTATTTCTAGGCCGAAGAGCTCATTCAAACGTTTCGGGCCTCAAAACGGGTTTGGAAGTATACAAAGCGGTGTTGCGCGAGTACATAACTGCTATAGAGGTCACCAGAGAGCTGAATTTGGCTGTAGCAAGAGGCAGGACCGCTATAACGGTCATAAGTAGATAAGCTTCAGCGATACACGCGATTTTGTTTTGTGTTTTGAACCTTTTTGCTTTTTAACTCCATTTCAGAGACTTTTGAATGGACACTAACATGCCACTTTGGAATTTTTTCATTCTCTCTCTAAAAAAAACACATACTCTCTCTACATCCCTCTCTTCTCCTTCTCTTTTCTCTCTCTAAGGGTTCTATTGGTGAAGGTGCTCTATCTTGGAGATTGTGGCAAGGATCATTGCTATTATTTTCAACTTCTTTTCTCTTTATTATTGTAATCCTCCAGAGATGGACGGGTGGATTTCTTTACTAGTGTAGGGATTTCCGGATGGATTGGGATGACATTTGAGACCCTTTGTTTATATTGAATGCATTGGTTTTCTTAATATTCTGTAGTTTCCATTCCTTTAATTATTGTGGTGATTGCTATAATCTTTATTGGAATAACTAAATTGGCGATTGTTATTTAGGGAAACCCTTTAGGCATAAATTGGTAGATCTATTGGTTTATGTTTGAGGGAGAATATTAAAATTAACTTTCCAATTGGCGGTTAGGCTATAGCAATTGGTTGATTAAATCAATGTGATTTCTAAATAGATTGGTGATCGGTGTTTATTAGTTATTTGTATTAGTCAAATTCTAGAGGTCAATTGATCACTAGTAGAATTGCTAGTAATTTATTACTAATAGCCATCAATAGGTTTAATATTTTGGTCAATGATAATTGATTTCCAATCTCAGGAATACCTTGCACTAGTGCCTTCTCTATTATTGCTATTATCTTTCAATTTAAGTTATTGCTTTAATTCTTTAAAACCCCAAATTTTCCAACCAAGTGTTGAAGCCTCCTTGAGAGACGACCTAGGTTGTGCCATTTACTACATTTTTGGTGCAACTTAACACTTTATAAATTTTAATTTGTTTGTGAGTCGCGACAACTCAACATCAAATTTTGGCACCATTGCCGGGGAGGTGTTAAAACTTAGTTGTTTATTTTTTTTATTTTTTCTGCTTTTATTTAATTTAATTTTTATTTATTTATTTACTATTTTTATTTTCTGCATTAAAAAAATGAAAAAAAAATTTGTTCCCTTGTATGAAGCATTCCCTGTCTATTGGAAATTTAATAGTTCTTGATTCTGAAATTGAGAAAATTTTGAGAAAAATCAGACAAGCAAAGCATCAACAAGTAGAACCATCTGAGCATTCTGATCCTCTGTTCAATGTTACAGGTAATACAAGTGACATGGGAGATAGGAACAGGACACTTAGGGAGCTCACTGCTCCTGATTTCACCCAGCAACCCTTGGCCATTACATAGCCCAGGCTAGACAATGATTTTGAGCTTAAAGGGTACATGGTTCATGCTTTGTCCAAGTTCCATGGGCTGTCTAGGACGACCCCCATCAACATTTGAAAAAGCTTCATATGGTGTGTTCTAGCATGAGGCCCAATGGGGTAGAGGTGGATGATATTAAACTGAGAGCATTCCCTTTTTCCTTTGAGGGTGCAGTAGAAAATTGGTTTTTCAACCTTCTTGATGGGATTGTCAATAGTTGTATTGGAATGAAAAGACTTTTCTTGGAGAGGTATTTTCTTGCCCCTAGAATGGCTTCTATCAGAAAAGAGATATCTGGAATCTGCCAATCAGATGAGACTCTCCATGCATATTGGGAGCATTTCAAGCTCATATGTGCCAGCTGTCTTAACCACCAAATTCCAGAGCAACTCATCCTCCAATAATTTTATGAAGGTCTTATACTTGCTGATAGGTGCATGATTGATGCTGCAAGTAGAGGGGCGCTCTTGGATAAGACACTGGAAGAGGCCTGTGCTTTGATTGAGAATATGGCTGCCAATTTTCAGCAATTTAGTTCCAGAGCAGCCATAACTACTAGAGGCCTTCATGGAGTGAGCCAGCCAGAGAATCCATTGTTGGCCCAGGCTTTGCAGGAACTTTTTGGCCTTATGTAGCAATTAATGGCGAGCCAAGCAATAACTGCAGTGGTTTCTAAGGTCTGTGGCATATGTGCTTCAAATGACCACTATACTGATATGTGCCCAGCATTACAAGATGACTCAACTACTGGGATAGCAGCAACATACCCCTTCTAGAGTCAACCTCAGAATTAGGCAGGCCAGTTCCTATTTGGGAATACTTATAACTCCAGCTGGAAGAATAACCCCAATTTGAAGTGGGGAAATAACTCTCAACCACAGGGCCAACCCTCATAGTAGAAGAATTTGACACCTCATCAGAGGCAACAGGTCCTTCCTGTACCTCCAACTTCAAATCCCACCATGAATGAGATGATGAAGATGATATAGAGCAAATGCAGGAAATTAGAAGAGAAAATGCCCAACTAAGAGAGGAGGTGACTCAGATGAAAAATAATCAAAGCCAGCAGGCCCCAGCTGCCCAGTTACTATCTCAACCAGTGCCTAATCTAAGAGGAAATGTTTGTACAATCACTCTGAGGTCTGGAACAAAAGTTCCAGAAGTGAATAGGCCTGTCCAGGAAAAGGAGCAAGCTAAAAACAAGCTTGAAGAGCATTCAGTGCTGCAGTGGTCAACCAGCGCTGCAGCGCTCTACAGAATCTAAAAAAGCTCCAGAATTCCTCCCCCCATTGCCATTCCCACAAAGGATCCAACCCAAAAAGTCTACTTCATCAGAATTGGATTTTGAAACTTGGGAAACATTTAAAAAGGTGTAAGTAAACATACCCTTATTAGATGCAATCAAGCAAATTCCTAAATACGCAAAATTCTTGAAAGACCTATGCACCAATAGGAGGAGGACAAAAGGTAGTGGGGAGGACAAGGTGACTATAGGGGTCAATGCTTCCTCCATTATCAAGCCAACCAACCTGCCAACCAAGTGCAAGGACTAGGGCATATTCTATGTTCCTTGTATCATTAGGAACTCGCATAGCATGAGAGCCCTAACTGACTTTAGGGTGCATATTAATGTTATGCCCAAATCACTCTACCAGTCCTTGCATTTTAGAGAGCTCAAGCAACCAGGTTGTAAATTCAGCTGGCTAACCGGAACATCACAAGACCAGAGGGAGAATTGGAAGATATTCTTATTCAGGTAAATGATTTAATATTCCCTGCTGATTTTTATGGGCCTGAGATGGAGAATGACCCCAATGCCAGCCAGCATACATTGATATTAGGAAGACCATTTTTGAAAACTGCTAGAACCTTGATTAATGTTCATGCTGGCACATTATCCATGGAGTGTGTGGATATGAAAGTTCAATTTAACTTATCTGATGCTATGAAACATCCCCATGAAGAACACTCTATGTTTGACATTGATGTCATTGACTCTTTAGTTGATGATGCTTATAAAGACCCAGACCTCCTTTCCCCACTTTTTCTTCTTCCATGGGATATGATGCACCTGTTATTTTAGAGTGTTCCAAGTTTTCAGATACAGGCACACCACCCAGGTAGCAGTCATCAGTTTGCCAGGTGCTCCATGACCAGCCCATGTTGGGTAAAATGCCTTGTGAAGGGCAGTGGATCTTGCTGCATGAGCCTCAGGAAAAACTGATGGTTGGAAGGCCAAATTCTAGATGGAATGGACCATTCTTGGTCACCGATGTGCACCGTGATGGTGCAATTGAGTTAGAAAATTCTAAGATGATTCGGTGTAATATTGAAGGACACCGGCCGATGCACCTTCATGAGACTCCCATAGATCTATGAGCTCAGACAGCTTATCTATGGGTTGAAGCTGCTCATCCTCCATGAGGGTCATGACCGTCCAACTTAGGGATGTTAAAGCAAAGTACTGCGTGGGAGATAACCCACCGTGAGGTTTTTCTTTACCTTTCCTTTTTATTTTTCTACAATTTTTTTTGTCATTTTTTGTTTTAATTCATGCATCATATTTATTTTCATTTGCATTTTACACTATTCCTTTGGCACCTTATGTAACACCCCGATTCTTTCTGTCCAAGGGAAATGACCAAAATGCCCCTGAGGTCATTTCCTGACCCGAATTCGAGGGTAACCAACTCGGTCATCCTTGAAGGGTCAACTCAATGTTTGAAGGGGATTGAATGGCCTTTGAATGCTTTCGGAAGCGAAAATTTCGTTTTCCAGCTTCGGTCAAAATGACCAAAATACCCCTATAGCGTTTTTACGCGGGTAAAGGTGCCGTTTGAGCCCGGAACTTTCCCTAGAGGTTTAAAAACACGTTTTCATATGTCTAGAGGTCTCTGTTCAAGTCCCGGTGGTCCCGGGCAGTTTTAGTGCAAAATTACGATTTTGCCCCTAGAATAGTGTTTTTGAGCTTAATGACGTAATTAAGCAAACCTAAGCAATATTAGGCTCTAAACGAAGATTAATTTATTTCCCTAATTAATATAGAGTCAAAATAATTTATTAAAGTTAACTAGAACCTAAAATTGCTTAGATTAAACTTAAATCCCTTTTTAGAACTCAAGACTCCTAGTATTGGAATCTTGAATAGTGTTTTCTCTCTCCAATTCTTTAAATCAAGGAAATGTGTCTAGAGTTGTTTAGACTCTAAATTGAGGATTTAACTCACTAATGGTGCAAGACCACTCCTTAATTATGTCTAGACCACCTTAATTATCCATTTTTCCTTACCTAAACACCTTCTTACAAATTCCTAATCTTAAGCATAATCAAAGATACACCTAAACACAACTCTAAACCACAATTAAAATGCAAGAAACTCTCCTCCCTTGGCTGATGCATTTCGGCCAGCACACTCCCTATTGACCACATGTTGAATTGTTTTCTCACTCAAAGAACCATACTTGAGCCATACCTTGAACCATACCTCACCATACTTTGAGCCATACCTCACCATGCCTCAAGACCACATTATCTCACCTCATGGAACTCATGGATGCCTCCATTCTGCACCCTCATGGCCGAAACACATCAGCCCACACACACACTTTATTTGTTTCATTTCTCTATAAATAGAATGCCTTGAGGAGCTTGCACCACTTTTAGAGCATTTGCTAAGTTTAGGAGCACTCAAAGCTTTTCCTTTTCTCTCAAAGTTCTAGTGTTCTTCAAGTTCTTGGAGTTCTTCAAGTTCTTCATCTTCTTCATCTTCTTCTTCCATCTTCAAGTTCATCACATCAAGTAGGGATTTCCTTTCATGTATTCTCTTCTTTAAAGTTCTTGTTTCAAGTTTGATGTTCATAGTTTCTCTTGATTCCTTTTAGAACTTCTTTTCTTCTCCTCCTTCCTCTTTATGTTTCGGCCATGGGCCTTTGGGAATGAAGAAGTGAGAGCTTGATGATGAGAGTTTCATGATGATGTTCATCACTTGAAACAAACTCTAGAGCTTGATCTTTGTTCTTGAACAAAAATGTTTCTAGTTCTTCCTTTCTTGAACTCTTGAGAACTTTAGCTTTGATGATGTTTTAAAATGGCTCTATGAACTCAATGATGAGGACTCATGATGTTGGTGTTAATATATCATCAAGATCATGAACTCTAGAGTTTTAAAATGTTCCTTTTTCTTCTTGAAGATTTCGGCCATTTCCTTAATTTTTCTAAGCTTCATGGTTTGATTTCCTAAAAATATTATGTTGAGTTTTAAGAACTCTAAGCTTGACTTTACCTTGTTTGGATGAGTTTGGGTTATGGTTTAAATTCCTTTAAAGTCTTGTTAAGAGCTCTAGAAAGATAAAATGAACTTGCATAATTTATTTTATGCTTGCATTCATATTTACATTCTTGCTATGCATCTTTACTTTCTAGCTATCACCTAAGAACATAAAGATTAAAATGGAACTTGTATCATCACTTAATTTAATTCTCAAAGCCTTTCTATTTCGGCCTTAAAGTCGATTGTTGTTGGGCCTAGAGCACTAAAATAAAGAATTGAACTTGCATTATCACCTAATTAATTTCTTGAATGCCTTTCTATTTCGGCCTTAAAGTCGATTGTTGTTGGGCCAAGGCACTAAAATGAAGAATTGAACCTTGCATCTTTACTTTCAAGCTTGCACGTTTAAAGTTTATGCCTTGCATATTTAATTTATGTCATCACTTTATTTTGTAAGCAAGATTAAAAATGAAAAGCATGAACACGTTTATTTTATGTCATAACTTAAGAACCTAGAGCTCAAAGACTTGCCCATTTCATTCCAAGTTAAAGTTTAATGTGAAACCATTCTTTGAATGCATATTTTCGGCCAAGTAGTGATGATGGACTTGCAATGAGTTTTCATCTAGCTACTAGGACCAATAGTCTATGTTTTAAGTTTTCCTTAAAGCTTTACAAATCTTTATAAGGTTATGTCATCACAAGTTGTGACTTTATTCTCTTTTAGGGGATGGAATATGTTTTGGTCACTGACCTAAGGCTTTTCTTAGCCTCTTGATGAATCAAAATGTTTTGAAAAGAGTTTTAGAAGTTCTAGATTGTTTCCAAGAGAAACTAGTTAGCTTATGTACCTAGAAACGTTAATTTAACTCTCTTCTTAAAGTTAAATGTTTTCGATTCTGATATGATGAGTGTGATGCTGTATGATGATGTTTTGATGTGTTGGAATGTGTGAAAATATCATATGATGATGTAGAAGCGATCCTATGCATGATAGGTAAGAAACTACCTAACTAGAAATACCGTAAAGTTGGAATTTGACATAGTTTTAACCCATTTGCTTTTGGAACTTTTCCAAACTGTTTTAATGGGAACATAATCAGATTTAGATTGTTTAGACATGAAAAACTTGGTAACATTTGGATTAGAATTGAATTCTAGCACCTGTGGGGAAACTAGTAACTAGAAAACCGTAAAAATGCAAATGTAGAACTCTTAGAACATTTAATTTTCTGGATTCTGTCCAGCACCCTTACAACATGATAAACATGATTAATAATTAGTCCTTAAGCATAGGAATGCCTCATAATTGATTTAGATTTAATATATAGTGCCTTCGGCGAAAACGGAACCGAGAAAGGGTCTAAAACGTAAGTTCTAGAACCCCGTAAAAACAAGTTAGAGATTCTGCCCTATGCTTTTCAGATTTAAGTATGAACATGAGGATTAGGAATGATGATTAATTATGAGCCCTTAGGTGTATAAAGATATGAGTGACGGATGTAGAGAACTATATCTCAAGATTAAGACCCGTAAGGGTCAAAGCATAAGCTACCGTAAGGGTAAGCGTTTGGATGTTTTATGATGATGCATGTAGTATGCAAATGATGATGATGTTATTCATATGAGGAATTCATGAGGTTATATGTTTATGTGGCATAAAGCAAATTTGGAAGGAAATTCGGTGTAATGACCGTTGTGCCGCCGAATTTTCGACAAATTTGGGGACTTAAAGAGATTTTGAAAATTAAGGTACTAAGATGGGTTCTAGGATGACACCGGTTCGGCCGAGCACCTCCATAGAACTCATGTGACATCGGCACCAATTTATACTCTTAGGTGACACCGGTTCGGCCGAGCACCCCTAAGAGGTTTGCCCCCTAACCCGTACTCAGATAGTCGGGATTTATGATTTATGATACGCTTATCGTTAAGTGGTAAGTAAGAACTAGTGATGACTAGTTAAGGTATGAGCTCATAACCTAGATGTATGACACGTTCTGGGTGACACCGGTTCGGCCGAGCACCCCCAGTTCGATTGTCTTTTAGGGTGGCCTATGAGGAAGAGATGTTTCATGATTATGATTATGTCACTAAGTTTTCCCCATATGAATGTTTCTATTGCCACTTTATGCCACTAAGTTTGATGAGACTTGATGTTATGATTGATGTATGTGCATTAGATAGCGCCATGCATACATTTTCTATTATGTTGCATACATGACATTCAGATCATTCTAAAATGAATGGACCTTGGCTAAAGTATACCTTAAAAGATAAAATGAACTTGATGCATGCTCACTAGCTTTACGAAAATATACCCAAGGTTCCTGAGGACGTAGATGATGACACCTAGGTGGTAGGAGGCCCTACTGAGATTCTTTAGCAAGATTCTCACTCCCTCTATCTCTTTCTTTCCGTCACGTCTTCAGATGGCGACGTTCGTAGTGTTCGTGGACACGCCAACATGGGAGGTGCACCATGACCCGGACCACGGGTCATTCCATTTTGTGGGTCGATGCACGGTTAGAGTATTCATGTTCATGGGTCGACCCTTCACCCCCCCTGTACATTCCCATCGTTTCTCCCCTGTCTCACCTTTTGGCAATGACCTGGTGTTCGAGCGCGCACGTCCCCTAGAGGAGAGGCTTCGTCGTACCCCATCATCCACATCCGCCGCTCGAGACTACCCCCAGTATGTGCCCCGTTGCCCGTCGTCTTTTTTGGAGACGGATCCTTCCGAGGATTCGGCAACCCAGGCACCCTCCGAGGGATCTTCCCCTACCATACCCATGGACCTTGGGGAGGATAGTGAGCCTTCCGTGACTCAGCCAAGGCTTGCACGACGACCGGAGATGAGGCCACGCCGTGGAGGTCACTTCCGAGCCCCGACCCGTGTATTCACGCCGGAGGAGCTTGCTCAGTTTCCTGGTTACGTACCACGTTCGAGGGATAGTCGCCAGTAGGAGGTAGTGGATGGCCCCGGTTAGAGCACACACCACTTAGATGGGGATAAACCTTCTTTTGTTTAGGGGTTATCCCATTAGATGCACTCGGGTAGGGGAGTAGATTATGTTTAAGTTTATGTTGCATTTCCTTTCTTGTATTTTCCTTGTACTAAAGTAAGTCCCACACTTATAAGTGGGCAAGTTATATATATATGAGATGATATTCAGTGTTATTCATGGTGTGCCTTATGTTATGATGTTGTGAGACATTTGTTTTACTATACATGGTTTACTGCTTATCGCATCATGCGGCTCTCACTTCTTATTTAAAAAAAAAATTACCCGTATTTTTCGCTAAGTATTTCAAAGTAAAAATGAGAACTATGAAGTAACAGACTAATGATTAACCTAAATATGTTCTAGAGTATTGGGTTAAAAATTAGGATGTTACACCTTAGAGGTTACATGCCTAGGCTTACACCACATGCACCTTATGGACTTACTTGGCATTGACTTTATCTTGTATTGCAGGCTTAGTAGATTCATTGTGTGTTTGGATTGAGTACATGCAATTTTACTTGTGAGATTTTGAGCCTCTTTGATTGGACCATCATATGCCATCCTTGTTTGTTCATGCGTGTTTCCCTCTTTGGATTTGCATTCTAGAACTTGCTTAGGGTCTTGCTTGAATATGATTGAGGCATTTTTCTTGTCTTTAGCCACTTGCTTATCCAATCAACCTTTGCATGTTACCATTATTTAGCCCCTTTGAGCCTTATTGTCCATTCTTTTATTTTAGCACATCCTTAGCCAAAAGTGAAAAACCATGAAAATTCCCAACCTTTTAGGCTTAGGAGAGTATTTGTGCAACTTTTATATGTACTTGAGCATAAGTATGGGGGAGAGCATGAGAACATGCGTCAAATTAAGTGTGGGGGAGGAACAATGTATACCCAAAAATTCAACAAGTGGCACACTAAGAAAAATTGCAAGAAAAAAAAGAGAAAAATTTTGAAAAAAAAATTTTGGTTGAAAGTGAGCCACATTATAAAAGAAAGGCCTGTAATTGTGTTAAGTTGGACAAAGTACACCCTTAGGCACCTGTGCTCTTGGTGTATGCATTTGCTCTCCTTTGACTTGAGGTTTAACCCCATTGGCCTATATTTTTATCCATTTTCACCCAAGCCTCATTACAACCAAAGGTAAGCCCTTTTGATTTAGTATGCATATGTGTGTGACAAAATGGAGAATGAGACCCATAGCAAGCCTATGGTAATGCATTTTCACTTGAGGTGATTGAGTGTGCATCATAACCTAAAATACTTGAGTGAATAAGGGGCAAACACTGACCTTGGGAGGACTTTTGTACTTGATCTATGCATAAGTTGTGAATTCTAGTCTATGTGCCATGTTCTTATTCATGCCTTGCTTGTTGTAATTCTCTTGATTGTTGGTGTGAAAACTTACTAATGTGCCTCTAGGTTCATTAGATTGGTGTATTATCATTTAATTACATGCATCATGCATTTTAGGGTAGGAGCTTAGTATAGTCCTTTTTATTACTTCTCATCCATGCCTTGGTTTGATCTTAGTTCCATATGAGGATATGTGAAGGCTTAAGTGTAGGGGAGTTTGATAGGGGGCATTTGTGCCACTTATCTTACTTCTAAACCTTAGCTTTTTACATGAGTTTTACTGTATTGTTGATATAATTAATAAGGATTTTGATTTATCCCTCATTGTGTGATTTTCATAGAATTGATAACTTTTGCTATTTATGGGATAATTTGTAATTACATCCTGTTGCATTTGATTCGTCTCTTTGAGTATGGTCTTGCATACAGGAGCCTTGGATCAAATGCAATTATCAAGAACAAGGGATTAGATTAAGACAAATAAAGATGTTCAGCCCAAAACTCGGTTCTAAGAGTATCTGGGTGAAAATCGGGTTGCAAGATTAAAGGTTGCTAATGTTCTGATGCTGTCCAACTTGACCTTCAGTTAGTATTTTCACAATATTTGGGGCTACAGATGTTCGATTGAGGTGATTATTATGACATTGGAAAGCTTATTCAAAGAGCTACAACTTTTATTTCTAGGCTGAAGAACTCAATCAAACGTTTCAGGCATCAAAACGGGTTTGGAAGTGTACGAAGCGATGTTGCACGAGTACATAACCGCTATAGCAATCACCAGAGACCTGAATTTGGCTGCAGCAAGAGGCAGGATCACTATAGCGATCATAAGTGGATGAGCTTCAGCGATACACGCGATTTTGTTCCATGTTTTGAACCTTTTTGCTTTTTAACTCCATTTTGGAGACTTTTGAATGGACACTGAGACACCACTTTAGAATTTTTTCATTCTCTCTCTAAAAAAACACACACTCTCTCTACATCTCTCTCTTCTCCTTCTCTCTTCTCTCTTCTCTCTCTAAGGGTTCCATTGGTGAAGGTGCTTTATCTTGGAGATTGTGGCAAAGATCATTGCTATTATTTTCAACTTCTTTTATCTTCATTGTTGTAATCTTCCAGAAATGGAGGGGTAGATTTCTTTACTAGTGTAGGGATTTTCGGATGGATTAGGATGACATTTGAGACCCTTTGTTTATATTGAATGCATTGATTTTCTTAATATTCTATAGTTTTCATTCTTTTAATTGTTATGGTGATTGCTATATAATCTTTATTGGAATAACTAAATTGGCAATTGTCATTTAGGGAAACCCTTTAGGCATAAATTGGTAGATCTATTAGTTTATGTTTGAGGGAGAATATTAGAATTAACTTTTCAATTGGCGGTTAGGCAATAGCAATTGGTTGATTAAATCAATGTGATTTCTAAATAGATTGGCAATCGTCATTTATTAGTTATTTGTATTGGTCAAATTCTAGAGGTTGATTGATCACTAATAGAATTGCCAGTAATTTATTACTAATAGCCATCAATGGATTTAATATTTGGTCAATGATAATTGCTTTCCAATCCTAGGAATACCTTGCACTAGTGCCTTCTCTATTATTGCTATTATCTTTCAATTTAAGTTATTGCTTTAATTCTTTAAAACCCCCAATTTTCCAACCAAGTGTTGAAGCCTTTTTGAGAGACAGCCTAGGTTATGCCTTTTACTACATTTTTTATGCAACTTAGCACTTTATAAATTTTAATTTGTTTGTGAGTCGCGGCAGCTTGCATCAAGCAGGCGATTCCTGTCAAGCCAAAATTAATTTTTTCTTAAATTGTTTGTTTAAATTGTAAATATGTTTATTCTTTTTATTTATTTGATTTCTTCTAAAGGTTATTATTTAATTTGCACAACTTGCTAAGGTACTGTCCAAGGACGAGTGTATTATGTAACACCCTAAAAATTATTTAAAAATTAATTTAAGCTTTATTAAACATAATTTCAAAAATTTGACAATGTCAATAATGATGAGGATGGTTTAACGGGTTTGTAAAAGAAAAAAAATATAAATAGTAACTTGCGGGCTCCGCAGGCTCGTCGGGACAGCCAAAACCATAGAATTGGGACCTGAAGGCGCCCAAGATAGAGAAATTATAGGATTGAGATTAGAAATGATAAGGAATGAGAATTCTAGGCCTGAAAGTAATTTTCGGGCAATGTTTGATTATCCGGGTACGATATTTTACCCGTTCGGTAAAATTTCGGTGTACGATTTTTAACATCGAAAGCTAGTTAATCTCTGCAAAATAATGAAGTCTATCCCTTTAAATGCCAAATGAATGGCTAATATTTTATCTTAGATGAAAGATCAGATCTTAGCCATTGATATTAAGTTCCTTTAATGAAAAGAAATTATGCTTTATGATTAACCAATCACATTACTTCTTATAAGATAAATATGACACCTCTAACTTCATAATTTCTGTCTAAGCTTCAGACATGAGCAGAACCAGTAGAAACACCATTTGATCTCCTTCAAAAACCTTGACAACTTTGATTTTTCAAGCTCAAAAATCCTAAGCCAAACCTTGTCAAAATCAAAATCTTCCTTCACCAAAATTATTCTACACTTCAACCTCTACAAATATAACTGATTAAAATCTCCATACCTCACTTTAATACCTCACTCATCATTGATTAGAGGAGGGTTTGAGTGTGTTTCAAGAGCTTTGAGGTGGAGAACATTTATCTTGAAGTATACAAGGGACAAAGAGACATTAGCTTCCAAGTCTAGGGTTTATTTGTTCTCTTTTGTTTCAAAGACTATTCTGAAAATTCTGAGTTGTTTTGTCCAAATTTCTAATGTTATTGGTTGATAATATGTTGATATTGATGTATTAGTTTTGGTGGAGTGTCTGGTGTTGTGAAAAAATCATTTTTATCAAGAGAGATTTTGAATTGGTTTGCTGGATTTTCGGATTTTCAACAGGGCAGCATTTGTTCACAAATTTTCTGACCTAGTTAGATGCTTTAGATTGAGTTGAAAATTTTATATGATATATCTAACATGTTAAGGCATCTTCAGTAAAAATTTTGAGGTGTTTGGGTACTTTTTCTATGTTTAAAAAATCAAGAACTGAAATTGTACCTATGCTACCTAAACTGTTGGAATTGAAGCTTCAAATTTGTCTATTTTTGTTACCATAGCAAATGATTGATTTTTTCTTTGAAATTTTTACAGGATATTAGAGACATCTCAAGGTTTTACTAGGATTTTTATTCCCAATTTTTTGGTTTCATTGCCTAGGGTTAAAAATTATGGAATTCAGGAATTTAGTTGAGAATGAGTGGTCTCTGACCACCAAATTTGTATAATTTTGCTAACATAGTTAGAGAACTCTTTTTACTATGAAATTTCATGGAACCTTGTGGACACATTGAGGTGTCATTGAGAATTTTTATATCATCTGATTTGATGGTTTGAATTGCATATTAAATTGTGCTACACATATATGAAATCTACCATTGTGCTGAAAATAAATTGATGCTTTGAATTGATGAAATAATAGCATCTTGTACTAGTATGGCATGTGTACATGAATATGAATATGAATAATTGAGCATGTAAGCTTATTAATGAGGTTAGGCACACATAGATATGAATGCTTATTACAATTGCTCATATGCAAAAGAAAAACATAAGATTATGTTTCTTGGGTTGGAGAAAGTAAATCCAATTTGTTAGGGAAAGTAAACCTGACTACCAAGAAAAGCAAAAGATTTATAATCCTTGGGCTGGAGAAAGTAAATTCAGTCTGTTAGGGAAAGTAAACTCGACTACCCTTGAATTGAGTCGGGAAAAGAAAACTTGGCTAGGAATAGGTCTGTGTGAGAATTGGAGAAAGTAAATCCATTGATCATGTATAGGAATGAGCTTAGTCGTAAAAAGCAGTCTATTACCCATTATTGCAATGCTGGGGACGGCCGTACGCAATGCCAGATGTAACAAGATTAGTCAAGGGCCAAGGCAAGCGGAAGAAGTAAATTTTCTAAGTACTCCTTTGTCTTATATGCCAAGTGAAGAACTTTAGTATTGATATTGATACCAATATGTTTAAGTGGAAAGTTAGCAGTATATGACATTGTATAGTATGGCATGTGTATATTAAGTAAGTGAATGTTAAAAGTAACCCACTTCGAAAGTATGATTTGAAACTTTAAATATAAACCATTATTATGTAATGCATGACCACTTTTTTCTAAATAAATCAAAGTGGCTGGGTTGATGACAATGACATTATGATTGTGTATTTGGGGGGTTACCTTACTGAGAATTGCATAATTCTCACCTCTATGTTTTTGTGTTCCCGTGTCGTCTCCAAGTTGATGTAGAGAATCGAGAGGTTGCTATGCAAAGGAACTCGAAAGTGCAATAATGTAGTAGTTAATGCTTTTATTATGTTGTATTTAATAGGATGGATATATGTGTAAATATATTAAAGAACAAAGGTGTGTTAAAGCTCATAGAAGAGCTTCCCTTGTGTACTTAACTTTATTAAACAAATGTTTTGGTTTCCTTGTTATATATATTTTAATAGAATTATGACATAGTTATCTTAGGAATCAATCGAGCTTGCTATAGATATTTAAGAAAGGTCTGGTAATCTGTAAGTGACAACTCTTGAATCCGATGTCATGGCTTAAGACTGATGTTGTACTTGGGAGGATGTTACATATTAGGGGTGTGTAGGGTTAAACTCCTACCCTTCTCTATACATAATCGACTCCCAAACTCAAATCTAGTTTCAAAGACCATTTTCCAAAATAAAAGAGTTTTTCAAGTTTTCCCAAATTTTAATAAACTTGGTGGTGACTCCATATTTTCATCAATTTTTTTTTGCTATCCGCTTTGTGATCCCGGTTGCGACAGCATCATATTTATTTTTATTTGCATTTTACATTGTTCGTTTGGCACCTTAGAGTTAACATGCATAGGCTCGTACCACACGCATTTTATTGACATACTTGGCATTGACTTTATTTTATATTACATGCTTAGTGGATTCATTGTGTTGTTGGGATTGAGTACATGCACTTATACCCGTGAGATTTTAAGCCTCTTTAATTAGACTATCGTGTGCCATGCTATTTGTTCATGTGTGTTTTCTTCTTTGGATTTGTATTCTCGAACTTGCTTAGGGTCTTATTTAAATATATTTTTTTCATGTACATGCTTGAATATGATTGAGGCATTTTTCTTGTTTATAGGTACTTGCCCATATAGCCATCCTTTGCATGTTACCATTGCTTAACCATTTTGAGCCTTATTACCCATTCTTTTGTTTTAGCATATCCTTAGCCAAAAGTGAAAAACCATGAAATATCCCAACCTTCTAGGCTTAGGAGAGCATTTGTGCAATCTTATATGTGCTTGAGCATAAGTGGGGGGAGAGCATGAAGACATGCCCCAATTTAAGTGTAGGGAAGGAACAGTGTCTACAACATAAATTCAGCAAGCAAGTGGCATACTAAAAAAAAAAATTATGGAAGAGTTTGTGTTGAAGGTGTGCCACATTGCAAGAAAAAAAACCTGTAATTGTGTTAAATTGGACAAAATATACCCTTAGGAACTTGTGCTCTTAGTATATGTATTTGTTCTTCTTTGACTTGAGGTTTAGCTCCATTGGCCTATATTTTTATCTATCTTCACCTAAGCCCTATTACAATCAAAGATAGGTCCTCTTGATTTGGTATGCATGTATATGTGACAAAATGGAGAATGAGACCTATAATAAGCTTATGGTAATGCATTTTCATTTGAGGTGATTGAGTATGCATCATACCCCCAGACACTTGGGTGAATGAGTGGCAAACATTGACCTTGGAAGAATTTTTGTACTTGATCCATGTATCATATATGAATTCTACTATGTGTGCTATGTTCTTGTTCATGCCTTGTTTGTCGTAATTCTCTTGATTATTGGTGTGAAAGCTTACTAATATGCCTCTAGGTTCATTGGATTGGTGTATTATCATTTAATTTCATGCATCATGCATTTTTAGTCTTAGGAGTCTACCATAGTCCTTGTATACTACTTCTCATCCATATCTTGGTTTGATCTTAGTTTCACATAAAGACATGTGAAAACTTAAGTATGCGGGAGTTTGATAAGGGGCTTGCTACCAAACCTTAGCTTTTTGCATGAGTTTTACTGAGTAGTTGATGTGATTAGTTTGGATTTCTATCTATTCCTCATTGTGTGATTTTAATAGAATTAATAGCTTTTGCATTGATTTTGGGATATTTTATAGTTACACCATGTTGCATTTGACTTGTTTCTTTCAGTATGGTTTTTTGCACAAGAACTTTGGATCAATTGCAAAGTGTCAAGAACAAGCTGGAAACTCTCTAGAAGAAGCTTGGAGCAAAAAAGAATAAAAGCCACAGAAGCTCACTCTTGGGTGAGCATTGCAGTGCTTTTTTAGCTTGATAGTGCTTAGCAGAACGACTCCAAGGATTAATTGGAGCAACACTCTCTGGAGAAGCACTGCAGCGCTAGTGCGACAGTGGGATTGTAGATCATTAATATATTTTTGGGCCCCAGTTTGGGCTATTTTAGAGATCAATATTTAAAGGATTGCTATAGACTTTTACCCTACCTTTGGACTCACTTTGAGGCTGCCGCTTTGAGTTGCTATTATTCTCTCTCTCCATCTTCTTTCTTCTTCTTCTCTATTCTTTTCTCTCTCAGGGATTTCATTGGTGAAGGTGCTTTATTTTGGAGATTGTGGCAAGGATTATTGCTATTATTTTCAGGTTCTCTTTTATCTTCATTGTTGTAATCCTCCAAAGATTGAGAAGTAGATTTCTTTACTAGTGTATGGGTTTTCAAATGGATTGGGATGATATTTGAGACCTTTTTTGATATTAAATGCATTGGTTTTCTTAATGTTCTGCAGTTTCTATTCCTATAATTATTGTGGTGATTGTTATAATCTTTATTGGGATAACTAAATTGGCGATCATCATCTCGAGAAAATCTTTGGGCATAAATTGATAGATCTATTGGATTATATTTGATGGAGAACATTAGAATTAATTTTCTGATTGGTGGTTAGGTTATAGTGATTGATTCATTAAATTAATGTGATTTCTAAATAAATTGAGATATCGTTTATTAGTTTTTTGCATCGATCAAATTCTAGAGGTTGATTAATCACTAGTAGAATTGCAAGTCATTTATTACTAATAGCCACCAATGAGTTAATATTTGGTCAATGATAATTAATTTCTAATCCTAAGAATACCTTGCACTAGTGCTTTTTCACTATTGCTATTATTCAATTGCTATTATTTTATTCCTCCAAACCCACAATTTTCCCAGCTAAGTATTGAAGCCTCCTTGAGAAATGACCTAGGTTATGCCCTTTACTACATTTTTGGTGCAACTTAGCATTAAAACAAATTTCTAATTTAAGGAGATAGGCAACAGCCTCCGTCAGTACCTAAATTGAAAACTGTATTTGTTGTAGGTTTGCTTGAGAATGCATGTGGAACTTGACAACAAGTGGTACATGGACAGTGAGTGCTCCAGTCACATGTTTGGATCCAGAAGATGGTTCAAAAATCTAAGGCCCAAAAATTCTGGATCAGTAAAATTTGCCGATGGAGGTAAGGCCAAGGTCATAGGCATAGGAAGTATTAGTAAGGATGATCCCTACCAAATTTCTGATGTATTATTTGTTGATGGTTTGGCTCATAACTTGTTAAGTATTAGCCAGTTATGTAACTAAGCCTTTAATGTTGTTTTTAATACACATGCATGTAAGATAGTAAGTCCCACTTCAGGACAAGTTATTCTGTCTGGTAAGAGGCATGATAACACATATCTGTTATTCTTGGATAACATACAAGATCAAGATGTAAAATGTCTAGCATCCTTCACGGATGAAAAGTGGTTGTGGCATAAGAAGCTTGGGCATGCTCATATGAAGCTCATTTCTGAGCTTTCTCAGAAAGAGTTAGTTATAGGCCTACCAAAGATCATATTTAATAAGGATTCAACTTGTGATTTCGGTGAGAAAGGTAACCAAACCAAAGCTTCTTTCCATAATAAGCATGTGGTTTCAACTACTAGACTACTTGTGCTTTTACATATGGATCTCTTTGTACTAACCAAGACTGCAAGTCACTAGGAAGAGATATTATTTTGTCATAGTGGATAACTACTCTAGATTTACATGGGTTATCTTCCTAGCTTCTAGAAAGAGGTAGTCAAAAGATTCAAAGCTTTTTCAAAATGTGTTTGTATTGAAAAGGATTATCAAATTATCTCTATCAGATCTGATCATGGAGGAGAATTTGAAAATCATATTTTTGAAGAGTTTTGTGAAAACCATAGTGTAACATCCTAATTTTCAACCCAATACTTCTAGAATGTATTTAGGTTGACCATTAGTCTATTACTCTTTTAGTCTCATTCTTTAAAACATTTCTTTAAAATACTTTGCAGAAAATACGGGTAAAATTTTTCTTTTTGAAAGGAAAGACAAAATGTGAGCCATACTCATGCACAAAGTAAACTACGTCGTCGTCTTGCAAGAAAATCAAGAGGGAAACACGTCATCTCAAAAGGAACATGATATCATAAAAGAAACTGCATCATGATTTAAATACATAAATAGTCACACTATACACTAGAATAGTAGTAGTTAATACAGTCATCCGTACATCATAAGGAAAATATAAAGAAAGTATATCTGTATCTCCTATCTACAACAGTGCACCTAATAATAGATAACCTCTAAAAAAAAAAGAAGGCTACCCTAGTCGTGAAGGTGCGTGTACACTAAAGTTAGCTACCAGCTCCTACTCCTACTCGTCGATGGGAGGTGCATATCCAACCCATTGAGCCAACTCAGCCGGGGTGGCCAAGCGCTGAAAGGGTCGGGTGTGTGCTCCGCGGTGAGGTACCATCCTCACTCTACCTCCTCAGAGTGGCTACGTCACTGTATCCTCACTACTTAGGTCAATGGGTATGGTGGGGAAGGAATCCATAGACGGGATGTCTGTCTCGGAGGGGTCGGTCTCGGAGAAGGCTAGAGGTGGATGGGGGACATACTCCGGATAGGCGTGAATGGCAGAAGCAGCATCGGGGGTACGATGGACGCGCTCTCCTCAGGGGCATGAGCGCTCAAAGAGTATGCCGTCAGCAAAGGGCGAGGTCAGTGTGAACCGGAAGCTCATGATTGGCTGAGGAAAGAAGCGATCCAGAAATTGTCTGCTCTACTGGTATCTAGTATGCAGCGAATTGTCCGCTTTGGCAAGCTCAATGTCAATACCCTCACGGATTTGCTTTCTCTCCACCGGAGCAGGAGAAATGCATCTCAGTATTATGTCACATTTAAAATCTCATGGAGTTTTCAAAACTTTCTTAGGTCTTCAAATTTGACGAAAATTTGGCAGCGTAATGGCGGTACACCAAATTTCCTTCAAATTTGCTTTATGTCACAAGAACTAATGGTGCATGTACTTTCACATTCAAAGTTCAAAATCAAAACAAATATTCAATGACGTACAACATATCCATTCATGGTTCATGCATTAACACATCATAACATGTCATGATTCAAGAATAGTCACATCTAGTTCTTCATATGTCTCTAGCATATGCATCTCTAATGTTCCATATGAAACTACATGCAAGTGATGAGTTCTATCTTTAAAGATCAATGCCTCATAAAATAAACATGCTTATGATTCATAAATAGTCATACATATCTCATTGGTATATGTCAGGCAAACTCATAGATTCATGTGTAAACAAGATCAAGGATTCATATCATACAAAATCATAGATTTAAGTAACATAAGATCATGGCTTTAGGTCATTCAAGTAGGGAGCATGTTTATTGCATACTTTGGGTTCTGGTAATCAATTATATGAGCCTTGTAATCAATTACACAGCTTTAAATTTTAAAACAGAAAAGTTGAGGGCTTTGGTAATTGATTACATGAGCCTTGTAATCGATTACACAACTTCAGGTTTTCAAAACAGGAAAGTTGAGGGCTCTGGTTGTAACATCCTAATTTTTAACCCAATACTCTAGAACATATTTAGGTTAATCATTAGTCTGTTACGTCATAGCTTCCTTAATACTTTAAAATACTTAGCGAAAATACTGGTAAATTTTTTTTTGTTGAATTATAAAAGCAAAGTGAGAGCCGCGCGACACATTAAATAATAATGCACGAAAGGAAATAAAGCAAGCATCGCATAACAGCATGACATAAGCAAGTAAAGGCACATCACAATAGAACTGAACTGCATATTTATATAATATTATATGATATGCCCACTCATGGAGAGTGGGGCCTAGTTTAGTACATCATGAACAGATACAACTAAAAGAAAATACAAAGGAAAGTACGACGGAAAATATAAAAGCAACTCCCCTACCCAAGTGCAACTAAAGGGATAACCTCTATACAAAAGGAGGTCCATCCTCATCTAAGTGGTGTGTGCTCTACCTGGGTACTCCATCTGTCGTAGGTCACCTCCTACTGACGTCCAGCTTGCGAGCGAGGCACATACCCAGGAAACTGGGCGAGCTCCTCGGGTGTATAGAGGCGGAACAGAGATCGAGAGTGACCCCTGCGGCGTAGCCACATCTCCGGTCGTCGTGCGAGCCGTGGCTGAGTCACAGTGTCCTCACTGCCCTCTCTTATCAGTGGTGGAGTGGAGGCAGAGCTCTCGCTGTACGGATAGGTAGGCAGGTCCTCTGACGGATCGGTCTCCAAGAAGTAAGTCCGGGGCACGTAGTCGGGATAGTCACGCATGGCTGAGGCGGCGGTGTGCATGCAGAGCACTCTCTCGTTATACGTATGCGTACGCTCAAAAACCCGCTCATCGTCGCCGTAGGGTGCTGTCGGGGAGAAGCGATGGGTATACACGGGGTGAGCGAAGGGACGTCCAACGAACATGAAGACTCACACAGTGCATTGTCCCTTAAAATGGTATGATCCGTGCTCCGGATCATAGTGTACCTCCCATGTCGGGGTGTCCACAAAAACCACGAACGTCGCCATCTGAAGACATGACGGAAAGAAAGAGATAGAGGGTGTGAGAATCTTGCTAAAGAATCTCAGTAGGGCCTCCTACAACCTAGGTGTCATCATCTACATCCTTAGGAACTTTGGGTTTAGTAAGTAAAACAAGTGAGCATGTATCAAGTCCATTTTTAAGCTTTAAAACATAATTAGCCAAGGTCCATTCATTTTAGCATGATTCTTAATGTCATGGATGCAATCATATTAAAGAATGTATGCATGGCTCTACTTAATGCAAGGAAGTAGTCATAACATTAAAAACATCATAATAGTGGCATAAAGTGGCAGTTAAATACTCATATGGGAATCTTGTGACATAAACATTATACTTTACTTCCTCATAGGCCACCCTAAAAGACAATCGCTCTAGGGGTGCTCGACCGAACCGGTGTCACCCAGAACGTGTCACATCTCTAGGTTATGAGCTCATACCTTAACTAGTCGTCACTAGTTCTTACTTATCAATCCCGATAAGCGTAACATAATCATAAATATAATCCCGACTTATCCAGTACGGGCTAGAGGGCATTTCTTGGGGGTGCTCGGTCGAACCGGTGTCACCCAAGAATTCAACTTGGTACCGATGTCACATGAGTTCTCTGGAAGTGCTCGGCCGAACCGGTGTCATTCGAGAACTCATCTTAGTACCTCATAATAAAAATCTCATAGTTTTCTCAAAACTTTCTAAGTCCCCGAATTTGTCAGAAATTCAAGAAAGATAATCATAAGATGCCGAATTTCTTCCAAATTATGCTTTACGCCACATAAGTCATTCAAACATGCATCCTCCATCAAAATTTCATGCATTCACATAATCATTCTCATACGTTCACAAGTAACATTAAAAATTCATTATGCTCTTGGTCCTATGGTATCTTATGCTTTGACCCTTATAGGCCTCAAACTTGTGATGTAATTAACTTATCATCTTCTATCAACCTTTTATGCACCTAAGGGTTCTTTTCTAACAGATCTCATTATTATTTATGCTCTCTATTAAATCTGAACAACATCATTCCTTAGGGGCAGCATTATAAACTTATAATTGCGGGGTTCTAGAACTTACGTTTTAGACCCTTTCTTGGTTCTGCCTTCGCCTAAGGCGCTATAAGTTCGACCTAAACCAATTATGAGGCATTTCTATGCCTAAGAACTAATTATAAACTATGTTCACTACATTATAAGGTTGCTGGACAGATTCTAAAAATTCTAAGAGTTCTAGAATTGCGGTTTTACGGTTTTCTAGTTACTAGTTTCTCTATAGGTGCTAAAATTCAATCCTACTTCAATTATAACCAAATTTTTCATGATTAAACAATTCTAATCTAATTATATTCCCATTGAAACAGTTTGGGCAGTGTCCAAAAAAATTGGGTTAAAACTATGCTAAATCTTGATTTTACGGTTTTTCTAGAAAGCTAGTTTCTCTCCTATCATGCATAGAAATGTTCCTACTTCAACATACATAATTTTTACTCATTCAAACACATCAAAACATCACCATACAGCAGCAAAATTGTCATGGAAGAACCGAAACATTAAGTCCCAAAAAGATGCATATCTTGATATTTTCTAAAACATATAAGTTGCTAGTTTCTCTTGGAATCATTTTTAGGACATCTAAGACTCTTTTGCCAACCATTTTTATTTTGTAAGAGAGGCTAAAACATCATTAAGTCAGTGACCACTTGATCCCTCTTTAAAAGAGTACTAAAATCATAAATCTTGTTGGTCTTAATCTCATAAACTTTATGAGGTTTTAAAGAGAATCTTAAAACTTAGATTGTTGGCCCTTGTAGCTAGATGAATCTCCTTCCAAGTTCATCATCATTACATGGCCGAAATTATGTATTCAAAGAATGCTTCCACATTAGACTTTAACTTGAGATAAAATGGGCAAGTCTTTGAGCTCTAAGGTCTTTAAGTGATGACATAATTTAAACATGCTATGCACTTCATTTTTATTCTTCATTACAAAGTAAAGTGAGAGCTTAAAGTAAATATGCAAGACTTGAATATAAATATGCAAGACTTGAAATAAATATGCAAGACTTGAAATATAAATATGCAAGTTCATTTCTTTATTTTAGTGTTCTAGGCCCAGCAAGAATCGACTTTAAGGCCGAAATAGAAAGGCTTTGAGATTTTGTTAGGTGATAGTGCAAGCTCTTATTTTAAATCTTTATGTTCTTTAATGATGAAAAGTAAATATGCTAGACAAGAATGTAAATATGAGGTGCACTCCATTCTTTATCCTTTAACTTTAAGTGATGACTTGGAAAATAAATATGAATGCAAAGCTCAAAGTAAATATGTAATGCATAAGCTTGAATTTAAATATGAATGGTAGTCCATTTTATTTCTTATTAGAGCTCATACAAGACTTTAAAGGAACTTAAACCTCAACCCAAACTTATCATGGCAAGATAAAGTAAAGACAAGAGTGAACCTCAAGGGTTCTTTAGAACACAAGTTTCTTTTCTTGAAATGTGGTCATAAATAACATTTTTATTAAAACTCAAGCTTTAGAGACCTCATTGTGATGATCACATAGTCATCATCTAGAAGCTCTCATCATCAAGCCATTGAGAACCTCGTTGGCCAACATGGCTGAAAATTTGGAGAAAGAAAAGGAAAAGGAACCGAAACTTTTAAGAAGAAAAAGAAACATTTGAAACTCTAGAGACCATGATCTTGATGATGCATCAACACCAACATCATGAGTCCTCATCATTGAGTTCATGTAACCATTTTAAAACATCATCAATGTTAAAGATTCAAGGTTCAAGAAGAAAGAACAAAAGGAACCATCTTTAACTTGAGAACAAAGATCAAGCTTTAGAGATTGTTCAAGTGATGAACATCATCATCATGGAACCTCATCATTAAGCTCTCATTCCTTTATCCTCAAAGGCCCATGGCCGAAAATGAGAAAGAAAAAGGAGAGGGAGAGAAGTTCTAAAAAGACTCAAGAGAAACCATAAACACATAACTAGAAATAGAACTTAAATAAAGAAAATACTTGAAAGAAAATCCCTATCAAGTGATTGAAGGTTGGGATAAGAGAAGAGGATGAAGAACTTGAAGAACTTGAACACTTGAACTTGAGAGAAAAAGGAAACTTTAAAGTGCTCTTTGAAAACTTATACTTAGCAAATGAACCCAAAATGATGCAAGTTCACCCAAGCATGCTATTTATAGAGAAATGAAACAAGTGCAAGGTGCAAGGAGGAGGAGGGGGTTTCGGCCAAGGATGAGCAGCCCCATGAGTTCCATGAGGTGAGATGTTGTGATCTTGAGGTATGGTGAGGTATGGTTCAAAGTATGGTGAGGTATGGTTCAAGGTATGACTCAAGCATGGTTCTTTGAGTAAGAAACAAATCAACATGTGATGTAATTGAGGGAGAGATGGCCGAAGGTGCATCAGCCATGGGGGGAGGATTTCTTGCATTTTAATTGTGGTTTAGAGTTGTGTTTAGGTGTATCTTTAATTAGGATTAAGATTAGGAATTTGTAAGAAAGTGTTTAGGTGAGGAAATGGGTAATCAAGATTTGTCAAAACATATTTAAGGAGTGGTCTTGCATCATTAATGAGTTATAAACTCATTTTAGTGCATAAACAATTCTAGACACAATTCCTTGATTTCAGAAATTGGAGAGAGAAAACACTATTCAAGATTCCAAGAGTGAAATCTTGAGTTTTAGAAAAGAGATTTAAATCTAATCTAAGCAATCTTAGGTTCTAATTAATTTTAATAATTTATTTTGACTCTAGATTAATTATGGAAATTAATTAATCTTCAATTAGAGCCTAATATTGCTTAGGTTTGTTAATTACATCATTAAGCTCAAAAATACTATTCTAGGGGCAAAATCGTAATTTTTCACTAAAACTGCCCGGGACCATCGGGACTCAAACAGATGCTTTGAAACATGTAAAAACATTATTTTAAACCTCTGGGGAAAGTTTCGGGCTCAAACAGCACCTTTACCCGCGTAAAAACGCTATAGGAGTATTTTGGTCATTGTGACCCGAAACTGCAGAAAATGAGACTTTTGCCTTCGAAACCACTCAAGGGTCATTCAATCCCCTTCAAACATTGAGTTGGCCCTTCGAGGACTACCGGGTCGGCCATCCTCGAATTTCGGGCCGAAAATGACCTCAGGGGCATTTTGGTCATTTTTTACTCAGACAGAAAATCGGGGCATTACATTGGTAATTGATTACATGAGCCTTGTAATCGATTACAACAAACTTGGG
Organism: Dalbergia cochinchinensis; assembly: GCA_031216125.1. NCBI lineage: Eukaryota > Viridiplantae > Streptophyta > Magnoliopsida > Fabales > Fabaceae > Dalbergia > Dalbergia cochinchinensis. The sequence goes on from CM062371.1 coordinate 35,962,314, forward strand.
CCCCAAGAACATCTGAGTAATCGATTACATGGGATGGTAATCGATTACTAGAGTTCTAGCACGTGTAATCGATTACATGATGCTGTAATTGATTACGCAGGCTTAAAAGTTAATATCTGAGTCTGGCAAAGCTCTCTGGTAATTGATTACATGAGCCTTGTAATCGATTGCTAGTACCTTCAAAATATGAAAATTTAAGTTTAAAACACCTTCTAAGTTATTCCTTCCTTCTCAAACCATTTTGAACCTTATTCCAACACTTATTTTGAAATCAAAACCTTTTTGTAAAGGTAAATGCCCATAGATTCAAGATTACTTGGGTAAGTTGAAAGAGTTAGGTCTTAAGCCTTAGCATTTAGGTGATGACATAAACATTAATGTGCTAATGCAAGTTTCATTTTAATCTTAGCATTATTAAGTAATGGCAAAGAAAAGTAAATATGTAAGGCTTGAAATTAAACATGAAAATGCAAATTCATTCTTAGTCTTTAAATTTAGGTGATGACTTGAAACATAAACATGCTAGACAAGAAATACAAATATTAGATGCCAGTTCATTTCTTATCTTTGAGCTTTAGGTGATGACTTGAAAAATAAATATGATATGCAAGTCCAATTCTTTATTTTAGTGCTTTAGGCTCCTAGTTTTCACTCTAAATCAACAATCAACTTTAAAGTTGAAATAGGTAGGCTTTGAGATTAATTATTTAAGTGATGGCAAGAAAAATAAATATGAATGCAATCCATTTATGATCTCTTTGAGTCCTAGGCTCAAGATTACTCTTTACAACAACATGGCTCCTTTATTTGCTAAAAACCCTTTTTAAACATGAAACCTTCAAGCTTTAGAGGTCAAATAAATTATGGTTTTGCAACCAACACCCAAGATCCTCACTATCAAGCCATGGTTTCTTCTAAATGTAGGCCATTTGGCCAAAAAACAAAGGGAAAGAAAGGAAGAGTAAAAATCAAAAAAAAAAAGAAAATGGAGAAGGAAAGAAGCATCAATATTATATCATTTCAAACCAAGAGTTTAAACAAGAGAAAGAATAACATTCTTCACACAACTCCCTATCTTAGATATGATCCTTGATTGAGAGAGAGTTTGCTCTTGGGACAAATGGAGAAGAAGAAGAAGAAGAACTCTTTGAGAGAAAAAAAGCTTGGAAGTGTAAGAGAATGAGCAAGTGGTTTTTTCTTAGAGGCTTCTCCTATTTATAGAAAATCAAAGTGAGGGGGAAGAGAGGAGGAGGTGTGGTCGCTTATAGAGGGGAAGGAAGGAAAATATCTCCTTGTTTGTGTCATTTCAAGGTAAGGCTAGGTATGGTTGAAGGTATGGTCTCTTGAGTGTGAAATTATTATTAAAATAAATCAACATATGATGAATTGGAGGGGGTGCAGCCGTGGGGTTTCATGGCCTTGGAGATTTTTCTTATTTCTTTTGTGTTATGATGTGGTTTAGGGGATAAGTTTGATTAGGAGTTTGTGGTTAAGTATTTGAATAAGAAAGTGAGTAATTAAGGTAATTCAAGACATGGTTAATGAGCATTCTTGCCCATTAGGGGAGTCAAACCATATTTAATCAAGATTCTCAATTACATCCAAGGTTCCTCAAATCATGGAAATTGAAAGGAAGAATACTATTCATTGATTCATGACATAATGTTTTGATTTTAAGAAAAAGATTTTGAGTTTCTCTAAGCAATCTTAGGTTCTAATTAATCTCAATTAATTATTTTGACTCTAGATTAATTATGGAAATTAATTAATCTTCAATTAGAGCCTAATGTTGCTTAGGTTTCCTTAATTTCATCATTAGGCCCAAAATGCACTATGCATCGGCAAAATCATAGTTTTACATAAAAACTGCACGGGACCATCGGTGTAAACCCTTGACTTTTTTTTCTGTCTGAGCGAAAATGAGCAAAATGCCCCTAAGGTCATTTTTCACCCGGAATTTAAGGACAGCCGATCTGACAGTCCTTGAAATGTCAACTCAATTTCCAAAGGGGATTATGTGTGGCATGTATGCTAATAGAGCAGAAGAATCTCATTTTTGAGTTTCAACGCGCTAAATGACCAAAACACCCTTGTGGCTGTTTAACACTGACTAGTGAGCCGATTGAGCCCGAACTTCACCCCAGAAGATTTAAATGATGTTTTTACGAGTCTGGGTAGGTCTGTTTAAATCCCGGTGGTCCTGGGCAGTTTTGTGCAAAATTACGATTTTGCCCCTAATTGAGCACCTAATGAGCTTAATCATATGATTAAGCAAACCTAAGCAATATTAGGCTCTAATCGAAGGTTAATTAATTTTTATAATTAATCTAGAATGAAAACAATTAATTGGAATTAATTAGAACCTAAGATTGTTTAGGGAAGCTCAAAATCTTTTTCTCAAAATCAAGACATTGTCATAAATCAAAGAATAGTGTTCTTCCTATCAATTTCCTTAAATCAAGGAACCAATAGATGTGATTGAGAATCTTGATTAGAGGGTGTTTGACTCCACTAATGACCAAGACCACTCCTAAACTTGTCTTGAGAAGCCCTTAATTACCCTCTTTCTCATTCAAACACTTGACCACAAACTTCCAATCAAATACCTAATCAAACCTATCTTCTAAACCACATCATAATACAAAGGAAATGAAATAAATTCCCTCCCTCATGGCCATTAAAACACATGGCCACTCCCCTCCAAAATTTATCACATGTTGATTTATTTTAATAACATTTCACACTCAAAGAACTATACCTTTCACCATATCTAGCCATACCTTGAAATGACACACTCAAGAGATATTTTTCCTTCTTTTCCCTTCATTATGGCCGGCCACCTTCTTTTCCTTTGCTTATTTCTCTTACACTTCCCAAGTTTTCTTTCTCTCATCTCAAAGAGCTCTTCTTTTTCTTCCTCTACTCTTTTCAAAACCAAGCCCTCTCTCTCAATCAAGAAGCACATCTAAGGTAGGTAGTTGTATTCTTTTATTTTGTTGTTTATCTCTTAACTTGTAAAGATACAATATTGATGCTTCTTTCCTTCGCCACTTTCTCTTCTTGGTTCTTACTCATTCTTTTTCTTCCCTTTGATTTTCGGCTAGATAGCCTACATTTGGAAGAAACCATGGCTTGATGATGAGGATCTGAGTGTTAGTTACAAAACCATCACTTTTTGGCCTCTAAAGCTTGAAAGTTTTACTTTTGAAAAGGTTTTTAACACAAAGAAACTATGTTGTTTTGAAGAGTGATCTTGAGCCTAGGACTCAAATAGATAAGAAGTGGTTTGCATTCATGTTTATTTCGTTGTTATCACCTTAATAATTAATCTCAAAGCCCACCTATTTCAACCTTAAAGTTGATTATTGATTTAGAGTGAAAACTCTAAGGGGCCTACAGCACTAAAATAAAGAATTAAACTTGCATATCATATTTATTTTTTTAAGTCATTATCTAAAGCTCAAAGATAAGAAATGAACTTGCATTTCATGTTTAAATTTCTTTTCTAGCATGTTAATGTTTCAAGGTATCACATAAATTTAAAGATTAAGAATGAACTTGCATTCTCATGTTTATTTTTAAGCCTTGCATCTTTACTTTTCCTTGCCATCACTCTATAATGATAAGATTAAAATAGAACTTGCATTGGCATATTTATGTTTATCACCTAAAGACCTAAGACTCATATTTATTAGAAGATAATTTAGATTGAAAATTTTGTATTTTAAAGGTACTGGTAATAGATTACAGAGCCCATGTAATTGATTACCAGAAAGTTTTGGTAGGCTCAGGCATGAACTTTTAGGCCTAAGTAATCGATTACAGCCTTATGAATTGATTACACATGCTGGAACTCTAGTAATCGATTACCATTCCATGTAATCGATTACTCAGATGTTCTTGGGGCCGAAGTTTGATGTAATCGATTACAGAGCCCATGTAATCGATTACCAAAGCCCCCAACCTTCCTGTTTTGAAAAACCCAAAGCTGTGTAATCGATTACAAGGCTCATGTAATCGATTACCAGAGCCCTCAATTCATCTGTTTTGAAATTCGAAGCTGTGTAATCGATTACAAGGCTCATGTAATCGATTACCAGAACCCCAAGTATGCAATAAATATTTTCCCTACGTGAATGACACGAAGCCATGATCTTACGTTGTTTTAATCTATGATGTTATATGATATGATCTTGATTACGCATGAATTTATGAGGCATTGATCCCTAGAAATAGAACTAAACCTTTACATGTTATAGTTTCATATGGAACATTAGGGATGCCTATACTAGAGATTTATGAAGAATTAGGGATGATTATCCTTGAGTCATGACATGCTATGATGTATTGATGCATGAATGGATATGTTGTGTGATATAGATGACTTGATTTACATGTACTATTAGCTCTTGTGGCATAAAGCAAATTTGAAGGAAATTTGGTGTACCGTTGTTACGCTGCCAAATTTCCATCAAATTTGAAGACTTAAGGAAGTTTTTCTAAAAATATATGAGATATTTTCTGGGTGACACCGGTTTAGCCGAGCACGCCCATGAACAAATGTGACATAGTACTGAGACGCGTTCTAGGTGACATTGGTTTAGCCGAGCACCCTCAGGAACAAAACTGTGAGGGTATTGACATTGAGCTTGCCAAAGCAGACAAATAACTATGTACTAGATACCAGTAATTGCTTTTCAAAGAAGGAAATATTCCTATGGACTCCCCAAATTAAAGGTTATGATAGGTGATCCTTATGCCCCCTAGCCCGTACTCTTGAAGTCGGGATTATTATTATGTTACGCTTATCAAGAGGGATAAGTAAGAACTAGTGATGACTAGTTAGGTATGAGCTCATCACCTAGAGATGTTTTTTTAAAGGTGGCCCCCATGATGAAAAGTATGAAGTTTAATGTCACACAGTTAAGAAAAATGAAAGTTTCACGTGAAAAGTTACATGCCACTAGATACCTTTTATATAATGTTTCTTGATGATTATGTTCTACTACTTTCTCACATAATGTATATTCATGCATTCATGCCTTGCTATATTGCATCCATGATATTAAGATTCATCCTAAAATGAACGGGCCTTGGATAATTATGTTTGAAAACCTAAATAATGAACTCTATGCATACACACCTTTTTATAATAAACACAAGGTTCCTGAGGACGTAGATGATGACACTAGGATAGGAGGATTTCCTTACTGACATTCTTTAGAAAGTTTCTCACTCCCTCTATCTTCTCTTTCTATCATGTCTTTAGAAGACGATGGCATCCTTAGTCATATACGTTGACGCGCCGATATGGCAGCTGCATTTTGACGCCACGCACCAGTCCTATCACTTCCTGGGCCGTTGCTCCATCCTTATGTTTGTATTTCTGGATCGCCCCTTTGCTCAGCTAGTCACTAGCTTCCGGTTTACTCTGGCCTCACCCTTCGCTGATGACCTCTTGTTCGAGCTCACGTGTAACACCCCGATTTTTCTGTCCGAGGGAAATGACCAAAATGCCCCTGAGGTCATTTCCTGACCCGAATTCGAGGGTAACCAACTTGGTCATCCTCGAAGGGTCAACTCAATGTTTGAAGGGGATTGAATGACCTTTGAATGCTTCCGGAAGCGAAAATCTCGTTTTCCATGATTTGGGTTAAAATGACCAAAATACCCCTATAGCGTTTTACGCGGGTAAAGGTGCCGTTTGAGCCCGAAACTTTCCCCAGAGGTTTGAAAATATGTTTTCATGTGTCTAGGGGTCTCTGTTCAAGTCCCGGTGGTCCCGGGCAATTTTAGTACAAAATTACGATTTTGCCCCTAGAATAGTGTTTTTGAGCTTAATGACGTAATTAAGCAAACCTAAGCAATATTAGGCTCTAAACGAAGATTAATTAATTTCCCTAATTAATCTAGAATCAAAATAATTTATTAAAGTTAATTAGAACCTAAAATTGCTTAGATTAAACTTAAATCCCTTTTTAGAACTCAAGATTCCTAGTCTTTGAATCTTGAATAGTGTTTTCTCTCTCCAATTCCTTGAATCAAGGAAATGTGTCTAGAGTTGTTTAGACTCTAAATTGAGCATCTAACTCACTAATGGTGCAAGACCACTCCTTAATTATGTCTAGACCACCCTAATTATCCATTTTCCTTACCTAAACACTTTCTTACAAATTCCTAATCTTAAGCATAATCAAAGATACACCTAAACACAACTCTAAACCACAATTAAAATGCAAAGAACCCTCCCCCATGGCTGATGAAGTTTCGGCCACCTCTCCCCCAATTACCACACATGTTGAATTATTTCTCACTCAAAGAACCATGCTTGAGGCCATACCTTGAACCATACCTCACCATACCTTGAACCATCCCTCACCATGCCTCAAGACCACATTATCTCACCTCATGGAACTCATGGGCTCCCTCCCCATCTGATGGCCGAAGCCTCCTCCTCCATGAGCACCCTTCATTTGTTTCATTTCTCTATAAATAGAATGCCTTGAGGAGCTTGCACCACTTTTAGATCATTTGCTAAGTTTAGGAACACTCAAAGCTTTTCTTTTTCTCTCAAAGCTCTTGTGTTCTTCAAGTTCTTGGAGTTCTTCATCATCTTCATCTTCTTCTTCCATCTTCAAGTTCATCACATCAAGTAGGGATTTCCTTTCATGTATTCCTTTCTTTAAAGTTCTTGTTCTAAGTTTTATGTTCATAGTTTCTCTTGATTCTTTTTAGAACTTCTTTTCCTTTCCTTGTTCTTTCTCATTTTCGGCCATGGGCCTTTGGGAATGAAAAAGTGAGAGCTTGATGATGAGAGTTTCAAGATGATGTTCATCACTTGAAACAAACTCTAGAGCTTGACCTTTGTTCTTGAATGAAAATGTTTCTAGCTCTTCCTTTCTTGAACTCTTGAGAACTTTAGCTTTGATGATGTTTTAAAATGGCTCTATGAACTCAATGATGAGGACTCATGATGTTGGTGTTAATATATCATCAAGATCATGAACTCTAGAGTTTTAAAATGTTCCTTTTTCTTCTTGAAGATTTCGGCCATTTCCTTAATTTTTCTAAGCTTCATGGTTTGATTTCCTAAAAATATTATGTTGAGTTTTAAGAACTCTAAGCTTGACTTTACCTTGTTGGATGAGTTTGGGTTATGGTTTAAGTTCCTTTAAAGTCTTGTTAAGAGCTCTAGAAAGATAAAATGAACTTGCATAATTTATTTTATGTTTGCATTCATATCTACATTCTTGTTATGCACCTTTACTTTCAAGCTATCACCTAAGAACATAAAGATAAAATGGAACTTGCATCTTCACTTAACTTAATTCTCAAAGCCTTTCTATTTCGACCTTAAAGTCGATTGTTGTTGGGCCAAGAGCACTAAAATAAAGAATTGAATCTTGCATATTTACTTTCAAGCTTGCACGTTTAAGTTTATGCCTCGCATATTTACTTTCAAGCTTGCACGTTTAAGTTTATGCCTTGCATATTTAATTTATGTCATCACTTTATTTTGTAAGCAAGATTAAAAATGAAAAGCATGAGCACGTTTATCTTATGTCGTAACTTAAGAACCTAGAGCTCAAAGACTTGCCCATTTCATTTCAAGTTAAAGTTTAATATGAAACCATTCTTTGAATGCATATTTTCGGCCAAGTAGTGATGATGGACTTGCAATGAGTTTTCATCTAGCTACAAGGACCAATAGTCTATGTTCTAAGTTTTCCTTAAAGCTTTACAAACCTTTTCAAGGTTATGTTGTCATGAGATATGACTTTATTCCCTTTTAGGAGATGAAATATATTTTGGTCATTGACCTAAGGCTTCTCTTAGCCTTTTGATGAATTAAAATGATTTGCAAAGAGTTTTAGAAATTTTAAATTGATTCCAAGAGAAACTAGTTAACTTATGTACTTAGAAATGTCAATTTAAATCCTTTACTAAAGCTAAATGTTTTCGGTTCTGATATGATGAGTGTGATGCTGTATGATGATGTTTTGATGTATTGGAATGTGTGAAAATATCATATGATGATGTAGAAGCGATCCTATGTATGGTAGGTAAGAAACTAGCTAACTAGAAATACCGTAAAGTTGGAATTTGACATAGTTTTAACCCATTTGCTTTTGGAACTTTTCCAAACTGTTTTAATGGGAACATAATCAGATTTAGATTGTTTAGACATGAAAAACTTGGTATCATTTGAATTAGAATTGAATTCTAGCACCTATAGGGAAACTAGTAACTAGAAAACCGTAAAAATGCAATGTAGAACTCTTAGAACATTTATTTTTCTGGATTCTGTCCAGCACCCTTACAACATGATAAACATGATTAATAATTAGTCCTTAAGCATAGGAATGTCTCATAGTTGATTTAGAATTTAATTTATAGTGCCTTAGGCGAAGACGGAACCGAGAAAGGGTCTAAAACGTAAGTTCTAGAACCCCGTAAACACAAGTTAGAGATTTTGCCCTATGCTATTCAGATTTAAGTATGAACATGAGGATTAGGAATGATGATTAATTATGAGCCCTTAGGTGCATAAAAATATGAGCGACGGATGTTAGAGAACTATATCTCAAGATTAAGACCCGTAAGGGTCAAAGCATAATCTACCGCAAGGGTAAGCGTTTGAATGTTTTATGATGATGCATGTAGTATGCAAATGAAGAGGATGTTATTCATATGAGGAATTCATGAGGTTATATGTTTATGTGGCATAAAGCAAATTTGGAAGGAAATTCGGTGTAATGCCATTGTGCCGCCGAATTTCTGACAAATTTGGGGACTTAAAGAGATTTTGAAAATTAAGGTACTAAGATGGGTTCTAGGATGACACCGGTTCGGCCGAGCACCTCCATAGAACTCATGTGACATCGGTACCAATTTATACTCTTAGGTGACACCGGTTCGGCCGAGCACCCCTAAGAGGTTTGCCCCCTAACCCGTACTCAGATAGTCGGGATTTATGATTTATGATACGCTTATCATTAAGTGGTAAGTAAGAACTAGTGACGACTAGTTAAGGTATGAGCTCATAACCTAGATATGTGATACGTTCTGGGTGACACCGGTTCGGCCGAGCACCCCCAGTTCGATTGTCTTTTAGGGTGGCCCATGAGGAAGAGATGTTTCATGATTATGATTATGTCACTAAGTTTGTCCCATATGAATGTTTCTATTGCACTTTATGCCACTAAGTATGATGAGGCTTGATGTTATGTCTTTTGTATGTGTATTAGGTAGTACCATGCATACATCTTCTATTATGTTGCATTCATGACATTAAGATCATCCTAAAATGAATGGACCTTGGCTAAAGTATATTTTAAAGTTTAAAATGAACTTAATACATGTTCAGTCATTTTGTATAATTAAACCTAAGGTTCCTGAGGACGTAGATGATGACACCTAGGTAGTAGGAGGCCCTACTGAGATTCTTTAGCAAGATTCTCACTCCCTCTATCTCTTTCTTTCCGTCACGTCTTCAGATGGCGACATTCGTAGGGTTCGTGGACACGCCGACATGGGAGGTGCACCATGACCCGGACCACGGGTCGTTCCATTTTGTGGGTCGATGCACGGTTAGAGTATTCATGTTCATGGGTCGACCCTTCACTCCCCCTGTACATTCTCATCGTTTCTCCCCCGTCTCACCTTTTAGCGATGACCTGGTGTTCGAGCGCGCACGCCCTCGAGAGGAGATGTAACGCCCGGGGATTGCGAAGTCGGGGAGTGATCGCCGGTGCAAAGAGGCACGGACAAGGAGCGGCTCCTGGCGAAAGCGGAGGGTACATGAATGAACCGATTACACACCCGAATGAGAGGATCCTAAGGCTGTATAGGTATGGGACTATCTGATTAAGGAGGGCTTATATGAATTGATTTGTACTACCTATACCAACAAGATGCATCTCCTTTTCGGTAGCCCAAACTAATCGAACTCCACAGTTAAGCGTGCTTGACTTGGAGCAATTTTGGATGGGTGACCTCTGAGAAGTTTTCCTAGGAAGCGCAGTGAGGACAAAGCATCTTTGAAAAAGACCGTGTTGGTTTGTGGGACGATCATCAATCCATAAAGCGGCCAGGGGATGTTACAAATGGTATCGAGGCACACTCTCCCGAAGACGGTGTGGTTAGGGGGCGAACCAAGCGGAAGTGGTGGGCATGTAACGCCGGGGATTGCGAAGTCGGGAGTGATCGTGGTGCAAAGAGGCACGGACAAGGAGCGGCTCTGGCGGACTAGCGGAGGGTACATGAATGAACCGATTACACACCCGAATGAGAGGATCCTAAGGCTGTATAGGTATGGGACTATCTCTGATTAAGGAGGACTTATATGAATTGATTTGTACTACCTATACCAACAAGATGCATCTTCTTTTCGGTAGCCCAAACTAAAAGAACTCCACAGTTAAGCGTGCTTGACTTGGAGCAATTTTGGGATGGGTGACCTCCTGGGAAGTTTTCCTAGGAAGCGTGCGAGTGAGGACAAAGCATGCTGAAAAGACCCGTGTTGGTTTGTGGGGACAGTCATCAATCCATAAAGCAGCAGGGGATGTTACAGGAGAGGCTTCGCCGTACCCCACCGTCCACGTCCGCCACTCGAGACTACCCCCAGTATGTGCCCCGTTGCCCGTCGTCTTTTTCGGAGACGGATCCTTCCGAGGATTCGGCAACCCAGGTACCCTCCGAGGGATCCTCCCCCACCATACCCATGGACCTTGGGGAGGGTAGCGAGCCGTCTGTGACTCAGCCAAGGCTTGCACGACGACCGGAGATGAGGCCACGCCGTGGAGGTCACTTCCGAGCCCCGTCCCGCCTATTCACGCCGGAGGAGCTTGCCCAGTTTCCCGGATACTTGCCTCGTTCGCGAGATGGACGTCAGTAGGAGGTGACGACCGACCGATGGAGTACCTGGTTAGAGTACACACCACTTAGATGGGGATAAACCTTCTTTTGATTTGAGGTTATCCCATTAGATGCACTCGGGTAGGGGAGTAGATCATGTTTATGTTTATGTTGTATTTCCTTTCATGTATTTCCCTTGTACTAAATTAAGTCCCACACTTATAAGTGGGCAAGTTATATATATATATATATATATATATATATATATGAGATGATATTCAGTGTTATTCATGGTGTGCCTTATGCTATAACGTTATGAGATGTATGTATGATCGTTACATGATATATCGCATCACGCGGCTCTCACTTTTTATTTCAAAAAAAATTACCCGTATTTTCCGCTAAGTATTTCTAAGTAAAACTGAGAACTATGAAGTAACAAACTAATGATTAACCTAAGTATGTTTTAGAGTATTGGGTTAAAAATTAGAATGTTACATCACGCGCCCCCGAGGAGAGCTCATTCGTCGAACGCTCGATGCTGCTTTTGCCATCTACGCCTATCCCGAGTACGTTCCCCATTCACCCCGGGCCTTCTCCGAGACCGATCCCTCCGAGATGGATATCCTATCCATGGGTTCCTCCCCCACCATACCCATGGAGTTGGGTAGTGAGGATACTGTGACGCAGCCACTCCGAGGAGGTAGAGTGAGGATGGTACTCTGCTGCGGAGCACATGCCCGACCCTCTCACCGCTTGGCCACCTCGGCCGAGTTGGCCTATCAGATTGGATATGTACCTCCCGTCAATGAGCAGGAGTAGGAGCTGGTAGCTGACTTCAGTGCACACACACCTACATGACTAGGGTAGCCTTCTTTTGCTTTAGAGGTTATCTATTTTTAGGTGCATTGTTGTAGATGAGAGATTCAGATGTATTTTTCTTTATGTTTTTCCTCTATGATGTATGGATGATGGTAACAACTCTACTACTATTCTGGTGTTCGGCATGACTATTATGTAATTTCTTTTATGATTTTGTGTTCCTTTGGATATGATATGCCTCTTGATTTTCTTGCAAGACGACGACGTAATTTACTTAGCACATGCGTATGGCTCACGTTTTGTCTTTCCTTTCAAAAAGAAAAATTTTACTCGTATTTTTCACTAAGTATTTTAAAGAAATTTTTTTAAAGAATGAAACTAAAAGTGTAATGGACTAATGATCAACCTAGTTACGTTCTAGGAGTATTGGGTTGAAAATTAGGATGTTACAACTGGGACTTAAACAGACATGCCTAGACTCATAAAAACATCATTTAAAACCTTTGGGTGGAGTTTGGGCTCAAACGGCTCATCAATCGGTGTTAAACAGCCACACGGGCGTTTTGGTAATTTTTCCCGAAAACTCAAAAAAAAGAGATTTTTCTACTCTATTAACATTCATTCACATACAATCCCCTTCTAACATTGAGTTGACCATTCAAGGACTACCGGGTTGGCTATCATCGAATTCTGGGTGAGAAATGATCTTAGGGGCATTTTGGTCATTTTCACTCAAACAGAAAAATCGGGGTGTTACATTACTCCCCTCCTTAAAAAGAATTTCATCCTTGAAATTCGTTACCTTAGAACAACTCTGGGTACTTTGTCCTAATCTCTGATTCCAGTTCCCATGTGTACTCCTCTGATTTGCCACGTCCCCATGCCACTTTCACTAAAGGAACAGATTTGTTCCTCAGCTGCTTGACTCCGTGGTCCACGATCCTCGTTGGCGGCAGATTGAAAGTTACGTCATCCCTTAACGGTACTTTCTCTGGTTCTAAAACATGGCTAGGGTCAGACTCGTATTTTCTTAACTAAGAGACGTGAAAGATGTCGTGGAGGTTAGAAAGGTTAGGGGGTAAGGCTATTTTGTAAGCTACTGAACCAACTCTTTGCAGAATCTCAAAAGGGCTAAGGAATCGGGGGCTTAATTTTTTGACTTTCATGGCTCTTCCTACGCCCGTAGTAGGGATGATCCTAAGGAACAAATGTTCTTCCTCGTTAAATTCCAATGGCTTTCGCCTCCTATCCGTATAGCTCTTTTGTCTACTTTGAGCGGTAAGCATCCTATCCCGTATCCTTTTGATCTGCTCCGTCATTTCCTCCACTATCTTTGGTCCTAACAGACTTCGCTCCCCAGGTTCATACCAGCATAGGGGAGATTGACACTTTCGTTTATACAAGGCTTCATAGGGTGCCATACCGATACTTGTGTCACAACTGTTGTTATACGCAAATTCGATCAGCGGCAGATACCTATCCAAGTTTCCCCTTTGGTCCAAAACACAAGCTCTCAACATGTCCTCCAAGGTTTGGATCGTTCTTTCCGATCGGCTATGTGGGTGGTATGCTATGCTTAAGCACAACTTTGAACCAAACAGCTTTTGAAAGGCTCCCCAAAAATTGTGACGTAAATCGCGAATTCCTATCCAAAATTATCATCGATGGCACTCCATGTAGTCTTATAATCTCTTGGATGTATAACTGCGCCAACTTATCCAAAGAGTAGGTTACTCTAATAGGCAGAAAGTAAGCCGACTTGGTTAGTCGATCCACAATCACCCATACAGCATCATGGCCAGTTTGGGTCCTAGGCAATCCTGTCACAAAATCTATAGATATACTTTCCCACTTCCACTCGGGAATTGACAGGGGTTGCAATATACCTAAAGGCTTTTAGTGCTTGATTTTTACCTTTTGGCAAACCAAGCACTTACTAACCCAGGTGACCATATCTTTCTTTAATCCGGGCCGCCAAAATATCTTCTTCAAGTCTTGATACATCTTAGTGGTACCCGGATGAATGGTAAAATGGCTCTTGTAAGCCTCCTCCAAAATCTTCTCTCGGAGATCACCTTCATATGGCACACAGATCCACTTTTCAAACCTCCAAAGACCATCAGGGCCTTGCTTGAATCCCTTCAACTTGCCTGCCTTGACTGCCTCCAGGGTCTTCCAAACTCCTCGTTCTCCCTTTGAGCTAGAGCAACTCTTTGCTTAAACCCACTTGTCATGCTAAGGTGACACGCCTTCATATCCCTATTGGTCAAAGACATCCCCAGATTCATATCCCTAAACTGCTCTATTAACTCAATTTCTTTAACCATCATGCGAGATAGGTGTACAGATTTTCGACTCAGGGCATCAGCGACTACATTAGCCGTGCCGGGGTGGTAACTTAAGCCGAAATCATAGTCCTTCAAAAACTCCATCCACCTTCTTTGCCTCATGTTCAACTCCTTTTGATCAAAGAGCTACTTGAGACTCTTATGATCGGAGAAAACCTCAAACCTTACACCATACAAATGGTGCCTCCACATCTTCAAAGCAAACACTATGGTCGCTAGCTCTAGGTCATGGGTGGGGTAACATATCTCATGAGGTTTAAGTTGTCTGGACGCATAGGCTACCACTTTTCTATTTTGTATCAACATACAGCCTAAACCTTTGCCCAAAGCGTCACAATATACCTCGAAGGTTAGCTTTTCCTTCGGCTCTTGGAAGCTTTTCTCATACTTAGGGTTTCACACAAAAAGGGTGTTTTTCCTAGTAAGCTTGGTTAGGGGTAAGGCAATCTGGGAAAATCCTTTTATGAACCTATGGTAGTAGCCTGCTAAACTCAAAAAGCTCCGTATTTCCATCACAGTGGTTGGTCTTTCCCAATTCATCACCGCCTTAATCTTACAGGGGTCAACGACTATACCTCCTTTTGACACTACATGCCCTAAAATTTCACTTCCTCCAGCCAAAATTCACACTTAGAGAGCTTTGCATACAGCTTTTTCTCCTTTAAAATCTCTAAAACCAGCCTTAGATGATGCTCATGTTCCTTGTGGGTCTTCGAATAGATGAGTATATCATCTATGAAAACAACCACAAACTGATTTAAATAGGGTCTAAAGATCCTATTCATAAAATCCATAAACACCACAAGAGCATTCGTTAGTCCAAACGACATAATAGTGAACTCAAAGTGTCCATCAGATCATCAATCCTAGGTAGAGGGTACTTTTTTTCATCATCACTCAATTCAGCTGCCTATAGTTTACGCACAGTCTCATACTGTCGCCCTTCTTTTTGATAAATAAGACCAGGGCTCCCCAAGGTGAAGCACTAGGTCTTACAAAGCTCTTCTCTAATAGCTCTTCCAATTGGGTTTTCAACTCGGCTAACTCTAGGGGTGACATCCGATACGGGGCTATGGAGATAGGTCCTGCTCCAAGAACCAACTCTATGGAGAACTCTACTTCTCTCTCAAGATGGAACTCGGGTATTTCATCTGGAAATACCTCAGGATAGTCTCTTACTACTGGTATATCTTCTAGGTTTTGCTCAAATTCTACCTCACTTGTGGCTAGGAGAACATATCCCTCAATTTTCTTCCCACTACAGTTGAAATTTGCAGAATTTAAATAATATCTCAAAAGTTGATTGGTTTTGCTATGGGCGGAAGGGAATATGACAGACTTGGTATAACAGTGTAACAATACATGGTCGGCATAGAGCCAATCCATGCCAAGGATTATGCCTATGCCTTTCACGGGCAAGCAAATTAAATTTATGATAAAGGATCTATTTTCAATAGTAAGGTGATAATTTAAACAGCAATTGCAGGTATTTACATGCGATTTGTAGGGGTTGCAACAATGAGATCAAAAGAGAGTTTAGAAACTTTTAAATTTAGAGACTCGACACTAGCATGTGATATAAAAGAATGGGTTGCACCAGAGTCATACAGTACAATTAAAGTTTTACCATTTAATTCACACTTACTTTCGATGAGGTCGTTAGACTTTTCTGTGTCCTCAGCATTAAGGGTGAAGACCCTCCCTTGGTG
This sequence comes from Dalbergia cochinchinensis, assembly GCA_031216125.1. Classification (NCBI taxonomy): domain Eukaryota; kingdom Viridiplantae; phylum Streptophyta; class Magnoliopsida; order Fabales; family Fabaceae; genus Dalbergia; species Dalbergia cochinchinensis. The sequence continues at coordinate 35,978,050 of CM062371.1, forward strand.
TTGTGGCCCGAGGTTCTAGTTCATCAGCCTCCCATTTGTGCAGTCCTTTGCATAGTGGTCGAGTTTGCCATACTTGAAGTAGACTCCTTGCCCGGCTAGACAGGGGCGATTTCCGTGGCTCTTGCCGTACTAGGGGCACACTATGGCAGGTGCGAGTCCGGAGAAAGTAGTGGGGGCTCTTTGTAGTGCCTTGTTATTGGCCCCGCTGGACCTTCCTTGGTGGTAATTGTTGTTGTACTGAGAACCCCTCGATCTTCCTTGTTGGCTGTTGTTGTTTCGGTGGCCGTTATGCTTGAATAGGGATCTTTGGTTTTGTTTGGATTGTTGATTTGCGAGTGCCTTCTGTTGTTGTTGTTGTTGTTATGGCTTGAACTGGTTGTTATTGTGATATGGGTTATAGTGATTCTTTGACTGATTTTGATGTTGTAGCTTAAACCTTGGGGCTTGCGGTCCTAGCTCCTTTGCATGCTCCGTTCTCATAGCGTTGAGCTTCCGTTGACCTTCCTCCAAGATTTGGCACTTGTTAACCAGGGTAGGGAAGTCCCTGATTTGCATGTGCACAATTGCGAAGTTCAGCTCCACCTTCAGCCCGGCTACATACTTCACACACTTCCATACTTCATCCAGGTTCCCTTGGAACATCTGTGAAAACTTAATCAGTTCCTCAACCTTTGCCATGTATTGGGCGACAATAGACCCACCCTGGGTCAGTTGCATGATTTTGATGTCTTTGGCATTTCTCACAGACTCTGGAAAATTTTTCTCGTAGAAATATGTCTTGAACAGCTCCCAATTGATGGCGGTATCGGAAGCCTCAAGCAGTCTCTGAGTGCTGGTCCACTAGAACTCGACATCAGACTCCATCATGTAAGCGGCAAACATGACCTTCTGCTTCTCCAAACAGGAAACCACAGTGTAGATCTTTTCCATGTTCTTTATCTATTTGTCAGCCTTGTCAGAATCCATGGCTCCCTGAAAGGCAGGTGGGTTAGCCTTGCGGAATTCGCCTAAACGGGCTTGCTCAATCATTTCCATGGTAGGGGGAGCACGCCCAGCGTCTCCTTGCTGGTTCATTTGTTCAAACATGTGTTCCATAGCTCTCACCATGTCTCGAACAACCGTGGCAGTTGCATTGTCTTGGTTCCCCTTAGTTGGGGCCCTAGTTTGTCGTCTAGGTGCCATTGGTTCCTTGACACATAAGACAACAAACACTGAGTTGATCAGGCTCAATATTTCATGTGAAATGAGCTAGTTACCATGGCATACACAAGTAATAGGGGTCATGCATACCTAACCTTATAGCTTGTTTCTATCAAGCACTACACATGACATGACTACCGCATTATGCTTATAAAGCATAGTCAGTCCAATCCTTAAGCTTTGTGAGAACCAAACTGCTCTGATGCCAAAATGTAACATCCTAATTTTCAACCCAATACTTCTAGAATGTATTTAGGTTGACCATTAGTCTATTACTCTTTTAGTCTCATTCTTTAAAACGTTTCTTTAAAATACTTAGCAAAAAATACGGGTGAAATTTTTCTTTTTGAAAGGAAAGACAAAACGTGAGCCATATGCATGCGCAAAGTAAACTACGTCGTCGTCTTGCAAAATAATCAAGAGGGAAACACATCATCTCAAAGGGAACATGATATCATAAAAGAAACTACATCATGATTTAAATACATAAATAGTCACACCATACACCAGAATAGTTGTAGTTAATATAACCATCCGTACATCATAAGGAAAATATAAAGAAAGTATATCTGGATCTCCCATCTACAATAGTGCAGCTAATAATAGATAATCTCTAAAACAAAAGAAGGCTACCCTAGTAAAGAAGACTACCCTAGTCGTGAAGGTAGGTGTACACTAAAGTTAGCTACCAGCTCCTACTCCTACTCGTCGATGGGAGGTACATATCCAACCCACTGAGCCAACTCAGCTAGGGTGGCCAAGTGGTGAGAGGGTCGGGCGTATGCTCCGTGGTGAGGTATCATCCTCACTGTACCTCCTCGGAGTGGCTGTGTCACTGTATCCTCACTAACCAGCTCCATGGGTACGGTGGGGGAGGAACCCATGGATGGGATGCCCATCTTAGAGGGGTCGGTCTCGGAGAAGGCCGGAGGTGAACGGGGGATGTACTTTGGATAGGCGTGAATAGTGGAAGTAGTATCAGGGGTACGACGGATGCGCTCTCCTCGGGGGGCATGAGCGCTTGAAGAGTAGGTCGTCGGTGAAGGGCGAGGTCAGTGTGAACCGGAACTCATGACTGGCTGAACAAATGAGCGATCTAGAAATACAAACATGCAAACGGAACATCGGCCTACAAAGTGATAGGACTGGTGCATGGTGTCAAAATGCAACTCCCATGTTGATGCATCAATGTATATCATGAATGATGTTATCGCCTTCTAAAGACGTGATGGAAAGGAAAGAGAAGATAGAGGGAGTGAGAAACTTTCTAAAGAATCTCAGTAAGGGAATCCTTCTATTTTAGTGTCATCATCCACGTTTCCAGGAACCTTGGGTTTATTATAAAAAGGTGTGCATGCATAAGGTTTGTTATTAGGTTTTAAACATATTTATCCAAGGCCTGTTCATTTTAGAATGAATCTTAATGTCGTGATGCAACATAGCAAGGCATAAATGCATGATAATACATTATGCAAGAAAGCAATAGGACACAACATCAAGAAACATCATATGAGTGGCATAAGTGGCATGTAACTTTGCATGTGAAACTTTCTTTTTTCTTAACTATGTGACATTAAACCTTTCACTTTGCATCATGGGGGCCACCCTAAAAACATCTCTAGGTTATGAGCTCATACCTAACCAGTCATCATTAGTTCTTACTTATCCTATGATAAGCGTAACATAATAATCTCAACTTCAAGAGTACAAGATAGGAGGCATAAGGATCACCTATCATAACCTTTAATTCGGGGAGTCCATAGGAACATTTCCTTCTTTGAAACGCTCTACTGGTATCTAGTATGCAGCGAATTGTCCGCTTTGGCAAGCTTAATGTCAATAGCCTTACAGATTTGCTTTCTCCCCACCGGAGTGGGAGAAATGTGTCTCAGTATTATGTCACATTTAAAATCTCTTGAAGTTTTCAAAAACCTTCTTAAGTCTTCAAATTTGACGAAAATTTGGCAACGTAACGACGGTACACCGAGTTTCCTTCAAATTTGCTTTATGCTACAAAAACTAATGGTGCATGCACTTTGACATTCAAAGTTCAAAGTCAAAACAAATATTCAATGTCGTACAACATATCCATTCATGGTTCATGTATCAACACATCATAACATGTCATGATTCATGTAACACCCTAATATTTAACTTAACACGCCTAGGACACATTTAAGTTAATTCTTAGTTATTACTCTTTTGTTCTATTTTTTTAACTCAAACTTCTTTAAAATACTTTAGTGAAAATATGGGTAAATTTTTTTTTGAACTTAAATACCAAAATGTGAGCCACGCATACTAAGTATCTAACGTCATTCATCTTGCCTGCATAAAAGAGATGTTAGAAACAAATAATAGGTAATTACATAATACAACCATGGCATAACATAACTCAAATAATAATAACATATCAATAATTTTATCATAGTTGTGATGTCTTATAAATATAAGGACATCAATATATATCTATTAATAGAATACAAACTGATAAATGAGATATGATCACTCTAAAGGCAAATATCCAAAGGGAAACTATCTCCGTTAATCTCTTGTCTATAACATAGCTCCCTCGTCCACGTCTCAAAGAAAATCACGAACTACTCCATCATCCTTGTTTGGAGACGACACGGAAAAGAAGAGGGATGTGAAACTTATACAAGAATCTTATTAGGGCTTCTCGACTCTAACACAAGTGTCATCATCATCGTCCCTAGGAACCTTGAGTTTAATTATGAAAATGGTGGACATATATATAAGGTTCATTTATTAAGTTCAAAATACCATTAGCCGAGGCCCGTATCTTTTAGCACGAATCTTAATGTCATGAATGCAATATACTTGTCATGAATGCAACATACTAGTCATGAATCCATGTCAATATCATAGAATTCATAAAACCATGCATATGATGTAAAGAACATAGAATCATGATCATCATTCTTATAGGTGACTTAAACTTCTTAATTCTCTTTTCCTTGGGGGCCGCCCTATATTCTCTCTTTTCTCGAGAGTTCTAGGTTATGAGCTCATACCTTACTAGTCGTCACTAGCGTAATCTTATCCCTTTTGATAAGTTAAATTCTTGACTCTTAAGGTACGAGATAGGGGGCATTAGGATCACCTTTCATAACCTTTAATTCGGGGAGTCTAAAGGATTATTTCCATGTGTCTTATGTCATCTTTAATCTTAGTATGATATATGAGATGCAAACATGAATAACTCATCATTTCAATATTTCATGCTCATAAACTTTATGAACTTATGCATCTCAATGAATTAAACATAACCATAACATGCCATAATTTAAATTACATAAACATGCATCATATTTCATTGCATATATCCATAAGCCATATAAATTTCAACACATGAACATAGCCTTATATCGATCACATTCATCTCATCAAATTTTATGGTTAAGCCCCAAAGGGGTCAAATTGCAATTTCTCAAAGGTTACGGGTCAAAACGCTAATACCCCTTTTTAACACATTCTCACAAACTAGAGATCTTTAATATTAACCAATACTTTCAAGAGATATATAGCTACTAGAACCATTTAAAACTCAACATAAAAACCTTTTAGGGCTATAGATCAAATTATAACATACTTTAGAGATCAAAGTGCAGAATCGCTTGTTTTTAATATTTAACAACAACTAAAATTTCTAAAACTTGATCTAAACTTCATAAGTGGTATTTTGGACTCATGGACATATTCAACATCATTAGTGGCTCTAAATAAAATCATTTGGCTGAAATAACATAGTTGATAGTTCAAAACACAACTTTCTGCATTTTGCAAAATGGTCCACTTGTAATTACCCTTTTATGCATCTATGGTACCAAAAATAATTTTTACAACAAATATAAGTAATTCTTAAGTGTGTGGACAATGTGAACAGCCTTGAACAACCTTTGAACAAAATCAGAAAATTAATCTCCTTAAAGCTTCACAAAAACACAATTTTAATCATTTCTAGTTACTAGACTTTGCTAAAATGCTAGGAACAATTTTTATAATAATTATTAGTGATCCTCAAGTGTGTGAACAGCTACAAATAATAGTGAACAGTGGTGAACAATGATGAACAGGGCTGAACAGTAATAAAAAAAATTAGCATTCTAAAAGCTTTATAAAAGCACAATTTTGAGCCTTTTTAGTTACTAGTTTTCTCTAAAATTTTTACAATAATTATTAGTGATTTAAACTCATATAAACATCCTAAATCAGTAACCATTCTAGTTCTAAAAGACTAGATCAGAATACTAAAACTTTAGCATTTAGAATCATGAGAAAAATCATATTCTTAATCTTTTGCAATTTCTAAGTCTTTCAAAATTCCTTTATACAACTTTAAAGACAAGATCATACCTAAAAATAAAATATATCAAGCTTTAAATGAAATTATATAAGGGGCAAAATAAATAGATGAGAAGTGTCCATGATCAAAATTGGCATTTAGGATGAAAGAAGCAAGTCTTGAACTTTAGGATTTAAGTGATGATTAGAATCATAAACTTGTCTTGTAACCTTATTGTTATCATCATAAGGTGATAACTTAGAAATATAAATATGAAATGCAAGGCTAGAAATATAAATATGAAGATGCAAATTCATTCTTAGGTCTTTATGATTTAGGTGGTAACTTGAAATGTAAATATGAATATGCAAGTTCATATTATTATCTTCAAGAATTAAAGTGATAACTTGAAATATAAATATGATTATGCAAAGCTTGAAATATAAAAATAAAGATGCAAATTCACTTTTAGATCTTTATGATTTAGGTGATAACTAGAAATGTAAATATGAATATGCAAGTTCATATCATTATCTTCAAGAATTAAAGTGATAACTTGAAATATAAATATGATTATGCAAAGCTTGAAATATAAATATGATGTGTAAGAACTTGAAACATAAAATATGGACGCTAGTTCATTTTTATATCTTGTTAAGCTTCAAACTCAAAACTTAGTAATTCCTTTATTAATCTTTTAACATCAAGAATTAAACCTTGGGCTTTAGAGGTCATTTAAATGATGGATTCACAACCACCACCATGATTCCTCATTATCAAGCCATGGTCCATATCAAGTCATAAAAATTGAAAATATAAAGAAAGAACAAGAGAAAGAACATGAAATAAAATCCCTACCAAGTTGTTTCTTGTTATCAAAAGGTAATGCTTGATCTTTAGACAAGTTAGAAGAAGAAAATATGTCCTTGATGTGTCCTTGAAATTTGGCTAAGATTAGAACAAATGGAGGGAGGATTTTTCTTGTGTTTTTTGTGTTTGATAATGGAAAGGTTATGTGTTTAGGAGTTAATTTATGGTTGGAATGTGCATGCTTGAGGTTTAGAATTTGATTAGAGGTTAGGAATGGAGTCTGTTGAGTGTGAATGAGGAAGAAGAAGAAAGCTTGAAATATTGAGAGAATTAGAGAACTTTGAGCAAACTTTGAGTAAGAAAACTATCAAGTAAGAAAATGCTAAGGCTAGGAATGTTTGTGTGTGCATTTAGGCAATGGAAGAGCTCATATTTATAGGCCAAGGAGGGCTGTATGGCCGCTGCCTTGTAGCTGGAAAAAATGGAGTTTTTAGTTCATTTTTCAATTAAAGAAAACATGGAAAAAGAATGCTTTTATCCTTGTAATAATTTGGTTCATGCATAATGGATGAAAAAAATTAAATATGAGGCTAATGGGAGACATTGTTGCTTATCACATCATGGTTGAAATGGGTGGGTTTTCTTTTGATTAAACATGGCCAAAAATAATGCAAAAGAAAGCTAAAGGTATGGTGTTCTGGTTAGATATGTTTCTTTGTTGGAAAAACAATTAAAATATGATGCAATGGGGCATAAAAGGGCGTCGGATTCTGATTGCATTAGGATCAGATTGGTGATGTTTTACAAGTGGTAAATCATGTATTGGATGTGTATTTGCTTAGGTAAAAGATTAGAAATTGATAGATTAGTGAAAATGGTAAAAGGTTAAGTGTTTAGGACAATCCAAGATAAGGTAAAAAGAGAAATCATATACTAGTAAATGAAGTTAATTTCAAATGAGTAAAAATCAATTTGTAAATAGGTTTTAAACTTAGGATAAGAAAATGTAAATGTACAAGATTTTACCTAAACCGAAATCTTAACTTTGATCTCAAATATCACTAATTTACCTTAGGTAATTTTAGACTCTAATTACCTCAGTAATTATTTTTTAACCTTACGTAATTAATTTAAACTCAAGGTCGATGAATGAAATCAATTTGAGTTCAAATAGAGCTTTAATACTACCTTAATTACACAAGTAAATCTATTTAGTACAACTAGGGGTAAAAAGGCAATTTCACATAAAAACCCCCTGTAATTACTGGACATTCTTAAATTATACTTGAAATAGCTTTTTTGAACCTTTGGGTGAAAACCGAATTCAAAGATTATATAATTTCATGTAAAATTACTGTAGGGGTAAAATAGTAATTTTACATATAGTAAAAAATAGAGAATTGAGATTTTACCTCTAAGGCACATATAATCCCCATCAATCTTAAAACTAACCCCTCAAAGATAATTTAGATTAGTTATCCTTGATTTCTAGGTAAAAATGACCTCAGGGGTATTTTGGTCATTTTACACGTACAGAAAAATCGAGGTTTGCGACTTTCGCACGAATCGCTATTCAAATTTCTCATAATGTTACATTTCTTTATTGAGGATTATTCGGCCTCGAATTACGTGCAAAAATTACCTAGAGGCATTTTGGTAATTTTTACACAGCAGTAAAAAGTGGGGCATTACAATTCAAGAATAGTTACATCTAGTTCTTCATATATCTCTAGCATATGCATCTCTAATGTTCCATATGAAACTATAACATGCAAGTGATGAGTTCTATCTTTAGAGATCAATGCCTCATAAAATAAACATGCTTATGATTCATGAATAGTCATATATATCTCATTAGTATATGTCAGGAAAACTCATAGATTCATGTGTAAACAAGATTATGGATTCATATCATACAAAATCGTAGATTTAAGTAACATAAGATCATGGCTTTATGTCATTCAAGTAGGGAACGTGTTTATTGCATACTTTGGGTTCTAGTAATCGATTACATGAGCCTTGTAATTGATTACACAGCTTCAGGTTTTCAAAACAACAAAGTTGAGGGCTTTGGTAATCGAGTACATGAGCCTTGTAATCGATTACAACAAACTTGGGCCCCAAGAACATCTGAGTAATCGATTACATAGGATGGTAATCGATTACTAGCGTTCCAGCAAGTGTAATTGATTACGTAGGCCTAAAAGTTCATATCTTAGTCTGGCAAAGCTCTCTAGTAATTGATTACATGGGCCTTGTAATCGATTACCAGTACCTTCAAAGTACGAAAATTTAAGTTTAAAACACCTTCTAAGTTATTCGTTCCTTCTCTAACCATTTTGAACCTTATTCCAACACTTATTTTGAAATCAAAACATTTGTAAAGGTAAATGCCTATAGATTCAAGATTACTTGGGTAAGTTGAAAAAGTTAGGTCTTGAGCCTTAGATATTTAGGTGATGACATAAACATAAACATGCTAATGCAAGTTTCATTTTAATCTTAGCATTATCAAGTGATGGCAAAGAAAAGTAACAAGGCTTGAAATTAAACATGAAAATGCAAGTTTATTCTTAGTCTTTAAATTTAGGTGATGGCTTGAAACATAAACATGCTAGACTGGCAAGAAAAATAAATATGAATGCAATTCATTAATGATCTCTTAGAGTCCTAGGCTCAAGATTTCTCTTTACAACAATATGGCTCCTTCATTTGCTAAAAACCCTTTTTAAACATGAAACCTTCAAGCTTTAGAGGTCAAATAAATGATGGTATTGCAGCCAACACCTAAGATCCTCATCATGAAGCCATGGTTTCTTCCAAATGTAGGCCATTTGGCCAAAAAACAAAGGGAAGGAAAGGAAGAGTAAAAATTGAAAAAAAAGAAAGTGGATAAGAAAAAAAGTATCAACATTGTATCATTTCAAACTAAGAGTTTAAACAAGAGAAAGAATAGCATTCTTCACACAACTCCCTACCTTAGATATGATCCTTGATTGAGAGAGATTTTGCTCTTGGGACAAATGGAGAAGAAGAAGAAGAAGAAGAACTCTTTGAAAAAAAGAAAGCTTGGAGGTGTAAGAGAATGAGCAAGTGATTTTTTCTTGGAGGCTTTTCCTATTTATAAAAAATCAAAGTAGGGGGGAAGAGAAAATATCTCCTTGTTTGTGTCATTTCAAGGTAAGGCTAGGTATGGTTGAAGGTATGGTCTCTTGAGTGTGAAATTTTTATTAAAATAAATCAACATGTGATAAATTGGAGGGGGTACAGACATGGGGCTTAATGGCCTTGGGAGAGGAGATTTTTCTCATTTCTTTTGTGTTATGATGTGGTTTAGGGGATAGGTTTGATTAGGTGTTTGATTAAGAGTTTATGGTTAAGTGTTTGAATAAGAAAGTGGGTAACTAAGGTAATTCAAGACATGGTTAATGAGCATTCTTACCTATTAGGGGAGTCAAACCATATTTAATCAAGATTCTCAATCACATCCAAAGTTCCTCAAATCATAGAAATTGAAAGGAAGAATACTATTCATTGATTCATGACATAATGTCTTGATTTTAAGAAAAGGATTTTGATTTTCTCTAAGCAATCTTAGGTTCTAATTAATCTCAATTAATTATTTTGACTCTAGATTAACTATGGAAATTAATTAATCTTCGATTAAAGCCTAATATTGCTTAGGTTTCCTTAATTTCATCATTAGGCCCAAAATACACTATATAGGGATAAAATCGTAATTTTATACAAAAACTGCCCAGGACCACCAAGACTTAAACAGACATGCCCAGACTCATAAAAACATCATTAAAAACCTTTGGGTGGAGTTCGAGCTCAAACGGCTCATCAATCGGTGTTAAATAGCCATATGGACGTTTTGGTCATTTTCCCCTAAAACTCAGAAAGAGATTTTTCTACTCTATTAACATTCATTAACATACAATTCCCTTCAAACATTGAGTTGACCCTTGGAGAAGTACCGGGTTGGCTATCCTCAAATTCTGGGTGAGAAATAACCTCAGGGGCATTTTGGTCATTTTCGCTCAGACAGAAATCGGGGTGTTACACATGGCATCCTTCACGAGTTTTTTGCATCTAAAACTCCCCAACAAAATGGGGTTGCTGAAAGGAAAAATAGAAGCCTATAGGAGATGGCCAGGACAATGCTTTTAGAAAGTGATTTGTCAAAAGAGTTTTGGGCAAAAGCTGTGAACACCTCTTGCAATATATAAAATAGAATCTTTCTTAGGCTAATCCTCAAGAAGACCCTCTATAAGCTTTGGAAGGGCAGAAAACCCAACATTTCATTCTTTTATATCTTTGGCTTATGATGTTTTATTCTTAACACTAAGGACAAACTCACAAAATTTGATCCTAAGTCTGATGATGGTATTTTCCTAAGTTACTCTTCTATCTCAAGGAAACTTCTGAAATCAAGTAGATGAAAGCAAAATCTTCAGCCTGTCAACTCTAGAATGAATGCATTTTAGAAAGCTTGCTCAAGATTCCAAATCAATCAAAAAGTAGTATTTCTGAACATAAAGAAGAGCAATATGAAGATAAAGGAGAAGCTGAAGAACCTCAAAGCTATAGAAACTACAAGGGAGTTTCTAATTTAAAGACGGTTTCTCAGAAAAGAGTTCTTGGAAACATTTCCAAGGATAGAGAACCAGATCATCCCTTAGAAATATATAAAACTATGCTTTCATCTCCACCATCGAACCTAAAAGTATTGAAGAAGCTTTGGATGATCAAAGTTGGTGGATACTATGCAAGAAGAACTAGATCAGTTTGAGATAAGCAAAGTCTAGATACTTGTTGAAAGACCAAAAAGGAGTCAGAAACAAAGCAAGATTGGTTGCACAAGGTTATAATCAAGAAGAGGAAATTGATTATGATGAAACCTTTGCACTAATAGCTAGCCTAGAAGCCATCAAAATGCTACTTGCTTTTGCTACCTTCAAGGGATTTTCTTTTTACCAAATAAATGTTAAATCTACATTTCTAAATGGACTCTTATCTGAGGAAGTATATATAGGTATAAATGTGCACGAGAAAGGGGGATTGAATCGTGCTTTACTTCATTTTGCATCTCTGAAACTTTTAACACAAATACTATCAAGTATGAAACTTGTAGTAGAGCAGAAACGCAGATTGTAGTTTCATAAAGTAGATTTTTGAAGTAAATGATAAATAACATAAAAGCTTAAACTATTAAACCAGAGTAAGTTCAATAGTAAAACATAACAGAAAAATAAAGGAGATTAAGGAGAAGAAGATATGAAACAAATATTTTTATATTGGTTCGGCTAAAGCTGCCTATATCCAGTACTCAACATAAGTTGAGGTTCTACTAAACATTTTTCTCAACCCGAGAAAAAAAACTGGATAGTCTTTACATTAGCCTTCCTAAACTCTTATTTGTGACTAACAGACAACTCCTACTGTCACAAATTGAGTAGTTAGTCACTAGCTTTTCTAAGCTGAATTGAGTAGTTATTAACCAGCCTTTCTACACTGAACCAAGTAGTGTTGTACTAGCTTCTCCAAGCTAACATGCACCTGTGACCAGTAGACAACCCCTACTGTCACAAACCTGAGTTGTTATTCACCAGCCTCTACAAACTGAACCAAGTATTTATTCACCAGCCACTTCAAGCTGAACTAAGTATTTATTCACCAACCTCTCCAAGATGAATCCGTGACAAGTAAACGACCTATTACATGTCCCATTGCAAGTAGTCTTTGACTAGCCTCTCCAAGCTAAACCATGACCAATAAAAATACCTCACTATTGCGTTGCAAGCAGTTTTACATTAGCCTTTCCAAGCTATCTCACACTGGTCACTACTGGATCGAGGATACAAAGGTTTTATGTTTGGCTTGCCAATCAAACTGACCTACACTCAAGTTTCCTTAACATATACATAAATAACCTGGGAAAGCTTGAATGACTCCTTTCCATTATTTTTTCCTAAGAAGAACATATATTTATTCAAGAATGTAGAAAGAAGATTTTTACAAGTAAGGAATCTGATTACATAATGATATGAACCTTACTGGATGTGAGGAGAGATTTTTATAGAGGTTTCTTTTCTTGCGTAGAGTCTCTCGCTATAACGTTTGAGCACAACATCCCTTTTTAAATATGGTCTTCTTTATGACCGTTACCCTTGATCAGATCTCCAAGTGACATGTGTTGATAATCTATTTGTATCTTGGAAAACCAGTTTAGAAGAGTAGGCTGATAGTTTGTTAGATCTATTGTAGAAGCCATTGTAGTGTTGAGGTTTATGATGTCCCTTAAAAACTACTCTTACTTTCTGAACATGGTTTCTGAACTCTTTCTTCTAGAAGTTGGGGCAAGTTGATCCAGTTGCTAAAAGAGATAACATGCTAGTTCTGACATTGGGTTTAACTTTAAATTTGAATTTCAAAAATTCAAATTTCCCTCATTTTCCAATAACGTTCAGTGCTCTATAGTAAAATAAGCTTTCTGACATGCGGTATATAACACCCTCCTAACTACCATGTTTTACTCGAGTGTTAACGTAGTAATTAGAAAAGTATTACTTACATTTATAATATATGCTAATCGAAAGAAATGAAATAAAGTAATTTAGATGCATATGTTACTAAACTCGTATATACATATATGAACATCATGTTTAAGTTTGCAAATGTACATCATACTGGGAAACAAACTGGTTAACTTCTAAGCTAGTCAGGAACTCAGTTCACAAAAAGAAACACCTCCAGTATCTAGTCTAGCCTAATTAAAGTTGAGGCCCAACAAAATTTTATACAAATAGAACTGGGCCTCACAACATTTAATAGGATCAATCTACAGGCTAACAGGTTTCTAGTACTAAACTATCACTATATACACATCAGGAGTCCCTGAAGATCTCATATCCTACTGGATGAAACCATTGGCCATTGGTATGATAGCCTCACCTCCGCCAGGGGCATCAGGATCCTCAGGTGGGTCTGGGTCTGAAGATGAGGATGATGAGATAGCATCTGCTAGAGGGGGTGCTGGTGGTGCGTGCGGGATATCAAATATCACTGGGTGTGCCATGTGGAGAGGCACACCATCATAAGGAAAAATAGGGTCAAAGTCAGCTGTAAATACAAAAGTACTAAAAGAATGGCCAAAAAACACATAAACACGGACTTGTGAGTAACCGAATATATAAAGAGAGTTAAGAGCAGGATCATAATGCCACACCTACTGTGGCGAGTCAAGGTAAAACACTAGAGATGGCATTTGCTAGATCTGAATAATACAAAATGAATACAGCCATAAGGATGAGAATATTATAAAATTCTCAGTAGGGTACTCCCTCAAATATAAACAGAATATAATCAGTAAATTCATTCATATAGGAATCATCATGCTAAATCATATGCATAAATATTAATGTACATAATTCATGTAAAGTCATCTCTTGTAATCCATAGAATTCAATTTAGTATAGTCGTCTCTTTTCATTAAACATAGGGAAGGCTTAATTTCACACCAAGTGGTATCTATAGTGGATGACTCCACATTGAACAATAGATTGCTAGGACATGAGCTCATTCCTATATGTGATCATCGGATTTCACTTTTTTCCATTTTCAAATTACACATAGTTCTATTTCTAGCCGATATGTCTACCTACTCATAAAATTCTCAGGGGAGTCCTTATTTTTGCCTCCCTTCTTTAACCCATATAAGCCTTTTCTCTGTTTTTCCCATATGTTAAAATGTGCACGGTACATATTCTCTTGTGCCACAATTATATAACCGCATCATGTACTTCTTTTTTTTTTTTACAAGGCATGCTTACATCACATGTAGGCATTGAATTACATTGAAGTCTCATTCATGCTTTATAAATAAATCTTTAAAGTAGCTAGCATGTATTCATATAACATATACTTGGACTAAATGTCATTCTATCATTAATTTAAGACATTCTCACCATTCCAGCATTTTGAAAGATTTACCATTTTAGTAACGACATTTAATTTCTCTACCAAATGGCCAATTCAAGGGTCACAAAAAAATTTCCCATAACAGCTTAATGTGTCTAAAAGGCCCTGTAAAATTTTCATAGCAAGTACAGTTCTCTAACTATATTAACTAAATTACACAAATTTAGTGGTCAGAGACCACTTATTCACAGCTTAGAACATGATTCTTATAAATTTTAACCCTAGAAAATGATTGAATCAATTCAAGAGAAAAATCACGATTATACTTCGAGATGTTCTCCAAATTGTCAAAAAATTTCAAATAAAAAATCAATCATTTGTTATGGTAACAAAATTAGACAAATTCATAGCTTTAGTTCCAAGAGTTCAGGCAACATAGGTACTAGTTTAGTCCTAGATTTGTTTAAGGCAATATAAGTCGAAATCAGAGATCAAGAAAATTCATGGAACTAGCCTAAGATGTTGGATTCAAGATATAATTTTCCTAGCCCATAAAAATACCTACAACACAGTCAGAAAAATCGTGATCATACACTGCCTGTAGGAAAACTGAAAATCCAGTAACTATCACTCAACATCTCTTTGACAAAATTGATTTTTTCACAATACCAAACTAATCCAACTATGAAAATACCTCAATATCTAGGTATAAAATCATATAAAAACTAGATTTTATCTCATTGAAACAAGCCAAAATTAGCAAGAATAGATATCACAAAAACAAGACACAAAAGACCCTACTTTGAAAGCTTTTGAGCTCTATGTTCCAAAAGATGCTCTACTTGATTTCTCTTCACTTTGAGGACTCCTAATCAAACACCAAACCTCCTCTAAATAGTGAGGAAGTGAGGGATCAAAATGAGAATTGGTGGAAAATGGAAATTTCAATCGGTTATATTTGTAGGTGTTGAGGTGTAGAATAATTTCAGTAAAAGAAGCTTTTGATTTTGACAAGGTTTGTCTTAGAATTTTTGAGGTTGAAGATCAAGGTTTCAAGGCTTTTTGTAAGGAGAAAATGGAGGTTCTGGTTCTTCTCTCTTCTGGCCGAAATTAGAGGATGGAAATTATGAAGTTAGAGGTGTGTTAACTTGATCTTATAAGGAGTGATATCATTGGTTGAACATAAAATATAATTCTTTTCATTAAAGGAAATTAACATCAATGGCTAAGATTTGATCTTTTATCCAAGATGAAATCTTAGCCATCCATTTTGTAACGCCCAGTTTTTCCCCTATGTACAAAATAACCAAAATGCCCCTAAGGTCTTTTTTACCTAGGAATCGAGGAAAGCCAGTCCAAACAAACCTCGAATGGATGTTTGATGGTATATAGGGATTATATGTGTTATGTATATTATGTATGCTAATAGTGTAACACCCTAATATTTAACTCAACACGCCTAGGACGCATTTAAGTTAATTATTAGTTATTACTCTTTTGTTCCAATTTTTAACCTAAAAACTTCTTGAAAATACTTTAGTGAAAATATGGGTAAATTTTTTTTTGAACTTAAATACCAAAACGTGAGCCGCGCATACTAAATATTTAATGTCATTCATCTTGCCTGTGTAAGAGAGATGTTAAAAACGAATAACAGGTAAATACATAATACAATTATGGCATAACATAACTCAAATAATAATAACATATCAATAATTGTATCATAATAGTAATGTCCTATAAACATAAGGACATCAATATATATCCATCAATAGAATACAAACTGATAAATGAGCTACGATCACTCTAAAGGCAAATATCCAAAGGAAAACTATCTCCATAGCTCCTCGTGCAGTCTCAAGGTAAATCACGAACTACACCATCATTCATGTCTGGAAATGACACGGAAAAGAAAAGGGATGAGAAACTTATACAAGAATCTCAGTAGGGCTTCCCAACTCTAACACAAGTGTCATCGTCATCGTCCCCAGGAACCTCGGGTTTAATTATGAAAATGGTGGACATATATATAAGATTCATTTATTAAGTTCTAAATACCATTAGTCGAGGCCCACATCTTTTAGCATGAATCTTAATGTCATGAATGTAACATACTAGTCATGAATGCATGTCAATATCATATACAAAATATCATAGAATTCATAAAACATTGCATATGATATAAAGAACATAAAATCATGATTCTTACAGGTGATTTGAACTTCTTATTCTTTTTTCCTAGGGGGCCACCTATTTTCTTTTTTTTTTCTTCTCGAGAGTTCTAGGTTATGAGCTCATACCTCAC
The DNA here is from genome assembly GCA_031216125.1 of Dalbergia cochinchinensis. NCBI lineage: Eukaryota > Viridiplantae > Streptophyta > Magnoliopsida > Fabales > Fabaceae > Dalbergia > Dalbergia cochinchinensis. The sequence goes on from CM062371.1 coordinate 35,994,594, forward strand.
TAGTCATCACTAGCGTAATCTTATCCCTTTTGATAAGTTAAATTCTCGACTCTTAAGGTACGAGATAAGGGGCATTAGGATCACCTTTCATAACTTTTAATTCGGGGAGTCTAAAGGATGATTTCCTACTTGGATCACCTCTCATAACCTTTAATTCGGGGAGTCTAGAGGATTATTTCCATGTGTTTTATGTCACCTTTAATCTTGGGATGATATATAGAGATGCAAACATGAATAACTCATCATTTCAATATTTCATGCTCATAAATTTCATGAACTTATGCATCTCAATGAATCAAACATAACCAAAACATGCCATAATTCAAATTACATAAACATGCATCTAAGCCATATAAATTTCAATATATGAACATAGCCTTAATAAGATATCAATCATATTCATCTCATCAAATTATCAATATTTACACTTAAGCCCCAAAGGGGTCAAATTGCAATTTCTCAAAGGTTACGGGTCAAAACGTAAATATCCCTTTTTAACAAATTCTCACAAACTATAGATCTCTAATATTAACCAATACTTTTAAGAGACATATAATCACTAGAACCATTTAAAACTCATCATAAAAACCTTTTAGGGCTATAGACCAAATTTTAACATATTTAGGGGTCAAAGTGCAGAATCGCTTGTTTTTAATATTTAACAACAACCGAAATTTCTAAAACGTTATTTAAACTTCATAAATGGTATTTTGGACTCATGGACATATTCAACATCATTAGTAGCTCTAAATAAAATCATTTGGCTGAAATAACATAGTTGATAGTTCAAAACACAACTTTCCGTATTTTGCAAAACAACTCAAACTAACACCTGTAATTATCCTTTTATGCATCTATGGTACCAAAAACAATTTTTACAACAAATATTAGTAGTTTTTAAGTGTGTGAACAATGTGAACAGCCTTGAAAAACCCTTGAATAGAATTGTAACACCCCGATTTTTCTGTCTGAGGGAAATGACCAAAATGTCCCTGAGGTCATTTCCTGACCCGAGTTCGAGGGTAACCAACTCGGTCGTCCTCGAAGGATCAACTCAATGTTTGAAGGGGATTGAATGGCCTTTGAATGCTTCCGGAAGCGAAAATCTCATTTTCCGCAGTTTCGGGTCAAAATGACCAAAATACCCCTATAGCGTTTTTACGCGGGTAAAGGTGCCGTTTGAGCCCGGAACTTTCCCTAGAGGTTTAAAAACACGTTTTCATAAGTCTAGAGGTCTCTGTTCAAGTCCCGGTGGTCCCGGGCAGTTTTAGTGCAAAATTATGATTTTGCCCCTAGAATAGTGTTTTTGAGCTTAATGACGTAATTAAGCAAACCTAAGCAATATTAGGCTCTAAACGAAGATTAATTTATTTCCCTAATTAATCTAGAGTCAAAATAATTTATTAAAGTTAATTAGAACCTAAAATTGCTTAGATTAAACTTAAATCCCTTTTTAGAACTCAAGACTCCTAGTCTTGGAATCTTGAATAGTGTTTTCTCTCTCCAATTCCTTAAATCAAGGAAATGTGTCTAGAGTTGTTTAGACTCTAAATTGAGGATTTAACTCACTAATGGTGCAAGACCACTCCTTAATTATGTCTAGACCACCTTAATTATCCATTTTCCTTACCTAAACACCTTCTTACAAATTCCTAATCTTAAGCATAATCAAAGATACACCTAAACACAACTCTAAACCACAATTAAAATGTAAAGAACCCTCCCCCATGGCTGATGAAGTTTCGGCCAGCACACTCCCCATTGGCTACATGTTTAATTATCTTCTCACTCAAAGAACCATGCTTGAGGCCATACCTTGAACCATACCTCACCATACTTTAAGCCATACCTCACCATGCCTCAAGAACACATTATCTCACCTCATGGAACTCATGGATGCCTCCATTCTGCACCCTCATGGCCGAAACACATCAGCCCACACACACACTCCATTTGTTTCATTTCTCTATAAATAGAATGCCTTGAGGAGCTTGCACCACTTTTAGATCATTTGCTAAGTTTAGGAGCACTCAAAGCTTTTCTTTTTCTCTCAAAGTTCTTGTGTTCTTCAAGTTCTTCATCTTCTTCATCTTCTTCTTCCATCTTCAAGTTCATCACACCAAGTAAGGATTTTCTTTCATGTATTCTTTTCTTTAAAGTTCTTGTTTGAAGCTTGATGTTCATAGTTTCTCTTGGTTCCTTTTAGAACTTCTTTTCTTCTCCTTCTTCCTCTTTATGTTTCGGCCATGGGCCTTTGGGAATGAAGGAATGAGAGCTTGATGATGAGAGTTTCATGATGATGTTCATCACTTGAAACAAACTCTAGAGCTTGATCTTTGTTCTTGAGCAAAAATGTTTTTAGTTTTTCCTTTCTTGAACTCTTGAGAACTTTAGCTTTAATGATGTTTTAAAATCGCTCTATGAACTCAATGATGAGGACTCATGATGTTGGTGTTAATATATCATCAAGATCATGAACTCTAGAGTTCTAAAATGTTCCTTTTTCTTCTTGATGATTTCGGCCATTCCCTTAAATTTTGCTTGGCTTCATGGTTTGATTTCCTAAAAATATTATGTTAAGTTTTAAGAACTCTAAGCTTGACTTTACCTTGTTTGGATGAGTTTGGGTTATGGTTTAAATTCCTTTAAAGTCTTGTTAAGAGCTCTAGAAAGATAAAATGAACTTGCATAATTTATTTTATGCTTGCATTCATATTTATGTTCTTGCTATGCATCTTTACTTTCTAGCTATCACCTAAGAACATAAAGATTAAAATGGAACTTGTATCATCACTTAATTTAATTCTCGAAGCCTTTCTATTTCGGCCTTAAAGTCGATTGTTGTTGGGCCTAGAGCACTAAAATAAAGAATTGAACTTGCATTATCACCTAATTAATTTCTCGAATGCCTTTCTATTTCGGCCTTAAAGTCGATTGTTGTTGGGCCAAGAGCACTAAAATGAAGAATTGAATCTTGCATATTTACTTTCAAGCTTGCACGTTTAAGTTTATGCCTCGCATATTTACTTTCAAGCTTGCACGTTTAAGTTTATGCCTTGCATATTTAATTTATGTCATCACTTTATTTTGTAAGAAAGATTAAAAAATGAAAAGCATGAGCATGTTTATTTTATGTCGTAACTTAAGAACCTAGAACTAAAAGATTTGCCCATTTCATTCCAAGTTAAAGTTTAATGTGAAACCATTCTTTGAATGCATATTTTCGGCCAAGTAGTGATGATGGACTTTCAATGAGTTTTCATCTAGCTACAAGGACCAATAGTCTATGTTCTAAGTTTTCCTTAAAGCTTTACAAACCTTTTCAAGGTTATGTTGTCATGAGATATGACTTTACTCCCTTTTAGGAGATGAAATATATTTTGGTCATTGACCTAAGGCTTCTCTTAGCCTTTTGATGAATTAAAATGATTTGCAAAGAGTTTTTAGAAATTCTAAATTGATTCCAAGAGAAGCTAGTTAACTTATGTACCTAGAAATGTCAATTTAACTCTCTCATTTAAGTTAAATGTTTTCGGTTCTGATGTGATGAGTGTGATGCCGTATGATGATGTTTCGATGTGTTGGAATGTGTGAAAATATCATGTGATGATAATCCTATGCATGATAGGTAAGAAACTAGCTAACTAGAAATATAGTAAAGCTAGAATTTAACATAGTTTTGACCCATTTGTTTATGGAACTAATCCAAACTGTTTTAATGGGAACATAATCAGATTTAGATTGTTTAGACATGAAAAACTTGGTATCATTTGAATTAGAATTGAATTCTAGCACCTATAGGGAAACTAGTAACTAGAAAACCGTAAAAATGCAATGTAGAACTCTTAGAACATTTATTTTTCTGGATTCTGTCCAGAACCCTTACAACATGATAAACATGATTAATAATTAGTCCTTAAGCATGAGAATGCCTCATAATTGATTTAGATTTAATCCATAGCGCCTTAGGCGAAGACGGAACCAAGAAAGGGTCTAAAACGTAAGTTCTAGAACCCCGTAATCACAAGTTAGGAATTCTGCCCTATGCTATTCAGATTTAAGTGTGAACATGAGGATGATGAATGATGTTTAATTATGAGCCCTTAGGTGCATAAAAATATGAGCGACAGATGTTAGAGAACCATATCTCATGATTAAGACCCGTAAGGGTCAAAGCATAAGCTACCGTAAGGATAAACGGTTGAATGTTCCATGATGATGTATGTTATGTAAATGATGATGATGTTATTCATATGATGAATTCATGAGGATATATGTTTATGTGGCATAAAGCAAATTTGGAAGGAATTCGGTGTAATGCCATCGTGCCGCCGAATTCCCAACAAATTTGGAGACTTAAAGAGATTTTGAAAATTAAGGTACTAAGATGGGTTCTAGGATGACACCGGTTCGGCTGAGCACCTCCATAGAACTCATGTGACATCGGTACCAATTTATACTCTTAGGTGACGCCGGTTCGGCCGAGCACCCCTAAGAGTTTTGCCCCCTAACCCGTACTCAGATAGTCGGGATTTATGATTTATGATACGCTTATCGTTAAGTGGTAAGTAAGAACTAGTGACGACTAGTTAAGGTATGAGCTCATAACCTAGATGTATGACACGTTCTGGGTGACACTGGTTTGGCCGAGCACCCCCAGTTCGATTGTCTTTTAGGGTGGCCCATGAGGAAGAGATGTTTCACGATTATGATTATGTCACTAAGTTTGTCCTATATGATTGTTTCTATTGCCACTTTATGCCACTAAGAATGATGATGTTTAATGTTATGTTTTATGTTTGTGCATTAGGTAGTGCCATGCATACATCTTCTATTATGTTGCATTCATGACATTAAGATCATTCTAAAATGAATGGACCTTGGCTAAACTGTGTTTAGAACTTAAAAGTGGATGTAATGCATGCTCACTCATTTGTATAATTAAACCCAAGGTTCCTGAGGACGTAGATGATGACACCTAGGTAGTAGGAGGCCCTACTGAGATTCTTTAGCAAGATTCTCACTCCCTCTATCTCTTTCTTTCCGTCACGTCTTCAGATGGCGACGTTTGTAGTGTTCGTGGACACCTCGACATGGGAGGTGCACTATGACCCGGCTCACGGGTCATACCATTTTGAGGGGCAATGCACGGTGCGGGTCTTCATGTTCGTAGGACGCCCCTTCGCTCATCCCGTGCACACCCATCGCTTCTCCCCGACTGCACCCTATGGCGACGATGAGCGGGTTTTTGAGCGCGCGCGAACATATGACGAGAGAGTGTTCCGCACGCACACTGCCGCCCTAGCCATGCGAGACTATCCCGATTACGTGCCCCGGACTTACTTCTCGGAGACCGACCCGTCCGAGGACCCGCCTACCCATCCGTATAGCGAGAGCTCTGCCCCCTCACCCCCACCGTTGAGGGAGGGCAGTGAGGATACCGTGACTCAGCCACAGCTTGCGCGACGACCGGAGATCTGACTATACCGCGGGGGTCACGCTCGAACCCGTTCAGCCTCTTCACGTCCGAGGAGCTCGCCCAGTTTCCCGGATATTTGCCTCGTTCGCGAGATGGACGCCAGTAGGCGGTGACGATCGTCCGATGGAGTACCCGGGTAGAGCACACACCACTTAGATGGGGATAAACCTTCTTTTGTTTAGAGGTTATCCCATTAGATGCACTCGGGTAGGGGAGTAGATTATGTTTATGCTTATGTTGTATTTTCTTTTATGCATTTCCCTTGTACTAAATTGAGACCCACACTTATAAGTGGGCAAGTTATATATATATGAGATGATATTCAATGATGTTCATGTTGTGGCTCATGTTATGATGTTGTGAGATAATTGTTTTACTTTACATGGTTTACCGCTTATCGCATCACGCAGCTCTCACTTTTTATTTCAAAAAAAAATTTACCCGTATTTTCCGCTAAGTATTTCTAAGTAAAATTGAGAACTATGAAGTAACAGACTAATGTTTAATCCAAATATGTTCTAGAGTATTGGGTTAAAAATTAGGATGTTACAAGAATCAGAAAATTAATCTCCTTAAAGCTTCACTAAAACACAATTTTAATCCTCTCTAGTTACTAAATTTTCCTAAAATACTAAGAACAATTTTATGACAATTATTAGTGATCCTCAAGTGTGCGAACAGCAATGAACAGTAGTAAACAGTGGTGAACAAGGCTGAACAGTAATTAGAAAAAAAATAGCATTCTAAAAGCTTCATAAAAATACAATTTTGATCCTTTCTAGTTACTAGTTTTTCCCTAAAACACTGAAATTTTTTTTACAATAACTATTAGTGATTTAAACTCATCTAAACATCCTAAATTAGTAACCATTCTAGTTCTAAAAGATTAGATCAGAAACTAAAACTTTAGCATTTAGAATCATGAGAAAAGCCATATTATTAATGGAAAGGTTGTGTGTTTAGGAGTTGATTTATGGTTGGAATGTGTATGCTTGAGGTTTAGAACTTGATTAGAGGTTGGGAATGGAGTCTATTGAGTGTGAACGAGGAAGAAGAAGAAAGCTTGAAGTATTGAGAGAATTAGAGAATTTTGAGCAAACTTTGAGTAAGAAAACTGGCAAGTAAGAAAATGCTAAGACTAGGAATGTTTGTGTGTGCATTTAGGCAATGGAAGAGCTCATATTTATAGGCCAAGGAGGCTGTATGGCTGTTGGCTTCATGGCTGGAAAATGGGGTTTTTAATTTCATTTTTCATTCAAAGAAACATAGAAAAAGAATGCTTTTATGCTTGTAATAATTTGGTTCATGCATAATGGATCAAAACACTAAAATATGATGCTAATGGGAGACATTGTTGCTTATCACATCATGGCTGAAATGGGTAGGTTTTCTTTTGATCAAACAGCCAAAAATAATGCAAAAGAAAGCTAAAGGTATGGTGTTATCGTTGGATATGTTTCTTTGTTGGAAAAAGTAATAAAATATAGTGATCATGAAGCAACTTGGCCGCTGCTTTTCTGGTTGTAAATGATCAGATTTGTGTTCTTTTTACAGGTGGTAAATCATGTATTAGATGTGTAATTACTTAGGTAAAAGGTTAGGAATTGACAGATTAGTGAAAATGATAAAAAGTTAAGTGTTTAGGACAATTTAAGACAAGGTAAAAAGAATAATCATACACTAGTAAATGAAGTTAATCTCATATGAGTTAAAATCAATTTGTAACATAGGTCTTAAACTTAGGATAAGAAAATGTAAATGTACTAGATTTTACTTAAACCGTAATCTTAACTTTGATCTCAACATCTAATTTTATGAATTTTGTAATTAAGGAAAGGTAATTTAATTTTACCTTTGGCAATCTTAGGCTCTAATTACCTCAAGTAATTATTTTTAACCTTGGGTAATTAATTTTTAACTCAAGGTTAATGAATGAAATCAATTTGAGTTCAATTAGAGCTTAATATTGCCTTAATTACATAAATAAACTCATTTAGCACACTTAGGGGTAAAAAGGTAATTTCATGTAAAAACTTCCTGTAAATACTGGACATTCTCAAATCATACTTGAAATAGTCATTTTGAAGTTTTGGGTGAAAACCGAATTCAAAGATTATATAATTTCATGTAAAATTACTACAGGGGTAAAACAGTAATTTTACGTATGGTAAAAATTTAGAATTGAGATTTTTACCTCTAAGGTACATATAATCCCCATCAATCATAAAACTAACCCCTCAAAGATAATTTAGATTGGTTATCCTTGATTTCTTGGTAAAAAAATGACCTCAGGGGCATTTTGGTCATTTTACATGTACAGAAAAATCAGGGTTTGCGACTTTCGCACAAATCGCTATTCAAATTTCTCATAACGTTTTTCTAATGTTACATTCCTTTATTGAGGATTATTTGGCCTTAAATTGCGTGCAAAAATTACCTAGGGGCATTTTGATAATTTTAACATAGCAGTAAAAATTGGGGTGTTACAAATAGAGCAGAAGAATCTCATTTTTGAGTTCCGATGTGCAAAATGACTAAAATGCCCCTATGTCTAATTAACACAGAATTAAGTGCCGATTGAGGCCAGACTTCTCCTAAAAGTCTAAAATGATGTTTTTAAGTGATGTTTGGCCTCTGGTCGAGCCTGGGTAGCCCCGGGAGGTTTTTGCAAAAAATTACTGTTTTGCCCCTGGCTAGTACATTTTGGGCCTAATAATATGATTAACAAAACCTAAACAACATTAGGCTCTAATTAAAGATTAGTAAATTCTAATTACTAATCTAGAGTCAAAATAATTAATTGAGATTAATTAGAACCTAAGATTGCTCAGAGAAACTCAAAATCCCTTTCTTAAAATCAAGACATTATGTCATGAATCGTTGAATAGTGTTCTTCCTTTCAATTTCCTTAAATTAAGGAACCAATGGATGTGATTGGGAATCTTGGGTTGAATGGAGTTTGACTCCTCTAATGAGCAAGACCACTCTTTAAACCTTACCTTAGATAACCTTAATTACTCACTTACCCAAACACCTAAATTACAACTCCTAATCAATTACCTAATCAAACCTATTGCCTAAACCATGTCATAACACAAAAGAAATGAGATAATCTCCTCCCCCATGGCCTTTAAACCACACGGTTACCCCTCCTCCATTTCATCACATGTTGATTTATTTTAATAACGATTCACACTTAAAAAACCATGCCATGAACCATACCTAGCCATACCTTGGAATGACACAAACAAAGAGATATTTTTCCTTCTTTCTCCCTCCATGGCCAGCCACTCCTCCTCCTCTCATCCCCTTCATGTTGATTTTCTATAAATACTAGAAGCACTCTAAAGGATTGTAACATTCTAATTTTTAACCCAATACTCCTAGAACGTATTTAGGTTAACCATTAGTCTATTACTTTTTTAGTCTCATTCTTTGAAACCTTTCTTTAAAATACTTAGTAGAAAATACGCGGAGAATTTTTTTTTCGAAAAAATAAATAAAACATGAGCCTTGTATAACATAAAAGGTCGTTAACGTAAAGTGTAAACATAAAAAGAATAACATAAACAGAATTATTAGATAGGCTCTATAAAAAGAACAACCATCAGCACATCATCATATAATCATTAACTTCAAATGTCAAGTAAAACAATATTAATAGTATTAATGATATAGGAATATTCCACAACAATACCACATCAAATATATTGAGCCTACCTGTAAAGGTTGAGCATACAACAATAAAAAAAAAAACTACATACAACTATGATGTAAATAAGCTAAGACTATGTCCCCGCCTTTGCTGTGCCATTCTGTTCTCGACCATCAAGCTACTTCCATGTCGGCAATTCAAAGCAATCCTCGGATGTCGTTGTCAACCTTATTTGAAGATGAAGATGGAAAAGAAAGATAGGGGGAGTGAGAAACTTATACAAGAATCTCAGTAGGGCTTCCTTTTTCACACACATGTCATCAACAACGTCCTCAGGAACCTCGGGTTTAATTATGAAATAGTGAGCATAAACAAGATTCATTTGTTAGGTTTTCAAATATCATTAGCCGAGGCCCGTATCTTTCAGCATGAATCTTAATGCATAAATGCAACAAGTATCTCATGTATGCATGGCAATACTTCAATGCATACGACATAAATCAACAACGTGTAAATTCAAAACACAAGGTAGGGCTAAGCACAAGAGCAGGGATTAATCTATAAAACTAAAACAGTGGCAAAAAGATGAATGCATGATAGAGTAATGTAATGAGTTCTTGTATTTTTTTCTCTTCAGTTCCATCCTCTTACGTCATCACCAAAAGTCCAACCAACATGCCAGCCCCGGTGATTTTATAATTACCACCAGAACCAACCGACCTAACCAATCGCCTAGGATGAGCTCAACCTAACTAGCTATCGCTAGATTTTATATGGGGTAATAGAGGAGGTAACACATCATTTCTTCTTCAAAACACATCTACTAGCATCCAGTGCATAGTAATATTGTCCACTTTGGCAAGCTCAATGTCAATACCCTCATGGTTTTGTTCCCAGGGGTGCTCGGCTGAACCGGTGTCACCCAGGACGCGTCTCGATAATATATCACATTTAAGTTCTCATGATTTTCAAAAACTTTTCAAAGTTCTCAAATTTGACAAAAATCTGATAGCATAACGGTTGTAAAACAAGTTTTCTCAAATTTGCTTTATGCCACGAAACATATAGAGCATGCATAGTCATTCAACATCAACATAAGACACCAAGTCATATAGTCAAACTCATCATAGCATATACATCATCACATCATTACTTTAACATTCTTGAAGGATAGCGTGCTCCTAACCAGTTTGCTGGAATCAAGGACTGGGCTCAGCTAATACATATGCTATGCTCAAGTCATTCTCATAATTAAACATACATCTACTTGAAGTCATAAAGCTCATTATGTCTTGGGACCTATGGTGTCTCATGCTTTGACCCTTACAGGTCTTAATCTTGAAAACTAATTATGCTAACATCTGTTTTTATCCTTTTATGCACCTATAGGTTCACAACTAATTGTTCTCAATAATTTTTATGCTTAGGAACTAATCCAAAGAGCACTATGCAGATTTGGACAGTTTTAAGTTCGCGTGATTACGGGGTCCTAGAATCTATGTTTTAGACCCTTTTTGAGTTCCATCTTCACCTAAGGCGCTATAAATTAAATCTAAACCAATTATGCTAGGTTCTTACACATATAAACTAATTCTAAACCATGATTACTACCTTGGAAGGTTGCTGGATAGAAACAGAATTTTCTATGTTCCAAGTGTTCTAGGATTCTCATTTTTCATCTTTTTTCTAGTTACTAGTTTTTCCTAGCTTTTTCAAATCAATTCTAACATCAAATATACATGATTCCACACATTTTAACATAATAAAAATCATCATCAAACAGTGATCAAATCATCAAGGCAGAACCATGGTCATACATCATCATATCCTTCATAAAATTCCATTTTCAATACACATAAGTTACTAGTTCTTATGGAATCATTTTAGGACTTCTAAAACTCTTTAGAAACCAACTTATTTTATTAAAATCATCATAATTTGAATGAAGGCAGCAACTATTTTAAATGGCTCACGGTTGGAATTTAAAACGTAAAATCATGCTTGAAATATTCTTTAAGTTCACTTATACTTAAGAAAATCCTACGACATAGGTTATTGGCACTTGTGACTAAATGAAACTCACACCAAGCTCATCATCATCATATGGCCGAATTACGCATTCAGGAGAATGCTTCCATATCCAACTTTTTCTTGAGATAAAGGGACAAGCCTTTGAGCTCTAGAATCTTTAGGTGATAACAAGAATTTAAACATGCTATGCACTTCATTTTATTCTTCATTAGAAAAGTAAAGAGAGAGCATAAAATAAATATGAGATGCACTTCATTTTTATCTCCAAAGTTTAGGTGATGACTTAAAAAGTAAATATGCTAGACAAGGAAATGTAAACATGAATGCAAGTCCAATTCTTTATTTTAGTGCTCTAGGCTCCACAACAATCAACTTTAAGGCCGAAATAGGCGAGCTTCAAGATTAATTATTAGGTGATATGAGAATGCAAGCTTTTGCTTTTATCTTTATGTTTTTAGGTGATGGAAAAGAAACTTAAACGTGAATGCAAAGCTTAACATAAATATGCAATGCATGAACTTAAAAAAGTAAACATGAATGCAAGTTCATTATTACATAATTACTAGAGCTCATACAAGACTTTAAAGAACCAACATCTTAATCCCAAGTTAATCTCATCAAGATAAAGTAAGCTCTAGAGTTCTAAGTACCAAGATTTCAAGGAAACCTTATGGTGTGAACATCATCATCAAGCTCAAGGAAATGGATTCCAAAGAAAACAAAACCATAAAAGAAAGGAAAAGAAAAGGAAACTGAAACCAAGGTTAAAGAAAAAGAAAGGAATAGGAAAGCAACTTACCTCATGAGATGATCTTGCAGTTAATTCCTTATCCGTGGCATCTGGGTTCAAAGAACTTGGCATGCTTTGCCCTTTTCCTTTTTGATCTATACTTCTTGAAAGGATATGCTAGCTCTAATGATATTAGATTCAAGAAAATGATCCTAGAGTTTCTTCTCAGCATAGATAATGATGTCTTGAGCATGAAGAGTAGACTTTGCCTTTCTTTTGTGCTTGGATAGCATGTTCAGTATAACTTCCACCAAACTTTGACAGCTCAAAGCTTTCTCAAGTGATGAAAGCATGGTTGATAAGTATCCAAGGAATGACTTGATTTTCATAACCTTGGGAATACTCTTAGAATTTTGACAACAGAAGATAAATTTTTAAGGACTGAACAATTATGAAGTTGCAGTACATTCAAATTATTCAGCTTCTGTATCATCCTCAAACTGCTTATGTTGTTTATCAGAAAAATTTCTTTCTGATCACCTTGAATGGTCCGAGCATAAATTTCTAAAAGACTGAGGCTCTGGAGCTTACTTTCTAAAGCTTTTGGTGTTCATTTGCTGACTTTCTGAATATATCTTGAGACTGAAATTCTTAGGACATTCTTCATGATAAATGAGAATATCAACAAAGTCTTCCTTAGGATTTTTCTTCATCATCATCATCATGAGAAATTCTTGAAACGATTATCTTTTAGGAACTGTAACAACACTTAGAACCAGAGCCTGATATTTGGATGGATCATCATCAAAGTACTTTTATTGATGTTTCAAGCAGAGGATATATCAGAAATACCAGTAGGACGGAAGAATGATTTTTGGTACTCAGACTTCCATGGGTCCTTATAAGTTAGTTTTAGATAAAGAGATTTTTTCAATCTTGTAAAAGGAAATCCTTTTCAGGACTCATTTGTCTTAAAGGTATTTCTTTAATCATATAGAAATAAAAGAGAGCATGTATATATATATATATATATCAGATGAAGTTGCATAGATTTTTCTTTTGTTGTTTTATCTGTATATCTCAATCTAGTTTCTTTGAAGCAAAAGATGCTGACCATTTGTTACAAAAACATGGTTTTTGAATATGTCTGATAAAATAGGTCAAATCTTAAGATGCCATGAGGTCCTCTTCAAGAATTTAGAAGGAATTTCTGACATGTTCATGTAGCTTCTTGGAGGCTTCAAATACATATAACTTGAGAAGAGAAAACCCTCTTGGAGTATTTCTCTCTTTCAACTTTCCAGCTTTAGACTAGATTTTCTCAAGTGACCATGGCTACTTTATGAGTTCTTTGAAAGGATGAGATATATAGACGAATAGGCTTAGAATCTTTCTAGCAACTCATCTCATAAAAGAAATTAATAGAGATAGGATATAGTAACTTTTACTTTATGAGTTACTTATGATGTTCTTCGGTAAGAAGCACAGAATGGCAGCAAGTTTTAGCACAATAAGACTTTCTGAACAAGACTTTCTAGATGACTAGCACATTCTCCTTTTTGCTTAGGGATATGTTGATAAAAAGATGAATGGATACATGATGTGAGACATAGTTGCTGCAAGCAAATATTCTTTCTTAAGATGATCTTTGTCTTGATTTGTCATTCATGAGATTGATGTCCTTTTGATATGGCCATTACAGACTTCAGACATGGACTACAGATGAAGAATTCATTTTTAAAAACTAATCTCAGACAACAATATCAAATTTTCTACTTCTCAAAAAAGCTCTAGCAATTTTCATTGCTTCATCCTTGTAAGACATCTGATATAGGATCAAAGATATCTTGAAACACATTGAGATCTTTCAACATCATGTATTGATTGTCTCATATAGCCTATCTTATGTAACAACCCATACATATGTGACATATATAGTTTAAGCTTGAGGCAAAGACTTGACTTGATAGAAATTCTGATCTTTCTCCTTTGTAGAGATCATGTCAACAAGTCTCTTTTGAATCCCTTTCGTCATATGAATGAATTGTGCCATGACTTAAAGTCTTGTCAGCAAAGGATCATCAGATAAAAGAAAATTGATCTTGAAAAAATGATATATGCCATTCTGTCCTTTGATCTTTGTCTTCTACAATTGTTGGATTGCTCAACCCCTCAGAAGCCTTGCTCTGATACCACTTGTAGGTGAAGATGTGCACGAAAAGGGGGGTTGAATCGTGCATTGATCACTTTTTGCATTTTCTGAAGATTCTGAAAAAGATTACTATCAAGTTTAAAACTCGAAGTACGGCAAAATATAGTTAATGGCTTCAGAAAATTACTTTCTAAACCTTATTGAATAAACGTAGCAGGATATATATAAGATCGATGGTAAGATAACGAAGCAATAAAGGTAAATAGAAGAGATTAGGGTAAGAGAGAAAGTACATAATGAATTTTATACTGGTTCAGCCAACATGCCTACATCCAATACTCAACAATTGTTAGGATTCCACTGTAACAACAACTCTCTCAACCGGAGAAAGTAAAGATGGATAGTCTTTTCATTAGCCTTCCCAAGCTATCATCCAAGGGTTTCAAAAATCGCTTGTAACCAAGGATTTCAAGTAGTTCTGTATAGCCTCTCTAAGCTAACATCAATAGTCTTGACTCCGGCCTCTTCAAGCCAACCCGTGACTAACAGGCAACTCCTTCAATATATTGTTAGTAGTCTTTCTCCAGCCTCTCCAAGCTACAAGTAGTCTTGACACTGGCCTCTCCAAGCCCAACTGGGTAGTCTTGACTCCAACCTCTCCAAGCCTAATTGAGTAGTCTTGACTCCTTCCTCTTCAAGCCTAACTGAGTAGTCTTGACTTATTCCTCTTCAAGCCTAACTGAATAGTCTTGACTCCGGCCTCTCTAAGCTGCAAGTAGTCTTTGACTAGCCTTTCCAAGCTAAACCGTAATAACTAAGAACATCTTACTATGGCATTGCAAGTAATTTTACCTTAGCCTCTCCAAGCTATGCCTCACTTTGATCACCAATGGATCAAGGATCCAAAGGTTAAGTGTTTGGGTTACCACTCAAACTAACCTACACTCAAGTTTTCTTAATGATAATACATTTTAAAAAGATCCTAGGAGAACTTGAATGACTTCCTTCTTTTACTTCTTCCATAAAAAGAACATAAATCTAACTAAGAATATAGAAGGAAGATTTTCTTTTACACTTCAAGGATAAAACTGATTACATGATAAGGATTAAATATTTCAGGAAGTGGGAAGAGATTTTTACAGAGTTTCATCTCTTGAATCTTGAAATCTCTCTCAACATTCTTTAAGCTTAGCATCTCTTTATATAATGGTCTTTCTTTATGATCGTTGTCAGAGATCAGTTCTTCAAGTGACACGTGTTAATAATCAGTTGTGTCTTGAAAGAAACAGCTAGAAGAGAGGTTGACAAAACTATCACATCGATTACAGAAGGCGTTGTAAATATGAGTTTTCTCATCTCCCATCAGAAGCTACTTTTTTACTTTCTGAGCAAGCTTTCTAAACTCCTCCTTTGTGAAGCTAGGTTGGTTGATCAAGTTGGCCAAGAGATGTATAACACCCCAATTTTTCTCACTGTGCAAAATGACCAAAATACCCCTAAAGTTATTTTACACGAGAATTGAGGGCGGCTTGTGCAGACCATCCTCAATGGGATAATTTAATATTAGGATGTGGTTATATGAGGTTTAGATAGCAATCCGTGCGAAAATCGCAATCCCCGATTTTTCCTGTGTGTAAATGCCTAAAATGCCACTAGGGTCATTTTCACTCAGGAATCGAGGACAGACGGTCCAGGCTATCCTCAAGGGATTAGTTTAATATTTGAAGGAGATTATATGTGTTGTGCATGATGATGGAGGTAAAAATCTCAATTTTTGGTTTTTCCCGCGTACGAAATTACTAAAATGCCCCTGCAGTAATTTAACACGGGATTAATTGCCGACTAGACTTGGACATTACCCGGGAGTTTGAAATGTCATTTTTAAGGGATGCATGATACCTGTTTAAGCCCGGACAGTCCTGGGGAGTTTTTGAACAAAATTACCATTTTGCCCCTAACTAGTGCATTACGGGCCTAATGGTGAATTAATGAAACCTAAGCAATATTAGGCTCTAATTAAAGATTAATTAATTTTAATTATTAATTTTGAGTCAAAATAATTATTTGAGGTTAATTGAGGCTTAAGATTGCTTAGAGAAAGCTAAATCCCTTTCTAAATTAAAGTGGTCTTAAGACATCAAAAAGTCAAAAAGGTTAATAGTATTTTCTCTCTCTTTTCCCTTAAAATTAGGATTTGTGTTGGTTTTTGAGTTTCAAACTAATTGAGTTTAATTCAAACTAAGAGTATAAGACTACTCTCTAATCATGTCTTGAAACCCCTACACACATGATTACTAATTTATACACTTAATTACCAAATTTCTAACCCATTACCTAGTCAAATCCATCTTTAATTCACATCCTAACCCACATGAAAGTGTAATTTTTCCCCCCGAAAGGCATCGGCCTCCCTCCTCTAATTCCCTCTCATATGTTAGTTATTTAAACACTCAAACACTCACATACCCTCATTCTTTACTATCACTTTTTTTGGGCACAACTTGGGCACCAAGTTGTGTCAAAAATCCTCTCATTCTCTCCATCTTGAGCTCTCTTCTTCCTCCTCTCCTTCACCTTCAAGAACCTACATTTTTTCTCTTCAACCAAGGTTCAAACATCAAACCAACACACCACCACCATAGATCTTCCTTCAAACATGTAACATCCTAATTTTTAACCCAATACTCCTAGAACGTATATAGGTTAACCATTAGTCTATTATTCTTTTAGTCTCATTTTTAAAACCTTTCTTTAAAATACTTAGCGGAAAATACAAGTAAATTTTTTTTTTTTGAAGACGTAACAAACGTGAGCCTCGCGTAACGTAAAAGGTTGTTAATGTAAAGCGCAAACATAAAAAGAATAACATAATCAGAAACATCATCACATCATCATATAACATTAACTTCAAATATTATGTCAAACAACATTAATAGTATTAATGATATAGGAATATTCCATAATAATATCACATTAGATATATTGAGCCCACCTATAAAGGTTGAGCCTACAACAATTCAAGACTATACACGACTACATTGTAAAAAGGGCCAAGACTATGTCCTCACTTCCACTACGCCACTCTGTCCTCGACCATCAAGCTACTTCCATGTTAGCATCTCAGGGCAATCCATGGACATCGTTGTCGACCTTGTCTGAAGACGAAGATGAAAAAGAAAGATAGGGGGAGTGGGAAACTTATACAAGAATCTCAGTAGGGCTTCCCTTTTCACACACATGTCATCATCATCATCCTCAAGAACCTCGGGTTTAATTATGAAATAGTGAGTATGCAAAGATTCATTTATTAAGTTCTAAAACATCCATTACCGAGGCCCGTTCATTTTAGCATGAGTCTTGTAATGAATGCATCATACTTCTTTATGGTATGCATGTCAATACTTTATGCAACATTACTCTAAAACATACATCTAACTTCATAGCAAATATGATGTGCATAGAACATGGTTCATGAATGACATTCCTTGTTTCCTAATGTGACTTAAGTCTCTTTTCATTCTTGGGGCCACCCTATTGCTCTTCCCTTTTGAGAGTACTTCTAGGTTATGAGCTCATACCTCACTAGTCATCACTAGCATAAACTTATTCCCTTTTGATAAGTTGAAGTCCCGACTTGATAAGTATGGGTTAGGGGGCAAGAATCACCTTTTCATCACCTATAGTTTGATGAGTCTAAAAGGATCATTTTCTCATATTTTAAATCATCTTAAGCAAGAATCACCTATTCATCACCTATCATTTGATGAGTCCAAAGGATCATTTTCTCATGTTTTAAATCACCTTAAGCCTTAGCATGTTATAACAAGATGCAATACATAACTCATAAATGTCATAACTCTTCATATATGCATCTTTAACGTTCCAAATGAATTGTAACATGCAAATGATGAATGCTATAACAATACCTCACATAACATCAAACATCACATGAATGCATCATCTCAAATCATCATCACATAAACATTCCCTTAAATGGCCAAACACTTAAATTGGGTAACTCAAACTGTCAAATTATGTTCTTATGCATCTAAGGGACTGATCATCATCATTACCACTAATTATTAACCTCAAGAACATCATCAATCAAAGTTGGACAGCATAGGCAGTAAATGAATTTCTATGATTTAAGTTGTTCTAGAAGTTGCGTTTTACTCCCTTTCTGGTTATCAGCTTTTCTTATGATGCTAAAATAAACTCCTAAACCATTTATGAGTCAATTTCCCTTAAGTAAACATGGTCTAACATGGTTTTACAATCATTCAAAGATGCTGGAATAGAATGTATAATTCATTTCCCTAGGAGTTCTAGAATTCACATTTTCAATTCTTTTTAGTTACTAGGCTTTGCCCAAAGTGTTAAGAACAATTATCACATCAAGTAACAAGGTATCTAACACATTTAAATCATCTAAAACAGAATTTAAAGGTGCTGGAAATCTAAAGGCAAAGCCGAAAAGTAACATGTCTCATGAGCACAAAATAAGACATTTCAAGTAACTAAGCTTTATACCTAAGATAACTTCTAAAACTCTTTGGAAAGTAATTTACTTCATCAAAGGTGCTAAAAATAATCATAGGGCAATAACTAAATTAAAACATTCTTGAGATAAAAAGAAGGCAAGTCCTTGAGCTTTAGGATCTTTTAGTGATGACAAAATCTTAAACATGTTATGCACCTCATTTTATTCTTCATTATAAAATAAAATAAAGTGAGAACTTCAAAATAAATATGAGATGCAAGTTTATTTCTTATTTTTGAGTTTAGGTGATGGCTTGAAATATAAACATGCTAGACAAGAATATAAATATGAAATACAAGTTCATTTCTTATCTTTAAGCTTTATGTGATAACTTGGAAATAACCATGATATGGAAGTTCAATTCTTTATTTTAGTGCTCTAGGCCCGTTAGAGTATTTACTCTAAATCAACAATCAACTTTAAGGTTGAAATGGGTAGGTTTCGAGATTAATTATTAAGTGATGACAAGGAAATATAAACATGAATGCAAAACTAGAATATAAACATGCCATGCAAGAACTTGAAATCTATAATACTAATATTTCAGAGTCATTTAAGGAAAGTTTTATACGTGTCACAATGAGAATGTTTTAGGACCCACATCTTTTAATAAGTTATTCATTAATTTTTTTGAAAAAAATAAAACTGCAAGTATTGCATATTATTAGCGTATCATTGATAATCATCCGTATTTAATAATAGGATTACATTGTATTAATTAAATATCTTTAATTATTGCGATGCTGAAATCATGAATTACATTGATAAATTAATTTTATAATTTTAGTATTAATTTCACATCTAATATTTTTATATTTGATGCAGGTGGTGATTTTTTTAATACCATTATATTAAATTTATGAAATTAAGTATATAAATTATAAGAAAGATAAAAAATATATACGCTAAGTTATATCATTTACCTTTTTTATTAACAATAAGATTATGATGAATTTAATTATTTAAAGGCAGAATATTTTTGCGTGTCATTAGTAATGATATTATTTGATTATATATATAGACTAATTTAATGATTTGAAGACCAAGAATATTGCAATTCAATAAAAAAAAATTATATATGTATGCAGGTGAAAATGAAAATCCTAGGATCACCTGGGATGCCATAAAATTATACCTTCAATAACCTCTGAGCTCTTGTAAATAATTTTGATAATTTTATATTTTAAAAGATTTGAATGAATTTTGAAAAAAAAAATCAATCATACAATTCATGATTATTTTATACTTTAAAAGATTTGAATGAATTTTGAAAGAATGTTAGTGTTGAA
This sequence comes from Dalbergia cochinchinensis, assembly GCA_031216125.1. Taxonomy (NCBI): domain Eukaryota; kingdom Viridiplantae; phylum Streptophyta; class Magnoliopsida; order Fabales; family Fabaceae; genus Dalbergia; species Dalbergia cochinchinensis. Next base: position 36,014,470 of record CM062371.1, read on the forward strand.
AAAAATTTAAAAAATTGGAGAAGATTTTAAATTGAAAAAAATAATAGAGATTTATCATAATTTTATTTATAATTAGAAGTTATTAATGATTAAGATTTCGTATAAAATTTATTGATTGTATAAATCTACTATACTAATATTTCAAACTAATTTCATGAAAACTATTACACATGTTATTCATATAGTGATTTAGGCTTTACATGCCATTCATACAGTAATTTAGTCCCTACTTTTCTCAATTTTTATGTCTAAAGAATTTTTTTAACTTAATTTATAATTTATTTATTAATTATTTTTCATATGAAATAAAATTAGATATTACAATCATTAAAGAATCAAATATGACAATCATTAAATATTATAATTTGCACTAAAGGAGAACCCATGTTAATATAATTATGATCTACAATTAAATTAAGAATCATTGATAGCCTCACATTATAAAGATAATATAAAAAATTATAAAAAAAATATTTTTAAAATAAATAAGGTTTAAAATCAACATATTTTATTTTAAAGAAAACGGGTTTTGATATGATAATAATTCAAAATTCAATTTATACCAAATTTATTCTTAATCAAATATGATAAAAATTGATATAATACTAATATTTAAGACTCATTACATAAAAGTCTTCCATGTGTTATTTATGGACAAATTATACCCCACCCTTTTTATAATCTTAATACTTAAAGTAAGTTTTTGAATTTAATTTGCCTTCTAATTATCAATTTTTTTTCCAACCATACCTTCATATCTCTTTACCATTAACAAAATTAATATAAAAAATAAAAAATAGTATAAATAAAATTATAATTCAATATATTATACCATAAAAATTTTATATATATAATTATAGTATAAACAATAACAAACCTATTATAATTGTGTTGCATTATTAGTATTTGTTATTATACATATTTATGTTTTGAAGTTCAAAATATTTTTAAAATTTTCATTTTTAAATTTTTTTAATAAACCCATAAATATCATTAGAGATTCAAATCTTCATGTTAAATGAAAAATGGGGACCCGTGACTGAAATGTGCATAAGAATGGTAGTAAAATTCTAAATGAAAATGAGATTAAGAGAAATTTTCTAATTTCAAATGCAAAACTTTTGAAAATCATAATAAAAAAATTATCTATCTACATGTATCACTATATTCTATTTAATTTTTTACATCTTAAACATTCTAACCTATCAATTTCATAATTTTTTCATACTAATTTTTTTGAAAAAAATACCTTCAATTTTTTAACACTAAAATATTAAAAAAATTAATTCTATAATTTACACTTCTTTGATAATGATATTAAGTATTTATTAATTTTTAAAAAGTAAATGATTATATTATTTTTTATTGAAAAAAATTATAATTGATATACTACTCTAATAATTGAGATTATATAAATTAGAATTATAAATAATTTTTTACTAATTATTATACATTAATTATAATAGATATTTTAAAATTGATATTTTAATTTATTAAAAGAATGTACAAGGAAAGGATGTGTAATTGAAATCATATAAATTAAATTTATATATTATTTTTATTAACTAAAAAATATATTTTTATATTTTTAAATTAAATATTTTAATTTAATAAAAAGATATAAACGGCTAGGAATGATAAAAAAAATTTTAAATGGGTATACAGAAATTATTCAATGGGAAAAGGAATTGGCACATATTTTGCCTTCATATGAATGATGTATGGGGGCTAAGTCCCCATTTATTAAACGGAATAGGGATAGTGATAATACATCTTTATTTTTTAATTATTTTTATTATATTTATATTTTGTATATATTTTAAATTTTAATTTGGATTATGTTGCATTAATAGTATTTGTTATTAAGGATATTTATATTTCAAATTGTAAAATATTTTTAAAGTTTTTCTCTTTTTAAAATTTATTAATAAACTCTTGAATATCATAGGGATTCAAAATCTCATGAGAAATACGAAATGGGAAATGGGGACCCATAAGGGGGATGGGGATGGAGATGAAAGACAAAATTCTAAATGGTGACGAGAGGTGTGGGACATGTCTTTTTTCGCATGGATACTCATTGTCATCCCTATAAATGGTTCATGATATAGTAAAATTATCTATTTATTCTCTTTCTTTATTCATCAATTTCAACTTTCAAAATGTGCAAAATTTTCATAAAATAGGCTTTTCATTATTAGTTATAGGTCATCTATCAAGATATTTTCAACCTTATAAATATGATATTCAATATAAGATATAAAATAAAATGACACATTTATATTTTGTCCACTTATTTAATTATTTAACTATTAACTTACTTTTAAGATAAACTTATATACTCAATTTTCTATAAGATATATTTAAATAAATTATTATTTATTTTATTTATAATAACCAATAAACTATTTTTTATTACCTTCCTGTGCATCGCACGGGTCAAACCACTAGTATAAATATGAATGCAAGTTCAATTCTTTATTTTAGTGCTCTAAGCCTTACAACAATCGACTTTAAGGCTAAAATAGGTGGGCTTCGAGATCAGTTATTAGGTGATAATAAGGAAATATAAACATGAATTCAAAGCTTAAATATAAATATGCCATGCAAGAACTTGAAATATAAATATGAATACAAGTTCAATTCTTTATTTTAGTGCTCTAAGCCCTACAACAATCAACTTTAAGGCCGAAATAGGCGGGTTTTGAGATTAGTTATTAGGTGATAACAAGGAAATATAAACATGAATCCAAAGCTTAAATATAAATATGCCATACAAGAACTTGAAATATGAATATGAATGCAAGTTCATTTTATTTCTTACTAGAGCTTATAAACTTGCAGAAAGGTAAAACTCAAGCTCTAGAGTTCTCATTATGATGAACTCATAGTCATCATCTAGAAACACTCATCATTAAGCTATCATGAGAAACCAACAAGCCCATAAGGGCCGAAATGTTGAAAGAAAAGAAAAGGGAGAAACCGATTTTGTAAAGCATTAAAGCACCAAGAATAAAGCTTAGCAAAGCAA